>JARCFY010000003.1:112867500-122762500 GCA_029233225.1 Lepidodactylus listeri
CCGGAGCTGAACCGTGATTATATGCCATTTGAATGGACAAAGAAGTGGCCCCCTGCCTTCTGCTTACCAAGGTGCCCCATTTCTTTCCTCTTTTGTTCATGGCACACTTGGGTTTACACTACTCTTTGCAGCTCCTATGGGCCATAAAAGTTCACCAGAACCTATGTAAAGGGGACAGGGGATTTTGCTTTGCTTGATGCCCTTCTTACTGGCTCAGTGGCCCTTTTGTGTTAAAACTAGGTCAATCAGCATTTTCAAAGGTAACTATTGGCCAATGTTGGGATCCTGGCCCCACCTCTAAGCCTCTGCTCAGAAGATTCAGCAATTGCTGTCATCCATGGCAAATTATTATGGTGTTTTGTGCCTTATAAACAGTTGTCCATAGCAATACATTAAATATGTGGCTTCCACATGACATCCAGGATACTGGGATCATAAGTGCTTTTATGGCTGTGATAGCAGCAACTGAAGAGATTTATAAGAGTACAATGGTGCTGCAGTACAATAGACTGAAGGTTCTGCTTCAAAGATATTGCAAACAAAAAAAAAGTTGATGGCATCCAGCTTTTAAAAGAACAAAGCCATCTGAATAGCAAAGATAAATTTGTGGGGATGGGGGGGAATCAATTGGATTTTACCCAAGAAACGTATCTCTGTCTCTTTGATTTTTGTGCAGTTGGCAGGTATACATTTATTTCAGTCCATCCATTTACAGAGAGGTATAGCTTGAAGCCTGGCATCCACGAATCGTACAAGCCCACATCTGAATTCCTTTCAAAGCTCATGGTGAAATCAGCACCAACTGCATATTGTCCAAGTACATACAACAGACCATACCAACAATGTGCACGAGAACTCACTGAGTTTAGAGAAATAGCATCATTCATTTGAGATCTAGTTGCTTCCACTCATTTTCAAGGAAATCTGATGGTGTGGAAGGAAGGACATTTGCTCCCTAATAAATGTGTTTTAGTGCATGACAGCTTTGCTGTTTATTGAAGCTGTGCAAAACTGTAAATGACGGTGAACAGTGAACGACTGGAGCATCAGCTATGAAACTGTGATACTTGGCTGCCACATTACATGCCAAATAAAAAGATCTGACATGATAGCTTATAAAATATAAACATGTATCCATGCTGTTGAGATGCTTGTATTAGTTCATAGACAATGGTATAAAGAATGTGGGATTCAGCTGAGAGTGGGGGGTTTTAAATTAAAAATTGCCTTTTCCATCATGCCTGCTCTACAGTTTAGGTGGACAACTGGCATATCTTCTCCAGACGCTGCCCTTCCAAGCATGCACATGCACTCTCACATGTACATTATCTTTCTTGCTGCTTTTGCTCAGATTCTCACATTCTGCACATCCACCAAGGTAGCTGTTTTAACAATCGGTCCCATAGATGCATCAACTGCCTTCTTTGTTTTAGCACTGGATGTCTCATTTTCAAAGCTGAGTCACGCCAGAAGGGATAGGTGGGAGGAGACAAAGAACTGTGTTCAAAGGACGAAGAGGTCCTCTTTTAACTCAGAAAACACTATGCTGGGGTCAGAGGATTTGTCCTTACGAAAGCTGTGTGGAACAGTGGCTGTAGTAAGGAGAACTGGGTGACACTGAGTGAAAAAGCTGGCTGGATCCAGCCCCAGGTTTTCACACCTTAATTGCTAAATGTAGATTCTCTTGTTGTACCAGGGAACAAGTAATAGCAAAGAGGGCAGGTACTTCAAAAATGACAGCCCCAAGTAAAGGTCTTTCGTGAGAGTTAGTGTTTTGGACTGTGCCAGCCTATTGCTGTTGCATTTCATTATAGTATCGATCCGATTTCTGAAATCCCAGCTATCTAGATAAAAGCCACTAATCACTGGCTAATCATTCTTATTGTGTAGACAAACATTTCTGGCTGAGGCGTGAGATTAAAACAAATGGTTACATGCTACAGTTTGGTCTTGGTTAAACAAGTGTATGAACATGAAGGAATTTAGACCTCAATGTCTCCTTCACAGCAATGTGTAAACATATGTAATTAGCCTTGTACTTATCTGCATTAGTATCATTAGAACTGAAACCCCTTTTTAATCTGGATTCTCTTCTCTTCTCAATGTCAGCCTGTTTCTGGACCAGTACAGAGCTAGCCTTGTGGATGCAATAAAGAGATTACTCCAGCCCAGTGTAAGTATGTTTCTATTTTCTCCTGAACACGGGCTTCAGAATAATTAGTCTGTGCACAATGATTGAGAGAGTAATGGAATGGCAGGATTAATGTCATGTAATACTTTAATACTTATTATGTCCAACTTCAATTGAGTCTTCTAATCTATCAGATTCCTTCCTAATCATAAACTGGGAAACTTCTTATACTTGGCCTTCTGATAAGGAACACAGTGGGTAGTAAAATAAATGAAACCGCTTCAAAGATAGTGTGAGATTATTTTTATCAAAGCGTTTCTTGAGTATTTTCCTTTGATAACAATGTCTTCATATTAAAGTAAAATTCTGATATTGAAAGTTTTTATGTTGGCTTCTGTCATTTGTAATCCCATCAATGGTAACCTTTGTCATTGTGTATTTATTTATTGTAAAGTGCTATTTTTTTTATTCCTTTCAGTGCTGCTTATATTAAATGAATAAAACCCTCAGATTGATCCATAGCCTAAAACTCTGGCTGTTTTGTTTTCCCTTCTCCGTCTCTCTTTTCTAATGCAGTAAGCCAAATGCTTACAAATTACAATAGTACACAATAAATTCTACAAAACATTTAAAACCAGTTCTGAGTATATTATATGCAAGATTTGCAGCCCAGTCCTATGTCTGATGATTTGGAATTAATTCCTATTAGGGCTTATTAATTGGGCATATTCCCATATTTATTTGTTTGTTTGCCAGTTTCAAAGATTTCTTTTAGCATTTCAAAGCAGTGTGCAACAAAGCTAAAACAATACAACATCAATAACACACTTAGATATCAATAAAAGCAATATTACCAATATAACTTTAAAACAATATAGTGGACTGGATATAGCAATCCATCAGCAGGTTGTCTGATGAATATAGATCGATCCCTCCCTGCAGCAATCCTTTCCAGTCCTCAGAAAAGTGAATTGATGGTTGACCCATGTGGCCTAAAAGCCACCAGGGATTGGGGTTGAACTAAGGGAGAAAAGGTGAAATCACCCTCTTCTCCCTCCTGCATCAGCCTAGCTCCACTGATAAAATGGGCAGGAAAGGTGATGTCCTCATCAGTGTAACTCCCTGACCTTCCACATGGATTCCATGACTTTGGGAATCATCTTCCCCAAGGTTGGAAAGGACTGCTGAGGGGCAGGGAGCAAGTGAAAGAACCACATCTCTTTACTGAACCTGTAATTTAAATGTTTGTCCTAGCTCCAAAGTTTCAGGGACAGCAACAGTTCCTAAAGGCAAATGAGGCTCTGAAATGTCAAACACATTAAAGAAGATTCACCCCTTAAAGAATACTGTGTTCATTCCTGACTATGAAATACTTGCCTTAATAAAAATGCCTTGGTTGACAGGAGAGAGTTTTTAGTGGATGGGCTAAACACATATTTTAAAATATTCTTTTGTTGAAGAACGACATTGATAATCTCAGCAAGCAATGCTCCTAGCTTCCCATAGTTGTAAAGCCAAAATAGGCATGAATCCAGTTCACCTGGCTGAACTTAAAAGCACAGACTAGAACACGGCTGGTTTCAATAGGATTGGGGGCAAGGGGGAGTATTGGATGCAAATTCACCTTAATGAAACTAACCATCATGTGGCCAGTTTGGTGTTGTGGTTAAGAGCGGCAGACTCTAATCTGGAGAACTGGGTTTGATTCCTCACTCCTCCACATGCAGTTGCTGGGTGATCTTAGGTCAGTCACAAGTTCTCTCAGACCTGTTCTCTCAAGAGCAATTCTCTCAGAACTCTCTCAGCCCCACCTACCTCACAGGATGTCTTTTGTGGGGAGGGGAAGGGAAGTAGATTGTAAACTGCTCTGAGACTCCGAGTGAAGGGCAGAATATAGATCCAATCTCCTCCTCCTCCATTTCTGCCTTAGTTTGCTTCATTTCCCCACCCCCCACCCCTTCTGTGACTTCTCTGTATTATTAATCCCTGAAACACTTGTGGGGTGTCCATACTACAGACTTAGTCTATGTCAAAGTCCTTCCAAGGGAGCCATGAGACACTTTTTAGTACTAAAATTTCCAGGATTCTTTGGGAGAAGAACCAATATAAATATAGACTATAGATGGGATCTTGTTTTAAACATGCCCTGCATTGCAAAGTTTGGTACCTTGACTAGTGGACTTTGGAAAGCAATGAACTTTGTTGATTCTCTGAACAGTAAGCCCTTTTGGAACCTTTGTATTATGCCTCTGTCATCAATCCTTGCATTAGATCCTGAAGTGTTATATGCCATGAAGATGACTGGAAATGCAATTCCTGTGTTATTTGCTTGGCTGGCATCTGAGCCCTGGCAGGACCACTTGTACTTATATTTCCTGAGCAAAGATGATGTGAGACCCAAAAAAGGGACAAGATGATAAAGTGGTTTTCTGTTTACTGTATCTTGAATGAGATGTTGACCTCTGTGCTTCACAAGTTGTTGTTTCCATGTCTTGAAGAATGTAACTAAAACACATTAGCTGTATTGTATTGTAAGCTCATACATAATTCATATTACATAGTTGCATCTAGGTCTCCACACATTTTGAGTTTTCCAGCATTGTCGTTGTATGAGTTTCTAACCATTTTTCTTCCTAGATAATTAATGTTTGTATTTTCCCAGTCTGAGTTTCATTTTGCCATCATATTCATTTTTAGCACCCTTTGCATTACTGCTTTTTCTCTGAGTGCAGATGATCTAATGTGTATTGTACTGTCTTCTCAAGGAACAGTAGACTGATGCTATTTATGGAGCAAAATGCTTCCATTCCTTTTTATACAGAAATATATCTTAGAGATAATATCCAATTCCATGAGAAGGTAGCTGTACCAGGGAACTGCTTTGCTCTTACAGTACTAGTAGTAATACAGATTAGAACCCAGGGTTTCATCCAAAGGTAGTTATCCATTGACAGAAGGCTTATCTGTTTGGGGAATAGGGTGTGTTCAATTGCCAGTTCCCTTTTCCCACTACAGGCTGTCATTTATCTGTCCATGCAGTTCCTAAGGCCGAGTTCAGACTGGCAGTTTGGCCTGATATAGGCACCTTTCTCAAGTGGATTAAGTGGGCTGGTTCACACAGCCACAGCTGTCTGGCGTTCCCCTGCCATACTCACCCTGATCTTTTAACGATTCACTTCCGCTTTTAAAAAGCACCAGGTGAAAGCCGGGGCAAGCTGTGGAGGGCGCGTTGATCCTGCTTCCTGGAAGTGTGAGGTAAAAAAAGCCACAATCAGGCAGCGCTGGTAATGTGAACCCGCTGATCCGGCAGGAGTGCACATAACTGCCCATGCACACTCAACTGCCCAATGCTGCTGTGCCCATGCACCTATGTGCAGGTCAGTGGAACGGACCAAAGCCGTGCGCAACCGTGGTGCCACCAGGGGCGGGCCCACAGTGTGATCGCTCCATACTGCCACCTTCCTGGCATGCTGCCATATCAGTCGATGTAGTGTGACCAGGAATCCCCACCACAACTTGGCCCGTGTCTTTTTGCCCCACCTCCTTGCGCTTTAGACTGCCAGTCTGTCCTCAGCCTAAGAGTCTCCTGTCTCCCATGAGTAGCATTTTATGGAGCTTAGTAGGTTGTATGAGGGGGGAGGGCACAAAAGTTTAATTCCACCAGCAAAACTCTGCTGAACACTGCCAATCCACAAAAAAGCAAGAGGAGCTTGGTGTGGACACTACCAATCAGCAGACTCATACAGGCTACCACTAGCCAAGTCTGTATTTTAGAGGGCACTCTTGGATCTCCTCAGAGTGCACCCTCTAGAACACAGCCCATGCCACCTGGGGCTGCATATTGCAGGGGAAATAAGTGCTGAGAAGTCCATGTGATTATGGTACTCTGAGAAAATTTATTTCCCAGGATCCCTTTGCCTGATATACACACAGTGCTAGTGGCATTCTATGCACCAAAAAGGGGGGGGGGGGGCTCCCAGAGAAGACACCAGTGTTTTCTTTCTCTCTCCTGCTATCAACAGTGCTCCATGCCAGGTTAGTAGAACTGAGAGATTGTGGTTTACCTTCAGAAGCCTCATTGGACTCCTGATTATGTCATTGGGAGTGTGGTAGGATTCCCAAACTGAAGAACTAGGATTGTAAAAAGCCATTCTATACTGGGTGGGGCAGTGCCATGGCTCAATGGTAGAACATCTGCTTTCAGTGCAGATGATCCTAGTTTTGTTTTTGTCTGGGGTACTTTTAACTCCCTTTTCTCCACTCAGTGTAGTCTCAAAGTCCCTTACAATATCACTCCCCTCCCACACACACAACAGAAAACTAAAAATATTTAAACCAAATTAACAACAAACCTGTCCTCTGCCAACAACAAAACAAAGGAGGGGATGGGGCAGAGTAGTTGGTAGCTGCTCTGCCCCATGGCAAGAGTCTCTTGGCAGACAAACAGGCACTCAGTCCTTGGCATCTCCAGTCCAGGTAGTCGGTGATGTGAAAGACCTCCATCTGGACCCTGGAGAGCAAGCCACTACACTTGGCAGACCAGTGATCTGAACCAGCGTAAGGTAGCTTCATATGTTCATACTCTAGGGTTTTTGGAAAACATTTCTATTCACTGAGCCCATCCTGATCTGGGACAGAAGGTGAAGACAGGAAGAGGGCATATCTATAATACAAATGTAAATGCCAAGTTTCTATATAAGGAATTCTGAGAATTCTAGAGGAAATGAAAGGAGTCTTGTGGCACCTTAAAGACTAACACCATAAGCTTTTGTGACCTAGAGCCCATTTAATTAGATGCATGAAGTGAAACACAGAATTTTTCATTAGATGCATGAAGTACAACACAAAATTATCAGCATCCTTACTAATCTAATATTGTCTAGATTCCTGGTGAGATCCTCAAAACTAGTTTAAAACTGATTTTTAAGCATTGTATAAATGTGGCCTGAAATGTTAAAAAAATGAATTCTATAAATAGAAAAGAAGTAAGCAGAAGACCAAACACAGTGAGTGTCCTATCATGAATATGAAGTGAGAGTTTGCACCAAGTGATACATGAAAAGCAGCAGTAATAAATGCATTTCCCCCTCAATACTTGATTGATATCATTTTGTTTCCTGGTTATTCACTGGTTATGGTTTTGCATGGTTATTGCAATAGCCTCCTAGGCTCTAGATGATCCCATAGCTGACCTAAGTGAACCAGATTGTGGCTAACTGCCACATGAATTAATCTTGTACTTATGATAATTCTAGGACTAAGGCAACACAGGGATTTTCCCCCCCACTGCAACACAACTTCTACAGTCACTTACTGGTAGACAACTACTAAACCGTACCTGTCTGACAGAGGTCACACATAGCTTTTTCTGTATGTATGCTAGAACACAGCCAAGTGCAGCCTGAATTAATAAGATAACTGTTTTCATTGTGGAACTTCATCTATAGGAATGGTAGAAGCTGGGTGGCAAATCTTGTGTTTTGCACGTAGGAGGTTGCTGCTTCAGTTTCCAATGTCTCCAAGTCTCAAGGATGTTAGGCACCAGAGGTGTTAGAAATGATTCTCTCTGCCTGAAACCATGGAGACAGGGTGGGCAATACTGACCTAGAGGGACCAATGTTCATTTTGAGATTATGGCAAAAAGTAACCAAACAATATGCAACCCTAAGGGAAATGAAACGTGAAATGTATCTAGATTTTTTTTAAAACCTGACAGTTTTTTGTGTATCTGAGATATATATAACTAACTATTTTTGCACAGACAAACTAAACTAAATTTCTAATCATATTTAAGGACAAAAGTTTGTGAAATTGTGTATCAGAATCTCTATAGTCATAAAACTGCATAGTCTGAACCATTTATTTTCCTGTTATAAATATTTTTCCAACAAAACAATAAATATTGTCTTTCATTTTTGATCTGGTTTACATTAGAGCTGTTTATATATGTGTGTGTGTGTGTGTATATATATATTGAAATGAATGTGCACATTTTCTTTTTAATATTCTAGGGAAAAGCAGTGGTATTTGCTCCACTCAGAGGGAATACTCTAAACCAGTTTTGCAATCTAGCTGAAAAAGCTGGTTTCTCTATCCAAAGACACGAAAATTATGATGAGCACATTTCAAACTTCCACTCCAAGGTTAGTTTTCTGCTCATGTTAGATAACACTTTAATCCGCATTGCATTTTGAAGAGATCATGGTCCTTTTGGCAGGTAACCTAAATGTTTGATTAAAGTACTCTTAGGTATGCGGCTTCTAAATAGCTATTTTTTGTATCTGATTATTCTACGTGGTAGAACCATCCTTTATCTTTGCATGTCTAGGAGAGCTTTATAGAAGCGTCTCCTGTTTACCATTTCCTCAGAACTAATCTGTTCATTCATAAGGGGTCTAATTCAAAACATTCAGAGGTTTAATTTAGCTCACCACATACACATCTATGGCAGGCAAGCACATACATTTTAAGCGAAAAACCTTGCAGCTGTTAACTCTGTTAAATGCCGAAATATATGGAAATAAATACGAGGTGAATGTCTAATTGTATCATATCGTGGTTTTAAATCCTTATCTAACTCTTTTATAGCTGGGTCAGTGGGCAGCTTCAAGCTGCTAAATCGCCCACAGAATTTCACACTTGTGGGGTTATATGTCGGATCTGGGCACTACAAGATTTAGGTCAAAGGCACTTATCTGAGTACAATTTCTAAGCTTGCTTACATAAAGCAACTGTTATCACTCTCCTCTTTTATGACATTCAGGTGTAGAGTAACATAGGACACAGAGAAGGGGTTTCACAGAAAACTTTTAGGAATTACCTGATTTCTCCCCTCTTATTTTATAGCCTTGCTGATCAAAAACCATCATTACTTGGGGCTTTTAGTTCACTATGTACAGCTGGGCCTGTAGTTCACCCTGACAACTGGGCTCCACCAAAGCCACTTCTATACCTGTCCTTCTACCTTTTCTCTTTGTCAGTTTCCATGAGAGACAGGGAGTTGGATGAAGTTTCCAAAACCCCATAGCTGGTCCTGTGTGGTACAACCATCAGACAGGAGCCACAGTTCCCTATCAGGGATACCTGCATATTCTGACTCTGTGCATTACTTGTGTATTCCTGGTACTTATTCAATTGATCCTTGCAAAAAAGGATATGTGAGACGCAGCCAGTATAGCACTGCACTGGGAAAAGACAGAAATTATATGAGTGGCTGCTTTTATGGCTTCCTTTCGGACTTCCACCCTTAAACCAGAAGGCAGAAGAGGAGATGAGATAATCAACTCTCTTAGTAGTACTGTGTTTTAATGGTGCTGGATTAATTGGGCTGTCATCATGGCTTTCTCTGATGGATGGCAGATACTAACTTGCACATTCACCTCTGATACAGGGAACTGAAAGCAGCACAGGAGGGAAAGCAGTTCAGATAGCTGCCATAGAACTTCACTCTGTTTCTACAGTGCAGTTCTAAAGCAGCTGCTGTTGCCGGAACCCATGGGGTAAAAACTTTAGCTTTCTTCAGTCTGGCCTGGAACAATAAAGCAGGACATGAGCGAGCTTGGGTAATATGATGGTGATGCCTTCGCTGGACACTGTCAAGCAAAGGGTTAATATTGCAACAGCAGGAAGCCAGAGCAATTTATTTTGACACAGTCCAGCAAGTGATATTTCATTGGCAATATCAAGCCAAAGCTAGTTGCAAGGAAGCCAGATTCTGAGAGCTACGAGTTAGCAAGGGAGCTGTTACGCCAGCAGAGGACTTGTATACTATATACCAGGAGAATACTATATATACCATGGTTCTGCCCCTTGGCTGAATTCTTCCAACTTCTTCAAGAGCCAGCATTTGAACTTTCACCACCTTTCTAGGGCTTTAGTCTGTGCTTGTTTATACCTTGTGTCATATTGCTCTAATGAATAAGAGTACTCTGGAATCTCTTATGGTGCTGTAACTGGGGCCACTGTAAGTGCCCAGTTGCCTCAGTGAAAAACTAGGATTGTGGGGTGCACTTGACTGTTGAACGGGCTCCAGCTGCTGCTTTGAAGGAACTTCCTGGCCAAGTAACCTCTGGCTCTAGGATACTCTCAGACACTCTCTTGACTGAATGGGTATATATGAGATTAGTGTTTCCGTTGGATCCATGGCCTGATGTTACTTCTGGTGTTAAATGGAAAGTGACTCACGACAGTTCTCTCATCTCCTTCTCAGCTTACTGGTGGACATTTGGGCCACCACTTTCCTTGTGCTTCTGAATCTAAGAGGTGTGCTGGTGGCAGCAGCTAAGGTGTTCCTGCACTCAGCCATTAGATCAAATAGTTTCGTTTAGCTGCAGCAGCATCACTTGGAAGATTTTTAGTAGCCTTATTTATGTCTTTGCAACTCCTCTTGAGGAAATGGTTTACTGTAATGGTATCTCACTGCATGCTGGTAAACCTGTGCCTGAGCATTCTCAGTGGTAACCTCTTACTTCGTGGAATGATTATGTCAGAAAGGCCTCCATTCTTCCACCAGGCTTTCAATTAGGAGCTGCTACCAACAGAAAGGTAGAGAGCCCTGTTTCCTGGAGCCATCGACAACAGTCTGTGTTCACCGCATAGGAATTAGATCTGTGGACCGATCACTTGATTACGCTATTGATTGATGGCCGCCATTGTTAATAATAGGTTTACTTTTATTAAATGTTATTTAATTATTATGTTTATAACATAATTTAGTTATTATGTTTATAACACCTTTTAATGTTGGAATGTTTTAGAGGATTTTAAGATTGAGGCCTGAGTAAGATTCTAAGTCTATCTGCTTAGGATGACACTGTAAGACACACAAGCAGAGGCTCAGTTTAGCCCACCGCCTATAGGAAACAGGGATATAAGTCTTTCAGGAAACAGTAGAGCTCATAAGTAAACATTATATATGCACATAGAGAACAAACCTAATGACTCAGTTTGCCAAGTCCCTCCTGGCAACTTGCAGGGGATGGGAGGACTTACCAGGAGCAGCAGGGAGGCCCATCCAATGGGTAGCATCATGTCTACATCACTGACCACATGACCCAGAAGTGGCATCATCACTTCCAGGATGTTGGGGCAAAAATTAATGGTAAATTTGGCTTTTTCTATAGAGTTTCTACCCAAATACCAGAGCATCACCCTGACGACCAGACGTGATGGTGTTACTTCCGGGTCACATGGGCAGTGATGTAGACATGCCGCTGTACTTCTGATGGATCTCCCACTTTTTCAGAGTAAATTCCCCCCTGCTGGCCAGCTAATCTGTGGTGAGATGGTGAGGCCTGGCACCCCTGTCTCCACTGGGGGTCTGGCAACCTTACTAATGACAGAGATCCATTGTCTGTAATAATCCCATAGTCTGTGATGATGCTCTCTGCCCTTCTCTGCAAAAATCTAATCGAGTCTATTTTCCTCACAATATTGCCTCAAAGCATCCTGGATAAAGTTAGTTCATTATTTAATGTTTTCCTAATTAACAAATATTCTCTTATTTTTCTTCTCTTTTTTTTTGCAAGAAAAATAGATCTAGTTTTCAGAATAAAAAAATTACAATAGCATCGCGGCTTGCTGGGACTTTTAACTTTTGTTTCGGTTAGTGGTTGCTGCAAATCCTGCTATAAAAAGTTTACATGTTAAGTGGGAATTCTTTTTTTGTGTATGTGTGCTATATGTCCTTTCCCAAGCCTTGTCTTTTCCCGGGATGTGTTTGCTCCCCAAATGAAGGAGAGGCGTTTTCCTTTCGGCTTCATGTTATCCTCTTATCCCTACTGTTTTGGAATAGAGCGTAACCAGCTGGAGAACTGTAAGAAGCCTGATAATGCAGCTATTTTCTGCTGTCCCGTCTTAATCTTGTTACACAAATGGTTGTGGAGAGATTCATGAATTTTAATTTTGCCCTCTGCATTAGTGCCTCATGTCACTCATACACAGCTGCCTTCTATGGGGAGTTGTTCACCCCACCTCCTACAACAGGGGAAAAAACGAGTTACAGTCTTGGCAGTAGTGCAAGTAGCACACACATACAGACACACACACACAAAAAAAAAATCCAAAGATTTAGGCAACCACCCATGAAGCTGATTAACAGTCAGTGATCAGGAGGAACAGCTTTGCCTCTTAAACTTTTCACCTCTCATTGTTAGCTGTGAAATTTTATTTCCGTTCAAAAGCAAGCCTGTAATCAAAACTGGGCCTTCCTACACTGTATGCCAGGGCTTTTGTTTAAAATCGTACCCACATCATGGAATTGCCCTTGGTCAGATGCAAAGCAGCAAAAAGTTTAGGGTATTTTTCTTTTAAAAAAATGTAATAGTGGTGGTTTCTTTTTAAACACACACGCACACACACTTAGTAGTAACTGTTGTTTTCTTCTCTTTTTTACATTTATGTTACTCAGCTGATAATACATTAAACCTTCAATATTAAGCACACAATTGTTTTATTCTGTCAAAATATACATTTACAAGCTTGATTTGCTTTCTTTGCAAATATATATTTGAATCTACTTTTGCACAGGCTGAATTGTATATACTTTCCACTAGAGCCTAAGAAGCGTTTTCCTCCTCCATGGAAATAATAAACATATAAATATTCATACATGACTGATTTGTATTTTAATAATATTAAAATAAATTAGGGTGGTGGTTGTGTGTGTGTGTGTGATTTTTTTTTTTTGTTAAGGACAAGTATGATATTAGCTGTAGCTGTTATGTCAAAAGAATGGTCATATTGCCTTTCCCCTTATCTGTTTGAAATGCCACATTATGAGTGGCTGGTGCTTATAATCTGTATGGTGTGCTGTTGATAATTGTGGCTACTGTAAAGGGTAAACAGTATGAATTCCTCTCCTGCTGCTGCTGTTCACCCCGTGGGTCTGAGTGTGTTACATCCAATTAGGAGGTAAAGCATAATGCTACTAAGAGCAGCCATATAATTTATTTCAGTCCTCATAGGCCTCTCTCGCTCTTCTCCTCCCTCCCCCTTGCCTGCAAAATTGAAAAATTGTTTTATTCACAATTTGCTTTTTGTCGTTCATGGGCTTCAAAAGGCAGGTTTATGAGGGATTTTTTTTTATTTCGCAAAATAACAATCATTAATTGGGCTCAGAAGTGCAAGCTTGATGTGTGCAATAGCACTGCATAATATTTCAGACTGGAATGTATGCGCTGTTTGCAAATGGATCTGTATGCATATATGAGTACAATAATGTTATGTTTCCAATGCACTTATAGCTGGATAACAGGTTGCAGTAATACATGGCTTTGTGGCATTTCTTTATTTGTTTAACATCCCCCTGCTAATCTGGAATGGTGTGGCTGCAGCTGAGATTGTGCTTAAATTCTGTAATGGATACTTTGTGCTGGCCGCCAGAGGTCACTAGAGAATTCAGGTTAAAAGAGGCAAGGGGGCATATCAGATCTGCCACAGCCCTAAGCAAAAACAATTTCTGCTATGGGTTTACTTTAGAGAGTTTTCAGTACATTTATTGGGTTAGTGAGGCAGTTGACCCAAACTGTAGCATAGCATTAGGACTGGCAATAGGAATGCCCATCAGTTTATTCTTCAAGAAAATAATTTTCACCAATAAAATATGCTTATGTACATAGGTTCTTCATTTCTATGCCAGCAAACAGATTACAAAGTACAACAGAGGAAAGATTTTAATTGAAGAGTTTCATTCAACTTTTATTTATTTTTTTATATGAGGGAATGTTTCTAAATTAAAGGGGGGGGGAGTAGGAATGTTAGATTCTAGAAACAAAAAAGCTGTTACTCCTTAAGACCGTAGTTAGTTTATTCTGGCAAAAGTCCCACAAATGTTCATCCTCAAGAAATATTCATGGTGTTCTGGATTCCTTTTTTGACATTTTAAAATAAAACGTGCTGGTTGCTGAAAAAGAAGAGTTTGAGGGATACAAAGTCAGATATCTAGTTTACTAATTTAAAAGGCAGAGTGGTACCTTTAAAGCTGAGGAATAATCTTATCTGGACAAAATTTCCTCAGTACTAGAGTTTAAGGTATGGCAGTGCTGATTGTCGTTCCTTTGCTTAATTTTGAACATCTTTAGTAAAGTGGATTAAAATTTTAAAGTAAATTAATGCTATGAAAAAATGAAAGGCATTGTGCTCATAGATGGTAGGTTACACTAGGTAGTCAGAGAACAGGACATGGAAAACAACTATGTTTAAACAATAGTAATAATTACCGTGGCATGGATCAGCTAATATCTGTAACTCATGCCACAGAGGAGTGAAGAAACTTGTCTGAATGGTAAACATCAGCACCCATTAACTTCTCTTCCCTAGTACGTTTTACATATGTTTTGTTCTCTACTTGATCTATATATTTCATTATTTTGCAAAGAAAATGGCTTAAGTGAAGGATTTTAATTACACAGGAAACTTCAGACTGATTTGGATTGCTGCCTAAATCTCGTTTATACCACTAGGAAAACACACCCCAAATTTAATTCTCAGATAAATTATCTTTTTCTATTTAATGCATATTTAATGTTTAAAGAATTAATTTTATATTGTGTGTGTGTATGAGTTTCATATAACCTTAATTCTAGAAGCCAAGAATGGACTTCAAATACTTCTATATTAAAATAATTGAATTTCATTTTATTAATATATGAAATCCCCCAGAGAGTCCTTTGGAATGTTTTCAGTGTTACAGTCGTCCGGCCATCTTTAATGTAATATGTACTATGTCGGAAGTGCTACACGTTGGATATGGGGTTTTAGCCTTCATGCATTCATACATTTTAACCAGACCCTAGCTGGAATATACTTTAATTAACTAAGTGAATCAATTATTTGTGTATACTATATTGCATACATATTCCCTTTGAATATTGTACAAGTGGAGAGAAATGAATTTACAAAACTGAGGGATTACTAACCATCCCATCACTGTAGTATACTATCTGACACAACTATAACTGTTGCTACAAGCAATTTAATCTTTTATATGATTTATTCCCTTCAAGAGTTTAATTAAGACTGTTTTGTGCCCTTGCCATGACAATGTATTAATGGTGCTTTTCTTTGTTTTGTTTTGTGTCATTCACAGTTGAAAAAAGAAGAGAGAGAGATTTATGATGAAAATCTCCACTACCCATTCCTTCTTATTTTAACCAAGCATGCATAAAATATGTGGCAGGTATATTTTGATTACAAAGAAAAAAATTGTTAACTACATGAAAAAGCGACCCCAGTTTGTTGAAACAAGAAATCCCTGAACTGTATAGTAAATATATCATTCCTAGGACTTTTCCTCCGTAGCTTTTTCTTTAAAAGCCAGTCCATTGCGACAAAGTCTTTAAGAGCTCAATTTCTCCCCCACCCCCGTGACTTCCATCATGCACCCAGTTGCTTCATCTTGACAAAGAGTGCTTCTGCGATTACATTTGAATGCATCTGTTTTGTGGCTGTGTTTGACCATCTGTAAAACGCTAGAGGATTTTTTGTTCTAGTAAGTGAAGAAAAGAGAGAAGCTGATAATTTAAGTGCATTGTACATATCCTTTTGCATTCTATATGCAGCTCATGCTATATTTTCATCATTCCCCTCTTTCCTTCACTGTTCTCGAAATTTGCCTTATGGCTTTTCCTCCCCTCCCCCCACAAAACGTTTCAAACTTGCTTTGCTTGATTACTTAACGTTTTTTGACAACGGGATTTTTTTTTTGTTCTCACCCTGTAGATGTATAAGAAATTACTGCCTCAAACCAAAGCCTCATAAACTGACCATTTGTCCTCTGGACACAATGGCTTGGCCAGCCCTCTGCTCCTCCTCTCCAATTATGTGTGATTAGTCTCAGTGTGTTGTGTCAAGAAGGGGGAGTGTGCTGAGTACTTATTATCTGTTTAGGTACAAGAAGAGCACTGTGGCTATGAATGAAAAGTGAGCCTTTATCAGTGCTGAAATCTAATTGCAACTGTTCCGCAGATCTCTTGTTAAAAATAGATCTTTGCCTGAGAAAGTCTCAGTGCTACTGCAATTGCAAGGGATTTTCTTCCCTCACAGAGGCACACAACCCCCACCCCCAAAATTAATGTTCCAACATCTTGTTTTAACCAAAGCTTCACATATGGGGCAAATGTTTACTTACCAGAAACAATAGTAACAAATGGGACAAAACTGTTTGGGTTTGTTCTCTCACTGATCTAAGATGCTGTCGACCTGGATTTTAAAAATTCTAAACCCCATCCCCTCCCAGTGTTTTTTAAAAGGAATCCTGATGATATCACAGACAAATGCAGTCCATTGTGAAACTGGTTGATGAAACAAATTAAAATACTTACCTTTGGAGTGTTGCTTTTCCTTTCTGATTTAACAAATAGAGTTGTACACAAAAGTCCTGTTCCCTTCACTGCTCTCCTCCTAAGCATTTCTTCACCACCAGTTTGCATGTCCTTGTATTCAACACTTTTTATGCTCCATTAGAGCACCTATATGGATCTCAGAAGGCATGGGTCAAGTCGCAGTTAGATCATACATTTCTTTCTCACAAAAACCTGAATTGCAATGCCAAGTGATGGGCTAACATCACAATAACAGCAATTTATTCCTCTTTTGATAAAACAGCAGTCTATTCTCAGTGTTGGATAAAGACCAGGGGCAATGCAAACCAGGCATTTATCCTAGCATTTCAGTGGTAGATCTCCTTTTATGGATTTTATGGATTTCACATTGAGACTCTTACTGTGTGGAATTTCTGCTAAGAAATTACAAGAATTTAGGAACAACTGATGTTTATTGTAGAGGGAGCTCGCCTTCTCACTATGTGTCTTGTAGATACAGCATATCCCAACAAGATAGGTGTTTAGTGTAAATCTCAAAATGGGCCTACAAACATTGGTGACAGTATAAGCCTTGTGTCCCTCTGCAAACGTGCTTAAGAACAGGACATGCTGATGAACTTGCCAACTTTTATCTAATGACCCTGGAAATTATTAGTACGCTCTTTATTCCTCTGAGGAGATAACAAGTATATCAAAATGAACAACTAATTATTGTTGTTTGTTTCTTTTTCCCTGCCTGTCATGTCAGTACAAGCTGGTGTCTCAAATGCAAGCTATTATCCCGTAAGGGTTTAATTGAAGGGGTCTTAAGAACACGATCCTGCAAACATTTATGCATTGAGGCTGAATGGTGAAGCAAAATTGCTCATGCATATAATTGATGAAAGGACTGAGGCCTTCGACTGTAGCATTTGCTGTTTACAATCATTGTGTGAATAAACATTTTGTTTCATTCCTTCTTTTCAATGTCTACTGTAAGAAAAATCATAGAGGTGGTCTTTTTGAGCTTTACTCCAGGGATATTCTTCTGAGTATGCTGTGTGTATGCATGAAGTTTACAGTATATTAGTGGGAAACATTTAGATGGTGTTTATACTCCTCCAGACGCTAATAAAGGTTTTTTAATGTTAAAAGCATGGGAAAATTTTGTGGGAAATGATATCAGGAAAGCACCTGTATTAATAATAAATGTAAACATAGATCTGCATGTATCCCACCCTATTTTAATTTCTTTCTTTCTCACATTTGAGTCTTTCTTACATTTGAGTTTAAGACACACATTACATAGTACATATTAGCGTACACCTTGAATAAAAGTTGCTTAATAAGCCAGTGCCATAAACACATGCTGAAAATGTAAAGCACCTCACAAGGGCTGGCAGCCAATGGAGACAATGCACTCATGCAAGTTTGCTCGGCTGCAAGCAGCTGAGGGGAGAGCCTGTCGTTCTTCTCATTCATATTGAAATGGCACCTTAGGACCCTCCTCTTGTCATATCTGCAGCAGGAATAACTCTGGTGTACCCAAAAGCTAAAACATGAATATTGGGACTGAAAAGCCAAGAGAAAGCTAAAGAAATATCAACATCTTTAACTGTTAAATTAGTATCAACAGACATATAATTACTAAATGAGGCTTCCTGAAAGGTTGCCATGTTAAACTTTCTTCAATCAAATATTGAAACAATTATGAGAAAGAAATAACTTACTGTAAGAAGGGGGAACATGGATGAAGCACTAGAGATAGTGAAGCTGTTACAATTAAGCCATCTGTGAGGAGTTTGCAGTTGTCATACGTAGGAACAAAGCAAGGACTTCAGCTTGCTCTTCATTTACTGAGTGTGCTGCTTGTGCCGTGCATGTGCTGCGTCCCCTGATTTTTATTTTGAGGTCACATAAATGAACATGAAAGGGATAAAACCTTTTTATTGGCAGACCCCACTCCAGTTAGGGGCTGCAAGGGAAATAAGCTGGTTTTTAGTCTGAGAGGTCATATACTCTGGGTTGATCCTTGAGCTGGAAGGCAAGGGCAAATTCCAGTAAAATCAGTTCAGAGGGAGAGGAGGGAAGGAAACAAAAATCAAAAGCAAGGTGAGGTGGGACAGGGCAAAGGAAGAAAGAACCAGGCAAGCTGGTATCATAAGCCAGGAAGATTGCAGAAGTTCCTGAGTTACTGAGACCAAATGGCTGAGTGCAGCACAGAAAGCTTTTATAGGGCTGAGAAGCCGCCATGTGGCCACCTCCAGCCAAACAGAAGCCAACAAAATTAATGTTAATGTCTCTGAGCTATCTATTGTTTCACACATGCACACACGTGCACATACACACACCCCAAGCCTGGGAAGTGTACGTTAATTCAGCTCTAGCATGAGAAACCCCTCCATATCACATGCCACTCAGCCACTGTATACGTGATGACATTTCATCTCTCCAGTAAAGCTGGATGAATGTATAAAAGTAGGGGAGACTTCCATATGTGATCTGGTAGGGTTTCTGCAGCAGTTAAGACTTATTTATTTATTTATTTATTTATATATTTTTGGATTTATATCCCGCCCTCCCCGCGAACTTTCCACAGCAACAGCCTGATCCTAACCATTTTTATTTGTATGGAAATGTCACTGAAATCATTATGATTTGATGGAATTTGTTCATTACTATGTAGTGTTTATTGGCAGCAATATATAGGAAATACTTTCTTTGTAAGTCTTGTTGATTATCTTGATTTCTAGGTGAGATTCCCACGACTGTTTTCTCAGTATTTGTTACAGAAATAATTGTGCTCTGATTCTGTATCAATATAGTTAGAATTAGATAGCAAAAGCATACTGTTTAGCATTTCACAGATAAAAACACAGACAGAATTCCAGCCCCCTTTCCCCATTCTTAGTACAATGACCACTGCCTGTCACCTCATTACACATGGCTGGATACCTTATGTTGTGTTCATTTCCTCTGCAAAAAGTCTATTCTCAACTGATCTAAAAGCCAAAATAAACGTATCATTCTGATATAATGACAAACCATATTTTGTGCATACAGCATATGGCTTATACTCCGTGGACACCTGTTACCAGAATCCCTGAAGGTGTTCCAAAAAGAATGGACTTCTATCTCAAACCACAGCTTGATAATTCAGACAGAATGAGAGCCAGTTTTCCAAAACTATGATTTGTAAACCACCTTCAAACCACAGTTTGAGAGTCTGGTTTAATGATATATAGCAATAAACCAGGCTTTGGCTAAATCATGCAGACCATGGTCCATTGTTATATCTGAAAATTTCTGAACAAAAATAAAATATTTATGAATGACAACTAAAAAAATAGTGATTGTACCCAGTGTACATATGCTTGGAGCATATGCAAATCTTGATATTCTTTATCCACATGGGTAATAAAAGAATCCTAGAAAATTGCTTATGGTAAAAAAAAAGTCAGACTCAACTGTACGGCTGAACAATAACAACAAAGGAATTTTACAGCCAATCAAGACTTTTACCATTACTCTTTCCCAGTATAATTTTATTATATTGTATTGTATTGTATTGTGTTGTATTGACGCTGTTTTGTTGTGATCTGCCCAGAGCCTGCTTTGGGGAGGGCAAAATAAAAAGTAGATAGATAGATAGATAGATAGATAGATAGATAGATAGATAGATAGATAGATAGATAGATAGATAGATAGATATTGTTTTTTAAAGGCCACCATATATACATAAGCTTTTGAACTCATTATCTTGTATCCCACAGTGCCTATTGTGTGTGGGCAATCATGTGCAGTGTCTTTATTTGCACATATTTGCACATAATGAAGAAGAGAGAAGAGATTGGACTTATATCCCACCCTTCACTCACTTGGAGACTCAGAGCAGCTTACAAACTCCTTTCCCTTCCCCTTCCCACAACAGATACCCTGTGAGGTAGGCGGAGCTGAGAGAGCTGTTTCCCAAGCTGTCCTTGAGAGAACAGCTGGTACAGAGCTATGGCTTGCCCAAGGTCATCTAGCAGGTGCAAGTGGAGGAGTGGGGATTCAAACCCGGTTCTCCCAGATTAGAGTCCGCACAATTAACCACTGCACCAAACTGGCTCTTAATGTTTTAAGGTATTCAAGATAACTTATAAATATAGAGCTAGGAGCTATATGATGCCAGTATAAGACACTGGCCGAGGTAAAACTTTCCCATCTTCCCATTCAGTTAGCCGCCACCTGTGAATTTCAGTTTATGTCGTAATGGCACTTACCTTAAGCAGGAAGGAGCAGCTGAAACCACCCCTCCTGTTGCTTGCATCCATGGAGTGTCTACGCCAGTGGAAGGCTTCTTATGCCAGTGGTATAAGGGGTATAGGATCTAACCCATAGTAACAAAATCACTAAAAATAATGGGTTGGATAGTGTAACTTTGTTCTGCTCATGGAACACTGTTAGCAGAATGTAGTCATAGGTTCCAGCCCCCCCCCCCAGTATATCCAACAAAACAATGTTATGCAGTTTAACCAGTGTACAGTGTAGTACTTTTAGAAGTTCTTTCTCATGTTCACCCATACTAAGTACATCTTAGGTTTACAAAGACACTGTGTAAGAATGTTATCACTGAGTTCAGAGGGACTAATCCACTTTCTATATTATTTATTGTTTACATGCCTTCAATAGTTTGTTGTTTGCATTGTTCTCTAATTCTGTAATCCTAGACCTATTGCTTTACTCAATGATTATTTTATACTGTCTGATGGTACTCTGTAATCTGTCCTGAGTCTCAGCAAGAAAGGTGGACTACAAAAAAGTACCTGAATAAAGAACTCCATTGCAGCTAGAGAGTCTACAAATTTTACCATGAACATGTTCGACTGTCAAGGTTACCCTGTTCAGAGGTAGATTCAGGTGTCAGTAACATGTGAGCTGAGTACCCAGCCTGTTTAGTTCCTGTTGAGCATCCACGAATGCCTGCCAAATAGGTTTGCATCCGTTTTTAGCAGAATTGCCCATATGCAAGTATACTGCTGTTTCAAACTGATCATTAGCCATTACTCTTACTAGTAAGTAAGTAAGTAAAATTTATTTTGTAGCCATTACAAATTAAAACAATATACAGATTAGACAATTTACAGCACTGGAATTGGAATTAGATTTAAATTATAACAACCTCTAATTACCGTTACTAGGAACTATTTAGATGAACACCAAGGCCAGGACAGAAAAGGCCAAGGCCCTGGTCAAGGCAAGATGGATGTCTTTTGGGCCAGGGACTACCAGGACGTGTTGATCCATAGAGTGTAGTGCTCTTCGGGGCGTACGCGGGAAGAGGCAGTCCCTCAGATATATTGGTCCCAGGCCATGTAAGGCTTTAAAGGTTATTACCAGCACCTTGAAATGGATTTGGAACTCTACTGGTAGCCAATGCAATTGGCAGAGTACCTGCCAAACATGAGCTCACATAGGCGCCGCCGTTAGCAGGCACACTGCCGCAATTTGCAGTAGCTGTAATTTCCGGGTCAGCCTCAAAGGTAAGCCTGCATAGAGCAAATTGCAGTAGTCAAGCCTGGAAGTGACCATTGCGTGGGACACTGTAGCCAAGTCTTGGGGGGAGAGATGGGGTTTCAGCAACCTAATCTGCCAATTATGGACAAAGGCAGATCGGGCAGCTGTAGTAACCTGGGCCTCCAGGTTCCAGGCTCTTCACCTTCTTCCAGGCTCTTCACCACTTCCAGGCTCCTCACCTTCTGGGCTGGCACCAGCTGGAGCCTGATTCCCACATCCCCTCCCTTGCAGCTCAGGTACAGGACCTCCGTCTTCGATGGATTTAGCTTCAACTGACTCTGCTGCAACCATCCAGCCACAGCCTCCAAGGCCTCAGCCAGATTATCAGGGGCGGAAAACGGATGGCCTTCCAATAACAGGTAGAGCTGGGTGTCATCTGCATATTGATGGCAACTGCATATTGATGGCCCATACCTTCAGACTAAATGAGCGAATACACTTGTGCAAAACCCCAGTTGCACTGTACTGCATGGTTAGAGACCAACAAGATTTTTAGGGTACAGACACGAGGCTACTACATGATTTAGATAATATGGACAGTAAGCTATCCCTAATTTGTATTGAGAAGGCATACATGCTTATTTTTTTCTTGTCTTTTTTTCTTTTTTTTCCTCTTTCTTCTCTATTATGAAATTTTAATAAAAGTATTTACAAAAAAATTTTTTAGGGTATAGGCTTTCAAGAGTCAAACTCCATCAGATACCTTTGCTTTGTCTCTCAAAAGTTTTGACTCTCAAAAGCTTGTACCCCTGAAATCTTGTTGGTCTCTAAGGTGCTGCTGGACTTGAATCTGTTTGTTCTGCTGCACACCAAACCAGCTGCCCTCTGAAACAGGAAGGAATACAGTGGAGCAACCTCCTAACTGCTGTGATCAGATTGATGAACAGTCAAGGTGATTTTCAAAAACATTGATTCCTTGTTTGAGAATGGTAAACAGGGTGTGAGCCACACTGGTGGGTGTTTGAGCATCTCCAGTGAGGTCTACAGTCCTAGAGTTCAAACATTCATTGCCTTTTACTGTTCTGGAGTAGAGCACCAGTCTTTATATTAGTTCAGTAGCCATTCTTCAGTACTTGTGACCTACAGCTTTATAAACTAGATTCTGTGGATACTGATGAAATATGAGGATTCATCTGCTATTCTTTCTCAGCAATATTGGTCTTCATCTGAGGCCTAATTTGTGACAACCCTGTTTTACAGAGATCATGAAATAGATTTTTGTCCTAAGAAAAATATTAATTGTAGCTCAGCCATACTGGACCTTTTTTTGAATTATGAAGCTGCCCTGGGAATTGACTTTATTTATGGAGGTCATGTTTTGGCACTCTTACTGCTAGAGATTTGGTGGGTACCTATGCAAGAATGGGCCCTTGTCTATGGTGACAACCTAGCACCAGATCTTTTTCAAGCATCATAGCAAGACTTTACCTGCAGCTTTGGTTAATTTTCCTCTTTTGCTGTAGAGCTGGCTTTTATTATTGTTGAAAAATATATTATTGTACATTTGATTTTAGCATTCTAATGTTTTATTGAATTGTGATTCTATGCATTTTATCTGAAAGCTGCTTTTATGGTTGAGAGTCATGGTATACACCTTTAATTAAATGAAAATAAGTACCAGTCTGGGTTTCTCCCCCACCCCCACTCCAGTCAGCCCAGATTGCATGTGCAGAAAATCATGGAAGTCCAAAATCTGACCAGATTGTGGTTACTCGCAGTGGCAGAGTAAATTGAATAGAGCATCATCTACTCAATGCTTATACACACACTCATTCAGTCCAGGCTAACTATGGAAATACAAAAGTGCACACTGAAAACTGAACATGAAGGTGCATATGTGATTTGCCCTGGAACTGATTTGCCCTAGATTACCACAACCTGGACAGGTAATCTAAAAATCAATGGGTGAGCTTAGTTTTAAAGGGTAATTAGACATTATTATGTCATATCTGTATCAGAGTGGCATCTAGAAATCCCAATAGATATTGCACTTCAATCAGATCTATAATTAATTAGAACTTAGTACATAGGGAGGCTGTTTGTTGAGAAAGAAAATCTGTACTTTGCTTCAGTGGTGTGTTTAATGTGTGTGTTTAAATGCAGATTCCATGAAAGAAGTGGGAGCTCATGGCTGAGGCACAGGGCCCAGCTTGTGAAGGAACAAGCCACATTTTTTTCTTTCATTCATGGAGTTCCTTCTGCAGTACATAGTTGCAGTGAGATAGGGACCAGACCATATAGTCTCTTAGCTTAGGTTGGCCTGGCACCATAGAGATCAAGTTCAGCACTTGGCCATTTTCCGTATGTCCATCAGGGACAGTGGATCCAATAGCCCTTCATGAGTCTAAAGTATATGAAAGACTGTGAAGGGAGCAAAGGAGTGGACCAGATGGCAACCAACAGCCTTAGAGGACACATATTTGACCCACGAATCTGGGTAAATTGAACAGCTGCTGAATGTTGACAACACAAATGTTGTGCCCAGCTCTAGAACATCTGACCTATTCTCCGACAGAACAGGAATCTCAGTAGTTAGACAAATATAACCGCCAACAGAGAATTTAAATCAGTACAATTGTGCGAGTTTTTAAGTCAGAAGTTAATTGGGTAGTATTGAATAGTGCTGCTGACTTTTAATTTTACATAAGAAGCTAGTACGCCAAAGTTGAGCTGAGGATTCTGCTTGCTCTCTGTGTGCCCTCAGAGTGTGTGAATGGTAAAAGGCTGTTAGCCTTCTCTTCTCTCCCCGCCCCTCCATCTTCAATTAATGTAGTTTTAAAATGATTAAACATATCATGCTGTGACATCCAAAATGTCAACAAGCCCATAAACCTGGAAGACAGGAAGGTAATAAAATAGGTAATAGGAGATTCAGGAGTTAATAGAGGCCCTGATGTGTGAGTGTATACAGTAGCTATATACTGGAAACAGTGCGAGTGAAGATGGCTTAGCATTGCAAACTGAGGAAGAAAATTGTTTTTAATTAGCACCTTCATAAGAACTGCTGATTAATACTGTTTGGTTTGGTGAAAAGCTTTCAGCTGAGTAATTTGTACAGCCATTACAACAGTTTTGTTAGAGCAGGGACTCCTGTTGTTAAACACAAACAGCAGATGATAATGGTGGAAGATGAGTTTGTCATGTAACAATTTACCTTATTGAAAAAAGCTTTATATAAAACTCAATACAGTTGTACGTAGCAGCAAAAATCACATATTTTAAATCCTGCCCAAATTGCAGTGAGCTGTGTGTGTGTCTTTTTTTCCCCTCCACAGACTAGAAAGAGATTTTATATCATTTATAAAATTATATATACATTTTAAAGGTGTGGATGAAGACCGGCCACTATAATAGCAAAGCTTTACATCAGGACATTGAAGTGCTGGTGCGGTTTAGTCAAACATTTTATAACGAGATGCAAAGTAGTTTAAGGCAGAGGTACATAATTAATATTGTTCCCCAGCAAATCTTTGCAGGGTCTTCGGTCTGTAAAATTATATTCCATGTTTGTGTAAAGTGCAGCATTTAGACCCAAGATATTCTTCCAGGATGTGCATTATCCCAAGCTGTATGATTATTTATTATTGACTGCCTTGGCATAATGCTTTCCCATCCATTGGAAAATTAAGACTCAAAATCTCCACTGCTGTCTCCCCTAATAGGGTAACATGCATATTTCATTTCCACCCAATTGGATGTTTAGTGCAGTGTACAGAAAACAGGATAACTTTTTTAAAAAAGAAGAAGAAAGAAAGAAATGAAATGTGATAACAATGAAGGCATATGTGCATTAAATTATTATGCTAACCAAGGAATAACTGATTGGGGTGCCAGAATAGAACATGAGAGGTGCCCCCCCCCCTTTTAGACAGGCCTTCGGGGTAATAACAAGGGGTTGAGACTCACGACAGTGCCAAATAAGCTTTATACAGCATAATAGTCTGCAAAGAAAAGCCACCGAGCACTAATGTGAAAGAAGAGCTGTCCACCACATGCAGCAAAAATCACCAAAGGTCATTTTATGGTAGCAATTGTGACACAAAATTGGTGGTCATGCTACATGTCTAATACTCAGCGCAGCTTTATAAATGATGGGCCCCTAGCGATGGCTGTCATTAAGTGCTTTCATCATAATAAACTTTAAACTGTTGGCTTTATGAATCACCAGCCAGCTTCAGCTGTTCGGTGGATGGCGCTTGCAGTGCCTTAAGTGTGACAAGGCCTATTAGGAACTGCAACCATGCTTCAAGCGTACTTGGCTTTCCCACTCCTGGGGTGATTGCAGCCTATTAAACGGCATCTGGGAAGATTTTCCTCCAGCAATCTCTGATCAAGAGCTTTTTTGGGCTTTGACCTGCATTTCCTTCAAGACTTTCTCCAAGGAGTTTTATAAGAGCAAAAACTCCAGAGGATTTATAGCCACTTCTGATTAATACCTTTTCAGGGTTTTTCTCTCCCCCCCCTCCCTCCCCCCTTTGCAACTCTCCCACTGGTACATGGAGAAAAGCTTTCATTGTTCCTAAGGTGCTTATTTGTGACCTTTTCTCTGCTTTTCTGATTCCCTCTAACATGTTCTCAGTGAAATCCTTGGTGTGTAACCAAGACAGTTGTCGAGTTGTTACAGCTTTAGAAAGAGAGAGAGGCTTTTTTTGGGGGGGGGGGGGGGAGACCAGACCATTTTTTTTGACAACTCCTCCCATTTAAAATTTCAAAAGTGATGTCACAATCCATTAGCAGAGCAACTAAAATTAGCAATCTCACCTCCAGACCCTTGTGGGAATGTACATTCCATAAAAAGAAAATGAATAGCCAGCTCATATTATTCTGGGGGATGGTTCAGTATTTAATATAATTCAGGGCTCATTCACATGATTATATTTATACACAAACCTGTGCTTTATACCAATGACCTATCTAATCCAGTATTACCCATTCTGGCAGGCAGTGGCTCTCCAAGACCTCAGCACAGTTCTTTCCCATTCCTGCTACCAGAAAGCATAAGAACGCAAGAGCTCTGGTGAATCAGACCCATGGTCCATCTAATCCAGCATCTTGTCCTATGCAGTGGCCAACCAAAGGCACCAGAAGGCACCCAGCAAGGGCTCCGGAGGGCCAGAGCCTTCCTCGTTGTAGCTCCCCAGCACCCAACATTCAGAGACACACTGACCCTCGCCCACAGTCGTCGTTGAGTTTATGCTCTGAAGTTTTGCCTTATCCTCTTTTAAAGTGGGTACCACCAGACCCTGTGGCAGTGAGTCCTGCAAATTAATTGTGTGCTTAATGAATGAGTACTTTCTTTGATCAATCAGCTGCCCTGTGATTTAAGATGCCAGTGATGACCCTCTGCGATCAAAAGGACTTGCTTTGCCATTAAGTGATGGCCCTCTCTGAAGTCCATTTTTAACACAAAGTGTATTCTCTTGTCACAGTGGACTACCACTGGAAAACAATGTGGATCTGGAATTTCTACACACAAGACCATTGTTTTAGCTTCTACATTACCCTGGCTCTTGATTTACAGAGGAATCCAGTGGAGAGCTGCTACGGTATAAGTCCACTAATTTCACTTGATGTTTACAGTTGCATTCACTGAGCCTGAATCTTTGAAAAACACTTCAAATTTAATATGCTATATACGGTGGTATCTTTCATGTATCCCAAACTGATAAGAATGTAAGGGCCCAAGGTTCCTCTTGTCCTGCAGTGTTTCTATCAGTGGCCACTTTTCAGTCAAATGTTTTGGGAAACTTACCATCTTGGTATAAAAGCAAGTGTCCTTTATCATTACCTGCCTCCTACACAATTGGTATTGAGAGATATACTGCCTCTAAACCTGGAGATCCCATTTAACTGTCCAGATACTGATGGATCCAGTCTAGGAAAAGAAACATAAGAGGAAACTGGGGGAGGAAGTTCCAGCATCTTGGTGCCATCACTTACAAGGCCCCGTTCATGATGCTTATCCACCTGGGCATGGATATAGAACTCTGAAGATTATCTTCACATCTCTTGATATTGTAATTTTATAAATCTGTACAAAGTACCATACCCATGTCAACTGTTTTCTAAACTGCTAAGCCCCTACACTCCTTTCTTCCTGGGGATGATGCTCCAGCCTTATGATCTTTGACACCTGTGCCACTCTTCAATGTCCTTTTTGAGGCAGGTGAAAACAGAAACCTATGAATAGCAGCTCTCAAAGTATGAGGCACAAGAGTTACAGCCATGTTTCCAGAAGATGGGGCATCCAGATCTAGACACAGTATTCCAAACACAATCACATCATTGATTTCTACAAAGGCATTGTATTTTAATCCCTTTCTTAATAATCTCTTTTACAGCTTTTTTTGTGGGGTGGAAGACCCCCCCCAAACAAAGTCAAAATACTGAAAAAGAAGCAATTCTACCTCTCAACTAGCTCCTTTTGCAGAAGGAACATTTCCAGGTCCTTGTCTACAAGGGAGACCACATTGGCTAAACATTACATGATGCAGGAGATCTGTTGCTTTTCCCATCAGTCTGACTTTCCCAAAGCGGTCTCATGTAAATGACCTTTTCAAGAATTGCTCTGCTGCTAAAATCTAAAGTCCTGCATGAAGATTTGATGAGCGACATTATATTTTCACTCTCTGTTTGCTCATGTGAAGTCTTTTAATTTCAATAACTCTTAACAGCGGTTTCAAGCTAAGTCATATTAGTGTGAATAATGCATGTTTAGGGAATCACTCATCTATGAATGCAGAGTATTTAAATTTACAAGGTCTGCATATTTTTTTGGATCTTTTAACTGGAAATGTTAACCACTTTTTGTGTTGCATTTCTGCCTCTTTATTAAACCTACAAACATAGCTGGAGAGTCCAATCTCCCTTTTTGCCCTTTCTGGCTAACTCAGGTGGTGATGTCGTAATGCTAAAAGCTTTAAATGGGTAAAACCTTCTTAATACTCCTATTAGCAACTCTTCTAATCCATGAAATGTAATAGCAGAACTTTTAGATGAATGTCTCAGAGGTAGACCATTAAAAATAAATTGCCCAACCTTGGGGAGATTAGAATTAGTCTCCAGCTAGAAGCACCTTGGGGTGGTTGGGTGTGAAGCCAATTTCTGAAAGCCCACATGTTCCTATCAAGAACAGCATCAGCCTCTGCATTTTTACTAATGAAGAGACAATAGCAGCAATCATTAGACTTAGCTGCGGATTTGTTACCTCTAGGAAGCAAATATGCAAAGTGGAAGGGGGGGATATTAATCATGGCAGTAGGATTCCTGATTTGAAATGCTTTTGATTTTGAAACAGAACAAGGTGGGAGGAGAGAACCCTTGTAAACAGTCAACAAAGTACATCAAAGTCAGAGGAAGCAGTGAGGAGCAATTATTATGTGTGTTAATTAACAGTAATAATGCATGGAAGGTACACACCATAGCACCTTTTCATGTTCAAAGGACTCTGCAGACTAGCTAATTAATGCCCGCAACAGTCGTATGAGATAAGTAATTGTGGACTCTCTCTCCCTCTTTCTCTGTATGAGCCAAGGAAGTACAGATGTAAGTGACTTGCCCAAGGCCCTGGGAGTCAGTGTCATGGTTAGTACTAGAATTCCACCCCATATTGCTGAATGTTACACAGTCTGGATACACACTGATCTGACTTTCAATTACCTGCTTTATCCTGGCAGCTATCAACTGAGATGGAGGCAGGTGAAAGCAGAAAACTATTAATTGCAGCTCTCAGAGTACAAGGCACAAGAGTTACAGCCAAGGATCTCCTGGAAAGTTACAAATTACTGTCTAATGTATGTCATACTCTAAGGGCATATTTGCTGTAGGTTTATCCAGGAAATATTTGGTGACTAGAGATACAGTTTTCGGTATGGCTGATTCTCAGGTGGCGGCACTCAGAGCTTTGTTCAGGATTTCCAACTTCTTATCTAGTGTACCTTTATGGATTCACCCATAGACTTTATCACAGTACGGACATAGGATGTCATCACCTGCTGCTTGTTACTGACGAAGACTCTGAGCTGTAAGCACAGACCCCTACTCAAAAGTTGGCAGCCCTCATGATCTTGCTTAGTTCACTGGAATAAACTGTGTCAGTATTCCAGTGTGGTGTTGTAACTGAAGCATCAGAACATGACCTGGGAAACCCATGTTAAAATCCCCACTCACCCCTAGAGGTCTCTGGGTGATCCTGGGTCAGTCTCCCAGGATAACCTACCTCATGGGGTAACTGTGAGGAAGTGAGAATCATGTATACAGACCTGAGCTCCATGGAGGAACACTGGGATAGAAAATGTGATAGAAAGATAGGTTCATCATTTAAAGAGTATCTTCTCCGGGATTCTTGAACTGATACTGTAAAGTAGTTTCAGATCACAGGTATGCACCCCAGGTCCGTGGTCTATGGTGTAAAACTGCAGATTTGGTATCTATTCAGTTCCAGCAATACTTTGGGGCTTTCACAGGTTCCTGGCAGTGGAAAGGGCCATCAAGTTGCAGCTGATTTATAGTGACCCCATAGGGTTTTCAAGATGAGCAGAGGTGGTTTGCCATTGCCTGGCTCTGTGTTGCAAGCCTGGACTTCCTTAGTGGTCTCCCATCCAAGTACTAACCATGGATGACATTGCTTAGCTTCCGAGATCTGTTGAGATTGGACTAGCCTAGGCCATCCTAATCAGGGCCACAGATTCCTAGGAAAAGGGAATTCTACAACATATTTTCAGCCATTCTAAGAGCTTACAGTGGCTATTCTAAGCTAGCAGTCTATGAGGTACACTGGGTCAAATGTGGCAAAAGTAAACAATTATATTTGTACTAATTGTGCTATTGAGGAGAGAGACCTAGGCAGCAGATTCTGTATTATTTTCTAGGAGGTCAGTTTTTGCTGTTTTGCGTGAGTTTGGGAGGATCTCTTCCTTCCTGTCTTGTTGTGTGCTTTCAAGGAAAGGAGATGTTAAAGCAGTCAGAAATAGGCACTATATAAAGAGCATGGATCTGTTTGCAATTATTATTTTACATGAATTATAAGATCTAAAGTTTGCCGATTACAATCCCATTTATTATATACTAGGAATAAGGCCCGTTGTGGAAATAAATCCAATGGGCTCTAGAAAAAGGCTCTGGGAGAGTGCCCCGGCCTAGTCTCACATAGGAGGGAAGCAGGAGAAGTGTCTTCATCAAGAGAGAAAGCTGTCTGCCAGTAATTCTGACAGGGCACAGTGGCTGAAGGAGTGGGCAGGGAAGAGGAGCAGCACCCAGCACCCAGCCAATAGCACGCGAGTACTCAGAGCCACTGGATAGGGGCAGCTTCTGATTGACAGGTCAGGGGGCCAAAGGCTATGGTGGCATGTGTAATGTTGAGGAAAGAGTCACACAAAAACTCAATTATATAATGAGAGATGTGTGTTCATATATATAATGTACATTTTTTCAAAAAATACAGCAACAATTCTCTAAGGTAAGGGACAAATATTTCTATGTTGATGGGCACTGAGATTAACAGTAAGATCCTGATGATGATTTGAATTTATACCCTGCCCTTCACTTAAAGTCTCTAAGTGGCTTCCAATCGCCTTCCCTTCCACTCCCCACAAAAGACATCCTGTGAGGCAGGTGGAGCTGAGAGAGCTCAGAGAGAACTGCTCTTGAGTGAACAACTCTAAGAGAATGGTGACTTGTCATGAGTACCTCTGAGGATCTGCCTCCTGCGGACCTAAGTGAGGTGGAGGATCAGCTCCCAGCTCCAGAGGAGCCTCCACCTGAGCCAGATGAGGCTCAAGCAAGCACCTCCCAGGGTTCAGTCCCAGCATCAGCAGCAGCTGAGCCACAGCTAAGCTCAAGCCCACCTGATTCACCTCCTTGGGTGGAATGTCTAAGGTCCCAATGCAGGCAAGATTTAGCTGCAAGAAGGAAAGAGGCACGCATGCGTGGTCGCAGATCACTAAGTCCTGAGTTCTAGAAGGAACCGGGACCTCTCTGCCAGCTGCTAACAAGCACAGGAAGTGGCTGGGTATTTAGGCACAGCACAGAGACTACCAACTTGTGCCAGCAACAAGTCTTCTTGGCTAAGCTCTGCAGCCATTCGGCTCGTGATAGCTAACTTGATTCTGGACCCTCTGGCTTGTGATTCTGGCTTTGTTTGACTTCGGCTCTGTTGACTCCCTGGACTGGTCTACTCGTGAGTTTCCCTCTTTGACCCTGGTTTGGACTGACTCTGCTTTTGGCTTAGTGTTTTGGACTGGGCAACTCGTTCCTGATTCGGCTTAACCTTGGACTGTCCCGGACTTCTGCTTGACTCCTGTCCTATAGGTATCCAGCTCATGACAGTGACTGATCCAAGGTCACCCAGCTGGCTACATGTGGTGGAGTGGGGAATCAAACCCAGTTCTCCAGATTAGAGTCCACCGCTCTTAACCACTACACCAAATTGGTTTTGCCCTTCTAAACCCACTGACTTTGCTTAGGATAGCACTGTTAGTTGCCTAACAATACCAGCATCCCAATTCACTATCAAAAGCCTGATCTGGATAGCCCAGGCTAGCCTGATCTCATTGGATCTCAAAAGTTAAGCAAGGTCAGCTCTGGTCAGTATCTGGATGAGGGACCACCAAGGAATCCCAGGGTTGTTATGCAGGTAATGGCAAACCACCTCTGAATATCTCTTGTCTTGAAAATCCTAAGGAGTCACCATATATCAGCTACAACTTGAGGGGAGGAAACCAGAAACAAAAAAACACTGGCTTTGCTTAGAATAGCACTATTAGTTGCTTAACAATATGCAGCACTCTAATTCACTGTCAAATCCAATATACAACAGTAGCTCTCACAAAACCATTTTATTAGCTAGACTGATGATCCTGACTAGGCTGGATTTATGTATATAAATTCAAGGACCCAATCCACCATGGGAGATCACATCTTCAGGCCAGGTATGTTGCTGGATGCAGATGTGCATCTGGATATTGCGCGCCCTGTAAAACTGTCTAGGTACAAATTTTGATGTGGGGATCATACCTACATCTGGGACTACCAGCAGTCATGCTGAACAATGATTTGACCTACACTGGAATCAAGGAATGTATATTCTGTCTCTTCTAAATAACGTCTCTGGCTTGAGTGCATGCAAGATTTTACCAGTTGTGGTTTCTCTCCCTTGTCTGTTCAGAGTGCCTCCCCTTCTCAGGTGCTGACCCTAATAGAGGAGAGAGAAACCCCCTTCCTTGCCCATTTTGAAAATTTCCTTCAGTCTTCAGTGTGTTTCTTTCCACTCACAGACTGAGCTCTCCTCACACTGTAGATCCTGACAAGCAGAGTACCAATGTGAGTAACAGCTCAGATTTCACTAGAGGGAGATTTAGACCTCCTGCAGGCAACCTATTCTCCAGCCTATCAACCCTTAATGGTGTTCTTTGTTTCTACCCCATGGGAGGAAAATAATCCCCACATACTTTCTACACCTGGGCTGGGAAACTGCAAACTTCCACCTCCAATCTGACACCTTGAAAAATGGACCAATTTGCTGACACATTTCTTTCCCCTGCAAGGGCTAAATCCAGTGTGAATAGGCCTAAAGCTGGTGGCCTTAATTAGTTTGCAAGTTATCAAGCACAAAGCCCACCTGTTGCAGAATGAAAACAAATGTGCTTCTTGGTGAACTGCATGACAATATTCACCACTACGAACCATTGAATGTTGTGAATCCCAAACAGGAGACTCTGGTTGATGTCATGAGGCAGTGGGACCCCCAGCATGGCCCAAAACAGAGAATGTTGCCTCAGGCCTTAATGGATTTGGTTTAGAAGAAACTCAGTTGAACTGTGAACTCACTAATTTTCAGTCCATTTATTCAACTGCAAAATGTAAACTATTGGTAATTTGTTTGCAAGCTGCGGGAATGAAGAAGAGGAGATTGGATTTATACCCTGCCGTTCACTCAGAGTCTCAGTGGCTGACAAAATCCTTCCCCTTCCCCTCCCCACAACAGACACCCTGTGAGGTAGGTGGAGTTGAGAGAGCTCTTTTGAGAACTGCTCTTTCAAGAACTATGGCTTGCCCAAGGTCATCCAGCAGCTGCAAGTGGAGAAGTGGGGAATCAAACCCACTTCTCCCAGATCAGAGTCCTCACACAACCACTATACCAAACTGGCTTGAGAAACTCCTAATAATTTATAATATAATAGAAGCTGACCATATTGCAAAGAATATACATAACTCTAGCCCTGGTCAGTCAACCAAATCTTTTAATGGGTATATGGGAGGGAGTACTGAATGTTACTTGCTGCCCCTACCACAAAATTGTCTACATTCATAGCACAGAGTGAATATGGCTTGTATACGTGAAGCCTTTGTGCAGACACTTCTATGAACACATGCATATCAGAAGTGCATAAACTACACTACAGACTTCAACTATATTTTCCTCTTCTTTGGGAACCCTGGGAGTTGTAATTCTTTGAGAAGGTAGGGTTGGGTTCTCTTAACAAAAAAATTCTGTACCTTCCCAAACCACAGTTTGTAGGATTTTTTTTTATAAGAAGCCAAATCAGCAGTGCAGTTTTTAAAAATTACTTATTGTCAAGTTCTCCCGGGTCAAAATTTCTCTTCACATGGAATACCTGGGAGACAAGGGAGGTGTTTAAGCTATATGCATTATTACTAACATATATGCTCAGAGAGATCTTGATATGGTGAATCTTTTAAATCTCCCTTCTTACAAACACACTGACATGACCTCCTCTGCCCAGCCAAGTGAGTCTGAGTCCTCAAGAGAAGAGACCATGGAGGAGCAGAGGAACCTGCTGCTAATGTTCCAGCAGACCCAGAGGCCCCCCTGCTAGAGCCTGCAAGGGAGACCTTACCACTAACCACCCAGAAAGATAGTCCCCCAGGTATGTTCTCACTCTTCACGAACAGTGGCAGCTGAAGGCCCAGGACAAAGTGCCCCAAAGGAAGTGAAGTGCTCAGCTGGTTGCATGCAACCCCATCCCAGAGCCAGGCAGTGAAAACAATAATTATTCACAGAATCCTGGCTAAAGCACAGTCGAGTTGCAGGAGCTCAACACCTGCCAGCAGGGCAGCTGAGTGATTACTTCTAGGACTTTTTAAACTAAGGCTTGGGAAAGCCGCCTGACTAGATCAAAAAGTGTGCTAGCTCCACAGCCTGCTCCTTGCCTTCAGTTCTAGTTCCTGGTGGGCAGCACCTATCAATGCTCCTAAGCCTCATTGTCTAGACCCTAGGGTACTGCTTCAGAGGAGACCTGACTGGACCGCTCTGCAGAGTGCAGGATACACACATATACTGTGACAGTACATAACAGCAAGAGACCTCCCACCAGCAGTCCCTACTGCCCATTGCTGCTTTGTCAGCCACAAGGAGAAAAATTACTTTAAAAATCACAGTTGATGTGATGGCATTAAATCACTTTTGGGGGAAACCTAAAGCAATGTCACCCTAGGAATTGCCAAAAGCTCTATGGTTTTACCATAGAGTTTCTGGCAATTGCTAGAGTGTAATGCCGTTGCTCTGACAGTGCCCCCATATCCCTGCCCTGTCAGACTCCCGCTGCTTGGCAAACCCTGAAGTCTCTATTTGTTTATCCTACCATTGTTTCAAGGAGCTCAGGGCAGTGTACACAGTTCTCATTCCCTCGAGGTGATCCAGCAGTCCTCATAACAGAGTAGTGGTTTGGGTCTCTTGGATCCTAGTCCCACAAGCTAACCACTATACCATAAGACTGTGCCATATGCTCTCTAGTTACCTTGACAAGTCACTCTCCTTGAGTGTTAATTCCCCACCTAGGTATATAATAGCCTACCTTGAGGTGATCATGAGGACAAACATCATAGACTCTTAGATCATTACAAAGATTTTTAAAGTCAGTAATAAAAAGAACAAAAACTCAATTCTCATCCATTTATCCATAGTTTTAATCTTTCTGGCATTAAGTAATTTTTCCAGATTCAGCTGTGATATATTATTGCAAATAAAGGAACCCTGACATTATTTGTTATAGGAATATTATTAAATCTCAGACTCAAAATTGTAGAAATTAGACAAAAACAGAAGCTTACATACTTAAGATACCATTATTTGCTTTCTTAAATATTCTAACATATTTTTCACTGGGAATCCTGTTAATGTGAGGCAAATTTATAAGTATTTAATTTTCAATAATTTTCAATAATTATATCTGTAGTTTACTTAAACCAGTAGAATCCCCCGAGTGTTAATTTATTATAAATGATGTATGTCATTTTGAATAAGAATTACCTACAGCTGGCTTGTAAACTTTTCAGTGCCCATGTATGGGTATAGGTCTAGAAGTCACATTGCTGTGACTAGCTATCCTTCATAATCCCCCTCTTCAGACTTATGGTCACAAAAGGCTCTAAATACTGAAGATGCTGTGTGGGAGGAGAAACATTTTCCAAACAAGTAGTTTCTCCATTCCAGCCCAGGTAACAAAGGACCCTCCGGAATTTTCTGTGGGCCTTGTCAGAGCTGGCCTCTGGGGTCTTATGGCCACCTGCTGATTAAGCCATTGGTCAATAGATTAACTGCAGCTATTACTAAGTGCTTAGAAAAGCAAGTTATGTGGCAGAACAAACAAAATCAACCTGTATTTAACACATATAAATCCAAAATTTAATAAATTGGAAGAAGGAGAAACAGAACTGGAAAGCAGAAAAGAGGAAAACTCTTTGTACACATTTTCTTTTTACAAGCAAAGTATCAGATTGCAGATGGTAGCTGATATAAGAAAAGAATCTTGGTGTTGTTGTTTTTTGGTCATTGCAAGAATCGCTCAGCATTTTCCCCCTTCGCTTCTTCCTTTTTCTGTTTTATCTGCAGTTGTTCCTCAAACACACATACTTTGGATGATGCTGAAACGGCATTCAATTGGAAGACTATGGGAGCAGAAAATCACAGTAAACTGCTTTCAGAGGTGATCCAATGCTAACCACAAAAGCAAGTTATTGTGAGTGCACATATACGCCAAAGGCCTGAAATTGTTCTTATTATATGACCAGACAAAAGAAGATTCATTCAACTACAGTATTGTAGGGAAAAAAGAAAACAACCTATGCTTCTCTCACTGCCTCCTGAGGTTGGAAGAATCTCCTCAGATTTTTCACTGGTGTCATTGTAGGGGTGGTGTTTACCTTAATGTCTCTGAAGGAGCAGTTCAAGTGAGGAAAGATTCTAAGGTTCCCAAAAGGTGAGTACAGCAAATGGAATTTATCTGCATGCTTTACAGTACGGTTGGGAGTTAAGAAGGAAAAAACATCATATCCATGCATCAGTGAAGAAAAGAATGAGCTGTTATTCAGCCGGAGTACAGTTCCACATAAAGTAATTGTGGTAGGAGATACAAACATTACACTAGTACTTTCTGCAGCAAACACAGGAAGTGTGGGGGTCATATATGCATTGTTGAACACCTATATGTGTATGGGAACTATGGGCCAATCAAAGTTCCCAGACGGGTGTGCACATGTCCATCCATTCACATCTGTCAATCCTGATTGGGTCAGAGTTTCATGGCACATGTACATGGGCATTTAATTTAATGGACATATAGGATATCCACTCTATACAAGTTCACTGTGAGAAGAATGAGTTTAACACTTGTGATTCTTACAGAAATCATGACTTTAAAAATATTTCTTTAAAAAACAGCAAACGAACAAGGGGGGGCTTCAAAATCCAGCAACTAAACAGAATTTTTAAAAGAAATAAAAGGTATCCATAAAGTAGAGACAAAACGGTAACAGTGGTAGCAGATCTACAAATAAGTGTCTATAAAAGGTTTCCAAATATCTAAAAATAAAACCATATGCAATTGTTGTCTATATGCCATGCATTCAATTATTGATAAAGTTCTAAGGTTTTCGATCCATTGATTTCATAGAATCATAAAATCACAGAGTTGGAAGGGATCTCCAGGGTCATCTAGTCCAACCCCCTGCACAATGCAGGAAATACACAAATGCCACCCCCCACACACACACCCAGTTCCATGCCCAGAAGATGACAGGATCTCCAGCCAAACTGGCCTGGAGAAAAATTGCTTCCTGACCACAAAGTGGCCATCAGCCTTTCCTTGGCCATGTAAGAAAGAGATCCAAGAACTAAGCACTGATGCAACCCTTCCTGCCCTCCCCCTCATGATCTGCCTAAGTTCACAGAATTAGCATTGCTGTCAGATGGCCATCTAGCCTCTGCTTGAAAACCTCCAAAGAAGGAGAGCCTGTTCCACTGAAGAACCGCTCTTTCAGGAAGTTCTTCCTAATGTTTAGCTGAAAACTCTTCTGATTTAATTTCAAACCACTGGTTCTGGTCCAACTTTCTGGGGCAACAGAAAACAACTCTGTACCATCCTCTATATGCCAGCCCTTCAAGTACTTGAAGATGGTTGTCATATCACCTCTCAGTCATCTCCTCTCCAGGCTAAACATACCCAGCTCCTTCAACCTTTCCTCATAGGACTTGGTCTCCAGGCCCCTCACTATCTTCATTGCCCTCCTCTGGACATGTTCCAGCTTGTCTATATCCTTCTTAAATTGTGGTGCCCAAAACTGAACACAATACTCTAGGCGAGGCCTAACCAGAGCAGAGTAAAGCGATACCATCACTTTGCATGACCTGGACACTATGCTTCTGGATACAGCCCAAAATCACATTTGCCTTTTTAGCTACCACATCACACTGCTGACTCATGTTCAATGTATAGTCTACTAAGACCCCTAGATCCTTTTTGCATGTACTCCCCCAAGTCTCCCCCATCCTATAATTACGCATTTGATTTTTCCTACCTAAATGCAGAAGTTTACATTTATCCCCATTGACATTCATTTTATTTGTTTTAGCTCAGAAGTCCAGCTTGTCAAGATCATCCTGTATCCTGACTGTGTCTTCTACCGTATTTGCTACCCCTCCCAATTTAGTATCATCTGCAAATTTAATAAGCATTCCCTCTATTTCTTCATCCAAATCATTTATAACGACGTTGAACAAAACAGGTCCCAAGACAGATCCCTGAGGCACTCCACTTGTCACTCGTCTCCAAGAGGATGAGGAACCATTCACAAGCACTCTTGGGGTGCGATCTGTCAACCAGTTACAGATTCACCTAACAGTAATAGGATTCAAACCACATTTTACCAATTTATCAACAAGAATATCAAAAGTCTTACTGAAATCAAGGTAAACTATGTCCAAGCATTCCCGTGATCCAGTAAGGTAGTAACTTTCTCAAAAAAAGAGATAAGGTTAGTCTGACATGACTTGTACTTGAGAAATGCATGCTGGCTCTTAGGCCGAGGACAGACTGGCAATCTAAAGCGGAGGCAAAGCGGAGGGAACTGGTGCGGGGGGAAAACTCCACAGAGCTGGCTGTTCATACTGGCCAGAGCAATGCAGACCAGCGGCGATACGGAGCGTTCAGACTGCCGCGGAGCCGGCTCGCGTGGGCCGCTGCGCTTTTTTTTGTTTTCCTTTGATGTGTTTTGCATGTGTGCACATGCGCATAACTTTGTGCGGCGCGTTCACACTGCCGCCTCCGGATGCCTCCCGCTTCTTCCGGTTCACACTGTTTGGAAGCGGGAGGCATGCGGAGGACGGCCCCTGAACACCGGTTTTACCCGGTGTCCTGGGAAAGCGGATGGAAAGCGACTGGGAGACGGGTAAGTACGAAACGGAGCCGACGGACAGATGCGCATGTCTGAACGTGCTCCTTTCTTCCGTTTCCGAAGCGTGCCTGCCCCACTTTACATTGCCAGTCTGTCCTCGGCCTTAGTAATCACAGCCATTCTTTCTAAATGCTCAGTGACTGCCTGTTTGATGATTTGTTCTAAAACTCTCCCAGGTATAGACATCAAGCTGATGGGTTGGTATTTACCAGAGGTGGGCATTTATCACTCCAGTGTTGTAATACATTTAGCTGTAGAAAGGGCACAGAGGATCCATTTTAGTTGACCATCGCTTTGCTTCCAAGAGATGGGCAAATAGTTTAAAAGTGCATGAGCATCCTCAAAAATCAATAAACATTCTAATACAAAATTGATATGATAACTTCTTCCCAGAAAAAAACAAATCACTAGACATATGTTTAAGGGAGCTACCACAGGTATAAATTTTAAAGCTATATCCCATTGCTTTGGCAAAATAGGCAATCTAGTTCCTTGTTCCATTCCTTCCTGAGGTTCTGCATATCATATTTGTTAACTGTCATAAAATATTTTTGATACATATTGAAGGTTTTGTTTTATTCACAGATTCAATTCCAGGAGCAAAGAGGACTCTGAGACACTTCATGCCACAGGGCCATATTTAGACACCCAGATGCTACAGTTATAAATATTGCCATTCAACAGAAGTTGACAAGTTATATCTAGACTTCAGCTGAGAAAATGAAAAAAATTCATTGTCATTGTCTATCAACTGGTCCAATGTAAAAATTCCCCATCAGTCCAAGGCTTCCATAAAAAAGATTTCTTCCCAATTTCTAGGTGTAGTTTGACCCATAATATTAATTGAGCATATAAATGGATCAAATTGATATTGCTGTGACATTATGTACCACTGTTCTCTAGCTGCAGAAACTGCAGCAGGAATGGGATCCATTCTAGCATAAGTAGACCCTCATGCATTGCACTTAGAGAGGGGCACCAGATAAGAAGTCTTCAAGAGGAGCCCAGTGGGCCAATGGCCCAACTGCAGGGAGTGTTCCCAATAATTAGTACAAGTTAACAATTATGCCTGATGCGATATACTAAGATCAGGGAAACCAAATCCTCTTTCACTGAATGGATGTTGCATCCTCTTTAAAGAAATCTGAGGTGGTAAGGAACCCCACATAAATTTCTAAACCAAAGTATTAATTTTATGACTATATCTGCAGGGTATATAGAAAGGAATTGCATATAAAATGTAAATAATCTTTACTTTGCCCCATAAAGACAAGTTTAAAGTTGCTCATCTGTCCAAATCCAAGGATATATCAGCAATTAAATTGTTAAAGTTTAGCACAGCCATATGTGTAATACCTCTAGGAATCAACATTCCAAGTAATGTACCAACATTCCAAGTAAGTAATGACATCTGAGCAACATTAAAAATGTCCATAGGCAAATATACTCTGTGATATATTATCTACCAGTAGCATCAACTCAGATTTTACCAAATTAATCAAATATCAATACAAGTCTCCAGATGTATTAATCACATTCATTAATGCAGGAATGGAAGACTGAGGTTCCAAATTAAATAATACAAGATTATCTGCATAAAGACTATTTTTAAATTCCAAAGAGTTATGTAGAAAGCCATGAATATTATTATTTTGTCTGATGGCACAAGCCAGAGCTTCCAGACATAGATCAAAAATAAGAGAAAGAAGGCAATCCTGCCTGCATACCACTTTCAAAAGGGCAGAAAATATGCCATCAGTCAGCACCCTGGATCTGGGAGATGAACAAAGAATTCTAATCAACTCCAAAAAATCATGAGGAAAACTGAATTCAGTCAGTGCAGCAAAGACAAATTTGCAGTATATTTTGCCAAATGCCTTGTCAGCATTAAGTGAGAGAATGGCGATCAGACCCCTTACTATGTAAAGCAATCAGATCAGTGACCAGTCTAAGATTATTAGAACCTTCCTCATGTAAATCCTACCTGGTCTATGTGTACCAAAGTTGTAACAACCTTTTGAAGTCTGTGAGTGAGAATAGTAGTTAATATTGTAGCATCTACATTTATCAAAGAAATAGGTTGAAATGTTGCACACCACATTTGCTCTTTGCCAGGTTTTGGGTTGCAATGATATAGGTGTCATATAATGACAATGGCATCTGACTTGCCATCTGACTTGACTTTTAAACTTATTGTTATGTCAATTGTTTCAATTAATTAATTTATGGTACTGTTTTAATGGTGTTGTTACTCACCCTGACCCCCAATGAAATAAATAAATAATGAGCCACATGCAAAGCATTTTGGAATTAAGAAATCTGAAAAGGTTTTATACCATTCAACAGGCAACCCCTCCGGTCCTGGATATTTGCCATTATTCATGTTCATTATCACGGCCTTTATTTCATCCATGCGCAAAGATTCAGCAAGAATCTGTTACTAAATTAGGATTCCCAGCCTTCAGGTGGGGCCTGGGGATCCCCTGCTTTTACAGCTGATTTCCAGCTGACAGAGATCAGCTCTCCCCTGGCGAAAATGTTTTGAAGGGTGGACTCTATGGTACTGTACCATGCTGAGGCTCCTCCCCACCCCAAACCCCACCCTCTTCCAGATCCACCCCCAAAGTCTCCAGGTATTTTCCAACCAATACATGGCAACCCTATACTAAATAATATCCAAAGATGGCAGATAAAGGTGAAAGACAAACATTTCAAATGTTTTTTCTGGAAAAGTTTAACCTTTTGGATTTTCCAATAAAGATCTGATGTGGGAGATACCGCAAACTGACTCAACAGATATTTCAATGTAACTTTCAAAGCTACTTGTTTCATTTCTTCAAGCTTCTTCTTATGAGAAGCATATGCAATGATTCTCCTCCTAATAAAAGCTTTACAAGCATCCTATTCAATAGCACAAGTACTAGCTGTTCCTTGATTAATAATGAAATACTATGATAACTCAGCCATCATCTGGTTTTTAAAAGTATCATCATTAAGAAGAGAAACATTAAAATACAATCAACCAGGTGGTCTAACCCAGCCTAGAAACTGAAGGCGGTGTGGTCAGAAATTAGAACAACATCTATATCACAGGCAATAATCTGGGGCATCAGAGAAGCTGAAACAAGACAATAATCTAACTGGAAACCATTATAATGCACAGAAGAAATAAAAGTATACTCTCTGTCCACTGGGTGCAATATACATCAGGGATCAACCAAACCTCATTCATCCATATAGGCTTTGCATATAGAAAATTGATGTATTTGATGTTTGGTTATGTAAACTTGATGAAAATTATTTTGCATGGAGATGAAATGTAAGAAATCAATACAATAAAAAAAGATCTTACCAAATAATATTGTTTGCATGGGTGTGTGCTTTGATCCAAAGCTGTATCAAGTATGTAATTAAAATCTCCCCTACCAACAAATAAATTATATGTAAAATTTACCAGGTGTCTGAAACATTGATGAAAACATGTCTGGAGACTCCACATTTGGACTATACACATTAATCATAACAGTAACAGAATCAGAACTTTTCATTACCAAAATAATGAAGCGACCATTTGGAATGGATCTGTAATCACTTGCTCAACCTGAAAAGAAACACGCTTGCATACCAATGTAGCAACACCTTTCAATTGATTAGATGTATCTGTAATATATACCTCACCAACCCAATAATAATACAATGGTTTGGATACAACTATTTTTTTTTTGCTGGTAATAATGTAAGGAGGCATTCTCTTTGGCCACCAGAAAAGCTACAATAGGCCTCATCATGGGACCTGCATATACAAACACCATGCAGGACAGGGCTGCAATAGGAAGGGGAACTGGACTGAATTCAGTTTTTTAACAAATGGCTAGATCCAACTCAATATCTTTAAGCTCTTGGAACCTCCTTATTTCTTTTTTTAAAATGATTTTTTATTGATTTTATACCTACAACAATTAAAACCACTATCATAACTAAACTACCCTAAAGTAAACTACCCTAAGGTATACAGAAGTCTTAAAAAATATTTAATATCTTGCTACTATCTGTTCAAGGAAAACTTAAACTAAACAAGGCTTTAAAATGATATCATTACTAATTTAAAAGCTTACAAATACATGAGTTGTTGATATTCCGAATTATAAAAACACATAAGACTTTCAACAAATACAACTTATTTTCCTTTACTAGTTCCCTTTTTCTTCTTTTTCGGTGCTGCTGCCCCCGATGCTGAATCTGACTCTTCATCTTCTGAGCTTTTACTTCCTGATGTGTCCGAACCTAAATGCTGTCTTGTAAATCCAAAGAATCCTCTGATGGCATTTTATCTTTTCCTTCTTTGCAAAAGTCCAGAAATTTCTTGGCCTTGGCCTTTGCAGCTGAATCAATTCTTTGTTTCTTATCTTTATAGGTAAAACCCACTCCTTCTGGAATAAGTCAGCGATACATGATGGTTTCTGTTTGGAGAAATGCAGTCAAATTTTTATAGGGTTTCTTCTTCTTCCTTACGTCAAATGGAATGTCCTTTAACACTTTGATATCTTCTTCTTGAATCTTCAGGGCATTTCTGTTAGTGACCTTGAGCACCACATCTCTGGTTGACCTTTTTGAGAACCTCACCATAACTTCTCCAGGCAGATTTTTTTTCTTTACAAATTCAGGATAGGTCCTATAGACCATATTCAAATCGCTTTGTAATTCATCCGCTTGCAAATCCATCATTGGAGCTATAGCATCGCTGAGTATCTTTTTTGAGATTCTCACCCTTTTGTTCAGGTATGCCCTGGAATCTCAAATAAAAGGAAGACCTCTCCATCTGAAGTTTCAGCAAATTATCCTTATCAGAAATCCTTTCTTTTTCCATCACGATCAGCTTTAAGTCAGTCTTTTCAACTTTAGTTTTAACCTCTGCCAACCCTTGAGCAGTCTGATCCGACTTCTTATTTGCCTCTGACACCTGTTGTTGCAGAGAATCCATCTTAGTATTAACAGCATTCAGCTGGTCCATCAGAGGGCGTAGTGCTATTGCCAAAGCTGCAGTCAAGTCTGTGCTAGACTCAGCCTTTGTGCCCAGAAGAGTAGTTTGAGCTTTAGGAGAAGGTTTTGGTTTCCCCACCATCTTTTCTCCCCGTCCAGTCATCAGTTTTTGTTTACATTCATAGTAAAGTCCCACAAGTTAGTCAAAAGTCTTCCTTTTTCTTTTAAATCGCTTAAAATAGTCTCATTCAGTCTTCAGCCACTCTCCCAGCACTTTGAGTCTCTGTAGCTCTGTAGCTTTAAGAGGAGTTGGGGGGGAATTAAGCTTCAAAGCCCCCCCCTTCACTTTAAGCAATTAAGCTCACATAGAGAATCTTCCTGCATAACAAAAGAAGGAGTCCCTTCACTCACATTTCACCAGGTGTCTCAGTAAAGTAATCTTTTCCTTGTAGTGATCAGACTTCTGCAGCCGTCTGGCGTGCGCTCAATCGTGCCTAGAGGCTGCTGCAGCAGCTGAGCCTATACAGGCAGAGGGGTTTCCTTGATCTCGGGATCGCCGTACCAGAGAGAGGCCACCCCCAAGCACCTCAGGCAGGGTCCCTCTACAAGGGTCCCTGGGGGTCCAAAACCCGTTCGGAGCCCCCTCAAACCGCTGAGTCCAGATCGCATCTCCCAGAGATGCGGGAAGATGTGCCCACCACTGAGTCACTGAAACGGAGCCTCCTTATTTCTATGGGGGAATTTCAGCGCATACTTTAACTCTTCCGCTAAAATCTTAAAGTGCTACATTTTGCTGGGATTGTGCTTGTGATGTTTTTTCTTGATGATTTACTGACGTTATAACAATATCATTATTTCTATGTCACTTTTAATTTGATAAGTGCTTTAGTAGTTTTATGCTTGTGTTTTGCTTTTTGCAACGGAATATCCCATTAGACAGATGCAGACTCATCATGCTTCTTTGTGTGCAGTCCATACATAGATATATGTACAACTGCAGCTACATTTCAGTGATCATTTGGACTGAATTGACTGGATGAGAACAGGGATGAACATTCCCATTCAGGGCCCTTGAAAGAGCAAGTGTATGTTCTCAAACAGAAATGTGTGTGGAAAGGAATTATATACAACAGCATATCGTGGCCTCCCCTGCATATTTTTTCATTGTGTCCCATGCTCCAACCAATATGTCCAATATCTAATTTTTATCATGGTCTATTTTGACAATTTATAGCAACCCTGGTTCACTTCTTATGTGTGGACTGCAAGTAGTTACCAAGATATTTTATTCAATGTGAGAATGCCAGCCTACAGTGGCAGATTTAGGGGTGTGTAAAGTTGATAAATGCTCCTGGGCAGCTGTATTGGCTGTTACAATAATCTAAGAGGCAGGTCTGAACTGTCAATTTCTGATGATCTGGGGAACATGGGGAGGGTATTCTTGGACTGACCTTCTCCACCCTTCACTGTTACACTTAAACAAATCTCCAGTCTTCCACATTAAAAAATAATAATTTCCTTGAACGTATGTAGTGGCCAGCTTATGCTCAATCACACAATTGGCTTGTCATGGTCAGTACTGTCAGCACCAAGATCTCAGGCAGAAGTCTTTCAGAAAAGCTACTTCCAGATTCTTCTTAGTGGAGATGCAGGGACTGAACCCAGGACCTTATGCAAGCAAAGTAGATGCTCTAGCACTGAGCCATGGCCACTGAAGCAAAGGCTCCTTTGTCCTCTCTGTTACAAAGGTAGGAAATACTTCCAACAAAGCATTCACTGCTGAATGAGTTGTGGGAAACTGGAAGCTACCTAAGCTAAACAGTGCTTGGGCTGTGACTCACCAAGCATATACATGAAAGTTATCAAGCCTGCTGTTCCCAGATTATCAAACAGGAGCATGGGGAGTATTTATCCCAATAGGTTCATGATGCTTTATTCCAAGCAGCTGTCTGAAAGTCAGAGAGAATAAGAACATGGAAACAACGTCATGGTGCCAGAATTCATCTGCAGTACTGAAAGGTTCATTCGCACACCATTCAGATCTTCAGGGTAGCTTATAAATATATTTCAATAAAGTTGTTTTCAACACTAGAAGTTGTGGGCCTCTATAAGTATATCTTCTACCACAGAACAAACATACTCGATTGCACCTTGCCTGATTCTGCACCAAAAGGTGACATTAGAAGGTCCATACCTGCCAGCATGTCCTTCAGTAAGGTCTTTTGGCAATGCTTTGGCAGTGGATGTGGGACAAAGAGTAAGCCCTTGTTCTTCTTTAATTTGCAGTGCTCTGTTTTGGACATAAAACAGTGATGCCAAGTAGTATATCTGATGAATAATATAACCCCAACTAAAGGTGGCAGAATATGAAATGCAATGGGATCTTGATGGTCTTTGTGGTTCAGTGCATCTTCTATGTAATTTTAATAGTCTACCTGTCCTCTTTAACCAGCGGATCATGAAATAACAACCAGGAAGTATGGAAGCACATGAGACAGTTTGTGTGCTGCAATGTACAGCTAAATGTGACGGCAAGAACCACAGATGGTGTGAAATACTCCTGATGCAAACAAATCCCAAAACCTACATCTTCTGCTCCAGCCCTTATTTTAATTTTCCATACATGCTTTAAAAGATAAGTTGGAAAATATGCCATAGGAAGCTACCTGAGCTTTGGGGCATATTTCTTCCAAGACCACAAAGCTCCAGCCAAATGGGGGAAATGGTTGAAAATGTGTGACTTTACCACAGCCAGCTCCACAAAGATACTGCAAAGCAGTTTCCTTGGGCTCCCCCATGGTTTCTGACACAGTAGGGCAGCATTTAGTCTCATATAAACACAGATAAGATAAATGGTTTATTGTCGCACAGTAGGTATTGCTACTCTATCAGCCACCATCGCTGAAGTCTGGGCTGATAGCTGCAACAAGATACTTTAATGCCATTGATATCTCCTGAGTTTCTTTTTTTCACAGGCATTTATTTTGGATTCACAAGATGGGTCAAAGAAACTGTGTTGCCTCCTATATTTCTTGCCTCTTATCTGAGATCAGGAAAGAGGAGATGGAAGTTGCTAAGAATGTGTCTTGTCCATTTCTCCCAGACTATTTAAGCCAGGATGATAGAGAATAATAAAAAGAGAAACTGGCTCTGGGAAACAGGTTTTAACTCTTCTAGCTCTGCCTGGGTTACAAACAGATACCTGGGGCTACAAGCAACCTTCAAGGAGGTAGCATGGAAAGGATGAGCTAATCCCCTTCCTTTGCCAGTGTGGCAGCCCTGATCCATATTGGGGTTCCCACAGCCACTTTTTAGAACCTAAAGCCATGTTAAACTATACATGATGCTGGAACTCCATATCATAGAGTGTCAAGACCACATGTGGTTTGATCTCTTTGTATGTAGTTCCTAGGCTAAACATGAGCATACAAAATTTAAGAAAAATGAACAAAACATTCCATTCTACAGTAAACATCAAGAAAAAGGAGAACACTCTCAAAGGAACAGAAAAAGAAACTACGTAAATGGGGCAATACACTTTTACACATCTGCAGGGTGAAAATGAGAGCACTCTGCAGCTAGTCAGGAACACTCTTTTTTATTCCATCCACGACTAAACCCCACTAAGCCTTAGAATTTCTCAGTCTTTATTACCCCCTTTTCTCTTAGGTCTTAGTAATGGAGTCGAAATGGATCCTGGCAGGGGTCATTTTGAGCAGGAGCTCGGGGAAGCGCAGCTCCGGGAGAGTTAGTGCCAGCCCCCCACCCTTGCGGGGGAATGCCTGCTTGTGTCATGGCTGCAGCAAAATGACCCCGTCCCCTGGAAAGGTTCTTGTTCCTCCGACCAGCCTTCTGAAGGCTTCAGCCACCACTGAAGCTGTCCTCTCAGAACAGTGGTATTTCTGAGGCTTGGATTAGTAACTGTCCCCTCCCTGCCAGCTTTCTCTCTCTCTCTCTCTCTCTTTCTGATGTACTTCCATTGATGTCAGGTGATTTAGCAAATAAATTATGCTAATTAGTTATGCTAATGAGCTCCTGCACCTCTTTTTCTATGAAATGACCCCTTGGTCCTGGTAAAGAAGGAACCAAGGCTATCCCTGTTAGTAATAATGAAAACTCTGGGCAGATGAGTTCAAAAACCTAATTCTTGGCTTGAAAAATTTTACAGTTTTCAAATTGGGCACAGATCCCTTTGATCGCAGGTAGAGCTGCCAACTCTTAGAATGCATACATTTAGCTAGGAGTGGGGCCCAGCTCAAGGCCAGCCCACCATAGGGCAGGGTCTTTGGGGGTAAATGAATGGAGCCCATGTGTCTTGGGCAGAGCTGAAGGGTAAAAGAGTAGAGCCAAGAGAAAATATTCATCTATGTTGCCCAGTCATTCCATATAATTACAGCTCTCACAAAACAATGACTTTGATTTCCCCCCCAGAATTCATTCTAAATGCAAAACAATTCCTTAATGATCAGTTTTATGCAGGGGTCATTTCGAGCAAGAGCTCGGGGGGGGGGGGGGCTCAGCTCCGGGAGTTGGTGCTAGCCCCCCCCCCACGGGGGAATGCCTGCTTGTGTCATGGCTGCAGCAAAATGGCTCTGTCCCCTGCAAAGGTCCTTGTTCCTCCAACCAGCCTTCTGAAGGCTTCAGCCACCACTGAAGCTATCCTCCCAGAATAGTGGTATTTCTGAGGCTTGGATTAGTAGCTGTCCCCTCTCTGCCAGCTTTCTCTCTCTCTCTCTCTCTCTCTCCTTTCTTTCTTGCCTTCTGACATACTTTCGGTGATGTCAGGTGGTGTAGCATATGCAAATAAGTTATGCTAATGAGTTATGCTAATGAGCTCCTGCACCTTTTTTTCTACGAAATGACCCGTTTAAGGTATATAGATTCAGGTGGGTAGCTGTGTTGGTCTGAAGCAGCAGAACGATGTTTGAGTCCAGTGGCACCTTTAAGACCAACAAAGTTTAGTTGAATAAAACAAAACTTTGTTGGTCCTAAAGGTGCCACTGGACTCAAACTTTGTTCAGTTTTATGTATGCGTCTGTTGTATGAGTAAACTAAGTGCTTTCACCAGCTTGAGATATATACTTCTTAGTTCTTGCTTGAAATTCCTGTCCAAAATAATTTATTACAAAACTGAAAAGAGCTGACTAATTTTTCAGGAAGAAGGAGTTCTTTGGAGGAAGAGCCATGGGTAGATGATAGAGCATTTGCTTTGTGTGTGGAAAGTTTTTGGTTCAATATGTTGTCGAAGGCTTTCACAGATGGAGTTCATTCGTTGTAGATATTCCAGGCTGTATGGCCGTGGTCTTGGCATTGTAGTACCTGACATTTTTCCAGGAGCTGTGACTGGCATCCTCAGAGGTATAACACAGAAAAATGGAGTACTCTCTGTGTCAATGTGAGAAGAAAAATGGTAGGTGGGTAATTTGTATCTACTCAGGAAGGTGGGGTAGGGCTGAGTCATTATCTTGTAGGAGTTCTCCAGGCTGTGACATGCTAATGTAGAAGCTTTCCTGAGGAGGTTCTTTTGAATATGGATTGGCTGTTGAAATTCTAATCTTATCTATAGTGCTGTTGTAAGATGTAGAGCATTTTGTGTTTTCCAGTCCTGAAAAATGGCCCCTTATCTTGATGTGGCTGATCTGGCTACCTGGATCATTGCCACAGTGACACTGAGTCTACTGTAATGCACTATACATAGGTCTCCACTCAAAATCAATCCAGAAACTCCAGTGGATGCAGAACGCAGCTCAGCTATTGTCAGAAGCTAGATGGGGATTGCATATTACTCCCATTCTGCAGGCACTCCACTGGCTGCCCATCAGTTACAGGACTCAATTTAAAGTATTGGCTATCACATACAAATCCTTTCATGGCCTTGGACCCTCATATCCGCGAGACTGTCTTTTCCCCTATGCTCCACCATGACAGCATTGCTCAACCGAGTAGGGACCTCTGCAGGTGCCAACCTGCAAATGGGCAAAACCAACAGCTGCCCATACAAGTGCCTTCTCCATTGTGTCCTTGTGGAATGGCCTGCCTGAGGAGGTCAGGAAGGCTCCCACTCTCCTAGCTCTCTACAAACTATGCAAAACTGAATTTTTCAAGAGGGCTTTTCTACACACTCCATAGAGTAGTGTTATATAAAATGCTTCACTAAATTACTGGGACAAATTATTAAGGAGTGGGACTGTGGTCTGTACTACTGTGTATAGTTTGCTGTAAATTGGATCCTGTTAATGTAACTTTAAAGTGTCATGTTAACACGCTTTACTTCAGTGCTCTTTTTTTTTTTTTTTACTTCTGGTTGCTTCTACAGCCCAAATCCTATTGCCTTGTTTATTGATTGTCCCATCTTGTAGATTGGGTTGACTCACTCTGTGTAATCCACCTTGAGTCCCAATGAGAAAGGCAGACAATAAATAAATAAATAAATAATCAATCAATCTTAGACATCTTCAGTTACAAGAATCAGCTAATAGGTGCTTTGAAAACCTCTACCTGAATCCCTGAAGAGCTGCCTTGAGTCAGAGAAGCCAGTACTGATCTTATTAGACTAAGGGTCTGATTCAGGATAATGCAACTTTCCCCCTATAAAGCAGAGGGGGGAACTAATGGCTCAATATGCTTTGTATGCAGAAGGTCCCCAAGTTCAGACAATGACACCGCCAGGTGACTGGGTCCCTGGGAACACGACTGGGAATGATCTGCAGTTGAGACCCTGAAATCCTCTGCAGTGAGTGATTGGCTAGATGGCCCAACAGTCTGATTGACTCTCCAACAACCCTGTAAAAAACTTAGACATATTGCATATGGGATATATTTCTAACCCAGGCCAAATTCCAATGGACTTTGTGGTAGAAAAAAGCAAAAATGTTTGTGGTGGCAGATTTCACAGAACTAAAACATCCAAAACTTGAAAACATTTCAACACGAACCAGAATGTTTCTTATACATAAACCAATCCCTCTCTTTTAGCATACTAAATAACACACACTAGTATGGTTCCTTTAAAAAAATGTATTTGTAAAAATTTGAAAGAACAAAAATCATGTTTTGACCACAAGATATTAGACAGCTAACATAAACGTTCATGGATTTTAAAGGAACGTATTTTAAACAATCTGAAATTAATACTTCTAACATTTTTGTATTTTGGGTTATTTTTCTTCCCCATATATATAACTCTCCAAGGTGCAGCAAATATTCTCCAGGTTATCAGAAAAGGAGGTGGTGGGCTCTCCTTCTTTGGAGGTTTTTAAGCAGAGGATAGATAGCCATCTGACAGCACTGCTGATCCTATGAATTTAGGCAGATCATGAGAGGGAGGGCAGGAAGGGATGAGCCAGGGCACATCCCATGTGGCCCTCTCTTATACACCTAGGGTAATGCCAATTGCCACTGTGAGGTCAGGAATTAATTTTCCTTCAGGCCAGACTGGCCCAGGGATCCTGGTGGGGTTTTTTTTGCCTTTTTCTGGGCATACAGCAGGGGGGTCACTGGGGGAGTAGGGGGGAGTAGCTGTGTGAGTTCTCTGAATTGTGCAGAGGTTGGACAAGATAACTCTTCGGGTCCTTTCCAGCTCTATGTTTCTATGCCATCAGGTTGCTATGAAGCAGGGGCGTAGAGATTTTAACTTCCGGGGGGGGGGGCTCTTGCGCATGCGCATGTGCGCTGGGACAATGTCCCCGCTGCCGCAAGAGCCTCCCACCCCAGCCCGCCTGCCCGGCTCCCCTGAACCCACTCGCTCTCTCCCTCCTTCCCTCCCGGGGCTATCTGGGGACTGCCCAGTGTGATGATGTCACTTCCGGGTGACATCATCACACTGGGTGGATCCCTGGATGGCCCCAGGAGGGAGGGAGGGAGTGGGTTCAAGGGAGGGGAGCCAGCCGGCTGGCTGGCCGGCCAACCAGCCAGCCAGCTCTTGCGGTGGTGGGCAGGCGGGCCTAGCAAGGGAGGCGGGTGGCCTGAGCCCCCAAGCCCCCTGTAGTTGTCGCCTATGCCATGAAGGGTTGTATCTCTCCAGAACTCTTAGAAATGGCTCCCAGGTCAGTGCTTTCTTAATCAACACAAATACTTATACTTCAGGGAGTGTTTTGTACCCAGGGTGCTTTTTTATTTACAGAAAGCAAGCTGTCAGTGGTAACAGGCTGTACTTTGGGGACATTGCTGAGAGCCAGCATGGTATAGTGGTTAAGAGCAGCAGTCTGTAATCTGGAGAACCAGGTTTGATTCCGCACTCCTCCACAAATAGCCTGCTGGGTGACCTTGGGCCAGTCACAGTTCTCTCAAAGCGCTCTCAGCCCCACCTAACAAAGTGCCTGTTGTGGGGAGAGAAAAGGAAAAGTGACTGTAAGCCACTTTGAGAGTCCTTTGTGGTAGAGAGTGCCGTCAAGTCACAGCTGACTTATGGCAACCGCATGGGGTTTTCTAGGCAAGAGATGTTCGGAGAAGTTTTGTCATTGCCTAGTTCTGCATAACAACCTTAGTATTCCATGGAGGTCTCCCATCCAAATACCAGCCAGGGCCAACCCTGCTAAGCTTCTGAGATCTGACGAGAGTGGGCTAGCCTGGGCTATCCAGGTCAGGGCTTGAGACTTCTTAGGGTAGAGAAAAGCTGGGTATAAAAACCAACTCTTCTTCTTCATCATCATCATTGTTTACTATTGTACACATGACAGCGTGCTAAGAGGACAAAGTTATACACTCACTGGTCTATGCATTCTACCAAAGCAAGTACAGCCAGGGAAGTAAATTCATCCAGAGGGTATTTCCATGGTTTAGTATAAGGTAGCTTTATATGCTCAAAGATACAATCCTATCAGTATAGTTATAATCCTGATTAAACCCAGTGAGAGTTCTTTGTTAATATGCATATAATCATACAGAAAATCACTGAAGCTCCCTGGCCACTGGAATTGGAAAAGCTGTTTAGTAGCAAATCTGATTTAAATTTTGAAAAAGAACAACTTTTTTCTTACCTGCTAGGTAGCTCAGAAGGAGGGGCAAAACGGGCTGTTTTTTGTGTAGTGCCATTCTCTCCCTCTTCCTTTCTTTCCTTCTGACTGGTTGACCAGTCTCAGACTGTGATCACACACACTAAATAATCCATTTTCAATCCACTTTCAGTGCACTTTCCAACTGGATTTTACTGTGTGAACTGGCAAAATCCAGTTGGAAAGTGCATTGAAATTGGATTGAAAGTGGATTACTTAGTGTGTGTGACCGCAGCCTGAGACTATCAGAAGGGAACAGGTCCAGAAAAGGCAGCCAACAGCTTCAGTGTTTAAGGGTGTTGCTTCTGAGGGCTTTCTTTCAAAAGGCATGAACTGAAATTGAAAGTAAAAATCAGCAGATACAAAGGCCTTAAGGGTGCAGTAGACCAAATTCCTTTGCCCTGAAAAAGGAGTAAATGGTTTTAAAAAGGACTTTTCTCCCATTCTCTCCATTATATTAAGCAACCCTGAGAAAACCTCATCTGGTAATGGGCCAGAAATTGGGGGGGGGGGGGAATGACAGTGATGAAAATAGGTTGAACACCAGGTCCAACTAGAAATGGCTTGCAAGATGCTTGCTATGACCCAGTCCTCCCCAAATCACCTTACCTTCCAAAAGGAGGAAAGGATGACTAGCTATGGCGTATGGCTCTTTAAACAGACCCAAGGCCTGTCTTTTTAAAAAATAATTCTTCCCATTCTCCCTAAATTTCCCTAGCATGACTTCCTACAGGAAGAACTGTAGTTTTGGCAGCCTTACATTCCCATTCAGAAAAATAAGCCTTGTGTCTTGGCAGGTTGTGTTATTGTCAGAGGGTGCATTCAGATGGCTCTTTTGAGCTGTGCCAGGCACAAGTGCCTAGTGGATTTAAAGTACACGTCCAGACCTCAACATCTGGGAATCGTGCTGCTTTCGTTAGTAGCCCATAGATCCCCGTCGGGGATCCGTACTTAAAAGATAGTGCTTAAAGTCTGGTCTAAAGCTGGATGACGAGCCAATGCTGGACTTTCCACCATCAGGTCATTCCACCAGCATGCAATCAGCCCATAGGAATGGTCTCCAGACCATCCTGAACGGCCGCCATTTAAAAAAACTCTTAGCGATGTGCGCATAACTACTTAAACATGTGACATTCACAGACGGTGAGGCACATAAGCACATATGCACATAAGCAGATATGCACATGCACAAACAGGATTTTTTTTTTAAAAAAAAAAAAGCCGACTGCACAGCTCCTTAAGGTGGATGCCATCTAGACAATCCACCGTGGAGTCATGTGTGGTAAAGCAGTTCACGGGGGAGCTGTCTGGTCGTGTAATGCTGGATTAAAAAGATCTAGATCAAATTACAGCCGGGCCAATGGCGGGATTAGCTGCCCATCTGAATGTACCCAGAGAGGGCTAAATGTTGGGCACACATCTTTGAGACTGTCCCATTCAGTATTCACAATAGGGTTGCCAAGTGTGTAATACTCACCGGCGGGGGGGAGTCCCCCGTCCACCGGGAGCTTCCTCGGCGCACGCGCTTTGCGCACGCGCCCGGCAACGTCACCAGAAGTGACGTCAGCACGTTGGGGGCGTTGCTAGGGTGATGCTCTGGCAATCGCCCAAAACTCTATGGTATCATAGAGTTTTGGGGCGATTGCCAGAGCGTCGCCCTGGCAACGCCCCCAACGTGATGACGTCACTTCCAGATGACGTCATTATGTTTGAGAAGTCGTCCTGGCTGGACGACTTCAGGGGTGGGGTTCCGGGGTTTGGGGGCCGGTGGATTGGGAACCTCTGTATCAGGGGATCCCCCGCCCCCCGGGCTGACTTGGCAGCCCTAATTCACAAACATCTGCCAGGCACTTAATATGCTTATTTTTATTGACTGCACTTTTTTCCCCAATGTTTTTATTGACTGCACTTTTCCCCCCAATAGGCCCCCAAAGTGGCTTACAACATTCCTTCCTCCTCCATTTTATCCTCACAACCCCGTGAAGTAGGTTAGCCTGAGAGTGTGTGGCTGGCCCAAGGTCACTCATAGATTTGCCAGTATTCAGGTGGGGCCTGGTGATCTCTCAGAATTACAACTGATCTCCAGACTAGAGAGAGAAGAAAATGGCTGTTTTGTAGGGTGGACTCTATGGCATTATTCTCCCCTGAGGTCTCCCCTCCTCCCCAAATCCCCCCCAGGCTCCACCAACAAATCTCAAGGTATTCCCCAACCCAGACTTGGCAACCCTGGTCACCCAGCAAGCTTCTATGGCTTACAAAAATGTGAGCAGTTTCAGACTGACCACAGGGGAGTCTGTCCAACTCCACCCACCCTCCATCAATGTTAGCATGCTCTTGTAGTACTTGGAGCAGTCTGAGGTTTTGAAGGGGGATGCCAGTGCAATAAGGAATGCTCTGGAATAATGGAGCACACATTACAACCCGTGGTTGCCTCATCATAGGCATGTTCTGAGGGCTCACTATCAGGGAGTAAAAAATGCTGTCCATCAAGCCCCAGACAACTGAAACTGAATTCAGCGGAGGGTATGGAAGGCATGATGGATTTTGTTCAAAGACTAGCAAGCAGCTGCCTGATATGTGGGATTGAGTCACATAAAAATGTGTCATGCACAACTTTTGTCATTATATTGATGGGATTTCTGTAGTATTCATATCTTACAACTTCAGCCTTTCCTTCCAATTGATGTTTGTTTGTTTGTTTGTTATAGACTGTCCATGTCCCCAAATCCTGTACATTTATTTTATTTTATTCATATTATTTATAATCTACCTTTTTCACTGAGACTCAAGGTTGATTACACTTTTAGTATAAATAATCTTTCAGGAATTCAGTAGAGCTTATTTTTAAGTAAGAGTGTTTAAGATTATGATATGAAAAATATTTTTTAATCAGATTCAGGTGGGTAGCCGTGTTGGTCTGAAGCAGCAGAACAAAGTTTGAGTCTAGGGGCACCTTTAAGACCAACAAAGTTTTATTCAAGGTATTTGAATATTCAAGGTACCTTGAATAAAACTTTGTTGGTCTTAAAGTTGCCACTGGACTCAAACTTTTTTAAATCAAAGGAATGACATTAGCATCTTCATAATTAGTTTCTTGAACAAATTAATTACATTCACCAAGGCACATACATGGCCAAGCACATTTTTTTTATTTTGACATGCTACAGATTCTACACTAGCAGTCATTACTTTATTTATTTAGACTGTTTTATGTGGTTGCTAATGGGCATGCTCTTGTTTGCACAGAAGCCAAATCATTTCCTATTATTCAGTTTCCCTGGAGGATGAGAAGTAAAGATGTCTAGAAGCACGTGTTGCTATGTTTTGGTTCTTCAATCATTTTGAAATCTGTCTTCTCCTCTTGTTTTGTTTCATTTTTTTTGCAGGAAAAGAAAACAGCACATGATTTAATTCTACCTTTTCACCTGATCTGCGCTTCCTTGTGTTCACAGAGGAGCCCCTGCCCAGACCTCAGCAGAGGAGCCAGATCCAAGCAGGCCTTCCACCTCTTGGGAAGAGGTGTCCTCTCTACTGCAGTATTTGAAGAAGCCAAAATATGCAGGATCTCCCCATGTGTTCTGGAGGACACACAGGGCTTTGAACTGGTGGATTAAATGTTATTATGCTCAAGACATTTTAATCTGCTTTTGAACGTCAAGTGCCTTTAGTATCATATTGCAGTGTCCCTGGTTATGTATGTTTTAACATTTAACACATTCACACTGTTATGAATATAAAACAGTCATTTCCCAGACTGCATTTTCATATGCAAGAGGGTCCTTACTCCTAGGGGCAGAGCCCAGCTGCCATATTTCTCTGTAACACAACTACTTGTTGTTGTTCAGTCGCACAGTCAAGTCCGACTCTTCGCGACCCCATGGACTACATCACGCCTCCTGTCTTCCCTCGTGTTCCGGAGTTTGCTTAATTTTATATTTGTTGCATCTATGACACTGTCTAACCATCTCATTCTTTGCCATCCCCTTCTTCAATCTTTCCCAGCATCAGGGTCTTCTCCAGTGAGTGCTCCCTTCTCATTTGGTGGCCAAAGTATTTGAGCTTCAGCTTCAGTATCTGGCCTTCCAGGGAACAGTCAGAGTTGATTTCTTTTAGGATTGACTGATTTGATCTTGCAGTCCAAGGGACTCTCAAGAGTCTTCTCCAACACCATAATTCAAAAGAATCTATTCTTCAGCACTTGGCCTTCCTACTACCTGATCCTTTTAACTGCAAATGTTGGGGATTGAACCTAGGACCTTCAGCATGCAAAGGAAATGCACCATGACTGAGCCATGGCCTCTCATACTTGATATGACTGTAAAAATGGTGATTAAAATAAATTATGTAATGAAAAAAATAGTTTAAAAAATAATTAAAAATTTAAAATGGTGATTAATTTTCAGGTTCTAAAGCCCCAAACAGTGCTGGACCAGGACATGTCCATCAATGTCAAACTTGTCCATCAATGTCAATCATCATCAGTGTCCCTTGTATTGGCATCCCACTGAGAGGCTCTTTTCTGTGCTGGGACAGAGCCCTAGTTGTGGAGAACCCCCCCCCCCAATCACATTCACCATCTTTTATTATTTATTATATTCAATTTATATCCTGCCCTCCCCACAAGTGGGCTCAGGATGGGTTACAAGTAACCTTCAGTTTAGGGAGGGACACAATGGGCTAGCCAAGCAGTCCTGGTTAAAATCAGCCCTGGATGCCAGCTGGCCATCCAGAAGGAGCAGTGAAGCCAAAAGTATTCCAAAAGTGCAGTGGAGCCAGAGTTTATTTTACTGTTTTGTACTACTGGGCATATTTATGAAGTTTATGAAGCCTTAGTTTTCTACAAGCAAACTTGAAAGGGAACTGCAAACTGCTACAGCTTTAGCATAGGTATGTTAATTTTTGTAATCTTGCAGGTAGGGAAAATAAATGTTGGAACTAGAAAACAAAAGAAAGGGTATTATTTGGGCAGAAACAGTCCTATACAGTCCCAATAGACTATCAATATTCAGATATCGAGTTAAAGCTTATAACACTGAAAACACTGAATTTAAAAATGTACATTTATCAGACATTATGGGGGGAAAGTATGGGGGGGGGCAGTTGAGACTACAGTGGGAGTGGGAGGCAAGTCATGTTCCATGGGCTGTCTGCTAAAACGGTCCATTGGATGCCGGCCATAAACTGTTGCCAGAATTGTTCACATTTAAACAATAACTGCATCCTTGAAAATATATTGCACCTATCTACATTATTCAGGAATCATCATGATCCAATTCTGTAGACTGTCTTACACAAAGTTTTTCATGCTATACACTCTGTGTGAGTAAAACCTTGTCTTTAAAAGCACTGCAATTATTCCAAAGAAGCAAATATTTCATAGGATTTTTAAACGGAGACAGGTTGGAAAGTAATAGGAGGCTTTGTGTATTCAAAATGTTTTGAACTGTTATGCAGTGTAGATTCTAAATGTACTCCAAGAAGAGGAGGGGGAGGGGGAGAGTGAAGGGGGAGAGAGAGAGAAAGAGAGACAAATCCCAACTGATGACTGTCTTTCTCTAAGCCTTTCCAATCACAGGCTAGCAGTTAAAATAATCCTTACCTACTGGGCATCCAGTGGAGTTGATCTACCTTTTCTGTTGGGAGGTTCATGTCCAGTCAAGCTTGATTAATCTGGTGTGAGCCCTGAATGATCGCAAATATAATGCCAAACAGCTACACCTGTTTATCAAGTCAGTTCATTCCCCCTCCCCAGCTCCACATGGAAAAAGAGCATTAATTAAAACAGTAAACAAACCAGTTCCTATTCTAAACCAGAGCTGCAGGCAATGAAGAGATAACTCAGACTCTTGAGAAGAGGGATTTTCAGTTAATTTATGGAATCAACTGTCATTCTCAGGGCAAGGGGGCTTTACTTAGGAAGGAAATTGAAGCGTACAACCAGTGTTTAAATACTTACTTTTCACAGAATATCTTCATTCCTCCACCCCCCACCCCTCTTCGGATTTTTAATCAGTTTTGCTTTAACTTTTTTTTTGGGGGGGGGGGGATGCAACTTGATTCATCTTCTATATTTCCCCTCATCACAAAATTTTCTGAAGAAAGTAGTTGTAGGGATGCCAGCTGGGAAATTCCTAGAGATGTGTGAGTGTGGGGATGCCTGGAAGAGCAGAGTTTGCAGAAGAGAGGGATGCCAACATGGATGTGATGCTGTAGAGTCAGCCAGCCCTCCAAAGTGGCCATTTCCTCCCAGAGAACTGATCTGGAGATGACCTATAATTCCAGGAGAACCCCAAACCTCACGGAATGGCAATAACCCTAGCTGCAATGACCACAAGATGCTTACCATAGTGAACATGGAAATTAAAAGGAAGTGGATAATCTGGCTGAGGACAAACTGGCAATCTGGAGCGAGATGAATGCGGAGGAAACTGCTGTGGGGGGAAAACTCCCCGGGGCTGGCCGTTCACACCGGCCGGTGTATTGCGCAACGGTGCCGATACGGAGCGTTCAGACTGCTGCGGAGTGGCCCCACGTGGGCCGGCCTCCGCAGCTCGTGAGAGGGCTGTTTTTGGCAATTTGCGCATGTGCGCATGTGCGCACATGCGCAAACTGGCAAAACGCAGTGTTCACACTGCCGCCTCCGCTTGCCTCCCGCCTTCTTCCGGTTCACACTGCCTGGAAGCAGGAGGCAAGTGCAAGACGGCCCCTGGACACCGGTTTCTCCCGGTGTCCTGTTAAAGCGGATGGAAAGCGAGTGGGAGACGGGTAAGTGTGAAACGGAGCCGATGGACAGATGCGCATGTCTGAACGCGCTCCCTTCTTCCACTTCCAACGCGGGGCTGTCCCACTTTACATTGCCAGTCTGTCCTCAGCCTCTGTGTCATCTGAACATATGAAGGCTGCGGTCACACACACTAAATAATCCACTTTCAGTGCACTTTCAATGCACTTTGAAACTGGATTTTTACTGTGTGAACTGGCAAATCCAGTTTGAAAGTGCACTGAAAGTGGATTGAAAGTGGATTATTTAGTGTGTGTGACCGCAGCCGAAGCTGCCTCATATCATCGGAGACCTAGCTAAGCATGGTCCACTCTGACTGCCAGCAGATCCCTGGAGTCTGAGGTGGAGATCTTTTTTAACAGGAGAACCTTGGACCTTCTACATGCAAACCATGTTCTTCCCTAGTATGCTATTCCCACCTCACAACCTATCACTCTGCCTTGTATAGTCAAACAATTGGCCCACCTAGCACAGTATTATCTGTTGTGAAAAGGCTTCCAGGCTTTTTAGGCTGATAAAGGTCTTTCCCATTACCTGCTGTCTGATATCCTTTAACTAGAGAGGCTAGGGATTGAACTTGGGATATATCTGCATGCCTAAATGATTCTGTGGTTTGGATCATAAACTGGTTCTTGTTGCATGGAGACCTCTTCAGTCCTTATCAAATTAGCTATTCTGAAGGAAATTCAGGGTTTGAATGTCTCTATGGCCATGAACATTTTGAATAGGCCACAAAAATATAACTGGTAACACCAACTGGGGATTGGTAGCATCTTGTGCAGCAAGGAGGGTTGTATCCAAGGAAATTAACAGGACGATTCTTTCTAAAAGAGAGGGCCATGTGATATACACGTACAGTTCGTGATGTGGTCACTGTAGGTCAGTTAAAACCTGGAAGTATATCACTGGATCATTCTGCATCTAATTAATCAGGTAAGTGTGTGAATTAAGTCAACTTAATTATTTTTTAGGACTGAAAAAAACATAGTTTGGTTTGGCAGCAAAATAAAAAGGTAAAGGTTTCCCCTGCTTGAAAGCCAGTTGAATTGGACTCTAGGGGGCAGTGTTCATCTCTGTTTCAAGCCAAAGAGCCAGTGCTGTCTGAAGATGTTTCTGTGGTCATGTGGCCGGCATGACTAAACGCCGAGGAGCATTGAATGCTGTTACCTTCCCACCAAAGTAGTACCTATTTATCTACTTGCAATTTCTTACTTTCAAACTGCTAGGTTAGCAGGAGTTGGGACTAAAGATGGGAGCTCACTCCGTCACGCAGGACTAGGGTCCTGAGAAGAGTATGTCACTACAGTTCCATTGTCATGGACTATCTCTTGGTCAGCTTTAGACTCATGGAAACACAGAACCTCTACATTGGTGGACAGACCAGTTATGATGGGCTGCTGGCTGTGGGATCTGGATGGGTTCCTAGTAGGCTTTGGAGAGTTTCTGGTCAGTGTATGCTGTGTTTCTGTTGAAGTCGTGGTGAATTTCTGTTATATGGCCATGACCCTAGATGTGTTCTCCCACCCCACTGGATCCTTGATTTAACTGGGGGTAATGAAGTGAGTGGGCAGAGGAATAAAGTATAAATAGAGAGGTACTTGAGATGACCATAATGAAATATGGATAGGCTTTGGGTAGATACATCTTTGAGCCTACAAAGTAGTGATGATTTGACTGAGACTATAACAACTGTGCAAAGCTACTCAGCTAAATTAGTCTGGGGGGGTAAAGGGGCTTTTATATTCTGCCTCTGAAGATAAAAACTTGGAACATTCAGTGGCTCACTGTGATCTGTTTGCTATGTATGTCACAGACAAAATTGTCTGCATCTGCCACAAACGGCCACAATTATCCATGTTCTTACCACCTGCTGGTAGGTTCACTATAACACGCTTTACCTTAGAGGATTTTTTGGAAGCTTCTACTGGCGTAAAATGTAGCAGCAAAATGATTTGCTGAGGTAACTTAAGAAAACATATCCTGGCAGTTTTAAAACAGCGGTGCTGTTTGAAAAGGCTACATCTTTATCCTTTGTGCAGTGATTACTGTTTTTGTATCTTTTTGAAAATGATTGTACAATGTGATGTATATTAGCTTTGTATACATGATTAACTTTTTTAATTTGTTGTTAAAAATAAATCAATATAAAAGTTTTTTTTAAAAAAAAACCCCAGCTACACTGTCTGCTGATCTTGACACAAGATGAGATGCTGATTATTATTTAAAAGGCCTAAACGGTCTGGACCAGGGAGAAACTGACTCATCCGATATGTACCTATTTGGCAGCTAAGATCTTTCCCGGAGGCCCTTCTGTGTCTGCCCCCAGGCTATGATGTTGGTGAGGAACTCAGAATAAGGCTTCCCCCCCCCCCCCCAAATTGTGAAATATCCTCCAGATGCTGGTGAATGTATTTATTTTTCTGCAGGTCTTTTGTTGTTGTTATCAGTAGTTGTGCAGTTTTGATTATGATGTTATTGAATGTTCTTTGACTTACCATGTCCTTCCTTATATAAATTGCTGCATTTTTTTTAAATTGCCAGGTTTAACGTTATATTGCTGCTATGTTGGTTTTATAGTGTTTCATTATTTTATTGCTCCTAGTGTAGTTTTTATTAGGTAAAGGTAAAGGTTTCCCTTGATCAGAAGTCAGTTGAATACTACTCTAGGGATGTGGTGCTCATCTCCGTTTCCAAGCCGAATAGCCAGCACTGTCCAAAGACGTTTCTGTGGTCATGTGGCCGGCATGACTAGACACCGAGGTGCACAGAACGCTGTTACCTTCCCACCGAAGTGGTACCTATTTATCTACTTGCAATTTCTTGCTTTCCAACTGCTAGGTTGGCGTTATTACTTTTAGTGATGTTTTTGTATATATTTCAGTGCAGGTCTTTTATGTGTACTTACTGTCTTTTGTCTTTTAAATTATTGTAGGAACTTGCCCTGTGTGAAGATAGGTGGGGTATAAATATATTGAATAAATGAGATTTTGAGATGATTTCATTTGTACTATGCCTCATTCACACAAGCAAGTTACCACTTGATTCTGCAATGAAGCAATGGCCCCGCTTGTGGGGGAGGGTGGGATATAAAATAAATAAATAAATATGTGTTAAAGAACCAGCCCCATCTCTTAACCTCAGTTTCCACATCTGTAACATTTAGAATGATAATTGTGCATGCTGAAAACAATGATGCCTCAGGGCTTAATTCCCCTTTGTGTTTGGAAATGCAACCCCTAATTAGTGGACATACCTTAAGCTTGAATTACTCTGCAATTAGACTGCACAAGCCTTGCCCAATGTAAAGTTGGGAATGATCTACACTAAGCACATGCACGATTCATAGAATTCTTGAATGAGAAGATGGTTTGAATTGCTACCGTCAAGTACAATGTCTTTCTTCCTTTCTTTCTGTGATTGTTTTGCAACTCACATTTCTGTTGGGACTCTCTAAGTTAGGTAATTAATATATTAGATGAATGTTTTATTTTTACTTGAGGTGGGATTTAGAATTCTTCCATTTGCAAAATCACAATCAAATTGCAGTTTTCACAAAATTAGACAGTCCAAGGCAGAAAGACAAATTTCCTCTGCAAATCTTTGTCATTTCATCCTTCTTGAGAGAACGAGTAATGTCTACTACATATTTCAAGTCATTCTGCTTTACTTGTGGCATATCCAGTAATCATGTTGACAAATTAATGGTAGAGAATTAGTTGTACATTAAAGATTGAAACTGTATTATGCGGTACATTGTCATAAAGAGATATAAAACAATGGGGAAATAAATGTAAATGAATTCAAGCTGGTGACATGTAAAACACTTAGACTGACATCTGTACACTTAACAACTTCCCAAGCTTCTGTACTTTATTAAAATAAAGTAAGTGCTAGGTGTAAGAAGAATGAGAAGGAAATAGGAAAGTAAATCCATCATTCGTCTCAACTAAGGGCTTGAAAGTATTGCATTCCCATTTGATCTAGTGGACTATGGGACAAACTGGAACTTTCCCTTGCATTGGTTACTGGGGTGTAAATTGAGGTTTGTGACACAGCATTTGTAATCAGTGTGTCAGATTAGCATATGAGAGACCCAGGTTTGAATCCTCACCCAGCTCTGGAATCTCACTTGGTAACCTTGTGCTAGTCCCTCTCTCTGCCTAAACTACTGCCCAAGGTTGTTGCTGTAAAGATGTAATGGAGGAGACAAGAATGATATTCTAAGATGCCTTGAGTCCCCACTGGGGATGCACCAACTACACATCCCTTACCGCAAGGAGGATAAAATCCCACCTATCAATCAAGAAATGCATTTTGTGATGCACCTGAGTGGCGCAAGGATTTCCCTGGAGCTGAAGAGATGTTCTCATGCACTGATGCAGGATCTTAACATCTGTGTTCCAGTGCTGGTGTCACAGTACTGTGTTGTTAGGCTTTGGAATGGTGTTATGATATTACCTCTAGTCATGGAATCACTGGATGGCCTGAAGCAAGCTATTCTGTCCCTTGGAGCGGAAATGAATGGTCAGGATCATTGTGTGATATATCTTTTGCTGTACCATACCATTTTAGATTACAGGTGAATGATCCCATCATAGATACTTCCCCTGTACACCCCCACCCCCAAAAAACCTAGTATGTCAAAGGGGAGGGTTCTAGCCTAGCTTTCTCCGCATGAGAGAGCATCAATTTATGCAGTCCTTATCTGCTTGAGGTGGTACAGTTCTGCAAAAGATACATTGGCCGAGGACAGACTGGCAAAATGAAGTGCAAGGGAAGCAGGGCAAAAAGACGCAGGCTGAGTTGTTGTTGGGCTTTCCGTTCGCACTGCACAGACTGATGTGGGACCATACCAGGGAGGAGGCGGACGAAGCGTTCACACTGTGGGGCAACCCCTGGTGGTGCTGCAGTGGTGGTGCATAGCTTTGGTCTGTTTTGCCAAGCTGCACATAGGCGCATAGGAGCAGCAGCCGGATCAGCGGGTTCACATTACCGGCGCTGCTTGATGTGCAGCTTATTTGCTTCCACACTGCAGGAAGCGGGATGAACGCACACTCAGATGGCTTGACCCCAGTTTCACCAGGTACCTGTCTGAAGCGCAATGAAAGCACTTCAGGACCGGGTAAGTGTATCATGGCAACACCGGGCAGCTGCGGCTGTCTGAATGGGCTCTCTTAATCCACTTAAAAAGCGGACCTATATCAGGCCAAACTGCCAGTCTGTCCTCGGCCATTGACTGATACCTGCAAAATATGTCAACACTACCATCCTAAGCAGAGCTACGTTCTTCTAAGTCCACTTAAATCAACGGCTTTAGAAGGGTGAGATCCTGATTAGGCTGAAAGAGTATGAATTCCCCATCTGTAAAATGGGGAACAATCAGCGTTTCCTTCATTGTGTCACATAAAACTGCTCATCCCGCTCCCCAAATCAAAGCAAAAAGGCAATGGAATTCACACAAACCACCATTCCATGCCATGTGAGCACTGACTTGCTCTGTGTTCCAACTCTGGCCCTGGTTCTAAGGTGAAAATTAGGTGCCACATTTTGATCAAAATGTCCCATTCTTATACTAGTTATCAACTTCCTGGTTGTTTGTAGGCAACCTAACTGTTTGGGGAACAGTTCTTGCCTCCTGTTTCTAGGGAGAGGTATACAACATCTCAGACTGGGCTGATAATCATACAGGTTGCTACGAGCTATTTTGATGGCAATTTCAGTATTCTGGGTCTCTTGGGAGTATGTTGACTATTTGGGGTAGACTTTGATTTTGTCAACAAATGAGAAAGAGGACCAAGATGTCAAAAACAAGCCATTTCCAACCATTTTGTCATCCCTTCGTGTGACCAAGAATTTCAACACAGAACTGAGCAATTAAGGAGGTTTGTTTTTCTGGGCCCTTATGGGAAGATAGCAGGCTGAGTACACTACTATACCTTCTTCCACTTTCACAAATGGTTTACATTCAGGCCTGTGGGACCACACAACTCTATACAGGGGCATTGTTGCAGTAAGAGTAAAACATGCCCTCTCCTCCTAAAACTGTATGACATGACCCAGAGTGGGATTCAAATCTCCTCTTTGCCAGGGAAGCTTACTGGGTGACCACGGGCCAGTCGCACAACGTCAGCCTAGCCTACCTCACAGGGTTGTTGTGAGGATGAAATGGAGGAGGGGAGAACAATGGAAGCCACTTTGGGTCCCCACTGGGGAGAGAGGTGGGAGTATAAAAGAACTAAATGACTAAATGACACAAAGGAATGACCTTCACTGACAAGAGCACACAAATGCTCAGTACTCAATTGTCTCCCTCAGTGACATTTATAAAAACCAAATTTTCTCTCTCTGCATGCAAACACACACACACACACACATATCACCCTCAGTAACAGGATGGCTGTTTTGCTAGTTAATTCTAAAAACATTGTATGATCAAAGTATATCACAATAGTTTCTAAGTGTGGACTGGCTAAATTGGACCACAGAACGAACAATTCACATCACGGTAGCTTTGAGAAGGATCAGTTTTTGCTGCTTAAATCAGGTTTTAAAAATACACATATAGAGTGACAATGGGGAGGATTTTGTACAATCCCACCCTGAGTGAGCCTAATAAATACCAAAGAAGGATTCCTCCCAAGGCCACAGCCCCCCAACTTTCAAGGGGAGTGCACACTACTGTGCAGGCTAATTATAAGGATTCAGTTTCCTGGTATGAAGGAATGTATTACCTGCAGCAAAGGATGCCTGAGCGGCCAGGAACCAGAAGGACTAGGAGGAAGTTTGGCTGAATGCCGTAGTGAACTGAAGTCCGAGCCCTAGGTTTATACCACACAATCCAGGCCCCTGCTGAGACACTAATCACTGGGCCTTTCTTACTGCTGTTGTCCAATCAATTCCTGAATAGCAAAACTTCACAATGCTGAGTATGAATTAGGAGGAAGGTGGAATGATGGAAATAAATGTGGGTGCAGGCTTTTTTTTTTTTTTTTGCAACAATACCAAACCAAGTCTTTGAGAGAGGACAACGGACAGACAAAGGCTGGGCGGAAATAGGAGTAACTTTTAGAGGCCCTGGGAGCTCTTGTCAGTAAGAGTTAGTGCCATAATGGTAGCATTGGCTTGTCTTTTGTATTGCAGAGTCGTCGTTTGTAAGGTTGAGGTGTGGTTTTTTTTAGTTGTGAAATGGAACATTTTTTCCCTTGTTGTTGTTCTTGTCTAGAAAATATTGGTGATTGCCCTGAATTGGGTCTTCCTTATGTGTTTGGAGGATTTTTGTAATTATTTAGGCGTGTGTAAAGTACTTACATTTCTCTCGCCCTTCCCTCTGTAGAATAGAAAGGCATCTTGGGCCACACAGATGTCAGGTCTATGTTTTAAAATTTAGCTTTGTTTACCCAACAGAATAGAATTCATTACAATGCAAAAATGGCTCAATTTTGTGACCCCTATTGCTGTTGTTGTATTTAATTCAAAGTGTTGACTATATCAAAAAGCTTGTTTGAAGGTCACAGGTTTATATATCCATTCTCAAAAGTGTTTCAGAAAATTCATATGGAGGATGCCAAAAGTGGAATATATGAAAACGCGCTCTTCATTGTTTACCCTAACCTTGCCACTATTATTAGATAGATGTGCACAGCAAAAAGCATTAAAAGCTATTATGAGTAATGCAAATTTATTTTTTCTTACTTGAAGACTTTGCGTTTTAACCTCTGATCTCCAAAGGTCACTTTCTAATTCTTTTCACTTGGTTGTTTTTATAACTTCTGTATTTCAAGTCGGGGGGGGGGGGGGGACGGGACCCCTTTCAGGGGATTTTTTCTCCTTCTATCCCTTCAAGTAGTAATTTAATTTGTAACATTTGAATGTTTCTCATGTAATTCCAACAGACATTTTATGATATCATCATTTTGCAAAGTCAAACAAGCTTTTCCTTTCAGTCAAAGTAAAATAACCATGATCCATTCTGTCCGGATAAATTACCATTAGGAGAATCAGTAAAACTTCAAAATGTTTAAAGGCATTTGTGGATTCGAAAGACATGTTAAAATGAAACAAATTTGTTTCTATATCTGCATACGATTTGAGTGGCCCTTTCAGACAGTTATCTGCAGCTAATATTTCACTGTTACTTATTTCCCTTGCCTTTTGTTAAAGAACCTTTCTTAGCTGGATCTTGTTGCTGCGTTCCGTGCTAATTGCAGCTTACATTATATAAATGGCTTTGTAAAGAAAACTATACCCTAAACCTGGAAAGTTGCATGTTTCTATTTGCTCAAACCTTATTTTGCACTTATTTTGAGAGGGTCATTGCAAGGAAAGCTGGATAGGCAGGAAGAATGTCCCGTATAATAAGCTTAAACAGAACCTTTTGTTAAGCCTAGTATTCTCAGGCCTGAAAATTAGGCCTCCTTTTCCTAACTGCAGGCTGAAGTGGTTCATTACTGCAGCTTCCTTCTCTAGGCCTTGGCCCAGCCATTCCCAGTACTCAAGTTCTGTAACTTCCTTAAAAAGGAAGAAGGAAAACATGCCACACAAAGGTCTTGTTAGCACTTCCTATGCGAAATTAGCAGCTTTCTAAAAGGTACAACTCCAATTACCTCACATAGTGGGGACGAACACAAACCCAACAAAGACTCCAGTCTTGCAAATGACATTCTGTCTTTCTAGAGTTACTTCCCTAATTAGGAGTGAAGAAGCTCTATTCTAGTGAGTGCATCTATTTACAGTGGGGCACAATGCTTTAACTTGAGCGTCCTTCTGAAAGACCAGTGTTAAAAAACACAAGTGCTCTTTTGGCAAAGCTGTCTATGGAGAAGCACCACATTCCTAACGGTTACACCCTCTAAAGAGAGAGAGAGAGAGAAGTGTAGCAGCTCCTTTCCCCCCTCCTAGTATTGTTCACACTTCAGGATTCATTTTAGACAATAAAGCTTCTGCCCAGTGAGCTCTGGGAATTACAGTGGACAATAGAGAGGCATTCTTAAGAGTGTCTAATGATGAGGAAAAAAAGAAAAATATTTATTGCTTTTGACAGTTTCACAAGGGGCAAAAATCCTTGTCATGGTTAAAGTTTCCACAGCTGTTGGAGGGAAAGGGTGGGCTCCTTGGGACTAAAACAGTTCCACTCTTTTGTGTAGGAGGCAAAGCACAAGAGCCAAGCTGTGAAATTAAAGAGTAAGTTCATTAAGGTAAGAAAATTGTACCAGCATTGCTGTCGATACAGATGTCGCCCCAGAGCTCGAAGCACCCAACCTGTTTACATGGAGCTTGCTTAATATAGGAACTGGCCTGCCCTTGGCTATATGCTCTTTGAAAAAGTCTAGTTTGCATAGATGCTGGCCAATGTCTCCACTTTTGCAGTCTTCTTGGGGAAATCTCCTGCATGAAGGAAAAGTTTATTCTTGTTTCCAACTGTAATCAAGTTTAAGAACGTGTTAACTATGATTGTTCACATTCATCTTTTCCTCTTTCACACACATACCTCTCTGTTGTCTTTCGTATTGCCTAGTTTAAATTGTAAGCTCCTTTGGGGCAGAGACCTGCCTTTTTCCTTCCTTCCTTCCTTCCTTCCTTCCTTCCTTCCTTCCTTCCTCCCTCCCTCCCTCTTTCTTTCTTTCTTTCTTTCTTTCTTTCTTTCTTTCTTTCTTTTGTGAATAAGTGGATACTGGTAAAGAAAGAGACAAAACCAACATTTGTACATGTGTATGTCCATGCATATGTATTCCTGTAAATGTACATGTGCACACACATGCACAAGCAATGTTTGTTAATTCCCTGTGTTTTATCTCAGATTTTATAAAATTTCTTAAGCTGTCCATCCTTCTATTTAAAAAATGTTTTGAAATGTACTTTAAATGATCTGAAATTATTCATGTTTATTCTGTGTGAGTTCTGCTCTCAGAATATTGCAGTTGGGGCAAGCTGTTCTGTAGTTCTTCACAAACGATCACAGAATGCACAGTTTTATTTTAAAGTTAATACACTTCTCAGAAAGAACAACAATCATATCCCAGAACTAAATAGGGCCAATTAAAGTTCCTGTGAGAGCTGGTCGTTAAAATATGTACTTAGGTTCTCATTAAGCTTGTCCAACAGCAAGGGTTAGGGTGCAAATGAAAGCATGCTGATGTGAAATTAAGCCCCTTTGAAACTGATGTGACTTCACCTGAATATTTAGCAACCAAGCGTCTCTTGACTCAGAATATTTGATTCCAAGCCTCTAACAGTGCAATCCTAAACAGGTGTGCTCAGAGCCCTGCTCAGGTCTATTCAGTGGGATTTAGTCCCACAAAAATGTTGGGATTGCACCACAAAGCACTTGCATATAATGATTTCTATTTAATGTGTTCCTTCTTAAGCAATTAGGCTGTAAAGTTAACTTTAATGCATCCACTTTGATCTGGCCTTCCCTCCAGTGACCACAGATCCTAGAAGCTGGATTGGGACCACAATATTATCTGTTGAGGTGCATTGTTGTTTTAGTGTGTTAGTGATTTTATTGATTTTCAAAGGATTGCTATAATATGTTTTCATTGTAAATCTGCACTAATTGCAGATCAAGCTATAAGTCTAATAAAATAAAATAAAAATAAATAAATTCTGTTAGAGATGAGGTCGACAGGTCATTAGCATTGTAACTTGATACGCTGGGTCACAATATGTGGCACCATGAATGCAAAGCAGAAAGCATACTGGATTCCGTCCTTTAGAGGGCTGCAGTACAGCTGTTTTGTAAAAGGTGTAAACTGTTGTTCAAATTTTGTACCTAAAAATGTAGTTTACTTCTACTCGTACTGAAGTGCTCCAATACAGGTGTCTGAGACAGTACCATACATCACTGACATATCTGTCTGTCTATACCCTCTTCCTCCCATTTCTAATGCACCTGGGAAGATTTGAAGTACAGAGTTTCTTATATTAGGACTTCCCAGTTTGAATGTTTTGCCCATGTTTTGGAGCCAGACTTATTCCAAATTGATGTTTTATTGTCTCTCATTCTAGCTAAGACCAGAAATGAAATCTCTTTCTCAGACTGAGGTCTGATTCTGTTCAGCCGAAGTCAGTTACAAAATGTCCATTGACTTTGGTCATATAGTTGATTTATAATGGGTCCCCCCCCTCAATTGCCCTTGTACAGATGCCTTAGGAGAGAAGGTGGATAAGCTTCAGGAGGTGGTGAACAACAGGAGAGTTCACAGGAGAATCTTTTATACCAAAGAGCTGGGGGGGTTTTAGAGATGCAAAATATTATCTTTCTCCCCCTCCCACCCTACGTTTTTTGTGACAAAAAAACCAAAGAGCGGATGCCTTTGCAAAAGGAAACTGCTTGAAGTGACTGGTAACCTACCAGTCATGTTTTTAAAAGGTAGGATCACTGCTCTCTTTTTCATGTATGCATAATAGGTTCTCTTTTGCTGCCTAAAGAATTGTGCGAAACAGCCTAGTGAAAACCTACAACTGCATAAAACCAATTTAGCGTTTTCATTTCAAATGGCCCATGTTTTATGCAGCTTTCCACTCTTGATAGGGATAGGCAGGGTTTTCTGTAGATCTCCAAACGTTATTAGAACACTGTGTCATTGTTTCAGCATGTTAGTGACTTGTTAACATTTCGTTTTTCATATTTGCAGTGCTTTTTTGAATACTTTACTTTTTCAGCTGATTATTCTATTTTAAAACTAGAAAAGATGCAGAGAATTCAGCATCAGGTACTGGTATAGGTTTCTTTTTATTTCATGACAATAACTGACAACTGCATTTAACAAAGTGGTTAATGCTACCAAATACTAATACATTCAAATAATAATGTGACGTTCGCAGTATATAGGAATACAACTACCAAGGTAGACTTTATTTACGCCTTGCAGAAGGGGGGGGGGGGACTGCATCCAAGGAGAGAATCCTGCAATGTCCAGTTAAATACATTTCTTGAAGAAAATGATGCTAAATCACTTTGATATATTTGGACTAATCCATGAAATGTTTTATTCAGCATTCTTTTGCAGTGGAAAATAGGAAAAATATATTTGCAAATAAATTAGAATGTTGAAGATTCTATTAATTCCTGAGATGCTTCTGAGTGAGAGGCTGTTACTTTTAAAAACTGAATTAATTCCAAGTGTAAACTATGCACTGTGACTCTACCTACATTCTAATCTCACTCTCGGAGAGGTATGATTTGGAACAGAAATACATGTGTGCAGATATAAATACATATCAGAACATTTGCACAATTTTTTTTGAGTACTCAATATGTACAAGATCAAAGAATCTCATGCCATGTAATTTTAGGAACAATTACGTGTGTGCCTGTGATGGTTTATTTCCAACAAGCACTGTGATCCTGATTTAGATATACATACTTGGACGTTAAGACCCCATTGATTTCAAGTGAATTTATTTTCAATTGGATCACAACCAAAGTCATTTCTCTGGAAATACTTAATATCAGGGATCTTTAATTATCGCTTTAAAGAATTGCAGAAGGCTTTGAACAACTTCATTATTCTTATGTTATTATTCTTTGCTAATAAGCCTTTAAAAAGTGACATCTGTTTCTCCCTCTTCTGTCATGTTCTGATCATAAAAGGCAGTACGCTATAATTTGAGGGTGAGATTAAAACTATATGTTCCTTTTTTATTTGAGTTTACAATTAGTGAAAGTTAATAGTGAAGCTTTAAAAAAATTGTTATCCTCTTGGGGACATGTATCAAGCTTGCTGTGTTTTGTTAAGCATACAGTGAAGTCAAGGGATGTGATCACTTGGATACATTTCCACAGTCGTGGTCCTAAAATTATGAAACTTATCCAAATGCAAAACTGTGCCACTTGTTTGCTGTCCAAAGATTATTGTGAAACAGTCTTATTAAGGAGATGAGCCACACATGGGATGAAAGTGTAGCATAGAAAACTAAAATGCCCTTCCACTTTCCAGGTAAATAAAATTGGAAAATGTCTTCAGCAATTCTGCAGTTTTCATCTGTCCTCTGCAGACTCATATGACTTTTGCTCCTATTCTGGGGATTAGTTATTTTAACCTACCCATTAAACTTATCTGGAAGCTTAATCTAAGAGTCATATATACTTTAACAGCAAAAATGTGACTTGCCAGACACAATTTTAATATTTTAAGATATGCTTCTCTGCCATAATATCATGATTAGCAAACTTAGTTGGACAAATTGTGGATAAAGATACATATTGTGGATAGCAAAATAAATATTCAACCGCATTGCAATTCCCCTCTTTTAAAAGTTTTTTTAAAAGTTTCTGGTGAATAGTTTACAAAAACAAGGAAGTTATTGCTTAAGAACAATGAAAGAAATGTCCAAAAATGTGTTCCAGTCTCTAACTTAAACGATGTGGATAAATTGTTAGGACTTAGTAGCAATGCATTGAACTATAATTACAGCATACTAATCAGCATTTGATAGAAGAAAATTGATATATATGTATAATAATAATGATAATATATACATAAAATATGCCTATAATATTATATTAAATGTATATATAATATGTGTGCATATGTATATAGAAATATACAGGGTCTTTCTAGTCAGCATGTCAACCCCCACTCCTCTGGCTAGGTTGCATGCCCCATCAACAACATTTGGAAATGCTAGCTTCAAAATACATGTGTCCTTTCAGATTAGCCAAGTGACAAGCTTGGTCTTCTTGTTTGCTTAACTGTTTATAAGATTATGCATGGGATAAAGCAGGTAGAGAAAGGAGTACTTTTCTCCCTTTTTCACAGTATAAGAACTCGTGAGCACTCCATGAAATTGCTGAGCAGTCGGGTTAGAATGGATAAAAGGAAGTACTTCTTCACCCAAAGAGTGATTAACATGTGGAATTCACTGCCACAGGAGGTGGTGCTAGCTACAAGCATGGACAGCTTCAAGAGGGAATCAGATACACATATGGAGCAGAGGTCCATCAGTGGCTATTAGCCACAAAGTATAGATAGGAGCTCTCAGTCTGGGGCAAGTGATGCTCTGTATTCTTGGTGCTTGGGGGGGGGGGGCAACAGTGGGAGGGCTTCCTGGCCCCACTGCTGGAACTTCTGAGGGCACCTGCTGTTTTTGGCCACTGTGTGACAGAGTGTTGGACTGGATTGGCCTGATCCAACATTGGCTTCTCTTATGTTCTTATGTTTCGCAGCTACAAAAGGTGCCAAAAACTGAAAGTTCATGCTCCCCATAGGCTGTCAAAAAGTGGTACCAAATGTCAGTATCTTCTTCCCATACACATAGAACCAATCATCCTGTCATTTGTCACATTATTAGTCTCCTTGCCCTTGCCAGCATCATCTAGTGATGAGTGAGAAGATTTAGAGCTTGGGTGGGAAGTTAATAGTGTGCTGATGTCACATCATGGACAGTTTAAGGGGCAGAGAGACAACTTGGTATGAGGGTGTCATTTTTTACGAATCCATATAACATGACCCACCTTCTTCTAGCTGACTTCCCTCAGTCTCATAGCCTGTCTCCAACCTCATCTAATGAAGAAATCCGTAGTTTGGGTGGCTACAGTAGATAAGAGTGATTAAAATACTTATATCCTGCCTTATCTCTTCTGACTCCAGGTGGGTTACAATGCAGCAGTAGCTTCAAGGACACATATTTACTTATTTTACATAATTTCTAACCCAACTTTCTCTCCAATGGGGACCCAAAGCAGTTTATATCCTTCACCGCTCCTCCATTTATCCTCACAATACCTTACAGGGTAGGTTAGTCTGATTGTTTGTGACTGGCCCAAGGTCACCCATCCAGCAGGCTTCCATGGCAGAGTGGGGATCTGAACCAGTTCCTAGTCAGACTTTCTGACCACTGTTCCACACTGGCTTACATAAACAACATGTCCATACTGCACCCTCCAGGAGAATGAGGTTATGAAAGAAACTGAGGAGTGCCAGAGGTTGCAATCCACCCCAACCTTGTTTTTCCCTCCATCTCAGGAAATGATTTCGATGTCATAGGTCAAAACAACTCGTAACTCATCAGAGAATTGCCACCCATCACATGGTGGCTGAGCAGAGACTCAACAAATTTCCAGTCTGAGCAGCAACTTCAAAAACAGGGTGGAAGGGGATGCATCAAATCCGACTGGCATGGTCACAGATGTGTAGGTGTGCCACATCTTTCACGAAGCCAAGAAAGAGGACACTGTGAAACTTAAAAAATATTTTAAAAGGAGATCCAAAAGAGTCCACTAATAAATTGGAAAACATACTTTAAAAAATTAGAGCTGATTATGTAAAAAGCAATTCATGTGACATAGAATTTCATTCCAGTTCTGTTGGTTGCATGTGAGGATAATCACAAATAACCAGATAATGAACACCATCAGTTTCAAAATTCAAATTTCTGTATCAAAGACTCAAAAAGGCAATTGCTTGCATACATATCAAAGGGTTGCCAAGTTCCAAGTGAAGCCTGGAGATCTCCTGCAATTTAGAATTGATCTCCAAATTGAAGAAATCAGCTTCCCCAGAGGGCGGTTTCCACGGCATTGTATCCTGCTGATGTCTCTAGTTTCTCCAAGCCCCACCCTCCTCAGGCTCCACCCCCAAATCTTCAGAAATCCACCAACCTGGAGTTGGCAACTCCATGTGCCATTTTCGTCTTTCACTCTACAACAAGCTGGTCCATTCAACCATTTCAGAATTTTTGCCTTAAGCATGCTGCAGGTGTTTCACCATTCCTGGAGACAATCCATGGACTCTTACGGAAAAGAAGCAATACATTGGTAATCAATATCCAGTTAATTTCCCAGGCATAACTATTTCCTTCAGTGATCCTGAAAGGGCATACTGAATTATGCTTCCTCCTGCACTAGAAATCTTGTTTTGATTGACTCATCACAGTCCTAAATCAGTTCAAGTTTTCTACAGGGTTGGCACTCAGTAGAGTCTCCGGATAGAATAAACATACAGTGTGCAATGCCAGCTCAACATATAAATATCACTCTGTTTTCCTGGTTTGGTTTTCAGTTGATTATGAACCTTGTTTGGATCTGCCATAAATGAACAAATCTCTATGATCTTACCATCTCATCCCATGACTAAAATATTCCAGGGGTCATTTCGTAGAAAAAGAGGTGCAGGAGCTCATTACCATAACTCATTTGCATAACTCATTTGCATATGGCACACCCCCTAACATACCAGAAGTGTGTCAGAAGGCAACACCCACCCCTCAGGCTCCACTCCACAGGTGAGTGAAACTGACCTGCTCTTCCTCCATTCCCTTCCCCATCCAATACTTTGTGCAATAAAAATAAGCGTAAAGAACACACCCTCATTCTCTTCCTGCTCCCTTAAAACCACCAGGTTTCAAGTAGACTTGAGATACCCAGGACATGTGCACCACCCATCCGTTCCCCTTCCCCTCCCCACAACAAGACACCCTGTGAGGTAGGTGGGGCTGAGAGAGGTCTTTTGAGAACTGCTCATGTGAGAACAGCTCTGAGAGAACTTGTGACTGGCCCAAGGTCACACCAGCAGCTGCATGTGGAGGAGTGGGGAATCAAACCCAGTTCTCCCAGATTAGAGTCCAACTCCTGACCACTACACCAAACTGATGGGGTGGAAGCTGTTGAAGGGTTGGTGAAATTTCTCCAGTACTTATGTGCCATGTGCCCAGATAAAAAATGGTATACTTAGAAAATTTATATGCCACCTTGAGCAAATCTCTGGAAAAGCAGCACACAGTCATAAAAGGAACAATGATAAAATTATCAATATTAAACATTATTTAATTTAATTTAATTTAACAAATTTAATTTAACAAAATTAAAACAAAACATTAAAAACAATAAAGACCCTAGCAGGGCTTTCCCCGGGGCGCTGCGTCCCTGCACTGCTTGGGGAAGCCGAGGAGGGGCGGGACTTGGTCATGTGCCTGCCCCCTGGGCTCCTCACTCCCGGAGCTGCGCTCCTGTGCGCTCCTGCTCCAACGGACCCCTGAAATATTCAGAGTTTCAAAACATGGCACATACTAGCAAAGCAGATCCAGTTTTGAAGGAAAGTAGACCAGTGCCATGCCACCCCCAAAAGGTACAGGTGCCATTTTAACAGCACACTAGAAAAAAGATGCATACTGGGGAAACAGTTGCTTGCTGTACTTATTAAAGGGATACAGTCAGATTCTGTGTTGACCTTCCTTTTCAGCAAAACCAATGCTTAAAGACATTAACTTTAAGGCAGAGTTGAACATGATCCCTGCTGGATCAGAGCAAAGGTCCATCTAGGCCAACCAGATGCTTCTGGGCAGGCAAATGAGGCATGAAGGCAACAGCTTCCTCTGCTGTTTAGAACCCCGCCCCCAACTAATATGAAACCTCTAAACATGGATGTTCTATCATGGCTAACAGTGGTTGACAGATTTACCTTCCTCCTTTAAAAGTCATCCAAACTGCTGGTCATCTCCACATCTCATGGCAATGAAATCCACAGGTCAATTATGCATTGCATTGAGAAGTACTTTCTTTTTGTCTCTCCTGCATCTATTTATTCATTAGTTACATTGGGTGACCCTGTCTTCTAGAGTTACAAAAAAGGTGGGAAACAATGACTTTCAAGCCATGTTTGATTTAGTGAGTAGAATGTTTTAAAATTTATTGTCCCATCCTAGCCAGAAATCCACTGACTTCAACAGTGCTTAGGAGAGCATTGTTAGTCCCAACTCGAGTAGCCCAGTCCAGAAATATTTGATGGCACCAGTGGTACATAGGGTTGCCAGGTCTGGGCTAAAAATACCTGGAGACTTTAGGAGTGGATCCAGGAAAGGGTGGGGTTTGGGGAGAGGAGGGGAGGGGAGGGGCCTCAGCATGGTACAGTGCCATAGAGTCCACCCTTCAAAGCAGCCATTTTCTCCAGGGGAGCTGATCTCTGTCAGCTGGAGCTCAGTTCTAAAAGCAGGAGATCTCCAGGCCCCACCTGGAGGCTGGCAACCCTAGTGATACATGAGCAGCAGCTAAAATGGAACCACCTATGATCACCTGCTTTCAACCAGTATGAAGACTTCAAAGTGGTACAGAAAAACTAACTAGAGTGAGGAGTTGTTGGAAAGCAGTTGCTGCAGCAAAGCGTACATCTTGTAGAGCCAGTTTGGTGTAGTGGTTAAGTGCGCGGACTCTAATCTGGGAGAACCGGGTTTGATTCCCCACTCCTCCACTTGCACCTGGCTGGATGACCTTGGGCAAGCCATAGCTCTGTACCAGCTGTTCCCTCAAGGACAGCTTGGGAAAAAGCTCTCTCAGCCCCACCTACCTCACAGGGTGTCTGTTGTGGGGAGAGGAAGGGAAAAGGAGTTTGTAAGCCGCTCTGAGACTCCCTTGGGGAGTGGAGGGCGGGGTATAAATCCAATCTCTTCTTCTTCTTCTTCTTCTTCTTCTTCTGTACAACAAACACACACTAGGCCATGCATGTGCATAACACAGCAGTTTCCAAGGCTACTTCCATGAAGATTTAAAGCTGCTCAGCACAGGCACATTGCATGCATTTTGCATGCAGAAGGTTCCACGTAACCCCTCATAATTCTAGTTTAAAAGGATGTCAGGAAGAATAATAGCTCTTATTTTCTGGCGTCCTACCTGTCTACCTACCTGGGATTCCTTCATCTAGTTCACTACCTGGTTGCCTGTTTTGGAAAAATTGAAACAATGTCCCACAGTCTGCTTCCTGGTGTTCCTGTCTTGATTGCTGCTGGGATGTTTGCAGGAATATCATGCTGCAAGGATGACTGGATTTTCTTGGATACATAGATTCATCCTGATTTCCATTCTTGGGACTAGTAGTGGCATGTTTAGTTTAGTTTAATTTAGTCATATCATTGCCTTTTGCTCAGATACGGGCACCCAAGGCAGTTCGCAAAAAGATTTTTTTTTAAATCACAGAAATAATAACATTAGGTTGGATTATATGGAAGAGTTCCAGTAATGGAAACATCAATTAAAGGAATTTAAGCTGCATGTTTAAAAAAAACCCCCAAAATGAATAAAGCAGTCAACAGCGTAAAACAAAATATAAAAAATTAAACAAAAGTGTAACAGTCAGTGGTTACAAATGGGAAACAGTATAAACAATCAAAGAACAGCCACAAAGACCCTCTAGTTTTTGTGGGTTTTAAAAAAATGTTCTAGACCAGTCTGGAAGGCTTAAAGTGATGGTATGATTCTTACCTCCCAAGGGAGGGATCCCATAACCTCAAAGACCTCTCCATGGATCTCAAGGTTCAGGCAGGTTCACATAGGCAGTGGTGGTCCAGATCCTTGAACTGGACCTGGACACACATTGGGGGGTGTCCATGTGTAATTGGTAAAACACTGGCCTTGCGTGCTCATTTCATTGAGTCCTGGCTGAGACTCTTGCTGCTACATTTCATACTAGCTGAAGTTTCTGAAATCCCACAAAGAGCATGTCTAATCTGGATGGATGTGTGACAATAACACTACTAACATTCTGCAGGAATAATACTAACCTAAAGTGGTAAAAGACACTTCTGGAAACTACAGTCATCTGCACCCTATCCATGGTAGGACATCCAAGAGTATCCCCAAGCTGCATACCTGCGCCTTTGGATAAGGCTTGTGATCTAGGGTTGCCAACCTCCAGGAGGGGCCTGGAGAGCTCCTGTATTTACAGTTGATCTCCAAACTACATATATCCATTTCTCCAGAGGAAATGGCAGCTTTCAAGAGTGGACTCTATGGCATCTGAATCCTGCTGAGGTCCCTTACCTCCCCAGTGTCCCCCCTCCCCAGGCACCACCCTCAAATCTCCAGGAATTTCCTTGGCTGGAGTTGGCAACCCTTGTCCAAAACAGGTTGCTCATTTATTTCCACAACAGCTTTATTCCCACCCTACAGCAGTTCTATCTTGTCTGGATTACATTTCAGTTTATTCACCCCCATCCAATTTTTCCCTGCCTCCAAACATTGGTTAAGTAATGGCATGGCTTTGGGATGGAGCTCTGTCAACAAATAGAAAATAAAGGGGACTTGACCTGATGCAGGATTTTCACAGTGGCTCTAATTGTCATTGTGTATTTTAGGGATAAATATTATTAAGAAGCATAGACTTTCCAATTTTGGGGGGAGGGGCTGGGCCAGAGACATTGCTATCTAGGTCCTTAAAAGAACCGGGGCCCAGTGACATCACAGGTAGGTGTCTCCACTGTCACTATCTATGGAGGCAGGGACATGGGGGATTTAGGGAGCCCCTGGGCTCAGCCAAACATAGGAAAAGGTGGGAGTTGGCCAGTGCTTATAGTGGTATCTCAGCAATCTCCTACTGTGTCCTGTTTTTGAAACTGACTGTTAAGATTGTCACTATAAGATCAGCAAATATACATACCATGTACATAGGGCAAACTAATGGTCACAAATTTGACACTAAGAAAGGCAACACAGAAAATCCTGTAGGATAACATTTTAAAAGTTTTCCTGGATGTTCATTTACAGGAGTCTTGTTTCTGCCTTATTCATAAAGGTGACTTAGTACTGAAATTTACTAAATTATGGCCCAGATGCCTTCATTTGGTACATGCATGGCTGAAGTCTCTGAGTCAGGGCAGAATACAAAACAGCTGCTGTGCACTCAGTTTCTGAGCAATGTACATAGTTCAGAGTAGTAGCAATCTTTTTCTCACTTCAAACTCATATCCTACAATTGAGTATAAATAGATTTTGAGGCAATTCAGAACAGTGCCCATAGCCATGACCCCAAAGAAAACTCACAGTTATGCCACCTAAGTTTATATATAGCTTGCTTTCTTAGCACACTAATTAAAAACTCCACCTTAAAAACACAGACATTCAGAACAAATCATTAATAAAATACATAATTAAGTTTATGGGGAATGACTGCATTCCTTTGCATAGTTAATTTCTGCTCTTTAGGTTCAACTTGTAAGACACATTTGGCTTCAACAAATGATCTTCAGACAGCTGAAATACAACTTTAACTTTTAAATAACAATGCAAACTGTTTCTTTATCTACATTTTAAAATTTACAATACAATCAAATAATCTCCTAATCACCTACTACACCTTCTCCTGCTCCCACAAACATCCTTTCCTACCATATCCCACCTACCCTTCCCAATTTCCCTTCACTTCCCCACCCCAATAGTTGGCATGTGTTATGATTACTGGCAAAACTATGCAGATTGCCTCATCACTTGTTAAGATGTAAGAATTAAAAAAACCCTGTACTTAAATTACACTGAATGTATTTGTTCTAACGGATGTTCCTTGAACGAACTCATTAGCGATAACATTAAGATCAATTTTCTGAGAGATCTGTTTATGTCCATGTAGAGAATGACCTTTCTGAGGTGCTGGAGAAGACAGGTATGGTAAGGCCTATTCTGATAAGTTTAGTTAATTCTGGTAGTAGCTGATGCAGACATTTTCTTTGTTCTCCACTGAATAGATTGATCACATCACAAAAAGTGGTATGATAGAAGTGTCACTCAACTGTTTTTTTCAGTTTCTTCTCTAAGCACTAGCTAGTTGGTTGCCGCTTTGAATCTGTACCACATCATTTTAGGTAACAACAACATGAAGAGCATGAACATGTAAAGTGCACATTCCTTGTCAATGTTCTCTCTGGGCTGTACACAGGACAAAAGGAAAATTTTAAAAGGCCTGTGATCTACATTCCCCCCCCCCCCAATCTTGTTTATGTAGATGGATTTTTTCATTGCTTCAGGGTTGCTAGGTCTGGTCAATGTGCTGGCAGGGGGTGGGAGGGAACCTTCTGGAGGTGGGGTGGGGCTCCATGGTGAGATGACATCACGTGGAAGTGATGTCATCACAATGGGGATGTTGTGTGGTGATGCTTTGGTTTGAGGGCAAAACTCTATGGTAAAAGTGCCATCAAACACTATAATTTTTTCCCCCATACCAGAGTGTCACTGCGCAACATCTGCGACATGGTGATGTCACTTTACCCTCCATTCAGTAAAGGTGGGATTAGGAATTCTGAAATGATTGGATAAGCCTCTTCTTTTCTAGCTACATTTCTTGACTCTGATGTCACGAAACACCCTCTGCTTTTCTGATAAACTTCAGGGATGTGGTAAAGGCCATCTTGCCACATGGCTAGATGCTATGGATGGCAGAGTTTTCAGCTTGTGATCCCTACCATGAATGAAACAGTTAGCAGAACAGGAGCTGCAGAGCAGATGTCATGGTTAGCAGAACAGGATTCTCATTAGCATTACATATTTAAAAACTGGTAGCTGGTCTTATCAAAATTTCAGGGTAAGATATAAATCTGCCTATCACAAATTTATCCTGTCCTTCCAGGAAACTCAGGACACTCTGCATGAATCTTTCCTCCTCATTTCACCCTCTCTTTATGAAGTATGCTAGGCTGAGAGAGTGTGATTGATCCAGGATCACTCCATGAGCTTCATGACTGCATGAGGATTTGAACCTGGATTCTGCCCATTCTAATCCACACTACACAACACTGTTTCTCAAGTCACGAGTCCTTGGTTGCATGAGAGATGTGCATGCTGGGTGACATATATATGGAAAGCTGCTTCTGCCTGCAGATCTCTACTCATGGATCAGGATGACTACCTATAATGTGGCCCATTTGGTATTAATGCATCTCTGTGCCTATGAAAGGCATAGGACTTGCCTATTAAACTCAAAAGTACTTGGGAGGGAGGATGTTCTTAAGGTTTACCCTCAGCATCTGACATTTATTTCTAAGCTTGGTCTTCCATGCACCAGTCATCTACACTCTTTAGTGAGAATTAGTATGGTGATAATTGAAATTCTCAGTATGGACTTGAATATTATTGATGTTTGAGTGACAAAATACTTACATGTAACGTGTACCTGTTGCGTTGCCTTGCATGATCTTTGAATCCAGGCTGCAGAACTGAAAACAAATCGAGAATGAGTCCTTTTTTTATGACGTCCAGTTTGCTGTGTTAAGTGTTGGTTTATTTATGCTGAGTTCTGAAAATTTGCTATCAAGCAAGGAACCATCCATCAACTGAGTACATAAAAAGGCATTTGGCAAAGGGAATTTAAAGGACACAAAGAAAAGAAGAACCAAAATAGAACTCAGCCAGTCTTCTCAAAGTCATTAGTTTGGGCACCAAGTTAAGGTACAAAAGCATTTGCAACAACATTGTAGGAAGAGAGAATAAAAGAGAGGCTGTACAGCCATTAAGGCAATTAAGGAAAGATTAAGGTTGCTTGTTGCTGAAAGACCCATTAATCAATAGGCCAGAAATCACAGCATGTTGCAAGACATAAGTCTGAAGGGGGGTGGGGGCAGTGTATGTGTGTGTGTGTGTGTGTGTGGGACAAACCACTGGCCCCAATTCTGGGGTCCCCATGAGCAATTGTGGACTGAGCCCAAGGATTGGCTCTGATAGCCCCAATCAGGGTGGCCCAAAAGGTGAACAATCAGAATGAATAATATTGACTATGTGTTCAGAAGAAACACTGGATGAAGCACCATTTTATATAAACTGCAGGGAGGAAAGCCTCATGTGAATTGCACCTGAGTCACATAGGGACTAAATATATCTCAAAGAAAAGGCTGGGGAAGACCCATTAGAGGGAAATTGTGCGGTTTGCACAGAGAAAAGACCCGATGATATTGCTGATGCTGATACCTTCCATACAGACTAGAGTTTATCAAGCAGGTCAGTAACTGTTTTTCACCGCTGCTCTCATAAAATGCTCAGACCGTAAAAGGTGATTGCTGAAAGCCAACACCAACAATACCACACTAGAATGCCGCAGTACAGTTCTGCTTGTTATATTTCACACTGATTGCCTTCAGGGAGGAAAGGGAGCCTTTAAATGTAGAGAATAATAATAAATAATAAAAGCCAAAATCAAACAAATGGGTTCTGCAAATTGAGTTGAGTGGAATAAAGTAGGCATGTTTATGACTTGAGTCATTTAACCAGATGTGAATTCTATTCAGTATTTGGAATTGTTGTGATAATTGTTTATTTAAATATCTAGTTTAGATGATGTTGGGTGGATTACAGTCTTAAAATAATGGGTTATAATAATGGATAACTATCAAATGTAGCCTTGGCAATTAAAAAAACCCAGAACCAGTCAGGTTGTACATAGTGCTAAAATGAATTTGTTCCCAAAAATTGTCTTCCAAGTTCTCTTACGTTAAATTAATGTTGAATTTGTTTTAGCATGGCTGACTCAACATCCTTTGCGGTTTTTTGGGGGGGAGAAGTATTTGATACTTGATAGTATTTGTAACATATATAACGATATTTAGTATCTGAAAGCACTGAATAGCTGACATGCAATGGTATTTAGATATTACAAGAAAGAAGGCATACTTACTATTTAGTACTGGAAAACAGAAAGCTTTTGCACTTTTCTGTTTGATGACCAGGAAAATCAAGAGATGCCAATTTGTATAAAATATACCCATTTTCAATCATGAAGTAAAATGCACCTTTTAAATTTTGAGTGGCAAAAAGGGGAGGATCAAATAGTTCTAGATACTTTCTGGCAACTCTACCAAAATCAAGAAGTAGAAAACACATCTTATATTCTGAGGTAAAAATTTTACTGTCAGTGAATCCAGTTTTGAAGTCAGAGTTTGGGGGGAGGGGTCAAGAGGGAAAGCATTTCAGATATTTGCAAATAGTAGTTTCTAGTAATCTTGAACGAATTCCTGACAATATTGTCAAGTATAATGAAAGAGAAACATTGTAAATTTAGGGCAACATCTCTTTGTGCCTCTGTTGGCCACGCTTGGTGCCCAGCTGGAATAATTGAGAGGGAATTATTGGATTTTAGGACAGCTAGTGACGGGTCATGTGGAAATCAAGCTATTTATAAGTGAAAAACTAGGTCTTTTACATTTTGCCTGAAAGACAATAAGAAGCCTTTGCTACCACAAAGCTTGGTGACTCACCGTTTCCATCCTGTTATTTTTGAACTTTAAGAAGCCTCAGGTGCCATTTCAGTGGTTTAAGTTAAAGGGGGATCTCAGCCATTCCCTGAGGTTCCTGGGCTGAGCCAGCAGCAAAATTTCATACTGTGACAGGGTAAGATAGTGACAGTTCTTCAGAAAAGAAGAAAATCAATAAACAGGGCTGCTCAGTCAGAAAGTTAGAGAAAAATGGAGGGAAAATCTTGCCTCTGAGGGAGGGAAGTGGGCGAGGTCATCATAGCAACATACCCCCCACCCGGCCAGTTAGTAACTCTAACCACAGCCCCCACCTTGCTACAGCTTTTGTCCATGCAGGTCCCATAATCCTTAATATAATTTATTTTGGAGTTGAAAAGGACCCTGTGCTCCCTTTTTCACAAGTGGAAACTGGTTGGATACAACCCTAAGGGTCAGCTTTTCAAATTTCAGTTACACAAGTGAAAAACAGAATTCGAAATCAAAACACTTCCACTGGAAAGAAGAATTATGGCTCTTACAAATTCACTTGTGAACCAAGAAGTATAGAATTTGTAAAGTAATACTGTGTAAAGACACTCCATAGTGGGGGTCCCCAATGTAGCAGCCACATACACTGTGGCACCCGCTGACAACTTTCCTAGTCCCCCCATGTATTTTAGAAAGTGGGCAGGGCTAGGTGGGCCTGCTTTTATTATTGATGTTTATGGTATAATGTAGACAGTTTCTTTATGGAAGAAGAAGAAGAAGAGATTGGATTTATACCCCGCCCTCCACTCCCCAAGGGAGTCTCAGAGCGGCTTACAAACTCCTTTTCCCTTCCCCTCCCCACAACAGACACCCTGTGAGGTAGGTGGGGCTGAGAGAGCTCTTTCCCAAGCTGTCCTTGAGGGAACAGCTGGTACAGAGCTATGGCTTGCCCAAGGTCATCCAGCCAGGTGCAAGTGGAGGAGTGGAGGAGTGGGGAATCAAACCCGGTTCTCCCAGATTAGAGTCTCCCAGATTAACCACTACACCAAACTGGCTCTCAAAAGCACTTCACCTATGCAAATAGCAGAGTGATATCCTAAAAACACATTGAGACTTGATTCTGAGTAAACACTATTGGGCTGCATGGCATTTTAGCCATGCAAAAATACCTAATGCATCTAACTGGGACTCCAGTTGAAGTAATCAAATCTTCCCAGTTTTAATGTATTTGTATAATTCAGGTGGAAGGTGATAAGAGTTTCACTACATCAAATTTTGTTCACTTCAAAAATCATTTATTTCCTATCAAAAACTGGCCAGAATCTCTCTCTTACTGTAAACATGTGCAAGTAGCTCTCAGCAGCCCTTCAGCACCATCATTGTTTCAAGCACTGGTTAAAAATGAGAAAAGGGCTCATGATAAGGGAATAGCCACCAGAAGAATCTCTTTTTCTTCTTCCTTTTGCATAACTGTGCTAGATGCCTGCAAAATGAATACAAATATTGGGGCTCTTAGCTAGCTCTAAATGTATACTTATTTTGTTTGTACGCAAGATAATATTTTTAAGGCACCTCATTAAACAGAGCTTCTGCCTGATATGCTGAAGACTTAGCTGAGTTATGCATACCTTCACTCCCTGCTATTTTGTGGCTGTCTTCACCTCCCATGGCAGCCGTTTCATGGTTGTGCTCAGCAGAGACCACTCTTCCCTTTAGTGTTTCAGCCCCTATGCTCTTTCTTTCCAATTTGAAGGTAAGTCTGAAGCTGAGCCAGTGACCACCACAGTGTGCAATAACTTCCTCTTTCCTGTATGCTTTCACTAGAAGGTAAGTCATGCAATTTGGATGGTAGCAAGTTGCCTGGTGGTTGCCACAGGCCAGGCTCCAATGAGTCCACCTTCAAAGGTCAAAATATCACTGGAAAAGCACTGTTCTGGTTGCCTAGCAACTACCACTGAGGGAATCTGTTTATTAAAGCTACAGGTGTTCCTTTATAATTTCGGGGTTTTTGTTGTTTTTGATTTGTTTTTAAAACCCCGCTATGCTGGGGATTATTAGGAAGGGAATTGAAAACAAATCAGCCAGTATCATAATGCCCCTGTATAAATCGATGGTGCGACCTCATTTGGAGTACTGTGTACTATTCTGGTCACCACACCTCAGAAAGGATATTATAGCACTGGAAAAAGTGCAGAAAAGGGTAACTAGAATGATAAAAGGGTTGGAACACTTTCCCTATGAAGAAAGGTTAAAGTGCTTGGGGCTTTTTAGCTTGGAGAAACAACAACTGAGGGGTGACATGATTGAGGTTTACAAGAGTATGCACGGGATAGAGCTGGTAGAGAAAGAAGTACTTTTCTCCCTTTCTCACAATACAAGAACTCGTGGGCACTCCATGAAATTGCTGAGCAGTTAGGTTAGAATGGATAAGAGGAAGTACTTCAACCAAAGAGTGATTAACACATGGAATTCACTGTCACAGGAGGTAGTGGCAGCTACAAGCATGGACAGCTTCAAGAAGGAATTAAATAAACATATGGAGCTCAGGTCCATCAGTGGCTATTAGTCACAAAATATAGATAGGAGCTGTTGGTCTGGGGCAAGTGATGCTCTGTATTATTGGTGCTTGGGGGGGCAACAGTGGGAGGGCTTTTAGTGTCCTGCCCCCACTAGTGGACCTCCTGATGGCACCGGGTATTTTTGGCCACCGTGTGACAGTGTTGGACTGGATGGGCCATTGGCCTGATCCAGCACTGGCTTCTCTTACATTCTTATGTTAAAATAAAACAAATAAAACAAAATAAAAAGAATAAAAATGTAAATAACCTACACTAGGCACCTGAGAACTAATTCTGTAAGTAATCACAAACATATATCAACAAGATGGCACACTTATAAAAAGTAGGAGGGAGGAAATTGTGAAGTTTTAGGAAAGGGACAAAGGACTTGAAACACTGGTCTTGAGGTCTGGAGAGGTCCAAGGGCAAATGCACCCAAGGTTCAATGATCAGACTGAGGAGCCAGCTAAACAAAGGCAAAAAGACTGCGAAGAGCAGCAGGGGTTCTCAGCAAGAAGAAGAAGAAGAAGAAAAAGAGAGTATAGAATATACTAAATATTATTTCGAAAACGCTAATAAACCCACTAGATGGCTATCTTACAGGTTGAGGAAAGAAAAGGAAAAAAGAACTATAATAGCTCTAAAAGTTGATACTGGTGAAGAAAAATTTACAAATCAAGACTTAAAAAAAATTATAGAAGATTTTTACAGATCTCTATATAAGCAAGGAACTGAAACCTCTCTACAAATTGATGAATACCTACAAAAGACAAGTCAAAATTTTTGGAAAGCCAGAAGCATATATTAAATAACCCAATAACGATGTGTGAAATAGTAGAGGCAATTAAGAAACAGGAAAAAAAGAAATCTCCTGGCCCAGACGGAATACCAGTAGAAATGTATCAGGTATTTGAAGATCAGATAATCTTTCCATTTAAAGAATTAGTGGAAAAAATAGGAATATCAGGAGAACTCCCTGAATCATGGAACCAAGCAATAATAAATTTAATACCCAAATCAAAGATGGAAAATAACCTAATTAGCAATTATAGACCTATTTCCCTTTTAAATGCAGATTACAAAATTTTCACAAGTATCTTAGCAGATAGAATGAAAAAAGTTCTAGTGCAAACTATACAGCAAGATCAGACAGATTTTCTGCCCAGGAGATATATGAAGGATAATGTACGAACGCTTATCAACACTCTAGAATATTATGAGGTCCATCCCGAAAAACAAGCGTTAATTATGTTCTTAGACACAGAAAAGGCTTTTGACAACTTATCATGGGAGTTTTTGCAACAAAAATTAGACCGGTGGGGCAGTGGAGCACTATTCCACTCCATGGTTAAGGCAATTTATAAAAAACAACAAGCAAAAAATTTAATTAATGGGGATTTAACACAAGATGTAAAAATACAAAAAGGAATAAGACAGGGGTGTCCCCTATCCCTATTACTGTTTATATTTGCCTTAGAATCCCTGAATGAACAAGTAAGAGAGAACATGAGGATTCTGGGTCTCAGAACAAAGGGATCTGAATTTAAACTGTGTGCCTTTGCAGTTGACTTATTATTTATAATGGAGAACCCCAAAACATCCCTCATTCATTTGTTGGAAATAATACGTGCATGAAGAAGACCAAATTATTAACCAAAAATTGTACCGGGAAAACAATAAAAGAGATACAAGAAATTTCAAACATGGAAGTAACAAAAAAGGTCAGATATTTAGGTATTTTTTTTTACTAACAGAAATAGTATGCACAAGATACCAAGTCCAAAACACTAACCCAAAAGCAGAGTCAGTCCAAGCCAGGGTCAGAGAAGGAAACTCATGAGCAAACCAGTCCAAGGAATCAACAAAAGCCGAAGTCAAACAGAGCCGAAGTCACGAGCCAGAGGGTCCAGAATCGAGCCGAAGTCAAACAGAGCCAGAGTCACGAGCCAGAGAGTCCAGAATCAGGTTAGCTTATTGCGAGCCGAGTGAGTGCAGAGCTTAGCCAGAATGACTTGTTGCTAGCACAAGTTGGTAGTCTCTGTGCTGTGCCTAAATACCCAGCCACTTCCTGTGCTCATTAGCAGCTGGCAGTGAGGTGCTGGCTCCTTCTAAAACTCAAGATTGAGTGATCTCCGACCACTCTTGCGTGCCTCTTTTCTCCTAGCAGCTAAGTCTTGCCTGTATCAGGACCTTAGATGTTCCACCCGAGGAGGTGAATCAGGTGGGCTTGAGCTTTGCTGTGGCTCAGCTGCCGGTGGTGCTGGGGTAACACCCTGGGAGGTGCTTGCTTGTGCCTCCTCTGGTTCAGGTGGAGGCTCCTCCAGACCTGGGAGCTGATCCTCCTCCTCACTTAGGTCCGCAGGAGGCAGGTCCTCAGAGGTACTCACAACATGGATTAAAGATTGGATAATGTTAGAAAACTCCAGAACTTTGATGTTAGAGGGTCATGATTTGTATATGGGATGGCATGCATACATCTGGTATGGGAAAGATAAAGTCCATTCTAATTTCCACCAGCATATATTAAGGGATGCATTAATAAAAATTTGGTCGGATTTAAGAATAAAATATTATACTAAAATTCCAAAATGGGTGTCCCCCTTGGAGGTATTTATAAAACCTTCGTTAATCAGTAATACTAATTTAGCAAGTTATGATACATTGTTAGATAAAAATAATAAATTAAAACCAGAAGCCACCCTATTAGCAAATTAGAACATAAAATTATCGTGGTGGGAAAAGCTGTAACTTCAGGCTAGGTATAATATTGATAAAAAAAGGTTTTTTATGATGTTAAGAATGATTTAGATAAAGCGTGGTTAACCACAAATGAAAAAATGATACAGAAAACATATACATTCTTTTTTTTCCTTTTTAAAAAAAAGATTTTATTGATTTTTTACCCTACACCTAAACTAAAAGCTACAATCTAAACTACCCTAAGGTATACAGAAAATGCGGTCATAGATATTAAAAAAGCCAACATTATAATAACTGAAAAGCAATATTATTTCTTGGTATTAACTGTTAATTCCTTCCTGCTGTTTACAATTAATTTTAAAAGCTAGATAACTGAGTCACATACAGAAGATGAAGCAATTTAAAACATAAACTTGAACTGTATAGGATATAGTGTGTTATAACAACATAAACATTTATAGCTTTATTTTTTCTTTGGTTCTCTTCTTTTCCTCTTGCCTTCTTTCTGATACTTAGGGGCAGCCGCCCCTTTCTCTGAGTCCGAGTCCTCTCCTTCAGCTTCTCCACTTTCTGAGCCATCAAATCCATACATACTCTCCTGCTGTGCTAGGGAGTCTTCCGGATCAGTCTCTGCCTTCTTCTTCTTATGCTTTTCCAGAAATATTTTCGCCTTTTCAATAGAGTCAATTTTATATTTCTTGTCTTTTTAGCTGAACATCAAGCCCTCCGGGATGTCCCAACAATAGGAAATAGTCTCTGACTGCAACCATGAAGTCAAGCTCTTGTAAGCTTTTCTTCTCTTCCTGATTTCAAATGGTATATCCTTTAATTTCCTCTTCTTGGATCTTCAGAACCTTTCTGTTTGTGGCTTTTAACACCATATCTCTGGTTGATCTCTTAGAGAATCTTAGCATGATCTCACCTGGCAGATTTTTCTTCTTGACAAATTTTGGATATGTCCTATAGGTCATATCCATATCGCTTTGTAGTTTCTCAGCTTCTCAACCTGTCACAGGTGCCAGTGCTTCACTTAACACTTTCTTAAGATTCTCTTCCTTTTGTTCAGGAACGTTCTGAAATCTCAAGAAGAAATTTGAGCGATCCATCTGAAGTTTTAAGACATTGTCTTTTTGAAGAGCTTTTTCTTTTTCCATTTTCTGCAGTCTTGAATCATTTTTATCTACTGCAGTTTTCACTTCCAGGAGTTCTTGTTGCAGCCTCTCTGCTCTTCTACCAGACTCCGTAATTTCCTTTTGCATAGAATCTAATTTAATATTGACTGAAGCCAGTTGTTCCACCAGGGGTCGCAGTGCTGCTGACAAAGCTACATTCAGCTCAGTAATTTCACCCTTTGAACTAGGAACAGAACTTCCGACTTTTGGAGAGATTTTTCTCCCCACCATTTTTTCTTTCTTTTCTCAGTTGTTTACAGTTAGATAAGAGATCCTGAAGAAAATAATATTGATTTATCACACTAATGCCTTTAAGGAGCTTTTTTCTCCTTCTGCGCGATCAGCACTCCAGCATCAATGCAACGCTTCCAGAATAACAGAAAGAGCATGGGAAAGTCTCTGACCATGAGTTAAAGGGGGGGAACCCGATCCTCCAACCCACTCCTCCGCTTCAGTTTCAAAAGTTCATTTGAGACTCACGATTTAGCCATTGCGTATCTGAGAGCCCGTCACTTCTCCGTTCTGCATTTTCTGCAGCTTCACGGCTACGCTTTGAGTAGCCCGAAGGCTTCTGCGGCAGGCAAACCTATAGGGGTAAGAAGGAGCCTTGATCCCACAGTTGCCACCGCCAGGAGAAGCTACCTTCAAGCACCCCAGGCAGGGTCCCTTCTTTAGGGTCCCTGGGGGTTCGGCTCCAGTCCAGGACCCTTTCTATCCTGCTGAGAGCGGGTCGCCTCTCCCGCAGCAGCAGAGAGAAGCGCCCGCCATTAAAGCACCTGCTACCGGAAGTCCAGAAAACATATACATTCTTATTGGAGCAACGAATGCAAAATGAAACAATTAAAAATCCTGTGATTTCATGGATGCAGGACATATGATATTGCATTGAAACGGATGGATGGCTAAAGACATGGAAGTCAATAAAACTTATGAAGGCCACAGCATTTAAAGAGAACATATATAAGATGTTCTATAGGTGCCATTGGTCTCCGGATAGGATTGCCAAATGTTATCCTAATGTTTCTAACTTATGCTGGAAATGCCGATTAAATGTGGGTGCATTTTATCATATGTGGTGGCGATGTACAAAAACACAAATGTATTGCTGAAAGATTCAAAAAGTAATACTAAAATAATAAACATTGCTTTGACATTAACCCCAGAGGTATATTTATTAAATATAATACCAGAAGGTCTTAATCGATACAATACAACTCTCTTGAGATATATTCTGACTGCGGCTTGAATGATTTGGGCAAAATCTGATGTTTTCCCCACTTTAGAAGAGTTAAAATATAAATTAATGGAGTTAGCTGAAACGGATAGGCTGAGCATCATAATACATGGAAAAGACAAAGCCTGTTTTTCAAATGTATGGTCAAGATTTTATAACTGGATGGACACTGGTTAAAAATATGACTCAAATGTATGTAAACAGTTATTATTTGTAGTTTTTTTGTGTATTGTTATAAAACCCGATAAATAAATTAAATAAAAAAGAAGAAGAGATTGGATTTATACCCCGCCCTTCACTCACTTGGAGTCTCAGAGTGGCTTACAAACTCTTTTCCCTTCCCCTCCCCACAACAGACACCCTGTGAAGTAGGTGGGGCTGAGAGAGCTCTGAGACAACTGTTCTTGAGAGAACAGCTGGTACAGAGCTATGGCTTGCCCAAGGTCATCCAGCAGCTGCAAGTGGAGGCGTGGGGAATCAAACCCGGTTCTCTGAGATTAGAGTCCACACACTTAACCACTACACCAAACTGGCTCTGACCAGCAGAGATCTGGACCAGGGATCTGAGGAACAATTTGCTATGGCATTGGGTCCTTTTTTTATGGATAGAAGATCTTCAGGGTAGGTGAGATTTAGGCCATACTGGCTTTGGTCTGGGTCAAGATAAACAGTTTTAGTCTCTCTGGCTGGTTTAAAGTTACCTGCTGTCAGACTTTGTCCAGACTCAGACTTACCTGAGTCAGAGAAGCCCCCTGCTGCCACCCGACAAAGGTCCCTGCTGGTGCCAAAAGCACCACTGGCAGAGGAGAAAAGGGCATGGGCCAACTCACTAACAGAGGTTAAGCCATGGCGCCCCTGCATCAGCTCACTGGAAGTTGGCACCCTGCCTCACAGAGACCTATAGAGCCTGCCCAGGGTACAGCGACTGCTACAGGGCAGGGCCCCTGAGGAGCCTGCTGAGGGAATGCTGGGCTGGGCCAGAGGAAAGGTGCAGGGAAAGAGGGCATGGGGAGGGGAAGGCAGAGGAATTGAGACAAATACTTACCAGGCACAGAAACCCGAGTCTCAGAAGAAGAAGAAGAAGAAGAAGAAGAGATTGGATATATACCCCGCCCTCCACTTCCCAAGGGAGTCTCAGAGCGGCTTACAAACTCCTTTTCCCTTCCCCTCCCCACAACAGACACCCTGTGAGGTAGGTGGGGCTGAGAGAGCTCTTTCCCAAGCTGTCCTTGAGGGAACAGCTGGTATAGAGCTATGGCTTGTCCAAGGCCATCCAGCCAGGTGCAAGTGGAGGAGTGGGGAATCAAACCCGGTTCTCTCAGATTAGAGTCTGCGCACTTAACCACTACACCAAACTGGCTCTCAGAGGGAGAGAAGCAGAGATGTTGCGGGGGGGGGGGGGGGGGGAGATGGGGACTGTGAGTGATGAAACCCCAGCCCTTCCAAATCTGAGACCTCAGTGTCCCTGGGACAATGGCAGAGGGTGGCAGCGCTGGGAGTGAGCAAGGGAAGCCTCACAGACTTTGAGGGGGAAAGTGGGGAAAATACCTTTATTAAGCTATTGTGAACCAAATCTGCATGGGCACAAAGAGCCTGGGAGAGGCAATATGATTAACATATTTTAATTAGGTTGAAGTGAACCAGATCTGCAATGACACAAAAGTTTGGGTGAATCAAGACAGCTCCTGAAACAGGATGGAGGGAAACGTAATCACCTGAGTACTTTCTTGATTGAGTAATGAAAGGAAAAAGAGGGACCAAGCATTGGTTAATGAAATAGCAGCTTCCTTGGGCTGGTCAGGATATTGGGTGATGCCTCCAGTGCTGAAAAGTCTTTTGTTCTTAGTTGTTGTAGATTTCCCAGGCTGTATGGCTGTGGTCTTGGTCTCGATGCACATATCCGTCTTGCACAGTCTACTAATGTTTTGATTATGCCTCTTTTTTGCTGAGGGTGGTGATAGAGTTTTTGTGTAAATAATGATCCATCTGAGTTGGTTTTCTGTAGACCTTGTGACCTAATTGAAGGTTAGCTTTGTGGATGACCATGGTATCTAGAAATGGGAGTTTTCTCTCGATTTCTTTTTCCATGGTGAATTGTATGTTGAGGTGGATGTTGTTGAGGTGGTCTAAAAACTCCATCAATTCTACCTCTCCATGGCTCCATACAGCCCGGAAAATCTAGAACAAGTAATGAACTCCGGCCGTGAAAGCCTTTGACAACATATTCTTTTGTTATTGACAACAATATGCCACTAAATTGGGGAGATTGCACTTAATCTATATATCTCATAGCCAAGTTGCCCCCTGTGTGCGGATATCTAAATCTGCACATTGGGGGCACCTAGAGGACAAAGAGATTTTCCTGCACACTTGGGGGACTCCCCAGGTGTGCAGAAAAATCTGAAATCAGGTGGTGGGCCTGAAGGCTGGAAGGCTTCCAGGCCTTGCCGCCAGTGCCCATATGTGTGTGGGGAGATTGGCAGGCCTGGCAGCTGAGAGCCGCTCAGGCCTCACTGCCGGTGTCCATGGGGGGTAGATTGGTGGCGAGCCCGGCAGCTGGGAGGTGTCCAGGCCTCGCCACCAGGGCCCGTGGGGGGAGAAGGTTTGGTGGGCCCAGGCCTCTCCGTCAGTGCTGGGGGAGGAGAAGCTCACCTGCGGGTGCTTCCTCCTCCTCAACGCTGAACTCCTTCTTCCCCTTTGCAAGTATCGCGGGTCCTCCTGCTTGTCAGTTTCTCATTCCAGCACACCCTTCCTTTTCTTTTGTGGGATTTTCCAATGTCATGGCTATGCCCAGATGCCTTTATGAGACTCCCCAAGTTTCAGATCCATTTGGCCCTTAGGTTGTACAAGGGGGTGCCCATTAAAACAACTAAATCCATAATAAGAGGGGGACCCTACTATCCAAGGGGGTCTTGGCTTGAGGAGGGGATGGGCAGGCCCATAGCTACAGTGGGGCATTTTGGGACCTGGCCCTCTGACTTCCTGCCAAGGCCCCCTGACTTACATCCAGCCACCTGGTTCTGTGGGTCACCCGGAGTACTCCCAACTCTCTGGGTCACCTGGAGGACTCCCCACCACTGTCTCTTCCCCAAGCGCGACTTGCTTCCCTGCATGAGCAGGCAGAGTGTGAACACTGCAAAAGTGAGGTTTTTAAAAAAATTAAATTATTTTTTAAATGTTGTGACGTCAGTGCCCCCTGACTTATTTAAAGCCCCCCCAATTACAAAATCCTGGCTATAGGCTATAGGAATGGGGTCCCCAGGGTCCTCACAGTTACATCTAGATTAGATTGCTGCAATGTACTTTACATGGAGCTGCCTTTGAAGTGTTCAGAAACTTCATTTGGTACAGAATGCTGCAGCCAGGATGTCGACTGGAGAGGGACGGAGACCATATAACTCCAGTCTTGACTCACCTACATTGGCCTCCAATTTGTTTCTGGGCACAATTCAAGCAGCTGGTCTTGACTTTCAAAACCCTGTATGTTGGGACTAACCCTGGTATAACCCAGGAGTTGTGGCTTATGAAGTGAGAGCTACGACGGCTAGAGAGACGGTGGCGCCATACTCAGGACGAAGCTACAAGAACGTCTTATAGGACGTTTATGAAAGCCTATGAGATGGTGACCAAGGCAGCTAAGAGAGAATTTTATGCTGCCTCGATTGCGTCCGCGAGCTCACGCCTGGCCCAGTTGTTTAGAATGATTGGTCCTTAACAGTTCTGCCACAGGGCAGACCAAATGCTAGGGAATTGGAGATTGGCTGTGAGGCATTTGCAAGCAACTTCATGGATAAAGTCTTGATGCTCCGCTGCTACCTCCCCGCCACAGTTGAAACAGTAAGTGAACTCGAGGCCCCTTGCACGTCTTTGATTCTGGGCTTAGATGGGTTTGGCCCGCTCAGCCTGGAGAAAGTTGACAGATTGTTCATGACTGTATGCCCAACCTCTTGCATCCTTGATCCATGCCCCTTCTGGCTGATCAAAGCAGGCCATGAGGGGTTTCGAGGTGCAGTCCGGGGGATTATCAAGAAGTCCCTCCTTGAAGGGTGGTTCCTGGGGGCACTCAAGGAGGCGATGGTCCGCCCTCTCCTGAAAAAAACATCTCTGGACCCGGCCGAATTGGCTAACTATCGGCCGGTCTCCAACTTGCCATATTTGGGCAAGTTAATAGAGAGTCCGGTGGCGATACAGTTACAGGGCTATCTGAATGATGCTTCGGTCTTGGACCCATTCCAGTCCGGCTTTCGTCCAGGACATTGGATGGAGACTGCACTAGTCACTCTTACTGATGACCTCCAGAGGCATCAGGATCGAGGTGATGTGGCGATATTGCTGTTGCTGGACCTTTCAGCGGCGTTCGACATGGTTGATCATCAGCTGCTGACTTACCGCCTCGCCGACGTGGGGATACAGGGACGGGCTTTGCAGTGGCTCGCTTCCTTCCTTCAGGGTCAGGGACAAAGGGTTGTGCTAGGGGAGCAGCAATCCATGAGGCACCCACTTGAATGTGGTGTGCCTCAGGGGGCAGTGCTTTCCCAATGCTGTTCAACATCTACATGCGCCCCCTTGCCCAGATTACCCGGAGGTATGGGCTGGGATGTCACCAGTACGCTGATGACACCCAGCTCTACCTGATGTTAGGTGGCCGGTTGGACTCCGACCCAGAAGATCTGGACTGGGCATTGCACGCTGTGGCTGGTTGGCTTAGGCAGAGCCAGCTGAAATTGAACCCGGCAAAGATGGAGGTCCTGTGCCTGAGTCGGGGCAGCCTGGGGAGGGGGGTCCCACTCCCGACCTTCAACGGGGTGCCATTGTGCCAGCGCTGAGGGTTAGGAGTTTGGGAGGGCTCCTGGATCCCTCCTTGACAATGGAGGCCCAGGTAGCAGCCACTGCCAAGTCAGCCTTTTACCATCTTCGGCTGGCTTGGCAGCTGGTTCCCTTCCTCAGCCATGAGGACCTGGCTACAGTGATCCACACAATGGTCACCTTGAGGCTAGACTACTGTAACACTCTCTACATGGGGCTGCCCTTGGTGCAAATCCAGAAGCTGCAGCTGGTGCAGAACGCCGTGGCCAGGCTGTTGATGGGTCTCTCTAAACGAGACCACATCCAGCCTGTGCCGGCGGTGTTGCACTGGCTGCCTATAGCATACCGAATTCACTTCAAGGTGCTGGTGATTACCTTTAAAGTCCTATATGAGGGACCGCCTTTCCCCACACATACCCCAGTGAGCACTTCGGTTGGGGTCACAACATCAACTTTAGGTCCCAGGCCCTAGGGAGGCCAGGCTCACGGGAACCAGGGCCAGGGCCTTTTTGGTGGTGGCTCCTTCCTGGTGGAATGAGCTCCCAGAGGAGATCAGGGCCCTGCGGGATCTTATGCAGTTCTGCAGGGCCTGCAAGATAGCGCTCTTCCACCAGGCCTTTGGTTAGGAGTCGCCACCATCTACCATCATCCATCGCCAGTAACACCAGTGATGAGGGCTGGTCCTGAACGAAGCCCGGGCCGGGCGGAGGGCTCGGATATGACCCTGATGCTAGCACTAAGGGAGTCAGTCGGATGCCGTCTGAAAGTTTGACATCAACATCATAGCGAGCACTTATTTGCAACAGTTGCAAACTGTACTATTATTGCAATAACTATATTTTAAATTATATTTTAAATTATTTTAAATTATTTCAATTGTTTTAATTGTTTTATTGTGACCTGGCACTGATTGCCTCATTGTAAGCTGCCCTGAGCCCGTTCACGGGGAGGGAGGGAGGGGTAAAAACTAGAAATAACAACAACAACAACATACTTGAAGGAGCACCCAATTCCTTACAAACCCACCTGATAGGTGTGGTCATCTTTGGAGGCCCTGCTTTTGGAGCCCTGCCTTCTAAGATCAGGCAGGTGGTAACATGGGAGAGGGCCTTCTCAATCATGCACCTAAGATCTGGAACTTTCTCCCCAGGATGATTTGTCTTTCCCGTTCTGTTGCCATTGTCCACCAGCAGGCATTCCTTCAATGATCCCTCCTTCCTAACCAATGTTTTATATGCATTTTAACTCTGTTTCTTAACTCTTTTAAAAGGTTTTTTAAAAAATGAGGTATATTTGGAAGGGGGCTATTTTAATGGTTTTATAATGTAACTTTATAATGCATATTTTAAATTGGTAGCTGTCGTGGCAGCTCTTGTAAGGGCAGAAAGTTGGGTTATAAATTTTGTAAATAAATGAAATGAATAAACCTACCTTTTATCTGCCTCCCATCTTCAACTATATTTATTAGCCTGTGAAGTAGGTTAGGCTGAAATTATGTGACTGGCACAACATCACCTAGTGAGTTTCCATGGCAGACTGATTATTTGAACCTGGGTCTCCCAGAAGCCCTAACGACTACACCACACTGGTTTTCATAGCGTGGCTGCTGTTGAATAGTAACAAGTAGCCAGGCCTAGGTGAATTATGCAGGGCAAGTGTTATCAAGTCACCTGGTGGTTGCTATCAGACCTGGCCCTGGTAAGTCCTCCCTCAAAGGCCAAAACAGCCCTGGAAAGGGCCCTGCCCTCTCCCTCTGCATTTTAGTGACAAAGCTTAGAATGCTGTGGTTGCCTAGCAGCTGCCACTGATGGGATTTCATTTTTGAACCTGTGGGTGCTCCTTCTATCATTTTAATTTACTTTTAAAAAAAACCCATTTTTTATTATTATTATTTTTAGATTTCAGTATGTTTGTTTGGTTTTTTAAAAAATCTGGGGCGATTTTCAAGTTTGCAGAAAGTTCAGTCTTGTCTGTTCACAGTGCCAGTCACCAGATTTAAGTATCCTCAGATTTGGTTAGGATTCTGGTGATCTCCCAGGGGAAAAAAGATCCACAGGAAAGGAGCAGAGAAAAAGATTACTTCTTGTTTGGAGACACTGGAACCTCTGCTGCTAATCCTAGCACCTTCAGTCTTCCAGCTGCTAGCAATCAACCAGTCGCATGCCGCAGGCTGAGTTTTGCAGTATTGCTTCATCTTTTATTTTGCTTCTTGTTAATGTTAACAGTGAGGCAATCCTTTCCAAAGAAAATATCTCTTAGGCAATAATCCTGTGCATTTGGGGGGGGGGGGGGGGCGGCAGCATAATCCCACTAAATTTAGTAGACCTTGTTTCTAAAAAAACCTGTGAACTGACCTGCAAGAATCGTAGAAGTGGGGGAGATTTGAAAAAAGCCCCCGAACCTCATTTTAATTAGCCCATGCAACACAGACAAAAAGTGTGCCAGTCAGAAACCAGGAGATGAGTGGAAATTTGGGTTTGCTACTTACACTCACATGGAGCAATATCCAGTCCCTGCCTGTATGAACCCTATCTAACTGAAAGGTAGACTTTTCTCATATGTGAGATCAAGAAGAATGGAGAGTGTCTTAAATTTACATAGCAAGTTATACACATAATTTATATAGGTTATATAGACATGTATATAACAGTAATCATTAGGGCTTCTGGGAGACCCAGGTTCAAATAATCAGTCTGCCATGGAAACTCACTAGGTGATGTTGTGCCAGTTACATAATTTCAGCCTAACCTACCTCACAGGCTAATAAATATAGTTGAAGATGGGAGGCAGATAAAAGGTAGGTAGGCAGGTAATCAAGCCATCTCTGTGAAAAATGCCCAAGCCCCCAGTAGGGGTCACCAGAAGTCACCATGTCTTCCAGGCATGCAAACATACACACACACAAATACCCACCAAAAAAATCCCTATTAGAAATGCTAGAAGAAATCTAGGTATCCAACAAAAAAAACCTATTGACTATCAAAACTTATACCCCCCAGATCTTGTAGGTCTTCAATGTGCTACTGGGCTTGAATCCAGCTATTCTACTGCAGAACAACATAGATGCCCTCTGAAACTACCTATTAGAAATGTTTCACATAACAAAATGCCTCATTTAAGGAATATATTTGCCCTATTTGCAGCCACTTCACCTTGATTGGCTGTGATCAACTCATTGCCTTCTAGCCAATGAATCCTCAGACAACAAAAATATATTTTTGGGCAGGAACGCTATTTTTGGGCAGGAACGCACAGGAACAGAGTTCCGGCTGGCTTCTGAGTTGGCCATGCCTACAGCCTCCCCCCCCCAGGTTCCCCAGGCGCCTCGCAAGCCGCAGGGCGCCTGGGGAAGCCAATCCAATCCAGGGAGGGAAGGCAGTTTAAACTGTCTCCCCTCCTCGGGTTCCCCAGGTGTCCTGCAAGCCGTGGGGCACCTGGGGAAGCCAATCCTGGGAGGGAGCTGCGCTGTCAGGGGTGTGGCCTAATAGGTTAATGAGTTTCTGCTGTTGGGTGTGGCCTATTATGCTAATGAGTTCCTGCTGGGCTTTTTCTACAAAAAAGCCCTGCTTTGTACCATGGAGCTCTTATTCCACGTCTAGTTTCCAGTTCATGGAAAGTTCCAGTTCCAGTCTAAATAATTCTTTCTAATACCAGTCTTCCTCCCTGTCCTTATGTCTTTATACATTGCAAATTTAATCTAAACCCTTCTATTTTGCTCCCCAAAATTCCTAATGGAGGCACCTAAGGAACTCTGTAACTTTCTTCTCTTCTATTTGGGATTATTCCTACCAGCAAACAAACAAAAATGCCACCTTATGACACATGTGCCAGCTACTTTTTTCAGCTTGTATACTGATTTCTGGAATGGTACTTTAGCAAGTATTTTACTGATTAGGCTAGAGCTACATATTTCCATCTTTAGCTGCAAATGTCAATGGGAATTGTGGTGAGTTGTTAATTCATTTTGCTATTGAACTAAAAAAACCCCAACTAATTGAAATAACTTGTAACCAGCTATCCAGTCGCACATTTGGAAGAACGACATCATGGCTATCAATAAGAGGGTGTAATTGAGATTTGCCAGCTTTGAAAAATGCCTTCCGGCTCATAATTTTTTGGGGGAGGGGGGTCCAGGGAAGAAGGGTCTTAATATGCTAATGACGAAAGGGAACAGAGTGGGAGGGCAAGCTGCACATGTTAAAACCTGCACCTGAAATAATTGGAAATTGGCTTAAAGTGGAGGCGTGTAACCTGATTGATTTACCAGCTCTAGGGCATGTTGCTTCATCTTCTGGGGCAGGGTCATCTTGCAATCCCACATGTACAAATGTAGTTTGGGGGGAAAACAGTCACTGGTTGGATGGAGCTGACAGCTGAAAGGGCTGTTGAGGAGCCTTGAACATGGACAGGGGACAATTATTTGGGAATTCCTTCATGTTTGTGCTCTTTTTCTTAAAACTCAGGACAGAAAAACATTCTGTGCCCTACTCAGGATGCCTGGGGGAAGCTTGTCTGAAGAAGTTGTTAAGTACCTTTAAAAAGAAAGGGTGAACTAGAAATGGAGGGAGGTCTTGTACTGAAGCTGCTTAGCTAACAGTGTGAAATATGGATAGCCTGACAACAGGGTTAATTACTTGCTGTACTTTTTCTTGGGTGGGCAAGTGAATATTATTGCATATTCCTGTTAAAATATTTTTATTTTTTACATATTTTGTTAAATATTAGCACCTTATTAAACGTAACTGATGATGTTACATTTAATCAGCTGTTAATATTTCAAAATATATTTGGATTTTAGAAAGGCTGTATGCTTGTCTCTTCAACCAGGTGGGCAGCAGCCTGCCCTTTGTTTGGTTTTAGGCAGTGTTTGCACATAACCTTGATCCTATATATGTTTCTGGTCACAATTCAATGGGCTACTTTTAAAGCCCTCCATGACTTAGCACCTATATACCCGAAGGACCCACTCTTCATATGTAAACCTTCAGTTTAGGGTGATCTTATTTTAAAGGTGTTTTCTTTAGCAAGGTAAATTTGAGTTACACAGGATCTACAGCCATTGCTCCCTTCATTTGCTGCTCTCTGGGATCTTTTTCTTCTCTTGGTTCTTATTTTCCGAAGGCATACACTTCTCATCCTGTCCAAGCTTGTATTTCCCATGCTTTTCCTGTGTTGTCTCCAGGTTGCCTTGGGATTAGGGACAAGTTCTTCACCATCACAGTTCTGAGATTAGGAACTTGAAATTAAATCGACACAACATTTCTTAGCAGCAGAGGCATGTCCTTGTGGGAAATACAGAACCAAAACAACAGGAACAAAGGGGTTTGGGCTGTGGAGAGCTCATCCCAGATACAACCTATTTTGTAAACTAGTGTGTTGTCTTTTGGGTGGAAAATGTATTTTCTCCAGATATTTTTTTCTTTGGGGCTCTTGGCAGATGGGTCTAGGGGACAGCTGTGGCAAAGCACTGTGAGACCACATACATACAATCCAATTCCAGACATTAATAAAATGAAATTTGTTCTGAGGCTTGAGAGGGCGAGTCACAGCATGTGAACAAACTGAGACCTGAACAGGTATCTAGTATTCTTACCAAGCAGAGTTGGAATGGGCATCTCTTTGTTGCTTTTTTGCTTCTACAGGCTGTGCAAAACTCTTTTGTCTCAGCAGGCTTTTTATTTCATCTCTGACCTTGTGCCTTTTTCCAGGTACAAATCACTGTGACTTATTGAGTTGGTTGGGTCCAACCCATTCTTCCTTTTTTTCTGACAACATTTTGACAAAGCGTATTCCCCAATGAGTTGTTTACTTGCATGAGCACATTCCCAAAGTAGGGAGGTAAAAACTTTCAACTGTTCCCCTGATCACATAATACAAGACCCATAGCTGCTGAGAAAACATCAGTTACACAAGTCCTTACAGGACTGCAGAAAGATGCTGTCTGAAGCATTCCCAGCAACAACCATATGCATGCAACACACAAGGCTTTGTACACATTTCCCAATAGACATGCCTGGCAGAGTGGCCAGCACCACACAACTGGGCCATAGTTTTCCTAGGAAGAGGCTGCTGGCAGTGGGGGCAGGGGGAAAGAAAGCAAGCAGAAAACGAAGATTAAGATAAATGTTGATTGGCTGTTGGGTGGGAAAGAGAGAAGTTGGCAGGAAAAGGGGAGATGCCATGAGGGCTTTCAGGAAAGGGAAGATGAAAACTGGGGGGAGGGGGAAATGAGATGCCTCCCACAAGTCCTTGTGGGTTCTCACACATGTGCCTATGTATAAGAGATAAATCTGTAGGGAGAAAATAAAAGAGGTGAGACAGGAATGAAAACAAAGCAGAGGAGGGAGAAAGAAAGAGATAACATATAATTTATTTTCAAACAGAACAACAATTGGCTTCTTATACATTTCAGTGAATGTAGAGGCACAAGGGAGGTGAAGAGATCACCCTGTCTCACTGACATCACAAACATGGCCAATGTTTTTATTCTTCGGGAGGCTTTGTATTTGCCACATAACACTTCTGGAGGACACACATTCAGGCATTACATGAAAAATATTCAAAAGAAGTACAATAATATATTTATTACTATTGTTTATAAAGTGCCTAATCCACTAGGTGCTGTGTCAAAATATATGTCACCTGCAGACATACAATGTTGAAAGGTAACAGCAGTAGGACAAAAGGAAGGAAACAAAAGGAAAGAAGGAGAGGTCAAAAGCATGAGACGAGGTATGTTTTGAAATACTGACACTGAAGAAATAGTCCAACAGAGAAATGAATGTGGACAAGGGGGAAGGGAGTTCCAGAGAAAAGGATCAGGAAGAGTAGAAGTAATCCAAGGTTTAGCCAAGAGAACACTATCAATATACTAGTAAAGTTAGTAAAGAGGCAAATGAAGAAAATGAAGATAAAACAGATATGGTGGGACCAAAGTATGAAAATATAGGTAATATATGGCATATTGATTAGCATATCAACCACAACTATGTTATGCCAACTATGCCAACTCCTGGTTGAGAAATGCCTGAAGATTTGAGAGTGGAGTCTGGGAGCAGTGGAGTTTTGAGAAGGGAGAGATTTCAGCAGGGTATAATGCCATAGAGCAGGGGCGTAGAGTTTTGTAAATTTCGGGGGGGGGGCTCTTTAGTGCATGCGCTTCGTGCTCGCTGGGGCAATGTCCCCCACCTGCCGGGAAACCTCCACGCCTCCCTGGGCCCTTCCGAGGCCCACCAGCCACTGCTGCTGGAGCCTCTCTCCCCCCCCACTCCTTCCCTCTCCCTTCGCCGGGAAAAGAGGGAGGGAGAGGGAAGGATGGAAGAGTGGCCAGGCGGGGGGGGGGAGAGGCACTGGCAGCAGCAGCTGCCGGCCTCGGAATGGCCCCGGGAGGCGCAGCGGCAGGTGCTATATTTCCCTGGGGGGGGCTCAGTCCCCCCCGGAAATTTCGGGGGAGGCTTGAGCCCCCCCATAGTCTACGCCTATGCCATAGAGTCCACCTTCTGACACAGCTATTTTCTCCAGGGGAACTGCTCTCAATTGTCATTCTCCAACCCACACCTGGAGGAGAAAGAGGAGGAGAATTGGATTTATGAGGATGAATCTGGGAGAAAGCAAGTCAAGGAGAACAGAGTTACAGTTATGAAGACAACAATGGATGAGAACCGGTGTCCTTTGCAATAAAAAGCTACAAAAAAGAAATGTGAAGATTTAAAACTTGGAGTGGATTCTGTTTTGTTTTGTTTGTTTAGCCACCCAATTGTGATTCACCGAACATGACACGACTCGAGTGCTTCAGATAGCTTAAGTTACAAAGGTTTGGTCCAGAAAGAAAAACCTTTACAATCCTATAATTAACCTGGTCCCTTGCTCTATCTCAACTTCTCCCTTTCCCCTTTTGTAAATTTCCTTGTAAGAATTCAGATGATTTCCTCATGCTGAAATAAATATTAATCTCTAAGGTACCACTGGACTTCTGTTTTATTTTGCTTATGCTGTGACCATTATTATATAGATGTATTAATGACATTTAGCAGAAGTCCAACAATCTGGGCCATGGCTTAGTGGAAGAGCATTTGCTTGGCATGCAGAAGACCCCTGGTTTGCTCCCTGGCTATTTCCAGTTGAAAGGATCAGGTAGTAGGAGATGTGAAGGAACTTTACTTGGACAGCCCGTGCCAGTCTAACCTTGAGAAACGATGGTCATTCCCTGTGAGGTACCTTGATGTATTCATGTGAGAAGCTAGATTGCTTAATTTCTTGTGTCTGTTGTGTGTGTTTCCATCCAAGCACCTCATCCAAGTTCTCAACTTCACATTTTCTCATATGCCAAGGAGGCACAGTTGGAAAATCTCGCACCAACCACAATTTCAAAGAGGCAGTGTGAGGTACATCCCTTAACTATGAAGCCCATCACTTAATGCTGGCAAAACGCTCACATTTGATTGAGAATTTTGGTGTGAGACTTTTGGCAGCGTTAAGTGATAGCCCTCATAATTGTCAAACTAAGTATGTTTCAAGCAAAGTTCAGTTCGGCCATAGTTAACAATAACTGTTGAGAAGAAGATACAAAAAGCATGAGTATGGACACTTCCCAGTAGGCCTATTATCAGATAACACACTCAAAGGAAAATCATGTTAAAGATTTATAGACTTAAAAGCCTTGATAGAAATGACAGTAAAAATACCTGACAGCTCTCTTGAAGCTGACACTCCTTTCTCTTGTCCATGCAGAGCTCCTCCTGTCTTCAGTTTACCATGGCCAAACAATCATTCACTTTCCTTATCTGAACTGCTTGTGAACATTCTTTCCTTGGTAGCTTTCTTTTGATCAGTTAGAATGTTAACTGATGTACCCCGTAGAGCCTTGTGCTCTGCTGAGCAACATCTGATGGTAGTTCCCAGCCCGAAGGATGTCCACTTAGCCTCGACCAGGGCCAGGGTATGGTAAAACATGCTCACACTGGAGATCAGGGCCCTGCAGGATTTAATGCAGTTCTGCAGGGCCTGTAAAACGGAGCTGTTCCACCAGGCCTTTGACTGAGGTGGTGGATGTCTAAACGCTTTGGCCTCCCTTGCCTATATTGCCCAGGTGAACTGCCCTTTGTGGAGATCACTATGGTATCTGCTGAGTGGGTCCTCATCTTTGTCAGCATATGCCAGGCAATGGAGGCACCTTTGGTTACTGGAAATTGAGATTCTTGATTATAGAAATTTTAACTTTTTTATTATTTGTATTTGTATTGGATTTATTACTAGGTCAGTATTTTAACTGTTATGACCTGCCCTGAGCCTACTTGAGGGGAGAGTGGGATATAAAATAAATAAATAAATAAGTAGATTAATTAATTAATTAATTAATTAATTAATTAACATTCCAGAACATTACAACAGGTTACCTAATGACTTGTGGCATTGGGTCATGGGATTCATAGATGGCAGCAAACAGGCAACAACCAGTTTTTAGTGCACACGTGCACACGCACGCGCGCGCACACACACACACTATTGCTAGTAAGTCAACCTCCCTACCTTCTGCTCCTGGCTTTTCCTTGAGAATGCTGTGATACATGGTCAGTATCACCATTCAAGTCAGTAGATACGGGATCAAATATTTAAAGCACGAATCACAAAATTACAGCTATGCAGTGTTCACAAAAGGGTTACTCTATCATTTTGCATCTCTTTTACAATTTTCTAAGCAGTGTCTCCTTCGTCTTTCCTTTGGAAAGCACTCCTTGTTTTGAAAAAGCAGGTATCCTGTCAATACATGTTAATTGAGAAATAGGGGCTCATATCAATGAGCCTTTCCCCTCCTTAGTTGTTCTGATTAGATTCATCATCCGTAAAAGAGCAGTTTTTAGGGGCAGAAGAAATCCATTCACAGCCTGTGTTCTGCTGTAGTACAGGCTAGCGTGTCTATTTACATATCTTAACATATTTTCTCTGCATGGAGTACATTTCAAAATAACCAGGATTGCAAGGTGTTTGAGTTGGTGGCCACTGGATCTGTTGATAATTTTGAATAAGTAAATGCGTCACCTTTTCCCGTCTCTTCCCTTCTCCCCCCCCCCAATCCACCCTGCCTTGCTTTCTTCTCTTCTACAACCAATGCTTTAGATTGTATTAGCTGTAAACAAAGATGTATTTGCGGGGCAGTCGGTTTGAGTTTATTGTTTATGTAAATCTCTCTGAATGTGACATAGCCAGATAGCTTCCTATGTTGTGCTGATCCACGTTTTAGGCCCACAGCCAAAAGTATTTTATCTTTTTACTTCATTATACTGATCTTCCAATTAGCTGTGGTCTGTAATACCCTGATTTTGGTGGCAGTGGTTTGGGAAGGATTGTTTGATAGTTCTGCTCGAGAGGCAAAATGAGGGGCCTTATTATAGAAAGTGCAGAGGTTGTGCAGTAACCGAGTTCTGTTGCTAAGTTTGCCGATAAGGGAAAACTGGCCCTTGAGCATCCATTCTATTCTGTATATTAACACTTCTAATCTGCAGTGCTGATAAAACTGCAAGCCATTTGCCTTTGGAGGAATTAGTTCTGCCTCACTTGTGTAACCAGGCGATGGTGATTAACCTTTAAACTGTCCAATATTCTCAGCAGACTCCTGCTCCAGATTAGAAACTATTTAGTTATGACCAACTAAATTAACAACATGCCTGCCTCTGAAGAATAAGATTTGGAAGGTATGCATTTTAAGGTGGAATTGTATTTGGAAACAGTGAAACATGCTTATTTTCTTCTCGCAAAATTTATGTATTGGTGCTGCCTAAGAAAATACTTTCTACTTTTTAAGAAAAAACAGAGAAGGGGGCGATGTCTTACTTTTCACTAACAGTTATGTAGATTAGATTGAAAGCTACGTGCATACTTTTGATCATAGGTAATTGCTACCTTTTTAAAGAATATGTATGTATTTGGTAGGTGACAAGGAGATTTAAAGACAAAACACAATATTTATTAAAGTCTCCTGCACCCAAGGCCTAATGCATGGAGTAAATCCACAAAGGATTGCAATGTACATTACTTGGAAGGAATTTCCATAAACCTAAATGGAATTTACTTCTATGTAAGTGTGCTTGCAGCCAAAGTATAAAATCAAGGTGAAATACTGGACCTGCAGACTTGAATCAGGTGGCCAAGAAATTGACTTTTATTTCTGGGGTGTTCATGGATTAATTGGAGGGGGCACATTTGAATTAAGACCGAGTGGCCCCTTCTTTATTTTTTTTAGACCAAATCTGGTTTTGTTAAGTTACAGCAACAAGGAACTAAGAGGAAAATATGAAAATAGCCTTTTCTTCTTACTATAGTTTTTTCTTCACTGAAGGGGAAGATTATATTGTGCCAAAGGACAGTTATTTGATAATTCTTGATAATACATCCAAATGTATGTAAATATAATTGATTGATTAATGAGCTGCTTAAAAGCTGAGTGATTGATTGGTTTCAGGTCTTCAGTCAATGGAAAGCCCTAGTCAAAATGTGTTTTCAGGTGGCAGTTTGATTATTTGGAAATTCTATGGAGATCAATGGGCTTTAATTCCAAGACAAAGTGTCTCCAACCAGAATGCCAGCTGCCACAGATCTGAGATGGCTTGGAAGATTTCTGCAGCATAATACAACAGAGCAATAAAGAAAAAGGCAGTCATAATGGGGATGCAGAGAACAGGTAACTTCCCTTTAAGTACAACTGGCTCTTCCCAATTCTTCTCAGGGTGCAGCAGAACAATGTAATAGATGTTTCAAATGTCCATAGCAACACATTAAGTCAATGGCCGTGGGCTTTTGTGCTAACTTTGCTCTCTGCTATTGTATCAACATTTTTTTTTAAATGTGAAACTTATCAGTTGAAATGTACCCTCCAACTCACATGGCATAAAGACAAAAGCAAGGGCATTGATGTAATAAATTGTACAATGCTTGTCCGACATGCACGAAGTGACCGTATTGTTCTCCCCTTGCTGGAGAACAAAACCAAAATATCTTAGCAATGTTTCCCCCCCAGTTTTACCAGTTTTATATTGGCTGCCTCCTTAAAAATTGCTAATCTAGATACTATATTAGTAGGATGTCAGTCAAACTGCAATCCACAGTGAAGCCTTCTTCACATACCAATTTAAATCATTCATGGTCCTTTCTTTGGCATTATTCAAAAGATCATAATAATTTTCTTGTGCCCACAGCACAAAAAAATCAATTATTTCCCCACAAAGACTTGAAAGTACTTAGCGAGTGCTGCAAGAAAAGCTGAGGGTTATATCAAATTGAAATTGCACTCATTACACACAACACAATTAGTTGCCACTAGTCTGGCCGGTCCTTTAATTCTGAATGGCATATCTTTATTATTACAGAAACAAGCATGCAAATGGCATTGTTCAGGATTTGCAGAAATCAATAGGATATAGTGCTGTGTGTTTGGTGGCCACTGTCACTCAATCGGCTGTGGATTTGAGATAATGTGTGTATTTGAATTAATGAAGGGAACGTGAGACATCATAAGTGACACCCAAATAAAAGAAATGGGTACATGATATTTGTAATTATTCTACTTGTGTTTTTGTTGTAAATACTTGTGCTTTTTGTTTTTTTAATCAAAGGATTAATTGCATTTTAATAAGGCATTATGATTTTCAGAGCTTTAGTTAATTAAAACTTGTAGTATATAATTATGAAGTGATGCTGAGATTTTTCTAAAGATCACCCATATGTTTTGAATGTGTACATTTTCACTCTTCTTGTTAAGCAGTTGCAACATGTCCCCCCCCCCCCCCTCTTTTTAATGAATTATGTTTAAATGTTTGAGAGATGATGGGTTCGAATTTCCGGCAGATTTTTGTAAGTGGCAGCTACAGTACAAAATGGTCATGATCTTTTACATTGACTCACAGGCTACATTCCCTTCTGGCTCTGGAGGGTGGAAGAGTCATTCCTGCATCTGCATGTACCAGGAAAAATTGATGTGGAAATGGGAAATAGCATCCCCCAGCCTTTCAGCCCAGAAATCTTTTGGGAGATGTTGTATCTGCATAAAACTGGAACAATTCAGAATGTGAATGTAATGTTAAAATAGAAAGTGCCCACAGGAGTATTGTGCTGACCTTTGGGGTTTCCATTGCTTCTGCTGAGCTTCCTCACCCACAAGGGGTTCTGTATTCAAAAGTGTTATGGATACAGCTGTATGTATATGGAGAGATGCATCTTTGACTGAAATGAATCTCCTGAGCCTGGAGGAACCATGTGTGTGCACTGGTGCACATTACAAGCTCCAGAAAGGGAGCCAGGTTAGTTAAGCATTTGGGATTCAGAGTTTATATAAGAATCATCTTACATATAATGTAATTTTCAGGCATAGTGACAGGAACCAACAAGCTGCCATCTCTTGCATTTTTGTAAACTAAGTTCTGTTATCATTATCATCATTTTTATTCTTCTTTGTAATGTTTCACAATGATTTTGCTAAGGTACAGATCTTCAGACTGAAACTTACAGTCTTATTTAGGCCACCAAGCATGCCTTAAGGGTACACCTCCAGTCCCCCTTTCAGTGCAAAGAGCAGACCCAAGTGGGATCACCTAAATGAGAGAGATTCAGTGAGTTGCGGAAGGGACAAGAAATCGATTTCTATTCTTCTGGTGGGAATAACACTCCCAGTGTCGAGCTGTAGATAACAAAGGCATAAGCCTTCCTCAGCAAATATAGCCATGTTTCCTGTGGGTATATATTAGGATGGATTGCTAGAGAGAAGCAGTGTAAGGCTAAAGCTTCATTAAGCATATCAGAATCACTCTCTGCAGGAGGACTCTTAAAGGGGTGAGGTTTGCCAGTACAGCTGCCCCAACTAGTCAGTCTTGAATGTTTTCAGGGTGAAAAGTATGCTTTTGGGGGGTATCTTGTTGTTGTTGTTGTTGTTGTTGTTGTGTGTGTATGCACATGCTTGCATGCCTGGAAGTCATGGTGACTTCTTGCGACCCCTACTGGGGCTTGGACGTTTTCAGAGAGGTGGCTTGATTGCCTGCCTCTGTGTCTTGAGCCCTGGTGTTCCTTGGAGGTGTCCTTTCCAAGTACTTGCCAGGGTCAGCTTGCTTAGCTTCTGAGATCTGATGAAATCGGGCTTGCCTGGGCTATCCAGGTCAGGGCATGAAAAGTATGATTTTGAAGGGGCTGAAATGGTCCTGGAAAACTTTCTACTTCTTTTAAAAAAAACCCTCTGTGCCTCAAAGACTCTCAGTGGACTTTTTATTAGGATGTTGTTCACAATTAGTGTACAATCCCAGCGAATCAGGGAGCACACAGTGAACATGATGACACTCTAAATAGCTGTTGAAGAGAAGAGAGGAAATGTGTTATGGTTACAGGATCATGCACCCTGTCTTGATGCACACCAACCCTCTAAGGTGCAGCACAGCACAAGAAGCATTGGCTCAGTTCTCCCAGCAACATGAGGACATTTTCCTGAACACCTATGCTGCACTACAGCATGACAAGACAAGGATGATGGGCTCAGTTGTCTTGGCAACATGAAGATGCAGCACCTGTTTGGCCTTGCTGTGCTGCAGCACTTTCATAGTCCACCCTTACAGCACATGGGGCAACACAGGAAATGGAGGCAATGGGGAAATTTTCATGTTCTAGGAAAGCCTGCTTTCTAGAAGTGGGGGGGGGGGAAGCTTTTATGCCTCCTGCCTCTTGGTGCACATATGGGAGAGAAGCAGCAATATGCTGAGGTAAGATCAGGCAATGGCGGAAAGGAGTCCTCTTCAATCCTTTTGTTGTGTGACTCGGATGTCATATGGCTTTGATGTAATGTGCTGGCAACTCAGTGGATCCCATGCTGCCTCCTGGGGGTTAAAGGTGGATTTCAGGTCAGGAAAGGTTGAATATATCGTTGCTATAGATGGAATTCTACACTCCAGGTGTGGGTAGGTCAGCCAAGGGGAAAACAAGGGAGGCATTTTAACAATGGCCTGACCTATCTAGGAATGGTTCAAGTCTTCTTCAATCACCTTTTGCTTCACTGAAGAGCCTTAGGGAATTAGTCAACTTCTCTGGATCCCCAAAATACCCTTAGCGGCACTGAAAGGGGGGAGGAGAGCATTACCGTCCTTCCACCCCAATCTTTAGCTCTGTCACAACATTTATTTCCTTTGGAAATATATTATTTCAGTGTAACTTTCTTTTGGGAGAGATCCTGTTAACTGCATCCTTATTACTTACCATCTAGAAGTTGACTATCAGGTCCATGTTGTGCTCTGTAGTGGCAAACTCCCTTCTCAGGAGACTTCTTCTGGCTATCTCACCTCAAGATGTTAAGAAAAGGGCCCTTCTCTTTACAAGAATGTGTCATTGGGTAGCTCAGTTCTGTTTCTGGTCTGGTGTTAAAGTCCAGCTAAATCCTGCTTGTATGCTTTTCTTTCATGTTGCCCTTGTGATGGCTTTGTGTTCGAAGTTCCACTTGATTACACTTTGTTTAATACTGTAAGGTGCTTTGGGAGCTTGCCTAGGTAAAAGGTGGAATATAAGCAAAACTAAGAAATAAATTATATATGCAACTTCGAACACAAAGCTATCACAATATCTATAAACATGAATCTTATAATTTCTTTCTAACCCAAGTGTTGGCATGAAAAACTGTTGCTTAGATTTCAGACAAACTTCCCTGAATGTGCTGTATGTCATTAAAATTCACTTCTATGCAAGCTTCTCCCCCTGCATATTGCTCTTCAGGATATTTTAAACATGCAACTGCACACTTGAATCCCCTGTGATTGAGCTTCTCCTAGAATGGGTTTATTTTAAGTTATCCCAGTTGTGTTTTGATATTCCTGGAGCTGTCCGAGGTGAGGCAGTTTAAAGATAGAAAAGAAATTCAAGACCGCTCCTTAAAAAATTCACCTCCAGAGTTCACCACTTATTTAGGTATATCTAAAAATGAACTTTAAGTAGGATTTGCTCATGGATTTCCCCCCCTCTCCTTTCCACTAGCTGATTGAAAATCTAATATTATTAAGTTGGTTGCCATATTCCTATTTTAACTGTCAAACCCCAGAGCCTGAGAGGCGATGCATTCAACGCTTGCTAAAATATTTGCTCAGCAGCACAGTCCTGTGTGATGGAAAATAAACTCCTCTGGAACATCTCACCCTATCAGTCATGGCCTGCAGCAGGCAAAGAATGAGGGAAGGTCAGTCAATTATGTGTGGTAATCACCGTAAGCATATTATCTGAGACACAGATGTCTTCCCTGACCCCACACGACATAGCTATTAACCCCACGGCAATATAAAAATGGGGGGGAGGAGGTGCTGGTCCCTTAGGTAAACCAGACCTTTTCAGGCAGGACATGTCCAGCAGATCAGAAAAAGTTGCAAGACACAGAGACTGTTTTTCAGGGAACTGTCCAACAAGCTGACCTTTTGTCATCATTGTCAGTGAGGTGGTGTCTCCTCTTTGGGGACGTTTCTATAGGCCTAGTCATGTGAGATAAATAGTTGCATCATCTGAAAATGAGACTCACAAATTGACTTGCAAGATATCACCAGTGAATAATAGCTTTGGAATGCCACTTACTATTTAAAGAAAAAGAAAGGACGGAAGGAAGAAAATAAGAAGCAGCAATAATTGTGTGTTTCGGTATAGTTTTTTAAAAGTTGCCTATATATTAATATCTATAAATTATAATGCCAGTATCACACAACTGCTTAATGTAATCCAGGAAACAGGGGTGCTTTTTCTCATTACATGGTATGTTTATGTGAATATTTATTCACAAAATTAGAAAATGATCACTTGATGCACAGAATACAGATTATATATATATAAAAATGATGCAAGAAATGCAGGACAACAAAAACATATAATTTTAACTTGTATCCAAATTCTGATTTTTTTTTTTTTAAAAACTCCAGCATTATAAATAAAGTCAGTTTCACGAGTGGCACTGAGAATTTTTTTTCTTTGTCTCTAGTGGAATTATTAATATGATTATTGACACATGTTGCATGTGGAATAACCACTTATTTCAAAAGATTCTCTTTAGAGATGTGGTTGTTCTGGTGGTACCTGTTCTTGTATTCAAACATAACCTTAAAGGTGAGCATTACTGGTTACTGATCACCCTCCTCATGTCTAATAGTAAACTGTCTGGCTCTGTGAAGGTAATGAAAGCAAAGCTGTACAACACCACCTCCCACAGACTAAGTCAAGGCTGTTGCCTACTTGGGGGAATCCCAGGTATGCAGGAAAATGTGACTTTATGCATTAATGAAAAAAAAGGAAAAAAAATTCTAAAAATGGTCTTATGAGACCTAAGGACAGTCCAGAAGAGGCAGAGTGATGAATGTCAGTTAAAGGGAAAAGGGTCTGGGGGTGGGAGATTGGCCTACATGGGCCCTTGAAAATTTAGAGAATCCTTCAAGAAGGCAATTTGGGGGATTGAGGTAGGATTTCCAAATTGTTTTTCTCTCCCACAATTCCCCATAGGCCTCCAACTTTCACTATAACTAAGTAAACTGGCCCTGATCTAGATAGCCCAGGATAGTGCAGTCTCATCAGATCTCAGAAGCTAAGCAAGGCTTGCCTCGATTAGTATTTGGATGAGAGACCACCAAGGAAGTCCAGGGTAGGCAATGGCAAACCACCTCTGAACGTCTCTTGCCTTGAAAACCCTGTGGGGTCAAAATAAGTCCGTTGCAACTTGAAGGCGAAAAAAGATATAGTAAACTGACTGACCCCTATCTCTAGGGGTCTCTACATACATAGGGTTCTCCCCAGACCTGTAGGAGGAATAACTTTTAAAATTAGAAAAAAAAGGTTCTCCCCCAAAAGAAAAAGCTGATGAATATTGAATATGCTTCAGAAGGGATAGAATATTGAGTCTCAGTTGTGGGGGGAAAGGGGGAGAGGAGGAGTCAGCTTGCTCCAGCCTTTAGTGTCCTGAAGGATCCTGGCTCGGGAGGATTTTGTGGGGTAAGATTTTCAAATTGTCTCTGTGATTTCTTGTGGGCCTCAGCTCGGTACATATAAAAACATAATATCCAGGCTTCCTTTATTAATTGTGGTTGTGAGGGAAAGAAATGGGGTCAGTTCAGATATTTATCCCACTCAGTGGGCTACTTCTTACAGAGCGACAGATGTATCCTCCATGACACATAATATTCAATATGGGGATTCTGTGCCAAAGCATTGTGTTTACACAGGCAATGTTTAGTCATTATCCCACCTTTCTGCAACCCCCCCTTAATTAAAACAGGACAACTAACAATTAAAATAAGATAAAAACCAAGGAATGAGGCAGCACCAAAATTCAGTTAGATGTTTTTGAGAGCAGAGGCAAGTAGGACTGGCTTCACTTGGGGCCTAAATGTCTATCAAGATGGTACCAGGTGAACTTGACTGTGGAGGCAGTTCTATAACCCTCTGTGCCAGTCATGCATTTCTTCCCACTCAGAAATGTGGGAATGGGGAGATAACACAAACTGGGCACCTGTATGGTACATCCACCTCACTGCTATGCTATGCATGGTGGGAATAGACTTGTTGAACCAGGTTAGAATATGAATGAATCCACAGTCTCTTTCACATAAAGAAGGATCATTATGGTAGTTTGAAGAACACATTTTTTTTTGAAAGACACGATTCAAGTTTGAGCTGACCTCTTTGCACAGACTTGGGAAACACTAGCAATTGTATGAATTCTAGCCAATTTTATATGGTTATATGGATTACTAAAATAGGGTATGTGTGATGTGTTTTGAATATTTGAATGTTGTTACTATTTTATCACTATTGAATTTATCACAGATTATGGTGCTAAACAATACCTTCTAAAGCAGAGGTGTCAAACATTAGGCCCCCAGAGGGCTTCTATCAGGCCTGCAGTGGAACTGGCCATCTCCTGCTTCCAGTTCTGCTGCTGCTGCTGCTGCGTCATAGCTTGCTTCACCAGACTCTCTCAATCACTCAGCCATTTCATATTTTCCCCTGGGTCCTAGACTCAGAACTCTGAGCATGAGATTTCTGTGGTGAATGTCAATAAATCAAAAGTAAGTTTGCAGCTTACAGATACACACTTGAACAGCATATTCAAGATTGCAACAGCACAGACATTTTAATGCAATAATTCAGAGCAAGAAGTGTCAATAATCAGATATTGTTAAATAAACAAAATATTGCAAGAGTGCTAATGTTTTAAGCATGTTTATATTTTAAGTAAAAAAAATCTTCGTGTTTGTGTCCTTTATAAATTGTATATCTCCTCTACCTGGCATTACATTTTATGACACACATGGCCTGGCCCAACAAGGTCTCATTTATGTCAGATTCGGCCCCCATAACAAATGAGTTGGACACCCCTGCTCTAAAGTGTCAGACACACATGAGCTACAACAGAGCTTCAAAGTATCTTTCTAGTCCCTCATGCCTCTGCCATTGCTGCAAATTTAACAGCAATCCAGTCATGTCCCTATGGGTTCCAGTCTTAACAGTACCCAGCCTTCTTTGAAAGTCAGCTTCCTTGTACAAGTTCCCTATTATAGATTACTTTTGTCCTGCTGATTAGCAGATCTACTTACCTGTTCCTCCTACCCATCCACTATATTTTCATCTATCCCTTTCACTTTTTCGTGTATAAGTTTTTCAGTAATGAAGAATATCTCAGCATTAGAAACTGTCTTGGAACTCCTTGATATGCAAAGCCCAGTATGTATTTTTCCTGATACTTTACCTCCTAGACAAGCCTTATGAATGAATATGTTCAGGTGGTCAACAACTATTTGAAGATATTTTGGTGGTCAGTTCTAAAAGAGAGTAAGAGCCCTGCTGAATCATCTTGTTCAGCATCCCGTGGCACACAGTGCCCAAAGCTGCCCTGGAGGACCAACAAATAGGGCATTAAGTCCAAGACCTTCTTCTGAAGTTGCCTCCCAGCACTGGTATGCAGGAGCCAATTACCCCTGGATGTAGAGGTTCGCTTTAGAAGCTCTCTTGTAGCCATGTGCTCTTACTGTTGGTGTTCACGACAAAGCATTGCAGCGGCCCCTGGTTGAGTGGCAGACACAGCTGTGTGGTGCATAAAGATTCTCTGGATCCAAAATTACAGATCCGTTACTGCCATTGATGCTGCTTGCTGGCATCTTGTGGCTGAGCTGCTTGTAATTTTAAAGCAAGAAGTTGACAAGATCCTGGCTGCTGTGAGGCCCACTACATACCCCTCAATCCCTGCCCGTCTTGGCTGGTGAAAGCCTGTGGCGATGAGGTACGGACCCCTCTGAGGGAGATTATCAATCTGTCCCTATCAATGGGAACCTTCCCAGAGTGACTGAAGGAGGCTGTAGTCCACCCCCTCCTTAAAAACTTCTTTGGACCCTACGGCTCTTACAAACTACAGCCCAATGTCTAACCTACCATTCCTGGGTAAGGCAGTGGAGAAGGCGGTGGCAACACAGCTCCAGGTTTTCCTGGAGGATGCTAATATCCTGGATCCCTTCCACTCTGGTTATCACCCTGCCCACGGGATGAAGATGGTGTTGGTTGCCTTGGTGGATGACCTCTGGAGACACCTGGATCAAGGCGGATCGGCGCTGCTGATACTTCTTGATCTGTTGGCAGCATTTGATATGGTTGACTATGATCTGTTGACCCACCACCTAGTGAATGTGAGGATAAGAGGGCTTGCCTTGCAGTGGCTGACCTCCTTTCTCTAAGGTCAGGGACAGAGGGTGGCACTTGGGGGGGAATTATCTTTGTGACACTTGCTAGAATGTGGTATGCCATGGGGGTTGATTCTCTCCCCAGTGCTGTTTAATATCTACATGCACCCCGTCACCCAGATTATCTGGAGGTATGGGCTGGGTTGTCACTAATATGTGGATGACACCAAGCTCTATCTACTGATGGATGGCCACCCAGACTCTGCCCCAGAAAATCTGGACAGGGCATTACAAGCCATGGCTGTTGGGTTACAATAGCAGACTGAAACTGAATCCATCAAAGGCGGAGGTCCTATACCTGGGTCGCGAGTGATTGGGCTCAGGGATTGGGCTTCCAACCTTTGATGGGGCCCTGTTGGTGCTGGTGCTGAATGTGAAGAGCCTGGGGTGGTCCTGGATGCCTCACTATGGAGACCCAGGTTGCCACCACTGCCAGGTCTGCCCTTTTCCATCTGAGACAGGCAGTTGGGCCCCTATCTCATCCCCCCGGATCTGGCTACAGTGACCCATGCAATGATTACTTCCAGATTGGATTATTGTAATTCTCTCTACATGGGGCTGCTCTTGATTCTGCTCCAGAAACTGTAGCTGATGCAGAATGCAGCAGCACGGGTGCTGACTTTGTTGTCTGTGTGGACATGGATCCACCCAGTGCTGCGTGAACTGCACTGGCTGCCTATTGAGTACTGGATCCATTTCAAGATGTTGGTGCTCACCTTTAAAGCCCTATATGGCCAAGGGTCTGCATATCTGCAAAACTGCCTCTCTCTCTATGAGCCCTGAAGGGCTTTACAATCTGCCAACCCACATCTTCTGGTGGTCCCCGGCCCCAGGGACATCTGTCTCACCTCAAGTAGGGCCAGGGCGTTTTCAGCCCTGGACCCTACCTGGTGGAATGAGCTCCCATATGAGATCAGGGCCCTGTGGGACCTTTTACAGTTCTGCAGGGCCTGCAAGATGGAGCTCTTCCACCAGGCTTTTTAACTAGGGTGATGGACATCCCTCCCTCTCCACTGAGCCTTCTGTCAGTGGGTCAGAACTGTATTACCATTTAAGGACCAAATCTTGAAAGAAATAACATCTGTGAGGCTTTAACTATAACTTGCATGGGATGAATGATGTTGTTGTATTTTATTGGTGTTTTAATTGTTTTAAATTGTGTATACTGTATATTGTTTACTAAATCTGATGGAACCCACCCTGAGCCTGCTATGCAGGGAGGGTGGGATACAACTCTAATAAAATAAACAAATAGTAGGAGCTCACTGGCATGCCTATGGGCCAGTTACACTCTTTCAGTGTATCCTAACTCACAGGGTTGTTGTGAGGATTAAATGAGGAATGATGTAAGTCACCCTGAGCTCCTTGGAACAAGCACTGGATTAAAAAAAAGCAAATGTAAACAAGTGAGACTAATCTCAAAGCTTAAGTAGCCTCAATCTCTTCTGCTTCTCAGGTCATCATTATGGGTGCATTCACACACTCAGATTTCAGCCGGCTTGAGCTGGCTCAAAGCTGTGTGTTTACACTGTCACAGCTGCCTCCCATCCCCAGCTGTCGCCTACCATGCCAATTCCCGTCAGAAATTTGAGACTACTTCCCCTGGTGGTCTCAGCCGTGCTCTTCTGGCTCCTGCCGCATTTCTTTCAGTGTAAATGGGGAGCCATCTCCTAGCCACTTCCGATTTACTCCCCCCCCTCCCTGCGGAAGCCTCTGGCTTCCGCTTTTCGTCTGCCATTTTTTTTTACCTTTGGTGTGATGCGCATGAGCGCCCATACAAACCGACATTAAAACAACACATCTGTAAATGGCCTCTCACTGTCATTTACATGATTTATCATTCATGCTGAGGCTATTTTGGGGTGAAGATTTTAATTCGAAGTGTGATGTGAGTGAAATGACGGTGCTCGGCGGTAGTATCAAAAAGGGGCAGTGATTCGACTGAATGATGCTGCGCATGCGCGAATACAAGGTTTTTTCATACCTGTGCATGAGTGTTTATGAGCATGCGCAAGTGTCGAAAAAATAAAAAACACAACCCGAGCGTCGGTAGTGTAAACGCCGGGGAGCCGTTTGCATGCGATCTGAGGCGAGGTGAGTGTGATCGCGATTTTCTGGAAACAGCCGTTTGGAGCTGGCAAAAGCAGTCTCCAGAATGCCCGTCTGAACGCACCCTATGAGTCATGAGTTTGCTTGGTTGTTTCAACTTGTGTTCAGACATCAGCCTCCACAAATGTGATTTGAAGGCAAAAAATCCAGCAACCTTGCTGAAGCTAAGCACATTGGGGTTTGGCCATGGTTTGCATGGATGGCTTCTGTGGAACCCTACATATACTGCTTTGAGTTCCATCAAGGAGTAAAAGAAAAACATAAATGAAATAGAACATTCTTACTAATGCAGTCCCTGCCAATGGGAACAGTTTATCTGATAATAGGCTTAACTTCTGATAATGCCGCTATCCAGAAATTGTGTTAATTATATATTAATATACACATGTTATACTGTCTATGTGATGTCATATACTGTCTAGTAGTGCTTAAGAGCATTCTCTTCCCTTCGGCTACTTTGACGGTTACTGGGTACTGGCATGGCTCACCAGTCTGAGTGCACTGCTGCTGGTGGGCAAAACTCATTGAAAAGAATCTCGCCCAGAACAGTGACTCCTAGAGAAGTACAGTGGGCAGCCTCCTCTGAGTGCATATTATTCTGCTTCATCTCTGTCTTGGTGATTCAGTGGTCTGATCACACATGATACAGACATGCAGCAGAAATATGTGACAACTAAATGCAGAGACTAAGACAGGGAATTATACAGAGGCAAATTGGGCCTACACACCAGTGGGCCTGTGATAACACCCATAAGGATCATATCACTGCAGTCTTGGCTCATCTGTGCTGGCTCCCAATCTGTTTCTGAGCCCACTTTAAGGTGCTGTTGTTGACCTTTAAAATCCTCTGCAGTCTATGGGGGCAGCATTCCTTTAGGATTTTATTTACATATGAACCTAACCATCCACTCTGGTCATCTCTAGAGGCCCTTATGAGGTTGGTTGAGTGGCGACTCAAAAGAGAGGCTTTTTGGTTGTGGCACCAACTCCCTCCACGGGGATATTTATCTGCCCCCTTATAGGACTGTCTTCTGCCAATGAGGAAAGACTTTTAAAAATCTCATATGACATTCCCTCAATAATCCCTCCTTCCTGCCTAGGGTTGCCAGCTCTGGCTTGGGAAATACCTGGAGATTTGGAGGGTAGAGCCTGGGAGGGACCTGAGAAGGGTATAATGCCATACAGTCCACCCTCCAAAGCAACCATTTTCTCCAGGGGAACTGATCTTGGTCATCTGGAGATCCACTGTAATAGCAGGATATATCCAGGTGCCACCTTATCTCTGCCCTATTTTTTTAAAGTGTAGGTCTGGTTTCTAACACATTTTATTATGTGTTTTTATACCACTCTATTTTTAGTTACTACCTTGGTAGCCCTGGTTGGGGTGAAAGGTGGGATATAAATGTTCTAAACAAACACCTTAGTTTGCTGCTCTGGCACATATTTTTGGTATTACTTATCTGTTATGGAATTTACAAGGCTGCGGTCGCACACACTAAATAATCCACTTTCAATCCACTTTCAATGCACTTTCCAACTGGATTTTGCCAGTTCACACAGTAAAATCCAGTTGGAAAGTGCACTGAAAGTGGATTGAAAGTGGATTATTTAGTGTGTGTGACTGCAAGTCAGAGTATGATGTAACCCCATTCACAGGAGTGGCAGTAGCTAATACTTACAGGTCTATCTAATTGCTTCCTCTCTCTGCCTGAAAAACCTCTTGAATAATGGTTATTTACAGTTAAAGAAGATGGCATAGGGGGAATCTGAGGATACTCTTACAGCAAATACCCTGTAGATCCTAAACTAGCTAAAAGTTACTACTTCTAATTTCTGCTGTCTGATAGGTGACAGCACCAAGAAATGTCCTCCTTGGCTGTGGCACAAAAACTATGGAACTTCCTTTCCAGGGAGATTCGTCTGTCCTCCTGTATCATTTTCTTTGGCCAATGGATGGAGACTTATCTGTTTTGTTTGACATTCCCTCAATGATTCTCCTTCCTCTCTCTTTCTCTCTCTCTATGTGTATGTGTGTGTGTGCATTTAAATAAATACATGTATCACTGGGAAGTGTTTTCTTTTGTTAATGCTAGATTATTTCTTGTCTGTTTTTTTCCTGTCAGGTATCCTCTTGAGTCTTGATCATCTGTTTCAGAGAAGTCAAAAGGCCTTCTAATTCTCTTACAAACTCTCCCCAGTGACTCTTTCCTAACCATTTTTTAAATTTAATTCGTTCAATTTATATCCCGCCCATCCCACAAGCGGGCTCAGGGTGGGTAACAGCAAATAGTTTACAAATCATTAAAACCATTATCACAGTAATTCACTTAAATCCATTGTTAAAAGATGGCAGATCATATATTAACCTATAAGATTCCAGCAGTGTTGAACAGATGACAGCAACAGTACCCGCAGAAGCAACAATACCATCTCACTTCTGTGGGCAGATGTTATAGGGTAGTTTTAGCAAGGGAGGCCAGATGATTGGCCTCAACCAAAGGCCTGGCAGGACAGCTCCCTTTTACAGGCTCCGTGGAACTGGAACTGGAACCATTCCAATCAATTTCCCCGAAGGAAAGAGAGTTAGCTCTCACTTAGTCTCCTTTGTCTCCTAATCTATGCGCTTCCTGTGACTTGGAGAGAGGAGCTGTAGAGGTCTTTCTATTCCAGCCTCTTCCTTTTAGTGATTCTCCAAGCCATACCACATTTCTTGTTCCTTCTTCACCTTCATACTCCGGGGTGGCCTGGGAGGAAAGAAATGAGCCCCACCCTCTGAAGGAGAGAGGGAGAAAGAGCCTGCCCAGCTGGCTCCACACCACATGTGGCTGGGCCAGTTTCCTCCTTCCCTGTGCCAAGTGCAGCTGTTGCCTTTTCCCCCACCCAGCACTGGGCTCCACTGGGCACTTCTTTCCCTACTCCATATGGGGCAAGAGCTATTCCTCACTTGGGGCTGCAATATTACCCCATGTCATTGGCCCACTGGGACTTTTCCTATTGGTCCTAATGGCCAATCCACCTCTCTTCATACTCATAAACTGGCTATGCCAGTGTACCCTGCTGCTGGCTAGAAGAACATTTTAGGCTGCCCTGCCAATAGCTTTATGTTCATCTTCTTCAGGGTCTGCCGTCAGGACAAGCTGGCCTTCTGCCTTCGTAGCCAGGCTCCAAGATTCTCCCCTTGACTCTCATCCACCCATCTCTTTTGTCTCACTCTCCCCCCGCCCCGGGCCTAGGGCTTGGGTGAGGTATGGTTTCCTCCCCACACTGCCTCTGTACTACTCGTGCAGTGCCGTCAGCCATGCTAAAAACTCCAGGGTTTTTTTTAAAAGCTTCTTCACATTTGAAGAACAAGCATTCTACCCTCTTTACCATTTTCTTCCAGCGTGCATTTAAATGAAAATGGTAAATAAGATATTTGTTTGCAGCCGCGCTGGCTGCATGCTGCTCATTCCATTTTTGTGAGAGCTGTGTTGTGAGCATCTAACATGGGAACAAAAGTATGATTTTAATATAACAAAAAGGGGGTGTTTTTGTTTATCCCCTGCTGATCTGTAATCAAATACACTAAGTATATGTGTGTGTGCTTGGTCTTAAGCCTCCTGTGACGTCTATTGCGGTTTCGATTGTGAATCAAGCATAAAGCAGGCAAGTCTCCTTTCTCCCCCCCCCCCCCCCCCATGCCTAAGTATAATTCTACTTGGAGTATATAATCCATTTGAAATGAAGTGAGTCCCAGAGCAGGCTTCACTTTTGAAGACGATCAAGTCAATTTTGTGCCGTGATTCATTTGGACTTTGAGAAAGATGTTGACAGAATAAATTATAATCTTTTGCTCACTAAGCAGCAATGCAGACTGGAAGTAGCAAAGAATAACTGAGTTCATATATTATATTGGTTTCTTTGGTTTTCATCTGCAAAGAACTGGCGAAATACACCAATGTGCTTGAAAAACTTCAGGCTCCATTTTCTATTCAGAATATAGATGTAAGAGAAAGGAGGCAGGCACGCATCTGACTTTTCCAGAGCATTTCCCTCTGAGATGGTGTCCACAAGCTGCTGCTTAAACTGGGCACAAAGCAGTTTGTGGAGTTAGTACAGCAGCTTTTTTTTTTTTAAGCCAATAAGACCTTTTTGTTTGCACTTCATTTTACATCTACTACTTTCCCCTGATTTCACAATCTTTTGGAAGCAAAATTTGGGTGCTGGCATGCATGGTGTGTACACAGTCCTTTGGACAATTGAACAGACTGATCTTCTTGCTCAGAATGGAGCATGGTTGGATAAAGGTTAACATGATCTCCAAATAAACTGGCTAGGTAGTTCAGCAGTAAAGGGCATAGTTTTCATGTATAGGGGTTTTTTATGATCAATTCACATGAACAAATGAAACTGCCTTACATGGAATCAAACCACTGGTCTTTCAAAGTCAATATTGTCTACTCAGACTGGCAGCAACTCTCCAGAAACTCAGGGAGGGTTTTTCCACATCACCTCCTACTGGATCCCTTTAACCAGAGATGCCAGGGATCAGATCTGGGACCTTCTGCGTGCCAAGCAGAAGCTCTACCACTGAGCTATGCCCCCTATCCAAATTCCTGGCACATTCCTTTAAAAATGATCTCAAACAGCAGTGCAGGGAAAAATCTTTTCCTGAGGCCCTGAGGGGTTGTTGCTAGTCACTGTGGACCATGCCAGGATAAGAAGACCATTAACCTCCCTGGCCTGGCAGAAGCTTCTTTCTTATGTTTGAATCATCAGGAAAAGCAATCAAACTTTTATACTTTGTATCAAATATAAGCAACGTTTCTCATGCAAGCCCAGATCAACCACAATGTACTATTCCAATATTTCATTAAGCCTCTTCCTAAAGGGTCAATTCAGTCAGTACATTTTTGTAGCACTAGAGGGATTTCCATCTTTGTAAGTCCAGGCTGATTGACTGAGGAGCATGGTAACACATATGCACCAGTGGCTTACATGTTGATGTACAATGCAGGCCCTGGCTCCCATCACTATGCAGTGGTCTGAGTTTGACATCTTAGCTGTGTAGGGGACCGGCTATTCAGTATGACTTCACAGTGGAGGCCACAATGCTGGAGCTGCTGTTCTGAGACAGCATTTAAGATCATCCAGTCACAGGTGCTAATGGGAAAGTTCATCTTGGTACTCAGGCTTGGCCCAACACTTCCAGAATTGCTAAATCTTACCAGCAATTCTGTTTCATAATACAAATTTCCTGGACCCTACTGGAGTAAGGCTAACCCTGGCCATTTGCAGGTATCCTATGTGCTATGGTGCCCAAAGAGATCTTAAAAGCAAATCAGTGTATATCTGTGCCACACCTACCCAGCATAGATGTGGCTTCAAGTAGCTAGCTTGCCAATGACTGGTTATGCAACAACAGCTAAAGAATATGCTTGTGAGCAGGCTACAAGGAGTTGGCCTGTTACAATGATGAAGAGTTCAGCAGCAAAAGCAGTACTTTTTAAAAAGCCTGCCATATTTTGAGTGTGCCTTGGCTTTCTCAAGCCACAAACTAGTCCCATATCACCCTGCACACTGCTTTCTAATTTGCACATTCCTTTTATGGAGTGTGCCACTTGCTCTTCTCCATATTAATTTAAACTTGGTGATTTGTTTTTCTACTCAGGAGGCTAGAGGCTCCAGGGTAGTGACAGATTCTGGCAGCCATGAGCAGCGATTACTTTCCAGTTTGGCTAATGATATAATCCACTGTGGTTGCGGTTTTGCTTTTCTCTTTCGATGACATTTTCTGCAAGCGACACGTGTTGTATTCATAAGTGCCACTTAGGAAGATGTGTTCTGTAATCTCCTACTTATGCCTGACACTCTACACATGTGTTTATCTACAAGGAGTGATGACACTGCTTGCTAATTTCTTTCCAGCACATGGGAGGTGGGAGAGAAGAGTGTCAGCAGAAGGCCATTTAAACTGATGAAGAGTAACCTGTTGACATTGGTCACGAGTACTTTATGAGACACAGGCTTGGAAAGTCATTTGTTTCTGCCGAAAACCATGCCTGCCTCCCAGGTGGGCCACCAAGGCATTTGGAACACCCTTTCCCATGAACACCATTGCTGATAGCCAAACCAAAAGCCCTTTTCTGACATTTGTGAATGAGATATTTATACAGTTCATTTTCTCAAGTTGAAACTGGCTGCGTAAGTGGCATGATCAAAACAGGCCCCCCCCCCCCGGCTGCTTGAAGAATGTGACTAAATACTCATTTACCTGAAATCCACCCACATGCCACTGTGTATCCATCTAACCAAGTTTTTTCTTTATTAACTCTCCAAGGACACAATAGCTGTACAACGAAGATCCTCAGCAAGAGCTCACACTGCCCGTGTAAGTGTATTTTTCCCCCAAAAAAGAAAAAAAGAATCAAGCTCTTACCTCTCAAATTACATTCATAAAGCATTATTCAAATATGGGTAGGACGGACTACTACAGAAAGCACAATGACCGTCTACAATGCACTAATTTTATTCCACTTTGACTTTGAAAATATAATCGGTACTTGCAAAAATTGTAAATACTACGGAATCATGCGAGAGGGATTATTCTGAAGTGGAAGTGCTAATACACCAGGCAAAATAGCTCTTTCTAATCTTAACTGGCTCCATTATCAGTGAAGATAACATCTGGCAACAATATTGCAAAGAGCACAAATGAATATGTGTATGTCTCTCTCTGTGTGTGTGCACACACGCACACACACACACACGCAGACAGAACGAAGTCATCTGGGATTTAAGGTGGCATTTGCATTTTGGTACCAGATGAATTTCTTTTTGAGCACCAAAGCTTAGGAAACAGATTCTTAGGAAACAGACACAGGTTTGCTTGACTAGAGGTAGCAAACTTTGGAATAGAGTGCTAGGAGGAAACAACAAAGTCTGGGGAAGGCCTTGGCCCTCTACACCCTGTCTGTTGGCCCTCCAGGGCAACTGGTTTGCTGGAATGCATGAAACAGGATGCTGGATTAGAAGGACCACCGGTCCGATGCAGCAGGGCTCTTCTCATGTTCTTATGTTGCAGTCTGTGGCTCAGCTACCCATGTAGAACAGCAGTTTAGGTTTGCTTGACGGTTTACTACTAGGGATGGGCACAAACTGGGAAAATGCAATTCCTGAGTACATTCCAGACAGAGGGCACATTCTTGGCCAAATGAACAGAACTGCTTACAAAATGTCAGTCTTCTTCCTCCCTACATTCTGGAGTACATACCTTACACAATGAAAATACCTGCCTGCCAATGTATGCCATTGTTTCTCCCCACATTCCAGAGTACATACTTAGCTTAATGAACATATCTACCTGCCATGGCACTGTATTGTTTCTTCCTGCATTCCAAACAGAGCACAATCGTTCTCAATGCATTATGTATTTATAACATTATCTATAAGTGCCTGTTGTAAACAAACTGTTATATTAACAGGCACAGCTTATAAAGTATCATTATAGAGTAATCATTCAATCAATCACTTTTCTCAGAACCATCAGAGAAGGTTTTTCCCCTCCTTCATTTGAAAGACAAATGTCTGATTTGCATTTACTTCTTCAGAATATGCCATAGAATTGTGTTTTGTAACTCGCTGTTCTGAATGCTAACTAATGCTTTCTTTCCCAAAATTTTACCTACAGACAGTTCTGTGCCAGCCTATTCCTGTAGTTAAAATGAGATTTTCAGAAACAAGAACACAATTAAAGCCCTTCTGGGACATGCCGAAGGCATATATTGGTCAGCAGTCTCTTCCCAGTAGGGGCCAGTCTGCCCAGTGTCAGACTGCTTGGAACAACAACGGACCCTACAAAAAAGATTCCCTTCATTGTTATTTTTCTACTTTCATAAATCAATAAATAATGGTTACCCATGCTGATCAGTCTAATGTGATAGGATCACCACTGTGCACCAAAAGATGGAACTGAACTGAGCTTGGATCCCACAGAAAATCTCTGCTGATGCAAGAAATTTCTATAGGACTTCCTTATCTTCCCCTTTCCCCTTCATCCCTGAATAACCCCTGAATGTTGCTGCAGGGGCACAGAGGATCTGAAAGATTGGGGGGGGGGGAGAGTTGGAGGTGCGTGAGGAAGGAAGGTGGACAATCTTTCTGCTTCTGTCTGTGGAGATGTTCTGCTGGAGCCAATGTGTGATGTGTAGCACTCACACAACCCCCCCCCCCCACAGTTCGTCATATCACATTTTCCTGAACAAGTCAGCTTGTTGAGATGACTTTATCTTGTGCCCATCACATGAGGAGAAAACGGTTATATGAATAGCCCCTTTGTGTGTTATAAAGGTTTGAGCCAAGCAGACTGCACGGTATTTGACATTGCCAGTAATAGTGCTGACAGTCTATGTCATGTTGTATGCTACTTGAACACAGAGAAACTGGGTTTCAAACGGAAGTCATCCACCATTGCATTTGGCTGGAAACTTCATGTCCTCCTAGGTCTGTGCAGTTGCTGCATCAGCACTATGTCAAAGTATCTTCAAGTCTCAGCCTCAAAAACCCTATCAAGTTGGATATGCTGCTGCCTAGGTGGTGATGAGCATGATGTATCAGTTCTTTATTGAGGTGACACAGTGTCAGATTGTGAGTTGTCACAATATCACATGAACTGGTGGCACACTTACATGAGGGGGAGGGGACGGGCTACAATAGGTATTCCCTACACTAAATATCTGTAGATGTTCAAGTATAGGAACAGACGTGATCATATGGATATTGAACAAAAATGTAGAAAGACCTGCCACCCAAGGTTTGCCCAGTTACTTCCAGTAAGAAGATGTCTGAAGGTACATAATGCAGCAACCTTGCTGAAGATAAGGAGATCTGGGTTTAATCAGTGTTTGGATAGAAAACCATCTGGAAAAATGTTGAGGACTTTTAAGGAAGCCAGGTGGATTATAAGTGTAATAAATAAACAGTGTATGAAATTCAGCCTCCAGCTAATCTATTGTGCCTCCTTGATCTGCCTTTCACCCTGATGCAGGGTCCTCATGCCTCTTCATAGGAGCTACCAACACCACAGTGTGAGGGCTCCTCCTTCATCCAAGTCTTCGTTACTTTTGCTGTTAACCAGAACTGATCTTTCACTTCCCTAAGAGAAGCAGCACTGTTTATTCAGTTGCTTAAACCTTCCCCCCAGTAACTATATAGAACAGTAAAATAGAATATTTTTGTATGTACACAGGGTTGAGCTTGCTTTGTCTTGGGGGTACCAGTGGACTCTAGCTTCAGTCTCGCATCTCTTTGTTAACTCTTACATTTACGTGCTAATTTGCTGCCATCCATTGAACTTACCGGCCGCCTGATCCAATTTCAGCTTTGCATATGCATCTTGGCTCTGAGTTGCCCCTCCTAATGGCTGCCCCCACCCTCTTTTTCCCCGTAGGTAGCCTCTGATGAAATTTTATTCCAATTTGTCTGAAGAAGTGTGTGTGCACACAAAAGCTTATACCATGAATAAAACTTTGTTGGTCTTAAATGTGCCACTGGACTCAAACTTTGTTCTGCTGCTTCAGACCAACATGGGTACCCACTAGAACATTGTGAACGAATCTTTAATGGGGTTCAACTGATCCTTGCTGACTTGGTTATGAGCATAGGAACCCGTATTAATGCTGGAGAAGCAAGTTAATGCATCTACAAAAAATGCCTCTTTCAACTTAGTTTAACCTGTAAGATGGCCACCTAGACTCGGCTGATCTGGCCGCCTACATCCATGCCTGGACCACTATAAAGCAATTACTTATCCATGCCTGGACCAAGACTGGACCACTATAAAGCAATTACTTAGGTCTTTCCTCAGCTGGTTCAGAATGCTGCAGCTCAGTTATTATCAGGAGCTAGGCAGAGCATGCATATTATACCCATTCTGCAGTCTCTTCATTGGCTACCCTTCAGTTACTGTGCTCATTTCAAAGTATCAGCTATCATGTACAAAGCCTTTCATAGCCTTGGACCCTCACATCTGCAAGACTGCCTCTCACCTAAGGCCTGCTGCACTCATATAAATGAGCCTTCTGTAGGTACCACCCTGCTAACAAGATTGACAACTGCTGTACATGGGCCTTCTCTGTAGTGGCCCCCACTATGTGGTGTGGCCTCCCAGAGGAGGTCAGGAAATCTCCCAGCCTCCTGGCATTCTGCAAAGTATGTAAAACAAAATTGTTCAGGAGGACATTTTTATAAAGGAAACAGGGCTACATTATAACAGATTGCTCCAGGAAAATGCACTGTGTTTCTACTTATATAATACCACGTTCTGACTGCATCACTTATAATGTCATGTTTAATATTCATGGTTTGTTCAGATGACAGCTTTGTTTCAAATTTTGCAATCCTAGTCCTATTGCATTGTTTATTATATGTATCCTCTTATTGATGTGCATTCTGTAATCTGCCTTGAGTCTCAGTGAGAAAAGTGGACTATATGTAAAACGTAAAATAAAATAAAAAAGAATAGGAAGGAAGCAAGACAAGAAGTGTTGACATAACATAGGAATCAATATGTTAATCTCCTTTATCTAAACATCAGATGCAGCATCTTCAATAATTTCTGTTCTGGGCCTTAGTTATGTATTACCAGTGTAATTGTCAGTGTATTAAAAAAAATCATGGCATAATGCAAGCCCCATGTTGTCAAAGGAAAGCAGAATTGGAGCCTTTCCTAAATATCACTGTGAAATAGCCAAGAATTGTGCAGCTCAATTATATCCATCTTTACTCAGAAGCTGAAAGCTGAAATAAAAAATAAATATAAATGTCATAAAGTCCAAGGAAGTACACATGGGTTTGTAGAGAACTTTCCTGACAGTTGACAAATAAGTTTCAATATCAAATCCTGATCAATTTGAGTTAACACTAGTGCAAGATTCTATTCTTTCTTACAAGATTACATTAGTGTTACTTATGCTGCTAGATTCCAAGGTTGGATACAAATTGTAGGACAGAAAACTTTATTTTGTAAATTAATCAGAAACAGCACCTCAAGAAGGAAATAATACACAAGTTTATTTAAATGCAATTGATTCATTAAAAGATAGATAATTAATGAATTCTAAATTCTTTACTCAATTGATAGCCCCAGTAATTTAGGGACATTGTATCTGGAGGTTATCTCTAACAGTGCAGCAGTCAATATATACAAGATTAATTCCACCTCCTCAGACTCCGCTGAAGAAGTAAACCTTTACAAGCCATATTACAATGGTTACCAAAGCAACAAAAAGCCACAGCCACAAAATTTTAATCTAAATCCTCAAATTAAGGGGTGTCTAAGCTGGTGGCTATGTTTCAATCCATCTGAAGCACCGTTAATTTTGTAAATGGTGTCTATGGCACTAGGAATAGACATTAATGACTGGCTTGGATGCAGTTTCAGAAATTCAGTGGAATCTGGGAGCGCAGCGTGTTTGACGTTTTCCAGTCACATTCATCAACTGTTCAGACGCTGGCTTCAAGCCTCCCTGAAAGAGGAATAACTATACAGCTCTAGTTAGTGGAACTACCTTGGTATAATTATAAGGCAGTTCCAAACATTCCATTCCACTCTCCGAATATGACCAACAAATATACACATAGACAGTGCAGAAGAAATAGGCTTGCTTTGCAGTGGCTGGTGCCACCAAGAGTAGGTTTAGGCCAAACCCCAAACGGCTCCAGGATCTCAAGCAGAAAAAACAGCTTCCAAGCACCAGCTACCTAAGATTTTTTCGACTGGAGATCTCAAAGACTGAACCTGGGCCCTTCTGCATGCCAAGAGTATGCTTGACCAGTGAGACCCTATGCTTGACATTTTCCAAATGTGTCTCGACCTTGTCTTTCCAAAGTTAATGCTCCTTACCTTTGTAGCTTCTTTGTATGGTATTTATTTATTAACAAAATATATATCCCAACTTTTTGCCTAGTAGGGCCACCAAGAGAACTAACCATTAAAAGCACAACATTATAAAACACATTGTACCACCAATTAAAACCAAAAGTGTAGATACAGGGCTTTAAAAGATAGTGCCAGCATCTTGAAATGGGTCCAGAAAGAAATTGAGAGCCACTGTAGATGGATCAAGACTGGAGCAATATGGTTCCTACAACTAGCAAGGTCTTTCTTGACTGTTAATGAATGTATAGGACCCCATGGTTTAGGTGTTGTATAAATAATAAAAATAGTAATACACCATTTGTAGGATGTTAAGTTCAGTAACTCAAATTTGCTTTGAGTTTATCCTTATGATTTCTGAATGTCCAGCTAAGTCATTTCAACAGTCGCTTCAAAAAAAGATAGCCTGAGGGATTCTGTCAGATGACATTGTTGCCAAGTGTCCAGTCCAATGAAACTCAGTCTGGATGAGAAAGCATTCTATCCCAGAGATATTACATCAATTGAGAACTATTTTAAAAATTAAGCTTTCTGTAGTGCTTCAGTATGTGGTGATCTCACATGTGGCTTCCATGAACCACTGGCGGGTCTTATCTACTATTTACGGAACCATTCTCGGAAAGTGAGCAAATCCAAGAGTTGCTTCCTTTCTTGTTAAGATAGTAAGAAGGTATGCTGTTCTCTGTATGTATGTGTGTGTGTGTGTGTGTGTGTATTTATGGGGAAGAGCTGCACAAAATACCATTGCCAGTCATTTTCTGCTCGAGGCAATTCTTTTCCACATCATGCACTGAGAGATATATCTGTTCATGAATCATACCGCTACTTTAAGATGTCAGAATAAATGGATGATCCTTTCAAGTGCTGCCAATCCATGCTGCTTACTAACATCACCAGGGCGCTGAATTTTGCTTAGCACAGTGGTTCATAAATCTTCTGTGAAGAGGACCAACCAGAGGAATTTTGTCACTTGTTTCTTTTAAAATGGCATCTGGGTGGCAGGTAAGTACTATGCATGCTCTGTCTCTCTAAACAGCTAGAATTATTTGCAATTCTCCTTCTATTACTAACTTTAGAAGGCAGGGTGCTGTCTTAGGCTGGAGCTTCCCTCCAACAGTGATTTCTACCTTTGAAGGAAGAGCCATTTAGATTGGAGGAAAGCTGATTAGGCTGGAGGAAGGCTTCCAATTTGCTCAGTGGAGTGATAGGATACAGGCCAAAATCTATACCCTTCTGCTGGAGAATAATCAAACTCTAAACTTCAGGGTGGTAGTCACATGGGCAGATTGCTACTAATTTACTGCTGGAACAATGGCTGTATTACCCCTATTTGACTGGTGGTAGTACCCCAGTATGCACTAACATCAGCATAATGGCTCAATGCTAAAGAGTTTCATGTTTTTACTTACTCCATTTTTAGTGCACTGTGGTCGAGATCACATCAGCTGGTATAGCAAGCTATAGATGGATGGGATGAAGCAAATGGTGTACTGCTGCTAACTTTATTATCATCTAGTTCTAATTGTAATTATTATGTGATAGTGCTTAATCAAAATGCAATTAGTTGACAAGTTATGAACATGCAGAGACAAAACCCTAGCCAAGCAGATGGTTGTGATATTTATACAGTCAATCGGCCAAATAATCCAGTTCTATCTCTGGTGTAAACAGCAGTAATGCTTGAGATTACAGTATCTCATTTCTAGGAAAAAGCAGAAGGAAGTTCTCTAGGAAAATCTCTCTGTTATCATAGAAGTATTGAGCCGTTTGCAGCTTTCAGCAGAATATCAAAACCAGATTGTCTAAATTAATGTAACTGTAAAATGACTTAGAGAAGGGGAAATTATTGCGTGTCACCTAGGGCTCTTTCACACACACTAAATAACACACTTTCAATTCACTTTCAATGCACTTTACAATTGGATTATACTGTGTGAAATGGCAAAATCCACTCGCAAATGGTTGCTGAAGTGTATTGAAAGTGCCTTATTTAGTAAGTGTGAAAGTGCCCATCATAGTCTCATCTCTGTGCTCCCAGGAATCTTTTAAAGCCATTCTGAGTGGAATGGAGAGAAATCAACTTACGTCAGAACAGAGATATGATCTACAGTGTCCACTGTAGCCAAAGGAAGAAATACATAGTATAACATCTTGATTCTAAACATATTACACAAAAAAAGTAGAAATGGGTGTTGAAAGAGTACTGGAGTCTGGAGGCTGTTGGAGTGATTTTCAGCACAGGGGAGTTTACTGTAGGTCAGGAACAAGCATGAGGGAGAGTGGTCGGGGAGCCTGCTTATATTTACAGGTAAACCGCACCCCCAACTTCCCCCCCTCCACGGGACATTGGGTAAACAGGGATTAAGTTCCCTCCAGAGGCTATCATAGGTCCATTTGAATATCCTAAGCCTCTGATAGGGGGACAATCAGGATCCTAGGGTCTATTGTCCTCTGGGGACTGAAGCTCATGTGGGTATCGCTTGGCATTACAGGCGAACTTGCCCAGACATGTCGCAGGGTGCATACAGGAAGTAAGTTGACACTAGAGAGTCTTTAAGTTTAAACTAGAGAATCATGTACAGAACATAAGACCCCTCCCCCCCATAGTTCAGGTCTACCCTAGCAAACATAGTCTTTTAAGTAGGTTGGTCTTTCCCATTCTCTGCCCAACCAATGGAGGCTTGTAGCAGGCGGTACCGGGACTGGTTGCTTAATCATGGGAGCCGAGGTAGCTGAAGCTGGGGAGTTGGTAGCTGCATCCGGCTGGCTGGCCACTGGGGTAGTTGAGTCCGGCAGGGACTCCTGGGGTGTGGCAGTCAGTGCAGGGTCCAGACCGTGGTCATCCTTATCGTCCATGCTTGGGTCCAGAATATCCACCCCGAACCAACCTGTAGAAGGAGGAGAGTCTGCACGGCGTCAGAGCTGGTCTACATGATGCCACCATACTTGCCCGTCCTCGGTGGCAACCTCATATGAGAGAGGTCCATTGACGCAGGTGACCCGGGCTGGCACCCACAGGGGACCCTGTGCATAGTTCCTTGTGTACATGGGGTCTTCAAGGGAGAAACCTCTCGGAGCTTGGGTCATGTTGAGCTCCTTTGTGCCACTTGCTGCTCGGTTGGGGTGCAGGCAGTCGAGCTGGGATGTCAGCTGGGATTCCATGAGAAGTTCCTCTGGGCTGCGACCTGTGGCGGTGTGAGGTGTTGCACGCTAACCGAAAAGGAAGGCTGTCAGCTTGTACTCCCAGTCCCCATGGTCCATCCCCCACAGCGCCTCCTTGGTCGTGCGAACCATCCTCTGGGCTTGGCCATTGGTAGCTGGATGAAAGAGAGCAGACCTTCTGTGTCTGATGCCATACAGCTCCGTAAACTGCAGGAATTTGAAGAAGGTGAAGGCTGTGCCATTGTCAGAGACCAGCATGTCCGGCAGCCCATGCATGCTGAATATGCACCACATTGCCCGGATGGTGGCTTTGGATGATGTAGACTTCACGGGAATGACCTCCAGCCATTTGCTGTAACTATCTACAAGGAGGAAGAATAACTGCCCCTGGACAGGTCCCGCAAAATCTACATGGATCCGGGACCATGGCTCTTGAGCTGACTCCCAGGGGCGGACTGATGCATGGGAAGGATCAGGGCAAGACTCCTGACACTTTGCACACCGGCAGACGCAATCCTCAATGTCCTTATCTAGCCCTGGCCACCAGACGTAGCTGCGGGCCAGGGCTTTAATCCGCATGGTCCCGTGGTGGTGCTTATGGAAAGTGCAGAGCACCCAAGTGCGGAGGGGTTCTGGAATCACTATCCTGGATCCCCATAGCAGGCACCCCTTGTGGGTGGACAGCTTGTTGCGCCAGGCTGTGAACACTGTGAATTCTGGCCCCAGAGATGAGGGCCACCCCCTCCCCACCCAGTTAAGGACACGAGAGAGTGTGTGATCTTGGGCCGTGTGCCGGGAGATGTCCATTACCTGGACGGGCCAATCTGGAAGCTCCTCCAGGAGCATGACGTGGTAGTCAGGAGCAGGGTCAGGTTTGCAGGCGGGCAGTGGAAGGTGACTCAGGGCATCAGCATGCCCCATGGATTTGCCCGGGTGGTAGACCAGGGAGTATTGGTAGCCAGAAAGAAAGATGGACCACTGCAGAACCCAAGGAGACAGCATCTGAGGGGTTTGGCGGTCTGGGGTGAGGAGCCCCAGCAGAGGTTTGTTGTCAATGGTGTCCATGAAGTCCCGTCAATAGAGGTAGTCATGGAACTTTTTAACCCCTTCCACAATAGCAAGTGCTTCCTTGTCAATCCACGTGTAGTTCCGCTCCACAGATGACAAGGTCCTAGAGTAGTAGGCGACCGGGACCTCCCAGCCATTGGGCAGACGGTGCCCCCAACACAGCCCCCCCCCCCGTAAGGAGAGGCATTGCAGGCTAACACCACAGGAAGGGATTCATCAAAATGGGCCAGTACGGCATTGGACATCAACTGTTTTTTCATGGCCTCAAATGTGGCCGCATGGCAGGGACCCCAGTCCCACCTAGCATTCTTGTCCAAGAGTCTGTGCAGCGGCTCAGCCACTACCGCCTTGTGGGGAAGGAAATTATGGTAGAAATTTAATAGTCCCAAAAATGACCGGAGCTCCACCTTGCATGTAGGAGCCAGGGCGTCTGAGATGGCTTTCACCTTGTCGGGTGTGGGGTAGATTCCATGGGCGTCTACGGTAAATCCCAGGAGCTCCACAGATGGGAAGCCCAGAAGACATTTTTCAGGTTTTACCTTTAGCCTGGCCTCCTGGAAGCACTGAAGGACCACCAGGAGCCACTGCCTGAAGGTCTGGGTGTCCGGCACAGCGATCAGGACATCATCGAAAAAGGGCTGGACACCTGGTAACCCTTTTAACAACTGATCCATTAGTTCCTGGAAAAGCCCTGGGGCCACACTGACTCCAAATTGGAGCCTTAACCTTGAAAGCCTCCTTGTGAGTCACTATTGTTTGGGCTTCTGCCACAGCCTTGTCCACCGGCAACTGCTGATAGGCTTGAGCCAAGTCCAATTTGCCAAAGACCTTGGTGCCTGCAAGGGTGGCTAGCACATGACTGATCACCGGCACAGGATAGGCGTGTGCTTGAAGTGCCTTGTTTAGTGTGCACTTATAGTCTGCACAGATGCAAATATCCCCGTTTGACTTAAGTGGGGTCACAATGGGCGTCTCTCATTTTTCATGAGACACAGGCTCTAACACACCTTGATCCACAAGTTTGTCCAGCTCATGCTCAACCTTTCATTGCATCGCGAGCTGAGGTCGGCAGACTGGGATCCTGATAGGCCGGACTGAGAGATCGAGAGCTAAGGAAATGGGGTCCAGTATAGGAGCCTAGTGCCCCATCGAAAACTGCGGGAAACTCCGCGCAGATGTTCTGGAAGTCTGTGTGCTGATGTGGTTCACCCTGGTCACCCCTAGCCCCAGTGGTTCAAACCAGCAGAATCGTGTACAGAACATAACAGGTGTAGAATTACAGGGTTAAGGGTTCATAAAAGCAGAGGCCAGAAAAATGTCAGCCATTGCTGCATCTTTAATAACTTGTGTGGCAATAATTAAACAAGTGCCTGTAGTCAAATCAAGGGGAGGGGGTAAAGATTTAGACTCATGCTTGACTCTCACTATGGCCATGAACTCACTTGGGGCCATTTGGCAAACTATGGAATCCTCACGTCAGCCCTCCCCATCACCAACATGAGGATTATAATAGGGCACTAATTTAGAGGATTGTTGTTGAGAGTAACTGAGACAGTGTTCACTTTGAACCCTTCGCATGAGAAAGGGTTTACAATCATGCCTGTCAAGGAGGATGACTCCATTAAAATTAAGCTCTTGTTGCCATTATACTGAACATTAGAGTTGTACTAAAGTCATACAGGGAGGGTCTATATGGTTCAGTAACAGAGCATATGGTTTGCTTGCAGAAGACCATCCTGTGCCTGACATCCTGGAGAGACACACTGACAATCAGCAAGTGATATCAGCTAAGTAGACCAATAGTCTGACTCAGTGTATCTGTATGTAAGGTGAAGGGAATGGAAGCAATCCCTCATTAGTAACTGGCACAGATTACCAAGGATTTGTATGTACACATGCCTTTTTAAATCAGGTGCTTGTCAGAGCTTTAATTGTACAACTATTATTCTTGATATTACTAGAATATTATTACCGCTAAACTAAAGTTGTACATAAGAAATATGTGGAGGTGATTTCCTTGTTCCTTCTCTTGCTGGAAGAAAACACTCACAGGAATTGCCAGGATATGAGCAGGACACAAGCAGACATTAAGTGATAACGCTGAGAGTAGGATGGAAAGGATCTCTGCAGGTGACTGTAACAGCTGAGAGAGAACCAACCCCCAGCCACTACAGTCACCCAGAGGCCTTTTAACGATGTGAAGGTTTATTCTCATGCTCCAATGAGAATGGGCCCCATCTAAATTTTTTAAAAAACAACACTGTAGCATTTTGAAAGTGTGTGTCTATGTATTCATTGTACTGCTATCCCGGGTGAGTATCATGGGCTTGAAATCTTGGCAGCTCTTTTGTGTGTTAAATGTTAACAGTAATAATAGAAAGCTCAGAATAAAATATGACATCAGATCACAAAATATTTCATTCAAGGAAAATTCATTTATTTACGCTTCCATCAACAAACTCTCCATCAGCATAAAATAGTCAGGTGGTTATCTCCCCTCCCCACATGGAAGAATACAGCCATTTTCAACCTGCTGTGTATTGTAGGAGAAACAGCAAGTCTCCAGCTGAGAAGCACAGACGTTTCAGAAAACGACTGTATTCTTTGTTAATTTGCAGGTTTAGCATCAATTAAAATGTTGTGATGTAGTTGTTCATGTTTTAGAGGTAAGCAGAAGCCAGTCATCCTGCAAGAAAAGCCTCTATTTCAGTGTAGATTTCTTCTTTTTAACCCCCCCAATGACAAAATCAATTCTCTTTTCCATTTCTTTTATTTAAGAGGTAATTCTGTTGCAAGCTAATATTACTCACTTTAATTATATTTATTAATGTTAATATTAATGTACAATTTGCCCTAATGCATAAGAAAATGCAGCCAATTAATGTTTAGTCAGCGTGTTTATGGATAGCTGGTTTGTCTACAGCCTGACTGTAATATCTGATGTGCAGTTCTGCACAGTTTGACTGCCTTAAACTAAAAATTGAAATGGGGCTGTGAGCAATTCTAATGGATCCATGAACGGTGCTTACAGTTGAAAAAATGCAGCAGATGGCTAAAAAGAAAGACCATCTTGTTGCTCTTGAGTGACCCCTTCCAGTCCAGAAGATAGGCCTTATCTGCTCTGGGCACTGGAGAAATGAAATGAAACAAAATGAGCTACAGTGCAATCTCATTTATCCTAATGGCCGAGGGGGACATCCAATCCATTCCAGTCTTTGGGGTAAACAGGGGTACTAATGTAAAGGATGCATCACATCACCATAGCACAACCCACCCGGCATACAACAAGCATCCAGAACAAGGATCTTTTGACCAGCTATGTTTATTTTATGGATTTATTTCTAACTCAGAGAGACTGGTCTATCTGCAGTTGTATGAGGCGGTGAACAAAACAAAGGCAAACATTCAAACACTGGTAAAGCACCAAAAGCAAGCATAAAATATCCATAAATCTATATATAATAAATTCCGTACAAGGAAACGAATATCAGCTGAGCCAACTGCAAAAGAGTTCATACTTCAAATCCAATTCTCCAAAAGTTTGATGGAAAACAAAGATTTATGCATCACCTGAATAGTGATGCATCCCAGTGTCTCTGAACCTCTCAGGAATCAGCAGAGTTCAAAGTGCTGGTTCTTACACTTATGGTTTGGGATTATTGTACCTGAAGAGCCACCTCCTCCCACATTGTCCAGACTGCCACTTAAGATCTGCTTCAGAAGCCGTGCTCTCTTGCCCCCCTCTGCCCATCTTCAGAAGTGAGGTGAGTGGCAACCAGAGACAGGGCTTATTACTTAATCAATACACATTACTTTAATGTTATGATTATTACTATCAATCATATCTATGATTATAATACAATGTATGTGTATCTTGGTAGACACTGTACAGAACAAAGAAGAATGATATAGCTTTCAATAGGATTTTAAATCAAAGTAAATGAGATTAAGCTTGATAAAGCCAGCATGGTGCTATTGGTTATCATGTTGGCCTAGTGAGTCCCAGATTCAAATCCCTTCCTGAGTGATGTTGGGTTAGTTATTATCTCTCTTAGCCTACCTCACAGGTGGATAAAATGCAGGATGGGAAAACTATGAGCTCTCAAAGGAATAACATGATTTTTTAAAAGTAATAATAAAGCGGGAAGGAAGATGGCATGGTACAGCTGTATCTTGTCAGATCTCAGAAGCTAAGCAGGGTTAGCCATCGTTAATACTTGGATGGGAGACCACCAAGAAAGACCTCTGCTTCTCACTTGCTTTGAAAGCCCCTTGCTAGGGTTGCCATAAAAGTCAGCTGCAACTTGTCAGGACACACACACACAAATAAAGTAGGATATAAACGCAGCATCTGTAATGAACTAAATAATAACACTTGGCATTTATATAGGCTTTTAGAGTACTTTTACATACTATGGGTTGGATCCTATGGCTCTCTTGTTAAGTGTTCCTTCAAGGGAGAATGACATTTTTTGATGGAGAAAGGCTTCTGCTGATGAAGGGGAAAATTCTCTCTTTGTTGATGGGAATAGATGAAGACAGGTAGCCATGCCAAGTCTGTCTGTAGCTGTAGAAAAGAGTAAAAGTCTAGCAGCATCTTAAAGAGCAACAAAATTTGTGGCGGAGTATGAGCTTTCGTGAGTCACTGCTCACTTCTTCACTTCATGTATTTCATAATATAAATACATTGTTGCTGGAGGAAAACTTGGAGGAACAGAGTCCCAAGATCCATAGGACAGACTTGCCTAAGATTATTTAGTGAGTTTATGTTAGAAGCAAGAACAGAACTAGTTGCTTATCTACTAGCTGTTTGTTTGTTTATGTAAATATATTGCCTTTCTGCTATTGCACCCAAGGAGGTTTACAGATCAAAGATCTGTCCATGATAGATCATAGAATGTGAAAAGGGGAAAAATGGACAGGAAAGAAGAGAAATGGAAAACTAGTAAATTCAAGCATAAATTCCTAGATATTAAACATGGTTTCTTCTATAAAGACCAGATGAAAAATGGCTGCCACAGGAGACATTTCAGGGAGGGATGGAGTCAGATGATGGTTGATTCAAGACAAGCCATGGAGAAAATCTTGCTGCATCTCCTAGGGTTGCCTCCTCTGGAATAGGAAATTCTGGAGATTTCGGGTAGGACCCTGAGAGCAGTAGAGTTTGGGGAGAAAAGGGAGCTCGAAAGGGATGTGATGCCATAGAGTCCACTTTACAAAGCTGCCATTTTCTCTAGGGGAATGGATATTTGTAGCTGGAGATTGGTTGTAATTTCAGGAGAATTCCAGCCCTCCTCTGGAGGTTGGCAACTCCAGCTTCTCCTCTCTACTACACTAGCCTCCTCTTCCTCTTACCAGTGGCTTAAGTTCCAATCCTAAGAATACATTCCTGGGAGTAAACCCTATTGGATAAAATGGAGTTTACTTAGACCTGCTTAGGCTTGCTCCCTTTATACATTATAAAAGGGATTGAATAACTAAGAAATGTGATTTCTATATCTGGAAAAGCCACTATGAAAGATAGCAGCCCATGTGTCTAATCATTCCCAGTCTTCCAGAGAACTCAGTGAGGTATTGCTGGAGATATACCTCCCAAAAGCTTCTCACTCTGACTTCATCATGACAGAGCGAACTGTCTCATAAAGAGTCAGCAGGAAACAGTCGCAAGTGTATTGCCATTCTGGAGGTAATATAGGCCTCTTCTTCTGGCCTAAAAACAAAAATGTTTATTATTACAGCTGATACACTTTTCCCAGTGTGTGTGTTTCGGTTTTTGACACAGAAAACACCAATTTCTGCCACATTGCATTTTTGCACACCTTTTGTCAGAAATCATGGCAAGTTATGCAATGTCGTATTACTTTGTATGACATGACATAACAGAAGGTGGCATGATGTGGGGCAGCCAGAAGTGTAATTGTTCTGCTTGAGCTGCATGGGGTCAGGAGGAATTTAATTAGTTTCTCATAACGACGCTTTGTGTGTAATGTCAGATGTATGCTTAGAACTTTGAAATTCCTACCTTCCCTTGCACAAGATCTGCCTTCAAAGAACAATCCAAAAAGGTTCCCTGAGGAAAGCCAGAGTTTAAGGACCTTTATTTGGCAGTGCCTACTTAAAACAAATATTGATTTATTCTAAAATTTGCATCCAACTTTTTTTCTTCTGGAGGAAACCAAGGTGGCTTACAAAATTAAAGGGTACTCAATAAAAGTAAAACCAGAAATAAACCAAAACATCAATAACAATATAGTTTCTGTTTAGAGCTTTCAGAGTTCAAAGCCTTTACCTTAGATTAAAATAGTAATCCTCACAACATCCGAAAAAGACAGGCCAGTATAATTATCTCCATACTGCAAATGGGATACTAACAGTGGCATCCTAAGAAGGGTCAATGGGCATAACTCTGCTTAGGATGGCAAATGTGAGAGTGAGAGCCGCCTACTTTATTTTCTTTGTAGTCCACCTTTCTCACTGAAACTCCAGGAGGATTACAAAATGTAACAATATGAGACATATATTAAATATTTTGGTAAGATTGGATTGCAAAGTTAGAAATGAAACCTAGTGAGTTTGTAGCTAAGATGAAATTTGAAGCAGCTACTTGTCTGACCAAAGCTTGTTATCTTAGCCACTATGCTATACCAACTCCCAGAAGTTGTGACAAAACTAGGGATGGGCATGAACCGGCTCATGAACAAAAGGTCATGAAGAATTTTGGCTGGTTGGTGGTTTGCAAACTGACACAAACTTGACATGAACTTCCAAGCAGTTCATGGAGGTTCATGCTGGTTTGTGAATGGATACATTTCCAGACTGGATACATTTTCCACTCAAACAAAACGTTTACCAAACCTCAAAGCAATGGGGGAGGGTGAAATTCTCCAGCCTTGGAAACACTTTTGTCCATTTCAAACTAGTTGTGTCAGTTTCAATAGCTTCCCCCCTCCCTTTGCAGTCCCATTTTCTTGCACAGAGCTTGCAAAACTCCACCCCCTTTGCTTGGATTTGTGACTTTCTGCTTTGAGATCAGTCCTTTTAAAGCTTGCAATGCCAGTGGCACTGGGTTCTACTAGACAATACATATGTTGTGCTGGTTCTGCTGGGCTTGGAAAAATCCCCCCCTTGCTTGGATTCTGATTGATCTGGCATTGCCACAGCAGCACTAGGTTCTGCTGGGCACTAGTACATTGCTGTGGTTTTGCTGGGCTTGCAAAAAAACCCCTCCCCCACTTGGAGTGTGATTCTGTGCTTGACATCAGTCCTGTTGAGCCGGCATTGCCACAGTGGCACTGGGTTCTGCTGGGCACTAGTACATTGCACTGGATACTGCTGGGTACTCCTTGATTGCACTTGTATTGCCAGGCATTCTGTACATTGTTTGTGACACTTTGTGGTTTGCAAACCGGACATGTCATGTACCATGAACTGAATTGCATTTTCCTGGTTTGTGCCCATCCCTAGGCAAAACACATTTTAAAATTATTATGTGCAAACTGTTATTTTAACATTGTTTTAATTGTATTGTTTTAATTGTACACTGTCCTAAGCCTGTTTGGGGATGGCGGTATATAAATCTAATAAAATAAATAAATAAACAGTTTTAAATGTAACATTTTAAATATAATAGTTGATAGAATAAAATTGTTTCTGCAGGTTAGTATAATTCATTGCACAGACACAGAGATGAGTATGAGAGGCCATGGTGTCCCTTAGGCCATGGCGGAGCATGGACTGCTAGCCAGATTTCACATGCTGAAGTTTCTGTCCGTTTAACCATGTTGGCTCCAGTATGTAACACAGACAAAAGAGCCTAAGAACATAAGAACTACCTTTGAGGATCAGACCAGCCAACTTTATGCCTATGGAAACTCGCATGCAGGACACAAAAGAGATATCCACCATCATTTGTCCCCATGAACAGGTCTTCACTGGTGTCCTGTTTCTGTTCATGGAGTCACTGATAGTCCCATTCGTCATGAATTTATCTAATCCTTTAAAAACCATTTTACTATTAAATGTTTTGTTATGATTTGTATACTCCACCATTCCAAGTAAATTTCCCAGTGAAGCATTAATACCTGACTTTGATATCAGCTAAATTTCAGAAAGGGGTGTAGGAACCAAACCAACTGGGATTCTAGAATACCAGTCTTAAGCAATCAATTTTTTAAAAGTAATGTAATAACTGTCACTACATAGTTAATTCCAGAACTGTAATCTAGCTTCATTAAACTCAGTAAGAATTTTTCTGTTCACTTCCGTGGGGTATGGATTGTGTTTAGTAATTTAGATACAAAACTACAAATACTCAAGACAGTTGTTTTAGGCCCTTTGGAACAGCCATAGATTGTGATTGGCTTTTTTATTAGGTTGCGGCTTTATTTCTGAGGCTACAGAGGTACTTTCAGCTCCAAGAAGCCCTCATGTATCATAATACAGTGAAACCAATCAAACCAGACATGGTCACAAGAACTGGTAAGTCAGGGATGCATTAAGAAATAAAATGTAGAAGAATGATGTCCACTGCCCTGAGCTCCTTGGTATGATAAAAAAGTACTAAACAGATCACAGAATCACAAAGCTAGAAGGGGCTATACAGGCCATCTAATCCAACCCCCTCCTCAATGCAGGATCAGCTTAATGCATCCCTGACAGGTGTTCATCTAGCCACTGCTTGAAGACTGGCAGAGAGGGGGAGCTCACCACCTCCTTAGGCAGCCAATTCCACTGCTGAATTACTCTTACTGTAAAAAATTTTTTCTTAATATCCAGCTTGTACCTTTCCAAGTGTAATTTAAACCAGTTATTGCAAGACCTATGCTCTCCTGCCAACAGGAATAGCTCCCAGTCCTCGTCTAAGTGACAGCCATTCAAATACTTCAAGAGAGCAATAATGCCCCCCCTCAACCTCCTCTTCTCCAGACAGAACATTCCCAAGTTCCTCAGTGATTCCTCATCAGGCTTGGTCTCCAGGCTCCTGATCATCCTTGTCACTCCCCTCTGCACCCTCTCCATTCTGTCCACATCCTTTTTCAGGTGAGGCGTTTTTATAGTGAGGCACACAGTATTCCAAAGCCGAGAACAGACTGGTAAAATGAAGCACCACGGAAGCAGGGCAAAAAGATCTGGGCCAAATCGTCCTGGGGCTTGGCCGTTCCCACTGGGCAGATTGAAGTGGGAGCATTCTGGGGAGGAGGCAGAATAGAGCATTCACACTGTGGGGCAGCTCCTGGCGGCACCGTGGTGGCAGCATGCGGCTTTGGTCTGTTTTGCTGAGGTGCGCATAGGTGCATGGGTGCATAGGCACATGGGCACAGCAGCCGGATCAGTGGGTTCACATTACTGGTGCCACTTGATGCGCAGCTTATTTGCATCCACACTGCCAGGAAGCGGGATGTACGTGCACCCAGATGGCTTGACACTGGTTTCACCAGGTACCTGTTTAATGCAGGATGAAAGTGCTTCAGGACTCGGTGAGTACGGCATGGCAATGCCAGGCAGCTGCAGCTGTCTGAATGAGCTCTCTTCATCCGCTTGAAAAGCAGACCTATATCGGGCCAAAATGCCAGTCTATCCTCGGCCCAAGTGTGGCCTAACCAATGGGGTGTACAGTGGGACTATGACATTTTGCAATCTGTTATCCTTCTAGTGATACAATATATGAGAAAGTTATGCATTTCATTTTTACAATTAAATGTCTTATTATGATTCATTATTTTGTGAGTGTGTATATATTAATTTTCCAAGCAAATACATATATCCCAGCTTTCCAAGTAAATTTCCTGGTGCAGTACCAATATCTGACATTGGCTGAGGAAAGAGGTGTGTGGGCAGAAGTGATTAAGAATATCAGACCTAAATAACTTGGAAAAATTATCTGTTTAGGGGGATTGGTGGAATATTTCCAGTTTTATTCCAAGTGAGGGCTTCATTACAGCAGATCCTTACCAAACATCACATCATATGCTATACAAAACTAGACAGAATTGGCTACAATCTGTCCATTGACTCTGCTTAGGACTGTGTGGATAGATTGGCCTGCTGGAATATTTCTGTGGTGCTGTGTTCATCACAGTATTCCTCTTGCAACAATGAGAATAATATATAATCATATCTAATAGTCTCTAAAGAAGATTGAAATAACTGGATTTTTCCATGTCTCTGTTTCATTGATAAGCATTTTCTAAAGCAAGGATCAAGGTGTAAAAATACCACATCCTCAAGACTACTGAACTAAGATGACATCCAGTGAGAGAGAAAAAATAAGATGCCTTCTGGGCATGCTATCAATTAAAGCCTCATTTTAGGCTACTTGGTTAGAAAACCTAAACTTCACAGTAAAATTCAATAGTGCAACAAATAATTTACTGGTCGAAGAAAGGAGACTAGAGAGAAGGTGGCTCCCTATCTATTCAAAGAGAGAGACAGCTGTAGCCAACTGGATTTATTTATAATAATATTATTTGGTAGCAAGGAACGTACTGTGGCTGAATGTAAAAAAGTACATATTTTGATGAGTGAAAGAGATTAAGAAAAATCAGACAGATTTTGACAGAGAATGGTGTGTAAATGAGAGGCATTATCGAGCCGAATCTGGCAGCTCCATTTTTGTTATGGTGAAAAATATCAGTATTATTTACTAAGAAGATTAGGCCTGAATTGGAAGAGAGGCTGGTTGTTGTGTGGAGATCAAGATAAGATAAAGGATTTTACCTTCTATGCGCAAGCCAAATGCAATCCACACAGGACTGTTATCTCCAGCACCGGCCGAGCAGAAGTATATTAAGATGTACATTGTAATTACCAGTGGCAGGAGTAGATTTCATAGAGACTGTTTTAAAACCCTAAGAAAATTCTGTTCTTTAATTATATGGCTTTGAAAAAATTTTCTTAGTTAATTGCAATAAAAAAAAATAAACCTAATATTTGAAAATGATTCTTGCAGGAAAGCTTTTACAGTGCAAGACAGCATTTGGCTGATCTGTACTTGTTTTGCAGTTTAGCTTCTATTTGGCATTGGAGCAGCAGACAATTGAGACTGTTAAATGCTTCCCTCATTTCCCCCCCTTTATCCAGAATGCAAGATTAGCAAGGATTGAGGGGAAAGTGGGGGGTAAATCCTCTTTCCATGCCATAATTAATTAGTTCCAAAAATGAGCGGTATGTTCACAAATCACTCATGGACACTGGTGATGGATCCTACTCCCTCGTGTGCTGTGGTGGTGGTTGGTGAGGGAATTATACTTGATACTTCAGAAATGTGTAGTGCTGAAAGGCAAATCCCAAAAGTGAGCAAGGATGGGTACTTAGGCCAAAGCTTACCCATTGTTTATGTGGACGAAGTAAGTCTAAAACTGAGCCTGGTAAGTCTTTGATCCTGAGCACATTTGCCCATAAATGTTATACTGAAATAATGTAATTTACATGATATAAGCTTATATATCTGCTAAGAATAAGGCCTGTTGTGGAAATAAATACAATGGGCTCTAAAAAGAGGCTCTCGGAGAGTGCCCCGGCCTTGGGCACTCAGCGTCAGTTTGCTGTGGTGACCTCAGCAGGGTATGACACAGAGTCCACCATTTTCTCCAGAGGAACTGATCTCTGCTATCTAAAGTGCAGTTGTAATTTTGAGTGATCTCCACCCTTCACCTGAAGATTGTCAACAATTGTTACCCAGGAGGAAATGGCTGGCTTGTAGGGTGGAGTCTATGGCATTGTACCTGTCTGAGGTCCAACCCCTCCTCAAACCCACCCTCTCCAGGCTCCACCCCTCAAATCCCCAGGAATTTCCCAACCTGGAGTTGGCAACCCCATCTCCTTCCCAGCTAACCATCAACCTACTGTTATCTGCCCCACTGACTTCAGCTGACTTCTGCCCGCCCTCCTGGAGAGCAGTTGTAATTCTGAGTGATCTCCACCCCTCACCTGGAGATAGGCAACAATGATTCCCCAGGAGGAAATGGCTGGCTTGGAGGGTGGAGTCTATGGCATTTCCCACCTGGAGTTGGCAATCCTATCTCCTTCCCAGCCAATTATGAACCTACCTTTATTTTTCCCTCACTCTTCAGCTTTCCATCTCCCCCCTCACCTGCAGCCTCTACTGTGCTCTGAAGCCCTGACTGCCACGTCACATTGGCTGTCATGGGGGAGGGGCATCTCAGCAGGGTATAAGGACACAGAGTCCACAATTTTCTCCAGGGGAACTGATCTCTGCCATCTGGAAAGCAGTTGTAATTCTGAGTGATCTCCAGCCCTCACCTGGAGACTGGTGACAATGGTTCCCCGGGAGGAAAAGTAGTCTTTCTCTGCAATGGAGACCAAAGAAGCTTACATCATTCTCCTCTCCCCTTTTGACTTACACAACAACCCTGTAAGGTAGGTTAGGCTGAAAGTCTGTGATTGGTCTGAAATCACCCACTCAGCTTACACAGCAAGAACCTGGGTCTAGCAGTCCCTGGTCTGAAGTGCTGACTGCTACACCTAGGGTACCAACCTCCAGGTGGAGCCTGAAGATCACCAGGTATCACAACTGAACTCCAGACAACAGATCTCTCCCCCCGCCCCGAGAAAAAAACTGCTTTGGAAGGTGGGCTCTATGGCATTTTATTCAGCTGAGGCCTATCCCCTCCCCAAACTCTGGCTTCCTTAGACTGGCTTTCTTAGACAGAATATCCAGGAATTTCCCAACCTGGAGCTGTCAGGACTGGCCCCAATGAATTCCTCACAAAGGCCTAGAAAGGGTTTTCTTCCTTTGTCTTTTTACTGACAGAACTAAGCTTGGTTGCCTAGCCACAGCCACTGAGGGAATAGTCCCACAGGAGCTAAGCAGTTGAAGTGTCTTTGTCAGGAGAGACAGCTGTTTGGCAGTTATTCTGACAGGGAACAGTGGCTGAAGTGGGAGTGGGCGGGGAAGAGGAGCAAACCCAGCACCCAGCCAGTGGTTCACGAGTACTCTTGAGTGATGGCTGATAGGCCAATGGCTGATGGAGCACACTGCACAGCCAGTGGGAGAGCTGGAAATGGCCAACGCACTAAGCAAATTATATATATAGATTACATTTTATGCTGCTCATCCTCCAAACTATACTTAAGATAATATACAAGATTCTCTGTTCTTCCATATCCTCACAATAATCCTGTGAGAAAACATAAGGCTGAGAGAGTGACTGGCCCAAGTTTTGTAACTGTATGCAAGGCTCATTTCATAGCAGAAGCTCCTTTGCATATTAGGCCACACACCCCTAATGTAGCCAATCCTCCATGAGTTTACAGAGCTCTTCTTACAGGGGCTACTGTAAGCTCTTCGAGGATTGGCTACATCAGGGGTGTGGCCTAATATGCAGAGGAGCTCCTGCTATGAAATGAGCCCTGGCTGTATGGAAATTTGAACCTGTGCAGCTCCCTTCCTACACCATGGTCGCTCCAACTTCTTACTACACCACAGTGGCTCAAGCCTTGCCATTTTGTGAGGTCCCATCATTATGGACGCTACAGATCTCAGTGGGCTAAGATATACTCCACCAAAAACTTGACTATTGATCCTCCTAATTCTCCTTGCTCAAAGTTTGTTCCCATTTTTGTTCCTAATGGAGGCTAGGCTATATAGATTATACTTGTTTTACACAGTGGTGTACCAGATGCCCTGGTGGGGCAACAAACAAGACATAGAAGTGAAAGTCTTCCCTGAAGTTGCCTCCTAACACCAATTTTCAGAGGGTTACTGCTGCAGGACATAAAAGCTCCTTTTAGTCATCCTGGCTAGTATCCATCGATGTCCTCCATGACTATGTATAATTCCCTTTTAAAGCTATCTATGCTAGTGATCATCACTACATCCACTAGAAGCAAATTCCACAATTTAATTACTCATGGAGAAATGTCTATCCTGCATCTGTTGCCCATCAACTTCATTAGGGGCTCCTGCATTCAATTATTATGGGTGGAGAAAATGTTCTCTCTATTCGCTTTCTCCACCACATGCATAACTTATTAGTTATAATTTTTTATTGCTTTTCACTACACACTACAAACAAAAAACCCCATTAGACACTACACACTAGAGTAAAACAATAGCTACACAAGGATCATATGTCATTTTTTCATGAATAGCTTAAGCTGAAGTTTCCTCTGTATTAAAGGTTATAGGAATAAAGATCTCTCTTTAATATTTCAATATCAAACTAGTATCTAAGGATTTAGCTCAAGTGACTACAGTTTAAAACAAATCAAACTTTCAATGGTATACAATTATACTATTTGAATCATTTTCCCCCTCTAGATTTATTTTTACTGTAAGTTCATCTGACTTTAAGACGTTTAGGGGCAACAGCCCCTTTTTCTGATTCAGAATCCTCTCCTGAGATACTGCTCACTAAATTCTCTTGGCTTCCCAATCCATCTGTGCTCTCTTCTTCTCCTTTGGCATCTTCCTGTTTCCTTTTTGTCTTTTGCTGTACCTTGCTTTGCTTTGCTTTTATAAGGTCTTCAAGGAGGGCAGCATCATCCTGGTCAGGAGGTCTGCAGACTCCAACCCCAAAATTGTTTGTCCTTCCTTCCTTTCCAGATACTTTCCACTAGGTTGTCACCCTTCTCCTGCAGTATTTCCTGACAAAGAAACCCTCTCTTCACATACAGTGCAACTCTGCCTCCTCTTTGACCCTTTCAGTTTTCCTTGAACAACTTGTATCCATCCACTACTACATACCAGTCATGTGAATCATCCCACCAAGTCTCTGTAATGCCTACTAAATTATATTCCTCTGTCTGCATTAGAAGCTCAAGCTTTTCCTTCTTATTACCCAAGCTTTGAGCACTGGTACATAGACACCTGAAGATATCTTTGGCTCCATTAGACCCAGCCATCCCAGGTGGGCCTCTGTTGTTCACTTCCCTTCGTTTAAATCCCTATGTTGGTCATCTCCTTCCCCTTGTGGTGTCAGTTTAAAGCCCTCTTGATTAATCTCTCCAGCTTTCTGCCAAACACATTCTTCCCTGACTTTGACAGGTGAAGTCCATTGTGTGCTAGTAGGTTGTCGTCCAAAAAACCTACATGCCAGATCAGCCTGCTCATCCAGGATTAAATTCTGAATGGTAGTAGTTTTCCCCACTTGCTGGCCTTGCACTCAGCAGTAGGCAGGGGTCATTTTGTAGAAAAAGAGGTGTAGGAGCTCATTAGCATAACTCATTAGCATAACTTATTTGCATATGCTACACCACCTGACATCACCGGAAGTATGTCAGAAGGCGAGAGAGAGAGAGAGAAGTAGGGAAGGAAGGAAGGAAGAGCTGGCAGAGAGGGGACCGCTACTAATCCAAGCCTCAGAAATACCACTATTGTGGGAAGATAGCTTCAGTGGTGGCTGAAGCCTTCAGAAGGCTGGTCGGAGGAACAAGGACCTTTCCAGGGGACGGGGTCATTTTGCTGCAGCCATGACACAAGCAGGCATTCCCCCATGGGGGGGGGGCTGGCACCAACTCCCAGAGCTGAGCTCCCCGGAGCTCCTGCTCGAAATGACCCCTGGCAGTAGGATCTTTTTTTAATTGATTTTTTATTATTTCATCTTTAAAAGGGTGGGATACAGAAGGAAAAAAGAGGTACAGGGAAAATATAGATTCATCAGGTTTGTGAAATATTATGAATTGTTACATACAACAAGTAAAATCACATGTATTACCAAATGTATTACATATTTCAAATATAAAAGCAAACAATAAAACTTCAGTATTACAGAATTTTGGGATAGATTCTCTCTATAAAGAACAAACAAGAACTTTCCTAAGGTTAGTGATAATCTATTAACGATAGAGAAAGTTACATCTTTAATAATTAAATAAACTTCTATGCTAAAATTAAATTATTGTAAAAACCTTAATATTGTCTTAATTGTTTATCTGCTGCAGTTTTTCTGGTCGTCTCTCAGACTCAGTCATTTCTTTCTGGATAAATCCATTTTAGCATTGAGAGTAGCCATCTGATCCACTAGAGGTCACAGCATAGTTGACAACACTGTCTTCAGCTCTGTGATATCGCCCTTTGCACTCGGAACTGCACTTCCAATTTTAGGGGGGGATTTTCTCCCCACCATTCTTGTTTACTTTCTCAGTTGTTTAGAGTTAGATAAGGAGTCCCAAAGAAAACAATGGCTTTTTGTCACACTAATGTCTTTGCAAAGCTCTCTTCTTTGTCTGCACGATCCTGCCCTCCAGCACTCAAATTACACTCCGTTATCACAACAAAGCCGTGGGAAAGTCTTGTGCCGTAAGTTACATTAAGGGGTGGTGGTAGTTTGTCCCTCCAACCCTTCCCTGCCGCTTTTACTATTTGAGACTCACAGTTTTGCCATTGCGTATCTGGAATTGTGTTGCTTTTCTGCCTTGTATTCTCTGCAGCTTCTCGGTTGCACTTTTGTAGCCATGCGGCTTCTGCGGCGAGCAGAACCTACAGGGGTAAAAAGGAGCCTCAATCCTGCGGTTGCCACCACTAGGAGAGGCTGCCTTCAAGCACCCCAGGCAGAGCCCCTTTGCTAGGGTATCTGAGGGTCCGGACCAGTCCAGGACCCATTCTAACCCGCCAAGAGGGGATCGCCTCTCCCGCAGATGCGGAGAGAAGCGTCCTCCATTATGCGCATACTTTACCGGAAGTCCAGTATCTTTTATTTTATACAAGTCCACCACATATGATAAAAGGTGACATCTTCTTTTTTACACTTCCAGCAAGCTTTTTTGTAATTCTTATCCATCTTTACAATATCTATTGTAGTGATGTACCATTGGTAAAACATCTTGTACCAGTTTTCTCTTAATACTTGGCTAACAGTAAATCTAATACCTTTAGTCCATAGGTTTTCCCAACACTGAAACTGTATTTCCTCACCAACATTTTGCATCCATTTAATCATACAGGGTTTGACCTGTTCTTCAGAATCATACTGAAGCAATAACTTGTAAATTCATCCTAATAAATGGTCTTTAGATTGTGAGACAATCTTTTCAAAATCAGTCAGTTCATACTCTCTATCATTTTTGCAATTTGAAAGTATATTCACCACTGTATCTCCTTTCCTTCTTCTTTAAGCTCTTGCCACATCTTGATACCACCTTGTGAGTTTATCATAACACCATAAGTTATAAAATCACTGTTTTTCCTTGTGTAATTGCGGTAATAAGTATCTATTGGTGACATTATTAGTGGAATTGTATGGCTGATTCTGTTTATTAGCAATGCCCAAGTTTTAAATATACTGTCTCTGATTATATGTCTTTTATTGTTTTTATTTTTATTCATTCATTCAGTCAGTCAGTCAGTCAGTCAGTTTATACCCCGGCCTCCCCACCGAAGCTGGGAATTTTTTTTTTGGTTTTTGTGTTTTGTTTTTTGATAATAGCTTTTTAGTCCGCAGATAGCTATGTAGTCCACCATCAAGATTTGAAGATTCTAATTTTATCAGTCTTTCACTGAGACTTCTAATCCAATCTGATATTCAAACTAGCCCATCAGCTTGGTAGTATAATTTAATGTTAGGTATTTTCTTCTTATCTTGCAGTACTTTAAATCTTATTCTTGGTTTCTTATCTTTCCATAAAAACTTATTTATTTGTCTTTCCCAGTCATTCAAAGTCTTTTCAGGAATTGAAATTGAAAACATCTGTAATAAAAAGTTTAATTTTGGTAGCATATTTTTATAGCAGAAAATCTTCCTAGTCAGGATAGATGTAATTTGGACGATCTTTCAAAATCTTTTTGTATTTTGGACCAGGTTGTCATGTAATTATCCTTTAACAGTGTATCATTCTGTCCTGTGAGAAATATTCCTAGATATTTGACTGGGGTTTTTTGTTACATCACATCCTGAAATTTTCTTAATCTCTTCCTTTTTTTGAGTAGTTGAAAATTTTAAAATAATCTTGGTTTTCTTCCTGTTGATTTTAAAACCTGAAAAGGATCCAAACTTGTCAATTTTCTCCATTACATGCTGAAGAGATTGTAGGGGGTTTGAAATTGTAGCAGTAGTAGGATCTTAAGGTCAAGGGGGGGCAGCCTTGGCACACCCAGGTCTCTGTTGGCTGAGATGCAGACTTGAAGGAGGTGTAGCCAACCAGTGGCCAGGCTTCTGTCTTCTGGAATGGCCTGTCTGTATCCCACCACCATATTGCCCTTTCCCAGGATCAAGAGAATGGCAGTGTGAGGTTCTTGCTAAACGGTTTTACCTTTAAACACTCTCTGAGTATATAAACTTGGTAGTTTTCTGCTGCACCAGGAATTAAAAATTCCAAATCTCTCTCTTTCGGTAGTATGACCTAGGGTCTGGGGACTTCAGAGGACTATGTGGCTCTGAGGAAATACTGTACTGATTTCTGGGATAAGTTTAAACAAAAAATGATTTATTTAATAAAGAACAAAATAGCTTTCTGGTTATTTTGAACAGTTGCTGAAGAAAGGAACTTGTAACTATAACTGGTGATGCTTGGTGCCAGTGTTCCCTCTAAGCTGAGTTAGTGCGAGCTAGCTCAGTTTATTAGCCTCCAACTCACACATTTTTGTCTTTGCTCAGGAAGGATGTCTCCAGAGCAAACTAATTGATGCAGCAGCCAAATCACAACTTTAATGCCAGTCGCTCACAAAGTAGAATTTTTGCTCACAAGACTCCAAGGCTTAGAAGGAGCATTGCTTGGTGCCTCAAACAGTCTCTCAAACTCCAAACTCCACCCAGGCTAGTCTCTTTGTTTTATTCACACAGAATAAACATTTGTCTAACCGCACAGTTTAGACACAACTTGGTTCTTTTCCATATAGACTCTCTCACAAAACTCTTTTAGTCACACAGACTATGCAGTCTCTCCAAACACACCAAAACATGAAATCATTACAGGCAGCTCCCTTCCCAAGGCACTTACCCAGCAACTATCCCCCCAATAAGAAGCCAGCTGAATATTAGGATTTCCATATGCAAACAGTTTTGATCAAATCCAAAGCCTCCTACGACCTGAAATAAATCTAAAATGTTGGAAGACGCAGTAAGAGATCTTCTGCAAAACAGCCGCCCTGAGCCTGCCTTGGTGGGGAGGGCGGGATGTAAATTGAACGAATAAAATAAATAAACATCTGCTTGGGCCTTTGCTTTGTGTTGGAATCTTTTTGCTTGATTTTTAAACTTCATTATGATTTGAAGGCATGCTGACTACTTGCACTTTGGAGGACTGAATGATTTTTCTGCTTGAGCAAAATGTAATAATCTACAGCTCACTCCGAAAGGAAGCTTTCACCACTTAGATATGATACACGTCCTTTAATATGTCTCGGCATGTTCTTCATTTTGATTTTGATTACACCCTGGATTATTAAATGGACAGTGGGATCCTGTAGAATTTATTATGATTTACTCAGTAGGTTTGCTTTCAGAAGAGCTTTCTGTGGTGTGTGCATGTTTAGATTATCAGCAGCCAGAAAAGAAATCAAGTGGGGAGACAGAGCATCTTTTAGGTGTATCACGGATTTTATTTTCTGGGAACTTTAGTCCATTTCTTGTGGCAATTCTTTCTCACAAGCTATCTATTCTTCATCTAAAAACATGTATATTGAGATTTTTTTTTTAAAAAAAACCCCTTAAATTAGGTGATTGCCTTTACAAGAAACAGCAATAGATTGTACATACTGAGAACTGATTTCCCCAACAGTTAGAGCAAAAAGTGCTGTCTTGTAGGTCAATTTTTTATCCAGAGAATAACAGATCTTTTCAAAATCCATTAGCTGTTGATTCTGCTGAACAGGCCTGAAAGGAATTTTATTTGGTGTATTTGTGGCCACCTCTCCGGGTATCTGAGGTGTCTCACAACAGGAGTTAAAACCATAGTAACAATGCAATCAAATCAATTCTACAAAAAATGGAATCTCTCTCTGGGATCCCTGTACAAAGGGCAGTATAGGATGTAGTGAGTTAAAAGACGTTGTTCACCATTATACTCTTTCAGGTTTTGTGCTGTGTAACTGGTCAGTCTTATTCCCAAGGAATAAGGCACTTTTAGCCGTATCTTGTCTAATGGATAGTTTTCTCCTTTTGGTATCCCAGTGAAATGCTAAGACAGTCTTGCGGGTGGTAGGGGGCTTTGTGATGAAGTGTTTAGGGATCTGGGAGACCCAGATTAAAATCCACACATTGTGGTTCAAATCCAAACTTTGTACTAAAGTTTGGTGGGTGACACTGGACCAGTTATTCTCTCTCAGCCTAACCTTCCTCACGGGGTTATTGTGAGGATAAAATAGAAGATGGGAGAAGGATGTATACCATCATGAGCTCCTTGGAAGAAAGAAGGGGTAAAAATGAAATAAATAAATAAATAAAATAATGGAACTGAGCCAGCTGGGCTGGGAGAAAAAACACAGGAGAGAGCTGCTGGGAAGATGAGTGGGGTTTTTTTTGCCTTTCCTAAACTGCTAGGGAGCATTAACTGAAGTTGCTTTGAGAGAGGACAGAGTTTGAGGGTGAGTGGATGCTTGTAGCCTGCAGGAGAGTGGTGTTTTTGTCTGGGTCTGTTTGGGTCTTTTGTCTGGTCTGTTGCTCACTAAGCAAGGTCTGTTTGCCTGGGGCTTGCAGGACCCATCCCCTGCTGTTGCTGCTGGGAGATGGGGGCTATGGGCCTCTAAACTGTACGGTTCCTCCTAGGCAGAGGCAACAATGAAAGAGCCTGATACCTTTAAATCACTAACCAGTTATGAAGATAGAAAGCCAGCAGGGGAACAGGGGCTATCCAGTGTTTTGCAGAGAGTGTCACATGTATGATTATCTATATACTGGGAGCAAATCATGGGCATGTGCTCTCTGCATTGATCAATATTTGATCAAAATTTGTCGGTCTAGAAGGGACAGATAAAAAACTTAGATCTTTAGCCTATGGGTTGCCACTTTCCTATTCCTGGTAACTGGTTATGTGTGTGGTATGTTTGGTGTAATAACGCATTTTAGGAAGTTGTCTTAGTCCTAAGCGTTGATATGATACTACAGCTGCACATGAAGGGATTTGTACTTCTGCAGCAGAAGCTTGATCAAATGCATATTGTGCAACATTCAGATGAACTGTCTTAGAAATTCCAATCTACTTTGCTATTTAGGTTAGTGTGGATTATATGTGCGACAGCCTGAATAGCCCTGACTATCCTGACCTCATCAGAGCTTGGGAGCTAAACAGGGTTGGTCACGGTTAGTACTTGGATGGGAGATCACCAAGGAAGACCAAGGGGCTGCTAGGCAGAGGAGGCAATGGCAAACCACCTCTGCTCATCGCTTGCTTTGGAAACTCCATAAGGTAGAACTTCACAGGGCTGCAACTTGATGGCACACAAGTTCTATCATGGATTATATTTGTGCTCCTAATCTTGAGCATCAGTTGGATCCAAGTCTTGTCCCCAACAACATGCTGATTTCTCTTGATCTTTGTAGAGAGTGTGATCCACCTTATTTTACAAAAGAACTTGCTAAGCCTGCATACGTGGTTAGGTGGCCAATGTTTTTTAAATCAGTTTGGATGTCGTAAACATGTGTAATGTCTTAGCTTATCTTTCTATCATATGACATGTGGGACATTAAATTATTCTCAAATGTATGAGGGATTTCTGTGATAATTAAATGACAATAATAATGAGGCCATCAGCTTTTAAGTATGGCTTATTTATTAAATTTTGGGTTTATCAGGAATGCCTTTTCATTAAAAAAAATCTCAGGTTTCAGTTGTTCCCATTTTTTAAAAAAAATATTATTTGGTTTGGTGTTTCCCATGCATATTCTGTGCATCGCAGTGATGACCAGTACATAACCAATAGATTAAAACTCTATTAGGCCCTTTCTAATGTTTTTTTTAATTTTAAACTAATTAGCTTTACAATGTTTCCTTTGTACTTAGCTAACCCATTGACTATTTCAATAAGCTGAGATTCCACAGTGCAATATTCTTTCTAAATGGTTTTTCATACTGACTAAACTTGGTATAACACAGGGATATGCTGGTGTACCTTAAAGATGTGACCTTACATCTTGAAATATGCTGGTACGTACCAAACCATGCTGCCGCCATGTTGGTGCTAGAAGTAGGCATCATCAAATGATGAGCAAGGTTTGTTGGCTTTCTGTTTCTTCAACCTGCTCCCAACATCTGTAGCATAACTGGAATCTTTCCCATGAAAATCATAGAGAATGAAAATACAATTGCCCTCCCTGGCCTCCTGTATGGTTGCCAGTTGTGCACTGGCAAATGGCAGGAGGTTTGCAGGGCAGTGTCTGGGCTTTAGGGGATATGACATCACATCCTCTGTGATCCTCTAGAATTTTCCCCAATTGCTATAATAAAGAACATAGAGATTGGAGAAATTCCTACAGTGTAATGGAGGATGTGACCACTTCAGGGTGGAGGTTTGAAGACTGTGACCACTTCTGGGTGATGCTCTAGAAATTTCGCCGGTCTCTCTGGTCTTTACCATAGAGATTTTGTGGAATTCATAGTGTCATGTCAACACTATTCCCCCTCCATTTTTCTCCTGCTCCTGAAGTCAGTGAGGATGGGGGACTGAGGGTAGGGACAGGGGATTGCCTATTGTCAGTGGACAAAAAACAAGCCTACCCTTGAAACCATAGCATGGGTTAGGATATCAACTAAACCTTCAATTAGTCACAACTCTCCCAAGAGCCAGTTTGGTGCAGTGGTTAAGTGCGTGGACTCTAATCTGGGAGAGCCGGGTTTGATTCCCCACTCCTCCACTTGTAGCTGCTGGATGACCTTGGACAAGCCATAGTTCTGTCAGAGCTGTTCTCTCAAGGGCAGATCTGAAAAGAGCTCTCTCAGCCCCACCCACCTCACAGGGTGTCTGTTGTGGGGAGAGGAAGGGAAAGGAGTTTGTAAGCCGCTCTGCGACTCCAAGTGAATGGCAGGGTATAAATCCAATCTCTTTTCTTCTTCTATATAAACTCATCCAGAGGCTGCCTCTCTCTAGCCTCGTACTGAGCACCCTCAGAGTTTGATGATGGGAATTCTAGTAAAAGGACAAAGAAAAAGAAGAAGCACTTTACATAAACAGCCAATGAAGAGCACAAGCCTTGTAGTAGCATACTGTAACACTGCTCTTCTCAGAACCCTTACAAGTACTCCATCTCAGTACACAAACAATAATTGGGATCCTCTCAACCTCCAGCTGGGGATGCAAGGACAATGCATTCCATAAAGTTTAGCAAATGCTGACTGTTGCAAATGGCTCCTCATGCTCCCCCTTAGCTACCCTGTGTATTGCCTCAACAACTTTCTCTGTCCCTCAGAAGTTGAAGCACTAAATATGCAGTGTGAAAAAAGGGCGGGGGTGCTTGCACATGTTGGGAGTATATCACCATGCAATGTGATGCTGGTGTAACAGTGGGTATGACTGCTGGTATAACAAATGTATGACTACCATACATGTGCATTCTCTGTGCATAGTAGTCATCCAGGTCTGTAGAATGGCCTGCCTGAGAGGGCAAAAAAAGGCTCCCACATGTCTATCATTCTGTGGAATATACTAAACAGAAAGGTTCAGGAGGGCATTTTTTAAATAAAGGGATTAGAATTGCAATATAATGGAATGGTCCAGAAGAATGTTTTTATAAGGGAATAGAATTGTAGTCTATTGCAATGTTCATTGTACAGATCACCTTCCTTTTACTACCTTGAAACACACTTTCTGCATATGGTACGTCACCCCTTAGAGAGGTTTTTTGTTTGCATTGTTTTCCAGTTCTGTAATCCTGGTTCTATTGCTTTGTTTATTGGATGTCTTGTGCTGTCTGATTGTTTTTTATATTTTGCAGTCTTCTTTGAATCTCAGTGAGAAAGGTGAGTCATAAGTGAAGTAAAGAAAGAAAGAAATGAAGAAAAGAAATAAATAAAACACCAATCTTTAGCTTGAAGTGTTCACAGTGTCATGACAATCTTTAATTAAAATTTCTGGGTGTTTAGGCTGTATTTGTTGATAAAAACTTATCTCAGCAGATGTTTCACCATTCTTTAATGTCAGCATCTTCAGTAATCAGACTGGTGTTATAACACTATATCTGTGCTGTGAAGGTGGAACCTCAGTTTGTGTCCTTATGCTGGAGTCACTGGAATTTCCTGTTCTCTGTGAAGTAATTGGTGGTTGACATAACTGCATCTGTTTATTATACAGTAAAGATTTCCACACTATACTGATAGAATATCCTTTCTTCCGACTGTTGTTCTGAGAGTGCTGCTCTATCTCAATAGCCTCTCTTCTAGATACATTATAATAGCCATTAAACTTTGCATTTACTTCTGCTTTATCAAACAAAATGTTGTGATTTTCTTCTATAGAATGCTGGGCAATTGCTGTTTTTTTATTGTTTCAATCATATATAGCATTCATGTTCAGTCTTCTTTATGGTTACTGAATGATCATAAACTGGCTCACAAGTTCATGAGAAATTTTGGAAGGTTCATGGTTGGCAAACTGAAGTTCATGACTGGTCAACTGGCACAAACTTCCCACAAACTTTCAAGCAGTTCATGGAGGTTCATGCTGGTTCGTGAATGGATACATTTCCAGACAGCCTGTCTCTGCTCAAACAAAATGTTTACCAAACTTCAAAGCAACAGGGTGTGTGTGGAATTCTCCAGCCTTGGAAACACTCTTGTCAGTTTCAAACTAGTCATATCAATTTCAAGAGGTTCCCCCCCTTTTGCTGGAGTTCCCTTTGTGTTCACATTTTCTTGCATAGAGCTTGCAAAATCCCCCCCCCCCCGGCCGCTTGGATTTGTGACTCTGGGTGCATTCAGATGTGCAGATCTGAGCTGGTTCGAAACGCTTTGAGCTGGCATAAATCTGCGCGTTCAGACAGCCTCAGCTGCCTCCCGTCCCCAACCATCACCTACCGGACCAAATGCCGTCTCAAAGCATCACATTTTTGAGACCAGGTCCCAAGGTGGTTTCTCCCATCCTCTTCCAGCTCAAGCCGCCTTCTCCCTGTGTGATCGCGGAGCCATCACCAAGCTGCTTCCGAGTCTTTAAGGGCCCACCCACGGAAGCCTCTGGCTTCCACTTTTTGACTGCCATTTTTTTTTTACTGTCGGCGATATGCACATGAGCGCTTCTACACCTTTCCAAAAAATAAATGTTTTTAAAAATGGCCACTACTTCTCCATTCCAGATGCCACGGAGACCAGTTTCAGCTAAAAGTTTAAAGGTAAGTGTTCTCTCAGCGCAAGGAAGTCACGGAGCTTGGGTGAGTGAGAGGCTTTGCTCTCCTGCTTTTGTGCATGCGCTAGATTGTATTTTTGGGTGATTGCTTATGCACATGTGCAAGCAGCGAAAAATTTTTAAAAGCCCAACACACGCTCCCGTGTAGATGCCGGGGAGCTGCTTGCGTTCACTTTGCGCCGGTCCGGAATGGGGCATTTCAAGCCAGCTCCAGCCAGCTCCAGCACGCCGTCTGAACGCACCCTTTGTGTTTTGAGATCAGTTCTTTTCAGCTTGCAATGGCAGGGGCACTGGGTTCTGCTGGGCATTCTGCACATTGTAACTGGTTGTGCTGGGCCTACAATCCCCACCCAGCTTTCATTTCCTGTGACTCTGCTTTAAGATCAGTCCTTTTAAGCTTGCAATGCCACAGTGGCACTGGGTTCTGCTGGGGATTCTGTACACTGAACTGGTTGTGTGGGGATTGCAAACCCCCCTTGCATAGATTGTGATTCTGTACTTCACATCAGTCCTGTTGAGCTGGCATTGCTACAATGGCACTGGGTTCTGCTGTGCACTAGTACATTGTACTGGTTCTGCTTGGCTTCCAAAAATGTCCCCACACCTTCAGTTTCTACTGCAGAGATTCTCTGGCTTGACCTTAGACCTGTTGGGTTTGCACTGCCATAGTGGCACTAGTTCTGGTTGGCACATTGTACTCATTCTGCTGGGCTTGCAAAAATGCCCCTACCTTCAGTTTCTACTGCAGAGATTATCTGAGACTTTGATTCTGTTCTGCTGAACTTCTATTGCTCTTGCTTTTTTGCTGTTTTCCCACCTCCATTGGAAACAATAGAGGATGGGGCACCTACTTGGGGGGCATAACTCAAACTCCATAAATCCAATCCTCACCAAACTTGGAGAGCAGGTGGAAGAGAGTCACCTGGAGATCCTCTGCAAGTTTGGTGTCTCTAGCACACCAGGGGGCATTCTACAACATCATGAACCTCACAAAATGAACCAGTTCATTTATCCCCTAAAAGTTCATGACGGTTCATGAATTGGGCACACCACAAACCATGAACTGCATTTTACTGGTTCATGCCCATCCCTACCTACAATGTGATCAACAACTGGTATGAATACTGTGTGCATCTGGCTCCTCTGCTAATCTCTCCCATAGAGACACAAATGTGGGAGGTTGCCATAAACTAGTGAACATGGGTGAATTATGCCCTACTCCATAGGCATCAACTTCAGGGGGGCTGGGGAGCTGGAGCCCCCCAAAACTTTTCCAGGAAGTGCTGAGCCTCCCCTGGGGACAATGGCCTGTGATGTCTCTGGCCCAGCCCCAGCCCCCCCCCCCCGGGAAATTGGAAATTCTACGCCCTTGCCCTACTCAATCAATTAGATAGTTGGGGCTTTTCTGACAGTCCCTTGTTTGAAACTTAAAAACCTGGGTAAGATTCTTGACTCAGTCATTGTCAAGTACCTTTGTCCAGCTAATTTAAATGGACAGGACTTACACTTAATCTCCATTAGAGATGATAGTAAAATTTCACAACTCCACCTTAGCAACTTGAAAATTCCCCTTTCCCTTGTGTGAATCAAACCCATTGATATTTGACTGCAGTGACACGTCATTGGATATTGTTGAGCAAAAACAATAATTTGCAATTGGATTTTTGTGTGCAGGCAAGATAATCCAGGAGGTAAATGTTTGCTATAGCTCAATGATAGTCTAATGCCCAGTTCTGTGTGGATATTTATGGTCATGCCATTTTCTGTTTCTTTGCACCAAATATGCATTAGATTTCCCCTATTAAGTTTTATTTATTTAGTTATTGTATTAGATTTTAAACTGTCCTCCCCTTGCCAGGACAGGGCTCAGGGTGGTGTACAACATAATAAATTCATGTTATACATAGTTAAAACAATTTAAAACAGTAAAAACACAGTGATTAGCCTAAAAGAGGGTGTTAAAAGTTCCAGTGGTGCCACTGCCTCGTGGGGAAGACAGGGTTTGGGAGTGCCAGGAGAATGGAACCATCAGTGTCCTCTAGCAAACACCTGGTGGAACATCTCTGCCTTACAGGTCCTGTGAAATTGCATCAAGTCCCACGAGGCTTGTGGGCAAACCCACAATGTTGTTTGGCAGAGAGTTCTACCAGGTTGGAGCCAGGGTGGAAAATGCCCTGGCTTTGGTCAAGAATTAAATATGGGTTGGCATGCCTATGTTTGGTACAATAAAGAAAAAATACATACAAATTTCAAGAACAGTATTATTAGAAGTGCTCTAATAAAGATTTGGTTGAATGTAAAAGAACATTTCTATCAGAAAATCCCTACATGGGTGTCACCATTAGAGGCCTTTATAAGACCAGCACTTTTTGAATCGGAAAAGAAGGTGTGTTATGATAAGTTGTTGGATAAAAATAATGAGTTAAAATCAGACGACTACTTACAAAGACAAGGCTTGGAACTTTCTTGTATAGAAAAGATTCAATTAAAAAACAGAGTTAAAGAAGATCAAAAGATAGGATTTCAATCTGAACCTAATGAATTAGACAAAATTCTTACTCAAGACAATGGCAAAATCATAAAGAAATTGTATAATTTTTTATTAGAGGATTATATGTGTGATGAGATGGTTAAATCTAATATGGTAAGTTGGATGAAGGATATAGGCCATACAATAGAGAGATAGCTGGTCTAAGAACTGGAAATCTTCTAAACTTATGAGATCAATTCCTTATAAGGAGAACATATTAAAAATGCATTATAGATGGCACTGGTCTCCAAACAAATTATCGAAATGTTTCCCTAAGAGTTCAATCAACTGCTGGAAATATAAAAATAATGTGGGATCTTTTTACCATATGTGGTGGAGATGCCCAAAATTACAGAAATATTGGAGAAAAGTACAGAACCTTATACAAGAAATTTTGAAGGTTAAGTTACCATTGTTACCAGAGATATATCTCTTGAACATAATTCTGGAGGAATGGAAAACAGAATTGTTTAATTACTTACATTGTAACAGCAGCAAGAAACCTAATAGCCAAACATTGGAAGTTAGAAAAACTTCCTTCTAGAGAGGACTTAATATCTAAAATTTTGGACTTAGCAGTAATGGATAGATTGAGTCTTATAGGAATTTATAACAATGAAGATGTATTTAAGAAAAGATGGAATAGTGTTTAGGAATGGTTAGAAGATAGAAATCTAGACTCGAAACCTTCAGTAATGCATGTTTAAATAAGTAACTTGAATGTCTTATTTTTTGTTTGTTTTCATATTGTAAATAGTGACGATTTATTACTTGCATATATATATACAACAAGATGTATACAACGTAATATAAAAATTAATAAAAATAGATACTGGAAAAAAATAAGTTATGATCTTCTAGGGGTATACCAGGAGAGGTGGTCCTAAAGATATGTGGGTCCTGAACTGTTAAGGGCCTTAAAGGTCAACACCAGAAACTTGAACCTGATCCAATACTCCACCAGAAGACCATGCAGCTCATGTAGCACAGGATGGATGTGTGCTGTATGCTGAGTCGCCATAAGGACCTGCACCACTGCATTCTGTACCAGTTGGAGTTTCTGGGTCAGCCTCAAGGGTAGGTCCACATAGAGTGAGTTACAGTAGTCTAATCTCAAGGTGACCTTTGCATGGATTACTGTGGCTAGATCAGGGTGAGACAGGTAGGGAGCCAGTTGCCTGACCTTGTGCAGTTGGAACAATGTCAGTCTGGCAACATTTGTGACCTGGGCATCCATTATTAGGGAGCCATCCAGAATCACACCCAAGCTCCCAACAGCACACCATCAAGAGCTGGGAGTTGGCATCCCAAATCTGAACCTCCCTGCCCCAACTATAGAACCTCCATCTTAGAAGGATTCAGTCTCAGCGAGCTGCTTCAACCATCCCATTACAGCCTCCAACCCAGTTTTTACTGTTTTACTGTTATTTTTGTGTCATGGAATATAAGTAGTATATGATGTATAACAGTACAGCAATGTTCTAAACCCCTTAACCTCAAATGTGTCTTAGAACAATGTAGCTGTGCTTCGAATCTTACTGCAAAGGGTATAACAGAAGAAATTGGGAGCACCAGTGATAAAAAAATGCATGGCACAAAAAGCCTCACAATGGTTACATACAATCTGAAAAAAAAAACAGAAAGGGGCATATTTGAGTACCCTTTTCTCTCACTGAAGCCTGTGGGACCCACCTTTATAACTTTATATGAATTACATTAATTTGCACGTGTATGGACAGGTCTTTGTTAGACCTCCACAGTGGTTTTGCTGCTACTCTTTCTTCTGTGTACCAAGGTGTGTATGTATCTGAATGCCCTGCTCAGACTGATGGTGGATGGAGGAGAAAATTGCATGGTTGTGCTGAAGGGCAGGATGTCAAAGACACAAGTAGACTTTCTGGTGAAAAATTAATTTCTCAACAAAGAAGACACGAGGGCAAATAACTCATTTGAAAGATTTAAAAAAGGTTAATTGACTAATTGGCAAATAGGATTAAATATTAACATGTGGATTACTTTCAGAGCTCTGTTGTATTGCAGGGTTTAAACCAAATGATTTTTTTTTCTGGTAAAAGGAAACAGAAAAGAAACAATGAAAATGAAATTACAGTTGAAAATGAGAAGGAATATTATGGGGATATAAATGCCAACATAAGAAAGGCTGAAGATAGACATAGTTTTGTTCGTGGAGTTGAAAGGGCTGTGATAGAACCTTCAATGCTTGCAGGGCATAAAGGCAACTGAAAACCATCTGAGATACTGTTTTACTAGATGTGACTGGGACAAAAAGGAAATATGACTAGGTAATGTCCTGATCTGGATGGCCCAGACTAGCCCAGTCTCATCAGATCTTGAAAGTTAAGCAGGGTTGATACTGGTTAGTGTTTGAATGCGAGATCACTGAGGAATCCAGGGTCACTATGCAGGGACAGGCAATGGTAAAACACATCTGAATGTCTCTTTTCTTGAAAATCCTACAGGGTCACCATAAGTCAGCTAGGACTTGAGGGAGCTCTTGTGACTGGATAACACTGGGGAGTTATTTTATAGTGCTATTCTAAGCAGACCCTTTGAAGCCCCTTGAATTAAATGGACTTAAAGGGGTGTGACATTGTTTAGGATAGCAATGTTAGGAACTATTGTCATGCCTGAGTTCAGTGAGGGATTACATGTGTGTGGAAGCAGGTTTTGGCATATATGTTCACAGGAGAGTGAAAAACTGCCTACAAAAATGTGAGCTTCACAGGCACATAAGTCTCCTTCCCAAAAATTGCTCTTTTTAAAACTGAAGTTGCACAGATTGGCTGTTCAGGAAGAGGAGCAGAATGTCCATATTTTTAAAAACTGATCTTATTAAAGGACTATGGACATGAAGCCCTGGATGTTCTGCATGTTCCACAGACACCCGCAAGTGATTGCTGGGAGCTGATTCCACAAGCAAGGTGCCATAGCAGAGAATGCCCTCTGCCTGGTAACCATCCACCTCAGCTCCAAAGATGTGATTATACAGAGGAGGACTTCTGAATAAGATCTTGACAACTTGGCAGGTTTGTGAAGTTCCACTCATCTTAATAGAAAGTTCTTCAAAACTGAGGTTGCTATACCTGTTGTTGTTAGCATTCACCATGGGAAGTTCTTGCATATGATGTTTGGACATTATTTTTCTGCAGTGATGGTCTGTTCATCTGTGTTGCCTTTCTCAGTACTGGGTGCTGTACAGTAAAGATTTGTGTTGGAGTACTCTAAGCTGAAAAACAAATGAAATTTGAATAAAAGAAGCAGGGAAAGAGAGAGAAAAGGGAGTGGATAAGGGGGAAGTGGAAGGAAGGTATCTAATGCATGGCTCAGATCTTTCTGCTCAGAAGAAGCAATCCTAAGTAGGTTGACACAGAAGTGAGTCCCATTTTATTCAATGGGGCTTACTCCCAGGGAAGTGTTCTTAGGATTGCAACCTACAACCATTGAATTTTTCAACAACCAAAGCTTTCCCACTCTCATTTGCAAAGCATCTTCTCTAATAACTTGAAACTTTGTCAGATAAGCATCGGGTTTCTTGTTCTATTAGTGATAGATACCTTCTCCTTCCCACCCAGCTCCATAAATACCGGACCTTAACCAATGGGAAGCAGAGACAAACTGGCTTTTTAATTTACAGGAAAAGTGTCCTGCATAGCACTGCCCTGGAGGGCCACTAGTGGCCAGGAACAGCAAGGTCATGTCCCAGAGCTTTTCCAGTGCTGCAGGTCTCATTTGGCAACCATGATCAGCATCAGCTCATTAGCTGCTCTCTCCTATGCTGATGCCAGTTGGTGATGAAAGACTGGATGATTATCGTGGAAGATATGTTCATCAAGAGCTACTAGCCAAGAAGACTTAAGATTATCTCCTTGTTCAAAGCAAGAAAAGCTTTCAATGCCAGTACTAGGAGGCAACATCAGGGGAAGGCTGTGGCCTCTATGTCTTGATTGTTGGCCCTCCCTGGTTGGCCACTGTGTAATGAAACAGGATACTGCTGGTCTGATCCAGCAGGGAACCTTTTATTATCTCATGTTATGAGGTTTGTGCTGCTGGCAGGGTTTGAGCTCAGGGGTCTCGGCAGTGCTAGCTTGTAGGGCCACAGGGGCTGCTAAGCTTGTCTTGTTCCCAGGCCATTTTAACTGTCCAGTCCATCCTTGGTGAAGAGAGTCTGTTTTGCCCCAGGCACTTGAAGAACTCCTGTGCACTGCTCTTGCCCTTTTCTCAGATGGGTTTGACAGAGTGTTTCAAATCCTTAATGCCATGTAGTAGTACTACATTGTCAGTTCTCAGCACTGCTCATCACAGGTGCCTGTCTGTTAGCTGAAGCACCTGCTTTCATGCTATTAGCATGGGGTACTAGTATGGAATCTGCTAGATACTGCAGCAACATGAGTGCCACATCTAACAACCACTCAAAAATTGTACCAGAGGCTGCACTGTAATCTGAGATCCCATACCAACCTGCCATGGTTCTTCTGACAGAAACACATGCTGGTTGTGAGGCAAGCACAAAGAGACTGTGCAGGAGGGGAGGGCCTTAATGATTCACTCTGAACTAGGGCACAGCCCTGGAGCTTGTTCTATAAACTGGGGCTCAGGCCTTATGTGTGATACATTTCTCATTAGCACCAAACACTGGCATAAAGATTTGAAGGCACTTAATGGCTAAGAGATTGGGTTGTGCAGCCTATGAGATCTCAACTAATTTAATAGACAAATAGTTCATTTTGGGGTGGCCTTGGGGCCATACTGCATGCTGCACTGGAGATTTACAAAAAGATCCCTACAATATTGTTTAGACTTTAAAGGCTGTTAGGGAGAGGGGGGGGGAATCTGGATCAGGACCATGACAGTGGGAGAAGAGGGTAACACTATCATCATCATCATCATTCACAATCAGACATTTGACTGGTTGATGGTGTTCTGCCGTTTGAGAACTATCCAAGTTCTTGGGAACTGCAGATGTATCTTTGTAGGATTCTTGCTGTTTCAAGCAACATGGTTTTCTGGAGCTGTTATTTGCTTTTCCACCACACACATCCCATCCCCAGCTTCTTCTGCTTTAAAAAACCATCCCACAGAAGAAGCTCTCCCATCAGGAGTTTAAACTCCCCAGTCTTGCTTCTCTTCCCTAGCCAACCCACCATGGTGGGGAGACTGGGGAAGGGAAGAGTGGCATTTAAAGATACCTATCTGATCTTGCTTCCCTTCCCCAGCCAATGCTGTGGTGGAGCAGCTGGGGAGGGGAAGGGGGGAGGAAACCTTTAAACCCCTCTGCCTTGCTTCCCCCCCCCCTTCAGAGCGGAAGAGAAGCAAGGGGGGGGGGGTTAAAGGTTTCCTCCCTGGGAAGCCAATCAGCCCAGCCAGTCACTGGTCCAATCAGCTTTCCTGGGTGGAAACCTCAAACCACTTTGTTTCCCATCTCTTCCTGACACTTGTCACAGCCACTGGTCAACCCGGGGAGGGAAGGTAAGGTATGGGGAGCTGAATAAATAAAGCAATACCTATTATTTCCTGGATTCTGGATTATCGGCATAGGGGTGGCCAAACTGAAGCTCGGGAGCCACATGTGGCTCTTTCACACAGTCTAATTTAATGTTAATAAAAGCAAATTTGCATATTTTTCAAAAAAATTGTGGGTAATATTTGTTCATGTCTTGCAGCTCTCAAACATCTGATGTTTATTCTGTGTGACTGTTAAGTTAAGCAAGTTCCCCACCCCTTGATATTTTTCGGGTTTGGTATACCTGAACCGAAAAAATACTGATTTTTGTGTTCGTGTGTACATCCCTACGCTGAAATTTATTTCTTCTCTATGGAATAACAATTTTAAAGGCACAATTCAGCCAAAGCCCTTTTGGGCCTCCTAAATTTCAGTGGGAGAAATTAAAGCTTATGTTTAATACTTCATTTGGAAGCAATGGGAAGTGAAAATATTTAATTGTGGTTTATCATTTCCTAGATATTTAAAGCCCTTTTTTGTTTTTTTAAAATTTGCAAGCTTTACCTAAAACAAGCTTTTCAGCTTTTCTGAAATGAAGAATGAAACAGATCTTGTTTCCTTCAAAACATGCCATATTATAAAATCAGAGTTACATCGGTGCCTTTCCTCTTCTGCGTACGTCTTGACAGTATGTCATCTTGGAAAGGTCTCTGCCTTAACCTTCCACTACCCTGGGGGTGTCAGTGTGGACTGACACCGCCTTGAAAGGATGTGCATTTCACTAGCAAAAAGAGAATTATTGACACTAGGCATGGCCCACTGTCAACAGTCTGGCATATTATTGAGTGGTGAACATCTTTTAACAGGTTATTAGCCCTAGAACAAATTCTGCTTTCAAAATATACCTTGGCATCTGCCAGAGTATGTTATGGCAGCATTCTAAACTGAATATTCAGGGATACATTTCCCACAACAATCTTCAGATTTTAATTTGGGGACTGGTGTCCAAGTCTTTTGATTGCTTTCTAAATACTGAAGACACTCAAAAATCTGAAATGAAATTTGATGTGATACCTCCTGAAAATGGCACAATCAAAAGATAGGCCCTCCATTAATTTGTTCAATTATTTGTTTCAAAATGAGCTCATAATTGTTCTGAGTTATAGCAAATTTAAATTTCAGAACACCCTATTCCAGTTAGAAATGTTGAATTCCATCAGTGTAATCCTTCAACATGTGGGTCCACTGCTCATGTGCAAAGGGATTCCATCATGCTTGACAGAATCCTATTTCTCTCTTTCTCTGTCAGGGCATGTATGTGAGAGTATATGCAAGCACTGGATCAGGGCAGTCTGGAGCATGGGAGAACTGTGAGCACCACCCAATGACAGGACTACATTGAGCCCTGAGACTCTGTTACACTCATGTAGGGAAGGATCATGTTTTCTACATTAAGACAAGGATACCACAGCACTTCATGGTCCTATTCTGACTGTGTCTTAGTTGAAAGCCCAGTGTAATGAACCCATGTGTGAGGGGAAAGGTGTTGCATAGATGCAAAACTACCATATCAGCGAAAGACTCTTTCTGACATACTAGTTTTTACATGTAGGGGGAATATTGTATGTGGGGAATAATTCAAACATTCACTCCACCACCTGATGGTTAACAACTGCTGCATTGCCATTTTACTAAAACCCTATTTCTTTTTTTAAAGAAAAGTCTTCTTGAACATTTGTGTGCATCATTAAAATAAGCACTTTTTAAAGAATAGGCAGGATTGATTTTCTAGCCCCACCTTGTGATTTGTTACTACACTGGTTGCCACCAAAAAAACCAGCCCCATATCAAGCCCCCCCCCCCCCCGGTAATATGCACCTCCCCTCAGCTCTTATCTTGCTATTTGCCCAGCCAGTGTGGGGAAAGGAAAATGCTCATAGAAATAACTTCGGGAAATAAGGTAATGTTAATTTCATGTTAGGGAGAGATAGAAGGAACATAGTACATGGTTGTTTTTTTCAGAAGAGGCCTAGTGTTTTTGTATCATCTGGTTTCACCTCAAAAGGTAACTCTGAGGAACAAAACAGGTAGATATGAGGAGTTTGGCCTCCTGCCCTGAAAATCTGAGCTTTCATTGAAGGCTTCTAGTTGCAGGGTTATGCTTGGAACATGTGGGTAGTGCTTTATTATCGTTTTCTTTGCCTAAGATGAAAAGCATGACCTAAAGTATTGCTTGAAAACATGATAAACATAAGCTGAATGCTTATATTTTAAAAAATCAATGACCCTGATAACAGAACAGGCAACATTTTCAGAACAATGTTTCAATGGAATAAAGGCTTGAGCAATGTGTTCTATTTTAAACCAAATCATTTTAGAATGATTTAAGTAGAGCTACTGTGTTTTATCCCCAGGGGAAACAATTCCAAAATCCAAAGGCAATTCTTTTCTTTTTTTTTTATAATTTTTTTATTGATTTTTCTCTATGACTACAACTATAACGCTACAATCTAAGCTACATATACCTTATACAGAGAGTACTTTATCATTTGCTTAATACTACCTTGTTACATAAAATAATTATGAAGCATTTAAAAGCTTGGATAAATTTCAATTACTTGTTACTGCTACTATAAAAGTTATCAAAACTATTTGGCAGGCACGCCCACCTAGAGAAATACGGTTAATTAAACCATTTATAATACATAAGTGCAATGCTTAATAAAACAGTTTAATCACTATTTCTTCTTTCGTCCTCTTCTTGTCTTAACAGTCTCAACTATTTTTGGAGCTGCAGCTCCCTTTTCCGAGTCAGACACTTCTTCTTCACTCTTTGAGCTATCAAATCCATACATGCTTTCTTGCGAGGCCAGTGAACCATCTGAGTCTCTCCCAGTTTTCTGCTCTTTGCTTTTTTCCAGAAATTTTTTCGCTTGTTGAACAGAGTCAATCTTATACTTCTTATCTTTGATGCTGAAGCATAGTCCTTCTGGAGTATTCCAACGATAGATGATAGACTCAGACTGGAGCCAAGATGTCAATTTTCCATAGGCTTTCCTTCTTTTCCTTATTTCAAATGGGATATCCTTCATCACTTTTACTTCTTCTCCCAGGATCTTCAGAGCTGCTTTGTTTGTGGTCCTAAGCACCACGTCTCTTGTAGATTTTTTGGAGAACCTTATCATAATTTCAGCAGGCAGGCTTTTCTTTTTAGTGTAATCTGGATAGGTTCTGTAAACCATATCCATATCGCTTTTTATATCCGCTGCTTTCATGCCTGTCACTGGTTCAAGTGCTTCACTTAGCAAATTTTTAAGGTCTTCTCCTGTGTTTTCTGGCACATACTGAAGTCTTAGGAAAAAATTCGATCTATCCATTTGTAATTTCAAAAGCTGATCGTGGTGGAAGGCCTTTTCCTTCTCTGCCTTTTGCAGTCTTGCGTCTTGGTTTTTTACTGAAGTTTTTACTTCCAGAAGTTCTCGCTGCAGCTTCTCTGTGGATTTATTCGACTCTTTTAGTTCTAGCTGCATTTTGTCCATTTTAACGTTGAGAGCTGTCATTTGGTCCACTAGAGGTTGCAATAACGAGGAGAACACCGCACTCATCTCCGTGGTATCAACCTTTGAACTCGGAGCTGTACTTCCTAGTTTGGGGGAAGGTTTCGGTTTCCCCGTCATTGTTGAGACTACGCTCTTTGTTTATAGATAGATAAGATGAACGAAAGGAGCAAATTTTCAAACAGCACTTATGTCCTTCTAAAGTTTATATCTCCAAGTGAGCGATGCTGCCATCTAGCAAGGCGGATGGGCTTTTATTCCTGCAGTAACGCCACGTAAAGAGTCTCGTAAGTACGCTAGTCCCGGAGGGGGGGGGGGTTTCACTCCTCCCGCCGTCTTCCCGCTGTGTTCTGCTTTTCTTACTTCAGACTCACGTTTTCTCCATGTGTAACTGTCAGTTCCAGCCTCATTGCTTCGCACTCTCTGCTGCTTCTCAGATTTGCGCTTTCAGCCATATGGCTCCCACGGTGGGGGAACCTATGGGGGTGATGAAAAGGGATCTCTATCCCTCGGTCGCCACTATAGGGAGAGATCCCCTTCAGGCAACCCCAGGCAGAGCCCCCTCACTGGGGTCTCTGGGGGCTCGGCACCAGTCCAGAGCCCCTTCTTCCCGCCGGGTACGGATCGCGCTCCTCACAGATGTGGAGGAGCACGTCCGCCATGCTCGCAAGTCTTGCCGGAAGTCCAAAGGCAATTCTTGCTGATGCCAATGATGATGATCTCATTGACATCCTTATGGAGTAGGATAAGCCTTCATAGGAGCTCTTTTTGCATGGTATCTGATGTTGCTGGTGTAAGTGCTCAATGCTTTTGTATCTCCTTTAGAGTTGAATAAGACCTCCTAACTTCTTTAAAGGCATAGCAGCAAAGGAGCACAGTGCCATGTGGAATGTGTAGAATTGTGTTCCTTGCAAAATCGGTAGGGGAATGCTTAAGAGGCTATTGGTTCTGCTTCAGGGTATGCAGTGGATGATCATTCAAGACCCTTCCAACTCAGAGTTTCATTGAAATTTTATAGATGCTCAAACTGACATCATAAAATAAGAATGGGACAGGATAAATGAGATTTAAAGAAACTGATTTTTTATTTTCAAAAAATATGTATTTCATTCATTTTTACCCATTGAGCCCACTGGGGACAAAAAGTGGCTTCACTCTTCTCCACTCCTCCACTTTATCCTCACAACAACTCAGTGAGGTTGGTTAGGCTGATCAAGGGTACGTTAGGTTGTCATATCTGACAAAAGGAGCTTTGATGAAAGATTGTACCCCCAAAATCTTGTTGGTTTCTAAGGTGCTACTAGACTCATATCTGGCTGTTCTACCACAGACTAACACAGCTATCATCTAAAACTAGGCTGAGTATGATTGGTCCAAGATCACCCAGCAAGCTTCCACAGAAGAGTGGGGATTTGAACCTGGGTCTCCCAAATCCTAGTCTGACACTTTAATCACTACACCATACTGTCTATAACCTGTCCTCTTTGCACAGGATGAAGATGCCACCAGAATGAAGGCTGAATAAGAGTGAAAGTTGGGGAGGACGGGGGCAAGCAGGACGGGCAACCACCTTCCTCCCCACCTTTCACTCAGCCTTCATTCTGGTGGCATCTTCACCCAGTGCAAAGTGGATCGTGAGCATAGCTTGCCCCTCTACTTTTTTTGAGTTCTTAGATGGAAGGATGGAATCTCAGTTGGAAGCATTCTTTTGATAAACACATCCAGCTTTATGTGCAGGAGATCAGATAAAATCTCATGTTTCTAGTTCTTATGGTTTAACAAGTAATCTGGACTATGAATGACTGGTAAACATTGATTAGTGAATGTCCGATTCAAAGCAGAGGGGGAAGGGCCTTCAGTATCATTTCAATATCATTTCTCATTAACCAACCCTGTCATTGTTTAAATAAGGGGGGGGGAAATGCAAAAGCTGTGTTGTTTGCCTTCCAGCCATACGCTGGGATCCTATGTTCAGTTGTTCACATTTATAAATATCCACTGAATAAGTCAACCTTTGCTATGTTGTTGCTCTTCGTCTTTGTCCATAGATGGTTGTCCCATTGCTTTTATTCTCTGAATTGATACAGATTGCTTACAGAGAGCATGAAAGCTTTCAGAGGTTGAATGAGTTACAATCATTGAATCTGAAAAGGATGCATACATTCCAGGTTAAAGCCTGACAGGTACTTTCAGTCTCTGACTCCATGTTTGCTGACAGAAGCTGTTAACGGTGATCTTTACTGGGTTCAGCATAACTGAGAGTCAGCTCATCTGTTTGGCACAGTTCATTTCTTTGTTTTCACTGGTATTGTGAGCAATTGACTAGCCTTGCCTGTTAAGGTAAGCAAAAGAATACTGTCCAATCTACAAGTCACTTTCATTGTCATACAGATCACTGGTAATCTGGAGGGGTATGAACCCAGTAGGGGTGTTCCCAATGGACTACAGATGTCCTACCATCACCATTTTCTTTTGTAATTGTTGCTTTTTTTAGGAGAAGGAGAAAGATAGGAAAAGAAAGATGGAGAGAAGGGAAGAGAAGAGAGAATGAGAGGCTAATATATGGTTAAAAATGAAAAGTGGGTCACACACATTGAGGTTCAATATGGATCCAAATTTGTAAGGATTGACAGCTACAGCTATATGTTACAATGGTGGTCAGTGGCTTTGGGTTGCATTGATATTGTTGGCTTTGTGGTGGTCCATTTTCATTAAGATAGTATTGAAGGGAGAGTTCCCCAGCCCTACTGCATCTCCTCTTTCTTGCTTTTTCAAAGTGGGCGAAACAGATCCTTCCCAAGAAAATCAATCAGTGTGGAGCAGAAATATCTGGTATAGATGGGAAAGTATAGAGACAAACTTACTGAGTCTTCTGAAGAAGTCAGCAGCGACTAACGAAAGCTCATACCCTACCACAAATTCTGTTAGTCTCTAAGGGGCTACTGGACTCTTACTCTTTTCTATTACTGAGTCTTCTGTATGATAAAATATTCCAAATCCTTGAGCAAGCCTTGTTTATGCAATATGTTGATTTACAGCATGTAACAAATCTTTTCAGCCTAGCTGTGAATTTTAACTTTGGGAAGCAGGAGAGATCTCTCCAGCATAATGGCCTTTATTAACAGGAATCACGCTATTGGACCAAGTTAATAACATAACACTGGCATGCTGCTAAGTTGCTTTTGAATAATGCCTTTAAAGAATATGGATATGGTGGCAAGTAGTCCAGTGTACAATCTATTTCCTTTGATGAAATGTTTCAAAAACGTTATTATGCTTCCCATTATCATATGATTTTTTAAGCTATTTTTTTAGCCAAGTGCAATGCTTGTTTAAAATATGTGAAGCTTCTACAGAAGCAATTTCTATTTGTACTCCCTAAATGATTAGTATATTTGACAGACTGAAAGTCAGATAGCTCTAAATGTTTTTCCCGATTAGTATTAATTAATATTATGTTTACACAAACCTGCCTACAAGGGATTTGTGTGTGTGTGTATGCGCACACACACAAAAAAATGTTGTGTAAAAATAAAGATGCTAACTTAGGAAGATGTTAGATGCAAAATACATTACAAGGTCAAATCCAGCCTCAATTTTATCTTTCCTTTCCATTAATGTTTTTAGAAGGAGTCTTCCAAAGCATAGGTGCTGGTGCTTTGGTATTTGGTATGAAGATGTGACACCTCATCTTAAATTCCTTAACCACATTTCTTAAGTTGACAGGGATGTCAGGAAGCGTGCCTGATAAGGCTTGCTGTCCCCTTGGAACTGACTAATCATACATGAAGCCTTGGCAAGAGATAACCAGGTTACAGGAGACCCAAAATGACATCACATCAACTCTGTTTCATAACCTGTAGACACCAGTGCCTATCACCACTCCAGGTTGCTAACATCCTTGACACACAAATGGTATTTTCAGTCTCGGATGTCCCCCTTTTACTCTGTATCTGTCATTATGGGGTAAATCAAGAGCACATTTGTCACTAAATGTAAAGGACTATTAACTCCCCGGCACTTTGTCAGCCAAAGCATCGTTTTTCTGGTGTACATCACCCGCAGACCTCCTCAGCATTCTAGCGATTTGCATAACTGTTTGGCTGCCTGAATTGGCGATCAGAGGATAATGGCAAAGTTGTTCAGAATTCCATGCAAAACTCTGCCCAGAACGGAGGGGGGAAGAAGAAAATAGACTGGTGCTTTAAATCTTGGAGAGTTGTTCACATCAATAATGAATTTCAAATAATTTATTCACTTCAGGAGTAAGTGGTTGGCATACAGTCCTTGCAGCTGGTTTGTTGAGATAATTGATTTCCATATATTTTAAAAGGTGGAGGGTGGGTGGGTGGGAAATTTATGACGACTACTGTGGGGTTTTTGAGGGAAACCATGAATGCCATATCAGTTTAATTATAGCTCCATCTTTAGCTGATGCAGGTTCTTTCCTACTAGCATTAAAATATCCCAGCATCTTGAAATGGAACGACAATGCATTTTTTATGTCCTTTGTCCTACCTTGTATGCTAGCTCAGAGCACGGTTACATGTGTACTTCTAGCTTTCTCCCCCACTAGATAGTTAACGTGACATGCAAGACCAGTCTGCATGACACAGATAACTCAAGGGAACAGGAACAAAGTAAATGAGCAGTATTAGTGTTTGGATGTGAGCTGGGCTGGATGGCAGGGAAGGAGGGAAATAAATTCTCAGAACTCCTCATTTCATTTCTAGAACTGATTCCCCACCACCATGCTGACCCTCTCCCATTCCCCTGTGCACAAAGGTTTTAAAATGGTAATCATATTCAGGAAATGAGATGTTCTCTCTTCAGGTACCAATATCAATATATAAAGGGGGGGGGGAGTCATTAACAAGATGTCCTCCTCAACGAAGCCTATTATGTGCCAACAAGGTAATTGAGGTGATAAAACAAGCCTTTTAGAGGTAATGCAGGCCTATTTGCTATGGAAATATCAAGAAATTGTTGGCTATTGTAACTCTGCATGCAAGAGGATCTGAAAGGGAAAGGGTTAAGAGAATTCTCTCACTGGGGTACACATAGCAGTTGGCCCCACCCTCTCATCAGTTAGATGTTGTGCCTCTTTGGCCCTTGATTGCCTTCTGTTTTCATCTGCTACCCTCTCTTCTCCCTCTTACCTGGGCTTGGAGCTGTAGCATGATAACCTTTTTGAAGTTAATCCATTCACAATAAGTTAAAGATACCTGCATGAATATGTCATGTAAGATGTGCTTCTATTTTTGTAAGTAAAAATTCTTTCTCTTGTTACCATTGGAGTCAGGTCACCTTTGTAATTTGTTTGAAAAGCATTTTCCTCTTAACTGGGAAACATGGAGAATCAAGAAAAGCTTCTGTGCTTCCAAGCCAAATGATATTTTTTTTTACACTTAACCCAATAGATTATAGGCCCAGAGTCTGTAAAAATCTTAGATTAAGTTTAATGTTTAAAAAGGACTTAGAATCTTTGATTAGCAGATCCCCCCCTTTATCTTTTAAATTGTTCCATTGTTCTTCTCCTCATTACTGTGATAAGGATGGCTGAATCAAGCAGATATTTGGAGATCCCAAAACTTACCGTGGGCTGTTAATGTCATTTGGCATCTGAAATCACTCCACTTTCCAATATATAGGACAGATGGAGTCACATTCTAGTTGTATCTGAAGAAGTGAGCAGTGACTCAAGAAAACTTATACCCTGTGACAAATTTTGTTAGTCTTTAAGATGGAATCTTACTCTTTTCTTATGTATTTATTTCTATATTGCTTTATTTTTTATAGACTCTCCATTCATTTTTGCTTATTATTCATAGAGTCCTCAATCTAGCTGGTTCACAATCATTGGTGGCCAGTTCTGAAAACATGCTCTTTTGGGGGAAATTTTTTTAAACTGCTGTTCAAGGAAAAGAAGCAGAATTATGTATGATATGTTGTTCAAGGCTTTCACGACCGGAGTTCATTAATTGTTGTAGATTTTCTGGGCTGTATGGCCATTGTAGTTCTCTCCATATTTCTGTGTTATACCTTTAAGGATGCCAGTCACAGCTGCTGGCAAAACGTCAGGTACTACAATGCCAAGACCACAGCCATACAGCCCGGAAAATCTACAACAACTAAAGAATTATGTATGACTGCATCACCTCCTAAAATGTGGGTTTAAAAAAAACACATTTATGCCAGCACATATTATAGTTATCCTTGTTCTGGTCAGTGGAAAATACAGATATAAAAGTGGACCTGAATTAAATTTAATTGCCTATACAATCGGGTCCCTTTCTCCTGAAATTTGGCAGGGGAAGTCACATACTGGGGTACAAATGTTTGAAAATTTCATCCAAATTGGATGACAAACCAAACTGCATAGAACTTGGATGGCAAACAAAGACTTTACTGCTGGAAATGTACACCCCACTGAAGCCAATGTAAATGAAAATGAATGCAATACCAAAAACGAATGGGAATAACCATGAATGCGATGAAAATGAACAAAGCTTTTGAACTGAAATGGGCAAAAATTGAACTGAACTGCGGGGGGGAGTGGGGGGAGAGAGAAAACTAAACTGCACATCTCTAATTAACTGGTTTGATCCAGGGCAAGGATTGGGCAAGGATTATACAAAGCCTGTGAATCTTCCCACCTCCTTTCTAATTCTTCCCACTTCTTTTCTAACTCTAGGACTGTAGTGGGGGAATAAGTCAAAATTGTTCTCTTCTTCCTGTTTCATCAGCAGAGCTCCACTGACAGACAAGGTGGGAAGGGCAATTTCACACCCTATTCTCTGTTCACTACAGTCCACTGACCAATGTGGCTATTATTCCATGTGGTCTCACAATGCCAGGAATAAACTTTCACCGGCTTGGAAACGGCTGCTGGGAGTATAGAAAGCTCTGTGACCATCAGTGCCTTCCATGAATGGATCACTAGATCCAACTCTCTGTTCTTTAGTTATGGAGTATTAACTACAAAGAACCTTCAGAAACGACAAATGGCTAGCATTCGTTCTTTCTTTTTAATTAATTTATTAAAAGGTATGGAAAGACATAATAAGAGAAAGAGAGGAAGGGAAAGGGGGAGAGAGGGAGAGAGGGAGGGAGAAAGGAAGAAAGGAAGAAAGGAAGAAAGAAAGGAAGGAAGGAAGAAAGAAAGAAAGAAAGAAAGAAAGAAAGAAAGAAAGAAAGAAAGAAAGAAAGAAAGAAAGAAAGAAAGAAAGAAAGAAAGGAAGAAAGGAAGAAAGAAAGAAAGACTTTCTGGACACTGAAATTTCTTTCTATTTAATAACCTGCACCAGCTAAATAGATGAATTGTATTTTCCTTCTACTTTTATCATTAAATTGTGTTAGGTTCTTCTTAAATTGCTTCTTAAATGAGGGATGCTATTGAAATCAGAGAGCAGAACCTGATCAATACTTTTATGTGTCACAAATGACAAAAAGCTAATGCACTGGGAATTTACTGAAATGTTTATTGGTTTACAGCAGTCCTCTAGGGAACACTACAAATCCACACAATGTTTGTGAGTGCTCAGTGTTGCATTTCGAACACCGATTTCACTGATAGATGTGCAAAAAACTCATGTAGACAGACAGGCAGCTCTCTAGTGACCATCTGTCTGCCAACGCTTGTGAAGAAAAAAGCATTCCTATGTGGATCTGCCATAAATTATATGTAACAAAGTGGTTCTAAATTAGTCTGTTAACAGTATGGAATGCTGTGAGATCAGCAAAGAACTTGCCAAACAAATGGTCCATATAGCTCCATAGTTTGTTCACTGCGACCAGCCAAGATGTTATGGCAAAGTTCATAAACAGGACATGAAGATGATATCTGCCCCATGTGTTAATCTGAGCACCTGTCAGTTAGAGGCATGGTGTTTTGAAGGCTGCACTTGTGGTTATGGCTTATACTAACTAGCAGCCCCACTACGGTTGCCAGGTCCCTCCTGGCAACTGATGTGGGATGGGGGGAGTTGGGAGGAAAAAGAGAAAGGCCTAAACCTCATCACCAACTTTGCAAAGGCGGTGATGCCATCCAGGCAACACTGGTACTTGGGCAAAAACTCTTATGGTAGAATCCGGTTTTACCACAGAGTTTTTGCCCAAATACCAGAGTGTCTCCTGGACGTTGCTAGTCTAATGATGTCACTTCCTGTAAAACACCAACGATGAGGTTTAGGCCTTAAGTCCACCCACTGATCAGTGGCTGTGAAAAGTACTGGAGTTGGAGATGCGGTGAAGTGAAATCAGCAAGCAGAGTTTATTTAGGGTTCAGATGAAGCATACCAACCGGCGGTCAGGGGCCTGCTTATATTCACAGTAAAGCCGTGCCCCCGACCTCGCCCAAACAGGGTGATTGGATTAGGTTCCCACCAGAGGCTATCATAGGACTGTTTGAATATCCTAAGCCTCTGATAGGGGGACATTTAGGATCCTGGCAGGCTATTGTTTGCCGGACTGAAGCTCAGCCCTTCCCTGGCCATGTGCTCGGTGGTGGCCATGTGACCGTCGCCATTGCATACACGACAGGCTGGGAGTAGGGCCTGGCAGCAGGGGACCCCCGCCTTCACTGGAGTGTCTGGCAACCCGAAGCCCCACTCTCCAGAACTCCAATCCAGGAAGATTAATATACACATGCAAACAGTTTTCTAAAAGTGGATAATTTCTTTAAACACCAAGTATGCAAAATGTTGTCTGTGGAACAAAATCCCAGGGGCTAGGCTGGGCTGGGACATGAATGGTGTCACCTTTGAGAACCGTAGCACGCAATGTACACTAAAAGAGAAAAGGGGGATTTTAAAAATTGATAAGTAATATACTGCCTTTCAATTACAATTTTCAAAGCAATGAACAATTTTAAAATAATACTACTTATGACCAGCTAAAATTATTATAACCAGTAAAACAAATCAAACATTGGCAGCTACTGACACTGTGGACCATGTTATGCTATGCTGCTAAGGAGCCTGCATGTGATGTGATGTGAGTCTGGCCAGGACAGTGTTGAGATAGTTCCAGTCTTTTCTGTCAGACTGGCCTCACAAACCTGGTTTTTTGTTTATTTGTTTATTTATCATTTATTTATTTAGATTTATACCCCGCCTAGCTGTGTTTGTTTATTAAAAGCTTGAATAATTAAGTTTTGTTTTTAATAGACACTGGCCAAGTTGCACACCCTCCCAAAACACACAAGTAGATCTATAACTTCTAAAAGTACAGAATAATAAATTGCCACCCAAATCTGAACACCACAGTATAAATGAAAGCTTCCTTTCTGAAGGAAAATGAGAGGCATTATGTATCAAATGTTTAACACCGGAACTTGTGAATTCCCCCAATAATGGCTAACACAATGCTGCTTATATAAGGAGTGTCTCATCTCTTTTGCTACACAATAGCTGCTTTAATGTGAGAATTCCTCAGTGACAAAAGGTCTATTGTTTGAATGTTATATGCATTAAAGAGTTTGAAGAAATCCACAGCAACTGTCAGCTATGCCGTGGGCAGCAAGCTATACTTGAATGTATCAATAATAACATAATCATTCTGGGGTGATAGAGCCTGACAAATTAGAGTGGGTAGATAGGTTTAGGAAATGAAACTATATTTGCTAGATTATTTGTTTACCTGTAGGCCCAAACCATAGGACTCAAAACTTGGGTAGGAGGAAGGAAGTTGCAGTCTCTGTGCTGTGGATCAGGAAGAAAATTAGAGAGCCCAGCAGGGCCCAGGAGCCTAATCTTGCTGTATTAGATGGTGAAGCTGGTTAGGAATCAGGTGATCCTTAACAGGTTGTGAAGATTTCTCCTGATGTCTCATCTGAGTGACTTTTTAATAGGGTTTATTTATTTATTTGAATTTATATCCCGCCTAGCCAGCACAAAGCTGCTCTAGGCGGCTCACAACATTAAAATCAGTATACAAAATTCAGTTAATAATGTATCAATAAAATCACTAAACCCACTAAAATGGCGGCAATTTACAAATCCAGCACTAGAAACAGTCACTGCTTCATCCCCCTGGCCAGGGGCAACCACCAAGAGATGTACCGGGCCTACACATCATTGGCCACTTACCCATGGCCATTTTCCCCAGCGGCGGCCCCAAAAGCCTGGCGGAAGAGCTCCGTCTTGCAGGCTCTGCGGAACTGCAAAAGGTCCCGCAGGGCCTGATGTCTTCCAGGAGCTCATTCCACCAGTGGGGGACCGCCACTGAGAAGGCTCTATTCCTGGTGGTCGTCAGTCTGGCCTCTCTCAGGCCAGGCAGGGTCAGGCGATGTTGTGTGCTGAATCACAGTGCTTTCTGGGGTATATATGGGGAAAGGCGGTCCCTCAGGTAGGCAGGCCCCTGACCATATAGAGCTTTAAAGGTCAAAACCAGCACCTTGAACTGGATCCGGTACGCTATCGGCAGCCAGTGCAGTGTCCTCAGCGCAGGCCGGATGTGGTCCCTCACAGAGAGGCCCATCAGTAACCTGGCTGCGGCATTCTGCACTAGCTGCAGCCTCCGGAGCTGGGACAAGGGCAGCCCCATGCAGAGAGTGTTGCAGTAGTCCAATCTCGAGGTGACCATAGCATGGATCACTGTAGCCAGGTCATTGCGTTCAAGGAAGGGAACCAACTGCCTAATCAGCTGTAGATGGTAAAAGGCTGCCTTGGCAGTGGCGGCTACCTGGGCCTCCATAGTTAGGGAGGGATCCAGAAGCACTCCCAAGCTCCGGACCCTCGGCGCTGGCACCAATGGCGCCCCCCGAAGGCCGGTAATGGAATCCCTAACCCTGATCTGCTCCGATTCAGGCACAGGACCTCCGTCTTCATTGGATTTAATTTCAGTCAACTCAGCCTAAACCAGCCCGCCACATCCTGAAGCACCCAGTCCAGGTCATCTGGGGTGGCTCCAGACTGGCCGCCCAACAACAGATACAGCTGGGTGTCATCCACATACTGGTGACAACCCAGCCTGTACCTCCGGGCAATCTGGGCGAGAGGGTGCATGTAGATGTTAAACACAATCGAGGATAGCACCGCCCCTTGAGGCACACCGCATACCAGTGGGTGCCTTTGGGACGTCTGCTCACCTAGCTTCACTCTCTGTCCCCAATCTTGGAGGAAAGAGACAAGCCACTGTAAGGCAAGCCCCTGAACCCCCATATCGGCGAGGTGGTGGGTCAGTAACTGGTGGTCGACCATGTCGAATGCCGCCAACAGGTCCAACAACACCAGCACCGCTGTGCTGCCTCGATCCAGATGCCACCGGAGGTCATCTGTGAGGGCGACCAGCGCTGTCTCCGTACCATAGCCCGGCCGGAAGCCGAACTGAAATAGGTCTAGCGCAGAAGTGTCATCCAGAAAGCCCTGCAATTGAATTGGCGGCGCCCTCTCCAAAATCTTGCCCCAAAAGGGGGAGGCAGGTTGCCAGGTCCCCTTGTCCTTCCAGTGGGGGGATTTGAGGGGACATTCTGGGAGTGGGTGGGGATGCCCCCAAGCCCCACCCCATGCCCTACCCCCAAGTCATGGCCACCTGTGGTCACCCCTCTCTTTCCCCTCCTGAAGTGATTTAAAGGGATTCAGCTGATCGGCAGGAACACATGGCCCGCCGATCATTTGGAGGGTCCTTTAAATCTTTCAGCAGGGAGGGAGAGGGGCTGTTGCTGGCCACAGCTCTGTGTGCAAAAACACCTTTTAAAGGGTCTTTTTGCAGGTGGGGTGGGGGCCACAATCAGGTGGTCGTGTGAATCCTCAGACACTACCAGCAATCCAAACACAGCCTGTAAGACATACATGTATGTCCTTCAGGAACTTGGCCACCCCTTCGATCTTGCGGCTTGCCAGGGGTTGCAGAAAGAGCAGTTAAGCACCTGATAAACCTCGACACATGTCTGTGGTGGGATTTGACTTGTTGGGTCACAAGTTATACAGGCTGGCAGAGATGCTCAGATACTCTACCCTGAGTATAAACTGCATGCAAGGCAATTTGAGGCCAGATACAGAAGTTTTCTCTTCTAAGCCCCCCCCCCCCCCTCAAGTATGCTGTTTTCCATTAGGGTTCTGGGGTGGTATGGGATTGATTAGACTGTTTTATATTCCCTCTTTGTTTATTTTGTAAAAACTGTACTTGGATAGTGCACCATTTTATGCCAGCCTAGCTTTGCATTTTTACAGTCTGCTAATTAAACCATTTTAACTAATTTGTTTGCATTTTGCATGAGCAAGTTGGGCTTTTGGATTGACTAATGTAATTGCAGCCAGTTTCTGCCAAATACAAATTACTCTTTCTGGTGTGAGCTAGAGAGAAAAGTAAATATTTAATAGACATCAATACCCATGCAGCATTTTTAGGCTGTGGATTTTTTTAACTATGGAAAGTTTAAATAATTTCTTTGGTGCTTGATTGCCCTTTAATGTTCAGAAATTATTTTTTAATCTTTTTTAAAATAATAATGAATTGGACATTTTAGCAACTCCACAAGGGTTTAGTTTCTGTACAAATTACAATTTTTAAAATCCTGAGATGCTTTAAGATCTGGTTATTCCACATTTAATGTTAATGGGCACAAGTTTTTAAGCTGAGTGCAGTTTCCAGGGAATGGTTGCTGATTTGTTTGCAACATTTATAGAACTAATGTGAGACTGAAAGCTTTGTTTTTAAAATAATCTTCCTTAAAATGGGACAGCTATGTCTAAAACATTCCAATAAACAATTATATAATCTGTGTATAATCCAGAGGAAGTAACAAAGTGCTCGTGTGTATTTCACTGGAGCATGTGCTGAAGAATTTACCCATTAATTGTGCTTGGCCTTTACAATCCAATCATCCTGAATTAGGTCCACAGTCTCTCTTGGTATTTCGTTAACATTGTTGCATCTCGTGGCCAATCCTTTCATACATAGTCTATTAGCTATATATAAAAGTAGGGTGGCCAACTGGGCAGGAAAAATGACCTGGCTAGCTCCTGTGCATAACAGAGTTTTGATCTACAGAAATCAGGTGAAACTTTTTATCGAGTAAAACTAAATCTGTCCCCTTCTAATGACCACAGATCAAAGTACTGATAAAGGGAAAGCAACATGCAACTGTTTAAAAGTTAACAGCCATGTCTGACATGGGACCTTGTGATGTCCTCACTTATTGGGGAGATAGGTTCTCCTTTAAAACATGCTCTGTGTACATTAACTTGGTAGATTTCTGCTGCCACCAGGAATTAAAAATTCCAACTCTCTCTATTTTGGTAGAATGATGCAGTGCCTGGGCGCTTCAGAAGACTATGTGGCCCTGGGGAAGAACTGTTCTGATTTCTGGGATAAGTTTAAACAAATAAGGATTTATTTATACAGAACAAAATAGGTTTCTGGTTATTTTGAACTGTTGCTGAAAAAAGGAAATTGTAAATATAACTTGCAAAGCTTGGCATCACAGTCTCTCAAACTCCAAAACTCCACTCTGACAGGCTTAGACAGTCAGTCTAATCTCGCTCTCTCTCATATATATACATACAAGAAGCGGGACCCACGATACTCGTGGGGGGGAGTATTTCCCACAGCTCAGGGCCTGCTCTGAAGCCGAAGGAGCTCTTGAGGAGGAGGAAGTGGCAGCAGGTGAGCCCTTATCCCTCCCCCCCCCAGCAGTGGCCATGAGGCTGGCCTGCCAAGCCTTTTCCCTCCCCCCCCCAGCGGTGGCAGTGGCGAGACCGGCCCACCAAGCCTTCTCTCTCCCTCCTGGTGGTGGCAGCAAGGCCTGCCCACCAAGCCTTCTCCCTCCCCCCCAACAGCAGCGGAAGCAATGGACAGCTCCCAGAGCATTCTCTGTGCATGCACAGGGAATGCTCTTTTACTTTAGGAGGGATTTAAATACCCCCCTGAAAGTTTTTTTTTAACTTTTCAGATTTTTCTGCACACGTGGGGAGTTTCCCAAGTGTGCAGAAAAATCTCCCTGCCCCCCAAGTGCCCCCTCTTTTTGGATTTAGATATCTGCACAGAGGGGGCCACTCTGCTATTAGTATATAGACAAGGGGGGGCCCCGCGATATTCGCGGGGGGGGGAGAAGCTGACAGCTGCTCCTCCTTCCTCCGTACGGGGGAGAGTACTTGGGAATTAGATATATAGATATAGCCACACAGGCTACACTTTATCTTATTCACACAGAATAGACTCAAACTCTCATAGTCACACAGACTAAACTGTTTATCTTATTCACACAGAATAGACTCAAACTCCCATAGTCACACAGATTATGTTCTCTCTCCCTCATTCATTCTTCTTACATTACTGCAGTCAAATTAAACATTTAAAGAAACACACACATCAAAACATGAAATCATTACAGGCCTAATTTGAGTAACACCCTCTGCTGAGGCCCTCTGTTAGCCTAATCATTCCCCTGGTTGGCTGCCTTCCTGGGATTGCGGATAGCGGTTGTTAAGCACCTAGCAGACTATGGCACATGTCAGGGCTGCATTTGGTATGATGTATCTCAAGCTGTGCAAGCCTGTTCATTCTTCTTAACTTTTCCTTCCTCTCTTATTGTTCTGAGCTACATTCTCTGTCTGTATCTATCTATGACCACATGAAGCTACTTTACACTTGGTCTATCAAGGTGAATATTGTCTACTCTGATTTCAAATACAGGTCTTTCAGATCACCTGCCTGATCCTTCTAACTGGGGGTGGCAGGGATTGATCCTCAGACTATCTCCATGTGAAGCAGATTCTCTACCACTGAGCCATTATCACTCCTCTAGGCAATCTATCTTTCTCCTACATTCTGTACCTCTCCTTCTCTTCTTCCCAAAGTGCTATAGAAAGTACTACCTTTAGGTAAGGTCACAGTCTGCCATTTAAATGCTGTGCCTAAAGGGATAGCCATGTTAGTCTGTAGCAGCAAAAATAAATCAAGTCTTTTGCCTCCTTAAAGAATACTAAAATTTTATTCCAGCCTAAGCCAGTCATGTCAGAAGCTGTGACTGGCTGTAGCTCCCTGTTGAGTATATATTCAGGAAATGCTTTCCATTCAAATTGGTTAGTGACTCAGGATTTTTCTCCTGTACTATAACACATGGCTTGAATAATTTTCTTGTATGAATACCTGGCTGTGCACATTCTTTTCTGCAATGCAATTTTCTTTACTCATGCTCTCTGCTTGTGGCTCAGTATAATATGGATTATGTGAATTAATTGGTAGAGAATCGTATGTGGATGAACCGTCCAACTAGTGTAAGAGAAAAGAGGAGCCACAGAAGGAGCCTTTACTCAGTGGGAGAGTCTGTGCTTTATACATTTAATGTACATATTAAAAAATACTTATAGCCCACTTTTCCATTTCCAAGGAAGGTTACAATACATTTTAAAACAATAAAATCCACAATATGTCCATATCTAAGTATATATCTGGGTTGTGAAATGGTCTGGTGTAGCCCAGTCTCAACAAGCTGGACTTGTATGGGGAGCTACCAAGAAAAACTCTGCAGAGGAAGGAAACAGCAAACCACCTCTGCTTCTCACTTGTTTTCAAAGCCTCTTGCTGGGCTAGCCATATGTCAATTGCACCTTGAAGGCAGATACATAGATATAAATATATATCTAAAATCTTCAGCCTAAAAAATTCCAAAAGCTAACAGATTCCCACACACTGAAACACAATGAAGCACTCAAAAGCATCCATCAGCATAAAAGCATCAACCAGGTCACAACTCAGCAGAAAAAAAGAGAGAGATTGCACGGAGGTTTGGGCTGGGTTGTCATCAATATGCAGATGATACCCAGCTCTATCTGTTATTGGGTGGTCAGTCCACCTCCAGCCCGGGTGATCTGGACCTGGCGTTGTCGGCTGTGGCTGGATGGTTCAGACAGAGCCGAATGAAGTTGAATCCAACGAAGACGGAGATCCTATGCCTAAGTCGGAGTGGTCCAGGGTTGGGGATCCCTCTCCTGACCTTCGGGGGGGCACCGTTGGTGCCGTCGGTGGAGGTCAGGAGTTTGGGAGTGCTCCTGGACTCCGCGTTAACGATGGAGTTCCAGGTAGCAGCTGCTGCGAGGTCAGCCTTTTATCATCTGTGGCTGATCAAGCAGCTGGTCCCCTTCCTTGAACGCGATGAACTGGCGACAGCGATCCATGCATTGGTCACCTCAAGGTTGGACTACTGTAACGCCCTCTACATGGGGCTGCCCTTGTGCCCTTGTGCCAAATTCTGCAGCTAGTGCAGAATGCCGCGGCGCGAATGGTGTTGGGCCTCCCTATGGGAGAGTACATACAGCCCGCCTTAAAGGCACTGCATTGGCTGCCAATAGCGTACCGGATAAGGTTCAAGGTGCTGGTGCTTACCTATAAAGCCCTATATGGCCTGGGACCTGTCTACCTGAAGGACCATCTCTCCCCATATGTTCCCCAGTGAGCATTACGGTCCGGGTCCCAATACCATCTGGCTCTTCCCGGATTGAAGGAGGCGCGGCTGGCCACAACACGGGCCAGGGCTTTCTCAGTGGCGGCCCCATACTGGTGGAATGAGCTCCCGGAGAACATCAGGGCCCTGCGGGATCTGATGCAGTTCCGCAGGGCCTGCAAAATGGAGCTCTTCCACCAGGCCTTTGGGTAGGGGCCGCCCAAGACAAACATCTCAGCCCTGGCCCAGTTCCATCTGCTAGCCCATCTGTTGGCACTGTCATCTGCCAACCTGTGTGTGGTCATACAGAGATCTATAGCAATGCCTTTCAGACCCACTTGTAGGTTGAATTTTAACGCCGCCAATCTTGTATGTATAGTAGAGTATTTTAATGTTTAGTGTGGAATGTGTATTTAAATGGACTGTGATTTTAACTATGTTGTGAGCCGCTCTGAGTCTGCCTCGGTGGAGAGAGCGGGATATAAATTTAAAAAATAAATAAATAAATCATTACAAGTTGAAGGCCCTTTGAAGAAAGATTGGTCATCAGCCATTAAAATGCTGTTGGGAGAGTGCTGTGAGAATTTCTCTTGGGAATGTGTGGCAGAGATGCAGTGCTCCTGCTGAGAAGGCCTTCTTCTCATGGTCAGCCTCCTCCCATACTTCAGATGGCAGGGGCAGACACAATAAGCCCTCCACTAGTGATCTAAGTGCCTATTTATTTATTTAGATTTATACTCCTCCCTCCCCACTGAGGCAGGCTCAGATTTATATGGAAGAAGATAATCCTTGGGATACTGCAGGTATAGAACACTTAGGATTTTAAAGGTCACAAACAACACTTTGCACTGAGTCCAGTGAACTAAGTGTAAACCTGTGCAAATAAAATTAGAGTTACGTTCTTCTGGTGGCCCCTTTCCAGCCAGCAGTCTGGCTGCTCTATTCTGTATCAATGGCAGTTTCCAAACACTGTGCAAAGGGAGCCTCTTGTAAACCATATTACAGTAGTAGTATAAGGGGGGTACATTCCATCAAAAATGACACCTCCCTCACCCCCACATGCCATTCCCATCCTCCACCGGGCACTCCTCCCCCACCAGGCACCCCTCCCACACTCCCTATCCCCCACCAGTCACCCTTACCCCAGAGGAAGGCATGTGACCCCTCTATGAATTCGTCTCAGCATTCTGCAGCCAATAGGAGAGCTGCTGCTGCTGTTCAAATGCACCAGTGGGTGTGGGGTCTGCTCTTTAAATGGGAGAGGGGACTCTGTGCAGGCATGCAGCATGCTTTCTGTTGCTGTTGGGCCTTTTGCAACATGGAGAACACCCCATAAACATTCCCAAAGTGGAGGGACCCCAAGAGGCACTCTTTAAGCCCTGCAAATTGGAGATGGGAGAAGAGCCTGTGTACAAAGAAATGGGGTCTGAGCCTGAACCTTGGAAAGATTCACTAATGTACTGCATTCAACACTTAGTTCCGGAGGCAAGTATAAAGAGAAGAGGAGATGGGGGGAAATTGGCAGAGGAATGTAACTGAGGTTGCTTGTGGATTGGCCAGCATTTGAAAATATAGTTGAAGCAGCCCACAAGGAGGTGAATCCAAGGTGCTGCAAGTACTGCAAACTTGTAGCTGTTTGTCAGAAGTTGTGGTGGTTATGACGGTACTAGCACCGCTGAATATTCAAGAACAGGCAATGGTGCAGAGAAGGCATCAGAGAACAAAGACCCCAAGAAGCCCCCTGGAGAAGTTGTGCCTGAAAACATGGAGACCTCAAAGAACCAGGAAGCAGAAACAGAGGCAAGGGTAAGTAGTGAGAAAAAGGGAAAGCGAGGAGGAAAGTAGAGTGTTATGTCCTGAATGCAATTCTAGGGTTAGATGAACAGCGATACTCTAATGTCAATAGAGGTGTGTGTAGCAATGGTCTGGCAGCCCTGTAATGGTGCTGGCCATGTGGTCCAACCGCATGGCCCAAGAAGGTCCAAGCTTGAGTCTAAAAGACAATAGTGCTCAAGTTCCTAAAGATCCTCCAGTCAGGGACTTGTTTATATTTAAATAGACCAATGTATGTCTGTGGCAGGAAGGGTAACCTATTCTGCAGTATGGGTGCTATTGGGGCAAGGCTTTTGCTGTGCATATAAGCCAACCCCCAGGCCACCTCAAGTACTCATGTTCTGGATCTGAATAAACTTGATCATGCTTGAAATCACTTCACTGGCCTTTTGACTCCAGTACTTTTCAGTGGTGATGAGGATGGGATCCCGATGAGCGACTCACCAGCCAGCAACCCCAGCAGCGACCCCCGCTCCAAGACCAGCCTGACTCTCCAGCCACTGGCTCCGATCACTTCACCACTCCAGGCTGCTCCCGGCTCCCAAGAACCAATCCACTGCTGTCCTGACCAGCCCCGAGGTTTGTCAGCCATCCATGGTCTCCGAGAATCGTTCTGACATAATTCCAGCCAACTCTGAGGTTCGTCCGTCGTCTCTGACCCCAGAGAATCTCCCCACTGTGACTCCCTCCGCTCCTGAGGTTCGTCAGTCGATTCCAACTCCTGAGAATCTTCCCGCTGCCGCTACCGCCGCTTCAGAGGGTCATCCACAGTCCCAGGCTCCTGAGAACCTCCTTACTGCTCCAGGGGTTCCCAACATGGCCAACACCACTCTGGGATACCGCTTAGAACCATTTGATCCCCGACAAACCTGAATTCTGGGAGGCATGGGCTGTCAAGTACTCCTTAAAGGCAAGTCAAGTACTCCTTAAAATCACAGAAGATTACGGATCTGGAAGAACGCAAGGCCTGGCTGCTAAGCACATGTGGAATGGCAACCATGCGGCTGGTAAGGAGTTTACTTTCACCCCGTACCTCTGCTGAGGCTTCCTTTGATGATATCATGGAAGTACTTAATAGCTACTTCAACCCCAAACCCTCACAGCTCACCCTGTGGGTGAGCTCCGCCAGCTCGTGGTGGTGTGCGGGTTCAGGGTGATGAACGAAATTCTGCTGTCGGTCTTTGTGAGTGGTGTGCGGGAGCAAAAGTTGCAGAGGAAACTTGTGGCGATCACCGATGCCACAGTGGACAAGGTGTACCAAGCTGCCTGTGCTTTCGAGCTGGCCCAGTGGAACACGCAAGGTGGCACCACGGCCGCTCATCGCATGAGGCGCTCATCAGACTCCAAGGCCTCCGAGGACAAGGTGGCCTGGCAGATCTGCCGCAGACCGGAAAACCACCACTCTCAGCCAACATCTGCCCCCAGCGGGCACTGCACACACCGTTCAACTCACCCAACACAGGTAACCCCTAAAAGAGCGTGTGCCAGCTGTGGTTATGACCGCTGGACCTGCTGTTTCTGGGATGCAGAGTGCCAGTCATGTGGGAAGAAGGGCCACATCGCCCGGACATGCCACTCCAGACCCAGCCGCCGCACACAAGCTGTCCACCAGGAATCTTCTGAGCTGAATTCCATGAACATCACAGGCCACCACCAGGTAATGAACTTACCCCCTACGGGACCTAGAAAGATTAAGGTGCGGGTCTTCATCAAGGGCTCCCCATGCATGATGGAGCTGGACACTGGGTCCACTTACTCTATCATATCTGAGGCTACACTGAACAAGCTCTGCCCTGGGGGAGGGGACCCACTTACGCAAGCCTTTGGGCTTTAGCCTCCAGGATTTTCAGAAAAATCCCGTGGAAATCAAGGGAATGGGAAAATTCACAGTGGAGTACAAGGGGTTCAAAGGTAAACTGGACCTCCTAGTGGTGGCCACCAACCTTACAAGCCTCCTGGGGCTATCCTGGTTCGAACCACTGGGGCTCGGAGTAACTGGGGTGCACCGCATACAGGCCTGTGATTTCCATGACATTTGTGCAGAGTTCCCTGCCATATTTGATGAGGCTCTAGGCTCCTACACAGGGGCCCCTGTCTCCTTAGCACTGGATCCTTCAGTCAGCCCCATACGGGTTCAAGCCCACCAGCCTCCACTTACCATGCAGCCCAAAGTAGAGAAGGAGCTCGACAAACTCGTGGCTCAAGGGGTGCTAGAGCCAGTATTGCATGCCAAGTGGGAAACCCCTATAGTGACCCCTCTAAAGCCTAACAGGGATGTCCACATATGTGTGGATTACAAATGTACTCTCAACAAAGCCCTACAAGCACACGCTTACCCAGTTCCAGTCATCAGCCATGTACTGGCCACCTTGGCAGGCACAAAAGTTTTCTGCAAACTAGACCTGGCACAGGCATACCAACAGCTGCCTGTGGACGAGGCCACAGCAGAGGCACAGATGATAGTCACACATAAAGGAGCATTTAAGGTAAAACGCCTCCAATTCGGGGTAAGTGTGGCACCAGGACTGTTTCAGGAACTAATGGATCGTTTATTTAAAGGAATACCAGGTGTCCAGCCCTTTTTCGATGATGTCTTAATTGTGGCTCTGGACAACCAGACCTTCAGGGCACGACTCCAGGCGGTTCTTCAGCGTTTCCAGGATGCTGGCTTGAAGGTAAAACCCGAAAAGTGTCTTCTGGGCATACCGTCTGTTGAATTCCTGGGTTTCTCCGTAGACGCACAAGGGATCCACCCCACACTGGATAAGGTTAAAGCTATCTCTGAGGCTCTGGCGCCTACGGGCAAAGCCGAACTCCAGTCTTTCTAAGGACTTTTAAACTTCTTCCACAATTTCCTCCCCCATAAGGCAGTGGTGGCGGAACCACTCTACAGGCTTCTGGATAAGTCAGCAAAATGGGAATGGGACCCAAGGCATGCAGCCACCTTCACGGCTGTGAAATCGTTGCTCACGTCAAATGCCATCCTGGCCCACTTTGATGAGTCTCTCCCTGTGGTGTTGGCTTGCAATGCATCACCCTATGGGGTGGGCGCTGTGCTGGGGCACTGCCTGCCTGACAGCTGGGAGGTCCCAGTCGCTTACTACTCCAGGACTTTATCTTCAGCAGAGTGGAACTATGCCCAGATAGACAAAGAGGCTCCCGCTATAGTGGCTGGGGTAAAATGTTTTCATGATTACCTCTATGGCAGAGACTTCACGATTGCCACCGATCACAAGTCCCTGTTGGGGCTCCTGGCCTCTGACCGCCAGACCCCACAGATGCTGTTGCCTCAGGTCCTGCAGTGGTCCATTTTCCTCTCAGGGTATCAATACTCCCTTGTTTACCAGCCGGGCAAGGCCATGGGACTCGCCGACGCCTTGAGCCACCTTCCACTTCACACCTGTGATCCAGACCCGGCTCCCGCCCATTATGTTGCCCTCGTGGAGGAGCTGCCGGAGCACCTGATTCAGGTAACAAACGTCTCCCGGTGCATGGCCCAGGATCGCTTGCTCTCCTGTGTTCTTAACTGGGTGGGGAGGGGGTGGCCCTCTGCCCTGGGGCCTGAGTTCGCGGCATTCACTGCCAGGAGAAATGAACTGTCTAGTCACAAGGGATGCTTACTCTGAGGATCCAGGGTAGTGATTCTGGAGCCCCTCAGGGACAGGGTGCTAAACGCTCTTCATGAGCACCACTCGGGGGTCATCTGCATGAAAGCTCTGGCATGCAGCTCGGGCTGGACAAAGACATTGCGGAGTCTCGTCCTGACCCTCCCCATGCATCAGTCCGCCCTTGGGAATCGGCTCACGGCCCTTGGTCCCAGCTGCACATAGACTTTGCGGGGCCTGTCCCGGGGCAGTTGTTCTTTATTCTCGTAGACAGCTTCAGCAAGTGGCTAGACATCATCCCCATCAAGGCCACATCTTCGGAAGCCACCATACGTGCAATGTGGTGCATATTCTGCACTCACAGGTTGCTGGACACCCTGGTCTCCAACAACGGAATGGCCTTCACCTCCTCAGAGTTCCTGCGATCAACGGAGCTGCATGGCATCTGGCACGTTAAGTTGGCCCCCTTCCACCCTGCAACGAATGGCCAAGCCGAAAGGATGGTCTGTACAACCAAGGAGGCACTGCAGAGAATGGACCAAGGGGACTGGGAGTACAAGCTGACAGCCTTCCTTTTCGGTCAGCAAGCAACGCCTCACACAGCCACAGGCCTCAGCCCAGCAGAGCTTCTCATGGGACACCACCTCACGTCTCAACTTGACCACCTGCATCCAGACCGAGCTCCAAACCAAGTAAAGGAACCCGATGTGCTCCGAGCCCTGAGAGAGTTTGCCCCAGAAGACCCTGTGTATGTAAGGAACTGCCCACGGGGACCCCTCTGGGTACCAGGTAAAGTCACCTGAGTCAGCAGTCCTCTGTCCTACGAGATTGCCACAGAGGACAGCCAACTCTGGAAATGGCACATAGACCAGCTACGACGGCAGTCATGCGAGAACCTACCGGGGACCACAGGCAGCCCCAGCCCTATTGTCCACAGCCCCAGCTGGCGCAGAGAGGACAGCCAGGAACCTGACCCAGAACCAATCACCACACTGCCGCTGGAAGCAGCCCCTGAAGTGACGCCCAAGATCCTGATGACGGCCACTCCAGACCCCCAGGTAGAATCAGCAGCAGTTCCAGGGCCCCCTACTCCAAGGCTCCGGCAGTCAGTCTGAGAACGAGAACGAAGAAGGCCAACCTATCTTCAAGACTTTGTATGCCAGGGGTGTACCTGAACTATGGGGGAAGGGGTGCTATGTCTTGAATGCAATTCTAGGGGTAGATGAACAGTGATACTCTAATGTCAATATAGGTGTGTGTAGCAATGGTCTAGCAGCCCTGTAATGGCCCTGTAATGCTGCTGGCCATGCAGTCCAACCGCATGGCCCAAGAAGGTCCGAGCTTGAGGCTAAAAGACAATAGTGCTCAGCAATGTTCCCTCTAAGCTGTGGAGTCTTGTGAGTAAAAGTTCTACGTTGTGAGCTACTGGCATTAAAGCTGTGAGCGAGCAATCTGGCTACTGCAATTTGGCTGTCTGCTCTGGAGCCATCCTTCCTGAGCTAAGACAAAAATGTGTGAGCCGGAGGCTAAAAAAGTGTGATCTAGCTCACACTAACTCAGCCTAGAGGGAATACTGGTGCTCAGGCTCCTAAAGATCCTCCAGTCAGGGACTTGTTTATATTTAAATAGACCAATGTATGTCTGTGGCGGGAAGGGTAACCTATCCTGCGGAATGGGTGCCATCAGGGCAAGGCTTTTGCTGTGCATATAAGCCGACCCCCGGGCCACTTCATGTATACTTGTTCTGGACCTGAATAAACTTGATCATGCTTGAAATCACTTCACTGGCCTCCCAACTCCAGTACTTTTCATAGAGACAGATCAAGTAGTATTATTTCAACTTCTTTTCTGCAGACAGAGGGATCAGAGAGCAAAGTCACTGATTTAGAAAATTTGGTCGTGTTGAGCGGGATGCTATCCCTGGCATTGCACAAATGTATAAGAAAGCAAGATGCTAATCCCAAAACCCCATCTGGGGCTGAGAATAACTAATCCCTCCCAGGGGAGATATCCTTCAGAGAAGGCACTGGGAAAGTCAGAGATTGTGAAGAATCAGGAAGCTGTACCTTTGTACCTTTGAATAGTGTCTCCATCAAGAAGCAAACTCCTGGTGGGAAGGCATGAGAAGAGGCAGAGGCCATGAAGGAAGAACCCACCCCACCTTGTGTGATGACTCTATATCCCAATGTAAGGCCTAAAAATGGGGGGTGGAGTGGGGGGCTCCTAGTCATGGGACAGGATACTTATATTTTGCTTCCAGACAGTCCCAGGTAGAGAATGTGGAATGGTTTTCAGAAGTGGCCACAGTGGTCAGTGAGAATGTGGATCCGAATTGCTGTCACTACTGCAAACACCTATCTTACTATCAAGAATTAGACAGTGAAAACTCAGACAATGAGGAAGCAGGAGATGAGATTCCAGGAGAGGCTGTCGATTTTGATGGGCCTGATAATTCAGGGGAAGAGACCACAAAGGGAGGAGAACCTGCAGATGAGAATCAAGAATGCCCCAACCTTGAAAACTCAACCACTGGTGCAGAAGATGACAAGGCAGGGGAAGAAAAAAGCCTGTTGATGAGAAGCCCACCTGCTGGTTTGTGTGCAAGACTGTATCCTGACATAGGTACTGAGAATAGCGAAGGCAAGAAGAAAGGCTTTTTTGGTAGGGAAGGGGGAAACTAGCCATTGCTTTTCTTTCTCACACAGATTAAACAGGTGCATTAGTGTGATATTGATCCACTGGCAAATGCCATTGGTGGGAAGGAGTTCGATGATCTCTGCTGTTCATTCTGTACATACATACGTATGTACTGGTTCCTTGTAAATCTCAGCGTGACAGAACCAGATGCTATGAATTTCTTACATAGCAAAGTGGAATTCCCTGGCAACCCACCATCGCCCCAGCACCTATTTGACATCAAAGCCTATGCCACTTCATTCATGGGGAACTGAAGAAAGCAAGACACGGGGAGGTGGGGGGGCAAATTCTTGCTATTAATAATGCTATGCTTTGTATAGTCTCACCCTAATAAATGTCCATTTCTTCACATGTAACCGTGGGCTAATGTCACAACTTTTTTCCAGGACATATTAGGAAGGATTTACTATAATCCAGGAGAAGCAGGGAGGTTTTTTGGGTTGGAATCCCTGTTTCAAGCAGCCTCCAAGAGAGGTAAAACCTTGATTAGAAAGAATGTGAAAGCATGGCTTATAGATCAGGATACTTACACCCTGCATAAGGGGGCAAGAGTGTGTTTTAAAAGAAGCAAAATAATTGTCGCTAATGTGGATGACCAATGGCAAGTAGATTTAGTGAATATGAAGCAACTGTCCAAATACAACAGGGGTCACAGATACATATTGACTGTGATGGATATTTTGTCTAAGTATGCAAGGGCTGTAGCACTGTAGGATAAAATGGGTCAGAGGTGTTCAAGGCCTTTAAAAATGTTTAGTAGGTGCTGCTTTCCGCACAAGTTGCAGACAGTTTGTGGAAAAGAATTTCTGGATAAAATACTGAGCAATGGCGTGCTTCATTGTGTGACCAACAATGAAATTAAGGCAGTGGTGGCTGAAAGATTGAACAGGACTTCAAAGTCATGGATGTGGGTTCTCAATAATGCCAAGCTTTGGCAGGATTGTTCTTTATGGGTATGGCCAGCTGAAATTAAGTATTTTGGAGTCAAACTGATTTAAATCAGGGATTCTTGATCACTCAGCATTACAGTTTGAGATCTGTTCACCATCTGCAATAAGCACAGTTGAAAGTTCAACAGCCAATCGCATATGTGTGAACTGTGTACATATTTTGACCATGTAAAGAAAATAGCATTATATGTGCAAGATTACATATTAATGCTTTCCAATAACTTCCCTGTCTGACATATGTCGGCTTCCTGTCTGCTGTGTGCCTCATTCTTTAAATATACAAAACATTAACTCCTCACATTTAGTGACTTAAATTTGCAAGGAGTCTCCCTGTGTTTTGCTTAACTCTGTGATCACTAACAGCAAAGACTGGCAAATGTCAAAGGCTTGAGATAAATCCACACATCTTCTCACATCAACATGAGAGCTATAGCCCCCCCACCATTTCCCTCCCAAATCTGCCAAACTCTAGTTGTTAGAGGTTTCTTGGCTCATCATGCCTGCCAAGAACATATGCCTGGTGTTTGTTAATCGAAAAGGAAGGCACACTAACTCAGGGAAGACCCTTTTGCAACCATGTGACTCTTGTTCTGCATTATGAAGAAGAGCTGTTCCAATTCACTGCCTGTAGCATGACCCTGTAGCATATAAATCAACATATGCAGGAGAGCCTGTAAAAGTGGCTACTGCACAGGTGCAAAGTAACTCAAAATGGTACTCATTCAAATTTTGAGGGAAATCAAGGTGATCCAGTAGGGGGCTCAATTTGTAATGAAAAGTGCAATCATAGTGAGTCCAAGTACTTATTATGTTCGTTTCAAGATTCCCAGCATCTATGATCTGAATGGAAAAATTCAGGTAAGACTTGGGAAATGCTTAACTTTGGCTGGATCATGCCCTGTACCAACTGACAAGTTATAATGCTGGCATTTCTACGTGCTAATTATCTACCAAAATTCTGAAATTCCATCTACAAGCAAAACTTTTACCCTACCCAATTAAATATGTTGTGAATCATGTGTGCTCTGTTACAGTAATCTGGAAAAGATGATGTGCAATTCAATTTAATGTGGCACAACATGCCCAAGTTAACACAATGTCATGGATATTTTTCAAAATATAAAATCATTTACTAGAATCCTCAGTGCCCAAGTACTGTTTTTGACCAACAAATAAATCTTTTTTTTCTTTCCACTGTTATTTAAACTTGGGTATAATCTATTGGAAAGCTGCATTTTTAAAGATGTACTTTACCCTGGAGAATATACTTATCTTATTATTTTGCTATCATTATAATGCAATAAATATGAAGGTGTAAGGATGCAGAAAAATTAACCCATTAATACAAAAGGTATTTCAGATGAGGTGACCAAATGAAAAATGTTGCTGTATAAAGTTGCTGAGCTTTGCCGCAAATAAGTGTTGGCATATATTGGTAGCAGAGTGCTCAAAGGCTCATAAGCACAGCAGAGCCATCTGGCACAGTGTGTGTGCGAGCAAGAAACAAAGTCTGAGTAATCTTTATATTTGTAAAACTAATATGAGTCCTTTTATTTAAGGAACTCCATTCTAGATAGGATAGAGGAGAGGGCTTTGTCTGGGAGGGTGAGGTAGAAATAACCACCACCACCACCACCACCACCACCTAGATGGAGATGCAGGAAAAACATCAACATCAAAGGGATAGCATTAGAGAGTAGTAAGGGCAAGAGCGGTCAGTTTCCTGCCTGTCTAGCTCTCTTGTAGTCATCCTCTGTAATCTGAGACTAAGAGACAGTGTAAAAAGTCCTTCACTTCCAATGATAAGTACATTCCTACACAAACCTGTATGCATAGTAAAAGACACCTGTTAGCCTGCTCTAACTTCTAATTCTCTTTCTCTGTGTTGTTCTTTTTGCAGCCATTTGATATAGTCTACTGATTCTTTTAAAATAGTTCCACTGTTCCAGTGCATACCTCTGCAGAAAGTAGAGATAACCTTTTCACAATTGTGCACATCAACAATGTTCATAAGAACATATAAAATATTTTACATTAATATGAAATAATTATTTATATGACTATTGTTCAGTCTTAGATATTATTGCTTTTGAAAGGAAATTTTTAAAAATTGTTAAGAATCCCATGTGAGGATCCTACCCCTCTCAAGTTGAGACCTGTTACCCAAAGTGCTCTAGTAACTGACTGATTGTTTGATAGGGGAATTTAGCTAAGCACAAGGGGGTTACCCAGAGTGCTGTCACCCATTTGAGCTGGGAATGAGCTTTATTAGAGGCTTGTGAGAGGGGATCATTAGTGAGGTCTCCACCTATGTGTACTAGGATTTTCCCTTAGAGAACTCTCAAATAAATCAGGCTGGTGTTCAAATAAAAGGGTTTTTTTATTGTAAAATACTAAAAAGGCAAATACATACTCTAAAATACACACTGAAAACACTCTTGCAAGTTTGTCCTAAGAAAGAAATACTGTGGAAAAAGGGGGGTGGAATAGATTAGGGAAGAGTTTATATTTACCCGTCTTGAAGATTCAGATCTGTGGAGAAAAAAGTGACCTACACTTCAAGGAGCCTTCACATGAGTAGGAGTGTTCAGTATAGCAGAGCAGAGATAGATGGGAGAGCAAGCAGGCAAGCCAGCCAAGCTAAGCCAAGCCAGCCAGCAAAAAAACGAAGAATTTCAATTTGGGTGACACCCTAGGGCTTTTTCCCACTCACATTGTGCCGGCGTTCTGCCTCCGTTTGTCCCGGCGCTGGGTGTCAATTTCACACCCTTTGCTGCGGCGCGTGTGTTAATACGGGGCTTCGTGTCATATGCGGAGAAAATGGCGCGAAGCCCCGTATTAACACACGTGCCGCAGCAAAGGGTGTGAAATTGACACCCAGCGCCGGGACAAACGGAGGCAGAACGCCGGCACAATGTGAGTGGGAAAAAGCCCCTAGAATGAACATAAGTGTCAAAAGAAAGTAATAAAGTGGCTTTTTGTGGGAGAGCTAAATGTAATATCAAGCTTCTACCTTTACAGTTTTTATATTTGTAGTGAAAACTGCTTATGTTATTAACTCTAAGATTAAAATCTGTGTGCCATATATTTCTGCATTAACAAACCAGAAAACATACATTACTAAGAATTTAAGCCTAAATTTTAAAAGATCATTTAAAATATGCTATGCTTTTACCAGACTTTCTAATGAGAATGCTTTTATGCTTATTAGAGAAAAATTCTGAACTTCACTGATGATGATACACAGAAACCAGAGTTTTGCAACCATTCCATGTAATATTACAAAACTTCCATGAACTGAGATCAGCACAAACTTAAACAAATCCTTATCCATGATATGCAATGTGTTAGCCCATTGCCTTTCTGCACATTACATCAACAATATATACCAGAGCCTGGGCCTTTCCCATCATGGTTTCTACTCCACGGAATGAGTTCCCTGATGAGACAAGAGTCTACCATCTCACTGGTGATCTTCAGAAGGCATCAAAAGCCTCCTTTGTTTGCCACTGCTTTTGATGGGATATTAACTAGGGGTGTGCAAAAAAAAATCAATATATATCAGACCTGAAAAATACCAATACTGGTAAAGTATCAGGACTGGGGGAATATTCGGTAATGCTGAATATATATTCAGATCTGATATACCCAACAGGAGGGAAGGGAGGCATGTAAAAATGCCTTCTTTCCCTCTGGAAGCTGGTTCTGCTTTCCTTGACAATTTCACTCCCCGCCAGTCAGCTGTTAGGTTTAAGCCATTTATACCTGAAAGCAGACTGGCCAGGGGAGTGAAAGTGACAAGGGAAAGCCTCCTCTCTCTGCCTTCCCTTCTCTAGCTGACCTGAGGTAGCTGGAGAAGGGAAGGCAGGGAGCTTGGGCATGTTTCCATGCCTGCCCTTTGCTTCCCCAGCCCCCACCAGCTCCCCACCTTTTGCTTCCCCCCCCCCCCCCCCCCCAATGGCAGGCGGGTTGGGAAAGTACGGAGCAGGCATGGGAAAATGCTTCCTTCACTCCCTGAGCTTCTCCACTACTGTGGAGAAGCTCAAGGAAAGAAGGGGGGGAAAGAAGACATGCTGGAGAAGGGAAGGCAGAGAGGAGGCTTTCCCTGGTCAGTTTCACTCCCACAGCTGACTAGCAGGGAGTGAAATTGACCAGGGGAGCAGCAGGTGGGAGGGAAGTCAGTACTGGGCTACTCAAAAAAGCCAAATAAATTCGAGAAATTGTATTCAGCAGTTTCCTGAATTTACATCCAGCTATAGAAATGCTGAAAGATACTGATAAGATATTTATTTGGTTTTTTTTTTCAGTTCGGGAAAGGTGAATGCATATTCCTAGTATTAACATCAGGCATCCTTGGGAACTGGGAAGAGGTATTTGGGCTTCCTATTTTATTTGGTTTTAATCTGTGATGTTTTAATTATTGCCTGTGAGCCACCTTGAGACAAGATGAAAAACAGGGTACAAATATTTTAACCAGTCAATAAAAGAGTTGCTTGTGGAACAAATGTAATGAATGGTATAATGGCTAAACTGGGAAACAGTTGTTGGTAGTGACTGGGAGTTGCCAAGGGCCTCTGGATTTAATTAACACCTTAGATAATGGATCCAGTTAGGGCCTATTAATAATTTTCTTAGTGTGTATCATTTCCCTGATGACCTGTGTCAACATGATATTGATATGTTAGAAGTACATTGCATTTTTATCATGCCCCCAGTCCCCAGTTTGGGTCCACTCTGCATTTAGATGGATCTGTATCGCAGTGATCAGAATGCTGTTCATGTTTTATCCATGATATTGTAATACTTTTCAGGATGTCTAAAGTAATCCAAACAAAAATCTTGTTCAGGATTTAGGGATGATTTTTGCATTATATGAACAGTTCGTTCCCAGCGTAATATCAGCAGCAATCAATAACAGAACAGTTTATTTTAGGCTGACATGGCAGAAGAACTGAAAAATGCTGTTCCCTAGAAGGACTGAGTAGGATGGCATTAAAGTTTCTCGCTGGTAATTTCATTCAAAGTGGCTTGTGAAGGTCCTTCTCAAACAGCTTTCAACATTGTAATAAAAATCCTTAATTCAATCAAATATTTATTAGCTCTCAGGAAGAAAAAAAAAAGTCTGAAGTGTCAACAGATACTTCATCCAAAGCATCACGGAAGACTCCACAAATGAGTCAATGCAAAGTACAACGTTCCAGCTACATGGGCATCACAGTCGTAGCAGTGGTACATACTGTTTAGGCTCCATGATGTGGCATTACAAAGCTGAAAGCCTAGGCAGTAAATAATAAACTCAGTAGTTCACATTAATGCTTTTAAACACAACATTTCTTGCAATGATGCCAATCTCCTTGTGGGAACTGAAGCTTATATTTATAGTGCACGCATTCATATCTGCACCTTTTCCTCAAAATCTGAATAGCTGATAAGCAGAAACAGAGTTTCTGTGGTACCCTGTCCAAGGCAATGGGAAGGCCTCCACTGCACTTCCTATCCTGTATAAACTCATTAAACCAGATCAATAGTAGTGAGGGGCAAATCTTCCCCCCCATTTGAAGAAGAAGAGATTGGATTTATACCCCAGCCTTCACTACCCAAAGGAGTCTCAGAGTGGCTTACAAACTCCTTTCCCTTCCCCTCCCCACAACAGACACTATGTGAGGTAGGTGGGGCTGAGAGAGCTCTGACAGAAACTGCTCTTTTTCAAGAACAGCTGTGCCAGAGCTATGGCTTGCCCAAGGTCATCCAGCAGGTGCAAGTGGAGGAGTGAGGAATCAAACTCAGTTCTCCCAGATTAGAGTCCATGCACTTAACCATTACACCAAAATGTTTAGTTTTTATGAGTTTTCTTGGAGAATTATATTCTTTTATTATAAAGGCATCTCATTTGCATTTAGAATAGAGGCATTTGGGTAGGAAAGTATTTGGCATCACCTTAAGATTATATCAACAGATGTTAAGGCTTGCAGGGGATATATAAAGAACTTCATCTTAAATGGGCTGGAGCTTTCCTACACTTGGTTTAACAAAGTCAAAAGACTGATCAAAGTGGACAGCCATGTTGGTCTGAAGCAACAGAACAAAGTTAGAGTCCAGTGGTACCTTTAAGACCAACAAAGTTTTATTCATGGTGTGAGGTTTCATGCACACACACCTTGAATAAAATTTTGTTGGTCTTAAAGGTGCCACTGGACTCTAACTTCATTCTAAAGTCAAAGACTGTGTATTTTCCTTGTGTCTAGGGCTTAATAGCTGTGACATAAGCCACATTTGGGGTCCCTGGCCTGACTCACAGTCAGATGTGACATTGGAAAACTCACCTTATAAACTGCTTCATTGCTCTGTGTGGCTTCTGCCTTCCATCCCATACTGCATCCCCTACAGCAAGCTGAGGTGGCTGTTTGCCTTTTCTTCATCATAGTGTCCTAGGATCCTTCAAACTAAAAGCAGCTTTGGGGGGGGGGGGGAACAATTTAAAGGGGAAAAACAGGGAAGAGCAAAGGTTAAGTATCCCCACATACACACTGCTTTTCACTTAAAATCAGAGGTGTCAAACTCATTTGTTGCGAGGGCTGGATCTGACATAAATGTCACGCTGTTGGGCCAGGCCATGTGTGCCATAAAATGTAATGCCAGGTACCGGTGATGTAAACTGTATAAAGGACAGCAGCTGGTAAGCTCCGAGTTGGTGTGTCCTCACTGCAAGGCCTCATGAGCTGGGAGGGGGGGTGCAAAGGAAAACCCATACAGGTGGACTGGAGAGCCAGCAGTGCAGCACTAGGCAGATGCTCCCACACTGCTTGACTACTGCAGATGAGGTTGTTCCACCATGCTGAAGCCATAATCAGAGAAGAAGAAGAAGAGATTGGATTTATACTCTGCCCTTTACTATCCAAGGGAGTCTCAGAGCGGCTTACAAACTCCTTTCCCTTCCCCTCCACACAACAGACACCCTGTGAGGTAGGTGGGGCTGAGAGAGCTCTGACCGAAACTGTTCTTTTTCAAGAACAGCTGTGCCAGAACCAGGGGTCATTTTGAGCAGGAGCTCAGGGGAGCACAGCTCCAGGAGTTGGTGCCAGCCCCCCCCCCCGGGTGGGGGAATGCCTGCTTGTGTCATGGCTGCAGCAAAATGACCCCGTCCCCTGGAAAGGTCCTTGTTCCTCCGAACAGCCTTCTGAAGGCTTCAGCCACCACTGAAACTATCCTCCCAGAATAATGGTATTTCTGAGGCTTGGATTAGTAGCTGTCCCCTCTCTGCCAGTTCTTTCTTTCTTTCTTTCTTTCTTTCTTTCTTTCTTTCTTTCTTTCTTTCTTTCTTTCTTTCTTTCTTTCTTTCTTTCTTTCTTTCTTTCTCTCTCTCTCTCTCTCTCTCTCTCTCTCTCTCTCTCTTCTTGCCTTCTGACATAATGTCAGGTGGTGTAGCATATGCAAATAAGTTATGCTAATGAGTTATGCTAATGAGATCCTGCACCTCTTTTTCTACAAAATGACCCCTGGCCAGAACTTGCCCAAGGTCATCCATCAAGTGCAAGTGGAGGAGTGGGGAATCAAACCCGGTTCTCCCAGATTAGAGTCCGCGCACTTAACCACTACACCAAACTGGTCTTCTGAGTGGCTCCGCCCACTCCCTTGAGCAGTCTCCTTTTCCCTCCCTTGCACCAGTTGCTTGCAGACTGCATAAGAGCCCTGGACCGGCCAGTTCTGGGCCCCAGGCCTTATGTTTGACACCCCTGCTTAAAATCACCCCCCCAGACGCTTTTTCTTTTTAAAAAAGAATTGACTTCATTATACACATCTGCATTGAATGAGCAGTTCAGCCATGGAATGGAACTGTTATGGCTGACCAACTTGACCATGCAATATAGACATATTACAGGGACAGCACAAAACTCAGAGAATGGTATTACCTTGGCAAGTTCTCCACCTCACCACACAAATGTTTAGTAAGTCTTACCGCAGGGACCAGAAGAATTATGTAGAGTGATAATATATCAACAGACACAAACTTAAAGAATTGCCTCTAGATGTCCACTAGAAGAAAAACTAATGTGAAAATAAGACTTTCCAATTCAAGCCTAACATCCAGAAAATCAATTTTATCATTTCCCTCTTTTGTTTTGTTTAAATTGTAGAAATCATAACAGAAATGATAGCTGAACTCATTAGACTTTGGGATAAGTGTTCCAAGCTCCTTAATCCAATAGTTAATGTTATACCTTCTTCTGTCAGCTATAACAACAAGAGATTATGATGATAACTGAATGTAATTAAATATATTTGAAGATATTAAAATCATTTTGTGATATATTATTTCAAAGTATTTTTCTTTTTTCAAACATCCCCCCCAATCATCTCATCCAAAAATTCTTTATTCAAGATAAAAACAAATTGGACTTGAAGTCTAGTGGAAAGAACAGGCCCCGATGTATAGTTTATTTGTTGTTTTATTTTTTAAATGTGATCATGACTCCCCAAAAGAGCAGTTTTTAGTGATGGGATACCTTTGGGACTAAATTTGTGACATTTCCAAAAAGCCATTGCAACTATTAAGAAAAATTAAATGGGGCAATATAAACTACTCTGCTCTTCAGTGCTAGCATTATCGCTAATTATAAATGCTTAGAGCTTTTAAAAAAAAATGGTATGGCCTGGTACTGAGTTCAAGTAGCTTGCTCTTGGGGCTCTCCTGAGTCCTGATCCTCATTCATTAGTGTACCCTACTCAGCCAAAGAAAGAGGAGGGGAAGTAGGTTGGGTCAGGCATGCTAAGAACCACTGGGGCAGGTGACATTATGGCCTGGGTAGGTGTTCAGACCTGGCTGTCATCAACTCTGTTATTCCTCGAGATCCTGGGTCTGAACTTGGGGTGGGGGAGAAGAAGCCTGGCCATCATCACCCTGCAAGCTGGGTGGATGGGAAGGAACCTGCTCTCTTTCTCTACATTTATGGAGTTGGGGGGCAGGTTGGGTGATAGCAGGCCAAGCAATGGGATGAGTTGCTGTGGACCCTAGCAGGCAAGAAGCTGCAATTATCTCATGAGCTGGGTGGGTGCAGAGCCCTACAGAGGAGGTCAAGGAACTTGCAGGGGAAGAGACCGGGAAGGGGGGAGGCATTAGTGGCAGAGAAGTAGCTAATAATTGCCTGCAATTTCTCTCTCCTTCGTGAGAAGTCTGGGTGGATGCAGAGACCAGGTAGGGGAAGGCAGGCAATGGAGCAAGCTGCTGCAGTCCCAGACAGACAAGGACCACTGTTGCCCTCAGAACCACAAGGGCATGGAGTCCAACAGAAGAGGTGGGGGGGAAGAGGCTGGGCAGGAGAAGGCGGTGGGAGAAGAGTTCAGTAGGGAAGGAGGAAGTGGTAGTCAATCACCTGGTCTCCTGGTCTCCCTCCCTCCTTCCCTTGCAGTGAAGAAGTGAGATCTCTTCTTTCAAAAGCAAAAGGTTAATGTTTTAGTTAAACTTTTCAGCTCCTTCTCAAGGTACCATTTCCAAACAGCATTGCTAACTTTTCTATGTCATTGCTAACTTTTGTATGTCTTTAAGAACAGATTGCTCTGCAGACATTATGGCTGTGGTCACATGGCCCTTTAAATCCGGGAGCCCTCCCGGATTTAAAGGGGCCACGTTTTTTTACCTCAGGTCGGGGTGTACACACATCCCAACCCCAGCGGCGGCAGGCGGCAGCGGGCAGAGGAGGAGGCGATGGTGGGTGAAGGAGGCGGTGAAGGAGGTGGAGGCAGAAGAGGCAGTGGCGGGGGCATGCAGTGGTGGTGTTGTGAGGTGTTTGGCAGTAGTGGTGGCGGCAGCTGGTGGCAGTGGCAGCCGGGGGAGGCACCCTTCCCCGAGCCCCACCGGCCACCTGGTAAGTTTCCCCCCCCTTTTACACTTGAGTGCTTGAGTGCCCAAGTGTAAAAGGGGGAAAAAATGGAGGACAGGACCATCTGGACAGCCCTCTCTCACAATCATTGCGAGAGAGGGCTGTCCAGATAGGCACAATTGTGGGTTCCTCCCACAACCACTGGGAAAACTCTCAATTTTCCCGGGGTCGGAAAATGCAGGAGGAACCCGCATTTGAGCCCGCTTCAGCGCGGGACTAGCTGCGGCCATTGTGAACAGTCCCTTTAAATGCAGGAGGAAACAGCAGTTCCTCCCGCATTAAAGGGCCGTGTGGCTGCAGCCTAATACTAATTAGTTGTAGATTTTCTGGGCTGTATGACCATGGTCTTGGCATTGTAGTATCTGACGTTTCGCCAGCAGCTGTGACTGGCATCTTCAGAGGGATAACACAGAAAGAGTACTCTCTGTGTCAACTTGTAAATTCCTCCATCTTTCTGTGTTATCCCTCTGAAGATGCCAGTCACAGCTGCTGGCGAAATGTAGGTATTACAATGCCAAGACCACGGCCATACAGCCCGGAAAATCTACAACAACTAATGAACTCCAGCCATGAAAGCCAGATTTGGGGCTTAGAGTGCAAGTGCGCAGCCCCCACCTCTCTCCCAGCAGCATCTAAAGACATCCTTTAAACACTTCTGGGAATAGGTGGGTGGGACGGCTGTGCGTGCCTGCATTGCAAGCCCTGAATTTGGGGCTTAGAGTGCAGGCACGTGGCCCCCGCCTCTCCCCAGCAGTGTTTAAAGGATGTCTGGTGGTCACTCTTGGGGGCAGGGCTTCCCCCACCCACCAGCTGGAAGGAGCCCCCCAAATTGGGAAACTCCCACAGAACTGGGAGGTCTGGCAACCCTGCTTCTTGCAGGCATACATCCCGCCTCTGTATCACCTGCATTGTCAGGAATGTCAGGATTGGGCTCCTGCACTCTGTCCATCTAGTGAGGTAAACACTTTACAATGGAGGTGCAGCATCTTCCACATCCTGAATCATATATCTCCTTTTGATTGCTCTCAGGCTCAGCACCACTGGTGCCTCCTCCATTTTGGGAGAGTTCACAGGGGTGTTCTCCATGTCACAAAAGGCCCAGCAGCAACAGAAAGCATGCAGCATTCCTGCACAGAGTCCTCTCCCCCACTTAAAAAGCAGGCCCTGCGCCCATTGGTGCATTTGAACAGCAACAGCTGCTCTCCTATTGGCTGCAGAACACTGAGATGAGTTCATAGAGGCACCACATGCCATTCTCTGGGGGAAGAGTGGCTGGTGGGAGAAGGGTGGTTGATGGGGGATAGAGAGTGGGGGATGGGGGAGCTGTCATTTTTGATGGAATGTACTCTCATTATACTACTTACAGTAATCTAGTCAGGGTGTAATGAAGGTATGAGTAACTCCATCCAGAATCCTAGAATCCAAGAAGAGGAGTAACTTGTGAACCAACCAAAACTGGCTGAGGATACTCCTGGCCCCAGCTGCCATGTGGCCACCAAAAGCTGCATCAGATCCAGGAAAACTTCAAAGCTGCAGGGTTGCATTTTCAAAGGAAGCTCAGGAGGTCCCCAGTTTGGTTCCTGGCATTGCCAGTTGAAAGGATCTCAGGCAGAGGAGATGAGAAAGAGCAGTCAATGAAGACAGTACTATTTGTTACTGATAGTCTGAAAATAACCAATGCATTTTGAAGAACTTCCCCTCTCCTCATGGTAAAAATATAGAAAGGAGATGTTGTACCCTGTAGGAGTACAATGCTTAAATTCAAATTCAACATCTCACTCTTTGCTTCAAATACAAAGACAGGCTTCCCCCATGAAATGTGCTTTATTTTCCAAAAATAATGATTGGCTCCAGCTCCAGAACATGTGGCCCAAATTCTAACCTGATATCTCAGTGTTCAACAGAGACACTAGATAACATTGTATTTCACATCCTGAAAAAAAACGTGAGGGGTGAGCTGGCATAATGAACTTGAAATATATCATTGCGACCTGAATGTGTCTACCAGATTTCAGTCTTATAGCTCAATGTTCAACAGTGTTATCTCATCACAAACAAACTGACAAACGAAGTTAGAAATAGAATGACAAACAGTGGAGTAAAATAAAAATGTTGCTCAACCAACAAGAGATTAATTAGACACAGAGTACTGTGCATTAGGGAACATTCGATACAACTTCCACAGCAAATGGGAAATCATGTGCTTATACATAAAAATATCTGATTGTATTGTTAACTGGTGAAGAAGATGTTTGGGTTAATTTAGGTCTTGTATAGTTTGATGAGAAACACAATTCAAGGATGGGATCAAGTGTAGCCCTAAATTATTTAATTGGCATTTTGGTGAGAATGACATTCAGCTGATTTGTATTCTTATAATCTGATCCTTTATACATTTACTGAAAAGTAAATATATATTGCCAAGCAAATGTGCATAAAATTGCAGTTTTAGCCCTTCTAATATGTACTTTTCAGTGCTACATTTTAAAACAAACATTCACTTTTCCTCCCTTCCAGAAATTATCTGTTGATAAAAGACACTAGTCTCATTCTTTGGACTTCATTACTGCAGCATTATCCAGTGAGTAGGGATGAGCAAAAACCATGTGACAGGCCAAAAAATTCATGCTAAATTCTGGCCAGATCAGGGCTCAGGAGGCGATGTTCGGCACATGGTCTCCAAAGAAATCTCTGAGCTTTGGGGTGCAACTTGGGGCAGTTCAGAAAACAAAACCCATCCAAAAACTCTGGCGCAAAAATGTTAGACAACAATGGGGGTGGTGTTTTCCAGACTCGGAAACACAAATAGGGACCCTCAAAAGTTAGACAGGCACTGCTGCCTGCCAATAACAAAATTCCCTCTTGTCTCAAAGAGACTTGTATCTATATAAGTGTGGGTTGAGCATGCATTCCCTTTGTTGCTGTTGTGGTTTTCAATGGAGAGGGTGTACTCATGAAAGAGCTTTGCTGCTGGGCATGGGGGGGGGGTTGTTTAGCTAGCTTACTCAGTCAGGGGCTGGGGTGCTTTGCTTTGCCCTGGGTTCCTCTGTGTTGCAATTTGGGTTTTGTTTGTTTGCTGCAAAGGGTGGGAAAATTGGGACATAGCATATTTGTTTAGTGGGATTTTCCTGCTGTCTGCTTCCTTGGTAGTTTCCCTTCCTTTTTCTTTTTCTTTTATTTCACCACCACCATCTTCAGTTGCAGTAAGATGAGGGATTGTTCTTTGAATGTTTTTTTCAGGCAGCTTTCAAAAAAAGTTATTTTACCATTTAAGGGGATTTAGGGCTGCTTTTTTGAGGGGCTTCACATGAACACATGAAACTGCCTTATACTGAATCAGGCCCCTTGGTCCATCAAGGTCAGTATTGTCTGCTCAAACTGGCAGCGGCTCTCCAAGGTCTATCTATCTAGTACTGCTCATACAGCTATCACCTTAAGCAGAAATTAGAACAAAAAATATTTTAAAAGACCTTACTCAGTATTATATCTCTTATATTTGATTATTGCACCTATAAATTTTGCCACTGAGAGGGTGACATGATCATTTGTATCCGATAGTAGCCGTGACACCTGGGCTTGCACATTTAGCAAATTCTGTATCTTTAAGTAAAGGGGTGACTAAATTAGCCCTCAGCTCATGGAATGTAGGGCACTCCATAATCATATGTTCCATGGTTTCGATTGTATCATATGAGCATCTGCATGTTCTATTAGAGTATGATACTTTATTATATCTGCCCTCCACAACTGCCAGAAGAAGAGCATTCAGTCTTGCCAAAGTAAAAGCTTTTCTTAGTTTTGGGACTGTCAATTGATAAAAAAATATTTCGGCAATTGCATCAGAAGGGCAATTTCCAAACTGAGTGTCAAACATACCCTGTGCATCCTAATAGATGTACCTGTGACATCCAGTTTTAAAATTTGTCTTAAAATGTCTTTAGTTTTTGTATTTTTAATCATTTCATTTGTTATTCCTAGGCATTTTATTTTATTTTCCAATAGTTGATCCAATTGGCTGTAATGTTTATCTGCCTGGATAAGCCCAAGTAGAGTAGATCCTCCCTCAGGTTTTAAAACCTTTACTTTAAAGAGAAATGCTCCAAGCCTTAGCTTCCATCAATTATTCACCTAGTTCTGCTCTCAGTGCTATGCCCGAGACACATCTAGGAGTAGCCAATAAGCTCAGAAAATGGATAGAATCCATTTTTTCAGAAGTGGCCTGAATCCAAATTTCCGCACCGTACAGGAAATGGTTTAGAACCTTAGCATTAAATACCTTTAAGGCTGAGGGGACAAATTCACCTCCTGATGAATAGAATTATTTTACAATTGTCCTCCCTATTCTCAAGGCTGTGTTCCTTGCTAGATCCAAGTGTGTTTTCCATGTAAAAGATGCTTCAAAGTGGATTCCCAGATATTTAAATTGATTGACGTGTTCCATAGGTTGGCCTGCTATGTCCCATTTGAAGATTTCCCCCTTTTTCCCCCTTTGGATTTTGCCACATTGATGGACAAGCCCTCATGATAACAGTAAAGCTCGAATTTTTTTATCTGCTTGTGGAGGCCCACTATTGATCTAAACATTATCATTGCATCATCAGCATATAGAAGGAGTGGAACTTCAAATGTGGAAGATGACATGCTTCCTTCAGGATACAGGGTCTGAGGTCATTTATATATAAACTGAACGCTCTCCAAGGTCTCAGGCAGAGGTCTTTCTCATCACCTACTGCCAGATCTTTCAACTGGAGATCCTGGGGATTGAACCTGAGGCCTTCTGCATGCCAAGCAGGTGCTCTACCACTGAGCCACAGCCCCTCCCTTAGTTCTCTGCCATTTTATCCCCCCCCCCAAAAAAACTGGGCTTTTTGTTTTGGGGTGATCTATGTTTGCCTTTATTAGCCATTGCTCTCCATTTGAAAACCTCCTACTGAGCTGCTTCTCCTTGGAGGGGTGATCTGTGTTTGTCAGCCTGCCTCCCTGCACCCTTGGGGGACTTGTTCCAGAGTCACTAGCTCTCTGCTGTCAAGTTTACACATGCTAATACTGATGGGCTTTGGGGGCATGGCCAGGGGCTTTGTTTGGGAGGTTCTTCTGGCTTCCCCCCTGCTCTGGGGCTCTAGGTGTCCAGGGATTCTTCCAGGGGTTCTTCCCTTTCCTCTCTCATTTGCACCACTGGTGACTGCAAGGAAGGATGATGATGAGTGCTAATCCTGTCACTGTGCTTGCTGGCTGGGGCTGGCCAAGTAACACTTCCAGTGTTCATGCTGGTCATGGGCTACACCTAGAGTTGCCAAGTCTGGGTTGGAAAATACCTGGAGACTTTGGGGGCGGATCCAGGAGAGGGCGGGGTTTGGGGAGGAGAGAAGCCTCAGCATGGTACAATGCCATAGAGTCTACCCTTCAAAGCAGCCATTTTATCCAGGGGAGCTGATCTCTCTCAGCTGGAGATCAGTTGTAAAAGTGGGGGATCCCCAGGCCCCACCTGGAGGCTGGTAACTCTAGCTACACCACAGATTCAGAGCCATCCCCTCTCACTCTCCCCACTGGCAAAGTGTTCACTGTCCAACCTGGGGCCATCCTTCTGGGGTATTTTGAAAATGGGGCCCACCTAAGTCCAGGTCCCCAACTGTGATGAATCCACACTGTTGGACAGTCTAATCATATGTTCCATAATGGCCTTTCATTCTGCCTACTGACAAGGTGATCACAGGGCATGGCCAAATCCTCCTGGGGTGTTTGAGAATCATCACAGCCCACTTGAGTCCAGTTACCTGACTGTGGATCCACACTGTTGTACCAGGTAGTCATATTGTTGCAGACCTGACAGTCCAACTATCCAGAGGCACCATGGCCTTTCCATCTGCCTGTGGGCAATGTGATTACGGGGTACAGCCAATTTCCTCTTGGGGTGTTTTCAAAACAGAGATCACCCAAGGCAAGGTACAACACTGTGGGTCCTCGTGTTGTAAGGAGTTATCATATGTGGTCCCAACCTACCCCACCCCCCATCTGCAGCAATGGCCTTTTGGTCTGCCTGCTAGCAATGTGATTACGAGGTACAGCCAAATCCTCCTGGGGTGTGAACAGTACTCCCTCTGAATTAGTGTGAACTAGCTCACAGTTTTTTAGCCTGTGTCTCACACATTTTTGTCTTACCTCAGGAAGAATGGCTCTAGAGCAAACTAATTTATGCAGTAGCCAAATCACTCGCTCACAACTTTAATGCCAGTAGCTCACAAAGTAGAATTTTTGCTCACAGGACTCTATAGCTTAGATGGAGCACTGGCATGAACCCACCTAAGTCCAGGTCCCTGATTGTGTGTGAGACCAAATCATGCTGCTGGACAGGGTATGTTCCAGACCCAATGGGTCCTCCCTCGGTACCCACCATGGCCTTTCAGTCTGCCTGTGATTAAGGGGCATGGCCAATGCTTTCACTCATTTCATCTCACTCATCCTATTGGCAAAGTGCTTGCTGGGCATGAGCTCCACAAACCAAAGTGACTGCAGAAGGATAGTGGCACACATATGGCCAACCCTTCCCCAGAACAGAAACGTGTTGGCAGCAGGTTCGAGTTGGAGCCACCCCTTACAGTTGTGACCTGTTTAGTCAAAGATCGCCACAGGCAGCCGCTTGTAAACAAACATAAAACAGGAAGGAAGATACATACACATTTCTGTGCAAGCCTTTTCAGTGGATGTATTATGGGCCCAGGGAGACGGATGGTTCCTGCGCCCTGGGCAGAGCAGGAGGGTTGGCTTTGTCCATGGTGGGAAGATTGGCTAGGTGGAGTGGCCAGTCAGTTCTGTATTATAGTTTTTATCTTAAGTGGATTGGCTCCTTCATTTCTGAAATTGCACTTTTAATACTGTATTTTATTGTTGTTCATTGTTGTTAGATGCCATAAAATACCAAATGTCTGAAAAAGAGATATAAATATTTACATTTTTAATTTGCTAATTCAAACCAGTATTGCATTCCCCCCCCCCCCCCCCCCGTGAGTAATTAATTACCATTGCAAGCATATTATATTTAGCTGCTTTGGGCTGTGATCACACAAACTAAATAATCCACATTCAATCCACTGTGCGATCTGGCAAAATCCAGTTGGAAAGTGCATTGAAAGTAGATTGAAAGTGGATTATTTAGTGTGTGTTCACAGCCTCTGTCTGTCTATCTGTGTGCATCCAAGTGTGAAGGGGAGCTCATTTATCTCAGGCCACAGTACACCCCCCCAGTTGGACCCTGCTGTTACTAGCCACATCTAATTAATTGGGTTTTGCCCCCTCTAGGTCAGATAGAAGACAGTATGGTCATGTGTTGGTGCCATACTATTTTAGTTTATTGGAGTTCTGAAAGTACCCCAGATGTTTAGAAGTGCAGAGATCTAACCAAATTCTGCATTATTTATGCTGAATCAAAAGTATGACTATCTTTGAACAAGACAGCATTGACATTACGTACTGGTGTGTTTTAGGTGTCATAAAATTACCTTAACAAAGAGGAAATTGAGGCTCAACATAAATGTTAAATCAATTCTGATTTTGTAGTTTGTTCTTCACAGTGGATCCAGAGTTTTGCATTTACTTTTAATACTTTTTCTCTTTCTTTTGCCCATTGGAGTGGAGATCTCCTAAAATGTGTTGGTTTTATCAGAATATTTACAAAACCTATTTATTTTAATCACTGATCCTGCTAAAACTCTGCAGTTCAGTCTCTTGTTTCTAGAACTCTGCTGCTGCTTCAGATCAGGCCTTCCTTCATTTATTATATTTTTTGCTACTACAAACTGGGCCTTTCCCAGAGTGGCCCCAAGGCTGTGGAACAACTTCCATCTGAAGTTAATGGATTGTTCCTCTTTATTTTGTTTCCAGGAAGACTGTAAAAATAGCTCTTCCTCTTTTTTTAAAATTTCTCCCTAGAACAATATTTTTGATAAACTTTCTAGTTATTTATCCTTCACATATATTGTAATTTTTTTTCACTGTTGTAACTCACATTGAATACTTACTGGAACAACAAGATATAAAACCAGGGAGGATTGTGAGGCACTCCAAAGGGATCTGTTGTGGATGGGTGAGTGGGCATCAACATGGCAAATGGGGTTCAATGTGGCCAAGTGCAAAGTGATGCACATTGGAGCCAAAAATCCTAACTATAAATACACGTTGATGGGGTCCAAACTGGCAGAGACTGACCAAGAGAAAGATCTTGGAGTCATAGTAGATAACTCTCTGAAAATGTTGAGACAGTGTGCAACTGCAATAAAAAAGGCCAGTGCTATGCTGGGGATTATTAGGAAGGGAATTGAAAACCCAAAGAGTGATTAACACATGAAATTCACTGCCACAGGAGGTGGTGGCAGCTACAAGTATGGATGGCTTCAAGAGGGAATTGGATAAATATATGGTGCAGAGGTCCATCAGTGGCTATTAGCCAGAAGGTACAGATAGGAAGTGGAACTCTAGGTCTGGGGCGAGTGATGCTCTGTATTCTTGGTGCTTGGGGGGGGGGGACAACAGTAGGAGGGCTTCTAGTGTCCTGGCCCCACTGGTGGATCTCCTGATGGCACCTGCTGTTTTTGGCCGCTGTGTGACAGAGTGTTGGACTGGATGGGTCATTGGGTTGATCCAGTATTGGCTTCTCTTATGTTCTTATGTAAAGGTTTTTTTTAAAAAAAAAACAAAAAACACAGAATGATAGGAGAATGGTCAATGTATAGGACTCCTTTCAATAGGAACCAAGGTTAAGCACATAGAAAATGCACGTGGGTCATTTAAATTTGTTGCGTACTGGGTTTGACACATGGAGAAGTAGGACGACAGTGTGATGATCAGCTCATAATTTATTGGTACACAACAACAATACTCTACCGGCCGATGTGGCGAACTATATACACCCACCTAACACACACCGACAGTTCTATTGGAGGGTTTGAATCTCCTGCCAAAGTCCCTATTGGTGCACTCAAGATGGTTTGGGATGGGGTCAATGGGGTCAGTGCTTGTCTGGTGTGCGGTAGCCACGTGTTGACCCAGTCATGGCAGTGGACCCAGTCGTGGATGGATGCAACCTCTCCCAAGCGGTGGTGGTGGAGAGGATGGAGGCGAAGGTGCAGGTCTCCGCCTCCATGATGCGTTGCCGCAGCTTTTCCTCCCGTAGGCCACAGACTAACCAGTCACAGAGGGCTATCTCCAGCTGGGCCCCAAAGTTGCATACGGAGGCGAGCCTGCAGAGCTCCGCCAGGTATTCCACGGCGGATTCTCTTGGTTGCTGCAGCTGGTAGTGGAATGCCACGTGGCACGCGATTTCCTGGAGTGCCTTGACGATCTTCTCAAACATGGCTTTGGCTAGTTTGGTAGGAGACAGCAGATTATGGGCCAGCTCGACTGTGGCGGGGCTGCACGAGCCGATGAGGAGACCCCTCTTCTGCTCCTCTTTGGTAACCTGATAGAAAATCAGGATGGACTCGAGTCCCTCGACCCAGGCTTCCCATTGTTGAGGGCAATTAGGGTTGAACGCAGGGAAAAGTCCCTCTCCCGGAGTGACTGCCATCATGCTGCATGGTTGTGGCGTGGTAGCGGCCTGCTTGCCTTCAGTGCTCATCAGCTGGAGAAGTGGTGGAGGGCTTTGTCTCCCTAGGGGCCTCAGCAGCCCGGCTTGCTCAGTGAGATCCCATCCTCATTGCCAATGCTGCGTACTGGGTTCGACGCATGGAGAAGCAGGATGACAGTGTGATGATCAGCTCATAGTTTATTGGTACACAACAACAACACTCTACCAGCCAATGTGGCCAACTATATACACCCACCTAAGACACACCCACAGTTCTATTGGAGGGTTTGAATCTCCCACCAAAGTTCTATTGGTGTACTCGAGGTGGTTCAGGATCCTTGGCCTCTATTGTTTCTAGGAGCCAAGCTCGAACTGTATGTCGCTAGCACCTGGCGGCAGTCAGCAGACATAACAAAATTACAAACAACTGGGGCTTGCCTGGCCTCCTGTTCAAGTATCTACTTCCATAAACACACTAACAAACAAAGAAAAATGGGAAGCTGGACAAAATGCTGCAGCAATGCATGGAGGGATAAGTACTATCTTTACTCCACAGCAACAGATTAGTTCCTTCAGATGTCATGACAATAGGCCAGGAAATCCTGGGGCCCATGTACTTCCTTCCCACACCTTCCTCTCCTCCTTTGTACACTGCTGACAAATTGGTCTTCCTGCTATAGGCCTAACTTCAGTTTGTTGTGATGTGAATTTGGTGAAATGACAAACTGCATAGTATTCCCCCCCCTAAAAAACAGGATTCATTCTGAACCAGAAAAAACCTTTTTTGCTAACTTTTGCCAACCAAATTGTGCATGAGAGGAGGAGAGAGGAAGGACCAAGCCTGTAAGTCTGAGGATTTGATTGTTTATGCCCTTTAAATATATATATTAAAAAATCAGTAAACAGGAGTGGAGCAATAGAAACCATGGACTATGGCACACCAGTATCTGTATGTTGCAGCACTATAGTATATATTTGAGAAGTGAGCAGACTTTCCTACATTTCCCATGTGGCTATAGTTGGTCCAAAAGCTCCCGGGAAGGACAGGACATTTAACTTACTAGGACAGTTCCTCACTGATCATATGGGCCTGGTCAGCAGTGGCATGAGCTTAACCTACTGCCATTGTCCTTGTGGGCCTCATATGAAGCAAGCAGGCCCCATGGAGTGCCAAATACTGAAGGGACTGTTTGGTTCAGCTTGCTCCAGGGCTGTTCTAACTTTTAAATCTACCTCAGACAGGATCTGATTCCAGCTCTGCAGGGATCAGTACATAATAAGCAGGGTGCTGGAGACCTTTTTTTTTTTTTTTAAATACTATATGAGCTTTAAAATGTTTTTTAAAGCCAGTTTGGTGTAGTGGTTAAGTGTGTGGACTCTAATCTGGGAGAACCGGGTTTGATTCCCCACTCCACCGCTTGCACCTGGCTGGATGACCTTGGGCAAGCCATAGCTCTGTACCAGCTGTTCTCCCAAGGACAGCTTGGGAAAGAGCTCTCTCAGCCCCACCTACCTCACAGGGTGTCTGTTGTGGGGAGGGGAAGGGAAAGGAGCTTGTAAGCCGCTCTGAGACTCCAAGTGAGTGAAGGGCGGGATATAAATCCAATCTCTTCTTCTTCTTTTAAAATGGTAAGAAACCCTAGGGGGTGTTTTTGGTAGGATTACCAACTCTGGGGGGGGGGGATTGGGGGGGGGCTGGGGAGATGGAGTTTGGGGAGAGATCTCTGTGGAGGACAATGCCATAGAATCCACCCTCCAAAGTAGCCATGTTCTCCAGGGAAACTGATCTCTGTAATCTGGAGATCAACTGTAATAGTGGAAGAGCTCCACGCCCCACCTGGAGGTTGGCAACCCTAGTTTTTGAGTGTGATGGCAAAGACTAATGCAGAGAGAGCTGAAGGAAAATATTCTTTGTGTGAAAGGTTTGTGTAGCCCCTAGGAAGGATTTTCAGTGTAACAGGGGTAAGAAATGGAAAATGATGCAGACCAAAGGCCTTCAGAGGATACGGTAATGAATGGATGGGAAATGTTGGGTTTTTTAAACAAAGAATTAAGCTCTTTAAAAAATGAAAACTTCTCTAGACATTGAAAATAAGTCTGTTGTTGTTATACCATTGGTACCCAGCATGCACAGAGGAGTGGCAGTACCTAATGAAAAGGGCAAAAAAACAATGTCAGATGGAGATGACTCCGGTAAATGGCCAGCAACTCTCTACCCCCACTGCTCAGTCGCACCCAAATTCCTCTTCCTTATTAATAACAACTTTAATCCGCCAATCCGTTTCTCCAGCTCAGATGGCAGACAGATCATGTTCAGAGCAGATGGTTACCTTGCCACAGAAAGGGATTGGATTACGTATGTGACACATTCAATACGTACTTTGATTTTGTGAAGTGTAAGCTTGTCTTTGGAGGTATTTTTAAATAAGGGAAAACAGTCTATACCAGTAATGTCATTAACCTGAGGCAAACAATTTGTACAAAAGTCTGTCCTTATCATTTTCCCTTTCCAGATTCTGATTACATTTACCCCTTAAGTCAATCTCAAGTAAACTCCTAGACATTACTTTGCACTGATGTGAATGACAATGAGAGCACATGTATATTTTGTGTTGCTTGAGTTTGCATTTCTGTTTGCTGTCAGCTACTTTCCAGTCCCCTGCATATAATCCACCACCACCACCACCCATGTAGGCATGTGTTATACTGGGGCCACTGGGATACCTTTTAAAATTTCTTGGGTGGGATTTTTATCTCTGTCAAAATCCTAGGAATTAATTAATTAATTATCATATGGCATTGTGGATAGAATAGCTAGGAGATCCTAAGATTGTCTGGCAGGCAGGCAGGCAGGAAGGAAGGAATCTATACCAATACCTCTGGTTCAGAACAGAACACGGCCAAATGTGGAGATAACTCATTCTCTAGACTGCTGTTGTTCTGCATATACCTTAACTGCCACTATCATTTCCCTAGTGCCAAAAAATGCTCCAAAGATTAGGGAGAGCAGGAAAGTATGCCACTGGCTTTGGCCAGTAAGTTGCCCCCTGCTGCCTATCCCCCCCCCCCCCAAGAAGGAGGTACTTCTGTGAGAGCCCTTCCCAATCAACTCCAGTACTCCATCTGTCTTCACCATTACAGTGTCTCTTCTCACATAAAAAAAGACATACCAGATGGGATTTGCACATTCTAACAGACAGAGGGTTAGGAAGTGTCTAAGACTCTGATTGTCAATGGTTGACCAAAGTAGGCCGAAGAATTTATTTTTACTATTTCAGAGTTCTCACTGTTACATCCTTGAAAAGATAATATATGAAAAGATTAACATGCCCAGAAATAAATCTTGCAAGAACAAGATCACCGGTTGCAACTTTTCTTTTTCTTTTAAAAAGATTTTATTGCATTTTTTACCCTACACCTACACTAAAAAACCTACATACTATCCTACCCTAAGGTATAAATAAAATGCGTTCGTAATGCTAATAATACTAACATCATTAGTTACTGAAAAGCTAAATTATTTCTTGGCATACATTGTTAATTCATTCTTGCTGTTTACAAACAAAAAGTTAACGTTAGACTTTTGAACCACATACAGCAGAGGAAACAATCTAAATAATAAATTTTAAGATTACAAGGCTTGGTGTGTTATTACAGCAAACAAAAAACTGTTATAAAACTATTTCTCCTTTGATTCTCTTCCTTTCATCTTGTCTTTCTTCTTTCTAGGGGCAGCCGCCCCTTTCTTAGAGTCCGAGTCTTCTCCATCTTCAATTTCTGAGCTTTCAAATCCATACATACTCTCCTGCTCTGCCAGTGAATCGTCTGGTTCAGTCTCTGTTTTCTTCTTCTTGTGCTTTTCCAAAAACAATCTTGCTTGTTCGATGGAGTCAATTTTAAATTTCTTATCTTTGTAGCTGAACATCAGTCCCTCCAGGATATTCCATCTGTAAGAAATAGTCTCTGACTGCAACCATAAAGCCAAACTCCTATAAGCTTTCCTTCTCTTTCTTATTTCAAATGGGATATCTTTTAAAACTTTGATTTCTTCTTCCTATATCTTCAGAACAGTTCCATTCGTGGCTTTTAACACCATGTCCCTGGTTGATCTTTTTGAGAATCTCACCACAATTTCATCTGGCAGTTTCTTCTTTTTAACATATTCTGGATATGTCCTGTAGGTCATATCCATATCGCTTTGAATTGTCGCTGCTTGCCATCCTGTCACAGGTGCCAATGCTTCACTTAATATTTTCTTAAGATTCTCTCCTTTTGACTCAGGAACATTCTGAAATCTCAAGAAGTAGTTTGATCGGTCCATTTGAAACTTTAATTCATTGTCACTTTGAAGAGATTTTTTTTTCAATTTTCTGCAGTCTTGAATCATTTTTTTCAACCGCTGTTTTGACATCCAGGAGGTCCTGTTGGAGCCTTTCCTGTTTTCTATTTGACTCTCTCATTTCAGTTTGCATCATCTTCAGTTTAGTGTTGATTGAAGCCAGTTGGTCCACTAGGGGTCGCAGTGCCGCCGTCAATGCCGCATTCAGCTCAGTTCCACCTTTTGAAATAGGAAGCGAACTTCCGAGTCTTGGAGAAGCTCTCCCCACCATTTCTTCCCGCAGTCACCGATTGTTTACAGTTAGATAAGAGATCTCAAAGGGGACATTCTTTTTTTTTTTTTATAAATTTTTATTGATTTTTCCTATATCTACAATTAATACGCTACAATCTAAGCTACATATACCTTATACAGAGAGTACTTTATCATTTGCTTAATACTACCATGTTACATAATATAATTATGAAGCATTTAGAACCTTGGATAAATTTCAATTATTTTGTTACTGCTACTATAAAAATTATCAAAACTATTTGGCAGGCACGCCCACCTAGAGAAATACGGTTAATTAAACAATTTATAATACATAGGTGCAATGCTTAATAAAACAGTTTAATCACTATTTCTTCTTTCGTCCTCTTCTTGTCTTAACAGTCTCATCTACTTTTGGAGCTGCTGCTCCTTTTTCCGAGTCAGACACTTCTTCTTCACTCTTTGAGCTATCAAATCCATACATGCTTTCTTGCGAGGCCAGTGAACCATCTGAGTCTCTCCCAGTTTTCTTTTCTTTGCTTTTTTCCAGAATTTTTTTCGCTTGTTGAACAGAGTCAATCTTATACTTCTTATCTTTGATGCTGAAGCATAGTCCTTCTGGAGTATTCCAGCGATAGATGATAGACTCAGACTGGAGCCAAGATGTCAATTTTCCATAGGCTTTCCTTCTTTTCCTTATTTCAAATGGGATATCCTTCATCACTTTTACTTCTTCTCCCAGGATCTTCAGAGCTGCTTTGTTTGTGGTCCTAAGCACCACGTCTCTTGTAGATTTTTTGGAGAACCTTATCATAATTTCACCAGGCAGGCTTTTCTTTTTAGTATAATCTGGATAGGTTCTGTAAACCATATCCATATCGCTTTTTATATCCGCTGCTTTCATGCCTGTCACTGGTTCAAGTGCTTCACTTAGCAAATTTTTAAGGTCTTCTCCTGTGTTTTCTGGCACATTCTGAAGTCTTAGGAAAAAATTCGATCTTTCCATTTGTAATTTCAAAAGCTGATCATGGTGGAAGGCCTTTTCCTTCTCTGCCTTTTGTAGTCTTGAGTCTTGGTTTTTTACTGAAGTTTTTACTTCCAGAAGTTCTCGCTGCAGCTTCTCTGTGGTTTTATTCGACTCTTTTAGTTCTAACTGCATTTTGTCCATCTTCACGTTGAGAGCTGTCATTTGGTCCACTAGAGGTCGCAATAACGAGGAGAACACCGTGCTCATCTCTGTGGTATCAACCTTTGCACTCGGAGCTGTACTTCCTAGTTTGGGGAAAGGTTTCGGTTTCCCCGCCATTGTTGAGGCTGCGTTCTTTGTTTATAGATAGATAAGATGAACGAAAGGAGCAAATTTTCAAACAGCACTTATGTCCTTTTAAAGTTTATATCTCCAAGTGAGCGATGCTGCCATCTAGCAAGGCGGATGGGCTTTTATTCATGCAGTAACGCCACGTGAAGAGTCTGGTAAGTACGCCAGTCCCGGAGGGTGGGGGGGTGGGTTTCTCTCCTCCCGCCATCTTCCCGCTGTATTCTGCTTTTCTTACTTCAGACTCACGTTTTCTCCATGCGTAACTGTCAGTTCCAGCCTCATTGCTTCGCACTCTCTGTGGCTTCACAGATTTGCGCTTTCAGCCATATGGCTCCCACGGCGGGGGAACCTATGGGGGTGATGAAAAGGGATCTCGATCCCTCGATCGCCACTGTAGGGAGAGATCCCCTTCATGCCACCCCAGGCAGAGCCCCCTCACTGGGGTCTCTGGGGGCTCGGCACCAGTCCAGAGCCCCTTCTTCCCGCCGGGTACGGATCGCGCTCCCCGCAGTTGCGGAGGAGCACGTCTGCCATTATCGCAAGTCTTTGCCAGAAGTCTCAAAGGGGACATTCTTGATTTGTCACACCGATGCCTTTCGCAAGCTCTTCCTCTGCTCCATGTGATCCAACACTCCAACGCATTTATAATGCCTCCAAAATAGCAGCAGGACCATGGGAAAGTCTCCAAGTAAGTTACGAGGGAGGGGGTGGGGGGATCCGATCATCCTAGCCCACCCCTTAACACTTCATATCAAAAGATCAGGATACTCACGATTCAGCCATTGCGTATCTGGTAGACCCACACCTTTCCGCTCTACATTTTCTGCAGCTTCATGGCAGCACTTCCAGTAGCCCGAGGGCTTCCTCCGGCATGCAAACCTCTAGGGGTAAAAAGGAGCCTCAGTCCCACAATCGCCACTGCAGGGAGAGGCTACCTTCAAGCACCCCAGGCAGGGACCCTTTCCTAGGCTCCCTGGGGGTCCGGCACCAGTCCGGAACCCCTTCAACCTGCCAAGAGTGGGTCGCCTCTCCTGCAGTTGCAGAGAGAAGTGCCCGCCATTAAAGCGCTTGAAACTGAAAGTCTCCGGTTGCAACTTTTCTAGGGGAAAGTTAATTCTAAGCTCAGACACACATCATATATTTGAGGAGATGAATTAATTGGTTTTGATTAGAGACATGTGAATGTCATGTAACTGAGCCATACCCAAAACACCCCTGAATCTCTCAAATGTGGGCTGTGTGGTACTATCTATTTTTTCTGAGAATACTTTGGTGAGAATCTCACAAACTGTATTTTATCTTTTAATCTTAAAGCATAGGATAAGGGATTATATTATCTTTATGTCCTTTAGTTTCTGATTTCATTTGTATATGCAAGTGTTTTGTTTTGTTTTTGCATTGTGATTCTTGCATATTTACTCATTTCAAGAGTGGTTAGATTGATTTAAAATAAAAATCTTTAAAAAGATACATCAATGTCTTTGGCTCAAGATACAAGGTTTTCACTTGACACTTTAAATAAATTAACTTTTTTGTCAATCAGAGGACTGAAAACCTATAGAGATGTTATTGAAGAATAATCCTTCCAAAATAAACCTGTCGTTTAGTGTTAACGTTGTGCTTCGGAACAGGCAAAGTCTATTCATTTGTCTATTTTAAAGGGAATGCTAAACATTAGGAAGAACTTCCTGACAGGGCAGTTCCTCAGCGGAACAGGCTTCCCTGGGAAATGGTGGGTTCTCCTTTTTGGAGGTTATTAAGCAGAGGCTTGATGGCCATCTGACAGTAATGCAGATTCTGTGAGTTTAGGCAGATCATGAGAGGGTGGGCAGGAAGGGATGAACTAATGCTCTGTTCTTGTGGCCCTTTCTTACACACCCAGGATAATGCCAATCACCATTTTGTCAGGAAGGAATTTTCCTCCAGGCCAGATTGGCCCAGGGATCCTGGAGGGTTTTTGCCCTTCTCTGGACATCGAGCAGGGGTCACTAGGGGAGGTGGGGGAGGTGGCTGTGAATTCTCTGCATCATGCAAGGGACTGGACAGGACAACCCTTTGGTCACTTTCAGCTCTGTGTTTCTATGTTCTATGTCTCTTTCCCCAACCAAGGTATATAATCTTAGTGCTCCCCTTTATGTTTTCTTATTTAAGACTTAATGTTGGTAATTAAAAGGAGGGGAACCTCTAATAAACATCACATTAGAATAAAACTGTGGGTAACCTCAAATTAGCTGTAGTGTGGAATATTTGGGGCCAGACAGTTTTCCTGTTGCATCATGTACTGCAGTAAGAAATATTATAACGCATCAGATGAAACAATGAGGAAACAATTCCTGATTTCTCTCTCAAAAATAGAAGGCACTCTTATTTCAAGAATGAAGCATTGTGGTGTGGGGAAAAATCCCTTGAACCTCATAGATAATTTAACAGGTTAATTTTTTGTTAATTCCAATCACAGGGATTGTCTTTTGTTGAAAGCTCCAAACAGCAAAGAAGCAAGGAAGACAAATGACACATTTGCAAGAGTACAAAAACTTAGTGTAGAAGACAACTCAGTGTGATAGCTAGCCAAAGAAAACTTTGTAGCTTGTTGAAGTGTGACTTAAGGATGCCCTGAAGCATCAGACCTTTCTACACCTTTCTAATGTGTCATTTCTAGAAGTTACATTCGTGTTTCATAGGTGATACCTTCTTCTACGTAACCTACAGATGACATCTAGGGCTTGATTTTCAGAGGAAAGCTATGCAGGTGAAGCTTTACAATTAAGAATATCCAAAAATACATTTTTTGGAACTTTCTCTTTTCACGGGTTGTTTGTCTTCAGTCTTTTTTGTTGCTGCTATTCCCAGTTCATTTATTTCTTCCACACTACTCTGCACCATTTTGATGCCATTTATACATTATACAAGTGATGCAAATAACAATAACATGTCTACATTTAAATAGAAATATTTGGAGTGAGAAAACCAACAATGGCATGAGAATAAAGACTCATGGGGTTCAATTTGCAAATGGAAGAAGTGGAAATGAAACCGGGACTTTTTAGTTCAAATAGCTGGCATAGGAAACTCAAGCACATCCCAGTTTGCAACAGATTTTACTTGGTCTCATCTGGGGATTCTTACAAGCAAAGAAACTCCAAGAGATGCACAGAATTCCAAATTAGGCTGCACTGAATATACACCAGTTATCATTTTCAGGTCCCCCCCCGCAAAAAAAAAACTGGGGAGACATTTTCCTGCTGACAAATTCAGGGCCCAAATAAATCCTTCCCTCCTCTTCCTCCTCCTTGCATTAAATCCCCTGTGTGGGATTCCTTCCTGCTTCCTCTGTCACTACTTCTCCAGTGCATGAAGAGCAGCCTGTGCTGCCCATGCTTAGTAGTGGGCATAAAACACTGTCTGGAATATGCTGCTAGACTGTATCAGTATTAGTCTGTTGTTTAGTGCTATTGTTTCTTCTGGCAGCATCCTCTGCATCATTCATCATCTCAGCTTTTGCTGCTGCTGCTTCCTGATTTAGACTCGTGGTAGATTCTACCCAATCAGGGTTTGTATCATAAATGGAATGATTTCACTATGCTTTGTCATTACAGTCATGGCCAATCAAATTTGGCCATGTGGCTATTTTTAAATAAATAAGAAAAGAAGTTTGCAAGGAATGTTTTAAAAAAACAAAACAAAACCCTGCACTGAAAAGGCTGGCTTTAATCACACATTAATGGGAAAGGTCAGTAATTCTGACTTAATCAAGCTCATAGGTAAGGAAGGGTATATGGGGCAATGCCCCTTTAGAGATGTGCCATGTCCACTCTCAAAACTCCCAGCATCCATTGTGTAAAAGCCTATGTCTAGCCCTTTTTATTGTGCAAAAGGGCAAGGAGTTTTTGTTCAAGAAGGAATAAGGGCGGGGGAGTTGATAGCAGGCTGGGGCTGAGTCAGTTAACCCTTTCCTGAACAAATTAATCCTCCTCTGGTCTGTTGCATAACCTTTTCTCCCCCTAGAACCTTTGCTTCTTTCTTCATGTCCCTCTTCTTAAACACCTGCAGCAAAAAAGTGAGGTCATTGGCCAGAAAGTCTGACTGAGCATTTCACTGCTTGGTGGTTGTCTCCTTTATTGGCAATGGAGTTTGCCCCAGAGGTCTATAGGGTCATGGGAGATGAAAATCATTATAAATGGCCAGTTTCCCTCAGCCCTGATATCTGTTGTTTTTAAAATCATCCATTGTGAACCACCTTGCTGCAACTTTCCTGTGTGAAATAATGAAAGCCTCTGAACATGTGCAGAATGCCTTTTCTTCATCAAAGAATAAGCAATATCAAGATCCTGCCTTAAGACCTGCCACCTCTCACTACCTAAAATGAAGATCTTCAGGAGGATCTAAACACATCTGAGTCAAGACTAATCCCTCCTCTACATGGTAAAATTGTAAACACATGTGGAGATTGCCTGGCCTTCACTGTACCCTAACCTATGTGGCATTAGAGGATGCATTTTTAAGGTAGTTATTTGCAGACAGGTGTAACTTAGGAATCTCCAGTTTTAGTAATCAAGGCATTGATTGGTTGCCAACTCCCCCATCCTCTGCTTTCCCATTACAATTTTACCTCCTACCCTCCAGACTTAGCCCTTGTCCTGGCTTCTTCAAATGGTTCATTCTTGCTTACAGGAGGAGAAAACCAATCTATACAATCACTCCAGAGTGTGCAAAGATTGGCTTCCTGCACTGAAATGAATGGGAAAGCAACAGAGATACTTGAATACATCCAGGGCTTTTTTTAAAAAAAAAGAGGTGCCAGAACTCTCCAGAGGGAAATGGTTTTCAATTTGCATACTGAAAACTCATGAACTTTTAAACATTTTTAAAAGAATTTTGTTGAAGAGGTTCTGGAACTCCATTCTGGCACGTTCCCCCAGAAAAAAAAAAGCCCTGAATACATTTACATGGAGGAAACTTTGTTCTGCCATAACCTATCAGTAGAGTTATTAGTGTCTGGTTCTGTACCATTAGTGTTCCCTAACTACAGACAAATGAAACATCATTATCATGATGATGGATATGGAAAGATCACTGCCCTATACAACAGAACAAGAGTGATCATAGCAATTACCACTCACACTTTTGCATCACTCACACTTTTGCCACACCTTTGTGATGTGATCATCAGTGAGTGCATACGGCATGAAACTGATCAGGAAGCAGTTTCATACTCTTATCAGTCTGACACATATGGTGCATTTTAGTTTAGGTTCAGTTGTTCATGAACAATGCTGTAAACACTTGATTACACCAGGGCAAGTTGGCAAGTGTCTCTGTGACATCTAAGCACCAATGGCTGCCAGAGCAGCTGTGCCAGTTTTGCATGGACAGGGCTATTTTTACATTGGGCAAGATTAGCCATCAGGAGAGAGGCTAACAGTCTCAGCCAATGGGCAAGAGGGTACCTGTGCAGGGCCCCCCACTTGGATGGGGGCAATCACCCGTGGCCCTACCCACGGTGGAGGAGGAAAAGAAGGAAAAGAACAGGTTTCTGCTGCCACTATCACATCCACGCCCTCCAGGGTTCATGCTGCCCACTTGGAGGAACAGCCAACTTCTGTGGCAAGGGCTGCCCCTAGCTTGGCCCCAGCAGGAGTGGTGAAGAGTACTGGACTCAGGAGACCAGGAACGGTTAAATCATGAAGCCTTTATTGAGTGATTCAGCATGCCCAGTAGATGGTCAGAACAGGCATGCTTCCAGGGCTCCAGGGCCCTCATTATATGCTGGCCGGAGCCACACCTCCGGCCGCACCCAAAAGACCTGATAGGGGTTTAACATATGCGCATGTTTGTCATAGTTTCCCTGGAGGAGCCTTTGATTGGAGCCCTGATTGGAGGAGCCAGAGAGAACCTAGGTCCCACATTGGTGGAGGCTTTCAATCCAGATGTCTATTGTTCCTCCAGATTCAAGCTCCCCTCTCTGCCTGACCATGTGCTCTGGCCATGCGGTGGGCGCCATTACCTGGGAGCACATGGCAGGCTGGTTGCTACACAGAGCATACTACATTACAAGTGGTGAGGCTGGTGTGTGGTGGCAGTGGCTCTGGGACCCCATCCTGGATGTTTGCCCAGGGCCCCAGAATCACTAAGACAGCCCCTGCTTCTGACCACTGAAGTCAATGGGCTTAGAAAGGTGTAACTCTACTTAGAATTGCACTGCTAGAAACAGAGCAAGGCAGAGAGTTCAGAGGTAAGCTGGAAGAGGATAAGGCAGTTTCTACTGTGAAAAATATAAAAAATTCTAGTTTGTGATTATTGTCTGTATTGTTGTCAGCTCCGTTCCTAACATTTATTCCTGTCCTGCAAACTTCTTGTTTGAAGTCATATATGTTTATCTCGATAAAACCTTCTTAAATGACTGATTTGCCACTACAATTGTGGAATGTCATAATGATAATCTGGTGTTTGGGGAGTCTATGAGAATTCCAGCACATCAAAAGCGAAGTGCACAGAGACGTACATTGAGATTAACTTTAGCTATTTGTAATGAGAAACTGTGGTATAGCTTGGGGGCACAATGGGCCCCTCTGGTTATCAAACCCTTCAAACATTCAGTCTTAATTAGGTATAGGATAGGAAATATGCACACACATTTTCACTCAGAAAAGAAGCATATATACATTGTCCTTAACACATGTGGCTTCTAAGATTTGCAGCACTGATTGAGAAGTAGCATTTGGCCAAAAGCATTTGGTTTCATATTGTCTTTTTTAAAAATAAGTTGTATTGTCAATAGACAGATACAATAACATACAAGACATAATGTAACCATTACATTACTAACAGCAATGTTACAATGAGAAATATCTGGATAAAGGAATGCAGCATGAGAGGAATCAACAACTTTAAGTAGTATAACTAACACTCTAATAAATCATTATTATTGAGTATAAGATTGAAGCATAATCATTTTTGGTAGATAAATATGTTAAGAAGTGAAATTGGAGCAAAATTGTTGTTAGTATTGCCTGAAGTTCTAGTTGAGATAACATCCAAAAGTTTATCCATTATACAAAAATCATATACCTTTTTTATCCATTCAGAGATGGTAAGATGTATGTTGTGTTTCCAAGATGTGGCTATAACAAATCTGGCTGCCACACATAGTAAAGCAATAAGTTCTTTGTGTGGTGGAAGAGGAAGCTTAAGTTGCCAAGCCTCGAGTAGTAATGATTCTGGGTCAAAAGGCGTGTTGTATGTCATGATATCAGAAATGTCGTGGATTATTTCTTGCCAAAACGTCTGTATATATTTGCAGTCCCACCAACAGTGTCGATAGCCTATTTCCCCACAACCTCTCCAGCATAGTGGTGACAGGGATGATTGTTTATAATGTAATTTTTGTGGCATGAGATACCACCTAGTTATGAGCTTAAAGGACTGTATTCTAATGATAATATGTTTAGATTTAACTAACATGGATTTCCAGAGGGATCTCCATGTTTCCTTTGTACAGTCTCTCTGCCAGTCCATAGTGTATGATGGAAGGTTAGTGTTGGATGATTCTGTGATCAGTGAATATAATATAGAGATGAAATGTTTATAAGAGGGTTGTGGTTCCTTTGTTAATACTTCAAACTTTGTTAGAGGTCTCATCAGTCCTTTTTTTAATATCAGGAGTACGTAACAAATGAGCCAATTGGAGATACTGGAACCAGTGTAGTGCATCTGGGAGCTTAGCATCCACTGTCAATTTGTGTAATATATGGCCATTTTGTGATATGTCAATGAATCTAATCAGATTGTGGTGTTTTAGGAGTGTGTATGAATCAGGCGATAGTGCAGGTTGGAGCCATGTTTGTACTTACTGAGTTACAAGCTTTTGCCCCCCTTTCTGGACTCAAGATTAATGAGTCTAGAACAGAATTATATCCAGTTTATACACTGGATATGGTGGTATCATCCCTAAAACAAATATACTCATTCAAATGGATTAACGCCAAGCAGAGATATCTCGGCATTTATATTCCACTTGATCTCAAAGACCTCAAAGAGCTCCGACGATGGAACACTATTACAAGACATCCATGCAAAATTTAGAGACTGGCAAACTCTCAAACTGTCTTGGATGGAACGCTTTGATACCATTAAGATGTGTATCCTCCCTAAATTTATGTTTCTATTTCAGACAATTCCTATCAAAATATCTCCATCTTATATACGTAACTGGCAAAATAAACTCCTTTCTATGGGATTCCAAAACACCTCGCATCAGCTTCTCAACATTATGTCACCCAGTGAAAGAAGGGGGCTCTGGCTTATCCAAATTTATTGGCCTACTATGAGGCATTTCAGTTGACGAACATTGTTATGATGCTTCATCCTGATACCACACTGGCCTGGGTCCAATTAGAACAATATTATTCTACTGGCTGCTTATTAAGGGAAGTTATATGGAACCCTAAGGCAGAAAGACCAGTCTCAATAACTCATAACCCTTTCTTGCACATTACACTATCTCTTTGAGACAAACATAGGAAAACTCTAGCGCCTACTATATCCCCAATATCCACCTACATGGGACAAACATGGTTCATGTTGTCTTCAAGATGACTGGAGCATGCAGTGAAGGGGTAATGCTTGTAACATGCATCAACTAACCCTTGGACTATTGTAGGAATGAGATTTGAATGCTATGGATCCTCTTTTTGCCAGATGAAGATAGGAAAAGGAAAAATGAAATTGGTGAAAGATAACCCTACCTGAAGCAAAAGAGGAAGTACAATGATAACTTGGATTGGACAAGCTACTGTCTTAAATACTGGGGGCTAAGATGCAAATCACACGAGGTTCTTTTTCAGCCTCACCCTATCAATGCCACATTGCTAAGATAATATATTCCTTGCCAGAGTACTGCATGTGCACAATGAAGCCTTTGTTTCATTATTCCCACCTCTCTAAGCCTCTCTTCCTGCTTCTTTTGACTCTTGGGGAAAGGTTGAAAAATGGCTTGTGTGATGAATGGAGGTAGGGACAGGCCATGGCTCAGTGCTAGAGCATGTGCTTTGTGTACAGAAGATCCCAGGTTCAATCCCAGTGGATTACATGAAAGACCTCTACCTTGGAATCCAGAGAGTCAAGCCAATTAAATAATACCCATCTTCATAGGTGAATAATTTGACTCCTTGTGAAGTTGGTAGATCTGAGAAATTATGAGGGTCCCCAGGTCACCTGATGAGAGTGCTCAACAGCTTAGGGACTGAAACCTGGTTGTCCCGGGTTCTTGTCCAACACTCTAACCCAGAGGTATCTAACTCATTTGTTACAAGGGCCAGATCTGACATAAATGTCACTTTGCTGGGCCAGGCCATGTGTGCCACAAAATGTAATGCCAGGTACAGAGGATATAAACTTTCTAAAGGACAGCAGCTGGTAAGGTTCAAGTTGGTGCATCCTCTCAGCGAGGCCCCAAGGGCTAGAGGAGGGGGTGCATGGGTGGACTGGAGACCAAGTCAGCCCAATGGCCAGAAATTTGGAGTTGGTAGAGCATGGGGAAATTTTGTGGGGCAGTGGGGGAGGGAGAGGGGTGGCTGCATGCCTGCCCTGAGCTCCAAGTGGCGATTTTGCTGCTTGGAGTTCAGGCAGAGTCAGCCCCTGTTTGAAACACCATTTAAAGGAAATCCTTTAAATGTTTTTTTTCCCAAGTGGGGGCTGCCCACATCTGAACTCCAAATGGAGAATTCACTGCTTAGAGTTCAGGGAAATGTGCGGCCGCCCCTCTCGATCCCTTCCTGCAAGATTTAAAGGGCCCTCCAGTTAATCGGCAGGCCACAAGCTCCTGCCAATCAGCTGGAGGGCCCTTTTAATGTCAAAGGAGGGAAGGGAGGAGGAGGAGGAGGGGTAACAGAAGGAGGAGGGAATGGGGCAGCAGCTGTTATGGGGTGTGCCTCACATTTGAAGGACAGAGCCCCAAAATACTTCACTGTAGCTATGGACCTGGAGCCAGCGATGCAGAACTGGGCAGACATACCTGTGCTGTCCAAAAGGGGTGACAAACCCCTTTCTCAGCCCACTCCCACCACCAATTCTGTAAGCCCAGGACCCAGGGAGGATAAGGGAAGTAGCTGGGTGTTGTGAGCTCCCCCCCAGCCCTGAGCTGCCATGGAAGGGGACCAGGAAAATAAGTTGAACTAACCCCCCAGCCCGTGGACACAGGCAGAGACAACCCAAGCACAAGGCTGCATGCATGACGGGACCCAGGCTGAGCAAAGCCTGATAAGCTGGAGATGCCACATGCAGCAGCCACAGCCTCCAACCAAGGTCACTGGACAATCCATGGGGAGGGTTGTGCTGGGGGGTTTAAACCAGAGATCACTGACAAGCCAAGCCAGCCCACTGGATTGCTTGATGGGGGGCAGACACTGTACACGCAAGGCCATGCATGTGGCAGAGGCCTCAGGTCACCCACCAACCAGTATAACTAGAAATCGTTGGCACTGCCCCCCCCTCCACAAGGTGGTAGCTCCGCATGGGGGAAGGAGGCCCAGCCCCTGAGTCATGTGTAGGGTTGCCAAGTAGGGTCTACTTACCGGCGGGGGGGAGTTGTTCTCCCCTTGGGAGCTCTTCTGGTGCGCACGCTTTGCGCGTGCACCACGGCGACGTGATGACGTCACCCAGAAGTGACGTCATCACGGTGGGGGCATTGCCAGAGCATTGCCCTGGCAACGCCACCAACGTAATGACGTCACCTCCGGGTGGCGTCATTACATGGGGGAAGTCGTCCTCACCGGACAACTTTTGGGGCGGGGTTCCCCCCACCGGCCGAATGCCGGCTGGCGGATCGGGAACCCCTATAGCGGGGGATCCACCGCCCCCCAGGCTGACTTGGCAGCCCTAGTCATGTGCTCAGCATCAGGACTCGACCCCTGATGTGCAGAAGAAACTGTTGAAGAACACCTAACTGCTGAAGTGCAGCCACCGCATTGAGGGGCAGGAATACTGTGGTGACACTGCCTGCCAGCAGGCTCTGGCAGAGAATCATCTGCTACACACACACACACACACACACACACACACACACACTTGCAAGTGCCAATCCTTGCAGCCATCCAGGATAGTATCCCCAGAGCTGCAGGCTGAGCAGTAAGATGTGCAACCTTGCCTTGGAACCCTGAGCCAACGTGAATGTGGCTGTGGTGCCCCCCAAGTGAGGCTGCTGCTGTGAGTGAAGGGGCTGCTGCTGAAGTGAAGGGGCTCTGCTTAACTGCTGCATGTGAGGTTGTTTCACCACACTGAAGCTACGATTGGAGTGTCTCTGCCTGCTTGCCCCCCAAGCAACCTCCTTTCCCTCCTTTGCGCCAGTTGCTCGAGGGCCGGATAAGAGCCTGGGATGGGCCAGTTCCAGCCCATGGGCCATATGTTTAATACCCCTGCTCTAACCACTACACAACACTGGCTTGCTATTAGACAGGTCTTCACTATTAGTTACTTGTAAGTGCCCAGATTTCCTCAAATAGTTGTATGCCTCCACCTCTTTAATGTGCGTACAAGATATTTAGAACTGTGGTCCATATCTACTGCTTTTCAGAACAACAGTAGATAGGATTCAAGTTACAAAATGTCTTATAGAAAGACAGCAATATAATATGAAGTATAGGTACTTTTGGGAATAACAAATTAGGGTCAGATATTTCTTCATCTCCACACAGGACTGAGATTATAATTACTGTTGTTGGTAGTGCTATTATCAGGGGACATGGTGGATGTCACTTGGATGTTTGGCTTCATGTGCCTAAATGCCTTGGGTTGGTCCTGTCTGCATTACTATTCAGTTGGCAGGGCCCCTGAAAAGCAGAAAGAACTACTGGCAGAAACAGTGGTTGTTATATTAGCAATAGCCAAATGTTAATTTTTGAAAAAATCACCAGGCAGTCAGTTGGTTAAACTGAATGGTATGACCTTGTGCCTGAAAGATTTGTAACTGTGTCCTCTTAGAAGGGGTGGGGTCCCCAACCTTGTTGAGCCTTTGGGCCCTTTTTAAATTCTGAGAACGAGTAGCAGGTGCAAACACAAAATGGCAGCCATGGGGGCAGTTACGTGAGGGGGATGCTGGGCTTGGAACTTTCTGTGCCAGGGTGGTTATTTCTGAATGGACTCTCCTTGCAGACCCACAGCTTGATGCCTCCTAGAGTTTTCTGAAGACCTCCTGCTCCGTGAGGTGGAGGAAAGTTAGGACTGACTCTTTGCTTTGGGGGAGAAATGAGTGGGCCGCTAGAAAAGCCAACAGCAAGCGCCAGATTGGAAATCACTGTTTTCACTGGAAATCACTATCAGCTCTCAAACCTATGGAAGTTTAGATAAAATACAGATATTCTCCCCTCTCCCCAACATTTCCTAGACACAAATCCATGCGCTAAGGTTCCCCTCTGACTGGATTTCCTGGTCAACCAGCAGGTTGTTATTAGTGCATACTAGCAAGACTACTTCTGCTCCTGTCTGGAGGGATGCAGCATTTTTTATTTTAGATGGATCGGGCCCATCATTTGCAAAACACTTCAGCAGCTATTTCCCCTGAAGCAAAAAACTAACCTGCACTTCTAAAACTGGCGATTTTAATAAGTGAGTTGCAAGTTCTCCACAAGGCTTTGCAAGGTCTCTTTCCCAAGGTTAATTCCTCTCCACCCCTCCGCCCTGGGTTTTTGTGTTACTTCAGTATATTGTATGCTCGGTATAAACAGGGTAGTTCAGGACCATAGAAGATTCTTTGACCTTCCTAGTCAGCAAAAGCATCTGATGGGCAGCTGCTTAATGGAGAAATCAAATAAAGCGACTCCCAGCCGCTTTTTTAAAAGCCTACGGGGAAAACACTACACATGTTACATGCTTTTCATTTCCACATTCCAACAGCATCAACAAAATAATGGCTCAGGGGGAAAACAGACACATCAACTTATCCCAAACAGTTGTTTCTTCTCAGCTTCAGTAGTCAAGTCTTTTTGCACTTTGCAGCATTTAAGTAGTGGGATCAAAGTCCCAGGACTTGACTTTGTAAAGGAAAACATAGTAAATGGGAGAGACAAAGTAGGCAATCAGAATGCTTAAGTACAAAAAGCAGTGCTGTGTCTCCCATCAGAATTCCCTCCCCCATATGACTGATAAGGTGAAAAAGCATCTGAAAGGGGAATAATGGACTAGCAAACACTGGATAGCTAAATCTCGATGTAAACTAGCACTGAATTGAAACTATTCAAAGTTTTTTGCTAACATACTGAACAACAGGGCCACCAAATGGGGTTGGAGGACAAAATCCCCAGGGCCCGAGTCACCTAGAAAGCCCCAGAAGTCAGCATCAGGTTACATTCAGAATGCATCTGCTTTGTGTGTGTTTTTTGTAATGGGCCGTTCTGCACTGCAGCCACTAGGGGCACAGGGAAGGCAGAGTATAGTAAATAGGAGTTGCTCTGACTCTGCTGGTTGGGCCTTTCTGCAACATTTACTATGAGGCTGAAGGAAACCCTTGCTTGTCAGATCCTGCTAATCATCAGTTAAGCGAGCACTGGAGCAAGGCAACACCAGCCAGCACAATTCAGTGTTCCCTCTAAGGTGAATTAGTGTGAGCTAGTTCAGTTTTTTAGCTTCCAGCTCACACATTTTTGTCTTAGCTCAGGACGGAGGGCTCCAGAGCAAACTAATTTAGGTAGTAGCCAAATTGCTGGCTCACAACTTTAATGCTAGTAGCTCACAAAGTAGAATTTTTGCTCACAAGACTCCACATCTTAGAGGGAGCATTGCTCATGACTGATAGTCATTGCCAGGATGCATCCTCCTAATAAGGTTGTTGTTTTCAGCAGTCTGTTTCCCTATTCCTTTCCTTCCACACAGCTCTATTGCTTTGTCAGCTTAGCCAGATCTTGCAAAGGGGTAGCCCTGTTAATATGCTGTAGAAAATAAAACAACTTTTCCTCTTTTTCATGCTTTTCCTCCATTTTGTTCCTTCTTTTCATGATATGCCCACATTTATCTCTCCCCCTTCTAATTTCCCTCCCTTTTGTCAGTCTTGATCGCAGCTCCTTCTTATCCCTGGTTGGCAATTTAGAATGTACTTAGTAATAGTATAGTAGCAAAGTAACCCTTGTTAATATTAATATTAGGAACACAAGTGGGGCAGTGTTAATATTGCCTCATGATCTATCAAACTAGTAAAAGGATGCTTCCCTTCCTTGCCTCTGCTCTTGTGCAAGGTAAAAGTACAAGGGTAGACTTAAATAGACTACTTATTGGGTGCATTCAGATGGCGTGTTGGAGCCAGCTCGAAACGCCCCACTCTGGACCGGCACGAAGCACATGCAAGCAACTCCCCAGTGTCTACACAGGAGCGTGCGTTGGGCTTTTAAAAATTTTTTCGCTGCTTATGCATGCGCATAAGCAATCACCTGAAAATACAATCTAGTGCATGTGCAAAAACAGGAGAGCAAAGCCAAGCAATTCACCCAAGCTCTGTGACTTCCTTGCACTGAGAGAACACTTCCCTTTAAACTTTTACCCTAAAACTGGTCTCCGTGGCATCTGGAACGGAGAAGTCGTGGCCATTTTTTTAAAACATTTATTTTTTGGAAAGGTGTAGAAGCGCTCATGCACATATCGCCGACGGCCAAAAAAAATGGCAGTCAAAAAGCGGAAGCCAGAGGCTTCTGCCGGGGGGGGGGGGCCTTAAAAATTCGGAAGTAGCTCGGCAATGGCTCCACGATCACATGGGGAGAAGGCGGCTTGAGCCTGAAGAGGACGGGAGAAACCACCTTGGGACCTGGTCTCAAAAATGCGACGCTTTGAGACGGCATTTGGTCCGGTAGGTGTCGGCTGGGGACAGGAGGCAGCTGTGGCTGTCTGAATGCGCAGATTTGAGCGGGCTCAAAGTGTTTCGAACCGGCTCAAATCTGCGTGTCAGAACGCGAGATTTATTATGATATTAAGTTTTTTGTGAACTACAGCCCCTTTCATCCTATATTGTTACTCTTGTTTGTGTATACAAATATAAAATTGCAAAATTAGACATATGGTTTGGATCAGGGTCATACAGGGAGGGACAGGTGAAATCACTGTCAGGGGTCCATGGTGGCTCTTGGCAGCCCTGCTTGAGCAGTGTTTAAAAAGTTTCTCTTTAAAAAAATGTTTCAGTGCTCCTAATCAAAGTACTTATTGCTTTCTCTTCAGGGTAGCCATAATTTAGCAAAAGTGGATTGGCTATGTGGCACTGTGATATCATCCCATTCACAACAAGATCACCAATCACACATGCAACTAAATCAGGAAGTGTCACCCACGCTCTTGCCTTCATCTACCCTCAATGATGTCATTATGTAACCAAATTTTACATGGTGCTGTGATGTTATCTATTCACATTGATTGCTTGGGATCATCAATGTGATCAGTCTAGGCAGAAGAAAAAACACACCTGGGACAAGAATGTCACAGAAAGAGGCATGAGGCCTGACACTGAAGAGAATATTTGATACAGCCATCGCGGTGGTGGAGAGTGCCGTGAAGTCACAGCTGACTTATGATGAACCATATAAGGGTTTTCAAGGCAAAAGCAATTCAGAGGTGATGTGCCATTCCCTGCCTCTGCCTCACAACCCTCGTGTTCCTTGGTAGTCTCCCATCCAAATACTAGCCATGGTCAACCCTGCTTAGCTTCTAAGATCTGACAAGATCTGCTAGCCCAGTCTATTCAGGTGAGAGCTGATATACCCATAGTGTAACTGTAATTTATTACTTTGTTCTTGGAAATGCTAGACTTGCTACTGAAATTCAAAACCTGAGGTTCCAAGGTAAATGGTACGAGTCCAATAGTACTGAATTCTCTAGAGAAAACTGTGATACTATTTTCTACTGTTCCAAGTTACTGCAGTGATACTTCTACTACTGTGACTGTTTGACCACGAACAACAAAATATTAAAGCATACTAGGTGTGACGCAACCTTTATTATAAATAATCTTGAAATGCTAACATAGCATCAAATGTTAATTCCAAAATGTACTGGCAAATACGAAAAAAAATATTCAGGAGAAGACTGTTCATTTGTCTTCCTTTTGTTTCAATGAACAGGGTCTGTCAAAAAATCATTTTTAGTTCCATTGGAGCTAATGCCTGGAATCCCTACATGGAGGTCAGAATTGCACATTGGACTTTTGCAACCCATTCTACAAAATCAGGCTGTCCTGAAACTGCATACAGGAGACAATACCCACCTCATTTCCCCATCAGTAAAACAGGACCATTGCTCTTCTTCCCAGGCACACTGGAAGAATAAACCAGATTGTAAACTATTTCATTGATTGGTTTACTGAAATTATGCCCTGCTTTTCTTCCCAGTGGGGACCCAAAGGAGCTTAAATCACTCACCTCTCCTCCATATTTATCCTCACAACAACCCTGTAAGGTAGGTTATGCTGAGAGTGTGTGACTGACCGAAGATCTCCCAGTGAGCTATTTAAAACATTCTTAAGTTGTTTAGTCCCAGCAAGGGCCTCAGTTAAATGAATGGGTCCCATGAAATATTCTGAAGATTGGGGTCTAGGCTCTTTGTACAACAGAGAATAAAAATCTTCTCTCCCCCTTTAATCCATTTGTATCATCAGCTCTTCTGGGTAAGGAACCATACCTGATTCTGCATTTGAGCTATGCTTAGAACAGCGGACCTCAGTTTGCATGAAGGCCTCTAGGCACAATGGTTAGAGGAAAGAATAACAATAATTAACAAAAGCAAGGGAGGCAAGTTCCGTGATAATTATAAGCAAAGTAATTAAGAATCAAATAAATTATATCCACACATATAATTAGGATACGGGTAAACACACTGGGCATGTATAATGTTGGGGAACGAAGTAGCAGAGTGTTGAGAATACAGAGAAGTGAGATATAAAATTAGCAGCCGTGAAATGTTTTCCACTTGGTTTATGCTTGTCCAGCTCTGACTGGTGTAACTTATAATTAGACTCTCTGCCTACACTAGTGTGGTTCCAAAGAACTGTGGATTAAGGAGAAACTCTAGAATTTCCCAGCACCTTGACAAGTTACAACCTGAAATGCTACACTTAGTCCATTAAAGATCCCCCCCCCCCCCTTCATGGTGACATTTTAGTGCAGCTAGGGAAATTTACCATCTCGCCATTTATCATTTTCAGGGCATGGACAGAAAAAAGAAGGTTGCTATGAAGAACACAAATAAAATGGATTGCATGTATAGAGGTGAGCTGAAGAAAGCTGATAAATATACTCCCCTGAATGTCAGCAAATGTCACTTGAGAAGCCATTTGCAGCTACCATAAGAGCCTTGTGAACCAACAAAGAAGAGTAGCAAAACTAGGCAGAACGAGCTGGGCGTGCTCACTTCCACATGAATAGGCAATGAGCATGCACAGAAGTTACACCGGAGAAGTTGTTAAACTTGATAGATGAAGCTTTTCATTCTAATCGCCCTCTCACGTACCGTATCCTTGCCATTAAAGACCAGAGAGGAATCAAAGAACAAAGGGGCAGCTATGAATGGTAGGCTTGAAATATTCCCCCCATTGCATTTGTTCACACTGTTCTAATCCTTGGCTGAAGAAATAATATTTATTAAATCAATTTATGCCAGTAGCATGCATACTAGAATATGGCTGAACTTCCAGATAGGTCTCAAAAGAGAACAGTTACCATATACAACAAATAATAGCAGTACAAATTAGTACAGCACCATCTACTGGCTGGAGGTGTTAGATTACACCATCTCTGTGGTTGATCATAATTTCTATATGAAAAAGTTTTTGAACAGGTTTTAAAAATCCTCCTTATGTATATAGAATTTTTAATATTCTGTGAGTGCAGTGGTGAGTCATTAAAATCATTGTTTGCCATTGATAAAGATTGCACCCTTAGGCACCCCAACAGAAGTCCATTAGATGTTTCCTCCTTTCATCCCATGGTTCTCTGACCAGTAAATTCACTGATCATCATCTTCTAGATGGCGTGACCTAAGGCAAAATAAAACAAAAGATAAAAGAACATCTCATAAAAGTTATACTTTCTAGCAGGCAATATATTATTGTAGTTCTTGTGATTAAAGATTAATATAGCACATTTCAAGTGTTCAGAGTGCTTCATGCACAGTAATCCCTATAAAAACCATGTCAGATTACCCAATATTACAAACTTCACATTGGAAATGAGATGTTGAGAGAAAGAAAACAGAAGGTTGCAGGACGCTGTGACCTTATGACCAAGGGCAGGTTTGATCCTGAAACGTTGCGGCTGATTGCTCACACTCTTAGCTGTTATGCCACACCAACTCTTATGTTCTCAACATGAGCATGCCCTCAAAGATTTTAAAGTGGGTTGACCTTCAATAAGTGGTTCTTCCTTTTTAAAACGGGCTACTGGGGTAATATGTTACATCAAATGTGAACCTTAGGAAACCGGATCAAAAAAGTTTCATGGAACAGGGGAAAAAAACTTTGTAATTGTAAAATCAGAATTAAACATTGTGTTTATAGTAAACCACAAAGACATTTAAGATGTAGCTAACTTTTAACAAGACTCATGATTCCTTTTGAAATACATAAACCAAATTGTCCTAAGTGAATGACATGTATCCTATTCACATAATTACAGAGCATGATGGCCATGTGAAAAACACTTGGAAAAGTTACAATTTGGTGGACCACCATAATCTACAGGATTTAATTTTCAAGATGACCTGAAAAGCACCATTTTTCCAGCACTTCCTAACATGAAAGATTAATTCTGCACATGGCATCAGAAGCACGTGTTCAGCTATCTGCAAGACAGCACATGAAAGTTTGACCTTTGGTTACCACATGCCCAGATGCTCATATTAATATGTTCTTATTGCCAAGTAAAGAGGCTAACAATACAATATTGATCTAAATCAACAGTGCAAAGTATAGAAAAATATTTTCCTTAAGAGTAGAGATACTGTGTTAAACCCCAACTCACCTGTTAAATAATCAGCAAAAACTGAAACATGCATAAAAAACTGAAACATGCTATACAGATTACACCATTGGACTAGAACTAGGGAGATATTGGTTCAAATGCTTGCTTGCCCATGAATGTCAGGAGGAGATCTTGGGCCAGTTGCTCTCTCTCAACCTAACTGTACCTAACAGGTTTAGTGGACGGGGGGGAGGAGGTGAAGGAGGAGGAAAAGAAGAATAGTTCATTTTTATACCCCTGCTTTTCACTACCTGAAGGAGTCTCAGACTCCTCTCCCCACAACAGACAACCTGTGAGGTAGGTGGGATTGAGAGAGCTCTGAGAAAACTGTGACTGGCCCAAGATCACCCAGCTGGCTTCATGTGGAGGAGTGGGGAATCAAACCCAGTTCTCCAGGTTAGAGTCCGCCACTCTCAACCACTACAGAGGGGAAACAACATATACAATTCCATGCCACTTGGTAAAAGAATATTCTGCAATAACAACAAAATAGCTGTTGTTTGCAGCTAAATTCTGCATTATTTACCATTCTATGGAACCAGTCATTTGAAGGAATATAAGGGGTTGTGATGGTGCACATTCTTTGCATGTAGAAGATCCTGGATTCAGTTTTTGGCACCCCCAGTTAGAGGATGTCAAGATTGAGATTGGCAGCATCATTTCTAGTCAGAGTGAACAACACTGAGCTAGATGCATCAGTGGTCTTATTTGATATAAGGCAGACTGGTATGTTTCACGTGTACGTTATTATATTGGGTTTTCATTACTATAGATTATTGTACCCATGGTATCTATGGCTGTGACAGACTACTGAAGATACCTGTAGGCAATGCTCCCTCTAAACTGTGGAGTCTTGTGAGCCCAAATTCCACTTTTTGAGCTACTGGCATTAAAGTTGTGAGTGAGTGATTTGGCTACTGCATAAATTAGTTTGCTCTGGAGCCATTCTTCCTGAGCTAAGACAAAAATGTGTGAGCCGGAAGCTAAAAAACTTGAGCTAGCTCACACTAACTTAGCTTAGAGGGAATGTTTCGGAATTCTGACTTTCCAAATATTTTGTTTGCATTACAGTATGATACTGTAGTGCTGTGTTAAATTTTGGCGTGTAATTTTGTTTTCAAGGCAATAAGCTATTTGTAGACCTAACTGGCTGCTGCTGTTGGTGCTGTCATTTTTCTTTCTCCTTCAGATGGCCTTCCTTGAAGAAACAGTGAGAACACCATGGGGTCAATCAGTTTTGTCTAGGAGGTGATGATGTGACTGAGGGCAAACTAAACTATTAAGAGTAGGCATTACCCACAAGCTTACAAAGACCTCAGTGATGGCATCTGTTAGCCAAATCTGACTGGCTACATTATGACCTCGCCACACTTAGGGGAAAATAAGCTGATTTTAGAAACCTGGACACAAGCAAATGCGGACTAAGGGCTGCAACACACTACAAAGTGAAGATGAGGAATGAAGGAGATGAAACACCAAAGCTGAGAGCTGGGGGTTAGCTTCTGTGTGAAAAAACTGGAAAGCAGTGAATCCTTTTCACAGGAGTAATGAAATGTGCCTGACATTTTGGCTCAGCATTGCTATCATGCTAGGTACCACAAAGCCACAGTTAAGTCTTGTTGTTTCCAAAGGCTGAGTCAACCACATGCTTAAATTTCTCTTATTGAAACCATTGGAATACAGGGTCAAACTAGATATTACATGTCACGTAAATGCCATAGGGGCTTGCAGCAGACCAAGAGTTGCAAGCTCCCCATGAGCTGAAGCATTGCAAGGGCCCACTTCAGACTGGGAAGTTGGTGTGGCAGAGAGCGACTTCAGCATTCGCCCCTGCCCCATTTCCCAACCTCTAACAGCGCTGGGGGTGTTATTTGCCTCACGTGGAGAGATGTACATGCCTTATTTATGTGCCTTAGGAAGAAAAAATGGGATAGCACTGTTCACACATAACAGTTTTTTGGGGGGGAAACTGGCCTTTCTTGGCTGTAGCTAGGTTAGCAAGGGGGTGGTGGCTGAAATGCTAATTAAACTGGGGCTGCGGCCACACGAATGAGATAATCCAGAGGGGAAGTGAGGCTATTTTGCCCCGGAGCAATTTGCCCCACAGTTGCGTGATCACCCAGGTCTATGGACCTGCCGGCGCAACTCGCTGCTGTGTAATCAGACGCAACTGCGGGTGAGTTAATTATTTTTTGTGGTTGGTTTCCAATTCACTTAAATGGGGGATTGATGAATCGCTCCTCCACCCTAAGGCCTTTCGATGATGCATACACTGAGAAGGGGGAAAAAAACAACAGCATGTTGTCAGGATAGCCTGATCAGTCTATCCCCGATGCTACAAGTTTGCGCTGGTGTGATCACATGGGGAAAATCCGGCTATGGCCTGCAGCAAACCATTTGATGCTGGAGTTTAACTAGTGGTTTTTTACTCCGCTTTCCTGGTGGAGCGAAATGGCTTGTGATGGTTTGATGACAGTTGCAGGATGCTTCCTAGATGTGCTGGTGTGATCTTGGCGCTTTGAACCGCTGGTAAAACATCCCTCTTCCGTGGCTAATGGGTGCGTATGATTGTGCCCTGGGTTTCAGTGAACTGTTAGTTAACTCTATTGTATGCTTGAAGTTTTAAAGATGTAATAACATATCATGAGTTTTATGGATACTACCTATATATGAGCTTGTTTGTTGATCTGTTATCCCATGACAATAAAAAATCATGTGCAGCGATCCACCATTTTCCTCAAAGCATGGGAATTCAAAAGCATACAAGGAGCTTCCCTGCTTGGAATGTCTTCCTGATTTGTCTCCGTGGCAGGAAACCAACCAATGCATGCCTTCCTTTGCATGAATGGATTGTGTCCTTGTTGAAATGAATGAGCATTTCCATGTGCGATGGAGCTCCTGATGTGCATGTTGTGCCCAAAGAACAATATGGTGGATGACAGGGACTGTATGGTTTGCTGGTGACTTGTTGTGCATGTTTGTCTTTTCTGACAATGAAGCAAATTGCGCTATGAGAGGTGGTGGGGAGGACAAAATTAGGCTCTGCACATTTGGTTTTAAATGGTCAAATATTGTAATGCTAGCTAACTAGAAATCTTTTTCATTAATAGGTTCCTTTGGTTTGTATTTGGTATGCATTGGTTTTTGTATGTCATTTCTTTTGAGGCCTCATTGACATTCAATATGGCAAGCTTCCTTTGAAACATATTTATAAAATAACTACAGTATAATTAAACCAACAAAGCCATCTTTTAAAGAAGCTTAATAGCTCACTTTTTCCACCCTGTAAATTTGTTTTATTTTATTTTTTTTAGAAGGGGGAAGAAATAGTCCTGCCTCAATTTGGTTGTTCAGTTTCCTCGGCTTTTCTAATCCTTCCTTGCATCTTAAATCTGCACATTTATAATTTTTTGACAACTATTGATTATTAATAAAGTACTTGTGAAAGATATGCTTCATAGCTTCTTCAACAAGAATAATTTTCATTAATAGGAAGTGTAACATATCTTGACAGATACAGTGTATAAACCACACTCCTCTTCCCCCCACCCCCCACTCCGCCCTGCTTAATCGTTAATGTTGTGGCAGTGAATACACAGGAAGTGGCTCAACAGATATGGCAGGTAATAATCAGAGTGGATGCTGTTTTATAAAATGTAACTAAAAATATTTTAATGATATAAAAGCAATAGATAAATAAAAGCAATTACATTTAATTTGGCTTTCAGCTTGTGAGCAATTTTTTGTTAGCTTTAATAATGGAGAAAGCTCATGCAGAAGGACTAATGGTAGATTTGGTGTTAGCACTATTCATCAGGGCTTCTAAGTAGTACTTAGCCTGGGATATTTCCCAAGTAAAGGTAAAATATACTCAGGGAGGGAACCTGGGACAATAATGCATTTGCAAATATTCCTCAAACCATGCAAGTTGATGGCATTCTTCTCAGGTGTTTGCAAATGTTGCCATCAATTGAAATAATGTGCAGGCTTTGTAAAGGTAAACAAAGACTGCATTCACATGACGGAGAGCGAACAGCATTAGGGAGGAGTTCCTCTGGGAAGTACACCTGTTTCCATCCTGTTTGTACACTCTTTATGCTTAGGAGCAGATTGCCCATGTTTTCTTCAAGGAGCAACTGTCCACTGAAGCCAAGAGGAGGTATCTCAAAAGTTCTGCCCAGGATTGGGGGGGAAACTAATTTTGGACAAGACACTGGTACTAACCAGTTGTTACTGGAATATTTCCAGGCAGAAATGTTCAGCACTGTCACTTCTGGGCTGCCATCCACTGGGAAGTCATCTTCATAGGGCATATTGAAGTGAGCAGGAGCTGTGGAAGAGCACAGCTATGCACGGCTCTTCTTCATTTCAGCTGCATTTATGCAGGGTGACTTCCTGGTAGCCAGCGTGCTTCCTGGCAGTGCTAATCATTGCTAGGGGAAGAAGATACTGAAGCCAAGTGTCTCTCCTCCCCCCCAAGTCTCCTTTTCTCCACACTGGCCAACAGGGCCAGAGTCTGCAGCACTAATCACCTCTTTGGTGGGAAATTATTGCATCCCATGGACATTATACAGCATTATATCCTCTCTGAGTCAGACCCACCGTTTACATCCAGAAATGTCCTCACCAAATCATCTGTGCTAGTGTGATTTTCCTATATTATTTTGTATTGGAATAGACCTTCCCCTCCTGGAAGGGCAGAGGCTTCCTCTCCTTGCGCTGACCCACAGCAGGAAATTTGGCTGTTGGACTGGGTGTAGTGCCAAGAGTTCGGGGGGGGGGGGGGCGCATGAAGAAGGGAGGCCATGTTGGTACATTTTCATACACTTCCTATATTGCCTACTGAATTTAGTTTATTAACTTCTATTACATTTTAAAAATGTTATTAATCTAACAAACAAATTTCATTTCCCTAACCAATTAATCTGCTCCAAGGGAGCCAGCCAAACAACTCAAACTCCTTAATCCACTGACAATCTTAAAAATCAAAAGAGCGAAACCCTAGCTAGTCAGAATGCCGAAGCCGCCCTTAACATTTTCTTAAATCCATTCTCTTACAGAAGCCATAATCCTTAGGCTCCTCCTACTGTAGAAATACGGTAGACATCATTGTTAGATTCATTATTTAAAATTGTTACCAAGGTTACAAATTACCATCACTGTGAGCAACAGGTCCCTCTGAAGCGGTATCGTTACAGATTAACTGTAATGTGTAGGATTATAATAAAAGGCATGAGGGATTAGGTGCAAAGGGGGGAAATGTCAGTAATAACTCAGATACATCCAGTGTACGTTGTGCAGGAGTTGGCTAAAGCCAGGCTTCCAGTGCTTATAGGGAGCATGTGTGTTGGTGGTGGTGGGGGGAGATATTTACATTTCTAACGGCATGTCTGCTTTAGCCAGGCAAAACTGTTGCAAACTTCCCTAGCAGGAAAACAAGGTTGATCTTGATGGCTTCTGCTAAACAGTTCTTGAAATAATGTGTACTGTTTGTGAGTTATCTTCCTAACAAGCAAATCTGTCTCAATAATGTGGCAGAAGGTATAGTGAAAGTAAATAAAATTCATCTGGGCCTGCACTTACCTAATGCCACAAAGCTACAAGAAAGGTTTGGAACACCTGTGCATGAGAGAACAAGTGCGACACCACCACCACCCCAACTCAAACCTGCCCAAATCCTTTGCTATGAACTGGCTATTTCCTCTTGGCTTCAGAGGGAGCTGCTTTAAGCAGGGTGACATTTTCTGTTTGCTTGTGTGCAATTTTGTCCACAGTAACGGCACAAAGTCACAGTCTTGCATTTTATGGTTGGTGCTGCGGGGAGATGTGATACCCTGGAACTTGCATTCTCACCCTCTATGCATTGCCAATCATTTCTGCAGAGCTTAAACATATGGAAGCGTTTAGTTATGCTAGTTATTATTGGAATCATATATCATTCAATTGCAATTTATTACTTGGATTTTTATCTTGCCCTTTCTCTTTAAGGAGCATCTGGGCAGTCTGACTTTCCTCTGTTTTGTCCTCACAACCACCTTGTGAGGCAGCTAGACTGAGAGGCAATGACTGGCCCAAGGTCACCCCTGGCAGAAGGAGGATTTGCACTGAGGTCTCCCAGTTCCCAGTACCAACCAGAACCCCAGTGCTCTCCAGAGGTTTAAGATACAAAATCAATAATCTCACAACATATTATTAAAAAGACCAAATCTCTATAATCCTAAAGTAGCACCACAAATGAACCATCATGCGAGGCAACAATGTTCAGTGTTCAAAGGCAGGCCCCATGGAGCTGCACCCAAGAGAAGGGGTTCCCAAACTGCTGGAGGGGATGGCTGTGGAGGCAACTGGTCTTGCAGAGCTTACCACTTGGGAATGACTAGGAACCGCCTGCCTTCGTGCTACTATGTAGCTTGAAATTACAGGATTTTCAAAATATTTTGATATTCATTTGTGGGGCAAAACCAAAATGCAGTTTTATAGGACTGTAATTGTCCCTTCTTCTCAAAAAGTAAAAGGGGGGGGGGGAGAAAAATTTGGTCAGGTCCTTGATTCCAGAGTAAAATGCAGCTCACAAATCTCAGACACTGTTAATGCAATCCTATGCAGAGTGACTTCAGTCTTAACTAGTGGTTAAAGGGCTGGACTAGGATCTGGGAGACCCAGGTTTGAATCCCCATTCTGCCATGGAAGGGTGCTGGGTGACTTTGGGCCAGCCAGACTCTCAATCTAAGCTACCTCACAGGGTTGTTGGGAGAATAACATGGAAGAGGGGAGAATGTTATAAGCCACTTTGGGCCTTCACTGGGGGAAACGGTGGGATATAAATGAAGTAAAAAAAAAAAGTCATTGAAATCAATGGATTTAGATTGGAGTAACTCTTCAGAGGGCAATGCAGTGGGCAGCTGTTGAGAAGACAGTGGCTTGTCTAATGCCACCTGCAGCCAGACTTTATTCATTTGGTTCGATGCCATCTCCCCAGGGAACCTGCCTGGGGCAGCTTACAAACACATACAACATAACAAAAGTCATTGAAACCCAGGATTCGTATCTTGGGTCTGCTTGAGGAACAAGTCCCACTGCCTGAATCTCTGGCTCTGGAGACATTTGAACAGGGGATTTCCTGACTCACGATGCCTCATAATAGCACCAGCTCTTAAAATCTGGTATACAAACAGGTCCCGATCCAATTGTGCAGACTGACAATTAAGGGCAATTCCAAACTTCATGCAGCAAACAATTGCTGTGCAAACAGTGTGTTTCCCACTTGACATTGCCAGGCATACTTAAACAGGCATTTACAGGAGAACAGATGGCAATCATACTTTTCCCAGAGAATAATGTTGCCAGGATTTTCTTGGGATTTGTGAGCAAAGTCACAGATTTTTTGTCAGATGAGTGTTCCAAGGGGGGGGGGGAGGACCTAGTGTACCTCCCCCTCCCCCCACCCTGTCTGAAGCTCCAAGGGGGCGTGTCCATCTCCAGACAGGATGTTCAGCCACACAGCATCCTCCTAACCTTCCACCCTGAATCATTTCTAAGTCATAAAGCTTGCAGGGAAGGGCGGGATAAAAATCCAACAAATAAAAAAATAAATCATCCCCATACAGGTGAATAATAGCAACATATCAAAAATGTTAGAAGCAAAATCTGATTAAAGTATCTGCTGTTATCTGTTAACTGAAAGGGGTGTGTGTAGGACTGGGTAGGGGAGACATGCTTCAGTGCCTACTGTTAAAAATGGGGGTGGGGAGAGACAGAATTTAGAGGAAAAAGAAAGAATATCTTCAAAACAACAGTAGCCTTCCTTCTTATTTAAAAGGCAAAGGAAGAAAGGGGGGGGGAGGGTGGAATAATTTTTAGGGTGTGTACAGCCTGTACAGGGTTCAAAGCAGTTCTGGAACAACGACTCTGTAAAGCAGGTCCCAGCGTCAGTGGTGTTAGTACCTTCCAGCAACATCCACAAGAAATCTTGTGGCAGCTTAGAAACTAACAGGTGTGTACAGTAGCTTTTAGCCATAAGTCACCAAGTCGCCACAAGACTCCTCCTCCCCCCCCTTCTCCCTAAAAGAGGAATATTATGGGGTGGGGGTCAGGCTGGCCTGGAGAGCGATCTGAAAGCTTTTCTGCTCAGAATCCAACTGGGTCCTATTCAGAGGGATTTACTTACCATCAGGAACCTGCTCTGGGGAACAATGCTCCCTCTAAGCTGTGGAGTCTTGTGAGCAAAAATTATATTTTGTGAGAGCTACTGACATTAAGCGATTTGGCTCTTGCATAAATTAGTCTGCTCTGGAGGCATTCTTCCTGGGCGAAGACAAAAATGTGTGAGCCAGAGGCTAAAAAATTGTGAGCTAGCTCACACTAACTCAGCTCATAGGGAACACTGCTGGGGAATGCACTGTAAGGCCCTCCTATATAAAAAGAGGAGAACTGGTTTGCGTCTCTTTTTCTTAACGGAAATCAGGTCTTGACAAACGGGTGGAGCCCTTCGGATCCCGGCCCTCTGACCCAGTCAGGCATCCTGACCCTGTGCGCGAAGGAGGGGAGAAAACGGGGGCTCTCGGGCTCTTTCTCATTGGGCAGCTGGGCCGCCCGGCGTTTGATGTGCCGCGGCCTGCCCTCCTCCTGGCCTTCCGACGGCCCCGGCCTCGCCGTCCCCTTCCGTCTGGGGGCATCGAAGAAGGTCGCGGGAGGAGGGCTGACCTCGAGGGCCCTTCCGTGGGCCGCCGAGCCAAAGAAAGGCCGTCTCGAGCCGGGCCAGGAGGGCAGCGAACGAGTCGGGGACCTGGCTTGGTCATGAACTCGGCCGACTTCCCTCTTCTAAGGGCTACTTTTAGCTGAACTTGGGCGGCTCCGCAAACAATCCCGGGCCGGGGGAAACTTCGCCTTTGGCTCCCTCCGCAGCCGCTCGCCAACCTCCCCGGCCAGATCGCGGGTTGGAGCTGGGCGGCCGGGCCGGTGACGCACCAAGCCCAGGCTTGTTTTCCTCTGCTGGACCGTCGGGGGAGCCTGGAAAAACAAACACCGCCGAGCGGCCGGCCGGAGAAGAAAGCCGGGCACATCCGCCGGCAGGAAGGAACCGGGGAGCAGACAAAAGAGGCCCTCGGGGAGGAGGCGCCTAACCCACCCGTGAACCGACGACCTCGGGGTGGACGCCGATTCAGCCCGGGCAAGGAGGGCTTCCCAGCGCCTCCGCCGGACCTTGGCTTAGCCAGACCCCGCGGCAGAAGGGCCAGGGCTTGCGGGGTGTTTGTGTGTGTGTGTCGCCCTGAAGACGAGCGGCAGCACTTTTCAAGAGGTGCCAGGTTTCGGGCTTCGGGGAGGTGAAGATGGCAGTCCTCGTAGTACTAGGGAGGCCCATTGCAGTCAGAAAGACTGACTTCTGAGTAAATATACTCAGGATCGCACGATTCTTCATGCCAGGGAGCACCGGCCGGCCGAGGTGTGTCCGTTGGGAGGAGCAACCCCCCCCCCCCATGATCTATCAAGATGGACGGGCAGACTGTCAGGTGGGGAGGGGCCGGCCGGCCACCTTTCTCGCAAGAGGGAGGGCGGGAATTGTATTGCCCCATCCGGGAGGCCTTGCCGGCCAGCCCTTCCACCAGCGATCAGAATGACAGGCATTTTCCTAGACGCTTGTTCTGTTTCACCATAGGCGTATGAGGCCGGGTACATTTGCCTGATAACCTCCCTGGGTTATCCCCCCCCCCCCCCCCCGGAATATGGCGTGCAGAAGTGTGACAGGTGAAAAACCACCACCACCACCCCGGGCAGGCTGGAGAAGGCTATTGACAGCTGTTCCAGGAGACCTGTAAGGGACGGTAAAAAAAAAAAAAAATGTGGCGCCCCTCTTGCAAAGACAGCCAGAGGAGGGAAGAGCTAACGAGCAAGCGGGGGAGCTAAACAGGAATTGAATTCCTAATCTACAAACATTTGCAGGGGAATCAAAGTCTAATCGCAACCTGATTGCTCCGACTGGGAGAGGATGACTTCGGGGCGCAGCCGTTGTAGCTCCCCGGTTCTTTCTCTCTGCACGTCTCAGGGATGAGCCGCTTTACAGTCGTAATTATGTTCGTTCCCCGCAGCGGCGAAAGGTCATCGCTGTTCCCTCTGTCAAGGAAGTGGGATGATGACCAAGGCCATGAAGCAAGTCTGTGGCAGCAGGGAGGGAGGACGAAACCCGGCCGCGGACCATCTCCGCTGACCGACGACTGCGGAACTGAACTGAAGCCCAAGTCAGGGCGAGTTTAGGACACCTGGAGGCCCGAAACTATGCTGTTGAGGAGACTCCATAGCAAAACATGGTGGTTTTGTACGTTTTTATTATTATTGATTATATAGAGGACCCTCATAATCAGAAGAAGAGCTGGTTTTTATACCCGGCTTTTCGCTACCCAAAAGGGTCTCAGAGCTGTTTACAATCGCCTTCCTTTCCTCTCCCCACAACAGACACCCTGTGTGGTAGATGGGGCTGAGAGAGCTCTCTCGAGCACCGCTCTGAGAGAACAGCTCTGAGAGAACTGTGACTGACCCAAGGTCACCCAGCTGACTGCAGGTGGAGGAGTAGAGGAATCAAACCCGATTCTCCAAATTAAAGTCCGCTGCTCTCAACACTGCTCTTAACCACACTGGCTCTCTGACGGTCCAGCGGAGGAAAACGGAGGCCCCAAACCGTCCTGAACTCGCTTGCGCATAAATCCGAAGAAGGCAGTACACCAGCCATTCTATTCCAAACCAACCCCACCAACACTGCAACCCTATGAACCCTCACTTGGAAGATCCTCTGAACTCAACTGGGGCTTACTTCTGAGTAATCATGCTCCGGGCCGCGACTCCGGGGTTCCTGGTTAGTAGCCCAGTTGCCCGGTTCATACAAAGCGCCACCTCCTGCGGCTCCAGTGGCACGTGAAACCTGATTGGGACTCGTGCCTCCTTTTCTCCCCAGAGCCTGCTTTCTTCGTGTGTCGGATCTGTATTCCTCAAAAGCGCTCAGAGCAATGAACAGAGTTCCCCAGCCATGGTGTCCTCGCAGCTTCCTTGTGGTTTAGGCGGCAGTGTTTCCTCTAAGCTGAGTTAGTGTGAGCTAGCTCAGTTTTTTTAGCCTCCGGCTCACACATTTTTATCTTAGCTCAGGAAGGATGGCACCAGAGCAAACTAATGTATGCAGTAACCAAATCGCTCGCTCACAACTTTAATGCCAGGAGCTCACAAAGGAGAATTTTTGCTCGCAAGACTCCACAGCTTAGAGGAAACATTGGCAGAGAGTGAGGATCTCTAAACCGAGAGACAGACCTGAAGCCAGTTCTCACTGTTCTGAATCGGTGTGGTGTAGTGCTTAGGCAAAGATATGGGAGACCCAGGTTCGAATCCCACCTCTGTCTGCCGGCTGACCCTGGGCCAGTCCCACAGCCTACCCTACCTCACAGGGTTGCTGTGAGGCTGGAATGGAGGCAAGAAGAAGACAGGCCTCGTTGGGTCCCCACTGGCGAGAAAGGCGGAGTATCAGTGAATGACAGATTCTCACCACTAAGGTGCCTCCTCCAGACCTGCGGGTGAGAAACCCGGACTCGATCTTCTTGGCAGGGGGCGACAGCGCTTCTGCTGGGCTGCCGCGGGCGAGCTGCGTCCCTCGGTTTGGGTGGATGACCCCCCAGAGTGGACCTGAAGCCAAGCTTAGCTGGAGTGTTCCGGAGTTTGTCAAAGGGAGCGGGGCTCCGAAGTTCACGCAGCCGCGGGAGGCGCGTCTTGTAAACAGCTGTTCCTCATACATCTTTCATGATACAATCAGATAATGCGTCCCCCCCCCCCCTTCTCAATGATGCCCCGGTACACATTTTCCAGACGTTTTGACATCTGTCTCGGTGCCTGCTATTAATTTAGTAAGCGCCAGAGTGCCCAAAAAGAAATGGAAAGGATTGTGGGGCGGGCCGGGCGTGGAGACATCTCCAGACTAAAGCTGCGACCCTGCACAGGCTTCCCGGGGCGTCAAGGCCCACTGAGTGCCCGGACGGCCTTCTGGCCACGGGTTAGTGTGAGTCTGGCTGCAGGCCTCTGGGTCTTGCGCCGGCTGAGCACAGTGGGGCTTTGTCGTTCAAGTAAGCAGGCACTGGATCGGGGCAACTCGATGCCAACTGGGACAGAAGCCGCCGCCTGGCACCCTGAAAGCCTCGCGCCGTTTCTTGCAAGGTTTGGCGAGGCCGGAGTCCCAGGCAACTCCCTCCCAGTTGCCGAGGGGCAGTCGGCCTCGCAGAACTCAGCAGGGGGCTGGCTTCCGAAGGCGCTGCCGTGCCGGGCCTCCTCCTGGAGGAGTTAGGAAAGAGCCCTCTTCTCTGACTACTGCCAGCGTCACCTCCCAAAGAAATGCCCGGTGGGGAATCCCATTGCAGCTCTCCTGGCAATACTTTCGGCTCCTCGTCGCCAAAGGTATGTCTACTCGGGCATGTCTACTCGGAAGTCAGCTCCACCCCAGTTGGACGGATCTGCACCTCGAGTGTGGCCAGAACTGCGGAGCAGAACCGGGGGGGAGGTGCTTTTGCTGCATCGCTGCGATCTCTCGGACACTGCTGGACTGGTCCTGTCCGAGTGGCCAGGCGGAGCTGGAGGGAGGGGAGTTCTTCTTAGACCCCCATCCCTCCCTCCCAAACTGCAGCGAGGGGAATTTCCAGACTTCCCCGAGAGGTTGGACTTGGAGAAACAAACCAGAAACGGGGAGGGGGAGGGGGCATTCATGGTGATCCCTCTAAAAGGGTACCAAACGGGGCTTAGTACCTCGGAAGTTTATTTTTTAAAGTTCAGGTGCGAACAAGCAAGGTGTCAAGGACCCAGGCGTGAATGCGATAGCTGGAGCAGTCTACCCACAAGATTTAGGACAGGGAAACATGATAGGTCTCTCTGGCCCCTCCCTTTTGTCTGAACGCGGCGATTCTTGGGCACTCTGGGCCTGGATGCGGAGAACGGGCTACTCCAAAAGGGACTTGCCTCCGCCGTGAACTCACGAGGGAGTACACCCGTGGGAGTAGCCATGTTGGTCTGAAGCAGCAGAACAAAGTTTGAGTTCAGTGGCACCATTAAGACCAACGAAGTTTAATTCAAAGTGTAAACTTCCGTGTGCAGAGCACAGTTCTTCATACACGACAGCTTACACACTGAATAAAGCTTTGTTGGTCTTTAAGGTGCCACTGGACTCAGACTCTGTTATGGGAACAATAGTACTGACTTACCTTGCAGGGCAGTTGTAGGGATGTCCTTTATGTAGAACGCTAGGGACACGTGAAGGCGCTAAAACTTTTTCGAAAGGTCGTTATCAGCAGTATATGCCGCTGAATCTCTCGATCTTGCTTTGAGGCCTCGAGTCTGAACAGAGATGCTTCTGCTCGACTGCCAGATTCTCAGCATTAGCTCCCCGTTAGTTCTTTGGCCACGGTCTTGTGCCCTGCGGCGGAGGTTGCATAGGACTGCACGCCTGCTCGGCTGGTTCTGTGCCTATTTCCTTGGGAGCAGGTCTCACTCGTCTCAAGAGGGGTCACTCCTGTGAGCGTGCGCAGGACTGAAGGCTCAGCTTAATAGGCACGGTATGGGGCTGCACCTCACTTGGGGATGATTGAAATCCTAGCGGTTTTCTGGGATTTGCAAGGAAGAGTCAAAAGGACAACGCAGCCTCTCGGTGCCTCACGAGGAGTCGAGGGGGGGAAGAGGAGGAGGAGGATTTATACCTCGCCCTTCTTTTGGAGTCTCAGAGCGGCTTACAATCTCCTTCCCTTCCGCTCCCCACCACAGGCACCCTGTGAGGTAGGTGGGAGAGACCCCGCTCCCCGTTAAACAAGCGATAAATCCCTGGCAAATAAACTCAGTTGAAGACTTCTCTGTTAACAGCCCGTTTCTCTCTGCCTTACTGCACCCACATGCGCCTGTTACAGAGGGACAAAAAATATACCACTTTGATGAAGTGGTCCCCTGCGATCCACAAGCATCTTGCTCTGAAACAACACCCCTCTCCCCAGAATTTAGCTAACCTTATCCTGAGGTCAGTGGCCGGTAACTTGCAGCGAGTCCTCTGTAATGTAGCTTGAGGAAGGTATTTGAGAAAGGGGCTCCTTTCTTTTCAGGGAGCCTATCTCTGCGAAAACTGGCTCTTTTGTGTCTGTTTCCTGGCCTTAATCCCTTTTCTTATTTTTAAAAAACTTTCCCCTAAAGTACCAGCTGTTGCCCACACTCCATAGAGAGAGCAAGTCAAACGGATGAAGGAAAGGGGTGGGGGGGTTGAGGAGAGAAGCAGCTTTCTTTCAGCCGTTTGGTCTGTGAAAGAAACCCCGGCAGTGCTTTGACTCTGCTCCGGTGCCCACTCTTTTGTCTAGAGGGGGTGAAGTTCACCTGCAGAACGTACAACCTGCAACCCCCAGGGGCAGATTAAGGCTCACTGGTGCCCTAAGCACTGACCAATCTTGGTGCCCCCCCCCTTCCACACTGACCCAGTCCATTTTAGTTACAAAAATTTATTCATATGGTAACACAATATACTGTACAAACCAAGCCAAGCTTGGGCTACATAAAGTTCTACAAAAATGCAATACAACATCTATTTTAATATTTCACAAGTTAAATGTATCAAAGTTCCAATATTCATGACCTGAAAGACATTTTTCTACATTTCATTTTTGCAAAATCACTGATAACAGCCTCGAAATTGATACTTCTCAGAATGTCTGCTTCAATTGTTAATATACACAGTGGGCCTTTTCGCACATGTTAGTTTCTTCCAAATTGCATCTGGTTTTCCCCTTTAAGTATTCTCTGGAACATTTTCCCCAGTTTCACACACCCTTGTTTCCTCCCCGAATGTTTCCGTTCGCACAAGATTTCCTTCGAGTCTTGTTGGTCCTTTTCCCCTCCTCTTTCCCTCCCCTCCCCTCATTGTTTACTAATGATCTCACAGGCAGCTCCCCACATGCCTCTGAGAAACAGGCAGCTGCATTCCATACAGCATGCAATTGCAATTAGTGTCTTCACCTGATGAAGAAGTCATTCTTCCCATCACACACACACACAACCACACATTTAATTGTGGGGAAAATGGAATGTCCCTGCACCGAAGTGCTGTTTTGAGAATACACCTGCTCCAAGGGGGAGCGCAGCCAGGGAGCCGGGGTGGAGCGAGGGAGACAGGGGAAGCGAGAGGTGCTCACCCCGGGCAGGCAGGGCTGAGCGCACGGGGGAGGGAGGGCGGAAGGACGGAGGGGAGAGCCGGGAGACGGGGAGCGTCCGCTCGAAGGCCAGAGAAGGTCGCCTTCCACGGGGGGGGGGCGGCCGGGGTGGAGGGAATAAACGCACGGGAGAAGTCGGCGCCGGTCAGTGGCAGAGACCACAGGCGTCCTCCGAGGGGGAGCGCAGCCAGGGAGCCAGGGTGGAGCGAGGGAGACAGGGGAAGCGAGAGGTACTCGCCCCGGGCAGGCAGGGCTGAGCGCACGGGGCAGGGAGGGCGGGAGGACAGAGGGGAGAGCCAGGAGACGGGGAGCGTCCGCTCGAAGGCCAGAGAAGGTCGCCTTCCACGGGGGGGGGGCAGGGCGGAGGGAGTAAATGCACAGGAGAAGTCGGCGCCGGTCAGCGGCAGAGACCACAGGCGCCCTCCGAGGGGGAGCACAGGGGAAGTGAGAGGTGTTCACCCCAGGCGGCAGAGACCACAGGCGCCCTCCGAGCGAGGGAGACAGGGGAAGCGAGAGGTGCTCGCCCCGGGCAGGCAGGGCTGAGCGCACGGGGCAGGGAGGGAGGAAGGATGGAGGGGAGAGCCGGGAGACGAGGAGCGTCCGCTCGAAGGCCAGAGAAGGTCGCCTTCCACGGGGGGCACGGCCGGGGCGGAGGGAGTAAATGCACGGGAGAAGTTGGCGCCGGTCAGCAGCAGAGACCACAGGCACCCTCCTTTCGCCAAACTCGGCTTTATTTTTCCTGCTGCCGGATTTTTAACGCTCCCCCTTCCCCCTTCCAAAAGATTTCCCCCGACAAACTAAATGGTCCTTAGGAATAGGTTAAAAACAGTGCCATCGCTAAAAAAAACTCTCACAAGTATAAAATACAGTGAAATAATTGCAACTTATATTCTATTGTGGTGTAATAACAAAATAGCGTTATTAAAGTGTAAATGATAAGAAAAGAAAAGAAAAGTCACTCCCACCATAGGGCGGTCCTGTTAGAGGGCGGGCGCATGGGCGGGCGCATTTCAAGCTTTGCCTCCGGAGGGAATTTGGAAAACCTCAAAAAACAGGTTTTTCTTGCTCCGAGCAAACTCCGATGCAGCTCTGCAATACCCCGGAACAAAGTGAGAGCCGGGAACAACTGTTCTGAAATTGACGAGAAGCACCGGCTCAGGCAGGAACGTAAACTGGGGGCAAGGCTAGTGAGAAAAGGCCCAGTGAGTTAAGTCTTTCTTGAAGCTTAACTGATCTATTTGGGGTTTTTACACATTTCAGTTGTGAGAAAGACCTCTCTGTTGTGCAGTTGGTGACCATTAATGTTAGAAATATTCTTAAGGCAATTTCAACATTTGAAAAGGCACTCTCTAGTTTGTCTTCTGTAATTGTGTTGTAAAGTTCCGTGTGAGTGAAACATGTTTTCTTGGTTGTTTTAAACTTATGAAGAACATATGAATGGAACTGCTGAAGCTCTGTGTTGTTCATGTCATCTGGATAAGCATCAGTGAGTGTCTGACAAGTCTTTGAGTACCTTTATGATAATTGGGAATTACCTTGTTGGGTGGTATTAGGAATATCTAGCAGACAAGAGAATCTGTCTGCTATTTCAGTGTACACCTTTCATCTCCTCTTCATTTCCATTTCTAACTTTTCAACACTTACATAAAAAGTGGAGATACAGAATTTGTCTCTGGCACTGAGAATGACCTCTGGTGCATTTCCATCATTGAGCATTCTCTTTCTTATATGCTTACGCGTTTGAGTTGCTTTGAATTCTACATCAGGGAACATGTCCTTTGCAAGTGATTTAAATCTCTCAAATTCATATCTTGATGTGTGCAACTGGTCTGCCAATGATGAATACAAATCTGCACATGTTTGCAAGATCACATTTTCACTTTGAAGAAGATGACTTGTTCTATGAAACTTTTCTAAAGTGTCATTCCAAAAATTCAGCATGAACACAAATTCCAGTTCATGCATCTTGTTTGCAGTATTCTTTGCCTCCCTTCTAGTGTCACCTTTTTGCAACTGGTCATCTGATAAATCTTCCAAAGCTTCCAGAATCTTGAAGAAAGAGTTGATAATTGCTGCAGTTGCCACAGCATGTGCTTCCCATCTGATGTCTGAAAGTGATTTCAATGTTTTTTCATTTCCAATGCAATCTTTGAGAATTCTCCACTGAGCAGTTGAGGCTGAAAAGAATGTGTAGAGCAGTTGTACAGTGGAAAAGAAACCTACTGCAACTTGACAGCAATCCACAGTACTTCATCTAATTAAATTTAGTGAATGTGCTCCACAGGGTACATAAATGAAAAAATGATTTGCATCCAAAAGTTTTTGCTGCATGCCATTGTAACGTCCAGACATGTTTGAAGCATTGTCATATGACTGCCCTCTGCATTTAGCAAAATCCAATTTACAATAATCGCATAAGTACTTCAACACCTACTGTGCCATAGCTTCACCAGTGTGGTTTTTTAATTCCAAAAATGTGATAAATCATTCAACTGACTGTCCATCTTTCAAGTATCTGAGCACTATGCTCAGTTGGTCAACATGCAAAAGATCAGGCGTTGAGTCCACAGACAGACTGAAGTACCCAGAAGTATTAATTTCATCAATGATGACGGAGTGCACTTTCTTTGCCAATAACTCAATAAGTTCCTCACATATTGTTTTGGACAGGTACGAAGGGTTGCCTTTTCCAGCACTGCCATACCGTGATATGTGAGCAGCCAAAATTCCCATTATTGAGAGACCCAAATTTTTCCACTTTTCCTCAGAATGCCAATCCTCATTCAGCCAGTGTGCAAATGATTGCTACAACACACCGAAGCACATTCTTCCAGTAATTGTACTCCTCTTCAATTTGTTTTTCCAGTGGCTGTGTGTTGGGTATAACAAGTTTAAAACACTTCAGTGTATTTACTGGGTTGTTTGTATTAGTCAACAGGACATCACAGGTTTGTTTGTAACCAATCTGTTTACACAATATAATACCCGGGAACTTTGTTAGATCCTTCACTCTCTGATTGGAAACCATGTATCAGCTATTTAGCATTTTATGGTTTGTCCTTCCTGCCTTTGTTCTTGCTTAGAGAAGGAGACGCCATCACTTCCAGTTTTATCTCTCTAGCTGTAAAGATGTAGGAATCTAGTTCTGTTGTTATTTTACATCCCATTTACCTTTTCCCATGTTAGGTTTATAGTAAACTTTTACCTTTTAAATACACATGGACTCAGTCTCTCAATTTGTATTCTGCTGATGCTTAACAATTTTACTCTGCTTAAATATATTCTTACCAAGAATAACCAACAAAAAGGTTATGGGCCCAGACCCATTCCTTGCTGAGCATCAGTATTGAAGAGCTGACCATGTTTGTGTATGTGCTAAGTTTACTCAGAAAGTTTTAAAAATAGCATAGGCGATTTTTTGAAACTTGAAACATTTTTCTGAAACTTTTCACCTGGCACTGGATTAGTGGAAGCAGAAAGAATGTGTAGAGCAGTTGTACACAGCAGTTTTTCTCCTTTTTCCAATCTCTAGAGTCTGCAATTGCTGTTGCTTGTGGAACAGAGAGGAGAGGGGACACTCGCTGATTCTTTCCTACCCCAAGGACATCAAAGATGCTGAATCGTGTACTGCCAGAGGCAATCACACTGCCAGAGTGAGAACAAAGGAACGATCCTTTCAACTCTGTGCTGACCTCATCACCTGTTGCTGCTTACTCTGTCATAGGATTGGTAATGTACACAAAACTGAATATGGCTTCCTCAAGGAATCTTTCTTTCTTAAACATTCCACCCTTATCTAAAACAAATTATTCATGGTGGAAAGGATCAATTGAATGTCCTTTGCAGGCAAACTCGGCCTTAGGTGTCCTTACACATGACGTGCCCACAGAAGGGGTTCTGAGAGATAAATTTAAAGAAAAGGATGGCTTGGCTAAGTCCCTGATCCTGGGAAGTGTGATTGCAGGTGATAACCAGAAACTTTTAACATGCACCATGGCGAAAGAAATTATTCAAATACTTAATACCAAATACAATACAAAGACCAAGGCAAATGAGGTGTTTCTCCACCAACGCTTAGTTAACACAAAGATGAGAGAGGGAGATTCACTAACTGTGCATTTGAATAGAATCATGGATACTTTTGCTGAACTGAAAACAATAGGGAGCCCGCGGACTGAAAGTGCTGTTGTTGCTGAGATTCTGGGTTCAATAACAAAAGAATATGCAGATGAGGTTGATGTTTTAAAGGGAACTAAGGATTTGACTCTTGAATATGTAATTTCTTATTTGGAAGATGAAGGAAATAAAAGAGAAATGTCTCAACTAAGTGAAAATATGTCTGTACTTAATGTATCAAAGGGGATATGTAAAGAAATATGTTAAATGTTTCATATGTGCACAAACTGGTCACCTTGCAAAACAATACAGGTTTAAACCCGTCCAGCATGAGAGGGACCGCACCACACAGGCTCCTGCTGAAACAAGACCCTTTAAGGGACATGGGAGAGGAAAGCCTGATGCTGCTAGCAAGCAGACTGGGACAAGGCCTATCTTCTGCCTTACTGAAACAAAGCCAGCTGCTGTAGGGAATCAAGGTGGAAACGTGTATACTGTGGATTCTGTGGATGGGAGAGATTTTGATGCTAAAGATTTGTGGCTTATTGACTCTGGAAGTTGCTCACATATAGCAAACTCAAAGGACTGTTTTATTGAACTGGATAGAGAGAAAAAGCCCAGTTTACAACAAGTTAATGGTCAAGGATTGTCTGTGGAAGGAACTGGAACTGTTGTACTAAAAGTTTTGAATGTGTATGGTGAAATAGAGGAAGTTATGCTCAGAAATTGCATCTTTGTTCCTGAGGCCACCACAAGCTTCATATCTACTAAGAGAATCATATAAACTGATTTTAAAGTTAATCTTGAACAGGGCCAAGGCAAAATTTGGCATGAAGATGGAATTAATCTAATGGTTGAGGAATATGATGGTTTTCATTACTTGAGAGACATTACTGTTACTAATGATGATAAGATGGACACTAATGGATCAGTGTGCCATACAAGATCACCTGGATGTGATCACAAGGACTGTCTTTATGCATGGCATGTAAAATTTGCTCATAAGCATGTGCAAAGTGTGCAGAAGCTGTTGAAGGACTGTGATATCAATGCTGTTGAATGTGATGAAAAATGGTTGTGAAACATGCTTGAAAGCAAAAGGCACAGCTCCTACCTACAAGGGCCAATCTCCTAAACAGAATACAAAGTTTGTAGAGATTGTGTACTCAGACCTTGTTGGGCCAATAAAGGAATACTGGAGGCTGCAAATATTTTGTCAGTTTTATGGAAGCAAAATCCAGATATGTCTATACATAGCTGCTTAAAAGCAAAAATCAAGTGATTGACAAGTTTAAATGCTATGTTGCAGCTGTTAAAAAAACAAGTTTGGCAAAGCGCCAGAGGTACTATTTACAGATAATGGCAGAGTACCACGGTGAGGAGTTCCAAAGATTCTTGCAACAAGAAGGAATTGAACATAAGACTACAATTCCTTATTCACCACAACAAAATGGAAATGCAGAATGCTTAAACGGAACCATTCAAGAAATGGCGCGTTCTGTGCTAATGCAGTCTGGACTTTTAGAAACTCTATGGGCTGAAGCAGTAAATACAGCCATCTACCTTCATAATAGAGTTCCATCAAAAGTTACAAACAAAAGTCCTTTTGAATTATGGTATAATAAAGTGCCTGAACTTAAACACATGAAAGCCTTTGGTTCTAAAGTCTATGCCCACATACCAAAGAAGAGAAGGGGGCAAACTAGACCCAAGAGCAGAACCTGATATCCTAGTGGGGTACACTCTAGGAGGAAAAGGGTACAGAATCTTAGACCCTAAGACTTGTACAGTCAAGGAATACAATGTGGTACATGTTGATGAAAGCAACATCCTACAAGCTTCTAAGCAAGCTGAGTCCACAGTGCAACCTACTCAGGAATCAACAGAAGTCTCCTTTAACAATTTGTTCACTTGGCAATCTGCAGGGACCACCTGTGAATGGGCAGGTCCATCTCCACAAGAGAGTTCTCGCTCAGAAGGGGAACCAGGAGAGCCTACACCAAGAGAAGGGGAGACAATCACTGTGAGACAATCAGCAAGAAGCAACAAAGGAATACCACCACCAAGACTTGGAATTTGCACAAGTGTACAACCAGAAGAGGAATCATGTGACTGGAAGGACATCAATCGAATCTACACAACCTTCAGGACACTTCTAAGTATAGCTGCCACAAGGGGCATGCATCTTGAACATTTGGACATCAAAACTGCATTTCTCAATGGAGACCTGACGAAAGCATGGAATGACAAACTGACTAAGCTATTACAAAAATAGAACTTTCAACAAGGAATAGCAGAACTTTGCTTGTTCTCAGGACTTAAAAATGGACATTATCAATACATACTTGTTTACATTGATGACTTGATTATTTGTTGTACAAGAAATAGCAGATGAACTGAACAAAGAAGTTGAAGTGAAATAATTAGGAACCATAAAGTACTACCTTGGAATACAAATTGAAAGAACTGAGGATGGAAATTTTCTTTTGAGCCAAAAACAAAAGATCATGGACTTTATTGCATCTGTGGGAATGCAACAATCCAAACCAGTAAGCACTCCACTTGAAAAGGACTACTTAAAGCATACAGATGGAGAACTACTCAAAGATAACCATGTATATAGATCCGCAATCAGAAAGCTCTTATATTTGAGCACAATCTGCAGACCAGATATAACTTCAGCTGTTGGACTCTTATGCAGAAAGACCAGCTCACCAAGTGTCTATGACTGGAAAGCTATAAAGAGACTGGTGAGATATCTGAAAGGAACTTTGGACTACAAACTTAAAATCTCAGCCTGTGATGACCCAAGACTGACAGGTTTCATGGATGCCAACTGAGGTAAAGATACACCTGATGGCAAATCTACAAGTGGATACTTGTTCTTTTATGGAAACAGTTTGATTGAATAGACTAGTCAAAAGCAATCTATTGTGGCTCTTTCTACAGTGGAAGCAGAATGTGTATCAGTGCAAAGTGCCAGTTATGAACTATATTGGATTATTCATCTACTGAAAGACTTTGGAATAGATGAACCAAAACCAATAATACTATTTGAAGACAATCAAGCTTGGATCGCTATCTGCAAAGGTGAGAGTACCAAATTTAAGAGTAAGACCATTGCACTCCAATGTAAGTACGTGAAACACCTGCAAGCCCAAGGACTGACTGAACTCCAATATTGTTCTACTGAAGAGATGATCGCAGTCATACTCACCAAACCACTCTCCAAGGAGAAGTTCGAGACTCTTCATGAAAGACTGAATTTGTATTACTTCAGTGTTATAACTTGAGAAGGGGTGTTGGGTATAACAAGTTTAAAACACTTCAGTGTATTTACTGGGTTAATGTTGTGTATATTAGTCAACAGGAAGTCACAGGTTTGTTTGTAACCAATCTGTTTACACAATAGAATGCCCGGGAACTTTGTTAGATCCTTCACTCTCTGATTGGAAACCATGTATCAGCTATTTAGCATTTTATGGTTTCTCCTTCCTGCCTTTGTTCTTGCTTAGAGAAGGAGATGCCATCACTTCCAGTTTTATCTCTCTAGCTGTAAAGATGTAGGAATCTAGTTCTGTTGTTATTTTACATCCCATTTACTTTTTCCCATGTTAGGTTTATAGTAAACTTTTACCTTTTAAATACACATGGACTCGGTCTCTCAATCTGTACTCTGCTGATGCTTAACAATTTTACTCTGCTTAAATATATTCTTACCAAAAAATAACCAACACTGTGTCAAGCCTAAGCCTTGTTTCCGAGTTAAAAATGTCAACATGGCATCTCGGTCAGTTGTACTTTTTTCATGGTTGTCAATTACAGCAGTGTTTTACCAGTCATTGAATCCCTCATTTCTAGCAAAATGTGTTGGGCACAAATAATTTACAAACAACACAGTAAAGTGATCCTTTTGAAGGAGAGTACAACAGCCATTCTCTCTTGTAGTGTTCACCATTGGCTTTTATTCCAAAAAAACCTGTCAAATGGCCCATTGTGGTGCTGACATTCACTGGGTCCACACGCAACCCAATAAGTCACATCATCACCATAAAATTCATCCCACAACCCTGGGTTCTTAGCTTTGTTCTTTTCATCCTTAGTCAGTTCTCTAAACTCCGTGGACAGTTCAAAAGCATTTGCACATCTTGTCATGGAAGTAGGTCCAGGTTGTGACACTTCATCATGTGCATCATGAAAATCTGGCCTTGCACCAACACTGCCTGTTTCTTATGAAGGAGATAGATTTGATTCACTTCCTGTCTCTGAAGACTGACACTGGTTTTGATCTGGATCACCTTTCTCTGCAGTTTGTAAGAAGAAATCTGTCAGCTTTCCTGTCTTGGCTACAACAGACGATTCTTTTACTCATTCTCTTTTGCACGTTTTCTCTTTTGTACACCACTCAACTGAATACGCCTCATTTTTGACATTTACATGGGGCTGAAATTAAAAAGGGGCAGAGAGGGTCATTGAAATGACTGTGATGACAACTGAATTTGGCTCCATCATTTTACTTTTAAACACATGCATTTTACTTTTAAACATAGCCTATGACACTGTACCTTACCAACAAAAAGTAGAAGATAACCCTAGGGTGCACCATGATCAATTTGCACTAGTTTTATAAAAAAAAATTGTTTACAGATCTTCATTCTTTTTTTCCCTTTTCACCCTTTTCCCAACTTTGTGGTGCCCCCTTTGGCCCTGGTGCCCTAAGCATGTGCTTAGTCTGCTTAAGAGAGCCAGTTTCGTGTAGTGGTTAAGTGTGCGGACTCTAATCTGGGAGAACTGGGTTTGATTCCCCACTCCTCCACTTGCACCTGCTGGATGACCTTGGGCAAGCCATAGTTCTGTCAGAGCTGTTCTCTCAAGGACAGTTGTTTCAGAGCTCTCTCAGCCCCACCTACCTCACAGGGTATCTGTTGTGGGGAGGGGAAGGGAAAGGAGTTTGTAAGCCGCTCTGAGACTATAAGTGAAGGGCGGGGTGTAAATCTAATCTCCTCCTCCTCTTCTCCTCCTGGTTAATCTGCCCCTGGCAACCCCATGTTTCTAGTTAAATTTGCCCTAAATCTAGATTCTCTGGTGGTTCATTATATTCTCCCACCAAAAAAAAAAAGTCCTCAAAAGAATTCACTTGACGTTACTGAGAAAGGGAAGATGTTGCCAGCAAAATGGGGAGCTGCTTTGTAAAAAGGCTTAGAAAATATTTTAATGATCAAAAAACTACATATTAGGGAAAGAATATATGCTAACCCCTGTATTTACATTCCAAGGCGGGTTGGTTTACATTTTCAAAATCCCTGTTTGCACATCTGGGAGCCTAAACACCTAAGTCGTGATGACGTTTCTTTGGAAGTGAGTCCTGGTGGTTTCAATAAGAAGCTGGGCCCAACCCGGCCTAAGGGAAGCGCTTTTAATCCCATTGATTTCAATGGGAGAGTTAAACGCAAATCTCTCCTAATAAAATGTGCACCACGTGATGGTAAGCAGGTTTACTCTAAAATAAGTCCCACGGACTTCCGTGGGATTTACTCTTTAAATGTGTGTTGCAATACTGCAGCCACGAAAGTGCTTTAACTTTGGCTGTATCGTGCCCCCTACTTTTAATAAGCACGCAGGTGGCTGCACCCTTTCAGATTCCAGATCTAAATGCTGGTGACCTGTCTGGAGATCATATTTCTTATCTGATCAATCAGTAGCTTGCATGGAAAAAGTAGCAATAAAGATGTGCTTGGTTCAGCCCCTAGCTGGCCCAGCGAGAGGTACTATCCTATCCATACATTTCCCTTCGTGTGTGAAAATACAAACTCGGAGTGGAAAATGACGCATTGCTTCTTTACCCCAAGCTTAACTGGAAATGTCCCCCACTCCCGCTTTTAGCCGACAGCCCAAACTGATCAATGGGAGGGAAGAGTTTCCATTTGAGAAAAGCTGTATAGTGTGTGTGTGTGTGTGTGTTGTGGATTCTAGGATGGCAAAACAGATGCCTGGGAAGGGGCTTATAAAACTGTGAATGATCTGAGCAAGGTAGATAAGACATGTTCTGCATACAACGCACTAAGTGCGCCAGTCCTTGCTATAAAATGAACATCTTAGGTGGTTTTTAGAAGGGAGTGTTGGGAAAGCTCTTGCAGGATATTTCTAAAGGTACGTCTTAGGGATAGATGTCGGGAGCCAGCAGTGGTGGAGGGCTGTGCTCTCTGCCTGACATGGGGATTGTCCAGGGGATGGAATTGGCCCCTGTGGAAAAGTGGGGCCACTGTGGAAAACCCCATGGATGGTAACAAAAGGGTGCTGAATTAGATGGGCCCTTAATGCAACCCAACACGGTTCTTCTGACCTTCTGTTTTACTTCGAAGTAAGATTACTAGAAAGATCAGTTGGTAAATGAGAAGAAAACATGAGTTCTGTACCTGCACCTTGAGAAACAGAGGATAGGCCATTTGCAGCAACATAAAGCAAAGAAATTATCTGTTTTATTTAAACACCTGATTGTGCTGTGTTGGCCCCAGAGGGCAATCTAAGCCAACAGCACACAGGAGTGGACCGATTTACACAAGCATACAAAGGGAGCAACCAGATCCACAAGCCAGTTAAGCAGGAGGATTTGTCTTCAATTGCCTTCAATCGGATTAAAGGACAGACTGTAAATTGCTCCTGTGCAACATATGGTGCACAGCTGGATCAGACAACTGGGAGTCTCTTGGCTGTTCTCTTCCTATCCCAGGTAACAGCACTTTGACTGAAGGCAAATCTCGGCAATTTCCTCCCAATGTGACTCACTTTGCAAATGTAAAACTCAGAATAATCTTTAGAAGTAACTACTGGATTTAGGAAGTGGCTGCCGGGCCGATAAATCCATTCTGAAGCTAGTGGAACTGATCTAACCTAAGCACGTCTGTGCCGTAATCATGTGGGCATTAACTTGGATGCGAGCCCCACCGATGACTTCTTGAGTAAACAGACATTACAGGACCTAGCTGTCATTACAACAGTTGCTCCCCTTAATGCCTCTTCAGAAGTTAATTTGTGACACGCAGGCGTTTGACAATCAAACCCGGGGGGGGGGGGGGGCGGTGGACGGTTTAAAAAGTGTTTGGCGTCCGGATTCTGGACAGGAAAAACAATTACAAGTGTTTAGTGAAGTTTGCAAGAATTTCGTCTCTACCCTCACATCTACTTCGAAGCTAATTCCCAGTGATTTCACCGGAGTTTACTCTCAAGTCGGAAGCCTTCGGACGGGGGTTTAAGGGGTCCCCAACAAGTAGCTAGCGAGGAGGCCGGCTGTCTGAATCCCCAGGACGGTTCAGCTGTTATCCGGGAGGCAGCTACGAAATGCCTTCCCACCCGAGCCATTACCCGCTTAGAAGCTCTTCCCAAAGGATGTGTTTAGGGGTGGCTTAAAGACAAAGTGCCTCTGGAGTCCCACTTCGCTTTCCCGGGCTGAGCGGGAATGTCAGGGAAACAACCTTCGAAGTCTGAACTTGCGTCTGCTCGTAAATGATCCCCTTTGAAAAACGGTGGATTTCTACGGCCCGATGAGGAGCTGGAATGTAGGTCTCGCCCGCTCAGCTCTCCAGCCCGGTCTCTCCGTCGGTGGGCACAAGATCTGCAGCCTTCTCGGCAAGCAAATCCCCCGGATGTCAACTGAAACCCCACCCGGTGCCGTAGACACGCCTCGGCAAAAGAACGGGTGTGTGTGTGTGTGCGCTTGTTTTGTTGTCTGCTTATTTGCAACAACCGGCGGCCCATTTGCCAAAGGATTGACGGAGACAAGGCTGCAAAAATCTGCAAGCCCTCCCGGAAGGCTAAAGGGCATTTGGGCCACTTCCCATCTCCCTAAAACCCTGCGGGCCTGCGCCTTCGGGCCTCGAGGGCCTCAGCATTGTGTCTGTCAGGCCTCCGCAAAGCAGCCACGGCCCTGCTCCCCCCCACCCCGTGCGAGGGGAAGAGAGAGAGAAGAGAGGGCTCTCCCCAACTTGTCCTTCCTTCCCCCTATTGATTGCGCTCCATCCAAACCGGGCGAAGAGACGAGAATTGCCTTCGACAGACGCTGCTCACTCGTGAATAACAGGTTCAGTCCCTGGGCCGGCTCTCGCCATTATCCTGCAAGTTAATATTGTGTAGCAATCGCCGTCGAGGTAGCAGCCTCTTTCGGGAGGGGGAGCGCGGCGATGACCCTTTCTCCCGCTGACCTTCAGAAACCGCTCTCTGGAAAGGAGGGCGCAGAAAAGGGGGGGGGGGAGTCCAGGAGGCTGCGGGGGGGGGGGGGACAGCCACTCTCCTGACTCTGCGCAGGATGGCCGTTCCAATGTAGGCCACTTCATTTATTGGCACTCGGAAGCAAGTCCCGTTCAGTTCAGTGGGACTTACTCCCCGGGCACTATGCTCCTCCCGTTCATTTGGCATTAAGGTAAGTCGCTTTCTAAGTTCCGAGAACCGGGCCTAGGCTATGGCCAGCAGGCGGCACCGGAGGAGATGGCGAGAGAGTCATGGACGTACCACAGAACTCCTCGCTGTGCTGGCAAAGCGCCTCCTCGGGAACACTTTCGGCCCACCAGTGAGCCCTACTCTGGATCGTGCGGTTGGTGGGATGCAGCCTGGCACTCCGGCTGCGAAAGCTGCCCCTCGGAAAGAAAGCCTGCTCAAGAGCCCGGCTTGAACTCCCGGATCCTCCCCAAAATGTGAGCAAATTCCTACTGAGGAGCGATGCAGATAAACAGCAGGAATCTCCAGCCCGTGGATCAGGACTGCGCACTGCGACACAATCCCCCTTGGTGCTGTCTCGTTGGGAGGTTGACGCAACAGGTTGAGGGGGGAGAGGATCGGTTGCCTAAACTATTGTTATGCTGGTTACAGAATACCAGAAGATACCCAGTTGTCTGTGCCTAACCTAGTGATTGACCGGTATAGAGATGGATAAATATAGACATCCTATTCAGTTATTTGCCTTGTGCCGCTTCTCTCTCCATTCCCCCGACATAAAAGCTACTTTCCCCATGTTGGTTAAACCCCTTGTCCTCATCCCCAGTTGAAAACAGTCGAAATGCCTATCACTGCATTTGCTCTCATTACTCCTCTAATCTCCCACTCCATTCAACTCTTCCACTCCTCTCTCTCTCCAGAGTGAGACTGTAAGCTTATTGGAACAGAGACCTGTCCCCTGCTTCCGTTCCTCGATAAAATTAAAAGTATGTATGTATATATTACAGTATTGGTACTGAGGACACAGTTGGATACCAGTGGCATCTTTAAGACCAACGAATTTTTATTCAAGGAATAAGCTTTCATGTGCAAGCACACTTCTTCAGATACAGTGGAACAGAATTTCCTCAACCATTACATATAAAAAAGGGGGTAGTTGCGAGGACGGGCCAATTAGAGTCAAGACAGACAGAAACAAAACTGGAAATTACCAATCCATACATATAGGTAGAGGAATCCAGGTGGATAGAGGTGTTGGTCTGTAGCAGCAGGCCAAAGTTTGAGTCCAGGGGCACCTTTAAGACCAGCACAGTTTAATTCTGAGTCTAAGCTGAGGTGGGCAAACACACTACTTCAGTCAAATTGGAATATGAATACATTAATATATGTCATATAAGTAGAGGGTGAGCAGTAAATTATCGTACAGCATAATGAAGATGTTAAATAGATACAAGGATCAAACAGGAATAATAATCTTAGTTTATATGGTAACCATTTGTTTGGGTTCAATTCTGGGGCAAAAACAGTGAAGGAAATAAATATGTCAGAATTGGAGATTGATGTATCCTTAATTGTCAAATACTGAGAGTAATTAGTTGAGACCCTGCCATATTGATACATAGTGTTGTAGAATGAATATAGTCATATTTAAAAAGGGTAGGTATAGTATATATTATGTCGTAGCATGTTATGTTGTATGGTACTGATATTATATGACTGCCAGAGTAACAAATATAAGGCCACATAATATAGTAATGCATATTAAGGCGAATACAATACAGATGGATAAAGCCTATTCCCAAAAGCCTATTCCCAAACAGAGCATATTGTTGGGTACAGCAAGTTAGAACACTTCAGTGTATCTGCTGGGTTGCTGTTGTTTGTATTAGCCATAGGAAGTCACATGTTTGTTTGTAACCAATCTGTATACACAACAGTTTGCCCGGGAAGTTTGTTAGGACCCTGACTCTCTGATTGGAAACCATATACTAGCTATTTGCATTTTGTGATTTCTTCTCTCTGCCTTTGTTCTTGTTCAGAGAGAGGAGACGCCATGATTCGAGTTCCAGCTCCCTAGCTGTTTAGATCTCTTGCTGTAAAGATGTAGAATCTAGCTCTGTTGTTATTTTGTATCCTGTTTACTTTTTCTCATGTTAGGTGTATAGTAAACTTTTACCTTTTAAATACAAAGACTCAGACTCTCAATCTGTACTCAGCTGATGCGTAACTATTTTTCTCTGTTTGAATATATTCCTACCAGGAATAACCAACACATATAATACCTTTCAAATGTATTAGCTAGGTAGGTATCCTGTTCTCTCCCTTTCTCTCCCCCCTCCCCCCAATAAATATTTATCTAAGGTTGGAAGTTTGAAGCCTAAATTTAATGGAATTGAAGCTGAACTTGGGCTACAAATTATTAAACCATCTCCTTACTATAGCCTCAAGAACAGTAGTTGGTTGCCTGGACTGCCCAGGCATTTAAAATCTGGCAGAGAGGAAAGCCTGGCTTGTCCATAGAGGAAGGCCTTTAACCCAATGCCTGCTAAACACAGCCAGTATTGGTCTAAACTGGCTCAGGAGCCACATGCGGCTCTTTCACACTTATTGTGCGGCTCCCGCTACAGTGGCTAGGGAAGCAAAGGGGAGGCATGCCTCCCCAGTTGGTCTTCCCTTCCCCAGCCAATGCCGAGAAAGAAAGCAACTTTAAATGTATTCTCAAAGCGTACCCCCCCACACCGGCTGGCTTGGAGAAGGCATTTGTCTTTTTAAATCCCTTCTCCAAGCCAAGCTAGCCGGCATGGGGGAAATGGGGGCTTGGAGGATGCATTTAAAGTTAAAGTTGCTTTCTTTCCACCTCTCCCTACATCCCCCATCTATCTTCCTTCTTTCCTTCTTTCCTTCTTTCTTTCTCTCTCTCTCTCTGCATATTTTTCAATAAAAAACGTGTGTGTAATATTTGTTAATGTCTTGCAGCTCTCAAACATCTGACGTTTATTCTATGTGGCTCTTACCTTAAACAATTTCGGACACCCCTGGTCTAGATGGACCACTGTCCGTAATCCCCCTCCCCACCAATAGAATACACCTCCTTGAAGTAGCTCTGCCCTTACTGTGAAGAGATCGGTAGAGTGGGTTTGGGTAGACAACCTGGTCCTTGACCTCGAAGTTCTTGGAACCTGGGCAGCTGCCATTCTGAGACTGATGAAAACAAGAAAAGCCTGACTAGATCAGACAAAAGGTCCACCCAGCTTAACATCATGAATACAATTCCTTTGTCATGCACTTCCTACCCAACTGTTCGTCATCGTGAATGTGGAGGTTTCGTGTTCATAAGAACCGTAGATAGATCTATACACCAGGAACAATGTCTCACCCCGACCCCAGAGCTGTCTAGTGACCACTCATGTCCCGTAGCAGCGAGTTCCACAAGTCGATTGCACTTCGCCTGATGCAGGGAGCATTATTAAGCAGGTCTACTCGGAGGTAAGTCTCATTTCCCCCCCTTAATAAGGCTTACTTCCAGGAAAGTGTTTTTAGGACTGCAGCCGTAATGACTCCGGTCAGATGTGAGTCTACGTCTAACCAGGGGGGGGGGGGGGAGCATTTCTATTTAACAGGGTTGTGGAGGCCACGGCTAAGCTCCTTAAGACTGGCACTCTTCTAGAACAGTCCCAGTCCGTGGTGGTGAGCAACCCAACACCCTCAAAGTTCTGGAGCACTTTACAGACTGGCAGCCCAATCCTATGCCTAGAAGAAAAGCGTCCATTTAAGTTCAGTTGGGTTTCTCGTTAAGTTCAGTGGAGTTTTGTCGGAGTTTGCAAGTACATCCTTCAGTCATGAAACAGTTAACTTATTTGTGTGCGCATGCTAATGTTAGCTATTTGTTTTAGGGACCAGTTAGCTCTTACATACGCAGTTCCCTCCAGAGAGAAGGTGATGATATTCCTAATGAAGAGAGCCTTAGAACGCCTATTGGCTGATCAAGTTTTATGGGGGAGGGGGGCTATGTGTGTTTGGGCACGTCCGCAGGAAGTAGGGAACTGTTGGGAAGTGTTATTCTCTTTGGTCTCACACACACCAGGTGTAGCATCCAAATAGTCATCATGGAACTTAGAACTAGTTAGGATGTTTTCCATTTTACTTCCAACTGTAACCCTTTTTCTCCTTTATTTAGTAAACTCTTTTTCTTAAACTCATACCCACGTCTGCTGCCTTCATTACTCCGCTAAACATTCCAAGAAGTTTATTCCCAAGGGAAGCATCGTTTGCTGTGTCAGGAGCTTTTGTTTACTCAAATGCGCTGATAGGTTTATTTATTTGCTTGCCCTCCTTTCCTGGTTTCTTTCCAGTTTTGGTATAAGTTTTTTGTCAGACAGACAGACCTGGGTACCCTTAATTGAGCTACTAATGTCAATGGATCTTTCCAATACAGGGCCAAAGAGGGGCCGGTCAAGCTCAGCGCAGCTGACTACTGACCTCAGCTGGATCCCCGATCCTACCCAGGTTTCAATGAAAGTAGATCCTGTTGGAGACTATGGGGTAGAAGGCTGCGATCCTTACAGTGCACCCTAAAAGGCGTTGCATCCTTCTAAGTCCATTTTCTTCAATGGATCTGGAAAGGTGTAACTCTGTTAAAGATTGGACTGTTAAAAGGCACAGTTATAATCAGCGGGACATAAATCCGAATGAATAGATGTCTAAGAACGGGGTATAAATGGGTTTAAATATTATATATTATTATACTCGGAATTTGGGTCCTGTACCAATGACAAACATCAGAACTCAGATATGTGAAAATAAGATAGAGAACAGGTTGCCATTTCGTAAACTCGAAGTGGGCAGGATCCGAGGAACTGTCCTGACCTGAATGAGACTGACTTCCACGTAGGTGCGTTTGGAATGGAGATCTCATTCAGCCCACCTAACCTCAAAATCCTTCCCATAGAGCGGCACTGCATTAGCCGGTCTTCAAAGTCTCGAGTGAGAAGCTCAGAGCTGAGCCTAGACCCGGAGGGACAGAGGCATTGGTCCCGGCGCTCTGCCTGCTTGTTGGAATGGGCTGTTGGCTCACCGAAGCCGAGCAGTGGCAGGGCCCTCTAGAGGGTAGCCCCTGTCGGCTTCTGGCTGGCTGGAATGTATGCCTTGGAGCAGGTGGAGAACCTGAACTCTGACACTAAGTACTCCCGCCCAGTTATCAGGAATGTACTTTTCATTCCCAGTGTGTTCCAGTGGAGGTACACTGAGCAAGCGCTTCAATTCAATTCCTGGGACTGAGACATAACTCCATTTGAACGGGATCTTCACCAGCTCCTCTCCTGGGAATTGCCATAGGGAAGATAAAAGTTCCTTTGGCTGATGAATCCCGGAGTTGCGGTCCCACTTCAAAGTCGGGAGTGGGTTATGGGGGGGGGGGTACACTTTAACCACTCTGCCAGCCCAAAACGACCGTGGTGAGAACTGCGGCCTAGTCAGCCGAAGGCAGCTGGGGGTTCCCTGGGCTGTTCAAAACTGCAAGCATAGCCGGCATCTCCAGCCTGCCCTTATCTGCCCAAGTCACCAGGCAGTTCACTATCTTTACAGCTGGGCTTCCAAGGCAGCTGATCCTTCGTCCTCCTCCATCCCTCCACGCCCCCCCCCCCCCCGCGACAACGAACACCCTCCAGTGCTCACCGCCAATCGCCGGAACAAGAGGCTGCTTTAGGATCGCTTCTCGAGTCTTTTAACGGCGCTCGATGGCGTCTTCTCTCGGCTATCGATTTCTGATTTCTCCTCTGGTGTGATACCAAAAAAAAAATATAATACGGCCTTCTCTGTACACAAAATCGACACCGCTATACTTCCAAAATCCAATTTTACATTTGCTAAATAGCTACCTGTAAGGCTGTCACACACATAATCTTGCGGTTGTGTTTGTAGAAGTAATACACAGAACTTCTACGTCCGGGGGCCAAATACGCCTGTGTTCAATGACGGTTAGTGACTATTTCGACATGTACTGAGTGTGTGGGTGTGCGCTTGCGTATGTGTAAATGTAAATGAGGGGTGATTAAATAGAGGTATGTATGTGTGTAGATACGGGCAGATACATGCCTAGTGTAGGTATATCATTCTCTATTCCGGTAGACCATAGCTACAATTCTAGCACAGATATATACGAATAACACCCATGGATCTCAGCAGGACCTGCTTCTTATCCCACACACAACTCTGGCTGCAAGTGCTTCTTTAGTTACGTCTGTGCCGTTTTGGGCACCCCAGCACAGGCAAGTATCAAACAAATACAAAGATTCGGGCTGCCCCGCTGGTGAGCAGGTGTTCAAGTTAACCATGCAAAACTGTACCAGAGGGCATCTACCGCGACAGGCTAGGATGCTTTTTCTTGGGGCACTTAATGCTGGACGGCTTTCATGTGATGACAATGAAGGACACGATCCAGTTTAACGCCAGCAGTTTCAAAGTCCCTCTGAGTTCAACGTGCCAGGCTTCTGCAGGTGTGTGCCCCCCCCCCCCGAAAGCAACGGGCCTGAAACCTGTTCGCCGTGCTCCGCTTATTTAGTCTAGAGCCGTCTCATTAAGCCCAGTAGCTCTGCTTTGGAGTTAAGTGGGTTGAGGCTTGCAGGGAGGATTTCACTCTATCGTCAAATCTACCTGACCTTATCTACGGCTAATGCGGCTCAATGATACTGTAGTCGGTGGTTACAGTCCCTCACCTCTAAAGAAGGTGGATATGAGAGCGCTCGGATCCTCCGCGCCTTGCAGGAAATCAAAGGGCACCAAACGGAACTCAGTGAAATGTGTTTGCTTGCAACAGTTTTCGGGATCTCTCTCTCTCTCATACACACGCGCAGAGAGAGAGAGAGAGTATGCACTTTCCACAGAAAACCTGAAATGCAGATAATTTAAGTAAGACTCCTGTAATTAGGTTTTTTGGTAGTAACAAAATGTAACGAGCTCAAGGAGACTTTACACCTTAGCGGAGGTCCAACCAAAGTGAACCACTTTTTTTGTCAAACTGATATCAGTGGGAGAGATAAGCATGAACTTAAATCGTACCGATAGAAAGAATAAAAAAAAATTTAATTAAAAAAACACCCTTCATTTTGGCTGGATCGTGCCCAAAGTGCTCTTAGGATTGCCTCGAGCTGTTATTTGCCCTGTAAAATGATCAGAAGGGGGAAGGGGAGCAGTGCCATTCGCAGCCTGGTTCCTCAAAAGGAAGCCCCACCGAGGTCACTGGGACGCTTAAGAAGTGGAGCTGGAAATAGGCCCTTCCTGGCGCAACACTCAGCGTCCCTTCTAAGCAGTCCCATCTAACTAACTGGGACTAAACGTGCAGGAGATTCTGCTGTAGATCTGATACCGGCAAGTCACGGATGTTTCTTAAAGCCGTCTCTGTAAGGGACACGCAGGGGGATCCATGTGGCTGCGCACACCCACCCCCTCTCGATGTCCACAGCGAAATCTGTTGCCTGGGCCCTCCAGTGGGTGGAAATGGTCTTCGGGAGAAAGGCGGCTGGAAACTGGGGATCTCCGAAATCCTTTAATACAATGCAGGTCGGTCCGGGAAGACCCCCACCCCCAAACCTCTCCCCCCTATCCCTCCTGCATCTGGTATGTGTGTGTGTGGAGGATTAAGCGTGGGATCAGAGGAAAACCTCCCCTGAATTTTCGGAGACGCTGGAGGCTGTCGGGGGGGGGGGGGACGTGGGGGTCGCGGCGCGCCCGGGTAGGCTGCGGCTGCGGCTGGGCGCCCTCCCATTCAGCGCTCAATCAAACGGCTGGCCCGGACTGCGCGTGCTGAGCGCAACTTTTCCCTCTCCTTCTTTCCCCTCGCCTGGGTTTTGTTCCCCAGCTTTGTGCTCCACATTGATTGAGCCCCTCATATTAAGCTGCTCCGGCTCCTTTTCTCGGCGACCGCTAAGAAGTCAAGAGCATCCTCGCTCGCCTGGCCTTTCATGCCCTCCGTTTGTTAGCCCGCTGACACTGGCCTTAAAAAAGTTTAGCGCGCAACGCATTGAAACATGGGCGCCACAAAAGCCCCCCGAGAGGGGCGGGGAAATCGAGAGCGGGAGACGGAGAGATCTGCACCCGCCGTCCTCTCCCGCCACATCTCCGAAGGGGTCCACGCCGGCTGATTGTGAGGTTTTCAGTTTTATTTTGCAAGCGGCGCCCAACCTGCCGGCGCTCTGGATCCCAATTGCGGTCGCTCAGGGCTATGCCTGTTTTTAAATCCGGGCTCACGACTGTGGGCCAGTTTGGTTGATCTTGATTAAAAGCAACTGTTGTTTTTGGATTTTTCTCTAAAAGGACCAGCTCGGGAAACTTGCAAAACATCTTTTCCGATTGCAGAGCCACTAATTTAAAAAGAAACCCAGAGGCTCAGCTGATCCAGATCTGTGCTCCAGCAAACCTTCTCTTCTCCCGCCCCCAGCCCACTTCCTGCCCGCCTGCCTAAGCATGTCGAATCCCAAAAGGACTGACGGGTTGGCCTCCTGGGTCAAACCTCCGGCTCAGCCGTCCTCCACTTTTACACACCTTTCCTTTCTGTGCCTGACAGGGAATATGGAGCAGATTCTCCCTCTCTCTCCCCTCTCCTTCCTTCCTGCCTTCCTGCCTTCCTCTATTCCAGATTATCTCCACCCCCCATTATTTTATTTGATGACATACACCAGTTTGTAAAATGTGTAAGTACCTTGGAAATAATAATTCTTCAGTAGAAGTGAGTTCAATATTATACTGTGTAGCCTCAGAGAGTTCAAGAATTGCTCACAAATATGAGAGCATACAGTACGTGCGGGGCGAGCACTGTGGTTTTTAAAATAAAATAAAATAAAGCATTTGTACAATATTACACAATTTATTCAGGCGACATTATTCCTGTGCAATAACCTGCAAGTTGCGAAACACTTATGATCAGCACCGGATCCACTATCAGTCCACAGCACATTTCTCGCAAGTCAGTACTCTAATAGGCAATGGTTACTTCTGAGTTCATTTAAATCCTCCTGTGTCGGCTCAACACTACTGGGAAACTATATCCAAGTCTCTGTCCCTCTCTTACACACGAGCAACTGATATACGTTGTTTGTATTAGACAGGGACATGCAAATGTATGTGAATTTATGTATGTATCTGTCTCTGGTTGTGAGACAGTGTACATTCATTCACATACACCAATCATCTATACCATTCATAAACACATAACCCTGTCCTTACTCGAAATGACGTGCCATTCTGTTTAACAAAGACGCAGGCTAGATTATCTTAGTTCTACTGCGTGCAATGTAGCGATATGGTCACCCCCTGAACACATTTACTTTGAACAAAGTCCTATTGATTAAACCGGAACTGGATTCAACCAGCGTGGGCAGGCCAGCATCTTCACTAGAGAAGTCTTCTTGGTGTTTAATTAATGTTTATTTTCCTTTAGCAGAAATTGACAAAGACGATCTGATTTCTTCTCTGGCGGTGACGTCAAATATTTGCTTAGTCGAGTAAGGGAAGTTCCCCAGTAATCCCCGAAGGAGGATGATCCGCCAAACGGGGGGTGGAGGGGTTCGAGTGAATGCTAATTTACATAAGAAAGAGGGCTGCCCATTTTGTTCTGTAAGAAATTACTTCACCTGTGCCATCCTTAGAGAGAACCTGACACTTGTAGAAAGAATAATAGTAATGGACAATTGATTCGGCGTAGCTCACTCTTCCTCCCCCCCCCCCCCCGCCGCCTCAGCCATGCTAGGGGTGATAAGAATAAGCAATAAAGAATCGTGGAAGCCCTAGTCAAAATTAAGCACCTTTAATTCCCATTGACTTCAATGGAAGAATTAAGCAAGTATTTAATTCTTTCTCATTGAAATCAATGGGAATTAAAAGTGCTTAACTCTGGTTGGGTCGTGCCCTATGTTTCTAAAGATTCTTTTAAATGCATTTCAGCATCTTCTCGACTTTTTAAAAAGGTTCGCAGTAATTCTGGCGGAGACGGGAAGATTACATTTGCGCCTGCTAGCACACAGTCGACTGGAGAGGGTGCTGGCTGAGCGATCCTCAACACACTTCAGCCTGCTTGGGAGCTGACTGGGTTCCCTCAGCTGCCCTGAGCATCGGCATGTCTCCTTCCATAGGCTGTGGCGGGAGTTTTAACAAACAGGACCACTGAGAGCCAGTGAGGCTTCAGAGGCTTGCACGACTACGGCAAGCTGGAAGGGTTTTTTTTAAATCTTGGTTTTGACTCTCACAACGTCACTAATTAAAGTAAATGCACAGCTGCAGAAGGAAGAGGGGGGTGTAATCTGCGCCTTCATCACACTTCTGAGGGGCTTTCAAAGCAATTCACACATTCAGAGAAACGTTGTAGAAGAATGTCAGGGTGTGCCTGCGTGGTGAATTGTGTGTGTGCGGGCGGGCGTTTCATTTTTATAGGCCGAGTTTTCTTCTTTCCACACACTTTAGACCGGAGCAGATTCTGTGATGTCTATAGGAGGATTCTCCCTCAATCCCAGAGCAAGTAGCTCCCGGATGACAGCCGTTGGTAGTCAAGAAATTAAACGTTGCACTCCAGGACACATTTGGAAAGCCTGTTGAAAGTAGCCTGTTCCCCTTCGTCACCTTTTCCACGACTCCTTGTGCAAAACTGCTTACTTTTGAACCGGGTTGTGGAATATCTCTCTCTCTCTCTCTCTCTCTCTCTCTCTCTCTCTCACACACACACACACACACACAGATAGACAGACAGACAGATAGACAGACAGACAGACAGACAGACAGAGGCAGAGAGAGAGATCACATTACACACCTCGGCAGGGCTGATGACAGCAACTTCGAGCTCTGATTCTAAATCTGCATTTCTTGGTATTTCTGGCTGGGAAGGAGGGAAGTTCTTCCACCCCGTCGCCTTGTTGGGTTCTTCCCGGGGAAACAGACCGCTGAGAGGCCCGCTGACCCTAAAGCTGACGTCTAGCAGTGCTCGGGGCTGCACATGTAGAGCTTGGGGAAGCTGGGACAAAAGGGGGGCTGGGAACTAAGGAGACACATTTGGGGACCTCTGAACCCCACCCCAGTCCCACTGCTGTCCAGTCCTCTTCAATAATGAGCACTCCTAGGTAACCTTGAAGAAATGTGAGCCCCACTCGCATTCGTTGGAAAGCAGATACTTTATTTTAATGGCTCCATACTCTCCAGAATGTAAGACTTCCCGACAAAGGCCAATCCCCCTCCCCTCCCCTCCCCTCCCCGCGCAGCCTTCGACCGTGTGAGCTGCAGTTCAGCCTCTGACTCCAGCTTTTTCACAGGCATGAAACGCGGATCTGGAAATCAATATATAGACAGGGTGGAGGGCAGATAATGGATGCGGATCGGTGCATGCGATAATCAGCATTTAGGGCTCGCTATTGTTTAGATCGAGCCCCCAACATTGCCACTTGCTGTTCTCCTGATCTTGATGGGACGCGATTTGTTTGTTTGTTTGTTTGTGGTCTGGCGATCCCGGGGCCATCAGTCTCCAAAAGCAGGGCCTCTCCCCAAGTTGGGCTCCCTCAAGACGAAGGGAGAGAGTGGCTCTCGCTTAATTGAGGCTGTCCTGTTTCAAGTGCCTCGGAACTCCCAGCCTTTGTGGCTTTTGGGGAGAGGGGTGTATTGGGGGGAGGGGGCAGAGCGAGAGGAGGAAATGGGGCTAATCAAACCTTTTGTCGTGGCCAAATTCTCCCTCGGGGTCTTTCCAAACATTTGTTTGAATAATTTACCTCCAGAATAGAAAAAAACACTAATTGATTTTAAAAAACACTAATTGATTTTAAAGTGCCGGCCCAGAGGGAGGGGAGGCCGGGAAATCTGAAGGCAAACAGCAAAAAAGTAACCCTGATAGCTGCGAAGCCGCTCTCTAGCGCACCTCACCTGCTAGGAAAGAACGGCGGTCCCGCCCCTCGGAGGAAACCCCGAGGCTCCAGAGAGGCTTGAGTCGCAGCGAAGTTGCCTGGCGGAATGCCTGAGCGCCCGGATTTAAAGGGGCCACTGCCTCCCCACCCCCCTCGCCTTGTTGCCATCGCCCTACCATTCCTGTCCCCACCAGTAATGCCCCGGCCTCGATCCATCCTCGGGACCGAGGCTGCGTTCCGAGGTGCAAATACCCGCCAGTAAGTCTCGTGAAAGTCAGTGGGGCTTAACGTCTGAGTTAACTCCGGCTCAGATTGCCAGGCCCGTGGGAAGCAATGGAACCGAGTCCCCGGGACTCATGGAATCCGTAGGTTCCCATGGGATTTGCCAGCCCTAGCCGGAGGATCGAGGCCTCAGCCTGTCCTGGCCAGATCCTGTGGTGGAGAAACCGTGTAGGGAAGGGGTCTGAGAGAGGTGGGGAAGAAGCAGAGATCCGAAGGTGGGTGGCAGAGCGGGAGCCTGAGGGCTCCCCCCCTCCCGTTTCCCATTCAGAGCTGGATTTTGATGCGATTCATTAGAAGTAACGAGTTGACATAAGGTAGATCGGCATTGAGGGAGCCTTTCTTCGAGGCGCTGGCGAAGCTTCATTAACCATCTCTAACAAGGCGTGCAATCGCTCTGATTGGGTAGTTTTCTTCCAACTGCGGGGCCTTTCGCTGGATGCCCCCCTAATGAGGGTCACTACCAGAGACTGATAAGATATTCCATCCATTCCCCCCCCCCCCTTCACACCAGGAACTGGGAAATAACATAGAGAAAAGTTGGGACCGATGGCATACTTTTAATTTTTTTCTGCCTGAGAAAATACGAAAACAGCTCCCCCTCCCAGCAATCTCTCTCTCTCTCTCTGTGCCACCCTCACTTTCCTTCTCTTTCCTGGCGTTTGATTTACAGGCCCACGAACGGTGGTCGGGATGGCCAAAACACTTCGACTCCCTCGTTCCCTGCGTTTTGGAGAGAACTCTTTACAAACAATCCATCCCGATGGCAAAATGACGCGTCAGTCAATCAGCGCGGCCTGGTAGCAGATACCCTATCACCCGCTCTCTACACAACCAACGGGGCTACTTCCGCTAAAGTGGCAGAACATTTGTCCATTCCAGGAGCAACCAAGCTGACAGTCCCCTTCGCTGACCCCAGCGTATTTCTATTATTTATCACTGCAGAATCACAGCCTTAATTAAAGACCTCCCTTACGCCGCTCTGTACGCGCTGATCCTGTGACATATTTATTCAAGAAGTAGACCCTACTGCATTAAGTAGAAATTACTACCAAAGAAGGGTGCCTGGATTTATTCTTTTAAACACTTTTTTTCTTGAGAGTAAGTCCCATCTCTTCAACAGGGCTCCATTATTCCTCATTTGAACCCGCTTTGTTTTTAAAGTTCCCATATATGGCTTAATATATACACGCATCTGCACGAGGTTACGTACATATTATAGTGCGTGCAAGGCTCTGTACAGAAACAATTCCAAAGGTAAAGTAGTAGTTCTAAGTGGATTTAACAGGAAGTAAGTGGGATTTAATTCCGAGTAGCCGGGTTCGACCACATTCTGATCTTCAGCTCATCAGCCACAATCCAGTGCAGAAGTGAAGCCAGATACCATTAATGTTTACTCAGAAGTAAGCCCCGCTAAGCCCAGTGGCCCAAGTTAAATGCACACATTTACACCCTTAAGTCCAAGTACATGTAAACAGGATTGCGTAAGTCCCATGGAAACAGACCTGAAGGGTTCCTAACTTAACTCTGATTTGAGGCCCTAGTTTGGAGACGCCTGTGATTTTACGAATACCCCCACCGAACAAAGTAGAATTTACTCCCTAGTGGATCTGTATAACATTCACTATAAAGTTGCCTGTTTGATTCGGAGAAGCCTTTTTGAACTCCGCATGAGCTGCAAAGGATCAGGGCTGCCAGTCTCACTGAAATAACTGAATTTGCTTCTAAGAAAACGCGTTAAGTAAAAGAGAGTGAACTTTGAAACGCAACCTTCTGAAAGAAGTGGGAAGACTGTTAAAGCACATTTGCTTCGGGTCATCAGGGGCTATTTCTCTCTGGGTGGAAATCTAACCCGCCTCCCCCCTCCCAGGAAACCCAAAGCCTTGGGTTCGGGGCGATGAACGGAGCAGCACTTTAACAAAGCAAACACATTGGCTTGTAACTCTAGTGCCATTATAATGAATGGGTCTCACTTGGAAATCTCTGCGTTCAGGGCAAATTACCAAATATAAAGTTTATTTAGAACAGGAGAGGGCTGCGAATCCGCTACAAGATTCGTTTTCAACCCTGGGAAGGGGAGCAAGAGGAGGAAAACTTTTCTGGAAGCACAGACTTCCCTCTGAACCCCTCAAAAGAAGTTTGCTGTTTACAGAATCCTTTGGCTGCATAACCAGGTCAATGTTTGTTATATTGTCTTACCTTCCCTGAGCTAAACCATTCCATTTCTTTGTAAATATCTGGGGCCTTTTCCCCCTCAGAGAAAAGGGACTTTACAAAAAAGTTTTCACCTGAGCCTTCGGTGCTTTTACGGGATAACAGTCACCTCCTCGTTCCCACCCATTCCATTCTGGGACCTCATTCACCTCCTAGGGTCGCCCTGTTTTTAGCTCCGCATTTTTAATTGCCCTGGCCTGATGGGTCATCGCGAGCATTTGCCTTCTGTTCTGGTGGGGAATCTGCTCTCTGTGATTTCAGGGTTGGGGGAACCAGGCTTTACGCGCCACACAAGGACGACGACGACGACCTACCCTGCCACTGAGTGCCACTCAAGAACTCCGTTAAAACCCTATATTAAAAGACAGATCCGTGTAGATGTGCGACTGTGAATGACGGATGGATTTCTCCTCTCCCTTCTTTCTTTTATCCGAATAGCCCTTTCCAGTGCCACCGCGCTGAAAAACCGTCAGAGGCAGCCCAGCGCCCTCTGAGAGGAAGGGAAGAACAGAGGAAGGGGAAGATTTCTAGAGTAAACCCACCGACTCAGTCGTTCAGGACCGAATCTGGATTTGGGGGCGGGGGGTAGTGGGAACCGGGATGAACCGGGAACTACAAATACAAACAAACAGCTAAACAAGACACACACACACACACACACACACACACCCCAGCTTGAGACGAAGCCAGGGCGGTGGGAACAGTGGCGGGCGCCTTGAGATCTCTCCCATGGACCCCAATCGAACTGACTTTCAGGGAAAGGGGCAGAGGAGCGTCTTCCCCACCGACCCGAAGAGAATCTGGGGACTCCCTGGCCGTGCTTTCAACGTCCTCTGCCCGCCTCCCGGGCGCCAGCCCCACTGAATTCAGTGGGACTGACTTCCGAGGCAGGAGGCTGGCCGCTGAAGCCGGTGCCTTTCCCATCTTAGTCTGCAACACGTTCTTCCCCCCACCCCACGTCCTCTCGAGCGGTCAGAAGATCGTAACCCAGAAGCTGAGCTCTACACAATTCCTTCGAAATGCGGCGCAGGCGAAAAGTGGTCTGAGGGTTCCCCCAGCCTAGTCCTGAACACAGTCCTTGGACGGGACCTCCATCGATTGCCCGGGCCGCCGAGCGTGCTCTAGAGCAGGGGACCATCCGGGAACTCCAGGAGCGCTAAGGAGCCAGCGGGGAGGCCAAGAGGGCCGCTGGCAAAGGCTCTCTGACCCCCTGCGATCCCCCTCTCCCCTCCCCGTGGCTGTCAGGGAAGGGGGGGGGGTCTGTCAGGGAGCACTCCTCTCTGTGGTCTTGGGGTTCTTCAACCACCGAGCCAGGGAGGCGCGCAAAACAAGGTTGCTGTTTTTAAAAAATACATATATACCTAAGCAGAAACCAACAACGTTGAACAAACTACAAGCACCTTCCTTGCAAGAAGTGGCTGCGCTGAATAATAATTGGGGACGGGGGGAAAACTTACAGGATCCGGAAAGGATTTTCCCAAGAGCAGAAGGTCTTTGCTTTCCGTGGCCTGGATGAAGAGCGTCTGGCTTGGCTGCTGCGATCCTGGCTTCTCTCCCCCGCCCCCCATCGCTCTCTTTTCTTCTTCTGCTTCTTCCCTTTCTTGCCGTCCGTCGGTCTCTCTCTCTTCCCCCCCCCCACTCCCTCTCTCTCTCTCTCTCTCTCTCTCTCTCTCTCTCTCGCCCTCTCCAGCTCCCTCTTCGGCTCCAGCGGCGCTCAGGCTCTGCAGCTCGTTTGCAGAAGAGAGAGAGAGAGAGAGAGAGAGAGAGAGAGAGAGAGAGAGTGAGAGCGAGCGAGCCTTTTTTTCGGGGCCTCTGCATTAGCCAATTCCATTGACAGTTTTCAGCCAGCAGCTGCAGTCATTAAACGGCATTTACACCCTGGCCTCCTTCGCACAAAGCTAGAGCTCCAACAATTATCTGCTTGTACATTTGAGGACATGAGAATGTGTCCCTAACAGGCTTAGAGAAGAGAGGGACAGCTCAGTCTCCCTGCTAGGCGCAACCTGAGCAACCTCGGCCGCCCCCCACCCCCCACCCCCCGAGCAATGGCCCAAGTGTTTTTGGCTACCCTGGCAGGGCCACCAGGCAGGGGCCTCCAGAAGGTAGCATATCGCCGCCGGCCTGCACCCTCTCGGGAAGATAACAAGGCCGGCCGAGCCACTTCGGGCTGGAAAGGATGGCAAGAGAGGTCCGGGGGCGCAGGCGGGAAGTCAGGGAAGAGCTCCAGGCCAGCTCAGCTAAGGATCCGTCCGTTTTAAGTAGAAGCCCGACCGGATGGGTCTCTGGTAATAGAAACAACAAGCCCTTGATGGCAAAGACACCCTGGCAAGGACTTCAGGAGGTCAAAGCCTACCCCATCAGAGGCCAGCCAAGGCGCGCCGCTGAAAGGCGAAAGGCATCGAACTTGTGTCTTGGAAAGGTTTCCGAGCCTTTTTTTGCCATGTCTGCCTGCGTCGTGTGTGTGTGTGTGTGTGAAATGCCACTCTCCCCTGGTCCTCATGGTTTTCAGCGGGAGCCAAGACCACCTGTGTAGCCTTCCTTCCCAGGTTGTTTAGGTTCCGGGGTCACCCAAAAAATTAAGAAAAACTTCGATCCTGAGCACCACGGACTGGTGTCCCTTATCGACACATCTTTGCGTACTGGGAAGAAAGACCCACGAGTTTACAGAAGTAAATATGTTTAGAACCGAGCTCTTGGGAAATAGGCCCGAAAAATAACTGTGGAAGTTTGTTATGGAGCCAGTGTGATCGGAGAAAGAAAGGAAGGAAGGAAGGAAGGAAGGAAGGAAGGAAGGAAGGAAGAAAGGAAGGAAGAAAGAAAGAAAGAAAGAAAGAAAGAGAAAGAAAGAAAGAAAGAAAGAAAGAAAGAAAGAAAGAAAGAAAGAAAGAAAGAAAGAAAGAAAGAAAGAAAGAAAGAAAGAAAAACCCGGAGGGAAATATTAAGACAGCCACCCCCATTTCCCTGGGCCTAAGAATGGTACTCTCCTTTCGGTCTCTGTCTGCAGTCCTTGCCCTGCAAGAGAAGGTTTGGGAAGTGCTGCACTGGGCTGTCCTGAATTCTAATGGTGGACTAACCACGACGGCGGGCAAGTCTTGTCTGCGATCAGTCGACAAGGTCGCTGCATTCCCTGGTTTGAAATCTAACCTGGGACTATGGATGGATGGGTGGTGGAAATAATTCTTCACCCCAGCCTCCCCCCCCTTAGGGTCCCGCCGTCCCCAAAACTGTTTAAGCACATCACTAAAAAAAATTCAGAAGGGCGCCTGGTTTTCAGAAGGCGACTGCAAGGTAGCACACCCCTGTTGACACTTCGGAGGAGAAGTGATGAATACCTAATCCGGCCAGGATCTTCCAGTCCAGCAGCTCTTCCAGTTGGACCTATTCATCTGCCACTTGGCATTTGTTTCATTTGGGCTGCTCTGTGAAAAGAGCCCGACCAGTTTGGGAGTCCGGCTCAAGGCTTCTCTCCCTCTATCGCCCATCGCAGCTTTTCGAATTATGGTGATGATCATACCTCCAATAGGCCAAGTCACGCGATGTTATTCGCCCCCCCCCCTTTTAATTGTATATCTCGTTTCCATTCCCCCCCTTCCCTCCCACTGATGTCTGCTCCATGTCTCCCCCCCACACATACACTCTCTCTTCCCCTCGCCCTTCTAGATCTGCATCGGAATGCAGAGCATAGAGTCTTCGAGGAGGGGGGGAAAGTTTTGAATTCCTCAATGATTTTTTTTTCTTCTTCCAGAAAGGCGGCTTAGGATAATTATTTCAGATTTATTGAGGGCAGATTAGGAGAAGTCTGGATGCTGCCTTTCAATACGCGTTCTACATGCCTTGACAATGTCCGCATTGTTTGCTACTGTGGGTGAACCCATTCAAAACATACACTTTTTAACACCAACCAAAGTCCTGTCTAAATATACACAGTAAGGCTGGAAAGACATCCATGACCCGTGCAAATCTCTGTAAATCACACTTCCAGAGCTGCAGAAACGGAACAAAGGAGTCACTAGCTCAAGATGCCGATTAAAATCTCCTTAAAAGCAACACACCTAAGGATAAACGGAGGCGGGCGGCAGCCGAGAGGCCCCTTCAGCTGGAGAGGAGACAGCAGCTCAGCGATGGACTTTCCCGTCTGCAAGCACCGTTTGACAAGCAGAGGGATATTTTGACTGCCGTTCGACTGATTTTAAAACTGGGACGGGAAGCGGGGTCGGGGTGATCATAAGCAAAAAGCCGGTATATGAGATCTGGGAAATATCCAGATGGGCTCGCTGCCGTCTACAGAGGGCTCAAAAGGTCACGGGTGTGTTGAGAAGACGGAGAGGTCAGAAGATACTTTTCTAAGCCGCGATCCGTCCACCCGGTGCGGTTTACTCGAGAGTATTCGGCGACGGGACTGAAACGGGTCTAAGAAGGATGCAGACACTGTTGGATCGCGGCCCCTAAGTCGGAGTCCGAGTTTCCCTTTCGCCTGCTCGGGGTAAAACCCCGCTCCCATCAGTGGGGTTCACTTCCGAGTGGGATTGTACAGTTTCCCTTGGAAAGAAAGCCCCCACTGATTCGGAGCGGGATTCGCTTCCCAGACAGCCTGGGGATCCAAACGACACTTTTGCAAAGTTTGGCGTGGAAGTTGCCTGGAGCTGTTCCTTTTGTGCCGCTCAAGTAGGGAGAAGGAGAGATAGGAGGCGCGGGGTTCTCTCTCTCTCTCTCTCCCGACCCCTCGTCTCTCCCCTCCGCCCCAGCCCGGCACTGTATTCAGAGGCTGCTCCCGGCAGGGTCAGCGGCCTGAGGATGGGCCTAATGATCTCATCTCGCTTTTCTTCCCCGGCGCTATTAGTGTTCAGATAGGCAGAATGAAGCGCAACTACGTGCAAATCATGTGTAAATTGTCTCCGTGAGGAGCCTTTTCTCCTCCCAACGCGGAGCCCAGGCTGGGCCACCGTCTCCTTCTCCTTCTCCTCCCTAACTTCCCTTCGCTTCCGCTGACCCCTTGTCTCAAGCGGGCTCTTCAGGACCGCGCTCACGTTTCCCTTCTAAATGTACATCCCAGTCAAGCCAAATTGATGCGCCCTGCCTTGCGCATTTTCTGATCGTTTGTTTAGAAGCGGGGGGAATGGGGGGGGGGGGGAGACAGAAAGAGAAGTGGAAGCGCCAAGATTAGGAGTTGCAAAGATTAAAACACACACCGGCGCGCGCGCACACGCACTCACACACACACTCCCCGACTCCGGCCTCCCCTCGGCTCCCCTCCCCCTCCCGCCGGCTCCCTCCCTCCTCCCCATTTCCCCTCCCCTCCGCCTTTGGGCGCAGTGGTAAGAGCCCTTTTTCTTACGTAGTCCCCGATGATTGGCAGGGCTGACAGTGATTGGCAGGGCGCTGCCATGGCGACGCCACAACGACACCCGGCAGGCCAATAGAAAAGCGAAACAAAATGCTTCGGTGCTGCACTCACTGTGGATTTAGGGGAGATATTATGAGGCTGTTGTCATTAGGGCGATCGCGGCCGAATCACTGAATCTGCTCGCCTCGGCGGCGGCGGCGGCAGCAACGGTGGCGGCGGCGGCGGGTCTGCAGGGAGGTGTGTGGTGGGAGCGAGCGAGCGAGCGAGCGCGCCTCTGCATGCCTGCCGGGGAGTGCGTGTGAGCAAGTGTGTGTGTGTGTGTGTGCGTGCGTGTGAAAGGTGGCAGGCGGGCGAGCGGGCGGGTGAGAGTGCGCGCGCGCGGCTGTGGCTTTGGATGAGGGTCTCTATGTGGCTGCGGGAGCGTGTGCGGGTGTGGATGCGCGTGGGGTGCGTAAGCCCCCTTTCCCTCCCCTCTGCCTCTTCTCTTCTTCTCCTTCTCCTGTCTTCTTCTGCTGCTTCTTCTGCTTCTACCTCCTCCTCCTCCTCCTCTTGCCCTCCTTCTCTGTCTCCTGCCGCCCGGTCTCCCGCCTCCCGCCCGGCTTGCTCGGCGCCTTGAGCCCGCGTCTTGCCCGTCTCTTGCCGGGCCCCCCGCCCCCGTCCGCCAGGCTGGGTCCCATGGTGTTCCGATCCCCGCTAGAGCTTTATCCCACCCACTTCTTTCTACCAAACTTCCCCAGCGACCCGCACCACCACCACCGCTCGCTGCTTCTGGCCAGCGGCGGCAGCAGCGCCGGAGCTGGAGGAAACGGCGGCGGCAGCGGCGGCAGCAGCAGTGCCGCCACCGGGTGCAGCGCCGGATCGGCCGGTGGCGGCGGCGGCGGCGGCGGCGGAGGTGGCACCTCGCGCGGGGCCCCGGAAGAGCTGTCCATGTTCCAGCTGCCCACCCTCAACTTCTCGCCGGAGCAAGTGGCCAGCGTCTGCGAGACGCTGGAGGAGACGGGCGACATCGAGCGGCTGGGCCGGTTCCTGTGGTCGCTGCCGGTGGCCCCCGGGGCATGCGAGGCGATCAACAAGCACGAGTCCATCCTGCGCGCCCGGGCGGTGGTGGCCTTCCACACCGGCAACTTCCGCGACCTCTACCACATCCTGGAGAACCACAAGTTCACCAAGGAGTCCCACGGCAAGCTCCAGGCCATGTGGCTAGAAGCGCACTATCAGGAAGCCGAGAAGCTGCGCGGGCGCCCCTTAGGGCCAGTCGACAAGTACCGCGTCCGCAAGAAGTTCCCCCTGCCCCGGACCATCTGGGACGGCGAGCAGAAGACGCACTGCTTCAAGGAGCGGACTCGCAGCCTCCTCCGGGAGTGGTACCTCCAGGACCCCTATCCCAACCCCAGCAAGAAAAGGGAACTGGCCCAGGCCACCGGCCTCACCCCCACGCAAGTGGGCAACTGGTTCAAGAACCGGCGGCAGCGAGATCGGGCGGCGGCGGCCAAGAACAGGTCAGTCTCACTGGCGGCAGCGGCTCCGGGAGGCCGGGGCGGGGAGAGGGGGGAGTGCGTGTGAGCGTGTGAGCGTGCGTGCGTGTGCGGGCAGGAGGGGGGAGTCGGCCTAGCTGGCTGGACTGGAGGCGGCTCTCCTACTCGGCCATGGCGGCCTCGTCCTTTCCCAGCCTGCCTTTCTCGGCTGACTTGCTGGGTCCGCCTGGAGGGTCTGAAGGAGGTTCGCGAGGGAGCCGGGAGGTGCTGAGCGCCTTTGCCCTGAAAGGGAAGGCACGGCTCCTCCTCCCAATCCGCCAGGTTGATGCCAAAAGCAGGGCTCCCTCCCGCGCGCTTTCCCAAAGAAGTTCCTCTCTCTCCGCTCGAACTTGCGTTGGCTTTCCGAAGTCCCTGGTTCTTTTAACACGGCCTGCAAAGAACACGGCCATGTTCTGTGCACGTGTGTGCCTGCAGGCGGAGATGCACGCTCGGCAAGGTTGCAGAATCCGGGGCCGTCGCGCCTCAGTGGGGCGAAATCCTGCCTGGCCGGTTTCGCTCTTGCTCTTCGCTTAGCTGTGAGTTTTAGGGCGTCGCTTTCTCTCCTTTGCAAATGCCCCCTCCCCTGCACACCCCTTCTTTTTGACGGGGGCAGGCAAAAAAAGCCTCCCTCATAGCAAAACTGCTGAGGGGTAGGGCGCGCGCCCCCGGGGGGGGGGATTAGAAGAATGTCTTTATTTGTGCCAGGTAACCTGGATTTGGGAACTGGTAACTTCTCTCTCTCTCTCCTCCGCCCCAGCTTCCCTCACTTAACAGTTTAAACAAACATCCTAATGCAAAGCGTCGGGCTGGGGGAGAAAAAAGAGGCAGCTGTTCTGCCATTGTTCTTATTAATTATAAAAAGCAAACAAATGCATTTGCAAAAGAAAGCAAGAGAAAGACTGACAAGCAAATATAATTTCTAGGGAAAGCGATTTTTTAAATAAATAAATAAATAAATAAAAATCAAACCATAGTTTCCCGCCCCTTTTTCCGAATCTGCATTTAGGCTGTTTGATTTATGAATGTGAAAATATAAATACCTGTGCCAGTGGGAATCGTGTGCGGGCCCAAGTAGTTGGGCTTTGATCGTGTGATGCAGCTCGCATGGGCTCGCAAAACAAGTGTTTGTGTGGCTGTAAATTGCTCCAGATAACAACAGTTTTAAACATTTTTTAAAGTTATTTTTTTTAAAAATGCCCTTACTCTACATTGAGAAAATAAATATAGCGATTCAGAACAAACAAAATCTTCCATCCCCCCTCCGTGGACTTCTCCATTCCTCTTTACTGTGGAAAGTTTAATCTGAATTTCGAAGGAGAAAGGAGTGAAAATAAAACATTTTAAAACAAAAATATTTCAGTCGCATCAGTCAAGCGGGCAAGTAACACCATTGGGTCGGGGTGAGTCACCCAGGGAAGAGTCGGCGCCCCGGCGGCTCTCAGAACCGGGAAGGGCGATCAGAAAATACCCTTTAAAATACCGCAAGTCCAGAAACATCGAAAATCACTAGACATTATGTCCTTAAAAAACAAAGAAACATCTCAGCGGAGGGGGGAAGGTAATAAAAATATCCACGAAGTTGTCCGAGGGATGCTTTTTGCAAAGGGCTTGGAATTTTCTTTTTAAACCTGAGATCTTGCCCATGTCTAAATAGAACTTGGGGGGGGGGCACTGGAGGAGGGGGAGAGGACAAACAAGACATTCACTCTCCACTGTAGCCGGTAGCAGAACCTTTCTCAATCTGTGTGGCTCAGAGCTGAATCCCTTGGCCGAGCGCCGGACAGCGTTGGAAATAACTCGACCATAGAGCATTTTAGTGTGTTTGTGTGTGGGAGGGATTGTTATTTTTGTGTCCATTGTCCCTAGAGGAACCTGCTTAGTTGTTGACGAGTCTAAGAAGCTGCAGCCAGGATTCCTTTGTCTGTTGGCCTGCCTTTCCGAAAGCGGTCACTCTGCAGTTTCAGCCACAACAAACCAGAAAATATCTAGCGGGGACTGGGGGTGGGGGAGGGAGGCTGTGAGCTGGGCAAGCCAAGGACTTCGAAAGTGTGGCTCTTCCCCAGCCCCCCGGGGAATTTATTTTTGCCTAGAACTGGAGGGAAGCCTTCCGGGCTATTCCCTCGTCGGCTCCTTTGTGGCTCTCCACGGTGGTTGCGAATCCAGGACTCTGCGGGGGTGGAGGTCGGGACGGGGCCGGTGGCCAGAGTGAGGCCCAGTAGCTCTCGAGGTCCGACCGACCCATAAAGGACAGGAAGAAGGATCAGGGACCCTCCCTGCCAATCCAGCGAATCTTTCTACCCTTTCACCGGGGGGGGGGGGGGGGGACCTAGCCGAAAAAGAGGACGGTTTTCTATGCAAACTCCCTTCCACTCTGTTTGTGTGTGTATGTGGTCCCCCCCTTTTTAATTAAAGAAGATAAGTGTTTATTGATAGGCGCTCCCCCCCCCCCCGCGCCGCTGAAGTGAGATTTACTTTCCTTTTCGCTCTCATCTGCTTGGAAACATTGGGGGGGGGGGGGGAAGCGAGGGCTGGTTTGGCGCTGCCGTGACCAGCGAGCTAGCAAGGCAAGCCGGCCGCTCCAAATATATTAAGAGAGAAAAGGGGGAGAGGCCGAGAGAGAGGGAGAGGAAGAGGGAGGGGAAAAGAAAGAAAGAAAGAAAGAAAGAAAGAAAGAAAGAAAGAAAGAAAGAACCACCCTTGGGGGTTAATTTTAGATGGGCCATTGGAGCAAGGCTCGCTGGTTGTTTGAGCGCAGGGTGCGCTCTCTAGGCTGCATAAAGAAGAGGACTCCCCCCCCCCCCCCGCCTGCCCCATGACTGGCTCCGGATCGTTGCAGTCCGTTGAGACGGCCGCCTTCGGGGTCTGTCCCGGGCCCGGTGAGGTTGTGAAAGAGGCGGCGTGGCGGCGGGTGCCTCCTTGGCCGTTCGGTCTCTGGCTCTCTGTGTGGCTCCTCTTCTGAGCAAGGCTTTGTGCTCTTGGTTTGTCTCCCCGCGTCCTGCAGGCTCCAGCACCAAGCCATCGGACAGAGCGGCATGCGGTCCTTATCCGAGCCCGGCTGCCCGACCCACAGCTCGGCCGAGTCTCCGTCCACGGCGGCTAGCCCCACCACCAGCGTCTCCAGCTTGACAGAAAGGGCCGAGACGGGCACGTCCATCCTCTCGGTCACCTCCAGCGACTCAGAATGTGATGTATGATGTCGGAAAGGCACGGAGCCTCCAGCAGAACCAGGCGAACTCCGACGTGGCCGCCCCAGGTCCGCCTCCCCCACCCCGGCCCCGGCCAGCCAGCACCGCCCGCCCGCCCCCCACTCCGAGATCCCCCCCCCCGAGAAAAGGCAGCCACTTTCAGAACACAGCTAGACACAGAAGCGTGTGTGTTTGTGTGTGTGGGGGGGGAAGACGCTGCAAAGGTTTAAAAAAACATTAAAATGCAAACCTTACTTAGCAATCAAAAGAAATAAGAAAACAAAAATCCACTCCGAAAAGAAACTTAAAAGGAAAAAAAAAAAACACTTGGGACAAGATGCTGATGCTGCAGCGGGGAACCGAACAACAACAGCAACGCCCGGTTATTATTAATATTATTCTTGAGAAAAAAAGAAAGAAAGAAAGAAAGAAAGGTGACATTTGTATTCTTTGTAGGAGAAAAAGCACGATCGAGCGCGCTCTCTCTCTCGCTCTCTCTTTTCCTTTTGAGTTCATTGTTTGCGCTTTCCCAGAGACTGCATCTCACCCGTTTTGCATGACGATGGTTCAATTTGTATCTGGGCTGGGGGTGGGCTGGGGTATAATATTCTCTATAATAAATGAACAATAAGGAAGAAAAACTAGGATTGGGGGGGGGGGGGACAGGAAAACGCCACTAGAATTTGTAAAAAAAAATGGAGGGGAAAAAGCATTCTAAATTTTTTTTTAAGGAACTCTTGGAAGAGGGAACTAATCCCACGTTTATCGCCTTTCTTTGGTTGGGTTTTTATCAGTCTCTGTCTTTCTTTATCATCCCCACCCGCCCCCCAAGTCTAAACGAAGGCTTAAACTAGATGCAATTTTTTTCTCCTCCTCTTTCTCCCTCTGTGGTGGTTGTTTTAATTTTTTTATGCTTTTGTTCAACAGACAATCATTTCTTCGTAAGCACCTTTTTTTCTACACTTCTGTCACTGCCTGTGTGGGTACTGGTTATAAATGTGGAAAAAAGAATAGTTATGACTGTAACAGATTTTTATTTTTATTTCAAAATTTTATATGAATTATGTATATCTTAATGATGCGGTCATTTTCCCAGTTTGTAATATATGTGTAGAAAATGCTTGTATATGATATTTGCTCTTCTCTTCTCTGGCCCCCTCTCTCTGTCTCCCCTCCCCTTCTCTCTGTTCCCCCCCCCCAATTCTTCCCTCTCTTTTTAAAAACAACATTCCCCCTGACTTGAGTTCCTTGCACAAACTTAGCTGTCAAGAGGTGAGGGGCTAGGTTTCCGAAAGGGACCCCAAGTGATAGACGACATGAAGCTTAGGGTACCACTGTAGTTATCTTATGCAAAAAGCATTTTTGAGTATTTAAATAGCAGCTTTTGGGGTCTCTTCTTAAACTCCACGTAGGACGCTTATACCACTGTTTCCTTTACTGCGTGTTTATCTATATGTACAAACTTTCTAAAAAAAATCAAATACAGTATTCCATTTTCTTATCTATTCATTGACGTTGGTGTTTTTCCTCTGCTGTAAAGACAGGCTGATCTCTTATTAGCTCCCTTTTTCTTCCTCTGTGTCGACAGAGAAAGTGAGATTGGTTTGCTTGCCTGTTTGTTTGTTTTTTAAAAAATCTCCTGTTGAACGTTTTGCTTCCTGTGCTCGATCAATGCTCTAGGCGCATTGAGGGCTTCCGGATCCAGAAGCCGGGTCAGCCGAAGTTTTTTGCGTTGAAGCCAGTTTAGCCGCTTTGACCACGAAGGCTCTTGTCAGCAGCGGCGTCCTTCAGAGCAAGTCCGATGCCTTAACTGCGGTAGGACTACCCGGGAGTTTCGGTAGGAGAGCCTAATTCGGCTGACGCTCGAGCGCTGCGGTTTTGCGCGTTGTGGACGAGTCTAAGATATTTTCCTGAAAGCACGTTCGCTGTTCAATGGAAGTAAATGCCACTGACGTCTATGGGGTTTACATCCCCTTGAATGTGTGCGCGCGCGCGTGTGTGTTTTAAGGATCAGTGTGCAACACTGCAAGACTCACGACCTATGAGGTATTATTTTAAGTCAGTATCTTTGGTACGATGAGTGTGTGTGCGTGCGTGTGCTAAATGAGTCCAAAATAGCTCCCCCCGGACCTGGGGCGCATGCACGAGGGTTAGTGGGCGCAGGGAGAGGGGGGGCGCCTGGTCCGGACGGATCCCGACGCGCTGCGTGTTGACCCCTGAGGAGAAAGCAGGGAAGAAAAACTTTAAACCGCAGAAAAATGTCAAATGGGCTATATCGGGTGTGTGGGGTACAAAGGGACCACACACACACACACACACACACACACACACACACACACACACACACACACACACACACACATACAGAGAGAGAGAGCCTTGTCGAGGTCTGTCTCCACTGGTCGGTTCCGCTTCCGCTGAAATTGGCTTCTAAACCTCGATGAAACTAACTCGAACCCGACAGTTCCTGGATGTGGGTGGGTGCGAACGGCATTTCCAGAAGAGGGAACTTTCGACCGCACCCCCATAATTTGATGTCCCCCCATGTCATTTGAGTTCCTCTAGTTTCTTTCCCCCTCCAACCAGAAATCAGCCTAAATAAGGGACTCCCCTTTGTTTAGATGATCTTCGAGAAAGGCAAAAGGGGGCAAGGGGGGGGGGCTTGGTTATTTTTTTTTGTCTGTAGCTTTAAATGCAAACATGTAAACCGACCCCCACCCCCCCACCTCACAGACTCCTTCTACCCTAATCAATTTAGGGCTCCTCCCCTCGAGTCCTAAGTAGATGGTTAATGTGTTGAAAGGAGCCATTCTTCGGCCTGGCGACCGGGGGTCCCGCGTCACCTTTGGCGCATTGAAAAAGTTTTTTTGCTTGGCCCGGGGCAGGTTATTCAAGCGTGAGTGAAGAAGAGGTGAATTCTAAACTTGTTTTTACTTGAAAATACAATTTTGAAACTTTGATTGGGATTAGAGAGAAACGTGCCTGGAATTTTTCTTGACCGTTTCCAAACTCTTTTGGGATTTCCGAATTATCCCCCCCCCCCAAGTGGTTGGTTGCCAAAGGACAGGAGACATTCTTGGAGGGAGGAGGGGGCGGAAAGGATTGGGGGGAAACAACTCCAGAGACACCCTGGCTTGGGAAACGGGACTCTGGCCTTCGCTTTGGTCAACAGGGCGCTTGGAGCAGTTTGACTCCGGAACCCAGATCGTCGGGAAAGAAAGCCGTAACCCTAGACGCACTTACTCGGGAGTAAGTCTTGTGGAACAGACATTCTGAGTAAGTGTGGCTAGGAGCTGCGCTGCAAGACACACTGGGCAGATTCAACCACCTTTAACCTTCTGGTCCCACAGTCCTCAATAGAAGAGGTTGAAGCTGGCTTCCTTCTCCCCTTGAAACCCGCGGGGCTTGAAAGCGCCTCACTCGGATCTGGATCGTGCCGGTATATTTACCTGGCCCTTCTGTGGCTGTCTTGAGGATCAGAAGGGAGAAAGAGCGCTTGCAAAAAGAGACCCGCTTATTTTGACTTTTTAAAATCGCTTGTTGGGTCTATTATAAACTCTGCTAGGGAACAGTTCGCCCAAAGCCTGCACGTCTCCCTAAATCACAGTGTTTTCGTGGCAATAAATACATACAGGAGATTTTGACCGGCCTTCTTGGAATGCGGGCAACAGGCATTTCTTGGGAGGCTGCGAGTGTCTTCTGCATCTAGCGTCTGTTCAGGTGTACTTCCTCTCTTTAGCGACCCCCAACTGGAGACAGAATACAGGTATATTTCTCTATTATTGCTGAAATATATTTTTAAACATAAGAGGCAGCCAGCAGCATCTCAGGGTTAAATCGAATCACTTCGAATGGTTTTTAAATCCACCGCAGGGATCGGCAAACCCCCCCCCCCCCCCGCGTTCCTTCCCTGGGACAGAAAATCGGCTCAAATCCAAATCGCTGCTCTTAACTCTGTCCAGGAGCCTCTGCCGGATCCCTTCGCGTCGAAAAAACAAGGCTTGTCCTCATCCCACAGGGAAGCCCTTTGCAGATCTACAGTCGGATACCACCCAGGTCCTCTGACTCCCAAGGAAGCGCGCACGGGGATTGCAGTCCCATGCAGTTCAATAGGGCGGAGCGGGCTGCAAGGGTATTGCTCTCACTTGACTGGGATTTGGGCTGGGGCAAAAGTGATGCCGGATCTAAGTGGAAGGAAACTATTCTGTATTGCCACGTCGGGTGCGTGCGATTACCGTATTCCTTCGGCTTCCTTTTTGTGTCACAGTGAAGCGGGCTTCGAATTAGATCCAGGGCAGTGTAAAGCGGTTTCCCCCACCACCACCCCCAGCCCAGCAACGTAGTCTGTATTAAATTTGTTGGCTGGAAAAAGAATCGTTCCGATAGTTCACAGATAATACACCCCCCTACACACACCACCACCACCTTTTTCTTTTCCAAAAGTAGACCCGAATTTGGGACCATTTTGCCTTTCGAGTATATCAGCTCTCAGCTGGAATGAGCAGGCAGCGTGAGGCCAAGTTCCTTTCAGGAGATATTTTGCTTTCTAGTTCCTGACGGCCTTTTGGGAGTTTGTGTGTGTGTGTGTGTGTGTGTGTACTTATCTGGTTTGTTTTTTATTTATTGTGAGAGTTTACTTTGTCTACTGGTTGCTTGTAGGAGAATTTAGTAACTTTGACATCATTTTCCAGTGTGGAAGAGTTCGTTCCGCACAGCCTGGGAGTGCGGAGTCCGCAGATGCCTTCTCGTAGTCCTTCCGATAAGGAGGACCCATCTCCGCAGTCTGATCCTAAGACAGAAGAAATGCCCATTGGTCTTCGAGGAGGCTGACTTGTCGGCATGGACCGTCAGGCTCCTTAGAGCCCCAAAGCCTCAGCCGGGCTTTGATTCGACGTCCGTCGAAGTCAATGGGAATGAATTCGGTTTGTGTTCTACCATTCGGCCTCTGTTGCCAGCATCTATTCTAACCAACTGTGCTTAGATCATAACCTCATCATAACTTTATGGAGCAGCTGTCGGGCTTCGAGAGGGAATCTCCAGTTGGCTTCCCTTGCTGTGGCGAGTGGGGCAAGCAGAAGGCAGTTCTATTGAAATCATGCGTTCATGGCCCAAACGATGGTCTGGGATAGGAAGTTATCAGGGCTTTCCTTTTTCACTGTAAGCCGCCTGTCTTAAAAATAAAAAATATATAAAAAATCAGACGGCACGTGGGTTTTAAACCACGCTGGAACATATCCATAATGTGACTGTACGCTGTGGAGCAGAAATTCTCCCTTGACGGTTTGACTAAGGCTTGTTGGCTTCGGTCTGGACGATCAGCCCCTGCCCCCCGCTGTATATTAGCCTTTCTGAACCCACGAGGCCTTGCAGAATCCGCGATCCCAGACATGTTTCCGGCAAGCCACCCTGGGCTTTATTCCAAAGTAAGCAGGAGTGGTCTGCAATACACGAACGCGACTGCTCTCAAAATCGATGGGGTTTACTTCCAGGTAAATGCATTTAGCCTTGGGTTGCTAGGCGGTGTGTTTGAGTGGCTGAGCCGTTAGTCCGCAGACACAGCCCTTGAGACTTTTACTCCCAAGTAGCACTATTCTAGCAGCCTGAATGGATTTAGGTGTTTTTTTCTTTTTTCTTTTCTTTTTTTAAACTCTAGTAACGGACAAAGCCAAAGCTCAGGATCCTTCTCCGGACATCGCTGATCCCTCCCCACCCGGCAGACAGACCACCTTGCTTTAGGATTTGCATTAGAAACCTGAATGGTTGATTGAGGTGTAAATCTATGAAAATCTGCATTTAAGCCTTCTTCTCCTCCCCCCTTCTCACTAAAGCCATCTGCCCTGGGAAGATAGGGCCTATCGAAAAACGCCAAACTGGAACTGGGGGGGGGGGGGTTACCTCTTTTTCCTTGCCTCGGCTGATCGTTATCGACAACTCCCCTTCTCTTGTATTAGTTTATTATCCGGGACAAGCTGGCCTGTTGATTAAGATGAAATTACTCGGAAGCTGAAGTGCGTTTGATCAATAGGCAAAAAGAAAAGCCACGGGACCCGGGAGGCCAGATGGCAGACAAGGCGCGCAGCCAGCCAGACCTGGAGGGGCAACAGGGGGCGCTGGAATGGGGAAGATCCGATAGGCAGCTCCCCGAGCTGGGGAAAATCCGTGCCCTGCAGTTTGGAATTCTGCTGGGCCCAGAGTTAGTGAAGGCGGAGGACACTCTTTTGTTCCATAAACCGTGATCGGTTTAGACCAGGCCAGATGTTTAGACGTTAAGATTTCAGTTAAAGTTTTAAACTTTAGGACTAACTCAGCTAGGCTGCCTGAGCTTCTTTCCGGCTCACCCAGCTCTTTTGCAGCCCACCTGGAAACTGCAATATTTGGTGAGATTGAGAGCCAATTTGGTGTGGGGGCTAAATGCAGGGACTGTAATCTGGGAGAACCAGGTTTGATTCCCCACTCCTCCGCTTGCAACTGCTGGGTGACCTTGGACAAGCCATAGTTCTGGCACAGCTGTTCTTGAAAAAGCAGTTTCTGTCGGAGCTCTCTCAGCCCCACCTACCTCACAGGGTGTCTGTTGTGGGGAGGGGGAGGGAAAGGAGTTTGTAAGCCCTCTTAAACTCCCTTGGGTAGTGAAGGGTGGGGTATAAATCCAATCTCTTCTCTTCTTCTTGGACTTAAACTGAGGAACCTAAAAGTTCGTTGCTTTTGATCGCATTGGTTGTGCAACCCTCACCACTGGAAGATAAATAGTTGAACTGGAACCGATAGGGTCTCCCTAAAGCGAGTGGATGAGACTATGGGCCGCATTTTTCAACTTTTGCTCTCAAGTGCTCCCATGGCCTTACGTGTTATGAGTAAACGGGCAGCCTTTGTTATTTAAATCCAAACCAAAACACATATTTGGACAAAGTGATTATGTGAAGGGGAGTTCCCTGTTTCACACTATGCCCACAAGACTAAATCAGGTGGTTAAAAATAGGCCAGAAACAGATCGGAGGTCATGACAGAGGCGATGGGCTCATCAGTGAATGTCTCTCAAACTCCGGGATAAACCCACCCCTTAGTATTTCTGTTTTTCGAAGGAAGTTCAGATGGCTTGCAGGAGAGCAATTCCTTCCGGGGCCACCAGGTCGCACTTCTTTTCCTCTGATGTGCTGCTCTGCCTGTTACTGTAATCCGCAATCATTAAAATCAATAGGAGCTTTACCTCGGACTTCAGTGGGCTGTGAATTTTTGTCTCTGCAGAGCTGGATGTTTGCGCAGGGAGAACAGACCAGGTGAGTAGTGTTGGATTCACTGGACTAGGTACTGCCAGGGAACCACGAGAATATAGCAGAGTGCACAAAGGCTTAAACGCAGCAAAGCCTGGGGCTTGGTGTGGCAACAGACTTACAGAGTCACACGGAGTCAGCAGAGAGATGTCCGTGTGCGCAGACGCGCCTACCCCACTTCTCGACGGCTCTGCACAAGGCCCTTTGTCTGGCCGGCGAGAAAGTCACCTGGAAGCCCTTCCTTCCCACTTTGGTTCCCTTCAGCAACATTGCTGTCCTTTATGCGCCCCCCCTCCCCTTTACTGGGGGGGATTTTTTTTCCTGGACGGGATTGGTTTTCGATCCTTTCTGGCTTCCCCGGCGTGATCAATTACAGCCGGCTTTTGCGAAAGAGGCGCCTCTCTTGCCCGCTTGGCCCCGTCCATCTTCAGCATCACTCGAGAAGGTTAGAGCCCCGGCCCGCAGTGAAAAGAAACGGGGACGTTGGTGCCCTGGCATAGCTCTCATTTCCTCGGTTAGCTGAGCACAACTTTTCTATTCGTGTTTATTCATGCAGGGCCTTATTGAGCTCCACACACAGCACTGCGCTGGCCTGGATTCAGAGCAAGGGGAAGGACAGGCGAGCGTCGCCGCTGCAAATGCGAGGGAGCGCGCACACCTCGCGCACACGCACGCACGCGCGCACACCCAAGGAGGGCTCGCTCTTCTCTCCCCCCCCCCCGCTTGCATCACCTCATCCAGGATTCCCACAACACCAGCACCCCCACAGACCCATCGCACACACGTACAGAAGTTCAAAACAGATTAAACCCACACCCAATCTCTCTCTCTCTCACTCACTTAAGGTTGCGAAGGGCACGCGAGCGCGCGCACGTAAACAGCCAGGCTTCTGAACTTCTGCCACTGCCCCTCAGACTGGCCAGGCGCAGACAGACACCGGGACCTCCCCCCTAGACACACCGCCTCCAAGAGCCACCCTGGGGAAGCCAGCGCCTGGCTCCCGCCCCCCCTTTTTGGCAAGAAGGCCAGCCAGGAAAGTTGGCCGCTGTAGGAGCGCCTGGGAGAAGCCGGCATCTGTAGAGAACAGGCGAGGGAGTCCCAGAGAAGTGTTCGGGGGGGGGGGGGATATTACCTTGGGGGGGGATATGAAATCCCAAACAGAGTTGTCAAGGGCGTCATTCTGTGAATTTGGGAGAAACCGTGTGAGGGGAGGGGGCTTGCTGGTCAACCCCCAGACCCCGCCCGGGTCGCAGGAGGAAATGGGATGGAGAGAAGGATGCGGACCGGAATCCTCGGCGCTCTGTGGCAATTCTCCACCCCACCCGCCGGGGTAGGGGGGGTGGTGGGGAGGGGGAGAGATTCTGGCTTGTCATGTCGGATCTCTTTCCTGACGGGAATGTTCAGCAATGCGACTTGGCTGCGAACATACACACCCGTTCAAAGACAAAGGCCGCTGAAGACCGTGGGACTTACTTCCAAGTAAACATTCATATGACTTGTTCCTGCTCCCCCCCCCTCCGCTTCTCACAGGTCCCCGGAGAACCCTTGGAAGACGCTCTTCCGAAGGTCCTTGTAAAAAAGGGACGTGATAAAAGATTCCTCTCCCCTCCCCCTGCTCCAGCCCCGGTGCCTGAAGGGTAAAAGTGCCTGGTGGGAGGTTGCCAGCAACTCGCTAAAGAAAAAGGGGGGGGGACACCAACAACCGTTCTCAGTCCTGTTCGCACCCTCCAGAAGGCCGCGGCCGAACGGCTACTTTTGCCACCCGGCGGAGGGTGTCCAGCTGCATTTCCGTGGGAGTCGATCCGCTTTCTGGCTGGGCGGGCTGCGCCTCGGCTGCCTGCTTCGGTCGGCTGGGTCGACTGCCCTCTTCCGGATGTGCGTGTGTCTGCGCCGCTAGCCGGGCCGCGAAGCCACCCCCTCTCTCGCCCGCTGGCCGGTCTGATCCAAGCGCCAGCGACTCCCCCGCCAGTGAACGCCCAGCCGCGGCCCTCGCCCGCCCGCCGACCTCTCCTGCTTCCTCCCGTGAAGAGGGGAACGAGAAGCAGTCGCTTCCCGGGAATCTCCTGTCTGAACACCAAACATGCGTTTGAAAACCGAAACTGGGTCAAGGCGACGGCTCAGTAACGTAGAAGGGGCCGCTGAAACATTCGCTCTCCAGCCGGTGTGATAAAACACACGCACATTCTTTAAGACTATTGGGATTTAAAACAGTAATTCTATTAAATAGTAATTGAAGGGTCGCGAGAGGCTATGATACAGGATCAGCGGTATGTAAGCCGGCCGTTTGAACTTTAATTTGGAAGCCTAGGCAGATGGGATCACGGCCTCTTCCTGCTATGATGCTCGCAGATTTAAAACTAGCCGGCCTGGAAAACCCGAGCGGGGGGGTGGGCGGGGGTTGGGGCGGGGAGAGACGCTGCAATGCAGATTCATTCATTAAACATGAAAGGTTAGTGCAGGGGAAGGCGAAGCGTTTAGACGTTTAGGTAGATGCTGCAATATTTTGCCCCCCCCGCCCCCTCTATCGCGCCCCCCCCAACTGTCTGATTTGCTGTTTCTCAGCGGTTATTATAAATAACCTCGGCGAAGGGCCTCCACGGAGGTGACTATATACCTTTTCTGTAGGCTTGTTTGTTTGGTTTTCAACCTCTCTGCCTTTCACGCTCGAAGGAAAGGGCTGAAGGTCGGCTGAAGGAGCCCGATTCACGCAGCGCACGGAAGCCTTACTAGGAAGCGAAGCACGGGCCCATGACGCTCAGCGCGGCCGACTCTGGCTCGAAGCTCCCCCCGGGAGGTCTTTCAAGGGTATCTGCCAGGGGGTATCCAATGGGACATTCTTCACGCCCCCAAGACGCAGGGGCGGCAGCAGCAGCAGCTAGCTCAGACGGAATCAGCCTAATTGGGGGAATCTAACAAGTCCCATTGGCTACGAGAGACGAGACAATAGAACCTGCATGTTCAGAAGCAGTGTACCACCTAATATTATGTGCTGGGGAATGACTTCCTGCGAGCTCCCTAAACGACCGATTGCCCTCCGTTTGGAGACAGAAGGTCTGGCTATGGGGATCTCGGAGGTGATTTAGCAAGGCACTTCTGATGTTCTTAGTAATGGTTCACATTCCACACCCGCAGAAGTCCAATGGAATAAATGGGGGGGGGGGGGGGAATCCAAAGGCGTTCTTGCCTAAAGGCCGTGGGTGGGTGGTAATTCAGTCCCTCTCCCTTCCTGGCAGCCAGGCTTCTCCGAACTTCCCGTTGGGTTGTTGCCAAGGGGAGAAACGTTGCTAGATTTCAACTCCCTGTGCATGACTCTCCTCGCCTCCACTGACCCTTAACAAGCGGATAGCTTTCGCGACTGCGTTGAGATCAGGGCCTGTTCCAACACCTTAAGTATTACACCGCTGGATTTTGAAGACATCTCGAATATTCTCCTGCCTTGATCTTTTCTTCCATTGACTATTGTCATTGACTTGTTCCTGAGCTGGTACGGTTGTGTGTGGACTATTAGAAGAAGTGAAGGACTGTACGCAGCCTCCTGTCCCAGACTTCAGGAGGTCACCATAGATTTAGTCAGATAAACAGGCCAGGACACCCAGTCCATCCTTTCCTTCCTGTTATCTGATCCTATCCCCTTTGAAGTAGAATGCTGTTCTCAGGGACCAGCTTCCTTCATTCTGGCTGTCTAGAATGGAGTTCCACATAAAAAGGACTCCTATTAGTTTTGAATCTGGTTACTGGCTCTGTGTGACTATGTAAGTTTGCTGGAACACTCAGCACCAAGACTTTACTGTGTGGAAATGCCTAGCGTACTCTACTACATTAATAGTAGTTCCTGGCTCTACTAAACCCAGAGAATCCAACATTTTGAAGCCATCTCGAATGTGCCCCTGCCTTTATCTTTTACTCGGTTGACTATTGTCATTGACTTGTACTTGTACAGTTGTGTGTTGACAAGCGTCTAAGCCTGGGGTCAGTTTTATTTATCCCTATGACATTTGTATCCTCGGTTCTTCCAGACACTCCCGTCCCCCCTCCAATCCTGTGAATCTAGGAGGAGAAATTTGGGGCTAGTTCCTACTGAATCTACCTGTACCCTGGCTGTATGACACAGAAAATTTCATGTTCGGAGGAGGACTGTAGAGGCCAAGTCTTCTCCGTGAAATGCTAGTTTTCTAGGTGGATGGAATTTCCCTTTTGAATGACGTAGGATGCCATCCAGTCAGCCCCCGCCTACAAGCTACAGTGGTACAGGCCAGACTCCAGGTTGATCGGCCAGTGACTCTGAAGCTAAACAAGGGCGTGTAGCAGGTCTTCTCCCCCATCACAAGCAAGTTGTGGTGTGCGTAGAGTCAGATTTGTGCACAAGCGAAGTAAACTGTAGTCTAGGGCCTCAGATTACCCGTGACTAAAAATGCAGTGTCAGAAAAACACACATTTAGGGGGGAATGTTATGGGGCCAAAATGAACTTGACATAGTTCAGGGCCAGCAGGTGGGATGTGCGGCCCTTCCAAGCATCTTGAGAAGTCCTTCTGTTTCTCTTAGCAAGTCCTCTTGGCCCAGTAACTTAGATGGACAAAGGGTTCGTTTGGATTGCCCAGCGGGGGAGGAGAATGCACTCTGCATATGCTCAAGTAATGCAACAGATTCGAGGGCAGAACTCTGTATAAGAGTAAGCTTGAATCCAGGAAAAGAAAGGATCCCCCCCCCCCCCATCGCCGCTCGCAAGGATATGATGCCCCAGGTCACTATTCCGGCCTCCCACCTTCACCAGCCCGTTTTTATTGCCTGCATGAGATTGCATCTTCCCCCACCCCCTGTCCTCCCCGCCCCTCGCGTGTTTATTTCTAAACATTTGCCACAGCAGCCACTTCCAAGCCTCATCTAATTACACCACACACACACACACACACACACCCTCCCCGCCCGCAGCCGGAGTCGCCTGGGCCTCGCGGGCCCCGAAGAACAGCGTCTAAACGCCTTGCTGGGAGTGGGGGTGGGGAGTCGTTGGTGGGTTCCAGGAGAGATTACAGGCTGGCTGGAGCCCTTCCAGAGCGCCGATGGTTTTAGATGTTGAATTTTCCGATGACGAGTATTTACCTTCATAACTAATTTAAGACCATTATTAAATAGAAATTCTCAGCAGGGCTCCTTAATGATGGAACACGTTGCTAATTAGAGAGTTTACGCTCTGTTTTGGCGAGGCGGTCTAGAGGGATGGCGTTGTGCTCTGCATGCAAACGCGGGATTACCAACGAGGAAAAAGGAGGGTGGGAGAGAGGGAGAGCCAACAAACCCGGACATTTCAATCATATGATTAGAGTGACAGGCGACGCTCCCGTATCTGCGGTGGCTCGAGATAACAGGCGGCAAGGACTACTTTGTGCTAAATTCACACTAGCTCAAGCACATGGGGAATCCTGGGAGACCTCTGGCCTCCTCTCTAGCTCCCTGAGCTCAGGCCCTCTGTATCAGCAGCAGGGTCTCCAGACCAGAGCTGACCTCTCCTATATCGCTCATGAAACCAGGGGAGGAGCTAACACCTGACACATGATGACTGGCCCCTGTGAATAAGCCACCCCAGGTCAAAAGTCCCAGATGGAACTCCCCTATGATGTCATGACGCTTCAAAGTCTGGGCAGTTCACAGTTCAGCAGGAATCATTAGAACGTTAAGTATTTGGAAGGTGAGAAGTTAAGATAGGTTCAGGAATGTGTGAACAGTCTTCCTGAGTAACAAGTGATGTACAGGTTAAGGAGTAACAAAACTCGAGGATTCCTGTTCCTTAAATGGCTCAAAAATGGACGGTATGTTCACCTATGAGACTGGCTCCTAGAGGGATGGATGTTCATACCCTGCAATATGTTTTCCCCTCCACTGAATCTCTGACATCAAACCTACCTACAGGAAATCAGTTGGAGATGTACTCTGACTGAGCCCACCCAGAGGATCAAAGCGATGGTGAGACCCCTCCCATCCTGGGGGTGCTTGATCTCCTGAGAAGTGAAACCAATGTTACATCAAGCCCAGTGGTATGCTAAAGTGATGGCCACCAGTCAGGCAACCTCTCCCGCTAATGCTGGGGTTATTAAAAAGATACATTTCAGTATGTTCACCGACATAATGTTTAGAATAGGTGGTGTCTCCCAACACCTTTTCTGGCCACCTCCAAGTATTTTCTTAAAACCTACCCGAAGGACCGTCTTTCCCCATATGTACCCCAGAGAGCACTACGGTCTGAGGCCCAACATCAGCTGACTATACCTGGCCCCAGAGAAGCTAGGCTCGCTACCACGAGGGGGAGGGCTTTTTCAGTGGCGGCCCCGACCTGGTGGAACTCCTGGAGGAGATCAGGGCCCTGCGGGACTTGGTGCAGTTCCGCAGGGCCTGCAAGTCAGAGCTCTTCCGCCAGGCATATGAGTAAGGGCCACCACTCCTGCCTCCCCCCCGCCCATCTCCACTGTATATTTATTAATACCTGACTGCCAACTGTGTCAGTTGCTGCTAGGAAAAGGGCACCGGTGTGATCAGACTGTCACCATCTGAGTTTGTTTGACTGTTGAGCACTTTAAATTGTTAAATTGTTTTAATGAAATGTTTTATATTGTTTTAATATTGTGTTTACGGAATCCTGGTGTACCAGGTCTTGTATGCCGCTCTGAGCCTGCAAACGCGGGGAGAGCGGCTTAGAAATTAAATAAAAGTAGGCAGGGCCAGGTGGGTCTTTTGCCCAGCAAGGCTTTTAACTGGCCATCGGAAATTTGATTGGTTGTCCAGATGTTTCAAAACATTCCTTCTGCAGCAGCTGCCACCACAACACCAGGATCTTCAATATGTGACTGAAGGTACTCTGTGGCAGCCATTTTGTGGCTGTGCCCACCGGTGTTTCAGAATTTCAAAGTTGCCCGAAGGCTCAAAAAGGTTGGGGACCTCTGACATAGTATCATAGAAGTTAGTACCCACTTGTGTGGGTAGTAACACATTACCTGTGGGTAATAACACATGATGTGTGTGTAGTCCACATTATCCAGTGGACTGGAGTGGAGGTTTAGAAGCAAAGCTGGCTATGAACCTTGTTGGAGTCCTTTGGTGGCTAACCTACTTCACAGGGTTGTTGTGAAGGCCAGCCGTTCTGAGCTCCAGTGGGAAAAGTAGGGATGCTGTTTCTGAAGGGCTGTGTTGGCAGAGTTTAAATATGCAAAGGAATTGGAACACTGGCTGTTTAAAGAAAAACAAGTAGGTTTATTATAGAAGAACAAACTGTTATAGAACATACAGATAGAAAGCCTAAACTAATCAGTCTAACTGCTGTTAGAGGAACAAAGAGCTACAGGAACAGGAAGTCTCCAGAAGAGCCAATCAGGAAACAGTTAAGGACACATTTTGAAAAAGTGGGAAGTCCCTAGTCTAGCTATGCTAACTACAAGTCCTTCAGCTGTCCTTCTGTAGGATGATCTTCAGATCTTCTTCATGAGGCTGAAGGGGTGTGTGTGTGCGTGCACATATGAGGGCATCCTGTCTGATAACCATAAGAGCTCATTCCTGAGGAACGCCTATATTTCTGGACTACTCACTGTGTGTACGGGTGAGTGAAAGGAGAGTTAGGATTTCTCCATACGCTTGCCAAAAGCATGAAGAAATTTGCTTTTTTAAAAAAAAAGCTCTGATAACATTGCCATGATTAAGTATGTAACAAATTATTAAATACATAACAAATGCTTGGAAAATGCATTGCCCCAATTATACCCATTAAATTTTGCTGAGAATCCTGCCCTCCGGTTGAAATTTCTTTGCATTCACCCTTCCACAGGCTCTCTGACACATGATACCAATGTAGCCCATGGTAATAGTATGTTTTTCTTGCCTTTCTATTCAACCTTTCTTCAGGGCAGCAGGTGCAGGGTTCCCCGGAGGTCTCCTGTGTAGGCCCTGACCAATCCCAGTCCTGCTAAACTTAACAGCTGTTGCACTCTACACTTTCCACTTGGTCCACACATGATACCGTGGATCATCTTATGAATGCTTGTTCTTCTGTATTGTCAGTATGGTATCCAAGCATTCACACAACTTTGTCTGTGACGCACAATGGGCCATGAATATAGGATCTACTGGAGAACCCCTAGAGCATTTTCCAGTTGTTTCTGAGGAAAAAGTGTGCTGAGTGGCTATTAGAAAAGTGAAGGACTTGGCGCTATCCTTTTGCTGCAGTCTTCAGGAGCTCACTATAGATTTAGTCTGATAGAGGAGTCAGGATGCACAGAGTATCCTTTCGTTTCTGTTATCTGATCCTATTCCTTTGAAGTAAATGCTATTCTCAGGGAGAGCTTCCTTCCTTCTGGTTTGACACCTCTCTTTCTCACACACACACAAAGAAGGAGCATGCTGTCTCCACCTTTGAACAATGAATGCAGGGCACACTCCCCTGCATCCATACCCATCCTAATTAGCTAGCTTAGATCCTATCTCTCTCTCTCATCTATAATGTCTAGAATGGAGTTCCATGTAATAAAGAACTCTGTTAGTTTTAAATCTGACTACTGGCTCTGTGTAACTTTGTAAGCCTGTTAGCACACTCAGTAAGAAAGCTTTGCTGCATGGAATGCTTTGCGCACACTGTTACATTTTTTTTTTTGTAAAGAAATTTTTTATTTTTCAAAAAAAAAAACATAGAAAATAATACATTTAACCTTATACAAATCCCTTTTTCCATATTAAATAACATTTTGTTCTATTTGTACATTCTATTTTTATCTTGTTTTGGTGGTTTCCCACCACATCTGAAGCATAACACATTTTCCATTTTATTCAAAATAGTAATACTTATATCTATGTTTCGTTTCTGGTAACGGTTATATAGCTTTAAAATACTTATACTTATACACCAATTCTTATTTTCTATACTCTTATGTATTTCTAAATAAAAACAGTTTCATTGTCTAATTTTAACTAATCTGAACCAGGAGATGACTGTGGACTTGTGACTGATTATCAGGGGACTCTGAAACCCTCATGACACCAGTTTGGACTCTAATCTGGAGCATGGACTCTAATCTGGGAGAACTAGGTTTGATTCCCGACTCCTCCGCATGCAGCTGCTGGTGTGACCTTGGGTCAGTCACAAGTTCTTTCAGAGCTATTCTCTCAAGTTCTCAAAAGAGCTCTCTCAGACCCACCTACTTCACAGGGTGTCTGTTGTGGAGAGAGGAAGGGAAAGGAGATTGTAAATCACTTTGCGATTCCTTCAGGTAGTGAAGGGCGGGGTAGAAATACAATCTCTTCTTCTCATCTACCTATTCATGCACAACTGTTATCTTGGTGCTTTTGTGGAAACAACCCCCCCCCCCCCTCACACACACACAAGTGTTTCGATCCAACACCTCTTGAAGGTCCAGAGGGTGTCTTTTCCCGGATAAGGAGCTGCTCAATTGCTACAAAGAGTTGCCTTCCAGCTCTCTCGACTATATAACTTGCACCCTATCCGTGTTCGTCACAGAAAGACGCTGGGGGCCTTTCCAAGGGTGCCTCCATCTCACCAAGAACTCAACCTCCACTGCCTTTCCCGACCGAGGATGGTCCTGAAGGGTTTCTCTCGGCCCTGTCTGCCTCAGTGCTGTTTGGGGGGGCTGCCTTACACGGGATGACCTTGGGGAAGAAACCGGCCCTGCCTTCTGGGGCCTCCCCTCGGCCACAACCCCGCCCCCTTCAAGGGTCGCGCAACATCCTCCCAGCCTGTTTGCGGTGCGAAGAGAGAGGGAGAGAGGTCACTGATGGTTAGCGCAGCGTGCTTAGGGACGAGGCCTCAGTGGTGGGCCTGGTGCCCGCCTGACGACACCCCCAACCTCCCCGTGTCAGAAAGCAAACAGCAGCCGTGTCCAGCCAAACAAAAGAGCCGCTGTCGTCGACCCCCAGGCGTCAGGCGCCGGACACTCCCGGGCTTCATAAACAGGGAGGCCCCGGGTTCGAGCCCTCTCTGCCGCCTCCGCCCTACAGGTTCTCGAGTAGGAGCCCGGCTGGGAAAGACCCTTACCTGAGATCCGGGGGAGTCGGTGGCACGATGGCGGTGGACACGTGTGGCCAGCCAAGAGGATCCAGGTTCCCAGAAGGACTGGCTGCGGTTATTAGGTGCTCAGGGAAAGCTGCGCTGCTCTGAATCTTTGTGACTTGACATATCCCACAAGCTGCTACAGCGCTGTGGCTGATTGACACCCCTCCAGAGTCCTGGGGGCCGCAAATAAATACTGGGTCTGAAACTGGTATAAAATAAGCCTTGAGAACGCTGTGCAGTGTTCTGTCCAACCCTGGCACCCAGTATAAGGTATTCGTGGATGGTGTAGGAGTCTCAAACAGCGCATGATTTTTTTGGGTGGGGGAATGGTGTAGTAGTTAAGAGCAACAGACTCTAATCTGGAGAACCGGATTTGATTTCCCCACTCCTCCATATGCACGCAGCTGGGTGACCTTGGGTCAGTCACAGTTCTCTCAGAGCTGTTCTCTCAAGAGCAGTTCTTGAAAGGTCTCTCTCAGCCCCACCTGCCTCACAGGGTGTCTGTTATGGGGAGAGGAAGGGAAGGAGGTTGTAAGCCACTCTGAGACTCGAGTGAGGGGCGGGGTAGAAATCCAACTCTTCTTCCTCCTCCTCTTCCTGAGATGTGCCAGGAGGTTTACTCTGAAACTTACCAAAGCTATAACAATGCAAGAGGGACGAATTTTAAAATAAAATCCAGGATCCCAAAGATAAACACACAGCAAGGGAGCAGGTGTCCACATGCCTCTTCAAAAGTTGCAGGGAGGGAGGGAAGGGAAGTAAACAAAGTCAGTAGTGGAAAACCCCGAAAGGAGAGAGCCGGATGAACTTCCTTCGGGAAGCAGCCCATAGTATAGGCAAGCCGTAGGCTATGCAGCATACCCAGCAATGAATTTGAAGTACATTAAAGACTGAGGAGGCATCTCATGACCATCTACTCTAAGCCCCTCGGTTGACGATCTCTCTTATACCAGCTCACTGCAGAGAAACTCAATCACTAGTCTAGACCAAAAAGGGGGCCAGAGGGCAGGTGGGCAGCAGAACAAACTGATGCAGGTGGCTCAAGGAAGTGAGCCACACCATAAGAAGGAAGAGTAGAAAAATCCTAGGAGTCACTGTCAGTCTAACGGAGGGATGGTTCCTGTTCTGAGACCACTACCCCACATCCACCAGCTGCTGAGCATGCATAAATCTAGTTCCCACTAGACATAAAGGGGTTGGGGTGGAAGGAGCCACCTTGATCCCTGAGATACTGGGGGCACCAAGGGGGTGTAGGGGAGGAGGAGGAGGGGCTTTTAACGCATGATCTGGAAGTAAACGGCATTTCAGCCAGTGGAACTTTGAAGCCAGGGCCATAGGCAGAGCGTGTCCTGTGGTTACAGACAAATCCACTAATCCAGCCACGTGGAAATAATCGCAATGGGAAGAGGAAGGAAAACCACAGGCATCTATAGCTGCCACTAGATAGTTCAAAGTCCTTCACGGACATCCTCTCCACACATTTTAAAAGCCTCTAAAACTAATCCCTGCATTGCAGCTGAGGCCGAGAAAAAGAGCGATTTGACCAAGGTCATTTCCTGAACTCATGATGGAGCCTAGATTTGAGCCCACCCATCCCCCTCCTGCTTCGCTGGGTTTGGGTCAAGTTCTTTCTTTTCCTTGACTTAGCAGAACAGGCTAAGACCTTTAGGAAAGAAACCCCATTTAAATGCACATTAACAAAAACTGATTTTGCTAGTCCTTAAAGTGCCTCTGGGGCTCCGATTCCATTTTGCTATTTCAGGTTAGCAAAACTGGAACTCAGGTTAACCCATCTGGAATTAACTCCACATCAGTTCACCTGGACCAACAAACTCCACCGCCTCCTCTTTTGGGATGCAGACTGTTCCTTTCAACAGTGACCGGCCCTCTTGTTGGATTTCTATTGTTCTGTACCATGACAAGGTAAGCCAATTGCACACACATACATACACCTACTGAGTTCTGGATTTGATTTAAATCCACGGTCCCAACAGAAACTCACACAAGAAACTGGGTTTAACTCATTTCGGACCAGACGGGAAACTCTTAAGGTCGTCTTCCAGTTTGGGTGGGAGACTGAGGGAGGGGTCTGATTTCTTCTCATTTACACTTGGCAAAGGTCAAGGTCTCAAAAAGGAACTTTCACACAGGCAGTGTTTTTACATTTTAATCCACATAAACGCTTCCCTATTAAGGCGTTCTGAACTGAGTCAACTTCAGTGTTGTTTATGACGTATGTTGGGAACACACCAGATTAAGGGACATACTTGGAATATCTGCAAAGACATTTTAGGATGACCTCGCTTCCAGAAGCGTCAGATCCTCAGATTTCCTCCCTGATCAGAAAATTTACAGAGCGTCTGCCGCAGGTGGGACTGTGACATCCCCCCATAGCTACACAGATTCTTTTCGAAAGAGAAAGGTGCCTCAGGGCAGCCAATACAGCATCCGCAGAGCAGCTTCCAGAAGCCAAGCAGGTGCAGGCTGGTCGCAGGGCGAGAGAGAGGCCTAACAGCTAACCAGGCCCTGAACTCCCATGACTTGTGAATTAAATGTCACGGTTTCCTACGGACTTAAAGGGCTCGGCGGCTTGGCATCAGGCCCGTGATTGCCCTCCAGATCCGGAGAGCACCTCGATCTTCGTAAACTGGGAGAGGATCTTCCAGTACTGAGAAGTTTGGCAGGAACTGGAAGGCGCGGGAAGGAAACAAAACATTACGCACTTCCATCGGTTTCTACCCAGCCGCCCACCCCCACCCCACCCCTTTTCCGGCTCATCCTGTCAATCAGCTTTGCCCTCTGCACCGACACCTGGCGGTCATCGTTTGGAGGAGCTCCTGAGGGTCGCACTCGCTGAAGCTGGCGCTGTCGAGAGGCCTCCCTCCTCCACCTCTCCCTGCCTCCCCCGCCAGTAAATACCAAATGGCTTTCAAGTCGGCCAGAGCGAAATCAGTCGCCAAGCGCGTTCACACGAGCATAAGTGACATATACACCCTTGATCGCAAGGCAGTAAAGCTCAGTCCCCACAGCGAGAGCCAAGTCTCCAGTCCTGCAGGCTACAAAAGCCATCTTGAGAAGCGAAGCTTTTCCGCAGGTCCTCCTGATTTTACAGCCGCTTCTCTTGGGGTGGGATAAAAAATCAGGCGTGTCTTGGTACATCGTGGGAGCAGAACTGACTTGTGAGGGTCGATCCAGGGGCCGGGCTGATCTGCCGGAAGAACAGTCCGAGTCGAGTCCAGGAGCACCTCAGACACCAACATGATTTTCTGGATTTAAGCGCTTCGTCAGACAGATCTAAGACACGGGATCGGTCTTCAGTTTCAGTGGGGCAACCCTCGCTGTGATGCTAACCAGAGCTCTTCGGAACGGGGCAGAGAGCAGGGAGGGCTTTTCTCTTCCCACCACGGCCTATTTGGTCTCGGAGGGGAGGGGCTCAGGAGGTGTGCTTCGGTGGGGCATCTTAGCAGCTTTGAGCCGCGACGACACCTGACCGCTCCACTGAGAAAGAAAGCCTCCCTCTCCGTCTCCCGAGTCTCTCCTGTCCCTCCGGGATTCCGTCGCCACCGCCACCTGCGCAAGGCCCGGGCAGGAGGAAAGCCTCCGGCAGCAGCCTCGCCGTCTGAAGCCTCCTACAGCAGGCCCCGGCCAAGGCACCTTCGGAGCGGAACTTCGGCTCGCAAGGAGCCCTCGGCGCAGATGTCACGCTCGCTTCCCCGCGGCACCCGGGCGACACCTCCTCTCCCCCCACAGAAACCGCTAATGGTCTTCGGGGCGCCCTGCCGCCTCCATTGTTTGCGCTCCAGTCAGAGTTTCTGCTGCGATCGGGGGGGGGGGGGCACTTGGAGGGCAGAAAGGGGGCGGCCAGCAAGAGCCAAGACTCGTCCGGACTCGCTGTTGCAGTGCCAGAGCCCAGGAGCAAAAGGGAGGAGGCCTCTGAGCACGTGCAGAGCGTCTCTTCTCCAGCCCCCCCCCCCCCGGTGCCCACAGCCTAGGCCTCCCTGCTTCTTCTCCTCCTGTACAAAGCCCCTTTTAGCCTTTGGAGCAGACCCTGGTTCAGATCTCGCCTTCCCCATGACTTCAGGCACAGACGACAAAAACAATGTTTCAGAAGTGCTTGGAACTCTCCAAAACATGGCATAAATGCAAAGTATTATCAGTGAGGGCTGTGCGGGGCAGGGCAGGGCAGAGTATGCATGGACAGAGGAAGAGCCTTGCTAGACCACACCACAAGTCCGTCATGCTCCGGATTACCTACAGCCTTCTCGGTCCACCCCCCCCCCCCAATATCAGCAGCTCCCTCCGACGCCCGCATCCCGGAGGCCTCTTGGTGGGGAGCCTCTGCCCCTGGGCTCGGGGCCCCGGATCCAGCCTCTGTTCCCGGGGCCCAGGCTCTCCCTTCCCTTCTGTTCCCCGCGAGACCCCTTCCTCTCTAGGCCCTTGCCTCCCGTGATCCTTCCCCACCCCCGCGCCTTCCTTCCCACCCGCTCCGTCGGCGGCACGGCGGGATCCTCGCTGGCGGAACAAAAGGCGCCGGGAGGGAGCGGAAGCTGCCAGTTTGCCAGCCAAGTGCAGGCGGCGGAGGCGGCAGATGTCAGGCTGCCAGGAGGCCACCGGGGAGGGGAGGGGGGAGGGAACCGAGGCTGAGCTAGCAGCGCCGAGACAGCCGCGCCCCCCCTCCCCCGGAGCGAAGAAAGAGCAGCCAGGCTTGGCCGACGCGACCCGAAGGAGCCAACAGCCCCCCGCCCCGCCAGGGTCTGACTAAGGAGCGGGTTGGCGCCTCCGCCGCGGGTCTGCAGAGGATGCCGAAGCTGCCCGTCCGGAGCGCCAGTCTGCAAGACGCTCTCATTCGGGTTCGCTTCGGAAGGCGTGTGCAGAGGAAAGCCCTCGCCCAAAGGACGCCTGAAGAGAAAGGCACCAGCGGCCGTCCAACCCCCACACCCCAGCCCAATCCTAGCCGTATTTACTTGGAAGTAAGCCCCGCTGATTTCAACGGGACTTCTTCCCTGGTTCAGGAATTTAGGATTGCAGGCACAGGGAAAGAAAGTCCATTCTGTTCTCCTCTGCAGTCCATTAAGTGATGCAATTCACTTTTAACTTCCTGAGCTTTACATACACTGGGATGTGTACGATTTTCTACTGAAATAGCCGGGTTATAGATTTGATTCCTTCCCTTGGCTCTTTCCTCGGATCTGTTCCCTTTTTTCCCATGACACCAACTTCTGAGCAGTCGCTTCCGGGGATCCGAAAGTAATTAGTGCATTTGATGGCTATATAGATAGAGGAAGGAACAGTATGAATCTCAGTAACTGGTCGCTCTTTTGATTAGGGATCCGCATAGACGCAGCGCGCATGTCTGCATGATTCACCAAAAGACGCCCATAACACTGAACAACTCAGCTCTGCATTAATTTATTTAACAGGCGCCCGGATCCAAAGCCATCCCTTGGAGGCGTCTCATGGATTTCAGTGAGGCTGACTTCCAACTCGGGTATTTAGGATCGAAGCTAAGGATAAGAAGAGGAAGAGGACATGTATTCATTGTTCGTTTCAGTTATGAGCGTGGATCGCTCGGTATTTTCCCCTCTCCACAAGCGCAAGAAAGAAAGAGAGAGAGAGAGAGAGAGAGAAAGATTAAGATTCCCCAGATGGATAATATAGCTTTTGATTGTAGTAGCAGTAGGAAAGAGCACGAGTCCACTAGCACTTTAAAGACTAACAAAATTTGTGGCAGGGTAGGAGCTTTCCTGAGTCATTGAAGCAGTGAGCCGTGACTCCCGAAAGCGCATACCCTGCCACACATTTTGTTAGTCTTTAAGGTGCTACTGGACTCTCGCTCTTTTCTACAGCTACAGACAGACTAACACGGCTACCCATCTTGATCTATAGCTTTCGGTTAATATGGTTATTGGTTGGTATGATTTTTCATTTGTCACAAGAATATGGAAAATGGGGGCAGTTTGGGAGTCATGAGCTTGTCAGGCAGAGGAGCTGACACCGGCACGGTTGCTTCCAAATGCACCTCGCTGAAAGTCCCATAGAAATAGTACTTTCGGAGCAGTAAAATTACTTACGACCCGTTTTCCTCCGTAGTCTCTGGACTTACTCCGGGGTGACCATCCTCCGACTGAACCGAAGCGAACTGGCGCCCGCTCTTAAGCACAGCCACCCCACCCCGTGGGTTCACCCTCCTGCGTATCGGTCGCTCGTGGTCTGCCCTTTCAAGGGGCGATTTGTGCGAGGGAACCAGCAGTCAAAGAGCTGCACCGATCCCTTACCTGGGCTCACCCCCTCGTGAACGTGTGAACAGGTTTTGAAATACATCCTTATGGACTGGGGGGAGGGGAGGGCTATTTTCCAAAGGAAACAATATCCCAGCCATCCTCACTCCCCAACAGGTGTTTTCTGCAAACCTGGCTCACAGCCATTCTTCCCAAAGGACCTTAAACAAACGCTCAGTAAAGGTGAACAGGCGAGTCGTAACTCCTTGCAGCGCCTGGGACTTCAGTCCCTCGGCTTAAACGTCAAGTGCTCCAATTTGAGCAAGCTGCGAATTGGATCTCCGGAGCCTTAAAGGCAACCCCCCCCTCCCCCAGCCCAGATCGTTCTTTTAGTTTTTTCAAAAAGAAAATAAAAAGGGCGCGGTTTGGCATTCTCAGTTGTCTCGATCTGTTCAAGGAGGAAGAGGGGGCGATGTGATCCCGTTTCACAGACGGTGGAGTGAGGCAGGAAAAGAGTTTCCCAAGCGCCTGACTCCCATCATAAGTTCGTGGGAAGCCCGCGTGCCCGTCCAGGTTTGAGCTTCAGTAGAGCAGATTTCTTCCCTGGAACTTGCTAATCCGTCCTTGTTCTCCGGTTTTAGCGGTGCCAGCTCTGGCTATCCCCCCACCCCCGCCCCGGTTTAGCTCAGAGCTTTGCTCTAGATCTGTTGGGTTTTAGTTAAAACACTCCAGTAATCATAGAGTTAACTTTGTTTGTTTGGTCAACAGGAAGTCACCTGTGTTCATCTCTGAGCCTTTTCTAAGCTGATCGCGAAGGTTTGCGATAGTGGCCAGGGGCAGGCTGGGGGAGATGGAAATGCTCCGCGGCCTCCTTTGCTTCTGGCCTCTGCGGATCTCGAGGTTTTGATTCAAGGCGAAGAGGAACAACAACTCGCTTTGCTGTATTGATGGCTGGGATGGGGCGAAGCAAGCCGAGCGACGGATGTGCTGGGGAACGACACCGTTATTAACCACACTAATAACCTCTATCGACTCGGGCATAGTACCATTTACTCACGGATTAAGTAGCTTGGGGATCGGAGTGAAGTCATAAAAATAACCCTAACACTGCATAAAAACGAAACACTCCCCCCTTCCAACGGCTGAGATGAGGATCTCAGGTAGGACAGGTTCGCTGAGTAAGGAACGTGATTTCCCTCCCGTCTCTGCCTCAAGACCAACGGGGAACAGGACAAAAGAAAATGAGCGTGCTCAGAGTTTTGATGATGGGAACATCTTTTGTAAAATGTGGGGGGCAGGAATAAATCACCTCTTTACTAATCTGCACCTTCCTTTGGGGAAAGACTGTGGCTGAGTGTTAGAACATCTGCTTTGTACGCAGAAGGTCCCAGGTTTGGTCCTCGGCACCTCCGGTTTTGTAAAAATGAAAAGAAAAGCCGGTGATAGAAAGCGTTCGGCTGGAGAGACCCTGGAGAACCACTGCCAGTCTGAGTAGACAATACTGACCTTGCCAGGTCAGTGTTCTGAACTTCTGACTCCCTATAAAGTAGTTCTCTGTGCTTGTGTGCGCGTGCGCGTCCACTCCTCCTGTCCTCAGGATAGCGGTATCCCCCCCCCCCCCGGGGCAACGTGGCCAATGCGATCAGCTGCGCTCCTACGGAACCCAAAGGACTGGAACTAGGACAAGATGACGACACTGCTGCTGGTTTATGTCGTCACTTCACTTTCCGGAAGTCTCCTTATCAAAACGTTCCAGGTCACACTCCCTGCTCTCTGTTCCCTCCCGTAATGTGTGAAGGGCGATTCCTCGCCTCTTTTCTCCCGCTCTTTTTTCCTGCGTTCCCCAGACAATGGGGAAGAGCTGTGTCAGTAAAAGAGCTGGCCCTGTATTGCAAAGCCCGGATCACTCTTCGGTGGAGACTCAGGTCAGATGCTTGATGAGTGATCCTCCACGACAAGCACCCGACTGAACTCTGCTGTTAGGCAACCAGCTTGCCTTTGCCAAGGGGAGACATGGCACATCAGCTTGGATAGCTGCCTGTTGGGGGCAGAACAGGGTGGGGCTCCGACCCCCGAAACTGCGGGAGGAAAGCACAAGCTCAACGAGGAAGGTCCCCCGTCTGATCCGGCGCGGAGCTGCTGGACCTCAGGTTGCTTGGCTCTATTTGTTTGGAACATCTCTGTGCCGCCTCTTTAGAGCTCTGCTCGAGGAGGCGTACAGGTAAAACCACAATATTTCAACCACAAGCCATTACTATAAAAAACCATTTAAGACGCGGTTTTCAGTTCAGCCTGGCTAGTTCAGTTCTTCAGAAGACCAGCTTCTAGCGAAAAGGGTGTGCGTGTGGGGTGGGGGGGGGGGATGAGCCCGACGGGCCAGGGGGCCCTACTGAGCCTGCAAGGAAAGCGGAGGCGACTGCTGGTCTCGGGGGCGAAGACCTGCCGGGTAGACTTCACCGATCTCAGACCTGGTGGGACGTCGACCCTCCGCAGCAATAGGGGGCTTCCTCGTAACTCTAGCCTTTGACACCAGTTACTCCTGGGAGGCAGGCGGGGGGAGAATCCACTGGACCTTCCGGCGTCCTCACGGGAGAGGGTTTGGGATTCCCAGCTCTCCCGAAAAGTGTCATCTCTCCCCGGCCAACTCATTCGCGACGTCTGGCTGCCTGCGGTCTAGCTGAGGCACGGGCAGGGGACAACGATCTTCCGCGCTGGGTCCGAGACCCGCATGGGGCTCTCTGTTTCAGAACATACAGGCACCAGAAATACAGAAACGGATATCATCTCATAGATATATCATAGCTATAGATAATCTCTCTCTCTCTCTGTCTGGAATTGTTACTCGATTATAATGGACAGCCTCCCTCCCTCCTTCTCTCCCTCCTTCTCTCTTTCTCTCCTTCTCTCCTTCTCTCCTTCTCTCCTTCTCTCTTTCTTTCTCTCTTTCTTTCTCTCTTTCTTTCTTTCTCGTGCACGCGCAGATAAAGGGAACAGAGGAATTAAGCAAAGGTCATTTCACAGGAGCTCTCCAGCCGAAGCAGGCTTGGCAAAATATTTATATGTAAATAGGAGTTCCAGCAAAAAAGAAGCGCCGCCGCAGCTGCCCGCCTTGGCCGCAGAGTGACGCGCTGCCCCGCTCTCGCCTGTCCCAGGCAGACTGCGGGATTCGCCTCCTCAGCCCGTGTCAGGGGCTCAGGCTTCCCGCGTGTGCAGCACAGGCGTGTGCATTGGGGGAGGGGTGTGACTGGGGCTAATCGAAGGGATTTACAATGGCGTGCTGCCTAGACGACTGCTGGGGTGGAAAGATCGCCCGCAAGAAGGTCAACCAGCTGTCCTTTGAAAAGAGATCGGTAAACCTGGATAGGGGATCTCACATCTGCATATAGCCCTTCATTTGACGGAGATGTACCAAAGGATGGGTTTACCGATGTGAATGCGCCACGGCACACCGAACGTTCACACGTCATCTCAAACACAACTTTCCCCAAACTTTTTCCACACTCAGCTTTACAAGATTTACGTCGCTACTCTTTGTGTAAATGTACTGGAAGTGGGTGAGCGACCCGAAGATGCGAAATCCACTGGTATACCTGAACTTGTGAGGTAGGGGGTCATCTCTAGCTCATTGTTGTTCCTAAAGCTATGTATTCTATAGCTGATACATCCTTGGTACGGGACTGGCGGGAATTTGGGGGGAGAGGAACCCCCCCCCCCGAAAGATTTCAAAAGTTCCCAGAGTTCGTTTCCCGCTGATAATCTTCTCTGGTAGATAGAAAGTTTTCCCTGTCGGTTAAATAAGCAGCCGGATCCCGTATTGTTTATTAGGGAGTAAAACTCCTACAGCTTTCAGTGGGACTTCTCCCGAATAAGTATGCCTAGGGCTGCAGCGTCTTGCATTTAAAACACTTGCTCTAGAGACTCTATAGCTGATTTTCGCATCTCTTCTATTAGCTAGCGTGTGTGTGTGCGCGCGCGCGCGTGGAGGGTTGTATACATTCTAACGAACAATCTATAGTGAATATACTCCTCCATCCAAACACACACACATGCACACACGCACAACCTAGTGCATTTTTGCTGGACGCCCGACTGGAATGGAGCTTTGCATCGTTCACATTCAGATTCAACCCACTATGGAATTCTTTGGATTCGAATGGGAGCGACTTCATTTTCATTGTCCAGAATCCGGGGAGAATTTCACGTTTGCACGCTGCATAAAAACGAGTCTCAAGGAATGTCTCCAGAAGATCTTTGCCTTGGTTCTTCCCTTTGGTTCCTCCTTTAACTGAAAAGGCAGTCTGCTGTTGCTAAAAAAAAACCCCAGGACACTACAAAAATATAATACCCGTCCAGGATCATCCGGCAGTTCAACAGTTATTTCATCCTTTTGTTTACCTTGCGCTATTGCATTACCTTCTAATTACCATCTATACTTTCCCTTCTCCAAACAGGAAAGAATAAATATTGGATCTAGTGAATGCGGAGCTATTCCTCGGTTTGCAAACGGTGGTCCAGGAAAGCTCGTTCCGCGTGTTTTTGCTGCCATCTACTGGTCAAACAATAAGGTCTGGTTTTCTGTTTCTGAAACTTCCCACGGCACGAGATGCCTCTGGTTAATGCGGGATTTTGTGGCAACTCACCTAAGCAACGTCCGAAGAGACCCCAAATGCCAATTCCGGGGCTACTGTTCCTAGGGAGCAAGCCCCCTTGTCAGATGCAAGGCTGAGAAAGTGGTTGGTTGCAAGGCAAGAGAGCAGAGGCTTGTGGACTGCAAAACACATCACAGACAAAATAGGCATGGAACACTTCTTGTGGGAAAAGCACCATCCATCTATTAAAACCCTGAAAAATCCTGCCAGATTTGTTAATGAATTCCAGTTCCAAGCATGCTGTGTGAAAGTTCATCTATAATTTGAGTTCTTACCAATATTGTTTGAAATGATAAATTTACTTGATGTGGGAGGGTGGATGACAGCTAAACGTTGCCAAGTCTGGGCAGTAAAAAGAAAGGAAACTGGATGGATACGAGACAGGGGTACTGAACCAAATGCCCAAGAGATCAACTGGCACCTTGAAGGAGTTCCCATTTTGTCCTTGTGAAAACCTGTGTTTTTATGATACACGTTATCATCTGCTTTGAGGCAAAAATGATGGGCTCCTCAGTTCTTTCCTCCCTATTATGAATAACAAGACAGGCTCTCCTTCAGGGCTTTGTACACTTATTTGTCTGTGGCTGGTTCCCACAAGCATGCTCATCACTTGACGAGTGAAGCCTTTGGAAGTGACTTGCAGGTGTGATTGAGTCATCACAGAACAAATAGTCCAGATGGAATTTCTGCATAACCTAATGGTGACTAAAGTATCACATGAGTATGCAGGTTCTTAGAATACACAACATGTTCTACATAACCCCGGAGTTTTGAGCTTATATAAATTCAGTGTTCTATGAAACATGGAAGTTGAAATACTCCACCAGTTGAAGTTAGTTCCATGAGCAGACCTGCTCCATACCCTTAAGTGAATGGGTAACCACAGGTATACCTAGGTGTTATATGCATAATTCCTTAAATAATAACTGACTCCTTGAATTCCAGTAGCTGACATTACATAACTGGGTCATAATTTTCCCAGGGGGAGGGAAGGAGGGAAAACTGAAGGGAAAAAGGTAGGCTGGCTGGTGGATGGAAGGAAAGAAGGAATGAGGAAAAGGGGAGAAGTTATGGGGCTTTCAGAGAAGGGAAAGAGGAAACAGGGAGGGAGAAATGAGTTATCCCTTCAAGTCCTTGCAAACCCCCCACTTGTGATATGTATTAATAGCAAGATGTTATCTTTCCCTTTCATACTTGAAAATCATCTCTTGCTGTTACAGTTATCAGTCACCAGACGACTATACTTGCGTGACCCAGTGCATGGATTAGTGCTGATGGGAGAAAGTCAAGTGGTGCCGATGATGGTTTCACCCACCTGGGGTGGTTGCTGGTATTTGTAGAAGGCTGGCGGCAGTGACTGGATGCTGCTGCAAAGCAGGAGCCTGGATGGGATTTACTGTCAACCAGGTAATCTGTTTTATGCCCTGCCAAAGAAGTGGTGTCCATTTAACAAAGCACCAGCTCCTTGACTTTTGCTGTTAACCTTATACATGCTACTTTATGAACATGATATACGGAAGCCTGCTGGGACACATGGCCATTCTGAGTGCATCCTGACGGCTACATTTGCGTGCTAAAGACATGAACCCATTTTGAGCCTGTACAGATATCTCCCACAGGTGATTTTTGCAAGGTGCTTTTAACCAGTGATTTCCTGATGCTCATGGGCTGCAAAAATAGCGGGGTGCAGGGCTGGCCCCAGGGTTTTTTGCACACTAGGCGAGGCTACCTTATGGAGCCCCCCCGGCAAGGCTGCCTTGTAGTGTCCCCCCACCACAAGAGCCGTCCTCTCCAGCTCTCCAGCCTCACTGGCAGCCATCTGCACCAGCTGGCCACAGAGCCTACAAGTCTATCTGCATTGGCCCAAGGCTAAGTTTGGTTCTTAGCCTGAATAGAAAGCTGCATTCAGACATAATGGTAAATCATGGTTTGCATAATGCATACTATATCCTGGTTTGAGTTTCGCTCAGTCTCTCCGCTGTCCCGTTTGCCAGCTGCACCCCTAGGAAGCCGCCTAATTGGCCTAGTGATAGAGCCGGCCCTGGCGGGGTGGTTTGTGCTATCCACCAAGAAATGCCTTGCTTATATGTACATTTTCCCCCCATCCCCAATGATGGAGATGTGCCTTTGAAATGCAAGCTTAGACTCTGGTTCCCTAGAAAACAAGCATAAGTCTCAAAGGATGCAGTCTTCAGCAAGACACTTGTCCCAGAGTAAAGCTGCTGACATTTCTTTGGAACAGGTCTTAAGGCAATAGCAAAAGATAAGCAGCTCAGCTCATCTGAAGCCAGGTGAGGGTTTGTTTGTTTTTTGGCAATTTCACATCTGGCTGATGCAGGACACTACAGTCTGGGGAGCTCAAAGTCAGCTCTTTGCTAGTATGTCTGAAGTGGAGGCACAAATGATTCATGGTGTTTCAAATGACTCAGAAGGAAAATGCTCTAGTTTCCACTTTCAATATTTCCTCTTCTCTGCCCCTAAATGTGAGCAGGGCTACTCATTATGGGGAAGCTGCCAAAGATGGCGTCTCCATCGTGAGACCTTCCTCTCCAGTGTCACTGCATGGGACACTGTGGAGTGAGAAGCTGTCCGAAGCAAAGTCAGATCGTGGCTCTGATGCAGGTAAAGTTAATTGTGGCAATGGCCTATAGAAAGCAACAGGTCACTTTAGGGCATAAGACAAGACCCAGGTAATCCACAGTGGGTTCTCCCAAGCACTTCAGGGTTATTTTAAAATAACTGTTGGGAAGGAGGTGCCCTTTTGAATCTGGACTGTGATGCTGGGGGAGGGGGGACCCTTCCTTTTGTACCATTTGTTGGACAGAAATCTCTCCTCCCAAGCCGGTGTTTGCTTGCTATTGTTTATTTGGTTTATTTACTTAAATCATTTCCGTGCTACCTTTCCACCCAAATTTAGTGGCCAGGGTCACAACCATCAAAACATTCTAACATCCCAACACAAAAACAGTATTCATTTTAATATATACATAATATAAACAATTCAATAAGAACACAGAAACACACAAATGCACACAAAAATACAATAAGGAGCAAGACCAATAACACTGGGGGTATGCCAAAGAAAACAAAAAAAGTCTTCTCCCTTTCTGGGGAGAGAGTTCTAACATTTTGGCATTATGACCAATAAGGCTATTTCTTGGATTGCTACCAACTGGCCACGGATGGCAGGGGCACCCAAAGCAGGGCCTCTGAAGACCACCAGGGTAGAGAGGTAGGCTCATATGGGAGAAGGCAATCCTTAAGGTATGCTGGCCCCAAGCTGTTTTGGGCTTTAAAGTCAGTACCAGCACCTTGAATTGGGCCTGGAAGCAAATTGGGAGCCAGTGTAGATGGAACAAGACTGGAATGATATGGTCCCTATGACCCACTCCCAGGGATTTTTGGCGGGGGGGAAGAGGTGCCAGAAAATGAGGGAAATGAAGTTTTCAATCTGTATACTTAAAACTCATGAACTTTTAAACATTTAAAAAAGAATTTTGTCAAAGAGGTTCTGGAACTCTGTTCCGGCACATTCCCCCAGAAAAAAAGCCCTGCCCACTCCAGTCAACATTCTGGTCACAGCATCCTGTACCAACACCTTCCAGACAGCTTTCAAGGGCAACTCCACACACAGCACACTGCAGTAATCTAAACTCGATGTTACCAGAACATGCACCGCAGTGGCAAGATCTTTCCAACCCACTAAGGGTCACAGCTGGCTAACCAGCTAAAGCAAGTAAAAGGCACCCCTGGCCACTGCTGTCATGTGTTTATCCAACGGGAGGCTTGGATCCAACGGCACCCCTCACCTCTGAACCTGCTCCTTTAGGAGGAGTACAACTCCATCCAGAACAGGAAATATCCCAATTCCTGGGTAAAACTTTCCCTCACCAGTGACAACTCTGTTTTGTTGGGATTAGGTTTCAGTTTGTTAGCCCTTATCCTTCCCCCTGAAAGCCTCACAGTTTCCACAGCCTCCCTGGGCTCTGCTGGAAGTGAGCTGAGTTTCACCTGCATATTGGTGACAAGTCAGTCCAAATCTCCAGATGACCTCTCCCAGCAGCTTTATACAGATGTTGAAAAGCATGGAGAAACTTTGTGGGACACTTTGTGGCCAGAGGCCAAGAGACCGGGCAGCAGTCCCCCCAGCACCACACCCTGAAACCTACACTGGTGGTAGGATGAAAACCATCACAGAATAGTGCCTCTCACACCCAAACCCAAAAGGTGGTCCAGAAAAATACCACGATTTATGGTATCAAAAGCCACCAAGAGGTCCTGGAGAACTAACACGGTCAAAATCCCCCTGCATGTCTTCTGGTGCAGGTCATCCACCAGGGTGACCAAGGCCATTTTAGTCCCATAACAAGGCCTGAAACCAGATTGGAATGGATCCAAACAACCCACTTCATTCAGGAATCCCCAAAGTTGCCCAGCCAGCATTCGTTCAAATCCCTTGCTCAAGAATGGTACGTTTGAGACTGAGTGGTAGTTTTTCAACTTTCCTGGGTTGAAAGTAGTTTTTTTAGGAGTGAGTGCACACCTGCCTGCTTCAAGTGCACACCTGGTAGCCACCCCCTCTCTCAGAGAGGTGTTTACTGTCTGCCAGCCCCAGTCTGCCAGCCCCCTGACCAGCAGATTTAAGCAGCCAGGAGGGGCAAGGGTTGAACAAACAGGTGGCAGGTCTTAAACTTGCAAGGATCCCATCCACATGCTCAGACTGGACAAGCTGAAAAGTCCATACAACTGGATAAGTAGGCACCCTGGAACCATCAGATCTTGTCAGTGCTAATGTAGAGTCTGTCAGAATGGATGTGAGAGATTGTACTTGCAAAGTGCTTAGCAAAATGATCGCAGAGAACTCCAGAGCAGTCCACCTCCTTCTGTAGGTCAGAACCCAATAAGCCCTTCACTAGCCAGAAGAGTCCTACAGGTCTACTCTGTGCAGATGCAATGGTGGTGGAAAAATATTGTTTCCTTGTCACTATCACCATCCCAGAACAGGCTTTCAAATGCTTATGCCTTACTGGATTCATCCCAGGTCTTTCTGCACTGTTGCTCTACTTGTCTCCCATGTCTTTTCATCATCTGCAGCCCTCAATAAACCAAGGGGGCTGCCTAGGGTTTCAGACCTGGGAGAGTGCACCTAGGAACAATTATGTCAATTGCCTGGTTCATTTCCTCATTCCAGAAGCCAACCAGGGCATTGACAGGAGCACCAAGCATATCAGCGGGAAACTCCCTTAATGCCATCTGAGAATCAGTCAGATGCATCAGGCTACAGAGGTGGATCAACTTAAGAAAATGAATATCCTTTTATCAGCTGGGACAAACAGCAGTGGTTGTTGGGCCTCCCAAATTCTATCTGGGGAGTGGCAGAGGGGAAAGAATTAACCTCCTTTTTGGCCCTGCACCGTGGCTTCAATACCAATGCCACCCCACAGCAGCTTTTAATTAAAATTAGGTTACAGGAGCCTCAGCCATAATCTCTTGAGTCTTGCCTAGCTGTGCTTACAGTTTGAACAAATTTGTGATGTTTATTTCAATGGGACTAATTTGAACTGGAAGAGGGCTAGTGAGCAGAGCTCAACTCTAAACCTTTTCCTTTGAGTCACCGATAAGAATTCCAGTGCTTGTCCTTCTGTGAAAGTTCCCTCTTGTCAACCTTTCTGTCCTTCTGCCATCCTTCTTTCTGTCCTTCCTGATGAACAAAGATCTTGCCTGACCCAGGTAAACATATTAGCCTTTAAGGTGCCACAAGGCTCTCTGTGCAACAAAACAACATGGCTGTTCTGCAAGAAACTGGGCCTTGTCATTCTGGTTCCAGCCTAGGACCTGTCTCCCCATCGCTCCTCACCAGGTAGCCTCTGTTCCTTTAATCCCCTCTTCTTTGACAAAGCTTTGGAAAGGTAGACCTCCATAGCTTCATTTCACCTGCTCTGCCATGGGGAACTAGACCTGTGCATTTCTTTTTATAATAATTACAGTAATTGCAACAATGAGTTGTTTCATAATTATTGTAATTAATATGAAAATGAAACACGTCCCTAATCTAAACAGCCTATTAAACCCCCATTATTTTCTTTCATTTTGTTCTGGTTTCTTTTGTTATTGCAGTCTCTGCTTGTGTCGGTTTCACTTTTACCAAGCAGACAACATTTTCCTAATATGGGCACAATATTTCTCAGATTGAGAGGGGAGACAGGCTCTGAGCTTTCTTGACTGACTACAAGCAGTATCCACTATGATTACATATGTGTGTGAAGTATTCCAATCCTGAAGGATATGGGGTGGAAGTGGGACTGTGCCTTTCTCTCTCCTCCCAGTGCCTGCCCTGCTGTGCCAAATTTTCCCTTACAGTCTACACTCTCCTGCTTGCTCTCCAAAACTTATTTCCCATCCAAGCAAATCTACCCGAAGGTCCTCCTTCTGCTTCCTGCCTGCCCAGATGCCTTGCCCTCCTTGAGCCACCAAATAACCTTGCTTTGTCAGTTTGCCTGTTCCTTGTGCTCAATGGCATACCTAGCCTATTTGGTGCTTGGGGCAGATAATTTTTTAACACCCCCTCCCTCTATTTTTTTTTTGCCAACAAGTCACAGCTGACTTATGACAACCCTGTAGGGTTTTCAAGGCAAGAGACATTTGGAGGTGGTTTGCCATTGCCTTCCTCCACATTGGCCTGGCTTAGCTTCTGAGATCTGACAGGATCAGGCTAGGCTGGGGCTGTCCAGTTCAGGGCCCCTCCTCTGTAAGATAAAATTATTTGCAGTAATGATCATGAAATAAAACAAATAATAATAATGGCCAGAAAATAGATTCAGGTGGGTAGCCGTGTTGGTCTGAAGCAGCAGGACAAAGTTTGGTCCACTGGACCCAAACTTTGTTTCAGTGGCCTGAAAAGAAATGCAGACAGTGAAAAAATTCTTTTATTTAACTTAATATATATAATCACACCAATAAAAAACTTCAAATCCCAACATACTATTCCATCATGAGAGCCAGTGTGGTGTAGTGCTTAAAGTGTTGGACTGTGATCTGGGAAATCCAGGTTCAAATCCTCATAGAAGCTTGCTGGGTGACCTTGGCCAGTCACATTACACTCATCTTAGCCCTGACCTGAATAGTCTCAGGAAAGCCTAATCTCTTCAGATTCAGAAGCTAAGCAGGACCGATATGGAGGCAGTCAATAGCAAACCACCTATGAATGTCTCTTGCCTTGAGAACCCTACAGGGTTGCCATAAGTCAGCGGTGACTTGATGGCAAAAACAACAACAACACTATCACACCACTCATGTTCTGAGCAAACACTTCCCCTGCAAAGAAGGTGCCCCCATCCTTCATTCTTTCCAATGGACTAAAGTAAAACCAGAGAATCTCTCCAGTAGAAACTGACGGAGGGGCATTTTTGCAAGCCCAGCATAATCAGTAGAATGTACAGAGTACCTAGCAGTACCACTGCAACCATAGAGTGCCCAACAAACCCAGTGCCATTGTAGTAATGCCAGCTGATGTCAAACACAGAATCACAGTCCAAGCAAAAGGGCGTGTGTGGAAGCCCAGTAGAACTAGTGCAGTGTACAGTGCCCAGCAAACCCAGTTCCTTCTGTTAATAATATTAACAAAAGGTTTGCTACTATACTACTCTTAAATACACTTTGTCACTAAACAGGATAGGGATGAGAAGGGCTTGAGACCAAGAAGTGAAAATTAAGGGGGGAGGGACATGGAAAAATTAGGTGAAGGGAGACATAAATGAATGAGAAACATGCAGAAAAGAGGGAGATAAATTAAGAGAAGGAAAGTTTTTATCTTGCTGCAACACCCTAACTACTGCTTTGCAGGGTCTGGCTCAGCTGGTTACAAGGAAAGGAAGAGAGAAAGTCTAGACTATTGGAGAACATGACCCACAGGCTGGCAATTACTGTAGTAGCTATCAGCATGCTGGCTCAGTTGTTGATAAGGAAGTTTGCTTCAGTCTTGAAGAAAAGGAAGTCTAGCTGATCCAAGAGTGCTTTTTGCTATGCTTGGAATTCCATGCATACTGGCTGCAGCCAGAATTGCATTTTGGGCTGGACACAGCATGATGCTGGCCTCAAGGGCCCTCTTCAAGGGTTTTCTTCAAGCAGTGCCCGGAGCAGACCGCACCCCCCTCCCCACTGCTTGTGCTACTGTTCTTCAAGCTAAGTGGCCGCCATACTGTCTGTGTTACTGTCTGGAATCCTTCCTATTGGTTCTCCTGCAGACTTTAGCATTAAACATGGGTACTTTTCATTGCTTCAGAATTTCATTGCTTGAAATTTGACAGTGTGGGTTTACTTTGGGAGAGCTATAATGTCTTTGAGTTTTGTACTAACTAGATGAGAAAACATGAAGATACAGACCTGAGAAAGGGAGAGGTCTTCCATTGAAACCAATGGGAAATAATAACAAAATAGAATTATGAAAATGAAACAACAATGATGAAATAAACAGTAATAAACATACAAAACTACCCAATAATGAAATAGTGTCTTTTGGAATTAATAACAAAAACTAAAGGAACAAAACAAACTACAGGGAGCCTGTTTCTTCCTCACTCCCTGGGCTGAATCACACAATTTGGGACAAGAAATCCTCTATATACAATGTGGCATTGGGCTTTCTGTAGGCCAATCACTATGTATATCATATAATGCATGCTGTAATGTGTATTTATGTTTATGGATGTATGCCTAATTCCTCCTAACTTTCACCTTCAAAGAGGTATGGAAGGATTATGGAGATCAGATGTACTTGAGTATATGCCATCTTGTATGTTATGTCATATGTGTGATGGGGCACATATGTGGGTACAGTGGTCTATTAACACAGCGACCCTAAGCAGAGTTACAGCTTTCTAAGCCCATTTCTGCTCATGACTTTACTGAAAGTGTATAGGCATTGTGTGAAGTGATCTGTACTATGGTCCTAGGGACATACTCTAGCACCCAAATCCAGATTCAGAATTCAGGTTCAGAATTCATAATTAGTACTCAACCGATTCAGAATTTGGAATTTAGAAAACCAGAAATTTTTGATATCTGGAACTCCGTTAAAGCCCAAAGGAATGATCATTTCTCACTAATACACACAAAGACAAAGGCAATCCACTTATTACAAGATTTCAGTAAGACCTTTGACCCTTTCCCAGTACCTATGCCAACTTCAAAGAGTTGACAATATGTAGCAAGTGCACCCAGCAACAGCCACTCTTGCCAGCCAGCAGTGCCAGGCAATAGGAAATGACTGCAATCTGGGCATGAACCCTGGACAGTGCAAATGTCACCAGGGCAGCATTGGGTATGACACAATGGACCAGAGGGCAGAAGTGGGCAAATACCCTGGGCAGCACTGGCAGGCAGACTGGAGCAGCAGACAGAGTGGAGGGTGGGCACTACCCCAACAGCACTGGGCACAGCACAGCTGAGCAAGCAAGCACAGTCCTGGAGTAGAACTTGGAAGAAGGGAAGGGACAGCAGGAAAAGGCAGCAGACTGAAGCATGGCATACCCTGTACCATGGACTGGAGTGTGCCATTCTCTCTTTCTCAAAGGGCACCTCAGGGAAGCTCAGCAACATTCCTGCAGATTCCCCATGTGTCAACTTCCTCTACCATCCCTGTGTTTTATATTCCTGGCAGACTCTATCCCCCACCCCTCCAAAAAAAAACAACAGTACCTGATTCTGCTACAGCAGAACACAGCCCCCACATGAAATTAATTTATTAATTTATTTAAGGATTTTTATTCTGCCCTCCCCGAACAGGCTCAGGGTGGATCACAACAAACTGAGTCAAAAACTTGTTACAATAAAATCACATTAAAATAATAAAAACAATAAACAAAATTGGTAGCAGCAATATAAATCATATACAAACATATACAATCTGTTATCTAAATCTCTGTCTGTCTGTCTGTCTGTCTGTCTGTCTGTCTATCTATCCTCAAACCTTATCTTTATGTTTGATATACCCAAAATGGGATCAAATTTAACATACAATTTCCCAATTAATCTACAATCTAATTAACTAGTTTTATTTCTAATATACACTGAAGGGTAGAGAGGAAATCAAATGTAGGAAGAGACACAGAGAAGACTGTTTCAGCATGTAGAGCAAATGGTCAAGGACTGCAGTACAGGGGGATTATATAAACAGCTATGCCCGCCTTTTAGTTGGAAAGGACCAATGTGAAAGTACCTTTTGGTGTCTGTGCCTGCTTCAGAGTTTCATAAGCACAGAAAGACACCACTCACAAGCTCTGCTCTCACCCCTTTCTCCCTCCCTTGGCAAGGGTGTGGCAACACAAATCACGGTGCCCTGAGCTCTCTGCCCCACCACCTGTGGTCTGGGGAATGTTTCAGTGTCTCTTCTCAAGAAGCCAGGCTAAGTTTTCTGAGGAATTGGTTTCACTTTCCTCCACTTGCAAGCAGCCTAGCCTGCTTCCTCTAACATTTAATGGGACTCTAAATATCAGAAATTATCCTGACTATCCAGAAGTATAAAATTTGATTTGGAATTATTTGCATTATTTTGTGCTTCTGAGTATTTCTGAGTCCAAATGACACATCCCTAGTCTGTACTTTATTTCTGTTTTGTTAGCTGGGGGGGGGGGGGGTGTGCCCTGAAAGATGGGGAGACAAATGTAGCCTCTTCTATTTATTTATTTATTTATTTGTTTGTTTCATTTATATCCCGCCTTGTCAGTTATACAACCAACTCAAGGCGGCTAACAACATGTAAAATCATAAAAACAGATTTACAATTTAAAACATCGACATTTAAAAACTCTAAATAAATACCACAAGATGGCGACTTCTTAGGGCTCCGGTGAGTAGCTGCAATGGGGTGCGGTCAACAGGGCCAGGGAGATGGTATAATCAGCTTTCTCCCCGGCGGCGGCCCCTATTTGAAAGCCTGGCGGAAGAGCTCCGTCTTACAGGCCCTGCGGAACTGCAACAAATCCCACAGGGCCCTGATGTTATCCGGGAGCTCATTCCACCAGTAAGGGGCCGCCACCGAGAAAGCCCTGGCCCTAGTACAAGACAACCGGGCATCCTTTGGACCGGGGCAAGTCAGGCGGTTTTGGGTGCCCGACCTCAGTAGCCTCTGGGGCCTATATGGGGAAAGGCGGTCCCTCAAGTAGGCGGGTCCCTGACCATACAGGGCTTTAAAGGTTAACACCAGCACCTTGAACCTGATCCGGTATACTATAGGCAGCCAGTGCAGCCGCTGCAGCACAGGCCAGATGTGGTCCCGCAAAGAGACACCCATCAAAAGCCTGGCCGCTGCATTCTGCACCAGCTGCAGTCTCCGGATCTGGGACAAGGGCAGCCCCAAGTAGAGAGCGTTGCAGTGATCAAGACGTGAGGTGACCATAGCATGGATCACTGTAGCTAGGTCTTCGCGTTCGAGGAAGGGAGCCAACTGCCTAGTCAGCCGTAGATGGAAAAAGGCTGCTTTGGCAGTGGCTGCTACCTGGGCCTCCATCGTTAAAGAGGAGTCCAGGAGCACACCCAGATTCCTGACCCTCGGAGCTGGCACCAATGGTGCCCCACCGAAGGACGGAAGTGGGTGCCCTAGCCCCGATCCGGTCCGACTCAAGCACAGGACCTCCGTCTTCAGTGGATTCAATTTCAGTCGACTCAGTCTAAGCCAGCCCGCAACCTCCTGCAGCGCTCGTTCCAGGTCAGCTGGTGAGGAGCCGGACCGGCCGCCCAACAACAGATAGAGCTGGGTGTCATCCGCATATTGATGACACCCCAGCCCATGCCTCCGGACAATCTGGGCAAGGGAGCGCATATAGATGTTAAATAACATCGGGGACAGGACCGCCCCTTGAGGCACACCACACACCAGTGGATGCCTCTGGGAGGTCTGTCCCCCGAGCGCAACCCTCTGTTCCCGATCTTGCAGAAAGGAGGCAAGCCATTGTAAAGCGAGCCCCCGTATCCCAGCATCGGCGAGGCGGTGAATCAGCAACTGGTGGTCGACGACATCAAATGCCGCCGACAGGTCTAACAACACCAGTGCCGCCGTACCGCCTCGATCCAGATGTCTACGGAGGTCATCCATGAGGGCGACCAGAACCGACTCCGTCCCATGACCCGGTCGGAACCCAGACTGAAACGGGTCCAGCATGGAGGTGCTCAGCTCTGCTTGTTTCCCTGAAATTCCTCTCTGTTTTCTGAGGTTCTCTAAAGCACTCACCTGCACACTTTCAGGTAACACAGCCCTCTCCTCTTGATATTTCAAAGCCCATGCCACTTGAAGAAAAATCTACCAAGGAAGTGATAAAAGGAAGTTGCAATTTCAATGGAATCAGATTGCATCTGTTTTAGACTGGATGCTTCCAATCAGAGAGATGAATTCTGAATTAGCGCTAGTCTTAACATTCCTGTATAAATTTATGGACAATGTTTCCAGTATGCGTTCTCTTTGAAATATGTAAGTCAAACAATATTTCTCCATTTTAAAAAAAGCTTTCTTGTTGCAGACAATCTTTTCCTGAGGAATTGAAATAGCATATAAGACTTCATTCTTCACCAAAACGAAGCAAGGGCATTGGGTACTATGCAAAAACAGATTGCTTTGAACAATCTAGGTGATGAAGGTGTTTTTATAAGTTTCCAAGAGCTCCTGTTTCAGCATAAGAACCCCATAAATATTTAGTAAGGTGGTTTTCATATGGCCTATTCATGCTTATCTCACTGTTTCCCCTCTATTGAGCTTACCTATTCAACATTTCTGCCGCAGTGGTTACAGATTTTATGCAAAATCTCCTCTCCCCCCCTTATTGGCTTCTCAGATCCCTGAGTTAATCAGCCACCCAATATCCATTTTGATGACTGCCTCCCCCCCCCCTGCAATTCTGAAAGACAGCATAGCTCAGGACAGTCAGAAAAACAAGGCTAAGCAAGCCTTGCGACTTATTCCCAGTGTTTTTAAATGCTCGTTAAAGGCTTTTGCTGTATCTCACTTCAATAAACATCATGCTCCAGTTACTACTTCAAACCATAGGGGCATTATCCTGCGCAGCACTTATCAATATTTTAACATGTGAAAGTCAAATGATGTTGAAACATTGAACTATATTTCCATCTGTGCAAGCTAAAATGGTACAAATGCATCCCATGTAATGGAATCCCACATCCCTAGCTGCTTTCTCACAAGTGATACCTGATTCCTTGGTATTTTATGCAGCCGTCTTAATCAACTCCAAGGGGGAGTTGGGGAAGATTTGATTTTTTTCCCAAAAAAATAAGGTTTAAAATATTAAAACAGATTTAATCTGAATGAACCAGGGAGGGGGTAGTATCTCTATAGTAAGCTGGCATCATACTGGTTTTTTGGAACTCATTTCCAGAAGGGCTTGACCTGGATTCTGAGAAAGAAAGAATTTATTATGTATTTGTTTTAAAGGAAAAATTCAGTGGAGAAGGCTGCATCTGTAGGGGACACATACCTGTAACCCATCAAAGACCTGCAGTGCATTTACTGGTTTTCAACTGGTTGGTTAGAATCCAAAATGAGGTCACAGATGAAGGAGTTGCCTTGTAAGGACCACTGCCATTCTTGCCTTTATAGAAAGGGAAAAGGATGAAGCCAAAAGGTAGGACTCATGGAAAAAGATAAGGAAAAGGTCAGGGTGAAAAACAGAAGCAGTCACACATATTAAGCAAAAATTTAGTCCCACATAGAAGGCTGGTGTTAAATCTGGGTCTCTGAAAAGCTTGAAGACTTCTGCTTACAGCAGGGATGGTGGCTCATGAGCCGCACCCAGAACTGATTCAGCACTTATTCTGATAATTGTTAGTCCTACCAAATTTTACACAAGGTATTGCGACAAATAGCAAATACTAACATACAAATAAAAAGTATTTGAAGAAGAAGAGTTGTTTTCTATACCCGACTTTTCTCTACCTGAAGGAGTCTCAAAGTGGCTTTCAATTGCCTTTCCTTCCTCTCCCCACAACAGGCACCTTGCGAGGTAGGTGGGGCTGATAAGGCTTGGATTTGATAAGGACTGAGCATGCCTAGGAGGCATGACATTTTGAAAGTAGCTGAGAGTCCGCTGAAGGAAAAAAACAGGAGGGGAAGCAAAATCAACCTGCTTAAGCTCCTGCAGGCTTATAGGATTTAATATGCCATATTCATATTCCCTACTTTCAAGGATGGTCGGAAGTTCCCAGGGAAGTTTTAAAAGGTTTATTTCCTTATGAGGGAGAATAGTGGAAGCTCCTGGCATTCTGTTATGTTTAATTATGCAGGGGAAAAAGCAGGTATACTGACAGGCAATGCTAACACTAAAGCAGAATCGGTCACCCAAATCAACAGTATATATTTGCTCCTCATGCCCATGAGATAGCTTTTGGTGAGCCAGCTTCAAAGCTCAAACTTTTTCTCTTCTGTCTGTCTCTGTCTCCATCTCTGGAAAAATTCAAAACTACCCCCTCCTTCTCTAGAACTTCCCCCTTCAGAATCTATTTCAGTCCCCACCGAAGGATGTGGATACGACAGACCTCCCTGTCCTGGATTGACCATTAGTTGATTTTTAGTAATCCAAAGTAAAGCGAGCCATAGCACAGCAAGACAGCCATTGCAGAGTTAGTCTTGGTTGGTGAGGCCCAGATTCAAATGACCATTCCCATTCAGGGGTGACTTTAAGCCATTCACGCTCTTCCAAGGTTTTTGTGAAGATAAAAACGGATGGGTGGCCAGAAAACTATATACTACATCTAAGGCAGAACAAGACAAAGTATTTCCCTGCCATTCTACAGCCAGCTAAAATTTTATTGGATTAGGGATCATGTCCATGTCCTGCCTTCTTAAGCCTGTGTGATGCTGTTTTTAAATAAATCCAAAGTATATGTAGGTAAAGGGAAATAAACCCTGCTCCTTCCCATATCTTACCTCATTTTTGCTCACTGATTTTAGCATTATTCTCCAACCTGGCTGTGATCCCAGAAACCAGCTGGTTGGGAGAAAAAGACTGAAATCAAACAAATGCAGTGAGGTAAGACAGTGGGAAGTGGGGCAGGTTTGGTTCCCTTTGCCTTCACACATTGTTTTTCTAAAATACACCTCTCCATCACTGCTTGAGGATCTCAGGGATGAAGGGGGGGGGAACTCCTCACCTACAGAAACCTTTTGTTTGAGAATATCCATTGCTTACAAAACCTGGATCCTCCCTGCTGTCTGTCTGCTATGTGCCTTACCTTGGGTAAGGGCTACAGTCCATGAGAATTGCATCCCATTTAGGAACATTTTAGTATATATATAAAATGCCTTCTTCATGATGTTTCCAAGTGTGATGGGGCTGAAAAAAATAATTTAAAAAGGGAATCACAATTGATACATGGTAAAAGTGTTTATGGAGTATAGCTTTAAAAAAAAAAGATTGCTCATCAAATTAGTAACGATAAAGCTTTCCCTTGCTCAAAAGCCAGTTGAATCCATCTCTAGGGGGCAGTGCTCATCTCCATTTCCAAGCCGAAGAGTCAGCGCTGTCCAAAGACTTCTCTGTGGTCATGTGGCTGGCATGACTAGATGCCGAGGTGCACGGAACACTGCTACCTTCCAACTGAAGTGGTACCTATTTATCTACTTGTATTTTCTTGCTTTCGAACTGCTAGGTTGACAGGAGCTGGGGCCAGAGATGGGAGCTCACTCCATCACGTGGCTGAACTACAGACCTTCAAGTCTGCAACTCAGTGTTTTAACCTCTGAGCCACCACATAGATTAGCAAAAAAACCTCCAAGTGAGTGTGGAAGGTATTTATGCTGTTTGGAATCAGTTTTCATCTGTTGTCTATTAATGGGACTAGGAAATGCCAGGGAAAGCAGAGCTCACCTTGGTGCCATAGAGTTTCAGGGCAATTGCTAGAGCGTTGTCTAGCAATGTGCCCAGCATGATGGCATCACTTCCGGGTGATGCCACCACTCCGGGCATTTCGCCCGGAAAAGAGGGAGGGAGAGGGAAGGACAGTGGAGTGGCCAGGCCGGGGGGGGGGGGGAGAGAGGCACTGGTAGCAGCGGCTGGCGGGCCTCAGAAGGGCCCGGGGAGGTGCGGCAGCGAGGCATGGCGGCCGTGAAATTTCGAGGGTGGCTCGAACCCTCGAGCCCCCCCGTAGTCTACGCCTATGGAAGTAGCCATGTCAGTCTGTTGCAGCAAAAATAAGCAGAAGCTTTTTGGCATAAGACTCCCATTTTATTTGAACAATTCAGTACAGCCAGGTTGTTTCTGCAGGCTTCTTTCTCTGTAGACAATTTTATTTCTATTTTCTTTGAATTTCATTTATTTGTTCAGTATATTCATATCTTGTCTCCACCACTTGCATATTGGGTAGATTTTCCTGCATTATTTAAGGTACTCGTACAAAAATTTATTGCACATAGTAAAGGAAAATAACAGCCAGAAATATCCCATTGTCAGAAAAGCAACACAGTAACCTAATGCACTGCTGGAGTTCCCAGTACATGAATAGATGACACATCCCATGGGATGGCCAGTAGATGGCTCATGGAGGGATCTTGGATTATTATTATTTTTTTAAAAGATGCATATTGTTAGAGCTCAGAGTGTTTAAAAGTAAAGAAGAATTTAGCGGAAATTTGTTTACTCTATGTTTGTATACTATGAATCACCTAATAAGGGCTCCCGGATTTAAAGGGGCCACATTTTTCAACCGTGGGTTGGGATGTCTATACATCTGGTCGGCCCCTTTAAATGTCTATACATCCCAACCCCTGCGGCCGCGTCAGCGGCGGGATTGGCAGCCACGGCGGCAGCCGCGGTAGCAGCCGCAGCCGCAGCAGAAGCGGCAGCCGTGGCCATGGCGGAAATGGCGGCTGCGGCGGCCACTGAAGAGTCGGCGGCAGTGACGAGAACGGCGGCAGCGGCGGAGGCGGCCCCAGCAGCGGGAGAGGCGGCGGTGGCGGCCAAGGACCCGCTAGCCACCTGGGTGAGTTGGGGTTCCCCCCCCTTTTACACTTGGGCGCATGAGTGGCCATGCACCCAAGTGTAAAAGGAGGGAAAAATGGCCGGTGGGGCTATCTGGACAGCCCTGCTCTCGCAATGCTTGCGAGAGAGGGCTGTCCAGATACCTTCAATGCGGGTTCCTCCCGCAACACCCAGGAAAATACTTGATTTTCCCGGGGTCGGAAAATGTGGGAGGAACCCGCATTGGAGTCCGCTTTGGCATGGGACTTGGGGCGGGCCGTCTGGTTGGCCCCTTTAAATGCGGGAGGAAATAGCCCTTCCTCCCGCATTTAAGGCCCGTGTGGCCGCAGCCCGAATCTTATTCCTGATATGTTGACCTAAATTCTCTGGTCTGCCCTCATTTGCTAGTTAATGACCCACAACTTTCTCTGGCACATTTTCTCATAACTGCTTATTCATGGGCCATAAGTGCAATTGTGATTCCCATTCAATAAGTTATCTGTTCCTGTTGAACTAATGCAGACACATGCTGAAGTATTTAGTGTTGCATACATGCGGCCCTGGAAATATAAGAGCTATCATATACCTATTGCTCAGCCCTAGATGGGTGAACACTAGGGATCGGCACACATAGACACACCCCTAGACAGTGTATCACAAAGTTATAAGAATCTGAACTAGTGAAGGTGCTGAGTGATTTGCCAAGTCATAGTGAATTAATGTCCTCCAAAATGTCATATCATTAATAGCCTTGCTCAGGTCTTGCAGACTGAGGGCCCTGGCTTCCTTGATTGACTCAACCCATCTTATGTTGGATCGTCCTCTTTTCCTGCTGCCTTCATCTTTTCCTAACATTATTATCCAGTGACTCTTGTCTTCTTATAATGTGACCAAAGTATGCTTAGGGAGGTGGAGATCATGGAACAATGCATACTTCTATCTACAGGAAGGCTGAGTAGTATTACTAAATTAGTTACTCAGCTCAAGCATCTCTAAAAATGCTTTGTCCCAGTTTTTTAATATCCTGTACAAGATTGTGGGAAGTATACATGACACATATCCTGATGAAAGCATCTTTGCCAATATGTACAGGAACATTTTGAAGTCAGGGTCACAGTCCTAGGTAGCATGTAGCATGCTTTTCAGCAAAGCGAGAACCATCTTATGAACTGGTTTTTCAGCTGTGACACAACACACCAAAGTTGAGAGATTTTACATTAGGGATGGTAGGTAGATTCAATTCCCACACTGTTAATTTTACCCCAAAAGAGTGTTTCAAAGGTATTGTAGAACTTAAGGTTTCAACAAAAAGATTTTATTTTAGGAATGCAGTCAGTGCCCATGGGCTCTTTGCCTTCACCTATGATATGTTTGTACCCTGGTAAATAACTATGCAAACCTGAACAGACTTCAGTGGTTTCAGAAAGAAGTAAGTCTCTTCATACTTACTGGTCAGACTTAAATGGTTAGAAAAACAAGGCCCCAGGGAGCCAATTCAGTTAAAAGTCCCACTGTTCAAGGAAGTGAGGGGTGCATATAGTGTGGAAGAATAAAATTGGGTTGGGTCAAGCCAGATTTTTCACTCATAATTCTCCTGTTTACTGCAATCCTCACCCACATGGCTTTTGTCCATGATCCTCAGCTTAGCCTTTCTGGTACTCAGATGGGACCTCTCCTCTCTTTTTCACCAGTGGAAGAGCTGAGTGGATCCAAACTATTTTATTGGTTATGTTACCCAAACTCTAAAGAACATCAATAACTTTACTAAGATAGGTAAAGTCGTATTAGATGAGAACAATTATCAAGGAGTCAAGAATGACTGATCCGAGCCAAATGCCAAGAGGTCCAAGTATTCTGAACTAATTAAGCACAGTCTATCACATGAACACATGAAGCTGCCTTATACCAAATCAGATCACTGGCCCATTGAGGTCAGTATTGTCTACTCAGACTGGCAGCAGCTCTCCAGGGTTGCATCACCTACTACCAGGTCCTTTCAAATGGAGATGCCCAGGATTAAACCTGGGACTTTCTGCGCGTCAAACAGATGCTCTAACATTGAGCCACAGTCCTTCCCCATCCCTGGGGATATGTTGAAGCCTCTAGATCAGGAGTGTCAAACATGCAGCCTGGGTGCTGGATCAGGCCCCCAGAGGGCTTCTATCAGGCCCACAGTGGATCTGGCCATGTCCTGCTTCCAGTTCTGTTGCTGCTGCTGCATCATAGCTTGCTTCACCAGACTCTCTCAATCGCTCAGCTATTTCATGTTTTCCCCTGGGTCCTAGACTCAGAACTCTGAGCATGAGATTTCTGTGGTGAATGTCAATAAATCAAAAGTAGGTTTGCAGCTTACAGATACCCACCTGAACAGTATACTCAAGATTGCAACTGCACAGACATTTTGATGCAATAATTCAGAGGAAGAGGTGTCAGTTATCAGATACTGTTAAATAAACAAAATATTGCAAGACTGCTAATGGGCTCTTTGCCTTCACCTATGATATGTTTTAAGCATGTTTTTATTTTAAGTAAAACAAATCTTTGTGTTTGTGTCCTTTATAAAGTTTATATCTCCGCTACCTGGCATTACATTTTATGACACACATGGTCCAGCCCAACAAGGTCTCACTTATGTCAGATCCGGCCCTCATAACAAATGAGTTCGACACCCCTGCTCTAGATAAAAAACCCTCTCGTTGATGATATTTTGCTTCGTTAATTAAAACTCTCTTATCTAAAAGTTAATGGGGTTCCTCTTTTTAGATTTCACAGGCAACCAGAATGTACTGTGCTTTATGCTCATTCCAGATGACTGTCACCCACGTTCTTTATACTGTTTCTTAAACACTCTTGATTTGTATGCATTTCGTGGTCAGTACTGCAATCAACATCCAGTGCCATTTTCACAAAATTGGTTTTCTTAATGTCAGCAATAATTTTTGTTAGTTCCATCAGCGCATTCCTTCTCAAGCACTTGAAATCTCCCACTATACCAATCACTAGAACAGTGATGTTTTCCAGATACACGCCCACATTCATGCTGCAGTGGTCTGTTCATTACTATATTTTACTATATTTTCCCTAGATTAGCTGCATGGAATGCCACTTGACTGGCCTGCACAGTTTTAACAAAAAAATTGCCAGTCAGATGCACTTTATTTCAAACAAATCAACCACAGTGGAAAAGTTGAGCGTATTACTAAAATGGAAACCCTGAAAGCATATTCTCCATTTTCCTAATCTCTGGCTCCTTTATTCTTATTTTTTCACCTTTCTTTGGTTCAAGAGGAACATTCAAATAAATTCACACTATGTCAGTAACAGCTAACAGCCCACTTTCCTAAGTTTTTCCCATACAGTCACATAGACAACTTCCCCCCAAAATAAGCTTTATTATTTGACTTTATTTGACTTATAATAAATAAGCTTTATTATTTGACTTATAATAAATAAGCTTTATTATTTATTATTATTTATTATTTAGTATTTATCTGTTACATTTAATTATTTGTGATATCCCACTGATTAAATTATTACTATACCAAATTATGTTTTCCAGTTATTGAAACAGTTGCTAAACTATCAGGAACATACAAATCTGCCTTATACTGAGTTAGTTGTTTGGTCCATCTAACTCAATATGGTCAGGTGTGACCAGAGAGTGCTTTTCAGTGCTTTCCTAGCAACCGCTTCCTTGGATCCTTTAACTGGAAATTGACCTAGAAAGAATCTGGGACTATTGGCATGCAAAGCATGTATTCTGTAACTGAAAACATAAAAACATGAAGATGCCTTATATCGAATCACACCATTGGTACCTTAAGATCAATATTGTCTACTAAGGCTGTGGTCACACACACTAAATAATTCACTTTCAACCCACTTTCAATGCACTTTCCAACTGAATTTTGCCAGTAAAACTGAATTTTGCCAGTAAAAGCCAGTTGGAAAGTGCACTGAAAGTGGATTGAAAGTGTGTGTGACTGCAGCCTAAGACAGGCAGCGGATCTCGGGTCCTTTAAAGCAGAGGTCCTTTATATCACTTGCTACCCAATACTTTTTAACTGGAGATGCTGGGAGTTGAAACAAGGACTTTCTCCATGCAAATCAGATGCTCTATCACTGAGCTAAAGCCCCTCCCCTGGGACCTCCTCTGCTAAAGTGCTGTCTTCACCAGCTTTTGGAACAAGGACATTTGTCTTCAAGATATGAGACTTAGATCAACAAATGATGAAGACTGTACTGGGATAAAAGCGTAATAAAAGTATAATCTGATGGATATGATTGAGGCCTGCAAAAATGGACCATTGTAGACCCTCTCATCTGCTGGAACCCTAATTTGTGACCTGGATTTTTTGGATATTTATAGAAGTCCAGTTCTTTCCTGCATCTTTGGTTAATTGTATGGCTGAGCCAAAACTGCCAGTCTTGTTTCAGTTTAATTTTTGTGAGCATTTTGGTAGTTGTTGATACTCCTTGTGAACATATTTGCATTATTCTGATGCCATTCTTCCTTTTGCCTTCTTCTTTGCCCTTACTGTCCTTTGCTATATTTGATCACAGAGCCATTAAACCTGACTGGCCGTGATGTTCAATGTGATTGTGTTGATGTCCCACTGTACTGCTGAGGTCATTTTATTTTATGGATGAGGTCATTTTATGGATTTTAAGATAATTGTTTATGGTTGGATGGTTTATGATGAATTTTATGATGGATTTTAATTGTATTTCTATACATGTTTTGTAAGCTGCCCTAAGCCTGCCTTGGTAGGGAGGGTGGGGTATAAATTGAAACAAACAAACAAACAAACAAAATCACAGTGGTCATCATCGCAACTGGATTTATGGCAGTGTGAGCAAAAGAGGCCAAGAATACTGGAGGCAAAGGAGGACAAGGGCACCAAGAAAGAGCACCAACTAAGGGAACAAAAGGGTACTGAGTAGCCTGTGAACAAAATAAACGTTTATTTATTTTTACCAGTATATTCTGCTGCAATAAGTAGTCTTATTTAAAGATGAATCTCAAAATTAAGAAAATTCACTGCTGCTTTAATTAGTAGCATTAAATTATGAACAGCCTTGTACAATGAAAGTGGCAGCAGGATGAATGCACAGAGATTCCACACAGAAAGTTTAGTTACCAAACAACTGTCTGTCAGTTTCTTACATGCATTTGGAAGGAAGCTCCCCCTGATTCCTTTGGGAGTACTTTCTGGTCCAACATGCCTCGATACAGATAACTTAAAAGGATGTGTTGGACCATGTGTAGCATCTTATCAGTCAGATGAATTTCACCCATGGTGAACAGGGAATATTTTCACATAGGATACCTTGGCATCTTATGTATTATAATTATTTTGCAACTGTCAGTGTTCTATTATCCCTAAGCAGTCATGTTCTGTTAGTGACCCTGCTTTCACCATTTTGACCAGCTGCTTCCTCTCCCTATCATGCAATCTGCTCTATTTATGCTTCATTGTGTTGTGTTGTACAGCCAAGATTATTTTTCATCCATGTTAAATAGCATTTGTGTTCATACACCATGGTGTAATAAGAGCCTTCATGAATACATTGTCCCCCTTCCCACTGCCTTCATCAAAATTAAACAAAGTCAAAGCAACCTTCCAGATTTCAGTGACAAGAATATTTGGATAGTAGATGCTGAAATTGGAAGAATGTAGCGTAGCTGATCAGGCATTGATGTGTTAAATGACTGGCCAGATCGGTAATTTATCTTCCCAGAGATTTATGCAATGTGATTGTTATCAGTGTGCAGATTGGTGGAAAGCTGTAATACCAAATGAAGCATCATTCAGAATGATGTATTTGGAGGTAGAATTTTATTTATCACAAAAATGTACAGCCATTCTCAGGCCCCTTTGTCCAAATTGTGAACAGTCACTATTGCAGACTATGTTTTTGCCTCTTTCCAGGTGATGTTTTTGCCTCTCACTTGTCAGTTTTGAACTGTGCCTTACTAAAGGTTGTTTTAGAACAGTTGTGAAGCAGAAAGGGTGAGCCAAATCATTGTACTGCAGGAACAGAGACTATCAATGTAAAATAACAGTCCTTACTTGGAGCAAGGGGTAAACAGGAAGTGAGGTTAGAATAAGACTGAAAAACAGGAATTTATATATTAGCTGTGGAAATTATGAGAGTCATGAGACATTAGGAAAGAGATGGTGCTGATGAAAAGCACGTGTTGACATGCTGTAGTTTGAAACTTACCAGCTGAACCTAGATATAGGAAGGGGGTCTGGCATAGGTCAGGCAGGCTGACATGTATAGAACATTCTTGATGACAAGGAACATATAAAAGAGACCTGCCCGGAAATGGTAGTTCAGCGAGCTTGCATCTGGAGGGGTGCTGTTCTGCCCTAGAAGAACTAATAGTATAAAAAATTAACACACACACACATCATTGTGTGTGTAAACAATAATTTACACTATTAAAGTGATCAGAAATAACCAACAGGTAAGAGATAAAGAAGTAAATAGCTAAATTAGCAGCAGGTTTCCATAAACTGAAAACAGCATCAACTTCAGTACCTTTATAACTATTATCTTAATTTAAGCCAAAACTCCACAAAAAAAGAATGGTCTTTGCCAGTTGTCACACATATACACAGGTACAAAGTGGGATATGATATTTCAGGTGGAGTGTGAGGATAGAGAGAGGAAGATGGGAATCTTGAGTTGAAGTAGACTTTATCTTTACTGAATATACACAGCAGATAGAAAAAACAATGAAAGACAGTAGATGAAAGGCAGTGCAATAAAATATACTGAGGCCGCGCTCATACGGCCCTTTAAAGCGGGAGTCATGGCTGTTTCCTCTCGCATTTAAAGAGACCGATCAGACCGGCCGCGACAACTCCCGTGCTGAAGCGGGCTCAATCGCGGGTTTCTCACATGTTTTCTGACCCCGGGAAAATCAAGTATTTTCCCGGAAGTCATACTTGGAACCCGGGATTTAGCTGATCTGGACAGCCCTCTCTCGCAATGATTGTGTGAGAGGGCTGTCTGATCATCCCTCCCATTTTCCCCCTTTCTTGCACTTGGGCGCTTGGACATTCAAGCACCCAAGTGCAAGAACGGGAAAAAAAACACCCCACGCTCCACTCCAGGCCCCAAGCCTCACCAGCTGCCGCTGCCTGGCATACCCCCTCCCCCTGGCATGCTTCTCCCCTTCTTCTGCTTTCCACAGGCAGCGGCCGGCAGGGCTCGAGGCCTGGAGCAGAGCACAGAGTGAGCCAGCCAGCCAGCCAGCCAGCCAGCCAGTTCCTCCTGCGAGCAATTCAGCTGCTGCAGCTCTGGAGCCCTCCTTCCTGAGACTCCTGCAGCATTTGGGGGAGGCAGCCGTGTGCGGGTGGGCAGGTGGCCCTTGCCTTGCCTCCCCCAGCTGCCGCTGCCGCCACCATCAGGGTTGGGATGTGTGAACATCCCAACCCAAAAGAAAGAATCCCAGATTAAAGTCCAGCAGGACTTTATCCAAGATTAGGGTGCCGTGTGACCATGGCCTCACTAGGGAATATTGTAGTACTAATATCATACAAACTGGGAATCATACAAACTGGAAAATGAGCAATCAACAAGCAATTTAAACAATTCTAGTGGAAGCCACACCTTTAAACTAGACATAGTCTTCTATGGTTATTCCAGAAATACCACCACCACCACCACCACCACTACTACTAGTTGTCCCAGCTTATGCCAAGTTCTGGGTGATTTACAAGGGGGTACAATGCCATAAAAATATACAGAACATTTAAATTCAGTGTACAATTGGATAAAACTAAAAGAACCAGAATAAAAATACCTAAGACGGCATCCTATAAATTATCTATTCCAATTCTGGACTACCTAGCCATTTTCTGGGCAGGGGGAGAGGAAACTCGAAACAGAAAACATATGTGTGTGTGGGAGGAAGGGTGCCAGCTAAGAAAAACTGTTGCTGCCCTCAACCAAAAGCCTGGTGGAACATCTCTGCCTTATAGGCCTTGCAGAATTACATAGGATCTTGCAGGGCCCTGGTGTTATTTGGCAGAGAGTTCCACCAGGTCGAGGCCAGGACTGAGAAGGCCCTGGTTGAGGACAGCCAGACATCCCTAGGGCCAGGGATCACCAGCAGATTGGAGACTGTCCATGAGGGATTGCACATGAAATGTCCTCAACTGGAACAGAGGGAGGTTGTTGGTATAGATGAGCAGGGGCGTAGAGTTTTGTAAATTCTGGGGGGGCTCTTTAACACGCGCGCTTTGCGCACGTGCTCACTGGGGTGATGTCCCCCCCCGGGAAACTGCTGTGCCTCCCTGGGCCCTTCCGAGGCCCGCCAGCTGCTGCTGCCGGTGCCTCTCTCCCCCCCCCCCCACCCTGGCCACTCCTTCCTGCTCCCTCCCTCTTTTCTGGGCAAAATGCCCAGCATGGTGGCATCACCCAGAAGTGATGCCATCACATTGGCCACATTGCTAGGCGTTGCCCTGGCAATGTGCCCAGTGTGATGGTGTCACTTCCGGGTGACATCACCACAATGGGCATTTTACCCGGAATAGAGGGGTGATGCCATCACATTGGGCACATTGCTAGGCGTTGCCCTGGCAATGTGCCCAGCGTGATGGTGTCACTTCCAGATGACATCACCACACTGGGCATTTCACTCGGAAAAGAGGGAGGGAGAGGGAAGGACGGAGGAGTGGCCAGGCCGGGGGGGGGGAGATGCACTGGCAGCAGCAGCTGCTGGGCCTCGGAAGGGCCCGGGGAGGCTCAGTGGCGAGGTGCAGTGGCAGGCGCTATGTTTCCCCAGGGGGGCTCAGTCCCCCCGGGAAATTTTGGGGGTGGCTCAAGCCCTCGAGCCCCCCTGTAGTCTACACCTATGTAGATGAGGGAGGCAAAGCATGGAATCAGAGTTCTGCTGAGTGGAGCTTCAAGGGAGGGAGGGTAGTGAAATGGAGGGCTCAGGAAGTCAAATTCTGGAGAGAAAGGCTGGAGAGGGGAGGTAGAGGGTGGTGGGGATATGCAGGGAGAGGTTAAGAGAAGTAGGTGAGAAAGATCCATATGTTGCTAGATTCATATGCTGTTTGTTCCTGTACTGTGAACATGGTTTCAAAGTTCCATGTGGTGGGGAAATTATCTGGACAGAATAAATGCTTCTTCTATCTGGGTAATGGAAGGACAGCCTGAAGAGAGGACTGGCCCTAAAATGTCGACTTGAAAGAGCTGCTTAAATACTAAAATTTCATACCTTTTCTTGACAGCAGTGGGAAACTAAACCTCACTGTCTACCTGGAGAATGGGGCAGGTGATGAGATTACCTTCCCAAAGAAAAGCTTGGTTGGGTTACTGAAGGACTTGCACACGAGACAAGTGAGTTGGAAGGAGAACAACCCAAGTCTGCCCAACCTGAGCAGTGGTGGTTTATTTCAAGCCTGCTGACATTCTTGCAACACAGTTACAGACAGCTACGTCAGCCTTCAATACACAGTACAGTAAGAGAATCATTATAAGGATTTTAACATGAGGAGATAGTCTGTTATTTGCCAAAGGGATTTGCCAGTAGCCAAAGGGATTTGCCAGTAGCCAAAGGGATTTGCCATTGTTCATTGTGTAGCAAAGGGGAGGGAGAAGCATGGACTTTGACCCGGCTAGCATCCCAGTCTCAGATCTTCCCTACATCCCACTCTTTTTTGTTTTTTAATGCAAGGGGGGTGTCCAGGCCAGGTCTCTGTACCAGATCTCTCATTCGATGTGTCGTCAAAGAGATCTGGCAAGAACCGGGTCTGTGGGCATAGAGTAGGCAGGCCAGGTCTCTGTACCAGATCTCTCATTCGATGTGTCATCAAAGAGATCTGGCCAGAACCTGGTCTGTGGGCCGCCGAAAGTTATCATGGGGTAGGCTGAGTTCTTTGGGGGAACTAACCGTCAAAGTTGACACAGGCTAGAGAGACATTGTAAACCACAGCAAAATACAATTCCCAATACAGCAATCAACACACAATATTGAATAATCTGGCCTAACCACCCAGTGGGGATCCAGCTCCAGAGAGCTGCCCACCAGGCAGGCAGGATATCTTGTTTGATGGACTCCGCCAGGGCATGCAGATTCTGGATTTGATGATGGACCTCCTTGGAGTTGTCTGTGAGATTGAAGCAACACATACCGTCCAGTTCCTCACAACCATGATGGTGTAACTTGAGCAAATAGTCAATTGCTGCGCGGTTCTGCAACGTGGCTTAGAGAAGGAGTTTGTTGGCAGCTGGCTTGCAGCTCCCCCCAGGGGGAGGGAGAGCAAGCAAAGGCAAAACAGAATGGCGAGAGTAGAATTAACAGTTATAACCACACAAATTGCAGCAAAAAAAGATTCTCTGGGGTCTGTTCCTTTCCCTGCTCCATCCGGAGGCACTGTGCTCTGTTGGTGGTCTGCTTGACAGCTCCCCAGGTTATTGGAGGTGCCCTCTGCCAGGTCTGCCAGGACTGGAATAGGCGCTGCGCTTCTGACAGGCTGATATTCGTCACCTTGGGCAGGGGGTTGGAACTGTTGATGCTGCGCCATGCCATGACTGGGGCGAACACACTTTGCAGGAACCCACAGTGGACCTGTTGGAGACAAAACAGAATACCCTCTCCCCCAGGTTAGCAAAGGGACCAGACCCAGCCAGAGGATGGGGCAAAGGTGGACCAGACCGAAAATGTCGGTCAAAAAGCAGTTTGTGGCATGATCAGCTCCAGAGGTAACATTAAGCTGATTAACAGTAAATAAAACTCAGGCCACGGCCTGTTGGTAAGGAGGGGGAAATTCCCCTGTTTTTATTTGTTTAGATCAGGCTACAGGGTACAGATTGCATCAGAGTAAAGTGAGGAGGGGGGAGATGATAAGCAGTTTCCCCCACAAAGTCACCCAGAGCAATTTGCCATTTCACCCCTCTGAGGGGTTGCATGGATAACAATAGGTGTCAATAGAAACATGCAGAAACAATGCGCTATGCTTCAGAGAGAGAGAAAGTTTAAAATTGGCTGTCAGAGCACAAACATTCTGAGGACAAACCAGGTGATTTTCAGTGGAATCATAGAAAAGCAAGTGTACAGCAGCATCAGCTTGAGAATTGCCCTCAGTGAGAGACCCTGGAAGGGGACTGTGACTTCTAAAGTGGGCAACAAAAAACTTCTGAGTGCGGCTAGCTAACAGCTTTTGCAAAGTGAGAAACAAGCTAAGCAGATTAAAGTCTATGCGCAGAGCCAGGTGAGCTCCTAGAAGAGAGAGAAGTAAGCAGCTTCACTACATACAGTGAATCAGAAATGAGATTAGGAGATACAACAGAAGAAGTTTCAAAATCTTGCTTAGAAAAAAAACAACAACTATTTTTACTAAATCTTGTCCAGCATGTTCTAAGACGTGCTGCCTGCCCTGTGAACAGAGCAGAGCTACCAAGGTTAGGGAGCTTGGAAAAGTGAGCTGGGGAACCAAGGGATGAGCCAGACGAAAGGATTTGAGGGCTGTGTCAACAAAATGCTGACAAAAGAGAAGGTGAATTTAGCATGCCTTGAGGAAGGACAGTCCACTGAAAGCGTCATTTAACACTGGGACTGTGAATACAAAGCACTGCTGGTCTGGTGGATGCAGGGGAATGGTAAAGAAGCAATTTTTCAAATCAATAATAAACAGTTGGAAATCAGCTGGAGTTAAATTTGGGTTGGGCGTGCCACATTGCAGGGAGCCCATGGGCTGAATGCAGGCGTTCACCGCTCTCAGATCATGCAGAAGTCGCCATTTACCACTTTTCTTTTTTATGACAAAAACAGGGGTGTTCCAAGGACTAGAGGAGGTCTCAATGTGACCTGCAGCTAACTGCTCATTCACTAAACTTTCCAGAGCAGCGAGCTTATCCTGTGGCAATGGCCATTGATCCACCCATACTGGGGTGTCTGTGAGCCAGTGCAAGGGTAGGGCAGTGGAGTTAGCCATCAAAAGTTAAAGTGGTTCCAAGCCGGGAAAGTAAGTCTCTGTCCCAAAGATTTACATGGACTGGCAACACAAAAGGGCGCAGCTGAACACGAGTCTCAGAATTTTGAAGAGAAAAGGTGATAAATGCTGCGCTTTGGCGAGCTGCCTGGCGTCCTCCCACCCCCCACACACTGGGACACTCTTTTTTGATGATTTTCAAAAGAGTCTGTATTTGAGACAGGGTTGCAGACCCGCCACAAGCCTGTATCAAATACCTAAGTTCCTTCGCATGCTGCTTTTGGGGGAGTGTTAAAGTTCCGCCCATACTCACCAGTTGATGGGGTCGTGGAGTCCCGACGACGAAAACGAGTGCACTCAAGGGGCCTATGGCAGGCGCTGGTGAGTCGTAGTGTGACCCTCTCACATGTCCCTGTTAGGGCGCCAGATGAAGGACTTGCACACGAGACAAGTGAGTTGGAAGGAGAACAACCCAAGTCTGCCCAACCTGAGCAGTGGTGGTTTATTTCAAGCCTGCTGACATTCTTGCAACACAGTTACAGACAGCTACGTCAGCCTTCAATACACAGTACAGTAAGAGAATCATTATAAGGATTTTAACATGAGGAGATAGTCTGTTATTTGCCAAAGGGATTTGCCAGTAGCCAAAGGGATTTGCCATTGTTCATTGTGTAGCAAAGGGGGGGGGGAGAAGCATGGACTTTGACCCGGCTAGCATCCCAGTCTCAGATCTTCCCTATAGGTTACTGGGTGAATCTGCTTTGTAAAGGAGTCTATTGAGTGGAGTCTACAGTTATTGCCTTGCAAACAGTTGTTATTCATTGGGGTCTGAGTACATGAGAATCCCCAAGAGATGCAGAATAAAGCCTTGATTGGAGCATGTGACATTTTATCACAGGGAGCTGGCTGTTAGTTCAGGGCGTGCAGTTACTTCAACTGCACATGTCTGATCACATGGAGTCTCTCAGCACTTTTGCCTGAATAGGGTTTGAGGATCTTAGGGAGCTCCAGGATACATGGATCTAGAAAACAGTCATCTATGGGTAATTATGAACATAGCTTAGAAGATAAGAAATGATTGAGTATTATTCATATGGCCTTCCCCTACTGAATGAGCAATTCATTCTCTGTATGCAATTGCCACATTTCAAGCAGAGGCAGAAGGCAGCCATATTGTTTCATAGAAAGATCTAAAATTCAAAACAGTATGCAAGATTTCCAGTTCTCCGGGACCAGTTAGCTAATCAGTTAGCTTCATTAAGATTTCAAGAAATACTTATGTCAACAAACGTTAATAACACAATAGATTCCATCTATCTATTCACATCCCTCTATATACAGTTTGGTGCTGGACTAGGACTGGTGTATCAGTGTATCAGTTGTATCAGTTGCCGTTAGGGTTGCCAACATCCAGATGGGAACTGGAGACCTCCCTGAATTACGACTGAACTCCAGATGACAGAACTCTGTCTCCCTGGAGAAAATGATTGCTTTTGAGGGTGGACTCTAGGGCATTACGTTCAGTTGAGGCCTCTCCCTTCATCTCCCTAAATTCTGTCTTCCTCAGACTCCATCACAAAATCTCCTGGAATTTTCCAACCTGGAGTTCGCAACCCCAGTTGCCATGCAGCTTACTGGGTGACCTTGGGGCAGTCATTTTCTCTCTGCCTATCTCACTGGTTTGTTGTGAGTAGGCAATGGAGGAAAGGAGAACCATGCATGCCACTCCACTCTGAGCTCTATGGGGAAAGGGTGGGATAAAAATGCATTAAACAAGCAAACAAAAAAATTTGGATTGGTGATCCGCATTTCCTGTTGATATCCATCACTCTAGTCCTGCAGCTCATTTTATGTACATTGCACACATGGGACTCCTATATACTCAGGTTCACAGAATAATTTAGGCAGGCTTTCCGTCTGATACAAGTGAATTCACATATTCTTCTGAGACATCCATGCACATATCCTTTTGCATCCTCGCTACACACAGGCATATCTTTTCTCTCTCCAGCAAGGTGTGTGGCAGTATACAAGCAGGCATATTTTTTTCTTCTCCCTTCTCTTTCCTGTTTCTATGCTCTTGATAATGGAATACTTGCCTGGTAGTAAAGTGTCCTAGAAAATTGGACCTGAGTGGGTAGGAGTGCTGTGATTTCATTGGAACACCTGTGTACATAATGAGCTTCAGGACTAGAATTTTTCTTGGGGTGGTGGTAAAAAGTAAATAGTCCTACCTGTCTACTCACAATACAACTAAGTGCCCTAAATAAGGTTGGATCACTGGGATATATTTCCTCCCACAGTCTCAGTTCCCCTTCCCTTACCATTTGCCACCCACCTTGCTGGCTGACTCACATGGGAAGAACCTACTTAAACGGCTTACTACCCTTCCTGATACTTATGCAGCTTGCTCCATCTTGTTGGTATCTATGATGTATAGGCTTGCAGCCTATGATTTCATCTTAATCTATTGGGAATGGATTGAGGATAGTGGGTCATATTACATTCTCTTCAACTGTGTAAAGACAAATTTCTATGGCTCAATCTATATCAAGCTTTCATATACAGAGGAACTCTACTGTTTTAGGTCATCCAAAGAATCCTGAGAACTAGCATTTACTTGATCGAAATTTAAGATTCTGTTAAAGCCCTCTCCTTTCAAACTACCCTTGGATGAAGGAATGGTCACAGTTCTAGTTCAAGACTGTGGATGGAGATACGCCACATGTTGCCCTGAGGTTACAGAAAGGAGGATAGGGAGATTTTGGGATCTGTCACCAGTCAGAGGACTAAGGACAACTGGAAGGTTCCTCTCAGGAAGAATGCCATGATAAGGGGAGGACCAGCCAGCCTGTCCCCAGCTGGCAGCCAGAGAAGAAACAGTGGGAGGAGCATGCTTCTCCTTTCCCTGCCAGAAAGACTGTTCCTCTGGCTTCTGCTACCAGTCACCAGCCAGAGGAATCAGGGTGGAGGGAGAGTTCCACCAATTTCATCAGAGCAAGAAGGCCAGAAATGAAAGATCAGCCTGGCCCAAACCGGATGTATTTTTCCTTCTCTCCCGTTCTTCCACATTTTAGTTGGCAATCCTGTGGGCTGAGCCTGTCTCCCTTTATTAATGTTAGCTGCTTTGGGAGAGGTACATCTGAAAAGTGGGCTAGAAATATAGACACCTAAGCTTTAATAGGATGGAAATCTTATTGTATAAAGAAAGGTTTCCAAGGTGGTGTTGCATAGTTTGGAAAAAGATTATATATTTACTTATGGCACTTTTGGCCACCCTTCTCCTTTAAATAGACAACCATGTTATTTAAAACACAGAATATTAAAATCACTTTATGGAATAACAAATAAATACCTTCAAAACATCAGAAGCCCCAACCTGGACCACCTCAGAAAACCTCATACTCCAGTCCTCAAACAGTTATCTATCCCCTGGAAAAGCTCAGTTAAGTAGATTTGCTTTGCATTACTTTCTGGAACAATAACCAAATGGGAGCCTTCTTGACAGCCATCATGAAGGCCATCCCACAGTCTAAAAGTTTCTATGGGGAAAAACCACGCAATGTCTGGCCTGAGCAGAATCTGTTCTGACTGACCTCCATGAGGGCACCATAAGTAGGTCTTGACCAGAAGAGCAGAGGTGCTTCACAGGAGCATACTAGGAGAGACATGTGGGAACTAAATCGTGAAGGGCTTTAGAGTGATGAGCTATGCGGGGTTGCTGCTGCTGAGAAGAACATAAAAATCCATAATGAGATTTACTGATACAACATAGCTATGATCCTTAGGTGTATTAATGATTAGATTGCAAAGTAGCGGTGTATTTTAAGAGCATTAGCTATGCTGGTTGTACCTCTTTATTTTTTTAAGCAAAAGGACATGTTGTTGACATGCACACACTACATGGGCCCTTTCTTTGTAACAACAGTGCATAAAACCAGTGAAATAGATACAAATGTAACTGGTTTTGAGGAATAATCACATACCCATTGTTAATCCTGGGCATTTATATCGACCCAAAGAAGGAGGAGATTGGATTTATACCCCACCCTTCACTACCCAAGGGAGTCTCAGAGCGGTTTAAAAACTCCTTTCCCTTCCCCTCCCCACAACAGACACCCTGTGAGGTAGGTGGGGCTGAGAGAGCTCTGACAGAAACTGCTTTTTCAAGAACAGCTGTGCCAGATCTAGGGTTTGCCCAAGGTCATCCAGCAGTTGCAAGTGGAGGAGTGGGGAATCAAACCTGGTTCAACCAGATTAGAGTCCGGGCACTTAACCACTGCACCAAACTAGCATGCTTCTAGGTTTATGGGCCATCTTGATGTGATTAATTTTATATAACTGTAGAATGTTTTAATTGTTTTATTTGTGTTTTAATTGTTTTGAGCTGCCCTGAGCCATGCATGTAGGGAAGGGTGAGATAAAATAAGGAAATAATAAATAAATAAATATGAGGCAAAGTGGATAGCTTCACTAAGCCTCATACATGGAAGGGCCACATCACATATGAAATGATCAGTCCTTTCCCTTCCAAGGCAGTAATATTGCTCAATGAATATCTAATCCCAAGGAACACATGTAATTTTAGTACTTTGGGTCTGTGCCATGCTCCCTTTACAAGAGTGTTGTCTTCAGTTGATCTGGCCTTGTAGTCCTGTTCAACATACACATTTAATCGTCATCCTCTTCCACTCCCATAAGCTTCCAGGCAGACTTCGTTGATAGCCTTGCCGGGAAGTAGCCTGGTGGAACCATCACCATAGCCCATCATCCTAATGGCTGGGTATATGATGGATTCTTAATTTTAATGATGTTGATGTTGTTTTTATGATTTTATCATGTTTTATTTGGTGAGCTGAAGAGGCAACATATACATTTCCTAAATAAATAATAGCAGCATGAAATACCCCATTTACCTGAAAGGAAGACTAGTTTTCCTCCCTAAGAGTGCCATCAAGGAAAACAAGAGGTCATCTTAAATTTGTATAGAAGCTATACATATATACAGTAATAAAAACTGGTTTTGTATACCCTTGGGGAGGGGGCATATCTTAATTCAGGGATATCTCCATTTTGGGTGAATATGGTACTTACTGGCTCAACTAATTCCTGAAGTGCAGTGTTACCAACGTTCATTTCAAAAATCTACCAAATTTAGAACTGAAAACCACTAAAAATGGGGAAATCCTACCTGGGCAAGAAGTGGTGTAGTATTTTCAGCAATCATTTTATTGTCGTGTCTCTCAGTGATCCTCTGTAGAATTACAAAGTTTATTTATCATTTTGCATCAAAACGATTTGTTTTAAGACATAAAAAGGCATGTCCATGAAGTTCATGGTGGGTAGCCATGTTGGTCAGAAGCATCAGAACAAAGTTTGAGTCCAGCTGCACCTTTAAGACCAGCAAAGGTTTTTTCAAGGTATAAGCTTTCGTGTGACTGTATCTGAAGAAGTGGGCACGCACACAAAAGCTTATACCTTGAATAAAACTTTGTTAGTCTTAAAGGTGCCACTAGACTTGAACTTTGTTGTGAATTTCATGTCATTTGTTCATACATTAACTTTAAATCATTTAGTTGGTGGGGATGTATTCACTTCTTATGCAGTAACTTTCTGTACTTGCTCCAAAATTCAATTAAGTGGAGCTTTTTAAAGCAATAAGGAAATTATGAGAAACTAGGATGTTAGGGCTAGGGGTTAGCTTTATGTTGTGATGGTGACAACCAGGGTCACCCCATAGTTATTTATATCCTATAACAATTTTGTAATGACTTTAATAACATTATGAGAAACTGTAAACAGTTTAGGATTCGTTTAGTAGCAATCACTAAAAATATGGCCATTAGAATACAAAACACTGAAGGCTGAAAAATTAGTCTGGCTCCTAAATTTGGGGGCTGGTTTTACAGAGGAAGGCAATAGCAAACCATCTCTGCTCATCTCTGGTCTGGAATGCCCTGTGGATGCGGTCACCATGAATCATTTGACTTGCAGCATGTTCTTCTTCCTAGAGGCAAAGAAAATGTTCAAGGGATGCCATAATGTATGTTTTGTCTTTCAACTGATATATAAAAGCATCTTGCATTACTGAATTCTTATGTCAAATATAAAATGATCTGTAGGGTAAAGATCATATGTATTTTTTCCAGTTGAGAAAGAAAATGTTACCACATCAAGATAGGCATCATATGAACATTCACACTGAATGAACATCTTAGACCTCTGAGAGGCCTAAAAAGGGCCTTAACACATGGCCTGAAACACAAGTGCTAGGAATGTACTTCTGTTTGTTTGTTTGTTTGTTTCTAAATGGTGCCCCTGTCTTGAGGCTGTTGTTTCCCATGCTGTTGATTACAGCTACCCATCCTGCCTATTTGCTCTTGTGGACTGATTCTTGTACTCCAGAACAATTGGAAACTTGCTGGGAGGGAGCTTGATTCTGCTACCACTTCCTAACTTCCCTGGCTTAAATGTTGGGCTGCTCTAATTCAGATAGAGAGATAGAGAGATAGAGATAGATCAGAGTTTTTGCATTAATTTCCTGCTCAGTAGCAAAAATCAACCACATTAAAAAAGATATTTTGGGAGTCCAGCATAAAATGTGCTGATGAAGGATGTGACAGAAAAACACTGGTGCTGAAGAACCAATAGCTTGAGCATTAACAGAGTACTGCACTAGAAATGTCCAACATGTTGAAGACAGAAGCACAAAGGCCACAAGCTTCTCAAGAGAGAAAGTCTGTAAGATACAGGAGGAGGACAGACCGATTTCACAGGCTGTGGCTTGATTTCTTGAACAAGCCTGAGGGAGTCAAGCACCCAGATCTTGAAGATACACCCATTGTAAACAGGATTATTATCTAGTTTTCCTTGCTGCATTCCTTCTTTGTCCAGGACTCATGTGAGGGTGTGTGTTTTGGACTCTGCCTAGTTTGAATAATATTTGGGAATCATGCTTCAACTTCCTTGGAAGATTTGTTGTACTTGCTTTTCTGATTTGTTTCTTTGGTACACAGTCCATAAAATAACACAATAAGCACTCATCTGCAAATTTCTGGCATATACATTTTTTATCATTAGGCAGACATAAAGACTTATGGCTACCAGAAATCCTCCTCAAGTGTGATTGTTTTGTGTAAAGTGGCAACAGATTTCTGTCCTCATTATATAGCTTTTCTGCTACAATGGGGAATCCAAGGTGACTCAGCAATGGTAGCTGTGTACCTACATCCCTCCCTTCCTGCTGGTAAGCCAACCTTGACTTGGGCATAAGGGTCATCTTTTACAGTTCTATTTAACTTTTTTCTTTTTGCCTATACAGGAACACTGGCTTTCATTACCAAGGACACACAAGGGGCAGGATAGAAATAATCCAAATAAATGAATGAATCAATACTGGACAAGTAGATGCTAAGAGCTTCTCTGAATTAACAGATCTCTGCTGGAAAGCAGAAGGTATGTAGTTTAGGCAGAGATAGGAAGAGATACTTTATTTGGGACCTGTCCCAAAAGTGCATTACAGATAAGTGTTTCTTATATAAATTAGTGGAAAAGAACATAAACAAATATTAAATAAACAAATCTAACAACTTTAATTTTTTATAATTAAAATTCAAAATAGAAAACTAGCCAAAGGCACCAGAACTTTAGCACGAATTTTCAAATCTACTGATATATACTTAGCAGCTTCCATCACCCTTTAGTTATTTCCTACAAGGATAATTAAAAGCAGATAATCTGTAGACCGAATAGGGAAGGTAGCCAGGACAGGGGCTATTATAGAGGCTCTTGGCTTGGCATAAAGTTTCCAAAAAGGGGAGGGGTTAGATTCTAGTATCTGGGTTCCATCTAAGCACACCAGAGAATCCTACAGATCTGCCATAAAGTTCCTCTTGTACCAACCCTGTGGTAAGTTGGAACCATGAGATGGAATAAGTCTTTGCAACAAGTATAAGGGCATGAGGCAAAAACCCTCCAAAATGTTGGGGGGCAGACTCACTTGGCATCAACTAATAGAAGCTGCCAGTCAAATTCTTCAAGTTCCCCAATGAAAGAGGAGCAGGCTTTGTTTAGAGCTAGGACTGCTTAGGGCAGTAAGGGAGAAACCCGTTTTGTCTTGTTTGTCTACACTGTGTACTTTTGTAAACCACCTCAGGTACCTTGCAATGTCAGGAACATGATCAACACACACACAAGCCTCTTGTGCCTGAGAGAATTTCTGCGCAATGAAAACTGCACATGATTCCACAATCAAACAGGAATACCGTGTGGCTTGATCAATTAAGTCATCTGTTTGTTCCAATGCTGGTCTCCAAACGTTCCTGCACAGACCCACAATGTAAAGGTCTTGCACCTCCTGGCTTTTATTAATTTTTTTTAATGAAAACAATCCAACATAGAAGAACAATAGGGCAAAACTCATAAAAACTATTCCTTGTACACCTAATCATCTGAAAGTGTTTTCAACTATCTATGAAAGGAGACCAGGGAAGACCACATACTGATTCCCTAGAGGACAGCAGCCTGTCACCCTGGAGCCACCATCAAAACATTTCTGCGGCAGATGAGAGTTTCCAGAACCTGAACAAGCACTTTTCATGTTGACATTTTATTTACAAATTTGAAAATGATTATTCTCAAACATATGCAAAATGCACAAACTGTGATGGCAAAAAGGGGTGGGGAAAAGATGGATAAATCTGGGAGAAGAGGGATGTGGAACTGGTGCTGTAAATTTCCATGGATTTAATACTATCACAGTGGTTGTTGAAGGCACCTTTCTCATAATCTGTGCATTCACCTCTGTCCTCCTTGTAGAAGGAAGGCATACACCGAGGTGTTATATCATGGAGATTCTGCCCTCCAACACATATAAACTCTTTTGGAAGAGGCCATAATTCAGTGGTAGAGCACATGCTTTGCATAAACCTCTCCAATGACTTGTTGCAGGAATAGGAAAGAAAGTTACTACCTAATGCCTTGGAGAACTGCTGCTAATCACAGAAGCTTCAATGTACATACGGTCTAGATGTACATAGGAACTTTGATTCAACATTCAAATGCTTCAAAACCTTGTATAAGGCGAATATTCATTTTTCTTTGTTTTCTCTTTGTCAAGTCGTGGATTCATTGTTTAAAAGAAAAGGGGATTTCCAGTGTTACATGATCAGGGATTTTCAGTGTTTCCAGTGTTACATGATCAGGTATGTCATTAGTGGAGTTGCCCACCTGACTCTACCACTTACTTCAATATTTACAATGATAGTCTTCTCCGGAAGGGGCAAACTGGTATCAAAGATTGAGATCATTTTCATGTGACACCAATTTTTTGTATTTCTGCAAATTTGCTTGGATCCTGCAATGTGCACTGGAAACATAAAAGGACTTAATGTAATTCCATTTGAGCAAATACTCAGCACTCTTCTCTCTAAATATTAGAGCACCCAGAAACTGGTTGCACAAGTATCTGTGCAAGCAAAAAGGCAAGTGTGATTTAGCTGCTGCAGTCTTTTTCTTGCATTTCTGCTTGTGCAAGAGCTCTAGTGCAAGCGGGAATTTTGCGCTGGATCCAACCCACTATCAACAGTTTTACTATTAGAATGTACTTTTGGTTTAAATATTGAGCATTTCACTTTCTACTCCACTAACATCATAGACAACTGAGCATGAAAGGAGCTTTATGTGTCATGTGTAGAAATGCTCAGAATCATTCCTGATGAAGGTGTCAACCAAGTCATGAATGGATAGATTTTGGAGAATTATGAGGCAGTAGTATGGCCCACTACTACCCTCAAGCAGATTAGTCGTCGCATATTTTTTTCAATGCCAGTAGAGTCTTCGGGGAGTGGGGTATCCCTGGTTGTATGTAGAGAAAAGTGCTGGGAAAGAAACTTTAGCTATTACCACCCTCAGATACTTTGGAAGAGTGCTGATGCTCATGCCGGTACATTTAAATATAATTTTGGCAGTGGAGCCCCCTTTAGTCTAAGGAGTTGAGAGAAAGAAAAGATCATGTACGTTAGAAAAACCCTGCCTTTGGGTCCCGTAGGGCTGCCAGCCTCCAGGTGTGGCCTGGGGATCTCCCTCTTTTACAACTGATCTCCAGCTGACAGAGATCAGCTCCCCTGGAAAAAATGGCTGCTTTGGAGGGTGGACTCTATAGCATTGTACTATGCTGAGGCCCCTCACCTCCCCAAACCCCACCTTCTCCTGGCTCTAGCCCCAAAGTCCCCAGGTATTTTCCAACCCAGACTTGGCAACCCTAGGGTCCCCTCAAGTTCTAGCATTATGTAAGAGAAAAAGGTCCACCTATCCACTTTCTCATTAGTGTGCATCACCATAGACTCACCAGCATTTGCCATGTTGTGACCCACTCATCCAATTTTGAGTTTCCTCCTGAAAGAATGTTAATCCTTTGCTTCCTTCTCAGAACTAGCAATATGGGGTGGCTTGCAAGGTGTGGCTGAATGCTCAAAGAAACACAGCAACAATTTATAATAGAAAAAGGAGTTTATTTAGGGAAAAACAGAGAAATTATGGGTGGAATTTGAAATAAGATCAGTCCTAATGAGGAATCCATTGACACATGCAAACAAAAACAAAGATAAATAAAAGCATAAACACATCAGACTAGGTAGACACATTCTGCATTATAATCTAAAAAACCTTTTGGTTAGTGGTATAAAATTTAGGGCTGAGCTTGCTCCTCTGATGTGGACAAAGGCAAAACAAAAAGGCAGTGCCTAGGTAGCCCGTTTACAGTGGAATCCTAAGCAGAGTTACTCCAGTATAAACCCATGGAAATCAAGCTGGCACAAGAACCGTGCTTTGGACCAGGACACAGTATATGTCCCCTCGAAGGGGAGAGTCCACTGAAGATGGGGGTGTATGAGGTGTGGGGGTCCAAACCTTATTTTGGGTGCAGGGGGCACTTCCTTATTCAAATCTCCTTTGAAATACAGGCCTCGGGGAGAGCCCTCTGAATAAAAGTTCTTGGCATCAGAACCAGTGTTTGGACCAGGACTCACTGTATGTCATCTTGCAGGGGACTGTCTCCAGAGCATGGGGATGTGTCATTTGGGGTAGTCCAAAGATTGTTTTGTGGGTGAAGCCCGGCCCCAGTGTAGGGTTGCCAAGTCTAATGGACTCACTGGCGGGGGGGAGTCCTCCTGTGGTCGGGAGTTTCTTCTGGCCGGTGGCGTCACCAGAAATGACATCGGCACATTGGGGGCGTTGCCAGAGCGTCGCCCTGGCAACGCCCCCAACGTGCCGACGTCACTTCCAGTGACGTCATTACGTTGTCCTCGCCGGACGACTTTGGGGGTGGGGTTCCCCCCGCCGGCCAAATGCTGGCTGGCGGATCGGGAACCCCTTTAGCAGGGGATCCCCCACCCCCCGGGCTGACTTGGCAGCCCTACCCCAGTGTCTGCCTGTGTGATTCTCCAGGGGGCACCACACTTGGGAGCAGCTGGCACAAGAACCGTGCTTTGGACCAGGACACAGTATATGTCCCCTCGAAGGGGAGAGTCCACTGAAGATGGGGGTGTATGAGGTGTGGGGGTCCAAACCTTATTTTGGGTGCAGGGGGCACTTCCTTATTCAAATCTCCTTTGAAATACAGGCCTCGGGGAGAGCCCTCTGAATAAAAGTTCTTGGCATCAGAACCAGTGTTTGGACCAGGACTCACTGTATGTCATCTTGCAGGGGACTGTCTCCAGAGCATGGGGATGTGTCATTTGGGGTAGTCCAAAGATTGTTTTGTGGGTGAAGCCCGGCCCCAGTGTAGGGTTGCCAAGTCTAATGGACTCACTGGCGGGGGGGGGGAGTCCTCCTGTGGTCGGGAGTTTCTTCTGGCCGGTGGCGTCACCAGAAATGACGTCAGCACGTTGGGGGCGTTGCCAGAGCATCGCCCTGGCAACGCCCCCAACGTGCCGACGTCACTTCCAGTGACGTCATTACGTTGTCCTCGCCGGACGACTTTGGGGGTGGGGTTCCCCCCGCCGGCCAAATGCTGGCTGGCGGATCGGGAACCCCTTAAGCAGGGGATCCCCCACCCCCCAGGCTGACTTGGCAGCCCTACCCCAGTGTCTGCCTGTGTGATTCTCCAGGGGGCACCACACTTGGGAGCAGCTGGCACAAGAACCGTGCTTTGGACCAGGACACAGTATATGTCCTCTCGAAGGGGAGAATCCACTGAAGATGGGGGTGTATGAAGTGTGGGGGGGCCAAACCCTATTTTGGGTACAGAGGACACTTTTTAATTTGAATCTCCTTTGAAATACAGGCCTCTGGGAAGCACTCTGAATAGAGGCTTGTGTCTTCAGAACCAGTGTTTGGACTGGGCAGTGCTGTATGTCATCTTGCAGGGACAGTCCCCAGAGCATGCGGATGTGTCATTTGGGGTGGTCCAAAGATTGTTTTGGGGTGCAGCCCGGCCCCAGTGTCTATCTGTGTGATTGTCCTGGGGGCACCACACTTTGGAGCAGCTGGCACAAGAACCGTGATTTGGACCAGGACAGAACATATATCTGCTCGAAGGGTAGAGTCCCTTGAAGATGGGGGTGTATGAAGTGTGGGGGTCCAAACATTATTTTGGGTTGTAAAGGGCAACCAGTTCCTTATTCAAATCTCCTTAGAAATAGAGGCCTTTTGGAGTCACTCCGAATAGAAGCTCGTGGCTTCAGAACCAGTGTTTGGACCAGGCAGTGCTATATGTCATCTTGCAGGGGACAGTCCCCAGAGCATGAGGATGTGTCATTTGGGATGGTCCAAAGATTTGGGGGGCGTGTAGCCCGGCCCCAGTGTCTGCCTGTGTGATTATCCTAGGGGCACCTCACTTTGGAGCAGCTGGCACAAGAACCGTGCTTTGGACCAGGAAACAACATATATCTTTTTGAAGCGGAGAGTCCTGTGAACCTGGGGGTATATAATATGTGGTGGTCCAGACCTTATTTTGGGGTTCAGAGCTTTCCAGCTCTCCTCAGTGTTTCTGGATGAATTCACGAATAAGTCACGAATAAGGATTGAATAAAGAACTAGGAATAAGGAACCAACTTCAGCCTCCTACCCAAGGGCCAGCGGAAGCTCTCACAATGCACTGCTGCTGACAGAGTCAAAGGAGGGAACAGTCATCAGACGACTCAGACAATAGAGACAGGGCAGCAGGGGGAGGGGACCAGTGTACATGGGATCAGCGCCTGCCTGCCTGTTGCGTTGCTGGGTCCTAAAATGCCTCTTGGCACCCCAATGACCCAGTGCCCTACTACCCACATTGCCTCAGTTCAGGGATAATGGGAGACGCAGGAATCGTCTTGGGACCAAGGCTGGGTCAAGTCAAAAAGTGGGGGGGGGGGGGGGAGAAAAGGGAATAAGAAGCGGGGGGGGGGGACACTGAACGGACCATCCCAGGATGACGATGAATCCACAGAAAAGTTAGAAAATGGCCCTTAGCCTTCCGAGGTAAGAAGCTATTCCTTTCCCTCCCCTCCACTGCTCTGTTAATTCAATTCAATTCAATTTGAATTTAATTTATTTTCATTTTATTAGTGCCCCCGCTGGATCCCGGCACCCCCCCCCCCCCAAAAAAAATCCTGGCTACAGCACTGGCTGCAGCAGTGAAAAAGGCAAACACTATGTTAAGGATTATTTGGAAAGGGACTGACAATAAAATGAATGATATTGTAATGTGCCTGTAGAGATCTATGGTGTGGTCTCATTTGGAATACTATGTGCAGTTCTGGTCACCGTATCTCCAAAAGGGCGCTGCAGAGCTGGAGAAAGTACAGAGGAGGGCAACCAAGGTGATTAGGGGGTTGCAGCACCTTCCCTATGAGGAAATGCCAAGGAGTCAACTAAGGGGAGACATAGAGGTTTATAAAATTATGCATGGGTTCGAGAGAGTTGACAAAGAGAAATTCCCCCCTTCTCCCAGTATACTAGAACTCAAGGGCATTAAATGAAATTGATGGGCAGTAGGTTCAGGACAGTCAAAAAGAAATGCTACTTTACACAGAGAGTGAATAAAATGTTGAATTCTCTGCCCGAGGATGCAGTGATGGCCACAGGAATAAACAGCCTTAAAAAGGGGATTAGATAGATTCATGGAGGATAAGTCTATCAATGGCTACTGGCCATGGTGGTTGAGGGGAACCTCCACCAGGGGCATAGACTTTCCATTCTCCCGGGGGGGGGGCTCTCTCTCATGCATGCAAAGCGTGTGCGCCACTGCCAGGACAATGTCCCCGCCGCCTCTCCCCCCCACCTGGCTCCCACGCACCCCTCGGAGGGAGTGGGTGTGGGGGAGCTGGGTGGGGGGCTCTTGCAGCGGCGGCCGGGGAGGCTTGTGGCAGGTGGGGAGGCATGGCGGCAGTGTCCCCCCTGCAACCGCCAGAGCAGCCACTGCCACGCTGCCACTGCTGGGGTGATGTCCCTGCCATGGCCAGAGCCGCCGCCGCCCTGCCATGGCCGGGGCGATGTCCCCACCGCCAGAGCCACCGCACTGCCGCTCTCTGGGAGGGAGGGAGGAGTGGGTGGGTGGGGAGAGCGGCTCTGGCAGCGGTGCGGTGGCAGGAAGGTGTGGCGGCAGGCGCTCCATTTTGCTGGGTCAGTCTCCCCCAGGAAATTTCGGGGGTGGCTCGAGCCCTCGAGCCCCCCTCCATAGTTTATGCCTATGACCTCCACATTCAGAGGTACTAAGCTTCTGAATCCTAGAGCCAGGAGGCAACATCCCCTGTTGGTCTCTATGCCCTGTTGTTGACTGTCCACAGGAACTGGTTGGCCACTGTGTGAGACAGGATGCTGGACTAGATGGACTTTTGATCTGATCCAGCAGGGTTCTTCTTATGTTCAGATATGGAAAGATCTGCCCTGCATTTGGAAGCCCCTTTCCCCCCTTCTGTTTGTTTGTTTACACTGAATTTTTTATTGGAAGCTGCTTTAGGTCCCCATTGAAGAGAAAAGCGGCACATACATGCTTAAACAAATAGAGAAGATTGTATTTTTACTCCTGAAGAGTCATCCAGTTCAGTATTTCTCAAACTTTGAGACAATTATTGCTCAGAGCACATGCAGATTCAGTCTTCATAATCTCCAGTTAAAATGATCTCCCTAGGATAGGCCACTGCTGCTAGTCTAAGCAGATGGTCGACTGGACTAGATGAACCAGTTTTTAAATTCAGTACTAGACAGTGGCTTACATGAGGCTTCAGCATTCAGTATGCATTGCAGTCCTCATCCTGTAGATCCTCACAACAACTCTTGAGATGCAGACTATTTTCGTTTCCATTTAACAGACCAGGAACCCAGACTGTAGCCTGGATAATCCTGTGCAACCAGCTGAATGTACAGTCATTTCCTTATTTGGCTGTCACTTCCAAAGGGTGACAACTTGTACAAGAAGTTGTGAATGTTGAAGCAGTAAAAATTTTCCTTGCGAACTCCACCTCTGAATGTGACAAAGAGGCATGCCCAGCCCATACCCAGAAACAATTGGGTGTTTGACTGCAGGGCAGGATTCTCAAGCCCATGAAAACAGCAACTAATCCCAAATCACTTGTGGACTGAATGGCAGGGCTGGCACTTAATGTGGTCTACCAGCCCAGTTTTGTAGATCAGTTACAGTCCGGTAATTTGGTAGTGATTTGTAGTCTGGCAACTTCAGCTGGGTAAATGCACATTGGAGCAAGCAGGTTCTGTCTTGTTTCCCAGGATAGCCATGTGACCCCTTGCAACTACTACTTCTGGCCATATATGGGATACTGCTTGGTTACTTTCCTTCATCCTGTCATGGACTGACATCTCCTCACCAGATGAAGAGAGTAAAGAATTGGGTGAAGAGGAGCTGAGCAAGAGGGACCACTCTAGAGGAAGACACGCAAGATGCCTCCAGGAGCCACCTTGGACATGCCAGAGGAGTCCCAGGAGTCTGGGTCAACTCTGTTGCCCAAAGATACAGGCCTACCTTCCTCCTCAGACTTGAACTCTGAGCCTCCCCCCCCCCCCCAAGTCCACAGTAGGACCTGAGGTCTTTCCCTAAATGAACTCTCTAAACCCACAGGACCATGAACTGTCGTACTGTAACTTCTGGATCTTGGCATTGAATGGGACACATTTGGAGCATCACAAAAGCCTTGTGTTCTGCAGGGGCTAATGGAAAGTTCTAATATGGTGCTCTAGGCTGTCTTTGTTGCATCAGAACTATTACCTGATTTGGTCAGAGTGTCAGAATGGATAGGAAATGGTTGTCTTGCACCATCACTAGGATCTCTACTTCTATGAGAGGAGCAAGGCATAGTGTTGTATAGAACTATTCTCTAGCTCTCCATTTCGGTCTCCCAAAGTTTACAATAAATTATTTCTCACCAAATGTCTCCAGTTCTGACTGGATATCCCCAAATGTGATTTGTGGTAGAAGTGGGGTTTATGCTCCCTAGCTATGAAGGTGACCAGGTTCAGAGGAGAACAGTTGTACAGGAATTTTGACAGGTGTAGCTTGGAATGAAAGAATGGAAAATGATACCTATAGAATGTTTTTGCCCTGCCCATAGATCATTGTTCAGGAGGCATGGCAGTGCTTTTCATTTTTAGGCTCAATGGTCCATTCTTAATGGGAGATCTAATTAGATTTAATTAAAGTCAGCACTTCAAGTATTGTTGAGTGACCAGTAGTAGGCATTTGGTGTGGTGGCTGAGAGCCAGTTTAGTGCTAGTGGTTAAGAGCAGTGAATTCTAATCTGGAGAACTGGGTTTGATTCTCCACTCTTTCACATGAAGCCAGCTGGGTGACCTTGGGCCCGTCACAGTTCTCTCAGAGCTCTCTCAGCCCCACCTACCTCACAGGGTGTCTTGTTGTGGGGAAAAGAAAGGAAGGCGATTGTAAGCCACTCCAAGACTCCTTTGGATAGTGAAGAGCTGGGTATAAAAACCAACTTTTCTTCTATTTTCAACAGGGGGGCTATTTGCATCACTTTCACGAGTTAATGAGCTTCTCACTACTTAGCGTTCAAATAATTGCCGTCTTTGAGAAAGGTGCTTTGATAAGACTTGAGGTAAAAAGTTGTAGCAACCTTTGGGCATCTCCACATAGCGGACAAACTAGTTGCAGGTACACCATTGCTACTCTGGAGTTTTCTCACAATTTTTGGACGGCAAAAAAAAATGGCACCACAAAGAAGTCATATTTTAAAATTTTGAAGCTGTGCGAGAACCCGTGCTATCGCATGTAAAAGCCAAGCCCACCAGTGAACTCAGTAACCCTTTGTGACAAGAATAACATGACAGAAGGAGAGGAAGCTAACTCAGCTATGGTTAGATGAACATGACCCAACAGGACTAGAAGCTTATTTGGAGGTGGTTGTCTGTCCTCCCAAAAACCGAGCATGCAAATGTGTGTGACAATCCAGCCCGACTCCAATCTCTTTAAGTTTTTCAATAGGTGTTGACAGCTAAATTGAACTACTGGCACGCACTTCTAGCAGACTAGGGAGAGAACCGCAACTCCTCTCGGGTTTTCAAAACATTTATTAAAGATAATAATTACAAATGCTACATAGTTTGGGAATGACTTTCATTTGTCAGGAGACCTAATAGCGGCAGGAGTGGGAGCCAAGACAAAAGCCCAAACATTTATGGCAGGTTTATCTTGACAAATCTGTACTTTAAAAGACAATATATATTAGAAACATATAAATGAATGTTAGTGCTTTGGCTCCCAGATAACAACAAGACATGAAAACTACAGAAGACAATCCCTTTTGATGGGCCAGCTTTTGCTGGTAGAAGAGCTGACTTGTACAAAGGCTTCTGCATACCATGCAATGTTACATAGCAAGTTGATGGAGCATTCTGTGTTATCCAAAAACTTAAAGGCTAACTGAAGTTGAATTGAGAAAAGATGGTTATGGCACTTCTATGGCAAAATGATTCTAAACCAACTTAACTGTCAAGGCCAGGGCTGACGAGAACCACCATGGGCCCCCGGACAAAGATTCCACCTGGGCCCCTCAATATGACCCTGATCCAAACCAAAATATTATAACAAAACAAATCACTTGGCTTGCTGATACCACGAATCTATAGTAATAAAAAAAATCAGCCATCTTTTATTTATTTATATCCTGTCTTTCTCCCTAATGGGAATCCAGAGCAGTTTACATCGTTCTGCTCTCCTCCATTTTATCCTCACAACAACCCTCTAGGGTAGGTTAGGCTGAGAGTGTGTGAGTGGCCCAAGTAGAAAATGAAGGGAATTGAAACACCCTAAACCAGGTTATCTTCACAACAGACCACATGTAATAAGAGAACTTTTAAGCAACCTGTTGTGTGTGTCTCATACTCACATCCCTAATGTGCCATGGAGAGTTGCACTCTCAGCCAGACCTACCCCACAGGGTTGTTGTGAGGATAAAATGAAGGAGAGCAGAACAATGCAGCTCTGGGTCCCCCTTGCGGAGGAAGACAGGGAATGGTATTTGTCATAAATCGAATTTTGACGACATTCAAAAGATTACATCATTTGTCATATAGCAAAGTAGAGCTATTAGATCTTCCAGCAAAGAGCTGTTAGATCTTCCAGCAACTTTACAAAGACTATTAGATGTTCTAGCAACACAACAATAATGATAACCCGGTGCCTGACCTGGGAGTTCTAACTTCTGCCCCACAGGTATAGCCACTAAAACAGATTAATGTTTCATTACCATGCATGTAAGGGGAGGGGGAGAGAAGCATCCTTTTACTACTTTGTTAAATCATGGGGAAACATTAACTCCTCCCTTATGTTCATAATATTAACAAAGGTTTGCTACTATACTACTATCAAATATATTTGATTAGGGTTCCCAAGTCCCCCCCGGGGGGCAGGGAATCCTCCACTCCAGCAGCCTGTTTTCCACCGGCCCAGATTGGGCTGCCGGGGGAACCCCGCCCCCAAATTGCCAGGCTCCGAGGATGTGCCCGGCGCGATTGCTTCACCCAGAGGTGACGTAATCACGTTGGGCACGTTTTGGGGGGATGCTCTACAATTCGAGGGAAAACTCTATGGTTTTCCCTTGAATTTGGGAAGTCCCACCCCCAGCATGCCCGACGCGATTATGTCACTTCTGGATGACGCAATCGCGGCATGCGCACTTTGCGCACGCGCCAGAAGGATCCTGGCGAAGGACAGACTCCCCCCGCTCCTGGCCAAGGTAGGACTTGGCAACCCTATATTTGGTTGCCAAGCAGGATAGGGATGAGAAGAATTTGAGATCAAGAACTGAAAATAAATTGGGGGGGACATGGAAAATTAGGTGGAGAGAAAGAGAAATGAATGAGAAAAGTGTGAAAAAGAGGGAGGGGAGTTAAGGCAAAGAGAGGGAAAAGTTGTTTTATCTTGCTGCAACACCCTAACTACCGCTTTGCAAGATTGGACTGAGCCGGGTGCAAGGAAAGGAAGAGAAAAAGGCTAGGCTATTATGGAAAATGACTTTGTTAGGCTGCAGGGTGGCAATTACAGTAGCAGCCAGCAGTGCGCTGTCTTGTCTTGCTCCAATGCTGGCCTGGTCCATGGCCTTAGCATGATCTGTTAGGCAAGTTTGTTTCAGTCTTGCAGCTCAGACTTCTCTGTGCCCCTAGTGGCTGTAGCCAGAAATGCATTAAAATGGAAAGACATTCAGCTGGATTAAACACGATGCTGGCTTCAAGGGCCCTCCAGCCAGAGGCATCAACTTTTAAAATACGGGGGGTGGGGGGGGCGTTTTTGTGTGCGTGCGCACGCGCTGAGACCATGTCCCCCCCGGCCCCCCCTGGACTGGCCTAGCCTGGCCACTCCTGCCTCCGTGGGGCCAGGTCAGTCCCGGGGGGGGGGAGGCGGCGGCCCAGGTCAGTCCCAGGGGGGCGGGAGGTGGCGGCCCAGGTCAGTCCCGGGGGGGGCAGGAGGCGGCAGCCCAGGTCAGTCCCAGCAGCCCAGTCCCGCAGCCCAGGCGGCGGCCCGGTTCCGGGGGGGAGGCGGCGGCGGCAGCAGGTCAGTCCCGGGGGGGAGGCGGCGGCCCAGGTCAGTCCCGGCAGCCCAGGCGGCAGCCTGGTCCTGGGGGGGAGGCGGCGGGGCAGCCGGCCAGCCAGCTGGCCTGGGCTCTCCATTTTCCCGGGGGTGGCTGAGCCCCCCCGGGAAATTTCGGGGGTGGCTCAAGCCCCCCCGTAGTTTACGCCTATGCCTCCAGCTGACTTGGGACCCCTGAATTTTGTCCTCCCAGTCCCCCCCTGGTCAGTGGTCCTGGTCATGGCTTCTCCCACAGAATCTTTAGAATAGGCATGGGCTAATAAAATGTCCCACCACAGAGCAATTCTTAGGAATGCATCATACAGGCACATATGCTTATAGATGTCCCTCATCATTCTGTGCGTTATGTGCAGAAGCTGGCTTTTGTTTGGGAACCACATGGAAACACAGGTATTGCATAGACAACAACATATCATGCAAATGTAGATCTGGACTCTCACAGGAATACAGCTGAGAAGTTATAAGTTCCAGAGAGAAAACAAACTGGCAGGGAAGGCGGAAGCACTTGCTATCCTTCCATCCCTCCAGTCATATAAATCACCCTGGGCAGAGCTGCAAAGAAGGGTTTCAGTATACCAAAGGTGGGCTTACCATTGCCCTTCTCTAAAGCAATGGTGCACCTGCATTTGGAATAAAATGAACAGCTCTGGTTGCTGTATCTCAAAAAGGATGTTGCAGAGCTGGAAGAAGTGCAGAATAAGGAAATCCAGATGGTTATGAGGTTGGAGCGCCTTTTTCTATGAGGAAAGGCTGAAGAGTTTAGGACTTTTCAGTTTAGAAAAAAGACTGCTAAGGGGGGGACATAGTAGAGGCTTATAAATTATGCATGGGGTGGAGGAAGTGGGTAGGGAGAGGCTTTTCTCCATGATACTAGAACTCAGGGGCACCCAATGACAGACAAAAGACAATAGTTCTTTATTCAACAAATAAATAAATCATGAAATGCCCTGTCAGTGATGGCCACCAGCCTAGATAGCTATAAAAGGGTGTTAGATTCATTGCAGAGAGGCTCCATCAGCTGCTGCTATCCATGCTGAATAAAGGGAACCTTCATATTCAGAGTCAGTAAACCTCTGAAACCCAGTGCTAGGAGGCAACATCAGGACAAGGACTTGATGTCTGTGCCCTGTTTTTTGGCCCTCCAGTGAAACTGGTTGGCCAGTACATGAGACAGAATACTGGACTATAAATGGACCACTTGTCCGGTCCAGCAGGGCTCTTCTTATGTTCTTAAGGGGCTACTGGGGTTTTGATCATGGACCTTTAATGGAACATGTGGGTTGTTTCTTATTTTTCAGTGTACTCTATTGCAGCCTGATAGTAGAAGTGGGGGCGACGGTAAGTGATAGTAGAGAGAACCAGAGATCTGCAATAGGTTCTCTTCTCATTCCTTCTGTTCTGCTCTGTTCTGTTTGCCTTTCTTTTCTTTTCCTTCTCCCTAGTCTATTCAGTGACTGACAATGGTGCCCACTATTTATTTGCACAGTCTTATTCAGCTTGTAACTGGAGACTTTCTGTGAATATGTATTTGCAAAGTAACTAGTGTAAAAAAAGATCGTATCTTATCTAAAGTCATTAACTGTGACTGAAATCCATTCCAGGCAGAGCAGTGAGTCAAAGCGGTATGGTGGAATCAGACAATCCTCCCCCACCCGACGCTCAATGGGTTTTGCAACAATGGAAATCCAGTGGAAAAAATTGTCTTAAAGGGTTTGCCATATGACCGCGTGTATGAACGCTCGCAGAAGCCATGCTTGCCACCTATTATGCTTACTTTCTGTGCAACTTAGTGGTACTGAACTCCTACCCCTGAGGAATTGCAAAAGTCATCAAAGCACAGGAACATACTGCATGTCTATGTTAAAGTGGTAATCTTCAGGACAAGGCTTACGTTGTTCAGTTTTACATTTCTCAGGCAATCTTATTTTCCTATATTGCTCATGCAGTAAAACACTCATCACATGCTTTTGCTTAATTCATCCGATGCTAATGCTTGCAGGACTATGGCTGTACCAAACCATTGGCTTCCCACACCATGCAACCAGGGGTGTAGACTTTTGGAAATTCCGGGGGGGGGGGCTCCTTAGCACGCACACTTTGTGTGCGCACTCGCTGGGGTGATGTTCTCCCCCCCGGGAAACTGCCGCGCCTCCCTGGGCCCTTCTGAGGCCTGCCAGCTGCTGCCGGTGCCTCTCTCTCCCCCCCCTGGCCACCCCTTCCCTCTCCCTCTCCAGCAGCAGCAGCCGGGCCTCAGAAGGACCCGGGGAGGTGCGGCGGCAGGTACTCCGTTTTGCCGGGGGTGGCTGAGCCCCCCCCGGGAAATTTCAGGGGTGGCTCGAGCCCTCGAGCCCCCCCCCTACTCTACACCTGTGCATGCAACTGGTTCATGCTTCCCCAGCCTTCCAGTTTGGCTGGTATCTCCACAGGCTTGGAGTGGGATCACTTCTCATTTTAATTTCATATTGCAATAATATCAAGAACAGAACTCCCTCAGTTTACACAGAAACAATTGATGCTATTTGCATTTCACATTCTAACGGATTCCTAACAAGCTCTCTGAAGATTTGCCCTGAAATTGTTTTCTCTCCAAAGTCACACAACACAGTGGTAGTATAATGACATTTTAATGGGGTCCCCATAGATTCTCAGAGAAATTGTCAGGAGAAAATTGTCACAATGTTAATTGAATTGGGAGCTAATGTTGTTGATCTAAAATGGGAACGGTAATCGCTCTGCAAGGAGGAGGAATGGGGAAAAAAGGGGGGGGGACTGATTCTACACACATTAATATGACAGGTTAATCAAAGCCGTGTGCACTCTGGAATTCTTCCTCAGTGTAGAAAATCTACAGAATTTTTCATCGGCAGGGCAGCTACAGTCAGCATCCTGGGAATCTGAGCTTTCTTCTTCAAAATAATACCAGACTCTCTAGCCCTTAAGGCTTCTGAGTATGTAATCAGCTGCATGGATGACTGTAGTTATCTTATGTGACGTGCTTAAAACACTTGCCACCTATGATTTCTGTGCCTGTTGTGCAATTGCTGAAAGTCCAGCACCCATAACAGTGGGCTCCCCTAACTGAGAAACTTTTACAGAGAGCTTTTAAGGCCTAAGGGGCTGCAGTGGCTCAGTGGTTAAGACGCTGAACTGCAGACTGGAAGGTCGGTAGTTCAGCGGTTCGAGAACCAAGTGCTGCATGATGGAGTGAGCTCCCATCTCTGGTCCCAGCTCCTGCCAACCTAGCAGTTTGAAAGCAAGAAATTGCAAATAGATAAATAGGTACCACTTCAGTGGGAAGGTAACAGCGTACTGTGCATCTCGGCATCCAGTCATGCCGGCCACATGACCACATAAATGTCTTCGGACAGCGCTGGCTCTTTGGCTTGGAAATGGAGATGAGAACTGCCCCCTAGAGTCAGATTCGACTGGCTTTCAAGCAAGGGAAACCTTTACCTTTTACCTTTAAGGCCTAAGTGCTTTGCTATCATGACCTCATTCATTCTTACAACCATCCTATGAGGTAGATAATCAGTTAGGGTTTCCAACTGGCTTGAAGAAAAATGTTCTGTCTCTTTAAAAGGGAAAACAGGTGGCTGAAGCTTTTCACTGCATAAAGGTAAATAATATCACCTGGTAAATAATACCCCATTAAGCCTGTATTAAAGGGACAGGACATTTTTTTCTCTCCAGGACTGTTGACAGCACTGTTACCAATGTGCCCAAATTACAGATCTCCTCAGAAGTGTATCCCATTTTGTTCAATGGAGCTTACTCCCGGCAAAGTGTTCTCAGAACTGCAGCCTAAGTGACTTTTCCCAGGGCTGTAGTTTGACGCAAGTGCATTTAGGAAAGGAATTCAATGGCTATTGACGGTGTGCCAGAGTCACTCTCTGCTTAGCTAAATATATTCAGATGGGATCAGAGGAAAGTAGCAGGGTCACAAAGTGCTACATATTTAATCCTGTTTAGCTTAGAAAATGAATGCTTGAAAAAGGCCTGTGTTGGGGAAGGAGTCATTGACCTTCCTTTGCCTATCTTGAGCGGAGCCCTTAGCGAGAAGGAAGTGCAGAGATCAATGAAGTAAACAAACAGTCGGTCGGTGCCCTGATAAGCCGTTTTTCTAACATGAGCCCCAGAATTATTGATCTGTCCTGGAATTCATGCAGCTCTAGTTTTTCGATGACTCTGTGCTGGCACAATGGGGGCTTGATAACTCTGGGGATTAGTAAGGAGATATAATACAAAGGACTCTAAATGTCTTAGATGGCAGAGTGGAGATGCAAGGGCTCCTGGGTAGCTGGGCTTCCAAGCTACTGGGCACACCCACACACATGCCATCCCGTTTCTTCAGACGAATTTTCCTGAAGCTCAAGGTGTTATACAACTGCCTTATATGAATTCATTGAGATACCATTGGTCCCTCCAGCTCAGTACTATCTACTCTGATTAGCAGCTGCTCTCCAGAGTCATAGGGTCATACTCGGCATGATGCTACCTGGAGATGCCAGGGATTGAACCTGGACCCTGCTGCGTATCAAGTTTGGGCTCTACTGCTCAGCCACAATCCCATCCCATTGCCCATCCAGATAGACCAGCCTGTTTTGCTTCAACAAGTTTCCTGCAGCCTTCAGACCCTGCACTTGGTTGACCATACATGCCACACAGAGTTTGGTGTATGAGGGCCCTTTGATCCATTGTACTTTTACCTAATTCAGCCCTCCGTTTGCAGACGCATGTCGACTCGCATGCAATTATAGGCATCTTCCTCCCGAAAGGGCAACAAATTTTATGTTCTCTCCTTTCCTTCCAGAAGGAAAATGTAGTATCCATATCCTCTGCAGAGTCCTGGGACAGAGAATTTTAATATTCTCCAGGTTGGAAGTAGGGATACTCATACACCAACCAGTTCAGGTCAAATGAATTGTTCAGCCAGGGATCATAAATAAAAACTACACTTTTAAAACTGCTGCTGTGAACAATTGCTATAGCGCAGGGATCCCCAGTATGTTACCCACAGGCACAGTGACACCTGCTGATACCTTTCGTGACTCCCACCAACTGTTTGTAGAAAGTGGGTGTGTGTGTGAGTGCGGGGGGTCTTTTGCTCAGCAGGTCTTCTGACTGGCCATTGGAGAACTGATTGGCTGTGCAGATTTTTTTTAAAAAAAGATGCTTTGCCAGCAGCTGCCACCAAGCACAAGGATTTTTACTGTGTTACTGAAGGTAAGCTGTGTGTGTATATTCAGCACAAGATTTTAAAACAATATGTTCCTCTGAAAAGGCATCCTGTTAAACAGAACTTCTGCCTATGATGTTGAAGAGTTTCTGTTTGAATTATGCATGACATCACTTCTTGACATTTTGTGGTTGGCTCCACCTCCTGAGGCAGCCATTTAATGGTTGGGCCTACCAGCTTGTGTCAGAATTCTAAAGGTACTTGCAGACTTGAGAAGATTGCTATAGGGCAACACACACATGAAGCTGCCTTATGCTCAGTCAGACCATTGGCCTATCCAGATCCAGACCAGATCCAGAAGTACTCCAGGGACTCCAGTCAAAGCCTTTCACATTATCTTCATCTTCTTCTTCTTCTTCAAATCCACACTCCCCCCAAACTCTACTCTATTAACCAAAGTCTAGGCTGGATGATTTAAAGTTTTGAGATCCACCCCCCACCGCACTCCTGTTCCTGCTATACACAGTACTGTAAAGCTACTGGCTTTAAGGTGATCCCACTGAAACGGGCCTTATTTCTCCTCTCTAGATGATTGGTGCTGCAATCCTAAAGACGCTTTCCTGGGAGTTGTTATTGTTCAGTTGCACAGTTGGGTCCAACTCTTCACGACCCCATGGACCACATCATGCCAGGCCCTCCTGTCCTCCACCGCCCTCCAGAGCCTGCTCAACTCCATGCTCATCGCATCAATAACATTGTCTAACCATCTCATCCTTTGCCATCCCCTTCTTCTGTTACCTTCAATATATCCCAGCATCAAGGTCTTCTCCAGTGACTGCTCCCTTCTCATTTGAGCTTCAGCTTTAGTATCTGACCTTCCAGGGAACAGTCAGGGTTGATTTCTTTTAAGATTGACTGATTTGATCTCTTTGCAGTCCAAGGGACTCTTGAGAGTCTTCCCCAGCACCATAATTTGAAAGTGTCTATTTTTCGGCACTCGGCCTTCTTTATGGTCCAACTCTTGCAGCCATACATTACTACTGGGAGTACCATCACTTTGACCATATGGACTTTTATTGGCAGGGTGATGTCTCTACTTTTTATTATGCTGTCTAGATTTGCCATCGCTTTCCTCCCAAGGAGCAGACATCTTTTAATTTCATGGCTGCAGTCACTGTCTGCAGTGATCTTGGATCCCAGGAAGGTGAAGTCTGTCACTGCTTCCATGACTTCCCCTTCTATTTGCCAAGAACTGATGGGGCCGAATACCATGATCTTAGTTTTTTTGATGTTGAGTTCCTGGGAGTAAGCCCCATTAAATAACATGGGAGTTAATTCTGAGTAGGATTGCTCCCTAGGAATGCCTTTCTCCTCACCATGAATAGTATAAAACAACATTTCTATCCTTTTTTTTTTGGTACACAAGATTCAAGGAGGTTACAAAATTTAAAATACTAAAACTGCAGAGCAGTCATAAAGGTGGTGAACAAAGCTTATCCACACGTAAGAGCCCAACAAGAATCTTGCCCAAACAGAACTACTAGATACAGCTTCCTCCCAAGATTGGTGCTAGAAACTGTCATCAAGTCACAGCCAACTTAGAAGAAGAAGAGAGAAGAAAAGATATTGGATTTATACCCCACCCTTCGCTGCCCAGAGGAGTCTCAGAGCAGCTTACAATCTCCTTTCCCTTCCCCTCCCCACAACAGACACCCTGTGAGGTGGGGGGGGGGGCTGAGAGAGTTCTTTCGAGAACTGCTCATGAGAGAACAGCTCTCAAAGGACTTGTAACTGACCCAAGGTCACACCAGCAGCAGCATGTGGAGGAGTGGGGAATCAAACCTGGTTCTCCTAGATTAGAGTCCATGCTCCTAACCACTACACCAAACTGGCTCTCTAACTGAAGGCAACCTTGTAGGGTTTCAGGGCAAGAGTCAAACAGAGGATGTTTCCTGCTGCCTACCTCTGCACAGCAACCTTGGGGTTCTTTGGGGGTCTCCTGTCTACATACTAACCAGTGCTGCTGACCCTGCTTAGCTTCCAAGACCTGATGAGACTGGGCTAGTCTGGGCCATCCAGGACCTCCTTAGACCAGACAATGACAAAAGACCTCAACTACTACTAAAAACCCTTTTAAACCAAATCACTTTACAAAACTTCTGAAACTCAGCTAGTGAGGGACCATGTCTGATTTCCTTGGCTCAGCTGTTCCAGAAGACTGGGGGCTGCAGCAGCCCAAAACACCAGAGTTTGGACTCAAGAAGATCAGATGGACTTTAAAAAGGCAGCAGTCAAGTGAGCTCTGCAGAGACCTAAGCTGGCTCGTGTGTTCATACTTGTAGAGAAGGTGGGCTGCAATATTTCCAGGTGGGCCAGACCCTTCTCAGCCAAATGCAAGTGTTTAGAGCTCTTATCTGCTTTAAGCAGTTGGCCATGTTCACAGATAAAATAGATTGAATCTAGTAACAATTGTTCACTAGTGGAAGGAGGGAGTTCTTTCAGTGATTTCTACCCTGCTACTACTGCAGACCCCCAATTCAACCCTCATGGTGTTCCTGGGGGTTTGCTGTCTCCAAAGAACGGCCTTTCTGGGAGCTCAGTGGCTTGCAGTGGAAGATGGGTGGCAGGAAAGCCCCATTCTTCTGATGGAAGTACTCCCAGTCATGGAAAATCACAGCTGGATCCATCCCAATAGCTAATGGGTGGTGATGGTGGTACAAGAAATCTCTGTAGTCCAAAAACAAGCTCCTCTCCTCTTAGACATAAATGGTAGCATCACAAATTAAAAGACTGGGCTTTTAAAAGAGTTTTGGGAGCACACTCATAGGCCCCATCCTTGTTACAGCCCTCTTTCAAGCTGCCTTAAATTCTATGGCGAATTTTTCAGTCTGTTGAATTGGAAACTTAAAACAAACAAGAACAAAACGTCATCAGGATGCTGAAATGTAATCTTAGTACTAAATCCTGTGCTTCGAGCTGAGGAATCACAATAGAGAGCTCTGTCATGTTCTAAGAGAGCAGCTGCTTGAAAGCTTATACTGGTGACATATAGCTTGTTTCTGTTTAAACACATTTATATAAGATTTGAACACATGAAGCTACCTTATACTAAATCAGGTCATCAGTCTCTCGGGGTCACTATTGTCAACTCTGACTGGCAGAGTCTCCAGGGTCTCAGGCTGAGGTCTTTCTCATCACCTCCTACTTGATCCTTTTAAAGTAGAGATGCCAGGGACTGAAACAGAGACTTTCTGTGTGCCAAGCAGATGCTCTACTGCTGTCACAGCCCCCCCCCCCCCCCGTGACTGCCAGAGAGTGTGGTGCAGTGATTAGTGTATACAACTAGGACTGGGGAATCCTGTATTAAAATACCCCCCAGCTATGAAACAGTGGGCTTGGGCTAGTCACCTTTTCTAAGCAGAACCTACCTCACAGAGTTATTGTAAAGATTAAATGGAGCTGGGGGAAACAATGTACATCATTCTGGGCTTCTTGGAGGAAAGGCAGGATAAAAAAATTAGACAGATAGGTTGTGTTTTTCTTTTAGAATTGAAAGTAAGATAACTTAGGTTACAGTCTGTTGTGTATCAAGACCGCGGTCGCCAGGGACTCCCGTAATGGCGACCGCCACGTGGTCATCACACATGGCCAGAATCTACCTGAGCTTCAGCCAGGTAGAACAATAGCCGGTCGGATCCTAAACGACCACCAATCATGAGCCTAGGTTTCCCCCAGGGTACCTATGAACAGTAACCACTATCTTAAGGTCCTATCAGGACATTGGGGCGAGGTTGGGGGATTATCTCCGACTGGCATAAAAGAGGGCTCTGAGCCCGGAGTTTCTCATTTTCCATCTTGACCCACAATAAACGACTATGCTGATTTCACTGTCACCTGCCTCCTGACTCCAATACTTTCCACTGGTGATGAGGGTGGGATCCCGATGAGTGACTCTTCAGCCAAACCAAGCAGCCCTGCACTGAGCACCAATCTGCCGGCTCCAGGCACTGCTGAGCTCCAGCGCTCTGGGGCACCGCTGCAAGCCCACGAGGACACCGCTCACCATGCCATTCCTGCTCTGGTAATTATGGCTGACGCTCCGGGACCAATACCCCCTTTTGACACATCTCGCCCAGAGACCTGGGAGGCATGGATCAAGCAGCTGGGCTGTGCCTTCATCGTCTGGGGCATCACCGATGAGGACGTGAAGCGAGCCTGGCTCTTGAGCTCTTGTGGGGTGGATGCAATGCAGGTCGCCCAGAGCCTGCTCACCCCCCAAGATCCCTTCGAGGTGCCTTATGATATCCTAACCAAGGCTCTCGGGGACTACTTCACCCCCAAACCCTCTAAAATGGCCCTGCACCTGGACTTCATCCGACACCAACAGCAGCCCGGAGAATCGGCTGCAACATTCGTGGCCGACCTCCGCCGCATGGTGGTGGGCTGTGAGTTCCACCATGTCGACAACCACATGGAGACAGCATTCATGGGGGGAGTATGAGAAGCCAAGTTACGGCGCCGACTGATAGCGCTTCCCGAGCCGGCCCTTGAGAAGATGCTACAAACAGCCGTGGCTTACGAGGCAACTCTAAAGGACAAGCCGGCCACCAAGGTCCATCACACCGCAACTTCCAGGTCCGAATCATCCGAGGATGAGGACGTCCATGAGATCCAGCCTGGCACCCGGCATCCACCACTGTTCTTCCCGCTTCTCCCAAAAACAGGCCACCCCCAACATGCGCTAGCTGTGGGGACCCCCACGAGCGATGTTCTTGCCATTTCCGGGACACCGTCTGCCAATCCTGCGGTAAAATGGGGCACATTGCCAAGGCCTGTCGCACCCGGACCAGCCGCTGCTCAACCACTGCAAACTACGAGACGATGGATAGCCTCACGACAGCAGCACAGGTACTGAACTTACCCCAACCCCTCCCTGGAGCATTTATGGTGGACCTTCAGATTGAGGGTACCCCCTGTTCCATGGAGTTGGACTCTGGGTCCGCGTACTCCATAGTCTCTGCAGCAACCTTTAAATGGATCTGCCCACGGGGGGGGGGGGGGACCCTGGCTACGCCGGCCAACGGGTCTGGCTCTCCAGGATTTCCAAAAGAACCCGGTCGCAATCAAGGGGCTGGCCAAGGTCAGGGTCCAGTACCATGAATTCAATGGGCCCCTTGACCTCCTCGTGGTGGAACGAGACCTCATCAGTCTCCTGGGACGTGCTTGGTTTTAACCCTTCAGGGTGAGAGTCACAGGGGTGTACTGCGTGGGGGCCGCAGACTACACATCAGTCTGTGTGGAATTCCCGGCTGTTTTCGACGGCACACTTGGCTCCTACCAGGGGCCCCTGTCTCCCTGGACTTAGATCCTGCAGTCCGCCCCATCTGCGTGGCAGTCCGGCAGCCTCCCCTGCCCATACAGCCGAAAGTAGAGGTGGAGCTGGACAAGCTCGTGGCGCAAGACGTGCTTAAGCCAGTCTCCCACGCTAGGTGGGAGACTTCGATAGTAACTCCCTTGAAAGCAAACGGGGAGGTCCGTATTTGTGCGGACTACAAATGCACTTTGAACTTGGCCTTGCAAGACCACGCGTACCCAGTGCCTGTGGTCAGCCATGTTTTGGCCTCCCTTGCTAGGGCCAAGGTATTTGGGAAGCTGGACCTGGCACAGGCCTACCAGCAGCTCCCCATGGACGATGCCACAGCCGAGGCACAGACCATCGTCACACACAAGGGAGCGTTCAAGGTAAAGCGGCTTCAGTTCGGGGTCAGCGTCGCTCCCAGGTAGTTCCAACAGCTAATGGACTCTGTTTTAAAAGGCATTCCAGGCATGAAGCCGTTCGTTGATGAGCTCCTGATCACAGCCCCAGACATCGCCACCTTCAAGACCTGGCTGCGGGCTGTCCTCCAGCGATTCCAGGACACCAGCCTTAAGGTGTGCAAGGACAAATGCACCTTGGGCATCCCATCTGTGACATTCCTGGGCTTCACCATTGATGCCCAGGGCATCCACCCCACCCCAGAGAAGGTAGCAGCCATCACGGAAGCACCCACACCTACATCAAGGGTGGAGCTACAGGCCTTCCTGGGACTCCTGAACTCCTGCATTCCACGTTGCACTCATTGAGGACCTCCCGGACCAGCCTATCCAGGTATCCAACGTGGCCCGTCGCATGGCCCGAGACCAAGTCCTCTCCCGGGTCTTGGACTGGGTGGGGAGGGGGTGGTCCAACCATCCGGGCCCTAATTTTGCTGCTTACACAGCAAGGTGGCACGCACTGTCCACCCACAAGGGGTGCTTACTATGGGGCACAAGGGTGGTCATCCCAGGGCCGCTCTGCTCCAAGGTCCTAGCAGCCCTCCATGATTCCCATCCCAGAATTGCCCAGATGAAAGCCCTGGGCCGCAGCTATGTGTGGTGGCCAGGCATGGACAAGGAAATTGAGGACCGGGTGTACTGGTGCAGCAAATGCCAAGAGTCACACCCTGATCCTCCTCATGCCCCTGTCCGGCCCTGGGAGTCAACTGACAAGCCCTGGTCTCAACTCCACCTGGACTTCGCAGGGCTGGTCCAGGGCCAGTTGTTTTTTATTGTTGTAGACAGCTACAGCAAGTGGCTGGAGGTAGTCCCAGTGCGGGCTACCTCGACAGAAGCAGCCGTCTGAGCTCTGTGGTGCATCTTCGCCACCCATGGGTTGCCTGACACCCTCGTTATGGACAACGGGACAGCCTTGACGTCCAGGGAGTTCCAGTGCTTTGTGGACTCTTTCTGTATCTGGCACATCCACTTGGCGCCTTTCCATCCTGCAACCAATGGCCAGGCAGAACGGATGGTAAGAACAACCAAGGATGCCCTTAAGTGGATAGAACAAGGGGATTGGGAGCTCCAGCTGATTAAGTTCCTATTCGGCCAACGGAACACCCCACACACTGAGATGGGACGCCAACTGACGGAGCTACTGATGGGTCGATGCCTCAGCTCCCTGCTGGATTGCCTCCACCCAGACCGCACCATCAGCTGCGACGCCAAGCACGAATCCCGGCCAGCGGCACGAGGTTTCTCCCCCAAGGATCCCATCTATGCATGGAACTACGCCAGAGGTCTGGCATGGGTCCCCACAAGGATCGTCCATGCAACCGGGCCGCTCTCCTATAAGGTCTTCACAGACAACAGAGCAGTGTGGCGGCACCATATCGACCAGCTCTGGCGGCGTCTCCCAAGCAACGCACCCAACGTTCCCAAGACTATGGCTCCCACCAAACTGGTCCTGACCCCAACCAAGGAATCCAACCCAGATGCGGAGGCTGCAGAACCCCTACCTCTAGACGATCCCAGTGAGTCCACGCCACCTGAGCCGCTACCAGACATTCCCGCAAGCAGCCCCGAGCAGCCACCGGCGACCCCGCTCTTCGAGCCGAGCAGCACCCCACAGCCAGTGACTCCCCGGTGCTTGGGACGCGAGTGTCGCCGACTGGAGTACTTGAAGGACTATGTTTGCAGGGGGGAACTAGACTATGGGGGGAGGGGTGTTGTGTATCAAGACCACGGTCACCAGGGACTCTTGTAATGGCAACCAGCACATGGTCATCGCACATGGCCAGAATCTACCTGAGCTTCAGCCAGGTAGAACAATAGCCAGTCGGATCCTAAATGACCACCAATCATGAGCCTAGGTTTTCCCCAGGGGACCTATGAACAGTAACCACTATCTTAAGGTCCTATCAGGACATTGGGGTGAGGTTGGGGGATTATCTCCGACCGGCATAAAAGAGGGCTCTGAGCCTGGGGTTTCTCATGTTCTATCTTGACCCGCAATAAACTACTATGCTGATTTCACTGTCACCGGCCTCCCGACTCCAATACTTTCCACAGTCCTATACACATTTACCTGAGAGTATGATCTAGTTCTTACATGTAGTCAATGGGCAAGTTTAAAAGTATTTGGACTGTACTAGTTCAGACTACAAGTGGGAGCAAAAATACTGAGTTCTTTTATACAAAGAAGATATTCCTGTGTTCTGTACCTAGCCTTCTTCTTCACTTGCGAGCTTGCTGCAGGTCAGAACATTTTTTCATGTAACAGTCATAGGTGTCAACTACAGGGGAGGCTCGAGGGCTTGAGCCACCCCCGAAATCTCCCGGGGGAGACTGAGCTCCCTGGCAAAACGGAGCGCCTGCCACCATGCCTCCCCACTGCGCCTCCCCGCCGCACCTCCCCGAGCCCTTCCTAGGCCCACCCGCCTGTCTGCCGCAGCCTCTCCCCCCAGCCTGGCCACTCCTGCCTCCGTCCCTCCCTCCATCTGTCCAGGGGCCAGCTGGGCAAATGGCCAGCATGCTGGCGTCACCCGGAAGTGATGCCATCACGCTGGGCACGTTGCCGGGGCAACACTCTAGCAATCACCCCAAAACTCTGCACCATAGAGTTTCGGGGCGATTGCTAGAGCGTCGCCCCAGCAACGTGCCCAGCGTGATGGCATCACTTCCGGGTGATGCCAGCATGCTGGGTATTTGCCCAGCTGGCCCCTGGATGGACGGAGGGAGGGATGGAGGCAGGAGTGGCCAGGCGGGGGGGAGAGGCGGTGTCGGCAGGGACATGGCCCTGGTGTGCGCGCGTGCTTTGCGCGCATGCACGCAAGAGCCCCCCCCAGAGATTTTAAAACTCGACGCCCCTGGTAACAGTGTTCTATCATGTCACCCTTCTTCTTGACAAACTAGATTTCTGCATGCAGGGATTTTTAAAATGGAGGATTCAGTTGTGTGAATCCTCACCAGTAGTCTGAAGTAGCACAGCCCAGACCTAGGTTTACATCCTTTGTTACTGGCAACAGAAACAGGTTTATGTCCTACTGAACTCAATGGGGCTTACTTCTGAGGAAATGTTCATGGAGACATAGAAACAGTGCCCGACTGCAATCCTGTGCAAGTTACTCAGTGGTAAGGCAGTAAAACTCAGTGGGACTTGCATAGGGTTGCCAAGTCCGGTTTGGAAAATACCTGGGGACTTTGGGGGTGGAGCCAGGAGAGGGTGGGGTTTGTGGAGGGGAGGGGCCTCAGCATGGTACAATGTCATGGAGTCCACCCTCCAAAGCAGCCATTTTCTCCAGGGGAGCTGATCTCTGTCAGCTGGAGATCAGTTGTAAAAGTGGGAGATGCCCAGGCCCCACCTGGAGGCTGGCAACCCTAGACTTGCAGAGTAAAATTTGTGTCAGATCAAATTCAAAGCCTACAGCGCTATGAACCTGTCTATCTGGCTTGTCTTATATGTTTCCTGAAGCACCTCTAAGATGAACATGATTTGACTGAATTATAGTACAGTGGGGACCGACAACCAAATAAGCTGCTTGTTCTGGAGAGTTATTAATTGATAATGAGCTGCACTCCATTTGTGGGACCCGTTCCAAGTCGCATTGCAATCAATGAGAGGCCTTCTATTGACTTCCTATGGAATTGGATCAGATCCTATAGCTGTGGAAGGCACCGAAAAGGTCACTTCATTTAATTCCTTGCCTCCTTTTATTGCCATTGTCGCTAAAAGGAAAAGAAATGATTTTTAATCAATGTCCCGTGTTCTCTCCTCTCACATGTGGAGCGCTCAAGGAGATTTTCATAGAAAAGAAGGCCGAAGTAAGCCATACCCTCATTGCTTCCCTTGACAGGGTTGCTAGCCAAGCAGAGAGAGAGAAAAAAATACTGTCCAGCCAGGTTTTGGGCCCCTTGCCCAGTTGCTAGAATTTCTGGAATAAAACCCAGAATTGAAGGAAAAATTTTTTTGCACAAAGCCAGAGTTGTTTTGCAAGAGTCAGCAGCAGCAGGTATTCAGCCACCACTGAAGCTATCCTCCCAGAATAGCAGTATTTCTGAGGCTTAGATTAGTAACTGTCCCCTCTCTGCCAGCTCTTTCTCTCTCTCTCTTTCTTTCTCTTTCTCTCTCTATTTCTCTCTTTCTTGCCTTCTGACATACCGTACTTCCAGTGATGTCAGGTGGTGTAGCATATGCAAATAAGTTATGCTAATGAGTTATGCTAATGAGCTCCTGCACCTCTTTTTTTACAAAATGACCCCTGCTTTTATACATTTGATTCAGGTGACAGTATACTGAACTGGCTCTGAACCTGGCCCTCCTAGCGAGATTTTTGGTTACAAAACAACTTAAAGGGAGAAAAGTGCTATTGTCTAAAGGATGTCTTGCTTTCAGATTCAGTCATCATTCCAGCCAGGATATGGCATCATACTACCTAATGACAAGCCCTGAGGATTTAGAATAAGTTCAGCAACAAATAATACACTAAAGCTTTAACCCAAACCTGTATTTGATTCAAATTATGCATGCTGCAGTAGTTCAGCTATGCATCCCTTTTTAGATATGCTTGATCAAAACTGGCAGGCAAAATACAGTGAGTGGTGACAATTAATCTCAACCAGCAGAGAGAAGAAAAGGATCCGGATGTGGGGGTAATCTTGAAGCCTGTTTTCCAGCAACACAGGCTGCTCAGGTCAATATATCACCCACAAGGAGGTCAGATAAAATGATCTGCACAGGTAATAATGTGACCTTTGAAAGCTGCAGTTCAGGAAGAAGAAGTGAGCTTGCCTTCCCAGGAGAAATGCCAATCAAATGCCAGGGAAAATGCTGACCTGCATTTCTAGCAGCGCTGCTTGTGGTTTGAATTACTAAAAGCAAAGGGAAATTGCTACAAGTGCTACAGGTAATGCCAGAGGGAAGAACACGTCAAGGTTTTAATAGCATCCATTATAGAGTTTGCCTTGTCACCATGCCTTGGTAATAGCTTGGGATGCTAAACAGTTATTGCCTTATACCTGTCCACATTTTCACCTGGGAGGGAGCTGCCACTGAAATGTGCAGAACTGATGTGTTGAATAAAATCCAGGTTTCTGCCAAGAGCAGAATGTGCCCTGGGGATCGTTCTCTCTCTCTCTCTCTCTCTCTCTCTCTCTCATTCTCACCCTCTCTCACCCCCTTTCTCACTCCTGCTCCCTCTCTCTCATCAGAAATCCATTCTATTCCAACAGAAATCAAAATGCATATTGAACCACAGAACCTTCAGCAACAGCCAGAAAGTTTTGTACTGTGGCTGCAATCTGGTGCTTACAGCTGGGCTGCTTAATGTCCATTGACACTGCAGGATGGAAGTTGTTTTAGCTGTGTGAAAGATCCCTGCCTATACAGAACCCCCCCCCCAAAAAACACCCCAATACCTTTACTTTCTCTAAGGAGTTCAGGGCAGCATACCTGGCCATCCCTTCCCTATTTCGTCCATGGCCAAATGTAGATTTAAGCACTTTTTTGGTACTCCCACCACTATACCCACTCACTCAAGATACTTATCTGAAAGCACTGTTTTCATAGCCAATAAAAAGTGACCCAATTTAATAGAATGCAAGAAATGCCCTGCACCCCAGAATTTCCATCAAAGTTTACTATAAATGGCTCTGTATTTTACCCATGTACAGGGCCCCCACACTGGGGGGGAGAGAGGGGTATGCTTTACTAGGGCCCAGAGGGGTCCAGCCCAGGCTGTACAATTGCCATCACTGTGAGGAAAAAATGAGGATAAACAGTAGATTGTGCTTGAGGATATTTATAGAAACATGTTTCCTTGTATATATGTATCTATTGTCCAGATCTTCTCAGAGTCCAGCAACACCAGTATTGGTGCAAACTGTTTTTAACTGCTCTTTTAATGTATTAATTTAACTATTATGTTTTGTGTTGCCAAATGGCCAATTACATTGTGATCTGCTCTGAGCCTGTTTGCAGGGAGGGCAGAACACAAATCTGAAAAACAAATAAATAAGTAAAATTTGCTGAAGCCAATCAAAAGCAGAGTTAAAACAGCAGTCTCAAGCAACAGGGCCTCCTTAGGGTCTGATCACATGCAGCATTAGCCGTGCGATAGGCATGAATGCCGGCCGGATTTTAGGGCGTGATCACATGAAAACATCTGGCAAGCGCCCCACACCCGTCAGCAACCCATATCACACTGCTGAAGAAGCGGAGTTAAAAGACACCACCAAAAGTGCAGTGTTTTCTGAAAAATGCGGGGCGCGGGCAGGCATTGGATCATGGAAGCGCTGGTATCCTGTCGCATCCGGTGCCCATCTGCATCTGGTCTCACACCGGATGGGTTTTTTAAAAAGCCTATGCGCACAAATGCAGACCTGCTAAACTTTGTGATGCTTCACTATCACTGTGTGACCGGCAGCTGATGGTCTGAGCATGGAGCCTCAGGAGACCATCTGATCGCGATACCGTGCTTCATTTTGCTCCAGCGCAAAAAGCCTCACTTCCCCTCTGGATTATCTCGCTCATGTGACTGGGCTTCTTAGTCTATCACATGAAGATTTACCAGTCCCAGAGTTCCTTGTACATAGGAAGGTGGGAGGGACACAAAAGTTGTTGATGGGCATAGTTTTCCTGATTTCTTCTGAAATGAAAGACTTTCGATGAGAGAAAAGATACCAAGAGAGTGGCTTGTTTGGAGAGCTACCAACCAAGCACTGTATTGTTTTCTATGTCAACTATTTCCTGAAGGGAGGTAACCATGCAGCATGCTGGCAAAAAAGGAACGGTGTCCACCAATTGTGAAAAAAATGGTGTAAATTCACTGCTCCCTCCAGTCAGACACATGTTGGAGCATATGTTGATGCTGTCCATCCACTGACAAAGCATCTTCCAGGTTTCCTTGAAGCACTGAAGTGCGCTCTAGAGTTAAACTCTACACATGAAGCACAGTCACAAGTAGAATCACCGAAAAGGTATTTCAACTTGTTTTTATGTCTTTGGATACCCAGTATTAAGGAGAGAGGCAAGATCGTACAAGCCAGAGGCCTCTCTCTTGAATCCAGGGCACCTCTCATTGCTGATATTATTGAAGCAGTCAGAAGCTCTACAGGAAGCACATCTTGTAGCAGAAGTCATGGGAATTAACTTATGATCTGGCTGGTGAATGAGTGAAGGAGTTCATTTTTAATGATAAGAATCCATTTGTACGACTTTGGTGAAAAGAGATGATTCTGTGCATCTTGTTGCTGCTAGTGATTACAAACAAAAAACCAAAAATACCAATAAAAAGCTTTGGTGGTGCTAGCTACTGGAAAGGAACCTATGGCCACATCCACACTGTCACTTTTGGTCGCTCATTTCTCCCTATTGCTTTGGGTCCCCCCCCCTTTTCCACATGTGTTTTGCTCCCTCTGGGACTATTAGAGAGAGCAAAACACATGGGGGGTTGGGGAACCTGAAGCAATAGGGAGAAATGAGGGACAAAAGTGACAGTGTGGACGTGGCCTATGTATAACCAATAAGGAAGGCTGTCTCAGAACATCTAATCTAAGGATTTAATAAACTACGATTCCCATCATGCATTACTTTAAAGGTAAAGGACTTATTTTCCAGCACTAATACAAACGGCTTGCTATACTTACTATACATCCTGCTGGGGTAGCACAACCACCTAAACGGATCACAGTTCAGGAAATAGTTGTGGCCATTCTAACACTTGAGAAATGGCCTTGTTCCTGGCCAAAGAGAAGTGGAGTGCTGGTGGTGTGTGATGCACATCAACCCACCACCATTCAATCCCCGATTAAATCATTCCCCCAAGCACCTGCGGCCATGCCATAAAATATTTGCAGCCCTCCATGTTGATCTTTTCCATGCCACTATAGAGCTCCACAAAAATAACAACAAAGAGCTTGTAGCGGTTGGGAGAAAATAATGCTTTTCCACGTCTGTTGCAAGCCAGGGGGAGGTGTGCAGTTGGGAACACCACACCCCATGGTGGCTGTTTCATTTCAAAGGCCTTCGGTGAGATTCAAAGACTCATTGTAATCACCAGTTAGCCCTATGAGAGATATGTTCTAACGCAATACTTAGCATTTACCCAATGCTTTCAGTGTTCAAAGCACATCACAGACATTATCTTGAAATCTTTACAACAGATTGCTAAGGTAGGCCAGTAACGTTATCCCTGTATTACATATAGTGGGGTGAGGATGAGAGAAAATGGCCATCTAGTGAGTTCATAGTGAAGTGAAATTTGAACTGAGGACCTGTCAAATCATTCTCTTAGCCACTACACCAGTTTTGTTAGTGTTCACCTTCAAGTCCTGACATTTCAAAGTGACACATTCTGGGATAGACCTTTCTCTGTCTTATAATGCTTAGAGTGTAGTAAGCATGTCAGAATAAGATTTCTTATGTTATCTCAATAACACACCAGACTGTTAAGGCAGGCTGTTGGTTACTATTCCCATCCTGAAAAGGGAAGAATGGGGAGCTGCCAAGAATGGTGGCTTCATTCAAGCCCACAAGTAAATTAAATCATGGCTAAAATTAGATTTGAACCAAGGGTTCTCACTTCACACTCTGACAGCCTTAGCCTGGGCACAGTCTTTCAGATGAAAGTCCCATTAAGTTCAACAGGAATTTTTCTCAAGTAAATGTACAATTCTTCTCAACCTTCATGGCTGTGATAAACCAGTCCTCCTGCTTGATATTCAGCCACCTGGATCAGCCTGAGGAAAGAATGTGACATTTGGCCTACAGTAGTGTAGAGCCCATAGCCTAGTTCAGTTTAAGGCCTTCTCCTGTATCGTTAAATCCAGCAGGGAAGCTCAACTGTGTATACACATACACATATACTCATACTCATACTCACACACACACAAAAACCAATCACATCGTGAAATAAAAAAGCACGCACACCAGGTCCTTTCAGCACTGCTTTGCATTCCAAGCCTAACGGGCAAATGGCAGCCAGCCTGTGAATCTTTCCAAGTCAGCCTCAAGGGGCTTGTTTGCCCAAGTTCATGTCTCTTCCAAACAGCTCACTGTTGAGCTACCGAAAAAATCTGCTAGGAATTCTTTATGGTTTCCACATCAAGGTGTGTGAGGGAGATTATGTTACCTGCTGAGGGAGCTTAAAGGATTGTATCCAGAATGAGGGTGAAGCACGCTGAGAGCTAAAATAGGGGGAAAAGTGCTATTGTGAGATAGAAAAATGATAAGAAGCTTTGGTCTCAATGGTCCTCAGGATCTGAAAGGGGATTAGAAAGGTTCTATGCATCACACTCCTGCCACGCCCTAAATACATGTTGGTGTCTTAATGCCCTCCAGTATCTACTGTGGTACTGTCTGTAATTATCCATATTTGCTTGCTGTCACTTCAAAGATGTCACAAGAAAAGAGGCGTATCCATCCTTCTGACTTTGTATCTGAGGAATTTTTCCTTCAGAATCTGTGGACAAGGGTGTGCAGGAGCCTCCTGATGAAAGAGAGGTCTGTTGGCACCATTATTTACGCCTGAGATCCTTAGCTGGGCTATGAAAAACAAACTGCTGTATCACTTGTTTCCCTTAGCTCTGTTTTCGAGTAGAGCAAACAGGGCGGAGAAGGATTTTTTGGTTATTACATGAAAAGCTAGAGCACTGTTAGGAGCTTATCCTCTTCTTTGAGCCGTGGCTCAGTAGTGTCTTTGCTTGCAGAAAGACTGGATTCAGCACCTCTCAACTGCAGTTAAAAGGTTCAAGTAAAATATGATGGAGTCCATGGCTATTTTAATGTCTTTTTAATTATTACAGAAAGAAAGCATATATGACAGAAACAGACGATAAAATATCACATTAGCAAATATTCTATTTGCATTACAAATGTTCTATTTATATCACATTCACATCCTTGTGAAGGATTACCAAATTTTAGTGCAGCTTTCTTGCACAACTCGTTTCCCTTCCCACATCTATCTTATATGCAGCTGTTTTGTTTACAAGTGTAATGGAGAAGGGGAAGGGGAAGGAAGGAAGGAAGGAAGCCAACCATACTTTGAGGATTCAAATTTCTGGATTGGGCAATTTTTCCTATTCTCAATATTGTGCTAACAACAAACACACTGATGTCTTTTTAAACTGAATCACAGCCCCAATTCAAAACAGGGTTATACAGGGAGGAAAGTGGGGGTTTAACCCTAGCACTCCATCATGATTTCTCTCACTGAAACCACCCTCATACATTGTTAGTAGCTCTTTAAGAGAAAAAAGGGGGGAGGGGACAGGTACCATTCACTTTCTCCTATTTTTTTTTTCTGGAAAGGATTGTTTTCATTGCTTTTCCAGTCTGCTTCTAGCCAGAGAACTGCTCTAAATATTTTTTAGGCTGGCAAATGTTTTATATTCTGGGCTTTTATGTGTTATACTTCTCTGTTTCATTCTCTGGCTTTTAATGGCTGTTACTTTTAATGATTTCATATTTCGTGGTTTTATCATATCTGAAGCTTGGGTGCTTCAGTATTCATCTTTCTGAACATCTCAGCTTTTGTTTTTTTTAAAAAGCATCTAGTCCTTATGGCCGCAGATATGGTTGAATATGCATGGGGAGCCACCCTGAGTAGGTCTCTGAAGAGGCAGCATAGAAATGTTTTAAATGAATGAATGAATAAAATAGAACCGTTTGTGTATGGAGAGCCTGCTTTAATTAGCACAACTGGAGGGAGGGGAGAAGGGTTAAACCTTGCGTAGCCCTGATCCAAACTGTGGACTTGCATGGTGGCAATTCAGTTTTAAAAGAAGTTGGGGAAATCTTTCCACCAATCCCACAGTGTATTATCTGTTTTAACCCTCAGATAGCTGGTATATGGAAAGACCTTTCTCTGCCTGAGATCCTGGAGAGCTACTGCCAGGCAGAGCAGCAAATATTCAGCAAGATGGACCAGTGTTGTGACTTAGAATAAGGCAGCTTCATATCTCTGTATCTCTGGGGAGGGACTGTGATATAATAGTAAAGATCATGCTTTGCATGGGCGTCAACTACGGGGGGGCTCGAGGGCTCGAGCCTCCCCCGAAATTTCCCGGGGGGGGCTCAGCCACCCCCGGCAAAATGCTCGCCCAGCCGGCCATCGCCGCCTCTCCTTCACCCCCGGCCTGCCCTGCCTCCCTGAGGCGGGGGGGGAGAGAGGCGGCGGGGACATAGTCGTGCGCGCGCTTCGCGCGGGCGGCAGTCCCGGCCAGCTGGCTGCCGTCGCGGGTCTGCCTCCCTGGGCCGGGGGGGGGGGGAACGGAGCGGCCGGGACATAGTCGCGCGCGCGCTTCGCACGGGCGGCAGTCCCGGCAGCTGGCTGCCGTCGTGGGTCTGCCTCCCTGGGCCGGGGGGGGAACGGAGCGGCCGGGACATAGTCGCGCGCGCGCTTCGCACGGGCGGCAGTCCCGGCCAGCTGGCTGCCGCCGCGGGTCTGCCTCCCTGGGCCGGGGGGGGGGGAACGGAGCGGCCGGGACATAGTCGCGCGCGCGCTTCGCGCGGGCGGCAGTCCCGGCCAGCTGGCTGCCGCCGCGGGTCTGCCTCCCTGGGCCGGGGGGGGAGGGAGCGGCAGAGACATGGTCCCATGCGCGCGCGCGCGCACGAGAGAGCCCCTGCCCCCCCCGGGGATTTAGAAAGTCAACACCCCTGATGCTTTGCAAATATAAGGTATCTAATCCCTGGCATCTCTGGTTAAAAAGTATAAGAAAATTAGCAGGCACTTTGTTCTCTTTAGGAAGTGCTAATAAGCTGAGTAAAAAAATAAGCTTGGTTGCTTCAGAATTTATCTTCCTGAAAATCTCAGCTTTTTAAAAGTATTTAGTCTTTATGGCCTCAGATATGGCTGAATATGCATGGGGAATATCAGCTGAAACCTCTGAAGCACAAGGGTAACTGGACACATAGCTCACTGCATCGCCATGATTAGCAGAGCCAGAATCAATTGTTCAAAAAAAAGGAGAAAGTATGCAACTTTACTCAGTGCCCATTATGCATATAGATTACAGCATTTGCCTTATTTTGGCACAGAATGTGGATTGCCTAGTGCAGAATTTTAGTTTTCCTATGCAAAGTTCAACGTCTTAAATGTGGGTGGTCTGCATCCATGTAGATAGCTGTAGCTGTACAAGAGATAGATTAAAAAATGCACCATTTCTTTCCATTTTGATTGGTGTGAGAATTTCCTTTGAATTTCCAAAAAAATATTGTTTTGGGACAAAGACCAAGAAGGAAATATTATCCCTACAAACTTTTTTTTAAAAGTCGAAAAGGATACTTAAACACCCCCCCCCCCCAGAGTTTATGCTGAGATTCCATGGTTAGCAAAACTGGAATCACTGTGATTGGCATACTATTAAGAGTTCATTGTGTTGGATTAAAATGTATCATTTGCTTAAGAGTCTAATATTGCTGCAGGCATGGACAGCATGTGACATGCAGCTGTTTGGTTTTTCCAGAGAACACTCTGGCAAATCGCACTGTAATGGGCTTCTTGCTGCCTTTACAACATCCATTATTATCTCATTGACCTACTTAGCAATAAAGAGGAAAGCCAGAAGTTGAGCTGTGGCTTCTGCCAGGCGCTGTGGAACAGATTTGGAAATGATAGCAGAAGGGTGACCATTGCTGCAATACCCTCATTAGAGACCAGGGTGATGGCTGTCTTCTCTCCAGAGCCTCTGCTCTGCCTTGCTGGAAAAGGCAGTCGTGATTGCACTGCCTTTGCAACTGAACCTCAGAACCATTTGTGAAAGGCTGGCAAAGAGCTTCTAGTTTAACCTGTGTCTGAAACGATCCCCTAAATAAGTGACAGCAACAGCAACCAGAGATCTATGTCTGTCGGCCTCTTCAGTTATGCAGATAATAGATAAATTCTGATAATTAAAGCCATGGTTAATGTGTCAATTCATACGGAACCAGAGAAGGCATGCAATTTATCTTAACAGATAATTTGCAAGGTTTCAGCAGTTGTCACATTGGCCAGATTTCATTTGGGAGCAGCTGTTTTGTCCCAAACAATTGAGATCATTGTGCCTGAGAATGCTAAGAGGCCTCTGGCAGAATGTAGGACATGCCAGGAATCTGTGGACAAAGGCACTCGGAAGCTGGTTCAGGCCCTGCCTGGGTTTGTAATATGGGCTCAGCATGAAATATAAATGAACGACATCTGTTTCTGCTTTTAAAAGCACCATATGCACGGTGAACCATTATCCACTGGAAGGAAACTGGGTGACAGCATGGCGACTGGACACTTTAATGAACCGTAGAATAGAAGGAACCCTTCTCTGGGCTGGGAATGTACTCAGCAAGACAGAAAATAGCTGCAACATGTAGATGTGTATGTGTATGACCAAGCCAGATACGTTTTTATTCATGGGGTTAAAAGTGGGTTATTAAGAAGGGAGAAAGGGAAAATGTGCACTGGAGTCAACCATTTCAGTATGGTACTCTGCATATTATTGGAATACAGCCAGGAAATTATGTCTTTGACATGATGATGGACTACTAGGTTTGATGAATGAAAGATTCGTTAGGAAGCAAAACTTTGTGCAGTCTTAGCTGAGGAAGGAGCGAGTCTTCCAGCTGCTGCTAGCTGGAATAATATTACTACTAAGTCAAGACTGGAAAAGAAAGTGGAACCAAGTACTGGTACACACATGGATGTTCATTTCTGCAGTGGAAACGTACATTTGGTATTTATTCACTGAACACCCAGGCAAAGTCCCCTCCGTTCTTAAATACAATTAATATTCGCCATTGATTTACTAAAAGTATGACAGTGATCTCTGGACACACTCAAAAACATCTGTTGAAATGCAGCACCACTTCTGTTGTCTGCTTTTCATAGTCACACAATGCAGCAGCATGAAGGTAACCAAGGGAGGGAGCGGGTAATCTAAGGGGAAAGGGTGACTTCCAAAAGGATGAGCTCTTGCTGAAGAGAATTGCTCCCCCTCCCCCAGGTATTTCTGTGTTCTACCTTTCCCTCTTTCCCCAGTCATTTTCTCAGCGGCTTCAGGAGAGCTGTCAGTAGGGCTCTTTTTCAGGAGGAACGCATCGGAGCACCGTTCTGGCTGGCGTCCCAGCCTGCTCCGCCCCTCCCTGCCAGGCCTGAGCTGTTTACACTTAAAGGAAAAGTTCCTGCAGAGAGCTAGCAGGAAAAAGCCCCACCCGGTGCTTTCCCTTTAAGTACAAAGAGCCAGCAGGAGAAAGCCCCGCCCAGAGATTAAGCAGGGGGCTAGGCTCTTTGCACTGAAAGGCCTGGCTCTGCATTTGGCTTGTCGATGTCACGTCGGTCTCCCTGCTCCGGTAAGTGCCTCCCCCATTTCTTTTCCTTCTCTCTCTCTCTCCCCCCCCCACCTTTCTTTCTGTCTTTCTTTCTATCTGTCTGTCATTCTCTCTCTCTCTCTCTCTGTCCCCACCTTCCTTCCTTCCTTCCTTCCTTCCTTCCTTCCTTCCTTCCTTCCTTCCTTCCTTTTCTTTCTTTCTTTCTTTCTTTCTTTCTTTCTTTCTTTCTTTCTTTCTTTCTTTCTTTCTTTCTTTCTCTCTCTCTCTCTCTCTCTCTCTCTCTCCCCCCCTCCCCCTTCCTTTCTCTCTCTCACCTCCACCTTCCTTCCTTCCTTCCTCTCTCTCATCTATCTATCTATCATCTTATCTATCTATCATCTTATCTATCTATCTTTCTTTCTCTCTCTCTCTGTCCCCTCCTTCCTTCCTTCCTTCCTTCCTTCCTTCCTTCCTTCCTTTCTTTCTTTCTTTCTTTCTTTCTTTCTTTCTTTCTTTCTTTCTTTCTGAGAGCCAGTTTGGTGTAGTGGTTAAGTGCGCGGACTCTAATCTGGGAGAACTGGGTTTGATTCCCCACTCCTCCATTTGCACCTGGCTGGATGACCTTGGAAAAAGCTCTCTCAGCTCCACCTACGTCACAGGGTGTCTGTTGTGGGGAGGGGAAGGGAAAGGAGTTTGTAAGCCGCTCTGAGACTCCAAGTGAGTGAAGGGCGGGGTATAAATCCAATCTCTTCTTCTTCTTTCTTTCATTCTCTCTCTCCCCTACATTCCTTCTTTCCTTCCTTCCTTCCTTCCTTCCTTCCTTCCTTCCTTCCTTCCTTCCTCTTTCTCTCTCTCTCTTCTACCTTCCTTCCTTCCTCTCTCTCCCCTATCTTTCTTTCTTTCTTTCTTTCTTTCTTTCTTTCTTTCTTTCTTTCTTTCTTTCTTTCTTTCTTTCTTTCTTTCTTTCTTTCTTTCTTTCTCCTTCCTTCCTTTCTCTTTCTCCCCTACATTCCTTCCTTCCTTCCTTCCTTCCTTCCTTCCTTCCTTCCTTCCTTCCTTCCTTCCTTCCTTCCTTCCTTCCTCTCTCTCTCCCACCTCTCTCTCTCTCTTTCTTTCTTTCATTATTTCTTCTTTCTTTCTTTTTTTCTTTCTGTTTCATTTTGTTCTTTGTGTTTTTATAAAAAAATTATTGAAAGGGGGGATGTAAAAAAGCAGAGAGCCCAGGAAATGCTGCTTTTGACAATATCTTTAATTTTTGAGCATCTCTTTCATTTTCTCATGGCATTTTCTGCTTAAGAAAAGTACGTTTGAAGCCTGAGTTCATTGTTGTGTCTTGTTGGGAATGGCTTGCAAACATATGTGTGTCTAAAGTCTGTATTAAAGTGGTTTGGTGCTTATTGCCATGCAAGAGAAAACATCTGAAAAAGTAGCTTCATTGTTGTGTGTGTTGGCAGAACACTTGACTGTTGCATTGGGGGACTTTGGGGGACATCTGCAGAAAAACAGAGATGTAACTAAAAATGAGCATGGTCAGCAGCACTTTGGAGATTGCCTGTTTTGTGAAATTTAAAAAGTGGGCAGAGTTTCTGATGAAGGTGATTGTCCTTCTTCTCCTGCCACTGGGCTGACATCTGCCTTTAATGGGCCAGCAAAGTTGATGTTCTTAAACCTCCTAATAAGAGAGATTTCTGCTTCTGAGGAGTTGACTTCCAACGATTGGTGATCTTGTGATGGTAATGATACTTTTATGTGGTAAAGACCACCTGTTCACAGGATAATTTTACCTGTGGGACAGACTCTGCATGGTAACCACTCCACTGGTACACAATTGCTTGTAAAAAGTATTATAGTGTAATAATTCAGGTGGGTAGCCGTGTTGGTCTGAAGGAGCAGAACAAAGTTGGAGTCCAAAGTTTCATCCAAGGTATAAGCTTTTGTGTGCATGCACCCTTCTTCCATCTGAAGAAGTGTGGGTGGTACATGAAATCTTATACCTTGAATAAAATTTTGTACCTTGAATAAAATAGTCCACAAACTACTCCCATCCAGTGCATCCACAAACCTAGAAGAAGAGATTGGATTTATACCCCACCCTTCACTACCCAAGGGAGTCTCAGAGCGTCTTACAAACTCCTTTCTCTTTCCCTCCCCACAACAGACACCCTGTGAGGTAGGTGGGGCTGAGAGAGCTCTGAAACAACAGCTGGTACAGAGCTATGGCTTGCCCAAGGTCATCTAGCAGGTGCAAGGGGGGGAGTGAGGAATCAAACCCGGTTCTCCCAGATTAGAGTCCGCACACTTAACCACTACACCAAACTGGCTCCTAGCATTGTTCTGCCAGTGAACTAGGGTTGCCAACTCCAGGTTGAGGAAATCCCTGGAGATTTGGGAGTGGAGGGTGCGGTTTAGGGGAAGGAGGGACCTAAGCAAGGCATAATGCCATGGACTCCACTTTCCAAAGCAGCCATTGACCTGATCTCTGTAGTTTGGAGCTCAGTTGTAATTCCAGGAGATCGCCAGACCCCACCTGTAGGTTGGCAACCCTAAAAAATCATATTCAGCATCCTAGTTCTGCAGGAAGGCAAGCTGATTTCCATGGGAACCTAACCTTTAGGAATTGATTCCAATCCAGTGTGGGAATAATTGTTGGACATAAGATATTGGTTCAGGCAAGAATTTTTATAGATGGGACAGAAAATAATGTTTTTATTGGTTTTGTCAAAACTGTTTTGACAACAAGGTAAACAGAATAAGAAGCAAAAGGTGGATGTGGCTGGATGACCACACTTCTGGTAACATTGGGTATGGCCTAATATGTTAATGAGCTGTGCTGTCAGGGGTGTGGCCTAATATGCTAATGAGTTCCTGCTGGGCTTTTTCTATAAAAAGAGCCCTGGCTGTCAGGAACTGCAGTTGCAGAAGCAGGTCCTATTTATTTGCTGTTCTGCAAACATTCACACCTCTGCTCTGGAGTGGTACCTGAGTGTCTGCTGGAAGTCAATGTTGGCTGGCATAAGGCAGGCAATACAGATTGTGGTAAGCAGTCCTCATGGTAACCAGTCATAGGGTAGCAGAAGACACAGGCACTTAGGTGGAGCCTTTAAACAGCAACGCAGACGGGAGGCTAGGAGTGCTGGCTGGCCCTCTTGGTGGGAATTCCCAAAACTGACCAGCTGGTGGCAGCATACCGAAGGAAAAGCAGAAGAAAACTCTGAGAGTCAGTATTCTCAGAACTACCCCTGAAATGTCTAGGTGCCTCAGAGGGGCAAAACAGAATGACGGTGAGGAAGAAGGGAAACTTTCTCAAAGCTTCTTCAGTCAAGGGAGGTTTGTATCACAGGGACCTCTGATCCTCAAACAAGAGACGAATCCACACCCCAGACGCCTGGTAATCCTGCTAATACAACAGAACAAATTCATTCCGCCTCCTCAACCAGATTAGAACAGGTACTAGAAAAGGCAAAGGATATACTTGCCTGTGCACAATATTTTATTATTTACTTAATTAGGAACATGATACGCTGTCTTGCCAGAGACTTGCTTAAGGAGGGGCAGACTGGGAGGAAAACAGAGGGAGAAGGAAAGGAGAAGGCTTGCTGCAGCGTCTGCCTTCATTTTGTGCGGAATGGCTGGCTGGCTTGCCACTGCAGTAGCTCCTGCCCACTTCATGTCCATCTTACTTGTGTGGGGTGGGTGTCACTGGCTCCAGCAAAGGTGGTGGGCACTGGCTTGCAGTGCCAGCATCTCCTACCCCCCTGTGGAGGTTGCCATCAGCTCGCAGCCATAGTGGCTACCTCCCATTTTGTACCTGTCTAACTTGTGCAGGGTGGGACCACTGAGGCCAGCGGCAGGGGCTGTGGGCTTGTGGTGGCAGCAGCTCCCACCAACCTTGCACTTTATGCAGGGCTGCCCCAGCGTCATGGGGCTTTGGAGGTGGTGACCCTGGCCAGGGGGTCACTCTCCAAGCTGTTGGCCCACCAATACCCTCAGCTTAAAGCCTGGCTAAAATTTGGAATCGGTTGAGCATTTACCAAGCTTTTTCAGTGAACATTCAGAAAAGGCTCGTTTGTTTCCTAAGAATTCTTTGCCAAGCTCAAGCATGCTGATGGAACACAAGTGTCTTTGAGCACTGTCGCTTGAGTTCACAGTCCTCTAGCCACATGACAGCATCACAATGCCACCCAATAGAGATTATATGGACCTGCCCCCCCCCCCTTTGGTGGTCTGGTTATGTAGTACTCAGCAAAAGAAGAAGAAGAGATTGGATTTACCCAATCCCAAGGGAGTCTCAGAGTGGCTTACAAACTCCTTTCCCTTCCCCTCCCCACAACAGACACCTGTGAGGTAGGTGGGGCTGAGAGAGATCTGACAGAAACTGCTCTTTTTCAAGAACAGCTGTGCCAGAACTAGGGCTTGCCCAAGGTCATCCAGCAGGTGCAAGTGGAGGAGTGGGGAATCAAACCCGGTTCTCCCAGATTAGAGTCTTCACACTTAACCACTACACCAAACTGGCTGTGGTTAACATGAAAGAAATTCTGCACATGTGCATGATAACTGGCTTTGGGCATGCTACTTGCTGAATGATGACCAACACATATTCAGAATCTCATTTAACATTCCAAGTGAGATCAATTTTTCTTGGGGGACATGGCATTCAGTTTGTGAGACAGCTAAGCCTCATGAGCCTGACTAATTCATATACTGAATCAGATAATTACAAACTTTCTTGCCATCACTAGGATATTTGGGTCCGAATCAGTCACAATCTCCCAAAGCAAAACCACAGAAATATTTATGAAAGGCATTTATTAATGCCATTGAAATTACAGTCATGCAAACAAGCATGCTAATGAAGACCAAAATTATATGTGTGGTAGACAGACCCATCTTTATTACTAAGCTGAAAAATGCTCATGAAGGCCCAGAATTCCTTTATAAAGTTGCAAGCAAAATTACTGTTCTATAGCAGAGCAGTCCCTTTTTGCACTGTGCTAGCAATCTTTTTAAAGTCACAAGGTAGGTTTATACAGCAATCATTTGTCATTTCTGGCAAAAGATAATAGGCAATGCTGTGAACTTGGGGATGCTGTGAACTTGACAGTCAAGCTTAATATGTTATTGACCATATGTGAACCAAACACCTAGCCTGCTCAGTTGATTCCAAACAGTGTTACCAGGCTGCCCAAACAGGTTGGTGTTTAAAAAACACACACAAAACAATGCATGCTCAAAAATGCTTCCAGTACAAACATTTGGTGGCTGTCACCATCACTAAGGACTACTTAGACAAACATGAAACAGCAGGATTTTGTTAACACAGAGAATTTATTTATGACTGATTTATACAATTCATGACTGATTTAATTGTCCCTTTAAACAATTGCCTGCTGAGTGAAGCAATTATGCAGAAAGGGTGGGTGGGGCAGTAGAGCTCAGTTGGGCTGTGTGAGACCGTGCATGCATGAAAAGCTAATTGTGCTGTGTTGCATGCTTAGGAAGGAAAACAATGAAGCAGTGTAAGGAACAGCCCAAGTGCACCAATGTGTAGTTGAACTGATCATCAAAACAATCAGGGGTGTGTGTGTGGGGGGGGGGGGGGGGACAAGACCTAAGCTAAACTGGTGAGTGTTTGAGTATCCCTGAACTCTCTCTCTCCCCCTTCCCCCCTAAGGAAACAAAAGCCCTGGGCAGATGGTCACAAATGTGGGCATATGTATGCATACGTGTGTGTGGGGGGGGGGGGGGGGAGATGGTGAAGATTGCATTTGCTGACCCCACTTTTTTGTGCACCTAGCCTTCATTTGCTGGATGTTCCAACATTACGGCACCCTCCGTGCAGACTCTCTGATGCATGTAGGCACTGGAGTCATGATCTGTTCCCTGGAAAAACAAATATACAGGACAGGTGTTTAGAGCCTACATAAATTAAGGTGTACGGAGGCGCTGTGTGCATGAACTCCAGTGTATGGGGTACATGTACAAAAGGGATGGGCCAAAAGACCACCACACATACAGGTCTAAAAGCAAAGTGATATGAAACAAAACCATGTGACTTCTGGCCAATCTTGGTATAGTTTCTTCAGTGCCATCCTAAGCAAAGTTACACTGTTTCAAGTCCAGTGAAGCCAGTGGGCTTAGAAGGATGTAACTCTGTTTAGGATGGCACTGTTGTTATATCGGACGGACCTAATAATCTATAGATGCACAACATGATTTCATTCATGTGCTTCACTGATAGGGTTGCCAGCCTCCAGTTGGGGCCTGGAGATCTCCTGCTATTACAATTGATCTCCAGGTGATAGAGATCAGCTTCCCTGGAGAAAATGGCTGCTCTGGAGAATGGACTTTATGGCATTGTAGCCCACTGGAGTCCCTCCCCTCCCCAAAACTCGCCCTCCCTAGACTCTGCCCCCCTCCCCCAAATCTCCTTTCCAGTTTTAAACGTGGGTTGTTTGCAGCCCTTAAGCAACTCCCTGGGATACTGTCAGCTATATAAACAAGTAATAAATGGTAGTGTTACTTGTAATGGCTGAATACCTTGCAAAGAAGGAATGTGTTATGCAAATACATGCAAGAAAATCTTTGGAAGCTCTGAATTTAAGTGTTTGGTGCCATGTAGTCATATTAATATGGAGGCATACGCTTTTTTCTTCTCTGACTCTCATCATCTTAACATTGTGTGAAATGTCACCTCTGCGGTGCTAGGTGGGGGTTCATCTCTCCGCTATTGTGGCTTAGCACATCTCTAGCTGTCTTGCAGGAATAAGCAGCTAAATGCTTGGAAAATGATATTCCGATAACATTTAATGTATGTGTGTGTGTATCTACAGATACACACACACACACACACACACAGCATTTCTGGCAATGCAAAGAAAACTTTAGGTTGCATGCACACACTGGCACTTTAAGTGGCTTATAACATTGGAGTCCCAGTAAGGGTCTCTTGCTGCTTTGTAAAATGTTTCAGGGCCATTTAAAGTCCTTTACAGTGGATCATCTCCCAAGGTGGTCTGGAATAAAGAGCATTAACCTGATGCAGTGTAAACATGGTATAAATGCTTAAAGCACTTTAACAGGCCACCCTCTGGGCACTAGCTAACCCAGCCTGCCTCAGGGGCAGACCGATGAAGGAAACTGCTAGAACTGCTACCTTTTCCTTGGCAGCAGTGTAATGCCTTCAACACTCCCACCATGACAAGAAGAGATGCCCTTGTGACATGCCATCTAGCTTGCCATGCTCCTTTTGCAGTTAGAGAGCTTCAGCCTGGAAAATGGAAGCAAGTCTAGAGATTTCCTGGGAGGCCTGATTTCAAAAAGATACTCTGCAGCTCCTTACAAAAAGAGTCTCACTTTTCCAAATGACAATACTTTTAAATGAAAACCTTCCAGAGGGATAGCCGTATTAATCTGCCACAGCAAAAAGAAGCAGGAACCTTGTGGTGCCTTTGAGACTTTTATTCTGGCACAGACTTTTGTAGACTAGTGTTCATTTCAGGCCTGTAGCCAGGATTCTTTACTATGGGGGGGGGGCTTTAAATAAGTCAGGGGGCACCCCGCACACACTCCTGCACTTCCCTCAAAGGAGTGCCTAGGCTGAATGGGAAGTCGGGGGGAGGGGGGCTTGGCAGTAAGTCAGGGGGCCAAGCCCTGAGATGCCCCATTGTAGCTATGGGCCTGGCTCATTTCAGCTAGTTTTATAATCACAACTGGCAGTGTTCTCTAGTCCACAAAAGTTCATGCTGGAATAAAACTGTCCGCTATCAGCTTTGCTAGAGGAGTCCATGGAAATGGACAGGGGAAAATGCAAATAAGACCTCGCAACACATCGCACAAAGTAGCTAGTGGTCAAGGTCCCTTTCCATAGAAGCTGCTTAACTGCACCCATTTTTGTCTCTTGCAATGGCAAGAACTAGATGCCATCCCTAAGGGTCCAGATTTATCACAAGTCCTGCCAGCTGATGACTCCTAAGTTAAAGGATTGTATGAATGAGGTACTTATTGTAAGCCTTCCTTAGTTTTATGGGACAGAGGTGTTACACAAACTACTCCCTGTACATGGGTACAACCTTCCTTAAGTGCACCTAAATGCCCTCCCAAACAGTTCTGTTTTACATTGTTTGTGGAAAGCCAAAAGAATGGAACCCTTCCTGACCACCTCAGGCAATCATCCCATAGAGTGGGGGGCCACTATAGAGAGTGCGTGTGGATGGATGGTTGTTGATCTTGCCCATTTGCAGGGCAGACCTGTAGAAGGTCTGTTCCAGTGAGCTAAGTTATCATGGTGGGGCAAAGGAGGACAGGTCTGGCAGGCATGAGGGTCCAAGACCATGAAGGCTTTGTATGTGATGGCCAATACCTTGAACTGAAACAGGTGTCTAACAGGCAGCCAATGAACAGACTGCAGAGTGGATGCAATATGCATGCGCTGCCTGATAATAAGCAAGCTGCAGCATTCTGCACTAACAAGAGTTTCTGAGTTGATTTTGAGGGTAGAGCTATGTAGAGTGCATGACAGTGGCATGGATCCAGGGGGCCAGATCAGCTGAAGCAAGGAAGAAGGCCATCTTCCAGACTTAAATGTTCTTCAAATATGTTCTTCAAATTCCTGGCCCCACTGCTGGACCTCCTGATGGCACCTGCTATTTTTGGCCACTGTATGACAGAGTGTTGGACTGGATGGGCCATTCGCCTGATCCAGCATTGGCTCCTCTTATGTTCTTATGATGAAGAAAAATACCTGGGATTGAACAATAATGATTTAAAGAATCTCAGGGTAGCCTCTTCATACGTGCATACATGAGACTTGAAGCATATCTCTATGACAGGCTTAAATTCACCTATTCTCTCCCCATAGAAACCCTGGGAATGGTAGTTCTGTGATTTCTAAACTCTAGCAGAAATCTAAGCCCTCTTGTCAGATTACAATTCCCAGGATTTTTGGAGTGGGGAGTCATGACTGTTAAACTGATATAAAACAGATATCAGTTTGTAGTACTGATATTCCCTTGTGGGAAGAGGTGTAGCTCATGAGCTTTATATGTAGGCTCCGTGTCCTAGTTACAGAGTCTCAAGTAGCAGGTGTTATGAAAGACCTTTCTTTTTCTGAAATTCTGGAGAACTGCTACTAATTAGAGCAGGCAATGCTGAGCTGGGCACACCACTGTTTTATGTTCAAATGCCCTTTTCATCTATTTGCCCAGACACTGACAGCATGAAAAATTCCCCCCACTTCAGTTCTAATGATGTACCTGCCTAGGAAAAAAAAAAAGAATGGGGTGGGAGCTGTTAGAACTTTATAAAATTATGATTTTTATGGACAGAATGAATAGGCACAGAATGTTCTGTACTAAACAAAACAAAAATGCATTAATTGAAAAATGATAAACCATTGGCTTGGTGCATAGTGGTCAACCTTGTTTTCCAGACACGGATTGCATCTTTCAGGATCTTGCTAAACTCTCTGTTCGTGTCATCTCTCCAGAACACATTAGAATAATCAAGGCTTTGAGAGGTCTGCACTCAAAAAGAAGTATTTGTTCATACTGTATAAAATTAACCAATAGAACTCATTGCCCCAGTTATGTTATGATGACTGTTGGCTCCTCCCCAGGATAGTCCAAGCACAATTTCTGTGTCCAGAAAAGGCATGCCTTTGGCTACCACAACATGATGAAGAACAGGAGATAGATATTTTAACTGTTTTTGTATCTTATTTTTCCTCCAAGAAACTCAGGTAACATTCATGGAATTACCTTATTTTATCATCTGTGTGACTCCTATGGCTTCTTAGCAAATTTCAGGACAGATTGGGGATTTCAGCCCACATCGCCCTGGTCAAAGTCCAACTCTTTGTTCGTTATATAATTTGGTCATGACTTGTTGAGTTACACCATGTCTGAAAGTGGATCACAGCTGCAATTTCTTGATCATTTTTTGTGAGAGAGAGAGCACAAAGAATGATGGAGATGGCTTTAAGATGCCCTGACCTGGATAGCCCAGGCAAGCCCGATCTCGTCAGATCTCAGAAGCTATGAGGAGCCAATCCTGGCAAGTATTTGGATGGGAGACCTCCAGAGAATACCAGGGATGGAGGCTAGAGTTAGGCTATCAAGCCACTTCTCTGAATGTCCTTTGTGTCCCAGTAGGAGTACCCAGAGGTCTCCATGACTTCCAGGCATGAGCACAGGTACGCAAGCAAGCACACACACATCCGCACAAATGCAAAAATACAAACAAAGAGAGAGATGGCTTTAAGACCATTATTTGTTCCTAATGTAATCGTATCTACCAGCAACCATCATGTTATTCTGACACTAGTGCAAAATCTTTTCATGTCAACACTAGGCAATTCCCAGAAGTGGTGGCACTGATATGGGAACTTGCCATACTAGGAATCAGAATAATATGAGGACTAACATTATGTATATATGTAAGTGCCATTAGGTCACACTCAACTCATGGCAACCCCAGCAAAGAGCACTCAAGAGTAGTGAGAAGCAGCGGTGGTTTGTCATTGACTTCCTCTCCAGAGTCTTCCTTGGTAGTCTCCCATCCCATTTAAGTTCCAAGATCTAATGAAATTGGCATATAGCATGCCACCTTTCTTCCCAGAAATGAGTTTTTGTTGTTGTTTTGCTGTCAAGTCACAGCTAACCCATGGTGGCCCCATATGGTTTTCAAGGCAGGAGACATCCAGAGGTGATTTGTCATTGCCTGTGTCTACATAGTGCCCTGCACTTCCCTGGTGGTCTCCCATCCAAGTACTGACCAGGGTTAATCCTGCTTAGCTTCTAAGAGCTGAGATCAGGCTAGCCTGGGCCAGTCAGGTCAGGGCACACTGACTCAGACTGGCAGCAGCTCTCCAGGGTCCTAGGCAGAAGTCTTTCACATCACTCACTGTCTGGTCTATTTAACTGGAGGGGCTGGACGTTGAACCTGGGATCTTCTGCATGCAGTGCAGAGGCTCTTCCACTGAACCACAGCCCCTCCCCTCACTAATTTTCTACCAGTGAACTTCCCATCACTTGAAGAATGTGGTGGGTCATTTTTTAAAAAATGAATCATTGGCATGGCTTAACTGAGTGCTTTTTATGTTTGCTTAGATATTTTTCAGCAGTACTCCCAGTCACTTGAGTTAATGGCCCCTAAACAAATTTATAGTCCCAGGACTGTTCCAGGAGAGTTTTGTGCTGCCTTTGTCATGTGTGGTGGTGTAGCCATTGGAGTGTCAGACTAGGGCTGGGGAGAGGCAGGTTCTACATCAAAGCCTCATCTGACCAGTAAGCCACTTGGATGGTGATAATCCAGTCACCATTGCTCAGCCAAGCCCACAAGGTGAGAAGCCTAGGAGTGGAGAGAAACACACATGCCACAAGACAGGAAGGGAAGAATAGAAATGCGCTAAATAAATGAAATTGTCAAGCAGAAACGAGATTGCATAAAACACAGAGATATTGACCTCAGTGGTCAGTGGTTGACATCTTAAACCTGTATTCTGTTTGGGAGGGAAAGCATTATCTGGGAAGCCAGAAAGTCAGCTCTTGGGTTTCTACATTAATGTGTAAATCTGTGTGGTGGTGTAGGGGGAATGCACGCACACAACAATGTTAAGTGACTGCCTGCAATTCCAAAAGGCATGGCTGTAGCAATGTGTTACTATGTGGGGGGGGGGGGGGGGAAATCATTTGCATGAAATGGTGAGTATTTGAAAGTGCCACTGCTGTATCAGGGCTATGTTATACAGTAACTAGTCACAGTGGGGCATGCACCTAATAAATGAGTATTTAAGTCAGGTAAAAAGCAACCTTCCAGATAAGCATCCATCAGTATACAACTACACATATTATTATGCATAAGTGCCAGATAAGCACATGCTTCTCTCTGTCCTTTTCCATACAGGTTCCATGCAAACTGTAGCTCCTACTGATGAGTGGTCTGCTTCTCTGTTGATGAACGAGGCTGAAGCCTCAAAAAAATCCTGGGCATGGATGCTGTATTTCACCAGCAGATGGCGCTGAAACTTTAGGTTCAGCAGGCCTCTCTAGAAACAACACCACCTTGAAGCCTTCCTCTCCAGTTTGAAACAAGCATTTCACCTCACTCATTTACTGATTGTCCAAGATAGGTAGCTTTTGAGCAGATGAATCTGACCTTTGGTGAAGGATGAGAATAAAATAGCACATAGGAATATGCAGTCCTAACACAGCTGTGGCCGCTTGCTCACCACTGTGGAAAATCAAACCAGTCTTTTGGAAGATAGTGATCTTTTGTGACAGTAAAATCATGCAATGTCATGCCAGTTCACACATTACACAGTAGCAGACTCTGGTTTGCCCCTGAGTGTTCAGTCAAGAAGCAGACATAGTTGGTACTGATTCTTGGATAAGCATACTTCAGCAACATGAATTTTCGAATATCTGCTTTGTACATTAAAAATCTTAAATGTTTGCCATAAAAAAGAATGTATGAAGAAGCCCTTCTAAGAAGTTGAAGAAAAGCATGAATATGTATCAAAACAGGGGGAAAATCACCTGAAAGAGTAATAAATACTAATGCTGCCACATGATTAGGACAGGGTAGGTTCAGGTGAGGTAGCTGTGTTGGTCTGAAGCAATGGAACAAAGTTTGAGTCCAGTGGCACCCTTAAGACCAACAAAGTATAATTCTGGGTATAAGCTTTGGTGTGCACCCACACTCCTTCAGATACACTGAATCAGTTTTCTTCAAGCCTTACACATAGGGGGAGGGGGGGTTAGTTGACAGGAAAGGCTAGTTAGAGTCAAGGTCTAGTTCAGGGGTGGCCAACCTGTGGCTCGGGAGCCACATGCGGCTCTTTCACACATATTGTGCGGCTCCTGGCAGGGCGGCTGGGGAAGCAAAGGGGAGGCATGCTTTTTCTCTCTTTCTCCCTTCCTTCCTTCCCTCCTCCCTCCCATCTATTTGCTTTCCTAGTTTCTCTCTCTCTCTTTCTTTCCACTTCTTTTATTCTTTCTTTCCATCTCTCTCTTTTTCTCTCTCTCTCTCAATATCATTAGCAAACAAGTAATATCATTATCAATAACCGGTTTTCCTCGTTTGTTTTTATTTTTGGCAGTCCCATTTAACGTTAATAAAAAGCAAATTTGCATATTTTTAAAAATAAAAACGTGTGTGTGATATTTGTTCCTGTCTTGCGGCTCTCAGACATCTGATGTTTATTCTATGTGGCTCTTACATTAAGGAAGGTTGGCCACCCCTGGTCTAGTTAGAGTAAGAAACTGGGTGATAAGTATAGCTGAGATTGGATTAAAGCAGTTGGTAAGACCTGAGAATGGCAGCAAACTAGCATACAAACAAGTGGGGACCCTCAAGAAACTTACAGGAGCAGCTATCCCATTCCCCCCACCTCTGCTTCCTCCCTTCTCCTCCTACTTCTTTCACCCTCTCCTTCCTACCACCCCTTTTCTTTCTCTCTCTCTCTCCCCTCCATGCCTGTCACATCCTTTCTGTCCCCACACTATCGCTCTTTCTGCCTCATCACTCTTTCTGCCCCCCATCTATTCCCCCCCCCAATTGCCCAAATACAGAGATCAGTTCCTCTCAGGGTTGCCAGCTCCATGTTGGGGAATTCCTGGAGATCTGGGGGTGGAGGCTTGGGAGGATGAAGTTTGAGCTTGGAAGTGATCTCAGCAGGGTATAATACCATAAACTCTACCCTTCAAAGCTGCCATTTTCTCTGAGGGAACTGATCTCTGTCATCTGAGGATCAGTTCTAATTCCAGGAGATCTTCAGCATTCACCTGGAGGTTGGCATTATATCTATCTGGTCCCTTCCCTGCCTCAATCTCCCCCCGGCTCCACCCCTCAAATATCCAGGAATTTCCCAACCTGGAATTGGGATCCTTCCCACCCAACAGTCAACCTACCTTTATCTGCCCCTCTGTCTTCAACTTTCTGTCTCCTTTCCCCCTGCAGCCTTTACTGAGGAAAACTGTGGTCTCCACAGTGGGAACTAAAGCAATTTATATTATTCTCTCCTCCTTTTTTTCCACACAACAACCCTATGAAGCAGGTTAGGCTGAAAGTATGTGACTGGCCCAAAATCACCCAGTGAGCTTCCACAGCAAGTTGGGGGTCTAAACCTAGGTCTCATAAACCCTACTCTGAAGTTCTGACCATTGTACTACATTGACTTTCATAGGGTGGCTGCTGTTGAACAGCATCATGCAAGTCAGGTGGTTTCAAGTCAGCCAGAGGGTGCTGCTAGGCCTAGGTTTGCCAACCTCCAGGGGGGACCTGGAGATCCCCTAGAATTACAACTGAACTCCAGACAACAGAGATCTGTTCAACTGAGGAAATGGGTGGACTCTGTGGCATTATATCCAGCTGAGGCCTTTCCCCTCCCCAGACTCTGCACTCCTCAGACTTCACCACAGAATCTTGATGAATTTCCCAACATGGAGTGGACAATCCTTATCCCAGGCCTGGCTCCAAACACCCTGCTATTTAGCCATTCATACTGCAGGAGGAATCCTCCCCAATCCCAGATCCAGTCTTGCTTTTTGCTTCCTCCCCCTCCCCCTCCTCTGGCTATCAACCAGCTTCTCTCTCACAGTGGCCATTTCAAAAGGTGTTTGTGGACAGGGGTGGTGGGATTTTTTCTGAGTTTTTTTTAACTTTTTGGATTTTTCTGCCGACCCAAGAGTCCCCTAAGTCTGTAGAAAAACACCCTGTTGAGAATTAGATCTGTAGATACAAAAGTTAATAAACAGATGTGAGAGCTAAGTTTGAGTCCAGTGGCACCTCCAAGACCAACAAAGTTCATTCTGGGTATAAGCAAGAACCGAGAGACTGAGCATGTGTAGATGCACACTTCCTCAGATATATTGAAACAGATTTCCTCAGGTGTTACAGAGTAGAGAGGGGGGTGTTAGTTGCCAGGAAGGGCTAATTAGAGTGAAGATGCATAAGTACAGCTAAGACTGGAATAATGCAATTGGTAAGACCTGTGAATTGCAGCAAGTTAGCATACAGATAATAAAAGAGTTAACAACAGATGTGAGTGGCACCTCTCCCCAAATACTAGAACTTAAGGACACCCAATGAAGCTGATGAACAGTAGATTCAAGACAGACAAAAGGAAATATAACAAGGCTCAGAGTGGGGGGGACACAACATTTCCAATAACAACATTCACAATTCAAGTTAAAAACAATTAAAACCTGAATAACACTTAGTGGACAGTTTTACAGATGGCACAAAAGAAGTACACAACTTAGTGTCCTTTTTCCCCTTGGGGCCAGGCTAGACGGAAGGGGCCAGGCTAGACGGAAAATTCTATATTTGGCAAGGAATTCCACCAGTTTGGAGCCAGGAATGAAAAAGCCCTGGCTCTGGTTGAGGACAGCTGGATGCTTTTCAGGCCAGGGATTGCCAGTATGTTCTTCTCCCCTGAGCATCATGCTCTTTGGGGGGTGTACCAGAAGAGGTGGTCCTGTTGGTACGTAGGTCCCAGACTGTTTAGGGCCTTAAAGGTTAATACCAAAACCTTAAACCTGATCCAGAGCCAGAGCAGCTGAAGAAGCACTGGTTGAATGTGGGCTGTCAATGGAGTTCCCATAAGAACCCAGGCTGCCACATTCTGGAGCAGTTGTAATATCCAAGGCAGTCTCAAGGGTAACCTTGTGTAGAGTGAGTTACAGTAGTCTAGCCTGGAGGTGACTGTTGCACGGATCACTTTAGCTAGGTCAGGATGAGATAGGAACCAGTTGCCTAATTTGGTGTAGCTGAAGAAACGCCAGTCTAGCAACATTTGTGATCTGGGTCTCAATTGATAAGGAGACATCCAGAAACACATTCAGGCTCTTGACAGTCGGCCTTGGTGTTAAAGGCACAACCTCAAGAGCCGGCACCCAACCACGCCCCCACCCTCCCAGCCAGCCACAAAACTTCTGTCTTAGATGGATTCCATCTCAGCCGGCTCTGTTTCAACCATCCAACCTGTGGAAGTATCTGGCTGGCCATCCATCAACAGGTACAGCTGGGTGTCAGCTTCATACTGATGACAACCCAGCTCGAAACTCTGTACCTGCTGGGTGATTAGACAGATTCATGGAGAATAGGTCTATCAGTGGTTACTAGCCATGGAACCTCTGCATTCAGAGGCACTAAACCTCTCAATCCCAGTGCCAGGAGGCAACATCGGGGAAGGTCTCAGCCTCTACGCCCTGTTGTTGGCCCTCCAGAGGAACTGGTTGGCTACTGTGTGAAACAGGATGCTGAATTAGACGGACCATTGGTCTAATTCAGCAAGGCGCTTCTTATGATATTATTTGATTAAATTCAGTGCTATTTATTTAAAACACACACACACAGATACACACACACACACCCCACCTCTCTCTCAAAGGCCTCAAGGCACAGAATGGCTACAAAACAGCCATAAAGTAGGTGATGATCCATAAGATCACACTGGTAAAAACAAAATATCAAAAAACCCTCTCTCAAACAATTTAGCCTCAAAACTCAGAGCAAGAGCTGAGCCCTTTCATCCCTGTATCTTATGCTGTGCCTGAAAGAGAGTCCAAGGAGCCACCAGGGCATGTGAGGGGACAGACAGCTGCTCAGCACTGAGCACAGCAGGATCAGAGGCCCCCACCCGCACCATATAATAGATATCTGGGGGACATAGAGAAGGAAGTTTTGAGAAATGGCAATGAAAATGAATAAGGGAAACAAACAAGTGGAATGACAACTTTCCTGAGAATGAAATGTTTTTATGAAACAAAAATGCAACCCAGAAAAAACTGCTCACCTCTATCAATGCTGTAAATCCTGTGAGGAAGGATTTTTGCTTTTGAAGCTCAGTTCATCTGTGGTATTGCATCTGTTCTCTCTCCTGATGTGCTATGCTGCTCTCAGGTAGACTACTCATGCTAGCTATTAAATATGTATATTTGTAACTGAATAATTGATACTGATCGGCACTTCCCGGTTAGCGTAGCCTTTTCAAGAGGTCGTAATAGGGATAGGGGCAATGAACGTGCAGTGCTCGTGGAGTGGGAGCACAGCAGCAAACACCACATCATCTTATGTATATTCGTTGGAAAAGATATAAAGAGCCTGTACACATATAAGAGTATGCATGCGCATAGAGATTTGTGTGCACATTTGGGAACCATGAAAAGACATCGGCTCTAAAAATGCATTGCCATGACTGCATATAAAGCAGGACAGGGTGGAGGCTGTTGCTGCAGTTCTGCTCTCCTCCCCAATTACATTAATTATCCCTGTCCCTTTTAGTACATTCTAAAATGGATTATATCCGTGAACCTTCCATGACAGGTAGGAGTTCAGCCAATGGCTTGTGGCCAAGGGTTCCCAGACAAAAAGTGACAACTAGTTTTTAGCTTCTCATGTAGCGTGTTATGGGGTTGCCACTGCAACCACACCCAAGAACTGTGGTTTATGTGGAAATGGTTCCCTGCGTTGATACGTGCAGAAGAGAAGGTTCCAGTGATTTCTGTGTACTCTTAAGCATGTGTTTTTCACTCCACTGATGCATCTCTAAACTAATTTATTTACTTAATGTCTTCCCTGGAAACTTTCAGTGAAGCTATCACCTTCTTTCATGTGTGCCTGGTATTTCTGAATGAGCCAACAGTATTCTGCAGTTTGCCATGCAATGCATTAGCTGTATCAGGTAACAGAAATGGTGCCATGCAATGTACTGTAATAAGAGATGCTTATAAACACGGGAGTTAGAGGCCTGTTCTGGTGAACTTCCAGCAGATGGAAGCAAAATTAATTAATTAACTGCCGTATCTTAACCTTTTGCTTTCTTTAATCAAATACTGAAGGAGGAACAAGTCAAGCAGCTCCACACAAATCAGTGCCACTAAAACCAACAAGGAAGTACTAATGATATGACCAAGCAATGTTGAATCAAACTGTAGAACACGATTTCTTAAGGAGGGACCTTGTGGAAAACTTCACCATGGTGTCTACTAAAACCAAGCAAGGTATTCAAATTAAATTGCTACTCCTTCAGAGGTTTTGCCCCCCTGCCACTGAGATGAGTGTGGAAACAAATTGGTACAGTTGCCAACTAACCATTTTTTACTGACTACGTAAGTCTGGTGCCTGGATCCAGTTGCTCAAAAACTAGCAAAGTCTGTTTTCCAACCTTCCTTCCTCAGCATAATTTGATTGATGGTAGTATATACATCAACACTGATTATCTTTTTCCTCTAGGTAGTTTGTATGAATATTCCATGATGTGTCTGAAGTTCAGTCAGTGGTCTGAGGATGCATGAGCTCCCAGACCAAAACCAATAGCTACTTCACCCCTGGCAGGGCTTGAACTCATGTTACCCAAGACACACACTCTCTGGCACTTGAAGCAGTGAGTCAAGTGAGCAAAGGAAGAAAGAGCAAAAGGTAGGACACTGTTGTTGCCCTGTTGTTGGACTTCCAAAGGAACTGTGTGAGACAGAATGCTGGAGTAGATGGACCATTGATCTGCTCCAGCTCAGCTTATGTTCACTGCTCAAACTATTCTGCACCCAATGTTTCTCTGTCCTCTAGGGTTAAGAACTTCAGAAAAGCCCTGCTGGATCAGACTAAGGAGCCATGAAGTCCAGCATACAAGGTATAAGGGAAGCATTCTTCTCTGTTTCCCCTAGTCTCTGGTATTCAGTTACACTGCACAACATTTAAGAGTTTTTAATTTAATTTTGGTTGACTCCTAGGCATAATTCAGAATGCTGGCAGTTACTTTTAAAGCCCTTAGAGAGAGCAACAATCACATCTTAAGGATCACCTTCTCTCATATGAACTTGTCTATTCAGTTAGATCATCTATGGATGCCCCACTTCATATTCCTTATCCATCTAACAGCAGTAGATGGTAGCATGAAACAGGACCTTCTCAGTAGTGGCACCTAATTTGTAGAACTTCCTTTCAAGGGGAATTTCCCCATCACAGGTAAATTAAAACCCTACTTTTTGGTAGCATTTTTGGGGAGCTGAGTTGTTAGCTGATATTCCTGCTTTTTCACATTTATTGTGATATGTTAGTTCTGTCCTATAATTGCATTCTGCCATTGATGTTTTAATGTAGTTCCCTTTTATTTCAGTGTAAGCTGCTCTGTAAATTATTTGATGGAAAGACAGCATCTAAATATGTTAAATAAATACTGTTGTGATTGATAAGCACTGATAGCCCTATCCTTGATAAATTGGTCAAATACTTTTATAATGAACAATTAGGCCAGATTTCAGGGGTTCCTGACCAAGAGACCATTGTTACTCCCTAACCCTACCATTTCTTTTTAAATAGTCAGCTCTTGTACCCTTCCTTCTCAAAGCAGATCTATACTATAATAAGAATGACACCACTCTGGAATTTGACTCTGAAGCTTGGATTTTCCAGCATCCTAGAATCATAGAATCAAAGAGTTGGAAGGGACCTCCAAGGTCATCAACCCCGGCATAGTACAGGAAATTCAAAACTATCTTCCCCCCATACCCCTAGTGACCCCTGCTGCATGCCCAGAAGATGGGAAAACCCCTCCAGGATCCCTAACCAACCTGGCCTGGAGAACAATTGCTTCCTGACCCCAAGGTGGTGTTTGGCATTTCCCTGGGTGTGTAAGAAAGGGCCACAAGAGCTAAGCACTGATGCAACCCTCCCTGCCCTCCCTCTCATGATCTGCCTAAGTTCACAGAAACAGCGTTGCTGTCAGATGGCCATCTAGCCTCTGTTTAAAAACCTCCAAAAAAGGAGAGCCCACTGTCTATCGAGGAAGCCTGTTCCACTGTGGAACTGTTCTAACAGTCAGGAACTTCTTCCTAATATTTAGCTTTTGACTTAATTTCAACCCACTGGTTTTTGTCTGACCTTCTGGGCCAACAGAAAACAACTCCACACCATCCTCTATATAACAGCCCTTCAAGTACTTGAAGATGGTTGTCATATCATCTCTCAGTTGTCTCCTCTCCGGCCTAAACATACCCAGCTACTTCAACCTTTCCTCATATGACTTGCTCTCTAGATCCCTCACCATCTTCATTGCCTTCCTCTGGACATGTTCCAGCTATATCCTTGTCTATATCCTTCTTAAATTGTGGTGCCCAAAACTGAACACAGTACTCTAGGTGAGGTCTAACCAGAGCACATGATTTGGACACGATACTTCTGTTGATAACAGTCCAAAATGGCATTTGCCTTTTTCGCTACCATGTCACACTGCTGTTGTGTATGGTCAACTAAAACCTCTAGATCTTTTTAACACATACGACTGCCAAGACAAGTCTCCCCCAACCTATAATTCTGCATTTGATTTTTCCTACCTAAATGAAGAACTTTAAATTTATCTCCATTGAAATTAATTTTATCATCCTGTATCCTGACTCTGTCTTCTGCCATATTTGCTACCCATCCCAATTTAGTATCATCGGCAAGTTTAATAAGCATTCCCTCTATTCCTTCATCCAAATCATTTATAAAGATGTTGAATAAAACAGGTCACAGAACAGATCCCTGAGGCATTCCACTTGTCAATCCTCTCCAAGAGGATGAGGAACCATTCACAAGCACTGTTTGGCTGCGATCTGTCAACCAGTTACAGATCCACCTAACAGTAATAGGATCCAACCCACATTTTACCAACTTGTCAACAAAAATATTATGTGGAAACTTATCAAAAGCCTTACTGAAATAAAGATTAACTATGTCTACAACATTCCCCGAACCAGCAAAGTAGTAACTTTCTTGAAAAAAGAGATAAGGTTAGTCTGACATGACTTGTTCTTGAGAAACCCATGCTGGCTCTTAGTAATCACAGCCATCTTTTCTAAATGCTCAAGGACTGTCTGTTTGACAATTTGTTCTAAAACTTTTCCAGGCATAGACGTCAAGCTGACAGGTTGGTGGTTACTCAGATCCTCCTTTTCCCCCTTCTTGAAGATGGGGGTGACATTTGCCCACCTCCAGTCTTCTGGCACCTCACCTGTTTCCCAAGAATTCTTAAAAATAATGGACAGAGGCTCAGAAATAATATCCGTGCGTTCTTTCAGCACTCTTGGATACAATTCATCTGGCCCTGAGGACTTAGTTTCAATTATTTATTAATCTGTTTGTTTATTGGCTTTTTATCCCACCTTCCCCTGCAATGCAGGGATAAAACAATCCTAGGCTGCAACTCCCTTCCCTCATTATGTGTTCTGTTTTTGCCATGTTGAGCACCATTTCCTTCACAAGAGAAGACTGAGAAAAGGTACAAATTGAGCAGTTCTGCCCTCTCTTCACCACCTGTTACAATTTCACTTCCCTGTCCCCACAATGGGCCTAGCATGTCCTTGCTCTTTTTCATACTTTAAATATAACAAAAGAACACTTTTGTTGTTGTTTTTATCATCTCTTGCTAGCCTAAACTTATACTGAGCTATAGCTTTTCTAACACTCTCCCTACAAGCACTGGTTATTTGTTCATATTCATTCTTGGTTATAAGGCCCTCCTTCCATTTCCTAAATGAGTCTTTTTTATTTCTCAAGTCTTTAGAAAGCTGTTTATGGAGCCACCTTGGCTTCTTTAGGCTCTTCCCATTTTCCTTCTTATAGGAATCATTTGTGATTGTGCCTTCAATATTTCACTTTTAAGAAACTCCCATTGAACTCTCTTCTCCTTAAGTATTTCTGCCCATGGAATTCTACCTAGCACAACTTTAAATTTGTTAAAACTGGTTTTCCTGAAGTCCAACCTATATATCTGACTATGTACAGCTTTTTCCTTCCCCAAGACTGTAAATTCCAAAATTATTTGGTCACTACTACCCAGGGTGCCCACTATTTTCACCTCGTCAACCAGTTCTTCCCTGTTGGTGAGAATCAAGTCCAAGATAGCTGATCCCCTTGTTTCCCTCTCCACTTTCTGGAAAATGAAGTTGTCAGCAAGACAAGTCAGGGATTTACTTGACCTTTCATTTTTAGCAGAGTTGGACTTCCAACAGATATCCAGGTAACTGAAGTCTCCCATGACCACTGTGTCCTGTCCCTTTGAGAACTTTGTAATCTGTTCTAGGAGTCTCATCCAAGTCCTTTGCCTGGCTTGGTGGTCTATAGCAGACCCCCATCATGATATCACTATTGTTTTTTACTCTTTTTATTTTTACCCAGAGACTCTCAACTGAATTTCCATGCTTAGATTCATGTATTTCCTCACAAGCATATACCTCCTTTGCATATAATGCTACTACTCCCCCCTTCCTTATTTGTCTATCCATTTTAAACAAGTTGTACCCCTCAGTCCTAATATTCTAGTTGTGTGAGTGTCATCCCACCAAGTTTCAGAAATGCCTATTAGGTCATAGTCCCCTTTTTGTATTAGGACTCCAAGTTCTTCCTGCTTGTTTCTTATACTCTGAACATGTTTTGTGTGCCCTGAGGTTTTTGTTTCTGTACTTACCTGTGAGTTAAAGTGTTGTCTATTGATGCTGCAGTCGCCATGTGCTCCCACAATGGCCAACACCACGTGGACCTTCGCATGTGGTCCGAACCTACCTGAGCTTTGGCCAGGTAGGACAATAGATGACCGGATCCTGAATGTCCACCAATCCTGTGCCTAGACTCCCCCCGGGGGACCTATGAACTGCAACTGTGAACTTAAGGTCCTATCCGGACATTTGGGCAAGGTCAGGGGATTATCTCCGACCGGCATAAAAGCGGGCGCAAAGCCCAGGGTTTGCATGTACCATCTGAACCCGCAATAAACTACTATGCTGTTTTCACCATTACCGGCCTCCCGACTCCAGTACTTCTCATAAAGTTTCCTAACATATGTGCCACTCCCCACAAATCTTTAGTGTTTTTATCTCCAGTTATTGGCATCATATTAGGCTGAATTTTTGTCTCACTCCTCCATAAGATTTAGTTTAAAGCACTGCTTATCAGTTTTGCAAGGCTCTTACCAAACATATTTTTCCTACCTTTGTGAGGTGCAAACCATCTCCTGATAGAAGAGATTCACTTCTTGGAACAAATGTCTTGCAGGAGTGGTTGCATTCATGTTTTATTTCTGTAGTTGTTGTGATATTGGCCCTGATGTGGATGGCCCAGGCTAGTCTGATCACATCAGATATCAGAAGTTAAGCAGGGTTGGCCCAGGTTAGTACTTGGATGGGAGACCACCAAGGAAGTCCAGGGTTACTATGCAGAGGCAGGCAATGGCAAACCACCTCTGTTCATCTCTTGTTTTGAAAACCCTACAGGGTCACTATTGGCAGGGATCATTTTGAGCAGCAGCACATAGGAATGCCGTTCTGGGAGTAACAAGTAACATCACAAATGGTGATGCGCTGTGGAAAAAAGCAAAAGCATACTAACTTGATTTCTATTTTCATGCTTGTTGTAGGGTAGCTCCCCTGCAAGAGCAAAGGAAACCTAAAGTGTCTTTAGTCAAAGTGTAAAGCTGGCTCACCAGCTCTGAGTTGGGAAATACCTAGAGATTTTTGGGGTGGAGCCTGAGTGGTGGGTGTTGCCTTCTGACACACTTCCAGTGATGTTAGGGGGTGTGGCATATGCAAATAAGTTATCTTAATGAGCTATGCTAATGAGCTCCTGCACCTCTTTTTCTACAAAATGACCCCTGAATAGGTGACTTGATGGAACTTTCTATCTCCAGCAATGGCATCTATTCTAGCCATAAATGAAAATACATAGGTGGAGGAAGCTACCTACTGCTTGAAAACTGGTGAACTGACTCTGCACCAAATCTTTTCAAGGTTGGGCTGTATGCCATGTCTGTTCCTGTTGGAAACAGATATATGTATCATGTGTCTTGTTCTCCTTGAGGAGCAATAGTTGAAACAACAAGTGCTATTGTCTTTAGGCTGCTGTCGGTAAAGGCAGAACAAAAAAGCAAATCAAATTTGGACATGCCCTGGAGTGATTCCTATGACCAGGGGTCCTTTGGGGCCGGAGCGAGGTGGAGCGTCACTCCACCAGCCCAGGAGTGGGCAGTAGGTCAGCCACGGGCCAAATCAGATTCTCTGATCTGATTCGGCCCGCTGCCGAATTGCTGCTGAAATTTGGTGGGGGCTTTAAAAGTGGCTGGAGGGGAGGGGGTTTGAGGGAGAGGCTCCAAACTTGCAGGGTAGCTTCTGGGACCTCTCCCCCAAATACCCATCAAGTTTCAAGAAGATTGGACCAGGGGATCCAATTCTACAGGCCTGCAAACAGGTTGCCCCCCTTTCCCTCCATTGTTCTCTATGGAGGGGAAAAAAGTAACGTAATGGAAAAAAAGTAATGGAGGGGACGGGGCAATCTGTTTGAGGCCCCGTAGAATTGGACCCCGTGGTCCAGTCTTTGAAACTTGGTGGGTATTTGGGGGAGAAGTCTCAGAAGGTACCCTGCAAGTTTGGAGCCTCTCCCTCAAACCCCCTCTCCTCCAGCCCCTCATATACCCTATGAGTTTTTGCCATTGACTTCAATGGCCCACAGGGTATAATAGGGCTGAAACTGACATCCGGCAAGTCATGCTAATGAGTTGTGCTAGTAAGTACGCTAATGAGCTCCTGCATCTCTTTTTCTATGAAAGGACCCCTGTCTATGACTATAAAAATGGTGACTTTGGACAGAATCTTTAAACAAAACATATTTTTTTAAAAATCAAAGATAAACATTATAGAACATAATATGTGGCATCCATGCAAATTTAGCATATCTTTATTTTTTAAATAGTGTATACTAAAAAATGCATTATGCAGATATCACTCAAACAAGTGAAATGTCATGGAACACAGATATGGGGTGGACAAGAATCTGAAAGTGAACAGTGATAGGGGTGGAAAGAGAAAGCTGGATAGATTATGATTGCCCCTTCAGGCCAACCTCTCTACCTCCATTCCATCCATTTATACTCCATTCAGAGCTCAGGGTCACACAGCTCCATCCTGGTACTGGTCCACATGCCTGACCGCAGTCAGGAAGCTAGGAGGGATTGCAAGCATTATTTATTTATTTAGTATTTTTTTAATCCCACCCTTCCTCCAGGAAGCTCAGGGCACTGCACATTGTTCTCCCTTCCTCCATATTATCCTTCCCTCTTCTACCTCTCACCAGGCCCCCATTTATGCTCTCCTTCCCCTGCCCTCACCTGCATGCCTCCTACTTGGGTGTCTTTCCTCTGACTGCTTGTGAGCTCTCCCACAGCCCATGCTCACCACTTCCTGCAGCCCTTTTCTCAGTGCCACTAGGTAGCGGGTATAGCTGGGAGCACGGTAGAATGCTGGGGGGCGGAGGTTTTGACTGCAGTGGTGCGTGCCAGGATCTCCAGGCCCTGGCAGCTACCCCACCTCAAGGTATGCTGATGCTGGCCCTGGATTCACTTGTCTACATTTTCAATTCCCCAAGTCGGGAACTGTTGGAGCAGAAAACATTGTGCTGGCTAAAACCTGTACCAGTTCCTGAGGCAGTAACAATAGGTAGCATTCAGACTAAATTTTCCAGGAGCAGAATGGAACTTTCCTGTCTTCCTCTTTCCATTGCACCCCACTGATCTCCACAAAACGCTGCTCCTGGGGGGACAGGGGTCCCTGAGGAACAATGATGGGGGGTTTCAGCGGAGAAAGGGAATTGCTGGGAATTGCCAGTTTAGCCTGAATAAGCATCAGTACCTCCATAGGAAGCAAAAAGGACATTGGCAAGGGCATGGAGAAGAATATGGGGAAGGAGGGACATTGGCTATCACAATTGGCCTAGGCAATTGGATAAAAGTTCAACATTTTCTTTCAAATGACAGCCCGGAAGGCAGTTGCTTCTAGGTGCTGTCAAAGGACATGAAAGTAAGACTGTCCTCAGTAGAAGGGAGAGGGCAAGGGGGCAGTCATGCACATGATGCACAACTCTTACGTTTCACATTGTATGAGCATTTGTGCTGGCTAGGCGGGATATAAATTCAAATAAATAAATAAGCATTTCTGTGCCTGATTCTTATGAATTTTGAAAAGTAACAGCGATAGTCCACCTTTTCAGTCTGAAGGCCAAACAAAATGTAGTGTTTACCTGTGCAAGTGTTGTTGTGTCAGCAAACACAGGAGACGGGGGAAGATGAGATTTCTGCCACTGGGATGGCTCCATCTAAGCAGGAGGTTAGCAGCAATGGCCTCTGCTTTTCAGAGAGGTGATGGCACCACACACACAGCTGGCTACCTCCAGCACCCGTCTCACGGTCCAAGGGCACCGTGCGGTAATGCTACATGCCTGCCCAATGCAGTAATAACCACTGGAGTGGGGCTGCTGGAACTTACCAGGGGCACAGTCAGAAGGCGCTCCAGGTGACAACTTTACTGCTCCAGGTCCATAAAGAGTCCCAGAGGTGAGCTCTGGTTTAACCTACCTTGACTACACTCTTGAATTTGAGATAGGGCAAGGCAGCTGCTAGGCTGAACAAACTGGTCCTGGGAGCCACTGTTTGGCACACATGCCAGGGACTGCTCACTCTTAAACTGTAGATTCAGGTGGGGTAGCCATATTAGTCTGAAGCAGCAGAACAAAGTTTGAGTCCAGTGCCACCTTTAAGATGAACAAAGCTTATTCATGATATAAGCTTTTGTGTGCAACCATACTTCCTCAGATACAAGAGAGCTTGAATATAATACTACCTCCATCCTGAGATAGTAGGGCTGTTGCCCTTGATAAGCCAATGGTCTGGCTTAGTATAAGGCAGCTTCATGGGACCTTGAGTCAGCTACTTGCTCTCTGTTGTTGTGAGAATAAAATGAAGATGAGGAGAGACATGTATACCAACCTGATCTCATTGGAGGAAGAGTGGGATATAAATATAAATAAATACAAGCGGGAACCCGCCAGCTTCAAGTTTGGAAATTCCTGGAGACTTGGGGATGGAGCCTTGGGAGGGGGTAAGGTTTTGGGAGGGAAGCAACCTCAGCAGGATATAATGCCATAGAATCCACCTTCTAAAGCAGCCATTTTATCCAGGGGTACTGATCTTTGTCATCTGGAGAGTAGTTGTAATTCCAGGTGATCTCCAGCCCTCGCCTGGAGGTTGATAATCCCAGTTCCCCTGGGGGAAATGGCTGCTTTGGAGAATGGGGTCTATGGCATTATACTCCTCTGAGGTCCCTCCCCTTCTCAAACCCCACCCTCCTCACCCAGGCTCCCCCCAATAATCTCTAGGAATTTCCTAACCTGGAGTTGGCAACCCTATCTCATTCCGAACCAACAGCCAACCTACCTTTATCTGCCCCTCTGTCATAAGCGGTCCCCCTCCTCCAGAAGCCTCTACCAAGGAGGGAAATCTGGACCGAGCACAGCACAGTGGAGGGGGCCATTTCACAATTATACCATTTTCCAGATTAGAAGGGCATCCCCAGCAATGCTCCCTCTAAACTGTGGAGTTTCATGAGCAAAAATTCTACTCTGTGAGCTGCTGGCACTAAAGTTGTGAGCGAGCAATTTGGCTACTGCATAAATTAGTTGCTCTGGAGCCATCCTTCCTGAGCTAACACAAAAATCTGTGAGCCAGAGGCTAAAAAACTGTGAGCTAGCTCACACCAACTCATCTTAGAGGGAGCACTGATCCCCAGTTGCTTTCAGACTCAGTAGAGAAAACGAAAGGCGTAATATGGATGGCTGTCAGTTTTTCCCTACCAGAGCTTAAACCTGCCTGGGGGGGGGGGGGAGACTTTCCAATCAGAGAAACAGTGAACTGCAAGGGAAGAGTTAAACACCCCTTCCTCAGAACCACGACCATGATCTTCTCCAGAATGCCTTGCAGCTGTTTTTAAGGGCCATATTACAGATCTGGAGTTGCCATTATGAACTCCAAAAACTTATATAGATTGGCCATGGGTAATTGCACATGATACCTTGCAACAGGTTTTATATTGTCATACCTGCAAAGGCCGTTGGTGTTCAAGGTGATGTGAAAGTTCCATTTTTTTGGCATTAAGCCCATGCTTAATTCACCAATTAAAGCTGACTCAGTAAAGAAAGTAGAATGCATATGTAATCTGCTGAAGACCAAATCAGACATCCCTATTTTCAGAGCTGCCTCCTTAAAAAGAAAGAAAGAACGTTATTATCAGGCTCCAGGTGTTATCAAGAACCCTCTCCCTAGGTGTGTGCTGTTGGCCCCAACTCCATCTTGGCAACAGCTCTTAAAAGTCAGCAATGCCTCGTTTAGGAGAAGATGAAGCCATGGCTATGCAGTTCCCCTCTGTTATGCTAATGAGTGGCTGACACCTTGGATGGGAGACTAACCAGTTGATGGGGCATCTTCATATCTACCTGTTGCCTGTGAAGGCTTGCAAAGTTGGGTGCCCACCATGGCAGTCTATCAATGTGATCTCATCAGCAGATTCATGTCCTCCTGACTGTAAAACTGGAGTACTACCAGGTGGGCTAGATAACTATTATTGACCTTACTAGCCTGCCTCAGGCATGGGTGAAGCCTCCAACATGCCAGGCCCTTGGGTCCACCCAGAATATTCCCCAATCTAAGTGCAATCACAGGGCTTTGTTCCCCTCCTGGGAAGACCCCACCAATCCAATCAGAGCCAGCAAATCCATTGATGTTCACCCTGCGCTCATCCCAACTTTATTTTCCCAGTAATTTCTTTGCTATTTCTTTTACACTGGCTCCTATAACTATTGCTGCTCCATTAGCCAAAATGTTGGTAGTCTCACCCACTTTGCTCTCTCACAACAAGTTACCATCTCCATTTGCCTTTTGAAAGTTTGGGATGTTTCCTTGCCACAAATGACCATCCCTCTGGTGCCTTACCTTTCACTGTTTTCTTGGTACCTTTGGGAGCTCTGCGTTGATCTCCTGTTACTCTACTATAAGTGCTGCCCTCTGGATCACTCCCATTATGGCTTTCATAGATGTGGTTAGACTTTGCTCAAGTTCAGTTTCTGGATCATCACTCTTTAAACTGACTGAGCTCAGCAGATTGGTAAATCCCTTCTCTTTTCCTGAACACAACTATTTGATTTCTTTTCTCTCAAGCTCATTCTACCCTTTCCCCCTTTTAATCCCCACTGTTTCCAAGTGCAGAAATCTTGCTCAATTGGCTGCTCAGCTTTCTCTTCTCACTTTTAACTCTTCCAACTCACATCCTTCTGGACACAATCAAATCATTACTCTTGTGCCTAAGTGCCTTTCCATTCCTATACTCCCATGTTTCCTAAATGAAAGCTAAACCTTGTTTTGGAAAAGAACTGGTTGTTTGGTGGTTACTGGTAGCATAATTGAGGCACTTTGGGCTTGCTTGCCCACTAACCAGGCAAAGATTCCTAAACCACACATTTTGTTCCCCCTGACTGGCAAGTGTGTAAGTTTTCCAAGCTAGCCAGGGCTGTAGAAGTGGGAAGAGGTTCCTCCTAATGCTGAGCTTAGATTTCCCCAAGCTGGTCATGGTTCTCAGTGAGTAATCAAAACCCAACTTGGAGAGTCCTCACATGTTGCCCTGCAAGGCTCTTATACACTCTTATAGACATAAAGTCTATAAGTGTTATCTATAAACTGTGTTGCAGAATGTGTAAAAGGGACTGAGATGCAGTATGACCAGATCGAGATGCCAGCTGTATACACACACCAGCCGATGCCTGAGACGATGTGCCAGTGGTTCCTGAGGTCACCAACTCCCAGAGACTTCCCTTAACACAACCACTTACATAGAAACAGCCACTCGCCATTGTGGCTTGAACATGTGCTTGCAGATGCCATTAGCATTGTTCTTCTTCCTTACACAGGCAACCCCCCTCCAACATTCCTTGCTCCGGAGAAATAAAAGGACTATTTCCTCCGTTTACATAGACAATGGACTTGGCTAGCCAGAAACCAGTTCTACAGCTCAGAGACATTAAGCCCATCAGCTTAACAAAGGGTCTAGCCGATGAGTCATTTCCTCCCTCCAGGTATCTCTGTCACAACCCAGATAGAGTGTAATGTTGCCCAACCCCTTAAGCCCCTCTCCTCTAGTGGACAGGACTTTCGGGGCAGACCATCAAGTGGTGGTCTCAAGGGAGGTGTCCAGTCAAGCCCTCCCCTAGAGCCCCCTAATAAAAGAGGACACCCAGCAACATGTTCTCTCTCTAGCTTTTACTACCTCTTACGCTACCCTACCTCCTCGACTCTTGGTAGCACAGCCAGAGTCTACACATGTTGCTGCGGGTTCAGGACCGGTGCCCCTAATTCTCTCCTAGCCTCCACTTTATTTTTCCAGTGGGAACTCAACATCTCTCCGGACAGGAAATTATTGCCCTCGACAGATACCAATGATATTCCTGCTAATGCAACAGTCTTTGCTCTATTTTTATTTCTTAGGCTCTGTATAAGTGTGAGTGTGAATCTGTATTGTTTGCCTGAATAAGAACCTTTCAGTAAAGAAACCACTTTATTACTGAAGCCAGGCTCCTTGTTTATTTCTGGTGCGTCTGGAAGAGGTGGGACTTCTGTATATATCGGTGGTGACCCATTTTGCCTATTGCCAATTAATTAATAATCTATAATTCCCCAATATTGATAAGAAAACAAGGTAATTTGGCTAACACACACATCTAAAATACACATGTGGTGATGGATGGGCACATTTGGATCAGGACCATGGTGCAAATGAAAGGAGAACTGAAGCCTTCCCTGGGACCATTTTCCTGACCTAAACCAGCCTTGAGCTACTGTTGGCCCTGTTGGGGAAACTTGCATCTACCCTGGTCCAAGTACTGCACAATCAGGAGAGACGGGACAGTTGGGATGTTGGCCTGACTGCTCTGGTTCACGTGTAGCAATCGGCACTATAACGGGTTCTTGCCAACTATACCAAGGTCCCACCTCCCCGGTAGTTCTCAAGTAAATAGGCGTGAGGCAAAGCGGTTTCTATAAATGATGTTTACTACAAAATATTAGGCAGGCATACAAGAAAAACAATAAAACCACATACATACAGAAGTCTAGGGGAAATCAGATAGAAAATAGCAAGTTTGCATGAATAGGGGTATCGTTGAGAGGGAGTCTCGTTACCTGGATTGGTAGAGGTTGAGTATCTTCCACAAGAAGAAAAGAGGAAGGGTGGCTGGAAGTTCTAAGGAGCAAGGTCTGAACCTGCAAACACACGCACCGGTCCTGGCTGCGCAAACCAAGGATTCAAGATGGAGTCCAGATACTTAGAAGTTAGGGGTGAAAGCTAGGAGAGCTAAAAGCTAGGACTAAGGAAGGAAGCGAAGTTTCTTGCTGGGCAAGATCTTTTAACAGGTGGCATTTGGGCGGGTTGCGCTGACCACGTCCCACTGTCACACCCAGTATGTTGTCCGTCATTTCTAGGTTTCCTATTGGTTAGTGTCATAGTTAGGAGGGGGCAGGAAGGAGTGGGCAATATTGCACTACTAAAATGCTAATCAGGAGCTAACACCTGGTCAACTGGTAGTCTTCTTGGCGCCATTCTCTGGTCCCGTGATGGCTTCGTGATGGCTTCGGCCAGGTCACTTGATGGGCAGTACTCAGTTGCTAAGCGACTAATCTCTTTACTGGAATAGCTGGGAGCAGGTGTGAGAGGAGGCCAGTGTAGAAAGAAAAGGACTCTTTGAAATGGAGTCTTGGTCTTGTAGAATGGTGGCTCTCATGTGCGGTAGATGTAAGAGCTTCTTTGAAATGCATTTCAATTTCTCCTTGAGAGTGTTCTTTGAGGTGTATTCTCATGCTTTTCCTGAGAGATATACCTTTGAAATGTAGGTTGATTTCTCATGCAGTTGTGAGCTTTGGAGGAAGTCTCCCGCTGTGGGCTGGAGCCTCTCATGGCTGTGGAGAGTGCTTTTTGCCTTGGGCAGAGAACCAAGTCCCAAAGGTCAAACTCATGTTATCAAAGTTCATAGGAGTGTATCAAATAATGTTCTACTGGCTTACAGGGAGCCGACTGGGAAGTGAAATGGCCCTGAAGCAAGCCCAGCTGAGCAGACCCTTGTAGTACTACAAGCCAGTACTGTAGGGGGCACTGAACTCAGCGGTGGCATCAATGGGCATTGGCTCACCCTTTGACTCTGCCTCATCCCACACAGGACAAATGGTGAGCTGACACCAATTACTAATGAGCCAAGGCCAGAGCCATGTCCCTCCCCCTCAGGTGCTGGCAGAATTGCTGGGGCATGGCCATCAGCAGCCCATGGGGGAATCTCCCTGTTAAGTTAAATGGCCAGTCCACCCCTAAAGATAACATACCTGCATCTGTGAATCAGCCCTTTTACAGTTTGGGAGGGGGAAAGGGACAGAATGCAAACATCCCTTAGCTCCTTGCTTATTGGGCTCCTACTATCTCACTGAAGGCTGGGTCCTTTACTGTAGGTGAATCAGCTTAAGTTAGGGCCCAGAGGAGCTTCTGTCTGTTCCAGCAGCATCTTCCAAACCTGCAATAGCAGCTGCGGGTTTATATAGTCAGAAAGCAAAGACTGGGTGCAAGAGGTCTTTGATGCGTGCTGATGTGAATTTTCATGGAGGTGATCTCTGGCTGCTACTCACCACTCTTGTGAAGCAGACCGTTTTTCACACAATACTCCATCTGGCTGGAGTTTACAAGAATGCATTTTGCAGTCAGAGTGCCATTGCTCTGCAGTGGGTGTTAAGGAGTTATTATATATCAGTAAGAATTTGAAGGGGCTTTTAAGAGGGATTTCCCCCCCCCCTCCCCAGGTCTCACCTGACAGCCCCTGCTGTGTTCTGGGATTGAGTTACACAAGGCTGTGTGTGTAATGGATATTAGCCACAAGCTACTTGCAGAGGTGGAGGGTTCCCTACTGTACCCAGTCATACCTGTTTTCCTCTGAATAGAAACAAATGAAAGTTGGGTTTTTTTGCTTCCCCTTTCCTTCTCTTGTTGTCATTAAGTGTGGAGGGAGCCCCTTTGTTCTCCTTAAGTCTTGTTACAGGAGAAGGCGGCTACTTCGCCCAAGCATGACTCAAAGGTGACTTGATCTTTCTGGGAAAAGAAGGGCCTCTCTGTTCCTCCACCAACCACAGATCTGTGGAAAACAGCAGCCATTGCCAAATGGGCTTAAACTCCCCAAGCAGCCAAAGCAGAGGAGCACAGAAGTGAGTGGGGCCTGACTTCAGAGGAAACTTAGAAGAAAAAGAAGTTGGGGGATGGACTCATTGAGAACATCCTAAGACTCATGCTAAACCACGTTCATAAATAGATGCTCAGCTGGTCATTTAGGACTAGTAATGATTACACCATTTTATCATTTTTCCCATGTAAGTTACAAATGACTGACACAGGTATATCTGACAGGCTAGTAACAATTTGTTGTGAACTAATAACATTTGTAGATTTTGATGCAAGGCTGTACGAATCTCCTGAATTCCTCATCTGAGTCCAGCAATTTTATGCAGAATTTTGCAGATTTTATACAAAGTTTGGATGCACATACAACTTGTAAGGGTTGTATGGCCAACACCTAACATGTGCAAAGCAACCTTCTGTTGATAGGAATCAGGGCAGGAACTCTGTGTGGGCATCAGAGCTCATGCAGGGCTTGGGAACTGAGTTGTCTAGCCCAGTTTCTCATCACAGTGCAGAACATCTTAGAACTTATTTGCTCACAAATCACTTGATCTTTCCTCTCATGATGAAACATTCCCCAAAGATCAGAGAGGTTAGGCACACTCTTCCCCATTCCCCAAATTAACATTGGAAACATCTTTACGGTTATACCTGACATGGTTTACTTTTAGTGTTTACAAAGGTAAGAATTACTTGTCTTTAGTCCATTTTTCTGCATCATGGTGTAGGACCCACAAAGCTGAAGGGCCATCCCTTGGCATGTGTCCCTGAGTCTCAGTTGCATTCTTCTGGTTACCCCTTCTGGGTTTCCCCAAGGTTAAGGGTGATCTCTTGGCATCCAGTAGAGCTTGTTCCTTTTCATGAATGACCTCACCTTGTGAAACAGAGTCCTGGAAGAGGTGAGGAGACAGCACACTTAGAAGCCTTCAGGAGGCACTGTGAGATCTTTTTATTTGATAGGTCTTTAAATAGTGTTTAAGCTGGAGGAATTTTTTTGGAGACAGAAGTTTTATTTAAAGATCCCAGGAACTTCAGCATCACCTTTCTAGTCTCCTACCCCCCCCCCCCCACCTCTGAAAGACTGGGAAGGGAAGCAGCCAGGCAAATATGTCCCATTCCTTCTCTGAGCCTCTCTGCTTTTGTGAAGGGGGGGGGGGGGCATGGATAGATGCCTTTCTCTCCCTCCCCCAGATTGGGGAGGGAAAGAGAGGCATTTTCAACGTGCCTGGGTTCCCCTCCTGATCTTTTCACACCTGGAGAAGATTAGGAGGGGAACCCAGGCATGTCTGCATGCCTGCACTCTTTCCCCAGCCTGCCTGCCATACATGCCCCTTTCTTCCCTAAGCCTCTCCGCTATTGTGGAGAGACTTGGGGAAGTGTGGGAACATGGTTAAATGCCTTTCTCTCCCTCCCCCAAATCAGGGAGGAAAAGAAAGGCATTTTCAATGTGCCTGGGTTCCCTGCCTGCCCTTTTCCAGCTGTGACATGTCAGCTAGAGAAGGGAAGGCAGAGAGAGGCTTTTCCTTGTCAATTTCACTCTCAGCTGACTGGCCAGGAGTGAAATTGACAAGGAAATCCCAAGGGGCTCCCCAGAGGGAAAGATGGCATTTTAACATGCCACCTTTCCCTCTTGTGCATAACATTGGGAGGGCAGTGTGCTCTGTAGCCACACATGCCAGAGGTTTTGGTTGTAAGTGTGGCCAACTCAGGAGCCAGCCTGCATTCCTGCCCCCAAATAGCCCTGGCTTTGATCATGTGTGCAGATGTTTACCGTGGTCTATTATCAGTTTCCTGTCTTTGTTCTGAGAGAAGAAGCCATTATACCCACAATTATTATATGTGGTCAGCATGCATAAAATGTGTGGTGTGAGTGCAGAAATGTGAAGATGCTGTCTTTAAAGATGATCTACAAAAAATTGTAAACTTTGCTGATACAGATGCTAAAGCACGATTGCTTATCCTGAGCTCTATATTTGATGAAGAAAACCCTTTAATTATTGATTGTGGGAGTGCACGTGAAATGTGGCTGCTATTGGAAAGCCAGCATACAAAGCGATTCCAAAGCCAGAACACGTTTCTCAGACAGAACCTTTATAGGTTTAGAATGGATGAAGGAGACTCTATGTCTGGCCATTTAAGTAAAATGATGGAAGTCATTTTAGAATTTTAAAAAATGGTGGAGTGGTTTTGGGAGATGAAGAAATCATAACTGCAATTTATAATTCACTCCCAAAAAGTTATTGCAATTAAATAGCCATGTTGAGAGTGAGGGAGAAACAAGAATCGAAATATGTACTGGGATTTTTAAAAGTAGTAAGTAGAAAGGAAATTTCAGAGGCAGAAAATATCAATTTTAAGAGTAAAGCCTGAAAACAGAGACATTGTGTGTTTTATTTGCAAGAAACATGGCCACATGACAAAGCATTGCAGATTTAAATCAGAGGGAAAGTAGCTTGCATGCTCCCACTAAAAAAGTGACCTCTAGTGGCTGTGGGAAAGGAAATGTTAAACATGGGAACAAATATGCTGAAAGATTTATGTATGCTATTGGTGAAGCAAATTCAGATATTGATGATCAATGGCTTTTAGATCCGGGAAGTTTCAGTTATTTGTGCAAAGATGGATGCTTTATTGAATTAGACAAACAAAAAAAGACCAAGCCTAGAGCAAGTTAATGGACAAGTGTTGAAGGTTGTGGTTCTGTAATGCTGAAGGTTTTAAACTCAAATGAAGAAGTTGTGGAAATTGTGCTAAGAGACTGTGCCTTTATCCCAGAACCAAGCCACAATATAGTATCTATTAAAAGAATTGTGCAAAATGGAAATGAACTCATACTAAGAAAGCATGGCTGTAGTATTATTCATGCAGAACCTTGAGTTGAAATAGTGGTTGAAGAAATTGATGGCTCTTATTACTTAAAGAATATTGAGGATGTCAAGGATGTCGATAGGCCAATGTATCACAGAAGGCAACCTGAATGTGATCATAAGCTCGAGATGCTTGTTAATAGACATGCGCAAAGTGTGCAGAAGTTATTGAAGGAATGTAATATTAATGTTCCTGCATGGAATAAAATGCAAACTGGATGTGAGGTTTGCTTAAGGGCTAAAGGTACAGCTCCAAGCTATAAAGGACAACCTGTGGTGCACAATGAAAAGATTTTGGAGATGGTTGTTTTTGGACCTAGTGGGGCCTATATGATCCTTTGCTGGTGGTAGCAAATATTTTCTAACTGTCATGGAAGGAAAGACAAGATATGTCCTCATGTACCTGATAAAGAACAAAGACCAAGTATCTAAGAAATTCAAAAAGTTGAGTTGCAGCTGTGAAAAATAAATTTGGCAAACCTCCAGTGGTTCTGTTTACAGACAATGGAACAGAATACAGTAGCAGTGAGTTCTGAAGGTTTATGAAACAAAAAGGCATGGAACATGAAACTACAGTACCTCATTCTCCACAGCAAAATGGAGCTGCTGAGAGCCTTAATAGGAGTATTCAAGAAATGGCACGTTGTCTGCTTATGCAATCTGGACTGTCTGATTCCTGCTGCGCAGAAGCAGTATACACAACTGTCTACTTGCATATTAGAAGTGTCTCCAAAGTGACAGGGAGGACTCCTTTTGAACTTTGGTTTGGAAAGAGACCAGGTTTGAAACACTTAAAAGATTTTGGTTCCAGAGTATATGCATATGTACCCAAGGAGAAAAGGGGGAAGCTGGATCCCAGAGCTAAACTTGGTATCCTAGTGGGGTATAGTCATGCAGGAAAAGGATATAGGATCATGAATCCTAAAACTTGTATGGACAAAGAATTTAATATGATACATATAGAAGAGAGCAATGTGTTGCAAACTTCTAAATAAGCTGAGTCCACAGTGCAAACCAGCCAGGACACTGCAGGTCTCTTTCTGTGATTTGGTCACATGGCTGCTTTCAGGAACCACCTAAGAGCAGGCAGGTACAGAAGACATCACTCAGTCAGAAGGGGAAACAGGAGAGCTTAGGCCAAGGGAGATGGAAACTGTCACTGTGAGACAGCAAGGAGCAACAAAGGTGTACCACCACCAAGACTTGGCATTTGTGCACATGTTCAACTAGTGAGTGAGACCACTAACTGCAAGGAAGTGATTAAGCAGCCTGCACCTGTTGACAAGCATCATGCAATTGTTGTCAAGTGCACCCCCTTAAGGACACTGCTAAGTATTGCAACTTCTAGGAAGATGGCTATTCAGCACCTGAATATTGGGACAGCTCTCCTCAGTGGAGATTTACCAGGGGAACAAGCTGCCAGCGCATGGACAGAGGAATTAACTATGCTACTACAAAAGCAAGGCTTTCACCAAGGAAAAACAAACACCTGTCTATTTGCCAGACTTAAAAATGGACTGTATCAATGCATATTGGCAAGAATGAATGAACTCAAATCAAAAGAGTTTTCAGCTAAACATTAGGAAGAACTTCCTGACAGAGTGGTTCTTCAGTGGAACAGGCTTCCTCGAGAGTTGGTGGGCTCTCCTTTGGAGGTTTTCAAACAGAAGCTAGATGGCCATCTGACAGCAATGCTGATTCTGTGAACTTAGGCAGATCATAAGAAGGGAGGACAGGAAGGGTTGGATCAATGTTTAGTACTCATGGCCCTTTCTGACATGTCTAGGGAAATGCTGATCACCACTTTGGGGTCAGGAAGCAATTTTATCCAGGCCAATTTGGCCAGGGATCCTGAAGGGCTTTTTTGGCCATCTTCTGGGCATAAAGCAGGGGTCACTGGGGCTGTGGGGGTACGTATTTGTAATTTTTGTGCATTGTACATGGGATTGGACTAGATGACCCTGGAGGTCACTTCCAACTCTATGATTCTATGGACTCTTATTGTGTTGCCAAAAATGAGAGGATATAAAAGAGCTAGCTAACAACCTAAACAATGAGGTAGAAGTGAAGCAACTAAGAGATGTAAAGCATTATCTTGGAATACAAATTGAAAGAACTGAGAATGGAATTTTTCTCTTAAATAAAACCCACAAAATTATGGACTTCCTTAAATTTTTGGGCCTGAAAAATGCCAAACCAGCTTACCTCAAACTAACAGATGGATAATCGCTTGAAAGTAATCGTGAATACAGAGAAGCAATTGGCAGACTTCTTTATCTGAGCACAATATCTAGACCTGACATTTTCGCAGCTGTTGGAATCTTGTGCAGAAAGACAAATTCACCAACTCATCATGACTGGAAAGCTGTAAAGAAACTGGCTAGATACCCTAGAATAATAATGGATCTAAAGTCAGAAATTTCAGCTTGTGACAACCCAAGATTAATTGGATACATGGATGCCAACTGGGGTGAAGACATAACTGCTTACAAGTCAACCAGTGGTTACCTGGTCTTCTATGGAGACAGCTTGATCAACTGGACTAGTCAAAAACAAATCATCATTGCCCAATCTACTGCAGAGGGAGAATGAGTGTCTGCTGCAAATGCCTGCAATGAACTAGAATGGATCATTCATCTACTAAGGGACTTTGGCATAGATGAACCTAAACCAGTAATTCTGTGTGAAGACAATTGGGCTTGCATAATCATATGCAAAGGTGAGAGCACCAAACTGAAAAGTAGAAATATCACTGTAATGATTTCATGTTTTGGTGTGTGTGTTTCTTTAAACGTTTAGTTTGACTCCAGTAATGTAAGAAGAATGATAGAGGGAGACAAGTGTGATGTGACTGGCTGATGACTGTGTGTGGGGAGGAGAGATGTCTCTGAGGTGATTCAGTATTCAAAGTGTTTAGGAAGAGAAGAATGTGGAGAGTTTGTGAAAGAGTCCATATAGCAGAAGAAGCAGTTTGAGTCTATTCTGTGTGACTAAGACAAACAGCTTAGCATGTGTGGCTATCAGCAAGAGAGTTTAGCCTGTGTGGCTATGAGTGGAGAGAGTCTAGCCTGTGTGGCTAAGAGAGACAAACAATTCAGCCTATGTGGCTGTATATGAAAGAAAGAGAGAGAGAGAGAGAGAGAGATAAGCCTTTCAGGGTTGAGTTTTGGTGTTTGAGTGACTCTGTGACACCAAGCTTTGTCAGTTATATTTTCTTTCTTCAAGAACAGTTCAAAAATACTGTTGAGATTTGTTTCAGGGTCAATTGATGCATTCCAAAACACAAGAGCCACACTTTATGAAAAAGATTAACTTTACTAGAAAAACTAAGCAAACATTAGAATAATACTTTGTATAGAACAATTTTAAACTCATATACTTTCCGTTACTCTAGAACATGCTAACAACTACATAGCTAGAAAATGGCTTCTTCTCCTCTTCCTGCTAGTACTTCCTCTTTTTCACACACACTTTTCCGCCTTTGAATGCACTATGTAATATCCCGTTTGGCTAACAATATTTAACTCTGTAATGACTGGAATATGAGCAACTTGCAACTCTAACAAATACCCAGAAACATATTTTGTTCTTGTATAAATAAATCATTATTTGTTTAACCTTATTCTAGAAATCAGAACAGTCCTTCCTCTGGGCCACATAGTCCTCTGAAACACCCACACGTGAGATATGCAACAAGGACTGATTGGAATTGAATACTGTCCTACCAAAGAGATGATTCCAGACTTGCTTACCAAGCCACTCAACAAAGGGACATTCCAGTATCTGTGCAAGAAGTTGGACCTGTGTGACTTCAGTGTTGGAACTTTTAAATTTTTTTATTAAAAACACAATACAGTACAGTAAGTTACATTCCGAAGGAGCATTGTTTCTCATACATACAACTATAGAGCACACCAATTGGCAACCATAACCAGGCATTAGATGAATCAAATATATACCACCTATAGATACATTCTAATCAAATCAAGTGTCTTACCCACAGATGCATAACATTCTTAACAACCTATAATATCACTACAATCTTAACTATTGGCATGGTCTACACAGCTATAAATTAAGGCACTTTAACCGTATAGTAAAAGATTGAACTTAAATTCCATAGTGTTTCCTCCATCCAGCTTGTCCAGATTTAGTTTGTCTATAACCGGAAACCATATGTCGCACGGTTTGACTTGTGTGGCATACTTTGCTGGTGATCATAGAGATTTTATCAAATAGAAAGAAGTCCCACATCTTATGTAGCCACATTTGGATTGTGGGAGAAGTTTGTGCTTTCCATGGCTGAGGACAGACTGGCAAAATGAAGTGCAAGGGAAGCTGGGCAAAAATACCCGGGCTGCATTGTTGCAGGGCTTTCCATTTGCACTGCGTAGACTGATGTGGGACCATACCAGGGAGGAGGCGGAATGGAGTGTTCACACTGTGGGGTGGCCCCTGATGGCAGTGGCACAATGGTGCACAGCTTTGGTCCATTTTGCTGACCTGTGCATAGGCTCATGGGTGCATGGGCACATAGGTGCATGGGCACAGCAGCCTGATTAGTGGGTTCACATTACTGGTGCCACTTGGTGTGTGGCTTATTTGCATCCACACTGCCAGGAAGCAGGATGAATGCGCACCCAGACAGCTTGACACCAGTTTCCCCAGGTACCTTTTTGAAGCGCAATGAAAGCGCTTCAGGACCGGGTGAATGCGGCACAGCAACACCGGGCAGCTGTGGCTGTCTGAATGGACTCTCTTAATCTGCTTGAAAAGTGGACCTATATTAGGCCAAACTGTCCTTGGCGCATATTTGCGCAATGACGATTTTAGCTGCTACCAGCAGCACATTAATCAGTTGTTTTCTTATCACAGCTGGACTATCAGCAGGCCACAAATGCAGTAGGATCAGTGCTGGATCAAAAGGTAAGGAATATCCTGTTAATAGTTCTATTTGATGCACAACTTGTTTCCAGAACTGAGATACTGTCGCTGGGCATTCCCGCCAATTGTGAAAGAATGTAGCTTTGTTTCCACATTGCTTCCAGCATAGTGGAGAGGAACTGGGATATATCTTAGAGACGTTTGCTGGAGTGAGATACTATCTGTGAAGAACTTTGAAGGCTAATTCCTGGATTGCCTGAGATTGAGATATTTTAGCATGAGTACTCCATATTGCGTCCCACTGGGATGGTAGGAGGGGTTGTTGGATGTCTTTCTGCCAAGCACTTTGGTAACTCAGAGTTTTGGTTTTCTGTATGTTTAACAGCACCTGATATATTCTGGATATCAGACCTTTCTTCCACTCATGCTTCAGCAATTCCTTCTCATAGCCTGAAAGAGCTTTGGTGAGGTTAGGTTTTATTTCTGGGTGTTCTAGGAGCTGATGGACTTGGAGGTACTTGAACCATACTAGTTTTATTTGATGTTTCTGCTCCAGATTGATTTTAGGTATTATTCGGCCCTTACTGTTAGCCTGGTGATCCCTGCCTTTTTCCATTCGTTAAAAGATCCTTGTTCCAAGGCGGGCAGAACTTGAGAAGGGGTGTGGGAACATTAGCTCCAAGTTGACAACACTTTCAGTCACAAAAGAGTTAACTGATACTGTTAATAAACAGGATGTTATCTAGCTGTGGCCACACGGCCCTTTAAATCCAGGAGCCCTCCCAGACTTAAAGGGGCCGTGGTTTTTTTAGTTTGGGTTGGGATGTTTATACATCCCAACCCCCGCTGGTGGTGGGCGGCGGCTGGCGAAGGAGGAGGCAGTGGGTGGTGTGGGTGGGCGTAGGAGTCCGGGAGGAGGAGGAGGAGGCGGCAGTGGCAGAAGTGTGTGGCAATGGCAGCGTGCAGCGGTGTGCAGAGGTGGCTGGCAGTGGCTTTTTGTGGCGGAGGTGGCTGGCGGCAGCCAGGGGAGGCACCCTTCCCCAAGCCCCACCAGCCACATGGTAAGTTTGAGAGTCCCCCCCCCCTTTTGCACTTGGGCGCTTGAGTGCCCAAGCGCAAAAGGGGGGAAAATGGAGGTGGAATGATGTGGACAGCCCTCTCTCGCAATGATTGCGAGAGAGGGATGTCCAGATCGGCCCAGTGCAGGTTCAAAGCACAACTCCCGGTAAAATGGTTGATTTTCCCAGGGTCGGAAAAAGCACTTTGAACCTGCGCCAGAGCCCACTTCGGCATGGGACTAGCCGTGGCCGGTGTGATCTGTCCCTTTAAATACAGGAGGAAACAGCACTTCCTCCCGCATTAAAGGGCCGTGTGACCACGGCCCTAGTTTAGCTATAACCAATTAGAATAGGGATAAGTTTGCCCAAAAAAACTGTAGGTGTTGTTTAATCTCATGATGTGATCTGTAACCTCTCTATTGGCTAATCAATAGAATGACTTGAAAGTGTGCTTTGATCATGTATGCAGATGTTTAGCATGATTTATTATCAGTTTCCTGTTTTTGTTCTGAGAGAAGAAGCCATTATAGTTTTATCCATGTAACTGTTAGCATGTAGTTCTAGAAACTTGGATAGCATGTCTTTGTTGTTACCTCCAAAGTTTACCCTTCCCTAATTATAAATTTTCTTTTAAGCTCAAATTACACACGGTGTCAGCTCCTGCTTTTTTAATCTGCAGTTTATACAACCAACACTATACCATAGGTTCCCTGACCATTCTATACCCATTTCCCCTCCAGTAAATTCTTTTGCCCTTTCTAGAACCGAAACAAGATCAACATTCTCTGGTGTCCCACTGCCTTCTTGAGAAGATTTTTACTCTAGATCATAAAAGATTTGGGCACCCCAGGAACCATTCCTGTGAGGTTCTTGCTATTTGGGGAAACAGTTTTACTTTTAAGAACTCTCTCTGTATATAAACTTGATAGATTTCTGCTGCCACCAGAAATTTAAAAAATCCAAATCTCTCTCTTTTGGTAGAATGACCTAGTGTCTGCACACTTTAGAGGACTATGTGGCCCTGAGGAAGGACTGTTCTGATTTCTGGGATAAGTTTAAACAAGAAATGATTTGTTTATAAAAGAACAAAATAGGTTTCTGGTTATTTTGAACAGCTGCTGAAGAAAGGAACTTGTAAATATAACTGGCAAAGCTTGGTGCTGCAAACAGTCTCTCAAATTCCAAATTCCACTCTGACAGGTTTATCTCTGTCTCTCATATACAGCCACACAGGCTAAACTCTTTGTCTTCGGCACACAAGATAAAACATTTGTTTAGTCACACAATTTAGACACATCTTGTTTCTTTGCCATATAGATTTTCTCACAAAACTCTTATTGTCACACAGATTATCTTCAAAACTCCCACAGTCTCACAGACTATGCTCTCTCTCAAAACTTTACACACAGAATCCAACACAGACGTACAGAGAGAGAGAGAGAGAGAGAGAGAGAGAGAGAGAGAGATTCCTCTCAGAACATCTCCTCCCACACTCTCAGTCATCAGCCAATCAAAATCACACTTGTCTCCCTCTATCATCCTTCTTACATTACTGCAGTCACACTAAACCTTTAAAGGAACACACACACCAAAACATGAAATCATTACAATTCCTCTCTGGTGTGTAATACTATAGGATATAAATCAAGACATTTACTAGAGAGAGTAAGATCAGGGTTGCACATTTGCATTGGCCTTGCTCCCATGCCTTTGATGCCAACCCCAAAGACAGAAATGTAACAGGTAGTGTTTTTCTTGCCACAGAAATGAGGGTGGATATCAAAGCTTCATCTTTACTGGTCTACCCTTAAAAGCAGCTTAGTCAACTAAGTGGCAAACCAACATAACGCCCATAAGTTTAACTTAAGGCAGCAGAAAATGTGGTTAGGATTGAGGTGCCAAGGCTAACAGCAATATGGCCTCATTTAATTTACAATATCTGATACTAATTGATGATAATTTTAAATCACAAGATTCTTATGGTAAGCCTTCCATTATTATTTAGTCCCCCGCCCCAAAAAACCACTATTCCTACTTACCCCTCCTTCAACTATTTTTTTGTCTGAGAGCCAGAAAAGTTACTTTCCTTTTTCAATCATACTTTAAATGCTGGCAAAGGAATCTTTATTTAGGCTTCAAAGATAAGTATTCAAATCAGTGCACCATTTATTCAAGATATTATATGCTGCTTTTTGTGAAGCCTACCTAAAACAGTTTACAAAATACCCTTGTAAAAATGATGTACTGCAACTGATTGCTTCACGTGGCTATGCAGTCAGTTGGCATTGCAGGTACATCATTGTACCAGGCACATGGATGCAGAAGATTAAAAAATGAAATGTTATTGTTCAGCATGTTATTGTTATTCATTGCTGCTGCTGTTATGCTCCCCGAAGGGTCGTCAAACATTTGCAGACTGTTTTTACAGGGCAAAATAAAACAGAAGCACTTTAGAGACAAACAGAATTTATTCCCGTATAAACTGTTCTGAGTCAGAGGAGCTCCCTCCAGCAACTCCGTCAGGTCCATCCATTTATATATACAACAGGGGTGGGAACGGTTTGCAACAAGCCCGGATTCCAGCCATAAGAGTCATCAGTTCACTGAGGACGGGTTAAGCAGGGCAGAAGCTTCACAAAGGCTATGTTATTGCGGTAGTCCCAAGAGATAACTGAGATCTGGTCTGGTCCGGTCCACACGCAGGGCAGAATAAAGTGGTAGCGTGGATCGTACCACTTCAGAATGAAGACCGAGGGAACCACTTTTGAATGCACCACCAGATTTGCTGTTTGAACTCAGACAGGCAGTAAACCAGCACAGGGGCCAAAGGGTGGGCGTCCTCTTTTCTCCTTGATCTGCTTGCAAGCGGTAAACGTTACCTTGGGAAACATTTAAACGCGGCATCTCCTCTCGTAGCCTGAAGTGACACCGTCTATTCCCCCGCTTTGACATGCTGTCATCTCATTCCGCGGCAGGTACAAACCCAGCCTTACTTCACACGGATCCTGTTGGAGCTCTCGAAACCATCCCCGAAGGAGAGAGTTAAATGCGCTGCTCCGATACGGTTGCTCAGGAGGAGCATGTGTGATTGGAACCGCAGAGACGAGAGCTTTGTTCTTTAGAAGTTTTGGGGGGGGGGGGGCCTCAGGGGACTGGCCCGTACCTGCTGCCATTGCGAGCGGTTCCCGCGTTAGTCGTGACTGGATTCGAGGTTTACGTGGTTATATTGCACCCGCCCTTGCTGCCACTCGTGGCCCCTCGACCCAGCGCCTGAACACGTTTTCTCAGAGCCCCAGATAGCTGCCCAGTGAGGAGCCGCCGTGTTGCACCTGAGAACATGGGCTTCAGTCCACGATCGGAAATAAAATGTCGTCACTTCAAGCCCCCCCCCCCCCCGACTCCAGTTCCAGGGAGTCTCCCAGGTCGCCTGCCACTTTCACAGGCTCAGTTAAGACAGTCGTCTCAGGCTGAGTAGTAATAAGAAACTCAGCTATAGGGCGATTCTGCATTGGCTTTTCCCTTCGTTGTTTTAGCAAACAATGTTGCATGCCGCTTTCGCATCGTTTGATCATCGGATTTTATGGTACCTGCTGCACAGATTTATGGCGCTTTTATGACCGTCCAGGGGTGACTTTGCAGTCAATACGGCACTGCCCTGAGGTATCTGAATGTCGTTTTGAGCTGCACCTTTCCCTCCGTGTTGAGAAAATGTGGAGCGAACGCCAGATGCCGAACCAGCCATAGACATGTGCACTCGTAAGAGATGGCCGCTCTTCCGCAGGGCAGACTTCTAGTTTGGGAACGTTGGTATGCGAGGGGGCCTCTACTGTTCCACTGGCTCTGGAGATTTTGGGGCGGGGGGGTACTGTGGGAACCGAGCACTTTCTTTTAAGGCCCGTCTTCGTATTGGTTACTCCAGATTTAAAAAGCAAAGGGCTCAAGATGTTGCATGTGATTTCCTGGAACTCCGAACACGCCGGGCAGATTTTTCCGAGATAATATTTGCCCCCACGGAATTCACTGCCAGTGAATCAGATCTTAATCCTTTGAAACTCCCGGATTAGTTGCGTCACTTTCTGCACTTTCTGTCACCCTCCCTCTCTCTCCCCCCCCCCCCGTTTGCTGCAAATCGAGGGAAGGGGGGGGGGAGATTTGGGACGCCTTGCGAAAACATAATTGCCGAAGCCAAGCGCCAGACTGCTGCAGGTGAGGCGTGATCCGTCGGGATTTTCGTTTTGCAACGCCGAAGTGAAGCACAACCAGGCTAAGGGCCACGCTGTACTTGTTTCTGGCCGCAGGCAAGGCACCCGCTTGCCCGACCTCAGCGACAGTGTGTGGTGTGTGGAGGAGGAAAGGGGTCTTCCTTGGGACCTCAGGCTTCTCCCAGACTTGCCCTTCTTTTCCCTTCCCTCCACGTTGTTCTTGTTTTTGCCGTCGAGCCATGGCTGTTTTAGGGCCACCACCTCGGGTTTTCAAGGCAAAAGACGCGGTTTGCCGATGCCTGCCGAAGCCTCCCGAGCCTGGTACTCTTTGGAGGTCTGGTCTCCCAGCCACATAGTAGCCAGGGCCGAGCCTGCTTAGCTTCTGACATCTGATAAGGTTAGGCTAGCCTGGGCTATTCAGGTCAGGGTCTTCCCTCCACTGGAGCCCGTCAGAAACGGACGACAGGACACTGCTGTGCACGGAACCCCCGGCTCTCTCTCTCCCCCTCCCCCCCAGCTCCATACTACCTCCTCGGGCAGCAGCGTTTCCCGGGTGAAGGTGTCTCCCAGGCTCTGGCCCCTGAGATTCCTTCCGGTTATTTTAAGTGGAGACGCCCAAGATGGAAGGCTGGGGGCTTTCCCTCGCCAGCCCTCTCTCCTCCCTAGAGATCCCAACCCCACGAGTGCAGAGTCAAAGCACTGGTGTGCCCGGGCCAGCACTGTCTACTGGCCGCGGTTGGCCATCTTTCATACCCCCTGCTTCCTGATCCTCTTTGCCTGGAGATGCTGGGGGTTGAACCTGGCACCTTCTGCGCGCAAAGCAGAGGCTCTGCCAGGGAGCCGCAGCCCCTCCTCCCACTGTTCTTGCCCCTCTCTTGCAAAAGGGACGGTCAGAGGGCGTTCTAGTCCCATCAGCCCCGTCATCAGCCTTCTATTTGACATCTCATCTTCTTGAGACCATCCGACTTTGACGTCCTGGCATCCCCGCGCCGTTTACGAGAACGTGAGAACCTGGTTGCCCTGCTCCAGCTGATTGTTGCCCGTCCAAACCAGCATTCAGTGGCCAAAAGCCACCCGGCTAGATGCCGAGCCTGAAGGCAACTGGCCTCTCCTGATAGTTTCTTCTCAAATCGGAATGATATTCAGAGTTATACTGCCTCTAAATATGGAGGTTCCATTTATTTGTCAAGGCTGAGAATCTCGCAGGTAGACCTCGGGAAAACAGAGTTGCAGTTGCCGGTAACTGTTGTCCATCGACATATTCTGTGCCAAGGCCGGCCTGCGCCAGCGCCGTCCCAGTGTGGAGCTGCACAGCAAGACGGAGGATAAACCTGTGAAATCCGTCTGGCGGTGACCTTTGAAGCACGTCTCCTGCCGGTTCCATTTCTCTTGGACCACCCTCGGGTCATGCGCACGAGCCGCGCCGGGGAAGCCTCCCTCGCCTCGCCAAGGCGGGGCAGGAGGGTTGTGCTGGGGCTGAAGCCAGAGGCAGGTGTTCGGCCTCAGCAGCTGCTCGGGCCACGAAGAGGAGCCTGAAACGGCCGCTCGACAAGCTGGCCTCTGGAGCATTCCGCCTTTGAGCGCCTTTGGAAGGGGCTCGTTCCGCAGTAAAGCTATGGCCGTTGGTACCCCTTGGGACTGAGACAGGTCTATGTAGAAATGTTCAGTGGGGCTTACTTCCAGGACAGCCCTTTTAGGATTGCACTGGATGAGACTGAGCCCCGTTTAGGCTTGCCAACCTCCAGGTGGGGACTAGAAGCCTCCCGGAATTACAACTGATATCCGAGCGGCAGAGATCAGTTCCCCTGGAGAAAAATGGCTGCTTTGGAGGGTGGACTCTATGGCATGATAACCCACTGATGTCCCTCCCCACTTCCTCAGACTACACCCCCGAATCTCCCGGAATTTCTCAACCTGATGTTGGTAACTCTAGCCCCTGTTGCTGATCAGTGGGACTACCCTCGGGTAAACAGGCTGCGAACCAGTTGGAGAGTCAGAGGGACTTGTCCTTCTCCTCACAACCTTTACTCCTTAATCGCCTTTACAACAGAATCCACTATCCTTGAGTGACAGGGAAGGGGAAGGGCGCCAGCGGCATAGCAGATGTGCTGTGCGAGGCCCGGCGCCGCCAAGAAGGGGGAGACATCCTCTCCTGGGCCCCGCACTCATGCTTCTCAAACCTGGGAAGCGCGGCCAGGGGTGCTAAGTTCCGTGAGGCGAAACTGCCATTCTTAGCAGAGCTTACTCGGGAGTAAAAAACACTCACTTTGAAACAGACGTACTCAGAGTCGGACGGCAAACTGCAGAAACACCCCAAAACGCTTTTGTGCGTTAAGAGTAGCTGGACTGTTCGAGAACAGCTTCGTAGCTAAGGGAGGTCGAAGTGGGCTTTGCTCATGAACTTGGGACAGCGCCAGGGAAACCGGGCTGGGACTCCTTCATTCATTACATGGTCGTTGGCCGTCGCATCTGGGGGCGGGGGGGGGAATATTTCTTATTCACAGATTTATTGCTGTATTGCTTTGTTAAAAATAAAGCTACTCCTAGTTCTATTTTTTCAGTTTAGGAAGTGAAGGGATATTTATCACTCCAGCATAACAGAAATGATTACAGCAGCAAATGTCCAATTCTATGCATGGCCACAGGTCTGCAAATGTTCCCGAGACGTTATGAAAGGCAGATTTTCCGGTTGGCGGGGAGGGGGTTTCAGCAGATCAACTACGAACGCAAATAGATAGGGACCAATAAGAAGCTTTTAAAGCAAAAACAAAAAATCTCTGCAGCAATTCTTCTTCCCGTTTTGGATCATTAAGCAGCGCTGGAGGACTGTTAGAAGCGGAAGCGACAGTGACGGCAACAGAGGGCATTCAGTGGAACAGAAGTTTATCCTGGAAATCTTGACCGGCATTTAAAACTAGAAAGGGAACATCCCGCTTGGGATAACAAGGAGAGAGATTGTTTCCCGGACTCTAAACTCGGAGGATTTAATAATCCCTTGAATGGGAATGTCCTCCCGGGGCAGAGCGACGCCCGCGTGCCAAACTGGTCTTTCCTTCTCGGCAGTAGGAAGTCCTCAGGCAGCAGGACACCGGCGGGCGGGCGGGCGGGCCGGGCGATCCACCGAGGAGACGGTCACGTCAACAGAGCCACACCGTAGCTGGTGACAAGGGACCTAAACCGGATTCTTAGTCCCCTCTCCCTAGCAAAGTAAGCCCCTCCGAACCCCGGCCGCTACTTGCAATTTCAGTCAGCTGTGCAAAGGTTGGCAGGATCCTGGCTGCTGACTACCCACCACGCCGGAGTTTCATTCCCAAAATGTTTCTGGCTCAAGGAGCTTTTAAGAACACTCATCTGAGGAAGGTGGGGAGGGCGGCTAAAAGCCGACCAGAATTTTCGGGGGGGGGGGGAGAGTTGGGGGAGGCTGTAGAGGAATTGTTCTAGTCGGGATATTCAGACTGCAGCCCCAGCTGGGGACCATCCTGTTCCCGTCACATCCTTTCACAGGCGCGCTCAGTTTGGCGCCTTGTTGAATGCTTCGCTCGGCTTTAGGGACTGGGGCTGTTCGAAACAGGGGCTGGCCCTCTTCTGGGCTCCTGCCTCCTCGGTGAAGGCAGATACAAGGCCCCGGTGGAAAAGGAGGCGATCGGGAGTCTGGGTAGATGAGCGACACTACCAAGGTAGAGCTCGATTCTGCCCCCTCCCCCCACTTCCCGATGTTCACTGCCTTTTTCGGAAGAAAATGTGGTCAAAGTGGTGGGGGAAGGGGAATGTTATTATTAAGGGACCCCCCTCCCCCCCTGATTCTAGTACTGGACTAAATGGCTACGCGGTGCGGATGACTTTGGACGCCTTTGTACAGTCAATAGCTCTCCCCTCCCCCAAACCCGGTCTTTCGGCTGCCAAATGTGTTGGTTTCCAGTTCAGCCGTGTCCTTAGAAGCACCGAACTCGATGCCGGCGACGACTGCGAGCAGGATCCACCCGAAGGAACACGAAGCTCTTCGCTGCAAAGTCCCCCGTGCCCTTGCCTGTCTTGTCAAGCCTCGGGTGCTCAAAACCCGGGGGGGGGGGGGAAGGGGAGAAGGCCGCCCTCCGCACCTTCCGGCCCCCCACGCCAGAATTCTCCTCCCACCTCTGCAATCTTGCCTGGGCCTCCGATACAGCCAGAGTTCTGTGCCTGAACACGCAGAGGCCAGAAATGTTCCCCCTGTTGCCCTCACAACCGCCCTGTGAGGTAGGCTAAGCGCGTCGAAGTAGTACTAGACCCAGAAAGCTTCCTGGCTGCATCGCGGTTTGAAGAGACCACGCGGCACTCCACGGCCTCTTTAAAAGTGCCCTGCAGACATCCTGGTCTCCGCAATTCCGATCGTAGTTTTTAAAAACCTGAAGAGACCCTAGTCCCACCCCCAGCCTCTTCCCCCCGCCCGCCGCCCCCTGCCGGAGTCAGAAGCGGCTCCCCCGCACCGCCTCGCCTCCTGCCATTTGCTCGCCGCCCAGGAGCATCCGCGGCTCCAGCGGGTCATAAGAAGCCACAGGTCCGCGTGGAGGACGGCGTCCGCCGGGGGCGCTTGTTGCAAGGGATAACACCCGGCACGGGAGAAACCGGCGCGTTCACCGCTTGCAGGGCACAGAGAGTTCTCGTTTGTCCTGACAGCGCTTCAGCGTAGAGGCTGCCTTTCAAAAGCCGGGGCGGGGGTGTGGGGGGGGTGGGGGTGTGCCACAACGTTTTAGCAGCAATTAATCAGCTTATAGTAGAAACGTGCGCGTGTGGGAATTGGCTCTTGGTCGGGCATCCACTGCAAATCCCCCAAGTTGAGTTCACGATCTCGCTGAGTGTTGTACAGCACCTGGTTCCCACTAAAACCGTGCTATTGGAATCGGTTTTAAAAGAATTTCTGCGCTACAGACTTTAACTGGTTTCTCCCCCATCCCATTTCCTCGCCGAGCGCCGAGAATTTTTCCCCCCGGGCGGGAAGACCTCTGTTTCTTAACATCCTCACCAAACTACAATTCCCAGGATGCTTTGGGGGAAATCGCAACTATTTAAAGTGTTACCGGTATAATCTTGCGGTGAAAACACGTGCAAAGGAGCCGTAAATCGAATGGCGCTTTCGCATATGCTGAAAAATGCACCCTAAATCTACTTTCAACAACGTACTTTGCAACTGTGTGAAATGGCAAGATCCGCTAGCAAACAATCTCTGAAGTGCTTTGAAAGTGGATTGAAAGTGCATCATTCAGCGTGGACGAATCAGAACCGGGCAATATCCACAAAATACATATGTGGAACTCTCCCAAGGGGGTGGACCTGCTTAGCTGTCCTTTCAGGCTTCGATGGTTCATTCGTTGTAGAAACGCCCATAGATCTGATCAGACCAACAAGCGTTCTTGTCCTCCTTCTGGATCCTATCTAGGGCCACTCGGACGCTCCCCCACCCCTTTCAAGAGGCGCGGAAATGAGCCACTTGTTCCTGAGGCTGCTTAAAGAGACCGCGCTCAGTTGCCCGCCAGGTTCTGGCAGCCCCGAGGTCAGTGGCTGGCTGGTATCTGTAGCCTAGCAGGACTGCCAAAACTGGCCCCAACCCCAGCAAGACTCGGTTGTTTTGCTTGTGTCAGATCTGAGAATCCCCAAGTACACGGGGAGCCTGTAGCGTCCCAGGGATTAAGCTAACGTTCCCCATGCCGGGCTCCTTCATACTGGAGATGAGTACAAAAGGTAACGTTTTTATTTAAAATTAGGACTTGCACCAACCATCCCCCCTTCTAATAATTTACATCAATTCCTTCTCCCTACTTTCTTCTCCGAAGAGCTCCCCCCTCACATCTTCACAGAGGCTTCAAGACGGGTAGCCATGCCAGTCTGTCTGTAGCAGTAGAAAAGGATAAGAGTCCAGTAGCCCCTTAAAGACCAACAAAATTTGCGGCAGGGTCTGCGCTTTCGTGAGTCAGTAGCCGAAGAAGTCAGCAGTGACTCAGGAAAGCACCTACCCTTCCAAAAATTGTGTTAGGCTTTAAGGTGCTACTGGCCTCTCACAGAACCTTGGAGGGCAAGAAGCCCCCGGCACAGCAGAGCCCACCGCACGCTCGGGAAGAGCAAGCAGATTTCGAACGCCTTTCGAACGCTTCTCGCCCTGGTGATTTTTTGAGGGAGGGGGCTCCTGAACTTGGGACCTGTGTGTGTTTTCAAGGATCGAATGACTTTGACCCTCTGGGCCTTCTGGACACCAGGGAAGCCATTTGCAGAGGAGTGCATTCTCTGCTGGCTACAAAGTTTACACACAACCCGACCAACTTGTCGCCGCCCACAGCAATAATTCGAGGGAAAAGAAGAAAGTTCGGCCGGAGAACAAGGATCCGGCCAGCAAAAAACCTTTTCGCCTTCGCCCTCCTTTGGATTCGTGGGGTCCGGCCTCCCTTCTCTTCCCGGCTCCTACCAACCTTTCTTCCCGTCTCCACCGTGCTGTCCTTTGGCGTGCCAGACGCCCCTGCTGCCCCCCTCGCCCCCCCCCATCTCCCCCACTTTGCAGGCTGTCCCGGCATCAGCCTCCCTCACGACTGAAGAAGTGTTCGTGCTCAGGAAGGCTTAGACTCAGAATAAAACCTCGTCGGTCTTAAAGGTGCCACTGGACTCAGACTTCGTTCTGTTGCTTCAGACCAACACGGCCTCAATCTAACTTCCTCCTGGTCATCTGAGCTTATCCTCCACACTCTTTCCCCCTCCTGTGGCTTTCCTCAGCCGGTGCTCTCTTTCCAAACTCTCAGCAGGAGGACTAGAAGCTTTTCTTTTTTAAAGCAAAACCTTTTAAACACAAGTAGGCAAAGGGAAAAGTGGACCTGCTTAGCAGTCTATCCTCCAGCCGTAAAGGGAAGTAGTTTTCAAGGGTTTAATTCAAGGACTGGAGCATAGGGGGAGGCCATTCGGAGAAAACGGACAGCTTTCTTCTAATTCCTACTCCTGAACCCAGGAGTGAGCTCAGTATATGTTCCCGAGTTCTTTCTAGAGTAAGAAACTTTCCATTACCCATACCAATACTCCACAGGCATCTTCCCGTCGGAAACGGGTTTAACTGACATGGTGCCCATAAAGGAACTCTGGGAAATGTAGGTTTGCGAAGGTTCTGTAAGGTGGGTGGAAGGGGAGCCTTTGCCCTCTCGTGGGATAGACCCAAAGGGTCTAAAGTATGACCAGCTGGTCTTCCTTTCCATTCTAGATATGTCTGTCAGAATCTGCTGACAACCTCCACCCCGCCCCACCTGTGAGCGCACGGGGGAAAGGAAAGCCGTTCGAAAGGAAGGCATGCCTTTATCACATGCACAGCAGTAGGCTCGATTTCTCGATTTTATTATAAAATAGAAGCAGAAATATTTCTCCAAAGACCGTATTCACATAATATAAACAATACACAAAAGTCTAGGGGCCTCGCTGGTATTCCATGACCGGCCCTTGGGTTTCCATGATCCAAAGCTCTTTCCCATCCCTTTTTGATTTTTTTTTTTGGGGGGGGGGATCATGGACTCCAGCCCCCAGGCCGGCAGAATCGGGGCCCACTGGACCCTGAACCCTGGATAAGTTATGCAAAGGACCAGGGCTGGCCCCCAAGACTTTAAAGGGGGAGGGAGTTGTTATTATTATTCATAATAATAATGAGTGATATAGGCTATCTCAATCGTTAAATGTGCAAAATGCCGTACAGTCTTTATCCTCACAAACAGCCCTGTGAGGTAGTTTGCCCTTGTTCCCATTTTACACAAGAGGGAACTAACTGAGGCCGAGAAGCGAGGGAGTTGCCCACTGAGTCCAAGAACCGAACTCGGGTGTGCTGGCCTCAGGTCCAACTCTGGAGCCACCGAATCGGTCGAAGGCCAGTCCTCTGACTTAAGCGGTTTGCGGATCGTCCCATTCTTGTCCCAGAGAATGACCCAAGCACCACACGGACAGGCGAAAGAAGCTTTTTTTCTTTCCTTTTCCTTTTCTTTTTTTTTTTTGCATAGCATCAGCTACAAAGGAGCGGGGGGGGGGGCGAGGCTAGATGCGAGCTGCTCTTTACAAGGTAGTTACTGCAGCGTTTCAGTTGTAACTTACACTGGCCTGTGGTAGTTTCCCTGCCCCAGTTGTGTTTGCTGAGGGGGCTTTCCTTTACACCGGAACTCTGGGGATCCTCCCTAAAATGCGGAGCGCCTTTGACTGTCATCCTCAGCCCAGAGTATTCCCATTGAAGTCAACAGAATCGCTTTGGGGGGCACAGAAGTTGTGCATTGCAGCCCAGGACTCCCACCCCTTATCACCAGGAAAGGAATCCCACCGATTTCGGACGGACCTATTCCTAGGGGGGAACAGAATCCCAAGCCAGGGTCGGTCATCGGGCGCCCAGCTTTCCCACCGGCCTCTGCACCTGTGACCCGAAGACTACCTTGACGGGCAGAAATCAACAAGTTATGACATTCACCCCGCCCCCCCCCCCCGCCTGCCCGCGGCGAAAATCTTCACCTTGGGGTCCCTGCCGACTAGGTTGTAGCTAAAGGCACAGCTGCACAAGCCGGTGGAAACCTGGTCGACTCCGGGGCTGAGTGGCAGCAAATGCCAAGGGATACCTGGAGGGCTGGGGACAGGGCTGCCTCCTGTATCAATCCCCCCACCCCCCCGCCCGGAAGTCTTCCGCCCCTCTGCAACCAGTTTTCCCCGGCCTTCTTCTCCAGACTTTCCAGTGGGGCTTGCGGAGGGCCTCGAGCTCCCGGTCCCTTCCGCCCGGCCAGCCATCCCAAGCGTGGCGTCCAGTCTGCCGTCCCTTCCAACCGTCCAGGGACCAGGCTTGGGTCCAGGGGTCGCGGGCGGGGCCCACGAGGGTCTTAGGAGCCCAGGTCGACCAGGTTGGAGGACATGGAGTTGAGGATGGAGTCTTGCAAACTGTGGTGGTGCAGGGGGTCGGCGCTGGGGACTGGAATGGCGCTGGGACCCTGCGGGTGGCCCAAGCCGTGGAGCGGCTGTAAACCTGGGTTCGAATTGAGCAGCAAGGCCGGGCTGGAGGAAGAGTGATCCGGCGTCCCGGAGGGCGTTTTCTCGTCTTCTGAGCTGCCCAAAACCGCCTTGTTGCCATTCAGGGAAGAGGAAAGCGGGTTGTGGCCATTAGAGCTGGAATTTTCGTTGTTCTCCCTGGAGGGGAAAGGGAAAGAAAGAAGGGGGGGGGGGGAGAGAGAACATCGCTTAGACCGCAGACTGTAGAACTGCCTGCTCGGAAGTAAGCCCAGCCACAGCCCCCCAGCTCTTCCCCCAGCACATTACACAAAGGAGAGTCCCATTGCTTTTTGCGCAAAGAGGACTGCAGGAGACTTACAATGCTATCTTCGGCAAAGTTACACCCTTCCGAGCCCATCGCCCTCAATGGACGTAGAAGGAGGACAACTCTGCCGGGTGAGGGCGGGCGCCCAGGGCGATCGGCTTGTTCTTGAGACGGCTTCCCCCATCTTTCCTTCACAACAACCCCGCGAGGCGCGCACATTTCACCGCCTGTGTCGCTCACACCGAGACCTCAGTGCTGTTGCTGCTGCTCTCGGCATCTCCCCCGCCCCGCCCTGCTGATGAATGGCCTCTTCAGGCAACCACCCGCAGGTATTAAGGAATACTGAAGCCCTTTTGTTAGATCTCTGACCTTTCGTTCAGAGGAATCACCCCTGGTCAAACCCGCCACTTAGGATTTCTGCAGCCAACCGGTTCATTCGGTGATGACTTTTTACACTCCAGTGGAGGAACCCAGGGCGGGTTCAGACGACGCGGAATGCTCGTCTGGGCAGAGAGATCCGTATTTCCCACATAGCCCTCCCAGACATGGGACCTCCGGCTGGGAGGGCCACTGTGAACTCTTCCCCGAGTTTTGAAAAGGGGCCGCCGCTTTCAGGGCAGCTGACCCAGCCCTCGAAATGTCTAAATGGGAAGTAGCTGCCGGGCAGGCTTGGCTGGGCCCTGCGGCTGTCGGGCTGCAAATGAGGGGGCCAGTCCTCTGTAGACCGGGCCCTTCTGCCCCAGTGGGGCCTGCTGCAGGGGATCAGTGGGTGACCAGCTGCGCAGTCCTGAGCGCGGAGCCCCGCTCGGCTAGAAGAGGCCTCTCTTTCAGCTGAGTCTGCGTAGGAGGGCCCCATAGGGATGCAGTCTTGTGCACATTTACCGAGGCGTAAGTCCCATAGCCCTGCTCTGGATGGTCCAGGCTAGGCGGATGATCTCATCAGATCTTGGAAGCTAAGCAGGGTCGGCCTTGGTCAGCACTTGGAAGGGAGACCACCATGGAACACAAGGGTCGGGAGGCAGAGGCAGGCAATGGCCATCCACCTCTGAATGTCCCTTGCCTCGAAACCCCTACGGGGCTGCCTTAAGGCCCTTTCCACCCAACACCAAAGGATCCGAAGAAAAACGGGGGGGGGGTCTACATGGCTGCGGCCACACACACTAAACAAGCCACCTTCAATGCACTTTCCAACTGGATTTTGCCAGCTCACGCAGTAAAATCCAGTTGGAAAGTGCACTGAAGGTGGCTTGAAAGCGGATTGGTTAGTGTGTGTGACTGCGGCCTGAGAGACAGTTGGGAGCGGGAGTAAAAATCAGTCTTACAACTTCTGCCTGCAAACCTCCAGAACCTGGCTGTGTAGCTCGCCTTCACTTTTCTTTGTTTATTCCACTTAAAGTTCACCTTTCTTGCTGAGGGATTCCAGCATTTCATTTTCTCAGAGTCTGAGGCTCCCTTCCTTAAAAAAAACTCGCATTCTAAGCCTTTGAACACGTTGGCGGAAAGGAGTATAAAGGGTGCGGTGGTGTGCTCGCTGCATTGCTCCTCCAAGAGAGGAAAAGCGGAGCTACCTGACTGGGCCGTTTGCTCCAGAGAAGTCCAGCACTGCAAAGACGGGAAGGCACGCTGGGATCTTTCCCTGAGATCCCTTTCGCTCCACGCATTCGGAGGCCGGTCTGTCAAATGGGCACTCCAGTGCGCAGCTGCGGGCCAGAGGCCGTTTCCTGCGCCGGGAAGAATCACCGCCCGGCGCAGATCCCGGCCAGGCGCTGTTTCTCCAGCAGGCAGCACCCTCGCTGCTAACGGCACCCTGGGAGCAAGCCTAAAAAGGTCTACTCAGCTGCAAATCCCATTGTGGGTGAATGGGGCTTATTCCCGCACTGGAGCCTGATTGAGGACTGGAGCCTCACTTCCGAGGAATGCATCCCCTCTGACTTCGATTAACTTGCTTCCGAACAAGGAAGGCTGCGGTCCTGGGCATGCCCGTTGATGAATGAGCTCTGTCAAAGCACTCCCGAGCAATCCTACCGGGCACAGGCAAGACACCTGCCATTTTATGCCATAAACTGTCCTGTGCATGCGCACGATGAATGAGATGACTCTGATGAAGTGTGCATGCACAGGAAAGCTTAGAGCCAGATTTAAACGGTGTTGGTCTTAAAGGTGCCCTCGGACTCCAGCTTTGTTCTGTCTAGGATTGCAGTGCAAGCCTCCTCTCTGCAGCAGCGCAGCTCATCCGCATGAGTGGGTTCACGTGGATACATTTATACCATATATAAATCATCTCTGAATACCCACATAAATCTATACATCTCTTGAAATAACGGGACTATATAATGGCCTGATGTCATATAATAAATATCATGTAATTACGAGACTGTCGCTGGGGGTGGGGTGGGGGTATTTGTGAATTTCCTGCATTGTGCAGGGGGTAGGACCCTGCATTGTGCAGGGGGTAGGACCCTGGAGACCGCTTTCATCTCTTACGATTCTATGATTTACAGCACGATTAAACACCCCGATGCGATGAACCGAAGCATTTCCCCAGCCTGGCTGCCAGTGAAGTCAAGGGAGCTAACTTGATGCCTATCCAGGTACTGAATGGGGCTGAGGTTGGGAGCCTTCTTCGGTTCCAGAGACACAAGCCGCTTAAGCGCTGCCAGGTCCGCTGGGAACCGAAGCACAAGTTCATGCGGCCTGAAGTGACTGGGGCACACACACCCTGCTGTCCCCAACCTTAAGCACCTTTACTGAGAAGTAGAGTCCATATTGCTTTCGAGACGCGGCGCTGGCTCAGCCTGCTCAGAAGTCAGGCCCGGCACTGTTGACTCCCTGGAAGCCGGCAAAAACTTCCAGGAGAGGTTGCGGCTGGAGGGCCCTTACTGAGGGACTGAGCCCGTGGGACTCCTTCTGGCAAGTCAGCAGAATCGGGCTCCCCCGGGACTTGGAACCTCATTCGTCGGACTCGGGCTTAGGGTTAGTGAAGGATTTTAAATGGAGCCGACTCTCTTCTGCCTCCCCGGGCCCTTCACTTCGAAACCAGTCCACGGGACTGTAATCGACTTCCAAGTAAATTGGTCAAGATGAGGTAAAGGTGTTGGCAGCGCACCGTGAATTTTCCATCCAGCGACTGAGGTTTTGCATCCCTAACGATATTCCGATTGCTTGGCCAGGGACCGAACTGTTGGATTCCCCCCTTCTTATTCGGGTGGGCTGTAACTTATCTGGCCTGTTCCCGCCTTCAAACCCCAGCTGACTCTACCAGCACCTGAAAGCGGCCTCGAGGCGCAGCTGGTGTGCGGGTGTGTCGCGGTGGAAAAACTGCCCGGCGGCCTTACGCGCGGTTTTCTCGGGTCTCTGAATCACTTGCGGCCCGGACTGACAGAAAGGTGCAGGCTTTCGGCGGCTTACAGTCCCCCGGGGATTTCGGCTGTCTGGACCCGACAGAGCTATTCATTTATTCAGAAACCCTATCTGTCTCCTCACCAGAGGCCGCCCGACCCTAAAGCGAGAGCCATTGCCATTTCCAAACCACAGGAGATCTCTAAATGGGGTATTAACTCTCTTCCTTTGGGTATTGTATGTATCGCTTTCACCTCCTCAAGCCAAGACGCCCAGGACCGCTTAGGAATCTGGAGGGAAGGAGTCGGCTTCCGAATCCCGAGCGGCCCAGAGCGCCGCCACTTCAACGTGCCCTGTCACCGGAGCTGAAGAAATGCACGCCATATCCAGGCAGGAGGGACGGCAGACATCCCACTCATCAAGGGCATCAAGAGCCCGCAGTTCTACCCAGTTTTTTACGACCCGGCATTTACTTTCGAGTAAATGTTCCCTCTAAGCTGTTTAGTCTTGTCAGCAAAAATTCTACTTTGCGAGCTATTAGCATTGAAGTTGTGAGCGAGCGATTTGGCTACTGCATAAGTTAGTGTGCTCTGGAGCCATCCTTCCCGAGCTAAGACAAAAATGTGAGAGCCGGAAGCTAAAAAACTGTGAGTTAGCTCACACCAACTCAGCTTAGAGGGAACATTGGTAAGCACGAACCCGATGGAGCTGTGTTCCTTCCTCACACAACCCCCAGCCATGAAAAACACTCCTGGAACACATGAACACCCACGAAGCGGCCTTACACTGAATCCGACCAGCGGTCCATTAAGATCAGTATTGTCTACTCAGACTGGCAGCGGCTCTCCAGGGTCTCAGGCAGAGATCTTTCTGCCTGATTCTTTTAACATGAGCTGCCAGGGTGCCGGATTGAACCCGGGACCATCTTCTGCATGCCAAGCAGCTGCTCTACCACTGAGCCACATTCCCTTCCAAAGGACCTAGTTAATTCCAACGCCACTTGTTCTCATACTGAACTAATAACTGGGGGGGATCTGGTATCTGAACCATCTGGACCCCAGGGAAAGTACCACGCACGCTAGACCTGCACAGAGTTTCTGCACAAATTCATGCTCGGTCAAAGAAGAGAAATATTTGGTGTTGAACATTGTAAAGGTGTGTGTGTGTGTAATGCTTCGGTTGTGTGGGGAGAGGGGATTTCACCCGGGGACAGAAGGCTGCATTTCAGCCTGCAAAGTTGTCTGCTCTGCAGCCTCTCTCTAAGGGAGGAGAGAACCCCCACCCACGACAGGGCGGACATCGGATTTTCAGTGTGGTGATGTAAGACTGGAAATTGTTGATGAAAGACTATGCCGAAATTAGGCATCCAGTATAACAAATTGGGGGTATAACCCTATCCCACTACTTTGGAATGTCAACATCATCGAAATCGTTGGGATCTACTTCGGAGTAAATATACCTGGGATGGGGCTGCATCTAGAAGTCAGCTGGGACTAACAGATCTACAAAAGGGATCCACAAATATCTGAAACCGGCAAGTGAAAGTATAGCGATTTTCTTCCTATTAAAAGCGAATTAAAATAATCGTAAATCCGAAGTGGTGGTTTTTGGGTTTTGTATTATTAGTTACTTCGGATTCCAGCTTCAAAGTTGTACACGCTTAATTGAGAAAAATCCCACAAAACTGTAGGATTTACTTCCAACTGAATATACACGTTTGGCTTATGGTAGGCCCTACAGGCCTCGGATCTGCATCCACTTTTGTATGGAAATCCAGTGGATCGCCTCCGCGTTCGGAAACCAATTCTCCAGAGGAGCCTCCCAGTTGGGGGGGGGGGGGGGAGGAGAACCGCAGTATAGAGAGTCACTCCAGACAGATGATGTCTGTTTTATTATACCAGCCTCCGATCAAGTCTTTAACTCGTATCTGGTGGGAGGCTGTGCCAAGCGCTGAATCGGCCGCCCGACTCAGGAGCCAGAATTGCCCGCGGCATACTTTACACTCAGAAGGGTACTATGGAGAGATCCCAGTTGTTAGGCCCCGGGAGACAAGCAGCGCGCCCGACAGCTCAATCCCACCTAGAGCCTCGCTAATCTAAGCATGATTTTAGGTAGCAGTGATTGTGCACAGGGACTGAAAAATTGCCCCCAGCCTGCCGAAGACCAGAGCTGCCCGGCTTTTATGGAGAGAGGCCAGTTGACATTCTGTCGCCATTATGTTACATGGATAATGCTCGGGTGCTCTTCCAAATCAGTTTAAGGAAGGCATTCGTGGCAGTTTCCCAAGGGTGCACCTGGCTCTGCCTAGTTTGAGAGCAACTTTCCTCCAACGTGAACTACTCCCAGGTAAATTGCCCGTAGGACCGAGGTGTTGACCTGCAGCCCGCAAATCACCGCCCATAAACTCCACGGCGATTCACTGAATGATTTCGACACAAATCCAGGCTTAAGGCACTCGTATCCAACAGAACCTGCTTCCCAGCAAGCGCCGTTTAAAATCGAAGAATTATATAAACTATGAATGGCTTCCGAAAACTACCGCCCACTTCTCTAAAGTAGCCTTTGTAGCTATCCATGCATACTCCCCCAGCTGCACCACTGTAAATGCTGGCCGTCTCTCACGCGGAAGAGGCCTAGAGCTGCTCGGCGAGACCTCTATAGCCCGGCATGGCGACCTCCTCCCGCTCAGATACCTTTTGCTAAGTGCCCTTTTCTAAGGCTGCGATCACACACAGTAAATAATGCACTTTCAATTTGCTTTCAATGCACTTTCCAACTGGATTTTACCAGTTCACACAGTAAAATCCAGTTGGGAAGTGCACTGAAAGTGGATTGAAAGTACATTATTTACTGTGTGTGGTAGCAGCCTATGAAGATTTCTATGCTGCTTTCTTCCCTCCCCTCCCCTAGCGAAGATTTCCCGGTTTCTCTAGGGCAAGTTTTCGGAATAGACCGAATACAAACCCCAGGGAAAGTGTGTTCCATCCGGCCTACTTCCGAACTTTTCATAAAGCGTCTGAAAGTCTAAAAGTAATACAGTTCCCTTTCCTCGCTTTTGATATTCGTGTCCCTTGTAACAACCAAATGACTAAACCTCTCAGGTGTACAGGTCGAGGGTGGAAACGATTGGCTGGTCACTCCGGGCTGCGACATTAATAGTTCCGGGTGAGGGGCAGCTCAGGCCTACGCCTATTTACTTCCATGGCGTCCAAGGAAGTATGAGCAGCCTTAAAGTTACAAGACTTACGCTAGTTTATGCTAGGATCTCCTAAACCATTTAAAAGTCCAAGAGTTGCTCCTAAGAGACTGGGAGCAGTGAAATAGCTAGAAGAGGACTTCAGGGGATGAATTATATATAAAAGGTCGATTGTTAGGGTCAGAGCATGTAGAGACTCCCTTATTGTGGCTGGTAAATTAATACCAACAGGATCCGAAATGTATGAAATAGTTACAACAAAGTATCCCTGTGCCACGAATCAGCTCAGCGCCTGGAAGCTCCCCTCCTGTGTAGTCGGAAGGGAAGGCCTACCTCCTCAAAGGGAAAGAATTCGCATCCGGATAGGTAAGCCTACTCCTCTAGACTTCCGGCTGAACTGAAACTAATGGGATTTATTTCCAAGGAAATGGGGCTGTTAAGAGCGAGGTAGGACCGACGCCCACACCCTGGTTTGGTTTCGTCCGGCAGAAAGGTCCGGCCTGATCGTGAGTTGTGGGGAAAGTCAAAGGCTGCTGCTTCCTTTTCGGCATTTTGATCGGTCCTAAGAAAAGGCATCAAGCTGCTCCTCCGCACACACCCAACACACCCCGCCATACCTCACCAAGGCTACCTGCCGCCTGTTTTACCAAGCCCCTGTTTTTTCTCGGGTTGCCCTTCGAATGACATTCAATGTCCAGTGGGAAAGTACAGCCGATCGCCTGAAACCAGCGAATGATGATGACTCGCAGTATTGGCGAAAAACTCGGGCGACAGCAAGTCTCACAGCCAGCAGCCGCAGAGCAGCTCCCTTTGGACGGAAACAAGGACGGGGAGGCCTGGGAAAGCCATTTCCCCAGCAATGCTGTGAGCCTGAAGCCAGAGCGGCCCTCGCCCTGCCACTCTAGGGAGTCCGATTATGAAGAAAGGGGCTGCTGGTGGCCAGCCTGAAAATCCAGGTTTGGCCGCCAGCAACTGACCTTTCCAGTTTGATTTCGTCGTGAGTAGATTTGTTTCGAAAGTGGCGTAAAACACCCTTCTATTTCATCCCGAGACGCTGGGCGGAACTGCGACCTTATGGCCTGCGACGTGTTCGAGGTAAATTACATAACTCTCGTCAAGATACAAGAATGCGGGACATCGTTCTGTCCTCCCCGCCCGCCCCCCTCGGTCTTATTTTGGGTTCTTTCTGACTAAAACGGCTCACAGAATAAGGGTTTTTTGTTGTTGTTGTTTGTTTTTTTTAAAAAAAACACCACCACCAGAAAACTGGAGAGGGAGTGGAGACACAGAACGGAAGGCCGGGCAGGCAGATAACATCAAGCAAGAGCTTCAAGAAAGTTCTCGCCCTCCGGTCCCAACCTCTACACCCGTCCAATTCCATTTATTCCGCTCTGAATTTCAGAGGAGGTGGTTTAGGATCGCAGCGGGATCTTGGGCTCAAGATCAACCCGACTGTGGTCTGGACTCTACTCCCTTGACGTTACAAGAGATCTGGCCTGAGCTGGCCGTTGTTTTAAACTTTTGGCTGCATTGCCCTCCCTCTTCTTAGACCGTGTCCCGCAAATATACACTTAATGTCGTTTGAAACAGATCCAGACAAGGCTGCAGGGTTGTCATTTAAAGGCCGCATTCTTTCTTCCCTTTTTTGGGTGGTGGCGGTAAAAAATAACTTTTCCGCTGCCGGTTTGGTTGGGTTGATAGCTAACGGGGCGGCCTTCTGCTCAGTTACTCGGGAGTAAGTCCGGCCGAGTCCCCTGGAGCTTACACCGGAGTAAGTGTGCGTAAAGTGCCTTTCGGGGTGGGGGGGGGGGTGTTGGGGGGGGTGGGGGGGTACGACAAGAGCTACCCGAGGGCGGCCCTCCTGAGGCGTACTTACTCGTACCTTTCCTTGGCCTCGGCCGCCCGGTCGCGCTGCCGGCGGTTCTTGAACCAGTTGCTGACTTGGGTGGTGGTGAGTCCGGTGGCCTCGGCCAGCTCCCTCTTCTCGCGGGGGGACGGGTACGGGTTGTGGGCGTACCATTCGCGCAGGACGCTCCGGCTCTTCTCCTTGAAGCAGTAGCTGGTCTCCTCGCCGTCCCAGATGGAGCGGGGCAGGGGGAACTTGCGGCGGACCCGGTACTTGCCGACGGCCCCTAGGGGTCGCCCCCGCAGCTTCTCGGCCTCGATGTAGTGCGCCTTGAGCCAGAGCTGCTGCAGCTTGGGGTGGTTGTGCGCCGAGAACTGGTGGCTCTCCAGGATCTTGTAGAGCTCGCGGAAGTTGCCCCGGTGGAAGGCCACCACGGCCTTGGCCTTGAGGACGCTCTCGTTCTTGTGGAGGTGCTCGCAGGCCGGCAGCGACCATAGGAAGCGGCCCAGCCGCTCGATGTTGCCCCCCTGCTGGAGCACTTCGCACACGCAGGCCACTTGCTCCTGCGTGAAGCCGAAGGTGGGCAGCATGGACATGGCGGCTGCAGCGGCCGCCTCAGCGCATCTGCCCCGGCCGGGAGGGGGCGGCCCGCTCGCAGGGCACTAGTCCGAGGCCCGCGGAACAGGCCGGAGCCGATCGCCGCCGACTGATCCAGCGAGCCCCGGGCGAGCTCAGCGCCGCCGCGCCATCGGGCCGGAGGACCTGCTGGGCGCGCCGCGTGGGGGGCGGGGGCGGGAGGATCAAAGCGCCGACTTTCCCTTCAGGGGCCGGGGGGGGGGGGTAGGGGGGGCGCTGGCCGGACCAGGGGCGGACTCCCGCCGGGCCGCAGAAGTCGGAGCCTCTATTGTGTGCGGGGACGGCCGCGCGCCTCACCTCGCCTCTCCCCACCCCCCGGCCGGCTTCGGGATCTCCGCTCGGCTCCCTCTGCCTCTCCGCCGTCCCCCCTTTCCCGTCCCGCGGTAGGCTGTCTTACACGGAAGGCGTCCTGCTCCCCTCGCCTCCTCGCCTGCGTCTCCGCTCTCCTCCTCTCCTCCTCGCCGGGTCTCTTTCCCCCTCCCCTTTCTTTTTTTTTCGCCCCCCTCTTCTCTCCCTTTCCCTCTTTTCCAAATAATATTATTCTAAACTGGCATGAAAAAGTGATTAGCCGCGCTGTGATTGGTCCAGTTATCTGACCCGGGGACTGCCAAGGAGAAGACAATAGTTTTAATCAAATGATTTGCCATGGTGACGCTGTCAGTCAAAAGTAACCCGATCTGTTTTGAGGTGGCTCCCCGGCTCGGCTGACAGATTGCTTTGAGCCTCTCGGAGGCGGGCTTTGGGAGCTGGGATATTACCCGGGGGGTGGGGGCTGGGAAAGAAAGACGCGGGAGGGAAAAGAACTTTGCGCTGTGATTGACACTGCAAAACACGGTGGGAAGGGGGGGGACAGAGGGGGACTCCCAGAGCCCCACCCAGGCCTGACCACTGACTGACAGCGGGGGCGCTACAGCACCGGCGGGTCCCACAGCCCAGTCGCTGAGCTACTTAGTCAGTGCTTCGCAGTTCAAAAAAAAAATCTATCGCAATAGTTTTGGGAAAGTTTTGAACGGATCTCGGGAGCGTCCTGAAATTACGGAAACTTGAGGGCAGTCCTGCCGACGGAGCTGAGGAATTGCAAATTTTCACAATGCTCTTCTTCTTCTAAAAAAGCGTTTTTGTAAATACATAAAAAAATAAAGTATTACCAGAGGCTGACTTCTTGTGCAACATTTTACGCTACCCGCCTTGATTGTTTTATGGTGGCTGCCTTTAGGAAGAGTTTCATCAAAGTTTCAGAATCGTGGCTGGCATCTCAAATCAGATATCCACCCTACAGCCCTCCCTTCATTAGACCGTCAGAGATTATTCTCCCTTCAAATTCACTCAGGAGTAATGAGAAGGAAATCGGTCCAAGTACTTCAAGTTGAACTGAATTGTCGAAGAGTCTGTAACTGATGCTCGGAATACTGACCGATACTTATGGGTCAAGACCGAGCTTCACACACAAATAATGGTACATGTATGTAAATATATTCATCTCCTGAAGAATAGGGACACGGGTTAACTGGAATTTGCTTTCAGGTAATCAAAAAAAGGATTGCCGTCCAACCTGAAATTTCTAAAAAAAAAACCAAACCCAAACCAACCCTCTTTATGCCGCAATCCCACTGTAAATTAGCAGTTACTTAATGGCTCTCGTTTATGGCTTCTAAACGACTGTGCATAGCCTGACAAATACACGAACCCCGGGAAAAATTCCTTTGAACTCTGCAGGGCTTGAAAATCAGGATGCCAGTTGTAACCGAGAGATACTCCCCCCCCCCCCCAACTTAGATCTTGTTTCCCACATAACTGCACAGTGGAGGAAAAGAGCAGGGGACTCCGTCCACCCACAACCTGCCTACGATCACTGGTGGAAATAGAAATAGAGAGAGATCTGTGTACATTTCCTCTTGTTGGGTTTTTTCCCCTTCATTCCTCAACTCTTGTTAATTTCACCTCTCTATTCTAAATAGACGATGTTGTGAAGGTGACAGATAAGGAGATGAGAGGAAGGAAGAGAGGCAGGCGCGTTAGTTTAAAACGGATGTCCACAACATTCTAGCTGCACGGGTGAGTAAGCTCGGTTTACGGATGCTTCGGGGGGGGATCGACGGTGTCTGCAGGGACGGTGTGGCTCGCGGGATTTCCTTGCGCCAAATGCGGAGGACCTCTCCGCCTGCCGTCGCTTCTTGTGCCTCGGCTACCCCAGCCCCCAGTCGAAAAGAAAAGGGAAATTACCCCTCAAGCCCCGGGGTCCTATAACGTTGCCTAGAAGCGGAAATAGTCCTCTCCGCCCCCTCCCTGGTGGATTCAGCCCAAGGCAGAGCTCCTGCTTATTTCGCAAAACTATAGGTACCGGGGTTTGAGCCTATCTGGAAGTATCAGGCCCGTCTCTATTTGCGAGAATGAGAAAGTCCATTCTGCACAAGCTCAAAGGCACTTTTGTTCAAGTAACTGCACCGGAGTCCTGACAGGATTAAAAACAGGGTCCGGGGCTAAATGGCTGAGGCCGGCCGGAGCTCTCCTTAATCTCGGCGCCTCGGTTCACAGGAGAACGACCTCTGCAAGGGACAGTCTCAGTGCCCTCCCAGGGAGAGGCGACTCAGAGTCTCCGAGGGCGGCAGGAGGGATCCTGGCTGTCCGCGGCCCCTTCAGCGCCAAGATCCCAGGAGGTCCCATCCTGCGGGACTCGGGGACTCGGGTCCCGTGCGGAACTGAAGCCTGGCCAGGAGAAAGTGCCGGGAGACCTCCAGCCGGGCCGGGGGGGGGGGGGAGGTTGCAGGGAGGGAAAGAGAGAATGAGAGAGAGAGAGAGAGAGAGAGAGATCGGCCTGGCAGCCGGCTCGTGCCTTTCCGGGACGTGGCCCCTGGGGAACGCCAGTCCTGCTGCGCCTGGATGACTCTCCGGGTTCTGCCTTCGCAGGCGACTGGAAACCCGACTCCGACGCCTGGTGCGGAGAAGCCCGGACAGGAAAGGCTGGAAGGGGCTCGGGAAAGCGAAGGGAGCCCGGCTTTCAGTCATTCGCGGTTTAAGAACAGCTGGGCTTCCAAAGAGAGCGGACCAGTGTTGGCTTCTTCCTCCCCGTCTCCGTGTCCTCCACAGAATTGCACGAAACGGGTTAAACATGTGAAGGAGATCCGGACCTAAGGAAAGCCTCCCTCTCTCCCTCCCTTTTCAGTACGATGTCCGAAGTCTGGCATTTTAAAAAAGTGGGAGGCGGGTTTAGCAGACGACCCGCTTGCTCACCTAGGTTAGCAAGAAAACAAAGGAGACCAGGCCGCTGCCGCGGTTCGCAGCCCTGAGCGCCAGGCGCGGGCTTCTTCCCTTGACCCCGCGGAGTTCATGTCGGTGGAAGGGGTGCGTGCGCATCGAGCAGCGCGTGTGGAGCCGGAGCCTGGGGCGTACCTGAAAGATCGCACTGATTTCAGAGGGTTGCGCATCGAACCGATGGGTCTCCGATCGGGATGTGGGAGGGAGAGGCACACACAGCCTGCCAAGGTGCTGGCTGTCGTCTGCGGATCAATGGAAACAAAGGAAAGATACCCCTCCACCCACTCACTCACTCACTCACTCACTCACTCACTCACATTAAAACATCTGGACTGCAACCTTCACCTCCCTGATTTAGGTTTCTAAGCAGGTTTACTCAGAAGTTAAGTCCCATTTTGTTCAATGGGGCTTACTCCCAGGAAAGTAAGGAAAGTAGGTTTTCTTAAAAAGACTGGCAGCCTTGGTTTCTTTGAAGCAGAGCAAAAGTCGTGCACTTCTGTTGCGACCAGAGAAGGATTATTTGCAAGTCAAAGCAGGCCCTTGTCAAAAGACTGGCCAGTTCCCCAGCCAGCCCTCGCGCTCTGCCCCGGCGTCCGGGGTGTGTGTGTGTCAGTGTTATGGAAATAACTCTCGGGTCCCACCACATGTAGGATGGTATGAAGACAGCGGCCGAGAGCTCTGTGCGAATGACTGCGAGCCTATGCTCATCTTGCGGGAGTGAACCCCATTAGACTCCGCAGGTTTTCCTTATTGGACAAAGGTGCTTAGAGAAAGCTTCAGCGTGTCCTTCTGAACTCACCCAAACAGTTGCGGAGTAAAAGCCGGGCTGAGCCATCGAGCCAGGGCGGAGTCTAGAGACAGACGTTATGATCACCGAACGATAAGCTATACTATTATATTATACTTACAAAGCAAGGTTGCAAATTTAACAGATTGCCTTCGAGAATAAAAACGCTCCATTTTGTTAATGGGGGGTGTCTTTTGTTAATAGCCGATGAAGTTTCAGGAAGGTAAATCCCCCCCCCCCTTCTGCTCCTGCGGATGTCTCAGGCTCAAGCAGAGTCAGTTCGAATCCGAAAACCGCAACAGCTGAAAGGGGGGCGGGTGAGAATCAGAGAACAGCAGCTGCTGCTGACCCCGGACGGAAGGGAGACGTCAGGACCCGTGGCAGGGAAGGATCAGAGAAGCCCTCTCGTCCAGTCCCGTGCAAAACACCGTGAGCGCCCCCACCCCCACCCCGAAACCCCCACCTTTTCCGCACTTGAGCCAGGCTGCAAGAAAATCCTGACTGTCGGGGCCAGTGTTAGAGTCCTCGTGTGTACCCGGGCCAGCTTCCCAGATATCAAAGGCGGATTGGCAACCTGTGGATTCCAGATGCCTGCGAATTTATTTGATTGCGGGGAAATGCAAAAGCTATTCAGATCCTCAACCAGAAACCGCCAGCTAAGCCACAAAGAGTCATGGACCTTTGGCGAGATCTGACCTTCAAAATAAGCAGGGCAAAATTCTCACGTTTGTTTGCTAAGTGGGGCTCCAGTCGCGGCTTGACTCGCGAAAAGGCATGGAGACTGGGAAGAAAAACTGCGATCTTTTACGGGCGACGAAGTCCTATTAAACTAACTGAGACATTTCTAAGTAAACAGAATAGCTCCTAAAGATTACCATCAAAACACTCTTTCTGCAGTAAATTCCGTTGAAATCATTAGGATTTGCTTCTACGGAAATGACTATCAGATCGAGAAGTGAAAGGTTGCGATCCTCGTCAATTATTTTCTCGGCAGGAGGCCAACTGCTTACACCGGTAGGACTGTAAAAATGAGGGTGTTTTTTTAAAAAAAAGGTTTGCAGGGCTACTTATTCCCGAATAACTTTATTGGACAGAGATTTCTTCTCCAGAAAACCGGGTCTTAATACACTTCAAAATCCCACCAATTGTCAGCCGGAACCAGTTCTTGATGAACTGGGTCTTTCCCAGGACTCCTCTCTTGCTCGTTGATGGAGGATTCCTATATTAGGCACCCTGTCCAGTGTCAGTGTAAAGGACAGTAGTTTCTCCTCGATTTAAAAAGGATGATTTTTGATATGTCCTGTAGAAACTGTCTCAGAATTGCTCGGGAGATAGCGGCTGGCAGCCTTGGGCTGCAAAAATTCCTTTAAAGTTGAAAGAACTTAACACGCACGGTTGAAACACAGGAGTCCCATTGATTTCGACGGATTTAGGCACGCTGAGCACCGGCCGGGGTGTGTGTCTTGCCTGTCTATTTCAATGACGTCTCCCCCCCCCCCCCCCCCCCAATCTATCGCCTTTCTCCCATGAATCCTGAGGCGGCGCGGCGAGGGAGTCCCATGGCAGCAGTGACCAGAGACCGACCTGTTGCCCCCACTGCTGTAGCAGCCTTCAGATCTTGACCGATCGTAATCCTGTGCCTACTTGCCTAAGAATCGATCCTATTAATTCGGGCAAGAGTTACTTCGCTACAGAGCTCTAGAGTTTGCATTAACCCCCCCCCCCCCCCCCCCCCGCGCAACATAGTTCGTCCGGTGGTTGTTCCGGGACGATAAAATTTTTAGGGTCAGAGAGTCTTTCGGCAGATCCTGCTAAATACCCACATGTTTTTTAAAAAAAAAACAGTAATGATGGTAGAATATTATATTAACAGCTTGTTACTATTAGCCAATACCGTTACCAATAACAGTAACTCTGATGAAGGCTGTAAACCGGAGAACATTTAGAAATAAGTATAGGTAAGTACATACACAGAGAGACAAACGCCGACAGTTATACAGTTACCAACTACCTTTCGAGGGGAAAGTCCTGTCTCTTTAATTGAAGGTTAATAGGAACTTATTAACCTGAGACAGTCATTTGCCTCAATGACATTAAAAGCTTCAACTGCCCGTTTTAACACAGTGAGCCTCTATTGAAAGGACAGGACATTTCCCTCCAGACCTGTCGGCAATTTTATCTTGTTGCTGTAAAACGGTGGCGGTAGGCAGAGGAGATCCCTCCGCAGGATCTCGGGCCTGATCCGATAGCCCTCCCCTGTCCCTGAGAAGCTTTCTCTCGGCCGTGCCTTTTTTGTCCTGGTTGGGCGCTGAACTTGCGACCCCCCGATCCCATCCAGCAAGAGTCCCGCCGGCAGGACTGCTCTGGAGAGGCCAGGAGGCGTGGCGGCGGGTGGGGGTTTGCGGCTTGCCCAGCCGGGTCCTGCAAAACTCTGGCCTTCGCCCACCCTCCAACCCCACCTGGCCTTCGCCCACCCCCAGACCGAAGCCGCTCCGCCAAGTTCCAACCTGCCCCCCCCCCCCGCGCCTCCTGCTTCCCAGGCCAGAGTCCCCCCCCCCCCCCCGCGTCGGAGGCCCAAAGACGCGCTCCGTGTCCTTTCTTGGACAGGAGCCGTTCTGCGCCCCTTTTGTCTCGGGGTGAGCCCCGGCCTGGGCCTCCAGGGAGGGACCGCGGGAGTGGGCGGCGGAGGGGGGGGGGAAAGATTTCCGATAATGTAGCGGTTAACTCGATTATGCTAACAAACTGGGCTTGAAAGCGAATCTTGTGTGAGGCAGGGAGGGCGGTTCTGCGGCAAGGGGACTCGAGGGGAGGGGAGGGGAGGGATGCCAGCCGGGTTCCTGCTCCTGCTGCATTTAGGCGGCCTCCTGCACACCTTGCTCAGTTCTCCTTCCCCCCCGGAAGTGAAGGGGGCTGATTGGTTTGTGGCTGGGGTTGCCAACGACCTGGAGAAAAATGCCCAGGCTTAATGTAAGGCTGTTATTGGACCGGTGACCTTATTTATCTCTGAAAAGCTTCCATTGCCCCTTTCTGTACATTAAGCCTCTCTCAAAAGCACCCCCACTAAGTAGTAGTCCTGCCAAACACTGACAGGAGGAAAGCACACCGTTCAGCACACAGGCAGGAGGCGGGCAATGCAGGACAGGGGCTCCGGTAGGAGACGGATCTTGCTCGGCAGCCTCCCAAGCACTTCCTCAAGGCACTGCCGTGTGGTGGCGTGACATTTTCCTCCAGGCCTGGGGGGTAACTTTTCTTTATAGCCTGGACTAGGAATGCTTACTTGGCAGGAAATCCCACTGTAGCTACGCGTGCTTACTCAAAAGTAACTGCATCCAAGATTGCAGCTGTGGTGACGATTCAAGCCAAGAGAAGCGAATTTGGGCTGCAGTCTTCAGCAGTCTTGACAGATAGTTCAGTCTCATTCACGCTTGCGTCCGAGTAACACGGCCAGTCTTTTATCCCACTGATTTCAGTGGAGCAAGAATAACCTGTACCTAGTCCTTCCGTTGACAGAGTGGGACTTTTCGGCTTTACTCGTGCCTAAGTTTCAGCCGAACTATATGGAACATACGTCCGAGGAAACATCAGTAAGCGTCATGGAACTCATTGCAACTTACTTTCGAGTAAATATGGCAAGGATCAGGCGTCACTTTCTGCTGGCCATTTTTCTTCCAGACAGTGCTCCCTCTAAGCTGTGGGGTCCTCTGAGCAAAAATCCTACTTTGTCAGCCACTGGCATTAAAGTTGTGAGTGAGCGATTTGGCTGCTGCATAAATTAGTTTGCCCTGAAGCCATCCTTCCTGAGCTAAGACAAAAATGTGTGAGCTGGAGGCTAAAAAACTGTGAGCTAGCTGACACTCACTCAGCTTAGAGGGAACACTGCTTCCCGAGAGTGCCCAAGAGCGAATGTGTGCCAACATCTGCCAGCAGCCCCAACCACACAATCCAATTGGAGCCAGCTGGTTTATATCCGGGTTCTCAAGAGATGTCCTCTTTTGCAATCAGATACCTATGCATGCAGGGTATGGAACCATCTGGGGTTGCCAACAGCCTGGAGGAAAAAATGCCTTCCTTAAAAGTTGAAAATAAGTAGTTGAAACTTGCCTTGGCAGGTGGGTGAAAAACATCACCTTTCTTTAAAGGGGCAGGACATCCCCCCCCCCCCCCCATTGTTGACAACTCTAGAACCAGTTTCCTCCGGAGTCCGGACCAGGACTATCCAAATGTAAGGTCGAGATCTTACACAAATAGTCAGCCTACCCTTCTAAATGGGCCCCAGCCAGAGTCCAGCACACAAATCCCTTTGATTTCACCAGGAGAATTCGCCCAGCTCAACAGAAGCTGCCTTGATCTCGCAGGGCCAGTGTTCTGTACTCTGGGCCGCAGAGGCTCTCCAGGGTCTCGGGTCTGTCTGTTGGGTATAACAAGTTTAAAACACTTCAGAGTATTTATTGGGTTAATGTTTTCACATGTTTGTTTGTAACGAATCTGTTTACACAATAGAATGCCCGGGAACTTTGTTAGATCCTTCACTCTCTGACTGGAAAAACACGTATCAGCTATTTAGCATTTTATGGTTTCTCCTTCCTCCCATTTGTTCTTTCTTAGAGAAGGAGACGCCACTCCAGTTTTACCTCTCCAGCTGTAAAGATGTAGAATCTAGTTCTGTTGTAATTTTGCATCCCATTTACCTTTTCCCATGGTAGGTTTATAGTAAACTTTTACCTTTTAAATACACATGGACTCAGTCTCTCAATCTGTACTCTGCTGATGCTTAACAATTTACTCTGCTTAAATATTTTTACCAAGAATAACCAACAAAAAGGTTATGGGAGCCCAAACCCGTTCCTTTCTGCACATCAGTATTGAAGAGCTGACCATGTATGTGTATGTGCTAAATTTACTCAGAAAGTTTTAAGAATAGCATAGGCAATTTTTTGAAGCTTGAAACATTTTTTTGAAACTTTTCACCTCGCACTGGATTAGTGGAAGCAGAGAGAAGGTTTTTTCCCTCCTTTTTCCAATCTCTAGAGTCTGTAATTGCTGTTGCTTGCGGAACAGAGAGGAGAGGGAATGCTTGCTGTTTTTTCCCTATCACGACATCAAAGAAAAGATCCCTGACGTTGGATCGTTTGCTGTCCGGGAGAGAACAAAAGGAAGGCTCCTTTTTCAACTCCATGCTGACCTCATCGCCAGTTGCTGTTTTATCTGCCGATGGATTGGTAATGTACACAAACTGAATATGGCTTCTTCAAGGAATCTTTCTTTCTTAAATATTCCACCCTTATCTAAAATGAACTATTCATGGTGGAAAGCATCAACTGAATGTGCTTTGCAAGCCAATTCTGCCCGATATGTCCTTACAGAGGATGCACCTACAGAAGGGGTTCTGAGAGATAAATTTAAAGAAAAGGACGGCTTAGCAAAATCTCTGATCCTGGGGAGTGTGATTGCAAGTGATAATCAGAAGCTTTTAACGTGCACCATGGCAAAAGAAATGATTCAAATGCTAAATACCAAGTACAATGTGAAAAGCAAGGCAAATGAGGTGTTTCTCCACCAACACTTAGTTAACACAAAGATGAGAGAGGGAAGTTCACTAACTGTGCATTTGAATAGAATCATGGATACTTTTGCTGAACTGAAAACAATAGGGAGCCCACTGATTGAAAGTACTGTTGTTGCTGTGATCCTGGGTTCATTAACAAAAGAATATGCACATGAGGTTGCTGTTTTAAAGGGAACTATAGATTTGACTCTTGATTATGTACTTTCTTATTTGGAGGAGGAAGGAAATTGGAGAGAAATGTCTCAACTGAGTGAAAAAATGACTGTACTTAATGTAAAGCCTAGATATCAAATGGGATATGTAAAGAAAGATGTTGAATGTTTCATATGTGCAAAACCTGGTCACCTCGCAAAACAATGCAGGTTTAAACCCGTCCAACATAAGAGGGACCTCACCACACAGGCTCCTGCTGAAACAAGACCCTTCAGGGGGCATGGGAGAGGAAAGCCAGATGCTGCTAGCAAGCAGACTGGGAGAAGGCCTATAGTCTGCCTTATTGAAACAAAGCCAGATGCTGCAGAGAATCAAAGTGGAAATGTGCATATAGTGAATTCTGTGGATGGGAGAGATTTTGATGCTAAAGATTTGTGGCTTATTGACTCTGGAAGTTGCTCACATATAGCAAACTCAATAGACTGTTTTATTGATCTGGATAGAGAGAAAAAGCCCAGTTTACAACAAGTGAAAGGTAAAGCATTGTCTGTGGAAGGGACTGGAACTGTTGTGCTAAGGGTTTTGAATACATATGATGAAATTGAGGAAGTTATACTAAGAGATTGCGTCTTTGTTCCTGAGGCCACTACAAGCCTCATATCTACTAAGAGAATCATACAGACTGGTTTTAAAGTTAATCTTGAACAGGGCCAAGGCAAAAATTGGCATGAAGATGGAATTAATCTAATGGCAGGGGCGTCGACTTTTAAAATCCCCGGGGAGGGCAGGGGCTCTTGTGTGCATGCGCACAAAGCATGTGTGCACACTGGGATCATGTCCCTGCCACCTCCCCCCCCCCGGCCTGGCCTGGCCACTCCTGCAGTCCTGCCTCCGTGGGGCCAGTTGGGCAAATGCCCAGTGTGCTGGCATCCCCCGGAAGTGATGCCATCATGCTGGGCATGTTGCTGGGGCAATGCTCTGGCAATTGCCTTGAAACTCTATGGTGCCATAGAGTTTTGGAGCGATTGCTAGAGCGTTGCCCCGGCAACGTGCCCAGCATGATGGCGTCACTTCCAGGGGATGCCAGCATGCTGGGCATTTGCCCAGCTGGCCCCACAGAGGCAGGACTGCAGGAGTGGCCAGGCCAGGCCCGGGGGGGAAGAGGCGGGGGAAGAGGCGGCGGCGGCGGCAGCCTGCCAGCTGGTGGGCAAACAGGCAGGCGGGCCTAGGAAGGGCCTGGTGGGTGCTCCGCTTTGCCGGGGGTGGCTGAGGGCCCCCTGGGAAATTTGGGGGGGGGGCTCAAACCCTCGAGCCCCCCCGTAGTTGACACCTATGTTTAATGGTTGAGGAATATGATGGTTTGCATTACCTGAGAGACATTGCTGTTGCTAATGATGTTAAAATGGACACTAATGGACCAATGTGCCATACGAGATCACCTGGATGTGATCACGAGGACTGTCTTTATGCATGGCATGTAAAATTTGCTCATAGGAATGTGCAAACTGTGCAGAAGCTGTTGAAGGACTGTGATATCAATGCTGTTGAATGTGATGTAATGAAAAATGGTTGTGAAACATGCTTGAAAGCAAAAGGCACAGCTCCTACCTACAAGGGCCAGTCTCCTAAACAGAACACAAAGTTTCTAGAAATTGTGTACTCAGACCATGTTGGGCCAATAAAAGAATCTGCTGAAGGCTGCAAATATTTTGTCAGTTTTATGGAAGCAAAATCCAGATATGTCTATACATACCCACTTAAAAGGAAAAATCAAGTGATTGACAAATTTAAATGCTATGTTGCAGCTGTTAAAAACAAGTTTGGCAAAGCGCCAGAGGTACTATTTACAGATAATGGCACAGAATACTGCAGCGAGAGGTTCCAAAGATTCTTGCAACAAGAAGGAATTGAACATAAGACTACAATTCCTTATTCACCACAACAAAATGGAAATGCAAAATGCTTAAACAGAACCATTCAAGAAATGGCACATTCTATGCTAATACAGTCTGGACTTTTAGAAATTTTATGGGCTGAAGCAGTAAATACAGCCGTCTACCTTCATAATAGAGTTCCATCAAAAGTTACAAACAAAAGTCCTTTTGAATTATGGTATAATAAAGTGCCTGGACTTAAACACATAAAAGCCTTTGGATCTAAAGTCTATGCCCATGTACCAAAGGAGAGAAGGGGCAAACTAGACCCAAGAGCAGAACCTGGTATCCTGGTGGGGTACGCTCTTGGAGGAAAAGGGTACAGAATCTTAGACCCTAAAACTTGTACAGTCAAGGAATGCAATGTGGTACATGTTGATGAAAGCAACATCCTACAAGCTTCTAAGCAAGCTGAGCCCACAGTGCAACCTACTCAGGAATCAACAGAAGTCTCCTTTAACAACTTGTTCACTTGGCAATCTACAGGGACCATCTGTGAACAGGCAGGTCCATCTCCACAAGAGAGTCCTCCCTCAGAAGGGGAACCAGGAGAGCCTACGCCAAGAGAAGGAGAGACAACCACTGTGAGACAATCAGCAAGAAGCAACAAAGGAATACCACCACCAAGACTCGGAATTTGCGCAAGTGCACAACCAGAAGAGGAATCATCTGACTGGAAGGACATCAATCGAATCTACACAACCTTCAGGACACTTCTAAGTATAGCTGCCTCAAAGGGCATGCATCTGGAACATTTGGACATCAAAACTGCATTTCTCAATGGAGACCTGACTGAAGAGATCTACATGGATCAACCAGAAGGATTTTCAACAGAAGGACACGAAGGCCTAGTGTGCAAACTCAACAAGAGTGTTTATGGACTAAAACAAGCAGCGAAAGCATGGAATGACAAACTGACTAAGTTGTTACAAAAACAGAACTTTTAACAAGGAGTAGCAGAACCTTGCTTGTTCTCAAGACTTAAAAATAGACATTATCAATACATACTTGTTTATGTTGACAACTTGATTATTTGTTGTCAAGACCAAGGAGACGTACAAGAAATAGCAGTTGAACTGAACAAAGAAGCTGAAGTGAAACAATTAGGAACCATAAAGTACTACCTTGGCATACAAACTGAAAGAACTAGGATGGAAATTTTCTTTTGAGACAAAAACAGAAGATCATGGGCTTTATTCCATCTGTGGGAATGCAACAATCCAAACCAGTAAGCACTCCATTTGAAAAGGACTACCTAAAGTATACAGATGGAGAACTACTCAAAGACAACCATGAGTACAGATCCGCAATCGGAAGGCTTTTATATTTGAGCACAATCTGCAGACCAGATATAACTTCAGCTGTTGGACTCTTATGCAGAAAGACCAGCTCACCAAGCATCTATGACTGGAAAGCTATAAAGAGACTGGCGAGATATCTGAAAGGAACTTTGGACTACAAACTTAAAATCTCAGCCTGTGATGACCCAAGACTGACCGGATTCATGGATGCCAACTGAGGTAAAGATACACCTGATGGCAAATCTACAAGTGGATACTTTTTCTTTTATGGAAACAGTTTGATTGAATGGACTAGTCAAAAGCAATCTATCGTGGCTCTTTAGACAGCTGAAGCAGAATGTGTATCAGCGCAAAGTGCTAGTTATGAACTATACTGTGTTATTCATCTGCTGAAAGACTTTGGAATAGATGAACCAAAACCAATAATACTGTTTGAAGACAATCAAGCTTGCATCACTATTTGCAAAGATGAGAGCACCAAATCTAAGAGTAAGACCATCACACTCCAATGTAAGTACGTGAAACACCTGCAAGACCAAGGACTGATTGAACTCCAATATTGTCCTACTGAAGGGATGATCGCAGACATACTCACCAAACCACTCTCCAAGGAGAAGTTCGAGACTCTTTGTGAAAGACTGAATTTGTATGACTTCAATGTTATAACTTGAGAAGGGGTGTTGGGTATAACAAGTTTAAAACACTTCAGTGTATTTACTGGGTTAATGTTGTGTATATTAGTCAACAGGAAGTCACGTGTTTGTTTGTAACGAATCTGTTTACACAATAGAATGCCCGGGAACTTTGTTAGATCCTTCACTCTCTGACTGGAAAAACACGTATCAGCTATTTAGCATTTTATGGTTTCTCCTTCCTCCCATTTGTTCTTTCTTAGAGAAGGAGACACCACTCCAGTTTTACCTCTCCAGCTGTAAAGATGTAGAATCTAGTTCTGTTGTAATTTTGCATCCCATTTACCTTTTCCCATGGTAGGTTTATAGTAAACTTTTACCTTTTAAATACACATGGACTCAGTCTCTCAATCTGTACTCTGCTGATGTTTAACAATTTACTCTGCTTAAATATATTTTTACCAAGAATAACTAACACTGTCCCATCCAATGCTCCCTCTAAGCTGTGGAGCCGTGTGAGCAAAAATTCTATTTTGTGAGCTACTGGCATTACAGTTGTGAGCAAGGAATTTGGCTGCTGCATAAATTATTTTGCTCTGGGGCCATCCTTCCTGAGCGAAGACAAAAATGTATGATCTGGAGGCTAAAAAAACAGTGAGCTAACTCACACTAACTCAGCTTAGAAGGAACAGTTCTCAAACGGCAGTTCCTTGGACTGAGGTTGGGGTCCTCTGCTGCCCCTCCCCCGACTTAAAGGCTGCGACTCTTGGTACATTTGCCTGGGAACAAACCCCATTGGCTTTCGTCCTGCAGATACAGGAGGTGCCTTGCAGAAGTACTGTGAAGGCTGCGATGCCTTCTCTCCTACAGAAACCCCTGTCCTACATCACCAGGGTTGTTGTACGTTGTGCTTTTTCCTCCTGTGATTATCAGGACTACTTTGTTTAGCTGCTTTTTACCCCTAGCTTGTACAGAGTGTGTGTGGGAGGGATATGCATTTCTCCCACTGGGTTCAGCGGGATGCGAGCAGTTTAATTTTGACTCTGTGGTACTTAGGAGTTGCCCAGTGGATCGTTTAACCCTATCGACAGCCACATTCTACACAAGTTTCTTCAGTTGTAAATTCCACTGAGTTCCACTGGAGTTGCTATCGCCGTTTGCAGCTCTGTTGCATTCCTGCATCCCAGCACAAGAAACAGACGCGTTTCCTTCCCTTCGGTGGCATGCTGTTTACTGCCAGGGAAATACTAATCACTTCCCTCCGAATGGGAAGGAATGGCTATATTTCGTTCTGGGGTGAGATTCAATCGCAGTCGCCTTCCTCACCAATAAGTGTGACTTGAATCAATGGGACTCCCTCCCAAGTCAAGCTGTCTCGAATCCGGGCCCCGTGTATTCCAACCAGTGTTCCCTCTAAGCTGAGTTAGAGTGAGCTAGCTCACAGTTTTTTAGCCTCTGGCTCACACATTTTTGTCTTAGCTCAGGAAGGATGGCTCCAGAGCAAACTGATTTATGCAGTAGCCAAATCGCTTGCTCACAACTTTCATGCCAGCAGCTCACAAAGTAGAATTTTTGCTCACAGGACTCCACAGCTTAGAGGGAGCATTGATTCCAACTCATCCGGACTGCGGATCTGGCAGAGCAGGTTGCCACAGCGGAGCTGAAAAGTAGTTTGGATCCGTCGGGCTGCCCACGGCAAGGCTCGTCCACAGAAAGGAAGGCGGCTGGTGGAGTGGAGCACCCCTAGGGGTGAGCGCCAGGGACGCCCCCCCCCCCCCCGCCGCGCGCGCTCCAACGCGCGCCTTCCTCTCCCGAGAGGAGACTCCGGCGAGTCGGGCATCAGGTTCTCTCCTCCAGGCAGCCTAAGCTCCCTGCTCCCTCCTGCCGTTGGAAACACGATAGCCGCCAGGTTAATGGGGCCACCCTTGATTGCTTTTGTAGTGTCCCCTTGAAAACCGAGATGGGAACACTGGAGCACCGCGGGGGTGGAGAGGGGGAAGGTCCTGCTTATTAGTTTAGTCCTCTTCCAGGAGAGGCGCAGCCCGGCCAGTTAATTGGGAAGGGGGGGGGGGGGGAGAGGCCCAGAAGGGAGGAAGCTAAGCGCACCCAGATCCCTCTCCCTTCACGGCTGAAACCAATCCCGAATTATTTGTGCGGTGCAGAGAGATGTACACATGAAAGAGAAACTATGCACCCTACAATTTCACAACATCCTTTGCCTTTTTATGTAGGCAACAAGAAATGTTTAGCAGACGTTCCTATTATTGTTATTATTAGTAGTTTACCTTTGATGGGATGGCGCCCAGGAGCGGTAGAGAGACGGTTTATTCCTAAATAAACCGAATACGAATCCACATACGTGTCCGTTTATCATGAGTTTCCTGTTATCCTAGGGAGGTAGCACCTTTGTCTCTTTTGGGCGGGATACAGCCGAAGATCAGCAATGTTTAGTTCCGTCGATTTTGAGAAAAAGATGCCCGTGTTTTTGGTAACAGCTGGGTTCCAGTAACCATAGAAAGACACAGCCTATAAAAGTCCAGTCCTCACCTAGGAAAGTCTCATCAAGTTTAGCGGATTTACTCTCAAGTGCGTGTGGATCGGACCGCGGGTTACCTCTCTCTCGTAAGAAATAGGTTTTAAAGGGAGTGACTTGGGTTGGGTGATCCAGCGATCTACAAGTCAGAATCACCGGGTGGGCAAAGCAAATTGAAAGGGTTCTTCCCATTGCTGGGGCCAAGGTTCACCACGCCAAGCCAAGTGAGCTGAGCTGGGGGAGGGGGAGTCGATTCTCAACAGCTCTGGCTTGTAAGCATTCTTTACAGCGGGTCCAAACGTCACTGAATGCTCCCTCTAAGCTGTGGAGTCTTGTGAGCAAAAATTCTACTTTGTGAGCTACTGGCATTAAAGCTGTGAGTGAGCAATTTGCTACTGCCTAAATTAGTTTGCTCTGGAGCCATCCTTCCTGAGCCAAGACAAAAATGTGTGAGCTGGAGGCTAAAAACCTGTGAGCTAGCTCACACTAAGTCAGCTTAGAGGGAACACTGGAGCTGACTTCCTCTGCGCGTGGCAGTGAAAGCCAGGCGTCTTGACCTGCCTTCCGAAGTGCAGGCTCTCGCTATGACTTCCAGCCAGAAAAGTATGGGCAAACTTTTGAACCGGCCCCGATTTTGTCTCACCCACCTTCAACCAATGTGGATGAGAGTTCAGTGGGCTGTAGTTCTGGTAGGTTTTTATACCGTGTGAAACGGAGTGTGGGATTGCTGGTCACCCGAGCAAACCAGCGGCTGCCCTGTAAGGCTGAGGTCTTCGAATTAAACGGATGTCTTGGCAGATAGAGAAGCTGCCAGCGTCAAGAGAACAGCGCCGTTGCCCCCCCCCCCCCAGTAGGGCTGCTTCAGAGCAAGCAAGAAGGGGCTCCCAGCTAAAAGATAAGGGGTTCTGCTACTGGGGCCAGACTGAATCACCACCCGCTGGAAAGGAAGCCCGCTCGTTTGTGGTTAGGGGCAGATCGATCTTGTGCATGGGCAGGCCCGTAGCCAAGATTTTTTTTTGCTTGTGGGGCATATTTTTTGCCTGTGGGGCAGACACAGCATTAAATAATAAAATTAAAAAATTAAACATTAATTGCAGCTCTTCAAACCTGAATTGTATTTCATTCCCCTCCGATCAGCTGTTAGACTTGAACAGCTATTGGTCAACAAGTTAAACTGACCAGAAGCGGCAGGGCAGCTTTCCTTTCCTTCCCCAGCCCCCCAGGTAGCATGGGTACTCAGAAGTGAATGTCTAATGGGATGCACTCCTCAATAGATGCATTAAAGAAATGCACTTTAACACTGATGGGAGTTCAATCTGGGAGAGGCATCACTCCTCTAACTTGGAAGTATTTCGTTCCATCCGCGGTATAATCTTTGGATGAAAGCTATTTTCAGTAGAGGTTTCAGCTCTTGGGAAATGGAGCAGAAGTCCAGACCTACGCAGGCGGACTTTGAAGAAATCCCGTTGCTGTCAGTGAAATTGTCTTTAGGGCCTCCAGGTTCGTAAACGACCCTAAATCGAAGTGCTTAACTGGCTGACTGGCTTCGTATCCCCACTTCCAGGCAGCCCCCTTCGAAGTCCTGCAGTGGCCCATAAGACTCACTCCTCGGTCCGTGTGCACAGGATCGCAGAGGTCTCCCACGATTTTGACAGCGGCCGAGCGCGCCTTGGGAGCAGGTCCCAGGGAAACCAACGGGTCCTCTTTCCGAGTAAACAGCTGGGAAGGTTAGGCCGCCTGGGGAGGGGGGGTTGCTTAGGAATCCCAGGGGCGCACGAACCTCCCAGCATACTGGGCTTGTGGATCGCGCGCAAAGGATCGCAAAGAAGCACTTTACTCCTGTTTACTGTAAAAATGCTTCGAACCACAGTTGTGTTTTTGTTAAAAAAAGAGTCTCGTCGCTCCGCTTCCCTTTCCTACCCCCCCTCCGTCCCCCACAGAGTCCCTCTTCGCCCTCCCCCCTCGTCCCCCAAGCTCTAGACAAGACAACAAGAACAAACATCAACAAGCGGGTAAGGAGGAACAGATGGTCGGAATCAGGAGCCAGAGAGCCCTTCGCCTGCGGGGATTGGCGGTAAGGAAGAGAGAGACTCGGGCAGGGCTCGAAACCTCAAGCGGGGGCGGGGGGGGGCGTGGAAGGGTGAAGTGTGTGTGCGCGCGTGGCGGCGGAGGCGGCGTGTTGCGCGCGTGTGTGTGTGTGTGGGGGGGTGCGCCCCCCCTCCTGGATCGCAGCTCCAGTTGCGCGAGCCCGATCCGTCGGGCCGGAGGAGTGAACGTCGCTTTTCCCGGGTCCCGGAGCGCGGAGGCTCGTCTTCTTCTTCCTCCTCCTCCTCCCGTTCCCCCCAGCTGGCTGCCTGGCGATCGGGTTTCCTCGGAGGGCGGCCCCCCTGTTTTCACAGCCTCCCGCCCCTCACCCCAGAGCCCGTCTCCTCGACCTCAGTTAATGCCGCTGATTATTCCAAGATGGGGCGGAGGGCGGGCTGGGCCGGCTGATTCAGAGCAGTTGCCGGCCTCATTAAGCCGCCCCGGCCCACGGCCCAGGCCCCGGCCCACGGCGGCGGCGGATAAGCTTACAGCGCTGCTCCCTCCCTCCGAGAAGGGCCCGCCGCTGGAATGACTGACAGGCCTCTCTTCTCTTTCTTTCTTTCTTTCTTTCTTTCTTTCTTTCTTTCTTTCTTTCTTTCTTTTCCAAAGGGAAGGCGGGTGGGGGATCCACTTTGACGGCAGACCCCGCCGGGCGGCTCCTTCTAAGTCAGCGGCAGCGAGGCTCGAACGCGTGCTTCACTTGCTGCGGCCTCCTGCGGCCTCCTTTCTGGTGTGTCTTACGGTGGTTGCTTTTTTTAAAAAAAACACCAACCAAACCGGTGAGCCACCTGGAGCTGCTGATCTGGGGAGGAAAGCAGGCCTGGACTACGAAGTGTCAATAAATAAAAGGCCGCTGGCTTAGCCGGCCATTTACTGACTGAAAGGGGCACCCAGACAAGGTCCCAACCTGAATGATCCAGGAGGGCTCTTGAAGGGTAGCGCTGCTTTTTTAGGTCGCCCCAATAATAATCATTTAGCAGGCCCGGGGGGGGGGGGGGGGGGGGCGGTAGCGCCTTCTGTTGATTAAACGGTGGAATGCACTGCCAGAACATGTAGTGGTGGTCGCAGGCATAGTTGGCTTTAAAAGGGGATTTAGGTAGACCTATTCACCATGAATCTATCAGGGGCTACTGACCATGGTGACTAACAGAAATCTCCATGTTCAGAGGCAGCAAACCTCTGAATCCCAGAGCCAGGAGGCAACATCAGGAGAAGTCGTCGGCCTCAGTGCCTCCTTGTTCCACCTTCACTCGTCCATGTCTGCTGTGAAAAGTGGTCCTATTTAGCCTGAAAGATGCTGGCAGCGTCTGTGACCTACTCCATGGAATGACTGAAGCTCTGCTATAGCCAGGTTGCAATTTAATTGAATAACATTGCCCTAGAACAGGGGTGGCCAACCTTGCTTAACGTAAGAGCCACATAGAATAAACGTCAGATGTCTGAGAGCCGCAAGACAGGAACAAATACCACACACACGTTTTTATTTTTAAAAATAAGCAAATTTGCTTTTTATTAACGTTAAATGGGACTGCCAAAAATAAAAACAAACAAGGAAAACCAGTTATTGATAATGATATTACTTGTTTGCTAATGATATTGAGAGAGATGGAAAGAAAGAATTAAAGAAGTGGAAAGAAAGAGAGAGAGAGAAACTAGGAAAGCAAATAGATGGGAGGGAGGAGGGAAGGAAGGAAGAGAGAAAAAGCATGCCTCCCCTTTGCTTCCCCAGCCGCCCTGCCAGGAGCCGCACAATATATGTGAAAGAGCCGCATGTGGCTCCCGAGCCACAGGTTGGCCACCCCTGCCCTAGAAGGTGAACAGTAAGCCATAGCAAGCAGCTACAGCTCTACCGGGGTGGGCCAAAGAGGAACATAGCAACAAAAATGACAGAAAAGACTATCTAGGCATAGAAAGCAATCAAAGATGAAAGTAAAATGGGTTTAACAATATTTTATTTATATATTTATGCACCTCCTTTCTCCCTAAATGGGGACACCAAACAGCTTGTATTGTTCTCCCACCCCCCCTGCCTTTTATCCTCACAACAACCCTGTGTGGTAGCTTAGGCTGAGAGTGTGTAATTGGCCCAAGGTCACCCAGTGATCTTCCATTGTAGAGTGGGGATTTGAACCTGGAATCTCCAAGGTCCTAGTCCAACATTCTAACCACCACATCACATTGGGGTACATAAAAATTCATTTAGATTGGCCCTAGAGAACTAACCATTATTCTAATATGGTGTTTATCATGTGAATCACAATAACTACACATTAAGATTTTTTAAAACCCCTCTATCAGTAACTTTTGAATAAAGGATAATTGATTGAAACAATAGAGCCCATAAACTGGAGTTCAGCTCATTTAATGCAGAAAATTAATTGTGTGCACTGTTACTGCATTTGATTTGGTGCATACTAAATGGAAATTGGGGCCAGAGTTCTGTCAAGGCTGCACGTGGATGTCAGTGGGAGAGAGCTGAAAACTGGCTCAATCAACAGCTTTGGATATCTCATTTCCAGAGTGGTAAAAATAGCTAACAGTGTTCATGATTTGTGAACGTTTGGATGATGTTTCCCCTTTGTGAATAAACAACCTTTATCTCTCTCCCCCCCCCCCCGCCCCCGCCACGGGGCTTTAAAAGCAGTTGACTCTGACTTCATTCCTCTCTGCTCTGTGTTAATATCCACACTTTTCTTTAGGCAAACGATATTCCTAAATTGCAATGAATTGTGCTGGAAAAACACTGAGTTTGCAAACTGCAGATAAGGAGCAAGCACACACCCTGTGTGAATTATGTGGTTTGTGGAAGAATAGAAAGAAACTGGGAAAGGAGGTCATATTTTGTAGCCTCCTTCACAAATGGGACATTTATGGTACAGTCAATCAATTTACCCCAGAGCAGTTTAAAGGAAATATAGTTGGATGCTAGCTATAAACCCTAGCAGTAGTCTCTTATGCAATAAGTGTAATGGTAGCAAGAACTGCACACATTTGGACCCCTATACTATACCCTAGGCTTTGTGTGGTTTGTCAGTATTCTATTGCAAGGAGTTTCCCACTGATCAGTTGGAATATCTATGAGCATTCTATAATGGTACATTGAAGCATACTTTTTGTTTCCTCAAACTAATTTCCCCCATAAAATGTATTCATTTTTCAGTGTTTTATGTATCAATAAAATCAGCAGTACCTGTACATTTTGAAAAAGTGACATATATTGTATGCATAAATACTATATCTATGGCATATAAAATCATCCAACAGGCACACATAATGAAAGCATATCTATAAAACAAGATCAAAAACTGAAATTGTTGGCAAAAATATAAATGAATATTAAAAGCAGTAAAATTAGTAAAGACAAGCTCATAAGCTATAATAGGAACCCAATTATCATGTTCACATTTTCTTCCTGGCACTGACTAACAACTTGAATGCAAAAACCAGGATTAGAACTCCTTCTTGGCCAAAAACAGCTTTCACAAAGAATTTTATGACTTTTATCCAACACCCAAAGCCAAACCACATAATGCTCTTGCAGGTCAGCTGACCACTTGGGTTAGAATAACTCTCTCTTGTTCCAAAATGCACCTTGTGATGAAAATATGCATAGGTATGTAACTAGGATGTGAGAAAGGGAGAGATGATCCAATAATATCAAGGCCACAAGGACCTGGGCACACACTGACAATATAGACCAAGGCAACCTTTTCTCATCCTTTAAAACTAACTTTTCTATGGAGCTTTTTAAAAATCTGCTGATCCCCACAAGCCCTGTTCACATGTTACAGTGAATGCATGCACATCTTGTATGTATAAGCACACATCTGTTTGTAAGACACTTTCACTTTACAAATGAAATCAGGGGTCACTACCTGGATAAATGTGGGGATTTAATCACACATTTGTACATGCATTAAATGTAACATGAGAATCATTCAGTGCATATGTAAATTACAGTAAAATGTACATTGTACCCAGAATCCCAGTTCATGTTACAGTAAATGCACATACAATCCATGTACAGCCTACATCTATCTGTGACTGAAACCATGCATTTATCCAGGTACTAGGCCTCCGTTTCATTTGTAAAGTGAATGCAAGTTGGCTCCTACAAACAGGTGTACATACAGATTGTACATGCATTCACTGTAACATGTAAACATGGTTACTGCCAACCACAAACAAAACAGTCCAAACACCCATACAGTTTACATTCTCCTGGGGCACATAGTCCCACTTATCTCTCCCATTATACTCCTACATCTGTTTTATCCCCACTTTAAAACTTAAGATGGGCAGCTCCTTGGGGCAGGGACCTGTGTCTTTGTTTATGTTACAAAGTGTTGATGGCATAATAAATTAAAACATGGACAATTTGGATATATATACACTACTGGTTTCTACAGCATTTTAACTGTCATGGTTTCCACCAAAGAATAGGATACCGAGATTTTAGCAATTTGGCAAGCGTGCCAAGAATTCCATTATATGACTGCAGCCCCCATCACAAAGTTACAAATCCCACAGTTCCTGAAGGAGAAAGAATGCCTATTTCAGCAGTGAAATCCATGGTGGTGTGCCCCATAATTTTATTTAATAGTGTATGTAGCTAGATCCTTATTTGCAGTCTCATTCAACAGAAATACCAAAGGCTCCAGTCAGTTTGCATTGCCTCCCTCCCCGAGAAACCACAGTTGGCTACAACTGCCAAGTTCCAAGATAGCAAATAGTGGGGACAGGGAAAGGATCTGCCATGAAAGGTTTGGCATGAAAGTACAAGGGTGTAAGTCTGTGTGTGTTTCAGAGGGAGGGGGAACTTATAAATGTAAAGTTCAAAATCCTTTTGATAGTGCTTGAATCAAAACTTCCCCTCTGGGCATCTTTAAGCACAGAGTTTGGCACATTTTGTGGCATATAATCCCCATGCAGGCACTTATCTTGGCAGAGAAACAGGGGCAATATTTCCACAAGGATAAATTGTTCTTGACCAGTTGCACAAATAGTTTCACCCACAGCACTAGGCAGGACACCATGGCTGGGCTAGTTTACATCTGCACTGTTACTGTTTTTCCAACTGCAAAGATCAAACTGTCCTTGGGGATGGCAAAATCAGAAATCACATTTAACATCTAATACACCTTCTGAAACATACATTAGTTTACCACATGGAAGAAGAGAAATAACAATCCTAAGCAGCATTTTAAACAGGACGCTCAAGCAGGGCTAAATTGTCTGCAACGAGATATATTCGGGGCTACACTTCACCTTGATATTCTGCAGAACAGTTTGCTGCCAAGTATGGTGTAGGTGTGTGAGAAATGCCACCTTACCTGTTGTGGTTGATGACATTTAAATGGTAGGGCCTTAATATCTCATTCATTAGTGGTGATATATTAAACGTGTTCTTGGCCTAGTGAGACATTTTATTCCACAGCTTTAGTGCAGGTTTTATTCCAAACCATAACCTTTTCATGCTGACAATTCTTTCAAGTTAACTGATTGGAATCTTCTTACACATTATTAAAGCAATTTAAACCAAAGCTAAAATACTAGGATGGAAACATAAAATAAAAACAACAACTAAAACAAAACAGTCTTCACCTGCTGGCAGAAGACGGCATCAGAAGGGGACAAACATTCCCAGGGGAGACTACACCACAGCTCCCTTCCCCAGTACTGTTGTTTGGCTCAGTGGGTTTTCAAATTATTCATTCTGATTTTTTATACAAATGTGGAATTGACCAAGTTCCCTCTGATATTCCAGTGCCCATGCAAGACCACCAGGTTGGGCAGAAGTGTACCACTAAATGAAGGAGAGAAGGGAACAGCCCTGGAGTAGCCTTTGCTAATAATGTCATGGTTTTTGCCAGAATGAGGCTTTCATCCATTTGATGAAAAATGACTGGGAAGTACTTGCACAAAAACAGCCCACTGCTGCCTTTCCAGTGGATGCAGCTGAAAAGTTTCCCCCCACTTCTGGCTCAGCAGGGACCTTAATTTGCATACCCAAGCTCCTCAAGGTCTCTCCTGGATCAAGTATGACCTGGTGGACAAGGATGTTGGGTCCATCTATTAATAAGTCCCAGAAATACAACAGTCACTATGGCCAGAAAGCACAAACGCTACTGCTCAGTTGTCAACCAGTTCAGAAGGAATTTGGGACATTTGTCACCACCAAACCACTCCTGATATTGGCTCACAGGAATTCCTGTCATCAATTATGAAAAGTTTTTCTTGGAAAGATGACCACATCACTACTGTTGTGTAATAGGCAGAAAGAACCTGGAGGCAGTTTTGAGACAGATGGAGAGCTAATAAACTGAAGCTTAATCCCAATATGACAGAGGTGCTACTGGTGGGAAGAAGGAAAATCTGATCTAGGAAATTGGAGTGTCTCCTGTTCTGGATGGGGTTGCACTCCTCCTAAAGGAGCAGGCTCATAGGCATAAACTATGGGAAGGGGGCTCAGGCCTCCCCCGAATTTTTCCAGGGGGGACTCAGCCTCCCTCGGGCAATCAGTGCCAGGCAGTACTGAGTTTAAAACCCTGTGTAGGTTTTTTTCTCCGGGCTAGAAAGAAGGAAGTCAGTGTGAGCCTTTCAGGCTCACCTTCTTACAAATGCTAATTGAGCTAGCAGGATAGACAATGGGATGGTTAAACATCCCCCCTTCCTTCTCCAAGCATATATGTGGAGGTACCAAATGCTAAAGAGTCTTTAGGAAGATGGATCTCTGGAGTCTGGAAAAGCTGGGGGGGGGGGGGGAAGAGGTTTGATAACATTCCTTGCAAAAGGAAGATAAGGTCTCTTGTGGCTGGATCCATCAAGTTTTCAGTTGTATCTTTGCACTCTCTAGGTTAATAACTAGGAGTTTGATATCCAGAAAATATCAATCCTTGAATAGGTTTGGTGTCTGTCAGATAAGAAAGTATAGTCTTTAATTCTGGCTGGCAACACACAACAGTCAGCTCATCCTCGGTCACTTGTTGGTAGACCAGGATCGAGTGTAGCCCTTCGACCCAGGCCTCCCAGTGGTGGGGCTTCGCGGGATCGAAGGGTGGAACGACTCCCGAAGTGGTCGCCATTGGCGCGCTGCGTGGCGGGGAAGTGTCTCCTCCGGTGTCTTGGTTGCTCCTCCGGTGTCAGTGGGGGCAGCGACGGTGGACATCTGCTTCCTCCACAGCCGCCACAGGCTCGCTCAACGGGATCCCACCTTCGTCGCCACTTTTGTGTACTGGGTTCACGGCATAGATGAGACAGACAACGACATAGCTATCACTAGTTTATTGGTACACAAAGAGTAATGGCGTACTGGCCACAAGGGGCCAACTATATACAGTAGTCTCGACTTCTCCCGGCCCTATCCCCGGGCCTGAATTTCCCGCCAGAGATCTTATTGGCGGGCTATATGCCGCTGCCGCCTTGCGGCTGTCAGCGGACATAACACTGTGAAGCCTCTGTTGGGCCCAACATACTTGCTGGGCTCCAATTTACATTTGGGGGGAAATGTACATTTTACATTTGGGGGGAAATGTGTCTCTGTTTTATTTTACTTGGGTCCATATATCCTTGATTGAGAACAGTTTTTTTTTTCATGGTAGTTGGGAGGGGGCTGCTTCAGTCACTCCTAAACTCATCTTTTAATTTCCATTTCATTTTTAAATGGTAAACCCATCTGCATGAACAAGATTGGTGGGGGGGGGGAGGACATGCAGATCAGAGGCCTTTTAAAATTCCCTTTTGCCCTGTGTGCAGCCCAGAGAGAGCATTGGCAAGGAATGTGCACTCTACATGTTCATGCTCTTCATTTTGCGGTTACTTAAAATGGTGTAGTACAGTTTCAAAGGGGCAGCCAACTGGGATGTACTAAAAGGAATGACAAGATTGCCCATTGGAAACAATGGGAAATGCTTGAAGGCCCATTGGAGATAATGGGCATCAGGAATGCCAACTGACTTGCATAGGCTCCACATTGCAGCACAAAAAAAGCTGCGAAGAAAATGTGGAATGTTATTTCCATTAAGGTGTTTTGGCCCAGATAGGCTACTGGGAGTAGCAGAAGCATTCTGGGACTGGAATGACAGGTCACAGAGTGGAACAACACCCCTGGAAATAGGCTCAGTGCTCTGGAACTGGAATGACAGGTTGCAAAGTGGAATTACAGCCCCTGGGAATATACTCAGTGCTCTGGGACTGGAATGATAGCCCCCAGAGCAGAATGACAGCTCCTGGGAGTAGCAGAGGTATTCTGGGACTGGAATGACAGCCCTCAGAGTGGAATGATAGTCCCAGAGTGCTTCTGCAACTCCCAGGGGCTGTCATTTCAGTCCCAGAACACTCCTGCTACTCCCAGGGGCTGTTAGTCCACTCTGCAACCTGTCATTCCAGTCCAAGAGCACTGATTCTTTTCCTAGGAACAATCATTCCATTCTGGGTGCAGTCATTCAAGTCCCAGAGCACTGAGCCTATTGCCAGGGACTGTCATTCCACTATGCAAATTTAGAAGCTGCAGGGATTATATGATTAACATGGCTACCCCTCCTATTTTTTATATGTAATTTTTCCTCCTTCAGAATCCTGATATTTTCCTTTGAATTGTTTTCAGTAATTAGAAAGAGGAAACTCCTTTATGGTGCAGTTAAAGTTGTATTTCAGCAGTCTGAAGATCATTTGTTGAAGCCAAACCTGAAGAGCAGAAGTTGAACCTGAAGAGCAGAAATTAACCATGCACAGGAAAGCAGTCATTTCCCATTAACTTAATTATGTGATTTATTTTATTAATAATTTGTTTTGAATGTCTGTGATTTTAAGGTGGAGATTCTAAGAAGTGTGCTAAAAAGGCATGGCATATATAATCCTAGGTGGCATAACTGTGAGTTTTATTTGGGGTCATGGCTATGGGCACTGTTCTGAATTGCCTCAAAATCTATGTGTACTCACTTGTAGGATATGAGTTTGAAGTGAGAAGAAGATTGCTGCTACTCTGAACTCTGTACATTCCTCAGAAACTGAGTGCACAGCAACTGGTATTCTGCCCTGGCTCAGAGACTTCAGCCATGCATTTACCAAATGAAGGCATCCGTGATACCATAATTTAGTAAATTTCAGTACAAAGTCACTCTTATGAGTAAGGCAGAAACAAGACTCCTGGAAATGAACATCCAGGAAAACTTTTAAAACGTTCCCCACAGGCTCTTTTGTGTTGCCTTTCTTATTGTCAAATTTGTGATCATTTGTTTGTCTTATGCACATGGTATGTATATTTGCAGATCTTAAAGTGACTATTCAAAAAGTGCATTTTTAAAAAGGATACAGCAGGAGACCGCTGAGATACCACTATAACCACTGGCCAACTCCCACCTTTTCCTGGGTTTAGCCCAGCCCAGGGGCATTGGTAGGGGGATTCCCAGGCCTTCCTAAATTTCTGGGAAGCCCTTTCCTAAATCCCACTTGGTTCTGCCTCCATAGATAGTGACAATGACCTGTGATGTCACTGGCTCCTCCCTATGATGTCACTGGGCCCCAGTTCTTTTAAGGACTTAGCATAGTAATGCCTCTGGCCCCAGCCTTCCCCCCCCCCCCCCCCGAAGTTGGAAAGTCTATGCCCCTGAGCAGGTTCATAGCTTGGTGCTGCTGCTGAGCCTTGTCCTCCAGTTGGATAAGTAGGTTATATGTGCTGGCCAGGAGCAACTTTCACCAGTGATTGGTTGGTGAGCTAGCTGCAGCCTTTCTTGGGTAAAAGGAGATCTTGCTACTATGGTACATGGTATGGTAGTTACTAAAGTAACATCTAGATTAGATTACTGCAATGTGTTCTATGTGGGACTGCCCTAGAGGAATGTCCAGAAACTACCATTAGTATGGAATGCTGCAGCCACAATGCTGACTGGAATGGGTCATAGGGATTGGATCACTCCAGTCTTGTTCCATTTACACTGGCTCTCAGTTTGCTTCCAGACATAATTCAAAGTGTGGATATTCATCTTTAAAATCCTGTATGGCTTGGGACCAGCATACATTAAGGACAGCCAACTCCCATATGAACCTATCCAACCATTACAGCCATCTATGAGGGCCTTGCTTTGGGTGCCCTTATTATCTGAGGTGAGATGGGTGGCAACCAGAGGATTGGCCTTCTCGGTTGTGGCAACAAAACTGTGAAATTCCCTCCTCAGGGAATTTCAGCTGTCCCCCTCTATCATTATCTTCCACAAGTGGGCGAAGAGCCTTTTGCTTCATTTTACATTCCCTTATTGACCCTCCTTCCTGTTTATGTTTTTAATTGTCGTTTAATGTATGTATGCAGAAACTAAAATGACTAAGCTGAGGCTGTTGTACTTTGGTCACATCATGAAAAGACAAGAGTCACTGGAAAAGACAATAATGCCAGGAAAAGCTGAAGGCAGCAGGAAAAGAGGAAGACCCAACATGAGATGGATTGATTCCATCAAGAAAGCCACAGCCCTTAGTTTGCAAGACCTGAGAATGGCTGAATGATAGGACATTTTGGAGGACATTAATTCATACAGTTGCCATAAATCTGAAGCAACTTGACCACACTTTACATACACACACACACACACACACACACGTATTGTATTGTTTTTAAAATGGGTTTAAAATATATTTTAACTGTTTGCTGCCTTGAGAGCCCAAAATAAAGCTTAATCCCAACAAGCAGAAGTGCTTTTAGGGAGCAGAAGATCTGGCCAGGAATTAAGGTGTCACCCTTTCTGGATGGGATCACACTCCCCTTGAAGGAACAGGTCCATAGTCTGGGGGTGCTCTTGGACCCAGGCCTACTACCGGATAAGCAGGTGCCAGATGTGGGCAGGAGTGCCTTTTACCACTTTCAACTGGCTATCCAACTGTGGCTTTTCTGGCTCCTATGGGGTTTGCCCTACTAACATCTAGATTAGATTACTGCAATGCCCTCTGTGTGAGGGTATCCCTGGAAAAGCTATGGAAGCTTTAATTAGTGCAGAATGCGGTAGGCAGGATGGTGACTTGTGTGGGTCATAGGGACCATATCACTTCAGTCTTGATCCAGCTACACTGAATCCCAGTTTGTTCCCAGGCACAATTAAAGGTGCTGTCCCCAAAGGTTACCATTTTACACCAAGGGGTTAGGACTTTTTTTGGGTTTCTTTTGGTGTTCCCGCAGTGATCCCGCTGTACTGCTGGTTTTTTGTTGTTTTTATGCTTCTGTATGTGTATTTTAGCTTGGTTTGAATCGCTTTAGTGGTATGCTTTTGTTTGGTTTAACAGTTTTAAAGATATTTATTATGTATGTTTTTGCTCTGTTAGTCACCTTGGTGACTCATATGAGAACAGAAAGGGAGGATATATGTTTTTGTAAGTAAATAAATGAATTGTTTGGAATGGTGGCATAAAATGTTTTAAACAAATAAATTAAAACAGGGTAGATATAAAACACACACACACATGCATGCATGGCACATTTCTTATTAACGCCCACCCCCCAGCACCTAACATTTCTTAATCACCAGCCCTGCCCTGGGTAGTGTGTACAGAACATGAGTCTGTGCCCAAAGGTCACAGTTTACAGCAGGCAAGGCAGAGAGGGCAGGACCCAGGTGACAGGATGAGTAATGAGAAGTGGGGAGGGTGAAGTGTCAGATGGCAAGAGAAGCACAATGAAAGCGTGCTCAGGTGACAGAGAGTGTGCTTAACCCAAATCAGGTTTAATTCAGTTTAGCTTGTTGAAGCCAATGGGATTTAGGGTGGTATATGAGGTTATGGGGCAAACAGAGAAGTTCCTTTTGGCCTCTTTGTGTCATAACACTCATGCAGAGCAGGAGGGCAAGTCTGTGGGCATACAGGATTGGGTAACCTTTCCCTGCCTGCTGATTCTCTCCCTCCAAATGGTTGTTGGCCATTTTCATCCCCCCCTCCACTTGCTCTCTAAAATCAGACACATGCATGCCTTGAAGGGAGGGGAATGAATGCAAGGGCTTTCTCTGGGGAGAATCAGTGGGCGCCAGGAGGCATAAGCATCCCCTGCCTATCCACTGGCCAATATAAATGCCCCCCCACTTGCTGAAAGAAAACTCACCCGCATGGCATGTCATTCTTCTGTGTGGCTTCCTTATTTTGACATATGAAGATTTAAGAATTTCTCCCACAGGAAGCATCTTCCAGAATGCCAGAGAAATGTCAATAACAGAGTGATCCTCTGGGGTCAAGTTTGCCAGTAGGCATTTTCCTGCCACAGGCTGTGTAAATAGCTGGTTCCTGTGAATTGTGGAGAGGTGATGGGGGATCCTCTGTTGTGGAATAAGAACAGCTGGAATATGCCGATCGAGCTGCTTGTGCGCTGTGGCTGGTGCCTTTCTTTGAGAAGTGATAAGCCATCATCACCATCCTAGTTACAGAACAGCTGTGGACTCCACCCTCCTCTCCTTAGAGGAAAATTCTTATTGCATTGGTCAGTGAGGACAAAACATTTTTTTTCTTGCCTCTGTATTCTTTGCTGGCATTTTAGAAGTTCCCATGAATAAAACAAAAAGACAACACAAGTTTAACCAGGTGACTAGATGACGATGCAATGTACCAAAGAATAAAGGCTTAGACATTCCCTGATGGGGAAACGAACAATTTCTTCAAACCAGTTCAAACCAGTGAAAGATTTTTTCCCCTCCTAATGTCATTCTGCTTTAGGAAAGCATATTTTCTGTTGCCTGAACCCAGATAATGATTCAATGCTTAAAATTTTCATTCTTTTTTGGAAATATCAGTGTAGGGATGCTGAGTAAAACTATGTTCCACTTGAGTTTCACTTAAACTCTTCAAAAAAGTATTAAGAGGATCTGAGTGCTGGATGATACACATTGCCTCTGCATTCTTTGGTAGGAGAGCTATCCACAGACTATGCACTGGAGTCTGAATCATTTTGATCAGTGCTTCTTGACCCTCATTTGGGAGAAGTGTCACCAGTGTATGGAAGCAATGTAATGACTTTGTTCTTGGTTTGTGCAAGCCTTTGGGAAGGGAATTCATTTTACTTTGGCAGAAGTCATGCTAAATATTTAGTGAAACATCCAATGGCAACATGGGTAGTGGGCTGGTGCTCTCCAAGCAGATGTTACATGTAAAACACAACAGAGAGAGTATCAAACACAGCAGAGATAGCATCACTTTTGATTTAGGGGGGCCTGGATTCAAAACCTTGCTCATCCATGGAGCTTGCTAGATGACTTTAGGCCAATTTCTCTCTCCCTCTCAGCCTAACCAGCCTTACAGGATTCTTGTGAGATTAAAATGAGGGTGGAAAACTCCTTGGTAGAAGGACAAAGTAGATACATGACAGGTACAAAATAGGGGTGTGAAAAAGAAATCAGTTCTTCTATCATTTACAAAATTAGAGTCAAAGTCTTTACTATCATAATTAAATGAGTCACATTAAATAAATAAATCCTATAGTTGTTCCTGTTGATTTCAAAGGAAAACATATTTCTTTTCTCTCCACCATAGAACTGGGAATTGTACCTCTCACCAAATTTCAGGCAGACAGGAGAAGCATTCTGTAAACAATTAAAAGTCTCACTTGCTGATTAGACACTGGTACTGGAGGCTCAAGTTCTGCCAAATGAAGCAACAGCACAGCTGCAACCCCCCCCCCCCCACTCATGCCTTACTATTTCTGCTCCCACCCCGTAGCCAGAGGGGATGCCACGGACTGCACTTTAAAAAAGCTTAGAAGTGCTATACAAAACAGCTAAAGGACTATGAAGGGTTAATTTTTCACAGAGCCAGAGAGCCTTGAGTGACAGGCTGCCCCAAGCAGTCTGAATGCTTAGCATCAGCTGAGCAGAGAGAGAGCTACAAGCTGAGGAGAGATTCACTCAGATTTCTGCCTTGATGGAGTTGAGTCTGATTTCAGCCTTAGCTGACAGCAGTTTAACCTAGACAGGAGAAGTGGGAGAAAGCTGGCAAGGAAGTTTGGGAAGTAGGTGAAGACTCCCATTCAGGTCAAGGAAAGGGGATAGATCTTCTAGAGAGAGAAGAAAATTCCCTACCCAGTCAAACTGGGAGTTAACTCTAAAAAGTGCAGAAATCCCTGGTCTGGTGTAGTTAGAAACTGCCTTTGGAGACCTTTAAATCAGTTAAAAACTCAAGATGAGTACTGGGGTGTGTTCAGAAGTGCAGTTTTATCCGCTCCCCTTGCTGTTCCCTTATGGATTTAAAGTGCACAATCAGACAGCAACATCTGTCTGTCGTGCCCCAGTCATCTGCCTCCCATTTCTCCCCCACTATTCTCCATATTTTTTGATACCTGAGAAAGTCCGGTGGCAGATGATTGGTGCAGTTTTGGCGTGAATTTACTGAAGGTCTGATCGCAATCTTGTGCGCCAAGACTGCAACCGCCACCTTTAAAACAACAACATTTTGTGCATGCACACATGTGTATATCTGGCGTGGCCATCTGTGCATGTGCACATGTGTATCTCTGGTGTGGCCATCTGCGCATGCGCACATGTATATCTCTGGTGTGGCTATCTGCATATGTGCACGCAGCAATTTTTTTTTAAAAAATGGTGATTGCGCGGGCTCTGCAGTTAGAGCAGGGGAAGGTCTGGACATTCAGTCACGGAACAACTGCCCGCTGAAGCAAGTGAGTAGATCGATGTCTGGATGACATTCATTCGGTTTAAATATAACCGAGCTCATTGCTCTTTAACATTGTTGTCTGAATGCAGCCCAGGTGGTTTGCCTGAGCTGTTTTGGTATCTGTGATCTTACATGAGCAAGCAAGCAGGGGGGGATGCATTGTTTGTTCCACCTGAAAGCAAGGTAAGACAGAGATTGTAGATTCACCTCTTCCTCAACAGTCAGCCTGTGTCCCTGCAGGGCATAAGCGTCAACTGGGGGGGGGGGCTCGAGGGCTCGAGCCACCCCTGAAATTTTCCGGGGGGGACTGAGCCCCCCCCGGGAAAACAGGGGGTTGCTCCACCTGGTTCCTCATAAGGACATAAAAAGAGTCCTGATGGATCAGACCAATAGTTCATCTAGTCCAGCATCCCATCTCACACAGTAGCCAACAACAGGGCATAGAGGACAAGGCCTTCCCCTGATCTTGCCTCCTAGCTCTGGGATTCAGAGGCTTAGTGCCTCTGAATATGGAGGTTTCCCTCAGTCACCATGGCTAGTAGCCATTGGTAGTTTTATCCTCCATGGATATATCTAATTCCCCTTTAAAGCTGTTTATTCCTGTGGCTATCACTACATTCTCTGGCAGCAAATTCCACATTTTAACCACTCTCTGTGTAAAGTAGTATTTCCTTTTGTCCATCCTGAACCTACTGCTTCATTGGACGCCCTCGAATTTTATTATTTTGGGAGAAGGAGAAAAAGTTCTCTTTGTCAAGTCTCTCCCCCTCATGCATAATTTTATAAACCTCTCTCATGTCTTATTTTAGTAACCTCTTTCCTAAACTGAAAAGTCCCACAATCTTCAGCCTTTCCTCATAGGTAAGGTGCTCTAACCCCCTAATCAGCTTGGTTGCCCTCCTCTGTACTTTTTCCAGCTCTACAATGCTCTTTTTGAGATATGGTGACCAGAACTGTACACAGTATTCCAAATAATGCTGTAGTATTGATCTATACAGGGACATTACAATATTGGCCATTTTATTTTCAATCCCTTTCCTAATAATCCCTAAAATAGAGTTTGCCTTTTTCACTGCTGCAACGCACTGGGTTGATACTTTCACTGAGTTATCCACTTTAACCCCAAGATCTTTTTCTCTCAGTCTCAGCAAGTTCAGACTATACTTGAAGTTGGGATCCCCCCCACCCCCGTTGAACTCAGCTCCTTTCTCAGTGGGAGCTGCTCAACTACTTCCTCCCCCGCCTGCTTCCTGAGCCTTCCTTAAATTTCTCTCCTTCAGGACTAGTTCAATATCCTGGGTCAGACCATGGTGCATCACTAGCAGGCACCCCGACAACAGGCCAGGTGGGAACTGTAGATTTCCCGGGATTAGGACAATGGACCCCCCAGGTCTTAACAGAGATATTGGGTTCTTCTCTCACTACACATGCTATGTCACTCAGTTCTCGCTAGGGATGCCAGGCCTCCCTGGTGCAGGAGGGGGTCCCTCAGTTTTGGGCACTCCTCTCTGCCTCCCCCAATTATGTCACACACACACCCCCAACAGGAAAGAAGCTGGAAATAAATGCAACATTCCTATGTGACATAGGCACATCAGTGACATTGGGGGGTGATGCTCTGGTTTTGGGGCAAAACTGTATAGTAGAATTTAATTCTACTGCTGAGTTTCGTCTAAAAACTAAAGCGTTGCCCCTGATGTCCCCAACATGCCTACATCACTTCCGGGTCACGTAGGCACATTGAGTTTATTTTCAGCATCCCTCCCCACTCCCAGTAAGCTCACCCCCTATCCCCCACCAGCAGGTCTGAGGGACCTAGCAACCCTAGTTCTCACTTATACCCAGAATTAAACTTGGTCTTAAAGGTGCCACTGGACTCAAACTTTGTTCTATTGCTTCAGACCAACATGGCTACCCATGTGGATGCTGAATCAGTCAGCCATTCTGCCTAATCTACCTCACAGGGTTGTTGTGAGGAGAAGAGCCATGTAGGAGGTCCTCATCTCCTTGATGAAAGGGCAGGATAAAAACATCTCTGTAGATACACAAGTTACATATTGATTACTTAAAACACTTATATTTTTCCTTCTCATAATGTTATCTAAAATGTCAAGTGTGTAAAATAAGCAGCATAAAATTAAAAATAGCATAAAAATAAATCCAATTTTTGCACCCATTAAAAAAGATCGTTTTTGACAATAAAGTTTATTTTAAAAAAAATTAAAAGAAAAAAGATCATTCTTTACAATAAATATTTAAAACATATATATAAATCTCTTAACTTAATTAAATTGAAAGAAACCAGGCTTCAGACCAAGAGTTTTTTGAAAGGAAATGGAGTTATTTTAATTTTGGGGTCAGTTGCAGAGGTCTCAGAATAGTATAGCTGAGGTAGAAAAAAACTGGGATTATAGTCATGTTTTTGTTGTCGTCGTTGCTGTTGTTCAGTTGCACAGTCGAGTCCAACTCTTCATGACCCCATGGACCACATCATACCAGGACCTCCAGTCTTCTGTTGTGCTCTGGAGTTTGCTTAATTTCATGTTTGCTGCATTGATAGCACTGTCTAACCATCTCATCCTTTGCCATCCCCTTCTTCTTTTACCTTCAATCTTTCCCAGCATCAGGGTCTTCTCCAGTGAGTGCTCCCTTCTAATTTGGTGGCCAAAGTATTTGAGCTTCAGCTTCAGTATCTGGCCACTATTACTGATGTATGATTAAGTTCTTTTAGCTTGATGCTCTAAAAGTAATAAAAAGAAGCTCCTCCTCTTCCTGTGCAGTTCTTCCACTGCCAATTGCAGCTCCTATAGCTGCATTTGATAAAAGTCAAAGAAACACAGTACATAATCAGTCATCTTGTGTAGTTTGTCTCAGAATCTATGGATGCTATTATGTTAGCTTGCATAACCATTTCAAAGTACTGGGTTCTTCTGCAATTATCTTCTTACACTGCAGTTCAACATCTTTTCTTTGTGTGCCTAACCACTCAAAGAATTTCTTTCGGGATATGATATGGCAATGTATCACTCAATAAAAGTAGCAGATACAGTGACTGTAGAGTGCTATTGTTGGGATTTATCAAGAGCTGTTTCCATAATCTGCTGCACTGTAAAAAACAGAAGAAAGACTGCCTCTTAATACCTCAAATGTGTTCTAGAATTGATTTCTTCCACAAATGGGAAGCACATGGGGTATTATTTTTGTTTCCTCGCCACTCTGTTCCAGAGGTTATGCGTATGAATAGGAAATCCAGGCTTCATCCACACATATTAAAGAGACTGTAGTTGTTTGGGGCACAATCCGGAGAAAGCTGAGCATTTATAAATCCCTCTGACTTCACTTGGGTTGGAGGCATATAATAGTTTTGTTTGCACCATTGAAGGCATTGCTGTCTGTGGACGAACATTCATCCTGCTATCACTTCTGCTTTTCAGGTTTTGCTAACTTTTGTATTGTTTCCAAAATTTACTTGAACAGAGGTGCCAGTCAAGCAAAAACAATACACACACACACAAGAGGGAGACCCTTGAGGACAACAGGCGAGGGCAAATACAATTCCCCCCACCAGACCCACTTCCCTCCTCTTGCTTTGCCTCCACTTGCCCCCTATTCATTTATTTCTTTCTCCCTCTTACCACCACTTTTTGTCTCCTCATTTGGACCCCTGCATGGCCTTTCTGTTCGGCAGCCCCCTTCCACCAGTTCTTCCTCCTGCTTGCCCCTCTCCCCTGACTGGGCCCATTTTTCCTTGCTTTCTTAATCCAATTTTATCCCAAGTTCCCAACCCTTGTCTCCACCACTCCTTTGCTGTCTTCTCGGCTTCTCCTCCTTTCTACCCTGCTGGCTTTCTTTCCATGTTTCTTTCCATCCCCTCTTGCCAGCTGTCTCTCCCAGCCCCTCCATGCAATGTCTTTTCCCCTTCCCTCTTCTCCCCATTGCTACTTCCCCCCCCCCCAAATGTTTAGCTTCTGGGTCAGGTGTCATTTCCCCTACTCCCCCTGTTCCTGGGATGTCTGAGGAGTGGTGTGTGTGGTAGCGTTTGAGGTTTTAGGTTGCCTGTTTGTTTTTTTGCCATCAAGTCACTGTCATTTTCTGGTGACCCTGGTCTCCAAGACAATTTACGTTCAGAGGTGGTTTGCCATTGCCTGCTTTTCATCGAGACCCCGCTATTCCTTGGTGGTCTCCCAGCCAAATACTGACCGGGGCCCTGCTTATCTTCCAATGACCCTACTTAGCTTCCGAGATGTGATGAGATTGGGTTAGCCTGGCGTATCCAGGCAGGGCTTTAAATTGCCTAGGCAGTCCAAAATGGTAGCAGGGATTTTTTTTGTAAAATCATATTGCTAGAACTTAGTATTTTAGAACTTGTGGCCATACTGGCTATTCACTATTTATATATATTTACATTTTATATATAATTACTTTGATATCCTGCCTTTATTTCTTCCAGTGTGGAATCCAAAGAAGTTCACATAGGTTGCCGGGAGATCTCCCCCCAGGTACTGACCACGTTTAACCCTGTTCAGCTTTAACAAGGATTGCTTCACTATGTGTGCTATGGAAAGCCAGAGGTACCAGTCCCGTTCCAACTTCCCAACTGCTTCAGTGCCTACATTTCTGGCCTCCTTACTGGTTCAACACACTGGGGACATGTTTTATGCTGAGATTTAACGATTGCTATGTTTGTTCTGTAAAAATAAAGAAACATGGCACGCTGATTTGCCACTCTCAAATAGGTTGTTTTTAAGGCTATTGCCCAACTGTGCTCTAGGGTAGCAAGTGGATAGGGAAAGCCTGCCCTAAGCAGCTGAGTAAACAGTCTGAAGCCTGACACACAAGATTGCATGCACTTGCTTGGGGTAGCTACTTCCCTCCCCTCCCCAGACAACTTTCAGGTTGAACAGTCATGTGAGATGACCTTTTTAGCCATAGGGCAAGTCTTTCTTGTACTGACTTCTAGCTCCCACGAGAAGGCATTCATATGATTTTTTCCCCAGCAAGCTCAGCATTTGGTTTGAGGCATGCCATTACTAGTACACATTTAGGATGGTTTACAGTGGTACACCAAAAGATAAATGTCACATGAAGATGTACATGTCCAGCTTGCTGCAGAGATACCACTTGTCGAGGGAGAAAGCATCTGCCACTAGCAGGTGATTGAGTGCATCTGCCTTGCCAGGGAATTTGGTTGGGGTGTCAGCCATTATGTGTAGGGGTCCAGATTCCTATCAAAGCAGAACTGAGAAAAGGGGAATAAACATGGTGCAGCTCAAGCCAGGTTTCGCAATAGCAAAACAAAGCATTTCTGGTGGTTCAAATGAAAGAACAAAGTAGGTCCCACCTCACTGGCCTTTCTGTGGATCAAGGCTCCTCTTTTATTTACCCAGCAGGTACAATAAGGACAACTTTGAGTTACTTAGTCTTTCTTTTTCTCCAGTGGATTTTATGAGGTTTTTAACACCCAGTTATTTCTATCAAACATTTCATATTTTTGTGCAAACCTAGAATTACCCCTGGTAGCCCCCTTGGAGGAGCTTTTGATCCACCCATAGCTATTCAATTTATGATTATTGTCCAGCAGACCTGCCCATGGATTTACCAGGGCAGCTTATGGGTCCTGTCCCACCCCGGGAGTCAATGGGCTCGCCACTGGTCCTGCTGTGACCGCAGATCCTGCCCCTCCAAGAGGTAGCCAGCATGTTGACTGGGCTGCAGCCTGCACAATCCCTGTCACTCACAGGAGCAACAGGAGAGCTGCTCCTGAAGCCATCGGAGACAGGGCTGTTGCAGCTGAGAGTGCTGCCATGGGTCAGATGCTGGCTCACCTCAGCTGAGATGGGCCTGACATTGCCTGCCAGCCTGATGGGCCATGAGACCCCAGGCAGGCCACATAAAAGGGCAGTGGAGACAATCTGGCTACCAGAAGGATCTGAACAGAATTGGCCCTGCTGCCCTAAGCTATGAAGAGGCAGGGAAAGGAAGCCAAATTCAAAATCTTCCCATGAGCAAGAGAAAGTCCTGGGGCCAGGGGAGGAAAGGATTAGGTACCCCGTGGGTGGAAGGCCCAATTCTTTCCTGCAGGAGGAAGATTTAAGTAAGGCTCAGGAAGCAGGCTCGGAAGGATATATTTTATTTACTGAAACATTTCTATGCTGCCTTTCTATCCAAATAGGATCCCCTAAGGCTGTGGACATCAAACATTAAATCATTAAAAAGTAGTTGAGTAGCTCTGGCTGAGAAAGAAGGAACTGCGTCCAGCAGAGACCAAGAGGAACCAGGTGGAACAGTCCCCTCTTCTCCCTATTGGGAGGCCTTGAAGGACCTCATGGGTGGGTGCACCAACATGGGTGAAAGCCAGGACCCATACTGGAACTCCAAGAGTGACACAATTTGGTGGACAATGTGGGCACAGATCCTGGTCTAGGGGAAATCTTGCCCTGACTATTCTGCCAGCCAGCTGGACCTGTGACCACCCACTTTTGTGATCTGCCTCTCTGTCAAGCCCAATGACCTTGATAGGAAAAGGAGGTGCTACCGGTCTTAACCCCCTGGCCCCACCATTGACTCAAGTTGCCACCATGGACTTAGTCCAGTGTGGGTTGGAGGGGCACCAAGAATGGGTGCTCCACAAAATGACCCAGCATCATCAAGAGACTGATGTGAGATAGTGAAAGCAGTCATAATGGACTGATACGAGATTTCAAAAGACATCTATCAGCTGCAGTTTTGGACACTTCCCTATAAGCAGGGGACAAGCTTTGTGCTTTATTTATTTAATTTATTTATTCACATTTGTAGCCTGCCCTTCTTGCGAGTTAATACAGTGTCCACCTCCAAGATATTATCTTCCACTGGTTGAAACCCATCATGGCGGGAGGGCTTATAAGTCATCCCTGGATGGGTCCACTCCCGGGTACTGTGTAGCAAGCTCAAGGATCTGCAGAAGGCTACAGTGGTCTGGCAACTGAAGCAGGGAAAGTGCTATGGAACAGCCCCAGTCCTCTGGGCCAGATCAAAGGCTTGCTGTGGGCAACAGGGGATGGAGGCAAGTGGGGTGCACTTCACCCAAGCCCCGACCCCACCCTTCAGCCCAGTGCCATGGTGGATCAACCTGCAGGGAGGAGACCCCACAGCAATACCTCAACCCCCGCACTTGGTACTAGTTGACTGCAGCCCTGCAAGCCCAGTGGACCATGTTATACTGGACAGTGGGGCATTTCAAGTGCACCGATGGAACGCAACACCAGTTGGGAGATCAGCCTTCTGTTGACAGCACATGAGCATCCCCACCCCCATATCTCATCATTATGGTCATCCAGGAGAAGAAGGTGTTGGACTGCTGGACTCTGGGAGCTCCATCTCAGTGATCTAGTCCCACTTGCTGCCCAGACATGTCAGTGGTCTGGATGGTCAGCACTGCAAGTATCCACCAGTATGCTCAGCAATGGCCTGTGGTCCGAGTGCTGGTGATGCACCATAGGCCGACCCAGGATATTGAACTAGTCCTGGAGGGGGGAGATTAAAGAAAGGCTCAGGAAGCAGGCCGGGGAGGAGAAGTAGTTGGGCAGTTCCCACTGAGCTCAAACAGGTGGTAACTCTATGAGTAACCTATAAACAATTTCCAGAAAAATCTACAAAGCCCTGTATTTAAAACATATAATATTTAAATGTACATAAAAAGCAGTATTTTTAATTACTTATTATTTACTTCATATATACCATGCCTTTCTCCTCACTGTGGACTCAGAGTGACTTATATCATTCTTTTCTCCATTTTATCTTCGCAACAACCCTGTGAGGTAGGCTACACTGAGGGTATGTGACTGACCCAGGATCACCCAGCAAACTTCCATGAAAGAGCGGGGATTTTGAGCCTGGGTCTCCCAGATCTTAGTCTAACACTCTAACCATTACACTGTGCTGACTGTGTGTGTGCCTGAAGTGCCATCAAGTTGCTTCCACCTTATGGAAACCCAATGCAGTAATGACCTCCCAAATGTCCTATCGTTAACAGCCTTGCTCAGGTCTTGCAAACCGAGGGCTGTGGCTTCCTTGGTTGAGTCAACCCATCTCCTGTTGGGTCTTCCTCTTTTCCTGCTGCCTTCAACTTTGCCTAGCATTATTGTCTTTTCCTGTGACTCTCATCTTCTCATAATGTGACCTTTACAGGGCTGTTGTACACTGTGTAGTCTCAGGTGCTGCACCCCTCCCAGAGTAAGGAGGAGGAGTGTGTGCACCCAGAGGAGGCTAGGCAAAGGTCAGGTCTCCATGTTACCCAGGAATACAGCCAAGGCACAGAGTGGTACCCAAATGATTACTTTATTGGTCAGCAGAAGAACAGCCCGAAGGCTCTCTTCACTGGGGAGTAACTTCATTCCCTGCCTCGTCCACCTCGGGCCCCTTCACTGTCCCATGCCAGATGTGCATGCCTCTGTTTCCCCCCAGCTCCTACTCATCTTTAAATCTCACTCCACTAATTGCAGTCACCCTGGATACCAAGGGAGGGGTCTTTTTCATCGACTCCTCTGCCACTTTTGCCATACCAATGGCACATCCTCACTGCTTAGGGCTGCCTCTGTGTGTAACAGCCAGCTGTGCCCAATGCTGTGGCTGTCGGGTTAAATCCTGCCCACAGCTCTAAGCCTCACACTTCCTTGCCTGCCATGCCCTCAGCTTGTTGGAGAGATCTGGGGTTGCCCCTGCCTGCCACACACTGCTAAAGCACTATGCAAGTGCTGAATATTATTTAAAAGAACTGAAACTCTGTTCTTAGAATAGTACCAAGGGGGGCACAGTCTGCATTTAATTTCTGAAAAGGGAAGTGAGGGAGCTCAGACCTGCATGGGATTCCTACAGTCGGCCTTGGAAAAATGCCCCGTTACTTCCCTGGAGGCAGAGTTTGTTCCTGTAGCTGCCTGTAGCTTGATGAGGAGGGAAAATACTATGTGCACACTCAGAAATATTTTTTCTTTATGGCTTTATATATGTTTATTTTGAAAAGGGGCATACGCAAAGAAGGGAAGGGTGGTTGTTAACAGAGGAAGCAGGAGCAATAAGAACAAGATAAGCCGAACTTGCAAGATTTTTTTTCTACATACATCATTAAACAGAGATACACCCCTTGAAGTCAATGGGCTTACACACGACTGCATTATGATTTAAAGAAATACTGGGCCAGGGTTTTGTTTTTTTAAAATGGAGATGCCTCTCTAAACACAAACTAATTGTTTGGAAATAGATTCAGCTGGGTAGTCATGTCAGTCTGAAGCAGCAGAACAAAGTTTGAGTCTAGTGCCACTTTTAAGACCAACAAAGTTTTATTCAAGGTATAAGTTTTTGTGTGCATGCACACTTCTTCAGATACAATGAAATGGAAATTACCAGTCCATACATAAAGGTAGAGGGTGGGGTGAGCAGCAAATTAGTTTACAGCATAATGAATCTGTTAAACGTCTTCATTATGCTGTATGCTAATAATTGTTTGGAACTAGAGCATGAAATATTAAGCTCCAAGTGGATTATGCTCTCTTAATCTTTCACCATCAAAATATCAAGGAGATCGAGTGTGTTTTCATTTTAGAGTGCTTGGCAAGCAGCCGCAGGAGGAATGAGATATGCTGATTTCATCTGTACCTGCTCCAGATGTCAGTCTTAGATATGGCTGTTTTGTTTCATTAGCTAGATGGGCTTATGCAGGGCTGTTGATCGGTGGAGAGCTGCTTTTGAAAAATAACATAATGTCAAATTAGCAGGAATAGAAGAGCACATTAGGAGAGATAAATGATACACTGAAAGACTCTTTGCTTCTCTTTTGTCTCACTAAACATGTTTCATTCTTGTTTCATTCCCTGGTTCAGCTGTGATTTAGCTGAACCACAGTAAACAAACAGTTGCACTAGAAACCCAGTGTATGAACTGCCGGGTGGAATACAAAATATCATCCATGCACAACTTATTTTTGATTAGATTTGATATACTTCATTTATAGTCTGCCTTTCTAGCTAAGACTCAAGGCTGATTAGTACCTGGTATTTTTGGCCACTGTGTGACAGAGTGTTGGACTGGATGAGCCATTGACCTGATCCAACATTGGCTTCTCTTATGTTCTTACATATAGAAATACATTTTAAAAAAACAGAAAAAGACACGTAATAAACAATACAAAGATTACAAAATTGGAAAGCAATGCAAAAACAAAAGCAGTAAAAACTGTCTATTAGGATGGATTTCAATGACTGTGCATTGCATTGAGGGGCCTGTACACAGAATTATTCCAGAGGAGTACCTGTGTTAGGCTACTGGGAGTGAAGCCTGGAGAGGGGAGGGTTTGGGGAGGGGAAGGATCTCAGCAGGGTATAATGCCAAACCGCCCACCTGGAGGTCCACCTGCCTTGGAGAGGCAGCCATTTTCTCCAGGGGGAAGTGATCTCTGTAGTCAGAAGGTCAGTTGTCATCAGGGAAATCTCCAGCTCCCACCTGAGAGCTGGTAACCATATGAATACATGAAGTTAGGTATTCATCACCTACTACCTGATCCTTTTAACTGGAGATGCCTGTAGATGCTCTATCACATCTCTCCTCACTGTTTTGCCAAGCATTAGACAGCTCAGAGCAAACATCTGTATGTTCTACCTCCTTTTTTGTGTGCTGATGAGACCCAGCTCTATCTGATGTTGGGCGGCCAGTTGGACTTCAGTCTGGAAGATCTGGACCGGGCGCTGCAAGCTGTGGCTGGTTGGCCTAGGCTGAGCCGGCTGAAGCTGAATCCAGCGAAGATGGAGGTCCTGTGTGTCAGTCGGGGCAGTCTGGGGGTGGGGACCCCTCTCCCAACCTTCGGTGGGGTGCCACTGGTGCTGGCGCCAGAAGTTAGGAGTTTGGGAGTGCTCCTGGATACCTCCTTAACTATGGAGGCCCAGGAAGCAGCCACTGCTAGGTTGGCCTTTTACCACCTCCAGCTGATCAGGCAGTTGGTTCCCTTCCTCGACTGCAATGACTTGGCCACAGTGATCCATGCGATGGTTACCTCGAGATTGGACTACTGTAATGCTCTCTACATGGGGCTGCCCTTGTCACAAAACTGGAAGCTGCAGCTAGTGCAGAATGCTACAGCCAGGCTTTTGATGGGCCTCCCTGGATGGGGGCACATCCAGCCTGTGCTGAGGACACTGCACTGGCTGCCAATAGCATACCAAATTTGCTTCAAGGTGCTGGTTCTTACCTTTAAAGCCCTATACGGCCAGGTTCTGACATACCTGAGGGACCACATTTCCCCATATATACCCCAGAGAGCACTATGGTCGGGGTCGCAGAACCGACTGACCCTGCCGTTTCTGATAAGTTTTGGAGTCGGGAGTCCGTGGAACAGTGAAACAGCATGATCTTTATTGCTGGTCCGGATGAAACATACAACCCAGGGCTCGAAGCCCTCCTTTTATGCTGGTCAGGGACAATCCCCTGACCTCACCCAACTGGCCTGATAGGCTATTAGAAGTCTATTTACATTTCATAGGTTCCCTGGGAGAAACCTAGGTACAGGATTGGTGGCCGGTTTGAATCCACCTGGCCTTTGTTCTACCTGGCTGAAGCTCAGGTAGTTTTTTGGCCATGTGCTCTGGCCATGCGGTCGCAATGAAGGGAGCACATGGCGACCGCATGGTCAATACATAACACCCCTCCCCCCATAGTCCAGAACCCCTCTGCACACATAGTCTTTGAGATAGTCCGGGCGTCTGCGCTCACATCCAGAGCGCCGGGGGGTTGTAAGGCGGGGCGTGTTGCTTGTGTCGGCAGGTTGCGGTGTGGGTAGTTGTTCTGCTGGCGGGGCCTGTCTGCTCGGGGGTCATTCAGGTGTGGATGGTGCGACTGCTTCGTCCGCAGGCAGGAGCGGCATCTCCGCAGTCTCCGGATCAGGGTCTGGTGCTGCTTCTGGAGTCGTGTCGATGTCACGGTCTGTTGGTGCATGGAGTTCGGGGGCCTGGGTATCATCGTGGTTCTGGGTACGGCGTCGAATCTGGTCAATGTGCCGTTTCCAGACTACGTCATTTTCCGTAAGGACCTCGTAGGAATAAGGCCCTGTGACTCGGACGATCCTCGCGGGGAGCCATGTCGGACCCCGCGTGAAGTTCTTTGCGTATACAGGGTCTTTGGGAGCGAATCCTCGGGCAGCTGGCCAGTCCTCCGTTGTCGGGTTCCCCTCGATTGCTCGGTCGAGATGTAGGCAGTCCAAGACGGTTCCCAGTCGTCTTCCCATCAGAAGTTCGGCTGGCCGGCACCCGGTCCCTGAGTGGGGTGTGTTCTGTTGGCAGAACAGGAACTTGTACAGCTGCTCTTCCCAGTCACCGTGCTCCATCTTCTTTAACGCGTCCTTCGTTGTCCTCACCATGCGCTCGGCCTGGCCGTTGGTTGCGGGGTGGAATGGAGTGGAGCGGATGTGGCGCAGACTGCAGGCTTCCATGAACCATTGAAACTCGCTGGAGGTGAAGGCGGTCCCGTTGTCGGTCACGAGAGTTTCTGGCATTCCGTGTGTTGCAAAGATCGGCCAGAGACTTCTTAAGGCAGCGTTGGTGGAGGTCGAAGCTACCGGCACTACCTCAAGCCACTTGCTGTAGCTGTCAACAACGATAAGAAACAACCGGCCCTGGACCGGTCCCGCGAAGTCTAGGTGCAGGCAGGACCAGGGCTTGTTAGTAGATTCCCAGGATCGGACAGGAGCATGTGGCGGATCTGGCCACGACTCCTGGCATTTGGCACACTTCTGGACCCGCCCCTCAATGTCTTTGTCCAGGCCTGGCCACCATACGTAACTCCGGGCCAGAGCTTTCATGCGCACAATTCCCAGGTGAGCCTCGTGTAGGGCCTCTAGCACTCGGGGCTGCAGGGGCCCGGGGATCACCACTCGAGATCCCCATAGCAGGCATCCCTTGTGGGCCGATAGTTTGTGCCTGCGTGCCGTGAAAGTGGTGAAATCTGGTCCCGGTTTTTTTGGCCACCCCCTTCCCACCCAGTCCGAGACATGGGAAAGGATGCGGTCCCGCCGTGTGTGACGGGCCACATCCGATACCTGTACGGGGCGCTCCGGTAGGTCCTCTAGGAGCGCGACGTGAAAAGCGGGAGCCGGATCAGGGTCGCAGGATGGGAGGGGAAGACGGCTGAAAGCGTCTGCATGACCCATCGCCTTCCCCGGGCAATGTACCAATTTGTAGGAGTAGCCTGACAAAAAAAATGACCACCGCAGGACCCGCGGGGACAGCATGTGAGGGGTCTGCCTGTGGGGGGCAAGGAGACCCAGCAGTGGCTTGTGATCTGTGGCCACGGTGAACGACCGCCCATAGAGATAGTCATGGAATTTCCTGACGCTGGCTACGATTGCTAGAGCCTCTTTGTCGATCTGGGCGTAGTTCCGTTCCACCGACGACAGGGTCCTGGAGTAGTTGGCAACCGGAACCTCCTTTCCATTGGGTAGCTGGTGCCCCAAGACCGCCCCAACGCCATAGGGGGATGCGTCGCAGGCCAGGATGACAGGGAGCCTCTCATCGAAATGCGCCAGGACCGCATTCGAAACTAACAGGTCCTTGATGGCCCGGAAGGCCGCATCATGCTTGGGGCCCCAGGCCCAAGCCGCTCCCTTGTCCAGGAGATGATGCAGGGGTTCAGCGACCACCGCCTTGTGCGGAAGGAAGGCGTGGTAGAAGTTCACAAGTCCCAAGAACGCCTGGAGTTCCGCCTTTGAGGACGGGCGGGGTGCACCTGTAATCGCCGCTACCTTCTCCTTTGTAGGGTGAATGCCGTCCGCGGTGACTTGGAACCCCAAGAAGGTCACCGAGGAGACTCCCAGGATGCACTTGTCTTTTCGAACCTTGAGACCTGCGTCCTGGAACCTTTGCAGCACCATCTGGAGGTGAGCTGCAAACGTGTCAGCGTCCGGGGCGGTGATGAGGACGTTGTCGAAGAATGGCTTCACTCCTGGAACATCTTTTAGGAGAGAATCCATTAGATTTTGAAAGATTCCGGGTGCTATGCTGACCCCAAATTGCAGGCGTTTTACCTTGAACGCTCCCTTGTGAGTCACAATCGTTTGTGCCTCGGCCGTTGCTTCGTCTACGGGAAGCTGCTGATAGGCTTGGGCCAAGTCTAATTTTCCAAATATTTTGGCGCCCGTGAGGGAGGCCAGAACATGGCTGACCACCGGTACCGGGTACGCGTGGTCCTGTAATGCCTTATTAATTGTACATTTGTAATCCGCGCAGATGCGGACTTCCCCGTTACCTTTGAGGGGGGTCACAATGGGAGTCTCCCACTTGGCATGGGAGACCGGCTCAAGCACCCCTTGTGCCACGAGCTTTTCCAGCTCTGCCTCCACTTTGGGCTGGAAGGCGAGTGGTGGCCATCAGACGGCCACGCGGATGGGCCGGGCTGCCAGGTCCAGGTCGAAGGAAACCGGGGGTCCTTTGAAGCAGCCCAATGAGCCGTTGAAAACGGTGGGGAATTCCTCGCAGATGGCCGAAAAGTCGGTGGAGCCCACACGGTGTATTCCTGTCCACTACACTTTGAGCGGCTTGAACCAGGCGCGACCTAGGAGACTGGTTAGATCGCGCTACACCACGAGAAGGTCTAGCAGGCCGTTAAAGGCGTGGTACTGGACCCGGACCCTGGCTAGCCCCTTAATAGCCACGGGGTTTTTCTGGAAGTTCCGGAGGACAAACCCGGCTGGCAGCCACAGCCAGCATGCCCCCTTCGGGCAGAGGTGGTGGAACGTAGCTGCAGACACAATTGAATATGCTGACCCTGAGTCCAGTTCCATGGAGCAAGGAACTCCCTCTATTTGGAGAGACACAGAAATCGTGCCCGGAATGGGCTGGGGCAAGTTCATTACCGTAGCCGTGGGAACGACACTACCCACTTCTTCAAAGTTCGCTGCTGGGGCACGGTGGCTGTTCCTCAGGCGGCAGGCCCGGACGAGATGTCCTGCTTTCCCGCAGGCACGGCAGATGGCATCACGGAAGCGGCATGTCTGTCTGTCATGGGGGTCCCCACAGCTGGCGCACGTTGGGGCCTGCCTGTTGAGGGAAGCAGAAGAGGGAACAGAGACAGATGCTGGGCGCTGGCCCTTGGGCCTGGGGACGCCGGGCTCACCCTTCTTCGAGTGTGGTTTCATCCGGTGGACGTCCTCTTCTTCACTTGAGTCAGATTCGGGAGGAGCCGCCTGGTGGACTTTGGTGGCTGCCTTGTCCTTTTGCGTTGTCTCGAAGGCTGCTGCCGTTTGGAGCATCTTTTCCAAGGTAGGTTCCGGCATTGCGATGAGGCGCCGTCGGACCTTGGCTTCCCGAACCCCTCTCATGAAGGCGGTCTCCACATGGTCATCCACGTGGCGGAACTCGCAGCCCACGGCTAGTTGATGGAGTTCAGCCAGGAAAGTGGCGGCTGACTCCTCCGGCTGCTGCTGGCGCTGTATGAACTCCCAGCGCCTGGCCAGTTTTGATGGCTTCGGGGCGAAGTAATCGCCGAGGGTCTTGATGAGCATGTCGTAAGACACCTCGGTGGGGTCTTGCGGGGCTAGTAGATTCTGGGCCACCCGCATGACCTCCACCCCTCCGGAACTCAAGAGCCAGGTGCTCTTCAGGTCTGCATCTGTGATTCCGCGGACCTTAAAGTCGCAACCCAGCGTCTTGAGCCAGGACTCCCACGTCTCGGGGCGAGATGTATCGAAAGGGGTAATTGGTCCCGGAGCGTTTGCCATATTTACCAGAGCAGGAGTGACGGCGGCTGTTTGAGCAATGTCTTCGTGTCTTGCGGTGGTGCCGGGGAGCGCTGAGGCTCGGCGCTGGCTAGTGCCGGAGGATCAGGCTCAGAGCGGCTTGCGGCGAGGCGTTGGAGCGCTGGAGCTCGGAGATTCCTGCGGCCGGCGGGACAGAGCTCGCTGTGCTGCTGTGGTCGGCTGGAGAGTCACTCATCAGGATCCCACCTTCGTCTCCACTGATAAGTTTTGGAGTCGGGAGTCCGTGAAACAGCATGATCTTTATTGCTGGTCCGGATGAAAAATACAACCCAGGGCTCGAAGCCCTCCTTTTATGCTGGTCAGGGACAATCCCCTGACCTCACCCAACTGGCCTGATAGGCTATTAGAAGTCTATTTACATTTCATAGGTTCCCTGGGAGAAACCTAGGTACAGGATTGGTGGCCGGTTTGAACCCACCTGGCCTTTGTTCTACCTGGCTGAAGCTCAGGTAGTTTCTTGGCCATGTGCTCTGGCCATGCTCTGGACATGTGCTCTGGCCATGCGGTCGCAATTAAGGGAGCACATGGCGACCGCATGGTCACTACATAACAGTTTCCCAAAGATGCCAGGCTTGCTATCACCAGAGCCAGGGCATTCTCAGTGGTGGCTCCATACTGGTGGAATGAGCTCCCAGAAGAGATCAGGGCCCTGCGGTACCTTTAACAGTTCTGCAGGGCCTGCAAGACAGAGCTCTTCCACCAGGCTTTCAACTAAGGTGCTGCCCTCACTAGTACCATCAATGAGCCCGGCCCACAATTCCAACAGAGGGTCTATTCCATTGTGACTCAGGAGGCCAATGAAATGGTAAAATGTTTGTAAGCACTTTGAAAGCAATATCACGCCATCTTATGGAAATATTACTAGCACCTTAATTTTATTGACCTTATGATTTTATTATATTGAATTATTTAAATGCTTTTAATATATATTAGTGGTACCTGTGTACCGACTTTGTAAGCTGCCCTGAGCCTGCTTGTGGGGAGGGTGGGGTATAAATTGAACCAATAATAAATAAATAAATAAAGCGATACAGAGATGGAAAATATACGCATTGCCCCATTATGACCCTGCATATTATGGTCATGGGAAAGACTGAAGGTAAAAGAAGAAAGGGAAGGCAAAGGATGAGATGGCTAGACAGTGCTATCGATGCAACAAACATGAACTTGAGCAAACTCTGGAGGCCTGGCACAATGTGGTCCATGGTGTCGCAAAGAGTTGGACTCGACTATGCGACTGAACAACAACAACCAGGGGCGTAGACTTTGTAAATCCGGGGGGGGGCTCTTTTGTGTGTGCGCGCAAAGCGCGTGCATGCATGGGACCATGTCCCCGCCGCTTCTCCCCCCCCCCGGCCCCAGGGAGGCAGACCCGGTTTCTTTCCGCCTGCTGCTGCTGCCTGCTGCTGCTCCAGGCAGCTCGCTGACCGGCCGGTGCCTCCTGCCGCCGTGGGCGCGTTTGTGTTGGGAAGACCGCCTGGTGCCGTGCGCCTGCTGGGCTCCCTCCCATGGTGGGGGAAGGCGGGGACATGCGGGTGGCCTCAGCAGGAGCAGCAGCAGCGCCTCGCGCTCGCCTTTGCCTCGGGGCGTGCTGTGGGGCGCAGATGAGCGCAGTCTCAGCAGCGGCAGCAGCCAGCTGGCTGGCTGACTGCCGCGTGCACGAAGCGCGGGACCATGTCCCCGCTGCCTCTCTCCCCCCCCCACCCCAGGGAGGCAGGAGGGCAGGCCGGGGGTGGAGGGGAAGGAGAGGCGGCGACAGCAGCCAGCTGGCCGGCTGACGGGCCACCAGCGGGCACTCCATTTTGCCGGGGGTGGCTGAGCCCCCCCGGGAAATTTCGGGGGAGGCTCGAGTCCTCGAGCCCCCCCATAGTTGACGCCTAATACAACAACAAAAATCATTGTGCATGCTCCCATTATGTATAGGCAGATCACTAAAACTGAATATATGAAAAGGAAAATGTTAAACTTAGGCCTGCTTCACACAAGCAGGAGAATGGGGTGTAGAATTTTGAGGTGGTAAGGATGGATTGCACACTGCAAGTAGAGGATCATGAAGATCGTATTTTAGATGGCTCCCCGCTGGTGAACTCTCTCCCAACAGAAGACCAGTACAACAAGCAAAGAAAGAAGCAAAGCCTTTCCCCATGAGCGTTACCTGGTGCTTACCTTACTTTCTTTTAGATGCAGTCAGAGCATATAATCACCCAGGCTTTTAATTAGGGAGTTGATCTTTTTACATTGTTTTTACAGTCTGTTTTTAGCCTGAGGAATGTTTTATGATAATTATTTTAGACTCCTAAATGCTTTATATTGTTTTTATGCAATTACTCTATTTTTAATAGCTGGGCTTTTAATGGCTGTTATTTTTTAAAGCGCTTTTATGATTTTACCATGTTTGATATTTTCAAGCAGGTTTTCTGGAAAGGTGAAATATAAACAAATAAATAAAAGCGAGGTCAGAACCTTCCTTCATCATATGCTAGTTTTCTGTTTAATTTTTTTTTAATGCAAAGGAATATTCATACTTGGAACCCACCACCTTCAATCTGAAGTGATGCAGTCCATTTTATCATCTTAGGGCTCTGCTACCTGATTACTACCTCATTCTTTTATAAGTCTGAACCTGTTTTAACTTATGACTACGTCCCATTGAAGCCACTGAAACAAGGTTGGGGACATAACAGTAGCTGCCAAAGAATCCCCAGAATGTAAGGAACCCCCCCTCCTATAAGAGTAGCTAAATCATTCATGTATTAAGATGCATGTGAACAATATCAGGTATTATTTTTTTTTAAAATTAAAAATACATGTGAAGATTCATTTAGACAGTAGGCTAGATCTAGATAACACAAGAAGAGTCCTGCTGGATCAGATTAGTGGTCCTTTAGATACAGCATCTTGTTTCACACAGTGGACCACCAGTTGCCCTGGAGAGCCAGCAAGAGAGCCTGGAGGGCAAAGCCTTCTCTGATGCTATGTGCAGGAGATGCATGGCTGCTGCTGAAAACAGCATTCTTGTGTTTCATCCCCTTCTCTTCCATCCAATATCTAGCAATACAAAACATGTACGTGATGTCATTCTGGTCTGACTGTCTTCTCCTGGCTCTGCTCTGTTTCACTCTTATTTGAGGTACAGGGAACTCAATAATGTAATTGCACATTTTATATTGCTAGTAATTATTATTTATTTTATTTTAAAAAATGATATCCTATACCCTTAGCCAAACCTTATGAGATGATTCACAACTAAGTCACAACTGCAAGGGTCACTAAAACAATAAATACGATAAAATCACAAAGCAACCATGAATCTACCATTACAGGCTACCTCTAAAAATCCATCACATGCAACAGCAAAATATGACCAGACAGGGGAGCGAATGAGACACCAGGCAGCCATTTCAATGGCAGTCTTGCTTGTTTTGTGCTAGTTACAGCCTAAGGAACAACCCTGAGCTGAACCAGAATGAAAATATGTCAGAGTGCTGAGACTGGATGTATTCTTAAGTAGCTAAGACATATTATCCCAAAATAAATTTCCCAGTGTTTCCTTTGGTTGTTTAAAAAACTCTCTTTTAATTTAGCTCATCTATATTTCTTGCCTTTTATAGCTTGAGCTGCTGCATCTTGCCATATGTGAAACGTTTCTGAAAGGTGTCAAAATGGCTTGTCATGAGCTTGGAATGAGGGTGAAATGAAATGTCCATATTGTAACGTACTTATGTAAATAATGAGAGATTCCAATGTAAACCATTCATTTGGCAGTCATTTCTCCATCAGCAAGCAGTAACTGTTACAGAACTCATTTTAGCACGAACACACACACAACAAAATTTGGAAGAAGACTATTAATTTTTACTAATTTTTACCAGCATCTCCCATTTTTATTGCTGGAAAAATGTATTTTTAGCTCTGGACATATTGCTAGGAGTTTGTTTTTTTAAAGTACTCAGAATGTAATGACTGGATATCTTTCTCTCTCTTGTACTGAACTTGTTTCCATCATTCAGAAACACAGATGGTGGAAATGGGCCACAGAATCATTAATGAATGTCAAGAATTATTTATTATGTGCAGAATGATGTCTTTGCTTTTAAAGAGAATACATTCAATGACAGCTGTTCTTAAAAGTTAAAAAAAGTTTACTATGGAACTTTTAATAAATCCCAACCATATTAGCGTGTTGTATCACCACCTTGTTCTCTCTGGCATGTCTTTTAAGCCAAGCACCAGAGAGCATTCTGGAGATTCGCACTGCAGAATTATGTAAAGTAAATGCCACAGAGAAAACTAGCACTTGCATGATGTTCCAGACCCTTTGCAGTGGTGGTGGGGATTCTTAGATCCTCCCCACTGTAAATAAAGCTGCTGGCCTTCATTTCTGCTCCACTGGTATAATGAGTGTGCAAATAAGCTGGTTTAATTCAGCAAGTTGGCAAAGCAAAAAAATCATGTTGGTATTTGTCCCAGCTGAGTTTCCCGTTCTGGCACTTCAAACTGACAGAGTAAGCATATAAGCAGAATGCCTCCAAAATCTGTTCTGACACTTTCAACCATGGAGCATTTAATGGCAATTTTGAAAGACTAAGAGTTGCCAGCTCCAGACTGGGAAATTCCTGGAGATTTGGTGGGTAGAGACTGGAGAATGTGGAGTTTGAGACAGGGCAGGACCTCAGCACGGCATCAGGCCATAGATTTCACCCTCCAAAGCAGCCATTTTCTCCATGAAAACTGATCTTTGTCTTATGGAGACTGGTAGTTAATACAGGTAATCTTCAGGTACCACCTGGAACTTGCCAACCCAACATGGCCGCAGGAGGAAGAGGAATTATAGAAGACCAGTGGGGAAAAAACTAGGCATGGAAACTCTTTGAGTCCTCTTTCTTTGTTAGTAATTGGCAGATTACTACAGTTCTCAGCGGTAGTAGTAACCTTCCCCCCCCACTAGCAATAATAGTGTAAATTTATAAACTACTGTCTGTTTGTCTGTCCCTCTCACCCATTCTTTCTGATATACATCATTATAACTTCCTAAGCAGATTACAATAAATAACACAATGTTTACAACAATACAATCTCAGACAGCTATAAAACTCCAAATTAAATATACAGCTGAGCTGCTTTAAAATATATCAAATTTATGGATAGTTAATTTGTATAATTCTCTGAGCTGTAACAATATATAGTATATAGATCTTGTCCAACGAAGTGTCAGAGACCACACTAAATTGGCTCCTTTCTCCTGGATGAGACAGCCATTGTAGTAGAGTAGTTCATATCAGACTAGGACTAAGGAGACCTGGGTTTGAATCACATTCCACTATGAAGTTCACTAGGTCACCGTGGGCCAATCATTCCACCTAACCTACTGTTGTCATGAAGATAAAATTATTGTGTTGTTGCAATGATAAAACCGAGAAATGGAGACCCATGAGTGTGATGCCAAGCTGCTTGGGGAAGGGCAAGATGACATACAAATAGAGGGGTAAGATTAAAGCTAGAAGGTGAGCTGCATGTACAATGAGTAGGATAATTTCTTTAGTCAGCATGAAACTTGGCCATTGAGAAGCCTTTTTAAAAGAAAGGTAAGTACAGAGTTTGTTTTAGACCTGAGTCTAAAAATGAATCATCAGCCTCCTCTTCATTACCCATCATCTGAACAGGCAAACACCATCTCCTGCTTTCGACAAAAATCACTGAACTGAGTGGTACTTCTCCAAGCAGCTGTAAAATGTTATTGAGATTCACCTCCATTTTAAAGAGTTCAGCGTCAGTGGGAAGTGTGATTCAGGTATCAGGTAGCAACAAGTGCAGAATCAAGTCAGGTGAAGCCAAGTTGGTTCAGGAAAAGTTTTACAAAATCAAGAGGAGACCTGAAGTAAATTGCTTGATAATAGAGAAGGAGATATTATTTGATCCAGGCTCAGATTAATTAAAACTCACCAGGATTCTCGGATCAAGTGAGTTACCAACATTTCCTGATGGTAGGTGACCTTTAGCTGAACCATATTAATCTACATATTGTATGAATTAAGTAAAGCACCTTCTTTCCACACATACACACAGACAGACAGGCAGAGAGGTATGTTATTGCACTGGAGTATAGTTACATAATTATTTTTAATTCAGGGCAATAGCTTAATTAAATACTTGCACAAAACCAAGCTTTTCCAGGAAACTTGGCAATTACAATCAATTTAAATGTACAGCTACATTAATATGATGACAAGCCCAGTAATAACAATAAAACAAGCCTAAGTAATTGTAGGCAAATGTTGAACAGATGTGTAAATAGAAGGCTATATTAGGGATCATTACTATATCTCACTCTGAAGTGCAAAAAGAACCTGCTACTTGAAGGACCAATTCCCATCTGACTTTTTGCTCTTGTATGTGCATATCTGAATACAACGTGTCCATTTCTTCACCTACGGTGCGATGAACATATTATCCTCTGTAATACAGAATCAAGCATATGATGAAGTAAGCTCTTACTCATAGAAGCTGATGGTCAAATAAATGTTATTTAAGGTGCCAGTGGTTCCAAAGTGGGAAGTCTGAACACTGATCTCACCAGTTTTGAATTTCAGGTACATTTCTCATTATTGTTGGGAATCCTATTAACTGATCTAAAGTTTCTTCACTACATATGCATCAGGCCAATGTGTTAGGATTCAGCCATCTCTGATTATGATATATGAATACATGTCCTCTTTGCTCTATTCTCGAAACATGCTCATAGCATAAACATCAACTGGGTGCCTGCCTACATGAATCTGAAAGAGGTATGCAAGTAAAAATAACATGCACATGTCCTTCACAGGGCATGCATGAACTTTGTCTTTAGGCACGCATGACTGCAAAAATTCAAATTGGACTCAGCCCAAATTTATCTTAATATCTAATCATCATCATAGTATACAGCTTGAATTGGGGGAGAAAGAATAATTAAAGACTGTCCAGAGTGCCAACTTGTAACAGTTTCCTGGGGAAAGGGCTTAGCTGATAGATGCCTGCTTCACCTTGTGCAAAGGAACAGGCCCCACTGAAATACACTCTTCTTTCAGCACTTATTTGATGAATGAGTTTTGCCTGTGGAATGGTTTAACAGTCAAAACAATCCACATACCTTTTAAGTCTACCTTTTACTCCTTTCCAGCTTCTGATTTTGATGAAGGCTTCCAAGATGACTGCCAAATAGCAATCCCCCCATTATGTCTTCTTAGGTAGCATGACATTTGTCCTTTTGATTCATTGCCCAAATTTTCTTTCAATAGGAAGAAAAGATGTATGTGCGTGCAAACCAATATTTTTAGAAAACAAATAGCCAACAACTAGAAGATCCCAAGAATCATGGATACAATATTAATACTGATATTTTTCCTGTTCTATTTTTTTTTCTGTAGTCAAGAGGCTTGGTATATTCTGCATCTAAAACAAATTAACATTCTGCATCAGAGTAATGTAAATTCTGCCACAAGCAATGTTAAATCCCACAATCTGCTTAAACTATGCAGATGTTACATATTTTATTTTATTAATTTGCTTATTTCTATATTTATTGTGCTTCTGCCTCTTAAGAAGAGCCCTGCTGGATCAGACCAGTGGTCCATCTAGTCCAGCATCCTGTCTCACACAGTGGCCAACCAGTTCCTCTGGACAGCCAACAACAGGACACAGAAGCCAAGGCCTTCCCCTGGCATTGCCTGCCTCCTGACTCTTGAGATTCAGAAGCTTAGTACCTCTGAATATAGATGTTCCTCTCAGTCACCATGGCCAGTAGCCATTGATAGATTCATGGAGGATAAGTCTATCTAATCCCTTTTTATCGCTGTTTATTCCTGAGGCCATCACTGCATCCTCTGGCAGTGAATTCCACATTTTAATCATGTTCTGTGTAAAGTAGTATTTCCTTTTGTCCACCTTAGCCTACTGCCCATCAGCTTCATTGGATGCCCTTGAATTCCAGTATTTTTAGAGAGGGAGAAAAAGTTCTCTTTATCAACTTTATTCAGCCCATGCATAATTTTATGACTCTCTATCATGTTCCCCCTTAATCATCTCTTTTCTAAACTGAAAAGTCCCAGACTCTTCAGCCTTTCCTCATAGGAAAGATACTTAAACCTCCTAATCATCTTGGGTTGCCCTCCTCTGTAATTTTCCAGCTCTGCAATGTCCTTTTTCAGATACAGTGACAAGAACTGTACACAGTATTCCAAATGAGGCCATACCATAAAACTGTACAGCGGCATTACAATATTGGCGGTTTTATTCTCATTCCCTTTCCTAATAATTCCCAACACAGAGTTTGCCTTTTTCATCGCTGCAGCATACTGGGTTGACACTTTCATCAAGCTGTTCACTACACCCCCAAAATCCTATCCTCCTCTCAGTCTCAGCAAGTTCAGACTCCATTAGCCTATATTTGAAGCTGGGATTTTTTTGTTCCAGTGTGTATCACCTTACACTTACCAATGCTGAACTTCATTTGCCACATTGTTGCCCATTCTCCCAGTTTGTGGAGGTCCTCTTGGAGCTTTTCCCTGTCAGCCTTGGTTTACACCACCCTGAATGATTCAGTGTCATCTGAAAACTTGGCCACTACACTACTCAACCCTAGTCCCGGATCATTTGCGAATAAATGAAATAGTACCGGCCCCAATACCAATCCTTGTGGGACCCCCACTGCTTACTTCCCTCCATGGTGAGAACTGTCCATTGATTCCTACTCTTTGCTTCCTATCATTTAACCAGTTCTTAATCCATTAGAGAACCAGTCCTCTTATCCCATGACTGCTAAATTTAGTCAGGGGTCTTTGGTGAGGTACCTCGTCAAAAGCCTTTTGAAAGTCCAAGTGTATAATGTCTAACAGGTCACCGTCGTCTACATGCTTGTTATGGAGTGTGGCAGTAAGGGGGCACTAAAGCTATGCTCCTGGCTACTGGCAAGTTGCTCACTCCCATCCCATTCACTGGCTTGAGAGATCTGAGCAGGCATTGCCTCCTACATATGCCAATTCTCACAGCAAGGCCTAGAAACATGGGTTTTTGTTTTTTTCAGATGACAGGTGGTGTTCAGTTCTGGAACAGCTATCCAGTTAAACACATGTTCATCGTATTTCCAGAGTCTTGCAATACACAAGAAGCTGCCTTAGACTGAGTAAGACTATTGGTCTTATCAAAGTCAGTACTCTCCCCTCTGATTGTCAGTGATTCTCTGGGGCTTCAGACGTAGGTCTTTCACATCTTAGTTCTTTTAAATCAGGGGTGCTGGGAAATGGGACTGAATATCGACCTTCTGAATGCGAAGCAGATAAGAATTAGCAATTGGGTGACCAGACTATGTCACGAATAGTATAGAAAGCAGTGGTTTTGTGCACATATGCACAAGAGCATAAGAAGGCATGGACCTAGCTATGACATTGACTTTGGCCTGTCCCCCTGCCTGATTCTTCCATGCTGCTCTAATGCCTGATCCCTGGCTTACCAGATCAAATGCAAAGCAGAGTAAGGAGCCTGCTGGGTGACCTTGGGTCAGTCACAGTTCTCTCTGAACTCTCTCAGCCCCACAAGGAGCCTGTTCTGGGGAGAGGAAGGAAAAGGCAATTGTAAGCCTTAGGGCAATTGTAAGCCACAAAGTATAGATAGGAACTCTCAGTCTGGGGCAGTTGATGCTCTGTATTCTTGGTGCTTGATGGGGGGGGGGGGGCAACAGTGGGAGGGCTTCTAGTGTCCTGGCCCCACTGCTGGACCTTTTGAGGGCACCTGGTGTTTTTGGCCACTGTGTGACAGAGTGTTGGACTGTATGGGCCACTGGTCTGATCCAACATTGGCTTCTCTTATGTTCTTACGGTAGAGACAAGTGGGGTATAGGACCCAACTCTTCTAACAGTTATTTGTACATATTTATTCTTTTTCTAGGCCTGACCTGGATAGCCCAGGCTCAACAGATCTCATCAGATCTCAGAAACTAAGCAGGGTAGGCCCCGGCTAGTGTTTGGATGGGTGACCTCCACGGAATATCAGGGGCATGACACAGAGGCAGGCAATGGCTAACCACCTCTTAAACTTCTTTTGCCTTAAAAACAAGTCTAGCACACCACCTAGTGGTACATAACGCTAAAAGAACTTCTGACTGCCAGACAATCTTAGGATCTCCTGGCTATACTACACACACTGCCATATGATAATTAATTACTTCATCCTTTTTTCTGATGCTGGCCTGAGCAACTTGTGATCCTTCAAGCTGAATATAATCTTCCCAGTATGTATAGGGGCCCACCGCCATCCGGGGTTTCATAAACTGCTTGGTTCTGCTGCATGGTTGCAAAAAGGGGTTTCTTTTACCCAAATATCTGACAGGTCACAACATGTGACTGATGGGCTATACTGAGCACAGCAGGTACAGGTTGTTGGGGCTTGTGCTAACTCACAACAACATGTTGATTTCCCTATAAAATGTGTGTGCCATCTCTCCAGACCTGCTCAAGGTGGCTCACAACAATAAACAAGCAGATGTTAAAAAAAGAAATCATACCAATAAAACATATCAATAACACAATCCAAGTCAATAAAAATATTAAAGCAGCCAATAAAAGCACATAAAACAGAGCAGTTTGAAATCATACTGATTAATCTCTGGCTGGGAACAGACTATTAAACCGCAAAAAAAATTGGATTCCCCTTAGTTAAAAACAAATTCATCAGAATGGGTGAAAACAAGCAACTACATGGATTAAAATATCCGTTTAAACTTTCTAATAATAAAATAATTCATTTTAGGAAGGTTGCCAGAACTGCAGGTCTAGCTAACTGCTGTTTCTAAGTCTTTCTGTTGACTGCAAAAGAGCCCAGTTCCATATCTAATGAGTGATACTGTCTAATAATTGCCAGTATTTCATTAGGAAAAATTAACAAATGTCATAACATAGTGAAATGATAACAGAACCACTGTTCACATCTTGTTGATTTAAGTTATGACACCAAGTAGAAAATACTATTAAAAACATATGCTGGTTCTTTCCCCCTCCTTAAGGGTCTGGCTCTGTTTAAAACTACTCTTGTTTTGGGAGATCAAAGGCATTATAGATAAAACAAAACCATTACAAATTATTCCTTCAAATCCAGCCAGTAGTAATGCAAAAATAACTGTAAATAGAAGAGTCCAGATGGTGCTCAATCCCTCTGGTGGTAACAGAAGATCTATAAGGACCCTTCATTTGAATTTATTGGCACAAGCACCATGCCAAGAATGGTTTCTTGTAAGTATGCTAAGACTACAACATTCCCCTTCTGCCGAAGAAGGTAAACATTGGCAAGATGATCAGTTAAAAGGCAACAACCTAAGGAGGCATCTGAGACACTCAAATTTTATTGACTCTGCAATACAAAAATACTGTTTTATATATATATATATATATATATATATATATTTGATCTGGCATGTTATGTCCTTACTATTCATATACATAAAAGATACTTTCTATAAGGAGCAGTCATAATAGGATCAAGTTGCACCAAAGCCATATATCTATATAAGAACACAACGTTATATCTGTCTGTCAGTTCCCCTACCTTCCTGGCTGGGCACTGAAACACATATTTGAAACCCAGATACTGTCCTTGGAACTAGGCATCTCATTTCCACTAGAACATCTTGCACTGGTTCTGATCAGCCATGTGGCCTGATAGGTGACCACTAATGCAAAATCAATAGTATTTACACACTGCTTTGGAAAGCATTATTTTATTTTATTTATGGCATTTCTTTGCCATCTCATGACAAACATGCTCTCAAAATAAACAAACACAGTACAAACACAATGCAACCATAGATGTCTCAGCTGCTGTGGGTATTTGTGGTCTTACTGGGTGAGCTCACGATTAAGAGCTGCCCGAGACTTAAGTAACCCTGGTCTTTTGCTGCTGCTCTGCCTTTGCTATGATTGCTCAAAAACATAGCTTCATGGCAGCAAAAATGAATCCATGGTCTTTAAACCACAGCTGTTCCACTCCAGTTTATAGATGTCACTGTTACCATAAATCCCAAAATCTTACTGGGTCAGTTTGAGAAATTAAGAACTTCTGTGACCTGGAAAGAAATATCCAAAGCACCCCATGTCTCTCTTGAAGTATCCAGCATGGTTTAATGTTACTTAGAAAATTCATTCATAACTGGTTTGGTGCAGCAGTTAGAATGCCAGACTGGGAAGACCCAGATCCAAATCCCCATTCAGTCCTGAAGCTACTGACTGACCCTGAAATGGTCTCTCTTTGCCTGATCCAACTTACAGGGTTGCAGTGAGATCTAAATATGGAGTGGAGAAACACAGATACTCTTCTGAGCTCCTTGGAAGATGAGCAGGATAAGTGCATTCATTCATTTATTATTCACTTCCTTCAATTATACCCCACATTTCTCCCCAAAGGGGACCTGGAGAGGCTTATACCATTCTCCTCCCCTCCCCTGTGAAGTAGGTTAGGGTGAGAGAGTGTATGACTGGCCCCTAGTTACCATGGCTGCAGTAACAGAAATTGCTGAACTGAGATTTGAATAGGGGGCTGGTTTCCTATAACCTTTAAATTCTTCCATGTTTTCCTGTGGAACTGTGGTTGCTGTTTATGACTCCGGTTGAAAAAACAGTAAAGACAATAAATAAATAAAAAGAGGTTTTTGTTGGTATATTTGAATGGTGAATTACATTAAAAATGAATTCAAGGTATGTCACACAGATGTACTGTAAAGCCTGGATGTGTGAACTGCAGGGCTTGGATGCATTTTCCTGAAGTTGAGCTGCTTTCATACCATTAAAATTCAATATTTCTCTGATATTGATTGAATTTTATATGTACCCATACTTTTGGGTAAGGCCACATATGAAAGTAAGGGAAAAATATCCCCCCCCCCCCCAATCCCAGTTGGAAGATTGTAGCAAAAACTGATGTTCTGTAGTCATTCAAAGTGTCAGCAAAAGAATCTGAAGGAATAACTGAGTCGGGCAGATTAAAGAGATCAACCCGATCCTCCGGTGTTTCTTGTTGATGCTTGCTGTTTATGCACACAAATAACTCCATGTGCTGCTGTCATGTCACAGATGCTCAGATGATTAGAACATCCGTTATTGATACAACCTACAAAACATGGAGGAAAATATTTCCCCAGTTTTGTGTTTATGCATGGGGGCAGATAAAATAGATCATCGTAAAATGGATGAAGTAATAGCTAGAAAACTAATAGTGACAAACAGGGCTGAGTCCTGAGATTGCTCTTCTCACAGCGAGCAGGAGTGGACTGGGAAGTGAAAGTGGCCTTGGAGCAAGCCAAGCTGAATGGCTCCTGTGGTGCTACACCAGCACTTCAGGGATCACTCAGCTGAGCAGTGCAAACAGTGGGTACTAGGCCACCCATTGTTTCCTCCTGAAAAACAGCAGCAGGGTGGGAAAAGATAATTGGTGAGCAGACGCAAATTACCATTGCCAGTGAAGGGCCTTTGTCAAGTGGGCCCTGAGGCTCTGAGAGTTGCTAAAGCTTGGTCCCAGTGCCAGGAGGAAACACCAGGGGAAGGCCTCAACCTCTATGCCCTGTTGTTGAACCTCCAGAGGAAGTGGTTGGCCACTGTGCGAGACAGGATGCTGGACTAGGTGTACTATTGGTCTGATCCAGCAAAGCTCTTCTTATGTTCTCTGCTTGAAAGCCTGGTGAGCCATTGCCAGTCTGGATAGACAATGCTGACTTTGCTGTACCAAAGGGCCAATTCAGCATAAGGCAGATTCATGTGTTTATGTGCATTGCATGTGCATCTCATGTATCATGCCACAGTATGATAATCAAGATTGCAATTGAAGTAATTGCAAGGAATGGAATCAGCCCACCTTACTTCTCAGGATACAGTTGTATGGTCTATAAAAGAACATCTTTTAACATCTTGAATTAATTTATTATCACAAGTGGTTTTAACAAACTGCAGCCCTCCTGCGTTTACCCAACCTTTTACATCTTTCAATCAAAGCCAGTGGTAACACAGCAAGATGGATATTGTTAACCTGGTCATTACTGTCATTTTCAAATAATGGCCAGCCACTGCAGAGGCACCGTTAGCACATTTCTGATGACTTCAGAAATAAACTTCCAGGGTAAAAGAGTGTATTCAGTTTCAAGTTGTGCCTGCATGATAATAACAGTAAAGAAAAACCACAGAGAACTGAGGGGTGGGGGTTAAAATGGGTATAATTAGGATAGCAGGGTTAAATCTACACCACCCTCCCCAAAAAGGAGGAAATACCTTGGGAGTTTTGTTAGCAATAAGGATAAAGTCAGGACCACTCATTCTCATCCCATTCACAACATTTTCTGACAGTATCCCTAAAAGCCTTCCCACTGTTGAAATCAAAACTTACAAGTCCTTGTTAGCAAGAATGTCCTGTAGGCCTAAGTCCAAAAGCAAGGATTTGATCTCAGTGAGAATGAGCCATCAGAGTCACTTTGATAGGATATTTTGTTTTGTACTCAAAAGTTATCAAGACTAACAGACGTCTGATGACATTTGCAAAGCAGCCCATGAATAAAGAACACATACATTTTCTTGAAAGTGGTCATATTAGTCCTTTCCAATAGCAGCAGGAATGCAGACCTGTTCTTAATGTATTTCCTGCAGAACAGCCCTGTCTTGTATAGATTAGGATTGGATTCCAATGATGTCTCTTGCCAGCAACTAACTTTTACCAGCGAAGGGCATGTTTTGCTTTGAACAGGGCCGAGGAGTCAACAAGACTGGCTCAGCCCATCTACTGTCATGGAAGCCAAGACCAAGGCAAAAGACTCTTAAATGACTTCTTCATCAATGTGGACAGCAAAAGAGGCCTGCCCCCTCCCCCAAGTCTGTCTGTCTCTTTGTAGCACGGGCAAAGAGCTTTAGAATACACATACACACAGGGCTATTTTTGGGCAGGAACGCACAGGAACAGAGTTCTGGCTGGCTCCTGAGTTGGCCATGCCTACAGCCAAAACCTCTGGCATGTTGGCATGTATGGCTACAGAGCATGCTGCCCTCCCCACATGACACACAAGAGGGAAAGGCAGCAAGTTAAAATGCCCTCTTTCCCTCTGGGGAGCCCATCAGGATTTCCTTGTCAATTTCACTCCTTGCCAGTCAGCTGAGAGTGAAATTGACAAGGAAAAGCCTCTCTCTGCCTTCCCTTCTCTAGCTGATATGTGGCAGCTGAAAAAGGGCAGGCAGGGAAACCAGGCACATTGAAAATGCCTTTCTTTCCCTATCTAATCTGGGGGAGGGAGAGAAAGGCATTTAACCATGCTCCCGCCATCACTTCCCCAAGTCTCTCTGCAAAAACAGGGAGGCTCAGGGAAGGAATGGAGCATGTTTGCCTGGTTGTGTGTGTGTGGGGGGGGGGGGACGGGGAACCTTCCATGCCTGCCCTGTGCTTTCCCAGCCCCTGCCTAATATACTAATGAGCGGTGCTATCAGGGGTGTGGCCTATTATGCTATTGAGTTCCTGCTGGGCTTTTTCTACAAAAAAAGCCCTGCATACACATGATACTGAATTAGACCCTACTCTACTCTTCCTAGGGTTGCTAACTCAGGGCTGGGAAAATTCCAGGATATTTGGTGGGCTGAGTCTGGGAGGACAGCATTTGGGGAGGGGAGGGGCCTCGGCAGGATGTAATGCCATAGGGTCTACCCTCCAAAGCAGCTATTTTCTCCAGGGGACTGATCCCTGTCAAGTGAAGATCAGTTGTAACTCCATGAGCTCTCCAAGTCCCACCTGGAGGTTGGCTACCCTAACTCTGACTAGCTGCCCAGGATATTGTGCAGAGGTCTTTCACATCACCTCTTACCCAATTCTTTAAAAAACTGGAGGCAATTGAGCCAAGGAAATACTGTATGCAAAGCAGATGCTCTACCACTGAGCCACAGCCCCTCCTCAATACTGGAAGGACTGCACCAAAGCCTCTGTTCTGATCATACTTGGGAAGAAGGGGTTATAGAGCATTGCCTGCACCTCAGTGTGTGTTGCGGAAATCAGCTCAAGTTCTTAACAAGGGAGATCTTGGCATTAGGGGATATTTTGTGAACTATATGGGAAGTCCCTAGAGCAATACCACAGTTACATGGTCTGGATCTGAGGTAGCAGCATTTCCAGGTGGACCCCTGTTTCTCCAGCCAATTTGTCTAGGATGCAGTGTCATCATGGATCCTGTCTCCAGGCTGAAAAGGAGAACATTACAGCAGAGATGTCTGTTGCTCACTCCTTTTGAGCATCTTGCCATGTTGTTCACAGTTACAATATTTAATGGCAAGTCATTTTTAACCAGGAAATTTTTTGTACTCCAAAAATGGTCTCCCATTTTTAAAATGGGAACTGCCATCTCATAAATGTCAGATTTCTCCCATGCCACTCCAAGGCAACCTTGCAACAGACTCTGTAACCCGTTTTGGACCCCAACCCTGTACCTGTCTCCTTATCCCACCTTGGCACCCCCTGCTGATTTGGTGCCCCAAGCAACCACTTGAGTTGCTTGGGCAGTGAACTGACCCCACCTCTATTTAGGGCACCACTTCTTTTAAAAAATTTTTTAGATGGATAAGTTAGTGTTTCACCATACAGGTACTAGCTTATTCACAATAAACCTTGTGATACCTGAAAAGATACTGTGAGAAATTTACATTCCTTCAAGTTCATTGCAAGTATATTTTCTTGTAAGTAGACATAATCGGGCTAGTGCCCCTGCCCACAAGTAAATGAATGTGCACATAGATGCCTGGAGCTGCTGCTTGAAGCAGAAGACTTAACCTACCTGTGCATATAAGAATATGCTATAACAGTCCATCATTCTTGTCCCCCACAGTGGCCAATTAGATACCCCTGAAGGCAGGGGCGTAGACTTTTTAAATCCGGGGGGGGGCTCTCTTGTGCGCGCGCGCTTTGCGCGCACGTGCGCTCGGGACCATGTCCCCGCCACTCTCCCCCCCGCCCCAGGGAGCTGCCGCCGCCACTTCCCTCCCCCGGGCCGTGCCCGCCCACCGCGCTCCCCGCCCCCCTCCCTCCCTCCCTCTCCCCGCTCACCTCGGGCGCCGGCGGCCTTGCGGGCCCCCGGCTCCTGCTCCGCCTCGCGCTTGGGGTGTGCGGGGGTGGCGCAGATGGAGCGCCCAGTGGCCAGTCAGCCGGCCGTCGCCGCCTCTCCTTCCCCCCCGCCCCAGGGAGGCAGGAGGGCAGGCCGGGGGTGGGGGGGAAGGAGAGGTGGTGACGGCCGGCTGACTGGCCACCGGGCGCTCCATTTTGCCGGGGGTGGCTGAGCCCCCCCTGGGAAATTTCGGGGGGGGGGGCTCGAGCCCTCGAGCCCCCCCGTAGTTGACGCCCATGTCTGAAGGTCTACAAGCAGAGGCACACAAAACAAACTTCCTCTGTAATTGATACTTAGAGGTAGAGTGCCTCTGAACATGGAGATTATATGAAGCCTTCATGATTAATAAAGATTGATGGACACATCCTCTATGGCAGGGGTGGGCAATTGTTTTGGCTTTGTGGGAGCGGAGGTTAGCGGAGGGCCGCAGCTTTTAAAATGATTGCATTCATTAGTTAACTTTGCATTTCAGAAAAGATATAAATTGTATCATAAAAATCAATAAATATAAATTAAATAAAATAGTGGTAGTTTTATTCAATTTATATATTGTGCTAATTTTATATCATCTATAGCTGCAAGCGCATTTAATTTTAGAATCAGTTTAATTAGACAAATGTACCCTATCACACTTTTCTACATTTTTTTTAAAATCAGGAGTGAGATTGCTTGTTGATATTCTCATCACAGCCTGCAAGTTAATGTCTGTCAAATGTCTGTTAATGTCTATATTTACTCTTGTTGATCTTCATGCAAGAAAAACTTTGCTCCCAAATATATGTAGACCCAAATATAGAGAACATTTTCCCAGCAAATTTCTTCATACATGAAAACTTTTCAGCAAAGGTTTGTAAAAGTCAACTAATGTCCCAGCATTAAACATTTCTTTCACAGTGTGCTCTGACTGCATGTACATAAATTCAAGCTGCAGCTCCTCAGGTGCTGACAGTGGCCAACTGTCTTGGTGGGCCGCAAAAAACTCTGTGGCACGTCGCATGTGGCCCCCAGGCCGCCATTTGCCCACCCCTGCTCTATGGGGTTGTTCAATTCTCTTTTAGAGTAATTTAAACTAGTGGCCAACGTTACATCCTGTGTCAGTGAGTCCAAAAAATTAATCTGCAGAGATTAAATCCTTGCAGATAAGTACAGCTTTCAGGCAATGCATTTCTTTGTATCTCGTGTCAATTGGCACATTTGTCCTTGTTGGGTCTCTTGCACTGTCCTGTGTCTCTTATTCCTACTACCGCCTGCCATCATTTACCATCAACCATCGCGAGCAACATCAGTGATGAGGGCTGGCCCTGAAGGTAGCCTGGGCCAAGCGGAAAGCTGAACACAGCACCAAGGTCGGCACCAAGACATCAGTAGGATAGCCATCTGGATGCTTATTCTAACATCACTGCAAGCACTTTATATGTATCATTATTGTTTATCATATTTTAACATGTTTTAAATTGTTTTATCTTGACTGTTTTGTAAGCTGCCCTGAGCCCGCTTGCGGGGAGGGCGGGATAGAAATGTGAAATAATAAATAAATAAATAAAAATACTAGAGGAATTACATTCCGAGAAGTGGTTATTGTAGATAATGTGGCATTTGTAGCTTTCTTTCTGGAACAGATGGTTAGCCCAAACAGCACCCTAGCTTGTATTTCTGCAGAGGCACATAACTACATCATCACAGCAATATTTTCAAAAAATACGCTAATATCAATCTGCACAGTGTCAGGTTCAGTTCTGTGAGTGCTATTCTAGCAGAGGGAAGAATTATCTCTGCCTTGTCCTGTACTGTATGTTCCCTTTTATTATCATCTGTGTATTAATTTATTTACTCAATCCCTTTTTACTCTACCTTTTCCCTCAATGGTGACCCATTGAGCTAAAGCAGCTTATATCATCGTCGTCTCCTCCATTTTATCTTCAAAACAACAAACCTGTGAGGTAGGTTAGGCAGAGTGGGTGTGACTGGCCCAAGGCCACTCACAGTGCCATCCTAAGCAGGTCTACTCAGAATCCTACTCAGCCCTATTCAATGGGGCTTACTCCCAGGAAAGTGTTCTTAGGATTGCTCTGTCAGTAAACTTCTGTGGCAGAGCAGAGATTTGAATCCAGTGTCTTCCAGAGCCTAGTCCGACACTCCACGGTACACCAGCACTGGCTCTCACTGCACTCACAAACAGCAGAAAAAATTGCACAGCAGAACAGATTGCTGAAAATCAGCCTTGAGATACTTTAGTGAGTCAACCCCCCCCCCCCAAAAGTGCTGTGGCTATGACAGTTAATACTTCTACTATTCAGCATTTACTTAGGCTAGCAGCGTGCTTGGTACTTTACAAAACTATTCTACAAAGCGAGATCCACTTAATACTTCCAGTCCTTAATGTCATTAGAAAGATTTTGCAAACTAAAATCATGGGGAATATTGAAAAGCTCTTCATTTTGGCTGTCTTGTGCTTTTATTTTATGCATTCTGAGGAAGGAACACTTTTCTGCCACAGGATTAACACTTGGAACTGAAAACAATACTGTCTGACGTGAAAAGATTTAAGAATTAATGGTGTAGGAAATCAGGCTATAATATGCTTTAGATCAGCAGTTCATCTAGTATCAAGGGATTGATCACCCCCCCAGGAGAAATTGTTCCCAACATAGTGTAGCCTGCAGATTTCTGCTTGAAATGTCTTAGTTCCATGAGGCAATAAAACAGTCTGGGCCAAGTTACTGAAGTCCTTTGAAGTACTGGAGAGACCAATAAATAAGGTGAGTAGTTTGGTGGTGGGGGGTTGCTCATTTTGTGGTGTACATATACAACAAGTTCATAGTCATGTTGATTTGTGGCTGCCTGTAAGTCAGTTTCCTGGGAGTGATAAATCTTCATTCAAGTAAAACCCCAATGCCATCAATATTTATTTGATGTGCTTTTTACACCCCGGCAAAGGCAAAACACACACAAAGTCAGTCAGCATTTGTGTAAACTGTATTCCTTGCTTGGCTTTTTTTTTTTTTGGGGGGGGGGGGGGAGGTAGATGCATAAAAAATGTTTCATACTGGGTTGTAAACACCGGCTAACCAATGTACCATTTCACAACCAGAAAGAGTGGTAACTGTCAATGGTGAAATAAAACTGAGTGATTGTTTCCAGTTTCAAAAGAACAAGCAACAAGTCTAAAAAACTATATGTGATCTTTGTCCTTTTTTTCCCCCTGCAGACACCTGCACCCTTCTAATGTTTCACCGAGTCCTGAAAAATAAGTGCATAGCTCCAGTCTCCTAATCCATGTGGCTCCAGAGACCACTACTGTTACATGAGAACTTAAACTGATGGTGCTGGGCGTCGTAGGGGCAGCTTAATCTTTTTTAATTCAAATCAACTGAGTCCCATGTGGCGCTAGGATGATACTCTATATGCCGCAATCAGACTGACCTAGACTTCTTGTGCTCTAAATGATTAATGAAACGGCCTCCTCGTTTGTTTCTATGGTGATCTGAAACTTGACACGATGTAGGAATCTGCCATTCACACCGAATGAATTGAGAAAGGGGTAGCAGCAGTGAGGGACAAAAAAGGAAACCCAGTTCTGAACATTTCAGCAGGTTCCTTGCCAGAAGTTTAGCTTGTGAACCCCCAAAAGGTATGAGCCATGGGGGGGGGGGGGGGAGATCACACAGGGTATAGGTGGGCCATTAACTGGTGGATTTGTAAATAAGCAGACTTCAAAGGGTTAGAGATAGTTTAAATGTAGTCCTGCCACATCTAACAACAGCAGAACAACCATTTAAAAATCTGGAAGGTACTGTAGGATCTCTAGGCCATTTCCAAGTTCTGGTGTTCCCGTAGTCCACCAACCAGTTAAGACAGAGGAAGGATTTTTTTCTCAGATCTCTCTTTGAACCCACCTCTTCAATGGTGCCATAATCCCTTAATCCTAATCCCTACTAGAAACTAAACCTACATTTTTGTAACTATGTTAGTTCATTATTCTTTCCCTGCACCCCCTGCCTCAGTCTCCAGAGAACCAGTTTGGTGTAGTGGTTAAAGAGCAGCAGACTCTAATCTGGAGAACCAGGTTTGGTTCCCCACTCCTCCACATGAAGCCAGCTGGGTGACCTTGGGTCAGTCACAGTTTTCCCAGAGCTGTTCTCTCAAGGGCAGTTCTGGAAAGAGCTCTCAGCCCCACCTACCTCAGAGGGTGTCTGTTGTGGGGAGTGGAAGGGAAAGTGATTGTAAACTGCTCCAAGACTCCTTCAGTTAGTGAAGAATGGGGTATAAAACCAACTCTTCCTGATTTTCTAATTCTAATTCTTCTTATAATTCTTCTTCTTCTTCCTCCTCCTCCTTCCCCCCCTCCTCCTCCCCAGCTGAAAGTGAGCTGCCCTGACAGGGACAGTATAGTTCCATGTACCTTGATGGTGATACAAAATAATAACCATAAAATAACAGCATTTGGATTTAATGAAATGTGCAGCCTAATCCTATGAATTGACTATAGGGGGTACAACACACCTTTCCACAGCTGTTGCACAAGCATGGTAAGTGGGACAGGGACAAGGAAGCAGGATCTATGATCATCCTGAGGGTGACACTGGAGGCAATGAATGCCACAGAGGATATTGCTCAAAAGGCTGTCATTGGTAAGGTTGCCAGGTTCCCCCAGCCACCAGCAGGGCATGACAGGGTAGGGTTGCCAGACCTAGGTTGGGAAACTCCTGGGGATTTGGGGATGGAGCCTGGGGAGGTCAGGGACTTCAGTGGGGTACAATGCCATCGAGTCCACCCTCCAAAGCATCCCCTTTCTCCAGGGGAACTGATCTCTGTAGTCTGGAGAGGAGCTCTAATTCTGGAGGGATCCCCAGGTCCCAACTGGATGTTGGCATCTCTAACACTGGACCCACTCTATTGTGTGCCCCTTAAACCAGTAGTGTTCAATTTATAGGTCAGGTCCCTCAGGTGTCACAGAGCCTCACATGAGCTGTGAGTTTTGGTGCTTTTTGGAAAGACTTGCTTCTCAAGAAGAAAGATGCCACATCTCCTGCCTCTCTTTGGCTGCATGTTGAGAGGAACAGTAAAATGGTGAGATTATGTCAGTCAACAGAAGGGATGATTTCTCCTTAGCACAGGCAGGTTCAAATACTCCTCCTCCTGTCATATGACTGTAATTTCAGGGGACTTCCAGCCACATACTTGTAGCCAGGGGTCATTTCGTAGAAAAAGAGGTGCAGGAGCTCATTAGCATAACTCATTTGCATATGCCACACCCCCTAACATACCGGAAGTGTGTCAGAAGGCAACACCCACCCCTCAGGCTCCACTCCACAGGTGAGTGAAACTGACCTGCTCTTCCTCCGTTCCCTTCCCCATCCAATACTTTGTGCAATAAAAATAAGCATAAAGAACACACCCTCATTCTCTTCCTGCTCCCTTTAAACCACCAGGTTTCCAGTAGACTTGAGATACCCAGGACATGTGCACCACCCATCCCTTCCCTTCCCCTTCCCCTCCCCACAACAAGACACCCTGTGAGGTAGGTGGGGCTGAGAGAGGTCTTTTGAGAACTGCTCATGAGAAAACAGCTCTGAGAGAACTTGTGACTGGCCCAAGGTCACACCAGCAGCTGCATGTGGAGGAGTGGGGAATCAAACCTGGTTCTCCCAGATTAGAGTCCAACTCCTGACTACTACACCAAACTGATAAGGTGTAAGCTGCTGAAGCATTGGTGAAATTTCTCCAGTACTTATGTGCCACATGCCCAAATAAAATAGAAAATTTATATGCCACCTTGAGCAAGTCTCTGGAAAAGCAGCACACAGGCATAAAAGGAACAATGATAAAATTATCAATATTAAAACAAAACATTAAAAACAATAAAGACCCTAGCAGGGCTTTCCCCGGGGCGCTGCGCCTCTGCACTGCTCCGGAAGCCGAGGAGGGGGTGGGGCTTGGTCATGCGCCCGCCCCCTGGGCTCCTCACTCCCGGAGCTGCGCTCCTGTGCGCTCCCGCTCCAACGGACCCCTGCTTGTAGCTCATACCCATCGGAGGATAAAGGTGATTCCTGGGTTTTGAAAGGTTGAAAATTACTGCCTTACAGAAAATGGGACATTTTAAAAAGCACAAACACAGCTGTTTCAATATGTGCTGCTATGTCAGTGTTGGGTTCCAGTCTTGAGATGATGAGATGTGATTGTCACACAAAAGGGCTGGGCCAGAGGGGGGAAGGGAGGGGGGAGGGAAAGAGAGAGAGAGAGAGAGAGAGAAGGGCTGCCACCTGCGAGATAGGAGTTCCTCACGTGCGCTTTGCTCGCATGCGCTGGAACAATGTTACTACCTCTGCTGCCACAGCCGCAGAAACCTCTTCCCCCCGCCTGGCTTCCCCGCACCCCTCTCACCACCCACTCCTCCCTCCCTCCTTCCCCCCTCTCTCTTTCTGGGGCCGACTGCCCAGCGTGATGACGTCACCTGGAAGTGACATCATCATGCTGGGCACGTTGCTGGGGCAATGCTCTGGCAATCCCCCTGAAACTCTATGGTGCCATAGAGTTTTCAGGGCGATTGCTAGAGTGTTGCCCTCACAACGTGCCCAGTGTGATGACGTCACTTCCGGGTGACATCATCACGTTGGGCAGTCAGCCTTGGAGAGAGAGAGAGGGAGGGAGGGAGGAGTGGGTGTGGGGGAGCCAGGTGGGCGGGAGGCTTTTGTAGTGGTGGCAGCAGAGGTTTTGCGGGCAGAGGTTTTGTGGGTGCAGGGGAGCCAGGCAGAGGCAGAGCTTTTGCAGCAGCTTCTTGGAAGCCATAGCAGCAGGCGGTGGCCGGGGGCGGGGAGGTGCAGTGGTGGGTGGGTGCTCCATTTCGCCGGTAGAGGCTCAGTCCCCCTGGAAAATTTCAGGGGTGGCCTGAGCCCCCGAGCCTCCGTGTAGTTGACACCTATGGTCACACATGCTTGAGGGGGCAGGGGCTTGCCTTTTTGCCCACCCTCATCATCAGCTGCTGTGAGCCCTTCATTTCTCTCTCTCTCTCACACACACACCCTGGAGTGGGCTGTCTCTTTAATAAGCATCTGCACTTCCTTCCTTATTTTAGTGCCTGTCTGCTGGTCCCGCTTCACCCTGGGAGCAGCTCTGCCTGTCTTCTGCTGCCTAGTTCTTTTGGCCTCCAACCCCATGACCTATCCTTTCCTTGAAAGGCATTTCTGCTCCAGAGTAGCCAACCTCCAGATGGTGGCTGGAGATCTCCTGGGATTACAAATGACTTCCAGACAACAGAGATCAGTTCATTTGGAGAAAATGGCCCCTTTGGAAGGTGGACTCTGTGGCATTATCCCCCACTGAAGTCCCTCTCTCCCCCAAACCGTACCCTGCAAGTAGGCCTTAGCTTGACAGCCTCTTTTCCTTGCAGTCCTTACTCCCCTCTTTCAGCTGGCTCTGTCTTTTTAATCAGGTTCTAGCCTGGGGAAGAGGAAGCTGGCCAGCTTGCTGCAGCCCTGCCCTGCCCTGCCCTGGCTGTTTTAAAACTCACCTGGGGCCCACATGTGGCTCTCTTCCCTTAGAGAGATTCATACCAGTTCAGGGTAGGATTGCCAGCCCTCAGGTTCAGGTGGGTTTCCCCCCTGCTTCTAGGGGCTTCAGTCCACCCCCAGCCAGCTGGCCGGTGGGGGAATCCCCACCTCCAAGCCCTGCCCCCAAGAGCAACCACCCACCTGGCCACCCCTCTCCTTTCCCTCCTGCTTGATTTAAAAGTCTTCAGCTGATTGGTGGGGATCATGTGGCCTGCTGACCAGCTGGAGGGCCCTTTAAATCTAGCAGGAGGGAGGGAGAGGGGCGGTCACAGGCCTCACACTCAGCTCACAAAAAGACCCTTTAAAGGATACATTATTGTCTTTTCTTTTTGAACTTTCAGAAATGTTGTGGTTATGTAATGTGTGGTCTTTATTTTTTTGCTTATGGTAATGTATGGTTCTTAGTGTTTATTTTTTTTATAAATAAAAGATAATTTTTAAAAAAGACCTTTAAACTGTGTGGGTGGGAGGGAGAGAGGTGGCTGGCCAAGTGATCACTCTTGGGGGTGGGGCTTGGGGCATCCCCTTCCACCTCTGGAATGCCTCCCAAATCCCCCCACTGGAGTGAGGAGGGGACTTGGGCAGGAGGGATGCCCAGATTAGATCACTGGCAACATTTTGACATCACTTCTGGCATGTGCTGGAAGTGATGTCATCATGTTGGTGACATCCTGGCAACGCTCTGGTATTTGGGCAAACACTCTATGGTAAATGCCATTTTTACCATTGAGTTTTTGCCCAAACACCAGAATATCACTGCATCATTCCAATGTGATGACATCACTTCCGCTACACACTGGAAGTGATGTTTCCACATTCCTGGCAACATAGCCTGGGCCTCCCTCCTGCTTCTGGTAAGTCCCCCCTCCCACCAGTTGCCAGGAAGGACCTTGCAATCCTACACCACCCCAAATCTCCAGAAATTTCCCAGCCCTCCAGGGCACCTGTTCTTTAATCTAGAGATCCATAGTAATCAGGAGGATTCCAGGTCCCAACTGGAGAATGGCCATCCTAGCTGAAATGGACACCAGGTCAATGCCTAGCTCCTGTAGGGCCATACCCTGCCCAACCACTAAACAATCTACAATAAAAAATGTACACAGCTTTAGTTTTTCTTTCAGGCCAAAGTTGGTAGAGAAGAGAAGGGGGAAGTTGCATTTCCCCCAGTAATAATTCATTGTAACAAGATTATGTCCATTGTGTGTTGAGGGCAGACTGATCCAAGCAGAAAGTGATATACATCTACATGGACCACAGTATCCAAAACTGCCACTGCTGTGGTACATTGCTAGTGTAGCACATGTAGCAAAGAGGAGCAATCTTCACTGTTGTACTGATTGTGTGACTCATTTGTTTGTGCCTATTGAGTGAGAACAATGAAATGGTGCTAGCTCAGGCCAGGGCATAGGCAGTAAGTAGCAACTACAGATGTGCAGAAGTCAGCCCAAGCCAACTGTAAACAGGCATTCCTCCTGCAGACAAAGGTGACTTTAAAAGAATACTGCTGAGGGGAGTCCATTGTCAGTCTAGAACTCTCTTCTCTACTCTGTTCATGAAGCCAAGAAGTCACAGCAGACAACCAGAAACAAAGGAGCAGCCAGCAGCTATTCTAGACAAGGATCCACATTCCCTCTCTCCTGCAGTCCAAAGCTGTGCATCTCTCAGTTCAGATTTGGCCAGTCTTGTCTTGTTTCTGTGTGTGCAAGCCTGAAGAAACAGTGAATCCCATGTTAGTTTCTTGGGAGTATGTGTTCATGACTTGACCTGAAGCTTCAGGGACTCATTTGAGTTATGCGCTCTCATGTGCTTTGGCCAACTAATCTTCTAGGTTAATTACTTGACCTTGATATTTGTGATATGATATTTATATCAGCAACAAGAAACACAAGTCTGAAAGTGGGGCAAGGCAAAATGTGACAAAATGGAGTGGTCTGACAGGATCCCTCTTGATATACTTCAACAGTCTTTGGACTGGGACAAGAGATCTCCATTTGCAGTGAGAATGTAAGTGTGAATCCCAGTCCTTCGATTCCATCATTCTTTTCCAGCCTTCCACCCTTTTTTTGGTGCGGGAGGGAGAGTGAAAAACAGGAAAAACATTCATCATTTTTTCCCCTTCAGATACCTTCAAGCTGCCAAAAATTTTGGTGATGAAGTTTCAACAGAGTGAGGACGGAAAGGATTTTGGCTTCATAAGATCACCACGGAGACAAGAGAATAATCAAAAGCCAACACCAGGTAAAGGCAGGGCTTCCTTTTTCCATGCTGGCATTTTTTTGAATAACAAATAAATGGGGAAATAGCACCTGGTGGCAGCAGCAGCAGCAAACATCCTTGTTACCATCAGTGAAAATGAAAATAGATGCCATGTAGGTGAAGGGATCACTTGTGTCCTACTTTGAAAGGACCTTGTTGAAGCAGTAGAGTTATTTATGAATATTTGACACAGGTTGTATGTAATTAAACTACTAATGAAATTTAAATGAATTGGTAGTGTGAGAGTCCTACAGAGTCAGTCACCAACAAATATCCTTCAAGAAAAGGTAATCTTTATTGAGAAAGGGCTGTTGTGGTCATCTACACGTCCTGTGTCAGTAATGGTTAGAACCACCCCTGGGCAGGGCAAAAGGGTCTTGCAAAAAGGCTGTAACCAATCATATAGGTCATGCCAAAGGCACCTAAATACTGGCCCGAGGTTCCCATGGAAAAAGTGGGAAAAATAAAGCCAGACACGAAAGAAGATACATAGGCAGGCACCAACAATCTCCCAAGGTCAGATCCAAGCAGGGAGCGATAAGCAAGCCATGAGAAGTGAAAAGTGTGATTCTGGGCCATGCACATGTGCATAGTTCCTCTCCACAGATGTCAAGGTCCTAGAGTAGTCAGCGACTGGGACCTCCTGGTTGTCGGGCAGGCAGTGCCCCAAGACAGCCCCCACTCTGTAAGGGGATGCGTCGCAGGCCAGCACCACAGGGAAGGACTCATTGAAGTGGGCGAGGACCGCATTAGATAGCAGAAGAGATTTCATGGCTTTGAAGGCGGATGCATGCCGGGGGGCCCATTCCCATTTAGCAGATTTGTCCAATAGTCTATGTAGCGGCTCAGCCACCACAGCCTTATGTGGAAGGAAATTATGATAGAAATTCAAGAGTCCCAGAAAAGATTGAAGCTAGGCCTTGCACGTGGGAGCCGGAGCCTCACGGATCGCTTTTACCTTGTCCAGTGTGGGGTGGATTCCTTGGGTGTCCACAGTGAACCCCAGGAACTCCACTGATGGTACACCCAGAAGACATTTCTCTGTCTTGACCTTCAGCCCTGCATCCGGAAAACGTTGAAGGACTGCCCAGAGTCATGTCTTGAAGGTCTGGGCGTCCGGCGCTGCTATCAAGACGTCATCGAAAAAGGGCTGGACACCTGGTAACCCTTTTAATAAATGGTCCATTAATTCCTGGAAGATCCCTGGGGCTGTGCTGACCCCAAACTGGAGCTGTTTCACCTTGAACACCCCCTTATGAGTCACTATTGTTTGGGCCTCTGCCATGGCTTTGTCCACCAGCAGCTGCTGGTAAGCTTGAGCCAAGTCCAATTTGCCAAAGATCTTGGCCACTGCCAGAGTGGCCAGCACATGGCTGATTACAGGCACTGGATAGGCGTGAGCTTGAAGTGCCTTGTTTAGCGTGCACTTACAGTCCGTGCATATGTGGACCTCCCCATTGGGCTTAAGTGGGGTCACAATGAGAGTCTCCCATTTGGCATGTGACACCGGCTCCAGCACCACTTGAGCTACGAGTTTGTCTAGCTCCTTTTCTAATTTGGGCTGCATAGTGAGCGGAGGCCAGTGGGCTGGGACCCGGATGGGTCGGACTGAGGGATCCAGAGCCAAGGAGACAGGGGACCCTGTAAAGGAGCCTAGTGCTCCATCAAAAACTGCAGGAAATTCTGCGCAGATGTCTTGAAAATCAGAGTCCTGAATGTGGTTCACCCCAGTTACTCCTAGCCCTAGGGGTTCAAACCAGGACAGATCCAACAGGTTTGGGAAGTTGCCCGCCACCACCAGGAGGTCCAGTTTACCCTGGAACCCCTTATATTCCACTGTGAACTTGCCCAAGCCCTTGATTTCCATGGGATTTTTTTGGAAATCCCGAGCCTGAGGCCCTGAGGCTTGTGCAGGAACCCCCCCCCCCCCCGGGGCAGAGTTTGTTCAGAGTAGCCTCTGAAATGATGGAGTAAGAGGACCCGGTGTCCAGTTCCATCAAGCATGGGGATCCCTCTATCAAAACAGTGACCTTAATTTTGTTGGGGCCAGTCAAGGGCAAGTTCATTACCTAGTGGTGGGTCGTGACGTCCATTAAGTTGAGTTCGGTGGATTCCTGGTGTGTGGCTTGTGTGCGGCGACTGGATCTGGAGCAGCAGGCCTGGGCGATGTGCCCCCGCTTTCCACATGACTGGCACTCTGCATCCCAGAATCGGCAGGTCCAGCAGTCATGTGGATCTCCGCAGCTTGCACATGTTGCAGTGCCTCTTCTTGGGTTACCCTGTAAGGGTTGAGCTGACCTATGTTTGCTAGGCTTGGCTGTTGTGTGAGCATTCTCAGGGTGGCGGCAGACCTGCAAGGCCATGTCGTTATCGGAGACCTCGGATTCTAATGTGCAGCCGGCACGGTGGACGGCCATCGGGCTGCCGTACCTATTCTTTTGGGAGACTTCAAAAGCACATGCTGCCTGGAAAACATTACTCAAGGGGGCATCTGTGACGGCCACAAGCTTCCTCCACAACTTCAGTTCCCACACCCCACATACAAACACAGACAAGAGAATCTCATCCACTTCCCCGAACTCACACCCCACTATGAGCTGGTGGAGCTCAGCCATATACATGGCCACAGACTCGCCCTTTTGCTGGAGGCGAGTGAATAGGGTTACCCGCTGGGTGAGCTTTGAGGGTTTTGGGGTGAAATAGTTGTTAAGTACTTCCATAATTTCAGTATAGGAAGCTTCTGTAGGGGTATGGGGTGAAAGTAAACTCCTTACCAGGCGCATGGTTGCCATACTCCATGAACTCAGCAGCCACGCTTTACGTTCTTCGAGATCAGTAATTTTCTGTGCTTTAAAGAAGAACTACACTTGGTCAGACCAGGCCTCCCAGAACTCTGGTTTCGTGGGGTCAAATACCTCCAGTCAATGTCCCAGAGCAGCGGCCATTTCAGGGACCCTGGGAGCAGCGAAGTGATCTTCAGGAGCCTGAGCTGGTTGGCAAACCTCCAGAGTAGCAGCAGAACAATCCTCGGGGGTCGGGAACGGCTGGCGAACCTCGGAAGTGGCTAGAGCAGCAGCGGAGCGGTTCTCTGGAGCTGAGAGTAGCAGCGAATCCTCCGAGGCAGCAGCTGTGCAATTTTCAGGAGCCGGGAGCGCCGAGGTGGCACTGGGGCCGATCGAGGCCGGAGTCGGCTGACGAACCAGGCTGGAACAGGGGCTGGGGTCGCTGGCTGATGAGTCGCTCTTCGGGATCCCACCTTCATCGCCACTGAAAAGTACTGGAGTCTGGAGGCTGGTGGAGTGAGTTTCAGCATGATCAAGTTTATTGTAGGTCAGGAACAAGCATACCTGAGGTGGCCCAGGGGTCAGCTTATATGCACAGAAAAGCCTTGCCCCTGTCCACACCCACACTGCGGGATAGGTTAATCTTCCCACCAGAGATTACATTGGCTCATTTGAATATGCTAAGCCCCTGATAGGTGGATCTTTAGGAGCCTGGGTGCTATTGTTCTTTTACCTCAAGCTTGTACCTTTTCCAGGCCATGCGGTCAGACCACATGGCTGGCTCCATGATATGTTTGGTCACATCAAAGAATCATACAAGTGTACACATAGAGAATCGCAGCCTGGTTGTCTGTGGAATTGCGTCCAGGACATAAAAAGAAGTATAACAGAACATTCCACACACCCGACATCACCGGGCAGCTGACACCACCTCCCAGGCAGGATATGGCAGCATTAGCTGACAGGTAGCACATATGCTATCAGAAGATAATAATCACACTAGTGTAGAGTGTTCCTAGCACTGCATGATCTTCCATTGTGGGTAGCCCTTTAGATGCTATACATATAGGCAAAAATAATTAGGAAGCTGAATGAAGGATAAAGTGATCTGAATAAGGACTAACATTCAGAGTGTGGACCAACAATGCGACACAGTGGCAAAGACAGGAACATGCTTTGGAGTCAGTTATATTAATAGGAATGTCACATGAAAAAAAATGAGGCAATTATTCTGCTCTACTTCACTTGATAAGCTGCATTCAGAGCACTGCAGGTGGTTATGAATGCCTCTTTAAAAAAAAAAATGAAATGCGCTACTATATGAGCTGATGGAAAGGAGAACAACAACAAAAAAGAGAGAAGCATTCAGATACATACAATATAAGATGCTGATGAGGACAGGGAAAAAGATCAGGAGAATATTTTAATTATTGTTGCTCAACCATTTAAATATTTTTGAGAATATGAAGTGGTTTGCCATTGAGGATATTCATATTAATATTTATCATTTGTATGCTGCTTTGGAGTTTTTAGTTAGTAATAATTTTAAATATTTCAACCCAGGACGTTAGCTATTAAGGCTGCTTCAAAACTCTAAAGCAATAACGAATTCTGAAACAAATGAAAAACAACAATAACTTAAAAAAAAAAAACAGAAAGAAACAATGGGGAAGAATGGCATCTTTCAATTATGACAGCTTATGAATAGTTAAGCTTTTAAAATGTTCAAACCAGCATAAAAACCAGTGCAGAAACAGAACTGGATAATCATGAACAAAACTGATAATTCAGAAAGGGGAAGAAGGTAAAAAAAAAAAAGCAACAGAGGTTGCGGTCACACATGCGAGATAAAGGGGGGGGGGAAGAGAGGCTATTTCCTTCGATGGAAGTTGACCCACAGTTGCACAATCACACAGGCTTTTGAAGCTGCAGGCACAGCCCGCCACTGCATGATCAGATGCAACTGCGGGTGAGTGGGGGGGGGGTGTTGCCATTTGTCTCCAATGCGCTTAAACAAGGGATCGATGGTTTGCACCCCAGCCCTGAGGGCTCCCTATGGAGTGTGCAATGATGCGCATACTGAGAAGGGGAAAAAACAGTGGCACGGAGTCGGGATGACCTGATGAGAACATCCCAATGCCACGAAAGTGCGCTGGAGTGATCAGACGCAGGAAAGTCCATCTATGGCCCGTAGCAGCCTGTTTGCTACTGGACTTTCCAAGGTGTCTTTTAACTCTGCTTGTGCAACGGAGCAAAACAGGTTGCCGATGGCTGTGAGGTGCTTCCCAGTTGTTGTTTGATCGTGCTCCTTTAATCCGCCCGGCATTTGCACCTATGTGGGGGCTAATTGTGCATGTGATTGCAACCAGAGAAATCAGGAAAAAAAGCTTGAGTAAAAAGAAAGGTTTTTACTGGACACTGAAAGTTTGATACAACTTGTGTCAAATGGATCACTGCAGAGCTGAGGTACAAAAACAGACAAAGCATGACAGAGGCATGCAGAACTGTGGCTCCGTACATAGGTGTCAACCATGGGGGGGGGCTGGAGCCACCCCTGAAATTTCCTGGGGGGGCTCAGCCCCCCCCCCGGCAAAACGGAGCGCCCACCGGGCCCTTCCTAGGCCTGCCTGCTGCCTGGCTGCCGCTGCCGCCTCTCTTCCCCCGGCCTGGCCACTCCTGCCTCCGTCCATCCGTCCATCCAGGGGCCAGCTGGGCAAATGCCCAGCGTGCTGGCGTCACCCGGAAGTGATGCCATCACGCTGGGCATGTTGCCAGGGCGACGCTCTAGCAATCACCCCGAAACTCTGGGGCGATTGCCAGAGCGTCGCCCCGACAACGTGCCCAGCGTGATGGCGTCACTTCCGGGTAAAGCCAGCATGCTGGGCATTTGCCCAGCTGGCCCCTGGATGGATAGACGGAGGGACGGAGGCAGGAGTGGCAAGGCTGGGGGGGGAGAGGCAGCAGGGACATGGTCCCGGTGTGTGTGCGCACTTCACGTGCACGCACCCAAAAGCTCCCGCCCCCCACCCTGGATTTTAAAACTCAACACCCCTGGCTCTGTTGATAATCTTAACTAACAAGCAACATCATACACTCACCATTGGTTCTTTAAATACCCTGGTTTTAGGCCATAGAGGGCTGTTACAGTAGTCACCATTTCCTTGAATTGTGTCTGAAAGCAAATGGAAAGCTCAAGGAGCTCCGATAGAGCTGGTGAGATGTGTTCCCTATGGCTTACCCCCACCAGCAGTCTTGCAGATGAGTTTTGTGTGAACTGAAGTTTTCAAACATATTTCAAAGGTAGCTCCATGTTTAGCAGATTGCAGTAGTCTAACCTGGATGTGATCAGAGCATGAATAACAGTGAGCAAGTCATGCCTCTGAGTTTCAAGGAAAGGCTGACCAATCAAAGTAGATGACAGGTGATAAATGCCACAAATGAGCCTTCAGGCTTCATCTGTAGACCTCAATCTAACAGCAACCCCATATTGGAGAAAGAGGCACTGTGGCTTGCCTAAAGCCCTCTCAGAGCTCAACCAGAAGCTTCCAAGCACAAAGCTAATTCTTAACCCCATATCACTTCACCAGACTGTGGCAGATTCTTTCAAATGCTTAGGAAAATACTAACTTGAATTCCACGGAAGATTTCTGTGGGTTGGAGGGGATCAGTTGTTGATTCTTCCCTTCTGCTGTAGACCTCCAACTTTCCAACTTCACCCAATGTGGTGGCCATGTCCCCCAGGAGCAGCATTTTAGGGGAGCATTTTGGGCTGAAGTGGGAGAGGGATAACAAGAAAGTAAAATCCCTTCCATCTGCACAAAACCTTTCTGGGACCCAAACAAAAGAGAGAGAGAGACTGACTGAAACCTAGCTGGTTGAAGGTGTGGTTGACCTCTCTCCATTGAATCATTTTGGAATTCTTGAACAACATAAACCTAGGCCACGGTCACACGGCCCTTTAATGCGGGAGGAAGAGCTGTTTCCTCCCGCATTTAAAGGGACCATTCAGAATGGCCGGGACAACTCCCGTGCTGAAGCCGGCTCAAATGCGGGTTCCTCCTGCATTTTCCGACCCCGGGAAAATCAAGTGTTTTCCCAGGAGTCACGTGAGAAGCCCGCATTTGAGCCATATGGACAGCCCTCTCTCGCAATCATTGCGAGAGCAGGGCTGTCCAGATGGTCCCGTCCACCATCCCCCCCCCCTTTTACACTTGGGCGCTTGGCCACTCAAGCGCCCAAGTGTAAAAGGGGGGAAAAACCCTCAAACTTACCAGGCGGCCGGCGGGGCTCAGGGAAGGGTGCCTCCCCCGGCCACTGCCGCCAGCCGCCGCTGCCGCCAAACACCCGAGAACATTGCCGCTTCTTCTGCCTCCACCACCACCAAATGCTCGAGAACACTGAGTCTGCCGCTTCTTCTGCCTCCGCCACTGCCAAAAGCTTGAGAACGCCACAGTTTCTTCCGCCTTTGCCGCCACTGCCACCACCTCCTTCGCTGCCTCCATCCACCGCTGTTGCCCACCACCTCCGCCGCTGCCGCCCACCGCCACAGGGGTTGGGATGTGTAAACATTTCAACCCGAGGTAAAAAAATGTGGCCCCTTTAATCCGGGAGGGCTTCCGGATTTAAAGGGGCCATGTGACCACAGCCCTAGACTTAATGGTTGAGGAAGTGGTATTGCCAGAACACCATAATTTTTTCCAAGTCCTCTGTTATATAATGTGAGTTACTCTGTTGCACTCTCAGATTAGACAGGGATTCTGTCAGATTACAGTCTATAACATTGTACAGTGATCTCTCTACCTGAGTTGACAGAACTAGTATTAGAGTTGGCAAATCTTCAAGGCTTTTTAGTCTTGTGGAAAGCTATCATTCATGCCCCCTACCCTCTAATTTGTGTAGACCAGGGCTTTATTCTGCCATGACAACCATGGGGCTATTACAGAGTATTTTGACAGGGCATTTGAGGAAAGCAGACTTTTTAAAATGGTGCTTGGTACAGAAAGTCAGGGAGGTTAGGAGTTAATCTTCCCTAGAGAGAAGAGTTTAGGTGATTGGCTGCTCTACTCACTCTTGGATTGGCCAACAACAGCTGAGAGAGAAAATAAAACAGCTGATCTGGAGGGGAAAAGGGTCTTTCACAAATGGGTCTTTCGCTGTTTGGTCTTTTGAAATCTAACGTTTGAATCAGTAACCAGAGGGTTTGACTTCTGAGAGAAGAGACATTTGGGAGTCAATGTTTTCTGACACGCAATAGTCAGAAAAGTACTTCTACAGAGATAAGAAAAGAAACCCCATTATTTTAGATACATTAAAAATTGCTCTGAGGGAGAACTTTAGATTCTCAGTCAGCAAAGCTACAGAACAACCTTTTACAAAAAAAAAAAAAAAAGGATACCGGAGAAGGCTTTGGCAGAAGGTTTGGGTAGTCAGTGAGAACTCACATACAAGCCAAATAGTAAAAGGAGTTATTGCTTCTTAGGGACAAGGAGAATAACTTCCTGCCAAATAAAGGGGTTGGGAAGAGAACCCTGGTCTGTGATAAAGGGGAAAAGCTTAGACACCTGAGGTGTTAATGAAAAGCAGTAATATTTAAAGGAAAACCTAGAACGTTGAAGGAAGAAATTTAGAAACATCAATAAGAACTGTGTTAGTGCTGGAATTATACTAAACAAAGTACCCCTCAAAGAAAGAAATAGCCTTGAAACAAAACTACAAATACACTCTCTTGAATGCTCTAAGAACTCAACTCTGTATATACTAGAAAGTTTTTTTACCTCAGCAATCTCAAAACCTTGGCTGTTCCTATTATACATATATTCCCTACCTGTTTATTAAAATCTTTATTCTATTTTTGAAAGTTAATTTGCTTCAAGTGCCATTTCTCAGTGGTTTTAAAAAACTGGACAGCTCCTGTATCTTCAGTAGAGTTCCTGAGATGAGAAAAAGCCTACATTAAATATCTAAAAATAGGGTGGGACACTCAAGTTTTTTATGACAAAGAATATATACACAGTACTGTAGGGCAACTCAGTGCACTGAGGGGGACTAATGATTTGGTGGGAGAAATCTGCCAGACAGTTGGGGAGATACAGGGGTTTGTCACAGCATGCATTCCATTTGGTCTTCTAGTTTGGGCAGGATGATGTTAACCTGGGAATGGGAGAATGTCAACAGTGACCTTGTCATGTTCATTGCACAGTAAGATGTAGGCTTGTGGCATTTTCCAGCCTCTGCACAAATGGAGGAATAGTTGAGAAAATCACACACAGATAACTGATGGATTCAGATGGTTGTCAGACAGCTGTGGGGTACTTTCTTTCCTATGTGGCTGGTGCTCATTCCATTGTAGTTAATCTCTGGAGTATGCAGATGGCTTGGACATAAATCATGACACAATAGTCCATTCCATGTGACACTAATGCACATATAACTATGTCTCAGAAAGGTTGCCTCTGACACACCAATCAAAGCTGGGAAAAGGCACTGCTGGACCACTCTATCACTGGTCATTTAGATGCAATGATGGATTCAAGAGTGCCCTTCCGCCCAACTGCAAACCTGGCAAACAGAACTTATGATTCTCAAAAGCCTCTACCTTCAAAATCTTGTTGGTCTCTAAGCTGCTACTGGACTTGAATCTAGCTGTTCTACTGCAGACCAGCATGGATAAGACCTGAAACTATCTTCATGGAAGGCACCATACTCAACAGTGGCTTCCAGTTATGTAAAAAAAAAAAAAAGACTTTATATGAGACCAGCATATGCAAATAAGCTCATTATATGAAAATTCACATAAAAATTAACCTCTTAATATTTAGCTAAAAATTCTTTAAAAGATTGATAACCCTAAGATCCATATGCCAATACACACAGAGAGACATTTAGCATGTGTTGTGTTTTATGGAGATAACTGTATATTGCATCATGTCCTGCAATGCACATTTCATGATGTGAGAAACTTACCTTAGCAAATTGCCTGTCAGTTTTCAAAGCATGGTGCTTTGGACTTGTAGCCATGGGGATATCAGTAACACAAAGATTGCCCCTTGAAAGCCGGCATGACCTGCTTCCTACTGCTCCACGCACCACGTAAAAATGTCCTGCTCTGCGATCGCCACCATGCACGGCCTAATCTTGATACCTCTTTTCAGGTTTCCTGCTGACTGGCAATGTCAGTTACAACATTTCACACCATTTTTCTTCTCTATGTGTGAAATTACAAATATGGGAACTGTGAAAAGAGAATCAGCAGGATTCAGCTCTTGTTTCTCTGTATGCTATCAGAATACACCACTGTTGGGTGCTGGAAGCAGAACTGGGCAATTATTACAAAACCCTGTCTATAAATACCCACATTTCACCCCTATTAAGATGATTTCAAGAATTTGTTTAAATTCCTAGAATTGATTATGGTGGCAATGCTGACAATAGGGAGGAAAATCTGTTAAAAAAACAGACAGTCTTGGAGCATTCTATATGAATAAAACTCAGAAGATTATTTGAATGAAACTTTCTCTAGCATGTGATCTGTTATGTTCTGTGCACGATTTTCTAGCTTGAACTTTAAGACTCCCTAGTGTCAACTTACTTTCTGGATGTACCCTGCAACATGTCTGGGCATGTCACCTGTAATGCCAAGCGATACCAGCCTGAGCTTCAGCCCCAGAGAACAATGGACCCTCGGATCCTAATTGTCCCCCTATCAGAGGCTTAGGATATTCAAATGGACCTATGATAGCCTCTGGTGGGAACCTAATCCCTGTGTACCCAATCCCTGTGTGTGTGTGGGGGGGGGGGAAGTCGGGGGAGCGGTTCACCTGTAAATACAAGCAGGCTCCCCGACCACTCTTTCTCATGCTTGTTCCTGACCTCCAAATAAACTTAGCATGCTGAAAATCACTTCACCGGCCTCCCGAGTCCAGTACTCTTCAGTGGCGATGAAGGGGGGATCCCGATGAGCGACTCACTGGCCCGCAATGCTGAAAAGCACTTCACTGGCCTCCCGAGTCCAGTACTCTTCATGATCTGAGGTGGCACATGCTAGGACTTTGTTTGCCAAGACCTCATGTTGTACTTGGTCAAATGAGAGAGAACCAGGAGCTCTTCATTCTAGCTTTCCGTGAGTGCACAGGAAGCACATGGTCCTGGCTGGGAGGGGCTTCTGCTTGAGTGAAGTGAGTCAGCTACCTCCTGGGGGTGGAGCCACAGCTCTCAGCTGTAAAATAGAGCTCATTAGAGGGCTGACCCTGTAAAAATCACTCAGGATTCCTGCAGGGTTTGCTCCTGGGGCTAACGACCAATGCTTCAAACAGGGTTTCTAAGAGGAGTGGAGTTTGGTCAGGAGGGTGAGAAGGTACAGGAGAGAACTCCTCTAGTCCTGTCGAAGTTTTCTGGGAAAGGACATACAAGCTCTGTTATCAGCAGAGGGTAGTTTGTTACTGTATCCTTCCTGCTGTGGGAATCTGCACAAGATAAAGAAAGAACCTTATTTCACTCTAAAATACCTTTAAGCCAGTTATGAAGGTAGAAAGCCAGTAGGAGAGTGGGGGCTGTTCAGTGTTTTGCAGGGCGTGCCACATATCTGATTATCTACCCACTGGGTAGAAACCATGGGCATGTGCTTGATGCACAGAGCTCTTGGCAGATTCATTCCCTTGAGGCTAGGGTTGCCAACCTGGAGAAGCTGAAGGAAAGAGATGATTTTGGGTCAAGACCTTCAGGGGCTTATCAGAACAGTCCCACTCCAGTGTGAACAGCTCTTCTGCTCTTGTGGAGAGTGAGGGTCTTAAGGTCAGAAGGGTGTCAATCTGAGGGGCAGGCATGTAGCCAGGCAACTTCCCTGCAGGGGGCTTTGGGATGGGTGTGTGAGTCATGCCCTCAGATGTGGTGACATCACTAGTGGTACTGTGTAATTCGATTATTAGGAATATAGAGACAGGGTCTGTGACAGGCATTTTGACCCATGGTGGCTTACCTGCCTGGTGTGAGGTTTGCAGACATCATGGGCTCTCTGGATAGGTTGATAGATAATGCTGGGGAGGAGTCAGCACTTGTGGTGCATGTTGGCACCAATGCTATTGGGAAATGTAATCATGTGGTACTGGATGAAAAAATTAGGTTAGCAGGCAGAAAAATAAAGGCCAGGACCTCAAAGGCAGCTTTCTCAGAATTGCTACTGGTTCCATGCACAGGGCAAGCTAGACAGGCACAGATCAGAGGTCTCAGTGTGCAGAGAAGAAAAGAGACAGGCTTCACCAAGAGGGAACCAAGAGGGAAACCAGGCTGCTGACATATAATATCAAAAAGGTGGCAGAGCAGCTTTTAAACTCGTCTCAGGGGGCAAGCTGACAGAAGCTGGGGAGCCTCCAGTTCAGGACAAGTCTGTCTAAAGGGACGATTGTGTAAACACTCAGGGCAAGATTGATAGGAGCATAATAGAACTTGAGAGTGAGGGTAGGATGGCCAAAGGGCCACAGGAGGCAAGGTTGCAGAAGGAGGAGGAGGAGGAGAAATTGGATTTATACCCCATCCTTTACTTGGAAACTCAGAGTGCCTTACAATCTCCTTTCCCTTCCCCTCCCCACAACAGACATCCTGTGAGGTAGTTGGGGCTGAGAGAGCTCTTTTGAGAACTGCTCCTGAGAGAACAGCTCTGAAAGAACTTATGACTAACGAGGTCACACCAGCAGCTGCATGTGGAGGAGTGGGGAATCAAACCCGGTTCTCCCAGATTAGAGTCTGCACTCCTGACCACTACACCAAACTGGCTCTCAGGAAGGAAAGGGAAAGACATTATAGCTATCTATATGCCAGTGCTAGAAGTCTCTGAGGCAAGATGGGGAGCTAGAGTGCTTGCTGCTAAATGACAATTTATATATAGTCAGTTTCTCAAAAACATGGTGGAACGAAGAATATAGGATATGGTCATCTCTGAGTAAAAGCTCTATAAAGCAAGGCAAGGAGAGATGGACTGAGGGAGGTATTGCATTGTACATAAAACAGGGTATAGAATCAAATCAATTAGAAAGCATCAGGGAAATTATCTCCTCAGCAGAACTGATATGTGTAGAAATACTGGGCCCTGAGGGTAACATAAAATTGGGGGTGTACTGTCACCCACCTGATCAAATCCTTGAAGCTGATTTTGAGATGGAAAAGAAAATAAGGGAGGTGACTAAAGCAGATAATGTTGTGATACTGGGAGACTTCAACTAACCTTGCACTGACTGGGTAAACAGTCATGTGTTCGAGTGATGCTGTAGAAATGAGATTCCTAGACATCATAAATGACTGCACACTGGAATGGTTGTTCACAGAGCTAATCAGAGGGATAGTGATCCCAGACTTGGTTCTGAGTGGGTCTTAAGACCTGATGAAAGATGTAGATGTTACACCAATTGAGAATGGTGACCATAATGCTATTAATATCAATGGAAAGTTACCCCGGAAGTCCTAAAGTCCAAAAGTCAAAAGAGGGAACTTTACAAAAATGAGGGAGATAGTTAAAAGGAAGCTGAAAGGGAAACATAACAGAGTCAAATCCCTACAGGATGCTTGCCAGCTATTTAAAACCACAGTAATTGAAACTCGGATAGAATGAATTCTCCCCATTAGAAAAGGCAGTGCCAAGTCAAAAAGAATACCATTTTGTTTAATAACGCAAGTCAAGGAAGCTATAAAAAGCAATTGAGAGACTAAGTCCTGTAAGCCGTTCTGGGCCTGCAAAGCGGGGAAAGCGGCCTATAAATCGAATAAACAAATAAATAAATGTGAGACTGTTGATCAATGTAACATCACTAAATTCAGCCACTGTACCATAAGACCAGAGAGTAGCAAATGTTACACTCATTTTAAAAAGGATCCAGAAGGGAATCAGAAAGTTACAGGCCAGTTAGCATAACACCTGTCCTCAGGCAAATTAGTAGAAACTGTAATCAAAGATAGAATTATATGAGTTCCGGTTCCGCTCTCTCGCGCAGCAGACACAAGGAGTTTGAGCTCCGAAGTGTGCTGTGCTTTTCCCCGAGAATATCCAGGCAATACTTCTGCCTTTCTTCCCACCCGTAGAGTGGAAAGAAGCGAAGAGCTTGGGGGCTGCCTCGGGAGGCTGGCTGCCTTCCCTGGGCAGTTTTTTGTCCTTTTTCCCCAGCCCTAAGCGGAGTCTCTGGAGGAGTGCTGTCGCCGTGGGATCAACGGCCGCGAGCTGAAGAGGAGGGAAAAGAACCACAAAGGAGCCGAAGACCGGACAAGCCGGTTAAACCCAGGACTGAAGCTAAGTTTGGGTTATATTTTGATTTATAGAGATAGTTATAAGCAACTTTGCCCCTAACTAATTGTTTGCGGAGGTTAACGAGAGCCCCGTGCCAAAGCGGCCAGCGGAAGAAACAATTAGCGAGAAGAGCCGGGGGGTGGTGACCTAAAAGACCAAAGGTGCTGCACTAACCTTTTTTCTTTTTCATTGTTGTAGGTATATTTTGTTTTTGGTGGCGAGGTCCCTTCAAGGAGCGGCACGAAGGAGGGAGTCGACTCGTGAGGAAGCCGGTTTGGGCAGTGACGAAGCGACGGGGATCTGCGCACGCGCGAGAGCGGAGACGGCGAGAGTGAGAGGCCAAGTAACGGAGACTACGCGGGACTACGTTAGAAGAGTAGCGGGACTACGCTAAAAGAGTAGCGCCGGAAGAAGAATCGCTAGAGGACAGCCAGCACAGACAGAGACTTAATAAAGCAACGGAGAACGACTGCAGAGGAGGAATGACGGACAGTACAGTAAGAAGGGAGCTTAAAGGAGTGTGGGGACAGTGAGGACAGCAGGAAGACTGGACGTTCGCAGAAGTTGATTTGGGGAAGTAGAACTTGATGCTGGATTCATAAAGCTTGGAGGATTGTATAGGGCTATATAGGGGATTCTACTATAAACAGTGCGTGGTAATTTGTATACTCAAAAGCTGAGCTGTATGTTGGGCTGATTGGTGGGATTTATACTGTATAAGCTTATATTGCTCATATTGCTGAATAGCTGGTGAATATTTGGTACTGTCTCACACATATTCTCTGTTTTTCTGTTTTCTGGCACCACTTGCTGTACCTTGGTATTGCCTGTTGTAAGAACTCAGTATAGGGTTAGATATTTTGTCTAATTAGGGGTAATTAATAGTTCTTTAATACCCTTTAATTAAGTTCCAAAAGGTGATTAGATAAAATTTAATAAATTAAGTAGAATTAAAATAAAATTAATACAGTAGACGTTTAAAATTTGGGGAAATTAATTAATTAATTAATTAAGTTAGCATAATCACTATAACGGATTAAAAATAAGCTAATTGCATATTAAATTTAATTTAAGTTGATTGGAATTAATTAATTGGAATTAATTAATTAAAGATAGCTGAAGATAATTAATTAAAGGTAAGAGATTTGATTAATTAACTTAACTTAACTTAACCAATTGATATATAACAAGGGACTAAAATAATTTAAAATCTAAGGGTAATTAATAGTGCCTGTTAGTGATCATTAAGTAGGTTCTCAGAAAGTGATTAGATTGAGATTAATAAACTAATTAGAACTAATACTAGATACATAACGTAATAAAAATATAAATAAAATACAATTAGGCGCATAACAAGAAACTTGGTAAATTAAATTATAAAATCAGTAGTTCAGGGTTTATGGCGTCTGGCAATCCAGGAAACATAAGGAAGAGCTCCATACCTTCTCCATCCAACGTGAACCCACTGAGCCAAATGAAGTCCGCTTCGAACACATCGTACACGAACAAGGAAATCAAGACCATGATAGATGATTCTGTCGCAGCAGCAGTTAAAGCGGTCTTAGAAAATACACTCCCTGCAGTGCTGGATAAAGTTGAAGAGAGACTGCCAACTATAATTCAGAAGGAACTCCAGAAGGAAATAGCGCCAATGCGTAAGAAAATGGATGACCTGGCCTTACAATTTAAGACGGAAATCGAGGAGGTTAAGACGCAGATTGCGACTAACAAGATGGACATACAAAGATTATCAAACGGAGGCAGACAGACTAACGCCAGGGTGAGGGAGCTGGATCTTGATATGCAAGAGATGAAGGCAAAGAATGAAAACCTTGAAGAAGCATTGATAGGCCTTGAAATGGATAAAGCAGCTTTGATGATAAGGTGTCAAAATGTCCCGGAGAATCTAGGTTCAGACTGGAAAGACGAAATTATCGCAGCGGTGGAAGAGCAGCTTAAAGTGGGATCCAGTCAAGAAATCGCATCTGAGATAGACCTAATGTACAGAAGAAATACGGCATATGCAAAAAAATTTAAAGTTCCACGAGAAGTACAGATCAGGTTTAATAAAAGAAACATGCGCGATAAAATCTTGAAAGCAGCATATGATACAAGAGTTGTCATACAAGGCGAAGCTATAAAATTTCTGAGAGACATTCCCTGGAGAGTCCGCGAGAAGAGGAAAACGTATCAACATTTAGCCAACGCACTACGGGAAAACAACATTTTGTACAGATGGAACATCCCAGAAGGCCTGATCTTTGAGCACAAGGGAAGAAGGCACAAATTAGATTCAGTGTTCAAGTTGGACAATTTTCTGGATACATATGGTGCAGATCTTGGTTTAGCAGAGGAAGATGACGATGATTCTAAGTCGGAAAGCGAGGAAGAAGAGGAGAAGAAGAAGGAAGAAAAGGAAAGTAAAGAAGGGAAAAAAAGAGGAAAGAAAAAGGCGAACAGTGCAATACCACTACAAATACAAACCTGAAAACAGACAAAGACTAAGAAGAAGAAGAAGTAGAAGAAGAAGAAGAAGAAGAAGAAGAGATTGGATTTATACCCCGCCCTCCACTCCCCAAGGGAGTCTCAGAGCGGCTTACAAACTCCTTACAAACTCCTTTTCCCTTCCCCTCCCCACAACAGACACCCTGTGAGGTAGGTGGGGCTAAGAGAGCTCTTTCCCAAGCTGTCCTTGAGGGGACAGCTGGTACAGAGCTATGGCTTGCCCAAGGTCATCCAGCCAGGTGCAAGTGGAGGAGTGGGGAATCAAACCCGGTTCTCCCAGATTAGAGTCCGCACACTTAACCACTACACCAAACTGGCTCTCTGGAGACTGAGGCAGGGGGTGCAGGGAAAGAATAATGAACTAAGGAACAAGGACAAAAGGTGAGAGATGGAGACGAAATCTAAAGACTTCAAGTTAGTATCAATAAATGTCAACAGCCTGAACGTGCCACAAAAAAGATCAAGAATATTTCACCAATTAAATAAACTAAAAGTAGATGTAATATGTCTTCAGGAGACCCACATCAAAAAGGAACATGTGAAACACATTAATTATAAAAGATTAGGTTCCACCTTTGTAGCAGCAGACGCAAAGAAAAAAAAAAGAGGGGGGTTGTGATTTATATAAAAGAACAGCTACATCCGGAATTAGTCTACGCCTCGGAGGATGGTAGAATAGTAGCGGTATCTCTAATAAGACAGGGAAAGGAATACTTAATTATCAATATCTATGCACCCAATGCAAATCAAAAACTATTCTTTAAAGAACTAGCGGAGATAATGAGGGGAAAAAAATATGACAACATTTGTTTAGTAGGGGACTTCAATGCAGTGGTAGACAGAAAAAGGGATAGGAATTCTATCGGGCATTCGAAGGGCAAATCTCGGTAATATATAAAGATCTTTTAAAAGAAATAAGTCAGACAGGTAGGTTACCAGATTCATGGAATTCAGCCTTAATATCTTTAATCCCAAAAAATAAAGAGAAACTAGATTCAATCGATAACTATAGACCGATTTCATTATTGAACGCGGACTATAAAATTTTTGCAAGTATATTGGCAGAAAGGTTTAAGAAGATTCTTGTCCAAACAATTGAAAGAGACCAAGTAGGATTTCTTCCAAAAAGACAACTTAGGGAAAACATTAGGACTCTTATAAACACACTAGAGTATTATGAAGCACATCCGGAAAAAGAGGCGGCTCTGATGTTTATGGACGCAGAGAAAGCCTTTGATAACTTATCCTGGAAATTTATGTTAACAACATTGAGAGAATGTGACCCGGGGATTTATTTTAGGACAATGATTGAAGCTATATATAGAAAGCAATCCGCAAGAGTAAGAATTAACGGAGACATCTCACGAGAATTCCCCATAGAAAAGGGCACAAGACAGGGTTGTCCTTTATCCCCGTTGTTGTTTATCTTTGCGTTAGAATTTTTATGTGACCAAGTAAGAGAGGATAAAGGCATCAAGGGACTGAAATGTAAAAAACAGGAATATAAGTTATGCGCCTATGCGGATGATTTGATGTTTATCATGGAAGAACCCTTAGACTCATTGAAAAGACTCTTAGAAGTAATCAAAGATTATGGAAAAGTAGCTGGCCTTAAAATTAATATTCAAAAGACTAAGCTAATAGTTAAAAATTGTACAGAACAGTTGAAAACTAAAATAAATCATATTTCAGGAACTGAAGTGGTAAAAAAGGTCAAATACTTAGGAATCGTGTGCTCTAATAAAACAAGCTCTCTAATCGAAGATAATTATAACACACTCCTGAAAAAGATCAAGGAAGATCTAGATAGATGGAAGGATCTGAATGTATCATGGCTTGGGAGGGTAGCAGCCATTAAAATGAATATCCTACCAAAGTTTCTGTTTCTGGCACAAACAATTCCCTTATTAAAACAAAATGCCCAATTCTATAAGGAAATAAATAAGATAACTAGGAAATTTATTTGGTCACCAAATAAACCATGTGTGAGATGGAAATTACTTCAAGACCAAAAGGATAAAGGAGGTATAGGATTACCAAATTGGGAACTTTACGGTAAAGTAGCTGCGTTAGTGTGGATAAAGGAGTGGCTGATATTAGAAAATCAGAGAGTATTGGCATTGGAAGGACATGATTTATATATGGGTTGGCATGCATATATTTGGTACGGGAAACATAAAATTCATTCTAATTTTTTGGCGCATAAATTGAGAGCAGCTTTATTAGATATATGGTTAGATTTGAAAGATAAATTCTATTTAAAAATTCCCGGATGGGTTTCTCCATTGGAAGCCTTTATAAAACCAACACTTGCCAACACCAATAAATTAGTGAGTTATAATAAATTATTAGATGACAAGGGAAAGATTAAAAGAGAAACACAATTAGAGGAAGAACTGGGGATACAGTTAACCTGGTGGGAAACCGTACAACTCCAGTCTAGATATCAAAAAGACATAAAAACGGGCTTTAGTAATAAAAGTAATGATATAGATGAGATTTGGTTGAAAAACAACAATAAATTAATTAATAAACTATATAAGTTTTTATTAAATTATGAAATGCAGGGAGAGTTAATTAAACCGACTATGATAGATTGGATGCAGGATTTCGGCGGTAGTATTGATGTAGATAGATGGGTAAAGATATGGAGAACGGTGAGATACTTAAAGGTAGTAAATTATAAGGAAAATATTTATAAAATGTTCTATCGCTGGCACTGGACTCCGGAGAAGTTACATAAATGTTATGGAAATGTATCTAACAAATGTTGGGCGTGTGGAGTTAGTAAGGGAACATACTTGCATATGTGGTGGACATGTAAAATAGTTAAACTGTATTGGATAATGGTTAAAAACATGCTAAATGAGATTATGGATGTAGATATTCCTTTGGACCCAGAGATATTTTTACTGAACTTGATTCCGGATGGATTAAATAAGGAAAATCAGAGATTGATAGCATACATACTTACGGCAGCACGAATCTTAAGGGCAAAAATTTGGAAGTCAACGAAAATGCCAAACCGAAAAGATATAACTAAATTATTGCTAAATTGGGCGGAGATGGATAAATTAAGTTATCTGTCAAACCCACAAGCAAAAGTGGATAAAATAGAAGTCTGGGCAAAATTGTATGAATGGATAGAATAAGTAGATGGCTCTGTCATGATATGATATGTTTAAATGTAATAATGTGTAAATGTGTAAAACTAATAAAATATATTATAAAAAAAAAAAGATAGAATTATTAGGCACATAGAGAGAAAATCAGCATGTTTTCTGCAATAGGTAGTCTTGCCTCACCATCACCAACCTTTTGGAGATCTTTGAAAAAGTGAACAAGCGTATACATAATAGCAGGGGTCATTTCGTAGAAAAAGAGGTGCAAGAGCTCATTAGCATAACTCATTAGCATAACTCATTCGCATATGCCATACCCCCTAACATACCGGAAGTGTGTCAGAAGGCAACACCCACCCCTCAGGCTCCACTCCACAGGTGAGTGAAACTGACCTGCTCTTCCTCCATTCCCTTCCCCATCCAATACTTTGTGCAATAAAAATAAGCGTAAAGAACACACCCTCATTCTCTTCCTGCTCCCTTGAAACCACCAGGTTTCAAGTAGACTTGAGATACCCAGGACATGTGCACCACCCATCCCTTTCCCTTCCCCTCCCCACAACAAGACACCCTGTGAGGTAGGTGGGGCTGAGAGAGGTCTTTTGAGAACTGCTCATGAGAGAACAGCTCTGAGAGAACTTGTGACTGGCCCAAGGTCACACCAGCTGCTGCATGTGGAGGAGTGGGGAATCAAACCCGGTTCTCCCAGATTAGAGTCCAACTCCTGACCACTACATCAAACTGATGGGGTGGAAGCTGCTGAAGGGTTGGTGAAATTTCTTCAGTACTTATGTGCCATGTGCCCAGATAAAAAATGGTATACTTAGAAAATTTATATGCCACCTTGAGCAAGTCTCTGGAAAAGCAGCACACAGGCATAAAAGGAACAATGATAAAATTATCAATATTAAAACAAAACATTAAAAACAATAAAGACCCTAGCAGGGCTTTCCCTGGGGCGCTGCGCCTCTGCACTGCTCGGGGAAGCCCAGGAGGGGGTGGGGCTTGGTCATGTGCCCGCTCCCTGGGCTCCTCACTCCCGGAGCTGCGCTCCTGTGCGCTCCCGCTCCAACGGACCCCTGAGGTTACCACATACTTCCTTTTTTGTTCATATCTTTGTCAATGAGAAACATAGTATAGAAACACTTTCACCCACATCTGTTATTCAACAGGGCCATCCTAAGCAGAGTTATGACCTTCTGAGTCCATTGAAGCCAATGAGAATTAGTGGAAATTAGAACAAGAGGCTAAAGTTTTGCTTACATTCCCAGGCAATAACATATCTTCATTTTTTAATGTATAGATTTTTAAAGTGCCCAAATGAGGTCACAGATTCTTCGTTATTACAATAATCCTGTACGGTTATCCATTATTACTACTGACCACATGTTATATGGAAGCAACCAAGGATGAGAGATAGCTTGACTGAGGGTTTTGTAGCTGAGCTAAGATTTTAACAGAGAGGAAAGGTGATACGGTATAGCCCACCCCAATCTCGTCAGATCTTGGAAGCTATGTAGAGTCAGTACTTGGAAGGGAGGCCATGAAGGTCTGCAGAGGCAGGTAATGGCCAACTGCTTCTGCTTCTTACTTGCCTTGAAAACTCCTTGCTGGGGTGACCATAAGTTAGCTCAACTTGACAGCACTTTACACACACAAGATTTCAATGGGAAGTTTTCTGCTTCTAGCTCATGCTCTTAACCACTATACTACTCTAACCATATTAAGCTTGTCTCCCCAACAAACTGTCACTCCCATTCTAGTCATTTTCTTAAAGAATGGGGGAATCAAAACAGAATTTCTGCCCTTTGGTCTGGAACAGTTCATATTACTGTTTTCAGTACAGCCATTTAAATCTCCACCCTGGGGGAGAAACATGTATTTGTTAATGTAGCATGCTTCATATTGAGAGGGTATGGTATATAATGGATTTACTGATGCATAAATAATGTTGGGAAATATGAACACTTATTAGGAAAAATGGGGTACAAAGAGATAGGAAATGGCACAGAAATAAAGAATCAAGAGTTTGGTTCTCACAAGGGACAAGCTAATCAAAGTAGAGATTTGGAGGTTGAAACAGCGGAGATGAAGAATTTGAAATCATCCATACTACCCAATTTACCAGGTAGCAGCAAACAATTAAGTGCAGGCCAGCATATACTTCGAACACTGTCCTCCTTGGTTCTGCAAAGGGCATTACTCTGCTTTGGGGGGGAAATTATACCCCACCTCTTCTACCCTAAGGAGTCTCAAAGTGGCTTACAATCACCTTCCCTTGCTTTTGTCACAACAGGCACCCTGTGAGGTAGGTGGGCCTGAGAGAGTTCTAAGAGAATTGTGACTGGCCCAAGGTCACCCACCAGGCTTCAGGTGGAACAGTGGGGAAACAAACCCAGCTCTCTAGATTAGAATCTGACTCTCTTAACCACTGCACCATGCTGGTTTATGCTTTGACTCATGCTGTGTGCATGGAAATGTCACCATTGCTTAGGGGTGTAAGAAGTACATGCATGGATACATTATGACCCCAAGAACAGCAGAAAATATGCTTTCACAGCAGGCATTTGCTTCCAGATTTCATTTCTTCTCATTCTGCATTGCAGTGGTTATAGTGGGTAACATTTCATGACCACAGAGTGGTATTTGTCCCCATAAAGGCCTGTGTTGGCATCATACCACCCCACAAAGTATTTTCTTAAATGGTGAATAAATATATTTATCTGAAATTTATCTCATTTCTCTAAGCATAAAAAGCAGCTTAAAAATAAAACAGAAAAAAATCAAATATACAGAAAAGCAAGTTAAAACTATTATAATGAATCAAAACAGTCCTTAACAAAATCTAACATTTTTGATGCCAGGAACAAGCCTATGCAAAGATCCACTGAATATCTTTTGGAATTCAGCCAAGAAAAACTCATTGAAACCAGTCACTTTACACATATTGTGAACATGAACTAGAGGGGGTGCCCTATTCACCTTCTTGGGCAGGTCGTCCATTAGGTAGAGGTAAGTTCTGAGATCACCATCCATCACACAGGGAATAATGACATATTCCAGTGTGAGGGCAACATTGATTTACAATGCAGTCCTGAACAGGGCTGCATTATGGCTTTCATGGGGCCTAGGCACTTTTGCCTTTGTGGGCTCCTCCCACCATAATAATATAAATGTTAAAAAATATTTTTGATATAACTTTAAATACTTCAACATTTTATTTTTTTCTGTTTTTAGGCAAAATTTAATAGATTTTTGTGGGCCCTAAAAAATTTTTTTTCCTGATGTGAGAAAAAAATTAAAACATTTTTGCGGGACCCTAAAAGTACCAGGGGCCCTAGGCGGTGTGCCTACTGTGCCTAATGGATGATCCAGAACAGGTCTATTCAGAAGTAAATCCCACTGAGTTTGAGAGTACTTTTTCCCAAGCACAGGATTGTGAATAATACATATATTTATTGTTAAATTATTCAAAACATTTAGGGGCCCAACGTTAGCCTCATTACAAATTAAAATACATGTAACAGAACTAGAAACCAATGTGACCCTATGCGTTTCAACCCTAAGTGGCCTTCTTTAGAGATCAAGCTTATTGCATACATACGGGTTCATGCTACAACTTGTAACTATTAACAAATCCATATTGGACCAAAAAAAGGTTTTTTTCTAATAAAGATAGACAAAACCTTGGGGAAAGTGGTCTATAAATATTTAAAACAAATAAAATGAAATTATAAGGATGTGTGTGGTAAGACTGATAACATCAAGAGAATTCCTTGACACATTATGAATGGCGGGACCTCTACAGAAACTCCCACCTGGCAAGAATTCCTTGGAAGCTGGACACAATTTTAAGTTACATGAATGTCTTTTTAAAAGAAAGTAGATACCTGAAGTTCAAATTGTGTTCCAGAGTACATTGTTTCCAGCCTTCATGATAATGTTCAGTTATGAAGTTACAAGTATGTGAAGACTCAAAGGGGAAATTAACAGAGAGAGAGAGAGAGAGAGAGAGAGAGAGAGATTTCACCCAGTCTTTCAGAACAGCAACACCATAAACAAATGTATAAGATTTTAGCTTGTAGACGTGACCACCGACTGTGGCATGCATATGTATGCATTTATAATTACCAAGACATCTAATTAAATTACTCTTATCTGCAAGCCATCTGAACCTAACAAAGCAGATAATAAGTTCCAGAAACAGATACAGTGTGGGGGGTCAATGCTATTTTAGTTGCAAACTCTGAAACATTAAATCATTTATGTTTAGTTACAGAACATTATCTGCCCCTGAACACATTCCAGACTTAACCCCCCTTCTGAAAGGAGTGGTTCTCATCAGCCTGTGAGCTTAGGCCCCTAAAGATGGGTAGATCATTATCAGGAAATGGCCTCCTACTTCATTTATAGAATGAGCCAAGAGACAGAGTGCCAACCTACCTGCCACAATGACTGAAGGCTGAACAGCCATCCCATTCTGTGGAGACAGTGCATCTATTTACTGGTATAAGCTACAGAGATCCAGTGAAGCAGGTGGAGCTCTTCTCCTCTTGATGAATGTAATGCATGTATATAGACAGAACCAGAAGACTACTATACCACCCAACCTGGTCCAAAAATTGAGGGCTGATTCTTTTACAAAGATTCCATGAGTGAATGATTTGACAGTAAAGCTTACATGTTTAACTGTGCCAGTCAGACATAGGCCAATCAGTGGTGTGTCCACTTCAGCACCATACAATTCAATCATCTGCTAAACAGCTTCGCATCGGTTTTTTGCAAAATTGAGCATTTTCAAAAATGCTGCCAGTTTAAAGAGATCAGCAGCCATTAATGTTGCCGAGGACTACTTAGATGAACACTGAATGGTAGGATTTTTAAAAAGGCATAACATTTATTTATGACAGATTTATATGATTTGTGACTCACTTAAACTATTTACAGTAACCTCCCAAGTGGAGCAGTGGCGCAGCAACAAGAACTCTATTGGGCTGTGTGAGAACTTGAAAAGTTAATTGCACTGAACTGTACTTTTGGGAAGGAACAGTTAAAACAACCTCCCGAATAGTCACAAACAGGTTTGTTGAAAAATTGGCTCCCTATTTGTAACTGGTAAACAGGATGAGTTGAATTGATGGGTGTTTGGGCATCCCTAGTCTTATGGATTATCTCTGCAGTGAAGTCCACTAACTCTTGTTTTCTTGCCAGAAGGCCTTCATATCCCTACCTTGATTTCTTCCCTTCATTTTATGCTGTGTGATCTGCTTGTCCTATGATGATTTCACTCCCTTTATTAAAAAAAAAGATAAAATTAAGAATTGTTTTATATATTACAGCTTTGGTATGGGGATAGAAGCTAGATTAGATTTCCTAGAAGATGTGTGAAAATGAAATCCAATTCCCTGGAGGACATGATGAAGTGCACAATCTCCTTTATAGCTATTGTCTCTTTCAAAGGTTAGCAAATGAAGCTGAGGTGAATTTTGAGAATAAACATCCCATGTGTAGAATTAACCTAAACATTTCATACTGCACTTCAGTGGAGGCACTATAAATGATGCACTGTGTGTGTATATACTTTTCTGATGGGAAAAAGCTTCATACAATGGATGTTGAAGAAAGTCTCTCGTCTTCCCCTGTTGCTCCCTCCCCTCCTCTCCCCCCCCCCTTTGTTGGAGGAAGCCTTGGTGGAAAAGAGTCATAAGATCTAGCTGAGCTAAAGGGTGTCATATGAGCCAACCTATAGTAATTTATTTTAATGGTCTTTTTACTTTGGCATGTTGTAAGCCACCTTGAGTTGAAGATAGCTTTGGTTATTGTTAGCCAATAAATAAATAAAAAATAGAGAAAATATTCACATAAGGAATTGTAGAATTGTAGTCTTTAATTGCTCCCCACTCAGTAAAAGAGTTCTAGTCACTACATGTTGGCTATAGCAAAGTGTCTTTCATTCACCCTATTTGCTTTGCTCAAAAAAATGCAATTTGGGATTGAGTGGAAATGTGGAGGGAAAAACAGAGAGGAGGAAGGGTAGGATTTCTTGCTAAATACTAATCAGACTCTCTGTACCTAGCCAATAGGTTGTATGCATACGATCCACTTGATTTCATACAGGGATTAAGATGATGTATGCATTTTTTTGAATGGGGACTCACTTATATTCAATGCCTGTGGGTCCATTAATTTCAACAGGGCATAGGCAGTCAGTTTGACTTCCATGGAGGGGGGGCAAGGACAAGGAGTATCAGATGTAGGGATGGGCATGAACCATTAAAATGTGGTTTGGTTTGTGGTTCATGGCGTGCCCCATTCACAAACCACGGACTATCACAAACTTTTGGCTTCCTCTCAAACTGGTTTGGTTTGTGAGGTTCATAAGGTGGTAGAGTGCACCCTGGTGTGCTAGAGAACCCAAACTTACAGGAGATCTCTGGATGACTCTCTTCTACCTTCCCTCCAAGTTTGGTGATGATTGTATTTACAGACTCTGAGTTATGACCCCTCAAAGGAGGTGCCCCCAGAAAAGTGTTTTCTAGGGAAATGACAGGCAGTCATTTCTCCAGAAAGCACTTTCCTGGGGGCATCTTGGGGGGGGGGGGGTGTAACCCTGTAAATACAATCCTCACCAAGCTTGGAGGGCAGGTAGAGGAGAGTCAGCTGAAGATCTCATGTGAGTTTGGGGTCTCTAGATTGCACAGGATGCTTCTATACAATCCTGAACCTCCTGAACCTGCCCCTGTCAAAATGACCAAGGTTCCAGAGTGTATAGAAGGGCTCCTGTAGAAGCTAGAAACATCAAAGTCACAGGGACCTCCCCCAGATGCTTGTCTGCATGCCCTACAAGTTCTTGCTTTAAAGTGATGTAAACACTGTGATTGAGCTGAGACAGTCTGTCTGGAAATGTCTCCACTCACAAACCAACACAAACCTCCATAAACAGCTTGAAAGTTCATGGAAAGTTCATGCTGGGTGACCCGCCACAAACTCGACTTCATGAAGCACAAAGTGGCCAAAATTTGTCACAAATTTTAGTTCGTAAGCCAGTTCATGCCCATCCCTAATCAGATGCCATGGGAGCTCAAACCCAGAAAGTGGGGTCACCAGAACATTTGGGTATCTATATTGATGATAAAAATACACAGAACGATTAGAGTATTTTGATGTGTACATAAAAAGGGAATTAATGTTCTCATAATTTAATGACTGCCAAGGGGTTAGACATCTCACCAATTTTCCTCCTTGCTAGTGCCCTTATCCCACATGACTTTAGTACATGCAGGTCCCATCATCTCCAACCCAGCCTTTATTGGTTGTCAGCTGGGACTTTCCTTCCTTTTTCATTGGCAGAAAAGTTGTTTGGATCCAACCCTATGCTTTAAATATCATGTAGTTTAATCCTATGGATTTTTTTTTCTGAGCTGGAATTCTGTGTGTCTTATTCCCAGGGAAGTGTGCGCAGAAGTGCCACCCCACAAATCCATGTACACATGCAGGAAGTTGGTTATGTATTTTAGAAAATCTGTCACTAGGAGTATATGAAGAAGGAGCTAAGAAAATACCACTTCTTTTAGTGGGCTTCTCTGCAGAAGATAGAGAAAAAGAGTTGCTGGGAAAATTCATTCCACTTCAAAAGAAATAAGTTGCTCCACTTTCACATCCAGAGGGAACCCAAAAGGTCTCCCATGCAGCTGCATCTACTGGCATGTGCAAGATGGCTTTTTGCATGCCACCACAAAAGCCACATTTTGAGAATTTCCTCCAGTCTGCCAAAACCTGAATCCTACACATGCTAACAGATGTATGCAACTGGCTTGAAACAGATCTCAGTACCTGCAGTTGGCTCAGGCTTTTCCCGTGACAACCCTACATAGATGCAAGCCTATGACTAGGCTCTGTGATCCATACATGAGGGTAGCAGTGTTGGTCTTCAGTAGACCGACATACCGGAGGGACCGCCTTTCCCTGTATATACCCCAGAGAGCACTACGGTCAGGGGCGCAACATCGCTTGACCATTCCAGGCCCTAGGGACGCCAGGCTTGCAACCACTAGGGCCAGGGCCTTCTCAGTGACGGCTCCTTACTGGTGGAATGAGCTCCTGGAGGAGAACAGGGCCCTGCAGGACCTTTTACAGTTCCACAGGGCCTGCAAGATGGAGCTCTTCCACCAGGCTTTCAATTAGGAGCTGCCACACCATTAACATTACCACTATTCACATCTGTGGTATGGGTCGGCCCTGGCCTGGAGACTGAGCCACACCATCATACAAGCCTGAAGACCAAATGAACTTGTTCAGTATCATACAGTATGCCATCTTTAGTACTGGAAGACGACTATTAATACTAGCACTTTAAAGTACCTTGTGATTGTTTTAATGTAGAAGTTTTAACTTTGTATATGGTTTTTACGGTACCGGTTAACGATTTTTGTAAGCCGCCCTGAGCCTGTTCATGGGGAGGGTGGGGTATAAATAAAATTAATAATAATAATAAGAAATAATAAGAAATAATAGTAATAATAACAACAGCTAGATTTTAGTCTGGTAGCACCTTAGAAACCAACAAGAGTTTTGGGGTATAAGGTTTTGAGAGTCAAAGCTCCCTTTGTCAGATACTTCATCGACAAATACACCAAATGCAACAAAGACAAAATGGCTTAGCAGGCATAATTATTGATTGATTGATTTACATCATTTCTTCCCTCTCTTTCTCCCCAGTGGGGACCCAAAGTGGCTTACATCATTTTCCTTTCCTTCACTTTATCCTCACAACATCTCCATGGTGTAGGTTAGGCTAAGAGGGTGGGACTGGCCCAAGGCCAGTTGAAACTCCCAAATCCTAGTCCAACACTCTACTCTCTTTGTACAACCAAGGAAATCAATGGAAAATGTAGGAAAGGGAGTATAGTATTCACCAAGATACATCTAGGTGGGAAGGGCGGGGTATAAATCAAATAAATAAATAAATAAACATTTGTAAAGGCAAAAAAAAGAACTTTAATATCAGCCTTGGTTAGTATTTCAAAGGGTGACTTCCAAGGAATACCAGGGTTGTGACGCCAAGGCAGGCAATGACAAACCACCTCTGAAATGTTTCTTGCCTAGCTACCTAGAGGTGCATAATGCTAAAGGGCTAGACCTTCTGGCTGCCAGACAATCTTAGGATCTCCTGACTAGTCTATACACAATGCCATACAACAACAACGATGATGATGATGATACTAATACTAATTTATTTTTAGAGGTGTAGTTATATTTTTACTGTATAAAATGACAGCTAGTATTTCAAAGTGATGGTTCATACACACATATACTAATTAATGACTGTATCCTTGCTCACTTGTGGCTGACTATATGCACTGCTTCTGTGGCAAAGCATTGTGTTTCAAGTGATGTGTAATGAGGTGAAACCTCTGTCTGTGGTAATTGATCTTAGCACTTGATGCCACACTCAAGAAGCAATGAATATGCATAACTAAGCCAACACTTATGAATGGAGATGCTCACCGTTGCTTGTAGTGTTGCATTGGTTAGAAGATGGTTTGAGCTCTTCTATTCCTCTTGATGCTATCATACCTGGAATCGAACACTGAGGAGGGAAAGTCTTCTCACTCAGCATTTGGTGACATAACCACAGGGAAGCCTGACTTACAGTCAGAAAAATCTTTAAAGATCTGTACAGCCTTTCCTCCTCCCCGAATCTCCCCTACATAATCATATATATCCATCTTTACTTCTGAACGCATAAAGCTGCCTTATAAAGAATCAGACCATTGGTCCATCAAGGTCAATATTTTCTACTCTGGCAGCAGCTCTCTAGAGTTTCAGGCAGAGGTCTTTCACATCATCTGCTACCTGGTCCTTTTAACTGGAGATGCTTGGGATTGAACCTGGGATCTTCTGTATTCCAAGCAGATGCTCTGCCACTGAGCCACAGCCCCTGCTTTTCTCCAGTTTCTCAATCCATAAGTGGCCTGCAGCAAATATTCATTTGCTGCAACAAATGCTCAGAATGCTTACCAGGCACAACCTATTTGAGTCTGTCTTCAAATCTCACCGATTTCATGAAGCCTGTGAAAGGGAAAACCTTTTGTAACATGTAATTCAACTTTCCTTGTGTCATGGCATAACTATACTACACATTTTGAGATTAGGCAGGTAGCAGCCCTATAGGGCTGCCTTCTTGGTCATGGCACCAAAACTCTGGAACTCTCTCCCTAGAGAGACTCATCTGTACCCTTCTGTTGCCATCTTCTGCCTGTAGGTGAAGACTTTTTTTGTTTCTTTTGGCATTCCTTCAGTGATCCCTTTTTTGAAAGTGAATAATGTGTTTTTGTAACTAAAAAGTGGGAGGACATCATGGATGTTCTAAGGCATCATCATATGTCCAACCATGACATCCTTCCTGCACAGTGTTTTAATTGTAGTTTTTATGTTTTTGTATATGTATTTTAGCTCTAGTTTTAATTGTTTTAATGATGTGTTTTTGTTGCATTTAATGGTTTTTAAAGTGTTTTATTATGTCTGTTTTTAATTTGTTGGCCACCTTAGTGGCCCTTATGAGTATAGAAAAGCAGGGTATAAAGTTTTGTAAAATAAGTAAATAAATGTCCAACAGTCAACCTTGCCAAGATGACGTCAATAGGAATGACTTGCATGGAAAACATTGCTCCTAATGATGTCAGGACACGAGATAAGTGAAATTAGATAAATACAGGGATAGGAGGGACCTTGACACAGAACTGCTATTTTCAATATCAATGCCTTGGTTTTCATTCCTGAGTGAAACATACCCCTAACTACATATAGAAGTGTATTTGCTTGCATGGGTTACTTTTTGCACTTGTCTCGTCCTTCTGTGTTTTGTCTCCCTCTTCCAGTCCAAATTTAAATTGTAAGCTCCTTGGGGATGGGTATCTTTTATTTATGTTGCCTGCCTTTGTTTATAAGCCAAGGACCTCTGAGGTCTCTTTTCATAATGAATAAACCATGTTTTGTTAATTACATCTCAACTGAACCCACTAGTGCTATATTCTTTGCCATCCAAATATGAACTGAAAAAACACATCTATACTTACCCTAGTTGCCAAGATTTAAGGTACTTTTGTACCTTTTCTTTCATTAACCCACCATACATTTCTGCAAAGGATTTTAGTAAACAATTGCACTTCAGGAAGATATCCCACATTACAGTGATGAATGAGCTTCTCAATCTTAAAATAAGTCTTAAAAGCATATAAAGTACTTGAGCTGTTAAGCCTTCCGAAAACCTGCATGTGTGGGTAGCATCACTAAAAGCAGGTATGAGGGATAAAAATGAAAGATGGCCCTTTTCCATTATAAACCATGAAGTCTATCTTCCAGCAGTGTTTATAAGCAGAAGGAAGCTGATTGGCTTAGCAGCTGCTGGACATCTCAGTTTTCCATTTGGATAATGAGAACATTTTTTTAACATAGCTATCAGTCATTGGGTCAAGAGGCTGTGATTAATCAACCACTGTTTGGGTTGAAGCCTATGCCCATCTAGTCCCTCTTGTTTGGGACCAAATAAAGATGGCTTTGACAACCACTTGCTGATTGAACGGTGATGATACATTAGCTCAAAACAGGACTGGGAAAGAAAAGGGAGATCTTATCCACACCATCTGCATGACAATATGCTATACATGATTACTAGACTCAATTAAAATTGAGCCAAACCCGTGTCTCTGCCGGTATCACGGGACTCTCCTGGCTTGGACCCTTCCATGGCAACATTGACTGGTTTCAGCTCACCAGCCACATTCTTCTGCATTTGTAGGAGGAAGCAATGGGTGAGCCCGTGCCTGCTGTTACCAGTAGTGGCTGATCCACTTAGCTGGTTCCTGGGGCATTTTTAACTTCCAGGTGCACTCCTGGATTGCGTGGTACAGGGGTAAAGGGTTCATCTCCCCTCCCCCTGTACAGCATGGCACCATGGCCCCAGAACACATGATCAGGGCTTTTTGCTTTTTGAAAAAGAGGTGCTGGAACTCTCAAGAGGGAAATGAAGTTTTCAATCTGTATACTGAAAACTCATGAACTTTTAAACATTTCAAAAAAGAATTATGTCTAAGAGGTTCCGGAACTCCAGGGCTATTTTTGGGCAGGAACGCACAGGAACAGAGTTCCGGCTAGCTTCCGAGTTGACCACGCCTACAGCCTCCCCCCCTCGGGTTCCCCAGATGCCTCACAAGCCACAGGGTACCTGAAGAAACCAAGCTGATCCAGGGACAGAAGGCAGTTTAAATTGCCTCCACTCCTCAGGTTCCCCAGGCGCCCCGCAGTAGCGGGGCACCTGGAGAAGCTGATTCAAAAACTGCCTTCCTTCCCTCGGGTTCCCCATACACCCTGCAAGCCACAGGGCACCTGGGGAAGCTGATCCTGGGAGGGAGCTGCAATGTCAGGGGTGTGGCCTAATATGCTAATGAGTTTCTGCTGTTGGGTGAGGTCTATTATGCTAATGAGTTCCTGCTGGGCATTTTCCTACAAAAAGAGTCCTGCAGAACTCCATTCTGGCATGTTTCCCCAGAAAAAATAGCCTTGCATACGATTCCTCCCCACATCCTCCTTTAATGAACATTAAAACTTGGGAGAATCAATGACAGATTTCCTTGCAAGTTGTGCATGGAGATACTAGGCCAGGGAGCCTCGTTGTTGGGGTTTGATTTTATATTATCTGTTGTGTTCTACTTTTCTGCTTAATTATTTCATGCTTGGATTGTGTTTGGTCAGCCACCGTGAACCTAGGTGCACATAAATAGCAACTAATGAGGAAACTGTCAAGGCCAACAGGGCCCATCACTGGTTGTTCTAAAAATCCTGGGGCATGACCCATGCTCCCTGTATGCGCGGCAGTGAGAATCTGCACTGGACTCACTGGCATCCTCTGCCCTCCTTCCCCCACCCAACTGGTTCCAAGCCACGTGTGCAGATGTGCGCAGCAACACCCTAGCAATTATCCCTTGGCAATGGGAAGCTAGGGCACATATGGAGGCGAGCAGGCCCCACTGAGCACTCTGCCAGCACCCTCCTGCTCAGGAAGATGTCCCTGTTGTGCTGGAGTATAGATCTGTGCTGTAGTACTTGCTCATGAGTATTTGCTCATTTTGTTTTTCCTGTGCATTCATGTTGGTGCCACTGAAATGCTCAGTGAAAGTCTTCTATTGTCTCCTGAAGCTGCGTATCCTAACAATCCTCCGGCCTCTGAACTGATAGATCACTTTACAACCACTACATAGAAGCATGTTTTTTATTAATAAGATCAGAAGAAGAAACTCCTTGAGCCATTAGAATCCTTGTTTTATCTGAAAATAGTCCTCTTATTGAAAGCATACTAATCTGTAGAATGCATTAATTGGTTAATAAGATAAAGGAAACATTAATTCAACAAACATGTGTAATGCACTCTTTGATGTAACCGGCTTAATGGCCTTTGCATTGTCCGGCACTCTTCCCTCCCAAAATGATCAGGGGTTATAAAAAATAGTTAATGTATGCTCTTTACTGTTGGTGGTGGTGATGCTGATGCTGTTTTGCTGATGCTCTGGAAACATAGGATAGCATTTCATTGCAAATTACTAAAAGAGCCAACCTGCAGTGCAACTGCCAATCCACTACAATCAGGGGGGAAACTTACTTTGGGGCTGAAAGAAACTTCAGAAGCAGCTGATAATTATGTAGGAAGCAGGATAAAATAGCCATCAAAGGACAAATCTTACACAGCCACAAAGGCAAACCCTTCTAAACCCTTGATAAATTTATTGATAGAAACAGGCAGCATGTTAAAAGAGAACAAAGTAAAAGAGAACAATTTTTAAATGTTCAAGTGAGAAGTGCAGCATAACTAGATATCACCTTAACTACCTATGACATGTTTCTAAATGTGAGTTTGTCAAAGTAATATATTTGCGAAAGAGTTGGGCACTTATGGTGGAGAACTTGTGGGGTGCAACTGGAGCCTTGATTCTTCCTTTGCCTGCTGATTCCTCCCTGCAAATGCCCCTCGGGTATTCCATATGCCCTGGAAGAAGTTTTTTTTTTTCAAGCTCAGAGACTGGCTGAAAGAAAAATGCTTTAAAGGAGCATTTCCAAGACAGACCTGGTACATGGAAGAAGGGTTAAGCAAACTATGTTTTAGAGTAATTCATAATCCTTTTAGGAGGCAAACAAAGGGCAGAGTAATTCCACCCAGTAATGACTACAGCCTCCAAAACTGGGGGTGCTTCAACTCCCACCCAACCATACTAAGCCACTCCTATCAGATAGCACTCCTATCAGCGCCACTCATACTTATCTCTTCCTGTTCCATCTGAACTCTGCCCATGGAAGTGTGTCCTATTAAACACAGCAGGTAAACAGAATGTCTGTAGACTCCATATCATATCCATATGCTGGGAATAGACATACTTGTAAGCCTCCTAAGGGCATTTGTTGAAAAGAGAATGCTACAGTAGATGGAGTTGCAGCCTTGCCCAAGGCTAGGAGATGAGTTTAAGGAAAAGATGGGGGCTGAAGTGCAAATACTGGAGCATTCCTTTGACCCACAGTTTGCTGCCACTACACAACAAAAAGGGAAAACTACCAAGGCTGAGAGATCAGTAACTAACCCAATACCATAAACTGGGGGTGGGAGATCAGAGCTTCAAACACTAAACATTTCAGCTTCAATTAATTTTCTTCCAGTCATTCAAATTCTACCCAGATGCCCCCAAATCAACCCCTCATTCAAGCAATTTCCCACCAATTCAGAGCCCCAGCACAAATCAATTTCCATTCATTTACTTCCAGAGCTCATTTTCCATCTCCCCTCTGTCACCTCCCTTGCACAGGGAGAAAGGAAGGATTAAAATGTTTAAATAAATAGAATAAAACAAATGTTCTTGTTTCCTACCCACCTCTTCCTTAGTGGTGCTCAGTCACTTCTCCTCTCCAAGTAAGACAGCTGGGATTCTAAGAAGGCACTGAGGATGACTGCTGTCCAATCACCCACCAGCCACCAGTGCCCTCATAGGCAGTTTTTCTTCACTACTATCCCTCTACCGTGCAGGGGTACAGGCACCCCTGCAGCGATCAACACTTAGGAAGGCTGAACACAACAAACCTTTCATCCACCTCCCACTGGCTCCAGATGACAGACTCTAATTAATTGGGGGGGGGGGGGCTCTGAAGTTCTGTCATCCATGTTCAGGATTGCAGGAAACAATCTGGATAGGACAAATCTCTTCTTTCAATAGCAGCAAGTTGCTCCTGTCCAACAGACATCCTGCTGGACACAATCTATCTCATGGACAGTTCTGGTGGTGGAAAGTGCTTTCATGTCACAGCTGACTTCCAGTGACCCTGTGGGGTTTTCAAGGCAAGAGACATTCATAGGTGGTTTGCCATTGCCTGCCTCCCTGTCATGACCTCATAGAAGAAGAGTTAGATATTTGTAATATACTTTATAGATATTTGTAATACACCTTAAATTTTGTTGATTAGCATTATTGTGCAGTTTTCTTCGGTCCTCTTTTCCATGCTCTTTGAACTGTGACTTTCGTTTTGCCCTCAGCTTTCTCAGAAAGGCAGTTTCAGTTGGCCCTAGATACCTGGTGGTTAAAATATAGCAGGAAAAGTATAATGGACAGGTTGCTGCCCTCTGATAATTGACAGTTTGCTGCCCTCTAATGGTACCTTAAAACCTGCCACCTGAGGCACTTCCTCCTCCTAAGGAATGCCCTACCAACAAGGGAACAGTAAATATCACATTTTTTAAAATGTGGCACTAGTTTCAGAATTGTGTTTGGATTTGTGAAACTGAGGTTCAGATTCCTGTACAGTACCAAACTGGAAAATCTTGTTGGTCTCTCAGGTGCTACTGAACTCAAACCCAGTTTTTCTATTGCAGATCAACATGGCTACCCCCTGGAACCTTCTCTCCCTGTAACACTTAGCAACAGAAAAGAGTCATAAGATACCATCACAAGCAATTTTCTGTATCATTGGTTGCCACAGGAGGGTGGGAAAGCACATGATCTGATGTCATCGTGTCACATGTTTCCCTTCCTAAACCTTACAAGGAGAAGGGAGAACTAGAGTTGCTGTTTCTAATGACAACCACATGATTCACACCATGCATAGTTCCATCCTCATGAGGGTTACTTTGACAAAATTTAACCATGTGCCATGAAGCACTTTTAGCCTCTCTGCCATTGTTTGTATGCATTTTTTAAAAACCCCAATAAAGACAGTTCTAACTGTGCATGTATCATATTTCTGATGTGTGAAAAGCAGACACTTTTCACTGCACTAGTATTAGGTTTTGGAATTAATTGAAATCCATGCCAAAAGGATTAATTGTACTTCCACCTTCCAGTACTTTACAGTGTGCATATGCTTTCAATCTCTAAATGACACCTTGGGTTTCACCAGTGTTCAACTGATGTTTGAAGAATCAAATTTGCCAAGTATGGATGGCAGATATACACTTTGAAACACATACTGGACAACGGTGCATATCCCAAATATAATTCACTGTGGCAAATATGGATGACATTTAGAGACAGCAGGGAACAATCGTATTCTACCATGTTTCAGTTCACATGTGATTATTCTTCAGAGGCCCATATCTCTGAATAACTTTCTGGTCCTACCTACTGACTCCTGTTATAAACAATTAACTGGGCCAGTGTGCTACCAATGGATACAAAGGCAAACCCCCTTTGTTTAATTCCCCCCCTCCAAATGATCATTTTGTTGAAGCAGATAAATTGGTATTGCTCTGGAGGTGTAAAGCACTGCCTTTTAAATTGTAATCTTGAACCCTGTTGGAAGTTTTGCTTTCATTTTGCTGATCCCTGAAATGCATCCCTAGAAAAAACCAGGGTATCTAGTTGTTGCATAAAAATACGAAGTAGCTTTCTTAGGGTAATGACAAATTTCTATCTCTCATGAGATAGCATTATCTCTTATGAGACCAGAGATATATAATGTATACTGAAAAGCACTACAGAAAATAAAATCATCATCATATTTCTATTTGAGTCAAATGTACACTCTTACACTGTACTGATCGGTGCAGCAAAATCTAAAAGGGAGAAACTCCTGAAGGGCTTTTCGATGTGGAGGGCTGTAACTGTAAAGCGAAGCCCACTGATAGCCTAAGTTTAATTTTCACAGATGGCTTCTATCTTGACCTTCTGTAAAAGAGGGGGGGAGAAGAGGCTTCCAAATGCAGCAGCTGCAGTTGCAGTGAATCAAGTATTGTAATGCACTGCCTCTCAAAGAACTTCAGGGTAGGTAAGCTTAAGGAAGGTCCCCCATTTTGTGTGAACTGATCAAATGCAGATGTTGCAAAAGAGCTGACCTTCTTGACCGTGACTTAACTCAAGACTGAATGGCAGACAGGCGCTCAGTAGTAGGGTGAAACCATGTTTTGGCGGCAGGGTGTAAATGTATATACAATTTACAGGATGTGTATGACCCAGGCAAACATCTGCTTCATTGATAAATCCATTTCCCCCCTTAAAAATAGTTGGAAAGCAAAGACGCACAATAAAAATAGATGGTGCCTAAAATTATTCAGTGCCTTTTGTGTGTGCCATGGGTTTGGATATCGGAAAATATTAAAAATGGTACTCACTTTTCTCTCTTCCTGGAATATCAGATTTCATATAAAACTCATCAGTTGAGCTGAGTATTTGGCTTGATCAATGGCAGGAAACCAGAGGATCAAATGTTAATAAATCAGAAACAGATACCTCCACTTGAGCAAGGATATATCACTAACCTGAAAAACAGGGCAAATTATTTGACAGCTTCTCTCTCTATGCATACATGCATGAGGGAACTGAAAGCTTTTCACAAAACACTCAAAAAGTTGGAACAAAGACCCTGAAAAAAAAGAAAAGTACAAAAAAAAATCCATCAGAGAAAAATGATTGAATGCAGCAACAAAGGAATCGACCAAAATTGGCAAAAAAAAAACCCACAACCCCCCCAAACCCGAAATCAAAACAAAAAATCTTTCAACAGGAGAAGACACAAAATATATTTGCTTTAATTTTCACAAAACTGGCTGTGGCTGGACTTCAATTTGCATTATCCCAGCAAGTTTAAATTTTAGCACAGGACAGCTAAACAATCTTGTAAATTCATGCACCCTGATTCTGCTAGGGGCCACATGTGCAGGCCAACTAGTGTCTCTGTGCATATTTCACTTTGGATGAAGAATCACATGCACAGATAGGTTCATCACCTAGACCAGGCCTTCAGTGGTCGATACTGGAGAAGTGTATTCATCACCTAGTGAATGAAAAATTGAACTGAAAAAAGCCTAATTCATTTCATTTGTGACTGGGCAAGGAAATGAGTGAGGGTATCTAACTATTTATTCATTTAGCTTATTTATAGCCTGCCTTTCTCACTGAGGCTCAAGAAGGATTACAGAGTACAGAAAGGAAAAAAAAATGTAATCATATAGTATAGGACATCACATGAACAATGCAATGGGACTAGGAATATAAAATGGAATGACAATACAAGTGATAATGTGGACATACAGTATAGGATATACAGTGAACAATGCAGTAGAACTAGGAATACAATCCTGAATGCCAATACCAATGCAATGCAATAGGACTAGGAATACAAAATTAAATGACAATGTGAACAGTAAGCTGCTGTGGTCAGCATAGTACAACAATGCAGAAGCTCCATGCATTCACTGGTGTCCTTCTTCCTCTTCCTGCCCACAGCACATACTGTGTTGGCAGCTGCTGCTACTCTCCCCCACCTTCCCTGCATCTCAGACACAGTTTCTGAGGCACCCGAGGTGCGGTGCTGAACCTCAACATGCTCTGGGGGATGTAGCCATCAAGGGGCCTTCCCACCACTGGTAAACTGGCTAGCGGCAACAGCAGCCACCATCACTGCAAGCACAGTAAATGCAGTAGCTGGTTGGCGGGGAGGGAGAAGAAAAAGAAAAAGTGGGGGGGGGGGCAATCTTTCCACAGTGGGAATGACACTATGAAAATGCACAAACCAGAGAAATGGAAAAGAATTCCACTAACATGCAGTTCACTTCTAGCAATAAAAATCTGCAAAGAGATCTTGGGTTTTCCAAAAATTGTAAGTGTGCCCCTACAAACTGGGACAGGGGACGGAACTGTTGTTTTTGAACATATTGCCAATGAAATCTGGCATTCAGGTTACTTTTCAGCAACACCAGGGACCCAAATCAGTTCCCCAAAATTTGATAAACATCACTCTTATATATCCCAATATCCTCCAAAAGAACGGATGAATTTATTTATTTTAAATCTTCCTTCTGGGGGAGGGAAATCCATTTACAATGATTACAGTGTCATCCACAGATACATAAAGGCACATTGTCTAGTTTTCCTTATATCCTGTCTAAACCCTTTTCAGCTTCCAGTTTCTGATGCCCACCTGGGAGAAACACCTCAAGAATGCAGTCTCCCACTTTAAATAGCAAAGGTTTGCCCCCAAGAATAGCCTTCTAAATTCAATTAGAGGTACGAATCTTTATATGGCCATCAGGAGAGCATTACCCTTCCTTCCTATTTTCTCATTCTGCAATTTATCACCTACAATAATTAGAACCAGGGAGGGATCATCTTCAGTGGATTAACCCTAACTAACTTATGCACATTCAACATGTGCTCTTTTGATTAAGTTGAGCCCTAGGCTGCCGTCGGAGCTGTACCCATCTTGTAATTGTACACATTTTATTAATTTTGGATGAACAGAGAGGCAGGATAGGTTTAATTCTCCATTTAATAAACCTGCATCATCCAATGTGTTTTACTTTAATTTTTAATCCTTTCTGTGAGTTTGAAGTGGAGATAAATGATGGTGAGCATCATAAGTAGCAAAAAACCCCAATAAATATAGTCTTTATATGACTGTTATCAGCATCCATTCCAAGTTTTTTAGCTGTTTTGCAAGTTTAGTCGGCATTAGGCCAAATTGCATACAAAGTGATATGTGAGTTGATGGGATGGAATCTACCGATTTTGAATATGCATACCTACATACATTCTAGATCTTGGTATTTGTTAAATGGTAAATGGCAGCAGTAGAACCTCAGATCCACACTGGGGCTGTAATGCAGGGGGAGAAGGGATTTAACCCTCCCTTCCCTCAGCTTTGCCAATCAAAATCAACACAGAGACATGTCTGATATGATTAGTTATGGAAAAGAAAAAAGACAGGCACACTTTCTTTGTCTATCTAATCAGTTATGCTCAAACACCCACCAGTTCAGCTCACATTTTGTTTGCTGGTTATAAGGAGGCAGCCAAATTTTTAAGTGATCAATTCAACTGTTTGTCAGCCCATTCATTGCTGTTTGGCATGTTGCTTCAGTGTATTCCTTCATAATCATGCAACATAATACAACTGGCTTTTCATACATGCCCATTCTCACACACATCAATTTAATTTTAATCTGATTCTGTTTTAGTGCATATGGAGTTTTAATGAATTTATCTATATATATATGTTGTTAGCAGCCCTGAGCCTGCCAACAGGTGGGGAGAGCGGGATATAAATGTAATAATAATGAGCTCCCGGAGAACATCAGGGCCCTGCGGGATTTGATGCAGTTCCGCAGGGCCTGTAAAACGGAGCTCTTCCACCAGGCTTTCAAGTAGGGGCCGCCTAAGGTAGACATCTTAGCCCTGGCCCGGTTCTATCTGTCAGTTTCGTCTACTGGTAATTACATCTACCAACCTGTTATACAGGAAATACATATGACCTACCTGCTGGGACCCAACTGTGAGTAGATTTGACATGCCGCCAGTGGAGGATATATAGAGTAAGGGAAGTTTTAATTTTAATTGTTATTTTAAATGAATTGTATTTTAACCTTTGTTGTAAGCCGCTCTGAGTCTGCCTTTGGGTGGAGAGAGCGGGATATAAGTTTAATAAATAAATAAATAAATAAATAAATAATAAATCTCCTACCTCCCCATCCTTGTTGTATAAGGGGCTGAGGATGGAGCAGTCAAGATCGGCAGCCTCAGGTGGCATTCCCCCACTGAACTGACACTGCACTAGCAAACTAAAAGGACTCTCCTGTGCTGCTCTGCACTCATGCAGTGTCTTAAGTTGAGCTGCTACCCATTGTAAAGCAACTACAAATGGTGGCCAAAACCCAGGTGACATTAGGAGGTTCACCAGCAGGGCCAGAACTCCAGAAGCTCTCCCACTGTCACCTCCCCACCAAGCACCAAGAATACAGAGCTTCATTGCCTCAGACATAGGTTGCGGTCACACATGCAAGACAAAGTGGAGGAGGGAGAGAGGCTATTTCCTCTGGTGGGAGTTGTGCTGTTGCACAATCACACAGTTTTTTGAAGCTGCGGGCACAGCCCACTACTGCATGATCAGACGCAACTGCAGGTGAGTCGGGGGGGGGGGGTTTGCCGTTTGTCTCCAATGTGTTTAAACGAGGGATTGATGATTCGCACCTGAGCCCTGAGGGCTCCCTATGGAGTGTGCGGTGATGCACATACTGAGAAGGGGAAAAAACAACAGCATGGAGTCAGGATGGCCTGATCAGACCATCCCGATGCCATGAGAGCACGCTGGAGCGATCAGACGTGGGAAAGTCTTTCTGTGGCCTGTAGCAACCCATTTGCTACCGGACTTTCCGAGGTGTCTTCTAAATCTGCTTGTGCGGTGGAGGAAAACGGGTTGTTGATGGCTGCAGGGCACTTCCCAGATGTTGTTGTCTGATCGCGCTCCTTTAATCCACCCAGCATTCACACCTATGTCGGGGCTAATTCTGTGTGTGAGCGCAACCATAGTGTTCCATCTATACATTGTAGCTAATAAACACTGATGGACCTCTGCTCCATATATTTATCTAATCCCCTCTTGAAGCTGTGTATGCTTGTAGATACTGCTTGTGGCAGTGAATTCCACGTGTTAATTACTCTTTGGGTGAAGAAGCACTTTCTTTTATCTGTTCTAAGCTTACTGTTCATTAATTTAATTGAGGGTCCATGAGTTCCTGTATTGTGAGAAAGGTAGAAAAATACTTCTTTCTCTACCTTCTGTATCCCATGAATAATTTTGTAAACCTCTAGTAACGTTTTTTCCCACCATAGAGAAAAATGGAGGGGATGGGGCAACCTGTTTGGGGGCCCGTGGAATTGGACCCCAGGGTCCAATCTTCTTGAAACTTGGTGGGTATTTCGAGGAGAGGCTCCAGCAGGTACCCTGCAAGTTTGGAGCCTCTCCCTCAAACCCCCTTTCCTCCAGTCCCTCATATACCCTATGAGTTTTTGCCATTGACTTCAATGGCCCATAGGGTATAATGGGGCTGAAACTGACATTCGGCCAGCCGAATGTCTCCCGAATGGGCTTGCATTGCCAAAACTGACATGCGGGGGTCATTCGACAGCCGGAACAGATGTGGCCTGATTTGGCCCAATCTGAATCAGGCCAAAAAAATTTTATTTGCACTCCCCTAGTGGGCACAAATGGCAGTGGTGGCAAGCCCCTCCCCCAGCTCCCAGTGGGCCTGTGGAGGAAGCAAAGAGTTGTGCGGCAGCAGCAGCATGATCTTTCCATTGTATTCTATGAGGCCCTTCTTGCTTCGCTCCCCCCTGCCCGCCTCGGCAGGCCAGATGGGGAAGGAAAGGGGAAGCTTTTGAAGATGCCTCCCCCTTTGCTTTCTTTTCTGACTCATTTCTGGTGATGTCAGGGGGCATGGCATATACTAATGAGTTATGCTAATAGGTATGCTAATGAGCTCCTGTACCTCTTTTTCTATGAAATGACCCCTGGATTCCACCAACTTACCCGGTATCAACTTTAGACTGACCAGCCTCTAATCTCCTCTGGAACCTTTTTTTAAAGATGGAGGTCACATTGCCTACCTTCCAGTCTTCAGGAATGGAGGCAGATTTTAGTGACATATTGCATATTTTTGTCAGGAGACCCACAAGTTCACATTTGAGTTCTTTCACAGTTCTTGGATGTATGCCATCTGGGCCTGGTGATATGTCAGTTTTTAATTTGTCCATTAATCATAAGATCTTCTCTCTCATCACCTGAATCCAACTCACGTCTTTCAATGCCCCTCCTGAAAGCAGTAGTTCTGGAGTGAGCAAGCACCGTCCATCTTCCACAGTGAAGACAGAGGAAAAAAATTGCATTCAGCTTCTCTGCCATCTCTTTGTCATCCTAGCATCTGAGTCAAATCTCCATTCTGCCATGGAAGCTCACTGGGTAACCTTGGATCAGTCACACACTCTCAGCCCAGCCTGCTTCGGGGGGGGGGGGTGAGGATAAAATGGAGGAGGAGACTGGATTTATACTCTGCCCTTTACTACCCAAAGGATTCTCAGAGTGTCTTACAGTCTCCTTTCTCTTCCCCTCCCCACAACAAATACCCTGTGAGGTAAGTGGGGCTGAGAGAACTATTTTGAGAACAGCCCGGGAGAGAACAGCTCTGAAAGAACTTGTAACTGACCCAAGGTCACACTGGCAGCTGCATGTGGAGAAGTGGGGAATCAAACCCAGATTAAAGTCCATACTCCTAACCACTACACCAAACTGGCTTTCAGTTTTTGAATAGTAGGCATTCTGGGCAGAGATGTAGCTTTATTAGTCAACTGAGATTGAAAAATGAACTGGCAAAATGTATTTGAAAGGCTCTCTTTAGATAGATATTTGGGGTACTCACTTCCACATTGTCATTTTTGTCACTCATTTGTCCGTATTGCTTCAGCTCCCCCCCCCCAAGTGTGTTTTACTTTCTCTAGTAGTCCCAGAAAAAGCAAAACACATGTGGAAAAGGGGGTGGGTGGGAATTAGACAAAGTCATGGACAATAGATCCATCATTGGCTACTAGCCATAGTAACTAAACTTATGTACGTAAGCGCCATCAGATTGCTACTGACTTATGGTGAACCCAGCTAGGGAATTTCACATCACATCACATACCTTTATTGGCATAAAACCCAGAAGTAATTACATACGATTATCAGTGCATATGTGAATAACCATATAAGTATTATGAAGAGAACATAAAACAGAGAATTTTAAAATCATAATCAATAATAGTGGGTCAAATATAAAATATCAAAGAGGAGCAGGCATCTTTTAGTTGGTTAAAAACTATAGGCAAGAGAATTTCAAGGAAAATGAGAAAAAGACGTGGCTTTCCATTGCCTTTCTCTGCAGAGCCTTCTTCAGAGGTCTCCCATCCAAGTACCATCCCCACTTAGCTTCTGAGATCTGACAAGATAAGGCTATACCATGCCACCTTTCCTCCCATGGTGACCAAAAGGAACCTCCATATTTAGAGCGAGCAAACCTCTGAATATCAGTGCTAGGAAGCTGCAGCAGAGAAGGGCAGGGAGGCAACTTCAAGAGAAGACCTTGGCCTCTATGGTCTGTTGGTTGGCCCTCCAGAATAAATGACTAGTCACTGTGTGAAACAAGATTCTGGATCAAATGAACCACTAGGTTGATCCAGCAAGGCTCTTCTTATGGTGTTATGCTCTAGTCTGGGTGGTGGCAAAAACATAACTTTTGCCAACAGAGTACTGCCCATATGGCACTTACCTCTGGGATCTGTGGCAGCTGCTGGCAGTGGTGGGGGTGGGTGGAGAAGCTTTGGCGGGCCTTGCCATTGTGGGGGGGAGCTTGGTGGACCCGGCGGCTGAGAGCCACTCAGGCCTCACCACCAGTCCCCAGGGGGGGGGGGAATTGGCCTGGTGACACAGGTGCACCTCTCCCTCTCTCCCTCCCCCTGCCGAGCAGCCACCTTACCCAAACTGCCTGCCACATGAGTCCGAGGAGAAGAGGAGCAAGCCCGCCCACCTGCATGGCTTCTGCTGGGGCTCCTTGAGAGGGGCTTGGGAGCGGCAGCCTCCGCGCTGCACCATAACTTCCTCTCAGAGAGGTGTGGAGGGACAGGCTGAGCCTGGCTGGGTCCTTCCCATTCTCCAGAAGGCTTTCTTCACCGCTGGGGGGCTGGAGACAGCTGCGGCCAGCTGGGAAGAAGGATCCCCCCTCTGACTGTCCCCACAGGTGCACCGGGCCATGGGCGGGAGCTGCGGGCAAGGAAGCTGTAATATATGTAATGTTGGTCACCATGTGCTCCAGTAATGGCGACTGCCACGTGGCCAATGCACATGGCCAGGCCAGCTACCTGAGCTTGAGTCAGGTAGAACAATAACTGGCCGGATTGCAACTTGCCACCAATCTAGTGCCTAGGTTCCTCGAGGGGACCTATGACATGTAACCGCAATCATAAGGTCCTATCAGGACATTTGGGTGAGGTCAGAGGTGTGGCTCCGACCAGAATAAAAGAGGGCCCCTAAGCCCAGGTTTGCATGCCTCATCTGACTACCTAATAAAGAGCTTGCTATGAAATCACTTCTACTGGTCTCCTGACTCCAGAACTTTTCAGAAGCGCCAGGAGGAGCCGAGGGGACAGTGCACTCCTTGCTCTCTCCTGCTGCCAGGGGTGGGGTGGGGATCGGTGGTGCGGTGGGTGCTTCCTCCTCGATGTGGAGCTCCTTCTCTCCCCCCCACGAGTATCGTGGGTCCTGCCTCTTGTTTTAACAGAAAATACACAGAAAATAAGAGTTCGAATATTTCCAGAGCTGAAGGTATTATTCACATATTCACTTGAAAACAATATCTTAAATAAAAATCAGATCTTATTGTTCGTTATGTCTTAAAATTTCTGCTTGTGTGTTTCTAGATAGTACCATACCTGAAATGCATTTCAAAAAATAGCTCTGATGTACTTTAAACTTAAAAATGAAATAAGAACAATTCTGTGGGGGTTTTTTTTACAGTACCAAACACTTAGGAGACCATGGATTATTTCAGCAAGTGAGCATCTGCCTTTTCTCAACCTAACTTATTTATATAGCATTGTCATTTGTCAGAGGTTATTTTCCTTTCTCATGACAAATTTTGATCATCAAATACCTTTGGAATAGCATGCTTACACTTCAGGAATGTCTTCATTTTCAGACTGGCATTCACATCTGTACTTGTTTAATACTCTGCTGGTGGTCTGTGCTCTATGGTATGCCAACTGCTATGCTCATCTTGAACAATATTTACACTGATTGAGGACACCAAAATGCAAGGTCCATTAGATATGAACACAAAATCTGAAGTTAGCAACAAACCAAATTTGCCTTCATAAATATAATTGTTAGTGTTTTGGAACAGGCACACATGAGAATCTGTGTCAGAAAACATAAAGATAATGCTAAATGTTAAACAGTACCCAGATGACAGATAGCTAAATGTGATCATACATGAATCAAATATTATTAATAAAGTTCCTGTTGTTAAAAAAAGAGCTGAACAATTGCTTATTTAAATATATCTGTAGCCACCTTTCCATTAAAAATATCCAAGGCTTTTAGCTTAGAAAAATAAAAGTGCTATAATTAAAGTATGACAATTTCATATTACTTCAAAGAATTTAAACTCTTCTCTCCCCCCAATGTTTGACCAAATAAAATTATTCTAGTATGTTCTCAGAAGTAAAGCAGAAGAGTAAGCCAGTGAGATAGGGTGAATATATTCTCTGTGTTTTATAGTATGTGTTAAGATTCACTGTGAATATGCTTTTATTAAGTGGCTGGCTTCAAAGGATGGCTGCTGCACAGAGTTGGGGCAGGGAAAATGGTACCAATGTAGGTAGGACTGGAACAGATCTGGACTTTGCTATCCATATGGCATTCACCCTGGCTTTGCTACAGTCTTTTTTTTAAAACAAAACAAAACATTGTCATTAAGCAGGTTTTGAAAAGAACACAGCAAAACCAAGGAAAAGCTCAAAGGTGGATGAATACATCACAATGCTGTGAGAAATCAGGGGGAAACCCCCATTTCATATCAGCACCCAAGCTACACCAGACATCCTGTATGGAAGGAACCCAAGTCGTGAGAAAGCTCCCTAGTATGAGAAGGTTCTGTAAAATTTATCTGGCGCTCCACTAAAGATGTTGCCCATCATGGAACAGAGCCCAAAGAGGGGAGGAAAAAACACACTTGCCAGGGGTGTGCATAACAAAATACCCAAGCTGAAGATATACATGGAAATTACATTTTCGGGTCATTATTAGGATGTTTCAGAATAGTTGTAGACAGGGCTTTTTTTCTGGAAAAAGTGGTGCTGGAACTCTCAAGAGGGAAATGAAGGAGAAACACACAGGATTCTTTAAAATAATATTACGTTCATGTGTTACAGACTTGCCTCAGCTTTAAAGCAGTTTCCAAACTTTAGACATACCAACTTCCCCATTTCATTTTCAGGTCTTGCTTTTGGTGCCTAACACTGAATGATGACCTTGAAGCAACCATGTTTTAACATACTTTGTTGGATCAAAGACTGTTAAGGGAGGTCCAACAATTTTTATAAATAATAAAAATGTTATGGAGGCCCTTTCTGGAGTGACAATCAGGTTCATCTGGGAAAACTCCTTTCACACTCACTGATGGGTGCCAGCAGTTGCAGGAAATCATGGAGGAGTAAGTAAAAAGGAATTATGAACTTTCAAACATTTTTTTAAGAATTTTGTTTTCATGAAGAGGTTCTGGAACTCCATTCCACCACGTTCCCCCAGAAAAAAAGCCCTGGTTTTAGGAATCTAGGGTTCTTAGTGAAATGAAACTACCATCCCCAAAGAACTCCATATTGTTTCCAAGTTTGGGTGCTGCATTGCTAGCAGGCAGCATGTGCTTGGGTCCTTCCTTGATTCTACTGATTTCTTGAGCAATGGCATTTCTCCCTTCCAGTCAGATCATTACAAGAGAGGAGCACAGAGAGCTTCCAGACAATTGTCTTTGGAGACTAACCACAGAGAGATGCAGCAAAACAAAGTTTGGGTCCAGTGGCACCTTTAGGACCAACAAAGTTTAATTCAAGGTATAAGCTTTTGTGTGTAAACACACTTCTTCAGATACAGAGAAACAGATGTTCCTCAACCATTACATATAGAAAGAGAGAGGGTGGGATGCAGGTTGCCAGGAAGAGCTAATTAGAGTCAAGATGCATACATTACTGAGCAATAAATACAGCTAAGGTTGGAATAACACATATAGTAGGACATGTAAATAGCAGCAAATTGACATACAGATAATAAAAACTAACAATGTGAAAACTAAGTTTGAGTCCAGTGGAACCTTTAAGACCAACAAAGTTTAATTTCTGGGTATAAGTGGGATGCAGTTCTCTTTCCTTCCCTCCTTTGTGGGAGGTGGGGAGTCATTAGGTTTACTATGGCTGGATAAATGGAGAACTGAAGCAGGATGTACTAAAATGAATTACAAGAATGCCCATTAGAAACATTACAGCAAACAAAAGTTGCATAAAAATGCTAAATGGATTTGGAAAACTTGCCCTGGGCCTGGTATGAAAGTCCCCAGAGTGGCATGATGATATCTGGGCCCAGATAGACTGCTCTGTGACTGGAATGTCACCCTTTTGACTTTTGTGTGCTATAATATATTTCAGTGGAGCCTATGCAGGTCAATAGGCATTCCTGGCTCCCATTATATCCAATAGGAATTCAGCCTCTCCCATTGTTCCCAGTAGACATTCTTGTCATTTGTTTTAGCACCTCCCCATAATGGAGGACTGACAGAAAGGGATGGGGGGTGGCAGTCTACAAAAGAAGCCACTTTTATTTTGTGAAATGAAACTAACAGGCCATAACAAGGATGGATGGCAAATACAGAGTTTTCAGAGGAAAGGTAAAAAAAATTGCCAGCCAGTCTCTGAAAGAGTAGGAAAAAGCATAACTTTTTAAAAAAAATTAATGTCCTGGCCAGCTGGAGCTCTCCTGCTTGACTGCTGCTTGCCTGCCATTTAGGGTTGCCAGGTCTGGGCTGGAAAATACCTGGAGACTTTGGGGGTGCAGCCAGGAGAGGGCATGGTTTGGGGAGGGGAGGGGCTCAGCACGGTCCGATGCCATACAGTCCACCTTTAAAAGCAGCCATTTTCTCCAGCGGAGCTGAGCTCTGTCAGCTGGAGAGCAGTTGTAAAAGTGGGAGATCTCCAGGCCCTGCCTGGAGACTGGCAACCCTACTGCCATTTTAGGAATCAGTAGAGAGGTCTGTGCAGAGAGGCCTCTACTTTGAGTGTCTGTAGAACCGAGCCTCTTGGTCCAATTTGCTTGAAACTTGGGGGAATCTCTAGATTAGAGGAAGGAGTATGTTCTGTGTAAATTTGATGTCATAATTTTTAAAAACAGCTGCCCCACGCATATAGACATTCCTCATAGGAAATACATTCCCCATTAAGTTCCTGACTCTGAAACAAGACTGGTTTGAATACCAAAATGATAATGCCTACCTGGAATCACAGTAAAAATCCTCTCCCCAGATCTGAAGTTATAGCAACATTTTTCTCAGTGCACACCTCTAGAATCTGCAACATTTAGAAAACAGTGGAAGAGTGTACAACGCTGCCCCAAACCTTCCGTTTTACTTGTGATGCCAGAAATATTTGAAGCCGTTAATTCTTGTGGGTCCTTGGAAGCTTGATCCAGGTAGGCACCTATGTTGGTCTGAAGCAGCAGAACAAAGTTTGAGTCCAACAAAGTTTTATTCACGGTATGAGCTTTCTTGTGCAATGTATCTGAGGAAGTGTGCATGCACATGAAAGCTCATACCTTGGATAAAACTTTGTTGGTCTTAAAGGTGCCACTGGACTCAAACTTTGTTCCTTGAAAGTTTGTAAGGGATTATAGGACATCACTAGGACTGAGCCAGTTCATAGTATTTTGTCATATGAATCAGGTATGCCTGCCATGTCCTCCTTTGCTATTAACAGCTGGGAGCAAGCCTCGCCCTGGTGCAGCTGGTTCTGGTAGCACTGCAAGGGCTATGCTTGGACCTGGTGAAAGGCACAGGATATGCCCAATAGCTCCTCCTGTGTCAGTGGTGGCTGGGAGAAAGCTAAGCCCAGCAACACATTAGTGCTTTTCTCAATGGGCCACCTGTCTGAGTGACTTGGGCCAAGAAGTGGCCCTGCATGAAGATGACATTAGGGGGGAAGAAGAGACTGAAACAAGATCAAGGGATACAAGAGAAAACAAAGGTCGAAGGCATTGTCCCTTCCTCTGCCTGGCTAATTTTAAGAGGTAGAAAGGATTCCAGTTCAGAGATTCTAGTGCACAGCAATGAGCAGGGTGTACACTGCTCTTTACCTGCTGAACAGGTGGTCACTGTCAACATCACAATGCTGGTCAATTATTGAGTTATGAATGACAATAAAAATAATTAATAAAAATATATGGGTGAACAGTGATGCTAGGAATTAGTCAGCTCCCCCCCCCCCAAAAAAGGGAATTTGCACAGTCCAGAGATGTGCAGTGCAGGACCACCCTGTGGTCACCCCTGAACACTGATACAAGTTTCTTCTCTTCAGGGCCCTCTTTGGGGAATGCAGGATAACATCCAGAAGCCTATTTCCTCAGGAGGATCACCCTTTCTGGCCTGAGGTAAAGATGTATATTCAAGATTAAACCCGAATTAAACATGGTCCTGAGTAATCCATCTGTGAAATGTGAGATTTAACTGCAGGTCTTTTCTCCCTGTATGCCAGACGCTTAACAGGACTGTTTTATGAACTCTCACCAGTTTATTTTTTAATATTAGAAGATGGATAAAAGTCCCTTTCTGTTTCTCCATTTTCTTTACCTAGTGAATCATGGGTCCCCTGTTAGTTGGAGGGGAAGGTTGTTTTAGTAATTCAGGAACAAGAACATATGCTGAATCAGCACAAAGACTGAAAATGACAAGTTTAATACTGGAAAACATGCTAGAAATAATAATGAGGGGGAGTGTGGGGGGGGGGGAGAAACAGAGTAAAGATTTCAGTGGTGGGTTGCTTGCCTTGCCAGATAGCCAGAAATTGAGTAATTGATTTAACAAGTGTTATGCACCATGACATAAGAAACACATCCTAATTTTTTTTACTATGTCTGCTATATTTAATGGAATACCATCCAAAAACTATGAATAATTTTAAAAATGATGAAGCTGTGCCCGAAACCTTGTTTTAAACCAGGCTCTTCCCTCAACCTAGTGATCTGTTTGGGGCAGGTGAGTTCTGAATCCTATACAGACTTGAGTCGCATGGGAGCAATCCAGACAGTGTGGCTGAGTCTTCTGGAATTAGCAGCCATAGAGCAGCTGCATAAACTTTATATACATCCACTCATGTGAATGAGCAAGACCCAGCAAGCGGGGAGTTTTGTGGATGCCTTTCAACTCCCAGAACTTGCAAGAGAATATTAGGCTGCAGCCACACACACTGCATAATCCACTTTCAATCCACTTTCCAACTGGACTTTTAGATAGAGAGAGTAGGACTAAATCAAGAGCCTGTACTTGATAGTTATACAGTAGACATGGATTGAAGGGGAACTCTTTTAAAATCATCATGCAGTCAGGAACATGTATAGTTCTTTCTCCTGCCATCAGTTCCCCATTTACAGAAGGGAAACATTAAGGACCTACCACATAGGATTGCTGTGAAGGTAAATGACAATTGGTGACTTGAGTCGCATGGGAGTGAACTCCAGGGTATCTTCTCCATTGAGCTAAGGACAGCATTGGTAAATGTTTCTTTGACTGACACAATATAAACTCACTGTGGGCCATGCCATTTAGTCTTTAAGGAAGTTATCCAAATAGCATTTATGGACAAAAGTTACAACGTCACTTAGGATCAGGACTGATCTTGTACAGAAGTCTCAGAAAGCCTTGGGTTTACGGTTCCATATTCCTGACTCTGAGGAACAAAGGCAGGTCTGTCTACCAAAGATCTGTGCACCATCCCTAATTTCTGCTTTACATCATATCATGAAGTAATTTCCACTGTTCTCTTTAGATAAAGGTCCTATATGTTTTCATACATGAGATGTTTGAATACAGTTGCATAGTGTCATGCATTTTGTAGTCATATGGATTCCTGAATTATTAGTTGTTCTTGCATCTTTCACATGATACTGCAATATTGTGTGATTTGGCAAGATTACAGGAGATGATCATGGCCATTTGAAGGTCTGGAAAGCCCTGGGCAACTGACCTCCAGTGACCCACTTGTACCTCTTTCTCACACAAAAAACACATGCATATGTACAGCCTCCCTCCTGGAATAGGGAGCAGAGCACAGTTTCTTTGTGATCTTTAAGCTTTGTTGTCAGCAGCAGGGCTAAAGGGTTGTTACGCAGCATCCCAGGTGACTTTACCACAAGAAATCGGACATTACTCTAGATGCCCCACATTGATTTTAGGGGTGGGCTTTCCTATGACCCTGGCATTTGCCCACAGATTAAAGATGCCAGCCTCCAGATGGGTCCAGCTCATCTACACACTACAGAGATCAGTTCCCCTTGAGAAAATGGACGTTTTGGAAGGTAGACTCTATGGCATTGTACCCAACTGAGGTCCCTGTCCTCCCCAGGCTCCATCTCCAAATCTCCAGGAGTTTCTCAGCCTGAAATTGACAATCCCACATCCCCTGCTACAGGCCAGGGGGAACCTAGCAACCCTACTGATGATCCCAACCAGGCTTGATTATAAATGGAAATGCCTTGTATTGTTTTCTTTTAAGTAAAAGTCTCAGATGTTTTTGAATATGTGGGTCACTGTGAAACCCTGTAAATACCCTCCAGAATCCTCACATAGGTTGGTACAACCACAAGAAAACTAACTAGGTTATCTTAAGCCTGCCTTTCTACTGTCTGATAAATTCTGCTACTAGACACTACTAACCTATCAAAATGAAAGAATAATAGTTGAATTTGCCTTACAGTGGAAAATATTTCATGAAGTTGTGTGTGTTTGTGTTATCTGCCGAATTTTCAACTCACTAAAGTTTTAAGTTATGATGGCTAGAGCAGTTATTTGCCTAAAAATGTCTGACCACAGAACCCACTATAAATGGGGTTAAACAAACTGGAGATTGCATCACATAAGGTAAAGGGTACCATATTTCTAGATTCTGTAGAGAGTCCTCCTGTAGTTTCAAATTGACTTTAAGCCAACTACTGAGAAAAAAAAAACATTTTAATGAAATTAAAAGAATTTTTTTCAGTCACATTGTGCTTATTCTATATTAAGTCAAGTCATCTTGATAATGAACATGTGTTAAAAACCCCACAATGGCAGTCACACAGGAGGAAACCTAGCATTCAAATACAATTCTTTTTGAGCTTTGGAATGCCCAAAATAAACACCTGGAGTTTGATATTCTTAGATGACTTGTTAGCAGCACGTAGCAATTTGAAAGATAACAAATACTCAGTGGAAAGAGAAAAAAAACCCCAGGAACCAGTCTGCTTTCTCTTGCTGGAACAAAAATATCTGGTGAAAAATAAGAGTGGTTGCAGAGAAAGATTTTCAAGATACCATAAAAGTTCTGGTGCCTTCTACATAGCCCAGGGGAGGGCTGACTCTTTCGGAAACATGCACTAACTCCTTTCTGCTTGTGGTTTTTGTTTCCTGTTGGATCCCCCCCCTTTTTTTCCTTTCCACCACCTTTTGGGTATTACTGTTTTCCTAATAAAGAAGCAAAAGCATTGAGTTACGGAGTGTATTTTAACAACAACAAAAAAGACTCTAAGTGAAAATGGAAGGAAGAGAAAATAGCAAATGGTACAGGAAACTAGAAAAATTGTCAAAAAAGTTTCTAAAAATGAACTTGTGTGGAAGAAATAATTCTACTAATTGGCTTTAATTTCTCCTTCATTACAGCCAAGATCTGTGTTCAGGCATGAAGAGCTATGGATTGGAGTCAGCAACGAAATATTACAAGTTATAAAACAAAGTAGGAAATGTACTTTTTTCAAAATGTTCACTCTTTTTGGATGATCTTTTTCAAGAGCAACATATGGACTAGGTTAACACTTCATGGTTCTGGCTCAAATAGGAATCTGAAAATTAATGTCCCAGAAATTGTCCCTTCCTACACCTTGACTAGAAAAACACACAAAAAGGGGCACAATTATTACTTTTCCATTTCACCTTTTTATTATTAGTATTTCTAGGAGAGCAATTTATGGTGCATTAATACATGTTCCACTGCAAACTTTTTCTTAGAATTATGCCATGATTCAGTGGCATCTGTGTGCAATTGTAGTTTAAAAGTGCACATTAGCATGAGCGGCAATACAGTCTTCAATATCAGACAAAATTCTTTATATGCCTTGAAAGGATGTTCAGCATTTATGCTAAAAAGAGGAGAGTGGCCACTGAATGCACAGGGTTCTACCATACACTGGAGGCCCATTGAGCTTTGGATGACAGCCATGGATATGATATACAATGGGTTGGAGTGTGCACAATAGGCAAAAGGAACTGAAACCCCTCAGCCATATTTAAAGATTACTGATATGTTTCTTTTCTACCAAGAATAAGGTGGGACAGCAGGGGGAAACGAGGCAATAAAACGTGGTCAGCCTCAGCGATTTGGCTTACCCCTTTGGCAATAGTAAAATGAGCACTAATAGCAAATTTACAACACCACTAAAATGGTCTATCCATTCTCATGGCTTGCTTGTGTTGGACTAAAGGAGAGAGAGGGGCATTTTTTAAAACTTGTGCTAAAAGTGAAGCAGCCTGTTAAAATAGCCTGCATTGTGGGTAGATTAAGGAAGGCAAATCCCCTCCATCTGAGAGTTTCGAGAGACACTGCTGGTCGGAGTCAAAAGCACAAAAGGCTCTCTAAATCCTTATCAGCGCTCATGCTGATAGTACTCATGAAGAATAGTGAATATGCAACAGTGGATATGCAATAGTGGATACACAGCATGCAAACAGTGGATATGAACAATAAGCTAGGATGCTTAAACAAGACTATTGGCCCATATAGATCGGTATTATCTAATCTGACTGGCAGTGGCTCTCCAGATTTTCAGACAGAAGTCTTTCATTTTACCTCCAATTACGGTTGCCAGGTCCCCCCTGGCCACTGGTGGGATATAGGAGGGGTAGGGTTGCCAGATCCAGGTTGGAAAACTCCTGGAGATTTGGGGATGGAGCCTGGAAAAAACAGAGACCTCAGTAGGGTACAATGCCATACAGTCCACTCTCCAAAGCATCCATTTTCTCCAGGGGAACTGATCTCGTAATCTGGAGATGAGCTGTGATTCCAGGGGATTCCCAGGTCCCACCTGGAGGCTAGTGTCCCTACCTCCTACCCAGTCCTTTTAACTGGAAATACCTGGGATTAAACCTGGAAACTTCTACTGTATTAATGCTATGGGCCCTCATAGAATAGCTGCCTCATGGAGCTCAAAGACTGAGGAGCAGATTGGAAATCAGGCTAATTTGGCTTGGAGAGCCCTTGTAACCATCCATGAAGAGATGTTTGTTAAATGATACTCTGCATGCAAATAAGGTCTCCAATGTGGAAAAAAGAAGACATTATGAAATTTATTTGTGACAGGAAAAAAATACCTGACATTGCCAATTTCAAGAGGAGTGTGACAGCAGACAGCAGGACAATTAAAACTATTAAAATAACACTTCCTCTACGCTTGGGATTTGCTCTCCAAAACAGGTCAGTATTTTGGCCATTCTCCTGGAGTGAAGCATGAAATCCTTTTAAGTGAATCACTCCTTATTTCCTCTCCCACCACACAAGAGTTTCCTTCTTCTTCATTACCAAGAATGTCAGAATCTCGAGAATGCAGAAGGCAAGTGGAGCCACATGGTCCTCTAAAAATATCAGGCCCTTCTGTGCTGGCATGCCCAAAGGGTCGAACAAGGAATGGCTGTTTTTCCCCCTCTCATCAGCTCAAGCACTTGTATACTCATTGGCACTGAATAACAATATAGATAACTTCAAATAGCTGTTCAGCATCTGATCCCATTCTGATGCAATTAAATGAGAAACAGCGTTCTCAATAACAAAGAAAATGCATAGATCAGAGTACTAGCAACCCTGAATTTCTTAGCCCAGACCACCTGAACTGAGGGGTGGGAAATAGAATCTTGTTACATGCCTAGTAAGATGTCTTTTTGGCTTGGTCTACTGCTTTTAGAATAAAAAAAGGTAAGAATATTATGGCTGCAGTTCTCTGTGTGCAGTCAGAAGAGTATGGAAGAAATCAGCACAACTCATTCTATCTCATACTTCATGCCAAGCTGAGGCCTGCTCCCAGATACCAGTGCACATGCTTCTTGCAACAAAAGTATGGTTGGCACCTTTTGAGAAAATATCAACAAGAGTACAAAGCATGTGGATCCAGTAGTCATAAATGTACTGACAAGACTTGTGCTTAAAACCCGGAGCTCTGACAACTAAGCCACCACACCACAAAACTAATCATTTAATGCTGATGCAATTCAACAGGTATCCAAATGTTTAAGAACAAAACATTTTGAACCTAATCTACATTCAGTCACCATAACATGCAAAATACATGTTTTAATCAGTGTAGAACTTTTTCAAGATTCATTAATCATGGACCTTATTACTATTCAAGTGATGCTGAATTCCATCCAGGTTCATGGCTGAACTCCAGCAGCTAGCTGTCGGATGTGAGTTTCCTTCCATAGAGGACCCTCTGTTGACCCAGTTTGTCTGGGGGGTCTGCGAGCTGAAATCCAGCGGAAGCTCACAACCTCTGATGAACTGAGCATCGATGCAGTGTGCAAGACTGCAAGTGCATTCGAGAAGGCCCAGCTGGATAGGCTGGTCGCACAGGGCATCCCGGAGCCCGTCTCCCATGCCCGCTGATGTCCCGGCCTTCTTCTTATCCATCTCCTGTACTTGGAAGAAGTACCTGAGAGTTTGGACCCGTGCTTCCCAAAGCTCGGGATGAGTGGGGTCAAATGCTGCAAGCTGTCCTGGAGCGGCGGCGGCCATGGTGACTCGTTGTGCAGCGGTGTGATGAGCGGGATCCTCAGGAGCTGGGAGTGGCGGCGATCAGTGGTGGAGGCTGATGGATCTGGGCTCGATGCAGTGCTGGCGTCGGCCAGAGAGTTGCTCATCGGGATCCCATCCTCGTCGCCAGTGGAAAGTACTGGAGTCGGAGATGCTTCATAGTGATTTCAGCAAGCATAACTTTATTAGAAAGGTCAGAAGAGCATGCCTGAATGGAAGCCAGGGGCCACTTATATTTACAGGTAAGCCGCACCCCCAACCTCGCCCAGACAAGGTGATAGGATATGATTCCCACCAGAGGCTATCATAGGTTTATTTGAATATCCTGAGCCTCTGATACGGGGATGACTAGGATCCTAGTGCCCTATTGTTCTCTGGCCTCAAGCTCAGGGCTTTCCCAGCCATGTGCGCAATGGACCACCATGTGGTTGTTACTGCGAGTACATTACATGACTCTAAAGCTTAGGCAAAGAAGGACCAGCACATGTGTGTACTAACCTTCTCATGTTTACAATGACTTAGCTGCAGGGGCACACAACACTCTGTTTTGTTTATTGTGGCTGAGAAATGACTTGACATTGGCAGGAAATGGGGAGCTTAGGACCCAGAGGAGCCTGAGCTGTTTTCTGATTTCACAGAGGGAGGCAGGACTCTAACATTACCTATAAAAGGCCATTTGTGGGGTTGGCTGAAGGAAAGGGGAAAGTCTCAACAAAGGCTCAAGCTAGAATTCCTGAGGGTCAAAAGTAACCATACCCTCTGATTGCTAGGAGGAGGGAGTGACAGCTCAGATTGGGTAGTGTCTTGAAGCCCCTAAAAATGTGGAATGGGAAATATTATCTGATGGAGATGAACTTTATAGAATGTTTTAGTGATAGAGGACGTGGAATGTGGTGGATAGCCCTGACAAGAGAGGCTTAATAGAGTGTGCCAGAGCAGATACTGCAGCTATTAAGAGTCCAGAGGACAACACTGTGACTAGATGATCTAAGTAACTCCCTTTTCAGCTGGGAGAAGCAAGAGCTGCCAACAAAAATGTTCGGGTCTGACAAGACTTGGCAAAAAATCTGAGACATAAATCTCTGTGTTGTAAGTTATAAGGCCTTCCAGAAGATGTGACAAATCCTTAAAAAGTATGGAAAAGCATGCATGGCCCACAGAAAATTACTCCTTCTGCTTGGACCTGCCAAAAGAAAGGAAATGTGAAAAAAAATGCACAAGAGATTTGCCAGTGCCAGACACACCATTTCATTTAATAAGCACACCTCATAAAATGTTGAAAAAAATTAATGATTGTAATATACTGTATGTATATTATAAATAGTGACTCGTTTTGAAAGCAGCACCAGTAAAATATTTCCTAAGGGACTGAAAGGTTATGGAGATTGTGATAAAACACCCAAAGCCAAAAGACATTAATAAAATAAAATAGTAATAATAAGTTACTGCTTCACACTCATGAGGATTTTCATCTTCAAAACTTTATATTAATGCTGAAGTTACCGTTACCGTTTTATGGTTATTTGGTAGAATCCTGTACTCTTCCTGTATTCTGTATCTACAGTGGAACAAGAAGGGACCATTGCTCTTAATACAGACAGATGATCGTTTGCTTATTCAGAAGCAAGTCTATGGAGTTCAATGGAATTCACCTCCTTTGTAAATGCTTATAGAATTGCTGCCTGAGATCAAAATAAGTTTGGGCAGCAGGTTTTGTAAAACCATTTTGTTTATTTTAGATGCTTTTCTTATCTGGCTTTTCTGATCACAATGATGACCGAAGATGGGCAATGTGATAAGTGTACATAATTGCTACCAAAGGTGTTTACCACAGCTGTGGACAGATTGGTATTCTGCCGCGCCGCAGAGGTGCAGCAAAACAAGGCAGGGGGGATTGCCCCTTCCACGCGGCATTCACACGCTGCTGCAAGGAAGCTACCCGCAGCGTCCAGAAGCAGGTGGAATGCACGCTGCAGCAGCCAGGACACCACTTTGAAGTGGTGCCCGGCTGCTGCGGGAGGAGCGCGGCGCCGGACGCAATGCGTCCGGGCCGCCTCCTCTAGGCAGATGCAGCAGTCTGAATGGCCGCTCTGCCTCCGCTTTTAAAGTGGAAGCAGAGCGGGCCAGACTGCCAGTCTGTCCTCGGCCCACATTTCTTCCTAAAGGCATCAACCACCAATGACACAGTGGAAGCAGTACAATGCAGTGGCTTATTTTCTTCCATGTTTGTAGGATTTGTTTTCCTGAAAACTATGGATGACAAGATCCCTTCAAATTTCTAGAAGTTACCAAAGAATATCTGGATCACTTAAAAATAAGGGTACAAGCAAGACTCAATCCAGGAAGGATCTCTGGCTCTCCTCTTCTCAAGGCTGCCACAAAGCCTGGAGTCATGAGCATCATTTTGTATTAAAGATGTGCCTCTCTTTTTTTCTTTTTCTTTTTGGTGTTCATGCTCATTTTTAAAGCTTTATCCAGTTTCATTATATTTATACAATAATAAATATTATTCACTATATTATTCATTATTCAGTGCAATAGGCTGTCTGCTTTGTGAAACAGGATTATGTAGACTATGTAGAGCACAGGTCTGATCCAGCAGGGCTCTTCTCGTGTTCTTGGTGGTGGAAAGTGCTGTCAAGTGACAGCTGACTTATGATGACTCCACAGGGTTTTCAAGGCAAGAGACAAACAGAGGTGAATTGCCATTGCCTCCCTGTGCATAGCAACCCCTCATTTCCTGGTGGTTTCTCACCCAAGTGCTAGCCAGGGCTGACCCTACTTAGCTTCCAAGATCCAATGAGAATTGGCTAGCCTGGGCCATCCATGTCAGGGCAGTCTTATACTCTTATGTGTTTGTTGTTATATTCATTATTGTTTCTTTCAATGGAAATGTTTCTGGAGGAAATTTCATCCAAGTTGGATTGCCCTCATCTGCCAGTTTTTAGAGAGAAGGCAGACATGGTGCAAGCTTTATAGGCAACTAAAATAAAAACTTGTGAATCCTTAAAAAATAAATGTTCTTGTGTCCAGAAAGTCAAATTGCCATGAAATGACTTTGATGATCTCAAGGGGATTTGCAGCAGAATGATCAGAGGCAGGTATTTGGCACCCTCAGAAGGCAGGTAACATTATTGAAGCAGCAGAGATAATAGTTTGGCTGCACTAAGAAGGCACACACTACAACAGAGCAAGGACAGAGAGGCATTTGGCATCCCCAAAAGGATGCCAAATTATAGATAGTGTTACGGATTAGGCACTGATTTGTGTTTGACATTCTAAAAATGCTGGCACTTGCATACTGGGCAGAGGGGAAAGTTTGTGCTCTCCAAGACTAAATTACAAGGATTTGGCATCCCCAACCAGAGATAGACAACATTTAATTATTTTCAAGGTATAGAGAAAAATATTATTTCAAAGGTATAGAGGGAAAAACCTCTTCCATTTGTTAAATGGCAAAGCACCAGAAATATTTCAAAATTCTGAGTCTCAAAGAGACCATAACTAGATCAGATGCAATGGGAACTTAATAGGAGCCACTGCAAAGAACCAAGTAAAACTTCCCCAAGACCGCAATGATTGTTGGAAATACTGAGAAAGAAAGACCCACGTGTGCAATTCTCTTCTGTTTCTAATCTATTTGTCTGGGAAATTTTGGTGCCAGTTTCATATTCTCTGAGTTCTCCCAGTTCTCTCTTTTCCCTCCGCTTTCTGAACTCTCTAAACCAGACAGCCAGGCATCCATTGGTATTTCTATTTGTTCTCTCACACAACATAACACAGTATAACATATATGGCTTTGTTTGGCTGGTTCTTTTTTTATCAGTTTGGAACTGAATGTCCAACAAGGCAATAACAAAATGCTGGGGATGGGATTTATTTTAAATTGGAGATATTCTGGTGGCTTGATGGTCCATGGATCATGTACTCAGATTCCAACTTAGATTTCTTCTGCAAGCTTGGACATACTGCGCATCCGGGTCTCAGTTTCCTATTTATCAAGATTATTAAATAGGGATGAGTGGCCTTTGCTTGCTCTGTTTATTATTCCAGGGCTTCTTGTGTTCTCTGAAAGATGAGTGTGTTTCTAAGAAAGACAGATAGATGTTACACAGACTATCCTTTCTATTTTTATAAATACAGAGAAAATGTATGGAAAGAGAATTCCCTGAACAAAATCCAATAGCTATAAACCTTAATTGCCTTCATCCTTAAAGTAGTCAAAATTTTCAGTGATTAATCACTGAAGGACAACTTTATATGTTCATTTAAATATTTATTTTCTGCTTTTCTCTCTGAAGGGACCCAAAGTGGTTTCCACAGCAGAAAAACACGCTCAATATAAATAAACCAATAAACAAACAAAACAATAAACTTTAATTGGTAAGAGTACAACTATAGGATAATTTAGTATTTTATTGTAGTAGGAATGAAAAATAGATGTTTAAGATGGCCTCTCCTAACAATGAGTGGTAGAGTTTGTTTATTAAATTGTTAACTCACCTAATTCTTCCTTTAAAAACTCAAAAAGTCACCTAAACTGAAGTTTAACATTATGCTAATATACATAAATTTAATTAAAATGATTAGTGTCTTAAAAGAACATACCTAATCAACTAAAAATTCTGTAATCAGTCTTTAGCGCACGTGTGTGTGCACGCACACACACACGCACACACACACACAGAGCTATATATAAAACACAGCCCACATATATGAAACAAAATACATGTTGGATGGAAAATGAACAACAGCATAAGAAATCTAGAATATCGGGTTGTTATTGACTTGAAATAAATGTATGAGCTACTAAAATTACACCAAAGTGTCCCACTATGGATGAAAAGATTAAGCAAGTCATTTGAAACTGACCATATGTGTTATTATTTATGATTAGTCAAAATTTTATGTTTTGCTTACAAATCTCTTTTCTTTCCTTTGCTTTTTTCATGTCTCTTCTAATTTCCTGAGATTAAAAGGTAGTCTTCTGAGTATATGGCTGGTTGTAATTAAATAATCTACCCATGATGAACAGAAAGGCTATATTGTTTGTGGCTTTCCAAAGATTTCAGAAATAAAGATCACATGCAGTATGAGCCCAGCTGATTTTTAAAAGAAAATTAATATACCACCACAGGTGTATACCTAAGCATGTTTTCCATTTTGATATGCCTCTGTGTTCTTGGATATGTAGGCCTGGAGCCTATAGTGAGCACATTGGCACTCTTGGACATAGCTGTTTTGCACCCTCCCCTTTCTTCCATACCCCTGAGACCTTTGAAATAGTGAGGCTGGAAGCTCGTAGAGCTGTGTGGACAAAAAGTCATGTGGACTAGGGGGCTGAAGTTAGGAGAGGCACTCATCTTGTGCCAACTGAATTTTTTGCACCCGTAGAAGCAGCAGAGATGGAAGGGGATGATGACTTCACTTGGGTCCCCCTCCTTACTGCTGCACCCTCGGCCACGCAGGTCCTGCAAGCTCCAGCATTAGCATTTTGGAGACCTCAAAGAGTTACTGGGAGAAATGAGAGAGTGGGGCAAGCTTTCTCTTGGCTTCAATCCATATTTTATAAATATAAAAGAGAAAGGTAGAATAAAATATGGCAGATATAGATAACACTGTAGATGTCTGAAGAAGTGAGCTCTGACTCACTAAAGCTCATACTGGAATAAATGTTGCTGTTCCTTAAGGTAGAGTTGCCAACCTCCAGATAGTGGCTGGAGACCTCCTGGTGACAAAAAATCAGTTCCCTCAGGGACAAAATGACTACTTTGGAAGTTGGTCTCTATGACATTATAATCTGCAGAAATATCAGGAAATATCCAGGAATTTCCCAACCCAGAACTGGCAACCCTAATTTAAGACTTCTGTTTTATATGGATAAGTATAGGCTAGGAAGTGGGCCATGAAAAGCCCTGCAAACAAGTCCTCCCTATTTGTTTCATTAACCACTCAGTGTGTGAAGGGGAGGCGCGGATGTTGCTCTGTATTGTTCTTGGCCATCTTTTGTGTCACTCATGCATAACTAAAACAGGCTTGAAGCATCTCATTTTTAAAAAATCTTAGGACATCTCCCATGTTATGAATTTGAGTCTGGTTTTCTCTGACTAAAATTGTCATGCAGAAAAAGAACATAACTAGGATTACCAGCTCTGAGTTGGGAAATACCTGGAGATTCTGGGGGTGGAGCCTAGGGAGGGTGGGGTTTGGGGAGAAGAGGGACCTCCGTAGGGTATAATGCCATCCTCCAAAGTAGCCATTCTTTCCAGGAACTGATTTTGGTCTCCTGGAGATTGACTGTAATAGTGGGGCACAGAACTTGGGGCACAGTCACTGGTAGTGTAACTGTGTGTCCAGAAAAGTAAATTGCAACAGAGGTCCCACAAAGAAGAATTTGATGCCTGTATGGGAGGCACATAGAAAATCCCTTTGAAAATAATAGCCAGTAATGGCCAATTCAGACAAGTAGGTTGTCCAGCTCTTCTTCACCTGGGGTAGGGTCCAAGGTCACCACTCTCCAGGTCCTCCTTTCTGTCAGCCGTGCCTCAGGAAGGGTCTCAGCAATCCAAGAGGAGAGCAGTTGGCAGTGCCTTTCAACCCTCTTTCTCTGGCCAGCAACCTCTCCCTGACTGATGTGGAATAGGTCTTACCCTTTCTGCTTGGCCCTCCCTGAGCTGGCCTGATCAAGGATTGTCTGGGGTAGACTGACCCTGGACTCCCCCAATACCCTCCCTTCAGGGATGGGCTGCTGGACTCCCTGGCTGGGCATTCTCCTCTTCTGCCTGAGATTTCAAAAGGCCGCTCTGCTTGCCTGTATAGGCCTCAGTTGATGCTGGCCTCCTCCTCTGGCCTGTTCCCAAGTGTAGCCTGCTTCCTGTGTCCCACCTCCCATCTGTGGCCTGCCCTGGGCCTGCTAGGCTCTTAAGCTGCTGCTGGTATATTTCTGGGTAGGGATGCCAGGCTCCAGTCCCCAGGGGGAGCAGAGGTCCCTCACTCTCAGGCCCCACCTTTCCACTGCCGGTCAGCTGGCCAGGGGGCTTACTGCAAAAAAAAGGGGAGTCTCACCTGAAGTTTTAGCAGCATCCTCAATGTGACTTCTAACATGATCCAGAAGTGATGTAGGGACATTAGGGTGATGTTCTGGTTTTGGGGCAAAATAGGGTTGCCAAGTCTGTTAAACTTACCGGCGGGGGGGGAGTCCTCCGCTGGCCGGGAGCTTCCCCGGCACACGCACAAAGCGCGCATGCCGGGCGACGTCACCGGAAGTGACGTCAGCATGTTGGGGGCATTGCCAGAGCGTTGCCATGGCAACGCCCCCATGTGATGGTGTCACTTCCGGTTGACATCATTACGTGGGTTGGACAACTGGACGACTGTCCAGGTGGGGTTTCCCCCGCCGGCCGAATGCTGGCCGGCGGATCGGGAACCCCTGCAGCAGGGGATCCCCCGCCCCCCGGGCTGACTTGGCAGCCCTAGGGCAAAAACTTCACTCTCCCTCCACCAGAGTGAGATGCTATCTGCTCTAAGTGTGCATGTCAGAGACTTCAGAGACAGAGTCCTGTGACAACCACACTGTCATCTGAGCTACAAGGTATCCTGGCTTAAGTTTATATCCTGCTGGGTGTTAGCCAAATAACTCAGTGTTATCTAGTAAGCATAATCTCTTCTGGGTGGAGGGGGAAAAGGGTTTGCTTTGAGGGTGCCTTTTGAAACCTGAATGTGAAATCCCTGTTTCCAGAGCTATGGCTTGCTCTATGTTCCAGGACCAGGAGTGTCTTCCTTGGCCTGAGTTTTGTGGGTCTCTGGTTCAAGTTAGAAGTGGGGTGCCCCTTGCAATTGGGGCTACCCAAGAGTAAAGACAGCACCTCTAGCAACAATCCCCCCCCCCCTGAAGCCATCTTGAGGCATGAGCCAAGATGGCTTCACTTCAAATGATGTTGCACTACCATTGGAGTTCCACATGACCAGAAAATAAAGGACAGTGAAACAAAGAGAGAGGGAGAGAGCTTGTGGGAAAGGATGGGTGGGGGTGTCAGGCATACCAGCTATAAAACTATACTGGGAACCTTTTAAGTATTGAGCAGGAGGCGATGAATCCAAACAAACAGGCTTTTATTCAGTGACATTGTTCAGCTCAAAAGACAGCTCTATGAGAGCAGCACTTTCATTTATACTGTTCCAACACATAACATTCAAAAATGTAACCATATACAAACAATGCTATTGGACCCAAGCAGGGCTCAGCGATTGGGTATCTAGATTGGCTTCAGGACCAATGGGAGTCTTTATTAATCAGCCAATAAAAATTGGAGCTTTAGGATACCAGAGCCCTTTCCAAGCTATTACTGCTTCATATTCTAAACACAAACACAACAGAACCAAAAGGAAAAATAAAAAAAATGTTCTAAAGCCAATTAAAGCTAGCCAAATTAAAATAAGATTTGGGTGAGTGTCTCTGTGTATGTATGTGTATGGACCTTTTGCACATCTTCCAAAAAGACATAACTACTGTAAATAATGCTACCTATAAATCTAAATAAAACTTGATACTTAATGACGGCTTCTATTATTATAAAGCAACAAAAAGGAAATGCAAAACATCCTAATAATTTTTAAAACTTATAAACTAAAAACATATCTAACTCAAAGGCAATTGCTACTAAAAACTAAACTCTTAGACAAATACAGAAAGCAAAAACTGGTGGGTTAAGCAAACTTAAAGCAGAAAGATAATTAAAAGCAGTGCAAATGCTATGCTACTTAAGTAAGGGAGATAGAAGGGAAAGGTGGGAATGAATGTGGGTAAAAACACGATTACAAAACAGATTTAGAACATGTGAGCAATAAAATATGAAAATGACATGGACCAATGAATAAATGCAAATCAATGTGAACTTCAATTGAACATAAATGTGGATAAGAAATATTGATACATTTTTGAAACCCCCCCCCCCCCAGATACCCAAGTTGATAGAAAGCACAGGCAATCTGAGTCTTAATGTGGAGGTGTTAGCTGGAAGGGACCAAAAAGCAATTCTTGGATCCCAAAGTAATAACTGGGTGGCTCTGCACTGGTAAGGGTTTTCACTGAGATGGAGCAGTGACTTTGAAGTGGAAATGCAATTGGAGAAGGGCGGGTGGAGAAAAGCAGTTGCCTGCCCTTGAGGTGGCATCTGGTGTCCATGAGATGGCTTGCAAGCAATTTGTAAATTTCTGGAGAGCCAGAGAAGGCGGCTGGTAAATTGGCAGGTCCTTTGCTGAAACTGGAGCAAAGGCTGTAAATTCGGATGCGACTTGAGTGCGTAGCAAACAGAAGACATAGGGTCATTTTATACCTCCCCTCTAAAGTAGTTTGACTGCTGTCTTTTCCTGTGCTGATTTCACAGTGGTGTGAAATTTCACTCCAGGGGGTCTAAGTGCACTAATCAACAGCAATTGTTTAAAGCAGAATGAAGCCGGTTGCATACTAGCTTGACCACAGGAGGGCAATTAGTAGATGTGGACATTTCAGTGGCAGCACGGTTTCACACCGCACAGAAGTATGGGCAGGGTTTTTTGGAACTAGAATGATTCCAGCGGGAAAGTCAGATGTAAAAACAGCCATAGAGTGCTTCTTGTGGAACAATGGCTTTGGCAAGACCATGTCTTGTAGGCTGAGCAGGAACCTTGGAAAGACCTCAATGAATGTGCATAGCAGAAGTCATCTACAGAGACAATTGGAACTAGCTGAACATTTAATATTTGTTATGGTGACCAGAGCGGAGTTCTAGGTGAAGATGGGCACAGTTTAAAGGCGTCGAGAAGTTATAAAAATGGCCAGAAAGAAGAGCCTTTTTTTTAAAGGAAGTTGAATTGCCATGGCTATTGTGGAAAAAGTTGGGGGCCCCAAGGGAAAAATAAAAATGAAATAAATGCCAGCTTGTGGGGGTGGTTTAGACCCCCCCGCACACAAATAAAAGTCAAAGAATGTAAAAAGACAAAATAACAAAACTCATCAGAAAATCTGACTTCTCCCATGTTGTGGGAGAGGGAGTAAAACTAAAACTAAGACTAGCAGAAATCTGAAAAGCAATAAGTGATTAGTATACACACAAGACAAACAATTCCTAAAAATTACTTATAAGATGCCTTTCTTATCAGGCATAAGATTTCAATTGCAGGTTCAGACTTTGAGATCCTGCTGATATGAAAGAACTTAGAGAAAGATTAGCAGGGGTTTGCATGGCTAGAAAGAACCTGTGGCCATGTAGGGATAGAACTCAAAAAGGAAAATAAACTTAGAAGGTGCTGATTGTGCACCTCAAAGAAGCCCTTTGGTAGGGTATATGGAGAACTGGGCTGTGGGTACACTGTCCCAGGCATAAAACTTTTGTTAAAAATAGTTCTCTGTGTGCACAGAGTGTAAACAAAGATGACAGAATATAGCATGAGTGACAGAGGTATAATTTTACCAAGCAGCTGAATCACAACCTGTATTGAAAATCCAAGACATAGAACAAGCAGTGGCTCTTGATAAGGCTCAGAGAATTCTTTATGGATAAAGAAGTCAGTTTACAAGATCACAACACAAGGAAAAGCATTGTCTCTGGCATAAGCTGTGAGCCAGCAAACAGTTCCTCTGAGCGTGTATAGAGGTTTTTTTCCTTGCTGGTAGAAGCCAGGCTGAAGGGGGTAAACATTCAATGGCTAAATTAGGCTCAGGACTAAAAGAGACATGAGCACAGAAAGTGTGGCTGTAAAACAACTGCTGATCACAAAACCACGCACAAAAAAATTATTATGAAAAAGAGAGAGTCAAAAGAAATCCACTTCTATAAGAATGGGAAGATATACTGACATAAGTTTAAGATTGAGGAGCAGTAACACATTAAGGAAATGGAAAAAGTATCTCTGTTGAATATAACATAAGAGAAGGAGGAGAAGAAGAAGAGATTGGATTTATATCCCACCCTCACTCACTTGGAGTCTCAGAGCAACCTACAAACTCCTTTCCTTTCCCCTCCCCACAACAGACACCTTGTGAGATAGGTGTGGCTGAGAGAGCTCTCTTGAGGACTGCTCTTGAGAGAACAGCTCTGAAAGAACTTGTGACTGACCCACAGTCACACCAGCAGCTGCAAGTGGAGGAGTGGGCAATCAAACCCGGTTCTCCCAGATTAGAGTCCGCACACTTAACCACTACACCAAACTGGCTCTCTCTAGAGATTCCTGAGATGTGATGTACTAAAATGTTACAAGGAAGGGCATGCAAAGGATGCAGTTTTCTGCTCCACAAAGAAAGATTTCAATTAAAAAAACAAAATTGCCAAACAAGCTTTAAAGCTTTAGAAACACTATCCTTTTTCTTAAAGAATTAAAGTTGTGAAAATAGCAATGACAAAAATCCAAGTAATGATTTTTATTTCTTTGGCAGAGGGAGAACTTCAGGGCAATTTGCCCAAACGGGAATTGAAACCCAGTTTTAAAAGGGGAAAGGAAGAGGACCTTCCTTTATGCTCCTTTCCACCCAGGCATTTTATTGGATGGCAAGGTTTTCCAGATAGACTGTCTCTGTCTGATGAGGCTCTCTCTCAAACTATGTGCCACATGGCTAGTTTTGAATTTCAACATGAGTCTCAAAAGATTTTAGCAGAACTGCTGCTACAGTTCAAAAAGTTTGGGTCTTTTTCAGGCCAGATTAAAAGAAAAAAGAATTTTTTTCCCCACACGCCCCCCCCCCTTTGAATTCACAGAACTCTCTGTGGATTCACAAAACAGAACCAAAGTAAAAAGGAAAGAAAAACAATTTTCCCCCCCTGTGCACACACACACCCAGTTCCTTTATGGTGGGGATGATATAAAAAAACTTTTCTCTCTAAGGTTTGAGAAGGGAAAATAGCCCTAACAGAACAGGGAAAAGCAACAATTACCAGCACTCCTTTATCTTATCTCATGCTGCTAGTTCTTTTATTATGCAAATTTCACAAAAGGGAAAATGATCAGTGTTCTGCCCTGATGGGGGAGGACAGCAGTACTTTTAATTTCTTCAGGTAAGGCTGAAGTGGGCTCATTTTTTAAAAAATGCAGATGGAAGGAGAGTCTGCCTGGGATTTGCCAAGCAGTGCTACATCACTGCTCCTAAAGCTGGAGGTTCTACATTTGTACCCATAATGGAGATTTTGCTGCTTCTTGCAGACATGGGAAACTAACTCACTGTTAAAGTTTGAAAATGCCCCACTTAAAAAAAAAAAACCTGTGTGTCCCTCAGTTACTCCTGAACTGTGGGTCATAAAAAAATTCAAACAAAAGATTTCAAAGGAAAATGTGTCTTTTTTATTCTAAAGCCTACGACTGGCAGCCTTTGAAGGCTAGTTATCATAACACTAAATAAAGACAACACCTTGGACATACAGGAGTTTCAGACTGAAGAAGGTTCTGTGGCGGGGGGGGGGGGGGGGGGAGGTTTCCCTGTTCCCCAACAGTTCAATGTGAACTATAGCTGCCTAAGGCTATAATTCTGGGAAGTCTCCAGTTCTGACCTGGAGACTGGTATCTCTATGGGTTAAAGTCACATTTCTTATCTTATGCTTCTATTGCTGTGATTCCTGCCTATTTAGGTTTGGGAAGGGGAAAATAAATTCTCAGTTTCCTGGCTGTTTCAAAGATAGCTCAAATGGGATCCAATTCTCTTCCAAAGGGCGTTGGGAAGAGACTGGGATTTGTAGGGTTCTGTATTTTAAAAGGTAAAAACAGAGGTACAGATTTTTCTCAGTTTCTCTCAATTATGGCAGTAATTACAGAGAGATTACTTCTGATATTACTTCTATATTATACTTCATTTCTCTGGCATTTAAGCTTGGTTTGGAAAGTTTGGTAACATAGCTGCGCTGTTTTATAACCCTGAATCTAAGTTCTTTCTGGGGGCATGTGTTCTACAGCTAAGGTTTTCTACTTATATTAAAGTCACAAATGTTGGACTTCGTTGGTCTTGAGCTCTGTTTAAGATTGCCAGGTCCAGGTGGGAGATTCCTGGAGATTCAGGCTGAGGTTTGAAGAAAGGATGGAGACTCCAGTTGGGCAAAAGCCATGGAGTCTTCCCTCCTGCAAAACATTCATTTTCTACAGAGGAGCTGGACTCTGTAGTCTGGAGATTTGCTATAACTCCAGGAGAGCTCCAGGTCTTGCCTGGAGACTGACGTTGCCACAGGGAGGTGCTATTCTCTGGGCAGCAGTCTCTTGGGGATTAACACCGCTCCCTCCAAGTTTCATTTACAAAGGAAGCTAAGGGATTTTTCCTAAATTCCTTCCACAGGAAAGTCCTGTGTTCAGTCCATTCCTCGCCAGTTTTTTTCCCCTCTGGGGTTGGAATGGGGGGGGGAGAGTTTATTCTGCTCCAGCCATCAAGTGGCTGTGCTTAATGACTGCTTCTGTTCCAAATACTGGGAGTTGGCCTGGGCTTTCCCATGAATTTTCGTGAAGCATTTTAGGCTCCTATCTTCCTAATTTAACAAAAGCTACAGGATTTTCACTATTCTGTTCAAGATTACAGGGATTTTAGGGATTTTTTTTCCTTTTCCTTTTCTATTCTTTTATGAGAATTCTAGCAGCGTCTCAAGGGGTGCAAATGTAGTTAGGGTCTCAAGCTGCTGTTTTCTAGGGGAACTTGATCTCAGCATGACAAGATTGGTGACTCATTTCAGCATGCTGGGGTTTTTTTCTTTCTTTAGACAGCACTTTTAGAAGGCTGCCAACCTCTGCCTTCCTTGCAAGGTACATTTTCACTTGCTTAGTTCAGTTCCTAACCAAAAGAGTATACTACTTTACTCTCCTAAGTTATCACTTCCAAAAAGGGGGCCCTAAGGTCTCCTTTGTTACACAGTTTAAAAGTACACTAAAAAATGCCCAGTTTTGAGGGAGGAATGATCAGTTCCTGCACCTATGGGTTTACCGACAAACCCTGAGGTGTCTGGCTCTTTACGTCCTTATTAGGCAACCTCAATAAGCCCAGGAGAGTTTCTCAGTTAACCCACAACTGGCAAGTTTTAGGACACACTGTATCCTATTTGGATTTCCTGCAAACCTGGGCAGGTTTTGGGGTCTCACGCCCTTTCTGGATCACCTGTAACCAACGATAGAAACAAAGGAAAAAGGAGTGTGGGCTTATCCCTCCCCGCCCTTTGAGTGCCATTTAAACCAAGCGGCAATTCACTCCAAAGTGCTGTACTCTTTTAGAAAATGGTGTGTGGTTTCTCACAATGCCCAAAATGGCAAATAGCCACCCAAAAGAAAAAGACCCTATTTACTAGGCATCTCCCTAAAACAAACTTCAGATGCACTGATCTGAGGAGCAAACTTAAGTTACGGTTACCAAATTGGCCAATGGCCACCAAAAGGAAAAGACCCTGATTCCTGGGGTCTCCCTAACTCATAGGTGTCAACTACTGGGGGGGCTCGAGGGCTCGAGCCACCCCCGAAATTTCCCGGGGAAGACTGAGCCCCCCCCCCCCGGGAAAACCGCCACACCTCCCTCGCCGCACCTTCCGCCGCACCCTCCGCCGCACCTCCCTCGGCCCTTCCTAGGGCCACTGCTGCTGCAGTCTCTCTCTCCCCCCCCCCCCAGCCTGGCCACTCCGACCCTCCATCCAGGGGCCAGCTAAGCAAATGCCCAGCTGGCCCCTGGACAGACGGACGGACGGAGGGATGGAAGCAGGAGCGGTCAGGCAGGGGGGGAGGCGGCAATGGGGACATGGTCCCGGCGGGCACGCACGCTTTGCAAGCGCACATGGAAGAGCCTCCGCCCCCCCCCAGGAGTTTTTAAACTCTACGCCCCTGCCCTAACTAACTTCAGATGCCCCGATCTGAGGAACAAACCTTAGGGAAAAGGATTATGTAGTGTTGGAGTGACTTCCCATTCCAACCCATTAACAGACAGCCGCAAAACGGGATGGCCGGAGGGGTATGAAAGAGAGAAAAGGGGAAGAGAAACCACCCACTGTAGTAATGCTCCCTAGAGCCAAACACACAGAAACAGAAACCACTCCTGCACACCTAGAACTGGTGACCTGGGGAAAAGTTTTTCTCCTACATCTGCCTGTCTGAAAAACATGTGTGTCGACTCACATGTATTCAGACATGCAGGGCCATGCCGCATTCTATACCATTCTGTTAGCCAAATTGCTCTGTTTGCTTTAATAAAAGGTGGGGGAATTATGATATTAATGTGCAATTGGCATAACTACAGGATCATGGCCTTTATATACCAGAGTCCCACTTTATCCAGGTCACAGAAATAGATGCAGAGACTAGATAACTAAAGCAGTGATCTCTTTACTGAAGAATTCTTAAGTCCTTATAAACAATAATCAAACATTCAGACACACAATACAGAGCTAAGGAAGTAGAGGCGATTGATAGGGAATAGAGGGGGTGAGTTATGGGGTGATACTACCTGTTCAGATGTGCAGAGGTCCATGAAGAAAGGATTATGGCCTAAACCCAGAGGGTAAAGGGGTGGCCTGCCAGTTGGCATCAAGGCAGAAAAACACACAAAGTCTGAGGCCACGGACCTAGGCACTGGAAAACAATGCAGACCAATGGAAGGTCTTGGGGGCTGGTCTCAGGTGAGAACAAAAGGAGGTGTGTAACACCATGATGAGCAAGGCCTAGATGTGGCCAATGAGCTTCCAGAGGGGGCAGAGTCTGGATTAACAACTGGAGCCAGGTGTGCTGGGGCTAGCTGAATGGATTTTAAGATCACTGATGGTTCTGCCAAGGCAGTTGAATAGGTTCCCAGATACAGACAAAAGAGGGAGATGGGCCCCTGATTAGCATCAGGAAGGATCGTTAATAATTTGAATGTTTGGTTGGTTTATCTTGGTATCCTGAGGGATGAAGAGCAAGGAAGGACAAGTACCACACATAGACATGAGATGACACAAGAAAAGGGCTGGGTGAGGTTCTGCAGACAGAAGGACTGTTTGCCAGATGGCCTCTGGGTAGCCTTTAGAAATGCTGATACTTCACCTGGCGGAACTCAGTGTTATCCCATAAGCATAATCTCTTCTGGGTGGAGGGGGGAAAGGGTTTGCTTTGAGGGTGCCTTTTGAAACCTGAATGTGAAATCCCTGTTTCCAGAGCTATGGCTTGCTCTATGTTCCAGGACCAGGCGTGTCTTCCTTGGCCTGAGTTTTGTGAGTCTCTGGTTCAAGTTAGAAGTGGGGTGCCCCTTGCAATTGGGGCTACTCAAGAGTAAAGACAGCACCTCTGGCAACATGGGAGGGCTGTGGTTAGGTGTGCGGGAGCAGGGTTGACCACCACTGAGGAGGGGTGTGATTGGCTGCAACCATAGTTGATATCCTGTGCTTGCCAGGGCTTGGAGGTGAGACAGTGCCTGTATGTGTGTGGGGAGGGTCCCTTTCCATTGCTTGGACACCTAGGGGCTGTGTTGCCTTCTTTGATGGCTTTACACCAGTTCTGAGAGGGCATTCACAGGCTGGTGCAGCTTAGGGACCTGACTGCCACACCTCTGGCCTTTTTCCCATGGGCACAGAGGCTTGCACTGCCATTTCTCTTGCAGAGGGCCATGGTGGAGCAGCAGCAGGGTGATACACCAGGATATCTCTGAGGCAGGCAAGCGTAGCAACTGCTCAGTTCCCTGAACTATTGCTCCCCTCACCACTCTTGCGCTCTCCCTCCTCAGGATTGCACTGTTTGAGGTTTTTATTAAAAGCTGGTTAGAAAAATTTAAATAATGAAATCAAAATTTGCTTGTAATAAACTGAGTGTGTCTGTGATGTAGGTAGGTAGGAAGGTAGGTAGACAGACAGACAGACAGACAGATAGATAGATAGATAGACAGACAGATAGATAGACGTTATAGAGACAGACAGACAGATAGATAATGGCAACACTGCACACACATTCAGTTTATTATAAGCAAATTGTACTCAACCCTCTAGTGGCCAAAAGATTAAATAAAGTTTACCAAGTCTGATGAAAGCCAGTGTAATTCTGCAGGTTTTTATTTGTCTAGCAAAAAAGGAAAGGGAGGGGGATCATGCTTGTGTTAAATTTAGTGCAGATTAAGATAATTGGGGGGGGGGGGGGGAGAGAAATGCCGCACTGTTTAGCTCTCCCATCACAAAAGCAGCAGAAACAGAAGAGCAGGGTGACGTCCTCCTTGATGACTTGAAGTGGTTTCGTAAATGAAGTCTAAATATGTAATAGCTGCTCTCAGTTTTCAATGAGAAGATTTATTCAAAAATAAATTTAGCTAAGGAGGGGGGAAGGGGAAAAAGAGACAGATTTGAAAGCTGACTTATTGCCAATGCCTGAGACATTCAAGCAGCCAGCTTCCATAGAGACAGCTGCAACATTTCATGGTGTAAAGTCAGCAAATTTCCACAGTCCTTGCTGCCAGAGACCACAAAATGGTTTCAAACAACAGCTCACTTCATGGTATTTTTTGCTTTCTTTCTTTCTTTCCTTTTTTTTTTCCAAGCGTCCTTGCTCTGCTGAGTGGGCAGTGTGCATTAAGCTAGCAGATTAATGAAAATGTTTTGCTGGCACAAGATTTTTGATTGCCTCGGCGCAAAATTGCTAGCAGATTGGAAAACAGCATGTTTCATTTCAAACTCATTCTCTTCCCGTACATTAGCACTTGTCAATGTGGCCATTAAGCACAGTCAGTGCAGAAATTTAATTACAAAACCATTTATTTTATTGAAAGAAAAATAAACCTAAGCTACCTCAAAATGCATTAGGTGGGTTCAAGACTTGTTCGGCTGATAACACCCAAGGGTAGGGAGGCTGCTGAAGAAATAATGCTCCTTTCATGTGTGGTGGGGACCTGATATTAGAAACAGCTGTCTATAAGTCACTCTTTATTTAAGTTCTATTATGAATTAAAGAACAACTGAGTTAATGAAGGAACTTTCTATATCTGAAGTTACTCAGCTGCAGTATTAATTCCATCCTTCTATGTGTGTATGCAAGGGGTGTGTTTCTTTTAAGAGAAAAAAGCAGGTCATGAATTTTAATCGCTAAGTAGGCAAACAGCATACTTTCTCTTCTTGAAGATTTCCAAGCCTTCCAGCCATTTTTAGCTCATATTTAGGTTTTGTTCTCCTGGTGCCTGAAGAATGTAAGATCTGTGGTATAAAAGGAAGTCACAAAATGTGTTAAACACATCAAAAAGAGAGTGAGTGAGAACACAAAATCTGTCTCTTATTTGGTCCTCCACTGTATTCAAAGGCATTGTTGGCAGTTAGAAAGAGCAACAGATATCTGGCTATATAGATCTTGGTCCAGCAATGCTCTGATGTCATGGTACAAACTAGCTCTGTCTTGCTACTAATGAGCTGCCAATAACAGGCCTGTTTGACTGTTCTGCTCAGAGGAAAACAAAATAAAGAGTTATTACCTTAGTGGTTTGGCCTGATTTGTCAATTAAGAGTACAACTCCCCCCTCCTCCCAGAAATGAGAGATCTATGCACAATTTCCTATAGATATCCCCCTCATACAACTGAAAAGAGCAGTGGCAGTTGGTGAATTTCAGTCCTGGGCATTTTCTAGACTGCAGCTGCCTTTCATGTTGTCCTCAGGGTAGTGGCACTTCCAATGATCATGCTATTGGTGCTATCAGTTCATGCTGAGATTTTTCTTCGATCTTTCCCCGCCAGTCTTCCATCCCTTCAGACTGACATTTGAAGATTATTTTTGTTTTTGTTTTGCACATGAGCATGAGCTGAAGCATCACAGCAGGCTCAAGGAGATGTGTACTCTGAGGATCGGTGCATTTCAGGAGTTTCAGACATGCCTTTTAACAGGACCCTTCACCTCCAAACCCAATCTTGCCTAGAAAGACAGAGCAGCTCCCTTTCTCTCTTTGTTCTGGAAGATTTTATGCTCCCCTTCCCTGATGAAAATAGCTCCAAGCAGGCCTGTAGTCAGAATTTTTTAATTCAGGGGGCCTTTAAATAAGTCAGGGGCACCCCCCCCAAGTGAACAACCCCACTCTCAACCTTCCCTTCCCTGCAACTCATGCATGCTGAGATGGATGCGAAGTGGAGATTTTTCTCAGCTGCTTCATCCAGGGAGGCCTCCCACCCCACCCCCCATGGCCCACCTGCTGCCAGAAAAGGGGGCTGGCCCCTAATTTCAGCCTATTTTTTTCAGCCATGCCAGCTGAGAAGCAGTGAACTGGGTCCTCTTTTGGCAGCCCGAAATGAATGTGCCCAGCATTGCTAAAGCTCTAGCCCAGCTTGGTCCAAGAGAAGCAGCAGGTCAGGGCTCCACAAGTCCCTGGGGGAATAAGGGCAGTCGGCTGCAAGGCCGAGGGTTAGCTGGCTGGAAAGGGAATGGCTGAGGCTTGACTCAAAGGGGTGTGTGTTGGGGGCATCATCTGCTTCCTCAGGAGCAAACCTGAAGGGGAGAGATAGAGAGCCCAGGGAAGCAAGTGCGCCTTGCCAAGTCCCATTCTTCATACCACTGCCCAGGCTCTGCACCCTGGAAAGATGCTTGTCGGAAGGCGGGGGGGGGGGGTTGCAGAGACAATGCTAGCTGAGTGGTGCTTGGCGGCCTGTCATTATTGGAGCAGGCTGTGGATAAATGCTGCAGGCAGTGCTGCAGGGGTGAGAGAAACAGGGTGGGTAATGGCAGGAAACGAGGAGAGGGAGACATGCCAAAAATAAAATTTAAAAATGGGAAGCCTAGGCTTCTGGGAAGTCATGGGGCCCTGGCAGTAAGTTGGGGGGCTGGGCCCCAAGGGGCCCCACTGTAGCTATGGGCCTGGCTCCAAGGGTTTTTCAGCTATTGAACTTTGAGGAGCAAACAAACCAAGGCGATGGAATGCAAGCTGTGATCTCTCTGGATCCCTCTTCACATTTCAGAGAATGAACTAACACCTACACCTTCCCTAGTTTCAACAGGTTCCCCCCCATGCTTGTAATTTGCGTCCTTGAGGGTTTGTTCCCTACTTCTTCTAGTAGTGGAGGAAACCCCCCCAAGCTGAAATCAGTGGGGCTTTTAGCCTGATCAGTGGGACTTCCTGCTTGTGAATAAACACTACTAGTTGCACAGCGCTTGAACACTAGCCTCAGATTGCAGGGGAGTTCCATGGTCAAATGTGACTTTTAGGCAGGGGTCCGTTGGAGTGGGAGCGCACAGGAGCGCAGCTCCGGGAGTGAGGAGCTCAGGGGGCGGGCACATGACCAAGCCCCGCCCCCTCCTTGGCTTCTCCAAGCAGTGCAGAGGCACAGCGCCCTGGGGAAAGCCCTGGTAGGGTCTTTATTGTTTTTAATGTTTTGTTTTAATATTTATAATTTTATCATTGTTCCTTTTATGACTGTGTGCTGCTTTTCCAGAGACTTGCTCAAGGTGGCATATAAATTTTCTAAGTATACCATTTTTTATCTGGGCACATGCACATAAGTACTGGAGAAATTTCACCAACCCTTCAGCAGCTTCCACCCCATCAGTTTGGTGTAGTTGTCAGGAGTTGGACTCTAATCTGGGAGAACCGGGTTTGATTCCCCACTCCTCCACATGCAGCAGCTGGTGTGACCTTGGGCCAGTCACAAGTTCTCTCAGAGCTGTTCTCTCATGAGCAGTTCTCAAAAGACCTCTCTCAGCCCCACCTACCTCACAGGGTAGCTTGTTGTGAGGAGGGGAGGGGAAATGGATGGGTGGTGCACATGTCCTGGGTATCTCAAGTCTACTTGAAATCTGGTGGTTTCAAGGGAGCAAGAAGAGAATGAGGGTGTGTTCTTTATGCTTATTTTTATTGCACAAAGTATTGGATGGGGAAGGGAACGGAGGAAGAGCAGGTCAGTTTCACTCACCTGTGGAATGGAGCAAATGAGTTATGCAAATGAGTTATGCTAATGAGCTCCTGCACCTCTTTTTCTACGGAATGAACCCTGCTTTTAGGGAAAGCAGGATTGAGCTGGAAAGCAAAACTCTGCGGAGAGGGGAAATTGACCAGGGTTCCACTAGTTTAGGCTGGCAAATCCCTGTCCATCTCCCAGCTTGATTAATTTAATGCAAAAGCAACTGGAGGCTCTTGATCTCTGTCCAGGAATTGCCCAAACACCCCAATTCAACCACTAAACTGAATGACAGCACTTTGCCCCTCATTCATTTCCCAAATTGCTGCTGGTGTCAGCACTCCCAAAGGGAATGACTGCTTGTTTTAGTGCAGGTGCCTTCCAGGGCTCAAATGTTTCACTGCTGGCATGCAAATTTTTTAAAATGCCCAAACCCACTCTTTCTGAGCAACAATCCTCAAGGCGGGGAGGAGGGAAATGTTCAGATTCCAAGGAAGAGCCTTTTTGTGAATTCATTTCACAATGAAAATTAAAAGTACACTATAAAACAGTTTTTTAAAGGAACTGGGGGTGGGGAAACGGTGAAGAACTGGGACAGCACTTTTAAATACGGTTGGCTGAGTTATAGACAGATTTATGATCTATTTAAGACAGATAAAAAATGTGGGGGTTTCAGAAAGAAAATTAATGAGATTGAACAGGTATGGGAGGAAGGTGGAAAAAAAACTGATTTCAAAAATGTATAAAATTTTGCTGAAATGGTATAATGCAGATGAACTTGTAAAAGAACAAATGATAAAATGGGCAGTTAATATGAACAAAGAAATAGCTATGTCATCTTGGGAATATTTGTGGAAAAATGCTATGAGTATTTCTACTTGTTATAATCTAAAAGAAAATTGTTTTAAAATATTGTATAGATGGTATATGACTTCGAAAAAAATAGCAAATATTGATCAAGGACTGTCTAATAAGTGTTGGAAATGTAAACAAAAAGAAGGTTCTTTCTACCATACGTGGTGGACTTGTGATAAAGCTAAAGTCTTTTGGGGTATGATTCATGCTGAAATGGAAAATTTTTTGAAATGTACTTTTTAAAAGTTGCCTGAAATGTTATTGCTTGGTCTTAAGCTAGAGGAAGCTAATGTAACTAAAAGGACATTAATATGGTATATGGTGACTACAGCAAGAATGGTCTATGCTCAGAACTGGAAATGTGAAAAAACCCCAGACATATGGGAATGGTTGAGAAAACTGCTATTTATGGCAGAAATGGACAAATGGACAAGAAAACTGAATAATCAAGACTCAGAAAGATTTCTAGAAGAATGGAAAGACCTGAAAGAATATCTAGAACAACATTGAGATATGAAAAATAATATTTTTACATTGACTAATTATTGATTTTTGATATTTAAAAGAAGAAACAATTATTTTTAAGAGAAATATACTGAACGATTGAAATGACAATAGAAACCAGAGTACATATTACAGATATCTAGATATTACTTTTAAATGTTTTAAAATTACCTTTCTTTTTTTATTGTTGTAACCAAATTTGTTACCTGTAAGAGCTAATAATTTAAAATCTTTATAACTGCTATTATATATATAATGGTATAGGTGAGACGGGAAGTCTCAAAGTTTTTGAACTGTAATCGGAATACATAGCTACATAGAAAAACGGATAGTGATGATAATATTTGAAAAGTAACTATGTAAAGTTTTGTAACTGGAAAAATAATAACATTTGTTTTAAAAAGAAAGAAAGAAAGAAAGAACTGGGACAGCGCTGAGATGTTTACATCTCTGGACTCAGAGAAAAAAAACCCTGTAACATTGGGGAATGAAAATGGAACTTTCAGACAGTCTGGAAAATGCCTTGGTTGGGTATTTAAAAATTCTTTTTACCTAACCTTTTCTTATCTACCAGTATATCATGCAAAAATGTTTCTAGTCCATACTTAAAATCATTTAATATCTGTTCTCTCCATTAAATACACTCTCAGTTGTTCTCAGTGGCTAAAAAGGTATCATGAAATTTTAAAATACCAGCACATAACCTATAAAAACAACAGATGAAACATCCTTTCTAATCAAAAGAGCTGCAGCATTTAAAATCAATCTAGAATACAACAACATTTAAATTTGGCAAAGGAAAAACCAAGTGAACAGAGTGAGGTTCTTAGCCAGAAGGAGAGGGAATAAACAAACTCAACACAAGCCCAAGGTAAATGTTAAAGTTTTCACCCGGTGCCTCATGCTGAACAAACTTGGTGCAAACTGCAGTGGGCATTCTACACAAAACTGGTCTTTCCTTATTTCTGATAATGAGGGCACACACAGCAGGGCCTGAGATCTTAATGAACATTTATTGATTTTTATTTTTTGTAATATATAGTCCACCCTTCTAATGAGGACTCCAGGTGGATTTAGAGTTGTCAGTCCCCCGGTCATGGTGGGGGATCCCCCACTCCCAACTCCCATTGCCAGCCACCACTCCAAGTGGTAGCAGAAGAAAAAAATTAAAATCCAGCACCATTGCATGCATCGTTATGTCACTTCTGGGGACAGTGGGAAGTGATGGAGGGGTAGCTCTAGGGATTGCTAGAAACTCCATGGTTTAGCCTTTCAGAAATGGGCCTACTGAGATACACTAAGTAAGGCACTTAGCGTACACTAAAGAAATATATAAACGCTAAGTAATATTTATTGTCTTATGAGAACAGCACAACAGAGAGGTTCTTCTCTTTATTTTATCAAAATAATATCTATATGTGTGTATATCTTTTAATTGTGTGTGTGTGTGTGTATAGCAACTACAAAATATTATATAGCTAATATGGTAAATAATGTTTAAGCAATTTAACAAATAGAAAGGGAGAAAAACACATTTCCCAAAAGATCAACTATTCTAAAAATAGACAGACGAACAAACTTCTAACTAGTCTCTTCCTATAAACAAAAGATATAATAATTAGACTAGTCATAGCACTTCTGATTTTACAGCCTCTAATGGATTCTTATTATTCCAGGATGTTAGAAATGGTTGCCAATGCTGAGAAAATACTTCCTGTGACCAAACTTTCTTTTCCCAAACCCACTTAAATATTCATGTTCTATTCATCAGCATTACAAACCAACTCTTGTGTAGCCATATATCAATTTTTAGCACCATTTGTTATTTCCAGAACTGTTCTAACAGCATCTTTGTTGCTATTATTTTTAAACACACATTTATGGTCTTTTTAGAGTTGCCAACCTCCAGGTGGAGACTGGAAATTCCCAAGAATTACAACTGGTTGTCAGAAAAAAAAAGATCAGTCCCTTGAAGAAAATGGCTGCCTCAGAGGGCAGACTCTATGGCATCAGAGTCCTGCTGAGCTCCCTGCCCTCCCAAACTCCACCCTCTCCAGACTCTAACCCCAAATTGCCAGGAATTTCCCAGCCCAGAGCTGGCAACTCTATTTCTTATCCAGACTGAATAAGAGACCTAGTAAGTATACCAGAGGACTGTTATTCTATATCTCTGTATTTATTTATCAAAGTATAGATATCACACCAATAAATCTGCACACTCAAACAGTCCCACCATATGTGCCCAAAGGTTCTTAACTGTTTATCACATCTCCAACCTATAGGAGATTGTTCAAGTAAAAGTGAACACTTTAAAATTCCAAGTATTCCAAAATTCCAAAAAAAACCCCAACACACCTCCCTCCAAAACAACAACAACCACGAGATAGGTCTGGGGGCCTACCAATAAGATTTCAGTTCAGGCAATTAACTCCTCTATGTGTAAGAAGATGAGTAAGTACTACTTGTATAACTGAGTATGATCACCCCACCTTTTGCTCTTTGACTCACATACCTTGAGACAAGTCCCAGAAATCCAGTTGCATAGATAATTGACTGGGGCTGTCCTCAGACCACTTCTAGAAGTCTAGCGAAGGGGTGGGCCAACAGTAAAGATTAAAGGCAACTTGCTGAAGTTTCCAGAAACCTGACAGAGAATGGAAGATCAGGAACAGTGAAGCTGAATAAAAGAAGAAAGGAGTCTTGTCATGGGATTGTCTCTACAAATACACTTCACCCTTTACCCCTTTCCTTGTTTTGACAAAAAGATGGTGGTTGGAAAAGCAAAATGATAACTTGCTGTTAGAGTACTCTTTAACTGCTTTCTTCCTTTGTTGTCAGAGTGGGCTATGCTCCACAGCCCATAATAAAAGTCCATTGTATGGAAAAGTAGCTGAAAAGGGGAGACAACTGTTCTGCATGATGTAGTGAGAAAATGTTTTTTTTTTCTCAAGGAAGATATATCTGTCATATTTTTATCCTGCCATTCTCCTGAGGAGCTCATAAGATAGCCCTATGAAGTAGTTTAAGCTGAGAGAGTGTGACTGGCATAAGGTCACCCAATAAGCTTCTTGGAAGAATGGGGGTGTAAACCCCAAGTCTCCTGTTGTCAGATTACTCTCAACCAAGGCCCAAACTAGTTGCTTGAATGAAGCAATACCAGTGGGTGTTGTTAGGGTTGAGTGAATTCCTTCTCCATCTTTAGAATGATCAGCTATGTTACCTTAGCAAGAGAAACTGCAAGTACTATTATTGTTTTTATCATTACTCAATTCTTTTTTTAAAATCATCAGACACAATGCTCATTGCTGCCTGAATTAAGCAGTAGATTGGGGGGGGGGGGACTGATACTTTTAACTGCTGAGTTCCTACCCACTGGCACTGAAAAAAGTGGTACTGAGAAGGCATAGTATTAAGTATTGTGTCAGGAGACGATAAATCAAATGCAGGCTTTTATTCAAAACATTGTTCAGCTTAGGGACAGACTCTGGCAAGAGCGGCATGCAACTTATAGTGTTCCAACAAATAACTATATACAATGTAACTATGAAGACTCAGTTTCATTGGACCTAAGCAGGGCTCTGCGATTGGTTTCCTGGATTGGCTTCAGGACCAATGAGAAGTCTTTATTCGGCAGCCAATAAGAATGAGAGAATTGTAATACCAGAACTCCGAGAAAGCAATGCATAACTCAATAAGAAAACATAACACTCCTCCCCTCTTAGTTCAGATAACATAGTCTTTCAAGAATGTGGGGGGGGGGGGGGCTGGTCCGACAGGACCGGCGCAGCAATGGCGGACTCAGTTGAGAGCATCCTGTTAAGTCTCAGGACTCTGTGCAGCCGGGTGTAAGCTGCGGCAACAGCAGACTCAATTGAGAGTGTCCCATTAAGTCCAGGGACCCTGAGCGGTCCAGTGTAAGTCCCGCCTGTGGCAGGAGGCCTGCCAAGTCCCAAGCAGGCAGCTGCTCGGGAGACTGTTCATGGGGGACAACCCGGACAGGAGTTGGCATAGGCACACTGTCCGCAGGGCGGCTCTCCCACACGCTGATGCCTGGCTGAACCAGGAGATCTCCCGGGCCGGCACCAGGAACTGGGTTGCACTGCAAATCTTCTGTAGCTGGGGAATGCTGCACAGGCTCTGGAACTGGGGCACGTTGCAACTGGTCTTCTTGCACTGGCCACCGGCATCTGAGTTGGGCTAAATGTCAGCGATAGACCTGTCCCCTGTCATCCTGCACCTTGTAGGAGATGGGGCCCATGGAACGAAGGACAACAGCTGGAACCCAGTATGGACCTGCCCCATAGTTTTGGGCATAGACAGCATCACCAGGTGCGAAGGACCGCATGGAACCCGACATGATGGGGTCGTGGTGGACGTCCAGTGCTAGGTTGGGGTGAATGCGGCTCAGAACAGTTGACAGTTGATGGCCCATAAGGAGCTCGGCTGGCGACTTCCCAGTAGCGGTATATGGCAAAGTGTGCTGCTGTAGCAGGAAACTGGCAAGGCTGGCAGGGAAATTCCTGTCCCCCAGCCTGTGGAGCGAGTCCTTCACAGTCCTTACTATCCACTCTGCCTGGCCATTTGTCTCGGGGTGGAACGGTGCCAGTGTGACATGCCAGATGCCCCGTTTATCCATGAACCTCTGGAACTCCACGGATGTAAATTGAGTCCCATTGTTGGACACAAGCAGGTCCGGCAGGCCAAAGGTGGCAAACAGGCGGTCCAGGCAGCGGGCAACTATGGCTGATGTCATGGAGGTGACAGGAAAGACCTCCAGCCACTTCGAATAGACGTCCACAACGATTAGGAGAGTTCAGCCTTGGAAAGGCCCAGTGAAGTCCACGAGAATGTGAGACCACGGGCCGCTCGGCTTCTCCCACGGGTGGACTGGAACATTAGGGGCTGTGGGCCTAGACTCTCGGCATGGCTGACACATCCAGACCCATCCCTCGATTTGTTGGTCCAGGCCGGGCCTCCAGACATAATTCCGGGTGACAGTTTTCATTTCCACAATGCCTGGGTGGCTTACATGCAAAACGTCCAGCACTAGTTGTCAAAGTGGGGAAGGGACGATGACTCGGTTTCCCCACAGCAGACAGCCCTTGCTCACTGACAGCTCTGTTGACCATGACTGAAACGGCTGGAATTTGGCCTTGAGTGTCCCCAACGGCCATCCCCTCCACACATAGTGGTAGACTCGGCTGAGCATTCGGTCCCAGTTGATGTGGAACGCTATGTTGGCAATGGAGAACGGAGGCTGCGGCAGCTCTTCAAGTAGTAGGGTCTCTTGGATCAGAGCCTCAGGTGGCCCCGGGGATGGTAGTGGCAAGCGGCTGAGGGCATCAGCGTGCCCGATGGTCTTGCTGGGCCTGTGGAGGAGGCGGAAAGAGTAGGCAGAGAGCAGGACTGCCCAACGCATCATCCACGGTGACAAGTTTTGAGGGGTTTGATGGTCAGCTGTGAAAATGCCAAGCAGCAGCTTGTGGTCAGTGATGATCTCAAACTCACACCCATAGATGAAATCGTGGGATTTCTTCACAGCTGCAATGATCACTAGTGCCACCCGGTCTATCTGGGTGTAGTTTCTTTCTGCAGCAGATAGTCTGCTGAAATAGAAAGCAACAGGGGCCTCCCGGCCGGCGGACAATTGGTGGCTAAGTACGGCCCCGATTCCATAAGGTGACATGTCACGGGCTAAGACGAGGGGCTTCTTTTTGTCATAATTAATGAGGATGCCATCGGAGGTGAGGAGAGCCTTGATGGCTTGAAAAGCAGTGTTTTCTCGGTGACCCCATACCCACGGAGCCAATTTGTCTAGTAAATGATGGAGCAGTTCAGTAAGAGCTGCCTTGTTGGGCAAAAAGGCATGATAAAAGTTCAGAAGTCTTAAAAAGGATTGCAGCTTTTTCTTCAACTTTGGAGGGGGCACATTGCGGATCGCAGCAACCTTGTCCGGAGCAGGGTGGATGCCGTCTGCATCTAGAAGGTAGTCCAGGAATTGAATAGCAGGGACAAAAAACCCACACTTCTCCTTCTTGAGCCATAGGCCAACCTTTTGTAGCCGACAAAGGACCTCTCACACCTGGGTAGCTAGTTCAAGTTCAGAGGCCCCTGCAATTAAGACATCATCAAAGTAGGGCACAACTCCGGGCAAGCCTCATAGAAGATGCTCCATCAGTTCTTGGAAGATGACAGGGGTGACGCTTATCCCAAATTGTAGCCAGTTCACCTTAAAGGCACCTCGGTGCATTACAATAATCTGTGCCTTGATCGTGGCTGCATCTACCGGCAGTAGTTGATACGCCTGGGCTAGGTTGATCTTGGCAAACACTTGGCCCCCAGAGACTGAGGCTAGAAGATGGCTTACCACAGGAACCGGGTATGCATGCGACTGCAGGGCCTTGTTGAGGGTGCACTTGTAGTCAGTGCACAGGTGGATGGAACCATCAAGTTTGAGAGGAGTGATGATGGGTTTCTCCTACTTGGCATTCGGAACCAGCTCTAAGATGCCTTGGGCCAACAGCTTGTCGATCTGCTTGTCGATCTTAGGCTTGAAAGCAAAGGGACAGCGTCTGGGCTTGAGGTGTATGGGCTGCATGGCAGGATTCAGGTTAAAAGAAACAGGTGAACCTTTGTATCAGCCTAGCTCTGCTCTGAACGCATCAGGAAACTCTTCCTCAAAGTCTATAAGGGGCTGCTGACTGACGTGATTCACACCAACAACGTCAATGCCCAGGGTGGCGAACAAGTCCAAACCGATAAAACTTGTGTGGCGACCTCCCACCACGAGCAGATTCAGACGGTTTGATCCTCTCTCTGATGTTATATATATGCACCCTCTTGCCAAGATCATCAGGAGGTTTGAAGTGGGGTGCCATTAATATGCTGATGACATTCAGCTCTTCCTCCTTCTGGAGGGCAGGGCTCCCACAACTATCCAAGCACCTGGATGCAGTAGCCCAGTGGTTAAGGGGGAGCAGGCTGAAGTTGAATCCATTCAAGATGGAAGTCATGTGGCTGGGAAAGACTGAGATGCTAGCTGGAGAGTCACTCCCAAGACCCAATGGTGTCCAGTTGTAGACTCTGTAAAGACCCTCAGGGTGTGGTTGAATTCTGTGCCATTGTTGGATAAACATGTGTCCCTGGTAGCACGGTCAATGTTTTTTCACCTATGCCAGCCTCAACAGCTGGCTCCTTATTTGTCTGGGTCAGACCCTGCAACTTTGATCCATGCAATGGTCACCTCCAGATTGAACTACTGCAATTTGGTCTATGTGGCCTACCCTTGAAAACACTTTGGAGACTTCAGATGGTCCAGAATGCAGATGCCAGGCTGCTTACTGCTTATTCCAGTTCTGTGGCAGCTGCAATTCATGGTGTTGATATTAACCTTTAAAGCCCTTAGCGGCCTGGGAACCACTACAGGACCACCTTTCTCATTGCAACCCCCTGTGCTCCCTTCAGTCACCATCTAGAGGCCTCTTGCAGGTACCTGGCCCCAGGCTGGCTCAGTTAGCTGTCGCCAGGGGAAGGGTCTTTATTCTGTGACACCCATGCCCTGCCAGCCTTGTTTAGTTTTTGCAGGGCAAGCAAGGCTGAATCGTTTAGGTTGGCCTTTGGAGGGTCATCCCCATGTTTGGGTTGTTTTTATTAGTGGTATGGTGCTATCCACATATTTTAATAGTTTACTATTTTAATGTTAATATTTTACATTTGTTATTTGTTATGTTGTTTTTAGCTTGCCATATGGTTTTAATGTTGTATGTCGCCGTAAGACCCTTTGAGTAAGCAGTGATAAAAAACCCAAATAACTAAAAATAAAGTAAATAAATATGTCAGCTTAGAGAGACCATAATCCTTCTCACCAGTCACAAACATCTGTGACAGGAAGTCCATGGCTGTGCATTATCCCAGTCTCCATGTATGACCAACATTTACTTGGGTTTTGTTACCTTCATTGATGTTGGCTGGGGAAAGGGCACATCAGTACCCTAAACCAAGATTGTACTTTATACTCTATTTGAGGATATCTTTTGCCATAGAATTCAAATACCTCAAAAACTTTTAGTTCTGTGTCAGGTGTCTCAATTTATATGCTCTCTTGATCAATGTATAAGCTCTCTCCACACTGAGCATCCTCCTCTCCCCAAACCCTACTTTGCCAAGGCCCCACCCCCAGATCTCTGGGAATTTCCTAATCTGGAGTCAGCAACCATTAAAACCAACAAAAGACACATTGTTAAAACAGTTAAAATGTGAGCTAAAATACATAAATGGGGGAATTCACACCATGGTCCATAATCTTCCTGGTATGAGAAGTCATATGACTCCAGATATCCAGTCTGGTGCCACTGGCTGATACAGAGATACTGCTTTCCCTCAGCCTGGGTAGCTTGTGATTGAGGAAGACCGTCAGGTTTTCTCCTGAACAATGACTCCTTCAGCCTGACAGTTATCTTAATACAGCCTGCCTAATTACTGCCAGAGAAATTCCTGCCTATGATCCGCAGTGACTGACTTATACTGGCTTGCTGTTATTATCCCTCTCATTGAGGATGGAAAAAAGAGGGGAAACACTGGGACAATATTTTGAAATGAGATTACAGTTCCAAGATGAGCCACAAATTAGGGCCAATTCATAGGTCCCAGAATATACCCGAGGGACCGCCTTTTCCCATATAGACCCCAGAGAACACTTTGGTCGGAGTCGCAACATCGGTTGGTGATCCCAGGCCCTAAAGATGCCAGGCTCATGGCTGCCAGAGCCAGGGCCTTCTCAGTGGTGGCTCCTTACTGGTGGAATGAGCTCCCAGAAGAGATCAGGGCCCTGCGGGACCTTTTACAGATCCGCAGGGCCTGTAAGACGGAGCTCTTCCACCAGGCTTTCAACTTGGAGCCATCACCACCACTACCACCAACGATTACCATCTGTCAGCTGTGGGACACGGTTGGCCCTGGGGATAGAGATCACACTAGACCTCACAGGTAGTCAAAAAAGACCGCTGAAGTGGGAACTGTGATAGTCGTTCTGAGACTGTGTCATCTAAGCTATTGGAACCAGTACTATGAGCACTTTAAATTGTATGATTATTTTAACTGTCTCAAATTGTTTTAAACTGTTTATATAGACTAGGTACATTTTACCAACTATTTAGGTATTTTAGGTACCGTATTTTTCGCTCTATAGCATGCACCTGACCATAAGATGTGGGGGGAGGATCGCACCCTCCGCGCTGGTCAGGAGGCCTCAGTCGGCAGTGGCGGCGCGGTAGCGGTGGTGCGGTAGCCGCCAGCAGCAGCAGCGGCCTCGTGCGAGCCGCCAGCAGCAGCAGCGGCCTCGTGCGAGCCGCCAGCAGCAGCAGCGGCCTCGCACGAGCCGGTGGCGGCGACCTCGCGGCAGCAATGTCAGCGCCGGCAACATCAGCGGCGGCCTCGCACAAGCCGCCAGTGGCAGCGGCTGCCTCGCACGAGCCGGCAGCGGCGGCCCAGTGGCGGCCTTGTGGCAGCAGCGGCAGCACCGTCAGTGGCGGCCTCGCGCGAGCCAGCAACAGCAGCCCAGCAGCGGCCTCGCGCGAGCCGCCAGTGGCAGCAACGGCCCAGCAGCGACCTTGCGGCAGCAACGGCAGCGCCGGCAACAGCAGCCTCGCGCGAGCCGGCAGCGGTGACCTCGCAGCAGCAAGGGAGCCTTGCGCCTAGTATTCGCACCATAAGGTGCACACACTTTTCTCCCCACTTTTTTGGGGAGAAAAAGTGTGTCTTATGGTCCGAAAAATACGGTATGTTGTACCGATTATTGTAAGCAACCCTGAACTCATTTGTGGGGAGGGCGGTGTATAAATATGAATAAATAAATGGGTGACTGTAAAGGTATGGATGCCCTTCTTCCTTGGTTAGAAAAGAATCATGGCATTGGTCCCACCCATTTGTTTCCTGGCATCCAAATGATATCAAAGGGGGCAAAAGCCACAGGGAAGCAGTTATGCAAATAAGTATTATGAGGCCTCAAGGTCTTAGAGTCTTCATACCTGAACACAAAACAATGCAACCCCATCTTCACTCCAAATTAGGGTTGCCAACTTTTGCTTGAGAAATACCTGGAACCTGGGGGTGGAGCCTAGGAAGGGTGGGGTTTGGAAAGGGAAAGAAGCTTGGCAGTGTATCATGCCATAGAAAACACCCTCTAGAGCATCAGTTTTCTCCAGGGGAACTGATCTCTGTCATCTGGAGAGCAGTGATAATCCCAAAAGATCTCCAGCCACCACCTGGAGGCTGGCAACCCAACTCCAAATCCCTATAGCCATAACTTTAAGAATATACTCCAGGAGGTCATTTTATACCTGAAAATATGTTTGTCTTTTGGTTTTTTAAATGGTTATATAGGTAATATTTTGGAGCAACTAAAAGAACACACCAATTTAAGAGATACTACTAAATTTTAAGAGTTGGATGTTAAAGCAGCTCATCTGAGCTTGCATAGTGGAGACAAGACAAAAACTGAATGCAAATATTCTTGAATTTGGTCACAGAGATGAAATCAAGATCCTGGAGAATCAAAGGGGGAAGGGGGAAGGGGGAAAGGCTTGTAAAAAGACATAAGGAGGATAGGTCTAAAGAGCTAATGCACTGTTAGCCAGGAGAGATTTTCACAAGAGCTCAGGCAATACACTGCTTGTTGGAGACATTCTAGACGATCACATCTCACTTAATAAAACTGCATGCCAGCAATGTGTGCTTCCCTCATAGCCAGCCTTGAGGCCAGCAGACTCAGCTGTTTTGTTTCAAGAATTTTGAATGTATTTACCGATGAAGAAAGGATTCCGACCAACCAAAGTTAAGCTCCTTTAATTTGTTAATATTTGCTTGAAAATTTCCAGCTAAAGAATGACAAAATTGAGGATTCCAGCTACAGAATTCTAAATTTGCCCAAATTCCCTAATTCCCCTTACCCCAAAATATAATGACCCAAGCCAGTAATTGCCCCCAAGGAGCCATGCATCCACATCTGTAATGCTCAACCAAGGAAGCCCTCCCCCATCAAAGCTATACTGAACCACAGCAAGTTCTCTCTCTCTCTCTCTCTCTCCCCCACCCCCCTTCTCAATGATGGGCTCCATCCCACTCTTTATTTCTCTTTCTCCCTGTTTCCATAACCATCTGGCTGCAAAGCTGGTGCCAATGGCAGCTGCCTGATTTTATCTCCACACTGGAAAACATTTCATTTGCTCAGTTGCAGCGTGCCAGATAGCAGTAAGAAGCACAGAAGCCCAGCCAGAAAGAAGCTGGTCACTCTTGCTGTGGATTGGGTTGAAAGTTACTGAGGCTTTGTAGACACGGAACAGCTAGGCAGTAGTGTTAGAATAGTTGTATTTGTGCACTCAATCTGTTACAGCCTGCAGTTGCTTTTGCAGTTGTTGAAAGCTTCCAAAAGTAGGGCTGCCAACTCTCGTTTGGGAAATTCCTGGAGATGTTTAGGATGGGGTGGGGTTGGAGAAGGGAGGGACCTCAGCAGGGTATGATGCCATAGAGTCCAACCTCTAAAGCTTCCATTTTCTCCAGGCAAGCTGATCTTTGTTGTTTTGAGATCAGTTGCAATTCCAGGAGATCTCAGAACCTCACCTGGAGGTTGGCAGCCCCTACAGGTAACCAAAGATTTTTAATTTGAATTAGTGTGTTAAATTCAGCCAGCCCATAACCTCTTTTGCCTTGGTTTTTGGCATTATTTGGCTGCGATCACACGCACAATTAGCCCTGACATAGGCGCGAATGCCAGGTGGATTTAATGTGCGTGATCAGACACACACATCTGGGAAGTGTCCTGCAGCCAGCAGCAACCTGTGCTGCTCCACCGCAGAAGAAGAGTAAACAGGCACCGGGGAGAGTCCGGTAGCAAACGTGTTGCTATGGGCCACAGGTGGACTTTTCCCTGTCTGGTCATTCCAGCTGGTCTGATCAGGCCATTCCAACTCCATGTTATTGTTTTTTCCCCTTCTCAGTATGTGCATCATCACACACTCCATAGGGAGCCCTCAGGGCTGAGGTGCGAATCATCGATCCCTTGTTTAAGCGCATCAGAAACAAATGGCAAAAAACCCCCAACTCACCTGCAGTTGCATCTGATTGTGCAGTGGCGGGCTGTGCCCACAGCTTCAAAAGATTGTGATCGCGCAACTGCAGGTCAACTTCCGCCAGAGGAAATAGCTGCTCTTCCCCCCCCCCCCCACTTTATCTTGCACGTGTGACCGCAACCACGTTAATCTTCACCTTTTGGCAAGTAGTTGAGTATCTAGAAAGTTTATGACCATTCCGTGATCTCACAATCAGGTAACAGCTTGCAGGAATTTTTTTATTATTAGATTTTTTAAGCTTCAACAATCATAATATTCTCTCAATTAAAGAGCACATATATTACTCCAACCAAAAATAAAGTCCAAAATAAAGTTTGGACCATACAGTAACTGGATCAACTCTATTGTCCATATTCATTAGATAACTTAATTTATCCATTTCCGCCCAGTCCAATCGTTTTTTAGTTATTTCTTCTTTTTCAGGTAGCACAGATTTCCAATATTTAGCCCATAATATACGAGCTGCAGTTAATATATAAGCCAGCAACTTTTGTTCTGATTTTAGCAATCCTTCTGGAAGCATGTTCAACAAATAGGTCCCAGGATGTAGAGGTATTTCACAATCCATAATTTCAGAGATCATCTTATTAATAATCAACCAAAATTTTTGCATCATTTTACAAGACCACCACATATGAAAAAAGATTCCAATTTTTTTTCCATACATCCAACATAACTTAGAGACATTTTTGTAACACTTATTCAGTTTACCAGGAGACCAATACCAACAATAGAAGAGTTTATAAATGTTTTCTTTATAATTTACCACCTTCAAATATTTAGTTGATTTCCAAATTTTTGATCATCTATCCGTATCTACGCTATGTCCAAAATCCTTCATCCACTTTATCATAACTGACTTTATTTCTTCCTCCTGCATTTCATAGTTTATAATTAGATTATATTTTTTTATTAACTTATTATTACTATTTAGCCAGATAGACTCCAACTCATTTGGTTTCCCATAAAACCCAATCTTTTTATCTTCTCTATATTTTGTAGTTGGATAGTTTCCCACCAAGATAATTGAATTCCCAACTCATTTCTTAATTGACTTTCTGTTTTAATATTTCCACCTTTATCCAATAATTTTTCATAATTCACTAACTTATTTTGCTTTAATAAGGAGGGTTTAATGAAAGCCTCCAACGGCAACACCCATTTTGGTATGTTTAAGTAAAATTTTTCCTTAATGTTTATCCAAGTTTTCATAAAAGCCGCTCTAAGGGCATGAGCCGAGAAATTAGAATGTATTTTTTGTTTATCATACCAAACATAGGCATGCCAGCCCATGTAGAGATCGTGACCTTCTAAAGCCAGTACTCTTTGATTTTCTAACTTTATCCAGCCCTTTATCCAAATTAAGGCTGCTGCTTTTCTATATATCTCCTAATTTGGTAGCCCCATTCTTCCCCTCTCTTTTCTGTCTTGTAATAGTTTCCATTTAACCCTAGGTTTTTTGGGGAACCAAATAAATCTTCTCATTAAACTGTTAATCTCCTTATAGAAAACTGCCTTTTTGTTTAATAGTGGAATCGTCTGTGCTAAAAACAAAAATTTAGGAAGGATATTCATTTTGATAGCAGCTACTTTCCCGAGCCATGATAAGTTTAGATCTTTCCATTTATTTAAGTCTTCTTTCACCCTTTTTAATAAGTTTTTATAGTTATCTTCAATTAGGGAACTGACTTTACTTGTACATATGACACCTAAGTATTTCACTTTCTTTACCACTGAAATATTAAAGGAGGTCTGAATTTTAAATTCTAATTTTTAGAGCAATTTTTAGTAAGTAACTTGGTTTTCTGAAGGTTGATCTTTAATCCTGCCACCTTTCCATACTCATGAATAACTTCTAACAGCCTACTTAAAGATTTCTTCGGATCTTCCATAATGAACATTATGTCATCAGCATAGGCACAGAGCTTGTAATCTTGACCTTTGCATTTAAGTCCCACAATTCTCTGATCTTCTCTAACTTGATCACAAAGGGATTCCAAGGCAAAAATAAAAAGAAGAGGTGAGAGCGGGCATCCCTGTCTAGTGCCTTTTTCTATTCTTATCTCTTGGGCCATATTACCATTTATTATTAATCTAGCATATTGTTTCCTATATATAGCTTCTATTCCCAAATTCCTATTCTATGAATTTTTGAGCAACAGGCAAGTGATAGCCTACTTCTACTAATGCTGTTATGTGAATCTGATTACCTCAGGCCGAGGACAGACTGGCGCAGCACTGCACCACGGAAGCAGGGCAGAGCAACATGGGGCCGAAGCCTCTCGAAGCTTGCTGTTCACACTGCGTGCAGTGCAGCACAAGCATTCCGGGGAGGAGGCGGCCTGCAGCGTGCACACTGTGGTGGCGGCAGCAGCGTGCACACTCCTGGTGGCGGCAGCAGCGTGCACACTCCTGGTGGCGGCAGCAGCGTGCACACTCCTGGTGGCGGCAGCAGCGTGCACACTCCTGGTGGCGGCAGCAGCGAAGCACACGGCTGTGCACTTCCACGCATGTTCACACCAGCTGGAAGTGGGAGGAACATGTGCCCAGATGGCTGGGCACCAGTTCCTCCTGGTCCACGGCTGTGGGACTCGGTAGGTACGCCACATCTCTGCCAGGCAGCTGTGGCTGTGTGAATGGGCCCACCTCATCCGCTTGCACAGCAGACCTGAAGCAGGCCAGGACTCCAGTCTTTCCTCAGCCTCAGTTTTTCAGGCTATGTTCCTCACCAAATAAAGCAGTATTTGTTCTTCACCTAATACAACAGTCAGTACAGCAGCATGTCATAAAGTATTGTATGACAGCTGTCATTCACTTTTTACTTCTAAACTAATAAAGAGTCTTGCAACTAGTTAAAGGCTAATGAATTTATTGCGCATATGCTTTTGTGATCCAGAACCCACTTTATCAGGTACATAAATTGTTACAGAGTTAGCAGACAGACTGGGGAAAAGTGGGAGTTATTACAAAAAGTGCAAAAGGTCCATATAGATGTTCCACTGTAATGCACTGGAAAATAAACAGAACTATGTACCAAAAATTATGTCAAAGGTGAAATTATATTCAATAATAGTACTTAATAAAGAGTAACCAGCCCATTTATAAAAATATAATATTTAACACAATTGGAAAGACATCAAATATGTATAGCAATATACAGGAAGGTTCACACAAAGTACAAATACATAATCACAATTCTATGGTAATATGAAAAAATTCCTTATAGAGTGATAATGCACCAACTGAAAGGAGTGTGCAAAGAGTTCAAACAATGTTCTGTAGGAGAATCCAGAAAAGATGGTTCTAGATGCAAAATCTGAAGATTCAATATTTTTTTCTAGACCAGATGATAATTCTTCCTAATGAGCATGCTAGCTATCGACTGTCTTGTTTCGCACTGAAGCTTTTTCAAAGAAGAACCAACATTCCAATATAGTCTATAAAAATAAACGTTTATCAAAACATTAGAGGGTAAAACCCTAATTCTCTAGTACAATACCTGTTTCAAAGTTCAGAAGGGAAGACTCCACATATTTTTTATGTAGTAAATTTCCTTGCAATAGATATCGCTTGTTTAAGCAACTCACACAAAATACAATTAAATACTTCCAGTGCTAGAGTTTCCAGATGTCTCCAATTAATCACATTACAAACCATTTAAAGTGATATAGATTAAATAAAATTTCATAGGAATTGTAAGCCTGCCATCAATGTATCCATACTATAGGAAACATATATAATCAGTATTTTGATTCAAGGAAATGTACTACACAGAAAATATGTGTAGGTACCAGTTTGTGTTGTTGCACTGAAATGCACAGCGCAGATGAAAGCAACATCCGGTCAAGAGAGTAGATGGTCTATTCAGAGTGGATATGGATCACTTCTAACTGTTGACAAATAAGCAAAACAGGATAAATCTGAATAGTGTGAGGACTGATTGTTACATTGGTTATGAGCTAACCATCCCATGTCCCTACCAAGTATGATATTATCGATCCTGTGTATTAATTTCTCCTGCACAGCTTTTCACTGAAGTCTGCCTGTGACTTTCTTCTGCTTAAGTTGTACTACTGAATGTCCAGGAAGGTTGAAATGTTCTCCAGCTATTTTTGGAGTGTTTCAGTTTTTAATACCTGAGTTCATTTTGCAGAGACTATCCATGATGGTTAATGTAAATGGCGGGACAACATTATTGCTGGCACATGATAGCATATATCACAATAGAGAATGCAAGTCAATGTGCTCAGATATATTTTATGTTTGTGGGGGCCTTGATAATGTTGCTTGAGTGGATAAAGGACAGAGTTAATATCAGAATTTGTTGCAGAAGCAAGACCTTGGGTTTGTCTTGTCATTGTTGCTGGCGAATAATTACTTCAGGTGGGAGACTGTAAGCAAGGACCACCCTACGCCCAAGGCCTATGAGAGAGGGAAGGATCGTCTTCAAAGAGATCTTAGTTAGAAGCCGCAGGTGACAACCAGTAGTGTACTGTTGCTTCATTTTTCTGAGCCTGTCCTGTAGAAATGATCCCTAGGTACCAGTTTAGTGCTGTGAATCTCTCTTGAATTCTTCAGGTGGGTATTCTAATTTAATTCCAATGACTTCGCTTTAAGTATGTTGTTGTTCAGTCACACAGTCGAGTCCAACTCTTTGCGACCCCATGGACCACATCACACCAGGCCCTCTTGTCTTCTGTCATGCTCCTGAGTTTGCTTAACTTCATGTTCATTGCATCAATAACACTGTCTAACCATCTCATCCTTTGCCGTCCCCTTCTTCTTTTACCTTCTTTTTACCTTCAGCATTAAATATAGCAGTACCAATCTAATAGCTGTCAGTACCATGAATTCTCCTGTGGAGTGTGTAGCAAATGTAGAACAAATGCAGGTGTGTTGTGGTCCAATTCTTGTCTTCGCTGCAACAATCTGTTTTTACAACCCTCCAGATAAATTTTGGTGGTGCACTATATAGTATTGTGGTGATTAGTTATGCAAAATGACAATGCGTAGGGTTTTTAAGTGACACAAGAAATGAAATTAAATGGGAAATGGTTGGATCCAATCAGTTTTTCCACTGGTAAAAAAGAGAGGAGAGGTTCCCCTGGGACCACCAAAAAGGCTACTCTGGAGATCATGCTCAGAGCTGCCAAACAGATTAGGAAACTCCTGGATAACTGAGGGTAGAATCTGGAGAGGGCAGCATGTGAGGATGGGAGGGGGCTCAGCAGGGATGTGATGTCATAGATTCCACCCTTCAAAGCTGCCAGTTTCTTCGGGGGTGGGGTGGATCTCTGTTGTCTGGAGATCAGTTGTAATTCCTGGAGATCTCCAGGCCCACCTGGAGGCTGGCAACCCTACTAAGAAATAATACAAATATTTGGTTTAAAAAATCAATAGCAGCAAGGATACTATTAGAGCAGTTTTCCAAGCAGCAAATGGCACCAGTTGTAATTCTTGGAGAACTCCAGGCTCTACCTGGAGTTTGGCAGTTCTAGACTTGCATAGACAAAAGGCATGTGCAATGATGGGGGCTGGAGGACAAGGATTAGATGAGGCTGAGTGAAAAAGATGGCTGGAGCTAATCTAAAGTCTAAGTACTATCAATGAGTTCCATATGCCTCTGCCACCAAACACATTTCCTCTTCTACTAGCACTTCTGCTTGTGCAAGAGGAGTGATTTTCAATGAGCCCTCATGCAAACTGAAGTGCTAGCAGAAGAGGAAGCATGCTCCGAGGTAAAGGCTATCTTGCACATGCAGAATGCATTCACAGGACCCAAGCCTATGTGCTGAAGTTCAAATAAGAGCTGCCCAGACAAGTGAGTAAGAGCTGGCGCACTTGCAAGCATCTACCCTGAAGGATCCAAAAAATATTTTCATCCACAGATTAAGCCTTAGAAAAGTATCTTAGTCAAGAAAAATTCAGCACACTGCAAAATATAGCAATGCAAGCTAGCCATGGTGTGATGCAATCGTGTGGGCAATTACCATGCAAAAGAATTAGACAATTTAACAGGTAATCAGCTAGAGAAGGAGCTTTACATGAGCCAAGATACAGCATGTATGTAGGCTCTGAATGTGGCCAAGGAGCAAGACAGTATACGGAATATTGTCAAGGGAGAATGCCAGCCTGTCTGAAACTTGTAGTGGCCCAGGAAGGCCTTCCAACACTGAGTGCTAAGTTAAATTGCCTCTGAGGCTCTTGATATGATGTCCTTTGCTACCTTGCATCCAGGGAAGGAGATAAGGCTTGCAAGCAAAGGAAAGTCCAGGGCAAGCTTCACATGTGGAGTTTGCAGGAAAGATGAGCAGGAGTAGCAAGACTCTCTGAACCTGCACACAGATCTGTTCTGCAGAATCAATACGGCTTTTTAATTCTTGTTCTGTGAGTTATTTATGTATTTTCTCTTTGTATCTAGAGAAAGTTCCGTGGGGGAAAAGAGGGCAGAATACCTTTTCTCACCAACAAGCAATATCCTCCATACATCTGAGACCTGCAGGGTGGGGGGAATCAGGGTTTGTGGCTAAGGAGTGTGCTTTGCTCCCCAGCCCATTCCATCTGGGGGAAAAAAAGTCCCAGCTAGTTCTGTCAAATTCACCCTCTCTTGGCCACTGTGGCACCAGAGTTTAATATAAAACCTCAAAAATATTTTGGTATATAAATACAATGGCATCTGGAAAACAATTCAGACAGCATTTTTTTTAAAAAAAAAATCACAGCAGAGTAAGCGCAAATGCGGGGCCAGGCAGGGGGGCCAAGAGATACCCATAATACACCAGCCAGGGACATGTGGACAAAATATTTACCTGTAAGAATTTCACAGGTCATGGTGTATCATTTCAAAAAGCATCTATCAGTGTTTCAAGCAAGAAGTTTTTGAGATACCACTGCCTTACATCTCAGAATTTCATAGGATCTCAGAGCCATCAAGTATCAAGAAGAGCTTCAAGAGCTATCTTTCAAGTTTTGAGACATGATTCTGGTTTATAGAATCAAGTGACAACACTATCAAGACCATGTAAGAGAGCAAATTCATACCAGCATTGGCTTTGAAAAACGTACACTCACGGAAGTTGCAAGAGTGGTGACTGTGAAATTTTTCATTCTCCAGGAGAACTTTCCACTATTTCCTCTCTGCCAAGTCACTCCTAAGCATCTGCTAAAGAGAGTTATTCTACCCCGTGTTAAGACAATGTTGTAACACATGAACACAGAAAACATATGAATATGCACCCTTCCAACTGTTCATTGGTGAAAACCAGAATAGCCATAAGGATATAAACCAGATAAGATGCAAGGAGATTCATGAGTGGATTTCCAGAATGGTTTTTATCAGGATATATAGCAGCTGTAGGGTGAATCGGGAATTCAGGAAAAGGACATTAACCCTTTCATAACCTCAGATTAACTCCTGGATCTTCTATTTATCTCATTTTGTAAAACATGCAGAACACTAGCTATATTGGGGGAAAGGGTTAGCCCCACCCTAAACCATGGCTCCTGTCCAATTCCCATCCCACACAGCTGCTGTTTACCAGTAACAACTCCCATGAGGAGACACAGGTCTCCCAAAATCTCGTGTAGTTTTGCCCTTCTGTACTTATCATAGTGACATGAATGGCAGAGGGGCCAAGAGATACCCTTGACAGCTATGGTAATGGGAAAATAGTCCAGGCATATCTGTGGTTAGGAAAAGGAGAGAAGGTGCGCTTTGCCCGATGCAGAGCATCCTTTTCCAACTGAGAGGGATAACACACCAGCCCTTTGATGCATTTACACTGGAGAGTCCAGGTTCGGTGGGCTTGCCCCATCTCACAAAATGTCATTTACATCTACTTACAGGCACAAGGGCAACTTCTCCAGTCTCTTGCGCTTGTGCCTGTAAGCAGCTGTAAATAAAATTTTGTGAGATGGGGCAAGAACTGGATGCATAAGAAGGCATTGTGTTCCATCTTTGATAAAGCAGTGATGGAAATGAACTCGAGGCTGGCAGGATTTGTTAGCTGGAACAGGAGTGTCCCTGAAATTGCACAACCTCCTCCTGCAAAGTCAACAATTTGCTATTAGATAAATAAGTTTTATTCATGGTCACTGACCAACTCATAAAATGATGACATTTTGTAACATGGGCAAAAGATATCACATTAAAATAGGAACAGAATTTTAAGACTGGTTATAAAAACACCATAAAAACCAGGGCTATTTTTGGGCAGGAACACACAGGAATGGAGTTCCGGCTGGCTTCTGAATTGGCCACACCTACAGCCTCCCCCCCCCCCCGGGTTCCCCAGGCACCTCACAAGCTGTGGGGCACCTGGGGAAGCCAAACTGATCCAGGGAGGGAAGGCAGTTCAAACTGCCTCCCCTCCTGGGGAAGCTGATCCAGAAACTGCTTTCCTTCCCTTGGGTTCCCCATGCGCCTCGCAAACTGCAGGGCACCTGGGGAAGCCGATCCTGGGAGGGAGCTGTGCTGTCAGGGTGTGTGCTAATATGCTAATGAGCTAATATGCTAATGAGTTTCTGCTGTTGGGTGTGGCCTGTTATGCTAATGAGTTCCTGCTGGGCTTTTTCTACAAAAAAGCCCTGGTAAAAACCATAATGGTTAAAATTGATAAAACGTAATGTTAATACTCTTCTTTTAGAGCTACTATAGATCTTCTAATTCTTAGGCCAAGCCATCCGAACCTAGCCACCCAATAAGTAACTTCTGCCTGGCTATCCAATAGCAAATTTCTTAAAAGGCAGATTCTTTGCCTGCGAGAGAGAGGGAGTGTTTTAGGGAAAGGCAGAGACTCGTGGATGTTATTATATGCTTTACAATAAAAAATTACATGTTCTACAGACTCAATACCATATGCACAACAGGGGCATATCCTTTCTTTGTAAGGAGTCTTTTCCTTCCGGGACTGCAGATGGGAGTACATCCCAACACATCAGTGTAAACATTCTTCTGTAGTCCTGATTTAATAGACAGGAAAGGTAAGGCATAGGGATTACTCTGTTATCTGGAGCCAGGAGGACTTGCCATTTCTCTATCATATTTAAATTTGCTATTTATCATATCTCTACGTTGGAAGTTAAAATATTTGGAAAAGTCTCTATTGGAAGCTTACATATTCTGAACAGACTAATTGACGGCACAAAGCACTTTAAATATCGTAAAACTTTATTTTTCATTGTGCCTTTAATGGACTATGATTGAACTGAGTGTTGCACCTTACTAAGAGTCTTTGTATTGAACCCATAGATGATTTTTCTGTAGTATGAGTTGTTAATATAGTTGTTTACATTGCTTAGTTATTGTTTCATGGTTGCTTCTTATCTTTGTTTCTATCGCCTGGAGGTTGGCAACTCTATTGGAATGAAATCTAGTAAAGGGCACAGTTTCAGCATCCAGGGGAAATGGTCAGGGACAGCAGGAGGATTACATGAACAGCTATGCCTGCCCCCAGGGGTCCTTTTGTAGAAAAAGAGGTGCAGGAGCTCATTAGCATAACTCCATTAGCATATGTCACATCCCCTGACATCACCGGAAGTGTGTCAGAAAGGGAATGTCAGTTTCAGCCCCATTATACCCTATGGGCCATTGAAATCAATGGCAAAAACTCATAGGGTATATGAGGGGCTGGAGGAAAGGGGGTTTGAGGGAGAGGCTCCAAACTTGCAGGGTAGCTGCTGGGGCCTCTCCTCGAAATAGCCATCAAGTTTCAAGAAGATTGGACCACGGGGTCCAATTCTATGGGCCCCCAAACAGGTTGTCCCATCCCCTCCATTGTTCTCTATGGTGGGAAAAAATGTTACTTTTTTCCTACCATAGAGAACAATGGAGGGAATGGGGGCAACCTGTTTGGGGGCCCATAGAATTGGACCCCCAGGTCCAATATTCTTGAAACTTGGTGGCTATTTCAAGGAGAGGCCCCAGCAGCTACCCTGCAAGTTTGGGGCCTCTCCCTCAAACCCCCTCCCCTTCAGTCGCTTTTAAAGTTGCCGCCGAATTTCGGCGGCGGGCTGAATCAGATCAGAGAATCTGATTCGGCCTGTGGCTGTCCTAGTGGCTGCTCCTGAGCTGGCGGAGCTTTGCTCCGCCTCGCTCTGGCCTCAAAGGACCCCTGCCCGCCCCCATGTGAAAGTACCTTCTGGTGTCTGTGCCTGCTGCAGGATTTCAGTACAGAAAGCCATCACTCACAGGCTTTGCTTTCACCCCATCCTCCTCCCTTGGCAAGATCATGACTACTCTAATCAGGAGGCCCTGAGCAATTTGCTCCACCACCTGCGGTGCCAGGCTTTCTAGGAAATGTTTCAGATTCTTTTCCCCAAAAGCTAGCCCAAGCTGTCTGAGGAACAGGTTTCAGTTTTATCCCCTTTCAAGCAGTAGCCTGCTTTCTATAGGACTCAGTAGAACACAGAAGACTAGGAATTATTCTGAATAGCTGGAACAATAAAATTTAGATTTAGAACTATTCATAACTATTCTGAATATGGGATTACTCTGTGCTTCCAAATATTTTTGAATCTATATTGCCCAAGCCTAGTATTCTACATGCAGCTACAACATAGACTTAGGCTAGCCTGATCTCGTTAGATCTCAATAACTAAGCAAGGTCAGCTCTGGCTAGTATTTGGATGGGACACATCCAAGGAATACTGGGGTTGTGGAGGCAGGCAATAGCAAACCACCTCTGAACATCTCTTGCCTTGAAAACCCTAAGGAGTCACCATAAGTCAGCTGTGACTGAACCGCAAAAGAAAAAAAAGATACAGCCATTTTATTTTCAGTCCCTTTTCTAATAGATTTTGCTGTTTTTTCCTGGATGCCATAGACTTAGATGCTTCTATTAAACTGCCATGATTAACCCCCATGATTCCTTTCCTGATCACTTACTGCAAGTTCACATGCCATCAGTTTATATTAGGGATATAATGAACTGCATTTTTGCAATTTGGTTTATAGTTTGCAGCTAAACCATGAACCAAACCATGAACCTACATGAACAGATATGCCAGTTCACAAACCGAGCCATTCATAAAGGCTCATGAGCCTTCTAACATTTAAACCCGCTTGCGGGGAGGGCGGGATATAAATCGCAAAATAAATAAATAAATAAAATAAATAAACCCCTGCTTTTTGCTTCCCATGAAAGTGGTGGGGAGCAGAAAGCAGGGGTTTCAATAGATCTGTGCCATTTAAACTCTCCAGTTATGCTTCCCCCTCAAAGTGGTGGGGAGCAGATTGGGATGGTTTAAATGGCTCCTGGCCATTTAATCCTCTGGTTTTGTTCCCTACCACTTTGAAGTGGAGGGAGCAAAACAAGAGGGTTAAAATGAAGGTGAAGTGTCTCCCAGGGGGCATTTTACCCCCTCCATTCTGCTGGCTGTGACCCCCTGAAAGGGGGCATATGGGGGTGAAGTGCCTCCCAGGGGGCATTTCACTCCCTCCTTTCTGCTGGCTCCCCTCCTTCCTTTCTGTATGCCTACAGTATAGAGGCTTAATCATTTTCTACATAACTCTTCAAAGTGTAGCAAGGTCTAAACTTCTGTCCTGCAGAATCATAAAGCTAGCATGTCTTCTTTCTGGTTCATGACTCAATTATAGTCTTTTGCTGTCTGGTGCCAGGTGATGTTATTTATTTATTTATTTATTTATTTGTTCAATTTATACCCCGCCTAGCCAGCGAACCGGCTCTAGGCGGCTGTTCCAAATCCAGTCAGGGCACACGCTTGTTGGAACCCTCCAGAAGTTTATGACATCACTCCTGCTCCCTCTCCCATCTAGTGGACCACAGGTTTCCAGGAAGAGCCAATTACCACAATCTTGACTCTGGCCATGAAGGATGGAGTAGGCAGGGAGGCCCAATTACAGACACATGAAAGCCGGAGTAGGCCCACAAATATTTCACATTAACCCTTTGAGAGGAAACAGAGTGCTTTGCCTCACACACCCCTTGCTTGGATTGTGATTGAGCTGGCATTGCCACATTGGCACTGGGTTCTGCTGTGTGCTAGTACATTGCACTGGTTCTGCTGGGCTTGCAACCACCCCTTGCTTGGAGTGTGATTCTGTGCTAGACATTAGTCCTGTTGAGTTGGCATTGCCACAATGGGTTTTGCTTGGGTTTTGCTGGGCTCTAGTACATTGCACTGGTTCTGCCGGGCTTGCAAAAATGCCCCCCTTGAGTTTCTACTGCAGAGATTCTCTGTTTTGAACTTAGTCCTGTTGGGTTTGCACTGCCACAGTGCAACTGGTTCTGATGGGCACATTGCATGGGTTTGGTTTGGCTTGCAAAAATGCCCCCCACCTTCAGTTTCTACTGCAGAGACTCTCTAGGACTTTGATTCTGTTTTGCTGGGCTTTTATCACCCTTGCCTTTTTTGCTGTTTTTTCTCTCCATTGGTGACAATGAAGAATGGGGTCACCTTCTTTGGGGGGTTATAACTTGGACCCCATAAATCCAATCTTCACCAAACTAGGAGGGCAGGTAGAGGAGACTCAGCCAAAGATCCCCTATGATTCTAGTGTCTCTAGCATGCTGGGGGCATTCTACCACACCACAAACCTCAAAAACCAAACCAATTTGTTTGGCTCTTAAAAGTTTGTGATGGTTTGTGGTTCATGAACTGGGCATGCAACAAACCATGAACAGAGCCACTTTTTCCTGATTTGTGCCCATCCTGAACACCACTCATAGCTCTCAAATAAAATCTCCTCCATTGCATCATCAGAGGTCTTCTGCACCCTCTTTGAAAAACAATGCTTCCATCTCCCATGCTTATGGGTAGGCCTGTCCCTGTCCACAAATGTAGAGTAATGGAGATAGAAAACCTAGTGCCAACTGTGTATCCAATTAATCAAGTAATATTATCACAGGACTAGGGATGGTCACAAACCAGCTGATAAATTCAAGTTCATCATGAATTTTGGCCAGTTTGTGGTTTGCAAAACCATGTTAACAAACTGAAGTACCGCCATGAACTTTCACAAATTTTGATGCAGTTTGTGGTGGTTCATGGTGGTTTGTGAAGAGCAGAAAGCAGGGAAAGCCATTTCACACACTGTTTTCTGCTTGTGGCCACTTTTTACAGCATGCAGAAACCAGGTGGAGAAATGGCTGGGAGCCATTTAAACCAAACAGCTGAGTAGTAGCAAGCCTGTTTGGTGTAGTGGTTTGGAGCATGGACTTTAATCTTGGAGAACTGGATTTGATTCCCCACTCCTCCACATGCAGCTGCTGGTGTGATCTTGGGTCAGTCACAGTTCTTTTGGAGCTTTTCTCTCAAGGGCAGTCCTCAAAAGAGCTCTCTCAGCCCCACCTACCTCACAAGTAGCTTGTGGGTAGGGGTAGAGAAAGGACATTGTAAGCTGCTCTGAGGCTCCAAGTGAAGGGCAGAGTATAAATCCAATCTCTTCTCTCTTCTGTTCTTCTTATATTCATATGCAGTGTCATTTGCACTATACAGAAGTGCTCATCTTGAATTAGTTCTACTTCAGTGGAATTGCCATGATGCTAGAAGCGACTGCAGTTTCTTGTGGCTTTTAAATTACCCCTTGCAAAGATGAAGATAGACATAATATTTGAAGAAAACACACAGTGGGTTCTTTACTTGTGTCTTTGCATGGCAAATGTATATTATTTAAAACCCAGCACTGAACTTTCTGTCAGTCTTGCCTCTCTATCCATGCTGTATGTCGATTTCCACTCGTTACTGATTTATTAAGTGCTGAGCATATGTTTCTGTACTAGTCCCTTTCTTCATTAAAATAAATTGAAATATTTTTAAAAATCATTGCAAAACTGCTTCAGGCATTAAAGAAGCAATATATCTTGGTAATGTTATGGGCACTAGCCAATCAACACAGACCACAGCCAACTTTTCCTACAAACATTTAGAGTTTTTTCAAAACCCAACCCTGGAAACAAAGAATTCATTGGTACTGAACACAGTGAGGGCATTTTTAAACTGTCTCATTGTTCTACCAATATCATTTCCATCTTCACACTAAGCTTAAAGTATAATTGCGGTCCTAAGGGCAGATAAGGGCCACCAAAGGGGAAGAACAAGAAGGTAAGTAAACAAAAGGCACAGGATACCCAATTGGAAAAAAAAACAGGTCATAGCTTTATTGAACTACAGCAAACGGAGCATTGGCATAGCATAGAGCAGGATCCAATGCATCATGCAACCTGTCTGTTGGCCAATAAACCCTGTCCCCAGCCCACCTGCTGAGGGAACCAGGAGTAGCAAGGCAGTAGTCCCACAAAGGCATAGGTCTCTGTGTGGAACCCTTGCTACATGGGAATGGAGCCAGGCAACTGCCCCCAAGCTGGACATACCATGATAAGGTACGACCCCCAAGACCCCTTAAGGGGGTTCCCAACAGGAGAACTGTCCAATGCCTGGGACTACCATAAAGCTGTGATAAGAACAACATAACAAATAAGCAAACAAAAGAACCATATATAAAGGGAGAGAGGGAGGCGTCTGAAGAAAACAGATTCAGGTGGATAGCCATGTTGGTCTGAAGAAAACAGGGCAGAGCGAAGGGCCAGCCAGAGTTTAAATAGCTGGGTGGCAGGAGGGGCAAAGCTAACACTTCCTCCCAGGCCTGCCGACACATCCAGCCTCACGAGAGGGCTGCATGCTGCCAGTGATTGGCTGGCCGCCACACGAAGTGGCCTGCCCACCTTGAAAGCCCTGAGGCTGCCACGGCTGGTTCTGCTCACCCATGCTGCAGCAGGAGCACATGGCTTTCCTCCCAGCTGGTGACCCCCCAGCCCTGTGGCTGCAAAGCAACCATCAGCAAGTTGGTGGCCATGGATTATCTAAAGATGCAGTAACCTTGGTACAGTAATTAAAGGGTAAACTGAATTCAGATTCAGACTATTTTGATCTGATTTTCGTTAGTGGGAGAAAATTCAAATTGCAATGTGTTAAACGATTATATATTAAAAATCATAGCTGAACTAATATTGGTTTCCACCCCAGGAAAAAGAAAACATATAAAACCTAAATCATCGTCCCACCATATGAGTCAGAAATAAATCCTTCCTTTAAAAATAGAAGCTAGAATAAAGTGAGCTTTGTTTGAGAGTTTTCATTTTAGTCTGGGAGGCATTGTTGTCAAATTATAAAATATGCTGAAGCTAAAATGTGAAGTGATTAATCTCTGCACTGGAAATAACAGTTTATTTCTCCTGAACAGCTGCCAGGCAAGCTGATACTTTCATTTTCCCCCCCAAGTAGCTGTCTATGTTTGTTAGTCCCCCCTGTTAAATTACTATAATATCAAATAGCTGTGTTGATAAAGAGCAACTCTTTCCAGTAATGAATAGATGCATTCACAATATAATTAGCTAATGATGTCTTTTCTTACTTCTTGTTTTGGATCGGCATCATGGATTAGACAAATGTTCTAAACTGGGTAGTAAATTGTTATTCTCTCCAAGGACTTCCCTGATCAGTCTTGGTAATTTGCTAGTTATAGTGCATGTAACATGATATTATTACTCATGTTACACTGGAGGATTACATGGCTTACTAAATAAAGTGGTGGTCTTTACGTTAGGGACCACCATTTCCTTTCAGGCTCATGCATAGAGAAGTGAACTAAAACTGCTGACCTCAGTTTTAGGATTAGTTTGCTGAACATTTCTTCAATAAAATGTACAGTCCAATCCACCTGTGAAGACCTGTCCTCTCCAGACCCTGTGTATAGGATGTGGCCTCACAAAGCAGAGTCTCTGCCTGGCAAGTCTCTGCCAAGCCCCTCTAACCTTTGCCACAACTTGGAGAAAATCATATTAGAACTGGCATAGCTCCTCCCCTTTCTGCCTCATCAGTCAGTCAGTTGGTTGTGTGTGGTGGGGAGGGGGGTTCTGGTACACTTATTCACACTGGAGTGCTCACACTGGAAAAGTAAACAATGCACTCAGAGTCCTGGGCAGTTCAAGTGGGCAGTCTCTGTTTTCATGAGCCAAGTTCATTCTTCTGTTTATCCCCTCAATCCCTAATTGGGGGAGGGGGCTCATCATGACAGCTGCCATATATTAGAATGCCCATGCATTCTCTTCCTGTTGCCCTGAATAGTCATTGCTCTCTGGTTTGTAGCTAATTAACTGTGGTAGCTTCCGAAACAGTGTAAATTCACTTGTAACCTCCCCAGAGCTAGCCACTGTTGAAGGAAATGGGATGAATTAGAGGTAAGAATGTATCCAGAGCCACATTATAAGATAGAGACACTGACTGCAGGCATGTTATCAGAATTTGTTTGGCTTTTGTTTACCTGCAGTTTACATAAACTCAGTTTCTCTGAAGAATGTATCGTATTCTCTTTGTTTCCCATTGATTGGTATGATGAGTGGCTGGGGACCCTCCTCAGAAACTTGACAGCTTCATATGAACTGCTGAAGGTGATCAGCTTGATGCTGGAAGAGACATCAAACAGGATGCTAAGGATCCACCTCTTCTCCTTAGAGAAGGTATAAAAGATGTTGGGTATGCAGTGAGGCAAGAAGGAGAGGAAAGCTCTTAGTCTCAGCATCTAGGGTTACCAGCTTCCAGGTAATTGCTGGAGATCTCCCACTATTACAACTGGTCTCCAGGCAACAGAGATCAGTTCACTTGGAAAAAATGGCCACTTTGGAAGGTGAACTCTATGGCATCATACCCCACTGAGGTCCATCCCTTCCCCAAACTCTGCCTTCCTCAAGCTCCACCCTCAAAATCTCCAGGTATTTCTCAGCACAGAACTGGCAGCCCTATTGGCCATGGCAGCAACTGGAGACAGGGCATAGTGTTAGCTAAATTGCCTTATTTTATTAATAAGCTTGGGGAATTATGAATATTAAATGGAAATAGGCATAAAATATGGGATCATAACCTGTGTATATGGGAGTCAGAATTCCCAGAGCCCACAAATATATGCAGAGGCTGTGTTTCTAAAATAATGATTTTTTAAACTAAATGTTCTTCAAGCATACAAAAAATAATCAAGCGTTCATACACACAATACAGAGCTAGGAATACAGAGTTGAAAAGATAGCAACGCTTGCATGAGCAGGAAATGCCTTTGATAGGTGATACTTTACCTGTTTGATGAGATCAGTAGATCATGCAGTGCAAAATGGAACACAGGGGGGGATCATGAGTTGATCAGCAACACACGTGGACTGATTCCAAACAGTCCTAGATTTGGAACCAGCAAGGTAGGGTGGGGTTAGGAAAGTAAGAAGCAAGAGAACAAACTCAGGGAGAGCTCAGCATCAATAGCTAAAATGTGACCTGAGGTAAAGGCTCATGTGGTCACCTGGTCCCCAAGGAGTACTAGAAAAACACTTAAACTCTGGATGGGGCATAAAGGGATTAATGGTTGGGCAATCAAAAATTAATGGTTGGCAGGGAGTGACACCTCTGGAGGAAGGGGGTGAGACAAAGGAGAGAATGAAGAGAACCAATCATATTGCAGGGATGGTGTTTCGTATTAACAATCAGATACTTGACAGCGGCATTATCTGGATGGATGACAGGAAGGCTGGATTGCTGCTGTTGTCTGCAGTTGGGCACATCCCTCATGGCTTCTGTTCAGGAACAGCTGTCCTTTACCAGAGCATGGCTTCTTTTCTGATCTGCTGCTGTCTCTGCGTGCGTGGAGGTCAGGGTTGTTGGTCTGCATCCCAGTGCTTGGGTGGATGCAGAGGTGCAGGGGCAGAAGGCGTCTGTAATCTCGGGTCCACATCTGGCATCAGGGCCGGTGCTAGCATAAGGCGAGGTTAGGCGACCGCCTAGGGGCGCAGAACCCTGACGGGTGCAGAGGCCAACGAGCAGGGTGAGGATGATGGGGAGAGCAGCCCTGACTACAAACAGGAATCCTCGTCTTTGTGTTTTTCAATCTTACTAAAATGCATTTATGTTTGAAAATTGGTGAGCACACAGTGTGGGGGGGGGGGGGGCGCCAGAAGGTAGCCTCACCTAGTGTGCAAAAAAGCCTGGCACCAGCCCTGTCTGGCATGGCACATACTTAGGTTCAAGGCTCCCTTTGGCCACAGTGTACACTCCATAGTCCAGCGTAGGGCACTTCACTAGTGCTACAGTTCTGTCAAGGAAGGAAGGAAGGAAGGAAGGAAGGAAGGAAGGAAAGAAGGAAGGAAGGAAGGAAGGAAGGAAGGAAGGAAGGAAGGAAGGAAGGAAGGAAGGAAGGAATCTGAGTAGTTCTCATTAAGAGTACAAGATGAAAGTCACAACCTAAAGTAGTAAAAAGGCACTGCCATGGGAAATCACAGCAATTTCTTGATCAGAAAAATTAACTGTAGCTGCAATAATTAGTAGAGGCTACAGGTTGGCAATGGTGAGATAAGCTTCCCAGTGTCCTCCAAAGTGAAATGTGAGGGCACTCAAAAGGTTATGGTAAAAGGCTGGGGGCCATGTTTTCTGAGGCTCTACCTGAGTAGCAGGAATCACAGCTTTGTTTATGACTTAGCACTACTGTTCTTAATTAAAATTCTGCTCTGTGCTTTCTCTTAATGCATAAGAGCCTTGCCTATATTTGATGGGAGCATTCTACATACTGTGCACATAGAATCATGATCCACTGCAGAGATCCAGAATTATTATTATATTATATGGATGTTTGAAAAATCTAAAGTTTTAGGCAAAGAACAGATTTTTTTTGTACATTGCAAAAGTTTTTTAAATTTAAAGAAAGGGAGGTAGAAGTAACTACTGATGATCTGGAAATAATCAACATTATGCAATGCCAGGGATATCAGTTCAAAGTATTTGATGAAGTGGGAAAGTATGTCAGGCTCTCTTTTCCCCTGACGTATATTTGTGATCAAATTGTTAGGCAATGAAAGGGAGCAGATGAAAAGGGAAAATATAGCCTCTGTTATTTAGATTATAGAGGGTTTTTTAGTAGTACTTTGTTTATGTTTCCGAGGGCTTAACAATGTCCACTTTTAAGAAATTGTTCGTCGCCACTACCACATGCTTTGGATTTTCTGAACTCCACCAAGTTTCAAGCTCAGAATGTGCATAAATGGCGCTGATAATACAGTTGGATTTGGAGGTTTTTCTTTATTGTGTCAGGAAAGTTAAAGAAAAGCAAATAAGCAAGCCAAGATAAGAACATTTGTTGGAAGAATATTATCATCAAGAGAACGGGGGGAAACAGCTGACAAGTGTTTTACTGGCTTTTGCTCTTGATCAGGTCTCCAAAATTTTGAGCCAATAATACATAATTATAAAAGGGGGTTTAAGTAGTATCTTCATCAACACAGGTAAAGCAATACAGTATAGAAACACTTCTACAAAATCCTCACACAGAACTCTGCATTTTATATTCTCCAGGAACCTGATCCTCCAGAAGACACTGGAAATGTTTCCAGTTAACTCGTGGATTTTTCATTTCCACAGGACTGATATGCCAGAGCAAAATGGTGGTAGTAACAGAGGCATTGACTTATGGAATCCACTTCCATGGGATATAAGCATTAATAAGCAGGGTCATTTCACTTTACCCCATTTCCCCTCCCAACACTATTTTCTCTTTCTCTCCTCCCAATAGCTCCTATCTTCTCCCCTTTCCCTGTTTCTTTCTCTCCTTACCACCCACCCACCCAACTTTCTTGCCCCCAGTGATCAGCTTTATTTATTATTTATTTAATTCATTTATACCCTGCCTTTCTCCCCAGTGGCGACTCAGAGCATCTTATATTGTTCTTCTCTCCTCCACCTATCCTCACAACAATCATCTCAGGTAGGTTACAATGAAAGTGTATAAGTGGCCCAAGGCCACCCATTCATGGCAAAGTGGGGATTCAAACCTGGGTCTCCCAAATCCTAGTCTGATACTCTTACCACTACACCACACTGGCTTTTGTGTGGTGAGTAATGTTGAATAGCGGTAAGTTGCCAGGTAGTTGCCAAAGGATAATAGGTAAGGCATGCAAGTCATGTTGTAGCGAGTCACCTGGTGGTTGCTGCCAGGCAACCTGATGAGTCCTTCCTAGAAGGAAGGGGAGAGGGGAGCAGGGGTAGTCTGTAAGGAAAAGGCCCTACTGCCTCTCCCCTGGCTTTTACTGACCGAACCAAGGCTAGAAATCTGGCAATGTAGTTGTGGTTGCCTAGCAACCCCTACAGTGGCTACTGAAACTGATAGGGCATCCATTACTTAAAGCTACAGGTGCTGCTTCTGTCATCTGGAAATGGTTTTTTTTCAGATTTCAGATTTCTCTCGATTGTAGAAGGATAAGTCTTGTCTGTTCATGGCTCCAGTTTTTGGATTTAAGTATCTGCTGAGAATTAAAAAAATATTGATATTAGACGGGCTTTAAAGCATTTAGCTTTGACTGAATCTTATGAAAGGGGAGGAATACATAGCAGCTGGAATATATAGGCAGAGTATTGGAAGGAAGTTTAGAGAAGGGGAAAGAGATGCAGGAAAGAGAGAGATGGGGCTGTCCAAGTAGACTAAAGCAGTGTAACACCCAATAACTAGCAGTAAGCCATACTTCCTGTTTAAGAATTCTAGTATACATCAGGGATGGGCACAAACGAGCCAATGAACCAAAGTTTGTTACAAATTTTGGCTGGTTCAGAGTTTGCAAAACGAGGTTCATAACTGAGGAACCACAGTGAACTTCCCCAAAATTTGGGGGCAGTTAATTGTGGTTCATGATCCTTTGTGAAGAGCAGAATGCAGGGGTTTAAACACCTGTGTTCTGCTTTTCATGGGAAACACCTGAGGGGCCGGGAGCGCCACACTACTCAGCTGTTTGATTTAAATGGCTCAGAGCATGGCTTTTCGCAGGGAACAGAAAACATTTAAATGGCTTGAAGCCATTCAAACCAACAGCTGAGAGGTGGGGATAACTCTCCCTGCCATCTCAGCTGTAGGCTCCCTCATGCAGCCCGGTTTAAAGGGGCTGCAGAAGGGAGCCTAAGACAGCAGAGCCAGGGAGTAGCTCTCCCCCCAGCCCAACTGTGGTGTCCCTGGTACAGACAGCTCTCCCCACTGTCCCAGCTACGGGCTCCTTTATTCATCCTTTTTAAAGGGGCTATGCCATGGAGCTGGTTCAGCTGCCTCTGGCTCCCTGGCATAACCCCTTTAAATGGGCTGCATGAGCAAGCCCAAGACAGCTGGGGCTGCATAGAGAAGGCTCTCCTTGCTGGTGGGGAGATTCACTTTCCACGGGAGATCCACCCCCCCCCCCCACTTTCTCCTGGCAATCCCATCTCCCTTTCTCCTGGTTGCATGGCCAGGAGAAGGGGAGATGAGAAGCCTCTTCCCCAGCGATCCCCCTTTTGCCTGGCCCTTCCCCCCCTTTCTGCTTGCCACTGGTTTTTTGGGCTGTCTTCTGCAGTCCTTTTAAAGTTTAAAGGGGCTGCACAAGACACCCCGAACAGCTGAGCAGCTATTTTTCAGGATTTCTGCAAACCCCGTTTAAAGACTGCAGTCCTTTTCAATTGGGTTTACAGGGCCCTGACCCACACAAACTGGTCTGGTTACTAAGCAGACCTCCTGGCTCAGGCTCAGTTTGGTTCAGGGTTCGGTGCTGAGCCACGAACCAATCCCTGAACTGCAATTTCCTGGTTTGTGCCCATCCCTAGTAATCCGGAGAACTGGGTTTGATTCCCCACTCCTCCACATGAAGCCACCTGGGTGACCTTGAGTCAGTCACAACTTTCTCAGAGGAAGGGAAGGTGATTGTAAGCCACTCCTTCAGGTGGTGAAGGGCAGGGTATAAAACCAACTATTCTTCATCTTCTTCTATACATACTTAGAATAGTATACAGACTCCTACTAAAAAGAGTATACAAATTCAGCTTCTCCCCCCACCTCTTTTGACTCTGCCCAAACACTAACTAGGCCTTAACTCTAAATGATGTCACAATCAGTCCTTACTTCATAGTGTACCATAGAACCTTCATTTGTTCTGCACACTAATGTACCAAGTCACTTCCAGCATAATAGGAATATTTATTTTGATTTATACCTTGCTTTTCTCCCCAGTGAAGCTCCAAAAGAGCTTACAGTATCATTCTCTCCTCACAATAATAATCCTAGGAGGTAAATGAGACTGAGACAGTGACTGGGTCAAAGTCAATGACCTGACCTGAAGATGACAATGTAGCCAGCAGCCCCCTGTGTTAATTAGTTATTTAAGATTGCTGTCCAACATGTTGCTGAGAAGTCCCTGTGCATTGAATCACTAAGTACCAGCATAGCTAAGGAATGCCGCGGCATCTCTCTTGTTCCAAAATTACTCTGTCTGAGGAGTAGGCTTTTTGTGGTTATAGATAGTTTGTTTACTCTAGTAAATTATGAGAACCCAAGCAGAAATTCTAATTCCATTTTTCTGATGTAGAAAAGGTTCCGGAAACATTTAAAGTACCACTGAAAATAAAAACATGGCTTGTCACTTCTCATTACAATGATTCATGTAAGCTTAAGGCTAGCACATAGACAGAAAGAAAAACAAATATTGGCATGTGAACAAACTTTCCCAAATCGTGTAAATTTTCTGTGCAACCTCCTTCTTAAAATCTGTGTGGGGGTTGGGTCAATTATTTTTGCATCTCTGCCAGGTTGCCAGGTTTCATTGAATTTCATCTGGCACAGATTTTGGCGCTTCTTTTTTCTTCACATTGAACCCATGAGATGTATGAAGCTGAGCTATGTCTTGCCCAAGGTCACCCTTCTGAGCTTCAAGGCTAAAAAGGGGGAACAGAATTTCTGGTGTGCAAACCCAAGATCATAGCAACTACACTGCACCAGAACTCCACTCTAATGCTTATTTGGTTCTGTAAGGTTCACAAACAAAGGTCAGTTGTACTTTTTCATGGGTGGGTCAGTCCTATCAAATGCTCTATTGTCACTTCAGGACCAACTTGAAATCCAAGAACAACAAGGGAAGAACTGAATGATACAAAGAACACAGAACTGCTGCTGAAAATGACAACTCTGTACCAAATTTCCTGTCTTCCTCTGTACTGCCTAAAACAAATTACTGTACGAATACAAGAGCAGCTGTGGTGGATAATGTTATGGTAAGATCCCCAAGTTTTAGAAAGAAACAGGTCTGTCCTATTTTGAGTTTGTAGTGAAGCACAAAACTGCTTCACATGAACATGAACAAAGTGTGTAAGCATCACAGATGTGGAGGAGGATTAGCATGCAGATTCTCACTTGTCCAGCTGTCACAATGACTTGGGGGGGGGGGTTGTCCTTGGATGATATCTACAATTTGACACCCTATTACTTTCCTTCTGTTCTGGTGCGTTCCCCCTGAAAAAAAGCCCTGCGTGCACCAACCAAGACGATTAGAGACCTCACTTCTGATGGTCCCTCCATTCTGGAATTTCATTTAGCTACAGCCCATGTGCATTCTTTTTTGGTGGCCATGCCCATACTCCAAGACTTGGTATGGAAAGCTGCTATACACTCTTCTTTCTGCAAAAGGCTCAAAGTGGAATTATTTCAAAGCACCTTTAGTGGAAGTAACTAATGAATCTCTCTGGTAGTGACAAGGTTTTAACCTGACATATTATTTATGTTTTTAACTATGTTGTATAATTCTGCACATTTAGATTTTGTAAGCCACCTTGGACATTGTGGAAAGGCGGGATATAAATATTTTTTAAAAGAAAGAAAAATTCTTATTGTCCATGTTGTTTTATCAATATGCTTCTCCTCTACTACTTGCTGAAATACAGTTGCACTATACTTCCCCACTGTGATCTAGTGCATATTTATCCCACCCTTCCTCCAAGAAGCACAGGGAAGCATACATGGATATCTTTTCACCATTTTACCATCACAGCAGCCCTGTGAGGTAGGTTGGGTTCAGAGCATGTGACTCATTCTACTCTCACTCTGTATCTTGAGCAGCTACCCACACAGTTAGGGAAATACACAGCATCATGAGGTTAGGGAAAGGAGGGGAACACCGCAGAAAGGACTGCTGTTCTTCACCAACAGCCTGGGTCTTCCATAATTTCTACTTCTGTCCTATGGAATAAAGCAACATGGGCCAAACAAGCAAATTTTACAAGTACCAGTAAAGAAACATGCATGAACAATTCAACGACCATTTGATTCTACTTCTGGTGTATTTACAAGGAAACAGACACATTGCCCATCATCAATACTGGTCTTCGTTGAAAACTTCTTAATTTGGATCATAAGAATTTCAAACAAATTTGCAACATTATGAAACTTTTTTCAATGCTGGGGGGTTTCTGTCTGTTTCCAGAAACATATAGCAAGCAGTTGTGTTCTAGTATTAGCACAGAACAAGAGATGAGACATTAATAAAAAGACTACTTTGATATGGATCTTCTAGAAAGCAACCAAATACATACAACTGCATGAAGCCAGCAAGAGAAAGAGTCATTTATCTTATGGAGCTTCCATGGAAATGTATAAATTACATCCAAATGTGTCTGTGCTTGGGATAAAATGTAACCCACGTGGAATTTCATGTAAGAATCACCCCAGAAAGAAAGTACAGGGAAAGGACCAGTTGCATTAGGCCAATTTATGCAACCCTGGCCCAAGATTTTTGCTGATCTAGGTGAGCTAAGATTTTATGTCCTTACTCTATGAGCCACACAGCTACAGTTTAGAGTTAACTTGGATCCCATTTCCTTATTTTTATTTTTAACTATCGAACCATTGCAGACCCCATTTGCTAATCTGCACTAAGTGATACCAACAGAATCTCCAGCACCATTGATAAAATGGATTAGAAACAAAACCCAGTAATCTACAAATGTCTGACATATACCCTGGCATTAATGCCCAGGGCAGCCAATAAAGTAGTGGTGGCACTTGATTGCATTTCCTGGAATGCAGGAGATAAAACTGAGCAGCTAAACTGCCTCTTTCCACAGTGTAGGTCCTGATCTCTCTTCAGGATATTTACATAACTGGCCTCTGGAATGTTGGTAGTCCAAACAATTGCTCTTATGGTTGGGTCAGCCACAGTTGGAAGGCCTTCACTGGTAGAACCCACACTTGGCATGAAGAAGGTCACAGGTTTCCTTCCAGGTATCTTCAGGGTCTCAGGTAACAAGTGGTAGGGGGGAAAACTTTCTCTGACTGAGCTCTTGAATAGCTGTGCCAGTTACGAAGAACAATTGTGAGCTAGATGAACCAGTGGTGACAGTATAAGACTGCTTTTCAGGAGACCTCACAGTGAAGGATACTGAGAGCCATCATGGGCCTCTGGACGAAGGTTCCTCCCCTCCCCCATGCATTTTAAAGAACATTTAAAGAAATGCAAAAGGAAAAAAGGAAAGGAAGAAAGAGAAAAGGATGGATAAATCCCACTGACATCAGTGGAATTTATTTCTCAGTCATTGATCCTTCTTGGCACAGCAAACCAGAAGTGAGGAGCACACCTCACCAATCCTTAAAGAACAGAGTGGAAGGGGGGGGGAACTCTCAAGTTTCACCCAGATTTTCTCACTTTAATCATTCACTTGAATAGAAAACTTAGCAAGTGTTCTCTTGCTAAGTTTGCATGAGTAAAAGTCCAGCAAAATGAAAGTGAGAAGTTATATATTCCCAGGGGTCATTTTGTAGAAAAAGAGGTGCAGGAGCTCATTAGCATAACTCATTTGCATAACTCATTTGCATATACCACACCCCCTAACATACCGGAAGTGTCTCAGAAGGCAACACCCACCCCTCAGGCTCCACTCCACAGGTGAGTGAAACTGACCTGCTCTTCCTCCATTCCCTTCCCCATCCAATACTTTGTGCAATAAAAATAAGCGTAAAGAACACACCCTCATTCTCTTCCTGCTCCCTTGAAACCACCAGGTTTCAAGTAGACTTGAGATACCCAGGACATGTGCACCACGCATCCCTTCCCCTTCCCCTCCCCACAACAAGGCACCCTGTGAGGTAGGTGGGGCTGAGAGAGGTCTTTTGAGAACTGCTCATGAGAGAACAGCTCTGAGAGAACTTGTGACTGGCCCAAGGTCACACCAGCAACTGCATGTGGAGGAGTGGGGAATCAAACCCAGTTCTCCCAGATTAGAGTCCAACTCCTGACCACTCCACCAAACTGATAAGGTGGAAGCTGCTGAAGGGTTGGTGAAATTTCTCCAGTACTTATGTGCCATGTGCCCAGATAAAAAATGGTATACTTAGAAAATTTATATGCCACCTTGAGCAAGTCTCTGGAAAAGCAGCACACAGTCATAAAAGGAACAATGATAAAATTATCAATATTAAAACAAAACATTAAAAACAATAAAGACCCTAGCAGGGCTTTCCCCAGGGCGCTGTGCCTCTGCACTGCTCGGGGAAGCTGAGGAGGGGGCGGGGCTTGGACATGTGCCCGCCCCCTGGGTTCCTCACTCCTGTGCGCTCCCGCTCCAATGGACCCCTGTATATTCCTAGATAAGTGTTTAAGTAAAGGTAAAGGTTTCCCTTGCTTGAATACGACTCTAGGGATGCGGTGCTCATTTCCGTTTCCAAGCCAAAGAACCAATGCTGTCCAAAGACTTCTCCATGGTCATGTAGCCGGCGTGACTAGATGCCAAGATGCACGGAACACTGTTACCTTCCCACCAAAGCGGTACCTATTTATCTACTTGCAATTTCTTGCTTTCGAACTGCTAGGCTGGCAGGAAGATAAGTGTTTAGTAGTTGATAAAACTCCATGATTTAAGCTATGGACATCACAGCAGTGGATTTCTTGGTCTCATGAGATCAAAATGAGGCAGATGAATTGCCTGTCGTGGGCCTAGATAATTTTGCATCCCAGTCATGCCCTCTTACTGCCTCTTCCTAGCACCTGCAGCTGGGTAAGACTAAATGATAGATTTTATTGTGCTCGGACAATGCTCTCAAATGTATATTTATTTCCTTTATATCCCACTTTTCTCCCCAATGGGGACCCAAAGTGGCTTAAAATATTCCCTCTTCTTCCTTTTTAAAATATTCCCTCTTCTTCCTTTTTATAGAACTATTATTATCAGTCAATGCTCTGGAATGCTCATAGCTGTGACTGCAGTCTGTGAGCTCCTGTTTCAAGCCATGCTGGCCATCCAGAACACGGTACTAATAGCACAAGGATGAGTGCATTGGGACCCCGTGCCATATCTAAAATGTCCTCAAGTGCTAAGTGCATGTACAGAGGTACTGGTGCATGACAGCAGTTTCACATTTCTGCAGTTAGGAGAACTGCATGCCTTTTTGGAGGATGCTCGGCCTTGAGCAGCAGCTTTTCAGAAGGTGCAAGGGGAAGGAAAAATCAGGAAAGCAAAAACTAATTTCATTCATGGGAATCCCATGGTTTTAAAATTATAGCGTTCCTTCTTACCCACAACGATAGCTGTCTTGGTAGCAGTGATATGTGTGTGTGTGTGTGTGTGTGTGAGAGAGAGAGAGAGAGAGAGAGAGAGAGATGAAATGGATCTATATACAAGGAAAACTTTGTAGAATGAAATAATTGATACTAACAAGGATTTTGAAGACTTGAAACAAGGACCAATATGATCTAAATTAGAAGAGACAATGCAAGCCATCTACAAAATAAAATAAAATAAAAAACTAGGTAGGAGGGCAAAGTTGCTACAGGGCAGAAGGAACTAGCAGAGCAGAAAAGACATTAAACAAATTAATACAAAGAAAAACAAACTGTACATGCATAGGCAGTAGCCCCCGAGACCGCTGGTGGCAGCTCGGTAGATACTGCATGGATTTACATGACTGTTTCTTCCATAGTGATGTCACTTTTTGTGACCATCTATGGGCTCCTAAGGTGGAAACCCATGTACAACCCATTCTTTTTTAACGGAGTCATGACATCATCACTTCTGAATCTGTAATATGACAATTTCTCATGAGGTCCAGTTTTTGCTGTGAAAGTCAACATTCCAGGGAACACAAAGATGTTCATGTAACTTCTTACATTCCATTTGTTTTCGTATGGTTTTCACACTCTCCTTTGCTTTCCCCAGTCTATTGTGGCAAGGTAGGACAAAGGGAACTCATCCAAAGCAGCAGTCCAGTGTTTCTTTCAACAGGGACATGTACCAAATCCAACTACATACCACACTGAAGTGCAGCAGGATCTGTTATATGATATAGTTTTGGTGGGGAATGCAAAGGAACATCAGCCTGTAGTCTTGGCAGTGAGAATGAGTCCCCTATCTCTTCCCCCCACACACGACAGCCACTCCCTTGTATACAGTTTTGCAACATTGTCCCAATGGTGTGGAAAAGCTGTTTCAGCTCTGTTTCCAACCCACTATATTCTTTGAAAACAACACTGATTGGCAAATTTTATCATGGTGTGACAGCAAAAATGCACCTTACAGTAAAAATTGTGTGGGAAATTATCAACTGTTATAAATCATAAAGTTGCCTTGCTGGATCAGACCAAGGTCAATCTAGCCCAGCACTCTGTTTCCAATAGCAGCCTGTTCAATCATTGTGAGTGCCCTTTTTGCAGATAACCAAGTATATTGATCCCATGCATATCACAAGCCACACAGGGACTGTAGGGAGCCCTGTGCTTTTCCTGAACAGTTAGTGGGGCAGGCACATGTCGTGTTTGTGCATACCTATGTCATAGTCATACCTAGGCTTGTGTCACCACCAGTGACCTGTCTCATTGTTGGGAAAAATTAGCTATGAGACAAATTACAATCACACTAAACAGTCAAGAAAGAGCACACAATTCAGAACTAGGGAATATAGAGGTGATGATAGCGGTTTTTAGGAGCAATTACAGAGATTATATTACCTGTCCAGATGTGCAGAAGTCCGTGAAGATGAGAGCGCAAATGGCCAGCATTTCACACTATAGAGCAGAAGGCCCAAAGGGGAAATTTGGGGGGTGCTCAAGTATAGGCACCCTCAAAGTGCAACCCGAGGTGGGGCATGCTCTCTATTTTTATAGGAATTCTGGGGGTGGTCTCCAGGGCAAGAACTTGATGGGTCCAACAATTGCTGATGCTCCTTCTGGGATGGCTGAATGGGTTCCCAGGCTTAGACAAAAAGGGGAAATGGGTCCCTGACTGGTGTCAGGAAGGATCGTTAATAACTTTAATGTTTGATTGGTTTATCTTGGTATCCTGCAGGAAGGGGCAGGAAGAACAGGTATAGAGACAAAGAATTTCCATATAGACAAAGATGTCACACAAACAGGCTACATGAAGGTTTGGAGACAGAGGAGCTATTCGCCAAGTGGCTACTGGATAGCTATGGGAAATGCAGATACTTCACTTGGAGGAACTCATTGTTATTTCATATGCATATCTCTGCCGGGGACTGGCAATAGCTTCAAGGGCTGCCTTGTGCAGCCTGAAATGGAAACCTTTTTGCAGAGCTTTAGCTAGCTCTGTGACTCAAGTCAGGACTATCCTCCTTGGCCTCACTTTGTGGGTCTCTGGTTCAGGCCAGAAGTTGGGTGCCCCATTGTTGGGGCTACACACAAGTAAGGCAGCACCTCTGGACTACACTTGGATTCTATGGACGAGTTCCTTGAGCACTAGGTAGTCTCTGCCACACAGTGTGCTCTTCCACTAAAATCTCCATTTGTACAAGGGTGCATTGAAAACTTGATCTTATGCAAACAGAAGAGGAGAAGCTAGACCTTTAAACAACCTTCTAGTCTAGTCAGTTTCACACCTGTGAACAAGTGAAATTTATTGTTGTTGTTGTTGTTTAATTTTATATTCTGTCCTACCCCCACAAGAGGGGTGAGGGCAGGTCACAATGGCTTCCAAGATGGTGACCAGCATGGAGCTCGGGAACTGAGCTCCACCAAGATGAAATAATTGTTGTCTCAGAGAGGATGGCGAAGATACACAGAACGTCCTCAACACCGTGGTGAAGTAGAGTATATACAAAGGTTTATTTACAGCTATATACACAGTCCTCAAGGCACTCACCAGACAGTCGGTCAAAGTGCTTCGCAAGGCAAGGGGATACCAAGACTGGCACACACAGGCATAAGCAGAGTTCAATATATACATTTGTACAGCCAATCAGCAAGAAGTGCTGAATCATCTTGCACCTCCTCTGGCTGATGCAATCTGCCTGTCAGGTGACCTCCTGGCTGTCACCTAGATCCCCATGATCTAACCAGCTGACTCATCTGTCATCTTGCCTGCATATTTGGTTTCCATATGCCGACACGCCTCCCAAGATACAGTGGGTCAGATGCAGTCCACAGTTGAGATAGTCCAACCTGTGTTTAGGCAAACATTTAGTAAAAACATCAGCTACATTATCAGTTGACATACAATGCTCTAGAGATATGAACCCTCGACATACAGCTAACTTTACATTTTGGTAACGGATGTTAATATGCTTGCTGCGTTGTTTGATTCCTTGGTTCTCAGCTACCTGCAATGCAGAAATACTGTCACACATTACAGTTACAGGCATTTCACATTTTACATCCAGGTCTTGTAACAGCTGATAAAACCATTCCAGTTGTACAGTGCAATCATTTAAAGCTGAATATTCTGCTTCACATGTACTTGTTGCAACATGAGTTTGCTTTAGAGATTTCCATTGCACCAAACTCCCATACATGTAGATTGCATACCCTGTGGTTCACTTTCCATCAGGCCTTTCACCCCAGCTAGCATCACAATAAGCTAAGAGGTTTTGTTGCTTGTCAGCTTTGAGCACCAGTTTACTTTCCATGGTCCCTTTAAGGTATCTTAAAACCCTTTTTGCTGCTTGCCAATCCTTTTTGTATGGGCACACGCACTTCTGAGACAACCAGTGTACTGCCACACACAAATCTGGCCTCGTCCAGCAGGCAATGTAATTTAGGCTACCTACCAATGACTGGTACATGGTTATATCTGTGAACACCTCTGTGTCTGGCTCATTCACATAACTAGTGGTCATTGGTGTTGCCACACTATTTGCCTCTACCATGTTGTAATCTTCAAGCAGTTTCCTAATTTTGGCCTCTTGACTTAACTCAAAGAATCCATCTTCACTTTTGGAGATATGAACACCCAAATAGTTTTGAATTGGCCCCAGGTTTTTTACTTTGAACACCTTTTATATGTTGGAGATAAAGTGTTCTAACTGTTCTACTGTGTTGTACATAAAACATAAATCATCCACGAAAATTAACAAATAACATGACATTCCACAAATGTTTTTCTTGTACAAACAGGGGTCAGCCAAGCCTTGCTCGAACCCTAGCTCTGCCAGTGCTTTCCTGAGACATTCTGCCCATGCACGTCCACTCTACTTCAAACCGTAGAGAGCTTTGTGCAACCTTAACACTGACTCAGTCCCTTGGCAGGGAAAACCTGGTATCTGTTGTAAATAAAGTTCCTCCTTAATTGGGGCATTGAGATAGGCTGTACTCACATCTAGGTGATTTATACACATGTTTTGAATAGCAGCCTTCGTTAGGGCAGCTCTAATTGTTTCAGCCCTTATGGTGGGAGCGAAGCACTCATCGTAATCCACCCCTTCTATTTGTGAGAAGCCTCTGGCTACAAGCCTAGCCTTGTACTGTTTCTGCCCATTTGGCTGCTCCTTAATTTTAAACAACCACCGGCACCCCAGAGCCCGTTTGTTTTCAGGCAGCTTTGCAGGAGAAAATACTTTGTGTGCTTTTAAAGAATCATACTCTGTCTGCATTGCTGACAACCAAGCATTCTTTTCCTCCTCACACAAAGTCAACACATCTTCATATGTTTGTGGCACCTTTACATACACATGATTCATGGTTTCACCATATCTGACAGGAGGTATACCTTTTGTTGCCCTTGTAGACACCCTCGGTACCGGGCTAGCACCTTGCATGCTCTCTGGAGCTTCCTGTGCTGGTGACTGCGCCTCCTGCTTAATCTCTGTTTTGCTTTCTGCCTCCTCTGTTACTGGCAACAAAACAGCTGAAGGATTTGCATGGACCTTATGCCAATTCTCATCCTCACAAAAGTTAGCTGACCTGCTGAAACTTAGCAAATTATTGGGATTTGCAAAACAATAGGATTTCATCCCCGTCTGATAACCCAAAAAGGTCAGTTTCTTGGCTCTTGCTCCACCCTTGTGTCTCTGAGCAAGTGGAACGTTAACCCAGGCCTTAGAACCAAAAACTTTCAGATGGCTCAAACTTGGGTCTTTGCCATAAAGCATCCTGTAAGGGATGTTATTAATGGCACGAGACCATATCCTGTTGAGGACATAACATGCTGCTTTCATGGCCTCTGCCCAAAAAGCATTCGAGAGACCAGCATCTAACAGCATGGATTTTGTCATGGTTTGCAAAACTGCCCCCTTCCTCTCGGCAATGCCGTTTTCCTGAGGAGTGGCAACATTTGCAATGCGGTGTTCTATGCCTGAAGACTTTAGCCAGTGGGCCAACTCGTCTGATAGGAACTCTCCACCCATATCAGATTGAAACATGCATATTTCCTGTTGCAATTGTTTCTGTACATTTCTAGCCCACATTTTGATAGTGTTACACACCTCAGATTTTTTCACCAATGGATATGTCCACGCAAAGCGCGATGCATCATCGACTAACACAAGACAGTATTTGCGCTCTGATAAACTTTTGGGAAATGGACCCATTACGTCTGCGTGCACCAGGGCCAAGGGCTTATCTGTAACCCTCTCACTGCTCCTTGCTACTGGATATGCCTTAGATTTTGACTGTTTACACACATCACAGTCCAAATAAGTTGAGCAGCTATTCACCTTCTCCTTATCTAGCATGGCAAGTGTTTTTGTTATCACAGAAAAACTGGCGTGGCCAAGCCTTCTGTGTAACAAATGGATGCATGAGCTGTGAGGCTTGGTGTTGGTTACCGTCCGAGCCTGCACATTGCCACCCTCCAACACATAAACATTGTTGTGCAATTTTCCCCCTGCAACTTGTTCACCCTTCTTGAGTATGCTACATGATTGGTTGCTAAACACAATGCTGAAGCCAGCTTTATCTAAAGCACATATACTCAAGAGATTACATTCAAGTGAGGGAACACAAAGCACATCTTTAAAACAATAATTTAAATCTGGAAAATACACATCTCCCTGACATGACACCTCTGCAGAGCGTCCATCTGCTAGACTCACGTGCTCCAAGGAAGAAGGTTTCACATTTTGTAGCACACTTTTGTCCCTGGCAAACATCTGTGAGGCACCAGAATCGATAATCCAGGTGGTATCTGCCGTAGACTTGCTTGCCACAACAAGAGTGGCTTGTTGAACAAATGGTTGAATCTTTCCTTCTCGGCTTTTTCTCTGCGCTGAACACTGACGCCGTAAATGTTGAGATGATTGTCAGAATCTGTCAATTCAGACAATGTATTAATCAGACCTAGGTTTAGCTTCTTGCATGCATGCCTTTCACTATCCTATGTAGCTATCATGTATTGGGGTCTATGTAACCATGATGTATTATGCCTGTCCAGGCCGGGAGGGTGACAACGATGATTTGCGAGAACAAGGAGGCCTCACATCCCTGCCTCCGCATTCCAGCTGCTCCGGCAGTAACTTCAAGGGAGGATGCCTCTCATCTCTTATCACATGCAAAGAACCTTGGAGCCATTGATTGTTATGTGAACTCGAAACATCTGAGGGCTCTGGTTTGGGAGAGGAAATTTACTGCTTAACACCTCACTTTTTTCCTGTGAGAACCAAACGGTCAGGACACCTTTTAGCCTGCCAATTTTCCCTTCAGGGGATTGGCTATCTATGGGTAATTCAAACTCCTTGGAATGGTATAATAGACCCGCTTGTATAATCTGTCTCATCTCTGACAATAATCCGAGATGCTGTACTAATGTAGAAATAGGGAATAAAGAACTGTGGTTAACCAACCAAGATCTGATCCTTGACTACTTTGAGCAGAACTCTCACAATGATCCACAAATGAAACATTTTTTGACCTTGAGGGCGATAGGCTTATCACTGCAGCTTGCTTCTGGAGCGTAGGCTTTCGTTGTCCCCTCCGGCTTGGCCCGGTTCCCAGGATGGACAGCAGCCAACTCCCTCTGCTGATAACGCCTCTCCTCATCCAGAAGTCTGCCTGTCACGTAGTTAAGTGATAACGAAGCCGTAGGAACAGATTCCAATGCAGTAATCAACGGGTCGAACCTCTGCGTCAAAGAACTCAGGATGATAAAGGCTTGGTCCTGCTCGGTAACTTGCTTCCCTCTCTGTGCAAGAAGCTGGAAGCCAGTTATCAGAGAGTTTAAGTGTTCTCTGACAGATTGCCCGGGCTGCATTACAGTCCTGTAAATGCGTCTGGTCAGGGATATTAAGGACCCTGCAGTCTGTTGGACATAGACTGCCTTCAGACTATCCCAGGCAGCCTTTGCATTGTCACATTGGGACACATACAGCAACTGGTCATCTGCTATACTGAGGATGATAGTAGCCAAGGCCTTCTGGTCTTTAGCAACATCCTCAGCCGTCGGAGCCTGTGGGGGAGCGTCAACATAATTCCACACTGCCTCCCTCTTGAGATAGTGCTCCATACGAAGCGACCAGGTTGCATAATTATCAGAGTTCAGTTTATCAACTAACAGTGCTGCCGGTGCTTGAGCCATGATACACTCACGTTCAGGAGCTTTTCCCCGCTGGTCACCGGTCTCTGCTTCCTCCAACTCTGATACCTCGCCTCCTCCACAGGACTGTGTTTCCGACTCTGTATCACTCACAGCAACTGTAGACGTTCACCAAACACCAACTCAGGAGCTCTTCTCACCAACACTGGTAGAGCCTCCTCAGCTCAGCACAACACCATCCGCCTTGACTTTTGCGCAGCGGACCAGGCTGGGCCCATAACCCTGTTGTCGCAGAGAGGATGGCGAAGATACACAGAACGTCCTCAACACCGTGGTGAAGTAGAGTATATACAAAGGTTTATTTACAGCTATATACACAGTCCTCAAGGCACTCACCAGACAGTCGGTCAAAGTGCTTCGCAAGGCAAGGGGATACCAAGACTGGCATACACAGGCATAAGCAGAGTTCAATATATACATTTGTACAGCCAATCAGCAAGAAGTGCTGAATCATCTTGCACCTCCTCTGGCTGATGCAATCTGCCTGTCAGGTGACCTCCCTGGCTGTCACCTAGATCCCCATGATCTAACCAGCTGACTCATCTGTCATCTTGCCTGCATATTTGGTTTCCATATGCCGACAATAATTTGGCTTAAATTCTGCACTAGTTTTGTGTTAGTTAGTCCTTAGTTGTTGGGGGGGGGCTGAAAGTCTGTGAAGCTAAAAAATGTTATCAGACTGTGAAACGACTGCAAAACAATGCAGAAGAATATGAGGAATTCGAGGAGGAGCACAAGGAGAGGGGGACGCCGACGGACTTAGTCCGACTACAGACTGTGGATGACCTCCTTCTTGACCCGGTCCCCGGGGTTACTGGGTTGTCGGCTGCGAGGAGGGGTGAGAGAGACATGAGGGAGAGGACTATGGGAAAAGATGCCGATGGAGGGATTGGGTGAAGTGCCGACCTGACGCAGATCAGGTCGACCCAACCCCCCTCCCCCCTGACCTTGTACCAGCTAGTGTGTGATCTTCAGCCGGTGCCTTGGACCCTTCGACCCTCAGCTCTGCTGCCCTCCGGGCCTGCTCAGTGTCTCCTGTCCTGGTCCCCTGGCTCAGATCGCCAGGCTGCTCCTGTCTCCGTGGCTGGTACCTCTGGCTTCAGGCTGCAGTCAAGTTGAGCTCGGGCATTTCCGTGACTTCTGGGCTCTTCTGGCCCCAGCCCTGCTTGGGCCATTTCGGCTCTGTCTGGCCTCGCTCAGGCTTTTTCGGCCATGCCTGACCCCGGCTCTGCCTGGCCTTGTGCGGGTGCTTTGGCCAGGACTAACTGCAGCAGCCTGGACTGAGCTTGGGCTCCCCCAGTTTCTTGTGCTGCACCTAGGCTTACTGGCTCCACCTGGGGCCATTTGCTTTCCACCTGGTGTAGCAGGGCCATTGGACTGTTGGCCCATAACCTGGTGCGGGCCTTTCTCCCACCTGGGGTGTGGGTCCCCAGTGGGCATTGGTCAGATTGGGCAGCTGGCGATATCTGGTCTTGGACTCCAGTGGCCAGAGTTACCTTTGGACTGTGGTCCTCCAGGGACCTTGGGTTTCTACAATCTGCTGAGGTGCAGGGAGGCTCACTGGTGCCTGTGGACGGTAGTCGGAGCCCAAAGAAAAGAACTGGCAGCATGCAGGTGACTCTTTGTTGGCTGGGACAGGTCCCTGGAATAGCAGGACTGTTACAACTCTGGCCTGATGGTGGTTCGGACCCTTGGGACTTAACTGAACTTGCCGGGAATAAGTTCAGTCCAGCTGAAGGGACAGAGGGCAAGGGCAGGATTTTTAGCTAGGGAAGATAGATGAGTAAGTAAATTTTAGTGGTAGTCCTTAGATTGTTCCACCCTTTATGTTAGTTAGATTAGTTAGAATAGGTAGGGGAGGGGTAGCAAGCAAAGAGGTCAGGGTGGGAAACTTTGGTTTGTATTTGTAATTAGTTGGAAATTTTTGTAATTGGATTACCATTGTACTGGTATCAGAGCATTAAGGGAAGGCTATATCTGGCTGCTGACAGTCTGAGGCTGCGGCAAAAGAACTCATGGCGATGCCAGGCCTGCAAATTCTGGTGCTCCTGGGGAGGCAAAAGAGTGGTGGGTCCAGGCAAAGAAGGGAGGGAAGGGTGCTGAGAAACAAGAAGGCTCAATGCCCTTCCAGCCAGAGAGTCATCCCGACGGTTGCTGGCAGTGGGGCAAAGGAAAAAACCCCTCCAACGTTGGTGCTAAGCAACGCCAGGTCAATAAACAAGACCAAGGTCCTCCAGGACTTCCTGGTAGAGCAGAAGGCTGACCTGGCATGCGTGACCGAGACCTGGGTGCAGGGCGGGGAGACGATAGCTCTCTCCCAACTTGCCCCCCCCCCCAGGTTCTTGGTCCTACACCAATCGCGGACTGGGGGTGGGGGGAAGAAGAAGAAGAGAAGAAGAGATTGGATTTATACCCCGCCCTTCACTTGTAGTCTCAGAGTGGCTTAAAAACTCCTTCTCCTACCCACAACAGACACGCTGTGAGGTGGGTGGGGCTGAGAGAGCTCCTTCCCAAGCTGTCCTTGAGAGAACAGCTGTGCCAGAGCTATGGCTTGCCTAAGGTTATCCAGCCAGGTGCAAGTGGAGGAGTGGGGAATCAAACCTGATTCTCCCAGATTAGAGTCCGCGCACTTAACTACTATACCAAACTGGCTCTCAGGGAGGTGTGGCAATCTTCATTCGGGAGGCTTACTCCTTCAGGGCACTCCTGTCGGTAGAGATCATGGGCTTGGAGTGTGTCGGTCTGGTATGGGAGGCCGAAGAGAGTTTGGCTGTTTGCCTGGTGTACCAACTGCCTAATGCACTGGCCAGCAGCCTGCCATCCCTGATGGGGGCTGTATCAGGCTTGGCGCTGGAGCACCCTAACTTAGTGGTTTTGGGTGACTTCAACGTCCATGCCGATGACGCAGCCTCCAGTCAGGCAGCAGACCTGGTGTCATCCATGGCGGCACTGGGACTCTCTCAGTACATCTCAGCCCCTATACACCAGGCCGGGCACACGCTCGATTTGATCTTTGCCACAGGGGTAACAGTGGACCGGATTACTGCTTTAGCAGTGCCGTGGTCGGACCACTGTGCCTTGGGGGCCCGTCTGAATGTTCCACCCCAATTCCTAGGTGGTGAGCTTATTTTAGCTTGCCCACAGAGCCAAATGGACCCTATGCGGTTTCAGATGGCACTGCGGGATCCAATACCCCCTGGCGACTCATTAGATGAGCTTGTGGAGGACTGGCATAGCTGACTCTCCACAGCCATCGATGAGATCACTCTCAGGTGCCCTCTACGCCCTCGCAGTAGGCTCATGCCCTGGTGCATCCAGGGGCTGTGGCTTATGAAGCGAGAGCTATGACGGCTAGAGGGACGTTGGCATCGCGCTCGTGACAAAGCTACAAGAGCATCCTATAGGACGTTTATGAAAGCCTATGAGATGGCAACCAAGGCAGCAAAGAAAGATTTCTATGCTACCTCAGTTGCATCCACAAGCTCACACCCAGCCCAATTATTTAGAACGATTCGGTCCTTAACAGCCTTGCCACAGGGAAGGCCAAATGCTAGGGAATTGGAAATTGGCTGTGAGACATTTGCGAGCTATTTTGCAAATAAAGTTTTGGCGCTCTGCCGCAACCTCCCTGCCACATTTGAAACAGTAAGTGAACTCAAGGCCCCTTGCATGTCTTTGACCCCGGGTTTCAATGGGTTCGGCCCACTCAGCCTAGAGGAAGTTGACAGACTTCTTGTGACTGTGCACCCAACCACTTGAATCCCTGATCCCTGCCCATCCTGGCTGATTAAAGCTAGTCACGAGGAGCTACGAGGTGCCACCCGGGAGATTATCAATACGTCCCTGTATGAGGGGCAGTTCCTGGGGGCACTCAAGGAAGCGATGGTCCTCCCTCTCCTGAAAAAATCAAATCTCAACCCGGCCGAATTGGCTAATTACCGGCCGGTGTCTAATTTGCCCTATTTGGTGTTTGCCCTATTTGGGCAAATTAATCGAGAGAGCGGCGGCGTTAAAGTTACAGAGTTATCTGGATGACACTTTGGTCTTAGACCCCTTCCAGTCTGGCTTTCGCCGGGGACATGAGATGGAGATGGCTTTGGTCGCTCTGACTGATGACCTCTGGAGACATCTGGATCGGAGCAGTGTGGCGGTGTTGCTGTTGCTAGACCTGTTGGCAGCATTCGACACGGTCGATCATCAGCTGCTGACTCGTTGCCTCACCAACGTGGGGATACAGGGACGGGACTTACAATGGCTCGCTTCCTTCCTCCAAGGTCGGGGACAAAGGGTGGTGCTTGGGGAGCAGCAATCCGTGAGGCACCCGCTTCACTGTGGTGTTCCTCAGGGAGTGGTGCTTTCTCTGATGTTGTTTAACATCTATATGCGGCCCCCTTGCCCAGGTTGTTTGGAGGTATGGGCTGGGATGTCACCAGTACACTGATGACACCCAGCTCTATCTGATGTTGGGTGGTCAGTCAGACTGTGGCCCAGAAGACCTGGACCGAGCATTGCACACCATGGCTGGTTGGCTTAGGCTGAGCCGGTTGAAATTGAACCTGGTGAAGACAGAGGTCCTGTGCCTGGGTCAGGGCAGTCTGGGGTGGGAAGTCCCACTCCCAAGCTTCAACAGGGTACCCACTACCTACAGGGCACTGTTGTAAATCAGGATACCTTACCATCATCTGTTTAACATGCTACAAGAGGCATTGGTCTGTTTAAGTGCCTTCTTTTAGTGCCGTTCTATTTTGACTGTTTAATTGGTTTTATATCATTGGGTACCATTGGTGCCAGCGTTGGAGATTAGGAGTTTGGGAGTGCTCCTGGATCCCTCCTTGAGAATGGAGGCCCAGGTAGCAGCCACTACCTAGTCAGCCTTTTACCATCTTCGGTTGGCTTGGCAGTTGGTTCCCTTCCTTGACCACGATGACCTGGCCACAGTGATTCATGAAGCACCCCAAGACTCCTCACCCTCAGTGCTGGAGCTAAAGGTGCCCCATCGAGCATTGGGAGCCAGATTCCCAAGCCCAAGCCCCCACGACTCAGGCATAGGACCTCCATCTTCATTGGATTTAATTTCAGCCAGCTCTGCTGTAACCTTCCAGCCACAGCCCAATACCCTGTCCAAAATATCTGAGGTGGAGTCCAGCCGGCCATCCATAAACAGATAAAGCTGGGTGTCATCAGTATACTGATGGCAACCCGGCTCATACTCCTGGACCAGCTGTGTTAAGGGCGCATACAGATGTTAAACAACGTTGATCGCCCTTGCAGTACTCCGCATTTGAGCAGGTATCACAGAGACATCCTCTCCCCTAGGGCCATGGTTCCTGACCATGGAGAAAGGAGGAAAGCCACTGTAAAGCAGTCCCCCATATCCCTATGTTGGTGAAACAGTGGATCAGTAGATCATAGTCAAACATGTCGAACACTGCTGTCAGATCTAAAAGCAACAGCAGCAACAGCTGCTGATCTAGGTGCACCAGCTGCTTGATCTAGGTGCCTCTGGAGGTCATCTATGAGGGCGACCAATGTGTTCTCCATCCTGTGGCCAGGGTAGAAGCCAGACTGGAATGAATCCAGAATGGAGGCATCATCCAAGAATACCTGGAGGTGCTCAGCCACCACTCTGTCAACTACCTTACCCAAAAACAAAACATTCAAAACTGGGCAATAGTTGGTGAGGATCACAGGGTCCAATGATGGCTATTTCAGGTGTGGACTCACCACTGCCTCCTTCAACCCACCCCCCCCTGGGAATATCCTGGAGGACAGGGATAGGTTGGTAATATCTCCCAAGGGCGGCTGAACACAATCTCTGCAAGCCTAACCTAGCCAAGACAGGCATGGGTCAAGGGGGCAAGTGGTGGGCCTCACAGCTGCCAGGATCTTGTCCACTTCCTCTCTGGATAGCTGACTGAAGTGGTCCAAAACTGAACCCAAAGATGGACAAGGGGCTTCCAGTTTCCCTACTGTATCAACTGTGGCCAGGAGGTCCTGGTAGAGCAATGAGATTTTGTCTGCCAAATAAGTCGCAGATGCCTCACATCCGATGGCCAATTTCTTATCATTTTGCTTGCCTTGTGGCAAAGTAGTTAAAGACTGAATTGTCCTAAATAATTGGGGTGGGCAAGAACTTGCAGATGCAATGGAGGCCACAGAAATTCTTCTTAGTGGCCTTCACTGCCACCTCATAGGCTTTCATAAATGACCTATAAGATGCTCTCGTGGCTTTGTCACAAGCATGCCACCACCCTTGCTCTGGTTGTCTCAGTTCTTGCTTCAGCCTCCACAGCTCCAGGGTATACCACGGGGCTAGTTTGGTACAAGAATGGAGAGGGCACCAGGGTGTGTATGTGTGTGATTTTGTCAATGGCCTCAGAGAGCTGGTTGTGCCAGTCCTCCACTAGCTCATCTAATGAGTCTCCAGGGAGCATCAGAGCCCACAGAGCATTCTGGAACCCAATAGGGTCCATTAGGTCAGAAGCTATTGTCAAATTCAATTTGGGAGTAAGAGCTCCAGTCCTGAATAAAATCCTGGAAATTCCATCTCTGAAACCAATCTGTTGGCAGGCTTCAGCAGTTTGAAATAGCAAGCAAAAGATACCACACGGATCTACTGAAAAGTAAACACTTTAACATGCCACAGTAAGCCCTGAAGCTTGGTGGGGGGCACATGCCCAGCATGATGTTTGTTCAGACATTTCAAAGAACTCAGCACAGAAGGGGCTTAGTGGTAGCATGCATGCTTTGTATGCAGAAGATTCCTGATAGCAGACCTTGCATGAGAGGCAAGGAGCTCTACCTGTGAGTTACTATGTACAAAGTATACTTTATCTGCAAAATAGAAACAATGCAAACAGCACTCTTACATACAAGAAGAAGCCGTAGATGGCATTGCAGTGAGATACTCCCCAAATAGGCCCAAAGGACTAAAATCTTGAATGACCCAAATGCCAAAAAGACAATTGAATTAAGGTTTTGTGACCAGCCTTGTTAGCTTTTTCACCACATCCAAAGCAATTGTCTCGTTGCCTACTATAGGCCCAAATAATTTGTGGCCTGCCAACTATGCAGCCCAGCATTACCAGCAGAACTGGTGTCAGGTTCAGGGAGACCCCAGTCAGAGAGTGCTCAGGTCCCATCAGCTGCCCACCACAATACCCCATGCTTGTTCCTCCTCTTTCTATCCCCCCACCCACGGACCCCTCCCCAACTGTCCGCCTATGCATCCTTCCCCACCACTTCACTTGTCTGCAAGCCTTCCTACCACCCATACTCCCAACCACACACACTGCATGCATGGCTTTCACCTGGTGGGGCATGTGTATGTCTGAGAGCATAGGTAGTGGAGTTCAGACAAGGGAAGGATGCATAGTTGGGGACACAAATAGGGGCTGTGACAGTGGGCCCTGCTGCCCTGGCTACTGCCCCAATGGGGGGGGGGGTAGGCTGCTGCCTCTCCTGCTCACCAGCCATGCATAGTGGCCCACCAGGTGTATTAACCACCTTTTTCCTGCTTGCCTGGGACAAAAACAGGCCAAAGTACATAGCTGGTGAGCTGCATTCAGCTTGGTGGGACACAGGTTGTGCAGCAGTCCTGGCCTACTACTGTCTCTGTTTGCTATCACTCGTCACAGTTACTTTATTTTGTTATGGCCTTCTAGGGCCCTGGGAGAACAATCCAAGGGACTTCACAAGAGTGACTAGAGCCAGCTCTATAACTATTTCTTCAGGCCCTCACAACACAAGTCATTTTGCCCCTCTCAAAAACAGCTTTAGTCTTTGAGAGCACCCTCTCAGAACTCTGGCAGTCCCATGACACCTGTTGTTATGAGAGCTGCTACTCAGAAGATGGCACCCTTGCTCAGGGACAAACGGGAGATGCCCCCTCCCCAGGGAAGTATTACATAAGCAATTGTTCCACATGGGAAGAAATGACACTAATTTCTTTTGCTCAGATTGTTCTCTAGTTCACATTTGCTTCCCTTTCTGCTCACTGGAGGGTTGCTTCCTCTCAGCCACTGCTCCAGGCACTTGCCTGTGATTTCTCACTGTGCTTGCTTTATTTGACTCCAGTACCAAGAACTAAGACTCTTTCTCCCCCTACTGAAGATTTTTTAGCATTTGTGGAAACTTAGGCAAAATAGTAAAATATCTCGCTACAAACACAAAAGCCATTTCAAGAATATTGCTGGTCCTGGACCTGGGAAGACAACCTTCAAACTGCTCTCTCACTAGAATCTCACAGTAGTGCCTTGGAGAGAGCACTTCTTTCCACAGATGAAATTTCATAAAGCTGTAAGTACATCTAAAAATGGTAAAGCACTCAAAAAGTTTTGAATAAATAAGAGGCTTGCAACAATTAGTTGATTCATCAGTTAGATAAATTGAGCCAAAACCTTTGAATGATTAGAAGGGATCCAGATCGATCAGTCATTGTAGATTTAATACATTTTAATTCATTCTTACAAAACAATTCATAGGTGGTCTCATCTGGGAAGAGGCATTCCCACTTCTCTGATGGGTCGATGCCTCTTGTAATGTTTATTTATTTATTTATTTATTTATTTTTCGTATTTATATCCCGCCCTCCCCGCATGCGGGCTGTTGTGCTGTCACAGACATGAGAACTATGAAAAACAAAAAGAGCATTCCTTTTTTCTTCAGAAGTGTTGTTAAATCACTTTCAAATTTATGCCAGTTTAATTCATTGATTGGTTGCATCTCAGAACATTCATAAGGTCAAGAGACAGCCCTCAAAATAATAATCTATGCGCTTTGCATGATGCATATTTTAATATTTGTTTTTATACCCAGGGGTCCTTTCATAGAAAAAGAGGTGCAGGAGCTCATTAGCATAACTCATTAGCTTAACTCATTAGCATATGCCACATCCCCTAACATCACCGGAAGTGTGTCAGAGAGGGAATGCCCGTTTCAGCCCCATTATACCCTATGGGCCATTGAAATCAATGGCAAAAACTCATAGGGTATATGAGGGGCTGGAAAAAAGGGGGTTTGAAGGAGAGGCTCCAAACTTGCAGGGTAGCTGCTGGGGCCTCTCCTCGAAATAGCCACCAAGTTTCAAGAAGATTGGACCATGGGGTCCAATTCTATGGGCCCCCAAACAGGTTGTCCCATCCCTTCCATTGTTCTCTATGGTGGGAAAAAATGTTAACTTTTTTCCTACCATAGAGAACAATGGATGGAATGGGGGCAACCTGTTTGGGGCCCGTAGAATTGGATCCCCTGGTCCAATCTTCTTGAAAATTGGTGGGTATTTCGAGGAGAGGCCCCAGCAGCTACCCTACAAGTTTGGAGCCTCTCCCTCAAACCCCCTCCCCTCCAGTTGCTTTTAAAGTTGCCGCCGAATTTCAGCGGCAATTCAGTAGAGGGCTGAATCAGATCAGAGAATCTGATTCGGCTCGTGGCTGCCCTAGTCGCCACTCCTGAGCTGGCAGAGCTTCGCTCCGCCTCGCTCCGGCCCCAAAGGACCCCTGTTTATACCTATTTATTATTTAGCCTTGGTGAGTAAACACTAATATTGCTCACACTAAAGGAAACTAAATGGTGTTTTAAAGGTATCATTATTTCATAACTGCTTAACTTCAGCCATTGAAAACTAGCTGAAATAAAAGAGATTTAACAGTGGTTTCTGCTCAGACATGAACTCAGGTATGTGGTGGAGTCCTGCATGAGACCATCCCATCTCTTAGATGTATTCTAGGGGCTTCCTATGTGGACCTCTTGAAAATTCACCCTTACATGGAAGCTTACATGCAAGGAACCAAGTTCTAGTAACTTGGGGTGCTTTCACAAAACAAATATGAATTCCCGAAGAACTAAGAACCATCTGATTTGCCCACTGGCACCTTATAGTGATGATATCTCCAGTAGAACAGAGAGAAAAGCCAAAAGGAAGTATTGCTGTTAATCTACTTAAGACCAAACAAGACCACACTTACAAGTAGTCCACTGGCCAACCCTAACCTGACCTGCCTATAAATATTTCCCATTCTGGTCTTTGCAAGGACAACACTGACTTACCCCTCTGTCTCCCTTGCCTCTAATTACCTTTGACTCTAGCCTATGTGCTTTCCTGTCTGTCTCCATGTCCTCTGTAGCTCCATGCATTCCACATCCAGGCCGAGGACAGACTGGCAATCTAAAGCGGGGCAGGCACGCTTCGGAAACGGAAGAAAGGAGCACGTTCAGACATGCGCATCTGTCCGTCGGCTCCGTTTCGTACTTACCCGTCTCCCATTCGCTTTCCTTCCGCTTTACCAGGACACTGGGTAAAACCGATGTTCAGGGGCCGTCCTCCGCATGCCTCCCGCTTCCAAACAGTGTGAACCGGAAGAAGCGGGAGGCATCCGGAGGCAGCAGTGTGAACGCACCGCACAAAGTTATGCGCATATGCGAAACACATCAAAGGAAAACAAAAAAAGCACTGCAGCGCGCGCGAGCCGCGCGCGCTGGCTACATGGCAGTCTGAACGCTCCGTGGCAGTCTGAACGCTCCGTATCGCCGCTGGTCCGCATTGCTCTGGCCAGTGTGAACGGGCAGCTCCGTGGGGTTTTTCCCCCGCACCAGTTCCCTCCGCTTTGCCTCCGCTTTAGATTGCCAGTCTGTCCTCAGCCCCAGACTCCATGGGCCAACCCTGGTCATTGAAGAACTGGCTACCCTGATCATTGAAGTACTGGCTGAATACTAAGTCATCTGAGGGTCAGTAGATTCAGGACAGGAATGATGGGGCCAAGGCAAATATAGCAAATGCTGCTGCCCTCCCTGGTCTGCTACCAGACCATGCCTCATTATTGTCAAGCACTATGGTACTGTAACAAACACCTCCCTGCATTCAGATCAGGTTTGATTTTTGAGCACTTGATCTCACCATTCTAGATAAATACATTATAATCTTATCATTTTTCAACAAAATGATGGGTACAAAAATATTATAAAGAATGGCTGAGATTACAGAAAGGTTATCTGTTCCAGTGGGGAATGGAATTTTGTTTTACATTCATACAATAGGGATTTTAGAAAACTCATGCTGCACTTTAAAATACAACTGCTATTTGGACTTGGAAACTCTTTTCAAATTTCAGTAAAAGTTGAGATTCATTATCCATCATGTAAAAGCTGCTAACTCATATACCTGACATCAAGTCATATTTTACAAAAGCACTGTTTCCCCATTTTCCTGAATGTCATTTGGCATTCTCACATTGTGTTTTAGCATTTCTGCCAAAATTGCCATCAAACAATGTGTCTTTAACTTTTCTGACCCTATTGTGTCAAAAACATCTCTCATACACCCAGTGCTAGTTCGTTTTACTGTTCATATCTGAGGTTTAAGAAACTCTCTGCTCAAAAACCTCAGAACATAGCAAAATAGCTTTTAAAAAAAACACTCACATCTGGAACTAAACATTACAAGTCATGCCCAGGTACAAATGAAATGCATTTTAAAAAAAACATACATTAATGAAGAGAGTGTTAGGTCCATGGAAAATGGAGAGAGTGAAACATAAAATAAAAATAGGATTATTTCTCTATCTAAACTATCTAGCCTATTTAAGTGACCTGATGATTTTAGTTCTTTGAGTGTTTAAGACAAAAAACAGAGTGCCGGAGTACCAGTGGCAAAACAGAAGCTATCTTGTTACCACTGTTAAAAAGGACTGCAATTGCAACCATTGTACAGTATTTCCTTTTCACTTTTCTATTGACGAGACTTGCTCTTAAATCCAATTTTCTGCTTTTGGGGGCCTGTGATTTCAGAAAACTAAAATTCCAAAACAAAGTTTTAAGTAACAACTATAAATTCTGTTGACAATTACAGAGGTAATAGAATGGTTTATGTATGTACTTATCAAACTTACTATTACATTTGCTACAAGAATCCTGTCTTTGCCAGTATTAAATTCTCACATTATGTTATGTAGATTTCCAGATGGTCAAATCCTTGCTTATTTTATTAACAAAGTGATATATCGTTATTTTTCTTTACCAAGTTTTGAAGTAGTATCAGGGTAGTCAGGTTTGAATCTACATTTTGCCACAGAAGCTTACTGGGCAACATTGGGCCCGTCAAATACTCTCAGCTTAACCTACCTCACAGAGTTATTGTGACAATAAAATGGAGGTGAGGAAAGTTATGTAAGCTGCTCCAGGCTCCCTTTAGACATGAATGAAACATACAACAAACAACAAACAAATAAAATTTTGCTACTAATAGAAAGTCTGCACAAAATTACTATGCAAATGGGGGAAAGTCTTGTCGCAAAAATATTATTTAGTTTTATTAGATATCTATCAGGAAGAAACTGTATGAGGTCCTGGAATGTAAAGCTATATATGATATTCCTAAAACACTATGTTATTTTGTTAAAAGAAACTCTATGCGAGAAAGTGAAATGTTCTTGACCATTTTTCTCATGGCACCATAGCACCTTGTAAGATAAATGAGGGGCTACTTGCTTGGAAGTGTCTCCACACACAGAGGAAGTGAAAGCACAGCCGTTATCTGTGACTGGATCTTAATATTTCTAAAGTACTTTAAGGGCTCAATCCATGATGAACATTAAGCACTAACAGCAAACTACTGATAGCTCCAAACTGTAATAGCAAGAAATTAAAAAAGCAATTCTATCATGGAAGAATAATTTGATGAGGTTTGGGATAAAGGTTAAATGTATGAATTTTCATGAGGATAGCCAAGCAGTTGATAATTCCCAGACTAGAACTTTTTGCAATCTAGAAAAGCCATTAGCATTCTAAATAATTGTCTGTGTAATTGTAATTCATTGTGACACACTGTTGTGATATCTAAGGAACATTAAATGTTTATTGTGCCTTTTTCTCCCCCTCCCAATTTGTTCTTTCAGTGTTCACTTTACATGATATGTATAAAGTACATGACATTACTGAAATTTCCCATTCTGACTGCTCCCCTCAGGGTTGTTCTGTCCTTCGTACAATTATACATTAAATCAAGAACTGTTTGATTCAAAATATTATTAAAACTGTCAAGATACATGTATTTCTTTCACTCACAAATAACTACACTGCTGAAAGAGCAAGGGTATGTGTAACATTTGCTGATGGAAAGCAAATATTCTGTGGGATCCAACCTGCACTTTTTCTGCAGGGAAAAAAGTAATAAGCAGGCCACCCAAACACATGATGGAGATCATGGGACCTGCATGCAGAAAAACCATGTGGAACTGGGGCTGCAACACGGAAGCATGCTGGGTGAGATTAGGTAAAAAAGTTAACTGGATCCAGTTCATTACACGGATACAAGACCCATTAGCTAACGTTTGTGTTATGCTCCCAAAGTGGAAAACATTAGACAGATATTTTGCCTTCTATGGCTGTTGCTGTCTCACAGGTATTGTGATGCTGCTAGTGATGTGAAATTATTTGGAGCAAGTGGTAATTTATTCATTTTAGCAATTGTTAATACATATCTCATTGAGCCTGTAGGCATTTTTGCATTTTGAGAACAAGTAGTGAGCACCACCATAAAATGGCTGCTGGGAGGGCACAGAGGAGAGAAGTACAAAATGGCTGACACAGGTGGGCTGACATGAAGCACAAAATATTGAAATGTTCCATACCAAGCATTGTCCTATAATGGACAAATGGGTGCTCCCTAAAGACACAAAGATATTGCCTCCAGGACTCTTCTCAAGTACCACTTGCTTCACGGACATGGAGAAAAGTTATTTGCTGTGAGGGAAGACATACTTTCAGAAAGAAGAAAGTGGGTACCAGGAAACACACTGGTGAATCAGGCACCATGATGTTTTTGGACACTACACTGGGGATCACTGCTCTATAACACTGGGGGCAAAACTTCCCCTGATTCAACTTGCAGCTAGACAGCAGCTGTGGGGAACTGACTTCCCCAAGCTTTACAGGGCCCAATTCTGATTGGGGCCATGGCACCAGTAGAAGAGGAACTCCAGTCTTCCCCCATGCATGCAGAGATGACGTGGCCCAATGGGTGCAGTTTTTCTCCCATTGTAGGCATCCCCAACTTGACTTATTAAAAAACTGTGAAAAAGAAACAAAATGGTGCAGAGGGAATGGAATATTTAATAGTTGGAGTTGTATAGCTATTACATATTCCATTCCCTCTGCACCATTTTGTTTCTTTTTCTTCATTTTGTCTTGGTGCGACCCCCCCTTTTTTTCTTCATTAAAAACTGTATCATGTATTTCAGCCCAGGACAAAATAATAAAAGCCCCACCTCCACCCTTGATGTATCATTAAGTTTTGGAGTTAAATGAGCAGGTTTCTGTTTATCCAGCACTGTAACTCAATAGGCAGCATTACATGGAAATGCTACAATGCTAGAAAGCTGAGATCCAAGACCAAGTGAGCAGGCAGCTTATACATTTAGCCCCAGAAGTTTCTGGGGTTTTTTTGTGTGATGGCTACTTTTGGATTATGAGCACAGAAACCCAGGTTCAAATGCCTGCTCAGCCATGATGCTCATTGAGTGATTTTGGGCCAATCACTCTCTTTCAGCCTGCAATTATGAAGTTAAAATGGAGGAGGAGAGAACTATGTATCCTGAGCTTTATGGAGAAAGAGTGGAGTAGAAAATGTGATAGTCTTGTAATTTGCATCAAAGGCGAAGGGTAATTCCCAATGGATTATCTTTCACCCCATGATTTTAGACAGGCCTCCAAGTTGTACTTAGCAGTTTTTAGAAGGCACGAGTCCCCTTTGCTCTCACTGATTTCAGAAGGCTTAATGTGGGAGTATTGTTTAATGGTCCCAGACAGGGACCAGAGCAGCTTTGCTCACGGCATACTGCACTAATCCAGGTACTATTTATCTTTCTTGTATATACAAGTGCTGCTTGTCTTACATTTATTCAGACGTTGGCACTTCTCCTCTTCCGCTTCATGAGTTGCTTTGTAGCCTGAAACTAGATACCTGCTTCTATATTAATATCATCATGCTGCCTGCATATATTTTAAAACCCAGGATACTTGGCAATCTACAGGTTGGATTATGTTTTTGTTGGGTAGGAGTCTAGCATATTTAACTTAAAGCCTAACACTTATCTGAATGGGCCTTATCTGATTATGAAACCATGAAATAGTAAGAGCAGGCATGTCTTAAGGGGGGGGGGGTGTGAAAGCCCAGCACAGACAACCCTGGATACATTTTCAGTGGCAAAGCTTTTTTCATCTGTTTGAATGACAGGCTCAGTACACAAACATTGACAATTGTGACTAAAGAAAGAAAGGCAGCAAGATATTAATTGAATAGCTGGCAACACTCTAGGCTGAGGGGTAATTATATGATTATGACACTCACATTCACCCAAACCTAAAGCTATTTTTCCCATGAAAGCCATTGAGAATTTTACCTGAGAAAAGGAGAGGACAGGGTAGCTACTGTCTAATTATTAAAATATCACCTCCTTGGGCTAGACCGAGAGGTAACTGCAAGCCAAGTCAGGGGAAAACTGCACCTGAAGAAATCTTAGGGTCACTGGCTGAGGGCATGACCTAACATTACAGAATGACCTGGGGACTCTGCCATCATTTTTTAGCTGAATGCAGGCCATTTAAAAATGCTGTGAGGTCCTGATTCTGACCACAGGCAGGGGAGACTGTTTTGAAAAGACAGGCTGGGGGGAACAAGAACACCTGGTTCCACCATACTGCGGTGGAATTTTGTGTCATTTTTAAATGGCCTGTATTCAGCTGTAAAATGGTAGTAGAGTCCCTGGGTCATCCCCAAGGAAGCCATAACATTAGTTGTACCCTGAGTTAAGATGGACTCTGGTAAAATGGTGGGATAGAGTGGTGTTATGGCAGAATCTGACAATTCAGGAAGAAACCTTTTGTTTATCATTCTCGTAGGCCCAGAACCAGTTACCTGGCAAACAGCTTTACTGAACAGAAAACATGCTGGCTGTTTGGCGGTCATGAGGACAAACACAGTTCCCATACTAGCCCTGTTTACATGGAACAGTGAACGTATGTACACTGCACACAAACACACACACACACACACACATATATATATATACATACATCTGCTTGTAAGAGTCACTTGTTCATTTTACAAATGAATCCAGAGACTAGTACCTGGATAAATGTGGGGTTTAAATCACATGCTCAACTGTACATATATTGAATGGAACATTATTGAATATACATATAAAGAAAATAAATTGTATACATATTTAGATTTTTATGTGCATTCACTCTAATTTGTGAACAAGGCTAGTGTAAACCGGAAAAACAATGTATTTGTAAGTACAGTTAGAATAATATGGTATGGGTGACCACTGTTTTCATATAGATTGCTTTGGCATGAGCATGGATTTATCTCACTTATAATGTTCACTTTTTTATGAGTTAGGTAACATTTGGTCTCCCTCTTGGAATGTTGAATGAGAGTCTATGCTGTGAAAGGGGAATGAATTTCCACCCTAACACACAGCCACCCTAAATGGAGAGACTCATCCAATCCAATCCACCTCGTCCAACCCATGCATTGTGAGCTGCTCTTCTTAGCCTATCTTTGTACCAAATGTAAAAATGGTAGCGCCAATGGGTTTTTGTCTTGTGCTAGGCAGCTGCCAGCAATCAATCATTACATTCTCTGCAACAACAGCCTATCAAACTACAGTTCCTGAGAAACATTGAGATAATGTATATGTGGATCCTGTCATCATGCTCCAATACTACAAGCCAGGATACAACTTTCAGAAAACTGATTGCCAATAAAGTTTGTAAATCTCACTTCAACTCACGACGAAGAGTGTTTGCTCATCAGCACAGGTAGCTGAATAAGCTCACCATGTTATCTTTTAAAAAATCCATGATAGAGACATCAAGGAAAGCTCAAACGGACACAAAACTTTACAGCTGCATTACATTTACCACTGTACTCGGGGGCACAATTTGTTTGTTTGAAATTAAAAAGTAATAGTTTATATAACCCCTCCCTTCCCCACTACTTTCTGGCACTGGTGGATGGCGACCCTTCTCCATTTCAGCAGCAATGCTGTACATACAAAGATTCTATCTGTTCTAGAAAAGAACAGAAATATAATACAGAGCAAAATAAGAAAACAGAGATTACTGCAGGAGCCCCCTAAAGCCCACTTTGTCTGTGCTTCAGTTTGTTTTGCTTCCCACAGAATTTATTTTGGCTATAGCCAGATGGCTGGCGATTAGGTTTGAAACCCTGGCCACCTCTCTTTTGCATAAACATATGCTTTGTTTGTGTGTTTTACACAGATTTGGATTAGGAGCATGCTCTGTATTAATTATCAGATATTAATGCTAAATGTTGCCATAAAGAGGTCAATCAACAGGGACACAATCTAGGGCTTTCTTTGGGCATTTCCCAATCAAAGAGTGCAGTAGTTATAATTTGATGCTGTTTCCTCCACCCCACCAAAAGACCCCAGCAATATCAAATGTCTTATTAGCCTGGAAAGATCAATCCATATGACCTGAGAAATGGCAAAAATTCCAGAATCAGCCCTAGCCAAAAGATGCAGGATTCATATGATTTTTTTGAAGTCACATTCAAAGTGAACCTTGAACCGCCTCAGTATCTTTGCCAATGCTATCACTAGGTTTGACATGCTCACCCCCACACATATACCAAAAAGGAGGGCGGGAGAAAAGAATCTTGATCTTGCTACAGAAAATGGGGCAGGAAGTGCCCACTGCAGAGTCTGTGGTCCACACAGCTTTTATTTCACAGAGACACACAGACAGACTATTCCCTGGTGACAGCTCTCTGCACTTTCCAATCCCGCACAGGATTTCCTTCTGTCTGAAAGTGTAAGAATCGCTCCAGTAAACACTGTGCATATGCCTTCCAGCTGTTGTGCTCACTCTGCCACTGAAGACCAGTGACAAGAAAAGTATTATTTCCGCCTAAAACCTTTTAATCTCCGGGATGTGGAATTTTCATAGGCACGTAACCAGCATGACGCGCTTAATTTTTTCTCTCAGGAACTTTATCTTCATTAACAAAAACGGAACTTTTGCCACTGTGGCATGCTAATTTCTCTCCCTGTCCTTCTGCTGGCTGAACAATAAGTATTTTGTAGGTGAGTTACAGCATGTTAGCAACACTCCTACCTGGGTGGACACTATAAGAATACATAGTTAACAATATGCAGCAGAATTACACTGAGGGGTGTTGAAGGCTTTCTATTCCACTGCCTTTTGTTTTTGCTTACATTTTTGCCAGTGATATCAGTTCTTCACTCTTCACCACTTGTTTTGTAGCTTTCTGGATGGTGGAGGTATGTGGAACAGCTTTAACATACCATTTATGCGGTATTTATATGTGCCATGTATGTATGTTATATGTACTTTATAAGTTGCACAAACCAATAAATAAAGCTGAAAGAGACATACACATCAGATACAAACATACAAGTTAAAATTGCAGGACTGTGAAAAATAAAAATAATTCCTACTTCCACTCTGCCCTCCATTTCATAACTCAGATGGTTTCTTCCAGCAAATTCTTGACAGGGGTACCTCAGAGGTTGCCAGTCCCAACACAGAACAAGATAATTAAAAAAAAACTTCTTGCCTTCAGTAAGAAAAATCATAAGGTACAAAAGCAAGTGGAAAAATCTGTCTCTTATTTCTTCCACAGCACTGACCTCCCTCCCCCATCATAAAATGAACAACCCTGTCCCTTGGGAAAACTGAATTGGTTTTTGTTTCTTAAACCCTCTCATCAGAGACTGGAGGTGAAATTGTTTGGTGTAGGTTTCAAACTACTGCAAAGCACCTCTGTCCTCCAGGCATAAAAGAAGTCTAAATGGAAGAGCAGTGTGAGTGACCTTACCATGATAATTGTGCAGACGTAATAAGAGAAAGCAGATTCATTAGCAAAATAATAACTGTGCTTCTCTGATGGTTTAGAAAAAGGTAGGCAGGTTCAAAAACACTCGCAACCCGTTTCAAAAGAACTGTTGCTCAAAAGAAAAAAAATGTGTGTGTGTGTGTGTGTGTGTATATATATACACACACACACACACACACACACACGTCAACCAATACAATTATTTTTGCACTGTTCATTAGCCTGAACTCTTGCTGGAGTGTTTGCGGACTGTAAAAGTGGGAGCAAAAGCATTGTACACATATGAGAAAAATTAACACTAATTGGAGCGGAAAGAAATTTACTCTAAAATGCTTGGCTTAAATCTTATATAGGCATCACTATCTTGTCAGCAACCACATTAAGGTAGGGTCAGTGTTATGACCCACAACTTGCAGAGGGGAGGGGAAAGATGAGAGAAAGTGGCTCGCTTAGAGCAACCTGGATAGCCAATAGCAGATAGGAGAATTGAACGAGGGACTTTGTGGTCCATGGCATAGTGGCTAAGTGACTGAGCAACACCAGCTCAGATTTTGCTGGGAGTTTTACTATAGAATAGTTTGCTGTTCTTTCACAGTTTGCATATGTGCTGAACATTTGCTAGATATTTGATACATATAATTGACAGTTACACATATACAATGTTCATATTTAACAATTGATACTTGACACATACGTAGCATTCGATGATCGTTTGTTTGTTTGTTTAGTATATTTTTGTCATGCTCCTGGTTTTATATAATTTGTTTTTGGGGGGAAATATGGGTTTTAAGCTGCTTAATGCAATTTGGACTGGAAGTCATCTAGAGCACATGGGAAAGCATGATCAATTGAATTAATTAATTAAGGAGAGGGAGGGCGCAGGACTTTCCCGCTTGCCCATATACTCCAGTTGTGTGTTTTTTTAAGTCCTGTCTCCACGTTCAGTGTGTATGAATGAACATGTGCATAAATACTTTTAGATTCCACTGTTACATCTTGTCTGATCTATAGATATAATGTGCACACTTCAGTTTACCACTACAATGACACGTACTGTATTTCCTTAAAAAATGAAGTTGAAATAGTTGTCTAGTTTGGGACAGTCATTTAATACACTGAATTCTTTCCAATGCTCCAGAATATTGGTTTGCTGAATAGCCAAAGGGATGTCACAATTAGTTAAATCAGACTTTCAGAATAAATGGCATAAGATTTTGTGAGGGACATGGATAATAAAGGCTTGTAATAATTGAGGTTCTGAGAATAGGATTTGAGTAGCATTGCTGATGGGATCCAAGATCACTGCAGATGGTGACTGCAGCCATGACATTAAAAGATGCATGCTCCTTGGGAGGAAAGTGATGGCAAACCTAGACAGCATAATAAAAAGTAGAGACATCACCCTGCCAACAAAAGTCTGTATGGTCAAAGCAATGGTATTCCCAGTAGTAATGTATGGCTGCGAGAGTTGGGCCATAAGGAAGGCTGAGCGCTGAAGAATAGATTCTTTTGAATTATGGTGCTGGAGAAGACTCTTGAGAGCCCCTTGGACTGCAAGGAGATGAAATCAGTCAGTCCTAAAAGAAATCAACCCTGACTGTTCCCTGAAATGCCAGATACTGAAGCTGAAGCTTAAATACTTTGACCACCAAATGAGAAGGGAACACTCACTGGAGAAGACCCTGATACTGGGAAAGATTGAAGGTAAAAGAAGAAGGGGACAGCAAAGGATGAGATGGTTAGACAGTGTTATAGATGCAGCAAACATGGAATTGAGCAAACTCCAGAAAATGACAGAGGACAAGAGGGCCTGGTGTGATGTGATCCATGGGGTCTCAGAGACCAATTTCCCACGAGGCACTGCTCAGGCGTCATTCTTCCCTTTGCCCCGATTGCATGCTTGAATTTCCCACTATTTGCCCCACGCCGCATTTTGATCTGCGGCTTCACCCGAATTCCCCTGCAGCTTCAGTGATCCTGAAAAAACAGAGAACACAATTGGGGCAAAGGGAAGAATGACGCCGGAGCAGCGCCTCGCGGGAAATCGGTCAAAGGGTCGGACTCAACTGTATGACTGAACAACAACCACAACAACAAAAGCATTGTTGAAGTATTAGCCAGAAAGCATCAGACACCCACTCAAAAGCTTCATTCCCCTCCTTCCTGCATTTAAGTAGAGAGGAAAATTCCTCATGCAGACTTCCATGTACTGGGTCAGGGATGAGAGTTAGGGTTTAGGCCATAACTCTATGTTAGTGAATGAGCTTTTCATCCAGAAAGTTCCAGGCTCCCTCTGCAATTAAATAGCCCTCAGACTGTAGGGCTGACAAGGACATCTGCCTAAGGTTTGGAGAGCTGCTGTCACAGTGGTAGGCTAGATGGGCCATCCATAGCTCATATGTTCAGTCCAAAATTGTAATATATATATATAGCTAATTTCAGGTGTTCATGAAATTTCACATACACAATTGAAATAATATTTACACCAACCCACACTGCAGATGACACACTGAAGGGGAAAGAAAAACATTTTGCTAAAAGTTACCTATTATGAGCACTGTTTCTAGGACTGCCAACCCCCAGATGGCACCTGGAGATCACCCAGTATTACAATTGATCTCCAGGTGACAAAGATCAGTTCCCATGGAGAAAATGATTGCTTGGGGGGGGGGGACGGGACTCTATAGCATTCTTTCCTGCTGTGGTCCCTCCTCTCCCTATACTCCACCCTCCGCAGGTGCCATCCCCAAAAATCTCCAGGTACTATCCAACTCAGAGCTGGCAACCCTAACTGTTTCATAAATGTCAGTGTATGAGGCAAGTTCTAAACAGAGACTTCCTGGTTCACTCCTAACTTTACTCTCATATCATTTTCTAAATAACCCAATAATGTTTTTTCATGTTGTGTTTTTTTTACCCTGCCCTATCTCCAAGGAGCTCTGGGCAGCATACATGGTTCTCCTTTCCTTGTGAGGTATGTTAGGCTGAAAGAGAAAAACTGGCCCAAGATCATCCAGAATGTTTCCTGGTTGAGGGAGGATGGCCCTGGTCCAACACTTTAATGATCTGTACCAATGTTTAAGCAGGAGTGTGCTATGAAGAAAAAGGAACATGGTACAACACCAGAAATCCAAGTTGACACCCAGTATATGGACACTAATACAGGCTGTGTAGGTTATAAAAAGTGTGTGTGTGTGGGGGGGGGTGTTTCTACAGCAAATAAAAATATTTGCAAAATTTATATCAGTGATAGACTATATGGCATATAAAATCATTCCAGGAAAGAAAATTCAAAGACTCATTATTTTAAAGAGTTATTCCTCTTCACAAGAAGAGAAGAAGAGATTGGATTTATACCCTGCCCTTCACTACCTGAAGGAGTCTCAGAGTGGCTTACAATCTCCTTCCCTTCCCTTCCCCTCCCCATAACAGACGCCCTGTGAAGTAGGTGGGGCTTAAAGAGTTCTCTCGAGAACTGCCCTTGAGAAAACAGCTCTGAAAGAACTTGTGACTGACCCAAGGTCACACCAGCAGCTGCATATGGAGGAGTGGGGAATCAAATCCTGTTCTCCCAGATTAGAGTCTGCGCTCCTAACCACTACACCAAACAAACAATTTCATTAGAAAACCAATTTTCAGTAGAAACCCATTTTATGTCATTCTTTTAATTCTAATGAAAGTATTTTGCTGGCAGTTGTCAAATGTGTTACTGAAATGAGTCAGCATGCTTACAGAACCTATGTGTCCTTGGTCCTGAAGACCATTGCTGAATTCTTGGTTTGGGTGGTTAACAGAAATAAAAAACACAGTGGCTACATTTCTTAAACTTCTTCATCTTCAGTGGACTGACTGAAGTCAACACAATCTAGTGTCAAAGGTGAATTTTCTCCACCAAGGAGGAGTGACAGTTTTACTAATTTCCAAATGCAGCATACTGTTAGCTAGAAAAATGATGTCTGCTACACTGGGGAAAAGAAAACATATGTTATGAAAGTTTTGTTTATGACAGAGTTATATACAACCTCCATATATTTTCTCATAGGAAAAAAAAAACATTCTTCCAACTATACCTATTTAGGGAGTACCAACTTTTGGTGTATATTGTAGTTAAATGTAATGTTAGAACTAATCCTCCAGATATAGCTATGTGATTAGCAAAATACTATTGTTCTGTTAACACTGCCAACATTTGCTTTGTAAAGTAATGGCTGGATCCAGTGGGTGGAGTCAGGATGGTGAGAACCAAAGCAGGCCTGGTCAGGCGGTTAGCCTGCTAAGTCAGGTACAGATGTGCAATTTGTTTTGTTTCAGATTCATTTCAAAAGCTTTACTCGTTTTTGTAACTTGCTAATGCTTTTCGGTATTGCATTGGTTTTCATTCCCCCTGTGGGAATGCCCCTCCTCCTCTCTGTCTCACCCTTTGCTCTGACTGTACCAATGGTAGCAGCTGCTATTGTGCCAGTGGAGGCAGCGGGCTCTCTTCTCCCTGCCTAGTCCTTTGAAAGATGTTCTTGAATGGAGATTTTCAGTTTCACATCCCTAGAGTCTGTGGCTCATTGAGTTGTGGGTAGTGTAACATAGCAATTAATAGGTTGAGTCTGATGTCCTGTTTCAAATCTCATCTCTGCCATGAACTCACTAGGTGGCCTTAGACAATCCAATTTCTCTCTCTCTCTCTCTCTCTCTCTCTCTCTTTCTCATCCCCCCCCTCGCTTCAATGGCAATAATAATTGTGACCTACCATACTGAGCTGGTTTGTTCATGCCCCTTTGTTAAAGTAACAGAGACAAAGTAATGTATCTTAACAGTGATATGAGAGCCAGTGTGGTAAAGTGGTTATTCTGTTTGAATGGATCTGGGAGACTCTGGTTCAGATCCCTACTCTGCCATGGTACCTTACTTGAAGACTTTGGGCCAGTCATTCTCTCTCAGCATTGCCTACTCCAGAAGTGTAGTTGTTGAGGTGAGGATAAAAATGGAGGACAATCCTGTAAGCCATGTTTGGTCTCCACTGGGGAGAAAAGTGGAGCATAAATATGTAAAAAAATAAAACAGATAATATCACTGACTACCTTTCAAAGACCCACTGATAGACTGTTCAAAGATATTTATAATTAAGGAGGTGGACTTCCTTCCAGAGCCCATGACAGGCAACCCAGACATAGCTCCAGCACTTCGCTCTTTGGAAATTAAGCACAGACTTCACCTCTCTTGATGGCAATCTGAGAACACAGCCCAAAAGGGTTTAAAAAAAAACACGTTAAAGGTTTTTTTGTTGGTATTCACATTTTCATACCACATCTAAACCTTATGCCAGTACTTCAGACCTGACTGAACCTGCTCACTCTACTATTATATGATACTGACTGATATTCACTCTTCTATATATTAGCAGTAGGTAAATATGTGTAAGAAAGAAATACTAGCCATAGAAGGAGTTAAAGATAAAAAAGCTATGGAAGAAAATGTGCTTCACATTTGTATAAAGCCAACCTTTGGGGGGCATCTGTAATTATGGAAACTTGACCAAAATAGAACTTTCTCAGTGGTTGTCAGTGATGCTCCAGCCCTGTCACCATTAATGCATAGTAAATTTACCAGCCTGTCTGTTTCCCCCCAATATTGCTTCTAAATTCCATTTCAATAAGGCTTTCCAGACAGCACATTTCAAAGGGATTATGATTGCACTTACTGGGTGATTAAAGCCACTCTCTCCTCAGCCTTGTGCCTATAATGCCACCTCAGGCATGCGGTAATAACCCAGAAATAACTGGCTGTCATGTCTTATTCCTTAATTATATTGTCATAGAACCACCCTTACGAGGAATCATTTTCCAAGATTCCAAAAGAAACAGTCTCAGGCAAAAACATTCTCTTTTGCTTTCTCTTTTTCACAGTTTTTCTTTTTCAAAATGCTAAACTAAACACAAGTAATCTTAAAGAAACAAATGTGCACAGCCACAGGTTCCAAAAAGTCCCAGGCCTCAGGCTGACATGAGCTGTCTCTCAAATGGGTGACATCTTAGTTTTGGCAGGAATCCCCTCTTTTAAATCCCACCTTGCCACTTATCACAGACAGATCTCCACTCTTTATCAGCATCTGGCACACTGACTATTTTTGACAGAACTAAAAAGGCCATTAAAAAGGACTCAGAGTGTTTGCATTTGAAACCAAATTAGGTTCAAAAATACCCTCCCACCCAAAATGTTATTAGACATACAGCAGAATCCTGTTGTCTTGCCACACTTACACTGGCCCCAGCTACACTGACAGTAGATGAATGTATAGAGCATTTTTCCTGAGAGTAAGTCCCATTGAATCCAAGCAGGGTTTTGAGAAGACCTGCTTAGAATAACATTAATGTGGCCAGTATCCTGTGCAACCCCAGGAGCAAACTAGAAAGCACAAAGATTACAAAGGAGCAATAGACAGCCGCTCCAATAATATCTGTGTCAACTTCATACCACGCACTAATCACAGCCTTGTACACCAAATCCCCAACTATCCGAACAAGAAAGGCACCAATCACTGGTAGGGTTGCCATGCTCCAGATGGGGCCTGGAGATCTGGAATTACAACTGATCTCCATAAGACAGAGATCAGTTCCCCCAGAGAAAACGGCTGCTTTGGAGGGCAAACTGTATGGCAGTATGCCCCACTGAGGTCCTTTCCCTCCCCTAACCCCTGGCCTTCTCAGGCTCCTCCCCCTTAAATCCCCACCTGGAGTGGCAAACCTACCAATCAGTTCCTGGTAACCATGGTGCTGGTACTGACCTTGAAAGCCTTATATGGCTTGGGGCCAGTATTCCTGAAGGATCACCGTCTCCCACATGAGTCTACCCATCCATTCCAGTCATCTTTGGAAGCCCTGCTTCAGGTACCGCTGCCCTCTGAGGCTGGACAGGTGGTGACCCAAGAAACGGCCTTCTGAGTCATGGCGACTAAACTTCGGAACCCTCTCCCCAGGGAGATTCGTCTGTTTCCCTCTATTGTTGTCTTCTTCCAGCAGGTGAGAAGGCTTTTTTGTTTTGTTTGGCATACTCCTAGTAATGCTTATTGGCCTTCTTCCCTGGTTGTATAGTTATGTGAGTTTGTATGTCTGTATGTTTTTATTGAATTGTTCAAATATTTTATATGCACCTTTTTCTAAATGCTGCTTAGTGCTTTAAATGTTTTGATGTTTGCTGCCGTACGAACCCTATATGGTTGGAAAGGCAGCATCGAAATATTTTAAATAATAACCATGGTGTCATTGGACTTTGTCCAAAGGTCTTACCGTGCACAAACTGGAAGACCCCTACCTTCCCTTATCAGAGTTTTCCATGGCCCCCATAGTTAGAAGGAAATAACCACCTAACCAAGCGGCAATCATAAGTTCCAGGGTTCTCTACTGACAGTAGTTCCAACTTAACACAGCCAACAGAATGCTGCAACTTACATTGACAGACACAGATCCAGGGCCACAGAGGACAGGCTGGAGTACCATTTCACTAAGAACATCCATCTTGCTCAATAGCTTAGTATAGTGTTTTTCAACCACTGTGCCGTGGCACACTGGTGTGCCGCGAGATATTGTCAGGTGTGCCACGGGATTTTTTCAATGAAAGAAATGTGCCTTCTGGGCTGACCTTCCGGGACGCGTTTGCGCATGCGAGAAAGAACAGTGGCGCTCTCTCGCTGATTCCGCTCGCACGCTCTGTGGCCGGCCTGAGGTAGGAGGGAGCTGCTGTTGAGGCACAGCTCCCCTTGGCCTTGCGAGATGGTTTTAAATGAATGAGGAGGACTCATGTGCTGAATCAGAGTCATGCTAGACCCATAGGCGTCAACTACGGGGGGGCTCGAGGGCTCAAGCCCCCCCCGAAATTTCCCGGGGGGGGCTCAGCCTCCCCCGGCAAAACGAAGCCTCTACCAGGCAGGCTCGCTTGCCTGCCTGCCGGCCCACTGGCCGGCTGCATAGGCGTCATCTACAGGGGCTGGGGAGCTTGAGCTCCCTCCCTCCCCCCCCACGAACCTTTTCAGACGGTGCTGAGCCTCCCCCGGGGCCCAGGGCAAGTTCCAGTTCATTTTGAAAGCGAGGGTTTTTCCCCTCCGCTTTCAGAGACTCCGTTCTTCTGCTAGGTGAGAGGGGGGGGGGGAGGAAGTCACAGGAAGCTTGGAAGCTAAGCTCCACCCCCTCTCGGGTCAGCCTACAGGAGCCTGGAGGCTGCACATGAAGATTGATTTCCTTGCTTTCCCGGGCTCACCAAACAAAGTAAGGAAGCCAGTGCTGTCTTTCTTTCTCCTGCAGCCCCAGGAACTCTTGTGCTGCAGGGAGCAAGCTGGAATCCTGGGCTCACTTTCTTCTGTGGGGGTGGGGGTGGGGATGGGTGGCTGCGCTCTCTGTCCCTCTCTCTCTTTCTGTTACTCCATCCTGGGAGAGCTGAAAGCAAGGAGAGACTGGAAGCAAGGAGAGACTTTCCCTTTCACTTTTCTTTCTTTCTCTGGGATACGACATGGAGGCTACCCTCCAGAAACTTGATTTTTTTTCCTAGGGGAAAAATCTGGAAGTCTGGAAATGAGCTGTAATTCCAGGGGATCCCCAGATCCCACCTGGAGGGTAGCATCCCTAGCTCTTGTGCTGAAATTGGAAGCTCTGGTTCTGCTGAGTGAGTTGGTGCATGCAAACCACTGGCATTGGTTTGCATTTGCTAAATCACCCTTCGTGGGTGGAGGAAGGGAAGTTGAAGGAAGGGAAGGGTGTCATTCTACCAAAAATGGAAGGTTTGGGTTTCTCTGTGAATTTGAGGACAGGAACTGGCACTAAAGTGAGATGAGAAAAATGTGTGGCTTTCTGAAAAATCTTGTGCTACAGTAATAATTATGCTACAATACAGTCTGTTTATATTAAAGGAACTACTGAGCTTTTTACTATTTTGTATGTTATGGTAGTGATATGAGAGCCAATTGAGCTGTGGGTCCATCTCATGCTACTGACAATAGTTACATATTAGGCCTTGCCCAAATGGTTCTGGGCATTAAAGCGCAGTTGCCCTGTGATTATGGAAAGTGATAGCAAGTCAAAGTCAACTCATGGTAACCCTGTAGGGTTGTCAAGGCAAGAGATATTCAAAGGTGATTTGCCATTGCCTGACTCTGTATCATGTCCCTGGTATTCCTTGGAGTGAATAAATGTCACTGCTGGGAGACAACAGGCTCTCTGAGTATTTATGAGGGAACAGTGTATCTTGCTTGCTGCTTAGTTCATGTAATTAGGCTCTGAAGGACTGTTTTGGAAATGATCTGCTTAAAGACTCTGATGTGGTGGAGATGGTGTTCTATGTTTCTTATAGGTAAAGGTAAAAGTTTCCCTTGCTCGAAACCCAGTCAAATATGACTCTAGGGATGCGGTGCTCATCTCCGTTTCCAAGCCGAAGAGCCAGCGCTGTCCAAAGACATTTCCGTGGTCATATGGTCGGCATGACTAGACGCTCAGGCGCACGGAACGCTGTTACCTTCCCACCGAACTGGTACCTATTTATCTACTTGCAATTTCTTGCTTTTGAACTGCTAGCTTGGCAGGAGCTGGGGCCAGAGATGGGAGCTCACTCCATCATGCAGCACTCAGGTCTCGAACTGCTGAACTACCGGTCTGCAGTTCAGCATCTTAACCACTTGAGCCACTTGCTTCTAAAAGAGATAGGTTTTGAGTTACAGTTTGGTGTAGTGGTTAGGAGCATGGACTAATCTGGGAGAACCGGGTTTGATTCCCCACTCCTTCGCTTGCAGCTGCTGATGTGACCTTGGGTCAGTCCCAAGTTCTTTCAGAGCTGTTCTCTCAAGAGCAGTCCTCAAAAGAGCTCTCTCAGCCCCACCTGCCTAGTCACAGGGTGTCTGTTTTTAAATGGTAAGCCCATCTGCATGAACAAGATGGGGGGGGGGACATGCAGATCAACGTCCTTTTAAAATTTCCTTTTGCTGTGTGCAGCCTGGAGAGAACACTGGCAAGAATTGTGCACTCTGTACATGAAGCTCAATAGTCATGGGACAGAAGAAGAAGAAGAGATTGGATTATACCCCGCCCTTCACTTGGAGTCTCAGCGGCTTACAAACTCCTTTCCCTTCCCCTCCCCACAAGAGACACCCTGTGAGGTAGGTGGGGCTGAGAGAGCTCTTTCCCAAGCTGTCCTTGAGGGAACAGCTGGTACAGAGCTATGGCTTGCCCAAGGTCATCCAGCCAGGTGCAAGTGGAGGAGTGGGGAATCAAACCCGGTTCTCCCAGATTAGAGTCCGCACACTAAACCACTACACCAAACTGGCTCTCTTTTGTGACAAGTCCTTTTGTGGATCAAAAACTGACTAATTAAAAGGAAACAGAGTGAGTATAAATGGGCAATTTTCTCAGTGGAGGGAGGTAAGCAGTGGGGTACTGCAGGGATCAGTACTTGGTCCAATGCTTTTTAACTTGTTTATTAATGATTTGGAGTTGGGAGTAAGTAGTGAAGTGGCTAAATTTGCAGATGACACGAAGTTTTTCAGGGTGCTGAGAACCAGGGAGGATTGTGAGGCACTCCAAAGGGATCTGTCAAGGATGGGTGAGTGGGCATCAACATGGCAAATGGGATTTAATGTGGCCAAGTGCAAAGTGATGCACATTGGAGCCAAAAACCCTAACTATAAATACACATTGATGGGGTCCAAACTGGCAGAGACTGATTAAGAGAGAGATCTTAGAGTCGAAGTAGATAACTCAATGAAAATGTTGAGACAGTGTGCGACTGCAATGAAAAAGGCCAACACTATGGGGGTTATTAAAAAGGGAACTGAAAACAAATCAGCCAGTATCATAATGCCCCTGTATAAATCGATGGTGCGACCTCATTTGGAGTACTGTGTACAGTTCTGGTCGCCACACCTCAAAAAAGATATTATAGCATTGGAAAACATGCAGAAAAGGGCAACTAAAATGATAAAATGTTTGGAACACTTTCCCTATGAAGAAAGGTTGAAGCGCATGGGGCTCTTTAGCTTGGAGAAACGACGGCTGAGGGGGTGACATGATCGAGGTTTATAAGATTATACATGGGATAGAGCAGGTAGAGAAAGAAGTCCTGTTCTCCCTTTCTCACAATACAAGAACTTGTGGGCACTCGATGAAACTGCTGAGCAGTCGGGTTAGAACAGATAAAAGGAAGTACTTCTTCACCCAAAGGGTGGTTAACACGTGGAATTCACTGCCACAGGAGGTGGTGGCGGCTACAAGCATGGATGGCTTCAAGAGGGAATGGAGCAGAAGTCCATCAGTGGCTATTAGCCACAAAGTACAGATAGGAACTCTCCGTCTGGGGCAAGTGATGCTCTGTGTTCTTGGTGTTTGATGGGAGGGGCAACAGTGGGAGGGCTTCCTGCCCCCACTGCTGGACCTCCTGAGGGCACCTGGTGTTTTTGGCCACTGTGTGACAGAGTGTTGGACTGGATGGGCCACTGGCCTGATCCAACATTGGCTTCTCTTATGTTTTTATGTTCTTATGTTCATGCTCTTCATTTTGCTGTTACTTAAAATGGTGTGGTATAGTTTCAAAGGGACAATTAACTGGGATGTGTAAAAGGAATGACAGGATTGCCCATTGGAAACAATGGGAGAGGCTTGAAGGCCCATTGGAGATAATGGGAGCCAGGAATGCCAATTGACTTGCATACTGAAATACATTGCAGCACAAAAAAAGTTGCAAAGAAAATATGGAATGGTTTTTCCATTAAGGTCTTTGGGCCCAGATAGGCTACTCTGGGACTCGAATGACAGCTCCCAGAGTGGAATTACGGTCCCTAGGAATAGAATCTGTGCTCTGGGACTAGAATGACAGCCCCCAGAGTGGAATGACAATCCCTAGCAATAGAATCTGTGCTCTGGGATTGGAATGACAGGTCACAAAGTGAAATGACAGCCACTGGGAATAGGTTCAGTGCTCTGGGATTTGCACTCACTCCTAGGATATGAGTTTGAAGTGAGAAGAAGAAGAGATGAAGAAGAAGAGATTGGATTTATACCCCGCCCTTCACTTGTAGTCTCAGAGCGATTTATAAACTCCTTTCCCTTCCCCTGCCCTCAACAGACACCCTGTGAGGTAGGTGGGGCTGAGAGAGCTCTGAGACAACTATCCTTGAGAGAACAGCTGGTACACAGCTATGGCTTGCCCAAGGTCATCCAGCAGGTGCAAGTGGAGGAGTGGGGAATCAAACCCAGTTCTCACGGATTAGAGTCCATGCACTTAACCATTACACCAAACTGGCTCTCAAGATTGCTGCTATTCTGAACTCTGTACATTGCTCAGAAATAGAGTGCGCAGCAACTGTTTGGTATTCTGTCCTGGCTCAGAGATTTCAGCCATGCATTTACCAAATGAAGGCATCTGTGATGCCATAAGTTAGTACATTTCAGTACAACGTCACCCTTACAAATAAGACAGAAACAAGACTCCTCTAAATGAATGTCCAGGAAAACTTTTAAAATATTCCCCTACAGGCTTTTCTGTGTTGTCTTCCTTACTGTCAAATTTGTGACCATTACTTTGTCTGATGCACATGGTATGTATATTTGCAGATCTATTCTAAAAGTGAATTTAAATAAAGGACACCGCAGAGACCGCTACCACTATAACCACTGGCCAACTCCCACCTTTTCCTGGGTTTTGCCCAGCCCGGGGGCATTGCTGGGGGTTCCCAGGCTCCCCTAAATTTCTGGAGAGCCCCTCCCTAAATCCCACATGGCTCTACCTCCATAGATAGTGACAATAGCCTATGATGTCACTGGCTCCTCCCTATGATGTCACTGGGCCTCGGTTCTTTTAAGGACCTAGCATAGCGACTCTGGCTCAGCCCCAGCCCCCCCCGGAAAATTGAAAAGTCTACGCCCTTGGCTAGACCTGTGGATGTTAATACAGAGGACAGGAACATTCGGTACCAAGGGCATTCACTCCTCCAGCAGAATAAACTGGTTTCTTCCAGTTTGTGTGTGTGGGGGGGGGTGATTTGCACCAAGACATTCCAGTAAACATGAATATGTTTGATGGTAACAGCTAGCTGTTTCTGTCAGGGTGGGGTTCAAATCAGTAACTGTCCCTCAGCGAAGAATGGGTGTACTGTGTTTCTCTTCAAATCACTTATGGTCAGTGGAATGCCGTTCACATAAGAGTAAGAGTTTAAACTCTCTATTTGAAAAACTTTAGCAGAATCACAGTATTAAAATACATCCACATTATATTTCTTCTGAAACTCAGGTCAATGTTATGGGAAGGAGCCATTACACTTTGGATCTGTAACTTACGATTTCAAGTTGAGTGGCTATTACGTGTATTTGTAATACTGTCATAGTTAATACTTGAGCTGAGACAACTAATGACCCATTTATCTTGTATTTCAGTGTTTTTCAACCACTGTGCAGTGAGATATTGTCAGGTGTGCCGCGGGATTTTTTCAATGAAAGAAATGTGCCTTAGCTCGAAAAAGGTTGAAAAACACTGGCTTAGTAGGTAGCAAGCTTGCATGTAGAACCCAAAGGCCCCAGGACAAGGGCTCCACAGGATCCAAAATAATGCATACAACAGGATTTATGTTGTGTGAGCTTGCCCTCTGGGTGTTGAGTCACTCTGTCCCAGCAAGTTTAGAAAAAGCAAGAGCTATCTGGCAGTTCAGTGGGAAGGAGCTTTGAAATGGGAAGCAGGAGGTGCTGGTTTGAGTCATACCATGGGCAATGAGTTAGATACCAAAAAAGAAGAGGCAGCAGAGAAAGAACAGAAAGTTCCACACCCAGTTACAAGAGCAGAGAGAAAAGAGGCATTGATCTATAATGTGCAGAAAGAAAGGCGCTGACTGGTATACTCAGCGAACACTGAATGTGAGAAATAAGTCAAGAAATAAGGGGAAGCCTTCTCTTATGAGCAGTCTTAAAGTCTAAAACTGAAATCACATGTGGCAGTCCAGAACTGGGACGAGAATTTTAAGGATGCCATCTGGGACTTCTTTGTAACTTTTTTTTTAAATTTGTCATTCTATTTCTATTATATTTGAATTTTAATGTTTTGTACATTTATTTTATGGCTATGTGCCTCTGCTGTACATTGTCCAGAGCCCGGCACAAGCTGGGATGGGGCAATTAATAAATCTAACAACAACAGCAACAACATGTGCATTAAACAGCTCAGGAAGGCTGAAATGTGTATGTAAATTAAACCTTCCTGCATGGCCATTGAGCAAGTCTGAAACCCAGTATAAACACACTGAAAACTGTCTTTGTAGTTTCACACATCAGAAACTTGATATTCATGTGTACAGAACTGCTTTCCGGTTTTTCACTCATACTAACAGTGGGAGAAAAGTGCTTTAAATGCTGTGTATGAATTTGACCTAACAAAACAGTAGTGTTGAATAAGCTTTCACTGAGCTGAAGCCCACTTTCTCAGAGGCAAGTGGAAACTTGTTCAGCAACAAATATATTAGACTTTAAGATGCCCGAGACACTTCGTTGTTTTGACTTTAACAGATTCACACAACTACCACTCTGGAGCGCCTGTCTTTTGAGTCCCCTCCCAACATTGCCTTATCCTTTAGCCAGTTTCAGAGGCTCTTTTCCCTTGCCTTGGCCCTTGGGAGCAAGCTGTATCCCACCCATGTCCGAGCTTCAGAAACATCGTGGGCCAGATCCTCAGCCAATACAGCTCATAGTTTGGCCATTTAAACTTTGCCAGAAATATAAGGTGTTATATTACGCCCATCTCAAGTTCAGTGAAATAGTATAGCACATCCATAGTTACTGACTTTCTTTTCTTAAAGACTGTGCTTTACCTCGAGAGGAAGTAGTCTTTTAGTTCTTTGCACAAAGACAAATGATTTTTAAATTACATCCTAAAAGTTGAACAGATCATTAGTCATTTTAAATAATGACAAAAGGTAATTTATTGCCCTGTTTGTGCTTACACAAATAAAAAGGGCCACTTTCCCTGTACTTTCCATTAGAGAAGCAATAAAAACTTTTTAACCCAAAATCAACTGGTAATTTAAAATGCAATGTATGGATAAAAATTGTTTTTAGGCACACATGATCTAAATGCAATCAGACCTTTAGATGAACTAATTTTTGTTTAAAAGAAGCTAAAGCTTTAGGCACTCCAAATTAGCCCCATTTTTACCAAATGATGGAGATCCTAAAAATGTTCAAAATCAGCAAATTCTGGGATCAAAATTAGGTATAAAATTACTCTGGTAGTGTTATGTCTCATAAGTATTTTTCTTTTGCAGTCCTATCACAGCTCTTCGTGCTGTGCTGCTATAATTTTTGTGAACTTTCCAGCACCTTAGCCTATGTCCATGTGACCTCATTTTCAGAAAATGAATCCAAAACTTTGAGGCTGGCCAATAGGCCAGGCTCATTCTCTTAAAGATAGCTGTCAACTCAGCCTTTTCTCCTTCATCTGAGTACCTAAGTTAGGAAGAGCCTCATATTGGTCGAGAGTTGCATTAACAACTGCAAGTTGTGCTTTTCTATGTGCATGATATTACAATTGTCTTGCTTAAAGGATAAGGTAATATACTTTCCCCCAAGGTAATATACTTTCCCAGTATTTTTCTTTCTTTCTGATTTCATCACCCTGTGCAGGTCACCTGATGTCCTAACATCACATCTGCATTGAATCTTCTAACTTACACTTAAAACATTTCTAAATTGTTGACACTTAATGAATCTCAGTTCTGATATGCAAAAGACAGAAAAAAATACAGGGAGCTACTAATCCCAATTTGTTCACAAGTGTTATGAAAAGGAGTCTCAAAAGCAGCTACATGAACCTTTCTTCATACTTTTGTTTCTCCTAATTCAGGAATTGTTTCATTTTTAAAAAATCTGACATAAACTAGCATCTCAGCATGACAGCCAGCATGATGTAGTGGTTACAGTGCTAGACTAGAATTTGGGTGACCCAGGTTTGAATCCCCATTCTGCCATGGAAGCTTGCTAGATGACCTTGGGCTATCTCCCTAAGCAGGTGAAATGGAGGAGAATTATATAAGCTGCTTTGGATCTCCACTGGGAAAGGTATAAATGAAGTAGAAAAATAAACAGAACAAATTATTCAGGGATTCTTCATATCATTGTTTTAGATTACCCTCTTTGTTTAAATGCAGCAACTTGTACAGCAATCATATTTTGTTCATTATACATGTTATAAATTGCCAAAATATTAGGAATTAATTTGAGAATTCCTTCTTTGACATACCAAGTCATTTGTTTAATTTATGACCTGCAGATGGTTGGAATGTCGAGTGACACTGTCACACTATGATTTTCCAATAGATGGTGGGAGACAGGAGGGCCTGATGTGAGGTGGTCCATGGGGTCACAAAGAGTCGGACTCGACTGTGCGACTGAACAACAACAACAAAGGTCAAATACTCCTGGGGCTTCCATGCTAACTTTTCAGATCTCTTGTTTTCCCTGCTATGACCTTTGAATACCTCTCCTAGTCTGAAACATGTCTAAGTAAAGTCACATGACCTTCAAAAATATGAATAACTAGATGTTTGGATAAACAGGAGTGTTTGTTACATAACCGTGTTTTACCAGTGGCCACCCTCAAACTCTTTGGCCAGCTATGGTTTTAAATATGATGTGCTGCTCTAATTTATACCCTTTTAAATTTCACAAGCGTAGACTCCTCGGTATTTAAAGAAGATGAAATAGATAAACAAATCATATTTAGCATTTATGTAGCACTTTGAAGTGTTCAGAGCACTTCAGATGCATTACCTGGTAATCCTTCTAGCCACCCTGTAGGTTGTTAGTATTATTACCTCCATACTGCAGATGGATGGCAGGGATGAACTTAAGACATACTGACATTTGAGAGACACTAGCATTTCTATCCATTCCTTTTTTTCCATTTAAAGCAGTATACCCAGCCTGATCCCTTTTAATTCTACCCACAACCCTTAATATTAACAAGTGGAACAGAGCTTAAAGAAAGTTTTGCAAAGTTTCAAACTCTGGCAATTTTTTCAGATTTTTAAATTGCAACATGACTGTTTGAACTGGATGAATGAATAACATGAAATGAATAAACCATAATGTAAGTCGGATACAGTCCAGTATAAACTGCAACTGCATCTCAGCTACAATGAAATCCTAAGGACACTTACACTACACCTTGGGCTTCCCTGCTGCTACATGCCATCCTCTTGTACCAGAGGTTTGGATTCTAATGCTGAATGGCAATTATTTAGGGAATACTAACAAAACTCCAGAGAATATTCAGAGGAGAACCTTGAGCAGTTTGGGGGCCAATCCACTGCAGTTCTGAAGTGCAACACAGACTTCACCTTTTTTCCTTCCATGTTTTACTGGCAGTGTGGATTTCACTGAAGGTTTCCCTTGGCTCATCTTTATATAGGCAGCAGGGCAGTTCTCTCATTCATCCCTGACCTTTCTGCAACAGTTTCTAGAAGAAAGCTGAAGTTCAGTTTAAAGACAGTTTTCAAAAGTGCACAAAGTACTTCATAATAAATCTATCAATAAGCTTCTCAGCTTCAGAGCCTGAAGGGGAATCTCGTCTCTTATCACCTATCACCATTTGTGCATGCTCGGGGTGGGGGGGAAGCTATGGGAGTGGAGACTGCTACGGTTGAAAAAAAGAGCAGGTTGGAAACTGTACTTCTCTTAAATGAAAGTGTTTCACTTCATAAAGAGCAGTTGTGGGAACTCAAGGAAGCTTGGCAAGATTTATTTTTATTCATTTATTGATTTATTTTATTCAGTTTATAACCTGCCCTCCCCGAAACCCATTCAAAGCAAGTGACAACAAGTTATACAATATAAAAAGCCTTCCAAAAATACAAAATACAATTAATCAATTCAATAAATACAATAAAATCAATAAAAGAGCTATTATACAATTTAATTTGGGGTAAAACATATGGAAGGGTAATATATAGATGTCTGATAAGAAGGGGAGAAGGGGAAAACAAGGGGTAGAGAGGAAGAAGAAGGGGGAGGCCAAAACTAGCTGTAGCCCATCGACTAGGGGCCTGGCGATCTCTTCTGGGAGAGTGTTCCACCAGGCCAGAACCAGGGCTGAAAAGGCCCTGGCTCTGGTTGAGGACAACCAGATGCTCTTTGGGCTGGGGACCACCAGCAGATTTTGATCACTCAAGCATAACACTCTACAGGGGACATACCAGATTGATATGGTAAGACACGTAAGCATAACTGTGTTACTGTATGGCTGTGTTACTCCAGGGCGTTTTGCAGGGGGGAACGCATCAGAACAGAGTTCTGGAACCTCTTCAACAAAATTCTTTTTAAAATGTTTAAATGTTCATGAGTTTTCAGTATACAGATTGAAAACTTCATTTCCCTCTTGAGAGTTCCGGCACCTCTTTTTTTTAACAAAAAAGCCCTGCCTGTATCTATCTTTTCACAAGTCTACCAATACTCCAAATTTGTTTTTCATATTTTTACATACCCAAAAGCTGACTACCATCCTTCTTGCTTTTGTAGAAGATATAACTTACTTGCTAGTATGCCTGGCATATGGAAGTATGTGTTATAAGAAGCATCAGGTTGCTGCCAAAAATGACAGCACCATGCCAATATATTCTTCTCCTCCACAATATATAATACCATTTTCTTATAAAATAGATCTTTTCACATGGAGGTTTTCCCATTATTTGGGTGCCGGCTTACAGTGTTTTGTTCCCCCCCCCCCCCCCCACCGAGGTTCCTCATGTCCTTATTTTCCATGTGTTGTCTTTCTGTGTTTTCCCCATCATTTCTTTGTGCTGTCTCACACCACCTTTGATCCAATTTGAGAAAGCACAGAGAAATGACAAAGAAACCACGGAAGGACAATGAATGGAAATCACAAACATAAGAAAGCTTGGAGAAAAACCATTGCAGGTTGGCATCCATAGTGCAGGAAAACCTCTGTTGAAAAGATCCATAGTTGTGTTATGGCCAATAATTGGCAGCCATGGCCAATGATATGGAACAGAGGAGGGAAAATGCACAATGTAAAGGCACAGGGTATATAGCATTGCACATGGTGGAACAGGAGAACTTGTAATAAACAGGTTGTGAATCCTTGCACTCACTTATCCCCTTTTGAACAAGGCTGCCCCAGGGTTATTGAAGGGAGGATCAGGGGAATAAAATTCTAGGAGCTCTTGTTGGTCTTGTTGCCCTTGGACCTTGGGAGCTAGTTAGAAATTTCTCAACCTTTTTATTGAGAGAGAAGGAAAGAGTCAGTGATCTTGTACCATTCACTCTCAACCTCACCTACCTGGAAATGTGGATGCCTGGGGGGGCGGGGGGGATCAGGAAAAAATGTTTTTTCTGAGGGTTTTTTTAAAAAATTGGGGGATACTGAAAAACTCTGGTGAAATGTTTTCTCAAAATGCTAAGAATTATGCAGTGTGAAGATTTTTGTGTAAAACAATCTACCTAAATTCGTGTGTATACTGGAAACATGTCAACATATTTTCAAGGACATGTTTATTGTTTAAGTATGACTAAGTTTGTCCACAGCTAATATTATATGATAATATTATGATACACTACTGAACAGCTCGATGTTTTCACTTTGTTAAGTTTAACTCAATAAAATCTGCCAGTAGTCCTTAACACTGCCATTATAAGAAGACTGTTTCTGAGTCCAAATAGTAAATCTTTTCTTTATTACAAAATGGTATGGTTTCTATTTTCAGCTTGTATTATTTCCTACTTCTCACATGGCAAAAACTAAGATATATGTGCTTAGGCAGCATAAAGGGCAGTATTTTGCCTCTCTTTGTATTATTAGGTATATTTGTTTGACATTGAAGTGTCATAAATATGCCAAATAGTATGATTTTATAAAGTTAAGGATATTTTATGCTCTTAAAACAGTAAAACAAGTTTGTATTTCATATAAAAGTATTTTATCTATTACAGCCCTCCCCCTTTCTATTTTTTTTGTGGGGGGGGGTCTTCATGGTTTCAAATTTATTGATGATATAGTTATACAATCATGCTAACTGCAAGTCATGTGGTTTGCTTTCATATAATTTTCTGACTGGATCTGGGCAGCATAAAGGAAGACACAGAAATTATTTGTCTGGGGAGTTGGGGCTATGGAGATTTGTGGTGGCCTGAGGTGCCCATTTCCCATTTAGCACTGAGGCAAACAGGCAAACTACAGTTAGCATTTGCTTGCCTCCCAAATCAGAATCAGCAACTTGGTTTACACTGAATTTTTATATTCAGGCTTAAAGGGAAAGTACTAATTTTTCACCACAGCAAACTAAGGTTAATGCTGTTGCTGAAACCTAAGATTACAGATAACATGCCAGTAAGAGCAGTGAATATTTAATTCTGCCTGATTAGCCCATTTTGGCCCAAGCCCATTAGGGTTTGGGAGCAAAGAAGAGTTGGCCATAACCTTCCTGTCTATATTATTAGTGCAATTTAAACCCATGGTTTCCAAGCAGAGTTGACCACAGTCAATATTTGGATGGGAGACCACCAAGGATACTGGGGTTGCTACACAGCTACACAGAGGAAGGCAATGGCCTGGAAGGGGTCAGTTGCAACTCGACAGCATGTTCCTTTTCTTCTTCAGAGCAACCTGGGCCTTTTGTATCCCAGGTTCCCCCACATCAGCAGCTTAAAGGATGAACAATCATTCTGAACTGAGCTTCTTATTTTTGGCTGTCATTGCCAATCTCCCTCTTCACACAGCAACCCCCCTATGGGTGGTTCAAAATCCCATAGCTCAACATCCTATCATGGCTTGGCTTGGTCTGCACTGAAGTACTGATGCATTGACTTACATATTTTGTGGCTGTATGGCTGTGTATTTAAACAGGCTATCTTGAAGTATATATGTACTGAATTCAACTGTCAATCTGTAGGGGAAGCACCTCCTTTTGGCATTGCCATCTGTGATAACAGTGATAAGAAGCTTTATAATAATATATAAAGATGACTTTTCCCTGTGTTTTTCTGGCAACTGGTCTGGCCAGCTTTTGGTCAGTTCTCTATCCACCAACTCTTGACTTCAAAGCATCTCCTGTTTCTCTGCCTTCAATAGCTATTTGGTTGTAAAAAGATTGTGAAACATGGCCTCTTGTGGCCTAGTCCTATGGGCACAAAGCCATACTTCCCAAGCTTTCTACTGGCCAGTCAGTGAGTGAAACCACAGGAGCAGTCAATGAGGCCCAGAACTCCTGAAGCCCACATCTCAACATTTGTTATAATGATTAGGCAGTGATGACCTCCAGACAATATTTACAGAAGACAGCCTTGGGCTCATATTGAAAAAGTTAAGCCTCTACCAAGGATTGCTTCTCAGATATATTACGTGCTACTAAAGGTGTCAAGTAAAGTTCAGGAGAGCTGTGAAGAAATCCTGCCAAAATTCATGCCTGAACACATTTCGTATCAAAAATATGTGTACACGACAAGCCTGTCTGGCAGATCTGTTTTCTAGACACTACATGATCTTTTGAAGGAACTTGTACGATGCTGATGGATTAGTTTTTTTAAAAAACTTGCAGAGCAGACTTAAAAGGCTGGAAGACAAGGAGACAAAGGAAATCTTGGAAGTAAACAAATAAGACATGTACATTTTAATATCATTTCAGAGTGTCACTTTAATCCCACCAGCATCATTTTGGTGAAAATCTAAAAGGAGGGATTGGGTGCATGAGCCAGGTCTTCAACTGCACCCGATTTTTTTTGTTTGTTTCTTGATTTAGTGCTTTGCTGTGGGGTTGCCAAACACCCCAGGAAAGTGATATGGAATGCTCCTGAGGACTGCACACAAGAATGGCAGGAAATTGTGTTTGTGCCCAGCTGGAGTTTAATTGCCCCTTGTAATGATGTCTGAACACAGTCCCCCCCCCCCCCACCATGTCTGTGAGCTTACAAAATGAATTTCAGCACCCAGTTCTTGCCACTCATAGCATGGCCTTTTCTATCCCATTTGCTACCATTAACACTTCAAATTCTTGTTATCCCTTATTCTTTATTTATTTATTTATATTCTCATTTATATCCTGCCGTATCTCGCCACAGCAGGCTCAGGGCAGCTTACACAGCATAAAACACACATTAAAACAATCAAATCATCATAAACATTAAAACCATTCATTAAGACATTACAGTATTAAATATTAAAGTGCTAGTGATATTGTTCCAGTGTCATGACAGTGGCGTTGCTACGTGAGTGCATTATGAAGGCTTGGTTTCAAAAAATTGGTCAGTAAGGTATTTATTTATTGATTTGGTCTTCAATGATTATCAAGTTCTGTGAAAATTTTATAAAAGTATAAAGCATATATTATATTCAGCTCAGCAGTTGTTTCCCCCCAGCATAACTGAGCAGAGAAAGTGTACCCAGTGTTTCCCCCACCCCTCGGTAAAAAGCAGAGTAGAAAGTAAAGTGAGCAGATAGAGCACTCAGGGTAATGAAATGATGCCGCCAGCCTGTTTTCTCAAGAAAAGCAATTTAAAATGACACGATGTTAATGTAAGTCAATCCCGAAAGAAAAACAGAGTGTTCACCTGCAAGCAATCCCTTGAGGCTGGTCAACACCGCCTCACAAATTGCCCAGTGTTTAACTTGAAGTCCATTTGTTAATTTTGTAAACACGGCTGTTTCCATCTCACATTGACATGATATTGACAATATGACTTTAATCCTGCCAGGAAGGAAGTATCAGTTTGCAGGCAGCTCCAGGACACTCCTCAAGTCTATCTTCACCTGAAGGGCTTGGGCAAAAAGTTACTGACATAAGGAAACATTGTATGCACCAGGTGACTGAAGTCTGCCTGCAAATTGTACGTCAATGCTATAGCGGGGCACAATATTCCCGGTATGTTCTGTTCTCTACACATTGAGAGGGGAGACAGACAAAGGGTTAGATCCAACCAGCTTTTCCATGGGTGAAAGGGGAGGAGAGAGTGCCCTTTGGCCACCCAAAAAACTGTTCTGGGGATCAGAGGACCTGCTTAGACAAAAGCCAAGTGGAATAGGCATTATAATAAGGACGGGAACTGGATGAACTTGAGTGAAAAAGTTGGCAGGATCCCACCCACAGCTCATTATTCTAGGCAAGAAGCCACAGAGCGCACATGGCACCTCAGAATCTAAGTAGTCTCTTCTATATGAAAACTCTTGCCACAGTTGGCCTCTGAACTTTTGTTATATCAATCGAAGAATAATCCACTCATTTGATGAATTCTTCCACTTTACAGCATATCAGAAACAGCAGACTAATACATCCAAATAACTGCAGTATCTTTCACATCACTAGTTATAACTTCGACTGACTTCCAGATAGGCATGAGACTGAATTTTGAAAGCCAGCTGTTTCGATTTAAACACCTCCCTGGCAGTTTTGTTTCTGTCTTATGAGAAAATAACCTGAGAATTTTTACTTTTGAACCCATTTCTCTTTCCTTGTCAGTTTTATTTTCCCATCATTAATGTATAACTGGCATGTAACATACACATACATGGGATAAAAGAAACATAATAATCAACAATGAAAGTAATGGAAATCAACTTAACTGACACCATTGGCAATGACAAGACACAAAATCAAAAAGAAATGAAAATTGGCCCATCTCTATTTCTAATCAACTCGCAATGAATTACTAATCAATAACATATACCACATAGTTACTGAAGACTGTCCTTAATGCCTCTATTAAGCAAAAATTCTTGCAGTCCAGGAGCCTTCTGAATACAAACACACAAACACATCCACGAGGATGAGGGCCTTCGTTGTGGTGGCCTTGTTCTGGTGGAACCAACTTCCAGATGATATGCAGACCCTGAAGGACTTATCTCAGTTCTTCAAGGCCTGCAAAACAGAGTCTTCTGCTTGGCTTTTAGTTAGTTGGGTTTGTTATGTGGGCTGTTTCTTAGTTTTGGTTGTATTAGGTTTAAAACCAAGATTTTTAAAATGTTTTAATTGTTGTTAACTATCTCTTGCTGCCAGGTGGTGAGAAGCAGTATATGAATTTAATAAATAAACAATATTGGTTTAGTCTATGTGATTAATATATTCCTTCACTCTCTTCTGAATCAGTCTTAATGCATACAGAAAACTATGTCTGTACCATTCATTTTGTATAGAATATATTCACACAATAAAGTTTATCCTAGATTGTCCCACATACACACTTTGCTCCCAGAATTTCTTTGACAAGGAAAATTACTACAGCCTTTAAAACCATACAAAGTTCCTATGGTGAGACTATACTAGGGGTGGCCATTGTATACCATCTCATGGGTTTTTGATGGTGATTTGGTGTAAAATTAATCTAGTTTAAGACTCAAGTGTAGAATGAGCCCCTCTCCCAGGTTCTTTCCAACAGCTCAATTTTAAGGATATTCCTCTGAATGAGGTGCATGGAACTCTCTGCAGTCATTTCTCTATTTTTCACGGCCTCCTGGGCATGCATCTTTCTCTTTTGGCAACCTGAAATCAGTCATTGGCTTGCTCATCTGAAATAATTAATATGCTGGCAGTCCCTCAGGTGACCCTCTTGATTTTGATATGGCAACTAAATCAACTGCTGTAAACTTTGGCATCATCTCTGCCTTATTTCAAGCTAAATAGCTCCAAACAGGAGACAAAGTGCTATAAAAGAGTCCCTCCCAAAAAGCTTTCCTGCCAAAGGATTATATTCAGTTGCATGGCATCTGTGAAAATAAATTCCAAATACATGATACTGGAAACCATGGGTCTAGATTGTACTAATAATACAGACAGGAAGGCTCCCTCGGTGACTGGCAGTGAGAACATATAAAAAAAACTGGCCTCCTGCCCAAACTCAAGACAATCCCAGCTATATAATGCTAAATTAGAATGAACAATAATTATGTATTTAGGATTTGATTATGGTCTTTGTTTCTTTTGGGACAGTGTATTTGGATGTTAATTTTGGATGCAAATATAAAGGTCTTGTCTTTCAGCACATACCAACAGATGCCATACTGTTGACATCTTATTTTCATGCTATACAGGAGACACTGGAGATTCAAGGTGCTCTGCCATGCAGAGATAGATTTTTTATTAGCAGTATATTTTATTGTTGTTTATTTCAATAGCACATCTGCCTTTTTGCCAGAGTACTAGCTAAATGGCTTGTATGAACACATGGGACTCCTGTTCCAGTGGACTTTCCTATTTATTTCAGTGAAGAGAGAGCTTCACATGTGCATTCCTTTGCAAGCAGGGAGCACCATATGCATATGGAGCCTCCTGTGATAATAAGAAACACATTTCTGTATATAAGAATGCTATACAGTATTTGTGGAATAAGATAAGCACATAAGGCTGATGTGCCCATCACTTCCCGCAAGTATGTTAAAGAAGCTCTTGTCTGAGGATCCAACAGAAACATTCCTCACACACAATTTTTCTTTCAGAAGAAAGAGTTACACCCTTGTAAGTCAAATGAAGTCAATGAACTTAGAAAGGTCTCTGTTTGGGATGGCACTCAAAGTCTTACGATACAATTCAGTGTAACAAATCTGGCGGTGGAAAGTGCTGTCAAATTGTAGCCAACTTATGGCGACCCCATAGGGTTTTCAAGTCAAAAGAGAAACAGAGGCAGTTTCCCATTGCCCACCTCTGTGAAGTAACCCTGGACTTTCTTGGTAGTTTCCCATCCAAATACTAACCAGGGCTGATGCAGTTTGTTTTCAAGATCTGACAAGATCAGGCTAGCCTCAGCCATCCGGATCATCTAACAAATGTGAAATCAGAGAAACATAATGTTTTCAATCCTATAAGGAAAATCAGGATAAGAAGTTGAAACAAAATTTCTTTTTAGAGGCAGGACAGCGGCCCTCTATGCACTGAGAAGATAGGGGTCTGTAACTCTGCACCTTGCACAATTGCCTTCCCCATTTACACTCCGAAATATATTGTTACATTTACTTTCATGGGAGGGGCTGACTGAACACAGCCCTACATCAAAAAGAAGCACAATATACCTGTTGTATTACCAGGGCTATTCAAAAGCACCCTTGTAATACAAATCCAGATGCTGTAACCAGGGCTTTTTTTGTAGAAAAAGCCCAGCAGGAACTCATTGGCATAATAGGCCACACCCAACAGCAGAAACTCATTAGCATATTAGGCCACACCCCTGGCAGCACAGCTCCCTCCCAGGATTGGCTTCCCCAGGTGCTCCCCAGGCCTGCAGGGTACATGAGGAACCCGAGGGAAGGAAGGCAGTTTAAACTGCCTTTCCTCCCTGGATTGGATTGGCTTCCTCAGGCGCCCTGAGGGGGGAGGAAGGCTGTAGGCGTGGCCAACTCAGAAGCCAGCCGGAACTCCGTTCCTGTGCGTTCCTGCCCAAAAACAGCCCTGGCTGTAACTACAACAAGACAAAGGTGGTATCTATTTACTGTGGCTGAGGACAGACTGGCAATCTAAAGCAGAGGCAAAGCGGAGGGAACTGGTGCGGGGGAAAAACCCCACGGAGCTGGCCGTTCACACTGGCCAGAGCAATGCGGACCAGCGGCGATACGGAGCGTTCAGACTGCCACGGAGCGTTCAGACTGCTGCGTAGCCAGCGCGCTGTGCTTTTTTTTGTTTTCCTTTGATGTGTTCAGACTGCCGCCTCCGGATGCCTCCCGCTTCTTCCGGTTCACACTGTTTGGAAGCGGGAGGCATGCGGAGGACGGCCCCTGAACACCGGTTTTACCCGGTGTCCTGGTAAAGCGGAAGGAAAGCGACTGGGAGATGGGTAAGTACGAAACGGAGCCGACGGACAGATGCGCATGTCTGAACGTGCTCCTTTCTTCCGTTTCCGAAGCGTGCCTGCCCCGCTTTAGATTGCCAGTCTGTCCTCGGCCTGTGACTCCTATTCTTGAGCCAATCTGCACTTTCCTGCCTTGTACTTCCATTATTCTTAAAAGTTGCTCTGTGATGTGATCTCTAAAGTCAGACAGAGAGATCTCCTTTGGATGTTCCAGGTAAAAGATGGGAAGGGAAGTGGAGCATGAGGGATGCTTCCACGCCTTCTGGTTACATCCCAAGTGGGAAAGTGTGTGTGTGTAAGGAGGAGAATATGCACATGACCCATAAGGTAAGTATGAACTCATATATGAAAGGCAGAAGCACAAGTGCCTCCTACTTCTTCTCTTGCCACTTCCTTGGAACACCGAGTAAAGTTTATTGATCACCAGGAAGCCAAAATGAATGGGGCCATTGCTCAGTGGTAAAACATCTGCTTTGCATGCAGAAGGCCCCAGGTTTAATTCTTGGAATCCCAAGTTAAATGGGTGATGTGAAAGACATCCACCTGAAAGCTCAGAGAGCCACTGCCAGTCAGTAGACAATGGAGACCTTGATATATAAACGTCCTGTCTCAGTGCAAGCCATCTTCAAGTGCTCAATAAGATTTTTTCTATTGTTTTCTGTCTGCTTCCCTTTTTAATATATCCACTTTGTTTCTGTTCATTCATTCCCTTTTGGAGGGGGTGGAAAGCTGTTGGACGTAAACCACTGAAAGGCATTAAGTCATCTGGATCCATTAAGTCTTGTCACTTTTACCTTGACCTCTACAAGCACACTAGGTCTGCGACCCAGGCAGGTACCTGTTATGCAGGTATGTTTCACTCCTCCTCCAGATATCAAATTACTTATGTCATCTTTGCTCATCACCTTTTATACTGTTTAGGTTACTTTGATGTGAATGGCTTTGTCTCATACCAGACATCCCTCATCAAAAGCTTATATAAAGGTGTCTCCATGGAAGGGGAGGTATAATCACTGGTCTCTCCTGCCATGGTCATTTTATTTTTTTCCCCAAAGCCATTCACTACTATAATCACCACCTTTGGGCTTCCTCTTTTTGCTTTTCTAAACCCTTTTTACAATAAGCATCTTTTCTCCTCCAAATACATTCTTGTCCTTTTGTTCTTGCTTGTAAGACATGTTTTGCTTTACTGGAGACACTTATATAAATCATCTGCCATATAATTTTATTCTGATTCATAATTTGTTTCACTCTTTGATGATTCTAAAATAACACCCTCTTTTGGGTGTTGTTGTTGCCTGAATAGGATTAGGATTAGAAACTGAAATGACAAAGAATTCTCTGGCACCTTGAAGACCAATGTATTTGTTGTGGTTCAAACTTTTCTAAATCAGATTTCAGTGCAGCCAATAGTTTTTTCCTTACAGTTTTCATGGTTAGAAACATGGAATGGAGTGGCAAACCCTGGTAAGCTTAATAGAATTTTTGCAGCCACCATTGTCTGTGCAGTATTGATTTATGTTCTGCTTCATTTCATTTGTTTCCCACTGAGAAATTCCACAAGGAAAATATAAGTCAGTTTTCAGACATGGGTATGTGTGCTTTTACACCACACACAAAAAGTTGTACTAGTTTGGATTTTGGGCTTTGATTCTACCAAAAGCTGATGGGGGGGGGGGTTATTCATTTGAAATGTGGTGTTGGAGGAGAGTTTTATGGATACCATGAACCGCCCAAAAGACAAATAAGTGTGTTCTAGATCAAATCAAGCCTGAATTCTCCCCAGGAGCTAAAAACAACTAAACTGAATCTCACACTTGGTCACATCACAAGCAGATAAGGCTCACTGGAAAAGGCCATAATGCTAAGAAAAGTTGAAGGCAGTAATAAAAGAAGACTCAACATGAGATGGATTAACTAAAAGTTGTTATGGCCTTCAGTCTGCAAGACCTAAGCAAGGTTGTTGATAATAGGACATTTTGGAGATCATTAATTCTTTGGGTCACCATAAGTCAGAAGTGATTTGACTGCCCATAATACACAAACACACACACTCTCCTGGAGAGACTGGCATTACTAAATTCAAGTGAATGGGAACCTGAAGAACTGTGGGTTGAAAGATATTATCAAGATATTATCAAGGAAGAATGTACAAAGGCTATTACTGTAGCCAAAAGAAATGAAAAGCCTCAATGGATGACTGATAAAAATCTTAAAATTGCTAAAGATAGACAGGAAACAAAAGTAAAAGGTGACAAATAGAATCATAAGTCTAAAGGCAGCATTTCAGTGCCTGGCACGTAGAGACAAAGAGAATGATTATAATAACCTGTGTCAAGAAATAGAAGAAAACAACATGGAAGAACAAGAGCTCGGTTCCACAAGTTCCAAGAAATTGAGGGGAAATTTAAAGCACTATTAGTAATGCTGAAAGATCAACATGGTAATCAATCGATCAGGGTCCCTCAACCCAGGCTTCCCAGTGCTGGGGCTTTGCCAGGTCGAACGGTGGGATGAGTCCTACTCCTGGAGCAGTGGCCATTGCTGTGCGGGGCGATGTGGAAGCGTTTCCTTGAGCATCTTGGTTGCTTGTGGCGGGAGCAGTGACAGCAGACATCAGCTTCCTCGGGGTTGCAGCAGCAGGCTCACTCAACGGGATCCCATTCTCGTTGCTAGTATTGTGTACTGGGTTTGTTGCACTGAAGAGTTGGACTACTGGGTTTGTTGCACTGAAGAGTCGGACTACAATGTAGCAATCAAAATTCTTTATTAGGTACACAACTAAGCATGCAGCACCAGCCGCGAGGGCCAACTATATACAGTCCCTAGACCGCACCCAAAGTCCTATTGGTGGGTTTGAATTTCCCACTAGAGTTCTTATTGGAGGGCTAGTGTGGGTCTAGGATCCTTGGCTCCTATTGTTTTCTGGAGCCAAGCTCAAGCGTTAAGTCGCTGCTACAATGTGGCCATCAGCAGACATAACAGTAATACATTAACTGAGCAAGACAAAATAAGGAAACAATGGAAACAATGAAGAACTGTACAAAAGAGATGAAAGAATAACAGATTCCTCCCAAGAAGTATCTTTTGAAGAAGAACCTACAGTTTTAAAAAGTGAGAGCAATTGAGAGAAACAAATCACCAGGAGTAGATGGGATATCAATAGAGCTATTACAAGCTGCAGAAACAGAGTCCATCAAAACCTTAACAAGATTGTGCCTTGGATGAGAGATATAGGACATACTTTAGAAACAGATACTTGGTTAAAAATATGGAAAACAATGAAATATATGAATGCAATAGCTTATGAAGAGAACATATATAAGATGTTCTATAGATGGTATTGGTCTCCAGACAGAATAGCAAAATGTTACACCAGTGCTTCAAACCTATGTTGGAACTGCGGAACAAATGTTGGAATTTTATTCCATTTGTAGTGGCGTTGCGCGAAAACATAATTGTACTGGCGAAGGATTCAGAAAATAATGTTGGAAATTACAGGTATCAATTTAGTTCTAAACCCTGAGGCATATTTGTTAAATTTAATACCAGAAGGACATAACCATTAAAATTTTATGGTCTATACATTGTCTGCTGCTAGAATTTTATGGGCAAAAAATTGGAAATCCCATAACACCCCTACCTTAGAAGAGCTAAAACTTAAGTTAATGGATCTTGCAGAAATGGATAGATTGAACCTATTATTACATGGAAAAGATAAAGCTTCATTTCAAGATGTATGGTTGAAGTTTTACAAATGGATGGACATAAATGTAAAGATCTAGACTCAAACTTGTGCAATGGAAGATGTATGTGTTTAATGTTGTTGTGAAACTTGATAAATAAACAGTTTAAAAAAACCAAAAACCTTAACAAGAGTGTGCCAAAAAATACAGAAAACAAAACAATGGCCCACAGACTGGAAACACTTAATCTACATCCCAATCTGGCCCGTAGCTCAGGGCCGGTCACAACATTTTGATAAATATAATATAATTTAAAACACGTTAAAACATATAAAATCAATAGTCATGTTTGCTGTAGGGAGAATCCAGCCCATTGATATAACTAGGTATGGCCAGTTATCAGTGGATGGGAGACTGCAACCTTGGAGGGAGCCATATGTGGACACCCACTGCCTCAGCTGGAGGCCTGAAAGAACAGCTCCATCTTGCAGGTCCTGAGGAATTGAATAAGATCTCGCAGGGCCTTGATCTCAGTAGGGAGCATGTTCCACCAGGTAGGGGCGGAAAAAGTCCTGGCCCTGGTCGAGGCTAGGCAGATGTCCTTTGGGCCAGGGATCATCAGGAGATGATTATCAGAATGTAATGCTCTCCGAGGCATATATGGGAAGAGGTGGTCCCTTAGGTATGTTAGTCCCAGGCCGTATAAGGCTTTGAAGGTAATTACCAACACCTTGAAGTGGAACCAGTACTCAACTGGCAACCAATGCACATGCTGAATGTGAGCCCGCACAGGTGACAAAGTCAGCATTTTCCTAGCTCTCTAATTTATATGTAGAACATAGCATATGGAAAATTGAATTAGATTTAGATGAAGGTGGAATGAAAATTGGTTGAAAGAATGTTAATAGTTTGAGATATGCAGATAATACCACATTACTGCCAGAAAATAGGCCATGGGGGACCATTCACACCGAGCGCAGCTACTCCCACACCGAAGCGGGCTCAATCGCAGGTTCTTTGCGTGTTTTCCGACCCCAGGAAAATCAAGAATTTTCCTGGAAGTCGTGCTTGGAACCCGGGATTTAGCCGATCTGGACAGCCCTCTCTCGCAATTATTGTGAGAGAGGGCTGTCTGATCATCCCTCCCATTTTTTCCCCCTTTCTTGCACTTGGGCACTTGGACTCTCAAGCACTCCAGTGCAAGAAAGGGGAAAAAATGCCCCGTGCTCTGCTCTGGGCCCCGAGCCTTGCCAGCCACCGCCTGGCACCCCCTCCCCCCGCATGCTTCTCCCAACTTACCAGGCGGCAGCCGGCAGGGCTTGGGGCCCGGAGCAGAGTGCGGGGCCAGCCAGCCAGCCAGCCAGCCAGCCGGTTCCTCCTGCTGCTACCGGCAAATGGTGAGCGAGCGATTCGGCTGCTGCAGCTCTGGAGCCCTCCTTCCTGCGGCTTCCTGAGACTCCTGCAGCTTTCAGGGCAGCCATGCGTGGGCGGGGTTGGGATGTGTGAACATCCCAACCCAAAAAAAAGAATCCCGGATTAAAGTCCAGCAGGACTTTATCCAGGATTAGGGTGTCGTGTGACCACGGTCATAGTGAAGAGTTGAAATGACTACTGATGAAGGTTAAAGCAAAAAAGTGCAAAAGCAGGATTACAGCCGAACACCAAGTAGACAAAAGTACAAATTTTTAAAGCTGACAATAAATAAATTGTTCAAGTTTTCTATTCCTTGGATCTATCATCAACCAAAAGGGAGACTGCCACTAAGAAATCAGAAGTAGTCAACTCTGGGAATGGCAGCCATGAAGGACTAGAAAGATTCTTAAGTGTAAAGATGTGTTTCTAGCGACCAAGGTCAAGTTAATTCATGACACAGTATTCCCCATTACTGTGTATGGGTGTGAAAGCTGGACAAGGAAGAACATTGATTCATTTGAAATGTGTTGTTGGGAGGAGGGTATAACAGATACCATGAGCCACCTATAAATGGGTTCTAGATCAAATCAAGCCTGACTTTTCTCTAGAAGGTAAATGACTAAACTGAGGCTATCATGCTTTGGTCACATTATGAAAAGACAAGAGACACTGGAAAAGACAGTAATGCTAGGAAAAGTTGAAGGCAGCAGGAAAAAAGGAAAACATAACATGAGATAGATTGACTCTATAAAGGAAGCTACAAAGGCCCTCAGTTTGCAAGACCTGAGCAAGGCTGTTAACAACAGGACATTTTGGAGGACACTAATTCATAGGGTTGCCATAAGTCAGAAGCGACTTGCTGGAACTTCACACACACACACACACACACACTTCCAGCTTCTACTGCTGAGTGACAACAAATTATTAGGGGGTTCTTGTGCTCTTGCTAAAGGTGAATGAATAGATAAAGCCACTGGAGCAGCTACCTCCACACTGTGCAACTGCAAAGCCACAGAGCAAACAGGCCAGGGGGTGACATAACTGACCTGCACTGGGAGCCCCTCTGTCTGTTCAGCAGCCAGGCGCCTTCGTGATGCTGAGGTCACAACTTCAGTTGCGGCTTTCTGGCAGCTTCTAGTAGGGACAATGGATCTCCCTTCCACATCCAGGAGCGATCAGCGATAGGAACAGGTAGTCCTCCAGTCCTCCACCACATGCTAGAGAATATTCAGTTTGTTAGTAAGCAAAAGTAAAAGGAGGTCAACTGGGGAATTAAATAAGATAAGGCCACATAGATAAATTGCAGTGAATACTTTTACAATTGCTAGAATATTTAATAGCTGTACTAACAGTAGTGGTTTGTATTCCCTGCTTGCCTTTCAAACTAGCAGACCACATGTTTAGAGAACAAACCATTTTCAATACCAGGACAATACATGCAGATACTAACCACTACCTAATACATCAAGTGTGCAAAAGGTGACTAAACTGAATACATGTGTGACCATTTACTGATTACTAGTGTTCAGAGAATTACACTGTTATATCCCCTTGGAAAAGTTTACTTAAAATTATAGAATTCCTAAAAGGCCATTGCCCTGATATGACACAGAGAAGAGGTCTGGAGTACATTTTACCGTATGACACTACAGATGATTTCATTACAACACCAAATAAGCATGTTGAGACACCTGTATTTCTGGGCTTCAGCCTCCTATATAGGTAATATTACCTAATGAGCAGTCAGGTGGCTGATTCTTTTAACAGAGGGCACCGATCAGGCTGCTATGTTGCCTGAAGCTCCACTTCTGTTCAGGGCTTTGGTCTGGGCTTTTCATTTAAGCCAATTTCTCAGCCCCTGCAACAATCTTGATTATAACAGAGAGGCGATCTCATATGGAAAAAGGCATGCACTTCTAAGTCTTTCCAGCTGCCTGCAGGGCCTATATACTATATGAGGTGAGATACTGTGAAATTTCACCACATGGTAAAGAGCAGCCAAAGGGCATTCAAACCCCACCTCACCCTCCACATACTGCCTCCTATTTGACAAAAGAGTTGTGGGTTCACTTTTATTGTGTATCAGCCTTTGTTTCCCAAACAGGCTCCACATTCCCATTCACTTTATTGAAAAAAACACACCATCTTCCTGAACTGTTCCATTGTAATATAGCCCTATCACCTTTATAAAAAGGACCTCCAGCAGGCCATTCCTCAGTGTGGGGGCTGCAACAGGGAATGCTCATGTACAGAAAGTTGTTGATCTTGCCCATTTGCAAGGTGGCATCCCAGAAGATGAGGAAAACTGTCGTAAGAGGAGAGGTGGTCCTGCAGCTGTGGGTGTCCAAGGCCACAAAGGGCTATGTATGTAAGAAACAGAAACATAGAGCTGGAAGGGACCTCAATGGTCATCTAGTCCAACCTCCTGCACAACACAAGAAATCACAACTATCTCCCCCACACACACCCCTAGTGACCCCTGCTCTATCCACAGAGGAAGGCAAAAACCTTCCAGGTTCCCTTGGCCAATCTCACCTGGAGGAAAATTCTTTCCTGACCCCAAAGTGGTGATCAGCATGTAAGAAAAGGCCACAAGAGCCAAGCACTGGCTCATCCCTTCCCTCCTTCCCATTCATGATCTATGTAAATTCACAAAATCAGCATTGCTGTCAGATGGCCATTGAGCCTCTGCTTCAAACCCCACAAAGAAGGAGAGCCCACCACCCCTTGAGGAAGCCTGTTCTACTGTAGAACTGCCCTAGAAAACTGTTTTGATTTAATATCAATCTATTGGTTCTGAGTCCATTGGTTCTGGTCCAAAATGTAATAGCCAGTACCTTGGATTGAGCCCATTACCAATGGAGTGACTGTAGAATATTTATTGATTGATTGATTGATTGATTGATTGATTGATTGATTGATTGACTGATAGGTGGGACATGCATGCTGTGCTGAGTTCCTGATAATAACCAAGCAACTGCTTTCTGTACCAACTGCAGTCATGGAGTTGACTTCAAGAGCAAACTCATGTAGAGAGCATTACAATAGTCTAGTCTCGATATTATTGTGCCATGGATCCAGGCAACCAGATCAGCCAAGTTAAAATAGGAAGCCATCGGCTGGGATAAATGAGGTCAGAAGAAAGTGGATGGTGGTTGGGTTTTTTTGGCAGTTTTAATTGTAATTTTTCTTAAACCCAACATGATTTCAGAAAAGTACTAAAAGAGTGCTTCTAGTTTAAATTTACATGTCATCCATGGGTATCTGTGTGTGAGCACATGTTTTGTAAATATAATCCCTAGTTAGCTTGTTATGGTTTTCAGTGTAAGTAATTAAAACTCTCTTCTCCCTTCAAAAATGTAGGTTAAACATATGATTTTGTTTTGAAAATATTTTAAAGGGCACTGTCACTGATCTGCATGATCTTGGGAACATCCAAAATGTCAAGGTAAGCAGGAGTTCAGAAATGAACCACGAAAAGCAGCCTCTGGGTGAACGCTTAAGTTGCTCATCTGAAACACACACAGCTGCAGTTTAAAACTCGGCTGATGGAAGCGGAAGATGCTGCTTTGAGAACATAAAGTGAAAAGGCCAGGTATGTGAAGAGCATTGGTGAAGAGCATGAGGAGGAGCCCCAAATCCCAAGAATCCAACTCTTTTCATCCATGGGATGAAAAGAAAGCCCACACGTTCACACACTAGACAGGAGAAAACCCTGTTTGCCACAGTCAGTCCACACAATGAGGAACTACAGCTAGTCATAGTTCTTGGCTGATACACATGCTTGAAAATCCCTGTTTGTTGCCAACTTGCCACATGCTTGACATTTGGGGTCATAGGATAAAACATTTTAGGAATGCAGTTGCACATTTGTTAGCCGAATTGCTTTAATTTACGTTTAGCAATCAGCAAAATACACGGGTTCTTGCCAACTATACCAGGGTCCCACCCCTCCCGGGAGTTCTCAAGGAAAGAGGCACATGAGGCAGGTTCCAAGTTCAATGTTGTTTACTGGATCATGTAATCAAGCATACCAAAAACGTAATCACACACACAATCTTACAGGCCTAATAAAATAAGGAGAGAAAATAGCACTTTTGCATGAGCAGGTATCGTTGGTGGGGAAAGCACATTACCTTAGATGCGTTGTCCGATGCTAGGATGAGTTGGATGGGGGAGAAAGGTATAAAAGCTATGGGGCCATGAGGCTTGAACCAGCAAGACCACGTGGTTCTCCTGGATCGCGAGTCCAGAGAGAGAAAAAGGGGTTCAAAGATGGAGGCAAGGGTTGGGGACAGAAAGCTGGACTGAATGGTCAATAGGTTAGATAGAGGGCGACGGCTCAAGAGGCCGAGTGACTCTCGGTTTGGGCTTTTATTGGGGGTCTTGGGGCGGGCTTTGCAGACCACAACCCACTAACACACCTACTAGGCGGTCCGTCCCTCCTGGACCTTACTATAGGTTAAAAGGTGAACAAAGGGAGGAGGTCCAGGGGTTGGTCAGTGTTGCAAGAGTATGATCTCATCAGGAAACAGTTGCTGAGTCTGGGGTCCGATGACTCACCTGGCCAAGTCCATTGTTAATCAATGACTTTGGCTTGTTGGTTAATGTCTGGCACATTAGTTGCTAGGCAGCGTAGTTAGCATGACTATCCAGATGTGTAAAAGAGGCGGCAGGGGTGTTGGCCAGCGGATCTCTTGAAACAGAAAGAAACCTCATGGCAAGAGGAGTCCTTTGTCTCTAGTGAACTTATTCAGGGTGTCAGCCTCCTGGCATGGGCTGGAGCTAGCTCCTATTATGAAGAAAGCACATGTCCCTTCCATTCAAGGCAGCCCAAAGTTCAGGCTTATGAATATCGCCATAAGAGCTTTCTGTGCCAACACATTGCACTATGTGGCATGCCTCTCAGACTTCATAAATGCACCCATGTAAGCCTTCATGCTCTATAGAAGAAAGAATCCATCCAGTCCTTCCTTATATTGTTTTTTCTTCCTTATATATTCCACCATGAAACTGCTAAGTAGCATTCAGGAACTTTTAAATGCATCTGCACCAGCGTCTCTACCAGGAGATGACCCAGAAACTGATGATGCCATCCACACATTATTTATTTAATTACTTTTTTAAAGAAAATGCATATTTCATTTTTCTGCCCTTATGAGGGCCACCAAGGCAGTTAACAATTTTAAACTTACATGATAAAATACATATTGTGCATGTATTGTGCTGTCAAGGCATTTCTGACTTATGGTGACCCTATGAATTAATGTTCTCCAAAACATCCGATTGCTAACAGCATAGCTCAGGTCCTGCAAACTGAAGTCTGTTGCTTCTTTGATTGAGTTAATCCATCTCATGTTAGTACAAAACCATTAAAATAAAACCCTCTCCCAAACACGTCATTAAACAACTTTTTAAAGAGTTAAGTTAAAATACACGTGAAACATGTAAAATACATATAAAATATAAAACATTGGTCAGGTAGGAAAAATCACTAAAGGAATGCCAAACAAAACAAAAAAAACTTCACCTGCTGGTAGAAGACAGCAACAGAGGGGGGCAGAAAAAACTCACTGGACTGAAATATAGCATTCTATTTGCAAGTTTTAACCCCAAAAGAGGTCCATTTCTTAATAATAGAATAACTGACATAGGGAGATGACTATGGCCCTTGGATCTCATCTCTGGTTTTATCAGAGTTCAACTCACAACACGATACCTTGCATTTATCCCTGGTTATAACAACATCTGTTTATCCTGGGACAAGTGTGGGGCAAAACCGGGGTGACCTCAATGTAATGTGGAAATAAAAAATACCCCAAGATGATTACAGGGGTGAACTCAAATGTAGTGTAGAATGTAAGTTCAGGGACAGGGTTGAACCAGGATTTAAGGTTTAGTGTGGAATCACCCTATGTTTATCCCTATCCTTTTTCTGGAACCCCCCCCCCATAAATACAAAAAGTCTCAAAAGTTTTTTGGGATCTCGAGTCCCCTTTGCCAAGGGTATGATTTGATTCATTTTATAAGGAAATCAGTCTTTTCCAAATGTTCCTTTTCTCATGTCTGTCACTTTCTCCATGCTTTTTTATTTTAGTTTCGGTGACTTTTGAATCTCACCTTTCCTCTTCTCAGTATGGCCACATAGCTATTTGGCACAGATCACTGCAATGAGTTGCAGCAAAAAAGTCTCCTTGAGGTCGCAAAATGGTTATCGTTAAGCTCTAAGATTCAGAATTTTTCATGTTTTCCAAGAAAACACATTTTGTTCACGAATCAGCCTAATTAGGAGAGGCATTTTGGCATGAAGGATCTTAACTGCCTTTGACTTTACAAACATTTTAAATTGCCTTTCCTAAGCGTGGTATTAAACACTTAACAAGGCTGGGATGAAATATATAACAGGTTAAATCAACTGGAACCTGCTCATTTTTTATCAATGCGGTGTCATTTGTCTAACAAGAGATTAATTATTGTGGTGGTGGGGGAAATTGTATTCATTCCTGAAAATAAAACTGAAAAGCAGTTTAAGCTATACATTTGGCTAGTTTTTAAGATGCCACTGAACTTCATGCTGAGCAGCCACAGATGCCTGCCAAACTAGTTTGCAATTTCCCCAAAAACTGTACATGCGCAGTGATGCTGCCAGTTCAAACTGATTGGCAGCTATTAGTCTCACTTGAGAAGAGTAGCATTTTATTGAAACACATGGTAGCATTTTAGTGAAACACAGCATTTATTGATGACTAATTTATATGATTTGTGAGTGATTTAATTGTCAATTTAAATAGTTGCCTGTTGAGCAGAGCAGTTACACAGAAAATAATGGAGGGATAGTAGAACTCAGTTGGGGTGTGTGAGATGTGCATGCCCCAAAAGCCAATTGCACCATACTGCATCGTTCATAAGAAACATTGTGAAACAACACCCATGAAATGACCAACAAACTATTAAACTAATCCTTGAAAAATCAGGTCTCTGTTCATAATCAGTGAATAGGATGTTTGAGCAAACCAGAGAATGTTTGAGCATTCCTAGATCACACCTGCTATGATCTTGACCTCTGTGAGAACAAAATCAACTGATGTACGAGTCATATGTGCATAAGCTGCTTACATATGATCCGGGACTGTTCTATGTTGTACTCATGGAAGCTTTGCACACATGCTGCTGATCAATGTATGGGTGCTGGTATGGGGACACTAAGTGAGGTCTCCTCTGTGTGTTTAACGTTCCAACCTCAAATGTGTGTAAAGGGCCAGTGAGAATTAGCTTTGATTCATGCAAAGCCTTATGCAGTATGACTGTACAGACATACAATTCAACCCAGAATTACTTATACTTTTTCTTTAACAGTAAAGAGTTTCTTTGAAACTTTGAATGTTTATCACTTGGGTATGCCTAGCAAACCTATTCCCATTCCTGACACTGAACAGTGCAGTAATCAGTTTCACACTTTCAGTTTTCTTCATTTACCCCAGTGTTTATCCACCTGTTCATTGCCCAAAATCTGCATTCTCAGTTTTTCCTCACTGATGCAGTCTAGCTTATACTAACTAGGTGATCAGTGAGAGTACTCTGGCCATAATGGTTTAAGTTCCTGAGCCCACAATCCACATCCATGGTGTTAATTGTAGAAGTCAGGGGCTCTCAGTACTATAGACTCTCAATGCTAAGCCAATTCTCAAGGCAACTGTAATCTAGGCCATCTCTCCATTTGGAATTAGATGTAACAATAGACATGGCAGTGCCACTGAAAATAACAACCCACACCAAGAATCCCTTTGCTTGCCTATAATATGTTGTTTATATGCTATCACCACAATGTGCACTTTTCCATTCCTGCTCCACATGCTGCTGCTGGGGTACAAGGAAGGGAACCTGACGTGGGATCATTGTTTCCTGCTCTGTATTTATCAATTTGTCTAATTCCACTCTAAGGCAGGAAAGAATCAGACAGAAGAAATGCAGCATCATGAGTCTGGAATGATTTGGGATCACTTGCTAGTGCCAGAGTTCAGATCTGTGAATTCTACCACCATTGGAAGTAATGAAATTCTCATTATGCAAAAAGTTGTTATAATACTTAACCTTACTATTTCATAGGCTGTGCTTAAATGAAGATAAAGCTGAGTGTTTCATGCTTGTAGTTTGCCAGGCTCTTATTATGGGCTAATTTCTCCCGCACACATATACACATGAGCAAGGCGGCCTCATTTGGCTCACACTTTAAATCTTTTTGCTTTGCCTCAATGATTCCCAGTGAGTTCATTTCCGTACTGGACTTTGCCCCATTAATGTCCAACTTCTGGTGCCAAGCAATTAATCAAAATGGGAGGGGGGAAACCCTCAGCTCCAGAAAGAGTTGGCTTTTATATTTGAGATCTCTCCCTGTTTTATTGCTGCAAATCTCCCCTTCTCAAACCCCTCTGACCTCATCAATCCCCACATAAAACATATCTTCAAAGAAACGTTTTAACTAAAATATTCAAGCCACTTCAGCAGAGGATGTCCCCCCCCCCTTTCTTGCTTAATAGCATTTGTGAAATAATAATTTTGTTTCTGTACGGAAGGAATACAACAGTTCAGTTTTTCAAGCCTGAAAGGTGAGAATATCCATACTACCAACTATTTTTACAGCTCTGAAGGAAATTGTATGGCTATAGATGCTGCAACTCAGAAACAGAAAAAAATGCTGCAACTGCCACGACATATGAAACAAGCCCGAGTTTTCAGTTCAATTAATCAACATGACAAACTTCCTTATACTGCCGAAATCATTTCAAGGAAGGAAGTCTTTCTCTTTACTATTATTATCCCACCCACACCTTCCTCCAAATAGTTTACGGCTGTGTGTATGGTGTACATGACTCCTCTCTCTTCATTTTCTCCTGCCATGTGGTAGGTTGGGCTGAGAGAATAGTCCTTTTCAATGTTGATAGCTGGGACTCCTACCTCACATAAGAGGAGAGTACTATTCAGAATTCTCTTGATACATGCATTTGCCATTTTGTGTGAATAGAGCAATGAGTATATTTTCATTAGGGATACCATTTCCCCTCTCAGATTCTGGGTTACATGTAGGTCAGCTGTCACACTTGCCACCCTTCTTCTCTTTTTAAAAATCTCTAGAGAGCCAAGACCTCCCCTGGTATGTCCCCAGGAGAACATTACACTCAGCAGAGAACAATCTACTGATGACCCCTGGTCCCAAAGATATCCAGCTGTCCTTGGCCGGAGCCAGGGCTTTTTTCTGCCCCAGTTCTGATGTGGTGGAACTCTGCCAAATACCACCAAGGCCCTGCAGGACATAATGCAATTCCACAGGGCCTATAAGGCAGGGTTTTCCACCATACCTTTGGTTAAGGACAGTAACCGTTTCCATCATGGCTGGCACCCTCCTCTTTCTTTCCATCACCTCGCTTCAGCCCCCTCCTCGCCCCAACTACGAGATGGCAACACAGTCTGGAGTGAGTTTATTAAGAAAATCACATACGCCATCTGAAATTAGTAATTCACTGTTGTTTTATTAACACTGTTCTTAACTTCATTGTACATCACCCAGAGCCCTGTGTATACAAGGATTGGGCAATTTATAAAACCAAAATGTAAATAAATAAATAAAAATACCTCAGGTCCTCTCTCACTTAAAGAGACAACAGCAGACAGCATAGCCCTACCCCCTTTAATAACAGGCCCTCACTCAAAAACTTCACCGAGTTATTGGAGTTGGGGGTCATATACTCTTCCATTCGTACACTGCCACCATTTATTCATATCTTCTAACATATATAGACCAAGATCTTAACTGGTTGTGTGTGTGTGCATGTTTCTTTCCCTGAAACACAGAGAATACAGATTTAAACAAACAAGGAGTTAACTTGTATTTATAGTTTGAGTGTGACATTGAAGAAAGTAAGGTGGATGTTACAATGTTTTGTTTCCAATTGTACTGTTGAACTGTTTCCCTATTGCCGTAATTGGGATCCTTTGTTACAAATTGACTATTTTCAGTCAGCTGTAAGCAGCTCTTCTCTACAGTTTCATTCAGTCAGACACACTCTCCGCTCCCCAGCTCTCTTGCTGCTAACTCTTAACTGCTCTCTGACCTGCTGTTTTCCAACTGTCCCTCTCTAACATTCCATCAGCTCCCATTAGCCACTCTTAGTGAGAGGTGGAACCCAAACTATCTATCACACCCAGTCCAAGTTGGCATTCTCCTGCTGCCAAGCTCTCCCATCCTACCATTCTTTCTTTCTGACAGTGGATTGTGGGAAGAATGTTAATGCCTCATGCATCTGAGGAAGGGGGTCTGGTACTTGTGAGCATCAAGATCTCTTGATTCATAACCAGAGCTCCGTTGGGGCCGGGGTGCGCCAGGGTGCTGCTCCGGGAGAGAGGAGGCCGGGGTGCGGGCACATAACCAAGCCCCACCCCCCCAGCTCGCTTTCCCTGGCCCATGCTTCGGCGCAGAGCCAGAGGAAAGCCTCCCCCCAGGAGGCTCTCCCTGGCCCGCGCTTCGGCATGGAGGGAGGGAGGGAAAAGCTGGGCCCCAGTGCCCAAGCAAGAGGGGGGAAGGGAGGGCAACACCGGGCCAAGTGGCTAACAGCCACTTGGCCCGAGGAGTGGGGGAGAGAAGCACCTTGTCTGTCTGTCTGTCTCTTTCTTTCTTTCTTTCTTTCTTTCTTTCTTTCTTTCTTTCTTTCTTTCTTTCTTTCTTTCTTTCTCTTTCTTCTCTCTCCCCCCCCACCTACCTACCTACCTACCTTCCTGTTCCTTTCTTTCCTTCCTTCCCCCCTCCCTCCCTTTCTTTCTTTCCTTCTCTTTCTCTCCCCCACCTACCTACCTACCTACCTTCCTGTTCCTTCCTTCCTTCTTTTCTTTTCTTTTCTCTCTCTCTCCCCCACCTACCTCCCTACCTCCCTGTTCCTTCCTTCCTTCCTTCCTGTTCCTTCCTTCCTTCCTTCCTTTTCTTCTCTCTCTTTCCCCCACTTACCTACCTACCTTCCTTCCTGTTCCTTTCCTTCCTTCCTTCCCCCCTCCCTCCCTTTCTTTCTTTCTTCCTTTCTTTCTTCTGACACACTTCCGGTGACGTCAGGGGTGTGTGGCCTTCTGACACTTCCGGTGACATCAGGGGGTGTGGCTTATGCAAATAAGTTATGCTAATGAGCTCCTGCACCTCTTTTTTTATGAAAGGACCCCTGTTCATAACTGTATAGTACATTGTTGAATGTTTTTTTCTAAAGTTCATATAGGCTGCGATCACATGCGCCAGTTGAAGCAGAGGGGAAGAGAAGCTACTTCCTCCAGAGGAATTTGACATGCAGTTGCGAGATCACACAGTTCCTTGAAGCTGCGGGCTTAGCCTGTCACTGTGTGATCAGATGCAACTGCGGGTGAGTCGGGGTTTTTTTTGCCATTTGTTTCCCTTGTGCATAAGCGAGGAATCACACTTCTGCACTGAGGGCCCCCTATGGAGTATGTGATGATGTGCATACTGTGAAGGGGGAGGAAACATGGCACAGAGTTAGGATGGCCTGATCTAACCATCCCAATGGTATGAGAGCGATCAAACAGGGGAAAGTCTGCACGTGGACTGCCTTATCTGGATGACTTTCCCTGGTGTCTTTTAACTCTGCTTCTGTGGCAGAGTAGCACAGGTTGCTGACAACTGTGGGACGCTTCCCAGATGTTGCTGTCTGATCACTCCCCTTAGATCCATCAGGCATTCACACCCATGTCGGATCTAAAGGAGTGTGTGATCACAGCCATAATGTCATAAGCTATATTTATCATTGGGAGGGGGTACTTTTTAATTGTTTAACGAAATTAATGTTTCCAAAAAAGGAAATGTTAGACATTCCAAGAGAAATGTGTACTTTAAGGCCAATGACGTTGACTTTACCACTTTACTCAGGGGTCCTTTCGTAAAAAAAGAGGTGCAGGAGCTCATTGGCATAACTCATTTGCATATGCCACACCCCCTGACGTCAATGGAAGTGTCAAAAGGCCACACATCCCTGACGTCATGGGCAGTGTGTCAGAAGGCAAGGAGGGAGGGAGGGAGGGAGGGGGAAGGAAGGAAAGGAACAGGAAGGAAGGTAGGTAGGTGGGGGAGAGAGAGAGAAGAAAGAAAGAAAGAAAGAAAGAAAGAAAAAAGAAAGAAAGAAAGAAAGAAAGAAAGAAAGAAAGAAAGAAAGAAAGGGAGGGGGAAGGAAGAAAGGAAGGAAGGAGGGAGGAAGAAAGGGGGGAAGGAAGGAAGGAAGGTAGGTAGATGGGGGGAGAGAGAAGAAAGAAAGAAAGAAAGAAAGAAAGAAAGAAAGAAAGAAAGAAAGAAAGAAAGAAAGAAAGGGAGGGAGGGAGGGAGGGAGGGAGGGAGGGAGGGAGGGGGGAAGAAAGAAAGGAACAGTAAGGTAGGTAGGTAGTTGGGGGAGAAAGAGAGAAGGAAGGAAGGAAGGGGAGAGGGAGGGAGGAAGGGAGGGAGAGGGGAAGGAAGGGGGAAAGGAAGGAACAGGTAGGTAGGTAGGTAGGTAGGTAGGTGGGGGAGAGAGGGAAGGGAGGAAGGAGGGAGGAAGGAAGGAAGGGAGGGAGGGAGGGGCTCTTCTCCCCCCACTAGGGCTGGCGTTTCCCTCCCTCCCCTTGCTTGGGCCTGAGTGGCATTAAGCCACTCAGGCCCGGCTTCTCCCTCCCTTGGGCCCGGGAAACTGTTGAGTGCGGGGGAGGGGTTCTTCCCGGAGCTGGCAGCCAGCCGCGGCCCCGGGTAAGGCAACTGGGCGAGGGAGGGGGCAAGGGAAGGCGTCTGGGCAAGGGAGGGGCTCTCCAGTGGGGCCGGCGGCCAGCCGTGGCCCCGGGAAGGCGACTGGGTGAGGGAGGGGGCGAGGGAAGGCGACTGGGCGAGGGAGGGGGCTCTCCAGCGGGGCCGGCGGCCAGCCACGGCCCCAGGAAGGCGACTGGGCGAGGGACGGGGCGAGGGAAGGCGACTGGGTGAGGGAGGGGGCTCTCCAGCAGGGCCAGCGGCCAGCCGCAGCCCCGGGAAGGTGACTGGGCGAGGGAGGGGGCTCTCCAGCGGGGCTGGCGGCCAGCCACGGCCCCGGGAAGGCGACTGGGCGAGGGAGGGGGTGAGGGACTGGGCAAGGGAGGGGGCGAGGGAAGGCGACTGGGCGAGGGAGGGGGCTCTCCAGCGGGGCTGGTGGCCAGCCGCGGCCCCGGGCACGGTGATTGGGGGAGGGAGGGGTGAACGGGGGAGGCCCGCCCCCCGGCCCTTTCTCTCCTGGAGCGGCGCTCCGGCGCGCTTCGGCCCCAACGGAGCCCTGACTTTACTAATGAAACGACTGTCCCAAAGCCTAACTCTCCATGAGATGCCAAAACAACAACAACAGAGTTTGGAGGGTGCTAAGGGCTAATTTGTATGATAATTTCCGAGTGGTAAGTGTTACCACTTTCCCCTCAAACTCCCTGTTTATGTCTGCATTTTTTTATTTTCCAGTCTTTAGGAGAGCTTTCCACTTAGTTCTGACCAAGTCTTTTCCAGCTAAGACTCTGGGACAACCTGGATCACTGCTAAACCTAGTCCTGGATAACAGTCATTTTGAATTTGTGGTACTTTTTAAACCAATGTAAAGGTGGAAGACTTCGTCTAGCACCGGCATGTTTCATACTTGGTGATATCATTCCTATTTGTGTTTTACATGAAAAAAGTGATGTTCAGCAAGGTAACTGATCTAATATCTTTCTTGTTCCCCCTTTAGGGAATGCTAACAACTGAAAATAAAATGTGTTGAAGACTGCAGCAATGCAGCCCTTAAATGTAGCCATCTGACCTGCTATGGAAAACCACATATTACTTTCCACATTAACTATTGCTGTTAACAGTTCCTAACTTTTCAGTATACCTCCCAGGCATTAGCCTCAGGATATGTGTAGCATTCTTTTCACGCTTTGCTATTAACAGCAGCTTCATCACAAATTACAACACCCCAAGTTGACAACTTGGTGTTTTCATTCATTGTTAGTTGTTGACACTCATCTTTTCACAGTCTCACTCTTCTTTATCTCAGTGACACCATATCTGTGTATTACATATTTTGCCCTTCGAAAGTAGATTGCCTAGAAATAGAGAAAATGCACTTTGCTAGTACAGAAAGAATCCCTAATGTTAGGAATCTATCAAACTTCTGATTATTTACCTAATGGGAAGCAGAAATCTAATCTAGCATAGTAAATATCTGTCAATAGAGTTCAGTGATTCCTCAATATGGCATCCATTGGCACCATTCTACCCCTGATATGTTTCCTGGTGTCCAGATACTTCTTCCCCAAAGCAGTGAACTAAACCTGGCTTTCCTCTACCACATTGGAACAGGGGGCATTTGTGTCTGCTGGGAGTACCCATTTGGAAACAACTACCCCATCACACAAAGAATGTTTGGCATGGTACTTCCTAACATTCTGTGGAAATCTCAGCCCTCATGGCAGCCATTTTCTGCTTGTTCCTTTGCATACTCCCTAGCATCCATTTTATTTGGTCCCCATGGCTTGTACTCAAAATTCCAGGTTGAAAAAGACTGGGAACCTCTGACATTCTCTTCCTGAAAAAAAAAATTAAATCTGCTGTTCAGCAAGATTTCCATATAGACAAGATTTCCATATAGACACCCCCACCTCTGGCCGATTTTAATTTGCAATATCTCTGAAGGGTTTTTTTAAAAAAAAAATCTAAGGAAATGATTTTCTAGGATTTCTACAAACTATTGCAAATACCTGATCCTTTTCAAATACCTCCCTGACAGCCCTCCATTATCCACAGGGTTTTCTGCAACTGTTTTCCTTACCTATCTTGCCAACCATTCCATCCCTTTCCTTTTCTTCAAACTTATTATCTAACAGCAAAATGAAGGCATACAGAGAAGGGATGGTTCTCAGGGTCTCATTAGGTCTGAAAATCCAAAAGGAAATGCCCAGCACAGTTTCCAGATCATCACAAAGGACCCAGATATATGGTTGCCAACCTCCAGGTGAGGGCTGGCGGTCTCTCAGAATTTTAACTGATCTCCAGACTACAGAGATCATTTTCCCTGGAGAAAATTGCTACTTTGGAGGGTGGACTGTATGACATTGTATTCCCCAAACCCCACCCTGCCCATGATCTACCCCCAAATCATCAGGAATTTTCCAGCCCCAGAGTTGGCAGCCCACCCAGAAAGTTGTAAACTTCTATCATGACCATACCTGAAATTCAAAGGCATTTTTCTTCAAAGCATAAAATGTTGATTGTTTCTGAATGGCTCCAGTTCTGAAACTTGGTAACTTAAGTACATAGGAGGGATGTCAGCCTCCAGGTGGGACCTGGGGTCCCCCAGAATTACAGCTTATCTCCAAACTATAGAGATCAGTTCCCCTGGGAAAAATGGATGCTTTGGAGGGTGGACTCTATGGCATTGTTGCCCACTGAGGTTCTTTTCCTCCTCAGGCTCCATCCTGAAATCTCCAGGTGTTTCCCAACCTGCATCTGGCACCCCTACCCTCCTATCCCCTGCTGGTGATCAGGGGAGACCTGGCAACCTTACTACATAGAGATATTGTTCAGTTATGTATATGAGCATTACTGGCTGAAGCCCACTTCCATTTGGATGAATCTGACATTGACTTTGTTTAGTGATTTGTACTAAAGTTCTATCAGCAGCAATGGTACTTAAGCATATACATAACTAAATGTAGGACTAGAGCAATTCACAAATACTGAATTACACTTTTAAAGTGTAGTCATTCTTCCCGGTTTCTGTGAAGTGTAATTTTCAATCTACATGAGTTGGCTGTAGATCAGCTTAAACCCACATGCTATGATTTATTGTAGCTGTAGATTGTGTTTATTTGCTGTTAAAATGTGTTTTTATCAAAGTTTTAAAAAGTAATCCAAAGCAATGCAGATATATAAAAATTCAGTATGAAATTACCAAGGCCCTGAGAATGTGGACTTAAAAGGTATTAGCTGTGGCTCTGCTATTATTTGATGACAGCTGCCAAAATCTTTTTGGGGGATAATTATAAATGAGATAAGCACAAAGCAATGAAGAGTACATTAAAAATCTGGCAAGTATAAGGCAGCAGGTGTTTCCCATGGCGCTCTATTAAAGGGCATGCTACACTTAACGAACCTATGAAAGGTTGTCTGTAGACCAGAAACATATGCAGCAACAGAAGACTAAAGCAAAGAAAGACCTGCAGGTATAAAATGGCTAGGAAAACTGGATCCACAGCCAACTGTGCTGATATGCAACATAGCTTCTCTTAAATCTCCAAGCTGCTTTGAACAAAATGAGCTGAGCTATTGATTTATGTGCTCCCTGGTTACTGAGGAGCTAAGCACTCTGCTAATTCCACTGCTGGAATAAATGCCAAACGTCAGTGTTCTGGGGTCCAGGGTCCTAATAAATGCCATTAGATCTCCTCTGGCATACCCAGACACAAGGGCTACATGAAACTGGAATGATGCATCTGGTGCTATAGAGAGCCACTAATCATTAGTGGCTGCAAAAGTGGGGGGGGGGGGGACTCATCAGTGGTACAAGAAAAGGGGTAATATTTCAAAACTGCCAGCCCAGCCCCACCTGCCAGTTTTCCCAGTTTGGAAAGAAGACATATATTTTTTTTAGAGGTGACTTCTCTTTGTTTTCATCTCTCTGGGGATAGTAGTAGGGACAAATGTTCAAGGCACAGAATTCAAGGGTCCTTTCTAAGGAAGTGTTATGAGCAGAATCTTCCATACTTACTCTTTGCATGAAAAAAATTCAAGTCATCTACTCATGTAAGCAGTATGGGAGCAACAAGATCTGATGTGATCTCTTCCCTTTTACACACTAAAAGAATGGCAGCTTGCAGTTACCTAGGTTTACAGCAGTCGAACCTAGAAGAGCAAGACACAGGCGTGCTATAGGATAAACAGTTGGCAGGGGCACTCTTCACCAGCTTCAACTGATGAGCCCGCTGTGGCCCTTCTGTGACAGGAAATATCTTGCCACTGTGATGCATGCCCTAGTAACTGTGACAGACTATTTCTATCAACTGAGAGGATGCACACAGCCTCCTATGATTTTTGAGGAAACAAGGTGTATTTTATTAATTGATTGATTGATTGAATCCATTTGTATTCTGCCCTTCCTGCATGCAGGTAATGGCAACATGTCTTTCTATACTAGCTCCAACAGCTGGATAGTTGGTAATCATTGACTGATTGACTGATTGATTTCCTTCCTTCCTTCCTTCACATTTTTACCCCGCCCTCCCCGCAAGTGGGCTCAGGGCGGCTTACAATGGGCAATTTCAGTAGTGCTGCTTTGCAGGGGAGACCATGTGATTGGATGTGCCCAAAATACCAGAGCGTCGCCACACAACATCCCCAGTGTAATGATTTCTGCATGATGTCACCATGCCAGAGACGTTGCACATGGTGACATCACCCCCACCTCCCACTCCCAGAGAGTTCCCACCCACCCCCTGCCAGCAAGAGCCGAGGACCTGGCAACCCTAGGTTTGCTCAGTGCCAGAGACAGGCCTAGCAACTGGGTACTCTATTCTCTGTCTGAAGTAGAGCCAAACCACTTTGCCACACTACCAAGCAGAGCTACCCTTCATTCTGTCTGCTCTTCTCCTGAGACAGACCTGGGCTCTCCCCGCTCCCTCCCTGATGCAGAACTCCACTTCTGCTGTGTTTCCCTCCAACATTCCACCCCCCTTCTCAAAGGTGATTCGATGCTGGAGTGGCACACTCATAGGCTCAAGTGAGCGGCTGTTTTCCCCTTCGGGGTGGGGCAACCTTCTGTTCATCACAGTAACATCTAGTTTAGATTACTGCAATGTGCTCTACATGAAGCTGTCCTTCAGCCTGATCAGAAACTGCAGCTGGTACAGAATGCTGAGGCCAGGATGCTGATTTGAGTTGGTCATAGGGACAATATCACCTCAGTCTTGCCCCATCTATACTGGCTCCCAAATTGCTTCCAAATCCAATCCAAAGTGCTGGTACTGACCTTTAAAAACATATTATGTCTTTGGGCCACTGCACCTGAAGGACCACCTTCTCTCAAATGAGGTATGGGATCTGTTCAACAGTTAAGCAACTGGCAATCATATATTTGGCTGTTTGGCAGCAAAAATTGAACAGAGATTACTAAAACAGCCTCTTGGTCACTTCTGGTCATTTACCCACCCAGCCCACATCAGCTTTCTAGCTGGGCTAAGTGCACATACCTAGTTGCTAGATTAACAAAGGAACCCTGGATGCAATACCCATTTGCATGTATTCTTTCAGATCCAGCTCAGAATGCCTCCTAATTGGATTTGATATGATTTTATAAGAAAAATGCTTTTAGAGAAAGAACTGTTTCAAAATATTATACGTTGTATAAAACATTCTCTCTTCTAAAATCCCCCTGAAACTGCAATCTCTCACAATTACTGTGCGACATAATAAAATTATAAATAAGGGGAGTGTCCAGACTGCTTTAATGATATACAGTTTTTGTTTGATTAATCTTGACAGTTTTTTCATCTCAGGCCAGGAAACTTCAGCTCTTCTGTCACTTGTATAGTTGAATACCTGTACAGATTTTAATCATCATTGGTGAACCATTCATACAGTGTGCTAGCAGTAATGGCACAATATCAAAAGAGAGGAGGATGAGTGCTTACTATATGCAGAGGTTTACTTTGCAAAGCCTGTTAAAGAATCTAGCCCTTCAAGATCTGTGAGGATTGCTCTATCAATGGCTACTGGCCATGGTGAGTAAAGGAACTTCCACTTCCAGAGATGCAGCAAACCTCTGAATACCAGTGATAGGAGGGAGTGTCAGGGGAAGGCCTTGGCCTCTGTGCCCTGTTTGTTGGCCCTCCAGGGAAACTGCTTGGCTGCTGTGTGAAACAGGGTTGTGGTTTAGATGAACCACTGGTCTGATCTAGCAGGGCTCTTCTTATCCTAGTCATCCTGAACTCCTGTCTAGGACAATTAGAATAAGAAGAGCTACAGCATAAGAACATAAGAGAAGCCAGTGTTGGATCAGGCCAGTGGCCCATCCAGTCCAACACTCTGTCACACAGTGACCAAAAACATCAGGTGCCCTCAGGAGGTCCAGTGGGACCAGGACACTAGAAGCCCTCCCACTGTTGCGCCCCCCCCCAAGCACCAAGAATACAGAGCATCACTTGCCCCAGACTGAGAGTTCCTATCTATACTTTGTGGCTAATAGCCACTGATGGACCTCTGCTCCATAGCTATATATCTAATTCCTAAGTGCCCTCCCCCGTGCGGATACCTAAATCCGCGCAGGGGGGCACTTGGGGGGTGGGGTGGGGTTTCTACACACGGGGGGCACTCCCCCCATGTGCAGAAAAATCCTAAGTGTTTAAAAAACTTTTCGGGGGATCTTTAAATCCCCCAAAAAGTTAAAGCGTTCTCCACGCGTGTGCAGAGAACGCTGTGGCTGCTGTAGGGGAGGGGGTGGGAAGCGGCGTGACGAGGACTTGCCACCGTTTGCGGGGGGGAGGGAGGGAAGAGCCTCGGCGGGCGGCAGGTCTCTATGCCCCCGCCGCCGTTTTGAAAGCAGGGAGGGAGGGGGGAAGCCTCAGTGGACGGCGGGTGTCCCTGCCTCTGCTGCTGCTGCCGTTTTGAAGGCGGGGGGAAGCCTCGGCAGGCAGCGGTCTCCCTGCCGCCACCGCCTTACAGGGGGGGAGCCTCGGCGGGCGGCTGTCTCCCTGCCACCGCCGTTTTGAAGGTGGGGGGAGCTGCCTGGAGGGGGGACGGGGTAGAGGCTCGGCACGCGGGGCCAGAGGAGGGGGAAGAGGCTCACCTACCCCCCCCCCCGCGAGTATGGCGGGTCCTCCGGCTTGTACATATTCTAATTCCAAGAGTTTGTATTTCTGTGAGGATACTTATATCTGCCGAAAGAGAGCTCCCTCTCCCTCAACAGCTTTTCCTACATAGTCAGGGGCCTTTCTCAGACTGCAGAAAAAGCCACTAAGTTTTTTTAAAAATTCAGGGACTGTTGAATTCCCCCCAATACCTTTTGAAATGGCCTTCACAGGGGTCTCTAGCTCCAGGCGTCAACTGTGAGAGATTAGAATGTTCGGGGGAGGGGGGGCTTCTAACTGTTTCTGTCAGTAAAAGGCAGGGGGAGGGCCCTTTCCAGTTCTATTTTGGCCTTTCAGGGAGGGAGTCTTGGGGCCAGGCTGGGTTTGGGGAATGGAGAGGCCTCACCTGGGTATAATGCCACAGAGGCCACCCTCCAAAGCAGCCATTTTCTACAGGGAGCCAGATCTCTACTGTCTTGAGTTCAGTTGTAATTTGGGGGGGGGGGGTCTCCAGGCCCACTTGGAGGTTGGCAACCCTAGGCCTGGCAGCAGTCTAGGGTTGCCAAGTACCCCCCCCCCCCAGCTACTGGCAGCAGATCCAGATTCAGGCTGGGAAAGTCCTGGATATTTGGGGGTGGGGCCTGGGGAGGACAGGGACCTCAGTGAGGTACAATGCCTAAACTTCACCCTCCAAAGCATCCATGAAAAGTTATCAATGGAAAGTTATCTCTGTAGTCTGGAGATGAGCAGTAATTCCAGGGGATCCCCAGGTCCCACTTGGAGGCTGGCATCCCTAGGCAGCACCCTCTGGGTGACTTAATACCACCTGATTTGCATGACTCAGGTAGGCCCAGCTGCTTTGCTACTGTTCATCAGCAGCCACCCGATGAAAGCCACTGTGATGTAACAGTTCGAGCTTCAGACTGGGATCTGCGAGACCCAGGTTCAGATCCCCATCTTGCAGTGGAAGCTGACTGGATGATTTTGGACCAGTCACATACTTTCAGCCTAACCAACCTCATAGGGTTGTTGTACAGATAACAAGGAGGAAATAATAATGTAAACTGCTTTAGTCCCCACTGTGGAGAAAGACTGTAATTTTCCTACGTAGAGGCTGTGGGGGAGGGGGGTGGAGGTGGAAAGCTGAAGACAGCTAAAGGTAGGTTGGCTGTTGGGTGGGAAGGAAATATGGTTGCCAACTCTAGGTTGGGAAATTCCTGGACATTTGAGAGGTGGAGCCTGGGGAGGGTGGGATTTGAGGAAGGACTACAGACCAGTATAATACCATAGACTCCACCCTGCAAACTAGCCATTTCCTTCACTTGAACTACCATTGCCAGCCTCCTGACAAGGACTGGAAAGCACCCAGAATTACAACTGTTGTACAGGTGACAGAGATCAGTTCCCCCGAATAGAACGTCTGATTTGGAGGGTTAAGTCTATGGCATTATACCCTGCTGGGGCTGCTTGCCTCCCCAATCCTCACTGTCCCAAGGCTCCACCCCCAAATCTCCAGGAATTTCCCAACCTGGAGCTGGCAGCCCTAAGGTGAATTGATCTCTGCAGCTGGAAGATCTATTGTGATTCCCAGAGCACTGCCACTGCTTCTGTGGGGGAAGAGGAAGCAGGCAGGAGGCTGGGAGAGTCATGGGGGCAGAAAGAGAGAGAGATGGAGGTGGGGGGGCAGAAAGAGTGATGGATTGGGGGCAGAAAGAGAGAGAAAGAGCGATGAGGTGGGGAGGCAGAAAAACAAAGAGAATGATGATGGGTCAGAAAGAGGGAGGAAGTAACATACATGGAGGAGAGAGTGAGAGTGAGAGTAAGAAAGGGGGGCAGAAGGGAGAAAGAGTGTGAGAGAGGTAGGGGAGAAGGGATGAAGCAAAGGTGTGAGTAATAGGATAAAGTTTCTTGCGGGTCGCCACTTGTGTTTATCTAATTCCCTCTTGAAGCCGTCCATACTTGTAGCCGCCACCACCTCCTGTGGTAGTGAATTCCACGTGTTAATCATTCTTTGGGTGAAGAAGTACTTCCTTTTATCTGTTCTAACCCGACTGCTCAGCAATTTCATGGACTGCCCATGAGTTCTTGTATTGTAAGTGAAGAGTACTGGAGTCTGGAGGCCATTGGAGTGATTTTTTGCATAGTGGAGTTTATTGTAGGTCAGGAACAAGCATGAGGGAGAGTGATTGGGGAGCCTGCTTATATTTAAAGGTAAACCACACCCCCGACTCCCCCCCATGGGGGACTGGGTAAACAGGGATTAAATTCCCTCCAGAGGTTATCATAGGTCCATTTGAATATCCTAAGCCTCTGATAGAGGAACAATCAGGATCCTAGGGTCTATTGTCCTCTGGGGACTGAAGCTCATGCAGGTATCGCTTGGCATTACAGGCGAACATGCCCAGACATGTCGCAGGGTGCATACAAGAAGTAAGTTGACACTAGAGAGTCTTTAAGTTTAAACTAGAGAATCATGTACAGAACATAACACCCCTCCTCCCATAGTTCAGGTCTACCCTAGCAAACATAGTATTTTAAGTAGGCCGGTCTTTTCTGTTCTCTGTCCGACCGATGGAGGCTCGTAGCGGGCAGTACCAGGACCAGTTGCTCCATCATGGGAGCTGGAGTGGCTGGAGCTGGGGAGTTGGTAGCTGCATCCGGCTGGCTGGCCGGCCACTGGGGTAGGTGAGTCCGGCGGGGACTCCTGGGGTGCAGCGGTCAGCACAGGGTCCGGACTGTGGTCGTCCTCATCGTCCATGCTCGGGTCTGGAATATCTGCCCCGGACCAACCTGTAGAAGGAGGAGAGTCTGTGCAGCATTGGAGCTGGTCTATGTGACACCGCCATATTTGCCCATCCTCGGTGGCAACCTCATACGAGAGAGGACAGTTGACGCTGTTGACCCGGGCTGGCACCCACAGGGGACCCCGTGCGCAGTTCATTGCATACACAGGGTCTTCAGGGGAGAAACTTCTCGGAGCTCAGGGCCAGGGCTTTCATCTGCACAATCCTGGGGTGGGGCTCATGGAGAGTGCAGAACACCCAAGTGTGAAGGGGTTCTGGAATCACTACCCTGGATCCCCATAGCAGGCACCCCTTGTGGGTGGACAGCTCGTTGCGCCAGGAGAAAAGTACTTCTTTCTCTACCTGCTCTATCCCATGCATAATCTTATAAACCTCGATCATGTCATCCCTCAGCCGTTGTTTCTTCAATCTAAAGAGCCCCAAGTGCTTCAGCCTTTCTTCATAGGGAAAGTGTTCCAACCCTTTTATAATTCTAGTTGCCCTTTTCTACACTTTTTCCAATGCTATAATATCTTTTTTTGAGGTGTGGCAACCAGAACTGGACACAGTACTCCAAATAAGGTCGCACCATCGATTTATACAGGGGCATTATGATACTGGCTGATTTGTTTTCAATTCCCTTCCTAATAACGCCCAGCAGATCAGTGGTCTAGATCAGACCACTGACTAAGCAATACAGCAAGGGTCCAAGAGATAGTACGGATTATCCAGTGGGTCTTACTCTCAGGAAAATGTCCTAATGATTGCAGCCTGTTATCCACTTGCCTCCTCCACAAACTTCCTATGTGACCATAGGCAAGCTACTCTCTTAATCCTTCTACCCAATATGGGGATAATAATACTGATCTACTGCTAGTATTATTACGTTTGCATTTGATGGCTATTTTCACTAGCACAGTATAATATCCTAACAAAACCACAGCTAACTAATAAAGTTAATGTGGTCCCATACCCTTATTATGAACTACTCTCCAAATCCCCAACAGAAAACAGCCCTGCTCCCAAAGCTTCACAAATCAAGAAGTGAATATAGCTGATGCAAACACTGTGCTTTCCTGTTTCCGTGAAAAGAAAAACCATTCAAGGCTTGGTTGAATTATTTCAGTTTTCTTAGCATGCACACAGCTGCTGCTGATCATTTCCCTTTAGCTACCAAGGAGTTTTTTCGAGGAAGCATTTCCCCCAAACACCTCTCAGTTTTTCTTCCTGGGAAAAGTCTCATTAATATGAGAGGATACTTCTGTCAGTATCAGAAGTCAGAGAGGTTAGAAGTTGTTCATCTCCTTCATGGCAGCTCCAGAGTGGAATAATAATTCAGGAATGCCAGGAAAGTCCCTCATACAATTCTCTCAATGGTCTCCACAAGACCTACTGGCTTTACATGAGGAAGCAAGAATGGTGACAGAGCCGGCAGCTGGCATAAAACAGGACTCTGGAGAGGCGGCATATAAATTTCCTAAATAAATCAACAGAGCCCAATTGCAGTGGTGAAAGACAGGGAAAACAGAACAATGATGGCTATTATAGTGTCAGCAGTAAAATCAAGGGTAGATGAAGAAATGCAAATATATAAGAGGCTTTTAAAGACTAGGAAAACAATATTTCCCTTCCAGGCCTGGAGCACACCAGCCACAGCTGTAGCCCATCCCGCATTCTCAGCTGCCTCCAATGCTGGTGACATCTTGAAGGGGCTGGAACATGGCCCTAGGTCAGCACACATGGTGCAGTGTGGCCCTAGAGCTACCACTGAGGCCATAAATGGCCCGAAAATGGGATGTGAGATGGGGTGGGTTTTCACCCAACTGGTAAGTCTGGAGCTGGTTCTGGATATTTTCCTGCAGATATTTTCTAGATTCCAGAGGCCAGGTCTATTGCTGATTATTTAGAGTGCCCCCTAGATGGCTCATGGTTTTAAGGGCCATTATTTTATTTATTTATTTATTTTTGAGATTTATATCCCGTTCTCCCCGCAAGCGGGCTCAGGGCGGCTTACATGGGCCCAAGGCCTAGTCAAAACATTAAAACCTATAAAATCAATAAAACATTCCAGATAAATACAATTAATACATATAAAAGCTTCCATAAATATCACTTCTGATGGCAACTTCATGGCAGGTCCAGCCCCCCCCCCCCCCAACATGCCAGGGCCGTATAGGACCAGGGTTACATCACAGATTTTCAGTGTGGGGTGGGTAGGCCTGGTCTCCACAGGGCAGATATTTAAAAGGCAGCTGTGCCTCTGACAAGCTGGGGGCCAAGGAGCCTTTCTTCCTCCCTTTCTCCCCACCACCTCTGTTTTAATTCTGTGAAGTCAAGAATGGCATGATTATAGTTTTAATTAAATATTGGGAGTATTGTTTTGATATTTCCAGACAATACTCACAATATTTAAAATGATGATCTTGCCCTTTCTGATTTCCCAATGCAGAATTAAGACAATAGTTTTGCTTGTGGTCATCCTAATGTGCACATCAGCTTATGGCATACGAAGCTGCCTTACTCACTTTGCCAAGCTATTGGTTCATCTAGGCCTACTCTGTGTACTCTGATTGGCAGTGGCTTTCCATGGCCTCAGATTGGTCTTCCCAGCACTTGCCATCCAGGATTTTTTAGCTGAAGACCCCTAGGACTGAACCCGAGATTGTCTGCAGGCACATTAACATTTACTCATACCACTTTCCAGCCTGTGCAACTAAAGTTGGACTGGTGCCATTATCTACACTCAGTCACAGCATCCATGCAAATTCCCAATGAAAAGGAAGATATCCTAAAATCATTCAGTATATTGCTTATGGGCTGCAGTCATACACATTAAATAATCCACTTTCAATCCACTTCCAATGCTCTTTCCAACTGGATTTTGCCAGTTCACACAGTAAAAATCCAGTTGGAAAGTGCACTGGAAGTGGATTGAAAGTGGATTATTTAGCGTGTATGACTGCAGCTATAATTTGGTTTTTGAAACAGACATATCTTCAAGACACATCTATTTATTTATACTGCCAATAAATAAGTTCTTTCTTATTTTGTACTTCAATAAAGTAGTTTTTTTCAAAAGAAAAGCAGCAACTCTCTTTAGCGTTAATGTTTAAGAGGAAGCTTCTTGATGTTGCCTAGAGCTTCTAACCCCCTCTACTCTGACTGATAGATGATGATTTACGTACTCTGCAGACCTTTGGCAGGTATTCAGTTTTTTAGAAGAAGGCTGTTCATTGAGATTAGTAGCCTGGGGTATTTCCAGTTATTGAAGCTTGTCCTTAGAAACCTCACATTCCCCTTATTCCACCATCTTCATGCAAGCAAAGCCTACTGAAGTTGTGGCAAGATACCATCAGCTGGTGCAGGGGACAGAGCATGGGAGGCATTCTGTTTCATTGTAGAGCCTGAAGTACAGTTTCGAGCCAGTTTTCAATTAAATATATTTTGGAAAATGGAGCAAAGATTCCCTCAACACAAATATTTCCCATTCCCAAAATTGGTCCTAATAATTTATTTACTTCATTTATACTCTACCTTTCTCCCCAAGGAGCATCCCAAGCAACTTACATTGTTTTCCTCTCCTCTGTTTTATTTTTCACAACAACCCTGTGAGGTAAGTTAGACTCGGTGTGTGTGACTGCCCCAAGGTCACCCTGCAAGCTCCCATAGCAGAGTGGGGGTTTGAACCTGGGTCTCCCAGATCCCAATCAAACATTCTAGCCCTACCCCAAACCAATTTTCCTGATGCTTGTCCTTAGAAACTTAATTTTCTCCTGTTCTACAATCTTTATTCAAGGGGCACCAGTCAAAGCAGTGGCAAAAGATCATTGGATGGTAAGTCTAAGCAGGGAACAGAGCATGTGGGGTATTTTCAGTTCCAAGTCAGTTTTAAATTAAATTTAGTATTTTGGAAAATAGGGCAACTATTCCCTCAACACAAATATTCCCCAAGCCCCATATTTGCCCTGAAACAATTGTGGTCACATCACCAATTAAGGGCTTTTTTCCATAATAAAGTTCATGAGGCTGTTGTCTCAGACTTCTGCGAAGCAACTCCTGTCAACATGAACAAAGACTTTCATAGTGCTTCAACCACATATATTTGCTGACAGTCTTACATTATTCATAGACCGTAGTTTCTCTGTAAAATCATGGACTCCATTTCCCCAGAGAGATAACTCTACTATGGTTTATGTGATTATTTGTCCCAGGATGAAAGAGAGGTGAGTCAAAAGAGTCACGGATCTTGCTAGGAGTTGTTGAATTTCTTTCATCTCATGTCAACCTCCAGTTCTCCCACTTAATGTATTAAGACAATATAGGTAAATTCAGGATGACTTTTTCCAGCCTCCCTTTTCAGATATTAAATTCTCACATACTGGGAGTCCAACAGCTGTGTGTACTGGGAGTATATACTACCCATCCCATTATGCTCCCAATACGCATGGGTGACATGTTGTCTAAAAGGGACAACACACACATTTTGCATGTGTGTATACCTTTGGTATATGCAAGCCAGAACCCTGGAATATCCAAAGGTTGATTCACGAGTACACAAATGCCTCATTGCCAACATAGCTGTCTTTCTAGCCCATTCTAACCTTCACACTCTGGTGCCTGGGGTGATCCACAATGGAGGGGAACACAGCACAGGGAGCATCCTCCCCAGCAAAAACCTCTTTGCACTTTCCAGAGCTATTGTCAACAACAAGCATAGCAATATCATCATCCATGGCTACCTTTTAAAAGTTTCAAGTTTTTTTAAAAAAATCTGCTTTCAATCCCTTTATGGAGGGGAAGGCAGCAGTGACAGCTTGAGACCCATCCAGGTGCACACAGAACAAGAGTGAACATGCTCAAAGCACACAAATGCAAATATTGTCCCTATTTCAGGCAGCATGTAGGGTTGCCAAGTCTGGGTTGGAAAATACCTGGGGACTTTGGGGGTGGAGCCGGGAGAGGGTGGATTTTGGGGAGGGGAGGGGCCTCTGCAGGGTACAGTGCCATAGAGTCTACCTTCCAAAGCAGTCATTTTCTCCAGGGGAGTTGATCTCTGTCAGCTGGGGATCAGTTATAAAAGTGGGAGATCCCCAGGCCCCACCTGGAGGCTGGCAGCCCTAGCAGCATGGCAAATGTGAATATTGAGTGGATCTATGTGCAGTTGCCAGCCTCCCATTATGCATGAATGTAATGTTTGAAAGGGGTTAGAGTTCAGTATGTAAACCCTATTAAGACAAGACTACTGGAGTTCAACAGACTGGTAAAGTGGACATCAATAGAAAGATTTAACCCAGTTCTGTTGAGCTTGAACTGTATCATTAGACTGTAGAAAGTTAATTAAAACAGCAACTATCTCACTGATGGTATAATTATCCAAGTTGAGCCCAAGGCTCCAACAGTTCAGTGTGTCTGGATTCATTTGTGGACCTGCTGACCTGCTGGAACGAAATCTTGGTTCCTTGACTCAAGTGACTCCCAATACAATATCTGTGCTTTCATGTGGTAAGCTTGCCCCTTGCCCACAGGGAGCAGGAGATCTCCCACCCCTAGCTCCTGTTGTCTGCCAGCATTCTAGTGGCTGGTGGGAGTGGAAAAAATAAAATTCACCACTGGGCAACAGCATTACATCGTTTCCAGGGAAAACCCAGAAGTGATGCCACACCTCTTTAGAAACCGCTGGAAACTCCATGGTTCCCCCCAGAAGTGAAGTGATGCCACTGCCTGGCAGCACTCCTCTGTTTCCACACCTCAGAAGCTTCGGCTGGTTGCCAGCGGCTGGCTGGCAATCCTAATTATGGTTCTTTCATTTTTATTATTTACTTTTTTGAATATGCCCTGCTTTCCCATTAAGACACTCATCCGCTTACACTCTTCATGTGTGGGAATTTTAAAAGAATGGGCAAATAGTGTGACTCTAAAGCATGCTTTCACAAGATGCTGGAAATCAGGGTTTGTATTTCCTGTATCAGTGATGTGAATGTGAGGCAGCTACCCAGGCTAAAATGTCCATTCTATTTTAAAACAGCCCTCTTCTATTTTCTTCACAAACCAGCATTTTCATGTGCTCACAAAAAGTGTGAGAGAAGTTCAGGGGTGCTTTTAATATAACCTTCTGAGTAAATACAAGTTGAACTGTATCATAGCCAAAGTATACACTGCAGGGGAGAAAACTTTTTTTGCATTGGGTAGGGTGTATTTGTATATTGAAAAAAGTAACCGGGCCAATTACTTGGCCAGAAGAAACCTCAAGTGGGTATAGAGAGGAGAGGAGCTACTGCTAATATAATGAATTACATGACATTAACCGGACAGTCTTTCCTTTGTGGCCCCATTTTATATATTGGTGAAAAAGAAAAAAAAACATGATTAGTCAATTTGCATGACCAGCATCACTGGTTTCAAGTTGCTTCTAAGAGCTGGATTTGCAATGCTGCAGGGAGAATAACTTTGTTTTGCACGTCTCGCTCGGCTATGGAAAATCCTTCACAGGCATGCTTCCTCCTTTCATACTGTATCTTTTCAATCTGACCTGAAGCATGAACACTGACCCATATTCTTCCTATGAAACAGGCAAGCAGCCAACAACTCTTTTGAAATATCAAGGTTTTTCAAACAAGCGGGAAAAAGTTCCAACCCAGGCCTTTACCCCTCCCCTGGATCTATAGGCCTCCATTTATCAGCAAACTCATTTCTGTTCCTTTAGGAGGTTATGGCAATGGACCAGAGAGTCCCAAGATTCTCTGGGGTTTTTTTTTGTTTTTGTTTTTAAAGTAAGGTGGACAAAGAAATGTGTAAGGTTATTTTTAGAGGGGAGGAGGGCTATCTTACAAATTGCAATGTTTCCCAAAGAAAAACAACTCTATATTTCCCATTAACGGACTGGAATGATCCTAAACATTTTTGTTTGGAAGCCATTGCCAGTACAAAACCACATCATTAGTGGTGAGCAAAGCAGTCCACTGCCTTGATTTGGAACTGAACTCAGCAAATCAAATTGTTTTCCAAAACTATAACTTTTCCAAGCCCTCATTCAAAATTCAGACCCTGTCAAATTAAAAGATAAGTGGAGAGAACTGGGGAAAGAACGAAAAGTTTTGTATTGTGGATACAGAATGTCAACCGACATTTCTGTCATTCATTACACACTATTTGTTGACCAAAAAAATCTGCAGCCAAACTTATTTACAAGATTCAGGTCAAAACTTAGAATGTGTTTAAAAAATCCAACACTCAAACACTTATCTATGGTCAAGTGGGCTTGAGGCCTTCAGATCAATGTTGCAAACTGCTTGAAACCCAAAGCAATCTGCACAACAGAAAGGTTTAGAGAACAATGTAAAAAAGCTATATGAGAATGGGACTATGTATATCTGGAGTGGGTCCTTTGGAAGGAGAATAGGGTTCAGGTATCTCCTTTAAGGCTCAACTAGTTCGCTTTAGGTACTACATTTTATGCAGTGCAAAGGAAGATGAGTAAGCAAGTAATGCTTTTGGTAGGCACCATGTAAAAGTAGGCAGGTGTAGTAGCCTGTACTGAAACTGCTCCCACAGTAGGGAGGGAAATCAAATGGTGTTGCAACCTTGCTTGAAGCTAATCAGGGCTGGGCTGATCAGTACCTAGATGGCAGACCCCCCCTAAGAACCTTCTGTTCCATGATCAAAGAAATGAGAGATATAAATGCAATAAATGAAATAAGTGAAACAAGGCTTGTGATTTTTGGAATAGGAGATCTTGAAAAACCACAAGACTAATACAAAGGGTATAGAGTCAACCAGGTATATTGCAGTGAACTTATAAACAACGCCCACAGCCCATTCATCCTTCCCACATTCATTCAGCCTAACCTGGTAATAACCTCTGCAAGCCAGATGTTTGAAGTGGAAGCAACTCATCCCAGGCAACCAGAGCCATTCAAACCTATTGAGTTCCACCATCATATCCATTAAAAGCACCTGGTCTGCTCAGCTGATTCCATCTCTGGACCTGCTCTGGGATTCACTGCCTAAGACAGAAAGCTCCAAGCCCTGTCCAGATACCAGAATTCCAAGAGCTGACAACCCTAAGCTTCAAGCCAAAAAAGGACACAAATTGTCAGTTTTCAAAATGGAAATTTTGGAGCTGTCAGTGGCTTACTCTTACAATGGTAATGTCTACTTCAGATAAGGGGCACAGATACATAAGCATACAAATATTAGAAGGGGCACTTACTTACTGTTGCCCTGCCTGAAGCACTTGTCTGCATTTTCTAATGGATAAGACATAAAGACATATTCAACCACTCACTAATTTCAGTGGAACTTTCCTCCTGATAAATGTTTGGTAAGCTATATTTCCCCCCTCCCAAGCCTTCTCAGTGATTTGATACTTTTGAAGTTTTATGTAGACTCATCTGTTTCTTTTCTTGCAGTCACAATTGGGCTGCCCACTGTTGATAGGGTTGCCAACTCTGGACTGGGAAATACCTAGAGATTTTGGAGGTGGAGGGGAGGGACTCAGCAGGATATAATTCCTTAAAGTCCACCCTCCAAAGCAGCCATTTTCTCCAGGGGAACTCATCTCAGTCTCTGGAGATCAGTTGTAATTCTGGGAGATCTCCAGACCCCACCTGGATGTCGGTAACTCTAACTGTAGAGCTCCCATCCACCCAGCATGCAAATCCCTCCAAAACAGTTGAGTGCAGGGGTGGGGTCACCACCCCTGGACAAGGAATACTTTAGACTAACTTCCCTTGATATGAAGCTAAGTCATAGTTTATGGTAAAATTGTGGATTCTATGACTGGCATATTGAACATTCTCCCATCAAATAAATAAATAAATAAAACCCTACACATACAGAGGTTGAGGACAGACTGGTAATCTGCCACGGAACGGCAGCAGGGCCAAAAGCCGTGGGGAAAAACTGGCCCGGGGCTGGCCATTCACGCTGGCCAGTTTCCCATGGGAGCATGCCGGGGAGGATGCGGGATGGAGTCTTCAGACTGCTGTGGAGCAGCCCCAGGTGGGCCAGCCTCCGCAGCTCATGGCGGGGCCATTTCGGCAATAGGCGCATGGGCGCCTATGCATATAGGTGCATGGCCGCAACAGCAGTCTAAAAATTTAAAATCTCCCCACCTCCTCTATTGGGGCCACTTGCACATGCACTCATGCACATCTTGTGGTGGCAGCACGTTCACACCGCCACCTCCGCTTGAATCCACACAGCCATCCACACAGCCGGGAAGCAGGATCCAAGCAGAGAAAGGCCTGTGGATACCGCTTTCCGTCTGAGGCGGCAGGGAAGCGCTTCAGAGACGGGTGAGTATGGAAGGGAGATGGAGGACATCTGCAGCTGTCTGAACTGCCTCCCTTCCCCCGTTTCTGAAGCGGAGCTGTCCCAGGCCACATTGCCAGTCTGTCCTCAGCCAAAATACCAACATAGTGGTTAGGCTAAGCAAGACCTCTGGTCTCTGACAGCTATGACTATGTAAATAATTCCATTTCTAGAACCATTGTAGTTCAGAAAGATAAGCAATGAAGTAGAGAGTGTCATCCATGCATTTGAAGTTGAAAACACAATAATCTGTTGATGCGTTGAAAGCTTTTAAAAAGGAGAAGAAAAAGTTTGCAGGCTTGCAAACAAGTGTAAGGGGAAAAGAAAAGGAATTAAGAAATTCCAAGCCAACATAGCCCTCTGAAATGTCTCCAAAAGAAATCCATTACAAATACATTTTTATTTATTAGAAAGTTCACTGTGCAACTGGCCTGATATCAAATTGCAACTGTAAAAATGCTCATTAAGAAGGTCAAGTCACTTGAGGGTGCTTGAGAGCAAAAAGCATGACTCGAGCACTATTGGTACTTAAGCAACCCGAGAAGATCACCAGTGCAATATGCATTCCATTATTCTTGATAAGCTCCTTCTACATAAATGCAGAAGTAATGCTTTAATGATATGCTTACTAAATCATTAGTGTTTATTAGATCTGTAAGGCTGTATTAATTTAGAATAGTGCGGGTTTTGTTATGAAGTCCTAAATGACTTTTTTTTCTTGCTGGTTTTATTGGCTTATGTTATTATCTATCCCAAACCCTAGGGACAGAGCTAGGTTGAAATTTAAATATGAGAAGAAATAAATACAGTCAATGAAGGCCTTGAATAGTTTAACCAAAAGCCACATTCTGTACAGAATTAAAAAGTGGAAAGAGCGGGGCTCATGCAAAAAGTGAAGCCAGGGAAAAGACTGCATTGAAGAATCAGTTTAGGATAATCTAAGTGGCCTCCTCCGACGGAAGTACAGAGAAAGGCAATGTGCAGTTCATGCTGTAAATGAGTAGAAATCAAAATAAGTGTTTGGCTACCAAAGAAAGACAAATTCATATATATATATAGATCCATTTATACTAGCACAAACATTGGAGCGTGGGTGTATGTTTTCACAGATGCTCTCTTCTGGGTTGTTTCACGTGTCATGGCTGATTTGGTGGGGGTGGGAGTGCTCTGGACTGCATTGGGGCTCAAATTTTTACCTAGGTGGGCTTGAGAAAGAATTTTCTTCAGGTTTAGAAGGCATAGTTGACATGGGTCTGTCCTTAAAGGCAACTCAGAGACCCCAGTTGGTATAGAATGTTGCACCCTGTCTACTCTTGGGTGCTAAGCACAATCTGTGTTTCACTTCCACTCTGCAGATACTCCATCAGTTACCACTCAGTTACCAGGCTCAATTCAGAATTTTAACTATATCCTACATGTTGAAAAGTTAATGTCTGGTGTACAAAGAAGCAGAGAAGAAGACCCTGTAGGGGGCATCAAGAAGATGTATAGGATAGTGAGGTCAGCACCTTCTCTCCTGTTAAGTGTTATTCCTTGTCTGTCTCCAGTTTGCTATTCTTAGGGCAACTTCCCCCTGCTTCTCAGAAGTGCCACACTCAGTCTTACCCTGTCTCTCAGCTAGAGATGTGGTTAGGAAGCTATCTCTGTCTCTCCTCTTTCCTATCAAGTATGTTCATTCCTAAACAAACCTTTATCTACTCTTTAATCAGGTTGTGCCATTGGACCCATGTACCTGCAGGGCCACCTCTCCTGCTGTGTTCCATTACAGATAGTTCACTCATCAGAGCAAAGCCGTCCAAGGGTGCCACCCAGCAGGAGGGTAAAATCAGCAACTGCCCATTCATGCACTATAAAGTACTGGGTCCAGAGACGTGTTGAAGTGAAATCAGCTCATAAGTTTATTGATGGTACAAAATACGACTGCAGAACAGGGCTCAGGGGTCTGCTTAAATGTCCATCTAAACCACACCCCCGGCCTCGCCCAGTCTCCCTGATAGGGTTAATTACAGGTGGCCCTATACCATAGGTCCCCTGGCGGATCTTGGGTGGCCAATTGGTCTAATTTACAATACACTCAGGCTACTGTCTCCCAAAGTGAAGCTCCGGTAGCCAGCCCGGCCACGTGCATTTCCCTGACCACATACGCGGTTGCCATTAGGACACAACATGCACATTCTCTGTGGCAGCTCCCACATTATGGAATGGTCTGCCTGAGGCTATTAGGAAGCCCCCCATGCTTCTGGTAATTCATAAAATGTACAGAAAACAAAATTGCCCAGGAAGGCATCCTCATGGAATGAGCAGAGCTATGGCGCAATGGATCTGTTCAGGAGGTGAACTCTGTTAGGGATAATGTGTTTTTTTCTTTGTTCTTAAATCCCAGCCTCACTGCATTATGTTGTTTGCTAAGAATCTTTGCTGTCAGATTCAAATGTTATCATCCAAACGTTAACATATTTTCTAATTGGCTTACTGATTAACTAAATAGTCTTATCGCGCTTGCAATCCGCTTGAGTCCCAGTGAGAAAGGCAGACTCATGTATAAAGTATGTGAAATGAATCAATGCATAGCCTTTCCTGTCTCATTCAACGTACAGTCTGATACACTTGTATGAGCTGTTGGCATAGCTGTCTGGTGTATGGGCTCTCTGTTTTTGGAACAGCTTGCTGTAAGTCGGTCTGAGGTTCAGAGTTAGGACTAGGGTTTAGGCATGGGGTGCAGAGGTAGCATCAATGTGCAAGGAAGAGGAAAAACCTCCTAAAGGGGCTGAATCCTCAACTGAGTCACACTGTTGTAAGCCCAGTGGGTTTCAAAGGATATAACTCTATATAAGATGACATTGCCAAAGGAGACAAAATGGCAGAAAGAACAGGGACATCATAAAAGTTTATAAAATTATGAATGGATGAAGAAAAGAACACTTCCCAGATGGAGGGGAGAGGTGTTGCTTTGGTTATTGTTTCTACATTTGTATTGTGTTGCTTGGAGGATATTTGTGTACACTGTACAGTATTCATTTAGCTGGAGTGTTTAAAAACTTCAGGGTCTCAGTTGGTTTACTCCTCTGGTGATTGTTTCCTTGCCTACAATAACAACGAACAATCTAAAATTATGAATGGTATGGAGAGAAGGCCTTCTTCTCATCTCTCTCATTGGGGCTTATTCCATGTTTTGGGGGGCCTTGGAAGACCATGCCCTGGGGCCCCCATCTGTCCACCACCAGGGCCCCCTCATGTCCTCCTTTCCATCTACTTGCATGTCTCCCATCTGCCCATGTGTCCTTCTACTGCTTGAAAGCTCTCCCACTGCCCATGCTCAGTTGTCTGCACCACTTGTACACCCTTTTCCCAACAGCTGGAATTCTATACAGGATTGTAGGCACAACCACAAAATGGCTGCTGCAGAGGTGGAGCCAACTACAAATTGTCAGGGAGTTAGTTTATGCAAAACTCTAATAGTAACTCCAACATTTAAGGTAAAAGCTCTAATTCAGGATGCCTTTTAGAATGAACATATTGCTTGCAAATATTTTCTTGTACACACACAGCTTCAGAGACACAAAGAAGAACCTTTTGTAATTTTCAGATGTTCCTGAAGCAATTTTTAAAATTTGCACAGCCAATCAGACCTCCAATAGTCAATCAAAAGCCATGCTGGGCAAAAGCCCGACCTGCCCCCTCCTGCTTTCTAAAAACACTTGGCAGGTGCCAGGAAAGGTGTCGGCAATCTCCACTTAGGGTGGTGATGCAGTGGTGTATAGTGGTTAGAGCTATAGAGATTACAGCTAGGGAGATCAGGGTTCAACTGCCTATATAGCCAAAAGGCTTACTGTGTGGCTTTGTACTTTCACTAACCTGTCAAAGTTGCTGTGAGGCTAAAATGGCAGAGCAGAGTACTGTATACACTAGTCTGCTTGAGCATTTTGAAGAAAGGGTGAGAGAGAAATGATAAAGGGAATTTATGTCCTATGAGGCAGTTCATGTATTGGCCGAGACTGATCATATAGTAATGTGTAAACCTACAGTGGTAGTGTTACATTGGAGTAAAAGTTATTCAGTTATTCAGTGGGTTCAAAACTGAAGGGACCCCTGGATTGGGTGAAAAAGGAAACGGTCTTAGACTCTTCTAGAATCCAAGGGAAAGCTATAATCCCACAGGGAAGGAGAATAAATACAGGAAGAATGTACTAATCTCCAGGAAACTAAGATTTTTTAATGAATCTTTATTAAGACACATCATTACAGTTAAGAAAACTCCAAGACAAACAAACCTCTCACTGTTAAGAACTGAGTCTATAAGAAGCTAAGCTTCAACAATACTTTGTTGCCTATCATAATTTGTAAATACAACCAAATTCACCTCAGTTTTCTCATCCCCTGCCTATTCCTAACCCAACTGTGCCTATTTAATAAAATCATAATTTCTGTTTGAACTTATCAAGTGCCATTTACAAAGGAAATAATAAGTGGGCTCCTGCTTATCTATAATAAATGGCTGGCCTGGGCAAAAGCCAAAATATCTTCTCTACCACAAGGTGGGACACTCAGAAAGTCATAAACTGTTTATTACCACATGCTACCAAGGGGCTGCTCAGATAGAATGGGAAATGGCTATTTAGCACTTTGTTTGGTAAAAGAAGCAGCAGGGGTCCATCATAACAGTACATCAGACATAGAGAGTATGATGTACCTTTGGCATCTGCTTCTCCAATTTATATCAATGATTTTCTGCTTGTGGAACCTGAGGCAGTGGACAAGATCCTTGAATGGGTGAGACCTACCACTTGGGTTCTCTCGACCCTTGCCCTTTGTGGCGGATAAAAGCAGCCAGAGAAGGACTGGCTGAGTGGGTAAAGAGAGTAGTAAATTCTTCTTTGAGAGTGGGAAGTGTGGTGCTTGGGCTTAAGGAGTGATTAGTGATTAGAGGGCTTAAGGCAGTGATTAGACCTGTTCTGAAAAGAAAAAAACCTTTCCTTGAGCTGTACTATATTGGAAAATTTCCAGAGAGTCTCCAATCTTCCATTCTTGGACAAGGTGCTAGAGTGGGTCCAAGAGGCTCAGCTCCAGAGGCTCATGTAAGAGACTGATTTTCTGGACCCATTTTAGTCTGGCTTCGGACTAGGATTTGGAACAGAGACTGCTTTGGTCACTTCGGTTGACAACCTCTATCAAGAACTAGATAGGGCAAATGTGAATGTGCTAGTTCTGTTGGATCTCTCAGTGGCCTTCAATACTATTGACCATAGTATCCTACTGAGCCACCTCTCAGCACTGGCACTAAGGGGCACCATGTTATGGTTATCTAGTCCAATAGGGGGCAGTCTGAGAAGGTAGTGTTGGGGAATTCCTTCTCTCTCCCATGCCATTGGCATGTGGGGAGCCACAGGATTCCCTCTTATCCCCCATACTATTTATTTTCTATATGAATCCAGTAGGAGAGGCCATCAGGAGGTATGGGCTGCAGTGTCACCAATATGCGGATGATACGCAGCTCTACCTCCCCCCCCCCACACACACACCTAATTCTAAGAGTGCTATTGAAGTTTTGAATTCATGCCTGGAGTCAGTAATGGACTGGATGAGGATGAGCAAAATGAAACTTAATCCTGACAAGACAGAGGTTCTCTGGGTGAGCAGAAAGGCAGACAGGGCTCATTTCGAGCAGGAACATGCAGGAATACTGTTCCAGGAATAACAAGCCCAGAAGTGGGCAGATATGGTGGTGGTGATGCACTGTGGAAAAAAGCAAAAGCTTATCAACTTGATCTGTATTTTCATGCTTGTTGTAGGGTAGCTTTCCTGCAAGAGCAAAGGAAACTTAAAGTGTCTTGGCTCATTTGGGCAATACCTGGAGATTTTTGGGGTGGAGCCTCAGCTTTGGGTGTTACCTTCTGACACACTTCCAGTGATGTCAGGGGGTGTGGCATATGCAAATAAATTATGCTAATGAGCTCCTGCACCTCTTTTTTTTTTCAAAATGACCCCTGAAGGCAAACCAGGGACTTGAGATCTCTCCTGTCTTAGAAATGGTTATACTCCCCTCAAAAATACAAAATCATACTTAGGAGTGCTGCTTGAGACAGCAGTGACCTTATAACACCAGATGGCTGTGGTGGCTCAGAGCCCAGCTCTGGCTGGTGTCTTCTGTGCCCATTCCTGGTTCAGTCAAATCTGGCCACAGTGATCCAGGCCTTAGTTACATCTAGACTGGTCTACTGTAATTCTTGGGGCTACCCTTGGGGCTACTCTTGAAGAATGTTTGGAAGCTGCAGCTAGTGCAGAATGCTGTGGCTTGACTCCTGGTTGGGGCCAGCTGCCAGAAGCATATGACCGTAATTCTACAGCTATTTCACTGGCTACAAATCTGCTCTGGTCCCAAGCCCAATTCAAAGTGTTGGTTTTGTACTTTAAAGCCCTGCATGGCTTGGGGCCATAGTATCTGAAGGACAATCTTCTTCCATATGTTCCTGTCAGGGAATTTAGATCTCAGGGAGATGCCCTCCTGACTGTACCACCCATCAAGGAAGTTTGTTTGGTGGGCACACAAGAGACAATCTTTTTGTTGGCAGCCCCACTGTTATGGAACAAACTTCCCAGGGAGGTATCCCGGGCCCCCTTGTTAATCTCCAGGAGGCCATTGAAGACAGTTTTATTTAGGACTGGGGTTTTTAAAAATTTAATTGGCAGTCTTAATGGGAGTTTTTCAATTGTGAACTTTTGTGTGTTTTTATAATTGTTGTTTTATTTGTTTTTATTCCATTTTTATCATTGTTTTGTTTTTATTGTAAGCCACCTTGAGTTATGTGAGGGAGAAAGGTGGCTAATAAGTGTTTTAAAGAAATAAATAATAAACTGCATAAAGTATAGAGTACATCCACTGTAATTAGCCCAGTAATTTGTAGTGATTCCACACTGGTGGTGCTTCACCACCCTGAGGTTTGACTGGGTAAGGTGCAGTTTCTCTCCCTGGCAATAAATAAATAAGATAGATCTGCTGTGAAGCTTCTCTTTGTTGTCTTGCAGTTCTCTCCTTTTTAATCTTGGTTACACATAATTTTAAGATACCTATACAATTACCTTAAAAAGAAATTAATTTCTTTTTCAGATTATTTCTTTCTATTCAAAACAATGATACCTTACCTAGCAATGTTCCAGGAATAGTCACCCAATAGTCAGAGTAGGAGCTGATCAGATGAGTGTAGCAATTGGGGATACCTCCTTCCCCCTTTTGCAAACAAAGTGTCTTCACCTTACACAAGGGACCCTTTGGATCCAACCGTAGCAGACCTATGGAGTATGGCACAAAGCTACATCTGCCTTTTATTTTCTAGTATTAGAAGTAGGAGAGGGGGCTGGATCAGACCAGCAGTCTATCTAGTCCAGCATCCACTCTTATACAGTAGACAACCAGCTATTTTGGATGACCAACAACAGGCCAAAGTCTTCCCCCAGTGTGGTTTCCTAGCACTGGTTTTCAGAGGTTTACTACCTCCAACTGTGGAGGCTTCCTTTAGTCACCCTGGCCAGCAGCCACTGATGGATCTCTCCTCCATTAATATAGTTGCAGAGTGTAGCAGTGTGGGTCTACAGCAGAACAGCAAGATTTCAGTCCAGTAGCACCTTAGAGCTCACCTTTGTCAGATCACATATCTGACAAAGGGAGCTTTGACTTTTTGAAAGCTTATACCCCCAAAATCTTGTTGGTCTTTAAGATGCTACTAGACTCAGATTTAGCTGCTCTTCCATGAACATACTGAGCCCTCTTTTAAAGCCATCTATGTTTGTGGCCATCACTACATCCTTTGACAGTGAATTCTACATAGTGGGGCATAGCATGACAGCTGTTCCTTCACTTTTAGTTCAGGAATAGGATCTGCAGTTCTTATTAAGCTCCTGCATCTTAAACCAATTCATAGGAACATTGAGAATTGATTTGATATGTTTTTAATTCACCCTTCAGATACTTAAAATCTGAACTCTAATTTAATACAACAACTTTTGTTAATGCAGAACATGAATTAGGATAAGCACAGTTTATAAATTCCATCGGTCTGTGGAATTTTTATTTTTATTTTGTCTTATATTAAACATCCTCAGTGAGACATATTTCACTGGGAGCTGTGAACACAATTTTGCCCATCTGGTTCTGAAATCAAAATTATCTCCTTGTTTGTATGACTTACTGCCTGCTCCAAATCAATTTAAACTTAAACCAATAAGCATGAGTAAGTGATAGCTGCACTGAATAAATACAGAGGTAGCAAACCCTCTAATTCGAAAGTGTTTAGCTTTGGAGCACAAGAAGTTAAACACTTTCATGCGACACGTTGTAAACATGTCAGTGTGTTTAACGTTTTTAATGCGCTCTGTTCCTTTGCCTGCGTGCTTAAAAATGAAACAGGTTATGTTGTTTAACTAGCAAATGGATGTATGTGCTCATTCCTAGTAACACATTTTAAACACTTTGGGATGCTTAAAATTATGATGTGCTTAAGATTTGAACACGTCGGCTTTTCTGCACACTTAATCCAATGAATGGTTGATGCATTTATTTTGACCTGCGCTGTTTGGCCAGTGCTAGAGAGTGTTCGTTTGGTAAATAGAACACTACTCACATTTTAAAACTTGGCTTCAGTGCTGCTACTTCAAATGCTTGGAGTATAATATGCATTTGACATTTCCAGACTCTCCTGATATTTTATTTAGATTTTATCCCATCCTTTCATTAAAGATCCTCAGGGTGGTGCATCATCAGAAAAATCCTGTTATCATCAGAAAAACCCAGCGAGCTACAATAGACTGAAAGGTGGGGACTAGCCAGAGTGGCTGAGGTTTCCTGAGTCTAGTCTCCCTTACCTTCCACACAGCAAGGACACAACCATGAAAATGAGAATCTGGTAGAGTTGTCAAGTATGACGAATGGTGTGGAAGTTACTGTCAATTGAAAATCTCATCTTCTTCCTCAAAAATGGTTTTAATTGACAAAGAGGGAAAGTTTTTTTTTTAAATTAACACTTATTTTTCTCTAGCAGTTATTCCCTGTATTAATTCCTGCTGTGTTTCTCTGAAGTGGATGCAGGCCTTGGCAGATTTTCTGAGGATTCCTGGCAGATAAATCCTAAAAGTGTAGCAAAGAAAAATCTCTTCAGGATTCCCAAGTTTTCCTGAATCCTGCATAAAATGGATCTGACCACTTGATTGGTTCGTAAGATAATAGCAGTCATACAATTTTGAGAAACTGAAAAGGCATCAGGGTAATGGGATTGTGCCCCTTGACTGTGGACCTATCCCACCACCAGTGCGATCCACTTCAGAGGACTGTGTCTCATTTGAAACTGTAACAGATTATACACCTGGAACAAAATTTAATCAGATCTGTTTTTTGAGAAAGCATATCGGAAATATGTTTGGAATAAGCTAGCATTCACGTCAGAGAAAGAAGGAAGATCTGTATGGTGAAATAATTCTTTGTGGACTAAATTTGAACACCTGGCTATCTTCCACCCGCTTTGCAATGGTGCTGCTAGAGTCAAGATCCTGCTTTCGGCTCTGGTGAAAGGCACTGTGAAGCCTGTATTACACTCCAGTCCACATCTGGCAATGCACCTCTATAGGCTTGCCAAAAACAAACCTGTAGGACAAAGCTAGCCTTGGACTCCCCTACCCCCAACCAATGCTCCCTCTAAGCTGTGGAGTCTTGTGAGCAAAAATTCTACTTTGTGAGCTACTGGCATTAAAGTTGTGAGTGAGTGATTTGGCTACTGCATAAATTAGTTTGCTCTGGAGCCATCCTTCCTGAGCTAAGGCAAAATTGTGTGAGCCGGAGGCTAAAAAACTGTGAGCTAGTTCACACTAACTCAGCTTAGAGGGAACATTACCCCAACCACCCTTTCCTAAGTGCAGGAACCTGGAAGCCAGGCTACCAGCACCAGGCAGTCCTAAGGAGTTGATCCTAATAGTGTGACTTGGAATTACTAGACTCACACTTCTGTACATTCTTGGAAGAAGATATATTGCTTATATTCATCTGTATGGTACAGTCCTTGGCTAAGGACAGACTGGCAATCTGGAGCAAGATGAATGCGGAGGAAACTGCTGCAGGGGAAAAACTCCCTGGGGCTGGCCGTTCACACTGGCCGGTGTATTGCACAACGGTGCCGATACAGAGCGTTCAGACTGCTGCGGAGTGGCCCCACGTGGGCTGGCCTCCGCAGCTCGTGATAGGGCTGTTTCGGCAATTTGCACATGTGCGCACGTGTGCACATGCGCAAACTGGCAAAACGCCGTGTTCACACTGCCGCCTCCGCTTGCCTCCCGCCTTCTTCCAGTTCACACTGCCTGGAAGCGGGAGGCAAGCGCAAGACGGCCCCTGGACACCGGTTTCTCCCGGTGTCCTGTTAAAGCGGATGGAAAGCGAGTGGGAGACGGGTAAGTGCGAAACAGAGCCAACGGACAGATGCGCATGTCTGAACACGCTCCCTTCTTCCATTTCCAATGCGGGGCTGTCCCGCTTTACATTGCCAGTCTGTCCTCAGCCCTAGTGTACATACAGTATTGCTGTGTGCATTAATTTTCTTATAATAAGAAGAATATTTGGATTTATGTACAGTGTTCATGCACAGTTTTTCTTGTTGTTTACAGGCTATATATGCTTGCAGCAGAAGAAAGAAAAAACACTCAAGCTGTCAGCCATCTTCTCTCAGTTTCCCCCTCCTGCCAACATGGACTCATTCTCCCTATATTGTACGAGAAAGGCTGCATGCTCTAATCCAGCTAGAACTTACTCACAACTAAGTCCCACTAAAAGAAGCAGGGCTTAGGTTATTCATTGGTCATTTGTTCCATTCAATTTGAGCCCTGAGCCACTGAATGAGGTACCAAACATAAACGGATGCCTTCCCTCTATGATCCTCTATTTTACCAAATTCTATTGTATGTTTTCAACACCATGTACATTGGTGTAAGGCTAATCACCATTTCCGGTGGCAGACAGTTGAATAATACTATGGAACTGGATGCAAACAAGTTAACCTTAGCTCACTCTAGATTGGCAAGTCGGGCCATTTCTCTGGACAAGCCGCACAAACAGCCACTTGAGCTGTCCTTCCCATCATCATGCCTACTGCCTTCCTTCCATTCACTGGGAGCTTCCTGTCTGGCCAGGTCAGGAGAACTCCTCTATGTTTCTCCTCCATTGGCAAACTGCATGCACCAGAGTCTTCTTTTTTGGTACTATATCAGTATCAGTGATGACCAAAGGTGAAGCCAAAAGCTACTCTTGCTTGAAGTTTTACTTTACCCTTGAAAACTATTTGAAAGCTGAAACTGAAGCAAAAATCTACTGCTGTCAAGGATAGGGACAACCAGGAGTCTGTTACACTAGGTCTCCTGCATCCTTATGGGTTCCATATAACTTTTCAGATGGGAATGTCTCACAATTCAATGGTGATCTTAGGTAGCTGGGCTGGAAACTATCTCAGCTGATAACTTGGGAAAGTTGCCACCATGAGGTCAAGTAATACAGTGGGCAAGATGGTCCAGTGATCTCAGTTGAAGGCAGGTTCATATGTTCATAAGGTTAGAAATACACTCAAGAATTTAAAAAGATAGGGCAGAATAGGTTCCCCAGTTTATAAAACCCAGCTAACAAGCGTAGAGACTGTGATTCACATTCACACTCCCAACATCATAATACATACAGCAACATTTTATTCATTTTTCATAAACACAATATATTAAGAAATCTATGCACCCCAAGAATCTCCCTTTCAACAGACATCAGGTGAATCTCTACAAATGTCCAGAATTAGCTAAATAAGTTTGTATAAGAGATTTTTGAGATGTACAGAAGTTTTTGATCTAGTTATTATACATGTTTACTGTATATATGAAATAAGGTCACCTCTGTGCTGTTTGCTTGGATTCCAAATGTGGTATTTGCAGAATCTGGCTCTTATTGTTTCATTATGGAATGGACTCACCACCATACAAGAAGTGTGAGACGTCTGTAGAATGGTACTGAAGGGGGAAAAAAACATTCTAAGATTTGCCAGCTTTGGTTTTAAAAACAGACATGTAAAAACTAAATGCTGGAGTTGTTAAATTTCTGAATGCCAGCTGCATTTTTATTGGCCGTCTGTGACTTCAAAGTCTTTTTCCCCCTCCCTTAATGCCTAGACAAGCAAGTTCCTCTGAAATACCTCTACTATACTGACTTGCTGATTCTTTTAAAACTGATCTTATCAGCAGGTTTGCAAGTTTCCTACACAGCTTAAAGCAAAAAGGTGGGGTTTTTTAAAGGAAGCAGGGAATGAAAAGAAATTCTCACCACTTGACCAGCTGTAGTACTGCAACCAATTTCTGATTTTAAAAACATGCACCTAAAAATACACACAGTAAAAAACCCTCACTGGTTATAATGCATATCTCTTGCCAAATCTTAAAAATTGGAAACCCCCAAAATACCTGGTAGCTCAACACCTTGCTATCTTTTTTTAAAAAAAACTTTCTGAAATACTGGTCTTTAAATCTATAAATTCAATAATGGGTTAATTTATTGTAAGCTTCTCCATGTTAGTTCAGTGAGCTAGTTCCTAATTGCAAGTAATATGTTACCCATGGTTCCAACTGGCCTCATGTTTCCCTCTACTTGATAAGTTAGGAATGCTCTGGATATCTTGTGATGTGATCCAAACTGAATTAGAACAAAGGGCCCAAAGCCTTTAACTGATGTAGCCACAGAAATAATACTTTGCAGAGCTGGAACGTCCTGCTTCTTCTCTTGCTGCAGTTCACTTAGTGCCTTGCCCTGAAATTTTGTTCCTGGGGTCAACGACCCTCAAGAACAGCATAGGGAGCAAAGTGAGGGTCTGCAGTAGGAGGAGGAATCAGTAGAAATCACCTCCCCACACTTAACCAAATGAAAATGTCATTCAGTTGGAGAAAGATCAAGCTACATGTGACAAGGATAGTTTACTGTAATATTTAAAAGCAGCCAAAGGGGGCCCTAATTTGTCCTGGAACATGGTGCCAGAGCATGGAAGGATGCTTTCCTTTGCCCTCTGCTGTTCAGTCAGTATAAATAAACACTCTGTTTCTTAGAAAGGCTTACTTTTCACTGTTCATCCAAGTCAGTGATACGAATGTCAAGTTGTGCACTCACATTTTTGCACAGTTTTATGGGAGTTGTAGTTTCCCCCATCATTTAATTACCTGACCCAACCATCCATGACCCTGGGGAGAACTGACTCACCCTACTGTACTGATGAAAAAGCAGCTGCAAGGCAGAAGGAAATGCAACTCCACCGCCAGAGCTACTGTGCAGCCACAAAGCTGTTCTGCAGCTGCTCAGGTTGGATGGGAGTGTGGTAAGGAGATCTGAGTGATCGTGGCTGTCAAGAAAAGTATGTTTACCTGCCAATCATGTTCATTATGAAGTCTGCGGCACCTCCATTTTTCATTTTGAAAAGCTGGCATTGGTGTTCTATGCTTTATTTATTTTTGTGTGTTTATATTTAACATATAGTTATCCTCTTAGTAAGTAGAAACTTTATATGTGTAGAGTTCTAACTGGCCCTGCACACAAGACATATCTGTGTACAAGGCCAACGAGCTTAGCGGAGGAGTGGGATTAAGTGCGCTGGCCCTGCCCCAGCTCATCACCAGGCATGCTGGTCCAGAGACAGCCTCGGACTGGGGGCTGCCTACCCTGCTCATACTGCCAAAGCCTTACTCGGGTGCAGAGCTACCGAGAGGAGGGGACTGGGGGGGGGCGGAATTGGGAGGCCAAAATCAGCTGAAGAGTCCTTGAAGCCAGTGTCATGCTTCATCCAGAGAAACACCTTTCCAATGATTTTCCTTCTGATGCAATTCTGGCTGCAGCCATGAGGTGTGTGGGGAAATCTGACCCCAGTAAAAAACATTCTATCAGCTAAGACTTGCCTTCCCACAAGACTGAAGCAAAGTGATAGTTGGTGTGTTGGCAACAACCTTTCTTTCTCTTGCTTTAAAGAATGGAGTGATCCCTGGTTTGTCTAGAGAAGGATTCTGGTGATTTGGTAGTGTATCCCTGCCTTCTGAAACCTGAAGATTCAGATAAACGCAAGAACATATACTGGAGTGTTTAGCAGACACTGAAAATAAAGCCTTTCACCTCAAAGATTCTAAGACCTTTGTGAAAAGCTTAAAACTCTCACTAGGTGGAAACACTTTAACTGCGGTTTGTGAATTTACAAAGTTACCCCAGAATGATTATTGATTCACCTCAGATATTTTACCCCTGATTTCACCTGACCTTTCCCCCTCTACATTAAATAAAATATTTTGTTTATTTTTGAACTTTCAAAAGCCTCTTGTGTGCCATTTTCAGAAGTACAGTGGAGTGCCAGTGAAGAATGGGTGGAGGCAGCAGAGGGTAAAAGGGAGACACACAATGATGGCTGGAGAGGAGAAACAGGCTTAGCTCAAGGCCGCGAGATTTGCTGCCTGTGGAAGAGGGGGAAAAGGTGAAATGATCCCCTCTGCTTCCAGTTCTGAGACCTAGAGCGGACACAGGGCTTGTGGCAAGATGGTGGAGAAGTGGCCAGGTGAGACTGGGCAGGAGGAGTCCCACAATGCTGGACCCTCTCTCTCTTATGCACATTCACCAAGCTGTGCCTCTAGTGCTTATGGCCATATGGCTTCTATGTGCTGTGGCCCATTTGGATGACTGTGCAGATTTGTTCTGTATAAAATGAAATTCTGAGGAAAATTTAGAGTATCCATCTGGACAAAATATTCAAGGAACTCGGGGAAAACATAAAGGGTGCCTACATGGGGAATTTCAAGGGAGGATGAAAACGTTTTTCCCTAAATGTTTTGAGTTTCTCAGTGAATCTCTGCACATATTTATGAATCTTCACATTTTCTAACTGGCCAAAGAGTCATACCAAACAATAAGTAAAATATGGTTTGCACTGTTAAGGAAAGATTGACATTTTAGACCCAAAGACTTTTAGACACTGTAAAAAAATAGATATCTACATTTCTAAATGCAAGTACAATGAGTCCATAGGGACCCAAGTGCAAACAGAAGGCACAGAGGAGACAAATTTATTTATTTATTTACTATTTCAACTTTTACCCCACCCTCCCTGCCAAAGCAGGCTCAGGGTGGCTCACAAAACCAATAAAAACAATATATATTCAATACAAAAATACATCTAAAACACTACATAATAACAATTAAAACCATTAATATCGATGGCGGTTCTCTGGATAAAGTGCGTTCACGTGCAGTCAACTGTACTACTACTCTAAACAGCTTCTAACTCTAAATCTAGATCAGCCCAGAGGCTCTTGGAAAGCCTGCTGGAAAAGCTCCATTTTCATGGCCCTGCAGAACTGTGAGAGGTCCCGCAGGGCCCTGATCTCACCAGGGAGCTCATTCCAGTAAGCCAGAGCTGCTAAGGAAAATGCCCTGGTCCTAACCAATGTCAACCTAGCATTCTTTGGACCAGGGAGGGCCAGGCGGTTTCATAGTCCTGATCGAAGTGCTCTCTGGGGAACATGTGGGGAAAGGCAGTCCCTCAGGTAGGCAGGTCCCTGACCATAAAGGGCTTTAAATGTCAAAACTAGCATCTTGAAGTGAATCTGGAACACTATTGGCAGCCAGTGTAGTGCCTTTAGCACAGGCTGCAATTGTTCCAGCATAGTGAGACCCATCAACAGCCTGGCTGCCGCATTTTGCACCAGCTGCAGCTTCCAGAGTTGCCCCAAGGGCAGCCCATGTAGAGAGTGTTGCAGTAGTCCAACCTTGAGGAAACCATTGCATGGATCACCATCGCCAGATCATTGTGTTCGAGGAAGGGAGCCAACTGCCTAATCAGCTGAAGATGACAGAAGGCTGCCTTGGCAGTGGCTGCTACCTGGGCCTCCATTGTTAAGGAAGCCTCCAGGAGCACTCCCAGACTCCGGACCCTCAGTGCTGGCACCAACGGTGCCCCATTGAAGGCTGGTAATGGGATCCCTACCCCTGAGCCACTCCAATTCAGGTGCAAGACCTCCATCTTCGTTGGATTCAATTTCAATCGGCTCAGTCTAAGCCATCCCATCACGTCCTGTAGCCCCTGAACCAGGTCTTCTAGGGTAGCATTGGAATGGCCACCCAACAACAGATAGAGCTGGGTGTCATCCACTTATTGGTGACACCCTAACTCATACCTCCGGGCAGGGGTCCTTTCGTAGAAAAAGAGGTGCAGGAGCTCATTAGCATAACTCATTACCATTCCTCATTAGCATATGCCACGTCCCCTGACATCACCAGAAGTGTGTCAGAAAGGGAATGTCAGTTTCAGTCTCATTATACCCTATGGGCCATTGAAATCAATGGCAAAAACTCATAGGGTATATGAGGGGCTGGAGGAAAGGGGGTTTGAGGGAGAGGCTCCAAACTTGCAGGGTAGCTGCTGGGACCTCTCCTCGAACTATCCACCAAGTTTCAAGAAGATTGGACCAGGAGGTCCAATTCTATGGGCCCCCAAACAGGTTGTCCCATCCCCTCCATTGTTCTCTATGGTGGGAAAAAATGTTAACTTTTTTCCTCCCATAGAGAACAATGGAGGGAATGGGGGCAACCTGTTTGGGGGCCTGTAGAATTGGACCCCCTGGTCCAATCTTCTTGAAACTTGGTGGGTATTTCGAGGAGAGGCCCCAGCAGCTACCCTGCAAGTTTGGAGCCTTTCCCTCAAACCCCCTCCCCTCCAGTTGCTTTTAAAGTTGCCGCCGAATTTCAGCGGCAATTCGGCAGCGGGCTGAATCAGATTAGAGAATCTGATTCAGCCCGTGGCTGCCCTAGGGGCCACTCCTGAGCTGGCTGAGTTTCACTCCACCTCGCTCCAGCCCCAACGGACCCCTGCCTCCAGACAACCTGGGCAAAGGGGCACATATAGATGTTAAATAACATCAGTGAGAGCACCGCCCCTTGAGGCACTCCACAAACAAGTGGGTGCCTTTGGGACAGCTGCTCTCCGGTAGCCACCCTTTGTCCATGATCTTGGAGGAAGGAGACGAGCCGTTGCAAGGCAAGCCCCTGAATCCCCATGTCAGTGAGGCAGTGGGCAAGTAACTGGTGGTCCACCATGTCAAACGCCACTGACAGGTCTAACAACAACAGTACTGCTGTCATACCCCGGTCCAGATGCCACCAGAGGGCAGTGGATCCTGAACAGCCATCTGAAACTGCACAGGGTTCATTTGGCTCTGCGGACGAGCTAAAATATGCTCACTACCCAAACAGGGTTGGGGCATCACATTCACCTGGGTCTTCAGGGCATGGTGGTCCAACCATGGAACTGCCATCACAGTAATCCATCCCACTGTAACCCCCGCTGCAAAGATCAGATCAAGCGTGTGAGTGAGTGGGGGCTGTTTCATATTGGGAGAGTCCCAGCACCACCATGGATGACACCAGGTCCATTGCCTGTGAGGAAGCCGCATCGTCGACACAGACATGGACACTGAAGTTACCCAACACTATCATACATCTCTTTGTGGGGAAAGGTGGAGTGTAAATTATAAAAATAGCTGAAGATAGGGGGCAGATAAAAGGTAGGTTGGTTTGAGGAAGGGGTGAGAACGGAGCAAGGAATGTTGAGGACCTGCGAGAAAGTTGGGGCCTGCAAAAGAAGGGAAATGGTATGGATGGGGGATACAGAGTATGTGAGGTTGTCAACCCACAGGTCCCAAAGTGTTTTCCCCCACAGCTTGGGGCTTCAATCCACCCCCAGCCTGCTGGCCAGCAGAGGAAGTCCTGCCCCCAAAAGTGACCACCCACCCGGCCACCCCTCTCCCTCCCCTCTTGCCCAATTTAAAGGACTTCAGCTGATCAGTGGGGACCACGTGGCAGGAGGGAGGAAGAGGGGCAGTCGCAGGCTACACGCTCAGCTCCCTCCTGCTAGATTTAAAGGGCCCTCCAGCTGGTTGGTGGGCCACATGGTCCCCACTGATCAGCTGAAGCCCTTTAAATTAGGCAGTAGGGGAGGGAGAGGGGTGGCCAGGTGGGTGGTCATTCTTGGGGCAGGGCTTGGAGACATCCCTACCACCCCCAGAATGCCCCCAAATCCCCCCTACTGGAGTGACAAGGGGACCCAGCAACCCGAACACCACAAGACCTTGTGGGTTTCCCACTGCACAACTGGGCCCAGCCCAGAGTGGAAGCTGAAACCACACAACAGAGTTTTCCCAGGGAAACAAGAGGGAAGGAGGAAATCTGCAGATGGTGGGGCAATTAAAAGTAGGTTGGCTAGTGGGTGAGAAGGAGAGAAGGAAGCAGGAAAAGGGGAGAGACTATGGAGGCTGCCAGGAAAGGGAAAGAGGAAACTGTGAGAGAGGGGAAAGTGAGATGCCCCCACATGTAGGCCCCCATTTGTTATTTTATAATTATGTAATCTTATTGTGGTGTTCATTGGATATCTTATGTTGTTCGATTACATTGTTTTTATATTCTGCAATCATGCTTCAGACTCAGCGAGAAAGGTGGGCTGTAAATAAGCAGGCAAGGAAGCAAATTTTAAAAATGAAGAAATGAGGATTTTGGCTAGCCCTGCATTCTGTTTCTAAGAGGATATGTGAGCTTCTGGGGGCTCACATAGGCTTGGATCCAGAGTGTTTCTGCAGATGGAAGGATTTCTACCCATGCAGCACAACAATCTGGCCTTCCCCCTGTCACTTCAGCTCAAAATTCTCCCTGAAATACTTCTCCTCAGGGATAGGGGAACCCCGGATGCAACCCTGAGGGGTATCTGGGGCTGCAGCAGGAGGGGGAAGGTGAGAAAGTCACAGTCTATAGGCAGAAATCCCTCTATAAATTTATCTAGCTTTTTAAAGCCATCTCTAAATTTACAACTGAAATACTGAAAAACAATACATATATTAACTAGGAGAATGTAGAGTGTGAGGAATAATGTAGGGTGTGAGGAATAATTAGTAAATGTAGGAATGTAGGGTGTGAGGAATAATTAGTAAATGGGAGCATTAGAAAACTGCTGCCTAATTTTAAAGCGGGCAACCACAGCCTAGGAGAAAAGAAAACCACATTGAGAACCAATAAGTCAGCAAAAGCAGATTGAGAGCAGTCTAAGGTACCTTGCTGGACTTCTGAAGAGGAAAGGCTTTGAAGCTGCAGACGGCCAATAAAAATGCAGCTGGCACTCAAAGCTTTAACATCTCCAGTGCCGATTTTATATTACTAATAGTTAAGCTAAACGTCACCAACCTCCACTCTTGGGTTTGGGTTCTTTTGTTTTTTTACAAACCTTCATTCCACGTACTATTAATAATCTGGCTGGAGCTCCTTTAAAATGCATAAAATCTGGAGCTAATGTTATTAAGACTTTAATATTTTCGGTAAAGGTCAAGCAACCATCTTAATAAATGCACGTTTTTCTTGAAATGTTGAGAATGGGCTATTTATGGTTCACTTATGATTTGTGTCTTCTCTCTCTCTCTCTCTCTCTCTCACACACACACACACACACACACACACACACACACTGAGGTACCTGATAAAAACAAAATAGAAGCTTCCTTCCTCCTCAGCAGTTGGTTCATTGCTAAACAGTTATGCAACAAAACATCTAGGCTGCATTTATAGATGGTGTTTGCTTTACCCTGAACATAATTCAGCACATGTCACATCCTTTCAATCTCCTCTCATATATCCTTTAGTGATGCAACATTATTAAAGTCCATGCACAAAGACAAATGTTCTGTATCCAGTTCCCAGAGAGGCATGTCCCATATTCCTGGGCTCAGTCCGAGAAAACAGCAAGGCCTGCTCCTTTGACTTTCATCTTCACATGTACAGACTTTCAGTGCTCCCAACAGATCTGACAAAACACTTCCTGTTCAAGGAAATAAATGTGTCAAATGATTTCTCGATTTACCACGATGGATCACAGTGGCTTTTCTGTACAGCCAGGGTTCTATTTCTCATAAACGGCATGCATCCATTATTGCTAGAAAGAAGAAAAGTTGAGGCAACATTTCTCTTAAAAAAGAATTTAGCTGCTTCTATACTGATTGAAAAATACAAATCTCACACTACCACCCTTCCTCAGATTGTCAAATAGCAAGAGAACGACTGGTCTGTGTGATTACTTTATATCTCCAAAGATGAAGTCTAGTTTTTGTTTGCTTATGTTGTGAGTTACTGACCCAAAATATTTCATTCCAATTCAGAAATTCAGCCAAATGTTCAAATAAGAATTTGAAATCTCAGCATTTTTAACTTTGTGTTTGAAAAAGATGAGAAAGATGAAAATAACTTTCAACCTTGTTTGTTTTAAAAAGACAGTATTATTATCTATTAACTTGGCAGGGGCAATGTTTTATAGAACTAAATCTGTCACATTCTTACAAGCTAAATATGATTTTATAAAACTAGAGCATCTGCTGCATGGCCCAGAATCTAAGCAAAAAGTGCTGATGTGGCTATAACAGGTCAGAACAAACAAGAGTTTCCTGGCAGGATTCGTGGAACTCTTTTTTCCTCAAGATCTGGTCATGGCCTACTGTCACTTCTGTTACACAGAGCAGATGAGTTGGTGAGTGTCATAGTTCCAGGTATGTCAGAAGTAACTAGGGCTCAGCTTTCTACACTGCCATGTGAGGGTGAGGGAAAAGCAGTGAAGCAAATTTACAGATCAAGCCCATCTTTTTATCATGGTTTTTAGTTTACTGCTGTGTACTTTTCACAACAAACAGTTACATTTCCTGATTTAAAGGAACCCTGGGTCTCCCAGATCCTACGCGACCACACTGGCTCATATGCGGGGGGGGGGGGGAGTATTGCTGCAGTGCTGAAGGGGTAGATAGAACTTCTGTTTTCAGGCCATGGCAACAGAGCAAGTAGGGGTGGACTGTTCCCTCTAAGCTGAGTTAGTGTGAGCTAACTCACAGTTTTTTAGCCTCTGGCTCACATATTTTTGTCTCAGCTCAGGAAGGATGGGGCTCCAGGGTAAACTCATTTATGTAGCAGCCAAATCGTTTGCTCACAACTTTAATGCCAGTAGCTCACAAAGTAGGATTTTTGCTCACAAGACTCCACAGCTTAGAGGGAGCATTGGTGGAGATACAGCAAACATAGCATATTAGAAAACCAGCCACAGTCATGATAAACTGTAAAGAATTTGAACTTAGAATTTTCAGTTTTTGCAAAGAAATTTATGTCAAATTCCCACTCACCACTCCGAGTTTCACTGGCACTTTCCTATGGACAATATGACACTTTTGTTTCCATTACATGCCTAGCTCATTATTTAAAACTATTATTCCGTATATCAGCTCTCCCCATAAAATCCTCACTAAGTCATGATGGTATGCACCACTGGGAAGCAAATTGCCACATGATGGCCATGAGCTGGAGGTTTAAATTGGCCATTTTTAGAATTTTCATGGAGACATCATGGCTGATGAGAAATTCCATCAGGACACCAGTGCCAATTCATTGCTGCTATGCTTTTCAGCCCTTTTGTCTGCAGTGTTCCCATAACGATTACAGGAATCTTTCAAAACCCTCTCATTTATACTGGCTGGGAATTTTAAGAAGCCATCACTTTGAGGCCAGTGTTTTTTCACTGATTTTGCTACTAGCTTTTCTGGTGGTGGAAAGTGCAATCAAGACACAGCTGGTTTATGGCAACCCCATAGGGGTTTTTTTCAAGGCAAGAGACATTCTGAGGTAGTTTGCTATTGCCTGCCTCCACATCATGACCTGGCATTCCTTGGAGGTCTCTCGTCCAAATACTAGCAAGGGCTGACTCTGCTTAGTTTCCAAGATCTGATGAGATCAGGCTAGCCTGGGCTATCCATCTTCAAGTTTGTAACTGATCCTTGACATCACAATTCAAAGCTGATCTGGAATAGTTTTGACAGTACAGTTTAAGTAATCTTGAGACTGGTTTTACACTCCAATAAGATTTTTACTCTCATAGACCTGGGAAAGATATTGAACTCAATTAACATTTTCTTTTAGTTGCTTGTGGCATAGCTTACATGCTTAGAGCTGCAATCCTAAGAGTATTTCCCAAGGAACAAGACCCACCGAATAAAATTAGACTTCTAACTACAGCTGCTAGGACTGTTCCATTTGGTAGTTGGAACTCTTCTTTGGATACATTTTAATATACTACCCTGGGTTACTCCTGGTCTGAGCCACATGGAAATCAACTGTGAGGAGGATCACAAAAATGACTATATCGATCAGATAGGGTCTAATGTTATTAAAATTATTTAGTAAAATATTTATATCCTGCCTTTCCTCTTGGCCAAGTTTAGAACAACTTTATTTAACATAAAGATCTGGATGTGGAAAGTGCAAGTAAATGCGTGTTCAATGTGATGTTCAGATATTCTAGCCCACAGAAGAAAAGGGCGTACCTACTAGCTGCCACTCCCTGAGGAATGAATTATTAGTTTAATTTTGTATTTCATATGAGAAGCATTAAAAGCTTCTCAACAGAGCTGTATATATGACATAACAGTTGCACTTTTAATTTTGGCAGCCCCAGCTAACCTTTGTCACTCAGCTCCTCAGCTCCAGGGAAGGATGAATTATTGATACAGTGTGACGTTAATATTTCATTCTGTTAGAAATGGATCGTGTAGCCAAACTGCAATCTGGGACAAGATCAGAAAGGTCATCTTGACTTACAGAGATTCTTTGTTAGCTTTTCTTAGCACTTGTTTTATTGAGAGATGCTACACTCAAATTCTAGACAATGACAGCACAGTCCTCAGTAGTTACAGCCTTCTCAGTCAATTGACATCAACGGATTTAGAAGGGTATCATTCTGCTGAGCATTGCACTGTGATCTAATTAAAGTTACTTGTGATTAAGGCTATATACCTAAGCTGATTTGCATGGCAGTAAGTTGCATTGGACTTAGTCTGAAAGTTCTGGAACTGCCTTATGTCAATGCAGTCAGGGGAGGGGGAATGTCTTAAGACAGTCATGAAGATTAACTTGTTCCATCAGTTTCCTTTAGGCTTGCCATTTGCCCACTGGCAAGACCCTATCCCGACCCTCAATCCCCCACCTTCAATAATTTAAGAATATTTTGAGAAGCAGGGGATAAAATGAAGAAAAATTACATTGATGGTAAGGGATTTCCTCTAGTTTCTATGTCAGGGGAAATTCCTAGAGCATCACTCAAAAGTTACCTTATTTCCTCCTGAATCTACACCCTCCCAAGCACTGTACAAAAATATCCCAGCATTTGCTGGTGCAGGGCTGGGAATGCTCATTTCCATGGAACTCAGGCACAAACTTTAGCTGGGCCCTAGATCAAGGCCCTATAATTTAATATAAAGTTATGCTTCATGAAGATCATGCCTGGCCCCCAGGATGTTTGCCTGGCATCTACCAGGACAGGGGCCTTCTTTGTGGTGGCTCCATCCTGGTGGAACCAGCTGTCAGGGGGTACATTGACCCTGCAGGACTTATGTAAATTCCGCAGGGCATGCAAAGCAGAGCTCTTCCATTTAGCTTTTCATTAATCGGGTCTGTTTATGTGGGCTGTCTTTTAGTTTTATTTGTATTGTGTTTTTAATTGATGTTTGTCAATATTTTAGCTGTTGTTAGCCATCTCAAAATCACTTGGTGGTGAAGGGCAACATATAAATTTAGTAATAATAATTGTTTAATGCAGCACATGTTGACCACAGTAACCCCAGTAAGCAAGAAACACCACTGGGACATAGCAGCCTGAAACAACTTTCATGTCAGCAGAAACTACTGTAAAAACCACACCCCCATTATCCAAAAGAAGCCACCTGAACAGGTATTATCAGGCAGGAAGGGTTTCCCATGTAAATACATTCATTTTCTCTTCTAAGGCTGTATTCCTAAAATACAGAAATATTGCATAGCAATATAACTGACTAAAAGAAACCATATAGCAAAGAAAAATGTCAGTTATGCAAAGAATAACAGAAGTCAAAAATAAGAATATCACAGTGGCTCAGGCATGAAAAAGATACTTTTTGATTTCAGTAAATACATGTTTGTTTGTTTATTGTTTGTTTATTTATTTATTTATTATATTTATATCCTGCCTTGCCAGCGAACCGGCTCAAGGCGGCTAACAGCATAAAATACCTTTATAACAAAGGTTTACAATATAAAATACACAATTAAAATTAACACCACATCCTACACAAACAGATGGCGACTTCAGAGTTCTCGTGGCGAACAGAACAGCAAGGGGTGCTACCAACAGGACCAGGGCGATGTTACCAGATCAATTCCTCCCCCCGGTGGCGGCTCCTAGTTGAAAGCCTGGCAGAAGAGCTCCATTTTACAGGCCCTGCGGAATTGCAATAGATCCTGCAGGGCCCTGATGTCATCCAGGAGCTTGTTCCACCAGTGGGGAGCCGCCACCGAGAAAGCCCTGGCCCTGGTGCAGGCCAACCGAGCGTCTTTCGGACCGGGGCAAGTCAGGCGACGTTGAGTGCCTGACCTTAGTGACCTCTGGGGCCTATATGGGGAAAGGTGGTCCCTCAAGTAGGCAGGCCCCTGACCATACAGAGCTTTAAAGGTTTAAATGTTCTCAATATCTTAGTGGATCTTGAATTTCAGTGACCTAAAAGAAATTTAAAAAACACAGTGGAAATGACTGGTATAAAACAATTAAGATTATAAGGATAAATTATGCTTGGAAAATAGAAGCTGATTTAACTGCCCAGGCAGCATCCTGGGAAAATGCATCCTATTGTGATAGATAATTGAATTGTAAATATACGGTAACTTTGCACTGTATATCAAAACTTTTCATAAATCCCAGATTGCAGCACAATCTCCTTTAAATTACCATTTGAATGTCCTTTTGTTGGCCTGGGGATTGTACAGATTCTTCATAATAGCCATGGTGGTAGTCACATGCATTATCCTGTGGTGAATGATGTCACTGAGATGAGGCAGCACTTGTTAAATCAGTTTTGTCATTACACTTATTTTCCAGAATTGGCCTATGGAAAGTTACTGATGCTACGCCTGAGACTAAACTGACAAAATATGGGACCCTCATAATTTCCATCGCTGTTGTCACCATTTTCTGATTGCCAGGTTGTAACCCTTGAGGTGTTTCCCCTTCCCCCACTATACAGTACCAAAACACTGAGTTAGAATGCAAGCTCAGAACTTCTGTTTCATTCCTCTTCATGGCCTCTTTGCCTGCTTTCCTCTCCTGCCTGCTGTGGGGCAAAATGCAAGGCTACCTGCTAGAACAAAATTAGCAAATGGACCAGGGAAGAAGAGGGTAGAAGGCGTACAGATTGGATCCTCATCTGCTGCTTTGAAAGTGTTAAAGAGGTAATTTCTACCTAGGTCACCAGTTTGCAAATCTAAACCAGGTCCTTTGCACAGCTGGGTAATACTTTCTACTCATTCTATTAAAGAATATCTGAAAACTTACATTCCTCTTTACATACAGAAGTTCTGTACTGTAACTAGTATGGGGCAACAAGGACATCTGATTTGGTGACAATCTGGACTGATCAGTAGTGCGAAACTCGTATCAAAGTCAGGTGATATGAACACATGAAGTTGCCTTATAGTGAGTCAGATCACCAGGCTCACAAGGTCAATGTTGTCTACTCAGACTGGCAGCACTGCTCCAGTGGTTCAGGAACCTGGACCTTTTATATGAAAGCAGATACCACTGAGCCACACAGTCCCACCTCTTATTGGCAACTATAATGTACACCAACTATTATAAACTGAGGATTAGGTCCATAGAAAATTAGAGAGTAGTAAACCCAGAGACTTTTTTGTTGAATATACTTCCAAACGAGGTATCGACTTTGGACACAAAGCTTCTATCACTCATCGTGACTGCAGCACGCACTCAACGGGCAAGACTGTGGAAGAATGCTGACCTACCGAAAAAAGAGGACATCATTACCAAACTAAGGGAATGGGCAGAGCTTGATAGACTTAGTTATTTGACGAACCTGGATAATAAGCAAGACTCTTTACTTGTGTGGTCAAAATTCACGAATTGGTTAGGAGAACATTAGTGTTCGTATATTCTGTGATACGTTGGATATAATAAGGTTTGTACAACGTGGTACAACTATGAAAATGTTAATAAAATTTGTTAAAAAAAAAAAGAAAATTAGAGAGTCGGAGCAGAATTTTGTAGTGTATGAACTTTGGAAAATTGGGTTATAAGAATAAAGATTAATCATTGCGGTGTCCAACAGATTCAATGATCTGAGGAAGTCAGTATGAAGAGCTCTGCTTTGCAGGCCCTACGGAGCTTACATAAGTCTTCATCGGAATTCAGGACTATGATCTTTCCCATTGGGACATTTTGGACTTTAAATGACTATACAGTTGTGCTTCTTTAACTTATGTTTATCTTCCCCGCAAGGCCTACTATTTGGATTGTATTATTAAATATAATGCTGTAGAATTTTGGAATTTTGCAAAAGACATATACACAAACTGATTTTCCTACATTATAGGATTCTTAGATTTAAATGCTGTGATAAGAGTGTTTCTCTGATAGTATATTATATAATAGTGTGTTGAAATTTGAATTAAAACAATGTACTTCAGTGTTTTTATAAAAACAGTCTTTATTAGTGAACAGCATCATATCACACAGTCTTTATTAGTGAACAGTGTCACGGTTTCTATCGTTTTTAAAAATAAACAATGTCACCTTTCTTATAGCTGAAGATAAGGGTTCCTGTCCCTCATTGCCATTAGCCCCCCATCTCCTCCTCCCCAAGCAACACTACGGTTCATCTTGGGCAGGGTTCATCTGCAGGTTTTTTGTGAACATGCTTTTGAGTGTTGAAACGAATCAAAATTTTTCAAGCATTCAGCAGTAATATTTGTTTTTCAGGGGCTTTCACAGATTACTATATCTATTTGATATAAGTAACTAGTTTACCTACAGGTCAATCCTAACCAGAATTATATCCTTACCAGTCTATTGGACTGAATGGTTTTAGGATTGCACTGCTGGACTGTGTGAATCCTGTGCCCAAATTATCTGTTGACATGATTGATTTCTCAGCAGTGACTAGAATTAAGGACCTGATTCCAGTGGCTTGCCATGCCAGCCCTATAACAGTTGTGGGAAATCGCATCTGTAGCACAGCTGGAGCAGCTGTGTTGGAAAATCAATCATTGTCTGGCAACCAAGCAACTGATTTTCCATCAATCATTACACGAGGCATTCCGTTTGGTTTATAAAACACATAAATTCTGCAAATGCAATAAGCGAACTCAGACTACAGCAGCAAGAGATAAAAGACAGCTTGAAAGCTGCTATCAGAGGTAATTTGAAAGACGCTGTATTTATATGCACCTGAAATGCAGCATTACAATAATAAACAGATGAACAGCTCGGCATGATTAGTTTTTTGTGGATAGGCAGAGCCAAGAGGGAACTAGAAAGGAAGGTTTTCCTCCTCCATTACAAACATCTTGTGCTACATGACGATGTAATTTCTCTTTCTGATAAAAACAGCCATTCATGAAAACAGTTATTTCTAAGCGTGCCAAGAACTCATAAATCCCCTGCAAATTCCTTCAGTTTAGGCGGTTTTCTAGTATTTTATTGGCCTAGCTCATTCAATCAGATTCAGTTACTGAAAATCTTATCATTCTGTTGAGATTACACCCGTTAATGTAACAACTTTGCAGAGGCCTTTATTTTTTTTTCACTTTTTTTTTTTTAAAGAGGATAATAAAGAGAACAGCATTGCTGGTCAGACAGACATTAAAGGAGAAATGTTTTTAATGCCAGGAATAAATCACTTCTGTGCCTGTCATCAGTGTAAAAGGGCGGTATACAACCAGCATCTCTCTGGCGAGCAGAATTTCTGGAGCCTCAGACAGGAGTAAGTGACAGAGAGGAACAAGATGGGCCCCTCCCATGGCTCACCAGCATTGGCTCTTCTGACAGGGAAAGGCCAACTCCGGGAACCAGCCACTGCCACCGCACAGTATATTCAGGAGGCAGAGGAAAATGGGAGTATAACCACTACTGGCAACATCCTTTTTTCCTCTGCTGTTAGGGTGCACCCTCCAAAGTAGCCATTTCCCCCAGGGGAATTGATCTTGGTAGTCTGGAGATCAGTTGTAATTCTGGGAGATCTATTGGCCCCACCTGGAGGTTGGCAACCCTATCATAGGTTGCCAACTTCCAGGTGGGTATCATAGAGTTTTGGGGCGATTGCCAGAGCGTCGCCCTGGCAACGCCCCCAACGTGATGACGTCACCTCCGGGTGATGTCATTACATTGGGGAAGGGGGGTGGGGTTCCCCCCGCCGGCCAAATGCTGGCCGGCGGATCGGGAACCCCTGTAGCGGGGGATCCCCCGCCCCCCAGGCTGACTTGGCAGCCCTACTTCCATGGCTAGGGTGGCCAACCACGAGATGGTGGCTGGAGTTCTCCTGGGATTACAACTGAACTCCAGGTGACAGAGATCAGTTCACCTGGAGAAAATGGCAGCTTGGGAAGGTGGGCTCTATGCACTGATGTCCCTCCCTTCCCCAAACCCTGCTCTCCTCAGGATCCACCCCAAAATCTCCAGGTATTTCCCAACCCAGAGCTGGCAACCATATCCATGGCAGATTGGAGATCTGAATTTCACTCTCCAAGATCCTAGCTTGACACTCTAGCCCAGTAGTACTCACTCTGTGGCTCACCAAGAGGGACATTCACAATTTCCATCAACCAAAAGAACCACATTACTATGTGCCCAATGAGCTACCCCACCATATGCACATATACAATGACATAATGTTTTCTAGTAAACAAGCAGAAGGACTTGTAAGGGGCCTTTCATTTTTTCCTTTACCACCATTTCCTCTTTCTCTTCCCTGAACACCCTCCCCGCCCCCCACCGTTAGCCTCTTGCCTCTTCCTGTCTCTTTCTTTCCTCACCTACCAGCTATCCTGCCTTTCTCTCCCACCCAACCTTATCTTCAGTTTTCCTTCCCTCCCTACAAATTGCAGAGTGCCTCCTGCCAGGCCATGCCCAGTTGTACAGTGATTAGGCTGAGAATGTGTAACTGGTCCAAGGTCACCCAGTGAGCTTCCATGGCAGAATGAGGATTCAAATATGGTTTTCTAAGACCCTAGCCCAAAACTCAAACCACCACACTGGCTTTCATGGGGTGGCTGCTGTTGAACAGTAGAAGCAACTGGGCCTGTGTGAATCATGCATGTCAGTAGCAGCAAGTTGCCTGCTGGTAGCTGGTGGGCCTGGTCCCAGGTAGCTGGTGGGCCTGGTCAAAAGCCAAAATAGCCATGGAAAGGGCCCTGCTCCTCTCCCCTGCCTTTTACTGACAGAAGCCAAGACTGGAAGGCTGACAGTACTGTTGTGGTTCCCTAGGAATGGCCACTGAGGACATTTGTTTCTTAAAGCTACAGATGCTGCTTCTATTATTATTTGGGGGCAGGTTATCCCCGTTTTTTGATTTCAGATTTTTCTGCAAACCTGGCGCTGACCTTAATGGACCAGTAGGTAGGAGGACTTGTCTTCTAGTCTCTCTCCTCCTACCTACTGTTTTAAGGTAGGAACCACTTGTCATCCACAAACCTTGCAGGACAATGGCCTTGTTTATTTTCTGGGAACATGGGAGAAAGATGCCACATTGGGGAAAAGCCACAGTTGGTATGTTGAAGAACCCCATGTAGCTTCTGATCCACTGGGAAGTATCCCCACTCTAACCACTATGCAGCATTGGCTTTGGGTTCTTGTAGGATTAAAAAAAGGGTAATAAATTACCTAAATAAATAAATATTGTGCATACATGCAGCTAAAATTCAGATTGGGACCACATGGAGAGGAACCCCCTGCTTGATTTCACTGATTGAAACAGAATTCCTCAGGCTGTTGTTGGCATTTAAAAGGGGGGGGGGATCCATCTTTTTCTCTTTCTAAGAAAAACATGGGGACCCTGATTTCAATCAGCAAAACCAAGTGCTGATTAGAGGGTTAAACTCTCATCAGTCACAGTTGCATATTCAGATCTTACCTTTCCAAACTGACCACGACCTGTGTTGTTTCTGTTTTGTCCCCAAGAGAGCTGAAATTGGCTTGAAATGATCTGGCTTTGCACTTATTTTTTTTCTGTTGGTACCTCTGGTCAAACAGGTATATCAGGTTTATTAAAAAAAAACTTGCTGTGCCAATTCACCAAAAGTGGAATGGCCTATAACCCACCCATCCCCCGCGCTCTGAGCAACACAATACTTCAAAATGCTTTCAGACTCACTCTCTCAAAAAAACCATTGTCAGTCTCCAGTCTTAGACTGCTTCTGGAGCTGAAAGAAGGCTGTTGATGGAAGAATGAAATTTGAGGCCTAGAATGCTAAACATGACTCAATCTTTCCATTGAATGGAGAATTCTGCTTGCAATTATGTGGCCCAAGAGGAGAAATTAAGCTGTAACGCACTAGTGACTAACTTAACCCTTTAGAAATTCCGATAGCAGGTCCCTTCCCAGTCCACAGAAGACACACAAATGCTGGGGCACATTTTTATTTAGTCCCTGACAGGTAATTAAAGATTTGTTTTATTGAATTCTCCCTGGGTGTGTAACATAACTATAGAAACAATCTGAAAACCAATTGCTTCTTTATTTACAGGGTCCTAAAGACCCATTAAAACTTAAAAGTGGACTATATAAAACCTTTTTTGAAGTTTTATTTTTCTTTAATGTTGGGGCTTCTTTTCACCCGTTTGATGATCGTTTATATAGTCACTGTAGTTTGATGTACACTCTGACATTCTGCGCAATGGAAGAAATGTTCCAAATGTGTTTTCCACGAAAAAATACAGAAATACAGACTTCTCAGCCTCCCCCCCACTGGATGTTGATCTGAAAAGCTGCTCATTAATGGAACAAGAATGGAAAGGTAGAAAGGAGGTGGGTTTTATTTTTTTCCCTCCCAAATGAAAAGGAGATGGGAGGACCTCTGTACATTTCAAATAAACCCAGAGTAGAAAGAGAATTTGTACCTCTGGTTTTACTACAGAGCCTGGTTCTGGTGTAAGGGAGCACTGGCTATAAATAGGGTTGTCAGCTCCAGTTTGAGAAATACCTGGAGATTTCGGGGGTGGAACCTGAGGAGGGTGGGGTTTGGGGAGGGAAGGACCCCTGTGCCAAAGAGTTCACCTCCCAAAGCAGCCATTTGCTACAGGGGGGTGTATCTTTGTCATCTGGAGGTCAGTTGTAATTCCAAGAGATCTCCAGCCACCACCTGGAGGTTGGCAAGCCTATCTGTGAATGAGAGGGATGTGAATTCAAAGTCCAAGGTACCAGGAAGCCCCAGGGTAGCTTCAAATGAGCAATCTTCTCCAAGCTTGATCTTTCTCAAATATGGTGCAAATATCTAGGTAGGTCATTTCAAAGTTAGTATAATATAGAACGTAGAATATTGAACCTGGGAGGCAGGAAAATGAAGCTGAAGTCTGTATTTGGATAGCAAGATCACTGGATAAGTCTGTATCCCTTGGTGAAAGGTCAGTAGCCTACATAATGCAGTTTAAAAGTTTTTAAAATGGTTTCATGTATTTTTTTTAACCATTCAGAAAGAAAGCACATTATATAAATCTCACGCTGTATTAAATTTCCTAGGTCATTTTCATCAGTAATATAATACAATACATAAAACCAGGGGTCATTTCGAGCAGGAGCTTGGGGGAGCGCAGCTCCAGGAGTTGGTGCTAGCCCCCCCCCGCCACCACCGCGGGGGAATGCCTGCTTGTGTCATGGCTGCACCAAATGACCCCGTCCCCTGGAAAGGTCCTTGTTCCTCCGACCAGCCTTCTGAAGGCTTCAGCCACCACTGAAGTTATCCTCCCAGAATAGTGGTATTTCTGAGGCTTGGATTGGTAGCTGTCCCTTCTCTGCCAGCTCTTTCTTTCTCTTTCTCTCTCTCTCTCTTCTTTCTTTCTTGCCTTCTGACATACTTCCGGTGATGTCAGGTGGTGTAGCATATGCAAATAAGTTATCCTAATGAGTTATGCTAATGAGCTTCTGCGCCTCTTTTTCTACGAAATGACCCCTGCATAAAACACTGTCTTAAAATTTCCAAATTGCCAGGCTATACCAGAAAAGAATGACAATTCACAAAGTAGATGTCAGTGAACGTGGATTTGCTAATAAGTGTATGATCAGTAGTGATCTGGTGGCCAGCAATAGAGCCAGGGATGGTGTAGTGGTTTAAGTATCAGACTCGGAACACAGAGGCCAAGGTTTGTCCCACTCTACCACAGAAGATTGCCACGTGACCTTGAGCCAGTCACTCTCAGCCTACTCTACCTTATAGGGTTGTTGTGAAGATAGAATGGAGGGAAGGGGGAATGCTGTTGTAAACTGCTTGAGAGGTGCATTGGGGAGAAAAACTGTATAAATAAGCCCAGTTGACCCACAATTCTTGGCTCATGTGCCTGTATGATCTATGAGTTTCAAACACATTTTTGGTCACATTGTATATTTGTGGTGTGCATTTGAAACATCAATAATCATTCCTAGAAAATCTAATGTGTGAAGAGGTCTTTTTAAAGTATTTGAACAGTCTTGTTCTACGAAAAGCATATCACTAATTTAGCCTGAGAAATTCTCCCCCCGCCTGAGATGTTAAATGTAGCTAAGCAAATAATTTGCACATTTTCTGTACGTGAGGCTAAGCCTTCCTCCCATTAACTGTGCATAGGCAAATACACTCCCCGTAGAGACCCTAGTTATCAGATTATCTCAAAGATGCCGCGTTTTTAATTTCTCTCAGTTTCTTATAAACCCTGCTAATAAAATCTGCACCCTGTGGAACCCACTCTGCTCATTAGCTATTATACACCCTCCGGCAGCAAAAGTCTGTTTACATTACAAAAGAGATGATAAAATATGCTTGTTGCCAGCTCAGCTGGCCCCTACGGGAGCTGCGTTGTGAGACTCTGCTGTCTAACTATCTCTTCACCTGACTTTCAGCCGCCCTAGGATAGATTTCCTTCATTTAGCTCATTCGGACTTTTAACAAACCGCTACAACTACCTGAGATCAATTTCTTAAATCACAGTTTAATTATTTAAAGGGAGTGAGCTTTGGCTCTCTGTTAAAAACACTGTCCCTGCCCCCCATAGAACAACATTAAATCATTGTTTAATCCTTATTACTGCCTTAGGGTTTCCCTTGCCTACCATGGCACTGCAGAAACTTAATTTCAATATTTACCACTTAGATCACTTAAGGGCTGTCAGCTTTAATAACATTTTATCAATTGGATACTTATATTATTTGGTTTCATAAAAATAACAAGGCCAGGCTTTGCATTTCAATGATATTGGGGTTGACTCCATTAAATGCTCTGGGATTTCATTAATGTTTGCCCATAACATTATATACACAGACTGACAGAATGTACTGAAGAGTAACTTAGAGTGCCATCCCTGAGCAGAGTTACACCCTGAGCAAAGTTACAGTTTAATATTACAGCTGCAACACATGGACACCTAAGTGAAGGAGAGATCAGTTGTACCAGGGTAAAAGAAGCATCTTGTCTGTGCTAGTTGCAGTGTTATTCTACAAGCCATACATCTTTCACGGGTACAAATGCATCTTGTTTTTCATTTTCCTCTTAGTCTCTTTTAGCATCCCTTAATCAAAGTTCATGCAGGATTCTTGGATGTCTCCTGTACCTATGGTTCCCTGTGTTTTGCTGCAGAAATCATCTGAGACACTCCTGACCATAATTCAGAACTAATTGTTTATTACAAAAATGTTCTGAAAACCCGGGGGGGGGGGGACTTAGAATGGTGCAATATAGGACACTTAGCTTATTTCAGTTTGTCTTTAGGGACCTAGTTCACTCCTAAGTAATTGAGATGTTAGTCCAGCAAACAAGTATTGCTTGGAAGAGTGTATGTATAGACACTGAAGCAAGCATGGCAAAGCTGCAGTAAAACTTTGTATTGTCATGCACGCATGCTTCATTTTCTGAATCTCCATGTGCCCCAAACCCCAGCTGAAGGTCAGATGGAGGGAAATGCTCCATTATGTCTCTTGTGGATGTCTTCCCCATACACAAAGCTAAGCCCAAGGAAGGAGAAGGGCTGTGCCCGATTTTTATAAAATCTCTATGAACTAGTCCATTATCACCATCAGTTTTCAGATGGGGACATAATATTTGTCATCAATTCAGGAAGAGGTGGAAGGGGAACAGTCTAGTTTAAATGGTCAACTTTGGTAGTAACAAAGATGACCAGTATGGTCATCTCTGGAGGCCTGCTTTGGCTGGCCCTACCATCTGGGTGAGAAAGGGCCTTTTGGGTCATGGCATCAAAATAATGGAATTGCCTCCTCAGGAAGAAGAAGAAGAAGAGATTGGATTTATACCCCACCGATACCCTAAAGTCACAATCTCCTTTCCCTTCCCCTCCCCACAACAGACACCCTGTGAGGTAGGCAGGGCTCAGAGAGCTCTTTCAAGAACCATGAGAGAACAGCTCTGAAAGAACTTACGACTGAGCCAAGGTCACACCAGCAGCTGCATTTGGAGGAGTGGGGAACCAAACCCGGTTCTCCCAGATGAGAGTCTGGGCTCCTAACCACTACACCAAACTGGCTCTCTGAATCTCAGGGAGATTCATCTGTCCCCTTCTATCATTCTCTTCCACCAGTGGATGAAGATTTTGTTTTCTTTTTCCTGGTGTTCCCTCACTGATTCTCATTGACCCTTCCTCCTGTTCACGTGTTTGTGTAGTTTGTATTGATGTTTTAAATTTGTTTTTATATAGTTAGATGTATTTTAAACATATGTTAATGTTTTTGTTGTTCAACACTGTGGGGACCCTAAGCTGGGTGGAAAAGCAGCTTTAAAATATCTTAAGTAAATAAAAATAACCAAAAATATGTAGATTTAAATCTACCAGTCTCTTTCATGACCTGTCGAAGCCATGCTTGTAAAAGAGCAGCCACACAAGGCCCTGATTTACATCAGCACCCTATGTAGGGGGATTTAACCCTTCCCCTCCCCATGGTTTTATCAATCACAACTGCCCTCCTCCAGGTCATTGTCAAGTCTTGTCACCTTGCAGAAGGCATCATTGCCAGGATCCTGAGTAACACAGAGCCGGATATCCAGCCATCAACAGCCATCCTGCCAACTACATAGAGTGATGACTGGCTCATGCTATGAAGAAATAAAACATTTACTCATGCTTTTTCCTTCCCCATTTCAACCATTATGGAGAAATAGAACTTGCTGGTATGAACTGGGGAGATCTCATAGTGGGTCAGAAAGTGGGAAATCAAGAGAAGACTTAAAGCATAAGATATTAGAGTTAGCAGAAATGGATAGGCTGAGTATGATTTGGTAAAACAAAATGAAATATAAGTTTTGGAAGAAATGGAATACAGTTTATTTATGGCTGGTTATTAATTTTGAAAAATAGGCTGAAAAGTATGTATGTTTAAGACTAAATGAGATATAAGCCATGTATATAATGAACTTATGTACTATTGTCTTCTGTTCATCTTGTAATGTACTTTTATACAAAACTATAATAAAATTATTCATAAAAAAGAAGGAAAGTGGGAAATCCAAGGATGAGGAAACACTGGGCTGCACCCAGCAATGTGCCAACAGAAAAAAAAGTAAAAATGCCAAGTGATAGATGACTGATTTTTTATACAAAGTCCCTACATGTTTTGCCTCCCAGGCTTCCTCAGGGAAATCATAACATTCACCTAGTGTTGGAACTGTCCAAAGCAATTGAATACTTTTTAATGGTGGGCTCTCCTTCTTTGGAGGTTTTTAAACAGAGGCTAGATGGCCATTTCACAGCAATGTTGATTCTGTGAAATTAGGCAGATCATAAGAGGGAGGGCAGGAAGGGTTGCATCAGTGCTTAGCTCTTGTGGTCCTTTTTTACATGCCCAGGGAAATGCCGATTGCCACTTTGGGATCAGGAAGCTATTTTCTCCAGGCCAGTTTGGCCAGGGATCCTGGAGGGGTTTTTTTTGCCATCTTCTGGGCATGGAGCAGGGGTCACTGGGGGTGTGTGAGGGGGGAGATAGCTGTGAATTTCCTGCATTGTGCAGAGGGTTGGACTAGATGACCTTGGAGGTCCCTTCCAACTCTATGATTCTTTGAGTCTAAAATTAAATTGCTGTGGACCGAGTTTAATTGCTGTAGACAGTTCTAAATGTTCTGATTCCCCCTGACGAAGCCTGCATGGCGAAATGCATAGGGACTTTGTATAATAAATCAGTCATCTTTCACCTGGCATTTTTTCCCTTTTCGGCCCAGTTCAAGTATCAGCCACAAACTTTGTACGTGACCATAGACAGGCCACTACTCTCTCAGTGGTCACAGTGTCCCTTTGTCCAGCTGCAACTACAATACCAGTCTACCTTACAGGAATTTTATAAGGACTGAGATTGTATCTCTGAACACTATGTAAATGTTAGGAACTAGGATAGAATATCTGTTTTACATGCCTGTTTCTTTTCCTCTTACCATTGGACGGAAGGGAAATAATAAGTAGCATGATAACGAGTGGAAATCGTACTGGGATAAGACTATAGTTTGCAGGAGATTGTACTCTGGATAATCCCGAATAAAGCATTTGTAGGGAAAATGCTAATTAGATCTGTAAGCCCCAGATGTACTCAGTGGCCCTAAATCAAATTATTTTAACAAAAGCTGGAAAGGAACTTCAGAGATACATTAGAACAGATGAGCCTCAGCTTATCAGGCCACAGGTTCATGTCATCCAGCCCCCTCTTTCTCACAGCGGCTAGCCAGATGCTAGATAGGCTAATGGTTTCAATCATTTCCTTTCCCCTTCCAGAGCAAGGCACTGTGGTATGATGCAAAAATAATAAAAAGAAACCCATTGCGAGTCTAACTGAAGGCTCTGAACCACAAGTTGGTCATAAAGTACTACTGTAGCAAACTTGTTTAATGGTCAGTGGGACATAGGAGAGAAGGAGGTTCTGCAGGTTGGTTCATAAACCAACCATGTGTCTAACAAAAAGCAGGTGCTTTGAGAAGGAAGTCATGTAATTTGTTGGTTTATTCACGTCATGCTCAATTCCCCACCATTTTCTCAGAAAGCACCTCCAGCAGAGATCATTCCCGTGGCCTAAATTGAATGCAACAATCCAGATGGCAGTCCAGCTATTCTGCCTCCTATCAGCGAGAGAGCCGTGTGTTGCTCAGGTTTCGTATTTAAAAGCATATAAAAAGGAGGGCTGTGCAGATCGGAATGAGTGCGCATGGGACCTCAAGCCTGACATGGTCCAGAGGTGTTCTTGGCAATCTCTTCATCAGGCAGAGGGTTTAAAAAAAAAAGCAAAAGAAAACCAAAGTTATTAAATAAACAGGATAGGATGGGGATGTCCATCTATGAGTAGATTTTATGTCAGGACAAAACTCCCCTTGAAAACATGTGCTATACAGTTACCCTGTAAAGGGGGGGGGGAGAATCACCAGGAAGGAAGGGCAATTTGGTGTAGGGAAATGGCAGGGAATGGGGTCAGGCACACCCTCCCCCCTCCCTTACTACTTTTCTGCACCTTTTCCTAAATTCCCTTTTCATTAAAAATAATACCTTTGTAAGTAATGTATATTTTGGCTCCATTTGCCCACATTACTTGAAATATAAACTGCTTGATGTAATCCAAGACTTTCCAGGCCTCAGATGAACAGGTTCTTTACTGTAAAAGTAACTCTGCCTCTCTGGCAACCCTCAGAAGATGGAGGGTGGACATTCATCCTAATGGCATCCCATGATGCCACAACTTCACTTCCAGCTGTGTAACTTGAAGTGACATCATTGCGTCATGGGATGCTCTAGGATTCACTCAAAACCATATGGTTTTATCATATGGCTGTCTGGTTTCAGGTGAATCCTAGATCATCCCACAAAGTGGTGATATTAGCTTAGGTCATGCAGCCAGAAGTGGCATTGCAGCACTGCAGGACACCATTTCAGCCTGCCCCTTTCCCCTCTGCTGCCCTATCGGGCAACGGTGGGCTGAGCTGCAGGCTGGGAGGCTGCCTGCCAAAGCGGGCAGCCTGGCCTCCCTGCTGCCAGAGGGACAGAGAGTAAGCACAGCCACCTGTCCAATGATCACACAGACTTTCCAAGGCAGAAAATACAAAAGTGTGCTCCAGAAGGCATAAACCAGAACTGGTGCTGCCACGCCAGGGAAGCTTCAACATTGGTTAAAAGAACCAGTTGCCTTGGTCAGAGCCACTCATGAAGCCTGACATGGCCGTGGTTTCCACTCACTCTCTGATAACGCACCCACACTATGTGCAAGGGCTCCTGGGTGGCTACATGTAGAATTTAGGTAGTGCTTTAAAGGTCATACTTGTGAGAGGTAAGAGGCAAACAGCAACTCTGACCCAGAATTTCTGATTCTTTGATGACTAATTCTGATTGCAGCAAACTAGATTCAACCTTAGACCAACTTACAGAACCATCTTAAGCAGAGTTATCTTTCCTATTATATAAAGCCGTTTTAACATTCCAAAGGGCAAGATTCCATGGGGCGCCAAAATCAGTAGGCTGGACGAACTGCCTCTCAAAAGGGGGACCCTAGCCATTGTCTGCATTCTCTCCCTGCTTTGCCTCAGTCCCGCCCACAGAACCACCGGCCAGCGTCTCGGCCTCAGTCTGGAGGGAGCCAGCGAAGGGGAAGGACCGACTGGGAGCTGGGTCCACGCTTCTCCTCCGCCCACTGCCAGGTGGGTCGAACTGTCCAAACAAAACAAAGAGAATGGCGGGGGGAAAGAAAGGGAATCCAGGCACTTCTGCCTGACAGAGAGACCAGAGCGCCTTCCTTCTGACAGGCAAAACTGCCCGGGATCCATTCTCTCCCTTCCCTAACTGTCCCCTCAGGGGCCTGCTTCTGTCAGTGAAAACACAATGGACTATCAGCATAACCCCTCCCCCGCACACTGCCAAATTGCCAAATTTCCTCTCAGAAGACACTGTGAAACAGTCAAAGAGAAGGGGGGGGAAGGGAAAGGGTGCCCCAGGCTGGGTTCCCTGCAGCCCGCCCACCAAACCTCTGCCCGCCAAAATTCACCTCATAATGTGGCTTCACCTCAGAAGAGAGGATGCCATTTGCCTTCCCTTCCCATCACCTCCAAACAGAGCAAAGGGGGGGGGGATCCAGGCGCTTCTGCCTGTCAGAGAGAACAGAGCACCTTCCCTCTGACAGACAGAACTGCCAGGGATCCATTTTCTTCCCTCTCTCCCTTCCCATCACCTCCAAATGGGGCAAAGAGAAGGGAAGGGGAGGGGACGGCTGGGCCTGGCTGGGGGGGGGGGAGCAGCAAAAGAGGAAAAGGTGAGAGCCTGCCTCCCCACAATGTGAGCCTACTGCCAAGGAAGACCAACTGCAAAGAAACATAAAGTCCTCAAGCCTCCTGCATGTGGCAGCATGCTCAAGCCATTAATGTTAGTGTATAAGTGGATCAGGGCAAAAGGCAGAATGGGAAAGGGGGCACTCTATTATACATACAGGTAGTGACGGGGGGGATGGCTTCCTCACAGCCCTATCCTCGCACTCCTAACTTTGCCTACTCACATTACACTCTCAAACAATGCTCCCTCTAAGCTGTGGAGTCATGTGAGCAAAAATTCTGCTTTGTGAGCCACTGGCATTTCAGTTGTGAGCAAATGATTTGGCTACTGCATGAAATAGTTTGCTCTGGAGCCATCCTTTCCAAGCTAAGACAAAACTGTGTGAGCCAGAGCCTAAAAACTATGAGGTACATCACAGTGGGGAATTTCACACAGCCATTATGTTCCGTTTCAGGAACTCTTCAGTAACAGTTTCTGTCAGGCATTTTACACAGAACCATATTAGTACCGGTTCCCTAATGGAACATTCTGGCCCTTTCACGCAGAAATGTGCCTCTCCCGTTGGGGAAGCGTTCCTGAGCCGCTTTACCTTGAAACCTCCTCCCAAGCGTTCTTCTGTTCTTTGTACCAGTCCTGAAGCGCTATAGGGTGCTGTGTCAAGTGCCTGAAGCGCTTCCTCCGATGACGAGTGTGTGTGCATGTGTTTGTGTGTGCGTGTGTTTATGTGTATGTGTTCTTTGTGTGTTTGTGTGTGTATTTGTGTGTGTTTCTATGTGTGTTTCTGTGTGTGTGTGTTTGTGTTTCTGTGTGTGTGTGTATGTGTTAACTTGTGTGTGTTTGTGTGTGCATGTTCTTTGTGCATTTGTGTGTGTTTGTGTGTGTGTGTTTGCATTAGTGTGTGTGTGTTTGTGTGTTTGCACTAGTGTGTGTGTGCATTTGTGTGTGTGTGTGTTTGCATTTGTCTGTTTGTGTTTTTGTGTGCGTGTTTTTGTGTGTGTGTTTGTGTGTTTGCGTTTGTGTGTGTTTTTTGTGTGTTTGTTCTTTGTGTGTGTGTGTTTGTGTTTCTGTGCAAGACCCATTGTTGCCAATCTCCAGGGGAGGGATGGAGATCACGCTAAATTACAACTGCTCTTCAGATGGCAGTGATCTTCCCCTGGAGAAAATGGTGGACTCTGTGTCATAATACCCGGCTGAGGTCACCACAGCAAATTGACGCTGAGTGCCCAAGGCTGGGGCACTCTCCCAGAGCCTCTTTCTAGAACCCGTTGTATTTATTTCCACAACGGGCCTTATTCCTAGTGTCATATAAGTGTGAGAGTCCAAAGATTTCAAACCAAAGCAAAGGATCTTAAACAAGAACTTCTCTTTATTTGGTGGATCAGTGGTGCACACTTGTTGAGTCAGTAATAACCATATGTAGCAGGTTGTAGCACAGATATAGTGTATTCAAACTAGGCAGTATGTAATTCTCTACCAATCACGACCCAGTGAAAAAAGGCACCCAAAACCCCCGTCCCATTTATTCCCTTGGAAAAGAAGCAGGACAAGAAAAGATTGCACCTGCAAGGAAATTTCCGATTAGCAACATAGTCTATGAGAAGAGTTAGCCAAGGCCATAGATAAGACAGGGAAAGCGGTGGAGGCTCAAGCAAGGGAAAGGAACACATTCCAAAGGGTGAGATGACATGTCATGACACAGTTACATCCCAACTCCCAAGCGGGAAATGTCAGATCCTGACAAGAAGTCCATTGAAGTCAATGGATTGGACTAAATTTTCCACTAGCAGAATGGGAGGTATAATTTCCATCTATTTCCTTTTCCTACTGCCAACCCCCCAGTTTGCCCCCATATTATTCCTGTTATATAATTTTTATTATTATAGCAAATCAAAGCAGGATACAACAATGTCAACATTTTCCATGCCAGAAAAACAAAAAACAAAAACAAAACAAAACAAAAACCCAAAGTCACCATATCAAACAGTGTACAATCACAAGTAAGTATCTTTGAAAGAGTCAAGTTAGTGTCTGGTGGTTTGCTAAATCTGTTTTAACCTGAGTGTAGCTGTCTTAACCATTAAGTCTAGTGGGGTGTATGGTGTGAGCAGGGGAAAAGAGTCATGAAAGAGACAGAGTGGTAGGTTTCAGAGACGGAGCCAAGAGGAGTAGCCAGGATCCTGGGGAAGTAAGTTCTGGGCAGTCATGTATGTTAGGAATGGGTACCAGGTGCACACGAATCGGGAGGAGGTCGCATCAATGGAGGGGTTGGGCGGGCTGAGGCTATTCGTGATTTTGTCCATGAGAAATTGTTCCCAGACCTTCTTTCGCCATGAGTCTAGAGATGGAGCAGTATTGAGTTTCCAAGATGCTGCTATGGATGTTTTGGCCGCCGTGAGGAGGAGGGTGGTCAGAGGGAGAAGTGGCTCTTCTCCTAGAGAGGGGTCCCTAAGGTGCAGTAGAAGGACTGTTGGGTCTAGAGGTAGAGATTGAGATGTGATGGTTGTTATCTCCTTAGTTACTGAAGACCAGAACTGTTGGATTTGAGGGCACGACCACCAGCAGTGCAAATAGTCACCTCGTCCTCCGCAGGCTTTCCAACATAGGGGTGAGTGGTTCTTGTTGAAGTGATGTAGGCGGGTTGGCGTGTAGTACCATCTGGAGGTCAGTTTGAAGAATTGATATCTAACGTTGAAAATCCCAGATTTGTTTGCTGTCGAGGACCAGATCAAGGACCATTGTTGTTCAGTTAGCGTTCGGCCAAGGTCCTTGTCCCAAGCCCTCTGGTAGTGAAGTTGGTGGGGGCCAAAGGAGTCTGAGAGTATTCTGTAGATGTTTGAGAGAAGGCTCTTGGAGTGTTCCGAGTAGGTTGATAGTAGTACCTCGAATGGTGTCTTGGCCCTGTGGAGGCTCTTTTTGTTTAGTACAAAGGAGAACAAGCTGCCTAGTTGGTAGTATGTGAGCCAGGGGATTTGGTGATTGACCAGTTCTTCAAGCTTCGCTTTCTGTAAGATTTTACCGTTCCTGGTAAGGTCTTGGAGTCTCGTGAGTCCCGCTTTGGTCCATGTCTGGAAGTTCCCTGGTTCTTGACCTGGTGGAAACCACTCCTGGAAGGTGAAGGTGGAGAGTGGTGATATGGGGGGTGCAAGCAGGTTCTTCGTGGCATCCCAGATCCTTAGGGTGTGCGCCAGAAATGGGTTGTCCAAGGTTAGTATGGATCTCTTGTTCTTGGGGCACCACAGCGTTTCATGCAGAGATAGGGGTGCTGCGGCAGACTGCTCAATTAGCATCCAGCCTATATCCGGAGAGCTGTTTGTCATTTTGACTGCATTAGCTAGAGCTGTTGCTTGGTAGTATCTTCCTAGATCTGGGAGGTTAAGGCCCCCTCTGCCCCCCATATTATTCCTAAGGGTCCCCTGATCCCCAAGAGCAGCTTTTTGGGAAGATCAATGGGCTGCAGCAGGAAGGACAGGCAGGAAAATGCCTTCCGTTAGCTGGCCTGAATCCAATGACCTCAAGGGTGAGGCTGTATTGAATGGCACTGTTAGTGCTGAACTTGCCACACTCTCACCAGGTCACCTTAGACATGCTTCTGTTCTTTCAGCCTGGTATACGAGGTGCATAATGCATTTGAGATGCCCACTTAACTGTATTACTCACCCTATGCTTGCATGAAGACAGGAAAACAGGTCCTGTGCAGAGGGAGGGAAGTAATTTTGATCCCTGCTTCTGCTGCAAAAATAAAGCAGGGTGAGGCTGGGAGGCATCTTGCAAGCATCAGTGTGGTATAGCAGTTAGAGTGTTGAGCTACAAGTGGAGAGTGTCTGGGTTCAAATCCTATTCAGCTCATGGGGTGATTTTTGCCAGTCACTCTCTCAGCCTGACCTGCTCCACAGGGTCCTTTGTGAGGATAAAATTAAGGAGGGGGAAACCAGGTGTCATGTCTTGACCTCCTTGGAGGAAGGGCAAACCAAAAATGTAATAAATGTGTTAAGGTTTAAAAGGGAATGTAGGCAACTTGTGCAAACTTAGCTTGTATTGCTTACAAAATCTCCATCCCTCTTAGCTCCTTTCTTTACATTGCATTACATTTCAGGGAAAGGCACTGGGCTCAGTGGTAGAGCATCCGCTTGGCACACAGAAGGTCCCAGGTTCAATCTCAGGCATCTTCAGTGAAAAGGATCTGGTTGGTAGTAGGGGATATGAAAGACTTCTGCCTAGCATCCTGGAGAGCTGCTGCCAGTCAGAGAAGACAAGATGGGCCTGGATAGAACAATGGTCTGGCTCAGTATAAGGGAGCTTCAGCTATGCATACGAATGTTTGCATCCATTATGCCTGGCATGTGGGAAAGTAGTGATGGGGGAAGGGGTGTTTAAACTTCCTTCCTTCCTCAACCTCACCTGAGTGGCACAGCAGCTGTGGGGGGAGGAGTTCCAGGGGAAAAACAGAACAGCAAATAAAGGGTTAGGTACATCCCCCTTCTGCCTAGCACCTCTCCCTCCCAAGTGCCACCCAGCTTTGCATGTAGGAGGCAATCTCATGTTTGCCATCAAACCAATATAAAATTAAGAATCAGTTCTCATTATGCCAACAGCTGTCCAACCCCCCTCCCAAGTCATTGAAACAAGAAGCATTATGAGAACACACTTCAGAATCAGATTGCATCCTCCTCCTCCTCCTCACATTCTATGCAGCTAACTTGATCACAAGGCCTAACATAGGCATTCACATACGTTTACTGAAGATGAAGAGAAATAGCTGTTTACTCTTACTATCATTCATCATATTGCCAGACAGGAGCTCAGAGTGACTGTCCTCCCCTTTAAAGAAACTAATTGTAAGCCACTTTCAATATGTCTCCTTTTGTTAATTTAATATCCTCAGAAAGACATAATTGGGCCGGAGGGGAGAGTTTCCCTGCAAATTGTGAATTTCCTCCATAAACACAAACACGAAGGCAGGCTAATACAGTAAGGGAATATGGGATTAATTTTGAAATTGTCTGATTAGTGGATTGCTGCCCATCAATAATTGCCTTATATTTTCCCAAGGCCCCGTCTTTATTGGAATCTGGCAAGACATCTGCCTACAGAGTCTCTCAATCAGTTCGAGCAGCTGGGAGAGCCTTTGGAGAAACCACAATTGCAAGTCCACAGGGGCAAATTGTTACACAAAGCAATACAGACCAGGCCTGTCCCATTTATGACATTTGAGTTACTAAACTCTTTCTTCCCCATCTGACAGCAGTTAAGTTGGATATTTATTTTCTTAATAGAATTGCTACTGCTGTGTTTTGTTTCCAAAAATTAGCACAAAAGACTAATGACGCCAGCACTGCTCAGTAGAATCTCTGCATGCATCACTGTGAATTATGGTCGGACAGTCAGATTAATTCCCTTGGGGTGTTGTTATCAGGAGCATGCAACAGCTAGGGTTTTACAAGCAGGATTGAGGGCAAGGGGAACATAAAACAAAAATTAAGCAGAGGGGCGGGGAATCTATGAAGTTATAAAACAGCCTGATTTGATTGATAAATTATACCCTTGATGTCCTGAAAAGGTACTCCCCCCCAACCCCCCCCCATTGTGTTGTTAGTGTACTATTTTAGGGCACAAACCATTGGGATATTCTTCCTGCACTGAAAAGAAAGTGCAAAAGCACATGTTCCATTTGTAAAATTTAGGTCTTGGCAGTGTATTCCCTTCTTTCAGTACTACAGTACACATCTGCTTCCTTCAGTCAAATGGAAACAAGAGGTGGACAGCAGTTTCTCCACGAAGCTACACCCCTCAGGACCAAACCAGGAGGGTGCAATACCTGAGTCCAGGTGGCCCAGCCTAGGCTTCGAGCTTCTTCCCTGTGCACTCCCTGTGGTCTGTGCAATTCTTTTTCTTTCATGAGATTGCATGTACGGGACTCATGTATGGACAGTAGACCCTTGTCATTTGTGGGGGATCTGTTCCCGAGACCACTGCAACTAGCAAAATCTGAGAATATTGGGGCCCACAAAAATGTGATAATGTAATGGAGGCATTAGGAAAAGAGAAAGACTCAACATGTGATGGACTGACTCAATAAAGGAAGCCATGGCCTTCAGTTTGCAAGACCCAGGAAAGGCTGTTAATGATAGGAAATTAATGCATATGGTCACTGTAAGTCAGAAGTGATTTGACAATATGTAACACATACACGATGATGATGATCATGATGGTGTGTTTGCAATAAAAACAGGATTAAAACAGTGCAGTAATAACAATGAAATCTGGTATTTTAGTCCTGATCATCACCCCCATCCCCCATTGCTCACTTTTTGACACTGTAATTTGGGAGCAGGAGCATCATGCATATCATGTAGTTTAGCTGTAAACTGCAAATGAGTGAAATTGTGAGCTGTGAGACAACCCAATTGTCTGTCTAGTGAACTATATGGACAAAAAAACATGACATCTTATGCTCAGTAGTGCAGGACACATCACCCTTATAATCACTAAGACAAAATTTGGCTATTGAATTCATATTAAATTCCTAATGATCTGTTCCTAACATGGCCACTTTAAGAAAAAAATTATACTTATCTTGTTCACTGTGGGAAGACTATACCAAAGGAAAACAGGGGTGCTTACCTGTAACTGTTGTTCATCGAGTATCTTCTGTGCAGGCACACATGGGGACTGTGCATGTGGAGGCCTGCCGATCAGTAGGTATACAGCTCTAAGCTCACCCTCAGTTCCTCCATGCCGCCAAGAGCATGTTGTGGGGTAGGAGGGAGGGTATGTGTGCCCACACAGAAGATACTCAATAAACAACAGTTACAAGTAATCAACCCTGTTTTCATCGTCAATCTTCTGTGCAGTCCCACATGGGATTCTAACAAGCTATATAAGGAGGTGGGAACATGCTCACCTATTTAAAAAGGGAGTGGAGAACAGCCTTTCCAAATTCTGCTTCCCTTCTGGCTGCAACCTGCAATAGTGTCGCACAAAGGTGTCAGAAGTAGTCCAGGAGGCAGCTCCGCAAGTCTCTTCCAGAGGAACACCACCCCAAAACGCTGTTGAGGACACCACAGGTCTCATGGAGTGAGCCAGAACCTCGAGGGAAAGAAGAATCAGCCAAATCGTAACACGACTTAATAGTCTGCACCAACCACCAGGAGACAGTCTGTGGGGTAGCCCATTTCCCTACCCTTGGACCTGAAAACATATGAACAGAGAGCCCTCCCTATGGTATTTGGCCATTTGCTTCAAATAAAAAAGTAAGGCCCTTCTAATGTCCAATGCATGGAGGCCTCACTCAGCTTCAGAAGTGGGATCTGGGAAGAAAACAGGTAATACAATGTCTTGGGACTAATGAAATTTTGACACAACCTTAGGATGAAAACTCAGGCTAGGCCAAGGAACTACTTGTCCCAGGAAAAACTTCAAAAATGGGTGTTCTGCTCAAAGAGCAGCTAACTCACTAACTCTTCTAGTCGAACTGATGGCCACCAAAAAGCAAGCTTTCAGGTATAAGAGGACTCCAGAACATGTGGCAAGAGGCTCAATGTCCCTCTGATAAGTTCCTCTGATAACGGTGCCCACAATGACTGTCATAAGGGCGCTGGTTGTAGGAGGAAGGGTTTTGTTGAGGACCCCCCAATGACCTAGTAGTCTGTTTTTTTTATACTGGTCCATGTCTTATTGGTCTTGGCCAAGAACAGTGTGGCTCCATCAAATGATAAGTCCTCTATCTTAAGCCTTATATCATTGGGGAGAGTTGTAGAATGCAGCCAACAATGGTGATGGAGGGCAATTGCGGTGCCAATGGCTCTTGCCGTTGCATCCACAGAGTGCCAACCAGCGTTAATCCACTGTTTCGAGAGAGACATGGCCTCTGTCTGCAGGACTTTGGCCAAGGGTTGTTTTTACTCGGGTAGGAGTTCAATGAAGGGTCACATATGCTCTCATAAGAAGTGTTGGTACCCAGCCATGATGACCTCATAGCTAGCCACTTTAAAGCCCAGTGAAGCAGAAGCATAGACCTTTTGGCCCACTGCATCCAACTTACAGCCCTCCTTATCAGTAAGGGCAGTGTGGAATGACTGCCTGTCCTTGAGTGGCATCTCTTCCACAACTAGCAAGGATGGTAGAGGATGTGTGGGGAAGTAATTAAAGGGTTCCTTCTTGACCCAATCAAGTTGCTCCACACGTTTGGCACTGGGTTGAATAGAGGCCAAGCATTGCCAAACTTGTTGGGTAACATCATCTAAGCCCTCTGAAACAGGGAGGATAATGATCCCAGGTGAGTCAGATCAAGATCTTGTCTCTCGGTTTATGTCTGGTGGTCGAGATCTCTATCTCAAGAGATAGCGCCATTCATGACATTTGTTGACCATACATCTTGAGGTCCTCAGTCGAGGATGGAGCTGAGGTGTCACCCATTTGCTCATCAGGGCTCAGCTCTGAAGCATTGGAATCAACAGCCCTCTCTACTTGCATGTCAGTTCCAGGAGATAGAGGCCAGACCAATAGGGCGCTTGAAGACGGATGAGAAGGCTGGTCATATTCAAACTCGGCTGGGCCAGAGTGGTTATGGTAGCCCCAGTCCCATTCAGCCAGATAATGTGGGGACATCACATATGGATCCATAGGCCATCGTGCCCGAGTAGGTGCGAATTGTTCAGTGTCACCAGATGCTACAAGTTGGCTTGGTGGTAGTTTGTGATTGAGCAATACAGTAGAAGTCAGAGGTTGAGCTGGATCCATTTTGGGAAGAACTGGTTCTGGGGCATGAGCCCTTGGAGCACTGGTATGTTTGGACTTGTCCTTTCCCTTCTTGGTCTTTTTGGCCAGGGGTTTGGATGCAGCCCATTATGGAATGGTGATGCCGAGCTAGCCCAGGCCCACTAGGTTGTGGAGCTGAGGGGCGGAGCCAAACACGATGAACCTGGTTGTTCAGAGGGGTTGTCTTTGGTCTTTGCTGTGGGAGGACTGTAGGCTTTGAGTGTCTTTTCCCAGAGAGCAGTCTTTAGCTTTAGTGCTCTCTCCCCACGAGAATTGGAGGTAAACTTTAAACAGACCTTGAACAACGATGTCAAATGGCCTTCTCCAGGCAGAAAAGACACAAATCATAATCGTCAGTTTGTGTCATTTTCACACCATGGTAGGTGCACTTTTTGAATAAAGTCTTCTGAGCCAGGAGAATCAGAGGGCAAGTCATAGTTCTAGATCCAAACTGTATGAATGCAGGAGGCAGTGAAGAAACGATCTACTTCATCAGTGGCAAAAAAGGAATTGACGGTGAGTGGCACTGGGGTACGGGAGCACATGGCTGTGGGTGGAGTAAGGCTTTCGGCTCCTGCACCCAGCGCCTTCTGGAGGCTTAGAGCTGTTTACCTACCAACTGACAGGCCTCCACATGTGCAGTCCCCACATGGGACTGCAGATAAGATAGACAATGAACTTCATTTACAAAAAGAAGACTGCATACTCTAGCCCAGGGCTCTTTTTAAGCAGGAATGCACCGGAATGCCATTCCAGCTGGCGTCTGAGCCTGCCCCGCCCCCTCCCTGCCGGGCCTGAGCTGTTACACTTAAAGGGAAAGTTCCTGCAGAGATCCGGCAGGAAAAAACCCCACCGGGTGCTTTCCCTTTAAGTGCAGAGAGCCAGCAGGAGGAAGCCCCGCCCAGACATTAAGCATGGGGTCTACGCTCTTTGCACTCTGCATTTGGCTTGCCGATGTCCTGTCGCTCTCCCTGCTCTGGTAAGTGCCTCCCCCATCTCTTTTCCTTCTCTCTTTCTCCCCTCCTAACTTTCTTTCTTTCTTTCTTTCTTTCTTTCTTTCTTTCTTTTCTTTCTTTCTTTCTTTCTTTCTTTCTTTCTTTCTTTCTTTCTTTCTTTCTCCCTCTCTCTCTGTCCCCACCTTTCTTTCTTCCTTTCTCTCTCTCCCACCCTCCCTCCCCCCTCCCTTTCTCTCTCTCTCTCCTCCACCTACCTACCTACCTTCCTTCCTTTCTCGGTCTGTCCTCCTTCCTTCCTTTCTCTCTCTCTCTTTACCCCACCTACCTCTTTCTTTCTTTCTCTCTCTTTCTCTCCCCCCCACCTACCTCTTTCTTTTCTTTTCTTTGTATTTTTATTTAAAAAAATATTGAAAAGATGGGGGAATGTAAAAAAGCAGAGAGCCCAGGAAATGCTGGTTTTGATGATATCTTTAATTTTTGAGAATCTCTTTAGTTTTCTCATGGCATCTTCTGCTTAAGAAAACTACGTTTGAAACCTGAGTTCATTGTTGTCTTGTTGGGAATGGCTTGCAAATATGTGTGTCTAAAGTCTGTATTAAAGTGGTTTGGTGCTTACTGCCATGCAAGAGAAAACATCTGAAAAAGTAGCTTCATTGTTGTGTGTGTTGGCAGAACACTTGACTGTTGCAGGGGGGACTTTGGGGGACATCTGCAGAAAAACAGTTGTAACTAAAAATGAGCATGGTCAGCAGCACTTTGGAGATTGCCTGTTTTGTGAAATTTAAAAAGTGGGCAGAGTTTCTGATGAAGATGATTGTCCCTCTTCTCCTGCCACTGGGCTGACATCTGCCTTTAATGGGCCAGCAAAGTTGATGTTCTTAAACCTCCTAATAAGAGAGATTTCTGCTTCTGAGGAGTTGACTTCCAACGATTGGTGATCTTGTGATGGTAGTGATACTTTTATGTGGTAAAGACCACCTGTTCACAGGATAATTTTACTTGTGGGACAGACTCTGCATGGTAACCACTCCACTGGTACATAATTGCTTGTAAAAAGTATTATAGTATAATAATTCAGGTGGGTAGCCGTGTTGGTCTGAAGCAGCAGAACAAAGTTGGAGCCCAAAGTTTCATCCAAGGTATAAGCTTTTGTGTGCATGCACACTTCTTCCATCTGAAGAAGTGTGGGTGGCACATGAAATCTTATACCATGAATAAAATTTTGTACCTTGAATAAAATAGTCCACAAACTACTCCCACCCAGTGCATCCACAAACCTAGAATAAGAGATTGGATTTATACCCCGCCCTTCACTACCCAAGGGAGTCTCAGAGCTTACGAACTCCTTTCCCTTCCCCTTCCTACAACAGACACCCTGTGAGGTAGGTGGGGCTGAGAGAGCTCTGAGACAACAGCTGGTACAGAGCTATGGCTTGCCCAAGGTCACCCAGCAGGTGCAAGGGGGGGGGAGTGGGGAATCAAACCTGGTTCTCCCAGATTAGAGTCCGCATACTTAACCACTACACTAAACTGGCTCCTAGTGTTGTTCTGCCAGTGAACTAGGGTTGCCACCTCCAGGTTGAGGAAATCCCTGGAGATTTGGGAGTGGATGGTGGGGTTTAGGGGAAGGAGGGACCTAAGCAAGGCATAATGCCATGGACTCTACTTTCCAAAGCAGCCATTGACCTGATCTCTGGAGCTCAGTTGTAATTCCAGGATATCTCCAGACCCCACCTGTAGGTTGGCAATCCTAAAAATTCATATTCAGCGTACTAGTTCTGCAGGAAGGCAAGCTGATTTCCATGGGAACCTAACCTTTAGGAATTGATTCCAATCCAGTGTGGGAATAATTGTTGGACAGAAGATATTGGTTCAGGCAAGATTTTGTATAGATGGGACAGAAAATAATGTTTTTATTGGTTTTGTCAAAACTGTTTTGACAACAAGGTAAACAGAATAAGAAGCAAAAGGTGGATGTGGCTGGATCACCATACTTCTGATGACATCGGGTGCAGCCTAATATGTTAATGAGCTGTGCTGTCAGGGGTGTGGCCTAATATGCTAATGAGTTCCTGCTGGGCCTTTTCTACAAAAAGAGCCCTGCTCTAGCCCACTTACAGTGTCCTCTCCAACCAATCAGTGAGACATCTGTGATGATCTACAAATTGTGAGGTGCAGCTCCTAAGGGGAGTCCTTCTAGCAGATTTGCCTCTTTGGACCACCATTCTAAAGAATAAGCCACTAGCCTAGCAATTGAGAGCCTAAGCCATTGAGAGTCTGAACCCATTTGGAACTTGTGTGAGAACCAACTTTAAAGGGGTCGCATTAGGAGTCTGGCATGTCTGATCATGGCACTGATCAAGGTCATAAGGCCCAATAACTTTTGGATAGTGGTTGCCCTTTGAAACTATTTCTACTGAATCTGGAGACGTTTTTTGAAAGGCTTGGGCCCTCTAGGTTGGATGGTAAGCCCTATATAATGTAGTGTTTAGCCTAGCTGCTATGAATTCTGTGGTATGAGTGGGGGTCAGCTGAGATCTGGCATAGTTAATTATAAATCCTAGGATTTCCAGAGTCATGAATTGCCATGGACAGGTGAGACCTACGTTAAAACTGAGAATTCCCAATAAACAACCAGCCATCAAGGTAAGGATAGATTACACAAAACCTCACCATCGAAGGTGAGCCACTACCTCTGAGATACATTTGGTAAAGACTCTTGGAGCCGTAGCTAGCCCCAAAGGCAAAACAGCATACTGGAAACTGCTTTCTCCATGTGTGAACCTCAGATACTTTCTGCAGTCCTGTTGTGCTGAAATGTGAAAGTAAGTGTCCTGGAGATCCAGGACACAAAACCATGCATCCCTTTCAATGAGAGGCAGGATATCTAAGCAGGGCAACATTCAAAACTTGGGGGACCTTCAGGTGCCGATCAGTCTCAATCCCCCACCCTTTTTCTTTATTAGGAAATAATGGGAGAAAAAACACTTTTTTCACACTCTGGAACTTCTTGTATAGCTCCCTTTTGTAGGAGCTGGAATATCTCTTGTTGAAACACCATTGAAGGGTTGGCCTTAGGTGGTGGAGCAGAGAGTGAACCAGGCACAGATCTGAACTCCAAAAAATTGCCTTGTTTTATTATGGTGAGCACCCATTTGTCACTGGTTATTGCACTCCAGTTATCAGCAAAAACACCCAACAGAGCTGATCCCTAAATGGGGGGCCTGGAATCTAGCAAAAAACCAAACTGGGGAAGAACACTAACAGTAGTATTGTTAAAGTCAAAAGCACATAACAGGCCAGTATACAGATTATGCAAATCTTACATACAAAATATACAAATACTCAAGCTGTTAATAAAGAATCAAAAATGAACAATACAAGTGTACTAGGTGGAATCAGGATGATAGATGCACACAAGATGAAACAACGAAGACTCCAGAATGAAACTTCATTTCGTGGATAACTTCCTCAGAAACAAATATTCATAACATCACATCAATTGTTGTAAGCTCCTTCTGTCTGTTGCAGTAAAGGTATACCATCACATGAAATGTTGTCTGATCCTTCTGCTTTATACCCTTTAGGATTATAATTCTGTTGTCTAGATACGGATAAGTAGTATCCTAAAGTCACTATTAAATCAAGAAGAGAATAAATCTCTTATAAGGGATTCTGATAAAGGGCACTAGTCAGACAGCCCAAGGCTAGTTTGCCTCAGACAACATTTTTGATTCTTTATTAACACCTTCAGTATTTGTATATTTTGTATATAAGATTTGTATAATCTGTAAACTTGCCTGTTATGTGCTTTTGACTTTAATGATACTATTGTTAGGGTTCTTTCCCAGTTTGGTTTTTTGCCGTGTTTCATTGTTTGCAGCTGGGAGGTCTTGTCATTTTCTGGGCCTGGAATCTAGTCATTTCATAGTCCTGGACTTAGTGGGCATTGTCTCCCTTGGGGACTGTCCCCCTTGCTTGCCCCTGTATCTCCCCTGTTGCCTATTTGAATGGCTTTGGGGCTGGAATGGTGGGCAAAATTGGGTCTGGTGTTGGTACTGGGTGGGGTGGTACCTATACTGCCTACTGAATGGGTACTGCTGGCTATGTCTCAGGAAATACCTTGGCTTATAGAATGCAACTTGCTGAGAGGTGATGCCCAGAGATCTGGCAGTGAGCCTGTTCTTTCTCAACCTGTCAAGGATGGTATCAGCTTGCTCACTGAAGAGGAGTTTCCTCCTCAAAGGGCAAACCCTCAATACAAGCCCTAGTTTCTGGGAGCAATACAGATGGTCTAACCAAGAGTTAGCAAGAGCAATACAGATGGTCTAACCCATGATCTGTCCAAGCGTCAGTGATGTGCCTAGAGGCATTCAATTTTTGTTTGCCCAATTTTACACCCTCTACTGTAACACTTTAGCCATTGTCTTTTTGTCTTTGGGTAGGCTTTCTAGGTGTTAAGATATCCTGTCACAGAGAGGCATCTGGTAACATCCTGTTATGGCCTTAAAATTGGCAGTCCAGAGACCCAGGGCTGCTGATGTGTATACCTTCCGGTCATATCTAACTTGCAACCTTCCTTATCGAGGGTAGAGGGGGTCCCCCTTTGCTTGGAAGGCAAAACTTCTGTAATGAGAGAGTTGGCAGTGGGGTGCTGAAACAGAAACTCACCGTCCTCTTCCCTAATCTTATATAGACTCTCCACTTTTCTAGTGGAGGCTTGACTTGACGCTGGATTAGCCCAAACATTGATGGCTCTATCTTTAATGCCCTTGACCATAGGTGGGGTCACTGGCCCCTGTTTGGATCTGTATAACACACTCATAATCGGATTAGAGGAATTTTGATCTGGAGTGATATAGTGTTTTAGTATATACTACCTGTTGTTTTAAGATTTCTGTTTTTTATCTGTATATTTAGATTAATGGATTGTTTTGTATGCTTTGATGTAAAATGTTATACACCACTCTGAGCCTGCTCTGCGCGGAGAATGATATAAAAGTTTAATTCTTCTTCTTCTTCAACATCATCTTGTGTGGGTTTTGAGAGACAGGCCTTTTTTTTCCCCCATGGCTTCTTTCAGGTTTGGGATAGATGAGGGAGCATTCCTGAAACCTGGCTTATCTGGTTTCTCTGTTTTATTAACTGATTATTATTTGTGTTATTTTAAAGCTGTAAGCTTACTGGAAAATTGAAAGGAGGTATATTGATTTTGTTTTAATACAGGTTGCAATCCTAAAGACACTTTCCTGAGAGTAAGCCCCACTGAATAACATAGAACATACTTCTGGGTAGATCTGCATAGGATTTCTCCTCAAAGCTAGGTGCTTGTGTTAAAGAAAAAATCTGGCTCCCAAGCTTACAGGCTAAAAAGATAAGACTATAACAAAAGGAGATATAGACATAAAAAGAAGGCGATAGAAAAATGGAAGATGTCCCCATGTTAACACTTCATATATATTTGGACTCTAATTCAGTGTGATAAATTATCCTTTCCACTGCTACTATATGACATTTTTTAAAGACAATAAACAATCACAAGCCAAATATCTCCTCGCACAAATGGCATGTAACAGATATCTATTGTATCAAAAAGAACAATGATTTGGAGATGAATCACTTGCATTCCATTTTTAATGGAGCCACAAACATGTGTCTTTTACTTATGTTAAGTGCCATAAAAATAAATGACATCACTTCTTACATCTCCATAAAAGTCCCAGGAGGGAAAGCCCCCACCATTTGGCTCAAGATAGCTTGGAAAAATTAAAGATGCAACAGCACAGGCCAGCTACTTATTTTCTAACACTCTCATTAAATGAATGAACCACCATTGGAATATGTGATTTGAGAAATGTTTTACTGGATCAGAAACCACTGCAAACAGTTCTGGTGCCAAAACTTTAGAACTCCTTCCCCAGGGAAATGTGTCTGTCTGTCTTCCACCAGTTTGGCATGTCTCCAAAATGGTTATTGGCCTCTACCCTAGTTTTTGGTGTTATGTCTGTTTATATGCTTTTATTGAAATATTTTTATACACTTTCTTTTTAATGTTTTTAATATTGGTATGTTTTTGATGTTCGCTGCATTGTGGACCCTACTTGGGTGAAAAGGTATCATAGAAATATTTGAATAAGTAAGTAAGTAAATATTTCCAATGCCTTCCAGCCATACCCTGTGGGAAAGAGTACCATGACAGTAGAAAAGTCCAACAGAATCAGCATCAAACCAGAGAATCTCAGCAGAACCAGAGGCCAATGTGGCATGCCCAACAGAACCAATGTCAAACCAGAGAATCCAATCTAACCCAATCTGGCAAGCCGATACCAAGACACCAAGACATGGCAAGAAGTCACTGACACAGACACACAGTAAAATTGAAGAAAAGCTGTCCTGGGAGCCATAAAATGCTGGGCCCAAATATTCTTTCATATTCGCTGAATTTTTTAGGACTTATATACTGGTATCACAAAAAACCTTGAATGCCATTTGGACGCCTGAATATATCAGAAAAATACCAATAAGGTAATTTTCAGATATGTATTTGGACCAGAATTATCCACATCCCTAGATGGCTCCCCTTGACCTCCAAAAAAGATATGCTGAGGATTGTGAGATCTGCATGGACAAAAGCCATATGGAATGGAGCTAAAGTAAGGAGAAGAATTAAGTGAGACTGAGTAAAAAAGCTGGCTGGATCCAATGCATCATGTGCTACTTTATGGGGGGGGGATCCCTTTGCCTTACTGCATCCATTTTCTCCCTCACTCGGTTGTTCTGTCTTTCATCCAGAACCGATTTGTTCCCCGACCAGTGATGTTATTAACTGCATACTAAATCATCACAGAGGATGGCAAGCTCCTGGGAAATTGATAGAAGCTGTCTAAAATTTGCCCTGAGGCAGGAATAAAACCAAACCAAATGGCTATTCTACAGCTCTCAGTTTGCATCAGGCCAAGTTAGGAATGCAGGTGCCGTCCTGTTTAAGCAAAGGCATTTTTCTCATATGTCCAAGAGAAACAAAAGCATTTGAAAGGTTTTCTTGTTTCCCCTTGCGAGCCTTCAAAACTTATCTTTTGGAACAGGAAAAGACTGTGGTGAGTTGTGCCTCCTAGTTTTTCATTCAAAGAAGATGCATGTAAGATAGTGGGAAGGAAACATTTAAAGGAGGGCAAAGGGAGCATTCCTTATGCTTCAGAATTCATGTGCTCATGCCTCAAACACAGCTACATTTCTGACATGCAACCAAAAGCAGAGCTGCTCCCTTCTAAATCCATTGAATTTGATGTAGGGTAAAACTCTCCTTAACATTGCACTGCAAGTCACTGGTACTGCGTAGGAGGACTGTTACATCCCTTGTTCTGATGTGGTGAATGCTGCTGCCTGCACCTCAGCTCACTTGCTCAGTGGCTTGGACTTGATTCTGACAGTTGCAGCATGTTCCTCCTCTACTGCTCTCATCTCTGGCCCTGGAAGGTTGGGCAAGTGGGGACTCTGTTGGCTGGAGGCCAGGACCAATTATTCAATCAGGTGGTCCTGGTGGCAGCTGGGACCAAATAAAGCAAGCCAGCCAACAGCCCAGGCAGACTTTCCTTGATGGTTTTGCCACATATTATTTTATTTTACTGCCACTGCCTGTCGGCCCATAACCTTAAGGCAGTCCACGCAGCTTCTCCTCACTGCTGCTTGCAATGGAGAGGGTCCACCTTGCCCAGTATTATGGTCAGACACAACAGTGGTAATCTGAAATGCTCATGGTCAGCCCCCTCGGTGCAGTACAGATACCCACAGCTGTATCCAGATGTCCCCTTACAAAGCCACAAACATAACAATTGAACTCATAAAGCTGCCTTGGACTGAAGTCAGACACATGGGTTATCAAGGTTATCCCACCTATAGGTCCTCATTACATGTTACCCAGCCCTCATGTGGACCTTATCCTTTGTAACTGTGACACTGTTCCCAGAGTTGCATCTGGCCTCCTGCGGAGTGACCAGACTTACGGTAACTAACTTCTGTTGGCAGCTGAACATTAGCCAGCGGAGAGTGCCATAATTTTAACTTCCCTCTAATTACCAGTGGTTTATATGGTAATTAAAGACCCTGAGGGGACTGGCTATGGAGTTTAATTGCCCTTACCCTGTTTGTCTGTTGGAGGTCTTATTGGACTCAAAACATGATCTTCCATAAAAAGAACAGCATTTTTAAAAATTAAAAATCTGTATGTGATCTCTCTCCCTCTCTCTCCTGCTAAAAGCCAGTTGTTGTATTACTATTTTGGCTCCAGCCTGGCAAGCAATTTCCTTCCCAATGAGAGGAGACAATAGAGAAGATAGCCTCGCTGCTCTTAGGAAGTGTAATGGGACTCCTTTCTTCTCCCCACTTATCTTTTAGGGCCAAAAAGGAGAAACGAGTTGAGCATGTGGATTGCATGATGTAGTGGTTCTCAACTTTTTTGGTATGGTGACCTACAAGTCCAAATTGCTTTGTATGGTGGCCCGTCCAAGGCTGGCCCAAGGTTTTTGATGCCCTAGGCAAATGACGACCTAGATGCCTGTTTATTCCAGCCTCTTTTTATCTATAGTCCCCAACCAGATTCTTTTGAGAAACCATCAACCATCACACAAAGCATGCACCCCCCCATCATGAAGCCCAAGCAAGTGGGAGTTTGTTTCACAAAGGAGCCATGTTGCAGTAGAACAGCTGCATGGTCTGCAGTAGAACAGCTAGATTCGCGTCTGGTAGCACCTTAGAGAACAACAAGATTTTGGGGGATATAAACTTTTGAGAGTCAGTGTTCTCTTTGTCTGACAGAGGGAGCTTTGACTCTTGAGAACTTACATCCCAAAAATCTTGTTGGTCTCCAAAGCTCTACTGGACTTGAATCTAGCCAGGCAAGTGGGAGTCCATCTCTTCCTTCTCTGCCAGCTGGGCCAGAGCCAGAGTTTGAGGAGGTGCTCTTGGGGTGTGCTGGGCTGAAGAGATATGTAAGATGGCAGATGGTGGTGAAGAGGTTGGTGGCAAGAGGCTTGGTGCAGCATGTCTACCACAGCAGATAGAGGGCAGTGAGGCACTGCAGGGATCTGGGCAATAGGTTAGGCTGCTGACGGTGCAGCACCAGGATACAGCCAACACACACAGCTTTTTATCCTTCTCTGGTTTTTCCATGGCATGCTGAACAGTTCCTACCCTCTCTCCAACCTTCCCCCACCCCTTCAGCTACTTCTGTGAAGTTACCAGTTGCCAGAAGGGTTTTTCTCCTCATTATTGCCACAATGAGGGAGGGGGAAATGAGAATGTGAGAAATTGGTGATGAGGAAAGAAAGAGAAGGATGCAAAGGGGAGGAAGAAGAAGAGATTGGATTTATACCCCACCCTTCACTAGGAGTCTCAGAGCAGCTTACAAACTCCTTTCCCTTCCCCTCCCCACAACAGATACCCTGCGAGGTAGATGGGGCTGAGAGAGCTCAGAGACAACTGTCCTTGAGATAACAGCTGGTACAGAGCTATGGCTTGCCCAAGGTCATCCAGCCAGGTGCAAGTGGAGGAGTGGGGAATCAAACCCGGTTCTCCCAGACTTAACCACTACACCAAACTGGCACCAAACTGGCTCTCTACCACAGCAGATAGAGGGCAGTGAAGCACTGCCATTAGTGAGGAACAGCCATTAGGGAGGGCTGGCCTGTGACCCATTTTCAGAAGCCTCACCCACAGACTGGGAAACACTGGTGTAATGAGGAGGCTGAAGTTGGTTCCTTACTTATTCGCAAATTCATCCAGAAACACCCAGAAACACTGTGGAGATGTGGCAACTTCTGAACCCCCAAATAAGGTCTGGACCATGACATATTATATACCCCCAGATTCACAGAACTCTCCCCTTCAAGAAGATCTATCCTGTTTCCTGGTCCAAGGTACGGTTCTTGGGCCAGCTGCTCCAAAGCGTGATGCCCCCAGGACGATCACACAGACAGACGCTGGGGCAGGGCCGAACCCCAAAAATAATCTTTGGACCACCCCAAATGACACATCCCCACGCTCTGGGGACTGTCCCCTGCAAGATGACATACAGCACCGCCCGGTCCACACTCCGGTTCTGAAAAGATAACACTCTACTCGGAGTGCTTCCCAGAGGCCTGTATTTCAAAGGAGATTCGAATAAGGAAGTGCCCTCTGCACCCAAAATAAGTTCTGGACCCCCACACCTCATACACTCCCATCTTCAGTGGACTCTCCCCTTCGAGCAGACATATGTTCTGTCCTGGTCCAAATCACAGTTCTTGCGCCAGCTGCTCCCAAGTGGGGTGCACCCAGGACAATCACACAGGCAGACACTGGGGCTGGGCTGCACCCCAAAAATAATCTTTGGACCACCCCAAATGACACATCCCCACGCTCTGGGGACTGTCCCCTGCAAGATGACATACAGCACTGCCCGGTCCAAACTCTGGTTCTGAAGACACAACCCTCTATTCGGAGTGCTTCCCAGAGGCCTGTATTTCAAAGGAGATTCGAATAAGGAAGTGCCCTCTGCACCCAAAATAAGTTCTGGACCCCCACACCTCATACACTCCCATCTTCAGCGGACTCTCCCCTTCGAGCAGACATATGTTCTGTCCTGGTCCAAATCACGGTTCTTGTGCCAGCTGCTCCCAAGTGTGATGCCCCCAGGACTATCACACAGGCGGACACTGGGGCTGGGCTGCACCCCAAAAATAATCTTTGGACCACCCCAAATGACACATCCCCACACTGAGGACTGTCCCCTGCAAGATGACATACAGCACCGCCCGGTCCAAACTCTGGTTCTGAAGACACAACCCTCTATTCGGAGTGCTTCCCAGAGGCCTGTATTTCAAAGGAGATTCGAATAAGGAAGTGCCCTCTGCACCCAAAAACAGTTTTGGACCCCCACACCTCATACACTCCCATCTTCAGCGGACTCTCCCCTTCGAGCAGACATATGTTCTGTCCTGGTCCAAGGTACGGTTCAGGCGCCAGCTGGTCCCAACTGGGGTGCCCCCAGGACAATCACATAGGCAGACACTGGGGCTGGGCTGCACCCCAAAAATAATCTTTGGACCACCCCAAATGACACATCCCCACGCTCTGGGGACTGTCCCCTGCAAGATGACATACAGCACCGCCCGGTCCACACTCCGGTTCTGAAAAGATAACACTCTACTCGGAGTGCTTCCCAGAGGCCTGTATTTCAAAGGAGATTCGAATAAGGAAGTGCCCTCTGCACCCAAAATAAGTTCTGGACCCCCACACCTCATACACTCCCATCTTCAGCGGACTCTCCCCTTCGAGCAGACATATGTTCTGTCCTGGTCCAAATCACAGTTCTTGCGCCAGCTGCTCCCAAGTGGGGTGCACCCAGGACAATCACACAGGCAGACACTGGGGCTGGGCTGCACCCCAAAAATAATCTTTGGACCACCCCAAATGACACATCCCCACGCTCTGGGGACTGTCCCCTGCAAGATGACATACAGCACCGCCCGGTCCAAACTCTGGTTCTGAAGACACAACCCTCTATTCGGAGTGCTTCCCAGAGGCCTGTATTTCAAAGGAGATTCGAATAAGGAAGTGCCCTCTGCACCCAAAAACAGTTTTGGACCCCCACACCTCATACACCCCCATCTTCAGCGGACTCTCCCCTTCGAGCAGACATATGTTCTGTCCTGGTCCAAATCACAGTTCTTGTGCCAGCTGCTCCCAAGTGTGATGCCCCCAGGACTATCACACAGGCGGACACTGGGGCTGGGCTGCACCCCAAAAATAATCTTTGGACCACCCCAAATGACACATCCCCACGCTCTGGGGACTGTCCCCTGCAAGATGACATACAGCACCGCCCGGTCCACACTCTGGTTCTGAAGACACAACCCTCTATTCGGAGTGCTTCCCAGAGGCCTGTATTTCAAAGGAGATTCGAATAAGGAAGTGCCCTCTGCACCCAAAAACAGTTTTGGACCCCCACACCTCATACACCCCCATCTTCAGCGGACTCTCCCCTTCGAGCAGACATATGTTCTGTCCTGGTCCAAATCACAGTTCTTGTGCCAGCTGCTCCCAAGTGTGATGCCCCCAGGACTATCACACAGGCGGACACTGGGGCTGGGCTGCACCCCAAAAATAATCTTTGGACCACCCCAAATGACACATCCCCACACTGAGGACTGTCCCCTGCAAGATGACATACAGCACCGCCCGGTCCAAACTCTGGTTCTGAAGACACAACCCTCTATTCGGAGTGCTTCCCAGAGGCCTGTATTTCAAAGGAGATTCGAATAAGGAAGTGCCCTCTGCACCCAAAAACAGTTTTGGACCCCCACACCTCATACACCCCCATCTTCAGCGGACTCTCCCCTTCGAGCAGACATATGTTCTGTCCTGGTCCAAATCACAGTTCTTGTGCCAGCTGCTCCCAAGTGTGATGCCCCCAGGACTATCACACAGGCGGACACTGGGGCTGGGCTGCACCCCAAAAATAATCTTTGGACCACCCCAAATGACACATCCCCACGCTCTGGGGACTGTCCCCTGCAAGATGACATACAGCACCGCCCGGTCCAAACTCTGGTTCTGAAGACACAACCCTCTATTCGGAGTGCTTCCCAGAGGCCTGTATTTCAAAGGAGATTCGAATAAGGAAGTGCCCTCTGCACCCAAAAACAGTTTTGGACCCCCACACCTCATACACCCCCATCTTCAGCGGACTCTCCCCTTCGAGCAGACATATGTTCTGTCCTGGTCCAAATCACAGTTCTTGTGCCAGCTGCTCCCAAGTGTGATGCCCCCAGGACTATCACACAGGCGGACACTGGGGCTGGGCTGCACCCCAAAAATAATCTTTGGACCACCCCAAATGACACATCCCCACGCTCTGGGGACTGTCCCCTGCAAGATGACATACAGCACCGCCCGGTCCACACTCTGGTTCTGAAGACACAACCCTCTATTCGGAGTGCTTCCCAGAGGCCTGTATTTCAAAGGAGATTCGAATAAGGAAGTGCCCTCTGCACCCAAAAACAGTTTTGGACCCCCACACCTCATACACCCCCATCTTCAGCGGACTCTCCCCTTCGAGCAGACATATGTTCTGTCCTGGTCCAAATCACAGTTCTTGTGCCAGCTGCTCCCAAGTGTGATGCCCCCAGGACTATCACACAGGCGGACACTGGGGCTGGGCTGCACCCCAAAAATAATCTTTGGACCACCCCAAATGACACATCCCCACACTGAGGACTGTCCCCTGCAAGATGACATACAGCACCGCCCGGTCCAAACTCTGGTTCTGAAGACACAACCCTCTATTCGGAGTGCTTCCCAGAGGCCTGTATTTCAAAGGAGATTCGAATAAGGAAGTGCCCTCTGCACCCAAAAACAGTTTTGGACCCCCACACCTCATACACCCCCATCTTCAGCGGACTCTCCCCTTCGAGCAGACATATGTTCTGTCCTGGTCCAAATCACAGTTCTTGTGCCAGCTGCTCCCAAGTGTGATGCCCCCAGGACTATCACACAGGCGGACACTGGGGCTGGGCTGCACCCCAAAAATAATCTTTGGACCACCCCAAATGACACATCCCCACACTGAGGACTGTCCCCTGCAAGATGACATACAGCACTGCCCGGTCCACACTCTGGTTCTGAAGACACAACCCTCTATTCGGAGTGCTTCCCAGAGGCCTGTATTTCAAAGGAGATTTGAATAAGGAAGTGCCCTCTGCACCCAAAAACAGTTTTGGACCCCCACACCTCAACACCCCCATCTTCAGCGGACTCTCCCCTATGAGCAGACATATGTTCTGTCCTGGATCAAAGTATGGTTCTTGTGCCAGGTTCTCCGAAGTGGGGTGCCCCCAGGACAATCACATGGCAGACACTGGGGCTGGATATTCCCAGGCCCCACCTGGAGGCTGGCAACCCTAGTGAGGCAACCTCAAAAACGTTTAAAAGGTAAAGTAAATAACTTTGTAACTGGCAGGTGGTTTCACACAGAACAATACCTCATACACCCCCATCTTCAGCTTCTATTCGGAGCGCTCTCCCTGAGGCCTATACTTAAAAGGAGATTTGAGCAATAATAAACTGAGATTACAGAATTCGAATTTGTTCACAAGGATGGATCCCTCAGGGCTTGATGGATTCTTATCTCAACAGATAGGCTGATGTCCCATACCCATGTTTCAATCAAGCTACTTAGAGAGGACATTGCAGCTTTGCATTCTGACGTATTTCCTCTAAACTGTCCTTCCATCCTTTTATTTGGATATAACAACTCAAGGATTTCCATTCAAATTCAGTCTGAACAGGCGAGCTTTGACAATTGAAAGCTCAGATTCCCAAAACCAAACTAATCTCCACATCTTATACACCCCCATCTTCAGCGGACTCTCCCCTTCAAGGGGACATATGCTCTGTCATGGTCCAAAGCATGGTTTTGAGGTTGCCTCCGTAATGTATCAAAAGCCCCGAGTAGAAAATGGGTTGATGCCCAGAATATTGTGCAAGATCCATATCTAAATGTTCTGTCATATGGTCTAAATAGTATATTAACATTCATGTCACCTGGTCCCTGGTGGCCCACGTGGCCTTGAATCTCACAGTACAGTTAATTGGAAGCAAAGTATGGATCGCAAAATAACAAGTTGTAGAAAATTTGAGCTGCAGCCTTGTTTAATATCGTTTGGTTAAAGTGTCCCTGGAAATGTGAGGGTTCCATCCTGGGCTGAGCGAGGGAATGTCAGTGTTCATGATAGACGCACAGCAACAATGTGGTTGGGAAGTGGATGTTTCTTCAGAAAATTGCTGAAGACAACTTCTGTGGCCTCGACGTTGCCATGGCCTGATCTTTGTAGTTCCTTTAGTCCATCATATAGACACCAGTCGCTATTCTTTCCAAATTTGTGGAAGCAAACAAAATGTTGTCCTGTATTATAAGTTATGCCAACAATCCTGTATCTGGATAAGAGAACAGATTGTTAATTCTTTTGTGTACTTGTACATGTACTATGCTGTTGGGGTTGGGGTAAGGGAGGGATGCATCCTTTTTCTTAAAACAGTTGACTTTGGAAGTAAATATAGAAATCAGCATGATTCCTTCCATGGACTTTTGATTACAATACATAATACATTAACTGTTGGAGACTTTGTTTGTGACATACTTAGCTCTGTGCACTGAGATGTCAGCTGGGAAACTCCGTGGGTCAAAGTGGTTAGTGTTTCTGTATGGACCCTTCACAGCAATTGTGATAATAAGCATGCATGGTCGCCCATTGACAAATAAACGGGAGCCGAGATGGCGTGTGCCTCTGCATTTCTTTACAGTGATTCTGAAATGATTATGGTAAGAGAGTGTTATATATACATCAGAATGAGTCCATTCAGTAGATAAACACATTTCTAGAACATATAGTGGACCAAACACATAATTCATTATTAAAGTCACTCGCTAGGTATTTTCCCTGAATCAGATGTGAAACAGCCCCCTTGCCCCTTCAGGTTCATACAATGGTGATTATAGTGCCTTGTTGAACAATTCCACACACACACACACACACACACACACACACCATGAAACATATAGTACATAGAGAATGGGAATTACTATGTTGGTTACATAGTGACACCCGGGAAACTTACTTCTCCCATTTGGGTATGAAAACATGCCTTCCAGTGGGACAAAAGATTGAATAATTTCTTGTCACCAGCATTTGTGTGACTTTCCTGTGTGCTGTCAGGCACTGACTTAATTGCATAGATCATGAATATGTCACACAGAAGGATCAGTTACCTTGTGCCATGGTCAGATGTGAGGCAATCTTTTTGGTCATTGATGGGCAGCTTACCCTGAATAAAGTGCATTGAACATGGTGAAGAAGATGGTTCATGGAATACATTCAGAGCCTCCTGGATTTCAATGTAATTCAAATGCTGAGAATTGGTTCAGAATAGTTAAGAATCAAGTTCTGAATTCCAAACTTCATCGCAGAACGGGAGAATTTGTAGAGATAATGAAAGAAACTATTCAGGGAAGACTACGTGTGGCCGCAATAGGCATCTTCCAGGAAAAAAATCCAAAGAAAGACCAATTAAAAAGAAGGTGCTCAAAGAAGAAAGGAAAAAAAGAAGATATCCCACATCCAATGACTCTGGTGGAAACTTGGAGCAAACGCCCACAATCAGCATCTCAGAAAGTGCCCAAGTATTATAGAGCTCCACCTGTGTCTCTGCGCAAAGGAAAAAATAATGAATATGAATGCCCCCCTTGGAATGGAGATGCTCACTTAAACAGGAGAAAGGTAGTCCTTAGAAACACTTGCACTATAGACAATCTTCTGTATATAATTCATATGAGCATTGAACATTATCCAGAACTGAAAAAAGATATCAAGGCGTTGCAGAACAGCGTGGAAGCAGTTAACATGTTGCTGCGAGTGAATGATGCCTTCTCAGAGAAGAAGTGGAGTACAGGAAAAATGGAGTGGCTGATGCAATTCGAGCGGTTCAAGGGGAAGAGTTTATGGGACTGCTATGGAACGGAAGAAGAGATGGTGACCTCACCTCTCTCCTACTTCTGGCATACAATACAGCACTCCACTTGCAGCAACCAAGATTGTCCAAAAAAGGAATGTCATATTAAATCTTCGGAGATCGTTCTATGGTGAGTATACATTCATTGAATTTGAAGCACTTGGTTAATACATAGGAGTCTTTGATAAGGAGAGTTATCTCTGTGATGTTTCACATCATAACTATTGGTCAGAAAAGTAATCTTAATTGAGCTTTCTTTTGCTAATGTAGTATCAGTGATGCTCGGGAAATCCAGGAGGCTCTGAATGTATTCCATGAACCATCTTCTTCACCATGTTCAATGCACTTTATTGAGGGTAAGCTGCCCATCAATGACCAGAAAGATTGCCTCACATCTGACCATGGCACAAGGTAACTGATCCTTCTATGTGACATATTCATGATCGATGCAATTAAGTCAGTGCCTGACAGCACACAGGAAAGTCACACAAATGCTGGTGACAAGAAATTATTCAATCTTTTGTCCCACTGGAAGGCATGTTTTCATACCCAAATGGGAGAAGTAAGTTTCCCGGGTGTCACTATGTAACCAACATAGTAATTCCCATTCTCTATGTACTATATGTTTCATGGTGTGTGTGTGTGTGTGTGTGTGTGTGTGTGGAATTGTTCAACAAGGCACTATAATCACCATTGTATGAACCTGAAGGGGCAAGGGGGCTGTTTCACATCTGATTCAGGGAAAATACCTAGCGAGTGACTTTAATAATGAATTATGTGTTTGGTCCACTATATGTTCTAGAAATGTGTTTATCTACTGAATGGACTCATTCTGATGTATATATAACACTCTCTTACCATAATCATTTCAGAATCACTGTAAAGAAATGCAGAGGCACACGCCATCTCGGCTCCCGTTTATTTGTCAATGGGCGACCATGCATGCTTATTATCACAATTGCTGTGAAGGGTCCATACAGAAACACTAACCACTTTGACCCACGGAGTTTCCCAGCTGACATCTCAGTGCACAGAGCTAAGTATGTCACAAACAAAGTCTCCAACAGTTAATGTATTATGTATTGTAATCAAAAGTCCATGGAAGGAATCATGCTGATTTCTATATTTACTTCCAAAGTCAACTGTTTTAAGAAAAAGGATGCATCCCTCCCTTACCCCAACCCCAACAGCATAGTACATGTACAAGTACACAAAAGAATTAACAATCTGTTCTCTTATCCAGATACAGGATTGTTGGCATAACTTATAATACAGGACAACATTTTGTTTGCTTCCACAAATTTGGAAAGAATAGCGACTGGTGTCTATATGATGGACTAAAGGAACTACAAAGATCAGGCCATGGCAACGTCGAGGCCACAGAAGTTGTCTTCAGCAATTTTCTGAAGAAACATCCACTTCCCAACCACATTGTTGCTGTGCGTCTATCATGAACACTGACATTCCCTCGCTCAGCCCAGGATGGAACCCTCACATTTCCAGGGACACTTTAACCAAACGATATTAAACAAGGCTGCAGCTCAAATTTTCTACAACTTGTTATTTTGCGATCCATACTTTGCTTCCAATTAACTGTACTGTGAGATTCAAGGCCACGTGGGCCACCAGGGACCAGGTGACATGAATGTTAATATACTATTTAGACCATATGACAGAACATTTAGATATGGATCTTGCACAATATTCTGGGGTGTAATGAGGCCCTCACTGGTAGCAGCTCTCCAAGGTCACAGGCGAAGGTCTTTCACATCACCTACTTACTGACCTTTTTAACTGGAGATGCTGGGAACTGAAGCTGTGAACTTCTGCATGAAAAACAGATGCTTCATCACTAAGCCATAGCCTATACCCCTACTAAAAAAATTAGAACAGTTATTTAGAAAACCAAATGCAGACAGGGTGATGTTCTTTCTTCTCCTTCACCAAGAAATTGGAAGGAGGTTTCCCAAACTGGTTGGGAACAGATTTGCACTTGGCTGGCAACCCTATTGCTGGTCTGAGCCAAATTAAAACAGGTTTAAGTCCTGCTTAAAGCAGAAAGCCCTTGGAAAGTAGTGAACTGTGTTTCAAGTGAGCACAAGATTATGTGGACATTGCCCTTCAGTGTGGAGGCTTCCTGCTTCCGTATGGGGACAAATCCCCATGTGAGAACTACCAAATATATAATTCAGAAATGAAATATGCAGGTGTGTGAATATGAATTCTGAATTTTTTTTACCAGATTTCCAATGTGTATGAGATTCCAGCAGAAAGCAAACACTACTCTGTTCAGAATAAAGGTAGTTTGGCTGGAGACAGGGCATGCATGCTCTGACTTTAGGCAACTTGTTCCTGAAGCACAATGGACTTGCTATGAGAATGTATAGGTATTGTCAGGGGTCCTTTTGTAAAAAAAGAAGTGCAGGAGCTCATTAGCATAACTCATTAGCATACTTCATTAGCATATGCCAAGTCTCCTGACATCACCAGAAGTGTGTCAGAAAGGGAATGTCAGTTTCAGCCTCATTATACCCTATGGGTCATTGAAATCAATGGCAAAAACTCATAGGGTATATGAGGGGCTGGAGGAAAGGGGGTTTGAGGGAGAGGCTCCAAACTTGCAGGGTAGCTGCTGGGGCCTCTCCTCGAAATAGCCACCAAGTTTCAAGAAGATTGGACCAGGAGGTCCAATTCTATGGGCCCCCAAACAGGTTGTCCCATCCCCTCCATTGTTCTCTATGGTGGGAAAAAACGTTAACTTTTTTCCTCCCATAGAGAACAATGGAGGGAATGGGGGCAACCTGTTTGGGGGCCATAGAATTGGACCCCCTGGTCCAATCTTCTTGAAACTTGGTGCGTATTTCGAGAAGAGGCCCCAGCAGCTATCCTGCAAGTTTGGAGCCTCTCCCTCAAACCCCCTCCCCTCCAGTTGCTTTTAAAGTTGCCGCTGAATTTCAGCAGCAATTCGGCAACGGGCTGAATCAGATTAGAGAATCTGATTCGGCCCGTGGCTGCCCTAGTGGCCACTCCTTCGCTCCGGCCCCAACGGACTCCTGGGTATTGTGCAACTATAGACACCAGCTCCCATGAACAGAAGTTGACAGAAGTGGATCGTCTTTGCTTTTTCCTTCTTGTAGCAGCTCTTGCTTGCCCATAAATACCTGTGAGGGAGGTCAGAGACCCTCTTGAACAATATGCCATGAGACACAAGGAGCTGCAGTAAGAAGGGGACACAGGCAAAATGCCCCCCTCACTTATCTGTGTGGAGGGCTAGGTGAACAGTGAGACCTGCTCTGCTCACAAAAAGAGATGGAGGGAGGGGAACTGATTGCTTTCCTTAAGTGTCACTTGCAAGATCCATTCATTTATCTAAAATATAAAAAATATTTCCAACTGATACATGCATTTCTTGGCTGCCACAGTAAATCCAGCCCCCATCATCTGAGGATGGTTTGTATGTCAAAGGAAACTTTCTACAAGGAAACGTTCTATTTTCAGGTATATACTTGCATGCATATGCCCCCCTCCAAATTATTCAAACCGTGAGGAAAACGATTCCTTTGAATCAAGACAACCAGTTCCTGGCTAAAAAGTAGACTTTCCAACTAAGAGAATGAATGCAAGTAATTTTTTTCCCTTTTCTATTATTGTGTTACGAACTCCCAGACTTTCTTTTAAAGTCTTTCTTTTGATGGGAGATCTCCAATGCAGGCCTGGCCAAGATGGTTATCTAGAAGGTGTTAAAACTAGGGTAGGTGGGTTCAAAGTTTATAAACAATGAGAGTGAGTCAAATTGTTGATTTTGTTATGAAGAGTCACACTGAAATATCATTAAAAACAGGAATCTTTTTAACACGGCTCACCATTTCCTTCTGAGTACAATTTTTTTTAAAAAAAATTCCACAGCACAACAGACCACACAATGAAAGGAGTTCACTGGGCTTATTGGAAAAACATGTGGTGGAATCATTCCTGAAGTCTCAAAGCAAGAGGAAAGAAAGGGGGAAACTATCATCTTTAGACTGTGATGTCAGGAACCCCCAAGCCACAATGTTGAAAAAGGAAATTGATTTTGAAGATAATAGAAAATTTACAATTTCTAAAACCTTAAACCTGGAAGGAGAGTGAGGTGTGCGCACTGTATAAGGTGTGTGTGTGTGGGGTGGTGGTGGTGGTGGTTAGAAAAGGCTTTCCATGAGTTTGAGGTCTATTTTTTGTTGAGCTGTTCCTTTGCTGAAGTTTTGGTAAGCTTATTTAATTGACTAATGTTAGTTATAAAAGTACAGCAAAATTTAAGACTCCAACTTTTGGAGGGGAAACCGATCAAGTGTTGATGGCTATTTGGCTCATATTTGATCAACTTGCCTATTCATAGGCAATTAAAATGTTACATATTCAAATATCTGCAAGTAAAAAACCCCCACTAAGTGTGCTAGTACATCACATCAAAGGCTCTGAAAATTAATTTCAGGTCTTTGAACTAAATCAAAGCACAGATATTCTGAAAGAGTTGCTGTTGTTGGATGGTTTAGCCAATTCTGACAAAAATAGTTTACTTTCTGTCTGAGAGAAATATCTCCTATTCAGCTGCAAGTCTTGCCAGAATTGCAAACAATTGGAACAAAATATATTGCAATGTCAGCTTCTAAATGGGTGCATTTGTGTTAAGATACATAAAGTGCTTACATGAACCCAGTTTATCTTTTCCAATTTTAGGTGTAGTATGATTTAGCTAAATTTGCTTGCTTGTAATAACCCAATTGTTTAAACAATAGATCTTTGACTGACATCTAATATTTATCTAAATATGTATGAATTTTGATGCTCCATCTCTTGCATTTCAAAACAGTACTGTGATGTGCTGTGTGGCAAATTCAGCACCAACAGAATCCAAACTCTATGCCAAGAGAAGCAGAATAAATTATGCTAATTTGTGTTCATCTTATTTTGCATAATTTATTCCTGTTTTGCTATCTATAGCAAAGAACTACATGGGACATTGAAGTTCTAGCCCTTGAATATCATATTAAGACAACTCTCTGGCTTCTCAAATGTCAGTGGATATTGCCCACATATCCCCCCCCCCAAGTGATAAGGGCTAGAAACTTGGTTTAAAAAACTACACAAAAATTCTCAGAAAGCTGAATTTGCTACCCAGATCCACGTTCTACACTCCCCCAGCCAGCCCTGAACGCCTACAGAATCAAAGCATATGCACAACCCTGATTAAAGGCTGCAGAGGAAACTGCCGTACACTGCCAAGCTGGGGTTCCTTCACTGCTATATGGCTGTATTCCCATGTACAGCACATTTCAAATAAAGCCAGGGTAGAAGTCATAAACACAGGCTTCATCGTGGCTACCTCTGCATCTTGACAGAACAGGGTGTAATTTGGCTGTGGGAAGTCAGAAAAGCACTTCTAGCAGCTGTAGTTAATTAGGTACCAGAATCAAAGACAAATCCAAGAGGATCTCTAGACTCCACATAGCACTTGCCAGAGATGGAGTTGTGGATACAGCCTGTCTAGTGAAAAAGATACTGTCTTGCCGAGGTCATCAGAAATGCCCCCCTTCCCCCTTTGTTGTCTGAATTTAGTTCCAGCCAGCTTGTCTTCAGCCAAGCAATGATCTCATTCAAAGGATGAGAGAAGCTCAATAAGAGTAACAGCAGGTGATGTCAAGAAGCAAAGCCATAATGTCTTCTCCCTGAAGGCCACCGTATTTGCCCTAAATGGGTGGAATGAATTTTGATTCCAATAAAGTTACTTTTGGGGAGACTCCTGGAACTAGACATTACGGAGGCTGCAGGGCTACTGCTGCAGACATCAGTCCTTTAGGTGGTAACACCTACATCCCCATAATTTTACTGTGCTGTGAGTTGCTACCCTTGCTAGCAACAGCTAATGAAGCTGACCAGAGAGCGTAAGGAGACTTAAATTATGACATCACATGATGACATTCCTAAGGAAGACATATAGACTCACAGAATCACAGAGTTGGAAGGGACCTCCACGGTCATCTAGTCCAACCCCCTGCACAATGCAGGAAATTAACAAATACCTCCCCCCTATGCCCCCAGTGACTGCTGTTCCATGCCCAGATGACAAAAAAAACTCCAGGATCTCCAGCCAAACTGGCCTGAAGAAAAATTGCTTCCTGACCCCAACCTGGCTATCAGCATTTCCCAGGGCGTGTAAGAAAGGGCCACAAGACCAAAGTACTGATGAAGCCCTGCCTGCCCTCCCTCTTATGTTTTTTTTAAATCTGGTTCAGGAGAAAGGCTTTTGCATCACAGCCAGAATTTTAACTATTGGCATGCCTTACAGTTACAAAGGGACTGAGCCTCCATTACTGAGTATTTTCTTCTCTGTTAGAAGCTGGGACCAAAAGGGCAATACCCTGGTATAGTAAGTAGCAATACATTCTTATGGCTATAGGCTGTGCCAGATGTTTCAGAAACTGATTTGCTACCAACTCCCAATGTACTGGGAAGGGGAATGCTGTCATCAGAGGAAACTGCACATAGAAATCACCGAAGAAAAAGAGAATACACTATATATTTGCTTGGGTCCTTATATATCATGTTGCTTACATGGTTGATATCATGTGAATATAGTTCCTGTTATATATGAGTCAGCTCAGTGGTCCACTTTGCCCCTTAAGAAATCCATTCACAATTCTCTCACTGTCCACTGATGTTCACAGTTGCAGCACAGTGGGAATGCCAGAAAACTAGATTGCTTGGAGGAGATTTGTCACTCAATGGATTCAGCCTATAGTGAACAAAATTTTTGGACTACAAGTTCAGCAGCCAAGAAAAAATACAGAGAGGGTCACAAAACACACTGATATCACATGCTCAGTAAGCAGAATAGTACATTCAGGGATATATAATTGATTCAGCTGTGTGATTTGAAATTTCACAGCAATGTTTGTTTGTTTGTTAAATACCTCATTATTTTAAACCCGTTTCTTTACTCAGACACATTGGAAAGCTTTTTGTACGGCATCCAAAAGGAGCCAAACTTCTGCAGAATGATCTTCCAGAAGATGCTTGTTCCATAATGGCATGAGGGAGGGTTTTCAAAACCACTCAGTTTTGAGTAAGGGCTTTGCTAGCGGGTGGTATTCTATTAGTTTTTTAAAATAGACAATTGTCTGTCATATATGTCATTTGGGGCACTGTAATTTATCCTCTTAAATTTTTATATTGGAATATTTTAAATGGATGAGGATTGGAAACCACCTAGAATAGAAATTGGAATAGTGGGATATACTTTTAATATTATCACAAAATGTTTTTCTTTTACAAGGCAAGGAAACAAAAGCTTTTATTGTGGAGATCATACTGAGTCTTCTGAAGGCCAAGAACTATGCAAAGAGATGGTTTTTCATAACAACCTAAATGTTTACTTTAATTCACTTCTTTCAGGAGTGCCAATGAACCTGCGTTTTATCAATATAGATGCTAAAATATCATTGACAGATCAAAGGGCAACTGCTTTTCCAAGTCTACCACAAGTTCAAATGGCATCACGAACAAAAATCTGTCTGGTTTGTTCAAAGGATTTGATGTTTCTCTGAACAAGCATGTCAGAAATTCTCACCAATCTGTTTTTCTTTTACTATCTATATATAAATAATTCTCAAGAGTCCCCTCTGCATGCAGATACTTATTTCTGCAAACAGAGGGCACACTCTCCCCCAACAGGTTTTCCTACAGACTGGGGACTCTGTAGGCCTGCAGAAAAATCCAAAAAGTAAAAACAAAACAAAACACCACAGACTCGGGGGGGGGGGGGGGGTTGAATCCCCCCCATAGCTTTTGAAATGGCCACTGCAGGGATCTGTTCCAGGCTCCACCACATCAACTGTTGGAGATAGACTGGCTGATAGCCAGAGACAAATGATGAGTGGGGGAAGAGGGCAGGAATCAAAAGCAGAACTGGAGCTAGGATTGGGGAGGATTCCTCCTGCATTATAAATGGCTAAATAGGAGGTTTGGGTTAAAAAGGCGGGGGGGGGGAGAGTTTATGGTACTATACCCTGCTGAGGTTACTTCCAAGCTCAAACCTTATATTCCCAAGGCTCCACCCCCAAATCTCCAGGAATTTCCCAACATGGAGCTGACAACCCTAAGAGGAACTGATCACTGTATTTGGGCAATCTGTTGTGATTCCTGGACAATGGCTGCTGCCACTGCTGCTGTGGAGGGAGGGAAGTAGGTGGGAGACTGGGAGAGTGACGGGCAGAAAGACTGATGGGGTAAGGGCAGAAAAGAAGTGCCAGGCATGGAGGGGAGAGAGAGAGAGTAAGAAAATGGGTGGCAGGAAGGAGAAAGAGTGTGAGAGAAGTAGGGGGAGAGGGGAAGAAGCAGAGGTGAGGGGAATGGGATAGCCGCTCCTGGAAGTTTCTTGCGGGTTCCCACTTGTAATCTTCTATAGCTGGGCAGAAGGTAGGGGGTTAAATCTGTCTATCAAACTATGAACATAAATTTTAGCTTTGGCAGAGAAAGATGTTAGTTTTGCATCTGCTTTGGAATAAACAGATCAGATTAGGGATTCTTAGATGAGATGTTAATCACCTGGTTAGTGCTCCAAACACAATTTCTTTGTAATATTTATATAAATGCTTTATTGCCTAGTATAAATTACAAGGCACTCACCTGTCTTCTTGCAAAGCAAATTATGTGTTTTCAGGTGCAGCTTTCCATATGCTAAGAACGGGTGAATGGCTAGCAAACCCAGTTCTTTTATTAATTCTCAATCCTGGCAGCATATTTTTCACACCATCCTGTTAATCATGACTGCAACCAGAAACTAAAAGTCATATCCCTAAAAAAGTACATAGAAGGAATGAGAATATATTCTGCCCTTCCTGTGGAAGAGATAATATTGGCAATCATCCCAATTCATTAAAAAGTTCATTTCCACCACAAAGTTGTTTAAAACAGACTCTGATACAGACTCACTTCATTATATACTTCAGTTCTAGATTGGGGGGGGCATGGCGTTTGAATGAATTAGCAATAATGAATAATTTTATTGCTTTGACATCCCACCTGATAATGCTGATTTTATCTATATATTTTTATCCCACGCTCCCTCCAAGGTGTAGGGTGATATCCATTTGTCTCCCCTCCTCCATTTTACCCTCACAACCCTGTGAGAGGTTAGGCTGAAAGGGCCTGAAGGCCAAGGTTACCCAGTAAGCTTAAGGGATGAGTAGGGTTCTCGTCCTGTATTCTAACCACTACAGAATACTGCGTGCCACAGAGAAGTTTAACCCATCTGTAGAATTACGTAGGGTCCTTTGTTTTATCCCTGGTTTAATCCCCTCCAAAAGAAGCCATCATTTAGCTTGCCAAGCTAAGCCCTTTCCAGTGTGCATAAGGAGACACCAAAAAGACCTGCTAATCACCTACAAGTGAAGGAGAGGTTGAGGTCTTAACCATAAATAGTGTGTCAATGTAAATAAAGCCTAATCATGTTTAGTTCACACCATGGCTTGTAAATCTTATTCAAACCACGGCTTCACATCCAGCTCATGGTTAAATTCAGTCTCCGCACTTACTCTTTCATGGAAAAATCCAACTTTCCAAGTCTAATTTTGGATGAGATGCATCATACTTGACAAGTGGAGTGGTGTTTTTTTTGCTTCTAATGCTGAAATATATACAAATATGAACTGAAACTTCAGTGCTGGATGCCAGCAACAGCTTCCTGGAAAGTATTTCACATGCTGAATTTTCATGCAGACTTCCACTCCACCAGAAAAAAAAGAATTTGTGGCATCCAATCTCTTCCTCCCTTCCAAACTAGGGTTTCTAAAATTCTAACTAGCACCACTCTGGTGCTGTAGTGGTGGGCACCCCCCATGTGGCAATGTGCTGTGCTCCCTGGATTTACTCTGATCATGCCACCTTCTCTGCTTGAATCAAAATTTCCTTCAAATTATATTCTATTCCCTTAAATTCTAAAGCATAGCTTTGTCTGACAGCAGTCCACAAGCAGAGGCAACTCAGCCCAATCTGGCACCTCGGAGGAATGTCCCTGACCTCCCAGTTGTCTGCCAAAAACACAGAGAGCCGTGGACAAAGTGGTGGTTGCAACAGTGGCCTCTATCAGCCTGCGGCTTTGGAGACTAGTGATTGTAACCCCCTTTCTTGTTGCCCTCCAGCAACAAATCTTTGGTTGTTATCAGAGTACTGCAACAAGAGTCAGTACACTGGAGAAAGAATATTCAGACATAGAACAAAGTTTGTCTTTTTTTAATAAAATGTTTTTTAAACAAACCAATGGCCAACATTTTGCCTTTAAATGAAAACATGTCTCATTAATTGTTATAAACGGGGAAAACTGCATTCTGTTATACAGCTCGAGACAAAGGGGGGAAAAGTAGTACACAGAATGGTATGTTACTAAATCTTCTCAGACTAACACATTACAACTCCCTAAACAACTTTTTAAAAAGTTAGCAAGGAAATATTTTTACAATGTTATTCTGGGTATACATGGAATAGAGATCTATAGAGATTCATTACTTGATGAAAATAAAAGCATGATGTGCAGATTTTAAATGTATGAGATTTACTGATTTCTCTCCACTGCAGAGACTAAGATCAGGTTTAGATTCTTGGTGGTCCTCACGGACCAATAGTTGGTTTGCCTCTAAGTCATGCTGATTTATGGACTGGTGCCTCTATTTCTACAGTCACCTTGACTTGTGCAATCATAGCAGCCTGAACAAGGACTAGCAAAACTGCACAGTTCACAGTGACCATGCAAATAACCCTCACCCATTCTACAGTTGTTCAGGCAATTGGAGCAGCCACATAATTTTAATTGTGAGCTTGCTGGTGGGCAGCACACTTCTGCAGGTGCAGGGACTGCCAGATCTGGGTTTAACATTTTAGCAGCATTCTGCTCATGAAGAACATGTAAAATGAAAGATACTAACAAACAGCTCATAAAACACGTATAAGGTCCAATGTGATTCTGGATCGTGGGATGTCAATTTCACGTACTGTGACTTCCACTTTTTCACCTGGGCCCAAACTAAGGCTCCTTCTCTTCTTTACTTTTGAAAGCTTGTCTTCTGTTATGCTTCGAATTGGAATCAGTCCTGCCCTACCAACTCCAATATCAACAAAAACTCCAAAGAGAGTAGCGTTCTCAACTCTTCCTGTTAGAACAGTTCCAATGCTCAAGTCCTCGAGACAGACGATGCTCCTCTTGAAATCAGGTTTCTCAAAGTCTGTTATGAAAAGAGAAGACTGAATAAAAACCAAAGCTCACGCTTTGAAAATAATGGCGACACTGACTTGGTTCTTCCAAGATTTTCCCTCCTCCCTCCCTACAGACCCAAAAGAAGCCCCCAAATGGGGGAGGGGTCATGGGTCTGCTCTGGAATAGTAGGCTAAAATCATACATCCCCCACCCTGCACACAAAGACTGGTTATGCAGGCTCCAACCCATTATAAAGAGAACTGTTGCATTATGGATAAAAGAATTAAATTTAAAAAATAGCAATAACTTGTTTTTACATTAAAAATATACTTTAATCTCTAGTGTTTGTTCACCTTGTGATTAAGAACAGAGGATACAATAAGGCAGTGGTCTTCAACTGTTTCCCCCCCCCCCCCCCCAAGGCCAAAAGACAGCCATAATTTCCTGCGACATACAGTTGCAGACTATGCTAGGTGCATTCTACAGAACTAGCCTTCAACCAATGGGTTGGGACCCACAAGTGGTATTAGCTCCAACTGAAGGTGGCCTGCATCAGTGGCATCATTACCACTTTTGGGGTTCAGGGTTTTATAAGAAAGCTACATGAATTGATTTTGTATTAGCATGCATTTCCTCTTTTCCCTCTGTGTGCTGTATTTATAAATTTTTATACAAAATAAAAAGAAAGAGCGAGAAGGAGAAAGATAATGGTGGAGGAAATGGGAAGGAAGAAAGACACTTTGGTTAAAACAAGTTATGTTGTAGGATGGAGGTAAAGGTGGGTCTGGAAAGGGTTGATGGCCATTGTTCTGGTGCACCCCAGCAGTTCAGAGTGTCTGGCAGTGAGTTCAATATCCTATGTGAACTGAGCAAATGTGCTTAAATATGTATAAGAATCTTCTGCAACATGCCATATACAGGATATATGTGGGCTTCATTGGCAGACAAGTCAATGAGGAAAGGCAGAAAGGTTGAAAACTTCTGTAATAGTAGATTGTTATTTTGCTCACCTCTTGATTTGCTTTTCAAATGGCATTATGCTACATGGAAAACAGTGTAGCAAAACTGGTGGGACCAGTAAAACAAGGTTGCCTGTTGGTCATTGAGGCAACTGAGAAAATACAGTCTTCATTTGTTCAAGAGGCATGTGCAATGCCCTACTTACAGGTGCTCCACAGTACAGCTGTATAATCATAATTATATCCCAGTACTACATAATATTCCAGTCTACATAAACAGGCAATTCACCTAAAGTACTCTGGCGACATTATAAACAAATGAACACACACCTATTCATATACCCGACTTCAGAGCCAGAGCTGGTTGGCTGCCACCAAGGTTGCCAAGTCCATACTTCTCCAAAACAAAAAGGCCTCCTAAAATGATGACCAGTCTCTCAAAATGGATGCAAATCAGAGTCGTCATGGCTCAGCTGCCTCCCTGGCACATGTGGTGGCAGTTCTAGCTCCCTCCTCCTCCCATAATATTTGGCAACAGCTCTGGATCTCCTCTCCTCTCTGACCAGCTTCGGTGGCGAGAGCTCCTGCTCCTCTGCCTGTCCCACAGCCACCCTGAAGGAGATGCTCCTTCATGTTGTCTGTATTTATGCAGACAACGTTCCTCCTTTTTTGGGGGGCATGTCACATTTTCCTGCAAACTTGAAGGATCCCCAAGGTTAGCAGAAGAATACCTCCTATCTGAACCTTTCTCTAGGTTTCTTTAACCATCTGGGAGTCAGGTTCAGGATCTGATATATGATGGAATAGGCTCTAACGTCAAATTTTCTGATGTGATAGTTTTCTGCGAAAAAGGAGATTTTTTTTGTATCGTGTGATTTATCTATACAATTCAATATGGGGTTACTTTTGAAACTCTCCATTCAGTTTCACTAACTGCTTGTTATTTTTAAGCAATGCGCCACCCAGGTCCTGAAACACTAGCAGAGATATGTTCAAATTCAAAGCAGAAGGCATTCATTTAGGTTATTTTTTTTAATCTACCATTTCTTTAAATATATGGTGTCCCCTGAAATCAGGAGGAACATTTCTAAAGGGTTTTTTTTTTTTTAAAAAGGACCCTTGCCTATTCAAGTGTAGCAGTAGTAGCGGACTGCATGACATCAAAGTTTCCAATGAAGGAATGCACCTAATTAGTCAACTCCCAAGCAGTTAAGTTTCCTGCAATATTACACTGTGCAGTGCAGGCACTTTCCAGTAAAAAAACCACGAAATAAATAGGTTTTAATAGTTGTAACGGAGATGAGCTTAGAAAGTGACTCAAGAACTGCTTAAATGTTCTACAAATGGCTCTTTTTTGTTATTCCTGGCATGTCCATGTGGCTTTGCGCCCCTGAGCTGCTCCCTTTATATGATCAGCTGTTAAACATTTGCACTAGAAAAAAAACAACTTAGTTTCTGTGCCACCTATTGCATAATTAAAATTTTGTGTGAGAGATCATGTACTATGTTTTCCATTACTTTTATAAATCTTCCTTGGTGCCACTGCAGCTCCCAAATAATTTACTCTTTTACATTCTGCTAGGTCAATAGCTGTCAGATTTTTAAAACCAACCAGCCAGCCAAACTGGGCGAGTTTTACATAATTGTGCATCTAGTGGAATAGTAATTATTGTTGGAGAATATTATTGAGGTCTGGTAGTGCCTGAATGCATACAGTTACAATGAAGATCCTATTATGATTATTTAGGTGGGTACTTTGAAGCATTATGTTATTTAATTTTGAGCTTATTTGGTTTTTTTTGTGCTACAGAATTTGTTAACCCTAGTTTTATAGGAGCTGTATGTATCTTTGAATCTCTTTTTTGAGGGTATGTGCTTAATTCCCTCCTTTTAATTTCCAAATACATATTTAGCCATTGTTAGCCGAATTGCTTTAATTTAAGATGAGCAATTGGCAAAATACCGGGTTCTTTGCCAGCTATACCAAGGTCCCACCCTTTCCAGGACTTCCCAGCAAATAGGCACTGAGGCAGGAATCCTTTTAAATGATGTTTACTATAAAATGTTGTTCAAGCATACACAAAACAGAATCTCACACACAAACACACAGGTCTAAGGAAATTTAGATAGAATATAGCACTGTTGCATGAGCAGGAGTTTCATTGAGGGGTGATACGTTACCTATCCTGGAGATGGATCCTCGTTCCAACGGGAGATTGGAGGGTTAGAAAAGGAAAAATGGGGAGCGTGTTCTGAACCTGCAGAAACACACTTTTCTCTGTCTGACCAGACCAGAGATTAAAGATGGAGGAAGGGTACTGGAACAGCAAGTGGGACCTGAGAGGTATATAAAAGTAGATAGGAGTCGTGGAAGCTCAAGAGACCGATTGCATGCTGTGCAAGGTCTTTTATTAGGTGGTCTTGGGGGCGGGCTGCACTAACCACATCCCCTTGACACACCTTTCAGGTGGTCCGTCCCTACAAACCCTACCATTGGTCAAAGTAAAAAGAGGAGGGGATGCAGAGGGGTGGTCAATATTGCATCACTAGAGGCTAAACAGGAACTGACACCTTGGCAAAGTCCAATGAGTCACCAGGGCCATTCTGTTGTTTCTTTAATGGCCCTAGCCGGCCACTTGATGGACGGAAGATTAGTTGCCAGGTAACCTCATTTAGCATAATCCGTGCAGGTATGTTGGAGGGGGCAGGGGTTGACCAGTGCGATATAACAGAAAGAACCCTTATTGCAAGGGGGTCCTTGCTTCTGTCTTAGTGAACCATAGAGGTTGTCAGCCTCCTGGAGTGGACTAGAGCTTCTCCCAGCAATGGAGAATGCCTGTAGTCCTTGAAGCATTCAAGCTCAAACTTATGACTATTAAAATCCATAAGAGCATTTTGCAGTGCCTTGCTGGCCAACACCATGTCTTTGGGGTGCAGACTTTTTTTGGGGGGGGTACCTAAGTGATCTGATAGCTTTTGTGGTATCTTTTTCTCATTTGATGTGGAAACTGTACCTTGCACTGTTGTACAGAAAGCTGGTGTCACCTAGCAGTTACAAGACTGAACCTCGGATCCCATGGAATGTTTCAGCTGATGAAAGGATATCTGTCAGTAGAACATGACTTCCTCCATCTCCCTGCACTCCCAACCCCCCCCCCCCACTACTCCACAGAGACATCCTTGCATCAGCAGAAATGGGATTAAATGTTCCTTACGATGTGGATCAGTAAATCAAGGCCTTAGGCAAACTACTTTCTCTATCAGCCTCATTCCCCCTCATGGCAATATGGAGACAATAATACTGACATATCTGGTAAGAAGTGAAACAAAATAATGTCTGTTATGTATTGACCATGCGGTCGCCATGTGCTCCAGTAATGGCGACCGCCATGTGGCCAGAGCACATGGCCAAGAAACTACCTGAGCTTCAGCCAGGTAGAACAAAGGCCAGGTGGATTCAAACCGGCCACCAATCATGTACCTAGGTTTCTCCCAGGGAACCTATGAGATGTAAATAGACTGATAATGCCAAGAATGATGATGAAATGATGCATTCTGGAAACACTGTTCTCATAAAGATTCCTAGAGATGGTCCCCATTTCAATGTACTTTTCCCCCTACAGTCAGCTTATTGCATTGGATTAATCTCATTAAAAGCTCTTTATGTGTTCTTTAAAGACAGCTAATGGTACATTGCTTCTTGCTTTCTAAACTCCAACTAACTTTGCTCTCTAGCAAAGTTTTAAGCATACAGGACATGCTGCAGTTCATCTCACCTCCAGGAAACATGCAACTCAGACTTCCACAAAAACCAAACATTCAATTTCTTTATCAAAAATCTTGATTATTTGCTTTTTAGTTCAGCCTTGGATTTCCCACATATTCAAGTGTATGTGGGGGGGGCGGGGGGGGGCATGACAATTGGACTGGTTGAAACAGTACAAGCAAAAGGGAGGATCACACTGTAAACCAGTACAGAAACTTACCAAATGTGCTCCAATTTGTGCAGAGGTGTAGAGACCACTCCAATGTGGTTTTAAAGGAGTCAAGGTTCAAACTTAATTATAAAACTAACACATGTTACCTTGTCTACTGAGTAATACAATACCTTCTTCACCCACATAACTTTAGGGGAGTTGACCCAGCCATCATTTAAACATGACACGGTAGTAATTAAACAAGACAGACAAAACAGTGAATAGACGATCATAAAACCAACAGTCTCAAACTACCTACCTTTCCGGATGTCATACCCTTCAGGTTGAGTCAGCCCATCAATGATTATTTGAAGTGTGTGTCCTGCTGTATTCAAACTCTTTGCTAGTCCTTCTATCCCTTCTCTTTCAACGATCACATTCACTTTTTGCTGCATTTCTGACTTTCCTATCTCACTGGCATTTCCTCCAATGAGATTTAAAAACCTAATGTAAAATAAAGGGGAGGGGGGAGAAGCCTATAAATCAGACATAACTTATTTGGAAAGCAGTTCATAATTTTCCATACTTGAGGTACATGGATGAACATATATTCTGCACACAGGTTGTATGGCCTTATCTTTTAGTTAGAAGCACATTTTTTTTGAAGCCATCTTTAGTGCTAGCTGTTACTTAAGAGGGAAATTAACTTGACCCGAATGATTACAGCATGCCAGTTTTTATGGCCAAGTAGTTCATGAGGGAGTTCTGAGACTAGCACCATGTCCAACTGCTTTTAATTTTCACAGCTTAATAAGGAAGGTCCCCGTATACAGCTGGGTGGTCTTCAAATTGCTTTTAGGCTTTAAGCCTGTTTCCCAGAGGAGTGTGCACCTGATAACACTTCTGGAAGACAAAGAGACCCTGAGAACATGACTGCGCAAAAGAAGGCACCAGACCATAGCATTACAGGTATTCTAGCTTAGTGATGGAACACGTTATGAATCCTAAGAAACAACTACAAGAGAACAAAGCAGAATCAGGACCAGTATCAGCAATCTGGTTTTGTAACTATCTACAGAAACTGAGGAAATAACCCAGAATCTCTTAAGCCACTAAAGGGGTTGGAGGGAGTGCATTATTCTCATCAGACTCTAGACTAAGTGAAAGCAACAAAGGCAGTGCTGGCTCTTTGCAAGCAGGCCTCTTTATGAATCTGGACCTAGATACGGGCTAACCCTATCATTTTCTGAAGCTGATCATGGAACAAATTTCCAGCCTTGCTTTTTGAAAGCAGTAATCCTGCATGTAACAGCATTTAGAAATTCTGCAAGAGGTGGGACCCACGATACTCACTGGGGGGGGGGAGGAGCTTCACACACCGGAGCCAGCCTCAGGTGAGTCTTCTCCCCACCCCACCACCCATGGTGAGGTCTGAGCAGCTCTTGCCGGGCCCACTGCTCCTCCCCCCCCCCCCCCCGTGGACACTGGCGAGGCCTAAGGAGCTCTCACCAGGCCCACCGCTTTTCTCCCCTCCCCACGGGCACTGGCGAGACCTAAGCAGCTCTAGCAGAGCCTGCCGCTTTTCTCCCCCTGGCGGGCACTGGTGAGACCTAAGCAGCTCTCACCGGACCCACCAATCTCCCTCCCACCCCCACAACCAAGGACATTATACTACAGTTCAAAAGAAAACTTTTTCTGGCAGAGAGGTTTCTGGAAACATGATTACCAAATGAATACAAATTCTCTAAATTTCCCTGTGTATCCACAGTGAAAACATTTGGTAAATATAGGAAGGGACATATTGGATGGAAAATCTTTGGCATTTAGCTCAGCGTTTATTTAAACAAATATTTATAAGATGACACTAAAACAAGTTAAACATACAAAGTACCTAATTTGCAACTAATGTTTCATCTGTATGAAACTACTATTTATGTAATTATCATGACTCTAGGCTGCTCTTTCAAGATAGTTACTAAGGTAGCTTACAAAAAGAACAAACCAACTAACAAACAAACAGAAAAACTGAAACCAACATCAGCTTTAAAATACATTGAGAAGAAACTGAAAGAGTGAAGTATTAAAATAAACTGCAGAACATCCTCACATTTAATTTTTTTAAAAATAGTACAGAAAAAAGTGAATTACTATAACTCCCCCATACTACTAATTACTATAGCTATATAGAACTAAAGATAGCTATATTTGAAGATCTACAGTCGAGGGAACAAAACAATGCAACCAAATTTACATGTATGCAGATGGAAATTAGTTTCTCTCAAAGATGGTATGCACAATTCCAGAATGAAGGTTATCTATAGAAACCTGCAATTATTTAATGGAGATACTCTCTATTATAAAATAGTATATGGTACATAGTAAAACGATGGATAAGTTTGGTAAATGGAATGTTTTTGACTAGTATGGCTAATTGAACTTAACATTCATATTATTTACTTACAGAATTGGAGATGAAATTGTAAAGTTTTATATTCAAGTTTTTACTTAAATAAATGTATTAATTTAAAAAAAAAAACAGTATAAAGGATAAATAGTATAAAGAATTGTGATTAGTGTTGGTAAAAATCTACTTTTCTCCACAAGATAAAAAGCAATAAAATGGTTTTGAGACTGTTCAACTTCCCTGCATTACTTTCAAAGTACTTGCTCGGTTTGCACAGCCTGAATAAAAACAAATAAGTCTGAATCCTCTTATCTCTTGCCAACCTTCTGCAACCCACAGAGGACAAACACGTCAGCATCTTGCCAAATTCAAAATCTAGCAGGAGAATGTTTCAGCCTAACAAGACCTTCTACTGTTAATCAGAACGTCGATACTACAATTGCGGAAAAGTGGCCTATAAAGGTTTTCAGAAGGAAGAAATATTCTTCCACAAAATAAACTCGTCATTTCCAGGCTTCCTGATAAAATCCATCTCATTGGTACTCAAGAAAGACAACTGATTGCTGCCACACTACAGGTGCTCCAATAGCTGAACAAGTCTAGGAGAACTGTATCATCATCTATCACTGCTGTTGTGAATGGTCACTATGCTTATCTTATGTACAACTGAGCTCTACATAGAAATGCCACAGATGTGCCTCTTCCATTTAATTAACCTTTGACCTTGCTGGTTTTTTCCAGTTTATGCCAATGCTTGTACCTGTTTGTCAATTGAGGGTACCATGCATTGGATGAAGTGATCCCTAGTCCATGAAAAAGCATAATAAACTGGTAAATCTTTAAGGTGACAGAGACTTTTTTGTTTTTGAGGAGGCTGTTTGCAAAGCTAGCAAGGGTGCAAATAAGTGCATTTCTTCCCCTTGTTTCTTGTTATTTTAAGAAGTGGTATAAGGATACTGAAAATGTATACTAAATCCACAAGAGGGAATAGGTGGATCTTGTTGTTAAGTGATGGGCTATTCTGTACTAGAATGGCAGGGACAGGCAACAGCTGTCGACAGTTTGATTGACATGACAGATGTAGTATGACAGTCTCCTACAAGCAGATATCCTTCTGACCCAACAGTCTAAATAACATATCCTTTCTGGAGGAAGTTTATAAACAAATTTCCTTACGTTCTTGAACTAGGAACTTTTTAAAAAACAGGGATAGAAATGCCCTTTGAATATCTGCAAAGTGCCATTATTTCAGCCGTAATATTTTATACATGCACCATAATCTTGTCAAGTTAACAAAAACACACTGATCATGATTATAACCAGGGCTATTTTTGGGCAGGAACGCCCAGGAACGGAGTTCCAGCTGGCTCCCAAGTTGGCCACACCCAGCAGGAACTCATTAGCATAACAGACCACACCCAACAGCAGAAACTCATTAGGATTGGCTACACTAGGGATGTGTGGCCTAACATGCAAAGAAGTTCCTGCTACAAGAAAAGCCCTGGGTTTTGACAACAAACAAGGTAAACAGAGTAAGAAGCAAAAGCTGGGTGTGGCTGGATGACCACACTTCTGGTAACATGGGGTGTGGCCTAAGATGCTAATGAGCTGTGCTGTCAGGAGTGTGGCCTAGTATGTTAATGAGTTTCTGCTCATTATGACCTATTATGCCAATGAGTTCCTGCTGGGCTTTTTCTACAAAAAAAGCCCTGATTATAACTATATTGAAAATATAAATCTAGATGACAAACACTGCATAAAATGCTTGATGATGTGGATCATATAGACAACAAGAAATGGTACAAAATCTAAAAGCAAAACTGAGCTTGCTTTATGGGGTTTTTGTTTATATACTCAATGCACTTTAAACCAGAGAAGCATTTGAACCAGTATGCACATTTAATCAACTAAACTAGAGGCTTCATGAACCCAAACTTCAGTTTGGTTGGACCAATCTGATTGGCAAGGGCAAGTTAACTGCTTGTTCTGAGAGGCAAGATTTGACTTGGCATATTACTGTAATGGTGGCGGTGGAAAGTGCTGTCAAGTCACAGCTGACTTATGGTGATCCTGTAGGGTTCTCAAGGCAAGAGGTCATTTGCATTGCCTGCCTCTGTGTCATGAGTCATGGCCCCGGACTTTCTTGGTGGTCTCCCATCCAAATACTACCCTGTTTAGCTTCTGAGATCTGATGAGGTAACAAAAATAATGAAAGCTGCTGTTCTTTACACTGGCTTCAATACAAACTCCTCATACCATAAGTAGAAGGGCATTTGCATGTGAGGAGAAGCAATTTCTGCCAATTCCCACTTACCACTGTAGACAGCCATGCCATATCCCATGCTCTTCCTGAAGTTCCACCCAATCGTGTGTGTTTTTAAATCCAACCTATTACTGCATTTTAAAAAACTGGACCGTAAGCATTCAAATAATCCTTGTTTCATATTGTGTTTCACAATACCTACACTTTTATTAGGTGCTTGAAAAATAATAATAGGAACAATCCAGCGAAAGTTAAGCGTTTTAAGTTCCAACGAATTAAATAAGAGCATACACGTTTAACTACCAATGAAACATAAATACACTTTTTTTCGAGGATTTGTCATATTTTTGTTATGTAAATTCTCCTACTTCCTTTAGGAATTCAGTAAGTTCATTTAAATTGAAATGAATATCAGTTTTTTGCAATCAAAACCCTACTGCAATGTTTACTGGAGGACCCGTTTTGTTGATTGTATTGCCTTGCACTGTGTAATACACCCTGAGACTGGATGCAGAGGTCCACATGGTAAACATAACTAGATACGGGGATGAGTACAAATAGGAAACTTCCTCAGAACCCTATCTATACTCCAATGAGTTCTATGATGGAAACTAGGTGAGAGCAAACAAGGTGAGTACAGCAAACAAATAATCTAATTGGTGCTTGACAAAGTTTTCAACTGTCTCTATAAGAATATAAGGGAATGTTTTGGTAAATTGACTCAGCTGTTTTCCAGAGATTCCACCAAATGAACATGGGCTTTTACACACACAAAGCATGTAGTCAACAACTCTGATATGATTTGCCTTGAACTGTAATACTCCTTGAGTAAACTGCTGCTGCTACCACTACTACTTGAACCTTTCTAAAAATAACTAAGGCAAAACAGAGGAAAGTCAGCAGAAATTTTTCTCTTGCTCATGGGGGCAACCATACATAAAACTCCAAAGAAGAAGCCTGAAAAATTTAGCTATCATTCACTTGTGCCCAGTTCAGTGGTTCTGCTACACATAAATGTGCTCCACTGGCACATAATCTTCACAATCATATAATACTTCACATGCATGGACCATTAACAAGAATAGAGCTCCTGCCAGATTTCAGCCACTGTCTACAGATATACTGGGTAGCATTAATTCAAATGAGGGCATTTGAGTTTGTTCCCCTCCAACAAGGAGCTGGGAAGGGGTTAAGAATACAGTTTGTACTCCCTGACTAATTACTAATACCATTTTAGGAAAGCCCATGCCATGTTTTGAAAACTATAGTCTGTAATCCTAGAACATATATTGCTACTTAGGGATAAGTGTGTATACATGCAAAGATTAGGATCCCTTCCTCTTTGGAATGGCAGCTGCTTCTGCATGGCAGATCCCACTGATGTGGTATACTGGAAATGGGAGGGGAATCTCATGGGCTGGAAGGCAAACAATGATGGGGTAAGAACAGGCTATGTGATTCAACAATCCCATGTGATTCTGGTACACAGACACTTAGCGGCATGAGGTCTTGAAATGTGGAAGCAACTCCCACACTCTTGATGATAGGAGGAGGCCATAATCCTACTGAAATCAAAATCAAATCAACAGTTTGGTCTCGATACAGAAAGACTGTTAACTTTATAAAAGACTAGATATCCTTTTTTTCTGGTGACACATACATCTTTGCATATATTGTTCTCAAATAGTTGTCTGCGAAACCATCAGAACTCTTGCAAAAAGTTTCAGAAACATGAAACCAACCCCCAGAATTAATCAAATAAATCACATTAAGCCATCTTCAAAGCAGCAACTACAGCTCTCTTGCTCCCTTTTAGAGCCTCATTCAGGTTTAAGGAAAACACTCATTTCCATGTCAACTGTATTCTTAGTGATTACAGATGTATTTTTTTAAAGGGAGGCTGTTTAATCTGGTTACATATTTCATAGATCATTTTCACCCAAATAAACGTGCTTGGAGGGCACTTGGAACAGAAATCAATATTAAACACAAAGCTCCACCTCAGCGGTAATGCATATTGACCATCTCTATTTTTAAATGTCATTGCTAAGAACAAAGTGAAATGCTTTTGCATTTAGAGAGAAAAAAACATCCTCAGAGTTACTGCAAGGTCTTGGAAAAACGGAGCCAGAATATAAGGATACTAGATGCTAGAAGAAAGGAAGAAAGACACACTGTGTTACAAGAAACTTTTCTCTGCCTTCATTAGTTTCATCTTTGTTGTTGTTCTTGTATTAAAAATGAATTGTGATAATATATATGACATGTGAATGTTAACCATTTTCAGTATGCTAGATTTGGAGAGCAAATTATAGGGCTTAGATAAACATGTACCCCTCTTTTATGTATTGCATGTGTAGTTGTGCATAAAATAACCAAGCAAATGCTTACTAATAAAAAATTGCATGTAGCATCTTATCAGCCATTCTCTGTGCTCACATTTGTAAGTTAAAAAGATGAGACTATCTAAAACGGCAAACCAACTTATAACTATAAAATGCAGAAATTAAACAGATGTATCTTTTAAAGAAATAAGCACCCTTTTGTGCATGTCCAAAACCTGGTGAATATTGGTATTCATGTGTGAATATTTGCAGTTCCTGATGAATAGCCTGAATGTCCAATGACTACAGAAATTCATATTTATGTGACCTCATCATTCAGTGTATTTCTGAGGTTCTAGACGTGCTCAACAGTTCATCTGGGAATATTAAATTTTGGATGCTCACAGGTTTTCAGAAATGCCATTAGTCTGACCAATTATTAATGATAGTTCAAGCTTAAATAATAAAACAAATTCAGTTTAAGCTATCCATTTTGTTGAACGTTTTAAAATTTTCATGTCCAGTGAAACTTCTGTAGGTTATAAATCTTCCAAAAAAGTCCATGGATGATACAGTAAATTGTTCTTGCAGCAAACACATTAGAACACAGTTACTACTGCAAATACAGGAGATATACAAACTTATGAGCAAAATAAAAAAGTGGTTTAATACATATTTTTGAATCTTTTAAAAAGTGTAACACAAGTTAGTCCAAGAACAGTACAACAAATTTTTGCTCTGTTCTAGACATTCGCATTCTAGTAACACAGACTAAATTCCTTGTAGTACAAAACACAAATGATATGCTACTACATGATGTCACACTTTAGTTATAAATTAGAGACAATCCAATAAAACAAAAAAACAGGTTGCTTGCCTGTAACTGATGATCTTCGAGTGGTCATCTGTGCATTCACACCAATGGGTTTCTGCGCCTGCACTGAAATTCATCGGTGTCTGGAAAGCTTAACTGATTTTCGCGCCCAGGGGCCTCCGGGCATGCGCGCCACCCCTCCGTGCATGCCCAGAGGAGCCCGGGCTCGAAGATCCCACCAGTTCCTTCTGACCGCTGCAACCAGACTAAAGAAGATAATCGCCTGGCAGCAGAGGGGAAGGTAGGGCGGGAGGTGTGAATGCACAGATGACCACTCGAAGATCATCAGTTACAGGCAAGCAAGCTGTTTATCTTCGATGTGGTCTCTGTGCTTCACACCAATGGGAGATTAATTAGCAGTGTCCTACCTGGAGGAGGGTGCAGGAAGGCAATTACTGTGAAATGGTTGACAGGACCAGCCTTCCCATGGCCGCATGAGCGGATGCCCTAGTGTCCAGAGCATAATGTCTTATGAAGGTATTGGGAGTAGCCCACGTGGCTGCTCTGCAAATGTCCGTCAGTGTAGCACCCTTGAGGAATGCCGTAGACATAGAGATGGCTCTGGTGGAATGAGCCCGTAGTGGTCCTGGTAGGGGCATGCGCGCTAGTTGGTAACAGCGAGAGATTAACTGGACTATCCAGTGAGAGAGTCTCTGAGAAGTAATTTGCATGCCCAAACGCCGAGGAGCATAGGAGACAAAGAGTCTGGGCGATCGTCTTGTAGCCTTTGTGTGCTGGAGATAAAAAAAGGAGTGCACGCTTCACATCGAGGGAGTGAAGTAGGCGCTCCTCCTCCGAGGTGTAATTAGGAAAGAAATCTGGGAGAAAAACTTCTGCATGGAGGTGGAACTCTGATAATACCTTCGGAAGAAAGGAGATGTCGGGGATCAGCCGTACTCCATTAGGTAAGAAGGACAGGTACGGTGCATCATGCCTGAAGGCCATAATTTCTCCCACCCTCCTGGCTGAGGTGATGGCAACTAAAAAAGCCATCTTCCAGGTGAGCAGATTGAGGTCACATGAGTACAGCAGCTTGAATGGTTTTCTGGTGAGCTGCCTCAGGACCAGGGGGAGGTCCCACACCGTTGCAGGGTGTTTCACAGGGGGATAAAGGTGAAGCAGTCCTCTAACGAATCGTTTGGTAAGAGGGTGGGCAAAAACCGAGAAGGTGTCCACCCTATTGTGAAACACTGAAATTGCGGCTAGATAAACTCTGGCCGAGGAATGTGAAAGGCCTGAATCCATCAAGGAGAGGATAAAGTCAAAAATATGAGCCAAGCCTGCTGAGGTGGGTGTAGCAGTAGTTGTTGACAAGAATGCAGTGAACTTGGCCCACTTATATGCGTAAGACCTACGAGTGGAGGCCTTACGTGAGTTTAAGAGGACGTTGACTACTCTGGCAGAGAAGCCTGAGGGAAAATTCTCCAAGCCGTCAACTTCAAGTGAGGGACATCGTGGTGGAGAAGAGGGGAGTTGGACAGACTGAGGAGGTCCGGGTTGGGTGGCAGGTGGATGAAGTGACCTTGAGCCAATGACAGAAGGACCGGAAACCACAGCTGTCTGGGCCACCAATGGGCTATGAGTATGCAGTTCGCGTTGTCTTGTAGCACCTTTCTCACCACCCTGGTGAGCAAGGGTAGAGGGGGAAACAAGTATAGGAACTTTGTGGTCCAGGGGTATATCAGTCCATCCCCAATGGAGTTGGGGTCCACTCCTCCCTGAGAGCAGAAGTGGGCACATTTTGCATTGTCTCGAGTGGTGAAGGCGTCCACCTCTGGGGTGCCCCAGAGACTGAAAATAGGATGGAGATAGGTGTTGGAGAGTTCCCATTCGTGGGGGCATGCCTGGCCTCTGCTCAATAAGTCTGCTCTGGTATTGAGTGATCCCAGAATGTGCGTGGCTCTGACGAAGATGTCGTGTCGCAGGCACCACTCCCACAGGTGAACGGCGAGGAAACATACCGAGTGGGATACTGTTCCTCCCTGCCGATTGATGTAGGCGACTGCGGTCGTGTTGTCCGATAGGACCGCTATGCAGTTGTTTGTCACCAAGGGCAGGAATGTGTGAAGAGCATAAAGGATCGCCAGAAGCTCCAGGTAGTTTATATGTTTCGAGCTTAGCGAGATGTCCCAGGGGCCTCCCGCAGTGTGATTTCCAAGGTGTGCTCCCCACCCCCAGTGGGAGGCATCTGTGGTCAGTGTCAGTTTGGGTGTGGGAAGATGGAAGTGTGTGCTCCTTGTTTGAGATTCCTGGGGCAGGTCCACCAGCGGAGGGTGTCCCGAACCCACTGCGGGGGTTGGAGGAGCCTTGTTTGTGCATCTAGGTTTGGTCGGAACGCTCTGAGAAACCATATCTGCAAGGGTCTTATATGCAGTTTTGCGAAAGGGATGACGGAAGTGGTTGCTGCCATGAGCCCCAGGAGGCGCTGGATTGTAACCGCAGTAGATGAGAGCTGGGTCATGATCTGCTGGGCCAAGGTGATTATCGGGGTTTTCCTGTCCTTCAGAAGGTAGGCTTTGAGGCAGGTGGAATTGAGGATCGCCCCGATGAACTGTACACATTGCGCCGAGGTGAGACAGGATTTCTCCTCATTGATCCTGAGGCCCAATTCCCCGAGGAGGGTGTGGGTGTGGCTGATTTGCTGTAGTAGGCATTCTTTTGAGTGTGCAACCAGAAGCCAATCGTCTATATATGGGAAGATCATGATTCCCTGTAGATGAAGATACGCCACGACCACCACCATGGTCTTGGTGAACACCCATGGCACTGTGGATAGGCTAAACGGAAGGACCTTGTACTGGTATTGCTTGGGACCTACTGCAAATCGGATGAATTTCCGGTGTGCCGGTGCTATAGTCAGGTGGAAATAGGCATCCTGCAAGTCCAGAGTAGCCATCCAAGCATTCCTGCGGAGGAGGGGGAGGATGGAACGAAGGGTCACCATACGGAAACGCCTGTATTTGACATAAGAGTTGAGGTCCCGCAGGTCCAGGATTGGCCTGGTCCCGCCATCCCGATTGGGAATTGTGAAATAGCGGGAGAAGAATCCTGTCCCCAGATGTTGGGCCGGGACTGGCTCTATGGCGTCCTTCCGCAGTAGGGTGTCCACTTCGTCCCGTAGCAGAGGAGAAGGTGGAGTAACAACGAGGTTCATAGGCGGAGGGTTCTGTATGAATTCTATGAAATATCCTCTGGTTATTATAGACAAGACCCAGGCATCCGACGTCACCCTGCGCCAGGTCTGGAAGAACAGTGCTAAATGGGTGAGATGCAGCGGTGAGGGGAAGTCAAGGCTCTGCTTAGAAGATTGTGCAGGCTTCTGACGTCCGTGCTGTGGGTTAGGGGAGAACTTCTGCTTGGTATACGTCTGCCTCTGCTGGTTAGGTGAGGGTCGAGGGCGCCAGGTACACTCAGGTGAACTTCTGACAGATGGCCTCCTGGACCATGGTCGTGACCACATACGTTGCTTGTATGGCTTGAAAGAGGGGGCAGAGACACCCAACGTGCGGGAAGCCTTTATACTTTTGTCGAGGTCCTGGAGGACCGTATCAGTTGTTGCATGAAACAGTCCTTGCCCATCAAAGGGAAGGTCCTCAATTAGAGATTTAGTGTCCTGCTGGAGCACTGTATTACGCAACTAGGAGTGCCTTCGTAGAGCCACTGCAGAGGACATGGTTTTTGACGATGTGTCAAGAGCATGTTTTGAGAAGTTGACCTGTTGCTTCACTAAGAGCAACCCCTCTTTCTGAATTCTCCTCACAGCCAGGTGTCCCTCTTCTGGAAGGCCCTGGATGAGCTCTGAGAGCCTTTCCCAAAGGGCATATTGATAACGCCCCATACACGCCAAATAGTTACAAGTCTTAAGGCCTAAAGCGCCAGCCGAATAAAAGCATCTGCCAAACATGTCCAGCTTGCAGCTCTCTCTATCTGGTGGGGTGGAGTGGGACTTTTTGGTCCTGGTGGAAGAGGTCACAACCATAGAATTTGGTCGAGTATGGGTGAAGAGGAATTCAACCCCAGACTCCTGCAGCTTGTACATATGGTCGAGCCGACGGGAAGAGACCGGCGCGGAGGACGGTTTGTCCCATTGGGATTTTGCCGCTTGCAACAACACTGAGGATGTGGGCAAAGCGATCGATGTCGAGGTGTCCATCTGGACGATGTTGAACACGGGGTCGATGACCACAGGGGTAGGCTTGGCGATTGGAATACCCAGAGAATGCACCATTTGCTTGATAAGCTCCCCGTAGGAGGACACGTCTTCCGATGGCGAGATTGGCAGGTTGTCAGAGACATCAGGCTTGGGTGAGGGACGTTCCGGGGAACTATGAGAAGCCAAGGCTTCCCCCTCCGCTTCCCCTTCTGAAGATTCCGAGTCCAACGGAGGAGAATGCTGAGTCGGTAGTGGCATCGATACCGGTGGCGGTGGGGGCTGCAGCTGTTGACCAGACTCTATGGGCAGTCTCCACACTGGAGGCGAAGGAGAGTGATGTTGGTAAGATCGATGTTGAACGTGCTCAGGAGCAGCTATCGAAGTAGAGTATCGATATCGAGGTGAACAAGATTGATACGAGGGAGGTTGGTCCCACGCGGTCTGAGCTGGGGAGAGCCACGGAATCGTGGAGGAGAGAGGGTAAGCTCCATATTGGAAGTAGTGCTGACACTCCCAATGTGTCGGCTGGTACTCATGGCGAATATCCCTGGGGGACCTTGGGCGCCTATGCCGAACTGATCGATCCTCAGCGTGGACAGCAGGATGAGATGGGGAGCGAATTTCAAAGCCCCCTTGTCAGTCTCGAGACCGAGGTCGAGCCATGTGCTCTCTATCGCTCAGAGACTCGGAACGGTGCGAGATCGAGGCAGAGGATCCGGCCTGTGATCTGTCCCGAGATCCTGCGGTGAAATCCGTATCGACAAATTCTTGTGTCTGAAGAACTTCCTCAGGCGGGTTGAGGCCCGGTGGACAGATGGGAGAGTCCAAGAGATGTATAATCTCCGGTGGGGCCAAAGGAATAGGAGCATCAGAGGCAGTGGTGGCCAAGGGGGCAGCCAAAATCGATGCCGACTGGTCAGGGGCTGCATGTCCCTGCTCCGGGCCCTTATGGCAGGACTTGCCGGAAGTGGGAAGTTTAGGCCGTTTATCCGACTTATCCTTTTTCTTCCTCTTCAGAGGAGTCAAGGACGAGGAGTGCGTTGGGGCCGAGTGCTTAACCATGCGATGTCCTGCATCTGAGGCCGCTTTCGAAGGCGGTGGTTTCGATGCCGTCAATGTCAATGGGGCCGACACCGATGTCGACACAGTTGGAAGCCCCGAAGTTTCCATGCAGTCAGCAGCGGGCTGAAGGCAAAGAGCTGACTCAAGGAGGGCCACCTTTAGGCGAGCAGCTCTGTTTTTGCGTGTTTGATTCGAAAATTTTGCGCAGTGGACGCAAGATTCGGGCCGATGAGATTCTCCGAGGCACAAAATACAGAGAGTGTGTCCGTCAGGAGCTGCGAGCTTGCTGCCACAAGAGGTGCACCTTTTAAAGCAACCCCAGCGTTGAGCCATGCAAGGAAGTGGGGCAAGTGGGCCCGAAGGGGGGGGGAGGGGGAAGGGACAAAGTACTGGAAAGAGGTCCAAAGTCCCCCCAAACACAATATTTTCACCAAATCCAATGTCCGCAATCCAAGAGAAGAAGAAACAGTCCAAATCCGAGAGGTAGGAAGGCTTTCCAAGAAGTTGCTCCGAACCGATGAAAAAAGCTGTGAACAGCGCGGCGGTCAGAAGAGAACTGGCGGGATCTTCGAGCCCGGGCTCCTCTGGGCATGCACGGAGGGGTGGCGCGCATGCACGGAGGCCCGTGGGCGCGAAAATTGGTTAAGCTTTCCAGACACTGATGAATTTCAGCGCAGGCGCAGAAACCCATTGGTGTGAAGCACAGAGACCACGTCGAAGATCAATGGAAACAATTATCTGCAAAACCAAACAATCCAGAATCTGCAGATGAATCATGTGGCTTGAGCTTCCCTATGGACAGAAGGATTTCTACCCATGCAGCATGACTTTCTCACCTCCTACTGCACCCAAAATGCGGGTGCATAGAGGTCAGACAAGAAAATTGCACTTCAAGTGTGGAAGCCCTTTTGTATAGGGACGGGCATGAACTGGGAAAATGCAGTTTAGTTTGTGGTTCATGGCTGAACCATAAATCAAACCGCGAACCGGAAGATTTGTTTACAAACTGAACCGGTTTGTGGCCCTGCAGACCCCATTGAAAGGAACCACAGTCCCTTTAAACAGGGTTTGCAGAAAGCTCAAAAAACACCTGAGCTGCTCAGCTGTTTCAGGCTGTCTTGTGCAGTACCTTTAAAGTTCAACAGGACTGCAAAAATCCCAAGCCACAGTCAGCAGAAAGGTAGGGGTGAAGTGCCCCTGGGAAGACACTTCACCCCTTCCATTTAAACTCTCCTCTCTGCTCCCTGCAGTTTTTCACAGGAACTAAAAGCAGGGTTCAAATGGCTGGGAGCCATTTAAAGCCTGCTTTCTGCTCCTCACGGCTTTTTGCAGGGAGCAAAAACAGCTGAGCAGCAGGGAGTTCCCAGCCACTCAGTTGTTTCTTGTGAAGTAAGCCTATGCTTTTTGCTCTTCATGAACTGTCACAAGCCACCATGAATTGCACCAAAATTTGTGGGAGGTGGTCCTGGTTCTTCAGTTCACAATCTTTGGTTTGCAAACTCCAAACAGGACAAAATTTGTGATGAACTTTAGTTCTTCAGCTGATTTGTGCCCATCCCTACTTTCATACATAGAAATGCTCTGGTGGATCCAAGCTATCTTTTGAAAACTCATCAAGTTAAGCTTTACGCAACTGTCAGAATACCCAAATTGACCATCTGGCAGCAACTTACAAATCTTAGCGCAAGTTCTAGTATGGCACTTTTCTGACCCAGTGATTCCAAAATCAAATGATGTGAATTAGCCACCAGATTAAACACCACAACCAAATCTATGAGACACTGATTGATACTGCATGATGCTGCATGCATGTTTGGACTATGTAGTAAAGATTACAGCAATTACACCTGTATTAACAATTTTCCACTATTCTGTAGTCACAGGACAACTAAATTTAAAATGCCATTTAAAACCCTTCTGTATCAGCATAGCATGCCCTTCCATTTGAATCTATGCATAAGGGATTTAATGAAATGAAACATTACAGCAACAAGCATTACTGCAGATGTAGAGCATGACAAAGGCATACGTCACAGGAAGTGACATAAACACTCTTAAACAAGATTAACTGGCATAAATGACACTTGGAGCCATGTTATTTACAAAAGGAGATTCCCAAATGCACAGTGCTAAATATTTTTCACAAACCATGACACAAAACTGCTAAGATATCAATCTACATGAAACATAATCTGTAAACCAGATGTTGCAATTTGGCTGCATAATAAACATAAACTGCTGAATATCCTGCCTTAATAAGCATTTTCTTTGGGATTTTTATTTTGCACACATCTACATATAATTATTGAAACTGGTCCACCCAATAGATCAGTGCAATGCTAGAATGAAACATACAGGGGATCTAGAAAGACCCCCAAACTGGAGATCTGGGTCCATTAACCTCATGGTAACTTCTAAGTAGCTTCTTGTTTTTTCTCCCCAGTGCAATTCTTCGAGTGCAATTCACTCAAACTATTTAGTGTGTCCACAATCTATGTACTTAGGGCTGCCAAGTCCCCCGGTAGGGCGGGGGAAACACCGATTTTTAGTCCTTTCCCCCGCTTTTTCCAAGTTGGCCACCGGGGGGACAAAATGGCTGCCTTAAAAGGGAAATGTCTGCAGAGAGCCTGCCCTGCAGTAAAAAGCCTCACCAGACATTTCCCCTTTAAGAAGTCAGCAAGAGAGCTTCCACAGCAAGAGAGGTCCGCCCAGAGATTAAGGAGGGACTGAAGGAGCTGCTTTTGCATGTGGCTGGCAACGTTGCTGTAGTAAGTTTCTCTTCCAGCTCTTTTCCTTCTCTCTCCCTCTTTCTTTTTTCTGTCTGTCTGTCTGTCTCTCTCTCTGTCCCCATCCAGCAGAGGTCTATCAGTGGCTATTATAGCCACAAGGTCTAAATGGAAGTAAGTGCCTCTGCCAGTTTTTTTTCCTTCTCTCTCTCCCTCTTTCTTTTTTCTGTCTGTCTGTCTCTCTCTGTCCCCATCCAGCAGAGGTCTATCAGTGGCTATTATTAGCCACAAGGTCTAAATGGAACCCTTTGTCTGGGGCAGTGATGCTCTGAATTCTTGGTGCTTGGGGGCAACAGTGGGAGGGCTTCTGGAGTTCTGGCCCCGCTGCTGGACCTCCTGAGGGCACCTGGTATTTTTGGCCACTGTTGTGACACAGAGTGTTGTACTGGATGGGCTGTACTGGATGGGCCGATCCACTGTGGCTTCTCTCCTGTTCTTATGATATGAAAATCATATTTAGCACTTGTGTAGCACTTAGGGCTTCATATTCTGCCGAGATGAGGAAGGATTCAGTAGGGCCGTTGCTCAGTGATAAAGCATCTGCTTGACATGCAGGAGGTATCAGCTTCTTCAGCTAAAAAAGGATCAGGTAATAGGTGACATTAAAGATCTCAGCCTGAGACCCTGGAGAGCCACTACCAGTCTGAGTAGTCAGTACTGACCTTGATGGACCAATGGCCTGATTCAGTATTAGGAAACTTCATGAGTTCATGTGTCAGCATGTGGAAGCAACATCACAGGATGTGACATCACAAAATGATGTCACTTCCTTTCTCCTGGCTCCACCCCCAAAGTCTCCTGGCTCCACCCCCAAAGTCCCCAGATATTTCCCAAGTTGGACTTGGCAGCCCTATATGTACTACCAGAGGATGATCTCTTAACACAACTTGCTTTTCAAAGATCTTTAAAATGTTAAAATACATTTCTATATTATTTATTTATTTTTTCACATTTCTACCTCGCCCTCCCCGCGAAAGGGCTCAGGGCGGCTTACAGTACGGCACACAGTGCCTAATCAAAATAAAACAAGTTAAAACATTTTAAAATACAAAGCAATACATCGTACATCCAATTTGCTGTAAACATTAAAAAATAAAGTGCTCATAGTGATATCTAGGATGTACCATCAGATGGCTACCAATGGATGCCCTTTGTGCAGAACCCTGGGTAATACTCCGGCCCTCTATAGTCGCCCGGCCCGGGCTTCGTCCAGGGCTGGCCCTCATTGTTGATATTACAAACGATGGCTGATGGTAGATGGTAGTAAAGTAATAGAAATTCAAAAAGCCATATTTCTGTGTTAAATACTTAGTTAGAAGCTATGAGCAACAGCAAGGCCAAGCAAAAGATTCTCTTGTGTCATATGTCTGTGCAAGACATACAGACTCCTATTGTTCTGCTTACAATGTAATCTCAAGTTAGCCTAACCTGGGGACTGTGAGAACCCCTGATGTTTAGCAACATGACCAAAGACAAACATTCCTGCTTACTTGACCTAGATAGGCATGGGAGGGGTTGTAATAAGATGCTTTGCCTACAAAAATGATGCTGTGTGTATGCGAATGCCACCTGTGTTGTAAACTCCCTCCCCACTGGTATTTAAGGTGGAACCCAATTGGAATCGGGGCTCGGCATTTACTCTGCAAAATTTTTGCAGGCTGAGACTGGCGTCAATAAACAGCTTCTCCTATCCTGTTGTCCAGTACCTTCATCCTTGGGTTTGGCCTGGTTTCTGGTTTTACTGTGCTACAGTAGGTGGCCGCTCCTAATTAAAGACCTGGTGGAAGAGCTCCGTCTTGCAGGCCCAGCAGAACTGCATAAGATCCCGCAGGGCCCTGATCTCCTCCAGGAGCTCATTCCACCAGAGAGGGGCCATCACCGAAAAGGCCCTAGCCCTGGTTCTGGCAAGCCTGGCTTCCCTGGGGCCCGGAACCCGAAGGCAGTGTTGTGACCCCGACCGAAGTGCTCACTGGGGTATATGTGGGGAAAGGCGGTCCCTTAGGTATGCTGAATCCTGGCCATTTAGGGCTTTAAAGGTTAGCACCAGCACCTTGAAGCAAATTCGGTATGCTATAGGGAGCCAGTGCAGCACCGCCAGCACAGGTCGGATGTGGTCCCGTTTAGGGAGACTCATCAGTAACCTGGCCGCGGCATTCTTCACCAGCTGCAGCTTCCGGATTTGCACCAATGGCAGCCCCATGTAGAGAATGTTACAGTAGTCTAGCCTCGAGGTGACTGTTGCGTGGATCACCATAGCCAGGTCCTCGCGGTCAAGGAAAGGAACCAACTGCCAGGCCAGCCGAAGATGGTAGAAGCCTGACTTAGCAGTGGCTGCTACCTGGGCCTCCATTGTTAAGGAGGGATCCAGGAGCACTCCCAAACTCCTAACCCCCAGTGCGGGCACCAAAGGCACCCCATCGAAGCTCGGGAGAGGGAGCCCCCTCCCCAGCCCGGCCCGACTCAGGCACAAGACCTCCATCTTTGTCGGGTTTAATTTCAGCCGGCTCAGCCTAAGCCAACCAGCCACGGCATGCAATGCCTGGTCCAGATCTTCTGGGCTGGAATCTGACTGGCTGCCCAACATCAGATAGAGCTGGTTGTCATCAGCATACTGGTGACATCCCAGCCCATACCTCTGGGCAATCTGGGCAAGGGGGCACACATAGATGTTAAACAACATCGGGGAAAGCACTGCCCTCTGAGGCACACCACATTTAAGTGGGTGCCTCCTGGATTGTTGCTCCCCCAGCACCACCCTCTGTCCCCGACCTTGGAGAAAAGAAGCAAGCCATTGCAAGGCCTGCCCCTGTATCCCCATGTCGGCAAGGCAGCAGGTCAGCAGCTGATGATCGACCATGTCGAACGTGGCCAACAGGTCCAGCAACATCAACACTACCGCACTACCCTGATCCAGATGTCTCCGAAGGTCATCTGTAACGGTGACCAGAGCCGTCACCGTACCGTGTCCCGGGTGAAAGCCAGACCAAAGTGTCATCCAGAAAGCCCTGTAACTGTATCACCACCGCCCTCTCAATTAATTTGCCCAAGCAGGGCAAATAAGAGACCGCCCGGTAATTAGCCAATTTGGCCTGATTTAGATTTGGTTTTTTTAGGAGAGGGCGGACCATCGCCTCCTTGAGTTCCCTCAGGAACCGCCCCGCTACGATGGACTTATTGACAATCTCCTGGACGCCACCTCGAAACCCCTCGCAGCCAGCTTTAATCAGCCAGGAAGGGCACAGATCAAGGTTGCATGTGGCTGGGTGCACAGTCATGAGCAATTTGTCGACTTCCTCTAGGCTGAGCAGGCCAAACCCATCTAACCCCAGAGTCAAAGACATGCAAGGGGCCTCGAGTTCACTCACTGTTTCAACTGTGGCAGGGAGATTGCAGAGGAGCGTCAAGACTTTACTGCAAAATAGCATGCAAATGCCTCACAGCCAATCTCCAATTCCCTAGCATTTGGTCTGCCCTGTGGCAGAACTGTTAAGGACCAAATCGTTCTAAACAATTGGGCTGGGCGTGGGCTCATGGACGCAGTCGAGGCCGCATAAAAATCTCCCTTAGCGGCCTTGGTTGCCATCTCATAGGCTTTCATAAGCGTCCTATAAGATGCTCTTGTAGCTTCGTCCCGAGCCCAGCACCACCATCTCTCAAGCTGTCGCAGCTCTTGCTTCATAAGCTGCAGCTCCTGGGAATACCAGGGCGCAAGCCTACTGTGGGAGCATAGAGGGCACCGGGGAGTGATCTCGTCAATGGCTGTGGAGAGCCGGCTATGCCAGTCCTCCACTAGCTCATTCAGCGAGCTGCCAGGGGGCATGGGATCCCGCAGGGCCATCTGGAGCCGCATAGGGTCCATTTGGTTCCGTAAGTGAGCCAAAATAGGCTCACCACCTAGGAGTCGGGGTGGGACATTCAGACGGGCCCCCAGGGCATAGTGGTCTGACCATGGTACAGCCAAAGCAGTAATCCGGTCCACCGTTATCCCCACCACAAAGATCAAATCGAGTGTGTGCCCAGCCCGATGCGTGGGGGCTGAGATGTATTGAGAGAGTACCAGTGCCACCATGGACTACACCAGGTCTGCTGCCCAAGTGAAGGCTGCATCCTTGGCATGGATGTTAAAGTCACCTAAGACCACTAGCTTGGGATACTCCAATGCCCAGCCTGATACTGCCTCCATCAGGGATGGCAGGCTGCCGGCTGGTGCATTAGGCAGCCGGTACACCAGCCATACAGCCAAACCCTCTACCGCCTCCCACACCAGACTGACACCCTCTAAGCCCATGATCTCTACCGGCAGGAGCACCCTGAAGGAGTAAGCCTCCCAAATGAAGATTGCCACCCCGCCCCCTAGTCCCCAATTGGTGTAGGACCAAGAATCCGGGGGGGGGGGCAAGCTGGGAGAGAGCTACCGTCTCCCCGTCCCACACTCAGGTCTTGGTCACACACGCCAGGTCAGCCTTCTGATCCACCAGGAAGTCCTGGAAGACCTTGGCCTTGTTGTTTATTGACCTGGTGTTGCACAACACCAATGTCGGAGGGGGGTTATTTATCCCTGCCCCACTGCCAGCAACTCTCAGGATGGGTCGCAGGCTGGAAGGGCACCGAGCCATCCTCTTTCTCAGCACCTTTCCCTGATTTCTCTGTCTGGACCCACCGCTGTACTTCCCTCTCCCCAGGACTACCGGAATTTGAAGCTCAGGCATTGCTGGTCATTCTCCACCAAAGCCTCAGAACGTCAGCGGCCGAGCGCAAAGCCCTCCTCACATACCCTGCTAGCAGACACACACACCTCTTGTGCTGTTGGATCTAATATGCTATTAATCAATCCTAATGATTGCTACGAATCCTAAATCCTACTCCGGCAGTAAAAATATAAAGCCGGAGAACTATGTCCTGATTTATAAATCCCCAGTTAGCAATCAACTAATTTTACAATAAATATCCCCGTTTAGCTGGACAGATCCTCCTCCCCTCCCCCTACTTTCCTCATGCACTTGATACAAAATTCCCGCCCCTATCCAACAGCTAACCAGCATGCCTGCTCAATCACTCCAGGCATCTGCTGCCCCACCTTTGTCAGCACCAATGGAGACAGGTGGAGGGAAGGAGGCCAGTTCTTTCTCCTCTCCTCTTCCATCACTGCCAATGCAGGTGGGGGGAGGATAATCAGTTCTTGGCATTCCTCAGCTGTTCCACATCAAGCAGCCTCCAGAGGGTGCTCCGATCTCAGCTCCTCCTCTGGCTCTGGCCCAGGTTCCCAATTCGAGCCTGCCACAGCCATTTGCCTCCAGTTCCCTCGATCCAGTCCCTGGGTCTCTTGGCTCAGCTGCACAGTCCTGCTCAGCCCTGGATTGCTCCCTCTCCCAGCCTGGCCCTGTACTGCGCATCCAGTCTGGTCAAGTTCCACCTGGGGATCGCTTGAACCTCTGCTCGCCGGCTGCCTCTGCCTCCGGCCCACAGCTCCACATAGCCCACGGGGTGCTGCAGCCAACTGTTGCATCAGCGGTAGATCTCCCGGCTGGTTTTGGACAGTTCTGGGGAGGGTAAGGCCAACCCTGAGCTCTCCGGCTGCCTATTGGGGGCCTCTGGCTACCGCTGGCCCCAATGTCACCATGGCAGCCGCCGCCAAGAACAGCTCCTGGCCACTGCCGCTGCTGGCTCTGGGCGTTGTCAGCCCCAGCCGCCACCTGTTCCAGCCCCTGGCTCTGCTGAGATCAGCCACTAGCTGCTCCGGCTCCAATCCTGGCTCCACAGCCACCGGTCCAGGTGTCACCGCTGTCAAAAGCTCTGCAGCAGCCAGCCCAAGCGTTGCCCCCACAGGTTCATCCCCCTCTCTCCAAGATGGCTGCCAAAGTAGAAGGGAAGGCTCCTGCGAACCAGATGCCGCCAACCCAATGCCGGCAAGCGCACCCCGCCAGCAGGGCCTGGCGATAACGGTCTCCGGTCTTGATTGCAGCAGGTAAGTGGGGTGGGTGGGTGGGGTGGCCTTGCTTTGCACACTGCGGCATGCTCAGCCTGGTCTTCTCAAGCCGAGCCGTCCAGGGTTGTTATTGTCTTGCTATTTTACCGTGCAAGGGTGACAAAATCCCATCAGTTGTGGGAGCGTGAGTGTCCCTCCCTACAACCTCACCACCATCTTGTGTTTGCAAGTGCTCATGTAGAAATCATTTCTGAAATCCAAGAAAGATTTGTATGCATGTGTATTTTATGTGTATATATTTATAGTATATATAGTATGTGCATATATTTTAATAGGGGCTGTGGTGGCTCAAGAGGTTAAGACGCTGAACTGCAGACCGGGAGGTCAATAGTTCAGCAGTTTGAGACCCGGGTGCTGCACGACAGAGTGAGCTCCCGTCTCTGGCCCCAGCTCCTGCCAACCTAGCAGTTCAAAAGCAAGAAATTGCAAGTAGATAAACAGGTACCACTTTGCTGGGAAGGTAACAGCGTTCCATGCACCTTGGTGTCTAATCACACTGGCCACATGACCACGGAAACATCTTTGGACAGCACTGACTCTTCAGCTTGGAAACGGAGATGAGCATTGCATCCCTAGAGTCGTATTCGACTGGCTTTCGAGCAAAGAAAACCTTTACCTATATGTTTTAGTAGAGTAAGGACTGTACTGAGTACAAAACTGTATCAAGTCCCAACAGTGGAAAAAGTTAAAACATGGAAAATATGAAACTGCTGTATACTGTGTCAGACATTTTGCTCAGTGTATGAACAACAGCTCTCCAGGGTCTTAGGCAGAGAAATGTCTTTCCCCAAACCCTGCTAACTAAGATCATTTAACTGGAGATGCTGAGGGCTGACCCTGGGAAGTTTTGCACACAAGGCAGATGCTCTACTGCTAAGCTACAGCCCTTCCCCTGTGTTAATCTGTTCTGACCATCATTTTCCTAACATTTCAGTTGTACATGTTAAGTGGCGTCAAGTCACTTCTGACCTATGATGACCCTGTGAATTAATGACTTCCAAAATGTACTATCCTTAACAACCTTGCTCAGGTCTTTTGCAAACTGTGGGTTGTAGCTTCCTTCACTGAGTCATCCATCTCATATTAGGTCTTCCTCTGCCTTCAACTTTGCCTAGCATTATTGTCTTTTCCAGTGATTCTTCTCATAAAGTGACCAAAGCACACCAGCCTCAGTTTGGTTATTTTAGCTTCTAGGGACAGTTCAGGCTTGATTTGATCTAGAACCCACTTATTTGTCTTTTTGGTGGTCCATGTTATCTGGAAAACTCTCCTCCAGCCCCACATTTCAAATGAATCAACTTTCTTCCTGTCAGCTTTCTTCACTGTCCACTTCTCACACCCATATATAGTAATGGGGAACACTATGGCACAAGTTATCTTCATCTTTGTCCCCAGTGACATATTCTTACGCTTAAGAACCTTTTCTGTCTCCTTCATGACTGCCCTTAACATTTCAGCTGAGAGGGCTGAATTCAGTACACTGAACATCTAATTGCTATTTAGGTTTCCATTACAATTTTCTCAAGCTTATTTTCAGGAGCTTTTAATTCAACCACAAGAAGTGGTGGCAGAATGAAGCCAGGTGGAAACAAGTTACAACTTGGGAGCACTTTTGTTTAAAACCAAATTTTAATTTTAAAAAAGTCTGACCTTTTAAAGCAATAAAATCCTATTTCAAGGAAAAAGTAGTTAGTGGATTCACATATGTGGTAGGTTTTTGATATGCCATCAACACTGGTTTTAAAATTGGTAATTTTGTGTGTAGTAAAGGTACTCTATGGCCATTTATTTTTTATATATATATATATATATATATATATATATATATATATATATATATATATATATATATATATATATATATATCTCCCAATATGGGGAAAATGAATCATATTTGTTCAGAATCTAGTGCTTGTATCACTTCGCGGCACACTTTCCTCAGCTCCTCAGCAAATTACAGGTTGCTTACCTGTAATTGGAGATCTTCGAGTGGTCATCTGTGCATTCACAACTCTGGGATTAAGTGCGCCTGCGCCGATCCCGATCGGTAATCTTCAAAGCCTAACGGATTTTCGCGCCAGCTCCCCGGTCACGTGCATGTTCCACTGTGCATGACCCAGGGAGAGGCACGAGGATCCCGCCAGTTCCTTCTGACCGCTGCTAACAGCCCCCAAGGAAAAAAGTGAGGGAGACCGAAAGCAGAGGGGAAGGAGGGCGGGTGGTGTGAATGCACAGACGACCACTCGAAGAACTCCAATTACAGGTAAGCAACCTGTATATCTTCTTTGTGGTCTCTGTGCATCACACCTCTGGGAGAATAGCGAGCAATAAACACACCACATACCTGGAGGTGGGTGCTGGAGGTCTCACATCTGAGCTGCTTGCAGAACTGCACGGCCCACCACAGTACGCTGATGGACGCGGACATCTAGGGCGTAGTGCTTCACAAACGTGTGAGGGGACGCCCACGTTGCAGCATTGCAGATGTCTCCCAGGTGAATGCCCTTGAGGAATGCTGTGGAAGTAGCCATGGCTCGAGTGGAGTGTGCCCGGAGGGACGCCGGTAGTGGCCTTTTGGCCAGAAGACAGGCGAGTTTTATCGTCTCAACTATCCACTTCGAGAGTCTTTGAGACGACAGCTTCTGTCCCTGCCTGGGCAAGGCATAAGAAATGAAGAGAGCTGGAGACTTGCGAAAGGATTTTGTCTGGTGCAAGTAGAAAGACAGGGCTCTCTTGACATCTAAAGTGTGTAGACTACGTTGCGTTGGGTCCTGGGGACCAGGAAAAAACACCGGCAACGTGATATCCGCCCCTATATGAAAGTCCGAGACTATCTTAGGCAGGAAAGCGACATCTGGAGCCAAAGTGATTATGATGAAACGTGAGGTACGGTGGGTCGCAACGGAGCGCCGAGAGCTCACTCACGTGTCGAGTAGACGTGATGGCCACCAAAAACGCAACCTTCCACGACAAAAGTTGAAGGCTGCATGAGGCCATGGGTTCGAAGGGTTTTCCCATCAGCTTAGTGAGAACCAGGGGCAAGTCCCATGCCAGGACTGGTGTCCGCACTGGGGGATAGAGGTGATTCATTCCCTTGAGGAATTGCTTCGTTGTTGGATGGGAAAACACCGAGTAGCCATCAATCTTAGGATGATTGACTGAGATGGCTGACAAGTAAACTCGGATAGATGAGTGACACAGTCCCCTGTCTTTACATGACAGGAGGAAACCAAAAACATCTTTAAGCCCGGCGGGGACTGAGGGCCGTCCCACAGACGCCAGGAAGGTTAAAAACTTAGTCCATTTTGACTCATATGAACGCCGAGTGGAGAGTTTGCGTGAGTTCAGTAGAACTTGAGCAATGCGTGATTCTAACCCTAAGTTTGGATCAGCCAAACTGTCAATTTCAGTCTGGGCACATCGTGGTGCAGTACCCGGCCCCCGTGCATCTCGAGGAGGTCTGGGTCCGTCGGGAGGTGGAGATACGTCCCTCGTGAGAGACTGAGGAGCGTGGGGAACCAGGGTTGTCTCGGCCACCATGGGGAGAATTGTGGACTACTCTCGGTATGAGAGGAATCGGGGGAAATAGGTACAATCGTTTCCCCGTCCACTGGAAGAGGAGACTGTCTCCGAGAGAGGTCGGGTCCGTTCCTGCTCTGGAACAAAATAGGTGACACTTCTTGTTCTCTCGAGAGGCGAATACATCCACGGATGGATGCCCCCAACGGTCGAAGATCGGAGTCAGGTAGAGGGGGTTCAGTTCCCACTCGTGCAGGGATACTCCTCCTCTGCTTAGGAAGTCTGCTTGGATGTTGAGTAGTCCTGGGAGATGAGTCGCTACCAGGTGAATATCTAGTGCCTGGCACTCGTCCCAAAGCTCTATCGCTAACCGGCAAAGTCCACGGGAGACCGTCCCACCCTGGCGGTTGATGTAAAACATGGTGGTGGTGTTGTCTGTAAGGACAGTCACCGTCTTCCCCGACAGGGATTGGCGGAAAGATCTCACTGCGTAGAGAACTGCCAACAGCTCTAGGAAGTTGATATGGTTGTGTGCCACAGAGGGGTGCCACCTGTCGCCCACACCTACACCGTCCAAATGAGCTCCCCAGCCCCATAGGGAGGCGTCCGTAGTGACGGTCGCTGAGGGGGGTGGAAGCCAGAAAGGTGCACCTGAATGTAAATTCTGGGGCACAAGCCACCAATTCAGGGTCTCTAGGACCTGGGTCGATATCTGAAATCGTTTGGAGAGGGAATGGAAGTTGGGGCGGAAACGCCTCAAAAACCAAAGCTGCAGTGGTCTCATCCGCAATTTGGTGAAGGGGATTACTCCTGTTGTCGCGGCCATCAGGCCTAGCAGGCGAAGGATTTGTTTGGCTGTAGCCTCCTTGGTCTCTTGGTCTCTTGGGTAGACAGGAGAAGGGAGACTATATCCGCTGCTCTGTTGGGGGGGTAGGAACGCTCTGCATTGCAGGGAGTCCAGGATAGCTCCGATAAACTGAACCCGTCTGGAAGGGGTAAGCATGGACTTTTCGAGGTTTATCGTCAGCCCTAGTGATTCTAGGGTGCGAAGGGTAGTAGAGATGTGGCTCTGTAGTTCCGTCGTAGAGGGGGCGACTAGAAGCCAGTCGTCCAGGTAGGGGTAAAGGTGGACACCTTGAAGTCGCAGATGTGCCGCTACTACTGCCATAAGCTTCGTGAAGACACGAGGAGCTGTAGAGAGGCCAAAGGGTAGGGCCTTGTACTGGAAGTGACGCGGACCGACCGCGAAGCGTAAGTACGGTCTGTGCGACGGGTGGATCGTCACATGGAAGTATGCGTCCTTTAAGTCCAGCGTCACCATCCACGCGTTGGCTTCTAGTAGCGGTAGGATGGTCTGTAGAGTGGTCATACGGAATTTCTTGTAGGTGATGAACGCATTGAGGTTCTGCAGATCCAATATGGGACGAAGTCCGCCATCCTTTTTTGGGACCGTGAAGTAGCGGGAGTAGAACCCCCGCTGAAGGTGGTTTGTTGGTACCTGTTCTATGGCATCTTTTGAGAGGAGGGCTTCAACTTCCGACGACAGGGTGTCGGAGGGGTGTGTGGTTACGAAGTACGATTCTTGTGGTATCTGGAAAAATTCTATTCTGTAGCCTTCTGCTACGACCGACAGTGCCCATTTGTCTGTCATGATACGTTGCCATGCTGGTAGAAAGGGTGATAGACGGGTGGGAAGATCGGAGCGAATGGGGGAGTCAAAGACTCTGCTTGTTCGGTTTGGGTGGTTTAGCCTTGGAAGTGGAAGCGGACGGGAATCGTGGCTTGTGGCCATAGGGTTTCTGTTGATAAGCAGTAGACGATGGTCTCTGCCATTGGGGTTCAGTGGGAGGTCTTCGCGGTTGCTGTTTGGATCAAGATCTCTGCCATGTCTTCTGCTTCTGTTGTCTCGATTGTGAGACACCCAAGTTACGAGATGTCTTAATGCTCTTATCTAAATCATGAAGGACTGTGTCCGTTGTGGAGCTGAATAGTCCTTCACCCTCGAAAGGGAGATCTTCCACCAAGGACTTTGTGTCTTGTGGAAGCGAAGTCGACCTCAGCCAGGCGTGGCGGCGAAGGGCGACTGCTGAAGTGAGTGTCTTGGACGTGACGTCCGCAGCATGCTTCGATGCATTAAGCTGGTGCTTTGCTAGCACCATGCCTTCCTTCTGTATCTTCCTAGCAAGGCGTTGCTTATCCTCAGGAAGATGGGCCAGAAGTGGTGTCATCTGCTCCCAGAGGGAGTATTGGTACCTGCTCATGCAGGCTGTGTAGTTTGCCGTTTTTATGCCCAGTGCACCGGCTGAATAAAATCGTCTCCCGAAAAAATCTAATTTCCGTCCCTCTTTGTCCAAGGGGGAGGAATGTCCGCTACGGCCCCTGGCCGAAGGGGTCACTACAACCGAATTGGGCTTGGAGTGGATGAATAGGAATTCTGCTCCTGGCTCTTGGAGCCTGTACATATGGTCCAATCTCTTGTTGGAGATTGGGGTAGAGGAGGGGTGGCCCCACGATTCCTTGGCAGTGCTCAAGAGCACTGAAATTAATGGTAATGCTACTGCGGTGGATGTCTCCATCTGTATGATATCGAAGATGGCGTCAGTAGCGGTGGGGGTTGGCTGAACCGTGGCAAGTGCCAGGGTTTGATAAGCTCTCCATAGGATTTCACATCCTCGGAGGGAGAGATTGGCAAATTTTCAGCCACATCAGGGGATGGTGACGGTTGGATGGGAGATTCATCATCAGAAGACTCGGGGGACTCAGGTATCGAGTGGTCGGAACGTTCGGAGGGCGACATAGGGGTCAACGGATCTGGTTGGTAGGGAGGGAGGTCGACATCAGGTGAAGTTGGTATCGGCATCGGTGGTTTCGTGTCGGAATCGGTGTCGGTGTCGGTCTCGGGGGATCTCGGCATCGGGAGACACTGGACGACGTGGACTGGCGATCCCACTCCGCCGGGTACCACTGTGGAGGTGGAGGGTAGGAGGAGCCATACAGGTATCGCCATTGGCGAACGTCCCATGGTACCGAAGATGGAGGAAGGCGCCAGTCTCTCTCACCTTTCGGTGTCGGCAGCGGATCGGGCCCGGTCTCAGGGCTGCTATGAGGGATCTGCGTCAGCTCGATGTCGGGTTCCGAATCTGTGAGCTGGATGGGTCGCGGCATCGGGGAGGCGAGGCTGCCCCGGGGTCGCTCGCGCCCTGGAGGGTCAAGCTGCGGAGACCCGTGCTGGGTCATGTCGGGCGCGGGACGCGTCGACGAAGCACTTGAGGTCTTGTGCTTCAGCTTGCCCTTACCCTCTTTGCCCTCCTTACGCTTTTTAGTAGGAGTTCGTGGCAGTGAGAGGGGTCTTTTCGGTGCCGACTTCTCGGTACCGGAGGGGCTCCGCACCGGTGCCGACGTCGGAGCCGTCGGTGCCGACGGGGATGTTACCGAGGCATCGGCTGCGGACATCTTCGGTGACAACGCTGCTTCCAAAAGAGCCACTTTGAGTCGGGCCGCCCGGTTCTTCCGAGTTTGTTTGGAGAACGCGGCGCAATTCGAGCAGGAATCGACACGATGCGACTCGCCGAGACACAACAAGCAAAGAGAATGCTTGTCTGGGGGGGGCGATTTTACTCCCGCAATTAAGGCAGCGTTTAAAGAAACCCCACCGCTGGGCCATAGGCCGGGCGGGGGGTAGGAGGAGAATCCGAAAGCAAGTCCAGGAAAAACAGTCCGGAGGTCAGAAACACGAAAAAATCAGTCCGAAAGGCCTTTCCAAATTGGAAGAAGAAAAAACGAAGGTTAACTACCGACCGGAGCGGAGAGGGGGTCCTCACGACGCGGCGGTCAGAAGAGAACTGGCGGGATCCTCGTGCCTCTCCCCGGGTCATGCGCAGTGGAACGTGTACGTGACCGGGGAGCTGGCGCGAAAATCCGTTAGGCTTTGAAGATTACCGATCGGGATCGGCGCAGGCACACTTAATCCCAATGGTGTGATGCACAGAGACCACGAAGAAGATAGTCTTTCTTTCTTTCTTTCTTTCTTTCTTTCTTTCTTTCTTTCTTTCTTTCTTTCTTTCTTTCTTTCTTTCTTATTTTTACCCTGCCCTCCCCACAAGCAGGCTCAGGGCGGCTTACAGAATGGCATAACACCATATTGAAAATACAATTAAAACAATTTAAAACATTAAAATTACCAGTAAAGTGCTCGCAATAAAGTGCTGTAATGGCTTAAAATCAGATGGCATCCTGCAATTTCTTTTGTGATCTAGTGTGACTTTACTCGGGTCGGCCCTCATCTCTGGTGGTAGTAGAGATGGTTGATGGAACATAGATGGTGGCAGCTCCTACTCAAAAGCCTGGCAGAAGAGCTCCGTCTTGCAGGCCCTGCAGAACTGCATAAGGTCCCGCAGGGCCCTGATCTCCTCCGGGAGCTTGTTCCACCAGAGAGGGGCCATCACCGAAAAGGCCCTGGCCTTAGTACCAGCAAGCCTGGCCTCTCTTAAACCCGGGACCGAGAGTCAGTGCTGTGATCCCGACAGAAATGCTCTCTGGGGTACATGCGAGGCAAGGCAGTCCCTCAGGTATGTTGGACCCTGGCCACATAGGGCTTTAAAGGTAAGCACCAGCACCTTGAAGCGAATTCGGTACGCTATAGGCAGCCAGTGCAGTGCTGCCAGGACAGGCCAGATGTGATCCCGTTTAGGGAGACCCATCAATAGCCTGGCCGCTGCATTCTGCACCAGCTGCAGCTTCTGGATTTGCGACAAGGGCAGCCCCATGCATAGAGCATTACAGTAGTCCAGTCTCGAGGTGACCATAGCATGGATCACCATAGCCAGGTCATCGCAATCGAGGAAGGGAACCAACTGCCGAGCCATCTGCAGATGGTAGAATGCTGACTTAGCAGTGGCTGCTACCTGGGCCTCCATAGTTAAGGAGGGATCCAGGAGCACGCCTAGACTCCTAACCAACGTGGGCACCACCGGGACCTCGCCGAAGGTTGGGAGCTGGACCCCCCCCAGACCCCCCCGACCCAGGCACAGGACCTCCATCTTAGCCGAGTTCAATTTCAGCCTGCTCAGTCTGAGCCAATCTGCCATGGCCTGTAATGCCCGGTCTAGGTCTTCTGGGTAGGAGCCCGACCGGGCACCCAACATCAGATAGAGCTGGGTGTCGTCAGCGTACTGGTGACATCCCAGCCCATACCTCCGGACAATCTGGGCAAGGGGGCGCATATAGATCTTAAACAACATACGGGAAAGCACCGCCCCTTGAGGCATTCCACGTTCAAGTGTATGCCTCGCAGATTGCTGCTCCCCTAGCACTACCCTTTGTCCGCGACCTTGGAGAAAGGAAGTGAGCCATTGCAAGGCCTGCCCCTGTATCCCCATGTCGGCAAGGTGGCGGGTCAGCAGCTGATGATTGACCATGTCGAATGCCGCTGACAGGTCCAACAGCAGCAACGCTGCCACACTGCCCTGATCCAGGTGTCTCCGGAAGTCGTCAGTAAGGGCGACCAATGCAGTCTCCGTCCCATGACCTGGGCGGAAGCCAGACTGGAAGGGGCCTAAGACCAAAACTTCATTCAGGTAGCCCTGTAACTGTACCGCCACCGCCCTCTCGATTAATTTGCCCAAATATGGCAAAGTAGTCACCGGCCTTGGATGTTGGTTCCTTAATATTTATCCAGACACCAAGTAAACTGATCTCCCATTTAAGATAAAGGAATTACAATTTTTTGTGTTGACTGCCATTTAAAGAAAACCAAAATCAGAATAAAATAAATTTAAACCAGAGCGCAGCCTTGCCATCAATCTCCATGTGACTTTTACCACCACTCAGGTTCATATTAAGGGGAGTATGGGAGCAGGGAAAGCTCGTGCCAGCCATAAGCCTTCTATAAGCTTGGCCAAAAGTTCACTCAACACTTCAATTCAGTTCATTGTGGGCCTGGATGTTCAAAACTAGGGGAGTTTATTTAGCTATTTTACTGCCAAGGAATACCCATTACTATGATTTTGTATTATTCTGATAGTGGTGGAAGTCCTAAAATATGGATTTTTGTTTTCTGAGAACAACAGAGGGCCAAACTAGGTGACACATTAGAGATCTGCTAATCAGATGCCTTGTCCCACCAACCTAACACAACAACAACAAATACCTTTTATTGGCATAAAGTGTCCCACCAACCTTTTTCTAAACAGCAACCGTATCAGTGGATCAGGACTGTGTACTGGGGAAGAGAGGAGTTAATCATTTGCATAAACCCTTTTACTGATGTTATTTGAATTTTAGTGGTGACACTATTCACCTGGCAGAGATAACGCACAGGCTGCAAATCTTACTTCTGAACAGACTCTTCTTAGGATTACTTCCGCAATAATGTCTTCCATATTATTACACCGTTAACAAATGTTTACCTGTAGTGAATTGTTATGCTTTCAAACAGGTTTGAATAAGCTACCTCAGGCAGATTACGGAGACTGTGAGATATAAATCTTTCAAAGAAACAAGTAAATAATGTTTTGATATATCTTTAGGTAAATCTTTAATTCTTTTCAATTTGTAATTAACTTTTTTTTGTAGCTGTTTATTGTGTTAACCTCTTTTTTGTTTTTTTTGGGGGGAGGGGTTATATGTGCACCTGGAAGACATGGCGACCTCTGGTGACTGACCCCTACTGGGGGCCTGGAGGATATTCAGAGAGGTGGCTGAATAAAGCTTGCCCCTGCATTCCGCCTCAGGTATTTCAAGGAGGTCTCCCATCTGAGTACTTTCCAGAGTCGACCCTGCTTAGCTTCCGAGATCTGATGAGATCAGGCTTGCCTGGGCTATCCAGGTCAGGGCAGTATTGTGTTAACCTATGAATTTACCATTAACATTAATTAAGGTTACTAGTTTCTTATTAACCTGTCTTATTCTCTTGATTGCTTTTATTGTCTCTTATTGTTTTGCTTTGATTACCTAAAACAGTTTTTGAACTAAGTGTATGAAAAGTGTATGCTATCGGCTCATAAATTTTAAAGGGAGATAGAATGGAAGCTGAGCAGAGAGTTGGGATTGCTGAATATACCACCATTACTGCATAGATATTATTAAACTCAACATAGAGAGCCAGTTTGGTGTAGTGGTTAAGTGCGCGGACTCTAATCTGGGAGAACCGGGTTTGATTCCCCACTCCTCCACTTGCACCTGGCTGGATGACCTTGGGCAAGCCATAGCTCTGGACCAGCTGTTCTCCCAAGGACAGCTTGGGAAAGAGTTCTCTCAGCCCCACCTACCTCACAGGGTATCTGTTGTGGGGAGGGGAGGGGAAAGGAGTTTGTAAGCCGCTCTGAGACTCCCTTGGGGAGTGGAGGGCGGGGTATAAATCCAATCTCTTCTTCTTCTTCTTATATTGCTTCCCAGTTTTTCCCAGTACCCTTGAAAAAGGACTACTTTCTAGATTAGTCACAAAATTTGCAAGCTGTACATCTATGGCATGGTTGCTTACCTCTGTGCAATATGATACGATTCTGGATGGATACACGTCTGATCCAAAGGATTTGGCTGTTGAACAATGTTGGCTTCCATTTTACTTTTCTTCTTCCCTGGTTTTTTACTTGTGACTGCTTTATGACCTCCAGACATAAGCTCTCCCTGTTGACTGACAAACCACACACACACAAGGAGAGAGACACAACTGTAATTAAAAGAACATCCTGAAATATATATTTTCCTCAATACTGAGTTTAAACATAAGAATTCTATACCTACTGCATCTTAAATACAAAAGAAACAGAGTTTTGACTAAAAATAATGTCATAAAAATCTGAAAAGTCTGCCCCTTGTGAACTTCAACAACAGCCAAGTTGGAATCAATGACTCCCTTCCATTACCTCTTCTTTTGAGAAGGTCTTCTGTCATCAGAGGAAGCCCTCCTGGATGAGAGTCACTGAATCTAACTCATGGTCACTGTCATGTTCATCTCATTAGCGAAAGATCTCAGGAGCAAAACTGTGCTGAAGCAGACCTTTGGGGAGGGCTCTTAACTCAATGACGGAGCACTGCTTGTGTACAGTTTCAGGGATATTACAATGGCTTCAGTGAGCAGGCTAGGTAGCTCTTAGAGAGCTTCCTGCCAATCATGTCTGGAAGTCCTTAGCAACAGGGTCCATTCTATGATAGCTCTGTTTTTGCTCTGTTACTGTTGGTACAACAGAAGGATGTATAGCCATTGCCTTTGCCTTTATTTCACTACTCTTCATATGAGATAAAAGTTAAATCTTAGATTGGCAAACATGATCGTATAGATCAAAAACATATGATTAGTGTGAGGGTCGCATTTCCTCATACAAGCCTTAGAACAGTCTCTTTTCTCCAGGACAGAAAGCACATATTGCTCTTCAAACATAGATATGGCCTCATAACACAGACCTCTTCATCTAAATCTGTCTGTCATGCAGCAGGCTCCTAGGTATATTAATATACTGCATGCTTTGAGGTTGGCCTCCCAAGTACCTTTTTATTTAAGGATGAGTTGGCCTCTAGAATAAGCTTTTATGCTCAGTTCCAGACTGAGTTTCAGTTGCTATCACATTAGTGTTCAACAATTCAATTGTTGCTTGGGATCTGTACCAGTGGAATAGATGAAGATGTTTAATATGACACACACACACAGAGTCCTAAATGAACAGAGAACATGTGTAACAGCCAAAGCCAAAATAGTATTGCAAGGACATTGTGGCATACACAAAAGTCCATGTTATATATTAGACATTGGAGACCTATGATAATTCACAGTACTGAGGGTAGTACAGGAAGGAAAAAAGTTCTCTACCTCACCCCCTAATCAGGTCCTTAGAAAAGCTGGCATTAGCGCCTGTATACCTACAGGTAGCTGCAGACATATACACTGAACTAGTTACACCAGCAGCTAATAGCACTGCAGTTTACCAACATATTTTCAAACTAATCCTGAGTGTTCTCTTACTTCTCACCCCGGAGGCAGACACTCAGGGAGTGGTGGGGTGGAGGCTGAAAATATCTATGCTATTAGTAAACGTTTTGCTAATTTATTTATCTGCCTTTAATTGCCGTTCTACATTTATTTGACACTACCCTGAAAAAACAGATGAGAAAGCTATAACCTCATAGCCCTTTGTACACACACATCACATCTTAATACACTACCTGCAAAAAGTTCTAATGTATTCCTGGTTAATCCTGATGAAGCCAGCACACTGCTGAAAGGTCTTTGGCCCCAGTCCTTTGACATCCTTCAGCTGCTCCCGATTGACAAATGGTCCATTCTTCTCCCGCCATTCAATTATATTTTTAGCTCTAGTGGCATTCAGTCCTGCAATGTGTCTAAGAAGCAGAAAGGGAATAAAATGCCCCCCCCATACAGATATTAAATTATATATACTAATATTAAGCAGTGGTAGAAAGTGCCATCAAGTCACAGCCCACTTAAGGTGACCCAAAGGGTTTTCAAGGCAAGAGATAGTTTGCCATTACCTGCCTCTGCACAGCGACCCTGGACTTCCTTGGTGATCTCCCATCCAAATACTAACTAGGGCCAACCCTCCTTAGCTTCCAAGACTGGCTAGCCGGGGCCATCCAGGTCATGATAAACCTCATGTAAATGCCCAGTATGGCTTCTGTTGTTCTTGAAGACTGAAAGGACTGGACTGAAGCTTAACCACTACACCACACATTTTTGAAATCCATCTGCCTGCTACCACTCACCTTGCATAAAAGAGACTCAGGACTTCAATTAACTAGCCCTCTATTCATGCAAGTGGATGCCATAACAAGTTCAGGGGTTGGGTGGAAATATATATAAATGGAGTACTGTATTATGGATTTTTATTTGCAACCACCATCCTTACCTTTCTTCAGTTATCCTAAAGCCTTACCAAGAAGTCAAATAAATTTCTTTTGGTGTGATTCCAAAGGTATAAAAGGTAATCTATAAGAGCGTATTTAGTGCTTCCTCCCAGCCTAATCGAGGTGTAATGGTACTACAGACTTCTTATTCTCTTTTCCTGTTTTGGTTATTATTTAGGAATACCTTGTCCATCCTATAAACACACAGAAGACTGGAAGTAAATGAAAAAAATAAACATTTATTCATTTCCTTGGAAAGGATTAAAGGTTTAGTATGGTCTCTGGGCTTGAAAATATTTACAAATGTAACTCACAGTTTCAGCTGGGCACAACACATTAGAAACAGTTACAGATAACCCTGAACGACCAGATCTGTAGTCTAGGGATGCTCTTGGACCTAGGCCTACTGCTGGATTAGCGGGTGGCAGCTGTGGCCAGGAGTGCTTTTTACCAGTTTTGACTGGTTAGCCAGCTACAGCCTTTCCTGAGCAGAAAAGATCTGGCCAATGTGATGCATGCCCTAGTTATCTCTAGATTAGATTACTTCATCATGCTCTATCTGGGGCTGCCCTTGAGAAGGGTTCAGAAACTTCAATTAGTACTGAATGCTACAGCCAGGATGTTGAGTGGAGTGGGTCATAGGGTCTTGTTCTATCTACACTGGCTCCCAACTTGTTTCCAGGCACAATTCAAGGTGCTAGCCTTTGACCTTCGAAGTCCAACATAACTGAAGGACCACTCACTCCCTTATGAACCTTCCCGACCACTATGGCCATCTTCAGAGGACCTGCTTCAGGTACCCCCACCTTCTGAGATTAGGTAGGTGGCAACCTGGGAGAAAGCCTTTTGGGTCATGGCACCAAAGCTCTGGAACTCTCTCTCCAAGGAAATTTGTTGGTTCCCTTCAGTTGCTGTCTTCCACCAGTGGGTGAAGACTTTTTCCTTTCATTTGGCCTTCCCCCAGTTGTCCTTCTTTCCTAACCAATATTTTAAGTGCTGTTTTTAGGTCTTTTATATAATTTAAATCTATTTTTGGGAGGGGGTTGGTTTTTAATGGTTTTAAATTTGGTTTTATCATGCACATTTTAAATTGTTAGCCAGCTTGGTGAGCCTTCTGAGGGCAGAAACGTGGGATATAAATGTTGTAAAGAAATAATACAATACAATCTGAGGATAGCAAGCAAATAACAGCCAATATATGCCTTGAGAGGGAAGTTATGAATGACTGGAGCCCAGAACACCAAATCCCAAATCTGAGCTACCAGAGTGTTTTGAAATCATACCACAATCTGTGCCTCTAGCTTTCTGCAGCCTTGGAAGACTAAAATTAAACACTAAGGCTGAGGACAGACTGTTTTTCTGCTGCACCTCTGTGGCGTGGCAGAACAAGGGGGGATTGCCCCCGCCGCGCGGTGTTCATATGCCACCGCAAGGAAGCCGCCCGCAGCGTCCAGACTGCAGGCGGCTTCTGGTGACAGTGTGCGAATGCCGCGCGGCTCCCCTGGCTGGCGCGTGTTCACACCCGCCAGAAGCGGGTGCAGCAGCTGGATGCATTGCATCTGGCCCGCCTCCTCCAGGCAGATATGGCAGTCTGGACTGCCGCTCTGTCTCCGCTTTTAAAGCGGAGGCAGAGCGGGCCAGACTGCCAGTCTGTCCTCAGCCCAAGACTGAGTCTCTCCTGGACACTACACTTTACAACCCTGCTTCCCTGAAGACTGATTCTGAGACAAACACTACCTCCTGAGACAAAGGATTCTTTAACCTGCCTCACTGGTGGCTAAACGCTGCCTCTTGAGAAAAGGATTCCCTAACCTGCCTCACCTGCAGCTAAACACTGTGTTTAACTGCTTTTTGATCCAATTCCTTCTTCCCATCTGCTTTGTCAAGGTTCCAAAGGCCCTGATTGGCTGTTACCGGCTCAGTAAATGTTCCAGTCATGTTTAAAGGGGATTGGTAGCTTTTAGATACCCACACAAAGCTCTGTATAAACAAGGACTTTACTAGGACATTCACTTAAGTTTCAAAGACTGCCACACATTTACCAATATCCAAGTGACTCTTTGCTGTTCTGCTCTTACAACCTTCCTTCACTCTCTAGCATGGTCAAGACACAGAGTCCAGGGCAGGCCTAAGGAAAAAGTATTGCCTTGATTCTGAATGGATCTCAGTATGTTTTGTATGGCCAGGCCAATGGACTGTCCATGAATTAGCAGGAGGGGGCAAAATCTGTTTTTCATTCTAGCCACTAGTTTAAAAAAGGACAGAGGGCAAATTTAGCCTATTCTAGAAGGTATAACAAGGATATGCTGATGTATGAGATGACCGAGAGAATGAATGGGGAAAGGACTGGAACTCCTCTCTACGGTCAGATTTGATGAGCCTTTGTAGCTAGTTTATCATGAAGGCATTTGTCATTTGAGGGGTGTGGCAGGTTGAGCCTATGAAACCTGAAACAGGATAGCACTCCAAACTCACCTTAATAAAATTTCTGAACAGATGTTAATATCAACTCCTACAAAGCTGACACACTCCTCCACCACACTGTCCAGGGTTGCTTTGAGCAAGATCTGAGACACGTCATGCTACAAGTTAGGGAACAAAAAAAGAAACCAACAATTTAGCAATATTGGATTAGTGTGACACAGAAACCACACAGAAATGAGAATTCCAGACTACAGCAATTTTAATAAAACATTTACTGGTATAATGTCAACACACAAGAGAGTCTGGAAGATGAGCATCTGATGTATTGCCACCGTTTGTATCATAGAAGTAGCTAAGTTCACTTGAATTCATTTTCAAGCTGCCTCTTTTCACATTGCAAGAACTCCAGGAAGGCACAGATATATGAGACACAGCTTATTAGGTTTCATTTCAAAACAGAGACTGGGCAAGCACAGTTCTATTTGATTCCCTTTCTTCCCAACAAAGGAAAAAAAGAGATAAAGATGGAATTATTGCCATTAATTGATTTAGCTCAAGTATCTGCCTCCCAGTTTCATAAACATAAGAATATTTTGTACAATATTTTGCCTTTAAAATACTGTTAACCATTCTCTGTCTAAAGGATAGGGGGGATACAAGAAGTAGTAGGTAAACTGTATTTTGAACATAAAGGATAAATTTCAGCCCCCTGGCAATCAAAGAGTCAAACTGAAAAAAAATTACTGGCATTGGGAAGATTGACAGGACTTTGGCTACTATTACAGTGCTGACAATTCACCTTTTCAGTTTTTATCATTTTTTGTTTGTTTGGAAAGGTTAGTTGTGCTTTTCTGAAGCTCAGGTGTTCTAAATCTTAAAAGTACCTGAAACTTCTTTTCCTACATTGAGTACACACATTTAAATCAACAATTAGATGAACTTTATTACAGAAGCTCATGGGTGCAAAGAAGACTTTGCAAATGTGGGAACTAATTCAATCACTATGTTGGCTTAGCTCAAGGACTCTTATAAGTCATTCATGGAAAACTGGGTTGATCTGCAGTGGTTTTGTGATGCCTCTGTTTGGGACATCATGCTGGCTCTGAGCCAAGATCCCAGCTTATTTCAGCCAATAGTTTGTTTTAATCTTCTAAGTCTCTGAGCCCTCTTTAAGTTGTTTCAACAATACAAAACATGTTACCAGCAGCAGATTCCATCTATCCATATTTGTAATTCATTAAACTGTGGTTAATATCAGATTGGATCCCTAAATTCTCTTCTAACAGGCCACCATCCTTTTTTATGTAAGCCTCCCTGAGCCTACTTCGGTGGGGACAGCGGGGTAGAAGTTTAAGTAATAAATAAATAAATATCATAGTTCATCAGATCTTAAGCAAACAATGGTTGCGATCACATACGCGAGATGCAGCGGGGGGGGAGAGGCTTTTTCCTCCAGCGGAAGTTGACCCACAGTTGCGTGATCACACGGACTTTGGAAGCTGTGGGCACAGCCCACTACTGTGTGATCAGACACAATCGCGGGTGAGTTGGGTTGTCGGGGTTTTTTGCTGTTTGTCTCCAATGCGCTTAAACAAGGGATTGATGATTTGCACCTCAGCCCTGCGGGCTCCCTATAGTGTGCGCGATGATGTGCATACTGAGAAGGGCAAAAAACAACAGCACAGAGTCGGGATGGCCTGATCAGACCATCCTGATGCCATGGAAGCACGCTGGGGTGATCAGACGCAGGAAAGTCTGCCTGTGGCCCATAGCAACCCATTTGCTACAGGACTTTCTGAGGTGTCTTTTAACTCCGCAGCTGCACTGCGCTCCCCAAATGTTGTCACCCTCCTTTAATCCGCCCGGTATTCACACTTATGACTGGGGCAGGGTGAACTGTGCGCATGATCGCAACCTACAACTATGATGAACAGCAAAATTATCAGATACATAGACTACAATAAGCAAGGAAAACCCCACAATTATCACCAAAATCTATTAATGTTTGAAATTACCCTGCTTGAAATTTATCCTGATCAGCACTAACTAAATAACCCGAAACAGTTGATATTCTAGCATCTCTAGACTAAATAACCCAAAACAGTTGATATTCTAGCATCTCTAGACATCTCCAAGAACCTGCCCCTTTCCTAATGTTATCACTTAGAGATCAGATAAAATTATTCGAATGCTGAGCTTAGAGCAGGGAGATGTAGGTGGGGAAATTCCCACTCTGCCATTACGCTCCCGGGATTAGTTTAGGCTAGTAAATCCCTGTCTCTCAGCCTAACATACCTCAAATGGCTGGATATGAAAATACAAATGGGGCACCATGTACCAAAACTCTTGGCTCTTTGGAAGAAAGTCAGGATGAAATGATAAGTTTTTCTAAAAATCTAACCACAAACACAGTTACTTGTGCTGGCTATTCATTTTATTCTGGTAACATCTGAAGCCAGCAAGATCACAGAGCTACTTCTTCCAACCCACCTTAACAGCAGAAAGGAAAGAAAGAAACATTATGCTGATTGGCTTGGCACAGATGAGGATCCTTCTCACCTCTCAAAATGCCTCAGCTTCTACTACACTACCAATGCTTCGGGTGACTGCTACTGCCCCATGCACAAGCATGTACCACAAATGGACAAAGAACAGGGGACTCAACATGATCAGGGTGAAGAACATGAACTTGTGGAGGTGAAATCAAATACTGAAATGCTGAAGTACTGTCTAATGGGAATGGTTGCTACCAGGCCTCATTTTGGGCCAGAGCACCACTCCTGCAGTAAGGAGCCCAGGGGGTGGGGCACAGACAGCAAGCCCCGCCCCCTCCTCCCAGCAGCCCTCAGTCAGGCCACAAGGAGGAAGAAGCAGGCAGGTAAGTTGCCTGCAGTGGCTGCTCCCCCCGTCGCTTTTAAGGCGCTCCACCCTCCCGCTGCCATGTTTCCTGGGCGCTGTGCTGAAGCACAGGGCCCAGGAAAGGCCTGCAACGGCTGTCGCTGCCCGCCTGCCACCTTATCTGGCCTGCACTGGAGCACAGGGCTGGGTAAAAGACCTTCAGAGGCCACCCCCTTGCCACCTTACCTGGCCCATGCCTAGAATCTATTCCGGCTCTGTGTCCCAGACTGGCCCCAAATTTGGCGGCGGCTTTCGGATAGGTGAGGAGAGCAAGGGACGTGGAGAGTGACTCACTCCTCCTGCGACGTGGCACCAAATGTCCGGGGTCCTTCCCAGGTCAGGCTCTGAGGCAGCTGGCCACTCAAGGTAGGCATGGAGCAGCAGCAACTGGCAGCTGCCTCTTTGTCCTCCTCCACCACCATTGCCTGTCTCAGCAGCAGCATCCCCTGCCCACCCCCCCTTGCCTCTCCTGCCCCGCACCCAGCCGCAGGGCCCAGGAAAGCCCTGCCCGCCTCACCCCTCGCCTATCCCGGCCTGCGCCCAGCTCCAGTTGCTTGCCAGCGCTCGGCTCCCCAGGCCTGCAGCAGCAGCTGCTGCCTGCTCTGGCACGGCAGAGGAGAGGAGGGGAGTGAAGGACATGCCGGAGCAAGCTGCTGCTGCTGCTGCTGCAGGTTGGGGGAGCCAAGTGCCAACAAGCAACCAGCCTCCCAGACAGGCTCCGAAAGAGAAGGGAGAAGCCTAGCATCCATTCTGGCTCTGCGTCCCAGACTGGCCCCAAACTTAGCAGCGGTTCTTGGCCAGGTTGCAGGGCAGCTGCAGCATAGTTGCTTGTCTCCCACTTGCTCTGTTTGGGTTTTGAGTAAGAGAATTTCCCAGTGTGTTGGGCCCCCTAGAACAAATCTGTTTGTTTCCCTCCCCTGTTAGCCTGATTGCCTTTAGCTATTATTAATATTGGGGAATTATGATATTATAAATATGACAATAGGCAGCAATCACCAATGTATACAGGAGTTCTGCTTCCTCCAGAATCACCAGAAATAGACACGGAGGCTGACTTCAGTATAAAATGTTTCCTTTACTGGACAAGCAACTATACACAGCAAACCATACACAGTCTCACACACAATTACACAGAACTAGGAAAAGCAGATAGATAAAAGACGTTTGCATGAACAGGACATTTGTTGGTGTCACGTCGAAGGCAATATTTACCTGTCTGGAGAGATGATGCGATCCAGGCTGGAAAAAGGTGGCTTACAATGAAGGAGTTTACAGGGAATTGGGGATTGTGAACTGAACCAGCAGAACACGTGTACAGACTCTTGGTTAGCTAAGCCTAGAGTCTGAAAGACTGGGTAGGGTAGAGGAAGTGAGGGAGGGGGAGGGAGAAGCAAGCGAGCCTTACGCTGGGTGGGGTGGCCCCTTTTGTAAGGGGGTTCGGGGGAGGGCTTGGCTGGTTGTCTCCTTCAGGTATACCCACTGTATAGTCTGTTCCCAAAAAGATACGTGACTTCCTGCAGGTCGCAGGGTGAATGGGGATAAGGGGTTGGTTAATATCGAACTCTCTCTAGTTTCTGCGGTACAGACACCTGATGAGAGTAGTGGGCCATCCGGCTCATACCCATTGTTCAGCAGTTTCATCCTTAGTTTCAGGGCAGGTGAATTCAGTCTCACAGGGCTAAGTTCTCTATTAACTGGAGGTGGACAAAGGTGGCCTTTGTGCCAGCGTTGCAGAGATGGTTTCAGTCAGGGGGGTAGTCTGCGTACTGGAAGAGGACTCCTTTAATGGTGATTGGAATCCTCTGCTTGGTACAGCAATGGTGGGGGGCTGTTCTGGGGGTTCGTCTGGGGATGCATAGAACAGTCGGCCTCAGGAACCACTGGCACAACTTCCCAGAAAAGCAGCATCTCTTGCTAGCAGCTGGTTGCACATTCGGTCACCACCCGTTCCAGTCCCCTTTTGCACATCTATTATACAGTCCATTTTTACCACTTATGAACTCCCAAGTCCATAAGAGCGCAATAAGCGCCTTGCAACACCCCCATCTTTAATGACACTCAACTAAGGCAGATCATGCCTCACCTTATCTTACTGTAGGACTATCCTTGCTATAGCCTGCCTTGATGTGTTTATGGTAGATGGCAACATGGGCAGCATTGTGTACATGGCCGCTGGTGTGATGTCTGTTTGGGTTTATACCTTGTCTGGTCTTAAAGTGTGTGAAGGTGAAATAGAACACATGCTCCTCAAGACTGCTATAAACATTATCCTTTTAATTAATATCTCTCCCAGGTATGTTGTTGCCAAAATAATCTTTTGATTGTTTTCCTAATTCATTGCAGAAAAAGCAAAAGATACTAACTTGATCTGTATTTTCATGCTTGTTGTAGGGTAGCTTCCCTGCAAGAGCAAAGGAAACCTAAAGTGTCTTTCGTCAAAGTGTAAAGCTGGCTTGCCAGCTCTGAGTTGGGAAGTACCCGGAGATTTTTGGGGTGGAGCCTTCTGACACTCTTCCGATGATGTCAGGGGGTGTGGCATATGCAAATGAGTTATGCTAATGAGCTCCTGCACCTCTTTTTCTATTAAATGACCCATGGTTGCTACCAAAATTTGCAGTTTCATCGATACATATGACATTTTTGCCCCATCATACAAAAAAGCAATATTTGCTTCTAGTACCATGAAATAAACTGTTATCCTGGGACTTTTCCACAGCAGGCTCAAAACCCTGGGAATAAATGTGTAAACTATTATAGGTCATCTACTATTTTAAACAAGCAAACAAAAAGATAACTTGACCTATACTTGTATAGAAATTGTACTGATTTTTCCTTACTCTTTTGTAGCTGCAATTGCCAAATGCGACACCAATCACTCCAGCAAAAACAGTCTAAAGCACATGACCCAAAGCAGTCAGTGGTCTGCATGGAACAGTTAATCAGTTGGAAGCTGAAGGTGCTCAAAGGCCCAAAGCAGAGGCACTAGCACTTGCAGGGGCATCTAATTTTCCCCAACCCCACTATTTCCTCTTTCCCTTCCCTGGAAAGCCTGATAGCCTCTCACATTTTCCTGCCACCTCTTCTCCTTCCCATGCACCAGCTAACCTAACTTCATCAGTTTTCCCTTCTTCTCTACTCCTGGCAGCCTTTACCTGTGAAAAGTCTGGCCAAGGTGTGCAGTGCCAGCCACCAGGCCAGATCTAGTTGCATGGTGGGGAAATCACAAGGACTTGTGAGGGACACTATTTCCTCTCTCCTTCATATCCTCAACCTCTCCCTGCTTCCTTCTCTCTTTCCCATCTACCAACCAACCTATTTTTTATCTGCCATCTCCCATCTTTAGCTATATTTGCTATTTCATTACTACATTTATATTCCACTTTTTTAGAACATGAAACCAAAATAGCATACATCATAGTCTTCCATTTTATCTTCACAACCACTCTGAGGTAGGTTTGGCTGACAGTGTCTGACTGGCCCAAGGTCACCCAGTGACCTTCAACGGCAGAATGGGAATTCAAACATGGGTCTCCCAGAGCCATGCTGGCTTTCATGTGGTAGCTGCTGCTGAAGAGTAGCAAGCAGCTGGGCTGGATAAGTCATATAACTTGTGTGGTATTAAGTTGCTGGTGGTTCTGGCCCTGACGAGTCTTCCCTCAAAGGCCAAAACAGCCGAAACCCAGTCTTCTGCTGGCAATACTGTTGTGGTTGCCTAGCAACAGCCACAGAGGGCATTTGTTTTGTAAAGAGACAGGGATTGTTTCTATTATTGGAGGGGTTGAATCCCCAAGGGTTTGTTTTGTGTTTTAGATTTCAGATTTTCCATAAACCTGGGGCTTTTCTCAGGTTTGTAGAAAAATCTATCATGTCTGTTCATGGTTCCTGTCTCTAGATTTGAGGATCCACAGGTGTGACCACGTTGAGGATTAGGCACATGTATTTGTGTATTAAGTACCATCAAGTTATTTCCACCTTATGGTGACCCTATGAATTAACAACCTCCAGAATGTTTTATCGTTAACAGCATTGCTCAGGTTTTGCAACCTGAGGGCCATGGCTTAAGTTTGGTCTTCCTTTTTTCCTGCTGTTTTCAACTTTTCCTAGTGTTATTGTATTTTCCAATAACTCTAGTCTTCTCATAATTTGACTGAAGTACAATATTTAATTTTTATTTATTTTATTTGGCTTTTAGTCCTTCCTCTCCCACAAGCAAGCTCAGGGCGGATTACAACAGCATATATCTAACATAAACTAACAATTAAAACAAAGTACAATAGTCTCAGTTTTGTCATTTTAGCTTCTGCTTTTAGTGGAGGACTCTAATCTGGAGAACTGGGTTTGATTCCCCACTCCTCCATGTGCAGCCAGCTGGGAGACCCTGGGTCAGTCACAGTTCTCTCAGAGCTCTCTCAGCCCCATCTACCTCACAGGGTGTCTGCTGTGGGGAGAGGAAGGGAAGGTGATTGTAAGCCGCTCTGAGACTCCTTCAGGTAATAAATGGTGGGGTATAAAACCAACTTCTCTTCTTCGAGTTCAGGCTTGATTTGAGCTAGAACACACTTATTTGTATTTTTGGTGGTCCACGGTATCCATAATATTATCCTCCAGCACCACATTTCAAATGAATAAGCTTTCTTCTTGTCAGCTTTCTTCATTGTCCAACTTTCACACTCATACATAGTAATGAGGAATGCTATCTTGATCTTGGTTGCCAGTGATATGTCATTACACTTAAGGATCTTTTCTAGCTCCTTCATGACTACCCTTCCCAGTCTCAACCTCATTCTGATTTCATGGTTGCACTCTCCCTTTTGGTTGATGATGGAACCAAGGAATGGTTCTTCACTGTTCACATTTGATTACCATTTTTTATATTTTCATCCAGTTAAAAATAGTCCTGAGGAAAAGAACTAATACACTTTAAAATCATACAGCTGCAAGCACCTAATCCTGATACATTACTATTTCTCCACCCCCTCACTTCTCTTGCCATTCTTCCATATAACACCTTCCCTTCAAAAATAGACATCTGACAGTGAAGTCTCATTTCAACTTTCAACTACACTCCATCCTCAATTCCTCCACACTGCTTACTCACCCAACTGTTTATTTGTCATGTAATTCTGAGGAGTGACTTGACTGTCTGTACAAACAGTCTGGTGAGCAAAGCATGAGAGAACAAGGAAACCTTTGAAAAATGGAGCTGCATATGTATTTCTGTCATGCAAAAAAGGGCAGCTTATTAATTCTCCTTGTCAGTTTATTGCAGCTCTGTCCAACAAATGCATAGAAGTTAACACCTGCTACAATAGCTGCAAAGCCTCTGTTAAGAAAGAGATGCCCACACATTTTTAATATTCAACAGATAACAGCTGTATTAGTTGGAATAGATATCTCCTGGACATCTATGCCAAAAGAGGGAGAGAGACAATTTGATAATTTACAAGCTAACTATAGGATTGCTCCTTCTGCACTGACATTGTGGATATGGCTATACTCCAGTTACTAAAACAGGGTTTTTTTGTGCGCTTCACAATTATCTTCTGATTTCAACTTAAGGCCATTCATGATAAAGGTGATTAATGACATAAAATTGATGAGGATACCCTGTTGTTAATGCATGAATCTTGACCGATGACACAGAATACTCACAATCCTCATTTCACATGCGTGCCTAAGGAGGTCATCATTTTTGTCTGCTTGTTTGGATATTATTCATATAATAAACATCCGAAATGAAAACCATTGCTTGTAGTGCTTAAGGCACAGGGGCATTTACCTGTGGGCACCATGTTGAATTGCCCAAAGCCAGGAGGGAAACTTTGGAAAATGAAATTCCCTTCACAAAACCCTTGAGTCCTTCCTTCCTTCCACCTCATTCTGCTGCATGGTGTGTGTGTGTGTGGGGGGGGGGGGGGGGAGATGTGCTTCTCAGCCAAGAGAATAATGGAGAGGCAGTGGTCTGATCCTCCTCCCAACAATTATGGGCCATAATGGACCCAGATGAAGTCACAGTCCAGAACACCATACTTCACTCAAGTTAAGATCCATTATGGACCATGTAACTCTTTGAGTTGTGCACTCTGGCCTAGCATGTCAGACTAAATCAGGAGAGAACTAGATTCACATCCTTGCTTAGTGGGTGCCCTTGAGATAGCCACTTTTTCAATCTCTCTCAGTCTAACCTACCTCATAGTGTTGTTCTGAAGATAAAATGGAGGTGGAGAGAATGACATAATGCTGACCGTATTTCCTTGAAGGCAAAATGGAACAAACATAGCTTAAAAACAATTAGAAGGCTCAGATCACTTCATATCCCATAGAAAGTTCCTGCTTTTCACCTACAAATTCCCTGCTGCTATTCAGTAACAAGGAAAGTACTCAATAAACTGAGTGCAGCCCTCACCCACTGAAAACCCCCCACAGTTAGTGTCTGGAAACCTATGTAATGTATATTTTTCACATACCTATTCATTCCTTCATAGGAAATAATTCCAAAAGAACATGTACTCTACTGAGGAAAATGTTACACTGGAAAGTTTCTTCATGCAATCTTTCTGATAGGGCACTAGTTTTTAAAAGAAAGCCGTATTTTAAAGAAGAAGGTATTCATTTTATTGAAATCACAGGTTTTCACCTGCATTTCAAGTGAGACTTTTGGCTCTCACATTTTAAGGCTATCACCACTGAAACAGGAAGTACCAAAGGATAAAATTAGATCATTCAATGTCTGGATACAACTGCTGTAATAAAAAATAAAAGTGTTATATGCTGTAATTAACCATCAAAGGAACTTCTGATATTAAAATTACACTTTAACCCTTAAGCTTTATAACTAGCAGCTTGTAAACTGGGTTTATACTCATGTCTCCCTTTGAAGTTATTCGCAGTTCTGAAAAGGCACTGTAAGGCTTTTGGGTTTCCATGGATATTGTCTTTTGATTATTTCCATAACAAATCTGCCAACTTTACAAGCAAAAGGGAAATTGTGAATGCATACATACGCTCACACCCCCATAACAAAGCAAAGTGGCATAAATTAGTAACTGCCGCTTACATGATACAGATTATGTGCATCCACATCCATCTTCCAGATAATGCACACAGGTTAAACTGTATATCATTTTAGATTGGTATCTAGACAGCAGTGTCACAAAACTGAAAACTCTGGAACTTTTCATTTTTCAAGTAGAAAACAGATGGCTCAAATTTTTATAACTCATTTGTACTTCAACAGATCTTCACCATACTTCATGATAGGAGTTTCTATTTCAGTGACTGGGGCATGGAAAATTCCTTATCTTCCAAAACAGGAAACATGGCCCCAATCTCGTTTGATGAAAGTGGGGATATTTTACATTCTAATAGGAATCACTACCAAAATTCTTCTTGAAGATTCCTCACCTGTATATAACTTGCTGCAATTTCACACACAGAAGACATCTCTCTTCTCCAGATAAAAATCAAAGCCTATAATCAAAACATGAAGTCTTGTGTATGGAAAGGCTGATGTAATACACAATAAGGAGTCTCCTTTCATGTGGAGAGTTAAAACACACACACACCTTACATCTCAGGTAGAAGTCTCTGAAAGTTCAGACCCAGGGTCTTTAGTGTGTCTTTGGAAAACCCCTTTCAATTAGATTCTAAGAACACAAGCTTAGCTCTCTGATGTTTGATAAAAGAGCCTTGCTTCATGACTCTCTTTTGAAGATTTTTGTGCCCCCCTCCCCCACTGCAAATTGGGAATTTTTTTTTGTTATCGTTTACAGTTTTACTCTGACTCACTTCTTGTCCTTGCAAAGCCAAATGCTGTTTGTTTTTAATAGCAACATGTTATCTAGAAATATCCCCAGAGGCAAAGAAATCAATTTTTATTTCAATCAATCAAAACATTTAACAAACCCGAAAATACCATTACATTTTAAATTGCATTTGGGATTATCCATCTGTATTGAATTTACTTTATTCATTTGTTTCTTTTTAAAAAACTGACAGAAAAGCAATGGTGTTACAAAGTAAGCTACAGAATTTAATTCTTATCCTAAATATGTGGATTCACCCATCTTAGGATCTCTGCTTCCAGGAAGTAAGGAAAACTAAGAGAAATGAAAGGAGGGGAGTTCATGGCCATACTGCTTTCTCTCCTCTCCTCCCCCATTTCCAATCAGCCCAAATAGCTCAGCAGGGTTGGACACAGTCAGTACTTAGCTGGGGAACCACCAAGAAAGACTGAGGTTGTTACATGGAGGAAGGCAATGGCAAACTACCTCTGCTTGTCTCTTGCTTGGAACACTCCATGAGTCATCCGCAAAGTCAGTGTCAAGGGACTCAACCCAGAGACTCAAGCACTGGAACCCACTTGCACAGAAACATTTTGCAGACAGGACCTTCTTCACCCCCTCACATCAATCACCCAGTTACAGACTTATGGCTCAGTGGCAGAGCACATTTTTAATGCATAAGTTCTGTTTGTAAGCTTCTTACCCCAGGTACCAGACAGATCATGCTAAAAAGTCTTCATGATAGAGTATCATGTAACTAGAAACCCACACGCAGTAAAGAACTCTCTGTAGCAATCACATGAACCCAAAAAGAAATGGCTGTAAGATTTGAACTGCCTATCACAAGTGATGCACTGATATGGACCCTTTTTATCATGATGATAAATATAAAGCAGAAGACCTTAGTTACTGGCAGCTATGGAAAGCTGTTATCGCTTACAAACTATTATAAGCAGCAGTGTGTAGAAAGTATATAGTATATGATACATGTACATATACCATACAGTGCTTTTGTACCTCGATTAGATCCTTAGCTAGCAACTAGATTTACTGGAAGAGGTAGAATGGCCAGATACCCACCACACAAAGTAGCTGACTGACAAGCCTTACTACCAGAGATGCTACTCTCTTCACACACACTTCTTGTCTTCAGTTTGGTCAGTAATACTCCTCAGAAGACCAGATCTAGCCCAGAGACCTCCAGTTGCCCACCATTCTAAGGACCTTAAATAAGTGATATGCATTGTAATAAACTTTTCCAAGCTCATGAGTCAAATATGATTCCTAATTATTGTACACAGTACATTTCTCCAACCCAAATAAAAAAATTATTAGCCTATTTGCATATATGAAAAGCAATAACATTAAGTAGGTGTTTCACCACATTAATGGAATTAGACGTCATTGTGATTGTTTGATTCAATCAGGAGGAAAAACTGTTTACATTATGGCAGGTTCTGGAAAGGCTGGGGGCAGCTGCCTCAGCTAGATTCTCATTTGCTATGAAGATGTTTGTGCAGCTTAAACATCTCAACACGTTGATTTTAATTGGGTGGGGGAGATCGTTTTGTTTTAGCTTTGCTATCTCAGTAACTAAAGGTCAAGACAGAGTGCAGAATGAAAGAAAATGGAAAAAAAGGTCTTCCATGGAAAAACACAGGCAATTTCAAATAAAGAATGCATGCTTATTTTCTCTGCTTGCAGGAAAGCATCCCACTTCAGTTTGATTGGCATACGGCAGCTCAAAGAAGTCAGACAGGGTTGCATGTGTTGACTGACCCATGAAAGACTGAAAGCTGACAAAAGACCAGGAAACATTTGACATAGCAGGAGAGTGTGAGCTCTGTGCCAGTTTCCTTGAGAGTCTTCAGACAAAGAAGAATCCCATTTTGTAGCTCACATCTTGATAACTGGTAACAATTTCAGCTCTGATTATTTGGTAAATGAGTTTTCTCACATTAAAGCCAAGAAATTAGGGACATCTTTGCTGTAAGACTGTAAATTCTTTGCTGTAATTTCATTGCTGTAAATTTATTGTTTTAACCCACCTTGGGCATCACTGGAAAAAAAATGATATAAATGACTTCCTAATACCTAGAAAATGTCAGTCTTTGTATACTGAACAGGTTGTTGTGGTCCTGACAACATTTCAACCAGACCAGCTCCCCTGGAGTAACTACTACGGCCTAGTTGGTTCAACAGTAGCATATTTAATAACTTTCAATGCTGTTCAATGGAATTACTTCAAAGCTTGCAGCTTTAGCCACAGCTGACTTGGAGTAACTACTATGGCCTAGTTGGTTCAACAGTAGCATAGTTAATAACTTTCAATGCTGTTCAATGGAATTTCTTCAAAATTTGCAGCTTTAGTCACAGCAGATTAGGGGTGTGCATTCAGTATTTATCGGCATTTTTCAGGTATTCCTTCAGCTGGATATTAGCAGGGATTTTTTGGGGCTGCTGGACAGCTGGCATTAAAGGATGTTTAAAAGGACTGTAGCCCCTTTAACTGCCTTTGGAGTTCAGCCATGGCTTGCAAAAGGCATTTAAAGGGACTGCATTCTCTTTAACTGCCTTTCCCCCCTCCATTGGAAACAATGGAGGATGGGGGCACTTTCTTCTGGGATCCATAGAATTGGACACCTTGGTCCAATCTTTTTGAAAAAAAATGGGGGGGGGGGGTTGCACCAAATTTGCAACATAGCTGCTGGTGCATAAACTTCAAAAAATGGCACCACACAGCCCCAGATACCCCCAGAACAATTTTCCATATACCCTATGGGGACTATTGACTAATGGTCTCCATATTTATTTATTTTATTTATTTGTTACATTTGTAATCCCACCATCCCCGCAAGCAGGCTCAGGGTGGCTGAGATGAATGGAACTGAAAAAAATTGGCAACCCCGAATGTTTACTGAATCAGACTACCATACCGGTACTGGGATTCAGGAATATCAGGAAATAACGATATTTTGGGGGTTCAATATACCCGAACCTGAAAAAGACTGGAGGGGTTTTGCACACCCCTACAGCAGATACATAGGGGAATTTCACACTACACCTTTAAAAACGTTACTGAACTGGCTTGGAATAAACCGGTACAGTGATGGTCATTTCAAACAGCCCTTCCCCTACCGTTTTGGAGCCGTCTTTGCCATTTCAGACTGCCACTTTCTTTTCAAGCCTCTTTGCGCCACACACACACACACACACACACACACACACACACACACACACACGGTGTTTTAAGACTCAGCCTGGATCTTAATCTCTTGATTTCTTTCACCCACTCCCTGCATTTTAAGACTCAGCCTGGATCTCTCTCTCTCTCTCTCTCGCACACACACACGGCGTTTTAAGACTCAGCCTGGATCTTGATCTCTCTCTCACACCCCCCCCCCCCGTATTTTAAGACTCAGCCTGGATTGGCTCTTAAACAAAATTCACGAAGATCACCCACGCGAGTGAAGAGGCGCGAAAACACGCGGAGGAGGAGGAAGCGCTTCGGGGGCATTTCACACAGCACCCCATAGCGCTTCAGTACAAGAACTGGTACAAGAACCGGTACAAGAACTGAAGAATGCTTGGGAGGAGGTTTCAAGGTAAACCGGCTCAGGAACACTTCCCCAACGGGAGAGGCACGTTTCTGTGTGAAAGGGCCAATATGTTCCGTTAGGGAACTGGTACTAATACGGTTCTGTGTGAAATGCCTGACAGAAACGGTTACTGAAGAGTTCCTGAAACGGAACATATTGGCTGTGTGAAATTCCTCAATCATATAGGGACTCATTGTCCTCTCTTCCATTTTAACATCACAACAACCCTATAAGATAGGTTAAGCTGAGAGTATGTGTCTGGCCCAAGGTCACCCAGCAAGCATCCATGGAAGAGGGGGGATTTGAACCTGGGTCTCCCAGATCCTGGTCCAGCACATTATTCTCTCCACCACACTGGTTATTGTTCTTCAGCCCACATTCAAGCATGCAGGGTGATATGTCAGCCTGTCAGTGGCTTCCTGCCACTACGAAGCACACAGGGCTCCCCTCTACTGGCAGCTCCAGGGCTGCTGCCTGAGGCCGCTGTCCCCAGATATCCATACATGTCAAATAGCTTGAAAAGACACACACACCAAAAAGAGAAAGAAACCAGAGTTTGGAAATTCCCATTGGCCATGAGTGCCTTGCCACACTGAGAGCCAGAGTGGTGTAGTGGTTAAGAGTGGTGGACTCTAATCTGGAGAACTGGGTTTGATTCTTCATTCCCCCAACATGAAGCCTGCTGGGTGACCTTGGGACAGTCACAGTTCTATCAGAAATCTCTCAGCCCTACCTACCTCACAAGGTGCCTGTTGTGGGGAGAGGAAGTGAAGGAGATTGTAAGCCACTCTAAGACTTCTTATGTTAGAGAAAAGCAGGGTATAAAAACCAACTCTTCTTTAAAGATGATCCCATTGGTCCTGTTACTTGGACCTATTACCTTACCCCACTCCCCCCATACTACCTGCCTAACCCACCCACTCTCACTGTACCTGTCCAGTGATCTTTCCCCCTCCTCATCTCCCAGGCATTTTTAAAGACAGTGTGGCAAGATACTTTTGGTCAACAGGACTTTCCAAACTTGTTTATTTTCCTGTTTGGCATGCATGTCTTGCCATGCCATCCCTAAAGCTGCCTGAGAAGCAAAGAAGAAAGAAGCACTAGCTGCTCCAGGTCTTGGCTGCAGCTGGGATGAGATGATGGTGACCGGGGCTGGCCCCCAATTTACTATCAGCTACCTCACTGAAGAGCAAGCCATGCTCCTCTCCCTTTCAGTGGTGGTGGACATCCCCTGCATTCTACTCCACCTCTCTGGCTGCTGCAAAATGGATCTAAGTGTTTTTATCTGTAAACCAAACCCACAGCATGCTGGTAGGCGTTCTAAAACCTCAGACAGAATGGAAATCAGGCTAAAGCAATTCTTTCATCAGTTAAAAAGAGTCTACTGGATGAGACAGCAAAGATGCAATGGTGCTAGAGCAAAAAAAAAAATCACCACTGTCTCTTGCTATGGAACAGCTAGACTTAAGTCTGGTAGCACCTTAGAAACCAACAAGATTTTTTGGGTATTAACTTTGGAGACTCAAAGCTCCCTTTGGCAGATACTACTGACTTGCCACAGGGAATCCACAGACATGCAAGGCTATCTGTACTTTAGAGGCATTTCAAACAGGTACGGCATGGGCTCACACATGGGTGGGAAGACATATTCAGTTAGATGCATGATAACCTCTCTCCTTTGCCTGCATTCTTAGCATCATTCGTCACCCACAACTCTGTCATAAACCCTACCAAAATAATGCCTCATTCTTATTGCAGATGCAATATCTACATGCTGTGTTAACTATCCACACAAACAAACACACACAACCCAGTAATTTTTTAAAAAGCAGTATAACACATATATGCACACAATTCTACCTATTTCTGCAAACACAAGCACTTATTAGGATGCCAAATTCTACTTATCAAGCTATAGATCTACTTGTAGTGCACTTTCACTCTTAAGACATACTTTTAGGCATTTAACCACCTCCTTTTCTGTAATATTTGAGAGAAAATGCTGCTTTGGAAAGTGTGAGTTATAAATTCACAAAAAGGGGACAATATTCCACAAAAAGATCTGTAAAACAGCTTTTATTAATATATCTTAATACTGAATGTATTCCATCTAGCCCATAACAATCTTGCTTTTCAAGTTTCTGTAATTTATTACAATATCTGCAGAGGAGGACACATTCCCCAGTTCTCCACCACAGTCTTTCCATGTGTGGTTTATTCATTCCCATGTAAAAATGAGCAGGAAATTCTCATTTAGCTGCTTTTACATGCCCTCTGCACTTGTGGCATGTAGGTGCGAATGACTGCACAAGATATACAGCAGGAGAGAATTAGATCATCTTCTTGAGCTAATAATCTACAATCATTTCAGGATGCTGATGAGTCAGGGATCTAATTAGGCAATTTGTTTCATGAGCCTTGCTTGTGCATGTTTAGTAACATTTTAATTGCTTCACATTTTTATAGGCAGTCATTAAGTAATATAATTGTTTTCTAATTATTTATTTTTCCATTTCAGAGTATAATACAGCATTTGCTTTTTGCTAGGGTCCTAAAGGCAAGAGAGCCGGGGTGATCAGCATGCACTCCACTACCCTACTCCAAAGCAATGGTGCGTAACTGACAGAAACTTGTTAGACCTATAGAGGGTTTGACTGGTGGCAGAGCTTAGTCCTAAACTGTGTTCAGAATGGCACAGAAAACTATCATAAAGTAAGAACCCAAGAGCATGTGAGGAATAAATTTCCCTCCCTACTTCGTGATCACAGTCACCCTTATATTTTGGATAAAAGGCATTTTCGCCTTTGACACTTCCAAGTTTACAGCTCCTCCACCCCCGGATAGCAGATCTTTTCCTCATTTTGGAATAAAATTATCTTGATTTAGTACAAGACTAAAGAATGACCAAATAAATTCCAGAAGCCATATTTTAATGTGTACCATTAGTCTCTTATGAAAAATAAATAAATCTTACCTTAAATACAGGGACTGTTTAAACAAAAAAAAAGGAACAATGCCCATTTTTATGGGAAGAACAGATATAAAAGAACTTTTTCATATTTGTAAGTTGCTCTCAAACTTTAGCATTTGGCAAAAGTACAAGAAACAGTATATTCCTCCATCAACACAGCCTTAAATATATGGAATATGGCTTGACAGAAAGAGGGAGATTTCTAAAATTTAATTTGCAGACATGACCATGGTGCTCAAAAGAGCTGTTCCTTTCTTAACCCCTGGGACATTTTAGTTCTTAGTCTCTGTCCTCTTTCCTTGTCATGTGTAGCTAATATTCAGGCAACATGTCACTTAATGTGAATCAAATTGTGACACCACATAAATGTTAATTTGTAGGACAGCAGAAGCAGAAATCCAGATGAGATCCAGAAATTTCTAACACAAAGTGGCTCAAATGGGAATAAAAAAAGAAGGGCTACCAGCAATGTTCCCTCTAAGCACCACAGTGTTGTGAGCAAAAATTGTACCTTGTGAGCAAAAAAAGCTAGTGGCTTTAAAGTTGTGACCAAGTCTACATCTGACTATTGCATAAATTAATTTTTTAGATTATTTCCATAACCTTGTAAAAATCTCAGAATGAATTATTTTCAACTATATCTAAAACTATATTTTAAGAATAATTTAAACATTATAAGAGAAAATAGAATCAAGTCAAACTTCATTACAGAAAATGTTGTCCTCTATGGTGGTAGACCAAGTCTCCAGATAACAGGTTTACCCGCTCCTTTCCACTATATTGGTAGTCTTGGCCTTGAACTGTCACCCTGTGCTGACCCTTAGAAAACATACTAGCACTTGGGGGGGGGGGAGGCACACTTGCAGTCTACTTTGGGTTTTTTTTTAGTGAAATATGAAAAATTACAGGTGAAGTATAACAGAGGTGGAACAATCACTGTCAGAACCCAACCACGTCTTATTGTGCAACACATCCCACTGAGCCTTCTTGGGCTGCGGCCACACGGGCCTTAAATGCGGGAGGAAGGGCTATTTCCTCCCGCATTTAAAGGGGCCGACTACACGGCCCGCCCCAAGTCCCGCACTGAAGCGGACTCCAATGCGGGTTCCTCCCGCATTTTCCCACCCCAGGAAAATCAAGTGTTTTCCCGGGTGTTGTGGGAGGAACCCGCATTGGAGGTATCTGGACAGCCCTCTCTCGCAATTATTGCGAGAGCAGGGCTGTCCAGATAGTCCCGCCAGCCATTTCCCCCCCCCTTTTACACTTGGGCGCTTGGCCACTCATGCGCCCAAGTGTAAAAGGGGAACCCCCCCCCAAACTCACCAGGCGGATGGCGGGTCCTTGGCCGCCACTGCTGCGGCCGCCTCCGCCACCGTTCCCGCCAGCCGTTCTCGCCGCTGCCTCTTCTGCGGCAGCCGCCACCGCGGCCGTTCCCGTTGCGGCCGCCGCTGCTTCCACCGCGGCCGTTCCCGCTGCGGCCACCTCTTCAGCAGCCGCGGCCGCCATTCCCGCTGCCGCTGCCACTGCCGCAGGGGCTGGGATGTGTAGACATCCCAACCCGGGTAGAAAAATGTGGCCCCTTTAAATCCGGGAGCCCTCCCGGATTTAAAGGGGCCGTGTGACCGCAGCCTTGCTGTGTGATGCCTGCTTGTGGAAGGTTTCATCATACTCCAAAGCAGCTGCCTTCTCAGCCAGTGCCACGGTCTTGAGTACATTTCCCCAAATGGTTATTCACGTGCCAGCCCCTTTCAGGATAGGCCATCACAACCCCTATGTACACCTGATACCCTGCCAGTCAACTGAAAATGGTATGTTCAGTTTCTGCTTTTTTGCTACCCTTCCTATCCCTTTTTGCAGCCCTTCCCGTCTTGCCCTCATCTCCGTCAGACTTCAGTAAAAGGAAGATGTTGACTTAACAGCCATCAAATATTCTCTCCCTAATCTTCCCAAAGGTAGATGCCGGGTGGGAATCAAGGTCCTCCCATCTCACTCTAGGGCCCCATTGGCCTGAGCTGCTAAAACTCTGTTTTGGATCGCCTAGGCAGGCAGACCTGGTACTTTCGCAGCTGCACTCCAGTAATCATTTGTGAGCCATAAGCTCTCCCCTCCCGAAGACTCACCTGTCAAACCCTCACTCTCTGTACCCCCCGTGAGTCCACTGTCACATCAGCTCTCCTGCTCCACTGCCCTCTGGTCACAGACCTAAATCTAGGGTGTGAACTATGCAGCTCATCCAAGCTATTGGTGCTCCCCAAATCAGAGGAGGAGGACCAGTCCCAGAGGTGTTTGCTTCCCCATTTGTCAGTTCAGTGTCTATGCTTCCCCGTGCAGGGGCGAACCCCCGGGGCTCCTGATTTTTTGGTGTGCTTCCTCCAATGGCTGCCATCTAGGTGATCCACTCACCCGGAGAGCTGTTCAGCCACCCAAATAAAGCCTTGCAGACCGCTGTCCTTCTCAGCAACAGCTGGTGCTTGCTCTTGCAAATTCTGTGTTGCCAACTTCCTCATTGCTTGACATGCTATAGTGGCTGTTGCTTGAACCCTTGAGACATCTGGAGCAACTTTCCCTGGTCTGAGCTCCTTTCTCCCTGCTCCCCAGGTCTGCGGCACTGAAGGTGTGTTGCACTGGAGAGACGGCTGGCCTCAACCGACGAGCTGCCGTTTTGGGCAGCATCATGCATCTAACTCAGAAGAGACTATTAAAGAAAAAGTGTGTGAAATGCATGAACCCCCATACCTTATACCGAGCTAGATTTCCAGTCCATTCAGGACATCACTGTATACTCAGAGACTGGCAGCAGCTCTCCCGGTCCATGAAAAGTCATTCAAATCGCCCCCAGTCCCTGACCATTTTAACTGCATTGAACGTGGGACCTTCTGCTTACCCAGCAGATGATTTGCCATGGGGCCATGACCCCAGGTGGCCATCCATGCCTTATCCACCCAACAAGATACATTGCTATCCCTCTAACTATCAATGTACATGTCTATGTATCTACCTACATGTTCATCAAGCTATCAATCCACCTGACCACCTATCTACCTGCCTAACCTCCTACCTACCGAGCTCCATATGACTCCCATAACAGGCGGCTGCCATAATATCAAAGGCCCCCTCAAATCACAAGGTGTGAAGGCTCACAAACACCGCTTGCTGTTGTCTGGAAGCCTAAGCCTAACTATTCAATTAACAACAGTATGTTCAGACTGTGGCTAGAATGCAAACCTCATCTTTCTTCTGGCAAACTTCTTGGTAAGTTAAGAGGCTTATATTAGCACAAAGATATTGTTAAAAATGGCTTTCAGTTGGGCAGTGCCTCCCCTTCCCCACCTTTGGAAGAATCTGAACCTTGCTTAGTTTATACTGCAGCATCATGTCATAATAACTGTTCAGAGAAACACCCTCCCCTCCCATTTTTTTTCAGAAAACAATTGAAGTGAATGCTCAAGTCCCAGCTTGCTTCCTTTCAAGCACGATATCCAAAGAAACAACATATATGAAGTTGCCTGCAGTTCTTGATGTCTTCCACATAAAAGGAATAGAAAGTTCAAATGCCTCTTCTGCTAATTTTTTGAATGCTATGGCTGAGATCCAGATAAGCAAGCATACAATTTCCCCTCAGAATTGATGCTTTTTTTTTTTTTTTGGTGACAAGATATCCTTGCAGAATCACCAACATTTCTCTTGAAAACCAGCTTTAAAAGTAGTTTTGAGGATTTTGTGGGAAAGGGAAGAAACTGGGAAGGGAAACTGCCAAGTTTTCTCATAGAGTTCTGTCATGCTTAGCCCTGAAATGCTTTGGGATGTTTGAAAAGTAGTATGAGAGCTCTGTAAAAGAGCATCTTCTCAAAGAATAACTCCAAGAAAAATTCAGACATACACTCTGGATCTTCCCTTAAGTATCTGAAATTCACAAGGCAACTTGACCCAGTTCATGGGTTTAAGAAAAAGCCACTGTTCTGTGGTCAAGCACAAACTTGCTCACAAATCTGTAGCTGAATCCAGTTAAAAAATCCAGCTAAAAGGATTTGAAGTAGAAGGTGGTGGGAAAGACCCTTCTGTGCCTGAGTCATATAGACTAATGGTCATACTCAGAAATAACTTCATATAATCATTTTTATTATTTGTATTTAAAGGCAACAAAAGAAGCTGTTAACTATAAACAGTCATATGCTGATAGTTTTGAAACATTCAACAGAAGCCTCCCTTTTCCTTTTTATTTAATTTTACTTTTTTATTAACCATTACAAAAAAAATCCAGTGGAATCTTCATAACATATTGTTAACTTCACAAGGGTATAAAAATGCCACTAACATGTTCTATTTCATTATGCATTTATTTGCCAATAATTAAGAGGTTGATTGTTCTGTAGTATTTCATGCCACTACTACCACTCCACACTTTTTTAAAAAAATTGAGGGTGTCACTGCAAAGGTATGGAGGAAAATATCAGGCACTGCACATCTAAGATACTGGTGTCATTTAGGCATTCTAAAACCTCTCATTTAACAACCCGATAATTACTTTGTACTGAAACACTAGTTAGAAGTGAATTTGTACTTCCACTAGATTTTATGGAAGGAAAAGTATATGTTAAGTCAATAGCAGTCTGTTAAATCTCATAGGAATAAATAACAGCCATTAATAAGGGTGTCTCTAGGATGCCATCTCAACATACTCAGTAACAAGGATTAGGATTAAACAACACCCCTTAATAAAATGTCATATATTTACATTAAATTACAATCACTGCCCTTCCTGTTTCTTTTAATTTATGACATAATTGGACCTATTTTATGCCTGTATCAGATGCTTTATGAGTACAAGAGTATTAAGATTTTGATGATAGGTTTCATTATTTAGTAAGCAACTATTTTTGCACATACCCACCAACATAATACATTCAACATAATATGATACTGATTATAGATTTTACTGATTAGGGTGCAGGGCTCTGAGTCAGAAAAATGGCTGCCAATTTTAACAGCCTGAAGTTGAAAGGGGAACTAGACCAGACTTACTTGTGGAGCTTTCCCATAAACAATTAGCTTACTACCAAAGCATCTGATAAAAACAGGTTAGTGAAAAACTCTCTCATCTTCTTCCAGTTCAGCTTAAGCACACATCTCAGTGATGAAATTTATGCTGCACTTTCTACTTTTATGATTTATTTTCTTTCTTTCTTTCTGATGAGTTCAATTAAGTTATAAATGCACTATCCCCTTCAGGCTTCTAGATTTAATGTTCTGGAGGGAGAGCACTATTAAATAGTACTGCAGTAGTTTAAAGACCTGGCAGGTATAAGGTATAAATATTTTCCCCAGCAGCTTCCAAATTCAGATCTGCTAAACTCTAATAATGACAGAACAAAGTTTGAGTCCAGTGGCAGCTTTAAGACCAACGAAGTTTAATTCAAGGTATAAGTTTTTGTGGGCAAACACGATACAGAGAATCTCTTCAGATACAGAGAATCTCTTCAACATAGAGGGGGTGGGGGATTGGTTGTAAGGAAGGACCAGCCAGAGTCAAGATGCATAAGAACTGGGTGATTATAGCTGAGATTGGATTAAGGCAAGATTAGCATACAAATACAAACATTAACATGTAGATGTGAGAATGATGTTTGAATCCAGTAGCACCTTCAAGACAAACAAAGGTCAATACTGGATACAAACAAGAACTCCTTAGATTCATTGGAACAGATTTCCTCAAATATAACATAGGTGGGGGTTAGTTGCCAGGAAAAGCTAATAGAGTCAAGATGACTAAGTAGCTGAGCAATAAATACAGCTAAAATTCGAATAACACATTAGATAAGACATGTAAATAGCAGCACATTGGCATACAGATAATAAAGGAGTTATCTTTGTGTGAGAACTAAGTTTGAGTCCAGTGGCATCTTTAAGACCAATAAAGTCTGATTTCTAGGTATAAGTGAGAACTGAGTGACTTAGCATGTGTAATGAGATAAAGAAGCTCAGGGGTCATTTCGAGCAGGAGCTCAGGGGAGCTCAGCTCCAGGAGTTGGTGCCAGCCCCCCCCCAAGGGGGAATGCCTGCTTGTGTCATGGCTGTAGCAAAATGACCCCATCCCCTGGAAAGGTCCTTGTTCCTCCAACCAGCCTTCTGAAGGCTTCAGCCACCACTGAAGCTATCCTCCCAGAATAGTGGTATTTCTGAGGCTTGGATTAGTAACTGTCCTCTCTCTCTCTCTCCCCTTCTGACATACTTCCGGTGATGTCAGGTGGTGTAGCATATGCAAATAAATTATGATAATGAGCTCCTGTTCCTCTTTTTCTACTAAATGACCCCTGAAGAAGCCGATATTGCTGTTAAGTCCGGGGGTTCCATTGTGCTGAGTGTAGTAATCACTTGTAATTCCAGTCTGTTTTTGAAGTTCCTTTGCAATAAAACAGCTACTTTGAGGTCCCCCATTGAGTGTCCTGAGAATGTTTTATTACTGAATGCTGAAATGTTTTATTACTGGTTTCTCAGTTCTGTGACTCTTAATGGCAGTAAAAGCAGACCACCCTTATAGAAACCCTAAGATGAAGGTCTCTGAAGTTTTATTCATGGATTTTTGGTGCAGTACTAGCGATGGTTATAGGTTGTCACAGCACACAAGCCTAACCGATTAAATATGTAAACCTGGTTAAAATATATAAACTACAAATATTATTTCACTTAGTAACTTCATTCATTCACCACTTCAAGGTGGTATTTCCCAAAATCTTTAGCATAGCAGATATTCCAGGGAAAGACCACTACTTACAATGTCCTATAAATTGTTTGTGTCTAGTAGCACCTTAGGGACCAACAAGAGTTTAAGGGTGCAAGCTTTCGAGTCAAAGTTCTCTTTGTCAAACACATTCTACTGGGGTTGATGAAGGGAGATTTACCTCTCAAAAACTTACACCCTGAAACTTTTCTTGGCCTCTAAGATGCTACTGGACTCAAATCTAAGTGTTCCACTGCAGAGCAACATGGCTACCTTCTGAAAGTATAAAATGTTTATAACATTTCCCAGGATATGGGAAATTGTGCTCTTGCAAATGTGAGCCATATGCACAAGATTTTTTAACCATGGAATAGTAGTGAGGAAATATCATGTGACAGTGATGTTTTATTTCCCAAAATGGTTTCAGGAATCTGATGTCAGCATCATACCATCAGAAGCGAACATGACTACCTGAGACAGTCTGCCTCACTCTCCCTGCATAGGAAGTAGGTGGATAATTACTCAACAAACTGTGGGGGGAACTGTGAAAAAATTCTGTGAAACCACAAAAAGTTATTGAGAGGCTACCAATCAACAGAATCTCGTTTTTCTCCACAATTACATAAACACTGAAGAAAATCTAATGCAAAAAACTTCTATTAAAATTTGTAAATGTCCAGGGACAAGAAAATACCAAAAGATATGCTAACAGTTTGGGTCATGTCAACAAGCAAAAAAACAAAACACAACACAACAACAACAACAAAAGCACTCTGGGGCCAATGAGTTTGGGACTTGATACCAAAATGGAAAACCCTGCTTGTCATGGAAGATCCTCATTAATCTTCAGGCCAGCACCCATAGTTATTTGTTCAATATTTCTGTAACCCTGACCATTTGTAGGAACTTCACATCCTCCAGCTTTCCAACAGAGAGAGCTGACTTGGCCTGAGGTCCATGTTTGCTACTCTGTTCCATGGAAAAATAAGTAGCAAAGCAGTCACACTTTCCCTCCCTTTCTTCCTCTTTTGAGGCTCCTCTATTTTGGAACAGTCAAAACTTTCCTCTAAGGAAAAGTAGTCACAAAAATGCTTAGCACAGCAGTACCAGACAAGTAGACTTATCATCCATCCTCCATGAAAGAAACCTGGTGAATTCTTCAAGCAAAACCTGAGATGCTTATGCACGCCAAGAGAGCCCTCATATCATTAATTACTGTGCCTTAGCAAAACAGTGGAAGCTGCCGTGGTTCACTTAATGGGGGAAGTGGGGAGAGACTGCACTTTGGATTTTATGCCTCTTTTCAAGACAGCCATCAGCTGACAATTTCATGATTTGGCCCCTGCCAATACTGAAGAGCAGCTGTTTCAGCAACACAAACAAAGCAAACTCTGCTTTCCAATACATTTGGACACAGTCACCTCAACTTTTTAAAATTTCACAACTTCTTAATATTAATGAAAATGAAACACACAAGAACCACCATTTCCATGGGCCACTGAAGACCTACTCATGCATCCAAATAGCACACTATTTAAAATTATCAAATGATTGCTTAGTAGGTGAATATTCACATCCTCACCCTCACCAAGACAAGTGGTCGAAGAAACACACACACACAGAGGGTAAATTGATAAATATACCAGTATTTTAAAGTTTGCTTCAAATTCTGAAGATGTCCTGAATAAATGGTGAGGATGGCCCTATGTCCACAGCTATAGAAACAGGAAGAGGCCAGCCATTCAGAGATAGCTCAAGGTCCCTTCATGAATTTGCAGTTTTCATTCATAAAAAAAGTGAGCCTTCAGACATTATACTTGTGAAGCGTTAAGAAAAAGAATGGAGGAAGTATTGTTTCCAACAGCAGAGCACCAGAATCATGCTGTGTAGTGGTTAGAATGCTCAACTAGGGTGATGGGTTCAAATCTTCACTCAACATGAAACCCCAGATAGGGTTGCCAAGTCCAGTATTCTAATCGGTGGGGGGATATGGGGAGCATGCCGGGAGGGGCCATCCCCGATGTGATGATGTCACACAGAGTGATGTCATCACATTAGAGACAGAGCACCACACACACGCACCTGCTATCCCCCAACCATTTAAAGGGAACCTTTGGGAGAAAAGCAGGCGCTGCATGTGCCTGCCATGCAAGCGACAAATTCACCATTTGCAGGGCAGGTGAGGGCAGCTCCTGCCTGAAAAGAGCAGGCGCTGTGTCCACCTGCCCCGCAATCCACACATTTGCGTCTTATGGGGCAGGCATGCACAGCACCTGCCCCATAAAAAGGGCCATGAATGACTGTTGGGGACAGGGCTTCCTCCTGTCTGGGGGAGCCTGAAAAATCGGAGGATCCCCCACCCCCACCTAGGGACTGGCACCCTAACTCCAGATGACCTTCTCTCCACCTAACTTGCCTGACAGAGGTTGTTGTAAGGACAAAATGCAAAAAAAGAAGGAAATGCTATGTATACCACCCTGAGCGCCTTGAATAAACAGTGGGATAAAATGAAATAACCAATAAAAAATAAGCCTGCTGCTATCTATGTCTACACCAATCAACACCAAAGCACCAAGATAATTAACAGCAGGTCCTTATTTCTAAATTTTAAAAAATTCTTTTGGTTCTATTGATTTTCAATACCATTTTAAACATACTAAACTATCTGTATTTATGACCTGGAATTACTTTTTACCTGTTAGATTGCTTCTCCACAGATGTTCGGCCCTGGACCTGTCTAGATTTCTCAGTTTGTGAAACCAAAAATTGATAAAATCCCTACAGAGATCACCATGTAAATACCTTGACATGTCAGACTCTTATTCAAAGTTTCTTACTTTTTTTTAATGCTGTATGCATTACAACTGCAATCTGATGCACATTTAAAGTAAGTCCCACTGAAATCAGTGAGACTCCTATGCGCAACTCAGGAAATCTCTCTCTCTCCCCATATTTTTATACAAGTATTAAGTGTACTGTTTGGGGGCTAATATAAAATCAGTACTGTCTTAGAGTAGCTACAGCAGCACCAGACAAAAGTGCCTGTTTTAAGGGGAAGGGAAATTATGGCAAATGGCCACATGCTTCCCTGACATCCACCAAAATGAGTCCAAATTACAAAACCAATCATTGCACTGAAGGAATGCACTGTTAAGACAATAACAGCCGTATTTGTTGGCAGGAAAGCGTGTATATTTTTTTTCCCAGCTGGTGAGAGGATACACTACATTCCTTTTGCCACCTGGAAATCATCCAGAATTTCTCTAATTTTCAAACCCTATTGCAGTGGCCCCTCATTCTTGCCACTATATGTGTGCTGCAAGAGATGAGTGGAATCGAAATTACCACTAGTGCCTCTAGAGAAGATAATATTTTGCACAGCGCCTGCCGCATAATTAGGCATGCCACTTGCACAAAACCCTCAGAAACTTTAGCTATGAGATGGACAGTGTAATAGCTGTTGTTCATACCAATGTAACCATTATTTTTCTACAAAGAGAAATAGTCACCTCACCACCATTGGTGCTGGGTGACCCAAGCTGCCTTACACATTTCTTTTAAATGGAAAGGCAGAATATAAATCTTTTGACATAAACAAATGAATATGGTGAGTAGGGGGGTAGAACTGGAACAGAACAGAAAATGAATTCCCATATGATATTAGGCATCATATAAAGTACTAGGGTAACTGCTCCCCTTCCTCTCCTGTGATTGCTACCAATTCCATCAGCATGAGGCCAGGAGCAACAATATCGTATTTATATCACTGGTGGAAGAAATTTCTACAAGAAAAAGGGGGGGCAATTTTCACTAATTTTCCCCTCCCAAAGAAGTGGCGGTGGTGTAGCTTATGGCAACCCCTCGGGGTTTTCAAGACAAGAGACTTTCAGAGGTGATTTGCCATTGTCTGCCTCTGCATAGCGACCTAGGACTTCCTTGGTAGTCTCCCAATCAAATACTAACCAGGGCCAACCCAAAGAAGAAGACGAAGATGAAGACAAAGAAGAAGAAGAGGTGGAGGTGGTGTAGAGATTGGATTTATACCCCGCCCTCCACTTGGAGTCTTAGAGCAGCTTACAAACTCCTATCCCTTCCCCTCCCCACAACAGACACCCTGTGAGGTAGGTGGGGTTGAGAGAGCTCAGACAGAAACTGTTCTTTCAAGAACAGCTCTAACAGAACTATGGCTTGCCCAAGGTCATCCAGCAGCTGCAAGTGGAGGAGTGGGGAATCAAACCCGGTTCTTTCTGGTTAGATTCTGGGCACTTAACCACTGTGCCAAACTGGTTTAGCTTCCAAGATCTAATGAGATCAGGCTAGCTTGGGCCATCCAGGTCAGGTCAATATAGACCACGCCTCCACTTAAGCTTCACAATGTCCTTGGAGGTCCACTAATCCCCTGGGGCATGACCAAAAAGGCTGTAGAAGGAGAAAGGCAAGAAAGGTTGCTTATATTAACATTGCTGTGCTTATAGTACATAGGACCCACCCTTACAATGAGTGGAGATCTCTGAAAGGAGGATCTAGCTATTATCTAACAATAGCTGATTAATACTTGAAGAAGAAGAAGAAGAAGAAGAAGAAGAAGAAGAAGAGAAGAGATTGGATTTATATCCCACCCTTCACTACCCGAAGGAGTCTCAGAACGGCTTACAATCCTTCACTTCCCCTCCCCACAACAGATACCCTGTGAGGTAAGTGGGGCTGAGAGAGCTCTCTCGAGAACTGCCCTTGGGAGAACAGGTCTGAAAGAACTTACGACTGTCCCAAGGTCACACCAGCAACTGCATGTGGAGGAGTGGGGAATCAAAGCCAGTTCTCCCAGATTAGAGTCCACGCTCCTAACTACTACACCAAACTGACCGACAGTACCAGAGCAATGCCAAGCCTTATTCCTTGTTCAAAATTTATTCTTTGGGACTGGAAAATGAGAAGGCACTACATAAAATTATGCCAATTTAGACCATTGATCTATCTATTCCATTATTGTATACTCCAAATGACAGCGGCTCTACAAGGTCCGATGGACAAGCCAGAAGTGGCAGTGGGGAGACGTGTGAATGGGACCCACTCCAGATTAAATTCCCAGAATTCCTATAGTAATATCTGGTTTGGCCCTCAGGGACAGATTTTCCCCCAGCCTATCTATAGGAGGCGGAGACTGAATTGGGCTCTTTCTTCATGCAAAGCATGTATTCTACCACTGAGTTATGGACCCTCTTCTTTTATTTTTGATAAAACGTCAACAATAAAAAAAAAGGTTCCTTGTTCTCAGTTAGATGGAAGTTAAATGGAAATAGTTTCCTGAGACAGACATTACTCTATTGGCATGCATGCCTGATCCATACTTTTGGTGATTTCAGTTTGAATCTTTCAGATTCACAATGTTGTCTCAGGGAGCACACTAGTTTTCAGTTCTTTGTGCATAAATTGAAAACACTAGAGCTCTGTGGGAGGGGTCAGGGTCCTTTTGAACTGGATTTAGAAAGAGATTGGCCTCTATGTAAACATCTTTCTAAACAAGCACCATGGAATGTGTTTGCATAGTTCAAAAATGCATTTCTGCAAAAGAAGTTGCCCTAGCTGAGTTGCTCCTTCCCCCTTTTTAGTATGTTTTCTCATACCATACACTGAGAGGTGCATGTTCACAGCAGTCAGTGAAGACTGTTAGCTACCAATAAAAAGGCACTCAGACAGTCTTGTCCATGCTTGGTGATGGCATGTTATCAATATTAAGCAATGCATTCTGATACATGCCACTATAAAATTCAACAAAACAGAATATCATGCTAGAGGGAACATTTCAAAATACTGCCTTCGGCACTACAAATACATCTACACAGATATACTAATTACATGTCAGTCATACAGAGAGTGCTACTATAATATATTTTGCTTCAACTAGCATTCAGTATAAGCAACAAACAGGAAAAAGTTAAGGCAAATTGTTTAAGCCTCTATTTGCTATTTTTATGCTTTGACAGGTACTACTTGGGAATATGTTTATGTACACTATTATTAACAGGTTGTGGATTCATCTGTTAAAAGTATCAATTAAATTTCCTGTCTACTAAGCACTTGTGTTTTCTTAAACAGAGTACACAAAAACATGATTCCTCTTTTGTAAGTGCTGTGCACGGATGCTTGAACCCATTCAATAAATATACAGTACAATAAAACCTGAACAATTCAGGGTTTATACCTACATAAAATGATGCTTGGGGAAGGAGGGGATGCAAACAAGGATCTATGCTTCCATAATTAGGAAAGATCTAATACATTATTTTTTTCAAAATTACAGCAAGCAACATAGAGGTCTTGGTAGAATTTAACAGGTTGCAAGTTATTCCAATACTTTTTTTAAAAATGTATAAATTATAACAGTGGTGCATTATTATCTCTATCATTGGTGCCAAAACTGTAACATTCAGACTTGGAATGAATATTTCCCAAGTTCATTCGATCAACATGTGTTTTAACACAGCCAAATGCAAGATCATGCATCAAAGAACATAGGTCACACTTGAAAGAGGGGGTGTAGCATCCTGGCGATGGGATGACAGGAAAGACTCTAGGAGATGGGATACATAACCAACCAAAGATGAACTCTCAGTAGGATCTAAGAAAGACAGTTGTCATCCTGAGATACATAAACTGAGAAAGTCATGCACGAGAGAATAAGAGTGTTATTACTGAGACAATGGCTGAGGACAGACTGGCAATCTGAAGCGGAGGCAAAGCGGAGGGAACTGGAGCGGGGGAAAAAACCCACGGAGCTGGCCGTTCACACTGGCCAGAGCAATGCGGATCAGCGGCGATACGGAGCATTCAGACTGCCACGGAGCGTTCAGACTGCCGCATAGCCAGCGCGCGCGGCTTGCGTGCGCCGCTGCACTTTTTTTGTTTTCCTTTGATGTTTTTCGCATGTGCGCACATGCGCAAAACTTTTTGCCGGTGCGTTCACACTTCCTCCGGGTGCCTCCCGCTTCTTCCAGTTCACACTGTTTGGAAGCGGGAGGCATGCGGAGGAAGGCCCCTGAACACCGGGAAAAACCAGTGTCCGGGTAAAGCGGAAGGAAAGCGACTGGGAGACGGGTAAGTACGCAATGGAGCCGACGGGCAGATGCGCATGTCTGAACGTGCTCCTTTCCTCCATTTGCGAAGCGTGCCTGCCCCACTTTAGATTGCCAGTCTGTCCTCAGCCAATGTGAAGTACAAACAGTGCCACTCTAAAAAGAGTTGCATCCTTTTAAGACCATAGAACTTAAGGATGTAACTCTGCTTAGGACTGCACTGTAAATGTTGTGGTACCATCACCTATCATGTGCTATATGGAAAACGGAAAAGATGTAATCAGGGCTCACAAGGATTGCACCTGCTACAGAGAGGCAGGACTGTGGTAGGGATGAAAGAACTTGCACAGCAAGTCAAGACGCTGCACCAAATAGACACCAGGAAAGCTAGCAGAGGATGGCTTGGGGGAATCTTTTCTGAAGAAGTGGGTCTTGAGGAGGAACTATGAAGAGGAGGCAGCAGTTCCACAGACATGCTAAGAGATGGGCTAGTGTGGGACAGGCAGAGCAAGAACAGAAGTGAAAAAAAAGAACAGCCCTTCTGACCTACCATTTACTTAAGAACACAGTATCTGAAGTAGCTTATCACAAAGTCCTTTTTCATTAAGAGACTTAAAGATGCAATAATACTCTAAAAGAAATGAGGAGACTCTAAGAAATAAGATCATTTGAAGCAGGCGGCCTAAGGAAAAGAACATCTAAAACTTAGAACTGGCCATAGTTGCCCACTGGCTTTACCAACTTTTATTTATATGCCATTTTTCTCTACAATGCAGACTCAAAGGAGCTTACAACATCGTTCTTTTCTCTTCCAGTTTATCCTTGCCTCATTCTGTGAAGTAGGTTAGGATGAAAGAGAGTGACTGGGCCAAGTTCACATAGTGAGTTTCCATGGCAGAGTGGGATCTCCCAGACCCTAGACTCACACTCTATCCACTACGCCAACGTGGCTCTCATAATGTACATTTATTCAAATGCTCACTCTGTGATGCAAACTAATCACCCAAATTCAGAAAATAAATGCAAACCTGACTAATTTCTACCCTCCATAAACAGATCAGTTGGCGGTGGTGGTGGGGGAGCCTCAACCTGATCAGTTGGTGATTAAAACAACAACCAAAAAACCCAATTCAATACCACCTTGTACAGTAATGACCTAAAGCAACATACCATACAACTCCATTAATTCAGAACGCATAAAGTTGACTACCATATTACATTAACATTTAAGAATATGAAATCTTAAACTCTTTGGGAAAGAAAGTACATATTATATATCAATACAGTAAAGGATAATATTTGTAGATTCTACTTTTAACACAAGTAAGGTACTGCTGATACACCAAGTAATAGGGTGCTTAAATGTCTGTTATATTTACTTTCTTTTACTTCTCTTAAGCAAATAAGGTCATGCATCTAAGATGTTAAAAATATACTTCCTGGCACACTTTATTTTGGAGCATGGTAATAGATGCAGAAAGGGAAACTGAGCATTTGGATAGCATCCCTGTCTTATATGTTTGACTTTCAAATAGCTGGCAGGTCATTAAAGGAGTGTTTGGCAAAGATTAGGAAAAAATTATGATCTATTGCTCACCGGCCTCTCAGTTTTCAACTGGAAATTAAAATGTAATCAGTGTTATGATGATTGGTTAAGACTATGACCAAATTTTTTCGTTAGCACCTCAAAAATAGTAGATTGGAGAAATATAATCCAGCAATAAGAGGTACGTGTTTAGCTATACAGAGATTAGTAAAGCAGGCCATTTGAGAGCTGGCTTATACACTACTAAATAAAATCCACATAGTCCAATACAAATAGTGGGAGAAATGCCTACACAACAAGACTGAGAAACTAAAATGTCAATTTAAAAAATTCTACAACAAAAAACGCAGGCATAATATTCATCAGGCCATGTTTAAAAACACATCAGAAGCTCCAGTGTTAGAAATTGCGCTCTCTCTCTCTGTTTTTTCTCTCTCTCTAGCCCGAGTAGCACTATTAAATTCAGATGCAAGGTTCTGTTTAGTTTGGACAGGCCCCAACAGTAGAACAAAGTTAGTCTGTCTTAGTACCATAACCAAATTCTACAAGTTAACAGCTTTTCATGAAAAGCTGCCATTTCAGAATGTCAATCAAGACAGAATATAAGTGGGAACTCCTGCAGAAATAATCAGCTGCAGGTTTGAAAAACATTTTTTTTCCAGCTGAAAGTGGAAACACAAAAGATATTTGAATGGGATCTCTTTTCAGTCATGTAACTGTAGACGGTCATTTTCACAACATCAAGGACAAAAACACAAGAAAAAGTTGCAAATAATGTCTTGAAAAGGACCATTTGCCAGAGTGATGAATGAGTCAAGTTACACATGGAAGAATTATTGGCAAATGGAAATTCATTAATATGAAAAGGTTTCTCTTTTATGAGATGGTAGTTGGACACAATATTTTTATTACATCTGAATGATTATGATGTATTGAGTGGGCCATGCAATGTAGTTCATACGATGATTGCCTTACATCAAACAAAAATTATACACCTCTGATTTATTTAAATGTTAGAGGAAAGTAAACATTCCCAATTAAAACAACCAAAGAGTGACTGAAAGATATGACAAACAGTCATAATTTCACTAAACTGAGACAAACCTTGTCACTCAGACAGAGATGCATCAACAATGATCTCTTCATTATAAAACAAAGAAACGTATCTGTGCTGCTTATGCAAAAGTATGATTTTTAAAAGAAAAACGGAAGACAATATGATCCTGTTCCAGCCAGCTTTTCAAATTGCACTTTAGAATATCAACAGTATTGTCCTTGAGGCCATCAGTCAATTAATAACTTTTATATTGATCAGCTGGCCTTTAATAGATGAACTTTGTGTATGTTGGCATACTTCCAAAACTTCAGACTTCAAAGATAATTTGCTATTCCTAAAATCTGAGATGGCTTTTATTTATTAAAACATATTTATTTATTAAAACACATTAAAACATATGCTATCCACTTTGAAAGAAGGAAAAGCCATGATTGATATTTCATTTTAAGCAGTTTGGAAATGCCTATTAAATACTGTTTGGAGCTTAATTCTTTTAAAAATCATTTTTGGTGCAACTCTTAATGCTTCTTAGGGGGAAAAAGATCATGATGAGCACCAGGCACCACATGCCACTTAGCATACTCATAAAGACAATGTGTAAATAAATGCTGTCAAGCTTAAATTAACATGTGAAATTCAGGGAATGGGACCTTTCTCCACTCTATCCATTCCTTTGCTTCTCCATTCCACTGACTTTCCATGTATCTGTTTATCACTGTAGGCCCCACATGAGATTTTTTTTTAACAAATCTTCCGCTTTTCTCTACATCTTCCTCCTCCAAGTTTTTGCATCCTCTACAGCTCCTTGTTCCCATTTCCCAGTACACTGTCCACAACGTATCTTTTTTCTTTACCTGTAGTTCGCATGGCTGGTGTTAAATAGGCACAGGGGCAAGGTGGCTCTGTGTACTGGACAAATTGCCTGGCTAATACCTACGTTATATTTTGGCAATTCTTCCTAATTTTCATAGGCAGGAAGGTTTAGTAAGAACAAACTAACTCCAAAAATGGTTGGCATACTGTGGAGCTGCAGAAATATTGCATCGTATATACTATCCTCATGTTACTAATTAAGCCTGAGAAGGCTAGGTTCCCAACTATGATTGTCACAATATACTAATGAACAAGTCGCTGCCAAAGGAAAGCTCTTACGTGTGGGGAGTGGGAAAAGATGTAGTTTGTTCTTTGCACACCTTTCCAGTATGTTCAACTATGGGTGGACCTCTCCAGAAATGTTTACAGGAAGATCATTTTGTTTAGTCTTTCAAATCCTTCCCATTCCAGATAGAAGGCTCTTGGCTGGCTTCCTCAACCCAACAACAGATACATCACATAAGGGGTCTTGAAGCCAATGAGGGAAACATATCTGTGATAGGAAGAGCAAGCGGAGCTCCTTGGCTATAGAACACTCAGGAAATATATACTGGTAGGAGGATACCTGGCCTTGAAGCTTTGGGGTGCTTTCTGTGTTTAATTGCTGCTTATGATGGGGTTACTGTAACTTAAAGCATTTGTATCTCACCTTCTCCTCTACCTAAAATTGACCCAAGGTGGCTTATAGCCACATATGCACAAACATTTAAACATCTCCATAAAAACAGTCAGAATACACTATACCATAAAACACTACATTTGAATCTAAAGAACTGACAGTCATTCAACAAGGAGGGGGGAAAGTCGACCCTTCCCATATTAACAGCCCACCAACAGTTCAGCAGAATGCCCTCTGAAACAAAGACCAATAGTCATCAGTGAAACAGCGAAAGCACTCTCTTCGCCTGTTCTGGTATGGGCCACGACTGCAAACGTCTGCAGTTGGGCAGTGCATGACCACACAGTCCTATTAGACAACACAGCAAATAATAGCCATTAGGACAAATGGAGATGGTACACACTTTGCACACGGTCCTTAGATATATGGGTTCCTGACTGAAAAACTTTAAATGTAAATAGCATCACCCTAAACTGAATGTGGAAACAAATAGGCAACCAATGCAACTTTTTAAAAACAGGTATTATAGGTTTACAGGGGTCATTTAACAGAAAAAGAGGTGCAGGAGCTCATTAGCATAACTCATTAGCATAACTTATTTGCATGTGCCACACCCCCTGACATCACCAGAAGTGTATCAGAAGGCAACACCCACAGCTCAGGCTCCACCCCAAAAATCTCCAGGTATTTCCCAACTCAGAGCTGGTGAGCCAGCTTTACACTTTGCTCTTGCTGGTGAGCCAGTTTCCTTTGCTCTTGCAGGGAAACTACCCTACAAGCATGAAAATACAGATCAAGTTAGTATGCTTTTGCTTTTTTCCACAGCGCAACACCATATGTGCCCGCTCCTGGGCTTGTTACTCCCGGAACGGCGCTCCTGCGTGCTCCTGCTCGAAATGACCCCTGTATGTTTATATGGGTACAGGGTTGGAGTACCTGCAGATTTTTTCCTCTGTCATTGTGGCAGAGGTGTGGGGGAATGGACTGCTATTCCTTAGGATCTAGGACTCAAGGCAAATGGCTCCAAATAATTATGGAATTGTCCAACATAGCTTATTGTCATAAACTAGGCTGGACAATCAAGCAAGACAGAACCTGACTCAGGTCTCAGCAAATAAAACAGCTTGACAGAGAAGGAGGTTACCACGAGGAAACCGCCATCTATATTTATATGTTATGCACCCACACTTACAAGAAACAGGTGCTCCTGTTGCTTGGCAAGTCCCAAAGATTTAAAATACTAGGAAGGATAGTCAAGAACCATGTTTCTGAAGGCTCAGAGGTACCCAACAAAGAACAGCAGCCATTCTGTTAAGTGACAAAATAAGGAACAATCAAAAATACTAGCAAAATAAGGAACCCAACATCCAAGTAAATTCTGGAAATCACCCCTAGGTTTTCACTTCAGCCAGAGAAGCTTGAGCTATTTTGCACTAAATCGCTTTTAAGCAGTCAGTTATGCTTATGAAATTTTAGCCCTTTATAAAGATCAGGAAGATTAACACCATCACCTAATGGGGTTACTTTTAGCAATAAGGATGCAACTGTAGTTTAGAAACGGCATCATATTCCAGGTAACTGATAGTGCAATCCTATGCAAAGTTACTCCAGAACAAGCCCATCAATGGAGAATTAATTTTTGGCTGAAAAAGTATAAAATAAGTATTAATAAAATCTTTTCATAGCAAATACGATATAATACAAAACTGCTGAAAATTACAAAACATGCTGTGTTCCACTTACTGTATATTTTATAAACATGCGGAATACGTGCATTATAAAAGTAATGTCAAATGTAACATTCACAAATAATGGCATATGTATGTCATGTTATGCATTTGTTTTTGTAATTGCCAACAAGGAAAGGTCACCAGTTTTCACCAGGTATAACACGAAGTATTCACTGTATCACATATGTACAGTAAAAAGCTCATTATAACTGTACAAATATGATCTACTGTACTTGTTTATTTGAGGTCAGCAACTATTAACAACCATTTACATATAGTGGCAGCAATTCCAAGTAAAACAAGAGTCCTGTTAAATTTCAACATGCAGGGTGAAATACATAATACCATTTAAAATATACATTGTAATAATTAAAAAATTTGAAATTGTGCCAGAAGGAGAAAGAGATGGACCTCTATGTATGTATGGCTCCATTGCTCACTATGAAATTTATCACATGAACACAAAATGTGTCTGTTTCCTTGGAGATAGCTGGGTTCTCATCTATTAGAAGTTTCTCTAGGCAGACGTTATCCGCAAAAACTGTTGGTCTATCTAAGAGGGGAGAAACAATCTTGTCTTGTAGTTCCTCATAAAAGGGGCAACAGAAAAAGACATGTCCCAGTGATTCCACTTCACCTAAAGCACAGCGACAAAGTCTTTCTGCATATGCAGAATAAGATCTAATAAAGAGCTCTGCAGGTTGGCTAACATTCTTTATACAAGCTTGCCAATCTGATCACTCTAAATGCCATTTTTTAAAACTTTTAGAAAAATTACACTTGAAAAAATTCTCACAGGACAAAACATAGGGGCAGGGAAAACTTTTTAAAAAGTTGGAATTAGTAATGTAAGCCAAGATTACTATTCCGTTTACAGGGGTGTTAAGAATGCAAATGGTTAACAGTAGTATAAACTCTCTCCTTGGTTTAAGTTTGAATGTCTAAAGCTATTACACACAGCATTCATCTGCATTCCCTGTTTATGGGAATGAAATATGTAGTCATTTGAAGTCCACAATATGTATACTGTGTTTGTAATAACTGCAGATTTTACAAGCACATTATTCTTTCCATTAGGATTAAAACCTCACCGAATAGCAATTTGTGAAAGAATTCTAGCAGGGCCCTGAGCCCAGAACTCTGACCTCTGATGAGATGCTTGGCAGCAACGAATCTAAGTCTAGGCAAAACATCTGGTTTCAGTTAGACTTCCTAAAAAAAATAGCCCCAGTACTGGGGAAACTGGTATTCACTTAGCTTTGTCTATATATACTTTGACTGACTTCAGTGCTGCCACAGGAAAAAAAAACTCAACCAGGACGGCTGTCAATCACTACAGACTTCTTGGTGGCCTGTGCAGAGGCAAACGTTTACATTTAGAGTCACTGTATGCTATTTGTTCATTTTCCTTCTCTGTTTTCTCCTCTTGGAGTTTACAGAGCTGATGTTTATTTCAAAAGTGATTGCCAACTCACAGCCGTGTAGTCCAAAACTGTATTTTGGTTTGCAAACGTGTATAGTTCTATTAAAACTGATAGTGTCTATGATAATCTCCCTCCCCCCTTTGGATGTTTCTATTTCTTTTTAAAAAGATTCCTAATGTACACAAAAATTATGCTTGGGCTCCAGTTCATTACCAAACAGAATAACCAACAAGGCAAAAAACTTGAAAATGTTGCTGCAGGAAAAATTACCAACATTAAAACAGCATTTAAAATATATTGGAAGTATTTAAAACAATTAAAAGCACAAACACATATAAACACAAAGCAGGGAGGTGGGCTAATAAAAATTAGTGATAGAATACTAAGCAAAACAGAAAAGTCTTCGCCCGCTGGCAGAAGATGATGGAGGGATGCAGGTGAATCAACCTGGGGAAGGAGTTACAAAGTTTCAGCATCACTACCAAGAAGGCCCTTTCTCAGGTTACCACCCGTCTAGGTTCAGATCATGGGGACACTTGAAGCAGGGGCCCTCAAAATGACAGAGTGACTGGGTAGGTTCATATGGGAGTAGGCAGTATTTCAGCTATGCTGGCCCCAAGCTTTAAAGGTCATTACCAGCACCCTGAATTCGGCTCAGAAACAAACTGGGAGCCAGAATAGATGGAACAAGACTGGGCTGATATAGTCCCTATGACCCACTCCAATCAGCACTGGGGCTGCAGCATCTGTATTAAGTGTATATTCTGGTCCGTCATCAAGGGCAGCCCCATGTACAGTGCATTGAAGTAATCTAATCTACAGGGCATACACTATAATGGCAACATCTCTCCTGACCACAAAGGGCCACAGGTAGCTCACTAGCCAAAGCTAGTGTCAGGCAGCCCTGACCATCACTGCCACCTATTTATCCAACAGGAGGCCTGGGTCCAGCAATGCCCCCCCCCCCCCCCCCCGTTATTAACCTTCTCCTTTAGGGAGAGTGCAACCCCATCCACTTGGCGTAGCCCAGTCTTGACAGTCCCCACATTGAATTCTCTATTTCTCCAGTCAAGCTGCACATCCTTCTACATAACTTCTGGAATGCTGTTAAAGTCTCTTCACAACACCTTGTACACATTTGCTGAACCGTTCAAATTTCCTCTTATTTAGAAATACTGGGATTTAAAAAAACTTAAATAGCTTCACATTTATAATGAAGCTATTTATATACACTGAATTTGCCTAGGCAACTGAACATTTTAAAAAATTGTGGGAGCGATCCTTTCAACCTTGACTCTACACATCGCAGCTAAGCCAGCTTTATTTGCCAGTTTGGTGTAGTGGTTAAGTGCACGGACTCTAATCTGGGCAAACCGGGTTTGATTCCCCACTCCTCCACTTGCACCTGCTGGATGACCTTGGGCAAGCCATAGCTCTGTACCAGCTGTTCTCTCAAGGACAGTTGTCTCAGAGCTCTCTCAGCCCCACCTACCTCACAGGGTGTCTGTTGTGGGGAGGGGAAAGGAATGGAGTTTGTAAGCCGGGGTATAAATCTTTGAAAGCCGGGGTATAAATCCAATCTCTTCTTCTTTATTTAAAACCAGTTTACCGAACACACCACTAGTGGAGGAGATGATCAAAACTTAAGAAAAGTTTTAAAAATATATCCTGGTTTGTTTTTTGCCACTGAGAACCAAATGGAGAAGGATCTGCAATTCTGAGTCTTGGGGTGGTGTTAACAAACTTGCCAGAATGACTGACTAGAATTACTAAAAAGCCAATTTCATAAGCAGGGATGCAACTATGGTTAAAAAAATCTCAACTCCCACTAACCAGAGTGTGTGAAGTGGTCAGCATTCATAGCAAAACAGGATTTAATCAAACCACAATTTAGCCTGCCATTTGAATGCAATGCTGAAAAAAATGTATCAAGGAAACTTATTATCTCCAACTACTCTCTCAAGCCTGCTTGAGAATCATCTGAATCTGGCAGGCAACATTTTGCCCATCTCTGACTGGCAAAAGAGTGACCTCACTCATTCTTTAAACCTTCCTTAAGCTGTATGAAGTAATTACTCTTCTGAAATTGCAACATACATCGATGCAGCCAAACCTCAGTTTGTCTTATAGACATACGTATTTGGAGAGAATTGTATCATCATTCAGTATTTAGCTTGTGCAGCGTAATGGCACCAAATGTAACTCTTATTCCTGGTTCATAGAGATTTGACAGTCTTAGAGCATCACAAAATGCAAGGGATTTATTTTAACTGGTTTCTTAGGACCTCAAGATGCAAAGTGAATAAAATTAATTCTTTTTCTTTGCATTTTCCAATAGGTTGTTAGCACAGAGAAATCTTTTTCAGGCTCAAACAGCTCCATAAAACACATAGTGTTTATTACTTTAGTCTATTTATATTTATTTAAGTCTCCAAGGTGAAACTCCAGTGGTGGCAGTGTTACAGTTCAAACAAATAAGGCTTATTTTATAAATGTGCCTTTTGTGAATTGGTGGTTCCATTTTGCATGAATGCAGGGGGCAGTAATCACGGTCACACTATTTATTCATTTGGGGACGGCTGCATGTGAGAAATGTCTACTTTTCATTCCAAAATAAAATTTTATCATTAGAAGAGGCACAGAATGTTTATACTGGCAATCAAGATACAATAAACTGGAAGAATGCCAACAACAGTAGCATGATAAAGCTATTTTTTCTATATGTGTATATTTATATTTATTCAGTGGAAGTACAAGGTCAAGAAGCCCACCACTGTTTTGATTTCCCCTACCAATGTCACCACCTTCTTACTAGAGGGGCTCATTGTATCTGGTTAGAGTATATCAACTGTGAGCACAAGGAGTTCACAGAGGCAGATTTTCCACACTTGCACCTTCACCTAGCATTCCCGTGATCCCCCCCCCCCCCAACATTTGATGCTGAGAGACTGGGTGACCTTCATGGGCAAAATGCCATTCAGTATTGAAGGCTGAAGCAAGGATTGGGAACTGGGTGAGACCAACCCTTTCCTCTTGCACTAGCAGAAGAAGTTCAACAGAGCAAGCCCTCCAAGGAGGATCCCCATCCCCCCCAGCATCAGATTTTAAGGCATTCACAGGGACTACTGAAGGCAACAGAAAACAAAGAAGGGCCCAGCCAAGTCCTTCATTCTCTTTTCACACTCACCCAGCACAGGAAGCCTCTTCTAAGATGGTACCTATTACATCACATGCATGTATAATCTAAAATCTAAGTATTTTTGCCTTTTCCCAAAGCTATTCTATTATTTACATTAAATTTTAAATTAGTTAATTGTTTTCTTTAGAAGAAGAAGAAGAAGAGATTAGATTTATACCCCGCCCTTCACTCACGTGGAGTCTCAGAGCGGCTTACAAACTCCTTTCCCTTCCCCTCCCCACAACAGACACCCTGTGAGGTGGGTGGGGCTCAGAGAGCTCTTTCCCAAGCTGTCCTTGAGAGAACAGCTGGTACAGAGGTATGGCTTGCCCAAGGTCATTCAGCCAGGTGCAAGTGGAGGAGTGGGGAATCAAACCCGGTTCTCCCAGATTAGAGTCCGCGCACTTAACCACTACACCAAACTGGCTTTAAGCTTTTTTTTAAACAATCAGGCACATTTCTTTAGCTGGTCATTGGATTGCATGCTGTGAATAAGCACTATAGTTAAACAATTAATAAAAGATAGTTTCTTCCCAGCCATGAGATTTTAAATTTCTTCCATCTGGATAAAACTGCTTATATCAATTTTCAGGTCTTCTGATAATCATTTTTAAAAAGATTACAGTTTTGCCCAGCCATGTTTATTCCCAGATATTTAATGGGATCGATGGCTACTGTACATTCTTGTACTGTACATACTGTACATTCATACTGTAATCTTCTTCTTGTTGCGTTAAGAATTTCATAATCATTTTTGTCTTCTTCCTGTTGATTTTATATCCTGAGAAGGATCCAAATTCTTCAATATGTTCCATTATGCACTGTAATGATTTTTGGGGGATCCAAGACAGACAAACTACATCGTCTGCATAGCTTTTCATTTTAAATTCTACATCATCGATCCTTGTATCTTGTCTGATCTTTGTAGCTAAAGTCTCTGTAACTAGGATAAATAGTAAGGGTGACAAGGGGCATCCGTGCTTTGTTCCTTTTTTGATTAATATTGTTTCTGTTAATGTTCCATTTATTAAAATTTTTGCTTGTTGATTCAAGCATATAACTTACATCCAGTTCCAGAATTCAGGGCCACAGCCCATATGTTGAAGTACATTCAGTAGAAAAGGCCATGCTAAATTATCAAACGCTTTCTCTGCATCCAGAAATAAAAACGCTGCTTTCTTTCCTTACTTGTTCACAAATTCAGTTGCATCTATTATGAACTGTATTTTATCTTTCCTATACCTCTTTGGTACAAAGCCTGTTTGATCAATGTGTATTAAATTTGGTATATATTTTCTTAGTCTTTCTGCCATTACTGTGGGAAAAATTTTATAATCTATGTTCAGGAGAGAGGTCTATATGACTATGGTAGCACTGCATCGCTGCCTTCTTTATATATTAATGTTATATGCGCTTCTTGCCACGTCGAAGGTATTGTCTTTCCTTTTGTTATCTTATGCATAACCTTTTGTAATGGTATCATTAAAATGTCTTCAAAATGTTTGCAATATATTGCTGTCAGCCCATCCAGGTCTGGTGCTTTGTCCTTTTTCACATTTTTTTATTGCCTGGGAGATTTCTTGAATTGTTATTATTTGGTTTAAAATTGTTCTGTGTTCTGGTGCAAACTTTGTGATTGGGATGTCTTTTAGATATTCTCTTATTCTTTTTTTTTGAGACAGAGTTCTTTTTCTATAATCCTGAAAGAGCATTGATTTTTTTTTTGCCTATGTAATTTATTTCCTTTTTTACACATTATTACTCTTTTTTCTTTCTTCCTCCTAGGACAGTACAGTACACCAAGTATCTGTCAGGTTTGTTCGCATGTTCAAAATGCCTTTGTTTTAGGGTTTCCGGTTGGAGGAATGGAGGTCTGACACGCTTTGCAAATGCGCAGGGCGGACAGCGGCTCTTCTTGACAGCTTGGGTGGATAAATCCTCCTGACGCAACCTCACACAGGTAGTGTGAGGACCAGCAAGCAATATAATCCAGGTTTGAGCAAGCTCGGTGAAGGAAAAGCCTCGGAGGAGACTTTTACAACACCTTGAGCACTGCAGCCGAAGAAGATTTTTGCAAGTATCTCTAAGGAGCCGAGCTGGGCTGATTAATCAGTATAAAATCTCCAATTCCCCTGATTTCTTAACAAAGAAGACAAAGTTTAAACGTTGGGACCACATCTGAAGAGAAGTAACTACATAAGGTAACGGGAAAAAACTTTTTGCCTTACCATTACCGTGTTTTGAAAGACGAAAAGCAGATCTGGTGAAGCAATAGACTGTTGCAGATTGGATGAGTGCAGTTTTGAAATGTTAAAAAGCTGAATTTGAACTTAAAAAGCAAAAAAAACAAGTTGTTTAACATTCCTGCGGTTAAGAAGAGTCGGGAGGGGGAGCCAAGCATCGCGAGACAAAGAGGGGAGGAGGGAACCAAGCATCGCGAGACCAAGCTGTGAGGACTGAGACAGGAAGTGACGGCTTGAGGAGCAGACAAGAAGGGAAGCGGAGAAGAACCGGAAGAGAGCAAAGGGGACTGTAAAAACTGCCGGACCAAAAGAACTACAACAGGAAGTGACGTGCGGACAGCAGACAAGTAAGCAAGAGGAAGGGACAAAAGGAAACTATGGCAAGCCAGAAGCAAGGTAAAAAGACTATAACCTTTGACACAAACCATAGAGAAGTTGCGCCCGCCATTTTGGATTTATAAATTTTTTAAACAGTAATATCTCATAAACTATATAACTTAGAAGGCTGAAACCAACGAAATTTGACTTGGCAAGACTAGCTTGTGTGATTACACTAAACGGTGTTTGATTTGGAAAATAAAATAAAATCGATCTTTTTTAAAGAGACAAGACGGATCGCGGGCTAAGATCGAGAGCAGCTACATGGTCCTCTCCTACAATGGCAGCAAAAAAAGAAAAAGAATTACTAGCTGTTATGGAAGCAATGGAAAAAAAAAGTTAGACGCTATAGGAGAGGTAAATGTTAAAATGAATGGTATAGCTGCACAAGCAGACAAAAATTTTATAGATTTAAAAGCTGAATTACAAAAGTTAACCACTAGAACACAAGACATAGAAATTAAAGTAAAAGAACTGGAAGAAAATACTCAAAAAACAATAAAGGAAAATGACAGAATGGAAAAGATGATGCACTATAGAGACATGCAAAACCATCTGAGATTTAGAGGTATAGAGGAAAAATTAGGTGAAGACATTTTTACAAGAATGCAAGAAGCATTAGCAGATTTTTTACAAGAGGAAGAGGAAGTTGTTAAAGAACATATGGATCTTGTTTACAGAGTCAATTCTACATACGCGAGAGACAAAAATATACCAAGGGACGTGGTAGTTCAATTTACAATGAAGAGAACAAAAGAACAAATCTACAAGAAATGTTTTACAGACTCTTTTGAAATAGGTGGGAAAAAAGTTATCGTAATGAAAGAATTGCCCAGAGCAATTTTGCAAGACAGGAAAAAATTCAAGCGTCTGACAGACAAACTGAAAGAGAAAAAAATAAGATTTCGTTGGGAAATACCACAAGGACTGAGTTTTTATTATGGTAACAACAGAATGGTGATTAAAAATTCAGCAGAAATGTACGCCTTTGTTGGTGAGAACAAGGAAGAATTTGGTGATATTTAAGACTACAACAAGATGGATTACAAAGTACTCTCATGGAATGTAAATGGACTTAATTCACCCCAAAAACGTAGAATGGTAGGACACTGGCTGGAGAAACAAAAATGTAGTATAGTTTGTATACAAGAGGCCCATCTTAAGAAACAAGACTACAAATATTTAATAAGAAAAAAGTTGGGAGAAGAATTTTTTTCATTGGCAAGTAATAAAAAGAATGGAGTGGTAACATATGCCAAAAAAGACTTGGAACCTAAACTAATATTTAAAGATAAAGAAGGAAGATACTTAGCTATTGAAATTCTGTTACACGGACAGAAGACTTTGATTATAAATATTTACGCCCCCAACGGAGCTAAAGAAATCTTTTTTAAAGAACTACAAATGGAACTGGACAGTGTAAACTATGAACAAATCATAATGTTGGGAGGCTTTAATGGGACTGTGAATAATAAAATAGATAGGCGCTCAAAGAGAAAAGATGACACACTAGGGAAACTTCCAAAAAAAATTTTTGAACTGATAAAACAGGAAAAGCTGGAGGATATTTGGAGGAAGGTTAACCCACAAGGGAAAGACTATACTTTTTACTCTAACAGACATGATTCACATTCAAGAATTGATATGATCTGGATGTCTATTAATCTAACATTTAAGACAAAAAAAGTTGAAATTCTACCTAGAATAATCTCAGACCACAATCCTTGTCTATGGACTTCTGGGCAAATAAAAAGGCAAGGGAGATGGAGAATAAATGAGGACTTATAAGACAACCAAGAAATAGTTAAAAAATTACATGAAGAGACAGATTTATATTTTCAAGCGAACATACAAAAAGAAGTAAAAATTCAAACTGTGTGGGATGCGTACAAAGCAGTTATGAGAGGATTATTGATATCATTGAACGCTAAAGACAATAAAAAGAAAAGAGAACAATATGAAAACATTGTACAAGCCATTAAAAGAAAAGGAACTGAAGAACAGACCAGGAAAAGAGAAACTGCAAAAGGAAATTTGGATGTTACAAGACCAAGCAAAAGCTTTTTTGAATCAAGAGACTTACTGGAACCTGAAAAAATTGCAACAAAAAGCATTTGAAGGTGCAAATAAACCTGGAAAGTACTTAGCATGGCAATTAAAGAAAAAACGTGAAAATAAATTTATTACTAAAGTGATACGGGACAATATTGAGATAATAGACAATAAGGGAATAAAAAGAGAATTTTTTAAATATTATGCAAAGCTTTTTAAGAAGGAAAATAAAGACAGAAGAAGGATTAAAGAATACCTACAGTCATTAAAATTACCAAAACCAACGGAGAAAATCAAAGAACTACTTAACTGCCCAATGTCACTACAAGAGATTAAAAATGCAATAAATGATTCAAAATTAGGGAAAGCACCTGGATCAGATGGATTTACAGCTAAGTTTTATAAATCACTACAGGATTCGATCTCACCAGTGTTATTGCTATTAATGAATGACATAGGAGTGACAGGTGAGGTCCCGGAGACTTGGAAAGAAGCAACCATTTCACTCATTCCGAAAGAAGGTCAAGATTTAACCAATGTTAAAAATTATAGACCAATTTCTTTGTTAAACAATGACTATAAGATTTTTGCCAAGATTATAGCTGATAGGCTTAAGGAACATCTTAAAGAGACTATACAGACAGAACAAGCAGGATTTTTACCTAATCGCCAAATAAGAGACAATATAAGAGTAGTAGTGGATGCTATAGAGTACTATGATAAACATCCGGAGAAGAAAGTGGGCTTTCTTTTTTTAGACGCGGAAAAAGCGTTTGACAATTTAAATTGGGATTTTATGTTTGAAGTGTTGGAACATCTTGAAATTGGAGACTATATGCTTAATCTTATTAAGTCAATATATAGAGAACAGAAATCCTCTTTAATAATTAATACTGAAAAACGGATTACTTTAAAGTGGAAAAAGGAACACGACAAGGATGCCCACTCTCGCCGTTGCTATTTATTTGGATTTTGGAAGTCTTGTTACTAAATTTGAAAGAAGATAAAGAAATTAAAGGCTTAACAATAAAAGGTTTCTCTTTTAAATATAGAGCCTTTGCAGACGACGTGATGTTTATAGCTGAAGACCCTATGACTACACTACCATATTTGTTGCAGAAAGTAAGAGAGTTTGGTGATTTGGCTGGGTTTTATGTAAATAAGAACAAATCGAAAGTGATGTGTAAAAATATGCCAAATAATAAGCAAATTGAATTACAAAATCTTATAGAATGTGAAGTGGTGAAAAAGACAAAATATCTAGGTGTAAACCTAACAATGAAAAATATTGATTTGTATAAGAATAATTATGAGAAATTATGGCAGCAAGTTATGCAAGATATTAAAAGGTGGAATGTATTAAATTTGTCACTGTTGGGTAGAATTGCAGTGGTTAAAATGAATGTGTTACCAAGAATAATGTTTCTGTTTCAAACTATTCCAATTGTGAAAGATGTAAAAACATTCAAATGCTGGCAGAAGGAATTGACTAAGTTTGTGTGGGGAGGGAAAAAACCAAGAATTAAGATGAAAATAATGTGTGATGCTAAAGAGAGAGGTGGGTTTCAGTTACCAAACTTAAGGCTATATCATGATGCAGTATGTTTGACTTGGATAGGGACATGGACTATGTTACAAGACAGAAAGTTATTGTCCCTGGAAGGTCATGACTGTAGGTTTGGGTGGCACGCATATCTGTATTATGGTAAAACAAAAATGGACAATATGTTTAAGCATCATTATTTGAGAAGAACATTAATCGATACGTGGACAAGATATAAAAACTTTTTTCCAGAAGAAATACCTATGTGGATTGTACCTGCAGAAGTTTTAAATCCATCATCTCATTACAAAGGACAAGACTGGTTGAAATATAGAGACCTGTTAACAAGACATGGTAAAGACTTTAAATTGAAGGAGCAGCAGCAGATGGACTTTGATTATGGCTGGTTAAGGTACAGACAAATATATGATATGTACAGAAGTGATAAAAAATCTGGTTTTAGAGAAAAAAGCAATGAAATAGAACAAATTTGGGAGGAAGATGGGAAAAAAATGATTTCTAAAATGTATAAAGTATTGTTAAAATGGTTTAATGCTGATGAAATGGTAAAGGAACAAATGATAAAATGGGTGATAAACCTAAACAAAGACATTGAAATGGAATCTTGGGAATTTTTATGGAAAAATGCAATGAGTATCTCTACATGTTATAATCTAAAAGAGAACTGTTTTAAAATGATGTACAAATGGTATATGACACCAAAAAAAATTGCAAATATTAATCAAAATATGTCTAACAAATGTTGGAAATGTAAAAAGAAAGAAGGTTCTTTCTATCATATGTGGTGGACTTGTGATAAAGCGAAGACTTATTGGTCTATAATACATGCAGAAATGGAAAAAATTTTGAAATGTACATTTAAGAAGTTGCCTGAAATGTTACTGCTTGGACTTAAACTAGAAGATATAAATGTAAAGAAAAGGACAATAATATGGTATATGATTACAACAGCAAGAATGGTGTATGCACAAAATTGGAAAAATGAAAAAATACCAGAAGTGTGGGAATGGTTGAAAAAATTGTTATATATGGCTGAAATGGATAAATGGACTAGAAAGTTGAATAATCTGTACTCAGAGACTTTTTTAGAAGATTGGGAGGATTTGAAAGAATATGTTGAAAAATATTGGGACATGAAAAACTACATTTATACATGGTTATAATAGCATAAAGGAATAGAAATTGAGTATATGAATGTACTAAGGATAATTAGATAATGAACTTGTTTTTTAGAATTATATAAGAATATAGAAAATAAGAATTGGTATATAAGTATTTTAAAGATATATAACCGTTACCAGAAATGTAAACATAGAGATAAATATTACTATTTTGGATAAAGTGGAAAAGGTGTTATGCTTCAGATGTGGTGGGAAACCACCAATACAAGATAAAAGCAAGACTATACAAATAGAACAAAATGTTATATAATATGGAAAAAAGGATTTGTATAAAACAAATGTATTAATTTTAATGTTTTGAAAAATAAAAACTTTCTTACAAAAAAAAATGCCTTTGTTTTAGAAATTTTAATTTTTTCTGTACCTTTTCAGTTTCTAACATGTCTAACTGGTTTTTTAATTGTCTGATCGCTGATAGTGTATCTTTCTTGGAGGGGTTTTTATGTGTGTTCTTGCTTCAATCTCTGGGTATTTTCTACTAATATCTTGGTTTGTTCTGGTTTTTCTCTTTTCTTCTTGGTGGCAGCAGCTAATAACATTCCTTTAATAAAAGCTTTGCTTGCTTCCCAGATTGTAGCTGAGGACATTCCTTCTGTATTATTTATTTTAAGAAATTATTCCAGGGGGAAAAAAATCTCAAAAAAATTAACTTTAGTACTGTTTGGCATATATATTGTAGCTAGCATGACCACCTTCCAGGCATATATATTGTAGCTAGCATGGCCACCTTCCGGGAGTCTAATTTTTAAGGTTAGATATTTTCCTTCTGGATCTCTTAATTCTTCTAATACTTCAAATTGTGGATAAATGGCCACACTTTTTGTTTAGAGCTGAAGCAAGATATACTTTACCTAATGTCTTATTATTTAAAATATGTTCATGTTTCTTCTTTATGTGAGCTTCTTGTAGGCGTAAAATATCTGTATTTTGCTTTTTAAGCTGGCTGACAGTTTTTGTATGTTTTGTGGGAGAGTTCAGTACATTAATATTTACTGATACTACGGTACTTTTAATTTATACTACTTTTAATTTATCTATTTTGTCCCAGTATTGATGCCACAGCCGTTTCTTCTTCTGAGCTTTTAGGTGAACTTTGTTTTGGGTTTCTTGAAGATTTTGCTTCAGTTCCTCTAAGTAGATGAAGAAGAGGAGGAGGAGGAGATTGGATTTATACCCTGCCCTTCACTACCCGAAGGAGTCTCAGAGCGGCTTACAAACTCCTTTCCCTTCCCCTCCCCACAACAGACACCCTGTGAGGTAGGTGAGGCTGAGAGAGCTCTGACAGAAACTGCTCTTTTTCAAGAACAGCTGTGCCAGGACTATGGCTTGCCCAAGGTCATCCAGCATGTGCAAGTGGAGGAGTGGGGAATCAAACCTGGTTCTCCCAGATTAGAGTCCACACACTTAACCGCTACATCAAACTGGCTCTCCACTTGCAGTTTTTCAGCTAATAGCTTGGCTTGTTCTTCTATTTCAGTTACTTTCCTTCCAGTGGTATTTCATTTCTTTCTCTTGCAAAATCTGTCTCAGAAAGTCAAATTCTTTTCTTATCCTTAATACAGTTGTTGGTAGAGCCTGAAAGATCTGCAGTTCTTTTTCTGCTACTTTAAGTGGAGATTCTCCTTGCTTCTTTAGTACTGCATCTCATGTTTTCTTATGACTGAAGTCAACCAATATATCTTGGGAATATCTCCTTGTATCTTCAGATAATCTTGATGCCATTCATGAAATCTCTCTTCCATATTTGGTTTCCCAAAGTCTTCTGGTATGCCTCTAAAATGCAAGTTATTAGATCTGCATTGGGTTTCCAAAATTTCAATTCTTTGTTCTGGTTTCTCAATCTGGCAGTCTTGTCTTTCTAAATATATATCATTATCTTTTTCGCTTCTCTTTATTTATTAAAATTTATTGTGTTTTCTCTTGTAGTTTTACATTAATTATGACAGTCCAACCGATAGTTCTTGATATGCTTCTTGGATGTTCTTCTGGATTCTTTCCTCAGATTGTTGCATTTGATGTACCAGTGTTTGCGACAGCTTTTCCATCATTTCTTCAATTCTTTGGTGGTATTCATTTTTTACTACTTTCCTTTTGTCTTTTTGACATGTTACAGTTGCCATTATTCCTTTTTCTCTTCTTTAAAAATATTTTATAAACTTTCTATATACTGTTTCCATTTCTATACAAGTATAGGAGTTTATAACGATCACATTTTATATTGTTAAAATAACCAAACTGGAGAGATGTTATCTTAAATCCTTGTGTAAAAGATTATTTGTCATATATAATGAACATTCTAAATAAGAGCAAAAGGAATGAGAAATGTGGCTTATTTCCTAATTATCATTTCACAGTTATGTCACCAACAGAACATTTTATATCATCTATTAAAATTTAGATTTAATAAGAAAGGAAGGGGGGAGAAAAATAATGAGGAAAGAGGGAGTGGAAAGGGAGGGGGAGAAATGGAATGGAAAAACAAAAAAAGTTTTATAAATATTATATACATTGTATTTAAAAAATAAAAAATGGGGGAAAATATTTCTTTAATTTATTGGCTCTTAAAAGTCTTTATTAGTCTGTTATAACTCACCTAAAGAAGGCAAAGAAATTAAAAAGTAGTGGGGTGGGGCCCAGCAACCGGGCTTTTCTTTTCCAGTGTGCTGATTCCTCTATGGTTGTCATCAGAAAAAATCTTATAGAAATTAGTCTAGAGTCCAAAGTCCTCTCATTGTTTTTATGTCCTGTGAATGATCAAGGATGACATTCTAGAAGATAACATATAGGATAATAAAGTAAATCATATCTTCCTGTTGGGCCATCTATTTGATGAATCTGCCAGACTACGTGTTGCACTTTTTTGCTGCGTCACACCAGAGCTGAAGCTCTGATCCTTTTAAATAAATATTTTCATCAGAAAAAACTAATTGCGCAGTAAGATAAAGTTTATCCAAAAGATGAGAATGCAGATTGCTATAGTCTCATCTGCTTCAGATATTTCCAGTCTGTTTTAAGTTGGAGCTTTCCTGAAAGCAGTAGTTAAATTAGACACAGTTCAGTAGTTTATCTCCGCACTGCTTTCATAAATCTCTTGTTGGTTCTCTGTAATTTGTAGCCCATAAATTTTCAGAAATTCTCTTACTGGTGAAGTCAAACGCTGCTGGCAGTTTACCAGTCTTCTGAAATAGGTTACAGTTCTAGGGCAGATCTTTAAAAACGAGCCAGAAGATTACACATTTATAAAAGGGAGGGGGAGAAAAATTAAAAAAGTAAAAATATGGAGATCAACCTTTGCCAGCAAAAGCCCACTTATTCTCTGCTGACCTTGATGTTATCAGGCTCCATTATCAGAAATGGAGCCTGAGTAAATCAACCCCACCAGTGGATTCACCTGTCAGTTGGATCTTCCCTATGGGGGAAAGGTAAGGATAGAGGAATAAATTGTCTCTGTCCTGACATAATATGCCTACAGTAAGATAAGTAAAAAAAAAAGTGTATTATGCAAGCAGGAAACAAATGTAGAATGATAAACAGTTTAAAAATTGTACTGCAATGCAGAAACAGAATATAAATATAAATATATAAGGAAGCGGAATATGAATATAAATGTATAAGGAAGTGGATTTTAAGCAGAAACATCTTATATTTTCTTATTATGAGACATATAATAGACTTTCCTTTGTACTTTGATATATCAAAAGTTAGAGCGAGTATGTAGGAATGGCAAAAATATGTAATATTGAATATGTAATAATGATTAAGCTAATAATGTAGTTGCAAAATAGATCAGTTATGAAATTTGAAATTTAAATTGTTGACTATAAAAGTATCTCAACAGAAGTAAGGACCATTGTATTGTATAGATAATGTCTTAAGATAATAATAAAGGGGATGTTGGGGAGAAATATTTTCTATTTGCACACTCTGTAATATATAATTATCCTTGATATACACAATTATGTTATATAATCCCTCTTCTCCCTTTTGTATATACTATATACAATAGTCTATACTATTACTGTTTTCTAAAATTGTTTGTGTGTATTCTTTTTTGGTGACAAAAGGATATGCAAGGACAGCCTTATTGTTAAAACCTTTTTTGGTTAATAACATAAAAAGCCCCCCGCCATTAATATTATCCTAGGTTAGGAGCCACAGAGCTTCTTACAAAGCAAAATATTTTTTTTTCTCATATAGGGTCTGGGTCCCAAATTCTGCTGAGTCTGCCCCCCCAGTCGCAGTCTCTTGCACCACATTCCTTGCAATTTGGTCTAATGACATGACTATGTAGCAGCATCGGGGGGGGGGGTCTTAAGAAGATGGAGGAGGGAAGAGACAGTAAATTTATACAACATGAGCAGAACTCAGGTTGTGCAGCCAAGGATTTAAGCTGTATACAACATATATTTTAAACAGTAAGCCCACAAAGCAGGCCCTTGTACTCTGTAAAGTACTAGAAACATAATAATGATAATAATAACTGTAGATGCGGGTGGGTAGTCATGTTGATCTGAAGCAGCTGAATAAAGTTTAAGACCAACAAAATTTAATTCAAGGTATAAGCTTCCGTGTGCAAGCAGACTTCTTCAGGGACATTGCTGAGTCTAATCTGTAGATGTAACGACAAATGACATTTTAAAAAATCAGTGCTGTTGTGTCTTTATGTGAAACTCACTCCTCCATAAGAGAGTCTTCCAGCTTTATTAAAGTGTTTTTATTTCAGAGAGTTCTTCAGTTAAAAAAATTATTGTGGGCAGTCTGAGCTACATTAAATCGAATTTTATTGATGTTGGGTTTTCTGTGTTGTTTATCTGGTGGATATGTTTGGCTCTATCTGTGTTGTTTATCTGGTGGATATGTTTGGCTCTATATTTTATATTAACTGACTGCCCTGTTGTCTTTGCAGGAACTGACCTGAAGATTCCCCCAAAACAGAAAACAGAAAGAAATGGCAAGGTTATCCATGCACCGGTTCATGAAAGGTAGGAAGGTGGGAGCACTCCAAATATCTACAGGAATTTTATGGGGTAAGATGTGAAACAAGATAAAGGAGGTAGCATTGTCCTTCCTTTTAATGTGCTGCAAACTGCTACTTCCACAATGAGATAATGTCTGCCCCTCACAATAAATGCTACTGAAAGCCTTAAGCTGGAAATGCTGGAGATGAATGTGCTCTCCTCCATGTCCCTTGGAAATATTGGGCCTTGTATGCTATTCCCCTTGCATATTTGCTCTATTTATTCTTTTCGGCACTCAGGTCAACCCTGAAATATGTTAGACTGAGATGTGGCGGGGGGGGGGGGGGAGCCTGATGTCAAAAGTAAAGATATATTTATGTATATGTGTTCTGATCATGCACCTGACAACCCCAACTCCTGTGAGGGTGGTAGTGCTACAGCATTTGCCCCCCAAACTGGCCTCTTAGCCAGCCACTCTCCCCCCCCCCCACCGGCTCAACAACTAGTCAGACTGAAAATTCTCTGATTGGAGAAGAAAACAGCAGTCATCCCAAAGCATGCATGAACCACTGCCTGCTCTAAGGCTATAACAAGTGCGATTCCCACTGTGGAAATGGTTGGCTTCACGCAGGCCAAACGGACCCAGGAGCTAATCTTTCTGCCCCATGTTCCAGTGAGCCTCATTTTCACAGTCACTACAAAATTGAGGCCAGGCTACTCAGTACTCGTCAGACAAATAGCAGGTCAAGGAGAATAGCAAGGGCAAGTAGTCTCAGAGACTGCTAAGATTTCAGATTTTTTTCATCATGTAAGCACTACCTCTGCCCCCTTGCCAGGTGCATTCCAGAACTGTTCTTTATCCAGCCAAATCCCAAGAAGGGTTAAGAAGCTTGAGGCCAGCTTTTTGTACTAAGAGCCTGAATAAATGTGAGGGTGCAGCACAGCCAGCGTCATGCCTGCCCCCAACTCATCTAGGCAGCCAGCAGCTATCCAGCCAGAGAAAGAGAGACAATAGAACCTCTTCAGGGGCTGCCAGAGAAAGTCAGCAGCTTCCTCTTATAGGCTTTCCTGCATGCTGAATGCAATGGGACCCCCACTAAATGCCCTACATTCAGTTGAAAGAACTCCAGCAGTAAGAGACAGGGAAGAAGTCTGCCAGGGTGTCTGGGGAGATACTGCCACTCAGAAAGTATTGGGCTACTAGACCACCTTTTTAGCAGTAGTTATGCTTAGAATATTGAGACCTCCATCTTCATACTGTGAAACAGAGTTGTGGTTTGAACATATACAGCCAGATTCAAATCCCCTTAGAGTCATGAAGTTACCAAAGTGAAAGCCAGTGTGGTATAGTGGTTAGGAGCGGTGGACTCTAACCTGGAGACCCAGGTTTGATTCCCCACTACTCCACATAAAGCCAGCTGGGTGACCTTGAGTCAATCACAGTTCTTTCAGAGCCCTACCTACTTTACAGGATGTCTGTTGTGGGGAGAGAAAGGGAAGTTGATTGTAAGACAGTTTGAGACTCCTTTGGGTAGTGAAAGGTGGAATATAAAAATTAACTCTTCTTCGTCATCATCCTAAACTATTTTAACAGGATCATTGTGAGAATAAATGTGAAGAACAGTTACTTGTAATCAAAGAAAGCTTTGAATTTGTGTTTTATAAACAGAAGCCTGCCATGCTGCATTAGAAACCACTGCTGAACCGAAAGGTAGTTTCTGCAATGGCATGGAGTGTACTGGAAGAAAAAAAACACATAGTGGGCATGTCCAAGCTCCTCAAACAAACTAGTTCTTTGGATCCCAGCCTATGTAAATAATACCTCCCTAAGAAATAATGAGCTATACAGCTTCGAATTGAAGAATCAGTTCAGATGCCACTCTGTATCATGGTTTTGAAACTAATAATGCATCACAGATCAGGTCCTTCCCTATCATAGAGCTTGAAGCCGTTTACATTGTGTTCCATTGTGATTCAGATGTCTTCAGGCTATTGAGCTATTCCTATTATAGTCATTGCACCTGAGTCATTGCACTTTTGAATTTCGTTATTTTTGGAAGAAGATATCTATACCTCTTGACAAAGGTTTTGTTCCGAAACTACTCATATAATCGGCTGCATTCCCATTGTCAGCAGAAGAATGTAATGCCACATTGCTGTTGAGTGAAGAGATAAACAACTGCAGTGGCATTTCTGATGCCTTCAGTGTGCCTTAAGTTTTAGAGAAGAGAATAATAGAATGAAGAGGCTTATGTATCACCTTCATTGCGTCTCCTTTAAAACTCATGATTTAGCTACATTGTCTTTGTCAGCTTTACACTCTATAGCATGGGGGTCAAACATGCAGCCCGGGGGCTTGATCAGGCCCTCAGAGGGCCCCAATCCAGCCCCTACGGCCCTGGCTGTTTCCTATTTCCTTTTCTAGTTCTCTTGCTGCTGCTACATCACAGCTTGCTTTGCCTGTCTCTCTCAATCGCACAGGATAGACAGGCGAAACTCTCCTGTGTGATTGAGAGTGTCTGGTAAAGAACTGGCTGTGTCCTTTGTAAAGTTTATATCTCTGCTATCTGGCATTACATTTTATGACACATATGACCCGGCCCAACAAGGTCTCATTTATGTCAGATTCGGCTCTCACAACCAATTAAATATAACACCCCTGCTCTATAGAGTTTGTAGTTCATATTGTGTTAAATATATTTGTAATTTCTTGTGGAATTTTATAATGCTTTAGAATATTCATGTTCATTTTCATGTGATTGTTATGATCCTTTATTTCTATTAGATGGTAGTTTCATGCATTAATGACTGGTATTTTTGTCTCTGGGGAGTTATTCTTGTTTTTTGCCTGTGATTCCTCCTCGTTCCTATTTGTTTAACTTGTGCATAAACAAGGCTCTGAATAATATCTGTAGATTCTGGACTAAATGTTAGATTAAACTTTATTTATTGATCTCATTTTTATGTTGCATCTTCTCCTGTATGGTCACTGGCAGTTTACAATAAAACACTAGACAATAACTTAGACCAAAGAAGGCAATGGGCACTAGACAATATGTGGACCTAGTTGTTATTCTAGATGTGATTGATGTCCATGCCCTAGGATGACTGAAAGAATTCATTCAAAATATCTATGAGCTTTTTTCTGAAATTAATTGTCCAATCAATTTATATTTATGGTCATTCCATTCTGAAGACTCAGAACAGATAAACAATTAAAAGAACACAAAATTCTTTCAACAAAAATTAAATCCAGTTATGCTAAAACACAACTAAAAATTCTCACACTATGCCCCAAAAGTCAGGCCAAACATGTCTGAAAGATTCCCATGCTTGGGTTTGACTGAGTCCCCTGTTTAGACTTGTAGTGGTCAACCTCGGCTGAACTTGAAAACTAAGGAAATGTTTTTAAAAATTAGATTGGCAACTGTCCCCCAGGCAGGGGATCCTGCAAGCCTGCCTGTAGTTTTAGAGTCATCATCTGGATGACAGTAATAAAGACAACATTCATCTTAAATAACCCTGAATACATGCAGTTGAGCAAGTTTCAATTTGTTTTGATTTAAGGTCTCCCAAAGTTGAAGCCAACTTGCTGAAGAAAAACATTAAACTATCTATAACTCTGTGTCAACATATGATGCTACTGGGAATGGTAAGTGAATTAATTTTCCTTGGAAAATTAATTACTTATGACTTACAGTTGTAAAAGCAAACAACGTAACTCTGGATTAGGGCACATTTAATTTCTGTTTAGAGTAGCGATTAATTTAATTTCATATAATTCCTGGTATGTAATGCAAAGCAGAACAAATATGAAATTTTAGACAATGACTGACATAGGAAAAAACTGTATATTTATGTTGGTGATCCAAAACTAAGGGTCAGAGATAATAAACACTACGCAATAAAACAAGATATTCATTTCTTTGACTGTGTGCTGTTAGAGATACAAGCTAGTTGTGAAAAAGTTATATTAGCCAGATAAAATCTCAAAAGTAAGACATTTTATCACAAGACCAAAAAAAAATGTCCATTGTATAAACATGGTAGCAGAATACAAAAAAGAGTACAAATTTTAGCAATATTTACTACATGACAGATAAACCTGTTCTACAAACATGACTGGATATTTAGTAAAATGCATTTCTTGATGAAACAGAGTGAAGCAGAAAAAAAGGAAGGAAGAAAGAAATCATTATGATTAAAAATGGTCAGCATAGTAATTTTCACTGATAAATAATGCAGCAATGAAAGACTATCAAAAACTTTTAAGAGAACTCTAGCCAAGATGCAAAGAAGAGTCCAGATAGTTCTGTGTGCCCTACGGGGTTCAGACTTGTTTTCCTCAAGGTTTTCAAAGCTGAGAGGATTTCCGGAAAACTCTGGCTTAAGTTAAGAATAACAAAATTAACATGATGGTCTTTTTGTGCTATGTTTGTAAACCATTTGGTCAAAAAACCCTGTTCATAAAGATAGATGGACTGAAATGAACGTGATCTAGATGCATGATCTACTGCACTGATATAATATGATATGATTTACTGCACTGACACATCAAAGAAAAAAAAGATTGCTGATTCAAGGCTATCCCAGGTCCAAATCACAATATTGTGCCTCTGCCTTCTTGCCTCTAAATAAAAAGTGAGAACAAATTTCAGCTCAAGACTTAATTTCAAAAGAGACAATAATCTAAGAGTTTATGTGTTTTGGCTGGTTGGAATTAAGTTAATGGCATACCTAGATTATGTGGACGTATTTCAGTCTTGATTCAGGTCAGTGTTTGGGTGCAAACAGCCTTGGTTGTACTGACAGGCTATTTTTGCCAGAAGAAAGACATGGGGGATTGCATTCCTATTGGTAGTCCTGATTGCTCAGTGACTTTAAATATACTGTTGACTATGGTATCTTTCTGGAGAGGCTGGCTTGATTGGGACTGGGAGGCACCACACTGAAGTGGTTTCACTATTTGGCTGGCCAGTTACAAATGATGGTGCTAGAGGAATAGTGCATGACTTCACAGCATTTATACAACAGGAGGCCCATTTTGCCCCTCATGCTGTTAATATCCACGTGAAACCACTGCGCAACTTTGAGGAAATAATGCCATAAATATAGTACATGAAGTATCATCTGCACAGCAACACTCTTCCAGCAGTATTCAGTGGTACTTTCATTAGTGCTGTGGTTCCTACGGAAGCATTGTGATGACAGAACTTCCACACTGTCCCTTAATGCATTCTTTTCTTGTTCCTGTAGTGTTCTTGTAGGACGCTTTCCCTTACACATGCCACTGCATTTTTTTTACTGGGTGGCAATATTATGAAAGCTCCCATCCTCCACCTTCATGTTTGTCATGACTGGATAATTGGTTTCCCGCCTCTAATTGGTTTCCCACCTCAGAGGGAGTCCCTATCGTTGGCTGACACACGAGGCGAGTGAGAAACATCTCTGGTTGTCTGGCTTCTCTGGAGGGTCCTCTCTGTTTGGCTGGTTATCACACGACAAAAAAGGTCAAAATACAGCACCCCAAAGAAATACATAATAATAAGTAAACAATAAGAACTGGGAGAAGGAACACAGGAGAGAGTTGCACTGAAGGTGAATGGGGGGGGGGGGGGTTGCCTTTCCAAAACTGCTAAACTACTGGGGAGTATTAACTGAGGTTGCTTTGTGTGAGGACAGAGATTGAGGGTGAGTGGGTGCTTGTAGCCTGCTGGAGAGTGGTGGTTTTGTCTGGATCTGTTTGAGTCTTTTCTCTGGTCTGTTGCTCACTGAGCAAGGTCTGTTTGCCTGGGGCTGATTGCAAGCCCCACCCCCTGCTGCTGCTGTTGCTGGGGGGTGGAGCTATGGGTGTCTGAACTGTAAGTCTCCTCCTAGACAAGGGCGCAAGCCTTTTGAGTGAGCCAAAGCATGAGAAGCAAAGGGCTCTCAGCCTGGAAACCCTGCATCACTCTAGATACCGCTGAGCAGTTATGGAGGTAGAAAGCCAGCAGGGGATTGGGGGCTATTAAGTGTTTTGCAGAGAATGCAACATGTATGATTATCAACCCACAGGAGTTGTGTGCTCTCGGCATGGAGCTCATGGCTTTCAAGGAGCAGGTTTGTTCCCTTGGGGCTAGGGTTGCCGACCTGGAGAAGCTGAGGCAGAGAGAGAGGTTTGGGGAAGAGGCCCGCCAGAACAGCCCTACTCCTGTGCTGACAGCTCTTCTGCTGTTGTTGAAAGTGAGAATCTCAAGGTTGGAGGGCATCAGTCTGAGGAGGAGGGCTGTGATCCCTTAGAAGGGACGCCTTCCTTGGGCAGTGGACCGATATCCGATATCCTCTTGTACAAGAAGTAGTGGATGATATGATCATTAGGAATATAGAGTGGGGTCTATGACAGCCGTTTTGACTGCATGGTGACTTGCCTGCCTGGTTCAAAAATTGTGGACATCACACTCTGTCTAGATAGGTTGTCAGATAGTGCTGGGGAGGAGTTAGAAGTTGCTGTGCACTTTAGATCAGTGACACTGGGAAATGTAATCTTGTGGTTCTGGAGAAAAAAATAGGTTACTAGGTAGGAAGTTAAAGGACAGGATCTCAAAAGTGCTGCTGGTTCCACACACAAGGCCAGCTAGACAGGCACAAATCAGGGGTCTCAGCACGTGGATAAGACAGTGGTGCTGGGAGGAAGGGTTTAGATTTGTTACTGGGGAACTTTCTGGGACAAGCCAAACCAGTACAAAAGAGAGTAACAGAACTTGGGAGTGAGGGTAGGATGGCGACTGAGGGCCATGTGTGGCGACTAAGGGGCCAATGGAGGTGAAGGTTACTGGACAGGGAAACACATTATAGGTGTCTATATGCCAGTGCTAGAGGTCTCTGAGCCAAGATGGGGAAGCTGGAGTGCTTGGTGTTTAATGATAATTTAGATAAAGTAGGTATCTCAGAAATGTGGTGGAAGGGGCAAATCTGTGGGATACAGTCATTCCTCAGTATGACTTCTACAGGCAAAACAGGGAGGGATGGGTTGGGGGAGGTGTTGCATTGTACTTCAAAGAAAGCAGAGAATCCAATAAGTAAGAAATCATCTGGGGAAATAACTCCCCAACGGAAGCAATATGGGTGGAAATACTGGGCCCTCTTACTTAAAAGTGGGGGTATACTATTGCCGACCTGATAGGTGACTAAAGCAGATAATGTCATTATACTGGAATACTTCAACTATCCTCACATCAACTAGGTAAACATGTGCTCAAGTTATGCTGTAGAAATTAGATTCCCAGACATCACAAATGACTGTGTACTGGAACAGTTGGTCACACAGCCAACCAGAAGGGGCACTGATCCTGGACTTGGTCCTGAGCGGGTCTCAAGACCTGGCAAGGGATGTAGAGGTTGTTACACCGTTGGGAACAGTGACCACAATGCTATTAAGTTCAGCATTCAGGTCAATGTAAAGTTACCCCCGAAACTCCAAACCTGTCACATTTGATTTCAAAAGAGGGAACTTTACAAAAATGAGAGAAATAGTTAAAAGGAAGCTGAAAGGGAAACACAAGAGAGCCAAATCCCTAGAGGATGCTTGGAAGCTATTAAAACCATACTAATTGAAGCCCAGATAGAATGCATTCCACAGTTTAGGAAAGCCACTGCCAAGTCTAAAAGAAGGCCTGCATGGTTTACCACGCAAATCAAGTAAGCTATAATAAGTAAAGAGACTTCTTTTAAAATGTGGAAGGTCTACCCCAATGAATTGAACAGAGGGACCACAGGCTCTGGCAAAAGAAAGGTAAGTCAATAATTAGGCATGCATACAGAAATTTTGAGGAGCAGGTTGCTAAAAGAGAAGAGGAGAGGAGACTGGATTTATACTCCGCCCTTCACTACCTGAAGGAGTCTCAGAGCAGATTACAATCCATTTCCCTTCCCCTCCCCACAACAGATACCCTGAGAGGTAGATAGGGCTGAGAATTGCCCTTGAGAGAACACTCTGAAAGAATTTATGACTGACCCAAGGTCACACCTGCAGCTGCATGTGGGGGAGTCAGGAATCAAACCAGTTCTCTCAGATTAGAGTCCATACTCTTAATCACTATACCATACTGGCATCAAGACAAACAATAAACAATTTAAAAATATATCTGGAGCAAGAAACCAGCCAAAGAAGCATTGGGACCTTTGGATAACAAAGGAATAAAGAGATTGTGAAAAGAAAATAGGGAAATGGCAGAGAAGCTCACTGATTTTTTTTATTTTTTTCCCCCTTTGTGATCACTGTGGAAAGTGCGGGGCATGTACTCATGCCATAGCTCCTATTTTCAGGAAGGGAGTCTGAAGAACTGAAAAAAATTGAGGTGACCAGAGATAAAGTTCTAGACCTATTGGGAAAACTGATGTCTCCAGCTAAATTCAGCCACTGTACTGTAAGGGATCCAGAGGGGAACCAGGAAATTACAGGGCAATCAGCCTAATGTCTGTCCTAAGCAAATTTGTAGATACTTTAATCAAAGATAGAATTGTTAGGCACATAGAGGGACAAAGCCTGCAGCATGGCTTCTGCAAAGGGAAGTCCTCCCTCACCAGCCTTTTGGAGTTCTTTGTAGACAACGGTGACTTGGCAGACATTATACACTTGGACTTTCAAAAGGCTTTTGACAAGGTACCTCACCAGTCTTATGAGTAAACTCAGCAGTCATGGGATATGAGGATGGTTTCTCTTATGGATTAAAAACTGGTTAAATGAAGTAAAGGGTAGAGTTAATGGACAGTTCTCACAATGGAGAGAAGTAAGCAGTGGGGTCTCACAAGGATTGGTATTGGGGCTGGTACTATTTAATTTATTCATAAATGCTCTGGAATTAGGGGTGAGCAGTGTTGAGGCCAAGTTTGCAGATGACACAAGATTATTCAGGATGGTAAAAACTAATGCTTGGTGCTTGGGGGGGGGGCAACAGTGGGATGATTACTAGGGTCCTGACCCCACTGGTGGACCTCCTGATGGTACCTGGTATTTTTGGCCACTGTGTGATGGAAACAGAGTGTTGGAGTGGATGGGCCATTGGCCTGATCCAACATTGGCTTCTCTTATGTTCTTAATGCTGACTGTGAAGAGCTCCAAGAGAACCTCATAAGAATATAAGAGAAGCCATGTTGGATCAGGCCAATGGCCCATCCACTCTAACACTCTGTCACAAAGTGGCCAAAAACCAGGTGCCATCAGGAGGTCCACCAGCGGGGCCAGAACTCCAGAAGCCACTCCTACTGTTGCCCCCCAAGCACCAAGAATACAGAGCATCAACGCCCCAGACAGTGTTCCATCTATAGGTAAAGGTAAAGGTTTCCCTTGCTTGAAAGCCAGTCGAATCCGACTCTAGGGTTGCTGTGCTCATCTCCATTTCCAAGCCAAAGAGCCAGTGCTGTCCGAAGACATCTCCATGGTCATGTGGCCGGCATGACTAGACACCGAGGTACACGGAACACTGTTACCTTCCCACCCTAGCGGTACCTATTTATTCTACTTGCAATGTCTTGCTTTCGAACTGCTAGGTTGGCAGGAGCTGGGGCCAGAGATGGGAGCTTACTCCATCATGTGGCACTCGGGTCTTGAACTGCCGAACTACCGACCTTCCGATCTGCAGTTCAGTGTCTTAACCACTGAGCCACCATGGTTCCATCTATACCTTGTGGCTAATAGCCACTGATGGACTTCTGCTCTTGAAGCTGTCTATACTTGCACAAACTAGGTGAGTGGGTGACAATGTGGCAGATGAAGTTAAATGTTGGTAAATGTAAGATGCACACTGGGACAAAAAATTCCAACTTCAGGTACAGATTAATGGGGTCTGCCTTGCTAAAACTGAAAGGGGGAAAGATTTGGGGTCATACTGGATAGCTCAAAGAAAGTGTCAACCTAGTGTGCTGCAGTGGTGAAAAGGGTAAGCTGCAAGTTAGAGATTATTAGGAACGGGGCTGAGAATAAAATAGCTAATATTGTAATGCCCCTGTATAGATCTATGGTGAGGCCTCATTTGGAATACTGTGTAGAGTTCTGATCACTATATCTCAAAAAGGACATTGCAGAGCTGGAAAACGCACAGGGGAGGGCAATCAAGATGATCACAGGGCTGGAGCACCTTCCCTATGAGGAAAGGCTGAAGAGTCTGGGACTTTTCTGCTTAGAAAAGAGATGACTAAGGGGGGACATGATAGAGGTTTATAAAATGATGCATGGGGTAGAAAGAGTTGACATAGATAACATTTTCTCCCTCTCAAAATACTAGAACTCAAGGACATCCAATGAAACTGATGGGCAGTAGGTTCAGGATGGAAAAAAGGAAATACTACTTTATGTAGATTAAAATGTGGAATTTGCTGCCAGAGGATGTAGTGATGGCCACAGGAATAAACAGCTTTAAGAGGGGATTAGATAGATTCATGGAGGATAAGTCTATCAATGGCTACTAGCCATGGTAACTGAGGGGAACCTGCACATTCAGAGGCACTAAACTTCTAAATCCCAAAGCCAGAAGGCAAGATCAGGGGAAGGTCTCAGCCTCTATGCCCTGTAGTTGGCCCTCCAGAGGAACTGGTTGGCTACTGTTTGAGACAGGATGCTGGACTAACTAGATGGACCATTGGTCTGATCCAACGGGGCTGTTCTGATCTTATTATGTTAACAACAAATGATTACTAAGTAAATGGAGCAGTTCATTTTAAAAATTCCTTTCAAAAATTCTTTTCAAACTTTATGTTCATTCTTTTCTTTTTTTAAATAAAGTTTCAGTGACCTTACTGGCACACAGAATGGTGGTGTTGAAATGTGCATGGCACATTTTTAAGTGCAGCTTACCTTCTGGATTGCAAACATGCTTCAGCTGTGCACCAGGAGGAAACATCACAGCAATGGTAGTTTGAGAAAACATGGAGAAATCATGGGGAAACAGCAAAAATGAAAAAGAATGGGCAATGAAATTGTTTGCAAGCTCAGAAATAATCTGCTACAATTTGGAGCCCAAACTGGAGCAAAAAGACTGCGTGGAAGTAATTGAAAATACTGTTGCATACAAAAAAGTCTTGTAAAACCATTATCATACAGTGCCATGGCACACACCTATATTACAAAGCATAAGAAGATGTGCTTCTGTCACCCTAGGAAAAGTACCCCCGGGGGCAAAAATGTAAAACACCAATTTTGTAGACAAACTGCACATTTTAATGTTGACAGCAAAAATCCACAAATCAGACCACTGAATGATCATTTCCCTGCAAACTGTGTGGTTTAAGGATATCTAAGCAAATGGCACACTGCTTGCTATTCACCTCATAAATTAACCACCTCATTTCCCTCATTACAAAAAATATAAAGCGCCCTCATACATATTTGTTTTAATAAAAGTAATAAAGCAAGTCCAGAAGTTATAGTTGTTATGACATAATCACACCTTCGAGATTTAAACACCACTCAGCTGCACATCATCCCTCAAAATCACTTTTTGCAGTTAAGTATCTCAAGACTCCAGCCTTCTACTGTACCTTAAATACCCTGTAATGCTATTTATCTCTAATACATAAAACAGAAGTTCCAAGCACTAAGCAGAAAAACACAGTTACACATACAAGTACTATTAAGTCAGTTGGCACACACTGTTCCTGACTACTAGAGTAAACACAGCAAACTATGTATTTGCTATATATTCAAATAGAAACAGAATTAAATTGTAAAAGATTTCGAATGTCAAATGTATGCCTGTGTAGGTGTATGAGTGGAAACAGATTCAGGTGCAAGCTTTTTAGTATTTGGGATTAAGATGTACAACTGTGGTAAAACTATCAACTGGTTTTATGGTGGGGCTGGGGGTTTTTAGCTCTGGATTTTAAATAATAACTTTTAATGTTTGATGTTTTTATTATGTTTTATTTCGTAGGCTGCCTCCTCAGGCAGGTTTCCTAGAGAGGCAACATAAAAATATTCCAAATTAATTGATTAAAAAGCAACAGTTTCTCTGGTGGTGTGTAGGTGAACCCTTATCTTTGTGAAAGTATCCTCACACATACATATTCAATTAGTTTGAAATTGCCCTATATGTGAATTTAAGCAAAAAATTGTTCACATGTGCTTACAAGATTCCCCCAGTTTTGGAAGGTTTCATCTGTAATGTTGGGATTTCCAAATTTTTAGATTTTCTTTAAGCAAAAATATTGCTCTTGGTGTATTTCTCTGACATTTTTAAAAATCTTAATTGTTCTGTCTTTTCTTTTGCTGACCATTGATACAGAATCTGTGATCAGACGAGCTTGTTTGATCAGATGTTGTTGCTGTTGCCCAGTCATTGGCACCTCAATTATCTTTGAGTTGGAGTTATTTGACACCAGGAAAAGTCTGGTCTTTACGGATGTATACAAAATAAAAATGCAAAGAACCTACACAGAGCACCTGAGAACTAATTCCCTAAGCAATCACACACACACCAGCAAGAGGGTGCATTTATAAAAAGAAAAAGGGAGGAAAATGGGAAGTTTTAGAGAAGGGACATACATCCCAAAATCCCGGGCTTGAGATCTGGAGAGGTCCGAGAAGCAGAGTGGGGGGTAGTCAGGTAATGGGCTTAAGTCTGGAGACCAAGTCCTATGAGAAAAGGTTAAAGGAGCCGGGTATGTATAGCCTGGAAAGGAGGTGACTGAGAGGTGATATGATAACCATCTTCAAGTACTTGAAGGTCTGTCTTATAAAGGGTTGTACAGAGTTTTCTGCTGCCCCAGAAGGTCGAACCAGTACCAATGGGTTGAAATTAAATCAGAAGAGTTTTCAGCTAAACAATAGGAAGAACTTCTTGATAGTTAGAGTGGTTCCTCAGTAGAACAGGCTTCCTCGGAAGGTGGTGGGCTCTCCTCCTTTGGAGGTTTTAAAACAGAGGCTAGGTGGCCATCTGACAGCAATGTGGATTCTGTGAACTTGGGCAGATCATGAGAGGGAGGGCAGGAAGTGTTGCATCAGTGCTTAGCTCTTGTGGCCCTTTCTTACAAGTCCAGGAAAATGGTGATCGCCACTTTGGGGTCAAGAAGCAATTTTTCTCCAGGCCAGTTTGGCTGGGGATCCTGGAGGTCTTTTGTCATCTTCTGGGCATGGAACAGCAGTTACTGGCAGTGTGTGTGTGTGTGTGGGGGAGGTATTTGTGAACTTCCTGCATTGTGCAGGGGGTTGGACTAGATGGCCCTGGAGGTCCCTTCCAACTCTATGATTCTATGAAACCTGGCACACCTTTCATTGACCTGAGATGGTCTTTGTGTGGGGAAGAGTCCCATAGCTGGACATGGGAACTCACTTTCCCAGGAATACGATTGGTCCAAAATAAAAGGTTTGAATCTCACTGGTTGGTTTAAAGTCAACTGCTGTCAAACTTTGGCAGGAAAGAGTGGGGAAAATACTTTGATTAAGCTATCGTGAGCTAAATCTGCATGCGCACAAACTGCCTAGGTCAGACAACATGATTAACATATTTTAACTAAGTTGAAGTGAGCCAAATCTGTACTGACATAAAAGTTTGCGTGAGTCAAGATAGCTCCTGAGACAGGATAAAGAATAAATTAATGCCCTTCTTGATTGAGCAAAAAAAGGGAAAAGATGAACCATGCATTGGTTCATGAAATAGCAACTTCCTTGGGTTGGGCGACACCTCTGGGATATGCCAGGATATTCCAGTGTTGAAAAATCTTTTGTTATAGATAATGAAGTGAAGTCTCATTCAGGTGGGTAACCATGTTTGTCTGAAGCAATAGAACAAAGTTTGAGTCCAGTGGCACCTTTAAGACCAACAAAGTTTAATTCTGAGTAGAAGCTTTTGTGCGCATGCACACTTTATCAGATACATGAAGTCTTATTGTTACTGAGAACTCTGAACTGAGGGAGATTGTACTTACTCAGTTAGTAATGCCAGTAATGCCAGCACACCCTGCCTCTTTCCTGGGCTTTCATGGCTGTACCCAGGTGCCTTTATGAGACTCCTTAACTTCCAGATCCACTGGCACTTAGGCACTAAAAGAGGGGTGCCTATTAAAGCAACTAAATCCAAAATAAGAGGGGGATCCCACTGACCAAGGAGGTCCTGGCTGAAGGAGGGGTGGGGTCCTTACATTATTAGCCTACTGAAGTCCCTCCCCAGGCTCCACCCCTAAAATATCCATGAATTTCCCAACCCAGAGCTGGCAAACCAAAGTTCAAGTTACTCCTATATATCATTCACATAACACTTTTCAATGTATAAAGTGTGTTGCATAAAATGCATATATATTTGGATATTCCTTGACTCTTTAATGCATCTATCATACTGACAGCACAATAAAGAGGAGGGAAATGTATTCAGACAATGAAAAACTGGTCTCTGAAAAAAATTAGAAAAAGTCCACCAGAGTCCCATTATCCTGCTTGTAACAGCAGCTACTCATCTCTTACCAGCCAGTGTAAGTAGAAGGGGGGCAGGCCAGGGGACGGGGGTAGCAACCTTTTCTGAGCCTAGAAAGACTCACAGTTACATATCCACAGGGATGATACAAACCTATAGTAACAGAGATCCCCTGATTTAGAATACCTAATTAACATCTTACCTCTGTCCAATATGACTAGCACAAATATCTGCTTCCTACTGGATTTTTGCTGGAGACAAGATACTGCTGCTGCCTCCTGCATAAAAGGGGTAATGTGTGGGAGAGAAACCAGTCAGAAGGAAAGGTAGTAGCTACAAGATATGGCTTGATAAAAAAGCAAGCCAAAATGTGTGGATCCCTGAATTACCCTACAGAAATTTTTACTAGTATGTCTCCCATATGTACTCATGTCAGTCATTTATTGCTCACTGACAGAGTAAATAATAACAAAACACTCAATTCTATTCAAGTTTACAAAGGTTTCCCATAATCCTGGGAGAACATTACAAGTTCAGTGCTCATGAGGAATGGCAAGGGAGGGGAAATGTCCCCTTTCCCCTTACTTCATAGTGGGGAGAAATTACACTTTGTTAGTACAATACTGCAATGTTGCTTGAGATAGATTCTGAGATTTTCATCTAACAAAGCCTGCCTGCACATTCATGGTCCAAGCATAAAACTCTTAATGCTGATGGGAGAAGAAAACTTCCACCCCATATGTCAGGAGAGAACAACTCTTGGCTTCCCATTGGGATCCAACTGTGAAGACCTTGCTACAATTTAATGGGTTTATTCATAGCACTAAATGTCTAAAGAATTGGTGCAAAAACTCTGAATGGAGTCTATATTCAGATGATGGCAATAGAGGCAGGACACAGGAGGATATTAAAGGAAATCTCCCACTGAATATTAAGGGGGAAGCAGCCCTTACAGAAACAACAGCCTCCTAACTTTCAATAGGTTATTTTAAGAAAGTGGTCTCAAGCCCATTTCTGTCAATCTTGATTTTTTTAAAAGATACCAACATGCTTGCCTGTATAGTATCCAGTTTCATTTTGGAATGGTAAAATATCCCAGAACAAAATTTTTGAAAACAGCACATCTAACTACCAAGAGAAGGGTGGAAGGCCAGAAAGAGGGCAAGAGGGGATGGCATGGCATTACCCACACTGTATTTAAACTTCACATTAGGTATTCCAATTATACTTTATGAAACCCTTCTTTGATCAGGACCCTGGAGCAATACATGGAAACTAGCGGGGATAAATTAGTTCAACTGTTTTCCCTTAAGGAGCCTACATATAAAAGCATTATTCGCAGATTTTATTTGACACAAAAAGCTGCAGTTACATCTGGAATGAAGTATGCTTTCCTTCTGGGGTTTCAAAAACTATACACATTATCTCTCCAATGCTTAAAGGATGTTAATTTCCCAAATGTGCTGAGAAGATTTCAGAGTGTGGAACAAAAGAGGAATGTGTTACTGAAGGGATTTTCAAGTTGTTTACAAATACAGCTGGTCAATAAACTGCACTAAGGCAACTTTAAAATGGTGTCTATGAGGGGTCTTGCATTTCAGGCATGGGAACGGCTGCAGGGCAGCTTCTTCCCATGCCGCCAAGGTAATGTCAGAAGCCTCAGGTCACAAGAAGGGAGCCTTGCTATGTTGCTGTCCACACCAGCACTTGCTGTTCCAGAAACCGGGACAACAGTTCTGGCAGGGGAAGCATCAGTGCAAGCCTCTAATGTTCCTTGCATTTTGAGAAGCTGCCATGGCACAAAGAAAACCCCTGTAAGACTAACAGGGGCCTTTTTTTGATGAACACATTCTCTCATATGAACCAAAAGCATCCAAATGTATTACATTAATACACAATTTTTTAAAAAAAGCTAAAATAGAACCATTGGGGATACTTGTAGTTAACTACAATTTTATAGTATGCACATGGCAGAACATGGTTACAGGCAGATTTTAGCATCTTGGGAAACGCAATGTTTAGGCTTTTACAAAAAGGAAGCTTCTAGATTTTGAGACATTAAAGCTTCACATCAAAATAATGATGGTGATTATTCTTTCTCATTTTACCACATTTTTAAAAATTATTATACTTTTAGCCTGCCGTCTTCGGCACAGCAAGGCTCAGGGTGAGTAACAACAAGTTAAAAACAATATCATAGATTATTTGGTGAAAATGAATTAACATAGCAACGAATCAAAATTAAAACCAGATGGTGACTTAGGCACTAATAATTATCCAAAGTGAGGTTGTGCAGTCAGTGCGTCTGGGAAGACTGGTACAGTGACGGAATGGATGGTGGGGAGAAGACTGGGGGAAGGCCAATTTAGGTGGTAACTTAACTGCCTCAGTCGTATGCCTGGTGAAAATTTCCTGTTTTACAGGCCCTGCGGAACTGAATCAAATTCTGGAAGGGAGTTCCACCAGGCCTGTTCCACCAGGGAGTTCCACCAGGCTGAGGCTAGATTAATACTTTTTGTGCCGGAAACCTACTAGAAGATTATTATTCACAGAGTGAATGCTCTCTGGGGAGGTGTACCAGGAGAGACAGTCCCAAAGATATGTTGGTCCCAGACTGTGTGGGGCTTTGAAGGTTAAAACCAAAACTTTAAATCTGATCCGGTATTCAACTTGGAACCAGTGCAGCTGGTGGAGAACTGTTTGTATGTGGGCTCTAGATAGAGTGCTGGTAAGCACACATGCCACCGCATTCTGGACCAGTTGGAGTTTCCGGGTCAGTCTCAAGGGTAGCCCTGTGTAGAGTGCGTTATAGTAGTCTAGGCTGGTGACTGTTGCTTGGATCACTGTGGCTAAGTCAGGGCAAGACAGGAAGGGAACCAGTATCTGGACCTGGCACAGATGGAAAAATGCCAGTCTGGCAACGTATGTAATCTAAGCCTCCATTGAAAGGGAGGCATCCAGAAACACTCCTAAGCTCGGCACAAGTGGCCTTGGTGTTAATGGCTCACCATCAAGGGCTGAAAGTTGGCATCCCAGCCTGGGTTCTCCTTGGCTCAGCCACAGGGCCTCTGTCTTTGATAGGTTTAGTTTCAGCTGGCTCTGCTTCAACCAACCAACCACAGCCTCTAGGTCCCTGGGGCCACAACAATACAAATAATATTTTTCTGATGTCTGGGGCCACAACAATAGGAATAATATTTTTCTGATGATTTCAATTAAGAATGCACTAAACTGGCAAAACAATTTGAAAATCAGGGTTATCCCCAAAGTATTATACACAATGCTATAAATCGAGCTCAACAGATAGACAAGATATGGACTTATAAAAAGACTTATTAAAAAACCTGTTACCTGTGCCTTTAATTTTACAGCTTTGGCTGATCCCATAAAAAGAGTGATCCTGAAACACTGGCACAAGGTCAGTGATATTCCAGGTTGTGGGAATAAACCTTTAATAGATTTTCGGAAGACTAAAAGTTTGAGAAATATACTTATCAGATCAGATACCATGTCTCCAATTAGAGATAACAGCGCAAGGTCATAATAAATGTGGATCCTGTTCCATACACCCACAAGCATGGGAAACTAAAAACTTTGTATTCCTGAAATTGGTTTTGAAAAGGATCTATTATATTTTACTAGTTGTGCTACCAAACAGGTAATATTTTACTCTTGCCAAACGGGTAATATTTTACTCTTGCCAACTTTTATATATAGGTTCATCTACACATTCAGTTCAGGCATGGATCATTGAGCAGAGATCCCATATCAGAAATCAAATTATAGAAGCACCTCTTGTACAACATTTCCTGGAAATGAAACATAAACCTGATGGTTTTAAGTTTCTTGTCTTAGGCAAGGATGAGTCTCATTTGTGTGACAAATCCAATATTCACAAAATACTGCTTTGCAAGGAGGCTTTCTGGATTCATAGACTCAGAACTTCTATTTCATACAGTCTGTGATATGAGTATGTTTCTTTAAAACCAAATGGAACAAGCAATACAATGGTAATACACAACTGTGGAGCATCATAGGGTTAAATACTTTCTTTAGCATGTCAAAAGTTGAAGAAGAGGAGGAGATTGGATTTATATCCCGCCCTTCACTACCCAAGGGAGTCTCAGAATGGCTTACAAATTCCTTTCCCTTCCCCTCCCCACAACAGACAGCCTGTGAGGTAGGTGGGGCTGAGAGAGCTCTGATATAAACTGCTCTTTGTCAGGAACAGCTGTGCCAGAACTATGGCTTGTCCAAGGTCATCCAGCAGGTGCAAGTAGAGGCGTGAGGAATCAAACCCGGTTCTCCCAGATTAGAGTCTGCGCACTTAACCACTACACCCAGCTGGAGAAGGAGGGAGGCTTTACCAACGATGTAGAATTTTTGAATATAAAGTCAAGATAGAATGTGTTCATTGGTGCCCGTCTGTTAAAATTTTGAATATTCTGATTGGTGAGTTGATTTGGAGATTGTATTTTTTAATGCTCTTCATGTTTATGTAATGATTTTGCTGTTTGTTATTTGGAGTTCAATAGCCTATGATCATCTTACAGAATTCCTTCAATACAAAAGGCATTTTCACCGCTTGTATTTTTTAATGCTCTTCATGTTTATGTAATGATTTTGCTATTTCTTATTCAGAGTACAATAGCCTATGGCCTTCTTAAAGAATTCCTTCAATACAAAAGATATTTTCAATGCTGGAAAAATGGTTAAATGTTTGCCTTTTGGAAATTTTCTGATTATATAAAATACAAAACTGTGGAAGTTGCCATAAGGATTTTGGTAAGCCAGCTGGATGATATTTAAAGGTATTAGACAAGGTTGAGTATATGTTTGAAAAACAGTTTATGTCTTTTTTGTGTATATTCTTTAGATTCTCAGTGCCTACCTGAGGAAGATCTCATTCTCGAAACGAGTGACCTATCTCGAAACCTTGTCAATTGTTCTTATTCTTCAAAAGATTTGGACTATTCTCATTATATGGATGTTTGAATGTAATTTTATAAATGAGATTTGTCGTAGCATATTGCTTTGAGAAACCTGAAGTGACACTTATCTGTATATGAATTTGATATATATTTGAACACATATAAATAGAACACTTACAACAAAAATACATATAAAATAGTATCTATTTTGTTAAGTAATTAACTGTATTTAGCGTTCTTGCTCACACTGGTTTCCTCTTTCAGATTGTCGGGGGGGGGGGCATTCAGCCGGCCATCCATCAACAGATAACAGCTGGGTGTCATCAGCATACTGGTGGCATCCCAGCCTAAAGCTCCATATCAGCTGGGTGAGGGAGTACATATAGATGTTAAATAACATTGGGGAGAGGATTGCCCCCTGGGTGTTGAATTGAGACCCTCTCCCCAAATGCCACCCTCTGTCCCTGGCTGAGGAGAAATGAGACAAACCATTTCAAGGCTGCCCCATGAAACCCCACGTTGGTGAGGTGGTGGGTCACTAGGTCATAGTGAACCATGTCAAATGCTGCTGTGCGATCAAGCAAAAACAGCAGTGCTGACCCATCTCAATCCTGGTGTCTATGGAAGTCATCTGTGAGGGTTACCAATGCTGTCTCTGTCCCATAGCCAGGGTGAAAGCCAGATTGGAAGGGATCAAGGACTGAGGTGTCATCCAGGAACACCTGGAGCTGTTCAGCTGCTGCTCTCTCAAGTACTTTGCCAGGAATGAAAGATCTGAAACTGGGCGATAGTTGGATGGATTTCTATAGTAAAATTTCTATAGCAAATAAATTGACAGCAAGAAACAACAGTGGTACAAACTGGGAGAATTCCCTTCAAAAACCCCAGAGAAATGGACCTAAATCGTAAGTCAGAATCTAAGTCATAGCTCCAAGTCAGAACTAGGTTTCCAACAGAAGAAGAGGCTTCCCAGAGACTGTGTTGTATAGTGGTTTGAGCATCAGACAAGGACATGAGAGACTGGCTCAAAACGGCAGGGTGATTGAAAACTGTATTTGCGGCCCTGTTCTTTATGGAGGAAGGGTGGGATAAAAGTGTATAGTACATTGGATTATAATCATGACTGAGGTACAGTGGATTACAGCTATGAAATGGGGTTGGGGCCCAGTGATAGAGCACCTGCTTTACATGCAGAATGTCCCAGGTTTAATCCCTGCCATTTCCAGTTGAAATGATCAGGTAGTAGTAGGTGATGAGAAAGACCTCTGACTGAGATTCTGGACAGCTTCTGTCAGTCAGGGTAGACTACACTGACTTTAACAGACCAACAGTCTGACTTGATAGACGGCAGCTTCATGTTTTCATCTGTACATGAAGTCCACCATCTCTGATTAACCCCACATCTCTGATGCATCTCTGATTATCTTTACATCTCACCCTAATCAGAGCAGAAAGGTGGGGTATATATTTTGTTAATAAAATAAATAAATATTAGAATTTCGGTTTGCACTCCCAGATGGACTTATTGAGAAGTCTTTCTCTTCCTCCAACTTTTTGGCTGAAAACAACGACTTGTGCTTAAAGAAAAAAAAGTCATAATAATTTAATCCTCTTCCATGAGTCTTGTTCTGTTGCCCAAGGATAAAAAATCTTTTGACATACAAGTCATGCAATTTATCTCATAAAGTGGCACTGAATGCTTTGGCAATTCCAAATTTCTTTACATCACTGAGCATGCATCTTATACCTTCTGGGGTGATATTTTTCACTTAAAGACTTGTGACAAAAGGGTTTTGCTACCTAAAGGTATTATCTGTTCCACAACATCACTGAAGAAGAATTACTATGACACATTTGTCATCTTGTCCACCCCAGAGTTCTTTCAGCACCTTAGCTTCCCAACAGGCCTTTACAGCTTTTAAAACATCAAAAATGCTCTCAAGGGACTCTTGTCAATGTTCTAGACAGTGGTAGCAGTAGCATATCACATATGCAAAGACTCTTCACTGTCTTGATCTGAGGCATCCTCATGTGAATCATGAATCCAGCACAAGAAACTTTGCTAAGTTATTTTGGTCATTTTCAAAAACAAAAGTTCCAAAATAAATTTTTTAGAAAGTCAAACTCTCTTTGCTTTGCTAAAAAGAGTAATCTCCAAAAGGCATTTTTATACGCTTCCCAGTTAAGTGAGATTCTTGCTTATTATTCTGCAATACATCTACATGTCTGGAATGAGATCACAAACTATGTTTGCTCAGTACAGCATTTCCCTTTTACACTACAGCTTCCTTTCAGGAAAACCATTCCTATTGTGTAAAAGTGCTTAAAATTTAGATTTTTAGCGACTGGTTTAGTAAAAAGGATTCCACCCATTTCAGATAACCTAGCATTCATACATGGTTACATAAAACTGTAACCAATTTAATATTTCTCCCAATTTCAAGATCACTTGACAATCCCAATATATGCAAACAAATATATTTGTGCATTTAATCAGTTAAAAGTTTGTGAAATAAACACTATTACAAATATTAGCTGGAGAAAGACAAGGGCACAGTCCAACAGCCTCAGAGTGGAGAATCGATATCTCATAGCATTTTCTCAAGAGAGCTTAAAAACCCACATTGTTGTAGCTATGTGAAAGAGAGAAGGCTTTACAGATCAAGTTACCAGCCTGATCTGATGTTTTTAATAGACAATAAATCTGGCTACAGCCATTGCTAAGTCTCAGTCACAATCGTTAAAACCAGAGAGGTTTTAAAGAAAAAACCTGCACAAGGACTTATAAATATTTATTACCATTCCACAAATCTTTTAAAGCAGACATATAACTAGTTGACACTTAATTACCAAGCAGAGTTTCAGTGTTGCTTCATATCATGTTGGATTATGCGTCGATTAAAATGATCTGCATTGCCTTACCTGGTACATTCCAACTCCAATGTGTTTGGGCTCAATTTTCACTAGCTCAGCTAATGGGTCTTGTACACGTCTAGCTATGGAAACTGGTGGTGGTGGGGAGAGAAACAGAGAAAAAATGGTGTTCTGTGAAACGCAGGACTAATGTAAGTACTTCCACTGTGTTTTTTCTAGAGTTGCTAACTTTCATTTTGTCTTTTGTTGCATGAAAAACAATGCCCCAAGTAAGAGTTGCAGAATAATCTATTACATAATGCAAGTAATGTAAACTCATCAATGCACTTTGAAATAACAGTTGATCTCTTTGTTGTCAGCCTTGTAAACGGAAAAAAATATAACAACTGTGTACTTTAAAAAAAACCTGAGCAACAGCTTCAGAGAACAAGATGCTGCAGTTATCATGTATTGATAGACCCTGTTAGATCACTTCTGAAATCAACTTTAATTAGGGTAGGCCAATTGTGTGAACAGCTGTTAACTGCATATTTCATTCTGCATTTTGTACTAAAGTCCATGCAGTGCTTTCTAAAAATGACCTTGTAGTGTTAAAAAGATACAATTAGAACGCAAAAGGCTTTTTTTATTGAATTAATTAATGCAATGTTGTGCATTAATTAATATTAGCTAAATTAATTTAAAATATGAATTGTTTTACACCTCCCCAGTCTGTGAAATCATCCACTGTTGATTTTTTATAACAAACACTGTGCATACATATCTAGTACAAAATCAATTTGAGTTGAAACAATTATTGCAATAGATAGCTTCAAAATAAAATTTTTCATAATATACTTCATATACATCATTATATCTTTTAACCTGTATATATACATTAACCTGTGTATATACATTACACACAACACATACACACTATGTGAACAGTACTGTTCAACAGATGAACAGTGCTATTAGCTTCAACAATTTTTGTGCTCAAAAGTGTACACATGGTCAAATGCAGAAAAACTTTTACCTGGCACTCCAGTTGTCTTTCCTAGACCTGGATATTTTATATTTATACACACACCACAAATACATCACCATAAGTTCTCAAGTATCTGCACTTTGATAAATATACAGCACATACCATTTCAGGGCAGCAAAATATTCACCTCTTCAAAGGGCAAATATTTCAAAACCATTGTTTTAGCAAGCAGAAGTCACTAGTTGGTGACTGCCATTTTCTAATGGCACACCATCTTTTTCACTGTTTCTAATAGCAGACTAGCTGCCCTCCTATACAGCTGACAAACAAAGCAAAAGTAGGCCACTCACAGACAAGGTATGGACCTCCACATACTTTTGGGGTTCCCTAGGTATGCAGTGACTTCAGAAATTAATCAAAAGGGGGGAAATGCCCCAAAGAGAGCAAAATACGCTTCAGAATGGACAGAATGAGAGCAGCCAGTTAAAAGAAAGGGGTGGGGTGAGAGGAGAGGAGAGGAGAGGAGAGATCAGCTTGTTCAAAGCCATGGGAGCTCAGTGAATCCTGCACAACTCTGACATGACTTTAGCTCGTCAAACCTCTATTTCATAACAATTTCTATGTATTACATTTTTATCTTGATCTTCCTCCATACAGCTTAAGATGTCACACATGGTTTCCTTTCCCAAACTTGAAAGATGTAAGGATTAAGGGTTTTTGAATCATAGTTAAACACAGGTCTGGGCACAAACTCTTTATCAATAGGTGAAGGAATATCTAATTGGTTAACAGAAAATACTGAGGAAGTGAAAGGGAAAGACATTAATTAAATTGGACTGAGGATCGCATTGCATGGGATGAAATTTATGTCTGCAAGTCTCCTTTGAGTAGTATGTTTCATACATAGATTTTGAAATGTGTTTATCCCGTATCTCTCCTTATATATAATTGTGTTTTGGTCGTGGACTGTTCTGAACATTCCACATGCTCTCAAATCTATTGGCTCCCTGATGTGTTACTCACAAGGTGTCTCCATCCACTGGTGGCTGCATTGCCTTAGTCCCGCCCATAGAACTGGCACCTAGCCTCTTGGCCTCAGTATGCTGAGAGGCGATGGAGCGGATGCTCCGGTGGGGCAGAGGGTCATGAGACCAAACCCAATCATGGTGATGCCACAGTGGTCGCCCTCGGCTGGCTGCAGGTAGCTGGGCAGGTGGTGACCGGATGGGCGCTGGCAACATGGGGGAGAAGGTGGCCAACGAAGATGGTGAGGCTGGCATCCAGGAGCTGCACGGCCCCAAGCGGTGAGTCACCGACCTCCCCTGCATGCGCTGCCAGGGCAGAGGGCACTAGAGGAGGCCAGGTGGGGGGATGCTCCGCCGGGTGGGGCCTCATGATGCCAACACCGAATATGGCTGCAGATGGCTGGCTAGGCAGCGAGCACACAGGCGCCAGCAACAGTGAGGAGAAGGTGGCCAGCAAGGAGGGTGAGGCCGACATCCAGGAGCTGCACGTCCCCAAGAGGTGATTCACCAAACTCCGCAGTGTGACCTGCCAGGGCAGAGGGCAGTAGAGGTAGATAGAAGGCTGCCAGAGGTGGCCGGATGGGGAGACACTGGCGGGCCTTCCCTTGGCCCTCGACCCCGGAGATGGCAGGAGAAACAGGAGTGGCAGGGGGGACTGTGTGCACACCGACAAGTCACATTTTGCTAAAGCCCGTTGTATTGATTTTACAATGGGCCTTGATTCTAGTGTACACATAACGCCAAATGAATATCTCAGTGGAATCTCTGCAGTGAAAGGTAATGGACCCCTGAGTAGTAAATGCTGAGGCAAAACAACTGGTGAAAGTTATTCCCAGTGGTCCACAAAATGTCACTGGGTTTCTATTAGCCACATGTAAAGTGCAAACCCATCACAATACTATCTGTAATAATTTCTAAGCTAACTGGAATGTGCTTAGGGACAAATGTTTTATTTTCTTCAGTCACCTCAGAAATAAACCTAAAGCTTAAAAATGTTTTAAGCATAGCAATTTTGTTCCTGTACTGAACTGAATTAAATAAAAACAGCATACCAATAGTTCAGATGTTACCTAAGAGATACAACTGAGTCCTTGGATCATATCCCTTGCTGTTGCACAGAAATACGTATATTCATGGCATGTCTGAAACAGCTTTGTCAAAGTTCTGGTACACTGATGCAGTTAATCTGGTCCATACCACAGTGTATACACAGAAAGCCCAAGATGCTTACTCACCTGATATAAGAAGCAGGTGACTGTTCATAGGGATTACTTTCAGTACACATTGTTTGCTTTTGTCTGAATTTGACATACATCAGTGTTAATTACTGCTAATCAGTGCATTAAGACCCACTCAGTCCAAGATCATGGAGGATAGGTTTATCAGTGGCTACTAGCCATGGTGACTGAAGGGAACCGCCACGTTCAGAAGTGTAAACCTCTGAATACTAGTGCCAGGAGGCAACATAAGGGCAAGTCCTTGACCTCTATGCTCTGTTGTTGGCCCTCTGGAGGAACTGGTTGGCCAGTGTGTGAGGCATGATGCTGGACTAGATGGACCACTGGTCTGATCCAACAAAGCTTTCTAATGTTCTTACACTACCCCTCCGGTTGGCTCAGTGACCAACTTGTTCCTGTGCACAGTCATTTTTAATGTCTAGGAACCTTGTTTCTACAGCATTAGTCCAGCACATGTTAACCCAGTCAATGTGAGGATAGTTGAAGTAACACAGTATCACATTACCTGTTTTAGTCACCTCCCTTATTTACTTCTCCATCTCAGCCTCAGTCTCAAGGGTTTGATCAGGTGGGTGATATTATGCCCCCCACTTTTAAGTAAAACTGAGGGCCTACTATGTCCACCCATGATTCAGGGAATCACCCCTCCTTGTCCTGTCTATAGAGCTCTAAATTCTTCACAGATACATCATATTTGCACTATGCATTATGTCTATTATGCTATACTTATTCAGATTTCTATAATTGTATTACATTGTTTATTAGATGTCTCTTCATATTGATTTTATCAACTTACTATGTCATCCACTAAGACTCAGTCAGGGTCTTCTACAGGTGCTACCCTGTAAGTGGGCAAGATCAATAACTGCCCCTACACATGCATTCTCTGGTACAATGCCGGCTGAGGGATGAACATATAATGCAGTCAGTCTCAATAAGACAGGCAGACTATCAATCTTGTAAGCAAAATAAATAAATAGATTATATACCCCCTGGGAGTTGTAGTTCTCCTCCCCCCGGGTATCATTTACTTATCTGACACAACCATGACCCTGGAGAAAACTTGATTTAACCCTGTAAGCTGATGCAAAAGCAGCCATGAAGCTGAAGGAAAGTATACTCCACTACCACACCTATTGAGGAATCACAAAGCTGCTTCGTTAGGTGGTCACAGTGAGCAATAAATAGCAAATGCATAATGAACCAAGTGACGGCTCAGCTCATGAATATTAGCTTTTCAAAATAATACATATGCTTGCCAAACATGTTCATCATGAAGTTATGTCTACAGTAAACCAAGGAAATCACAGGTAGCATGAGCACTGTGCCAGTTCCATATGATAACTGCTTCCCTATGCTTCTGCTCTAGTAATAATGTGATGAACCAGTATGCAGCTGCCACATCTGTCATGCTACATGCCACTGTTCTGAACTGGTGAAGACGGTATCATTAAGATGGATCTTAGGTGGATCAGACAATTATAAGAGGATGTGTGGAATGAAGCAGAATTAGATAGGAATAACATTGACAAAGATACAGATATGTGTTCATGTCTACAGATTCCAAAAGGGTTTAACACCCACACAAATTAACTTGATTAGAATATGAGATGATATTAAGTAGGAAGAAAGAGTGGTATATGGTGTGCTTGTATGGAGGAAAATCAAAGAGCAGAAGATCAGAGAGCGAAAGAACAATGTGGACTGTGAGGAAGAAGATTAGAGTACAGATATACTGTTCTAAATGATGAGGCAACTAAGGTTTGGATTTGGAATTCTAGCAGTGTCTATAGTGAAGGGAAACAACAAGTTTCTTTGGATCTAAAGGTGAGATCATACAGGAAGTTAGGAAGAAAGGAGCAATTTTTCGGAGAAGCAAGCCACCCTAGAAAGTGTCTTACCACCCAGTCCTCTGGCCTTACTTTTAGGACAGTATTTGACTAATTTAGTTTTTATTTATTAGCAGTCCTAACTGGAGATTTTAAATTGTGCTCTTTTATGAGGTTTTTTTTTAAAATCATTTTATTTATACTGTAAGCTACCTTGAGTTCTGCAAGGTAGAAATGTGCTTACATGTTTTAAATAAATAAATACTTAAAAATAGCTTCTAAATATCCATGCTTTATTAAATATGGGGTAAACATACAACCTAAATTCCTAGACATCAATTATAACTGAATTAGTAGAAAAATCTTGCTGCATTACAAACTGAAGTTTAATTTAGCATACATTGCCACAGACACACTGCATAAATGGTCACACTGCTAATAAAAAGCGTCTCAAACAGGCATGTAATCAGATATTGACTCCTCAAAGACAGAGAACAAACTTTATACTTGTTTACATGAGATGCCTTCAAAATCACAAACCACATGCACACAGAATGCAGTATCAACCACTTCACATTCAAAGGCCTATATCCCCATCTTCTGATAAAGACACGTACTTAATACTACGTTCACGGCTCGGTCATGCATGAGTTTTCACATCCTTTATTACAAGTTTTAACACACACCTACAATGGCAGCTTGCAGGCTTGGCTTAGAAAGAACTACACTGGTGACATCTGATCTGCTGGCTTCTATAACTGAAAAGTTGTGGATTCAAAGGCTTTCACACATGCCTTTCTTGTCAAAAACACAAAAGGTTAATCAGTGCAAACACTACAGCTTACAAGAGAAATGCTTTCCTATAATAATTGCTCACATAATTACCAATTGGAACTCCAGTGCTAGAGATGAAGAGCAGCCTTGGGGGGGGGGGGGGCACAGTATTTTACCAAAGAAGAAGGGGAGGGGAGCTATGAAGATATGGCATGGAGGTGTGGTGAGAGAAAGAAGATTAAGAACAAAGAGATGGGGGGAAATGTAATGCAAACACTGTATATAATGCAGAAGAAATTTATCTGAGTACATACAGACCCACATCTTAATTGTATCTGTATCCTATTTTTATTAGCATACGGAACAGGGTAACAAAATCAAGTTAAAATTTACAAAACAAAAATTATTCTGACAAAACTTATATACATAAGAATCACAGCATGTCCGGTCATAATGCCTGATGTAGTAATAGACCCCTCCCTTCAGGCTTGGCCCCTCCCCTCAGAAGCCAATAGCTTCTACTCTTCTTCATCCCTCAATTTGCAGTTAACAACTAATAGTCTCCATTTGCAATAACTCCTGCTGGCTTCGGAGGACTATCTTCTTTACTCCTTCTCCATTGCTGGTAACCAGTGTTCAAAACTTACGGTGGTGGGGCTAGTTGGCTTGTACACACTGCCTCACAGCAGCAGATTGTTGCTGTTATCAAAAGATCCAGCAAATAAAGCACAATATTTTACCTTTTTAATGCTAAGGAATCCTATAGATCATATCATTCATACAAGACAATGAGAGATATTGAGGGTACTTTGGGAAGTTATCTCTCATTAATGTTTTACCAGTGCACATGCTGTTCTCAAGACCAATTAAGAGCAGCCATCATTTTTTAAGAAGCACCTGGGCATAAGCCCAAAACATCCTCCCTCTAACTGCAGAAGTTTCTCCTTTACAGGGGCTAATATCTAGGGTAACCATCCATAGTCTTTCGTTTTTACTCTGCTTGTTACTGTGTTATTGACACAAAGAGGAAGCAATTGCTATTAACATGGCTAGTTTCAGGTTTTAGGGGTCCTCAGGGAAAAAGTGGTCTCTCAGGGCCTCTCCCAGGCTTTGGACTTGATACACAGACTAGGTAAAGGTAAAGGTTTCTCTTGCTCGAAAGCCAGTTGACTCTAGGGGGCGGTGCTCATCTCTGTTTCCAAGCCAAAGAGCCAGTGCTGTCCAAAGACATTTCCGTGGTCATGTGGCCGGCATGACTAAACGCCAAGTCACACAGAATGTTGTTACCTTCCCACTGAAACAGTACCTATTTATCTATTCACAATTTCTTGCTTTCGAACTGCTGGGTAGGCAGGAGCTGGGGCCAGAGACGAGAGCTCACTCTGTCACTTCTGGTCCGTAGCTCAGCATCTTAACCTCTGAGCCACCGCTGCCCCATGATATACAGACTACAGAAAAGCAAATGACAGCAGCTACAATGACCTGGATAGCCCAGGCTAGCCCAGTCTCATCAGATCTCAGAAGCTAAGCAGGGTTGACCCTGGCCAGTATTTGGATGGGAGACCTCCGAGAAATGCCATAATCATGACGCAGAGGCAGGCAATGGCAAACCACCTCTGAACTTTTCTTGCCTTGAAAACACAACATGGGTGATAACAGGGGTCATTTCGTAGAAAAAGAGGTGCAGGAGCTCATTTGCATAGCTCATTTGCATATGCCACACCCCCTAACATACCGGAAGTGTGTCAGAAGGCAACACCCACCCCTCAGGCTCCACTCCACAGGTGAGCGAAACTGACCTGCTCTTCCTCCATTCCCTTCCCCATCCAATACTTTGTGCAATAAAAATAAGCGTAAAGAACACACCCTCATTCTCTTCCTGCTCCCTTGAAACCACCAGGTTTCAAGTAGACTTGAGATACCCAGGACATGTGCACCACCCATCCCTTCCCCTTCTCCTCCCCACAACAAGACACCCTGTGAGGTAGGTGGGGCTGAGAGAGGTCTTTTGAGAATTGCTCATGAGAGAACAGCTCTGAGAGAACTTGTGACTGGCCCAAGGTCACACCAGCCGCTGCATGTGGAGGAGTGGGGAATCAAAACCGGTTCTCCCAGATTAGAGTCCAACTCCTGACCACTACATCAAACTGATGGGGTGGAAGCTGCTGAAGGGTTGGTGAAATTTCTCCAGTACTTATGTGCCATGTGCCCAGATTAAAAATGGTATACTTAGAAAATGTATATGCCACCTTGAGCAAGTCTCTGGAAAAGCAGCCCACAGTCATAAAAGGAACAATGATAAAATTATCAATATTAAAACAAAACATTAAAAACAATAAAGACCCTAGCAGGGCTTTCCCCAGGGCGCTGCGCCTCTGCACTGCCCGGGGAAGCCGAGGAGGGGGCGGGGCTTGGTCATGTGCCCACCCCCTGGGCTCCTCACTCCCGGAGCTGCGCTCCTGTGCGCTCCTGCTCCAACGGACCCCTGTATTAAACCCATATGTTAGCTGTGACTTGACTACACTTTCCACCACCACCACCACCAACTCCTTGTCACATTTCACAGCTGCCACACTCTCACTTGCTGTCTCCTGCTGGTTGGTAGGGGCAACTGTTCCACACAGCCACCTCTGCTCACTCAGACAGCAGCATGCAGCAGCCATTCCTCTGTGCCCTCTGGCTATTTGACAGAGGAGGTAGGAGGGAGACGATGAGCCATTGCCTCCCTGAGCGGAGGGAGGAAGAATGGGTAGGCCTAATCCTTCCAGGGGTATCCAATGCCACCACCTAGAGAAAGGGGGCTGACTATGATTCCTGCTACTTAGATGCTCTCTGGACCTCCTCAAAGGCAGCAGCCTAACCAGGCCTACCTTTTCTGCCTTCCCTTACTGTTGAACTGATGCACAAAATATAAGCATGCTCCAAAACAGAGCACAAATGATTTCTCACACATTCACCCCACAAATTCACATGTACGAAACAGCCAAAAGAAGCATTTTGGTGCTGCTCAAAAAGTCCCTCACACAGTCATTACAATCAGTTACTGTTGACCAAAGCAGCTTCCGCACAGACTATTCTTGCTACTAACTACAAGATGAAGCACAATTGAGCTAGTTCAACAGCACTGATTATGAAAAGAAAACCACCAGAAAAGTCCAGAGGGTAGACGGACCTATGAAATGTAAAGCTATATAGAAAGTATTAACTATAAGAACTGAGGAGGGGGAAATAAATGAAAGAGAAATACCACTATAGTAACCCTTTCCCCAGAGTAACAAAAGTGTTCATTTTAAATGTCTTAAAATGTTTAATTGAAAATTAAACAAAAATAATCTGAAAAGAAGTTTAAATTAATTTCTTGGAGCACAGTAAAACAAACATACATCTACCCCCTATAAAACTGCTTATGACAAGTTTGAATAAAGTGTTTCATTCACAGTACCTAAGTTCCCAATATTTTTTCCCCTTTCCCACAGAAAAAAATCCAAGGAGTCAAAATAAGTATGATGAGGGTAGTGGGTTTTTTTAATAGTTTCTTTTCAAGATCGGCCCAGATAAACATCAAAGAAAATTCATAATCTTTAAAATACTGTTGTCAAAACAAGACATCTGAAGTCTAGATGTGTGAAGAGAATCTTGTGAAGTCAAACATTAAACTTTTATATACTACTATTTTTTAAAAAGTGATACACTGTTTTGACTTTTATTTGAGCCTGTTTCAATTTATTTTGAAAATAATAACCTGAAGTACTCTTCCTATCAAGCAGAGGCAAAACCTTTTAGGTCATCAATTAGGAATTAAACATGAATGCAACATCTGGCATGACAACAGCATATTGTGCTGTCAGGCAGGAACCCCATGTAAAATTTTACAGCTGGAGGGGTGGGGAGGGACTAGGTGGCAAACCAGATTTCATGCACATACTTTTCACCTCTGCATCTCTGGCATACAGTACAGAAATTTCAGCACAGGGACTGTCTTAGCATCTAGATCGCTCAGGGCACCTCTCAAAGGGGGTGATTTAGTATCAGTTTGGTAGTCTCAATCCACCTAGTGCGGCATATTTGACATGACAATCCACCACACAATTTAACGTTTTTGCCAACAAGAACTGAAGTATACTGACAGTGCTCTTGGGGGTAAGAAGGGGTGGGAGTGAGTGAGAGTGGGAGGGGGGAGAAAGCTTGAAGCAACACTTTCAGGCTAAAGTATCAGGAAACTGAACACATGCTATCTGGTGCACTTCCTGTGGAATCTGTGTGTATGTGCACATGCATAAAAAGAAGCTAACTACCTGTGTTCTTGCACACACCGCAGCATTAATGAGTGACATAGATCAGATCAAGGTGACACATGGCTTCCATTATGTTTTATCTGATGAAGGAAGCTTTGACTCCAGAAAGCTCACACTCCCAAAAATCTTGTTGGCCTCTAAGGTGCTATGGGACTCAAACCTAACTGTTCTACTGTGGACCAATACAGCTACCCTCCTCAAACTAATGTTTTAATGGACAATTTATTATTAATTTCAGTCTGCCTGTCTTACTGGCACGGAAGGCGGATTACATGTATGATTTTAAAAAAAAAACTTCCAGCCAATCAGTAAACATATTACAAAATATGAGAAACAAATAAATGATGACATTTGAGTCTAACAGCCAAGACTCTAGTTATGCAAGATAATGCAGTTAGGCTGAGATTGTAGAAGGGAGGGAGGGGCAATGCAACCAGAATACATGCAAACACCTCTGTTTAAGACAATCAGTGTAGTGAAGACTTTATCCCTAATAGAAGTCACCTCCTGAGAGGGGCAAAACCAGTTCTCAATAAGAGTTGGGACCAGGTGATGTGGTCCACGCCCATGCGTTTTCAAGTGCCAAAACAGCCTGAAACTTAATGTTGACAAGACAGAGGTTCTCTGGGTTAGTAGAAAGGCAGCCCTGAGATCTCTCCTTTTTTGGACGAGGTTATACTACTCTTGAGAAACCCAATCTGCAGCTTGGGAGTGCTATTCAACATAGCAGTCGTCTTCGCAAACCACGTCACTGTGGTAGTTCAGAGTGTTTTTGCCCTGCATGGGCTGGTGCCTCAATGGTGTCAATTTCCGTGTAAGTCAGATTTAACTACAATGATCCATGCCTTAGCTACATCTAGACTGGATTACTGCAATACGTTCTACTTGAGGCTACTCTTGAAGAGGGTTTGGAGGCAGAACACTGCAGCTAGTCTGCTGGTCAGGGCAAGGAATCAGGAGCATGTGATCCTGATATTACAGTAATTACACTGGCTACCAATGCATTCCTGAACCCTTTAAATCCCTATATGGCTTTGTGTTCCCTCTAAGCTGAGTAAGTGTGAGCTAGCTCACAGTTTTTTAGCCTCTGGCTCACACTTTGTCTTAGCTCAGGAAGGATGGCTCCAGAGCAGACTAATTCATACAGTAGCCAAATCGCTCACTCACAACTTTAATGCCAGTAGTTCACAAAGTGGAATTTTTGCTCACAAGACTCCACAGTTTAGAAGGAACATTTTGTCCCATATGTTTGTGCCTGGCAATTAAGATCACAGAGAGAGGCCCTTCCTGACTGTCCCAATGAAGAAACTTGTTTGGTGGATACATGAGACAGGGACTTTTCAGTAGCAGCCTCACCATTATGGAACTACCTCCCCAGCGAGATGTGCCTGGCCCCCTCACTTTCAATCTTTAGGAAGCAGTCCTGAGTTGTAATTTTTAAAAGTTTTATGTGTTTTATCTATGTTGTAAGCCACCTTCAGCTCTGCATGGAAGAAAGTGGATAATAAATGTTTTAATAAATAAACGAACAAGTGCTTTGGCACTTGAAAAGGTGTAGGCAGAGAGTGACAAGTTTGCCTGGTCCTCATGGTCTCTGGGCCTAATCTTGATTGGGGCCTTGAAGCATTTTTAAATGACCATATTCTTTTCTAAAATGGCATCAGTAGCCCTGGGTTGAACCCATGGCTGTTGTAATGTCTACTTTGGCTCTCAGTGACTGTTACATTCAAACCAAGCTTAAACTGCCCTCTGTAAGAAAATATAACATATGTGTATACATTACACACTACCCCATTCTGCCAAAATTGTGTCATACTTTAGAGTCACCAACATTGCTATACAGATAGAAACAGGGTAGATTCGTAATGAAAGTCACCAAGAGCAGGGCTAAGGATTAGCTCACATCCTAACAATATGCCTAAATCAACACCTTTACTTCCTCCTACACAAGTGACTGGCTGTTGTTAATTTCCATATAGAAAAGTAAAGCCCTGTACTTGGAGAGAAGACAGCCAGAGTGATATGAGGGAACTCAGAGTAATTCTAAAGACTGACAAAAAAGAAGTGGTATGAAAGAGGAGGAGCCAACACAGCATGGAGAGAGGAGCACAACTGTGAAGAGGGATGGGGGAAAGGTATCCCTTATACAAAGGGGCTAGAGCAGGGGTATCAAACACATGGCCCACAGGACAAATCCAGCCCCTGCTGGGCTGGTATCCAGCCTGCAAGCAACTGGCTCTCTCCTGCTCCTTCTCCCAACTGCTACTGCTGCTGTGTCACCAAGCCTCTCTTCCTCCTTTAGGGAGGAATTGAGGAGGCAGGAAAAAGAGAGTGTACACAGCAAAGAAAAGCTCCTTTCGCTGTCTCCTACTTCCTCCTCTGGGGCTGCTGCTGTATTGCCAAGCCTCTCTTCTGTCATTTGGAAGGGAAGGAGGGAGGTGGAAGGAAAGAGGAAGCGAAGAGGAAGTTAAAAGAGAATACATGTGCACCAGAGAAAAGCTCCCTCAATGCTCTCCCGTTTTCTCCTTCGGGGCTGTTGCATCATTGCCAAGCCTCTCTTCCCTCATTTGGAGAGGGAGGGAGGGAGGTGGAAGGAAAGAGAGAGCATGCACAAAAAAATAGCAGGAGTCCCATGGCACCTTTAAGACCAACTAAGTTTTATTCCAGGTATAAGCTTTCCTGTGCATGCACACTTCTTTAGAGGGAGGGAGGGAGATTCTTCTGACAAGCCCTGCTCTGCTGTTTACTTTGAGACCTGATCTCTCTCTCTCTCTCTCTCTCTCTCACACACACACACACACACACACACACACAAAGGAAGGGGGCAGGAAAGAGATGCATCTGGGATAAGGGTAATTAAAGGGAAATTATTTTGGTTTGTTCTGAAAAGTTTTTGTTTAAAGATCAGATTTTTCTGTTCCTATCTGGGATTTTATTTTCTTTCAAAAAGACCCTGATTAGGAATTACAATACTTGGACTGGATTCCATAGTTTAATGACTGAAAGTAGATGGCTAAGTATTTAAAATACATTTATGGTTCCATATATACCAGTTCAACACGTGGTCTCCCTCTCTCCCCTCCCACCTCACTGGCTGCCTTTCTTCACATTAACTCCCCCCTTGAACATAAGAGAAGCCAATGTTGGATCAGGCCAGGGGCCCATCCAGTCCAGCACTCTGTCACACAGTGGCCAAAAACACCAGGTGCCCTCAGAAGGTCCAGCAGTGGGACCACTTGCTTTTTAAACATTTTATTATCATCACTAGCAGTGAGTGGATTTTGTCCAGTCTGATAGAAGCACATTATTCACTTGGAGAGATCCCTCTTTCCAGTTCTAACAGATGAAAAAAAATAATAAAAGAAACCTAAAAACACAGCTTGCAATCTTTATTAGTGGAAGGGAGCAAGAGTCCAGTAGCACCTAAATGATGAACAAAATTTGTGGTAGGGCATGAGCTTTCATGAGTCACTGCTCCTTTCTCCAGATACAGCTAGAATGTGAGTTCATCTGCCCAGTGAAGTGATTTCAGATGCCAAATAATAATAGCAGTTATTAGTAATAAGAGAAGAAACCTAGGTCTCAGTTTAGCCCAGGAGGATGCACTGAGCTTCATTATCAGTTGCAATTCAGCAGTCTCTCTTTCTCACCTCCCTTTGAAATTCCTTTGTAAGAAAATTGCTACTCTTAGGTCAGTAACAATGTCCTGGAAGGTTAAAATATCCATCACTTTTTTTTAATGTTATCGTTTCTTGTAGCTGTAGAAAAAGTAAAAGTCCAGTAGCACCTTGAAGACTAACAAAATCTGAGGCAGGATATGAGCTTTCATGAGTCACTGCTCCCTTCTTTAGACTAATGTCCATTTATTCTTTACATCCTACTGGACTGAACCCTCCTGGGCCAAACTGAGACCTAGGTTTCCTATCTAATCACCAATGGTGATATCTCCAAACCTACTACCCCTCTGCATATCACACCTAATCCAATCAAGCCTATTGCCATTTGGCATCTGAAATAATCTTTATAAAGTTTGTATCTCTGGTACCTCATGTTGCATTTTATGGCACACATGGTCCAGCCTGACAACGTGTCATTTATGTCAGATCTGGCCCTTGTAACAAATGAGTTCAACACCTCTAGGCTAGAGGCCTTCCTTCAGCTCAGCTTGGCATCCTCTCCTGCTGGTCAGATTTAAGGGATCTTTTGCAGGTCCTCAATAATATTTACTCAGTGATCGATTGTTCAGCTTTCTTTTGCCCCAGGAGATTTCTATCCTGTTGACCAGAATTTCACCTTTCATAGTAAAGGACACAGTAAAGTATACAGGAGTCTTTTTATTAAGAATTTGCTCTCAGTGGGGCAAGATTAGCAACACAAATTCAGTTCCTCATACATCTTCGAGAGATTTAAATGAGCCTTATTTTAAGCAGCTGCTCAACAGCTGTATCTCATCCCAAATCCTATTATGTAAAATTTGTCAGGTTTTGTTTTGAAAAGATTAGGATTTTGATTACTTCTGACACTATAAAACCGATAACCTGCAGCATCGCTACAATTTAGAAAAACAAAATGAGAGTCCTGTTCATATATTGTGTAAAAAGGGGGATTTAAAATACTAATAAAATGGATTAATATGATGAGCAAACTGTAAAAACACTTTAAAATTAAAAAATCTAAAAATAACCAAAAGTTTAAACTACAGACTAAGAATAGGGAAAACGTGATTTTGCAAACTAGGACAACTGTAAAAAATTAAGCTGTCTCTACTAATAATACATTAATTGCTTAATAATGAAGCAACCCTGAAACAGAATTAGAGGATTTTAAATAGAATGAGAGATTTTTTTAAAAGGTAATGAAAGGAGCCAGTTTTTCAAAAGATTTTCCACATAGCTTTGTATTAACCCTTGATGCTTTGTTAATTACTGAAATCACAGCTACTGTTTACTTATGTGTGTAAGTGACTATACTTTCCAAGTTTGGTTAGCAATGAGCAATTCAGTTTTATTATGCATGTATGTACTTTACAGTCCATCTTTCTCTCTGAGACTCAAGGCAAATTACACCATGTTAGTCAATGCGATCAACAGGATGGGACAGCCAATAGACAGTGCAATAAGATTTGGACAGCAGAAATCTGAAACCAAGCAGAAATCTGAAACAGACCTGAAACAAAGCATAAGTATTAACATTACATGTTAAATGATGCAGAAATTGCATGATAGGATCATTCTTACAGGCAGCACCAGGCAGTACAAACTGTACACAGTAGTATGGTTCACAGCCCCTAGCCCCTTTATCAAAGCATCCTTCTGAACCATTATGTTACAGTACAGCCCTATTACCTGCATAAAAAAGCCCTCCAGGATGATTCAGTTTTGTGTCATTTTCAGAAAGCCAGGGTAGTGGGAGCCTTCCTAACCCCATCAGGCAGGCCATTCCATAAGGTGGGAGAATGCACATCTACATCTACGTGCAGTTGTTGACTGACTGAGGTTCCTCATGATGGTACTATGAAAGCTAAAACACTCTTTCAGTTTATAGACCGATTTCATAGAATTGTTGTAGACTTAGGATTCGATTCTACAGAGGATTTCTGCACACAGAAGGGACTTCCGTCACTGGAGCATCCTTTCCTCAGCTCCACCCTTTCACAACAGCATAAAAGTCCCCTAAAAGTATTGTTCCTGTGGAACAGGAAACTCCAGTAACAGATTGAAGGGGGAATTGGAGACAGATCTGCCACAGGAAAAGGAAATCAGTGAAAATCTCTTCTGCCCACCATCTGCATCCACCCTGGGATCCACTGGTCATAAATGCTGTTCTGTAACATTCTATTGTCAAGAGAACAAATTGCTCAGTTCTGTGAAATAAATTTACAAGCTTCCTCATATCTAATAAGTAAGCATTTCAGGACATCTTCAGTAAGGGATATTGTATGACACAACATTCTGTCTGCATTTTTACATTATTTAAGAAATATGTAAAAATGATGTGTGAAATTACATTATTACAGTTTGTTGTTTATTTGAGGGCTCAAGATCAAACTTCTTGAGCTACCCCAGACTTGCTCCAGTATGTCCTGAGGAAGGTCAACATTTTCCTGTCTTTACACCTACATCTTTACACCTCTCCAAAGTTTATCATTTTAATATAGCACCTTCATATGATTTTGTAGATTCTATGCTTTCATTCTTTAGCTTTTGTGTTCCACTGATCATTCATCTGATTTCAGATTTCAAAGATTCAACCATATTTAAATGGTCTCCCGCACTCATTTCTATCTTGAAAAGATGACATGGCAAAACCTTCACAGAAAGTTTCACTGTCATCATCAGCTCTCTCAGAACTCCTGCAGTAAACAATTATGATATTTAAATAGGTTTGAAATCCAGAAATTCACCAGAAGTTTATTTCTAAGACACTAATGCAGCTGTTATAGCAACCTGTAGCTGAAGACATATTTGCCTAGGTCACAAAGACCATAACCACCAATGGTGTCCTGAGAGTTCCTCATGCGACCCAGAATACATTAGTAATGAATTCTGGAAGGCAGCTCTGAGTGAAGAATTTGTAGCAGTCACATGGTAACTGGAACTTGATGAAATTTCCCTGAAATACAGACATCTCCATCAGTGGTTATACAGAGCATTCTATACACTATATAAACATTAAAGATGACAGATTACAGATTCATTACAGGTATATGAAAAAGGGATGGGGGTAGCTTTCTAGACCAAGACAAAACCTCCAATAAAATTCACCTGAGATTTTCTTCCTACAGAAAGCTAGCATCTAGTGAAATCTTCCATCCCAAGTTTCCACAATTTGCAGAAGACAGCAATGTTGGGAATTGCAACAACAGCTTGCAAATAATGTCCCCTTTGTTTAGACAGTCTATTTAACCTTACACTGGCACAGATCTCTCCCTTGCTCTCCTCCCTCCCTCACAACTTCCCAATACTCGCCTTCATCATACCCTGCCATACATTTTTAAAAACCCAAAAAACAATATACAAATGCCACACTAATGCAAATTAAGTTAATCTAAACAACATAGTTGGTTTAAAAGTATGTTTTCTACTCTCAGAATGTAGGCTCCTTCATATGATTTGAATTAGGTTTTTCTTACAGGAAAGAGGGCATTTATTATAAAAATGGCTTAATGAACACAGAACTGTCCTACAACTAATACACTATAATATTCCATCTAGTACTGATATCTTCTGGTGCTTGTTTCTTCATATAGGAATTCAAAACCATGATTCCACAGCCCTAGCACAATATTGTAAGTAAGCCACACCTGCTCACAACCACCCAGCTTGGATTCAAGGAATCCCTTACCTGAACAGGAGAAGAAACTCATGCAATCTGAAAGGGAGGGTCATCAGTTTTCCATGAGGAGAACTCCACCGGTGGTTCTTTTGATCCATGACACTGTGACTAAGTTAGAATAGTATATACTATTAGCTGTCCCATGATACCTTTCACTCTATCACTCCAGTGTACAAACTAGCAGATTTCTCGGAATAGATTTACTTAGTCCAGCACATTTCAAATTCTAAAGGTTTTTTTTGGGGGGGGGCAGCCCTGTAGCTAGATTTGGGGGGGCAGTGCCCCGAGATGACTATATCCAGGGGTCCGTTGGAGCAGGAGCGCACAGGAGCGCAGCTCCGGGAGTGAGGAGCCCAGGGGGGGGGGCACATGTCCAAGCCCCGCCCCCTCCTCAGCTTCCCCAAGCAGTGCAGAGGCGCAGCGCCCCGGGGAAAGCCCTGCTAGGGTCTTTATTGTTTTTAATGTTTTGTTTTAATATTGATAATTTTTTCATTGTTCCTTTTATGACTGTGGGCTGCTTTTCCAGAGACTTGCTCAAGGTGGCATATACATTTTCTAAGTATACCAATTTTTCTCTGGGTACATGGCACATAAGTACTGCAGAAATTTCACCAACCCTTCAGCAGTTTCCACCCCATTGGTGTAGTGGTCAGGAGTTGGACTCTAATCTGGGAGAACCGGGTTTGATTCCCCACTCTTCCACATGCAGCGGCTGGTGTGACCTTGGGCCAGTCACAAGTTCTCTCAGAGCTGTTCTCTCATGAGCAGTTCTCAAAAGACCTCTCTCAGCCCCACCTACCTCACAGGGTGTCTTGTTGTGGGGAGGGGAAGGGAAAGGGAAAGGGATGGGTGGTGCACATGTCCTGGGTATCTCAAGTCTACTTGAAACCTAGTGGTTTCAAGGGAGCAGGAAGAGAATGTGGGTGTGTTCTTTACGCTTATTTTTATTGCACAAAGTATTGGATGGGGAAGGGAATGGAGGAAGAGCAGGTCAGTTTCACTCACCTGTGGAGTGGAGCCTGAGGGGTGGGTGTTGCCTTCTGACACACTTCCGGTATGTTAGGGGGTGTGGTATATGCAAATGAGTTATGCTAATGAGTTATGCTAATGAGCTCCTGCACCTCTTTTTTATTAAATGACCCCTGACTATATCACTTCTGGAAGTGACACGTTGGAAATGATGCAGGCACGTGGGGGGTTGGGCTTCTCTCCCCCAGCCTGAATTTGACCCAACTGGCTTTTCTTTCCCCCTTCCTGCCACCCTGGGCTTCCTCAGATATGATGGTTTGCAGCCTGCTTTGTGGCGCTGCCACTGGTTCCTAGGAGAGTTCATGCAAAGTGCTGGCCGACAATCCGGCTTTTGCGCCGGTGCTTCTGTCAGCCTGCCTGGCTCCTCTGTGGCACGAGTGCTGCAATCATGCTTGCCTGAGCTTTGGCAGCACAGATGAGAAGCAGTTACAGAATCCGCTGAGTGGATTCCACTCTTGGGAGAGACGTGGTGCTTCCAGCTTCGCTACCCAGCCCTCCTGTGCCATGGCTGTGGTGAGGCCCAGGAACCACACAGGAGGCCGCTCCAGCCCTGTCCATCACTGCACAGCAGCCACAACAAGTGGGTGAGGGGCGCAGCAGCCATGGCCAGGTGGAGAGAGCGAGGAGTGGGCTCTCAGATTCTGGGAGTGTTGATAATTTGGGAGGGGATTCGCCTCATGGGCCTCAGGCTGGCTACAGCCCTGGGGGGGAGACACTCATTTCACTAAACATTGAGAACAAAAAGTACATCCTCAAAGAACTTTCTTACACCAAAAAAGTGAGCTGCACAACTCTTTATTTCAAAACATGCTAGGAATCCTGTGTAGAATAAGAATACATGCTAAAGAAAGGCAGTCAGTGAATAAACCTTTTCACGCCCACAAAAGCCTTAGTGTGCTAGTTAATGCAGCAGTATTTTTAACAGTTCTGTTACATAATATATATCTATTCATATAATCTTAAAGAAAATGAATTTTGCACTTCTGGTGAAAATGTTTGACAGCATTTACATTGATTGAGCCTTTATATTAATAATATGTTTTAGTCCCTGTAATGTGTTTCTAATCCTGCATTAATTCACACTGGCTCTCTGCGGTTAGCTGGAAGTATTTTCCACTTAAAACCACCTCTTTCTAGTGTGCTGTTAAAGTGTATGACTTTTCTTTGGTAAAGTTTTCTAAAAGTGACCTTCTCTTCCAAGCAGCCAAAGGGAAACAGTGCTCTTTTAAGAAGCCGAAGAAATTAGCTCAAGTAGACATAAAGACACTATGTCCCACACATCTAAGCATCAAATGGTTTTACTTTCCCTGAGATAAAGTCAGAAGAAATTATATGTCTCCGATCTTTACCTTCCATTTGCTGGGTGCTGTGACAGCTCTGAACGGTACGTCTCTATCTGTAAAAGAACCCAAGGGTAGAAACCCCTGCAGCATGACAGTTTCAAAGTCCTAACCAGCCCCACATGCCTAAAAGGCATTCTCTTGCAATGGAAAGTGCAAGTGGTTTGCTGAACTTTGAGTGTACAATAATCCAATGAATTCTGCCCTGTGGAGAGAAGACAAGCAGATGGGACTTGACAATGCTAACCCAAGCTGTGTTACGTGACCTTTTGCTCTGCTCCTCTTCCCTTTCATTCAGAAACCATCCTTTTTATGGCAGCTCCTAGTTACCCCTAGTTATACTTCCAAATACACATAACTCACCATGATGCACCAGAAGAATTCCGGTACAACATCCATCTGTGGCCAAACTTAAGGTTTTTTTTGGGGGGGGGGGGGTTAGCTTTGATTAGTGCCTCACTTTCCCCATGTTTCTTCTCCAGACCAAGCAATTCTTTGGCTGGCTCATTTGTACCTTTAAGACATAGTAACTGAATATGCACACTGCCAATTGCAAAGTGCTATATAAGAACAAACTGCTATATAAATACAAATGACTGCCATTAATTTTAGGTGGCAATAAATACATTGTTGTGCGTTGTTTAGAGGTGATACCATGGCCACAAAGTCAGAAACACACACCTATACACATAGAGAAATACACAAAAAGAAATTATATATCGACAGGTAAGGATTATTGATAGTGAGCTATGGACAAAACTACCTCATATTTGTAGTAATGGATACTGAGAAAATTTGGAGGGGCTCAGTAGTACAGCACATATTTCATATCCATAAGGCCTCGGGTTCAGTGCCTTGCATCTTTTGTTTAAAAGATATCTGGTGTCAGGTGTTCAGATCTGCTTGAGACCTGGAAAATTGCTGTAAGTCAGAAATGACCATGCTGAGCTAGATGGACTAACATTATGTTCTAGTATATAAAGCAGCTTCATTTGTCTAGTTTAGTCCATAGAAATAACAGAGTTGGAAGGGGCCATACAGGCCATCTAGTCCAACCCCCTGCTCAATGCAGGATCAGCCTCGAGCATCCCTGACACGTGTTTGTCCAGCTGCTGCTTAAAGACTGCCAGTGAGGGGGAGCTCACCACCTCCCCAGGCAGCTCTTACTGTAAAAAAAGTTTTTCCCTAATATCCAGCTGGTACCTTCTCACCCTTAATTTAAACGCATTATTGCGAGTCCTGTCCTCTGCTGCCACCAGGAACAGCTCCCTGCCCTCCTCTTAGTGACAGCCTTTCAAATACTTAAGGAGAGCTATCATGTCCCCCCTCAACCTCCTCTTCTCCAGACTGACTATTCCCAAGTCCCTCAGCCTTTCCTCATAGGTCTTCATCCAAAACAAAAGACAACAGAGCAGAATCAGTTTAATGGGGAAGTTTTATACCAATTTACCCAATGTCTCCATGGAAGGTACTTGCATGTAAGAATTACTATGTAGATTTTGTACATCAACATGTCATTCTACATTGTCCTAAGACAAATGGACATGGATCACTAATCAAAACTGGACGTGGGATGAAATGTAAACTACACAACTTGTTTTCCAGTACAAATCAAAGGAAAACTGGCTTGTAGAGACATGGTGTTACCTGCTTCTTATTCTAATTTGACATGAGAAAAAGTAATACATAAATATTTTAATAAGTAAAAATGTTGGCATTCTGATTTATGTCTTCATTTTGCACGGTGTTTTATGAAGTATAAAACAACAGGTCCTTCTCCCAAAGAGTTTACAATATAAAATGAAATCTAAGGAGGACAGCGAAGGGAGGAGAGGGCTAACTTGTGCCACATGGCATAACAAAACAAAGATATAACTATCAATGAGGACCTCAACTACCTTGTGGGAAACAAGTGAGTGCACTGCTGTATGGATACAAAAGTGCTCAACCTCTGCTTTAACAGGTGAAACAGAAATTAAAATGAAAGTGTCCTTCTGTGCTTCGTTGCACTAACTTACAAAAGTAATACGGACAAGCTTTACTAAGGAGATCTCTTTTGACATAGGCTAGTATAAATGCCCTTGTCGGTAAGAGGAAATGCCCTTTCCTATCTTACTACACGTCAGAAGAAATCTTTGTACTGTGGCTTGTCTATATTTCTTTCTGTGAGTTGGTGCAATGAAGCACACAGAGACTCTTAGCTTGGTTTTTTATGGCAAAGGAAGCAAGAAATATACACAGAAATTGAGGAAGAAGGGAGGAATTTTGCCATCACACTAAAGAGATGCTTAAGATTCACAAACAGAAGCACTGCTAAATAAATGCAACAACTGCCAATGCAAAACACACCAGCTAATCTTCCAGATAACTGTACTATGGCAATGATCACACTCACATTTAAGGCTATACCTTATGTGTAGGAGGCGCTGGCAGCATTACCTTTGATTTATGTTTTGATGAAAAAGCACAAGTTCTTCAAGAGTTTCTTCTGACTTTAATAGCTGAGAAAGTGTACCAGTATGGCCATCAGTTGCTGTTTATGTCATACAAACACCCAAAACCTCCACAACTCAAAACAATTTGCACAATACTTTTGCTCCCGTTTAAATCAACACTAACTTGTATGAAAAGGATCTGAATAAGATTAATACTGTTTTAAACAATTGCAAACAACTAAGAATTGCCTGTGCAGGATCAGACCAAGGATTTATCTAGTCAAGCAGTCTGTCTCCAATGACTATTCACTCCAGTGACTATTCACTCCAACTGTCTATTCACAATTCTAAAAACAGATATTTTAGTTAAAAATAGCTCTATCATCAAAACAAAATAGCCATAATCCAGAGTATCACCAATACACAATGGCTGTAATCCAGAGAAAATCAAGTCTCTTTAAATTATATTCAAATCAACAGGATGAAATTGCATTGTTAAACTCAAGACTGACCAACTTCAGTGTGATTAAAGCTTGCTGCTAAGGTTTCCGTTCAGAGAAACATGGTGGCAAGTCACAAAATTGAAGGCAAGGTACTTCTTTTTTGGAAGGTGTCAAGACTTTTGAGGTAATTTAGGAACCTGATCTGGAATAAAAGTACATGTACTACTAAACAGTTCAAAACAGAAAGTGTTTCTAGAATTTATCTTACAGGCAACTCCTTCTTCCAACAACCAGTGCCACAGACTTTAATCTGAAGAATGGGGTTTTTTTCTCACTCCTCAACATGAAGCCTGCTAGGTGATCTTGGGCCAGTCATAGTTTTCACAGAGCTCTCAGCCTTACCTAAGAGGAAGGGAATGTGGTTCTAAGCCACTTGGAGACTTTTTAAGGTAGAGAAAAAAATGGGATATAAAAACCTATTATTATTATTATTATAATAGTTGGATTTTTAGTACAGAGTTAAAATCAAAGCAGTCAGTTAGATCTGTATTTGCTCAATGCTATCTGTAAACCAGGGAATGAACAAATTCCAGGTTTTTTAAAAAAACTGATTAGCTTTATTTCCAAGGAGCAGCAGTCAATGTTTTTCAGCATCTGGAAGGAACATGTTAGTCAAGATCCCATAAGGCAGTACAGAAGCAAATTGGAGGGGGGGGGGGATTCCTTTTCCTACTTCTCTCAAATAACAGCTGCTCTGCATTATGACACACTCATCTGTATGATTTCACATTAGTAGGAGACTTCATTCTTTTTCAGAAGCCTACAAATCCATGAATAAAAACATTTGGGATGAACACTATATATTAAAGTAATCTTTTAGCCAACAACAGCTGTCTAACAGTTAAATATTTGTAAACCTTGCATCTCCCTCCTTCATAATTTCTCCCTCCATCAAAATTGAGATTGCAAGCTCCGTATAGCTTCGTTGCTTCCAACACTCCATAAAGAAAGCTAGCATGGTATAGTGCTAGAAGAAGCCAGGTTATGATCCCCACATAGCTGTGAAACTCACCAGGTGACCTTGGCCAATCTTTCAGCCTAACCTTCCTCACAGTGTTTTTGTGGTTAAAATGAAGGTGAGGAGAACCATTTGTTTAAATCTTTTATAAGCCTACCTTTCTCCCAGAAAACGGAACCAAAGGTAGGTAAACAGTCAAACATATCCACAATATATGCTGCCATGAGCACACTGGAGAAAGGGGTGGGAGAAAACTCTGAAAAGAACCTGTACCACATATGTTGATTGTGTTAAATACATAATACTTCCTAATACTTTTTGCAAACTTAGGGCCAAACTGGATGACACTCTAGGACAGAGGTCCCCAACCATTTTGAGGCTGTGGGCACCTTTCAAGTTCTGTCACAGTGTGGTGGGCAGAACCACAAATGGCTCACAGGGAAGGTGCAGCCAGCTTTAAATGGCTGCCACGAGAGGCAGAACCAACCAGAAAATGTCAAGAACATAACTCTCATATTAACTCTTCCGCATCTCAGGCAGAAGCTGTGATTGACATGATGCCTTTTCAAATTAACATATTCTTTTTAAAAATGCAGAAAGTTTATCTTCAAGCATTCATTGCCAATCCTTGTACCGTGGTGGCAGCTGCTGCCAAATAAATGTTTTTTTAAAACTGCACTGCCAATCAGATCTCCAACGACCAATCAGAACCACTGCTGGGTAAAACCTGTCCATATCCACATTCTAACAACAATTTGCAGGTGCCAGGGAAGGTACTGGTGGGTGGCAGGGCACCCATGGGTGCCACGTTGGGGACGTCTGCTCTGGAAGATCCTAAGGATGGATTCCCTAGGATTTTTTAACTGACAAAGAACAGCCATCAGGGATCCTGACTGAGATAGGGCTGCCATTCCAGATGCCTTTGACCCTGTTAGGGAAAACATTCACAACTTGTCTATTAATTGCCTGTATCCAAATTAGAGCCCTTAACAGATGCTATCTCACTATTAAAACACCTGAGAGATCTATTCTCAGATATCCCAGCACACTGTTTATTTTGGCCATTAGTTTCAAGTAAAAGTAAGTAATAAACAGAGACTGGGTTCGGTTCAGATACAACATGAAACTATGGTTTATTTTAATTACCCTAAAATCAGGATTCATCTCACAGACAATCACACAGATTCTGGTTTGTCTTGACAAATGCTGGCTTCCCTGCCTTCTCTCTGTAGCCTGAGAGACCATCACCAGGGAACAAGTCAGGATGTCTGCATTCAGACATCAGTGAAACCACAACAAGGACTAATTATGAAGACTAAACCACATCAGTTCTAGGTTGTGAGGATAACTAATTTTAGTTAATGAAGCGGCCTGCATTCAGACAAATACATTAACTATTGCTAGTTTAATTAAACCACAGTTTTACACTAAAGTTTGAATTGGTCAAGGGCAACTAACAGAAGTTAGTTTTTTGAGTACAAAGAAGCAAAAGTTTGGAAACCATAATCTGCAGGCACCACAAAAATGGTAAAAAACAAATAATTTCTGTTCTTTTGGCTGAGGTGATGAATTTGGATGAAGCACAGTAAGTTTTGGGAAATTTGTTGAATAAAAGCATATGTGGTTTAAAAATGTAAGTCAGAATTAACCAAGTAATGCAAATGAATCTAAAGAGTTCACTAAATAGTGATCAAGTATCATTAAAACCATCTTTAATTGTGTTTATATAAATATCCTTTATTAGGCGGATACAGATCTATTCCTTTTATTTTGTTGCACTGACTTCCCCCTCCCCCTTTCATCCTATCTAATTTTCACTGAGAGAAATGTTAGCGTGGCAAATCATGTTAGAATCACAGCTATCTTGTGTAACGCTTGCAATATCTTTGTTTTAACTCCGAATGTCACACTTCAACATACAGCTCTCAGCATTAAAAAAACCTGCGCTGATTTCAGTCATGTAGGAACAGAATCTGACTTGGATTAACACAGCAATTAAAGCAACTCCCCCCCTCCCCCCAAACTCTCAAATGTCCTCAGCTCTGTTTGCTCTCGCTCTCTGCAACTAGCAAACAAAACAAGGATCAAGAAAGTCATAAAACAAAGCAGGGCAGAAACTAATTACATCATAGGCATTTTTCTAAGCCTACAGGACAAGCCAAACGCTGTTGCTTCACTTGAGAGCCAGGTATTTAACAGCGTACATACATTGGTTGTATTTACTGCTTATTACAGTCTTCCAAATAACTTGAAGGACAAAACAGAATCAAGACAAGACCCAACTAATATCGACATGCGTCATTAAGTGCTGTCAGTGTTTGCAGACAGATTTTGCTGCAGTGTGACGGATTCCGTGGGTTGGATCCAGCCAGCCCCAATCCCTCATGGCTTTTGTACATGTATAAATTTAGGGTACTCCTATGCCACTTCTGCAGAGTCCTGCTTCAGGAGGCTTATAATTAAAATCACCACAATATTAAAAACAAGCCATTAAGACTTGTAGATCCCATGATTCTCATCATAATCTTTTTTGGTGGTCAAAGACGACCTCTTCTTTCATTTTTACCAGCAGAAAATTTGGTTGCAGGTGGCCAGTTACAATCCCAATAGCTCCCTGAGGCAAGTCCCAATAGCTCCCTCCCCTCGCAAGCTGGAGCTGGTTAGATACTGCCACTGATGGTATCTCTTGAGGTTACAAAGAGCTGCAAAAGATCAGTGCTACCTGCCAGTCTCTGCATTCAGATGTTAGGGACAAAAGTTTGTTTGCCCATGTTCTAATGCTTGTGAGCTCCTTCCCTCTCACACAAGGGCAACTGAAAACTTTTCTGAGAAGACTTTTAATTATGCTGCAAAATGCTGTAATGTCTGGGTGCAGGTGCCCAGGCAGATTAGTATTTGTTTTCTCCCCCCAAACTGAGATTATAAATCAGTTAAATCTCACTTTAGAATTCCAGTTTGTGGGAAGAAAAAACCCCCCAGTTTGCCCAGGTACCTGCACTTGGACATCATGGCAAACTGGAACTCAATTAAATCCTTTCCAAACTAGGATGTTTCCAATCGTCTGTGCGCAAGAGGAAAAGACAAAGAGCAGCATGAAAGCAAGCTGCATTTGTACCAGACTCTATTTGTTGTGATATTTGAAGGTAGCTTGTGACTTCCCTCTTGCCTTAACAGCTACTGAACTTTGAAGCTTAAAAGACTGGCAGTGGGAGTGCACAGCTTCACCTAGATACGCAAGGTCTGATGAGGTTGGTATGAGGATAATGAGTTTTTGGCCACTTTCTCTACTACAACAGAGGGAGTAAAGCACAGACTTGCATGAACCATCTAGGAGAGATGGTGGCAAGCATCATCAGAATCAGGGAGAGACAGGAACACGAATCAAGTAACCAGAGCTGGACACAGGAAACTACCACCTCAGGAATCACCTTTGGAAGACTGATAAAGCATGATAATTATTTAACTCACCTAAACAGGGGTATCCATATGTTTGTTTTAAGAAACAACCACTGCCTTTAAGCATACTGAAATGTGAGTAAAGAGCAAGTGCAAGGATAGGCTGGAAATCAAGGCTAAGCTAAGTAGATCAGGTACTGCTGAATAACTGCATGGGAGAGTGGGAGCCTTGTGAACATCACCTTTATGACCGAAGAATGACACACCGTAGCTATAAAGTAGGGAACTATGTTTCATACACTAAGAAACTGAGTCCTGACATTATACAATAAAGAAACTTCCATTCTAGCCTTTATTGAAGGTAGATTTCTTCCATTTGCCACTCATCCACCCATTTGTGATCTAATAATTCTGCAAAAATGAAAACAACATGCCTAAATTTATGCTGGTCAGCATTTTGAAAAGCCCAAGATAAATCGGCAAAAATGGCCACGGGAGGATGCAGTTCAAGCATTTGGTCTTGGTTTAAACCAGATGATATAAAATTGAGTTAGTATGAGGTTTTTAAACATTTTTGATGTGCAGCACTTGGTGGAAACAGACCGATTTTCAGTACCTCTCCTTTTTGAAAGAGGAAGAATTCCATGAATGTACTGTTTATGTGGAGTGTCCATTTCACGTGAGATGCTATTTGTGTGGTACATAAGAGGGAAAAGACTTAGTTCTTCTACCAAACAACTATGGCACCAAATCCACACAAGCTGAGGTCACTTGACTTTGTTTTATAGCTTCCTGAGGATGTGTATTAACAATAATATTTATTATTTATTATTATCATTTATTACTGCCATTCTGCAGACACTCCATTCAATGCCCATCTGCTACTGGGCTCAGTCTAAGGTATTGACTATCACAAAGAAAGCCCTTCATGGCCTTGGCATCTCTTACTTGTGGGACCACTGCTCTCCCTATGTTCTGCCATGACAACTTTGCTCATGTCAGCAGGGGCTTCTGCAGGTGCATGCTTTCTCCATTGTGGCGCCTGCCTTGTGGAACGGCCTGCCTGAGGAGGTCAGAAAAGCTCCCACTCTCCTGAAATTCCTCAAACTATGCAAAACTGAATTATTCAAGAGGACTTTTTTGCACAGGTAATAGGGTTACACTGTACACAATGGTTCTCAAACGTACTTGGATAAATGACTGGGACTGTGGTATATAACTGTGGGGTAGTATATAACTAAATAAAATAAAAACAGGATGAAGAGAAAAGGCCAAACACAATTAGGCATACAGATTAGTTGGAAGTGAATTAAACATAAGGATTAGAGAAGGAGAAAATTGAATTAATATCAGTATTTTTAAAAATCCACACGTAAATAGCAATAAGAAAAAGCACAGTGATGTGAAAAACAAGAAGAAATGTGGAATATATATATTGTTGTGAGGCACCTTGAGCAGGTCTGGAGAACTTACAAATTTTCTAAGTGGACTTCGGTCCATAAAACCATCATGAAGGTGTCACATGACTTCTCTTTGTTGCAGCAAAATAATATGGCTACCCCCTCTGGAACCACTGTATCCTCCTTATTACTTTGAGTTTAATTGGTAAGATTAATGCCTCAGAAAAGGCATCATCAGGAACACAAGACCAACATGTGAAAATATAACAGAGCCAGAGCCAACAGTACATTTTAAAGTGGTAATAAATGCAGGTTGCATCATTCAGTCATGGGCATGTTCCTCCTGCCACTGACAATCTCCACTTCCTCAAGCTGAAGCCAACGTGAGTGAAAGAGGCAGTTTCACATACGGTCACTAGCTTCATTAAAAAATTCTAGCTGCTATTATAAATCCCCTCACAGTTCATCTAAAGTTATTTTGAAGCTCCCGGAGTCTTGACTAGCTCTGTGCAAGAGTACTGGCCACTGTTATGAGAAAAACTTCATTTTCAGAGACTTAAGAGGAGAAGCATTCCCTTTTCAGTGAATGCTAGAATGGGTGTGTACCAAGTTTCAGTTTTCTACATTCTGTGAAAGTAACTGACATGGCCTACAAGTGAGATGCAACCTGACTGCACACCCCCATACCTTGCCTGCCAGTTAAGATCAACATCACAGGTTCTACTCTTTGTGCCCCCACCTTCTGAAAAAGGATGGCCAGCAACCAAAGGCAGGGCCTTTTCTGTGCTGGTGCCTTGGTGTGGAATGTCCTCCCGTACAGCAGTTCACCTGGTGCCAACCACAGCCAGACTTGGAAAAAGCCTTTTAATTTGGCCAAGGGTTTTCTGAATTGTTTTATAATTTTTGTGATTTTTTTTGTGCTGAAGGGCTTAACTGTTTGTGTGTGTACACATGACTTACCTTACTACTTTATATTGCTTTCTATTTTGATGTAGTCAATTTATAAATATTATGCTTTTAATTCAATATCATGATTAATGTTACAAGTCACTTTGAGCATTCATTATAGAATATGGCTGAGATAGCACATTTAAAAACTATTCCATGCAATTCTCTGTTAATTTCCACTATGCATTTTTTTCTATTTAGGAAGCACACATCAAATTGTCAAGATAAAAAATTATCAAACATATCACACATGTTGGTACATCATCAGGTGAAAGCAAGAGATATGCATAGCTTTAAACAGACCTGGAACAGAAAACGTTGCTGGCTTTCGTTTCATGTAAATACCAAAAAAGCTCTTTGTTCCATTTATTCCTCGGATCCCTCTAATCGACAAGTAAGATATCCAAGACCTCTAGGTTAAGGGAGCTTTCTGTATACGATTTCTTTGGATGACCACCCAAGAGAAAGCCAATGTGTAGTATGCAAAGTTCAAAGGATTAATTAAAAGAAAGTAACACAGAGTTATAGGTGTCAACGTTAATTTAATTTCAGTCCTGTATCTCCTTAAACCCAAGCCCCCTGCATCATCAGATGTTACTTAATGATTATAAAGTATACAGCACATGCTGATTGATGTAAGAAACAACCAGTGATTACCTGCACTTCGTAGGTTAGGGTCTAGATCTGGCATCTCTTTACAAGCTTCGGGACTCACACTGTATATAGAGGCTCCTGCTTCATTAGTAATGCTGTAGGACAAAAATTAAGGCAGTTTCAAAACTCATCATCTGAGGCAGAAGACAAATTTTTGACAACATCAGTTAGAAATATGTGCAGAATGAATACTTATTAATGGAGGGAAATCAAGGCAGAAAATGTATACAAAGCATACTTCACTCAAATTGCAGGCTGCAATGCTAAACATGCATACTTGGAGGAAGTCTGCACTGAAATGTATGGAATTAACTTTTAATATTTAGGACTTGAGTGCCAGACCTGTCACAACCATATATGTGAACGTCTCTAGGAATACATCACCACTCACTCGTGCCACCTTCTACTTTACTTTCATGGTGTTAAGTGCAGGAATGTTTGTTTTATTTTATTATTTTTTTAAAAAAATTGATGTCACATAAAGATTTTCCTGTTCCCCCAGCACCAGAAAACCACTTCTTGCCCCTCACACGCACCATAAGACTGCAACCTGCTGTAGGTATATGTCCCACTGACTGCAACGGCCTTATGTATGAGAGCAACGGACTATATGCTGGGCTAACACAGTGTCCTCATAGATGTCAATGGTCACTTACACTCTAAACACACACAAAAATAGAAAAATCTGAAGCAAAGGTATACAAATAGGCAGCTGAATGAGGCTGAACTGTAAAATACTTGGAAAAACTGAGAACTGCTATAGGATGATTAGTACCAATTTATTTGCTTTGTCATATGCTTATTTATTAACACATTTAGATCCTGCATTTTTCCATGGCTGAAGGTGGCTTACAATGATTAAAACAAACAATAAAACCCCAAATTCTGCCCCAACCTAATAAAAAGCCTCCTATAATCTAATAAAATGCAATAATATATATATATATATTATGTTCTTTATATAGTTCATATTTTCTTAAAACTAACAACACATAATAGTAAGACAACTTAACGTCCCTTTCACCAGAACTACCACCACCAATCAATTTCTACTAGCTAACCATGAATTCTGAAATGTTAACCTGGCAGAGTTATTTGTAACTATTTGATTACAAAATTAAAACTTGCTCCAGTGAATGTAGAGCTATCTACACACACACACACACACCCTGCATGCGTGCAAAAGCTCCTAAATATAACACACAAATCCAGCTTTTGAAAAAATGATATAAATGCTACCCTTTCTAGTACTATCCTGTCTTACCACATAGCTCAGCATTCTACACAGCCATCTCCTCGGCAACCTACTCGAGCCACATCGCTAGATGCAAAACACATACCAGTCCTGAAATACAAACTTACAAGGCAAGTGTATCAGTTTTCCGCTGCTTAGGCATACTCAAATTCTCTCATAGTTTAAGACAGCGCCAGCTCTACAGGTGAAGTAAATAAAGGATCAAACTTTCAATGTAGTTAAAAGACTAATTCACACACATCATGAAGAGGATCAACTAAGAGAAACGTAACTCATTTCTACCTGTGACAGAAATTCCAGAGATTCAATATACTGGTAAAAAACAATGACATTTCTGTTCATAGCGAGGAACCAGCCACTTAAGAGATCTACAGGTCAGATATAATTGGTTTCAGTTTTATTCATACATTCCATCAAAACCCAACCCCTATATAGCTGTTGCATTTGCCTTATAATTACTTATTACCAGGAAGCTTTTATAAATACATAAATAATGGGTGGGTAATACTAAACACTTTAGCAGAGATAACACAGAAGAATTTAGTCAAAAGGCGGAACAATGTTTATATAACATATTCTGCCTTTTGACTAGATTCTACTGTGTTATCTCTGCTAAAGTTTTAGTATTACCTATTATTTGTATACACACACCCATACACACGCACACACTTTAAAAGAATGATACAGACCGGCCACAACACACACAGAAAACACAGCTCAATCCCATAAAATGGAGACTAAATTAAAAAAAACAACCCATAAATACCTAAAACAAAGACTATTTTTCACAAATGATGTGGCTTTAATTTTTTTTTAAAAAATTGGATTATAGGCTTGGGAAATGTGAAGTCTATGGAGGAAAAACATATTTATTCTTTTTCAAAAGATCACTTTTCCACATTCCATCCTGCATTAACAACATTTACATGTGATGCATTTTCTGCTCAAAGGCAATTGTCTCATTGCTTTTGAAAACTGGCTGTGATTCAAAAAGCTACAATTAATATATTTGTTTAAATATCAGTGCCCAGTTAAGATTACACTACAGTTTCTTTGCAAAGGGAAAACATTCTCGGGAAGTCAAAAAACCACCACACACCAAATAGTACCTTATTAATATTCAATTATATACTTAATGGTTGTCAGTATTCTAGTCAGCTATACTGGGAAATGGCTATTAAAAGTTACTAAGGATGATGCTTTCTCATTGAAGTACATTCCAATACAGTCAAAGGTAACACAAAAGTAGGACTGAAAATTCATGAACTAACAACATTGCCTGGACTTTCATGAAGCTACAGCATAACTGATCGCTTATCAATCATTCTGCTGCTACAATTGTCACCACACAGGGCATAATGAAATAGCCATTCCTAACTAAAAGTATGTTGAATCAATAAATTACATGCGAAAAAGTAAGCAAAAAGAAAAAGGAGAAATGCTTCACTGACAAAATACATATTAGGCAACTGTTTGCATAACTTGGAGTGCTTTTTCCAAAAATATTTGCACACAGAAAATACAGAAGGGATGTCAGGAACAAATGAGACAGGCTCTTAGGCAAAGCATGCAACGTAATTTTAAAAAAAACTGCAGAAAAGTTATTTGTCTTCCATCCTAGCAAACAACTGGCAGAATTGGCACAAAATATATGCAGCACAAAACACCACACAGTAAATTAGATAGTGACTTTTTTGGAAGTCAAATTTAGCAGTTTTTTGTTCGTTTTGTTTTAAAGAGATATTACCCAGGATATTTTTGCATGTGTGGCATGCTTTTATAACTGTTACAGAAACTTCTTTTCATCATAAATATAATTACTCTGCAACTCATATTTGAAAATGTGATCAGAAAGGACAAGGGATAACAAATGTATTAGTTCCACCAATTCTTGGCCAAGCTTTTACAGTCACTGGAGTTTCTTTTTAGGCATGGTTGCTTGTGCAAATTAGTAAACTAAATTTATTCTTTATAACAGCGATCAACTACTTTGCTTCAAGTGCAGTAGGACAAGCCAAGGAGGAAGATCTCATTGTTCACCGTTCCAGGGAACATTAAAAATAAAATAAAATAATATTGTCTGCAGCTAAGATTGTGAAGGTTTGGAGGCTTCAGAGCAGAGAGTAGATAGGCAAGAAATGCTTTTTAAAAAAGAAAATATTCATTGGGTAAACACTGGCCAGTTAATTTTTAAAACAAATAATAAGCTTTTAAACAAATAATAAGCTTTAAAACAAACTTTTAAAACAAATAAAACAAATAAAATGTTCTAACCAGAGAACTACAAGCATTATCCCATCCCCCTTCAGCTTACTATAGTATTGAATGAGGGATGAAGGCAGCCAAAGAGATGGCGATGCTGATCATGTCTTTGGTACGCACAGGGTGAGCACACAACCCCCACGTACTGGATACAGTTCACTTTTCCCCTCCAGAGCAATCTGTGCAGCAGTATTGGGGAAATCCAAGCACAGAAACTTGTGCTTGTATGTGGAACAGCCTTGCCGGATTGTCACATATTAGCCAAATCCTGCAGATTGTAATGAGATGCATGTAAACTTATTCACATATTAAAAGATTTGCACAAATGATAAAACAATTTTTGTTTTGAAGATTGACAGCAAGAATTCACATAGTGTAAAGAGATATAAGTAAGCATATATTTAGTATTAGATTGGTCCATATACCCTTCCCTTTGAAACTGAATATATGGAAGACAATAATTGTTAAACAAGATGTAGTGGGACAATTATTATAGAGGGAAAGTTATTTTCCCCCTTTAGACTACGGTAAAAGTAGGGGGGGGATTAAGCATAGATTCAGCAACCTCATTTGTGTAGAGTATGTAGATTTTTGTGTTACACAGAATTCAGTGTGTGTGTGAAATATCTAGACAGAATGTTGCATACTTTTACACTAAAGTGTCCAATAATCCCATCAAAAGATCTTGAGCTGCCTGCCTGGTTTTTTGGTCAAACTCCCACGATCTCAGGGGGCCATCTACAGAATGAAAATAAATCTGGTATCAGAGATCTGTGGGGAAGAATTATGAAGACTGTAAAATAAATGTTCAGTCAATATGTTATATAAAAGGAAGAGATTGAATAAGCCATCTAAAGAGCATCTCACAAGTCTACCCTGACAACAACTGGTCAGATAAAAAATTGGTCAGATAATAAATAATGTTAATATTTCAGTGAAATGAACAACACTTGTCAACTACAATGACCATGTGACAAAAACTAGCCCTAACTGCCCAAAGATTTGCATTTCTTTCCATGCCACATAGCAAACATCTTTTGGAACTGAAGGGAGTTTCCAAAATGAAACAGAGTTGCTAGTCAAAGTGAAAACATATAATTATTTCTTAACCTCTTTGAAGGAAAAGCGATTAATAGATCCTTTTAATAAATATACAATTTATATAGGCTTAACACTTTCCTTGTTTACAAAAAAAACATAAAACCCCAAACGAAAGAAGATATTGCAGGCCCAGGGGAGCTCACAGACTAAATACCTACTCCTTGGATCCAAACCATAAACTCCTGTGCAGGGGCATAGTTTCAGATTCTGTTGCATGTGGCCAAAGACTCCTCAAGGTCTAGATTAACAGTTTAAGAGTAACAAATTTCACAGGGTTAGTTGTGTCACTCTGCTGTGGCAAAAACAGCACATTAAAAAAATTATCATGCTGTATATTCTTTTATGAGTCACAGCCCACTTGTGCATAGCAATATGGCCCCTGGCTTGCAAACACTAATGTCACAATAAATTTGTTAGTCTTTAATATGCCATGAAACTCTATTTTAAGAACTCTTGTTGCAATTCTTTCCTGGGTATTTCTCACAGTCATGGTAGTTGTGTTATGATTATGAACTATCAGCCCCACCCATCTAAACTGTTTTAAGTAAAAGGATTTGTGCCTTTGGCATGCTTATAACAATAGTTGCTCAGGGAGATATGGGTGTTCCTGAAAAATAATCATATGTAGTTTGCCACAGAATGGCCAGAATGGATTTAAGTCACTTTAAATCAGTAGGTGTTTATCATTTCAACCTTTTTTATGTACTACAACATATTACAGTGTAAAGTTTGCCTTCCTCAGGAAGTAAGCAAAATGAGCATTAGGCCAGAGCAGGAACTTCAAAACTGTTTCTTAACTGCTCCTATTTATCCTTCTCTTTCAGTCAGATAAACCTGCCTTTTTTAGACAAGCTTCAGGTCTGACACACCCAAATCTGGGAAGTTTACAATTTAATATGAGAGAGAGAGAGAGGAAGGACATGAAGTACTGCAGTATTTACCAAGAACATGACTGCTTCATATGCTTTCTTCTTCCCCACATCATAAAGCTTGAAACAAAGGGAAGGAGGTTCTCTCTCACATCCTCAGCCCCTCTGTAGCCAGACAATGTAGATGCAATCCTGACACAGCTATATAAAAGGTCTGTTCAGTTCAATATAACATTGTTGTTTAAACTTGGATAGAAATGTTTTAATATTTTCTGCTCTCAACAAAATCCAATATCGGTTGTCTTGTGTAAGCTCTTAGCATTATATTTTCCTAGCAGGACTAAAGCTCATTTGAATAAACTATTCCATTCTATTTACATGGATATCCTCAGAAACAAGACCTGCATACAAACCAAATCAAAGAAACCCTTGTGAACAGTCTAAATCTCATTTAAAGTTATCAGGAAGGTCATAAATGGCATTATGACCTGGCTAGTCCTTGAACAGTGTTGCATTAGCACCATCTGGTGACTGGCTATGGTTACTCCCAGGGAGTTCAGAAATTCTAGAAAATACAGGGAAAATTCTACTCTACCACTTGGAGAAATCTTGATCCGTATCACTGAAATATTCACAATAAATATTAATCATGTTTTCTGTATCACATACACAAATATGGATTTTGTTAAAGAGCCATATTTGCTAGGCAGAAAGCTTTCCAAGGTGGTTAGCATTTCACTAAAATGGCACAAAAATAGAATAAAATAAAAAATCCAAGAAACAGAGGGAAATTTAAACCATGGCTAGGGATGCTGAAAGATCAACAAGGAAATACATTAACTATACATAAGAGATGAAAGGATGACAGGTTCCTTCAAAGAAGGATATTTTGAAGGAGAACCTGCAGGGTTTTTTTTTCTTTTGAAAATGAACTGAAAGCTTAACTCAAAGCATATGCTAGCAAATATGGAAAACAAAACAATGATCCACGGACTGGAAATGATGAATCTGCTTTCCAGTTCTGAAACAAAGAGATGTCAAAGACTGCAGCAACCTACTTTAAGAGTGACAAATTTCAGACCATCACACTAATTTCTCATGCAAGCAAAGGGATGCTCAAAATCTTACAATAAAGACGGTTACCTATATGGAACGAGAGATGCCAGACGTTCAAGCTGGATTCAGAAAAGGAAGAGGCACCAAAGCACATAACAGCAAATTGGTTACTGAAGCATATGAGAAAATTTCAGGGAGGAAACGCAGCTTGAGTTTCACAGAAAAGCTAGAAAAGTGTTTCACAGAAAAGCTACTCTTAAGGCTGAACAATGAAGAAAGCTAACAGGAAGACAGTTGATTAATTTGAATGTATTGTTGGAGGAGAGTTTTATGGATACCATGGACCACCAAAAAGACAAATAAGTGGGTTCTTGATCAAATCATGCCTGAACTCTCACTAGAAGCTAAATTGACCAAACCGAGGCTATTGTACTCTGGTTACTTTTTAAGACAAGAGTCAGTGGAAAAGACAATAATGCCAGGAAAAGTTGAAGGTGAAAGAAAAAGAGGAAGACTCAACATGAGATGGATTGACTCAGTCAAGGAAGCCACTGCTTTCAGGTTGCAAGACTTGAGCAAGAATGTTAATAACAGGCTGCTGGAGGTCATTAATTCATAGGGTTGCCATAAGTTGAAGGTGACTTTATGGCATATAATATAAGTATACATGGCCATATTTGCATTTTATTGCAATATATGAAAGTTTTCTCCTAATTACTATCATCTGTGTCATTATACTTCATGCCACCCTATGTTAACCACTGCTAATTCTCCAAGAAGGTAGCTAGTTCTAGTTCTCCTTTGAATTAGGTTTTTTTTTGTTGGCCATTACATTGGTCCTCTTCAGACGCATCTAGCTAGATTGAGAGACTAGAGGAGGGCAGAGGATAAGATTCGCAATAATGGGTTTACATTACAGCCAGAGAGATACCAGCTAGATACTAGGAAAAAACAAGGCGGAACCAAGATACTCACAGGGAGGGGAATCTCCTTATGGCTCCGGGGGGGGGGGGGAGATTTGCTGGGAGGAATGAACCCAGTGTCCTCCTCCACTGCTGCTTGGTCTGGCTACTGGCATCCTCCTCTGCCACATCTGAGCCAAACACAGTGACCGGCCTATTCTGTCATCACTGCCAAGGCCAGTGTGGCTCCCGGGTGTCTTCCACTCTTGCAGCTGGACCACAGAAGCCAGGAGTTGTCCTCTACCACAGCCAGGCCACAGCAATTCCAGGTGTCCTCATCCTCTGCAGCCAGGTTCAGCGTGGCCACTGGCATCCTCCACTGCCATAGCTGGGCCCAGCAGCCAACATGCTTTGATACTAAAGCCATGCTTGGCATGGCTGCTGGCAGCTGCGGCCCAGCACGGCTGTAGTGGCTCCACTCTCATCAGGTCTGCATGTGCGCAGGCAACACAATTGTATGGGAGGGATTTACGCCCCCCTATATATTTTTGTTAAGATTTGTGGGTTTTCTGCAAACCTAGGGAGTCTCCCCGAGTTTGCATAAAAATTGCTTTAGTGTCCATGTGGTCCCGATCTGAGGATTTAGATATCTGCAGATTGAGATCACACATCACTAATAGTATATAGATTTTTTACATTAGGAATAGTTTAACAGTGGAAGCTGCCTAGGAAAGTGGTGAGCTCCCCCTCACTGGCAGTCTTCAAGCAGCAGCTGGGCGAACGCTTGTCAGGGATGCTTTAGGCTGATCCTGCACTGAGCAGGGGGTTGGACTAGATGGCCTGTATGGCCCCTTCCAGTTCTGTGATTCTATGAAACTGCCTTCCTGCAGCATGGTCCTAGGCCAATGACAATCACCTTTGCATGCAGGAAACCTCATGTTCAATCAGGATATCTATCAGCAACTCATGGGAAAAAATCTTTCCTTGCCTGGCGGCTGCTGACACACAATAATAGAAAATACTGTTTTGTTACCTGCAGCATAGCTTCTGTTAGGGAATTGAGGGGCAGCCTTATTCCCTTCCTTGGGTACCGTCACAATGACAAAAAGGAGGTTGTCAGGGGTATATGTGACCTTCCTTTTTCTAGAAATATCAGCGCACAAAGAGCTACAAACTGCTGACTGTATGCTATCTCAGTATAGTAACTATCTCAATACAGACTGCCAACAGAGAGGTAGGAAAAATAAAAGTTGAAAACAGAAAACACATTTTGTAGCAAACAAAAAAGGGGTGTTTCTTGGGCAGAAGCCATCTCACACCGCCACAATAGGGCGACCAGCTTACTGAGTTAAATTCAATAACACTGAAAACATTTATCTATTCAGTAGCGTATCATCACCATAGACAAAACTGCGGACAAAATGAGGGTGATAAGCCGCTTGCTTGCTGGTCTGAGACTGCATCTGAAGAGAACCTATAGAGCTGCAAACGTTGACCACAGGAAGCCAGGGAACTGGCTTCTAGCACCCAGTCCAAGCTAAATCAAAAGCATCAGCAGCAAACACGCAAGCAAAGAAGGACCCATCTGCTTCTCTCATGAGGATGGCAGCACCTTCTTGGAGCAGAAATGCATCTTGGATTTTTAGTACTGCATATGTCTAACGTATCTACAAGAATGACTATTATTCAATGTTGTAGTTTATCATGCATTAAAATATTCACAGTACATACTTTGAGCAAATAAAACACTCTCCAAATATTTTCTTGAAAAGAGAAAATATTTCAGGAGGTTTTTCCTGTGCTCCACAAAAATTCCAAATCTCCAACTGGGAAAACTGAAAAGTCCTCAGATTGAGGGGGGCTCCCCACCAAATCCTAGGCCTTCACATCTCTATACACTTTAACGAGCATAGAAGAGTGGATATGACAAAAATGGAACCTTATTTTTCAAAGTACACTTCAGGCCAGATGCTGATAAGCCCCAGAACATTATTAGAGGATCTCTATGATGGACACATTGAAATAGAAGGATTCAATAATTCTTGTGCCAGTTATATAACGATAAAAGGAGGCTATATTTGAGAGTTCTTGGTGGACAGGTCCTTGGCTCCATTAGATCATGCTTTGTTCTGACAGACTAAAAGGTCACCTCTTAAAATCAGCACCCAAAGCCCAATTATTTCCCTTGTCACACCTGTGCAACCCTGTTATCATCATTTGCAATATCCTTCACACATGTAGATGGCAACCATGATATCTAGAAATGGGGAGAGGGAAACACTGATATACATTCTGTGACAAGAGGTTATGTCCTTTACTCAGAGATGATAAATGAGGTATGATTAGCTACAGATTAGAAAGCTCTTCGGCACAGGATAGACCAGCTACAAGGTGCATCAGCACACAGAAATGGGCAATACAGCATTGCATATAAAAGCAACAGATTTATGTAAAAATAAAACCAATCAATAGATTACAAGGTGACTAACAGATTTTAAAGTAGGATCCTTATATCTTTTTTAAAAATTACAGAAATAGACAGTGCGAAAATTCCACACCAAAAGTAACCCAGATTCTGGGGTTTAAAGCATCAAAAAGAGTAACCAGAATCTAGCAAGTACCCAAATTTGCTTTAAGCATCTGATGTGTAACATGGGATACTTCAGAAAACAAGACAGTGAAATGGGAGTTCCACAACTCCTCTCCCACTGAAGCCCAAAATGATCTCTGAAATGCTGCTCCTGAGAGACAAGGGACCACCTTGGATATTATGACAGGGGAGTCAGCGGGGGATTCAGAATTTTACTGCAGAATCCCAGAGCCCGTGTTGACCTTCTTACTGGAATAGTGAGTAGCCCCTGCTGTGGGGAACAGAGTGTCCTAACGGACTCATATCAAAAAAGAGCTGATTCAACTAGTATGTGGGCCTTAGACATCTAAGGGCTTTAAAGGATGAAAATCAGCACCTTCAACTGAACTGGGAAACACACTGGCAGCCAATGTATATTGTCAAGAAACTCCGTAATATTATTTTAAAATTTTAATCTGATATGATAAAATCATATTTATTGAAATGTTATAATGTATTGTTGAAATATTGTTAACCACCATGAGCCTAGGGAAGGGTGGTCAAGAAATTGAATAAATAAATTATATGAATGGTCATACTAACATTGAATTAATTTTTTTCATTGTCCCCAAAGGCTAAGTGTTGTTATTCTAGCGTGCCCCACAATCTCTTTCTTAGGAAGTTGCTTTCTTGGGAAGTTGCTTTGCAGTGGTTTTCTTCCTTTCTCCATGGTTGGTGACAGAGGGTAGTGCTTGGTGAAAGGGTCTCCCTGCAATACCCACTGAAACGTGGAGTGCTGCAGGGGGCAATCCTCTCGTCAATGTTGTTCAACGTCTTAATGCGCCACTTCACACAGTTGGTCCAGGGGGTTGGGCTGGGTTGCCACTAGTATGCTGATGACACCCAGCTCTTTCTGTTGTTGGCTGGCTGCCCAGACTCCTCCCCAGAGAGCTTGGACAGGGCTTTGGAGGCCATGGCTGGGTGGCTACAGAACAGTAGGCTGAAGCTAAATCCAACAAAGATGGAGGTCCCATACCTGAGCCGGGGGGGGGGGGATAAATTTGGGAAACAGACTCCCTGCCTTAGATGGGGCACCATTGGTGCTAGCCTGGAAGGTGAGGAGCCTTGGGGTGATTCTGGATGCCTCACTTTGGAGGCCCAAGTCACCACAGTTGCCAGGTTGGCCTTTTATTATTTCCAACAGTTCAGGCAACTGGTTTCCTATCTCTCCCTCCAGGACTTGGCTACAGCAACGCATGTAATGGTCACTTCCAGGCTTGATTACTATAACTCACTTTACATGGGTCTACCCTTGAAGCTGATCAGGAAACTCCAGCTAGAGCAAAATGCAGCAGTGCACCTGCTGACTACAACATATGCATGGGCACACATTCAGCCAATGCTTCACCAATTTCTCTGGCTACCGACTGACTACTGGACCCACTTCAAGGTGTTGGTATTAAAGCCATATGTGGTCTGAAACCAATATATCTAAAGAACCACCTCTCCCCATATCTGCCCCGAAGAGCCTTGCACTTGGTGGACCACCATTCACTGGTTGTGCCCGGTCCAAAAGACATCCCCTTAGCCTCAACCAGGGCCAGGGCTATGAAGAACCAGTAAAACGAAGCTGTTCCACCAGGCCTTGGTTGAGGTGGTGGGCGCCTAATCATCCAGCTTCCCTTGTTGAAGCTTTAACTGCACACTGCTCATATTGATGAGACCTTTACTGTTTGATTATGACTGAACCACACCCAGCTATTTAGGGCTGTAAATTTTATTAACTTTTTGTAGTACCTGCCTTTTAATCGTTTTAATTATTTATTGGTATAATCGTTTTTAATGGCTTTGTAAATTACTGTTGTGACCAGTGGTGTCAAGTTTTAAAATTCCCGGGGGGGGGGGCTCTTGCGTGCGTGCACGCTGGGACCTTGTCCCTGCCGCCACTACCTCTCCCCCCCCCCCCGCCTGGCCACTCCTGCTTCCATCCCTCCCTCCATCTGTCCAGGGGCCAGCTGGGCATTTGCTTAGCTGGCCTCTGGACGGACAGAGGGAGGGAGGGACGGAGGCAGCCAGGCCGGGGGGGGGAGAGGCGGCGGCTCTTGTGTGCGTGGGGGCTCTTGCGTGTCCCCACCGCTGCTGCCTCTCTCCGCCGCTGCCTCTCTCCCCCTTCCCCCCCGCCTGGCCACTCCTGCTTCCGTCCCTCCATCCATCCAGGGGCCAGCTGGGCATTTGCTTAGCTGGCCCCTGGACAGACGGAGGGAGGGAGGGACGGAGGCAGCCAGGCGGGGGGGGGGAGAGAGAGAGGCGGCGACAGGCACTCCGTTTTCCTGGGGGGAGACTCAGTCCCCCCCCGGGAAATTTCAGGGGAGGCTCGAGCCCCCCCGTAGTTGATGCCTATGGCTGTGACCTGCCCTGAGCCCACTTGCAGGGAGGGCAGGATAGAAATAAATAAATAAATAAATATTTATACTCTGCTCTTCACTCGGAGTCTCAGAACGGCTTACAATCTCCTTCCTTTCCTCTCCCCAGAACAGACACTCTGTAAGGTGGGTGGGGCTCAGAGAGCTCTTAGAGAACTGTGACTGATCCAAGGTCACCCAGCTGGCTGCATATGGAAGAGGGGAGAATCAAACCCAGTTCTCCAGATTAGAGTCTGCTGCTCTTAACTGCTACATCAAACTTGCTCTCCAAAAAGAGAATGGCTGACTCAAGGTCAATGTTTCTGCCTTACTGTTAAAAGCCTGACTCCAGATAATTTATGAATATATTTAAAGAGCACCCAACCCAACACAAATCCTCAGGAGACTGAATTGCCTAGTTCCTTCTAAAGTGAAATCCTGTGACAGTTAACATGCTCAAAAGAAACCATGCTGATCCTCTTCCAGGAAGTCTTGTCCATTATTTATTTATTACCATCATCATCAACATTTTTATCCCATTGCTCCACCCAAAGGGTTCAGCACATCATTACCAGCCCCCTGAATGAGAAAAAACCCTCTGTGAAGTAGGTTGGCCCAAGGTCACAAAGTAATGCTTCATGAAGACTGGGGATTTAAACCCAACACCAGGAGTATACAAAAAAAAATCCTCTCCCCCCAATTTGGGTCTGTTTGACCCCAAAAATATTGGTCTTCTAAATTGTATTAGTATTGTATTGGGATTCTGTAAATATTTGAGAAACCTGAATTTATTCAGCTCCATTATACCCTAAGGGAACCGTCCTATTGGGTATAATGGAGAATAGATCCGGGGGTATTCGGGGCTCTGGGTTTTTCGAGATAGAGGCACCAAATTTGCAACATAGCTGCTGGTGAATCTTTCCCAAAACCCCAAGTTTTAAAAAGATTGGACCAGGGGGTCCAATTTTATGTGTCCCCAAAGAAGGTGCCCCCATCCTGTATTGAAACCAATGTAGGGCAAAAGGCATTTAAAGAGTGAACTCAGAAGGTATTTAAAGAGGTCTCTTTAAAGGTCTCTTTAAATGTCTTCTAGCTGCGCCCAAATAAAAGCCATAAATTGCTTTTATTTGGGCACGGCTCCTTCAGTAGCTGAATCAGTACTTATGCAGCTTAGTATACACCGAGTACACAGCCGCACACCCTTACCCAAGACTGCCTAGTTCTAATATGGCACTTTAACTGCTACACTGAAGTAGCTTTCAATTGTTACATGTCGCAATTCCAGGCTTTTAATGTTATCAATGTTTTGTCAGGGGTAGAAGTTAAACTCTTACATTTGTATTTCACTGGGGTTGCCCATCCCCCCCCCCCCCCCCCCAGTCCATTTTAGTTAAGCCTTCTAAATCTTTGGTAAGAGATTTAAATGGCTTTAACCACGCCTTTTATATTAAATTATTTTAAAACCACAATGTTGTGTTTGAGTCAAAAATTCCCAAGTCAATGCAGTTGAGGCCAATGATTCTGACTATACATTCTAAAGCATCATCCTTGGCTGCTGTGCGTGTTCTCAGATGGGGAGCATGCACCCTGCTTTAGCACTACAATGAGGCAGGTGAAGAAGAGGGCAAGGCAGCTCACATGTATTATTTGCAATGCTGCCAAATGATGGCAGCTGAAAGAAAGCAGGTAATACTTATATTTATCAACGCAGACGGATGCACTTCAGTGCCATCTGTACCAGCAGCCCAAACCAATTCCTCTGCACTGTTGCCATGCAGAAGCAGCCAATGACTCTAGCTACCTCAGAGCAGACTTCTGTGGGTACCACCACTGCTTCATCTAATACCTCTGAATGACACATTCCCTTGCAAAACATTGCCAGACAAAACTGGTTCAAGTGTGCTGCTCCAATGTGTAACAAATCCAGGTTTCCATGGTGCTTTTACACTTTTGGGTAAACTAGTTCTGTGCATCTAGTTTCGTGTATTCAGTGGAGACAAAGTGGATATTTTTATAATCAGCTGGTCACACCACACTTTTGAAACCAAGGGGACTTTCAAAACAATTGCTGACCTCCAGGCCATATCAGCAATTACTTTCTTGGTCCTGGTGAGTCTTCATGTGGTACTGCAGAAAGCTCCAGCACATCCCTTTCAACACGCTGCTGACACCTCAATCCCAAATCACTAGAGACTGCTGATCAGGACAATGCACTCATCAAGCCTGCCCTGCTGTCTCTAGAGAATGTGACCATGTGACCTTCATCAATCTCCAGCACCAGCAGCCAAGAGGTCAGGAGCTGAAGTCTCTTCCTCTTGAGAAAGTTCACCCCTTCCTTATTGCAATCTGAAGCACAGTTTGTCCTTTTGTAGCAATGGCTTTCTAACAATCGAGACTGTGCTATGGCTCCAGAAGCACACTCCCATGTATGCACCAAAACAGTGAAACACAAATCCCATCTCACTCATCTCTTTTCTCTAAGGCTGATTCTCAACACATTAATTAAAAAAAATGTATTTCCCTCTTGTGAAGCAAAAGCATTCCCATTAAGTCCTTGTATGGATTTAAATCCCCACTTGAACTCACTCAACAGTTTTCATTGTTCCCCCATAAAGCTATGCAAACATTATACAAACACACACTTTCAAGGTTACACAGAGGGAGCTCTTGCAACATTTGCTGAGTGAAAAGAACATGAATTTGCTACTGTATTTCTGCATATGTACAAGGGGGGGGGGGGGGGTTCACTGCTGTCCTCAACAGACATTAATAGGAAAATAGAAAGGTCATGAAAGCTTATTTCAGACTTCACTGCATAGCAGTTTCTGACCCCCTCCCCCCTCCAAAAAAAAAATCAGTATTAAGGCAAAGCTTCCACTTTAGACAGAAGCAACATACGTAGTAGTTGTCATACAATGAAATGCATTAGGTGCAATCAGGACACAAATATACTGGCTAAAGCATCAATATTGGTCCCTCTTCTAAAGCATTATCTATTTGCGTAGGGAGGGGGAAAAGACAAAGAAACATGTGAGCTTCGTATATGTAATAATGGAATACACTGAACTATTAAATCAGAGGCATATGGTATCAGCTTAATTTTGCATATTTCTAAACCAAACATGGCCTTCTCAAAGGCAATTTCTTGCCAATTTCTTCCTGAGAGGTAAAACACATTTTTTGTGTGTGTTTAAACACATGTATACACAGACAAATAAATGAACTCAACTCCAATTAGTTTCGCAGAATGTAAGATTGACAGTTTGTAATGCCAGAGCCAAACCCAACCCCAATGCAAAAAAAGCCCTGGAGGCAATATAGCAGCATCCATTTACACCAGGACCCCACTTGGCAGCTAAACCTGAGAATAAATTTGGACGCCAGCTACGGGTCAAGGGAGGTGGCATGTGTCTCAAAAATAATGCATCTCAGAAGGGAACTGTCAGCCTCTCAGTGTTGGTAAATCCTTGCCATGGAAATTATACAGGAGGGTGGGGGGAGCAGCCTTACTATTTGACACTTAATTTGAGGTAAGTTGGATTTATGTCCAACTTTATTATTTTGTTAACCTTAGGATCTCTTGGAATAACTTGTGTATCAACCACTGACATATTTAATCATTTTCTCACATTCTACAGTGCTCTTGAAATCCTGCCTCACAATAAATTTACAAGTGTCAGGGAAAGTTCAACCAACACTTGGGGGGGGGAGGGGGACTGAGCCCCAGAAACCTGAGAAATTAAGAATGCACTGCTATAATACAGCTCTTTTTTCAAAACTTTGTTCACCTATCAGTCACAATACACTGATTCACTCCAGCTGACAAGTTCATGCGGTATTGGTTGCTGCTCACGTCTAACCTAGCACACCAGTAAAGTATTAGGCAAAAGCACAAGTATTTGTTATAAGGCTTAAAAAATGGCATGAGGACAGACAAAATTATCAGCAACACTAGATTTAAAATCCTTCTAAATCCCTATTGGTACAAAATGCTTTTCAGATGGTATATAACTCTAAAGGACACTGAGAAAGCACAAAGGAAAATGCTGGAAATGTTGACACAGATGGAACCTTCTTTCATATGTGGTGGACTTGTAAAAAAACAAAAAGATACTGGAAATAAATACACCGGAAAATGCAGTATATACTAAAGTTTAAATTCCCAATGGAAGCCAAGAGCATGCTATTAGGTGTGCTGCCTAACAAATAAACAAAAAATTTAGAAGAGCTATTCAAATACATGGTGACAGCAGCTAGAACTATTTTCACAGCAAAATGGAAATTGGATGTCTGTCCACATTTAGTAGAATGGGAAAATAAACTTGCTGAATATGCAGTAATGGCGACATTAACAGGTCTATTACAAAATTTGAGGAAAGATGGAGTGCATGTGTATTATGATAGCAAGTGACAAACTTAAAGTGAGAAAATTTCATATATAGTGTAATAAAACAGAATTAAAATCGGTTCCAAATGTAATATCCGAATATAAATGGGTTCTCTATATGAGATATATAATACTTTTTTTTACACCGTGATATACAGCTTATCTAATGAAGGTTCTACTGAATATGTAGAAGTGGCAAAAAAATGTTATGCTGAATACATAGTAATAGTGAAACCAGTGTACTCAAAATAGATTAGTTACCCTCACTGTTTTTCTTTCTTTAAAAAATCCTTCTAAATCCCAATGGAATTTAACTTAACATGGCAACAGCCTTCCACTGGACAGCATATATCTCGTTGCAGTAATCTGTACTCTACTAGCATCTGTCAACAGTACTACTGGTTGTTGCCGTTATTATTTTGTTTTTAGATATGGGAATTGCCTTTACAATGGCTAATAGCATGCAACAATGCATTCCTTCCAATACATTCTACTCTGGATTAATATGTCTATTGTGTAATAAAGCTTTATCGAACTTTGACAAAAAAAGCCTTTAAAACTCTCAGTGCAGCAAAATCTCAGCTCACGAAAATGAGATGTATCATCATTGGGAATGTGGCAGCGGCCTCAATGTGTGAGTTGATTGCAGAAAGCAATATATACCCAAGAGAGATGGAGCCACTATTAAGGCATTAGCTACAATCAAATGATGGAAGAATAAAAGTCTTCTGAGTCAAATCCAAGAACCTTAACTACTTGATTTCTTTTGTAAGGACAAGGGCATGTATGTCAATGGGGGGGAATCAGCAAGATGATCACGTGAAGCTGCAGCTATTAAAAATCTAGTCGCTATGTGCAAGGATGTAGTGTGATGCTGGAAAGTGCTGTTAAGGTGCAGCCAATTTATGACAGCCCTGGAAGGTTTTCAAGACAATACAAGAACAGGGGTAATTTGCCTTTGCCTGCCTCTGGTCCCTTCCACACGAGCAGGATAATCCGGAGGGGAATCAAGGCTTTTTTGCCCCGGCACAATTTGCCCCGCAGTTGCACGATCACACAGCTCCGTGGACCTGCTGGGGCAAACTGCCTTTGCATGATCAGACGCAACCATGGGCGAGTGGTTTTTTTTTTTGTGGTGGGTTTCCGAGGCGTTTAAACAGGGGATCAATACTTTACTGGAAGGGATGGGATGCTTTGCTGGAAGAAAGGGGGGATGGGATGCTTCACTGGAAGAAAGGGGGAATGGATGCTTTGCTGGAAGAAAGGGGGGATTGATGCCTAGCTTGAACGAAGGAAGGGGGGATCAATGCCTTGCTGGAATGAAGTAAGGGGGGGAATCGATTACTCGCTCCTCCCCCCCATGGGCTTTTGATGATGAGCACATGGAAGAAGGACAAAAACAACAGCGTGGCGTCAGGATAGTGTGTGACCACATGGGTAAAGTCCGGCTGTGGGCTGCAGCAAACCGTTTGCTACCGGTCTTTCACCAGTAGCTTTTTACCCCGCTTCCCTGCCGGATCGAATCGGTTTGCCCGGCTTGCCGACAGTTGTGGGACGCTTCCCAGATGTGGTGGTGTGATCGTGCCAGTTTTATCCATCGATGAAGCGTCCCTCTAGCCTGGCAAATAGGTCCGTGTGGAAGGGACCTCTGAGTAGCAACCCTGGGCTTCCTTGTCAGTCTCCTATCCAAGTACTAACCAGGGTCAACCCTGCTTAACTTCCAAGACTTGATGAGATTGAGCTAGCCTGGTCTACTGTATTGCTCATTAAAAATCAGGAGGAGTTGGCAAACCATGTGCTACGATATTGTCTGATAATGCCACCATGTGAAGAATTAACAAAACTGGTGTTAAAACAAGAGAAATCAATGCATCTTGTGGAGACCAGATGCCTCAGAATTAATTGGGTTATTCATCCAAAAATTGCACATCCACGTGTGGAAGGGAGCTTCTGCTCATGGAAAAACTCCTTTATCTCTCTTTCTAAAGAATTGTGTAAGAAAAATGGAAAATTGTACCCAAAGGTGCTCAGAATGCACTAGAATTTAAGCAGGCAAAGAGGAAAGGGGTTAAGGCTCAGTGGTACAGCTTTGCTTTGCATGCAGGAGGTCCAGAATAAGATTTAGCCAGAGGCAATAATACTGAGCTAGATGGACCAATGGTTAGACTTGGTACATGACACTTTCACAATTTATAGCGTGTAAATTATTCAGTGTAAACTCTTGCACCAGCACATATAGAACAACTCAAGTGGCTTCTGCCCATCAGGCCTATCCACTGCATATTTCAAATGGGGTAATTTTCTACATCTTGCCTTGTTTCTGTATCATTTGGCCTCATGGCTTGATACAGATATCTACATTATGCATCTCTTATTAAATGACATTACCATTATCAGGGAGAAGAGGTTTGAAAACATATCTGCCAGCTGCATAACATCCAAGCTGAGCTTCTGTTTCCCTTCTTGTTTGCAAGTACTTGAAGCCTAGATGTGGTCAGATTTTTGTTGTAAGCCAATGGACCTTAGCTCACAGCCTGTGGCTGTGAGTCAGCTGTCCTGAAGGAACTAACAACAGTTGAGGAGTTTGTGTGACACATGTTTGTTTTCTTCATCTGGCTTTTTGTAAACCACTCTGGACCACTCCGGGGGGGCGGGAATCAGCACATACATGCCTAAGAATAATAAAATCAGGCAACAACAATATTCGATGGATATTGCAACTGCAGGAAGTGAGAAGCACCGCAAAAAGCAAACAAGTCATGTAGACTTCATGTACATCTGTCATGTAGACTTGTCATCTTGTCATATAGATGAGTCATGTAGACTTCATGTATATCATGCACGTATTTGATGACAACCTAAGGGACAGCAGCTAACTGCTTTTCTTAATAATAAGAATACTATGGAAATATAGGAGTATTGCTAGCCTGAATTTGGGCAAATGGTGATGCTAGCAATGATACTACTGAGTGTTATTGACATTGCTTGACATGGTCATCATGTGGTCAGTATCAGTGAGCATCTTAGCTTACTCACATTAGGGATGTACATTTGGATATTTCTGGTCAGCATATATACCCAAAAGTACCTTATCAGTATTTTTCAGATGTATTCAGGTAGAATCATAGAGTAGGAAGGGACCTCCAGGGTCATCTAGCACAATGCAGGAAATTCACAAATACCTCCCCCTCCCCAGTGACCCTTCCTCCATGCCAAGATGATGACAAAAATTGCTTCCTGTCCCTAAAGTGGTGGTTGGCATTTCCCTGGGCGTGTAAAAAAAGGGCCACGAAAACTAAGCACTGATGTAACCCTCCCTGCCCTCCCCCTCATGATCCGCCTAAGTTCATAGAATCAGCATTGCTGTCAGATGGCCATCTCGCCTCTGCTTAAAAACCTCCAAAGGAGGAGAGCCCACCACCTCCCAAGGAAGCCTGATCCACTGAGGAACTGCTCTGTCAGGAAGTTCTTCCTGTTGTTTAGCCAAAAAATCTTTTGATTTAAGTTCAACCCGTTGGTTCTGGTCCAACCTTCTGAGGTAACAGAAAACAACTCCACACCATCCTCTATATGACAGCCCTTCAAGTACTTAAAAATGGTTATCATATCACCTCTCAGTCACCTCCTCTCCAGGCTAAACATACCAAGATCTTCAACCTTTCCTCATGGGACTTGGTCTCCAGACTCCTCACCATTTTCATTGTCCTCCTCTGGACATGTTCCAGCTTGTCTACATCCTTCTTAAATTGTGGTGCCCAAAACTGAGCACAATACTCTAGGTGAGGTCTAACTAGAACAGAGTAAAGCGATACCATCACTCCACGTGATCTGAACACTATACGTCTACTGATACAGCCCAAAATAACATTTGCCTTTTTAGTTACTATATCATGCTCAGTGTATGGTCTACTAAAATCCCAAGATTCTTTCACATATACTACTGTCAAGACAAGTCTCCCCCATCCTATAATTATGCATTTGATTTTTCCTACCTAAATGCAGAACTTTACATTTATTCCCACTGAAATTCATTTTATTAATTTTAGCCCAGTTTTCCAGCCTGTCAACATCATCCTGTATCCTAACTCTGGCTTCTGCCATATTTGCTACTCCTCCCAATTTATTATCATCTGCAAATTTAATAAGTATTCCCTCTATTCCTTCATTCAAATTTATTTATAAAGATGTTGAACAAAACAGGTCCCAGGACAGATCCCTGAGGCACTCCACTTGTCACTCCTCTACAAGAGGATGAGGAACCATTAGCAAGCACTCTTTGGGTGTGCTTTGTCGACCAGTCAACCAATTATAGATCCACGTAACAGTAACAAGATCCAAACCACATTTTACCAACTTGTCAATAAAAATATTATGTGGAACCTTATCAAAAACCAGAATGATCACACAGTAAATGCCATAAACAATGACAAAAGAACTGTGCAGCAAGACGCTGTAAGCATAATTTACTACAGTATAGTACGCAAAATCCAGAACTGCATAAGCAGTATACAATTAAAAGAAATTTGTAAAAAAACGTTAAATATAAACAATTCAACAACAATGTACATAAACAGGTAAGTAAGCAGTAAGGTATTAATATCAATACACAAGTTTATAAGACCAACAGTCTAAGGAAGACACTAATGCTACAAGAATAATTGCAAAGGACTAAAAGGTCTACAGAAGCAGTGTGCCTTAAAAACAAATAAATCCAGTTGAATGGAACAGAAGTCTCTTGTCAGGTAATTTGTGACAATAGTATTGTATACATTCATTTGGGTTGTGTTATTGCATTTTTAATACTCTATTCATATATAGCCTCAACTGAGGAAGAATGATCGAAACGAAGTCCTAATATCTGGATTCTTCGTCTCTTCATCTCATCTAGACCTGCTTGTTCCATTTATTGGACTTGCTAGCTCCTTCTTCTGGACTTATCTGTTACATTCAGTTGGATTTGTTTTTCAGGATGGGTGAGTGGGCATCAGCGTGGCAAATGGGGTTTAATGTGGCCAAGTGCAAAGTGATGCACATTGGAGCCAAAAATCCTAACTATAAATACATGTTGATGGGGTCCGAACTGGCGGAGACTGACCAAGAGAGAGATCTTGGAGTCATAGTAGATAGCTCAATGAAAATGTCAAGACAGTGTGCAACTGCAATGAAAAAGGCCAACGCTATGCTGGGGGTTATTAGCAAGGGAACTGAAAACAAATCAGCCAGTATCATAATGCCCCTGTATAAATCTATGGTGCGACCTCATTTGGAGTACTGTGTACAGTTCTGGTCGCCACACCTCAAAAAAGATATTATAGCATTGGGAAAAGTGCAGAAAAGGGCAACTAGAATGATTAAAGGGTTGGAACACTTTCCCTATGAAGAAAGGTTGAAGCGCTTGGGGCTCTTTAGCTTGGAGAAACAATGGCTGAGGGGTGACATGATCGAGGTTTATAAGATTATGCATGGGATAGAGCAAGTAGAGAAAGAAGTCCTTTTCTCCCTTTCTCACAATACAAGAACTCGTGGGCACTCCATGAAATTGCTGAGCAGTCGGGTTAGAACAGATAAAAGGAAGTACTTCTTCACCCAAAGAGTGATTAACACGTGGAATTCACTGCCACAGGAGGTGGTGGCGGCTACACACATGGACAGCTTCAAGAGGGAATTAGATAAACACAAGTGGAGACCTGCAAGAAACTTGCAGGATAGTTATCCCATTCCTCACACCTTTGCTTCCTCCCTTCTCCCCCTACCTCTCTCACACTCTTTCTCCCTTCTGCCCCCCTTTCTTACTCTCTCGCTCTCCTCCATGTATGTTAATTCCTCTCTCTTTCTGACCTGTCATCATTCCCTTTGTTTTTCTGCCTCCCCACCTCATCACTCTTTCTCTCTCTTTCTGCCTCCCACCTCAAATCCCACCCTCCCCAGGCTCCACCTCTCAAATGTCTGGGAATTTCCCAACCTGGAGTTGGCAACCCTATTTCCTTCCCACCCAACAGCCAACCTACCTTTATCTGTCTTCAGCTTTCTATCTCCACCCCCCTCCCCTGCAGCCTCTACCAAGGAAAATTACAGTCTTTCTCCACAATGGGGACTAAAGCAGCTTACATTATTATTTCCTCTTTGTTATCTGCACAACAACCCTGTGAGGTTGGTTAGGCTGAAAGTATGTGACTGGTCCAAAATCTCCCAGTCAGCTTCCACCGCAAGATGGGGATCTGAACCTGGGTCTCGCAGATCCCAGTCTGAAGCTCGAACTGTTGCACCACAATGGCTTTCATACGGTGGCTGCTGATGAACTGTAGCAAAACAGCTGGGCCTAATTAAGTCATGCAAATCAGGTGGTATCAAGTCACACAGAGGGTGCTGCCTAGGGATGCCAGCCTCCAAATGGGACTTGGGGATCCCCTGGAGTTACTGCTCATCTCCAGACTACAGAGATAACTTTCCATGGAGAAAATGGATGCTTTGGAGGGGGGAGTTTATGGCATTGTACCTCACTGAGGTCCCTGTCCTCCCCAGGCTCCACCCCCAAATCTCCAGGAGTTTCCCAGCCTGGATCTGGATCCGCTGCTGGTGGCTGGGGGGATACTTGGCAACCCTAGACTGCTGCCAGTAAAATCCCTGCCATTGACTGACAGAAACAGTTGGAACCTCCCCCCCTCCCCCAAACATTCTAATCTCCTCACAGTTGACGCCTGGAGCTGAGGCCATTTCAAAAAGTATTTTGGGGGATTCTATGGTCCCTGAAGGGTTTTTTTTAACTTTTTGGATTTTTCTGCACATGGTGGGAGTGCCCCCTGTGTGTAGGAAAACCTCTCCTCCCCCCCAAGGGCCCCCTAGCTCGGATTTAGACATCCGCACAGTGGGGCCCCCCTTCGCTATTAGATATATAGATATGGAACAGAAGTCCATCAGTGGCGATTAGTTACAAAGTATAGACAGGAACTCTCAGTCTGGGGCAAGTGATGCTCTGTACTCTTGGTGCTTGACGGAAGGGCAACAATGGGAGGGCTTCTAGTGTCCTGCCCCCACTGCTGGACCTTCTGAGGGCACCTGGTGTTTTTGGCCACTGTGTGATAGAGTGTTGGACTGGATGGGCCACTGGCCTGATCCAACATTGGCTTCTCTTATGTTCTCTTATGTTCTTATGTGTATAGAACCTTATCAAAAGCCTTATTGAAATCAAGATAAACTATGTCTACAGCAGTAGTAAAAAGAGATAAGGTTAGTCTGGCATGACTTGTTCTTGAGAAATCCACGTTGGCTCTTAGTAATCACAGCCTGACTGTTTGATTATTTGTTCTCAAACTTTTCCAAATATAGATGTCAAGCTGATGGGCCGCTAGTTACCCTCTGGACCCTCCTTTTCCCCCTTCTTGAAAATGGGGACAATATTTGCCCACCTCCAGTCTTCTGGCACCTCACCTGTTCTCCAAGAATTCTCAAAAATAATGGATAGTGGCTCAGAAATTGGTTTTGTAAAGTTTTGGGATATTTCTTTTTTGAAAATGTAATTGTTGCAGCAGGCGCTGTAGAAAATTTCTGGTTAGGTTTTTAATAACAACTGTACATGAGGGTTACATATTTTAAATTTTAGCTTGGGGTTCAGTTCTCAAATATAAGTAGGCTTTGGCTAAGCTTCCCAAAAAATAATTCAGGTGTCAAAAAAAAAATGGAGAATAGATTTACTTTTTTAAAAAAAAATTATTAGGCTGGCCTGGCTTTCAAAATAATTGAAACCAGGTTGTTTAAAAATAGAGTTTAGGCTGACCTTTTAGTCTTCCAAAAACTGAAGTGAGGTTTTTCAAGAGACAACTAATTAGCTTAATTTTTGAAAGAAAAAAAAAAGGTTTTATGTGTAGTATTGAAAAAATATAATCTGAGGGGGGGAAAGATAAAATGCATCACAAGTTTTAGATACAAAAGAGGCCTCACAAGGCCTTCTTCATTGAGTCTACAGCAGGAGTACTGCATGTAAAGGTGCCTGAGATAGGTGCTGGCACTGGGCAGGGTCTGTTGATCAGACTGTCTTGCCTTCAGCTCTTGTGACTCAGCAGGAGGAGGAGGAGCCTGAGCTTGGGGGGACAAGGTTCTTTGGGCTCTTGAGTTCACCCCAGGGACCCAGAGTCTGCTGGAATATCTGGAGGAGAGGACTCAATACCTCTTCTCCAGTTTCTCCAGAGTCCAGCAGGCTTTCTGAGGAGATGAGGGGAAGAGAGGCAGGACAGGTGGCACAAGAGGAAGAGATGCATGTATACTCCAAGGTACTGCCATCTCAATCTGATCTCTTTCAGGTATCGCCTTCTCCATTGTGTCTTGCCCTCACCTCTCACAAGAGGTGGTGCCCACAGCTGCTAGTCAGTATGGGTGCCTCTAAAACTCCACAGCCTAGAAGCACTTCCAGAGGATGTAGAAAAACAGTGTTGCACTTACCTGTAACCAGGGCTTCTTTTATTTTTTTGAAAAGAGGTACTGCTACTCTCAAGAGGGAAATGAAGTTTTCAATCTGTATACTGAAAACTCATGAACTTTTAAACATTTTTAAAAGAATTCTGTTGAACAGGTTGCAGAACTCCATTCTGGCATGTTCCCCCCAGAAAAAAAGTCCTGCCTGTAACTGTTGTTCATCAAGGTGTCTCCTATGCAGGTGCACATTGGGATTGTGTTTGTGCTGGCCAGCCACCAGAGGCTCTCTCTACAGCTATTCTAGTAAATTCTTAACACTCAGAGGGGAGCCCCTTCTCTGCAGAGCTATTAGAGGCTGTTCTCCTGCCCAACAGTCACATGCTCCGTAGGGAGAAGCTCCCCTTTTCCTCAGTCCTCCTGAGCCGCCGCAAGTATCAGATAAAGTCTATGAACTCATAGCAGGGTAGGTAGGAGGGAGGGAAAGTGTGCCTGCAGAAAAGACACCTCGATGAACGACAGTTATGGGAAAGTGCAACACTGTTTTCATCTTCAGCCTTCTGTGCAGTCCCACATTGAGAGACTATGAAGCTCCTTATCTTGGAGGTGGGATGAGTTTCATTGGAAGAGGGAGTGCAGCACAGCTCTGCCAGCTGCTAAATCCATTTTCACATTTACATCTACAGAGTCGTGTTTGACAAACGTGTCCGATGACAACCATGTTGTTGCATAGCAGATGTCTTCTAAGGGAGAGCCTCTCCAGAATGCTGCAGACGCTGCTTGTGTCCATGCTGAATGTGCTCGAAGATCCACAGGGCACAGTAGATTGGCCTTTTCATACCCCAAATGGATGGCCAAAACTATCCACCTGGAGATGGTCTGAGCAGATGCTGATCTCCCTTTTGAGCTATCAGAATAGCAAATAAAAAGTTGCTGGGACTGTCTGAACTCCTTAGTGCTGTCTAAGTAAAATGATAAAGACCTTTTAACATCTAATGAATGCAGTGTTCTTTCAGCCTCTGAAGTAGGGAGCATACTATCCTATGGGAACTCTGGGAGCATAATATCCTATGATAGGTGGGAATCTGAGACCACCTTAGGCAGAAATTGTAAATTTGGCCTCAATACTACATGACTAGCTTGAAATTTAATAAATGGTTGGTCAGCCCTAGGAGCTGCTAACTCTCCTGGCTGACAAAATGTGACTTTGAAGGACAAAAGTCTAAGGCTACAGGATCCCAGTGGTTCAAACGGGGCCAACATAAGTTGGGAAGGAACTACTAATAATGACAACTGTGGCACTATAGATGGATGTGGTGAAAATAAACTGAGTAATCATTTTAGAAAACTTTTGGATGCTGGATGTGAGAACAGTATCTTGTCCTGGACCTTGTTATGATATGCCAAAATGGCTAAGTGGAACAAAGTTTGAGTTCAGTGGCCGCTTTAAGACCAACAAAGTTTTATTCAAGGTATGAGCTTTGGTCCACACACACTTCCTCAGATGTACTGAAATGGAAGGTAACAGTTCACTGATACATAGAGAGGGTGAACAGTAGATTAGCATACAGCATAATGACAGTGTTTTAACAAATGCAAAAACTAAACAGTTGTAACAAGTTTTTTTGGATTTAATTACTGGAAAACACATATGACAAAACAGGAGACTATGTAAAAGTATCCTTTTACTTTTGTTACATTCCATTTGTCTCCTCTCAGACATGCTAAGTGAACCTTGATAGAGGAAACTGCCAATCCAGAGTCTTCCAAAGATAGCAGATATTCAAATACTATGGCAATAGGACAATCTGTGGCCTGAATTCCCTGTGCTTTTGCCTAATTAGTAAAACAAGCCCATTTGCTCCTGTAAGACTTCCTAGTGTATGGTCTGCAAGCCTTGGCTTTGGTTTGACTCCCTGGCACTCTGGGGAGCCATAATTTCCACTGATAAATTTGCTAAAAATTAGGAAAACAAATACAGGATTTCATCCAGTTCCTTCCTATTCACATCTTCTTTGAACAATAAAAAAAAATTAATTGTAATACCTGTTTATTTTAGGGTTTTTAAATTATTATTATTCTGCCTTGAGAACCATTGGTTGAGAAAGCAGGATATAAATACTGAAAAATTATAAGTACTAAAGAATGACAAAGTTACAGCTTTGCGTTGGGGCCCATTGTTTTCTACAAGGATTCTACAACAGAGCAGTTCTACCGTTTCAGACCTCTCCCAATATTCCTTTTGGAAGGAAACCTTCCCCTCTAAACCACTTCCTCTAGCTTCCTAAACCAAATGTAGCAAACTGTGCAACTATGACACTAGAATCCTTTATCCATTCATCTATGAACCATGCCCTCAGCACATCTCTGCAAAGGGAAGAGCGATCAGATATCTGTCTTCATCTTGTCTGAAAATGATGGCATTTTTCAGTAAGAAAAGGGTCCAAATGGCAGGTGTCAAAGAGCTTTAGCTTCACACGTGGTGCTAGGAGGCAGAAAAAACAACAGCAGCGTGTGGCCATGTCAGAACTACACATTAGCTGCCGTAAGAATGGGTATCTGAAAAGAGCAAACCTCAGAGTCTGTTAAATCAATCTAGTGCCAGACGCCGTCATCAGAACAAAGCTGGTGCTGCCGATTCTTCCCCCAGCAGAAATACACATCCCAAGTCAGCGGCAGAAAGTGAAGGTCTGGGATGGCAGTTCTCAAGCTTCAATGTGACAGTTACCTGCTCCCCCCCCCCATTATTTCGTACTGACGGCATGAGAAAAACAGGTGCCATCTTTGGGAAGAAAGCAATTTGGACTTGAAGCTCTTCTTTTTTTGTTGGAAACAGTACCATAAATGTGAGCTTTTATATCTACAGTCCACTTCTAAATTAATCACCCAGCAAAAGAAACTATTTTTTTTAACTTTCAGAGTCACTCAGTTTCTTGTTGATTTGGCTCAGCATCCACTTTTAGACAAACATCACTGCAGCTTGGCTGCAAAGCAGGGGTGTGGAAGCGCATCTGTGTGTAAATAAGTGTACAACTGGTACCATCCTCACAAATATTTGCCCATTTAAGGCCACTTCACCTGCTCTTAGTATACAAATAATGCATGTCTTTAAATGTAGTATATGAAGGAATCAATAACATATGTTCCCAAACACATCTCATATAAATACATACATCACAGAGTTGGGAATGGCTGCAGCTCCTTATTGCATAACAATGGTGGTAAACCTGGATTTGGTGCCAAATAGTGTATGGAATATTCCACTGCAAATGCAGATCTTATATGTAATGCAACAGAAGACCCATGTATAAATGCTCATTCCCATTCTAGAAACTGATTCCGTATGCTCAGTGGACCCACTTATGTGGAAATAAATCCCACTGAGGTTAATAAGATTTGCTTTCATATAATGATTGTAATTCAAATATCTGAATCCAAACTTTTGGCTGGGAGTAGAAATACAGGAACAGAAAGCATGATAGATTGCATAACTGTTTTTTTTCAGTGCCAATCTTCATTTCATTAGCTGTTGCTTCTCTTATAATAATTGCCAAATAACAGAGGAAAAGATTCATGACCCTAAGCACTTGGAAGCTTATGCTTGTTTTCGCTACAGAGACAAATCCAAGAACACAGACTGATCTCTCTTTGATAACTACTTGACCAAATAGCTGCACTTTGCTAATGTTTAGATACATTGCAAGAGCTATGCTTTAATCTTCTCATGATGCCACATTTATGATTTTATATCCCTTCTTTTTCTTTGCTTATCATATGCCGACAATGCACTCCAGCAGAGCTTTTATTGTTTGTGGTATTGCATGCTGCGAACAGATTGCTGTGTAAAAATATCCTACCCTGTCTGTCATATAGAATATTGCTATTTACTGGTAGGCAGTGATGGGATTGGGCATATCCAGTCAATACATTTTAATGTTCAGCTAAACATCAAAATAATAAATCACAGGCCCAATCGTGAAAATGCATGTTACATTAGAACCTCAGACCATGAAATTTAAAAAAGTTTTTTTAACTGCAAGAATACATTCAGAGTCAAAAACTGAGAGAGAGCCAAACCCACAGACTTTATACATATGAAGTGTTTCTCATCAGCCCTAAAGACCTGCAGTCAGGAAAAATTATCCCAATATCTATAGAAGCAATGTGCACAGACTTCATGCAATGTTCTACAATTATGCAGCTGTCTTCCTTCAGGCCTCCTTTTGCATCTTCTGTACTGTTATTCTTTGCCAGAATTTTCAGTATTACTTCTTGCCAGTTATTACATACATCTGTTCAGCATCTGTCATCACAGATGCTGATCTGAATCCAAAAATGGCACTAAATATCAGGAAATCTGAGAATCAACACACTCTTCAATACATAAGAGCAAAGTTAAAGCCTTGCTTACACAGATTACACTTAATTCACACTAAAAGTGCCCATGGTGTTCCAGTGACATCAGACACTTAATCATGGCAGATTTTCATATACCCTTTAACATAGCTTTTTCCCACTTTAGAAATGTCACACATAAGACCTGGACAAATAATCTGAGGAGCATATGAACATGGTGCTCACCAGGTTAGGCATCATTTTCAATCTGGGCTGCGTAGGTGCCAAATCATGAGTGTGTACATGGTCAAAACTTGCTTTATCTCCTATCACTTGCCACCATCCCTTCACATTTTAAAAAACTAGTTAAAACCATCATTTTTTTAAAAAAAAGCTTTGGTTTAAACAAATCAGATGCAGAACTGGGATGAGCACAGCTGCAAACTTGGCTTTACTATTCTCCTGGTCCATTATGGTGCCATCTGTGGCTTTAGGGTTCTATTTTTTAAACCATATTACCTGCAATGTGCCAGATGACTGGGTTTTTCATAATGTGAGGTGTAATATATTCTGTATCTGATGTTTTAATTATGCTGCTCTGGGAGATTTATACATCTAAAACTAACCCTAGCCTTAGATATAGAAAAGAGTCCAGTAGCACCTTAAAGACCTTAAAGACAAACAAAATTTGTGGCAGGGTATGAGCTTTCATGAGTCACTGCTTACTTCTTCAGACAGATTAAAACAGTTACCCATCTTGATCTAGCCTCAGAGGGTAGATAAAAAATCTGGGACCAGGTACAGCAAAAGGTGGTATTTCTACAAATTCAGTGCAACATTCAGGTTTGCAGAAAAAATCTTAAATTTTAAACAAGTTAAGGAAGGAATCAAACAGAATTAAAATGTTTTAATATGTCAATATCCTGTCAGATTACCTCATAAGATCTAGACAGCCATTTTGGATGCTTGGGCAATCACAGACAACCGGGAAATACCAAAATGGATGCAGCAGCTTCATTTTGAAGCCTGAGGCAAGTTGAAGCAGGGAAAAGAGTGGGAAGGTAGGAAAAACAAAAAGGAAGATGGGGAGGGAAGAGGAAGCAACTCCAGAGAGGTGAGAGGGAGGAAAGAAAATAGGACAAAAGGGATAAATGGAGACTGGAAGAAAGCTGATAAAGGGATGGAGGGAAAGTGGCATATTTGCAGTTCTCCCCTAAAGGTAAGTCAGAGAGGAGGAAGAAAGCTGGGGAAAGGGAGAAACCACAGGTGTGTTAAGGGGGAACAAAGAAGGAAAAGTGAAGATAGTGTGGATTCACTCCTGCCTTGTGAGCCATCATGGGTCTCCTGCTTGTCTGTACTAATAAGCGGGATAGAAATATTTAAATCAAACATCCTTTTAAAAAAGAAATCTGATCTGGATCATAGGCTATGTGCAAATAACCTACACAGAGATAATAGCTTGGGTAGTTCACCTATTATAACTACATTCTGCAGGCTTTCTTAAATCACAGGTCTTTGAACAAAGTATTTATACTGAATGTGCAACTTGGAGGAAGGTGGGGAGAGACATGTGCAAGACGGACAGGAACAGCCTCTGCAGATGCTCCAGTGTGGCCTTGAGCTGTAGTGTGGAGGGCTACATGAGAAAAATGAAACCAACTGCATGAGAAAAGTGAAAACAACCACCTGGATCCAACTATAAAAATGTTCCACACTTTTACAAAACAGTGCACAATCTCTCACACAAATGGAAATGTGAGAATTGCTTATAGAACCTAACCACTATAGTACTCCATAACCTTGTATGCAAGCTGCCCTAAGCCGGCTTGACTGGGAGGGTGGGGTAGAAATGTGAGAAATAAATAAATAAATATTTCACACAGGCTTTTATGGAACCACACTAACCACACTTAGCTCAAGAAACGTTACATTCCTAGAACCCTATCACCTTCTCACTCAGCATTCACAATACAACACTACAGATACATTAAGACCCTGGGATGCATTATAAGAACATGTTCCCAGGAAATCATGGCCAAAATCTCCAATTCTGGTGGATACAAGTATGAATGCTTGGGGTTGGGTTTTCCTAGAACACATGAAAATGTTTATTTGCATTTTGAATAACTGGCAAGTGCAAATGCTGAAACTGAACTGTGATCAGTTTTTAAGTATTTTAATAGCCTTGTTTGTTTTAAAACTGTCAAAGTGAGTTTAACGTGAATCAATATACCCTAGCATGTCACAGGCATTTAAATAGCCCATAATGGGTCCAGAGAACCCTCTTAAAAGCAAATGATGCAGCAACTTTACTGAAGCAGAGAATCCCATGTATGTCAAACTGAGCTTCCTCAAGGAAAGGTAGAATATAAAATGCATTATTTGATCTTTTTTAATGTAGCCATGGCAAGAGTGAAGTTTATACTCTAGCCTAGTTTAGATGTCAAAACATAACTAACATGTTATGGTTTTCCACTGATTGCCAAACTAATATTTTGTACACCTCAAAATCCTGGACAGCTTTGGACAGCAGCAGCACACCACAAAGTATTCTAAAACATTTTTTCGCAGCTGTGGTAGTCTTTTCTCCATGAAATTTGTTCAGTTTAGGCGCCTGCAGATTACCTTTTATTAGAATGGAAAATAAGTTTTAAGGTTCTGGGATTTTAAACTGTTTCTCACTCTAATTTTAACTTCTTCCAAGTTCTGTTTGGAAACTTCACTGTTCATTATTGGAAGGCACTTCAGTAAATGTAATAGAAGCTTTTTGCTGCAGCCCACTGATTCCCCCACCACCACAATGGTCCCGTCATCCAGGATCAGCATTTCAGTGAGGTCAGAGAGTTCCAGTAGGAGGAGAGAGGCAGAAAAGTCCTGTTCCACTAATGGAAGTGGCTTCCATTAACAGAAAATTTAGTCTAGCTCCAGACTAATCCTTCAACCAGTAGAGCACAAAGTATTATGGGGCCTTATAAGGTATTACGAAGGCCTAGAGCTCAGTGGCAGAGTAAAGGATTTAGGTAAGAAGGCTCCAGGGTAAAGTCCTTAGGTTCTCCAGTTGTCCTCAGTCTAAGATCCTGGATAGGTTCTACAGTTATAGTAGACTAGGAATAAGGCCCGTTGTGGAAATAAATACAACGGACTTTAGAAAGGCTCTGGGAGAGTGCCAAGGCTTTGGACACTCAATGTCAATTTGCTGTGGCAACCTCAGCAGGGTATAAGGACACAGAGTCCACAATTTTTTCCATGGGAACTGATCAATGCCATCTGGAGAGCAACTGTAATTCTGAGTGATCTCCAGCCCTCACCTGGAGATTGGCAACAGTGGTTCCCCAACAGGGAATAGCTGGTTTGGAGGGCAGAGTCTATGGAATTCTACCTGTCTGAGGCCCCACCCCTCCTCAAACCTCACCCTCTTCAGGCTCCAATCCTCAAATCTCCAGGAATTTCCCACCTGGAGCTGGCAACTCTATCTCCTTCCCAGCCAAGCATCAACCAACCTTTATTTCCCCCTCAATATTCAGCTTTCCATCTCCTACCACCACCTGCAGCCTCTACCATGCTCTGAAGCCTTGACTGCCATGTCACATTGGCTGTCATGGGGGGGGGGGATCTCAGCAGGGTATAAGAACACAGAATCCACCATTTTCCAGGGGAACTGATCAATGCCATCTGGAGAGCAGTTGTAATTCTGAGTGATATCCAGCCCTCACCTGGAGATTGGCAACAATGGTTTCCTCAGCCGGGAGGGCGGGATAGAAATTTAAATAAATAAATTTCCCAGGAGGAAAAGTGATCTTTCTCGGCAATGGGGACCAAAGCAGCTTACATCATTCTCCTCTCCCCCTCTGGACTTGCACAACAATCCTGTGAGGTAGGTTAGGCTGAAAGTCTGTGACTGGTTCAAAATCACCCACTCAGCTTCTATAGCAAGAACCTGGATCTAGCAGATCCTGCTCTGAAGCACTGATTGCCACGCCTAGGATACCCAAACTCCAGGTAGACCCTGAAGATCGCCAGGTATCACAACTGAACTCCAGACAACAAGTCTCTCCTGTCCAGTGAAAATAACTGCTTTGGACGGTGGCATACTGATTTTGGTGCCCCATGGAATCTTAAAACGGCTTTATATGATAGGAAAGATAATATGGAGCCATTGGGCTGACTCAGTATAAGGCATGTTAATATACAGCAAATTTCCAACAAGGACTTAATGCTATGAACTAATTCCTAAACAAAATATCTTTCCTATTATATAAAGCCGTTTTAACATTCCAAAGGGCAAGATTCCATGGGGTGCCAAAATCAGTAGGCTAGATGGACTGCCTCTCAAAAGGGGGACCCTGGCCATTGGCTGCATTCTCTCCCTGCTTTGCCTCAGTCCTGCCCACAGAACCACCAGCCAGCGTCTTGGCCTCAGTCTGGAGGGAGCCAGTGAAGGGGAAGGACTGCCTGGGAGCTGGGTCCATGCTTCTCCTCCGCCCACTGCCAGGTGGGTCTAACTGTCCAAACGAAACAAAGAGAATGGGTGGGGGGAGAGAAAGGGAATCCAGGCACTTCTGCCTGACAGAGAGACCAGAGCGCCTTCCTTCTGACAGGCAAAACTGCCCGGGATCCATTCTCTCCCTTCCCTAACTGTCCCCCTCAGGGGCCTGCTTCTGTCAGTGAAAACACAATGGACTATCAGCATAACCCCTCCCCCGCACACTGCCAAATTGCCAAATTTCCTCTCAGAAGACACTGTGAAACAAAGAGAAGGAGGGGGGAGGGAAAGGGTGCCCCAGGCTGGGTTCCCTGCAGCCCGCCCACCAAAATTCACCTCACAATGTGGCTTCACCTCAGGAGAGAGGATGCCATTTGCCTTCCCTTCCCATCGCCTCCAAACAGAGCAAGGGGGGGGGGGAATCCAGGCACTTCTGCCTGACAGAGAGAACAGAGCACCTTCCCTCTGACAGACAGAACTGCCAGGGATCCATTTTCTTTCCTCTCTCCCCTCCCATCACCTCCAAATGGGGCAAAGAGAAGGGGAGGGGAGGGGAGGGCTGGGCCTGGCTGGGGGAGGGGGGAGCAGCAAGAGAGGAAAAGGTGAGAGCCTGCCTCCCCACAATGTGAGCCTACAGCCAAGGAAGACCAACTGCAAAGAAACATAAAGTCCTCAAGCCTACTGCATGTGGCAGCATGCTCAAGCCATTAATGTTAGTGTATAAGTGGATCAGGGCAAAAGGCAGAATGGGAAAGGGTGCACTCTATTATACATGCAGGTAGTGACGGGGGGAAAGGACGGCTTCCTCACAGCCCTATCCTTGCACGCCTAACTTTGCCTACTCACATTACACTCTCAACCAATGTTCCCTCTAAGCTGTGAAGTCATGTGAGCCACTGGCATTTCAGTTGTGAGCAAATGATTTGGCTACTGCATGAAGTAGTTTGCTCTGGAGTCATTCTTTCCAAGCTAAGACAAAACTGTGTGAGCCAGAGCCTAAAAGCTATGAGCTACATCACAGTGGGGAATTTCACACAGCCATTATGTTCCGTTTCAGGAACTCTTCAGTAACAGTTTCTGTCAGGCATTTTACACAGAACCGCATTAGTACCGGTTTCCTAACGGAACATTCTGGCCCTTTCACACAGAAATGTGCCTCTCCCACTTTACCTTGAAACCTCCTCCCAAGCGTTCTTCCGTTCTTTGTACCGGTCCTGAAGCACTATAGGGTGCTGTGTGAAGTAACCGAAGCGCTTCCTCCAATGATGAGTGTGTTTGTGTGTGTGCATTAGTGTGTGTGTGTGTTTGTGTGTGTGTTCTTTGTGCATTTATGTGTGTTTGTGTGTGTGTGTTTGTGTATGTGTGCTTGTGTTTTTACATTAGTGTGTGTGCGCGTTTGTGTGTGTGTTCTTTGTGCGTTTGTGTGTTTGTGTGTTCGCGTTACTGTGTCTGTGTTTGTGTATGTGTGTTTGTATGTGTGCGTTCTTTGTGCATTTGTGTGTTTGCCTACCCTAAGCATTTGTGTGTGTGTTTGTGTGTGTGTGTGTGTGTCTCTGTGTGTGTCTGTGTGTGTATTTGCGTGTGTGTGTGGTGAAGAGGCTTGAAAAAAACCTGGCAGTCTGAAATGGCAAACCGCTCCAAAGACGGCTCCAAAATGGTAGGGGAAGGGCTGTCTGAAACAGCTGTCACTGTACCAGTTTATTACAAGCCAGTAAGCAGGATCTGCTAGACCCATTGTTGCCAATCTCCAGGGGAGGGATGGAGATCACACTAAATTACAACTGCTCTTCAGATGGCAGTGATCTTCCCCCGGAGAAAATGGTGGACTCTGTGTCATTATACTCGGCTGAGGTCGCCACAGCAAATCGATGCTGAGTGCCCAAGGCTGGGGCACTCTCCCAGAGCCTCTTTCTAGAGCCCGTTGTATTTATTTCCACAACGGGCCTTATTCCTAGTTTTATATAATACTGTGACTGGCACTGCTAATGGAATATGACTTCAAATAGCAATCATTTCTGGGAACACTACAGAATGCCATAAATAAATAAAATGAAGACAATATTCAATAGTATCTGTAAATCCGAGAACAGCCTTGAGCAACCACATTATATTAGAACTATTCAACATGCTACACTTTTCTTGTTAACTGCAGTCATTCCTGTGCCAAGGTGTACCGAGAAAAATGCATGGTGTGAAGGGTCATAGCAAGTGGAAAAATCCTTAGAAAATGAACCTTTCAAGGGTCATCAGTGTGCAGTTCTGTCTCAGAAGGATTCGGACAATGAGTTCTCATAAGGATTTTTTCTTAGCACTTACAACCACATTTAGTGCACTGTTAACACTGCTGTCATAACTCTATTAAAAAGTCAAGAGTACAGAATACAAGAAAAATACCTAGCTTACAAACAGTCAGGCTAATGAACTCTAAAACATGAGCTTAAAAATGTTCTCTTTCAATGGACCTTATTGCAAGAAGTGTTAATATTTTCTACAGTAAAGAGAATTTTTCATAGACAAAAACTTTTAACCCAAAAATATGTAAGTTTCTACGAGCCCAGACATCCATGTGCAGATTTCAGCTTTTGTTTTAATTCAGGGAACCAACACACACAAAGCAAAGAAACGGGTTGGCTCTTTTCATTGAAATAAATAAAGAAACCCCAACAGCTGGTGATCTCTGAACAGCTCCCCAAATATCAACAACTTCTGTACTGGGGCTAAAGAATGCAATCTTTCAATTGTTGAGAGAAAGGAAAGAGTGGTAAGGTACATTTGAGTCCTAGTTTGGGAGAAAGATGGCCTATAAATTTCTGAGAGAGAGAGAGAGAGGCCTGTACAAAAATTATACAAAGCAGAGCCTATGAAGGAAATTGTAACTGAACTGGTGGTTCAGCAAAAGCTCCCTTCCAAAGTCCTTCCTCGTAGCAGAAAGATACAAGTGCTCCTGTGATGGCACGTCTAACTGATTTCCATGAAATACTTCTCATTAGGCGCAAATGTCAACAAATATTTTATCAGATGTGCATCCTATTGTAATTACTAAATAGCTTCCTATTTAGAGGCTGACTAATTAAGTTACAAAAGAATTTATTACATTTATTTAAACAAGACAAACAGGGGATAAGAGAAGAAAAGCCCTGCTGGATCAGATCATGGTCCATGTGGTCCAGCATCTTATCTCACACAATGGTCAACAAGTTATTCTGGAGGGCCAACAACAGGGCACAGAGGCTGAAGCCTTCCCCTAATGTTGCTTCCTGGCATTGGGCTTCAGAATTTACTGCCTCTGAATGTGGAGTTCCCTTTAGTCTCCAGGAATCTGTCTAAATAGCCTTTTAAAGCCTTCGATGCCTGCAGCCATCACTAAATCCTCTGGCAACAAATTCCACATTGTAATCACTCACTGTGTAAAGAAGTATTTCTTTTTGTCAGTCCTGAATGTACTCCCTGTCAACTTCATTGGACGCCTTCAAGTTCAAGAATACTTCGTGCATAATTATATAGACCTCTATCATGTCCCCCTTAGCTGTCTCTTTTCTAAACTGAAAAATCCCAGACTCTTCAGCCTTTCCTCACAGGAAAGGTGCTTCAACCCCTTAATCATCGGGGTTGCCCTCTTCTGTACTTTTTCCAGCTCTGCAATGTCCTTTTGGAGATACAGCGTCCAGAACTTTACACAGGATTCCAAATGAGGCTGTGCCATAGATCTGTACAGGTACACTGTAATACTGGCTGTTTTAATTTCAGTGCCATTGCAAATAATCCCCAACATACAGCTTGCTGCAACACAATGGAGAGACATTTTCACTGAGTTATATACTACAATCCCAAGGTTTCTTTCCATTTTATCTCAGCAAGTTCAACCTTATTAGCATATAGCTGAAGCTGGGATTTTTTTGTTCCAGTCTCCATCACCTTACACCAGGGCTGGGCAAATGGCGGCCCGCGGGCCACATGCGGCCCGCCACAGAGTTTCTGGCGGCCCGCCAAGACAGTCGGCCACTGTCAACTCTCTGAGGAGTCCTCCGCTTCACCAAACCCAGGGCTCTTTTTCAGCCGGAAGGCACGAGAATGGCGTTCCAGCTGGCTTCCGAGGCCACCCCGCCCCTGCCCACCCCGCCCCTCTCCTCCCGGTCCCTCCCTCAGTGGAAGAAGCGTCAGCCACAACAAGTGCTCAGCAGGTGCTGTTGCTGCTGGCTGCTGCTCTGCCTCCCCACCGAAAGGACTCGGAAGGTAGGTTAACCATCCGAGGGGGAGCGGGCGAAGGGAGGGAAGGGTCCAGGCCCTCCTCACCTGTGCTAGCCGGCCACGCGAGCCCTCAATGGCTTGGAGCAGCTGGCAGCAGAGGCTAGCGGGGAGGGTGGGAGGGGGAGGCTCTAGGCCCTCCTTCCCCACGCCAGCCGGCTGTGCGAACCCTCAAGGGCTCAGAGCAGCCAGCGGCCGGCGGAGGTGGTGAGCTGGGAGGGTGGGGGGTAGGATCCAGGCCCTCTTTCCCCACGCCAGTCAGCTGCGAGAGCCCTCAAGGGCTCGGAGCGGCCAGTGGCGGAGGTGAGTGGGGAGGGTGGGGGAGCCTCAGTCGGAGTTAGGAGCCTCAGTCGGGCCATGAGGAGAAAGAAGAAGGAAGATAAGTTCCCTGCTCGCCCCCCCCCCCCCCGCCTCTCCCCTCTCTTGCCTGAGTCGCCTCGTCAGCCCTGCTCGGCTCGCTGTTCTGCTCTGGCTAGTCCCCGCAGTGGGAGGGAAGGAGGGTCATGGGCCAGGCCGGCTCTGTCAGATAGAGGCAGCATGTTTCTCTTTCATCCCTCCAAGAGACCGCTGGCCTGCCGATAACTCTCCTCTCCCTTCCCCGCCTCGCCCCAACCAAGCCCTGTTCCTGTCAGCGTGCTTCTCGTCCCAGCTTGTCCCAGTTGCGCCTGACAGGCATGCAGTGGGATCCTCCTTTTCACCTGGAAGTCATGGCGCCTGGCCATCCTCTCTGGGCCCATCAAGGCCGGGCACGTGCTCGGGGCTGGCTGCCCCGATGGCAGCAGAGCAGCTGCGCGTCCCTTCCCCTGCTCCTCCGCGATGGGTGCCCCCTAGGCTCCAGCCCCCAACTTCCTTCTGCCGCCAGAGCCCAGCCGCCCTCCCGGCCACCCCCACCAGGAAACTTGGCTGGATGGTTGGTGGGCGAGGGGGGGGGGCGGGGAGTTTGCGTGCTGCAAAAATAACGGTGTCAACAAGCCTCCCTCCCTGACGGACCAGTTGGAACAGCTCTGCTTTGCTCCAGGCTTCCATCCCTTCCTCGGGCTGTCCCCAAATTAAAATTAATGTATTTAACTTTTATTGAATTAGCTGCAGCCCCCCCCCCTAAGGTCCCCTCCCCCAAAATCCCTAGCTACGGGGCTGGTGTGGAAGGAGGAAATCCCAAGATCTGCCAATGCCTCTGGCCTCAGTATTTCCCCCCCCTTCTTCCAGAGAAACGGGGTGGGCTCACCTGGGCCACTAGGAGTTTCGAGGCACTTTCCCCCAGTGGAGCTGCTTTTCCCTTGCAGGAGGAAACCTGCCTGTGCACTTCTTGGGCTACAACCCGTACTTTCCATCCCGAGCTGTCATTTTGGATGTGCATCAAGCAATGCTTTAGGGGAGGGGGGGGGAGGATGTACAGCATGTCTCATCCTCCTGGGATGCCACTGTAAAATCTGACTTTAAATCCAAGAATCTACAGGAGTTTTGCTTGCGATGCTCTTCAGAGGTGTCTGCCTCTCCTCTGGAGAGTGCTGATGGAGATGCCTCCCAGCACTAAAGTGGGTGGGACAAGCGCCCCTCCCTGACTTGTCTGCCTCCGAGGGTGTCTGGGACTGAAGGAGGCCAGCACTGGTTTCTTTCTCCCAACAGAACCGCTGTGGGTGTAGATCAAGAGGGGTAGCCCTGTGAGTCTGTCTGTAGCAGCAGGAAAGAGCAAGACTCCAGTAACATCTTAGAAACTAACATTTGTGGCAGGGGAGGAGCTTTGGTGAGTCACTGAAGAAGTGAGTTTTGTTGATTTTGTTAGTCTTTAAGGTGCTCCTGGACTCTTGCTCTTTTCTACTGTGGGTGAAGCATTAGCACTTGACCTGAAGGAACTGGTTACAAAATTTGCTAAAGAAATGGGAAGCAAAAAGCTTGATGGGGGGTGGGAGAGCTCTTTCTCTTCCTTCCTTCTTTCCTCCCTGTCTCTTTGCCTGGGGTTGCCAGCTCCGGGTGTGGAAATACCTGGAAGGGGGGGGGGGGGGAGCCTGAATGAGGATTGCAGCATTGGGGGAGGGGAGGAACCTCTGCAGAGTATAAGGCCTGAGAGTCCACTACCATTATTTTATTTAATTTATATTTATTGATTTTTATGATACAATTTATACCTTTTCTGAAATGCAAAGTTAACTAATGAATGCAATCATTTTAAAAGGTGCGGCCCTCTGCTAACCTTCCCTCTCACAAAGTGGCCCCAGAGCCAAAACAATTGCCCACCCCTGCCTTACACTAATCTACATTAAACTTCATTTGCCACACTGTTGTCCTCATCCAATTTGTGGAGAACCTCCAAGAACTCTTCACAGTCAGTCTTAGTTTTCACCATCCTGAATAATTTTCAGTCATCTGCAAAACTGGCCAGTAGACTGCTTACTCCCAGAAGGTACTGCATGCACTGGAAGAGAATGCTGCATTGCTAAGGAAAAAAAACCATCCTTCCAGAAGCAATGAGACAGGGATGTGTCGTGTGTGTATTTTCAATAACCCTTATACACAGGCATGGAATGACAAATTACTTGGACAGAATCATGTATTCAGGAATGCTAGTGGTTTTCAAGCTGTGTCCCCTGAAACCATGAGATTCCTCAGAATCTAATCTGGGTTCTTTAATGGGAAAGAAATTTGATAAGCATGCACCTTCTGTAAAGCTGTTATGGGAATGTGCTGGACATATTCTAGAATTCATATTCTGTTCACACAGTATGAAATCCTAACCAAACAGGTTTTCCTGGCACCTTGCACAAACTAAGAGCACCTAAGAATTCTCTTCACCCATGAGCTGTAGAAATTTTCAGCCTCTTTGGAATACAGATTTTTTTTTGTGATATATGTACATGGAAAAAGTTTGCCAAAAGCAGCAAATTTGAAAACTAAAGAGTTACACTAATGACGCCACACCAATATGTTGATTACCAATACGTAACTGTTACCAAAGAAGTCACAAGAGAGCAGCTTGTTTGCTCCTGCAGAAACAGATTCCAGGGTATAGTTGGAAACCAGACAATGCAGGAACCTCGCTGAAAGTAAGCAGGTTATCTTGGTCAATGTCTGGATGGTAGAAGTCCAGGATACCCTAGGTGTGTCATCCTCAGTTCCATGATAGAAGAAAGGCAGGTTATATGTATGGAGGAAGGTATTTCTCCCTGTATTTATTTTTTTGTTTTGATTTATATCCCGCCCTCCCTGCTAGGCAGGCTCAAGGCGGCTTACATTAAAAAGTTAAAAAGCATTAAAACACAGATAATAAATATCATAAAACTCATGTACATAACAAATAAAGTGCTGCTGCTGGTATAACAATACATAGTGATCCCAATAGACCATGGTAAGATGATGACAAAGGAGTATGTCCAAAGTCAGTATCCAGTATATCACAGGCTGTTGGTAATAGCATAGAGGGCCTTACCACAGTTCAGTTGTTATTGGTAGTGGTTCCTAATCGAAGGCCTGGTAGAAGATCTCCGTTTTGCAGGCCCTGCGGAACTGTAAAAGGTCCTGCAGGGCCCTAATGTCTTCCAGGAAAAAAAGTACAAAGGAAAAAAGTAAGACAGGTGGAGGATTGTACTACACTGTGGTGGTTCTTAGGGACTGAGTTGAATAACCCAGATTCTACTGGAGCAACTGAGAGCTAACCTGCTGACACAGGAAGATCAAGACCCTAACAGAGGGATGAGATGCCTGACCTGGAACCATGAAGGGGAAAAAAATCACCTTTGGAGAGAAGACCTTCTTAGATGAAATTATGGAAGCAAGGAGCTACTAGAGAGTTCTCAATGTTACCAACACTGAGAAGTTAAAACAAATCAGTTTCACAATGGAGTAAATGTCAGTATACCATAATGTAACAAGGCAAGATGACAGCTAAGACATGTATAGATTATGATGATCTGACTGACAGGTGCTGGATCACATGACTGGGATCATGTGGGGCAAGGCTGCATCAGCCACAATGACTAAGCAGTGTGGCCTGATTGGTCAAACCGTGTATATATTTAATGCTTGTACAGTAGCTTTACCTTCTCTTCTGAATCAATTGCCAAGCGGAGCACTTTGCCAGTCTGAGTATTATTTTGTGGACTATTTATTTGTATAATAAATCACTGTATATATTTTGCACCAATCAACCTGTTGTTCTCATCGTTACCTTACGCTAGCTGTGCATTACACTCACCACTTCGCACACCGTCAGGGTTATGGGCCCAGTGCGTAGCGTGAGTCCAGCAAGCGTTGAAAGTTGTTGGTGCTGAGCTGTGGAGGTTTTGCCTGGATGGTTGGTGAACTTCGGTGGCAGCAGTAACAGTGAATGTCCGCAGACGGAATTAAGGCAGAGGCAAGCGGCAGCTTATCTTTCTCTGGTGTGGAGGAGATAGAGGATATCGCCCAGCTGTTTAAGCAGAGTGACTCGGAGGAGTCGGAGGACGACGTCCAGCCGTTTTGCCGGGAGAAGTGTGAGTACAACATGGCTTTGGCTCCAGCAGCTGTGTTTGTGGAGAAACTGACCTATAGTAACTACTCAGTATGGTCACTCCGGATGAAACATTTTCTTGTGAAGGAAGGGCTATGGACATATGTTTCAGCCCCCCCTAACGCTCCTACAGCAGAGGAGGCGTCGAAGATAGAGAAAGCACTTGCTTTAATTGTGCTCAGTGTGTCTGATGAACAATTTTTTTACGTTTCTGATAAAGACACAGCGAAGGCAGCTTGGGATAGCCTTGCGGCTGTTTATATCCAGAGGACTTCTGGCAGCATTGTCTCTTTAATGAGACGGATGTACAAAACAGCCATGACGGATAGCCAGCCAGTCCGGGAGCATTTGAATTCGCTCACAACTTGTTTTCAACTGTTGGCTGAGAGAGGTAAAGAAATCCTCGAGGAAGACAAAGTATACATCATTTTGTGCTCTTTGTCATCGCGTTTTGATCCACTGGTGTCGGCTTTGGAAAACCTTGATCCTGCAGCCTTAACTTTGGACTACCTGTGCGGAAGACTGCTCCAGGAGGATGAAAAGCTGTTTTGCAGACGGGAGAAAGGGGCCAGCTCTTCTGGGAGTCGTGCCAGCAACTCCGGGAGTGGAGCCAACTTTTCCGGGAATCGTGCCAGCTCCAGCAGGTGTCCAGCGGCAGAGTCGGAAGGTGTTTTTCCAGCCCAGCAGTTTGCAGTGAAACAACGTAGATGTTTCCAATGTGGGTCTACTCGGCACATCCAAAAGTTTTGTGACCAGGGAAAGCGTCCGGCCACCAACGTACTCAAGGATGGAGGCGGGACTGTGTCTGGGGAAGTGGCTAAGCAGCAAGCAACCTTGGTGACGGCAACTGAGAACTGTGTTCCTGATGTTTGGGTCCTTGACTCTGGAGCGTCTCAGCATTTTGCCCGTGATAGGGACTTGTTGTCAAATATACAGCCAGCTAGCCTGGACCATGTAAGTCTGGCAGACGGGGCACCAACAGCAGTGGATGGGCAAGGGAAGGTGTGTTTTCCTAGCCTAAAATATACCTGTGATAATGTGCTGTGTGTACCAAGTTTGGAGCATAATTTGCTCAGTGTTAGTGTGTTAACAAAGGCAGGATTTTCTGTGGCATTTAATAAGATGCAATGCACTATTAGTAAGGGAGAAAGTGTTCTGGCTCAGGGAAAAGTGCAGAACGGGGTGTATGTACTAGAGAATGGATCTGGGCAAGCTCAATCAGTTTTAAGCAACACTCCTTTACACGACGGGTGCATCCATATTTACCACAGGCGTCGTGGACATACATCATTTGATACCTTAAACAAAACGTTTGCTTGTTTAGGAGACCATAAATTAAAGAAGTGTCAAACTTATCTTGACTGTGACATATGTAAGCAGAGTAAATCACAGGCTTACCCAGTAGCTAAAGCCAGTGGCAGTGTTACACAAAGACCCCTTGAATTAGTACATGCTGACGTAATAGGTCCGTATCCAAGCAGTGTGTCGGGGAAAAAGTATCGGTTGTTGATTGTTGACGATTACTCACGTTTCTGTTGGTCCTATCCGCTAGATAAGAAATCCCGAGTCTGTGAGACAATTAAAAAGTGGGCCAGAAGCGTGCAAAAGCAATTAAACCAAGAAGTTGTAATGTTTCAAACAGATCTTGGGGGTGAGTTTATGTCTCAGGAGCTAAAGAATTGGTTTGCATTCCAGGGGATAAAGCACAGGACTGCAAACACAGCAACTCCCCAGGAGAATGGGACTGCTGAAAGGAGGGCAGGAATTATCCAGATGGTAACGCATTCTATGTTGAATGATTCTGATTTGCCGAAGTATTTATGGGCAGAGTGTCTAAGGTGTGCCACTTATACTGTGAATAGAGTGTTTTGCAGATCCATAAATGATATTCCTTTCAAAGGCCTGTATGGTAAAGAGCCATCTCTAGAACACATGAGAGTATTTGGCTCTAAGGCGTGGGTTAATATTCCACTGAAGCAGAGGCGAAAGGGTGGCCCCAGAGCTAGAAAGCTTACATTTGTGGGGTACCAGACCGGGATGAAGGCATACAGGTTCATAGACAACAATAACATGTTGGTGTTTAGCAGGTCAGCTAAGTTCTGTGAGCATTCTGATTGGTCCAAAATCCATGCAAATGATGTTCCAGAGCAAGTAATGTTGCCAGTTTCTGAAAACGGTGAGAGTGTGCAGGGGAACAGTCAGGAGGACAGTTCAGAGGCACAAGCATCTGGCTCAGATCAAGATTCTAGGCAGGTGCCGAGAGTTTCCAGTAGAGCAACAAAAGGAATACCTCCTCAAAGGTATGGGATAAACTTTGTTAGTGCCAAGGTGCCTAACAGCTACGCTGAGATGCTATCTTTAGAGCAGCTGGGGCAGCGGGACGCATGGTTCAAAGCCATGGAGGCGAGATATGAGTCACTGGTGTTGTATAAGGTGTTCTCAAAAGCTCGTGATGTGTGTAAATAAAAATGATGGAATGAATTGAAATGTAAATTGAATATTTATTAGGGCTGTATCTTGGGAGGCATGTCAGTATACCATAATGTAACAAGGCAAGATGACAGCTAAGACATGTATAGATTATGATGATCTGACTGACAGGTGCTGGATCACATGACTGGGATCATGTGGGGCAAGGTTGCATCAGCCACAATGACTAAGCAGTGTGGCCTGATTGGTCAAACCGTGTATATATTGAATGCTTGTACAGTAGCTTTACCTTCTCTTCTGAATCAATTGCCAAGCGGAGCACTTTGCCAGTCTGAGTATTATTTTGTGGACTATTTATTTGTATAATAAATCACTGTATATATTTTGCACCAATCAACCTGTTGTTCTCATCGTTACCTTACGCTAGCTGTGCATTACACTCACCACTTCGCACACCGTCAGTAAAGCCCTGATATTATATGTGTTCTCAATAAGAGGCAGAGAATAAAGAAAAATATTATAAAGCTGAACCCCACAACGCAACTGTTAATTGTTGATAAAACTCTTCTTTGGACTATAACATTTGGAGTATCTCATTTCTTAAATCCTAAAGTGCATCAAAATGTACGAAGAAATTTATATTTTTAATATACCCAAGGACCTAGACTGTAACCAATACATGCAATTCATCTTAAGGTCTGGGAGGGTTAGCCTCCCACCATTAGCATTTGCTTTCTAAATTTCAAGAAGTTAACATACTGAATTTGCATTAAGCACGTTTAATACAAAGGCTCCCTACATAAACCAGATGTCTCTCAAGTTAGGATTGCACGTAAAGTGGAAACAATCACATATTAAACCAATAGCCCTGTTAGCTGGAGAGGCAGATAAATGATCCAGGTCACACTAACCATTTTTACCTACTACTATCCTATCAGTTGGGATTGGGCTCATGGGATTGGTGTTTCATTCTTCCCATTAGTTCTTAATGACTATGCCCCTTAGGAGAATGATGTCTTCTTCTTCTATTTGAGTACAAGATTTTTCAGTCATACCCCTGATTTTATAGATTAAGCTGCTGGAGGGGTCCTAGGCCCCTGTCTTTAAGAGTTTTTAGAAGGACTCACATTCTTCAGAGGTGTTACCATCTACTGATGAGGTTTATGTTTGCATTGAGCAATTCTGACGTGTCAGTAATTGTAATAGTTTTTCTGTAGGAAGGAAACGAAACAAGTGAAATATATTCTAACTTCTAACCCATGTCAAACTTGAAAGAAACTGCAGTAGTATACCAAGAAAAAGCCTGTAAAAAGGATGCAAGGCAGCTGAAACATTTGACAGACATTATTAAATGCCAGGGGATTTGTATCAGCCATTTGATTTTAAAAGGTGCTTTGAAGCTGTCTATCTTTCACGTACTTCCTTCATGGCACGTTAACAAAGAAAACTGAGCAGAGGTAAATCAAGTCCTAAAGTCCCTTCTAGAGTTACCGCACTGTAGGTACCTGTCGAATTAAGAATTAATGCTGCATGAGCAGCAAATATAATTTTTTTAAGAACAACTATGGGCTGTTAACCAATCAAGTTTTACAAGTGAATCTAAACTCTTTTTATCAGCAACCAGAGCAGAGACATCTTAATCCTTTCCCCACCATGGTCTTGAAATACAATTATCATAATGTGAACCTAAATATTAAGATGCCTTTCAAACTGAGAGTGCTATGAAGGAGAAAAGTAAGGGTAATTAGGCTGGGTGAAACACTAGAAACACAGGAGGACTTAAAAGTGGCATTTCTTAAAGCCCAGAGAGAATAATGTAGGATATTCTGCAATGTAACACAAACTAAAGTCAAAGGGGATGCATAAAGATTTGAAGGGACACATATAAAATACAAAGGAAGTTTTAAGACAAAGCTCTACATGTTTGCCAATCTGAGACCCCACATCAAAGCTAGGAAGTTACTAGAAACGACCGAAACATTTAATGCATACGCTGAAGTTGCTTAAACCTACGAAGCAGAAAGCATTGGAAATTAGATGCTTGGTAAATTCTAGTTCATCTGTTTCAGCATACTTAAAATGATTCCAGATGACCAATTGGTACAAATACTTGCAATTTGTAGGGAGCTTAGGTAAAAGACATTTTCCTAAAGATGAAGGATAAGATTCAATACAGGTGAAAACAAACTGGTTAACAAAGCAAGCCACAAGATAAAAGCAACCTGGCCATAATCTTAACTTGATAGTTGTTTTAATCAATCACTAGGCAAGAACATTGAAACAGTGCTTAAATCTATATACTAATAGCCAAGTTGCCCCCTTCGGGCGGATATCTAAATCCATGCGGAGGGGGCACTTGGGGGGCAGGGAGATTTTTCTGCACACTTGGGGAACTTCCCTCGTGTGCAGAAAAATCCTAAAAGTAAAAAAAAAACTTGGGGGGGGGATATTTAAATCCTCCCAAAAGTAAAAGCGTTCCCTGTGCATGTACAGAGAACGCTTTGGCCATGGGGGGGAGGCTTGGTGGGCCCGGCGGCTGTGAGCCGCTCAGGCCTTGCCGGTGCCAGGGGGAGGGGTGGAAGAAGGCTTGGCGGGCTTGGTGGGCCTCGCCGCCACTGGAGAGGGGTTGGGAGAAGGCTTGGCGGGCCTTGGGCCTTGCCGCTGCTGGGGAGGGGTGGGTGGGAGAAGGCTTGGCAGACCTCAGGCCTTGCTGCCGCTGCTGGGGAGGGGGGTGGGTGGGAGAAGACTTGGTGGGCCTTGGGCCTTACCACCGCTGCTGGGGAGGGGGTGGGAGAAGGCTCGGTGGGCCTGGCAGCTGTGAGCCAGTGCCAGGGGAGGGGTGGGAGAAGGCTTGGAGGGCTTCAGGACTCGCTGCCGCTAGAAAGGGGGAGGGGGTGGGAGAAGGCTTGGCAGGCCTCGCCGCCACCGCAGCTGCTGGGGAGGGGGTGGGAGAAAGCTTGGCGGGCCGGTGGCTGTGAGCCGCTCAGCCTCGCTGGTGCCAGAGGGGGGGAGGGAGAAGGCTCACCTGCTGCCGCTTCCTCCTCCTGTGGAGCTCCTCCTGCTTCTGCAGGCCGGGAGCTGTGGGGAATATTCCCCCCCCCCCCCCGAGTATTGCAGGTCCCCCTTCTTGTATGTACTAAGTCAAACAACATTAGATTAATATTTAATGCACAATTTAGCCAAAATTAATCACTTGTAAGTCCCACTTGTTTTAGAGAGAGTTAAGAATTTAAAGTGTACCTGCAAAGAGGGGGGAGGGAGGGTAAGAGATGTAAAATTTCTGGAAATGTTGAAGGTTTTTTCCCATTTTCCTCCCCCCCAAAAAAAAGAAAAAAGGGGGAAATCAAAATATATGCAATACTTCCCTATCAAACCAAAACTTCTTTTACTGATTTAGCATAAAGTACACAAGTTATAAGGTACTTAGCATATAAAATTGTATTAAAATTGTAGCTAAAAGTATGTCTTCTTTTTTTATAACAGAGATTGAAAGTATACACAATACTTGGTATGCACCCTATGTTACCATAGCACTTCTTAATCTATGCCATCTGAGATGTAGGACAAAATGTTCCCAAAGTTGGTATTTTCCTGTTTTTTCTAAAAAACCCTTTTTCCCTGTTTTTCCAGGTTTCCACCCACCAGGCCTTTGCATCTCTAGTATGTGGGGGAAGGGGTCAGTGGGGTACAATTTCTCTAGACCTCATCAATTACTGTACTTATACACACATATCTAGCACTGCACGAAAGCCTCCTCACTGTATTTGGTGTAGTGGTTAAGTGCGCGGACTCTAATCTGGGAGAACCGGGTTTGATTCCCCACTCCTCCACTTGCACCCGTTGGAAAACCTTGGGCAAGCCACAGTTCTGGCACAGCTGTTCTTGAAAAAAAGCAGTTTCTGTCAGAGCTCTCTCAGCCCCACCTACCTCACAGGGGGGAAGGGAAAGGAGATTGTAAGCTGCTCTGAGACTCCTTTGGGTAGTGAAGGGCAGGGTATAAATCCAATCTCTTCTTCTTCTTCAAGTAGGCTTCCACTTGGTTTAGGTTGTTTTGAAAACTGCTCTAGGCTGAAGAGGTAGGAGGCTTCATGGGTGATATAAGGGCCAGCCACTCGGCACTGTGCTTAGCCCGTCCCATACTAAGGTTGCAATCACATGCAGAATTTACCCCAACATAGTAGTGAATGCCGGGCGGATTAAAGGAGCGTGATCAGACGACAACATCTGGGAAGCAGCCCGCAGCCGTCGACAGCACATTTTGCTCCGCTGCAGAAGCGGAGTTAAAAAACACCTTGGAAAGTCCAGTAGCAAACGGGTTGCTACGAGCCACAGATGGACTTTCTTGCATCTGATCACCCCAGCGCACTCCCATGGCGTCGGGATAGACTGATCAGGCTATCCCAACTCCGTGCCATTATTTTTTTCCCTTCTTTGCAGTAAGCACATTGGCGCACCCCCCACCCACACTCCATAGGGAGACTTCAGTGTGGGGCTGCAATTCATCAATTCCTTGTGTAAGCGCATCGGAAACAAACTGCAAAAAACAAACTCCGACTCACCTGTGGTTGCGTCTGATTACACAGTGTCAGGCTGTGCCCGTATCTACAAAAGTCTGCGTGATTGTGCAACTGCGGGTCAACTTACGTTGGAGGAAATAGCCTCTCCCCCCCCCCCACTTTATCTCGTGCATGTGACCGCAACCTATGAAGGGGGAAATTGTTTCATGACTGACACAACAGTTTGATTAATCAGTACAGTACAAATCTAACTTCTTCTCAAAACTACTACAGAATTCCCAAGTCTGGTGTGGGTAAGGGTCACTTCCACAATGGGTCAAAGGCAAAAATTATATTTTTCCCTCAATAACACCTTAATTTTGATTAGTTTATAATTAATTCATACAGGTGAAATAAAGCCAGGTATAACCTCTTGTGTTTCCAAAACTTCTGACAGCTAAGGTATACTTTTTCTGAGTTAAAACTGGAGGCACCTTCATTTCTATAGTAAGAAAGGTTTAGAGTTATTAAAAGGAATAACAGCTCCCCTGCAGAAGAACCCATGATGCTTCCTCAAAAAATCACTCTTCTGGATATTTCTCCTAGCATACATAATTCCACACTGTAGTTACATCCAGTGGAAAATCACTTGGCCCTGCAGAGGCTCATTAAAGTGGCCACAACAGTGAATCACACTGAGGCAGAGGCAGTCTTCTCTGTGGGTAAGCACTGCAGGCTCAGAGGAAACTTTAATTATGAGATTCATGGTTTTCACAAGGCATTGCTATTATCTCTCTCATGGCAATTTAGCATTACCCTCAAGATATTTGGAGCTGACTGGCCAGAACAAGGGTTTAGAAGTCCTTCACAACCATTGCACTAAATTTGTTATCTATTGGTTCTAATAATGTTGCCTCATCACCAAACTTTTAAATTACCAGTTCTAAAGCTTTGTTATCTCAGTTATATAGAGACAGTTGCAACAAGTGCACAGGGTTCCTCGGATCAGCTACATAGGGGCAGGCATTCATCCCCTCCAGACATTCATCTCCTCCAGGATTTAGCCACAGCACAGCTGCCTCCAGGAAACTGTTCCAGGGAGAGGTCAAGGTATTTTCAGTGGCTTTCATTTTTACTTTTATCTAGAGGTTAAATGTAGGGATGGGCAGGGCTATTTTGGGGCAGGAACGCACGTGAACAGAGTTCCGGCTGGCTCCCAAGTTGGCCACGCCCAGCAGGAACTCATTAGCGTAATAGTTAACACCCAACAGCAGAAACTCATTAGGATTGGCTACATTAGGGGTGTGTGGCCTAACATGCAAAGAAGTTCCTGCTACAAGAAAAGCCCTGGGTTTTGACAATAAACGAGGTAAACAGCATAAGAAGCAAAAGGTGGGTGTGGCTGGATGACCACACTTCTGGTGACATGGAGGTGTGGCCTAATATGCTAAGGAGCTGTGCTGTCAGGAGTGTGGCCTAATATGCTAATGAGTTTCTGCTGTTGGGTGTGGCCTATTATGCTAATGAGTTCCTGCTGGGCTTTTTCTACAAAAAATCCCCTGGGGATGGGCACAAACCAAAAATCCCGGTTTGGTTCGGAGCTCATCCCAAACCTGAGCCAAACCCCCGAAAAACCGTTCCACCAAACTGAACCAGTTTGGTAAGTTCAGGATGTTGCGGGACGGCCTCCCGGGGTCCTAGAGACTCCAAAATCACGGATCATCTCTGGCTGACTCTCCTCTATCTGCCCATCAAGTTTGGTGAATATTGCACTTCGGGGGTCCAAGTTATGGCCCCCCAAACAAGGTGCCCCAGGAAGGTGCTTTTGGGGGAGATGTCAACTGCAGGTTCTGCAGTGAATTTATTTATTTATTTATTTCAATTTTTATCCCAATCTCCCTGCAAGCAGACTCAGGGTGGGTTACAAATCACAAAGTAAAAATATAATTAAATAGTTAAAACCATATTTCTCATAAAACACAATTCATCACAGATGCACACATTAACCTCATGCCTGAAACCAAAATCAACCATGAAGGGTTATTGCCCTTTACAACAAAAGCAAAAGATCCCCTGACCATCCCTGGAATCAGATCCAGCTCTAATCTAAACAAACACAATTCTCAGTGCAAAACTGTACAATTTTTCTTCTCTACTGAAAACAGCTATGAAAAGCGTCTTCACATCCATCATTTCAACAATCTCCTTAACAGCCCCTGTAACATAAACCAGCATTATTCAGATATTCCAGATGTCGGTTTGAGGCTGACAGCCTAACAGTACTTAGGCAAGATCTGCTCTAGGAAACATTTTCTCTCTCAGGTCACACCCTTAGCTCACCACACTTATGTCTTCAATGTCACCTGTCTGGTGCTTAGTACTAAACCTTAGTACAGCTCCAAGCTTATATAGGCAGTCTAGAAATAACAAACAACAACAAAGATTCCAACTCAAACTCCTCCTTGTACAACAGCATTTAAAGAGCAATTCCTGACTCCAGATCATTTAACATACATTATCTTGTATAAACCTTACAACAGTCCTGTAGTTTAGGCCAATATTATCATCTCCCACATAGAAGGTTTTTGGAGAGGGCGCAAGTAGCTCGTCTATGGCTACTTAATTAGCTAGATAGATGAGACTGGACTAGCCTAGACCATCCAGGTCAAGGCCTCACAGATCATTTATTTAGCCACCACACCTCTCCAGAATTATCTATCATTACTTTATTTACTGAAATGGAAGATTACCTTTTTTTTGCCCCTTTGCAAAAAAAGGGATGCGGTCTTCCATTAGGGAATAGTTATTTATTTATTTGGATTTATATCCCGCCCTCCCCCCAAGCATGCTCAGGTCACAACAGTTAAAATACAAACATAGCAATAAATCCAGATACAAATTCATACAATGTTAAAATTCCTGAAAACAGCAACAATTGACAGAAGTTTTGATTTCCAGAGGCACCTCCAATCAGGCCCATAGCCAGGATTTTGTGGCTTGTGGGGCAAATTTTTTTCCGGTGGGGCTGAAGTTCTCAGTGCAGAAATAAAAGCCATTCAGCCAACAGAAAGTTGTTACCAGAACAGATGTCTAAATTCCAAGCTGTCAACAACTTTAGATGACAGTTCTCAGCTCCTGCAAATTAATCACTTCTGCCAGCCTATGCAATAATTCTGATAACAAGCCGGCAGGTGGAGGTGATGACTTCTATCATCAAGAAAGCTAACACTTAGGCAGCAAAACTCTCTTCAAGGAGACCAGTTTCTTGACACAGAATTAGAAGGGATCCTAGAGGTAACCTACTCCAACCCCCTTGCTCAGTTTGGGAATTAGTCAATTACAGACCTCACTCTGCTTAAAGGAGTGTTTTAAAATGACTGAAAAAAACATTTACAGGAGAAATTATTGTGGGGCTGTGACTTTAAGAAAGGGGGTGGAGCACCCAAAAGCCCCACCATAGCTATAGGCCTGCCTCCGGAGCTGGGCATATATTGACAAAGATAAGGACCCACTCAGCAGATGCCATGGTGATCTCTAAAGGGCAGTTCATTCAGGCAGTATAGGCAGGGGAGGCCAGAGTATTTAGACGCCTGTTGCCTCAACCAAAGGCCTGGCAGAACGGCTCCATTTTACAGGCCCTGCAGAATTCTAAGCAGACGTCTTTCAGGCCGGGAACTACCAGATGTTGCTCGGCAGAGCACAAATCTCTACGGAGCACATATATATGAGAGAGACATTCTTCAGTCCCACTTTGGAACCTTCTTGTACCAGCCAGGAGGTGCCAGGACAGAGCAAACCCCATCTCTAGCAACTGGCTAGCAAGAGCACAAGCAGTGCCCAGAAGGCACAAAGGCAGAGGGTGGCACACACACGCACCACCACCAGCTGGCCTGCTTGTAGTTTGTTGAATCACCTGGTGGGGACCGCCCTCAATCTCTGTGCCTTCTGGCTGTTTGCAGAGTCACAGAGACAGAGAGAGAAGTGCCCGTTCCCCTCTGGCTTGCCAACTGTTTGTAGTCCAGCAAGCCAACAGGACTGGGCAAGCTTCTCTCTCTGCTCCTGTGCCTTATGGCTCATGGCAGAAGTGAGTGGAGCTGAGGGTCATCTTAAATTCAGGGTTATCCTTTTCCCCCCTTTAGCCTTCTCTTGTGTGTGTGTGTGTGTGTGTGTGTGTGTGTGTGCGCGCGCGCACGCGTGTGTGTCCTTTCAGGTAAATACAGTGTATTCCAAAGGGCACCAATTTCTGTTCTCACAGATTTGACAGCAGCCTGACAAAATAGAAGAATTCAGCATTTCATAACAAATTCTTATGGCAGTAAACTCTTACGAAAGCAATGAATATAGACATGCTTCATTAATTTTCTTACCAGTAAGTGACATCTAAGGGTGTAAAGTATTTCTTCATAATTAAGTCGGCAAAGTAAGCTTCCGTCTCCCTGCAAGCTGTTCCATTGCCAATCACAACAGTGTCACAGCTTTGAATGGAAAAAATACACACAATTAAGACTGTATAAAGTTGCCACACCATCCTCCCCAGCACTGGACACTGCTGCTTCCCTACCACCATGGCGTCAGGGAAAAGACGATTCATCCTACTTTGCAATTTGAGTCCAAATATAATATCATCCCCACTGAGCTAAAATGAATTTCCAGACAACTAAATCGTAGACAACTAGTAGAGGAAACATGAGTTTTGTCACACATCCTACTTATTACCTCTACCTATCTCTACTGGATCAGGACACAGAACAAGAACAGTAAGAAAAGCCATGCTGCATCAGACCAAATGTCCATTTAGCCTGGCACCCTGTTTCACATAGTGGCCAAGAGGATGCCCCTGCAAAGCCTACAGGTAGCACACAGAGGCCAAAGACTCCCCCTCCTGTCGCACTACACACTGGCATTCAGAAGGTTACTTCTCTTTCAACAGGACAGCGTGCATACACAGCATCCTTACTTAGAACAGTGTGGAAGTAGGGGAAGTATTTCTCCATTGAAGAGGCAACCAGGCCAACACTTCCTGTCTTGCCACAACATGCCAGCATTCTTCTTCCCTCTGATAATACTTCCAGAAGGTCAACAAAAAAGGTGCTGTTTTTCATGGAGGGTGATAGGATAAAAATGTAATAAATAATAAACATTAGAACTATCTTTCCAATTAAGCATGGGGTACAAGGTTCCCCTTTCCTCCCTTTTATCCTCATAACAACCTGTGAAGTAGGTAAAGCTGCCATGTCAATATGTGGGTGATCCCCAGCTCTACCTTTCTTTCCCACCTAATTCTGAGGATGCTATTGATGTTCTGAACCAGTAATTGGAGTCAGTAACGGGCTGGATGAGTGTGAACAATCGAAGAAGCTCGTCTGGTGGGTACATGAGAGAGGGCTTCTTCCGTGGCAGCCCCAGAATTATGGGACAACCTCCCTGGAGACATGTGTCTGGCCCCCTCAATTTTCATCTATAGGAGGCAGTTGAAGATAGTTTTATTAAAGACTGCATTTTATTAATTTAGTTTTTTATTTATTGGCAGTCCTAATTGAGATTTTAAATTATGGTCTTTTGTTTTTTATTATTGTTGGTTCAGTTACATTGTAAACTGCCTTGGGTTCCACAAAGTAGAAAAATGGCTAATAAAATATTTTAAATAAAATAACAAGGCTGAGATGGTTTAAGTCATCCAGCGAATTTCAAGATAAGATTAGGGATTTGGACCAGAGTCAGACAGAAGTTTTTATCAACATACTTGTACTCCAACAGAAGTCTCCTTATCTTCTCAGATTCACGGAATCCTTTACCAGGATGCAAATAAACAATATCCGTATGGAGTATGTGACCTAAGAACACAGAAAGGAAACAAACTCAGAAAGAACAAACTCAGTTGCAAAGATTTGTATCGGTACAAGTTGATTAATCATCTTAAAAATATAAGGACTACATTAGCCAATTAAAAAACCCTTCCCTTGAAACCTGAATCTCATTAATCTACCTAATGGGAAAGGGTGAACTGGACGCAATATCCAGATCAAAAAATCCACACAAGTCATGCACCACACGATTTGTTATTTCCTTCTGCACACTTGTGAAACATCCCTAGGTTTGCATAAAAATATGAAATACTGAACAATAATAGGGAGATAAAAATACCACCCCTGCCCACCTCCCAAATCTGCACTGGCATTATTTTAAAAAATCCTGGCTAATATCTTGGGTTGCCTTAACCATCCAAGATCCTGTGCAAAACATTTTTGTTTGTGTTTTTTTAAGGCAAGGCTTAGCCAATGAGAATAAACAATAGGAAGAAGGTAGGGAACTGAGCAACTGGGCAGTTGGCGGGGGGGCTGGCTTTCAGAAGGGTGGGAAAGAAACAATTGGGGGAATGAGAAAGACTGAAGGAAACAATCAGAACAAGACAGGAGGAGGCAGGGCTGGTGTTTCAAAGGGGTTCCTCGTCTGTAGTTATTCTCTTGGGTCCCCCCTCTCCCGTTGCTTTGTTCTAAAAGAATCACTTATATGCAGAGCAAACACTGGCAGAAAACATTCATGCTCTAAACAGCTGGTAACACAACTGGTATTTCTCTTGGTTGCTTACTTACTCATTGGTGAAATTATTGCCAGTTTGCAACCATGAGAGTAGCCAGGATCAACTCCCATCAAGGTTCGCCCTCTCACAGGACTCATAAGAAGCAACTGGCGGAGGTTCCTTCCAAACATCATTACGGATTCCTTCTCTGCATCTGAAGTTAATTTTGACCTAAGAACAAGAAACCAGCTATTTCATCACATGTGTGCAAAGGAATATTTCAGTTACATACCCACACCCAATTGTTCCCCCATTCCCAGTACTCCCCCCATGCTGTTATTCCAGGCTGTCATAAGAAGGCACATTATACCTATAGAAAAGCTGATGCTGCTCTTAAAAACTGGTCCTGGGCCAATTCTTTCATTACCTAAGTGGTGTGATGCTCTCAAGGCAACTTTACTCATGGTTCAGAAGAAGCTTCTGCCTCTCCCTTATTTGTAGTTACAATGGGTCCCCCTCCCAGGAGTCCTTTCTGACCTAGAGAAAGTTAATTCCTAGGGTTGCAGAGGCTGCACTGAGGAGGGAGAAGGGTGAAAATTACCCCACTTTCCATCAGTGCTGGTCTGCTGGCAAAAGAGGTAGGAAGGGCAATTTAACTTCCTTCCGTCTTTTCAGCACACTCCCAACCTGCATCACTATTAGCCCCACTAGGTCCTGCAAAACAGCTTCCCCACAGCTGGAAAGGAGTTCTGGGAGAAGGGAACAAGGAAAAGATCTGTGGTACTTGCACCCACAAACTGTTAGTTCCAATCCACTATCTCCTTCAATCAGCATGGGCAGCATCTTAAATTTATTTGGTTGTAACCAGGAGTTCAGAGATTTGCTTGGAAGCTCCAGGCTTAGCCATGTGACTCGTTCTCAGGGTAGAACTGGATGGAACACTAATAATGCATAGGGTATTTAAATTAATAAACCACACCCTGTTACATAATCACAAAGTGTATTTCCCCTGACACAAGCAGCATTTTAAATAGCCTGCTTTTCTGTGCAATCCATCACACCTGTCAAATCACTGAGATAATCTTCAGAGGCCCTGCTCTGTGGATTCTTGCTTTCAGGTGGGTGGCTCCCCGAAACCGGGCATTTTGTGTAGTAGCAGATTACCTGCGGAATTCCCTTCCCTCCACCCATTCATCTGATACCTACCCTTTAAATTTTAGATGCTAAGAGAAGACTTTCTTTTTACAAGCTTTTGGCAATGTTTAACACGTGTGTGGGGGGGGCTGGATTACTTTGACTGCTGTTCTTGTCCTTAAATGCACACATTCATATAAAACATTAAACATGGAGAACAGAAGGTGGGGGTGCATGCCAGGTTGCAACTTTTGACAGCAAGTACACTCAGTTCACTGCTGATTGATATTAAGGAAACAATTTGAACATCTTTGTAAAGGGACTTTACTAATGTCATAAAACTAATATAGTAATTCAATTGAGTAGAGCCTGCCTGAACTCCAGTCACAGTCCAGTTCAGCTGGCTAATTCAGAACTCCTCAAGATAAATGGAATTTCTTCCAAAGCACAGGTATGCAGGCATAATTTGGTTAAATCCAAGTATTTCAGCTTCTCTGGATCGATAGTAATTTTGGGAACTCATTTAATGACATACAACTACTTAACTTCCTCCCATAAGGGGGGGGGATCTGACCTTAAAAGTATTTTTGAACTACATTGTTAAGCTGACATTTACATTTTATCTCAAAAGCGTTGATATGGCACTTCAGCCGATAATAGAAACCATTATATTGTTGGTAGTAAAACAGATTGCTCCATACTTCATAGTCATTACAATACCAACAGCAGAGTTGAGCCCAATGTTATGACTATTAGATTACTAATTTAGGAGTAGAAATAATGACAGGCACATGGGACATTTAGAGCTAGAGCAATTAGCCTTCCAGATTCTCTCAGAAGTATGAGAGATGGAAGTAGAACAACATGATGGTGTGTATTACTCAAACAGTGATTGTGAAATGGATACAATGAAACCATTTTAGCAGCGTAATAGTTTGTATCAAGAGTAGGGATGAGCATGAACCAAATTCATGCCAAATTCTGGCCAGACTGGGGCTCGGGAACTGATGTTCGGCATGCACATAGTCTCCAAAGACATCTCTGAGCTTTTGGGTGTGGCTCAGGGATGTTTGGAAAATGAAATCCACCCAGAAACTTTGGTGCGAAAATGCTAGACAATGATGGGGTGGTATTTTTCAGCCTTGGAAACACAAGCATGGACCCTGCAAAGCTTGACAGGCACTGCTGCCTGCCAATAACAGAGTTCCCATTCATCACAACAGGACTCAGATCTATATAAGTGTAGGACGAGTGTGCATTTCCTTTGTTGGCATTGTGGTTTTAGATGGAGAGAATATACTTATAAAAGAGCTTTGTTGCTGGGTGTGGTGGGGGATTGCTTAGCTAATTTACTCAGCCAGAGGCCAGGGGGCTTTGATTTGCCCTGGGCTCCTCTGTGCTGAGATTCTGTTTTTGTTTGCTTGTTTGCTGCAAAGGGTGGGAAAATCGGGATTTAATTCCTTTTTCTCACAGCATATTTGTTTAGCAGGATTTTCCTGCTGTCTGCTTCCTTGGTGGTTTTCCTTCCTTTTTCTTTTCATTTTATTTTACTCCCTTTTCGGTTGGAAATCGGGGGGGGGGGGTTGCTTTGGGAGGGGGCTTCAACTTAGTTTACTGCCATTTTATCACACACACAGCTGCTTTTTTGTTTTGGGGTGATATGTGTTTGTCTTTACTCCTCCTCAACTGACCTGCTTCTCCTCTGGGGGGCCATCAACCTGTGGCTGTCTGCCTGCTGCCCTGCCTGCCTGATTCCCTCTCTGGCAACTGGGCCACTTGATCAACTCTCCTGGGCTGCAGTTGGGTTGGGTGCTTGCTTGGTAAAGTGTTCAAAGCCATGAGAGGAGGTGGAAGGGGTCACACTTGTGGCCACAGGAGGATGCCATTGCTTTCCCCTGTGCCAACTGGTCACGAGCAATGAGCACAGCCTCCCCCTAGAGAAGGATGCCTCCAGCATATATTGGGGTTCTCAGCACCCACTTCCCCTGCTCCGTCCACGGGGTTCTCAACTGCCACGTGAGAGTTTTCAGTGTTACCACCTAAGCTACAGCACAAAACTCTGTTTGGAAGGGACTAGAGGAGAGGCTAGAGGCTGCTGAAGGGAGGATAATGACGGTAGTGACTTGAAGGGTGGTGGTGGTGATGGTGATGCATCCTCCCCTTCCACATCCCATGATTCCCAACTCCCTGCTGCTCCTGCTTCCATAGGTACACCTCCATCTAACACTCCCTGGCCCAATGCCAGGAAGCAGCTGTGCCTCCCACCTGCTCCAACCATGGGTGTGGGGACATGGTTTTACTCCACTTCATGGAAATACTTCCACACCCTAGGGAATGACCCATGCGTGGTGGAGTGCCAGTTATGCTGCGCCCATGTCGAGAGGGGACGGGACCTGCAACACTTGGCCACCACTATTCTCTGGAGGCACCTGCAAAGGGCACCCCCCAATTTGTCACTGCCAGAGGAAAGAGTGTCAGCCACTAGTGGGAGGCGGAAAAGGCCCACTGTCACTCAGCAGGTGGAGGTGGCTTGATGCCTCCTCTCTACTAGGTCACATAGATTCTGTCCTGTCTGTTCTATGGTCCAGAACCCACTTGACAACATTTTCCCAGAAAGCACTTTCCTGGGGGCACCTTCTTTGGCATGCTGTAACTTGGACCCCCCCAAGTCAGAGCATGTAGGGGGCATCCCAGGGAGGTCCGCTGCAAGTCTGATGCTTCTAGCTCACACAGGGTCTGTTCTATACACTCCAGAACCCATGCCTGACATCTCTCTGAAAAATACTTTCCTGGGGCACTTTGGGGGTCCGTAACTCGAACCCCCCCCCCAAAAAAAACTTGGTGGGCACGTAGAGGAGAGGCTGCTGAAGATACCCTGCAATTTTGGAGTCTCTAGGTCCCCAGAGGGCCAACCCACTACAGCCTGAACTTTCAAACTTCAGCAGAACAGCTGGGTTTTCCCGGTTTGTGTCCATCCTTAATCAAGATCATTATAACAATTTGATGTTCTCAGTATGAAACACACAATGTAGTACTGTCATTAAAAATGTTAAGCAAATTGCAGCTTGCATATAGAAACTGTCAACTTTTCCCCCCAAGTAAAATGCATTCTGATCATTAAATTGTTTCCCACCAGTCTAACTGCCAGGGGAAAATGTCTTTAATGTCCAAATTTTGCATATCCTTAAGATCCAAATAGCAAGTTATGAAATGTGTCAGTGCTAATAGCGCATATACAAAAACTCAGCTATTCAGTCCAATTCTACACGTATCTACTTGGAAGAGACAGAACTCACTTCCAAGTAAGTGTTCTAATTCTCCTGTTTTTCTTTTTCATGCCCTAGTATTTCCTCTTTTACATAAAGAGTTGCTATTCGGAGGGGAAATCAATAGTGCCTTTATGTGATGACTTGACTAGTTACAAATATATCAGCACATTAAATGAAATTGTATTATCTCAACAAAATGGAATGATTATTAAATTAAGACATTTAAGGCATTATTTAATTGCCTGAATTAAGAGATGTTGCTTTAGAGCAATAATTCCTAAATGGGGTGAACGTTATCAGGCCAGCAGTCCACCTAGTCCAATATGCTATTTCACACAGTGGCCAACCAGTTGCCCTATTTATTTATTTATTTCATTGCATTTATGAATTGCTCACCCTGCAACAGGCTCTAGGCAATTCCCAACCTTAAAACATTTAACATATAATTAAAATTAACACAGTAGAACAGCAAATTATAATTTAAAACCAGGGGTCATTTGGGGCCGGAGCGAGGAAGAGCGATGCTCCACCAGCCCAGGAGTGGGCACTAGGGCAGCCATGGGCCAAATCAGATTCTCTGATCTGATTCGGTCCACCGTTGAATTGCCGCCAAAATTTGGCGGTGGCTTAAAAAGTGGCTGGAGGGGAGGGGGTTTGAGGGAGAGGCTCCAAACTACAGGGTAGCTGCTAGAGCCTCTCCCTCAAATACCCACCAATTTTCAAGAAGATTAGACCAGGGGGTCCAATTATACAGCCCCCCAAACAGGTTGCCCCCATTCCATCCATTGTTCTCTATGGTGGGGAAAAAAGTAATGCTTTTTCCCACTGTAGAGAACAATGGAGGGGATGGGGCAACCTGTTTGGGGGTCCATAGAATTGGACCCCATGATCCAATCTTCTTGAAACTCGGTGGGTATTTCGGGGAGAGGCCCCAGCAGCTACCCTGCAAGTTTGGAGCCTCTCCCTCAAACCCCCTCTCCTCCAGCCCCTCATATACCCTTTTTTGCCATTGACTTCAATGGCCCTTAGGGTATAATGGGGCTGAAACTGACATTCGGCTGGCGGAATGACTCCCCAATCAGCTTGCATTGATGAAACTGACATGCGGGGGGTCATTCGGCAGCCGGAACAAATGTGGCCCGATTTGGCCCAATCTAAATTGGGCCAAAAAAATTTTATTTGCACACCCCTAGTGGGCACAAATGGCAGTGGTGGCAAGCCTCTCCTCCAGCTCCAGCAGGCCTGTGGAGGAAGTGAAATGAAAAGAGGTTTAAAGTTTAAACCCCTTCTGTTTAGAGTAACGCAGAGGCACAATCTTTCCACTGTATTCTATGGGACCTTTCTCGCTTCGCCTCCCCGCCGCCCCCGGCCCGCCTTGGCAGGCCAGCTGGGGAAGGGAAGGGGAGGCTTTTGAAGATGCCCCCCCTTTTACTTCCCTTTCTGACATACTTCCAGTGATGTCAGGGGGCATGGCATATGCTAATGAGTTATGCTAACAGGTATGCTAATGAGCTCTTGCACCTCTTTTTCTATGAAACGACCCCTGTTTAAAACCATTCCAGATGGCATAATAGTCCTCCTTTGCTGGCCACACTGCTGCCCCGCGTGGAAGTGCAGGGAAGGGAACGGGGGAGGGGGGGATAGAAGAAAAACAGAGAATGCCAGTCCTAACCACCTGTTGCTGTCCTCAACTAAAAGCCTGGCAGAACATCTCTACCTTATAGGCCCTGTGGAACTGCATCAAATCCCACAGGGTCCTGATGTTGTTTGGCAGAGAGTTCCACCAGGTCAGGGCCAGGACCGAAAATGCCTTGCCCTTGTCAATGACAGCCAGACCTCCTTAGGGCTGGGGATCACCTAGTTGACCAACAAACCGGGCATAGATGTTGCCCCCAGTCATAAGGGAAACAAACATAAGCCTTGAAAAAATCAATTGCTCCAAATAAGAACATAAGGGAAGCCATACTGGATCAGGCCCATCAGAAGTGGGGCCAGAACGCCAGATGCCCACCCACTGTTGCCTCTGAAGCACCAGGAATATAAAGCATCACTGCCCCAGATATAGTGTTCCATTTATACCTTCTGGCTTAATAGCCACTGATGGACCTCTTCTCCATAAGGTATCTACATCTCTATGTCTTTGAAGTGAGGAGGCTCCCCACAGCACTAAACTGTCCCCTCTCTTACCACTGGGATTTTCTGATGCTAACATCAGCGGCTGAATCCCAAAAGCATCTCCGTTATCTAGAAAGAATGGTCCCATTCCTGAGCATTCAATGAATTGGAAAAGGACATCAGTTGGAAAACAGAGAACATCAGCAGCCAATATCATTTGGGCTAGCTCAAAGTTTCAAGGAAGATGCCTGCTAATTTCTCCAAGAACCATCAATAACGGGCAACTTCCAACCTATACACATTCCTATTCCCACATGAAGAGGGTAAAATTTCCTCCCTTTGGTAGCCTCTTGAAGCCTTGAGGTGCTGTGAAGGTCCCTCCAATTCAGGGAGAGGACTTCTTAAAATTACAGACAGATGTGACTTGAAAGTGGAAGCTTAAAGCTCCCATGCCCAATTAGACCAACCCCAATTTGCCTCCAAGGTCAGATGAAAGTGCTGTGAGAGCTGTTGGACCAGCATGTGTATCACCAGTAGACTGAGTTGGTTAACTGGTTACCTGAATTCTCTGCAGAGAAGAGGATAAATAAGGCGTTTATATGAGTCTTCTACTGAGTAACGCAACAACTCCATTAATTCAGGGACTGCATAGGCCTTTGGTCTCCACCTGTGCACCAAAATGTTTAAAGTCAGATCATCTGGCAACATCATAAATCACAATCTTCCAAGAACCTGCCACTTTATTTTAAAAAAAGAACAGGATGATTCATTTAGAATGTCTGCCATGAATACCTTCTTAACCAGGACCCTTAATCACTGAACAAGATGACAGGTTATTTGTAAGAGGATCCCCCCCCCCCCCCGCCAAGTAAATAGCAGCCAAACATGACTGAGGATAGTCTGGGGAAGAAATATTGGAAAGGAAGTGGTTAACTCATTCCCCCATCATGCTGCATTCCGTATCTAGGTTCCCCATCTAACCCAGACCTACTAAATGGGTACTTTAAAGACTAAGAAAATTTGTGGCAGGGTATGAGCTTTCGTGAGTCATGCTCACTTCTTCAGATACCTGAAGATATGGCCAGGGACCTACCTACCTAAGGGACCGCCTCTCCCCGTATGTACCCCACCGAGCACTACAATCAGGTTCCCAGAACCACCTGGTTCTTTCAGGGCCTAAGGAGGTCTGGTTGGAGACGACGAGGGCCAGGGCTTTTTCAGTGGTGGCCCTGCACTGGTGGAATGAGCTCCCAGACAACATCAGGGCCCTGCAGGACCGTTTACAGTTCCACAGGGCCTATAAGACAGAGCTCTTCTGCCAAGCTTACAAGTAGGGGCTGCCTGGATGCCACAGCCCTGACCCAACCATCTAAGATCGCCAGTTTAGGACCATCTGCACCACAAACCGCAAGTTCAGAAGCTGGAAGAAGCCTGTTGACACCACCCAGATACGGACATTGCAGCTTGCCATTTTGTATTTTAAAGCTGTACTGTATGTTTTTATCTTATTGATTGTTTTATGGAATATATTGTGTAGAAATTGTGTTGTTCGCCGCCCTGAGCCTGCCGAATGGCAGGGAGGGTGGGATAGAAATCCAAATAATAAATAATAAATAAATAAATCTGAAGTATCTGAAGAAGTTAGCACTAACTCATGAAAGCTCATACCCTGCCACATATTTTGTTCGTATTTAAGATGCTATTGGACTCCTGCTCTTTTCTACTGCTGCAGACAGACTAACACAGCTACCCATCTTGATCTATAAATGGGTACTTGTATGCTTTCTTGTCACAGGACAAATACCAGCAGGGATGTGATTTGCATTGGGAAAACTGTAGGAGGAAGCAGCACTGGAGAACACAATGCCACAGTCCCAAATTGACTCTAATATTGATCTACCTTATAGAGCAGCTTTAAGGATTACTGACTGTGTGCATTAAATAGATGGTATTTTTAAAAAATGTTATTAAAAATGTAACAATTCATAATTGGAATCGGTGTACAGAGCAAAGAACACATCTGGTTCACAAAGTAAAAACAAATGAAGGAAGAGAATGGTTGTAGTTATTGTGCTGCCCCAGCAGAGATTAGAATAGTAAGGTATAGCAAGTTGCACTGTATCTTTAAAATTATAAGAGATTGTGGGAAATGTAGTTTAGTAACCTTAAGGTCAGCTGGTTAAGAGTAGCCTTCCTGATGGGTTTTATACAGCCTCCCCTTCCTTTGATACATTTGCCTGGGGAAAACTGTCTTCCCCTTTTCAGTTGTTTGTAAGCTTCTTAGTTAAGCAGACCAGAGAGATTCAGCTCCTTTTACTGCATGAATCACTCAAAAGACTCAGAACTTTAGAGCTCCTACCAGCTAATGAAAATGAAATGTGAGTAAAACTGAACCTTTGAACGCTTGAAAGCCAATAAAATTGATTCTAAATGACTGAAGAGTGTGTGTTAAATACTTAGAAGTCCTTGCTACCAGCTCCACAGCGGCCAGGAACTGCATAGTTATCTTATATTCTAACAGAGAAGTCGGGATATCTTTGGATACTTAAACCCAGTGCCTGGAGCTGTGTACGGGCAAGACAGATCTTTCTATAAGCCAAAAAGGACCCTAGGTTTTCAGAAAAATGTGAAATCTAAAAACAAAAATACACTGGGCAGCTTAAAAAAACAAAATAATAAAAGAAGCACCTGTGGCTTTAAAAAATGAATTCCCTCAGTGGGTGTTGCTAGGCAACCATAGCATTCCAAGCTTGGTTCTATCAGTAAAATGCTGGTGGAAGGGGCACCTTTGGCCTTTGAGGGAGGGATTCTTGGGGCCAGGCCTGGCAGGGGTTGCCAGCTCCAGGTTGGAAAATTCCTAGAGGTTTTTTTGAGGAGTCTGAGGAGAGCAGAGTTTGGGAAGAGGTGAGGCCTCAGCTGGTTCTAATGCCATAAAGTCTACCCTCCAAAGCAGCCATTTTCTCCAGGGAGACAGATCTCTGTTGTGTAGAGTTCAGTTGTAATTCTGGGGGATCACCAAGTCCCACCTGGAGGCTGGCAACCCTGGGCCTGGTAGCACACTGGGTGACTTAATACCACCTGACTTGCATGACTCAACTAAGCCTGGCTGCTTGCTACTGTTCACCAGTAGCCATTGTATGAAAGTCAGTGTGGTGCAGCAGTTAGAGCTTTACAGTAGTGTTGTGTTTGTTTAGAATATGAAGCAGTAATAGCTTGAAAAGGGCTCTGGTATCCTAAAGCTCCAATTCCTATTGGCTGATGAATAAAGACTCCCATTGGTCCTGAAGCCAATCTAGATACCCAATCACTGAGCCCTGCTTGGGTCCAACAGTATTGCTTGTATATAGTTACATTGTTGAAAGTTATGCATTGGAACAGTATAAATGAAAGTGCTGCTCTCATAGAGCTGTCTTTTTGAGCTGAACAATGTCACTGAATAAAAGCCTGTTTGTTTGAATTCATCACCTCCTGCTCAATACTTAAAAAGTAGGCTCTGTGAGACCCAGGTTCAGATCCCCATCTTGCTCTGGAAGCTAACTGGGTGATTGTGGACCAGTCACATACTTTCAACCTAACCTACCTCACAAGATTGTTGTGCAGATAAAACGGAGAGAATAACATAAGCTGCTTTGGTATCCACTGTGGAGAAAGACTGTAGTTTTCCTAGGTAGAGGCTGTGGGGGAGGGGGGCAAAGACAGAGGGGCATAAAAAGGCTGACTGCTGGGTGGGAAGGAGATAGGGTTCCCAACTCAAGTATGGGAAATTCCAGGTCATTTGGAGGGTGGAGCCTAGGGAGGATGGGGTTTGAGGAGGAAGGGACATCATACAGGTATAATGCCATAGATTCCATCCTCCAAACCCGCCATTTCCTTCTCAAGATCTACCATTGTCAACCTCCAGGTGAGGGCTGGAGATTAGTGATGGGCACAAACCTAAAAAAGGTGATTCGGTTCAGTTCCAGGTTTTGGGCAACCCCAAACTGAACCAAGCCAAACTTGCCCCACCCAAACCAAAGCAGTCCAGAAGTTCAGTTAGCCATTTATCCCAGCTGCGGCTCACTACAGCTGAGATAAAGGAGGTGGGGATCGCCCTGGACAGGACTTCTCTTTCCCATTTCTCCTGGCATGTCTCATTGTGGCTGGGAGAAAGGGGGCAGGGATTGCTTTGGAAGGGACTCCCTTCTACCTTTTCCCCAGCTGAGGCTTGCCCTGGCCAGGAGAAAGGGGGGGGGGGTGGATTGCCTGGGAAGCTGCTCCCCATCTCCCTCTCTCCTGGCCGTGCAGCCAGGAGAAAGTGAAACGAGATCCCATGGAAAGGTGCTTCCCATTTCCCTCTCTCCTAGCTGTCCAGCCAGGAGACAGAGAGATGAGATTCTCTGGGAAGGTGCTTCACATCGCCCCCCTCCTGGCCACACAAATTCTGCTGATGAAAAAAACTATTTATTTCAAATACATGCGTGTCTATATGTCCCCTATACTGACCTTTCGTTTACACACCATCTACAGAATTCATTCTTCATCCCATCAGGGATGTTGATCTTCACGGTCAGGACTTTCAGATTCTCTCCTCTGTTAATAGCTAGAATCTGAATGCAAATATCAAAGATAACACACGTATTAAAGGCAACACACAAAGCACCCAGAAAATCAAAACTTAAGCCTGTCGACATCTTCAAAATCATACCAGTTCTATTGGTTCTAAAGGTACATATTAGTGCACAGTATAATTTGATGGGAGCACAGAAGATAATGACAGTAGCGGCAACTGGCACAGATGTCAGCTTCTTAAGAACCTGCCTAAGTGGCATGCCAGATAATGTTGGTCACCATGCAAGGTCAGTTTTCTGTTCAAGCAACTGAGGCAAGACCCTGAGGGGCTGGCAGCACCATGCAGTCTGGCAGTACAGGTGAAGATGACAGGTATGGTTTAAGCCTATCATTGCCTCCTGGAGACTCCCACCAGCTGGGTCCAATGTGAACCTCCAAGGCTCTGGTATCTTTGGGACTCAGCCTGCCAAACACTACTCTTGTTTCTCCCCCCCCCCCCCCCGCCCTTGAGTTTTGGCTTATTTTTATATATATAGAACACCCAGTATTTAACGATGGCATCTTACATCTTTCAGTATTTTGGATACATGTATCCATCACACAAAATACTGCAGAAGGAGCCAAAATGAGAGTTCTTTAGCTGAAATGAAAAATTCCTTTTTTCTATTTTTTTTTTTGCTGGGCAATCCCTTTTCTTGTTCTTTGTTTCACTGTCTGTCCCACCCAGTTTTTTAAAATGTATATAAATATACACTGACCCAGCCTAGAGAACTGAGGGACTGACTAAAATCCTCCTTTTGTCATTGTCTGATAATGCCACACAAGAGACTGATGGTAATTCAAAACTAACAAACAACTTTCTTTCACTTTTGAGGGGAAATGGTCAGGTAGGTATCAGGTTTAAGACTTAGAGCAAGGTGTCGAACTCATTTTTATGGAGAGCCGGATTAGACATAAATTGGACTTTGTCGGGCCGGACCATGTGTGTCATAAAATGTAATGCCAGGTAGCGGAGATATAAACTTTATAAAGGACACAAACACAAAGCCTTTTTTTTAACTTAAAAACATGCCTGAAACATTAGCATTCTTGCAATATTTGGTTTATTTAACAGTCTCTGATAACTGACACTTCTTGCTCTGAATTACTGCATGTCTGTGCTGTTGCAATCTGGGAGGGGGAGGGGGAGGAGCCTCAGCCCAGTGCAGGGAGCAGAAGCTTGCCTATCTCTCCTGAGTGATTGAGAGAGTCTAGGAAAACAAGCTATGATGCAACAGCAGCAGCAGAACTGAACGAAGCAGGAGACAGCCAGTCCCCTGCGGGCCTGATAAAAGCCCTCTGGGGGCCTGATCCGGGCCGCATGTTTAACACCCCTGACTTAGAGGGTGAACAGGCAACAGGAATGAGGTATATTGTGCAAATATAAATAATAGTTTGTCACAATCAGGTAGCTGTTTTGTTATACAGACAGGTCTTTAAAACTGTGGAGAGAGATCTCTTGGCAGTCACTGCTTAAATAAACAAGCATAAGCTTCTTTGTCTCAAAAATGTGAATGCAGGAACATTCACACACTCCATTTTTCCTTCTTAACCACTTGACAGAGATCTCCCCTCCTTTACTAGGAGCTTTTCCCTCAAGGAAGGGCTACTCATCCCACTTCCCTAATTCAGGATCCTCCTTGATCCTCAGGCTGCTTAAGTGTCCTTCACTGTTCTCACAACCCTCTCAACCATCATTCTTAACTGCAACTCTTAACTGACATTCTCAACTGTAGAATTCCATTTGAATTCCCTGTCACTCAAGGTTCTCAGAGTGGGTTAAAGCATTAACTATTTACTGACCATTACAAAAGCCTTAGCTAAAGTTGAACTTGTGAGGGGGTTTTTTCTACCCACATTGCTCCATGTCCTGGAAAGACATTTTGGGTTCAGACACTGCCCATGTGAGGCAGAATCTCTGTACAACAATGTGATTATTAACTAAAAGACAGAACAACTGTACATTTGAATTCCTGTTCCACAAAAGCAGTGAGTGACACTAAGCTAACAAAAGCTAGGAAATATAATTTTAAAAAATCTGGTTACATGATTCATCAGGGAATGTACAAAGCTGCCCATGTACCAAGTCAGAGCAGCAGACCACACGCTACAGCTAGGAGAAGCAGAACTTCAGATCCTACATTGCCTTACAGTGCACATTTAATGAACATTCTGACAAGTTTGACCACCACGCTGGCACATTTAAGAAAGAGTAATCACTGGAAAACAGGGCAAGTGTATTGCTGGCTAATTGCCTCATGGCTTGGTGACTGGTAGAGCCAGAGCTCTGCAGACTCCTCCTCTCTCTCCACCATTTGCAAAGCTGCTTTTAATCAGGATTGCAAACTGAGGCTTGATACTAACTGACAGCGTTCCATGTGCTCGGCGTTTAGTCATGCTGGCCACATGACCATGGAAAAGTTTTCAGACAGCAATGGCTCTTCAGCTTGGAAACAAAGATGAGCACCGCCTCCTAGAGTTGGATTCGACTGGCTTTCGAGCAAGGGAAACCTTTACCTTTACTTTACCTTATGGCTATAAAAGCACTGGCACAGACATGATACTAACCATATCTAGCTCTTTCTCTGCCATCAAATCACAGCTGACATATGGCAACCCCATAGGGTTTTCAAGGCAACAGATGTTCAGAGGTGGTTTGCCATTGCCTGCCTTTTGTGTTGCACACCTGGACTGGCTTGATGGTCTCCCCCAAATACTAACCAGGGCCCAGCCTGCTTAGTTTCCAAGCCCTGATGAGATCAGCCTAGCCTAAGCTAATAGTTCTTTTAACACAATAAAAAAACCAGTTAAAAATAAAGTTAAAAAATCAGTAAACGTTTTTCAGTAATGCTTCTCCTCCTGCCATATGATTTTTTACTGATCTAACTCAAAAGGTCACTGGAAAAAGCAGAATTTCAAACCCATCCAGAAGGCCTCCACAGAAACAGCCATACAGAACTCCCGAGGGAGTAAGTTTCAAAACTAGGGGGTGGGCTGCATCTGTACTTGGCTTGAGTACACGGTCTCCTTTTCTCAGTTAATGGATAATTGAAATTTCAATTACCATATGCAGCAAATACGAACTCTGCATTTTAACTGCCGCCAGAACAGAGAAAACAGACAATTACTATGTATGCTGCTACCCACATGTTCCTGAAACTTCACAACGCAACATATTTCTCAAACATTAGACATGCAGAAACCATTAAAAAGCTGTTAAACGTTGACATTCTAGTGTCGCTGCACATGTTGATGTATGCTATAGGGCCCTCAGCACTGTCACAAGCAAGCTTTCCACGTCAATCATGAACTTTAATTCAATCACTAGCTAACTCAGACATGTCACATATGTTAAACACAATGGTCTAAAAATGACCTGAGGACATTGCACCAATTTATATTCCTCAGCTTTCCTGTGCCTCTTGACATACCAGGCCTGACATATCATTGAACAACAAAGAGAATAATAAAAATTACAAGTGAAATATTATAGCACCAGGTACCTGGAACACCAAAGTAAATGTTTCCATGCAGGAATTAAAGAGGACACACGTTTATTAAACAAGCCAATCCTTCCATGTTTCTTTCATTTTGACAAGAGAGGCAAAAGCTAAATCTGGAGGGAGAGCCAAAATTACACTGCAGGCTTCATCGGGTACAGTTTATACAACTCACAGGGCTTCCATTGAAAGTGCCCTATTATAATGTCTTTACCTTGTTGAAGAATTATGCACTTAATATTGGAGCATATTTCTATTATAAATTGTGGTTAGCATAATTCAGATTTAGCATGGCAGACATTTAGAACACTCTATAAATGTGGCAGTGGGAAAGACACCATCCCCCTAATCAAAAGAAGGTCAAGGTGGCCTGGGGTGCAGATAGTGTGGTCAGCCATGCTACCCCGCCGGGTATGGAGGCATGCCGGTGACCCCAGGTGTATGGACAGGGCTAGGCGTAATGCTAATTTCCTCCTCCAGGCCAGATTATTCTATCATATGCAAGTGCAAACAGGGCTTCTTTTTGGGCCAAAATTTCTCCCTTCTCTGCCTATTGTTCCCACAGACACTGGTCTTTAGTACTGTCATTTATTTACTTTGTACTTATAAGGTGAAAACAGTGTATGTGCCACAACAAGGTATTTTATTAATCCCTAATTAAGTAGCAAAAGACACCCACTGAAAAACAAAATAGAGACTGTGTGGATGATAAGAACTGAATCTCACTGATAATAATTACTGTTATTCTCATATGGCATTGTGTGTAGTATAGCCAGGAAGTTCCTTTAGCATTATGCACTACTACGTGGTGAGCTAGACTTTTGGGGGGGGGGGCTAAGAGAGCTCTGAAAGAGCTGTGACTGACCCAAGGTCACCCAGCTGGGTTCATGTGAAGGAGTGCAGAACCAAACCTGGTTCTCTAGATTAGAGTTCATAGCTCTTAATCACTACACCATGATGGCTCTCTGAACCTCACTCTCTGTCCATGACCCACTTGCAGGCAGGAAGTGACCTCTACTGAGAGAAAAGTCATTGGGCAGAAGGCTGGGGGTGATTTCCAGCATCAGAATCCTAGCTGAAGAAAAGTGCTGGGAGTGGCTGGAAAGAGAGAAGCCACAGGCAGTGGACAAAAGTGCTGCTCTGTATTTCCAAGTTTTTCTTCTGTATATTAATTCCAGATTCTCACTCCCTGCCCATACATGATAGCAACATTTCTGGGTTCAAACCTAGGGACTTGCCAATTCAAGAAGGGGGTGAGTCAGACCACTGGTTCGCTTAGGCTATTGTTCTTGCAGCAGCTCCTCAGAGATTGCAGGCATGAGCCTTTCCTGAAGATGCTGAAGGCTGAACCTGGATGCATGCAAAGGAAGTGCTCTAGCACAATGCTCAGTGCCCTCTACAAAGCATTGGAAAAAAATTTAGAGGCAGCTGTGGTTGGGGCAGGTCTTGCTTAATGTCCTTTTCTGCCACAGCCATGGCAATTTTGCCTTAAGAGAAGCACAGGTGCTACTATGTCTCCGGTTGCCAGCTGTCTTAGTGGCCCTGTTCTTCTGCCTTTACAAGGAGCACGACATAACAGAAATATAGCTGATTAAATGTCAACTCAGCCCTTTTCTTATACAGAGCTAAAATGATAGCAAATAAAACTTTTGCTATATTTCTGCTGTTAAAGACTGAGGTGTGGCCCCCCCTTCCCCAAAAAGGCACTACTGAAGTGAGAGTCAATACAAAAAGCATCCGAGAGCTTTCTCTCTCCCTTCAAAGCTATAGGCTTTATGACATAGAGGTTAAAGGAACAGAAGACCTGTGTTCAGAGTTCCACTAGGTGACCTTAGGTGAAAAAACCCTTCTAATGCTAACCTACCTCAAAAGGCTATTCTGACAATAAAATGGGCCACAGAGGGCACGATCATACGCACCCATTTGCGACGCAAGAAGGACGATTCCCTGCCAGCTCGAAGTGGCGCGATCACACAAGCACATCTGGGAAGTGTCCTGTAGCCGGTGTCAAACTGTCTCAAGCTGCTTTGAGCTGGCAGGGAATCAGCGTATTTAGCTACCAGTGAAAAGGCAGTCTCAAATGGTTTGCGATGGCCCAGAACCGGCCTTTCCCGGTGTGATCATGCCAGCGCAAACAAGTGGCATCAGGGAGCGGGCTTTTTGGTTCCCCCCCCCCCCCCCCGGTCCCAGAATGCGCATCATCGGATGACCCCGAGGGTGGAGAGGCAAGTCATCAATCCCTTGTAGAAGCAAATAAGCGCATTGAAAACGACCGGAAAAAAACCCCAACTCGCCCGCGGCTGCATGTGATCACACAACGGCGGTTCGCCCTCACAGGTCCACGGACTTGTGTGATCCTGCAAAGGCAGCACAAATTGCACCAGCACAAATTTGTGTCGATTCCCATCTGGCTTATCTCGCTTGTGTGGACGGGGCCAGAGACTACAAATGCTGCCTTGAGCTCCATGGAAGAAAGGAGGAGTAACATAGCCCACAGATGGATGACAACAACTATCTAGTCTGTACTGTAATCTGTTAAAGAGTTTGTAGTGGGTGTGGTAGTGACAAAACATCCACGGGTGATTGGATGAGCTGCCTTGATTTCAGAGAGGCGGACCAGGGCAGGCAGAAATGTCTCTGGGTCTCAATGAGCTAGCTTTTCTGACCTCAGCTGACAAATAGGAAGCACCATTGCCTGAACTGCTCTGATCCCATAAGGGCAGCTGAACAAACAGAAGGGCCAAAGGAGGAAGGAACTGACAAGACCCCAGGCTGACTCTCTTCTGTGCCAGCTTGTTCACTGAAACCAGAGGGCCTAGTCTGGGTGTCCCACATTTAAAGGCCACATGGCAGCCTACCAGAGAAAAGCTTCCTCAGTGCTGGCTCCCAGGCTAGGCAAAGAGATTTATCTGGCACCTACATTTTCCTCAAGCCACAACTTTTCTGTGAAGGGGTTTTTAAGTGAAATTTTCTCATATAACATAAAACAACATAAGTCTTCAAATGGATTTCCTGTGCCGTGTGCTTATTTGAACAAGCACTGTTGTTTTACAGCTTAATTTAGAATGTATCTTAATGTGTTCTTCATCTTGAAGTGTATTTAATTTTTTTATCAGTCTCTTTTCTGAACTGCAGTGCAGAAAGGCAGAATAAAAATATAGCAAGTAAATACGGCGAAGGAAAGAAGAGTGGGAATGGGGCCAGAAAAACTGAAGGTAAAACAGGGGGTCAGATGGAGAGGATTCAAAACTGGGAGGCAGGATGGAAGCGGGGGGAGGGGGGGGAGGATGGGAGGGAGGGAGAGATCTGGAGCTGCGGAAGAAAAGGAATGCTGAATTAAATATATTGATGTCAAATAACAAGACCAACTTTCTCACTGCTGGCCAATATTGTATGCATTTTGGGTGTAAAGGTTAGTTTCAAGTCACAGTGCTTGTTCAAATAAGCACACAGCACAGGAAATCCATTTGAAAAGACTCCAGAGAGATTACTCCAAAGAGGTAAAATTCAAGGTTAGCTGTTCAAGGTGAAATCCTTGTCTTTTCATTGCTTAGCAGACTGCAAGACAAAGGAAAGCACAAATGGCCCACTGCAGACAAGAGAGTGTCCTCAGCCCTTAACCATGGTCCAGCACACTCCACAGGCCCATTCACTCCCACCCTCTCTCATGCCTCCGTTCTCTTTTCAGTGCTTGCCATGATGCAGTGTGGATCTGCTGAAGTTAATGCTAACATGGGTAATCCTCACAGTTTAAAGGTTGCAAATATTAGACTGAGTCTCACGAATGATTTCTGTACAGTTCTGGGTGCAATTTTTTTTTCTGATTTCCACACTCGTGCAACATTCCTCCTGTACTGCCCCCAGTCCCCCAAGAGCATTATGGGAGGGGGCATTTGGACTGCAGCAAAAGGAGGGAGGCAGAAAAGTCATGTTCCATGGATTCAATTCCTCTAGTCGGTAGAAATTTTTAGTGAGATCCAAGCTTTTGGTTTATAAAAGCAAGCATGGTTCTGGTGAAACTTTGGGGTAGATGCATATTATACCACGATCAACACCAAAAAGGGATGAGAATGAAAATTTGTGCAAGGGGCAGGTCTCATAGGGTATGCCCCAACTCTTCAGTATGGTTAAAAGACAGGACACCATTATATCAGTGCTATGTGTTTGGAGTCTGAAGGTGATCCATGGAATTCAGTAGGACTAATTTGGGAAAAGGTGCTTTCAGACTACAGAACACTAAAGAAAACCCTCCTTTTCTTTTTTCTAAAAAACCACTCCTAAACATAGTAACATTTTTTAAAAAAAACACTAAAATAGCTCCTTTTTTACTTTAATAATATGAACATTTAGCACATACTAAGTGTGCAATTAAATAAAAAAAGAAACTACCACCATCCTTTCAGGTCACCTTTAACGACAATTATCAACCTTTTCTCACTGCGTCAGGCCAATTTCAACTGACAGGTTTAATGTCGAGTGGCTCAGAGCATTCTCTGATCATGTAGATGTTCCCTGAGCCATTCAGCACAGCAGTGGTTGACACAAGAAACCTGACATCGGACAAGAAGTCTGAGGCTGGATTTAGAAAACTGTGAAACGGAATTGGGCAAACCAGGGCTCCAGGCACAGCTCAAAGCAAAAGATGCGAAGTGGGGGGGGGGGGGCAAGTAAGCATTACAGAACTCTCCTTCTTCTTAGGAGGAAACTATAAAACATTTCTTTCTTCCTCAGCCATCGTTCTAGAATACTGAGGCACATGCCCTTGTATCAACCAAAAGGATACCTGCCGCTGCAAGTCTTTCCCTCAGGTTAATGACCTCAATCCTGCTGCCCAGTGCACAATTTTCCCCTTGTGTATGAGGAAAATGGATACAGCTGGGCTTTTTGAAACACCAACTTAACCTTCCTTTTCCGTGTCACTCCTGTGCCTGGAGGACCATAAGAGATGGATGCCTCATTCACCTCAATACCATTCCTTACTAGGAAGCACTAGCAGGCCTCTTCTTCCCCACCATGCCAGGGTAGAAGCAGGCATGACATCACATGCAAGAATGTGCAGATGTAGTGGGTTGTATTGAGACTTGGATTCAAATACCCACACAGTCATTGCAGCTCACTTAGCAAGCCAGGACCAGTTACAAGCCCTCCACTTAATCTACTGCACAGAACTGACATTCGGGTAAACTGGCATCACTCTTGCTCATGCCACCAAGAGAAGGTGACAAATATGAGACTGATAAATACTTCAAGGCAAGCCACTGGAAGGCTCCACATTGAAGTAAATAACCTGGCTGCATTATAGTAAATCCAGCAGCTTTGCCACAAAGAAGGGAGCCTAAGGGGAACCCTTCCACATGCTTCTCTCTGTGTTCTTGAAGAAACAGTCTTGGCCAAGCTGAACAAGACATAAGGGGGGAAGGAGAATCCCTGCTACTAGATATTCTCTTCTAGGGATATCACATTCAGAGTATCAGATGCACCTCCCAAAAACAGGTGCAGGATTTTGAACAGCAATTGCAGATGCAGGAAAAAGAAAAACTAATGACTTCTTGTCTTAGGTACTGAGCAATTAAGCCTTTTGCAGACAGCATGGAAGGATGCATGACAGTCTTGTACCAGGTGCAACAGCAAGCTGGTGCGTCAGAGCTTTGAATATGGATCGATGATGAGAAGCCACTTGGCACATCCAACACCACAGGAAATTGGTCATTGAATGGTACAAATCAGGAATGGCAATGCACAATAGAACACCATCCTTTGAAAAGGAAGCCAGTAAAACTAAATGAATAATAGGAGAAGACTATTACCGTATTTATTTGTATGTGCCTCTACTTTTTCCTTTAACAAAATGCAAACACAATTGAGATAAGTCTCTGTAGCTTTAAATGCAACAGAGTGAAATCATTCTAGGATGTGAATTAATATAAAAAATAATTCCAAAAATTCTACCCTCACGTGAATTGCATAGCCACTATTATTATTACAGATAAGTGTGCCAAATGCTTTATTATTTTAAGACAAGGTGAAGTATCTATGGAAATAAAAAGGGTTGCCAACAGGCCTGGATAAAAATTTCTTGTCCATTTAATAGAGACTACGTGTATGGAAAAGGGCAGCTGAAACTTTTCATGGCATGAAGGTAAATAGGACCACCTGATAAATAACATTCCATTAAGCCTTTCTTCTAAGGACAAAACACATGTTTCCAGGCACTTGGCAACTCCAGAAACAACAGGGAAGGTTTCACACATGCCTATGCTAGTTCCAGCGTAAACAAATCAATTTCTCCTCTTTTAAAAATATCTTCTTATGCCATGTATAAACATACCTGGTGATGCTGAATGTTCTTTATATTGCAAGAAAAATTCTGGTATAGATGAAATTTGTTGATGTCCTTTTCATTGGCTTTTTTGGAGGTCACTTTTGATAAAGATGACTGAAGGCAAACATATCGTTTTTGACATCTACATACATAAAAGAAGATGAACAGAAAGTATGTTTTCTCCAGTATACTAGGAATCACTGCATTATTAGCCTTCAACTAAAAGAAGCACAAATAAACTAACTGTTTTAACAACTGCATATTGTATTATAACAGCATCACAAAAACTTACAGAATTTAAAAGGCCTCCTTACACTACAGCAGCATCACAGGAAAAGGCCAGATAGCCTATGCCTGGACTTGCTTCCCACCTGAGTCCATTCTTAGATCCAAGCATGTTCCTGACCATGCTCTGTTGCGTCATTCCTATTCAACATCTCACCATGACAGACTCTGGTTAATGGACCACCCACATGTTTTTTAAGTTGATATCAAGGCACCATACAGAATTAATGCTTCCTAAAAACAAGCTTGTAACTTAAAACCTAGTACTTCCATGTCTCTTTCTGAACACATAAATGCATGGGTGGCTCACAAAGGTATGGTCAATCTTCTGACCTTGAGATTCTGACCCCTCCAGGGCAACTGGTTGTCCACTGTGCGAGACAGGACACTGGAGCCAGCAGGCTCTTCATATGCTCTTATTCCTCATTCTAACTACTGAGCGCCCAACAGCCTTCTCATGCACATGGCTGCCATCATGCTGAGAGTCAAGGCAGAGCCAGAATTGTGGACAAGGGGGGAGTTGCAGAACTCATAACAGGGATGCCATTTTTAATGGCAGCACCACAGGCACTGTAATACATACACGGTAAAAGGACACAGTGTATGTGTCAGCATATATAGAAAGAAAAAGCAAGTGTGCTCTCCTAAGGGGAAAAAGTGGACTGGTTTGCCTTGAGGGCATGGAGGGAATGTCTCCTCATAGTGGCCAAGAATGCCAGTGTAAACCAGTAAAAAACCCCCGTATGTACCCCAGAGAGCACTTCGGTCTGGGGCCCAACATCACCTAGTGGTACCAGGCCCCAGAGAAGCCAGGCTCGCTGTCACTAGGGGGACAGCTTTTTCGGTGGTGGCCCCTTCCTGGTGGAATGAGCTCCCAGAGGAGATCAGGGCCCTGCGTGACTTGATGCAGTTCCGCAGGGCCTGCAAGATGGAGCTCTTCCGCCAGGCTTTTGAATAGGGGCCACCGCCCCTGTTCCTCTCCCCCTCTATGTTTTGCCATCACTAAGGGGCCCAGTGAATAGTGAACACCATCGGGCTCCGAGACACTGTTGCGGGGCTGGGAAGGGTATGGGTAGTTGCAGTGGTCCTTTTGTAGAAAAAGAGGTGCAGGAGCTCATTAGCATAACTCATTAGCATATGCCACATCCCCTGACATCACCGGAAGTGTGTCAGAAAGGGAATGTCAGTTTCAGCCCCATTATACCCTATGGGCCATTGAAATCAATGGCAAAAACTCATAGGGTATATGAGGGGCTGGAGGAAAGGGGGTTTGAGGGAGAGGCTCCAAACTTGCAGGATAGCTGCTGGGGCCTCTCCTTGAAATACCCACCAAGTTTCAAGAAGTTTGGACCACGGGGTCCAATTCTATGGGCCCCCAAACAGGTTGCCCCATCCCCTCCATTGTTCTCTATGGTGGGAAAAAACATTACCTTTTTTCCCACCATAGAGAACAATGGAGGGAATGGGGGCAACCTGTTTGGAGGCCCATAGAATTGGACCCCCTGGTCCCATCTTCTTGAAACTTGGTGGGCATTTGGGGGAGAGGTCCCAGAAGCTACCCTGCAAGTTTGGAGCCTCTCCCTCAAACCCCCTCCCCTACAGCCACTTTTAAAGTTGCTGCCGAAATTCAGCGGCGGGCCGAATCAGATCAGAGAATCTGATTCCGCCCGTGGCTGCCCTACTGCCCCTCCTAAGCTGGTGGAGCGGCGCTCCACCTCGCTCCAGCCCCAAAGGACCCCTGGGTAGTTGGTTCACCACTGATTTTAATGGAGTTGTACTAAATTTCCTGCTGATATTGTTTTAATCTGTTTTATCTTTATTGTATTTATTGTTTTATGATTCTTGGCATGTCCAAGTCATGTAAACCGCTCTGAGCCTACAGTTGTGGGGAGAGCGGCCTAGAAATCCAACAAACAAACAAATAAATAAATAGAAGGGGAGAAGCATTTTGTACTCTGATATTTAAATCTTAGCAGAACATTAAATAAAAGATCTGAAGGCAAATAAACTAATTGCACTACCCTTCATTAAAAGAGCTAATTTGGGGAGTTTACCCATCCTGCTATGGGGTTTATAAAATGTGACCTCAACAAACAGCTTATCTGCACTCAGAGTCTCCTTGCATCAGTGATGGGTAAAGCCCCCTTCAGTGTGCCCAGGAAAAAGAGACAAAACTGTATCTGTAAGAGCTGCAAAACAAGAACATCGTGACCTGTAACAAAGATACTTACAAGGCTCTGATGAAATCCAGCGTATCTTTATCTTTAGCAACCATGTCAGCCAAGATGTGTTGAACTCCAGATTTTACTTCCTCAATAGTAGAGAGCCCTCAAAGAAAACAATTGACAAATGAATTCATTTATTTGAGTTAAAATTTACAACCCACGAACACAACCTCCATGGAACCCTCAGGGTAGCTGAAGTGTGGCTTACCAAAATTCAAGACATTAAAAAAGGTACTGTTTATCTAACAATAAATTCTTTATTACTGACTTTAGCCTAATGAGAAACACGATGGAATCACAAGCCAATGTAGGGACAAAGCTTGCACCACAGGCTGGCATGTCCAGACCTAGAACTGTAGGCTCCAGATCTCTGAACTCAGCAGAATGGGAAGTGCAGACAGAACTGCTATCCTATTTATCAGGCAATTTTTAATAGCAGGCCTTGCCAATAAAAAAGCATCATGCACTGACCAATCACAGGAACCAACGTTGCACAGTCCTTTTACTCTCCAATTTGATATGTTTATAAAGTTGGGACAAAGGATCTGGGAGACCCAGGTTTGAATTCCCACTCTGCCATGGAAGCTCGCTGGGTGACCTTGGGCCAGTCACACTCAGCCTAACCTGTTATAAGGATAAAATGGAGGACAGAAGGATGTACACTGCTTTGGGTCCGCATTGGGAGAAAGGAGGGATAAAAATGAACTAAATTAATAAAAATAAATGTCCAGTTATTTCAGCCCCAACAGTTAGCAAAAGAGGAGCCACTTAAATATAATGAATTTGCTAGACATCTGAACCACACTTAACAGGTACACATTTAGAACTTGCTTCAGCAAAATATCCAATTCCATATCTTTCACAAAGAAACCTCTCTAAAATGAAATAGAAGAGGACACTGTTCCAGGAAGATCAAGGCATTTTATTGTCTAACATTGCCCCCTACAGATTCATGTATAATTACTATAACAGATATAAAGTAAGATAACACAAAAAATGTGATCTAACTCAAAATCAAGTATGTTATTCAAATGGCAATTTTTATCTTCTTTTCAAAGTGCCATCAGCCTCTTGCTGCACCCACACATATACATGAAGCTGCTTTATGCTGAGTCAGCCTCTTTGTCTATCAAGGGCAGTGCCGCACAGTCTGACTGGCAATGGCTCTCCCGGGTATCAGGCGGAGGTCTTTCTCATCACCTGCCGCCTGATCCTTTTACTTAGAGAGGCCAGGGACTGAATCCGGAGAATTTCCACAAAACAGGTGCTTTACCACTGAAGTGCAGCCCCTTCAATAGCTACCCCACTCAGCCGCTCATATTATTAAACAGCCTCTACAGCTGAGGTAACATCTCAATAGAAACTGTTCTCAACAAAACTCTCCAATCCATATTAGAAGTCACTCATTAAGTAAAAAAAAAATTGTTCATAAACTGTGTGCCACCCTATTAAGCAGAGAATGGAGGACTCAAACTATTCTTATGAATTAGCCCAAAACTTATTATCACGCTTATTATACTATTAGGAAAGTAACAAGTCATCCAAAACAGCTTTAGAACACCAGTCCATGCACAGAAACTTACCCTGCGAAACTGTACAACCAAGCCTCTTTTCGAGAAAGTGCTATGGCAGGTTTAGTTTCCGTTTCCTGTACCCGGAAGTTATGTTTGCAAAATCAACTGGTCAGTTGAAAAGTTAGCTTTTAATATTGATTTTTAAAAGGATTTTTTGAAGTAAATTGCTTCTGTCAAAATCTTTTCACTACATGAAGATGCCTTTTAAGTAGCAGATGCTTCCATTGCAATAGATTTAAAAGAGCTTAGTTTTGGCTGGAAGTTCCCACTCTTAATAAAATAATAAATAAGTTTTATGTCTTGAACAAGGTGAAAAGAGGAAGGCTGCCTCCAACAAGAGGCACAAACAAGGGGTAACAGTTACGCAGATGTAAGTAACAGAAGCATATATGAACTGGCCATTGATTAGGCTGATGACATCCAGCTCCATTTCCCCTTTAGACCTGAACCAGATGAATCAATAGATGTTCTGTACAGATTCCTAGAGGCAGTTACATGCTGGATGAGGGCCGATAAACTGAAGTTCATTCCACATAAGACAGAGGTGATACTGGTCAGTAAGGTGTCTAATCAGGGATTAAGGAGTCACGGTGTGGAACCATGGCTCAATGGTTAAACAGTTGCTTCATATGCAAAACAGAACTCCCTACTCAGGGTTGCTAGTCCATCCCTTTCGATCACAGTCTTTTGCTAGTGGTTGAAGACTTTTTTGTTTCATCTGGTGTCCCCTCCTTCCTGACCTATGTTTTAATTCTGGGGTCTATGTTTTTATATATGCATTACACTCTTGGTTTTATACTGTTTTCTAATGTTCAGCTTCTAATTGTTAGTCCCCTTGGTGGCCCTCATTGGGCTGAAAGGTGGAATATAAATTCTGCAAATAAATAAAAAATAAAACAAATAAATGTATGCCACTCTAAGGCCCTTGAAGGAAGAGCAGTATACACAGCCAATAAAGTATGCTACTGAACGAAGAGCATGTATTATGGGTATTTGGCCCGAAGACTAAACCCTGATGCATTAAAGCATTATCTGAAAAACCAAGCCAGTCACACCTATTATACCTGGAGCTTACCTTCCACATTAGGCTTGACATAAGAAAACAGGTTGAGTTCTCTAGGATTTCCAAGGAGTAAATTGGCTGCCTGTTCTAATCCCAGCTGTCTGGCCCTCTGAGCCTTGGTGCCTTTACTTCCAGTTTTATATGGACCATACTAGGATAAAACACACACACACAATATAGACGAACAGAATGTATTTAAGTAAAAAGTAGCAGAGAATGACAAATTGACATGTATCCTACTGTTCTACTGAGCAAAGCTTCCAGCCCAAGGGGCCTTCCTTCCTCTAGCTTGTGGCTGTTCCTCTCAAGCTGGAGGGAGGCTCCATAGCCTGAAGGAACTTCCTGCAGCCTATGACTGGATACATCGCAACATTCTAGACTTTGTCACCTCCATTTTATTTTGCGACACAGAGAGATAATATTTACACAGAGCATTAAAAAAATGCCAGGTGATATTCTTTACACAACACCAATATGTTGAAGGCACACTAAAATATTTCATCTGTGCCTGCACTGCAGACAGGTGGGGGAGTCATGACCCTTGCTGTGTGGGGGAGGAAGGTGTCGGTCAGGTGGGTGCCTACGAGAGCTGCCACTACTGTTGCCATGGGGGAAAGCTGCCAGGTGGGAGTTTCTGCTGCTGCCAACACTGGGGGAGAGCAAGAGCTACTGACATCATTGCTGAGAGAGTGAAGCTGTGAGCAGGCACTGCTGTTGCTGGGGTGGGGGAGGTGCAGGGCTGGGAGGGCAAGATTTGGGTGAGCAAGCGGGGCTGCCCAGGGCAGGGTAGGTGGCCACTGAAGGTGTATGGCAGCAGAAGCTGCTGCCAGCCAAAAAGAAGCCCACCATGCAACCTGTTACCCAGGAGCAGTGACACTCCCTCCCTCCCCAGCTATACTGTTCTTCCCCACCTCTGACAAGGAAAAACTGACAGGTGGTAGGACCAGGAGGTGCCACTGCCCCAGTCCACATCAGAGAGAGAAGCAGGGCAAGCATCGGCAGGCAGGAGGCAGAGGCCTTCCTCCATCCCTCTAGATGGGCTGTTTGGGAGAGGAAGGTGCCAGACAGGCAGGTGCCCAGGACAGTTGCCACCACTGTTACCAAAGAGGAGGAAACAGCCCCCCACATATGCACACACGCAGGGAATTCCCAAGTGAAGAGAGACCCATAAGAATTGTCTCCCTCCAACACTATCCTACCAATTGTGCAGTTCTTTGGGTCTGTGGGTCTCTTCTGCCACCTCACTTCAGAATGGGAGGTGATATTACTTATGGTGGGAGAAGATTCATATTCCAAGGTGCAGTACAGTCCCTCCCAAAATGTGTGTGCATGCATCTCTCTCTCTCTCTCTCTCTCTCTCTCTCTGAGGCTGGGACTGGCAGTCTAGAAACATTTCCAGCTTTCCCTACCTACAGCCACATTACCAAACAGCTTTCTGATTTGCCCTCTTTCTTCCCCAAGACTGCCAGTGCAAGGAAGGGGGGATACATCCCTTTGCTTTTCTGTAACAAGCAAAACAAAATTACCAAAGCCACTCGCCCTTGCTCCTAATAACTCTTCACATTTAAAAATAATTGGCTTCAGTCAGCACAGTGTTCATTTTTCACTTAGGCAGAAAGGCCCTGGTAGAGAAGGGAGTTGGAAGGACATGTGTTAGAGTGGGACGGATGCGGAAGAGAGGGCATTTCCCCACAAGCTTCTCATAGATCCCCAATTGTTATGCTTATTTGTGTACCACCTCACAACCTTAAGGTTCTCTAGAAACTGAACAGAAAGCAAAGAGACAATAATAAATCACAAGCAATAAATGGCAGAACAGCAAAGCCAACAGAAATAATATTTAAGAGGTCCTTCACAATGCATAGGAACCATGATACGTATACAGGAATTCAGCAGACAAACCAATATAGAAAGGAAAGCAGACAGTGGAAGAACACTAGAAGCATTTTGTAGATGTGCTTTAGGAAGAAATACTAACCACATGATCCAGCTCCTCCAAGCTTTTGCAGTTTAACAAAGCAGTTAAGAGATCTTCTGACAGCTTTCCTTCTTTCTTAAGTTTCTGTATTGAGCCATGGACCTTTTTGACAACAGTTCTAAAATAAAAAGGGAATGGTATCAGTTAAAATACCATCTATTAAGTTATAATACTTACAACTCCACTACTCCTAACTCTGTATGCAAAAACAGGCAGAGTTAGCAACGGTGGGACCTGTTTTGTGAGGCTGATGCAAAGAGGGTACCAACTGATAGAAATATGTATTCAAAAACAGACAAAAAGAAGAAATCTCTGCAGGTGAGTTATTATAAGGAAAGGTCAGAGGAAATTTCCAAGACAAAGGTGTCAGATTCCAGACTAGACAAAAGCAAAGACATACATAAAAGGCTATAATTTTTTGTAAGGCAACACACACTTGGGGGGGAAATCCTAACTTTAAATATATCTTGATGGGTCTGAACTGGCTAAAAAGGAGAGATCTTGTGGCTGTAGTGGTTACGCCAGTGAAAATGTTAGCTTAGTCTGTGGCAACAGTGAAAAAGGCAAACCCCAGGAAAGGGAATGAAAATAAGATGGCCAGTATTGGTTGACCTTGTGTGACCTCATTTGGAATTCTATGTGCAGTTCTGGCTGCTGTATCTCAAAAGGATACTGCAAAGCTGGGAAAAGTGCAGAAGAGGGTAAACAATATGATTAAGAGGCTGAAGCTAAAGAATCTGGGACTAAAGACATCCATCAGTGGCTACGAGACATAGGGACTTAGGGACCCTCCACACTCAGAAGCCATAAACCTCTAAATACCAGTGCTGGGAAGCAACATCTGCCTTTGTGCCCTCTTAATTGGCCCTCCAGGGCAACTGTTTGGTCACTGTGTGAAACAGGATGCTAGAACAGATGGACCACTGATCTGCTCCAGAAAGGCTCTTAAGTTCTTATCAGTAGACTATTATACTGGAGGTGTGTATGACTCCCAGTTGCCAAATTTGGCAAATGAATTGCCAAAATAATAATAAGTCTACTTAAAGCTGCTAGGAGGGAGAACTACTTTCTGCAGCAAGAAATGGCACTGAGCATATTTCTGCCCACTTCTAGCAAAGTCAGCTCGGGTTCCTGAAAATATATTCCATAATACATTTGTTAGTTTTTTTAAAAAATATAAAATGCTGTATTGTTATGGCTGTAGCAGAACAACATTGCTACTTTTCTGTTGTTCAGCTTTTGTCCATATGACCCCTAAGCCAGGACTTTTGCAAAGCAAGACTCTACAGGCCCAGCTGGTTCCAGTTAACGAAACTTAAAAGACCAGCTGTACAAGCTAAAGACTAGGGACCTGGGATGCAAAGGCTTGGTCTAGAGTAGATGTTACCTTTACTCTACTGTTGCTTATCAATGCCACACTTGTAACTTGTAAATAATATGGTGGATTACAACAGTTTAAAAGAACAGTATCAGGATGCCGTGAGATTTTGTTCTCTTTTTTAAAAAAATGAGCATCTCATCTCATCTCAGTTTATTTTGTTGCAAGATATCCACATATGGCATTCCCACCTGCAGTGGCACAGCCCACTCTAACATTTCACCACCACATGCTACCGCATGTGTAGTTCAGGTCTCTGCCCCAGGTTAAATGGAAGCACATTCTTCCCTAGGGCTTCAGCAACAATTTATGCCCACATGCCACTTGGACACAGCTTTTCTATACATGAAAAATGACAGTGATGATAAAGTCGTTGACTTTGCATCTAGTCTCCCATTCCTGCCTCCACCCCACCACATACTGTAGTTCCTCCAACGTTTGCTGCACCTCTCGCAACGCATCAGCTTCCAGATTGTTGATGAGCTCTTTTCGGTACCGGGCAATAAAAGGAATAGTATTGTCATCTTTGAAGAGTTGGATTATGTTTGCGCATACCCATTCTTCAATACCAGTCCTTTGTGACAAGACCTGCAACAACAACCAAAGTCCTTACAAACTAACAATGATGTCCCAGAAGACAGAATGTTTAAAATGATAACTGTGTTGTCTAGGGCTGCCTACTTGAAGTTTAATTAAAGAGTGCAAACGGTCCAGAGTCGCCTAGTGAGCTTTGTGGCTGAATGGAATTTAGATCCTGGCCTCCCCAGTTCTATACTGACAGCACACCAAACTGGCTCAACCTGATCACATGTGGTATAGTAAGTCATGATAACTGACAGCCAGATCACTGCACATCCTGTCCTGTGGACTGAGATCCAAGAAACAAAGATGAAAGAGCCAGCTCAGCTAGGTAACACGAGCAAGTTCCTTCAACCTTAGGCCTCTGCCTGTGATAATGCCCTGCCTTACCAACACACTGTGAGGGTTATAACCAAGAAGCACTACAGGAATAATTATGATTTCATATACATGTAATTAACAATTCTGATTAATTCTAATCCAGCTGAAATTCAAGCAATACAGATCTATATACAACCAGTTTCTCCCACAAGATTCTGGCTGCTTAAAAATTGGCAGAAGACCTTCAGCTGAATCAGTAGAGATTACAAGCTGTTATTTGGAACAATCTTCCCATAAAACACAAAAGGAATTCAAAAGCCTTGTAATTCTCACTACTTTCCCTTCAAGATGGGAGCAGCCAGAAGAACAATCACAAGACTGAGGGTGAAGGCTCTCTCCGAAGGGACCTTTTATGGAGAAGTAGGCAGGAAAAAAGATGTGATGAACAAAGGAAGCCCTACCTACAACAATGCATGGGGTCAGATATCTCAGATAAATTGGGTAGGGCCAGGAGGACTCTTTTTCAGCAGGAACGCACCAGAACGCCATTCTGGCTGGCGTCGGAGCCTGCCCCGCCCCCTCCCTGCCAGGCCTGAGCTGTTTACACTTAAAGGGAAAGTTCCTGCAGAGAGCTGGCAGGAAACTCCCCCCTCCGGGCACTTTCCCTTTAAGTGCAGACAGCCTGCAGGAGAAAGCCCCGCCCAGAGATTAAGCACGGGGCTAGGCTCTTTGCAGGAAAGGCGTGGCTCTGCACTTGGTTTGCCAATCTCGCATCGCTCTCTCTCTGCTCCGGTAAGTGCCTCCCCCATCTGTTTTCCTTCTCTCTCCCCCCCACCTTTCTTTATTTCCTTCTCTTTCTCTCTCCCACTCCCCCTTCCTTTCTCTCTCTCTCTCTCCTCCTTCCTTCCTTCATCTATCTATCTATCTATCTATCTATCTATCTATCTATCTATCTATCTATCTATCTATCTAATTCCCTTTCTTTCTCCCTCTCCCTCTCCTCCCACCTCTTCCTTCCTTCCTTTCTTTTTGTTTCATTTTGTTCTTTGTGTTTTTATTTAAAAAATTATTAAAAAGGGGGGGATGTAAAAAAAGCAGAGAGCCTGGGAAATGCTGCTTGTGACAATATCTTTAATTTTTGAAAATCTCTTTAGTTTTCTCATGGCATCTTCTGCTTAAAAGTAAGTTTGAAGCCTGAGTTCATTGTTGTGTCTTGTTGGGAATGGCTTGCAAATATATGTGTCTAAAGTCTGTATTAAAGTGGTTTGGTGCTTACTGCCATGCAAGAGAAAACATCTGAAAAAGTAGCTTCATTGTTGTGTGTGTTAGGAGAACACTTGACTGTTGTATGGCGGACTTTGGGGGACATCTGCAGAGAAACAGAGATGTAACTAAAAATGAGCATGGTCAGCAGCACTTTGGAGATTGCCTGTTTTGTGAAATTTAAAAAGTGGTCAGAGTTTCTAATGAAGATGACTGTCCCTCTTCTCCTGCCACTGGGCTGACATCTGCCTTTAATGGGCCAGCAAAGTTGATGTTCTTAAACCTCCTAATAAGAGAGATTTCTGCTTCTGAGGAGCTGACTTCCAACGATTGGTGATCTTGTGATGGTAGTGATACTTTTATGTGGTAAAGACCACCTGTTCACAGGATAATTTTACCTGTGGGACAGACTCTGCATGGTAAACACTCCACTGGTACATAATTGCTTGTAAAAAGTATTATAGTGTAATAATTCAGATGGGTAGCCGTGTTGGTCTGAAACAGCAGAACAAAGCTGGAGTCCAAAGTTTCATCCAAGGTATAAGCTTTTGTGTGCATGCACCCTTCTTCCATCTGAAGAAGTGTGGGTGGCACATGAAATCTTATACCTTGAATAAAATTTTGTACCTTGAATAAAATAGTCCACAAACTACTCCCGTCCAGTGCATCCACAAACCTAGAAGAAGAGATTGGATTTATATCCTGCCCTTCACTACCCAAGGGAGTCTCAGAGCGTCTGACAAACTCCTTTCCCTTCCCCTCCCCACAACAGACACCCTGTGAGGTAGGTGGGGCTGAGAGAGCTCTGAGACAACAGCTGGTACAGAGCTATGGCTTGCCCAAGGTCATCCAGCATGTGCAAGGGGGGGGAGTGGGGAATCAAACCCGGTTCTCCCAGACTAGATTCCGTGCACTTAACCACTACACCAAACTGGCTCCTAGGGTTGTTCTGCCAGTAAGCTAGGGTTGCCAACTCCAGGTTGAGGAAACCCCTGGAGATTTGGGAGTGGAAGGTGGGGTTTAGGGGAAGGAGGGACCTAAGCAAAGCATTATGCCCTGGACTCCACTTCCCAAAGCAGCCATTGGCCTGATCTCTGTAGTTTGGAGCTCAGTTGTAATTCCAGGAGATCTCCAGACCCCACCTGTAGATTAGCACCCCTAAAAATTCATATTCAGCATACTAGTTCTGCAGGAAGGCAAGCTGATTTCCATGGGAACCTAACCTTTAGGAATTGATTCCAATCCAGTGTGGGAATAATTGTTGGATATAAGATATTGGTTCAGGCAAGATTTTGTATACATGGGACAGAAAATAATGTTTTAATTGGTTTTGTCAAAACTGTTTTAACAACAAGGTAAACAGAATAAGAAGCAAAAGGTAGATGTGGCTGGATGACCCCACTTCTGGTAACATCGGGCGTGGCCTAATATGTTAATGAGCTGTGCTGTCAGGGGTGTGGCCTAATATGCTAATGAGTACCTGTTGGGCTTTTTCTACAAAAAGAGCCTTGGGTAGGGCCTATACTGAAGTTCTTTTTTTTTAATTAAGTAATTCAGAAATCTCAAAGCCAGTGACAAGCATGCATATTTACTATTCCAAAGGAATCAGAATAAAATAGTTAAACAGATAACAAAGGCTTCGTAGATTTCTTTTATAAATAAAGGGTTAAAAACTACCTAAGCCAAGACTACAAGAAACATCACCCTTTTGCAGTATCTCTCTAAATATGGACTGTTATAATCTCAGTACAGTAAATTCAGATGTCCAAACAGCTAAACCGCTCAACTGGAATCTGCTTTCATGTTACAAGCATTAGAATGATCACTTTTTGATATTTTCTTGTGAAATGCAAGACTTAACTGTATCCCTCTCATGCTGTAGACACAGAAGAGTATGCAATTTATTTCATAATAATATAGGACAATCTATTTTGTGGAATATGTCCAGCCCTGCTATATTTATACACCCAAATTTATACTCTACTCAACATTCTTTCTGAATTTTAACATGAAAAATCTACTACCATTATTACGAAAGAGAAACAGATCTTGTACCTGCACCATATTCCAATTCATTGTCTGGTCTTCATCTGCTGCAGAGCATGCTGTATGTTTTACACGATTTCCCTGAGGATGCATGGATGATTTTAACTTTTTCAAAGGAGGTTCATCAAATGTAAAGTCAGACTCTTCCATCATCATTTTCTCATTAGATAGAGAACTTGTGGAGGGTTCTTCAGCATTATGAAGGCCACATACGGGATACGCCGAACCAAGATTCTTCATCGGAAGTACAGTAGGCTTTTTAGCTGGACTTCTCAGATTTGTCTCTTCCTTAAATTGCACCCCTCCTTCATTCCCTCCAGGAACAGCAATAGGTAAAGATGTGCCCTGACCAAGTCACCAACAAAGCAGGCATTGACAAAAGAAACAATGATTAATTCTGGAACACTGTGGCCTAGTTAAATTATGAAAGCTTTTAAAAATATATATCCTTGAATTGTACACATACTTTATATAGCCAAAGTTTAGCTTTACATACACAGAAACCATCACTTATATGTGAAAATTATGTTATTTATTTTACAGGTCAGGGCTAATTAAAAAAAATGAAACAAGATTTTAACCTGGAAATTCTGGATGCAGTTTTTGGGGTTTTTTGGAGGAGAAAGAAAGACAAGAGCTTTGATCCTATGGTAAACTCCCCTGAAGGAAGGGAGATTTCCAACAACCAAGCAAGACTTCCTCACAGTATGAGGGAGGAGTCATGAGATCTGCAGGGTGAGAGAACCATCAACAAAATAACCATATTTTTCGCTCCATAAGACGCACCTGACCATAAGACGCACCTAGCTCCGCTCGGTGCTGTGGCTTGGGAAAGGTGAGGGGGGTTTAAGACGCACACACTTTCCCCCCCACTTTTTTTGGGAGAAAAAGTGAGTCTTTTGGAGCAAAAAATACGGTAGCTCCCCTCTATACATTTTTTCATAAATAATGACTTTATGAAATGGTTACTATGTAGGCTGGCCACTGCAAGGCTGGGAAGCACCAAGATAGAAATGGAAAAAAATAGCTCCCCTCCTTTCATTAGCAGAAATCTTCTGCAGGATCTAACCCAATATGTGGCTAGGGCCATGTCATGTCACAGTTCTGTGGAAGCACAGAAAAAGTGTTGTTATGTGAGAGTGAATGTTGAATACAGCTGACAAAGAATCTCAGTATTTTTTAAAAGGGAATTCCTATCATGTTACAAATATAATCTTGCAAATTATTACTGAAATGGCAGTGACTGCCCAAATCTCAGGCAAGAAAGGCATTGAGTAAGATTTTCAACTGTTGGAATTACTAGGAAAACCAGAATAAATTATATCAAAGCAAAAAGTAATTATGAATTTTGCAGAACTGAGCTTTACTCAGCACATATCCACAGAATTTTGATTTCCCTGGTGCAGAATTTTAAATTTTAAATTACAGACATATAACTCACAGGCCAAATCAAGTCAGTTTAAGGCTTATTCAAAAAGTCATAAATAAACACACTGGAAGAGCTAGAGAAACATATCAAGGGCTAGAGAAACATATTAAGGGCTAGAGAAACATATCATTCAAAGATGTGATTTTATGGCCAGTGATTATATACCTATTAAATGTGTGCTTATTAAAACTGGTATACTGATAGGCAATAAAATATGCTAATATGATACATGTATCAATTGAGTGTATATTATCTAAGAATATATGGGGAAAATAATCTTGTAAGTGGTTTTATTTTGTAAGAACAAAATTAGTTATTTAATAAAATTAGTTAAAGGTTGTGAGTTCAATTAAGTAGGACAGCTGGGTGACTGTTAAAGATTACTGTGACAGGAAGTAATTTCTTGAAAACATGACAGTTTGAGAATTAAACATCAGCTTCCCTTGAGCTCACTGCATAAGTACCTGGGTGGCAATATCCTGCATCAGTCAAAAGCTCTATTTTTTCCATAAACTGTGTGTGTGTGTTAGACTAAGTACTAATACTTTTAGGTCTTCTGAAATTAGTTAATTTATTTTATATATAACATTTATAAGCCACCTTTCTCAAGTTCCACCTTCTACAGTTCCGCAGGGCCTGCAAGATGGAGCTCTTCCGCCAGGCCTGTGAGTAGGGGCCACCGCAATTTAATAGCCCTGGCCCGAGTACTGAAGATTGCCGTCCAGACCATCAGAACCAAATGAAAACTTGGTAGAGTGCCTGTTGATGCAGCCCAGATGAGGGGTGATGAAGTGCCTTCTTGTATCAAACTGTATAATGGATATTGTATGTTTTTATACTGTGGTTTTATAGTATTTATTGTATATTAAAGATGTTGGTAGCCGCCCTGAGCCTGCCATGAGGCAGGGAGGGCGGGATAAAAATCTAAAAAATTAAATTATAAATAAATAAATAAATAAATATAAATAAAACATTGTTAAAAACACAATAAAAACTATTGTAAAACCCATAAAAGTTAATGGTTTAAAAACTCCAACTAGGACTGCCAATACAAAAAGCTAAATCAGTCAAAATCTGCTGTGATTTTAATTGTATTTTGTGTTTTAACATATTTTGGTGTTTTAACATCTCTCTCTCTCTCTCTCCTGTAAGCGCCCTGAGCCTGCCACGGCGAGTAGGGTGGGATACAAATCTAACAAACAAATAAAATGCAGTCCTCAATAAAACTGTCTTCAACTGCCTCCTGAAGATTAACAATGAAGGGGCCAAGCACACCTCTCTGTGGAGGTTATTTCATATTTGTGGGACTGCCACAGAAAAGGCCCTCTTTGTTGTACACACCAAACAAGTGTTTATAATTACTGAGACAATTGTAAGTATGCCAACCCCAACTTTCAGGAGGCATCGTTTCAACCACTGGCAATGAACCCCATAGGGGTACCCCAGAAGTCTATATACCAGGCAACTTGACATAAGTGGCCATAAAGATGGATGCCAGGACTGGCAAGCCCCATATCATGCAGTGACCCTGGGAATTACATGAGCTCTTGTTCTGACAGCTGCGACTCCCCCTCCACCCAACCAACATCTACATATTCTGGACAAAGGACTTGCCTTGCCTAGAGCTACTGCTTTTCTGTTCCAATTGCTAATCCTATCAATCTTGCCTCAGCCTTTTTAATTTGTTTATTAATGATTTGGAGTTGGGAGTACGCAGTGAAGTGGCTAAATCTGCAGATGACACCAAGTTGTTCAGGGTGGTGAGAACCAGGGAGGATTGTGAGGCACTCCAAAGGGATCTGTCAAGGATGGGTGAGTGGGCATCAGTGTGGCAAATGGAGTTTAATGTGGCCAAGTGCAAAATGATGCACATTGGAGCCAAAAATCCTAACTATAAATACTTGTTGATGGGGTCCAAACTGGCGGAGACTGACTAAGAGAGAGATCTTGGAGTCGTAGTAGATAACTCAATGAAAATGTCGAGACAGTGTGCTACTGCTATGAAAAAGGCCAACACTAGGCTGGGAGTTATTAGAAAGGGAATAGAAAACAAATCAGCCAGTATCATAATGCCCCTGTATAAATTGATGGTGCGACCTCATTTGGAGTACTGTGTACATTTCTGGTTGCCACACCTCAAAAAAGATATTATAGCATTGGGGAAAGTGCAGAAAAGGGCAACTAGAATGATAAAAGGGTTGGAACACTTTCCCTATGAAGAAAGGTTGAAGAGCTTGGGGCTCTTTAGCTTGGAGAAACGACGGCTGAGGAGTGACATGATCGAGGTGTTTAAGATTATGCATGGGATAGAGCAGGTAGAGAAAGAAGTACTTTTCTCCCTTTCTCGCAATACAAGAACTTGTGGGCACCCGATGAAATTGCTGAGCAGTCGGGTTAGAACAGACAAAAGGAAGTACTTCTTCACCCAAAGAGTGATTAACACGTGGAATTCACTGCCACAGGAGTTGGTGGCGGCTACAAGCATGGACGGCTTCAAGAGGGAATTAGATAAACATATGGAGCAGAGGTCCATCAGTGGATATTAGCTACAAAGTATAGGTAGGAACTCTCAGTCTGGGGCAAATGATGCTCACTATTCTTGGTGCTTGACGGGGGGCAATAGTGGGAGGGCTTCAAGTGTCCTGCCCACACTGCTGGACCTTCTGAGGGCATCTGGTGTTTTTGGCCACTGTGTGACAGTGTTGGACTGGATGGGCCACTGGCCTGATCCAGCATTGGCTTCCCTTATGTTTTTGTGTTCTTTCCCCCCACATTTCCTTCATAATGAAAATTCCTGACTTCTCCTTTCCCACACCCAAACCTAGGTGGCTCATCAAGCAGTATCATTTCCATTTTGATTAGTTTAAATTAGCAATCCATTGGTCCTTCAACCACTGGAGAAGTAATCAGGAACCCAGCCCAAATTATACTTTGCATTCAGAAGAGAACCTCTGGTCTCTTTTGTCAGCTCCTGGGAACTCTGTACAGCATTTCCAAACTATATTGTTTTATCCCCTATTAATCTCATCAATGCTTTGTTCTGAGAGACCCCTCAGCAAGCTCTCTGGAAACATTTTTGGGTATAACTAGCACATATAGATGTTACATAACCTAAATAAAACACATTTCCCTGTGAAAACTTCCCATTTATACTCACTCTCTGTCTCCTGTTAATTAACCAGTTTTTAATTCACAAGAGAACCTGTCCTCTTATCCCATGACTGCAGAGTTTACTTAGGACCCTTTGATGAAGAACTTCGGAAGATGGAGTTACGCAGGCTATATACCCTGTCAGGACCTTTGAAAATTGAGATAGCCATGGTGGACAAAAGTTTTCATCCAACTGAAATGCCAACCGCTGTATCCAAGGCTTTGGAAAGCAGATCACTTTCTTTATTGTACTACTTACTGGCTCCTCTTTCACCACTACTTTCTTGGTCCTTTTGCGAGGCACAGTAGTCTTCTTCTGGGTTACAGCTGCTTTTTTTGCTCTGGGCTCTTTCGTTTTTGGAACCCTGGCCCTACTTGGAGCTTTCTTTTTGGGCTCCCACTCTTCTTCATCCATCTCCTCCTCTTCCGATGATCTGAAAAAAGGAAGAGAGAACACTTTGAAGTGGACAGAGTTATACATGATACAGGTGTTAATGTTCAAGAAAAAAAGCTGAAGTACAAAGAATGTACAGTAAATGTACAAACCATGCAGGAATACAAGATCAATGCAATCACTGCTCAGAATGGACGGCAGAATGCTTTTCATGGGCAGCATAGTTTTTAAAATTGTAGCACCAGCGACCAGCAAGCCAAAATGCTGTGGCCTATCATGTGCTCACCTGTCCTGATGTTTTTACACACCCAGTCATCTGATTGGTTATCTTACTCAAGGCTTGTTGGACCACAAGTTATGCAGGCCTCCCCTTGTCGGCCATCAGAGTCCAAACCTAAGGAACATTCCAGAAGGACCACAAAACTTTGTTTTGAGGCGGCATGACATGAGGGCCAATTTTAATAGTATTTATCAATATAACTGGGCATTCTGTGTATCTGCACACCCGCTGGGAAAGAACAGGATAGTGTACTGAACAAATTTTACTACTTGTTTTGAACTTTGGACAAACTGTTGTAATATTCTAATTTTTGTTAATCCCTTTAAGAGAAAAGTTAACTTACATATTCATTCATACTAAAAAAATGAATGTGTAATTGCTCTTAATTACAGTCAAGAGTAATTAAAACTCTTGTATTATACATTTGGCCCCCAAAGGAGGGGGGGGGCTCAAAGTGGGCTACAACATAATTTTAAAACAGCAATCACAGCAAAGAAAAAATGTTGAAAGCAAACAATGACAGCTGATTTTCCATGCCACGTGAGCATTACCAGGATGGTCCCATCACATTTCATCCTTATTTACCATACAATTTATGCTCCATGAAGCAATTTTGAACATATTTACACATTAATACTCCTATCAACACATTTTCCTCCTAAAAGGTATTGCTTCATGGAACATAAATCATAATTTCAACTTGTAACCAAATTCTTACTAAACATTTATATAGCACTAATCCCCCCCGTTCAGTATTCTGATTCCAACTTGCAGAGGAAGATAATTATAGCTAAAACAGGGGTGTTAAACTCATTTGTTATGAGGGCAGGATGTGACATAAATGAGACCTTGTTGGTCCGGGCCATGTGTGTCATAAGATGTAATGCCAGGTAGTGGAGATATATACTTTATAAAAGACACAAACACACTTAAAGATTTTTTTTTACTTAAAACATGCTTAAAACAGCACGCTTGCAATATTTTGTTTATTTAACAGTGTCTGATAACTGACATCTCTTGCTTCGAATTATTGCATCAAAATCTGTGCTGTAGCAATCTTGAGTATGCTGTTCAACTGTGTATCTGTAAGCTGCAAACCTACTTTTGATTTATTGACATTCATTACAGAAATCTCACACTCAGAGTTCTGAGCCTAAGACACAGGGGAAAACATGAAATGGCAGGGCCTTGCAAGCTTTTGTACATATACTGCTTTGTGTGCTGGTCAAGAACATGAGAAGGCCCCATGGCACATACTGAGGGTTATGTGTTTGTCTACAAAACTATAGGCTTCCTCAGTGGTCATTATCAGCTTACTATCTGGGAAGCCTAAGTTCAAAATCTCCAAAGGAAATGTGCTGGGTGAACTTGGTCTGGACACACACTCTCAGCCTAATCCACCTCACTGCCTTGTTGTTATTCCTCATCTATTCCTTGCTTTCCTACTGAGAAAGCCTGGATCATTAGGGCATGAATATAGTGAAAAGGGGGAAGGAACCCAGTTGAACCCAGTAGAGCCCTGGCATAACGAGCCCAACAAAACACACATACTGTAGCAAGGCACACAGAAGCTCATACTTTGGATAAAACTTTGTTGGTCTTAAAGGTGCTTTGTATTTCTCCCATGCAACTGAGGCAGCCAGGCAAAGCAAGCTCTCCCTCTTTCCCTCCCTCCCTTTGGGGCGGAGCCTCAGCAACTGAGGCAGCCTGGCCAGAAAGCAAGCTCTGACTCATTCCCTCCCTCCCCCTAGGAGGGGGAGGAGCCCCAGCCAGTGAAGGGAAGAGAAGCTTGCTTATCTATCTATCCTGAGCGATCGAGAGAATCTGGCAAAGCAGCAGCAGAACTGGAGGAAGAAGCAGGAGACAGTGCGGGCCTGACAGAAGCCCTCTGGGGGCCTGATCCATCCCCAAATGTTTGACACCCCTGAGCTAAAAGATCAAAGGGAGTATGGATGCATGGAGCTTATTTATTTATTATTTATTTATTTGGATTTATACCCCACCTAGCCAGCAAGGCTTAAGCTGTAAATGAACAGGAAATGTCAAAATACACACCAATGCTGTGATCAAATTACAGTGAAACCATATACACTTAATGCTTGATTTTTTAAATGTGTGCTTTGAGGCATTCTCATGTTACAGTCAATACATGGAAAAATGAAAATGTGATTTTAAAACCCACATTTATTTGGGTACTGGTTCACAGTTTCATCTGTAAAGTGAATGTGTATTGACTCTTTCTTATAAACAGATGTACATGTTTACATGCAGAATATACATGCATTCATTGTAACGTGAACAGGGCAATCTCTGTACATTTAACACAATATTTCTTTGTACACATTTTTGAGTAATTCTTATGTTACATTCAGGACATGTACAGATGACAATGTGATTTAAACTCCACTTAATGCAACTATTTGAAAAGTGAACATGCATTGGCTCCTCCTTGCAAACAGACGTACACAGATGTATTGGCTCCTCCTTGCAAACAGATGTACAAAAGTACATGCAGGTTTACAGTAACTCACATTCATGGCTAGTGTCTGTACTGTACTGTCTGTACTGTTCATAGGGTACAGTTTACACTTCCACGGTTTGTGAAACAGAAGCAAATTTGTAATTACTTTATCTCTTCTCCTAAACAGAAGCCTTGTTTTTATTCAAAACATTGTTTAAAAAAGGGGGGAAATTACTGAATCACATGAGCCTTCCATGATGTGGGGAGGACTCACTTCTACACATAAATATGATAACAACAACAACATGCCTATGCAACATAAACCAGGTAAAAATTAAACTCCTTCAAAAATAACTCCTTGTATCCCCCCCCCAATTTGGCACTGACGGGATTAATTATGAATTTTCTTTTATCTTTTTAATGGGTTATTACTATACTACTCCACCATTATGGGGAGAAATCCTTACAAATCAGTGCATTAGTTGGAGAAACAAACATTTCACTTTATTTTATCTACCTCTCCCCCCCCCCACCAACCCCAAGATCCCCCTCCTAATATAAGTGGTTGTAGTAATGCATCTGACACTGTCTCCTGTGCTTTCCCACTGGGCAGTTTAGGACACACATTCCATGGACAAGACTTAATTCAACAACTTCCATGGCTGTATAATTAGGATACGACCATGCATAAGCCTCTGGAACTCAAATATTTCTAATTTGGATTAAAAGAGAACAAACATCAATTTCAGCTCACGATTTAAGGAAGGAAGGTAGTTCATCTTCTGGTGTGGCTGGCTTTGCTGCTGTTCTCGCTCTCCTAGGCAGAGCTGACATCTGAGAAAATGGGGACAAAAAAAAGATCAATACATGATTTTTCTCACCTGTAAAGGCCAGTGCAGGTAGACCACTGCTGTCTTCTTCTGCACAGTGACCCTGGAATTCCTTGGTGGTCTCCTATACAAATACTAACCAGGACCCATCCTGCTTAGCTTCCGAGATCTGATTAGATCAGTCTAGCCGGGGCCATCCAGGTCAGGCTGCAAGCTAAAATATAGCCTAGCATCCAGCCCACACTTGAGCCCATACACTGATCTGAGTTTTTATTGAGATACAACACCCCTGAATTAGTCCATCAGAGAAGTGAAACACCCTAGTTGGAAAACAATTGTATTAAGATTGAATTGAGGTAACCGACATCCTTACAAGATGTTACCTGGGGACTTTACATACTGCTACAATTAACTTGATAGAATTCAATCAGCTCAGCATTACATCCAAATTACCAGCTAGTGAAAATATAAACATAAACATGCTAAACATATCAGGACAGCCTGAATTAAAGGAGCATTAAAGAGTGGCACGTTCCTGAAACTCAAATGAATGAGTTTCATCAAATGAATAGTTTATTAATTTTTTAATTGATTTGATTTGATTTCTAGCCTGTCCTCCCCTGCAGTGCAAGACTCAAGGTGGGTTACAACAATACGATACAATTCAATACAATAACTAAACATGATATTAATAATTGTTAAAATCCAAGTATAGTATCATTTATGGTGCCATTTAATACCACTATTCCTCAGTCAACTCCACATATGTGCACAGTAGATGGTAACTGATACTGGGAGGTGGACAGACAAGTAGTTAATTCAAGACCCCCAAGCTATATAATCCTGTCCTCTGCATTTCTCAGTCTTCTGGCTCCACTGCATTCAAAAGAAATAATACTGCTTTCTCTGTATCCAGGAGGGCTGATGTATCTGCCAGCTGAGGACTTATTTATTTATTTATTACATTTATATCCCGCCTTGCCAGCAAACCAGCTCAAGGCGGCTGTAGGATAACACTACAGGCATCTATTTTGTTTGGCACTCCCCCACTAACTGTTACTGGTCCCTCGCCCTGGTTGCATTATTATTGTGCTTGTATGCTTTAGTGAATTAAATATTTTTATTTTAAATGTTGGTTTAACGTTAAATGCCTTGAGGAGGCTCCTTGGGTGAAGAGGCAGCAATGTTTTAAAGAAAGAAAGAAACCTGGGCTGGTAAAAAGCTTGTGCCGCAATTAACCGGATTGTTAATTAACCGTACCTAACCTCTGAAAATCAAGCACAAGCACGATCATACAGAGCATACCCCCACAAAGCGTGGTGGGTGGGACCGCCGGCTTGTATCCTTCTTTTTACTTTAAAGATCATACGAAAATGAAAATGACGAGTTTCAACCGAATGGCTGAACGCAGCCAGCCACCCTTCGAGCAGCAGCAGCCCCGGAAGTTTCCCGGGTCGGCGCTTCATTCCACCCCACCATAACCCCCCCCCCCCCCCCCGGTCCCATTACGCACCTTCCCGTCTTGCTCTGTGGCAGGGAAAGGAAGGGAGTAGTTGAGACGTTTCTTTTTGAGCCCCTCCAGTCGCTGATTTGGACTTCGGATTTGAAAGCGGCGCCACTACGGCCAGAGCGGCAACGCAGCGTGAGGCACCGAAACCCCGGCAGGCTACAAAACGCCCAGCCCACGTAGGAGGAGGAGGAGGAAGTGGAGGAAGTGATTGGTCTACAAAGCGAGAAAGCCCCGGAACAGCTAGTCGGCCGTCAGCGAGGGAGGCGACTGCTGGTTGGGGGCTGAGCTGGAATATTTCTTGCTCCCGTTCCCCGGGCTTTGTGAACGAGGACTGCACATGCTTCCCTGAGGCACTATGACACGTCCCGCCCCCCCAGCGTGATGTGTTTATCGGAGTTGAACCCAAAGATTTAGACGAAGCTTTGCTGGCTCTCGCAGTGGGAGGTCAAAAAATCCAGCTGAACCAAACGGCTAGCATATAGTCACTGTTTACCCCTGAGGTGTACAGGATGGGAGACATTTCCAGGTGTGAATGCGCCAAATGGGGAAACAGGGTTGGGGCTGAAAGAAAATAGATAGCACGAAAGCTTATACCTTCGTTGATTTTAAACTCGCCACTGGACTCAAACTTTGTTCTTCAGCCTCAGACCAACACAGCTACCCCTAAAAACAAGCCTATCTCAGCCCTAGCATAATGCTAAGAGCTAGATCTTGTAGCTGCCGGACAATCTTAGGATCTCCTGGCTATTCTACACGCAATGCCATATGGTAAATTATTATTATACATTACTTTAGGGTGGAAGAGGGTTGTTTGCAAGTCAGCCTCTTGATTCACTTCCAGATATTTTCCCAAGCTGGTCTTCTGGCTGATATACCATTTGGGGCAGGGGTGGATCTACTGTTAAATTAATGAAGATTAAGTTTCAGGGCCTCTAATCCAAGAGGGGCCCTGAAGCAACTTCTTTTTAAAATCAGTGGATTTTTAAACAAAATAGATGGAGTTCATAAAGTTTTTGTTATTAAAATAAGGCTAGTTTAGTGACAGAATCATAAGCCAGTGGGTTGAAGTACTTAATATTGGCCTTAGAATATGCTCTAACACCCATTCTCCACTAGTTGGGCCTCGAGGTCCTTACAAGGGCAGCAAGGCCCTTTGGACCTTGTTGAATGTTGCCCTATTGTTGCTGGTTGAAAAGGGGGGCCCATAACAGTTCAAGCTTCAGGGTCCCCAAAATGTAGGTCCGCCACTGTTTTGGGGTCATTTCTGGGCCAGGCAGTGTGTTATAATATCTGGAATGGTTTTATATGAAGAGTGTTTGGGCTTGTTTTTTTCTCTGACTGCCAACTCCCCATCTGCAAGAGAGGTCTGATTGTTAACAGATCAGACCAAGCGGTCCACCTAATCCAGCATCCTGTTTCACACTTTGGCTAACTGGTTGAACTAGAAAAGAAACAAACAAACAGCACAGAGGCTAACGATTTCGTAAATGTTGCCTCCTAGCACTGGTATTCTGAGGTTTACTGTCTGTGAATATGGAGGTTCTCTTAAGTCATCATACCTAGTAGCCATTAATGGACCTATTTTCCATTGATCTGTCTATATTGTTAAACATTTATCTCTTCTGCCCTGTTAAACAGTTACTCTGCTGACATTACCTTTACTGCAGGCTTGTATTTAGGGCTGCTAAGCCCCCCGGGAGGGCGGGGGAAACACCGATTTTTAATGCTTACCCCCGCTTTTTCAAAATTGGCCACCAGGGGAGGCAATGGCTGCCAGCAGGAACGCAGGGGAACGTCGGAGCCTTCCCTGCCCTCTCCCTGCCAGGCCTGAACTGTCTTAAAAGGGAAATGTCTGCAGAGAGCCTGCCCTGCAGTAAAAAGCCTCACCAGACATTTCTCCTTTAAGAGCAGAGGCAGCAAGAGAAAGTCCCACCCAGAGATTAAGGAGGGACTAGGCTCTTTGTACTGAAGGGACTGCTTTTGCATGTGGCTTTCAAGGTTGCTGGGGTAAGTGCCTCTGCCAGCTCTTTTCCTTCTCTCTCTCTCTCCCCCTCCCCCTTTCTTTCTTTCTTTCTTTTCTGTCTGTCTGTCTCTCTCTGTCCCCATCCAGCAGAGGTCTATCAGTGGCTATTATTAGCCACAAGGTCTAAATGGAACACTTTGTCTGGGGCAGTGAGGCTCTGCATTCTTGGTGCTTGGGGGGCAACAGTGGGAGGGCTTCTGGAGTTCTGGCCCCGCTGCTGGACCTCCTGAGGGCACCTGGTATTTTTGGCCACTGTGTGACACAGAGTGTTGTACTGAATGGGCTGTTGGCCCGATCCACTGTGGCTTCTCTCCTGTTCTTATGATATGAAAATCATATTTAGCACTTGTGTAGCACTTAGTGCTTCATATTCTGCCAAGATGAGGAGGGATTCAGTAGGGCCATTGCTCAGTGATAGAGCATCTGCTTGACATGCAGGAGGTATCAGCCTCTTCAGCTAAAAAAGGATCAGGTAATAGGTGACATTAAAGATCTCAGCCTGAGACCCTGGAGAGCCACTACCAGTCTGAGTAGTCAATACTGACCTTGATGGACCAATGGCCTGATTCAGTATTAGGAAACTTCATGAGTTCATGTGTCAGCATGTGGAAGCAACATCACAGGATGTGACATCACAAAATGATGTCACTTCCTTTCTCCTGGCTCCACCCCCAAAGTCTCCTGGCTCCACCCCCAAAGTCCTCAGATATTTCCCAAGTTGGACTTGGCAGCCCTACTTGTATTGTGCTTTTTGCTGTGTTTATTAATGGTTTTGGTTTTAATGGGGCTATTGTAGTGACTTTTTAAAAAAAAAATTACTGTTCTAACTTTTTCTGTAAATCTTGGGAATACTCAGGATACAAATGTTTTACAAGTAAGTAAATTCAGACCAGTCTGGCCACATCTCCTTCTTTTGCAGCACCTTTTACTTCTCCTTTTTTTTAAAATAGGCAGCATAAGGAAGTGTCCAGTGTGATTTAAAAGCATTCACCCTGGTCTTTGAATACTAATTGTCCCTAAAAAACACTAGCTAACCGTTGCTTTGTATTTCCTATTCTACAAGTGGTTAATGTTTTTACAAAGCCTAACTGGAAGAGTTTTGCAGTTTTATCTTTTAGCCACTAGATGCTGCTATGCACTAGAAAGCACTGATTTACCATTTATCTACAGTATTTGAAAGTCCACATTGCTCTCTGTGGTTGGTGACTATTACTACAATTTAACACAGTGTACAGAACATGTACACTGAGTTTTTCAAGAGTGGGAGTAAAGTATGGGTGGGTAGATACATAATCAGGGGTTCCCAGAGGCTTACAAGAACTCGAAGCCTAGTCTGGTGATGGTATATAAATTATGCTGTTTATTCTCTTTGCTTTTAGTGTTTAATCTTTACAGAACATTGTAACTTGCCTTGTTAGAAAAAGACAGGTATAAGTACACAAGAATATCAGTAGTGGCATGCAAACATCCCTGAAGGCCGTCTTGCCCACTACACTCGTCATCCACCCAGAGCTTCAGGATGATGTTGTGTATCTCTTAGGGCGCACTGAATCTGATGGTGAGACTCAAGAGCGCTGGTAGCTTGTACAAATTGTAGCCAACATAAAGCTAAATGAGGTGGTAAAATGGACTTCAGACCACAGGCAGAAAATACCATTTTCTAAATTTATTCCCTGCAACTAATACATCGGGGAAAAGGTTCTAACCAGCTCACTCCCTGTTGTGCTTTTTTTTCCCACAGAGAAGTCTCAGAAATACAATCCACCACCTGCGGTCTGAAGTAGTGCAGTCCATTCTACCATCTCAAGTCTCTACTACTTCACTCCAATCTTATTTTACGTGCTGTGTGGTCCAGCTATAGTGTACACCCTCGAAAACATCTCAAAATATATTCCCAGTATGCAAAGGTTTAATGGCAGGTGCTTATGGGCTCTTCAGCAGGTAAGCTGAAGGTACACAGTTTGAAAACTTGCGCTAGCCAGCTTAAAAATGAGTTAATAACTATCCTTGCAGGAATATTCTTCATTTAGCTATATTATCCCTTACCCTCTGTGGCTCCCAGATCAAGTCCCCTGTTGTCTTGTAGTAACCATTTCCCCTCCCAAATACTTTCCTAACCAGTTCCTTCAACCAATATTTCCAGTTCTGCAAAAGAAAAAAATATATCAGTCAGGTACACACATGACTGATGTTTCAGTGCTTATTAAAGCCTTTTTTACTCATCCAGATTTTGGGTGGTTTGTGAGTTTTGGAACCTCTTGAATTTTGTTTATAGAATACCGTGTACTTTATGCACTTCTTCCATTTTCTTTTATTTGTACATATTTGCTATTGCATGGGCTGTCTGAAAAAAGCAGGGCATAAATGTCTGTAATAAATTGCACAACTAAGCAAATTGTGAGATTGTCCCAAAAGATGCAGTCTGCAACAAGTCTTCTTAACCAGAAAGTCTTTTATTTGCAAAGAGGTTCTTATTGGAATGGTTACACTTTTCCTGTTAGTAATAACTTTATTGTAAACAAACAGTTAGTATTATACTAAGTAGCTGGAATCCCTCTCACTGCAACTACACCAATCATAAACCGTAAAAAGTTGTTCCAGCCCCCTGAACAGGTTTCACACAGAAATGGCGGCAAACAGGTTATTGTGCTTTTTGTTCCCAAGGAACTTCTACTAAATGTTTTTGAGAGCAGCTGCAAAAAGAATAACATGGTAGGGGAGGATTCATCCCAGACCTTGAGCAAGCTGGGAGCAAAGCAGGCAAGCTGGGAGAGTAGCAGACAAAAGTGGAGCGTGATAAGAAAGCCAGACAGCTAAACAGCACATGAGCACATTCCAGCGGGGAGGGGGGGGGTGTTACTGGTTGAGTCCCAACCCCCGGGCGGGAGATGGCAGCATAGTTGGCACAAATATTGCTTTTTCATAATTCAGGGGAATCAAACAGAGGACACTTGAGGATCTGCAGTGGCTATGGCATTCCTGCCACACGCCTAGTCAGTCATTTTCAGAGTAAGGTTATTGCCCTGCCACAAGTTGCTAGTACTGCATGCCATAAACCTTTCCTTTTACATTTGCAGGCCAGCATGGCAAATAAATAGCATCGCAAGTGTAACATAATGTACACACAGCCCCAGCTGTCCTTCCGCAGGAGAGGTCCTTATTTCTTTTCTTTTCAATTTTCCTCTTCTTGTTCTTGTAAACTCCTATGCTGCACTGCAGAAATTTCTTGTAAGTATTTTATCCTGCCATGTCAAATGGCAGGTAGGACATATACAAACAAGTTGCTGATGGAGAGGTGCTTCATCCTGTGCCTTTGCAAGATGCAGCAAGCCTACAGTGAAATAATGTTTCTTGCAAAATTGGGCAAGAGGAATGAGGAAGGCATCAGAAAGAAAGGTGCAGCAATGGATGGCCTTTTAAAACTGCAAATATCAGCAGTAAAGCCTTTCCTTAGGATCAACCAAAATGCCATAAAGGAATAAGCAAGTTTTCAAGTTCCAGAAAACTCTTCATCAAGGAGAACATTCAGTACAAAAATAAGGAGTGGTAGAGGGAGATGTTTCAGGATATGATGGGAGAGCCCCAAGTCTCCAGCTTGCAGAATATATGAGGTATAATAGACTCAGATTAGCGGCCTGGCTGTTGATGGGTCTCTCTATGCGGGACCACATCCGGCCTGTGCTGAGGTCCCTGCACTGGCTGCCTATAGTATATCGAATCCAGTTCAAGGTGCTGGTATTGACCTTTAAAGCCCTATATGGTCAGGGGCCTGCCTACTTGAGGGACCACCTTTCCCCATATGTGCCCCAGAGGGCACTGAGGTCAAGCTCACAACACCGCTGGACTCTCCCCGGTCCGAGAGATTTTTGGCTGGCCAGCACCAGGGCCTCCCCGGTGGCAGCCCCATACTGGTGGAACAAGCTCCCGGATGATATCAGGGCCCTGTGAGACCTATTACAGTTCCGCAGGGCCTGCAAGGTGGCGCTCTTCCGCCAAGCTTTCGCTTAGGAACTGCCACCAGGGGTATTAAGGCCATCACCGCCCTGGAACCTGCTGGTCCAGCCTTTGCCGTTGCTCTCACCATGTGACTATGTTTGCCGCCAGTATGTTGTGGTTTTATCTGTAACTGTTATGTTTTAAAACTGTAAACCATTATTTTGTGGTATTTACTTGTTGGTAACCGCCTTGAGCCGGTTCGTCTGGAAAGGCGGGGTATAAATACAAAAAATAAAAATAAATAAAAATAAATAAAATTAGATGCTGCAAAACAGATTTCAAATTGTATTAAAAGGGGGAAGAAGAAGAAGAAGAGATTGGATTTATATCCCGCCCTTCACTCACTTGGAGTCTCAGAGCGGCTTACAAACTCCTTTCCCTTCCCTTCCCCACAACAGACACCCTGTGAGGTAGGTGGGGCTGAGAGAACTCTGAGACAACTGTCCTTGAGAGAACAGCTGTTACAGAGCTATGGCTTGCCCAAGGTCATCCAGCAGGTGAAAGTGGAGGAGTGGGAAATCAAACCTGGTTTTCCCAGATTAGAGTCCGTGCACTTAACCACTACACCAAACTGGCTCTCAAACTGGAAAGGGAAATTCTGGTGCTGGGGTCTGTTTTGAAGACAAGTCTGGTGGTAGTCATAACAACTGATGCAGCACATTAGAGTCTTCAAAAGATTTCACAGATTTTATCTCAGTAATCCTTACAACAATCCAGTAAAACATGTATTATCTGAGCTTACAAACTGACTCCATTACAGAGCACTGAATAGTAGTTCATACAGGGATTTGTTTGTTTGTTTGATTGATTTATAGGCTGCTGTCCCCGCTATTGCAGGCCCAGAGCGGCTAACAGGTCTTGGCAAGCCAAGATTCATAAATACATTAAAAAAATTTAAAACAGTTAAAACAATTACAAAACCTTTCCATACATGAATACATATGTATTATGTAAGATACATAAAAGTGCTACCTATGATGTTGTATCTGCAGTGTCACATTCAGACATCAGGTCATTGTTGCCGTCATCAGTAAAGACACACATTTAAATCAACCCCAAGTGTCTGGACACCTAACTGTTGAATGAGTCCCTGCGTGCAATCTATTCCTTTATCTGCAGGTTAGTCTACAGCGACTTTCAGCACCAAGATATAATACCAGTTTTCCCAGATGGGTTCTGCATACCAAACCACTCTTAAAACGACAGACACAGGGCATGTTATTCCTCACTGCCCCTGGTTAGTTGGCAATCATTTTTAGGAGAAGAGTGAAGGCTGGGTACAAATATCTTAATAAAATGTTGCCAGAGGTGCTGTCTTTACTCTTGCTTTACTCTTGTCTTTACAATAGCAAGGGGCACCCCACTTCTAACTTGAACCAGAGACCCACAAAACTCAGGCCAAGGCAGACACTCCTGGTCCTGGAACACAGAGCAAGCTACAGCTCTGGAAACAGGGATTTCATATTCAGGTTTCAAAAGGCACCCTCAAAGCAAACCTCCAGTCTTCCCCCTCCACCCAGAAGAGATTATGCTTATGGGATAACAATGGGTTCCACCAAGTGAAGTATCTACATTTCTAAAACCTATTCAGAGGCCATTTGGCCTATAGTCCTGTCTCCGGAACCTCAGCCAGCCCTTTTTGTGTCATCTCATGTCTATGTTCGTTATCTCTCCTTGCCCCATCCCTCAGGATACCGAGATACCAATCAAACATTCAAATTATCAGGGCTCATTTCATAGCAGGAGGTCCTCTGCATATTAGGCCACACACCCCTGATGTAGCCAATCCTCCAAGAGCTTACAGTAGCCCCTGTAAGAAAAGCTTTGTAAGCTCTTGGAGGATTGGCTACATTAGGGGTGTGTGGCCTATTATGCAAAGGAGCTCCTGCTACGAAATGAGCCCTGCAAATTATTAACGATCCTTCCTGACACTAATCAGGGACCCATCTCCCTCTTGTGTCTGTATCTGGGAACCTATTCAACTGCCTTGGCAGAACCATCAGTGGCCATAAAATCCATTCATCTAGCCCCAGCACTCCTGGCTCCAGTTGTTAATCCAGACTCTGCCCCCTCTGGAAGCTCATTGGCCTCATCTAGGCTTTGCCCATCCTGATGTCACACACCTCCTGGGATGCCCGATTGGCCCAGGTAATCTTTTGTTCTCACCTGAGATCAGCCCCCAAGACCTTCCATTGGTCTGCACTGTTGGGTTTAGGCCATAATCCTTTCTTCATGGACCTCTGCACATCTGGACAGGTAGTTATCACCCTGTAACTCACCCCCTCTATTCCCTATCAATCACCTCTATTTCCTTAATTCTGTATTATGTGTATGAATGTTTGATTATTGTTTATAAGGATTTAAGAATCCTTCAGTAAAGAGATCAGTGTTTTTGTAATCTAGTCTCTGCATCTATTTCTGTGACCTGGATAAAGTGGGACTCTGGTATATAAGGACCATGATCCTGTAGTTATGCCAATTGCACATTAATATCATAATTCCCCAACCTTTTATTAAAGCAAGTGGGGCAATTTGGCTAACATAAAGTAACTATAACATTAATCATAGATTCAGGTGAGTAGCTGTGTTGGTCTGAAGCAGCAGAACAAAGTTCGAGTCCAGTAGCACCTTTAAGACCAACAAAGTTTTATTCAAGGTATAAGCTTTCAGGTGCATGCACACTCCTTCAGATACATTGAAATGGAAGTTACTAGTCCTTACATATAGGTAGAGGGGGAGCAGCAAATTAGCATACAGCATAATCAGGGATCTTTTTGTAGAAAAAGCCCAGCAGGAACTCATTAACATATTAGGCCACACCCCATGTTACCAGAAGTGTGGTCATCCAGCCACATCCACCTTTTACTTCTTATTCTGTTTACCTTGTTGTCAAAACGGTTCTGACAAAACCAATAAAAACATTATTTTCTGTCCCATCTATACAAAATCTTGCCTGAACCAATATCTTATACCCAACAATTATTCCCACACTGGATTGGAATCAATTCCTAAAGGTTAGGTTCCCATGGAAATCAGCTTGCTCTCCTGCAGAACTAGTATACTGAATGTGATTTTTTAGGGTTGCCAACCTACAGGTGGGGTCTGGAGATCTCCTGGAATTACAACTGAGCTCCAAACTACAGAGATCAGGTCAATGGCTGCTTTGGAAAGTGGAGTCCATGGCATTATGCCTTGCTTAGGTCCCTCCTTCCCCTAAACCCCACCCTCCTCAGGCTCCACTCCCAAATCTCCAGGAATTTCCTCAACCTGAAGTTGGCAACCCTAGTTCACTGGCAGAACAACCCTAGGAGCCAGTTTGGTGTAGTGTTTAAGTGCGCGGACTCTAATCTGGGGGAACCGGGTTTGATTCCCCACTCCCTCCCTGAACCTGCTAGATGACCTTGGGCAAGCCATAGCTCTGTAACAGCTGTTCTCTCAAGGACAGTTGTCTCAGAGTTCTCTCAGCCCCACCTACCTCACAGGGTGTCTGTTGTGGGGAGGGGAAGGGAAAGGAATTTGTAAGCCGTTCTGAGACTCCCTTGGGTAGTGAAGGGCGAGGTATAAACCCAATCTCCTCTTCTTCTAGGTTTGTGGATGCACTGGACAGGAATAATTTGTGGACTATTCAAGGTACAAAATTTTATTCAAGGTATAAGATTTCATAAGCCACCCACATTTCTTCAGATGGAAGAAGGGTGCATGCACACAAAAGCTTATACCTTGGATGAAACTTTGGACTCCAGCTTTGTTCTGCTGCTTCAGACCAACATGGCTACCCACCTGAATTATTACACTATAATATTTTTTACAAGCAATTATGTACCAGTGGAGTGGTTACCATGCAGAGTCTGTCCCACAGGTAAAATTATCCTGTGAACAGGGGGTCTTTACCACATCAAAGTATCACTACCATCACAAGATCACCAATCACTGGAAGAAGCAGAAATCTCTCTTATTAGGAGGTTTAAGAACATCAACTTTGCTGGCCCATTAAAGGCAGATGTCAGCCCAGTGGCAGGAAAAGAGGGACAATCATCTTCTTCAGATACACTGCCCACTTTTTAAATTTCACAAAACAGGCAATCTCCAAAGTGCTGCTGACCATGCTCATTTTTAGTTACAACTCTGTTTCTCTGTAGATGTTCCCCAAAGACCCCCAAGCAACAGTCAAGTGTTCTGCCAACACACAACAATGAAGAGAGAGAGAGAGAAAGGAGAAAAAGGAAGGAAGGTAGGTGGGGGGGAGAAAGGTAGGTAGGTAGGTAGATGGGGGAGAGAGAGGAAGGAAGGAAGGTGGGGGAGAGGGGAGAAAGAGAGAAAGAGAGAGAGAAAGGAAGGAAGGAAAGAAAGAAAGAAAAAGAAAGAAAGAAAGAAAAAGAAAGAAAGAAAGAAAGAAAGAAAGAGGGGAGGGGGAGGAGAGAGAGAGAGGAAGGGTGGGTGGGTGGAAGGGAGGGAGGGAAGAAAAGAGAAAGGAAGGAAGGAAGAAAAAAGATAGAAGAAAGGGAGGGGAAGAAAGGAAGGAAGGAAGAGGGGGAGGGGGAGGGAAAGAGAGAGGGGGAAGGGTGGCTGGGTGGGTGGAAGGGAGGGAGGGAAGAAAAGAGAAAGGAAGGAAGGAAGAAAAAAGAAAGAAGAAAGAGGGGGAGGGAGGGAGAAAGAGAGAGAAAGAAAGGGGGTGGGGGAGGGAGGGAAAGAGAGAGAATCTTGTGATTCTTAGTGTCAAATTTGTGTCCATTTAACCTTTGGCATAGGGTTCATACAGAATCATGCACATCAGCCTCAGTGTCACTAGCCCTTTAGGTATCCCTTGCCCCCTCTCCCATCAATCCTGTATCATCATTCAGTTCGCTCCTCTCTGGTCAGAAAAAGTTATTTAAAGGCTGGCATCTGCTAGAGAGGTCAGGAAGCAGATTTGTCTCCCTTAAATCTTTCTGGAGCATATGCTTAATAAAATCATTAGCATTTAAGGTGACACGAGACTCCCATTCATTTTTCCTTCAACACACTGATATAGCTACCCTTCTGGAATTATAAATTGTGTTGGCTCCCCAAATTTGCAAATTGTTCATATTCCTGTCTCTAGGATGGGGCCAGCCAAACATATATTTAATTACATACCGTATCTCCAGTCCTTCCGTGACCAAGTTGTGGTGCCCCTAAGAAGTGCTACTTTTAAAGTCTGGTCACTCTTTGGATTTCAGGAACACAGAACTAGCAGATGATGTTTTTGCAAGTTTGGAGGTGAAGTAGGTGAAAGAGCTCACCCGCTAAATGCCTTTGTGCTGCTAAAGACACAGGAAAGGCTAGTTTGGGGGGGGGGGGCGAGAAAGCCCTAGCAGAGTATCAGATAGACTGTTAATAAATAACTCTACTTATGACTGGGAATGCGTTATTGTAAGAATTCTGAAGTAGAAATGGTATCTGTTGCAAAATGGTTTCTAAAAATGTCCAGAAGATAATAGGGTACTATAAAAGTAGAAAGCATCATGTAACAGAAACCTGCAGAGAAATGTTTAGCTATTATTTCTCATAATCAATATATGAAATTAAGCGTTCATTCATAATCATTTTTCTCTTTCTTGCAATCTAATAAGTCTTGCTCTTCATTCATAGCAATTGCAGCCTGTGCTGTTCATCAGTGTTTTATGGCTGACCCTTGGCCACTGGAATGTTCATGAATATTCTACAATATGCCCAATTGCCTGCTAAGGATTGAGAGGAACTATTACTAACAGACAAAACTATTTAATAATCTCTTTATATGAAGTAGATGGAAATGGTTCATTTCTGCAAATCCATCACTCAATGAAGTCTGTAACTGTGATGAGGATACATTCCAAAATTCATACAAATTCTTCTGAGAATCTTGCCCAGGGAAGCAGAACTCCTGTTGCAACAATGACAAGTCATGATTAAAGAAAGCCTTTTGGGATTATGCACACTCCCTCCACCAGATAGTGCTGTTTCCCCACACAGCTGGTTTGAAATTCACAGGCCATATAAAGGTCAGGGGCTGGTTTAAGAAAGGTAACACATAGTCTGCAGCTTTCACGCTCTACATGTTTGCCTTTGCAATTATACAGACAGAGAATTTACAAGTGTTGGCTGTAGGAAAAAAACAAACAGTAAAACAAATCCTTCATTTAAAAAAAAAATTACTTCCTGTTGCTACTTGCATTAATGCAAATTTAACATGATTAGATTTTAACTGAATTGGAAAATGAGAACATCAGGAAGAAGGCTTCTCCTCCCACACTGAATAGAATCTTATAGTTTTTCTGACCTCATCTCTGTTATATACTGCTGTTACATGTTGAGTCATCCCAGTAGCCCAGTATTATCTGTTTTAGCTCTCCGAGGCTGAAGCTGTGGTTTTTTCAGTCCTGCTGTCTGATATACTTTAGCTGGAGGTGTCAGGCTCTGAACTTGGAACCTTCTGCATACAGAATATGAGACCTGCTATTGAACTATATGCCTCTGCATGTGGTTTGACAGAGTTCATGCAGTATAGTGCTTACACTAGTATCCGAGAGTCCAAGGTTCAAAATTCCACTCTGCCATGAATCTTGCCCAGTGACCTTGGGCTCCTCCCCCCTTCTATCTAGCCTACCTTACAGGGTTGTTGTGGTATTTTAGTCTGCCAAACTTCAGGTGGCTGGCATACCTAGAACCATTTTTTTACTTACTTTATTTGTATTCTGCCTTTCTAGCTGAGACTCAAAATGAATTACAATTTTTTTTAAAAAAATCAAATAGGTAACATAAGACATCCAATAAAGAATGCAGTAAGATTAGGATTACAGAACTGGGAAACAGTGCAAACAAACAAACAAACAAAAGCCTATCTAAATCATGGCATATGATACAGAAAGTGGATTACAAATGTAGAATATGAACCATAATGCAGAAGGTGAATTACAAAGGAAGAAGACAATGCAGTAAAAAGCAAGCTGATACATACAATAAATATGGCAATTGGCTACAATCCTGTTGCATAATGCCTTCTCAAGTAATTTTAAAACACGTGGGGGTACGTGTGGAAGGAGATGCTCCTTCAAAATTTGTGTTTGGACCCTTTAGGCAAGGCAGGATACAAAAATCAATGCTAAAGGAGATCTGAAGTCATTAAAGAGGTGCTAGAAATTGCCTGAGCCAGGTATTAGGGAATAAACATATAAGAGGCAATGAAGTGACTGTGAGTTGGATTCTGAATACCGCTCACGCGGTTATGAACTTTGGTCGTCAGTACTGTGCCAGATATATCTTTTTAAATGGACATAATGTAATTTCCCATATTTCTAGGAAATTTGCCCTTCGGCAGTGCAGCTGGAAGCCATGGAAGAGCAAACATCAGGGGTTAACTCCCCAATAGAAGCAACATGGGTGGAAATACTGGGCTTTAAAGGTTACACAAAAGTGGGGGTGTACTATCACCCACCTGACCAAACCCTTGAGGCTGATGCTGAGATGGAGAAGGGAGGTGTCTAAAGCATATAGTTATCATACTGTAGTGTATGATACTCTAGTTGAAGTGTAATCCACCTCAACTACCCTCACAATGATGGGGTAACCATGTGCTCAAGTCATGCTGTAGAAATGAGATTTCTAGCATCATAAATGCTAAAGGAAGATGCGGAGATGGCAGAGAAGCTCAATGACTTTTTTGGTTCTGTGTTCACTGTGGAAAGTGTGGGGCATGTACCCATGCCACAGTCCCTATTTTGAGGAAGGAAGCCCCTATTTTCAGGAAGGGAGTCTGAAGACATACTGAGACAAACTGAGTGACCAGAGATGAAGTTCTAGACTCACTGGGGAAATTAAAAACCAATAAGTCTCTCAGTCCTGAGGGCATACAGCCAAGAGTTCTTAAGGAATTCAGATGTGAGAAAGCATACACTAATTCATATATGTAACCTATCACTAAATTCAGCTGCTATACCAGAACACTGGAGAGTAGAAAATGTAACACTAATTTTTTTATGAAGAGATTCAGAAGGGGAACCAGGAAATTGCAGTCCAGTTGGCCTAATGTCTGTCCCAGGCTTATTAGTAGACACTGTAATCAAAGATAGAATTGTTAGGCACATAGAGGGACAAAGCCTGCTGAGGGAAAATCAGCCGGGCTTCTGCAAAGGGAAGTCCTGCATCACCAACTTTTTGGAGTTCTTTCAGAAAGTGAACAAAAGCACTGGACTATTTGGTTGTACAAGAGATTATTCCAAGTGAGCTTAAAGCTCTCAATTTACTGCACCTATAGACAAGCATAGGTACCAAGAAAATTGCACTGGTGTTGCTATTAGACTAATATCCTACTGTACTTAACAGTAAGTAATAGTATGATACGATATGTTACCTTTTCCTTTGTAGATATTCAATATATGCTTAAATCAAAAGCACTACTTATGTATGTTGACAATTACATTGTATTCTATTTTTACTTCTCTATGCTTGTTCGACTGAATGTTTTAAATCTTAATAAAATGTTTGAAAAAAAGAAAGTAAACAAGTATGTAGACAGTAGTGACCCAGCAGACATTATATACCTGGGCTTTCAAAAGACTTTTGACAAGGTACCCCACCAATGGCTCCTGAGTAAACTTAGCAGTCATGGGATAAGAGGATGGCTTCTCTTATGGATTTAAAACTGGTCTAGTGAGAGGAAGCAAAGAACAGGAATCAATGGACAGTTCTCACAATAGAGAGAAGTAAGCAGTGGCATCCCACAATGATCGGTATCGGGGGCAGTACTTTTAAATGTATTCACAAATGATCCAGAACTAGGGTTGAATACTGTAGTGGCCAAGTTTGTAGATGACACAAAATTATTCAGGATGGTGAAAACCAAGGCTGACTGTGAAGAGCTCCAAGATGACCTCTACAAACTGATTGAGTGGGCGACAATGTGGTGAATGAAGTTCAGTGTTGGTAAGTGTAAGGTGATGTATACTGGGACAAAAAATCCAAGCTTCAGGTATAGGCTAATGGAGTCTGAATTTACTGAAACTGAGAGGGGAAAGAATGTTGGGGTTGAAGTGGCTAGCTCAATGGAAGTGTCAGCCCAGTGTGCTGCAGCAGTGAAAATGGCAAACTTTATGTTAGGGATTATTAGGAAAGGGACTGAAAATAAAATGACCAATGTTGTAATGCCCCTGTATAGATCTATGCTGTGGCCTCATTTGGAGACTGTGTACAGTTCTGGTCCCCATATCTCAAAAAGGACATTGCAGAACTGGAAAAGGTACAGAGGAGGGCAACGAAGATGATTATGGGGTTAGAGCACCTTCTCTATGAGAAAATGCTGAATAATGTGGGGGAAAATGATAGAGATTTATAAAATGATGCACTGGGTGGAGAGAGTTGACAAAAGGTTACTTTTCCTCCCTCTCCCAAAATACTAGAACTTGAGGGCATCCGATTAAGCTGATGAGCAGTAGGTTCAGGACGGACAAAAGAAAATACTACTTTATTCATAGATTGATTAAAATATGGAATTTCCTGCCAGAGGATGTAGTAATGGCCACAGGAATAAACAGCTTTAAAAGGGGATTAGACAGATTCATGGAGGATAGATCTATCAGTGGCTACTAGCCATATTGACTAAGGGGAACCTCCACATTTAGAAGCACTAAACCTCTGAATCCCAGAGCCAGGAGGCAACATCAGGGGAAGGTCTCAGCCTCTATGCCCTGTTGTTGGCCCTCCAGAGGAACTGATTAGCCACTGTTTGAGAGAGCATGCTGGACTAGATGGACCATTGGTCTGATCTGGTAGGGCTCTTATGTTACTAGGAGCTACAATCATGTGTAATTATGTCTGAATGCCTCCCCACAGGAACCTGACGGGTGTCAGATATAGTGTTCAAAGGAACTAACTCATGGATCCGGCTGCATTGTTTTAGTGGTTTGCTCCTCCCCTCCCAGGCCAGCTTCTCATTCATGGAAAGAATCCACCGTTGCTGTGCTTGTAATGTTACTCTCAGATCCAGCTGGGAAGACCATTTCCCTTTGGTTTTCCATTCACTTCCCAGGCACTTAAAGGACTGAGGAAATTCTTGCTCTAGAAGCCAAGGCTCTCCCGCCTTGGCGCAGGGAGTTATGACTCTGCAGCTGATGCTGCCCAAAAGGAGCACATGCTCAAATCCCAACACGTTACCTCACTGTCTCTTAGCGAGAAGTGCTGGGGGTTAACATGAGCCAGCCACAGCTGATCAAAGCAATTAGAAGGGGGGAAGGATTCCAGTCCTGTCTGCGTCCAAGTCTTACATTTGTCAACAATTTATCACAGTTTGGAAAATGCTAAAAGGCTTTCAAAGGGATTTTGATTTTAAGATAGATGAAAAGAAGTGAGGGAATAACTTAACAGCTGGATGGAAAATCCTAAAAAAGTAATAAATATTCACAGCAGGCTTCTACATCATCTCGTGTGCTAATGTCATATATTGGCACTAGTCTCGATATGATCCTGCTCTTTGCTCAGAAATAAAAGTGCTGTGGCTATTCATAAATGACTGGTATTGATTTGCAGCAAGCAAGGTAAGTATGAGCAGGGGTCATTTCGAGCAGGAGCTCGGGGGAGCGCAGCTCCAGGCATTGGTGCCAGCCCCCCCCCCCACGGGGGAAATGCCTGCTTGTGGCATGGCTGCAGCAAAATGACCGCATCCCCTGGAAAGGTCATTGTTCCTCCGACCAGCCTTCTGAAGGCTTCAGCCACCACTGAAGCTATCCTCCTGGAATACAGGTATTTCTGAGGCTTGGATTAGTAGCTGTCCCCTCTCTGCCAGCTCTTCCTTCCTTCCTCTTCCTCTCTCTCTTCTTTCTTTCTTGCATTCTGACATGCTTCTGGTGATGTCAGGTGGTATAGCATATGCAAATAAGTTATGCTAATGAGTTATGCTGATGAGCTCCTGTACCTCTTTTTCTACAAAATAACCCGAGTATGAGAGTAAGGTTGGGTCCTACCCAGTGTCCTCATCACTATCTCTTCCAACCTATTAAATATAACTTAACATATTTCCCCCACCCCAAAAGCCTTTAGGTACCAGTGAGTACTGGGTTTTGAACCCTGATCATATTTTAATTGCTAGGTTTCTACCTTGCACAAGAATGAAGCTGCTTGACTATGTGCTGCCAATGCTTTTTATATAATACAAAGGAAATTTATGCAAACGTCTACAGCACCACTTTAACAAAGTAAAGTAAATGTATAACCACAAAATTGCAGTCCAATAATTTTTGTAGTTGTTCCTGTGTAAGTATTCATCAGCTGAGTAGATAGTTGGTGAGACAAGATTCTCCGGAATAACTCCCGTTTCGAATCTATTGATCTTCTTCCATGCCACTATTTCAGAACAAGAGATGGAAACTCTACATCAGGTGTCTATACATATTTTAGGTTGCCTTCAAACATTATGCCCCTCACAGGGGAAAGAATTCATCCAATATACTCTTCAATCAGGTCCTACCTATAGTCATGATGGCAGCAGCAGCACAAACCCTGGAAATGTGAAACCTTTGTACTTATGGAACTTTGTATAGTAGCTGAAGCCATTCTCGGTTTCTTGCCCTGAGCTAGCATCTTTTTCAGCTCAAGTAAAATATTACCTATGTTACTATGTTGGTTATGTATTGTATCTTCCTATATGCTTAACTTGCTATATGCTAATCCTCCCCCCTTTGTGATTGTTTTAAGTCTGAGATATTCCAAAGCTTTGGCCATTCAGCAAGGCCTTACCCTGCTTAATGTTATTTATGAATATAACATTTCCAAACAGTGAGGATGGAAAGCCTCGTGTGTTAAATATCAAAGTGATGCATAGTTCTAACAGTTCTGGTTTCTGGGTTTTTGTTGTGGGCGGGGGGAGGGTGACCCCAGTATCTCTTCTTAGTGTGAGGATTGCCAGCAGAATAATTAGGATATGTTCTGGCCTCAGGTGGGCTCACAGCTGGGCTCACAGCTAGGCAGTATTCCGGGCCAGGCACCACCTGCAGCTGCAGTCCACTTTGAGGAGCAAAAGCATAGCAAATAGTAACAGTGTTATTCTATGTAGAAGCTGTGTGTGTAGGGGCAAATATTTGTAACATTCCTGTCTTGAACTGGACATTTCTGTTCCACCTGGTTCTCAGCTATACATCTTAAGACTCACATGATCCAGCTTTCTTCATACAGCCTCTCCCCCATCTCCACTAGAAAGCTAGCAGGTCAGTAGAAAGGCTAGGCTACATCCCTGACATATTAGTTTTCTAGGCAGAGGGATTTTTCTAACATGAACAAAACATGAATACTGCCCAGACTCCCATTTACCACTGCATTGTTAAAGACACAATGTACCAGTAGTACGCCTGAAATCTCCCAGGCTTTGGTAGTGAGGCTTGGGCACTTGGGACCCAGCTTGCCATGACTGAGCCCCCTGATGTGTTTTTAGTGCTAGGGCTCCTCTCTGGAGCATCTGCGGTAACTAAGGGCTGCTTCAAATGTAGCATAATTCCTATCCTCAAAATGAGAGTACTTCAGGGTATGGAACAGCATGCCACCTATAGTGTTTAATGGCTACACATACATGCATTTTACTGCTTGCTAGGAAGCTGTGGCCAGTGTTTAAAGTACATGCAGTGAACAACATTTGTCAGAGGATTTATTACCCACATCTTATATCCTGCTTTTAAAAAAAGCCAGCGCTTTCTGCACTTGAATCAATATATGTAATTATCAGCATCACCAAATCTGTTGATACTTAAATCCAGAGACTAGAGGCATGAAGAGACAAGACAGATCTTTCTATAAACCTGGGCAATGTCCCAGGTTTAATAAAATAAACTCATTGGGGGAGTTAACCCCCCCCCCCCCCAATAATAGAAGCAGCACCTGTAGCTTTAGGAAATGAATGTCCTCAGTGGCCCTTGTTAGGCAACCGCACAATATTGTCAGCTCTAACCCTTGGGGGGGGGGGTTGCTAGTAAATGGCAGGGGGAATGGGAGGTCCCTTTCCAGGGTTGTTTTTGCCTTTGAGGGAAGACTCCTTGGGGTCAGGCCAACCAGCACTGATCTCTGTCATCTGGACATCAGTTGTAAATCCAGGAGAACTCTAGGCCCCACCTGGAGGTTGGCAATGCTAGGTGAGATATACATGGAATGATATAGTTAAATATGGGGTTAGATAAAAGGTGGGTGGGTGGGTGGGAAGGAGAGCAGGAAGCAGGGAAAGGTGAGAATATGGGATTTGCCAGGAGGAAGGAAAGAAGAAATACTGTGGGGAAGGGGATACAAGGGGGAAAATGAGGCACCCCCCTGAAAATCTTTGCAAATCTCCACCATGAAATTGGGCCCAGCCCAGTGGCTGACATTGTACAACTTGACCATAATTTTTCTTGGTAGAGGCTGCCAGGAGGAAAGGAGAGAAAGCTGAACACAAGGAGGGGGCATATAAAAGTAGGTTGGCAGGTTAGGAAGGAAGCAGGAAAAGGAGAGAACCTATGGGGGTTTCAGGAAAGCGAAAGGAAATACTGCAGGAGGGGAAAATGAGATGCCCTCCTCAAATCCTTGCAGGTTCCTAGCTTTTTTTTTTTTTTGTATTTGTGGAGCTCTGAATCAGCAGGTCAAAATGGTTTTTCTTTACCTCTCAAAAATTACATGCACAATCTATTAAAAAATAGCATGCACAACCCTCCACCTCAATCAGCTGTGATATCAGAAATTAAGCACTGCGTGGGACCGCCTCTGGAAGGCCCCAAGTGACATACCATTGATAGGGAACCTGCTGCTCTAGAGAAAATGGAAGCAACTGGACGGGGGTGGGGGGGTGTGTGGGGAGAAGTGTTAGTGTTTTCAGCTTTACAACATTAAGACAATAGTCGAGCACAGAGATCCTCATATTTTTTGCGCTTCTGGCCACCTTTGGAATTCTGACACGGTGGTGGCTGCAGCCACAAAATGATGTATTCAGTTATGGTATCTGCAAGGCAGCATGGAAAGCTGCTGCATGCATTTTATGATGGCAGTGGTATGAACCTAATGAATACTGGACCCACACGTCCTTCCATAATGTGCTACTGTAATAATTAACCTCCTGGATTTCCCTGTAGAGCCAGGTGAATGATGACAGTAGCTCATATCTAATGATTTGTGTGTGGGTCCTACCAAATTCTCTGCCCTGAAAGCAAATGTCTCCTGACACTTCTAGTGTCTTCACCCTGACAGAGTCAGACCTGTTGGCCTAGCTAGTCCTTCATGATCTATCCTGACTGGCAGTGGTCCAAAGAACTCATATTCTTTCCCCGTTTATCACTGCCTTCATTTCCTTCTCTCCTGTGTCGAATTTGAGATTACTCCTCAGGGTAGGGATTTGTTTTGTCTGGCAAAGCGCATGCACACCAGTGGCACTGTGCAGAGAAATATCTAAGTAAATAATAGCGTTCATCTGCAGTGGAACTGATGGGTCGATATGGAGTTCGTAGATTGGGGGGGGGGGGGTTTGAAAAGCGCGCCCCGCGGTGTCTGCTGAATGGGAAGTTTGACAGCCTCTCAGTTTGAGCAGGACAACCCTGTCTGAGCCGCAGCTCTCTCTCTCTCACACACACACACACACTCCTTCCCGCCACCGCCGTCAGCAAGAACAACAACTTTTGAAACGGGCGGGAGGGTTTTGTTTCTCAGTTTTCTTGCCTAGGAGAGGGGCGGAAAGTCGCGACCCGCCAAAGCAGCAGCAGCAACGCCTGTTCTTCTTTCCCTCGCTCGAAGCTGTTGCGTTGCCGGTGTTCGCTTGGAGCGTATTGCTCCCCCAACAGGCAAAACTTTCTATTCACAAACACACTCACACTGACGTCTTTTGCGCATTTCCTGCATTAGGGAGACAGACAGAGAGAGAGAGAGAGAGAGAGAGAGGTGGGGTGGCGCTTCTCACTGGCGAGCCGAGCCAGCGGCACAAGCGCCATCCAGGAGGCTATTGGGTGGGATCACGGTCCTCATTTTGAAACAAAACACAGCAAAACCAAAATCTCCCGATCAGTCCGGTCCGGAGCAGTCGCTCCTCATGCATTGGATTCGATCCACTGGATCCTTGGCCTTGGAGGCGGAGGCGGAGGAGGAGAAAGCGAGGAGGCTCCTGCAGCCGATGCGGATGTAAGGTTCCCCGGGCTGTGTGATTTTTCAGTCGGGAGGCTGTGAAGTAGGCAGGGCTGCTGGGGTTGGTGTTTCTGGTTTCCCCCCCTCCCGCCTTCCCTCCCTCCCTCCCTCCCTCTCCTCTGTTGTTGCTGCTGCCGCCGCCACCGCCGCCGCACAGACAAGACAGCACTAGCGCGTGCAAGAGCCTCGGATTGCTTTTTGCAGGAGACGGATCCAGGATTATGATCTAAAAAGGAAAACAAAAGGAAGAGGAGGGGGCGAAAGTCTGTGTCACAGCCTCCCTCGGAGGATCTCTCGGTTGTTGCTCGGATTGCATTTGGGATTTTTGCAAGCAGGGACGTTTCCCCCCTCCCTTTCCCTCCTGTCCCCTCCTTGTTTTTCCGTTAGAAAACACACAGGCGAGGAAATACATATATGTGTGTACATATGTGTGTATGTGTGTGCCTTCATTCACTGGATGTCGCCAGAGGAAAAGCGAAATAATCATAGGTAGCAAAAGCAACAAGAAGGAGCCCCCATATAGCCTTAGACTCCTCCACACCTTCACTCAAACCTGCCTTATTTATTGGAGAAATCTCCTCACCTCCCTTCTCACTCCAGAGTGTGCTTGATCCCAGGAAAAAAGTGAAGCCTTCTAACCATGGTGGTTTTCAATGGCATGCTGAAAATTAAAATCTGCGAAGCGGTGAATCTTAAACCCACAGCCTGGTCACTAAGGCATGCAGTGGGACCCAGGCCTCAGACCTTTCTGCTGGACCCTTACATTGCCCTCAATGTGGACGATTCCAGGATCGGGCAGACCTCGACCAAGCAGAAAACTAACAGCCCTGCCTGGAATGATGAGTTTGTTACTGATGTTAGTAATGGCAGGAAGATCGAGATGGCTGTTTTCCACGATGCCCCCATTGGGTACGATGATTTTGTGGCAAACTGCACTATCCAGTTTGAGGACTTGCTGCAGAATGGGAGCCGCCACTTCGAGGACTGGGTGAGTGATCAGACCATGTGCTGGGTCTGTGGCCATCCAGTTTGACATGCTTTGAGCTGGAGAGAACATCTCCCTTTGTTTGACAGAGGTGTCAGCAAGATGAAATGGTTTAAATGGGCTTTGTTGATGCTCAGGCAGGTGGTAGAACTGGAGATGCAGGTGCTATGAAGTGGTATGTGGGAATGAAGACCTTAAAAAGGATATGGCCTTAACCCTGACAGTTACCATTGTTGTTTTCATCTGGGAGACTTCTGTGTCCCAGGAGCAGCCAGCTACATATTATAATTCCTAGGCTTGAATGCTTACCAGAACATGTATGAACATTGATGCTGCAGTTTGGCTGCAATTGCCTCTTAGTTGTCACAACATCATGCTGTCCAGCCCATCACTTGAATCTAGGGAAATTTCTTTGCCACAGCTGGCCAGTTCATTGTTGGTGGCAAAGGTAGTGTCAATGTGCTTTATATTTTGTACGTAGATAGACATGCCATACAATCTCATAGGGCCCTAGCATGCCAGTGAAATAATAGTCCCAAGATTGCTGGATATGGTACCCAGACTTCTGAAACATCTTCATTTATTGCTTTCTGCTGCCTGTGTGATGGACAGATCTAGTGGTAATTATCTTAAGAGCATCCTCCTGATTCTTCTAGGACCCCCCTCCTCCCCAAGTGACTCTAGCATTTCAGGATATCATGATGTAAAAGGATTGACAGGTGAGGAAGTTGATTGACCATTGTATAGAAGCCTGAGGCATATAGAACTGAAGGTAATACAAAAGGTAGCTAAAAAGCTGAAAAATAATGTTGACAATAAGCAATAAAGCAATCCTTTCTGATTGAGAGATTGATCTGTCAGAGACCAGTTCAAGGCCTGTATTTATGTGGATAGTATTTACAAAGACAGTATTTACTGTGCCCTTGGGAGTCTGTCTGAGCTGACATCAGCAGGGCTTGAGCTTGCAAGCACTCTGCTCTCTTGAAGGTAATTACCTGGGCATAAGATCTCAGGTCCATGAGGTTTTCTTTACCCATAGTAAAGGAAACAGAGGAGTGAACAGGTGAGCCCAGGGCTCTCTCTGAGTCTTATGTTCCTGGAGATTAAGTAATATTTAAAACGTGCCCCTCCAGGATTTTTGTTGGGTTGGGGATAGCATTATGTGATTATGAAAGCATGAGTAGAACATAATTGAATTTAACAGACGGGTTGTGATGCTTGGTCATATAAACACATTCGCTGTTGCTAAGATTATTCTAAGAAAAATTGCTTGGTCTATAAATGTGGCCTAAGGGTTTGCATAATTCTGAGACAGCATGAGATCTTGCTGGATACATGAATGGGTCTTTAAAAAAATTATCAAGCTGTTCATATTGCCACTATGGTACGAAGAGAAATTAGTGACATTCCAGGCTGCTTTATGAATTGGCTAGGAAGCTGATGATTTTTCTAATTTCAAATTTCTCTGGGTACCTTTAAACGTACTCTCTGCTGTAGAAACATGTACATTTCTGATCAGAATATTCCTGAGCCCCAATGCTCCACTTGTACAAGTCTACACGCTTTGGTCATTTCTCCTGGAATGATCTCAATAGGATTATTCTGAAAAAAATTGATTTGAGGATTACAGTGTTGGAGAGTAACTATGGGGCAAGCAGGAATGTGATGCTGACAAATAAGTGTGCAAATTTTGCAAGTTTCCTGAGTTCAAATGTTTTGGTAAGAACCTACCACTAATTCCATATTTATTGTGGTGTATATTATATTTTCCTCTATATTTCGGGAGTCTTATTCTGAATCAATTATTTTTCAGTTATTCCTATGGCACATTTCACTGCAAAGTAGCTTGTAGTCTCAGTCCTTGGCAGGTCCCATGTAATGGCCATTACTATTCCCTGTTAACAGATGGGGGAACTGAGGCTTCCCAAAAGCTATGCAGTGTTCCTGTAGCCAAGCAGGGATTGAGCTCAGTTGTCTGAGGTCCGCTAAATCCCACACTGTGACCTACAGGACTCCATTAGCTCCCAGATGCAAAACCATTTTAAAACCTTTACAATATAATCCTATGCTCAGAAGTAAGTCCCATATTGTGGCTGAAGCAGAGCTTTGCAGCTGCACTGTCCACAGATAAACATATGAAGTTGCTGCATGCATTGTGTGGTGGGAAGTGGTTTGAACACAAATTCTCTGCCCAGAAAGCAAATGCCTCAGGATGCTGCAAATGTGTGTTCAAACTCTCTTCATTCTCACGCTGAATCAAACCATTGGTTTATCTAGCCCAGTATTGTCTACACTATGGCTTTCCAGGATCTGACACCAGTATATCCCAGTCACATTACCTGAAATCCTATTTTCTTAAGCTGGGGAGCTTCTGTTCCTCCAAATGTGCGGAGATGCTAGCATGAAACGCAGGTAGCTAAACCAAGAAACAGATACTTTGTGCACACGAGGCATGTTCCCCCAGCTGAGCCACAGTATGCATTCAAATCTCCAAAATGACAAAGATTATATATATACTTTACATACTACATGTACAAAGAATACACTTTTGCTTCTTAAATTGGGGGGGGGGGGGAGCAGAAAGCAGAAGAACGTATACGGTACAAAACACCAAATTATCATCTAACTGTAGCAGTACAGTAATGTATTGAGATGCTGCCATTGTCGGGTTCTGAAAGAGAAATATTGCATGCTTTTTAGATCTATAACTGAAATTATTAATTCCCCCCACCCCCGACAGTGGCTTCCTGAATTATTGCAAAGGGGTTGCTGTGTTAGTCATTGTAGCAAAATAAAAGTCAAGTGGCTAAAGACTAACAATGTTTATTTCAATATGAGCTTCTGGGACATGAACTGTGACTTATGAAAACTCATACTGAAATAAATGTTCATAGTTTTTAAGGTGCCACAGTATTTTTGTTTGATTTTCCTGATTTATTAACAGGGTTTAAAAAAAAAATCCAGCCTTTGAATGCATGAAATTGACTGTCAGGGTCTGATTGGCAAGCAGGTCTCTTGGGTTCCAGGTAGAAGTCTTTCACATCACCTCCTACCTGATCCTTTTAACTAGAGATTCCGGGAACTGAAACTGGGACCTTTTGCATGCCAAGCAGATGCTCCTCTACTGAGCCATGACTCCTCCCTAGGAAGAAACCTATTCCTTATCTTTGTGTGCTAGACAAACATGCCCTAAAATTAAGGAAAACAATAAAAGATACCTAAAAGTTTCCAGTTTTTACAAAATTAGTGAATGCTAGTAACATCTTAGCACAGTTTGAAAGAAGTTAGTGCAACTCAAACAATCTTGCAAAATCATGCATCTGTAATTATGTATTTATTGGTAATACAGCTATCCACAAGGCGTCTAACAAAATATTTTAAAGTATAATACATGTTATACTTGAATTAGGAGAGCATCAGAAGTTAACCTAGCCAGGAAACCAACAGTAAGAACATCAACTCCCTGCTTCTTTCTTTCATGACAGATGAGCTTTTTGATTGACTATGTTCTGTATCTTGGTGAATCATTCATAACATTGAATGATTTATGCTTATGGTCATTCCCTTCTTTGTCAGATATTACAGTTTTCATCTGGGGGTTGCATATGGAACAAGGAGCAAAGCTGTTGCCTGTGAAAATTATCAGTTGGGCCATAGCTGCTTCCAATTTAAATTGTGGTACATTTCAAATTTAAATTCACATAAATGGTCTATATAGTACGAACTAGGTGAAGGTTTTGCATAGCTTAAAAAGTACTGGCTTTGTACCAGTTTGGGAAAAGGAGCATAGTTCAGTGACAGAGTGCATGCTGAAGGTTTTCAGGTTCAGTCCAGTTAAAGGCTCTCAGCTTGTATTAGGAAATACATTTCTGTCTGCCTGAAATTTCTCTGTCTGGAGAGCTGTTTCCACTCATTGGACCAATACTGGACCAAGAATCTGACTTGTTAAACAGCATGTTTATATGTTAATTTACTTTTTTCGGATTTATTTTATTTTATTTTTTACACACTACATATATGTTTATTTACCATAGCTGGCATACATACATAATATACTTTAGAGTCTCATATATACTTTTATTTTTTTTAAAAAAGATTCCAGTAACAAAGAAATTGTTCCATGGTTCCCTCTAAATCTCAGATTTACTAGACGTTTCAGTTCCCTTTAACACATCATTTATTCATATGGAAAGTCTTCCAATTTCTGTTGGGCCACTCTTGTTGGTGGTGTTTGTGTTACCTTCAGATTCTTTGCAAATACTGTCTCTGCAGTAAAATTAAATGACCTGCACATGATGAAGGCAGTGGAGAATATTAGATGAATATTGCAACTCACATCTTCTAGCTATTGTTGACTCTATGGTCTGGTACTTTTACTATCTTTTTAGTGTCTGGTCTCAAGTCTGCACTTCCTTCTTACAATAGCATCATCAAAATCCTCATACATTGATAACATGGCCTGTCCGCATATTAATAGCTTGCCAGTCTTCTGCCAGAAAGCAAAGATAAATTTAAATGGAACATTTACAAGCAAATGTCATTCTTTATTCGCAAATGTCAGCTCTAGAAGGAGACTGCAGATTGTGTTCTGTATCCTAGAATAATTCTTTGCGGGGATGGGGAATATATAGAGATGGCATCTGAGTCAATTCATGAACAGTATACTGTTTTTGTGGGAGAAACACAGCCCTTGTTTAATTAGTCATCTCACTTCTTGGTTGTCTTTCTTCATTACATTTATCTTAATATACTATTTTGAGACATTAGTCATCAACCTTTCTGGGACCAGGATTCACCTTTAATCTCCACCTGCAATGTGGGACTCCACTCATAATAATTGACTGTACATTTCTCTACACCTGTGCTTGTTCTTTTTGTGTTCTTTAGTCTTTCTGTTTTTCTCACTCTGTTTCCACCTCTTGAGAAAAAGTAAACAACCAAAAGATAATGGTGAGGGTGCTACTGCTGTGACCCACCTGAGGTCAGTAACCACCAATGTGGCTCAGAAAGCCCAGTTGACAACCACTAGTTTTCAGAGGATAGAATGTGTGTGTGTTTCTTTTCCTTGTAGGAAGATGCTGGATATTTTTCTCTCTGTTACAGCCATGATGTAGACTGATTCCATGGTTACAGAGCAAGCACTCACAGTGATACACAAGTACGGTGCTTGGAATCATGATAGCAACTGTTGTACTAGGAAGAATATGACACGCATGCTCAAAGAGGTTTTCCTTTTAGCCTGTGGAATAGTAGGGGTTCCCTAGATAACTTAGTTCTTTGGCAGTTATCATCTTCTTTTTCAAGGTAGAACTGTATCTCATGCGCATTATCTGTAGGAAGCCATATGGAAGACAGTTACTACCACACAGCAAATTATTACTTTTAAGAGAGGGTAAGTGGTTTGCTTTAGTGATGCCCATTCATTTCTGGTAATAGTAATTAGGAAGGGGGCTGTTTTTGCAGGTGGAGTTTCTTTCTTTTTTTAGCACATTGGTTTTCAGCTTCTTCTAGAGTGTTAGAACATTTACTTTAAAGCAGGTGATGGTAAGCGAGCTTCATTAATAATATCACAGCTGTACTATCTATTCTGACGTTACACGGCAAGTAATTAAAATGAGGAATTCTCTGCCAGAGGATGTAATGATGTCCACGGGCATAGGGAGCTTTAAAAGGGATTTACACTGATTTATGGAGGATAGGTCTATCAGTGGCTACTAGCCATGGTGACTAAAGGGAATCTGGTAAGTAAAGGGAACTTCCATGTTCAGAGGCCGTAAACCTCTGAATACCAGAGCCAGGCGGCAACATCAAGGGAAGGCTTTGGCCACTATACCCTGTTGTTGGACCTCTAGAATAACTGATTGGCCACTATGTGAGACAGGATGCTGGACTAGATGGACCAGCAGGGCTCATATGCTCTTATGACTAGCTGCAGATAGGACTGTCCAGACTCACTAACCTGAGGTTGTTTTCCTTGGAGGAGCCAGGAACTGAAATCAGGAATATCTAAGTGCAATAAGTCCGAAGCAAATAGTCTGTTCCTGACACTTAAAACTGCCATACAAAGTCAGACCACCCACAGTGCAGTCTTCTCTAACCAGCGGTAGTTGGAGAAGACCTCAGGCAGAAGTCTTACCCAGCTATGCTGTCACTTCATTGGAGATGCCAAGTGCTGAACCTAGGACCTTCTAAATGCAAAACATGTGCTCTGTCACTGAGCTATGGTACCTCTAAGCTTTCAGTGCTTTTGTTATTTATTTCTTCTTCATTTATAGCTATCCTTTGTCCCTAAAGAGGCTTATGGTATTCTGCTTTCCCATTTTATCCTCACAACAACTCTGAGATAGTTAGGCTGGGATTGGCCCTAGATCACCCAGCAAGCTTCTAGAGAAGAGTGGGGATTCAAGCCTGGATATCTCAGATCCTAGTCGAAAGTTGTAACCACCATGTGTTTTCCATCAGTGTTCTCCTGTGAAACAAGGATCACAAAAAGTGACTGAAGATATCAGTTGCAGTGCTGTGTGCAGTTTGGCTACTTGAACCCCATTGATTTCAGTGGGATTTGAGTAGCCTAACAAGATACATAATTACAGACATAATGTAACTAGAAAGGTCATTAAGGCAGTTTGGATAAAGTATCACAGAACAGCTATGGCAAATATAAATTTTGAATAAATGACCTCACCCTGGTTTATACCCATGGAAGCTGTCTTATTTTTTCTGGAACATTCTCACAAGGACACCTCCTGAAGACCACCTCTTACCACCTCAAATCCTCTTCCAACCCACGTCTTCTCTTTTGGCTCATTCTGTTAGGTCTCATCCCTTATCAAAACTAAGCCTCTCTATGTGTTACTTCATTTCTTCACTTTCTTTCATTATCCTGGCCTTTTAGTGCAATTCTAAGAACACATTCCTGGGAGCAAGCCAAATTAAATAGACCCAAGCTGGATTTTGAATAGTCTTGTTAATTGCACTGATTATTCTCCATATGTCTCAGTTCCCCATCAGTAAAATGAGAACAACAATAATGTTTTATTCCATTAGGCATTATTGTAATATTATATTTTGCCCTCAGAAAGAATGTACAGGACTAATTCACTATATCATCTGGAAGTAAAACCAGAAGCATGGATAAATTTCTACCTAATTTATACACGAAGTCCAGTTCTTACAAGGAACTGAATTGAGTGATAAAGTTTTCCTGGGCAGGATCATTTTAGTTGATGTTTTGATTGGTCTCTCATTTTTTTTTTAAAAAAAGACCTTGTATGTAGAAAGTGTTAGTGAAAAGGATTCATTCTAGCTTTTTCTCTGTGTTTTTTTGGTTTGTATGTAAAAAAATTTCATAAAACAAGAGTGAAATGTACGTGGGGTACAACAACAAGAATTACATGTGCTACAGCTTGGGTATATAGAGGACTTTAGTCACATGACCTATCTCATATCTGAGGTGTGGAGATAATGAGAAAGGCTACAGGGTATAAGGATTGGTGGTTCTTTTGGAGGCTTGAGCTCTAGAATCTCTGATTTTAGCTTAGTAATTGAGGAACGGCCTTCTACCTCATACTCAATTATGGAACTCATTTCTTAGAAATACTGAGCAATGTGCTTCCTTTTGTCCTGCTGAGAAAAGAATAGGCAGGCATAGATTTTATGCTGAATTGGGATGGATAACTATCATCATGTTCTTTCCACATTTGTTGCTTTACATCTGAGAACCTTGGCTACTGCAAACTGTGGTGCCAAGAGAGTAAGCAGGGAAATCTCTGATTCAGAGCTCATCAAAGGCACAGAGTCCCTAGGAACATCTTCTTATGTTATCCTGGTGGAGTGGGAGGCATTGCAGTACTGCTGGTTCTACTTTCAGTAGGGTAAAGGGATAAAGTCCTACACCACATGGGAGGAGCTCACACTGCATCTCCTCTCACACCAGCATCAAAGCTCTGGAAACTGGAGCAGTGGTTTTAAAGGGAGGATCCACAGGCTGGAATTCTCCCATACCGCTGGAAATTTTTCATGTGACCCAGAGGCTGGGAGGACTTGTTCTGCGGAGGCTGCTATGCTGCTGGGGTAACAAGAGAGGCAATTTCATGTGGTCTCAGGTAAACCTTGTTTCTTTGCTTCAGCCTCCCATTTGCTGTATGAGTATAATAATACTGACCTACCTAAAAAATTGCTGTAATAAACAATGAACTATTATTTGTGATGTACTCTTCGAACTAAAAAAACTTCTGTATAAATGCTAAGCATTATTAGTATCATCTGAACAACCATTATCCCAATGGCTTCACTGGCTAAATTATATGTCTCTCATTTATCTCTAATCTCCCCCTGGTATGTTGTGGGTGTTTCTCCCAAGGAATTTCGATACATGAGGTTATACGGCAGCTCATGTTGAAAGTGCTGCCTAATTGCATGAGATCTTGATTGAAGGAGAGGCAGAGCTTCTGTAAAATTCTGTAGAATCAAATAAGTTAGAAAACATAGGAGAATTAACTCCTGAACAGAAGTGGTATCAGTGGAAATACTGGGCCCTAAGGGATACTTAAAAGTGGGGATGTACTGTCGCCCACCTGATCAAACCCTGGAGGATGATTTTGAGATGGATAAGAAAATAAGGGAGGTGACTAAAGCAGATAATATTATTATACTGGGATACTTTAACTACCCTCACATTGACTGGGTAAGCATGTGCTTAAGTCATGCTGTAAAAATGAGATTCCTAGACATCATCAATGACTGTGCACTGGAAAAGTTTGTCACAGAGCCTACTGGGGAAATTCGGCTGCTGTACCAAAAGACTGGAGAGCAGCAAATGTGACACTATTTAAAAAAAAAAAAAAGGATTCAGAGGGGAACCAGGAAATTACAGGCCAGTCAGCCTATTGTCTGTCCCAGGCAAATTACTAGATACTGTAATCAAAGAGAATTGTTGGGCACATAGAGGGACAAAGCCTGCTGAGGGAAAATCAGCATGGCTTCTGCAAAGGGAAGTCCTGCCTCACCAACCTTTTGGAGTTCTTTGAGAAAGTGAACAAGCATGTAGACAGAGTTGACCCAGTAGACATTATATAGAATCATAGAGTTGGAAAGGACCTCCAGGGTCATCTAGTCCAACCCCTGCACAGTGCAGGAAATACACAAATACCTCCCCCTCCACACCCACAGTGACCACTGTTCCATGCCCAGAAGATGACAAAAACCCTCCAGGATCTCCAGCCAAACTGGCCTGGAGAAAAATTGCTTCCTGACCCCAAAGTGGTGATCAGCATTTTCCTGGGCATGTAAGAAAGGGCTACAAGAATTAAGCACTGATGCAGCCCTTCCGGTCCTCCCTCTCATGATCTGCCCAAGTTCACAGAATCTGCATTGCTGTCAGATGGCCATCTAGCCTATGTTTAAAAACCTCCAAAGAAGGAGAGCCCGCCACCTCCCAAGGAAGCCTGTTCCACTGAGTAACTGCTCTGTCAAGAAGTTCTTCCTAATGTTTAGCCAAGAACTCTTCTGATTTAATTTCAACCCATTGGTTCTGGTCTGACCTTCTGGGACAACAGAAAACAACTCTGTACCATGCTCTTATATGACAGCCCTTTAAGTACTTGAAGACGGTTATCATATCACCTCTCACTCATCTCCTCTCCAGGCTAAACATACCCAGTTCCTTCAACCTTTCATCAAAAGACTTGGTCTGCAGACCCCTCACCATCTTCACTGCCCTCCTCTGGACATGTTCCAGCTTGTCTATATCTTTCTTAAATTGTGGTGCCCAAAACTGAACACATACTCTAGGTGAGGTCTAACCAGAGCATAGTAAAGTGATACCATCACTTCACATGATCGGGACACTATGCTTCTGTTGATACAGCCCAAAATGGCATTTGCTTTTTTAGCTACGGCATCACACTGCTGACTCATGTTCAGTGGATGATCTACTTAGACCCCTAGATCTTTTTCACACATACTACTGCCAATACAAGTCTTCCCCATCCTATAATTATGCATTTGATTTTTCCTACCTAAATGCAGAACTTTACATTTATCCCCATTGAAATTCATTTTATTTGTTTTAGGCTAGTTTTCTAGCCTGTCAAGATCATTCTGTATCCTGACTCTGTCTTCTACTATATTTGCTACCCCTCCCAATTTAGTATCATCTGCAAATTTAATAAGCATTCCCTCTATCCCTTTATCCAAATTATTTTTAAAGATGTTGAACAAAACAGGTCCCAGGACAGTTCCTTGAGGCACTCTGCTTGTCACTTCTCTCCAAGAAGACGAGGAACCATTCACAAGCACTCTTTGGGTGTGATCTGTCAACCAGTTACAGATCTACCTAACAGCAATAGGATCCAAACCATCTGGACTTTCAAAAGACTTTTGACATGGTACCTCACCAAAGACTCCTGAGTAAACTTAGCAGTCATGGGATAAGAGGATGGGTTCTCTTATGGATTAAAAACTGGTTAATGAGAGAAAGTGGACAGTTCTCACAATGGAGGGAAGTAAGCAGTGGAGTCCCACTATTTAATGTATTCATAAATGATCTAGAACTCGGGGTGAGTAGTGTAGTGGTCAAGTTAGTAGATGACACAGAATTATCCAGGATGGTGAAAATCAAGGCTGACTGTGAAGAACTCCAAGAGGACCTCCAAGAGCTCCAAGAGGTGAGTGGGCAACAATGTGGCAAATGGTGTTGGTAAGTGTAAGGTGATACACATTGGAACAAAAAATCCCAGCTTCAAGTTTAGGCAAATAAGAGTCTGAACTTGCTGAGACTGAGAGGGGAAAGGATCTTGGGGTTGCAATGGATAGCTCAATGAAAGTGTCAACCCAGTGTGCTACAGCGGTGAAAAAGGCAAACTGTATATTAGGGATGATTAAGAAAAGGGCTGAGAATAAAACCACCAATATTGTAATGCCCCTGTAAAGATCTATGGTGCAGCCTCATTTGGAATTCTGTATACAGTTCTGATTCAGGTGGATAGCCAGGAAGCAGCAGAACAAACTTTATTGGTCTTAAAGATGCCACTGGACTCAAACTTTGTTCTGTGTATCATTCTGGTCACTGTATCTCCAAAAGGACATTGCAGAGCTGGAAAACATACAGAGGAGGGCAACCAAGATAATTAGGGGGTTAGAGCATTTTCCCCATGAGGAAAGGCTGAAGAGTCTGGGACTTTTCAGTTTAAAAAAGAGATGACTAAGGGGGGACATGGTAGAGGTTTATAAAATGATGCCTGGGGTGGAGAGAGTAGACAAAAAGAAAATTTTCTCCCTCTTCTAAATTACTAGAACTTGAAGGTATCGGATGACGTTGATGGGCAGTAGGTTCAAGATGGACGAAAGGAAATACTACTTTACGTACAGTGTGATTAACATGTGGAATTTGCTGTCAGAGGATGTAGTGATGGCCACAGAAATAAACAACTCTCATAGAGGATAAGTCTATCAATGTCTACTAGCCATGGTGACTAAGGGGAACCTCCACATTCAGTGGCACTAAACCTCTGAATCCCAGAGGCAGGAGGCAACATCAGGGGAAGGCCTCAGCTTCTGTGCCCTGTTGGTTACCATCCATAGGAACTAATTGGCCACTATGTGAGACAGGATGGTGGACTAGATGGACTGTTGGTTTGAACTACCAGTGTTCTTTTAAAGTTCTTAAAATGAATAACTGCACTGCCTAAACTGAAGCAGGATGTCACAGGTTTTAATAGTACATTCTGCTGGTTTTTGTAGAAGAATGCAATCTAAGGCTGAGGACAGACTGGCAATCTGGCCCGCTCTGCCTCCGGCCATCTGGGCACGCGTCCCTGCCGCTTCCTGGCAGTGTGGACGCGTCACAAAGCGGGGCCGGAAGTGCGAACCGGCTGTCCTGGCCGTGCCTCGCCGGAACAGCCGCGCGCCGCTCGCCACCTCAGTGGAGGCTCCAGGGGCCGGCAGAGGAAGAGTGGACGCGCCGGTCCACCTCCTTTCAGGTGAGGTCCTGCAGCACTGGAGCCAATGTGAATGGGCAGCCATGGGACGGGTTGGCCCCAGGGCTTTTTCGCCCGCTCGCACTGCGCTCCAGCTTGCCAGTCTGTCTTCAGCCTAAATACACTTCGGCTTCATATGCTGAATAAATATCAAGATGGGGAGTGGGAGGGTTAGAAAGGGTTTGTTGAATGATTATGTGTCATTTTTGGTGTAGTGGTTAAGTATGTGGACTCTAATCTGGGAGAACCGGGTTTGATTCCCTACTCCTCCACATGCAGCCGGGCAAGCCATAGTTCTGTCAGAGCTGTTCTTGAAAGAGCAGTTCTGGAAACAGCTCTTTCAGCTCCACCTACCTCACAGGGTGTCTGTTGTGGTGAGAGGAAGGGAAAGGAGTTTGTAAGCGGCTCTGAGACTCCTCCTCCTCCTTCTTTCTCTGCTCCTTTTACTCCTTGCTGGCTCCAAAGCACTGTCTCAGCAAGGCAGTCTCTTTCCAGACTGCCCTTCCCGGCCGCTGTCTAGTTTATTTAGTGATAGCAAAGATATTGCTTAATCACATTTCATTTCTGGAAGAATGACTGTGGCATCAAGTGTATAACTGTGGCATCGCTGCATGGACAAGGATTACCTAACCTGGCAGCTAAGCTCAGTAGAAATGAAACAGTATGCTCATTGAAAGGCTGCTGTCAAAAGTGGTCTGCAGCAGTTCATTTTCTGGTAGAAGACTTCTTTTGGAAGTCAGCTCCTTCATAGGAGTTTTCTTTCCTGTAACCTTTTGGGACTGAATGTGTACCTTTAGAGGGTATGAAGGACATACCCTTAGAAACAGGAAGCAGAAGACAAGCCATGGTTATTGCTGTCTTTCCATCTCAGGGTAGATTATTAGAAAAAGGAGGAGCAATCACCGTATTTAGCTACTGAATGTAATGCTCTATTCTGTCACTATCTCAGTCAGAGTCTGTAGTTAATACAGCTCTAGGAGGTGGAATTGGTAACCCAAGTTGAGGGTCACATCTGTGGGATGTACAGACTTCCCAAAAACTGAGGTGTAGTTGACATGATTCTCTCATGCAGATGCCAAGAAATCAACCCCACCAAAGGAGTAATTAAACTTTATGTGCAAATTCACATACAAATTTGCTTTTGGAAAATCTATATCTAGCAAGGTCCAAGACAGCTCATTAATGATTCCACAGAGGAAGCATATCACTTAGATCAACCTTTAACAAATATGTAAATTTCACCTCACTGTAGGTGAGGATGTAAATGAAGGGACAGTGTTACCCATGACATGTGATACATGTGAAAAAGTATAAAAGTGTTTGGAAACAAGCTTGAAAAAATTAAAATCACCCAAGTAAAAATAATGCAAGATTAAATAATCCATTTTTAATATTTATTTCCAAAAGAAGCACAAAACTACACAACCCTCCATCACATTTATTTATGTACTCCTAACCCATCCTTTGAATAGCTCAGAGTGGCTTCCAATAACAGAGCTCCAAGTTTTCACAGCAAACAAAACAATGACAGAACACAAGGGGGGAAAATCTGCCTGCCAGAATTCTCACTCCCATGATTGCTTGAAGGTTAGAGAAAGCTGACTGGTGAACTTAAATGCATCAACTACATTTGGTCAAAGGGCTTATGAAGCCAAACTCCTTTCAGCTTAAAGGGACCGTTGGCGTTATATTTATATAAATTTGTTACTACTAATAGCCAGATAGAAGTCATTCTGGTTGGTTTAGATTTCTGCTTTAAAAATCCTTGATATATTTTTCTGGTTATTGTTTTGGGTTGGCTGACATCATTCCTTGTAGACTGGACTCAAAGGGCTGCTGCTGGAGATCAGTTATCATCAGTGCGGGGTTTGTCCTGTGGTGTCCCATGCTATTCATTTTATATGTAGAGTCCTTAGAAAAAATTACTTCTAGTTTTGGTATTGAGTGCCATCAGAATGCTGATGGTGCCCAGCTCTGTATCTCTCTATCCAAATCTTGTGGGGATGTGGTAGAGGTCTTGAGCCAATGCCTGGTTGCTGTGGTTAAATGGCTGAGTGTGAATAAATTGAATCTGAACCCTGACAAGATGGAGATAATGCTGGTTGGGAAGCCTGAATTCTGGAGAGACATTGTGCTTCCTACTTTTGATGGGATTCAACTGGCTCTTGCTGACTTGGACAAGAGTCTAGGGGTTATATTGAACCCAGCATTAGTGCTAGAGAGGCAAATTAATAACTGCTGCAAAAAAACCCAACACTTTCATCCAGCTTAGTTTAGTCTGGAAGATGGCCTTGACTTGACTGATCTGGCCACCTGGACCCACACCAAGATAACATCAAGGCTAGTGTAATGCACTCTAAATATGTCTCCTCTCAAAATCTGCTCAGAAACTCTAGTTAGTGGAGAATGCTGCAGCTTGGTTATTCTCAGGAACTCGGCATTATATTACACCCCTTCTGCAGTCGATCCATTGGCTGACCATTAATTACCGCGTTCAATTCAAGGTACTGAGCATCACATACAAAGATCTTCATGGTGTTGGACACTCATATCTTCAAGACCATCTCTCCTTCTGTGCTACATCACAAATTCACTAATTTGAACAGGGCCTTCTACAAATGGGCAAGATCACCAACTGCCTGGCTACTCACATCTAACTACTGGCTAAAACTCACCTTCAGTCCAGAGGGCCTAACACCCCTGATCTTTGCCAATAGCCACCATTCTACCTGGCAAAGAGCAACTGAGCGGAAACTTCAGGAGCAAGGCCTCTTTCCTCACCTTCTACTGTGTCTTGGGTACCAAAAAGCAAAAGAAACAAACAGTGGCTCTGGGATCACGCCCTACAATCAGATAGGGCACAGATACAGAAATATCAAATTATTCTGCATCATACAAATGCTTCCAACCAACAGATTATCTTAGATCCCTTAAGATCTTCAGATATCAGAGAATCTTTACCCTTGCATGCTTTAACGTTTTACCCTCAGCCCTCCTGGAGGGTAGATACCATCACATCCCTCTCTCTCAATGGCTCTGCCCAGGCCATGCAGGGAAAGTAGTGTATCAACCATGTTCTGCTGCACTGCCCATTCTACAATGACATCCGATCTCAGTACATAGTCCCAGTCCTATCAACTCTACCAGGAAGATCTGAACTTTACATCTCACTCCTTCTTGTAGATTCCTCCCAGGAGAAAACAAATAAAGTAGCTAAATCTTGCCTGCAGGCTTGTGGGGCACACAAGCAGCTGACAGAGTCTAAATAATAACCTCCCTGTCTCCATCCCCTCACAATCAGCACTCAATCTTATATTTTATTCTATATATTATTTTATCCTTATCCTTATTATTACTGATCTTGTATTGAAATAAACTTTGAACTGAACCAACTGCCTGGACTTGTGCATTCTCTGTAGTGGCCCCCATTCTATGGCATGACCACCCTGAAGAGGTCAGGAACGCTCCCACACTTCTGGCTTTCCACAAACTATGTAAGCAGGAGGGCATTTTTATAAAGGTGCTTTATAAAGGCATAGGGCTGCACTGTAACAGAATGATTCAAAAAGAAGTTTCAGTAGAGGGAATGGGACTGTGGACTATATTGGTAGTGGAAAGTGCTGTTAATTCTCAGCTGATTTATGGTGACCCCATAGGGTATTCACTGCAAAAGAAGAAGAAGAGATTGGATTTATATCCCGCCCTCCACTCACTTGGAGTCTCAGAGCGGCTTACAAACTCCTTTCCCTTCCCCTCCCCACAACAGACACCCTGTGAGGTAGGTGGGGCTGAGAGAGCTTTTTCCCAAGCTGTCCTTGAGAGAACAGCTGGTACAGAGCTATGGCTTGCCCAAGATCATCCAGCAGGTGCAAGTGGAGGAGTGGGGAATCAAACCCGGTTCTCCCAGATTAGAGTCCGCGCACTTAACCACTACACCAAACTGGCTCTCAAAAGATAATCAGAGAAGGTTTGCCACTGCCTTCTTCTGCATTGCAACCCTGGACTTCCCATCCAAGTACTAACCAGGGCCAACCCTCCTTAGCTTTTGAGATCTGACAAGATTGGGCTAGCCTGGGCCATCCACATCAGGGCTTGAACTATGCTACTAATTTGTATTATCTGTTGCTGTATGTTTTTATTTTGCTCTCACTGCATTCATGCTTAATACTTATGCCTTGTTTCAGATTTCTGCAACCCTAGTCCTATTACATTCTTTGTTAGGTATCCCTACACTCTGTTGATTTTAGTGACTCACAATATGTAATCCATTTGAGTGTCAGTGAGAAGAATTGTTCTGCCACTTGTTTTTGCGAATGCAGTTTTATATTCTTTATGATTTTACTGTTCTTTATTGAGACATACGGCAAAATATAAATTTTAACTTTAAAAGGAAATTCCTTCTTAGCAACCATGGTGAGGATTAACCACCGCCCCCCCAGCTCTGGTTCCCAACCTAGAGAAACTCCTTGAATATAATAATATTTCCTAGGTCATGTAGGATTGCCTGGGGAGTGGGTGAGGCATGGCAGAGGAGCCCCTGCCACAATGGGGGCTGAGACACATAAATGCAACATTTTTTTTCACTTGCATTGTTGAGCTTGTTGTATGACATTGTCTACAAAGAGCTCTGCATTGAGAACTGGCGGGATACTATAGCTGTTTCATTTGTGCCAAAATGCTTAGAAGGAAGGAAGGTAAATGGGAGCAAATATGAAAAGCATTCATATGTGAAATACAGCTAGTAGCATTATCCCTTCAAAGGAACATGCTGAAACCAGTAACCTCTGTTCTGTGTGCTGATTAAATTGTAGAGGTGGCTGTGGTGCTGGCTGCCCCTGCTTTTAACTGTTTTTTTTTTAAACAAAAAACCCACTCTCCTTGCCTTCTGTGATAACTCATTGTAGTTGACAGAGCGAGGAGTACTGCCTTAACCAGAGGACCCAGAATCAAATCATAACCATTTTAGTGCAGGTCAACTGCACATTAACCTTTTCTTATGCTCTGCATAGCCTCTTGGTATCAGAGAAATGCATTTCCATTCTGTTCTCATATATGCATTGAATTTATAAGTGCAGTATATAATGTGTAGGATTGTGCATCTAAAGTCCTTTACATTTCCACTTCATAGCCAAATCACTATCCTAATCAGTGCAACTTTGTCTTCAGGAGCTGTGCCAATGAACAGTTATCTACCCAGAGGTAATTGAGGGGGCTGGCAGCCAGGATGAATCAGAGGGATTTGTATCTAGTCTTTTTAGGATGGAGGCAAGTAGCCAGGCCCATGTCAAGTCAGGGAACAAGATCATGTGAGGCTGGGTGTGATCAGGAAGAAGCAAGAAGAGGTATGTAAGACCATAAGAAGAGCCCTGCTTGATAAGACTAGTGGTCCATCTAATTCAGCATCCTGTTTTACACAGTGGCCAAACAGTTACTCTGGTAACAGAGCACAGAAGCTGAGGCCTTGCTCTGAGGTTACCTTCAGGCACTGGTATTCAGTCACCATGGCTAGTAGCCACTGATAGACCTATCCTCCATGAATCTGTCTGATCATATTGCCTGGAGTAGAAGACAGCAGGGTTTATGTCACACAGTGGATATGAGCATGGAAAGACATAAGTAATAGCAAGTATAAGCAAAGATGAGGAAAAATGCTTGAGTATATCACAGTTACAATTGCAAAGGGGTAGCTGTCCTAAGAGGAAGGCAATGGTAAACCACGTCCATTACTCTTGCCTTGAAAACCCTAGAAGGGCATCATGAGTTGGCTGCAACTTAATGGCACTAACACACAGTAACAGCTGTCCTAGTCTGTTGTAGCAAAATTAAACAAAGCTCCAGCAGCACTTTAAATGGTAACAACACTTTTTTCAGTATGAGCTTGTGTGGCCCACAGCTGACTTCTTCAGATAGATATGAGAAGGAAAATCATACTGGGGATTCTTCTTATGGGGAAGATTACTGGGGTTGTGGGGAACCAAAGCTGAGAGACTTGGTGTGAATTCTGCCCTGAATCTTTCAAATGTAGATTCTCAATGTAAGGGGGAAAGGGAGGAGTACCTACATTGTGGATTTACACTTGAAAAATTCAGGAGACAATTCACACCAAGCATCTCTGCCTTGCCTCCCCCACCCCCTGGTCATTTTCCCCATAAGTGGAATTCCCAGTATCACATACCTTCTTGAAAAAATGAGCAGTGATTCACAGAAGCTCACACGGAAATGAATTTTGTTAGTCTTTAAGGTGCCACTGGACTGCCATTGTGATTTGGGAAAGTATATAAATATAGTTTAAATTTCTTTGAGGTTGTTGGAACAGTATCATAGTGTAATCCTAAAAAGAGATATGCTGTTCTAAGCTCATTAATGGACTAAGAAGGGTGTAACTCTGCTTACGATGGTTCTGTCCGTGGACTTTAGCATATATATGATAAAAGGCTGCAATTCTAAGCATGCTTTCATGTTAGTAAACAGAGTTAAACTAAGATCTCCATGTTTTCACAAAGATTTCAAAATGTGTTTTATTATTTCTGGTTTAGAAAGGAATTAAAAAAAACCTGGCAGCCTTTGCATGTAGAATGCATTATTGCATAATATCTGAATTATGTGCCTTTGCAAGACATCTGTGTATGACAGCTTGTTGAAATATTGAATAAAATATTTAATCACCTGTGTACAAATTGCTTTTGTACAAAATACATATTAGATCTCAGATGATCAAAAATGTGTACTGTGTGGTCATTAAGTAGCTGTAAAAGTAGAAAATTGTTATGACTAAGGCAGTATGCCCCCCTAGCACACTGGTGTATCTTGAGAGCGTGGCTTAGGTACCATAAATTAACTTTTTAAAGGGTTTGGTGAGCCCAAAATGCCCATCAAAGGGGCAGCTGCCTGCTGTGTCTCTCTGTAATTCATTGCCTCCTTCCAGGACATGGGCAGTTCAGGACTGATGGAGTGATCTAATCAAACTGAGTGCAGAAGCACAGCAGCTGACTGCTCTCTGAGGAGCTGGCCTGTTGCAGCTATGCATGTGTTTTGGTGCACCCAATGTCCTTATTCCATGTTGACCCTGCTGGGTCCCAGGTAAGCTCCAGAGGCAGCACCAGACATGCCTTTTGCTTCCTCTTGTGCTTGTTGCCCTCCAGCCACTTTGGTCACTTAGGCAGTGAACTGGTCCTGTATCTATGAGTCAGTGATTCACTGGACTTGCCTCCACTGATCATAGAGTTGCCAACCTCCTGGTGGGGCCTGGAGAACTTCTAGAATTACAACGGACTTCCAAGCTATGGACATTAGTTCCCTTGGAGAAAACAGCACCTTTGAAGGGCAGACTCTATGGCAATACATCACTGCTGAGCTACCTCCCCTCCCCTAACCCTGCCCTCCCCAGGCTCCATTCCCAAATACCCAGCAATACCTGAGGCCAGCAACCCTACCTCAGCTGACAGTTCTTTAAAAGAAAATGGTGTAAAACTTGCAAATATTAAAAGAACTGAAGCCAAAGAGATTAAGGCAGACTGGTGAGCAATATTACTGTTTGTCACCTTCCTTTCACAAAGGACATTTAGGGTTGCAAGAACAAATGTATATGCAAGTTTTGGAAAGAAGGAACCATGCTTTGATCATTTTCCTTCACATGCAGCCAGCTGGGTGACCTTGGATCAGTCACTTCTCAGAGCTGTTCTCTCAAAAGCAGTTCTCTCGGAGCTCTCTCAGCCCCACCTACCTCACAGGATGTCAGCTGTGGGGAGAAGAAGGAAAGGAGATTATAAACTGCTCTGAGACTCCAAGTGAAGGGCGTGGTATAAATCTAATCTCTTCTGTGTTGTGATAACCTCTGAATCTGCTGAACATAATTAAAAAGCAACAGGACTAATTCTCCAGGCCCCCACTTCCACCACTCTTGTGTGTATGTATACTCTCCTGTACAAAGCCCCTTTCTCCATTAGAAATGTATGCTTATTTTGTACTAGCTTCAACCAAATAAGTTTGGGCACTGTGTTTATTTAATCCTATCAGTAAGCATAGTGCTTTAAAAAGTACAAGAGGAAAGCCCATGGGAAGTTCCAAACTAAAGGTTGACATAAGAAGACCCTTGTTCTGTTTCTGTGGTTAAGATTGTGTGTGGATGTGTGTGCATATACAGAAACTCATGCACACATAAAGTTAAAAGCATATAATTGTTAACAATTTAATTAAGTAACTTAATTTAGATCCTGCCTTTCTGCCCATTGGGCCTCCGAAGTAGCTTGCTTCATTCTTCTCTCCAATTTATCATCACAACAACATAGTGAGGTAGGTTAGCTTCCATGGCAGAGTGGGAATTCAGACCTGGGCCTCCCAGATCCTAGACCAACTCTCTATACTTTTTGGGAAGCACAGTGCCTCAAATAAAAGAAAATACTTGAAATTCAACAAGCGTTGCCATCTGCTTCCTCCATCTGCTTCAGAAACATTCATTGTTGAAAGGAGAAGGTGCTCCTATTTTACCATCTCTGAACCAGTATGTTATCTTAGATAAAGATGATGAGGATTATATTGTTGAAGAAGTAGCACACTCAGTGTCAGAGACAGAGTCTTGATCAGATTAAGAAAGGGAATAAATTAATTCAGTTTTCTTTCTCTGCAGCAATGGATTAAAGGACAGCTTTACCACTTCTGTACTCCCCACCCAAACCAGTTTTTCTAGAGCTCCTCTGTTGCTATGTGTCAGTGAGCTAGCTGAGAGGCAGGGGGATTCTCAGAACAGCCAAGAAGATAATAAAGGATTTGGAATCTAGGACAACTGGGGAAGGGCTGGGAAGACCTGGGTGTCTTCAGCTTAGAGTAAAGAAGATTAAGGGGGAAGCATGACAGCAGTTTCCAAATATCAGACAAGACTGTCTAGAGGACATGTGCCAAGAAAGGCTACTGAGGAAGAATAGCAGATACACTTACACAGAAGATTTAGTTGTCCTGCAGAACTGGGTAGATGGCAAGCCACTTCCTTTACATATGGTGATTTGCCCTATAGTATTTTACTTCAAAATGGAGACTTTCATCTGTCTACAAAATAAAGTTCAGAGTTGCTGTGTATATGTTTGAAGTACTATGTGGTATCTTTATGCTTAGAAATGAGAACTAGCCTTATAAGAGGAATTAAATACTGATCACTTTCCTGGAAATAAGCGCCACTGAAAAACATTAGACTTAATTCTGAGATAGAGTTCCCAATCTCCAGGTGGTGGCTGGAGATCTGGGATTATAACTGATCTCCAGATGACAGAGATCCGTTCATCTGGAGAAAATGTTCACTGTGGAAGGTGAACTCTATGGCATTATACCTCATTGAAGTTCCTCACCTCCCCAAACCCTACCCTCTGCAGGCTCTACCCCTCCAAATCTCCAGGTATTTCCCAACCTGTATCTGGCAGTCCTACTCTATATCTGTTTGGATTTCTCCCAAAGACCCACCATTCATTAGGCTCATCATTCCTTCTTTAATTTACATCCAGGATAAATTCTTTCAGTCATGGCATATGGAAATCTGACATCACATTCATACTAAAATGGACATCTGAATGAACTAGGACTTTAATAGCTGCAAATTGCAGTGACAAATACAAGCACTATGCCTTGCTGCCATAGCAATGGTTTAAAAGGACTCTTTTGCCCAGGCACCACCTCTTCACCTGTGATTGGCTTCGGTTTCCCCCTCCATTTCTCCCTTGCCCAGTTACAAGACACAGAGGGTACCTGGGAACCGTAGGCCCACAGTCTAATTTAGCTGAGGCTTTCTGGGGCCTGCAGGCCTCAATCTATCTCAGCCTAGGCCCAGGATTATGTCAGCCTGACAGTTAAATTTGATGGCTCACTCAGAAACTTACTGTGCCCCCCCCCCCCCAGAAATATGGTACCTTCTGTGGCACCCTAGAAATATGTCATTGCCTGAAAAGTACTGGAAGCGGAGGCCGGTTGACGTGATTTCAGCAAGCATTTTATTTAGCTGGTTCAGATGAGGCATACAGACGGAGGTCAGGGGGCCTGCTTATATATACAGGTAAGCCGTATCCCTGACCTTGCCCAAACAAGTCAATTGGATAAGGTAATTGAATAAGTTTCCCACCAGAGGCTGTCATAGGACTATTTGCAGATCCTAAGCCTCTGATAGAGGGACACTAGGAACCTAGTGTCCTATTGTTCTCTGGCCCCAAGCTCAGGGCTTCACTGGGCCATGTGCTCTGCGGGGGCCATGTGGCTTCCACCATTACATATATTACATGGCCCATGTTGAGAACCACTGGTTTAAAAGATCCATAGCGGGCTGCAGGATTACAGGCTCTCACCTTCCTTCCAGCCCCACAGTGATTTCCCCTTCCCTTTCAAGTGTTAACTATAATTTTGCATTGCTCTTATGCCAGTGAAAACCAATTTCCCCAGAATTAATGGTTTTATTTCCTGATTTAAGAGAAAACCATGCGGCAACAGCCTTGTCTTCCTAATTAAAGCATTATTGGACCAGGAATCTTACTGATTTAAGAAAAAATCACGCTGAGCTTCATTTTGATTAACTTCCAGTTTTGGTTTTCTGAAACCATTATATTACATGGTATTGTTGGTAATCTGTTGCCTTACTTCTGTCTTTTTGTTTCCCTTTTTCTTAAAACACATTGATTGAAAAAAAAATAGACTCAAAATATAGAAGACTAAAAGGTCTCATTTAGCAGCAAGTCTCTGTAATAAAACAATAATAATCTTGAAGAACTCATATAGTTAGTTTGTCAAGATCCAGCCTTATTTGAATGAGTTTTTGGGCATAACAACTGACATGTTTTGAAACACTCCAGCAATTACATTCTCTTTAAAAGTGCACACACTCCAGCCAAGTACTGGTCTTTCCCCTTAAAATATGAGTAACTTGTCACAAATCTTTCAAAATCCTTGCAGCATAATCCAAAATTTAATTCTGAGGCCAGGGTTTTTGTCTACGCCCACCAGTCCTATTTGAAATGTGATGATCATTTAGCAAGAATTACAATTTCTGAAGCTGGGGTTAAAGTTAGCATGTAAGTAAAATTGGAGGTTTTTACTGTGAGAAAGGCAAAAAATAAAATTCTAACAAATTCTCAGGGCTGATGTGATGCTTAACCTTTGTAATGTCATTTCTCAAGTTCGTCCCTAACAGGCCTTTGCAATATCCAGAGGATTTTTACAACACAGATATGGCACAGCTCTCTCACTAAAAGTACTGCCAATTTTTGCTCTAAAACATTCCAGTACTTTGATCTAAGTGCCCTGTGGCAAATGCCTTTCCTTTATGAAGGAGACCAATTTTTAAAAAGATAACCCCCCGAGAACTGATACAGTGGCTGTGAAGAATGCACTGCATTTTTTAAAAAGGTGTTAATATTGCCTCTAAGAGTGTTTGAAGGGCACCATTTTTGTTTTTAGTTTGAAATGTAAGCATTAGGGATTGGATCCAAAGTGCCAGTTCTTGGAAGGTACAATTCTGGCAAGGGGTAAGGCCTAGCCTAGCATTTGGCCCTTGTGGTGGGCATACTTACCATGTATTTACTACAGAGCCTCAGAGTAAAGAAAAACAGAAAAGGATTTGGAAGGCTAACCCACTCACTGGCAATGCTCCCTCTAAACTGTGGAGTCCTGTGAGCAAAAATTCTGCTTTGTGAGTGAGCGATTTGGCTACTGCATAAAGTAGTTTGCTCTGGAACCATCCTTCCTGAACCAATTCAAAAATGTGTGAGCTGGAGGCTAAAAAACTGTGAGCTAGCTCACACTGACTCAGCTTACTAATAATTGCTCACTGGCCCAACTAATTTCTCTCATGATCAGAACAACTTACTGATATGACATCAGGAATGATCAGAGGGAACTCTCCAGTCCAGCTCAACGTGATCAGAGTTGTTTCACTCATGAAACAAACAATAAATACCTAAGAGACAAAGTTGTGCTTTTAAAAAATAAAATCTGTCTACTGTTTCCTGAATTGTAAGGGGGAAAAAATCTCATCTGGCAAACACCCAGAAAGGTGGGGGTGACTAATCATGCCAATTAGTCTGCTGGCAAACCTGAAAATAGTCTTTGTGTGAATGGTTTTCCTCTGGAGCCTTAGCCTTCTGTGCTGTGTCCCACCCTGTTCCTGAGGGTCTCCAAGTCCTCTCAGGAGCAACTTCACATGGGAGCATGGGGAGCTGCAAGAGGAATGATTGGGAATGAGTTCTGCTTGTAGTTCCCAGAAAGCAACCCTTTGTATGTAAAGTAAGGACATAAGAACACAAACACTGCACACCCGTATTCTTTTCCGGCATTACATTCTCCTATTCCGACGCTTGCCAGGAGGATGAAATCCTGGCTGGTTGGCAAGCCTGCTTACTAGTGTTGGCACTATCCATTACAGGATATTGCAGCTAATCCTTATTGCTGCTGAGCCACTTGTTGTGTTTCTGTAAATTAAAAAAAAAAGGTTTTGAGTGAAGCGTGGTGTGGTGTTCTCCTTACGACTTAATTTTTGCTCTTGTGGGTGCGTAGGGCCTTATGGGGCCATAGGAGGAGAGTTCTGTGCCTCTTAGGTAGTGTCTGTGTTGATTTAATAAAGGCCTGTACTCAAGTAGGCAGAAAAGGGGGGCAGGCCCGAGCTCAAGCCATTGGAATTTTGTTTATGTAGAAACCCACTTAACACATTATACAAATGACATGAATAGACTACTGTTTGCAAAATTACAGCCACAAAACTGTTTGAAAGTAGTTCCAATAAATTTGTTCGGCTAAAACAAATTGGACTAGCCCAATGTTTTTGACACTTAGTTCTTTACAGCCTTGTCTCTTTACAGCCTTGTCTCACAGTGGTTACGGGGAATAAATTCTCTTCAGCATTGCCCAATTTGAACTGGTCAGGCAAGTTTTTATGAATGTGTGGCTGACGAGTGTTTGAAATAATTCTGCACATGACCTGCACTGCTTTGCCTATCGCTGTTCTGTTACATCTACATCATTTTTGAAACAGTTTCATTAATAACACACAAGCATCAGACTCTTCATAATGTCTTCAAGCTATAGCCCTAATCCTGGCTCAGGGGTTCCACCCCCCACCCCCCCCCCCCATTAATACAACTGCTGTCTATGGGAATTTATTTATATTTGAAAATATTTAATGTTGTGCCTTTTGAAACTGTAGAATCGCCAAGGCAGTCCATTAAAATTAGCAGCTAGCAACAGTCTATTAAAATTAAATCCAAACAAAAAGACAGAAGAACCTCAACGGTACAAACTAATAAATCCACAGAGGAGAGCAGAAGCTAACAACAAAGTCAGAAAGCAGCAGGAGGGAAAAGAAAATTTAACCCTCAAGGACTTGCATGCTAAACACTCCTTTCGCTCTGCACTGAAACTCCAGGAGAGAAGGAGCAAAGCAGACTTCTCTTATGGGAGAATGTCAGTCTTGATGCCACTGTTGGGTAATCTATTTCCCCTGTACACACAATTAGAATACTAACAATGGCGACACACAAAGAAGGATTTCCAAGGAAGAGTTGTAAGGGGATAGGTGGGCCCTTAAATGTCCTGATCCCAGGCTCTATGAGGCTTTAAAGATTAAAAATCTGTGCTCTAAATTAGGTCCAGAAGCCAGCTGACAGCCAACGTAGATTATAAAATTGGCATGATATTTGATTGGAGCAGTGGGATGTCATCACACCTGAACTGCTTGTAGTTTCCAGACATTCTTTGAAGGCAGCTCCAGGCCTTTTAAGTTCATATACATCTGAAGAGTGGTATTGCCACCCTTCCCAATAACCCATCTCCTGCCACCAAAGCAGAATTAATTGGCCTCAAGCCACTGTATTAACAAAGTTTTGTTTACTTTTATTTATTTAGATTTTATAATCTGCTTGTCTCCCCAACAGAGACTCAAAGTGGCTTACATCATTGTCTGCTCCTTCATTTTATCCTCACAACAACAACAACCTTGTGAAATAGAACGGGCTGAAAAAGAGGGACTGATCTGATGTCATCCATCATATAGAGTTGCCAACCTCCAGGTGGCACCTGGAGATCTCCTGCTATTACAATTGATCTCCAGACCACCAAGACCAGTTCCTCTGAATAAAATGGCTGCTTTCATAGATGGACTTTATAGCATTATACCCTGCTGAGGTCCATCCCCTGCCCAAGCCCCATCAGCCCCAGGCTCTACCCCCCAAATCTCCACATATTTCCTAACTCAGAGCTGGCAACTCTACCCATCAAGCTTCCATAGCAGAGTGGGGATTCAAACCTGAGTCTCCCAGATTCTAGTCCTGCACTCAAACTACTACACCATGCTGGCTTTCAATGTATAAACAAATACCCTTTGTTCTTCAGAGGTAATTTTTTTTTGCTGATTTAGGATGTAGTCACATTAGCTTGGAGCCATCTTGAAGAGAGAGATGAAACTATGATTTCTTCAGTGGGAGGACAGATTCTATTCTTGGTGGAACATTTTGATTTATTTCTGTCCCTTACCCCTGACCTTCCCTGCAGTGTTTAATTGAGAGGTGCCTGGATACAAGCCCACCCAGCAGTTGTAGCCATTGACTTTGGAGTTCTTCTTCCATTTGGTGATTGCTGGTTGCAGTTCTTCAGTGGTTAAGGAAGGGTATTGTATATATGTTTATGTCCACTCTTCTTACAATATTCTCGAGATCTAAGCCATAGTCTACACACTATTTTCCACAGCAGTGCTTTTCAGTGTCTGGTCAGGCAGGAATCTGAAGTCAAGTTTGAGATTAGGTAGCCAGATTGTCAGGTCAGCGACTGATCTGTAGGGCACAGCAGAATCAAAGTCAGGGTCCTGCCAGAAGTCTAGAGTGCAGGAAGAAGCTTGTCAAGGTCAGAATTCATTAAGGAAGGTCAAAACAGACAAGAGTCAAGAGAACCAGGCTGAGCAAAGTTCAGCCTTCTCATTCAAACCATTTGCCAGAAGGATCTAGCAGCATTTTAGCATCCAGACTAGATTGTATTGGCTGCTTTCCAGTGAAATCCTAAGCATAATTAAACCCTTCTAAGTCCATTGAAATTAGAGGACTTGGGAAGGTGTATCCCTGTCTAAGATTGTACTGTGAGTCAGCTATTCCCAGCAGTTCTCTCACTGGATCCCTCCAGATAGGGTGTCCTTCCTCATCTTGCCTGTCTTAAGGAAGCTACTGTGGTACAGGGCAGATTGGGCTAATATTTCTCTCTAGAAGCTGAGCTGGCTCCATTGAGAACCTGGCACTGTCTGTTGAGGAAGCCCCAAATGAGTGCTAAAGGACCTGTTTCCATTGAAAGGACACCTTCAGGGCACATGTTCAGCTCACCTGGGTAGTGGTAGTGGCCAGGCCTGATGGGCTTCATCATCACTCTCTGTGTGAACTGCCTTAGGTCATAACCAATTGTGTTCTGCAGCAAGCTGTCTTTTCACTGGGGAGTCCCTAATAAGCTTTGAAAGAACCCAAGGATTCCCTAGAGTTTGACAATCCCTGCTGTACAGTACATAGATTCAATTCCTTGTTTACTAAGCTGCAGAGCATTTCCTCCTAGATTAGGCTTTATCATTTTTTTGCTATTTTTTTAACATGTCTGTTACTCTTGTTAGCACATTTACAAAATTGTTAATTTTCAAGCAGGTCTAATTTGTGCAGATGACTGACCTCTACATAAGATGGATTCACACTCACTTTCTGCCGTTTTTACAATGAACAGAATATTTTTATCCTGCAGCCAGTGGCTTGGGAGGACTATTGTACTGTAGTTAAGGAAGAGGCACAGCCATGAGAACCTGGTGGGAGAGGGGGGGTAGCTAAAATAAGCCATCAAAACCTGTATGTGTCCCCAGTGACACTTATAGAAAAAAAAAATCTTATGGACCGGCACCTTCTTTAAACTCCACTCCAATCACAAATGGCTTTCCAAAGGAGAACTTCATCTACAAATGATCAGAAAAGCCCACTTTTTTATTGAGGGATCTAAATTGGCTTACTGTTTTTAATAAAAATAATCATAATGGGTTTAAAAGTAGGTGTTCCCAACTCTATATTTTCTTCCTGGTACTTTCCATTTCTATTTAATGTTTCTGTGGAGTTATCATTTGGTGTTTATTTAAATAGTATGATGATATTTGTTTATATGGTGGTTGGTGTTTGTTGTTTCTATAGCTATTTATCTCTTTAGTGTTATTTGATTTTTATCCTGCCCTCCCGGCCAAGGCTGGCTCAGGGCGGCTTACAAAACAGAATAAAATTCCAACAGTGCAAATAGAATCACAGCATCAGTTAATATAATACAACATTAAAACCAGACATAATAAAGTGCTAGTTAGCTAAGCTGCTCTTGGGGGGAAGGGGGGCGGTCTTAGTACTGAAGATTGGGCTAAAATCCAAATCCTATTTCATGGCTTACTGAATGTCTCATCCTGTTGATTGTATTGACTCACTCTTTGTAATCCACCTTGAGTCCTAGTGAGAAAGGCAGACTATAAAAATGTCAATAAAGAATAAAACATTAAGAGGCAGAGTGGTACAGCACAGCCAGTGTGGTATACTGGCTAGAGTGTTAAACTAGGACCTGGGGGAGTCGGGTTTGACTCCCCACTCTACCATGGATGCTTGCTGGGTGACCTTGGGCCAGTCAAATGTCCTCAGTCTAACCTATCCCACAGGGGTGCTATAAGGATAAAATGGAGGAGGGGAGCAGGGTGTAAGGCACTTTGGGTCACCATTGGGAAGAAAGTTGGGATATAAAGAAAATACATAAATAACTAACCATAAACTAAATAATGTTTAGCATTTAATTTTTTTCTCATTTACAGGGAGTTCAGCTCAAAATGTGGCTAAACCTTGCGAACTGATAGATTTGTATATTGAGTCTGTTATTTTCAGATTTTGAGAATTTGTAGGAAGACACAGGATTTCCCAGAACAACAACAGTAGGAGGTTGGTTATGAACCGTAATAAATGTACTGGACAACAGTTGGGAGGGCTTCTAGTGTCCTGGCCCCACTGGTGGACCTCCTTATGGCACCTGGTATTTTTGGCCACAGTGTGACGGAGTGTTGGATTGGATGGGCCATTGGCCTGATCCAACATTGGCTTCTCGTATGTTCTTATGTGTGGAAACCACTTTTCTAGGGAAAGGTGGCTCTCTTAAATTATATTAAATCAATCTAAGTTTATTTTAAAAGTCAGTTTTGTTCACCACCAGGGTATATAGAGAAAGAGAGAGAAGAAAATGATTCATTGTAAGCTGTCCAACTATGTACAGGATTACTAGTTTTATTTTAACTCCTCAAATGAAAAAAGTGTGTAGGGTTTTTTAAATGCATATTTTATGCATATTTTTCACATAAATATATTCATAACTGCAGAAGAGGGAATGGAAAACAAGGACTCATATCTGATATTGCCCTATATAAATAAAGTGTGAGCTTATAGTTGAATATGCTCTCATGATACAAATCATATATCAAAATCTTAGATTTATATAGGCTCTTTCTATAATAAAGATGAAAAATTACACCTACAAATAAACAGGTACCACTTTATGATAAAAGAGCCTGGTTTGAATAGGTTTCCCCCCATAAATATGCAGGCTTTCTTGATCTTAAACATTTGTTTCCCAGTATCCAACAATGAAGGGCTGCCCCTAGGAGTGAAAGAATTGCCATACATTGTCTGATCAGGGATCCATCTAGTGCAGCATCCTGTCTGAAACAGGGGCTGGACAAAAAGCTTTGGAATGCTGACTAGCAGAGCAGCACGAGTCTTCTAATGATAATTGTAGGACATCTGTCACCTCCAGAGAGGCCACACAGTGTTCGTGGAGAATCTGGGAGTAGAGGCAGGTTTCTAGTGTGGATGCTGTAGTAGTTCAGGATGTCATTATGTACCAACCCGCTCATCTTAATGGTTTGTTTTAGTCTGAGGCTGTACAATGATTAAAGCATTAGAGCTATTAGAGGTATGCTTGAACAACACTGCTCCAGCTGAGTACAGCCTGGGTTGTGAATGTTTGGTAACAGGTGTTCTGCAGAGGGAGAGAAACAGGCTCATAATTAACACCTGAGCATGGTGATTGTCTTTGCTTCCTTTGCATGGGAATTTATTAATCACAATGGTGATTGAACGGTCTAGACTGCAACAGTGATCTTCATTATCAAGGCCACTTCACATATTACAATTTTTAGTGTGCTCTTAAGGGTTTTTTTTTAAAATATACACCTGCATATATAAGGAGGTATGAATGAAAACATGTTTGGAGACACATATAGCACAAAAGTGTGCTTCTCAAAGAGCTGGGATTGGCTGCAGTTCCTATGGTTTGCTACCATAATATGTATGAAGTGACCCTGTACCATCAAAGTTTTCTCTTGTGGAACAGATTAAGCAAAAAAACTAGTTATGTCTTATACAGGTGTTCAGTACTGAAATCATTGGGCCTTCAGTTAAATGATGGAATGCCTATCAAACGGAAGCAGCACTGTGCCACAAAGGGATGATGTGCACAAACAGCCAATCAAAAGTAACAGAAATAAACACTGTCTTAATTGTTGTAAATACAAGCAAAATGCTGAAAATTCAAGAGCTCTGAATTTATGAATAATGACATGAAATGCTAGAAGTGTTCAGTTTAAAAAGATGTATTAATCCAGATTGGTACCATCAAGTTTGGTAGAGGTGAAATGCTCAGATTTGGTCTCTGAATTTGAAAAACAGCACTTGATCCAAACACTTGTTACATGAATTTTTTACATATGAATGCCATTTTTCATTGGTTTTTGTTTATGTATTGTATAAAATGGCATTTTTTCATTTGAGGGAACTGAGAAATGCTTCGTTCTCAATGAGTTACAATGGACGCATATTTATAATTATAATAGTCAGAATTTTGTAAAAATTGCCTAAGATCACGCAAGTGGCTTAAACTATCTGAGCGCAATTTTGGTTTTTGAATGCCTGATAACCTCCTCACCAAATTCTTTATCACAAACTGTGCCTGAAAATGAAAGGAAATTTTATAGAAACTAGTTGCACAACTGAAAGTCAATGAGAATTTTGGAATCTGTGGAATTTACTAGCAGTCTTGACTTGACACTGGGCTATCTTTTCACTTAAGGTGTTCTTGGAAATTTTATTCTATGTGAAACACTGAACTTCCTAGGTCAGATACCCATATACTCCTTTAACAAGGACAGAACAAGTTATTTTAAGGCTAAGGAAGGTCAGTTTGAGTTATTAAGGGCTCTCATCATCACACAGCCAAATGGCAGGAGTCCCTCCCTCCCTCTGGGTGGTTCTCAGAAAGGGGAAAGATTCTTTCCTGTCTTTTGAAGCCATCAAAGAAAAATGAAAGAACCTGTTTCCAAAAATATTTGCATGTTGGAAGGCTCTGCAGTTCACGATAAGTGAGTTGTAAATAAAGTATATGTGGTTGTGTCTTTTGAACAGTAGAGGCTGAATCCTCTGATGTGCTTTAGGAAGGACTAAGTAATCATGCACCGCTTGCATCGACTCAAAAAGTGGAAATGGTAAAATGTCACAATGAGGAAGAGTTTTCTTGTACTTTTCATCCATTCATTCTCAACCTTTTTTAAGGCCAAACCTGTTTAATGTGGATGCTTTGTTGGAATTTTTGTCAATTAATAGCTGCCCTCATCTCTATGCTTTTAAATTTTAAACCAAATGTGAAGGAATATGAATAAAATTATCAATGTGAATAAAATACTGATCATAAACATGATTAGAAAAATACCTGCAAATTGTTAGTTAGTAATAGCTGTGTATAATCACTAAGTTCTACCTACTAACCAGTTTTGTATAGAACACAGTGACATTGTGGACTTAGAACTGGTTCTGTAATTATTTCCTCTCCCCAGAGAACCCTGGGAATTATAGTTCTTTGATGAGGAGGCAACAATCTTTGACAGAATTCTCAGCCTGTTTACCAAGGTACAATTCCCAGGACTGTTAGGGTGAAGCTATGGCAAATGGATATGAAACTAATACATGTTCTACTATGTATAACAGTAATTATTACTCTTTATTCATACAGCACTACAGAGAAAAGGATGTAGGTCACAGAGATTTTTAAAAAATATATCCCATGATGACAGTCTCACTGTCAAAAAGAGAAGCATATGAGGGAAAGGGAATATGATACAAAATATTCACTACTAAGATGCCTTGTTATTTTGTATTCTTCCAGGTGGATTTTTCCCTCCCCCCCTTTTAAGTACAAAACAGCAAGGACAATTTTTCTACATCTGATTTTTCAGTGCCGTCCTAAGGAGAGTTACACCTTTATAAGCTCCTGGTTTTCAGTGGATTTTTAAGAGTGTAACTCTGTTTAGGATTGCACTGTTAGATATCTTACAATATGACCAAAAGAAAACTATGATCAGAACAGGTGTTGCCTATTATATCACATCAGAGCTTGAGTTTGTTGGTGCAGATTAAATAAGAAAAGGCTGCTAGAACCATAGCATTAGATGCTTTTATGTTGTGATCAACTCCCCCACCCCATTTAAAATTGTCATTGTTTTATTGTGAAACTGCACTATGTATGCAGATCTAAGAAGGAAGTGAGGTGTTATCCTTCAACAGCTCAGTGTCCAGAAAAGGATATTTCTGACGCATGACCTTAGCTGAACAGGAATTCCTTTGCTTCTTAGCATGAACTTCATCAGTGCCGTTCGCAGCTGTGCAGAATGCAGGATCATCTCGTGGGGGTTTGGATGAGGGAGATGAATTACGTAATGATTGGGCAAGTTATTTAGTTCTGCAGAGCCATTACAAAACTGTATTAGGAGCAAGTGTGTGCTTACGGTTAATTTTTGCATGCACTTAATTCATCCATATGTCATATAAAAAACAGAGTACAACGAACAGAAATGCAGTTCTACTTCAATGTTATTATTCTGGAGTTGTTATCAAATTGGGAAAAATGAATAAGTCCTTGAAAACCTTTTTATATCAACTTAGGTCACATTTATTAATCTATTACGCCTGGTGTGATATGGTCCATGGGGTTGTGAAGAGTCGGGCTCGACCGTGCGACTGAACAACAAAAAATTTGCCATTAATCCACAATGTTAAATTTAAATGTTCATAAATTTTGGAGAAGTGCAGTGGAGTCTTACTCAAGATATGGCAGCTTCATGTGTTTGCAGGGGTCACTTCGTAGAAAAAGAGGTGCAGGAGCTCATTATCATAACTCATTTGCATATGCTACACTACCTGACATCACCGGCAGTATGTCAGAAAGAAAGAAAGAAAGAAAGAAAGAAAGAAAGAAAGAAAGAAAGAAAGAAAGAAAGAAAGAGAAAGAAAGAAAGAAAGAAAGAAAGAAAGAAAGAAAGAAAGAAAGAAAGAAAGAAAGAAAGAAAGAAAGAAAGCTGGCAGAGAGGGGACAGTTACTAATCCAAACCTCAGAAATACCACTATTCTGGGAGGATAGCTTCAGTGGTGGCTGAAGCCTTCAGAAGGCTGGTTGGAGGAACAAGGACCTTTCCAGGGGATGGGGTCATTTTGCTGCAGCCATGACACAAGCAGGCATTCCCCCACGGGGGAGGGCCCTAGCACCAACTCCCGGAGCTGCGCTCCCCCGAGCTCCTGCTCGAAATGACCCCTGTGTGTTCGTATATTCAAACATACTTCAAAAGTGAATTAATTGATTACATTGTCATGTCTATTTTACGGTTGGAGAACTGAGCTCAAAGATAATGGCTGGGCTCAAAAGATCATCCTATTTGTGTGTGTTTCGTAGTGTGCACCATGGATTCCCTTTTCTTTCTTGCCTTGGAGGGTTTTGGGAATGATGTGGGAGTAGCTTTTAGAGACTGTTACAGGAGTCATCACCCGCCTGTTGGATCCAAGTCACCAAGGATGCATATACTGCTATCCTAAGCACAGTTGTACCCTTGAAGCAATGGGTTTAGAAGGGTCTAATTCTGCTTAGGATGGGACTATTAATGAACATGTGTGGTTGAGCAAAGATTCAAACCTCAGCCCCACTGGACCTTATTGCCTTCTCTTTGTAACAAAAGGAAATAAAATTTGCCCTTTAAGGGCTATCACTGTTTCTTCCTGGAACAGTTTATTTCTCTCTTTTAATAGGAAAATAAATTATTTTTACATATGCACCTCAGTTAGCAGTGTGCAGAGAGGGTGAACTAAATGATGCAACCAGAATAGGTGTTCCAGCAACACTTCAGCATTAAGGCCCTGCTAATAAAAGGCAATAAAAAGTGTTCAAGCATAACCTGAGAGATTGCAGGACATATTATGCTCCACAAATGCAAGCAATACAGGTTGATCTTTAATTTATAACCATTAGTGCCACTGCTTTGTAATGCTAACGTGTTTTAAGATTATTATTAAACTGCTGCTATATTCAGAGCCAGATCTTATACAGGTTCACTCAGTAGGAAATGCCACTTAGTTTAATGGGTCATATCCCCACATAAGTGTGTGTAGAAATTGCAGCCTAAGAGTCTTTATTTATTAAAACATTTATATCATGCCTTTCCTCTCTGTTTAAGGTGGCTTATAATAAAGGCAGTACAATCCTTCAAGAATTTATTCAAGAGAAGTTTATTGGCAGTGTTTTTATAAACCTAAGTATTCATTTTAGGCTGCTTTTGGAACTGATGTCTCCTAGAATATATTTATTGAATCTGATTTATTCTCTTGCTTTCCAAAGTGACAAACTTCAGGGCAGGATGTGCTCCAGAAGCTGGGCTTGGGGACTTGAGATCTGACTTGGGGTCCAGTTAAGGCCTGGAAGCAAAGGTTGCATCCAGGATAGTTTATTTATTTATTTATAGTGAGCAAGGTGCAGAAAGGGAGTAGGTTCTAGACTAGGACATGTCCTGCCCTCAGATACTACAAGTTGCTTGAACTGATGATCATGCTCTGAGCCTCAAGCTCTACAAGAAAAAGTATTGGAGCAGGCAGCACTGATATTGGTCTGATTCTACTAGCTTGGGTGAAGAAAGAATTGGTACTACATGCTAGATGGCACCCTAAAACCCAGGTCTCAGTCTGCCAGGCTTGGAGTGGGTATAGGTTGTTGTGGCACAGGTGGTAAGGTGCTAAAGGCTGGGTGCTGGGAGCCCCAGCTTGAGACCCTCTATCTAGTCCAAAAAGTTGGGCAATGACTTCTGTGGATGCAACAGCACTTCTGCCACTCATTCAAATAAAGATCGGCTATTGTTCTCTCATTAGACAGAACAAGCTAATTCCTTTGATTTTTTTTAAGTTCATGAAACATTGGTCTGTCTCCTTTAATGGTTGGGGTGGTACTGGTTATTTGTTAAGATACCCATTTGTACAGTATCCTTGCTTTTTGAATATTTATAGGTTGGTAGTGTTAAATAAGTATGGCTATTTGTGGTGTGTTAGAATTCGTAACATGATGGGCTCATAATTTCCAAGGATGCTGTGCATGAAGTCAACAAGGTCACTGAGTAAGGGTGAAAAATCCTGTGGTTAACACATTGCTTTATGAGAAGTGAAAACAAAAATAGGGTAAACAAAGTATATGTTATAGTCTGTGATACAGTGCAACGTAATTCTATTGTTGCATCACTTAGGTACAGAATTAAACATCTTGAAAAATCACTATTTTATTGTAAAAAAAAAATCAAGTTAACAGGTCTTATGGAATGAAGATATACCCAAGTTCCCTTCCCTAGGCAGACTTGACAGTCCTATGCACAGTAATAGTCTTAGTCCCCTGGTTTGATTGGCGTAACTCTGCATGGGATTAACCCAGGAAATATCTGTAAATATTTCTAATTTGCTTAAGTGTATTCAGGATGCAGCATTAAGCCTTCCTTGGAACAGAATGTGGATTTTTGAGCTAGGGGCATTGTCATTTAAAGGCAAGATCAGCTATCAAACCAAACTGAGACATTTTTTGTAGTGGGCTTCATCTTTGTGTGTGGCAGGGCAGCCTCTGGCTATTACAAGTGCTTTTGAATGCTCCTTTTTAGCAGGAGTTTCATTTACTTAAGCTTCATACACTTTGGTGTTCTCTTCATACACATTGGTGTACACCAATGAATAACAATGCTACAGCTGATCTGTCAGGTTAGTGAAATGTGTGACTAAAAGTCCTGGATTTGGAGAGAAGAAGAGAAGAGATTGGATTTATATCCTGCTCTTCATTACCCAAAGGAGTTTCAGAGCGGCTTACAAACTCCTTTCCCTTTCCCTCCCCACAACAGACACCCTGTGAGAGAGGTGGGGCTTTTTCAAGAACAGCTGTGCCATAACGATGGCATGCCCAAGGTCATCCAGCAGGTGCAAGTGGAGGAGTGGGGAATCACATCCGGTTCTCCCAGATTACAGTCTGGGCACTTAACCACTACACCAAACTGGTGTAGACTACTAAAAAGTTGTTTCCTACATATACATATACATTTCTAGTTTACAGAAATGCCAGGTGAGGCAGTAAAACAATGCCTGGACTGTACTATTTCAGACTGCAGATAGAGGATACTTGGTTACTTCTTAGTGGAAAGAAAAGGAAATTTCTTTGCCATACAAAATCTAGGTGAGAACTTCTCTTCTTGGAACATTCAGCAATGCAATCTCCACATTTCATCCTGAAATGGTAAAGTCAAAAACCGATTTACCACATTAGTTGTGGGAACTGTGATTGGCTACAAATGCAGCAGAATGATGCGGTAGGGGTCTGAGGTGTTGGTATATACTGTACACACTCAAACTGTGGGGATTATTTTCACTGCTTTCCTAAATTAAAACAAACAAACGAACAAACTGTATTCAGTTAGAAAACTAACACAACTGTTTTTACCTCAGTCCTCTCATCTCTATGCTAGTTTAAAAATTACAGGACTTCTATGCCTGCATGCAAAAAATGTGACCTTCCAGCTGCACTCTGAAGTGGAACAGTCCAGTCAACCCCATTAGGACTATATCACCTCATTCTGTTGCATATGAAGATCCTGCCATATAATTCATCTGTCAGTGTGGAATGTCCATTGTTGGTCCAGCCCTTGGTCTTTAACACACAGAAGTAAATTTGAAGATAATTTGTGAACTAAAGAATGGGATGAAGTGGGGCGGGGGGGGGGGGGAGAAAGGTGCAGCATTAGCTGGCCCTGGTAGGTCTTCTTTCACATTGTTTTAGCTGGCGGTTTGCAACTGACAGAGGGACCTTGGGTTTAAAGTGTGCTGCAGGTATGTTCTCCTGCTTTGTAACATAAAACAAAAATATGGTTAACAGTAATTTTTCCTGCTCAGGCCACACAGATTTATTATATTCTTGCATACAGCCATTGATACTGTTTGATTTCATGCTATTATATCTAATTATGAAGTAATATTATTCCTTATGCAGAAGAAAGTCATGTCTGTAATGAAAGGGATGGGGTTACTGAATAGGGTGAGTAATTTATAGTGGCTGTTGTCTGTCTAGTAGTTTGAAAAGGGCTGCGGAAAACCTGTCATGCTTTTTGTTCTCCTGAGCAGAGGTGGGCAAAACCAAACTAGGAAAATGTCTACTTGACCTCACTGGGATTTCTTCCACTAAAATATGGTCATGCTAAGGAACTGGCTGTGGAGCCAGTCCCATGGGAAGTCCCCGAAGAGATAAGCAGGAGAGGCTATATATTGAAATTTTGCAAATTACGATTAAGAGCAAATTACAAATAAGGAAAATATCATACATGTGTGGTTTCTTTAATAGGAAACTGCCAAGGAAAATCAGAATTCCGGAGAGTCTTTGGCTGGCTGTGAGTCTTGAGAGCAGACTGCAAAGGAGGGTTGTTACTCCTCATTTTCTAGGAAGTCTTTAACTGTAGGTAATATAAAGAAACATGGCACCCATAAGTAGGTATGGATGTTATGCTGTTAAGGTTAGTATTGATCAAGTTTCATTGAAAGCAATGGAACTTCAGTTAGTGGTGACTGGAAATATGGGAGGATTCCACACTAGCCAGAATCCAGGTTTTTGGATTCTGGAACGGGTCTGGTGATTTCTGGAAGGCCCATATTTCCAGAAACACAGAGAAGCCTCTACTGCCAGGACTCACTTTTTGCTTATCTCTCCCTCCATTGGAGAGTCTTGGAACATATGCGTTTTTTTTTAATGCCTCATGGGATTGATACTCTACTTCTGTAAATAAGTGCACCCAAGAGGAAGCGTTTTTTAAATATCACACCCTTGTCTACATCTGAGATAGTCAGATGCACAGGTGAGTCTAACGCAACTAGACCCTTCCACTGCATTTTAACTTTCAAGACTGAGGTTGGGGATATTTAAGATTTAAATTTCACTCATCAAAGAAACATCTTTGATTGTGTTAGAGTTACATTTCATCATATTTGTATACTAGGTATGTTTTTCTCAACAGCACAGCAGCAGAGCTGCATTGTCAATTTCAATTTTATTTGTACCCTAACAATGTAACCTATTTAATCTCCTTAGCCTATTTGACCTCCATAGCCTTATAAATTGAGGTATTCTCCATAGCCCTATTAACTGATGTTGGTGTCCTCATGAAAGCTGGCGTGAAGGGCTTTTGGTCCCTAAAAATCTGCACATTGCTGTGTTTAGAACTGCTAGCATTTCTAGCTTTTCATATGCAGTTTCCTACCTGTAGTCTGAATTGCTGCTATTTCTGTGTGTGTTTAATATTTGTTTGTGGGATTTGGCTTGAGCAGGTTAGAAAAAAAATTAAAGGAAAGAAAACTGGTATTGAAAACTGGGGCCAATTTCTGCCATTGCATTTACTACTTGCATTTTGAAAAAGGTTTGGGTGGTAGAAAGATGTATATGTCTTTGCAGTGTTTGCTGTGAGTATAAGACTGGTGTCCTAGCAAGGCTCCTTAGATCTTCTCAGCCATTTGAACATCATAGACTTGTGTATCAGAACATAGATTATAAAGATGTCCATCTTAAGCCATATTTGTAAAATCAGTTCATATACTTCCAAGATGGCGACAGGTAAAGAAAACATGAGTAATATGAATAAGAGTAAACAATACACAAACTGGATCCTCAGTCAGCAAATATATTGCTATGCCACAAGAAATTTCCACAATAAACACGTCAATAAATAAAATGGCATAAGGCTCCTTTTTGTTTTTGGTGCAACTGACTAATCCAAAGACCCCATTAGTTTACCAGCACTTCTGTATTCTCCAGGTTTATTACTCCCCCTCCCCACCATGTTTCCTGGAGATCTGTGGCTTTGGGAAGTGGCTTGCTGACAGGCACAGAGAGCTGTGGTCAAAACAGGGAGCCTTAGAAGTTCTGTTGGGCATGTGAATCCACACTACCTTCTGGAATTACTCATATTTCACAGTCTGCACTGGCAAGTTTCTTCATTCTCAGGGCCCACTTAGTGACTTACAGTACTGAAAGTGTATATTTCCACACAAAATGACTCCTTAGTCCATAACAAGGTCGACAACCTCTAGCTATAGGGAATGGTAGAGCTGTGGATCATATGCACACAAGCAGAGTATTACTTGCAAAGATTTTAATTTACATACATTTTATATAGAAAGTACCAAAAAGAGAGAGCTGTTACCTTAAACTGTGGAACATCACTATTTCTTGAAAGCTAAAAACATTTCTATTTAAATGAAACTTGATTGAAATTGGACTGGGTTGCCAGATTGGATGAATTCACTTTGTTGATATACCCATTGGCCATCCCCGTTCTACACAAAATGGCACCTAGTAAGAGGGTGCCATTTGGTCTTCTGGGATTTCAAGCTGTGTAATCCTTGTACTTTGTACATTGGCCACCAAAGGAGAAGTGAGCACTCACTGGAGAAGACCCTGATGCTGGGAAAGACTGAAGGTCAAAGAAGAAGGAGATGACAAAGGATGAGATGGTTAGACAGTGTTATTGATGCAACAAACATGAAATTAAGCAAACTCCAGAGCACAACAGAAGACAGGAAGGCCTGGTGTGATGTGGTCCATGGGGTCGCGAAGAGTCAGACTGGACTGTGTGACTGAACAACAACAACAACAACAAACCCTTGTACTGCAGAGGTTGTGAGGACCTAGCAAAGAATTCTTTCTTAATTGCTGTTTGTAGCTGAGGAAATGAAATGACTGGAAAAGGAATTTGTTTTTTGCATATACACTGAATGATGACACAAAAGTCTTTGTGGAAAATTTCTTTTTTGTCTTTCGTTTGGAAACAATCAATCATGATTTTGGGAATATGAGTCTTAATTCTGAGCACTTAACATTCATTTTTTCCTCCAAGCTGGGAATTAGAGATGGAAACTGTATGAGGTGACAAATTTTACCATATTCAAAACAACAAAACATACTAATGCTTTCCTCATGAGCCCTTGAAAAATAACCCATAAATCTGCCATCTCCTGTATATTTTATAGGTTGGAACATATTATTTATTACATAAAATTCCATAGAGTCTGACAGATTTTTTTCCCATTAAATCTTTTTTAAAAAAAATATTGGATTAAATTATCTAATTCAATACTATCTCCTTTATTTTTGTGCCAGGATGGACTGAAATAAAGTAATTTATTTTCCTTAAAAGTAAGTTTCACTTAAATGAAAATATTAAAATATACTTAAGGCCATACTAGAAGAGACATTGAGAGATCTGAGAAAGGATCTCCTTAGCATTTTTACTGGTAACTAGCAGACAAAGGTCCTCCTCCCTATTTGTATTCAGACTATAGTAAAGCAGGTAGGGTCCTCCATGTTTTTCTCCAGACATCAAACATCCTTTTAGGGTTGTTATTTGCCATGAATGGGTAAAAGTGGAGGTTGCTCTGTGCCTCTCAGGGTGGGCCAAAAAGGTGCTCCAGCCAGCCATCTGAGGTCGGAAAAATGGTGCAGGGAAAGGGTTAAACTTAAATCATCCTTCTTGTATATCAGAATCCCAATGGAAAATTGTTCCATTCATTCACAATCAATTCATGGGTCTTCTGGCCCTTGATTTTATAACATAGGTATGTCTGGAATCTAAAATGCCTTTTTTGTAATTGATGAAAACATGTCAGAACATGAAAGAGGCCGCACCTTCGACTTAATCTTTTGCACTGAGCCATTGAGGGGAGGTCTTGTTTCAGAGTTAGAGATCTGGACTGAACAATGGTCTGATCATTGCTTACTGAAGGCAATGATGAATATGAAGCTGAACCCAGACAAGATGGAAGTGATGCTGGTTGGGAAGGCAGAGAGTTTGAAGGGCATTGTGTTTCTCACTTTCAGTGGGGTTCAGCTAACCCTTGCTGACTCAGTTAAGGGCATAGGGGTTATACTGGATCCAGTATTCTTGCTGGAGAAGCAAATTAGTGCAGCTGCAACCCCCCCCCCCTTTCTTCCAACTCAGTCTAGCTTGCAAGATGGCCCCCTGTCCTGATACTACCAATCTGGCTACTTGAATCCATACCATAGAAACATCAAGACTGGACTACTGTAATGCATTCTGCATGGGTCTCCCCTTGAAATCAACTCAGAGACTCCATTAAGTGCATAATGCTGTTCCTTGGTTATTATCTGGAGCTAGGTAGAACCTGCCTATTACTCCCGTGCATAGTTACTCTTGGCTGCCCATCAGTTAGTGGGCTCAATTCAAGGTACTATCATTTATAAAGCCCTTCATGGCCTTGGTCCATCATATCTGTAGGACCACCTCTCTCCCTGTGTGCCACTATAACAATTTATTTATTTATTTATTTATTATTAAATTAGATGTACTAGGCCGCCCTTCTCTACAAGTAGGGCTCAGGGTGGCTTACAGGTTCTTTTCAGGTTTCTGCAATCCAAACCCTGTTGCATTGTTTATTGGATGTCCCATCCTGCTGATAATCTTTGACTTACACTGTGTAATCCTCCTTCACTCTCAGTGAGAAAAGCGGACTATAAATAACATAAAATAAATACATAAATAAACAAACATAAGTTACTCATACTCAGCAAGAGAGATTCATGAGGTGTGTCTACTGTGCCAGGATGCTCCACTGATCATGACAGATGTGCATGTTAATGCATACGGCAATGCACAGTATATGTGGTGGTTACTGTATGCTTGTGTCCTTATCAAAAACTTCAAAGATAAGGCTGTTTTTCTTTCTCCTCCCCTATCCTTATGTGGATTCCATTTAACTTGTAGCCTCATAATCAGTGCTATCCTAGACACAGTAATATCCTTCTAAGACCATTTATTTCAGTGGATTTAGAAAGGTGTAACACTACTTATGATGTAAAACATGAATATTAAAATATCACATTAAACATTGGCTGTGACTACAAGTCTAAGCACCATACTTCGAAGTGAGTCCCATTGAAATCAGTAGTACTGCACAGAGCTGCATTAACTTTTGTTTTTGAAATTCATGAGACAGTGGTCAATTATACATGGGTGTTTTCCCTGGCTTCCACTATGCATGTCCATCAGGTTTTCTTTGTCTTTCTGCATTGATTTTCCTTCCTTCAATGCTCAGTTCACTTTCTGGTCACTGTTTCCTCAGGTTTTCTGATAGTGCTTTTGTGCCAATTTTCCCCTTGTTTCGCTTCCAAGCCAAAGGTAATTCAAAAGTGTACAGATTCCCTTGAATTCCCCCCTGCTCTTTTGCTGCCCCTTGAAGGTCACTCCCTGCCCACATCAATGTCGTTCCACCCGCTCTGCACCTTCTGCCATCCTCCACCCCTTATTGGTGTGCAAGCTCCATTTCCCCTTTGTTTTAAAATTTCTTCCGAGGACTGCTCTTGAGAGAACAGCTCTGAGAGAACTTGTGACTGACCCAAGATCACACCAGCAGCTGCATGTGGAGGAGGAGTGGGGAATCAAACCTGGTTCTCCCAGATTAGAGTCTGCATTCCTAACCACTACACCAAACTGGCAGAACAATCTTCCCCTCCAGAGCCCAGTAGTAAATCAAAATAACAGGGTTAATTCCCTTTCCTCTAAATAAACTGTCTTCTCCATTCCTTGGAAGGCCAACAATGAGGGGGATAACTGGGCCTCTTGGGGCAGAGAGTTCCAAAGCCTTGGGACCATGGCTGAAATGCTCATCTCCTGAGTACCGACCAATCTCAACTCAAAATCAAGACAGGTATATGGAGAAAGGCAGCATTAGATGATCTTAGAAGACGGGCAGGTTCATATGGGCAAAGGGGTTCTCTCATATATCCTGGTTCAGGGCCGTTCCTAGTTCTCATGATGAAGACCAGCACTTTGAATCATGCCCAGAGATAAATTGGAAGCCAGAATCCTAGATTCTGATTAGATTATCTTCTTTTTTTTTTTTGTAAAGAAATTTTTATTTTTCAAAAAACAAACAAACATCGAAAATAATACATTTAACCTTATACAAATCCCTTTTTCCATATTGAATAACATTTTGTTCTATTTGTACATTCTATTTTTATCTTGTTTTGGTGGTTTCCCACCACATCTGAAGCATAACACATTTTCCATTTTATTCAAAATAGTAATACTTATATCTATGTTTCGTTTCTGGTAACGGTTATATAGCTTTAAAATACTTATACACCAATTCTTATTTTCTATACTCTTATGTATTTCTCTGATTAGATTATCTTCTGAACAGTAAACTATCATTTACATGGTTGCATATTTCTGATAGGAAAGTGATTAACACGTCATCCTAAGTGTAGAATAACCAAAGAGGAAATTTAGAAATAATAACATATAGTACATAGAAAGTATCAAACACTTTGCCCTTCCTTCAGAAGATGCCTCTGGACGTATGGGTGGAGAACCACTGAAAAGAAATGGGAATCTCCTTCTCTGGTGGCCTGTGGCTCACAAATCGCGCTTAAGAAGGATAATTAACCTGAAAAGATCTCAAACTGCTGATGTGTACTTTAAAAGGGCAGGAGCAGCAGTATCAGTTTCCAGGCTCAGCAAGAATCTTGTGCAGGTGACTAATCTTGCTCTCTTAATAATTACTTTATGATTATTTATAATTGAGCTCTTGGCCCTGATATACAACATCCTGAAAAAAATGAGATAAATGCCAAAGTTGGGATTTGTCAGCAAAAACAAAGTGGCTGTTTTGAAGTAGATTGCATGGTAAGCACTGTCATATTCAGCTGCCTTTAATATTTTGCTGCATGCAACTGTAGTCCCCTGTGTGTGAGTGGTAATATCAGTAATTCTTCCATTTTTAGCATAAGTGACACCACTGAGTAATGACTTAATGGCCCTAGGGTACAGCTGGAAAGCTTGTGATACAGGAGCCTTACTGAAGCAAAGGTCTGGGTACAGTCAGTGCCTGGATGGGAGACCTTCTAAGCACCATATATACTCTGTCTGGAGTTCCATAATAGAAGATCTCCCCCCCCCCCATACATATCCTGCTATTCTATAAGTTCAGGATCTCTGGCAACATCATAAATTGCAACCAATTCATCATAAAAAAGAAAACATCAGAAAATATCCCAGCTCAGTAGGCAAAGCAATAATATGATCAATTTTGGAAGACTTTGCAAACTAAAAAGTGTTCAAAAGCTTTCTTGAAGATAGCTAAAAAGGTGGGCCTGTGCACCTTTTCTGGAAGTCTACTTCAAAAGTATGGCGTAGTCATTGAACAAGTATACATTCTTGGATATGATGTCTGTGCTTGACTCGGTGGGGGTACCACTTGCAAAGTCCACAGGGCTGATCTGTGATGGTGCACAGGTTTGTACCCGGAATGGTGGTCCTTTAAGCATGTGAGACCCTGGTCAAGAAGGGTTAAGAACCAGCACCTTGAACTGAGTCTGGAAGCAAATAGGTAGCCAATGAAATTTTCAGAAAGGATGCTACATGTGCATGACAGTCTGTATCAACTATGGGCCATTGCATGCAGCACTAATTGTATCTTCTAAACTTCTGTAAGGGAAGCCTCACATCAAGGTCTGCACCCCCAAGAAGGGAGGAGGAAAGAGTCAGCTGCCCAGCCAGCCCCACTTCACCATGACTCAGGTAGGCTGGGCAGTGCTTTTCATGTGCTGCACATGACTCAGCTGACCCTTGTCGCTGCTGGGCTGGCAAGCCATCAGCCCACTGAGAAAACTTCTGGTGGTCATATCAGCCAATCCACCCTTGCCTCACATTGCAGAGCTAACCGAAATTTGCTGAATCAAAAAGAGAGGATTAACTCACCAAATAGATGGATGATACAAGACCCTTCTCATGATAACTCCTACCTACTTTCTTTTTAGAAGGATGGATCCAGTAGTATCTTTAGAAGAAGATCTAGTATCTTTAAACTCTTTATCAGTATCTTTAAACTCTTTATCAGATAGTTACAGTATCTTTAAACTCTTTATCAGATAGTTAAAGCTTAACTCCATCCAAAATGAGCATGTTAATCCATTCAAGAATTTCTGCTTTCTCAGCAAGTACCACCTCAATTTTGTCTGGACTCAATTTCATTTTGTCCTTTCCCATCCATTTCACTGCAGCATCCAGACACTGACTGAAAACCTAGATGGCTGCAGCTGGAACCTTAATTATGATACTAACCCTAGCACTTTGGATGATTTGACCTGACACAGATATTATTAAGCATGAAAGAAAGCATTGAAACCTGTGGGTCCCCCTACATATTCAGGATGATAGTACAGCATTGTCAATATTAACTTTCTGAGTGCTGCTGGACAAAAAGGGCTGAAAGTATTGGAGAGTGATTCCCGATATCCCAAACACACACTCCCATTGGGCAAATAAGATAGCATGATCCCCTATGATGAAGGCTTGTGACAAATCCAGAAGAATTAATAGGGCAGAATGATCTGTGTTCCCCTGTCAACATAGATCATTCACCACTGCCACTAAAACAATCAAAGAAAGATGGGATATAAGTTAACTTAACTATCAACAATAAAATTAATGAACTTGAGTCTCCATCCAGTTATTCTGTACTGCATCAATATGAATATCTTTTGTTGCACTCAAACATGTATGTGTTGAAGCAACTAAGGACCATCTCTTCCCACGTGAGCCTATATGACAATTAAGATCTGCTCAACAGGCCCTTCTGACAGTGCATTCTGCTTGCCAGGATCACATGGTAATGTCTTGGGCACGTACTTTCTCAGTTCTTTTCAATGGATGGTCCATCCTCATTACTGTCCTTTCATGGAGACTGGAAGATCTTTTATTTTGGCTTGTAAGACTTTTGACATCTAGTCTCAGTTTGAACATTCTTCATTACGTTTTAATATTTGGTTCTGTTTTTGCTTAGTTTTATATTGACTGATTTGTTTTATACTTTGTCATTTTAATTGATTTTGTACCACCTTGCACTGCAACTGATGAAGTGAGCTCTGACTCACAGAAGCTTCTGAAATACATTTGGTTAGTCTTTAATATGTCACTGGACTCCTGTTTTGTTTTGCTGCTATAGGCTAATTTGGCAACTTTTAGATTGAGAACCCGATAATTATATATTAAGGAACAGAACAATTATCTTTATAGCTTATTGATGGGTTATTATATCCAAACCTGGTTTAATCCAAAAGACAAGAAATTAGCCAGTGTGGGGCTCTCAATTGCCTTTTTAAAATCATTGGGGCCAGCTAAAGCAATTCCAGTGATTAACACTTGTGTAAAAGATATCGATTTTCAAGAAATGCTGACCAAAGCTCGTGGGGTATGTTCTCCTCTTTTTCTCAATTTAGCACCAAAGTTTCCACATCAGTGTGCACATTATTTATCAATATTAACTGTTTCAAAATATCGCTATGTGTTTACATTGGCAAGATTTAACATGCTTTCCACAGCATTGTTGTTTGGGATATATCAAAATATTCCCTTCAATCATAGATTTTGCCCTTGTTCTGATAACCTGGTTGAATAATTGAGGCATACGTAACATTGTAGATATTACATTCAAGCATGTATAGATTTTCTGGAACCAGTATTAGGTGGGAAAAAATGGACCTCAGATCACAGGAAACTTTAAATGTTACTGGCGGGAGTCAAAGAATTATGATCTCTGTTGCCAAATTTTTGTTTTCTGCAATGAAAATATGAGCTGAATTAACATCCCATGTGTAAGTGTTAAGGTTTTAAAACATTAATTTGTGGCTATGGATCTGGATGAACAATGTAACCCGGGTGTGTTTTTTGCAGGTTATTAATCACTGATTAATTTGTGTTTGTATGGCTTGTAGGCCACAATAAAGATTACTATTACTACAGGCTAACATGGCTACCCAACTTGAATTCTGGAAGACTAGAATACTTAATTTGTAGACAAATAAGAACAAATGAGAAAATAGAGCTCATAGTGACTGCAGTGATGGATGTTAACGGAGCACAACAGATCCATCAACACAGTTAGTTTTTCATATCCTTAATTCTTTTTATTGGAGTTAGTTCAGACACTTTTTAAATGGACAGTAATCAAGTGTGTTTGTGAAGTCTGCTCTCTGTGTTCTCTGGCCATTATTTCATATATTACACAACAGAAATTCCAGGATTGTAACTAAATATATACTGGAGTTGCAGTCAATCTAATACTCTGATTGGTTATTATAGTGTATTTGCACATAATATAGTTGTGTTTGCAATATTAGTTTGTTCGTTTGCACTTCACGTCTTAGAAGCAGACTTAAAAATCATAATGTGTGAAGTAGTCCACCATTTTAGATGTGATCCTGCTGTTTTAAATGTGTGATATAAATCTGTTATGTCACAGGGCAAATACATATTCCTGCCCTAAATAACTTGGGGCATGGCAAGAAGTGGTTACATCTGAGGTTTCCTCCCAGCATATATGTCGTAAAGTAAAGGGAAAGCAATCGATTTGTTTTTGGCCAACATTGTGTATGAGAGAGAGACCCACTGATGATCTGAACAGTGTCCATAATATCTATGTTTTCTATTATCCTGTCCTATTTATCAAGATCTGTGGTGATACAGAGAGTAGCTGTGTTGGTCTACAGCAGAAGAGCTAGATTGTACTCGAATCTAGCTCTGCATTGCAACAGGCTCTTATAATAATTTTGACACATTGACAAAGCAAGGCTTGTTTGTGGCTTGATTCTTCCTGGGACAGCACCACTTTAGGATACAGTCAGTGGAACACATTTTAAATGCCCCTCCATCTTACTCCCTCTCAGAGACTTTTTGCATCTAGGAAACTGGCATGTAGAAGAGAAGGCTAGATTAGAAGCCTTCTTCCTGACATGCTGACTTTCTATGAGCAGGAAGTGACGACATATGAATGCATTCAAACTTGTCATCCTCCAACTGCATTTGGAAGTAGAGTGATCCCAAGTATTACATCATGATTCTTTTGAACATATAAATAAGCTCTAAGCCACTTGCATATGTTCCCATTATAGTGAAGCAAAAGATGTGTAGGCATACCACTCATAGCCTGTAACTTTATTGTATGCACATTACTTTTATTTCTGAACCATCTGCAATAAACAGGTAGTGTACGTAAAAATAAAAGTCACAGGCCCTACACTCTGTTTACAGTTTGTGGTTGCTACACATGTGAGTACAGGGGAAAGAAAAGGTACAGAGAGAATGCCTGTTCGAGAATGCCTGACAGAAGAGATTTTGCTTTCACAGGGAACCGTTTAATTGATAAGAACACCCTGGTGAAAATAGGGACCCAGTTCTGTCTGATTAGTCTGTCAGGTTACATAGCTAGAAATAAGTGCTGCAAGACCATACTGGCAAAGGACCAATGACTGTGACTTTCAGGAGCTGTCCTGGACCTGTAAATTGCAAAATAATAAGCTGTTCTTCAAGAGAGAGAGAGAGAATACTACTCATGAAGAACTTTTCAGCCAGAGGCCTGTCCAGACCCCAAATGGCATGCAAATTTCCTCAGCTGTCAGTTTTTGGTAAACCTGTTGCTATCATGTCTTTTTATTCCACAATTTGCAGTCAGTCAGTCAGTCAAAACCTTTATTGTCATAGATTGAAAAAGAAAACAACATAGGAACCACAGATTTAAAATATACAGACAGTCATTCTGCCGGAGCTTTAACCTTATATTCTTTTTTTTAAAAAAAAGGGGAAGCAGGGAGTGGTAATTATTCTGTAGCAAATTCTTGTGATCAAGAATAGCACTCCCTGCTTCCATATTTTTTAAAAATACAAATTCACAATTTTATCCATAAATAGGAGGGAAATGTTATATTTATGTATTTATTTTTCTTGTACTCTGCTCTTCATCCAAAGGCCTCTAAACGATTCCTCTAGTTCACAGGCAGTCTCCAGTCCATGCAGTTTACACAGCCAAATCTTTTAAGACCCAGTACATAGCACAGTAGTTAAGTATGTAAAATAGAATAAGTGATCTTCATCTACTGAAATTAATTGTTCTAGCAGCCATTAAAATTATGACTTCATGGGCCTCCTGAGCCATTTTTCAAGCAGTGCTGCCACTTGTGTGTGCTCCAGGCCAGTCCCCACTTCTTACAAGAAGAGTGATCCTTGGAAGAGGCAGGGAACTACTTTGACTGCTGGTGCATCTGGGAACCATCCCCTGGACCCTGCCCAGCGCTGCTGTTGAGCAGCTGTAGCATGCCTCGCGGCTTTTTAAAAGGGCAGTTCCTTGTGCTGACCTTTCTTTCACCCTGCGGTGAATCTCAGTTGGTGATCTCCTAGCTCCTGACATCTAGATGTATGGATGGAGAAGAACAAACTTTTCCAAGTGTAGGAAGTAACATGTAATATAATGCGGAGTTAGGAGTAGAATATTAAATGAAGGAGAGCTGAGACCAAGGATGAACAATATTTCCTGTTCTGTTTCTTTTTATATTCACTCATATTTTGGTCAATGTTCTCAGTTCTTCACTTTTTGCAGTTGGTTTTGGAGGTTCATTTGTACTGTGAATACCTTTTGAAGAGGTTTTGCGTGTAATTTATATACTATTTATATACAGTGTATATTATATGTATAGTATACATAAAGCATATAAGTCTGGTTTATTAAAATGTGTATGTTTTATGGGGGGGGGAGGTCATGTGACGAACCTGAAAGTGGTCTGAAAATATAGCATAAAAGGCTTGATTTGTACAAAGAAGAATCAGAATCAAAATGGAGAGTTTCAGGTCAAAACAGCAGAGATGAAGTCTTGGAAACCATCCCTAGCCAAGGGCAGTGAGAAGAGAAATAAGACACAATGAGACAAAGCACAGTAAATTAAATGTGAAAGTTCAAGTAGTCCAAAAGGTAATGGTACTTGTTTTAAACTTTCTTGGACATAGTTAATAATAATAAATTAAAAGTGTGCTTAGAAGTGACTTCCTTAGTGGCTCAACCCAGAACTATGCAGAGCAATAGCACAGATAATTAGTTGTAGAAATCCCTCTGTAGGCAATAACCACAAGCCCATGTTAGCGACAGAGTGATAATTTCTTGTAGCTTCCAAGGTAAATGAAGTGACCTAAGACCAGGGGTGGCCTTGCCCGTAACTTCCCCCAGACCTGGAGAGCTTGTTTCTGTTCTTAGTGTTGGTATCCCTTGTCTTCAGCGGTGGTACTCCCTTCTGTTGAGAAGAAAGTGTTTCTCCTGAGATCCTCATGTGCTTCTTTGAGCCTGTTGGAGAGGTCTGGATTGTGTGTTTGTCCGATTATATATACACCAAATATGAGCCATTTACTTCTAAGTGCCCAGTTATATTTATTTATATTTATTTATATTTCATTTTTATACCCCACCCTACCCCGCAAGTGGGCTCAGGGTGGCTCACAAGGGCACTCAGTGCCAACTCAGTACTTCATAAAAACATTTAAAATAGAACAACATTAATAAAACAGTACGAATAATTTACAAAAATAAAGTGCATCCAGATATAATAATTGTCGATGTTCAGATGGCTCCCAGTCAGGGTTGGGGTTCGGCCCTCCATGACCGTCAGGCCTGGGCTGCATTTTGGGCCAGCCCTCATCAGTGGTGTTACTCATGATGGGGTAGTGCTGGTGGTGGCGGCTCCTAGTCAAAGGCCTGGCGGAAGAGCTCTGTCTTACAGGCCCTGCGGAACTGCATAAGATCCTGCAGGGCCCTGATCTCCTCTGGGAGCTCATTCCACCAAACAGGAGCTGCCACCGAGAAAGCCCTGGCCCTAGTTCCGGCGAGCCTGGCCTCCCTGGGGCCCGGGACACAGAGTCAATGTTGTGACCCCGACCGAAGTGTCTGCTGGGGTATATATGGGGCAAGGCGGTCCCTCAGGTATGTTGGACCCTGGCCATATAGGGTCCATATAGTTGAAAACTCAACTCCTTGGTTACGGTTTCCTTTAATTCCTCAATAAGGAAATAGAAAATAACAGACAATGAAGGAAATATTTTAAAAATATATATGGTTTACTGCCTCTGATATTAATACTTATGGGGTGCTGAGAGCACAGTTGAATGGAAAATCAGTACTGAGAATTTGGTGCACTGGAGGCAGGAACTCTGTTCTAGTGTCAAATAAGAGAAACCTTAGTTTAGAAGTCAACATATCCTATCAGGGATACTGGCAATGATTAACTTTCCATTCACAACTAGGCAGAAAGAAGGGACAGAAATACTGACATGCTACAAATGCTACAGAGAAGAAATGTCTTTAGGAGTGAGAAAGTGTTCCACTCCTCTGGGTGGAGGTTACCCAGACATGATTGGAAGCTTCAGTTGGTGCAAAATTAGAAGCAAGATGACTGATTGCTCAAGGAGTGTTATGAAAGAAGTACGCTGGCTGTCCCTTTGTATCTGGGCCCATTTCAAGGCACTGCTGCTGACCTTTAAAGCCCTAAATGGTCCAGGATGAGAGTATTTAAAGGATCACTTACTCATAGACAAGCCTGCCCATCAGTTAAGACAATCAAGTGACCCTGAGCTGTGTACCCCCACCCTCAGAAGTGAGGTGGGTAGTCATTAGGCACAGCACCTTTCCAGAAGAGGTGCCAAACATTCTGGAGATCTTGTTGCCAGAGGTGATTTCTTTACTCCTGGGTAGCCCCAATAGCAAGGGGCACCCCACTTCTAACTTGAACCACCCACAAAACTCAGGCCAAGCCAGACACTCCTGGTTCTGGAACACCGAGCAAGCCATAGCTCTGGAAACAGGGTTTTCATATTCAGCTTTCAAAAGGCACCCTCAAAGCAAACCTCCAGTCTTCCCCCTCCACTCAGAAGAGATTATGCTTATGGGATAACAATGGGTTCCACCAAGTGAAGTATCTACATTTCTAAAGGCTATTCAGAGGCCATCTGGCCTATAGTCCTTCTGTCTCCAGAATCTCACCCAGCCATTTTTGTGTCATCTCATGTCTGTGTTCATTGTCTCTCCTTGCCCCATCCTTCAGGATGCCAAGATACCAATCAAACATTCAAATTATTAATGGTTCTTCCTGATGCTAATTAGGGACCCATCTCCCTCTTTTGTCTGTATCTGGGAACCTATTCAACTGCCTTGGCAGAACCATCAGTGGTCATCAAATCCATTCAGCTAGTCTTAGCACACCTGGCTCCAGTTGTTAATCCATACTCTGCCCCCTCTGGAAGCTCATTGGCCACATCTAGGTCTTGCCCATCCTGATGTCACACACCTCCTGGGACGCCTGATTGGTCCAGGTAATCTTTTATTCTCACCTGAGACCAGTCCCCAAGACCTCCCATTGGCCTGCATGGTTTTCCAATGCCTTTAACCATCTAGGCCCATGGCCTCAGACTGTCCGTTTTCTGCCCTGATGCCAACTGGCAGGCCACCCCTTTACCCTCTGGGTTCAGGCCATAATCCTTTCTTCATGGACCTCTGCACATCTGGACAGGTAGTATCACCCCATAACTCACCCCCTCTTTCCCTATCAATCACCTTCTGCTTTCTCAGTTCTGTATTGTGTGTATGAATGTTTGATTAATGTTTATAAGGATTTAAGAATCCTTCAGTAAAAAGATCACTGCTTTAGTTATCCAGTCTCTGCATCTATTTCTGTGACCTGGGGAAGGTGGGACTCTGGTATACAAAGGCCATGATCCTGTAGTTATGCCAGTTGCACATTAATATCATAATTCCCCAACCTTTTACTAAATCAAATAGAGCAATTTGGCTAACAATCTGGAACTCCCCTGTACAGGTCACTAGTTTTGTCCAGATCTAGGTGGCAGCTAAAAGCCTTGTTTTTAAAAGAATGTTAAGCTTTTGTGCTGCTTATGTATTATACCACTGGATTTTATTATTATCTGGTTTAATTGTTTATTATACTGTGAATTCTATGGGAGCCATGGGCTGAGAGTACAGTCTAGAGCACTTTTAAGGAAATAAATTGAATAAATGTATGTAGAAGTTTGACTGTTTGTGTACTGCTTATAGCATGCACTGAGAAAGTTTTAAGCAAGATAACAAAGAATCAAATGGCAGTTTTGTGTAGTGGTTAGGAGTGTGGACTCTAATCTGGGAAAACCGGGTTTGATTCCCCACTCCTCCACATGCAGACAGCTGGGTGACCTTGGGTCAGTTACAAGTTCTCTCAGAGCTATTCTCTCACAAGCAGTTCTTGAGAGAGAGATCTCAGCCCCACCTACCTCACAGAGTGTCTGTTGTGGGAAGGGGAAGGAGATTGTAAGTCACCTTGAATGAAAGTTGTGGTATAAACCCAATCTCCTCCTCCTCTTATAATTTATTTTAGCTCTTGGCATTGAACTTAACAGTCACCAGGAAAATCACCATCTGTTTCTTGGACCACATGAGCTGGTCCTGAATGTAGTACTTGTCAGTGTTACAGTGTAAAACATTCCATGTTGAGTCTTAGGGCTCAGTCTCTGATAACTGACACTTCTTGCTCTGAATTATTGCATCAAAATGTCTGTACTGTTGTGATCTGGGAGGGTGAGGAGCCTCAGCCCAGTGCAGGGAGCAGAAGCTTGCCTATCCATCTCTCCTGAGCAACTGAGAAAGTCTGTGAAAGCAAGCTAAGACAGAACAGCAGCTGCAGAACTGGAGGAAGAAGTAGGAGCCAGTCCCTTGTGGGCCTGATAGAAGCCCTCTGAGGGCCTGATCTGGCCCCCGGGCCGCATGTTTGACACCCCTGCTGTAGAGGATCAATATATTAGAAATCATGTTGCTACCAAGAATAAGAAACAGAAGAGCTGAGACAGTGTCTTTCTGTTGGAAGACTTTAAATTACTTCAAGAACATTGTTGAACTACACCAGGTTTTCTTAGACTTTTGTAAACTACTGTTCAGTTTTTTTCTGGCTTAAAATTGGAAATGTGTTGTGCATGCATACATATGTTTTTGTGTGTGTGTGATGCCTGTAGCCAGGGGCATTTAAATTTTAAGAGGGCAGTTAAAGTACAGTTAATTAAATTAATCTGAATGCCTGTCTTTCAAGGGGGAGGCTCCAAGCCTGTTTCTAGCCCTTCCTTTCCAGGGACAGGGCAGTGAGTGCATCAGTTCCTAGGAAAAAAACAACTCAGAGGGCATTTAAATGCCTTTTGAGTTCCCTTCCACAGGGCAAGAAAGCTTAGAAGGACACTCAAGAGTGGCACCTTCCATGCATCTCCAACAACCCCCTTTCTGCCAGCCCAGTCCTGTACCACCTAGGTCATGGTGAGTCTTTCAAAAGCATTCCCATCAGCCTTTGCTCTCACCCTGGCTGCTGCCAGCAGTGTGTGTTTGGGGTGTCCTCAAAAATAAGGTTTCTGGCATGGCTATTTGTGAGGCGAGACTTTTAATTCAAGGAGCAGGCCTCCAAAATGCCCTGTTATAGCTACCAGCCTGGTGTGTTATGTATGTATATCTACACACACACACACACACACACACACACACACACGATGGACACTTACCCATTGTTCTTTAAGCTGAGCAGGATATGTCTATTCAAGGTGTTCCCCTTAAAACTGTGGAATAACTCAGTTAATACTGTCTCCTGGTGTCCTGTCTTTTCCTTTGCCTGTTGAACCAAAATTCTGGGATGGGCCATGGGGAAACTTCTGAGAGGCCTTTGAATCTGCCAACTTTAATGTGGGCTAGTGTAGTAGTAAGTACTTTATTCGGCCAACAACCAGTACAAATTGACAATAAAAGCTTTACATTAAGGTCATTAGAAAGTAAAATTGGTCTGAACTTTGGCATTAGTTTAGATAAAACCTGTACATAAAATTTCTCTACAAATTCTACAGGCTATTGATAAAATGTTGGTGCAACTAATAGTAACCTGTTGATTAGCACCCATTAAGAGTTTCTTTAAAATTTGAGCATCAGAATAACCTAAAATATTATTAAGTAGAAGGGGGGGGGGCTAGTGTGCTGTCTTACATGGTTAGCATGGAAGATATCAGTTTGGGGAGTAGGTGGGAGGAAAGTCAACACTGCGCCCTAATTTGCTGATATGGCACATGACATTTATTTATTTAGAGAATTTTATGCTGCCTCACCAGGAAATCTGCCTGAGGTGGTTTACAAAATAAAAATAACATCAAAATATATCAATTAAAACTCTGCATTATAAAGCTAATGCCATCATAAAAACATAAATAATAAAACAGACCACTGACATCTTTAAATAAGTTTCCAGACTAAAATAAAGTTAAAAGATCAGCCCTCTCAATTAAAAGCCTGGGTGAACAGAAACACTTTGGCCTGGGGCCTAAAAGAAAACAACATTGGTGCCACATGAGCCTAAAGGAGAACGACATTCCATAAGTGAGATGCCACTATTTAAAAAAGCTCTTTCTCTGGTTGCTGCCCACCTTACCTCTGAAGGAAGGGACAACAGAGAACAGGGTTTATGAGCAAGATCTTAACTGGAGGACTGGCAGCATGGGAGGAGGTGGTTTTTCAAGTACTCTGGCCCCAAGCCATTTAAGACCATAAAAGGCAAGACCCAGCCCTTTGAATTGTGCCTTGAAACAAATTGTCAGCCAGTGCAGATGTTTCAGTTTTGGGGTATATTCCACCCCTGACAATAGCCCATCTGCTGCATTTTGTACGAGCTGAAGTTTCCAGACTGTTTTCAAAGGCAGCCCCACATAAAGCACATGACTGTAGTCTAACCTGGATGCAATTAGAGCATGAATCACCATTGCCAGATCACATGTTTTGAGGAATGGCTTATAGCTGTTGTGTCAGCTGAAGCTGATAAAAGGCACTACATACCTCAAGGGAGATCTGGGCTGCCAACTATAGGCAAGGAACCAGCAGTATAAATCTGTCCCTTTAGGGTGAGTGGAACCCCCTCAAGGACAGGCTGACTTCTCCATCCTTGAATAGCTATGTCATTATCCATCAGCATCTCATCTTGTTGGGATTGAGTTTCAGTTTATTGGCCCCCATCCATTCCATTGCTATTTGCAGGTACCTGTTCACTGTATGAAAATCACAGAACTACATATTCAGAACTTCCTTGGCAGACATATAGGAATAGAAAAGATTGGTGACATGCATATCAGGAAGCTTGCTATTGGTCCCAGGTTCACAAGTTTGATTTGCTGTCTTTCATCAGAACAGGACTGGAGATAAACTGTGTCAACTGTAATGGATGGGCTCACATGAAGCAGAGGAGATGGGGAAAAAAGGGAGATGAGGGAGGCCAGGAAGTCAAATGTGGAGCATTAAACCTGTGAAAATATATTTTGATGCTTTTCCAGCTGATAAGCACACTTTTTGCTTCTCAGTGCATTTTGAAATAGTGTAGTATGTAATGTGCCAAGAACCTATTTTTAATTATACTCCCTGCCCAAACTTGCTACTGAACTGAATAATTTCTTTCTCTTGTTCACATGGCAGAGTTAAGGATACTGTCAGAGATGGCTCCAGCAGAATTCTGAGTACCACCAAACAAGTCAAAGGGAAGGGAGGGGAAGTCAGAGTCAGCGACATCAGAATCTCCTACCTGTGCAGACCTGGAAGCAAGCCAGTCTAGAAATTTTTATGGTGATCTGAGAATACTGCTTGATACACTCTGACCTAATGGCGTGAAGAGACTTCTTTGTTCAAGTAGGAGGTTTCTTTTCAGTTCTCTTCTTTTTGAAGAGTTGTGCAGGCTGAATCCAAGCCTGACATGCCACAGGTTGAAGGCACCGTATGGTCCCGAGTCCTGACAGTTATTGGTAACATTGGTAACAAAGGCCTCTTTTGGCTTTTACCTAAGAGAAATGTGATATGTCAGCACTCCCTTCCTCGAAGATACTAAGCAAGTATCTTTTTTTAAGTACACTTAAAAAAATATCCGTGATGGAAGAAAGTGCTTTTCTGTGAGTACAGGAAAAGCTTCCTTTCTGTGACTTGGTTCCAATGATAAATTGGAGGATGATTTGTTCCAACCAACCTTCCCTTCCCCACAATGAAATGCTCAAGCAAGTGATGTGCTTGTCGAACCAGTGACCTCACATAAAATCACTTACTCCCTTCCATGAACTGGAAAATAGCAAGTCGTGATTTAGTTGTGTTCAGAAGAGAAGGGAACAAGATTATACGTTACATTGCTCATGTGAAGTAGACTGCATAAGCTGTGCTGTTGTAAGTAGCATTGAAACTGTCATGCTTTTCTAAATTTTTGTTTTTTAAAGGCTTCTAGTATATTGGCTCCTTTGCACATTTGCTTCTGAAAGTTTCTAAAGAAATATAACGAGGTGGTACACACCTCGGGTAGGGGACCAGGCTTGTTTCCAAAGGGTACTTTCTGTGATTCAGAGCCCCAGTTGTTCATGGCATGAAAATCATAAGTGCATCCCTTCTCCTGTCACTTAGGCAAGTACTTGGCATTTTACAAGCGGTTACATGGGGTGGCAGTCTTCTGGACTCCATTTAGCTACTGGAACTGAACCTTCAAATGACCCTGTAAAAACGCTGCATGTACTTCCTTTGGGGTATATTTCTACTCCTAGCCAAATTCCAATTATTTGAAAAACAAAACCTATATTTCAAACCAAAGATACTACAAAACTAACAAAATTTCATGAATTTTAAATGAAAACATCTACAAACATTAAAAATATCTAAAATTAATCATTTCTAACACTTTTGTACCATGGGGTATATTTCTGCTGCAAAAATATATTTCTCTGACATGAGGTAAATATTCATCAGGAAGGGTTATCAGTTTGTTATGGCAGGCAGTATCTCTCAAGAACACCTTGAAAGACTTTCCTTCCATGAGCTAGGTTCAAAAAGTATCCCAGTGGCAAAATATATAGATTTATGAGATTGTGTTTCTACCTGGGTGCTTTTTGTTTACAGAAAAAAAACTGGAAGTAGTCAGTGGCTGTACTTTGAGAACTACTGTACAGGTATCAGTGTCTTAAGAAGAAAAGGTTCTAGAGCCACTTTTCTCTGCATTCTGCCAAAAATGTACAACCAGCATAGCTAATTCACTCCAAGAATTGGTCACTAGGTATGTGGCCAGGTTAACATAGTTTTGGGCATTCAGTGGCATGAACTTCTCAAAAAGGAGAATTTTCCAGTTGATGACCTTTAAAAATGGAATCTTTAAGATATCAGACATCTGTCTCAGATAGTCATTTTTAAACTCCCTCCCCTGAGGCAATCCTTTCAAAGTTAATTTATATTCTGGAGAACCACTGCTCACTACTAAGCCATAGTGCCACCAGTATGCCATGGCTGTGTGGGTGAAGCTGGCTTTCAAAAAGCAGGAGTGAATTCATTAAAATGTTTCTTCTGTATTGTTATCTGATGCCACAAGCTAAAAATTAGACAGCCTATATCGGCCTTGCAAATAAGCCAGGAAATGTTATTAAGTCCACTTAACTATACATATCAGTCAATTGTGAGTGCAAGAATGGTCAAAAAAGAAAAAGTCTGCTGTGTTCCAAGTTTTTTTTTAAAAAAGAAGCCTTTCTGTTGGGTCGCCTGGAGGTTCATATTCATTACAGGTAGCCAGGTGAATGGTTATTTACCAGCAATATCTGTGTTCAGATAGGCACACCTATTTTTGCCTATAAGCCTCTATATTTTACAATGGTGCTATGGAACATTCTGGGTGAATCAATATAACTACATAGCTATATATCCCTGCTGCAAACTTGGCAAAAAAACCTTTTCCACGTGGTTTAATGGTATACTATTTCTGAAAAGGGAAGGAAATTCAAAGTAGGCACCCAGGCAATTCACATTTCACCTGAAGTCATAGCATTGTAAAGTTAAGCTGATCTAGAGGACTTGATTACTGCACATGAAGCTGCTTTATTCTGAGTCATCCCATTGGTCTGTCAAGATCAATACTGAATACAGTGACTGGCAGAAACTCTCCACGGTCTCACACCAAGGTATTTCATGATACATACTACCTGATCTCCTTAGCTGAGATGCTGGGGGCTAAAACTGGGACCTTCCTCATGCAGTGCGGGTGCTCTACCACTGAACCACGGTCCATCCTTGGATTGGTGTTCATTAGCAGCCCTGCAAAAGCCACTCTGAGCTTTCTAAAGTAAGAACAAAATACAAACACAGGAAATGAAAAGACAGATCTCTAGTTGAAATAGACTGCTTTCCCAATATGGTGGATCATTCGACATTGCAATCACCTTCTCCAGACTGAAGTGCTGCAGCCTAGCCAGTGATGGATTATATGAGGCTGCTGCTAACATCCTAAATGTCTTGAGACCCTTAGCATAACTCTGGGATGCATCTACTAGAGAAGAGCACTGGTTTTAAAATTAGTTTTCAGCGCCATCGTGCTGCACGTAATGTTTTTTTTTTTTGGATCATTTAGGAAATAGCACTCTTATCCATTTGTGGTTTGAATGGTCATGCATTATGTCTGGCTGCCTGGAGACCATGCACAGCACACCTCCTAGTCAATGGTGTAACCTTCAGATATGCCTTTCTCTCCCTGCCCCTTTATTCTTTGTGATTAGGCACATGGCACCCAATAATTATTCTTTCAGGAGACAGTGCCCTTGTTTCTAATCTGTGAGTTGATTAAACAGTCATGAATTGTTAGTTACTGCACCTTGCCTTGAGGTAGGTAGCCTCCATTGTGCATTCTGTATGAGAAAAGCTTAAGTTAACCTTCCAGCATTTTTTTTACAAGTTCAGTATTGACTGTAGATACCCTAGCATTTTCAGAGGAGTTTGGTTTCAGTTTCTTTCTTGGCTCAGCTGTTCCTAGCCTCTCTGTAACACAGAGTTTGACAGCTGCAGAAACCTTCTTCAGGACATGAAAACATAATGACATAATTTTGAATACACCGCATTCTAAGCCACTGTTTCTTTCCTGTAGATCCTCCCCATAACTGAGCAGATTCCTGGAACATGACTGGAGCTTTGTTCATAACATTATAGTATGCAATGAGGGCCAGCTGTCCCACTGGGCAAGTACTTGATTGCCCTGGATTCCAGGAACCAGACATTTCTCCCTTTTCTTCAGTAGCTATACTTGGACCCCTCTCTGCAGCTACACGTAGCAATTGCAACACAGATTTCCCCTTGCTTTGCAAAAAACATGCAAACACCATGAGACATAGAGTTGCCGACCTCCAGGTAAGCTGGAGATCTCCTGGAATTACAACTGATCTCCAGACTATGCTAGACTTACTATGGAGGCCCAAGTCACCACAGTCGCCAGGTCTGCCTTTTACCATCTTTGACAGATCAGGCAGCTGGCCCCTTACTTCTCCCCCCAGGACTTGGCTATGGTGACCCATGCAATGGTCACTTCCAGGCTTGATTACTGTAACTCACTCTGTGCAGGCTTGCCCTTGCGGTTGATCTGGAAACTCCAGCTAGTACAAAATGCTGCAGCAGTGTCTGTGTTGCTTGTGCGGGCACACATTCGGCTGGTGCTTCACCAGTTGTACTGGCTACCGATTGAGTACCGGATCCACTTCAAGGTATTGATATTAACCTTTAAAGTCTTGCACGGCCTGGGACCCACATACCCAAGGGACCTCCTCTCCTATATGTGCTCTGCTGATCAAGACCTGCTGGCTGTCCCTGGGGTGAGGGATGTCCGTTTAGCCTCAGCCAGGGCCAGGGCCTTTTCTGCCCTGGCCCCTGCCTGGTGGAACATGTTCCCATGTGAGATCAGGGCCCTACAGGATCTATTATCATTCCGCAGGGCCTGCAAAAAGGAACTGTTCCACCTGGTCTTTGGGTGAGGTGGTGGGCATCCAGGAAAAAACTGCCCCCCCTGCTGAAGATCCTATGCAGCCCGGACTATACAGCTTTGGATTTCAGCGATGCCAGTATTGGGGATTATACAAAACTGATGTTGTTTCAATGGTTTTAATTAATTATTACGATTATTATTTTGTTGTAATGCCATAAGGCCTAAGTGTGAATTGTGATCCTTTCTGAGCCTGTACACAGGGAGGGCAGAATATAAATGTGAATGAATGAATGAATGAATGAATAAATAAATAAATAAAATCAATTCCCCTGAAGAAAATGGCTGCTTTGGAAAGTAGTCCCTCCCAAACCCTCCCCTCCCCAGGCTTCACCCTCAAATCTCCAGGAATTTCCCTACATACATACATGATTTTTATTCAAATTTAAGTAGCAACAACAACAATTATGTAATGCAGTCATGCTTTGATCAAAGCTCATGAAAACGACCTGTTTTTATTAGCCCACCTGCCAGCATAAATCAATTAAATGCTTCTATGACATAAAACAGTTAGGTATTTTTGTGTGTCTGAAGCTTTTTCACCTAAAATCACAGGGAGGTAACTTTATCTTCACAAATGATCAGGCATCTGATTATTTGCAGGTCTCATTTTTTAATTGTAAAAAAGGTCTGTTACTATTAATAAAGATGTTATTGTTGAATGTTTGTAGAAAACTGAAGAAGGAAAGGTGAAGATTTCCATTTGCAGCTTGTGTAAGTAGAATGCTCTTAGATTTGCAGAATTATAACGGAAATTAATTTCCTGACACTGTAGGTAAGCAGCTGTCAGTTCAACAAGCAGCGTTTACACCTAGCCATTGGTATTGTGCTGGATGAACCTTGTAGATGACAGCCCAGTCACTTTTTCCATTATCAACTGCTGCAATACCAGTTGAGAGAGCTTGGCACTGAGGTTTCCTCTCTCAGAATGTCAACTCTTTTTTTTAAAACCCACATATTATAATGCTTTCCAGATGTTTTTGGTTTTTAGGGATTAAAATCGTAATTTTAACATTTTCCTAGCCAGGTTCTTTAAGCACATATGTGGATGAATGTGCTTGCAGAAAGTTACACTGCTGATAGTTTTATATGACTCTTTATTTGGTTCTGTTGACACGTTGAGTATGGTGCAGTTTTCAGTGACAAACCTTGAAGCAGGTGACTATTGTTCCCCTGTTTTATAGGTGAGGAACTGAGGCTGAATTATAGGAATTGAGTGGCCTCTGGCCACCCACTGAGACCCTCATGCCTCACATGTGTACTGCAGTGACCACACATTGACTGAAGGTGGTGGTGGTGTGGAATAGAGGGAATCTTAGCATAACAGAAGAGTCATGAGGATGCTCTGACATATGGGGGCTCATTATTCATCCTGTTTTTGAAAGTGTTCCTGGTATTGGGGCATTCAGAGGTTAGAACTTTGCTGCTCATTTCCAGAATCCCCCCAGAAAATCAACTCATAGGCTGAAAAAAATTGGCCTGCTTCTCCATAGCAAAATAGAATAGGAGATATGTATATGTGAGTGAGTGGACCGAACTAGAGGAGTAGCAGAGAGTACTAAGTTCTTCTCACCTTATCTCTTTGCCACTGAAAACTACCTCTAAGCTATGAGATAATTATTTGGAAACCTTTAGATAGGAAGACTTGGAGGGATGAACTTTAGTGGAAAACTGGTGTTGGGGAATAACTTCAGCAGACCTGTATTGACTTCAGCATGTACACTCAAAACTGTTGTATGAATCAACACATACTTTTTTTAATGATAGAGAAAGGATATCTAGCATTCCAGACCAGAAACAGTTTTTGTAATAGCAAATGATTGCACATAGTACACAGACTTTTGGGCTTCAGTAGGCCCAAGTGAAGTCATAAGTCTTTCCACAGCTGTGCAGCCATCTTGTATTGTGAGTAGCTTGTGATGTGTGGAAATTTGAGTCAAGTTAGATTTGGCATACCTGCTTCTTTAATTCTGGCCCTGGCTCAATCACATATAGAGCAAGTGTGTGTCTTTGTGCATAGTGGGTTGAATTATAAGACCAAAATAGGCAGACCAAATGAAGGGTGCAAGACCCCCCCCCTCCAACTACTTATGGTTTATTTACTAATTGTCTGTCCCCTGAAAACACTTTCCCTCAAGCTAAGCTCATTTCTGCCTGGGAGGAAAGCACATGGGCAGCTGAGACATGGGAGACAGGGTTTAGCATCCTTCCTCTGTGTACCCATTTTGCTTATAAAATTAATCTCTCTAACTTGTGCTTTATACGTTTGGGACAGAGCCACTAGTAAAGAGATGGCTCTGTTGGATATTGTAACTGCATGCAAGAGAATCTGGGAAGGGAAAGCGTTAAGAGATTCTCTCACGGGTACCCTTGGCAGTTGGCCCCACCCTCTCATTGGTTAGGTGTTAAGTCTCTTTTGCCATTGATTGCCTTCTATTTTTGTCTTATATAGGAACTCTCTTCTTTTCCCTTTTACCTGCACTTGGAGATGTAGCAAGTTAACTGGTTTGAAGTTAATCTGTCCACATTAAATTAAATGTACCTACATGAATATGTCATGTAAGATGTGGTTCTATTTTTTGTAAGTAAAACTTCTTTCCCTTTTTACCTCTGGAGTCAGATCATCTTTCTAATTTGCTTGAACAACATTTTTTCCCCTTAACCAGGAAATGTGGAGGGTTGGGAATACTCTGTAAAGTTTCTGTGCTTCCAGGGCTCAGATGCTCTTTGTAGAGCTCCGAGGTATTCTCTTCTTATCTCTTGGATTTGATTTATCTCACAGGGCTTTTGGGCTGTCATGTTTACTTTGGCCTAGGATTGCCAGGAAACTGGCAGGAGTCTGTGGTGCAGGGACATAGAGTTACCATAGAGTTTCTGGCAATTTCTAGAGAGCGCTGACATCACATGGGTTTCCCTCAGAAATTACACCACAGAGATTTTTTTGGTTTATTTTTCTCCTGGTGCCACCCTGAGCAATGGAGGGAAGAGCAGGTTGCCAACCCTACTTTGGCCATTGAACCCAGTGCCAATGCCATAGTATCTATGCCAGATATGGGACTTGCTTTTGTTACTGTTTTGGTTTTTTTATATGTGAAGATTTTCAGTTGCAAATGTCTCATTCAGCTGCTGATAGTCTGACAGCAGCAGCAGAGGTAGCCTGTGCCAACTTGTAGCCAAAGCAAAAACCTATTCTTATGCTGTGGTTTTAGAAATACATACCATGGGACAAGTTAGCGGGTGAAAATAATTGCCAGCAGTAGTTGAAGTAATTTAGGCAAAGCCTTGCCAATTTATGTAGCCAACCACGGTGTGCTCTCCATGACTGCATGAACATCCTTGGGCTAACTACCAGTTACATATTCTCCTCATCATTCTCTTTCCCTGCACACTACTTCCTTTTCTCTCTGTCTCTTCTGGCCTCGCACTCACTCCCACCTGTCTTTTCAACAGCTCTCTTCCATAAAATAAATATGATCTTGTCTGTATTTGTGTTGACCCTCCCATAAAGCGGCAGTTTACTGGTGCAGTGCAAATACATTTGGAATGTAAATTCTTTTAGTTTGGATTTCATATTGGAGAAGAACTTTACAGAAGGGTTGGAGAAATCCACAACATCATTGAGCTAACTCCTGGCCAAATTGAAGGAAGGTCCAGAACAGCTGTGATGAAGCAAGCAAGCAGGCAGGCAGGAAAACTGGGAGATAACTTGGAAGTACCTATAGGCAATCAGGAGAAGTGAACAAAGTGAATGCTGGTGGGTAAACACACTGGAGGGTGGTTGTGAGAAGGAATCAGGCATTCATCAGTAGTTTATGGCAGTGTGAATGGAGCACAGATTTGCAGTTGAAAGTGACCAAATGGGTCAGTTCATATGATTACTCAGTTCATGATTGTAACCATGCATACAACAAATTGTCTGCATGGTTACTAGCTCTGCATTGGGAAATTTCTGGAAATATGAGGGTGGAGCTAGGTGAGGGCAAATTTAGGAGAGGGAAGGCACCTCAGCAGGGTATAATACCATACAGTCCACCCTCCAAAGCAGCCATTTTCTCCAGGGGAACTGATCAGTTGTAATTCCAGGAGACTGGATTCAGTTGTAATTCCAGGAGATCTTCAGGCCCCCACAAGGAGGTTAGCAGCCCTGTTTGAGTCCTGTGTTTTGTAAACCTATTTTGAAAGGTTTGTGGAAATGTGCCAAAACGTGCCTACTGCTTGAAGGGAATGATTCATCTGACCCACATGCCGTGAGCATGACTAGATCAAAAGAAAGGAAAACAATGTCCATCTACAATCAGAGCGATCCTTGGCCATAAAGGAGGATGCAACATATCTCTGATCAGAGCCAGATAGAACTGAGTTGTTTGAAGGGTACTGTTGAATGGCAGATCAGTAGGCTGTGGGCCAGGTACTAATTCTCTACTACTTGTGTCACCGAGGAAACTGGCCAGGAAACAATTACTTATACCCTTTAGCTTTGAGCTGAATGGTAGGATCCAACCATATATAGTCTACTTGTGGCACCCTAAGATTTCTCAAGTGTAGCCTGTGTATAGGTAAAAGAAATGTATGTACAAGTGTATATAAATACAAAGGTCTAGATAATATGTAACATGGTAGGTATTTAAGCACCTCATTATCCCAATAATTTCAGACATTTTGATTTTTAATGGGATTTATCTGTGCTTATTCATATAGGGTAATTTCATTTTATTAACAATGACCCAAATCTTAACCAACCAAGCATAGACAGAAAAAGCATCTGTTTTCAATACTTGACTATTAACAAATTTTGCTTGTGCCAGTAAATAGACCACAATTTTCTTCTGAGCCTTACTAATCATTTTAAAGTAAGCTAACGACATACCTTCTGGTTCCAGGGGCTGTTCTATATCCATTGTTTTTTAAAATTCAAAGCAGAAACATTTCAGATACTGTTTAGGAAATGCCTTCCAGGTTTTTTTGTGGGAAAAATCTACCTTGTAAGCATTGGTAAGGCCAGCATGTGCTATCTGTAAAATCAGACAACTTGCGGAATAATATTTTATTGATTGTTGGTAATATTAATGTTTAAATTAACTTTCATAACTGTATCCTAAACAAACTGCAGTTTTTGCTCTTCAGTTTTCTTCTGCAGATTTTCTACCCCTCCCCCATTTTTATTAAATGAATAACTTTGATATATCTACTCTTCTTTGCAAAATAGTACAAATCTTGGACTCTAAATGCAAAATATGATAATCCTTTTATGGATGAAAAATCAAAAAGTTGACCTTGAAAATACTAAAATTAATCTTATATGTAACATAATTTATTTTCATTTATTATCTTTCTAAGTATTAATTATGTATCATTTACTGGAAGAAAATTCCCTGCTCCATCAAAATAGATATGAACTGGTTGAATCCTGCAAGCTTTTTAAAGGTACCACATTGATCACAAAAAGGTTATGGTGGGTGCCATGCCAGTCAGGAGCTAAAGTTAGGAAGAGGAGAGTTGGATTGACTCCAGTGCCATGTTTGTTTTTAATTATTCCAAAAAAATACAGTCATAATAGTTACTATTAGGTTAACAATTCTTTCTCCGTATGACATAGCAGTGGTTACCAATGTAATGTCCGATATCTGTTTTTTGAGAACATTGTAAAGCTGTCAGTTTCACCATTTTCCTTCTGTCCTATACTTTTAGTAGCAGACTGTTTGTCAGACTGAGATTTCCAGCACTATCCTTGTCACCAGTATTCCCTCTAAGCTGAGTTGGTGTGAGCTGGCTCATAGTTTTTTAGCCTCTAGGTCACACATTTTTGTCTTAGCTCAGGAAGGATGGCTCCCAAGCAAACTAATTTATTCAGCAGCCAAATCACTCACTCACTCACAACTTTAATGCCAGTAGCTCACAAAGTAGAATTTTTGCCTACAAGACTCCACGGCTTAGAGGGAGCATTACTTGTCACTGTAAATAAATTTAAAATTAATTCTTGTTACTGACATGAGCCCTTGCAACATAGTTTGGTAGGATAGATTCCTATGGTTATGTTTAATCAAACATTTAGAAATCAGCTCTTTGTCATTTGTGAAAGTATGGTGGCAAGTGGATTCCTGTGTGGCTGAGACCATCTGATGCTTCAATGGTATGAAACACTAAAGAACAAAAATCCATAATCTGAAGCAGCAAGGCTGAGAAATGTAGTTGATTGCTCTGTCTTTTGAAAATCACACATCCATACTACTACTTCCCTGGTGGACACAATTTAGCAGTAACAAGGCAAAAAAAAAGAAGAAGTCCTGTTGAGTAAATTCTAGAGTAATTATCTCTTTAATCAGGGCTTCTAGAAATAACATGAACAGAGAGTTTGACAATCTCCCTGTTATGACATTTGGCTAAGCACAAAATTGTTTCGTTAGACTCACTCTCCACTGGCTTTCACTAGAACATTGCATCATTAACAACATCACGTCAGGACTGAACTATTGCATACTAACATGTAGAAATGTGGAATCAGCAGTGGGGGAAAATGTTGCTAGTCTTGAACAGAGCTGAATTTTATATTCTCTGCTAAAACATGTAGTGCCCTAACCTTGCAGAGTTTTTCAGAAATGAACGTGATGTATTGTGTCTCTCTAGGTCTGGGGTTGCCATCAAAGCTACTGTATGCAGTGGAAACACTAATAATAATGAAGCAGCTCACCTTAGTATATAAACTTTTGTACTTAGAAAAATGTAGCCACATAAATCCTGCCCTCTGCACTGTCAGCAAGGAAGACACCTATTTTAGGAGTGCAGTTCTGAGAATATTCCTTGCTCCTGTCCCTGTACCCACCCACACTCTAAGGGGGTTTATGACATAAGACAATGGATTTCAGAGTGTTTTACAGAACTGGAAAGGTTCCACAGCAGAAAGTTTAGTACTGGCAGACAATGCTCCCTCTAAACTGTAGAGTCTTGTGAGCAAAAATTCTACTTTGTGAGCTACTGGCATTAAAGTTGTGAGTGAGCGATTTGGCTACTGCATAAATTAGTTTGCTCTGGAGCCATCCTTCCTGAGCTAAGACAAAAATGTGTGAGCCAGAGGCTAAAAAACTGCTTAGAGGGAACACTGTTGGCAGATCGTACTGTATACCGTGTTGCTAAACAGGCCCAAGTGTGGGCCGTGCCCAGGAGGCAGTCCATATGGGAGCACTATTCATGGTGTCTTGACTTTCAAGAAAGGTGAAATAGAGATGTAAACAGTATGATATAAATAAAATAGTGACAGAAAACATCTCTGAAGACTGCTGCCACACACTTAAAGTGCAGCTGTGAGGGAATGTCGATTGTCTTTCGGATGCTCTGTCAGTTCACATGGAAGGCTCAACAGGCACTGTTTGTGACCTAAGCGCTCTGTTTAGGACACTCCCACTCCTCAGAATCCTCTGTTATGTTCCGGGGTTCAGTGGAAGATGTTATTTGACTAAAATATGCTTTGCAGTTTGCAGTTGAGGGGTACCTCCACACTCCTATGTTACTTGTTTGTCTCAGACTATAATATGGTTGAGTCAGTTTGGATTGCAAATTATCCTGCATATATTTCACTTCAAGAGTGTGCACAATTGCAGCCTTGAAAGAGGACTGATAAATGGAGGGGCTTTCTTTTGGGCATGGCTTGATGCAGTATAGCACTTTTGTCCCTTGCAACCCTGGCATCACTCAGAGCCAAAAAGCAGAATAAAGAAGAGTGGGCAAAGCATAATTATTTATTTAAGGTAGAATTACATTACTTGGGGGAATATTAACAAACAATCCTTGCTTGATGTTCTGGTTTCATGATTTTCTATTCAAAAGGCAGGATGGATTTCAGGCTGTGCATTTTCTTGGATAGTTAGAATAAATGTTAATAATTTCCCCATAATTATGTATTTATTGTAAAAAAAATCTCATTGTTTATTTCAGAATTAATTCTAACATGATTATATCAGGGCAAATAATCAATTATTCCATGCGTTTGTGAGCAGAGAGCCAGTCTGGTGTAGTGGTTAAGGGGGCGGACTCTAATCTGGGAGAACCGGGTTTGATTCCCCACTCCTCCACTTGCACCTGGCTGGATGACCTTGGGCAAGCCATAGCTCTGTACCAGCTGTTCCCTCAAGGACAGCTTGGGAAAGAGTTCTCACAGCCCCACCTACCTCACAGGGTGTCTGTTGTGGGGAGGGGAGGGGAAAGGAGTTTGTAAGCCGCTCTGAGACTCTTAAGTGAGTGAAGGGCGGGATATAAATCCAATCTCTTCTTCTTCTTCTTCTTCTTCTTCTTCTTCTTCTTCTGCGTTTGTGAGCTGGAATGAATTCCTGGGCAATGTAGTGTGTGTGCCAGTAATAGGAGCATGGGGGCTTGGGGTGGGGAAGACCAGGGAAACATATGGCAAGCAATGTGTGCAGTAAGGAGCATCTGAGAGTCCTATTGTGATACCAGGCTATATGTATTCAGGACAGGGTTTACTTTACGGTTGCCAGCTCTAGGTTGGGAAATACCTGGACATTTTGAGGGTAGGGTCTGAAGAGGGTGGTGTTTGGGGAGGGGAGGGACTTCAGTGGGGTGTAATGGAGTCTGCCCTCCAAAGGGAACATTTTCTCCAGGTGAATATATCTCTGTCTCCTAGAGATCAGTTGTAATGCCAGATCTCTAGCTACCACCTGGGCTGGCAACCCTACTTACCTGCATAGAACATTCCAGTTCTGGATTCTGTTGTATCGGTGGCACAGCAATTGCTATAACATATAATTTTAGTAGCATTTTTTAATGTGTGTAAAGTGCTTTATAAATGTTGCCTTGTTCACGACCCTAACAAGCTTCCTAAGAGGTAAGTCACTAATATGGTTTAATGCTTGGAAGAGGATTCGAAACCTTTTCTCCAAGTCTAGTACAATAACTCTTGTTTCTCTCATTGTGATTTTTTAAAATCATCATTATTGGCCTGTGCAGCACTGTACATTTTTGGGGAGGACAATCACAAGCAGACATCTTAAATACACTTTTTAGTAGGGAAGTGCAGTCATTCCTAAGGAATACAAAAAACCTGATTTTGTCTGGGCAGTGAAAGGACAGATGAAAAATAATGAATGAACAAATGTTGCCCCTCCTTACTTATTACCCTCTCCTTCTCCCACCTACAACAGAGCTGCTATTGCTGCTGTAGCTCTTAAGATAGTAGCAGACTATACTGACTTCCCACATCTGCCCCCCCCCCTTCAGATTGCCTTGGAAGATGCTGTGTTTGAGGTGCACCTGGGTCACACTCAGAATGTGATTCTCAGGGAGCCCAAAATTTAAAAAGGAAGAAATTAAACTCAGAGGATTTCATTTCCTTGGCTGTGGCAGTGCTCAGACTGCAAGGAAAGGGGGTGGAGATAGGGAACAGAGAGAGCTGGTGTGGTGTAGTGATTAGAGTATCAGGCCAGGAGACCCAGATTCAAATGCCCATACCAGCTCTCTTCGTGGAGCTCTCTTGGTGACCTTGGGCCAGTCGTTCTTGCTCAGTCTCATAGGGTTGTTGTGAGAAGGGCAGAATGGGAAAGGAGGAACTATGTACACTGCCCTGAGCTCTGTGGAGGAGAGGCATGATACAAATGTACTGTGCAGAGATCTCTTCCAAATGCTAACCTATTGGTTTGTCACATCATTCCTGATTCATAGCCACTGCCAAGGGCTCAAGATAGCCCTTGGAGCTGCAGTTTAGGAAGGGCTACTGTACAGGAAAGAGGTGAGGGCTAAGGAGTGGGAGCACATTTTCTCAAAAGGAACAAATGCAAATCAGTAATGAAAACAAAAGGAATAAATAATGAAAGAAAATGATTTTTTTTAAATGAAATAAAAAATGAAAAGCAATTCTTACCAATAAACAACACTGGTTGAAATCAGCAGGGTTAGTCTTCTACTGGTTTCCATCAGTCTGGAGAGCCAGTTTGGTGTAGTGGTTAAGTGTGCAGACTCTACTCTGGGAGAACCGGGTTTGATTCCCCACTCCTCCACTTGCACCTGGCTGGATGACCTTGGGCAAGCCATAGCTCTGTACCAGCTGTTCTCTCAAGGACAGTTGTCTCAGAGCTCTCTCAGCCCCACCTACCTCACAGGGTGTCTGTTGTGGGGAGGGGAAGGGAAAAGAGTTTGTAAGCCGCTTTGAGACTCCAAGTGAGTGAAGGGTGGGGTATAAATCTAATCTCTTCTCTTCTTCTTCTTATGTATCTCATGTGATTATTCCTTGCATTCTTTACAGTTATGATCTGAAACACAATAAGTTTGTTTGTGATTGGCATGTTATCATTTCTATTTATCTACATTTGTGAGTGTAACCAACTTTCTGATGCCCTTAGAGTTGTTCAACAGACTTGCTTTTAACAGATTAACTGATACAGAGTCAATTCAGATAACTACTTAACAAATTAATCAATAAATAACTGGCTCCAACTCAAAATGCTGGTGTTAAAGCCCTTCTTGGCTTTGGCCATACATCCTCAGAGAATCCTTGTTCCCCATATGAGTCTATTTGCCAAGCATTTATGAGGTAAGGATATCCTCAGAGGTAGGGGTCAGTTTCAGTGCAAAATTTCCGCTTGTGCTAGAGCTTTTGCACAAGCAGAAATGCAAGAAAAGGACAGCAGTAGCTGCTTGCACTAAGTCAAACTTATTGTATCCCCACTTGCGTTTCCGCTTGCACAAGATATTGTGCAATCAATTCCTGAGTGCTATAATATATAGGGAGGAAGGTGCTTGATATGCACACAATCTTGTGCAAGCAGAACCTCACTACGTCCATGCTTTATGCTTGCCCATTGCTGGATCCAAGCCAGGATCTTGACAGTTTCAGCTTCAAGGCTGTTCACAGGCTGTGGCTCAGTGGCAGAGAACATGCTTTGCATGCAGAAAGTCCTGTGGCAACTCCACTTAATGAATCTCAGCAGGGTTGGAAAATGATTTCTTTACCTGAGATCCCACGTTGCTACTGTTAGTGAAATAGACAGTAATGAACCATAAGTCCAACTCAGTATAAGGCCGTTTCATATGAATCGTTTCCTGAATGAGAAGGGCCCTCCTGACTTTCAAAAGAGGTTTTAAAATATACCACTCAGAGAAGGCATTAGCTTCATACTTGTTGTAGAACTGTATTTTGGGTAGTCACAGCTGCAATTAGTAATTGTATTTACATGATTTATGTTTGTACATCCATTCCATTGAATAGTTTTATGATCACCAACTTGAAAGTAGTGAAAGCTGCCTCAAGCCATGGAGAGGTGGAAAGTGTCTGGTAATTTAATGGAATACTACAGCCATAAATGCAAAAGATATTTGACGCTAGCTAATGGAAGTAACAAAGCTCAGAGAAACTATTTAATGTTTTGCAACACAGCCCAGCATATTCCAATCAAGTACAGCTCACGTAGAGGATAAACGAGATATGTCCAGGGTGTTGGTCCTGCCTCACAGTTGGGACACTGGAATCATCACAGCTCTGCTTCCGAGAATTATCTTTTTAGCAGGTTTTGGAATGGGACAAAAATTCATTAGTCAACTGCAGATCCAAATCGCTGTCTTGGGTGAACACATTGACCAGTTGTTAGGGCAACCCGAAATTCTTCCTTTTCCTGTACTGCAGAAACTGGGGGCTAGATCTTAAGTATGGTGAGGTTACCAAACTCCACCAGCTGGTTCATAGATATGAACAAAAGGAAAAAGAGAATGTAGACCAGATGAGAGGAAAGGGGGGATGGGATCAGCTGGAGGAGAAGAAACTGTCTTCTGTCCATGGTGCTCAAATATATTGTGCTCATCCTGTGTTCAGTAATGCCACCCCACTACCAAATAGGTGACACAATACTGGATGGCCAAGGCTAACCTGATTTTGTCATATCTCAGAAGCCAAGCAGGGTCAGTCCATGTTAGTATTTGGATGGGAGACAACTAAGGAAGTCCAGGGTCACTATGCAGAGGCAGGCAATGGCAAATGACCTCTGAATGGCTCTTGCCTTGAGGGTTACCTTAAGTTGACTGTGACTTGATGGCACTTTCGACCACAGGATGCTAATCTAGTAGAAACCTCAAACTTCAAGCCAGTGTTTAGTATGTGCCACACTGTTCCTGAGTTAAAAAGACCATGGTTCCATGGTCTTAGAGGCATGGATTTAATGCTTACTTCATTTATGATCAATCATTATCTCTCCACGAATCTGGTTAGTCTTTTGAAGATAAACAAAATGGTTCAATAAGCCTTACTGTGTGGGTTTACATGGCAGTGATCCTCAACAACAGCTCACTTCTATATTGAGAAGCAATGATAGACAAGAAGTTCTAGGAACCAGCAAAGCCTTGGCCATGTGAGAGGAACTGAAGAGCTATGGGGGGCAGGTATGGGTGCACATTAATAGATCTTGGATAGCTCAAGCAATTTCAACCAGGAAATGAGTAAGAACTCATGAGAAGGTGTCAGGATTGGTACTACTTTATTCATGCTCATCCACATAATAACTGAGAACAAAACACTGATCTAACACTTTCTATGATCTAGTCTATTGCAAATCTCCATGCTTCTCCTGAAATACAACAGGTCCTGTTAGGAGTCTGACTGTCTGAGAAATGTAAATATTACATCCTTGTATGCTTCCCTCTGTACAGTTCAAATATAAATGTTTGCAGAATTATGAATCTTTATAAGCAAGTACAGGAGATCTTTTGGTAATGGCACTTCTGAGTTCAGATACTTGTGATTCTGTCTGCCAAAGAGTTGCTGTCGATATGGAACATAATTGCAATCCAAACCAAGGCAGATTTTTTTGTAGCCATTCCCTGTATACGTGGGTGGGCTCAGCAGCTTTGAGCTGCCGGCATCCAGCCATGAACAGATGGGCATTTGTGTAAGCATTGACTATGGATGTTTTGGGCATAAGTCCCAAATGAAAGTGTTTTTTAAAATGTTCTTAGCCCTGAGTTCCCACAGCTAAGGTAAAAGAGATGTGTTGTTGCTAATTAATCTCTGAGTGGGTTTAACATTTGAACATTAGAAATGTTACATAAATGGAACTCAGTGGATCCAAATTCAAGAAATAACCTGACAGTATAACAGATTTAGGCCTGTGTTTAAATCTGTGCATGAAACTGTAGCTAAAATTAATGAGATTGATTTGTGTGCACGTAATTGTATGCAGGATTAGAAGAGCAATTACACCTATTATTGCCTTTCATAGGCCCAGTATACAGTTGGTGTATCTTATGCAATAGCACCTTTGTATACATTATTGCTGGCAAACTCATGACCCAGCTGGGATTGGATACAGGCACTGATTCTATGAACCAGTGTCTCTAGATTTTTGGAGAAGGGATGGATATACAGATGTTGTCATTTGTAAAATTATTCTCTACAATTAAAGCTGCATGTGAGGGAGTGGCTATATCACCGTGCTGGAACACATGCTTTGCCTCTAGAAAGTCTGACTCAGTTAAAAGCAATGTTATATATTCACATCTACCCTTCTGGAATCACTGGTTCATCTGTTTGGACTTTCTTTGTGAACTAGACTGGCACATGCCTCCCACTGCTTCGACTTACTGCATGGTGGTCATGGGATCTGTTTTGTAGGGACCATATCACTCCAGTCTTATTCCATCAGCACTGGCTTCCAGTTTGCTTCCAGGTTCAAGTTGCTGGTACTGACCTTTAAATTCCCGTACAGCCTGGGACAAACATACCTTAGGGACTACCTTCTCCCATATGAGCCTACTCATTCACTCTGATCATCTTCAGAGACCCTGGTTCAGTTGCCCCTACCTTCTGAGGCTAGATGGGTGGTGGTCCAAGAAAGGGCTTTCTTAAACATGGCACCAAAACTCTGGAACTCCCTAACTAGGGTGATTTATCTGTTTCCCTCTATTGGTGTCTTCTGCCAGCAGGTGAAGACTTTTTTGTTGTTGTTTGGCATACCCCCAATAACAGTTGTTGTTTTCCTCCCTTGTTCTGATGCTGCATGTTTATGTGTTTTTATTGAATTATTTTATATGTTTAAATGTCACTTATTATTGTTCTAATGTTTTCAAATGTTTTCATGTTCATTGACTTGGAGACTCTGGTCAGAAGGAAAGACAGCATAAAAACATTTTAAATAAATACATTTATTTTAAACATTGTAAGCTCACCTTTCTTGAAATGAGTGGGACCTAAGGTAGTTAAAAAGAATTTTAAAAAATCACAAATAAGCAATACAGTCATCACAGTATCTTTGAGTAGGGGCCATGGGTCAGTGGTAGAGAGTCTGTTTGGTTCCAGGTTCAATCCCTGGCATCTCCAGTTGAAAGGATCAGATAGCAAGTGATGTGAGAGACCTGTGCCCAAGACCCTGGAGAGCTACTGCAAATCTGAATAGACAATACTGACCATGATGCACCAGTGGTCTTATTCAGTATAATGCAGCTTCATGTGTTCAGATATTTATGTGAACAAAATCTGACAAAAAATTCAATAAAGGCTACAAAGAGAAAATACAAATAATTTCTCTCTCCTGAAACATTTGCCCAACTGAAGATCCGAATCCATTTAGGTCCTCCATTCTTATAAGCTATTACATGACCATAAAAGACCTCCCAAAGAGTGTTCTGCAGCTCTCCTAAATGTCATGTAAGTGGAGGCCTTCTTACCTTTTCGAGAAGCTCATTCCACAAAACTAGGACAGCTACCAAGAAGGCCTGTGACTAGGCTACAGCTAGTAGAACCTTGTGAGAGAGGGGAGCAGGCAAAAGGCATTGCTGCGTAAAGCAGAGTTGCCACAAGGTTCATTCGAGAAGGGGTGGTCCTAAGTATGTAGGTCCCATATAATGAAGTGCTTTAAAGGTAAGTGCCAACACCATGAATTGGACCTGGAAACAAACTGGCTGATGAAGAGATAACAAAATGGGAGTAATGTGCTCTCGGTGGCTAGCCCCAGGTATCAGTTTTGTGACAACTGAATTTTCCAAGTAATATTTAAAGGCAGCCCCACACAGAGTATTATGATAATAGTTAAACCTCAAGGTTACTGTAACATTGATCAGTGTGTCTAGATCAGCTGTCTGCAAACAAGGAGAGAGGCTTTGGGGCTAAGTGCAGTTGGAAAAATAAATTCTTGGGCCACTGTGATACCTGCTTCTCTGATAACAAAGAAGAATCTTGCAGTTCTCATAAGCACTTAACAGAGTTGGTCAGAAAGAGCTGGTCTACACCTAATGTAGGGAGCATAATCCTTTCAAGGACATTGTCTTACTAACTTATAACTTCTGTCTTCTCAAGATTCAGTTTCATTTTACTCTCTCTGACACTTAATAACAGTGAGCCAGTTTGGTGTAGTGGTTAAGTGCGCGGACTCTAATCTGGGAGAACCGGGTTTGATTCCCCACTCCTCCACTTGCACCTGCTGGATGATCTTGGGCAAGCCATAGCTCTGTACCAGCTGTTCCCTCAAGGACAGCTTGGGAAAGAGTTCTCTCAGCCCCACCTACCTCACAGGGTATCTGTTGTGGGGAGGGGAAGGGAAAGGAGTTTGTAAGCCACTCTGAGACTCCAAGTGAGTGAAGGGCGGGGTATAAATCCAATCTCTTCTTCTTCTTCTTGTCTGGCACTGGCCCGAGACAGAGACAAGAGCATCTAGAGTCATATTGAATAAAATGTTGTGATAACTCATCTCCACACCTAGAGACTAGGGACTTAAATTGCATACCCTACAAACTTTTTTCCCTTTCCCCTTTTTATAATTAAGGGTTTGGGGACCATTAAAAGTGTAATCCTAATAACAGTTACTCTAGTCTAAGCCTACTGATTTCAGTGGGGTTAGACTGGAGTAACTCGGTTTAGGATTGCACTGTAAATCTAGTTCTCAATGAGGGTAGAACTTGAAACCATCCATCACAGATGTCCAGCTGGGTGTCATCAGCATACAATAGCTACAGACAGTCTCATTAATGGACCTCTTATCTCTCTATATAATAATTGTGTTCTGATCATGGACTCTCCTGAACATTCCACACGCTCCTAAATCAGTTGGCTCCATGATGTGTCATTCAAGCTGCCCCTATCCTCTGGCTGTGTTGCCTGTGTCCCACCTCCAACATTTTAAACAGTTTACTGTTCCTCCCCCCCCCCCCCCCAATAGCCAGTCGGAACACAGAAGATGTTTGCATATGCGGCCTGATTGGCCTTTGCCTCTAACATTTTAAACAGTTTGCTGGTGCTGTTGGCAGTCATTGAATGTGTTCTGAGGTAAAATAAATCTCTCAATCTTCCCGTCAACGGTCACTGGAGTTGCCAATCACCATGTTCCGCAGCCACAGCACATCATTTCCCCTACAGAAAATTTCCCAGCTATTACAACTGATCTCCAGATGACCAAGATCAGTTCTCCTGGAGACAATGGCTGTTTTGGGCAGTGGACTCTATGGCATTATACCCTGCTGAAGTCCCTCTGCACCCCAAACTCCGCCCTTCCCAGGCTCTACCCCTCAAATCTACAGGTATTTCTCAACCCAGAGTTGGCAACCCTGTAAATGGCTATGGAACTGCTTTCCTTGGAACCCAGAAGACATGGCATAGGAGGAGGTGCTTTTTTACCTTAGCTGCTACTGCATAGCCCCAAATCAACATGTCAGGGGTGGAGGGAACCATACCAGTTACCATGAGGCTTTCCTCCCATACTACCCATTTGGGGAAGCAAAAGGACTTGAGACAGCCCTGCCTTATAGCTAAGCAGAAGGAAATAAACATGGTTTGCCTCCCCCTGTTTTCCTCTTCCCTCTGCCGCCCCACCAGCCACAGCCAGGACACTCACCTGGAGCTTCCTTCTAGAGCCCATTGTATTTCTTTCCCCAACAGGCCTTGCTCCTCGTAAATCAATATTACTGATTTGCTCCTCATAACAAAGGGTGATTCTTCACATTGTCAATTCTTTATCAATTTCTACACACTTTGGGTGTGGTTTGCTGAAAAGATTCAAGGCCAAACCTCCATTCCCCACATAAATATATCTAATTCTCAACATGGACAAATCTGTGGATATTTAAATCCAGAGACTGGAGCCATTAACCAACAAGATAGATCTTCCTACAGACCCAAAAAGTCCTAGGTTTGCAGAAAAATCTGAAATCTTTTTTTTTTTTTAAAGGAAACTTGTAGTTTTAAGAAACAAATACCTACGGTGGGCATAGCTAGACAATCACACAATATGGCCAGTATTCGAACCTTGGTGTCTGTCAGTAAAAGGCAGGGGGAGGGGGCAGGGCCCTTTCCAGAGATGCCTTGGCCTTTGAGGGAGGACTCATGGGAACAGGCCCAGCAGCAGCCACCAGGCAACTTAATGTGACTTGACTCATCCAGGTCTGGCTGCTTCCTGCTGTTCAACAACAGCCACCCTATAAAAGCCAGCATTGTGTAGTGGTTAGATGTTCACATTAGGATCTGGGAGACCCAAGTTCAGATCATCAGTCTGCTGTGGAAGCTCACTTAGTGACCTTGGGCCAGCTAAACATTGGCTGAGGACAGACAAGCAGTCTGGCCCGCTCTGCCTCCGCTTTAAAAGTGGAGGCAGAGCGGCAGTCCAGACTGCCACATCTGCCTGGAGGAGGCGGGCCGGATGCAATGCGTCTGGCGCTGCGCTCCTCCCGCAGCAACCGGGCACCACTTAAAAGTGGTGTCCTGGCTGCTGCGCGCGTGTTCCACCCGCTTCCAGCGGGTGTGAATGTGTGCCAGCTGGGGGAGCCACACGGCGTTTGCATGCCGCCGCCGGAAGCTGCCCGCAGTCTGGACGCTGCAAGCGGCTTCCTTGCAGCGGTGTGCGAACACCGCGTGGTGGGGGCAATTCCCCCTGCCTTGTTCTGCTGCGCCGCAGAGGCGCGGCAGAACACAAGTCTGTCCTCAGCCATTATCACTCTACCTTATCTCACAGGAAGAGGAGAATGATGTAAGCTGCTTTGGGTCCCTGTTATGGAGAAAGACAGAATGTAAATGAATTAATAAATATAGCTGAAAATGGGGGCAGCTAAAAGGTAGGTTGGTGGGTGGGTGGAAAGGCGTGAAACAAGCAGGTGAGGATATGGGTATTGCCAGGAGGAGTGAAAGAGGAAACAGTGTGGAGAAGGAGATACAGGGAGAAATTATATGCCTATGGAAGTCCCTACGTCTTCCTCACCATGCAACTGGGCCATATTTTTTCTGGGAAGGGGCTGCCAGAGAAGGGAAGAAGAGAAAGCTGAAGACAGGGGACAGATAAAAATTATCTTGTGGGTGGGAAGGAGAGTAGGAGGCAGGTAAAGGGGAGAAGCTGTAGGGGCTTTTGAGTGAAGAGAAAGAGGAAAAAGAGGGGAGGAAAATGGGGGAAGGGGGAATGAGTTGTCCCCCGCAAGTCCTTGTGGGTCCCCTACTTATAAATACTATTAAAAATAAAGTATGAGCAGGGTATCTCCCCATAGAAGACATGTATCTAGTGCCAGGCTGCCACAGGTGTTGTTATTTAGACTTTATCTTGTCCAGGTAATTGGCGGCATATTTCTTACAAGAAGGTGGCAGATGCCATTGCTACTCTCAGAATCTCAGAGCAGGGACTGAAGCTGTGTAATACAAAAACAGATCTAGGAATGTTGTGCAGTTTGGGTTCACCTGCATGTTAAACCACTGTCTCCCAGTGGGACAGTTTTACTTCTCACTTGTTTATCAAAGTGGCAGTCATCTTATTTATTTAGAAAAGTGCAGTGGACTTTTACGATGGCACAGTAAGAATTCTATAATAACAGCAGTCTTGGTCTGGCACTGTTTTTAATGTTTTCCCCTTTGGTTTACAGCTGTGTAAACCCAGTGCACTGGTAGCTAGCTGCTTTTGGCAAAGAAGCTGATGGGAGGGGGGAGAACTTTCAGAGCATGCCAAGTGACCAGGCAGTTTGGCTGCATTCAGACATCATCATGCTAAGCAGAAAATAAACTCCAGGTTGCTTTGATGGACATGAGCATGGGTTATTCGTCATGACTGCACATTTCTGTTGCTCCATCCCTTCCCTTCCCGCCCCTCCCCTCCCCTATTCCTTCCCCTCTTTTTGCATAGGGGTCACATCAAACAAACTCTCATTGCCCACGGTGTTTGAATGTCAGCCTCTGTGAATTGAACACAAACTAGGATTATAACCTGGGGTTTACCTTGGTTAAGAATCCTGGTTTGTGGGGGGACAAATGAAGTCCAGTTTGCACAGTCCCTTCCATTAAGGATCTGACTAGGATTTGAGATATAAACCATATAAAAGCTGTGAAGTAAAACGCTAATCAAAGTAGAAACCCATGAATATTAAATAAGTAACACTTGTAAGTAAACAGTATATAAATTTTTACATAGGTACACAAAGTGCAATAAGTACATAAATGCAGGTAAGTGTTTCAGTAAAACAACGAAGATTCCAGATATGCACTTCATTTTTTCTGCCTTCTTCAGGAATGCTAATATATTAATACACTTGTTGTGTTCATTCATTTGTCTCTTCAATCAGTTTTAGAATTCAATACAGTTTTTAGATTTTCAAAGGTAACAGTAATCTTCAAATGGGCAACCAGCCATAAATTTCAAGTAAACCATTCTATAGACTTATTCAGCTGATGTTGCCTCTGAGTAATGCGCAGAATGCCGAAAGAGAGAGGAGATCAATATAAAACACTTTGTGTCCTCGTCGGGGAGAAGGGAGGGGGAAATAAATAGAAACAAGTTGTCATGGGCAATTGGAGTTTCTTTTTAGTTGAATTGTTTTTTATGCTTTGTTTTAGAAGAGAAAGAGAAAAGCTGGGGGTTGTAAATTAAGAGGTAAACGATATACGAGCCATGAGTCCCCTTCCTTGCAAACTGCAGAGTCTTCCCAGAATTTTGATAACTTCAGGCTTCATTTTTAAAAGATAGTTTTAAGCTCTCCTGACTATTAAAATAATAGCAAATATTTAAGTGTCAGGGATAAAGGTGCCAAAAGAAGGAAGAGTTATAATACATATATCATGTTGGGCTCTGGTGCTGCTTACTCTCTGATCCCCTGGCCAAGAGCCAGGGGAAGTAGTAAGGTAGCAGGCCCAGCTCCAGTGCTGAAGAGCCCAGTGACAAAGTGTCTGAAACAAGGGAATAAACAGGCGAGTTTAGCAGACATGTAAGTTCAGCAGCATAGTGAGAAAGCCAGGGCACTAGTCTCTCCATATCCCTAAAAAGTTTATCACACTTTCCACAAATAGATCTACATAAATAGGAAACTTATTAAAGGGGAGGGAGCAGTTATGAAGGTAGAATGCTAGCAGAAGATTGGGGTCTATCCAGTGTATTGCACTAAGTGCAACATGTATGACTATCTGCCAGCTGGACAGAAGTCATGGCTGTGCGCTTGGTGCAAAGAGCTCCTGGTTATCAGAAAATGAGTTCACACCATTAAGTCCAAGGTGGCTGACCTGGAGAAGCAAAGATAGTCAGTTAGGCACACAGATAAGACTCTCAGGGACTTGTTAGATGCATCCCACTCTGATAATGGCAGCCTCACTGCTGTCAGGGAGCATGAGAGTCAAAGGGAAACAGCACCGTGCTGAAGTAAGGGGGAATGTTCCCTCAGAAGGGACCCCTTCTACAGTTGAACAGGTATCCTTTCATACCAAAGAACCATCCCGGGGCAGTAGTTAGTGATTTGATCCTTAGGCGTGTAGACAGTATTAGGTTAAATGTTAAAAAACAAATTGCCTTGGAAGCACAGAAGCTTTACGTAGTGTTCCCAAACCTCCACGTTTCCTGGTTAAAGGAAAAATGCTGTTCAAACTAATTGAAATGATGATCTGACTACAGTGGTAACAAGAGAAAAAAGTTCCACTTACAAAATTAAAAAGCACATCTTGTATGACATATTCATGTAGTACATTTAACTTATTTGTGAACAGATTACCGTAATTTCAAAAAGGTTAACTTGCTGCCCATGTGAGAGACAGAAGGGAGGTCCTATATAAGCTGAAACAAAAGGCAATCAACGGCCCAAGAGGCTCAACATCTAACCCATGAGAGGGTGGAGTCAACTGCGGGGGGGGGGGGGGGGGGGGAGAGTTCTCTTAACCCATTCTATCCCAGATCCTCTTGCATGCAGAGTTACAGTATCCAATAGATAGATGGGTTGTGAACCCGTGTCATGACCGCATGGTGACAAGCCTGTGTAGACATTTCAAAAATGAGAAGTAGAGTATAATAAGTTAATGGGGAATCACTCCTCTGTGGACACACACGTGCATCCGACATCTCAGCCCCATTCTGACCTCTCTCTTATTCTGTCAGCAGGTCAGATAACTGGCTCTTGGCTAAATGCCCTTGTAAAAGTGGGTGAATGAATGAAAGCATATCTCATAGTCAATTAAACACTCTCAGACTATGTCTTTGGGGAGAATGAAAGAGCCAGTTTACAGATGGTATAAACAACAAGTCATCACGTGGTAAAATTTCTTTTCTAGACTGTAGCAGAATCATAATAATGAATATTTCTTCTACATAAATACTCCATGTCGAAATCTAGCTGTTGGTGAGAAGGGTTAATGCCTAGCCTTCTTCTATGTATACAAAAGGATTTTTTTAAAGAGAGAGAGAGAGAGAGAGCGCATTGTCTTGTGCAATCTGCTACCTTTAATCTGAAGTGGTTCGGTCCAGGAACCATATAATTCCACCACAAGCTGTTTGCCTGAGCCAGGCTTTAGTTAGCAATGAACTCAAATTAATAGATTTGGGTTATTTGCTATCATACCTGCTCACATCACTGCATGGGTAAATGCCTTATTTTCTGTAGGGTAATTTTCAGAAAGACAAATCTTCACAAGTAATAGAGAATTTAAATTTTAAATCAGGTTTTTTGCAACCTCCAACATATGACTAATTCTTTTCTTTAATGGTACATCTGGCACAGTGGTCTGCTACAGAAAACTGAACAAGGGCTATCATATTTGCATTTAATTTTCTATTCTATTACAGCAAGATAGAGTCTACTAATACAAACTAGTGTTACAAAAAAGCAGGCTAAATCATACCAAAGTCTCCCTTGAAAGTTTAGCTCAAATAAGAAAGTTTTACAGTGCTTCCAGAATACGTTGTGGCTCGGTCTTTCCTTATCCTCAAGAAAAATGAATTCCATATCTGCAGGGCAGCCTCCAGAAGAGTGTACAGTTTTCTCAGTTTTCAAGAGGAAAAATTGCTACCTTGTCACTTTCATGGCACCAGTCCTGAAAGCTCCCCTAGCCCCTCTCCCTTGCCTGCTTCCTTCTCTCCTAGGGTTTCCAAACTCCAGGTCAGGCCTGGAGAGCTCCTAGAATCACAGTGGATCTCCTACAGTTTCCCCTGTATCTGCCTCCCCACACTATTTCCTCTTTCCCTCCTCCTGGCAACCACCATATCTTCTGCCCTTTCTCTGTCTCATTCTCCCCTCAGCCATTCACCAGCCTATCTTCAGCTATATTGATTCTTTATTTACTTCATTTATCCCCTGCTTTTCTCCACAGGGGGGACCTAAGCAGCTTGCATTATTCTCCTCTCCTCCTTTTTTATCTGCACAACAACCCTGTGAGGTAGGTCAAGTTAAAAGTATGTTACTGGCCCAAAATCACCCAGTGAGCTTCTACAGCAAGATAGAGATTTAAGCCCAGGTCTCCCTGACCCTTTCCTGAAGTTCTAACTACTACACCGCACTGACTTTCATAGGGTGACTGCTGTTGAGCAATAGCAAGCAGCCAGGCTTCACTGAGTCATGCAAGTCAGGTGGTTTCAAGTCACCCAGAGGTTGCTGCCAGGCCTAGGGTTGTCAACCTCCATGGTGAACCAAAAGATCTCCCAGAAACACAACTACAACAGCAATCTGTCCCTCTGGAGAAAATGGCTATTTTAGAGGGTGGACTTTTTGGCATTATATACTGCTGAGGCCTCTGCATCCCAAAAATCTGCCGTTCTTAGATTCTGCCTCAGAATTTCCAGGAATTTCCCAACCTGCAGCTGGCAACCCTAGCCAGGCCTGCGCCTGATGAGCTCTCCCTCAAAGCCCTGCCCCCCTGCCTTTTACTGGCAGAACCAAGCCTGGAATCTGTGGTAGCCTAGCAACAGCCACAGAGGAAGTCCTGTTGTTTAAACCTATAGGGGCTCCTTTTATTATTTTTGAGTTTGTTTGTTTGTTTTTTAAAAAACACCCTTTGAATTTTTTAAAATTTAGATTTGATGTTTTTCTGCAAATATGGGACACTTTTCTGGTTTGTAGAAAGACCTGTCTTGCCTATTCACAGCTCCAGTTACTGGATTTAAGTATCCTCAGATTTCACTATTATTATGTACATGTAATGGATGAGGCTGAAGCCTCTCTGAGGGGGAAAGCTTGTTCGCTTTCCAGATTCTTTGTTGCAGCGGCTGATTTTTCTCTTCTAGAACCAAGGGAGGTGGTATGGTTGACTGCAACAGATTGTGAGCAGCTTCCGGTGTAGTCAGTTTCCAAAGGGAGGTATTTCATTTTTAAGGGATACACCTGAATGCATCCATTCTTTTTTCTCTTGCAAAAAAAAAATAAGAACGAATAACTGTATAAAAGTGTTCCAAAAGTACCACAGGCACAGGAAGGGAATGTGTTAACTTAACATGGGCCTTATGCAACAGATGCTCATGACTGTGAGTCCAAGGAGATATGTATCCATTGTGGCACTCTGACCTTACTTGGGAGGCCCTTCAAAACTTGGAGGGGGGGGGCAAGCTTGAAGCCTTTTAAAAATGCAGGGCTAATTAAAAGGAAGCATAGAGTGAGTATAAACAGGCTATTTTCTCAGTGGAGGGAGGTAAGCAGTGGGGTACTGCAGGGATCAGTGCTTGGTCTGATGCTTTTTAACTTGTTTATTAATGATTTGGAGTTGGGAGTAAGCAGTGAAGTGGCTAAATTTGCAGATGACACAAAGTCATTCGGTGTGGTGAGAACCAGGGAGGATTGTGAGGCACTCCAAAGGGATCTGTTGAGGATGGATGAGTGGGCGTCAACGTGGCAAATGGGGTTCAGTGTGGCCAAGTGCAAAGTGATGCACATTGGAGCCAAAAATCCTAATGATAAATACACGTTGATGGGGTCCAAACTGGCGGAGACTGACCAAGAGAGAGATCTTGGAGTCGTAACAGATAACCCAATGAAAATGTTGAGTCAGTGTGTGACTGCAGTGAAAAAGTCCAACACTATGCTGGGGGTTATTAGGAAGGGAACTGAAAACATATCAGCCAGTATCATAATGCCCCTGTATAAATCGATGGTGCGACCTCATTTGGAGTACTGTGTACAGTTCTGGTCGCCACACCTCAAAAAAGATAGCATTGGAAAAAGTGCAGAAAATGGCAACTAGAATGATAAAAGGTTTGGAACACTTTGCCTATGAAGAAAGGTTGAAGCACTTGGGGCTCTTTAGCTTGGAGAAATGATGGCTGAGGGGTGACATGATCGAGGTTTATAAGATATGCATGGGATAGAGCAAGTAGAGAAAGAAGTACTGATCTCCCTTTCTCACAGTACAAGATCTCATGGGCACTCAATGAAATTGCTGAGCAGTCAGGTTAGAACAGATAAAAGGAAGTACTTCTTCACCCAAAGAGTGATTAACACATGGAATTCACTTCCACAGGAGGTGGCAGCAGCTACAAGCATGGACGGCTTCAAGGGGGAATTAGATAAACATATGGTGCAGAGGTCCATCAGTGGCTATTAGCCACAATAGGGGTGTTATGAGGGCCAGATCTGACATAAATGAGACCTTGTTGGGCCGGGCCATGTGTGGCATAAAATGTAATGCCAGGTAGCAGAGATGTAAACTGTATAAAGGACACAAACACAAAGATTTTTTTTAAAAAACTTTAAATAAAACATGCTTAAAACACTAACACTACTGCAATGTTTTGTTTATTTAACAGTCTCTGATAACTGACACCTCTTGCTCTGAATTATTGCATCAAAACGTCTGTGCTGTAGCAATCTTGATGAATATGCTGTTCAGGCGTGTATCTGTAAACTGCAAACCTACTTTTGATTTATTGACATTCGTTACAAAAATCTCATGCTCAGGGTTCTGAGTCTAGGACCCAGGGGAAAACATGAAATGGCTGGGCATTGAGAGTTTTTATACATGAATTGCTTTGTGTGCTGGTCAAGAACACGAGAAGGCATCCTGACACAGACTGAGAGCTATGTATTTGTCTACAAATCTATAGTCTTCCCCAGAGAAATAACTACAACTCCCATGAGGCAGTGGAAGAATTGAGAGACAGCTATATATAGTGGTCAGTATCAGCCTACTATCTGGGAAGTTGGGGTTCAGAATCCCCAGTCTACAAAAGAAACGTGCTGGGTGAACTTGGTCTGGACACACACTCTCCTCCTAATCCACCTCACTGGTGTTGTTATTCCTCATCTAAATAATTCACACTTCTTTCCTACTGAGAAAGACTGGCTCGTGAGGCCATGAATACAGTGAAAAGGGAGAGGGAACCCAGTTGCACTCAGGAGAGCCCTGGCATAATGAGTCCAACAACACACACACAGTAGCCAGGCACACAAAAGCTCATACCTAGAATAAAAATGTGTTGGTTTTAACGGTGCTTTGTTTCCCCCCCACACGTGCAACTGAGGCAGTGAAGCAAGGCAGAAGGAAGGGGAGGAGCCTCAGCCACAGGAGGGGAAGGAAGGCTTGCCTTTATCTCCTGTGTGATTGAGGCAGCCTGATTAGGAAGCAAGCTCTGGCTCATTCCCTCCCTCCCCCTGGGAGGAGGAGGGGAAGGAGCCTCAGCCAGTGCAGAGGCCTATCTGGCTCTTGTGTGTGATTGAGAGAGTCTGGTAAAGCAAGCTGCAATGTTGCAGCAGCAGCAGCAGAACTGTAGAAAGAAGCAGGAGACAGCCAGTTCCTTGTGGGCCAGATAGAAGCCCTCTGAGGGCCTGATCTGGTCCATGGGCTGCATGTTTGACCCCCCTGCATTAGGGCATTATTGATTCAGAGCATCTGAATAAAAGGCAAGAAGGGGTAAATCAGCCTGCTGAGGCCCATTAGAAAATCCTGGATAGGGAGATTTTGAGGGGTGGGATGGGATTGCCAAATTGTTCCACAATGTGATTTCTGGCAGGCCTCCTGCTTGTCTTTATGGGTGTATGAAGCTGCCATGTTCCAAGTCAGACTGTTGGTCAATCTATCATATACTCAGTACTCTAACTGACAACTGCTCTCCAATATCTCAAGTAGAGAAAGGTGTTTCACAACACCTGCTACTTGAAATCCTTCAATTGCAGATGTCAGGGTCTGAACCTGGGGCCTTTAGAATCTAAAATACTTATTCTCCCTGTTAACGATGGCCTGTGGGGAAGCAGCCTTAACATCTGCATGCCTGTCCCACCTACTTCCCTGTGGTATAATTATATAGTGCTGTGGTGTATAGGTAAATATAACAACCACATGGGCAGATTGTATGGATCTTTCCTATACAGTTGTTTCCTGGCTGGCAAGGAACCAACTGAGTAGAAAGGCCTTATATGATCAGCCCCAGCTGGTTCTAAGATTCACCTACTGGACTCAAATCTAACTATCCTACTACAGACCAACATCTATCTGAAGCTTCTGTTCTGAAGAAGTGTGCATGCACACAAAAGCTTATACCCAGAATTAAATTTTGTTTTAAAGGTGCCACTGGACTTGAACTTTGTTCATTTGAAACTTCCAGCATTATTGGTTTATGCCATGGAGAAATGGTGAAGCTGCCTCTGAATGGGGCCTTAATTTAGCTCTAAAAGACCAAACCAGTCTCTCATGGGAACATGCCCAAAGAGTGCTGGGAAACTCTTCCAAGCTCAGGAGCTCAGACATTCTTTCAAAATGCAACTATTGTAGGAGCGCATGTAAAAGACAAGTGAACAATCAGATAGATACTGGGCTTTTCTATGCTTATCCTTCTTGGCATGTTGGTCACTTGGAATCTGTAGGTTAATCCCTTCCATTTAGGTACAAATGTGAGGAATGTGAAATCTCCAGTGCAGTTTCTGGATAGCTAAATTGGAGCTGACAGGAGACCTAGTAACCCTGACCACTCTGTTCTGCTTAGCGGTGAAGAGAGGGTTTTGCTTTGGTTTGACAGACCCTTGATAATGCAGCCTTGCCTTTTGTTGGTTTTTTGTGCCAGTGTCTAAAAGAGGGAGACAGATTGAAAGCAAACAGTTTTTCTGGATTTCATTAAAGGAACCCAAATTTGGCAGGCAGTTTTTGCTTTTCTCTTTTTCATGTGTGTGCATGTGTGTGATGGCTTCCACGGCTGAAACTACTGACTTCAGCTGACTTTGAATAATTTCCTGTACAAACTGTTATCTATTCACACATTATGTCTTGTACGTTAAACACTCTTCAAGTGCCTTTGGGGGCTTTCTGGAAACATATGTTCAGTTTGACAAAATGGGGAAGGTGCTGTAGGAATACCAGTGATAGGAACCTCACTAAACCCTATTGTCAGAAGAAGAATTGCCTTGCAAAAGATGTGAAGTTTAGGGTTGGAGCTACAGAGGCTGGTTTTGCCTGTCCTGACAAGGCCCACAACAATTAACATCTAGATTACCAGGGGGATGGCATGCTGGTCATCTGCAGTTTGCTATAAAAGTCCATTTTTAAGAAATGGGGGAAGGGAACGGCTTTCTACAAAGGGTGCTTTATGAATTCCAGTTTTGCAGTCAGTCAGTGATCCTCACTGTCTGATCTTATTTGCAGCTCCCTTTAAATGATGCATATTTTTTATTTTTATATCCCAGCTATCTTCCAAGCAACCTGTGAAATAGGTGAGGCAAAGAGACTGTTGGTTATGTCCAGCCTAAGGATGGCACAAGAGCTGCAGATCTTCCTGGATTTCCTCTCTCTCCACCTGTCTTTTCCAACCTCAGGAAAATTTAGTCCTCAGGTTATAAGCCCCACATGAGGCAATAAGCCACGAGGGCTGGGAGGCTACAGTGCAGAGGGGAAAGGGGGCAGAGTCCCTTCCACTTTCCTATTCTTTCAGTGGAGTTCTGCTTTTGGAAGAGGAAAGAGTGAGCAATTTTGCCCTCTTCCTCCTCCCTGGTGCAGCCACCCGACCCACATGGCTATAAATACTATGCAAGAAACGAACCAGCAGGGTGAGAAAGGACTGCCGAGGGAGGGGAACACTTGGAAAATCCATGACATTACATAAGAACATAAGAACATAAGAGAAGCCAATGTTGGATCAGGCCAGTGGCCAATCCAGTCCAACACTCTGTCACACAGTGGCCAAAAACACCAGGTGACCTCAGGACGTCCAGCAGTGGGGCCAGGACACTAGAATCCCTCCCACTGTTGCCCCCCCAAGCACCAAGAATACAGAGCATCACTTGCCCCAGACTGAGAGTTCCTATCTATATCTTGTGGCTAATAACCACTGATGGACCTCTGCTCCATATGTTTATCTAATTCCCTCTTGAAGCCGTCCATGCTTGTAGCTGCCACCACCTCCTGTGGCAGTGAATTCCATGTGTTAATCACTCTTTGGGTGAAGAAGTACTTCCTTTTATCTGTTCTAACCTGACTGCTCAGCATTTTCACTGAGTGCCCATGAGTTCTTGTATTGTGAGAAAGGGAGACATTCAGTTCCTTTCACTGAGGAATCCTTGAGGCAACCCAGTAGCAGCCCCAAGGACATACAACATGGCTTTGACACCAGCAGTCTGACACTCTCACAGTGCAATCCTAAGTGGAGTTATGTCCTTCTAAATCTAGTGAAGTCAGTCTGTTTGTAGGTTAAAACTTTGGTTGACTATGCCACCCTCTTTCTCTTTTAAATGACTTTTCCAGTTTTTGATGAAAGATATCCCAGCCTTCCTTTGATCCTGGGATGGTGATTATTTGTATCCCTCAGATCTGTATGTAGACCCAGTAAATATTTTATGGTTATCAATGATATAAACAGCCTATATTGTAGGGAAAGGGCTGGTTTTGGACCTCTTCACTAATGATGCTAGTTTGTGAAAGGTAATTTTTGTCCATCATTTGTATATGTTGCTATAAATGTTTTTTTTTTAAGTTCTCCAAGACATGCTACCATCTTCTTTATTGATAAATGTTGGCAATTACCAGTACTATCTGTGCTTTCTCTCTTGCAACTTGTACTTTCTAGAATGTTTTTTTCTTATTCAAAACATCCTACTGTGCTATTTTTCATTTAAAACTATATGTAAAACATTTATATCCCACCATCTCCTTGTAGCTAACAATGTGGTGACAAATTGCAAAGACGCAAAACATTTACTGTTAATATGTATTCATTTGCAACATGTCATTTGGATAATTGGAACAGGTCCTTTTCCCAGTATTGATTTATCTTCTTGTATTTGAGCAGCTGTGCATCTAAGAAGTTTCCTTCACAATAAATCAACCTTGTTCCTCAAACTGGATAATCCACATTACTGAGATCCTCTTTATACTCACCTTTATTAGCATGGGGGCTGCTTCGTCTTTTGGTGCTCCTACCCTGGCAAGGGCTGCAGTGGCTCAAGTGGTTAAGACACTGAACTGCAGATCAGGAGGCCAGTAGTTCAGCAGTTTGAGACCCGAGTGCTGCATGATGGAGTGAGCTCCCATCTCTGGCCTCAGCTCCTGCCAGCCTAGCAGTTTGAAAGCAAGAAATTGCAAGTAGATAAATAGGTACCACTTCAGCGGGAAGGTAACAGCATTCCGTGTGCCTCGGCATCTAGTCATGCCAGCCACATGACCACGGAAATCTCTTTGGACAGCACTGGCTCTTCAGCTTGGAAATGGAGATGAGCACCACATCTCTAGAGTCGTATTCAACTGGCTTTCGAGCAAGGGAAACCTTTACCTTTACCCTGGCAAACCTCAGTAAAGTAAATCTCAGTTTAACTGGTTTGTGAATCTCATACTGTCCAGCATGGAGCTAGGTTTAGCTCAGCCCACTGAAATCAATGACCTGAGTTGGAGTCGGACCCAAGTCTAATTCCTGCTCTCTGTATAAAAAACAAGAGTTGATTTTCATAATACATCACAGAGGATCTCATTTACGTATCCTGGTTTCTACTGCTAACAATGACTAAATGTGCGTGTGTGTGTCCCCCCACCCCTGATGAAAGAATTTATTCTTTTAACATGCAACACATTTTTAATTTAGCTTCCCCATCAAATGATTACTATTTAAATGCCACATTGTAATCTGCAGTACCATTTGACGTGTTTTTGACAGAGAAAGAGTCATATTCAAGCAGTATCAGATGTTAACTCCATATGGCACTATTTTGTGAGGCAATGCTGCCTGCTAGTTAGCATTTAGAACATGGTATTAGATGCAAATAGATCACGATGCAGTAGAACCCCCCAAGAATAGAAACCCAAGAGATAGCAGCTCCCCAGTTTGAAGAACATTCCTCCTCATATCTACTTAGTCACAGCTTGGATTTGTGACAGGTACTAAATTGGACCCAAAATGAGAACCAGTGATCATGAAGGAGACTGTGCAGAGCCTGTACACAGTTTGGTGCCCTGAATGGCAAAACAGGGTAATGCTGGCCCTACCCTGTGACTCCTGACTCATCTTATTTGGCTTGTTGTATCATGGTGGAGCTACCTCCATCCCTTTGGCCTGTGTTTTCCAAAACTTGGCCAGGATCCCTTTTACCATTCACATCACATACATTTTCTTTCCAGAAGTATCCCAGTCTGCTTTAATACCCAGATCCATCCTGACCATCAAATACTTCATTCAGATAATATGTACCATCGTCTGCAGGACTCGAACCAGGAGACTGATGCTGAAATCTAACCAGAGGTGTGTGCAACATCCGTCCCAGCAAACATCAGGCTGTATAAAGTCTCTGGATTTAGTTCTATTAAGAGTCTGGCTTTATCTCTGCCTGACCAACAAACCAGTGCCTTCTGTTTGCTGCACCTCAAGCTCCAGCTGTTCCAACTTCTAGCTCAGACTGCTTGCCCTGAGGACCCTTAAGCAGAAGAATTTACCCTCCAGGTCTGATTCAGATGCATCCAGCCCCAGCCTGACCTTGGTGACAACAGCCTGACCTTCTCTCTGAGAGCTTTGGTTCCTTTCTTCCTCTTTTCAATAGCCCAAACTTTTTTTTTGCTGATACCCAGTCCTCTTTTCTTTAGGGCTCTTTTTGCATATAATATAACTTCCCTACTGAGTGCTCCCTTACTTTGCATGTTCTTTGCTTTGCACAGTTATTATCATTTTGGATCAATAGAATATCAAGGAAGAACAATTTCAGCCATGCTCATGAAGGCAAACATGGAACGCTCATGAAGGCAAACATGGAAGGCTTAAAATAAGCAAGGGTTAACTTTGACTTGCTATACTGAAATAAGCATTGTCAGAAACAGAAGGCCAGTGCTTAGAAGAACCCACTGACCACCAAAGCTACTTGTTCCTGGGAGAAAGGTATAGTGGGGGAAGGTGATCTGCTCTGTTATAATGTGCACTTTGCACGTGAGGAGTCATGACACTCTGCACAAACTTAGGAAGCTGAGAAGGTCCTTGGAAAGGAAGATGCTGTGCTTCGTGTCTTGTGGAATGATTGGTGTGTGCATATATATATATATTGTAAGGACTCCTTAGCTTGCTGTTGCTGTGTTCAGAGGCATATTGTAGCCCATCTTCTTGAACAACCCCTTTCAATTCAGACCCAACTAGTGTTCATGACAGTCAGTGATGTGTTTTCTGGGAAAAATTTAAATGGGAAAATTTTGCAGAAAGTTGTCTGAGACCCCAAATAGGAGGTGATCTTATTTATTTTATTTATACTCTGCCTCTTTTCCCTGTGTGGAGCCAAAGTGGCTTGCACTATTCTCCTCTCCTTCATCTTATCATTAAGCAAGTTTCTTTTGACTTATATTTAGTAAACAGTAAACATGTGAATTCTATATCCCAATAGCAAAAAAGTAAAGTGTTGTTTAAATGTTCTGTTTAAACAAAGTCAAAGTCATTTCTGTAGAAATTCTTCTGCCTAATAGGGACAGTGTTGCTTTGCCCCCTTCCATTTTATTCTTAAAACTACCCTTTGAGGTAGGTTAGGCTGAGAGATGGTGAATGGCCAAAGGTCACCCAGTGAGCTTCCTTGGCAAAGTAAAATTTGAATCTGTGTCTCCCAGATCCTACTTGAAAACTATAACTACTACACCATGATGACTGCTGGTCACGTGATACTCTCTTCTGCCCAAGAGGATAGTTTGAAAACCATGGGATGAACACAACCTTGCAGATAAGTCATTAAAAATTATTAGCCTACAAAAAGTTCCACTAGCCCACCTAACCACCAGTACATTTCTATATTATGATGATTATAATGAAGAAGAAGAAGAGGAGGAGGAGGAGGAGGAGGAGGAGGAGGAGATTGGATTTATACCCTGCCCTTCACTTGGAGTCTCAGAGCGGCTTACAAACTCCTTTCCCTTCCCCTCCCACAACAGACACCCTGTGCAGTAGTGATCTGCTCCATTATAATGATTCTTTCTTGCCATAGGTGATCAAGCAAGCTGACATCAGACACTCTGTAGCTTGTGTGGTTCAGATTCTTGGAATTAGCAGATCCACAGCCAGGAAAAAATGTTTTGTGTGGGTGCTCTAACAAAATGGCAACAGTACACTTGGTGTTTATTACCTCTGAGCTAACCAAGAAGCAGATGCCTGTCAGCCCTCATTGAAATTACTCAAAATATTCTAAACAGGGTTCCTGAATAAACCAAGGAGTTCTGGACAACTTAAAATTCTCTGCTTGCGGGGGGGGGGGGGAGAGAACTCTTGGCAAAATAAAGCAATACGTATCCCTAGTGCCCCATGCACATGGCAGAGATGGATGCTGATTAGTTCATCCTGTTAGGTTGACTTATAAATGTCAATATAGATGGGTACGTTACTGATGACAGAGCAGCCCAAGCTGGAGTATGTGTCACTGCTCAGTTATTCAAGCTGCTTAGAGCTAAGGGACGGGTAGAAACTGCAAGACAGACCTTGAAACCATTTGTGTGATGAATATTATTTCTCAAGGAACAAGCTGCTTAAAACAACTGCTTATTCTTTTCTATGGGCAAAGGATGCCTTGGCTGAAATTTAGGTCTTTCAAAATTATGTAAATCTATGTTTGATCTCCCTCTTTTGAGGTGTTTGTTAAATTATGATGCACACTGTTCCTGTGTGGTTTAAAAACTCAAGAGTCCACAGATTTAGAAAATAACACTAGGAACAGAACTTGAACCCACGTTCATCGACAGCACCCAGTCACACATCCTACGTGCACACCCCTCCTCACCCTCAGATCCCCATCGTTATCTTTTTTGCTACCAAAGTGATCCTTGCCAACACCTTCATTTTCTCCAAAATGTCAAGTTTCCAAAGGAAGCGTACAAATTGAACATGCTTTTCCAAAAAGGATAATAACATCAGAATTGCTTGTGGTGGACAAAATGGACAGTCCTTCTAGTCCAGCCCTCTTGTCTTCAAAATATGGAGGTTGCCAATATATGCTGGCATAAGCACAGTGATTTGCTTAGCTCAACCTAGGGTCGCCAGCTCCTAGGGAAATACCTGGATATTTGGGGGATTCAGCATGAGGAGGACAGAGTTTGGAGAGGGGAGGGACTTCAAAGGGGTATACTGCCATAGAATCCATCTTAAAAAGTGGCCATTTTCTCCAGGGGAACTGATCTCTGTCACCTGGAGACCAGTTGTAATAGTGGAGAGTTCCAGCCATTACCTGGAGATTGGCAACCCTAGCTGCTGAACATGCCAGGTCACAAAATACACAGGCTACATTTGGCTTAATGGGTCACACAGTTATGCAGGCCATTTCTAACAAAACCCCTTTCTGCTGTGAGCACAGAATTTGAGTTTCCTTGGCACACAGTTTGCATTTGTTCAGTGAAGACCAGATTTAGGGCACAATCGTTACTTCAGCAGGAGATGCCTGAATGACTAGGTGAAGGTTTTTAGCATTGACTTTTTCCTCTCAACGATGATGGAAATATACAGGCATAAAACCAGAGTTGATCAGCGTTTTTAAAAAATTGTGCCTATGTGTTATAAAATATTTTGGTAACCTTTGTAAAATGAACATTGTCTTTTATGATAGAGGAACTGCTTTAAGTGCTTCCTGCAAAGCTGTACATTTATTTATCATTGAGTTGTTACTAAGGCTGTTTACAGAATGAAATTGGTGTCGGAGGTACCTGAGTCATGACTCAAGGTCATTGACCAACCAGATACCAAGCTGTGATCATGCTGTGCCTCAGGGAAAGGATTAATTTGTATCTCATCTATAATAGGTATTTCAGCACCATGAATAAACCTTCAAAGTAGTGTCTGGTCAGGTTACCCATCTTGTCAGAACTTTCAAGCTAAGCAGGGTTGGCCTTGCTCAGTATTTTGATGGGAGACTACCAAGGAAGTCCAGGGTTACTATGAAGAGGCAGGCGATGGCAAACCACCTCTGAACATCTCTTGCTTTGAAAACCCTACAGGATTGCCATAAGTTGGCTGTGACTGGACACACACACACACACACACACACACACACACATGTCTGTCTTCTGTTTTAGGATGAACAAGGGGGGGCCCCCGCGATATTCGTGGGGGGGGAGAAGCTGACAGCTGCTCCTCCTTCCTCCGCCCCCTTCCCCCTTCCTCTGCCCCCTCCCCCCCCAGAGACTCCCGGCGGGCCTCAGTGGCTCTCGCCGGGCCCGCTGCTTGCCCCCTTCCCCCCCCGAGACTCCCAGCAGGCCTCGGCGGCTCTTGCCGGGCCTGCCACTCGCCCCCTTCCCCCACCAAGACTCCCGGCGGGCCTCGGCGCCTTTCGCCGGGCCCGCCGCTCGCCCCTTTCCCCCTCCTCCGCGGGTTGTCGGCTGGCCTCGGCGACTCTCGCCAGGCTGCTGCCGTTCCAAGAGCATTCCCCGCGCATGCGCAGGGGATGCTCTTTTACTTTTCGGGAGATTTAAAGATCCCCCGAAAAGTTTTTGATAGATTTCGGATTTTTCTGCAAGCGGGGGGGGGGTTTTTCCCCCCACCTGCAGAACCCCCCCTCTGCCCTCCAAGTGCCCCCCCAGGCACGGATTTAAGTATCCGCACGCGGGGGGGGGCACTTGGGAATTAGATATATAGATATTTACTCTAGACAAATCCAGTTAAAGCTAATGTAAGTAAATAAAAGATCATAGCATTTGCTTTAACATGTAACTGTTAAAGACATCCGTGTGATATACTCACAACTCTGTGCTGAATATTCTCTTGAAGAAGTATTTGTTACATTTATATTTCACCTTTCTTCCATGGTGGAACTCAAAAAGTGTTACCAGGTCTCCCATCCAGCACCGAATGGACACAGACTTACTTACAGCATGGGCCTTTCAACCATACCCTTTCCTTTAAACTTAAAAGCTATAATTAAGACCACAGTGAAAGATTTAAAAACTAGAACCAACATAGAAACAACAGACTTCCATCTCTGTTTCATCTAGTTTATATGTAGGAGAGCAGCTGGAATTATTTCAACAATTTCTGTAGATGTAAACTATTAGAGACTTGTTTGGTGATGTTAATTTCCTTTAGCAGTAAAACTGTGTTAAGGTTACCAACTGCTGAAGTAAATCTGGCATCACAGGGTGTCTGTTCTGCAAAAGCTGTTAAGAGGGCAGGCATAGTGCAACACACTATATTATACCACATTTTTGCCTGTGTGTATAAGGAGGTGGCTGACAGTAGTTGCTGTTGTGTGACATATATGTTACAGTTTGCTTACCCTGTTCCAGGCTGGGAAGGCTGAGTTGGGGTATTCTGTGCTGCAAGGCTGTGGCCTCCAGTGTCCAAATAGAGCATCTATATATCTAATAGCCAAGTGCCGCCGTGTGTGCTGATATCTAAATCCGCACATTGGGGGCAGAGAGATTTCCCTGCACACTTGGGGGACTTCCCAGGTGTGCAGAAAAATCCTAAAAGTGTAAAAAACTAGACAGGGGATATTTAAATCCCCCCAAAAGTAAAAGAGCATTCCCTGTGCATGTGCAGAGAACACTCTGGGAACTGTGGTGGGCTGGTGGCTGGGAGCTGCTGAGGCCTCGCCGCTGGTGACGGGGGGGTGATGCTGGTGTTTGGGGGGGGGGAATCGGTGGGCCCGGTGGCTGAGAGCTGCTCAGGCCTCACCACCGGTGCTGGGGAAATCAGCAAGCCCAGGCCTTGCTGTCAGAACGGGGCAGGATTGGCACCTCAGAGCCGTGTGGGCCTCGCTGTTGGTGAGGGGGGGAGAAGGATTGGCGGCCCAGGCCTCGCCATCGTTGCCCGGGGGGGGGGGAGAAGGCTTACCTGTGGCTGCCTCCTCCTCCTCCATGTGGAACTCCTTCTCCCCCCCGCGAGTATCATGGGTCCCGCCTCTTGTTTAGCCCTATTCCAAAAGATTCATTCCTTGAGCCCTCCATGAGTGCCAACTCCTGTGGGCCATTGACTGTTTACTTGTCCCCTTTTCTTACCTTGTGCTTTGAAGTCTTCAGACGCTAAAGTTGTGTCTCCTCTAGTGAGATGAGTTGCATATTTGTTTTCCTTTACATAGTTATTATCCCATTCATAGTTATCCCATTTATCCCATTCATAGCAAGCAGTGAGATCAGATCAACACTGCTGACCATCAGATTTCTTTGATTAAAAAGAAACCAGAAGCTTGGGTTAAATATTCAGAAGCTTGTTCAAGTCTGAAGCAACATAAGCCCATGTTAGTTTACATGCTCTGAATTTCTCATGTGTTCTTCATATTGTCATCATACAAATGCATCCTCTGTATGTTCATATGGCACATGTTCATTCAACTATTTATACCTACACAATTTCCTGGCATGGAAGAATCTACATTAAGAGCAAAGTGTATTCCTGACCTCACATATGAAAGTATTCTTTTTTCTGATCCTTTAATCCTTTTTGCTATTACACATTCAAAGTTAATTTGAAACTCATAAGCACAAGGAACTTTTTAAAAAGTAACGCTTAGATTAACTGGATTAACATAAGAACATAAGAAGAACTCTGCTGGATCAGACCAGTCATCCGTCTCATCAAACATCCACTTTCATGTAGTGGCCAACCAGGTGCTCTAGTAGGCCAGCAAAGATGGCATGGAGGCGAAGGCCTTCTCCATTTGATTTTGCTTCCTAGCCACTAGTATTCAGAGGTTTCCTGCCTCTGGAAGTGGAAGTTCCCTTTAGTCGCCAGTGTTTGTAGCCATTGATGCACCCATCCTCCCAGAATCTGTGTAATCTTCTTTTAAAACCACCTATGCTTGTGACCATCTCTATGGCCCCTGGCAGAACTTTACACTTATCCCTGTTAAAATCATTTTATTTGTTTTAGCCCAGTTTTCCAGTAAAGAAGATAAATGTAAAGTTCTGCATTAGGTAGGAAAAATCAAATGCATAATTATAGGATGGGGGATACTTTTCTTGGCAGTAGTATGTGCGAAAAGGATTATTCACGGACCATACACTGAACATAAGTCAGCAGTGCTTAAAAGGCAAATGTGATTTTGGGCTGTATCAACCGAAGTATAATGTCTAGATCACACAAAATGTCTAGATGGTATCACTTTACTCTGCCCTGTTTAGAACTCACCTAGAGTATTGTGTTCAGTTTTGGGCACCACAATTTAAGAAGGATATAGACAAGCTGGAACATGTCCAGAGGAGGGCAATGACGATGGTGAGGGGTCTGGAGACCAAGTCTTGTGAGGAAAAGTTGAAGGAACTGGGTATGTTTAGCCTGGAGAAGAGATGACTAAGAGGTGATATGATAACCATCTTTAAGTACCTGAAGGGCTGTCGTATAGAGGATGGTGTGGAGTTGTTTTCTGTTGCCCCAGAAACAACAGGATGAAATTAAATCAAAAGAGTTTTCAGCTAAACATTAGGAAGAACTTCCTGGCAGTTAGAGTGGTTCCTCAGTGGAACAGGCTTCCTCAGGAAGTGGTGGGCTCCTCTTCTTTGGAGGTTTTAAAACAGAGGTGAGGTGGTGATCTGACAGCAATGCTGATTCTGTAAACTTAGGCAGTTCACAAGAAGGGAGGGGCAGGAAGGGTTGCATCAGTGCTTAGTTTTTGTGGCCCTTCCTTACATGCCCAGAGAAATACTGATTGCCACTTTGGGGTCAGGAAGCAATTTTTCTCCAGACCACTTTGACAAGGAATCCTGGAGTGGTTTTTTTGGCCATCCTCTGGGCATGGAACAAATGTCACTGGGGGTGTGAGGGGAGGTATTTGAAGAAGAAGAAGAAGAAGAAGAGATTGGATTTATATCCCGCCCTTCACTCACTTAAGAGTCTCAGAGCGGCTTACAAACTCCTTTCCCCTCCCCTCCCCACAACAGACACCCTGTGAGGTAGGTGGGGCTGAGAGAACTCTTTCCCAAGCTGTCCTTGAGGGAACAGCTGGTACAGAGCTATGGCTTGCCCAAGGTCATCCAGCCAGGTGCAAGTGGGGGAGTGGGGAATCAAACCCGGTTCTCCCAGATTAGAGTCCGCGCACTTAACCACTACACCAGACTGGCTCTCTTTGTGAATGTCATGCATTGTGCAGGGGGTTGGACTAGATGTCCCTTCCAACTCTATGATTCTATGATTCTATTTCCTTTTGTCCATCCTGAATCTAATGACATCAACTAAATTGGGTGAGTTCTAATATTATGGGAGAGTGAGGAAAAGTTCTCTCTGTTTACTTTGTCCACCTCATGCATAATTTTGTAAACCTCTATTATGTCCCCACTTAGTCATCTTTCTTCTAAACTGAAGAATCCCAGACTCTTCACTCTTTCCTCATAGGAAAGGCTCTGCAGATTTTTAATAATCTTGGTTGCCTTTTTCTGCAGTTTTCAGCTCTGCAATATCTTTTTTCTTTGAGATACAGAAACTGGAACTGTACACAGTATTCCAAAGGAAGCCACAGCATAGATCTATAAAGGGGCTTTATAATACTGACCATTTTATTTTCAATTCCTTTCCTAATAATCTTCAGCATGAATGACCGCATGCAAGTATGTCAGTAGTCAGATTATCCTGAAGGCTAGTTTTTGCCCAACTGTAGCAAATCTTTGGATTGCAGCAGCATTTTCTTAGAATCTGCTGCATATGTTTTAGCTATCATTGTGCCTTAAAATCCAGTCTCCATGTTACGTAGAACAAAATAGTATGATGCTGGACTCAACCACTTCTGACTGCAGGTGAGGGAACAATATTTGTTGAACACTTCCTATACATAAGATGTAAATTTAGTTTTGCGTTGCCCCAGGTGGGAAGTTGTCAGGGTGCACCGAGCTATTGGTATGCAGCAGCTCATCCCACAGAGCAAGTAGTTTTTCTCTGCATCACTACTGACTTTTTTTGTTTGTTTGTTTTGAGTGGGTTGGTGTGCTGCAGATGACAGTTGCCATGCAGAGCAATTTGAAGTGACTGCCTAAATAAAGACTGCAGCATGGGAACCGATCCTTACCTTTGACAAAACGGAATTGTCAAAGGAATCTCAGATTAGTGTACTGCAATAGCAAGTAAGCATCCAACACACTTGAGAAAAGGATCCAACTTTTGTCTGTCTCTGTCTGAAGTGTTGTTTTTTAAAAAATATTTCCACAAATCATATAAGAAAGTGTCATATTTTGTCACTTGACACAGTGTGGTGGGGTTATTGACAAGAGATTCAAATATTTAATCAAAAGTTCTGTCAGGTGTTTATGTGATATGTTTATTTACTACAGTTTTTAAAACAATGCACCCCCCTGCCCTGGATGCTACTGCCAGTTTAGCTATTGGAAGCCAGTCAGCCCCATGAAGTCAGCTTTGTGTTCCCAGCATCTTGACAGACTTAAGAAAAGCCATCTGTATCCTATTGTTTCTTGGGCCTGATTTATTCATTGAATTCTTGCTCCCCACAGTTCAGTTCTGTGTGATCATCACAGTAATAGAAGAATACTCATATACATATTAACAGCAAAAGAAAATTCACAAGAAAATCATATGGTTATATGACAATGGATTCATTGTGAACCACAGTGAAAGAACATCTGAAAATGTGGAAAGAAAAATAGCAGAGGATGGAATATACATGTCTTTTTAAAAAAATGTTTGGCAACCCCTGGTGAACTGAGGGATCAAACTAACTATGCTGGATTTTTGATCCACATTTCATGTTTTTAAAGACTGCTGCCCTATTGTCAGGTTCTCAAGCCTGAGGGCAAAAAAGGATAGAGAAGGAAGAGTCAGACAGGCTGAAGAGTGAAGTGAAGCAGACAGAAGACTGAAAGCTGGAATCAGGCAGCTTAAGGCCAAAAGTCTGGAGGCCAGGAGCCCTTGGACACAGAGAAAGGACCTGTCACCTCTCTTGCCCAGACTGATAGCAGGTCTCCCCCCCAAAAAAGGTACTGAGTGAAGGAACAAGGGAACCAGGTCCTGTGTTTCTTGGCAAGCTCAGTGGTTATCTAGGGTATAATGGCTTACCCAGTGATCCCCTTCAGACTAGTTCCACTTGATTTCCACCACACGGCAACTTAAAAAGACAGCCCTTGTTCAGGGGGGGGAAATGCTGGAAGCCATCCACTGTGGGTACTTATTAGTTATATCGACCCAGTGAACTAACATCATGAATAAACCTTTAGCCTACTTGGAAAATCTTTCTTTCTTTCTTTCTTTCTTTCTTTCTTTCTTTCTTTCTTTCTTTCTTTCTTTCTTTCTTTCTTTCTTTCTTTCTTTCTTTCTTTCTTCCTTCCTTCCTTCCTTCCTTCCTTCCTTCCTTCCTTCCTTCCTTCCTTCCTTCCTTCCTTCCTTCCTTCCTTTCTTTCTTTCATGAATCCTCTCTGCCACTGTGCAAAGTACCCTTCTGGCTTGCTTACACTGCCTTGCAATTGAAGATCTGAACTATCATCTCCTGCTCATCAGCTTGGTACCTTTGGGGTTTATTGAGATGTCCCCTCAGGGTCAGAGTGGCAACTGTCCTTAAAACAATTACTGCATAATTGAATTGCTTAAAAGCATGTGCTGAATTTTATCCCCAATCTACATATCCATTTAGCTATGAATTCTGACATAGAGCCAGGTTTTAAGATCTTTGAGCCACTGCATTCTGAAATGTGATTAATTGAATGTATGATTAATGATGACAGATGGGATGCTTTCCAAATCAAAATTATGGTAGACAAAATGAATGTGGGACTCAAATTGGCTAGCAAATATCTTTTGAAGGCCAAGAATGGCCAGTGTCTGGCTTTTTGAGTGTAGCTTCCAAACAGCAGTGAACCTTAAAAGTATATCTTGAGCCTTTGCCACAAAATGTGTAATATTGTGCAGTTTTTTTTAAAAAATTACTCTAATTGAAAAATCTGCTGGATCTCATTGTTCATACCGTTTGTCGTCATAAATTCAATGCATTGGGAGTGGGGATCAAGTTTTGGAGGAAGTTAGAATTCTAGAGAATGGGAAACAGATGTAAAAGGTTGGGTGCATCAAACTCGAAAGAGCAGTGTCTAGGTTGTTACATTGAGAATCCCAGCTTCAGTTTCCAGAATCGAGATTGCATTGTACAGCTTTGTGCATGGCACATTATTGGCTGCTTTGAGTTAGCAGAAGGTGCCAAGCTTTCTCAGACTCTTTTACCATGGATAGAAAGCTGGGCAAGCTTCCATCTTCCCCAGCAGATGGAAGGGAAAGGGCCTGGAGGTGGAGAAAGAACAGAGGATTCAGTAATGCGGAGGAAAGAGCAGAGCTTTGCAGAGTTGCTAGGCAGGATCTGTTCCTGTTCTAAGAAAATTGTAGTGACTTCATCTCTTCCTCAGTATATGTTTTTCTGCAGCTCATAAAAAAACCAAGTTCTTCCATCTAACCACATTTGTTCAGGTGGTGTGCAAATGGAGGGCAGGTAATAAAAAGGAAAAGTCACTGAGGTCTGGTCTAAAGATTATTGCAACCTTATGAGAGGACGCTTCTATTTCCTAGCTGTATCATCCAGGATAATATGAGTACTGCGTTATCTTACAACATTGTTCTTAAAGATGCAACATTATGTGGTATGCTAGGAGCCTTTAAAAGTGCTGTATGGATGCTCGGATGTTTGTTATTCTTATTTCTACCATAATGACAATTTCACATTCTAGTGTGCATTTTAGTGTGCTCAATGCAATTCACATGCATTATCCCTTTGTTTCTCAGGCAAGTCACCCTTTCTGAGCCCCAATCTTCCATCTGCAGTGTGAGGATAATAACACTGGTCTGAGTTGCTGGGCTTTTACCATAATTACTGAGAATGTATGTGAGATACAGTGAATTACTATATGCACTGTGCAAATGCTTATTATTATTGAAACAGAAAGTGGCTCAGCCTTTCTTTACATCTTCTAATGAGATTGTGGCTGAGCTGAGCCCGGAACTAGGGACTTCACTGTTCACAGCCTTAGCTGCCATGTTACACCACCTTTCCAGACAGATCCCATTGTAAAGTATCCATGCCACCTCCATGGTGCAGAAACTTTCCATGTGATCCACAGGAACTACAGGGAAATTTTCCTTGCTTGTACACATAGAGAGTAGAGAGTTGTCATGTGGAAAGTGGCTTCCTATGATAAGTTAACATGTAGATTGTAGATTGTCCCTGAGCCAAATGACACAGCAGCAAATTACACTGAACCAAACTGTAGCCTAGCCATGTTGCATCTCACAGATTTGAAGATATAACTGTTGTGCCTTGTTCAGACTTATTGCTTTGATGAGAAGACTTAACAGACTTTACTAAATGGGCCTGTGAGTGCACTCGCAGCAGTTTTGATTATTGCAGAGATCTCCCATCCTACAGATTTCCTTCAATCCATTAGTCCTTAGCAGATGGGCCTTGTATCCTTTAGCTCTGCATTCCTAGCAGAGGATCAAAGAAGAGTTTAAAAGATTTGTCCAGCTTCTTATGTGAGGTGTGGTGGAGGTGCCTTCAGATAATCTCACAATTGGATAATAGATAAATCTGAGTTGTCTATTTTTAGAAGAGTATACCTCCAAGTAGAATCCTGTAGGCAACTTGTCTCTAATGATGGCAAGGACAAAAACCCATAGTTTCATCCTTTGTAGTTGACAAAATTACAGAAGCAGTATAACTTTGAATACAGATGGTGGGGGCAGACAACAGGCTGCTCTGTTGGTGTCCTTTCTTGTGGCCTTCCAAGAGGCATTGGTCTTGCCCCTGTTGAAATAAATGCTGGGGCAGATGGTTCTCAGTATGAACCATCAAGGCAATTTGTTGAGACCATGTGGTCTGAGACCGTGGTAGGACAGAGAAACTGAATGCCTGTACCTTTGGGCAACAATAGTGCTATTTTGCCAATTCCAAGTTTATAAAAAATAGTGGGGGGGGGGGTTTCCATTTCACCCAGCTCAGGTTCTATTGATTTCAATGGCCATGTTAAGCATTACTTATAAAGCTGTTTTATTTTGATATTCTTTCCATTTTCCATCTCTTTTACAGGAGGGCTTGAAGCTTGTATGTACACATAAACACATAAATACACCTGTAGCCAGGCAGTACCACTGCTTAGCAGGGCTGATGCTTCCTTGAAGGAAATCCAGGTTTTATTTTCAAATATAGTTCACAATTTCATTTCAATGGCCTATGTCATTTTTGCTCTTTCAAAAACACAATTAGTGACTGCTGTGCATTTCAACAGATTTTGCTAACATTGGGTGAGCTCATTTAATCTTTTCTTCTGTCTGGGAGCAGGACTTACTTGGGTGGCAGCTGCCAAGCCACTTTTCTTTAAAGGGCTGCCTCTGCCTCAAAAGCAGATCAGTGTTGTCCTTACAGTTGCTCAGAAGAAAGGGAAGGCAAGACAAAGCTGCAGAAATGGCCTGGAATGGCTCCTGGGCGGGGAGAGGCTCTCATAAGAGTTTGGAAGCAGCAAAGGGTCATGTATGGCTTCCTGTGCTGCCTTCAAAAGGGAACAGGGAGGGCAAGGATCCCTGGCTTCTCTCTGCAGGGTATGGAGGAGAGAGCTGACATGAGACAGAGGAACACAGGACAGAGAACCCCTTCCCTTCTGGATTTTGGGGTCATTGATGGAACAAGGGACATTTGGATGTGTTCTTCCTTCATCATCCTACGATTTTGATTATTAATGTACATGGTGTATGTACACAGTGCTTTACTGAGTACGAGAAGAAAAGTCCTGGCCTGTATTCCACCCTTATCTGGTGAATATCAACTCAGTTTAGTATCAGAGGCCACCACAAATTTTGGAGATGTACTTTTTGAAGCCCAAGTGTCAGCCTGTGATTTGGATATGGGTTTAACTGTTGATAAGACCAAGATGTTCATGGGCCTGTACCCAAGGGGACTGTAAAATGGTGGAAAATATAGAATAGTAGAAAATGTTGGGGGATGTACTTGTATAAAGCCATCCATTCCGTGGTAGCTGGAAGTGATTCCAGCACTTGAAAGGCTTTTCAGAAAGAATGTTTATATGAATGTGAACATACATTCAGGGTATTAAATAAAGAGTGCTAAGTTTGAAGGTGTGAATATATTTATGGATCTATTCCTTCTGTTAAGAGTGACATCTAAAGTTAGCTTGGGCAAATAAAACAGAACTTCAGAGATAGAATGTATTTTGTTTTAAAAAATCCCCAACACATTTATTTTGTTTTTGTTGGTTTGTGTCTGACTAGGTCATCAAATGGGAAACATCCAGGGCTTATTTCGTAGCAGGAGCTCCTTTGCATACTAGGCCACATACCCCTAATGTAGCCAATCCGCCAAGAGCTTACAGAGCTCTTCTTACAGGGGCTACTGTAAGCTCTTGGAGGATTGGCTACATCAGGGGTGTGTGGCCTAATATGCAGAGGAGCTTCTGCTACAAAATGAGCCCTGGAAACATCCTTGTCTACAGGGCTGGACTGGAACATCTCTGAATAACACATTTACTATATTGCCATTGTCATCATTATAATCACTATCATCTTTTATTTGTGAAGCACCCTAAAATTACTTGCTAAGCATTTTTTTAAAAGAAAAATATTTGGTATTTAATTTAATTTAAATATAATGTAAAGTTTATTGATGCAATAAGAATGGACTGTGTGCTAAAATCCTCACAAATTCTGTGTGCACAAACAGGGTTCATTTCAGTGACCTAACAGCACTTGTAAAACCTTTGTGGAGGCCCTTTATTTGGTATGATTGCACAGTACTTTAAAGTGAGAGAGGGGTGTTCTTTATTTTAAACGTCATTAAAATAACTGAAACAAAAAGCAGACAATCATGATCAATGTGGACCTTATCTAAAAGTGGCCTGTGACATCTTGCTGAAGTTGTAAAGAGTTGGCAGGGAGAAAATGAGGATACTTTTAGCAGAGAAAATGTCTAAAGATTTCTATGGTAACAGGGCTAGGCTCTCTGTGGAAAATGTATGCTTTCTCCACCCCCACTTCATTTCTGTCTTTATTAATTTTGTTCAAAGAAACTGATTCTGGCAGTTTAGATTTGGCTCGCCTTTTGGTTTTTCACTTTTGTACTGGGAAGGTGTCTGTGAGGAATGTAAACATTTTTGTCTTGGCAAACACATGGAAACATCCTTCTCCTCCATGGCCCAGTTCATATACTTTCTGGGATAATGAGCCTATTTATGCAGGGTGCTCCATGAAGAGACATTTTGCATGATTCTGCTCTTCATGAAAACAGAAATCAGGTATGTGTGTGTGTGTGTGGGGATTGCACAAATCATTCTCATGGGTGTCAGACACTACACAGAGCACCTGTATCACATTTTGCATGATATATGTGTTTGTTGCTGTTGCTGCTGCTGTCAAGTCACAGCTGACCCCCCTGCTTTCTGCTTGCCACCACTTTGGATGGGGAGCGGCAAGCAGAGAGTTAAATGGCTCAGAGCCATTTCACCACCTGCTTTCTGCTTGTTGAAGCTTTTGGCGGGGAGCTTTCTGCCCTCCATGAAAACTGGCAGGTAGCAGAAAGCAGGGTCACGAACTGATTCAAACCGGTTCGTTTCATGAACCAGCGTATCAGTCCATGGTTCGGTTCATGGTTTAGCCATTGGGTTTTCAAGGCAAGACACGTTCAGAGGTAGTTTGCCATTGCCTGCCTCCACATCATGACACTGGTGTTCCTTTGTGGCCTGCCATCCAAATATTAGCCAGGGCCAACCCTGCTTAGCTTCTGAGATCTGATGATCAGGCTAGCCAGGCTAGTCAGGTCAGGGTGATATGATATATGTGTACTGGGTTCTTTTCCTACCATTTCCAGTCATTGTCTTCAACTGTGCTGCTCTTCAAGCATTTTTGGGTTGTGGTAAGTAGGGCTTTAGCTATGTGCAACCTCTTTCATAAAACCTCTTTACCATCCAGATTCTGAGATTATAATCTTGTGGTGGGTCACTCTTTTGCTTCACACAAAAACATAGTAAGTTGGATATATTAAAGGGTTGTCATTGTCCGATGCTTTTTACAACCTCATAAGATGATCCTACATGGAGTTGTGCTAGATGATGACAAGATCCAGAAATTTGTACTTTTCATAGTATGGTGATTCATGCTAGCACTCTGAATGTGGGTATTTCCATTTATGAATGCTACTGGTAGATGATCAACTAAGGCATTAGCAGAGGCAACTGGCACTTGGTATGAAACCTTTGATGAGGGGTATTGAATTGATGAGAAAGTATTGAATTGATAGGAAAGTACTGCCCTTGTTAGCTGATTTATGGCAGCTATTTTATATAACCAAGCTGCCTTGAAGCTTCAGCTTTCTCATAAGAAACATGGAAATCTAAATGAGCTCTTAGTATAGCCAAGATAGCAGTTACCAAGTGATAAAAATCACTTGGTGTTGTGTACATGAGTTAGGGAAGCTTTGTATATAACAAACCAGCTTTCGCATAACTAGTTTTCCCATGGATAGTTGTAACTAACAAGCATATTCTTGTGAACTGGTCCATGGAGCTTCTGTTAGTGGCCCCGAAATCAGCCAGTTGGCCAGTGCTGTGATTTCATTTGGCACATGTTTGTTTCCTTCTGGTCATCTTAACACTCACACATATACCACACACAGAGAGACACAGAGGTATTGTCTTTTTTTCAAAGCATTAGTTTTATATAAGGATACACGCAGTCTGTTTGGGTTACTAAGGAGTCCATACTGTACATTTACAGTAGATGAAATGTGTTTCCAGTAAAATAAACTTTACACTGTATCTTTAATAAACTGTTACTAGTTTGTAAAACAGCCTAAGCAAATAAAAATTTAGAATATGAGATTATCATAGCAGGTGGATTCTATAGCCACTCTGTTTGTATTTCCATTCAGATTTCAACAATGTTTGTTTTTCATCAGCTGACTGGCTTTTATCCATATGAAGGCCAGAAAACAAACATGATTTATTTAAATCTGTTTTGAAGATGTCAATACCTTTTGAAGTGTGAGTAGTAGACCTTCCAAGTTTCAGTGAATGTATCACAGGATATAAATCAATTTTAACCAGAGTTGCAGGTAGGAGGATGTGTAATAAATCTTTTCATCCTTCTGTTTCTGTGGATAATGAAATTCTTTTATCAGTGGAGAAGGTACAAAAATACAATTCTTGGAAGCATTAAAAACTGTTCCAATCAGGAATATGATACACTGGTCTGAGACTGTCAGGATTCAAGCCTTGGTCTTGAACTTGTAACCTGTGGGATGTCAGAAAAGGTTACCCCACCAGTGATAACCTGGCTCATGCATGGAAGATTTCTTACAACAACAAGCTGCAGCAAGTCAGGTGGAACTCCCATAAACCCAGGCTTGACAAATCCTAAGGCACCAGGATGGCATGGCACCTAGAAATTTGACTGTGGTACCTAGTATTTTCAGCAATGATTTTATTATAATGTCTTTCAGTGATCCTGAGAAGTACAAACTTATCATTTTACATCAGAATATGTTTTGCTGTATGACATAGAAATACATGTGCATGAAGTTCTTGTCATTGCTTGTGTATATGTTAACTTTACCCCATTCAGTGGTGGTAGATGAATTCATTTCTTAATCAGTTGCTTTCTTGACTGGCTCCACTATTCAGTATTTAGCTTAACAATTGCTTTTTAAAGTAATCATGAAGTTATGAGAGATTGGAGAGAAGTTAAGTTAGGATTAGCTGTCATCTTTTTGTTAGGGTGATGATAAACATGATTATTACATATTTATTCATATACTACAACAATTTTTTTTCATAGCTTTTCTAAAATTATGAAAAACTGTGAATAGTTTAGGATTAGGTTTTGTGGTAGCATGAATGAGAAAATATGGTCATTAAAATACAAAACCCTGAAGGCTGGAAAATTAGTCTGGCTCTTAGAGCCAAACTGTCAAGGCTGGCCTTATCCCTATCAAAGTTAAATGGGCATTGGTGTGAGTAACAAGAATTCTCTGTTTTTTATTGACTTTGCTTACCAAGAGTGGAGGGACAACTTTTGGGGTAGAAAATCTATGGAAGTCTTTTCTAGCTGTCATTCTGATTTTTTTTTTGTGCAGTAAATTGCAGTGGAATATCTGTTTTTCTTCATACCAGACACATTTTCAGCAGGATAATGCCATGCCTGTGCTGATTTCCTAATGTTTGCAAGTTGTATTAGAAGATGTCAGATTAGCCATGATACATTCTCAACCGATAAGGCGGTATTCTGTGATTTTTGGCCCACTGCACACATTTATAGCTGAGGATCCAAATTTTTCTTTGAAGGCAGTATTTCTGAAGGGATGGTCCATCGTTCACTGACAGACTACCTGATTTACCCTCCCAAGGTCCTAGTTCAGTTCCCATTATCTTCATTTCAAGGATTTCAGGTGGCAAAATTAGGAAAGACCTGGAGAGCTCCTGCTGGCCAGAGTTGATGATACTAGGCTAGGTGAACCAACAGTAGAAGGGAGTTTGTACTCTGTAAGGGTGTTGCATTTTCTCTTGCTTAGTAAATGTAGCTGCCCCCTTGGCATGTGTATTTTCATTATGCAGCGTTGGGCAGATTGTTTTTGTTATAGTAACACTGGCTCCTATTGAGCCGAGCTTTGAACGTCGCCAGATACTAGCAAAGTGAAATCTTCCAAACAAGGTTCCTGCCATTTTAAGAACTCCTATTTATTTTGATTTCTTTCCCTCTCTCTCTTTCTCTCTCTCACACATCTTTTCCCCAAGAACAGTGGCTCTGCAGGGCCTGTCACAGTGCTGCTTCCCTGTGAAGAAGGCTAGGCAATTTCAGCTCCCTCCTTTTGATAGCAGAAGTGAAAGTGAGAAAGCTAATTCACAGCAATGCCAGAGGCACTTCAGGGTAGGAACTGAAAGGAAAAAGTTGAGTTGAAAGATGCACTTCTCCTGGCTAATGCTGGAGATCCTATCAGCCCCTCTGGGTGTGCTTAGCTGTCTCCTTGCTTTCTCTTGACAGAAGACATACTGCAACCTCTGTAACAAAGACACCCCCTCCCCGCCATCTAGGTTTCCTAGAGACAGGCTATGGAAGCACTGTAGCAACCATTTCTATCCCTATGTACCTACACAAGACTGTACATCTAATCCAAAAAGCCCGTGGTAATGAAAGAAGGCAAACAAGCATGTGGTACAAGGCCTTCTCAGTGATTGTGCCTATCCTATGAAATTTCCTCTGACAGGGTATTCATCTCACCCTCTCTCCTTGCCTTTGGACATCTGGTTTAAGGTGTCCTTGTTTAAGGAGTGAGTGAATCTAGTGGGGAAGGTACTGGAACTTGCCCTGATGTTTGTGTGTGATTGTTTTGATTGCTTTAAGGATATAGTGTTTTAAGTGATACCCGCTGTTGCTTTTTGGGGGGTCAGTTTTAAGTTGTTTGTTTTTTATGTAGTTTATTATTTTTTAATAAGCTAACATGAGCACTGTATTTGATAGAAAGGCAAAATATAATTTTTCGTGGTAAATGTATTTGGGACATTGGATTGTGCTGGTAAACTGTAAGGGCAGGGATATTTTAAGGGTAAAGATATGTATACAAAACTTGGAGGACTCCATCTCCCCCCCCCCCTCTTTCACTGTCTCAGAGAGAACTGTGCAGCATTGTGAATTCTTTGGCGCTGTATCTTACTGCTTCAGTCTGGTGCTTAAAAGGTGGTGAAATGAATTAAGAGACCTCCTTCCTCCAGGAACTTAACTTGCTGGTTATTCAGTGCTACCTGCACCTACTGACCCAGAGTGGGAGGGCATGGGCTGGAGACCTAATTCATACTACAGCCAGTCTAATTACAGCCTGCTGGGCTGCAGCACAATCCGATTTAATTCTTTCAGACTTCCATAATCTTCTCGATGTTTCTGTCTAATTATGCTTTGGTTCTCAATTATTATTGCAGGAGCTTACACTAGAGGCATTCTTATTGTTTTCCCCTTTCCTCTTCAAATATACTGCAATTATTTTTGCCTTTTGAAAATGCTATATATCTCCCCCACACCCTTCCTTTCATGTACTGACTATTGGCTTTCGCAAGCCTGCAAGAAAACAATACTGCCATCTAGTGGGAATGATCACTTTGCCCTGTCTTCTTTATACTATCTATAAGAAAGTATTTTGTTTTATTTCTTCACTGAGCTTTGAAGACCTGGGTAGACATGTTTGAGTACTGCTCATACTTAAAAGTTCTGTTATCTGCATCCCTCTCCATTTCTGCAAAAAAGAGATTGTTTTGATTCCAGATCTAGACATTATGTTTTTGCTCATCCATTGACGTGCCCCCCCCTTCCATTTGGTCTGGCTCAGCTACATCAGTTGTCCTGTCCTGTCTAGAGTTCTGGCAAGACTCCCAAGTCTTCTCCTCCAAAGGAATTCTGATACTGAAGTTGCTGTTTTGCAAGGTCATGAAAGCTTCATGGACGCCCTGTGAAGTGCTGTTTCTGTTTTTATAAGACAATATCATTTACGGCTTAAGATTTATGGCCAATAGTAGGTCTGTATTAACTGTGCCACTAGCAAGTTAATTTCAAGCCCAGCATTATCTTAGGCAAAGGTCTTTTCTGCACCAAGTACCCTTGTAGAAGCACCAGGTAAGAAACAGTGCCATGAGAAGAACACTTTCCTGGGGGTAAGCCCCGTGGAATAGACTTGATTAGGATTCTGAATAGACTAGAGGATTGCTTTAAATCTGTCACCTCTTGCTTAGGTGGCCCCTTCAGAACTGCTTCTTCCAGCAAGATACCAAAGGTCAAATTGTTCTGTCAAAGATATCAAAGGTCAAGTGTTCTGTCAGTTGTGGCATCAGCTTTTGCGAACGTTGTCAGATGTACAAAGATAAATTCACAGTAAAGTACCCTGGTCCATTTTTAGTTCAGCATTGCCTACTCTGATGGACAGCCTTTCTCAACCCTGCCACCTAAAATTCTTTGGTTAAATGTAATGCCCCTACTGCTCCTGATCGGGGTGTGTGTGACCTGGCTGTGTCATCTAGCTTCCTTCAAGGGCCTGCAAGGGAAGAGGGGCTTGCTGCTTCTGGTTCCTCCTCCTCCTTGTCAAATGCAGCCCCCCCCCGCCCTCTGTGAGCTGGCCAACTCCTTCTTCCCTGGTCTGCTTCCTGGGCCCTCCTTACATCCCCCTATCACTAGGCAATGACTCTGCCCCTTGCCCCTGGCTGTCCAGTCCCTTCCTTCTCTCTGATTCACTCAGCCTGGAGGGCTCAAAGAGATGAAGGGTGGACCTCTTGGTCAGGGCAGTTTCTGCTTGACCCTTTGGGGGACTCAGACATGGCTTCGGTACCCAGAATTTCTTTTCTGGCTGGGATGAGCTTGCCCTGGTTTCCCAGGGAAGTGAGAGGCATTGGGTCCACCTCACCTGTGGTGTGCTGGCCTGAAGCTCCCGCCTTTTTAGCAGCACTTCCACTGTGAGAACTGTAAAAGTATTTAGATCCAGGTGGGCAGCTGTGTTGGTCTGAAGCAATAGGACCAAGCTAGAGTCCAGTGGCACCTTTAAGACCAGCAATGGTTTATTCAAGGTATGTGTGCACATGAAAGCTCATACCTTGAATTAAACTTTGTTGGTTTTAAAGGTGCCACTGGATACTAACTTTGTAAAAGTGTCTGTGTTTCACGACTCATGTTTGGAAATAGCCCCCAAACACTGTAACCCTCAACAGAGTTATACCCTTCTACACCCACTGAAATCAACCAGTTCTCATTCTATAATTACAAAAATTTGATGCTATAAATTATTTTACATTCATGAGGGAAATGATAGGCACAGAGTGGGGAAGATATTGTATTATTCTGTCACAAAACTACAGTTTTTGTTTCCTTACTTATGTTATACCATTATAAAGTTGCCTATCTGTACAGGAATTTCAGTAGGCAGGTGACCTGATTTGGACAGTGTTGTGGTAATTGCTTAAACTGTTAGAGGGCTTTGCAGCTCCCCTCTAGCACAAGAGTGTTTATCTCCACTTCTCCCTTTCTGCTTCTACTCCCTCTTTCTCTCCAGCCAATGTCTGGCTCTTCTCCATCAGGTTTTGTCTTCCATGGTCCCTCTGCTTTTAGATAACCCAGTACAGAACCGAACAGCTGTTGGCCTTATATGAAATCAAATCTTCAGAGGCTATTTTTTCTTTTCTTTTAAAAAAGGATTTTATAAATGATGTGGGAATCATTTAATTCTCCACAAAGGGCAAGGCGGAGGTTGGCTAGAGTACAGAGCTAGCTTAAGTACCAGATGGGAGCTGAGCTTGTGCAGAAGGGTCCCTTCAATAAAATGATTTCCCCCTGTTTGACCCCAGCAGATGAAATGAAAGGAAGAATTTAGTTGCATTGACTCACCTTCTTTCTCATTCTGCATTTGGCAAGCTTCTACCATGTGGCACCATTGAGTGGGTAATGCCCCTTGAGGCTTGTAAACACACATACATTCTCTCCTCCTCCCACAACAATAGAGCTTGTATTAGATGGCTTTAAAAGGGGATTCAGCAAATTAATAAGGGAGAAATCAATTACTATTCGCCATGATCTTCCACCCTTTTTAAAGCAGTTATTATGTAATATGCTTCTAGCCTATTTTATGAATATCACTTCAGGCTTCTGAATGTTATTCTATGCTATTTTGATGATTCCAACGAGTCTTTTATTGTTTGTTTTATTATTATGTGGTTGCCCTCTATGATGATTTCACCCTCCCTCACAGGATTCTCTTTATCTTCTTTTTGGCTGAGCAGCCCCCTTTCCCTTTTTTGTTTTTCTCTGGCTGTCCCACCCAGTCATTTAAATTTTGTTAGATGCTGACCCAGCCTAGGAAACTAAGGGGAGATACTAAAATCATTTTTGTCCTGGGTTGATAATGGCACGAGAGGCTGATGGTAGTTCAAAAATAACAATTTTATTTAATTAGTTTTTATAGATTTTCCGGGCTGTATGGCTGTGGTCTTGGCATTGTAGTACCTGACGTTTCACCAGCAGCTGTGACTGGCATCCTCAGAGGTATAACACAGAAAGATGGAGTACTCTCTGTGTCAGTGTGAGAAGAAAAATGGTAGGCAGGTAATATGTATCTGCTCAGGAAGGTGGGGTAGGGGTGAGTCATTATCTTGTAGGAGTTTCCCAGGCTGTGACATGCTAATGGAGGAGTTTTCCTAGGGAGGTTCTTTTGCATATGGATTGGCTGTTGAAATTCTAATCTTTTCTGTAGTGCTGTTGTAGAGCATTTTGTGTTTTTCAGGACTGGAAACCATGCCCTATTTATTTTTAAACTCTCTTCTTTCCTGTTGAAATTGTGTTTATATTTATGAATTTCAATGGGTTTCCTATGTAATCTGATATGGTAATTGGATGTGTTGTCCAGAATGCCAGTGTCTTGGAATAAGATACTGTGTCCTGTTTGAGTTAGGCTATGTTCAACCACTGCAGATTTTTCAGGCTGGCCAAGTCTGCAGTGTCTTTCATGTTCTTTTATTCTTGTCTGGATGCTACGTTGTATAGTCCCGATGTAAACCTGTCCACAACTTCAGGGTATGTGGTATACTCCTGCAGAAGTGAGGGGGTCTCTTCTGTCTTTTGCCAAACGTAGCATCTATTGTATTTTTCTTTAACTTTGAGGGGAAATGGTCGGGTTGGAATCTGGTGTAGGACTTACGAGGTGAACAGACAACAGGAGTGAGGTAACTTTATATAAAAATAAATACCAGCTAATTTGTCACAAAAAAGTAACTGTTTCTGTTATTCAGACAGGTATTTAAAACTTTAGGAGAGATTTCTTGGCAGTCTCTGCTTAAATACAGTAGCATAAACTTCTTTGTCTTACAGACACTTAAGTTGGTGAAGGCAAGACTTGAATGGGAATCCTTCTTGATCCTCTCTCTCTTTTAGCCTTCCTTCCCAGCCAAATGGCAGTTCTTAATTGCCAACTCTCAACTGCTACTCCTAACTGACTCTCTCAGTTGAGCTCTGTGGGGTAGCAAACTCCACTCCAGTGACAAAGTGTCTGGAACAAGGGACTAAACAGGGAAGTTTAGCAGACATGTGAGTTCAGCAGCAGGGTGAGGAAGCCAGGGAACTAGTCTCTCCACTTCCCTAAAAAGGATAAACCCACTTTCCACCAACAAATTTACATAAATAGGAAATTAAAGGAGGAGTAAAAAGAGCAATTATGAAGGTAGGATGCCAGCAGGGGATTGGGGGCTATCCAGTGTATTGCACTGAGTGCAACTTGTATGACTGTCTGCCAGTTGGACAGAAGTCATGGGTGTGTGCTTGATGCAAAGAGCTCCTGGATCTCAGGGAATGAGTTTGCACCCTTGAGACCAAGGTATTTGTCCTGGAGAAGCAGAGGCAATCAGTTAGAAACATGGATAAGACTCTTGGGGACTTGCATCCCACTCCAATAATGGCAGCCCTACTGCTGTCAAGGAGCATCAGGGTCAAGGGGAAACAGGGCACCATGCTGAAGAAAAGGGAAATGTTGCCTCAGAAGGGACCCCATCTACAGTTAGTGAACAGGTATAGTTTCATACCAAGTAATCATCCCTGGGCAGGGAAGGAACAGGGCTCTTAATAGTTGGTGATTTAATTAATTAATTGATTGATTGATTGATTGATTGAATTTTTACCCCGCCCTCCCTGTTGTAGCAGGCGTAGACATTTGGATAGATGAGTTGTGAACCGATGTTCTGACCACATGGTGACTTGACTGCCTGGTGCAAATGTAGCGGACATTACACATGGTCTAGATAGGCTGGCAGACAGTGCTGGAGAGGAACCAGTGGTCTTGGTACATATTGGCACCAACAATGTGGGGAAATATAGTTGTGTGGTTCTGGAGGGAAAAAAATAGGCTACTAGGCTGGAGACTCAAGGCCAGGATCTCCAAGGTAGTCTTCTCAGAAGTGCTGCACACACAGGGCCAGCTAGATAGGCACAAATTAGGAATTGCAATGTATGGATGAGATGATGATGTAGGGATGAAGGATTTAAGTTTATTAGATGCTTTTTGGAGGAACAAAGACCATAATGCTATTAGGTTTACCATTTATGTAAATAGAGAGTTGCCCCAAAAGACCAACACAATCACATTTAACTTTAGAAGGGGTAACTTCTCTCAAATGAGGGAGCTTGTGATGAAGAAACTGAAAGAAAAGGCACAGAGGGTCAAATCCCTTTGGGAAGCTTGGAGGCTATTTTAAACTACAATCCTGGAAGCTCTGATAAAATGCATACTGCAGGTTAGGAAATGTATGAATAGGAATTTAAGAAGGCCTGCATAGTTAACAAACAAAATAATGGAAGCAGTAAAGTTAAGAAGGACTCGTTTAAGCAGTGGAAGGCTAGTCCGAGTGAAGTAAATAAAAGGGAGCACAGGCTTTGGCAAAGAAAATGCAAGTTGGCAGTCAGACAGGCAAAAAGGGAGTATGAGGAACATATTGCAACCCCCCCAAAAAAACTTTAAAAACCCCCACCTCTTTTCAAATACATTAGAAGCAGAAAGCCAGCCAGGTAGGCAAGGGAGCCCTTGGATGACCGAGGGGTAAAAGAGTAATTAACACGTGGAATTCACTGCCTCAAGAAGTGGTGGTGGCTGCAAGCATTGACAGCTTCAAGAGGGGATTGGATAAATGTATGAACCAAAGGTCCATGAGTGACTTTTAGCCCCAAGGTATTGATGGAACACTATATCTGGGGCAGTGATGCTCTGTATTTTTGGTGCTTGGGGGGCAACAGTGGTAGGGCTTCTGGAGTTCTGGCCCTGCTGGTGGACCTCCTGATGGCACCTGGGTTTTGGCCACCGTGTGTAGGATTGTTACCCCCCAGGTCCAGGCAGGGGTTCTCCCACATCTTGGGGCTTTAATCTGCCCCTGGCCAGCTGACTGGTGGGAGAAGCCCCTCTCCCTAGCCTGTGCCCCACCCACCTGGCCACCCCCTGCCCAAATTAAAGGGTCTTTCTGTGAGCCGAGCATGTGGCCTGCAACCGCCCCTCTCCCTCCCTCCTGCTAGATTTAAAAGGCCCTTCACATGGTCCCCGCAGATCAGGTGAAGCCCTTTAAATCAGGCAGGAAGGGAGGGAGAGGGGTGGCCAATGCCCCCCAAATCCCTCTGCCAGAGCAGTGAGGGGACCTGGCAACCCTAACTGTGTGACTCAGAGTCATGGACTGGATGGGCCATTGCCCTGATTCAACATAGCTTCTCTTATGTTTCTATGTTCTTATGATTACTAAAGGATGATAGGGAAATGGCAGAGAAGCTGAATACATTTTTTACCTCTGTCTTCACTATGGAAGATAGGAGGTGCTTGCCCACTCCAGAACCATCAATTTCAGGGGGGCTGTTGAAAGACCTGAGTCAAATTGAGGTGACAAGAGAGGAGGTCCTACAATTAATGGACAAATTAAAAACTGACAAATCACCAGGTCCAGATGGCATACATCCAGGAGTTCTGAAAAAACTCAAAAGTGAACTTGTGGATTTCCTGACAAAAATATGCAATTTGTCACTAAAATCTGTCTCCATTCCGAAGGACTGGAGGGTGACTAATAAAACTGCCATCTTTAAAAAAGGTTCCAGAGGAGATCCAGGATATTACAGGTCGGTCAGTCTAGTGTCGAAACTGGGTAGGTTGGTGTTATCCGTTATTAAAGAAAGAATTACTAGGTACATTGATGAACAAAAACTATTGAGGAAGAATCAGCATGGATTCTGTAAGGGAAGATCTTGTTTCACTAATCTTTTAGAGTTCTTTGAGGGGCTGAACAAACATGTGGATAAGGGTGTTGTTTGCCTAGACTTCCAGAAAGCTTTTTAATAAAGTTCACCAAAGGCTCCCAAGTAAACTCAGCAGTCATGGGATAAGAGTATAAGTCCTCTTGTGGATTAAAAATGGGTAAATTAACAGGAAAGAGAGAGTGGGTATAAATGGGCAGTTTTCACAGTGGGAGGTGGTAACCAGTAGGGTACCACAGGGCTAGGTACTAGATCCATTGCTTTTTAACTTGTTCATTAATGATTCAGAGTTGGTAGTAAGCAGTGAAATGGCTAAGTCTGCAGATGACACTAAGTTTTTCAGGGCAGTGAGACCAGGAAGGAGTGTGAGGGGTGCCAGAGGGATCTGTCGAGGTTGGGCAAGTGGGTGTCAGTGTGGCAAATGAGGTTCAAGGTGGGCAAATACAAAGCAATGAACATTGGAGCCAAAAATCCTAACTAAAAATGTATGTTGATATGGTCTAAATTGGTGTAACTGACCATGGGAGAGATCTTGGAGTCATGGTAGATAACTCACTGAAAATGTTAACTCAGTGTGCAACTGCAATAAAAAAAAGGCAAATGCTACGCTGGTATTTTGAGGAAGGGGACTGAACACGAATCAGCCAGTATCATAATGCCCCTGTATAAATCTATGGTGCTGCCTGATTTGGAATACTGTATACAGTTCTGGTCATCATACCTCAAAAAAGATATTATAGCATTGGAAAAGGTACAGAAAAGGGCAACTAAAATGATTAAGGGGAGGGAACACCTTCCCTATGAAGAAAAGTTAAAGGCTTTTTAGCTTGGAGAAATGATGATTGAGGGATGAAACGATAGAGAAAGTAGTTTCTACCTTTCTTACAGTACAGAAGTCATGGGCTCTCAATGAAATTAATGAGCAGTAGGCTTGGAACAGGATTCATTCAATGGATATGGGAGACACCAGACCCCGGTTACTGAATAAGATGGTAAACAGTGAGGTTTAGAAAGGCTTTGGCATTTGTTTCAGGTTCTTCTTTTGATAAAGCGGCAGGCGATATGCAACTGATAAGCCGGCAAACGCGTAAAGCAGTTTGGGAACCTGTTCATGAAGATGTTGTTCTTGGAGAAATTTCCCTTTTGAATTTATTACTTATTGGACTTTCTTATTGAATGTGCCATATTATCTTGAGTTGGCAGTGTTTTCCAGTGTTTGTCCATTATGGATTACATAATATAGAACTTAATAGTTTTCATTTCTTATCCAGTGTTTGTGATTTTTTCGAGATTTGTATTACAGTTTATATTTTTTGTATGGAGCCATATAGCATGTAGCAGTCAAGGGCAGAATACCCAGCTGATACCCATGAATATATTAATCAGTCCTTACACTTTCTGCCCAAAGCATTCCCCAACCAGACCAAACAATAGTGTTTTTTGCATAATGGAGATGGCTGCTACTGGAGGATGCACTATATTCTGTCTCACTTCAGTAGAGTTACACACTCCTAAAGAATATTTAGTTATGAACCAAAACATTTTGGTTCAAACATCTCTTTGATTTTCCACAAGACTGGGATATTTAGAAAGCTTAATGATACTTTATTAGTTCTGTGATGGGCTTTTAAATAACTATTTATTACTGCATTTATGAATATAGTTTTCATTTGTTGGAAAATGCCCTGATTTAAAAGAGGACGACAGAATGACGATATTTTTAAATGTCCCTTTAAAAAAATACTCCTTTTCTGCTCTGGTTTGTTCTCAGCCCTTTCTGTGTGCCCCTTGGCAGTCAAATAGTTACTTTTCTCCCTTTGACCTCTGGCAGAATAAAATGGTTTAGTGTAAATGGTGCAATTTCGACATGCCCCTCTTTGGCTTCTAGATTCTGGTGACTTCCAGCCCCTTTCTGATTCTTTTTTGCCTTTTCTTTCATTGCATCATACAGTTCTGCATGCCTTGGGCATTTTCATCACATTCTTGCTTGTATCTCCTTTATTCTCTCTCCTTTTGATGTTATGTGTAGGAGGCATTTGTATCCATGGTTCCCATATGGTGTCTGTTGAGAATGTCCAGAATCAAAAATTTTAGGCCTTTTCCCCTACTCAAACTAGATCTCTCTTTTTTTTTGAATGAGGCAAAAAGAATACACAGTATTCTCTTCATTCTTGTCTCCCACACAAGGATTCTGCCCATACCGTGCATACAACTAGATAATGAGAAGTTATGTTCCTGTGCAATTATGGTACCGCCATATGGAATAGCAAGGAGTCTGAGGGCTAGATAAGATTACAGCAGGGAGGCAAGTCTAGCGTGAAACTGGTGGCAAATGTAGCTCTGGGGGAGGGAGAGATGAGAGGCAGATAGATATGGATAATGAAATATGGACAGTTGTTATAGGAAAACCTGAATAACACCAAATATTTCCAAATTGCCTTCACTAATATATTAATTAAAAGACGGTTGGATTTGTCTTTACCTTGCCTTGTTGTCTTTGGGAGATTATCTGTAGGTGTTGCAGAGGTATCCATGGGTCTCGTATCTTCTATGATCCAGATAGCAAATGTTACAGAATACAAGAACACTGCCATGTTCTGGTCATGACATGTGCAGTCTTCAATATGACAGTGTACCAAATGGCTCAATAGGAACTACACAAAATCTGTGAGATTTTAAAGGAATGTATAGCGGATTATGAGGATTTCTCTCTTTCTCCTAAATGGACATGTGATGTTCGTCATCATCATAGGACTCATATCTTTGGATCTTTAGTGAAAACAGTAGCTTTGAGTTCTTGTTAGAGTAGAGATCTCCAGATAACGATTTAACTCCTTGTTAACATTGTGAAACAAGTAACCCTCCACATCTAAGGCTTTCTTCTCCATAGTCCTTTTGATTTTCCACTTTCCTAAATGTCACTGCAGTAATGGTTAGTCTGCATCAGGGATCTCCAACCTCTCTGCCTGTGGGCACCTCTGGAATTCTGACACATGGTGGTGGGTGCAATCACAAAACAGCTGAAGCCAAAGTGCAGGGGAAAAGAGGGGTAATTTGAAAAAAAAACACAGAGAAATAGGAATGAGAGGGAATTAAACCAATGCTGTGGTGACAGTTGCCACTGAAGCAATGTTAAATTTGCATAGCCAATCAGAAGTGTTGCTGGCAAAAGCCCTACCTTGTCCCACCCACTTTCTAGAAATACTTAGTGGGCAACAGGAAAGTTATTGGTGGGCAGGGTACCATGGCGCCGGCAGCATTTTTGATATGAATGAGATTAGTCTGCTGTCTCCATTGCCTTTGTTCTATTAAGGTCAAAGGACTGGCCTAGAGTACATGGGTTCGGGAAGTGCAGTCTTAATCTCATAATCCCTATGTATGTGATAAAATGTCTCATGATCAAGGCCAAGGTTCTGTATCAAGGCTCATTGCTACATGCATAGAGAGGAGATATGCTGGTGGCATGTTGACAAAACCAGTTTGAAAAGTTGGCAGTAATGCAAATGAGACCTTATTTCAATGGATTGCAAATACCCTTTTCTACTGAATAGTTTTCAAGTAATAATCCCTCTTAATTTTTAATCCCTGCAGGAAAAGGAGAAGCAGTGCGACTTTGGTGTACTCATTGCAAGTGTTTGCATTGCACTTTGGTTGAGATAGACAGACAGACAGACAGACAGACTTATTCAGTCAGTCATTCAGTCATTTGCTGGTGAGCTGGCTTCAGTATTTCTTTATTACAACTGATAATCTCTTGAAAGGCTATTATGTCCCCACGGAGTAGATGTCTAGATAAATAGTTTTGCTATTTTAAGACCAACATAAGGTTTGAATTCAACCATGCTGACAGTTCTTAAGACTTTACACTGTAGCTAATTATACTGGTCATGGGCTATCACATTATATATTTAGCAGCTGCTAGTTGCCCTGATCTAGTAACGGACACAGGCATGCAGAAGCAGAGCTGATATGGATGTGGAAAGCATCCTATGTCACAATACTCATCTGGTTCTGATTGAAATGGCTGGAGATTTCTTTTGGTACGGATACAGGTGTACATCCTCAGGGTCCACAAAAGTGGTCACCAGATCACCAATCAGTGACCAGGAATCCTTTCCTGCTGGCTTGCCTTCCCTAAACTTGGTAATAACACAATACTGCACTTTCCTGCCCCCCCCCAAAGTTCTCTGCCTATTGCAAAGGGAGGAGGAGGAGAGGAGGAGGAGGAGGTGCTATTAGGGCTGCCAAGTCCCCCGATAGGGCGGGGGAAACACTGATTTTTAGTCCTTCCCTCCCGCTTTTCCAAAGTTGCCCACCGGGGGGACAAAATGGCTGCCTTAAAAGGGAAATGTCTGCAGAGAGCCTGCCCTGCAGTAAAAAGCCTCAACAGACATTTCCCCTTTAAGAAAGAGCAAGAGAGTCCCGCCCAGAGAGGCTCTTTCTGCTGAAGGGCCTGCTTTTGCATGTGGCCTGCTGCTGGAGTAAGCTGCTTGGGGTAAGCTGCTGGGGTCTGCCTGCTCTTTTCCTTCTCTCTCTCTCCCCCTCCCCCTTTCTTTTTTCTGTCTGTCTGTCTGTCTCTCGCTCTCTCTCTGTCCCCATCCAGCAGAGGTCTATCAGTGGCTATTATAGCCACAAGGTCTAAATGGAGCCCTTTGTCTGGGGCAGTGATGCTCTGCATTCTTGGTGCTTGGGGGGCAACAGTGGGAGGGCTTCTGGAGTTCTGGCCCCGCTGCTGGACCTCCTGAGGGCACCTGGTATTTTTGGCCACTGTTGTGACACAGAGTGTTGTACTGGATGGGCTGTTGGCCTGATCCACTGTGGCTTCTCTCCTTATGATATGAAAATCATATTTAGCACTTGTGTAGCACTTAGTGCTTCATATTCTGCCGAGATGAGGAAGGATTCAGTAGGGCCGTTGCTCAGTGATAGAGCATCTGCTTGACATGCAGGAGGTATCAGCCTCTTCAGCTAAAAAAGGATCAGGCAATAGGTGACATTAAAGATCTCAGCCTGAGACCCTGGAGAGCCACTACCAGTCTGAGTAGTCAATACTGACCTTGATGGACCAATGGCCTGATTCAGTATTAAATAAAATGATTCCATGGCACTGCAGGGTTTTGAGCCAGGCTCTCCCAGATCCCAGCCAAACAAACTGACTGCTACATAACACTGACTCTTGTTCAGCGACAAAAAACAGTGGCATAAAAGTCACAGTCTGGGTAATGCTGCTTGCAAGCCTATAAAGCTCAAGGCAGCAGCAGAAGCTCAGTATTAGGAAACTTCATGAGTTCATGTGTCAGCATGTGGAAGCAACATCACAGGATGTGACATCACAAAATGATGTCACTTCCTTTCTCCTGGCTCCACCCCCAAAGTCTCCTGGCTCCACCCCCAAAGTCCTCAGATATTTCCCAAGTTGGACTTGGCAGCCCTAGGTGCCATTTGTGACAGACAGAATGACCTCCTCTCCTTGCATATGCAGAAATGGGGAGGAGGACCATTCTTTTGCTTTGTACCAAGCCATACAAATCCTAAAAAGTAGAGAGAGAAATTCTTGTCTGCACAGTGAGACTTGAATGAATGATCCTTCCCATTCCTCTGGAGTCGCTGGAACGAGCTTCATTAGATACATCATATGGCAGAGATCTGGTTTGGGTTTTTTTTTCACTTCGTGGATGGTGTTATTTGTCTTGCAGACCTCATAATTAGATACACCTTTCGTTTATCATGTGATTGATATTATACTAGTGGTTTTGGTATAAGTGGGTACTGTTTGTATACGTTCCATTTTATCATGAGTTTCTGGACCACAGTATCCACTTACATCTCCTTAGCTACAATTCATAATTTCAGTCTTTCATTCCCATTTCAGGTGTTCCTTACTTAAAGATGGCCAACACTGCTGTGGCAATCAGATGTGTTGTGTCTAAGCTGAGTTTTTCTCTTTTAACCCATTCGTAGGTGGGGCCAGTGAAACCACTGGCTTAAAACAGTACATTTGAATTGGAACTCGGAGGCACAGAGTCCATGATTGAATGTATCCATTCTGTAGAATTTGCTCCTGGGGTTGGAGCAATTTAGAATTATAGTTCTTACCTTAGGCCATAGAGCTTGCCTGGCCCTGTAATGGGCAGAAAAGCCTGTGGTATTCACATAAACCAAAGGAGTAATACCTATGACCTGTGGGCTCCCATTTGGCCTGCCCAATGCCTGTCATACAGCCCACAAAGCAGCCACTGGACAAAATGCCCCCCTCCCATCTATCAGTCTGGTATCTGTAGATGTTCTTTTTTTTGTTTTTTTACAAGGCTGCAGCAGTGTCCAGGAGCTCAAGGCAGCTGACAGCAATGCTAGTCTGTAAGGAAGCTGGTCTGCCCAGACCCACTGCACTTATTCTGCCCCAGCTTTTTGATCTAGAAACGGAGAATTGGGAGGCTGGAGCAGAGTGTTAGAAGTTCCAGATGTGATGTCCCCTGTCTCAGACCTCCAGACTGAGTGGCAAGAGAGACTACATAGCTAGACAGGCACACTGCCACTGTCCTCTTTGAAATTCAGATTGTGTTCTCAGGGATCAATTCCCCTCCCCAAGACGTGCTCTCTAATTGCACACACCAAGAGAGGCACAGGCGGTCCTCTCTTGGCACCATGAGGCAGATGGGCCTCTCGCCATCTGTCTCCATCCTTTAGCTAGTAAATTAGTAATCTATCAATCTCTGCTCTTTCCAATCCAAAGTGTACTTCTCAAATAAAAAGAGAAGTATTTCTCTTCTAAACTTGCAGTGTAGCTCTGTGTAGCTTTGTAAGCTGAGTAAATTGGTAAAGTGACGCTCCTGCGTTTGTAGCTTTAAGCAAGCACTCTGCTAACTAATGGTGACTGGACTAACCACACCAGTTAACCTCAATACAGAGTGCATTAAGTAGGCCTGGGCAGAGCAGCTTCCTTATAGACACACACCTGCCACAGGCTCCTGCACTTTTCTCCAACCAGATGAGCAAGGCTGGAATACGGTAGGCTCAGCTGGTTGTCAAGGTATTTTATTATTGGGGGGGGGGGGGATTTTATAAGGAAGAAAAGCACTTCAGATCTTAAGAACTCTAGGGTTTAAATAGAGAACCCCAGGGCCTGAACCTTTGGATTAGCCCAGTAAACTACCATCAAAGGACTCTACATTTAAAACACATGCTCAGGCTTCAGAGCCTTCTTTAAACATGGAAGAAAACTGAGGAGACATGCAGCATCAGTACATGCAGTTGGCAAGCGGTATGAAAGATCCAGGTTGGCCAGGCTTGATATAAACAGTTGGAGCCTGGCCTTTTGGCTTTGCCTGATCAGCACCATCTGCTAGCAGCACTCTGGTTTCCAACTCAAGCCACTGACTTGATGGATCCTAAACTAAAAGATCTAGATTAGGCCGTGACTCTGGGGTAATACTCGGGTATTACTGGCGTAATACTGGGGTACTTCGACCTGGTCATCACAGTGGGTGGGAAAGACTTGGAAATGTCAGTAGGGCTTCTGAATGAGGTGGGAAACAAAAATGGCTTCTCCCAATTATTTATTTATTGTTGATCCAAAGGCACAGAGAAAATGCACAATATTTAGTGGACTTGAAGCCCAACACTGTGCATGTTTATTTGGCAGTAAGTTTCATGAAGTCCCATCGGTCAGCCAAAAGACATGTGTATAAGACTGCACTGCCAAACAGTTTATGGGATATAAAATTAGCCCACAAACCTTTTGGTGTCAGGCTAATCTGAAACTATCCTTATTTCTGCTAACAGTGGCATAATATTCATATGGACACAAATTGCTATGGATGAGTATGAATTTTCACAAGCACAGGCTTTGAAGAAGATAAAAGCATTCGAGAGGTTATAAAGTTCTGAAGTCATGAAATGATGAATTCTAAGTAATGCAAGGGAATAATATTATAGCGCACTTTGGATCACCTTGGAAATTAATACCATCAGGACCATCTTTTTATCTAAAACCACATGAAAAACATATTAGAGCTGATTCCATCAAAGGAAAACTTGTTTTCCTGTGGCTTTTATACATGTGTTAACAGTTTATTTTTGCATGGTAGAATAGAATAATTTTTTCAAAGCTAGGAGTGATTTATTTAAAATAATTTATGTTGCAAAATGCCTGCTCAGTAAAGAAATTGTGTTCCACTGAGGTACAATGGAAGGAAGCTGGATAACAGGAAATCTTCATTATATCAGGATATCCACTCTTGCTAGGATGAGCTATAGTCTTTAGCTGTTCTGTACTGTACAGTGTTTGACAATGATATTTAAATACAGAAGTGATTTTTACCATTACCCTCTTGAGATTGCTTCGATTAGAAGTGAGGGCTCAATGGGAATTGGCATGCATGCAGTGGAACATGATATGTTAATGCTAGATTTTTTCATACTATGGGATTTATTAACTATTTATGGAGACCACACCCTCTTCACCATTTCCTTGCAGTTTCCTGATTTCTCTAGTTCCCTTGGAAGCCTGGATTGCTTCAGTTGTTCGATCTTCTGATAAAAATTAAAGTTTGTAGACTAAGTGTTACGGGTTTTATGGGTTTTTTGTTTCGGTTTTTCATTCTCAAAATGGAAAGCATATAATACACATGATGCAGAGTTCCCTCTAAGCTGAGTTAGTGTGAGCTAGCTCACAGTTTTTTAGCCTCCGGCTCACACATTTTTGTCTTTGCTCAGGAAGGACGGCTCCAGAGCAAACTAATTTATGCAGTAGCCAAATCACTTGCTCACAACTTTAATGCCTGTAGCTCACAAAGTAGAATTTTTGCTCACAAGACTCCACAGCTTAGAGGGAGCATTGCTTGAGTGTCTTGTTAAGAGAACAGTTTTCTTTCCAAAACCTCCTTTTGTTCACCTTTCTTCTGTGAAGTTGTTTCCCACACAAAGTGAGATAGCTAGCATTTGCAAAATATTACTTGTAAAAGATTCTTAAAATTACACTCACTGCACAGAAGAATTCAACACACTATTGTCTTTTGTATGTATTTGAATAAAGCTTGTGTAAAACGATGCCTTAATATAGGACATACAGAGAGAAAAAGATGCAGAAACTGAATTGTTATTATGTCACATTCTGTGGCATTTCCTTGTCGAACTGATGCTTTTTTTAAAAAAAAAATCAGCCCTGTGTGATCCTTTTGGGTTCTTACCAGGTGTTGCAAGAGTGATGCCCACACTTTTAAAAATGGTAGCTGTCTAACCTTTATTTTTCTGTTCCTTGCACCATCAGTTGTACATACCCACTCCTTCCCTACTGTTTTCTCCTTTGTCTTCTTCAATGCAATATGATGTTCAAAGAAAAGGCTGTTATTTCTGGAAGTATTTTGAGGAGGTTGTGTACGTAGCTTTGTATTAGCTTGTACCCAGCAATTATCCATAAGTGATTGGTGAGGAAGAGGAGATTATTGTGCAGTTGACTGCTGGATGTGGACAGGATTTTTACATGTGTGCTCTTGAAAGTGATCAGATGTATTTCTATTTTCTAAGAAGGCTGCAAACAATCAGGGATCCAAATCCAAATTTCTCTGTGTTTTAAGAGTTCTAGAGTCAAACTGGTGCATTACAAAATCTTCATTGGTTCATTAAATTTTTGAATTGTGTGCACAGCACTTAGCTCAGCAGCAATTTCTAATTCCTTCAGTTAATCAGTGTCTTTTTTTGCATCTGTATATTACCAATGCACATCACTGCCAAAAAAAGCAATTTTAGAACGACTGTATTTATGACTGTGATGGTGATGGAAAGTGCTATCAAGTCACAGCTGACTTATGGTAACCCCATAGGGTTTTCAAGGCAAGAGATGTTCTGAGGTGGTTGCCATTGCCTGCCTACACATAATGACCCTGGTATTCCTTGGAGATCTTCCATCCAAATACTAGCCAGGGCCAACCCTGCTTAGCTTCCGAGATCTGACAAGATCTGGCTAGCCTGGGATATCCAGGTTAGGGCATTTATGACAGTACCAAGGACTTTTCAGTCCATTTTTTGACTGATGAGCTTGTGTGCACTGATCTTCTATGGTAGTCTTTTGTGTGGTATTTTACTGATATGCATAGAAAACACTGATAAAACAGCAAGCGAAAGAATGTACACTCACATCAACTGCTGTTTTTAAGGCCTTTTTAAACAATGTACATGGGTGTATCAGTAATGTAGGGGGGTGGGGAAAGATGCAGGTGTACAGAATTAATTTTAAAAACTCTTCTAGTTAAACCCAAAACAATGGCAACTAGGTGGCAGCAACATACAGCAGCATTATGTTTCTTCCAGTGGGGCAAATAGCAGCTTCAGGAGGCAATTTGAAATTGAGAAATTCTATGGGGGAAAGGTTTAATCTTCCAGCCACACCCCTGATTTAGATTCCGGATATCCCCAAAGCTTTTATTTACTAATTGAAATAACTGGCAGGTGCATTCTTGGATCTCCCAGCATTTTGTCTGGTTTGGCTTTAGACTGTGGCATTGTGTGTTTTAACTGAACTCCTTAGGAAAAAGCAGTTTAAGAATTCCAGTGCAATTTCATGAGACTTGGATCGGAAACCACCAAAGAGGACTGGGGTTAATAAATAGAAGAAGTCAACAGCAAGCCACCTCTTGAGAGCCAGTTTGGTGTAGTAGTTAGAAGCATGGACTCTACTCTGGGAGGACCAGGTTTGATTCCCCACTTCTCCACATGCAGCTGCTGGGTGACCTTGGGCAAGTTACAGTTCTCTCAGAGCTGTTCTCTCATGAGCAGTTCTCAAAGAGCTCTCTCAGCCCCTCACAGGGTGTCTGTTGTGGAGAGAGAAAGGGAAGGGGATTATAAGCCACTCTGTGACCTCAAGTGAAGGGCGGGGTATAAATCCAATCTCTTCTTCTGCTTGTCTCTTGACTGGAACGCCCTGTGGATGGAGTCACCATGAGTTGGTTGCAACTGAACAGCACATTCTTTGTTGTCCTGACTTGCATGGTCCAGGCTAGCCCAGTCTCATCAGGTCTTGGAAGGTAAGTGGTGTTGGGCCTGGTTAGTACTTGGATGGGAGACCAATTACCCCAATGGGAACACCATAATTCAGCTGCAACTTGATGGTGGCACTTTCCACCACCAACACCGTCATTCTTCTTATCCTGAGTCAGACCACTGAGTCAGACCTCCCCTGAGGAGGATAGGGATTAGTCTAGGACTTTTCTGTATACAAAGCATGCATTTTACCTCTGAGCTATGGTCCTTGCCAAATATTTTAAATTTGTGGCCACTTTTGTAGGGCTTGTCCCAGATTTGATCCAAATCTTCTCACACCTTAATCAATAATCACACCTTTTGCCCAACATGCCGGTATAGAATCAAGAGGTTAGGCCTGCAGAGCATCACAAACTGTGGAGTAGCATGAGCATCTGAGGTCAACCAGACATTTCACTAGGGCAGTTTACTAAACCATTGACGCCCATAGATGGCACATGGCAGTGTGCTGATTCACTGAGTAGCACATCAGTAAGTAAAGAGTTGAAACAGAAGAGGTTCAATGGATCATGTAGCCTGACTGTCTCCTCTAATACAGGTTACCTGATAAGTATCTCTAACCAGTACTTGTCAAAATTCTCTTTGAATGCATCCAGAGAAAGTCAAGTTAGAAATTTGTTCTGAAGTTGGCCTAAATCAACTTCTTATAGTATAAAATTATTATTTATTTTATTATTTCATACTTTTACCCTGCCCTCCCCGCGAATGGGCTCAGGGCGGCTTAGAGAATAAAAGCTGCTTTTTTTGTTGTTGGGCTGGTCCAATATCCCACTTTTGTCCCCAGTGGAAAACCAAAGCAGCTCTTAATACAGAAAAATAAATAAAGCAGAAGCAAACAGAACAAGGGTTCTGAATGCTAAGGTGGTCATCTCTCTCTCTCCTTGCCTGTCTGTCTGTCTCTCTCTTAACTGATCTTGTGCCCAGCTCCAGGCTACAACCCTCAGGCTAGGAGCTGAAGGACAAGAACCTTTGACTGATGACCCTGTGCACGCCCAGGCATTCAATACCTGTGAGTTAAGAGAACAAACTCAGCCAGATGTTAGTCAGCTGTTGCTAGCCAACTAGCTGGCAAGATCTTCCCCAGTCACTCCACTGCTAGGCTCAACAGACTCAGCACTGAATTTAATTGTGACCAGAATTTTGGAGAAAATAGTAATTAAATAGAATGAATGTATTTATTTTTATTTCTTTAAAATATTTATATCTTTTTCTCTAAATAAATATTCTTGTGGCTGCTGAAGGAAGTTACCTGCATATTTGTACAAAGAGGGAAACTAATGAATGCAATCTATTGGCCAGTTTTAAACTGGTAATGTGTCCTTTATAGAGGAAAGAAAATGTTTGCCATTCATGCCTTATTTTTGTAGTACAGCTTTGCTATGAGGCCACCATCCAGTCAACATTTTAATGAGTGATGATTGGTTTACACAGGCTTTTGGAAGCTGTTTCTGAGATTGTGAAGTTAACAGTGAAAGTTGGTTTTTAAAAAAACTTTAGAGGAGGGGTACAGTGATTAATCATGTACATTAAACTTATTTTACTTGTAGCTAAGCACTTCCAGGAAAACCCTCAACATGTAGCTTCAACCAGAAGTTGGTGACACGATTTCAGTAGACATCAGCAATTTGATAGAACATTAAAGTGACTGGTGATTAGGGGTGTATGAACCCTTACTTATTTTTGCAATTATTTTGACCTTGACAAAAAAGTGACATTGGATAGGACAGATCTGGCCAATTTTATCTCTCAGTCTCATCCAATTATCCTTGCTACAGCCCTGTCCAATGTGGCTTTTGCGCATGCAGGTCCCATGATCCCCTATATAGCCTTTCTGGATAGTCAGCAGGGAACCTTCTTCCCTTTTTCACTGTCAGAAAGCTGGTTGGGTCCAGTTTATTATATGTTCAGGACTTCTGTCCACAAACTGGTTATGTAATTTCCCCACTGATAGAGTTTCCCCCTTTATCATTTAAATCAGTAGTATCTCATCTTTTCACCTAAAAGTGGGCCTGCAAGGTGGCTTAAAATCAATACTAGTTCACACCATAGTGTAAGTACAAATACTTGGGGAAGGGTCATGGTTCAGTAGTATAGCACCTGTTTGACATGCAGAAGGTACCAGGCTTAATCCCTGCTGTCTCCAGTCAAAAGGATCAGGTAGTGGGTAGTATGAAAAATCTTTGCCCGAGACCCTGGAGATCTGCTGCTAGTCTGTGTACTCAATACTGACCCTGATGGACCAATCACTATAAGGCAGTTACAGGTGTTCATGTGATCAATTTACACCAAAAGTGTTGGCTGACTTCTATTGGACATATACCATGATGTTGCATATCATCTTTCCCTTGCTCGAAACTGTGTCCTTGCTACCTTTCCCCATCTAACTGGCTTTTTATTTCACATGGATGTTTCTATTTCACATGGCCTGTTGCTTGAGTCTTGACTATTGTGCATCCCACTCTCCAAAATTTGTGAAACATCTTGTACAATGTCACTTATTCCTTTTCCCTCATGCAACCTAAGAAACTATTTGGAAACCAGCTGCTTCGTGCAGGACGTTTATCTGTAGCTATGAATATTCTGTTTTCTCTTTGGGAACCCAAAACTCTAGATATTTGTTGGCTTTATACTGCTGATACTGTGAAAAAAATTCCTCATAATAACTTCCCCATCACAACCACTGTTTAAAAACATTTGTATGCTTTTGTCTTGAATCTGCTTATACTGTGTAAATGTTTGCTAATAAGGTACATCATCCTGACATAACTGACTGCTAAAACGTATGACAAAAACAATAATAAAAACCACCTCAGGAAAGACTATAAACAAAGGGACTGTTGAAGAGTGTAGCGCCAGTGTAGTGTAAGAGTGTCAGACTGGAAGACCCAGGTCCCCACTCTTGCTGCAGAAGCTCGCTGGGTGACTTTGGGCCAGTCGCACTTGCTCAGCGTAACTTACGGTACAGGGATAAAATGGAGGAGACGAGAATGATGTAAGCTGCTTTGTGTCTCCTCTAGGGAGAAAGGCAGGATATAAATGAATGAAAGAATTAAATAAATAAAATAAACATTCCTGAGGCATAGCTGAGATTTCACACAGTCAGTTCCAGTCACAGGGGATGAGCCACTAATGCTATGGCTACCCCAGATATTATCAAGAAATGTACCCCCTCTTGCATGATACATATGTACATATGTAGAAAGTCAGCATGGTGAAACTCCATCTTTTCTGCAGGAAAACTGCAGGAGCTACAGTCAAACTCCGTGGTGAGGTATCTGAGCTGCATGCAAAAAATTACATCACTTATACAATAGATGTCAAGCCCATGGCAGGATAGTCTGGGGACCTGCTAAGATTACCTCTGATAAACAACAGCCTGTTAAACACTCTAGAACAATCCAGTTCTACAACTAAGTCTCTCTTCCCAATTTGAGTACAAAGAAAAACCACCATCTAATACCCCCTCTGGCTATGAGACCCATATCACCTTTTCCCAAAACTGCATAAACAGAAAGCCAGTGAGAACTGGGTAGGTACAGGACCCCAAATTCCTATGCTGATCTATCCAGAAGACTTCTTCCAACATCAAGCTACTTATCCTCAGGCTGAGATATCACTCAAGCTTTGAGATCAGGCAAACTCTTCTGTGACCTTCTGATGTCACTTCCTTCCTCTTCAACCTGCGTGCTCTCTCTCTCTCACACACACAGACTTCATTCCCTCCTTCCAGCAAATTTCTTCTGTTCCCTTTAGATGGTCTTCCTCTTGACATTTCTTTTGACATTCCAAACCCCTCCCACCCTACTTTGGTGCTCACCTGCGTATGCACAGCACAGCTACTTCTTCAATTACCACATCTCTCCTCCATTTTCCTTTTCATCCCTGTCATATTCAGGGTTTGTCAGCTTTATCGTTTTACCCTCTCCCCCCTGTTCGCACATTACAATAAACGTATATACATACTACCTGTATATATGCACATCTATTTGTACAAGAGCTAAAGTGCATTCACTGTTCAAATGAAACTGGGGACCAGTACCTGGATAAATGTGTGGTTTCAATCACACATTTAGCTGTACTTTTGTTGAATGTAACATGGAAATCAGTCAATGCACATGTAAAGAAAAATCAAGAGTACACTGTACACAGATTGAATGTGCAGTCACTGTAACTTGTGTCTGTTCCTCCAGACTCCTTTCCTGTTCACATTTTTTACACACACACACACACACACACACACACACACACACACACTACATACCCGAAGAGAGCTGAAGCCAGTTCTCATGCAGGGAGGGCTGTTTTAGATTCTTGCCAGAGAATTATCCATTTAGATAGTTCCAAAGCGGTATTTCATTGACTGATATGACTGCTGCAGTTCAATTTTATATTTCTTCTTTTTCTGTATACCCCTTCACAGTACATAAAGTTGGCTTCTTAGTTTCTTTCTTTTTGGGCATCATGTTCATTTAGACCCAAAGATCCCCAACACGGGTCAGGTGTGCATGCCTGAGTATTTCTTATCATGTGGTAACACAAATGACATTAATCTTGTGTAGCACCTTCCCATTTAATCATCAGCTGAATTCATGAGGTTCATTGCCATTTCCAAGCGTTTCAGAAACTCTTTTCTCCATCTCCCCTCCCTGTGATGGTGTACAACTCCAGCTATGATCACTTTGATTATTAACCATGAGGAGGCTTCCCCTTGGCATTGCTTTAGTTTGTGAAAGACCCTCTAGAGAATGATGGTGTGAGGACTTCAGATGCATTTTACTACATATTTCAAAGGGGGATAAGTCAGCATGGAGTTCCTGTTTGAGATGGCAGCCATGGGTTTCTCCTATAGACAGTTCTGCTACAATTCTAGTAGTTTATTGATAAGCAACCTGAACTTAAATGTTATACATTATCCACATCTGAGCTCTCAGGAAAGGAGATTTGAATTGATTTTCCTCTCTTAATTTACACTGCAGTAAAAGCTTAGCAAAAGATGTAGAATCAATAAGAAGACTTCTGCCTAGAATGTAAAATCCAGTTTTATGTGCCGGGCCATCTTAAAGATAAAATTAATTCAAGACTGCAGCATTTTTGTACAAATTGATTGCATTCTGTTGGAACCAATTTTATGTACTGTGATATCAGATTATGTACCTGGAAAGTATCAATTAATGTAATAAAGTCTTGGGACACAAATGCTAGATACTGGAGTGCCTGCAAAAAAAAATTAAATAATTTGGGATTATTTAGGAAAAAAGATTATTAACATGATAGAGGTTTGTATAATTGTGCATGGTATGGAGAAAATGGATGGAGTGAACATTTCTCCCCTCTTCCATAATACCAGAACTAAGGGTCAGTAAATGAAACTGATAGGCAGTAGACTCAGGGCAGACATGAGGTAGGTTTCATTATACAGTGGGCAAAATTTTTGCCTGGGGCCACCAGATCATCTGCCATCGTGGGGGAAGTTTCCCAGAATAGCACTTGTTCCTGTGGCAAAAGGGGAGAGATTCTGAAACAAAGATTGCCCTTTTGGCTGCTGATCAGGGACTTGGCAGGGGTATACAGTGGCATCCTAAGCAACGTTACATCCTTCTATGTCCATTAGAATAAACTTGGTGGTGCCTGGTTTGAAGAGCTGGTGGTGTTTAGCACCATATTTTGTCTCCAACATTATGCAAGATTGGCCTTTCTTGGGAGAATACAAGGAATTGCAGGGTGCATGCACAGCCTGCCATATCTTACTTAAGGAACAACAGGAAACTAACCAGGGAAGAGATAGGCTGCTGGCCAAGCTAAAAGGCAGTGGCTGGGGCAGAGAGGGGGCTGAAGAGAAAATTAGGGAGACTAAGGGAACTGTTTCCCTTCCAACATAGAGGCCACACAGTTAACTCAATCCTCATCCCAGGTCAAAGATTCCATTTGGACCTTTCTCATTACACCCAGATCAAACTCCAGCCTCCCAAGAAATCACATGACTTGTTCAGCCTCTTGGGCCTCTAAGGTGAACTGGGCCTCCAGTTTCTCCTCTTGTTCTCCCTTCTTAGTGGTCCTGTTAAAAGTTTGGGATATATGGGATACACCCAGGGGTCCATTGGAGTGGGAGCGCACAGGAGCGCAGCTCCAGGAGGGAGGAGCCCAGGGGGCGGGAACATGACCAAGCCCCGCCCCCTCCTCGGCTTCCCTGAGCAGTGCAGAGGCGCAGCGCCCCGGGGAAAGCCCTGCTAGGGTCTTTATTGTTTTTAATGCTTTGTTTTAATATTGATAATTTTATCATTGTTCCTTTTATGACTGTGTGCTGCTTTTCCAGAGACTTGCTCAAGGTGGCATATAAATTTTCTAAGTGTACCATTTTTTATCTGGGCACATGACACATAAGTACTGGAGAAATTTCACCAACCCTTCAGCAGCTTCCACCCCATCAGTTTGGTGTAGTGGTCAGGAGTTGGACTCTGATCTGGGAGAACCGGGTTTGATTCCCCACTCCTCCACATGCAGCAGCTGGTGTGACCTTGGGCCAGTCACAAGTTCTCTCAGAGCTGTTCTCTCATGAGCAGTTCTCAAAAGACCTCTCTCAGCCCCACCTACCTCACAGGGTGTCTTGTTGTGGGGAGGGGAAGGGGAAGGGATGGGTGGTGCACATGTCCTGGGTATCTCAAGTCTACTTGAAACCTGGTGGTTTCAAGGGAGCAGGAAGAGAATGAGGGTGTGTTCTTTACGCTTATTTTTATTGCCCAAAGTATTGGATGGGGAAGGGAACGGAGGAAGAGCAGGTCAGTTTCACTCACCTGTGGAGTGGAGCCTGAGGGGTGGGTGTTGCCTTCTGACACACTTCCGGTATGTTATGGGGTGTGGCATATGCAAATGAGTTATGCTAATGAGCTCCTGCACCTCTTTTTCTACAAAATGACCCCTGGATACACCGCTTCCTTCCTTTACTTATTTATTTTGATTTTTGTTGCCAAGAATTGCAACAACATTCATTACAAAATCTTCCTTGGGGAAATGAATTGTCATGGTGGCAAGGTCCCTCTGGGCCAGCCTCCCCTGTGCCACAGCAGCCAGCTAGATGCCCCTGGAAGCCCATGGGCAGAGCAAGAATTCAACAGCCCTCCTTTGCTGTAGCTCTGTAAAACTGTAAAACACAATATGAATGGAGACTCAAACAGAGAATAACATGGGCAAGGACAGCATAGGATGTTCAGGGAAGAGCAGCTGTCCAAAGCCTTAGACAGACTTTCTTCACAACCCTGTTTCCTGATAATCAATCCCAGCAATTTTTTGAACTCTAGACATGGAACTCTCAGCATATGTCTGATTTGGCCCTGAGATCCTAAGAACTGGAGATGCTGCAGACTGAACCTGGTACTTTCCATGTGCAAAGCATAACAATATGCCATTGAGCTGTCACCTGTCCTCAAAATCAGGTCCTGGTTTTCAGCCTCCAACAGTTAGTCAAAGATACCTCTTTTAATTCAGGTTTTATTGCTTGCTTCCTTATTCTTTTGAGAGCCAGTGTGGTATAGTGGTTAAAAGTGGTGGACTCTGATCTGAAGAACCATGTTTGATTCCCCACTCTTCCTCCACATGAAGCCTGCTGGGTGACCTTGGGCCAGTCATAGTTCTCTCAGAACTCTCCCAGCCCCCCCTACCTCACAAGGTGCCTGTTGTGGGCAGAAGAAGGGAAGGCGATTATAAGTCACTTTGAGACTCCTTAGGGCAGAGAAAAGCAGGGTACAAAAACAAAAACTCTTCTTCTTCTGATATTAAACCTGCTGGATGAAGTGGTCAGGATTTCTCTAGCTGTAGAGTTGCCAAGCTGTTGCCACTGGCTTCTGCCCCTTTAACGGCAATTTGAGAGGCAGATGTCAGCAAGTGATCATGCTTACCTCTATGCAGTGGAAACATTCACCTGTTGATTCCTGCAAATCAGGTGTTATGTTCTGGCCAAAGAGCTGTGCATGCAGTCGGCCAAACACAGGGCTCCGTTGGGGCCGGGGCACGCCGGAGCGCTGCTCCGGGAGAGACGAGGCGGGGGGCGGGCACTTAAAGCCCCGCCCCCCGTCCTCTCCCCCCGGTCAATGCTTCCCGGGGCCGGCGGTGGTCCGCCGGCCTGGGAAGGAGAAGCCCTTCCCTCCCCCCTCCCACTGCTCCTGGGGCCGCGGCAGAGCGCCGCTGGCCCCTGGAAGCCCCTTTCCTCCCCCCCCTCAATAGTCCTGGGGCCGGCGGCGCTCCGCCGGCCCCGGGAAGGAGAAGCCTCCCCCCTCCCACTGCTCCCGGGGCCGCGGCAGAGCGCCGCAGGCCCCGGGAAGCCTCTTCCCCCGCCCCCCCTTCAATAGTCCTGAGGCCGGCAGCGCTCCGCCGGCCCCGGGAAGGAAAAGCCTCCCCCCTCCCACAGATCCCGGGGCCGCGGCAGAGCGCCGCAGGCCCCGGGAAGCCTCTTCCCCCGCCCCCCACCTTCAATAGTCCTGGGGCCGCGGCAGAGTGCCACAGGCCCCGGGAAACCTCTTCCCCCGCCCCCCCTTCAATAGTCCTGGGGCCGGCAGCGCTCCGCCGGCCCCGGGAAGGAAAAGCCTCCCCCCTCCCACAGCTCCCGGGGCCGCAGCAGAGCGCCGCAGACCCCGGGAAGCCTCTTCCCCTGCCCCCCCACCTTCAATAGTCCCGGGGTCGCGGCAGAGCACCGCAGGCCCCGGGAAGCCTCTTCCCCCGCCCCCCCCCACCTTCAATAGTCCCGGGGCCGCGGCAGAGCACCGCAGGCCCCGGGAAGCCTCTTCCCCCCCACTGCTCCCTCCCCCCCCACTGCTTCTTCCTCTCCCGTCCTTTCCCTCTCCCTTCCTCCCTCTCTCCCCCTTCCTTCCTTCCTTCTCTCTCTCCCCCCCACCTACCTTCCTGTTCCTTCCTTTCCCCCTTCCTTCCTTCCCTCTCTCCCCCCCACCTACCTACCTTCCTGTTCCTTCCTTTTCCCCTTCCTTCCCCTCTCCCTTCCTTCCTATCTTCTCTCTCCCCCCCCACCTACCTACCTTCCTGTTCTTTCCTTTCTCCCTTCCTTCCTTCCTTCTCTCTCTCCCCCCACCTACCTACCTACCTTCCTGTTCCTTCCTTTCCCCCTTCCTTCCCTTCTCCCTTCCTTCCTATCTTCTCTCTCCCCCCCACCTACCTACCTTCCTGTTCCTTCCTTTCCCCCTTCCTTCCTTCCTTCTCTCTCTCCCCCCACCTACCTACCTACCTTCCCGTTCCTTCCTTTCCCCCTTCCTTCCCTTCTCCCTTCCTTCCTATCTTCTCTCTCTCCCCCCACCTACCTTCCTGTTCCTTCCTTCCTTCTCTCTCTCTCTCTCTCCCCCCATCTACCTACCTACCTTCCTGTTCCTTCCTTTTCCCCTTCCTTCCCCTCTCCCTTCCTTCCTTCCTTCTCTCTCTCTCCCCCCACCTACCTACCTTACTGTTCCTTTCTTCCTTCCTTCCCCCCTTCCCCTCTCCTTCCTTCCTTCCTTCCTTCCTTCCTTCTCTCTCTCTCTCCCACCTACCTTCCTTCCTATTCCTTTCCTTCCTTCCCCCTCCCTCCCTCCCTTCTTGCCTTCTGACACACTTCCGATGATGTCATCGCTTCCGGTGACGTCAGGGGGTGTGGCATATGCAAATAAGTTATGCTAATTAGCTCCTGCACCTCTTTTTTTACGAAAGGACCCCTGGCAAACACATGGCCAGGCAAAGCCGTTGAGCTTCACATCCAGGAACAATAGATCCAGCGGATCCTAGTAGGGACCAAAGTGGAAGCCTGCATCCATAGAGAGACCAGGAGGATGCAGGAGCACTGTAAATAGCGAATCACAGGTGCATGGGCATGGTTGAGAACAGGGATATAAGCGGTCCTGCGAGTCCAGCTAAGCAGTCTTGTTCTGACCTCTGAATAAACTTATGAGCTGATTTCACTGAACATGTCTCTGGACCCAGTACTTTACATCAGGTTATTGAAAAAAGTACCAAAACAGGCCACCTCAAGCAATATTTTGGAACCTGTTGGTAACCACTATTGTATGCTGTTACAGGGAATAAGTTTGTTAACATGCCTGAAGAAAAATAAGCTGTCCCTTTTTTAATGGAGGATAAATTTGAGGAAATGGGCAACTGAAGTTTTTCATGGCATGGAGGTAAATATCACCTGGTAAACAACATTCCATTAATTCTCTGTTAAATGACTGGGTTTTTTTTTTGCCAGGCCTGCTGGCAAACTTAACAAAGAACAGGAGGAAGCAGCTTCTCTCTGTCTTGCTGTTTTTCTGTGTGCAGGAAATTGGATCACAGCAGAGGATTCAAATATACAAGCCCTCACCTGCAGCCTCTAGCGGTCCAGGAAAATTTTTACTGCTTAATTCAGCAGTCTGTATAAACTAACACACATTTTTCTGCCTCTGGAACTTGCTCTCTTTGGGACTGTTTACTCATACTTTTGACATGCAATTGCTTGACCTATAGTGTGATCCTTGTTTCCCCAGAGCAGAGTCTGACAAGGACTGCAGAAGTATTATGAGCCCTCCCAGTCAGTTCCCAAGGAGTGATTTGGGCAAGGCAGTGAGAGAACTGTTGGTTATTCCTGGTAAGGAATATGTTCCAGCAGAGAAAAATACCTAAGCATCAGTTTAGTAGAGATTAAGAGTCTGAGTCCATGTGTATTTAAAAGGTAGAAGTTTACTATACACATATCATGGGGAAAAAGTAAACGGGATACAAAATAACAGCAGAGCTAAATTCTACATATTTACAGCTAGAGATCCAAACAGCAAGAGAGATGGTGTCTTCCCTCTGAACAAGAACAAAGGAAGAAACCATAAAATGCAAATATCTTAGTACATGGTTTCCAGTCAGAAAGTTAGGAATGTAACAAACTTCCTGGGCAAACTGTCGCACATACAGATTGGTTATAAACAAACATGTGATTTACTATGACCAATACAGAACAACAGCAACCCAGTAGATACACTGAAGTGTTTTAGCTTGCTACACCCAACAAGAACTTATAAACAATGAGCAAAATACATAACTGGAACCCAGTATTACTTGGCACGCTTAATGACATGAAGGTCATGGAAGGACTGAAAGTAAATGAGGGAGTTGTGGAAACCTCTTTATATGTTCGGTGGCTACATGGCCTTCAGATTGGATGGATTTGAGTTACCTAATGTGTTAGAGGAGCTAAAGGGTCAGATGTGTGCTGTCTTTTGGAATCAAATACCCTTGTATTTATGAAAAAGTCTGACCTGTAGAACTTAAAATGCAGAAGGTGTCTTGCTTTTATTAGGCTATTTTGCAGCTTCCCTGAGGAAAAGAAATGTTAAAATGTTACTGCTAACTGATAGGCCAAAGAATATTCAGTGGGAAAATACATACCTCTATATACCAAAAATACCTTAAATACAAACACTGTGTTATGAGCTTTCCAGTGCAGTCCTAAGAGTAAGGCCCATAGTGTTGGTGTACTATACACCAAGTGGTGAGATTAAGAAAGCCCACAGGCTCCTCTAGGAGGATATCAAGAAAAAAAGGATCTTCCTTTGTAAGAGTAAAATTAGATCACAGAGACTCCCTAATACCTCAAGATAAATGCAGGCTTCTCCTCCAGCCCTAAATGCCATTTCAAGGCACTTTCCCTTGCCACCCAGGCTCCATGCTGCTTCAAGTCTAACCAATCCTTGGTTCACTTTCACTTGTCTTTGAGGAATGATGGATATGCTGCCAATTAGACTTGTTAACAGTCCCCTGCAAGGAACTCCTGCTGTTTTATTAACCCTAATTGTCAGATTCTTGGCAGCAGCTTTGGGGCAGCCCAGTTGCCGGGAGCAAGTTTTTAACTCCTAATTGGCCAAAGAGCAGTGCTTTGTGCTGTGCCATGAAATGTACTGAGCCTCTCAACATGTTCATGCATGTAAACATAGCAGCAGCAGGTGAACTTGTCAGGATCATAAGATCCTAACAGGGGTTTCCATTGTGCTTTTTGTAACTTGTTATCGCTCAGTAACAAATGTAACCATTGCTGTCTCTTTCAAGTTGTCTCCTGTCTCACCCCCTCATTTTATTACCTTGAGTTATATTGCTTTTTGAAGGTCTGGTCAATGTAACCATTTAATCCGGGAGAGTGGCGACCCCACATATTTGCATGTCACCAAAGAACAAATGGCTTTTCCTCCCATGCATTCCCTCCTCCCATTTCCTGGGATACAGAACTGTCTTATCTTGTTGTGAAGACCTTGGAAGGCCGCCGGAGCCACTTTGTTATGCATGAGTTTCACACATCTGGGGCGCCCAGTTCAAGAGGGGAATTTTTATAACTTTCACACTTCACCTTTCCTGTGGGAAGCAAAATGGCTCAGGTCCCTTTTACCCGCGCTTTCTCCCTTTATTGTGATTAGTTGAATGTCGGAGTTCAAACTGTACTGGAGGGTATATTAACTCTGACTGTTCTTTATGGGGCATCTCTAACAAACATTCGAGAACCTGTCAAGCAGTATTAAGAAATAAAGAACTCTGTTTCATCAACAAAGGTCTGATCTTTTGCTGTTAAGTACAGAAGCCTCACAGAACTCTTAGGAAAGTCAGGTCCAGACTACAAGCAATGGCAGCCAACAGCATGCCTCCAATGAGCTCAAAAGCAGGGGGCAGGGGCAGGAGGTATGGATTAGAGCACCCAAGGGGCAGACTGGCAAGGGGGATGCTGAACCCTCCCCAGCCCACCTGCAGTTGGGGTTGTCAACAGGCCAGAAGAAAATATCTGCTGTCCCTTTAATAGAGTCTTAACCCAGGGAAATAGGTAGCTGAAGCTATTCATAGTGTAGGATTGAATAACATTACCGTAAGCCTCTGTTGAAGGGATGGGACATTTTTTTCCCCTCCAGGTATTTGGCAACCTACCTGCAATCCACTTTCCAAAAGGAAAAGCATCCTGGATTGTCATGGTAAAGGGCAAGATGATAGGTGGAAAGAGGACTCAACACTTCTTCGCTGTCTGCTGCGTTACCCTTTCTTTGGGCCCTGCCCTTTAGATATTTTTGGGGCACCATGTTCAAAATATGGATCTGCCACTAGTACATAATATTTGAGGCTCACTTTCCCATTCTGGAAAATACCAAGCCACTCCATCTATGTAACAGAAACTCAGCAGACAAGGCTAAATGGGTATTCAGAAATGGGAAAGCTTCACTGATTACTTGACACTCAGCAGTTAAAGGCACCATAACCATCCCATAAAAGAAGGCAGAAACCTTAACACACCCCAGCCCCCAACCACCACCTTCTCTTGGATGTTCCTATTCATACAACCACATGCTGCAATGTCGGTATTATGGGTCTTTTGCATGTTAGAAATAAAGTATGAATCCCAGTTAAGACTAGTTTCTATCTCCACCCCAGCCCTGTTTCTCTGCCTTTCTGTGTTCCTTAAATCTTTTCCTGGGTGGAGATGGTTGTGGCTTAGCTTTAAAGAGGAACACAACAGCCTGCCTTATATTGATCTGTCAAGTCCAGTATTGGCTACAGACTGGCAGCAGCTCTCCAGGGGTTCGTATAGCAGTTTTCACATTACCTACTGTGTGAGCCTTTCAACTAGGGATGCTGGAAACTGAACCTGGGATCTTCTGCATGCAAACCAGATACCCTATAACTGAGCCATGACCCTTCTGCACAAATTGTGGATGCATTCATGTTAGACAGCCATGTCAGTGGCTATGACCTTTAATGACTAAATCAAACACCCATTGTCAGAAGCAGGAAGCAGAAGAGTAGTTGGATTTATACCCTGCCCTTCACTCAGAGTCTCAGAGCAGCTTACAATCTCCTTCCCTTCCTCTCCCCACAACAGACACCCTGTAAGGTAGGTGGGGGTGAGACAGCTCTGAGAGAGCAGCTGTGAGAGAACTGTGACTAACCTAAATTCACCCAGCTGGCTGCATGTGGAGGAATGGGGAATCAAACCTGTTCTCCTAGATTATAGTTTGTGCTCTTAATCATTACACCAAACTGACTCTCGCCAAACTGATTACCAGTTGGGGAAGGATTACAGCAGGGGAGGATTTTGTCTCAGTGTTGGAGCATCTGCTTTGGCATGCAGATGGCCCGGGTTCAGTCCCTGGTGTCTCCAGGTAAAAGGGTCAGGGAGTGGGTGATATGAAGCCTGGAGAGCTGTTGCCAGTCTGAGTAGATAGCACTGATTGTGATGAAACAATGGACTCATTCAGTATAAGGCAGCCTCACATATGTCCATGTGAGGTTAATGCCTTTGTGCCCTCCCTAGTTGTGGCCTTTTTGGAACTAACTAGTGGCCCATTGTGGTAATCAAAATAGATGGACTTTTGGTCAGTCCAGATGGACTCTTCTTATGTCCTGTATGGATAGACTCTCTTTCTGTAAAAGAGCAACCCCAATTCCAGGGTCTGGTGCTGCTAGGTTGGCAGTCTCTCTGTTTCATTCCTGGCAATGTCCTGTGCTCTTAACCTGACGCTTTGCTCCTTCACTTAAACTCTGTGACTGAAAAGGCTTTACTGGTTGCATTCCTGTATGTTAGATGGCTCATACAGCTGCCAAAGTTCTGGCAGAAGAAAGTTGGCAACACTAAAAGCTTTGGTTTTGCATGAAATTAATCAGCCTATGTTGAGTTGGAGCTGTCCTAGGCATAAGAAAGGGGGATAGATTCCCTTTGGTCAAAAGTAAAATGGACCACTCAGCTAGTTATGCTAACCCAGATCTTTTTTTAAAAGAATATGATACAATTTGTGTGTGGGGAAGAGGATTGTGATTTTTGTCAGTTTCTATCAGGTTTCTATATTATCTCGCATTGCTACTTGTGATTTTCTCCTGCAGTTGCGAAATTTTTCATCATTTCTGCTCAGCAGTCTCCTGTGCCTTTAATATCTGCATGACTGAGAGATATTCAGAAAAGGAAGCTTTCCCTGTTACTTCATCTAAATGTGAGGAAAGGCTTCCCCTGCTCAAATTTTGTTTGGCATGCAATGGTCAGAAAAGTAGCTGGCCTTATTGCTCTTTCCATATCTGAGCTGGGATTTCCTAGCATCAATCAAATATAGAGTGGGCAAGTACTCACTCCTCTGAATTCCATGTAAAGAAAGTACATTGTAAATGCAGTTCCCAATAAGATGATAAAAAAGTACTTATTTGCACAGTTCAAAGTATATTTAATTTGCCAGGTCTAATAATCATGCGTGAGTGAACCATGCAGCGTATAATGCTCCAGTGTAAAGTAGATAACATTATAATGGTCTGAGTAGGAGCACTTCAAAATAAGGTCTAGAGTACCCCTCTCCCCACACACAAAAAAGCCCCCTTTTACCTGAGGCAGCAACTTGACAGGTTATGGCTACACAGAGATTTCTACTTGAAATAGGATGAATCACCACCGTAGTCTGTTTTACACTTGAATGGTTTAATTAAGTCTCTATATTCGGCACAGTAATTCTTCATAGAATAATTGTGTTTTCTATGTAATATACTTAGTGAAACATTTACCCCTTTTGGGGGTTTTTTGTTTTAGAAAAGACATTGGAATAAGATCACGTTTTTCAGAGTAAAGCAGTTTATTCTCCAAATGCTTGAGTTTAGCTAAACATCTATTGTTTCTGTACACAGCTAATTTAATGATTAGGCAGTATATACTTGTCTTTGCTTAGAAAAAATAGTTTTCATAGAGTCCCCTGTTCCAGGAACTGATGTCCTTAGAACTACTTTGAGGCACGTTGGCTGATAGATTTCTTTGACTTTGGGAGACCACAACCCTCTCGTTGATCCTCTGATCCCATTTATTGGGGATTAAGTTTTCTTAGAATCATGTTTAGAATTACAATGTCACTCTTTTCACTCTTTACATCACCTCTGGTAAGAGAACCTGGGATGGTAGCTAAAAGAAGCACAAAATAAAATTAATTTAATTGACAATGCGATCCTATGTACGTACATGCTGTCAAGTTGCAATTGATTTATGGGAACCGCAGCAATGGATTTAGAAGGCAAGTAAGAAGCAGAGGTGGTTGCCCATCGCCTTCCTCTGCAGAGTTCTCTTTGGTGGCCTTCCATCCAAGTACTGACTTTGCTTAGCTTCCAAAATCTGATGAGACTGGGCTGTACCCTTCTGCCTTCCCACCCCAGTGCCATCCTAATCAGAGTTAAATCCTTTTGAGTTCAATGAAGTCAATGGATTTACAAGGATGTAATTCTGTATTGTGGCACTGTGGGAGTCTCTGCATGAGTTTCATTACTTCTAGTTTGGTGATGATCAGTTATTAGGATCCTTCTTCTGTTCTATAGCGTGCACACAAACATCTGTGTGTAATAACACAAAAGGTACAAAACAAATTTATCAGGTGAAAAAAAATCCAGTCATTTTGGACCAGTCACATAACTTTCAGTCTAACCTAACTCATAGGGTTGTTGTGTGGATAAAAAGGAGGCGAGAATAATGTAAACTGCTTTAATCCCCACTGTGGAGAAAGACTGTAGTTTTCCTCAGTAGAAGCTGCAGGGAGAAAGGGATAGAAACCTGAAGGCAGAGGGGCAGATAAAGGTGGGTTGGCTGTTGGGTGGGAAGGAGATGGGGATGCCAACTCCAGATTGGGAAATTCCTGGATATTTGAGGGGTGGTGGGGATTGAGGCAGGGAGGGACTTCAGACAGCTATAATGCCATAGATACCACCCTCCAGGGGGAATGATGTTGCCAACCTCCAGGTGATGGCTGGAGATCTCCTGGAATTACATCTGATCTCCAGATGACAGAGATCAGTTTCCCTGGAGATAATGGCTGCTTTGAAGGGTGGAGTGTATGGTATTATACCCTGCTGAAGTCACTTCCAAGCTCAAATCTCATCCTTCCAAGGCCCCACCCCCAAATATCCAGGAAGTTCACAACATGGAGCTGGCACCCTAAGAGGAACAGATCTCTGTATTTGGGCAGTCCATTGTGATTCCTGGAAAGCAGCTGCAGCCACTGCTGCTGTGGGGGGGAGTAGGTGGGAGGCCAAAAGAATGAGGGGGGCAGAAAGGGTGATGAGGTGGGGGGGGCAGAAAGGAAGTGAAAGGCATAGAGGGGAGAGAGAGTAAGAAAAGGGGTGGCAGGAAGGAGAAAGAATGTGAGAGAAGTAGGGGGAGAGGGGAAGAAGCAGAGGTGGGTGGAATGGTATAGCCACTCCTGCAAGTTTCTTGCGGGTCCCCACTTGTATGACCTAATTAGATTGTGTTTTTTATTTTAATGCAAAAATAATGCATCCGTTAAGAATTATGCAGGTGATGAAGACTAAAGTAGCTTTTCCTCTTGTGTGCATATTTCCTTTTTAAAAAATGGGGGAGAGGTGAAACGGCACTTAGAAATGAGCGATTCCTCAATAATGACAGCATTTAGGACAGCATTTGGTTAATTTAGTTTAGCTATTTTTTTGCTGTCTTAAACTGAGGTTTTAAATTGTGGTTTTTATGTATTTTTATGTTTTGTTTACCTTGTAAGCTACCTTGAATTCCATAAGATAGAAAGGCAGGTAATGAAGGTGTTAAATAAATAATTCCCCTATGCATAAAAATGTAGGCCTTCCACTGAAAACAGCAGCCCTGTGTTGAGTCCTTCCTCTTCCCTTCAGTAACCTGTGATACAGAATACTGTGAGTTCTGAGGTCATTATTTCCTGTGTCTTTCTTTATATCAGTAGTTGCCATTTTTTGGCCAGGGAAAAATGTTTTTGCAATAATATCTGTCTATCACTTTTGTACCCTGCCCTCCCTGCGAAGCAGGCTCATGGCAGCTCACATTTATTAAAACATATTACATAAAATCAACATCAATTAAAATCCAATAAAAATATCCTGACACAATCGGCTGTGTCATACTAAATGATACATGGGAAGGCCCTGATGTAGACTCCTATTTTTAAAAGTTTCTTACAGACCTTCTTTCTTGATATCTCCTAAGAGAACCTTATAGTGAGAGAAGGGGTATGTCTGAATTATCCATGGTCCTGAAACGAGAGCTAAGGTTCTGGCTTCACAAAATGGCAAAAAATGCCCAGCCATAGGCTCCCAGTGAATGTGTAAAGAATATTCATCAGATTTTCTGAATATATAGGTATTTCTTCAGTGATGGCAGAGGATCAGTCTTGGCATGCTGGAGGGTACCACATAGGTATACTGAGTATTTCCTTCACAGAAGGGAACAGGGAGAACCTGTGTGCAGAGGCCTTTAGCTTTTGGTTATAATACATTCCAGGTAATATAGAAGCAGCAAAAGAACTTCTACAGAATCTCCAAATCAGAAATCAACTGCTTCATATTGTTTCATGATAAGGCTAGTCAAGTTTCAAAAAATAATAATGAGGACAATAGTGCTCCTGTATATACTAGCAAACAATACGAAGTGTGGATGTGTAAGGACAGAATACTTTGTTTTACACACTGTACTTTCCAGTGGAACACCTGGTAGTGATGGTGTGCCATCCATTTTTGAGGTGGTAAGCAACTTTTGATCCACAAGTACAGCAATTTTTCCTACTTATTTTTCCCTGTGCAACTTTTGATCCACAAGTACAGCAATTTTTCCTACTTATTTTTCCCTACTTATTTTCCCCTCATTTCCATATGAGCTGTTAACTCATATGGATGAAATGGTAAAGAGTGAAGTAAAATACAGTATTGGGTTGGGGACAAAGAAATAGACAGGATTTATTTTATTTACTTCATGTATACCCTGTCTTTCTCCCCAGTAGGGACTCAGAACAGCTTATATTGTTCTCATTTCCTCCATTTTATCTCCTTACAAAAACCCTGTGAGGAAGGTTAGACTAGGGTTGTGTTCAGACTGGCAGTTTGGCCTGATATAGACACATTTCACAAATTGATTAAATGGGCCTGGTCACATAGCCACATCTGTCAGGCATTCCCCAGGCATACTCACCCCATCAGAGGATGACTTGGACAGTTCAAATCTTTTCCTGAGGATGTGGAGGCAGAGTATGAAGTATGAAGACGTAATTTACCACAACAGTGTGAGGTGGTTGAGCCTGGGCAAAGTGATAAAAAGTGTCTGGACATTGCAGAATGAAATCCTCTTATTTCTGGACACGAAGGAGATATCTCATGATTTTGTTACAAAAATGGGATGTGAGGAGTAGAGATATGAGATGATGTTTGCAGCTGATGTATTTGAGACATTGAAGGCTTTAGCATTTCTATCCTGCCCGTCTGAATTTACCTTGTATGAACAATGGGGAATTTTTCCATGTGAAAACGTGGTCATTTTCAATTTATTCAATGATGAATAAGAAACAGAAGATACCATTGTAATTATGGTCCTTGTTCAGATGAAGTCTTCACAAAACAAATAGATATTCCGGAGAACTTTGTCAACCATCACAATTATATATGGGCCTCTTCTGCACTTTGTATATGCTTTTTGTATCTTGTTGTAGGAATACATGTAATAATCATTCTGCCCCTACAGCGAATCTGAGGCTGTGACTCTCGCTACATTTTTTTTTCAGGTACAAGGTTGGCCACAGCCTCTGTGTACTATTTTAAAATGGCTTGAGTGGTGAGTGTGAAGACATTACTGTATCTTTTCCTTCAGCCTTTGATTGACCCCTTGAATGTATTAAACCAAAAAGAGGTTGACCTGAGTTCAGCAAATTATTATCCCAAGAATAACTGAGCAGCTTGCCCTCTAAACATCTCGTAATGGCTTCTCAGGTTTCACAGTGGGGAGAAATAAAATTTTTATACTTCAAAAGGGATCCTGTAGAGGGTTGGGCTGGAAAGCAGTCTTCCATTGTGATTTAGAGGGAAGGGGAGAGAAGCAAGCTTTTAGTTAGTCAATGAGTCGGAGGCATTTAGAAGCAGATGGTTTGCCAAAGATGCAGTCAAAGTGAAGGCAAAAGAGAAATTCTGTAGGCTCCTGGGAAAAGTCTAAATGAAGCATATTTGATATTGCCACAAGCAGTGTAGTGGAGAAAGTCAGTGAATCATAAGTGGACCCAGTCCAAAGCTCACACTTGGGTATTGCGCAGGCATCACAAAGTTTTGTGAAGTTCCCCTGGGAACTTTGTTCAAGGTGGTTTGCCCTGACAATGAGCAAGGTCATGTGCATGTCTATATTATTTTGTCAGTCCATGAAAACCACTGTTTTGAATAACAGTAAATGGAAAGAAAGCTATGCACCCTCTCAATTTCTTTCTGTTGTGGGAATCAATGCAATAACCTTCCTTACTTACAGCCAGTTTGATACCCTTCTGAGCTCTGTTCTTTTAACTGGGGTTCAGCAACAAGCAACAGGTCCCAGTGTTGGCCAGCAAGGCACTGCTAGTGCTCTTATGAATTGTGATATTCATAAGTCTGAACTTTGGGCTGCCTTTAATGGAAGGGCCATGTGCTTTCTTCATGATAGGAGCCAGCTCCAGCCCACGCCAGGAGGCTGACACTCTAGACAGTTCACCTGGAACAGAGACAAAGGACTCCTCTTGCCATGAGGTTTCTCTCTCTCTGTCTCAGCACCCTGGTCAACCCCTGCCCCCTCCAACATACCTGCATAGTTATGCTAACGCAAGTACTTAGCACTAATGTTCGGACCACCACCCAGTCGGCCAAAGTCATTGACTAACAATAGATGTGGCCAGGTGAGTCATCGGACCCCTGTCCAAAGTCCACTTCCTGGTGAGATCATAGTCTTGCAACATGGTCCATCCCCTGGACCTCCTCCCTTTTTCCACCTTTAACCTATCCAAGGGTCCAGAAGGGACGGACCGCCTAGTAGGTGTGTTATTGGGATGTGGCCTGATCAGCCTGCCCCAAGACCCCTAATAAAAGACCAAACCCAGAGGCACTCGTTCTCTTGAGCCGTCGTCCCCTGTCAGCTTTACTACCCCTTCAGTCCAGCTTGCTGTACCCAACCCTTGCCTCCATCTTTAATCCTCTCTCTCTGGACTCACGATCCAGGAGAACCACGTGGTCTCGCAGGCTCAAGCCTCGTGTCCCCATAGCCTTTCTAATTCTCTCCCCATCCACTTCTTTCATCGTTCGGACAACGCATCTAAGGTAAGGCACTGCTTCCCCACCAACGATTACCTGCTCATGCAAATGTGCTACCTTCTGTCTTTGCTTCTTAGGCCTGTGTGAGTGTGTGAGTGATTACGTTTTGGTATGCTTGAGACACATTATTAAGTAAACAACATTTAATTGGATATCTGCCTCACATGCCTCTTTCCTTGAGAACTCCCGGGAGGGGTGGGACCCTGGTATAGTTGGCAAGAACCTGGTATTTTGCTGATTGCTAAACTGTAAATTAAAGCAATTCGGCTAACACCAGCACACCTATACCTGAGAAGGAGGATTTAACTTAGGTATGGCACAGGCCTGCTTTCCTGTCTGCCTCTCTAGAGCAGTGAGGTTGCCTGCTTCTTGGGTACAACTGGCAGGGAAATTGCTCAAAAGCCCAGGAGGATTATGTGTGTGCCACCACAGTCTTAAAGTGGCACTATCTCTTTATTTGGAACTGGACAAGTGGTACGCTTGCCCGAGCCATTCCTGCTGCAGTTACATTAGCACAAGCTATTACAGATGCCATATTTGCTATACATATGATAAGAACAAGATATTTTGTCTGAGAAGAACAACTGTGATAGCGCAGTCCAGAGTGCTGGACTTGGATGGGAGAGGCATAAATCAAGTTCCGTCTTTGTAGCGGACCTTTGGCTGAGTGTAAAACCTCTCTACCTCTCAGGATTGCTGTTGGATAGAATTGGGTGGGGGAGTTGCTTGGGAGAAGATTGCACTAGAAGTACAATATGGTGGGCTTTCTGTTTTGTTCAATAAGAAGCCATTGACAGAACACCAGGGTCTCATGCTAAAAGGGTTAAAATAAAAGTACGGCAAGCTGTTAAGACATCAGTACTGTATATCAAGTATATGTGAGAATTTGGCTGATAGTTGATCTACTGAATCTCTGCAGCAAATTTTTAATTTCAAGACAATATATTAAATGCTATAATGAATCAAGTCAGAGTACAGAAGCTTGGTTTTATGAAAGGCTTTTCACACAGGGTAGTGTGGAGGAGTCTTTATAACTGAGGAGTGCCAGTTACATGCAGGTCAAAGTTTATGGGGTGGGGAAGAGGGAGGGAGGGAGAGAAAGAGAGAGAATGTTTTGTGAAAAGTTATAGGTTTTCAGGATGAAACCCCTGGTGATATTTCTATGCAGAATTATTCTAGTCTGAGTTCTCCCCCAAACCCCACTGTTTCCTCAACCTGAAATGGCCCCAAGGTAGCTACAATGTGACTTCTTGGAGAAATGTATGTGTGCCATGTATGCTTCCTCATTCAAACCAGGGCTCCCTGCAGCATCAGGATCACTAGTCAGAAGACAAAGAGAAAAATGCAGGCAGTTCTGCCTGAGGCGACTGCACAGTGTCCCAGTGCCCTAGCGTCCTTGCCTGGCCTTAAGCCTAGGCATGTGACTGTGTGTTCTCAAGCTGGTTTGAGAAGGCTGTGCAAGATCAACCGTTCTTTTTTTCTCCAGCCAGGCTGCTTGCTTCTGTTCTCTGTTGTTACCTCTGAGTCTCTTGAGTGCCCAATGTTATGTGTAGAACAGCCCTCAGGTGGTCTGGATTTGGCCCTTAATCTTGCATCTACCTTGAAAGCAAATGTGTGTCCTGTCCCATCCCAGATTAAATTTTAACTTCAGTGCATATGCTGGACACAATGAGCTAATTCATACAAAGTAGACAGTGACTGTCTTATAACCATACAGCAGGATTTGAGAGCAAAGGGAGTGACTGAGGACACTATTTCCCAGCTAATGATCCTGTGCTTCTCCTTGACGGCTAAAATCGTTTAACCTTCCCCCTGCTTTTTAATCACAGCCTCTGTAGCCAATTGAAAGGGCTATGCCTCACTGAACAACTATAATTATCTACGTTTTGCAGTTATACCTAACAATCTGCCAAGGGCCACTTTATTAGGGAATGACTGACCTAATAAAAAAGGCATAATATGGAAGCCATGCCAAGAAGAAAACGAGTGGAGGACCATGTATGCTAATAATGCTGGGTAATAATGCTGATGCTGAGTAAACTTAAAAATGGCTAGTCTTATGGGTACTCTGTTGGATTTGGATGGGATGGGAACAGCTGGTCACTGGGTGATCTTTGGCAAGTGATGGTGTCAGTATATGCTTATGCCCAACTAACTTGCTAAATGATTTGTGACAAGGGCTACTGGATATGTAGATTCCCTTGAAAGTTATTGCATTGAAGAGATGTGAGGTGATATGAAAAATCTACCCTTGACATTAGCTCTGTGCTGACACATACATGTCACCACTTGGAGGTTCTGTATTCGCTGAGCAGGAGCACAGTCTTTTTGGCTCAGTACTTTAAAAAATATGTATAAAATAGAAACAAAGCCTCACATAGCTGTTGCAAGGAAGAACGAGATATTTGTAGATGCTACCTGAAAGGCTACTAGATATGTAAGTTAATTTGTTTGCTTTTAGCTATAACAAATTGACATAGTATCACAAGTATTCGATGTTTCACTGGGTAAGAACTTGACTTTTGCTACCTCAGTAGTTTGTAATGAAGACCATATGATAAAACATTTTGAAATTGTTCACACAAACATTGGCTAGAACAGCAGTGCTGATCCTCAATGGTATCACTTCAGGCTTCAAGTGGGAATGGCATGACTGAATGCTTCCCCAGGATGGAAAATTTTTGGCACCCACAAAATTAATCTATCACTGAGAAGTCCAGAAGTTCCCAATCCAGATCAAATAGCTACTATGGAAATATCCAGTATCTCCAGTATATTTTTCTTTTATAACTTGTGGCCAAAAGAGGACCAAATGTGAAACAGGCATACCAGAGGGGTTAACACTTGTCCAGCATGCAGCCTTCCTGACCTCAAATGGTTCCCTGTGGGAGATGAAATTTCTATCCCCCACTAGTCTACCCACCCTCTGTTGCCCCCTTTCTTCCCCACACTCTCTCTGTCTCTGCCCTTTCCCTGACCTCTACCATCACCACCTTCTCCTCCCCCCCATCACTATTGCCTCCCTCCAATTTCTGCCAGTTCTGCTGTTTGGCAATATTTATTGGGATAGCTAGGCAATGCCTAAACTGGTGGACAAGATCTCACAGCATAGTATTGTGACATCTCCCCCACCCCCGATTTCCCTGCAAATCTGGAAATTCTCCCTGGTCTCTAGAAAAGCCTCCTCTATCCCTTGTAGGATTGCTAGCCCTGCTAGAGGGGGTAGGGGATCCCTCATCCCCTGTTTTTCTCTCCCACTACCACTCTGAGTGGCTGTGGGACAAAAAATTAAAAATGGCCATCCAGCCAGCAGCATGATGTCGCTTCTGGGGAAAACCCAGAACCAATGCTCCCTCTAAGCTGTGGAGTCTTGTGAGCAAAAATTCTACTTTGTGAGCTACTGGCATTAAAGTTGTGAGCGAGCGATTTGGCTACTGCATAAATTAGTTTGCTCTGGAGTCATCCTTCCTGAGCGAAGACAAAAATGTGTGAGCCAGAGGCTAAAAAACTATGAGCTAGCTTACACTAAGTCAGCTTAGAGGAAACACTGGTGATGTCATGTCTCTTCAGGAATTGTTGGCATCATGGCCCTGGTCCCCAGCAGACCAGCTCAGTGACTCAGACTGAGAGTCCTCAGAGGAAGGGCCCAATGAGCCAAAGCCACCAGCTGAGGAGGATCAGCGGGACCAGAGAGAGCCTAACATGGCCGGGGCACCTGCTGGAAATGGTCCAGTAGCACCAGAAGCAATCCTGCCTGAGCCTGCAATGGTGGCTTCAGCACTGGCTCCTGAAATAGTCACCAAGGCTCCTCTGGGCAGGACCTGGGCCCATAGCCCTCCCCCCTTGGAGCATTCACTCTGCAGGGATAGGGGATGGCATAAGGCCCAGGCTGAGGTGGCCCAAAAAAGGGGCGGTGCTCAACTGACTCCATGCAATCCCATCCCAGAGAATAATAGTTCTATTTTTTCTGTGTGGGCTGCCCCACCAGTTTTATTTTAAAGTTGTTTGTTTTCAGCTAGGTAGTGTCTGTTAGGGCAGATCGTTTCCCATTCTGGCTTTAGATATGAGTAGGACAGATCCCTTTTTAAAGAAGAAATTGGTAGAGTTGTCTTGGCTTTATTGTAGATAAGGAGCTGGAGAGGAAGCTGAAGTGAATCATAGATAATTTGTAGTCTTCAGCAGACACGACCATTTTGTTAAGTGAATTGGTTTTGTTAATCCCTTTCTAATCTGCTTAAGTAAACAGAGGCACACCATCTTCTGAGCGAGATAAAAGCTGCACAAATAAAGCAGACAATGAATTGATCCTCCCCACACCTCTTCAAAGCCTTTATCAAGCCATTCCTCATACAACAGTTTGGTGGTGTTTGTACTTTGAGAGAAGGCAAAAGATGAAAGTATGCTTATTTCAGACAGAAACAGGTATCATCATTTTTAGCACCTGTTGTTTTAAGCTTTTAAAAACATTTGTGTTACAGGAATGGGTGCTGTATGATTGGCAGTTTTGGAGGGATTTTTCATCTTATTTGATATTTCTTTGAACTGCAAAATATAATGCTTGAATAACTAAACTTCTTCCATCTTTTGCATTAGTGCAGTCTGGCATATAATTAGTCCAAACAATTTACTAGTTTATGAAGCAAATGTAGTAGTCTACCTGCCAACCTATACATTACACTGTTTTGTTTTATTAATTTATTTTAAAACATTTCTATCCATCCTCCCTATCTCCTTGGCTCATAGTGGCACACAATATAGCAACCAAGTTATAAAGGCATAAATTAAGAAAATTAAAACAGATTACAATATACAATTTATCAAATTAAAAGCATTCAGGTTTACCAATTCCAAGATTTAAAATGCACAGCATAAGCAAACTCGTAGCCATATCTTCTGTAAAAGTTCATCTTCCACCAAATGTTGCCTGTATAAGGTGTCTGAAAAACTGAAACAGAAGAATACCTCTCCATTTGGTCATCTGGAGATGATTCTCACTCACCAGAGGAGACTATAGGGGTGATTTGTTATTAGCTTCATTAGAGCCAGACCTAAATGGTTTGTTTCTCCCATATGAGCTACTGTAATTCCATTCCTAAGGGTTTTTTAATCTCAATGCCTTCTTGGGTACCAGCTTTCTTTTCTGATGAAGCAAATTTCACAGGTCATTGGGCATTGACAAGATATAAGAAGCATACAAAGTGACTAGCTCTGCCAAAGGCATATACTGGCACAGCAAAGGCAGCCTCTGAGACTGGTAGTTTTACAACATCCGCCAAGTCCTGCTCACAGTCACCAATTCCAACAATAGCTGGGACATAGATCCAGGGAGTCAGCCATGTTGGTCTGAAGCAGTAGAACAGTTGGTCCACAGCTGTCTTCCAAAAGCTGCTTTTATAACCCCCTACTGAATTGATTCCTCATATGATGCTACCTGGTTGGTCTAGGCTAGTCCAATCTCATCAAATCTCAGAAGCTAAACAGGGTTGGCCCTGATTAGTAATTGGATGTGAGACCACTGAGAAAGTCCGGGGTTGCTGTGCAAAGGCAGGAAATAGCAAACCACCTCTGAACGTCCCTTGCCTTGAAAACTTTGTGGGGTTGCCATAACTTTTTTTTTTTAATGCTTCTACCAGCCTCCACAGTACCCTGCATTTTTTATGGAGGTTGCTTTAAGCACTGGGTCCTTTCAGGAAAATGGCCTTTCTTGGAGATTGCTGGTGGCTCTACTATTCCACAATGTATATCAATCCACATTGCAAGATTTGCTGAATTTCAAGATTCTATAGATGGTGTGAAATATCACATTAACTGGGGACGGGACTGACTGTTCACTTTGTATGAACAACATTAATATTTACACTGACTACAGATGTTTTTAAAGGGATGTATATCAGTTTAAATACTTGGCAAGTGGAGAGGAGCTAAAGCCAAACCGCTTGCAAGGAGGGTACATTGTTTAAATACTCTCTACATGCTTGGTGCTGTTGGCACTGTGACTTGTGCATTATTAGATATTCCATTATTTATTTTAATATCATTAATATTTATTTTAAAGTGGAATTAAAAGCCTGTATATCTGTTTAAGTCTCCCTTGTACATCCAAACGTCTGAAGAGACTTCATGTGGAATAAATTTCTTGCCTCTCCCTCCATAAACATGAAGGGAGGCTTTGTAGACAAGGCTGGTATTTTAACTGGGCAAGAGGCATTTTAGAACTTTCTTTGTATGTTTGTTCATGCTGAATCAATGCCATCCTGACCCCCAAAATAAGCATCGCTGCAATTGAACACAAAACATCTTGTGCTGGAATGGCTGCAGTTTCATGAGAGGCAAAGAGGTAACAAACAAATTGAAGTGACTTTAGAAAATTGACTCCCAGATTTCTTTGGGCTTTGTTATATTGTTCATAGGCAGGAAATTATTTTGTCTCCAACCCTGCCAACCAGATGCTTTTCTAGAGTGTGCCCTCCCCCCGCTGCAGTGTACCAGTCAGATTCTGAAGATGTGTTGGGCTACGGTCATACATATTGATAGTACATAATCTCCTTCTGTGTATTCCGTCATTCCTCATTATGTTAATGGATGGGAATGGAATTAACGTGTTATTAAGGAAGTTCTAAATGATTGCATTCATACAGAAGATTGACCACGGCTGATGTTCTTTCCTTGGCTGGCTGTCAAATGTTGGATAAGAAGCAGATTAAGACCCTGTATTGTATAGTAACAAAAGTAATGAGTACGTTTTGGTGGGGGGGCAAAAGCTTTGGATCTTGTGATTAATTAAATTACTAGATAACTTCCTAAGTGCCTCAGTCCCGAGTATACAGATTTTAATGATGCCAAGCTTGCATGGTTATACTGAGATCATTTTGTCTTTCTCCCATGTAAATGGGCACAATCCAGGGAATATTAAGTATTCTTTACAGCCACTGAAATTAAGGGTGCTCAGCAACTTAATTGTGCATTTGTTTCTTCCTTATTTCAAGTGCAGCTTGAAATAATCAGGGCCTTGTTCTAGGCTTGCCCCCCCCCCCAGCCACTACATCTGCTCTACGTCTCCACCCACACCCTACTAACCTGCGAGTGCTCCCAGTCGCCTGTACCCCTGGTGCAGCTGAGAGAGCCACAGCCATACACTGCTACAGTCCTTCCTTGGATGGGTGCTGTGTACTATGTACTATTGGGAACACAATTGGGAAGAGGGCTTGTGAAGGAAGGGTATCTAGCTGGGTAGCAGGGGAGATGCAACATGGTTGTGGGCTGCAGTGAGGCCAGCTAGAAGCTCTGGGCCTCAGCAGCTGCCAGACCTCAGGATATGCTGAGGCCAGCCCTGATAATAAATGCTAAATGTTACTGATAACTATTTTTAGCACTTATACAGCATTTTCAGTGCTCAAAGCCCTTCACCTATGAAATGATGCAAGCTTTGCAACCAGTGGTTCACAAAAGTGCTCACCAATAGTAGGAATGTTTTTTTACCTTGATGAATGCCTATTAGGGCATAGGAATTTGGTGCACTGTGTCTTTATTAGATTTACAACATTGGGCTTTCCGCTGACTTTTTCTGTCATTTTCAGACAGCTTTTTTGTGTCTCAGAAGCATTTCTTGAGGTTTCTTGGCTGCCCTTTCTTCTTCCCTTTTCCTTTTAAAATCTCCTCAGCTAGGTTTGCCAACCTCCAGGTGGCAACTGGAGACCTTCTGCTATTACAACTGATCTCCAGACTACAGAGCTCCGTTCTTCTGGAGAAAATGGCTGCTTTGGAGGTTTATAGCATTATACCCAGTTTTGTTCCCTCCCCTCCCCAACCCCTCCTCCCTAGGCTCCATCCCCAAAATCTCGAGGTATTTCCCAACCCAAAGCTGGCAACCTTAGCCATAACACTACAGCACCACTTCAAAAAGAAACATATTTTGCCCCTTCTTTTGTCTATCTAAGAGGCAAGAATAAAGAGTTATTTTTTTAAAAAAATTACATCAGATTTGCTACTGATTTCCAAATTGAGGAAGGATTAGTGATATTCAGTCTGGTCATTAAAATTCCCTTTTCTGATTTGAAAAGCTTTTTTGGTGTAGCAAATCTGATTTCAGAGGTTTGGGGGGTGGGGTGGGGTTAAAAGAAAATTGAAGACACTGAGCCCTAAATACGGTATGTTTCATTTTGTATGTTTAAGGAATTGTTTCCATTTTGTTAACACTGTTAGTATAATGTACAGTAAATGTAGAATTATCATGTTACCCAGACTGGAACTTACAAATGGCTAGTGGGAAATAACAGTGAGTTATCAAATCCAGCCACAGTTCATCAACTTCCTTCATATTACTACTTTCAACAATGAATATATTCATAGTATAAATCTAAGCCAGTTTGAACATAGTCTGTAGTAATTTTAAAAGTATGGCTTCCAATTCCCCCCCCCCCCCCCCCAAAAAAAAACTCTGGAATTCGGGTGCTGGGCAGGTAACTGGTATTCTTTGTTGAGACCTACAACACCTTCATAGGGTTACAGTTCCCATAGTTTCTTAGTTGGGAGCTACCACAGTTAAACACTTTGAAATTGATTTCAGTCTGTAATGTAGACATGCCCAGAGTCAGCTCTCATTAGAAACATGTCTGTATGTGGGAGGGCTTACAGCAGAATTTTAATATTTTCCAGATGTGGAAAAAGAAAGATGAGGAGATTATACAATATTTCACATTTAAAGGACTAGGGATGCCAGCCTTCTAGTGGGACCTGGAGATCCCCTGGAATTAGAGCTCATATCCCAACTAAAGAGCTCAGTTCCCCTGGAGAAAATGAATGCTTGGGAGGGTGGACTCTATGGCATTGTTACCCCACTGAGATTCCTGTCCTCCCCAGGCTCCATCCCCAAAGCTCCAGGAGTTTCCAAACCTGGATCTGCCAGCCCTACCCCCCTGTCCCCTGCTGGTGGGCAGGGAGGACCTGGCAACCCTACAGGGACACACAGTTTAGCTTACAAAAAATAAACTGGGCAGCAAGCGGAAGGAAAGAAAAAGGATGAAGAAAATGGTTTGCTGTTATAAAGAACATATTTTATGAGCTGGTAGGCACCATAGTTGTATCATCTCTGTAATAATCCAGGCCCTTGGTATGATGGAAACATTTGCACAATGCATTTCTCTGGAACAGACACTTCTGGAAGCTTTAAATTCCACACAATGTTTATAGATTAAGGCAGAAATCATGTGACTCCATTCCAGAGTGCTCCAGTTACTCCTAGCAAAAGGAAATGATACTCACATTTGGGGTTAAAAGTAGTTCAGCCTTCTTGGAGTAATTGTTTCCATGTCCAGCTAATTTGCTGTCTCCCTGCTGAGACTGCCAAGAAGTGTGCCAATTAATGTCAGTTGTGGATGGGGATTTTATTATACAAACTAGTAGATGCTGAGCTGGTATCACAAAGCTTTCTTAAACAGGCCACTAAATGTCCAGCACATGGCTACTTTCCCTTCCAATCAGTGCAGCTGCCCTAGATATTTCCTCAAAATGCTACACATTTGGATTGTGATAAGCTTAGAATGTTATTTGCAACTGTAGATCCTTTTTATTTAACTAAAATAAACTATATTTTATTTGAGGTGGTTTTTAAAACAAACAAACAAAAGTCACAATTAAGTTGCAATATAAAGCTAGAAGACAGTGACATAAAATATCCAAATATAAAGTATACTCTTATCCCAAACCCCTCATCCTCACTAATTTTGCATCCAACTTGTTTGCAGGATTTAGTTAGGAAAGAAGTGCCTTGGCTTGTAGAAACAGAAGCCCTCCCCCCCCCTTTTAGAGTGGTAGTGGTTCTAGGGCTGCCAAGTCTTGAAAACTCACCGGCGGGGGGGGGAGTCCTCCTCCCGCCTGGGGTTTCTTCTGGCGCGCACACTTTGACATCACCGGAAGTGACGCAGCACATTGGGGCATTGCCAGGGCAACGCTCTGGCAATCGCCCCAAAACTCTATGGTGTCATAGAGTTTTGGGGCGATTGCCAGAGCGTCGCCCTGGCAACGCCCCCAACGTGCTGCGTCACTTCCGGTGACGTCATTACGTTGTCCTTGCTGGACAACGTCGGGGGTGGAGTTCGTCGGGAACCCCTTTAGCGGGGGATCCCCCGCCCCCGGGCTGACTTGGCAGCCCTAAGTGGTTCCCAGCTCCTTTTACTCTTCAGCCTGACAATGGGCTGAAGATAATCACACACACCCTACCTCACCTCTGAAGATGGAGTGCACAAAGCTGGGCTTCAGAGCATCTAAGCCTGCAGGCAGCTCTCAATGACTGTGCCAAAGAGCAGATGGAGAGAGACCTGGTGAGAGATATAAACATGATAGTACCAGTTGGAAACAGTGAGCATAATGCGATTAAGTTTAGCATTTATGTAAATAGGGAATTGCCCCAAAAGACCGCCACAACTACATTTAATTTTAGAAGGGGGTAACCTCTCTCAAATGAGGGGGCTTATGAAGAAGAAACTGAAAGGAAAGGTAAGGAGGGTCAAATCCCTTCAGGAAACTTGGTGACTATTTAAAACTACAATTCAGGAAGTGCAGATAAAATGTGTACCACAGTTTAGGAAAGTTATGAATAGGTATAAAAAATGGCCTGCATGGTTAACCAACAAATAATGGCAGCAGTAAAAGGTAAGAACGATTCTTTTAAGAGGTAGAAGGCTAGTTCAAGTGAGGTAGATAAACGGGAGCACAGGTTTGGCAAATAAAATGGAGGCAATCAGACAGGCAAAAAAGGATTATGAGGAACATATTGCAAAAAAAGGTAGGCTTAAAGACCAACTAGGGTTGCTAACCTCCAGGTGATGGCCGGAGATCTTCTGCTATTACAACTAATCTCCAGGCAACAGAGATTAGTTTACCCGGAGAAAATGGCCGTGGACTGTAAGGTATCATTCCTCACAGAAGTCCCTCCCCTGCCCAAACCCCACCTCCTCAGGCTCCACCCAGAAAATCTCCAGGTATTTCTCAACCCCGAACTGGCAACACTAAGACCAACAATAAAAAATTATTTAGATATGTTAGAAAACCAGCTAGGGAGGCAGTGGGGCCCTTGAATGACCAAGGGGTAAAATGATTACTACAGGATGATGGGCAAATGACCACGAAACTGAATGTATTTTTTGTCTTCACTGTGGAAGATGGAAGGTGCTTGTCCACTCCAGAACTGCCAATTTCAGGAGGGCTGTCGAAAGACCTGAGTCAAACTGAGGAGATCCTACAACTGATGAACTACAACTGACAAATCACCAGGCCCAGATGGCATACATCTGAGAGTTCTGAAAGAACTCAAATGTAAACTTGTGGATCTCATGACAAAACTATGCAATCTATCACTAAGATCTGCCAACATTCCTGAGGACTAAAAGGTAGCTAATGTAACCCCCATCTTTTAAAAGGGTTCCATAGGAGATCTGGGAAATTACAGGTGGGTCAGTTTAACATCAATACTGGATAAATTGGTGGAATCCATTATTAACATAGAATTAGTAGGCACATTGATGGGAAAAAAGCTACTGAGAAAAAATCAGCATGGATTCTGTAAGGGAAGATCTTGTCTCACTAACCTTTTAGAATTCTTTGAGGTGGTGAACAAGCATGTGGACAAGGGTGATCCAACAGATTATGTTTACCTAGACTTCTGGAAAGCTTTTGATAAATTTCCTCATCAAAGGCTCCTAAGTAAACTCAGCAGTCATGAGATAAGAGAAAAATGTGGGTTAAAATGGTTAATTAACTGGAAACAGAGAGTAAGTTGGGTGCCATTAAGGCAGACATTCAGGTCATGGCTGGCAAGATTGTTATTGACATGGAAACAGGAACATTCTGTTTTTTTATGGATTTGGGATAAGCCACCATTTACTGTAGTAGTCAGCCAAAAATTTGAGGTCCCTAGTCAGTATTTCCTCAGCCCTTTCAATTGATATGTGCCTTACTGCAATCGCCATGTCAGCGGCATAAGCAAACTTACCGGATATTTCCTTGAGAACATCAGAGATGTATAGATGGAAAAGAACTGGAGTGAGGACTGAGCCCTGGGGTAGACCATTATTTGGTTTCTTCTGCTTGCTGATTGACTGATCCCTAATTCCTTGGAAGTTTCTATCACTCAGCATGTTATTTAGGTGTCAAAATAATGTTCTGCTGCGGAAAACTTGTACAGCAGACCATCCCTCCAGACTGTGTTATAAGTGGCAGTCAGATGGGTGAAAAATGCTGATGTCTTAAGACACTTCTGATATCCTGCCTCAGTGAAATCTTGCTTGCTCTATAGGGACATGTTTGTTAATTCTGTCACTGATTCTGTTCAGGATTAGCCTCTTGTTGTTTATTGAGCCTGGGTCATCCCTGAGTTAGTACATGAGGCCAGCTGAGCTTGTTGCTCCTGAACAATAGCTTACCAGGATCCTGGAATGGACCTATAGAAAAGTAGTGTTGTGTAAATAGCCTATTGTTGGGAGTGGGGTGTGTTTGGGTGTGGTGTTTGCATGCTATATAAACAGGACTGCAGCCCTGGAGTTAGGTCTAGTTGTGTTCCTGAAATCACTAAATAAAGTAGAGCTGTTCACTGCAATGCATCTTGAACTCAATGTTTAACACCTCTCAAAGAATTTATAACAGGAGCTCAGAAGGAAAATAGGTCTGTAACTTTCTGTCAGAAGTTTTGGTTTTCCAGGTTTCAGAATAGCAACTATTTTTGCTTTCTTGAATTCCAGTGGAAGTCTTCCTGTTCTCATGATGTCAGAAGAAGCTTTGCGAGCCACTTCTTAGTGAACATGCAGCTGTTGATTAGGAACTCATATGGATGCAGTCAAAGCCTGATGACTTTCTGCTCATGATGGCCTTCTTTGCCTTGGAAATCTCATCAGCACTGAAATCCCCTGATACTAGACCTTCTTTCAAGTTTTCTTTCTTACTCCACTGTGAGACTGTACACCTTTCTGTCAGCCTCTTTGCCTCTGAGTTCGTTTTTACTTTACCTCAGTCATTCATATCTTGGGCTGTCTTCACAGGCCAGAAACCCTATGTGTTTAAGCTGAAGTGACAGTCATTGAAGTGTAAAATGTTTTCCTTGCTGAGCAATTGAATATTCTTCCACCGGCTCTATTGGGTCAACCTGTAGCAGAGACTACAGAAATGTGTAGATGTTTAAGATGATTTTCACAAAGCAGTTAGGGGGGAACACTCCATTTATGGGCCTAGTTCAGAGTTTGCAGTGGGATTTGCCATCCAGTCCTGATGAGTTAAGTGATCTTTTTGTATTATGTAACTGGAATAAAAACTGTTTTGGTAGATTCAAGCCCTTGTGTTTGGATGTCGCTGTTACCCCATCCCTTCAGGCTGGCTGCTTTGTATTCATACGCTGATGCTTTGGTAATGATTTTCAATAGTCATCCAAAGGATGTTCTGTTACAGTAGTGAAGGGCTGATCAGCATAGGATGGTGCCCTTAATTCACATGGCTTGTGTCTTAGGGACACTGTATTTAGCTGACAGTTATTATTTAAAGAATTGATTTTGGAATATTGTGATTAGTCTATCTAGTTGTTTCCTGGCTTGCTCTTTCTCTTTAAATGCTGTGAGCTAGCTCACAGTTTTTTAGCCTCTGATTCACACATTTTTATCTTAGCTCAGGAAGGATGGCTGCAGAGCCAACCAATTTATGCAGTGGCAAAATCACTCGTTCACAACTGTAATGCCAGTAGCTCACAAAGTGGAATTTTTGCTCACAAGACTACACAGCTTAGAGGGAGGATTGAGACAGATCAGACTGATTGCACTGAGCAGGGAAGGCCGGTGTCCCTGGATGTCTACCAACTCAGCCAAAAGCCTGGTGGAACAGCTCCATTTTGTAGGCCCTGCTAAATTGTAGTAAGTCCCACAGGGCCCTGATCTCAACAGGGAGCATGTTCCACCAGACAGGGGCCAGGACTAAAAAGGCCCTGGCCAAGGCAAGGCAGATGTTCTTCAGACTGGGGACTGTTAAGCAGTACTTCTCAGAGGAGCACAAGGATCTTCGGGGAACCCGCAGGGAGAGATGGTCCCATAGGTATGCTGGTCCCTGGCCACAAAGGGCCTTTAAGGTTAATATCAGAATCTTAAATCTGATCCGGTACTCAGCTGGCAACCAATGCACATTACATTAAAGCCCGTTACAGTAATCCAGCATGGTTGTGCCCACCATGGCCAGATGGTAATAGGATGTAATGTTTTACTTAATAATGTGTAAGAATGTATTTTCTTCAATGTGTTGTGAACCTCCTTCAGCTGAACAAAAAATTAGTAGTTTTGAGTAAAGGTGTGAAGGCCCGTGGAGGGGGGGGGGGGGAATTGTATATATGTGGGGTCCCATTTATTTCTATGGCCTTTTCTGATGGAAAAATTGGAAATTTTGAGTATCCTATGTAATATTTTCTCTTTTTGAATGAGTAAATTGCTTTGAAAGACATGCTGTACAGATACACCATTCTTTAATCCAAGATGCATTCCTGCACCTAGAAGGATACCAAATTTTAAAGAGGGGAGCATGCAGGTCTTACATCACTTCTCAACAGTTGTGTGCCTTCTGTTTCCCTTTTAACCTGATGTGGTTGACCTTTTCACCTGTCCCTCAAACCACTGTGACACATTTCCCCACACTCTGGGGGGGGGGGGGGGAGAGAAAGTATCTTATTGCTGTACCTTGCAGGAGGGAGAAGAAAGATAAGAAGGACATGGGGCAGAAACTGCACCAAACCCTCAGAGGAAAACTGAAAGTTGCATTGAGAACTTAGTTTTTTAACCAGAGAGCAAAAATGTAGGTACATCTGCTAAGATAGCATAGAGTGCATCAGCTTGCAGTTTCCTCTCAGGTACTGGGTATTTCTTGAATTTTGCTTGTATACACCTGAAGCAGCAAGGCCCATTGTGACAATAAATACAATGGACTGTAGACAGGCCTGCAGGGTTCAGCTCCCCTCATTTCTTTCCCCACCCCGACTGTCGTTCCACCCCATGGCTGCCGGAGGTCTCATGCCCACCGTACCCAGCCCCCATTTGAGGGTGCAGCTGCTGAGGCCACCTGGTCTCTTCCCCCCAGCCACTGGTCCGGATGAAGCATACAACCCAGGGCTCGAAGCCCTCCTTTTATGCTGGCTCACCCAACTGGCCTGATAGGCTATTATCAGTCTATTTACATTTCATAGGTTCCCTGGGAGAAACCTAGGTACATGATTGGTGGCCGGTTTGAATCCACCTGGCCTTTGTTCTACCTGGCTGAAGCTCAGGTAGTTTCTTGGCCATGTGCTCTGGCCACATGGCGGTCGCCATTACGGGAGCACATGGCGACCGCATGGTCAATACATAACACCAAGCCACCCAGCCTCCCCCTCCCCAAGGCTCTGTTTGAGGCTGCTGCGGCGTGCCAGGCCACCTGGCCTCATCCCCCCGCCTTCATTGGGGGCTGCGCCGGTCCTTGTCCCCTCCGCACTCCCTGGCCTGAGCTCCGTCCTCATCCTCCATCCTTCTGGCCACCTCTTTCGGCCAGCTTTTCCCTTGGGCTTGGCATCCCAACCTGCGGCGGTGGCTCTCTGGGTGGGTGGGCGGGACTGTGGGGCATGTTCGCCCCAGCACCGCTTCAGCCAATGGCCAGGGTTCCTGTACTGAGTGGCGGTTCGTGCAGCCTACGCCTGAGGGAAAACATTTTATATGGCCATGGTGGTCACCCCAAACTGGAAATATAATATAGAGAGATATTGCAGTTTTATATGTTAAGTAAGTTATAAATAATGCATTTTATGGCATTAAAGTAGTAAAATTATTTTTGGACAGTAAGTATTGCATATATTTCAATTCCCCCCCAAATTTCCAATTTTTTTCTGGTGAAAAAAACAAAATTCTCCCCCCAATGACTTCAAATTTCTAGAAATTTTACATCTCTAGTTTTCAGAGTTCCCTCCCAAGTGTATGGAATTTAAATAGCTATAAGTGCAGGCCCATGATACCCCCCCCCCCATTTTCTCACTGTGCCTGTGCCCAGTGTGACTCCTGGACCTGTATCTCCATTGCCAGTGGGCCCAGCATGATGCCTCAGCAGCTCTGCCAGCGGCAGCATGCCCAGCATGGCTCCTGGGGTCCATCAGCAGCAGCAGCATTCCCAATGCAGCCACTGCTGGACCCAGTGCAGAGACCCGGGCTGCACAGCTGCTGCCACTGGATCCAGCGTGGCTCCCTGGTGCCTATTGACTGTCAGATGTAAGCACATTTTCTGTGCAAACGTGGAGAACCCTGTTTTACTTTTGGTGGAATTTACCCCCCCAGGGGTAAACTACTATACTTTGTAAACAAAGTACAAAGATTTAATTTTTTACATTTTTACATTTTTCTGCATACCCGGGGAGTGCCTCAAGTTTACAGAAAAATCTCTTTTGCCTCAGGGTGCCCCCGATCTGTAGATTTAGATTTCTGCAGAGGGGGCCACACATGGCTAATAGCATATAGACAAATGGAGGGCCTTTGAAACTGACTGTGAAGCTCCCCCCCCCCCCCGCTGTTTGGCATGACCCCCTTGGAGCCCAACCACAGCACCAGTGGTGTCTGAGAGCTTTTCTGAGCCCGGAGGGGCTGTTGGGCTTTACCGCTGCCACGGCTAGGCTCAGAGAGGCGGCTGGGCTCTGTCCCCCACCGCAGCCAGGCTCAGAGAGGCTGCTGGCCTCTGCCGCCATGCCTGGGCTTGGAGTGGCTCCCGGGCTCCACCACCACCATGGCTGGGCTTGGAGTGGATTTATTGTTGAGCAGCTGGAGAAGGGCTTGGTGTCTGGTGCTGCAGCAGCAGTGGCTCAGCCGCCATGGCTGACCTCACCAGCAGCTTCCAGGCTTTGTCACCACTACAGCTGCTACTGCTACAGCCTTCAGCTCTGGGCCCTTATTTATTTACTTTGAGGGAATTTAAACCCCGCTATGATTTTTTTAAAACTTTCCAGATTTTTCTGCAAACTCAGGGTACCTAAGTTTGCAGAAAAATCTGCTTGGGGTAAGTGGGGCCAAGAGCCATGGGTTTAGCTATCCACTGATGGGGGCCACACTTGGAAAATAGATATATAGGTAACACAGTGTTTACAATCCCATGATGGAGGAATTGTACACTTGGAACCAGATTATTTGGTCCACAGTTTCTGGGGTCATCACACTACCCTTTCATGAAGTTAGTATGGATTTTAAAACCTTGGTGGCATTAGGACCTATCTAAGGATTGAGTCAGTTCCATTTGGTTTCTGCCTAGCAATGGCTACAAAAATGACTGTCAGCTCAGTTCTGTTCAGTTGATACACCCATGTACATTGAAACCCATGGCTTTAGGCATGCTTAATTTATTTATTTATTTATTTATTTGTTTATTGCTTATATTTCTAGCCTACCTTGCTGGCAAGCTGGCTCAAGGTGGCTTCCAACAGTTAAAATACTATAAAACAGTAGTTTACACAGATTTAAAACACAGCATAGTTTGCAACTAAAACAAACAGATAAAGATGGTGGCAATCAGAGTTGCATGGTGAAAAGGGCAAATTGCGCCACCTCTGGCAGGGTCTCAGCCAGCAAGTTCCAGGGACCTTGTAATCCTTAGTCCCCCGGTTGCGGCTCCTAGTCGAAGGCCTGGTGGAAGAGCTCCATTTTGCAGGGCCTGTGGAACTGTAATAATTCTGCATAGGTTCAGAAAATGATGATATGAATGCCCATTCTAGGCATATTTGTTGAGTGCGCAGGGAATGCCACTTCAAGTTTTTTTTTGGGGGGGGGGGTACAGATTGCCAGGGAGGGCATCATCAGTACTGTGAATACAAAGTCCTTATTTCAGAAAACTACATTCTAGAGTGTACCAGGTCTAAACTAGCACTGAACTTCTGTCTTGCTATTGATGTTTACATGTTAATGTGGGGAAGAGGCATTTGTAATGCAAATGATCATTCTGACCATTGTAGGTTTGACATCTGCATTACAAAGCAATAGAAGCAAAGGCTGCTTGAAAATGCTCCAAGACTGGCTTTTTCAATCAGGACAAAAAGAAGCAGAACAGTTTGTAGGTTGATTATAATTGCTTCTGGTATATTCTGAGTTTTCATCCTTTTCAGTTAGTGGCTTGTGTATTATTCATGCAAACACTTTAAAGATGAAAAAGCTAGCAAAGTGTTTTTGTGATCAGTGACATGTCACATAGCTGTAGGAAGAAGATGCAATATCAGATTTCAATAGCCAGTATCAAAATGTCATTGTGTTGTGTCATCACAAAATGAAAAGCCTCATATCAATGTGACAGTGTTGTCCACATCAGTGTGACAAAGCATTACGTGAAAACCTCAAGCTCCTATTTTAGTATTTCATCATCTTTGTAATGCTCTGTTAGAGTTCTGAGTGGAAAATGGGCGGTGAGACTCATGCCTGTTTTGCTTTGTATTGGGAAAGAACTTAGTCCATTTGAAGATTGATTAATCCAAGTTATCCAACATTCTTTTGGACTAGAGAGAAATAGCTCCTTGAGTCTCTGGGGCATGGATCCTTGTAACTGGTTCGCTGCCTTAATGAGGCTTGGAGGTATAAGATGGCATTATGTTAAAAAATTCACCACAAGGTATATATTTTCTTAACAGACACAGTTATTAGAAAACTTGTTTGCAGGTTGGTCCAAAATACCAAATCCCCCTAACATAATGATGTGGGGGAGGGACACCTGAGGACTTGAGGTGGCGAAGAAATCTCACCCCCCACTGGTCCCCACTTCTTGTGTTCTTTGTCTTTCCCCTTCCCCTCCATGTCCAGCCTCCCAGTTGCTTTGTTTCCATCTTGTCACCTGCTCAGTTGTCTAGTTTGTTCAACTCACAATCCGCATTACAAAAAGCACCCTCTTTTTAGAAGAGAGTAAATAAGATAAATGCTTAACCCTTCTCTTGCTTCCTGCTTTTCTCCTTCAATGTACTCTTCTGTGCTTTTTTGTCCACCACATTATTACACAATCATTTTGACTTCACAAATGCAGGTCTGGAACCTTGTGTGAATGTGTGTCATGTAGGGAGAGGAAGTAGTTGAGATGACACCCATTGTTAAAGTTTCTGTTATTTAAAGAGGCTTACAAGTATGGTTCAAAGGCCACCATCATCTCTGACTTCAAAACATTTACTTTGTTGCTTCTGTTGTAACAAAGTAAACATTTTTACAAAAGAGAGACATTTGCTTTATTCTACAAAAATGCCCTTTTAAAAAATCATTGTGAACTCACAAAAAGGGTTTTTGTAATTTTCTATGCAGATGTGGGTAGCCTTTTTCTACTGATGGACTGCTGTTCTTATCACATCCTCCCTTCTTTTTTGCCTTCCTAAGTGAAATGCTCTCTATGAAGCATGCATATTATGGTTTGAAAATGAATTGATGTCAATGAAGTTTTGAAACTGAAGAGTTTCATCCCCCTAGTCTGGAGCTTCTGTACTAATTACAAACTGAGACCAAATTTTTCCAAAAGTAATGATATTGCCCCAGCATCAACATCTTCACAACTGTAGCATCCCTCTGCTTTTCATGCTGAAGTTCATCTGAGGGCAGCAAAGAGGTTTAACAGAGCCCAAGTCCACTGGGAAACTGAAATAACCTAGGATTTCTGGACCTTATTAAGAACTAAGAAGTCAGCAGAAAGTATCAGTTTGCAGGGGTCTGAGCACCCATGAAGCAACAGAGAATGCTTGCGCTAATATTTCTTGCGAATTACAGCACAAGCCTAAAGAGAGTTATGTGCTTCTAAGCCCACTGAACCCTGCTTAGTTCTGAGAAACTTCTGAGTTCTCACTAAAGAGAATAAGCTGTAGAATACTACATTTTTCAGGTGTCTGGGTACTTACAATGTGGCCGCATCTGCAGCAGCCTTTTTATTAACACTTCCATCACTGAAAGATATATGTGGGAAAGGGAAGGGAGTAGAGGAAAGTGGCTCATGTGGGGATTGGGTCAATCTACAGGTCTTCTGTGTGTGGAGAGTTGCTTACATAGGGAATGGGCACAAGAGGGGCTTTGTTGTGCTCCTGGGGAAATCATCAGAAGTAGGATGTGGAACTTCAAACGGGCCTCAGTTTAAAATGAGCTAACAGACATCTGATCCAATTGAAGATAGCATATTCTGAAATAAGCCAGAGTATAACCATTGCTAACAATTATAATAGTTGTATGGATAAATATTATATTTTCCCCTCAGATGCATGTATCATTTTCATTTTTAGAAACTTTCAGGTTTTATTGTATGTTTGGTACTAAATCTACAGGTGACTAAAAATGTCTTGCTAGTTTTATGTGTGGTACTGTATTTTCTAAGTAGTACCACTGTCTACCACCTCAAGAACCAAATACCAGCTGACAGTACAGAATATAAATGGTTAAAATAATATACTGTTTTGTGTGCTATAGGGCTGCTCTCAAAATTGTAATTCCAATGCAAGTTCTCCCCACCCCGAAATTGCACACCATATCACAGTCTGCATTTTCAGTGTCCTCATTCCACACAATTGGCAGGTAGGAATGGAGAATTGTGCAGCATGATGATATCATGATTTCTGGTTAGTGATCTTATGCATTAGAAATCCCAGGCCTAGAAATAGACAGTGGCTTGCCATTGCATCTCATCAAGTATACTGTGTGTACTTCTGCCTTCAGCAAATGTTGATGTACTTATTACTTATGAACTTGAGTCAGGCCACTGGTGTATCAAGCTCAGTACTGTGTACTCTGACTAGTATCCGTGTTCACTTTACCTACTACCTGATCCAGTTAACTGGAAATGCTGAGGACTGAACCCAGTTCCTTCTGCCTGAAAAGCAGGCACTCTGTCATGGAGCTGCTGCCATATCTACTAGGCCTATTTTTCCTTTTAAATAGTTTTACATTTTGCTGTCATCATTTTGACCTGCAAAGTTCTGCAGAACTTAAACCCCCCTCTTTGGACTGATATGAACTTTTATGAAGCACCTGAATCATTCACATGTAGACAAACAAATCTGATCATTCTCACTGAAATGATTTTCTGTTCTGCTACCCTTTGGAAAAGGAATGACAGCACAGAGGATCTGAATCTCTGCTGGGTTAGGCCTTTCTCAGCAAGCTAGTTGGGCTGAAGAGGAAAGCAATATGAGAGGTAAGCCAAGGTCAATTCCCTAAAGGCAGCCCAAGCAGGTAATACAGATAAGGAGAGAAGTGAATAATAGGACTGGATAGCCTGACTGTCTCTCAGAATCAGGAAGTCAAGCAGAAGCAAAAGAAGGAGGAGGATCTTGAAGCTGTATGCAGGAGGTCAGGTTGCGCAGATAAAGTCTCTTTAAGAGGTAAGGGAAGTTTATATAAAGGGACAACAAGGACCTGAAACCAAGTGAGGGATGGAGCAAGGATATAAAGCTACCTGGGCTTTAGAAAGAAAAATGACTCAAGAAAGAGGTTTCCAACCCGGTTCCCTGAAAGGCCCATAGTTCAAGTTCTCCCAATGCTTGATGATTCTCTGAAAATTTGGGCTGCAGGTTTTAATTTAATTTAAGAATTAATAACTGGAAACTTTTTATCCCAGATTAAAACTTCTCCATTTGTTAATTTTTAAATCCTGTCCTTTTGCCAAGCACCTCAGGGTGCCATGCATGATTTCCACCCCCTTTTAGCATCATAACAGCCCTGTAAGTAAATTCAGAGAGAATCATGGTAAAGAAGGGTTTGAACTGAGTTTCTGGATGCTAACCTGACAAGTAGAGACCTACAAGAAACTTACAGAAGCAGCCATCTAGGGTTGCCAGCCTCCAGGTGGGACCAGGGGATCCCCTGGAATTACAGCTGATCTCCAGACTACAGAGATCAGTTTCCCTGCAGAAATTGGATGCTTTGGAGGGTGGACTCTGTGGCATTGTACCCCGCTGAGGTCCTTGTCCACCCCAGGCTCCATTTCCAAATCTCCAAGACTTTCCCAACTTGGATCTAGCAACCCAACCTTCCCATCCCCCACCAGTGAGCAGGGAGGACTTGGCAACCCTAAGCTATCCTATTCCCCCCACCATTGTTTCCTCGCCTCTTTCCCTACTTCTTTGTCTCTCACTCTTTCTCCCTCCCACAACCCCTTCTCTTCCCCTCTCTCTCCCCCCTCCTGCATGCCTGCCACTTTCTCTCTCTCTCTGCCCCCACCCCATCATTTCTTTCTCTGTCTGTCTCCCCACCCCATCACTATTTCTCTATTTCTGCCCCATACTCCATCACTCTTCCTTTCTCCCCCTCTACCCCATCAGTCTCTTTCTGCCCCGTCACTATTTCTTCTCTCTCCTTCTTCCTCCCCAACCCCATCACTGTCTTTCTGTCTTTTTCCTCCCTCATCACTCTCTCTTTCTACCCCCACATCACTATTTCTTCCTCACCTACCCTGGTCGCCCCCCCCCCTGCTGCCTCTGCAGTGCCCAGTGTGGCATTATTCAGCCCTCCCCCCCACACACACACTATCACTGTTCTCAGTGGTGAGCCTGGCGTGGGTCCTGGTGGGCCAACTGAAGCTTCTCCTCTACCATTGCCACCCTCAGTGGAGAACCCAGCACAGCTCCTGGTGGTCCTGCTGAACCCCCACCAATATTTATATCCTGCTTTTCTGCACTCAGAAGGGCAACCAAGATGGCTAACAATTTCAACATACGTGACGTAATCATATTTTAAAACCATTAAAATTTTAGTGTGATTGGTTTCACTCTTTGCACTGGATGTCCAATTCTTTAGAAGTGTGTGTGTGGGGAGGGTGTTATGCAGTGATGGCTGAAAAGAATGAGCCAAAATTTGTATGGGCTTCTTTTGAAATAGAAAAGGTGTGCTGCTGAAAATGTGTCAGTGTAGTCTTAGTTACATCCTTCTAAGCCTGTTGACTTTAATGGGTTCAGAAGGGTATAACTCCGCCTAGGATTGCAGTGGCTGAGACCAACACTGTACCCATCCATGTTTTGTAACCTTGGGGAGAACTTTCAAATAGTTTGCTGAGATGGTGAAATGAGGACAAGAGGTGTCTTTCCCTTTGCCACTTGGAGGAGGTCCAAATGTGAGTTGTTTCAGTCTCAAGTCATTCTTGTGCTAAGGAAACAAAGACTATTCTTCATGTTATATAGAATTATATTAGTGCATTTCCCCAAAGGCCAGTTCTTCTCCTCTTCCCAGCAATGATGTAATCTTGGCAGGATATGGCGAATTCTCACTTTACTGAGGCATTACTATAAATAATTAAAACGGTACTTGTCAATTCTAATGATCAAATGCAGTTTCTGTAGCCCTGACATGGATAGCCCAGGCAAACCCAATCTCATCAGATCTCAGAAGCTAAGCAGGGTTGACTCTGGCAAGTACTTGGATGGGACACCTCTTTGGAATACCAGCAGTCTGAAGGTTGGGGGCATGCTTTATTCAGCTACCTCTCTGAATATCCTCCAGGCCACCAGTAGGGGGTCAGTCACCAGAGATCACCATGACTTCCAGGTGCACACACACACATGCACACTTGCACGCACACACATGCACATATGAAAAATACCCCCAAATGCAGTTTCTGTGACCTTATGAGACTCAGTGTCTTGTATGCTTAGTTCCTTAATATGGGATAGAGACCAGTCACCAGTGTGAGTTAACATGATGCATATACAACATGTGACTTACGGGCTCCAGAATCTTTCAGTTTTCCTTTATAGGCATTACCTATGAAGGGGGTGGGGGTGGGAGAATGTCTTGAACATTACTGTTTGCAGTTTGCATTCTTTATGCAGTTTGCATTCTGTATGCACAGATGTCAGGGCTAAGTGTGTTTTATTAATAGGGTAATCAACCAACAGGGTGATCCTCTGCATGTTCACTCAGAAGTAAATCCCAGGGCTTAATGGGGACTTATGATTCAAACTTATTTAGCCTTACTGAAGTTAATGAGTTTTAATTCTAAGTAATGTGTATGGTATTGGGCTATATAAGCTTTTTGTTGCTTACCTGTTTTCTGTCTCATATACTAGCCCCTGCTAAAACATATAAAAATTAATTTCACAGAAATTCAGAGTGGAGAAACTGTTGTTTGCTTTGAGTGTCTTTGAGTGTCTTTTAACATATTATATAAGTAGCAGTTCCTCCATCTTTCTCTTTCTCACTTCAAGCCAGGGCTCCGTTGGGGCCGGAGTGAGCCGGAGCGCTGCTCCGGGAGAGAAGGGGCTGGGGGGCGGGGGCGGGCGGGGGCAGGCGGGCCCCGCCCCGCCCCAGTCGCCTTCTCCGGAGCCGCGGCTGGCCGCGGCTGGCCCCGCCGAGGAACCCCGTCCCGCCCCCAGTCGCCTTCTCCGGGGCCACGGCTGGCCACCGCCGGCCCCGCCAAAGAGCCCCGTCCCGCCCCCAGTCGCCTTCCCAGGGGCTGCGGCTGGCCGCCGGCCCCCGGGAAAAAAACCCTCCCTCCTCCAGTCTTCCCTCCTCCAGTCGCCTTCCCAGGGGCCGCGGCTGGCCGCCGGCCCCCGGGAAAAAACCCTCCCTCCCCCAGTCGCCTTCCCAGGGGCCGCGGCTGGCCGCCGGCCCCAGGAAAAAAAACCCTCCCTCCCCCAGTCCCCTTCCCAGGGGCCGCGGCTGGCCGCTGGCCCCGGGAAAAAAAACCTCCCTCCCCCAGTCGCCTTCCCAGGGGCCGCGGCTGGCCGCCGGCCCCGGGAAAAAAACTCTCCCTCCCCCAGTCACCCCCAGAACCCCCCCTCCCTCCCCCACTCAACAGTTCCCCGGGCCCAAGGGAGGCCTGAGTGGCTTAACGCAAGGGGGGGGGGGAAATGCCAGCCCCAGTGGGGGGGAGAAGCGCCCCTCCCTTCCTTCCCTCTCCCGCCCCACCTACCTACCTGTTCCTTCCTTCTCCTCTCCCTTCCTCCCTCCCTCTCCCCTTCCTTTCTTCCTTCCTTCCTTCCTTCCTTCCTTCTCTCTCCCCCCAACTACCTACCTACCTTCCTGTTCCTTCCTTCCCCCCCTTCCTCCCTCTCTCCCCCCTCCCTCCCTCCCTCCCTTCCTTCCTCCCTTCCTTCCTTCCTTCCTTCCTTCCTTCCTTCCTTCCTTCTCTCTCCCCCCAACTACCTACCTACCTTCCTGTTCCTTCCTTCCCCCCTTCCTCCCTCTCTCCCCCCTTCCTTCCTTCCTTTCTTCTCTCTCTCCCCCCCAACTACCTACTTACCTTCCTGTTCCTTCCTTCCCCCCTTCCTCCCTCTCTCCCCCTTCCTTCCTTCCTTCCTTCCTTCCTTCCTTCCTTCCTTCCTTCCTTCCTTCCTTTCTTCTCTCTCTCTCCCCCAACTACCTACCTACCTTCCTGTTCCTTCCTTCCCCCCTTCCTCTCTCTCTCCCCCCTTCCTTCCTTCCTTTCTTCTCTCTCTCCCCCCAACTACCTACCTTCCTTCCTGTTCCTTCCTTCCCCCCTTCCTCCCTCTCTCCCCCCTTCCTTCCTTCCTTCCTTCCTTCCTTCCTTCCTTCCTTCCTTCCTTCCTTCCTTCCTTCCTTCCTTCCTTCCTTCCTTCCTTTCTTCTCTCTCCCCCAACTACCTACCTACCTTCCTGTTCCTTCCTTCCCCCCTTCCCCCCTTCCTCCCTCTCTCCTTCCTTCCTTCCTTCCTTCCTTCCTTCCTTCCTTCCTTCCTTCTCTCTCTCCCCCCCAACTACCTACCTACCTTCCTGTTCCTTCCTTCCCCCCTTCCTCCCTCTCTCCCCCCTTCCTTCCTTCCTTCCCCCTCCCTCCCTCCCGTCTTGCCTTCTGACACACTGCCCATGACGTCAGGGATGTGTGGCCTTTTGACACTTCCGGTGACGTCAGGGGGTATGGCATATGCAAATGAGTTATGCTAATGAGCTCCTGCACCTCTTTTTTTACGAAAGGACCCCTGCTTCAAGCTATAGTTTTTGAGGGCTAAGCAAAGCACAGACACATATGGAGGGTTGCTGCCCCTCCTGCTCTCTGGCATGGGTATCACGTCCTGTTCCCACTTCACCCATGCTCAGTGGCAGGAATAGGGATCTTCCCAGTCATTCACCATCCAAGCAGGAGGCCTACTTCCATTTTGTTTAGCCTGGGGCCTGGCCTTGTTCACCTCTTGTGAAAGCAGAGAGAATAAGTAACTTTAGGTAAAAGACTGCAGGTTGGCTGATGGACGAGTCCTTAGTGAGAATTTTGGCAGGTAATACAGATAGATGATTCATGTGCTGTTGTGGAGGAGTGGTTGACTTGCTAGTGTTCTTCCTCTTTTATTTTTAATTTTCTTATCAGCATTTTGATTGGAGCAAAGCGTCTTAGAATAATAGCTACAAAGCTGACTGTGCCTGATTGAGTGAACTAGCAGGCCATTAAACGACATGATTACCTGCCTTTCTCCTAGCCAGTCTACTTTCCCTTGGCTTGTATTTCCCCGGACTGTGATCCTTTTGGGAAACAATTTTTTATAGACTAGGATGGGCAAGATTTTTCTATGAGAGTAGGACAAGTGGGCTGTTCATGCACCAAACAATAGTGGAGTCTGGGCAGCAAAAAGAAGGCAGAATGGCCCTGGCAACAAGGCTGCAATGTTATATTTATGAGGGTTTGATGAGAAAAACAGGTATGTTTCACATGCCTAAGACCTCTTATTTAATGAGATGTTTTACCTCTTGTTGGAGTTATTATGTAGTTCCTGCTGTGTCCAGCCAAATACCTATGTGTACTGAATTCACAACTTGCCATATTGCGACAGCATAGATGATATCGCCTCTCCATCTTATGTCTCATGCCGATTTCTAAGATAAGCTAAAAATGCCATTTTCAAATTACGGTCTGTGTGCCAGCTCAAGACGAGATTGACAATTAGAGAGGTGGTATTTTTGGCAGCTATGCGCCTATGGAACTTCCTCACCCTAGAGACTTGCTGTTATCTCAGCAACTTTCATAGTGGCTTCACACATCACAAGATGTGACATAAAGTAGATCTGCAGGTGACATTTGCTTCTACTTTTCACTCTCTTGGTATAACATCCAAAGGAGGAACTTGTTTTTAGAACACATGTGTCTTTACACTCAGGTGATGTGTGAATGGAATATGCACAGTTCCTTGCAGAAGAGTTTTGCAAGTTCTCCTTTATACTAGAAACTTACAAAATGGATGCATTAATCACTTGTGTATCCACTTTTTGCCACATCTAATGCACGAAACCATCTCCAGTATATCTATTCAAACCTTATCAGTATCAGGTCCTGGCTCCTCCGGGTCGGTCTGCTGTGGGGTCGGAGTCTCCAGGATGTGATTTTTAGCCGGTTGTGATGGGTTGGCAAGCCTCAGATGTAGCTGGAGGAGGAGGTTCTAGGGGTCCTAAGGGTTGCTTCTTCTCTCTCTCTGTTACTCCGTGTACTACTCTGAGAGCAGCATGCTCTTCCTCCCTGGTCTGCCTGAGCCACTTGGCTTAAATCAATTTTCCAATCAACCGTTTTCCCCACTCCCACCAATCCCCATTTTTCCCCAAAGAAGCAGGGGAGAGGAAGGACCTGTGGTTACTCCCAACAGGAGATGCTCCCACAGGACCTGCCTCTGTCCTCTACCCTCAGCGTCGGATGGGGCAGCCACTTCACAGGGCCTTGCCTCCCTTCTGGGCCTTGATCCAGCTGTGTCCTCTGCAAGGTCTAGGTGATCCCTGCCTCGCTGAAGGATAGTTGGCACCCTGTGGTGTCTTACTCCTCTCCTGGCCTCGGCCAAAGGGCTCAGGTGGCCCCTTGTTGTCCTGAGCCTGCCTTCCTGCCCAATCATCTGCCAGGATGAAGCTGGGGCCCAGTCTGCCTTCTCCTCTTTCTGGTGCCACCAGTTTGGACAGGACCTTGGCTCCCCCAGCCCCAGGTAAATCGGGGGCCGTCAACCAGGGGAGAAGGGTTTCAACAGAGTCCGGGGCAGCCATCACCAGACAGTGAGGCTTTGGGAAGAGCCAAGCAGACAGAACTTTTAAACAAACACATTTATTATGTATTTTAAAAAATATATAATGTTAATGGGCTATTTTATATTTGCTTTTAACCTCTATTTACCTACCCTGAGACTTTGAGTAAGCAAAATTATACATTCAGTAATTTTTAAGTGCTAGATTTGAGTCCAGTAGACCTTTAGACACCATTAGTGTCTCTGAGGTTTAAGCTTTCAAGAGCCTTCATCACATACTTTTATAAAAGTCTTGTCTTTGCATATTCTTCAGTTCACCACTTTCAAACTGAGAGTCTCTACAAGGTTCAAATTCAGAGATGCAATTAAATATCCACATGAATCTTATTATGTCATATTTGCCAAGCCTGTCTAGTTTATATATGAATCTGGGCTGGAATGGTTATGGCATCAGAATCCACTTTTATTTTCAAGTCCTTGAAATTGCTGACTGTCCTACATATACTGAGCTTGCTGCCAGGACTTAACTCTCAGTGCAAGCAGGCCTGCACCATTTTAGGTCAACTGAAGACAGTGGCCTTAGAAGGCTGTTTAGGATTACACAGTATGACATTTTGCAAAAGACAAAAGAATCTGTATTTAAAAAGAGCAGAATGAAAGTCCTGCATAACAGTGATACCTATTCTTACTTTGTTCAACTGCAGATTGATTTGGAACCCGAAGGAAGAGTGTATGTCATCATAGATCTTTCAGGCTCATCAGGTGAAGGTAAGAGCACAATTTTACTGTATTCACTCATAAACAGTAGGTTTTTATTCTTGCCTGCCTTATTCAAGACAGAACTCTCCTCGTGTCTGTTATACAGGGAGTCTCGACAACCATGAGTTCCCTGAGATGTGTACCTATATCAAATGTAGATTTGTACCTATTATGCATTATACTTTAACCTACTGAATGGGTTGATACTGTACCACTGTTAAAGCTCAGTAACTATAAACCTGGACTGCTCCACATGTCACTGGATCCTTCACTATCATTGTAGGATAGCAACTGGATTTTCCTGTATGGACAAGCTGAATATTTAATCATAAGAACAGCTTCATGTGTTACAGAACATTAATATGAAAACATCATGCTCCAGATATGTTTTCATTGCACTTTGTATGGCTTTGACATGAAAAGGGGTACACTGACATATATTTAAAGCATAGCTTGGTTGGTCCAGCAGTGAATTAACTTTTGCATTAGCTGTGATACTTTTAGGTTCCTTCCACATGAGCGGGATAATCCAGAGGGGAAGCGAAGCTTTTTTGCCCTGGAGCAATTTGCCCCACAGTTGCGCAATCACTCAGGTCTGTGGATCTGCCGGAGCAACTTGCCACTGTGTGATCAGACACAACCACGGGCGAGTTGTTTTTTTGGGGGGGTTTGTGGTTGGTTTCCAAGGCACCTAAACGGGGGATTGATGAATCACTTCCCCACTCTAAGTGCTTTTGATGATGCGCACATGGAGAAGGGGGAAAAAAACAACAGCGTGGTGGCGGGATAGCGTGTGATCACGCTATCCGTGATGCCACACTTCCATGCTGGAGTTATCACACAGGGAAAGTCTGGCTCTGGCCCGCAGCAAACCGTTTGATACCACATTTTAACTAGTAGTTTTTTACTCTGGTTCCCCGCCAGATCAAAACAGCTTGCAATGGTTTGACGACGGTTGTGGGATGCTTCCCAGATGTACTGGTGTGATCACGCCAGTTTGATCCGCCGGTGAATCGTCCCTCTTGTATGGCAAATGGGTGCGTGTGATCGTACCCTTAAATAAGTATGCTAGCAGGCAAGGTGAAGATTGTTGGAGTTACTGATTTAGGGAAGCAGCTTTTAAAGGTGTATGAGTTTATAGAATGATGATAATGAAGCCATTACTGTCCTCTGTAAGTCAGAAGACTTGAAAATCAAAGCCTTCATGTTGGAAGACATAAATGTAATGGCTGATTAGCTAAAAACGGATGGATCTAATAACATATCAGTTATCCACTTTCCTAGACACGTCTGCTTTTTGCCTGCACAGAAAGAGGCCAGATACTGTATTGTGTGTCTTTTTGGTAATCTTTATAAGGACTTTAAACTGTTGGGGTGTGCTGAGAAGCTAAGAATGCTTTTATTTTCTGGTTTGGGTGTGAGCTTAGTCTCTGCCTTTTTCCTGCTTAATGTGTACGGATGCCATGCCTTTGAAAATAGGGTGTTTTCCATCTGGCATTACACAGTCTCCACTAGAAAGAGGAATGAGAGAAGATCAGAGGGAAACTTAACTTTCTGTGCTTTATCATGGTGGTGTTCAAAATGAATAATTACAGTACTTGAATAATTAGTAGTTCACAAAAGCACAAGCTGTGCTCAAATCTTGCTTTTAAGAAGTCTGTTTACTTCTTACATTTGTGGTTAAATTCCCATCTTTTATCTTTTTAAAGGTCTGTATGATTTGTGTGTGCTGTTTTTTAAAACTGGGAAAAAATCAAACTGGTGCACCCCACTTGTACACAGAATATCTAACAAATTTACAATATAATCACTAACAAAAGTATGTATTGGAGTCCACTGCAGCTAATGGGTTTAGAAGGTTTTTGATTCTATTTAGGATTGCACTGTTGACAGTTTGGAAAAAAATACATCTAACCTTTCTTTGTAGTTCAAGGCTTATTTAAACCAACAAAGTAAAATCCCATAACCTCCTCCTTCTCCCCCCCCCCCCCCCCCCCGCAGGTTATATCCCATTAAAAGCTCTGGCATATAAAAAGCTCTGGCCTGAAGTGCCTCCTGAAAGTTTCAAAAGACAATCCCCACCCCACCCTCACTGCAGCTCTTTCCATGAAGTAGTATCTAGGATGCCCTGGTTGATGCCAGAAGGACTACCTACAGTGGGGAAACAGTGAGTCAGTGGCAGCCTGAAGTCCATAGTTGGTACTACTAACATGCTGTTAATGATAGTGTATAATGTGGCATTTTAGTTCTAGTATGTTTTGCTCCAGAACTGACTGACTGTCTCCCATGTTCATTCAGAAACTGCCTTTTGAACATAGTTGATTCATATGTATAGGTTGCTGACATTTCTTTAAACAGTCTTTAATGATAGATACTGAAAGAGATTTATGTTACTGTAGTAGCTATAATCTATTTAATCTGTATAACCCATTTAATAACCAATGTTATGTATTAATCTGAAATATCTTGCCTTTCTTGTCTCATGAGCACTCAAGGCCACTTAGAGTAACAGAAATAAATACAATTGGTTGAAATCATGAAATATAAATACATATGGTCAAGAATCTTAACATAACAGCAGCTATCTTTAAAACTAGCTAAAACAACAAACTGGTTGAGAATAGCCAAGAAATATCTGCAGCCAATGAATGGCATATTAACAATTCAATTCTAAACAGAGCTGCACCCTTGTAACTTCCATGGGCTTAGAAGGATTGCATTGTAAAGACCTCTCTTGCAAGAGACAAAAATCAGTGATTTGGAAAACAGACTAAACCTCTAGACCTCTTTGAATGAATCCTTAATTGAAGAGTTAGGCCTATTTGCATGTGGTCATTAGCTGAGTCAGTGTCAAATACTGAGTGAGGCGACAAACCAAACCTTAGTACAACTGCAAAATCAAGCATGGCAGTCTACCAGAACAGGCTATCCTTTCTCTTTCCAGCAGTGCCAGGGAATGCCTTGCCTAGCACATCCATCCACCATTCCCTGATACTGAAGATACTGGAGCAGCTGGTGGCTTTTAGAGCTCCTGTACAAGATCCTTGTGTAAATACAGTTTCTTGGAATGGGAGGTCTGGGTGCCCTTCAGAGAAAGCTGTGTGTGCTAAGGAGGCATATGTAAGTCTGATTTGAAACTGGGGTTTAGGCAGATTTCATTCATGGCTGTGTTCCAAACTCCTCCACTGCACACTCAGTTCTGAATAAGCAACGTCTTCTCTTTTATGTTGGGAGATGCTGTGTGTGTTCAGTTAACACCAAAGACAATAGGGTAGCCTGTACTTGATTATTTACTTACTACTGAAAATGTTAAACTCCCCATGCTACCAAAAGAAGGCCAAGGTGGGGGTTGTGTCGAGCTCTTTATTTTCCTAGGCGCTTCTGGGCCAATAGATGGGAAAGTATGGCTTGATTTTTTTAATGAATATGTCTCATATTCAGATTACTTCTCAGAATGGCTACAGTTGGTGGAGACTGAGCAGACATTGTTATCAGTTTTACTTTCACTAGACTGCTGTAGTCCAGATCAATTTCCATCAGTTTGCTGTAATCCAGAGCTCTGTGAACTCTTGAAGGCAAGGAAAAAGTGTGTGTGTCTGTGTGTGTGTGTGTGTGTGTGTGTGAGAGAGAGAGAGAGAGAGAGAGAGAGAATATGACATGAGAACATAAGAAGAGCCCTGCTGGAGCATTCCAGTGGTCCATTTAGTTCAACATCCTGTCTCACACAGTTGCCAACCTGTTTCTCTGGAGGGTCAACAACAGGGCCTAGAGGCCAAAGTCTTCCACTGATATTGCCTCCTGGAACTTATGGCCTTTGAATATGTCACAATTAGGGATGGGCACAAACCAGAAAAATGTGGTTTGTGTCAGTTTGTGGTTTGTGGATGAAAGGGATTTCGCAAGAAAGGAACCACACAAGAAAGCCTGAAACAGCTGAGCGGTGGGGAGCTGCTTCTCACTGCTCAGGTGTTTTTGTGGCTTTTGCAGGGAACAGAAAGCGGGGATTTAAAGTGACTCAGAGTCTCTTTAAACCCCTGCTTTCTGCTGTATCCATGACCCCCCACAAACTGCTTTAAAAGCTCATGGAAGTTTGCAACGGTAGAGCTGTCACAGACGTCAGTTTGTAAACCACAAACAGGGCAAATTTCGTGATGAATTTTGCTTCGTGGTTAGTTCATACCCATCCCTGGTCATGATGGACAGTAGCTACTGATAGACCTATCCTCCATGAATGTCTAATCCTCTTTTAAAGCCATCTGTGCCTGTGGCCATCACTATATCCTCCATCGGTGAATTTCACATTTTAATCACTCATTGAGTAAAGATGTGTTTCTTTTATCCATCCTGAATCTGTTACCCAAGTTCTAGGATTTTGGAAAGGAAGAAAAGGTTCTTTCTGGCTGCCCTATGCATAATTTTGTGTCATGTGTCCCCTTAGTTGTCTTTTTTCGACACTGAAAAGTCCGACTCTTCAATCTTTCTTCATAGGAAAGGTGCTCTAACCCCTTAATCATTTTGATTGCCCTCTTCTGTACTATTTCCAGTTCTGCAATGTCCTTTTTGAAATATGGTGACCAGACCTGCACACAGTATTCCAAATGAGGCCACACCATAGATCTGTACAGGGGCATAGATATGCATAGGGAGCATATGATATTGGCTGTTTTATTTTCAATCCCTTTCCTAATAATCCCCTGTATAGTATTTGACTTTTTCACTGCCGCAGCACACTGGCTTGATGTTTTTTGTTGAGCTGTCCACTATGACCCCATATCCACTCTTTCCCTTTTAGGCTCAGCAAGTCCAGACTCCATTAGAATGTACTTAAAGTTGGTATTTTGTGTGCATGTGTGTACTACTGATGTACAAGCAGAGTTGCAAGCTAAGGGTTTATACCAGGGGTGGGCAATTGTTTTGGCTTGGGGGCCACTTTGTGGGAGCGGAGGTTAGCGGAGGGCCGCATCTTTTAAAATGATTGCATTCATTAGTTAACTTTGCATTTCAGAAAAGGTATAAATTGTATCATAAAAATCAATAAATATAAATTAAATAAAATAGTGGCAGTTTTATTCAATTTATTTATTGTTCTAATTTCATATCATCTATAGCTGCAAGCACATTTAATTTTAGAATCAGTTTAATGAGACAAATGTACCCTATCACACTTTTCTACAATTTTCTCTGCGATCCGGGCCCAATGGAGGCCTGACTGAAACCACATGGCCACCTGTCTTGGTAGGCCGCAAAAAACTGTGGCGGGCTGCATGTGGCCCGCGGGCCGCAATTTGCCCACCCCTGGTTTATACTATAGGGCCAAAAGCCAAAGACAATACAAAGAATAGCAGTGTATTTCTGTTTCTCAGTTTGAAAGTAATTCAGTGGCTGAACTAGAATCTCTCTCTAAAACTATTAATTTCTTTTGCCAAAATGATGAGTTCATAGTATCAGTATCAAACTATTATTGAAAGGACTGCATCTATTCTCCCTGGCTGTAAATATCCACTTATTGGCTAGATCTTTTAGGTATGGTTCTGTTCAACTTTTGCTGTATACATAAAGGGGGCAGGTGTATCTTACCTGTACCATTCTCATTAGCTTTAATAATACTCATGGCCTTGGGTGCAATGAGTCGTGGAGCTGGGCTGGTGAATATGGGTTCCAGGAGCCAGGCTTAGCCACTAATTAACTCTGTGGCTTTGGGAGAAGTACCTATCAACATTTGTTTTGAATATATTATTTAAAGAAAAGAATGATGGTGTCTAGTTTTGAAGCTGAGTTTTGTTTTTGTTTTAATCACTTGGTATAACTTCTACAATAACAATTGATAATATGAGTTCCCTTTGCACCATAGAATTCTCTTTTGACAGCTCTAGATCTTGGCCCTGTCCTATGGATCTAAACGGCAAAGTTTGAAAAAACAATACAGCTGTTCTGGACTTCCAAAGCAAAGTATTTCTGTTCTGTCTTTTACACTGTATTGGCAACTCTATCACAAGAGTATGAAAGAAAAAACAAGCAAACAGGAGTATAGAAACTGTTCCAGCTGTTCCATTATCTCTTCTGGCAACATGATCATATTTCTTTCTTCTCACTGCATCTAAGTTCTGGCATTCACTTTTTGTCATATTTCATCTCAACATCTCATTGTAGAAGCGGAGGATTTGTCTGTGTGTGTGTGTGTGTGTGTGTGTGCATGCCCTGCTGAGATTGACTTGAGTCAGGTTGGCCTGTTTTATAATCTCCAGCTCTGGTTGCCACTGAGTCAGCAACTCGGAAGAGAAACCATTTCCACTCTCTCTTCTTTGATTGAAGAGAACAGTCGTAACAGCACAACATTCCTGCTTTTTTAAACTCCTTTTTATTTTGGCAGTTGTCCAAGATCACATTGATTTTCCATAGTGAGTAGCCTTCTCTTTTCTGCAAGCATTATTTCTGCCAACGAGAGTACTGAACAACTGTGGGTTTGGGTTTTTTTGCCTTGTCTTCTTATAGTAGTTAAAAACATAAGACTGTAAGAGAAGCCATGTTGGATCAGCCCATTGGCCCATCCAGTCCAACACTCTGTTCCACAGTAGCCAAAACCCAGGTGCCATCAGGAGGTCCACCAGCAGGGGCAGATCTCCTAAGCCCTACCACTGCTGCCTCCTGCCCCAGCACCAAGAATACAGAGCATAACTGCCCCAGGCATGGTTTTCCACCTATACCTTGTGACTAATATCCCTTGATGAACTGCTGCCAGATCCATGTTGGGAAAATCTTGGAGATTTGGGGATGGAGGCTGGGGAGGACAGGGACTTCAGTGGAGCATAATACCATAGAGTCCACCCTCCAAAACATCTGTTTTCTCCAGGGGAGCTGACTTCTGTAGTCTGGAGATGAACTGTAACTCTGAGTCCCATCTGAAGGCTGGCATCCCTACCAGTTTTTCTCCTAGTTCAGTCCCGGTAAGTCGAAAAACTGACTAGGAGTCAGCAGGGAGTTCTCTCTTCTCTTCTCTTCTCTTCTCTTCTCTTCTCTTCTCTTCTCTTCTCTTCTCTTCTCTTCTCTTCTCTTCTCTTCTCTCTCTCTCTCGGGATGGAGTGTGCCTCTGGCTTTGAGAATTGTTATTCTGATGATTTGCTAGTTTCTTGTTAATGCGTTTCCAGTTTGTTTGCTTCCTTTTCAAATCTATTTAGCATCTGCTGATGCTCTTCCACCAGCATGTAATTCCTTTGTCTTGGTCCCACTACTATTTCCCTCACTTCCATATTTGGTCCAAAAGCTTGTTAATGATTCACATCCTCCCTCAGATTTCCGTTTGCAGTGCCTTCTCAAACCACGTTTCTCTGCATTAAGTTCTAGAAGGAGAGGTGATAAATTATATTTGTCTAGTTGCTTTCCTTTAAACTGAAAACATAGGTTTGCATTTCAGCACAAGAGTGGGAAGATTAAGTTTCGATAAAATATCACAGCTCAGTTGTGTAGGTGGGATGTATATGTGTGTGTGTGTTCATGTGTCACCAAGAGCAGCACACTGAAACCTTCAGTTTCTCTGTTCACAAATCATGCCTTGGCAACAACCATTTGATTTCAGTTTGGTTTGTTTGAAACAATTCCCTCCATTGGCTAAGATGTAGGGTTTCTGCATTATGTCATTACAAAATGACTTCTAATGCTAGCTATTAGGGAAGAACCCTAGTTAAGTGTTCATATTGACATTTTAATAGGCTTCATGCTTTCCTATATGTATGTTTCCTTTGTTCAAAGAGCTTCATTTCTATTCTTCCATTGTTTGTGGCATTACATGGGTTCCAAGGGAAGGTTGCCTGGTTATTATCTGGTGAACTCATATATATAACATCTGGTTGCTGAACAAAATGTGTACTATTATGTATCCATATATATGGGAGGCAAGATGGGGAGGGAAGGAGTGGTGCATGTTCAGATAAAAACCTAGTGATATTCTGAAACTCTGTTACCCTCCACTTTACTGTGTTGCTTTCTTATGCAGCCTCTAATATATTAAGTATGTAGAAGTCCGTGGGGTTAGAAGGCTGTAACTTGGATTAGGACTGCGCTGTCAGAAACAGCACACTAGAGATGGTAATATCTACTCACTATATCCACTCTCTACAAACTTTTCAATGAACCTGTTCTGTTCGAAACTCAGGTGAAATGCCTGAATTGTGAAGTGAAAATATTTGTGTTACAGGGGCCCAGGGTTATAGTCAGCCTGTCTTACTCTCCTACGTGTGGCTTCAAAGAAAATAGTAATTTTATCATAACCAATGGAAGCCTCTATTGCCAGGCCTAAGTTTTTCTGTCTGTTAGTTTCTAAGAATTGTTAGCATCAGAAATGCATAAATTGGATTGAGACCATTATTTTTAAGTTAAAGCATATACGTATAATGAACGCTTGCTTTATCTCAGTAGAAACTTCTGATCAGTTCCCCTTTATCTTCCCCTCTAAATTACCTTTCCAAGTTCACAATCACAGTAGTTAAAGGGGATTTTTCTGATCACTTAAGCAGAGAGTGGTCTTAAATAATCCAACCTGAACCAGGGCTATACTTGGATGGGAAGACCTGGGAAGGTCTGGTGAATGTATCACTCTAGTTTCATGGTGCACCAGCCAAAATGCACTTTTATTTTTAAGCAGACAATTTCCTATTCTAAAAGCAAGCTATACATCTTTAAAGGGAATCTACAACAAACTTGAAAGACTGGTTTCCACACAAAAATTCTTGGTTTGGGCAGATCAATGTTTGACATATGGTGGTGCACCTACTCCCTCATCCTGGCCACAGCCCTTCATGGGCCACAGCGTCAGAGGCTTTGCAAGATAATCCCTAAGAGATGACAGGTAAGAGTGGAGGGAGACTCTGGCCGAGGACAGACTGGCAGTCTGGCCTGCTCTGCCGCCACTTTAAAAGTGGAGTCAGAGCGGCCGTTCAGACTGTCGCATCTGCCCGGAGGAGGCGGCCTGGATGCAACGCATCCGGTGCCACACTCCTCCTGCAGCAGCCGGGCACCACTTCAAAGTGGTGTCCCAGCTGCTGCGGTGCACGTTCCACCCACTTCCGGCAATTCCCCCCGCCTTGTTCTGCCACGCCGTGGAGGCGCGGCAGAACTCAAGTCTATCCATGGCCTCTGGCTGTTGCCAGCAGTCAGAGGACCAAGGTAGCTTTCACTTTTTTTGTTATCATCTTTAATCAGTTCTTTGTAAGCCATCTTGTTGTCCTGCAAGGCGCTTATGCGTTCTTATAAACATAAAGTCTATAAGTGTTAACACTCGACTGTGTTATTGAATGTGTAAAAGGGATTGAAATTGACCAGATCGTGATGCCAGCTGTACACACATGCCAGCCGATGCCTGAGTCAATGTGCCAGTGGTTCCCGAGGCCACCAGCTTCCAGAGACTTCCCTTAACACAACTACTTACACAGAAAGGGCCACCCGCCATTGTGGCCTGAGCATGTGCTTTCAGACGCTATTAGCCATGTTCTTCTTCTCCTTCACGCAGGCAAACTCCCCTTCCAACATTTCTTGCTCTAGAGTAATAAAGAGTACTATTTCCTCCATTTACATAGACAATGGACTTGGTTAACTACAAAACCAGTTCTGCGGCCCTAAAACATTAAGAGCTATCAGCGAAACAAAAGGTTTGGCCGATGAAGTCATTTTCCCCTCCAGGCATCTCTGTGTCACAACCAGGTTGAGTGTAACATTGCCCAACCCCTCAAGTCCCCCCCTCCAATAGACAGGACTTTTGAAGGCGGACTACAAGGGGTGGTCTCAGGGGACCACAAGGGGTGGTCTTCGGCCAAGCCCTCCCCCAGAGCTCCCTAATAAAAGAGGGCTCACAGCAACTTGCTCTCTCTCTTGCTTCAACTACTTCCTACCCTACCCTACCTCCACAGCTCTTGGTGTAGCTAACCAAGAGTCTTTCCACGTGTTCTGCTGCTTCAGTTCATGACCCCAATTCCCTGTAAACTCCCCTTATTTTTCCAGTGGGAATAATCTATAATTCCCCAATATTAATAAGAAAACAAGGCAATTGGGCTAACAATCTGGAGGATCATTTGATTTAAAGCTGGAATATTAATCTTTTCAACAAATAAGTGCAACATGTTATTTTTTCTCTGTAGGAAGCCATGACCACCATTCTTGTATATAAAAATAGTAAATGGGTTATTACTGCAGTGAGAACTAAATGTGTTCCCTTAACTGATGAACCCAGCTGTTAAGAATCCTTTGTAGAATATTTACACCTATGCCATCTATTGACAATTTTCTCATATTTGACTAATGTCTTTCCCTAGTTACAGCAACCTCATCAAGATAAAAGTAGTTATAGTGATTCAGAGTCTGCCACAGTTTCCATTAGCTTTACAGGCACAGTATGAACTACTGATGTTGGCATATAAAATGTTAAATACCATGGGTTGGATCCAATAAGTCCCCTCTGTTCCTAAAGGTATTACTCTAGAGGAAGGTTCCTTCTACTGGATGACTAAATCATTCCTTCAGTAGAAGCAGTCTTGCTCTAACAGGAGTTTACTTCCTTAGCAGTAAGGTAGCATTAGATCTGATCTGATGAATGTCCTCCCTTAATGCATAAGGGGAAACAGAAAACACGTAAGGTTTGAGGCTTAATGGCCATGTTACTTCCATGGAGCACATGAGACAATGTCCTGTGTTGGATCCATCTCACTCAATTCCTTTTCTAACTATAGCCCCTGTCACATGTTACTTTTCTCCATACAGGTCTTATGATCCCCAGCACAGTCTTCATTTGTGAATGTAGAGGAGCCCTCCTTCCTTTTTTACTAGCAGAAAAGCTGGTTGGCTCCAATCCATTGTTTTGAATTCTTTATTAGTACAAGAACAAGAAAAAATTTGATGCTGCATTGGTAGGACAGTGTTGCCTAGCTATATTTGCATTTAGAACTAGGGATTTATTAACATAGAGCTGATCCCAAAAATAGCTTACATGTGTATGTACCTCCTTACTTCAAAAATAATGTATGGCTGAACTGTGCACATCCACAGCTTGAACATATCATTAGTCTGCCCTTTTGGTAAGGATAGTAAGTGGCATGTGGAATTTCTTCATGACTTCCTTATATTGATTTCTTAAAAGTACATGTTTGAGCCAGTGTTTATTCCAGCAAGTATGAGATCTTCAGCAATATTTTTTTTATTTTAACAAGTTGTGTTTTTTAATCATTCTTGAAATGAATCACACTATCATGCCATCACATTTCATGGTGAGCCATCAGCTGCTGAGGACAAGAGACAGGCTTCACAATAACGTTAACTGGCACCATAGAAGGCTTTCCGGAACTTGATGGTTGTTAGAAATGGCCAGATGTCCTTCACCTAGGCAGCCTGGAGATGAAGTCATATTTATGAAGAGTTCCATGTGTCTGTATTTTGCACCATGCTGTTTCTTTAGCCTATTAGCTGTAGCCATCATCATTGGAGTGCTAGGGTTCTTGAAGGTTTTAATATACATTGTAAAAATAGCTGAATTCTATATCAAAATTGGGAGCACTGGTAATACAGAACGTGATCCCAAGGTGCAAATTTGTGTTGCAAATGTGAGTTGTCTGTGTCCATCACTTATCTGAAAGGGAGGCCAATGGATATGTGAATGGCTTTTACACTTGCATTTTCTTCCAGTTTTCTACTGTCTCACTCCTTCTGATGTCCCACAGCTGATACTGCAGTAAAGTTAGATGACACAGGGGCGTAGAGTTTAGTAAATTCCGGGGGGGGGGCTCTTTAGTGCGCGCGCTCGCTGGGCAATGTCCCCCCCCAGGAAACCTCCGTGCCTCCCCGGGCCCTTCCGAGGCCCACCAGCCGCTGCTGCCGGGGCCTCTCTCTCCCCCCCCCCACTCCTTCCCTCTCCCTTCCCCGGGAAAAGAGGGAGGGAGAGGGAAGGATGGAAGAGTGGCCAGGCAGAGAGGGGGGGAGAGGCACTGGCAGCAGCAGCTGCCAGTCTCGGAAGGGCCCTGGGAGGCGCGGCGGGGGGAGGCTCGAGCCCTTGAGCCCCCTTATAGTCTACGCCTATGAGATGACATAGTATTGACAATAGTTACTGCTATGCCATTTCCAAACTTTAGTTTATCTTCCATCTCAACACCACTAATTTGCACTTTACATTTGATTCTTGGCAGCCCACTGCTGTCAGACTCTTGAACAACGTTACTCCCAACAACACTCTCTTGGCAGTGATTTGTTAACTGAGAAGTAAAGAGGATTCAAGCTGAGACATTCCATGTCAGAACTGAAGTTCTGGCAGCAAACCCTCAAAGTTATGCATGATTCAAACAATCCCCCAAAAGATCCAGTCCAATCATATCCCCCCAAACAGCCTGCCTTAGTTTCCCGCACTGCCATCCCCACTTGCAAGACTATCAAAGCGGAGCAAGCAGAGATATCAGTCAAGGTCATTTGCACTTTTTCTCAGAGAAGGGATGCGTCTTGGAAAAAGTTGCCCAGCCACTACACTAAGCATTCCCATGCACACCCCCACACATACAAAAGATCAGGGGTCTGTTGGAGCAGGAGCGCACAGGAGTGCAGCTTCAGGAGTGAGGAGCCCAGGGGGCGGGCACATGACTAAGCCCCGCCCCCTCCTCGGCTTCCCCGAGCAGTGTAGAGGCGCAGCGCCCCGGGGAAAGCCCTGCTCGGGTCTTTATTGTTTTTAATGTTTTGTTTTAATATTGATAATTTTATCATTGTTCCTTTTATGACTGTGTGCTGCTTTTCCAGAGACTTGCTCAAGGTGGCATATAAACTTTCTAAGTATACCATTTTTATCTGGGCACATGTCACATAAGTACTGGAGAAATTTCACCAATCCTTTAGCAGCTTCCACCCCATCATTTTGGTGTAGTGCTCAGGAGTTGGACTCTAATCTGGGAGAACCGGGTTTGATTCCCCACTCCTCCACATGCAGCGGCTGGTGTGACCTTGGGCCAGTCACAAGTTCTCTCAGAGCTGTTCTCTCATGAGCAGTTCTCAAAAGACCTCTCTCAGCCCCACCTACCTCACAGGGTGTCTTGTTGTGGGGAGGGGATGGGAAAGGGATGGGTGGTGCACATGTCCTGGGTATCTCAAGTCTACTTGAAACCTGGTGGTTTCAAGGGAGCAGGAAGAGAATGAGGGTGTGTTCTTTACACTTATTTTTATTGCACAAAGTATTGGATGGGGAAGGGAATGGAGGAAGAGCAGGTCAGTTTCACTCACCTGTGGAGTGGAGCCTGAGGGGTGGGTGTTGCCTTCTGACACACTTCCAGTATGTTAGGGGGGGTGGCATATGCAAATGAATTATACAAATGAGTTATGCTAATGAGCTCCTGCACCTCTTTTTCTACGAAATGACCCCTGCAAAAGATTACCCCCCCTTTGGAATTCCAGCAGTACTCATGGCAAACAGCTGCTATCTCATCAGGTTGTGAATAAGTCCTTAGAACTATCCCCTGGTGAAGATTTCATCACCAGAGAGAACCCAAACAAGAAATGAAATGTATGCACACTGAAGTGTTTCCTCCAAAGCTAAGCAATATTGGCTTCTGAATGTACAAGCAAGATACTGCCCATATTGTTCTGCTGTATGAGAGAATCTCCCTTTGCCTTTCACTATAGCTATGCATCTCACTGCTTGTTTTCCTTCTGCACATCTATTTTGTAGAGCCCTGGGAGTCATTTAATTGCACCTCTGATAAATGACATACCTACTTAATTGGTACAGTTGCTAGGGAGCCTTTTCAAGAAACTGTGCATTGAAGGAGGAAACAGTAGATAAATAACTAATCCACTGTTGTCTGAATCCTATTTAGAACACTCCCCTAATTGTTACCTAAAGTCTTTGTCTTTCTTTTACAATTGTGCTGTTTTATTGCTCCACTGTGTAGGAAGCAATCGGTTTTCCTTTCATAGAGTTTCTAAGATTAAGGTCCGGCTAATTACCAATTTTAAACTCCATTCATAAAAAAATACATGCAACTGGGTTAGTGGGGTTTGTGCCATATAATATTAACTATAGTATGTTATTCTGAGGGAAAGCTCACCTTCACTTTATTCATATGTTACTGGGTGGACAGGGTCCAGTCCCACATCACTACAGACCCACTGTTCAAAGGAACTATTGATGAAGCGCCTCCCAAGAAGAACAGCCCTGGTTTGGCTAGGAAGGACCTGATTTGGCCATCTGTACAAGACATTTCTGGAACGGCAGACTTCTGGACCATGGAGAAGCTGTTCCTACTTAGCAACAGTAACTGGGCCCAAGGGTGGCACCCTGAAGATTAACACTACAATCCTAAACACTATTATATTCTTTGAGGATCATTGAAGGTAATGGGCTTATAAAGATGTAGCTGTAACTGATTTATTGTGGTGGGTTCTGGCTGTGAAAGGTTATGCCACAAGGTGCCACAAGACTTTATTTTTGTATTTTTTATGTGTGTGTGTGTGTGTGTGCGCACACACACACATACACCTGGAAGTCCTGGCAACCTCGGGTGATTGACTGTGTGTGCACCTGGAAGTCATGGTGACCTCTTTTGACTGACCCCTGCTGGGGGCCTGGAGGATATTCAAAGAGGTGGCTGAATAAAGCCTGCCCCCACCTCCTAACTGTTGGTATTCCAAGGAGGTCTCCCATCCAAGTACTTGCCAGAGTCAAGTCTGCTTAGCTTCCGAGGCTTGCCTGGGCTATCCAGGTCAGGGTGGTGCCACGAGACTTTGATGCTTTGGTTGCAGCTTGGGTACCTATCTAGAAGTTGTGTGAAAACTGTGATCCATGGGTCACATGTTTGCACTCTTATGCTTGAGACTTTTTTAAAAAAAAAATATGAAACAGGTAATGATGTTTAACTCTCAAGGACACATTACTCACAAAGGTCCCTAAAAGAAAAAGTACCCTGATTATAGCTTTACCTTGGTTTGAATTGCTCTGCAAATTGGTTTACTGTAGAACAAGCCAGTGCAGTGGGTGTTGTGAAACTAGTTGTTCCTCAGGTTGCAAAGTAGTATGCCTACATATCTCATGCATAGGTTAGGTGATGAGTGCTAGCCTCTGAACAATTCTAATTCTAAACATCAATGCAGATATGAATGTTTCCATTTGAAGTGCAATATCCCTGCAACTCCTGCACAAGTGTCATGTTTGTAAGTTGTGGCACTGCTGGAGCTTATAGTCCAACTCCTTGTAAATGCTCATTTGCTGCCACTGCAGGCCTTAGAAACAGTTCACAAACCTGCATGCATTTTAAGAGTTGCACTCAGCATTCAGTGGAAAAGGGCAAGAGTCCAGTAGCACCTTAAAGACTAACAAAATACGTGGCAGGGTGTGAGCTTTCATGAGTCACTGCTCACTTCACTCTTGCTCTTTTCTACTGCTGCAGACAGACTAACACAGCTACCCATCTTGCTCTATCAGCATTCAGTGGTTTTACTATTACTCTAGGGTTCTCATTTCCATCTGGGTTCTCAAACCACACGGACTGAATTTCAGCTTGACTATGAAAATGAAATGAGCCACGACATTTGAAAGTAAACAGAACTGAATTTAGCACAGTTTCCTGGTCTGAGTAAGAGTTATTTGTTTATTTATTACTTCTTACTGTTTTGGCAACCAGAGTCATAAACATCAAATGAGTAAGAATTGTAGGTCAATTTCCTTTTGGTGGAGCCTAGTGGAGGAGCAGGTAGTGGAGCAAGAAATAGGACCCTTAGATGCTGGTAGATGTATGTCATCTCAATCATCTTTATGAAGACCACATAGGGGAGGTCAGGATTATTCTCCTTCTAATGCAAACAGAAGCTGAGGCTGAGAGTGTAGTTTGCTTAAACCTACCTTGTGAGTACATGGTAGAGGCAAGATTTGGACCAGGGATTTCCAAGCTCACCATTCAATTCCTTACCAGCGGTGATTCACTAATTCTAGTTTATGTCATTTATTTAGGATAGATTGATTTTTCATTTTTCGTTATCATTTTACCTTTGTCTTCTCCTCCTGATTGGAGACTTTCTTGGCCACTCAGTTTCTGAAGAGTGTTAAATGCAGATTTCATACTGTAAGGATGGTACTGATTTGGCTTATGGGTAGAATGAGCAGGTGCAAAGGGAAAGAGGGCTTCCTTGCCTTTAATAAGAATACAGATGATAGAAAGTTGGTGTGTGAAGTTTTTCTCTTCCCCTAAGTGTCCTTTTTGCACAACTGTTGAAGGCACTGGAGTGCTGTCCAGCTGTGCACTGTCTCATTCTGCTCAGGAAATGCTTAGTTTACACCAAAACATTAAGGGTGCAATCCTGGCAACTGATTTTGATGGGCACATGCATCTCTCTGTCTCTTTCCCACTGAAATCACTGGGCACTTAAAGTGCTTACTTGATTTCATATTGACTGAGTATCCAAAATGCTCTGCTCTTGCTCAGACGAGTGAAAGCTTTTCTCCGTTTTGTATGTTGATCTGGAAAAGCCGCTTCATTTTAATTCAGAAACATGCTGAAGGGGGAGAAGTTTAAAGGGAATTCTGAGATGTCACACTGCCAGCTAAAAATATAGAACTCTCCTGTCAATGAGGGATAAGAAACTAGTCAGTTTGCTAAAGATGTTACAGCATGATCCAAAGGAGAACTGTTTAAGTTAGTATTTGTTTCACTGGGACAGCTATAATCACGTGTGTCACTTTCTCTATCAAATCAGTGAGTCTAAGAACATTTAATATTTAGAAATGCAAATTAAATTTGTTTATGCCTCCTTGCCCCCATCTCTCAATAATTTGCAAAGGTATGACAGAAGCGAATTATGCCTTTTCACTTTCCCTGTTAAAAGTGCATTGCTTTCCCTACTCTAGTATTAGAGCAGTAATTTATAAAACACTTTTGTACTCTATAGGTTTCCTTTTGTCTGTTTTCACAACAACCCTGTAAGAGATATTGCTGCTATTAACAAATCACTGTTAGTGGAGTGGTTTATGTTGAGATAGTAACCATGGCTTTAATTAAACCACACAGATTAAGTTTGCTTAGTAAACAGTAAGAAGTAATACTAATAAAGTTTGCTTAGGGTGGGCCAGTCAGTGACCTTGGGACTCTAGACCAGCTTTTATTTGCAGTAATACAAGGGACACCTGAAGATCACTCTTCAAGAGGTATGTGCCATCTGGTTTGCTCATCTGAGAGAAACAATTTCCTTTTTGTGATCCAGCCAGGCCATAAGCCTGGTGCTGGCCCTGAGCACACCTAGAGGGAGTGGGGAATGCTGTGTGTATGAACTGGGTTATATTCTTTCATGGACTGTAGTTAAGCAAAACTTCACTCCCTTAAGATTGGTATTTGATTTAGATAATGATGGGGGGGGGGGGGGAAACCTGCTATGTTCTAACTACTCACCTTGAGGCCCCTTGGGAGAAAAAGCTGAGATGAGTATTATAAATAAATAAATAAATCTACTAATCTGTGCCTAGGGAATTTAAAGCAACTTTGTTTCACAGAAGTGGGAGGAATCAAAATGGGTTGCACTTTCTCTCTTTGCATTTCCTATGTAAGATCTAAAGGAGAAACACATACATTTTCCCCTGCAGAGTGAGGAGAGCTCACATCTGGAGCTCCTACATATTACCATATGGGAGATGTGCAAGTTCTAGCTTCAGGCATCACACAAGAAGAACAAACTCAATAACACAAGACTGCATTCCTCGTTTTCTTTGGAATGCCTGGATCTCATCTTACAACATCTTTCCCTCTCCTAATCTATGAGAAACAAGTCTTTTGAGCAGAATTTTATTGCAGAGTCCTTGTGTTTTTGTTACCATATATTTAACTGTATCAGTGGCCCTCCCTTGCCATCCAAAAAATGGACCGGGGGGTGGGGGGACGGGACACAATGATAGAGGACTAAGGTATAAATTTCTGCAAATGAACAGTAATCCCCAGATTTGCAGACAAATATATGAAGTTTATATATGGGATTTACTCTTCCCAAATAACTGCATGCACTGACATTGCAAAAAAAAAAAATCCGGTAAAAAACCCTGCTTTTTTTTAAAGTGAGTTTTAGCCAAGAGGAGAAGAACATCACATAACCAGGAGGGTTAGGGAGGGGGCAGAGCAAGAACAGAGGAAGTTGGGCTGGGGAGGTTCTTTTCCACCTATGGATCCCCCTCTGCCTTGGGAGCGTGTGCATGTAAATGTGCAGTTAAGCTGTAGCTCACTTATGGCAACCCCAGCAAAGGGATTTTTTTTTGGAGTATTTTTTTTGTATTTTTTAATATATGTTTGTGTGAGTGCATGTGCACCTGGAAGTCATGGCAACCTCTGGTGACTGACCCCTACTAGGGGCCTGGAGGAGATTCAGAGAGGTGGATGAAGCCTGAATGAAGCCTGCCCCCATCTCCTGCCCATCCAAGTACTTGGTAGAGTCAACCCTGCTTAGCTTGCCTGGTTTATCCAGGGCAGGGCAGCAAAGGGATCTCAAGGCAAGTGAGACCGCCTTGTGTGTCCACATATATAAGTCAAATAAATACAATACTTTAATGGGAAGAGGGATTCTAACGTTTAGTTGCATTCTTCTCCTGCAAAAAGGGGAGGCAGGGTCCTTGCATCCCTGCTTCAAAAGAAGGATACTCTATTTATTCATGTATTCCTTCAAGTTTCACTTCAGATGTAAAGCCAAACCATATTTTTCTCTAAGCACAGGCACAATTCACATGTAATTACAAACCATAGTTTCTCATCATAGAAACCAGCCTTGGAAAGATTCAGGCTCATTGATTCACTTTCCACTTCTTCCATTTTTTCAGTAAACCATTTTTTTAAAAAAAAAATTGCTGTCAAGTCGCAGATAACTTATGGCAACCCCAGGGAATTTTCAAGGCAAGAGACTTCAGAGGTGGTTTGCCATTGCCTGCCTCTGCACTGTGACCTTGGATTTGCTTGGCTGTCTCCCATCCAAATACTAACCAGGGCTGATGCTGCTTAGCTTCCAAGATCTGAAGAGATTGGGCTAGCCTGGGCCATCAAAAGATGAACAGTGGTTTGTTGGCTGGCTTCCAGAGCAGGATTGCAAACCACAGTTTAACACTGGTTTGGAGGCAAGAGAACAGACCGTAGGGTTGGATGCCTCCATCTTTTCACTCAGTCTTGGTTACTATAACCCATGTCCCACACAGTCCCATGAATGCCCAGCATAACCTTTTTGGTGATCAAGGGGAATCCCCTCCTTGCTTTTTCACTGACAGAGAAGTTGGTTAGATCCAACCCGCAACTGACTGTCCAGATGTAACAAAACTATGGTTTGTCACAAAAGCAGAAGTTGTTAATGTATTAAATTTACTTGGTTTTGTGGTAGCGTAGCTGTAATAAACAGAGAGGCAATTGGCAGAGCAGGAAAGTGAGCATGGAGACAGGACTGTCTAGGGGTGTGCAAAAAAATATTCGTTTTTTTCCCGGATTCGGGTATATTAAACCTGAATTTTTCGGTATTTCCAAAAAACCCCAAATATCTATACCGGTATAGGGTAGATATCTGAAAATTTTCGGGATTCCCGAAAAATTCGGGTCCATTATACCCTATGGGGCCATTGTAATCAATAGCAAAAAAAGTCTGAAAAGTTTCCAGGGGGCTGGGGGGGAGGGGGTTTGAGGTAGAGGCTCCAAATTTGGACTGTAGCTGCTCAAGCCTCTCCCCAAAGGACCCCCAAAATTTTGAAAAGATTGGACCAGGGGGTCCAATTCTAGGGGCATCCAAAGAGGTTGCCCCATTCTCCATTGTTTCCTATGGGAAAAAAGGCGGGCAGACAGTGTCTCCTGAAAAATCTCTCCAAGAAAGTAAGTGAGGTGGTGAGAGGGGCATGTTTGCCAGGCTAGCAGCAGCAGAACCTGTGCAATCTGCCCCCCAGAAACAGGGCTACCATGCCAGTCAGTGCCCAAAGTTTGACCCAACAGGACTCACTCAGGTCAAACCAAAACTAAAGCCCTATACTGAGATTTATTTCAAGATATTATTGGAAAATAAACCTACAACCTTTTTTAAAAGCCTATTTAACAGTGGTGAGAGAGCAGGGGCAGCAGCCAGCCACACTCTCCAAGCCAAACTCTCTCAACTCTGACCAGTCCAGCAGCAGCACCAACCGTTCAGGAACAGCAGGGAGTCAGGGGTGCAGGTCTGCTTTTATGCTCTCTGGGCATACACAGAGGTTTTCAAACAAAAACAACCTTCTGTGATTGGCCAGAGAGCGGATACCAAAATCCTATTGGCTGCCAGTGCAAGCTGCCTAGTGCCTAGGAGTTCCACAGTACTTGGAAACTTTGCAAGGCAAGCTGCCCTGATGCAATGCATTTGCAAATGCATTGCAGTGATTGGCCATCCATGGTCCCTCCCCCCCGGCCCCCTCCTGGGACCATGAGCAAAAGGCAGGAAAGAGGGTACACAATGCCGGAAAACGAAAGAGTAAGTGATGGGCTTCCCTTTGCAGTTAACTCCCCCCCCCCCCGCGGCTGCCATTTTCAGTTTGCCAAAAAACCGGAAAAAGCTGGATTTTTTGGGTTTTTTATTTTTGGGATACCGGGGAGTCTCATCAGAACCTTTCCAGTATCCCAAAACCCTGAAATGGGTTTTTTCGGGGTTTTTCGGCTTTTCAGAAATCCGAATGCACACCCACTGTACACAGATTGTAGGCAGAAGGATAGTTGCCGACTGGGAGCTGCTGAAGAGTTTCTGGACAACCTACCACCTCTGTGGGGAGATAAGGCTAACCCAAACCATGGCTTGTTGGTTCAGATCACATGTAATAATGAATGCAAGTACATCCTGGCCCTATGTGGATACATTGTTTCATAAGAAGTGCATATTTGCTCTGCTGTAACATTTACAACATTTCACTTTGGTGAAATGTTGGCTTTGGTGACCTTTGCATGTTGGAAGTAAGCCTTACATTTTCCCCCCTAATAAGTATGCTTAAGGATTACAGTCTTCCACAAACAAGCTTCTGGGATAGTTTAGAAACAATACTACAATTTAGGTCTTTAAAAGTATTTTGGATCATTTTATTAGCAGTATTTAACACGTAAATCTAATACTTAGAAAGTATTATTATAGGTAAGCATTTAAAAGTCTTTTGGCTGCCTTCATAATTATTATCCATTCCAGTTTGGTAGAACAGACATTGTTCACACAATCTGGAACAAATTAGTACATTGTGATTACTTGCAGGCCTTCAATTTAATGAAGAAAAATAAAGCTTAGTGCAATATAGGGATGCAGAATTGCAATAAAACACAGGTGGTTCCCATTTGCCTGTTTTCCCCCACCCGACTGCCTTTGGAACCAATGGCAGGGCTCAAATTAATTTAAGTGAAAATGGGATCTTGACCTCTAATTTCTTACTGTTACATTTTAATGGTTAAGGTCTGGTTGCAGCAAGAGTCATTTAGATGGCTGGATAGTTAGCTTCTGTTCCCTGTTTATAGATGGAAAAATACTAAATTCAAGGCAATGCAAGTAAGTTTTGTATCACCTGGGCAAATTGACTGAGTAGATAGTGTGAATTTGACACTGCTGAAGTGTCCTTATTCTGTCAAACTATTGCTTAATTTGCAGTACAGTTTAGTCCAGCTGGACCTCAAACAGAGGCCCTTCCTCATGCTGCTATTGCAGATCCTTTTAACTAAAATGTCAGGATGCAAAACATTTGCTTTTCTGAGTTATGGCTTCAGTCTACTCTGTGTTGGCAATATAGCACAAGTAAAGTAGACAGGAATGCCAGCCTCCAGGTGGGATATGGGGATCCTCCGGAATTACAGCTATTCTCCAGACTAAAGGGATTAGTTCCCCTGGAGAAAATTGATGTTTTGGAGCTGGCAACCCTACTCTCCCACCCTCTGCTGGTGGCCAGGAGGGACCCTAATATAAATATGCACATAATAAGTATTTATCACAGAGAGTGCAGCTGGTAAACTCCCCCCCCCCCAAAAAAAAACATACTCATGGTAAATAGTTCAGGATACCATTACAGGAGAAAAATCAGACCCGTTTATTTGTTCCTTCAACACAAAGTGAAACCATTTCCCCCTGATGTCTGAGTCAGGGACACCAGGAAACTCTTAATCTGTTCCATGAGCTACTGTGGAAGTTGAATGTGCTCATTCTAGGAATCCTGTTCAGGTGCAGAATAAAATGACGGTATGCACCTTATCTGACCCTGCTACTGACAGATAACATGTTGCAACAGCCTTTGGATTGGTTGGGCCTGCTGTAAGTACCCCCTTCGCAAGTTTGACAGGACAGGGTCTTCTGAGTATCAGACTGCAGGTTCCCTAACTCTCAGCTCCAGCTGCTGACCTCAGAGCCACTGAACTGAGAGTGCTTCCAGTGTAGATATGGTTTTGGCCACCCTTGGACAGAAAATCTCCTTTCTCAAACTGTTTTTTGCATTTGTATAGAAAGTAAGGCCTAACATATGGAAGAATCTCAGATAAGCACAGAAACTGGAGAAGCAGGCTGCAGTTTGTCGGTCATGGTGTTGGTGATATCCATATGTACCCCAGGTATGTTTGAAGTAGGGTTGCCAGGTCGCCACTGGTAGGAGTCGGGGGGGGGGGGTTGGGTTGCCAGATTCAGGTTGGGAAACTCCTGGAGATTTGGGGACCAAGCCTGGGGATGACAGGGACCTCACTGGGGTAAAATGCCATAGTGTCCACCCTCCAAAGCATCCATTTTCTCCAGAGGAACTGATCTTTAAAGTCTGGAGATGAGCTCTAATTCTGTGATGTCCACAGGTCTCACCTGGAGGCTGGCCTCCCTAGTTTGAAGATCCAAGTCTTAAGAGCAGCATATGAAATTTTTCTTAGTCCACCAGGCATACTACTAGTGTTTCCAACTTTAAGTGGCCCTTCTAGCTGCCCCTTTAATATCAGTTTGATCTGCAGTAATTATCATGTGATTAACTGTGAACTACACCACTGTGTATAGTATGTACTATCTGTTGCTGTATATACTATTCTACTAAGTAATTTTTGCATCATTTAACATGCTTTGTTTCAGCTTTGTCTGAAGGCCAGACTTGATGTGCAGGTTTTTAAAGAGTTGGGTCCCACAGAGCAGCTGTTAGGAATGGCTGTTAAAAAATAAAGGAGACCCTGTTTGAGCTCAAGTAGTCACCATGGGAGGAGGAAGGGCTACGGCCTCCCCTGGGGTTGCTTCTCTACACTGAAACAGTGCTGGGGGGGGGGTCACTTATTTCCCTGTTTTTGCTGCTCTGCATAGAGTATTCTGTGCACACAAAGCAGGAAAATAAGGAAATAACTCCCTCCACATCCCCAGCACTGATCCAGTGCAAGACAATGGTGGGTGAGGGAGCCCTTCCTCTTTTCATGGAGGCAATCTGAGCCCAAACAGGTTCTCCTTCATTTTTTAACAGCCATTCCTCCCATCTGCTGTTGGGAATCTGATTTGTGACCAAGGACCTGGACCCAACTCTTTAAAAAACCAGATGTCCAGTTCAGATTTCTGTTTTGTTTCAGATTTCTGCAAGATTAATCCCGTTACCATGTTTATTGGATGTCCCATCCTATTGATTGTTTTGACTAACACTGTGTAATCTGCCTTGAGGCTCAGTGAGAATGGTGAACTATAAGTCTGGTAAATAAATAAACCATTTACCTCCATGCCATAAAAAGTGTCAACTCCCCATTTCCACTTATTAAACCTCTATTTGAGGGACAGTTGGCAGCCTTAAACACTACCCACCATTACTGCATTCTGAAACCATCTGCAGAAGACAACTTCCCCTCCCCCAAGCGATCCCTCAGTCCTTTCAGAGCAGACCATTATTCCTGTTTATACCAGATTGGGTAGTTTGAGCAGTTAACCTTTGACCACTCTCCATTTTGTAGGCTATTATGTGTGTGTGGGGGGGAGTAAATTGTTATTATTGCACATTTTAAAACCTGGAATGCAGTAAGCCCCCCCCCCCCATTTCTCCCAGATGCGCAGTTAAATGGAGGATGATCAAATGTTAACTTGTAAACCAACACAGTAAACAGGATTTTAGCATATGTTTTCTCATTTAAAGTCCTGTAGTTAATACTCAACCTTTCATGCTAGTAGCTGTAATAATGGTAATATGATAATGCATGTTAACATATGAATAATGATTAGTGGCTGTGCCACTTCCAAGTCCATCTTGCCTTTGGCATCCTTGCTGTGTCGTTTCAGTTGCCATTGCTGCATGTGGATGTCCTTAGCCTTCTAAACTCAAGGATACACATGCTGTGTCTCCCTGCTTATATGTCCAGAGCACAGGCATTTTGCATTTTCAGCCCCATAAGTTCTTAACTCTTCCTGTGTTCACCCACCTCGTATTCTGGCTCTTGTGTCTCTTTAGACTTTCATAGTTCCTTGGCTGTAGCATAACCTTTGGTCAATTTCCATTTTGATAGCAATTTGGAGAACAAATGGCCTTCTTTTTTTGCTGCCACAATATTTGTTAATGCAGTCTTGTACAAAAGTGCAGAGAAGTCTGTAACCCACTTTTGTTACATTCAGTTCATAAACTGTCATTTGAAAGAACAAGAGTCTCCTGGAAACAATTGTTACTTGCCTAGGCAAGGAAGTGTGTGGTTGTTGTCAGCCTTAACAAAACAAAACTGAAATATCAAAGAAAGCAGAAGGCAACAACCAAAGGTATATTGGGTAAGGTAGCCTCGTATAATAGATAGAGCTGATGCTAGAAACAATTTTTTTCTGGGGGGAAAAGTATTTAAGATGCTACTGTAACTGGACTATGCTGTTTTGGTTGCAACAGACTAACATGGTTTCCCCTTTAGAAATTAGACTGAATTCCAGTTGCACCTTAGAGACCAACAAAATTTGCAGGGTATAAGCTTTCGGGAATTAAAACTCCCTTCATCAGATGCAAAGATGGATGAGGAGAGAGTTTTGACTCTTGAAAGCTTTTACCCCCAAAATCTTATTGGTCTCTAGGGTGCTGCTGGACTCGAATCTAGCTCTTCTACTTCAGACCAGTACAGCTGCCTTCAGAAACTACCTTTGGAAACTGTGTCATATGCTTTAGGCATCCTCTTGTGTGAGGGTTTTTCCATACAATATCTTTTGGTAAAATATATGAAATGAAGGGAGCAATCCTGAATAGGTCTACTGAGAATAAGGGCAATTTTATTCAGTGGTATTTTCCCAGGAAGGTTTTGTTAGGAATGCAACCTAAGAGCCCTATCTTTATAAAGAAAATCCATTTCCTTGTCTGGCAGTTCTTTTGTCCCTGGGTAAGCAGAATTATTTGTGTTAAAAAACCCAACTTTTTATATTTTTTAAATGTTGGGCTTTTGTCTGTTTTTTTTAAAAAGTAAATCAAAATTTGTATTTACAAGCTGCCTTTTAAAGAAGGCCACATTTTAGCATTAAGGTAAGAGAATCCAAACATGTTCTTTTCTCACCCAGGTTTTTGTTCATAGTCTCCTTCTCGTAAGACAAAATTCTCTCCAGACAAAAGGCTTCTGTAGCTGTGATAAAGACATGAGCCACGGGTGCAGTATCCTGTCAGGCACCAGAAGGTCACATCACAACTAAAGTGTTCCTGCGAAGTAATTTTACCCCTGAATGCTTTTGGAACACTGCCAGCTCACCTTGGCATCCTGTCATCTCACCACCTTCCCTGTGAAAAATCCTGATTTGCATTTTTGAAACTTGCAGTGAAAAAAGAACAGGTATACAAAAGACAGAAACAGTGCAACATTTACTTCTCTTTGCTTATATTTTTGAAGGTAATTGCTTGCCTTATCCTTAGGTGTTAAAATAAGTATTTTTGTGCTTGAAGGTTTTATAATTTACTAAAGTAGAGGGCAGCAAAGGAAGGATGCTTAATGAAATTGCAAAGTGTGTGTTTATCTGTGCATATTATTACAAAATATGTTTGAGCTTAATTGTCTTGCAGAGGCATTAAAATTGGTAGGGTATTCTAGAGTACTGAAATTCTGTATATGTGTTTTCAAGTAACTCCTTTCTGCGACTACTAGAAAAACCTGAAAATGGGAAACTCTTCCCTGATAAAGGGAACAGAAATTGCAATCCCAAAGGGCCAAGAAACATCTAAACCACAGAGAAGTGAGATTGCCCAAGACACACTGAATACTAGAAAAATCTGAAAGGTAATAATGTCTCTGTCCCTTGAAATGTGGACAAGAAATACTTTTCTTCCAGATGTGCACTTTACAGATGTACACTGTGAGTTCTCTGATGGGAACTCAGTTCCCAAGTGCATAGAGTCATGATTCAGATCAGGACCAAAATATTCAGGGAGAGTATTCTTAAGCCTTTCCCCCTGCACTGGTTTACCAGCCCAAAACAGCCGTGGTGGCCCCTAACTGCATCCTTGAAGAAATGTAATTGTACCCCATCAGCATATGTGAAACTCCCAATGGGGCAAATAGAGGGTTCAATAGGGGATGTTTCATGTCAGAAAAGTGCTGTGCAAGGGAGAGGGCTTAACCACTCTCTCCCTGTGCCTCACAGTTCCCTGTATGCCAGCCTTTGTGCACTATGGAATCCCTGCAGGGAACTCACAGTGTGCATCCAGTACAAAATCCTTGTAGTAGACTTGGACATGATGCAAGGACAGTGTAATTTGTAGTTAGGTCCTTAGAGAACCATCAGTTCCCAGTTGCAGCAAGGACTGTGTTTGTCTGCCTGAAAGCACGAGCTGTGTTTATAAAGCATGGGACCTAAAAACTGTTAAATACTTCCAGTTTAAGTGCATAGATTGTTTTTAATTATTTTGGACTTCCTTGTGCAAAGGTGCAAATGCACAACCACATTACTATGTTCAAGATTTTGACATTTAACTCCTATGCAACTCCATCATATACATAAATGTTATTCTCCTTACTGCTGGAAAAACTGTGGTGAGCAAGGTACGTATATACATTGCTGGTGGGAATGTACTGTAAGGAACTTTTGGAAACAAGTGCTGAACCATATAAAATCTCTTACAGATATAACAATTCCTGAAAAACCAGGGGTAATATTGTTGAATTTCTGGCAGGGTGTTGATATACTGCCTTCTAGGAAAGCACTGATTTCTTTACTCATATCAGCTGCTAAAACAAAAATAGCACATAAATGGAAAGATGCAGGACCCCCACTAATTTACCAGTGGTTTGCCAGAGTGTGGGACCACTTCATAATGGATAAAATCTCATCTGGTATCACACAACTGGACCCTCACTCAGCATACCAAGACTTCTTTAGCAAATGATGGCCTGTATTAGAATGACTGGATTGTAACCCTGCTAGTAGGAACTCTTTTAAATCGCATGACAGTTATGAATTCATGAGATTATAGTATAAATAGTCTTGTTATTCAGTTTTAAGTACTTATCTTAGATAATACTTGATATGTGGTACCGTCTGAGAAATTTGGAACTATTGTTGTCAGGGGTCATTTTGTAGAAAAAGAGGTGCGGTAGCTCATTAGCATAACTCATTAGCATAATCTATTTGCACATGACACTCCCCCTGACATCACCGGAAGTATGTCAAAAGGCAACACTCACCGCTCAGGCGCCACCCCAAAAATCTCCAGGTATTTCCCAACTCAGAGCTGGTGAGCCTACCCTCTTTTCTGTTTTGTTCTAACTTTGAGGAAGGCAGGCAGGCAGGCAGGCAGGCAAGCCGGTGCCAGGTTTTTTTGGACGCTAGGCAAGGCTACCTTCTGGTGCCCCCCCCCTCCCCCCCAGTGTGCCCACCAATTTTCAAACATAAATGCATTTTAGGAAGAATGAAGGTCCCTACAGTGTTACAAGTAGACCTGCAGACATGACCATAATCCACTCCGGGTGTCCTCTTATTCCTTACTTTCAGTGCTATCAGTGGGCAGTGGTTCAGGAGGAGCCAGTGAATGAGCTAAAAAGAAGAAAAAGAGTTTTTATATCCCAGAACAAAGTTTGCGTCCAGTGGCACCTTTAAGACTTAAAAGTGCCATTGGACTCAAACTTTGGTCTGTTGCTTCAGACCAACACAGCTACCCACCTGAGGCAGTTTAGGATGTCATCATATCACCTAAGTTGTTTGTGGAGGATGGGCAGGAAGGAAATGTGGGAGTACAAACTTGAGAAAACACTCAAGTCAGAGACAACACATTGTTCCTGTGGCTGGAGCACTGATGCTATTTCACCACACAGGTGACTTTCCGGTCCAAACTCAGTATCAGAGAGGAGCTGTCTTTTGTGCATGCACCTGGTCTCTGGTTCAAATCACAGGACCTCAGCAACCAGGAAAAAGCTCTACCTGAGGCCACTGTCAGTAGAAAATAGCCAGCTGAACCAGAGTTGTAAGGTTGCTTGAGCTCTTCACTTTTAATGCTATAACACCCTCCTCCTGTCAAAAAAAAATTCCTGTACCTTTCCCTCAGGAAATAAAAATGACAAACTTCTGAAGTCATGCATGACCATAAGAAAACTTTGGATAAAGCACCAAGAACGCTGTAGAATCTTACTGGTGGGGGGAGTTGTATAACAAGTAGCAAAATATATGTTCACTTGTACCCAAAATAAATGAATAAAGAATCTGACCAAAACACTCTGGGTTTCTTTTTTAAGCAGTTCAAATTTAAGCAGAAAGAAGAAGAAGAAGAAGAGATTGGATTTATACCCCGCCCTCCACTCCCCAAGGGAGTCTCAGAGCGGCTTACAAACTCCTTTTCCCTTCCCCTCCCCTCCCCTCCCCACAACAGACACCCTGTGAGGTACGTGGGGCTGAGAGAGCTCTTTCCCAAGCTGTCCTTGAGGGAACAGCTGGTACAGAGCTATGGCTTGCCCAAGGTCATCCAGCCAGGTGCAAGTGGAGGAGTGGGGAATCAAACCCCGTTCTCCCAGATTAGAGTCTGCGCACTTAGCCACTACACCAAACTGGCTCTCCACCAAACTGGCTCTCCTCAGTTTGGCCTCTAGCATGTTTGTTTCCCTAGCCATAAGAACATAAGAGAACCAATGTTGGATCAGGCCAATGGCCCATCCAGTCCAACACCCTGTCACACAGTGGCCAAAAAATACCAGGTGCCATCAGGAGGTCCAGCAGTTGGGGCCAGGACATTAGAAGCTCTCCCAGTGTTCCCCTCCACAAGCACCAAGAGTACAGAGCATCACTTGCCCCAGAGTTTCTATCTATACCTTGTGGCTAATAGCCATTGATGGACCACTGCTCCATATGTTTATCTAATTCCCTCTTGAAGCCGTCCATGCTTGTAGCCACCACCACCTCCTGCGGCAGTGAATTCCATGTGAAAAAGTACTTCCTTTTATCCGTTCTAACCTGACTGCTCAGCGATTTCATTGAGTGCCCACGAGTTCTTGTATTGTGAGAAAGGGAGAAAAGTACCTTTTTCTCTACCTACTCTATCCCATGTATAATCTTATAAACCTCGATCATATCACCCCCTCAGCCATCATTTCTCCAAGCTAAAAAGCCCCAGGCACTTCAACCATTCTTCACAGGGAAAGTGTTCCAACCCTTTTATCATTCTAGTGGCCATTTTTTGCACTTTTTCCAAAGCTATAATATCCTTTTTGAGACAAGCAAGAACATATTTTGGGTGAGTGGGGGATAAGTTTAGGTCCCCTTCTCCACCCACATAGCTAGAACAGCCAGCCAGACATCACACAGAGAGAGAGAAAGAGAGAGCAAGATTTGCTCCGGAGTAAGCCTGCAAAGCATCAAAGAACATTAAAAATAAACCCATTTTAGTAATATTATTTTCAGTATTATGCTAACACAGAAGGGGGGGAGTTGTGTTTTAAACACTGAAAACAAATCCAAGTGTTTTTCAGTATTACACTAACTTAGAAGGGGGGGGAATAGGAGAAAGTTATCTTTTAAACAAAGGCACAGTAAACAACTGCAACAGCTTATAAAGCTCCAAGCCTACAAGAGAGTCAGCACAGTGACCATCACCCTTCATGCCTTTGATCGGAGTTGGCCATGGGACAGGCAGGCAGGGACAAAACTAAACCAGGAGAACCCCCAGAGCCATAGAAAGCCAGGTTTTTTTCCCATTGGGAGGTATTTACATTTCTTAGGGGGCAGTTAAGTAACTCCCTCATTTACAAAATTAGGGGATAAAAACTTGTTCCTTCCCATCCCAATATGAAATACAGATTGCATTTGTGAAAAGGGACACCCTGGAATTCCCTTCCTCACCCCATCCTCCGTGCTTGGGGAGGAGGGAGATTAGAGATTAATTATTTGGCTCCCCCCCTTCCATCATTCTTCACAGCTGAGCAGCTCTCTAGGGTCCTCAAGCAAAGGGGGCTGTTGGGGGGGGGGGGTCCCTGTAGATCCCAGCTTCTCTTGCATCCAGCTGTGCTGCCCTTGCACCGGCCTTCCCCACCAAGCCACCCCTGTGCATTGGTGGAGGCCCCTTGGAGTGAGGAATGAGGAGGAGAAGGGGAGAGCAGGCCCAGGCAAGGGGGCTCGTTGTTGGCCTCCTGCAGGCCTGGGAGGAGGGATCCCCCCTGTGCTCAAACCCGTGCCACTCCCAGACTCTGCAAGAAGCCTCACCAAGGGAGCCACATGCCCCAGCACAGCCCGGCCCCGGGGGAGCCTTGCCACCATCGCCGGGGTGGAGCACTGCGAGCAGACAGAGAGAGCGATAGGTGGCTGTCACTCCTGCTCCTGCTCCTACCGGCCGGCCACCACCCCTCTCGCACCAGCTACCCCCGTGGCTCTCCCACCCCCCGATCAAGTTCTCTCTTATGGCAGCATGCTGCAGCCTAGGAAAGGTGAGCGGGGGGAGCAAGCAGGAATTTCCCCAGGGCCGGCAGCCTGCTGCGACGGAGTGCCCCCCACCCTTCCTAGCTTGATCGCCAAGGCAATCGAGCTAGAAAGAGCACAGGGGGGCGGTGGCGAGGAGAGGCATTTAAATGCTTTCTTTGAGCTTCTCCGGCTTGCCCACTGCAGTGGGCCAACTGGAGAAGCCTGGCAGAGCACCCCATGGGACGCGAGCTAGAAAGGGCACAGGGCAATGAGGGGAGGCAATTAAATGCTTCCTTGGGGCTTCTCTGGCTGGCCCACTGCAGTGGGCCAGCTGGAGAAGCCTGGTGGAGTGCTTCTGCCCTTCCTAGCTTGCTTGCCAAGACAAGCAAGCTAGAAAGGGCGCAGGGAGGCAGCGGCAAGGGGAGGCATTTAAATGCTTCCTCAGGGCTTCTCCAGCTTGCCCGCTGCAGCAGGCCAGCTCAAGAAGCCCAGCGGAGCACCCCCCACCCTTCCTAGCTCGCTGGGAGCAGGGGGAGGGGCTTGGTCATGTGCCCGCCCCCAGCCTCTTTACTCCTGGAGCTCAGCTCTGGTGCGCTCTGCCCCCAACTGATCCCTGGTTGTTGTTATAATTATTTTGCTATATCAGTCATTTTTACTGTTAATATTACACATTGTTGTTATTGAAAATAATAAAATTGTTCTTGGGAAAAAAAAGATTTTGGACCAGTCACTGTCTCTCAGCCTAATTTACCTCTCAATGTTTGTGTAAGAATAAAATGAGGAAGGAAGAGCCATGTTAGCTGTCTTGAGCTCTTTGGAGGAACCCTGGGATCGAAAATAAATAGTCAATCACTGTTTGCAGTTCCACACTCCTCATCGGTGATGCTGGGACCGATTTCCCATGAGGCGCTGCTCCGGCGTCATTCTTCCCTTTGTCCTGATTGTATGCTTGAATTTCCCACTATTTGCCCCGCACCACATTTTGACCCGCGTTTTTTGAGGATCACTGAAGCCATAGGGGAATTCAAGGGAAGCCGTGGGTCAAAATGTGGTGCGGGGCAAACAGTGGGAAATTCAAGCACGCCATTGGGGTAAAGGGAAGAATGACGCTGGAGCAGCACCTCATGGGAAATCGGTCTGGGAGTAGACAAGTTGTTTTCTCCCATTTAACCATAATATAAATTCTTAAGTCTATAGCAGGTTGTATCCATGGGGTGTCCACTGATAGTAGGTACACTGTATGTGAAGGAACAGTCATTGAAGAGGGACAGTCTGCATTATGATCTCTATGGTGTTTGATGGCAGTATCGGCACACATTTCATTTTCAGCCTGTCAGATCTATTTGTGTGACCAGACAACATAGTTTTACAACGAGATTGCTTATCCCTGACTAACCCATTTTTGGCCAGATGTAATAATCCATGCGAAACTGTAATTTTCATGTTTGTTGAAGTTATTACATGACCACCCAAGGGCATAATAACTACTGAATGTTTTATTTGGGATTACTAGTCATTCTGATTACAAGCATTTCCCTATGGATGAATATCTGCTTGGCATCAAACCTGATGACTTTCACTCAGGCATTTTGGGTTTTTTAAAAAAAATGTTGTAGTACAGTTTCCCGTTGTATTAATGCTTTAATGTTGCTTTAAACTAGGGGTGTCGAACTCATTTGTTTTGAGGGCCAGATCTGACGTAAATGAGACCTTGTTGGGCCAGGCTGTGTGTGTCATAAAATTTAATGCCAGGTAGTGGAGATATAAACTTTATAAAGGATACAAACACAATGATTTTTTTTACTTAAAAACAGGCTTAAAACATTAGCACTCTTGCAATATTTTGTTTATTTAACTGTGTCTGATAACTGACACCTCTTGCTCTGAATTATTGCATCAAAATGTCTGTGCTGTTGTAATCTTGAGTAGGCTGTTCAAGTGTGTATCTGTAAGCTGCAAACCTACTTTTGATTTATTGACATTCACTACAGAGTTCTCATGCTCAGAGTTCTGAGCCTAGGGCCCAGGGGAAAACATTAAATGGGTGGGCACTGTGAGCTTTTGTACATAAATTGCTTCATCTGCTGGTCAAGAACATGAGAAGGCACCATGACACAGACTGAGGGCTATGTGTTTGTCTACACAACTATATTCTGGCCTTAGATAAAACTTTGTTCGTCTTAAAAGTGCTTTGTATTTCTCCCATGCAATTGAGGCAGCCTAGCAAGGCAAGCTCTCCCTCCTTCTCTCCCTCCCTTTGGGGAGGAGGCTCAGCCAATGGGAAGGGGAAAAGGCTTGCCTTTCTCTCCTGTGTGATTGAGGCAGCCTGGCCAGGAAGCAAGCTCTGACTTGTTCCCCTGGAAGGGGGAGGGGGAGGAGGGAACAGAAGCTTGCCTATCTATCTCTCCTGAGTGATTGAGAGAGTCTAGTAAAGCAAGCTACAATGACACACTAGCAGCAGAACTGGAAGAAGAAGCAGGAGACAGCCAGTTCCACTGCGAGCCTGATAAAAGTCCTCCAGGGGCCTGATTTGGCCCTGGGCCGCATGTTTGACACCCCAGCTTTAAACTGCTGCTGCCTAGTGTATTTTTTAACATTGCCACTTTATAGCCCAGTTTTATGCACTTTTAAAGTAATTCCTAAGTAAGTGTAGAAATTATTGCAACCTTTGACTCAGTTTGTACGTTTCTATGCTGCTGTTTTATTTTAAGGATGTTTTGCTGTGTTTTAGTGTCTTGTTGTTTCAGTTGTTAATTGCCTCTGATTAATATTTTTAAAGTATGCAGTAAATTAATATTTAAAAAAAATAACTGTGGAGGGGGCAGAAAAATGAATCTCCAGATAGTACAATGAATTCTGAAGGTGGTTCCATTCCCTTCTTTGACTTGGGTTAGGGTTGTTTCCAATTGTTGGGGGGGGAGGAGTATTTATGTTTTCAGAAATGCAAGATTTGTTTACTTGTCTGTATGGATACAAATGAAAAATGATGCTGAAGAGAATGAACCAGTGCAGATGTTCTATAAGCCAGCTAACTCCTGATATATTTATTTAAAGCATTCATTAGCTGCCTTTCCACCTGATGGAACTCAAGGTGGCTTACAACATAAATAAGTCTGCGCATGTAAACACTGTAACACTCATGAAAGTCATAGTAAAGTGGTTCTTCAGAAAGAAGTCTCACTATCCCAAATATGCCATTCATGAGAGAAGGTACTCCAGTTTCTGTGGGTAGTCTTACCAAATGTTTTTTTTTAATTTGACATTTTATTTATTTTCCATTATTTTAGCAACATACCAATTAAACCCAACAACAAAAGCAAGGTGACAACACAAAAAAGAAGGAGTATAAAGTATAACAACTTTCCACATTTAGGAATCATACAAGTAACATATTATTACATATTCTGAGCCCTATTTGAAAATTTTAAATTCATCCATTTATAAACTTTTCTCCAGTTTTTCCAAAATTTATCATCTGCTCTATCAGAACAAAACACACTTAACCTATCCATTTCGGCAATTTTGAAAAGTTTATATTTTAAGTCTTCTTCTGTTTGGGTATATGTAGATTTCCAGTTTTTAGCTATTAAGATTCTTGCTGCTGTAATAATATAAGTTATCACATATCTGTCTTCTTTAACATTTTCTGGCAGTAAATTTAATAAGAATGACTTTGGTCGCATTAAGTTCACATCAAATATCTCTGAAATTACCTTCTGAACTTTTCTCCAAAACATCTATATTTTTTTCACACCTCCACCACATGTGAATGAAAGTACCTACATTAGATCTGCATTTCCAACAACTGTTTGAGGTGTTGGGAAAACATTTTGCGATCTTGTCAGGCGACCAATATCATCTATAGAACATCTTATAAATGTTTTCCTTATAGGATGTTGATCTCATAAATTTAACTGATACCCAGATTTTAGACCAGGCATCTGTCTCTATCGTGTGTTCTATATCTTTCATCCAAGATATCAGTGTTTTGATTACTTCATCCGCCACATAGTCCTTAAGAAGCCAGCTATAGAGTTTCTGAATCAGTTTATCACTCGATGACAGCCAGATTCTATCTAAATCATTCAGAGAAGCATACAAACCTATCTTCTTATCCTCTTTAAACCTAGACTTCAATTGTGCTTTTTCCCACCTAGATAATTTAACATTTTGTGTTACAAGTAGTTCTTCTATTTTCAATGTATTATTTTTATCCAATAGCTTTTCATAACAACCTTTGGTACTTTTTGATAGTAATGCTGGTCTGACAAACGCCTCTAGTGGCAAAACCCATTTAGGCACCTTACTATACACTTTCCCTTTTATCTCTTTCCATATTTTACAAAGCGCATTCCTTATAATATGGGTATGAAAATTGGCATAAATTTGGTCTTTCCCGTACCATACGTAGGCATGCCAGCCCATAACTAAATCGTGCCCTTCCAATTTTAATAACCTTACATTATCTAGATTGATCCACTCTTTTATCCAGCTCATTGCTGCTGCAGTATTTTATTTTATTTATTTATTGGGATTTATATCCCTCCCTCCTCGCCGTATGGCGGGCTCAGGGTGGCTAACAACAGCCATTATGGCAACAGTACATTCCTTAAAATAGTTAAAAAATATTTAAATAGGCATTAAAACATATCCAAACACATAGATGGCGTATAGTATATAGTACAAATATAGTACAAATAGTACAATAGTACAGTATAGTACAGTATAGTACAAATATCAATTAGGCACCACTAAGCCACCTCTCTCTTTCTTATCTAGTAAGTTTTTCCACTTGATTCTTGCTCTTTTACCTTGCCATATAAATTGCCTACAGATTTTATCAAGATCCCCAAAATATTTAAATTTCTTAACAATTGGCAAGTTTTGTGCTAAAAATGGGAATCTTGGCAAGATATTCATCTTAACTGTGGCTACTCTTCCCATTAGTGATAGTTGTACTTTTCCCCATTTCAGTAAGTCTTCCTTAATTTCATTTAATAATAATTTCAGTAATTTCAGTAATAATAATTTAATAATAATTTCATTTAATAATAATTTCAGTGTCTTCCTTAATTTCATTTAATAATAGCAAATAGTTATCTTCAAATAATTTTGCAGAATTATTAGATACAATTATCCCCAGATATTTTACCTTCTCTGTCACCTCCATTAAAGAAACTTCTTTAAGTACTCAAATTTGAGTTTATGTACAGTTCTTAGTCAGAATTTTGGTTTTTAATAAATTAACTTTCAATACTGCAATTTCACCATATTCCTGTATATCTTCTAGTAAATAAGGGATACTTTCTGTCGGTTCCTCTAACACAAATACTAAATCATCCGTGAATGCTTGTAATTTAAATCTCTCCCCTTTAACCTGAAGTCCTGATATTTGCTTATTATCTCTAATTTTATTTGTCAATGTCTCCAATAAAAAGATAAATAATAATGGTGATAATGGGCAGCCCTGTCTGGTTCCTTTCTGTATACATATGTTCTGGGTGGTATCCCCATTTATAATAATCGTAGCTCTTTGGGATTTGTATATTGCACTGAGCATAGAAAAAAAATTATCTCCCCATTCCCACACTTTAAATTTTTGCAATAAGAAAGACCAACTTACATTATCAAATGCTTTTTCCACGTCTAAGAATACTAGTGCCATCTCTTTATCCGGATGTTGTTCATAATATTCCAATACATTAATCACCATTCTAACATTATTTCTAATTTGTCTTTTGGGAAGGAAACCTGCTTGATCTTGATGCACTATTTGTACGAGCACTTTTTTCAACCTATTAGCTAGGATGTTGGCAAACAGCTTATAATCCATATTTAAGAGAGAGATAGGCCTAAATTTTTTAATTTCCAAGGGGTCTGTGTTTGGCTTATAGATCAACGTTATCAGTGCATCTTTCCACATATCTGGCATTTCTCCCGATGCTTGAATTGTTTGTGTCAACTCTTTAAATATGGGGGTGATCTGATCCTCAAATATTTGATAGACTTCCAAAGGTATCCGGTCTGGGCCTGGTGTTTTCTTCTTTTTTGCACCTTTAATCGCTTCTACTATTTCCCAGGTTGCAATTGGCTTGTTTAATATTCACTTCTGTTCCTCTGTAAACTTCTTTGAATTCCATTTAAACACTCTTGGAGCTTTTTCTGATCTTGATCCTTTTGTTGGTATAAAGAACTATAAAAATTTTCTGCAATTTTTTTGAGTTTGCATAATTTAAAACATTCTCTCTACATACTCTAAGACTACATTCTGGTAGTCTTACCAAAGGTTAAGCTGCTCCCAAGAGTGGACTGGTGCATGAACATCAGCAGTGGTTAGTTGGCTGAGAGGGTATTTGCACTTGTTCTATGTATACCAGGAAGTCCTTGGTTAAAATTTAACTCCCTCCATTGTAAGCCAGCAAGGTGCTTTTGCACTCTTATGAATGATAAATTCATAAGTGATAAATGGACTGTTGCTAATTGTGTGAGAGGAACTAGGAGGAATAACCAAGGAGAAAACAGCTGCAAACAGCTCCAGCAGAGGCTTATGACAGTGTTTTCCAAGGTTGCCAACCCCAGGAGGCTTCTCTTAACACACAAAGACACTAACACAGAAAATAGCCATCTTGTCTCTGGCTAAAGACATGTGCTCACGAACTCCATTACATGTTCTCTACACATCGCAGGCTGCAACCCCCTCCCCTCCAACATTCCTTGACCAGTGAAACAATGGACTTGACCAGCTAAAAACTGGTTTGGCTGCCCAGAGAGATTAATGCCATCTACAAGACAATGCTCCTAGCCCATGATGTCAGCTTCTGGCCCCAGGTATTCCTCTGACCATGCTAGGTAGAATCTAACATTGCCCAACCCCCCTTCTTTTACTGGACAAGAGCTAGTGGGTGGACCAGCAAGGGGTGGTCTCAGGACAGGCATCTGGCCAAGCCTGTCCCCAGAGACCACCCCCCAACAAAAGAAAGCTCCCAGCAGCCAGTTCGCTCTCTTGCTTCAATGATCTCCTGCCCTCCCTTACCTTCAAGACTCTTGGTCTGCACAGCCAAGGGCCTACACATGCTGTTGTTGGTTCAGCACATGTGCTCCCCCCCATCTTTCTCCCAGCCTATCATTAATTTTTCCAGCGGAATTACACCAGATCTCTGGAGAGGTAAATATTGCCTTCTACAGGAAACCAACAATCTCCTGCTCATGCAAATGTCTCTTACTCTCTCTGATTTTTTAGTTCTTGTATAAAAGTGTGTGTGCATCTGTATTGTTCGAATGAGATATAATTTTTGTAGTAAAGAAACACTGCTTTACCATTACATCAGTCTCCTTGTCTATTCTCTGGTTTGTCTGGAAGGGGCCCAGCCTCTGTATACACAGTTGTGATCCATTTATGCTTATTGCCAGTTATTAATATTCATAATTCCCCAATATTGATTAAGAAATCAAGGCAATTTGGCTAACACCTTGAACTCATTTAAGTGATCTTAGTCAAGCTACTATCTTTCAGTCCCTCCCTTCCTTTGCAATATGGAGGTAACAACTGTTACAGACCTTACAGAGTTGGTGTAAGTATTACTGAAAAAGTGTTTGGAAGTGCTTTGAATGCCCTAGAGCTCATGTCCAGTTTTATTACCTCAGGCTGAGGAACCTGATCAATTTTTTAATTTTTTTTTTAATGTACTATAGGCATACCAAAGCATACCAGAAAGCATACCAGTTATTCTCCAGCATCCTAAACTTACTCATTAACAGTACAGTGAATGCATTTTGATGTGTAATTGATTAGCTGTCTTAATGGGTTTGTATCAAGTGAAAATTAACTATAGAATCAAGAAGTACAATATTGCTTCCAGTAATTTTCCAGTTCTATGTTGCTACAGTGATTGGAACCCATGCTTGCAATGAAATGTGGACTCCTAAGTTTTGTGCTATATTGCTGTTGGGGCAGGGACTAATAGCACTTGTGATAGGCAGTCGAGTATAGGCAGTCGAGTATTTGCCCTAAGCATGGAAAGCTGACTGTGAGCCGGACTATGGTGCCAATGTGGTTTGTAATGCATGAATTCCATCATAGGTTAACATACCCTGGCTGTTCTCTGGATTACAAGTGCTTTGTTTGGAATATTTCCATAATTTGAGTTGTCAGCCGAGAAGCAAGCTCACTTTGCCAGCTTCATCTTTCAGTAAAGCACATGGAGAGAGAGAAAGGACCCTGTGTTTCAAGTCCTTCTTTGTCATAGGCTGGGAATGACAAGAACATACTGGTACAGAATCCTCTAGTGGATTCCCAGGGATTCATAGCAAAGTTGTAACACACTTTTCTTAATATTGCCAAGTGGAAATGTCAAAAGATGTGATAGGGTGGCAAACTCCTTTCCCTTCCCCTCCCCACAACAGACACCCTGTGAGGTAGGTGGGGCTGAGAGAGCTCTGAGACAACTGTCCTTGAGAGAACAGCTGGTACAGAGCTATGGCTTGTCCAAGGTGCAAATGGAGGAGTGGGGAATCAAACCCGGTTCTCCCAGATTAGAGCACTTAACCACTGCACCAGACTGGCTCAGGTGATGGGATGGTGAGAACCAGGGAGGATTGTGAGGCACTCCAAAGGGAACTGTTGAGGATGGGCGATTGGGTGTCAACATGGCAAATGGGGTTCAATGTGGCCAAGTGCAAAGTGATGCACTTTGGGGCCAAAAATCCTAACTGTAAATACACATCAATGGGGTCCGAACTGGCGGATACTGGCTAAGAGCGAGATCTTGGAGTTGTAGTAGATAACTCACTTGGAGTTGTAGTAGATTTATTTATTTTATTTATTTATTTAATTCAATTTCTAGGCCGCTCTCCCCGCATAGCAGGCTCATAGATAACTCACTGAAAATGCAGTATGCAACTGCAATAAAAAAGGCCAACGCTATGCTGGGTATTATTAGGAAGGGAACTGAAAACAAATCAGCCAGTATCATAATGCCCCTGTATAAATCAATGGTGCAACCTCATTTGGAATACTGTGTGCAGTACACCAATACTGGTCACCACACCTCAAAAAGGATGTTATAGGAATGGAAAAAGTGCAGAAAAGGGCAACTAGAATGATAAAAGGGTTGGAACACTTTCCCTATGAAGAAAGATTAAAGCGTTTGGGGCTCTTTAGTTTGGAGAAATGACGGCTGAGAGGTGACATGATAGAGGTTTACAAGATTATACATAGGATAGAACAGGGAGAGAAAAAAGTACTTTTTTCTCTTTCTCACAATACAAGAACTTGTGGGCACTCAATGAAATTGCTGATCAGTCAGGTTATAATGGATAAAAAGAAGTACATCTTCACCCAAAGGGTGATGAACACATGGAATTCACTGCCACAGGAGGTGGTGGTGGCTATAAGCATATATGTCTTCAAGGGAGAATTGGATTAACATATGGAGCAGAGGTCCATCAGTGGCTATTAGGCACAATGTATAGATAGGAACTCTCAGTCTGGGGCAAGTGATGCTCTGTATTCTTGGTCCTTTGGGGGAGGCAGCAGTGGGAGGGCTTCTAGTGTCTTGGCCTCACTGATGGACCTCCTGATGGCAACTGGTATTTTTGGCCACTGTGTGACACAGAGTGTTGGACTCTGATCCAACATTGGCTTCTCTTATGTTCTTACCATGGGGAAAGAGGAGAGACTAGCATTTGATCCCCAAAAATCCAATGAGTCGAATTTTAAATGCCTCTTAATTTCCCCATTTTGATTGATGTCATGTGTATATTGTGTGTAACTCTCCTAGATGCTATTGCCTTTTGACCCTCTCCTCTCTTATCTCCCATGATCCTTGTTTCTTCCTCTCAGCTTTATTTTTTCTGTCATATTATTAAGACATGAGCCCTGCAGTAAGTCTTCAGCTTGAAGACAGAGTTAAGTCTGGGGAGGATTTAGACCAGGGGCATCTATCATGCCTCCCGTGGGCTGCATGTGGCCTACCTGACCATAAAGTGCAGGCTATCAGAGATTTTTAGCAAAATAATGTTTTTGAGCTGTTCACATTTAATTCCACTACATGAAACAGGCAATATGAAGAATTACTGACAAAAGAAAAATTGTAATAGAAATTGTAATTGCCCTTAAATAATGTAACACAATCTGTGTTAAACAGTTCTCTGTTTTTTTACTTTGTAACATGACATGTTTCCAGGGCTTAACATGTACTTTGAGGGGCTGAACTTTTGACTGATGAGTTAATAGGGGTTAGGTTGAGATCAAAACATCAAAAATTAACCTCTATTAATGTATTATTTGATAGTAGATGCCTTTGAAGATGGATAAGTGGCTAAAAAGAACAAACCTCCAGAAATCCTCTTGACAGAGCAATATAATAAAAAATCCCTGTGGCAAGCTCACAGACAGATTTCTGATCACATGGCCCACTGCTGAAAAACAGTCTCCAAGCTGTATACAGCATGTCAGAGTAGCTCCAGCCCAGAGTAGCTCGATTGACATCCGGCCCTCATTTCTATTTGATTTGATTCAACACAGAGCCATTAGGTATATTTTGCTCTGGGGCCCATTTGGAGATAGCCCTTGAACTGCCTAAACTGTTTAAGCTAGCAAGAGGAAGAAGTCACAGCAAGAAGGCCACACAGGCCAAATCCAAAATGGCTACTGCAGCTGAACTTAACAAAGAAGTTGCTCTCCTTTCTGTAGTCATAGATGATCCACTGATTGTGGCCTTCTTAAGAGAAATCCTCAAGGACACGAAAGGCATTAAAGAAGTACAGGAGGAATTGCTCTCTGTTAGACCTGAACTCACTGAACTGAAATCTCTCCAAAAGTAGGCAGCTGAACGGCTAACAAATGCAGAGAACAGGATCTTGGACTTAGAAGACTCTTCTGTTTCTTCCCCTATTTCCATTCAACAACTTCAAGCTGAGGTAACAGCTTTAAAATCCAAACTGCCATAATAATCTTTGCCTTGTGGGAATTAGAGAGTGTCTAGAAGAGACAGACATGGTGGCCTTTGTTCAGTCTATTTTAAGAGACAGCTTGTCCCTGCCAGAAGATTATGATCTTGTTATACAGAGGACTCACAGGTTCTTGGGTCAGATTCAGGATACAGCAACCCATCCAAGGGCCATAATCCTTTGTCCGTTAAACCTTATCACCAAGGAAGACCTTTTAAGATGAACTAGACAGCTGGATCAACTGAAATGGGGCCCAGATCAGATTTCCCTTTTCAGTGATTTTCCCAAAGAAATCGATGATCTTCGTAAAAGAGTTATATGTGTGAGGGCTCTGGCCCAGGAAACAGTTGTTGAAGCCTGTATGAATTACCCAGCAGTATTCCGTGTAAGATACAACAGCGGGATCAAAAGGTTTCAATCTCCAGATGAAGCAGAGGCCTTTTTAATTCCTTGTAATTGATTGCATTTGTTTTATTCTTCCTGATCATGGGTAATTCACTGCAGAAATGAATATTCAATACAATCATTTGCAGCTTCTGTATTTTCTCTGATTTTTGGTTTGAACTTTACAAGGTTCATAACTATGAGAGTTCCCAAGAACATTTGTGTAAGTGAAGATCCTCTGTCTTAACTGACTCTAGAAATGTCCTGTACCAAGTATAAACCTGAACATCAACAATGATAACCTATGTGGAAGTGACCCAGGCCTGTAGCCAGCATGGGCTCCCATCAAAAATTCAACACCCCCAGTCCAATCTCCCCTTTAAGTTGCCACCACTGCCCTCTTTGCACAAATTGCCATTTCCCCACCACCTTTGGATTCCCATTCAAGAGCTCTTAGAGAGCTGACAGAGTTAGTTTCATTTTCCCACAGTAATGTGGCCAGTTGGCTGGTTAAAACTGGATGCAGATCATGACTAGGTTATGACTGATCACCGGTTCTTTCTTGGGATAACCTGTTCAGGACAACAAGTCTCTTTGGGTTTATACCGCCTATGGGTGTAGGTATATCTGTCAGATATGAACTCTTCTCAAGAAGTCAGGCACCACTGCTTTTCAACAGCAAAATGCACAACTCTTTATTCACAAAAACATAGCCGGCGTGGGATATTTACACAGGATAGACTGTTGCTTTTTGTATAAGTGCTTCACTTTGAATTAACAAATACAGGAGTATTACAACTTTTACTTGGACACATATTGTCTCTGTTATACTGAGACCATTTGGTATTCTTCTTCTCTTGTTATTATCTGTGGTTATACATAAGACTTTCTCTGTCTGGCTCTCTTAACTGACGGGTAAGGTTATTCTAGATATTCTCAGTCTTTTCCAGACACCTACTCTTTCCCTGAACCACTTCACAAGTTCCCTTGGAGAAGTGTGTGGGGCACTTTGTTAATACTGAGTTCTTCAATTTCTCCTTTCATATCACTACCCTCTCTCTCCAGAGGGGACCAGTAGGTAGTGTTCTCTAGCCCCAGTTGTCCTCAAAACTGGTGGCTTGCTTTGTCACTCAGCTTCTTAGTTTCTTTCTCCCTCCTGAGCTCTCAGGCTAGCTCACTAACTGCCAACTCTCTCTCTCTCTTTTCCTCAGTCTCCCTGAGAATTCTGAATGACCTGCCCCCACCACTCTTAGTCATGTGACCAGCAGTCTCTTGCTTCCTTGCTGCTTACAGGCAAATCTTACAGGCCTTCACACCAACCATGGGACGTTTCTTTTCCTGCAACTGGACTCTCTGCTGGCACACTTATCAATGACCCAGGGAGTGAGAGTGGTAGAAAAAGAGTCACTAGGAAAAAAACTGGGCTGGAAGGCAGACTTTGGCCAGGAAATGCCTCCTTTGCACTCCTTTGGCTGGCATTTGCAGGTACCTCAGAGGGAAAGGAGAGACACCAGGGTCTGGCACAGGGGATGTCACTGGGACTGGGGAGAGGCTTCCCTGCCTGGGGGGAGAGGTCAGGGGTCTTCAGCTAATATAGGTGCACTGCAAGGAGACTGGAAAGCTTCTCCCAAGGAGAAGAAAATAGATCAGGAAAACTTGGAAGAAAGTGGAGGAGCACAGCAAAGCTGGCTTGTCACCCAGTGTTGCTGCCAAAGCAATTAATGAGCAATTTCAGAAATTTTATTCAGATCTTTACTCTATAGACCATGTCCCTTCTACAGAAGCTATTTCAATTACAACTTCCAGCTTTGAGTAAGCAACAACAAGAATTTTTGGCATCCCCCTTTACAAACTCTGAGATTGAATCAGCATTGAATCGTAAGTCCCCAGGGCCTGATGGGTATCTTATGGAATGGTATAAAGCCTTCAGTAATGAACTGATACCACTTCTGATTTGGGTTGCAGAAGATGCCCAAAACTCTAGCATCTTGCCAAAACCAGTGTATGAAGCATCTGTCACACTAATTCCCAAACCAGGGAAAGACACAATTCTTTGCTCTAGCTGTAGGCCAATATCTTTAATAAATGTTGATGAAAGAATACTTACAACAGCTCTGCAGTACATACATTGCAATTCAAATCTGTACTGCAATTCAGATCTTGCCATTCAGATCTGTAGAGCATAAATTGTTCCACCCAAATCAAGTAGGACTTGTACCAAGAAGACAAGGTGCTCACCATGTCAGGCATATGATTGATGTAATTGCTGCTACAGAAAATTGGCATGATCCCTTGTTGGTCTTATCACTAAATGCAGAGAAGGCCTTTGATAGATTGTTCTAGGAATTCCTGTACTCTGCACTGCAGTCTTATTCCATACACCCAGAATTTATTAACTAGATGAAGTTCCTCTGTAATGAACCTGTAATGAGCCATTGGGGTCAGTTGTGAATTGATGGAAAAGGAAAATCTAGTCAGTGCTCATGATTATGATGCATTCACTATCCATCCACTCAGTGTAACACCTATGATAAGTTGCATTAATTTTGATGAATTTACAGCTACAGAGGCCAGCTCTCTGTTTTCTACTTCGTAGTTTCCTTCCTTCCTTCCTTCCTTCCTCCCTTCCTCCCTTCCTTCCTTCCTTCCTTCCTTCCTTCCGCCTTTGCTCAAGGTGGTTAACATTGAAATTAAAAAATATTTTGTATCCATCACTGTCCCGACACTGGAAGCACTGTCTGTTTGTGAAAGATTTTAGCCTCTGATCCTTAGCCAGGGTCCAGCATCAATCAGGCAACCTCATGTTAGAGAGTTGTAGCTTTTACAGGTTTTTCATGACTGCATCTTTGCAGCTTCCTGAAGTGTTTACAGTCAATCTGCCCGGGGGCATTTCAGTGTCACTGTTCAGAGAAAGGGTGTTTATGTACAGCTCTTAGGATGGCTATTTCCAGCTGTTAAAATATGCCTCATATTTGGTTTTTGGAGAATACTGTAGAAAACTGAATAAGGCAGACACATTCAGAGAATTAAATCATATTTTTGTTTAGGACTATAAAACTTTTTAAAAGTTTATAACACCCCTGTCCAGCCCTCCCGTGAGCTTATAAACGTCAGTTATAGGGAGACTTACCTATTCAGTGAGCTGAATTCTGTTATTCTAACCCTTCTCTGGGGCAGTTTTCTGTTGGTGATGCAAGATTTTGCTTTCGAGTACTTCTGTGAACCAATCTGAGGATTAAAATGAAATGAATATTGCAGTAGTAAATCCTTTATTTGCAAAAAAAACCATAGAGTTGGATGGGATCAAAGGAGCATCCAATTTAACTCCCTTTTAGAGGGTCTCCAAAATGCTGTGTTTACCAGTCCTGTTGATTTCTGCTGCCTACCCCTTCCTCCTCCCTGGTCTCGAGTGCCCAAGACTATTTGTAGAGTGACCGATAATAGAGTCAGAAGGATACTGCCTCTGGAAATTTAATTTTGCCTTTAGGAGTGATAGATATCCTGTGAGCAGGTGAGATAAAGGCATAAGGGCTGGAGATGGAGCAAAATAACCCCAGTAACGGTGAAAGCAGTTAGAGGGAGATAGACAACAGGGCACCTGGAAACAGGCTGCCTTCTCTGCAGGAATATTACATGGCACTGTTGTTTCTCTACACAAGGAAACTGTGCCTGCCATATCTAAAGGGGAGCTAGAAGAAGAGGAGGAGGAAGAGGAGATTGGATTTATACCCTGCCCTTCAGTACCCAAAGGTGTCTCAGAACGGCTTACAATCTCCCTGCCCACAACAGACACCCTGTGAGGTAGATGGGGCTGAGAGAGCTCTATTGAGAACTGCTTGTGAAAGTACAGCTCTGAAAGAACTTGTAACTGACACAAGGTCTCACCAGCAGCTGTATGTGCAGGAGTGGGAAATCAAACCTGGTTCTCCCAGATCAGAGTCCCTGCTCCTAACCACTACACCAAACTGGCTAGGTAGATGGGACTGGACTTTGCATAGGAGGGGAGTCCACATCCCTCCACTTGCACTGTGCAGGCATACCTGGAAAAAAGGACATAACATTGCTGTGCTACTGGGTCTACAATCCCAAGTGCAATGTGTGTCTTGTTCAAAAAAGAACCCTCCATCTCTGTCACCCATCAGCCAGTGCAATATGTTCCAACCTGAGACCAAGTGCAATGCAGGAAGCTTGTAAAAGCATAATAAAAAAGGCATCATCTGCAGTGGCCTTTACTTGCCTTGCTGAACTTCTGTAGTGGAATGAGAATATTTATTCCACATTTGCTCAAGAAACATTTTTTGTTACTTTATTTGCTCTTTTAAAAAATGAATCATTTTTGTTCTTAGGCTTATTTGAAAGCATTGCAAGTAGGTGTGCAAGTAGGCAATTGTTTTAAGTTGCTTTTTCTTGGGGGGGGGATTTTCTCTGTATTGTTTTCCATTTTATGTTTGCTAAATCACCATGACATTTAGAGATGTATGTAAAGAACAAATTTTAGTATGTGCAGCTTGAATTTGGTATAAATAACAGTGTACCATGGTGACCCCAGTTCATGGCTATCGCAGAAGGTTAACATACTAAAATCATTTTGCAGTAGTAGACATTAATAATGAGAGTTGATTGCTTTTTTTTGCCTGCTGCTTTGTGGCTACAGTGGTTCTTGTTGATTTAAGGCCATATGAGAAGCATTTATGCCCTGATCAATGATTCGTTTTGTTTGAGGGCCATGTTGAGAAGGGTATGGGGACTCGTGGGCCGGTGATTGCCACAAATGCCACTCTCCAATCCCTTTTTCCTCTGGGTTAGGTTAGAAATGTGGCAAGCCAGTAGGCCAATAAAATGGCAAAAAGCTTCACTTATGCTGAAATGTAAGCTTCATTATTAGTAAGCATGCTTTTCGGCATCTAGGTACACAATCTGATAAGCAGATGTTTTTGTTGCTTCTCTGAAACCCCCCAGAGAACTGGGGCTGGTTTCTGACCCCTAGCTATGTTGTTACATGACTGAAGGTGCTAAATTCCATCTGCATTATTTACTAAGCTGGGTGTCATAAGCAGAATTCTCATATGTTGCTGATTTGCCCATCTTTCCCCAAGATTTTCTAATTGTTGTTTTTGCTGTGCTGAATTGCAGAGGTCACAATGAACTCTGACTAATGAGTCCATTAGAAGCAACAGCAATCAATACAGGGCTTCTGACTCTTATGTATATTGATGAGCTGATGGCTCTTGGATTATTGTCAGGGTCCTGGGATTCATTTTGATACAGTCAGAATGGCTGATGATGGCTTCTGTAATCAAATTGAAACATCAGAAGATGGAGAGAGATGCATCTGTCAGCACAGCAGAATCCATTTCAGAAACGTTAAGCATACGAAGGGACTGATGGCATGACAGACATTGGTATGTTAGTGCCACAATATTGAACAGCATCTCAATCTGCAATTGGAATGTCGAGGACTCCAAACAATAGGAAATAACAGAAGCCTCCCAAAGTTCAAGACAGATGTCATTTTATTAAAACCTCTCCTCTTAGAATATCAACTTACTCAACTTAAGGAAATCTGTTTCAATGTATCTGAAGGAGTGTGCATCTATACATGCTAAGTCATTCATGCTAAGTCACTGAGAGCCAGTGTGGTATAGTGGTTAAGAGCGGTGGACTCTTATCTGCAGAACCGGGTTTGATTCCCCACGCCTCCACATGCAGCCAGCTGGGTGACCTTGGGACAGTCACAACTCTCCAAGCCCACCTACCTCACACGGGGAAGAGGAAGGGAAGGTGATTGTAAGCCACTCAGAGACTCCTTTGGGTAGAGAAGGGTGGGATATAAAACCAATTCTTCTTCTTCTTGCTTATACCCAGACTTGAACGTTGTTGGTCTTGGAGGTGCCATTGGACTCAAACTCAGTTCTCACATCTGTTAACTCTTGTATTCGTATGCTAATTTACTGCTGTTCACAGATCTTACCAACCACCTTCCAATCTCAGCAATAATCGCCCAGTTACTTATGCGTCTTGACTCTAACTAGCCCTTCCTGACAACTAACCCCCCTCCCCATGTAATGGTTGAAGAAACTTTGTTTCACTGTATCTGAAAAGTGTGCATGCACACAAAAGGTTCTACCTTGAATAAAACTTTATTGGTCTTAAAGGTGCTACTGGACTCAGACTTTGTGCCATTAAGGTGAATAGTCTGTGGTAGAAGAACAAAATTTGAGTCCAGTAGATGTATCTGATGAAGGGAGCTCTGTCTCACGAAGGCTTGAACCCTGGACATTTTTGCTGCTTTTTAAGATGCCACTAGATTCAAATTCTTTTCTGCACCCTTATCTGTGGCTGATTAAATTCAGGTCACTCCAGAGACAGGTGACCCAGAATGACTTCCTCTCCTCCTGTGTCTCATTCACACTGCATATTCCCGAAAGACACAAAATATGTGATGTCTTATACATGCAGCCTGCACATTGCTGAAAAAGTCTGGTGAAGGAGAGGTGCAAGCCTCTACCGTCCCTAAAACCAATAGCTTGCAACATGGGCCTCCTTCGGCAATAAGTGTGGCAACATGTCACTGTTAAACTGTCAGACCATGAGCAAGGAGAAGCAGGTTCATATCCCCAGTTGGCCGTGGAAGTTGCTGGGACCAGTCACTCTCTCTTAGTTTAGCCTTCTTCACAGGATTGTTGTGAGGAAAAAAGAGATGACAGGTAATGCTCCCTCTAAGCCGTGGAGTCTTGTGAGCAAAAATTCTACTTTGTGAGCTACTGGCAAGAAAGTTGAGAACGAGTAATTTGGCTGCTGCATAAATTAGTTTGCTCTGGAGCCATCCTTCCTGAGCAAAGACAAAAATGTGTGAGCCGGAGGCTAAAAAACTGTGAGCTAGCTCACACTAACTCAGCTTAGAGGGAACACTGATGACAGGATAGGGGCATGTATGCTATCCTGAGTCTGCTGGAGGAAGGTGAGATTGTGTAAAAGAAGGGGCTTGTGCTTCACCCCATGACACTTTTTCAGCACATCCTCTAGTTGAATTATACATTGTTAATTCAAGAGGGAGCAATATTTCCTTTCTGAAGGAGCTAACAGACACTGACTGTTTTATTTCTTTAATTCTTTGCCACAGTTTTCTATCTCAGCATGACTTTTTAAATAAGTGTGAAATTGCTTTGTATATCCAATTTGACAGTGCATTTAGATCATTAGGAGTGTTGCATGAATATGAATTTTAAGCACCTTGCAAATTTAGCCATCTCTCTCTGTATAAAGCTAAGTGGGCCTCACTCTTTTATGGAGGTATCAGAATTATTAAGATACCTCCATAGCATTTTAAAAATTGAAAATTAATGCATACATTAATGCACATCTATTTTGCTATTTTAATAGATATTATTTATATATTATTTATGTTTCTCTTATATTGAAAATCACCTTGTAAATAATACGGACTGCAGAATGCAAACCTTGTTTGCTAGTGCAGTTGAAGCTTACATCACAGAATGCCATCAAAAGCCTGCACGTTGGTAAGCATTCTGATTTCTGGGCACCAAAAATACAGATCTAAAAATATTTTGCTTATAAATAATTGTAGGCTCTCTATCAAATTTGTCTGCTGTTTATAGAATTGTGGCAATATCTCTGTGCCAAAATCATGACTAGCTCCATTAAGTGCTTGATGCTTCGTCTTCTAACTGCCACATCTGACACACGAGTTTAAGCTTTAACCTACAGGGGACCTGCTTAAAGATACCTGGAAAGTAGGCAAAGCAATGAACTGGACCAAAATTGGTCAAAGCTGCAAACATAAGCCTTTATATCAAAATGTGATCGCTTTTCAATACAGTAATAAAATAATTTTCTCTTTAAAAAGTTTGAGGTCAAATAAAATATGAATGTTTGTTTCATCAGTCTTTGTGGGAAGTAATGCTGAATTGTTTGACAGTATTCCCTTCAATATTCTTGCAGCAATTCTCCAACCATGGATAATTGCCTGATTCCCCCCATGCCCTACTGTTTCACACTGCTGAAAGCTCTACTTTGCCTACTTCATGCTGTATTGGTTTACTCGCCAATAGATTTTCTTCAGTGATTTCAAAGCCAAGGGAATGATGGTTCTTTTGGCTTAAGACATACAGAGATTAAATCATTGTGCTTGTAATGGTAAAAAATGTAGGTCAACAGATAAAGATAGCATCTTTTGTGTTCATAAGTATCCATTTACATGCATATATACTGCCCCCCCACACACACACACTCAGAATTGTAAGTTCTACCATGAGGGATGACAGCTCACACTGTCCACAATTAAACAAGACATCACCAAAAGACAAAAATAAGACGATGATTTACCATGGACTGTCCCATGAAGCTTGTGGGACACCATTTCTATTCTGCAATTCCCGTCCCTTTCCCAATAGCTAAAGACTATGATTTTACTGTTTTAATTATTATTTTAATTGTTGTTTTAATGGTATTGTATTGAGATTGTTGGGAACTGCCTTGAGCCCATCCGCAGGGAGGGCGGTATATAAATCAAATAAATAAATAAATATATAAATTAGGTTTTGGGGGCATGATCCTTGCAAAGAACAAGTATTTGGTAGTGGAAGTGTTTCTTCCCTGTTTTCACTTTTGTTTCAGCAAGGAGGTTAGGAGCACAGAGTGGCTTAAAATTCCTTTATAGGCCCATCAATTTCTGCCCTTCTGATAGCAATTCTTTTAACTGTTCAATTAAACTTTGAGAGCCATTATTAATGATAGATTACAGCATCCGTTAGCTTTGAGAAACTGGATACAATACACACACACACACACAGACACAGGCTTCATATGTGTTATTTTCCCTAGTGTTGCCCCCCCATTTTCAATAAAAACATTTTCAGTAATCATTTGAGAGTACAAGTCTGGAGCTTTTGTGCACTCCTAAATAAGTTCTTCCCTCATGCACGAACTCCCTTCCTGCATAAGGTATATGCAGCGGAAGTACTGTGTCAGACCAAGGATCCATCTGGCCCAGCATCCTGCTTCCAGCAGTAGCTGTCTTGGTGCCTTTGTTACACCATGATTAGCACTGGACAGCAAGCATTTGCATTTAAGATGATAGGAGGGGGAAGAAAAATCATGTGCAACCCACACTGTGGTCAGAAATTTTATGTCTGAATTCGGCCTCTAGAGAAAGAGTGTAAGATGCAGGAGACAGATGTTTTTGCTGGAGATGTGCTGCTCCTGGGTTATGGCTGCTTCCAATCTCAGCACAGGCATTTTGTCTTTAAGGAGGAAATTTTGCAGTGCTCCATTGTGTTTCACAAGCAGTGTTCCCTCTAGGCTGAGTTAGTGTGAGCTAGCTCACACATTTTTGTCTTGGCTCAGGAAGGATGGCTCCAGAGTAAACTAATATAGGCAGTAGCCAAATGGCTCGCTCACAACTTTCATGCCAGTAGCTCACAAAGTAGAATTTTTGCTCATAAGAGTCCACAGTTTAGAGGGAGCATTGTTCACAAGATGGAAAACTGTTAATTTTATCTAAAGATGCTGAACTAATTATGTCTCAGATTATCTTTGACTCTCTTCTGTGCCGGGCACTAGCATATAATGCTTTGATTGTTTGATTCTCTGAATGAAGACTTAATTGGAAAGATCTTTACTCACTTTAGCATATTTGAGATTCATGATGTAATCAGAGGGCTCCTTCCATGGCTAAGGCAAAGAGTTATGGAAATGGATTTGAGTGTTTTCATAATTATTGATCACATGTGCAGCCCTGGCAAGGATCAAGAAGATTGATCCCAGGCTCTAATGGACATTAACTGTCAAGTCCATGAAGTCCATTCTAAAACTGCCAGTTTCACTGGGACAAGGATACTCCCAAGTATCTGCTTCTCAACCCTGTGATAGTGATTTTTCACTTGTATTTTTCTGTTGCTAATTGGTATTCAACATTAATCTTTTATTAATTTTTCTATATAGTTTTTTTTAAAATGAAAACACCAAAAATTATTTTTATCAAATATTTAAGTCCCCTTCTTTACCTTTAACCACAGATTAACTAGGTGATGCTAAATCTAGAACTCACTGTATTTAAGATCTTTAAATATGTTTTTAATGCATTTCCTACACAGGAATAAGTTGTACTATATTAAATTTTGTGAATCAGACCACCAATAAAGAACCTTGTTTGGTCTTTTGTTCATCCACTGGTAAAAACATGAGCCTGCTTGCACGGAGGGCGGGGTACAATTTGAACTAATAAAATGAATTAAATAAATAAAAGGAGCATATTAATAGGAATATTGTTATTTGGTGACTTTTGTTATATTTGTTAAAGGGTATTTATTGAGTTTAGAATTTCTTGGTGTTGTTTTCATGCTTTCACCCTTTTTCCTCAGCCTTTTTTAGTTTTGTGTAGTTTGGGGATTGATTATAGGTTAGTCTTCCCCTCCTTTTTGTGTCTTTCTGATGATCCAAGAACCTGTTTCTGCTGAGGGATTTTACTGTTACCCTTGTACTGAGTGGACATCAGCGCTTTGAGACTTAAGAGGGGGGAAAGTATTCTTGGCTTCTACATTTTTGGGAAGAAGAAATGGTGCCTCAGTATCCAACTGAGGAAGTAATCTTTTCACAAATAAAATGTTGGGTAGCTATATTCATGTTATTTGTAAGGTGTCTCCAGTTCTTTGTAAGCTGGCTTTATGGGAGAGGAGGAAGGATTGGTTTTCATCTACTGATGAGGCCAGCTGTACCATACAATGAAGAAAAATCTTAGAATAAAGCTTGTTGCCTTCAAAAGTGTAGCTAAGGTTTGGTCTACCTATGCAACAGAATGGTATAAAAACGCATTGTACCACTCCTGTGCAGGGGAAAAATCTGTCATTAGTAAACTAGCATTGTGTGAGAGGTACCTTTATCTTAATATATGTTGCAGCTGGCAGGCCAGGCAGGGTTTTTTTAACTTGAAGGGGAGAAAAGTTATGTAGATAGCACCCCTCACTTGCAGTCTCAAGTGGTTCAGGATAGTACCACTTCATTCTGCTGCATGTGTAGACCAGTCCTAGTACTTACGAATAAGGCATTTTTTAAATGTAAATGAATTCTACAAGGTGAAAACCTCCGGTACTTCCTCATAAATGTTAGCCTCATATGGATGAAATCCTTTAAAGGAAAATTAATTGTGTCTTTCTCTGGCTGTAACCTATTACATGGAGGTTAAAGTACAAGTAGAAGTAAACGTTGCTTGTGCTGACTTTTCATTTAAAACAAGACTGCTATGTTTTTATACGGCATAAGAAACCTTTCTCTTCTTATGTGGAGCAGTTGCAAATTCTATTTTTTCCCTTTCATTTTGGAATAATGATGATTGCACTAGGGGAAAAAAACCATGTAAACATGTGCCTTAAAAATCTGGTTTATTTGCCAATTGCATGTAATAAAAATAGCTAGCCCTTGTGAGCACTCAGCCTGTCAGTGCCCCAACATGAACTAAATTTAACAGCCGACTATTGAGATATAAATATACTTGAAATGCAGAATAACAATATCGGAGCAATTTTCCAAGATTTCAGAATTGTCTGGGTGATGATGAGCTGGTTGGAAGTTGATGGGTTTAATCATAGCGTGGTTGCATTAAGTTAAGCTGGTGTCAATTGCTTTAAACACACACTCTCTCTCTCTCACACACACACACAAATGCCTGGGAATTCACAGCATGGGGTTCATGCAGCATCTACGAGTTGCTATAGAAATTGTGTTAACTCAGTACAAAAAGATCCTAATAAATCACATCATGATACTATACTTCTCAATAAACTGAACCACCTGCAGTGAGTCTCTCTCTTTCAGGGTAACAGCACAAAGCATTAAGAACTAGAACGAGATTAAAGTAAACACAGGTAGAAGGGTTATATAATGGCACATAGGAAGGAGAAATCCAAATGAATGCACTTTCCTACGGGAAAAGGTAGTGTGCCCAGTGAAATCAATAAATCAAGATATTTGAACATGCACATCTGGCAGTAAGTCCCATTGACCGCAGTGGGACTTGCTTCCAAGTGAAGATAATGTAACTGATAGCTGAAAAGCATTTCTTCTAGAAATAAAAAGGCCTATACATTGTGCTGTCCACTTTTGTGCACTAATTAGGAGTGCACATTTTTTCTTACTCTTATCAAAAGCTTTGTTTTCATTAAATTTGTCATTGTTTTCATCTCTGTTCTTACATTAGCTTTCATTTCCACTGTGGCCTGTCCCCTGTACTCCTCTCCTACTTACTGTGCTGGTGTTACAGGCATTCAGATAACCAGGTTGATATGAATATAATATTTTTCTTTCCTACTTCCTTCACCTAGGTACACACCGGGACTGTATCCTCAGGGTAAATTGCAGGGACAATATAATTCCATCTACACTGGCACCCTACTTATTTCTAAGCCCAATTTTGGGTGGTGGTGTTCATCTATAAAGCCTTGTATTGTTTGGGAACAGCATATTTTAAGGATGCTGTTCTATGCTATCTGTGCTATGCTAGCATATCTAAGGATGCTACTATGAACCTCCCTGACCACCACAATCATCTTCTGAGGCCCTCCAGATGTTCCCATCTTCTAAGGTTAGGTCTTTCTCAATCATGGTGCCACAGTTATGGAAATTTCTTCCCAGGGCTATTCATCTGTTTGACATTGCCCCCTTCTATCACTGTCTTCTTCCAGTGAGTGAAGACTTTTAGTTTTATCTGGCATTCCCTCAGTGATCCTTCCTTCCTAACTTATAATTGTTGTCCTCTGTGTTTTATAGGTGTGTTTTAGATTTGGTTTTAACTGGATGCACTTTTACTGTTTTTTATTTTTGTCACCTTGATGACCCCTACTGAGCAGAAAGGCCCATACTCAGTGCATTAAAAATATTCCCAGTATGCAGGGGTCATTTCATAGAAAAAGACGTGCAGGAGCTCATTAGCATAACTCATTTGCATAACTCATTTGCATATGCCACACCCCCTAACATACCGGAAGTGTGTCAGAAGGCAACACCCACCCCTCAGGCTCCACTCCACAGGTGAGTGAAACTGACCTGCTCTTCCTCCATTCCCTTCCCCATCCAATACTTTGTGCAATAAAAATAAGCGTAAAGAACACACCCTCATTCTCTTCCTGCTCCCTTGAAACCACCAGGTTTCAAGTAGACTTGAGATACCCAGGACATGTGCACCACCCATCCCTTCCCCTTCCCCTCCCCACAGTAAGACACCCTGTGAGGTAGGTGGGGCTGAGAGAGGTCTTTTGAGAACTGCTCATGAGAGAACAGCTCTGAGAGAACTTGTGACTGGCCCAAGGTCACACCAGCCGCTGCATGTGGAGGAGTGGGGAATCAAACCTGGTTCTCCCAGATTAGAGTCCAACTCCTGAGCACTACACCAAACTGATAAGGTGGAAGCTGCTGAAGGGTTGGTGAAATTTCTCCAGTACTTATGTGACATGTGCCCAGATAAAAAATGGTATACTTAGAAAATTTATATGCCACTTTGAGCAAGTCTCTGGAAAAGCAGCACACAGTCATAAAAGGAACAATGATAAAGTTATCAATATTAAAACAAAACATTAAAAACAATAAAGACCCTAGCAGGGCTTTCCCCGGGGCGCTGCGCCTCTGCACTGCTCGGGGAAGCCGAAGAGGGGGCGGGGCTTGGTCATGTGCCCGCCCCCTGGGCTCCTCACTCCCGGAGCTGCGCTCCTGTGCACTCCCGCTCCAACGGAGCCCTGCCAGTATGCACTGAGGTAAGCACCTCAGACTCAGCGGAAACAGCAACTAAAGCAGCATGGAGAGTTTCTTTTCCCCCCCATCATCTGGCTAGCTGCCTGGCAGGCCATTGCAAACTTGTTGCAGTAGCCAGCAGTTAGCACAGTAAGTGTGGGAAAGTGGGAAGGAGAGAGAGAGAAGGAAGTAGTCTTTCCCACTTCCTGTCTACTAACGACAAATGAACTGTCATTCCTTCATTTACTGCAATATGCATTCATGTTCCTTATCCAAATAAATGAGGCTCTTTCAGCTCTTTTTCCCCTTTTGATGGAAACAAACACATCCTAATCAGGATGGCATGGCATCAGCTGTGCTGCAGCACAAAACAATGCAAAATGGCCTGTATTCAATCTTTGTTTGTCAGCAACTGGAGGAACAGTAAGTGCAGCAACTTCATATCTGGAACACTGTACAGGGACGTCACCAATCCACATACCACCATCTTCTCAGAATGAAACTTTGCCCTTCCCCCACTAACCATGATATGGATACAGGTGTCATGTTTAGATGTGATAGGATTTTATGTCAGCCTGTCACAAAAACAGTTGGCAAACTGGTAATCTAAGGTTGTGTTGGCAACGAGTCAGCTATATATTGTAATGACAGGCTGGTGTGAAACATAGATCCTATAGGACAACAGCCAATATATGGACCTGTACAGATGATCTGATGCTGTTTTCCTGGTGGTGAGAAATGCATACAGAACTTTATAGCCTCCTAAAACAGGAAGTTGACATATGCAATAATTCTCTGCATATCCCACATTATAGAAGTCAGATATGGGAGAATCCCAGGGGCATTGGCTTAAAAATACACTTTTATCACCAGTCCAAACTGTGAGCTTTTTGTTTTTAAGAGAAAGACTTGGAGGAAGCCAGGAGTAGGTTTTTAGTTTCTTGCTGATTATACTGGATGCACTTTGGAGTTATGTAGGGGTCCAGCCAACTGGATGACATGTCACACTTTCTCCAAGCAACAGAAGCCATATTGCTAAGGTCATATTAGGTAATCTGTAAGTAAGCTTAGACTCCTAGCTGGGTTTATATCTGATACTGATCAGTAATTGTTTTGAACTGCTTTGCTTTTGTTAGTGTTCACATTTTTATGAATTTTGTGCATTCTGCCTTTTATTTTTTAATGCCATGTACAGTTCTGATTCCCTTTCCCCTGTTTTAACGGAAACGTGTGTCCTTATCTTCTGCCTACCTATGCCATGTTTTGGTTATGCTGATAAGGTTGCTTCCCTGTACTACTTGTTTTTTTGCTCCATAGAGAAAGATGTTTGTAAACACATTATGGTTGCTAAGGAAGATGGAGAAAAGTGATCGAGGTATCTGAACCTTACATGGTGGCAGACAATTGTTTTTGTTAAAGCCTCTGGACACATTTCAACTCATTTGGGAGTGCAGGAAGTGTAGTCTGAAAAGCACTCTGCATGCACCCAGAAGCTAGTCATCTTTGACCATTTACAGCACAATCCTAATGAGAGGTGTATCCTTCTAAATCCAGTAAAGTCAATGCACTCAGGTGTAGTGTTTTTGACACCTCTGTCAGGCCAGTATTTTAGATCTCCCCCCCTGTCACTCCAGGACTTGGTGTGGGCAGGAAAAAGGAGAAAAGAAGTTGTCACTGCAGCTCCACACAGTGAAAGAAACTGAGCTACTAAAATGTGTTCCTATTTAAAACTTCGTTGTCTCCTTATTCTGATATATAGCATTAAGGGCACAACAGAATGGTGTAACTCTGTTTAAGATTACACTGTTAGAGAAGTAAATCTTCACAGTTTGGAGCTTCATTTCCTCCTATAAATAACAGATCTTTTGTTCATTATTTAGGTACATCTCTAAGATCAAAAGAAACATTCATTGTCTGATGCATGTTATCATAGGTAACTTTGTTATGTACAAGCAACTAGAATCACTAGAATCCTATGCATTGGATTCTGATGGTTCATTCTATGTTTCTCCTGCATAGAATAACACAATCGCCTATCTGGACAACACAATCCATTTCCCTTAATCCGGGGTGGGGGGTGGGGGAGAGCATTGTTTACCACCACCACAAAGCTAGAAAGAAAAGAAAAAGTAATAACAATTGCAACTAAGAAAAAATGGCATTAAATTTTTTCAGAATGCCAAGAGGATTTAAGCTTCAGATCACAAAGTGCTTCAGATCATCTGACTTCAACATGCAGAAGTAGTAATGATCGCACCATACTGGCCGAGGAGAGCATGGTTCTCGGACCTCATTGCTTTATCAGTAGAACACCCACGGCACCTCCCGGTCAGGGCCGATCTACTGGGACACACCATCCACCCGCAACCCAAAATGCTCAGACTCACAGCATGGAGGTTGAGTGGGAACTCTTAGTAGGGGCCGGATACCCACAGAAGGTAGTAGGCACCATGCTAGCTTCCCGGAGGGCATCTACTAACAAATCTTATAATGCCACCTGGCAAGCATTCCAGAAATGGTGTGCAGACATAGGGACCGAACCATGAAGAGCCCCAGTCAGAACGGTGCTTCGATTCCTACAGGATGGCTTGGACAAAAGTCTCAGCACAAGCACCCTTAGGAGGCAGGTCTCGGCCATATCGGCAGTACAGGGAGTCAGACATGGCAGGTCCCTACTGCACCACGCACATGTTAAGAGATTCCTAAAAGGGGCGGCCCTAGTAAATCCAGCGCAAATTCACAGGTTCCCATCCTGGAACCTGAACACCGTGCTGAAAGCCCTATGTAAGCAGCCATTTGAGCCCATGGGGTCATGCCCAATGAAAGAATTGACATTCAAAACACTGTTCCTGGTGGGAATTACATCAGCTAGGAGGGTCTCCGAAATTAGGGCCCTATCTATCAATAAGGAACTCTGCACCTTTCATAATGACAAGGTGGCCCTTCGCCTAGACCCCGCATTCATCCCAAAGGTGAACTCGGTGTTTCATAGGACAGAGGAGGTGATCCTACCATCCTTTTGCCCCAACCCAAGACACGAGAAGGAGAGGGAATGGCACTGTCTAGATGTCAGTAGGTCATTAGCCTATTACATAGAGAGAACTAAGGCCTGGAGAAAATCAGAGACTCTATTCGTATCATTTTCAAACTCGACCAAAGGTTCCCCAGTGTCCTCCTCTACCCTCAGTAGGTGGATCAAAGGATGCATTATCCTGGCCTACAAGTCCAACAGGACGCAACCACCTGAAGGTATAGTGGCGCACTCCCTAAGGGGAGCCGCGACATCGGCAGCGTATGAGGCCTTCCCTACCCTGGAGACCATTTGCAAAGCAGCAACCTGGAAGTCAGTCCACACCTTTACTAAACACTATAGAGTGGACATAGTGGCTTCCACTGAAGCAGCATTTGGCCGTAGGGTTCTTCAACAAGCCTTGTAGCTGAAGCCACTCTTCCCTCCCTAGGGACATGGCTTTTCTAAGTCCCAGCATTGAGGACTGTTCCACTGCCTGACCACTGGAGAATGGAAGTTTTCTATCACTTATCGTGAAGCTTCCTTTCTCAGGGGTCAGGAGTGGAACAGTCCTGCCTGCCCATTGTTGTGGGCACCTTCAGCTACAGGGAAGGTTGAAGGAAATCTAGTTTCTCATATGTGCAACTAATGGGTAATGGGATCACCCTATAACAACCCAGGTGTCTTATTGAGACTCCCTTGGCGGGGAGAAAACATTCTTCTTAATAGTATCTATCTAGGTACTAGAAGGGCTTGTCAATGACTGGAGCCTCAAAGGGATAAGCCCCTCCCACCGGACCTAAAGCTCAGAGCCGACCCTGCAGCGGAAGGAGGAGCTTATCCCAGCACTGAGGACTGTTCCACTCCTGACCCCTGAGAAAGGAAGCTTCACGGTAAGTGATAGAAAACTTCCATTCCTGTGCAAAAGCTGTTTTTCAGCACTCTTTTTTCCTTCTTAAGGATACAAAAACTATAAAGGTTGCTATCTTATTATTAATCCCCCCCACTTCAGACAGCTGTTGGAATTAATGTTATCCTCATGTCACCCTCGTCAGACTTGACCTGTATTGGAGGAATGGCAAAGTAGATTTTACTGGAAAGTTTATTCTTGGAAATCCAACTTGAATATTACAGCATAAAATCTGAGCAGAGAACCTAACCTTTCCCAAGTTAGTTGCCCCAGTACATGCTATCAAACTGAGCTGAGGTTATATGGTCTTTTTCATTAAAGTATTGATAAGATTTCAGCAAATGGTGGATCTTAGAGAAAGACAAAGTAGCAGGAGGCGTTGATACAACAGCACCAGAGGGAAGTGTTGCTTATTAATAAATTTGTCTGATTCCATCATGGATGCCCCAGGAAAGCAGGAGTGATGGAAACTTTTTCTAAGTGTGCTGAAAGCTATTAGGTAAGTAAAAAGCCTTCTAATATCTGTGACTTAATTAACTTTTCACAGTTGGATTTAGTGGGAGAACAGAATGTAATTTTGAGTAAAAAGGCAAAGGGAATATCAGGCAGAAGGAGAGATGACTCAGTTCCCTACTAGATTTAACTAAGGAAAACAATTATCTTTTTCTTATGTTAAGTGATAAGGAATTCAAAATATGATGTAAGCAAACCAAGTGAGTGGGTCCTTTTTATGAGGTCTAGTGGAACCTCCTGACAAAGAATTCTTTCACTTTAAAATTTAGACCTTTCTTCACCTAAGAGTACACATTTAGGTGTCATTAACATATACATTGTTATTGTCTTGATATATTTTGCTGCCCAAAATCATAAGTGTTGGAGGTGACAGAATGACAAGCCTCAAACCTGTTTATTCATTATATCTAACAGCTTTTAGAGGGGACAATTTACAGCATAAAACATTAATTTGGAAGCCTGCAAGGAAAAATTGGTTTTGAGGAATTGAATGCAAGCAGAGAATGCTTGTCCTGCACACACACACTTGGGATCCCATCCAAAGCCAAGTTCTGCCAAGAGCATCCCAAACATACATGCACGTCTCTCTGTACCCATGTCTGGAGACCAGAGAAGTGTCCAATGACCAGGGAAAGGGTTAAACACCTCTTATTCACCACTGCTTATCCACTGTATATCATCTATTCTCCCAGGGCTGGATTGTAACATGATGAGGTCCTAAATTATATTTTAAAAGGCTCCATACAACCATACAATGATAATGCTTTATTGTTTTCATGGCTAGTACTCTCTTGGCCTTTGGAAGCCTGAGTAAGCAGTGGTGACAGACTTAGGCTGGGGGTGATTTAGTTATTGTGAGAACATAGCTTAACTAACTTATCCTTAAATGTAGCTGTGCCTTCTCACAAATCCTTTTCTATGAGAAAACATGGCAATGAGGAATTTGTGCTTGTGTATAAAGTATAATAAAGAATAAGGGTGTTCACATTTAAAGCTAAACAACAATATGTTTAAAAGGACTAATATAAACAGCAGTGGCAAGTGAAAACATGCCCTCGACCCAATGTGTCCTGCTGTATGCAATGAAACTATAGTTGTTAACAGAAATGGGGTACTTATAGAACGCATAAAGGCTATGGTTCATAACCCTCGGTCTGCCATTTGGTAGAGATTTTGAAATCCACCAATGTCTTGGTTTTCTGTTGCTGAGACCATGCAGGGAACTAACTTTGAACATGTTTTCTGTCTCAAAGAGGGAATAAATAGACATAAGAGAGGGGGTGGTGGTACAATGCATACCAAAATATGCCTTGCGGACCTAATTTTAGTTGTCTTGGCCTTGTCTATGTCCTTTAGTGGAATGACTTTTTTGTCCTAGGTCCTTAGGCTATGAGAACAATGGCAGCGTGCCTGGATTTTAGTCTTTGGCCTCACTGGCGCATGAAATATCTTCCAGGCACAGGAACTGAGTACAACTTGTATTCTATTATTAGCTTGTGTTTTATACATCACTGAGGTATGCATGGGTGATTCCCCATATTTTATAATCTTGTTCTCTTAGCTTTACTCATGTTAAGTACAAGTAGAAATGGGAGGACCGAAAGGGCGCTGAAGAGGTGCAAGGAGGAAAAACAAGGACTGTCTGAGTATATATGTGTGATATAAATACACACACACTAGACCAGATAATCTGTGTTTACAATGCAATCTGATGCAGCCCAGAGCCATATCTAGCTAATTTTGCTATAGAGACAAGAATACAAAATTGCACCCCCTATACTTTTATAGAAGTTATTTTGGTTAAAAGCTAAAGACACAAATAACAAGAGTAATAAAAACACATCATTTATTTTAGCCATTATAGTCTTTTTTTCTTTGCCCCTCAGCTTTGTGTGCCCTTGTTACAGGTCTGATGCATCCTAAATTATATGACAAGCAATTGCCTTGCAAGTTTCAGAATCTATCTCCTAACCTGTCTCCCATTAGTCTGTGTGAGGAACAGATATTTCTCCGGGCTTTGGCAGTTTGGATATATGCAGATCACTCCCACCAGAACAAAAATCAGAAGGTAGTTCCAGAACAGATACTCAACTGGTGGCCAGTAAAGTCAGTTGTGTACCACTAACCATGTACAGTAGCCTGCCAGGTGCTGGAGAGAGCCCTGTTTCATTCCTGCCTTTTTAATGCTGAGGCTGACAGGAAATCCCTGGCAGGCCCTGAGTGTCGAAGGAGGAGGAGGATGAAAGGCCAGAATTTAGGCCTTGATTTCTCCTCATAAAGTACCTGCTGTGTTTTAATAGCTGTATCTTTGTTTCATTATTGATATTTATTTGTTTGTTTGTTTGTTTGTTTGTTTATTTATTAGGCTTATACCCCGCCCTACCCACTTTACAGCATGCTTAGGGAGGTTTAGAAGTTTGTCTGTTGCTGGGCAGACTAGGTCCTTTGATACTTCATTTTTTATTTACAAAATTTTTATGCTGCCTTTCTGCACTCGCAAGGTCTACTCAGGCTCACTGCTCCCTCTAAGCCGTGGTGTCTTGTGAGCAAAAGTTCTACTTTGTGAGCTACTGGTATTAAAGTTGTGAGCGAGCAGTTTGGCTACTGAATAAACTAATCTGCTCTGGAGCTGTCCTTCCTGAGCTAAAACAAAAATGTGTGAGCCGGAGGCTAAAAACCTGTGAGCTGGCTCACACTAACTCAGCTTAGAGGGAACACTGCTCAGGCAGCTAACAATTTAAAGCAATACATTATGAAAATCACATTTTAAATTCATCAAAATCAATTGCACCCAAATACACATAATTAAAATAATTAAAAACAGAGGTATAATCTATACTAGCCATAAAAACAATTAATACTGAAAGGAAAAGGGCAGAGTAGGAGGGAGAAAGAAAGGTGGAGGAAAAAGTAAGGCAGAGGCAGTATGGAGGACAGAAGAATTGATCTTTGTGTTAGGAATCTTGCCTTGTGTCATCTCCTTGCCTGTACCAAGCTACACAGCTGTGTCCTGCAGTATGAGACTGTCTGCTCCCCAACTTTGGAGATCTCTTCCTCCAGAAATCTGAAAGGCTTGAGTCTGAGCTTCTTCTGGAATTGATATGGCAAGACAAGGGCAGCTAAGGGAGCCATAGTTTAGTGACAAGAGTTCATATATCTCAAAGTGTCAGTTTGATTCCTTAGCATCTCCATCTAAAGCAGGTGTCCCCAACCTTTTTGAGCCTGTGGGCACATTTGAAATTCTGACACAGCACAGTGGGCATAGCAACAAAATGGCTTCCATAAAATGGCTGCCACAACAGGCGGAACCAGGCACAAAATAATTGGCACACCTCAGCTTCATTAACACAGTACAGATCCTTGTGCTGTGCTGGCAGCTGCTGCCAAAGCAACTTTTTAAAAAAAACCTCACAGCCAATCAAATCTCCAATAATCAATAGAAGCCTTGCTGGAGAAAAGCCCTACCTGGCCCTTCCCACTTTCTAAAAACACTTCTTGGACACCAGAAAAGGTGTTGGTGGTGCCATGGTGCCCACAGGCCATTTTGGTGTAGTGGTTAAGTCTGGGACTCTAATCTGGGAGAACCGGGTTTGATTCCCCACTCCTCCACTTGCACCTGCTGGATGACCTTGGGCAAGCCACAGTCCTGGCACAGCTGTTCTTGAAAAGGATCAGTTTCTGTCAGAGCTCTCTCAGCCCCACCTACCTCACAGGGTGTCTGTTGTGGGGAGGGGAAGGGAAAGGAGATTGTAAACCACTCTGAGACTCCTTTGGGTAGTGAAGGGTGGGGTATAAATCCAATCTCTTCTTCTTCATGTGTGGAGCCTTGCTCTAAGGTAGGACTACAAGAGCTCCCTGGCAAAGAAACCAGAAAGTCACCTCTAAATGGATCAATGGCCACTGTGTAACCACTGTGTAACAACTGTGTTGTTCAGGCAAGCATTTGCCAGTCTGGACGAGAAAGGAAGTTTATTATTATTTGTTTTATACACTGAGACCTATCCCTTGGAAATAGACTGGTTTAGTGAGAGACTGTTTCATTTATTTGTGCAGTATTCAAGCCATTATGGATGTACAAATCAGCATTTTTTGTACCTGTGACTGTTTTGCAGTTGTTCACTATGAATGACTTCACATATCTGTTTACAGGCTGTTGATGAGTAGGGGAGAAAGGGTTGTTTTGACAGTGGTACTAAAATTTGATTTGAATGAAATTTAATTTTGGTACAGTGGACATCTGAGAGTATTCCGCAGACTATGTCTAATATGCTTGGTCAGTACACAGAGAGGTCCGGATGTTTGGAACTCGCACTCATACAGCAGCACCTTTCCTTCATACACTTAGCTGCTTCTCTTGTCGCAGCCGCAAGATCAGCTTGCAACTTTTTTTTCTTTTTAAATCTCGTTGGGAATTGATTTCTCATACAGCTGTTGTTGCTATGGAAACTGTATTTAAGTGCTCAGATACACAGAGGTGGGAATATCACATGCTGGTAATGTTCTTGGCAGGGGAAAAAAAGGCAAAATAGCATTTTCTATTAATGGTTCTTAAGAATCAACTGCTTTTGTTCTCCTCTTAGGAAGTTATAATGGAGCAAGTGGTGCCACGAAGGGCTTCCCCCCTCTAAATAATTTGAAATGTTCTGCATAATTTCTATGGAAATGTACTTGAGGGAAGAATCAGAAACATACAGCAAAATCCTGTGCATGGTTACTGAGGACTAAAACATGCTGTGTTCAATGAGGCTTTCTCCCAGATACGTGAACATAGGACTACAGCCTAAATATATCAACTCCCTAGCAAAACTTCTATAGCTTACAAAATCTACAGGGATTTGAAACCTACAAAATCTTCAGGGAACCCAATAAGTCCTCAATTAAAGTTCTTGATTTTGCCACCTGACTTCAGAATTGGGTGGGCAGATGAAAATACAGATTTTCTTGTAATTCCATTGTGACAAAGTGATTATAGAATCATAGAATCACAGACTTGGAAGCAGTCATACAGGCCATCTAGTCCAACCCTCTGCTTAATGCAAGAACAGCCTGGAGCAACCCTAACAAGAGCTTGTCCAGCTGCTGCTTAAAGACTGCCAGTGAAAGGGAGCTCACCACCTCCCTAGGAAGCTGGTTCCAGTGTTGAACAACGCTTACTGTAAAAAAGTTTTTCCTAATAGCCAGCTGGTACCTTCCTGCCCTTAATTTATACCCATTATTGTGAGTCCTGTCCTCTGCTGCCAACAGGAACAGCTCCCTGCCCTCCTCCAAGTGACAGCCCTTCAAATATTTAAAAAGAGTGATCATGTCCCCCCTCAGCCTCCTCTTCTCCAGACTGAGAGAAGATCATGTCCCCCCTCAGCCTCCTCTTCTCCTCTTCTCTTCTTCCCAAGTCCCTCAGCCTTTCCTCATAGGGCTTGGTCTCCAGCCCCCCAATCATCCTTGTTGCTCTTCTTTGCATGCGCTCCATTCTGCCTGCATCACAGGCGTAAACTACGGGGGGGGGGGGGGCTCGAGGGCTCGGGCCACCCCTGAAATTTCCCAGGGGGACTGAGCTCCCCCAGCAAAATGGAGAGCCTGCCGCCGCCTCTTCCACTGCCTCCCTGGGCCCTTTTTAGGCCCGCTGGCCGACTGCCACCGCCACCAGAGCCTCTTTCTTCCCCCCCGCCCGGCTCCCCTGTACCCACTTCTCCCTCCCTCCCTCCTTCCCTCTCCCTCCCGGGGCTCCGGGCAAATGCCCAATGTGATAGCGTCACCCAGAAGTGACGCCATCACACTGGGCACATTGCCAGGGCGACACTCTAGCAATCGCCCCGAACTCCATGGCACCATAGAGTTTCGGGTTGATTGCCAGAGCATTGCCCCGGCAACGTGCCCAGCGTGATGGCATCACTTCCGGGTTACGCTATCACGTTGGGCATTTGCCCAGAGCCCTGGGAGGGAGAGGGAAGGAGGGAGGAGTGGCCAGGCAGGGGGGAGAGGTGGCGGCGGCATCGTTTTGGAGCATGCGCGCACAAGCCCCCACCCCCCCGGGGATTTCAAAACCCAACGCCCCTGGCCCACATCCTTGTTGAAGTGAGGCCTCCAGAACTGCACACGATACTCCAGGTAGACTAGATTTGGGGAGAACCAGGCTTGGATCTTTACTCTCCCATGATTCTCACTCAGTTGCCTTGAGCCAATCAATCTCACAGGAGGATAAAACTGGAGATTAGGAAGATGTATGCCACCCTGAGTTCCTTGGAAAGAAAGGTGGGATAAAACATGACAGAACTTTGTATGTGTGTGTGTATGTGAAGTGCCATCAAGTTGATTCCAGTTTATGGCAACCCTATGAAGTAATGATCTCTCAAATATCCTATCATTAATAACCTTGCTCAGGTCTTGCAAAGGGAAGGCCGTGGCTTCCTCGATTGAGTCAATCCATTGCATGTTGGATCTTCCTCTTTTCTGACAACCTCTAACTTTCCCTATTCTGAGGGTTCCCCAATAACCACTGCTGTTATTTCCAGGGGTCCGTTGGGGCCGGAGCGAGGCGGAGCGAAGCTCTGCCAGCTCAGGACTGGCCAGTAGGGCAGCCACAGGCTGAATCAGATTCTCTAATCTGATTCAGCTCGCCACCGAATTGCTGCCGAAATTCAGCAGCAACCTTAAAAGCCACTGGAGGGGAGGGGGTTTGAGGGAGAGGCTCCAAACTTGCAGGGTAGTTGCTGGGGACTCTCCTTGAAATACCCACTAAGTTTCAAGAAGATTGGACCAGGGGGTCCAATTCTACAGGCCCCCAAACAGGTTGCCCCCATTCCCTCCCTTGTTCTCTATCGTAGGAAAAAAGTTCATTTTTTCCCACCATAGAGAACAATGGAGGGGATGGGACAATCTGTTTGGGGGGCCATAGAATTGGACCCCGTGGTCCAATCTTCTTGAAACTTAGTGGGTATTTCGAGGAGAGGCCCCAGCAGCTACCCTGCAAGTTTGGAGCCTCTCCCTCAAACCCCCTCCCCTCCAGCCCCTCATATACCCTATGAGTTTTTGCCATTGATTTCAATGGCCCATAGGATATAATTGGGCTAAAACTGACATTCCGTTTCTGACACACTTTTGGTGATGTCAGGGGACATGGCATATGCTAATGGGTTATGCTAATGAGTTATGCTAATGAGCTCCTGCACCGCTTTTTCTACGAAAGGACCCCTGGTTATTTCTATCCTATGTTGTGTCTGTTTTGCTCTACAAAAACCTCTCTTCTGCCACTTGAAAACTGAGACAGCATTTGTTCTTTTGCTTAAAGTTATATTACAAAAAAATGGTTGCCAAACAATATGCTCTTGTGTTTCAAAATATACTTCAGCATCTGCAGTGTGTGAAAGGGCAGTCTGTGGCTGTGTAGTGCCTTATAGTGCAGTTTTAAGCAGAATAACAGTTTTCTAATTCCACTGAAGTTAATGGGCGTAGATGTAGAAGGGTGTAACTCTAATTTTCCTGTGAGCATCTGTGTATGCATAGTTATGTTCACTTAGCTTCTAGTGACTCTGGGAAGGTAGCAGGCAATTCTAGAAGATTATAGTAAAAAAAAAGTTTTGCAAGACAACCCCCCCCCCCCCCCCCCCCCCGCAGCTACGAATGCAGGAGCAGTTGGAGCAGGTTGTGAAGCTCCTGGCAAGCCACGATATGTGGATAATGAGCTGCATCCAGTCTGTTTGGGCACACTGCAGGCTTTGCCTAGAAGTTTTATTTTACTTCAATTTGTTATTTAACATCTTTTGGATTTAAAGTGCATAGTTCTTACATTGCACCCGTTTCATTGTGTGCCTTATTTATTTAAAAATTAAACACTAGACATATTGTTTGAAGTTGTTTTGCCAAGTCACACAATTTTAGTTGTTCATAAAAAGTCCCAGATAGGCCTTCAAAACTGTAACACTTTCTGTTTGTTCAGAGATCTTTGCAGCATGTTTTCAAGTTTTAAGCACAAACAAGAAAGCTAAGGTGCTCTGAAGAAACCTCTTTATTTTTTTTTAAGCATGTTCAGTGGTTTTCAGACTTTCTCGCTTTGGCCTTTTTCATTTCCCACGCTGATTTGTCTGCCAAGGAACTTCCTCCAGAGCAACTGCCACACAGAACGGCTTTGCCCTGTAAAGGATTCTGAACAGTATTCTAGCCTATGCTGGGATTGCCAGGTCTCCCATTAAGACAGGAGACTTCCTGCCAGCAGAAGAAAAATCAATCAAAACATCACTGTTCGTGTGACAGCGTTGCATCAGTTCTGGGCACAACTTGGAAGTGATTTCATGCCCCTCTAGGAATTGCCAGATACAATGTGGTTTTACTGTAATTTCCAGCAGTACCTAGAGATGTACAACATCACCCCCCGTGTCCCCACTGGATGCCAGCCACTGGACGGCAGCTCTACTGCACACTCTGTGCAGGTCTCTGGCCTGGCCTGTTAGGGGCCACTCACCCTTGTTGTGCATAAACAGGAAATGTTCCATCCAACATTCTCAGAGGCCATCCATTTTAGGGGAATGACCTGGGTTGCCAGACCACAACCAGCAACCCCGTAGGTGAGATGTGGGCCAGGGTGTGGTGCACCAACACCATGTGCTTGATGCTTGTAACACTTCCAGTAAAATCCAGGAGTGACATGGTGGATGCTCTAGTATTTTGCCAAAAAAATTACTGGAAGTGTCATAAGCATGTCAGAATCATTCCCCCCCCCCCCCAAGACAAGTGGCCTGCCATCTGTAGGGATGACCTCTAATTGTGAGGGATCTACCTTTCAGGGGAGTTTTTCTGCTATTACAGAGCTTTGTACTAAGTAAGGAACTTCCATAATGTCTTGGTTTTCAACCAAGATTCTCAGACTTGAACCCTGTCATTCCATGAAACACTCTCTGAAAAGCTTTGTGCCAGACCAGCATAGCAATCCAGTTTTATGGTACCACTGGGTTGGTGGCAGCTTTAACTTAGTAACAGCAATAACTTAGTAACAGTCTAACATTAAAACAGTAACCAATGCTATAACAGAAACAGTACTATTTGCAACTGTTACCTCAAATGATCTGCGTTGCCCCTAAAGGCCTGTCTCCTGTTTTTGCTGGGGACTTTGCGAAGAAGACAAAATGGCTTTGTGAGAGGGAGGTAACTAGCAGGAATCTCCACCTATGTTTACAGAGATTTTTCCCTTTACAAGAGCTCTCAAATAATCAGTCCTTTGCTTAACCTAAGGGTTGTTTTTATTAAAAAGAAGAAAATCCCAATAAAATGCACACATACAGAAATAAAACACACGTTAAATCATACACACAAGTAATGGAAGTAGATTGGTTAGCGGGATTAATAGGAGGGTGTTGGGGAAATATGCTTTACCTATCCAGGAGATCAGGAGTTCATGGAGCAGAGACTGGAAAGGTGGAAAATGACCCAAATGAATTTGGGGGTGACCTGCCAATAGGCACCTCGGGCAAACACCCTGCAGTGGAGTTGGGGCTGCCTAGTTATACCCAAAAATGTGTCCAGAGGGCTTGCTAATGTGCTGGGTCCCTCAGAACAAAGCACTGATGAAATTAATCAGGACTAGAACAATGTCATTTGGAAATGCTGTATAGACTTCTCAGGGCTGGACAATTGTCTCAGGCCGGAGATAGTCTTCTAGATGCAAAGAACAATTTAGGTTGGGTTCCTGATTACTTCTGCAGTGGCTGAAGGACTGATGGATTACTAATTTAAATTAATCAAAACGGAAACAATATTGCTCGGTGGCCCTCCTTTTGTGTTTGGTGGGAAAGATGATAGACATTGGAAGTTGTTATTGTATAGGAAACATGAAGAGGAGAGGCTGAGAGGAGGCTGGGAGGATTAATGACCCAGGCTGAATGGTGTTCACTCTGGGGCGAGAGGCAGTTCCATTTTCCAGCAGACCTCAGAATGGAGGGAGAGGCTGCAGCTGGATCAGACCAAGATGTCACACCTTCCAGGGATTTTGCTGAGGCATGATTACAAGCAGGGGCGTCGACTTTCTAAATCCCCGGGGGGGGCAGTGGCTCTCCTGTGCGCGCGCGCGAAGCGCGCGCGCGCGCACGGGACCATGTCCCTGGCGCTCTTCCCCCCCCCCCCCGCCCAGGGAGGCAGACCTGCGGCGGCAGCAGCCAGCTGGCCAGCTGACTGCCGCCCGAGCGAAGCGCGCCTGTGCGCGCCTTTGTCCCTGCCGCTCCGTCCCCCCCCCCCCCGGCCCGGGGAGGCAGACCCGCGGCGGCGGCGGCAGCCAGCTGGCCGGCCGGCTGACTGCCGCCCGCGCGAAGCGCGCAACGATGTCCCCGCCGCCTCTCTCCCCCCCCCCCGCCCCAGGGAGGCAGGAGGGCACGCCCCAGGTCGGCTGCTGGGCGAGCATTTTGCCGGGGGTGGCTGAGCCCCCCCCGGGAAATTTCGGGGGAGGCTCGAGCCCTCGAGCCCCCCCGTAGTTGACGCCCATGATTACAAGGCCTGCCATTCTGGGATCCATCTTGTTTGTACTTAGGTCAAGTCTGCCTGGTGTATGTACTCCTGGGGTGCTGTGATTAGGGGGGGTCTGCCTGGCTTACACAACAATTGTCACTACTGTTCAGCTCCTCTGCCAGCCATGGCTTTCTCCAAGACTAAGGGAGAGCACCAATCTCCCTGCAGCTACATGGCTGACAATGCTTAATTTCCCATGGCCACTAAGATATGTAAAGATAAGGAAACATCGGATTTAGTTTCCCTACCTCTGTCAGCCCTGGTAATTTAGTCCAGTGCTGAAGGGCTGTTAGAGTAGAAGTTGGAAACAGCATACCAAAGCATAGATGGTGCGATTTTCCCCAGTGTCAGGTCCAGTAGAGCCTATAGTAGTATTCTGCATATCATTAATAACTGGCTTTGATCAACATCACACGTGCACACATGCGCACACAGAGGGAAGTTTGTGGAGCCTTTTAGAAGCAGCAATAGGCAGGGAATATTGCTCACCAGGGAATGCTTTGCCTGCCTGAGGTCCCATATTCAGTCCCTAAACTGTCTGGCAACAAAGACCCCTGTGACAGGGGCTACCTCTTAACCTTCCCAAATGGTCCCCCCTGCCTTTAGAACCCCTCCCAGTGTCCTACAAAACTCATTCAATCTTCATTTTGGTTGTAACAAAACAGCATAGTGCTTCAAGAGCTCCTTGAAAAGATAGCCTGTAATGTCCCACAGTGTTGAAGTTTTCAGAACATTCCCCCCACTTTGTAGAATTGTGTGCTTAAATTTGTGTCAAGAGACATTGCCTTATCTAGTAACACAGACTCAAAATGCTGCATGATAGGTGCCATTGTGGACTACAGTGTATCAGGAAAAATGTAAGAATTCATTCCTTGAACTATCAGCATGGCAAGAACATTATTTGTAAAATATATATGAATCCCAGTGGGCATAATGCCTTTTTAAAAAAAAACGAGAAATGACTCATATTGACAAAGGAGGCAAGATTTCACTGGTAATAAGCTGTTTAGTTATTCATGACGTTTCTATACCCTTTTTCAACCAGACAGGCATTCAGTGCTGTTTCTTGCTTGCTGGGCATGCCTTCTGTTTATATGAACAGTTCCTATTTTGGGAGCTAAACTGAGCAGGAGGCATGCCCAGCAAACCCTGTAGAGATAACCAGCAGTCGTCTGTCCAGGTTCCTTTTGCTCTTGGGAAGCACAGAAACAGTGCTTTTATATGCATGTTCCCAAATAACTCCAGTTCCTGCAGGTGCAGCATAAGGCAAAAGCTTCAGTATTTATTACTGTGACATTTCTAGTCAAGACTGATGGCCCAATGGGGATCTGTCCTACCAGCAGGAGGGTCCAAATTTTGGCAGGCACACTACTGTGGCAGAAGCTGGGGATGATACTCCAATCATCAGCAGTTGGATGGATGGCAAAGGCCAACAGCTGGGTAGCTCAGAATGCTTCTCCACTGCTGGTCAGACTGAGGGATGCAGGGAATGATGTGGTCTTCGTCCCACCATCCTGGAGAAGACTTACTCCTAGTTAAAAGGATAGTGCTCTGGATTCTTGTGATAGTGTTAGTTCCCCTGGTGTACTCACTCCTGTCTCTAGGATTGTCTAGATAGTGATGCACTGAGGTCAAAGGCCAGTGTTCTTCTGGGAAGGAGTCTCATTGGTCTCTGAATATGTCAGCAGGATGACATTCCTACAAGTGCAAGGGAAGCAGCATGTTTCTGGCAGAGAAGGTTGCTCAGTGTCTGATCATGGAGATGGTCCAGGTAAAGGTCTTTATCATCCCCATAGTCACAGTATTTCTCCTCTGGTGCAGAAGTAAGTCTCTGTATGCAGGCCCAAGGACATGGCAGTACATAAATCAATACATAGTTAACCTGAACAGGTAAATCTTCCATGTACCAAGTTAGACCACCAGTCCATGTAGCTCAGCATTGGAACCAGTTCTTTTTGATCACAAGTGGATAAAGGTCTTTCTGTTGGAGATCCTGTAACTAGATATGCCAGGAACTGAACCTTTAATGTTCTGTGTGCAAGTCAGCTGTTTCACCATTGACCCATAGCTCCTTCTCACTTACCACTCTGAGCATAAAATTTGCCATGAGAATAATGTACCAGAATCCATATTAGAATGAAACAAGAGGCGGGACCCGTGTACTCACCGGGGGGGGGGGGGGAGAGAAGGAGCTCCATGTGGAGCAGCAGCCACAGGTAAGGCTTCCTCCCCTCCCCCGGGCAACAACGGCGAGCCACCGGGCCCGCCAATCTCCCCCCACCCCTGATTGCAACAGCAAGGCCCGTGCAACTCTGAGCAGCTGGACCTGCCGCAGTTCCCAGAGTGTTCCCTGCGCATGTGCAGGGAACATTCTTTAACTTTGGGGGGGATTTAAATATCCCCCCCCCCAAAGTTTCTTTTACTTTTAAGATTTTTCTGCACACCCAAGCGTGCAGAAAAATCTCCCTGCCCCCCAAGTGCCCCCTCCGCACAGATTTAGATATCCGCATGGAAGGGGCAACTTGGCTATTAGTATATAGATGGGGGGTGGGGGAGATACAGGCACTGAACTGACAGTAGCAACCTAGAGAATATCCACAAGGACTTTTTTGAAATTTTTTGTTGTCCCAATTTTACATGTCTGGTTCAACTGTATATATATATATATACGCACACACACACACCAATGTATAAAATTCTCCTTTGGGTGTTCCTTGGAAATGGATTATACTTCAAGTGATTCAATTTATATTGTAATTCAGTATGTATTGTTTCATTTGTGTGCGCTTAGCCTAGGAAAGCTTTTTAATTATTTTTTTTTGCTGTCAAGAGCGACGTTGTAGGGTTTTCAAGGCAAGAGACATTTGGAGGTGGTTTGTCATTGCCTGTCTCCACATCACGACCATAATATTCCTTGGTGTCTCCCATCCAAATACTAGCCAGAGCCGACCCTGCTTAGCTTCTGAGATCTGACAAGATCAGGCCAGCCTGGGCTACGCAGCTCAGGGCTTTTTAAAATATTACTGAAATATATTTATAAGTTAATTTTATGTAATAATAATAGTAGATGATGATGATGTTAACCTCTTTAGCACAGTGGTTAGTGTTGGAGTTGAATCTGATAGACCCAGGTTCTAATCCCCACTCATCCCAGGTGACCATGGGCCAGTCACTCTCTTTCAGCCTAATCTGCCTCACTGGGTTGTTGTGAGGACAAAATGGAGATGCGAATGATGTAAACTGCTTTGGGAAAAGGCAAGACATAAATAAAGTTAATTAATTAAATTTGATTTGTAGTTGTATGAATGACTACAAGAACCAATACAGCTCCTGGTATTAGGAAAACTTGTTTTTGAGTCCCCGCCAATCTGAGATGCTGCACATGGGTGAGTCCTCTATATCACTGGTATCGGGCCATGACGCAAAAGCCACATAGCTCTTTCACATGCTACCTCTTCTAATTTCAGTTTTTGGGGCTTGCTCCATGTCTCCAAAGGCATGATCAGAGCTAAATGCAAGCAATAAATAAGTTATCAGAATTTGGCTTTCATTGCACTGGATCAGTATTTATAATTATAGATTTTAATGTTGTTATACTTTTAATATTACTTTGATGTGTTCTGTGGGGTGATGCTCAGGACATGCAGGATTCATGTGGCTCTTCAGGTTAATGGTGATGGGAAATATGACTCTTTGTATCCTCCAACCTATTGAAAGATAATCAAAGTTTCCTGTGTAAGTCTCATTTAGGTTGCCAGGTCCCCTTGTTGCGCTGGTGGGGGGATTTGGGGGACATTCCGGGATGTCCCTGATGCAGTGATGTCACTCAGAAGTGATGTCATTGTATCAGAAACATTGCGGGCAATGCTCTGGTTTTTGGGCAAAACTCTATGGTAAAACTGGCTACCAACCATACAGTTTTGCCCACAAACCAGAGCGGTGCCCTGCAACACCCCCGATATGATGACATCACTTCCGGTTGACATCATCACATTGGAGACATTGCACAGCAATGCATTAGCCCCCCAAACCAGGGGAACCCCTGCCCAGACCTGGGGACTCTCAACTAGGGTTGCCAACCTCCAGGTGGGGCCTGGGGATCCCCCGCTTTTACAACTGTTCTCCAGCTGACAGAGATCTGCTCATCTGGAGAAAATGGCTGCTTTGAAGGGTGGACTCTATGGCACTGTACCATCCTGAGTCCCCTCCCCTCCCCAACCCCACCCTCTTCTGGATCCACCCCCAAAGTCTCCAGGTATTTTCCAGCCTAGGCCTCGCAACCCTACTGGCAACCCTAGTCTCATTGAGAGGCTTCCAGAGCTGTGCTTCCTTCTTGTCTTTAGCCTTTAGCTTTTGCAGCATATGATCTGAATTATGTTTATTGATATGTACGTGTGGGAGTTGGGGATTCCTAGATGACTCTCTCTTGCAGTTGAGTGGTTAGACTTGATAGTATCCTCCAGGCCTGAGATCCTGCAGAAAATAAAATATTGATGTCATATGGTGCATTCCTGCTTCTTTGTAGAACAGCAGCAGAAACAATGCCCCCTTTGTTAGTATGGTTTACATAAACACAGCAATGTGTCTTCCTATTGCTGGCGCTAAAGCATTCATTTAGCTAATAAATGCTATTCTGAGAACTGTGCTGACGTTAGCTGTGATGCTGGTGCAACAGCCAAGATGCTGTCCTATGATACGGGGGTTATATAAATGGAAATTGCTGCTGTTGGTGTTAAGCAGTGAGACCTGTTAATTGGGGTTTAATTGAAAACACTGAGAAAATATTAAGTGGGGAATGGCAATGGTAATAGTGGCAAAACCTTTCTTTTCCAGTCCTGAACTTTAATGCTTCTGACCCTAGAGATTACCCCAGATCACAAAACGAACTGGAAGGGGGACAGCATTTATTTGATAATATGCAACTTTATCTGTGTACTTAGAGCTGCTTTATGCAGTATGTTTTCTTTTACATGTAGCATATTTTAATGTAAAATGTAATGTGTGAACTGAACATGAAAAATCTAAGCATTATACAGGTACACATTATACTGTTCTAGAAGCAGCCACAGCTCTTTGCTGTTTGCTCATGAGGCAGAATATAAGAAGCTGATGTTTCATAATATTTGAAGATGCTGTGAAACTACTTTGAATATCTACTTACTGGAACATAGCATATCACCAGCATGAATGGAAATCAGTTTTGCATGGTGGTTCATTCATGGGGACGAAGGTTCCATGCTTAAATCAGTGTTGTCCTGTGCAGTTTCTTTGATCACTGTTTGATCATTTAAGTATTCCTATCAAGAGGCTCTTCAGCTGTATAATCCGTGTGGGCCATCTAGGTGGTTAGAACTCTGATCTATGATCAACAATTTAATCTGTGCCAGACTTCAGCGGGATAGCCGTTTTAGTTTGTTACAGCCAAATGATGTATCTTGTGGCATTTTCACAACTTTTCACACATGAAGTTAATATATCTATACTAGAAATAAATGAATGAACAATTGCATGTTTCAATTTTTTAAAATCAATTTTTGCTTATCTTTTGAGAGAAATTTCACGCGCATGGAGCACATTTCAAACTTGTCTTAATGCTGCGGAGTTTTTGAACTGAAAGATTTTGCAAATTCAGTTTCTCCAGGTTTCTGAAAACTTATTAATTCCACTGAAGCAAGACTTCCATGCACAGATTCTCTTTCTTAGATCAGAAGCCATGTGCATATATTAGATAGGAATGTGTGTCCTGATACACATTTGCATTGCGTTGTGCATCCTGCAAGCCTCTCATTTCCACTACGGTGTGTCAGTGAAGATGTGTGTTTCCTCTGACTTGGCAGTTCAGATCAAAAGTGTGTCCACCCACCACTGCCTTGGCGCATTTTGGGGTGCAACTATACCTCTGTCTGATTCACTGTGCAGCCGTTGCTATGAAACGGTCCCTGACTTGGCATTAGATCCTTTTTCGGCACTTCAGTATATCTCACACTACATACATGTCCCAAGGACATTCAACATAACTGATCTTGATACTGGTTTATGGCAGTCATATCTAGAACACCATGACCCTGTCATTGTCCTTTCTTTTTATCCTATCTTGTGATATTATTTAGAAGTTTGGGGCAGCATCTTTGCCTGAGCCGGGCGTGCTTGACAGTCTGCTCAGTTGAAGTCATTTCATCCAGCGAGTGCTGAGGCAAGAGATGGCGATTGCTTTCTTTCCTTCTAGTTTCCAAAGGGAACGGCTTTCTGGCAGCAGAACGAATGCTAATCCTGCCTGGCCCCCTGTTGCTTAGCAGCATGCCTTTTTAGCCATATTATTTTGGGATGTTTAAATCTGGAGCCCCTTTTTTTTTTCATTTTGCAAAATTTGTTCAAATGCAAGATGTGCATGAAGGCATTTGTTCTGGTTCCCTACAGTCTCCTTAAATTTTATTTGCATCTTTTCCTTTATTTCTTGGCACATGTTCCTCTACATATCAGTCAAATGCAACTAACAGATTACCTTTTGCCTGGTGTTGCACCTGAGCTTGCTAATGCATACATAAACCATGCAACTTGCCATAAATCCGTTTCACCTCTGGAAATGGACCTTCTGGTAGACATGCACCAGACTCCTTCTGTAGTGGGAAAGGGAGTGTTCCTGTGCGTACACACACACACACACACACACACCCCTTCATCCTTATTGCTGACTGAGTAGCAGCAAACTAGTGTGAGGCTAGGAAACAGGAAAAAGGCAGTAGAGAACCTCATATTAGGTTCAAAAGAAGTCTTGAGCCAAAGCCAGCAGCAAGATCCCAATATCTACTAGAGGAGAGGGACCTGGCCTTTGCTGGGCTCTGTCGCCTCCTACACAAATGTCCAGAAGGTAGTATTGCAGTTGCCCAGTCAGTAGAGATCAGATGGCAACAAGGGTTCCACCTTTTCCAGCAGCACTGCTTGTCTCTACCTTGTTTCATCAGTTTGAAGGACAGTATCCTTCAGAGACTGTCTGATTCGTTTGCTTCTCCCTGCCTACCGCCAGCCCATTGCCCAGGCACCCAAGCAGTCAGCTCTGTTTCCCCCTCCAGTTTGCCGGAACATTTCACATGATGGCTTTTAATCTTTTACAGTGAGCCAGCTACAATGCAGAGGAAGTTTGGAACCAGCAGAGGCCACTAGAGAATAGGCCAGACGGTGGCCATTAACAGAGTAGATTTGGCAAAGGGTTGCTTTGTGCCAACAACATGTAGAGTCTTTCTTCAAGAAAACAGTATCAGTTACAGCATTCCATGAACTCTGGAATGAAAGCAAAACTCAGGCAACTGAAGTAATGTGCCTAATCACTGGGGCTCACTGCATTTGCTGTTGTTATTAATCTTGTTTTAAATAGTGAATGTTATCCTGCATTTGTTTTGTATGATCTTTTCCCTGCTTTTTCAGTTATCAGTGCAGCATCTGAAATGTTAAAAGACAAAAAGAGGAGTTTTAATAATGACTGACACTTACTTTAAAAGAAAATGATAACATGAAGCTCAATTCAGATGTCACGAATAAACTGGAGTTTGCTTTTGACAGGCATGATAACCCTGGTTAATTGCCGGGCTCAGATTTCCCCTCCCTCTTCCTCATCCTTCCTTCCTCAGGACCGAAGATGGAAATCTTCAAAGAACTCCAATTATTTCTGACATCCTAATGGGAATGCCTGGGTAGACCTGAGGTTAGTTTCTATCCCAGTAATTGGGCGACTTAACCACAGTTTAAAATCTTATAATGCCATCCTAAGCAGAGTTACACACTTCTAAACCCACTGACTTCACTGGACTTAGAAGTGTGTGTAATTCAAACCCTGTAATCATCTTGGTTGCTCTCTTTTATGCTTTTTCCAGTTCTGTAATGACCAGAACTGCACACACTATTCCAGATGAGGCCACACTATAGATTTATACAAGGACATTATAATATTGGCTGTTTTACTGTCAGTACCTTTCCCAATAATCCCCAGCATAGAGTTGCCTTTTTCATTTCTATGGCACACTGGGTTGACATTTACATTGAGCTGTCCACTACAATACCAAGGTCTCTTTCCCTATCAGCGGGTTCATATCTGTTAGCCTATACTTTTATTTTATTTATTTATTTATTTTTGCATTTATATCCCGCCCTCCCTGCAAGCGGGCTCAGGGCGGCTTGAAGGTGGGATTTTTGTGTTCCAATGTGCATCACCTTACACTGATTTACAGTGAACTTCTTTTGCCACGTTGTTGCATTCTCAAATAGCTATCTGCCCCTGGATGGGAGTTTTTAGGAAGCATTCCTGTTCCTACATGCAGACACACTCAAGTGTCTTCCACTCACAATGCAATCCTGATCAGCGATATGGCATTGTAAGTGTATCCACTTACATAGACTTCAAAGAATGCAACTCTATTTTGGATTGCACTGCCAGTCATCTAGTATCATGTTGCCTCTGTAAAGAACCTGTCCATTCTTCTAATGCTGTTCTGCCTCCTGGCCTACCCTAGGCATCCCTAGGTTTGATTTTAAAAGAAATCAGACATTGTTAACCCTAATTGTGACTTTTGTCTTTAAGTGACCCTTAGTATACTAGGTTGCACTCTTCGCTGATGTATGTGATATGTATGTGCCTGAAACAAAATGGATAAAAACCCTACATTAATGTATTACAGTTCTGTTTCATTTTTGTATAGGTACAGTAAGAACAGAAGTGGGTTTTTGTCAGTGCTTTGAGAATTACGGTGATATTGGTGTTTAAGTAGATATGTAAAACATCAGAACTGTGGTCTCATTATAACGCTCCCGTTCTGTCATGGGCTTCATGGCAACCATATAACATTCCTGTGCCTCTACAGGCCCACATTTTAAAAGTTCTGTCATGGCTTCAAGTGACTGGTGAGAGCTGGGGAATAATGTTTGGCCTCTGTTTCCTTCATGTGGTTCAGATCTTCTATAAAAGATGATTCCCATAAAAAAGGCAGAAAATGTATTTATACCCTTTTTTTTGTATGGCTGGAATCTTGCAAAACCACATGCTGGTGAACTGCACATGTTTGCAGTTCACGGAAAGTTTAAGTTCATTTTCTCTCTTGTGCTTAGGAAGAACTCATATGGAATTTTCGCTGCTAAAATCTCTGTGTGCTGATGGTCTATTGTTTTGGAAAGATTACCTTAGTTATTGCTGCTTAGCTTTTATCACAAAATGTTTTCAGGATACTCATACCTGCTTTTTTCATTCTTCTTGCTGATGAATATTTTTTTCCAGTATGAAACACAAGACTTATTTACTCATTCAACATTTGATGCCACAGGTTCTGGAGTTGCCTTACCAGACCACCTGCACCACTCAGTGCAGTGCAATTATTTTGAAAGGATTAAATTTTCAGACATGAGAAGAATTCAAGGTCCACCTAAGTGGGATAGGATGCCATGGAGTCCACCTTCCAAAGCAGCTATTTTCTCCATGGGGACTGATTTATGTAACCTGGAGGCCAGTTGTAATTCCAGGAGATCTCCAGCCATCACCTGGGGATTGACAAACCATATGATATAACAATGGTTTAGAAGTTTTTATGATGATACAACTATCTGTGTTTCAGGTTCCCTGAATTTCCAGCTTTCGTTTTGTCTCTCTCTCTGTCCATCTGTCATCTGTCTATCTATCCATCTGTTGAATCATTTATTCCCCATCTTTCCTCATGGTCCAAAGCAGCTTAAAAATCTCTAGACCCTTCATTGCAGAGATGTTTCTGTACAACAAAAGGGGCTATAGATCTTTAAGATTTCTCTACAATTTAAGGAGCTAGAGACTTAAAATGAAAGTTGGGAATTCACAGAATTTGATATGTAGATTGTTATCCTATATGTATAAAAGCCCAGCATACTGGCACTTTCTGGCTCTCCCATTGGCTGTGCTGTGCCCTCCATCAGCCTGTCAACTGCCACTCAAGAGTACTCACATGCCATTGGCTGGGTGCTGTGTCCACTCCTCTCTCCCAACCACTGCCAGCCTGGCCACTCTTCCCTGACAGAATAAACTGCCAAAATGGCTGTCTCTCCTGACAAAGACGCTTTCCTCCTTGGCTCCTCTGTGGCTGGCTGGCTACTGATGTAGGCCACTGACCATCAAACCATTATTTTCTCCTCCTGCTGTGGGGCTAACTTTTCCCTCAGTGGCTGTTGGTAGGCAACTAAGCTTGGTTCTGTCAGTAAAAAAGCAAAGGCAGAAGGCCCTTTCCAGGTCTACTTTGGGCTTTGTGGGGGAACTTACTGGGGCCAGTCCTAACTAGGGTTGCCAGCTCCAGGTTGGGAAATTCCTGGATATTTTGTGGTGCAATTATAACAATATTCATTTGCTTATTCTTTTTAACTAAAAAAGCCCTTCCTGATGGCATGTGTGTGTGCGCGGCACACGTGCACAATGGCTGTTTCCAGGGCACTGGGACAAGGAAACTACTGGAACATCTCTCATGTGGATACCCTGTTGCCTCTGTACTGTATCAGTGGCCGCAGCAACAACAAGGAAATGACTCAAGCCTGTCCCTGTGTGGAAAACACCAGCCACCTTACAAAACTAGTGAAGCCTGCAGTCAAAGACTGGTTGGCTACTTCAGTTCAATATGCAAACTTCAATTAATCTCTTCTCACCTTTCTGTTGCTGTTTTTCTAGCCTTATAGCTTCCTTCAACTTGCCAGGTTATAATGCTACTGCAGTAACAGAAGCCAGAACTGAGAGAACTGGGGGAATTTGCCGGGCTACGCACTATCAGGGTTGGCTTAGCAACCTGATGTCTTCTTAGCTCTCTCTCTCCTCTGTCCACTTTATTCCTGTCAATACTGCACATATCTTCCTGGACTTTAAGCCATCTTTATAGTTCTCCTCCCCTCTCTAGTTCCCTCCTTTCCTTTATTCTGTAATGCCACCAAACCTTTTTTTTCATCAGGCTTGTTCCTGGCCTATCTCTGGCCCGCCTCTTTCCCCCCTTAGCACACAGCCCCTAATACTAAGCACTGTGCAGCATTGTCTCTCTTTGTGTTAGTTCCCTGACTCCACTGTCCTGTCCCTCCACATTCTCTGATGTTTACCATCTTGTCTGTGTTCTGTTTAACTTCCTTCCTTTTCCCGTGCCCCTTCATCTCCCTCCTTCCAGAGAACTCTTCCCAGGCCTCAGCCACCTCTCTGTGAGCCAGACTGTCAGCTTTCTGTTCCCTTCCCTGACAGGAGGTGGACTGCAAATGGTTTTATTCCCTAAGCAGATAAATCTTCTGAGCCATCACATTGATTTAGCAATGTGTTAGAGAATTTCACTGCCACAAGTGCAATATTAAATAGATCGGGGCAAGAGACACTTTAATCTTGATGCATGACATTTCCCTAAATGTCTTTTCACTAATGGTTAGCCACATTGAAGAGTAAAGTAAAGAGGAAGTTATGGAGTCTAGATGCTCAGGGACCCTGTTTCTTTGATAATTTTCCCATGTGAGCCTGAAAATTTGCTGAGGTCATCTGGGGCCCTATATTATATGTCCCTACTTATAGAGCTCATGCCCAATTTTATGCATGCAGCATAATTAAGAATTGTTTCTTTGTCCTCTTTGTCCTGGCCTGCACTAGCTCAGGCAGTATCTACGAGTCTGTATGTTTCCAAGATGCTCCACGAAAAATTGTGCACATTAAATGAAAAATAGCATGCCAGAGAGAATGGAATCTCTCCTCCCTAACCTGCTAAATCTCCTCCCTAACCTGCTAAATCTTCCTCCCTAACCTGCTAGCCTATAGATTTGCCAACAGCCTGGAGAAAATAAGTTGTGCTGCCCCTTTAATAGAGCTTTAGTGTACAGAAAAGGCAGTTGAAGCTTTTCATGGCATGGAGATCAATAATATCCCTAGTAAATAATATCCCGTTAAGCCTATATTAAAGGAACAGCACATTTTTGTTGGCACAATCTTGTTAAGATTTTGATGGACTCCATTTCTGTGGCTATTCCAAGATCAACAAGCTTGTGCCAACAAATATGGAAAACAAAACAGTGGTCCACAGACTGGAAACACTCAGTTTACATCCCAGTTCTGAAAAAGGAGACATTAAAGACTGCAGCAACTATTGGACCATTGCATTAATTTCTCACACAAGTAAAGTAATGCTCAAAATCTTACAACAAAGACTGTTACTGTGTATGGAATGTGAAATGCCAGATGTTCAAACTGGATTCAGTCAAGGAAGAGGCAGTAGAGATTATATTGCAACTCTACATTGATTTCTGGAGCATACGAGAGTATTTCAGAAGAAAATCAGCTTATTTCATAGATTACAGCAATATTCTTGACTGTGTGGATCATGAAAAGCTATGGATGCCTTTAAAGGAAATGGGTGTGCCACAGGATCTGATTGTTGTGATGAACAACCTAGACTCTGGACAAGATGTCACTGTTAGGACAGAATATGGAGAAATGGAATGGTTTCCAGTTGGCAAAGGTGTCAGACAAGGGTGCATTTTATCTCCCTATCTCTTCAATCTGTATGCAGAACATACCGTAAGAAAGGCTGGATTAGATTTAGATGAAGATGGAGTGAAAATAGGTGGAAGAAACATTAACAGTTTGAGATATACAGATGACACCACATTATTAGCAGAAAATAGTGAAGACTTGAAACACCCATTGGTGGTAGTTAAACCAGAAAGTGCTGAAGAAGAATTACAACTGAACATCAAGAAGACAAAAGTAATGACTACTGGGGAATCACACAACTTTAAGGCTGATGAAGAAAAACTTGAAATTGTTTTAAGATTTTCTATTCTTTGGCTGCATCATTAAGCAAAGGGGAAACTGCACCCAAGAAATCAGAAGGAGATTGAAACTGGGAAGCACAGCCATGAAGGAGCTAGAAAAGATCATAAAGCTGACTTACCAGTGGCTGCTTTTGAGGCTGTAGGGTTGGGCTCTAATTGGGAAGAGCTGGCCATGTGGCTTCCATGGCATGAGTGAGCTGTGCCTGGTTGTGTCCTCCCCAAGGCATCTGGGCAGTCTCCTGTTCCTCCCATGACTGGTCAATGGCTTGCCATGGTGGTTCTCATGTTGGTGGGCTGGCTGGAAGGTAGACCTGGCCGAGTGTCAGCTGTGGCCGCCCCTCTCTTGTCCCATTTAAAGCCCAGCTGAGCATGAGGCCGGAAGCAGTCCTCTTCGGGCACCCCTCCCCCCTTTAACTTGTGATTTCATGGTTGCTTTATTATAATTTGTTACTGTCACAACTTGCTGGCAGTTGCAGGCATTGGGCCAGATCCATTGTGGGGGGGGGGGGAAGGTTGAGCCCACATGCATGCCACCTTGGATGAAGACCCCCCCCCAAGGGGTCTTGGGGGTTGAGCCATGGCATGCCCAGCTCGGCAGTGGTTGCTTGGCTCTATTCCTAGGTAGCAAGGGTGCCACCCATAGTCTTTGATCTCTGTGGGACCACCTGCTTGCCACTAGGGATGGGCATGAACCAGCTCACAAACTAAAGTGTGTCATGAATTTGGCCAGTTCATGGTTCGTGAAGTGATGTTTGCGAACTAAAGAGCCACCATGAACTTCCATGAATTTTAAGGCAATTAGTGATGGTTTGTGGCAGTTCGTGAACAGTAGAAAGCCCCTGCTTTCTGCTTTCTGCCACTCAGCTTAATGCTCCACTCAGTTTTTTTGGTTTAAATGGTGGGAAGCAGAAAGCAGTGGGTTAAATATCTTCAAGAGCCAGTTTGGTGTAGTGGTTAGGAGCACGGACTGTAATCTGGGAGAACCGGGTTTGATTCCCCACTCCGCCACATGCAGCTGCTGGTGTGACCTTGGGTCAGTTACAAGTTCTTTCAGAGCTGTTCTCTCAGGGGCAGTTCTCAAAAGAGCTCTCTCAGTCCCACCTACCTCACAGGGTGTCTGTTGTGGGGAGAGGAAGGGAAAGGGATTGAAAACCACTCTGAGCCTCCTTCGGATAGTGAAGGGTGCGGTATAAATCCAGTCTCTTTCTTCTTCTTCTATTTAAACTTCTGCTTTTTGCTTGCTGCGGCTTTCCCTCTTCTTCCTACTCTTTTCAGCTTCTTCTCCCTGCTGCTCCTCCCTGACCTTAGGACTTCAATGAATCACTGGCAACCAAGATCAAGTTAATTAATGCCACAGTATTCCCCACTACTATATATGGGGATAAAAGGTGGGCAATGAAGGAAGCTGATAGGAAGAAAGCAGACTCCTTTGAAATGTGGTGTTGGAGGAGAGAGATACCATGGACTGCCAAAAAGACAAATCTGGTTTGGTTCTAGACCAAATCAAGACTGAATTCTTCCTAGAAGCTGAAATGACTAAACTGAGGCTCTTCTACTTTGGTCATATTATGAGAAGACAGGAGTCACGGGAAAAGACAATAATGTTAGGAAAAATTGAAGGCAGCAAGAAAACAGGAAGACCCCGCATGAGATGGATTGACTTAATCAAGGAAGCCTCTGCTCTCAGTTTGCAAGATCTGAGAATGGCTGTTGACAATAAGAAATTTTGGAGGGCATTCATTCATAAAGTTGCCTTACGTCAGAAGCGACTTGACAGCACTTTACACCCACACACACTTTTTTTTCTTCAGATTGTTGGCAACCTTATATGACCTGCAAGGATGTTTCTTTTATTTTCTTTTTGCAGGGAAACTTCCAGACATGCCACATTCTTCCTGAAGCCAAGGTAAAGGTTATTACTTGATTGTGCTGTATATATGAACTTGGCTTTAGGCAGGGGGCTACAAGTGATGGAGTCTTCTCAGTGGTGGCACCTGGGATGTGGAATAAATATCTTTCCCAGAAAGATTCATGTGGCAGCTGCTCTTCTTTCGTATCAGTGCCAAGCTAAATCTGGTTTTGTTTAGATACATTTTGGCATCATGGTGATATCTTTACACTGCTCCAGTAATTAGCTCTTGCTCACAGCAGTACCAAAGCCATGGCAGCCTTTTGCATCAGATCACCCCAGTGAAGGTCCTATTTTGGACTTGTACATTTCCTGGTATGACTATATGAAGCTCAGCTACTGTATGCTTAGTCCGACCAATGGCTCATGTTCTTTATACTGAGTGGCAGCACAGTCTGATGCAGAGAAAGGTCTTTTGTATACCTATTATAATGCTGCTTTAGTGGCATACAAAGAATGTTGACATATGTGTGCATTTTAATTTTAAAAAATGTGATGCATGGAAACAGAAAACAGCACAAAAAAAGGGCCGTCAATTTAGTTCAAAAGTAGAAGCAAAATCAAATTGGGATATTTGAAATGAACCAGAAACAGTGAGAAATTCAGCACCATGACTATTCATAGGAAAATATAGTGGAGGTAAGATTAATATATGTTTTGCCATCTTTGTTCTAATCATACATTCTTTGTCCTTTCATTAGCGTGTATGCGCGTGTGCATGCATGTGTGTATACAAATACAGGAAACAGACAGACAGACATGAATATGTGGTTTGATGTACAGAGTACAAGAAAGCAGATTCTTGCCCCGAGGAGCTTGCAATCAAATCTGAGCAAGGAAAGGCAACAACAGAGTGAGAGGAGGAGGGGAATGAGGGGGAAGGATGTTGAGGTTGCCAAGAAATATATATTTATTTCTGTTCGTGGGATGAACTACAGTAATACAAGAACAGAATTGCAATAGAAGATAGTTGCTGATTTTGTAATTGACTTCCACAGTACAGCTGTGATTTCTTCTTTTAATATAATGTATGTTATGTTCTTAGGTAAAGAATTTAGAGCTGTTTAGAAATGTGTACATGAACGTTTCTAACTGTGTTAGAATCGCAAGAGGGTAAAGATGTCAGTTTCAGAGCTGGCATGCACTTCTTTCTGGAAAAGTGATTCATAGAAATATTATCATCTAAATAACTTTTATTTTGTCAAGATAAACTTATGAAGTTCATCCTCAGAAGAGCTTTAGCCATCTGTATACAAACTCAACCAGAGCCTTCCTGTGAAGACTTTGTTGTTGTTCTTAAATGGGGGATGGGGGACACAGTCTTAAATCCTGGATGTTGCCTAGCCAACTGCATAAATTTTAGATGTTTAAGGGCATTCTCCAGGGAAGTATCAGCCCAAGTTACATTAAACATCCACCTCTAGAATTATGTTAGTATTTCTAATGCCATAAGTTTACATAGTTAATAAACATCACTTGTGGAGCCTGTGCTTTTTTTTTTAACATAAGCATAAAATTGAAATTATTCCATTTGAAGAACAGCACCAAAGGAAGAAGCAAAGAGCTGGGTCTTCTAGCTTTCCTACTGTGCTCCTGGCACCTCATCTGGAAGGTATCCAGCCCCATGCAAGTTGCTCATACTTTTACAAAGAATTTTTTTCTCAAAAGGTTGCTCCTAAAGAAAGTGTTCTATCAAAATACATGAGGACATGTTGTGTCCAATAAAACCATTTTCTGTATTTCTTGGGACTTTTTATTTTGCACTTTGGATTTGTATTGGCTGGGCCTGCAGGAGTGTCACATCCAGAGTGGGTGTAACACCCCCTAGGAATGACTTGATTTAACCCAGCAGGGGCAGAATGAAGGGCAGAATGAGTAGCAGCAGAGAGGAAATCAATTTGCCTGGGAGCTGCATAGGATTTTCTGGGCTCCTGTCACCTCCTATAAAGGCTAAACTGAAGATTGTAGCCTGGTTTCTGTGATGTCCAGTTTTGTTCTCTTTTGAAAAAGGTATGTATTTATGAGAATCCTGTTGTTTGGTGGACTGGAGAAGTAGGACTTGGCTGACTACAAGCCAAAATAAGTTCTTTAATTGAATTCATAGACTTGGATCCACTAGAAGATTTCTGCAGATCCTTTCCATTAGCAGTAATTACTGCTGCATCCCACCCACAGAGACATCTGCTGCCAGTTTATGTTCAATGTTATACCTATGTGTTTAGCAGTATAAACCTTTCTATATTGTTTTATATGTTGGTGGGTTTTGAGTCAAGAAAATTAAATTGTCTTGTAGGTTCTGTTCCTGAATTACCTCCATAGAACCCACACAGACAGAAGTTATACAGACTCCCAGTGTGATGTCTCATGGTGATGGGGGAGAGCATCAGTGCCCTTAATAACTCCCTACGCTCACCATCTTTTTCTACCAAAAAAAAGAACTAATAGCACCACTCTGGTAGAGTGAAACTGTTATAGGAACCAAAGGGGGGCCGTGGCCACATGAGCGAAATAATCCGGGGGGGGGGGGGAAGTGAGGCTATTTTGCTCCAGAGCAATTAGACCCGCAGTTGCACGATCACACAGGTCAGTGAAGCTGCCGGCGCAACTAGCTGCTGCGTGATCAGATGCAACCGTGGGCGAGTTGGGTTTTTTTCCATTGGTTTCCAATTCACTTAAACGGGGGATCGATGAATCACTTCTCCATCCAGGGCTTCCAATGGCAGTATGCGATGATGTGCATACTGAGAAAGGGGGGAAAAACAATGGCATGGCATTGGGATAGCCTGATCAGACTATCCCCGACGCCACAGTTTGCGCTGGGGTGATCACATGGGGAAAGACTGGCTGTGGCCCGCAGCAAATCGTTTGCTACTGCATTTTCCCTAGTAGTTTTTTTACTCCGCTTCTCTGGTGGATCAAAACGGCTTGCGAAGGCTTGCTGACAGTTGCGGGACACATCCCAGATGTGCTGGTGTGATCGTGCCGCTTTGATCTGCCAGTGAGTCATCCCTCTCGTGTGGCTAATGGGTGCATATGATCGCACCCAAGGTTGGTTAGTTCCTCCTTCTGGGGCAAAGAAAGGAAGAAGAATACTAAAAGGCAGATGTTCTATCAACATATACCGGGGTCCATGTTATATTCCAGTTCAACATCTGTTGGAAAATCTCGTGTGTGTGTGTGTGTGTGTGTGTGTGTGTGTGTGTGTGTGCCACACAAATTTAAGCAAAGCTTTACAGTCATAAGGGCTAGAAACATTGGCAGGTAAGAGAGAGAAAGGAGGCTGGAATCCAGTGCCACAGTATGCTTTTCTGTGTGCTTGTAAAAAATTGCAGAAAGACTCTTCTATGTACTCCTGGTCAATACCCATGTTTGTGTAGAAGGCCATTATGAAGGGAATAGAAGATGGCTTGATGGCCAGTGTATTTCTCACAGCACTCTGTCCACTCTTCTCTTTTGCTTCTGGGTTGGCAACTGGAAGGGCAAATTTGACCCACCAGTTGCCAGTATAGCTGAGTGTGATTGAGCACTTTAGAAGCATAATACATATTAAACAGTAACTATACTAATGTTATTGGACCACAAAATGTTCAGTGCTGACAAGATCAAAAGCTTTACTTGTATTCTTGAAAGTACATTCTGTTAGACAAGGGCTGTGACTGTCAGGGTCTGTGGTTTAACTTTCTCTAAGTGCTTGGCTGATCTTTTAACGCTTCATAGATTTTGAAGCTGAGCTTTTGATTCTTACCTCCTTTTGCTGTGCCTAAAACTTAAGTTTATCTCTACAGTGAGGATTCGTTGCCGACACTGACTCTCATGTACTTTTAAATTCCTCTGTGTTCTACAGCAAGCAGTGCTGGAGGGAACCCCGGAGAATGGGGGAATCCTTTGGTTGCAACAGCTTGGTAATGATTTGATGTGAAGAGTTATGAACTGTAAGGAAATACAGGGCCTTTTGGGACTACTAATGGCTGAGTATGGCTTTCCCCGGCTTTTACTGGATTCTGAATGGAATGTAGAATAATCAGAATTAATAATGAAGACAATGCCTGTACTTCTAGTAGTTATCTTAAACAAGTTATCTTAAACAAGAGGCTCTGAGCTGGTATAGCTTTCCTTATCATAACTCAGAACTTCAATGGTAAGAAAAATTCACTTGTCTGCACAACTGTGCAAGAGTTCTCTCTTCTGTTGCATCTGGAAAGGTTTACACAGGCCAGACTGGCAGTTGATCTCTCCCCAAGAAACACACATGTTCCAGTTAGACCTTTTCCCCATTGTGTGACATGAACCTTGCAAGCAAGTTTGTAATCTGTTTTGTCAAGTCAGATGCTGCCTCTACTGAGCTCTACTGTAAGATCCTAAAATGGACTAAGAACACCCTCACTGGAAGGCAGAGTTAGACCATTGGTTAGACCACTGCTGTCTATACCAACGGGCAGTGGCTTTCCAGGGCTTTGGTGGAGGTCTTTTCCAGCTCTGATTCTTGAGATCCTTCAAACTGGAGATGACAGGAACTGAACTAGGGACCTTCTGCACTGCAGAGTATGTGTTGTTGTTGGTGGTGGTGTTTGACTTCATTTGTACCCCTTGTTTCTCTGCAATGAGGATCTAAAGTGGTTTATATCATTCTCTTCTCCTCCATTTTATCCTCACAGCAACCCTGTGAGTTAGGTTAGGCTGAGAATGTATGACTGGTCCAAGGTCAGCCAGTGAGCTTCTATGGCATAGTGGAAATTTGAAACCAGGGCTCCCAGATCCTAGTCTAAACCATGACACCACAACTGGATCCCCATGCATGCTGTGAGTTGTCCCAAGTATTTCTTTTGGTGATAGCAACCTTCAAATTAGTGCATAGGGTTCAATCTTTGTATGCAGAATTAAAGAAAATTATCCAGTTAAAAAACACACCTGCAACCTGAATAATCTTGTATTACTGTATAAGTATGTGCCTAATCCTGTTTTACCACTGGACTACTTAAACACACAAGTGAAACTGATGGGCAGTAATTTCAGAACAAACTGGCACAAGTATTCTGTGCATAATTAACTTGTGGAACTCACTGCTACAAGGTATAGTGATGACTGGCATGGATATGTCTATCAACAGCTATCAACCATGATTACATAATAAATCCTTCATGTTCAAAGGCAGTGTATCTCTGGGAGCAACAGCTGTACCTTAGGCCTCCACAGCCTGCTTATAGGTCTTCTAGGGACCTTTGGTCAGCTATTATGGGAAGCAGGATGCTAGATGAGATAGTTGTTTGGCCCACTGCATTAAAGATGTTCTCATGTTCCCGAATTTGCCTTGTTTGAACTGGGCCAGGAATGCAGGAGTGCATAGATAGGCTGCCTCTTGCTACTGGGTTTGCTAGCGTGACAAAACAATGGTCATTATCCTGCCAAGTTTAAAATGTTTAGGACCCGCTGAAATTAATGGAGCTTGAATGTACTTAATTTTAACTGGATCATAACCAGTGCAATTTAATGTGTGAGTGGCATTTGTATTGCAGACCAGATGTCAACCTGATTAGAATGACCAGGAAACTGGATTAGAAGTTGCAGTGAATTCTAAAACTAATGCTATTACTGTACATAAATACAGCCTTTACTATTTCAGTGACAATTGCAGTGCTTTTGGAAGGTAGGCAAGGATGAAAACAAAGGCAAAATCAATGTTTGACAGACCATAAAGGACAAAATTGATCTTAAAAGAAATTCCGTTCTTCAAGGCTGCAGGTGGGAGTTATAAAAACGAAAACTGCAGAGTTGCACACAAAACTTATTGACTAGGGAGAAAGTCTGAGCCTTCTTCAAGTCACATCAAGTAGATGCACAGTTTATCAAGGATCCCAGTTAAATCCAAACAAAGACTTCTCTCAGTTGCCCTTTTATGGGCAGACACTGAAAAGGTGATGATTCTTCACTGGGTTCCTTTTTAGCTGATCATTTTATTTCCTTAGGTATGTTTTCTACCTTGGACCAATCATGCATTAATTTTCTATGGTTCAATTCCATGCAGAGGGTTTTTTTCCCTTTTCATTAAGGTAGACATTGATTAAGATGTCCTAATTAGTGGTTATTCAGGAGACTGAGACAGGAGATGTTCCAAATTACATCTAGTTATTATCTATTTGTATTGACTAGAAAGGTGAACACCTAAATGGAGAACACACGTTGCCAGATCAAAGGGGTTGTTAACAGTACCTGTGAATTTGTGTATATTTCCTACAAGGAGCATCCATTCTTACAGGGGAGGGGCATTTTCCTGTCATAATCTTGTAGTGTCTTGGTGAAATTCTTTCCTGAGGAGGCCCATCTGGGTATCTCACTGTCAGTACCTGCCATGGGGTGCCTGTTGTGACCTATGTTTGATCTACCTGTTGTGCCTTAATACACACGGGCCTAATGAGTTACTCTTCCTTTCTGTAAGCCGTATGTGCCTAATGAGTTACTCTTCCTTTCTGTAAGCTGTATACATTATTATACAAATGCCTAATGGGTTCCTATACACATGCATAATGAGCTACTCTTGTGTCATGTAAGTGTTTATCCGTTCTTAATCCCTTTTCATTCCCAGGACCCCGGCTGGAAGTTTGCAACAGCTAATCAACCCGCCCCGCAGGAATGCGGAGTCTCTCTCCCTGAGTGCTTAGCCCCCGCTTGGCCCTGCCCGCTTGCTTTTTGCTCCATTCTGCTTAGACTGTTATGAGCGTGCACACTGAGTGTCAAATTATCTCCTCTTGTGTCCTTGAACATGGGGAGGACGAAATACTCTGTGAACTGCATACTTGTTATGTTAACAGGTTTTGAGAAACTGAATTCTAGACTCAGCAACAACTTTTTGCCATGAGAACAAGTACTCCCTTTTCCCTTCCCCTGGGAAATAGCTTTCCCGCGTCTTCCGTGGGAATTAGTGTTACTGTTAGACACACACCAAAATTGTAGCACACTGATTGGTAGCATACCTGTAGCCATGTAGCAGGTTTAGTATATCTATGCATGTAACCTATAGCACTTCATTACTAATAGAACAAGTGTATGACTCCAGTGATCTTTCTACAAGTAAAGGACTTTTTACCCATAGACCTGTTGTGGACTATATTCAGTGGGACATTCTCACACTCACTGGTAATTTTCCAGACGCTGGTGAAGACCTTTTTGTTCAGGCAAGCCTCCATAGCGTCAAATGCTGGCTTGTTCTGTGCCTCTGTATGGATTCGGTTGATTTTGACTGTTGGCTAGTTTTAATTATTTTCCATCAATCTTTTGTACCTTTCAACCTTATGTAAGCCTCCTTGAAAAGCCTGTTGCAAAACTAGAAAGCAGAGATGTACATTTTAAAATGAATAAACTGAATATCTCTGAGAGAAACATGCAAATCTTACATCATAATCCGGCATAGAACAGGAAATATTAAAAAGTAATAATAAAATCAGGTATCCTTATATAACAAGAATGAGGACTTCGAATAATGTAGAATGGCTCAATGATAGTAAAATGTTTGAACCTAGACCCAAGTTGCAAGTTAATGATGCAGTTTGGCTGCCTCTTTCTTACGACTGTGAACTACATTCAGGAGTGACATTTAGAACTGGTAACATTTGAAGATGGAATGACATAACATGATGATTGACATGACCAGTCTCCAGTGTAGTACAGTGGCTGGTGTGTCAGATTAGTATCTGGGAGCCAATCACGCACTCTAAGCTTAACCTACTTCACAAGGTTGTTGTGAGGATAAAACCAAGGAGAGGAGAATGATGGGAGCCACTTTGGGTCCCCAAGGGGAGAAAAGCTGTGCATATATGAAGTAAACAGTAAATAACAAAGTACACAAATAAGTACATAAATAAATATCAGTGTCTCAGAGACTGGCTGTGCTGGGTGGGAATTGCTCAAAGCCTATGATCCCATGTGCAAACATTTATCATTGTGATGTGTGGTCCAGCCTAGTGGACATCGCAATCACATTGCATTGGTATTGTATATATGGGGATTCCTCTAAAACAGTCCTGTGGGATTCAGAAGGCCTACCCAGAATGCTTCTGTAATAAACTAGATTGCAATAGGCTTGCAAGAGTTTATATCATGCTTTCTTACACTACCACAAATTTTATGTTAATGTCAATCTGTATCAGAGATGGTATTATGATATGGTATTTGGGTTGCAGGGTGGTCTAGAGCTTTGGTTAGTGGAGGACAAGAAGTTATGACCAGAGCTGTGATTTTGAAGGAGGATAGAGAAAATACAGGTATAAACCCAAGTTCCCAGGTTTAGTCCCAAGCATTTCCTATTAAAAGTGGCATGCTTAGTGAATATTGGGGAAGGTTTTTTTTTTATTTTTGAGAACTCTGAGCCAATCAAGTCAGTTGTAGGAGACAATACTGGGGAAAAAGGGACGATGGTCCGCCATGGTATAAGCTGTCAACAATAAAGGGAAACAAACTTAACCCTGAAACCTAGGATCAAGAACCTTAAAAAGGTAAGTCAAACAGAGTAGAGGGCCAACAATTAAAACTTTATATATATAATATATAAAAATATATGTATTTATTTGTAAAGAATTAAAAAAACATATAGGGGCCCAATTACACCTCATATAAAAATCCCAAAATCATACACACAAAGGCCAGTGGACTTGACCTGACACATTTTGGCCCATTTAGGCCTTCTTCCGAGGTCAAACACCATGAGGAACAAATTGGCTTATACCATAATACAATACAATTATACAGCATGGATTCGTTAATGGACCCGAAAGGAATTGTTCCAATGTGAAATTACTAGGCATAAAAAAAAAAGTATTAACGAGGCCTCCCAAGATTCGGTCATATGCCAAATGATATTTCCCTGATAATAATCTCTGGTCCTGAAAGTGCCTTTCAGTGATTGTTCAGTTCAAGCCAAAAGTGTCCTCAGCAAAGTTGCCTCTTTAGCAAAGAGCAGCCTAGGTATAAGGCCATTTCATATGACGGCTGAGATTCCTCAGCAAACAGAATTATCAGGGTTTGATTTTTGTAAGCAAGTTTCTAAATCCTATGGCATGAAGGAATGTTTGAAAGTACTTGGGCAATGTGCTGCAATAAGGAATTCCTAGATGGTGAAATTTTTTGGAGGGCTTGGGCAGGGAAGAAACTGATCTCTGCTGCAAGTGTAAATGTCTTAGGAGCAGATGTTCTCAATGAAAGTTGAACCCTGTGTTTTAAAAATTTGCCATCATATGAGTCCCAAACATTATAATGCTTGTACAGGTTGTATGAAATTATCATTATTTCAACAGAGAATAGGTAGAGTAAAAAGAAATACACAAAAAACTCTCTTTATAATAACAGCTAGAATAGTTGAAGGGAACATATGAAGTTCAAACAGCATGTTCTAGTGAAAGTTAGCTGACATCACATCCTTTTGTGCAAGTCACAGCTAAAGATCTGTGGAGATGTTCAAACCAAATGTAAAGGATGGATTGTGGTTGTGTTGGCTAGCCCTGCTCCCATGGTTCTCTTGACCTCTGTGTATTTGACATGGCATCTCCATCAGAACACACTTGCCTAGATCTCCAGCACTGAGAGACCCCAGTCTTTTTTGGTGTGTGAATTCCACAGCTGGAGTCTCTATACACTCAAGCAGACATGGCAACAGATGTGAGGAGGCTGAGTGTACCAAGAGGGTAAGCATCCTACACAATGACTGTACAGGACTTTATCATTCCATGCTTTCAGTGGGACTTAGTCATGGTTAATTTTTGTAGGACTGCCACCTCTTCAGAAACTTTGCCTTCTCTGAGATAAAAAAATAAACCCCTCAAATTGAATGACATTTTATTTATTCTAACAAAGTATTTCTGTTCAGGAAGTGATTGAGCACTGAAATGCAATATTAGTTACTTTTTCTTTTTAGAAGGAAAAAATGAACTTTAGAAAGGCACTTCTGGTTGGAAGGGGGGGGGGGTAGTAGTAACTGTGATATACTGATTGACAAGCCATTCCTAGTATATATTTCTGTTGAAAGTTTACCTTTTTGAAGAACATTAGAAGTAGGCTTTCTCCCACACACAGTGATTGTTTCTTACACATACTTTTCATGTATTTTGAGTGAAAGTCAACCCTTGGTAAATGCTGCTGGGAAATTGGCTTCAGTACTTCAGTAACTAAAAAGAAAAACATTTGAATGTTGAACTCATTTGTTACAGTTTTAATTGCCAGGCTAGAGTGACCCCCAGTGGTGTGTAAGAATAATTTAGATTGTTGACCTGGAGAGAAGTGAATCATTCATGTGGGCTGGAAATAACAATTATAATTTGACTTCAACTTCAGTAGTTTGCTATAAATAATCATATTTCTGTGCCTGTAGGACTCATGCATTTGCATAAGTAAAGTTAGTAATACATTTTTAGCAGCATATTTTCTACATGAGAAACAGTAAGAGCTGAATTGTTAAAGACGATGTAGATTTTTGGATATGGTCTGGCTTCTACTGTTTTATAGCTGTTGAATTCTTTCCAGCTGTACCTTGATAATATTAGGATCTATTTAATACACCTTGCCCTGCCTGTTTTCTGGGTTATGTTCCTTGCATTTTTCAGTGGGTCTGCATATGATCCCATTTCCTGACCTCCTTTAAAAGTATTGTTTTTGAAGAATACACAATTGAGATCTCTCTAATATCTTTTGACCCACCCACACCTTGACCCAAATTCAATGCCCCAGCTGTGCTCAATGTGCAAAAGAGGTCAAAACCCAATGTATTTACACCCAGTTGGTTTCAGAATTTTATCGAAGAGATCAATCACATACCCAGAGCCTGTGTATATTGGATTTAACCTGCTTCTCATGATCTGGCACTGTGTGGATGACCAATAGGGATGTCATGTCTACCACTGTAGTTTTGGCTGCAAGCTAGAATTTTGGCTGCAAGCTAGAGTGTCACTAGCAACAAGATGATATCACTTGTGGCCCCACCAGAAGTAGGGTTGCCAGCCCCCACCTCCCAGTGGCCAGCTGGGGGAACCCCACTCCTAAATAGGACGTTGTTGGGCAATGTCCCCAATGTGATAATGTCACATGTGATGCTCTGGTTTGGGGGCAAACTCTGTGGTTTTGAAGCAAACCCTCCCCCCGGTAGAGTTTTTGCCCAAAAACCAGTGCGTCACTTCCAATGTCACCAGTGTGATGTCACTTCCGGGTGATGCCATTGCCAACAACATGTCTCCCAACAACACCCCACTCACCCCCAGAATGCCCCCCAAATCCTCCCACCACAATGGCAAGGAGATCTTGGAACCCCGACCAGAAGTGATTTCACCATATTGCCAGTGATGACCCCACCCATCTTTTGAGTCTCCTGCTGGCTGCGAACCTCATGCTGGCAACCCTGATGATCATTGTAACCAGGGCATTAGGTGGAAGTGAAAGTAAGACATGATCTTGCTCTTTCTCTCATCTTCCCCACAAGCAATAGGGCCTTGTCTCATCCAAACTAGCCAAAAGATTCTAAGAATTCAGGTCATTCTACAGATTTCCTAGCTTCAGACAAGTGTTTCTAGTACCCAGTTTTTTTTGGGGGGGGGCATTACTAACCTGTCAGCTGAGTGCATCAGTGAGATTTTGTTGTTGTTGCTGTTGTTCTGTCAGAATGTGCTTTATTCTTTAATTGGATGCTTAAAAAGCCAAAGTACTTTGTAATTCAAACATTACAAAGGCCAAGGGCCATATCCTTTTTGGGAATGGAGTCATATTTATTCCATGGGGAATGGTTTAAATCTAGCCATCTTATAGTATCACAACTTGAAGCACAGACTGCCAAGCTCTCATTACTGATTGGGTTACTGCAGTGATGATGATTATGATGATGATTTATTTGGTTTTAAAAGAAGTTTTACACTTTGAACATAATCCAACTTCTGATTGATTCCAGCCAAAGAAATTTAGACACATATTAGAGAGTCTGTATCATATAGTGGCTGAAAACCGAAGTATGAATCAGGGAGGCTCTTGGTTCAGGTCTTGCCTCTGCCATGAGTTTGTTAGGTGACCTGAGGCAAGCCTCTGCTCCCCCTTCTGCACACATTTGCAACGTGGGTATGATAGTCTTCACCTACCTTACAGGAAGGTTTGTGTGTTGAATACATTTATAGCCCAGTCAGGTTCTTGAAGTGGCTTCCATCATTGCCAGAAATTTCAAATGATCCTAGATAAAAGCAATAATAAAAGCACAAGGAAAAAAGCTATAAAATTAAATAGAGTTTGCTTTAAAAACAAACCATCCAAATCCTCAGAAAGATTCTTTAATTTTTTTTTTTAAATAAACTAAAATTCTGAACAAAATGTATTATTTTCCTGGGGCTTAATGCTATGCAGACTGGATACTAGGCCAACCTCTGCACATAAAAGGGGATCACCACAGAGAAGACCTATTCCCTAGTTGCCTTTTTAGTTCAGGATGTGGAGAAGAGCATGTTGTAAGGATTACAAGATGTTAGGCATGAGAAATCCATTGGACCCATGGAAGTGCAATGTAAATGCCACATATTACATACATACAAAAACTTTGCATTAGCTCACAGCCTTAGCAAGTAACACAAATAATACTGAAAACAGCATCAAATATTAATACACTGGACCTGATCTGGATAGGCCAGGCAAGCCGGATCTCGTCAGATCTCAGAAACTAAGTAGGGTTGACTCTGGCAAGTACTTGGATTGGAGACTTCCTTGGAATACTAGCAGTCGGGAGGTGGGGGCAGGTTTTATTCAGCCACCTCTCTGAACATCCTCCAGGCCCCCAGTAGGGGTCAGTAACCAGAGGTCACCATGACTTCCAGTTGCACACACCATCAGTCACCAAAGGTTGACATGACTTCCAGGTGTACACGTGTGTGTCTCTGTGTGTGTGTGTGCGCGCACACACACACATACACATAAAAGTACATAAAAATAATATACTGAAATCTCTCCCATTGAAACAAATGAAAATTGCTTATATGTCTGTGTATAACACCAATGCAGGCACACCAAGGAAATATACATATATGAATGAGGTACAAGCTGGATTCAAAAGTTCAACCCTTTTAGTGTATGGATAGATTTACAGATAATGCAGCAGAAGCTTTTCTTTTAAGTGCCTCTCCCACTGTGCCCTATTGAAGGCTAGGATGCTCCTGAAAATCAGCCTCTGAAACAGCTGTTCAGAACAGAATGTTTTAAAAAATCCCCTCTTTGTGTTCATGGATATACATCTTTCTCTAAATTGGTACCACAGTGGCTTAATTTCTTTCAACTGCCTCATGTAGTAAACATGCCCACCTTGAAGAGCAAAGGTTTTTCTCATTTTGCATGTCCTTCTTTTCTGTATTTAATGCTCATTGGCAAATACAGGGCTCCGTTGGGGCCGGGGCGCGCCGGAGCGCCACTCCGGGAGAGAGGAGGTGGGGGGGCGGGCACTTAACAAAGCCCCGCCCCCCGGCCTCCCCCCTGTCAATGCTCCCGGGGCCGGTGGCGCTCCGCCGGCCCCGGAAAGCCCCTTTTCTCCTCCCCCCATCAAGACTGCTGGGGCCAGTGGTGCTCCGCCGGCCCCGGGAAAGAGAAGCCCTTCCCTCCCCCTTCCCGGAAGAAGCCCCCTCCCTCCCCCCCAGTGAAGAAGCCGGGCCCCAGTGGCCTGAAGCCACTGGGGCCCAAGCAAGGGGGGGGTGAGAAGCGTTCCTTCCTTCCTTCCTTCCTTCTCTCTCTCTCTCTCTCTCTCCCCACCTACCTACCTACCTTCCTGTTCCTTCCTTTCCCCCCTTCCCCTCTCCCTTCCTTCCTTCCTTCTCTCTCTCTCCCCCACCTACCTACCTTCCTGTTCCTTCCTTTCCCCGTCCTTCCCCTCTCCCTTCCTTCCTTCCTCCCTCTCTCCTCCCTTCCTTCCTTCTCTCTCTCTCTCCCCCACCTACCTACCTACCTTCCTGTTCCTTCCTTCCTTCCTTCCTTCCTTCCTTCCTTCAATCTCTCCCCCCCACCTACCTACCTACCTTACTGTTCCTTTCTTTCTTCCTTCCTTCCTTCCCCCCTTCTTTCTTCCTCCCTCCTTCCTTCCTTTCTTTTTCTTTCTTCTCTCTCTCTCCCCCACCTACCTACCTTCCTTCCTGTTCCTTTCCTTCCTTCCCCCTCCCTCCCTTCTTGCCTACTGACACACCTGATGTCAGGGATGTGTGGCCTCATGACACTTTCGGTGACGTCAGGGGGGGTGGCATATGCAAATAAGTTATGCCAATGAGCTCCTGCACCTCTTTTTTTACGAAAGGACCCCTGGGCAAATATAATACACTTACTTTGTTGGCGTTAGCCATTGGATTGGATCCAGACTGCACTGGCAATATCCACTTATTCTCCCTTCCCTCTGCAGACCCTCTTCACGTTGTTCCTCAGGGTCCCTTGTCCTCCAGGAGCAGCACTTTGTGGAGATCAGGAGGCTGCAGTGGGAGGAAGGAGGCAAGAATGTTCCATTCAGTCTGGATCCAACCTGTTGTTTCTTGTTATATCTTTTCTAATGCTGGTTATAGTTGGCACTAACATGAAAGTGAATGTAGAATTCCCAGTAGGCCCCCTGGTGCGGATACCAGCCATGTTCAGACCTATCTACTCAGTTTCAGCAAAGGTATTATATTGTGTGCCTTCCAGTGTACATGTTCCCTCTCCCACCAAAGTGCACCAGTAATGGTAAGCCATTGTTCAGTTAGGGTTGCCAACGTCCAATGGATCTCCAGACAACAGAGATCAGTTTCCCTGGAGAAAATGGGTGCTTTAATGGGTAGATTTTATGGCAGAAGGAAGGGAAATAAGTTCTTGACACTAGCTTCCAATATGCAAACAGGAGTTTGCAGGGAGCCAGAGTTATGTTTGCCCTAAGCCCAAATACTTCCAGATTTCTAGTAGCAAAAAAGTGTTGCCCAAGCATGCTTTCAATGTCAAACAAAGCCTGGCTTTAAATGTACATTCACTCATGTGAAAAGAGAAGGAAAATGTTTTGAGAGATATTTGAGAACATAGAATCCTTGCAATTATTTTAGTTACATTATTTTGTTTGCATTTGTTTTCTTTCCAAGGCTTTTCATGTCATTGTTGTCCCCCCGTCGTCATCATCCCCCCACCCCCCGGCAAGCTGTTTTCTGTTCAAATCATTTATGCACTTGGGGGGGGGGGGGGGGTGTCAGCCATCAGAATTTTAAATCTACTTTACATTAATGTATTTTTGTAACCAGAGCAAACTACTGGATTTTAAAATGTATTGCCTTTTTATACTGAATATTTGGGCTCAATCAAAATCCAAGCAAGTATAGTGGTTTTCCATTGTTTTCTTTAAAAGTAGGAAATGTACAGCATAAATATAAGGGTTCTCTTTGGAATACATGAAACTCTCTCTGCACATAAAATCTCCATGGATACCACAGATATTTTCTAAATAAGCCTGAGTTTCAACCTCTGTGGTTCTTTCAGAGGATGTACAAATGGTACCACTTTTTTATGGTACCATTTTATGGAAGAAGGATTTCTGCCCATGGAGCACAACTTTCTTGCCTCCCCCTCCTGTGTGTCCCAGAATGCCCCTGAATAGGGTTGCCAGTTCCCCACCTCACTCCAGTGGGGGGATTTGGGAGAGTTCCAGGGGGGTGGGGGTGGATGCCCCCAAGCCCTGCTCCCAAGAGTGACCACCCACCCGGCCGCCCCGCTCCCTCCCCTCCTACCCAATTTACAGGGCTTTATCTGATCAGCAGGGACAACGTGTCCTGTCGATCAGCTGGAGGGCCCTTTAAATCTAGCAGGAGAGAGGGAGAGGGCACTTGCAGGCCAAATGCTTGGTTCCCAAAAAGGTCTTTTTGTGAGCCAAGAATGCAGCCCGCGACTGCCCCTCTCTCTCCCCTCCTGCTAGGTTTAAAGGGCCCTCCAGCTGATCGGTGGGCCACGTGGTCCCCGCTGATCAGCTGAAGTCCCTTAAATCAGGCAGGAGGTGAGAGAGAGGGGTGGCCAGACAGGTGGTTGCTCTTGGGGGTGGGGCTTAGAGTGGGGCTTCCCCCACCAGCCAGCTGGCTAGGGGCAGATTGGAGCTCCCAAAAGTGGGGGGGAACCTCACCCGGGCTGGTAACCCTGATCCTGAAACACTACTTCTACAGCAGAGGTAGGAGGTTAGAAAGCCACACTCTGAGGGCAGAGCACAGATCTTTCCAGCTTTATCTTTGGGTCTAGTTCACTCCTGACAAGGGTTGCTGACTGCCTAGAGAGAAAAAAAAATGGCCTGCCCCTTTAATAGATGATATTTACCAGGTGATGCTGCTTTTTTCCAACCCATGAAAAGCTTCAGTTGCCATTTTCTACAAATTAAGTCTTTCTTAAAGGGGCAGGGCATTTTTTCAAGGACAGTTGGCAAAAGTAACTGGTCTAGATGGGTAGCCATGTAAGTCTGACTTACACAAAAGCTCATATCCTGCCACAAATTTTGTTAGTCTTTAAGGTGCTAATGGACTCTTGGTCTTTAGTGACTGGTCTGTTACTGAAAAGTAGTGTTGCTGGAAAATGAACACACAAGTGGGTTGCTGGAAAATGCAGCAAGTTGCAACAGAAGAACCTGTGCTACTACAAACGTGTGTAAATGAGACTTTAGTCATGTTTAAGAGGATGCAACTTAATTCCATAAAATAAATTAATTCCATTAAATAATTTAAAAAACAGGATATAGATTATGGTAAAAGTGGTCTCTTTCCTGCCTTGATAGCAATCTTTCAGCAATTTCTTATTTTCAACAGCTGTGGCTGACTAGTGCTTTCAGAATTGGACATCCTAGACAGACCACGGTGGCATAGCCTCAGGGATGGATTAATGTTTTTATTTGTTTAAAAGGTTCCTAAAGTGTTCAAAATACAATTTGCAGAAACTTTTTGAAAACATTTCAGTACATATAAAAGGAAATGCATCTCTGTGGTTTTGCTTAATAATCTTAGAATCATGGGGTTGCAAGATAGAATTCTTGAAAGTCTTCTAGCCCAAAACCAGATGTAGAGAGAAGGCTCCCCTGCACTGAATGACAACCACTCCTGAGGTTTTCTGTAGTATTTTTCAGTGTAGGGAGTATATCTTATTTATCCTTGCAACTCTTTTGAGAGGTGGCTTAATCTGGGAGAGAGTGATTTACCCATGGCTAGAATGAGGTGCTTCAGATGTTAAAAAAAAGTTTGAATTTACTGCTGTTGTGCTGTGTGCTAGAAGAGTCTCTTAAGGTAAATGGCACATGAGGTAAATGGTCTTTTAAACAATTAGCACATCTTGACTGAATGCCATATTCTGAAGAAGACTCCAGTTGATGACGCCAAATGACCATCCAGCTTGCACTCTTTGAAGGACCTTTGAGTGAGTCTGCGGCAGTTAATCATATTAGCACTGGGCAGATCTGACTTCAAATCTTCACTCAGCCATGCAGCTCCCTTGGTAACCTTGGTCCATTCACTCATCAGGCTTACCTGCCTCACAGGATTATTCTGAGGATAAAATGGAGGCAAGGAAATGGCCCTTGCTCCTTAGAGGAATGGTGAGGTGAGCATGGAATAGATAGAACCCTAGTTCAGTGCATCTTCCCTGTGCATCTCTCATTTGCATGTTAAAGTAGTGACCCTCCAAACTATTAAAAATGAACAGTCCTACTCGCAGGGCCAGTTTGTTGCTGCCCTTAGTGAACTACAGTTTTCCCCTCCCAGTCCCCTCTCCACACTCACCTGTTTTATGACAAGCAGCATCACAAGGCACTAAGTTATCAAATGTTTATTGGAATGGTGGATTTGTGTTTGTTTTCATTTTTACTGTTTGCCTTTTTTTTCTCCTCCCCATGATGGCTGTGCCCTGGGCTGCCAGTAGAAATTAGGAGTCCACTGGATTGTAGGTCGAATCACCCAGATGATGAGCTTCTAATTGCCTCTGTGCCCCTCCTCAAATTTCCCCTAGAAGCTGAAATGACTAAACTGAAATAAATAAAAGCTTTGCAATAAAATGCAACTAGTGCTGCATAGCCGCACCCCCACTGAGTTTTCAGTAAATAAATACCTCATATGTCTGCACCAAGCAGCTCACAAAGTCAGTCACCTCTAATACAACGAAGTCTCCTGCAAGAGACCAATGTTTAAATTGCAGAGTCACTTAATACTATGTGTAACATATATAAGCTGCCAAAAATAGTGATAACACTCACCAAAAACAGTTTCTTAGACAGGCAACCATATACTCTTTACAAGGGAACACATCCTCACTAGCTCTGAAGATGGAATGCCTTAATCATTGGCTCCACAACGAACAGTTATATGGTCAAAAGCTTAAACTACACCCCACATTCTTAAAGGGGAAGACACAACCAGAGACTGTTATAAGAAACTGGAAAATTCAAGCTCCTGATTTAGTCCAAAAGGCTCATATGAGTGTGTGCGAAAAATCCAGTAACTTTCTCTTTAGTACAACCACTTGTTCACATCTATTCTGTTATATCTATCTGCAGAATAAGCTTCCAATACTAAGAATTTAAAATCACTCAAGGTGTGGCCCTTTGAATTAAAGTGGTGCACCAACGGGGAATCCATGTGTTTGTGCCTAATGTGTGAACAGTGTTCAGTAATTCTTGTCCTAATGGATCTAGTTGATTTCCCGATGTAATCAAATTTGCATATACTTTGAATTAAATAAATAACTTTCTTCATTGAACAAGTGTACATGCCTTTAAGTCTAGGACAAAAATTGATACCCGGGAAATAGATATGATCAGTTTGACATGCCAAAGGGCAAGTGCTGCATCTCCCACATGGGAAATTTCCCACTCTATTAGGCATACCCCTGGGTATGGAGTACACATCTGCCCATGTCAACCCATCCCTAAGACTTTTGGGTTTTTTTGAACCCTATAAGAGGCTTCTCACTACATCCCAGAACATCTTTCAAGATATGCCAGTGGTTCAAAATGATCTGCTTGATGGAATTACCACGCAAGGCATTCCTGAGCTCTTGCCACATAAGGCATTTACATAACAACTTACCTTTCATATCTATGTATCAGAAGAAATTCATCTTTAACTGTCCATTTTAAAGAAGGTTGCAATAGATTAACTAGGTGATTCATAGCTAGGGGTTACCCAAAGACATTGGTCAGGGACATTTCTGTTAGAGCTCAGGAAACAGATAGGCAAGCTTTATTAGTGGAAACTGTAAAAGAATGTGGCAATAGATCTAAGGTACAATGTGCACTTGAATTCACCCCCTTGGCCAATTCCATCAAGCAGATCATTTTGAACCACTGGCATATCTTGAATGATGTTCCGGGATGTAGTGCCTCTTCAAGGCAGCTGTCAGAAGCAAGCACCCCTAAAATATTGGCATTTCAGGCAGATGCCTGATTTGCCATAATGGTTGGGCCAAATATTGTGTGGCATTTCAAATGCAACTGATAAAACAGGTTGTTACCTGCAAAATCCCCATCAATACATCTAATGTAACAATACATCTGTTAGTCTTTATGATGCCATTGGTAGTATGGTACAACATGGTACATTCCTATGTTGCAGCCACAGAGGATTTCAAACCAAAATGTCTATTCATAAGACAGCTGATTGTTTTCTTTTCCCACTGAGATGTGAACTCGTCAAAATGTTGATTTTTGCAAAATGAAGCCAAGAAGGTGAAAAACAATAGTATTAAGTTGGAGGAGTGGCAGGATCAGAATGTGGTGTTTCTTCAGGCACTGGACTAGTGTTTCAAAGAGAACAAATAATTGTCTTTTTGAGCTGTGGCCTGTTAAAATACAGACCTGATAACTGTGTCCTATCCTGAATAGCTGAAGCACAGTGTGAGAATCTAGCATTATGGCAGTGTTCAGGGCATATTATTGCAGCTATGTTATTAGACGGAAGAACATTTATAACTGATTAGTAGTATGCAAGCAATGCTAATTCTTTTTAGTATTTTGCCCAATGATAATTAATCTGCTAGTTCCAAATTATTTTATCTCTGCTCAGCTAGTTTACTTAGATTTAAGCTAATGAATTTTGACATTTATCTGATGAATCAAAACCCGTCACCGATCTTCTTTTTCTTAAATTCCACTGCATCTACAGTAAATTAAATTATGTAAAGATTTCTTAATTACATCATTGATTTTGCTACGCTGTAGGTGACTAGTTTAGAGTTTCCAGGAAACCAACGCTGAAAAGTTAAATTACTCTATATTCCTTGTTATTCAGTATAAAAATGACAGATTGCATATTTATTTTAATTTCAGCAATCTAGATTCATGTTTAGTAGCACCTTAGAGACCAATAACATTTCCAGGGTATGAGTTTTCAAGAGTAAAAGCTCCCATTGTCAGATACAAGCCTGGGCGAGCCTGGGCTATCCAGGTCAGGGCCAGGGCCAGGCTAGCCAAATCTTGTCAGATCTCAGAAACTAAGCAGGGTCGGCCCTGGTTAGTATTTGGACTGAAGTCCAGGGATGTGACACAGAGGCAGGCAATAGCAAACCACCTCCATTCATCTCTTGCCTTGAAAACCCTATGGGGTTGCCGTAAGTCAGCTGTGAATTGGTGGCACTTTCCACCACAGGGCTGAATGAGACAAAATATTCTTGTCTCACTACAGATGCTGATTCCCCCTACCCCATAAGCACTTTTCCCCTGGCCTAATCAGGCTGGTTACATTTTGCACTGTACCTTTTCATCCTGACTCTTTTCTCTACGACAAACCCTGCCACCTTCAGAATGGGATATAAGGACTCAGGGACTTCTACTTGTATCTGATGAAGGGAGCTTTCATTCTCAAAAGCTCATTTCCTGAAAATCTTCTTGATCTTTTAAGGAGCTACTGGACTTGAATTTAGCTCTTATTTAATTTAGATTTTATTTATTTATTTATTTATTTATTTCAACTTATATCCCGCCTAGCCAGGAAACCGGCTCTAGGCGGCTAACAACATAAGATCAAACATACAGAGTTAAAATACGCAACATATAAAATCACATTAAAATACATACACTTAAGCAGTAAAATAGAACAGATGGCAGCAGATACAAACCAACACCAAAATCAGCAACCTACTTATTTCCGGCCAGGAGGCTTCCACCAAAGATGTTCTAGAGGTGACTCACCAAGCCACTTGAAGGGCCATTCCCTCCGGTGGTGGCCCCAAAAGCCTGGCGGACGAGCTCCGCTTTGCAGGCCCTGCGGAACTGCAATAGGTCCCGCAGGGCCCTGATGTTCTCCGGGAGCTCATTCCACCAGTGGGGAGCTGCCACCGAGAAGGCCCTGTTCCTGGTGGTTGCCAACCTGGCCTCCCTTAGGCCCGGAAGGGTCAGGCGATGTTGAGTGCCTGACTGCAGCGCTCTCTGGGGTGTATACGGGGAAAGGTAGTCCCTTAGGTAGGCAGGCCCCAGACCATATAGGACTTTAAAGGTTAAAACCAGCACCTTGAACCGGATCCGGTACGCTATAGGCAGCCAGTGCAGTGCCCTCAGCACAGGCCGGACATGGTCCCTCACCGAGAGGCCCATCAGCAGCCTGGCCGTGGCTTTCTGCACTAGCTGCAGCCTCCGGAGCTCGGTCAAGGGCAGCCCCATGTAGAGAGCATTACAGTAGTCAAGCCTCGAGGTGACCATAGCATGGATCACTGTTGCCAGGTCATTGCATTTGAGGAAGGGAACCAACTGCCCAATCAGCCGTAGATGGTAAAAGGCTGCTTTGGCCGTGGCTGCTACCTGGGCCTCCATAGTTAAGGAGGCATCCAGGAGCACTCCCAGACTCCGGACCCCCGGCGCTGGCACCAATGGTGCCCCCCCCAAAGGCCGGTAGTGGGATCCCTACCCCCGGTCCACTCCGACTCAGGCACAGGACCTCCGTCTTCGTTGGATTCAATTTCAATCGGCTCAGCCTGAGCCAGCCCGCCACATCCTGAAGCGCCCACTCCAGGTCATCCAGGGTGGCTCCGGACTGGCCGCCCAGCAACAGATACAACTGGGTGTCATCAGCATACTGGTGACAACCCAGCCTATGCCTCCGGGCAATCTGGGCAAGAGGGCTCATATAGATGTTAAACAACATGGGAGATAGCACACCACATACCAGTGGGTGCCTCTGGGACATCTGCTCCCCCAGCGCCACTCTCTGTCCCCGATCTTGGAGGAAGGAGACGAGCCACTGTAGGGCAAGCCCCTGAACCCCTATGTCGGCGAGGCGGTGGATCAGTAGCTGGTGGTCAACCATGTCAAACGCAGCCGACAGATCTAACAACACCAGTACCGCCGTTCCGCCCCGATCCAGATGCCGTCGGAGGTCATTCGTGAGGGCGACCAGTGCCATCTCCATCCCATGACCTGGCCGGAAGCCGGCTGAAATGGGTCTATCATGGAAGTGTCATCCAGGAAACTCTGCAACTGAATTGCCGCCGACCTCTCCAAAATCTTGCCCAAATAGGGCAAGTTGGAAACCAGCCGATAGTTGGCCAATTCGGCCGGGTCCAGTGATGGTATTTTTAGGAGAGGGCGGACCATCGCTTCCTTGAGTGCCCTTGGGAACAGTCCCTCCTGGAAGGACTTGTTGACAATCTCCCTAAGGGTACCTCGTAACCCCTCACGGCCAGCTTTCATCAGCCATGAAGGGCACGGATCAAGGCTGCATGAGGTTGGGCGTACAGCAGAGAGTAAACTGTCAACCTCCTCAAGGCTGAGTGGACTGAAAGAATCCAGAATAGAACTAGAAGACGTGCATGGAGCCTCGAGTTCACTCACTGTCTCAACTGTGGCAGGGAGATCACGGCAGAGCAGCAAGATTTTATTTATACCTACTTTTCTCCCCAATGGGGACCCAATGTTAAGAGTCAGTGGCAATAGCACACCAGCCTGTTAAAACCCTTGGGGTACAAATGCTGAAAGTATCAGATTATGGATACATGTTGTCTACACTGACTAACAGCAGCTGTCCAGGGTGTCAGGCAAAGGAATGTCTATGTTTTCCTATCCTTAAGCTAGGGTGAGGACAGACTTATATTCTGCCGTGCTTCTGCGGTGTGGCAGAATAAGGCGGGGAAAATTGCCCCCGCCGCACGGGTGGAACGCGCACCGCAGCAGCCGGGACACCACTTTTAAGTGGTGCCCGGCTACTGCGGGAGGAGCGTGGCGCTGAACACGATGCGTCCGGGCCGCCTCCTGGGGGTAGATGCGGCAGTCTGAACGGCCGCTCTGCCTCCGCTTTTGAAGCGGAGGCAGAGCGGGCCAGACTGCCAATCTGTCCTCGGCCCTAGAGTTTCTAAAGATCGTATATGCAAAGCATGTGCAATGCCACTGAGCTATGTCCCCTCCACCAGGAGAGCTTCTATAAAGTGCTCCCATATGTGTGGTCAGCCCGGCATGGCCTACAGCTTTCCATGAAGGTTGCCAACTTTTGATTCCAAAATATTGTAGAGTCAGGGCTAAGCCTGGTGGTAACTTGGACAGAGATTGAGTAGGACTGATATAAAAAACTTTGTTTGCTCCTGAAGTTGGTGCTGGCATGTACATGGGACTGAGCCAGTTCATGGGTTCTAGTAAGGGATGAAAGAGCTGTGCAGGGAAGTGAGTGTAAAAACAAGTTCTATTGTCTATAGTCTCTTTTGGCAACATGTGAAATGGTGTGATTGGAACTGAGTTTAGCAAACTTGCACTTTAGTATACAGGGGTGAGCTACATAGTTCAAGGCTGTGCATTAAATTAAACAAGTTGGGGTCCCACAAGGAATTGTGGGTTAGGGATAAATTTTGGGAACATTCCCCCATCACACAGTAGCATGAGTCTGCTGAGCTCTGCCTTATACTGAATCAGACAATCAATCTATCAAGGTCAGTATTGACTACTCAGACTGCCAGCTGCTCTCCAGTGTTTCAAGCACAGGTCATTCACATCATCTCCTACCTGATTCTGCTAACTGGAGATGCTGGGGATTGAACCTGGGACCTTCCTCATGAAACCCTGGCCCTTCCTGCTCACTATGCTTTGAAGCTCAGTGGTGTATCACTGTAGTGCAGATGGCCCAGCATTAACATTGTGTTGAGCAGGAAGCTGCTCATCTCGTCCTGAACTTGACTGGTGCAATGTGAGGGGAGGAGGGTACATCTTTCTCCCTTTGCTAAATGGGAAAGTTGTGAGGGACAGACTGAGGTGTGGGAAATACACATCCTGATTTATTTGTTTTTGCATTCTTGTGCAGTTCCCTAGAATGCTGAAAATCTGACCTTGTAAGCAGGTGCTCACTATTTGGATCTATCAAATTCACTGTTACTAAAGTAACACTGCAACTAGCTTTTAATCAAAAATATCTGGTTCATAATTCAGGTTTTTACATTTTTTAAAAAGAAGCCTCTGACACTGGCAGCAAAATTTGAAGCCACTATTATTTTCTAACTGGCTGGCAGCTCCATATTCCATGGAACTTAAAATGGCAGAGATTAAGGATTTACAATTAGTTTTAGCTGTGGAGGTAGGTTGGATTGAGAGAGAGTGAATGATCTAAGATCATCTATTGAGCTTCCATGGCCAAGTTCTCAGTCTGGCATTGTAACCACTACATCACACTGGCACTGAAGATGAAGGGCATAGTAACAAAGTAATATATGTGTTGTCTGTCAGTCCACATATCAAAGCGTAAGGGTTTCAAAAGCCTCATTTCAATCGGGAAGTCAATCACAATTTTTTTACTTATGTAGCAGCACACTGAAAGGAAACAGCCACAGCAACTGAAAAGTGTGCTGCCACACAATCGCAGAAATTGTTGCCAGCTGCATCTGTGAATAGCCCCATTCAATCTACCATTGCAGCACATGATTGTGGGCATAATGCACAGCTGAGGAAAATTTCACCCATGAAGTAGTTGACCGTATATTTTTTTTGTGTGAGTCATCTCCTGGTTTTCTTAGCTGAGATGCTTGTTGAGACGTGGCAGGGAGAAATTTATGTACATGCAAAATCCTTCTGTGCCAAGGCCAGGTTCAGTGGGCCTGTGGTATGAGCAGGCTTGCATGATCTAGCCCCAGCCTTTGCAGTATCAGCCAAGGTGTTGAAATATGCTAAGGGAGCAAACACATTTATGTTAGAACGAATTTGGGAGAGAGGAGTGTATTTGAAAAAGATTTGGAAAATTTGAAAAAGACTTTATTTAATTAATTTGTACCCCACCTTTCTACTCAATGAGGACCCAAAGCAGTTTATGTTGGTTTTCTCTCCTCCACTTTACCCTCCCAACAATCTTGTGAAGTAGGTTAGGCTGAGAATGTGTGAGTGGCCTATAAGGTTGTCAGACCCCAGGTGGGAGCAGAGGATCCCCTGCTTTCGTGGGCTCCTGCCTGCCGTCAGCCAGAACTTGAAGCTGCCTACTACGTGGATGCAGTCAGACAAGCTATTGCTGACAGCTGGCCCATGCTGACAGCTGCCTGCCCCGCCCCCTGCTGCCACAACCCAGCATCCCCAGCATGATGACATCACACAGAAGTGACGTTATCACATCAGGGATGTCATGTGTGGCAACGTTGCCCTGCCCCCCCCTCCCAGAAAGCACCCTTCCACCACCCCCACTGGTGAGAGGGCAGGACCTAGCAACCCTACTGGCCTAGGTCACCCAGCAAGCTTCCATGCCAAAGTGGGGATTCAAGCCTGGGTCTCCCAAGATGCTAGTCCAAAACTCTAACCAGTACACCACATCAGCTCCTACTGTTCAAAAGAATAAAGCTTTCTTTTGTATTTAAAAAAAAAAATCTGTTCCAGGAGTCTGTACCAGGGTGAGCCTACTTGAATCTGATGAAGGGAGCTTTCATTCTCAAAAGCTCATTTCCTGAAAATCTTCTTGGTCTTTTAAGGAGCTACTGGACTCGAATTTAGCTCTTATTTAATTTATATTTTTATTTATTTATTTATTTATTTCAACTTATATCCCGCCTAGCCAGGAAACCAGCTCTAGGCGGCTAACAACATAAGATCAAACATACAGAGTTAAAATACGCAACATATAAAATCACATTAAAATACATACACAAGCAGTAAAATCGAACAGATGGCAGCAGATACAAACCAACACCAAAATCAGCAACCTACTTAGTTCCGGCCAGGAGGCTTCCACCAAAGATGTTCTAGAGGTGACTCACCAAGCCACTTGCTAAGGGCCATTCCCTCCGGTGGCGGCCCCAAAAGCCTGGCGGACAAGCTCCGCTTTGCAGGCCCTGCGGAACTGCAATAGGTCCCGCAGGGCCCTGATGTTCTCCGGGAGCTTATTCCACCAGTGGGGAGCTGCCACCGAGAAGGCCCTGTTCCTGGTGGTTGCCAACCTGGCCTCCCCCAGCCCCGGAAGGGTCAGGCGATGTTGAGTGCCCGACCGCAGTGCTCTCTGGGGTGTATACGGGAAAAGGCGGTCCCTTAGGTAGGCAGGCCCCAGACCATATAGGACTTTAAAGGTTAAAACCAGCACCTTGAACCGGATCCGGTACGCTATAGGCAGCCGGTGCAGTGCCCTCAGCACAGGCCAGACATGGTCCCTCACCGAGAGGCCCATCAGCAGCCTGGCCGCGGCATTCTGCACTAGCTGCAGCCTCTGGAGCTGGGTCAAGGGCAGCCCCATGTAGAGAGCATTACAGTAGTCAAGCCTCGAGGTGACCATAGCATGGATCACTGTTGCCAGGTCATTGCGTTTGAGGAAGGGAACCAACTGCCCAATCAGCCGTAGATGGTAAAAGGCTGCTTTGGCAGTGGCTGCTATCTGGGCCTCCATAGTTAAGGAGGCATCCAGGAGCACTCCCAGACTCCGGACCCCCGGCGCTGGCACCAGTGGTGCCCCCCCAAAGGCCGGTAGTGGGATCCCTACCCCCGGTCCACTCCGACTCAGGCACAGGACCTCCGTCTTCGTTGGATTCAATTTCAATCGGCTCAGCCTGAGCCAGCCCGCCACATCCTGAAGCGCCCACTCCAGGTCATCCAGGGTGGCTACGGACTGGCCACCCAGCAACAGATACAACTGGGTGTCATCAGCATACTGGTGACAACCCAGCCTATGCCTCCGGGCAATCTGGGCGAGAGGGCTCATATAGATGTTAAATAACATGGGAGATAGCACTGCCCCCTGAGGCACACCACATACCAGTGGGTGCCTCTGGGACATCTGCTCCCCCAGCGCCACTCTCTGTCCCCGACCTTGGAGGAAGGAGACAAGCCACTGTAGGGCAAGCCCCTGAACCCCTATGTCGGCGAGGCGGTGGATCAGTAGCTGGTGGTCGACCATGTCAAACGCAGCCGACAGATCTAACAACACCAGTACCGCCGTTCCGCCCCGATCCAGATGCCGTCGGAGGTCATCCGTGAGGGCGACCAGTGCCATCTCCATCCCCTGATCCGGCCCCCGGGCTGCATGTTTGACACCCCTGCACTAAATGGTGATGCAAGATGCTTGCTTGTCTTCACTTGATCTGTGGAAGCAAATTTATTTGCTCTCATCCACAGGGCCATAGCTAGATGGGGCAGTGAGGGCGGTGCCCCCTCCCAAATCTGCAACTTCCCCTCTCCTGGTATCCCCAACCCCTCTCCCCTCCCCCACTGTCCACCAGCCTGAATTACCCCCAGTAGTGACTGGGGCAGCACAGCACTTATCAGGAAGTACATGTCTGCACAGTCAGCTCCGCCCCCAGCCTCAGCATGTGCAAAGGGCCTGGCCCACATGGGTGGCCTGCTGGCTGGCAAAGCGAATGGCAGGCTGGCTGGCTGGCAGGGAAGGGTGCCAGTGCTCTTCTTCCATGGACTTTTCTCCCTGTTTCCCTCCCTGAGCAGGTGCACCTTGGGGAGAGCATGCAGTTCAGGAAAGAGCTGAAAGACCAAGGTGAGCAGTGAGCTGGCTTGCTGGCAGGTAACCGGGGGGGGGGGGCTAGGAGAGCACTCTCCCATTTTTATTTTATTATTATTGTGACATCATAAGTGACGTCATGTCCCCCAGTGCCCCCCCACCAAAAATTACCTATCTACAGGACCATAAGTGACTAGTGCGTATACCCATTTGTTTAGGATTATGTGTACGTAAGCATAGTTAACACCTTTCTAAACCATTCACACTGTAAATGTTCTTTATATTAAAAAAGGTAACTTATGGCAGGTTTACTATACTAGTAGAGGTCCTTAAGAAGCCAGGACAGACTACTGAAATGATTGCATGGGGGGGGGGGGGGGCTAGAATAGAAGAGGCTTCAGTAAACTGTAAGAGGGCAGAGGATAGTGCAACCTGATGGCTGTTTATTAGATTTATATCTCAGTTCTCAGTCATGCCTCTCACAACAATAAAGAGAAGTAGGTCCTACCCACAGACTTACAAATTAAAAACACAAGACACCTGAGGGAAAGGATGAAAGGTGGTCTGTACAGATACACAAAAGGGACCTTGTTTTCATCTGGTTAAGAAGTATAGATGGATATGACAGGCTTGTGGATAGCCTATTACCCAGCTGCCATTGTTGAGATAAGTGTTTCTTTCTTTTTTAATTGAGTTAATCTTGGCCAGCCTGTCTCCTCTCACTAGCTGTCTGTACATAGACAGTTTGGTGTAGTGGTTAAGTGCACGGACTCTAATCTTGGAGAACCGGGTTTGATTCCCCACTCCTCCACTTGCACCTGCTGGATGACCTTGCGCAAGCCCTAGTTCTGGCACAGCTGTTCTTGAAAAAGAGCAGTTTCGGCCAGAGCTCTCTCAGCCCCCACCCACTTCACAGGGTGTCTGTTGTGAGGAGGGGAAGGGAAAGGAGATTTTAAGGCGCTCTGAGACTCCCTTGGGTAGTGAAGGGCGGGGTATAAATCCAATCTCTTCTTATTCTTATTCTTCCTGAGATTACAACTGATCTTCAGATGGCCACTTTGGAAGGTGGGCTCTATGGCATTATACCCCACTGAAGTCCCTCCCCAGGGATCCTTATGGTGGCAATGGTGAAAGCAACTATGGATAATTGTTAGAAATCATCTGTCTACTCTGTGAAGCTAAAAATCACCTGTAATTGATATAGACTCATCCACGTATGAGGCTGCAGAGGGGGCATGGCTCAGTGACAGAGCATCTGGTTTGCATGCAGAAAGTTCAGTCCCTGGCATCTCCAGTTAAAAAGATCAAGTAGCAGGTTATGTGAAAGACCTCTCTACCTGAGACTCTGGAGGGCTGCTGTACAACAAAGCAGATAATACTGACCTTGATAAACCAATCGTCTGCCTCAGTGTAAAGCAGCTTTGTGAGTTCATGAGCATTGCAAAGAAGCTGTTTGCACTAAGTTGGCACCAGCTTTAAAACACCTAGTGCCTTTATTGTCTAACAGGCAATGAGACAGGACATCTGTGTCGTTATTTTTGCAGATCATATATTCTACTATGGGATCATCAGTACTGCAACTGGTGAACTTGAATTGTTGATTTTATTTATTTTAAAAAAAACCTTAGCATCACTAAATAAGCTCCTTGTAAGTCCATTTGTAGTAAAAAGAACAGATCCATACCACAGCCTTGTTTCTAGTTTCCAGGAATTGTAGTGCTTTCACTTAAGCTAGGATTTTGTTTTGTTTTGTTTTCCCTTGCTAATTCCTCAGTTAGATACAAGGAACATCAGGTACAATCATTTTCTCTTTTAGTTCTGCAGCAAGTCAAATTCAATAAAATCCATATCCATGCAGTCCAGAAATAAGCCTGCTGGTATAATTTGTACCACATAATTATGCTATTGTCTCCCAGGTTTATTATTATCATTTATTATGACCAACTGGTTTTGCACCTTTTCTGAGCATACAGACTTCACCATGTATGTTATTTCAGTGATTGCAAGAACCCTGTAAAGTAAGTAGTGTTCCTTCATATTTATGTTTATATTTTTGTGTGTTCACATTGTTTTATTTGTTTTAGATATGTTGTATCTATTTGTATTTTAAATGCTTGTTAATGCCTGGCATATTTTAATGTTAGCTGCCATGGGGACCCTGAATTGGGTGGAAAGGCAGGATTAAAATGTTTTACATATAAAAAATAAAATATTGCAGGTAGGAGTTGAGATTTGCCTAATACCAACCCAGCAAGTTTATGGCTAATTGAAGGAGGGACTTCACAGCTCTTTGTTGTTACACTACACAAACTCTCGGGAATATTAAGAACATTATTATTAATGCTGTTATATTTTCAGCTAATTTATAATGGTGCATACCTCCTCAGGGCCAAGGTAGACAGTGACCTTTTTGGAAGCCAGAGCATCAGAGCTGGGAAAAAACTTCTATGCCTTGTTGGGAAGCTCTTATACATATGACTTGTCCAAGGTGACTGGATCCAAAACCAAAACTCTTTTAATACTTTTTGTTAAGTCTGATTGAAATTATGTCAGATAATTTGGTCACTGCTCACTTCTTCAGATACAGCTAGAATTCTAGTCCCATTCTAGCTGTATCTGAATTAGTGACCAGTGACTCACTAAAGCTCATACCCTGCCACCTAGTTTATTAGTCTTTAAGGTGCCACTCAACTCTTGCTCTTTTCTACTGCTACAGACAGACTAACACGGCTACCCGTCTTGATCTTTTGTTTGTTTGTTTGTTTGGATTTACTTTGGACCAAGGTGCCTGCCTGCAACCTCTTTCATCTCCAGGATGAACTGTTCAGAAGCTGTTCCTTTAGAGACATCCCCCCCCCCCCCACAGGAGTTGATTTTTTCAGATTTTTCCTGTGATTTTTTCCCCCTAAGGTGGGGAGACTGCATCCCACTCACTGCAATGTAACACAGCTGGACACAGCAGCACATCAACAGCATGGCCTTGCTTTGATGGTGGAGTCACAGTTGGAAACAAAAAGATGTATGTGATCTCTTTGCACGTCACAACCTCCCACAGCATTCAGTTTAACACAGGAGCTAAAAACAAGGAAAAGACCACTGCATCCTATTTTTTTTTAACTTGCCCTTGGATGTATGTATGTATGTATGGATTGCATTGTGGGGGGGAAAATCAGACTCAAAAACAATCCGCTGTTCTTCTCCAAATAAATCAATGTAAGAAATTATATATGCTGATAGAATAGTGCATTTTCCTTGACTTGAGGATTTATTTATAACTGATGGAGCCCACGTGCTGACACTTCATATTCATGCTGTTTCAATTTGCATTAAAACTCAACAGTTTCATTAAGAAGTAAGCATAATATGGAGACTTCTGGTTTTGGCAACTCTAATGCCAGGCGTGCTCCATCGGAGCTCTGATTGGGTCAGTCCGTAGCCTGACAGATGGGAGGGGTGCTGGACAGTTCCACCACCCGGAGCCCTTGTAGGGGGCTCCCAGCCTGGGGCATGAGGGGTGCCTCTCCCAAGGTGATGGCCAGGGGATCAAGGCTCCCCTTTGCTCCAAAAGGTCCTGCCACCACGGTGCCACCATGGCACCAAGAGGCACACACCAGTCAGGCGAGCAATGGATCGAGTGCATAAGCAAAGCAGCCCTTGCCATCGGTGCAGCAATGAATGAAGCATGAGTCAAAATCCACTCAGCTGGATATGCAATGAAGTGAAGCCGAAGTCCCGAGTAAAAAGCAGTGAGGGAGAGGGAATGGCTCCTCCCTCCATTCAAATGAACTGAGTATAGATTCGGGGGACTCAGCTTGCTGGCGTTGCTGATGAAAGCCAAGTGGAGTGTAGCTCTGTGTAAAGCGGATTTATAGATAAACTTTCTTTGACTTTCTGAACTTTCCTGAAAAGTAAACAGTGACTGTCAGGAGAGGAAAAATGGTGACAAGATTGAAACTTCTCCAAAAACTACATCTTCAATACTTCCGGTTCCTAAACCGGAAGCTAAACCGGAAGCTAAAAACTGGAAGCTTCCGGTTCCTAAACCGAAAGCTTTCCCAACATCTTACCTGCAGCATCAGATGACCAACTTGAATAAAGATTTTGATGCACTCCAAAAACAGATTAAAGAAACTAACATTAAAGCAGACGAGACAGGTAAATCAGTTAAAATGGCTGAAGCCAAGACAAAAGTAATGAAACAGAGACTAAAAGTGGTGGAGAAAGAAAGAGCATCCAACATAGGTCAACTTTTAAGACTACAAATGGAAAAATCAGCATATGTTCTACAATTTCAAGGTGTCCCTGAACAGAAAGGTGAGAATCTGAAGGAAATCTTGTGAAGCATTAGCCCCAATAACAAGTTTACAAGCGGATCTCCTACAAAGCGAGATGGATATGATCTATAGGACATATCCTGAATTTGTAAAGAAAAACCTGCCTGGGGAGATTGTGGTGAGATTCTCCAAGAGCTCTATAAGAGATGTGGTGCTCAAGGCCACAAACGGGACAACCTTAAAAATCAAAGATGTTGAAATCAGAGTCTTAAAAGATATACCATTCGAAATAAGGAAAAAAAGGAAGCAATATAAAAGTTTGACAATTTTTTTGCAGAAAAACTCTACCCCTTATAGATGGATTTTACTCAAAGGACTTGTATTCAGTTATAAAGAGAAAAAGGAAAATATTGTCTCTGTTAAAAAAGCAAAGACATTTTTGGAACTGCAACAAAGTCCAGCAGAGGAAGAAGAAGAAGAAGAAGAAGAAGAAGAAGAAGAAGGCATTATACATGATGTGCAAACCTCCGAGAGCGCAGCAAGTAGTACTTCAGAGGAGGATTCTGAATCCGAAAAAGGGGCGGCTGCCCCAGAGCACCTGGCAGTCAAATGGGACTTTGACAAACTGAAACAAAGAGGAAAGAAAGGGAAATAACACTGTGTTTAGCCTGAGAGTTTAAGAAATTTAAACTATCACTTACTTGATTTAATTTATGCAATACCAGCTTAAAAGAGGAAACATAAAAATCATGCTCCATTATTTTAAGTTTAACTTTAAGGAAGTTTTGTTTAATCAACTTAGAAAAGCAGTTTTATGATCCTTGTTTAGCTATATTTTAGTGTTGTAGTGTTGTAGTTTTTGTAGAAAAGAAGAAGTAAGCACAATGTTTATTTTGTTAACATCCAGTTTCTATGCCTGCATTGAACTGGCTGGGTGGCCCAAGACTGGGTGCTGGACTATCAATGCTGCCTCAAGAGGCCTCTTTGTTTTTGCAGATTACATATTCTATTAGAGGATTGTCCATACTGCAACCAGTTGTGCCGTCAGTTCATTCTGGCCCTGTTCAACCAGGGCAGTAATGCCACACTTGCTTAAACAATTATTTAGTTCTGTATCATAATTTCAGAAAGGGCAGGATTATTGTTTTCATTAAATGCCAGGAGTGTATTTATTGTATTGGAAAATCATGTCAGGGAAAATTTCAATTTTCATTAATGTCAGATTTGTTATCTGCCCATTATTGCCTGGGGAGGGGGGGGGGGGGGAAATGGCATGTTTCCCAGAGCTGCTGTTCTTTTCATCAAATGGCTCCAAAATTTCAGCAAATCCTCCATCTTTACCAAAGACCTCCAAGTGTAATGGGAACTGAACAAAGGAATCTGATTTTACTCCCCCAAAAGGTGCCCCAGCCATTCTCTCCATTGTTCCCAAGGGGTAAAAGGCAGGGAAATGGCCAGTTTGCCAAAGCAGCTTTTTTTTTCCTGCACCAAAGGGCACCAAACTTTCAGGGAATCAAGTCCTCCCTCTCTACTAAAGACTTCCAAGTTTCAAGGGAATTGGACAAATCCAACCAATTTTATGCTTATCAAGAAATAACAGTGTCTTTCCTAAGCATCAGTGATATGGAGATGTGCTACTGATTTTGATGCACTCTGAAGAAGACAGTCCGCAACAAGAAAGAAACCCAGGAATCTCGTCAGTGGTCTTTTTGGCACATTATTAATCTATGAGTGAAGGTCAACTGTTCTGTGATTGTATGTAATGAAATTTTGTGGCAAGGACAGAAATGGTCCTGGATACTTGATTCACTTCTTTGTATGTAGCGATATTGTTAAAACAGTGGAACTACCATTAAATGCAGAGTATTTTGCTTGCTGCTTGTGTATTTATGGAATATATGTAACAAATTTGGAAGTCGTTGCAAGATTGTGAAGTCATAATAAGTAATACAATAATACATTTTTAATGTAAAAATTGAACTTTACTGTATATTAATTGAGGTGAATGACTTATACACAGTATTCATTTTGTGGTTTCTACTTTCTATACTGTGTCCTTGTATTTTTGTGAGCAGCACAGGAAGAGCAGTGGGAGGGAAATTGCTTCACATGATAGTATGGTTGGCCAAGGGCAGCTCTGCTAATTTCTCTCTGGAAAACACAACAGCTCCTCCCCCCAGAAAACACAAGTGTGCCCCCTTCATAACTGTCCCCCTGTGAAAAAGGAAAAGCTAGCTACTACTAATAACCACAATGGATCTCAAACCACTCTGTATTCCAAACCGCTCACTTCCAGAAAAAACCCAGAACTGCCAAAGGGTAGCTCTAGGAATCACTGGAAACTCCATGGTTTTACTATAACATTTTGCGTGATTCCTGGCTATTTATGTCACTTACATTTTTTTTTAACCAGAAGTGATATGATGCTGGAGCCCCCACATATTCCCATCCACAGCCCTCCTACCAGCTGCCAAGCATTGCCTGATAACCCTACTCCTGGTCCAATTCTGGATATTTCTGATAGATCAGGAAGCTTTTCGCTGTGACGGATATTGCCTGTCTGATCAAATCACAGGAAAATCAGATGACGTTTAGGGTTGGCAGTGTTTGATTGCATACTCCTATTCTCCATTCCCTCCTCAACTTCTCCATTTGTACATCAAACTCTTAATAGATTTTCTGTCAGAGTTGGCAGCTTGGCCTTAATAGTGGCATGGTCGTTTACAGCATATTGACTGGAGCTCTTTTTGAAATAGAGAATTCATTCTTGGCAAAGCCCTGTGGAGTGCAGCTCAGCAGATGCAGATTCTTCAGTTTATTAGGTTTCCAAGAAGGTAACTCTCATATCCTGTCAACCTCATAGGAGAGGATAACCTTGCCTTGTTTTGTGTCATCCTTTCTTGTTAAACAGAACCAACATCTATGGTGTTTTCTCTGCTGGTCGTTAGTTCCTTTGTCCATATGTTACCTCCCACACAAGCCTTACAAACTTGGCTGCTTTGGGTGGGTCTTCTCAAGATTTTTAATCACTTGATCTTTCATTTCCCTTCCGTAGCATTTCCCAGTCCGTAGCAGGTGAGACAGACATTGACTGTTGTGAATTCTCCCATTTTCCATCACATTTAGCATCATAAATCATATAAACCCTGTGCAGGGAGGGAGAATGGACACAAGCATGCTGGCCCTGCCCCCCTCCACCTTCATGCAAATCATCTGCATGGTTGGAATGCTTAGAGGAAGTGCCTGCATGCACCAACACCCCTCCCCCTGGTCAGCAACATTTGGAATGCAGTGTTGCCAGTAATGGGAAGAGAGTGTACACATGGGCACTTCCTCCACACATTCAAGCTGTGCATGACTCAGTGATTGCATGAAGGCAGGGGGCAGGCCCAGCATTCTCATGCCCACTCTCCCTCCCTGAATGGTGAATCAGTGTGCAGTCATCTACACAGGGCTAGTGTCTGTGTGAATCACTTGTACATTGGGCTGTTGAGACCCCAGTGGGGACAAGGAATCCCCTGCTCCAAGCTCCCATTCTCTGCTGCTGCTCTAAACAACAGCAGGGAGAAATTATTTTTAAAAGGTAGTGTTGTCAGCATGATAGTAGGGTTGCCATTCCCTTGGCCACGCTGGGGAAAACCCCAATTTGGGGGGCTTCAGCCCACCACCAGCCAGCTGGCCAGTGAGGGAAGCCGCATCCCCAGTGCAATGGCATCATTTAGAAAACCACAGAGTTTGCCCAAATACCAAAAAACCATAGTTTGCCCAAATACCAGAGCATCCCCTGCACAACATCCCCAACATAATGATGTCACTTCCAGGCAATGTTATTGCACTGGGGATGTTGCACAATGTCCCTCCCCACCTCTGGAATGCCCCCCAAAGTCCCCCACTGCAGCCACTACTTTGTAGTCTGGAGAAGAGTTCCGATTCTGGGAGATCTCCAGGCCACACAGTTTGAAGTTTCAGTGCTAGAAATGTTTTTAAATGGAATTAAGATTCTTGGGATACTGAATTCTGCACAGAATTCCAAATTCTATATGCAGGTTTTGTGTTTACATAGAATTGTGGACTATATGAAGCCCAATATTCAAGTTAAGAACATAAGAATATAAGTGAAGCCGTGTGCCATCAGGAGGTCCACCAGCAGAGCCCGAACTCCCAAAGCCCTCCCACTGTTGACTCCCAAAGCATCAAGAATACAAAGCATCACTGCCTCAGACATAGTGTTTCATCTATACCTTGTGGCTAATAGCCACTGATGGATCTCTGCTCCATGTGTTTATCCAGTCCCCTCTGGAAGCTGTCTATCCTTGTAGGTGCCCCCACTTCCTGCGGCAATGAATTCCACATGTTATTTGTTCTTTGGGTGAAGTACTTCTTTTTATCTGTTCTAAGCCTGCTGCTCATTAATTTCATTGAGTGCCCACGAGTTCTTGTATTGTGAGAGTTCTTGTATTCTCTACTTTCTCTATCCCATGCATAATTTTGTAAACCTCTATCATGTCACCACTCAATCATCATTTCTCCAAGCTAAAGAGCCCCAACCTCTTTAACCTTTCTTCATAGGGAAGGTGTTCCACCACCTTAATAATTTTGGTTGCCCTTTTCTGCACCTTTTCCAATGCTATAATATCTTTTTTTGGAGTTACTGTGACCAGAACTGTACACAGTACTTCAAATGAGGCTGCACCATTGATTTTTACAGGGGCATTATGATCCTGGCTGATTCGTTTTCTATCCCTTTCCTAATAATCCCCAGCTTAGCATTTGCCTTTTTTTATTGCAGTCACACATAACAAGTGATTTTAACTAACCGCACGTTGATTGGGTTAGGTTACTGCTGCACATTATATTTGTTTGTTTCCAGTTTGGATACCTAAAATGTACCAATGCTGATCTTTCCTTTCCTTTTTTTCTCTTTCTCTTTCCAGCACCCAAAGACAATGAAGAACATGTCTTTAGGGAACGGATGCGTCCCAGAAAGCGCCAGGGAGCAGTGCGGCGTAGGGTCCATCAGGTTAACGGGCACAAGTTTATGGCCACCTATCTTAGACAACCAACCTACTGTTCACACTGCCGAGACTTTATATGGTAAAACATTTATGTGCAGCCATTCCTTTTAACAGCTGGTTTGTTGTGTTGCATGATATGTGCATTAACATGGTTCTTAGAAGTCATGTTGATTTCTCGTAAGATGACTTAAATAATTCTTTTCAGAAATATGATAAATAATATTTATTGGTAGTCACTATTGTTTGCAGGCAGGCGCGATGAGTATAACATTTTCCACACATCTTAGTACTGATATGGAAGAAGGTTTTTAATTCAAAACATTGATTAACTGAGATGTTAGGCAAGTATGATAGTTTTATTTTTGCTGTTCTCTGGCAGTGGCCATCATGTTAATGTGTGGAGGGGATCCATGTCATGGGTTCCCTAATCACAACTCACTTAACAAGCTCTACAACTCCACAGCCTGTTCAGTGAGCATGGCTGCAAAGTCCACATATTGGTGAACCCATGCAGACAATCTACTTCTGCCACTTGGCTACTGGAAAGCTCAGTGCTCATGATGGTCAGGAGGGAAGGTGGAAACTGATTGCTTGAATCCATCTGTTGTGCACATATGTAATGCATAACTGGAGGCAACACAATGGGGAATTGTAAATTATTTAGAAGAATTCTTGTTCTTCCTCTAATCTGTGATACCAATTCTTTATCTGCAATAAATAAACTGCTGGAATATAAGGTTTAGCCAGCCCTATTTGTATCAATAATTGAGGGTTTAAGAGTTGGCATTATGTGTTTTCCTTGTACTGATAACAGCTGTTATCAGAACCTCTCTGGTTCTAGCAGGATTATAGTGAGTGAAATGGCCTCTGCCAACCTGTCTTCTGTATCCATAACCATGAAAGGCACAACATTCAGGCCAAGCAGGGACAGACTGGGATGTTGAAACAGAGGCTCAGCATGTTTCAAGGTACCAGAGTAGTTGCCTATTGGGAACTTTCCTAGTAGGCTAATGGGCCAGTCTGCCCCTGAGGCCCGGCTTTGCAAATGTTGTCAGTGATATGAAATCTGAGTGGCTACACAGACAACCAAATCCTTCTTATTTCTTAAATGTGTGGAGAAAAGTTGAAAGAAAAAATATATATTGTACAAATACATGATATATAAAGAACTATCTTCTTTAATTCTGGAGATGAAAAGAATAGCTGTGTCAAAACAGATTTCAACAGAGGTGACTAAGAAGTACTCCAAATAGATAACAATCAATGAAGAATTATCCTGTAGCATTTCAGCAAATGTAGCAGAGCAGAGTATTCAAGTAACAGGGGGAAAAAATCAGCCGAGAATTTCATTTGTGCACCTACAGGAAGCATCCTCTTGAATAAATAAGAATGCCGACAGTGTGACCATCCAGATGGTGCATTTGTTCCCAGTCATTAACGGTCTCACTCTGCCATGTCAACTTGATGATGTAAAAATGCAGTCAATATTGTGTGCTCCATTCCTAATTTGCAATATATGTGTTCTTTTTTCACAGGGGAGTAATAGGAAAGCAGGGGTACCAATGTCAAGGTAAGGAGCTTGATTTATGAGTTTTAATAGAATAGTAAAAGAACTAGCACATTTGAAGTTCATTGGGCGTTGAAAACAAAGTGATGCGCCTTAGAGAAAATCACTTCCAGATAAATTTTTATAAGTATTTGGTAATTGTGTGTGTCTGTGGTTACAGAAATAAATTTGGAAATGTGTAGACAGTGACCCTGATCAAAGAATTCTGTTCTGCATGCAGAACAGCTGTTCAGTGCATACAGCTCTTGTGGGATCTCAGCAAAGAAATGAAACTAATTTCACAACACCCTTCTATGTGCAAACAACCAGCATGGAATTCTGCTGTGTGTGGGGAATGAAGGAATTCCATATAGAGTGATTATTGGCTGGTCTGTATGTGCTTGATGTGGAAATAGGCCTAGTGACTATACAGTGTGGGTAACCATCATACCCTCCTAGAGGGCCTGTATGCATCATAATGCAGTGGCAGACGTACATCCACAACAAAATGCCATATGCAGTAAATACAGGGCTCTGTTACCCATAGTAGCCATGAATCAAACCTTGTATGTGGTGAAGATGGTCACAGGAACAATGATTTTAGTTTACTAAATCCTTCCATTTTTTATTATTAGTCTTTAAAGTTTAGTATTATTGACTCAACAATGAAATCAGTTTTAAAAATCTAATCATAAACAGGCATTAAAAACATTCAACTTCAATATTCTTCTCCATACTCTCCCCTAAACCTAACTAGTCTAAGCTGAACAAAACAGTATAGTCAAGCAAGAAAACAAAATTCAGTGCCCACAGGTACAAAGATGTATATATGCTGCAAATAAAGGATGGAAAGTGCAACCGGAAGGATTAGTCAAGAAAGGCAAATTTGCAGTGCTCTAACTCCTGCTGTAGGGGCCGTGGTGGCTCAGTGGTTAAGACGCTGAACTGCAGACTGGAAGATAGGCAGTTTGAGACCAGAGTGTCGTGTGACGGAGTGAGCTCCCATCTCTGGCCCCAGCTCCTGCCAACCTAGCAGTTCGCAAACAAGAAACTGCAAGTAGACATATCAGCACCACTTTGATGGGAAGGTAACAGTGTTCCGTGCGCCTTGGCATCTAGTCATGCCACATGACCACAGAAATGTCTTTGGACAGCGCTGGCTCTTTGGCTTGGAAATGGAGATGAGTACTGCCCCCCGAGTCGGATTCAACTGGCTTTCAAGCAAGGGAAACCTTTACCTTTACTTAACTTCTGTTGTGAGTCTTGCTGTGAGTGAAAGCCAGTTAATGTAGCTAAGGAGCTGCTTTAGGACTCACCATATAGAGGCTGTTCTATGGTGAACCATGATGCTTGGTATACACAGTCTCTGATTTTCACCGTGACACCATGGCCTCCTCCAAACCCTGCCTTGCGGTGGTGAAATGTAAATCAGAGATTATGTAGGATGAATACTTCTAGATAAATCTGTAGTGTGGTAGGATTAGTATCATGGCCAGTTGATCCACTCTGTGTGATTTAACTTCATCATATATTGTCAAATCTTTGATGAAATCCAGAATACTTTTGCAAAAGTGGCAGTTTACCATTTTTGTTACATTATAAGGGCCATCTGATAGCAACAGCAAAAATAGCAAACCATTCCTCCCAGGTTCTGCAGGAATCAGGGTTGTTCTCCTGCATCCTTCATTTACAACAGGCTCTTCCTCCCCTGCAATTCATTCCTAAAAGCATCTACCCTCTTCCTCCAAATTGAGTCATGTGGCCTAGGTTTTCCTCATGGCCATGTGTTGTAACTTCAGCCATCTCTGAACAGGAACACAGAGCACCATGAAGTAGACACATAGGCTGTTATCACTGTGAAACAGGTCACAAAGGCCCAGAATTTTGGAGCCCGACAGAATCCATTGCATTTGTAGTGTGAAGGGAGGACCTCTGTGTGTACTGTCATGATGCTTTCTAAAGCATTCTGGAAAGACTGACCATAAAACTTCTGAAGATCAGACTGCACATTTATGTGTTCCATCACTGTCATGTAGGAAATGGAGTGTGATGGTCTGGTTTAAAGAACAGAAGGTACTCATGGTTGAGGAGTGGAGAACCTTCCTTAGACTCAAGGTCTGAAGCCTCTCTTGTCAACTCTTTTCTTCCAGCCAGGGCTCCCATTCCAAGGACTAGGTCTGGCTGAGAGAAAACAGCTTGAGGAGGTAAATTGTAGGAAGAAAAGTTATAGGAGGTAAAACTGTTCAGCTTCTCTCACCTGTGTGTCTCCTCCCCCCCCTTAAATCAGAACCTACTTTTTTACCACTTTTCACAGCAGATCCACCATACAGGAAAAAACTCAGTTATCTATTAGAAACAGAGTGCGCTTATAGAAATAATCTATTAGGAATATATATTCCGGCCATTTGTCAAGGATTTAAAAAGAAGGTGGTTGGCAAATGGCCCTGAGCAATGGCAAACACTGATATTATATAGCTTTAGAAAGCAAAGTAGCTGTCAGTTAAGAAATGGCATGGACCTGACAAAACCCAGATTCCTCCCCTCACTGACCAGATGAACTCTGCTCAGAGCCAACTCATAATCTACTAGGTTAGAAACACCCAACACCCTTCCCATGTCAAGGTGGGGTTCTGAAGCCGCATGCCCTGATACCTGAGATGCTTAGGCTTTGAGGCTGAAAATAATTCTGGTAGGACAGTGCTTGCTTGAGAACAGCTATACTAGAAAGCTTTATGGGAAAAGGAATCAAACTGTAGAGACTTAAGCCAATTACAGCTGATCCTCAAAAATGGTCTAGTCTCCCACCTAAATTCTGCCTCAGATTCCACCTCTGTTTTTGGCTCGAAAACACAATTGTTTTTGAAATGAATGAACAAATTTGAAACATCTCCTCAAGTACCAGTTTGACAGTAGCCTGTCACTTTTCCTCGGGTGCACATGATGAGAGCATTTGTACGTCATGCCTGTGGAATTTTGTGACTTCTTTTTCTTATAACTGAAACTGTAAACAGAAATTTTGACTGTGTTAAAATCTGGTAGGGCCCGATTATCCAAATAAGGGCGCATATCCTGTAGACCTTTTCTGCTGTAGGCCATAACTTCTCCATGTACATTGGAACTCCACAGTGCTTTTGACTAGGGCATTTGATAAAAATCCTTTAAAGACCAGCAATGTGTTGGCTCAGGTCAGGTAGTCCAACTCTGGCCGACTGTACATGCTCATGAAAAGCTTGGCTTCAGTCATTCAGATTTGAGGAAAATCCTCAAGAGCTTCCCTTTGATTTAAAATTAAGTCTTCCACTCTGGAGAAAATAATGAAACGGTCTTTGTGAAAACTTGGGCTGTCACGACTTCTCTTGTTTACAGTTTGCACTTGCGTAGTCCACAAGCGATGCCATGAGCTTATAATAACGAAATGTGCCGGCCTGAAGAAACAGGAAGCCCACGATGAGGTAAATATTTGTGAAAGAAATTGTCCAGATAAAAGGAAATTGGAATGGGGGGGGGGGGGGGGGTTAGGACCAAATTACTGCCACATACCCTGTTCCTTACAAGACAAAAAAAACCCCAGGGTTTCTTTGCATCCTTCCAGTCTCTGCTTAGTACCACGTTCTCTTTTCATAACAGATTGTCTTGATGGCTCTACTTGTACGGGAATTACTTGAGTCTGTGAGAAAGGAGGACAATAAATAAAGTGGATAAATACTTTTAAAAACCACAGCAAATTCTGGTGTGGTAAATCAGTAGCAAGATAAGATCTGGATTCTGAGGATAAAATTAGGTGTTGAATGGACATGGACACACATGAGTTTGCCTTATACTGAATCAGAACATTAAGGTCAGTCTTGTCTACTCAGACTGGCAGTGAGTCTCCAGGGTCTCAGGTAGAGGTCTTTCACATTACCTATTGCCTGGTCTTTTTAACTGGAGATGCTGGGGATTGAACCAGGAATGTTCTGTATGCAAAGCAGAGGCTCTTCCACTGAACCACAGCTCCCCCCACCCCCATCTTAGAGGGTTTTTTTTTTACACAGTATCCCATTCCAGATTATTCCCTGTCTGCTATGACTGAGTTCCCAGTAGAGGTAAAAAAACCTGTATCTGGCTGTGCTTCTTTGGGCTGCAGCCAAGGACTCATCTGATAGAATTTCTCCCCATGAAAAAAAATCCTCCTAGAAAACAAACAAAAACCCCTTCAGTTCATGGAGATGCATTCTATCATTTCAAGTTGCTGACCATGCTAGTTTTCTATATGCAAGAATTTTTTAAAAAACAAACGAACAAAAACATGAGTGGTCACCCAAAATTTGAACTGCAGTGGTACAATCCAGATGCAAGGCTGCTGATTTTCAGCAGGAAAATGGTACAAGGAGAAAAAAATATGAAGTAGCCCCTCTCCTTCGGTGCTGGTTGCCCTGTCACAGAACTACAAATAATGCATAGTTCTTCTGCCCTGTCAGTTAGGCTGAAATGCCTGCCCCTCAAGAAAATATCTTTATAGTGCCTGCATAAATTTTGTCAACCCTGAATGGGAAGGGCATAGTGTGTGCAATAGATGCGGTAAGCATCAATTCTGTGTAAAGTTGTTCAGATGAGGATGTGGATCCCATAACAAGTTTCAAGAAATTGAAGGGGTATTTTTGTCAGTTTCTCCCCTTCTGCTGCAGACCTGTGACACCCTCCCCCTCCTGTTCCAGGGAACCCCTATCCCCTAGAAGCTGTATTTTGAGGAGCATGTCAGGCTGCAGTGGCAAGGAAGTCCCTTTCCACTGACAGAAATGCCTTCCATTAGTGAAAGTTTACTGCAGGATCTAGGCCATAGTACATAGATGGCATTGTGGAAAGAGCCCTTTTGGAAGGTGTATGAGACAGTCTGCGGGCACAGGTCGGTCATTCTTGTGAGAACTATGCAGGTCTCTTAGCAGATTCTAAATCCATGCAGTGAATCCCAGACATAAATACAAAAAATTATGAAGAAATGTTAATTTTTTCCCCTTAAATCATTTTTAGTGTTTCTTCAGTGGCACATTGTGCAGAAATTGTTTTCTGAATTCACCCTTTGAAGGTTGAGTTTGCAGGGTTAAACCAGCAGAGCTTATCTAAAACTAAAGTGGAATTTTTAATGGCTTTGCAAACTGGGCAGAATGGATAGAAATGTCAGTGCAACACCCACATGCCATTGTAACAGTCTTATTTCAGATGAGGACTGTACTTTCATCCTCTACATCATCCCCTAAATTTTGCGAACCAACACTTGTGATTTCAGGCTGTGATCTCTTGTGCCAGATAATAATCTACCAGCTTGTGCCATGCAGAGATATGGGAGTTCCTGTGTTGATTTACATTCTCAGGCTCCAGACTGCAGGAAGCTTTAAGGCATTTCTGAGCCAGTGCTCTCATTGTTCAGGCAGTTTGAAGCTCCTGGATAAAAGCCAGTGATGGGAGGATGGTGAGGAAAAAATACTTCATATCTCCCTCTGCAGAGATCACTTTTTAAAACAACCAGTTGGTTGTTTATTTTGCAAATGTGAATCAGCTAGGATAGTGGTTTTAAAACTATATTTAAACTGGGGGATCCTTGAAAACTTACAAGGAGTCAGAGAAAAGATCCATAATGCCAGACAGAAGTTCCCTAAAAGACCTTCCTGTCCACCACTGCCCCTTCAGAGTGCCACCATAGGAGGCAGTGTCAGGTGTGTTCTAGAATGTATTCTCGGGTCTCATGGAATGACAGTGAGGCGCCATAGGCATGGCCAGGGCTTTTTTGGTAGAAAAAGCCCAGCAGGAACTCATTAGCATAATAGGCCACACCCAACAGCCAGAACTCATTAGCATATTAAGACACCCCTGACAGCACAGCTCATTAGCATATTAGGCGGGGGCTGGAAAGCACAGGGCAGGCATGGGGAGGGAAAGAAAGCCATTTTCAACGTGCCTGGGTTCCCTGCCTGTCCTTTTCCAGCTAGGACATGTCAGCTAGAGAAGGGAAGGCAGAGAGAGGCTTTTCCTTGTCAATTTCACTCTCAGCTGACTGGTGGAGAGTGAAATTGACATGGGCTTCCCAGAGGGAAAGAGGGCATTTTAACATGCCACCTTTCCCTCTTGTGTGTAACATGGGGAGGGTAGTGTGCTCTGTAGCCACGCATGCCAGAGGTTTTGGTTGTAGGCATGGCAAACTCAGGAGCCAGCCAGAACTCCGTTCCTGTGCATTCCTGCCCAAAAATAGCCCTGGCCATAGCCTTGGAAACTCCTCTGCAGTATGCTGTAATGGGGTCCTTGACAGGCAGATGAATGTGGAAGGATCTCTGAGGAATAACACGGTTCAAGTGCATAAGCTCTTGAGAGTCAAAGCTCCCTTCATTGGTTCCTTGGAAATCTTCTTGGTCTTTAAGTTGCTGTTGGACTTAAATCTTGCTCTTCTACTGCAGACCAACATGGCTACTTACCTGAAACTATCCTTGAAGAATGAAAGCTTGAACACCACTGAGTTGGGCCAAATTGTGTCGATGTGAAAAGCTTTCAAGTCCCCAGCCACTTGACTAAGCATATAGTCCTACGTGATCCTTCAGGGCTACCACCAGTGTTCCCTCTCAGCTGTGTGAATGAGTAGCCACTCATTAACACAGGAAGCCCCGCTCAGCAGCAATCTGGAGCCATGCAGGGTTTTGCACTGCCCATTGCCCATTTTAAGATTAAGGCAGTTATATTCTGCTCAGGATGTGAACTGCTCCGCTCATTTGCGGGGCGGGGGGGATTGGAATATTGGCTACCATTGGGATTATTTTGTATTATCTACCTGCTAAGAGTGTTGGTTGCACAATACCCCTGTTTTGTTTTGTTTTTTTAAAAAAAGAGGTGCTGAACTCAAGCCATCTGGCGAGCCACACCCTGTAGCCCAGAAGCTGTGCTCTAACCCCACATATCAACTGCACAGATTATGTTAAATAGTTCAAAGTAAGCTACAAGCAGTAGAATTTTTGTGCAGTTTTTCTCGGACTGTATCACTGCAGGGGAGGGATCATGTATTTGAAATGTTTACCTGTGAGTAAAATAACTCCCTAAATGCAGAAACGGACCGTTTCAGAGACCCAGGTTCTTGGATAATCTTTGCCATGTTGTGGTGGTATAACAATGAAGAATTCTTTTTATGACCATTCCCCTGCTGCCCTGTCCATCATTAAGGCTGTTCCCAGACTGATCCCCTATGCTTCGAGGGGATTATTGGGGGGGGGGGGGTTATAGCCATTGTTCCCTTTAAGCTGAGTTAGTGTGAGCTAGCTCATAGTTTTTTAGCTTCCAGCTCACAGATTTTTGTCTTAGCTCAGGAAGGATGGCTCTAGAGCAAACTAATTTATGCAGTAGCCAAATCATTTTCTCACAACTTTAATGCCAACAGCTCACAAAGCAGAATTTTTGCTCACAAGACTTCACCACTTAGAGGGAGCATTGGTTATAGCTTTTGATCACTGTTGCTATGGAGGGGGGAATTGCTTTTTGTAGGGGGTAAAGTGTATTTATGACTGGCTTCATTGTTGTTTTTATGTTTACAGTTGTAAGCTGCCTTGAGCCTGTTCGTTTGAAAAAAAGCAGAATATAATTATTTTAAATAAAATAATACTCTTCCAAAGGCTGAAGGTTGCATAAGTAATTCTAGATCCTTGAATGAATGCTTGCCCCCCTACTTTTTAAAATGTACATTAAAAAAACACAAGCCATTTGTGTAAGCCCCTCCAAGACTTTGAGAAGTATAACAGAATTCGGATCACATACATTTAGGGTTAGTCCCCCCCCCCCCCCCCCCGAGAATGGCAGCCATTCTGTCCTATGTGTGAAAATTAAGGGATGCAGCACTGAGATGGGGACTAAATTTGCTCCTTACCATCCTTGAAGAATCAAGCCTATTCTAATATGTACAACCCCATCCTTGGTTCAGTTTCTTTCTCATACCAGAGTGTGATGAAACTGTTTGCAGCTAGCTTTTTACACACATAGATGCTTAATAGCTTATGGGGCTGGATCCAACCTAGATAGCAATGTGGTTTTAATTGTGCTATGCTGTGTTGCTTTTCCACTAGGTGGGCTCCCAGCGCTTCAGCGTCAACATGCCTCATAAGTTCAGCATCCACAATTACAAAGTGCCCACTTTCTGTGACCACTGTGGTTCATTGCTCTGGGGTCTTCTGAGACAAGGTTTACAATGCAAAGGTAAGGGCATGCTCTCTTTTTCAGAGCTTGTATTTCCTCTCCAGTCAAGGCAAAATGAAATTTTCTTCGGTTAAGGGTTTTTTTTGTTTTTGTATTGCTATCAAGTCGCAGCCAACTTACGGCGACCCCATAGGGTTTTCAATGCAAGAGATGTGCAAAGGTGGTTTGTCATTTCCTGGTTCTGCATAGCAACTCTGATATTCCTTCGGGGTCTCCCAACCCTAACCCTGCTTAGCTTCTGAGATCTGACAAGGACAGGCTTACCTGGGCTATTCAGGTCAGGGCCCTTCTGCTAGTACAAGACAATAAATGCAATTCTAGAACAATATGGATTCCCCCAATCAGATAAAAGTATAAAGCCTAATCCAAAATATGATTAAGTTTACTTAAGCTCACTGAAATATCTGGTTTGGATCCAGCGACCCACAGGTCTCCTGTGTAGCCCCCTATGTGTCCAGACAAAAGCCACTCCTGAGTACTGGGTGATCTCTGTCCACAACAGTGCGATGTGAGCCATGGGTTAAAACAGGAAGGGGGAAATTGGCAGAAATCCCACACCATAAGCAGTCCTTTTTCTCATGCAAGGACAAGTAAAGATCAAAAACTTGGGGCTTAAGCATGCTTAACTGTTGGATTGTGGTTGAAGTTTTAAATAAAACTGCAGTGAGGCAATGAACAAGTTATGGTCTTAACCACTAGCTTAACCACCAGTGAAACATGCTTCTTGAGTGCATTGCCAACTGAAATCCAAGTTCAGTCCTGGGCATCTCCAGTTAAAGTGGATCTGTGTTAGCAGCTAAATGTTAGATGAGCCAGATTAAACCACCTTACCCTTGAAAGCTCAGTTTTATGAATGCTGCTGCTACTTACCATTTTATACAGCCCACCCATTCATAATTTACCTACTAGATAGCATTTCAATTATTTATTTAAGTGGTTCATTTTTTAAACCCATCTTTCTATATAAAAACCCTAATATGGCTTAAAATCTCTGGACAAAAATCAATAGGCGAATATGATTTACAATTTTTATTATATTTACCCTTTCGGTAAACCTGTGATATAGGGCACTGCTGTTTCCATTTTACAACTGGGAAAATGAGGCTACACACTGTGAGCACATAACATACATAGACTTTTAAGCGAGATCTCCCATGTCCAAATTAACTTTTCTGTATCCACTGGGTTATCCCAAGCCAAACATCTACCAGTCCAAGCATCTGCCTTACTTTATATAGTTCCCAATATAACTGGACCCTAAGTTTTCTTTCATTACACCAGGGCTACAACATTATTTTGAATTCTAAATGCCAGCCACTAATTGGTAGTGATGCCAGCATCATATATTTGGGACCAGCTCTGCAGAAGACTGAGTAAAACTCAAAATCCTGGGTTTGGTGTCAGATTTCTCAGAGTTATAGTAACCAAGCTTGTGGCATTTTAGCAGTCAGAACTCAAATATCTCTGTTCGAAGTAGCTGGTTCCTTGCACTTGGCCATCTCCTTTTTGATTGGGGTGGCATTTGTCTGTAGCTGTGAGGATGAGTTTTAAGGGGGAGATCTGTGTGTGGGGTGAGAGGGGCTGTTTAAGTGTTTCAATTTGAGGTATTGCCCTGTTGAAAATGGCTATGCCTAAGCCTTATTTTTCTGAGGGTGGGTGGGGGGAACAAGTACTTATTTTCCCAAAGAGATTCCAAAACAGCTTTATGTGTGTGGGATGTTTAGTGGAAAATGAGGAGAGGGGAAAGTGTTAAAAAAGGGCTTCCTCCACTCTTTAAATTATAGCCCCACTGGCTGCTCTGGGGTTGTGTTCTATACAAGAAAAAAAGAAAAAAAGGCAATTTATTTTAAAAAATCATGAAATGTCACATAACATGTGGTTGTGCTTTGAAATAGCAACCATGTGGAAAAACTGAAAAGTTACTTAATCTGAGTAATGGACCTGTACAGTTCTTTTTAATATCTGTGTTCTGTGTCTGTGACAAACAATAACCTTGAATGTTACAGAAAGAACAGGATAAATTGAGACTTTAGGCAACAGCCGCTGCCATCCACATTGGCTTTTTCAATTCTTGGCAGTACTGTAGTGACGCCTCCCTATCTCCTTATGTTCAGTTAATTAGGTTGCTTGTAATTTTTCCCCATTTTGATTTATGATGTTTTGAGAACATGCAAAGTTGTACCATTGTGGGCAGTCTCAGACCATGAAGTTCTGTTATATCCATTTTTAAATTAGAATGTACATCTCCCCCCCCCACCCCCAACACTAATCAGATGTGGCCAAAATCTTCTTAACAGAAAATGTGATGAACTTGGGACCTTCTGTGTGTAAAGCACGTACTCTACCACTGAAGCCCTCCCAATAATAAAGCATTCTCTACTGTCAAATAAGACCACATGGAACTAAAGCTGTGATATTATTGGACCATCTAACAGTTAGTTCCAGAATTCTAACCAAGTATTATGTTTGTCAGCAAGTCTCTAAGGCTTTAGGCTAAAGTTTATCCAGCCTTGTTACTTGAAATACTTTAACTGGAGATACCAGGGACTTGACTTGAGAGTTCTAGCATGCAGAGCATGTGTTCTACCAAAAAACTGTGTTCCTTCTCAGTTAGGCAGCCCCAATCATATACATTAGCAGCACTAAATGACACATTTTAAATGCCACTGCAAAATAATAATAATACACTAAGTTGAACAGTAAACCTAAATGGGCAGTTTGACTGGGGAATGACACGTCAATTTGGCTCCGGATTTAGCTGCATATGTGTTTTCCAGGAACAATCTGCTGTAAAATGAAGCATAGCAGCCTGCCCACATTTGCTAATTCTGCTCTGCCCTTTGCACAGCATTCCCAATACCCCAGTCACTCTGTTGAGTCAGGCGTGAAATGTTATCAGAGGAATTGCAGGGCTTTGGCAAGCTAATATTTCTGAAGCCTTCCTTTAACATATAGCCGTACTACATAGTGCGGCAACCACAAAAAAAGATCACCATAATGTAGGAAGTTGAAGCAACACTGCTCAGTGGAGGGACAGAGCAGGGCCAGGAGAAGGCAGAGAGAGGATTGGAGGACAAGGTGGAGATATTTGAATGGCCTGGTATGGTCCAAACACTCCATTTTATTGTAAAGTATTATTTCACTCAAGATAAAATTCTGTGTTGGATCCTACTAGCTTTTTTGCTATTTAACCAGGGTTGGAGGGGCAGAAAAAAAGACTATCCTGGAAATAGTACCCTCGGGAACAAAAGCCCTGCAGGATGGAGGCTGCAGTGAGAAGGGGAAATGAGTGGGATACAGTGGGTAATCTGGTAGGACCTAACCTCTTTGACAAACTCTATATCACCATATCAACACTAGAGACTTAGATGGTTTCAGTAGTTATCTCCTGGGTGGCCCAGGCTAGCCCAGTCTCATCAGGCCTCGGAAGCTAAGCAGGGTCAGCCCTGGCTAGTACTTGGATGAGAGACCACCATGGAAGACCAGGGTTGCTATGCAGAGGCAGGCAATGGCAAACCACCTCTGTTCACCTCTTGCCTTGAAAACCCTATGGGGTTGCCATGTGGGCTGCAAGTTGATGGCAGTTTTGACCACCAGTTGTCTCCTCCCTCCTGTGTTTGTTGGGAGCTGTAATTCTGTGAATTACCTCACTGGGCCTTAACTGAATACAGGATTGTGTTGGCTGGTTAGTTGCCATGTTGGCTCACCTGTTATATGTGGTATTTAAATTTTCAGTCTGGTTTTAGTCATTAATGAGAGAAAGGTGGGATTTTAAAAAATGGTTCAAATAATGGAAGAAAGGAGTTATTCAGCACAGCTCGGCAGATGGTTGGTCATGTCTCAGAACTCAAGATCTGGATGGTAGGAGAAAGTCAAATTCTGCAGAACCTGGGAGAGCTCCCCTTGAGACCTAGCTCAGAATTGTTTTAATGAGCCCCTAACTAGCCAAGCAGCTGTTAGGAATGTAAAGGGTCAGAGCCCTAATTTTATCCTTACCGGGCAGCTTCGCTGGGTATTTGGTCTTTTCCTGAGGGAGTTTCCAGGGTATGAAGTTCTTTAAGTGCCCAGTGAAGCTACAGATTATGGATCTGAGCCCCTGTCTTATTTAGTTATACATTTTACAGTATTTACAGCCCCGCCTTTCTTACTGAGTCTCAAGATGCATTATACAGTATAAAACAATCAAATGGCCTGATAGCATGAGATATCTTATAAACAGTGCAATAGAAACACTGTGAAGAGTGTTGGATGTAATGTGTCGAACAATGTAGAGAATGGAATTACAGAATTAGAATACAACAAGAGGCAGGACCCGTGATACTTGCCGGGGGGGGGGGGGGGGAGAAGGTGCTTCACAGAGCAGAGGCAGCAGCCGCAGGTGAGTCTTCTCCCCTACCCCACCCCAGCACCCATGGCAAGGCCTGGGCCTGCCAATCCTTCTCCCCCACCCACCCTGCACCGATGGTGAGGTCTGAGACTTCTAGCTGCCAGGCCCGCTGCTTCTCTCCCCCCCATGGGCACCGGCAAGGCCTGAGCGGCTCTCGCCAGGCCCACCGCTTTTCTCCCCCCCACAGGCACTGGCGAGGCCTGAGCAGCTCTCGCCAGGCCCACCACTTCTCCCCCCCATGGGCACTGGCGAGGCCCACCACTTTCCCCCCCCCATGCCAGGCCCACCGCTTCTCTCCCTGCATATGCGCAGGGAACACTCTTTAACTTTTGGGAAAATTTAAATATCCCCCAAAAGTTTTTTAAAGTTTTCAGATTTTTCTGCACACATGGGAAGTCCCCCAAGTGTGCAGGAAAATCTCCCTGCCCCCCAAGTGCCCCCTCCATGCGGATTTAGATATCCGCATGGAGGGGGCACCTCGGGAATTAATATATAGATGCAGTAGGAGCAGCACAGACAGCATAAAAGCTTACATGAATATCAAAAATTTGTTTCTTCCTTTGGATGGCCAAGAAAGTGCTCTCCCTCAGGCTGAGCTTGGAGGCAGAATCAGGCATACACTCTCAGAAAGAAAGACTCCCACTGACCTGTACTGTACACAATGCCTTTCATTCAGCATCAGACCACACAGGATGCTGGAAGATCCATGGAATTCCATCTAATTTTGCCTGAGTAATTTTGCATCTGTGGAAGATCTTCATTCAGGGAAGGGTTTTACTCTTTCCTTCAATACTGTATTTTCAACCTCACACAACCCACCCACTCCAAGCTTTTGTTTTTCAAGGCAAACAGGATCTTGGAGGGTAGGGGTAGCATTTGAGGAAAGTAGCTCAAAGACTACCCCCCCATCCCCATGCTCCATAGCTTTGATTTGAATCAGTCCCTTCCCACAGCTGCTGCAAATATCATTGTGTTTCAAGGAATTTCAGTCCCCACTCAATCGTGAAAGCTCTGTGGGTAACCTTGAGCCAGTTTCTCTCTCCCTCTCAGCCTAACCTACCTCATAGAGTTGAGGCTGTGAAGGTAAAATGGAGAATAAGAGAATTATGTGATAAGCTACTTTATCAGCACTTGATAAAAAGAACAAGGTGGCTAATTAAAAGTTTGTTTCAAACCTGCCTTTGGGAGGGAAGTTGCTTGGGAGCATGGTGGCAGATCAGCTCTAAAGTTTCCTGAATGACCCATCTGCTCTTGACCCCTTTCCTTCCAGCTTCAGGCCTAGCTCTGGTAGAGAGATAGCATCAGTGACATTGGCAGATAATCTCTGGTTACTGATGGATAGGGGCTGTATATCCCTGACTATTAGACATCACACACAAAAGCAGTATACCTCTGAATACTAAATATGTGTGGGGGAACAAAATCATTGGTGACAGCTGCTGCTTTTGTATCTTGCTTGTAAGTGTCCAAGAGGCCTCGGACTGGCCATTGTTGCAAAAAAAAAAGGCAATACCTGCTAGACCCTTGAGATGATTCATCAGGGCTCTTCTTACATTCGGTGTTGTACAGAAGTAGATGCATTGATGCTGGTAGGAATGAGAAGACAGTCTAGAGGAGCTGATAGATTTTCTCTTTAAAAGATAAGGAATAAACACAGCAGATCCAGAATTATTATAGTTTTCCTAAAATGGCGGCTCCCATCTGGTGGATTGAGCTCCCGGAGGAGATCAGGGCCCTGTGGGAACTTGTGCAGTTCCACAGTGCCTGCAAGATGGAGCTCTTCCACCAGGCTTTCAACTAGGAGCCGCCACCATTACCATTACCACAATTACCATCATTAACATCATTATCACCTCTACCATCAACTGGTGACTGAAAAAAAAACCCACTGGGAAAAACCCTGCAGGAAAAAAGCCCACAGAAAAAACCCCACTGACATAAATGCTCACAGGAAAAATTCCCACATGGAAAAATGCCCACATGGAGAAATGTTCACATGGAAATTAACCCGCACGGAAAAAAGCCCACAAGAAGAAAAGCCCATAGACAGATGGCTTTTTTCCTGTGAGCATTTATGTCAGTGGGTTTTTTCCATGGGCTTTTTTCCAGTGGGCTTTTTTCCTAGAACCCCACCAACTACTATTATCAGTAACACTTGTGGTAGAAGGTCAGACCTGTATGGAGATCGAGTCATAGTACCATGGGAGGCCGGAATTCCACTGAAGCAGGATATTGGTATTACACCCTACAGTACGCCATCTTTGAATTACTGAAGACATGACCATCATTGTGAGCACTTTAATTTGTTAATTATTTATTGTATGATTGTTTTAACCCTGTTTTTAAATGTTTTATGCTGACCAGGCACAATGTGCCGATGTATGTGATCCGCCCTGAGCCCGTCCAGAAGAAGGGCAGGATGCAAATATAATAAACAAATAATAAATATAAATAAATAAATAAATCTTGAAGCCAGCCTTATTTGGGGCAAACATATTCCCCTCTGAGATACGCAGCAGGGACTGTTCTTACAATTTGTTATACATTTGTGGATTTTTCCCACAAGAGGGCACTCTAATATAAAGCATTATTCTAGTGCAACTGGGTTATCAACAAGCAAGCAAGGAAGGGGGGGGGGTGAATGTGTGTATATGCAGTACTTTCCATTTCAAAAAATTACGTTAGTTTACAAAAATAAAATGTACAACCATTTAAAATGTACTATAAACCCAATATAAAAGTAGCTTAAGATGAGGAACGGTATAGTACAGCCCAATCTAAGCAGGGTTGGTACTTGGATGGGAAACCGCCAGGGAAGACTTTGCAGAAGAAGGCAGTGACAAACCACCTGTGGTTTCATTTGTCTTGAAAACCTTGTGGAGTTGCCATGAGTTGGCTAAGATTTGACTGCACTTTACACACACACACACACACACACACACAAGACATACAGAGAGAAACCATAGCATCCTAAAATATCTGTCAAGCAAACACTCATTTTCACTTTGTCACGTTAAAAGTGTGCATTTTTAGATCAATAGTTTTAGTTTGGATCTGTACCACATAAAGCCTCTGGACTGATTGTGACCCTTTCCCTGTTTGCAGCTCCCTGGGAAAATTTCAAATTCTCAGTTCTTTTTTGTATCCTTTTCCCACCTGCTAATCCCATCAAAAAGTGTTTAAGGGAGAATTCCTATCTTTCAATGGTTGCATAGCTCCCACTTCTCCCTGATTTCAGAGGCATGTAGTGGAATTGGCATCAATGTTCCCTATTTGTCCCAGCAGCCTGCCAGCCCTGCTGCCTTACCAACATCTGCAACTTCCCTAATGAGTCGCTGGGAGAGTGAAATCCTTGTGTGCTGTTAGAGTTCAGCCATCGTGAAACAAGAAGGCTGGGGAGTGGGGCTTAAACCAAGAATTAAAATGGTGCCTTCACCTTCATTCCAACCCTATTCTACTCCTTTCCCCAAGGTTCCTACTGATCCAGCTGTTGCCCCTTCTGGTATTCTGTCCACTTTCATCCATATATCACAATTGACTATGGAGCATATTAGAAAGACTGGGCAGAAGATGTGCAGATGTTCTCAGAAACGACATTTTGATGCCCACACAAGTTGAGGTGTAGCCTAGCTGGACCTTGGTCTGATCCTGGACAGAATGTTACATGCTAAGAGCATGACACAAACTGGTCACAAATGCAGCTCAGCTTTCTTCATATTGCAGTCATATTCTCATTATAGGGCATGTTGTGGTCCTTCAAGACTGGGATTTATATACAGTAAAAGGTAGAGGTTTATGTTGATAAAGACAATTTAATCTAATTTAACCCTGGTCTTTCCTCCCCTCCGTTTGGCTTAAATTACAGTTTGCAAGATGAATGTACATAGACGCTGTGAATCAAATGTGGCACCAAACTGTGGAGTGGATGCTCGAGGGATAGCTAAAGTTCTCACAGACCTGGGCATCACTCCAGAGAAGATTACTAATAGTGGACAAAGAAGGAAGAAGGTAACCAAAAATGTGATCTTAAATGAGAGCTACTGGATGCTGGTATCATACAAAGAACTGTAGCACCAGTTCACATATTACCCTGTTGATGAGGGAATATCAAGAAGACCCTTCTACTTGCAGTGGCTGCCCTCTGTCCCTTCCTGTGCCAGGAGGCAATAGATTACTTGTAATCAGGAGGAAATAGATTACCGATAGGTCACACAAGAGCTCTCTTCCTCCTAGCTGCCCAGGGAAAAGCAGTTGCAGCCAGAGAGAATAGAGCCAGTGCAGTCAGCTACAAGTATTCAAAAAATGGGTTTTACTGCTGCTGCTGTGGTTAAACAGGCACCCATTGCAGTGGGCTCTTTCCAGTCTGGCTCAAGGGTAGCTAAAGGACTATTTGCTCCTGTGTGAGCCTGGCATCAAGTTTCAGGTGCTGGGCACAAACTTGAAAATTTTACCTAGACATTATATTAATTGATCATCTTGTGCCCTTGATGTTTTTGTGCTATTATAGTTTTTATTGCTTGCTTTGGAAAGGTTTTAACTGCTGTTTACATCTCACTGTTATTCATCATTGTTACTGGCTATATTTTCATTTTGTATGTAATTTTGAATATGAGCATTTTTAATGGAGAAGTAGCCAAAAACTATTTTGAATACATTCCCTAGCTAAGCAGCACAGGACAAGGGTGGGGCAATCAGGTAGGGAGAGGTGTGTTCTGCAGCATCGCCTGCTTTCCTGTAAAGTACATAGGTGGAGGGGTCTTGATTTATTCATGTTTCTTCTTTATATGTGAATCGATTCATAGAAACTTGGAAATAACCCAGGGTAGTGCAGTTCAAATATCCTACACTTTGTTCAAGCAGAGAGAACTTACTGGCTCAGGGTAACCCTTCTGAGAGATGTATCTTGTATGTGTTTGCTAGTTGCAGCTGATGAAATGGATTCTACTTTATGAAAGCCTATGCTAGAATAGACATTTCTTATTGTTTAAAATGCCACAAGATTCCTGAATATGCAAAGCTGCCTTCTACGGAGTCAGATCACTTGACTCTCTAGCCTACTACGGTCTACTCTGACTTTCAGACCAATTTCCCACAAGCAGCTGTGCTGCCGACACTCTTCCATTTGCCCCAGTTGCATTGGTCAATTTCACACTATTCGCTGTGTGGCCACATTTTGATCTGCAGCTCCCCCCAATTTCCCCCATGTCTTCTTGATCCTTGTTTTTTGAGATCAAGAAGGCGCGGGGGAAATTGGGAGGAGCTGCAGGTCAAAATGCGGCTGCACAGCAAATACTGTGAAATTGACCAGTGCAACTGGGGCAAATGGAAGAGCAATGGCGGCACAGCTGCTTGCGGGAAATCAGTCTCAGTGGCTCTCCATGGTTTCAGGCAGGGATCTTCCATAGTTTGTCTTCCTCTCATTAACAGGAGTGAAACCTAGGATCTTCAGTACATAATGCATGTGTTCTCCCCCTGAATTAAGGCTGCTCAGCCTCTGGTGGTTGAGCTGCTGCCAGTCTCCTTGATTTTATATGGAGAGCAAACTCATATTGTAGAAATAATATAGGAATTGAACATACTAATAGTGTTATGACTCGTTTGCATTTGTACTTTGTACTTTTTGTACATTGGAATATGAGCTAGAAGAAACCCTGAAAAAACTTAGGCTGATGTGACCTCAGTAGTAATAAAGTCATGGAGGACTTTATTATTTTTCAGTTGTCAGAAGGAATCACTTTTGTCAGAAAGCCATGTAAACATTAAAGCTGCTGGTTTGAAGTCCCCCTGTGGGAACACATGCGGACATAAATATTTTTATCTCATTGAAAAATTGGCACAAGCCCATTTCTTGCCGGATGTGCTGCTCTCCCCTCAATAATATGACAAATGCACATGAACTGAAACAACATTCTTCAAAAAGAGAATCGGATTCAGCAGCTGCTTGTAAAGTCACTTCGCAGAAGCTGATCACTTGCACATTGGGACAAAGATCATAATCCATCTCATATTTTCTGATGTTCCAGAATAACACATAATTTTCTTTTATATCTATACATTTGAGCAACCAAAGATTTACAGTAACTGACATTTTTTACAATTAATTTCAAAAGGTTACTGTTAAGATTAGTAAGGCAAGTGGTCAAATCCATCTGGTTTTGTAATTGGTCTAGTTATCCAGTTGAATAATTTTGTAGCAGGGTTTGTAATATCTAAAAAGGCCACAGGAAGCCATCCCCAATCCTATATCCATTCTCTGACACTGTATCACATGAATCTATGTGTCAATATCATTCAGCTCAGAGACTCTTCCATAGAACTCTTTCCCTAGTCAGTGTTTTTGACATTTGATTCTGAAAGATATCGTAGCAGGTTGTATTGAATCTTGATAAGTGTGACTTCTAGCTGAGCTGTCCCAGCAGTAAGTTAACTATGGGAGCATTTTGTAAGCCACCTCGGGAAGGTAACCTGGTGAGGTGGCACAGACATTTTGCAATAAATTCCTCACCTTGCATTTCAGGGTCAGCTGCAGGCTTATGTGTGCATTATGTGTGTCTCCCCATTTCATTTTCCGTCTTTCCAAAAATGGAAAGACGAAGCTGCCCCTTCCCTGAATAACTGGAAAACAGATTATGGGAACATTTTCTCTTAGAAAAAATTGCTTCACAGAATGCTGTACTCTCCATGGGTGGCTGTCTATGCACTTTTCAAGCCGTTTGGTTTCCAGTGGTCACATATTTGTCTGATGGGGATTTTCTCCCCAATAATCGCTATTATCAAGACCTTTTGTATTTCTGAAGCCTCTGCTAGGTCCCTTCATGATGCTTCAATTTGTCCTGATTCTTGTCCAGCTTATTAACAAATATGTGTCCCATTTTATCCAAATGTTTTTTGTTTGTTTTTTAAAAGGACTCAGACTATAGGCCTTTCCATCTGATACCTTTACATCACGGTAGCAGCTTCAGTGTAGTGTGGTTCCATGCTGCTGTGGTGACATGTGTAGGCAAGAATCCTGTAGACAAGTAGGTCACCTAATGAATAATATTGTACTGAGTTCCTGAGTTGTATAAGCAGAGTAGCATGGTGCCATATGCTGCAGCCACAAAAATAATAGTAATAGAAGTAATATGTTTACTGCACTAGCTACTAATTCTGTACTAATGATAAGACTACAGTAAATATTCTGAACTTTGCAGCCCAAGGTCAAAATCCACTGGGAACCTGTTCTGCACATGTCCCAGCAAAAAGAATGGGGAGGGAACAGCCCTCCAGTGCTCCTTTGCCTTCTCCATGTATTTTGGTTAATCTTTTATAGTAGAAGTTTTTGGGTGGTGCAATAGAAAGGGAGAGAGCCAGGTCTATGCATTCATACATCAGCTTATGACTGTCTAGAAGCATGAATAACTTTACATCATTTATTAATTATGGCTTGGATCTAGGGTAGAACACTCAAGAATGTATCTTAGCTGCCACACCCTTTTTGCTTTCACTTTGGAGAGTCATAGGATTCTTGGGAAGCATAGGGTATGTGATGTGAGTGGGGTCTGTGGTGAGAAAGTGGAATCAACAGAAATTAGCTGCCTGCCTTTTTGCCCAGTCTGAAGTGATATTCTGTTACTGGAAAGAAGAGTTTATATTTAGTCCTGAATTTATCCTATTTATAGCTCACTCTTCTTAAGAAGGTGACGATGTCGGTTGATTTGCCTTATGCACATGGTGCCCTGGTGATCTCTTTCTTGCAGGATACAGCACCACATGGCTATTAGAGCTCAATTACGTGCCATTAGATGTCACTTAATCGACAAATTCATTCTTGCCATTGGCCAAGATTGCCAGCTATCATGTTATCAAGGGTCCTTATCTTTAAATCTGGGTGAAGTCCAGTAAATCATGCTCTGATAAAATACCATTTAGATTTCTCAAGGAATACTAGTCTTTGTTTCAGACAGGATTGGAGTTGAAGGCGCAAATTCTTCCAGGAATAACATGTTTCAGAGGTGTTTTGGGGTCAACTTTCACATGTGCATCTGAATTGGAATTTTATCTATCAGTTCATCTTTTAAAAGAAAAGATTGTATTCACTGTGTTGAAAACATCAAACAGGTGGCAACTTAAGAATTTCTGTTTTAGTCACCTTCTTTGTGCAGCAGCTTTCTTACATTTGAAAGTGCATTTTTACTATCTCATAATGATTATGCCAGAATTCTGCTTTCTTATAGCTAAACTTCTCTGTTATTGGACTATTCTTAGCTTGTTCCAGGTGCTGAATCTCAACCACCAGTTCCTGGATCCTCGCCAGGAGAAGATGACAGATCAAAGTCAGCGCCAACTTCTCCTTGTGATCAAGGTACACTAACTTCTTGGTGGTGGTGTTTACTGTAAAAAGGGCTGGCCCCAGGGTTTTTTGCACACTAGGCGAGGCTACCTTGTGGCACCCCCCAGGTGAGGCTGCCTTGTAGCACCCCCCCCCCACTGCAGAGCCACCCTCTCCACCACCAGAGACCCGGCCCCAGTGCCCGCCCACCTGCCCAGGCTCACGAGTTCTCCAGCCCCGCCAGCAGCCACCTGCACCAGCTGGCCGCAGTGCCTACAAGTCTATCTGCATTGGCCCAAGGCTAAGTTTGATTCTTAGCCTGAATGGAAAGCTGCATTCAGACATAATGGTAAATCATGGTTTGCATAAAGCACACTATCTCCTGGTTTGAGTCTCTCTCAGTCTCTCCACCGCCCCGTTTGCGGCTGCGCCCCTATTGACACCTGCTACTATTGCTATTGTTGTTGATGATGATGATGTTACTATTTAAACTTTGACAAATGGAAGGCCAGAGGGGGCAGGGATAAGTAGGGGGAAAAACATGCATTCATCTGATGCTTGGACTCATACTTAGGCTTAGCTTCTGTAAGGAGAGGGCTTGTGCCAAAAGACTTCACAGAGAAGGCAAGCTTTGAAAGAAGTGAAGGCTTCTGTTAAGTATAATGAAGGATGCGTCAAGTGCTCCTTTCCCCAAAATCAATATCAAAGAAACTTGCACAGAAGACTAATCTTTCTTTTTTTAAAAAAACCCCCAGATCTAGAACAATAATGTTAATCCTTTCACAGAAATCAAAGAGCTTGAAAATAACATTAGGAAGGCCTTGTCATTTGACAATCGAGGAGAAGAACACCGGGGAGCAGGAACAGCCTCAACTGACAACCAGTTAAACGCACTCGGGGAGAACGGTGAAAATGGGGAAGTCAAAGCCCAGATGAAGCGCATGGGCCTCGAAGAGTTTAACTTCATTAAAGTCTTAGGAAAAGGCAGCTTTGGAAAGGTGAGTAGCCTTTGATTGCTGCTTGATTACTTTTGCACTGTGCATTGAAAATATTTTGATGTGGGGAGAAAAGCTGTGAATGCTGCTACACATGTCCAGTGCAATTTGTGTTCTGTGGAATCCTGGGAACTGTTGTTTCCATTACAGCATGGTGTTCTTGTATGGATTAGTCACTCCCTGCCCCCATTTTCAGGGGACATAAGGAGGGCCATTTCTGCGCCTAGAGAGTTCGAACACAGAAGATTCTGTACTCTAGCGTCAACATTGCAGTCAACATGTGTCAGGACAGGACTGCCCCATAGCATAACTTAATGAGGAATCAGTCCAGACCCCGAAGGACTTCTTTTTAAAAGACAGTGACACACAGATCTATTTGCTTTTTAATTTGATGGCATCCCTAATTATTAATATTTGTCTCTCATAAGTTGCTCCCCTTGTAGAATCTCTACAGTCCTGGGCTATTGTGGCTGGTGTGGGGATGTTGCGGTGGTAGGAGGCATTACGTGTCTTTATTGCCTGACCCTTTTTTGGATGACAGCATGCATGAGAGCCCCAGTTTGTTCTGTGTGCTGATGTCAGAACTTTGATTGCACTGGCTCACCTGCCAACATCGTGCAAGTTTAGAGCTCCCCTGTGCACCTGCACCCTGGGGGGGAAGTGTCCATTAGTAAATGATACAAGTTCAGTGTACATACCCGGCATATTCAGTCATCAGTTTTTGTAACGACACATAACTTACAACATGCACCTTATTATACCCAAGTTAGCTGTAGCTTCTCCAAGTCCTGATATCTTGATGGGCAGTAAAGATCATGTAACATGGTGAATTCAGATGTGAAAACCCAGGGATCAGCTTTTCCCTGTCCAGCTTTTGCTTCTCCGGGTGTCTACCTTACCTGGTGATTTTTAGGGTGCTTTAACTGTGTCCTAAGAGCTATCAGAATTGACTGAAATCAATGCATTTGCTGTAGACTTTTGATGCTGAAGAAGTGACCCAACTCTAAGGTGGCTTTTGAAAATTGTTTCAGAGGGTAGCTGTGTTGGTCTGCAGGAGAGCAGCTAGATTCCAGTCCACCATCACCTTAGAGACCAGCAAGATTTTCGGGACATGAGCTTGTGAAAGTCAAAGCTGTCTGATCAAGCAAGGTAGCTTTGACTTTCAAAAGCTTGCTCCCCCCAAATCTTATTTATTTATTTATTTATTATTTAAATTTCTATCCTGCCCTCCCCATCTTCCGGCAGGCTCAGGGTGGCTAACAACATAGTTCTTATAAAATTCCATAAAACCAATATAAAATGCAATACAAACTTTAAAAACACAGTATATGATAGCGAGATTCAGCATCCTTGGCCAAGCAGCGGCCCAAGTCTTCTTCTGGATGTTCCAATTTGTGCTGATGGTCCATTTGTGGTTTCCAGTGGTCGGGTCAGGGCTATACAGCTGAAGTGGCCCCTACTTGAAAGCCTGGGGGAAGAGCTTTGTCTTGCAGGCCCTGTGGAACTGTAAAAGGTCCCACAGGGCCTTGATGTTATCCGGGAGCTCATTCCACCAGGACGGGGCCACCACCGAAAAAGCCCTGGCCCGCATTGCCACCAACCGGGCTTCCTTGGGCCCTGGAAGAGCCAGGTGGTTCTGGGAGCCCTATCATAGTGCTCACTGGGGTACACACAGGGAGAGGCGGTCCCTTAGGTAGCTAGATCCCTGGCCATATAGGGGTTTATAGGTAAGCACCAGCACCTTGAACTGTATTTGGTATGCTATAGGCAACCAGTGCAGTGCTTTTAGGGTGGGCTGGATGTGTTCTGCATGGGAAGACACATCACCAGCCTCGCCACTGCATTCTGCACCAGCTGCAGCTTCCAGATCTGGGACAAAGACAGCCCCATGTAGACAGCATTACAGTAATCCAGTCTTGAGGTGACCAACGCATGGATCACCGTAGCCAGGGCATTGCGTTCAAGGAAGGGAACCAACTGCTTGATCAGCCTTAGATGGTAAAAGGCTGATCTTGCAGTGGCTGCTGCCTGGACCTCCATCGTTAATGAGGGGTCAAGGAGCACTCCCAAACTCCTAACCTCTGGCACTGGCACCAACGGCGCCCGATCGAAGGTTGGGAGAGGGATCCGTACCCTTGGTCCACTCCGACTCAGGCATATCCGTCTTCGTTGGATTCAATTTCAGTTGACTCTGCCTAAGCCAACCGGCCACAGCTTTCAACGCCAGGTCCAGATCACCTGAACTAGAGTCTGACTGGCCACCCAACAACAGATAGAGCTGGGTTTCATCAGCATATTGAAGACAACCCAGCCCATGCCTCCGGGCAATCTGGGAGAGGGGGCGCATGTAGATGTTACACAACATTGGGGAGAGTACTGCACCCTGCGGCACACCGCATACTAGCAGTTGTCTTCAGGACAGTTGCTCCCCAACAGCCACCCTCTGTCCCCGGTCTTGGAGAAATGAGGAAAGCCACTGTAAGGCCAACCCCTGGATCCCAATATTGGCAAGGCGGTGGGCCAGTAGTTGATGGTTGACCATATCGAACGCCGCCGACAGGTCCAACAACATCAACACCGCCATACCACCTCGATCCAGGTGCCTCTGGATGTCATCTGTGAGGGCAACCAGGATTGTCTCTGTCCCATGGCCTGTTCGGAAGTCAGACTGGAAGGGGTCTAGTACAGAGGCATCATCCAGAAAGCCCTGCAATTGATCCGCCACTACCTTCTCAATTAATTTGCCCAAATAGGGCAAATTAGATACCAGCTGATAGTTGGCTAATTCGGCCGGGTCAAATGATGACTTTTTTAGGAGGGGCGCACTACCGCCTTATTGGTCTCTAAGGTGCTACTGGACTGAGCAGTGTTGAACTGTGTGTCTTAAGTGGAAAAATGTGTCTGCTGATCAAAAGGCTAAGCTACAGCTGGCACCTTCTCTCAAGACACCTGATTGCAGAAGGTGTTTTATAACTGTTTTGACATTTATTCTCCCTAAAGTTGATTTCCAGTTTGCATTCTCTCATTTTCAAGTTAAATAATTTGGTTTTTTTTAACTGTTTATTGAAGATTGTAGTAAAACACAATGCAGTTCTTAGTAAAGCATGAAGGAAACAATTACAAAAGTGATTATTAAGTTTGTGGTGAATCAAGGGAAAAAAATAAAATAAAATTTTTCAATTTGCCAGCCATACAGACTCAACAAGGTGTGTAAATGTTAAGCTGTGCTTGCTCTACCTCCGGCTGCTACTGTAAAGAGAAGTTTCAGAGGTGACTTTCAAGATGAAGGAAGTGGCGGGTTTGATTCTCTTCATTTATTGGCGTTTTGTGGCTCCTTGCAGACAACACTAGTTGATTTTTTTTTTTTAGTTTTTCAGCAGTGTATGTGGAAATTAAGAAGAGTATGCCGAGTGTGTGCAGAGGGTCCTAGTTTCAATCCCCTGCATTGCCAGTGAAAGGAATGTTGGGAAAGACTTTTCCTTTCTGAAGACCCTGGAGAACTGCAGCCAATCAGAGTAGATAATACTGAGCAAAAATGGCTGGATGGTTTGAGGCAACATCAAATAAAATGCCTTAGAAATTTGGAGGGGAAAGCAATGTTTGTTGTTTGTTTATTTATTTGATTAATTTTTAGGCCGCCATTTCCTGCGAGCAAGGCAACAAAAAGGACCATACAATAAATAACTAAAAGTTAAAAAGCTACAGTAAATATACAGTGTATATATCAGCAAAATTCAATTCATTCCAAGATGGCGAGAAAATTTCAGATTTCAGCAGGGTGGCCATAGTTCGTGGCCCAAGGAATTTTATTAGGACAAAACCCAGCACTTCAGTAATCATACCCACTGTGTTGAGCATATGGGTTTGGATCACACATCAGAACATTCCCACATAGCAGGGTCATATCTGCCATGTTGCATACTATTTATTTAATACGTTTTTATTCTAGACTTCCACCAACGAGCTCAGGGTAGAATACATGGTTCTCCCTCTTCCTTGTATCCTCCCAGTAATGCTGTGAGATAGATTTGGCCAAACAATGATGACTGGCTGAAGATCATACAATGAGTTCTGTGACTGAATGGATATTTGAACCCCAGTCCCCTTGCCCAATGCTCTAACCATTGCACTATGCTGTATCTAAAACTCAGCATTATACCAATGTTTCCTGCAGTGAACACCTAAAGTATGAAAGCTTATATGTTTGTTCCTGAGAGACATCAGTGGAGAACGGCACCCCCTTGAAGGTGTACATGTATTTTAGGATCGACATTTGTTGTTTCTACTTAGTGTTTCTTGCAAGAGGGACTGCTACAGGGCTAGAATATCCATGACAAATATAAACCCCATATAAGATCTTGAACTTCATGTAGCTGCTCTAAGTGAGGTCCCGGGTCTGTCATGGCATCAACGCTAAATCTAAAGACTAATTCACATAATCAAACTAGCATGGTGAGTATGGGAGAACAGCATTTTTTCATTTAGTGACTGTAGTGTCACTAAACCTATTCAGCAGCTTTGTAGAATGAGGCTTGACTTACCAGTTAGACATGTGATGGAGGGGTTGTGGAATTACTTCACCATAAGTGGAACTCTTCAGATGTTACACTCTTGATGTTGCAGATTAGTGGCACTGCACATGCTTGCTCAAAGCTCCATGTGCATATTCTAGCATAAGAAGAGCTCTGGATGGGTATGTGCATCTTTCAGGGAAAAGTTGTTTTACATGACGAGGCAGTCTGAGCTGCTGCTAACCACAGAGGCATGAATATTGACTAGCAATCAGATCTCCATGATTTTTACCAATGTTTTACCAATGTTGTATAAGTGCTGGTGATCATAAACCTTCTGATACCCTAAGATTTATTCATAATGTAATGTATACACCAGGTTTCTTATTGCATAGCCTTGATAAAAAGATGCTTTTTATCAAGGTTATCTACTGCATCTGTGTTATGGTGATTTTTCTCTGGCTGTATGTTTCGCTTACATGATTTATAAAATATGCCTGCAGTATGTAGTCATGGACCTTTCCCTTGGTTCTAGGTCATGTTAGCTGAACTCAAAGGTAAAGATGAAGTGTATGCAGTAAAAGTCTTAAAGAAAGATGTCATCCTACAAGATGATGATGTGGACTGTACAATGACAGAGAAAAGGATTCTGGCGTTGGCACGGAAACATCCCTACTTAACTCAGCTCTACTGCTGCTTCCAGACCAAGGTAGGCTAAGTGAAATCGATTCACTAGCTAGACCAGAGAATAAGAACATAAGAACATAAGAGAAGCCAATGTTGGATCAGGCCAGTGGCCCATCCAGTCCAACACTCTGTCACACAGTGGCCAAAAACACCAGGTGCCCTCAGAAGGTCCAGGAGTGGGGGCAGGAAGCCCTCCCACTGTTGCCCCCCCCCCCATCAAGCACCAAGAATACAGAGCATCACTTGCCCCAGACTGAGAGTTCCTATCTATACTTTATAATGCTGCACAGAGTCTAGTCTGTGTGATGGTCCATGTCAAATTGCCTGCTGAAGTAATGCTGCAATGCTGCAAGCCAGTATCTCTTTGGGTTATAGTGGAAGGAATATGTTTTCTATAGCCTGATCCCATGAGCTGCTAGATTCAGTTAGTAATGGTCTGTTTGGAGGTCAGATAGAATTTTATGCCACGAAATTATGTTTGCAATAGGATACTCATTTCAGAAGAGCAATAGTGTAGGAAACTATTGTACAGCCACTAGAAAAGTTTGCCAAACTAATGCTTATTGAGGAGATAGGTGTATCTTCAGACATTTAAGGCTGATACACAGCTGTGCTGAGCAATCTCAACTTGTTTATATGGGGTGGAAGGCTTAAAATGAATGGTATGCAGTCCAGCAAAAGTTAGTTGCAACCAATTCGAGTTCAAAGCATTATAGTGAGACTCAGCTGTGATTAATTGAAGCCCCAATGGTTTGATCAGCCATATTGGTTTTTGCTGGGTTGTGAATAAGGTGTTGGAGACAATCTTTAGGACACAGAGAAGAATAACTACCAGATTATGTGGCGTTATTTGGCAATGCTATTGTGGTACAGTGCACATCTCCGAAGACAGATTCTACAAAGGTATTGTTTTTTGTAGGCAGTTACTCTTGTGAGAAAATTTAAGTGTACTGCACATTTTGTCAAGCAGGCAAAAAAAAATTAAGTTTGAAGATTTTTATGGCAAATGTCAAACAGGGTCAAGAGTTACACAATTCACCAAGATCTTTTCTTGAAATGAATGAGGTTTGTTTCAAACATTTTTCAAGTTTATGTTTTGTGTTGTCTCCCAAGAACCAGAAGGTGGCACTAAAGAAGTGGGAAAAATCACTTTGGATTTCTTTGTCTGATATTGTTGCTTACATAACTTCATACAAATATTAGCAGTAGCTGTATTCAAATAAATGTTAACATTCTTTGAAATGACTCAAAAGTACAATCCATGATTTAGAAATAGCTTGTGCCATTTTTATATGAAAAATACTTTTGTTCAGGTGTAGTTTGCATGTATTAAGCCCAGGCACAAGTTATCATGGGTTGGTTCCTGCCACAGATACTGAAAAATGCTTTGCAGCCTTAATGGAGTGGTCCTGGGTGAGGGAGGGAGTTTTGCATTTTTTTTAAAAAAATGACATAAATGTAATATTTGTTCATCAAATCAGCTGCAGTATTAGGGCTGAGAGGTGATTATTTGAGATCCCTGGTATGTTTTTCAATACAGGCTCTTCATTTGGGATTTCGGATGCAAAATCCCTCTTCTGGACGCAAGCAAAAGAATGTTACAAAAACATGTCAAGAATTCATTACTCTGTTGTGCTGGTGAAAGAGCCTTTCCAGGCTTGGGGGGTGGGAATAATCAGAATGTTTGAAAGCTGCCGTTAAGCTGCAGCTGTGTCCAATGTGCTGTAGAAATGGTGAGAACCATCCCCTATGTAAAACTAATAATACTACTTAGTATTTCTTAGAGTGCTTTCATAGTGCTTGCCTCCCTTTTCCATTTGTCTGCACTGGAATGCTCTGCAGACATTGAGCGTACCAGGGAAGGCCAAGATCTGGTAACAGTAGTGCTTTCCCAGAAGAAGTGGAATTCACTGGTCTACACCTCACATCCATCAGGCTCCTAGCCACCATTCTAAGCAGCCACAGGCAGCCGTATAGTGCTGTGGTGCTGGTGAAAGACACATTCTGCCACTTCAGGACGTTCTGTTGCTCCTCAGTGTGCTTGGAGCAGGCTCCTTTCAAGAATGGTTGGGCAGATCTAATAGGAACTCAATCAAGGCATGCTGAAGATTTTCCACAGTTCCCAGTCAATGACCAATACCATGCAGCTGTCAAAATGCAATTATGTTTTGTCACCAGATTCCTGGAAGAATTGGGCTTCCTGGTGCAAGTCACAAACACCCCACCCCCCATCATTGCTTCTTCTAAAAATGAGTGTGTAGACACAACTAGAAATGTTGTATCATAAGTGTGCAATTAATTAAACTATTAATATTTGTGTTGGGTTTTTGGGTGGCACATGGTGCACATATTTTCAAGAAATCCAGTATTCATCCCTATTTAGAAACAGCCTTCTGGGAATGCATGACTGTTGGGTCAGTTAACTACTAAAGGGGAAAGATGCTCTAGCACGTCTTCATTCATAGCGCAGCATATTTACTGTAAGCTCTTTATTAATACCATGTCTAGTGTTTCCCCCTTTTATAGGGGCCTGTGGATATCCTCTTCTGCAGCACCTAACAACACCTGTCAGGACCTAACAACAGATTATGGTTTTTTTCCTGGCTCCATGTAATGCACATGTACTTCCCCACTCTGAATACAGTTCCCAGGCATGTTGGGACTGATTTCAGCCAGAACTGTAGCCTGTGAGGATAAGAAGCTTTGTCCTTACCCCAGTGCCATTTTCCTGACCTGAAATGACCCTTGGAGACAGTTGGGCTTGTTAGGGTTTCTACATGTGCTAATGAGCTACACACATGTTTTCCCAGTGGGCCAAATAGTGGTTGTCTGGGGCTGTTTCAAGTCAGGAAAATAGCATGGGAGAAGGCATAAGAATCCTCTCTATGTGCACAATAGTCCCAGTCCAAACTGGAGCTGCATGCACGTGAGAAATGAATTTCCAGTACAGTCCTCCAGGTGCATGTCTGATCACATGGAACTCAGGGGAAAAATAACATGTAGTTATGTCCTCTGAAGGCCTTTTTATTATGTGTCAAAGAACAAGGCCCATGATTGAGAGGTGCATAGATTAATTAACAATACATTTCCGCATTCTGAGTTTTGCTGGGGACTTTGTTCTGTAAAGACCAGAAACTAGCCAAAATTTGCTGTATGCTGTATTCAACACAATAGAGCCCTCCTCTGAGAGAAGAGTTAGTTGCAGGCTTCATGGGGTGTGACCTTTGGAGGAGTTTGCCACAGAACAGTCATTCTTACTATAATGTAATACTGAACAACATATGCATGTTTTATGCTGTCATGCTGAATCCTTAGCTCAGTGCCTTAATGCTGTTTGGGAGCCCAGAGCATCTTTTACACAGTGTATATTAATGTGAGGGTAACCAGTGTGGTGATGAGTAGTATATGGTGGCAGCAGTGATGCCCTGTATGCTCATAGTTCATTCACACTTTAATCAAGAACCCTGTACTCTCCTTACTAGTCACACACTACACCTACTCATACACTTCAAGGCGCTGGGAACATATGTTGCCCATGTTGAAACAGCTACATCGGCTGTCAGTCTGTTTCTGAGTTCAATTCAAGGTGCTGGTTATGACCTCTAAAGCCCTTCATGGCCTGGGACCTACATATTTGAAGGACCGTTTCCATCCATATGATCTTGTGCACCAACTACAGTCATCAGGCAGCCATCTGTTTGCTATCCTACCACTTAGGGTGATCCACCTGGCACCAGCCAGAGCCTGGGCCTTTTCCATCATGGCTCTGGCTCTGTGGAATGGGCTGCCAGAAGAAATTAGGGGGGGCTCCTCCTTGGAGATCTTCAAGAGATGCTGCAAGGCCTACCTGTTTGCCAGGGTTTTGAGGGGTTTGAATGGTAGGCATCTTTTAAGGAGGAAGATATCTGGGGTTTTCTAGTTTATTTTTGGCTTTATGGCCAGGGAAGTTTTTAACTATTATTGTAAGCCACCTTGAACCATGAGGAAAGGCAGGATATAAGTAGGGTGGCCAGGTCCTACCTTTTGCCAGTGTGTGGGGGCAGAAGCTTCTCTCCTGGGATCTTCTGGCACATGCATGTGGCACGCACCATGATGATATCACCTGGAAGTGATGTCATTGTGCTAGGCATGTTGCCAGAGGAATGCCCAGCATTTGGCTAGAAACTCTATACCATAAGAGTTTTCAGGCCAAACGCTAGAGCATCCCCCTGGTGCCGGGCACGTTGGCCTGATCCAGGCACTTTGGGGGTGGGGTTCCCCCCGCCGGCTGGATCTGGGCTGGCGAATCAGGGGCCCTTAAAGCAGGCAATCCCCCCCCCCCCCGGAATCTAGCAACCCTAGATATAAATGTTTTAATTAATAAATTAATAAAAATCATACTAGCACAATGTTGAAACTATAGAAACATAAAGCTGAAACAGAATACAGTGTCATAAATACTAACTCTGTCCATGTTAAACAAAATTATTTTGTTGTTGATGCAACATTCAGTGCTCTATTGAAGCCATTCTACGTGTCAGTGAAATTACCTTTCTGTGGACTCCAGTTTGCAACACTGTGATCTGTTGTGCTGTGAATGAAAACATCAAAAATGTTCTTGCTCACATGATACTTAGAATGGCAACAACCTCAGATGCTTCAGCTGAGGAGAGACTGTGGGATTATTTGTTGACAAGGGAGGTTAAATAAAAATATGATCTGTTGACAGCTGAAGAAGTACCCACAAAGTGTTAAGCTTTGTAATATTTATTATATTAATGCAATACATTAAAGTTTGGTGTGTTTTATGTGACTGACTGAGCCAATCAACCTCTCGTTATGATAAAACAGTTGTGTTCTCTGTGCTTTTTTCCTAGCAAAAACACCTATGGAATAATCATACTCAGGTCCCATTGAAGGTTACATTTCTAATCCCTAACAACTTTCCAGTAACTGATTTGTGGACTGTAGCCTAATTTCTCTTATAATAATGGCTTCAGGGGCAAAAAATGTGTCATTTGTAATTTACAGTACAAATGAGAGTGGCTGGCCGGTGCCGTATTTGTCTGGAGCTCATCAATGACATATAATTCATTTTGCCTGATTGCCATGTGTGTTAGTTGCTAAGCAGCTAAACCTGTTATGCAGATGCTACCATATGGGTGTAATCAAGTTAAGTTGCATTTAAAGCATCCAATATTACTGCTGTGTGTCACATTAGAGAACATTACGACAGCTATATTTTGCATTCTGGCCCTTGGCAGGGGCATTCATAGTTATCAAATGTCATGAAACTGGACGTTTTGGTCGAGACATTTCAAGTCTGTTGAGGCCACTAATACGTTCTGATTCAAAAATAACCCAGCACACATCAAATCCATCAAACATTTTCCTAGATCATTTCACAAAGTGCAGGGTATGAGAAAATATTTTCTTGCAATCTTTAAGATACCTATTATAACAAGCCTGAACGCTCCCTAGAAGCTAAAATGACCAAACTGAGGCTATCCTACTTTGGTCACATTATAAGACAAGAGTCACTGGAAAAGACAATAATGCTAGGAAAAGTTAAAGGCAGCAGGAAAAGAGGAAGACACAACATGAGATGGATTTGATTCAATCAAGGAAGCCACAGCCCTCAGTTTGCAAGACCCGAACAAGGCTGCTAATGATATAATGTTTTGGAGGTCATTAATTCATAGAAGAAGAGTAGGCTTTTATACCACACTTTTCTCTACCTTAAGGATTCCCAAAGTGGCCTACAATTGCCTTTCCTTCCTCTCCTCACATCAGGTACCCTATGAGGTAGGTGGGACTGAGAGAGTTCTGAGTGAACTGTGACTGGCCCAAGGTCACCCAGCAAGCTTCATATGGAGGAGGGGAAAATAAAACTCAGTTCTCCAGATAACAGTCGATCAGTCTTAACAACTATACCACACACTTTGACCTGGATAGCCCAGGCAAGCCTGATCTTGTCAGATCTTGGAAGCTAAGCAGGGCCAACCCTGGCAAGAACTTGGATGGGAGACCTCCTTGGAATACTAGAACCGGGAGGCAGAGGCAGGCTGTATCAAGCCACTTCTCTGACCGACATCCATACCCCAGTAGGGGTCACCAGAAGTCACCATGACTTCCAGGCATGCATGCATGCACGCGCACGCACACACACACAAAATACAACATACACCCCTAAAAAAACCCCAACTATACCATGCTGGGTCTCAGAGCCAAAGTGGCTTACAGCAGTATTCTCTATCCTTCCACTTCACCCACACAGCAGCCCAACTATGAAGTAGATTAGGGTGAGAGAAAGTGACTGATCCATGGTCACCCAGCCATGGAGAAGTGGGAATTTGAACCTGGGTCTTCCAGATCCTAGTCCAGCACACTACCACTATACCACACTGGCTCTCTGTCTAGGTCGTGGCCTGACTGAGACCTGTTCAACTTAAGCAGGGCTGTCATATCATGTGCTCTCCTACCATACTCAGAGGCCGCTTCTCCCTGGACCTGACACCCAACATAGGTTGGCAGAGCTTCTGTTTCTTGAAGTACCCTTTTTCTGGAAGGTTCAGTTGGTCTCTTTCTATAGCAGCATTTGCCTTATGGAATGGTCTGCCAGAAGATGCATGTGGCAATTTCTCTGGCTACATTTCAAAAATTATGGGCCATGGCTCAGTGGTAGAGCATCTGCTTGGCAGGCAGAAAGGTCCCAGGTTCAGTCCCCAGCATCTTCAGCTAAAAAGATCAGGTGGTAGGTGATGTGAAAGACTTTCACCTGAGACCCTGAAGAGTTGCTGCCAGCCTGGGTAGACAATACTGACCTTAGTAGGCCAAGGGTCTGATTCAGTACCGAGGCAGCTTCATGTGTTCAGTGTGCTGTTTTGTTTCAGTGTGTTTTTGACAATGAAATTTGGATTTAGTATTTCCTTTGCTGCTGAAGTAGTCTTTGCTTGCTGGATATTGTTAAGGTCATTGGCGTCTAGTCATGCATGACCATGGAAATGTCTTTGGACAATGCTGGCTCTTTGGCTTGGAAACAGAGATTAGCACCACATCCCTAGAGTCATATTCGACTGGCTTTCGAGCAAGGCAAACCTTTACCTTTACCCAATGAGAGCTTAATATGAGTATGTCCACTAACCATAGGTCAGCATCTTTCAGTGGCATAAGCCACTTCAATGCCATCCTGCTAAGCCCATTGGCTCCAATTAACTTATAAAGATATAATTCTGCTTAGGATGGCACTGGAAGTATGTTATCAGCATGCAGTTAACTAACGCAAAGTCACCACTTACTTGTTGCACATGAGGTGTTTCTGGTGGATAAACTAGAGGACTGTGGACTGGACTCTAGGATAGTTAGGTGGATAGGGAACTGGTTGAAGAACCACACTCTGAGGGTATTTGTAAATGGCACGTCATCTGAATGGAGGGAGGTGTCCAGTGGAGTGCCACAGGGCTTGGTTCTGGACCTAGTACTTTTCACAACATAGTCCCACTGTACACTGCATTGGTCAGGCCACACCTGGAGTATTGTGTGCTATTCTGGAGGCCTACTTCAAAAAGGATGTGGACAGAATGGAGCGCGTGCAGAGGAGAGCAATGAGGATGATCGGGTGGTTGGAGACCAAGCCCTATGAGGAAAGGCTGAGGGACTTGGGAATGTTTAGTCTGGAGAAAAGGAGGTTAGGGGGAGCATGATTGCTCTCTTTAAGTATTTGAAGGGCTGTCACTTAGAGGAGGGCAGGGAGCTGTTCCTGTTGGCAGCAGAGGATAGGACTCACAATCATGGGTTTAAATTAAGGGCAGGAAAGGTTCTGGCTGGATCTTAGAAATTTTTTTTGCAGTAAGAGTTGTGCAACAGTGGAATCGGCAGCCTATGGAGGTGGTGAGCTTCCCCTCACTGGCAGTCTTTAAGCAGCATCTGGACAAACACTTGTCAGGAATGCTCTAGGCTGATCCTGCATTGAGCAGAAGGGTGGACTAGATGGCCTGTATGGCCCCTTCCAGCTCTGTGATTCTGTGAAGGCAACTGAATCTGTACTTTCTTGTGTCGGTTTGGGTGATGATATTTTACAGAGCACACAACTAATGTTTTTGAACACATGTCAGAGTTTGTGTATCTTCAAGATACTGTCACAGTCTGTGAAAGCTATCAGTGTGTTGGAAAAAGTATACTGTGGGAAAATACAAGCAGAATGTCAAAGTTCTGTAAATACTGAGTGTTTTTATTGTCTCGTAGACACTGTTCTTTGTTGTGTCCAGATTGCTGACCTGGTTTTGGAAAGCTTGTCGATATGCTGCTTTTGTCATTTCTCCCAGTACTTGAAAAGTTATGGAAGCCTAGTTAGCTCGCTGAAGTTCTTTTGTTTCCTTCTGCCCTTTTAAACTTTTAATATTTGTTGAGTATTGATACAGGAGCATTCAGCATTTTCAAATGATTTACTCTCCCACACCACAGAAGGATGTCATAGGAATGTGCTCCTGGAGACAATGAGGGGGAAAATGGAAAACTGTCCTCATCAGCATGGTTCAGATGAGAAAGCATGGTTTATCACTCTGGGATGAGCTGAGGGATTTTATTTTCTTGCATACTCCCTCCCCTTCCTTCCTGTCCATCGTGTATTGCTAGGAAATGAAACACTTCCGCTTTCCTGGCAAACTGAGGCACATTCTTAGCTTTGAACTACAAACTGGTATTTGTATCTTCCAACCAAGCCAGGATTCCAAACACTGGTTTAATCCTGATTTAGAGGACAGAGAACAAGCCATAGTTTGTGGTTTGGTTATAGCAACAATCAATGAGTGGTCACAGAAGTGGAAAGTATTAATTTCTGAGTGGTCCTTGAGGAAAAAAACGGGGGTTGTATGGCTGCCCAAGGATTATCCAAACTCACTCCTTTAATGACAAGCCATAGGTTGTATTTGCATTCGAACCATGTCATTAAGATATTCACCAGGCTCCTTTAAGCCTAGACTGATGATGTGATTCTGGTTTGCATTTGTAAAAGTGTATGTGGCTTCACTCATGTAGACAGATAATATTCCAGATCAGAATAGCAGTGATTAAGGAAAACTTTTGAATTGCACGAGCTATGTTGTTTTCTGCTGTGAGAATAGTAGCATTTCTTAATAATTTGGTGTCTTCTATGTATTTTGCTCCAAACAGTAATTTTGTTGAGTGTATACATTCCTTTGAAGAATATTTTGTGGTATCAAGTATTCAAGGTGATACACCACTTAAAATAATATAAATTGTTACATAGCAAGTTGGTGCTGATTTTTCTGTCTGCCAGGTTATTCTGTTTGTGCCTGCAGAGCAATGAATGATTTTAATTTTCAAGCTTTGAAAGTAGCGTTTTCTAATTGCAGGAAAGTCCACCCCCCAAACTTCTAAGTTAAGCAGATGTTCTCCTAAAAAAAAAAGAAAGCTCTTGGTGGGCATTTTTTAAAATCTGCTACTGCTTTGATGCCATGTCCTCCCCTTAAAATTACTGGGTTATCTTCTTTTAGGCATTAGTTGCATGGGCAGGTCCAGCCAATCAAGGATCATGAAAGAATGGGATACTGGCAAATATTTTAAAGTTTGTTTGGTACAGTTAGTAGAAAATTACCAAAATGAGGACTGGGCTATTCAGAGCTGTGGTTCCCCCACCTTTCAGGTCAGCCTTAGTGCCTAGTTGTTTAAATATTATGGAGAAACCACCCACTGCTGATGTTCTTGCATGCTTGTGGGAGAATCCTTTAGGCACATGTTTATGAGCTGGGGTTTTTTGTCAAGTAAACAACTGCATCACCCTGTATGAAGGTTCAGGAAAGAGGAAACTGTGCATAAAAATTCTGATTCTTCAGCAGCTTCTCCCCACCCCCCACCCCCAATCCTGGGAAGTGATCTTGCTTAAGATTCTTTCAAGGCATTTTATTACTTTGGAAGTGGGTGACGAGGGAAACAAGAATAGCACAGGGTAATTATACTCAAGAGTATTTCAACAGTCTTCAGAATATTGAAGCTTATTTAAAATTGTTTCTTAAATATATGTTTCTTTGTGCTGTGAAAATAAAATGAATATTCACAAAACATGTGATGGTTTTAATGGCTGATTACATATAGTACTTCCCGCCCTCCCAAGTCAAGACAGGGCAGTTAAGGATCACTGTGGCTCAGCTCTGAAGTGCATGAAGCAGGGTTGGTTTGTTTTTTAAAGCAACTCTGAGTATGTGCCTTTGAACACACATGAAGTTGCCTTATACTGAGTGAGATCTTTGGTCTGTCAAGGTCGGCATTGTCTCATAAGACTGACAACAGCTCTCCAGGGTCCCAAATTTTAATGAATTATGGGTCTGGAGGCCATGTGTTAATTGTCATTTCCCCCATTTTGTTATGTTCCTGCTTCTGCACCCATACTAGGCCTCAGGATCATTTCTGTAATTAGCTTAACAACCAATATTTTTCCCCCTAAAAAAGAGGGGGGGATTGGCTCCCCCTCTTCCTCCTCAGAGCTTTAGAGGGGTAGGATGCAGAACTGGCCCTTGTAGTTTTAGAGGGAAACGGCACCCAATTCTGAATCAGGGACTGGGATCTGAGAGAACCGCGTAAAACCCTTCCTCCCTCAGTCCCTGTGTGGGCTTTCCTGGGACTGCTAAGCCCAGTTGCTGTTGACACTGGGAGGTGTGTGTACCATGCCAGCTTGCTTTAGACAGAATTGCCAACCTCCAGTTGGGGCCTTCAGGTCTCCCAGAATTACAGTTGATCTCTAGATGACAGAGATCAGTTCCCCTGGAGAAAATTGCTGCTTTTGAGGGTGGACTCTATTGTGTTATAGCCCACTGAGGGCCCTCCCCTCCCAAACTCCAGACTCCCCTCCAAAATTTCCAGGAAAATCCCAACCCAGGGTTGGCAACTGTATTTTAGACAGTTAAGTTCAGATGTGTTAAGAAACTTGTACTTGTTTGTCTTTGCTTGGTAATTTTTCTCTGTTAGAGCACTTGATTCTTTTATACTTTTGTACTTTTTCTATTTTATATGTTATTTGTTAATAAATGTTTTCAAATATTATTGGAGGAGTTCTGTAGGCCTCATACATAAAGCAGAATTTGCCAGGGGAATCAGAGGGCAAAGGGAGAGGTGAGCTGGCCCCCCATCAGTAAAGTAAACCCTCCGGGTTTTCCGGTCGGAGGAATGGAGGTCTGACACGCTTTGCAAATGCGCAAGGCAGACAGCGGCTCTTCCTGACAGCTTAGGTGGATTAATCCACCTGACGCAACCTCACACAGGTAGTGTGAGGATCAGCAAGCAATATAATCCAGGTTTGAGCAACCTCAGTGAAGGGAAAGCCTCGGAGGAGACTTTTCCGACACCTTGAGCACTGCAGCCGAAGAGGATTTTTGCGAGTATCTCTAAGGAGCCGAGCTGAGCTGATAAATTCAGCATAAAACCTCCAATTCCCCTGATTCCTTGGCAAAGAAGACAAAGTTTAAACGTTGGGACCACATCTGAAGCGAAGTAACAACAAAAGGTAACAGAAAAAAAGTTTTTGCCTTACCACTATCACGTTTTGAAAGACGAAAAGCAGATCGGGTGAAGCAATAGACTGTTGTAGACTGGATGAGAGCAGTTTTGAAACGCCAAAAAGCCGAATTTGAACTTAAAAAGCCAAAAAAACAAGTTGTTTAACATTCCTGTGGTTAAGAAGAGTCGGGAGGGGGAGCCAAGCATCGCGAGACAAAGAGGAAGAAGGGAACCAAGCATCGCGAGACTAAGACGTGAGGACTGAGTTAGGAAGTGACGGCTAGAAGAGCAGACAAGAAGGGAAAAGGAGAAGAACCGGAAGAAGGTAAAGGGGACTCTAAATACAGCCGGACCAGAAAGACCACAACAGGAAGTGACGTGCAGAGAGCAGACAAGTAAATAAAAGGAAGGGACAAAAGGAAACTACGGCAAGCCAGAAGTAAGGTAAAAAGACTATAACCTTTGACATTAACCATAGAGAAGTCGCACCCGCCATTTTGGATTTATAAAATTTTTAAACTGCAATATCTCAAAGACTATATAACTTAGAAGGCTGAAACCAACATAATTCGACTTGGCAAGAATAGCTTGTTTGAATGTGCTAATTGGTGTTCGACTTGGAAAACAAGATAAAATTGATCTTTTTTAAAGAGACAAGATGGACCGCGGACTAAGATCGAGAGCAGCTACATGGTCCTCTCCTACAATGGCAGCAAAAAAAAGAAAAAGAACTACTAGCCGTTATGGAAGCAATGGAAAAGAAAATGTTAGACGCTATAGGAGAGGTAAATGTTAAAATGAATAATATAGCAGCTCAAGCAGATAAAAATTTCATGGAATTAAAAGCAGAATTTCAAAAATTATCCACAAGAACACAAGATATAGAAACTAAAGTAAAAGAACTGGAAGAAAGTACCCATAAGACAACGAGAGAGAATGAGAGGATGGAAAAGATGATGCATTACAAAGATATGCCAAACCATTTGAGATTTCGAGGGATTGAGGAAAAATTGAGTGAAGACATTTTTACAAGAATGCAAGAAGCAATAGCAGATTTTTTACAAGAACTGGAAGAAGTTGTTAAAGAGCACATGGATCTTGTTTATAGAGTTAATTCTACATACGCAAGAGACAAAAATATACCAAGAGATGTGGTTGTCCAGTTTACAATGAAAAGAACAAATCTACAAGAAGTGCTTCACTGATCCTTTTGTAATAGATGGAAAGAAAATTATAGTAATGAAAGAATTGCCTAGAGCAATGCTGCAAGAAAGGAAAAAATTCAAGCCTGACGGATAAATTAAAGGAGAAAAAAATCAGATTTCGTTGGGAAATACCTCAAGGACTAAGCTTCTATTATGGCAACTCCAGAGTTGTGATTAAAAGTACAGAAGAAATGTACGCATTCCTGGGAGAGAATAAAGATGACTTTGGCGATATTTAAGAATATACCAAGATGGATTACAAAATACTTACATGGAATGTAAATGGACTAAATTCACCCCAAAAACGTAGAATGGTAGGTCATTGGCTGGAAAAACAAAAATGTAATATAATTTGCATACAAGAAGCTCATCTTAAAAAACAAGACCACAAATATTTAATAAGGAAAAAATTGGGAGAAGAATTTTATTCTTTAGCAAGTAATAAAAAGAATGGTGTTGTAACATATGTCAAAAAAGATTTGGAACCTAACGTAATATTTAAAGACAAAGATGGAAGATATTTAGCTATTGAAATTTTACTGCAAGTACTGAAAACTTTGATTGTGAATATTTATGCTCCAAACAGAGCCAAAGAAATTTTTTTTAAAGAACTTCAAATGGAATTGGACAAGGTAAATTATGATCAAATTATGATGTTAGGGGATTTCAACGGAACTGTAGACAATAAATTAGACAGGCGCTCTAAAAGAAAGGATGAGACATCAGGGAAGCTTCCAAAAATTTTTTTTGATCTGATAAAACAAGAGAAGCTGGAAGATATTTGGAGGAAAGCTAACCCACAAGGAAAAGATTTTACTTTTTATTCTAATAGACATGACTCACATTCAAGAATTGACATGATTTGGATGACTACTAATTTAACCTTCAAGACAAGAAAAGTGGAAATTCTACCCAGAATAATTTCAGATCATAATCCGTGTTTATGGACAGCTGGGCAGGTAAAAAAACAAAAGAGATGGAGAATAAACGAGGACTTACTAGACAATCAAGAAATAATTAAAAATTACTTGAAGAAACAGACCTATACTTTCAAGTAAACATGCAGAAAGAAGTAAAAATTCAAACCGTATGGGATGCATATAAAGCAGTGATGAGAGGACTATTGATATCGCTAAATGCTAAAGACAATAAAAAGAAAAGAGAGCAATATGAAAATATTCTACAAGCCATTAAAACAAAGGAAGAAGAACTGAAGAATAAACCAGGGAAAAAGAAACTGCAAAAGGAAATCTGGATGCTACAAGACCAAGCAAAAGCTATCCTGAACCAAGAGATGTACTGGAACTTAAAAAAACTTCAACAAAAAGCATTTGAAGGTGCAAATAAACCCGGAAAATACTTAGCATGGCAACTAAAGAAAAAACGTGAAAATAAATTTATCACTAAAGTGATAAGAGATAACATTGAGATAATAGATAATAAAGGAATAAGAAGAGAATTTTTTAAATACTATGCAAAACTTTTTAAGAAGGAAAACAAAGACAGAAGAAAGATTAAAGAATACCTGCAAACATTAAAGTTACCAAAACCAACAGAGAAAATTAAAGAACTATTTAACAACCCAATATCACTATAAGAGATTAAAAATGCAATAAAAGACTCAAAATTAGGAAAAGCACCTGGACCGGATGGATTTACAGTGAAGTTTTATAAAACGTTACAGGAGTCAGTTTCACCGGTCCTACTGCTATTGATGAACGATATAGGAGTCACTGGCGAGGTACCAGAAACCTGGAAAGATGCATCCATCTCATTGATCCCGAAAGAAAATCAAGATCTGACTAATGTTAAGAATTATAGACCGATCTCTTTACTGAATAATGATTATAAGATGTTTGCTAAAATTATAGCGGACAGACTAAAAGAGCACCTTAAAGAGACTATACAAACAGAACAAGCAGGATTCTTACCTAATCGACAAATAAGGGACAATTTAAGAGTAGTAGTGGATGCCATAGAATATTACGACAAACATCCTGAAAAGGAAGTGGGCTTTTTCTTTTTAGATGCAGAGAAAGCGTTTGATAATTTAAACTGGGATTTTATGTTTGAAGTTTTAGAGCATCTTGAGATTGGTGAATATATGCTTAACCTCATCAAAGCAATATATAAAGAGCAGAAATCCTCTTTAATAATTAATACTGAAAAGACAGACGATTTTAAAGTTGAAAAAGGAACAAGACAAGGATGCCCACTTTCACCGCTGCTATTTATTTGGATTTTAGAAGTTCTACTGTTAAATGTGAAGGAAGACAAAGAGATTAAAGGCTTAACAACTAAAGGTTTTTCTTTTAAATATAGGGCCTTTGCAGATGATGTGATGTTCATAGTCGAAGACCCCTTGTCCACACTACCATATTTGTTACAGAGAGTAAAAGAGTTTGGTGACTTAGCAGGATTTTATGTAAATAAGAACAAATCGAAAGTAATGTGCAAAAATATGTCAAACAAGAAACAAAATGAGTTACAAAAACTTATAGAATGTGAGGTGGTGAAAAAGACAAAATATCTAGGTGTAAACCTAACAATGAAAAATATTGATCTTTATAAAAATAATTATGAAAAATTATGGTTGCAAATTATGCAGGATATTAAAAAGTGGAATGTATTGAATTTGTCATTGCTGGGTAGAATTGCGGTGGTTAAGATGAATGTGTTACCACGATTAATGTTTTTGTTTCAAACTATTCCAATTGTGAAAGATGTAAAAACATTTAAATGTTGGCAGAAGGAATTGTCTAAGTTTGTGTGGGGAGGGAAAAAACCAAGAATTAAGATGAAAATAATGTGTGATGCTAAAGAAAGAGGAGGGTTTCAGTTACCGAACTTAAGGTTATACCATGATGCAATATGTTTGACCTGGGTAGGGACATGGACTATGTTACAAGATAGAAAGTTATTGTCCCTGGAAGGTCACGATTGTAGATTTGGGTGGCATGCATATTTATATTATGGTAAAACAAAAATGGACAATATGTTTAAACATCATTATTTGAGAAGAACACTAATGGATACGTGGACAAGATATAAAAACTTTTTTTCAGAAGAGATACCTATGTGGATTGTACCCGCAGAAATTTTGCATCCAACATCACGGCACAAAGGACAAGATTGGTTGACGTATAGAGACTTATTAATAAGACAGGGTAAAGACTTCAAATTGAAGGAGCAGCATCAGATGGACTTCGATTATGGTTGGCTAAGATATAGACAAATATATGATATGTATAGAAGTGATAAAAAACACGGTTTTAGGGGAAAAAACAATGAAATAGAACAAGTTTGGGAGGAAGGTGGGGAAAAAATGATTTCTAAAATGTACAAAGTCTTGTTAAAATGGTTTAATGCTGATGAAATGGTAAAAGAACAAATGGTAAAATGGGCGATAAACTTTAACAAAGATATTGAAATGGAATCTTGGGAATTTTTATGGAAAAATGCTATGAGTATATCTACGTGTTATAACTTAAAAGAAAATTGTTTTAAAATGATGTATAGATGGTATATGACACCAAAAAAAATTGCAAATATTGGTCAGAATATGTCTAACAAATGTTGGAAGTGTAAAAAGAAAGAAGGTTCTTTTTATCATATGTGGTGGCCTTGTGATAAAGCAAAGATTTATTGGTCAAAAATACATGCAGAAATGGAAAAATTTTTGAAATGTACATTTAAGAAGTTGCCCGAAATGTTATTGCTTGGACTTAAACTAGAAGAGATAAATGTAAAAAAAAGGACAATAATATGGTATATGATAACAACAGCAAGAATGGTGTATGCACAAAATTGGAAAAATGAAAAAATACCAGAGGTGTGGGAATGGTTGAAAAAATTGTTACATATGGCTGAAATGGATAAATGGACTAGAAAATTGAATGATCTGTACTCAGAGACCTTTTTAGAAGATTGGAAAGATTTGAAAGAATATGTTGAAAAATACTGGGATATGAAAAATTGCATTTATACATGGTTATAATAATATAAAGTAATAGATTTAGAGTATATGAATGTATTAAGGATAATTAGACAAAGAAGTTGTTTTTTATTTTAGAATTATATAAGAATATAGAAAGTAAGAATTAATGTATAAGTATTTTTAAGAAATATGACCGTTACCAGAAATGTAAAACATAGATATAAGTATTATTATTTTGGATAGAGTGGAAAATGTGTTATGCTTCAGATGTGGTGGGAAACTGCTAATATAAGATAAAAACAAGATTATACAAACAGAACAAAATGTTATATAATATGGAAAATAGATTTGTATAAGATAAATGTATTATTTTTAATGTTTGGGGAAAAAAATTACAAAAAAAAAAAAAAAGTAAAGTAAACCCTCCAAATCCAGGTCGATAGCAATGGCAAACCCCACCCAGTGGTTAAGGGGGTGGGGAGGCAGGACAGTTAGGAGCCTTGGGAAGGGGCTCCATGGCTGATCCCTCCCATTCCAGGGCCCCCCTGCTTCTGTGAGACAAGTCAAAGACTTCCACATCACCTACTAATATTTGCTCCTTTAAACTGGAGATACCAGGGATTGACCGTTCCACATGCATAACTGATGCTCTAACACTGAGCTGCAGCCCTCACCGGTAATTACAGCTAGTCATAAAGGATTAATAAAATGTTTTCAATGTTTAGATACAGTCTCTCAAGCTTTAGTTTAAGTCCAGTTTGCTGTTACCAGAATTCTTTTCATTTCCTACTATAAATGAGGTGGAAAAATCTGAAATCAGTAGATACATGTTGCTGACTATGCCAGTCTTTCATGTTCAGCGGTCCAAAAGTAGAATCTTAAGGATGTGAAAAACTTAAAAGCGGTGTGTGTGCATTTCCAGTTCTTTACAACACAACCTTTTCTAGTTTATGCAAGTATTTTGGACCAGATTGCAAAGCTCCTGTAGTATGGATAGGGTCAGTGTATCATGGGACAATCACAATGCGTATTACAAGGTATATGGGTATGTCATACAAGAAACCTAGTTTTTCTAACAATGGTCCCTAATTTCTTAGGAAATGCCACTTTTAAAACATTGGCTCTTGGGTAGATTAAACTGTAAGCATTGCTCTGTTTGCTTCCTGAGCCCACTACTTCAAAGAAGTAGAAAGATGAATCATTAGCTCAGGATTCAAGTGTTCTCACTCTATAGTAAGAATGAGACTTTCTAAAAAAATTGAGTGCTTTCCCTGAGAAATTCTTATGATGATCAGAGAAAGATGTCTCTGGAGCCAAGCCTCACAATGTATTTCTTGCCTGTTTGAGTATTCTTGGTTTTCTGGTCATTCATGGTTATGGTTAACATCTGAAGTGATTTTTCCCCTGTTATTAATTTCAGCCTTAACACTGAAATCACTGCTGACAACATCCATGATTTTCCTGATCACAAAATATCTGTGAAAAAGGCAGATCAAGCAAAAGCTAAGGAAGCATGAAATGTATTTTGTGAGCCAACTTTCTTCCAATAGTTATCCAGACAAGGTGGGATTTCCCCCTATAGTGTTTTTGTGGACCTCATCTAAGTGGTGATTCCAGTCTTTGTATCAGAAATTATAGACCTGCTCAGATTATTGATATCCTTGGAGTATGAGGGGAATTACGTGCCTCTTCTCCCTGATCTCCTTCTACAGTATATGAATGCAATGACCAACTAGGAGACGCCATTTTTATGGGATTTTCCTGTTTCTGCTTGAACTATGCTCTCTCACAGTATAACTTTTCCACAGGTCCAACATTTCTAATGATAATTTTGGAATGAATAATGTGCAGTGCAGCAACTCCAACTTTCTCAGTCTAGAAAGAAAAAAAATTACTGAAGGCAACCCAATGTTGATGCAGTCCATTACAACAAATTTCACTGAGCCAATCAGGTTAAGGCTAACTCTTCTACAACATGACTCATTGGCAAAAACCTTTCAACACTAGTGAAAATGAATCTGATCTCTGCTTCCATTTTTCACCTCTTTCATTCTGTAGTTAAGGCTAACAGAACTATAAGACGAACTGGAGTTCAGCATTGTCTCTCTCTTTTTGCCATTGTGTTCCGCTGTCAGAATGGTCTATGTTGCTGGGAGTTATCATTCCCTTGAAACAGAGAAATATTAAGACACACAAAATAGATCTAGGCAACAGAAGCCTGAAGACAGCTTCCGGCTTCAAAGATGGCCTCCCTGCACCACACTAGTGACTTCAGGTAGGGATGGCTGGGCAGCTTTGTTTGTGAAATGTTGGGCACTGCAAAATCTCTTGACTTCCAGGCCCTGTCATACTTTGATCCTTATTTGTTTGTTTGTTTACACCATTTATAGCCTGCCTTTTATGCCCAATCAGGGCCACCAAGGCCTCTAACAATTTAAACATAATAAAATACATCATGAAACCAATTAAAACACTTAAAACACATTATTACAAGCACTTAGAGTACAACACGAAACCACTAATATACATCATGAAAATAATTAACAATGTAGCTAAAATACATACATAAAACAGAGGGCAGCAAATTAAAAGGAAGGAGGCATCATTGTTGAAATGCAAGATGAAACAAAAAAGTGTTCACCTGCTGGCAGAAGACAGTGAAAGAAGGGGACAAATGACAATATTCTTGGGGAGAGAGTCCCATATTTTTGATGCCATAACCAAGAAGGCCTTCTCTTGGGTTTGCAACCAGCCCATTATGACCCCTCTACTCTAACATAACTTTTGGTTGCATGGCTTATCACGGGGAGTGGGGGAAGCATTTGGTCCAGGCTTCACATTGACAAAGGGCTTCAAAATGAGACTTTTGACAATATCTCCAAATGAGGTTATACTTACAGTTGCAGAGCTACACAGACAGGATTGAAAGAAGATGTTCATCATACAACTTTAAACTGGTGTCCCATTACTGGGCCATACCTCATGTAGTGCACACTATGAATTATTATGCCTTCCTCCAGCAGTAATGAGGCCACGAGCAGTACCAGGCCTTGACGGCTGCAGAGAAGGCTCAAATGGGAGCTGCACCAGCCCCAGCACAGTTCTCCCTCCCCTTCCCCACAGCTTCATTTTTTATCATCTTCCGAGAACCTCAAAACACGGAAGTGCTTCTCAACCTCTGAGAGTCCCTGCCTAGTTGTCTAACAGGTATCTAGAAGATCATTCAGTATATTTGTGATTAACTTAATGGGTAGGTTGATCTTAATTTTCAAATTTTTCCTTCATGGTGAACAACTCATGGTGGAATAATGATAGACAGGACAGGTTATGAATGGATCTATGGAAATGATAGGCTCCCAAAATCTGCATGCAGGCCAAAACAAATCAGTGCTGCAAAACTGGTCAGCAGTTCTGTTATAATGCTGGTAGGTGTATGTATGTGCACTGGATGGGTTTTAAAGAGTTTGCTTTACACTCACGTATTTGAGATTCATTTCCAAGTAACAGGATAACAGCCACATGTATATCTCAAACCCAACCCCCCCGGTATGATGTGAAATTTATATTGAGGGACTTGCAAATCATAGCTCATGCTCTTAACAATCGTGCTGCACCCAGAGGAGATCCCATTCTGGATGTCAGCAGCCACCTAAAAGAACAGGTGTTGGGTTAGGGCTGGCATTCTTGATGATTTAATTTCCACTGTCCTATTTTTATAGTCACTTTCAATTACGCTTAAATTTCTAAGCTTAAGATTTGGTTGAAATAACATTTCCTTGTCTCATCTGTCTTGGCTGTTGCTCAGTGTCCACTTGTAATAAACGACACAGTTTTATCACCATAGCTGTATCTAAATACCACATGGATGAGCTTCCCAAAAGAAGAAACAAATCTTATTCCTATGACTTTTCTGAGCTGGAGGTTTAAGCTTGCTGTTCAGTGGAGTGTCTGAACTTGGGAATATTCCCTTAAGTGAAACCACTGAATTTTTGCCAATATGCCCAGCCTTTAATGATTCATCTGTGGGAAAAAGCTTAATTAGAATTGTTCCTGGTGATGTGCCCAAGGAGATTAGTTGCTATCGCCATAGTTCAGGTTCATGTTATATAAAAACATTTAGGGTGCAGCTCATATATCCATTCGGCTAATATGTGAGCTCACTCATCGAAGTAACACGATATCTGCATATTGTTTTCCTTTACCTACTTCACTCTATTTAAGATGATGGTTTACCTTCTTTAAAGGCTCACAAGGAACCCTGGATCCTATTCTTTTGCCAGTCAGGCTCATTTGAGATGATAATCCATACAGTGAAACTCTCAATACAAAATCTGGCAAGACTGGAGCATTGACCACAGACACACCTAATGCTCCTAACTGAAGGGAAGGGAAAATACTACAGTATATGCAGGTAGTTTACTTACCCATATGCCCAATTATAGTGAATGCCAGCTTTTTTTACAGATACACCATCCCTTTGCAAATAGAGTGATAACTTCAATTGGATCAAAACACATTCCACTGTTAGCATATGAGCTTTTAAGTTATGCAGAACTCTTTTTTCAGATACAGGGAGTCCAAAGCAAAAACATAATAAAAGGTGTTGCATGTCTGGGCTTGATGTGAACCCACTAGTAAAGTATCCTTTAGAACAACTGATCTGGAAAGTTTCAACAGAGACTGCAGATTGAATTGCAGATTGTTCTGGGTATGTTTCTTAAGCACTGGGTTTATGGACAATGTTGTGAAATTGCTTATGTGTTTTCTAAAAGTCTCTTTTTAAAGAAAATATTATTTTCTCAGAAAAAAGGTGGGGTACAAAAGGGGAAAAGGGGTAGGGAAAATATAATTAATCAGGTTTCTCAAATACTTTGAGTTATTACAACAAGTAAGACCAGATGTATTACCAAATATATTACATATTTCAAATGTAGATGCAGACATTAAAACATCAATATGACAATTTTAGGATACATTCTCTCTTTAAAGAATGAACAAGAACTTTCCTAAGGTTAGTGGTAATCTATTAATGATAAAAGAAATTACATCTTTAACAACCAAATGAGCTTCTATGCTAAAATTGAATCATTATAAAAACCTTAATTGCTTATCTAAATCTAAATTTTATTCTTACTAATGATTTGATTACCAGTGGAATACGGAATCACGTATTGGATCTATAATCAATATTTTCATCACCTTTAGTATGATATTTAGGTTATTCCAGAAAAAAGTCTCTAGTTTGAATGAGAATTAGTAATCATTTTGCTTATGTCACCTTGTGTATCAGTTGTGATTCACCCCCTCCCATTTCAGATTTTATTGCCCTATCACGTTGTTACTTTGTGTTTGGATGCCACTTTGCCACAAGCTGCTCCCACTTTATCTCTCCCAGCATGCCAGCCTGACCTACTAAGCAGTCATATGAACCTTCAACAGCTATATAAAACAGAGCAATATCTCAGGAGGCAGAAAACTGGCCAGGAATTAATGTCCCTGAAACCTTGTACAACTAGGAGACAGAGGGTTGCATTCTACATACCCATCACACTAAAAACCCCAACTGGTAGCCAGTGCCATACCATTGGAAGCATATTTCCATACCCATCCACTAATTTCTATCAGGACTATTTTGTCTTTTCTGATGTAACCTACAAGAATTCTGTGAGGCCCAAATCACAAGGAAATAGATGCTCTAATGAACCTTCCAGAATAAAGGGTAGCTTCCTCCAAAGACTTTGTTTGGAGGAAGAGACATTTGTGGGCAGCTGTCCTTAGACGAAGACACTTCCTGACTAAATCAGATTTTCCCACTGCCTTTCTGTTGTGAATCAAAGAGGTCTAAGGATGCCTTTGTGTTTGATTGCTTTCTCTTTTCTACAATGTGTGATTGTCATCTTGGGCTTTCTGACCCAGTTTATGTGCTCAGACTTCCATACATCTCCAGGAGCTCCCATTGGATCCAGCGATGGAATACAGCAGCCCCTGCCTCCCATTATTGTGTGAAAGATTCCGGGCAGATCCAATAGACTGCATGTGAATGAATGCAGCTCCAGAAAAGGTGATGCTGGGGCAACCAAACTGGGATCACAGTTTACAAACCCAAAAAGCGTACAAAGCCCCAAATGACCAAGCCCTATGAGTAAAAGCTGAGGGGCTTGGGAATGTACAGTCTGGAGAAGAGGGGCAGACATGATAGTTCTCTTTTAAGAATTTAAGGACTGTCAGTTAGAGGAGCGGCTGTTCCTGTTGCCAGCAGAGGATAATGGGTTTAAATTAAGGGCGGGAAGGTACTGGCTGGATATTAGGGAAAACTTTTTTACAGTAAGAGTTGTGATACAGTGGCATCAGTTACCTAGGGAGGTGGTGAGTTCCCCCTCACTGGCAGTCTTTAAGCAGCAGCTGGACAAACACTTGTCAGGGATGCTCTAGGCTGATCCTGCATTGAGCTGGGACTAGATGGCCTGTATGGCCCCTTCCAACTCTGTGAGTCTATGATTTATGGCTACTTTGTTTTATAGTTAATAAAAATACAGTGGTCCTTACATGTTACATAGATGACAGAAAAATATCACAACTAATAATGTGATCCTGTATTACAATTGAGAAAAGTCCCATCCTTACGATATTGTAAAACAGCCTCTCTAATGTATTATAATAAAGATGAGCATCTAGATGTAAGCCAGTTTTGTAGATGATTTTCCTCAGAAGTTATTCTTAGTAGGTCTTCCTTAGAAGTTATCTCCCTAAAATTAACCATAATTGTTATAACACAAGGGACACCACATGGCTAAATGGAATTTTAGTATTATAAAGGAGCATATGTGGTGTTATTTAGACTGACCTCTTGTTTATAAGTCAACACTTACATAGGAAGCAAGTTAGTCTATTAGCCTTTCCTTAATCAGGTACAAAGCTTTCTGCTCTAATACTAGCTGGGAAAACGTCTCTAAACATACTGACAACATATCCCTCTTAAAAAAAACTATCCCCCATAATTCCATGCAGCTGCATGTGAAACTACCACATCCTTGAAGGTACAGATCACAATTATAACTATGATCGAGGTTATTATCAGGCTAATAGAATGTAGTGCCTATAACATTACCTCAAATATTCTATACATTTTAAATAATCCCCTCTCATGGGTCCCTGTTAGAGCCTTCAGAAGATTCTTTGAGGAGGTCACATCCCCTTCAGAGGCAGGTTCTAACATTGTCACAGTGTCTCCAAAGATAGACAGGGTCTATTTCTGTAATTCCCAGCAGTATGTTGAGGTTACTCTAACATGCTTTGAGAGATTTGCTAGTGAGTCACAGAAAGTAAACAAAATCATGGGAGTCCATGAATAAAGTAGGCTGTACACTGTGTCTCTGCAGGAATCATTGTTTTGGTTTTGCCTCTCTCCACCCATCATCTTCTGGGGACTGGTAAATCTGCTGTTTCTATATTAGGAGTGATTGTGTAATTAGCTGGAATTACCTGCCTTCAGAACTGGCTGCCATTTGAGTCTCTGGATGAATCATTGTTCTGGGCCTGCTTCTTTCCAATCAGGAAGCACATCAAGATTTATTGATTGATTGATTTGACTTTATCCTGCTCCTTTCCCCGCCAAGCAAGACTCAGGGCAGTGATCCATATGGAAAAACAGGGGGAGTGTTCTTGCAAGAATAGGTTACTCTTGCACACTAGAAAATCTTTTCCGCTCTTAGAATAACATGTACCTTCCATTTAGATTCAGAAAACAAGCAGACTTTCGCTATCAGATATCTGGGGAAACTAAGCAATGCCTGTTCTAGTCCACTCTACATATTCTCCATTCCAGCCGCCCACTACTTTGTTCTGAAGAGCAATAAATTGATTTTAGCAGCACTTTTCAAAGCTGGCCTGGTTGCCTGGTTAACAGAAATCCACACAAGAAAGTGACAGCAAGCAGGTACAGCGGCTGGTCTAGCCTGTGGAATATTCTCATTTTATCCACTTGTAGTGTGGTGTTTTAAAGCTTGTTTACATTCTTAGGGGGCAAGTGTCAAAGCAATTGCTTGGAGAGGTAGAAAGATACATGTTGTTGTTTGCTTTTTTATGTGAAGTGAAGGGTGAATTGCATTAATAATCAAACTGTTTCCCAGATAGTCAAGAGAACATTGTGTCTTAGTAAGCTGGGTGGGGAAATTTCTGCTATATTTGTATAAAGAAATCTAAACTATGAAAACAAAACAAAAAGTATTCCCTAGATGTTATCATCATACAATGAAGGGCTGTTATTAAGAAAGAAAAATCATTATACAAAAAGTTTGTGCCTTTAAATGAAAGGAACCATGTTAAAAAGCTGATATTGAGCAGTATTTAAATACAGTTTAATATATCTGCACAAGCTGAAGCTGATGAAGAAATGTGACGAAAGGAGCAGAGGAGTTGAAGGAAGGAAGCATTCATCAGACAGCTTCCCATTGTCAGTATATCTAATTCCCAACATGGCCTGATCTGTGGATACATAAATCCACAGCTACACATGACATCATTCTACAAACCTAAGAAAATCCCCACATTTGCATAAAAATCTAAAATAAAATACATTGGAGGTTCAATCTGACCAAAAATAATAGAAGCAGTTCCTGTATCTTTAAGAAATGGATAGCCTCTGAGATCTCAGTGGCCATTGGGGGGGAGTTGCTAGGCAACCACAATAATATCACCAGTCTTCAGACCTTAGCTTCTGTCAGTAAAAGGCCCTTTCCAAGGCTATTTTGCCCTCCCAGTCCTCCCTTGTTCCCTTCCTTTCTGCCACACATGGAAAACTCATTGGGGCCAAGCCAACAGCAGCCACTGGGCAACTTGCTGCCATGTAATTTATGTGACTCACTCAGGTGCAATGGTGGCTGCTGGATAGTTTGATTCTACACAACTCTCCTGGCCCCTCCGCATAACTTGCATGACTTGGCTGGGCATAACAATGGCCACCACACAACTCACCCAAGCAACCTGCTATTGCATAACTTTTGCAACTTGCTCAGACTTTTCCCAGCATGGAGCTGCCAGAAGGAGGGAAGAAGGGAAAGATTTCTACTGGTTAGAGAGTCTCAGAATGGTAGCTAGAATAAAGTTCATTGGAGAGCAGTAAGGAGAGAAGGAAACAGGGATAAGGAAGAGAGTATGGGAGATAGCAACTTTGTGTGGGGAAGGAAGTACAGGGGGAAATTAAGTGACCCCTGCAAGTCCTTGCACGTTCCACACATTATATATCTCATTTTGAACATGGCCCCCAAGTAGATAGAAAAGTCCAGAGAATGGGGCAAAATTCAGATGGGGCATTCCTTTGCAGACCTGGGAGTCCCTTCAGATATGCAGATAAATGTTAACTCCTAAAAAAATGGACAGGGTGTTAAATCCCTCCCAAAGGGAGGAATATTAGATGTGTTTTTGCAGATAGTTTAAAGGAGCATTCCCTTTGGGGTGGCTGTGGCAAGGGGGGGAGCATGAGACCCACCGCTGCATAAACAAGGCTGAGAGGGGGAGAGGAACCCATTGCCACTCATGTTCCAGGCAGGTGGAAGGATGGATAGAGGAAGGAAGAGCTGGAGCTACCACCACATGAGCCAGGCAGACGCTGGTGACTCTGCAGGCAGCTGGGCTGGCCAGCAAGAGAGGACAAAAAGGATCATATTCCCCCCCACAAGCCGTGCAAGTTGCCCACTTCTATGTATTTATTTACTTTATTTATATCACACCTATGTCACCCATGGGGCCCCAAACCAGTTTGCATCACTCTTTTCTCTTCCATTTTTTCCTCACAGCAACCCAGTGAGGGAGGTCAGGGTGAGAGTATGTGATTGGCCCAAGGCTACCCAGGAGCTTCCATGACAGAGTGGCAGTTCAAACCTGGCTGTCTCAGATCCTAATGTGACACTCAAACTACTACACCATACTATCAATGGGCCTGCCTACTGCACTGGCTTAGTGGTAGAGGCCTGCTTTACACATAGAAGGTCCCTGGTGAGTCTCTGCTACCTCAAAAGGTGCTAGTAGGAGATGTGAAAGAGGCTCTGCCAGTGTGAATAAACAGTAGGGATCCTGACAGACCATGGTCATATCCAATATAAGACAGCTTTATTTGTGAATACATTATCAATCATTTGTATTCAAAATGGTGTACATATTTTAATTTCACAAAAGAAAGCAGAGTTCATTATTTTGCATGTTCAAAGATCACTGAAAAAAAAAATATAAAGCCTTTTCCCAAACTCCAGAAATGTGTCCTGTTGACTTACACCAGGAAATGTTTATTTTAAGCAGAAAAGGAAGAGATTAAAAAAAAAATCCATTCTGTTAGAAATTACTTTAAAGCAATTTCAAAGGGTAAATATCTTAGTTTGTTGCTGCTGCTGCTGCAGCAGCATATATTTTCCTCTCTTGTAACATATATGAAATATATTACTGTTTTTTCCGCATGAATTAAGTAGTTAAGTTCTCAGGCCATCCAGTCTTGGAGATATTCAAGCACATGATTGCCTCATACACACATACACAAACATACACCATCCCCCCCCCCCCATCAGAATTGCAGTTTGTGTAAGGAAGTGAGATCTGGATAGTCTATGCTGGATCAAGGCTAGAGACGAGTCAGTTCAGCAGCAAGTGAGTTAATTTACTAGAAGGGAAAGGCAGAGGGATATACTCAAGGCTGAGCATTCTGTACTTCTGTGATGGCAGTGTGCACGCACAAAATGTTATAAGTGGTTCAGAGTACAGCATCCTGGAAATCCCTGCTTGCTTTCTCTTTTCTGTTTATAGGCTACAGATACAAGTTTGAAGGCATGTAGACACAAGCTCCTGGTAGAGATTGCAGAAATCTTATTCAGGGACTGAAGCTGTATGTTCTACCTTTTTTTTCAATCAGTAAGAAATTAGGCACAATAAAGAGCACATTTGGTAATCTACAGTATTGAGTAGCTAAATTTGGCTTTCCTTGGTGCATATTATATTACTGTCAAGTTTGCAGGGTTTTTTAATATATTTTTTTAAACCAAGGTTGGATCTTGTGCAGCCCCAAAGGCCCCCTAAATGCTACTTTTTGGGGGATAGGGGACCCCAAAACCAGCATGAGGAGGTCTGCCATGGGAAGAGGGAATTGGCAAAAAAAAAATCACTTCCCCATCTTCCATTAGCAGAAATTTGAAACTGAACCCAGCCCACAATAGGTAGTTCTGGATCCAATCCTTGACTTCAGTTATAATCCCCATGGTATCATTGTCAGGATTATAACTGAAGTCGAGGATTGAAGCTGGTGCCATTTCTAGAAAAGTGTTAGGTCAAATTAGGCACCAGAAGTTGGTAGATTTGAGACCTAAGAAGACCAGGAAAACAGTCCTTGAGGTAACAAATATAAACTTGTTTGGAGGATCAAAGCAAGAACCAGGCTTATCCGAAGAGTTCCACAAGACGTAAGGAAACAGAGCCAGTGTCAGAATGGAGGAGGGAAAAGGCAGCAGTGAGAAACTGAGAACGTGTCTCCTAGCGCAAGTCACAGACACAGCTGGCCAGTAAGCAACACAGAACTTATGGTTCGTTGCAGAGGCAAAAATCCCAAAAGTAAAACTGTAAATTTTGACCAAGTGGAGCAGAAGTCAGTTGCATCTAATAAAAACCAGTGGCACAGATTGAGCTTTCCTTGGTTGTCATTGTGGCAGCAGCTCTGGACGTAATGAAGGGTGTGAGAAGCAGAAACAAAAGGTTCTTCTGCTTTCTGTCTTCATGCTTCTGAAACTGAGTTGTAATTTCTTCAAGGGAAGATGTGCAAATTCCTGAGTCAGGGACCACTTATACAATTTCCTGTTGGGGAAAATTGAAAATTTATAGTTTGGATAAGACAAAGAAGCATGGATATTGTAAGATACAAGTAGGGGACCCACAATGACTTGCGGGGGCTTCTCATTTTCTCCTCCATGACTATTTCTTGTTTCTCTTTCCTGAAAGCCCCACTCCCTACTTCCCACTCTCCTTCCCACCCACTAGCAAACCTACCTTTATGTGCTTCTTTGCCTTCAGCTTTCCCTCCCTCCCTCCCTCTGGCAGCCTCTCTCTTCAGGAAAATGCTGACGGAGTTGCACACTGCAGTTGCCTGACCAGGCCAAGTTGTGTGATGCCAGCCAGGCCTAATGGTGCAGTGGGGAACCCACAAGGACTTGTTAGGGTACCTCATTCCCTCCCATTTCCTACTCCCTACACTTCTCCTAATAACCCCCATATCCTCAACTTTCCTTGCATCTTTCTCTCCTACCCACCCACCCACCCACTCACCCACCCACCCACTTTTTATGCTCCCTACCATCTTCTACTATATTTATTATTTATTTATTTTCTTTATACCCAACCTTTCTCCACAATGGGAACCCAAAGCAGTTTATATCATTCTCCTTTCCTCCATTTTATGCTCACAACAGCCCTTTGATATAGGTTAGGCTGAGAATGTATAACTGGTCTAAAGTCAACCAATGACCTTCCATGGCAGAGTGGGGATTTGAAACCTGGGTCTCCCAGATCCTAGTGTGAAACTCTAGCCACTGCACTACACTGGCTTTTATGGGGGGGCTGCTGTGGAATAATAGCTAACAGCTGGACCTCAATGAGTCATGTGTGTCAGGTGGAATTAGGGTTGCCAGCCCCCAGGTCCCATCCCCACTTTGGGGGGGGGGGGCTTCAATCTGCTGCAAGCCAGGTGGCTGGTGGGGAAGCCCCACCCCCAAGTAGGGATGTTGTCATGTGACATCCCTGATGTGATGATATCACTTCTGGGTGATGTCATTGTGCCAGGGATGTTGCACAGAAATGCTCTCATAGTTCTCATAGAAATGCTCTCATAGAAATGCTCTCAAAAATCCATAGTTTTGACCAAAAACCAGAGGCGCCATGTGCAATGGTGCCCACGCAATGATGTCACTTCCAGGTGATGTCATCATGTTGGGGATGTCACATGGGATGTCCCACTTACATCTGGAATGCCCCCCAAGTTCCCCCTGCCGCAATAGCGAGGGGACCTGGCAACCCAAGATGGAATCAAGTTGTCCAGTGGTTGCTGCCTGGCCTGGCCCTGATGAGTCATCCCTCAAAGGCCTAAACAGCCCCGAAAAGGGCCCTGCCCCTCCCCTTGCCTTTTACTGACAGAAAGCAAGGCTGGAGGGCTGGCAATAGTGCTGTGGTGTCTAGCAACAGCCACTGAGGGCATTTGTTTGGTAAACCTATAAGTGCTGCTTCTATTATTTTGGAGGAATTTAACTCTCCCCCCCTTCTTTTCTTTTTTTAAAAATTCTGCAGACCTCGTTTGTACAAAGATTTGTCTTGTCTCTCTGTAGCTCCAGTCTCCAGCTTTAACTATCCACAGATTTGGCCACATTGAGAACTGAATATATTGACTAGGGATGCTTAAACTCTTGTGGGTTTGAAGCACCTCCTAATCACCAGGTGTGAATATGTCACTAATTTATTGATTTTCTCTGAAACCATGTTTAAATCTATCTTCCAAACCGAGTGTCTTCCAAAATAAATTAGTTTTTAAGTAAGTTCTACCTTTTGTTGTTCTCATTAATAAATTCTGAGTATAGCTGGGCAACATAGTTTTACTGCTCTCAATTTTAAGGAGCTTAGCACAGAGGTTACAGTTACCCGTAAAACCAAGAATGGATTTGGAAGAACAAGAAGAGGGGTTTAATATGGTCTCTGCAAATAGAATGAAGATGGGTTCTGAATAGATCTGCTTAAGGATGCGCAGGGAGCCCAAACACACCCCTTGGGAAGACCCCACCCACAACCTTGTGTTCCTTGGTGGGAAGGAGACAGGACCCAGCCCTCCAACCACTAGGTTATAGTACCCAGTTAGCCTTCTCTTTCATTTTTTGTACTTTTCTATACATAAATTCTAATAAAATTTCATAATAAAAGATGCAGGCTGCATCCCAGTGCATACTTGCTTAAGAACAATTCCCAAAAACATGGAAATAAGTCTAATATGGTCTCTACAAATTAGGGTTGTCAGGCACCTGCCAGGCCTTCGAGTGCCGATCAGCTGGCCAGCGGGGGACTTACCAGCAGGAAAACGAGGCCTTGTCCTGCATCACCAGCAATGCAGCACTGTCACCTCTGGTGTGCCCTGGAAGTGATGCCATCCTGTCGCCAGTGACAGAGGGATGCTCTGGTATTCAGCCAAAACCTGTATGGTAAAACTCACTTCTCCATAGAGTTTTTGCCCAGATGTCGAGTCATCACACATCACAGGTGATGCAATGATATTGACAACCACCAGGGCCTTCTCACTGGCGGCTCCTCACTGGTGGAACAAGCTCCTGGATGACATCAGGGCCCTGCGGGACCTTTTGCAGTTTCACAGGGCCTGCAAAGTGGAGCTCTTCCGCCAGGCCTTTAATTAGGAGCTGCCACTGGGAGGAGGGGGGTCCCTGGAAAATTGGCTGAGTGAATTTTCTAGCCTGGGGCATCGCCCGTTGTGACCGAAGTCTAGTCAGGCTGCTGCGCTCAGTGTTGGAAGTACTGTACTGCCGCCATCTTCTGTGATTTCTGTGCCAACTTTATGGGGATGAATTTTATACTAAATTATGTATGTCACTATTTTAAACTGTTTTATATTGTTGTGCTGGTCAGGCGGGATAGAAATTGAAATAAATAAGTAAATAAATAAATAAATAATTCCAGTGTGTGCCGGAAATTATGTCACCGTGTTGCTGGTGACACAGGCCTAGGCCTAGTTCTACTACCGGCAATTTATTTATTTATTTGGTTTATTTATATCATGGCTTTCTCCCCCACAGGGACCCAAAGTGTCTTCCACTATTTTCCTCCTCCATTTTATCCTCACAACAACCTTGTATGGTAGGTTAGGCTGAGACTGTGTGACTGGCCTAAGATCACCCAGTGAGCTTCCATGGCAGAGCAGGGATTCAAACCCCACAGACAACGCGTGTGGGGAAAGGTAAACAGGAAGCCCTAAATAAATAGGTCAGGCTAAACCTCCACACCCCACTGGAACCTATCACAATGATTAGGAACTAACCAATAAAGGAGGATGAGTGAGTCAGCCTCTGATTGATTAATAACAGGTTTTGCTGAAGGGGAGCTGCTCACACGAGACCACCTCTCCTTCCCAGGCTGCCTTTTACTTTAAATGCTGGTTTAATTTCAAATGTTAATTTAGCCCTTTTAGGCTTGGACTAAAGGGGTCTCTAGCAGAGTAGCCTCAGCAGTTACAGGAAGCACTTGTTTTCTTGTAGGAAAAAAACCCTCCTTTATGTGAGAATTAGCTTAAAATTTTAGATTTAGTTTAAAATTGGACCCCCTGTTTTTTAAGCCTTAACTGTTTTTAAACCATAGCTGCAGGGGTTTTTTCATTTTTCTATTACAAAAACCTGCCTACGGTTTAGTCTAATCTGTGAACTCACTAGCCTCTGGTATTAGTACTTTAATCTATAAGTGTAATAAAGTTTAAAAAGTGATATTAGAGCTTAAACTAGTCCTGTGACCTCAGTTTTAATCCTTGTCCTTTGTTTGACCCTCTGTTTAACATTTCCTGTACTGCAGTAAAACTAGCCAAGAACCTATGAGCTGATGATCTGTTCCTATGTTGCTGGCAGTAGCAAAAAATGTTGATTTGGCAGCAAGAGACAGTCAGAGGTGGTTTTGCCATTGCTGTTCATCTGTGTCACGACCCTCGTATTCCTTAGTGGGCTCCCATCCAAATACTAGGAATCAATGAATCGTGCCTCTGCACTTATGGCTCCCTATGGAGTTTGCGATCGTGTGCATACTGAGCATGGGGGGGGAAACAATGGCATGGAGTCAGGATGGCCTAATCAGACCATCCTGATGGCATGAGAGTGCGCTGGAGCGATCAGACGGGAAAGTCTGTCTGTGGCCCATTGCAACCCATTTACTACCAGATCTTCTCTGGTGTCTTTTAACTCCGCTTCTGCAGCAGAGCAGAATGGGTTACGGATGGCTGCGGGACACTTCCCAGATGTTGATGTCTGTTTGCTGCCTTTAAATCCACCCGGCATTTGTGCCTGTGTCGGGTCTAATTGTGCATATGATCACAGCCTTAACCTCAATGTAGAGATCATGCTAACCATGTTTAATGCTGAGGGAGAAGAAATTTAGGAGAAAGAAAGTTGGAGAATGAAGTCCATTAAGGACATTTCTGAACTTATAACTGCAGTTAAGAGATTGTTGGAGGGGGGGCATGGTAGAACATCTGCTTTGCAGGTAAAGGATCCTGGTAAAGGATCAGATGGTAGGTGATGTGAAAGACCTCTACCTGAGTCCCTGGGGAGCCACTGCCAGAGTAGACAATGATGATCTAGTCAGACCAATGATAAAGAAGAAGAGAAGAAGAAGAGATTGGATTTATATCCCGCCCTTCACTCATTTAAGAGTCTCAGAACGGCTTACAAACTCCTTTCCCTTCCCCTCCCCATAACAGACACCCTGTGAGGTGGGTGGGGCTGAGAGAGCTCTTTCCCAAGCTGTCCTTGAGAGAACAGCTGGTACAGAGCTATGGCTTGCCCAAGGTCATCCAGCCAGACATAGGCGTAGACTACGGGGGGGGGGGCTCAAGGGCTCGAGCCTCCCCCGAAATTTCCCTGGGCAGACTGAGCCCCCCCCCCGGGAAAACGTAGTGCCTGTGGCCGTGCCTCCCGGGGCCCTTCCGAGGCCAGCAGCTGCTGCTGCTTGTGCCTCTCCCCCCCTCCACCTGGCCACTCTTCCATCCTTCCCTCTCCCTCCCTCTTTTCCCGGCGAAGGGAGAGGGAAGGAGTGGGGGGGGGAGAGAGGCCCTGGGAGCAGTGGCTGGCGGGCCTCGGAAGGGCCCGGGGAGGTGCAGAGGTTTCCTGCGGGGGGGGACATTGCCCCAGCAAGCGCGCTTCGCACGTGCGCTAAAGAGCCCCCCCCCCCCGAATTTACTAAACTCTATGCCCCTGCAGCCAGGTGCAAGTGGAGGAGTGGGGAATCAAACCCGGTTCTCCCAGATTAGAGTCCGCGCACTTAACCACTACACCAAACTGGCTCTCAAACTGATCAGGCTCTTTATAATGCAGCATTGTGTGTGTTCATTTGTACATCTGCACTAAGCTTTTCTGTGTCTTTAAATACCTGGGTACATGCATTATCAGGTAGAGTCCTGGCTCCATAATGTGTCCGAAGAACATTGTCCTTGTACATCATTCATGCTTTACATATTTGCTGCAGGAAATACCATTGATTCCGTAGGAAAGCTTCTCTCATCTTCACGTTTGGCCTAATAGTTAGCAGCAGAAACTTAAGGAGCCATGTTCTTATATTTTCTTCTCAAATAATTTAAGTGCCACAGCTCCCCAAAGGAGTATTGCACACTACAGTGTACAGTTATATTATAAATTCATTGCCAGTGTCACGCAGTGTGGAAGTTCTGATTTCCTGGATTGTTGCTTTTTTTAAAATGAGCCAGTTCAGTGATCTAAGGGGAAGAAAAGCATTTGACAAGCAAGCTGTGCTTGTAAACGAAGAGCCTCATTACAATTGCACACCCACCTATCCTGTTCTCTCTTGACTGTGACCTAGCCTAGGACTGGCAGCAAATAATTTGGTGTAGATATTCCTAGTTTTGGCTAAAGCTCCTCTTCTTTACCCCACCCAAAATCCATGTTTATCTTGTTCTCTCTTTTGTGCCTGTACTAAATTTTGTAAGAACTCTCAGTTCATTTCCATACAACCAATGTCAACCTGCTGATTTCCAGTAATTGCCATGCACTAGATTCACATTTATGTTAATCTCCTTTGATTATCCCTGCATCCTTCTGCAAGAATTGTGTTTCCTGTGTTGAGGATCTGAATCTGATAATGAAGAATGTAGTAATGGATTGGATGCCTGGAATTTTTAAAATAGGTTTCCTCTCTTCCTTTTGTTTTTAAAAGTCACTTCTTTGGTCAAAACAGAAAGATTTCATTCAAGGTAACACAGGTTTCCTTATTTTTAAGGTACTTGCATTGTCTTGCATATTTATAAGACAAAGGCTGATAAAGATCAAAAAGAGGGCCACTAGATTCACATTTATGTTATCTACTTTATCCCTGCATCTTTCTGCAAGAATTGTGTTTCCCATGGGCAAAAAAAAGGTAATGAAAACCCACATAAAATGTGCACGTTTTTATTCCTTAATGAATAAATAATAATGAACCCCTCCAGGGCTGCGTCTGGTTTTATTATCTATACAGATCTATGATAGGATGAACTATCAATTTAAATTGACAAATGATTCTGATTTCTGTTTATTTTCATTTTCATGCCTGCTTTCACTGAGTATAAAACCAGGGCTGAGTGGAAGCCTTTGAAATAGTTTTTGTAGTTGCAAAATTGCCTGCTGATCACAGCTATATTTTCAACTCAGTAGACAAAATAACTGAAAAATAAAAACCAGACCAGCTCTGCCACCAGCCTTGTGGGATAAGTGAATTGCTCAAGCTTGCAAAGGGATCTGTTTGTGGGAGTGTTCAATTGACTTTTACCGCTGTCTTCCTTTATGCCCAATCTTTAAAATAAAAATTAAAAAACCTAAGCAATGTCTTTGTAACAGCACTAACTCTGCTTTACAGTACTTCCTCTGCTTAACTGAAGTTCAAGAAGCCAGCTGTTTATGAAAAGGAAAATACTTATTGTTGAACTCCCCTTTCCCCCTTCTTGTCAAGGTTAACCACGCTTCCTATATTGGCGCCGCCTTTTGTAATGTGTCCCTGGGTATTCTGAGCAATGAGTTTTAAGCTATAAATTGAAGATTGTGCCCAAATATTGAGGAGACTGACAAAGATGATGACTTCTGTGCTAATCTAAAACTCTTGTTGTTATTAATCGCTTCTGTAACACTTTAAGTGTCTTTAAGTGTCTTTACACCAGGCATAATTTATTATTTATTTATTTTTCACACTTTTACTCTGCCCTCCCCATGAGTGGGCTCAGGGTGGCTGAGTCTCATGAGTTAGATCAGCAAGGTAACTATGATCTCTTCAGTCTGCGACCCACTGATTTATGGGAAAAGGGAATGGGCTTTCCCAAAACAGCAGCATTTGATTTCCTTTGTGGGTCATCTGCCATACCCAAAAACCAGGGCAACAAGAATAATTCATTTGGGGAAGTGAAGGGCAGCGGGGGGGGGGACCATTGTGGCTACTGGCTTGGACATTTCACCCCTCCCTGCTTGCTGGGTACTAAGTTGGTGGGGAGGATTTAAAAAAAATAATAATAATCCAGGCTTGGAGAGCTGTCAACGGTGATAGTTTGATAATCAATGTGTTGTGATTCATGAAGCTATGCTATTTTTATGGCCCGACACAGGGGATACAAGAAGAAATAGTAGGAAATATTTGGGGAGTGGCCTCCACTTCCCCTTAATCATTTCCTGGAGCATCTCTGCCAAAGAGCATCTAGCCACAGCCCTTCTCCACCTGCATTCCAGCCATATCTCTATAGCCCTGCATAGCTGTAACGCATGGGAGTTCAAAGAGTTTAGCATCAGAATATGGGCCCTCTGAGTTCCAGACACCCCCTTAGCTATGCCCATGAAGGGATGGCCAGTATTTCTGTATGGCCTTCAAAAGTCTACCCAGCCTATTTCAGGGTGCTTCACTCAAGTGGTGGTGAAGAGATGTGCTGTGACTTTGGGCTAGCCATAACAGTCTTCATTAAGGCTAAGGTGTCAGAGCTCTCCTTGATCCCCAGGACTGCAAATGAAACTTTATTGCAATTACTCTGCTGAACTAAAAATGAGCACACAGGTGATTACGGAGCCATGAACAGTTGGTTGGAACATCCCTGGGACTGCAGTTTTTTTTCTTATTGTGCTGCTTCCTCTCCATGGGTGGGAAAAGGCCTCAGTGAGTGGCATGAGAGTGGGTAGGGATGGCATCCACACACCTTATCCCCACTGGTAATGCCCTCCACCTCTCTCCCTTTCTGACCATCACTTGGCTCAGAAGTACCAACACAATGACAACTGTGCCAATTGTGCACACCATCTCAGCTGTGAAAGAAAAATCCTGTTGGGGGGAAGACAATTGAAGAGCTTCCCTCTGTCATTTTGAAGGTGGGGCTTTGCTCCTCCTCCTCCTTCCCCTTTAGTGGCTGTTGACAGCCACCCCACCCTTCCTCCTTTTGTGCTTCATAGTGCAGCCCCACATGTCCTTCTTGGAAGGAGCACAGCTTTGTGTGGAAGCTTCTCTCAAAAAACAGCAGGGGCATCCTGCTGGCCATGTGGGGAAAACTCCCCATGTGGAAGCAGTCCTTACCCGAGAATAAACTGTATGGAATATGTATAAGATTAGGATGCAGTCCATTTATGGATAATAATATGCATCCAATGTATAACAGAGATTAAGATCTGCCCTATAGTGGCTTGGAGAGAATTGGACAGAGAAGTGGTCCTGTAGACTATTCTTGTATCTGCGGGACCGTCTCTCCCATTACAGCCCCTGAAGGGCCTTGTGCTCTTCCAAGCAACACCTACTGGTTATCCCCAGCCCCAAAGATGTCCGTTTAGCCTTGACCAGAGCCTATTTGGCTCTGTCGCTGGCCTGGTGGAATGCCCTCCCTAGTGAGATCTGAGCCCTGTGGGTTCTTATGCAGTTCTGGAGGGCCTGTACAATGGAGATGTTCCACCAGGCCTATGGTTAAGGCGGGGAAAATCCATCTACAATGGCCTCCCCTGCTCTGCTTTGCCTTGCTTAGCTTTGATTAGTAGCTTCCATAGCTGCTCTCCTCACCCACCCATTTTCTTTGTCTTGTCTCAGTCTGCAGTGATACATAGTCTGGAAGTCCATCCAATTCATTAAATTGGTCAGCTGGCACCTCTTAAGGGTTTTATGTATTAATACTGTATTCTGATTGTTTTTATGAACTGTATTCTATTTTAAATTTTTGTATATTTTAAGAATGTTGTAACCCATGCTGAGCCTGCTGTGCAGCTAAAAGTATAACAGAATAAATTAATTAATTAATTAATATTGATTTTTAGTAGCTCAGGCTCACTGGGTGATCTTGGGCCAATCACTCTCCTCAGTCTAACTGAACTCACATCAGTGTTGTGAGGCTAAAATGGAGAGGGGGAGAAGAATGTATACCTCTCTGAGCTCACTGGAGGAAGAGCAGTGTAATAGGGTTACCATATTTTGAAAAGTGAAAAAGGGGACATATTTCCCAACTGACGACTTCAAACAAGTGATCACGATGACAGATCTCATTTTAAATACCCCTACTATTTAAGCTGTGAGAATTGCTCCTAACTAGGAATATTTCTAACCTTCCAACCCCCAAAGAGGACATTTTCATCTGTTTTTTAAAAAGAGCCCAAATGTGAACGGACACCAAGAAAAAGAGGACTCATAAACCTAAGTGTAACCTTAAGTAGAATTTACATCCTTCTATGTCAATGGGTTTAGGAGTACACTATAAGTCATTTGTGGATTGTATTAAAAATTTGGGTTCTCACTTGCCAAAACCATAGAAAGAGGAGGAGGAGGAGATGATGATTGGATTTATACCCCACCCATCACTACCCGAAGGAGTCTCAGAGTGGCTTACAATCTCCTTTCCTTTCCCCTCTCCACAACAGACACCCTGTGAGGTAGGTGGGGCTGAGAGAGCTCCTTTGAGAACTGCTTGTGAGAGAATAGCTCCGAGAGAACTGTAACTGACCCAAGGTCACACCCGCAGGTGCAAGTGGAGGAGTGGGGAATCAAACCCGGTTCTCCCAGATTGGATTCTGTGCTCCTAACTACTACACCAAACTGGCTCTCAAGCCTACAGCATCTGGTATTCCCAGGTGGTCTCCCATCCAAGTACTAACCAGGCCCAACCCTGCTTAGCTTCCGATATCAGACGAGATCGGGCGCGTTCAGGGTGGTATGACTGTAGGGCATATAGGAGTTTTTGTAAGTTAGATCCCCACAACTGGTTATAATAAAACATGGGGGGGACAGAAGAATCCTTAGAAAATGGGTTTTCATGTATTCATTTGGTTTCTAGAGATGATTGCAACATTTGCTACTAAAGAGGGCTATCATTCGCACTTTTCTTTCTGAGAAGGTAAATTCCACAATTTTTGTGTGTGGGTAATTTCAGTGTAATTCCTCCCCTCTAAGCCACTACATGAGGACTTTTCTTTACAAGCTTATCTTGCACATAATACCTGGCACTAAGAAAACACATGTTGCCAACATCAGTGGATACTGTCCAAAACAAAGCCGCAAATATTTACATAGTCAGGGCTTGCCTGGAGGAATTCAAGGGGATAACAGGCACATTGGGGTATCACAAACTGATAATCAGCTAATATGAAAATCATTTTTTCCTGCTGAATCAGTGAGAGGCAAAACTGGAAGAAAGAAACACTAATATAAGATAACAAACCTTCCATGGAAAGTTTGAATTTTGTGGGTTTGTGTAATATTTGGATCAGGATCAGGTGTACGATTGCCACTGGCATGAACAAAGTACTTATGATTTGAAACAAACGATGCCCTGCCTTTCCCAGTCATGGACATGGCATCCTTTCTCAAGTTATAGTTTAATAGGTTCTCAACATGTCTAAAGCTTTTGAAATGCTCAGCGATTTGATATGCCACATAATCTCTTTTAAAACACATCTGCCTTCTGCTATGGCGTGGCTCAAAGCTTTGGGGGGGGAACTGTTGCTTATGAGGATAGTCTTCATGTAGCTATGTTGCTTGGAGGACAAGCATTTGACTATTCTTTGAGAAAATCTGCACCACAGAGTCCTAAAGATGTAGTATGGGAAATGATTGGAAGGAACACATTGTCTTGCTCTGGGTAGCAACTATTTGTTTAGTCTAGCTGACCTGAATTTCAGTAATGTGTTTAAAGTTTTAAATTTATACGGAAAAAATGAGACAAGTTCCTACATTTGGTTTGTTTGGGGTTTTTTACTATGTGACTAGCAAAATACCCATCATTACCACAGGGTGGATAGAGTTTGTACATTGACAAAGCACGTAGACCCCCCTGCAGGAAGTCCATCAGCAAGGGCCAACGTCAGGGTAGGTTTTGTCTCACCAGATCCAGAGTACTTGAATTTTCACTTGGCTTTCTCCCATATAAGGGAATGGTTGCCATTCACTCTTGTGGGAACAGTAAAGGTGTGAACTTGGGGATTCCAGACAGGTGAGTGCTAGACTTGCTTCCTGGCTCTGGTGATTGTCTTGAGCCTGCTCTTATCTACATAGCCCCACCCTTTCATCTACATAGCCCCACCCCAAATTCTTGTCACATTAGAGTGTGACAGCATAGTGGGAACTGGAATTGTGACTTCAGGATCACGATATCTGTAGTGTATGACATGAAAAAAACCCACCAGGTATTTTTAAAAGGTTGACATACTTGTAACTTTAACCAGCTGCCTATTTTAGGAGCAAGACAATAACGTCCAAAAGAGAACAAGGAGTCTAAAAGCCAAAGATATTTTTTCCTTTCTGCTCTTATGCAGTGTTTTTGTTTTCCTTCCTGAGTTGCAGCAGCTGAAATAATTCTTTATTGTTATATTCTCGCTCGTCACAGACATAGAAACATGTTTTCTTTGGCTCAGCCCTTTAAAAGCCCACCTGATGAGAAAACGGAACTGGTTGTTTAAGAAGCATTTGAGGTTGTGTGAGTGTGAATTGATTTCAAGTTTAGGTGTCCCCCCCCCCCCCCGGTGCCATGGGGGGTGTGGAACCTCCCATGACATAAATATGAACTGCACTGAGTCTGAAGTAGATTTCCGGCAAGAAATAAGAGTCTGCATGTTATGAAGTTCTTGGGAGTGTAAAACTTACTTTATTAAACCCTTCTTAAAGTGCCTTCTCAGTCCAATTACTTAGGGAACTGAGTCATAATGGGTTTTAATTTGATCCTAATCAGCACTTAGATTTACATTTTTCAAATGAATGCACCAAGCTTCTTCTCTGGCCAGGGTGTGATTAATCTAATGCCAAACAATTCAGAGAAGTGCAAGTCATTGCTGGAAAAGGTGTTGACTTCTCCCTGAATTCAGCACAGATTTTTGTCTCAGAAGGAACAGAAACTTGCCTCCTCTAACCCCTCATGGCTGCAATTGTGAGGTTTGCCCAGGAAACTTCCTTCCCTAAAAGCTGCCCCTCTTGATCTGGCAGCTGTATAGCTATAGGCCTCCAAAGAAGAATCAAGTTACCAAACTGCCATTTCTCTCTTCATCTGGCTGTAAGCTTTATGCTGCAGTCTTATCCTTCAAAGTCCATTAAAGTATGGTGGAACTGTACTTGGGATGATAATATAAATCCAGCTGCTAAGACTTGAATGCTTTGTGGCCCAAAACCCCTTCCAAGAACAAAATTTGGCCAAGGTGCATGACTGTCCATTAGCTCACTTGTCCACATGATTGCATTGCACAAATAGACTTTATTACTCCCACCCAACACAGTAAGAGGTAAGAATTCCCAAAAAGATGCTTGAAAAAATCTAATCACAAATATTTGTGTCTTTACTAACACAACTCTCCTAACACAACTAGGGCCAGGGCTTTTTCAGTGGCAGCTCTGCACTGGTGGAATGAGCTCCCGGAGGACATCAGGGCCCTGTGGGACCCTTTACAGTTCCGCAGGGCCTGCAAGACGGAGCTCTTCCATCAGGCTTTCGATTAGGGAGCCGCACCCAAGAAATTGTAGCCCTGGCCCAACACTAACAACACTGTCAACAGCCAGTTAACCTAGACTATGCTATCGGCCAGCTGTTGTCTGAGGATTCTGCTAAGCCTGCCATCTGACATATACTAGCACTTTATATTTTATAATGTTCATAATTGTATTGCTCTGTTTGATCTAACTCTGTTTTAATTGTTTTATATTTCTTTAAATCCAAGGAATACCTTTAAGCCTTCCTGTGTATTCGGCTATTGGGAGCAAATTACATCATGCCAAAAGAATTACATTTCTTTGTTTGGGATTTTTTTGTGGTAACCAAAAAATTAGCAACTGTAAATGAAGCTGTAGGGATATGGCCATAATAAAAAGGAGAACACTACCTCTATGAATCATTAAGTTATTCAGGCCAATAATGTGATAAAATTTATTTTGTTACTGTTTTCAATAGGTGATCGGAATAGTAGTTAGATTATCATCTAATGAAAATTGCAGTTCACACGATTTGTCAAAGAAGGCATTAGCACTTGATGATAAAAATAAGTCTTGCCTCATTAGATGTATTAGTTGACTTGGGGGTTCTAATAAGAATATTTTTAAATACATCTTAATTAAGATTTCCATGTGATTGATCGTAAGGAGCACAGTCCAATTTCTAATCTAATTACTGATTTGGAGACACAATTGGGAATTCCCAAGATGGTTCAGGAGAAGCTAGTTTGCAGCCATGTAGGGTTGCAGGCATAGGCGTCAACTTCAGGGGGGCTGGGGAGCTGGAGGCCCTACCAAAAAAACTTTTCTAGGAGGTGCTGAGCCTCCACCAGAGACAATGGACTGTGATGTCTCTGGCCCAGCCCCAGCCCCACCACCACCCCGGGAAATTGGAAACTCTATGCCCTTGGTTGCAGGGAAGAGCCTGGAATTGTAAAATAAAATTTCTTCAAGGATATGGACAGAAGGTGAAAGCTACTTATGGTATGTTTCAGATAACTGTTCCATGTCATTAGGGTGTCAAAATAGATGTCCTGATATTTGCATGTATGAACTTGTTTAATCTCCATTTGCAACCTCCAAGGATGCCCTGTCTTCCAAGAGTCTCCAAACAGCAGTATTTTAGATTTATTTTGACTTGTGCTAAGTTGCTCCATTTCATAATAATTGATTGATTCAGTTTCTTAAATCCAGCCTAGTCAACGATAGTAGTAAGACATTGTCAGCATAAAGCATTATGTTAATTTGATACCCCTCTAGCAATAGAGCCATTACATTCACTTTTGACAAAATGGGACTCAGATAATTTAAGTAGAGTGCAAAAAGTGTTGGAGCCAAAATGCAACCCTGCCATACTTCTTTTACCACAGGTACACTATCTGTTAAAAGAGCTTTCCTCAACCACCTGACATGTAGAGTTCTGCTACTGTACACTAATTGAATTAAATACAGAAACACTGGCTCCTTGGGTGGAAATATAAGTAAAGTTAGCTATCTGATTGAATGATATTAATTCCTGGTGTCCATTTAAAATTTCCAAGTTAAAGTTTGCTGTTAAGTTCAGCAAATAGGTCCCAGCAATGTTGATGCCCCTACAGAAAGATATTCTACTGTTACTCAGTTTAGAGAAGGCCAAGCCCTCTGCAAACTTAGATTTCAGAAAATCTGCATTGCTAGCACCGAATCTTGTGTTCATATACTCCCATGAGAATAATCTGTGCTGTTAGATATTGGATAACAAATTTCCAATGTATTTTTCAAAAGTTAACCAGAATCATGTAATAAGAACTAAAGCTTTTAAGTTCCTCCAGTGGGGAGGGCGGGGTATAAATTTGATAAATAAAATAAATAATAAACAAGGAACATATACATTAATTATCAAAAAAGTTTCACCTAATAGCTTAATTAAGAGAATTATTGCACTATCATAAAAAATCTGTTTGAAGTATATTTAAATTCTTTCTCAGCCAGGTTACAAGGCCACCCTTTTGGTATCCTCAGTCATGTTACAAATGGCTTGAAGATTAAAAGATTCAAAACAATCTGGTTTAATAGGGGTTTTGGCCTAAGTCTCTGGTAATCCTTCAACATTTCTATCACCTCCCAATCCCCTTGTTTACTGTGCCATCATGAATATTCCATGACAGTAATTTAATCATATTGTTCTGTAAGGGGATATGTAATTGTTCGCAAGTAATCTTATTTGCATCTGGATCAATAATAGCAACATTGGATCCATGAACAGCTTAGACAAAATAAAGTCCCCTTCTGAAGATAAGTGGAAAATAGTTGATAACTTTCTTTCACTTGTTTGCTTATGAATTATTAGGGCAGATCCCTCTGTGATTGTGATTAGTTTAGATTGGGCTCAGTTGCTACAGGTAGTATGTTACTTTGTTCAGGTGTTATTGCTGTCTTTTGCAAGTAGTCTCTAAGATCAATGAAGTCCATGGTCTCAACCACCTCTTGCAGTTCTAAGTTCAGAGCAATTGTGTTATGCTCCACAGATGTAGTAAGATCATGTTCATCAGCTGAAATGAGTTTCACCTTTAACTTTTCAAATCTTATAAACATATCTTTCTGCTCTGCTCCAGGAAGAAGTCTAAAAGATTCACACAGCATTTCTACCTCTTCCTTAGAACCAGCAAGTAGATTATTAGAATGAACTGTCTTGGGCTCATTGCACTTTTGTGCAAAAACATCTGCTGATACCGCTTCTCTCATCCCCTCTTTTCCCCCTATAGATTAGGGGAACTATATTTTGATTCCTAAAAACCCTAGCAGGGTAAATACCAAAGTCAGACAACATTAGAGCCCTATGCATTAAAAGATTCAGAATCACAGAAGTTCTAAAATTAAGCATGACACTCCAAGTTCAAAGCTATATGATCCATCAGATTAATTCTGTACATAGGTAATTGTAGTAACTTGGCCAGATGAGATTTAGGGTATGATCAGACAAGCACTTTGATCCATTGTCATTGTTCCTCCTGAACGGATTTAAAGTGCCCGATCAGACAGAAACATCTGGTTCCCATCCTTCAGCCATCAGCCTCCTGTGCTTACCACCAACTTACCTGACACTACAGAAAGATCCTACCAGTCTCACAACACTTCTGTGGGTGTCTGATCACTCTCTTGCAGGGTGAAGCCTTTTGGGACATCTGATCTTTCACTTCCTGTTTTGCCACCATTTCTTTTTTAGGCTTTAGCAGTGATTACATAAGCAGTTATGCGCCCAAGGCTCATTTAAAACCACTTATGTGCCCAGGAGGGAGCAGGCAAGGATGGGCAGGATTGTGGATGGGGAGGTGCAGCTGTTGGCAAGGCTCAGGCTGTGCCCCATGATGAGTTTGCCAGAGAAGGGCCTAGCGCTGGGCCCAACGGGGCCGGGTAGGCAAAGCGGCCAGTCCTGCTCAGGGTGGGCCGGACAACAAAGAGACATGAAGCAGACTCATAGTGCTGGAGTGGGAGGCCAGCATGACGGCTGTGGTGGGCTCGATGCCACAGAGGAGCTGCTATGGCCTTGGTCATCAGTGCAATATCTGATCATAACTCCCCGGTACAAAAAATCTGGACCAGTTAGAGGCATGGCCAGACCGCACCAAGCCACCTATCTGATCGCAGCCTTAATCTGGTACCTACATTCCCAGGTTGGAGGTATACCGCTATAAGGAGGGATTCGTAGGTTGACCTGAGAGCCAACATGGTATAGTGGCTAAGAGCGATGGACTCGAATTTGGAGAGCTGGGTTCAATTTCACATTCCTCCACATGAAGCCAGCTGGGTGACCTTAGGTCATTCACAGCTCATTCAGAATTCTCTTAGCCCAAAAAATGTCTAGCTCACCACCAGAGCTAGAACTTCAGGCTGCCAGACAATCTAGGATCTCCTGGCTATACTACATGCAATGCCATATGATAATTATTAATTATTAGTAGGTTGACCTTATACAGGCTAAACTGGAATTAATACTTATAGTCCTTGATGGAATGAAATATCAATTTTGATTCTCAGCCTTGGGAAGATTCTTTGGTATCCCATTGTGCCTCCAGGTGCTCTCCATTTTATATTAGTTCCCATCTCATGAGTTTTTAATTCCCACTCCGAATGACATTTCCCCCAAATCTCCTCCAGTTTCACATAAATCCTGCTCATAATATCTGCAATTAGCAGGGTCTGAGAAATTAACAAGGCTGAGATATTATTGTCTTGTTCAGTCCAGAAGAAATTTCATTTCCATCCAGATTATCCAGATGTTGCACCTCTTGAAGAGAGTCACTTAAAAGCCTTGACATCTTGTATCTGTTCTTAGGAGGAGTGTCACGCAATGGGGGATTAACTCTTGAGAAGTAACTATCCAGTCTTAATTGTTATGGGAAGGTAGCTTGTAAATCGGAGTATTCCTTAATCTCTTCTTTGACAGAGATGCACCTGGTATCCATAGAGAAGCACCTGGTGTCAGTGCTTCTCAGCGCTAACAACCAACAGCTGAGCACTCAGAGATAGGAAACTAAACTGCAAAGAAGTTTGGAGTTTCTTTCATATGTGGAGATCTTTAGTTGTTTCACTCTTTCACTCTTCTTTCGCTCTTCAGTCCCACAGCTGACTTATCATGAACAGTTAAGGAGTGTAGCTGTTATCGTTCCTAATTTGCCTTGTTTTAAAAGAAACTCCAGTTAGCTGCTTTTGGTGTCAGGAGTCAGGATTCCCAGAGTTCAAAACAATTATAAACAGCAGAGGCAATAATTCACTCCAAACACTCAGAAGCATTTCTTGTAGCCAAAGAGGCAGTCTGAAGCAGTCTGTAAACTGGATTTGAACAGTTATTCACCACCATAGGAAAAAATAAAGTTGTGGAGATTGTTAGATGCTCTTAGAATATATGGTGGATGGGTTATCATCTCTGATAGCTAAATGGAACCATCATGGTCAGAGACTGAATACCAGATGCTTAGATTCATGCTTGTGGTCTTCATGCTGTTTGTCGGATACTCTGGAACATCTGGTGAGCCATGGCTGGAAACAAGACCATTGGAATAGACAAAACCTGCAGCATGATCTAGCAAGGCCATCCCTATCAAATAGTGGGACATTTTGTGATCTCTAAAATGTTCCTCAAAGTTTTAAATGCTTTGCACAATTTGGATACTTTTCTAGATGACTGACATTTTCAGATCAATTAATTTCTCTATACCCATTAAATATGTTATGATCCTAAAATCATCCAGATTTGGAAAACCACTATAATTTAAGTAGCTTTCACTCTGTGTGCAAGTAGGATCTTAACAATATCTATGGCCATGAACATTCCTTGCTCAGTTTATCTTAAAGCAAAAAAAGAAGATATTCTGCAGATTCCTTTTACAAGCTTCTTGCATTTTTATGAGCATTCCCTAGGGGATGATAAGTGTTCTATACTAATTTTTCCATGTTGCAATAGATGTTCTGTGAATATTGGAAGAATGTGAAAAGGTGAGGTATCAGTGTAAATCTGTCTTAAAGCCTTGGCTTTTATCAGAAAGTTGAACTATATATTATGGTGAATATGGGCAGCAACAACTTGTCACCATGGGTGGTCCATACATGTGTGTGTTAGGCATTATGCATGAGCCCAGCTTCTCATGCTGGACTCAGAACTGCATGAGTAGCAAGCAGAAGAGAGCAGCCTGTGTTGTCTTTTGTTCCTGTCCTGGCAGAATCAACTGGCTTAGCTTTTAACACCTGGCTAGACCATGCATTGAAACACCACATCTTATTTTAAGGATCTTTTGGACAAAGCAATGAGGTTGCAGTGAAGGTTGGAATGGAGATTGATTTGGGAATTTAGCACAGTGATCAGATAAAGTTTGAAAGAAACCAAAGTACAAGCACCCAGGGTTAACTGTCAAGTATGCTGCAGTATAAAAACACTAAAGGAGCCCATCTTTACCCAGTCTGAACATTGACTTAATATTTACTCACTCTGTGCATTGTGAATCTCAAATTACATGGGGCTGAAAGGGGGAGAAAAAAGAATGGACATCAGGAAGCGCAGAGGGGAGATATCACCTATTCGTCCCTACATGGGGAAATCGTAATAGCTCTAGAGCTTACTGTGCCTGACTTAGTCATTTCTGTAGACTTGCCCTTTTGTGTTAAGTTTCACCTTTCCATGGCTGAACTAGCTGGCCATTATATTCCATGATCAAAATTCAGTCATATGGTCTAACTCCTGCTTTTCTCTTAGCCAATCTAACCTTACACATATACCCTCCAGATGAAGCTTACCTAAATCTTTTGGTAAATGTTTTTTTAGATAAGGATGGGCAAAGTTTTTCTGAGATGGCAGGACAAGTGGGTTGGTTATGGAATGAAGAAAGGTCGAAATTTGGGTTAAGGTAGACTGGTCACTGCCTGTAAAAACAGCACTCAAATGTTACATTCTCCTCCTCCCCTGACCACCTTCAGTGTGTATGAATGTCCCTCTGTGTCACAATATTACCACAGTGTACATTTTTCTGCTTATTATTGGCTGCCATTCATGGGGCAGGGAAATGCTTATATGCTTGTCTTTAAGAATGCTTTGCTTTTCAGCCCTCAAAGCAGGTGCCAAGAGGATGCAATACTATATAAAAATAGAATTTAAGACTAAACCATATCTACATTAAAAAAGTTATAATGCATGTCTCCATGGAGAAGAGTAACAAGGCTCATTAAGTGTGTCTAACCTATTTTACTAGGCTGTTGTGAGGATATGGAGGCAAGAGACCTGTGTATGTCTTCCTGTTGTCTTTGGAAAAAGGGTAGAATTGATGGCCAGTTCTGTCTGTTCAGGGCTATTTTTTGGCAGGAACGCACAGGAACGGAGTTCCGGCTGGCCTCCAAGTTGGCCACACCTACAGCCTCCCCCCCCCCCCGGGTTCCCCAGGCGCCCCGCAAGCTGTGGGGTGCCTGGGGAAGCCAAGCTGATCCAGGGAGGGAAGGCAGTTTAAACTGCCTCCCCCGCTTGGGTTCCCCAGGTGCCCCACAGCTGCGGGGCACATGGAGAAGCCAATCCAGAAACTGCCTTTCTTCCCCCGGGTTCCTCATGTGCCCTGCAAGCCGCTCCTGGGAGGAAGCTGCATTGTCAGGGGTGTGGCCTATTATGCTAAAGAGTTTCTGCTGCTGGGTGTGGCCTTTTATGCTAATGAGTTTCTGCTGGGCTTTTTCTACAAAAAAAGCCCTGTGTATGTTGATCACATATTTTGTGAAGCCAGCATTTTAAAGCTTGAACACTTGAAAGTCATATTCAAGATGGACAAACAGTAAATTTGGGGTAGAGATGTAAAGCTGTTTCAAAGCATTGTAGGGTACTCACCTTTTCTGTTTGAGACTCTATGCCTAACACTTTATAACAGAGAACAATTCAACAGGTTCAGCATGGAAGTATATAGAAGCTGTACAGGTTTTGAGTGTATAAAGTTCCAGCCAATGTATGGTGACCCGGTAGGTTTTCAAAACAATAGAAGTTCAGAGGTGGTTTGCCTCTGAATAGTGCCCTGGACTTCCTTGGTGGTCTCCGATCCAAATATTGACCAGGACCATCCCTGCTTAGCTTCCAAGATCTGATAAGATCCAGCTAGCCTGGGCTATCCGGGTCAAGGATGCAGGCTTTACACAAAACAAATGCTTGAGAAGGAAATGGTTAGACCTCTTGGCTATGATCTTGCAAAAATTCTTGCAGAGGCCCATTAAGCCATTCATATTTATGGGCACCCTCTGCAGAAAATGATTTGAGATTTCAGTCTAAGTGCCCTCTAACAATTTTGTTCATGATGACTTTCCATCCCAGTTCTGTGCTGATCAGCTAAAAAGAATTCTGGCTTTATGGAATTTTAATAAATTCTTGTTATTCAGAACTCTGTGTTCAAATAAATTGTGAAAATAAGCTCTTTCTTAGACCCAGGGCATAGTTTGTGACCCAACAGTATCTTTTTTGTAAATTTTCCATTCAAGATGATCACAGTACTTTAGAAGTTTCTTTGTGTGCTGTGAAACTGGAACCTACTGTTGTCACTGGCTGACCTTTGTGTACAAGTACATGGGAACTTTGCTGAAATGCTTTACATGGTCAAGAGGGATGAGGGAGTCCTCTTCCTGCTTCTGCTTTTAAGTATCTGTATACTGGCAGCTTGTTCATAGGGCCTAACTACATGTTACATGAGGCTTCCGGAGGGAAGTTTTGAGTAGCTGTGGCAGGGTGTGTGTGCTTAATTCATTCTCTGCTGTGCTCCAGTATCCTGTCCCCCAATGCCTTTTCCCAAGGAAAATCAGCCCTCAAGGTTCCATTAAACGTGCATGAATGTCAGTGTGTAATTACGCCTTTAACTGCATGTAACTTCATCTAAACTCACAGGTAAAAATGGATAGGATGTAGGCTTGCCAGACCCCCCAGTTTGGCGGGGGTTGCCTGATTTGGAGGGGTTCCTTCCTGCCTATCAGCCAGCTGGCAGGTAGGGGAAGCCCTGCCACCAAGAACGACCACCCAGCCTCCTCCCCACCTCTTCCCAACAGTGTTTAAAGACTGGGGAGAGGCAGGGGCTGTGTGCCTGCACTCTGAGCCCCAAATTCAGGGCTCAGTGTGCAGGCATATGTGGCTTCTTCCCCCCCCCCCCTCTTCCCAGCAGGGTTTTAAAAGACCTTTTAAGCACTGCTGGGGAGAGGTGGGGACCTCCACTCCCCAACATGATGTCACTTCTGAGTGACATCATCATGCTGGGGACTCCCCACCCCCTCCAGGAACCCCCCCAAAGTCCCCCACTGGGGACTTTGAGGGGACCTGGCAACCCTAGTAGGATGTTTTCTGGATTCTGCACAGGGTGGTTTTCCAGATTCCTTGCTGTGCTCCCAAGTTCAGCTAAATTACAGTCTCAGATGAATAAGACTTTAGGAACTGGGGCATTTTCTCCTCATTCCTGATTGACTGTGCAATCTGCTTGTTCCAGTAAGGATTAGGATTTATAAATCAAAGCACAACCACCAAATAGTTTGCCCTGAATTGTGATTGTATGACAATCCTTGTATGGCGAGCTGTCCTAGGCTTAAGGAAGTGCCACTAGTAGTAAGATGAAGGATTTATTGGAAATCCCAAGGAAGGATGTTCTCATCAGTTAATTGAACTATATTAAATAATGTTTATGCTGTATTCATAAACATGCTGTTTTCATAAACATAGTACAGATGTAGTTGCCCTGATCCAAGAAGGAGATCCCCATGCATGTTTAAGCAACGTGAAAGCCAGCGTGCATCTGCATGCACCTCCCCAGCCACATCACCATGCTCCTGTAGATCTCACTGAACTAGTTAGAGTCATCTTTTGATCTGCATAAGGAGGAGCACCTCACTTGTTGGCTGTGAGTCCATGACTAATGCTGTAAGGCAAAGGTTCTGTACTACCTGTAGGTTTTCCTACAGAAGCCCCTTTGAAGTGAAAGGGGACTGCATAAGAGCACCATTCTTCCCCATTTAGTTCAGTAGGGTCTTCTCTTGTTGCAAAGTCTTATTTGAACAGAAAATAGCAATTGGTTTCATCCTTTTTTGTTTGAGGCATTTATAAGATTAGAGCCCATAGTGGCTCACAACATCTAGAATCTTTTGCAGAGGTATCATATAGTTGCGTTCTCTCTCTCTTTCTCTCTCTCTCTCTCACCCCTACCCCAGCCCTTGGCAGTTGATGATATTCTCCAGACTTTTCTCTCTAAAGGAAGAACAGGAGGAGCTGCAGGCAGATACAGTGCCTGGCTGATAGTAAAAATGCCAACCCACAGAAGCAGCCCTTCCATTGATCCTTAGAATCTGGTGTACTTCATGGGTTCTGCCACCACACGCAATGAATCTTTGAGCAGTCCTACTGGACATCTAACAATGAAGGATTCATGGAGAAAGGCTACATGCCACTGGAATGTATTTGTTTAAATATAGCTGGGCTGCTCCAATTAAGAGTCTTTGTTGACATTTTTTTGCAATGTCTGCCACAATAAGATAACAAGGAATTTTTTAAAGCAACAATGTAGGATGGGTCTTGCATTAAACAATATTCAACATTTTGTTTCTTTATTAAGTTAAAAAAAGCACTATGGCTTATGACCATTAAATTTTTCTTACTGCTCTAAAAGGTTGCATAGAAAAGGCTACAGCCAGAAATGCTGCACTCTGTGGTCACTAATGGCTATGAGGCCCCCAAACTTGCAATATGAGGATAATAATACTGGCCTAACTTAAAGTGCTTTTATAAGGAGTGCTGAGATGATGTTTGAAAAACTCTTTGCATGTTAGTGGGAGTTGAATCCTGACCGTTATTACATACTATTTTAACTAATGGCGCTGGAAAATTTTTAAAAAGGGCAAAGTTATCTTGTTATAGGGATAAACGATTGGGAAAAATGAATGTAAAAAATACTATTTGTGCATCTTTGCAGTTTGCATTTGCAACCATCCCCAAAGGCGAAAGTGAGGCAGTGTGAAGCAGAGGCTTGTTGTTCAGTCCCTTCTGTAGTCTTCATTTAATGTTGTCTACGAAGTCCAGGGTCTCTGTGTAATTCCAATCAGAAGCAGGAAATGTTTATTCAAGCCCTGATGGGTGGGACAGTTGCAAATTTCAGTAATTTTAAACAAACTGTTAGAGCATCCTGTTTAAATAAAGTTAAGTAATCACGAGTTTTATACTGGCTGGGAAAGAATTTCATACCCCTATAATTTTGCATAAAATATTGTCTTACAAAGCCCTCCCAAAGTTATGATAGTACATTCAACCTCCTTCTTGACTGTGACTTTCATTTAACAAAATGCTATCATGTAAGTGGCATACTTTTCAAACTGAGGACTCTGGCATCAAGGGCCCTATTCTTTGTACCACTGTTGTAGGCCTGCTGCCTATACTTCAGCGCCACCACTGCTGATGCCTAAAGGCTAGTACTTCAGCAACCAGTTCAACAGAGGTCAGGTGATAGAAGGGACCAACAGGATTCTGAACAGTTGTTGTATAAAGCTTCTGACTCATAAGTCTGAGCTACTTGAGGCTTAGGTACAGAACGAGCAGCTCTCAGATTCCCATCTCTTTGCTCATCTGTTGAGTGCCTTGCCTTCATGGCTGCTTGACTGCTTTCTGGCTAAATGGATTTTCTGTTCAATACCTACTTGGCTTCAGATTGCTAAAGGTGATGTAGCTATCTGTACTCTTGCACTCTTATGTTTATGGATTGGCTTGAGGGCCCCACGATAATAGCGGCCTACAGTGCTGCAGCTAGAGTGCCGTGCAACACGTGGGTCTGGTTTCTAAGGCTGCAGTGCTGTCCTGAAGGTACTTGCTCCAGAGGTATTCCATTTGGTTTATTGGGGAGCAGACAATGTGAGGGCTGTGACTTCCTCAAGCTTTCGTTCTTAAAGTTTCAAAAATGCTTTCATTTTCTAAACAATTGTAATACATTTAAGTTGTTGGAAGAATAATGTAACTTTCTGGAATAGTTTCTAAGAGGAGGAAAAATCTTTTGACACAGTGAACTTAGTTTAAGGACCTGCTGGAATCAGGAAAGGCTTTTCACACCCATTTATATGAGAAACATAAAACAAGGGGAAAATGCTACTTGGAGAATGCTGATAAGTCTTATCAACTGTGACTTGTAGTTATTGAGGGGCGTGTGTATGATGCCTTTCCTGATTTGGGGGCTTTGAACCGTGCACGAGGGAAACTCCTGAAGTCTAGAGCTGGTGGTGACAATGCTGCCTGCCTGACACACAGCACGGACACACATCTAGGGTTTGAAAGGAAAAAACACTGCGTGATTTATTTCTGCTTTGTAATATTTCAGCTAATTGAGCTGTCTTCAGCTGCCCTACAGAACGCCCAGCTGTAATGTTTCTCAGAGGATGAGATTGTCCTCTGTGTTTCTAGCGAGAACTACGCATGTCCTCTTGCTCTCTGTTTTCGTTACACTACAATCTAATTAAATCTAATTAAATCATAAGTGGGAAAACAAACAAACACAAGAAAAGATGGATTAAGTTTTATCAAAATCCAGGAGAAAATACACACACAAACATGCACACACACACACACACATATAATTTTAAAGCAGATAGACAATAAACATTTCTCAGGCTGAAAACAATGCATCAAAGGCATTACCTTTTGTCTGGAATTTACATGAAGTTTCATTCCCTATTGATGCTATCTTTCCAACTGTAAACAATGAACAGTTAGAGGACAGTCCTGGACCAAAACAAAACTGACTGGCACGAATATTTATGCCTTTGTACAGGAAGCTGTTGGTCATCACTTAGACCTCCCCATTAGGAGTGTCCCATTCTGTTCCCCACAGTTTACATTCAGCTGTTCCTGGAAGCAAGACATGCTCAGCACTTTCTCACAGGAAAAGAAGTAGCCCCAAGGCGGTCACAGCCATGAGGAGATGTATTACAAAGGGAGGGACTCCACATCTCTGCTAGCCATTCACTGATAGGTGTGTCATCCAAATGCTCTTTGTCACACATAGCCATTGCTTACAATGAGAAGCCTATTAGAACACCAATAGCAAGGTTCAGCAGCCATGTTGTTCCCCAAGGTCATTCGGTCTGGCTATTTCGGCTCAGAGTCCAAGGCCGAGGACAGATTGGCAGTCTTGGCCGCTCTACCTCCGCTTCAAAAGCGGAGGCAAAGCAGCCGTTCAGACGGCCACATCTGCCCTGAGGAGGCGGCCCGGATGCATCGCGTCCGGCGCCACGCTCCTCCCGCAGCAGCTGAGCACCACTTCAAAGTGGTGCTCGGCTGCTGCAGTGCGCGTTCCACCCGCCAGAGCGGGTGTGAACGCGCGCGGGCAGGGGGAGCCGCGCGGCCTCCGCCCGCCGCCGTAGGAAGCTGCTCGCAGTCTGAACACTGCGGGTGGCTTCCTTCTGGCGGCATGCGAATGCCGCGCCATGGGGAAAATTCCCCCCGCCTTAGTCTGCCGCGCCGCGGAGGCGCGGCAGACTGCCAATATATCCTCAGCCCAAGTAAGCCAAATAATAAAGTTTGTCAGCATGAGACCCAGTGTGTTATAGTGGTTAAAGTGCCATACTAGGATCCAGGTCCAAATCGCCACTGTGCCATGGAAACTTGCTGGGTGACCTTGGGCCAGTCACATATTCTCAGCGTAACTCACCTCACAGGGTTGTTGTGAGGAAAAACCAGAGGAGAATAGAATGATGTAAGTTGCTTTGGGTCCCCATTGGGGAGAAAGGTGGAATATAAATAAATAAACAAACAAATTAAAGAGCAAGGTAATTTATGCAGCAGCCAAATTGCTCGCTCACAACTTTGATGCCAGTAGCTCACAAAGTAGAATTTTTGCTCACAAGACTCCACAGCTTGGAGGGAGCATTGCACATAATCAGACACTATGGAAGTGAACATGCGGGGAATGAGATTCCTCCTCCTGTGCTTGACTGCATCTTCCATGTGTTGACTGGAACTTGTTAACAGTGCTGTATATCCATACACCTCCATGTGCCTGGCTCTGAGTACATGATCTCTAGCTTTTCTAAAATGGAGGCCATTGTTCACAAATGCTGGTGTGGAGGCTGGGAACAGGGCCAACAGACATAATCCTGTCCCCCTGCCCTTTATTTGCTCATTTGGACCCTGTTTGACCATCTGCATTGGACTCCTGATGCCTGTTTTCACAATTGGTTATGCTTATACTTTACAGTTGTTGATCATTATTTTTGGACTCCATATCTATAACATCTAAGCAGCATGTTTTCCTGAACACTGAAAACCCCCTAGCAGCCCTGGGAACTCCTTAATTACATAATCCGAAATAAGAGGAAAGATCACAAACAAAACAGTTTGTAGACTAATCCCCTTTTGGCATCTGTAAAACAAAAACAAGAAAAGTGTCCATGTAAAATAAGTTAAAGCGTCTTGAGAAGTAATTAAAGGTGCTTTTTAAAAAAAAAAGATTTCTTTTTTTTTCCCCTGATACAACCCAACCTGCTCTTCCAAAAACAAAGAGACTGTGAACTCCCAGCAAAAAGGGAGTTTTGTTAGAAATGATCTGTGTAACCATGTGACCCATCAAGCCAAATGGAGCCCATGTACTTTTTGGCCTGGCATGTTCAATGGCTAGGGTTGCCAACCTCCAGGTGGTAGCTGGAGATCTTCTGCTATTATGACCAGGGGTCCTTTCATAGAAAAAGAGGTGCAGGAGCTCATTAGCATAACTCATTAGCATAACTCATTAGCATATGCCACGCCCCCTGACATCACCAGAAGTGTGTCAGAAAGGGAATGCAAGTTTCAGCCCCATTATATCCTATGGGCCATTGAAATCAATGGCAAAAACTCATAGGGTATATGAGGGGCTGGAGGAAAGGGGGTTTGAGGGAGAGGCTCCAAACTTGCAGGGTAGCTGCTGAGACCTCTCCTCAAAATACCCACTAAGTTTCAAGAAGATTGGACCACGGGGTCCAATTCTATGGGCCCCCAAACAGATTGTCCCATCCCCTCCATTGTTCTCTATGGAGGGAAAAAATGTTAACTTTTTCCCTACCATAGAGAATGGAGGGAATGGGGCCAACCTGTTTGGGGGGCCTGTAGAATTGGACCCCCTGGTCCAATCTTCTTGAAACTTGGTGGGCATTTCGAGGAGAGGCCCCAGCAGCTACCCTGCAAGTTTGGAGCCTCTCCCTCAAACCACCTCCCCTCCAGTGGCTTTTAAAATTGCCGCCGAATTTCAGCGGCAATTCGGCAGCAAACTGAATCAGATTAGAGAATCTGATTCTGCCTGTGGCTGCCCTACTGGCCAGTCCTGAGCTGGCGGAGCTTCGCTCCGCCTCACTCCGGCCCCAACGGACCCCTGATTATGACTATCTCCAGGTGGCATAAATCAGTTCACCTGGAGAAAATGGCCACTTTGGGAGGTGGACTCTATGGCATTATACCATGCTGAGCTCCCTCTCCAAACTCTGCCCTCCTCAGGCTTCACTCCCAAAATTTCCAAGTATTTCCCAACCTGGAGCTAGTAACCCTATCAACAGCCCTCCTCTGTGACAGGCCTCCATATATGAATGTGATGGAGACTAGATGCAGCTTGCTGAGTCATTGTGATGACATCAGGAAGGAGTAGAGCAGACAGAGGGTCTAACCTCTGGTTGTTATGGACTGAGTTGGTATAAATCCTACAAGAATCCAGGATGTGCAGAAGGCACAGGCATAAGGACATAGCAGTGGGTGAAAGCAAACTCAAAATTTGGCCAGTGCAGAGAAGTGCACATGGCTGAGATCTGCAGAAATAAGTTAAGGCTAACTGTCACACACTTATTTTAAATAACCAGCCAAATCTTGGGCTTAAAGGCTATCTGTGTTGCATCAGTTATCATCACAGGACCATATGCTTACATGCCTTTGGATCTGATTGTCAGTTCTCTACTGGCTGTCTTCATCCAGTCCTCCTCCACCACCACATTCTTCCTGGAGAGCTTGATTTTGACCTTGATGCAGCTGGCATGGGGACTCTGGTGTTCTCATGGTCCAGAACAGCCACTCACAAAGGGAAGTCCTGTTCCCTTCTTCTCAACGCTGAGGCCATGACCTAGTGGCTCTAATTCTTTTTCTTTTAATTTTGAAATATTTTTATTTGACATTAGAGCGTCTGGATCTCAGAGAAAGTTTGGCGTAGTGGTTAAGAGTGGCAGACTCTAATCTGGGAGAACAGGATTTGATTCCCCGCTCCTCCACATGCAGCCAGCTGGGTGATCTTGGGTCAGTCACAGTTCTCTCAGAGTGGTTCTCTCAAGAGCAGTTCTGTCAGAGCTCTCTCAGCCCCACCTATCTCACAGGGTGTCTGCTGTGTGGAGAAGGGAAGGAGATTGTAAGCCACTCTGAGACTTCGAGGGAAGGGCAGAGTATAAATCCAACTCTTTTTCAAAATAATTTTGAATACCATAGCTACCCATTTACAGGCATACTTAAAAAAAATACAATTGGCAAAATCTTTAGCAACCCAAGTAGTGCAGGCACCTTAAGAGGGAACCTAATAGATTTGCAAATGCATGGCAATCCCACCTGGTTCTAAGCCCAGAGCAATAATTATGCTGCTCTTCGCTTATCCTTGCCTGGACACCAAAGTTGTACCAAGAGATGTGCCCTGTCAGGGCCGTTCTCTGATAGTGGGCAGCATGAAGGTTCAGGCACTGATGTGGAAGACTAAAATAATTCTTTCTTCAGGCACTAGAATCCGACAGCCCAAAATGTCTGGTTTGTTTAGTGGCTCTAATTCTGGATGAGGAGGAAAATGCTTGTAGTATGCAGAGAGCAGGTCCCTCCTCTAGGAGAGAGTAGGAAGCCCTTTCTTGTCTACAGTTCTGGACTGTATCCTTTGACCTCTATCCTGCACCTAGTTATCAGGCTCACTTTGAGTCCTTTGTCTTCAGTGGCACCATGGGTGCATCACCAAGGACCTCTAAGAACACACCTTTATGCCTCTGATGCTCACTTCAGTAAACTATAGAAAGCAGAAAAGCAATTTTTAAAAAAATGTGTGTGTTCTCTCGTCAGCTTGGTTCTTTGATTTGATTTCAAGAGGCAGGAAATTCAAATGCCAGCATTGGAGTCACGTAAGCCAGTATGGTGTTGAGAGCCAGTGTGGCATAGTGGTTAAAGTGTTAGACTAGGAACTGGGAAATCTAAGTTTGAATCCCCACTTGTGCCACAAAAGCTTGCTGAGTGAGCTTGGGCCAGTCATACTCTCTCACAGGGCTGTTGTGAGGATAAAACAGAGGAAAGGAGAATGATGTAAGCTGCTTCCCCATTGGGTTAAAAGTCGGGATATAAATAAAGTAAATATTAAATACTGGGCTTGAGGCAGCTCTTATCAAACTGTGATTTCTTTTATTCAGTTTTAAGTATTGAGCAGGAGGTGATGAATTCAAACAAACAGGCTTTTATTCAGTGACATTGTTCAGCTCAAAAGACAGCTCTATGAGAGCAGCACTTTCATTTATACTGTTCCAACACATAACTTTCAACAATGTAACTATATACAAGCAATACTATTGGACCCAAGCAGGGCTCAGTGATTGGGTATCTAGATTGGCTTCAGGACCAATGGGAGTCTTTATTAATCAGCCAATAGGAATTGGAGCTTTAGGATACCAGAGCCCTTTTCAAGCTATTACTGCTTCATATTCTAAACAAACACAACATTCAGCTCACAACACAACACACAAAACAACCCAGCAACAATCCCCACTTATATACAGTCAAGAGCAGTCAAAACCACACCTCCTGACTCTGTAATAACCAATCATCACGAACACTACAGCATACCTTATTTGCATTTCCTGTTTCATTTTAGACTTCTCTGATTGGTCTGTTATCTGGGCAGCCAATCAGAGCAAGTGTTCAATCATACTGGCAAGCAATGCTATCTAACACAAGGCTCAGGCATTAGCTGCTTCAATATAACTACCTCTGTATGGTAAGAGCCAATAGCAATGATTCCCTCCAAAATATGCCCTCTTCTGATTGCCTCACAAGGAGACTCTCATCCTTGCAGTCTATGAAGCTTGGTATGAAGCTCAGTCACAGTAACAATATATAACAGTAAATTAAGTAAATAAATACATAAGCTTCCTCCCACCACCATTTTTTCAACCTGTAACAGCCCCAGGGGTCCACTGTTGGTCCTGTTGGGGACACTCATGTGTAGCCCATCAGTACATATCAGTCTTCCCCAATGGGACAAACAGGAGGTCCTCAGCACCATTTGAGGTTGGAAAAGTGACTTCTGCCTACCCACCATGGCAACAATCCAAATCAGGTCCCCATGTGCCAGGGAACTATATTCTGAGCAGAGACTGAAGACATGCATCCGTACCAAAACATGCAACAGCCACATGGAGGACAAGAGGACTTGACAAATGCGGATCAGCCCTAGGAGGTTTTAAGCAAACATTTAAAATGTGAGGTGTGAAAGCAGCAAATGCATTATCACACAGGTGTGCTTGTCAAGGGCCTGTGATCGACAGTGTCTGCTTCATTTTGAGCATTCAGTGTTTGCTCTGAGTGGCACAACCCTCAGGCCCACCTCTTTCCTGCCATTGACCTCTTTTGCTACTACTTGTGTTTTTGAGCAATACAGAGGTCAAATGATCAGCTGAGTACAGTAGCTGGAAAGGAAGAAACCTGATGTTTACTCACACACAGGGTCAGGGTTTAAGCTGGGCAGAGGATCCAGAACAGGAAGCTGGAGAAGGTTACCCGATCCTGGAAGTAAAATACTGACTGCAGTGCAAGGGAGGGGCGCAATTAGCGAAGTGTGGGGCTGATACAGAGGAACTTCAGGGCATGTGGCAGTCATTTAAAATTCTATTAATGCTGTAATTCATCCATCAGGCTGAACTATTAATGCCATGTGCCAAACAGGACTGTTTACATATCACTGCTGTGTAAACCCGCTGAAATACGGGTGTTTTGGCAGGAAAACAAATTCTGTCCATGGTAACTGTTTAGCCCCTGTCAGGGCTGACAGTTGAGTGGAAAGCAGGCATGCAAAAAGTAAGCAAATACATACAATGACAGATTGGGTGGGTCTCAGGCAATGAACTGCACACATTGAGAAGGCAGGTGAGAGTAGGAGGTTATACAAGATCAGGTGAAACCCTGTTAGCCATTCTTGTGCTTTGTGCTAACCTTTGAACTAAAAGTGGTAGCACATCCTCTGGCTAACAGCTTTGGTGGCACCTCAGAGCAGCAGAGGTCAGGCAAGCATGGTCATGGTGGCAGAAAGTAAAGTATCTGAGTTTGGCTGTCATATCCCTGGTTCAAGCCCCCCTCCCTTGTACCTTACAGTATCTGCTTAACATGAAATGCTCACCACAAGAGTAACTACTGTCCCTATCCTGGAAAATCTGTACCTTTTAATGGCACCTTTAAAGGAGACTGTTGCTTCGATGGAGAGAACCTTTGGGTGATTTCAAGACACTTATGCAAAAATTCCTGGTGAATTATACTCCTGGTAATTATTTCCTTGAAAAGTCAAAATGTGGAAATTCTACACAAATGCCAGTAATGTGCCAACCTCGTTGAATTATCCTAAGTTTTCACAATTTGCCATTCATCATCTGATAAAAACCCATGCTTTCCTTGGTTGGCTTTCTCTTGTTCTGAAATTGTCGTTTTGGTGTCTTCCGTCTCTGGATACAAATCCTTGTTTCCTAATGTGCTGTACACATACAGTGAGCCTTTGTCCATCTGAAAAATCAGCTAAATGGCATCATTTTCATGAATTTCAGGACCGCCTCTTTTTCGTCATGGAGTATGTCAATGGAGGAGACCTAATGTTTCAGATTCAACGTTCGCGCAAGTTTGATGAGCCTCGTTCCCGCTTCTATGCAGCAGAAGTCACATCAGCACTCATGTTTCTCCATCAGCATGGCGTCATCTACAGGTACTTTCTTTTGGGGTTTGAAATAAAGAATTCTAGAGGCTCTTGCTTTGATTTTGGCTGAAATCCCCCGTCTCTTAGCAACCAGATTGGCTGTTTGTTTCTGGTTGCTTCCATAGAACTTTTTTCAGGGGGGGGAGGCTGTTTATCATTCCGAATGCTAACATCTGAATAGTCTCTGCAACTGTCGCCAGCTGTGGATGCCAGTCTTGTATTATAAGACAAGTAAAGCTTTTTTTAAAAGCTTGGCACACTGTGACCTAGAGTTGACTTTGGTTGCAGCTAAGTGCAATCTCTTCAGTTTCCCCACCCCCCTCTGCCATGAATTTCCTCTCATTTTCAGACTCCCTGCCACTTCCTGAGTTTGTTTGTCCTACTTGTCTCCAGTCTGATAGAGCCTGGATAATCATTTTGGGGAGGTTTTTGTACGTGGTACCCTTCCTCTTGACTCAGAGGGCAAAGGCTCGGCCTCTGACAGGAAGCCCCTTGTTGCAGATCATTTGGCTTTGCTTTTCTGAGCCCCAGACCCCCCAACCAAACAATAACAGAACTAAATGGCTAATCTTTCTGTCACCTTCCTCCGCACCCCGAGAAGGAACCCATTTATGCAGCTTTTTTGTTACGCTGTGAAGAATGCACCAAGGGATAAATATTTATTATTAGAAACAAGGAACTACTTGAGAAATTTTCATTTACTATCTCTGTGTTTATTAAGGCCTTTATCTTGTCGTTTCACCCTTCCTATCTTTCTTTTTCTTTTTCTAAAAAAAAATTGGCAGCTTTTCACGGGCTGAGATAAGTCTTGGCAGGAGCATGCTGAATGAGCTGCAGTTAGGGAAGCTGGCCGTAGGATCACTTCTTTTTCACAGAGTACTTTAAGGCTGGTGTTCACAAAGCACTATTCACACTTTACGCAGCAAAGGGGTTGGCTGCATGCACGGCAGCAGCAGACACTGGAAAGTGGAAGAGAGGTGTGTGTTTGGAAGCACGCAAGGGGTGTGCAATGAACATGGAGTCCAGTGAGCACTCATGCCATGTTTATAGCATGCATTTTGCATGTCGTACTTTACAGTGCTTGCTGCTCCAAGCAACAGAATAGATATTGCTCAGAAACAGAAAGCTGAGCAACACTGCATGCAGGTGAGCGCTGCAGGCCATTGGTCCACGGGGCTCAGTAGTATCTACTCTGACTGACAGGGCTTTTTCTCATTTTTTAAAAAAGTTGATTCTGGCACCATATTAATTTGGTTTGTCACCGGATTTCTGCACATATTTTTGTGCATTTAGTTTCAGTTTAGAAAAGCGATGACTAAGAAGGGGGACATTATATAGGTTTGTAAAATTATGCATGGTGTGGAGAGCTGACAAAGAGAATTTTTTCCCTCGCAAAATACTAGAACTCAGGGGCATCCAATGAAACTGACAGGCAGTAGGTTCAGGATGGACAAAAGGAAATATTTCTTTACACAGAGAGTGATTAAAATGTGGAATTTAATGCCAGAGGATGTCGTGATGGCCACATGAATAGACAGGTTTTAAAGGGAATAACGTAGATTCATGGAGGATTAGTCAATCAGTGACTACTAACCAGGGCTCATTTCATAGCAGGAGCTCCTTTGCATATTAGGCCACACACCCCGATGTAGCCAATCCTCCAAGAGCTTACAGTAGCCCCTGTAAGAAGAGCTCTCTAAGCTCTTGGAGGATTGGCTACGTTAGGGGTGTGTGGCCTAATATGCAAAGGAGCTCCTGCTACGAAATGAGCCCTGCTACTAGCCATGGTGACTGAAAGGAACCTCCATGTTCAGAGGCAGTCAACCTCTGAATCCCAGAGCCAGGAGGCAACATCAGAGGAACACCTCGGCCTCTGTGCCTTGTTGTTGGCCCTCCAGAGGAACTGGTTGGCCACAGTGTGAAACAGGATGCAGGACTAGGTGGACTACTGGTCTGATCCAGCAGGGATCTTCTTATGTTCTTAAACTGATCCCAATGTTTGTGGATCGACTGCCAAGAAAATCAGGAATAAGTTGCATGTGCAGAAAAGCCCATAGTCACTGATTCAGACCTCACTATGATTCAGACCTCACAACAAACAGGTTTGTCCCTGATGGGCACCAGTGCAGCTTGTCCCTGCTGCTCCCCTCGCACACTTGGAACAATTAAAGGCTTCTGTGTTTGGGAAGCATAGAATCAAATTACCATACACTTACATAATGAAATAAATACATTTCTGAATTGAGTCTTAGAGCCCTAATTTGTTCTGAACTGAGTTTATTCTGAACTGAGTCTTAGAGCCCTAATTTGTGTGAAATAGGCAACCTCCAACTTGCTATGCCCCCTGAGGTGACCACACAAGAACAATTTGTGTCCACTATGGACAAACTTATGCTTGTCATGGTAGCTGGATGTAGTCAATGCCCTGAGCATCCTTGAAAAGGTGCTTTCCAGTATGGGCATCCAAAGATTCTGTAATTAGCGCTGCCAGTGATTGAACCTAGGAACCTTCTCCGTCGCTGCCACTGAGCCATTGATTTCTTCTTTCACATCTCTGGGCTGAGTCTCTGATGCAGCATCTGGAGGTCAGCAATGATGGAATGGGGTAAAACAACACCTTTCTGAGCTGAAAGATCATTCTCTTCCAGCTGAATGATGATGGCATGAAGTGGGCCATGACAAAAAACCTTGGTTGAAATGTGGAAAGGAGTGACGGCCACTTTATCCCTCTGTGACCTAACCAGTTGATGCAAAGATGCTCACCAAAACCAAAGTTGGAGTCCCATCCAGATGAAGCTGCATAGTTACTGTGCAAGACACGATATTGTGTTCAGTGTCAGAACTGTCTTTCTTGTGTCTAAGAGGGCTAAAAGACAAGCTGGTTTGAACAATAAACCTGAGCATATGTACAGCTTGTACACCGAAGAGCAGCATCAGCCTATGGCCATTATCTGATCCGATGTGAAACTACATTCAGATGCAAACCCAGCCACACTAATACGAAATAAGTGCACCCCAGGTCCCCAGAGGGGAGGCCTTGTTATGTGATGCAAGCACGCAAGACACTAATGAACTGAAAATGTGACAGGCAGGAGCTGTTGGCATGCACAAGAAAAGTCCCAGAAATGTTAGGCGAGATAGAAAGGTGTTCAGAGGTGTAACAGACAGGGCAGGGCTGACCTCTGGGAGCAGAATGAAGCAAGATATGGGTCCCATAGCAACGCTGGTCCATCTTGGACCTACGCAACTGAATGTGCAACTCCGAACCACTCAATAAAATGCCCCAGAGGGTGAAGGCATGACCACTAGTATCACTGTGTGAAGCAGCCAAGAAGCTCACTACTTCAAAATGCACCCAAAATGCTTAAAAAAAGGCTGCCTGAAAAAGGCGGCCTCGAAGTCTGAACAACATATCTGGGGGAGCTACCACATGAATTTCTCTAACATAGGCATCGTAATGGTCTGCGTTCATCAGGCCTCTCACAGGGCCAACCTCCTCCAGCCCTCAGTGGCACATCAGGAGAGAAAAGAGCAGCGGGGATCGTTAAACCCCAGGGCCTTACTGTGAAAAGCAATGGCTGGCAAGTGAATATTCATGGTCTTAGGGGCAAGCCCACGATCCTTCAGGTGCACCAGATATTGCAGGATCAAAACCGCAGGGACCGGCAAAGGGTTTGGAAAAATCACAGATGCTGCAAAGGACAGGAAAGCAGAGACAGCATGTTCGTAAGCATGACAGGTAGAGGGGGCAAGGGAACCTAAGATTCCCTGGACACTTAATTGTTGCCAAGTATCCACAGGTCCTTTGGGAAGACATCCAGCTGTTGAATTGCTCTGGGGGCCAGAGTTCGGAACCTTTCCTCCTTCAAGCGAGACAAAGCATCTGCAGTGCTGTAACTGGTGCCTGCAATGTATCGTGCTGAGAAAGATATGTTGGCCACCAGGCAGGTCAAAACAAATGTGCATATAAGATGCATGAGCCACTCAGAGCATGATGTCTACTGACTAATTATTCTGACTACAACCTGGTTGTCACACCAGAACAAAACACGCTTATCTCTAAACTAATCCTGCCACATGCAGATGGCAGCCAAGATTGGAAGCAATTTTTTAAAGGTGAGGTCCCTGAGAATACTAGAATTTGCCCAATATGAAGGCCAATATTGGGCGCACCAATGATTATTGAATGCCAAAACTCAAGCTGCCTGCAGCGTCTGAATGAACTTGCAAAGAATCCCTGAGAGACAGAGATGTCTGCCAAATGACAATCCCATTAGAAAAATTCAAGAATTCCAACCAGTCCCCAAGGTCCTCACGTATGCCATGTGTAATCTTGTGATGGGACGCAGTTACCCCAGCTGTGAATCAAGCCAGCCTGGCTCAGAAAGCCTGCCAAGGGGAGACTTACTTGCAAGCAAAGTTTAGATGACCCAGCACAACCTGAATTTCTTTTAAGGTGCATTTTTTTCTTACTTACGACCCCAGCCTGCAGGCTTTTTAGGGTAACTAACTTTCTACAAGGAGGCTAGAGGTGCCATACACTGAATCCAGTGAAACCCCTAAGTACTGAGTAGCAGGGCCTTCAGTCTTATCCTGTACCAGGGAGACCCCCAACTGCAAGGGCCTGGAGTGCAGCAAGGTGATCAGCACAAGCCGCTGTGCCGACAGGGTCCACAAATAGAAAATCATCAAGATGACTTGTAACATGAAGACACCTTGTCCACACCTTAGTCTCCCACTCAAGGAGTGCTAAAAGCTTCAAATGCTGCACAAGCAACTGAGCAACCCATAGGCATGGCCTTATCCACAAACCAGTTACCATTAAATTTGATACCCAATAGGCAGAAATCACCAGAATGAAGTAAGCAAAAAGCAGATTGAATATCGCATTTTGCCAAAAGGGTGCTGGAACTGCAAGACTGTATAAGGCTGACTGCATAGTCTAGAGAAGCATACCGAATGGAGCACATCTCAGGAGCATTGGCATCATTAACTGAAGCCCTTTTTGAATAAGATAGGTGATGAATTAACTGAATTCACCTGGAGCCTTTTTGCGTATCATGCCCAGTGGTGAAGCCCTTAGATTTTGATGCGGTGGCAACTGTGAATGGCCATCCTCCACTCTGCCATCCTCACATTCCTTGGCTGTTTTCCAAGTGACAACATCAGGAAGCTCCTGGGCAGACTTAAGGTTAATACAGTTTGTTGCAATGCAAGGGCCCGTAAATGGGATGCGAAAGCACTTGCTAACGCCTAAAAGGAGGTATGAAGCGACAGCCTTATTGGGATACTTACAGAGAAGAGGGGAAAGTGCCCTAAATTGCAAGACCCATATCGAAAACTGAGTCAGAACTAGGATTGCTTTGAAGAAGTTGAGGCCAAGGTTCTGGGAGCACCCAACTCTCCTTTTTTTATTGCTGGAGTTTCCAGAGGGCCAGGATCCCCAAATGGGCTGCTGTGACCCACCTCCTTTATTACGTGAAAGCCTCAGGTGGAGACCGAAACATGTATCACAAAGGTGCTCAGATTTACAGTGGGGATGGTAGGACCTGCCCTGATAGTATTCCCAGTGTGCCCACCAAGAACTATCCTGTCTGACTGTAATATTCGCTTTTCCTAAGTCAGCCTTAGGCTTTATGTGGGGGCCCACTGTCATGAGCCAAATCCTATCATTATTAAGGCAATCCGACCTAGCCGGCACATTGTGAGAGGCCCTCTGCCGAAAGGCCTCATTGTAAACACTAGCAGGTGTAAGCTGCAAGGCGCTGTTTTAGCGGACTTATGAATGATAATTTCATAAGTGCAAGAGCATGGACAATAATGATAAGTGTATGAGAGGACTTGTGTTGCTGAGTGTACAACAACAGATGCCAACTGCAGACAAACACCATCCTATGCCAGGAGACGACAGTCCAGCAGAAGCCATTGTTCCAGTTCCCAGAAGCCTCTCTGAAGTACAGAAGCCAGTTTGTGGCTTTGGTTCATCCCTGCGTGCAAAGAGATGTCCAAACATTGTCAAATCCAAGTCTCCGCATATCATGCTCCTCCCCTGCCCCAACAGACATTGTTGCAGCTACATAAAGGCTTAATTGCCCACTTCACATGGACTATGGAAGCAGTTAATGGACAATTGACTTGGCCAGGCCAAGAGGTTAATCCCTCTTGGGGTAGAACAATGGCCTCACCTATGAGTCTCCTTTCCTCCAGACCAGGTGTCTCTAGATGTGATCAGGTCATCCTTAAACATTGTCCACTCCCATCCTATACCTATTGGTTAGAACTTTAGAGGTGGATCAGCTCAGAGGAGGTGGCTTGGCAAGCCAGCCCCCAGCAACGCCCTCCCTTAAGAGCAGTCTCCCAAGCTCCAGATCTCAGTTCTCTTGCTTTTTCTTTCCTATCTTGTTCCCAACCTCCCTCCTAGACCTTTGTGTGCACGCTAGGGCCCGCCACGTGCTTCTGCAGGTTCAGAGCACATGTTCTCATTTTATTCCTTCTCAAATATCGTCTATTCTTCTAGCTGGATGGAAAACCAGACTTCTGGAAGGTAAATATTTCCCTCTACAGGATACCATCAACTCCCTGCTCTTGCAGCCGTCTCTGTAATTCTATCTTACTTCTTAGACCTGTATGTTTGAATGTATGATTTTTGCAACATCTGAATGATTCACTTTTATTATTATTAAGTAAACTAAAAACTCTTTACTATTAACACTGATTCAAGTTTCTGTGCCCCTTTTTTGGGAGGTCTGAGAGAGGCCCAGCCTCTGTAGATATAGGTGCTGGTCCATTAATGCCTACTGCTAATTATTAAGAGCTAATATTCCCCCAATTCTGATAACAGAATAAAGCAGTCAGGCTAACACAGAGGCACCACCAGCCATTGACTGAGCTTTCAGAACATTCCCCATGTGACTGTCAAGGTGCCAGCCCTGCTCTGGGTAGGCAGCAGCAACTAAGCTCATGCAGAGTGTGTAGCCTTTGAGCCAATTCTGGAAAGTATGCTCTGCACTGCCCTTTGAAGCCCCCTTTTTTCTTGCCTAGGACCTGCTTTTCCAGCCTCACCCTCCAGTTTTAAAAGGGAAAAAATGTCCAAGTTGTACCCATCTAGGACCCTTTCCTGCAGTTTATGCAGCATGTGAATACCTGGTGGGTCCTCGACATCATTATACTGGTATGGAGGCAGAGCCCCTTGGGCTCCACAAGCCAGCTTGGAACCCCACACACAGCTGGGGCTGGGCTCATCTCTTACCCTGCGCTTGCTCAACCATGAAGGCAACCCTGGAATAAACTCCCCAGCCCTCCAGTAGTTACCATTCAAGTGTGTGGAATGGGGGGCATGGTGCCAGAATGGACGATGACGGATGCCTAATTGAGCCGCTCCATTCTTGTTCTTCCCCTTTCTCTCTCAAAGTAAGTTAAAAAATGCTAAAAGAGTATCCTAGAGTATGACAAGACCTGGAGGAAGAAAAAACACAATGAAAGGCTACAATACAACTTCTGGGAAGGAGTTCTTCCACTCAGACGCTGCAAAGAAGCCAGAGCAGCAGCAAAACAAAATGGCTGCTGACAATGTAACAACAAAAAAGAAAGACCAAATGGATGAGCCAGTCATCACAAAAACGTTGCAAGCTGTTCTAAAAAGCTCCCTACAGAAGACAGAACAATCAATCTTAGAAAACATGATGGTAAAAATGAACGATTTACTTCAACCAATATTACAGCAAATTAATGAGATGGCAAAAACCTTAGAGGACACTACAAATACAGCTGAGACAGCTCTGACTTTGGGACGGACTTTACAGATGGAGACTCAGAATATGAAGTACAGGATTTTAATTTTAGAAGCGGCAGCTCAGAAGAGTGTATGGCTAGCTCCATTTTTAAAAAAGGAAGAAGGAGTCTTCCCAGTCTTATTGAAAGCACACAGAATAGGAACTCAGTTTAATCCAAACAGGAAATTTCCAAGGGACATTTTAGTATCTTTTGCTGATTTGAGAATGAAAACAGCAGTGATGAAAGCTGCAAGAGAACAAGGTTTTTTACCTTTTCAAAAGCAACAAATATTTGTGTTCCTACATCTGCCTATGGAAGCTTTGCAAATTCGTGAGAAACTAAAACCAACCACACAGAAAGTAAGAGAAGAAAACATCCCATACAGGTGGAGTACTCCAGGATGCTTGACTGTCAGACAACATGGAAAGAGTTATCATGCTACAGATGAAGATACTGGACTGGCCCTTCTGCAAGAGTTAAATTTGGCTCCATCAACATCAGCAGAAACTGGAAAGAAATCTACCTAAAGAAGGCTTTCAGTGTTTCTATTTCTATTGAAAGCAAGTAATGTTCCAATTAGAGATCCTTTAAACAAAGTTGGAGTATAAGATGAAATAAGACAAGAACTGAACCTAGAGACTGAGAAGCTTTATAGTCAGTTGTTGAGATGCATGAAAAAAAATGTAAACTTACTTTGAGAAAATATTTTATATTATTATTGTTGCCTTAAAACTATCTGAAGGGGGAAGCAGGGAGGGAATGGGTAAAGGGTACTGCTCCTGGAAGAGTAGTGGAAACTGTCTAAAGTATTAATAGTAAAGGTCAGAACAGAAGAAATTTGACCAGAGTGGGAGAGGGGTTTAGAATTATAGGGTAGTTTGAAAGTGTTTAGTTTAGTAGGAACTATTATAAACAAAGTTAATTTAGATTGAAGAGTTTTGAAACTTAAAGGGCTTAGTTATAGTTAAGTTTAATTTAGGTTAAGGTAGATACAGTATATTATAATGGTAGATAAGTGCCAGCAGTAAATAATATAATGAATATTATAATATAGTGGTATAGAGGGCTTGGATTGTCCTTTAAAATGTAGTAGTGTATTTTATTGGGAAAACCTTTATCTCAATTATAAATTATTAATTAGGAGTTTGTACTTAATATTATAATGCATAATTTTGTATCTTGGAACGTGAGGGGTTTGAATAACAAAATCAAAAGAAAGAGAATAACAACACAGATTTTGAAATTAAAACCAGTCTTCGTACAGGAGACACATCTTAGAAAGGAATCAGATCCTGTATTAGCAACAACCTGGTATAATCAACAATTTACATCCCCAGAGTCTTCAAAAGCCAAAGGGACAGCTATTTTGATAGCTAAAAATGTTAACTTTGTTTCAAGTGATTGTCTAAAGGACCAGCATGGCAGATACGCTTTTGTAAAAGGTACATTAGATTGACACACTATTACAATGCGGTCAATTTATGCTCCCAATACTAATCAGATACAATTTATAAAAGACACATTAGAACGTTTTCAAGAAGGCGATACAGTGTTAGGGGGAGATTTTAACCATATTTTAGTTCTGCACTTAGATAAATCAAAACCAAAGAAGAAAAAAGCACAAAAAATAGAAACAGAAACAGAACTCCAGAAGACATTAAGAAAATATGGTCTCTTTGATATCTGGAGGATAAAGCATCCACAAACCAAGGACTATACATATTACTCCTCCCGGTTTGATTCATATACGAGAATTGACTTTATGCTAACATCTCAAATGTTGATTACAAAAATAATAGAGTCAGACATAGAAATCAAGATCTGGTCAGATCATGCTCCAGTAAAAAAAAGAAAGAAAGAAAACGACAGCGTTAGTAATACATTACAAAGTAAGATAAAAACTTTAGAGATTCAACAGAGATTCAACAGAGATTCCGCCTCGCACGGAGAACTCAGAACGTCGTCCCCGACTGCTGCGGCTGTTACTGCGGCCTTGCTGTGACGATTGCCCTGACGAATACAGTTTCTTTGTGTCATCTGAGTGACTGTTAGGAGCCTCCGGAGAGTGTCTGCCCCCTTGTGGACCACAGGAAGACCTGAGATTACCCAGAGGACGGCAAATACACTCTTGGGACAATTTTGCAGCTCTGTAGCCCTAGAGGATGGAGGAGGTAAAGACTGAGCCAATAGACGAGCTGGCTGGTTTTGGACTGAGTGCAACGAGAAGAAGAACATCTATCCAACCACAGGAGATAACTATCTGGCTGAGAAGTGGAGCCCAGAGTAGGAGTTGATCCATTATTTATTCTATAGCTATTAGTATTAGTAGGTAGAGTAGGTAATAGCAGATTGTAGTGGCCCTAGATATTGGTTGTAGTTTGTTCCCTCCCCTTAATTTGGTGTTACATTAGATTAGTTAGGTAGTTTAAGGTGGGGTATTTTTTGGGGACTGGGTGGGAAAAGGGTTTTAAATGAACAGCATAGCGTATAATATTAGCTTTGCTGATAGGGCCATTCTAACTAAATTGAGCAGCCGAATTGGACCTCTAGTACCAGCTTTATAGGATCAGTGGGGGAAAGGCGGAGTAGTTGTTCCATCTTATTGTGATTGTGCCCAATGGTGACCGAGGCTAATCAGGCAAAGGCCGCCGGCAGACACATGGACAATCAAGGGATTCCGGTGCTCCTGGGGAAAGGGAGGTATGGCGGTGGGAGCAGATGGAGAGAGGGAAGGGGACGGAGACATAGACGGGCTTGGTCACCTTCCAATCTGCGTCCCATCCCGAAAGTAGTAGGTTGTGGGGCTAGGAAGCAGAACCCCACTCCAGCACTGTTGATGTGTAATGCCAGGTCCATAAATAATAAGACCAGAATCCTCTACGACTTTGTGGCCGAGCAGGATGTGAACCTGGCATGCGTGACCGAGACCTGGGTGCGAGAGGGGGAGACTGTTTCCCTCTCCCAAATGGCACCACCCGGGTTCTCGGTCCTTCACCAGTCCCGGACTCAGGGGCGGGGGGGAGGGGTGGCGTTGCTCATCCAGGAGGGTTACACCTTCAGGGCTCTCCCGCCGCAGAATCTTGCGGGCATGGAGTGTGCCGGCTTTGTCTGGAATGCCGGGGTAAGTTTAGCTGTTTGGCTGGTGTACCGACCACCCAACGCACCAGCAAACAGCTTGCCATCCCTGCTGGAGGCCGTATCAGGCTGGGCGATTTCAACGTCCATGCCGAGGACGCGACCTCCACACAGGCAAGGGACCTAGTCTCGTCCATGGCGGCACTGGGACTTACCCAGTTTGTTACGACTCCCACGCACAGAGCCGGTCACACGCTTGACTTGATTTTCGCGGCGGGGGTTACGGTGGACCGGATTACAGCTACGACAGTACCATGGTCGGACCACCAGACTCTGAAGGCCCGGGTGAACTTGCCACTCCAAACCTGTTTGGGTGGCGAGCAGATTTTAGCTCGCCTGCGGAGCCAAATGGATCCAAGCCGATTCCAGGAAGCTCTGTGGGATCCGATGCCCCCTGGCGGCTCGTTAGATGAGCAGGTCGAAGACTGGCAACATTGTCTCTCGGCAGCCATTGACGAGATCGCTCCCCGGCGCCCTCTGCGCCCTCGCGCCCGACTCACTCTGTGGTATACGAGCGAGTTGAGGGAAATGAAACGAGAGGTCAGACGACTAGAGAGGCGGTGGCGTCGTGCTCCCGACGAGGCATCAAGAACATCTTATAGGACGTTTATGAAAGCCTATGAGATGGCTGTCAAGGCGGTGAAGAAAACGTTCTATGCGGCCGAGATAGCATCTGCGAGTTCCCGCCCAGCCCAATTGTTTAGGACGATTCGATTACTGACGACTCTGACGACAAGCAGATCAAATGATAGGGAATTGGCCATTGGCTGTGAGGCATTTGGGAACTTTTTCGCAGATAAAATCTTGGCGCTCCGCCGGGACCTCCCTGCCACAGTTGATACAGTAGCAGAACTTGAGGCTCCAAGCATGTCTTCTGGTCATGTTCTGGATCATTTCAGCCCACTCTGCCTGGAGGAGGCTGACAAGTTGCTCTTCCTGGTCCGCCCAACTACCTGCCGACTCGATCCATGCCCATCATGGCTAATTAAAGCAAGCCATGATGGAGTCTGTGGAGCGCTGAGGGAGATTGTCAACACGTCCCTTGAAAAAGGGACGTTCTCGAGTGCCCTAAAGGAGGCTGTGGTATGCCCCCTCCTAAAAAAAACCATCACTGGATCCGGCCGAATTGACCAACTACCGGCCGGTATCTAACTTACCCTATTTGGGTAAGCTAATCGAGAAAGCGGTTGCGGATCAGTTACAGAGCTATTTGGATGATGCCTCTGTGTTAGATCCCTTCCAGTCCGGCTTCCGGCCAGGCCATGGGACGGAGACAGTGCTGGTCGCCCTCACAGACGACCTCTGAAGGCATCTGGATCGAGGCGGTACGGCGGTGCTGATGTTGTTGGACCTGTCGGCGGCGTTTGACATGGTCGACCATCAGCTACTGACCCGCCGCCTCGCCGATACTGGGATCCAGGGGTCAGCCTTGCAATGGCTTTCCTCATTTCTCCAGGATCGGGGACAGAGGGTGGCAGTGGGGGAGCAGCTCTCCTGTAGACATCCACTGACTTGTGGGGTCCCGCAGGGGGCAGTGCTTTCCCCCATGCTGTTTAACATCTATATGCGCCCCCTCGCCCAGATAATCCGGAGGTACGGGCTTGGGTGTCATCAATATGCAGATGATACCCAGCTCTATCTGTTGATGGGTGGCCAGTCGGACTTCGACCCAGGAAATCTGGACCTGGCGTTGCAGGCTGTGGCTGGTTGGCTCAGACAGAGTCGGCTGAAACTGAATCCGATGAAGACGGAGGTCCTGTGTTTGGGCTGGAGCGGCCTGGGGGCGGGGATCCCACTCCCGACCTTCGATGGGGTACCGTTGGTGCTGGCGTCGGAGGTTAGGAGTTTGGGAGTGCTGCTGGAGCCTTCATTAACGATGGAGGCTCAGGTGGCAGCCACTGCGAGGTCAGCTTTTTACCACCTACGTCTGGTCAAGCAGTTGGTCCCCTTCCTTGAGCGTGACGGTCTGACCACAGTGATCCATGCTTTGGTCACCTCAAGGTTGGACTACTGTAACGCCCTCTACATGGGGCTGCCCTTGTGCCAAATCCGGAAGCTGCAGCTAGTGCAGAATGCAGCGGCGCAGCCGGTGACAGGCCTCCCGGCTCGGGAGCATGTCCAGCCTGCCCTAAAAACACTGCACTGGCTGCCTATAGCATACCGAATAAGGTTCAAGGTGCTGGTACTTACCTATAAAGCCCTATATGGCCGAGGAACTAGCTACTTGAAGGACCGCCTCTCACCTTGCATTCCCCAGAGAGCACTCTGATCCGGGTCCCAGAACCGCCTGACTGTCCCAGGGCCGAAGGAGGCCCGCTTGGCGGCAACAAGGGCCAGGGCATTTTCTGTGGTGCCCCCTTACTGGTGGAATGAGCTCCCGGATAACATCAAGGCCCTGCGGGATTTATTGCAATTCCACAGGGCCTGTAAAACGGAGCTCTTCTGCCAGGCTTACAAATAGGGGTCGCCCACAGTATATACATCGAGCCCGGCCTGATTCTTTACCCGTCAATGCCTGAATGCTGTTCTGATATCTGTACTAAAACACTGTCATCTATGCAATTGTGTAAGGTTGTTTTTATGTTATTTAAAATTTTTAAAGCAATGTATTGCGCCTAACGGCTGTTGTTAGCCGCCCTGAGCCCGCCATATGGCGAGGAGGGCGGGATATAAATTTTAACAAACAAACAAATAAATAAATAAATAAAAACATGGGTAATAAAAAAAATTGCAGCAATTAATGGCTGAGAGAAAATTTTAAAAAACTCTGGTTTCAAAAAAATACCAAAAGATATTTTATAGGTTAAACAACAACACTGGAAAAAATTGCCAAAAACATTAAAAATACTCTTGTGGAGAGTAAAGGAAAAACAAGCTTCCAGACATATACAGGCATTAAAAGATGACACCGGAAAAGTCCAAACAGACATCAAAAAAGATAACCTAGGTTGTAGACTCTTATTATGCACATTTGTTCAAATCAAAACAAATAAAGGGAAAATAATTGACTTTTTAAATCAAAATCATTTAGTAAAGGAAGTCTCAGCACAACATAAAAAATTACTAGACAGCCCTATTACCAATCAAGAAGTACTGGAAGCTATTACACAATCAAAACAAAACTCAACGCCAGGTCCTGATGGTAACCTTTTTGACTCCTATAAATTATTTAAATTAGATTTAGTAAACATCTTGGCAGAATTATTTAGAAACATACAAGAAACAGGAGAAACACCATGCACATGGCAACAGTCAGAAATAATTTTGATACCAAAACCATTGAAAGACAAGACATTAGTGGCATCTTACCAGCCAATTACACTCCTCAACACAGACTCTAAGATTTTTACCAAGATAATAGCAAATCGAATAAAAAGAGTCTTTCCGGATTATATACATAAAGATCAAACTGGGTTTCTACCACATAGGAATATCATAGGCCGAGGACAGACTGGCAATCTAAAGTGGAGGCAAAGCGGAGGGAACTGGTGCGGGGGGAAAACTCCATGGAGCTGACCGTTCATACTGGCCAGAGCAATGCGGACCAGCAGCGATACGGAGCGTTCAGACTGCCACGGAGCCGGCTCGCGCGCGCCGCTGCGCTTTTTTTTGTTTTCCTTTGATGTGTTTCGCATGTGCGCACATGCGCATAACTTTGTGCGGCGCGTTCACACTGCCGCCTCCGGATGCCTCCCGCTTCTTCCGGTTCACACTGTTTGGAAGCGGGAGGCATGCGGAGGACGGCCCCTGAACACCGGTTTTACCCGGTGTCCTGGTAAAGCGGATGGAAAGCGACTGGGAGACGGGTAAGTACGAAACGGAGCCGACGGACAGATGTGCATGTCTGAACATGCTCCTTTCTTCCGTTTCCGAATCGTGCCTGCCCCGCTTTACATTGCCAGTCTGTCCTCGGCCATAGAAAACATCAGAAAAACTATTGATTTAATTCAACATTGTGAAAATTTTGGCAAAGAAGCTCTTTTCCTGTCGTTAGATGTGGAGAAAGCTTTCGATAGTTTAGACATAAATTACATGAAAACATTCATTTGAAAAGTTTCAAAGGACTACTCATGCCATATACAAAAATCCCACTGCAACACTAAAAATTAACAAACAAAATTCTAACAGGATATATTTAGAAAGTGGAACGAGACAGGGTTGTCCCTTGTCTCCATTGTTATTTATTTTAGCATTGGAACCTTTGGTGGAATTGATAAGAAATAATGAACAAATAAAAGGAATTCCAGTAGGTCAAGAAGGGCACAAAGTATCGCTTTATGTGGATGATTTTATTTTATATATTACAGACCCCTTAAATTCTTTAGGTATATTGCAAAAGAATATAGAAAGCTTTGGGAAAATCTCAGGTCTTAAATTTAGTAAAGAAAAATCTGTATTACACCCCATAAATATTGAATATTCCCACTTACAACGCATTTTAACTTATTCTAAATTTAAATGTGCAAATACGCGATGGAGATATTTAGGGGTACATATCCCCTTAAAAGGGGAACAATTATTTGAAGAATTTTTTAAAAAATTACAAAAAGACATAAAGCGCTTTAAAAAAAATTGGAGTGCAAAGCTGTTAAATTGGACAGATAGATTGCATCTAATTAAAAATTTTATTTTATCCAAGTATCTTTTTATGTTTTGAGCTTTGCCGATTTTTATTAAGAAAACAACAATATCTAAATGGCAAAGTGATTTAAACAAATTCTTATGGAACAACAAAAAGCATAGAATAAATTTTAAAACACTCACAAGAGTTACAGCATGTAGAGGTATAGATTTGCCAAATTTGTATACAGCCGCCTTGAGCCGGTTCATCTGAAAATGGCGGGATATAAATACAAATAATAAATAAATAAATATTTTGAAGCTACAAATTTAGCAGCTTTGATAAAAGCTGCCACAGCAAAACAAACAAACAAACAACCCTGTATAGGTCCAGATTGAGATAAGTTTTGAAGTAAACTCTCTATATGATTTATTATGGAATATAGAACACAAACAAAAGAACTTAAAAACAACTTATTAGCAAATTCACTAAAGTTATGGTATAAGAGACAAAAAACATTAGCACCAGAGATGTCATACCAAGCCACATTTACTAACCAACAATGGTTTATTCCTGGGCAAAACCCAGCAGCATTCTATCGATGGAAATGGGCAGGAGTTACACGGATAGCTTAACTTCTGGAAAAAGACAAAATAATAGAAAAAAGAAAGTTAGAAACAAAGGTAAAACAAAAAATACACTGGTATAAATATCTGCAAATAAAACACTTATTAGAATCTCCCCAACTCAGACAGATGAGAAGCAGACAAATGACACCTTTTGAGATCTTACTTAATGAAGCAAAGGAACAAACACCTGGTTTAATTACGACTTTATATAAATTATTAAACACATCAGATGAAGAAACTCTGACATTATGTCAAAAAACAATGGAATATAGAGGTACAACTAACAAAAGAAGATTGGAATATAATCTGGAACAGCCCCAGTCAAACATCAAAAATATTTAATATTAAAACACAAGTGTTTAAAATTATGGTAAAGTGGCATATTCCTCCCTTAACTATGCATAGAATAGACAATAAATACTCACCAAAGTGTAAAAAACAGTGGTCAACTAGCAAACTTTATGTATTGCTGGTGGCACTGCCCACTGATACAGGAGTTTTGGACTAAAATAGTTCTAGAAATAAAAGAAATAACTTCAGAACAAATCCCTCTGAAACCAAAAGTGATATTACTGAAAAACTGGGCATTATTAAAAATACCAAAAAGACAACAACAAAATATTTCTATTTTGTTAATTGTTGAAAAGTCTATGATAGCAGCAAAATGGACTGAAAAACAAGTCCCCTCAGTTCAACAACGGTTGACGAAGATATGGGATTATTTTATTTTAAGCAAAATGTCTTATAAAATGTATAACTACTCTGAAACACAATATCAAAATAAGGTGGTAGTGATTTGGTTTCCTATTGTATTTAACAGAAAAGAATGTTCTTCCACAAAACTCTCTGTACAATGAGTTGATTTATTTTTAATCATTTCTTTGTAACATATACCTTATGATATATTTGAAGTTTTGTTTTTTTTGTAAGTTGAAATGTTAAAAATTATAAATAAATAAAAAAGTATGAGGAATCATCATCTGAAGATGACTCACCAGAAGATGAGCTGCTGTCCATCACCTTCCAGGCTCGAGTCATCTTAGTTGTTCTATGAAGCTTGGCATGGCACTTCTCCATGCAGGAAGGGCTTCTCGTGTGATCGTCTCCAGAAGCACTGGAAGCTCTAGACTCTGTCTTCACCTAGTCCTGGACTCAGATGCACTGGCTGGTCTGGTGGGGCTATGCGGATTCCAAGCTGTTCTATCCACTCTGACAACTGCACTAGAGTTTGTGAAATGCCCTGTAAAATAGCAGTGTTATCCACAGGGTTCATGTGTGTCAGTTGCACTGGAAGCACCCCAGCTTGTGGCCTGTTAATCCTGGAGGAATTACAGCAGGATTGATGTGGGACCCCACCACTAGGGCTGCCAAGTCCAACTTGGGAAATATCTGGGGACTTTGGGGGTGGAGCCAGGAGACTTTGGGGGTGGAGCCAGGAGAAAGGAAGTGACATCATTTTGTGATGTCACATCCTGTGATGTTGCTTCCACATGCTTCCACATGAACTCATGAAGTTTCCTAATACTGAATCAGGCCATTGGTCCATCAAGGTCAGTATTGACTACTCAGACTGGTAGTGGCTCTCCAGGGTCTCAGGCTGAGATCTTTAATGTCACCTATTACCTGATCCTTTTTTAGCTGAAGAGGCTGATACCTCCTGCATGTCAAGCAGATGCTCTATCACTGAGCAATGGCCCTACTGAATCCTTCCTCATCTCGGCAGAATATGAAGCCCTAAGTGCTACACATGTGCTAAATATGATTTTCATATCATAAGAACAGGAGAGAAGCCACAGTGGATCGGCCCATCCAGTACAGCCCATCCAGTACAACACTCTGTGTCACACAGTGGCCAAAAATACCAGGTGCCCTCAGGAGGTCCAGCAGCGGGGCCAGAACTCCAGAAGCCCTCCCACTGTTGCCCCCCAAGCACCAAGAATTCAGAGCATCACTGCCCCAGACAAAGGGTTCCATTTAGACCTTGTGGCTAATAATAGCCACTGATAGACCTCTGCTGGATGGGGACAGAGAGAGAGAGACAGACAGACAGACAGACAGCTTTTCCACTTACTCTTGCCCAATTCCCAGGCTTTATTTCTGGCCCTTGTTTCACCCAGCTGTTGTCCATGTAAGTCCCATAACTTCTCCCCCCCCCCCCAGCATAGGCTTTTTGGTGGCTAAAGAGGACCTTTGTCCTCCCCTTTTCGCCAGCAGAAAAGCTAGTTGGATCCATCCCTAATTTAAAATACCGGTTACTTGATGTACAAATGCTTTTAAAAATGCAGATTTTTACTGCCGGAGGGGGGGACACGGTTGAAAGAAACAGAAAATTGGCATAAAAATGAGGAATCCCAACTTTTATTTGCAGAAGGGAAATGAGGATTGGGGGGACCCAAACAGCCACGACAAGACATTTTAAACAATCCCACTCCCAGACCTTCTACAGGCAACCTCTCCTTGTGATGTTTACCTCTTTGGAAGTGACAGTTTATTCCTTTGACAAAACCACAGTGGACAGACAGACAGAAAAAAGAAAGGGGGAGGGGGAGAGACAGAGAAGGAAAAGAGCTCGCAGACCCCAGCTTACCCCAGCAGTTTACTCAGCAGCAACCTTGCACGCAGTAGAAAGAGCTTAGTCCCTCCTTAATCTCTGGGTGGGGCTCTCTTGCTGGCTCAGCTCTTAAAGGGGAAATTTCCCTTTTAAGAAGTTCAAGAGGCTGGCCAGGGCAGGCTCCGAGGTTCCCCTGCTGGCAGCCATTTTGTCCCCCCGGTGGCCAATTTTGGAAAAGCGGGGGAAAGCTTTAAAAATCGGTGTTTCCCCCGCTCTACCGGGGGACTTGGCAGCCCTACCCACCACCCTGAGATAAAAGGGGTTTTGCCACCTCAGACTGATGTACAGCTGTGACCTTCTTAATGCTGGCTACTTTTTTTGACAGCAGCGTAGGTAGCCAATCAGCCAGGAGTAAAAACACAATGCAAGTACCCACCCTTGCTCGTTAAAATACCAACAGAGTAGACCCACAATAACAGTAAACTAAAGCAGCATAAAATATGTGCATATAATATTTATTACCATTAACTATTTATAATACTCTGAATTACTCAGGGTATTTTTTCGTACTATCAGCAGTATTTTTAAACTGCTTACAATAAAATTACTGTATTTAACCAACAATGCCACTATGAAATCAGCAAACACACATGCACTTTAAAATTTGGGAGGGGTGGGGGAGCCAAAATGACAATTGAAGTATGCCCACTATTCTCCAGCTGCCGCCAAAACTTAACCCCTGAGTGCCGGGAAGACCAACTAAATCGCTAACAACCAGACCAAACAGTGAGGCAGGCCAAAATAATTTTTTTAAGGAAACTACTCACACAAGCTGCCTGCCCTTGGTAGCCTGGCATTTCAACCTGGCAGCAGTAAACAATGAACAGCCTCCAAAAACAACAACAACAACCCACCAAGAGCTAACCAAGACAAAACCTGGAGACCACCCTCCAGCAACAACCCAATACTACAGGGGCACTGTTCATGCAAGCCCTCAGCTCTCAGCAGTCCTCGGTGAAACAGAGAGCCACTCCATCAACTCTTTGAGGAACCCTTTAACCGCTGGAAAAGTAAAAATAAAACCCCCAAAGAAAAACCTCTGCATTTAATAAAATTGAAGAATGCCACTTGCAGAGGAATGCTGAAAGCAGATCTTCAAAGGCTTGCCCGACAGACAGCTGATGGGATTGCAAAACAGCTGATTACCCCTTTAAACCAGCTGAATGCCTGAAGAAAAAAGGCTTGCAGGCCACCATACAGCAGCATGCGGTCCAATCTGGTAGCAGTTGAAGCAGAAGCAGTAAGTTGGCAAGCCAAAAGCAGAGGCTAACTGGCTTGCATGGGCTGGTTAAATGGCTCGTCGGGCATCGCAGCCCTCAGACAACACACGGCCTGATGCGGCAGGCTGTGAGCAAAGTGATCATCCCCCTCATTACATTGCCAGAGGGCACCATGAGGCAGAAACAAGCCCCCTTCCAGCCTCCCCCACCTCCTGACCCACAAACGACGGCGGAGGTGAGTCTTGGCCATGCTTCTTTGGAATACACTCCATAGAGAAGTTCACCTTCTATATACAGAGTTCTCTTATAGGCACTTGATCAAAAATATTTTATTCTCATCCCTGGTAGATTCACATGCAAAACTGGGTCACAAGAATGAAATTTTGGTACAGGAATTTCCATAGGTACTTCTGGAAAGTGAAGAAAGTACATTTGTATCTGATACTCATAGATCTTTTCCTTTCCATTACTGATATGTTTGTGGACTTTGGGATCATGGCCTTTCCTTGTAGGTCAGACCTACTCAGTTTGTGATCCACTATGATGCACACAACCCACCAGCCATGTCTGACAATGCAGAGAGGGCTCAAAATACCTGCTTTTGATACATGCCTGGGACTGCAAGAACAGTGGTCTTGTTAAGAATCCAGCATGGCTGATGCGATGCACTTGGTTTGGAGAACCACAAGCTATGCAGTTCAGTTCAGTGTAGTTGTAGATTTTGTTTTAGCCAATGTTTAATAAATAATCACCCTTTGTGTGTGTGTGTGTGTGTGTGTGTGTGTGTGAAGTGCCATCAAGTCGCTTCTGACTTATGGCGACCCTATGAATTAATGACCTCCAACACATCCTATCCTTAACAGGCTTGCTCAGGTCTTGCAAACTGAGGGCCGTGGCTTCCTTGGTTGAGTCAATCCATCTCCTGTTGTGTCTTCCTCATTTCCTACTGCCTTCAACTTTTCCTAGCTTTGTTGTCTTTTCCAGTGACTCTTTGCTCACCCTTTTATCCTCATTGTAACCAGAGCTCCAAAAGTCATGTCACTTGGCTTTGTGAGAAGGGCCCCACCTCTGAGCTGGTGTCATTTTTTGGATGGCCTGAGTTTCACTTGCACATTTTTTCATTAAAAGCAATGTCCATATATGAGTGGCCTTATCTGATCCCCGTGCTTTCAAGTGAAAACAAAGTCACATTCTCAGTTGATATAAATATTTCCATAAAAAATACATTGTTGTATCAAAGGCTATCCTGTCCTGATGCACCTCCTTTTGCTTTTTTCTATTGCCTGAATAGTTCCATTTAATTATTATTAGTTCCTTTAGGCACTGCTCTGCTGCAGAAACGAGAGCAGAGCTCTCTCTTGATATCGAGCATTGCATGACAGAGGTCTCATAACTTTCCCTAATCTTTTTAACCATGTCCTGCAGGCTCCTTAATTTTTTTCTCCTTCTCTGCCTCCCCTACCATTCTTTTTTAGCAGTAACCATGATGAAGCATTTGGTCTGCCACAATGCTAACACTGTGACTTGAAGCTAATGTTTATACCCTGGATATATATAATCATGGTTAGCATCAATGCTCCCTCTAAGCTGTGGAAACTTGTGAGCAAAAATTCTACTTTGTGAGCCACTGGCATTAAAGTTGTGAGTGAGCAATTTGGCTGCTGCATGAACTAGTTTGCTCTGGAGGCATCCTTCCTGAGCTAAGACAAAAGTGTGTGAGCCGGAGGGTAAAAAACTGTGAGCTAGCTCACACTAACTCAGCTTAGAGGGAACACTGGTTAGCATTATTCATGGCGTAACAGAGCACTACACTGTGGCTTATGCTGGGGAAAAAATTGTAAAGATTTTTTTTTGGATTTTTTTGTAATTCACTATCAGTTGTTTCTACAGTTGTTTAGCAGCAATCGCATTAGTTAAGTCTATGGTTTAGGTAAGAAATCAGCTGATAGAAATTGCTGGAAAACAGCCAGGAATTGCTGAAAAATCATCAGTGAAGGCAGCATCAAGATGAAGAGAGAACGTACACTATGCTCTCAAAGCCTGGTCAAGCAGGAAACCCTTGTTCTTCACCCTAGAGGTCCATAGGGCTTTTAGCTCTACAAGCTTCCCCAACAGCCCTACTTCTAGCAGATCACAGTGTTGCTGCCTTCTGACAAAGAAGGCATCCATAACACTGGCCTGCTGAAGTTCTTGATGTATGCAGGGGTGTTGTGCATATGGGAAAAGTCATTTTGATATGTGGCTGTTTGAAGAAGGGCTTTCTTCAATTTGTCTTAAACTTACTGCTAGTCTGGTCCACCATTTGATCCCACATGTTATATTTGTGTATATATAACAGCAGGGGTCCTTTCGTAAAAAAAGAGGTGCAGGAGCTCATTAGCATAACTCATTTGCATATGCCACACCCCCTGACATCACCGGAAGTGTCAAAAGGCCACACATCCCTGACGTCATGGGCAGTGTGTCAGAAGGCAAGACGGGAGGGAGGGAGGGGAAAGGAAGGAAGGAAGGAAGGGGGGAGAGAAGGAGGAAGGGGGGAAGGAAGGAACAGGAAGGTAGGTAGGTAGTTGGGGGGAGAGAGAGAAGGAAGGGAGGAAGGGGAGAGGGAGGGAGGAAGGGAGAGGGGAAGGAAGAAACAGGTAGGTAGGTGGGGGGAGAGAGGGAAGGAAGGGAGGGGTGCTTCTCCCCCCCACTGGGGCTGGCATTTCCCCCCCCCCTTGCTTGGGCCTGAGTGGCGTTAAGCCACTCAGGCCCGGCTTCTCCCTCCCTTGGGCCTGGGGAACTGTTGAGTGCAGGAGGGAGGGGGGGTTCTGGGGCTGACTGGGGGAGGGAGAGTTTTTTTCCCCGGGGCCAGCGGCCAGCCGCGGCCCCGGGGAAGGCGACTGGGGGCGGGAGGGTTTTTTTCCGGGGCCGGCGGCCAGCCGCGGCCCCGCGAAAGCGACTGGGGGCGGGACAGGGCTCCTCGGCGGGGCCGGCGGCGGCCAGCCGCGGCCCCGGAGAAGGCGACGGGGGCAGGACGGGGCTCCTCGGCGGGGCCGGCGGTGGCCAGCCGCGGCCCCGGAGAAGGCGACGGGGCGGGACGGGGCTCCTCGGCGGGGCCGGCGGCGGCCAGCCGCGGCCCCAGAGAAGGCGACGGGGCGGGACAGGGCTCCTCAGCGGGGGCCGGACGGGGCCCACCCGGCCCCGCCCCCCGGCCCCCTCTCTCCCGGAGCGGCACTCCGGCTCGCTCCGGCCCCAACGGAGCCCTGTATAACAGTAATCTGGGAGAGAGCCCATCTGTCCAGCTCAACCCTTGCTGTGAACCCACCATCAATACATCAGAATCACTAAGTTACACAAGTAAGGAACTCCCTCATAATTCCATCCTTCAAAACTGTAGATAACAATACCTAACCTTTCTATCATGCAGAAACCTTCATGTGTTATTTTAGTAATCCTTTCAGCAGCTCTGTAAAGAAGGCTGGTATCTGTTAAGAGAAATGGCCTGCATTCAGGAGTGGGGGAGGGGAGGTGAAGGAGCTTGTGTGGCAAGTTTGTACCAAGCCCCAAGAAAGGATGCCTAGGCCTTGGCTAGTTATCTGGTGAGTTTCTGGGTGAAGTGAGTTTTGAACTATGTATTATGTTTTCCTTTCTCCAAGGAGCTTGGTGTGGTATATATGGTTCTTCCTCTTCCCTTCAATCCTCTCAGGAATCTTGAGACATGGCGACTGGCCCAAGGTTACCAGTTGAGTTTTCTAGCTGTGTGGGGTTTCAGCCCCATTCTCCCTGATCCTGGTCTGACATGGTAAACACTCCATTATGCTGCTGGCTTCAGTTAACTTCCCAGTTCCCAGCATCCTGAATTATCGCCCTGTGATACCTTGAAAGGAAGGACAGAATTCGCTATTTTCACTCATGCCGATGCAAGAATTGATCTCCTTTAACACTACATGTAATACACTGCATCGCGTAAGCAGAGCCTTGACCTTAACATCAGGATAATAGTGTGGGGCTTTTGTTAAATGAGAATGAGAGAGACAGTAGGAGACTGCCAAGAAGTATGCCAAGTTTACATTCCTGAGAGGGCAGCCTTTTTCCTGTAGGGTTTGTAGGAAGGGGACCAATGCTTTCTGTCAGATAACAGCAGCAAAATAATTCTTCTGAGAGGAAGTGTGGAAACAATATTTATCTTTTGTCTTCTGTTTTAAATGCTTTTAGATTATTTGATTGTTATATCTACAAATGCCTTTATTATCTTTTAGCATCGTGTAGATGCACACGAGTGCATGTTATTTAATAATAAGGCGACCTTGAGGAAGAATCTGATGATTTGAAACAGTCTACGTATCTGGATGGGTCCGTTGGTCACAGTGCTGCATAAGCTTCATGAAGATAACAACCTGTTGTAAAATTAACAAGGGGTTTGCTTTACTATATTGAAGAAAACAACTTGCTGTGAAATTTACAAGAGACTTTTCACTTTGATATGCAATGTATAGACATATTGTGGCATGAGTTCTATGAAGAAGACAACCTGTTGTGAAATCAACAAGGGGTTTGATATTTGAAGAATTGCTGTGAAAAGCAGGGAGGGCAGGATATAAGTTAAATAAAATAAATAAATAAATAAATAAAATTAAGAAACTTTCCACTTTGATGTGTGATGGACTATATGAATATAATTGATTTATGAAATATAATTAATTTGCATATATAACTAAGCATTATAGTGTTATGGTTTTGTGTTTTTTTACTCCTCACAGGACAGCAAGAGCCACCTTATTAATGCTCAATTATAAGATGTTACATTGTGAAAGTGAATTACTGTGGTAATAGTAGAGACCTGGGTCTTAAAAAACTTGCAGCTCATTACACCAAGTTGTTTTAAGTAACTATGTACTTAGGCAGTCCGTTTAGTGTATGTTCGCTCCCCTTGCCAAGACTCCTGAGCAGTTCCAGGACTATTAGTTCAGAATGTGTTTGGAATATTTTAAAAACCATTAATCATTCATTAGACCGCAGAATGTTCCCTTGCCGCTCTTTAACCATTAGACCATAAAATTGCCATTTGAAGTCCTGTGATATCAGGTAAAATACATCATTGAAGATGCCAGTAAATGTACTGTTCACAGTGGTTAAGGTCTTCTGATCCCTGGTCTATAATTTGACCTCATAGGTCAGGTGCCATCAAATAGCATCCTCTAGGACCAGAGGTTCCCAAATTTATTTGGCCTACTGCCCCCTTTTCAGAAAAAAAAAACTCAGTGCCCCCCTGGACATCTACCTTCAACAAGTGGACAAAAAGATGCAGTTTGTGGATCGTTCCAGCCCACCTGGATCATTCCAACACCCCCGAGGGGGCAGTATTGTCCACTTTGGGAACCAGTGCTCTAGGCCAACTAATTCACTGAAAGATACCCCCCATTTGTTAATCCAGAGGCAAGAGCAGAGTATGGAAGGATCAAGTATTGTATTCATGGGATTGTCAACTGTTAAGAGTGCATTTCCAGCTTTTTTGTTTCCTCTATCTTCTGATGATCCTTAGCATTATTTAATGGATTATCTAGACCTCACAATTACCTGTATTCTACCATTCTTCTCAGCAAAATGTTAAGTCTTCCTCCAGTCTAAATAGAGTATCTCAACATGTGGCTGTTCCACTTGAGAAAGAGCTACTTATGTTGGAAGTCTCCTCAAGCTGGACGAAGACTTCTTCAAGTTTTGCTGAGCAGAGTGATAGGATAGAAACCACTGTGTGCAACTGGCTTACCAGCTAGTCAAATCACCATAAGCACGTTAATATTCATCAAAGTCTCTGAACAACTCAGCCCATGAAGTTTGCCATTGTGGAGAGATCCCAAACAAGCATTTCTTTTCAATGCTCAATTAAGCAAAGAATACAAGACAAGGGGATGCCATAACTTCAGATTATTGTAACTCGCCCAACTCTTCTTGACTGATGCCATGTCAGAAGAGTTTTTTTTAGCAGGTGATCCACTGCTGGCCCTTTCTTCTTCTCTTCCTTTGAAATAATTCTTTTAGGAATTCTGTATCTGTTGCTAGTGTGACATCTGATGCAGGGACAAAAGTGGAATAACACATAACAGGAAGTATCTAAAACACAAAGTAATGTGGGACATTTGTGCAATGCAAGTGTTAAGAAGTTTAATACATCAGTATTAAGATACCTTACATGGATTTTATGAACCAAGATGTACATGGTTACTCTTAAACACAATTACAAAAATTGTACCAAGTTAATTTAGTTTAGTTTGAATTTGGTCTCATATACTGAGAAGGGCTCTTGTACAGCTAGAAAACTGGTTTAGTATATCAGTGTCCTTGTGTTTCCCAAATCACAAGCACATGATTTTTTTTCCAAAAGGGAAAAAAACAAGTCTAGGTTCATGAACTTCTGTGATTGGAACTCTCTAGTAAAAGAAATTAAAACTTTCCTCCCAGTAGACCTTATAAGTCAACATTTTGTTAGGGCACTGCATATCTGATACACTAGTTCATTATTTTTAAGCTCCATAACATAAACATCTGTCGTAAAGTCACAGACATTTTCATGATTTTGCCCATGCACAGAATTCCCACTAAAAAGTCTTCTGAAAGATCATCCTTCATCAGTGGAAATGGGGAACCTGGGAGTAGCAATATTGTTGTGCTTCTCTACCAAGGGTTCCCTTGAGAGTACAGCTGAGCAATCTATTTTCTTATAGACACACACACACACACACACTTGCTTACAAGCATCTGGAACATCAACATAAGAGTACTCATCCTCCATCATAAGAACTTGTCAAATCTTTATAACAGAAGTTAATTTCACTAGAGGCACCTTTTGGGTTCACACCCAACAAACCTTGCAGAGTTTCTTTTGATTGTCTAGAACAATTGGCATGGACATTTTTTCTTGAGATGTTAGTTACCACAATATAGCCACATCTATCAAACTATATAAAATTATCTTCAGATTTGGCACAAGGCTCAGTGGTTAACAATCCTAGTTTTTCTCTATGTTTGTCGCTCTCATTTCTTCCTTTGCATTCTACAGGAAAATTGTGGAACCATGCCAAAACCACTCAGCTTTCCACAGTTCAAACAAAACGATAGTGGTCTGCATGTGTGCTGAAATGCAAAGCCATCTAATCACTTATTAACATTTGCAAAAGAATGCTTATTCAGTTACTTGGTATTCTTATAAATTACAACTGTTTACATGTACATTAAGAAGAACTGTACTGGATCAAACCAGTGGAACCCTTTAGTCAAGCATCCTGTTTCACACAGTGGCCAACAAGTTGCCTTGGAGATCCCATAAACAGGGGCATAGAAACCTGATGTTGCCTTTTAGTTTGGTATTTAGAGGCTTTCTGCTTCTGAATATGGAGGTCTGCTTGAGCCATCATGGTTAATAACCACCGATGGACCTACCATCCAGGAATCTATCTGATCCCCCTTTTAAAGCCATTTGTGCTTATGACTATCACTGCATCCACTGGCAGTGAATTCTATAATTAATTGAGTAAAGAAGAATTTCCTTTTGTCACAAATCTTTGTGATTTTATTTCACTACAGCCAATATCTTGGTGACAGGGGGGAAAGTAAATATTATTACCAGCACTGTCTCTCGTTGAAAGCTCAAAGCAGAAGATGAAAGGTACCACTCTGGCCACTTTTTAGCAGTACTTGGTAGCAGCCCTTACTAGCTTACTTTTTGATGGACACACATTCTCCCTTTCATACAGCTAGGAAACAAATCATTTTCTTTCATCCAAATTACAAAATGTGGTTTTCCACCTTCCAAACCAGGATTGCAGATTATGATTTCATCCTGAAGAGATGAAACCATGGTTCATGATAAGGATGAAATCACAAGGGGGGGGGTTACCTTGGAAACATTGCATTTCTTAGGCTATGCCCAAGGAGGGGAGAGAGGGAGTGCCCCAGGCAGAGCTTATTCCTGTAATGGCAAAGCTTGCATTTTTCATGAATGATGCTGTCTGTCTGCCTCTTCTCTGTGCTCAAAGTATACATTAAGAAATAAATAGACACTAAAGAGACAAATAGATATTGTAGATAAAAAGTAAAAGCTCTAGTGCTGTCTTTTTGACAGACTCTATACAGGCTGTCCCGGAACTTCTCAAGGAAGTAAAGCACCACAAAATATTCTGGTTGGTATCAATATACTTTCCTCTTACTTAACATTAATGATTTTGTCATGGGGAAAGGCATCAGGGAGGTGTAAGAAGAGGATCCTGGCCAAAAAAAAAAGAAAAAAAGAAGCAGCCTGAAAGGTGATATTCTAGTAGAGATTTCCTTTATTTATATATAACTTCAAAATCATCAGATTATAGTTGATTATAATTGTGAAATGAAGAAAAAAATAAGACTTCATGGGGAGTAAAGCTACAGGGATTCTACAGAGCAGTGAACTTTGTTGGATCTGAAGGTATTTCTGACTCTTGTTTGTTCTCTGCTGTTACGCCTATCTAGAGTATGGTATGCCATAGTACAGGGGTGGGCAATTGTTTTGGCTTGGGGACCACTTTGTGGGAGCGGAAGTTAGCAGAGGGCCGCACCTTTTAAAATGATTTCATTCATTAGTTAACTTTGCATTTCAGAAAAGGTATAAATTGTATCATAAAAATCAATAAATATAAATTAAATAAAATAGTGGTAGTTTTATTCAATTTATTTATTGTGCTAATTTCATATCATCTATACCTGCAAGCACATTTAATTTTAGAATCAGTTTAGTGAGACAAATGAGCCCTATCACACTTTTCTACAATTTTTTTGAAATCAGGAGTGAGATTGCTTGTTGAGAAACTATGTGGCCGACTGTCTTGGCGGGCCGCAAAAAACTCTGTGGCGGGCCGCATGTGGCCCGCGGGCCGCAATTTGCCCACCCCTGCCATAGTACATACATACACATACACAGACCTTTACTGGCATAAGTCAGGTTAGAAGAAGAAACATAAACAGATGAAGAGGTAACAAGGAGAAATGAATTAATCATATGTATCTATGCATTGCGCAATCGATCCTTTATTACCAAACTTAGAAATAAGGCAACCTTTTCGGTTGTTTCAGGTGACAGATCATTCAGGAGATGCCATAGTAACAAAGCAAGCTACTTCATAATAGAATGCAGGAAATTGCTTTAATGACTTCTGATCACAACAGTAGCGCCTTCGGTGTGTGTTTAAGTGAAAGAAGCATAAAGCTGTATAGGTACAGGTTTTCCTTTGTTTGAGTTTATGTAAATAAGTACAGTTATATATTTCAGAGCTACACTTTGTGCATATATATTAGATGTAGACAACATATATATTAGATTTAGTTTCCACAGAGATCATTTTACGATAGTTCTACTTAATCAGTTTCCTCAAAGGCTTGAAGAGAGGTGGCTGGCCCCTGGATAGAATCTGATGGCTTCCCTTTTAGCAACTCTCCTCAGTTTCCTTATATGAAGTAAGGTCGCCAATTATTCACACCCCTGCTGTGCTGCCTAGTCTTAAAATTGTTGACTGTGACACCACTTTTCTTTTTAAGTTCCCTGTGTAAGTAGTCGAAACTGATCTTTTCCCATTGCTTTTCTTCTTTGTATAATGAGAAGGTAAGAGGCAAAAAAAAAAATCTGGATATTACTGTACTCCCTTTTCCCTAGAAAATCATGCTTTTATAGCCTGCCACTGTTTTGCTTTGCATTATGATTCCTCATCATTAGTCTTCCATTAGTTTGCAAGGTATGCTCATTTGACATTTTATCTATCCACGTACCCAAAGCACCTGAACAAAACAAGCAATGGGTTGTTTGATAAGTCAAATTAACCTTTTCAATGGATCTGAATGTAAAATTCAACAACAGTATGTCTATAGATAAATTTGGCCTATGAGGACATGCTGACCTTTTTTTTTAAGCATTCAACCATCACACTTGATGGAGCTAGAATTTCCTACCGTCATGCCATTCTTTCAACATCTTTCATCACGTGGCTTTTTTTCCAGGTAACTTTATTTTTAGCTGTTTTGCTGGAAAGGCTTAAGACCATACACAGCAAAAAAAAGTTCTCATTTTACACCTCACTGCCTCTGTTCTTGAGTATTTATCTTATTTATTTGATCCTAATCTCAGACCAACTTATTGTCCAATTTCTTTTTGCAATTAAATAAGTACAGAGGAATTGACACTGTGCCTTTAAAGTAAAGCTACCTGGATAAATACATTCTATCCCTGGTAATGCTGTTGACTCCACTGGCCCACCAAAGGAAGAGTTTAGTACACAGAGGCCTTGTTGAAATACTAATGCTGTTACCTGGAGGCCACCTGGAGGCCTATATTGTGATGCACTTGCATAGGTCTGCTGGAGTAGGACCACTGGTCTGAACCAGCAAGGCACCTCTTATATCTGAATGCTAATGGTAACACTAGCATGGAGATCCTGTGCCATTGAGCTGATAATACACACAATCCTGTCAGCTCCTTATCCTTATATGGATACCACCAAGTACCTTTCATGAACACAATAGTGAATGCTGCTACCTAGAAATAGTCCATATTTATTGGAAACGGAAGCAAAAGATATAAACAGGTTCTCTTTTTGCCATTCTTCTGTTCCAAGGCTGATTTCATCAACAGATTTCAGGGGAAGAGACACGGATTTCCACATCTGTCTATTTTGACCCTTATATTATCTTTAACAGTCCACTTACACAAGTCCTAATAAATGATGATTTCAAATTAGCTTACGGTATATTATTTAAAAATATATACCAATTCTACATATATAAAGAAACTGCCATAATAATTTGTTCTGGAAAGATTAGTGGAGACAAAACAAGTATCATGTAGAAGATCTGTCTTTGGATTTCCTGATGTTTTGAATTAATTTTACTGGCAAGCAACATCTGGAGACTGCTAAATAGATCATAACAGCAGCTGTGGAGAGGTATTCAACCATTCCCTTTCACCACAGTATTTCCCAAATTCCACCCTCTCCACAAAGCTGTTGTTAGCCTCACTGAGAAAAAAAGACAATCTGCCTCATTTTCCCAATATAGCTATCCGCTGTGTGGTATAGTGGTTAGGGTGTTGAACTAGGATCTGGGAGATGGAGGACTGAAGCCCACTGCCATTGAAGTTAGCTGGATAAGCTTGGGCTAGTCACATACTGTCAACCTAACTTACTTCACAGGACTGTCATGAGGACAATATAAGAAGGAGAAAATGTTGTATTCCACTTTGAGTCCCCATTGGGGAGAAAGGTGAGATATAAATGAAGTAAATAAATATCAGGAGCTTCAGAGGTGTGTTTTAAATAAGAAAAATGGGGCAGGTGGAAAGGGTTAAATACCTTTCCATCTTGCAGCTTCCAAACATCTGGAAATCTGATAATGGTTCTTCCATGGCTTTCTCCCATGTTTTGGCACTCAAAGTGGCACTAAACATACCTGTCCTGAGATTTTATTTCCAGTTAATAGGGCCAAGCAAACTAGTTTTCAAGAACAGGGATGAAGAAAGCTAAGTTAAAATGACAAGTGAAAACTGTTGCAGCCAAAACAACTGTTTTGTGGCTCCTTAAAGACTAGAAATGTTTTGTGGCATAAGCATTTGTGCCAAAACATGTGGCCATAGCCGTCTTGTGAGATATAAATTGCATGCACATGTAGTGGTAGTTTAGATTGGGGCCATGGAGGATTTCACCCTTCACAACCCAGTCAATTTCAGTAATTGAAACTGGGCTCCCAGTTACTGTTATCAACCATGTCAATTTTTCATTAAAATATGAAAATTGTAGGAATGTATTTCTTTGTCAGCACATTATTTTAAGGAAACCCAGCATAACAAGATAAGCCAAAAATATATATTATGCTCAAGCCTGTTGCTGCCAGTTGTGAGAAAAGTATCATCTAAACAGATTTTGCAATGTTGTCTGTATTACTTAAAATGTTTACATCAGAATATTTTCAGCTATGTTCCAGTTGTGTATAAGACTTGGTAATTTGCTGTATTGCCTGCCAAAGGCATGTAAATGTGTTTGTATGAGAGAGACAAAATATACTTGTGAGCATATGAGAAAAAGTATATATGTGAGAATGGGCATCCCTTTACATTCTTCCACCAATTTTAAACCAGGCAGTCTGATCCCCTTACCTTAGAAGATTTCTCATTGCTGACCAACTTCAAGATTACCATTTACTATTCTTCAGCAATTCCTGACAAATTTAAAAAACTGCTTGCATGCTGAAAGATATTGGTACACTCAAATTCATCTGAGGCCCAATTCACTATGTTCTCCCCCCCCCCAAAAAAAGGTTGTTTCTAATGTCACAACCAGTCAAACAACTGCATTATCCATGTGAAAAGTATCAGCAAGCCAGATTTGAAGAAATACAGTTAAAAACATTACCATTCCATTTGCACAAGTCAGGTGTTTTCCTCAAACTATTTGTTATTGCATATAATTACTCTGTGAATAAACATTGCCCTTTGCTAGTGTGATGGTGACCCTTCTTTTGGTCCCCAAGCTAAGCTTGTAAATGGAGAAAAAGAGAGAAGTAATAGATGTTTGTATCCTAAGCTACTTACACTGTATCACTGGGTAGGCCCTCCTTTGAAGGCAGATGGTTGGCATCAACAAAAGGAAGCCAACAAAAGAGAGAATGGATAGTTCTGTACACTTTTTTGTTGAGTTACAAAGGCTGACAGTTACTGACTTGCTCTCTGAGTTAACAAAGTAGTTGGCTGTTCCTTTGAGCAAGTTCTGAAAAGCTCTTTTTTCCAGTCTGCATGCCTCATAAACACTAATCCTACAAACTGTTACCAGATTTTTTTAAAAAATTCAGCTGAAATCAACATGAAATGAGGGGAGATCAGCAACAATAAGAAGCTTCCTTAGGGTATTTTTGCAAGGAAATAGGTAGGGTTTGAACAGACAAGGTCCTGGGAGATATGTAACTGGCTCTTCCAAGTGCCTTTTTAAGCACATGGGAGTGGGGAATAAGGAAGACCTTGCCTCTTGGCCAGGCGGTAAGGTTTAATCTTTCTGCTTCTTTGTTATTCTAGGGACCTGAAACTGGACAATATTCTTCTGGATGCGGAAGGTCACTGCAAACTGGCTGACTTTGGAATGTGTAAGGAGGGGATCTTGAATGGAGTTACTACTACTACCTTTTGCGGAACACCGGATTACATTGCTCCAGAGGTATCACACATTATATTTAAATGCATGTGGAATACTTTGACAGTACATTTGTAGGAAAGATCAGTTCATTGTGGCATTGTTGCCAGATTCCTTCCACATGATAATCTTGTACATGTAGTCCCACAGGGCCCAGGATTATACAAGTCTTTACCACATGACATTGTAGCAATTCCCATATTTTAATGTTTTAGGGATTCTAGGAGTTAATGCAATTCCATGTTCAGCTTCTGGTTGATGTGTTGTTACTTAAATTAGTATACATATTGGGCCCCTAGTGTACAAAGCATCCTTCACATGTGTATGGCCAGATCTTGTCACTGGGGCAGTTATTTGGGGACTGAATGGTCTCGTGTATACCTGAGTCCCACTCTGATAAAGCAGCCCAGTTAAGAAGGAAAAATGAGAAAGAAAGAATCTCAAACAAAATAATCTTTATCCTCATAATGAGATACAGAATTAGAAAAATGAAATGCAAAGGAAAGCAAGAACATAAAACAGTACTATTATACAGTAACATATTCCTAGCAATCCTGCCCTTGGTTGTTGCCTAATGGGGGTGAAAATGGGGAATCTAAGGGGGAATAAAAGGGGGAAAGGAAAAACATAGGTTGCCTTATCCTGAAGAGTCCATTGTGCTGAGAACTGGGGCAAGAAGAAAAGCTGATCCAGGGCAAAGGATTCTCAAGGTGAAGGAAAAATTCACACTGAAACCAGTTGTGTCATTAGGGATCCAAGGCAAGCGATTCAGTGACAGGGTGAAGGTTTGGGAAATAAGCCAACCAGGGTGAAGGTTTGGGAAATAAGCCAACCATGAAGTTGCGGAAGGAGGCCAAGGTGCAGAACCTACTGCAAAGTTGGAGGGGCTTGAAATGCTCCTTTTATACATGTGGAAGGATGAGGTGCAGAAGGGTCACATCTAGGTCAAAATGGAAGTCCAAATATGGGCCTACAGCAGGATGATTTAGGTGGAGTGATTCAGTTAACTGAGAGGTAGGCTGACTTGGGCTGCTTTGACAAAGGCTGAGCAGTGGCTTGATGACCTTCATTATGCTAGCAGTTGAATGACTGAGGAAGGCTGTAAAGTGAAGAGGGTTCTATAGCTTCATGTCATTATCTAGCAAACTGGGTATGAGGGAGTTTATGGAGGCTAAAAGGCCTTTAATCAACATGCTCTTTGACACATTCCATGGAAATTCCTGCTAGATCAGAGGCCTCTACTTTGATAGCAAACTGGATTATTTTATCCAGGCCTCTGGCAGCTAACTCAGATCTTTAGCAGTGTGCAAATACAGGGGACTGGGGGGGTAGGGTTGCCAATTCCCCTCGGCTTGCTGGCAAGGGGGGTTGGGGGGCATTACGGGGTGGGCAGGGACATTGCATGATGTCATGCGGAAGTGACATCATGTCAGGGACATCATGCAACTCTCCATTTTGGGCAAAACTCTCTGGGTTTTTTGGCCTAAAACCATAGAGTTTTGCCCAAAAAGCAGAGCGTGGCTGCACAACATCCCAGTGTGATAATGTCACTTCATACGGCAATGTCCCTTTCTGGGGGTAGGGCTTCCCCTAATGGCCAGCTGGCTGGAGGCGGACAGTAGCCTGAAAAATCAGGGGAACCATCATCCAGACCAGGGATCTGGCAAGCCTACTGGGGGGACAGCAGCCTTATTTGCAACAGCAGGAATATTTCTGTAGGGTATAGGCATTCCTGAGTCAGAAAAGAAACTGGTCAGTGCCACCACATGTGCAAACCATATTAAATATGTTTCAAAGAAACTTTGAACTAAATGAAACATTCCAGTAGCTGTGCCATAACAAAATAATTCTAAGCTGTTCTTCCAGCATTTAGCTCTTTTCTTTAACATGTATCTATTATGCTTATGCATGTTAACATAGATATGGCAGCAGGATGAACCTGCTTTTTCCTGCTATCATTTCCTCTATATGTCCCTTTAGACCAACGACACTTCTAGTTGTTCACTCACTTAAGGAGGCCTACTTAAAATCTGCTAGAGCCCATTCCTTTTCTATGGAGGCCCCTATCTTGTGAAGCAGGTTCCCCAAGGAAGTGAGGGAGGCGTCAACTTTAGAAATTTATAGGAGGCACTACAAGATTGTTTTATTTGCATGGCTTTTTAATGGGGTTTAAGCTACAAGCATTTTCCTGGAAAGAAGAATAAAAGCTTTTGTGTATTTGTGTAATTGTAAGCTGCCTTGGGCCAAAAGGGAAAGGCAGAGCATAAATATTTAAATAAAGAAGATCAATCTTCATCTTGTTGACTTGGTAGAGTACTGTTTTCACAGACATAGAGGATAAGGCATGCTAAATATCATGTTACAGCAGATTTCTGAAGAATTGTAGCAATGTACATGTTTTAAAGTGCAGCAAGCTCTAAAATGTAGCACATTTCCTTTTCAAATAGCAGATAATGGGAAGTTTCTGACCAGTCTATCAATCTTGCTCTTTCTGTCTCTCTCCCTCTCTCTCTTGATTTCCCTAACAGATCCTCCAAGAGTTAGAATATGGTCCTTCTGTGGATTGGTGGGCTCTGGGGGTTCTTATGTATGAAATGATGGCTGGTCAACCTCCCTTTGAAGCTGATAATGAAGATGATCTTTTTGAATCCATTCTTCATGACGATGTGTTGTATCCAGTGTGGCTTAGCAAAGAAGCTGTTAGCATTTTGAAAGCTGTAAGTTGGGCTATCTCTCTCTTTTTCCCTACTTAAAATTGAATTTCCCTGCAGTAGTTTAAGAACAACCACCACTGGGAGTTCGTCTACAGTTCAAAGTGCCACTGTCAATATAATGGGGTCTGGGATGAATTATACTTCTTGTGGGAAAAGGACAAGAAGTTTGTGTTCCTTGCAGTTGTATACTGTATAAATGTATGCTCTTGAGAATCATATTTCAAGAAGGAAAAAAACTCTCAAGCAATCTGTCGTACTGGTCTGATATAGCACACTGTGTGGCTGCGTTAGTGGGGAAAAGATTATGTAATTAAAGAAACACTGTCTATGTGTTTATGTTAGGCCCCTATCCAGAACACACGGAGCATTCTCACGGTCCAATCCTGAACCGGCTTATTTGAAAGAAAGCCACAATGGGTTGGATTCACACTAATGTTGCCATGGGCACAAGGATGTCCACCCACAGGCACAATTTTCCTGCCTCTCCCCTCTTGCAGCAGCCTAAAATGTCCCCTCCATCATGTTCTTATTTTTTTATTTAATAATAACATTAAAAGCTCATATTCAGTGCCTTTAAACTGTGGTCAGTAATTTGGCCCACGGTATTCCATCCTACTTGGGAAAAGAGGAAATGATTCTTCATAGAATATACTTCATACACTAGTATCTGGAGGTCTCTAAATCTATCACAAGTGTGCTTTTAAAAATATTATAAATGTACACTGCTACAAATAATTTATATAGCTAATTCTGAACCTGTCCCTAGATTGCAGATCAAAAAATCCATGTTCCAGGGCCAGGGATGAATGGGAGACTTTTCTACAAACTTGGAGAGGTTCCCAGTTTGCAGAAAAAATTATATTTAAAAAATGGTACTGTTAGACCTCCCAAAAATCTTAGAAGCAATTTCTGTAACTTATCCCAATACCTCAGGAACCATTTTAGAGCTTGCTAGCAACTGACTCCATGGCTTGATTAGTGTGGGTGGGAGACTGAAAAAGGACAAAGGGAAGATGGAAGAAGAGAAAAGAAAGAGAGCAAGGGAGGTAAGCTGATGCGGGAGAAAGACGAAAATGAAAGGTTGGGGGGGGCAGAAGAAAATGGAGATCCTGCAGGAGGCAGGGAAGCCAAGGTGAGGAGAGACAGCTAAAGGTGTGTGGGTGGGCAAGTGGGAATGAGGGAGAGAAGGATGCAGAGAAAGGAAAGAGACTAAAGGAGTTGCCAAGAAGAGGGAAAGAGGAAAACTGGAGATGCTGAGGGGAAATACAGGGGAAATGAGACACCCCCCCCCAACAACCATATTGGTATATTGTAAATTTACACTAACCCAAACTGGTATTAGTTTCTTGGCTCCGTACAATGGCTCTTGGGAACTCTAGTTCTTTGGAGTTGCTGAGGATTCTCTCGCAAAGATTTCCAGCTCTCTCACAAAGTTGCAGTCAACAGTTGTTGACTTTGTAAGAGCTCTGTGTCCTTGACACATGTTCAACTGGACTGGAGCCCTAGTTTAAATTTTATCAAGGCTTAGGAATTTACTGCTGCTAACATTTAAAGCAGCCCTAACTCCACTGATTTCATTGAGGGGGAACATCCACATATTGTTTTAGATCTTAATCATGATTCAGCCAAGATCAATAGAGATACATCATATGGGAAGAATCCTGCTGTATTGCATTTAGCCTTTCCCCCAATAAAGAGCCCTTTTTTGCTATAGTTTCAGGCTTAGCTCAGTGTTTGAAATTTGTGCCCTTCATCTTGTACTTCTGTTGCATTCAGTTAACAGGAGGGCAGGAAGACCAGAGGAAATGTAGGGGTGTCTGTGTACTTGACTGCCAATATTAACAAGGAATTAGCTTTAGAATGTTTGGTTTCCTCACACTGTATTCTTAAACATGGATTTTGTTCTTCAGGCAATGTAAATCAGAGCTCTACCAAGATTTTAAAAATGCAGTTTTAAGTATCTTTTGCAGAATGCTTGTTTTCTGTTCAACTTTATCTTCTGTGCAGTATTTGGCAAATTTGCAAATTGTCTTTTAAAAATTTCTCTTTCTAAAACACAGACAAAGCTAAAATCCTTTCAGTCTTCCTAATAATTTCAGATTTTTATTGCCAGGCTTGAAGATCAAGGCTTGTTACAGCCTCGAAGTTATTAAGATGATTAAAGTTAAGAACAAAAGAATATGAGAAGAGCCCTGCTAGATCAGACCAATGGTCCATCTAGTCCACCATCCTGTCTCACACAGTGGCTAACAAGTTCCTCTGTACAGCCAACAACAGGGCATAGAGGCGAGGCCTTCCCCTGATGTTGCCTCCTGGCTCTGGGAATCAGAGGCTTAGTACCTCTGAATGTAGAGGTTCCTCTCAGTCCCATGGCTAGTAGCCATTGATAGACTTATTCTCCATGAATCTATCTAATCCCCTTTTAAAACTGCTTATTCCTGTGGCCATCATAACATCCACTGGCAGTGAATCCCACATTTTAATCACTCTGTGTGTAAAATAGCTTTTCATTTTGTCTGTCCTGAACCAAATGCCCTTCAGTCTCATTGGATGCCCTTGAGTTCTAGTATTTTGGGAGAGGGAGAAAAATTTCTCTTACTCAACTCTCTCCACCCCATGCTTAATTTTATAAACCTCTATCATGTGTCCCCTTAGTCATCTCTTTTCTAAACTGAAAATCCCCAAATTCTTCAGCCTTTTCTCTCAGGGAAGGTGCTCCAACTCCCTAATCATCTTGGTTGCCCTCCTCTGTACGTTCTCCAGCTCTACAGTGCCCTTTTGGAGATACGGTGACCAAAACTGTACACAATATTCCAAATAAGGTTGCACCATAGATCTATACAGGGGCATGACAATATTGGCCATTTATTCTCAATCCCTTTCCTAATAATTCCTAACACAGAGTTTGCCTTTTTCACTGCTGCAACACACTGGGTTGACACTTTCATTGACCTATCTACTACGACCAATGCTCCCTCTAAATGTGAAGTCTTGGGAGCAAAAATTCAACTTCGTGAGCTACTGGCATTAAAGTTGTGAGAAGGTGATTTGGCTACTGCATAAATTAGTTTGCTCTGGAGCCATCCTTCCTGAGCTAAAACAAAAATGTGTGAGCTGGAGGCTAAAAAACTGTGAGCTAGCTCATACTAACTCACTTAGAGGGAATACTGACTACGACCCCAAGATTCTCCCCTCCGTCTCAGCAAGTTCAAATCTCATTAGCTTATATTTGAAGCTGGGATTTTTTTTTGTCCCAATGTGTATCACCTTACCCTTAACTAACACTGAACTTAGTTTGCCACATTGTCCATCACTCTCCCAGTTTGTGGAGGTCCTCTTGGAGCTCTTCACAGTCAGCCTTGGTTTTTACCCTTCTGAATAATTCGGTGTCATCTGCAAACTTGGCCATTACTACTCACCCCTAGTTCCAGATCATTTATGAATAAATTAAATAGTGCCAGCCCCAATACCGATTCCCATTGCTTACTTCTCATGACTTTCCTAGAATTTGGGGGGGGGGGGGATTAAGCTTTAGGGTTGATTCCAGATTCAAATCCTCAGTATCAGCAGCTAAAATATCTTAGATAGCTGAACTAGAAAAATTCCCCACCTCTGGCTTTGAAGAGACATTGTAAATTTCTTACCAAGAGTAGACAGCAGTAGGCTCAATGATCTGGCTCAACATAAGACAGCTGTATATGGTTGTATGTGTTAACTGTATTAAAGGAACGTGGGCTGTTCCTTTAGCAAGCCTCACAGGCAGATGGCATCACCCTAAGTCAGGTATAATCTTCACTGTAGTGTTTGGCAGAAAGAATGGAATCATAGCTAGTCTTCAGGTCTGTACGTATATGTGTGTCAGTTGTGAATGCAATAAACAAATGTTTGAAAATACACACATCCTAATGCTATACTAACACATTTGTGTCTGGTTGCTGTGTTACGTGGAGAATTATCTTATTTGGCCTGAGGAAGACAGTGGAACCTGGAATATGTATTCTTAGCTAAATAGTCAGATAAACACAGGTTCTGACTTGCTTGCAGAGTGCAATGGCAAAGCAACAAGGAACACCAAAAACACCACCCTTCAAGGAGGCATGTCTTTCAGCAGAATATCTTGGAAGGCCTTCCCTCCTCTTCCAGAACCTTGGCCTACAGCTCTTTAACCACCTCTTACCACCAGTTAATCAACATTTGGTCATTAATATCCAGTAAATTTGTGTTTCCTCTGTAGTTCATGACAAAGAATCCAAATAAGCGACTTGGTTGTGTGGCATCACAGAATGGTGAGGATGCCATTAAACAGCACCCATTCTTCAAGGAAATTGACTGGGTTCTTCTAGAACAAAGGAAAATCAAACCACCCTTCAAACCTCGGATTGTAAGTAGCAATCTGAGTATGAGTGTGTGTGTGTGTGTGTGTGTGTGTGTGAGAGAGAGAGAGAGAGAGAGAGAGAGAGAGAGAACTTGTCTGAAAATACGTCAGCACTGATTTCCTTTATGATATTGAAACTGTAATACTATCGCAGATTGAAAAACCAAAATAGCAAAAAAAATAGGCAGTGTGCCAAAAATAGTATAGATAATGGGTACTTCAGAGGTGAGTCTCAAGAGTCATGATAAATATTCAGTCTGTTTTGAAGAGCTGTTTTTAAGCTCAAGAACTCAGTGAATCCTCTTTGCTCCGAGTGTTCTTACATGGTCACTACTGTTATCATTTGATAGCCTCACCATCTAAAACTGTCCAGTTTTAAAGGGATCAGGCATCCCAGACCATCACCTTTTATCATGCCGTGAGAGGAAGGATGGCTATGGTAGTTAATATGTTGTGCCTCACTCATCAATCATTCATCTAAATGTGGGAATATACCCTTAATATCTAAGGATACCTGTGGCTGAAAACTTCCTCGTGCTGGAATATGCATTCTTTCCAAATATAATGCAGTAGTCTTTGAATAATGGAACCAATGGACTACTTTGAGGACCATGTTCCTGAGTTGTAGTATACACATTACTCATAAAAAATTAACAACAAGTCAAAAAGAACTCATAGTGGTCCACTTGAAGGGTGCATATGTGGAATACTTCAATGTGTGTTAAACTGGCTTATCTATTGGCAAACCATCCAAGTCCAAGCAAAACCTTTTCAGATTTCATTATTTTCCTTTCAATTCAAATGGTCCTTATTTCAGCTTTAATTTAACTAGTGGCAGATTACCAGTTTTATGGAATCCAGTGTTTAGACGTCATGCCCCAATATCCTCTTCCCCATAGAGCTGTAAGTGGTTCACATGATTACATTTTGTTCTTTTTAAAAAAATGAGTTTTTGAATACTTTGTTCCTTCAGTTGTTTCTCCTTCGTTGCACTGCTGGTGGTTGTTTTCCCCCCTGTTAACTGATGAAGATTCTAAATTAGAGCAGCAATGATTCCAGCTCATAGGGCTATGAAAACAGAAGTCCACTGGAGGCCTTTTGTAGACTGGTGCTACAATCTGTCTTTCTGTTTCTGTTGAGCATATTATCTCTGGTGATGAAGCACATTTCCTTCTGTTCTTAAAAAGAATATACAGTTGCTCTAATAGATGTAACCTGAAAATATTCCAAGTTTTTTAATATATATTTTTGCTTCCATCATTCTTTACCTAAAGGCTGGCTGATGCATGATCATTATTTTGACTGTGTCGTGAAGTAATGACTTGTGTGTAACAATGAGATTAATCACTGCAGATAGAACTTTTAATATTTCCCTGTGTACACTCAAGCACATTAGAGGCAGTTCTCACCTTCTGTTGACAGCCAACACCTGCAGAGTAATTGAATTACGAGAGAAGTTAAGACTGAAGACAGACTGTTTTGAATGGGGTGGAAGGAGTTTGAACCCACATTCTGGAACACGTTGTTATAGCAGTGGCTGTGTATTTCAACCACTTTCACTGTACTTAAAGCATTATGTTTGTGTTCAGCCTCAGTCATGTTGCTGCATTCTCACCACACTGCTTGAACTATCAACACTCAGTGCTTTCCATCTGTTATTTACGTACTGTATTCTTCACACTTGATTTTATTTTACCAGTTGGTGTAATTTGATTATAGGCAAAACTGTGTGTCTTATATTCGTTGTTGTCCTATTCTAACACTCTCATGCCTAGGCTTGTCAGAAACTTTTCGGTAAAAAGAGCAACAGGAGCTGAATGCAGAGTGAACTCACTTGCTTTGCTCTGTTATTGTTTTCGATTTTTCCTATACCAGATGATGATGAGGCATGTCATTTCCTGGCACTTATCCATACATTCTTTCCCGTCCAGCGTGATTTCTCGTTCTTGTTCTTATGAACAAGAACACTTAGTCAAGGTTGGCACTGATTCCAGGCTTGCTGGGCAGGAGGGAAGTAGTGCATGAAGTTGAAAGTGCAGTACTTCTGTACATTTGTCTGTTGCTTCAACATCCTGCAGCTTGAATGGCTGGACACAGAAGTGTCTGTGTGCTTCCTCCATAGCCATGGGAGATCTCTCCGGTGACAGAAACTACTGTACACTATTGTATGCCTGTATTGGACTTGATCAGCACCTTAATTCCAGTCCAAAAAAGTAAAGCAATACACTGGGGCACACTTTTGCTTCACAGCCCTAATAACTGTTTCTTCAGGATTCATGCTGCCTTCTTGCTCACAATATCCATATGGGATGGTGTATTTGATCACTACACACCACACAGTATTCTCTTCCATTACTCACTTCACTTCACAGACCTTTACTGACATAACCTTTCATTACTCCTCCAAGTACTAGGAGAACCCATAAATTACTTTCTGAGAAAGGAAAAGAAGTAACAGATACTTTAGGGTCTTACAGTGAGATGGAGCAAGATGGAAAGTTGGTGTCCTTGAAAATACCAGTGTGGTTAGATTGTTGGGAAGAGACCAGGTCATTCAGCCTGTGTTCTGTGGGCCATCCACTCTCAGTCTAAATTATTTCATGAAATTGTTGTGAGATTAAAATGAAGAAGGTGAGAACTCTGTATGTCACTCTGAGCTCCCTGGAGGAAGGATGAGGTTTAAAAAGACAGGATATGAATTCTTCAGCCACCACTCTGTTCAATTTGGCTGAGTGTTGTTCCACACAAAGCACAGTAAAAGCAATAGTTGTATGTAATATCTGTCTGGAAGTGAAGACAAGGTGAAACTCTTGGTGGCCTTGGATTGATATAAGTGATACCAGGTCCCACAACTGCTATAGGCCTTTTTCACCAGCCATCTTTACCATTATGATGCTCATAATCCAAGCACAGATGTCATTGTATCATCTACATCCAATTACACTGTTTCAAGGCATTCTTCTTTTCTTTCCGGGCCACTGATAATCATGGGTCACAACCAGTCCAGTAATGGGGCCCTGCAGTCTTGGGCTCTAATCCCAAAGAGTTAGTTGTGCTTAAATTGGCACAAAAGGTCACAACTAGCTTAAAGTCCTGTGAATTTTGATAAGGTATAAGTTGCTTTCTGTGGGTGAGGCATTTGTTCTTCATTACCCCCATGTTCCCTACCCTCTCATCAACCAGGCACTTCAGGGCCCTCAAGTACTAAGGTATACCAATGATAAGATTCCACTTCAGTGTTTGAATTGCTTTTGTCTCTGCCAGCTATTGATAGATACTAGTAAAATGGACCACTTATATATTTAAAAGACATGCTCCCTTTGTATTAAATGGTAAGCAGTTTTTCATTGATCTCATAATAATTCAGTAAAGTCCTCAGATTCTCAGAGCAATTTGAAAAAGAGATGGACTTTACTTGCCTTGCTAGTAAAATTTTAACACTTATCCACTCAAAAACTGAAGGCAAGGAAGTCTAAAATATAATTTTTTCATAAAGAGAGTTTCAGGTGGATAGTGGTGTTAGTCTGTAATAGCAGAACAACATTCAAGTCCAATAGCACCTTAAAAGACCAACAACATTTTCCTGGGTATCTTTCCTTAACATTGTCCAAAAGTTTAGCTTTGACATGCAATTCTTAAAAATCAGAAATAATCGTATTTTTAAAATAATATCTTTTAGGAGAGAATTGTTCTTTCTTTGTATTATGTCACTTCAGATTTTCCTGGTTTAGATTACTGGGATATTGTCAGACTATTATTAAATATTTAGGTGTCTTAAAAAGTCTTAAAACAACTTACAAGTCATTTTAGCTCTGTTTAAACTTTCTGGGTCTTTTGTTCTTGACAGTACAGTTGTGATGGTATCAGTGGGGCAAAGTCTTGGGCTTGCATGTAATGCATGTACTGGGCTGGACTATGTTTTGTCAGACCCACCAGCTGCTATGTGGAGAGAAGCCAAAAACAGAGAGGCACCAAGCTGAAGGAGCTCTGTAGCCTCAAGAGCAAAGAGTATCCTACTTGCTTGGACCAGCAAACAAGCCAGATCTCAAAACTTCGTTGCTCCCATGAAGGGCTGTCAACAGGCCCAGAAAAAAATGTCCTGTCTCTTTAATAGAAGTCTAATATGTGGAAATGGGCAACTGAAGCTGTTCAAGGCATGGAGGTAAGGAATACCACCTGGTCAATAACATCCCATTATGCTTCTATTAAAGAGACAGGACTTGGGCATTTGACTATCATTAAGTGCCACATCATTCACTCTGGCCTACTGATGTAAAGAGGATTCCTTGCTGGTACAGCTGGTCTTCCTGCTGTTTCCCTACTTAGATGCCCTCTCAGGCTAAAGAGATCAAGACCCAACTGCAGGATCAAGTCATGCCAACTTTACCCTTGGAGGATCTCCAAGACCTTAATCAGACAAGAGATTAAATAAAGAAAATCTTGCACAGCAAGGAACTAACTCACAAACAGATGAGTATGGTAGAACATAGTTAGGACAGTTAGTTTGTGAGTGGTAAGGACAGGATCAGGAAAATAGCATCAGAACCAACTTGCAATTCTGTCTTTCTGGACAAAGAGCCAGTGTGGTGTAGTGGCCAGCATGTTAGACTAGAGGACTAAGAGGACCTGGAATCAAATCCCAACTTTCCTGTGAAGCTCACGGAATGATCTTGGGCCAGTCAGTACCTCTTAGCCTCACCTAATTCACAAGGTTGTTGTGAGGAGCGGGGGGAGGATGTGCACTGTCCTTTGCTTCTTGGAGGAAGGTCAAGATGAAAATCCATTAAAAAAATTCTAAGCCAGCAGTTTGTGAGCCACAAAGCCCAGCACAGTCCACCAGCAGCACTGGGGCCTGCCAGATGCTTAATAGCCTTCTTGCTTGAGCAATCCTTGGCAGGGAGCAAAAACAGCTTTATAAAGATCCTGCATTTGGCTTGATGGGTCAGAGGTCCTGCTGAGTCCTGATCTAAGAGGAAAGGGATTTGGGGGTTGCTAGCCCCTTCTGCTTTTTAGGCTGTCGTGCTCTTACCTTTGTCACAGAGTGAAAGATATTTTTGTCCTCTTGCCTGAATGAAATTATAGTTATCATAGCCTTGTCTATCATTGTTGCAGTCTAAACTCCTATATGTTTATTTCCTTCAAATCCATGTAGTTTTCTTGCTCCTTGTAAGTCTTGTCTTAAGGATGCCAGCAATGTGTTTGATGTTCAATTTTGTGCTGCAGCAAAGGTTTACATTTGAATAGCCCCACCACCAGAACAAAATTTCAAAGTAGCCAGTATGCATTCCTGACATGTGCTGGCAACTAATGCACAAGTTCTTTCTTTTTACAGCAAGAACAAAAATTTTCACAAGATTTTCATGAATGCATTTGAAAACTGTCCAAGCATTTTTCTGCATGCATAAAAATTCACAAAATCTGTGTGAAATAAAAATATTTCCACTAGAGTGACTTGGGCAGATGAATCTGTATATCAGATTCAGCAGCAGTTTGGCAGGTAAAGGCCTTTGATGTGCAGAAAGGTGGCATAGAAATCAAATAAATAACAATGTGTTAGTGGATTGCTGCAAAAAAATCAAGTGTTTGGTTATTTTTTGTAAAAAACAACAACAACCCATACCCAATGTTGCAGCAGGTACCACTTTGTAAAGCAATGTGGCTGGAATCCTTAAAGAGGGACTTTCTTTCTGGAGACAACATTTTAACCAGAAATAGACCTTTGGAAAATTTGCCATGTTTTAAAATTTTATTTGCTGATGAGCCAAAACATTTGTGCATTTTTAACTTGGGCTTTCTGTTCTGCTGCTTTGAAGTCATAATTTTGCACAGGCAAATTTCTTACTGGACGTATCCTGGGTTTAGGATTATGACTTTGCAGTTTTGGTTGTGGCAAAGGAATCCCTTCTTAAAATGCAGTATCCTTCAGTAATACTTAACAGAATCACCAGAAATTATTGGCCAAGTAAATTTCTTTTTGTGTGAATGTTCTCTCTTTTCAAGTTTGCTTCAGTGTGAATGTCCCTCTTTAAGGTAAGGCCTACACTATGGGGAAAATGTTCAGGTAGGTCCATTTTTAGGCCTATAACAAACCTGAGGTGTCCCTCCAGTTTCATAATATATTTCCATTCACTCATCCTGGTGCATGGCAACTGGCGTTTAGCAAGAGGGGGATGCAAGGGGCTGTACTGCATGCAGTTGCATGGAATGTATTTGGCTCAGATCAACTTTGGGCAGTGAGGTCAACCCATGTACCATTGTACAAAACACAATTTCATTTATTCCCGACCTCCGTTTGTATCCACAAGGATTCCAGCATCATGAAGTTCTTCTCATGACTCGGTCAATGTATCAAAAATAAAGCTGTAATTTGTTCATGTATATATAATGCTTGTCCACATATTTAAGAGTATCCACTAATGTAGTTCCCAAACTGTGACTATGACAGAATTTTGAGTGTGCCGTATGAAATAGGTTAGGTGTCTAATTAGCAGCACAGAGGGAAGGCAGCATGATATAGCCCAATCCCATTAGGTCTTGGAAGCTAAGCAGGGTCAATACTTGGAAGGGAGGCCACCAAGGAAGACGCTGCAGAGGAAGACAATGGCAAACCATCTCTACCCCTCACTGAAAGCCCCTTGCTGGGATCACCATAAGTTCAGCTGCAACTTGGCAGCACTTCACACACACACATAATTAGCAGCTCTTAAGCACCCAGTTACAAAAGAAGTCACTGTTATACCACTTAGTGAGTTCCTCCTTGTGACATGCCTTGTTCCAATCAAGCTTCATCTGGGGATAGGAAATCCAGCAGTGCCTTTGCTTTGGGAGTGACTGAATGGACCCATCACAGCCATTTTGCAGAAACTGTAAAATAGCCTACTGTCAGATGAAACTACCTCTCAGGGCATCAGATCACAAAGCATACCCTCTCAGTGACACAAAGAAACACAGATCATTCTTACATCAGGAAGGTATCAGTTTTTTAATCAGAAAAAATATACCTTAACTATCAAAAATTTGAAGGAAACCAGGTTAGGGTAATCTTATGGCGAGCTGCATCCTTTCATTTAGGAGCAAGTGTCTGTTCCTTCTCAGAGAGCTGTTTGCCAGATTCACCTCTAAATAGGGATGGGCACGAACCGGCTTACAAAGTAAAGTTCATGACAAATTTTGGCCAGTTCATGCTTCATGAAGTCAAGTTCATGGTAGGTCACCCAGCACAAAGTTTCCACAAACTTTCAAGCTGTTTGTGGAAGTTCGTGCTAGCACTTGAGTGGAGACATTCCTAGACAGGCTGTCTCCACTCAATCAAAGTGTTCACAAAACTTCAAAGCAACAACTTGGAGGGCATGTAGAGGAGCAGCCAGGTGAGATCCCCTGTAACTCTGATGTCTCTAGCTTGAATAGGCTCTGTACACTCCTGAACCATGGTCATTTTGACAGGTGCAGGTTCAGGAGTGTATAGAATAGACCTGGTGCAAGCTAAAGATACCAAACTCACAGGAGATCTCTGGCTGACTCTCCTCTACCTGCCCTTCAAGTTTGGTGAGGATTGGATTTATGGGGTCTGAGTTATGGCTTCCCCCAAAGCAGTTGCCCCAAGAAAATGCTTTCTGGGAACTGACAGGCTGTCATGTCACCAGAAAGCACTTTCCTAGGAGCACCTTCTGGCGGGGGGGGTGGGGTGGAACTTGAACCCCATAGATCAAGTCCTCACCAAACTTGGAGGACAGGTAGAGGAGTCTCAACCAGCGATCCCCTGTGAGTTTGGTGTCTCTAACACACTGGGGGGGGGGGGGCATTCTGCCACCTCACAAACCAAACCATTTTGCGAGTTGGCTAAAAATTTGTGACAGACCATGGTTTGCCAGCCCGGCAAGTCACAAACCAAACCACAGTTTCCTGGCTCATGAGAAGATGCCATCTGACATAAAATATAATTATCATTCTTTTATGGAATATATATATCTATATAACTACTGTCAAAACATGTGTATCCCCAGCTGAAAATTGCTGCAGGACAATACCTGTGATATTCATGTACTTGTGTTGTGAAGATGGCACAGGCATGGGAATAGCATGCTAGGAATTGAAGTTTTATGAAATCAAAGTATCATTCCTTGGTATATTTGCATGCCATTTACTTTGGCTACTATAATCCTACAACACATTTTCTGGTGATTCCATTATGGGACTCATTGTAAAACAAATTTCCCAGCAGGAAGAATGTATTATTTTAAATGGAAACATAGGGGACAGACTGAATGAATAAATGGGTATGAAATTCTAAATGCTGGCAGCTAGATGATACTATTAGTTAGAGTTATGAAATGATAGCCATGTATTAGATTTGTACTCTGTTTTCAGTAATATTGGCCCTCAGAAGTTTTTTTGCAATTCAGATTCATTGCAACTCAAAGAAGGAAACAATTGTTGCCATTGAAACAACTTGCAGAAATCTACCTGCCTGGTGAAGTATGCTTTTGCTTTTGTAAGGATGAGATTATCTATGCTGGAGTCCCTGTTGCCGTCATCACTTGTAAAACTTGTCAGATGTCAAGTTAACCCTTGTCATGATGGCTGATTAAGAACAGTTAAGCAGTCCTGAGGTACTTGTCAGAAATATGGCCATGTCAATCAGTGTTGTGTTGGTTATGCAAATACTGAAAATGCTGCTGCCATATGTGGACAACAATTTCTTTCAGTAAGATACCTTCCTTGGTAGAATTAACAGAATTGAGATGTGAATGAAGCTCACTGGAAAGCTAACATACACATTAAGTAGAAATCCCCCTGAACTCACTGATGCTTCTGAATAAACATATGCAGGAACAGGATTCAGTTCTGGGTAGAAACATGTGTGTTCTCCACATAGATCTGGAGAGAGGAGGTTAGGTGAAAGAAAGAAGTTTCTTTCTTTTTTACTTGAAAATCATCTAGTTCAGGGGTGGGCAAATTGCGGCCCGGGGGCCACATGCAGCCCGCCACAGAGTTTTTTGCAGCCCGCCAAGACAGTCGGCCACGTGGTTTCTCAACAAGCAATCTGATTTCAAAAAAATTGTAGAAAAGTGTGATAGGGTACATTTGTCTCATTAAACTGATTCTAAAATTAAATGTGCTTGTAGGTATAGATGATATGAAATTAGCACAATAAATAAATTGAATTAAACTACCACTATTTTATTTAATTTATATTTATTGATTTTTATGATACAATTTATACCTTTTCTGAAATGCAAAGTTAACTAAGGAATGCAATCATTTTAAAAGGTGCGGCCCTCTGCTAACCTCCACTCCCACAAAGTGGCCCCCGAGCCAAAACAATTGCCCACCCCTGATCTAGTTTATTCCCAATGCTGTAATGAGAGACATGCCTCTTTTTGGTCCAAGCTAGCAGTGGATGCTATTTTGCCCAAATCTGAGTTTTCTCCCTCCTGTTTTCACATGTAAGTCATAACATTCCAAGCCTGCTGGACCATATTCAGTACGCAACAGTCATGTTGTTGTTGTTGTTGTTTCTTTGAGTTAATATACAAGCTCGTTTTTTGCATATCTGGTGAGTCCCTCAAGTAAGCAGAACCTCCTTCCATCTTTCTTGTGGGAGACCTCGTTGTACCGCTTTCATAATCATAATGGGGCCAGCCCCCTTTCTTCTTGATTCCTTGTGAACATCCAGTTTGTCTCTTCATGTTAGTAAATTGAATGGAATAGTTGTCAAAACAGGTGTAGGAGTGTACAGGTGAATACATAGTAAGGACAGTGTGACCCTTAGAAGAATGTGGCAAAACTGTTCTTTTTCAGAATCTCTGTCCTGATACATTTTTCATCTTGTTTTTTTTTATTTTGTCTGGCTTCCTTAAATATCAGGGTGTAAGGAATAGAAAGATTGAGTGCAATGTAAGTCAGACAGTGGGGAGAAAGTGAAAGACAATCAATATAAAAAACTGTAACTAACTCTTCACAACCACTGTAGACTTCTACAGACCAATTTCTGAAAGGAGAAAAACAGCAGAATACTGTAAGATAGTCAGTGGTCCATAAAAAGGATCAAAATAATAGTAATAAATGAAAATGGAGGGAGGCAAACATTATAAAAGGCATAAATATGAAAATATGGCACATGCATGGAAGGAAGAAAACAAAGACACTGGCAGTTAGAAAACCACAAATAAAGTGTCCAAGTTTGGAGACTAGCTGTTGTTAGAAAGGAAAATACAGGTACTTAAGTAAAAATAATGAAAGATACAAGTGCAAACCCCCCTCCCCCCAATTGTCAGGAAGTGCTAATATTGAAGAAAATGAACGTTTAGCAACTTTAAAATGTAATAGAATAAACTCAGTGGGACAAGTATTGTATTTAAAAAGCTGCTTGTATATCAACTCCTCACACACAAAAGTGGCAATATAGAAGGCCATATTCAATTTATCTTCAATTACCAGACTCAAATAACAGTGTAATAAAGATTGATGTGGTGATCAAGTGAATATATTTGAGGAGGAAACCCATGCATTTTCAAAAACAGACTAAAGAGATATTTAAAAATATATAGTAAACAGAAGAAAATGTTAGTAAAAATCCAGAAAGTTTATACAGTGTCGTGAGAGGAAGCAGAAGGAAGCAGTTCCTAAATATACCATTAAAATAGGTGGGAGAAATCTTTAAGAAGTCCAACAAAGAATAGACCCCGCTGACAATAAAACAGAAGAAATGGAAGGGGGAGTCAAGGTGACTTGAAGTCAACCTACTAGGCATTAATAGTCCAAAACAGAGTGCCATAATCATAGAGGGAAGGGGAATAAAAATGAACGCAGGAAAAGGAACATTTCTGTAATAGACAGACAAAAAATTGAAATCATGTAGTTGTAGATACAATAAAGAGAGATAGCCATGTATAGAAATTTTGTATGATAGACTGAGGGTTATTTATGGGAGCTAAGGTAGTTTACGTCCAGATGCTGGCATAATAAAAAGGCAGGAAAATCCAAAAATAGGGAAAAGAGGATTCGCAAGACATATTTGGGGATAGACATTAATAAACAGTATAACAGGGGAAGCATGAGAAAAGGAATTAGATTTACTATGAAAAAAGACAAAAACTAAGTAGAAGCTGAACAGCCACAAGAGATGGAAGAAGGCCCACAGAATTTGCCACAGTACAAAATAAGATGCCACATCATCAATACATAGGAGTATTGTGCCAATGGATCAATGCAGTCAATGCTGAGAACATTATCAGCTTTAAAAGGGGATTAGACAAGTTCATGGCCAGAGAACTGCGAGACAGAATGCTGGACTAGATGGACCCATGGTCTGATCCGGCAGGACTCTTCTTATGTTCGTATGGATGATTTGAACTTTACATGTGATGACTAAGGTATTACAGTTTAATACACAAATTCTCAATTTAGCTACACAGGTTGAAATCAGAAATAGTTTCACATAGCTGCACTTGGCATCTTACTGTTGGACAGTTAGGGAAAATGTCAGTAGATATTTTTTCCTTTGAGTTAATATACAAAACCACCTTCATGTGGATAGTTATGGTGGTCTGCCTCCATTAGAATACAAAAAGAATCTTACCTTTATGAGCCTGACAATATTACTGGTCACTTTATTTGGGTGCTTCAAGAAACATGTTATTATTCTACTAATATGCATATGACTGTGATACATAAACTTGGAAAGGTTGATCTTTTATCACTTTTGCATGTAATAAAAAAATACAGCTTGAACACAAACCTGACGTTGCACCATGAATTTTTCCTTAAAGGTACTGTAAGATTTTTGAGAGGTTACAAATTATCCCTATGTCTAAAATATTTTTAAATAAAATAGAATATTTTAAAATAAAAGGCTTGCATTATGTACAGCATTCTTTTCACATCAGGCAAAAAATTTCATCAAATTAATTCAGCAAAAATCCCAGAATCCTACACTTTATAAACATACGTGAAACAAATATATATTATAAGAAAGGAGGTGGCTCAGTGAAATTTAACCCCAAAAGCATAGGTTTAATTTTTTAAAAGGTATAATTTGATGTCCATGTGAAATATGGACACTTTGGAAAATTTTGCTACCTCACCCCAAAATCTCCCCTGTCCAGGATTCATTAGGCTCTTGGAAACTTGACTCAGCCATTCCCCCCCCCCCCATCTCCCTGCATTTTAGCACTTTATGCCTTATTGGAATGCTTGGTCCTCCAGACCATTTTCAGATGAGCTACGGATTTCTACATCCCAAGGAATGCAAAAATCAAATAGACTTTCTAGTTAACCAAAAGTTTCTTCTGACTGACAATGTCATATTTGTCTGCATTCCTGGGAAGTCCCCCTGAGTATGCAAAAATCCCTAGTTTTTCTGAAAGGAGGCCAGTTTTGCTGATTTCATGCTTACAACAAGGACTAGCCACTTTAGTATTACAAGAAGTGATTTTTTTTTGTTCAACATTTGTTGTTGTGTGTAACTGTTTCCAAAGTATTGTGATGCTTATTGTTTTACATGCTGCAAAAAGTGCCCTACTTCTTTCCTGCTCTGAACGTCTTTCAGAGTTAGTGATGATTCTTGGCAAATGCCACCATCCTTATTTGTTGTGACCCAAAGATATATTGCAACAATTAACTGTCCTGGTAACTCTGTAGCCTCATCATCAATTGTGCAATTGTGTTCCTACAGTTTATTTATTTGGTAGATTGGCAGCTTAAAGCCAAATTAAAAATATGTCATAATTACCTATGCATGTTTCTTGGCATAGAAGCAGGCAGATGAAAGGGAAGAGGCTAGAGTATTTCCTTTACAATACTCTCTTTTGATTGTTGTTAGATCCTCAAAGAATGTAAAGTTAAAGCTGATAAGAAGACAGAGGTCTGCAGAGCTAGCTTCCAGTCAAGATGGTGCAGGAAGCAAGGCTTAAGGGCACATGCCAGCTGGAGGCAGAAGTAAAATATAACCAGCATAGGAGTGTGCGTTCGGCTAAATCCGAGCTGAAAAAAATCTGAAAAATACCTTATTAATATTTTTCTGATATTGTTTCAGCCAGATATAGTTATGAGTTATTGTTCAGCTATTTGAAATGGCCAAGCCCTGAAAATCCCAAAAATATTCAGGATTTTCAGGATTGCCATATAGTCAAACCTAAAGGGCTCACAGTCCCTTTAAATGCCTTCTCATTGCTGGAGAAGGTGTTTAAAGGGACTGGGCACCCTTTAAATGCCTTTGGAGTTCACTCGCTGCACAGTCGCATAGCTTGGAGAAGCAGTTAAAGGGACTGCAATCTCCTTAAACACATTTTTTCATTTCATTGAAAGCAATGGCAAATCGGGGCACCTTGCCTGGGGGCCCATAGAATAGGACCCCCTTGGTTCAATCTTTTTTGAAACTTAGCGGGCTTTTTGAGGAGAGGCACCAGCAGCTATGCTGCAAATTTGGTGACACTGCCTCATAAAACTATAATGGTCCCCATAGGGATAATGGAGCTGGAAAAATTCAGGTTTCCTATTTCTCAAATCCGAATACCATACCAGTATTGGGATTCGAGAATATTGGAAAATACTGATATTTTTTGGGTTCAACATACCCAAACCTGAAATGTACTGGGGGGGGTGGGGGGGTTGTACTTCCCTAGCCAACAATTCTGAAAAAAATGTCTTGCTGTAATTGTGAAAAATATTGAGATCCTGACTCAATGAAAATATCATCAAAATTGACTGTGTGAACTATCCTACCACAATATCTGTTTAGACTGACTGAATATGTACATTTTCAACACATTAGGAAGTGTTACTCATGCAGCACTTTAGAGATAGTGTGCATTTGAACAAAACTTAGATCCGGGATCCCCAACCTGGTGGCTGTGGGCTCCGTGGTGCCCAACAGCACCTTTTCTAGCACCAATCAAGTATTTTTAGAAAGTGAGCGGGGCAGTTGTGTGTCTTACCTAGCAAGTCTTCTGATTGGCCACTGGAGATTTGATTGGCTGCGCAGATTTTTAAAAACAATGCTTTGGTTGCAGCTGCCATCACAACACAAGGATCTTCACTGTGAGACAGAAGGTAAGCTGCCATGGCCATTGTGAGGCTGGCTCAGCCTCCAGCAGCCCTTGTGTGGCTGGCTCCACCTCCTGCAGCAGCCCTTGTGTGACTTCACCAGTTACACTCTTTCAGAATTCCAAAGGTGCCAACAGGCTCACAAAGGTTGGGGAACCTCTGGTTGAAATCATAATCTACACTACTTCTATCTGCTGTTAGCGAACTGTTTGTACAGCAGGAAATGCATCTGCCCACAGACAAGACAGAGGTTTCTGAATACTTGGAAGGTTCCTCAAGATATGCAGAATAAAATATTAGAGTAAAAGGTTTGTTACCTGGTACTTTTTTTTTTTTTTTTTTTTTTTGTTACCTGGTACTTGATTATCCAGAACACTCAGTTAACTAGCATTGCCCAGAAAGCAAGCTGCTCACCCTTGGGCACCATACCTTGAATCTCCAGGGACATGCATCCCACCCAGTCAACCAGCTTGATACCTCTAGGCAGGAGCCAGTGCTGAGCAATAAGCTTGAGTATCTGGCACACTAGATTAACCGGCAATGCCCATTCTCTACAAGTGCAAGATAACAAAATTTTTACTGTATTTCAAATTAAAGAAGGCCCAGCTAGACTGAATGTAATCATTGTCCTGAGGGAATACAGAATATTGAGGTCAGTACAGGTTAGTTAAACAAAAACAAGGAGAAAGGGAAGCTGAAGGTCAGGTTTAGAATACCACCACACAGGGTGAGATTAAACAGAAGTCCAGTGGCATTTTTAAGACTAGCAGAATTTATTCTGGCATATTTTTTTCATGAGATAGAGCACATTTCATCTGATGTAAGATGTTTAAAGTGCCACTGGGCTGCTACAGACTAACATAGATACCCCTGTGGAATTATTATCCTAGGGAGTGAGATTAGAGATTGGAGATGTAAACTATGAAGTGCACATTTCCCAATCCTAATCCCCTCATCCATCCAAGATAGTATAAGGGTTATGACCATGTAGTTGCCTTATACTGAGTCAGACCAGCAAAGTCAGTATTGGCTACTCTGACTGGCTGTGGTTCTCCAAGGTCTCAGGTAGAAGTCTTCCACATCACTTGCTGATTCTTTTAACTAGAAATGCCAGCAATTGAACCTGGGACCTTCTGCATGCAAACCACATGCAAACCACAAACCAGAAGGCTTTAGGCCTTCTCCTTTACTTCAACTGTGAAGCAGAAGGGGGGGGGGGTGTTTCCTACCAGTCCTGTTTAATTGCCCACATACCCAGGAATATTTTCAACAGGAAACCCCCCTGAAAGCTGATAGCATTTTGGAATATGTATGCATACACCATTCTCCCACCACCACACGTCCTATCCTGAGCTGCTTCATGGCCCAGAAATTCAGCAGTCATGACATTTGTGCTGTATATCTTAGAGTGGCAAGAAGCTACTTGTCTAATATCAGAATTCAGCAATTTCTGCTGTGGAAATTTCATACTTGTTTATCTCCCTACCCCCAACTGTATCTTCTAATGAAAACATTCCTATTAGTGAGAATAGACCATCTTTCACAATATTCTTCTCTGGACCCAGTGGAATTTACAATTATACTTTCTGATTAGTATATGTGTATAGTTATTAGAGTATCTGGCAGTCCAGTCATCATCATAATATTGTTCCTATACGAGACCCCATACAAAAATGAAAGGGCATATATCCTTATCCACAGGTTTGCAAATCTAGTCAAACATGGCCTTCAAGGAAAGGAATCCAGTCAAATTAAACATATAGACAGGCAGCTTTATTAACAAATACAAACTCTTGATACCTCAGTATTCCTTGAAAAACGCCTCTACATCCTATGAAACTGTTTATTTCAGCAAATTGAAAAAATGTCCAGCGCAATCCAAAACAGAGTTTACACTCTTCAGAGCTCATTGACTTCAATTGACTTAGAAGGGTATGACTCTCCTTAGGATGGCACTGTTCCAGTAGTAAATACTGTTATGTGGCATCTGAGGGGATTGTAGTGAATGTCTGAAATTTGTAAATGTCCCAAAATGTAGAGATTTAGTCATCTAAATACGTTTGTCAGCATTCTGGCTGAGGACAGACTGGCAATGTGGGGCGAGAGAGCTCCGCTTCAAAAGCGGGGGGAAGGAGGGAGTTCAGACCTCTGTCTCCCTCCCGTACTCACCCATTTGTGAAGCGGTTCCCTGCCACCTCAGACAGACACCGGCAGAAAGCTGTGTCCAGGGGCCTTCCTGTGCTTGGATCCCGCTTCCCGGCTGTGTGGACAGTAGGAGGCAGGATTCAAGCAGAGGCAGTGGTGTGAACGTGCCATCGCGGAGATATGCGCATGAGTGCTCATGTGCTCATGTGCACAAGCAGCCCCCATACAGGATATGGGGAGATTTTAAATTTGTGGACTGCTGCTGCGGCCATGCACATAGGCACCCATGCGCCTATTGCCGAAACAGCCCCACTACGAGCCGCAAAGGCCTCTCTCCATTCCGGCATTCTCCTGCAGGAGTTTGGCCAGTGTGAATGGCCAGCCCCGGGCCAGTTTTCCCCCACAGCTTTTGGCCCTGCTGTGGTTCCAGGGCAGATTACCAGTCTGTCCTCAGCCTATGTCTGAAAAGATGTAACATCAATATATACTAGTAGGAATGTACAAGGATTCATGGGAAAGGTCAAATTCCATTTCCCTTTGTGGATCCCTTTCCTTATTCTGGGTCTTCTCCCTCCCACTTTTGCCTGCCCCAGTTTTTTCCTCACTTGATCTTGCTTCCCTCACTTCTGAAAAATATCCAATAAAATTTTAACTGATATTTGTGGCTGGAAGAATCTATAGAAATCATACGTCTCTGAAGGGGCTAGGGATTCTCAGCAACTTCAGAAATCACATTTCCTAAGATTCCTTGGGGAACCCATGACAGATATCCTGATTTTTTGTACTGTAGAGGTGCTTTACAAAAACACCCAAGAAACTGGAATGCATTCATGAGAAGTCAATAGTTTGTACCCTTGGTTCAGTGTCAAAATTAAAAAATTGCTTTAGCCATAATACAGTGCCACAGCAATAGTAGCAATGACAATTAACTACAGATTCAACCTGATGTGTCCAATTGTAGGTATTTCACAGTTACTTCTAAGAACAGTTTGACTATCAGATTGAAAAGCCTATCAGATTTGAAAAGCCACAGAGACCATAATGAACATTTTATTTTAAACTGATTGTCTTTTAGTTTCTGTGTTCCATATATTAAATTCCATATTCACAGTCAGTAAACCCTGGAGGCAGCCTCAGGGGAATGACTTGACTATTATACCTTGTTTGTTGGCCCTCCAGAGCAAGTGGACAACCACTGTGTGAAACAGGATGAGGGTCTAGATGGATCAGTGTTCTGATCCAGCAGGATACTTCTTTTGTTTTTATGCATTAAGAGCATTCAGAAGTGACATACTAGATACTAAAATACAATCAGGTTAGTGGAAACTTGGTATCCTGACCATGTTCTAGAGTATCTTTGGTACATCTTTAACATTAGTTAAAGTATTTCCCTTCACTGATTGATGTGCTGTTGATACTTTAAAGATTGTGGGAATGTGTAACAAAGCATGCCCCCTTAAATCAGCAATACTCCATTTCACTAAGTTGCAGACTACTATTTGTTTGCTATTTGTAAAGCCCCATATTTTCTTGTATAACTGGCACTATGTGTTTTACAAAGTAGCTGAAATTATAGTTCTAGAGGGCTTTGCTGCAGCAAAAACAAACAGGAGTCTAGTGGCACCTTAGAAGAGTAACAAAAGCTGTTTGTCCACATGGAAGTGTTTAACTGCTTCACCTTCCAATCTGGAGCCGCCACTACCCCCTTTTGGGAGGGTAGCATCCAAAATACCTTGTGCTCCATTCATCCACAGTATGATCTTCCCAAACTTGCTTTTCTCTGATCTTTTTGGGAAGAGTGCAATCCAGGCATCTGATTAAAGATCTGGTCTGTAGGTGTACATTTTTAGTACTGAGATTGCATTCCATGTACCCTAACCAGTATTTTCAGCCACTAAGAGGCAGTGAAGTCCTCTTTTCTCTTCAAACAGGTGCTGCGGTAGCAACAAGTGGTAACTGCTTAACCATAGGGTTGATTTCTCTAACTTGGTTAGTGTGCTAGGGTTGCCACAAAAAAACCATACAAAACAAACACGTAAAACACAAAAAAACACAAACACAAAAAATCTGTTTCCACCGCAGCATCGTCCACAAAGCGATCCTTCAGCTATCTGATGCCCTAACCAAGACTATTTTTAGATTGTTTGTTTGTTTATTTGTTTATTTATTTATTTGGACTTATATTCCGCCTAGCCAGCACAAAGCGGCTCTTTGTTTTAATTCTGTTGTAACCTTTTAAAGCCTATTTATTGTATATTACAGTCACTACATTTGCTGAGTTAAAGACCCCTACCTTGTTCTGAATCTTTCACAGCATCTTTTAAATTAATTAATTAAAATATTTATATCCCACCTTTCTTTGAGCCACAATTAGTTTAATTAATTAACTGCATTAAAGATACTTAATTACACTAAAATACCATTCTTTGTGGCTCAATTAGTTAAATTAATTACTTTCATTTAAGATACTTGGGTGATTCCAGGATTCATGCAAAAGCAAACTCACACATCTGATCCAGGTGGAAGTGTATAATGCTTGCAAAGAAACATATTTAGAGTATTTGCTTGACATTTTTTTACTCATGCTTGTTTCAGCCCTAGTGACCTGTAATAGCCTGTAGTTTCTGTCCACTCCTGGAACTTTAATCATATGACTTCAGGAAACTGTGAGAGGTGTCCAAAGGCTACTTGTATAATCCTTATGTCTACTAATCAGTTCTGTCCATGCCATGCTAGAAAAACTGATAAGCCTACAAGTGTATCAAATACCACATTTCTAGGGTTCACTTTCTAAAACTCATAACATGCTACAAAAATACTACTGCAACTAGTTCCTGGAAGCCCCCTAAGGCTACAGTCACACTGGTGGCTTGGCACAATATAGCAACACCTCTAAATGCATAGGCTTAAAGTGTTGCAGGGCATACCAACCAGAAAGCACACCCTGCTGCAGGTTACCTGTATGGCCATCCTGTGGTCAAGCATCCACAGTAGTGTTACGTGTCAGCCACGGGACACACTCTGCCAGTGGTTTTTTTTTAAAAAAATCACCGTTGCACATAAGTGCATAACCGAACAACTGTTTCCATTGGCTAGCTCCGCAACCCATGAATGAGATGGACGTGCCTGTTCACATTTCCATTCTGGGTTCCTTTTGCACTGGGAGAGTTCAGATATCAGAGAAAACAGAGTGGAAGTGCTACCACCTCTTACTACCAGACATTCCCCGGTTCCTGATTACTCCGGTTCCAATGCAGAGTGGGATGGGCTGCCAATGACTTGGCCATCGAAGGCAGTTGTTGTCTGATCGAGCCCTTTAAATCCTCACAGGTAATGCTAGTATGTCATAACCAACTGCTTGTGTAACCACAGCCCAAGAGATTTAAAAGCCACAGTGTGTACTTCATATTAAGTTCTTCCCTTGGCCTCTTGTCATCATAGAAAAACTTTTTAACAGTTCTTGACATCATTTCTAGAGAAGACACTTTTAAAGTTATGCCTTTTTCAAAATAACTGCTCACCTAAATATACAGCAGTTCTGACTGCTGTATAATATCATGACGTCAACAATATGCTGTGTCATCATGTCACTTCCAGCTTCTCTGTCCGAAGCCAACTGACTTCTCCCAAACCATTCTTCACTTCTATGATTTCGCTTGGTCATCTTTGTGTGTGAAGTACCTTTTCCTTATATCATTTCAGGAAACTCTGTCTTGTTTCAGAAACCAAACAAGAAAACCCAATCTCACACTGCTCACAAAGCTGCATTTGTATGTTTTCGTTGTTAGCATGACACAACCTCTCATCCATAATGTTCTGCTTTTCTTCCTCAGAAAACCAAAAGGGATGTAAATAACTTTGATCAAGACTTTACACGAGAAGATCCAGTATTAACGCCAGTGGATGACACAATTATAAAGCAAATCAACCAAGAGGAATTTAAAGGCTTCTCGTATTTTGGAGAACTGTTGCCGTAAGACCCCAGTAGGACCAGCCAGTGACTGACTTTGAAAGACATGGTCCTAAATAGGGCCTCCAGATATTATTTCCCTGACATTGAGCCTGTATCCCCCACTTTATACTTTGATCTGGCACTCATAATTTATGTCTCACAATGCAATGCAAAATATTTTGTATTAGAAATTGTAAAGGTAACACATTGCTGTTATTGCTTCTTTTCTATTTAAGAATTTTCTTTTATTCCTCATATATCCCAGGAAGACTTTATTTGTATTTCTTTCCCATCAAGATCAATTCAGACAACTATTTTTGAAGTGGAAATTGTTACCAGAAAATCATTTTTCTATTAGGTTTTCATGTACTACAGTGCTCTAGTGAATTTACCTCCAACATTGTACGACCTCTCAAATAAATGAAGTTTTTGAAGACATGGAGTTTTCAAGATATCATGTTACCACATAGTAGCACATGTACTGCTTGAAAACTAAGGGGAAGTTTGCCTCATGTTTGAAGTGCTGTTTCTACCTCAAAAGTTCTCCTATAAATTAGACATACTGTTCTAGCACATAGTTTGAGTCCAGTGGCACCTTTAAGACCAACAAAGTTTAATCATGGGTATAAGCTTTCATCATGAAAGCTTATGCTCAGAATTAAATTTTGTTGGTCTTAAAGGTGCCACTGAACTCAAACTTTGTTCTATCACTTCAGACCAACCTGGCTACCCACCTGAATATATTTTCTAGCACAGTAGCTTAGTGCACATGATGTATTTGTGGACAGGGCCAAAATCTGTAGGGTGGCAAAAACACACTGGCCCTACTCCTCCTGAGTGAGCTGCCCCTGCCTACACATGTTCACCATATAGTGTCAGTGCCTAAGTGTGTATAGCTTGTAGGTTGTGCCTAATGCATGCAAAAGGGGTGGGACCAATGTGGATAGTTTTAAGTGGGGGCATTGCGCATTAGCCCTGTCCACAAATATATTGTATGTATTGAGTTAGAAAACATAGAGTTTTACCAGTAGTGCAGGGATGTAGTGATAACATTGGGATAAATATAAAATCAGTGGATGTTTTGCCATTAATTTTAACAGGATGTAACAAATGGATAAGACTGGAATGCCAATGAAACAAGACTTTCAAAAGAATCTTTAGACTTTTTAAAAATAAACAGCAGCCTTGGAAGGCTACGATTTGAAGAAAAGGAGAAGGTGCTTAACTCTTTCCCCACCCATTCAAAACCATGCCTAAATGTTTGGATGCACATATACTAGTCTAACTAGCTAAGGAGTGTGAGTAGTGATTCCTTCTAGATATAAATGCATCTATGCTTATATTTAGTACGTGGCTTTTGAGTGAGATATGAAATCACCTTAAAATAAGAGGGGAAAGGATGCATAATGTTTCACCAGCTTTAGACAGAGTTCTTTTTGTTAAAATCCTGCAGTATCAAGTTGGGTAGAAACACAGCTTTGTGTGCTAACATCAAGAGTTACTTCCTGGGGTTCAGTCCAAAGGAGGCCAAAGTTCCCTTGTCCTTTGTAACTTTTAATTGGAACACGATTGAGAGTATAACAGTGATGGACATGTATCATGCATCGCATGGAACTTCCACAGTTATCATGAGAGCGTTAAATGCAATTTTAGAAGTAGGTGGAATGTGTGTGGGGGTTTTTTGGATTGCCATGAAATTATTCTAGCAATCTGCTGCTGTCAACTTTTCACACTGAAATGCAGACACTGGAAGGGGAATTCTTCCCTTCACCTCCTACTTCCAACAATGGCACCCAAAGTCAAGCAGCTTGCCAAATCTCACCACTCAGCCATCCTCTGATGCCTAAGTGTATGCAGATGAGTTAGCAAAACATTTACCAAAAATGACTAAAATGCCAAAAAAAGAAATTACACTTCTCTGCAAGGCTGATTGTAGAGGTCAAAATGTAGTTGAAAACAATCTGATTTAGGAAATTCTAGCAAATCCATCATGGAAATTGTTTAAAATTACTTCAGGAAAGATACTCCCCTCCCCCAAGATTACTTTAAAAATATATATTTTAATTATGTTTTTAAAAATGTAAACAAATGCTTTATAGACAGGTGTTAAAGGGCTAAAGAATGGACAAATTCTCTAAAAGCCTATACTTGCTTTAATAAAGCAACGTAGGTTTTCTACAAATTTTACAGCTTCTCTGGCACAGACATTATTCTCCTTCTGCAGTGAACTATGTAACAACTAGTACCTGAAGCATTCACATAACTAATGCACCAGCAGGTCCGAAGGGGTTTAAAAATGTATTTCTTTTTTTAAACAGTATTTTTACTTCATTGAATTGTTTGAATAATGACTCCCTTTATTTATTTATTGTTTTCTTTTTAATAGCAATGTGTTACTTTTGCAAGCTTTTACAAAACACCTGAGCACGATCCCTCCTCCCTTGTGCAAAGCCTTGTCCTGCCCTCTCCAGCCCCCGCCGACCCCCCTGGCTGGGAGCATGTGCCTTGCCAAGCACTCTCCCTGACCTGCTACGGGCTGCTCATATGCACCTCCCATAAGTAAATCCAACAGGTCCCATCCTCCCCAGAGCTGCATGTACAGGCTGCTAGATAAAACTTTGCAAATAGCTCTAGGAAGGAGTGGACCTACCTACAAGAGGCACACAGGAGTCACCCGTAGCAATAATGGCTGGCCCTCAGCCAAGGGAACAAAGTGGGAGAGGGAGGGAGGGAGCGTCAAGGCTTGCATGATGCTGTACTACTGTACTATGGGTCCAGCTGGATCATGCCCAATAGTACTACTGTTCTTTTGTTTATTATTATTTAGGAAAAAAATCAATATAAAAACTGTGCTATAGGAAGAATACAAAGCCAAGCAACCCATTCATCATGTGAAAGTTTATGAGAGACTGAAGATCAACATTCAAAAACTGACATTGTGGAAAGTTGTAAATGGATTTTCTTGTGTAGTTCTTAAAATGGTAACTCATGCGGACAATATTAACGAATGTGAAGTTACCGCCTGTAGATATGCTGACAGTGTTATGTACTTATATTTCCAGGAGTACACTGTGTTTTGTTTTGTTTTTTTGGGTTTTTTTGTGTACATGTATCACTGAGGTCATTTTATTGTAAATGTATATAAATATATATATAAATATATATATAAATATATATATATATATTACCGGACTGAATGAGCGGTTATGGGAATCCATTTTACTTGTTGCACTTGGATTTTCCAGCTGCACAAAATATATATACTTGTGACCGGCAGAGTGGCACTCAAGAAGCTTCTCTCTCTCTCTCTCTCTCTCTCTCTCTCTCTCTCTTTGCCTTTTTGTACAGGTGAGGATTTTGTATATAAGTGTTTACTGCAAGGCCTGTGGAATTCATTGAATATAGAGGTATCAACTGCTGCATGTTCAGGCTTATTATTAAAAAAAAAGTAGTCTATGAAAGAATAATTATAATGTCCATGTGCAATACTCTGTATGTGTATTGGTTCAAGTTACTGTCAAAGATGAGGTTTTTTTCCCTGTTTGTTTTCTGTTATAAAAATGTAGACCTATCTTAAACTGTATTAAATCTCCTGTATAGTTCTCTTAAACTCTTTAAGGAATGACAGAGACAAGGAACATGAATAAAAGAAGAAAGGACCCTTATAGCACAGGCCATCTGTTTGGAGAAACAGGCCCTACCTTTCTCCTGTTACCACTGTAACATGGGAACTGCTGCAGTGACGCTTCTTCTCTTGCTTGGTGCACTAAGATCACATGACAGACCCTGGGCCACGTGAGACAGGCAAGCAGAGAGAGTCGCACCATAGGCTCGCTCCATGTGACCCCAAGTGTCACTGTTCCCCCCAATCAGCGAGGGAATGAGCCACCTGCAAGGGTTTTCATGCTGCAAAGGTAACTCGAGAAGCTGGCTGTAGTTGTCTTCTAAGATGGATACAGTAGGTTAGTGTCAGTTTTGTGTCAAGCTTTTCATAGCCAGTTTTAGCAATGGTGGCATTCAATTCCATTTTTTTAAGACTCAGGTGTAATTATACATACATATATGTATGTATTTATACAATGATTTCAAAATATAAAATATGATGCTTTATCAAGTCGTGTTGTCTGGCTTACCATTGTAATAATGGGTCAATAATTTATCTGCATTAAATTTTAGGGCTGGGGGAAGAAAAGCCCCCTAGTTTCTGGAGTGGAAGCACAGAGATGTCACAAAAGGCTACATCATCTCATTATTTTGTTTTTATTCTAGGAAAATAGTGTAAAACTCACCCACTGGGTTTTGTGTGGTAAGGCCAGCTCTGTGGATTACCTTCACAATTTAGCTTTGGACATCCAGGCAAGAACTGGCAGTTGCTGTATCGTCTTTTCCTTAGATGTACAGCAGCTTTGGAAGTACCAAGTGGCCTTCTGAAGCCACTCATAGACTGGCTAGAATGATGAACTATTGTATTAAAGTGCACTACTGTTTGTATGAAATGAGAGGCCTTTATACAAAATGGGGATTAGCAATTCTTTTTTTTTTTTAAGGGAATTAGTAAATTCCACAGAGCTTCAGTAAGCAAAACTGTGGATTATGTGACTCTCTCACTCCTGGCATGAACATCACTAACAAACATTTGTGCTAAAAATGCCCCACCGCCTACATTTCCTTCTTTGGGGATGCTCGCTTTGAAAAGGTGGTATGTTAGCATAAGTTGACATTCTGGCTCCAATCCTGTCTGTAGTTAGGCTGCTTAAATGCCACTGAAGTCACTCACCTTGATCCAGCAAGGCATCCACCTACATAAAAAGCCATCACATCTAAAGTTACATCGCAATGATCACCTGAGCCTTAGTGGACTGGCTAAAGGTATCTTTGGATGTGAATGGTGATTGCATACACATCTGGGGACAGGTGTTACAAAGAGTACAGGGCCATTAGGATTTAAATCCACCTAGCTGTGTGCAGGATTGAAGGTGTCTTCAGGACAATTGAAGTCAACTCCAGTCATTTTCTATTTGGTTTACATTCGCAGTTTTGTCTGTTGCCAAGAATGTTTTAAAAGATACTTCTTTAAAACAAGCATGCTGTTACATTTCTTCCTCTCTTGTAAATTATTTCCACACCATTTTTTGAAAAAGGTGTGCAAAATGCCAAAAAACAAACATTTTGAGAAATCAGGTTTTTCTCTCTTTTTATTTAAGCGATGCTATTTAGTGGGGAAAGTTTTTGCATATGAGGCTCTCTCTCAAAGAAGGCTTCAATAGAAAAAGACCTCTTTTGAAATCATGTGCAGAATAGTTCTGGAAATTTAACAAGTGTATTCAGTTTTACAGGAGGGGGGTATTTTTTATTGTGAGACTTTCTTTGTACAGATTTTTTTTTCTTACAGTTGTAATTTGACTCTTGCCATTCATTAGGGATATTTCATTGTAGCCATTATTACTGTGCCAAATGTACTGTATTCTAAAGGATGTGAATGTGTATTGTTTCAGAACCTAATAAATACAATGATGTTAAAAATCTTCATTTGTCTTCATTTGTCATGAAAACTAATGCTGCAATAAATGTGTTAGTCTTTAAAGTGCCCCCAGGCTCTTCTTTTGTTTTGGCTGCAAGAAATAGGGTCACACACAGACACACACCACTTGCATTCATTGTTTTGTATGTCTCACCAGTATCTGGAGTAAAGAATGTGTACCTTTCTTGCCTGGTCAAAAAAAATTTAACGCAGCCAGGACCCAATGGTGATATCAGCATTGTTTCTGACCAAGTGAGAAATGTACACAACTGAAACATCACTATAGGACAGTGTACCTGACCACGGCAGCAAACTATCAAAAATGAGGCCTCTGATTAAGACCTTTGCCTTTGGTCACAGACAATAATCATAAAAAGAATTCATCTTGGTCAATTTACAAGAAATACTTGTTGCATTGTAATGTCAGGAGCCATTCTGTAATATCATTTGTTTGACCACTGAGGAAGTGGTCAAACACATGGTCAGGGTCAATAATGGTCATTTTTTGTTGTCACTGTACAATTTGATTCTTAATTGAAGGTATCACCAGGGCCAATATCTGGGTTTTTTTTAAAAATTCACTTGGTAATAAATACATGTGTATTTTGTAAACCTCTTAATATTTAATGTTTTAAACTTGACTAACAGAATTATTGGGCCTATACACTTAGATCTTAGTAAACCTTTTTGGCAAAGAACCAACAACACTTCAAGGTGACCACTGCAAGAATATAGGCATGACAGTGTGCTCTAACCTAGTTTCAGTAGTGTTTACAAAAAGATTTCCTCCAAACCACTTAAGAACATAAGAGAAGCCAATGTTGGATCAGGCCAATGGCCCATCCAGTCCAACACTCTGTCACACAGTGGCCAAAAATACCAGGTGCCCTCAGGAGGTCCACCAGTGGGGCCAGGACACTAAAAGCCCTCCCACTGTTGTCCCCCCAAGCACCAAGAATACAGAGCATCACTTGCCCCAGACAGAGAGTTCCTATCTATATCTTGTGCCTAATAGCCACTGATGGGCCTCTGCTCCATATCTATATATCTAATTCCCAAGTGCCCCCCCCCCGCATGTGGATACTTAAATCCGCGTGGGGGGCACTTGGAGAGCAGAGGGGGGGTTCTGCAGGTGGGGGGTAACCCCCCCGCTTGCAGAAAAATCCGAAATCTATCAAAAACTTTTCGGGGGATCTTTAAATCTCCCGAAAAGTAAAAGAGTGTCCCCTGCCCATGCGCGGGGAACGCTCTTGGAACGGCAGCAGCCCGGCGAGAGTCGCCGAGGCCAGCTGACAGCCCGCGGAGGAGGGGGAAGGGGGCGAGCGGAGGGCCTGGCGAGAGGCGCCAAGGCCCACCGGGAGTCTCTGGGGGGGAAGGGGGTGAGCGGCAGGCCCGGCAAGAGCTGCGAAGGCCTGCCGGGAGTCTCTGGGGGGAGGGGGCAGAGGAAGGGGGGAAGGGGCAGAGGAAGGAGGAGCAGCTGTCAGCTTCTCCCCCCGTGAATATCGCGGGGCCCCCCTTGTGTTTATCTAATTCCTTCTTGAAGCTGCTGCCGCCACCACCGCTTTATTGCCCTTAGATCCTTTGTAAACTAAGTGTCAGAACATGCTTTTCTGTGTGAGAGGTTTCCTGGGACCTATTGTGTCAACTGCCCAAGTAGTCTCTGAAAACTATATTGATCTGGGTCTTGACAAGAGAACCAGGTCAGCACAAAATTCTTCAAGGGTTGCTAGAAACCCATCCAGATCCATCAGTCTAAGTTGATCTTGGAAGGGCACAGCTGCCCATAGTGTACACACTCATTCCACTGCCATCTATAAAGTGTAATGCTTGTTTGACCAGATGCGATTGTGGAATACAAGAAATGAATATGTATACTCTAGGCTATGCTATTAGTACCATATCCCCTTTAGAGGTGGGGTGGCTCTTTATGTCAGAGAGGGTATACAGTCCAGTAAGACTGAGAGGGTAGGAGAATTGGATTCGCTTCTGGAAATGCTGTGGGTTGAATTAGTGGGCCCAAAAGGAAGCTTAACATTGGGAGTTTGTTATCGCCCACCAAATCAAAAGATGGAAGAGGATTATAAAATGATGAATGAATTAAAGATAGCGGCCAGACAAAATAACTGTGTTGTAATAGGTGACTTTAACTACCCACACACTGATTGGGTCAATATGTGTTCAAGTCGGGAAAAAGAGATTGAGTTTCTAGACACTCTCAATGACTGTGCTATGGAGCAGATGGTTACAGAACCGACCAGGGGAGAGGCAATCCTGGATTTGGTCCTAAGTAACGCCCAAGACCTGGTGAGAGATGTTAAAGTGATTGCACTGTTTGGGAACAGTGACCATAATGTTATTTTGTTCAACATTTGTATAAATAGAGAGCTGCCCAAAAAGACTGACACAACCACTTTTAACTTTAAAAGGGGTAACTTCTCTGATATGAGGGGATATGTGAGGAGAAAACTGAAAGAAAAAGTAGAAAGGGTCAAAGCCATTGGGGAAGCTTGGAGACTATTTAAAATTACGATCCTAGAGGCTCAGAGAAAATATATACCACAAGTTAGGAAAGGCACAAATAGGTATAGAAAAAAGCCTGCATGGTTAACAAACAAAGTAATGGAAGCTGTAAAAGGTAAAAAGGATTCCTTTAAGCAGTGGAAAGCTTGTCTCAGTGTGGCTGATAAAAGGGAACATAGGCTGTGGCAAATAAAATGCAAGTCTGTGATCAGGCAGGCAAAAGGAATATGAGGAGCATATCGCAGAAAACATAAAGACCAACAATAAAACTTTCTTCAAATACATTAGAAGTAGGAAACCAGCCAGGGAAGCAGTTGGGCCCTTGGATGACCAAGGGGTAAAAGGTGTAGTGAAGGATGATAGGGAAATGGCTGAGAAGCTGAATGCATTTTTTGCCTCTGTCTTCACTGTGGAAGATGAGAAGTGCCTGCCCACTCCAGAACCACTGATTTCGGGAGGGGTGTTGAAAGACCTGAGTCAGATTGAGGTGACAAGAGAGGAGGTCCTACGACTGATAGACAACTTAAAAACAAATAAATCACCGGGCCCGGATGGCATACATCCGAGAGTTCTGAGAGAACTCAAATGTGAACTTGTGGATCTCCTGACAAAAATATGTAATCATTCCTTAAAATCTGCCTCCATTCCTGAGGATTGGAAGGTAGCGAATGTCACTCCTATCTTTAAAAAGGGTTCCAGAGGAGATCCGTGAAATTACAGGCTAGTCAGTCTGACATTGATACCGGGTAAGTTGGTGGAAACTGTTATTAAGGAAAAAATTAGTAGGCACATTGATGAACAAAATCTATTGAGGAAGACTCAGCATGGGTTCTGTGAGGGAAGATCTTGTCTCACTAACATATTAGTGTTCTTTGAGGGAGTAAACAAACATGTGGACAAGGGGGACCCAATAGATGTTGTTTACCTTGACTTCCAGAAAGCTTTTGATAAAGTTCCTCATCAAAGTCTCCTAAGTAAGCTCAATAGTCATGGGATAAAAGGGCAAATCCTTTTGTGGATCAAAAACTGGCTAATTAAAAGGAAACAGAGGGTGAGTATAAATGGGCAATTTTCTCAGTGGAGGGAGGTAAGCAGTGGGGTACTACAGGGATCAGTACTCGGTCCAATGCTTTTTAACTTGTTTATTAATGATTTGGAGCTGGGAGTAAGCAGTGAAGTGGCTAAATTTGCAGATGACACAAAGTTGTTCAGGGTGGTGAGAACCAGGGAGGACTGTGAGGCACTCCAAAGGGATCTGTCGAGGATGGGTGAGTGGGCATCAATGTGGCAAATGGCGTTCAATGTGGCCAAGTGCAAAGTGATGCACATTGGAGCCAAAAATCCTAACTGTAAATACACGTTGATGGGGTCCGAACTGGCGGAGACTGACCAAGAGAGAGATCTTGGAGTTGTAATAGATAACTCAATGAAAATGTTGAGACAGTGTGCGACTGCAATGAAAAAGGCCAACGCTATGTTGGGGGTTATTAGGAAGGGAATTGAAAACAAATCAGCCAGTATCATAATGCCCCTGTGTAAATCGATGGTGCGACCTCATTTGGAGTACTGTGTACAGTTCTGGTCACCACGCCTCAAAAAAGATATTATAGCATTGGAAAAAGCGCAGAAAAGGGCAACTAGAATGATAAAAGGGTTGGAACACTTTCCCTATGAAGGAAGATTGAAGCGTTTGGGGCTCTTTAGCTTGGAGAAATGACAGCTGAGGGGTGACATGATCGAGGTTTATAAGATTATGCATGGGATAGAGCAGGTAGAGAAAGAAGTCCTTTTCTCCCTTTCTCACAATACAAGAACTCATGGGCACTCCATGAAATTGCTGAGCAGTCGGGTTAGAACAGATAAAAGGAAGTACTTCTTCACCCAAAGAGTGATTAACATGTGGAATTCACTGCCACAGGAGGTGGTGGCGACTACAAGTATGGACGGCTTCAAGAGGGAATTAGATAAACATATGGAGCAGAAGTCCATCAGTGGCTATTAGCCATAAGGTATAGATAGGAACTCTCAGTCTGGGGCAAGTGATGCATTGTATTCTTGGTGCTTGGGGGGTGGCAACAGTGGGAGGGCTTCTAGTGTCCTGGCCCCACTGGTGGACCTCCTGAGGGCACCTGGTGTTTTTGGCCACTGTGTGACAGAGTGTTGGACTGGATGGACCACTGGCCTGACCCAACATTGGCTTCTCTTATGTTCTTATGTTAGAACTTTCTTTAAAATAGTCTCCGGATGACATTTGGCTGCCCATTCAAACTAAGACTGATAAACCTGCCCACTGGCCAGGCTGTTTTATATTTTATTGACATAGATGTGTTTGGAAAAAAACATACATATATAAATTTGCAATTACTTTAGAGAAGTCATCCTCATATGATATGATAGATTAATAAATGTGACAGAAACATAATGTTTAGGGATGAGCACTGAAAAGTACTGAGTTCTCGGCAGCATTGACAAGGACGAAGTTGGTGTAGTGATTAGCTCAAGTTTATTTAGAGAGAACAAGCATGCCTTAACCGGCCACAGGGCCAACATATATACACACCCAGGACACACCCCAGGTCCCACCTATGATCCTATTGGAGGGTTTGAATTTCCCGCCTAGGTCTTATTGGAGGATTAGCAGGACTCCTGGATCCTTGGCTCCTATTGTTCTAGGAGCCAAGCTCTGGGCTCTTTGCGCTGGCGCCTAGTGGCGGTCAGTGGACACAACAAGCACGAACTGGGGAAATGTGATTCAGTTTGTGGTTCATGGTTGGACCATGAACCCAACCAGGAGGTTTGTTCAGGAACTGTACTAGTACATGGTTTATGGCCCCACAAACCCCATTGAAGGGATAGCACCTCCTTCCGCTCAGCTGTGTTTTGGGCTGTCTTCTGCAGTCCCTTTATAGTGAAACAGCTGAGTGGCACCTCCCTGCCACTCAGTTGTTTTTGCAGTTTTCAAAAGGAACAGAAAGAAGGGGTTTAAAAAGACTCAGAGTCCCTTTGGCATTTTATTTGCCAAAGCCCATGCTCCCTTTTATTTACCTCACTTGGCCTAGCCTTCTGCTGCTTCTTACCTTTTACTGCTTTCATTCCTTCGTTCATTAACCTTGCAGGCCTTTTTTTATACCTATTTGTACCTATCCTAACCTGTGGTATACATTTTATCTGAGCTTCTAGGGTGGTTTGAGGAATAGCTAGCTACCGCTTACAATCAGACAGAGTAACTGGTTTGTTTATTCCCTGAAATAGGATGTGGAATGCTGGTGTGGATTGATGAACCTGTGACCTTCCGTAAGGCAGAGACCACTGCCTGTAAGTATGGCATGTAGATGAAGGATTCAAAACCTGTGGCTCCCTACACCCACTAGATGACTTGGAGAGTTGACATCATTGGCACAGATAGCCACCAAGTCTTCGAGTATGAGAATACAGACCAGTTTATAAAGGGCTAGTCTTCGAAAGTTCACATGTTGCCTTGGTCCATGGAAAGCATCGGAGCTGTTGTTTATCAGGGCTCCCTGTATTTCCAGTGCCGCACGTCCAGAATACTGGTTAAATACAACCTGAAGACTGAGGTCATTGAGGTCCAAAAGGAGCTGCCCAATGCTGGCTACCACAGTTCCCCTACTCATGAGGTGGATACCCAAATCCTGAAGGGATTTATCACTCCTTACCTTTTCTTTCAGTTTCTTCTTCATAACCCCCCTCATTTGTGAGAAGTTACCCCCTTCTAAGATTAAATGTGGTTGTGATGGTCTTTTGGGACAACCAGGGATGTCAAGTTTTAAAATCCCCGGGGGGGGGGGGGCTCGTGTGCACACACGAAGTGTGCACGCATGCCGGGACCATGTCCCCGCCACCGCTGCCTTCCCCCCCGGCCTGGCCACTCCTGCTTCTGTCCCTCCCTCCATCCGTCCAGGGGCCAGCTGGGCATTTGCTTAGCTGGCCCCTGGATGGATGGAGGGAGGGAGAGATGGAGGCAGCCAAGCCAGGGGGGAAGAGAGAGAGAGAGAGAGGTGGCGGTGGCAGCCCTAGGAAGGGCCCGGGGACACACGGCGGTGGGCGCTCCATTTTCCCAGGGGGGCTCAGTACCCCCTGGGAAATTTTGGGGATGGCTCAAGCCCCCCCGTAGTTGACACCTATGGGGACAACTCCCTATTGACATAAATGTTAAACTTAATAGCATTATGATCACCATTCCCAACTGGTGCTATCACGTTTACATCTCTCACCAGATTTTGAACATTACTTAGGACCAAGTCCAGGATCGCCTCCCCCCTGGTAGGCTCAGTAGGTTCTGCTCCATGGCACAGTCACTGAGAGTATCTAGAAACTAGGGCTGCCAGGTCCCCCGGGAGAGCGGGGGTTTGCCGGCTTAAAGGTCCCCTGACCTGCCGGCCTGGATCCAGCTGGCAGGGGGAACCCCACCCCCAAAGTGCCCAGATCAAGCCAACGTGCCGGTTGTGATGATATCACCCAGAGGTGATATCATTGCACTGGGCATGTCACTGGGGATCATAGAGTTTTCAAGCCAAATGCTAGAGAATCCACTGGTGACGTGCCTAGCACGATGATGTCACCTCCGAGTGACATCACTGCAGCATATAGCACACACATGAATGTCCCAGACCGGGACCTACCTCCCCCCCCCCCCCACAACAGCTAAGCAACCTGGCAACCCTACTAGAAACCCAATCTTTTCCTCCTGACTTGAACACATCAATCAATGTTAAAATAATCTATTATGACACAATTATTTCACCTAGCTGCTTTCCTTAATTCTTTTGCTGTTTTTAAATCATCCTCTAACCTTTGATCAGAGCAACCAGAACTATGCACAGTATTCCAAGTGAGGAAACTTGACTGCCAAATTTCAAGGCTTGTGACTTGTGCCCCAAAGCTGAATGCAGTGTTCCATGAAATTGCATTATCTGGAACTTCCAGAGTTGGAATCAGGAACCAACAGATCTTTGTGCTGTTTTAGGAAGGGACTATAGCTCAGTCATATAGAGCATGCTTTGCATGCAAGAAGTTCACTCCTTGGCATCTCCACTTAGAGGATCTCAGGTAAGAGGCACTGAGAAACAATTTCTCTGTCTGAGGTCTTAGAGAGCTGTTGTGGCTCAGATTAGACAATCCTGAGCTACATGGACAACCTGATTTGGTTTAAGACCACTGCATATGTCATGGCACTGGAAAGATTCATCTTATCCAGGCTGAGTACTGGTGCTCTCTGACCTAGTCGAGGGCTCCTGTCCAGGCCTGGGCTATGCCTGAGCAGCCTTATTTCCTGGTATGGCCATTTGATGAAGGAGATAAAACTGTATGCTGAAGAGGATCTCCTTACCATTACTCACATAAATCACCATTTCTCATGTGAGAAGTCCCTCTGCAGCCCATATTTAGTGTGAGAACAATGAATGATCCATTCTGTAGCTGACAAGACTACAGACTAGCACAAATGGCATTCAATCTTCTTAACTGGCAGTGAAAATGATCCACCACTATCCCTGGGACAATTCATCAATGCAGTCACCACAGGATTTTGTCTAGCTGCAGTGACAGCTATTTCAAGGTCCACATTGAGCTCCACAGTGGCAGATTTCACAATTCTTCAGTGCTGACAGTTCAGAGTTTAGCCAGACTCAAAATTGTGCATAATTTCCAAGACATCAGTTACTCTCAACAAAATCTGGAACTCACAATCTGCAAGTGGCAGGAGGCATTCTGTCTGCCTCAGGGTCTATGAATGGAACTTCTAGGTCAAGAGGTCACCACTTTTAAAAGAATGCAATTTATATATTTAGCATGCACACCTAGCACCTAGGCACTGGTCACTGTTACTGTCAGTGGTCCCTCAATATGTATAGCCAGTGAGCTGGCCAAGGATGTTAGTTCTCCAGAAGAATAGTCATGTGGGGTCAGAAACATGAAAGAGACGAAATGGACTCCTGTATATTCCCCTATGCTCTTGCCATCTTGGGGGGACCCTACTTGGGTGGAAAGGTGGCATAGAAATGTTTTAAAGAAATAAATTAAATTAAATGAGTTGCACTGCTGCAAATCTCGACAGATAACAGTAGTCTTTGAAACAGTCTCAGTTCTCAAAAACATTTACTGTCCTCCTTTCACCACAAACCTTTTTCTTACCATATGGCTGCATAAACTCAGATTCAAATATTAAGTGTGCACTTAACGTACACAAAGGCCTTAAATGGTAGGAGTCTTTTCCCTTGCTATTGCATAACATCATTCCCACAGTGTCCTCCTCATGAACATCACATATGCCAACCTTCTTCTAGCTTCTTCTGCTGTGCCTGCAAGAGCACTGTGATGTGCAGATTACCAAGTGGTAATATGTTATCTCCCTATGGTCACCTGCGGATTTCTTCAAAGCATATGAAAGTCACAGGAGTGAGTTTCTTTTGGATCAGGTAGCCACCCTGACTTCAATGATTTAGTTATGTATTTATAGATGTTTTTCTCCCCAATGGGAACCCAGAGTGGCTTACAATAGTGTCCCCCCCTCATCCATGTTATTCTTATGACAACAGACCTGTAATAGTAGGTTAGGCTGAGAGAGTATGACGGGTCCAAGGTCACCAAATAAGCTTCCATGGCAGAGGAGCGATCCAAACCCGGGTCCCCCAGATCCTAGTCCAGCAATCTGACCACTACACCACTCTGGCCACATGACAGCCTTGGTCTGAACAGCATAGCCATTCTTCGGCTTCTTTCTTTTCTCCAATTTATCATGCACAGCTAAATGAAAGTCCCAACCATCTGCCTTTACAGGGTTGCCTAGTGATAAGGCCAGCCCTCAGCCAATGATTCATTCAAAGGATGATGATTAAAACTTCCAATAGTGGGTTTTGCAAGGTTTAAAGATTCATGACTCGGGTCATTTTATCGCATAGCTGATGCATATGCCCAGTGTGAAAGTCACAGATGGAGGTATTGTGACTCTTGAATAATTCCAGCCTCCAGGTGCACCAAAAACAAATCAGACACATGGGACTCTTGAGACAGTGAAATCAGTCATCTTATTAATTTTGCAGAGCGTTTTTGACACATAGCAACAGTTGACAAGAAAGAGAGAGAGAAATAGCTGGCATTCTTTCCACAATTCAGCCTCCCAGAAAGGAGCAGTGATATTAAGGAAAGCAGATTTCTCAAAGCATGTGACCCAACAAGTTACTACAGAGCAGCACTTCAGAGCATGTACTCCGGGAATGTACCACTTTGACGATAAAAAGGGCGCCTTGATCGAGATGTTAATGGGTGTCCTCTGCATTCGCTTCTACCCCTCCACTGGCTCTGAAAGCTGCCTTCCCCAAAACAATATAACAAGCCATAGACTTTTGTGCGACTGCTACGGAGAGCCCGCTATGAGTGAAAGAAGCTACTGATTCAGCACCATGTTCTGTCACAGATGCCCAGTGACGACACATGAACTGAGGCTTGGGAACCATTTCAAAAGACATCTCTCCAAACAGAAAACAAAACAAAAGCCTGACATCAAATACTTGGGACTTTGCCTGTAGCTGTCGTGACTGTTGATCAGCCTCCATCCCCTGGATACAGAATGTGTTGGCATCCTGGCAGCAAAAAAGACCTACTGAGTGGTCTTGCATATTTGGCTGAAAATCAAACTTTCTAGGATGCTAATTTAAAACACACGCACAGATTTCAGTTTTCAACATTTAATGTAAAAGCTGTAAAGAGATTAAAAGCAGGCAGGCATGTCCTCTGTTCTGCAGGACTGCAGTCTTGGATTTTTAAGGGCAAACTCTAGGGAGTAACCAGTGTTCAGACCTGAAATCCATTTCTATTCTCAGAGCTTAGCTCTGGAAGCAATACCAAATAATATCTTTGAACATGTACAAAGTGTTTTGGGTTGGAGACAGACATAACTTGTCAACTGAAGTGAAAGCCTGTTGGGGAAGCCATGATCTTAGGGAAAAAAGCCTGGATAGGCTTTTCATGAAAATGCTGTCACATTAGTAGTATACCTGTATTTACTAAGGAATACCCTACAATGTCTCTGCTCTTTATTTCTTCTTCATTTGTAACACCAGAAAAATAAAATACCAGACAATGGATCCTTCCTGGTAAGCTGACAACAAGGTAGCTTTGAACCTGCTCTGCTTATATTAAGTTTATGCTGGTGGTAACAACCTGATACATCAGATCTGTGGTGATAGGAACACACTTTGCTCCTAGGATCCCAAGCTTTGCCAGCCGGAAAGTACTAACAAATATTGCGGCGAAACATTGCAAGTCAAAATGGGCAATAGATGAGAGCCAGGGTGGTGGGATGGTTTAAGTGCTGGACTACTATTTGAGACATCCAGTTTCAAATCACCACTTGTGCCACGGAAGCTTGCTTGTCGGCCTTGGACCAGTCACACACTCTCAGCCTAACCTACCTCACAGGGTTGTTGTGAGGATAAAACGGAGGAGAGGAGAATGATGTAAACACTTTGGGTCCCCATTGGGCTGAAAGGTGGGATATAAATAAAGCAAATAAATGTGGGAGATGGCTGAGAATCAAAACCAATTGGGCAGCACCCTCCAAGAAAGAGGGCCTGCCTTAGTGGACAGCTGTAATAGTCTTTTAAAGTCTGCTGTTTATACCAGGTTTAACTTCACAGTCATCTAGCTGCATGTCTGCACCCACACCCTGCAAGGACTTGTATGAAAATGCAAAACAATATTAGCAATGTTCATACTGTTTGGGTCACTAACACAAAGGTACTTCTATGCCTTTAATGATGGTTCAGAAATGATATTTTTGATGGCTGTGCCTTCTGAGCTTGTGATGCAGCTATAAAGACACTGAAATCGAACACCTATAAAACTGCCTTATATTGAGTTAGGCCATTGATCCATCTGACCAAAACCTGGGTGACCAAAAAACCATGTGAGACAAACTGAACTTTTTAAAAGCTTGGAAGTGCTGTACGAACAGCTAAAAGACTGTGAAGGGTTAATTTTTCACAGAAATAGAGAGCCTTGAGTGACAGGCTGCTCCAAGCAATCTGACTGGTTATCATCAGCTGAGCAGAGAAAGTCTGGAGAGAGCTGCATGCCAAGGAGAGGTCCAGTCAGATTTCTGCCTTGACTGAATTCAGTTGGATTTCAGGCTTAGCTAAGAGCAGTTTAACGCAAACGGAGAACTGGGGGGAAAGTTGGCAAAGAAGTCTGGGAAGTAGATGAAGACTCCCATTTGGGCCAAGGAAAGGGGATAGATCTTCTAGAGAGAGAAGAAAATTCCCTACCCAGTCAAACAGGGAGTTAACTCCAAAGAGTGCAGTGTTCCCTTGTCTGGTGTGGTTAGAAATGCTCATAAGCCTGAAACATAAGAACTAAAGTCTGGGCATATACTGGTTTTACCTCAGAAATTTCAGCCCCTGATTTCACCTGACCTTTCCCCCTCTATGTTAAACAAAATATTTTGTTATTTTTGAATTTCAAAATGCCTTGAGTGCCAATTAACAAGTGGGCTCATGATCTTTCCCTCAGGTTCCTGGGCTGAGCCAGCAGCCAAAATATTGTATTGTGGGTGGGTGGGAGAGCCAGAGTTCTTCAGCAAAGAAGAAAACACATTACTAGGGCAGCTCAGTAAGTAAAAAAGGAAAGGAAAATGGAGGGAAAATGTTGCCTCTGAGGAAGGGAAGTGGATGGGGCTGCCAAACTATGCTTATAATTTTATACTCAGAGTTCTAAATAGTGTTTTAAAAAGGCTAGTACTGTGTTGCATTTTCATACTGCTCAATTAGGACCTAATGGCCATTTGTGCTAAAGAAAGAATGGAGTTTGCAAGAACTTAGCAGGACGTTGACACAGAGATTTATATTAGACATCCCTCATAGCTTGCTTAACTGTCTCAGGGAATTTTCCATATAATTCTATTTCTGCATGACTAATGATGAATGAATTATTAAATGGTTTTGGGGAAAACTGTCAAGTTAAGGCTGCTGTTTGGGCAGCCACAGTGGCTTCAGTGTCATCACAAAGCAAAGAGCTTAATCCCTGGCTTGGCTGAAGATCTGCTGCAGCACAAAGAGCCATAACAGAAAATGATATACTGACCAGGCCTATTTCATTTATTTGAGCTCAGAATGAAAATGTTTAAACCTGGGGTCTTCAGGCAAAACCTTTGGGGGCTAAATGCTCAAACCATATTGGCTTGCAGTAGAAGCAGCCTGCATCAATATCTTGGGGGGGGGGGAAGAAAAATGCCAGAAGCATATCTGTCTGCACTATTGGTATAACATTATTTTTGCAATATTGTACTGGCTTGGAAATCATTGTACCACATCTTGTTTGCTTAGCAACTGGAACAGCTGTTTTTAGGAATGTACAGTTAGCCTGCCGTGACATTCACATGTGTGTGCTGACTTCCCATAAATAAATTTAAACACAATTCTGAAGCAATCTCAGGTTTAAAGCCACCACTGAGGTTTTTGCAATGTGCTTTGAAATGTCTAGGTAGAAATGGTACCTTTCCCCAAGAGTTAGTACGGAGGTAACAGAACAAGGCCATGGTCTACCTAACACAAATTGGTAGTAGGGATGTCAGCCTCCAGGTGGGACCTGGGGATCCCATGGAATTAAAGCTCATCTCCAGACTATAGAAACCAGTTTCCCTGGAGAATATTGATGCTTTGAGGGCAGACTGTATGGCATTGTACCCCACTGAAGTCCCTGATCTCCCCAGGTTCCATCCCCAAACCTCCACGAGTTTCTCAGTCTGGATCTGACAACCCTACCCTGCCTTCCACTGCTGGTAGCCAGGCATGAACCAAACTATTCAACAAAATTTGTCATTAATTTTGCCCTGTTCATGGTTTGCAAACAGAAGTTCATGATAGGTCTACCATCATGAACTTCCATGAACTTTTAATGCAGTTTGTGGTAGTTCATGGTGATTTGTGAATGGAGCTGAAAGCAGATGTTTAAAGGGACTCTGGATCCTTTTAAACTCCTGCTTTCTGTTCCCCATGAAAGCCACAAAAACAGGCACTCCCTGCTGCTCAGCTGTTTCAGGCTGTCTTCTGTGGTCCCTTTAAAGTTTAAAGGGACTGCACAAGACAGCTGTTTTTCTGGCTTTCTACAAATCCTGTTTAAAGGGACTGTGGTCTCTTTCAATGGGGTTTATGGGTCCATGAACCACAAACCAGTTTGCAGACCAGCCTCTTGGCTCAGTGCATGATTTGGTTCGTGGTTCAGCCACAAACCATGAACCGAACCACATTTTCCCAGTTTGTGCCCATCCTTAGATCTGGCAACCCTAACTGATAGGGTAGATGTTACCCAGGGGAAAAAGGTAAAGAATGCCTAGTGCTAATTTGTGGTTAAAGTTGCCGACTTTTGAAAGATAATAAATAAAGGGAGATTACGCCACTCTGACTTCAGCCAGCTGATTTATATAGTTATGTTCCTCATTAAATAAACCACATGGCCCTTCTTGTGTGCAACAACATAGGTAGAACATCCTGAAAGGAAGAGATTTTCATCAGTCAGAGAGGCTATTAGATTTGTGCTCCGCATGCAAGAGGATCTGGGAGGGAAAGGGTTAAGATAATTCTCTCACTCAGGTACACTTGGCCCCACCCTGTCATCTGTTAGATGTTGAGCCTCTTTGGCCACTGATTGCCTTCTGTTTTTTCATCTTATATAGGACTTCTCTCTCTTACACAGGCTTGGAGCTGCAGCAAGTTAACCTTTTTGAAGTTAATCTGTTCACAGTAAGTTAAATGTACCTACATGAATATGTCATATAAAATGTGCTTCTATTTTTGTAAGTAAAATTTATTTCTCTTGTTACCATTAGAGTCAGATCATCTTTGTAATGTGTTTGAACAGTATTTTCCCCTTAACCAGGAAATATGGAGGATAGGGAACACTATGTAAAGCTTCTGTGCTTCCAATGCAAATGATTTTTTTTACATTTAACCCAATAGTGCAAAGTCTTTTTAAAGATGCTATTAAATATGTTCGATGTCAGCAGATGCAACTAATTAAGCTTCTTGCTGCAAAGATCAGGATTGTGCAGAAGAGAGAGTGTTGGTCTCCATTCAGTTCCCAGCTCAACAGCCTTGAACTCATTGACTCTGGTTGTCTCTTGTGTACTTATGATATTTGATGAAGGGGTTACAATTCCACACTGCAGTCTGTCTAAAGAATATAAAGCCCTACTGGATCAGATGAAAGATCCATCTGATCCATGGTAACAACCCATCTAATCCAGCATTTCTGTTTCTCTTAATAGCTAAAAGAAAGGAAAACAAAACAGGAAGAAAAACACTAAGACATATCCCTCAAAATAAGTTTATTGTGGCTCAGGACAATCCAGAAAGATCTTCTCTAAAGGTAAGAAACCTGCTTGCTTTTCATACATAGGCCTCTCAAAAGGTAGGGCTGACAACTTCCAGGTGATGGCTGGAGATCTCCCACTATTACAACTGATCTCCAGGCAACAGACATCAGTTCACCTGGAGAAAATGGCCACTTTGAAGGGTGGACTCTATGGCATTATACCCCATTGAAGTCCCTCCCCTCCCCAAACCCTGCCCTTTGCAGGCTCCACCCCCCCACCAAAAAAAAAATCTCCAGGTATTTCCCAACCAGGAGCTGGTACCCTACAAAAGATGACTTGGGCAGAATTCTCTCACCTGCCTTCTTCCTGGGTATTGCACTTCCCTTTCTTCACCATTATGATGAAGTTTTTCTTTCCTTTTGTTAAAAAAAAGAATTACTTTTATCATTTTTGTACTACTGTCCTTATGTATCTACTTACATAGACATCTCAATTATTTTGTCTGCTGATTTTGTTCAGCAAAAACTAAATCTGATAACTTCACAATCTGGCCTCAAAACAGCCTGACATTCTAAAATGTTTATGGCCCAAACTGAGGCAGAAGGTAACGGGAGTGTTTACACTGCTGATGATTTCAGCTCATAAATGGATGGAAAGCAGACTTGAGTAGATCCAACCATCCCATCAGCAAAGTTTGAAGCCTTCCTCCAACTGAAGTGGCTCTTGCAGAAAAACCACTCAAGTTGAAGGAAGACTCCTTGGATTGAAGGAAGAGCCACTTAAGTTGGGGGAAGGCTTCAAACTTTGCTGAGTGGAATGGCTGGGTCCACTCAAGTCTGCTTTCCATCCATTTGGCTAAGCAGAGGGGCTGGGTCCACCCATAGGTATAGACTATGGGGGGGCTCGAGGGCTTGAGCCTCCCCCGAAATTTCCCGGGGGGGACTGAGGCCCCCCTGGGAAAATGTAGCGCCTGCTGCCGTGCCTCCTGGGGCCCTTCCAAGGCCAGCAGCTGCTGCTGCTGGTGCCTCTCCCCCCCTCCCGGCCTGGCCACTCTTCCATCCTTCCCTCTCCCTCCCTCTTTTCCTGGCAAAGGGAGAGGGAAGGAGTGGGGGGGGAGAGAGGCTCCAGCAGCAGTGGCTGGCGGGCCTCGGAAGGGCCCGGGGAGGCGCGGAGGTTTCCCGGCAGGGGGGACATCGCCCCAGCACGCGCGCACTAAAGAGCCCCCCCCCCCCGGAATTTACAAAACTCTACGCCACTGGGTCCACCTCCCAGCTCTTTGCAAGCATCACAGTAGAGAGTCCCACCTGAGCTCGGCTGATTCGACCTGAAATGAGGCATTCACTGCTAGGAAGGTGAACCCTGAGCAGATGCCACTTTTCTTATCATCATGTTCTGATGAGGGTTGCAGCTGCAGCACAAGGTGAAAGAGACATTGAACCTGATGCACAGCCAAGTTAATGTTGTGGACCAAAACAACTGTAGCGAAAACAGATCCAAAGTGAGCTGCTGTCTTTACAAAGGAATGGGCAGGGGACAAGGAGTATATACAGGTTCTGCACACACAGCTGGCGTTCTCGTCAAAGTTCTTACTGCAGCCACCTGCTCCTTTGGGTGAGCAGGCCACTTTCCAGATTAAAATTCTTCTTCTTATTCATTTGATGTCAAAATATTTTTCATCTCACCTTTTCACCCAATTTAGGGCCCTCTAGGCCGTGTACAGTTTAAAACATTAAAAGCCAACTTTAAACATAATTAATTTCAATTAAACAAAATTGTTTACCATTACTGTGCATGGGAAATGGAAAATGAATTGTTACATAAAATTTAAAAATAAATAAATAAATAAAAGCCCACTTTAAAAATAGGGGCTTGTTTTTAACATTGGAAAGATTTCTGCATAGACTAGGGTCTTTGCACAAGGGGAACTGGGGGGAAATCCTTATGCTAGCTCTTTGCACTAAGTTAAACATAGCATATCCGAAACTAATCTTCCGCTTCTACAAAATGTTGTGCAAGACATTTCTGGGCACTATCAGATATATGGAGGAAAGCACTCGGTATTGCACAAGATATTGTGCAAATAGAACTGCGCTATGTTTCCACCTGCACGTCGTTCGATCCAAACATACATCTATATCTGTATCTATCTATCTATATACATACATACATACAATTGGAAATATAAACAGGAGAAAAGGTCAGTAAGGGTGACCAGCCAAACAAAACCAACCAAAACAACAAGTTCTTCAGGTGTGGGCAGAAGACAATGTGGGGGGGACAGATGAATCTTCCTGGGGAGTGAATTCCACAGTTTTGGTAGCATTCACAACTTTCAATGGATATAGCAGAAATGTTGAAGTCATGCTGGCAGTGTTTACAGCTGCCCTTACCCCTTGCAAGGTTGCCATTCAAATCTTCAATAAACAAATGCTTTGAAATCAAGTGCATACCAAAGTATCCTCCATGTGTTTTAAACCAGCTTTTACTAAACAGGTGCGCTAGTGTATAATTAAGAGTGTGCTGGTGCCATGCTAAGCAGAATTATATCCATTGACTTCAGTAAATTTAGAAGGGTGTAACTGTGTTTAGGATTGTGCTGTTAACAGCTGGGAACTGAAAAGGTCTCTGGCATTCAGATCTGGTCTCCACCATCAACTTACTAGATGCCTGAAACCAGCTCCAGTATCTCCGCTTCATTCCCCAACCCCATCTGTAATACAGGCTTAATAATACAGACCCTATCTAGCCAAAGTGTTGTAAGGATGACTGAGATAATGTGTGAGGAATCCTTTAAACACTCCAAAGTATTATGTAAATTATTAGGGCAATCGTTTAAAGCATGTCTTCTGAGACTTGTTCAGTACTTGGTTCCAAGGCAGTTTACAATACTCTTCTTTTAAAAAGTGGGCTGGATCCAAAACATCATCAGTGGAGCTGCACTAATGAAACTAAACTTTCCCAATGCATCCCTCTGAGATCCCTGAACTCTTATTTCGAGGAGACAAGAGACCCTGGGTGGAAAGGGGAGTAGGGATCTGCAATTACAAGGATGCTCATTGTGTGGGGAAGAAAATCTCTCTCTCTCGACTAAGGAGCTACATTTTATATCCTCCCACCCCTCCTGGTTGTGAACCAGCCCCTCTGTGCTGTGAGGGTGAAAGTGGGTGCAAAGGGTGCTCATTGTGGGGGGAAGAAGTCCCCCACCCCCATACCACAGGCCCCCTGTCTGGGCACCAAATGCATCCTGCCAGCCCACTGCAGCCCACCCCTAGCAGGGCATAACCAGAAGTCTCAGAGCCTCCTTTCCCTGATCCATTCCTTGGGCTCTCCATAGAGGACAGTTAGCACTGTCCAGACACCAGCGGTTGATGTCTTTGGAGAAGTCTCTGATATTGATTCAGAGGGGCGGAGAAACATCCTCCCCTTGCACACAGCTCCCTGTTACTGCTACTGCCTCCATGGCCCCTCCTAGTCCAGTGCCAGAAAGCAGCTGTCCCTCCTCCCCCCTTCTCCAGTCCCAGAGCGTCATTTATAACCCACACTTTGGAAACATTTTTGCACCCTCCCCAGTGGCCCCTGTGCAGCAGAGTGCCAAGGGTGCCATGCCCATGTCTGGAGGGGCACAAACCCTCAACACTTGTCCTCCATCCTCTGCAAGCTCCTGCAAAAGTAACACCCCAGTATGTGGCCACCGGTGGGAGTGGCAGCCAGTGGGAGTGGGAAAGAGTGGCGGCCAGTGGGAGGCAGAGGAGGCCCACTCCCTCTCAGCAGGAAGAAGTGGGGGGATCAGGAGGCCCCTCCAAGAAAGGCTCCCCGCACTCAGAGTGCCATGGGTGGTGGGACATCAAGGCAGGCCACCCTCCAAGAGATTATTCTCCTGGGGGTGCCGACAGTGCTATCCAGAAGGACTACATGGAGGGCCCAGGAAGCAGTCAACTCGCCTCATTGATGAGATGATTGTTGTGGATAGGCACCCCTTCTCCCTCATGGAGGACATAGCATTTTGCCAGCTGCTGCAACACCTGGCTCCCTGGTACTCCATCCTCTCATGAAGGCCCATGAGCCAACAAGTCTTTCCTGCCATGCACCTTTCCGTAGTGGCAATGGTCAAGAGGTGATAGTCAAGGGTGAGCTCTCCAGAGCGCAAGGCAAAACCGTATGCTTCGTGACTGGAGCTGCCAGCAGCATGGCTACCTCTCCCTCACTGCCCACTGAGGGCAACCAGAAGACCTCTCTGTTTGGACTGCCAGGGCACAGTCCAGGCCCCAGGAGGGGACTTGCCACTGGGCTGCAAAGCGGCTCTGCTCCATGCACAAGGGATGAATGCAGACCACACAGCACTGCCATGATACAGAGTAGCCTGAGGGAGTGGGTGGGCATCTGCAACACTGACTGTGGCTACATGGTCATGGATGCCAGCACCAACATGCTGGCAGTGGTGAAGGCTGCACACCTCAAGGACATCATCTGCCTGGCACACATGCCTCACCTGGTGGTGAAGGATGCTCTGGGGCTGGGGAGCACTATCAAGCCCTCCTGGGATGCTGCCACCCTTGAGATGTGGGCCTTGCTGGAGACCTGCCAATGCTTGGCTGCACACTTCTTGTGCAGCATCAAGTCTACCCATGTGAAAGGCAGAGGGAGGGTGATGAGTCTGAATACCAGGCTGCGACAGACTTAAGTTCTGCCATGCCTCCACGGCGCGGCAGAACAAGGTGGGGGGAATTGCCCCTGCCGCGCTTGCACGCCACCACAAGGAAGCCACCGGCAGCGTCCAGACTGCGGGTGGCTTGCAGTGGTGGCGTGCAAACGCCACGTGGCTCCCCCAGCTGGCACGTGTTCACACCCGCCAGAAGCGGGTGGAACGCGTGCCGCATCAGCCGGGACACCACTTTTAAGTAGTGCCCGGCTGCTGCGGGAGGAGCGTGGCACTGGACTCATTGTGTCCGGGCTGCCTCCTCCGGGCAGATGTGGCAGTCTTTTAAAGTGGAGGCAGAGCGAGCCAGACTGCCAGTCTGTCCTCAGCCACAGTTCATACTGGACTTACCCACACGCTGGAACTCCACCTATGCCATAATTGTGCATTTGGTGGAGCAGAAGAGTGCAGTGCAGGAGGTCACTTCCTCCATGACCATCCTGTACAGGGAAGAGGAGCTCAGCATTAGCTCCAGCAACTAGCTGACCCGCTCCCTCAAGCCCTTCCAGGACGCCACCTACATGCTGTGCACCCATACAGCTTGCCTGGGGCAAGTCATGTCCCTGGGCTGGATCGGGCACTGGCCTCTGCTGGGCCCCAGGGGGATGGGCCCCAAAGGCCCCAAGGGAATGGCTGTTTTCTCACGGATCAGGGCCTTGACAGAGAGACTGCAGGTGGGCATCACCACCAGGCTGCATTCTCTATGCAAGGAAAGGGATAAAAGGTAGCATTACTCTCCGGAATGCAGAGCTTGTGCAATGGAAGCATGAGTTCTGCAAAGAAGTGTGGAGGCTACAGGCCAGCAGATGTGGCCAAAGGGAACAGTGGGTGGAAAAGGCTAAAGGGGAGGGGGAGGAGTAGACACAGCCTGGCATCTCTGCCTCAAAGAGCTCAACCAGAAAAAAGCCTCACTACTGGATCTCAGTGGTGACCTGGGAGGTCAGCAGTGACGGGGATGCCAAGTGTGTGATGGCAGAGGTGATGGTGTGGGAGTACGTCGCTGAGTCCTCTAAGCCTGCATCCACCAATCCCCTGGAGTACTTGTCATGCGAGGCTGCTATCTGGCCCAACTTCTCTTGTGTGGCCATGAGTCTCCTCTCCTGCCCTCCCACCAGTGTGCAGAGAGGGCGTTCTCCCACTTTGGAGATATTCTCAGCCCCCACCACTTCCATCTGGACCCAGACAGGGTGGATGGGTTTGCCTTCCTGAAGGTCAACCTCCCCCTGCTGGGCTACCCCTCTCTGGACCTCACAGGGTCCAGGCCTCCTGTAATCCCCTTGCGTGTCCCCCCGTTCCTCCTCCTCTCTGGACGATTTGGCATGCAGGTTGTGTCCTTGGCACTTGGGTGGGAGGACAACTGCCTGTGCCAGGTGGGGATGGGCTCTCTCACCTAACACCTACCACATGAAACAACATCTACCACATTACACAACACCTACCCCATGATCACTTTAAATGGGGTGCTCTGCCTGGCAAGCTATCATGGGGTAACTTTGGGGAAACCCTGTCAGAAGTCTCCTGTCATGCCTGCCTTTCTATCATTGTATCACTAATCACTTAAAATGGAAAACTCTGATTTCCAGTGGTCTGGTGGGGCTGAAGTGTCCACCAAGCTATTGTGGCATACCTTTGGGGAGCCCCTGGTGAAACTCTGGGGATTGCTGCCTTTCTGTCCTTCAAAACCTGCCTTTGGAGACTTGGGGGGGGGTGCAATCTTAGGAGGGATGATTGCCTTGCTTCTGGTGTCTGGCTGGGGCAGGGGGTTCTGCCCAGGTGAAGTTTCCCTATGAGTTTGGTGTCACTAGCTTGTTCCTGAGCTGTTCCATAGACTCCTGTAACTGCAGCTGTATTTTCCAGAGAGAGCACTGGGGAGACCTTTTTTTTTGGGGGGGGGGGGGTCTGTAACCCCAGAAATGTAATCTGCCCCAAGCTTGGAGAGATTGTAGAGTAGCGGCCGGCAGGGTGAGTTTCCCTGTGCATTTGATGTGTGTAGCTCGCAGGGGGTCCATTCTATACACTTTAGAACCTCTGCCTGACATTTTCCCCATAAGCACTTCCCTCAGTTGACCTTAGTCCTATTGGATTTGCAGTGCCACAGTGGCACTGGTTCTGCTGGGCTTGCAAAAATGCCTCCCACCTTCAGTTTCTACTGAGAAATTCTCTGGGTTGACCTTAGTCCACTGGAAACAATGGAGGATGGGGCACCTTCTTTGGGGGGCTGTAATTCGGACCCCATAAATCCAATCTACTACCCCACTGAAGTCCTTCCCCTCCCCAAACCTCACCCTCCACTCCACAAACCTCAGGTATTTCCCAACCCAGAGCTGCCAACCCTACACAAGCTGCTCTTTGAAATGCCACCTGTGTGGCACTTCTGGTCACTGTTCCCCAATGTGGCATCTACTTTCATGTTCCAGAAAAGACAGCAATTGGCCTATAGGGCTTGTGGCTGGCAGGTGGCTCCTACCTTGAAAGAACTCCTGCCAAAAGGACTGGTGAACAGGTAAGCTGTGAATTTCAGGCCTCATGTCAGGGATGGAAATAGAGGGCCCATCCTCTTCAACAACACCACTACCCCACTCTTCTCCACAACTTCTGCACTTTCATCCCATCACCCAAGCAGCACTCAGGAGAAGAGCAAGCTAGTCACAGAGAAGAACACAACCATCATCACCACAGTAACAATACAGGAAAACAGCAAGTTGGCCACAATGGGATAGTGGTGGTTTTATACCCCTTTCTCCATGGTCAGATTACTTTCTTCTAGGAGACGTGGCAATTTCACTTACCTGAAGTGCTTTCCCTCATGCTAAGGAGAGAGTGAAAAGCCTGAGAGGAAAACCCTTCCCTTTTCTCTGGATACACTAGCACTGGCTATAGCGTTGCTAACCTCCCCATATTACAGCTGATATCCAAACTACAGAGATCAGTTCCCCTGGAGAAAATGACTTCTTTGGAAGGTGGACTCCACGGCATCATGCCCTGCTGATGTCCCTCCCCACCCTAAACCCTGCCTTCCCCAGGATCCACCCCCAAATCTCCTGGAATTTCCCAACCCCGAGCTGGCAACCCTAGCTGACTAAGGCTCATTCATAGTGGGCAGACACAACCCTACATACTCAGATGTAATTTGGTATTTTAAATTTAATATTAATATAATATTAAATTTAAATAAGATTAATTTAATATTAATAACGATTGTAATACATTAATAGTAATGCATTAGGTCAACATTAACAATAATGTTAATATTGATGATAATATCAATATAATTTAACATGAACATATTATTGTACTGTGCGTCTGGTGGGGGTGGTGCCCGGGGCATACCGCAGTCATGGGGCTCTTTGGCTGACGATCGTTGCAAGCGTGGCTCTCCAGGAGCCACTGAGCAGGTACCACTGAGACAGAGAATGGTAATTATTCGATAGGGTGATCCATGTTAGTCGGTAGCATCCAAGTAGAGCAGGGGTTCAGTGGCATCTTAAAGATTAGCCACTTTTATTCCAGCATAAGCTTTCATCAGCCAGAGCTTACTTCATCAGCTCTGCCTTACAAAAGGAACACATTTTGCTAGCCTTTAAAAGTGCCCCTGGATTCCTGTTTTATTTTACAGAGTAGTAAAAATCTCTTTTTTGTCTTCCTGACAAAGACCATTGTTATAAAGTGTGACAGCAGTACAGAATACCAGCAGTGATGTAACAGTGGACCTCCCCCCCCTCCCCACCCCAAGGAGAGCGGAGCCAGGCCTGCACTGCCTTTCCCCTGAGGCTTTTGAACCTCAGAGATAGTGTCTTTGGCCGCTGAGGAATGCAAAAGGGAATGCTGTGGGGAGAAGGCGTCTCTGAGACTGCTGAACTATGTCTGAAAACCAGATAGGCCAGGAGATCGAACATCAGTAACCGGCTGTGTCTCGAGAAGAAGCGTCTGTATGTTCTCTGCTACCATTCCTGAGACTATCTTGCCGTTTGTTTGGCGGGCGGGGGAGCTTCTAAAATGTACTGAGTTATCTCTGAACTCTTAAATTGAGAGAACATATTTGAACTTAGAAAAATGTTAACTTTAAAAAAATTTATGTTGACATGAAGATTACTCCCCCCCCCCCCCCCCCCAATAATGAGAGAGAGAAAGAGATGTGTTGGCCCTGACGGGGCATTCTTTCTGCACTACAAGCAGGGCTTTTTTTCTGATGGAAGTCACCACTACTGAATACTGGCACCTGCTTTCAGGGCTATCTCAAGTCCCAAGGGGAGAATTGATGGAAATCAGCACAACCTTATATATGCGTACTGGCACCTTTAAAAAACAAACTATAAGGCATAGGCTGTGTTCATTGTCAAGCTCAGCTTAATTGATCTGAGGGGGGAAATGGAAGTGAGACAGTTAAAAGGGTCATTGGCATACAGTGCAGTAAGAAGATGGTGATCTATCTGCAGCAACTCTGGAGGAGACAGGAAGGGGTTGAAAGAAAAAGTCTGCTCAGTTCACACAACCTTGCTGCACTATGCCCCTCCACCATTTCACCCAGCACTGGCACTGCTAGTTCAAACTGGGGCAAGCCAGAGGCTAACTTGCTTACGACACATTGCCCACTCTCTGTGAAGCTGCAAGTGCAGCTGCAGCTGCTGCTCAAAGCATATTCTGGAAGAGCCAATAAACCTTGTTCGGACCACCTTTTCACAACCAGCAGCCAATCATTATGAGTTGTTTTAAATCTGTTATGTTTTATAGAGTAGTCAGTTGACCAGAAAGAAATAGGCCTGCCCTGCTCTTGTGCTTTTAACAGCAGCTTGGTCTTCAGAAACCAACAGGTGGAACTTTTCATGGAAGCAGATAAATATTATCGCCTGTTAATGCCTGGAGATGAAACTGCTGTTAAAGACACAGCAACAAGAGCCATATGAAAAGTCAGCAACCCTGAGTCCTAAGGCTAGTATAACGGAATGCAGTGGCTACAGAATGTGCACTTGGAAATCCCCAGTTCAAAAATCTTGCCTCAGTTATCAGCTCAATAGGTGGATTGCCTTTTGCCACCCCAGCAGGAATAACAAGACAGACAACAGTCTTGGAATTAAACCAGGGCCACTTTATTAATTTACAAAACATTGCAGCAACGGGATAACCAAAACTAAGCAAGCCTGGAACAGGCAAGGCAGGCGTCATTCCCTGACCTGCCTCCTTGCCCTTGTAGGGCGGGTCACCCCCAGCTCTGGCCTTGAGCCATCGATCTAGCTCGTGCCCGGCAGCCTGGCAAGCTGGTTGCCACCTAGGAGCGCCTACCCCTGAAGCCTTAAAACGTGCAGGGAGGCGCCGACCTAAGAGGTTCCCAGAGGCGATCATCATTCCCTACCCTGGGCCTTAAAAAACCCGAAGGCAGTTCCTGATGACCTCCTGTTCCCTAACGGGATATGCCATAAGGTGCTCACCAGTTCCGTTTACTTGCTTGCACAACCTGCCACAGCCAAGGCCAAGCCTCTGCTTTGGCCTTTGCTCCCCATTCAGTGACCAAGCACTAACTGAATCCCGTGCTGCAAATCCCGTAAAAATATTTCATTGCCCTTCTCAGACAAATGCACCCCGTCCAGCCTGTACAGATCGGACAATTCAACCCGTATCTCGGGGTGCTGTAGAAAGATACCCAGCCCGGATTCCATGGCCTTCCGCATTTGCCTGTTGACCTTTCGCCTGGCACGGTCAATACACCTGGGGTCACCCAAGTTCCTCCACGCCTTGCGGGGTAGGATGGCTGACCAAACAATCTGCACGCCTGGCCACCTTGCTCTTATCCTCGCAAGGTCAGCCTCCGCCTGCACCACAAGAGCCTTCCCCTTCATCAGCCCCAAATCATTACCCCCCAAGTGTATCACCAAGACCTGAGGCAGAAGCCCTCTGTGTTCATCGAATAGCAGGGGAAGGAGCGCCGGCCACCCCATGCCTCTCCGCCCCAGCCACTCGACCACTGCCCGGTCACTAAAGCCCAGTTGAGACCCAATGGGTGTCCTTTGGGCCTGATGAGCCGCCCAAAAGATCATGCTATGGCCGCAGACCAGAACACGCCGTCTTGTCCCACCATCAGCAGCCTCTGAAAAAAGGAACTGGATTAAGTTGGCAATGCCATCTACCTATCCCTACCTATCCCTAAAGTCAATCAACCTACGTCTTGCAAGCCCGAACATAACCTTTATAACATCGGGACCTCCATCGCCCAATCCTCTGAACCTCACCGTTGGGGTACCCCATAGCCGCTGCTGTGGACGCCGCCCCAATCCGAAAGGAGTGGGTTCCAAACCTCACTCCACCCAATCCCAACTGCTCCAGTGCCTTCCTTGTCACACTCCAAAATTGGAATCTGGTGAGAGGGGTACCATCCCCGTGCCGGAATAGGTACCCGTGGCCGTTCCCCCGCAGTGCCACATAGCGGCGTAAAGCCAGCACTGGGCATAATTCTGCCTCAGAACAGCGGTCCAACTCGAACTCGGAACCCCTACCGCGCTGATCGGTTTTGGATCGGCGCAGCCTAATTCTAACTTTCGAATCCGGGAAAGAGATGTCCCGCCTCTCCAGGGCAGTGCCAGAGGCGTCTCCTCGAGAGCCGGCCACCAGCTCGCTGACTCGCAGCGCCCCAAAAAAGGCAACCAGAGATGCCGCCTGAAACAGGGCAGCCTCATAGGCATCACTGCAGCAGTGAACCCATTGTGCCCCGAGCCCCCGCAGCACATCTGGGGTCAGGGGCATCCTGGTGTCCGCAACCCTGCCATGTTCCCGTGACCAGCCCTCCAGCATCTGCCGAATTCGGAAATCGCCCGCTGGATCTTCAAACCCAGCCGCCTTACTGGCATAGGCCAGTGCAGACAGCTTGCCCCTGATGGTGTGTGCTGCCAGGCCTTCCCTTCTCATAGCTACACAAAACTGCATCAAATGTGCCACTGGTATGGGCCAGATTTGCTGCAGACCGACCCCCTCCCGGAAGGACAGGAACTGCTTACCCGCCCTCATGTAAGCTCTTCGTGTGGCCGGGGCAAGGGCCAAATGCATGGCCCTGTTGGCCTCAGCCCTCCAATCCTCCATACCTCCTCTGGCAGCCGTACTGGGAACTGGTCGGCTTCCGGAGCTAGCTGACGGAATCTCATCATCTGTTTGCGAGAGAGAGCATCCGCAACCCCATTACTGACCCCCGGCACGTGCCTGGCCCTAAACATGATGTTATGATGCAAACACTGCAGCGTAAAAGCCCGCACCAGAGCCATGACCCTGGGTGACCTTGATGTCAGGGAGTTGATCACGTGTACTGTGGACATGTTGTCGCACCAGAAGTGAACCGTCCAATTTGAAAGCTCCCTTGCCCAAACCCACACAGCTGCTACAATTGGGAAAAATTCCAGGAATGTCAGGTCCTTGACCCATCCCGCCTGGAACCAGTCCTGCGGCCAGTCGCCCGCGCACCAATGGCCCCTAAAATATACACCAAACCCAGAGGAACCTGCGGCATCTGAAGCGACCTGCAGCTCAGCCTCCAGTAGGAGCTCCTCGCGCCAGAAGGAAACCCCGTTGTATGACCGCAAGAATTGCTGCCATACAAGGAGGTCCTCCCGCATCCCCCTGGTTACCCTAGCTCTATGGTGTGGTAGGCGAAGACCCGTCATCGACTCACACAGTCTCCTGACGAAGGCCCTCCCGGGTGCCACGACTCTACAAGCAAAGTTGAGATGGCCAACCAACCGCTGTAATTCCAGCAATGTCACCTTTGACTGTGCCATCGCTGTGTCCACCAAACTCTGTAATGCCTCTAGTTTGTCCCTAGGCAACCTGCAGCACTGTCCCATTGTATCAATTTCTATTCCTAAGTAGGTCAGGGTGGATGTGGGGCCCTCTGTTTTGTCATGAGCAAGAGGAACACCAAGTTCCCCCGCCATAGCGATAAAACTCGACATCAGGTACCCGCACTGTCCCGTCCCCATCCCCCCTACCAATAAAAAATCATCCAGATAGTGGGCTGTACTGTCGAGGCCGGTCCTGTACCGCAATGCCCATTCCAAAAAGGAACTAAACCGTTCAAAAGCGGCACAAGACACCGAGCATCCCATGGGCAGTGCCCTATCCATGTAGAATTTACCCTCGAAGGCAAACCCCAAGAGCTCGAAATCGTCTGGGTGAACAGGAAGGAGGCGGAAGGCCGATTTGATGTCACACTTTGCCAGCTCCGCCCCCTTGCCGCACTGGCGCACTACGCGCAGTGCCTGATCAAAGGACGTGTATCTAACGGAACATAAGTGGTCTGGTATCGTGTCGTTCACCGATTCCCCCCGTGGGTAGGATAAGTGGTGAATGAGGCGATACTCTCCAGGTGCTTTCTTAGGCACCACTCCTAATGGGGAAACCCTCAACTTTGGAACAGGAGGAGTAGAAAAGGGGCCGAGGACTCTACCTTCCCTACATTCTTTAGCGATCTTTTCTCGAACTATATGCTCCATTCCGATAACAGATTTTAAATTTGGAGCCATATATGCCTCCCTAGGTCCTTGGTAAGGTATTCTGAAGCCCCCCCGAAATCCTTCCAATAGGTAAACCCGGTCGCAGACTCGGGGGTAATCCCGCAACCAGTCCTCCAAAACCCATAACTTAATTGGGCTGGGGCCCTTTTTCAAGCTGGGGGTTGTGACCGCTCCCTCCCCCTCCGCGTTTACCACCTCTACCACTTCCCTTACCCTTTGGCTTGGGGCAGTGTGCAAAGGCATGGGGGCCTGCGCATAGCGGACACTCGTGTCGAAAAGAGCATGCCTTGCGGCCACAGGTCCCATGGGAGGTGAACTCCCAGCAAAGCGGGCGTCGCTGAACCGCCTGCCCCGCCTGGGCGCGGGTACCTGGCTGCACTGCAGCTCTTCTCACCGAATGACCGCTATGCGTCCTCTCTCCCCCAGACAGCTTGGCTGAGGACATCACCTGTAACCACAATTGAGGTTGAATCTGATCCCACCTTATAGCAGGATTCATGGCCGCACGCATACGAAATTCTTCGTCATACTGTGACCATGCTGGGCTCGGGAAATCGGTAAATGCTTTGTAAACGATGTCCATGTACTGGAGCATCGCAAAGGCCCTCCAAGGTTGGTGCCTCACTATTACTGCGGCATATATTAAAAATCCCGGGTACCAATTTGCCCAGGTTCTGTCCACCACCCTCCTTTTTAACCGTTCCTTTTCCCGGTCATCAAGGTCCTCCTTGTCCTTTTTTTCTAACTCCCTGTACAATAAAGAGAAAACGTCTACAAACTCTCCCCTAAGAATCTTCTCCTTAGTGGAAGTGGACAAGTGATCCCCTAGGGGGAGAGCTGCATCCCCACTCGGTATAGCACCTGCGTGTACCGAGTCATAGGAGGCAGCACTGGGAGAACCCCACCCCGACCAATATCCCTGGTGTGGAGGCGGAGCCACCAGCGTACCTTGTGGGCCATTAACTGGTGATGGCTGCGTGATGGATCCCATAGCCCCTGGAGGGTAAGGGCCCCAAGGCCAGTGTGATCCCGTTGTACCCCAGTCGGCGGCCTTACCTTCCTGACGCCATGGCCCCTTGAACACCCCAACCTGTTGATCCTCCGGGCCAAGATTGCGTGAGCTGGACTGCAGTCCCTCCACGTCGTCCACCAGTGCAGGCCCCCCGCCGTCCTCCAAGAACGCCAAGCGTGCCAACACCTGAGCTTGAAAGGAAGAATTAGAATCCTTCCTAGGCCTCTTAGCCTCCACCTCTTCCCGTGATACACCCCTGCTCCTTTCTAAGACCTCCAGCCGACGGAGAATAGCTGCGTTGACTGGGTCGTCCTCTTCTCCGTCCGATGGCGGTGGAGCCGGACGTGCAGGGGGTCGTCGTGGAGCTGGCTGTGTTCCCTTAGGTTTGGGAGCAGGCTGCTTGCCCTTAGACTTGCCCTGCCCCTTTCTCGAAGCCATGGCACCTATGCGATGAAACTGGCCACGAAGCGTTAACTGAAGAAACCAAAAAAAAAATAACCAGCACCAACCCGGCTTTCAGTGAAGGGGAAAGAAGACCAGACAGAACTATGGCCAGCCGAAGCCAACCCCGCCGCCTCAAATGGAGGAGTGTGGAACCAAACCTAACCCTCCCAGAGCACAGCCCGCGCCTAGTGAATGGCAGCAGGCTGGGCGATGGATGAAGGAGGAGGGCCTACCAACTAAACAAATAACAGAACCCAACCGGGCTGGCAGTGAAGAGAAGGATATCTGACAGAACTATGCCCAGCCAACCAACCTAGCAGCCACAAATGGAGGAGTGAGAAACCAACCTGACCCTCCCAGATCGCAACTGTACTGCTGAATGGCCGTAGGCTGGTAACCCGGATTGCTGGGCGACAAATCAGGGGTGGGTGATCCAAAACCCCCGAAAAGGCCGGCCGAGCGCACCAGCTGACCGCTGAAGTAAAGGAGTAGGGCTTATAAATTAAAGGAGTAGTGCTCAAAGGAAGCACTCACACCTCCAGATCAGGCCTCTGCCGACTAGCAGGTACCCCCCCCCTTTCCGGTGCTGGCCTCAGCTGATTAGTAACACCCGCGCCCCAAACAAACCCTGCGGCGTAAAAGCACCGCCGCTGCTCTGTCCCCCGGATAGCCGTCCGAGTCCCGCTGCGCCGCTCCTCTGGGTCGCCTGGGTCGCGCCGCTATGCCGTCGCTGGGGCCTGCCGCCGCCGCCGCCTCTCCGCCCCCCGCCGAGTCGCTCCCTGCCGACCTGGGGTGCCCCGCTGAGGCCCGCTGCCGCCGCCTAGGTGCTCACTATCTCCCGGGGTGCTGCCGGTGAGGGCCGCCGCCGCCGCCGAGTCGCTCCCCGTCACCCTGGGTCCGCCGCTGAGGCCCGCCGCCACTGCCGAGTCGCTCCCCGTCACCCTGGGGCCGCCGCTGAGGTCCGCCGCCGCCGCCGAGTCGCTCCCCGTCACCCTGGGTCCGCCTCTGAGGCCCGCCGCCGCGTTGCTTCCTGCCGCCCTGGGGCGCCGCCGATGAGGCCCGCCGCCGCGCGTCGTGTGCAGCCACCTCTGCGTCGTCCCGTCGCGCTGATGAGGCCCGCCGCCGCCGCGTGTCCCCTGCAGCCGCCTCCGCGTCGTTGCGCCCAGGTCCGCCGCCGCCGCGCGTCCCTCGCAGCCGCCTCCGCGTCATCCCCGCTGAATGAGGGCGTCCCCTGCAGCCGTCTCCGGATCCAACGCCGCCGCCGAGGCCTGAAAGCTTCCGCCGCCGATTCCACGCCGCCGCCGAGGTCTGCTGCCGCTGATGCCGCTCCTCCGCCTGAGCACGTGGACCCAAGAGGACGAGGGGGCGCGGGGCTCGGCCTTTTAAACAGGCCAGCCCCGCCCCCTGGCTGCAGGACGCTGCGCGTCCTCCCCGTTGCTGCCCCGCCCTCCTGCGGCGTGTCAAAGCTGCCCCCGGGCGCCATCGGCGTGGCCGGGCGTCCGGGAGCCCAATTCTTGGCACCTTAGTTCATTCATCTGTATTACAGGAACAATAATACTGGCCTACCTTAAATTTCAAGACTTCTGTAAGATATAATATTTTTCAAGTATTTAAAATTACTGTGATGCTATACTTAATAATTAATATGTTTGATTGCTTTTGTTATCTGGCTCAAGTTCTAAGAACATTACAGGAGCTAAATACATACATCACTGATGATGAAATGCATTTGGATTGTTCAAGATTGCCTAAGCTCTTCCATCCTTTGTGACTAGCAAAACTGTGAAAGGGGCATTTGTGGAAAAAGAAATTGTATGCTACAAATTAAAAAGGAAGGGAGAGGATCTTTGCAGGATCCCACTCAGTGAGAGATGGAATTGATCATTTTGGATGACCTTGGGCAAGCCATAGCTTTGTGCCAGCTGTTCCCTCAAGGACAGCTTGGGAAAGAGTTCTCTAAGCCCCACCTACCTCACAGGGTGTCTGTTGTGGGGAGGGGAGGGGAAAGGAGTTTGTAAGCCGCTCTGAGACTCTTAAGTGAGTGAAGGGCGGGATATAAATCCAATCTCTTCTTCTTGGTTGCCCTTTTCTGCAGTTCTTCCAGTGATACAATATCTGCTCTGAAACAATATAATTAGAAGTGAACATAGCATCTCCAAGGCAGGAAAAAGTAAAGGGCTGCACCACTAAGAGATGGTCTGTTTGCTTTTGCCCCAGTACTTAAGGACCAAACTGGCTTCTGCTTTCATAGCCCCATCCTAGGTTCAGTGTCTTGGACACACCAGAGTAACTGGAATGTTGGGAACCAGTACCTGTAGATATTTTAGATCAAGACACAGAAGATTTTGCTATCTGTCCCTTTGACTTCAGGAAGAAAACTCCTGGCTAGACAAAGAATGAGCATGCCTTATTCTGAGGAAGTGAACTTTATTTCACAAATCACAACCTTCTCAGAAGTGGGACTATACTTCACATTCTGTGCTTGGTGGGAAGACAAGCAAGTTTTGCATGGTGGACACATGCCCCCTTTCTGGTCCCCGAGCACCAGCTATGCTTTCACTTCAGTGAAAGGGCAGATAGTGGTGGTGGTACCAAAAACCAGATTGTTGGAGATTATACGGATGTAGGGAAAAAAGAGGAGAGTAAATTCTGACTGGGCAACCTCAATCTCTGTGTACTAGGCAGCAAGATCTCCACATATGATATTAAAATCCTCCTTCTAAACATGTTTCTTTGGATGTATGCTACCTTGATTTTGGCAAGTTGGGGGGATTCCAAAATCCCAGGTATAGTCCCTGGCATCACTATATAAAGGATCCCAGCCAGTGGAGTGTATTCTACTCCTATTCTACCACTCCAGTGAGTAAAATTTGAAGCTTTCCTCCAGTCTAAGGAGTCTTCCTTCAACTTATGGCTCTTCTGTGGGGAAAAGACTCCTTAGGCTGGAGGAAAGCTCTTTGGAGGATTGCTGGATCCACCCCACAATGTGTTGGGAAATGTGTTCCTGCAAACCTGGACTGCCAGGCAGACTAGAAGGACCAATGGTCTCACTCTATATGAGGTAACTTCACATTTTAATGGGATTCACATCCAGGCAAGCAATACTAAGAATGTTGGTCTGAGTTAAAATTCTTCTGTAAAATACTCTTTTCCTTCTATCTGTATAGCAAAGAGTAGACAGAAGGATTCCTGGTCTGGCCTGCACAAGAAGCATTTCAGGTCCAGTTTGCAATGCTAGCCTGTATGATTGTCATCCCACATTTGGCATCTGAAAAGTACAAAGGCAGATTTCAGGCATGTCTCTTTCGGGATATCATAATGCTGTATTGGGTGGCCAGCATGCTAATTCAGATTGGCAATTTCCCATAAAATTCAGGTGGGAGAAGGAGGGCAGCCCTGATTTCTGCCAGTAAACAAGCTGCAGAGGGGATGGCAACAATGGGGGAAGGCTTGCTGAGAACATTATCTATTAGATAAGATCATAAGAACATATTTGTTGCTATTTATTTGATTTGGTTTTAACTGTTTTTGCTGTTTTAATGGTGCCTTAAAGGCCACTCATAATCCGAGGCTTTAAAACAGGGGCCCCAAACCGTTCTGAGCCTTCAGGCACCTTTGCAGTTTTGAGAGGGGGTGCTGAGGGCCACCCTGAAATGGCTGCCACAGGAGGCAGAGCCAAACCCCAAATAGCTACCACAGGAGGTAGAGTCAAATGGAATACCTTGCTCATCACACCTCCTGGAAAGTAGGAAAGCCTGAAGGGGGAATGGAACCACTGACTAAGGGAAGCTCAGTTGCTTACTTATCAGTCCTCTTGATACTCCAGTGGAAAGCTCTTCATTTTGAATGAGGGCAGGCAATAACTAGTCCATCCATCCAATGGCCTGCCCATTTTCTAAAAAGCTCAGTGGGCACCAAGTGAAGTACTGGTAGGCACCATAGTATTTTCAGGTGCCACACAAGGGAGCTCTGCCCTAAACTGCAGCTTACTTAGCTTGTACATAAATCTGTCTCTGTTTAGATTCAGTGGCTTTGCACCTCCCTGGGGCCACACATGCAAACTACCATGCTGCCTTATATATACTAATAAGAGAGGATTTCTTAAGAACTCAAATTGGGGCTAATTGTTGGTAATTACCCTCTAATCTACTGGCATAGGATACCATTATAAGTCTTCAACTACTGATACCCCCAGAGTGTTCACACAATAAGGCATGCTACACGGAGCAAGGAAGTTCTGAATTAGACTGTTGGCTCCTGTTACTTGAATGCTGTCACAGTATAATAGCAGGGAAGAACCTGTCTGAGCACAAGATTTCATCCCTTTCTAATATATAATTAGAGCGTGAATTTGGTGTACTAAAATGTTTGCAAACTAGCTGCTGCTCCCCTCATCAGCTGACCATACTTTGTTATGTTCAAATATTTGTGAACAGTGAATTTTGGGGCCAACAGCAGAAGTTTGTTTAATCAGGAAAGAAAATCAGTTCCTGTCCCAAACACTATTTGTTTGGTTTGAAAATCTAAAGTTTACAGTAAAGGTTAGCTCACACTGATCTGAAAAGAAGATAATTGCATAGAACTTTTGAAACTTGTTGCCTTTCTCTGAATGCCCTCCAACCAATTTATTAAATATCCTCTCTCATAACGTATTGCTTTCCAAAAACGTATATAACCCTAGCCAGAAACTACTTTGCTGGGTGCCTTGGGCCTGAACCAGAACTTAGGCAGGTCAGTCACTGGTTCCTTGCACTGACAAGGCTGCTAGTCAGAGGGCAGCATGGTAGAGAGCTCAGGTTGACAATCACCACAGAACAGAATTCTCCTGAACCTGGGAATCAGATAATATTAGGCTAAACTAGAACAAGTTGAATTCCCCACAGTTCAGGCCCGTAGCCAGGATTTTGTAGTTCAGGGGGCCTTTAAATAAGTTGGGGGGCACTGACGTCACAAAATAAAAAATTAAATTTAAATTAATTTGAAGCAGGCAGGTATTCACTCCCATTCACCCTAATCTGGTAGTGCTGCAGCCCGTTCACACCATGGTTCATCAACATCATCATGTGGTCCACCATGGCAACCTGGGCACTGGGGGGCCTGGATGAAAGTGGAGGGGGGCTGTGGCAGGAAGTCGGGGTGGGCAGGCCCCAAAATAGCCCACTGTAGCCACAGTTACACAGGAGCTGTGGAGAACTGCCTTTTAGAGAGCTGCAGGGGCCTAATTCCCACTCTTGGACACACACCATAAGGTGTTCAGTGGGGTTGTTTGTGTCAGTGAAGTTGAGAGCAATACTGTAAGGGGTCTAAACTCCTACTGGAATCAATCAAGGTAGAGTGGTCACAGCTGAGGCACCAGACTAAGATGCATCCTCCCCCTTCAGGGATCAACAGCCATGCCAGCAGAAGAGAACAGACAGTTCCATTGGTGATGAGGGTGGAGGAATCCTTGAATGGTAGCCACTGGGCAGTAGCAGAAGGTGATGTTGGTGGAGGATCTACCATAGACAATGGTGGTGACACTTCAGCCAAGCCTGGTTAGTACTGCACAGAAGAAGGCAATGGTAATCCACTTCTGACTAACTCTTACCTCAAAAACCCTATGATGAGCTAATCCAAAATGAAAAAAAAAGACATAATGCTGGAAGATGGAACCTCCAGGTCAGATAGCACTCAGTCAGCTACTGGGGAAGAGCTGAGGGCAACTACGACTAGCGCTGTTCTTAATGACACAACTGGGCTAAAGCGGAAAGTACATTCAGTTGTTGACATGAATGGATGCAAAAGGAAAGTCCAAAACCATTCAACTCATATAATAGAAACATGAAATGTGAGAAGTATGAATCAAAGAAAGCTCAAAATCGTAAAATGAGAAATGAAACGTTTAAGCATTGCAGTCCTGGGAGTGAGTGAACTCAAGAGGACTGGATTAGGACATTTTCAGTAAGAAAATTACTAAGTGTTTTACTAGGGGAATGACAAACACAGAAGAAACTGAGTTGATCTGATAGTGAGGTGAGATGTAACACGAGCAGTCAGGGGCTATAATACAAAGTCTGACCAAATAATATCCATCAGTCTTCATGGAAAGCCTATCAATATAACCATTGTTCAAGTTTATGCCACAAATACAGATGCTGATGAGGAAGAAACTGAAAGCTTTTATGCAAGTGTCCAGGAAGAAATTGATCACACACCTAAACAAGATGTGCTGATAATCATAGGTGTCTGGAACGCAAAAGGAGGAAACAAAGCAGAATCAGATGATCTGCCTCAGCCAGAAAATGGCTGGCTGGCTAGCTCCTGGACTCCCACGAGACTTAGAGCTCTTCCGCATTCTGATTTTCATCACTTGGGTGTCCCTATTGCTTGAGGGATTTTTTTCCTCCCAATGTGTTTTGCTCTCTCTAGTAGTCTCAGAGGGAGCAAAACACGTGGGGGGGGGGGGGGGACCCAAAGCAATTGGGACAAATGAGTGACAAAAATGAGAATGCAGAAGAGCCCTTACTTTCCAAAAGAATTCAGAGAAATTGGCACTCTTATTGCTATACTGTTATATTGATATAACACTATTCAATTGCTATTTTTTTTAAAGCCCCAGAAGTGGAAAGGAAACAGCCAGTGTGACAGGCAAGCCTCACAGGAATTCAGGAATCCACCAGCCCACCTGCCATTTTCTGGTAGTGGGGCGGGCTCTGCTGTCACTGATTCTGGCAGCCTGGAGAAGCTTCCAGTGGGGCCAGTACTGGCATGGTAGACCTGTAGTTGGATTCCTCTCTTTCCCTCCTGCCTTCTATATTCCTACTGCCTTGGGGGCTGGGGGAGCAGAATGACAAAAATTATGGTGCTGAATTTTCAAGATCCCTCCAAATACCCAGAAAATATCTTGAATCAGGATATTTCCCCCCAAAAATCAGGGAAACAAAAACATTTCCCAATCCCTATCCAAAATCCAGATCCAAAATTATTACAATAGTTTTTGAAATGCATATTTATGGAGGCTGGAGTCTTAAAATGATTCTGAAACTGAGGTAGCATGATGTACAGTTAGATCAGCGTGGTCTCTCTCTACCCCAGCCCTTGACCTGACAGGTTTAACGCAAGTGGCATCTGAACAAAATAAGTACAGCACCCGTGAGGGAAACAGAAAACATACAGGAAATTCTATTTACTCCCATGGGTGGGGGAATAAGGTGGTTCAAAAAAGAAGATAGAAACTATTTACAGGTGTAACACAATCTTACTGGGCCCATTCATTTACAAGGTTACAGTTGATCATTTAGGAGAGTAGAGAGCAGTTAGCAACCAAGTTTGTATCCTTGATGACAATATTAGCCTTCCCTCAGTCTCAGGATTCTTACAGTGTAAATGTGAGTTCCTTTTAGAAAACATAAATCTCTCACTTGCTTCCCTCAGAAATTGAGGCTTCAGACAGCTACCATCTCTTGGTCAAAAGCCAGGTCCCAAGACTTCCAAAGTCTCCTGAGACAGATTCTCTTCCAACTAACACTCTGGAGACCCAAATGCTATCTCCACATTCACTACTTTAGCATGCTGACACATCAGACAAACTCTGAGACAGGATTTCTCCAGTCTCTCTTTCTCTGAAGCTTCAGACTATATTGCCTGTAGGCTGACAGTATAACAGCTTTCTCTCTCTCACTCCTACATCCAATCTGGCAACTCCAGCCCTTCCAGGGATCCTAATTGACTGCTAGCTGCTCTGCTCACTCACCAAAGAGGACTAAAGAGGACTGGCATTTTTCAGAAAGGGACAGGACCTTTGCCCATCCATCATGATGTCCCTATCCTGTACCACTGCCGTATAGATTTGCTGTACTTCTGGTCTGGGCAAACTGTGGGTAGTCATTTGCTCTTGTGCTGTCTTCCATTTACCTGTTTATATGAAGAGCTTGCCAGCTTTTTGACCCAAGGAGCTGTGTTTTACGGAGAAGCAGGTAGTGGGTTGAATCCAACCAGCTTTTCTGTGGGTGTAAAAGGAAGTTTGTCTTTGACTATTCAAACAAGTTATGGTGAGAATCATGGCAGCTACATGGACAAAAGCCACTGGGGATGGAGGTTGTGGTACAGAAAGGAACTGGATGAGACTGACTAAAAAAGCTGGCTGAATCCAACCCAGACACTTGTGGACCAGGAATCAATTAGGTTCCTGACAGATCCCATGAGTAGAACTACCTCCTCTATATAGCCTCACTTTCTTTGTTGCCAACTGAGAGTCCAAGCAAGTATATCCATCAGGTGACCAGAGGTGGCCATGGAGTGGTTTCAGTCACTGATTTCTAGTGAGTAATTTGAAAGTTTTCCCGTTCTTCTGGATCATCCTGCAATGTGTGCAAAGGCTAAAAATGCAATGGCAGTGCCAACCAAATGCATAATCAAGGAGTATTTGCAATGTTTTTATTTGCTACCTTCAGAGCATCTTTTCCATGTTGGCATCTGCTGCCAAACCCCTGCAGGTAAGCACAAGGATTTCTGTGTGATGGAAAAGATTCTGGGGCATGTTTTGGCATGTGCATCAATCCTGGAAACTTGCTGGGTGACCTTGGGACAGTCACATACTGTCACCCTAACTTAACCTCTCATAATAAAATGGAGCATCAGATGAAGAAAGGGAAATGTTGTAAGCCACTTTGAGTCCCCATTGGGGAGAAAAGTAGGGTATAAATGTAGTAAATAAATGGTGCACTGACTATATATAAATATATGAAGTTGTCTACTATTGAGTCATTGGTCTGTGAAGGTAAGTATTGTCTAACCTGACTGGCAGCAATTCTCCAGGACCTCAGGTAGAGAACTTTCACATCACCTGCTACCTGATCCTTTTAACTGTATGTACTGGGGATTGGGCCTGGGACCTTGTACATGCAAAGCAGATGTTCCATCTCTAAGCCACTGTCTTTTCCCAGGCATATTGGGTCTCAAAACTGACCTATGAATGCATCTTAAAACCACCCAGCCTGCTCCTGCAACCAGGGGTCTTAGTGATTCAGAGGCCCTGGGCGAAACTCCAGGATGGGGCTCCAGAATCACTGCTGTTCTGCCCGGCCCCTCACCCCATGCAAGGCAGTAGGGGTGAGCACTGAAAAAAATAGTAAAATTTAGATTCGGAGCTATTTGAGGCTAGCATATAAATATTTCCCAAATATCCCCAAATACCAGGTTCAGCAATGATGGCTGATTCAGGAGATATTCAGGAATCCCGAATATATGGCTCCATTATACCCTTTTGTTGTTGCTGTTCAGTCACACAGTCAAGTCCAACTCTTTGCAACCCCATGGACCACATCACACCAGGCCCTCCTGTCTTCCACTGTCCTCTGGAGTTTGCTTAACTTCATGTTTGTTCATTATACCCTATGGGCCATTAAAGTCAACTGCAAAATCTCATGGGATATAATCTGGGGGGGGGGGTTAAGGGAGAGGCACCAAATTCACAGCGTAGCTGCTGGATCCTCTCCCCAAAAGAACCCCCAAGTTCCAAAGACACTGGACCAGTGGGTCCAATTCTATGGGGAGCCAAAGAGGTTGCCCCATTCCCTCCATAGTTTCCTCTGGTGTTAGAAAAAACCTAACCAAGCAAACTGCAAGGCAGGCAGGCATCTGGCAGTTAGAGTCTCCCAGAGAATCATGTGGGAAGTGAACTGTTGGGGGTTGCTTGTTTGCAAGGAGCCTAATACTGCTATGTGCACAGAAGAACAAATGCTACTGTGGCTATGCAAGTACCACACCAAAACCCATCAGGACCAACTTCAAACCCAAGAATCTCTGTTTTACAAATGGGGGGGGGGCTTTCTGCAAGGACAGCAGAACCAGTACATGGAATGCACTAGTGCCCAACAACAGAACCCTGTGCCCCAACCTGTATGGCACTGCATCAAAAAACAACAACAGTGCAACAACTAACACAAACCAGAACCTACAACAAGGCACACTATTGAGCAACAACCCACACCCCACCAGCTCTCACCCAACAACCAGAAGGAATCTACTCTTAAACAGGAAAACTTTACTAAACCCAGCCTACACAACACTGCAACAACTAACACAAACCACAAGAAAAGTTGAACTGCTGAACAAAAATGCAGACTAGTGAAGAACAACCACCACTCCCCAGCAACCAGAAGGAACAATCTAAAGAGGGAAAGGTTCCAAAAAAAACAATGTTCATAACAACAGTGGAAGTGCAACAACCAACACAAACCAGAATTTACAAAAAGGCACATTCTTGATTTTAAACAACCCACAACCCACCAGCTCCCCCCCCCCCAGAATTCAAAAGGAATCAACTAACCAATAATAACACTTTTTTAAAACAGGAAAACAAAGTTGAACTGGGCAAAGCCCCAATCCCCACCCAACAGAACCCACCCACCCAGACCAATCAATCAATCCACCCACCCAAAACAGGATATGTAAAAGAAGATTTTAAAACCTCTTTTAAATTTTCTTTTAATATATACATATTTCCAAATTGGCTGATGTCTTCAGTCTTCAGTCCAGTCAGGCAGAAGTGCATCATGGTCCAGCAGGGAAGAGACAGGCAGGCCAGGAGCAGAGCAGCAGCACCTGAAGCCAAGACAAGGCCAACAGACTCTCCATCCAAGCAGCCATCCATCCAGCAATGGAGTCTACTAGCCACTAGGCAGGACTCTTGCTTAGATGCTCTTGCAAGTTCTCCCTCAATCCCGCCACCCCCAGCAAGATAGGGTCAGTAGCAAGCAACACCAGCCTTGCAAAGAACTGCACCATGCTCCTGCAATTTACAGATGCATGGCAGTGATTGGCTGTGAGCTGTCCTCTTCCTCCTCCCCCCCTTCTTAGCCAATGGAAGTCAGGAAATAGGCGAGAATAGCCCTGTATCAGCAGGAAAAGGGAAAGGCAGAAGGAGGTAAGGGAGCATTTTAAACTTTACCCCCCCCCTTCCTGCTGGTTTCCCACCATTATTCAGGGCCCCAAATAGCTGCTGAATAGTTCAGCAGCTATTGGAGGCTGCTGCATTCAGCATGCCAAATCAGATTAGAGAATCTGATTTTGCATTCGGGGAGCCCGAATACTGCTGAGTATACAGTTTTCAGGCTACTATTCAGCTCGGCTGAGCCAAATGCACACCCCTACAAGACAGGTGGAAGCCATTGCCAGAAGTTGGATGCCTGAATCCCAGACAGAGTGGCACAAGCAGCCACTGCCATGCCAGCTGCCTGAGCCCCCAATAGCGCAGGCGTGAATGGCTGTCACTGCAAGCAGGTGGCCTGTCAAACTCGGGTTCTAGTTTGCCATGGATGCTGGGGGGAGGGAAATTCCTGCGGGAAGGTGTGTGTGTACCTGAGTGTGAGAACAGCTTCATTATAGTGGTGAAAGTAGGTCTTCTAAGACAGCCTCCCTCCTGGGATGATCTTGGTCCACATCTCCACTTGCCACGCTGTAGAGATAATGTAATGGTGATTTACAGGTTGGGTTAGGAAAGTGCGAGTTGCTAGGTGGGAATGAATGCATTGTGTGATTGGAGGGGCCCCTGTTTGAACTGTCTATAACTTTTGGGTTTCATGCCATAATATCAGTTCTGACTCAGTAAGAGTCTAGCTTGGCACATCTTTAATTCTCAATAAACAAATCATTGCCAGAGAGTGTGGTTGACTGTAATTTTGCCCAAGGGTCTCACATGGCCCAAGTCCAAACAAGCCAGGAGCACATGGTGGCAGCAGGAGCCTGCTCTATTCCTCCCCACCCCCGGGGGTGAGGCCAGGAGCAGTCAGGACTGTCCCCCACCATGGGGCCCAGGGCTGCTGTCCCTGTTGCCCATTGGCTAAGACTGCCCCTGTCTGCAACTGTGCATTGGAGGGGAAGACTGGCAGTGATAGACATACTGTCTTTCTTGGAGTCACTATGACTCATTTTTCTTTCTTTCTTTTTTTTTATGTTTTTTTTAACAAATTTTGTTAACATTTTCAAAGTTGTACCACGTTGTACAAACCTTATTATATCCAACATATCATAGAGTATATGAGCACTAATGTTCTCCTAGCCAATTCATAAATTTCGACCATACAAGTAAAGAGTCTTGCTTATTATCCGGGTTCGTCAAATAACTAAGTCTATCGAGCTCTGCCCATTCCCTTAGTTTGGTAATGATGTCCTCTTTTTTCGGTAGATCAGCATTCTTCCACAATCTTGCCCGTTGAGTGCATGCTGCAGTCATGATGAGTGATAGAAGCTTTGTGTCCAAAGTCGATACCTCGTTCAGAAATATATTCAACAGAAAAGTCTCTGGGTTTAGTTCCATAACATGATCCGTAAATGGATGAAGGACTTCGGTTATAATATAGATATCGATGATTGGCCAAAGATTTGGAAGTCAGTTAAATATCTAAAAGCCATTAGTTATAAAGAAAATATATATAAATTATTCTATAGATGGCACTGGTCACCCAACAAGCTGCATAGATGTTTTAAATCAGTTTCGAGTCTTTGTTGGATGTGTGGGAAAAATATTGGCACTTTGTACCACATGTGGTGGTCGTGCAAAGTTGTTAGAAAGTATTGGGAGATGGTTAACTATGACTCATTTTTCTGATTGAGGTACCTTTGATAAGCTCCAGAGAACCCCACTATTTTTTGCAAATGAGTTGAAAATCACTGAACACAGCCATAGCCAAATTTGACATCAGGACTGGCTGCAACTTTATAATGATACATTGACCCTGCTGCTGCTTTTGTTTACAGTAGTTGCTCTTCCTCAGACAGTTGCAAGACATCAGTGTTTTGATAAGATCTGAATTCCAAGGTCTCCTGGGCCATGGAAGTGATATTGGTATTACAGTGGCCTGGCCTTTTGTCTGGCATAGAATTGCTTAGGTTAAATTGTACCAAGATAGCTGTGGCATCTTCTCCCTATAGAACTCTCCTTGGGAATCTCAGCACTGACATCCCTTTCAGCTACCTAGTTCTTGGTACTTCTTTAAAATTGTTTTGGAAATCCCCCATATGCCCAAGCTGCTCATTTTTAATCATTTTCTACTTACTCTGAAATGTAAAGTATTGGGTGCCGCCCGACTTAATGCTGAAACCCATAAATAGCTTCTTTCTGGGGTCTGCTGCTCTTTCTTTTCTCCCCTTATTGGATTAGACTATACAGCAGCTATCCTCTTAAACATTCAGTGGTACCTCTTGTATCAATTATGCTTGGAATAGTTTCAGTGGTCCCACTCCCATAAGTTTCATCGATCTCTTTCAACACAGCAGTTTCCCTAGAGGCACATGTACACATATCTTTAAACACAGGCCTGACTAGTCCTGCATACCAGACCTTTACTCCTTTCCAGACTTTCTTCTTGTGCAGAAGCATGTAGAGAGACATGAGGGCCAAAGCCCAATATGGATTGTAAAGGGCAGGAAAGGCTGACATGTGATTATAAAGCAGTCTTGCTAATAAACCAGAGACCCAGGACAAACATTTTTCAGACTGCCTTCTTGTTTTTCATACTTCACAGATCTGATACACATGATTTCACACGTGCACAGTAACAGCACAAGAAAGCCTGAAAGGTGCTTTAAATGGCATATCTGAGTTTGGGTTAGATCTCACAATAACAAAGGCTGAGGACAGATTGGCATTTTGGCCCACTACAGGTCTGCTTTTCAAGGGGATGAAGAGAGCCCATTCAGGCAGTCACAACTGTCTGGTGTTGCCTTCCCACACTCACCTGGTCCTGAAGTGGTTTCATGGTGCTTCAAACAGATACCCCTGGAAACCAGTGTCAATCCATCTGGGTGTGTGGTCATCCTGCTTCCTGGCAATGTGGACGCAAATCAGCCATGCATCAAGTGGCGCCAGTAATGTGAACCCGCTGTTTCAGCGGATGCACGGGTAGGCAAAATGCACCAAAGCCGCACACCATTGTGACACTGCCACCAGGGGCCACCCCACAGTGTGAACACTCCATTGTGGCTCCTCCCCAGTATGGTCCTGCATCAGTCTCTGCAGTGCCCTGCTGCCATTGTGCTTCAGTTTGCCAGTCTGTCCTCTGCCAAGGTTTCCACAGAACTAAGAGAACTTCCAGTTCTAAATAAAGCAGTATAACAAAACATGCACACACACACAAAGCGCCCCCTCCTGCATTTTCTGCCTTTTGACAGGTGTGCTGTCTGCTACCTCAGAAACCCAAACAAAGATTGCCTCTGAACTCCATCTCTACCCAGTCACTCAAAGTCAACCCAAGCATAATATGAAAACATTCTGTTACCTCTTTTCATTCCATTCCTCACATTTATATCTCACTCTTCCAGCAAGGATCTCAAGACACTAAATCGAGTTCTCTCTACGTTTTATCCTCACAACAACCCTGTAAGGTAAGTTAGTCTGACAGGAAGAGACACTGACCAAATATCACACTTCCCTCTTCCCTTCCCTTCAACAAAGAGGTCACTGAATTTATAACCACACTCCACTACCAGTTTGTTCAGCTACCCAGCATGGTTTTGAGGTTAAGAGCGATGGACTCTAATCTGGAGAATTGGGTTGGATTCCCACTTCCTCACATGAAGCCTGCTGGGTGACCTTGGGCCAATCACAGTTCTCTCAGAACTGTCTCAGTTCCACCTACATCATAAGGTGCCTGCTGTGGAGAGCAAAAGGGAAGGCAATTGTAAGCCACTTTGAGACTCCTTAAGGTAGAGAAAAATGAGATATAAAAAGCAACTCTTCTGCTTTTCCTCTTCCCAGAGCAACCAGCCCTCCAATTGTTGTTCCCCCCTTGTCCCCTTCTTTTGGCAGCCATGTCCTTCAGCTCTTTCTTTGCTACTACACTCAATGCTGGCATCTAGGGATGGGCACGAACCATATTTTTGCAGTTCTGTTCATGGTTTGTGGCTGAACCATGAACTGAGCCACAAACCAATGAACCGGGAGGTTGGTTCATGAGCTGACCTGGTTTGTATCAGTCCATGAGCCATTTAAAGTTTAAACCCCTGCTTTCTGCTCCCCACAAAAAGCTCCAAGCCATTTCACAAAGTTCATGATGGTTCTTCAGTTCGCAAACATTGCTTTGTGAACCACGAACCTGCCAAAATTTGTGACGAACTCTAGTTCTTCAGCCAGTTCATGCCCATCCCTACTGGCATCCCTGCTGAGAATTTATCACATTTTATTCCATCATTTCTCCAAGGAGATCAGGATAACATACATTATTCTTGTGTCCTCCATGTTATCCTTACAAGAACCCTGAGAAGCAGGTTAGGCTGAGAAAAGTGATTAGCCCAAGGTCGCCCTTTATTGAGAAAAGTAATCATTCTTAAGACACTCTTTGATTCAGTGCCTTGATTACAGCATTAAGCAACAATCCACATTATTTTCATATGAATGGCTGTGAAACTGTAGCTGTTTAACTTGCTCTAGGGGAAGAATAATTTTGGTCTTAGTTAAAAGACAAGTCTTACCTTTTTTTATATATCACCAAAAGGGAATATTGGATCATGAAATGCATCCAGTTTGCATGGGTTTGAACAGATAATACTATTATGTAAGTACTGCGAACTTCCTAAATCCATTCCATCAACACACATATTTGAATTCTAGACTCTCTTAATGTTTTTGCCAGTATCTTATCTTTTCATTTAACTTTTTAATTACTTTGTCTTCTGTAGAAATCCCTGTCCTTGTAATTGTAAAAGACAACATGTATTACTGTACCTTAGAAATTAAGTGGCTTATTATATGAACCATTGTTACTATAAAAGTCAGATTTCACACAATACAATAAACCAGGGCTCCTCCAATCCAAAAAGTGATTAAGTTGTTGCATATGATAAAAGATTTCCCTTTATAGGTCTTTCATTGGAAAAGGATGTTGAATGGAAAAACAAAATCTAGATACTACACAAATGCCACATGCAATGGTGGTACCTGTGCACTGGACATACAGGTCTTATCAGATCTGTTTATTGCACTTTGCCTCTCCCCCCCCCCACCAGTTTTATTATTACTATTAATGTGTATTATTATATAAATCAAAACAAATAAATCTAACCGTTGTTGTCCAGAAGTCACCCCCCCACACACACACGCACACTGACACTGGGATAAGTCACATAAGAGAGTTCCACCCGGGGGGGTCCCACCTTCAAAGTCTGTGCCTCTGTTCTGCTGGACCAGGGAAAATGGCCACTAGGATCCTTCCCCCCATTTAATGGAGTTCCAAATGAGCCATACATACAGGGAAAATAAAATGCCACCCAAGCCCTGGAGAGTCTCAAGGCACATATTCTCAAGAACCTGTCCCAGATGTCTGGTAATTTTTCAGCTCCATTTGGCTGATGCCTGTGAATGCTGCACTTTTGTCTTAGAGGTGAACTAATCAGTTCACCCAGAATGACAGCAGGTATCCAGAGCCACCTATAGGAGCAGAAATCACCCAAAGAGTGATTAACACATGGAATTCATTGCCACAGGAGATGGCAGCGGCTACAAGCATGGATGGCTTCAAGATGGAATTAGATAAAGATACAGAGCAGAGGTCCATCAGTGGCTATAGATTGAATCTCTCAGTCTGGGGCAAGTGATGCACTGTATTCTTGGTGCTGGGGGGGCAACAGTGGGAGGGCTTCTAGTGTCCTGGCCCCACTGGTGGACCTCCTGATGGCACCTGGTATTTTTGGCCACTGTATGACAGAGTGTTGGACTGGATGGGCCATTGGCTTGATCCAACATTGGCTTCTCTTATGTTCTTATCACATCACAATGTCACTGTCAAGGCATCCCCCAACCACCCCCCAACCTTAATGTTTACTTCAGAAACACTACCTAGCATATATTTATCCTGTTCTCCCTCCAAGAAGCTCAGGGTAGCATACACGATTCTCTACTTTGCCATTTTTTATCCTAACAACAACCTTATAACTTTATGACCCCCACAGTGTCTTCATTCAGCCACACATGGGCTTTTAGTGGTGCCTAGCCCTCAATTTGCCCATCTGAGTACAACGAGGGTGAGGGCCTTTTCCATCATTGCCCCAACCTGGTGGAATGCTTTCTCTGAGGAAACTTGCGCCTTGCAGGACTTATTCCACCAGGTATTCCAGTAATGTAATTCTAGTGGACTCTACTAACAACATGGTGGATTGTTGTACCAAAAACTGTGCGTTAAATTATTTAGATTTTAATTTAATTTATTAGATTGTATTAGAACGATGGTTTTATTATTGCACTGTATTGTCTTGTTGTGAGCTGCCCCAAGCCCCATTCTGGGAAAGGGACGGGACAGAAATCTAATCTAATAAATAAACATAATGTCATTTAGTGAGTTGAGTGGGGTGGGGATTTCAGCCTCAGTGTCTCTAGTCCAAGTTTAAATGGTCTCTGAGCTACTTATGTGAATAACATGTGAATAACAGACTGAATGAATGGTATGACACAACACGTTCTGGCCTCAGGGCCCTTAGATGGATGGAGCAAAAAGGGCACAAACAGCCAGTGATGAAACAAGCGGGCAGTCTAGTTCAGAAGTGGTCTTGAGCCTTGAGTACTCAGTGGGCTTAGAACCCAGAGCAGATTGTTCTGCTATATTCCTGCTTCTCCTTATGTCCATCGTAGCCTCTGAGCGTCTTCCATTTCTTGTAATGATCCATTAGTACTGTGTGTGTGTTTTCCCATTGGGCAAATATCAGAACCTAGAACCTATATTTGCTGCTCCCCCAGGAGTGAAAGGTGGCAGAAGAGAGGTTTCTATCTAATGTTTTGATTTCCTAGAGTTAATTTAGACCCAAATAGGAAGCAGGATTCATTTACACAAATGTGTACAAGTCTATTCTTGATCATACACATAACAGAGTGCACCAAATCCCATACAGTGCAGATGGACTGTATTCTAACTCACATTTGCATCCAATTTGTGACTGCAATTCCCCATCTAGCAAGACATGCACACCTGTTTATCTATACCTAATGTTGCTTATGTGCATGGATTTCTTTAACTGGACCAAGGCAAAACTCTAAAATGAACCAAATACCCCCCCCCCCCAATAACACAGTCCAGAAATAAACTGATCTATCTCATTATCTCTGGTTAACTTTTAGAAATCTAGCAAATAAGCCTGCATGCCTGGAGTATTTCTAGATTTAGGCCTTTACCCATCATCTAAGATTACCAACCTCCAGATGATGGCTGGAGATCTCCTGCTATTACAGCTGATCTCCAGGCAACAGAGATCCAATCACCTGGATAAAATGACCGCTTTGGAAGGTAGACTCTATGGCATTATACCCCACTGAAGTCCCTCCCCTACTCAAAGCCTGCCCTCTTCAGGCTCCACCCCCAAAATCTCTAGAATTTCCCAAACTGGTCCTGGCAATCCTACCATCATCCCTAACCTCCAATCATGTACTGCTGGAGAGGGGCGGGGATGCAGGCTCATTGGGGAAGTCCATGGATTGAATTGATCAAGGGTTCCTAACCTTTTTGAGCCTGCAGGCACCTTTGGGATTTTGGGTAAGGTGGTGGGTGTCACTACAAAGTGGCTGCCTCAGGAGATGGAGCCAAGCCCAAAATGGCTGCCACAGGAGGTCAAGCATGCATACAAGAGGAAGGCGGATGGGGAATATAAACACACACACACACACACAGAGAAGAAGCCCATGGGAGGATGCCATGCACACACAAGAGGATGAATAAAGAGGAAAAGCATGGACACACACACAGAAAAATTGACAGAGGGAGTGGTGCTTCATTGTTCTGGTGCTCTCTAGCCCCCACTGTCTAACAGCTGATCTGGGAGTACTGTTTACAGGATCCTGGATCCTTCTCCAGTGATCCTTTATTTGAATGAAGGCAGCCAGTCACTGGTTCTGCCTCCACAAAGGTACTGCCTGCTGTCCTGAAGCACATGACGGGTGATCACCTGGGGAAGTGCCCGTGGGCACCACATGGCTACATTTTTTTTGAACATGCACAAGTATATATTGGTTTAATTTCAGCTCCTTCCATAACATTTGATGAGAAAGCCTTGTTGCTGCTGTATTTCACGTTGGTCCAAGGACATATATATCTGGTCATCTCTCATATGTCTCCTATTCACTTATCTACAGTCTGATTTCTGCTAATGCTGACACCATATGTAGAGCAAGTATTAAAGCAATCATTATAATTATGCCCATCTTTCACCATCAAATGGCTTTGGAACTCCTCACCTGTCGCCTGAAGGGAGGTTCCTATGTCATTTCTCAGATTTTTCGAACAAGCAGGCTCTGGGTGGGGCAAGAGGTCCATAGGAATTTGTGTGCTGTGCTGATAAAGAGGCCAAGTTGTGCCCTCCCAATCAGGACAGCAAATCTCTCTGTCTCCCTCTCCCTTAGCTAAGGAAAGTTACATGCTTGAAAGGTGCCTGCAGTCAATACCACTTATGCAACAGTCTGAAGACTGCTGGAGTCTCCATAAAATGAGGCTCTTAGATTAATGGATTGATTGCATTGGGGTAACAACAGACTCTTCATTGGCAGCCAAACAACATGACCTAGAAGCCATGCTGATTGCAACTTGCATTTTGTCCACTGTCTCTCATCACATTTATGCCACTAGGTAGGTGCCGTTCAGAAAATCCAAAGTCTAATAAATAAATAAATAGTTATCTAAGGAATCTTCAGACTGAGGGTAGAGAGTACTGACCGAAAGGCTAACAGTGATTTGAGATACTACCACAAGCTAGAAGATTTTAAAGTTTAAAAACCACATTGGACTGCATTCTCAGAATGCTGCCAAAGGAGCTAGGGTGTTTAATTTCAAAACACAGAGGTTCCAAGGTCCAGGCCTCTGTGGGAGCTGCAGAAGGATGAAGGTATAGGGTGCATTTGTTTAGAAGAAAGAGAACAACAGTCCTGTCCAGAGGTTCTTTTCTTGCTGTTGCTTCATATCAGTTTCTTTAAAGAAGAGGCAGGGTGGTGTCTGAAGATTCCTTAGTGTACTAGAAATTTCACTATTTATGGAAGTTTGCATTTCCTGCGTGGAGAAATAAACTAGCGATGGCTAAGGTTGCTGACTTTTAAAGTGCGTTCTTGAATATCGATTGGATGTGAAACAATTGGCAGGTGATGCTATTTAGCCTGCCATGAAAAGCTTCAACTGATCATTTCTGCATATTATTAATGTGACAGGATTCTTTTTTTCCCCCTGGCCAGCTGGCAACCTTACCTCCAAGTCTTTCTATTTACACTATTCAAATACGGGGTTGGGGAGAGAATCCAAAATGTATCTTATTTCTATAGACATGAGCAAACCCCCCCCCCCCAATCCTTTGATAAGAACAGGGACAGAAATGAGTGTGTGCAAGAATGGGGTGATTGGAGAGTCAGACAGGCCTCTTGTTCATTGCAACGCATGGCACCAAAGGGGTGGAAGGGAAGACTGCTCTGTTCAATCCTAGGGTGCCTCCTGTGTACAAGCATTGTGCCTTAAAGTGTGGGACAGACTCTTCCCATATGGTTTTGAAGAAATTAAAACTGATAATCTCAGAGTTCTTGCAATCATAGATTCTGTTGACCTGTTTGCAAGTTACAGTGAATATACCTACAATCCATGTATGTTGTATACTTGATTGCATTTTATAAATGTGTTCAGTATTCTCATGTTACATTCAAATCATGTAATGCTGGACATGTGCTTTAAGCCTCACATTTTTCCAGATGCTGCTCCCTGGTTTCATTTGTAAAGTGAACTCTTCCATACAAATAGGCTGTCTGTTCCTTACAAACAGGTGTACAAATATACATGTAGGTTGTACATGTGTTCACTTTAACATGTGAACAGGGTTTGCATGTGTTGCAGGGAGATGGAATGGCACTGTTAATTTGCCTACTATAGAAGGTCATGCTTTCCAGGACGTGCATATGAAGTAACAAGAAAAAAAATGGACTAAATTAGGATTTCCAACTGACCAAAAAAAACAAATGGCTTGGCCTGATCCTTTGACTTTTAATAGCACCTTACTCTGCAAAACTTGGCAGGGGTGCCTCTCATGGGATGGAGATAAAGAGTTATTACTTGCTAGTGTCTGCAGATGCAAGTGCTGTTTAAAGCACAGGGCAGTAGAAAGATGAAACACTTGTATCTACACAGTGGTTGAAGAATTAGACCCAGTGATGATACCAGTCAGTTGAAGGGCCCTTGCTAGATACAAGTCCCCTACTGCAGAGCAGCCCCCAGTGGCCAGAATACTCACAAATTTTCAGGTAATTGACCAATGAAAGCAGATGCAGGAATAACTGTTGTGCAGGATGGCATACAGATAAAAACATGTTTCTCTCTCTCTCTTTCTCTGTTATGTTGTTTTACTGTTCTCTGACAACACCTATATATGTATATCTTCAGGCAACAGACCAATAAAATGCCCTTTGAGCATCTTCTTGCTGAGGACATTTCAATGGTTCTTTGGTAACACATCAAACAGTGCCAAAAAAGTTCAGCTTCTACCTATGGTTTTGAGCCTTTTCATGTTTGCAATTAGCATAATTATTGTATAATACAAATACAGCTCTTTGCAGCTTCAAAGCTTCACACAAATGTTAATTTAGCAAAGATATTGTATAATAGCTTTTAATGTCTTTTCTAAAAACACAGAGAGATTTTGAAGGTGTTAGAAGCCTTAAACTACTAATGCCGAGATTATGCACCTGGACATACTAATGTGCTCCAAGAAAACCTCTGATGTACCATGGTAAATAACTGTAAAGGTTTCTGGGAGCCCAAAGCACTCATCCCCAAACCCAGCAATACCCATCATTAAAACAATCTGTCCAAACTAAATAAAATCAGCAAAATCAACATTTCAGCAAAAGCCTCTCCTGAAAAGAAGACAAACTTCCAGCCTCTGATAGCAATCCATTCTAGAGCACTGGACCAATTCCCAAAACTGCCCTTGAGCAGACTTCAGATAGCTACTAATCTCACTATGCTAATTAGTTGTCCCCTCTGCTGCCCCCTGCAGGATGTTCTTATCATTTTCTTTATCTATGTACAATAGACCTTGCAAATTCCAACACACCTTCTCAAGGTCTAGTGTGCGAAGTCCACAAGATTCATTTTTGAGCATAGACTCTCAGATTTCTCTCATGGAAGCACCTTGGTAAGTTCATCTGCAATCATCTTTTCTGTAGGGTAATACTCCAATTCAACAAGCCCTTCCTTCTGCATCATAGATCTTGCATATTCCAACACAGTAAGCATGTGGAACCCAGGCAGAGTTGCCAACCGGCAGGTAGGGACTGAGTTCTCCCAGATTCTCCAAGCTACAGAGAAGTTTCCCTGGAGAAAATGGCTGCTTCAAAAGATGTACTCTATGGCATCACACCCTGCTGAGCTCTCCCCCCCCAACCCCCTTAACTCCCTAGGCTACACCCCCAAATTTCCAGAATTTCCCAACCCAGAGATAGGGTTGGCAGGTCTACTCATCAGGCAGCGGAGGGTGGATGGGAGCTTTACAAGAGTAGGGAGGGTGGGGTGATGTTGCTGCACACGACATTGTCAGCGCAATGACATCACACAGAAGTGATGTCATCACACCGGGCACATCATGTGGCAACCCTCTAGCATTTTGGTTAAAACTCTATGGTTACCATAGAGTTTTGGCTAAAATGCTAGAGCGTTGCCGTGCAAAATGCCCAGCGTGATGACATCACTTTTGTGTGATGTCATTGTGCCAATGACATCAATGCAAGGGGGGACTGTTTAGGGATGAGGTTTCCCTGCTGGCCAGCTAGCTGGTGGCAGATTGCAGCCCCCTAAATCAGGGGAACCCCCTGCTACTGACCAGGAGACTGACACCCTACCCAGAGATGGCAAACCTAATCCCAGGCCATGAAACATTTTACAGTATAAACCAGCACCCTGAGTAGAAGCAGGGAATCAGTGTGTTTGGTATGGCTCTAATATGATCATACACTCAACAGGTGAGCAGTCACATATTGGACCAAATGTAATCATCGTTGTCATGGTCAGCCCTACACAGGGTGGTCAGCAATAATCTAGCTTTAAGGTCACAATAGCATTGATTTGCACAGCCAAATCACCAGAGCCCAGAGAATGAGAAAGTTTTTTTGCCAGTGAATTTGGGGAAAAGACACTTCAAGCAACAGTATTAACCTTTAAAAAAATAATAGCAAGGTCATATCTAAAACAATCCCTGAATTCTGAACAGTCAGCAAATGACAGGGCTCACACTATCCAGTGTAGGAAGAACAATCTCTTCAAGGGCATCAGTCATACCAGCCAGAATCACCTCTGTCTTTTCTCATTTCGGTTTCTGCTCTTCTCCTTTAGCCATTGGATTGCAGCATCCAGGAATCTGTTGAAAACAGCCACAGCTGTTTGTTCAAAGAAATAAAAAGCTAGGTGTCACAGTTACCATTCACTGATTGCCAGTCATTTCACAATTCTCCCATCGTCTGAAGAAATAGATATATACACAAACACACTTCCACAGATCAGGACAGCACAGTTTGGCCCTGGGGTTTGGAGTGCAGGGCCAAGGAATTATCCAGGGAACGTTTGGCTACCTTTGTTCTCGAGGACCTTTTCCTTTGCCTAGCCTGAGATTTCTTTGACCAGTTTCTTCTTCAAGTAATAATTAACTTAGCTGACTGAGTAATAAAGGCTCCTTGAAAGAAAGTTTATATTGAAAGTGCTGACCTAAGTGTAGCAAAATCATCGCTAGCAGCAACCTTCTAACACTGAGCTAATTATATCCCCAAAAGGCATTTGATTGTCCCCATAATAATAATGACATAATAATAATATGTTTCATTTATACAGAATCTTTCATCCTGATGGTAACTCTGTACTGTTTAAAATTTATGAGAAAAGGGATGGCCTCAGTTACAACCTTGCTAAACTCTACTGGAACTGAATACGTTTAAAGAGAATGGAATTCTAGAGTTCAAGGAATTAACAAAGTAGTGTTTTAAAGCAGTGAAATGCCAGAAAATACACAACAGAAAGTGAATAATTTGTTATAGAAGATGCACATTTTGTTAGGTAAAACACAAACAATGGGCTATTAAACCTAAATACATAAATAAAAAACAATTTTATCTATGATATATAATTTGGGGAGAAGTTAGGGATGCCATCCCCCTGTGGGAGTGGGGATCTTCTGCTCTGAATTCCCTTTCCCACTGTCATTTCAAGCAACAGCAGGAAGCTGTCAGGCCTATGGTGTGATGTCACTTCTGCGGAAAACCTGGAAGTGACATCATGCTGTTGTTGAAAGCTGCTCCCCATGTCCCTCCCTCACTGAGTCTCCCACCTGCCAACCCTAGGAGGGGCACTGCTTTTTATGTCTCTAGTCTAGTGGCATATTTTGAAGTATGTCACCCTTCATCAAAGGACCCAAGACAGAATGAGGTGTCCCTAGGGCTGCCAAGTCAGCCCGGGGGGCGGGGGATCCCCCGCTAAAGGGTTTCCCGATCCGCCGGCCAGCATTTGGCCGGCGGGGGGAACCCCACCCCCGACGTCGTCCAGCGAGGACAACGTAATGACGTCACCGGAAGTGACGCAGCATGCTGGGGGCGTTGCCAGGGCGATGCTCTGGCAATCGCCCCAAAACTCTATGATACCATAGAGTTTTGGGGCGATTGCCAGAGTGTTGCCCTGGCAACGCCCCCAACGTGCTGCGTCACTTCCGGTGACGTCGATGGGCGTGCGCGCAAAGCGCGCGCGCCAGAAGAAACTCCCGGCAAGAGGAGGACTCCCTCCCCCCCGCCAGTGAGTTTTCAACACTTGGCAACCCTAGGTGTCCCCCCCTTTTATGCTCACTGCAGCTCTGTGAGGAATGTTAGGCTCAATAACCCAAGATCAACTAGAGTGAAGACAGATATAACATTTTTAGAGTACTTGTCCCATTCTGGAAACTAGGGTTGCTAGGTCTGAGTTGGAAAATACCTGGAGACTTTGGGGGTAGATCCAGGAGAGGGTGGGGTTTGGGGAGGGGAGGGGTCTCAGCAGGATACAGTGCCATAGAACCCACCCTTCAAAGCAGCCATTTTCTCCAGGGGAGCTGATCTTTGTCAGCTGGAGAACAGTAGTAAAAGCAGGAGATCTCCAGGCCCCACCTGGAGGCTGGCAACCCTACTGGAAATGCTCTCATTGTATTCAATCCAAACTTATCATTCTTCTCCAAGGCTGGGGGAGGGGGGAACAGTTCTGCAAATCTGAAGCAGAAACCAGCTGTGCATGGCTCAGGAGGACTTCAGCAGAAGGCCTAGTTTCACTATTTCTTATCGGAGGAGATGGAGCTGTTTGGTCAGCCTGCCTATTAGAAAAACTGAATGTTTGTCACAGGAACACATGGAGCTACCTCATTCTGAATAAAATCATTGGCCTGTCAAGGTCAGTAGTGGCTACTCTGTGGGCAGCATCCCTCTGGGGTATCAGGATGAAGTCTTTCACCTACAGTCTGATCCTTCTAACTGGAAATTTTAGGGATTGGATCTGAGACCCACTTGCAAACTAGATATTCCACCCCTGAGCCACTCCCGCCCCCCCGGGGTTTGGCTGCTGTTGAAAAGATAGATGAGGAATCATAATGTAGCCAACTTCAAGACACCCTCAGTCTTGCTGTCCTTAACAGATAGTAAGGTTAAAAATGTCCAGTTGAGACCTGGAGAACTCCTGAAATTACAACTAATCTCCAGACTACAGATCTCTTGAAAAAATGGCTGCTTTGGAAGGTGGACTCTATGGTATTATACCCCCCCCAGCTCCATTCCTAAATCACCAGGAATTTCCCAGCCACCAAATGGCAATCCGAACAGTGATACCCTAAAACATCTGCTTGCCATACCTGGTGGTGGGGTTGCCAGGTCTGGGTTGGAAAATACCTGGAGACGTTGTGGGTGAGTCCAGGAGAGGGCGGGGTTTGGGGAGGGGAGGGGCCTCAGCATGGTACAATGCCATACACTCCAGCCTTCAGAGCAGCCATTTTCTCTAGGAGAGCTGATCTCTGTCAGCTGGAGATCAGTTGTAAAAGCGGGATATCTCCAGGCCCCACCCGGAGGCTGGCAAACCTACCTGGTGGTGGCCTGCTGCTATGTTCACCTCTTCATGAGACCTACATCTAGCTGAGTTACTTGTTGCCACGCACTAGCACACTGGCACCACATAATAGGAGTATCCTTTTAAAGCGTGAATAAGCCCAAACATTCATTCTCAGCCTCTGCTCAGATATTTGAAAATGCCCTTGAATGCTTCTTAAACTGTCAGGAAGCATAACTGAGGTATATATTATACTCTGTGATCTAGCTTTGTTATATTGTTATTGTATTGTAAAATAATATTTCAAAGCAGACTATGAAGTAAATTAAATAAATAAGTAGCATTTATATGGCACTTCTGAGTGTTTAAAGTGCTTTTTGTATTTCCGGAATCCTCACAACAAATTTGCACAATAAATCAATATTATCCCCATACTGAGGTATCACGTTAAAACTGAGATATAATGACTTGCACAAGCTCATCTAGTGTATTCTTATCTGAGGCAAAATTTGACATGGGGGTTCCTTGGCTCATTCATAGCCATTACCAATTCCAAGAGTGAATATAGATGACCATTTATCATAAGGGAACTTAATTTGTTGTTCATAATGTCCTCATCAGCAGTATGGAAAATTCTAGCACTCTCCTACTTCCTCCCATTTGTAATCCAGGAAGGGTGGCAAAATTCTCCTCACCATTTGACCGGCTATTATGAACTACCAAGCTTTTAAGTATTGAGTGGGAGACGATGAATCAAACAAACAGGCTTTTATTCAAACCATTGCTTCAGCTCAAAGACAGCTCTATGAGAGCGGCATCTTAATTTATACAGTTTCCAACTCATAACTTCAAACAATGTAACTATGTACAAACAATCCTATTGGACCTAAGCGAGGCTCAGCAATTGGTTACCTAGAGTGGCTTAAGGACCAATGAGAGTCTTTATTGGTTAGCCAATCAGAAAGGGCCTTTTGCATCCCAAAGTCTCTGCAAGCTGTGGCTGTAAAATAATAAGAATACAGCACAAGCTTACCAATTAGTTACATGTGCACTGTAGTAAATTTACCACATGAACGTAAACAGTCATCCCTGTTCTCCCAAATACACAGGTGTCCACATGATACAGTCCTCTCATAAGAGTCTACATTCAGACAGATTGAGAGACTTGCGTGAAAGTGAGCCCGTGTCCAAATATCTCTCTGTGTGGAAAGATTTTTTTGTCAAGAACAAGGAGACTGGGTAAAGGACAGAGAGAGTAGATATTTTTTCAGACAATGACGCTTCAGGCATCTAGGCAAAGCCTTCAGTAACATTTTTCAAATAGCTGTTAGGCTGTTAAGCCTGCATGGCTGACAATATCTTTGGCAAGCTAGACAGGCTTAGCTGGTTTCTTTCTCTCCTTAACAGTTTTACTGAGCTTGAGGCAAACATAATAGCATCTTAAGCTTCTGCAGATTTTACACCAAAATCTGACCCTCCCATGCTTACCTCTCTTCTAATTGAAGGGTTTATTAACTTCACAAACATTGACAGAAATTATGTAGCTGACATCAATTGATCAAAAGAAAAAACCATGTGAAAAACACAGATGGGATAGGATTTTTACTTTTTATTTATATCCTGCTTTTCTCCCTAATTGGGAACCAGAGCAGCTTATTACATCACTCTCCCCATCTCCACCTTACAATAACAACCTTGTGAGGTAGGTGCTGCGAGATCCTGATAGACCCGAAGTTACTGGTGAACTTCCGTGGCAGGGCTGGGATCTGAACCCAATTTTCCCAAGTCCTAGTCCAACATTCTACGTTATGCTGGGTCTGAACTATACTTTTATGTAAATTCTAACCAAGCACATTTCAGTGGAAATTTACAGTCCCCACAAAACAAGAAGTGTGAAGGGACTTCTGTCTAGTATAATTTTGTCCCACTCATCCTCCACGAAGCCCAGAATGGTATACACATTTTCCCCTCCCCATTTTATCATAATCATTAGGCTAAAAGAGAGTGACTGGCCCAAGGTCTCCCAGAGAGCTTCATAGCAGTGTCTAGTTTTTAATCCTGGTCCTGATCCTCCTCCAAAACTAATTTATTTATTGTATTTACTTACTACATTTTTTATGTTGTTAGCAACCACCCCGAGTCCTATTCTGGGGGAGGGGTGGGATAATTAACTACATAAATAAATCCCACTTCTTCCTTCAAGGAGCTCAGAGTGGTGTGCATTAGGCCCAGGCCCTAAGGAAGTAGGGTTGCCAAGTCTGGGTTGGAAAATACCTGGAGACTATGGGGGTGGAGCCAGGAGAGGGTGGCGTTTGGGGAGGGGAGAGGCATTAGCATGGTATAATGCCATAGAGTCCACCCTTCGAAGCAGCCATTTTCTCCAGGGGAGCTGATCTCTGTCAGCTGGAGATCAGTTGTAAAAGCAGGAGATCCCCAGGCCCCACCTGGAGGCTGGCAACCCTATAAGGAAGCCAGGTTGGCCTTACTGATGGAATGAGCTCCCGGATGACATCCGGGACCTGCAGGACTTTCAACATGTAAAACGGAGCTCTTCCACCAGGTTTTCAATTAGGGTGCCACCTTTCAATATCATGGCCCTGGCCCTAGCCCTAACATCGATAGTAATACCAGTCGGACGACTAACAACCTAGCAGGAGCCTCAACTTTGGAGGTAGGCAACCGTGCAAATGTGGAGAGAATGCCACCATCCTTATCAGTCAGTCAGTGTTGTTTATTCGGTATATCACCAGCACAATTACAATACAAAAAGGGTACTAATACAAAATATATAAAATACCAAAATTACTGATACTCTAAATTTCTGCAATACTCTATCACCTGATATTCAACTGTTGGACAAATATTATAAGAGTTACACAATTCTACTCCCCATCTCCTAAATCTTCTGAATTCTTTTAAAATTGTTCTACATGTGCAGCGTGTATTTTTTGAGCTATTGCTAAAAATTTGGCACAGTTTATTATAATCTGTGGAGCAGAATCAAATAATAGCTTCCTACTTATCTCCTTATCCAAGTATCCATGATACCTCCTTATAACAGGATGAATAAATGTTATTCTAATGGTGTCATAAAATGTACAATGGAGTAAAACATGTTCAATTGTCTCAACTTTCCCTGAGCCGCACAGGCATAGTCGCTCAGGCAAAGGTACTTTTTTATATCGGCCTTCTAACATCGCCGAAGGATAGATATTACATCGTGCTATATTTTGAGGATTTATTATTGTATCTGTTGTGATTTTAACTTATGTTTTAGCATGTCTTCGTGTTTTAATGTAATGTGTTTTAATGTGTTGTGAACTGCCCTGAGCCTGCCAATGGTGGGGAGGATGGGATATAAATGTAACAAACAAATAAATAAATTAGTCACCCCTTCTCTATTTTACCTTCACAACAACCCTGTGGGGTAGGTCAGGCTGAGAGTGTCTGATTGGCTCAAGGACACTCAGCAAGCTTCATGACAGAGTGGGGATTAAAACCTGGTTCTTCAGATCCTAGTCCAACATTTCAAGCACCAGACCAAGCTGCTGTATCACTATACGAAACTGGCTGCAAGCTAGAGTTCCAACAGGTTCTCAACGATCATATTCCGGACCAGAGAGACCTGTGATCAACACACATTAGTAAATGTTGGCTTTCTTCCAAAGCGTGCACCTTTGTAGGGGAAATGTCATATGTAAAGCAGCCCTAATTTCAGCAGGGGCTTGATTAGAATCACATACCAGCAATACCAGAGCCTTATATACCATATCAGCATATCAGACTTTGCTCAATGGCTTTGGATTACTCATAGGAAGAAGACAAACTAAGATAGAGATGCATTAACTCTGAGAGTCTTTTTCCTAATCCTTTAAAACCAACTACTACATTCAGAGGCTCTATCTACCTGCAGTGACTAGGCAACCTGGACTTTGAACCTCCAATGGAGGAGAATTAAGGGAATAACAATGTAATGTCTTCAGAGCCTGAATCATATGGGCAAAATTGTTTTTCTGGACACAAACCACACTTTGCTGGCAAAGGAAAAGCCTCTACTCCTACCCTAAAATACATCATAAAAATCTGGAAACCCCAAGCAATTCACTTAAAAATGAATAAGACTACTCCAAACTAATGGCATTAATGTGAAAAACAGGGAAACCTGGTGCTAAAAATGTTTATTTTTGTAGTATAGCTGATATTAAGACAAAACAAAGAAGGAGTCTAGTGGCATCTTAGAGACTGGCAAACTGTATTCCAGCATAAGCTTTCATGAGTCAGAGCTCACTTGACCAGTTATATGAAATAGGGTTGTCACTGAAGTGTTGGCAACCAGGGGGGATATTTGGGGGTGGGAAGCAATGTTGCACTGTCATGACTGGTTTGTTTCTGTGACATCCCAATGCTCTAGGAACTTGGAAGATTCCTAGAGTGTGGTGACATCACTTCTGGGTACAAACTGGAAGTAGCAATGCCATGTCATGGGCCATTGCTCCCCAACCCTCCTTTTTGCTCCTGCTGGAGTGAAAAGCCCAGAAGGACCTAGAGCCCAGTGGTAAGGCTTGTCTGCTGCCCCCAGGCAAATGCCAAGCCTAATATAAAGTATATGTAATAGGAACTGGACATCCATTAGGCATAAATCCCAACATTAGGCCTAATGGATGAACACTTTATGCATCTGATGAAATGGTGCATATGGATCACAAACGCTTATGCTGGACTCCCCATTGGAATTTTCCATTTTGTTTTGCTGCCACAGAGTAACTCAACTATCCATCTGAATTGATTTCTAATGGACACTCCTATTAAGTATGCTTGATAGGGCAGCCTAATCAGGGGTCCTTTCGTAAAAAAAAGAGGTGCAGGAGCTCATTAGCATAACTTATTTGCATATGCCACACCCCCTGACATCACCGGAAGTGATGACGTCATCGGCAGTGTGTCAGAAGGCAAGAAGGGAGGGAGGGGGAAGGAAGGAAAGACTGGATCTGCTGCTGTCTTCACTTGGCTCTCAAAGCATCGGCCTGGCAGGAAGGTGTGGGGGGGAATTCTGCCAGCCAGGTGGGGGGGGGCACTTGCTCGAGTGCTTTGCATTCTGCAACTGAGAACCAAGAAATTGGTTTGATCTGCCAGGGGTGGAATGACAAGGCTCCCTCTCTTCTGCTCCATGCATTAAAAAGAGGCCCCAATTCATCAGCAGATTTAAAACAACAGGTTTTTGTCTGGTTTATTTCTTTGCTGCTTTCCCACTCAAACCCTTGCCTGTTTGAAATACCAGCACTTATAAAATCCAGGAAGAAAAGCCAGGCCTGCCTTCTATTAGGACCCACCAAAATGACACCAACCATGTGCCAGCTTTCAGGATCCCCAGAACTCTTTGTCAGGCTGGTAGCAGGCCAGAAGGCCAAGAGAGCAAGTTTGCAGGGGTGCTGTGTTCTAAATCTGCGTCCCTGCTCAGCCTTCCACAGAACCAGTGTTCCCTCTAAGCTGTGTTAGTGTGAGCTAGTTCACAGTCTTTTAGCCTCTGGCTCACACATTTTTGTCTTCGCTTAGGAAGGATGGCTCAGGAGCAAACTAATTTGTGCAGTAGCCAAACCGCTGGCTCGCAACTTTAATTCCAGTAGCTCACAAAGTTGAACTTTTGCTCACAAGACTCTGCACCTTAGAGGGAGCATTGCCCCAATGTCCTTATATGGCAAGGTGAGAGACACCTTTTCCTCCAGATGAAGAGTGCTGGAGAACTCATGGCCTTGCTGCACAGAACTCTGGGTCATTCAGGTTGGTCCTGAGAGAAGGTTGCTGCTGGATTTCGCTTTGGGCCAGCCAGGCTTCCTGCAGCCCCTCAGTGCTTGCAGAGCCAACCCCCCCCCCCATCACATACACAGATGCCCCCTTCAGTGAGGGACAGCGGAAGAGTTCCTTGGCCTTGTTGGATGCGCCTGCAAATGGGGGCAGCGTTTAAAACCTGCCATGGGTCAAACGGACGATTTCTGTCCTCTGGGGTCAGCCCCAGCGATAGGCTTATTAAGATTTAAAAATCAGACGGTATCTCTCCCGCCCCCCCCCCCGAAGCTTTATCCAGACGCAGACAGGGTCAAGGCATTTACCCGGGAGGAAGCGCCCTGGAAATCAGTGGGTCTGACTTCTTGCCTGGGTAAACGTGCATCTCTGGAATGACAGCCGCATCTGGGATGACAGTTTGGTGGTTTGCTTTTCACGATCTTTCTTTTCTTTCTCCCCCCCTCACCTGCAGGGAGCAAGGGGGCGGGCTGGGTGTGTGCGTGGGGGTGCCCCTGTAGGGCAGACAACTGCTGGGTCGTGGCAGACCCTGTAATTATCCGCGAGCCCCCCTCCTCCCGCCCCCCCCTCGGTGCGCCTTTGGCTTCCCTGGAGCGATTTCGAACTGGGCAGATGAGTGCTGAAAAGGCTCGAAGGAGGCGCAGACAGGGAACGAGGTATGAATGAGAAGCCCGGGAGCCAGCCAGCCAGGGAGGGAGGGAGAGAGATCCTCCTCCTCCACCACCACCGCCGCCTCCTCCTCCTACCTGGAGCTGCAGATCCTGGGCCAGCCAGAGAGAGCCAGCGGCTCAGCCCCCTGACAGCGCCCGGCAGTGCCGCGCTCGGCTCCGGAGGAGAGCCTGCCCGGCCGCCCGCACCCGCCACGCCCCGTGCAGGAGCCATGCCCACTGCGCCCCTCGTCCAGCGCATGCGACGGCCCAGGCGGCCCCGTTGCTCCTTCCCCCCGCCCCCCCCGAGGCAGCCCCGGACGCGCCACACCCGCCAGCCCAGCTCAGGCGCAGCCAGCCAGCCAGCGAGACGGAGCTCCACACACCTTCGTCCTCGCAGAAGCCCTGCGGGCGGATCGGGCCCTGCGCGGGAGGGGAAAGGGACGGAGGGAGCGGAGCGAGCGGCAGCAGCAGAGCCCCGCCTGGACTGCCCCAAACGCCCTTGCTGGCCCCGCCCCCCACCCTCCTCTCTCCCGGAGCTCCGCTCCGGCGCGCCCCGGCCCCAACGGAGCCCTGAGCCTAATTAAACACAGTGATAACTTTTTATTTAATTCTGCCAGTGGAAGAGAATGCAGTCACGAACCAGACAAAGTTTAACACTTGCTATTGATCTCAGTGCCTTGACTTGGCTTGGATAGCCCAGGATAGCTCAATCTTGTCAGATTTTGAAAGGTTTGGCCCTGATCAATATTTGGATGGGAGAACACCAAGGAATACTGAGGTCACTATGCAGATACATGCAATGACAAACTGCTTCTGCTCATCTCTTGCCTTAGAAACCCTATGGCCTTAGAAACCCTATAAATTGGATGTGACATGACAACAATTTTTCCCCCCGAGAATAAAACTAAGCACATGCTTAATTATTTCTTTGAAATCGATGGAAGTTTAAAACTACTTAACTTTTGCTGGTTTAACTGTTCAGAGATTATGGTAAACAGAAACAGATGAGCTCTGGATTTCAGGTGAGCAGATCTATACCCCTGGGGTTCCTCATTTCTGTGTGCCAGACCTCTCATGAACAGCTCCTACATCTCAGACACTGAATTTTTTCAAGCCAGCTCAGGCCTGTGGTGACTCCCTGCTGACATGTTTAGGAGAGCTAAGAACCTGGAGACTTTGATGAAAAGCCATGCAAGATTTTCCTGCTCCTGTTCTTCATCACACACAGTAAAATGTCTGGGGTTTGACCATAGCCTTTAGAAAGAGCCATGCTTACAGGTTTGGAACTAGAATGGCCAAGATTTTGGTGCAACACATTAAATACATTAAGCAATATTACTTATGGAATGGTTGTTTGGTTGACATATGTCTCTCTGTGGGTGGGGGGGGAATGACAGGCAGGCATAGATACATCAATGATAGATAGATTAGATGGATGGATGGATGGATGGATGGATGGATGGATAGTGTGTTTGTGTTTTGAATTATTGAAGCAGCAATAGCTTGAAAGGGCTCTGGTATCCTAAAGCTCCAATTCTTATTGGCTGATGAATAAAGACTCCCATTGGTCCTAAAGCCAATCTAGATACCCAATCACTGAGCCCTGCTTGGGTCCAATAGTATTGCTTGTATATATATTGTTGTATATATATTGTTGTATATATATTGCTTGTATATATATTGTTGAAAGTTGTGTTGGAACAGTATAAATTAAGGTGCCGCTCTCATAGAGCTGTCTCTGGAGCTGAGCAATATCACTGAATGAAAGCCTGTTGTTTGAATTCATTGCCTCCCGCTCAATACTAGACAGACAGACAGACAGACAGACAGACAGACAGACAGACAGAAAGAAGAGTTGTTATCTTGGAACTATACTTTTTAGGATTGCCAATCCTAGGCTGGGAAATTTCTGGAGATTTGAAGGTAAAGCCTGGGGATGTAAGAATTTGACATGGGGAGGGATTTCAGCAGGATATGATGCCATAGAAATCTTCCTCCTAAGCAAGGGAACTGACCTCTGCAGTCTGGAGATTAGTTGTAATAACACGAGATCTCTAGGCCCCACCTGGATGTTGGCAACCATGATTTATTTTTCCTGGCCAAGATCAAATGACAAAGGAATATAGATACTAACTACATGTTATACATTTCTTGCATCTTCCAGGGTCCAGCCACTAGGTGTGCTCTGGGAGTTCCGTGCTCAGAGTTTCCAGGCATGCAGAAGCCCAATGCAGCATGCAGAGCAAGGGGACTTAAGCATTCTTCCCTGTGGAGTTTTCTCAATCTGAAATGGCCTCAGCAAGCTATTGTTTGTCCCACTGGGAAACTTTTCTGTAATGCATGTGCCATGTTAAGTTTCCCCAGCTGAGCAAACAGCAGTTCTCACTAAACAACAACAACAAATGAAAGCAGCAACCTCTGCATAGCAGCCCCACACATGGATGCACTCAACCAGCCCTGCTGTGGCCCAGGCAGAAAGAGCTAGCAGATTCTGGGCTGGCTAGAGCCTGGCTGCTCTGGTCTGCTTGCTGCTGGAAGGAAGGAAGTGAATCAAGAAGGCTCTGTGGTACATTTGTTGTATACACATATGTATGTATTGGAACAGTCTACTCCTCCCCAATATCCTTGTGATTTAGTTTGCTCCTATTGACTGGAGCTCTTGTTCAACTCCTAGGGCGTTTTCTCACTAGCTTTCCCCCGCGGTTTACACCGAAGCTAGCACCGGAGCTTCTGGTCAGTTTCCCACCATTTGCTCCGTGCTCACAATTTCCTCCAGAGTATCACTGCACTGCTCCGGAGCTTCCCTGGAGCAAGAAAATCCTGCTAGGAATAGGATTTTCTTGCTCCAGGGAAGCTCCGGAGCAGTGCAGTGATACTCTGGAGGAAATTGTGAGCACGGAGCAAATGGTGGGAAACTGACCAGAAGCTCCGGTGCTAGCTTCGATGTAAACCGCGGGGGAAAGCTAGTGAGAAAACGCCCCTAGAGTTTTTTAAATGTTAGCTACAGTTGTTGATTGTTTGAGTAGTCTTCTAGCAATAAACAGCTGATCTCTGCTGAGTGGACATGAGAATGGGAGTCTGAGTGAGCATTTTAACCTGGGAACTAACAGCCAAAACGGGGCATTACTTGGTGTCAGAAGTGACCTGTATCTCCTTTTTGTCTCCAGCACTAAACAGGAAGGTTCCAGATTGCATTCCTCATAAAGCAGTGGAGCTTTTCAAGCCTCTATCAGACTTATCCCTTTTGGGAAATTTAGAGGAGAACTGGAGGTAGAGATGCCAGCCTCTAGGTGGGGCCTGGAGATCTCCTGCTTTTACAGCTGATCTCCAGCCGACAGAGATTAGTTCCCCTGGACAAAATGGCTGCTTTGAAGGGTAGACTCTATGGGCTTATATCCTGCTAAGGTCCCTCCCCAAACCCCGCCCTCTCCTGGATCCACCCCCAAAGTCTCCAAGTATTTTCCAACCCAGAGCTGGCAACCCTAACTGGAGGAGATGGGAACAAAAGTTGAAACTGTACCTAGCAGTCACAAGGGCTGAAAAAGAGTGAGGATTGCAGTATTGCTTCACTGCATAGGAGACAAAGCCCTTGAAGTTTACAATAATTTGCAAGGTGTGTTTGCAGACCCTAACCACAAGACCCTCTCAGAGGTAGGGCTGCCAAGTCAGCCCGGGGGGCAGGGGAACCCCACCCCCAAAGTCGTCCAGTCAGGGGCATAGAGTACCATAGAGTTTTTGGGTGATTGCCAGAGCATCACCCTGGCAACACCCCCAATGTGATGATGTCACTTCCGGGTGACATCATCGCGGCGCGCGCGCTGGGGAAGCTCCCGGACCCAGGAGGACTCCCCCCCGCCGGTAAGTCACAAGGACTTGGCAACCCTATTCAGAGGTTTTAGAGGCTTTCCAAATCTACTGTGAAAGAACCCAGAAAGTCCTGTGTTTGAGAGATACCAGTTCTGGCAATTACAGTATAATGAGACTGGTGAAATAGATTACTTTTGTCACTGAGCTAAGACAAAAAGCACAGCATTGTAAGTTTGGTCCTTCTCAGGATCTCATGTTGACAAAATTGCATTTTGATAGCAAACTTCTGGAGAAACTCCTAGAAAAGTCCAATCTTACACTCCAGCAAGCAATTGATATCTGCAGAACAAAGGCTTTTACAAGTGCCCAGGCCAGAGCCATGTCTGCAGAAGCAACTTTGCAGCAAAAGCAAAACTTCCAGCTCGTAGCAACAAGCATGCAAGCTTCCAGCAGACATCCCACCACAAATGCCTGCCCCAGCTAAACTACAGAAGATTTGCAACAAATGTAGAAACAGCCTTTGGAGTTATTTGTTACAAATGCTCAAGGGAAAATCATTTTGCTAAAGGGTGCAGAATGAAAGAAGAACATGCAGAGCTAGAAGAGGACATTCAAATGTTATGCATAGGCTTGGTGTCTACTCTTGATCACTCTAGGGCAGGGGTCCTCAAACTACGGCCCGCGGGCCACATGCGGCCCGCCGAGGACATTTATCCGGCCCGCCAGGTGTTTTTGCCACCGCTGCCTTCCTCCGATTCCAGGGCCAGTTCATTCACTAGACGAGGTTAGGCGATCACCTATGAGCGCATGGGCCTGAGGGCGCAGATTAGGCCTTCAGCCCCGCCCCCTCTCCCTCGCCAAAAGCCCGCCCTCTTGAAGCCTCTCAGGAGCACTCAGGAGTCGAGGGAGCAGTCCAGTCCTTCTGCTGTCTGTTTTCGGCTGCCCTGCCCCCTCTCTCCTTCCCTCCCTCTCCAAAAGCCCGCCATCTTGCAGCCGTGTGCATCAGAGCACTCTGGAGTTTATAAGGGAGCACGTGCAGTGCTCGTGCGCCTACCTCGACACTGTTTCCCACAACAAAAGCCTGAACTGTGCACTGCAGACACACACACAAACAGCCGGATTCCAGCTGCAACTGCAAGGCGAGTGGGGCCAGCCCAGGGGTGGTCGGTTGGTTGCCGCCTTGCCAGGGAGCAATGGGGTTGGGGCGGCTACAGCAGGCAAGTCAAAGGGTGATGGGACGGGAGGCTGGCTACTGGTGGTGGTGGCGAGCTATCTTGTTTTTTCTCCTCCCCAGCCTTAGCCATGCCCGCTGGGTGGGGGGAGAGCCTCTATCTGGTCCAGAGAGGCCCCTGGTCTCAAAGGAGAGGGGAAAGGTGCGCATTGGTGCTCCCCCCGCGTGCCTGACTTTGGTGTGCTGCTGGCGGAGCCTCTCTGAGATGGGGAGCCGTGCCTTCTGCTGCTTCTTTGCTGTGTGCCCGACTGTCCTGCCTGGCTAGCGGGGGCTCAGAGCAGTTGGGGGGGGAGCAATTTTCAGAGCCTTTGGAGTTCTCTTTGGGTTAGCAACCGCTGCTTAGAAGTTGCCTGGGGGGGGGGAGGAGAATTCCGAGAATGAAAAGAGCTGCCTGGAACCTCCAGGCTCCGAAGGAACTTTTATTTTCTTTGGGGGGGTGTCGGCTGGCCAGCTGGCCGGCCAAAAGAAGTGACACCACCACTTGCCCCCTTCCTGATGCCTGCTGCATTGGGGGAGGGGAGAGGAGAGAGAGACTCCTTGCAATGTGTGTGTGTGTGTGTCCGGCCAAAGGAAGCTATGCCCCCCGCCCCCCTGGGGGGGGGGATTGAATGCAAAAGCGTGGAGATGCTCCAGGACTCAGAGAGTCAAGAGGAAGGCTCCAACCCAGTCTGATAGGGTTGCCAGACCCCAGTGGGGAAATTCCTGGAGATTTGCAAGTGGAGCCTGGGGAGGACAGGGACCCCAGTGGGGTCCAGTGCCACAGAGTCCACCCTCCAAAGCAGCCATTTCATCTGGGGGAACTGGTCTCTATAGTCTGGAGATGAGCTGTAATTCTGGGGGATCCACAGGTCCCACCTGGAGGTTGGCACCTTCAAAGCCAGATCCAGCAGCTGGGGTTAGCAGAGCAGAGCAGGGGGGTGGGGGGTGGGAGAGCTGTACCAAGAGAGAGAGAGAGAGAGGGAAATAAGAAAAAGTGGAGGGTGTATCTTACTTTTCCTGGTGTCCTGTGTACTCTCCATGCTGATGGGGAAAGGGCCAAGAAATGGAAGCAAACAGGGACTCTCAGTCTGGAGCAAGTGATGCTCTGTATTCTTGGTGCTTGGGGGGGGGGAGGCAACAGTGGGAGGGCTTCCTGCCCCCACTGCTGGACCTTCTGAGGGCACCTGGTGTTTTTGGCCACTGTGTGACAGAGGGTTGGACTGGATGGGCCACTGGCCTGATCCAACATTGGCCTCTCTTTTGTTCTTATGGGTGCTTTTCCTTGGCAACCCTTTTTTAGACCTTTCATAAAGGAGTGAAGGACCTCTGAGCATGTGTAGCTCCCTCCCCCAACAGGCAGGAAAACAGGAGGGATGTGTCTGTGGGTTTGTGTGATGCTGCCCCAGTGAAAGATAATCACCAGGCTTCTCTCCCCCCCATTTGCCCTTTGACAACAAGCAGCTTTCTTAAGTCAACACATCTTAAGCCCATGAGTGGCTATTAGAAGAAGAGATTGGATTTATATCCCGCCCTTCACTCACTTAGAGTCTCAGAGCGGCTTACAAACTCCTTTCCCTCCCCCTCCCCACAACAGACACCCTGTGAAGTAGGTGGGGCTGAGAGAGCTCTGAGACAACTGTCCTTGAGAGAACAGCTGGTACAGAGCTGGTACAAATTTTTCCAGGTATTACACAGGATTGCCCAAGGTCACCCAGCAGATGCAAGTGGAGGCGTGGGGAATCAAACCCTGTTCTCCCAGATTAGAGTCTCTGCACACTTAACCACTTGTTCCCGTTTTGTTTTTTTACTTCAAAATAAGATATGTGCAGTGTGCATAGGAATTTGTTCATAGTTTTTTTTTAAAACTATAGTCCGGCCCGCCAGCAGTCTGAGGGACAGTGAACTGGCCCCCTGTTTAAAAAGTTTGAGGACCCCTGCTCTAGGGCATGGCACAGCATGGTAACAGTAGCAGGTCTCCCAGTCTCTTTTAAACTGGACAGTGGCACTGAAGCAAACACCATCCCTGCTGCAGTGGCTAAAGCTTTGATGGGAAAAGTGCAAGTTATGCAAACACCAGTCATGCTTGTTGCTTTTGGAGGTGCCCACATAAAACCACCAGGGGCAATTGTGGCACATTGCAGAGCAGGTCCCAATAAAGCCCAGCTCACCTTCAGTGTGCTTGATAATGAGGATCCTCCATTGTTTGGGAGAGATACCTACTGCACTCTGGATCCAGTTGGTATCCCATAATACCTGGAACAAGGGATTACCTTCTTAAGCACTACTTGGATGTTTTTGAAGGCTTGGGTAAATTTCCTGGCACTCACCACATCTTTCTGGACTCAACAATCCCTCCTGCTGTCTATGGGTGTAGTCCATTTTGGACAAATTGAAGGACACAGTTCACCAATTGGAAGCATAAGGCATCATCACAAAAATTACAAAGCCCACTCCTTGGGTCAGTAGCCTACTGATCACACAAAAGGAAAATGGTTCACTACAGATTTGTCTTGATTCATGTGATCTTAATAAGGCAGTGTTGAGACAACATTTCTCTATTCCCAGTGTTGAAGATACCAGAAAAAACTTGGCTAGGAAGAAGCTATTTACCATCCTAGATGAAAGGGATGGCTATTGGCAGGTGAAACTAGATAAAGAATCAGCAAAAGTGTGTACCTTTAACACCCCAGGGGGAAGATACCACTTTAACAAACTCCCTTTTGGTATCCAGTCAGCAAGTGAAGTATTACAGCAGAAAAAATTATGAATGCTTGGGTGACATCCTAATGTCCATATTATTGCAGATGACATGATCACTGCAGCAGCAGACAAGAAGGAACATGATGCCATTTTGAAGGACGTTCTTCAGAAACGGTAAAAAAAGGGGGTAAAGTTCAGCAAGGATAAGATACAATTCCTTGTAGAAGATGTCAAGTATATGGCCATGTGTTTTCCAAAGATGGCATCAGACCAGATGATGTCAAAGTGGAAGCTATCAACAAAATGCCTCCACCTGTAGACAAGAAAGGCCTTCAGAGACTCTTAGTTCCTGTACAATATTTGGTCCAATACATACCAAATGAATCAAATCTGACTGCACCTCTGCAAGCCCTGTTGAGAAACGATGCTCTATAGCAATGAGGGCCTGAGCATTAAGGAGCCTTAAACAATCTCAAACAAGCCATCACAACTGCTTCAGTACTCTGATATTTTGATCCAGGAGAACAATCGGAGGTACACGCAGATGCATCCAAAGATGGTTTGGGAGCATGCCTATTTCAATAGAAGCAACCCACTTCAAGTGCACTGACACAGGCTGAGCAAAACTATGTACCAATCAAAAAGGAACTTCTAGCGATTCTTTTTGCCACGACTAAATTCCACCGGTATGTGTTTGGTACTCAAGTGATAGTCCAGTCAGACCACAAACCCCTGGAAGCAGTTTTTGCCAAGCCTTTTGGAAAGGCCCCAGCATGACTACAAAGGATGCTGTTACATCACCAAAAACAGGACATCTGGATTGCTGGTGGCAGACACCCTCTCCAGAGCCACTATGCTTCCTCCACCCTCTACAGCAGATCCCATCTACGAGGACAAAATAATGTAGTTTGGCAGATACTGAACCACTCAGTAATTCCTTGCTAAAGCAGCTGCAAGACCACATGAGAATGGACCACGAATTACAGGCTCTCAGAGCCCTGCATTTTCATGGATGGCCATGTCAGCGAAAGCAAGCTAACCTGGATCAAAGACCTTACTGGCCTCTTAGGGATCAAATCAGAATTGAAAATGACTTACTCATTCTTGGCCCTAGAATATTGATTCCCCGAGGTGCATGGTCTCACATGCTGCTCCTGCTTTACTCTCCCCATCAAGGCATTATGTATGTGTAAATTTCTTCTGTTGAAATCAAAGTACTTGAATCTGCCTAAATTTGCTAGATCCTAATTTGTGCCCATCATAAGAAACACCCCTCCCATCTCTGTTTATAGGCAGTTTTAAATTGTTTTGTTCTGACTCCTATGCCATATTTACTTGCAATGTATTCTCAGGGCTGTGTGTCCTCTGCACCATGGGCGTCAACTACGGGGGGGCTCGAGGGCTCGAGCCCCCCCCCCGAAATTTCCCGGGGGGGGCTCAGCCACCTCCGGGAAAATGGAGCATCCGGTGGCCAGTCAGCCGGCCGTTGCCGCCTCTCCTTCCCCCCCACCCGCGGCCTGCCCTCCTGCCTCCCTAGGGCGGGGGGGGAGGCATCTGCGCCACCCCTGCACACCCCGAGCGCGAGGCAGAGCGGGAGCCGGGGGCCCGCAAGGGCGACGCGCCGGCTGCCGGCGCCCGAGGTGAGCGGGGAGATGGAGGGAGGGGGGCGGGGAGCGTGGCGGGCAGGCGGGCGGGCGGTCACGGCCCGGGGGAGGGAAGCGGCAGCGGCGGCTCCCTGGGGGGGGAGCGGCGGGGACATGGTCCCGAGCGTGCGCGCTTTGCGCCTGCGCACGAGGGAGCCCCCCCCCCCGGGGATTTAAAAAGTCTACGCCCCTGCTCTGCACTAAGGTCCACATTATAGTAAGCTAAATTGCATGGCAATAAAGCTTTTCCCTCTTGTCATGTAGTATGAGGCAACCAAGGTTAACCACATTTAAGTCCCAGAGGTTTCAAAAGAAAAAAATCAATGTAAATCAATGTGTGCTTAACTCTCTGACACTGCAGGCCAAGTGATTTAAAAAGTGCTTACTTGTGGGTTGATAGTGTTGGCAGGGTTTAGATATGCAAAAGGAATGGAGCTCAAGCTGCTGAAAGAATAAACAGTTTTATTTAGAAGAGAAACCACTGTGCAGAGAGAAGAGGAGAGAGAAGGTTCTAACTGTCTAACCATCTGACCGTGTAATGAACAACCAAGGAGGAAGTGGATTCAAAAGAGGAGAACGTCTCCAGTGAGCCAATCATGAGGCAGGAAGGGATAATTTGAAAAATACTAGGAAGTCTGCCAACGATCAGGAGTCCTGCTAATCCTCCAATAAGACCTAGGCGGGAAATTCAAACCCCCCAATAGGATCATAGGTGGGACCTGGGTGTGTATATATGTTGGCCTTGTGGCTGGTTAATGCATGCTTGTTCTCTCTAAATAAACTTGAGCTAATCACTACACCAACTTCGTCCTTGCCAATGCCGCAGAGAACTCAGTATTTTACACCTCCAATGCCCCCCTGTAGGATATTCTTCTTATCCTTCTTGTTTCATGCACACAGCAGATCTTGTGTATTCTAGCAGATTGTGCTGATTTTTTTTACTGTAGTTGTCACAGGAAGTGGCTAGAAAGGTTCTCTAGTGGCTGCCACCACTCTGGCATGGGTCTTTTCAGGAGGGCCCAGAGCATCCACCCCACCCCTTTATACAGTACTTTCCCAGGAGCTTTCCCTTTATACGTGACCAAATGAGGTGTGAGGATCCAGGCAGACTAACAAACTAGAGCACTGTGGAAGTGACTGACAACACAGTGTTTGTGACATTGTTCACCCTTTTTTTCTCCCACTGATCAAGTGTAGGAGATGGGGGGGCAGGATGTTGCCTGCCACAGTAACCAGCATACCTGTTCAACATTAATTTCAATCACTTTTGATCAATATGAGAGGTATCTCTATATACATGTTGTATATGGCTCTAGAATTTTTCTATTTGGTCTTTTTAAAAGAAAAAGTTGTACTTTTGCAGTATTAGAAGATCAGTTGCAGATGCAAAGTATGTGTCTTTCAGTTGCATTTGGGGGTGGAAAAAGACCTGACTCTCCTGAATTCTCTTGATCTAGCCATACGTTTGAACTTCAAGACTGGATTATTTGCAATTCACTATAAGAGGGCTGCCCTCAATAACTGTCTCAGCCGGAGTAAGAGCATATTACTCTCTTCTTGAAACAACTGATCACACAGGGAAGAGAACTTGAAACTCACATGTAACGTTACACAGGACTCTGACCACAACCTGTGGATTCTGTAATGTGTGAATCAGTTGGTTTCCAGTTTCCTGTGATTTTTTCCCCCAGTGTCTCAGTCCTTATATAATCTTACCACTCAGTATATCAAGGTGAGACAGGACATTGTTAGGAATTCCTGTGAAATGAAACATAATGAAAAGCAGTATACAGCTGGAGGCACTTGCTGCGGTTGCTGCTTACTCATGTAGATGTTTGCCATCTGTAATTGTTTGCTGATATTGTTTGCTGATGAGACACCTCCTGCAAGCCATTTGTTTGGACCAGATGATAAACTCTCACCCTTGCCCATTTTTACACCTTTTCCCTTGATTTGGTAACCTAAGTAGATCATTCTGTCTCTGTAAGCTCTTTGTGCCACTCGGTCAGCATTTTCCATGAAGGCCATAGCAATCTGCTGGGCTAACCCTATTCAGGCCATTACCTGCCATACATATGGAGGCTTCTATACAACCATGCAGTTCTATAGACTTAAAGGCAATTTCTGCTGATCCCCCTCCCACTGCAGACTCCCATTTGGTTCCATGCTGTTGCTGAAATGCTGACCTCCTCAAGGGGCTGCAGCAGGAGAGGGAAGTGGAAAAATCCTACACCGCAAGGTGTGCCCCATGAGTGCATCTCATTGAATACAAGCCTCTGTCAAATAAGGGTTATGGCCTATGTTTTTAGAACCCTGTGCACTGTAATATGTATCACTGAGACCTGTGCCCCTCAGGGTACTCAGTGATGCATTAGTGTAGGTGTTGTGTACTAAGACCACGGTCGCCTGGTCTCTCGTAATGGCGACCGCCACATGGGCAGCACACATGGTTAGAATCTACCTGAGCTTCAGCCAGGTAGAACAATAGCCAGTTGGATCCTGAGTGACCACCAATTACGAGCCTAGGTCTCCTGCTGGGGGACCTATGAACTGCAACCACGGACTTAAGGTTCTATCAGGACTTGTGGGCGAGGTCGGGGCATTGACTCCGGCCGGCATAAAAGAGGGCTCTGAGCCCAGGGTTTCTCATGTTCCATCTGACCCTCAATAAAGAGCTTTGCTATGAAATCACTACCACTTGCCTCCCAACTCCAATACTTTCCAGTAGGCCTGGTAGGTGGATAGGTGGTGGTGATGTAGTCTGTTGGGAATCTTATCTTTGTGGCTTGATGCCCTGTCCAGGAATCTGCCAAGTTTGAGAGTGTATAAGCTGTGCTGGGAGTGCAAGACACGACTGGGATTCTGTTTGTGTATCACTCATCCCGTCACACAACTGTCTCCTTACCTGAGTTTGCGGAGGTGGTCTTAGATGTGATATTGAGGAATTCTGGGCTAGTTGTCTTGGGGGAACCAACATTCACGCTGAGGCTGCCTTGGTCAGTAATGACTCAGGATTGTTTCAATGACAACCATGGGCCTGTCTCAGGTAATAACAGGCCTCACACACTGTGCAGGTCACACTCTTGGTCTGGTGATTTGCTCTGGGAAGGACGAAGTTGATCTGAGGTGTGTGTGCGGGGGGGACTGAGAATGGTCCCTTTGTCATGAATATATTGCTATGTACTGGGGTTTAGAGTTATAAGGTGTGACAGACAAGGTAGGTTCCACCTCTCCCTAAGAGTGACCAATGAGAGCTGATGGAATGTTGGGGAGAGACAGTTGGAAAACAGCAGTTAGGAGAGCAGTTGAGTTGTTAGCAGCTGGGGACTGAAAGGAAAAAGAGTATGTATGAGTGAGTGAAGCTGAGGTGAAAATCAGCTTAAAGCTGAAAGGAAATAAAAGTCAATTTGTAACCAAAGATCCCAAATGCTGGAAATTCAGGGAAACAGTTCAAAAGGTCAAGGGAGCAGAAATGTTGTAACCTCTACCTTACTCTCTTCAGTATTACGTTCAAACCTTAAATAAAAGTTAATTCTTTGTTTGTTTAACCCTGTGAATTGCTTTCTCAGGGACAGGAACACACAAACACACACACCAGAGAAGATCTCAGTCTATATGTTTTAGGATATGAATAAATGGTGGCAGCATGTGAATGGAACAGTGCTTGAGCTCCCAACCCCAATAACTCTGTGACATGTTTGAGTAGGGTTGCCAAGTGATCTACTGTCTGCAGTGGGGGAGCGGTAGTCCCATTCCAGGACATTCGTGTGGGCGCCGTGTAACATCATCACACTGGGCACTTCACAGGGCGATGCTCTAACAATCACCCTGAAAACTCGATGGTTGCCAAACTGGACGACAGAACACCGGCCTCCAGCCCTGTGCCTGAAGAGGTGTCTCCACCCCCGCAGCCGAGTGTTTAGGCAGGTCTGCCTGTCAGGGCTCCGGATGCCCCGGTGCCCACTTCACAGCGTTCCTTGTGAGAGCACCGGCCCCCAGCCTATTTACAGGACTATGTCACCTAGGTTGGGCTCGAACTATGGGGGGAGGGGTGTTATGTCCACTGACCACCACCAAGTGCCAGCAACAGGCAGTCCGAGCTTGGCTCCAGGAAACAATAGAAGCCAAGGATCCTGAACCTCCAGGAGTATATCAATAGGGACTTTGGTGGGAAATTCAAACCCTCCAATAGGACTGTGGGTGTGGCCCAGGGGGCTGTATATAGTTGGCAGCCTCGGCCAGTTTGTGTTGTTGTTGTGTATGAATAAACTATGAGCTGATCATCACACTGTTGTCCTGCTTCTCCATGTGTCGAACCCAGTACGCAACAGGGAGGCACTGTTCTGCAGTGGTTCCAGGCCTATCTCAGGCTCTCAGAGTGTGGTGCTCGGAAACTGCTGTTTTGCCCCTTAGCCTTCTGGCCTACAAGGTTCCCTGAAGTTATATCTTTTCCCCCACACTTTTCAGCATCTGTTTATAGTCACTAGTAGAGGTCATCCAGATATTTGGGCTGAGTTGCCCCAAATTTGCAGATGACACTTATCAGCTCTATCTGGAGCTACCGGCAGATCCCAGAAAGGCTGTGGTAACTATGAACAGGTGCCTGGAGGCAGGTTTGTGTGAGTGTGTGCCACTTGCACATTTTTGGTGATGGTGTTATGTGGTTTTATTGCTTTATTTTTATAACTTTAAATGTGGTTTTTAATTGTTCAAATGTTCTACTGTTTTTATGTTTGCCACCTCAGGGACACTGATCAGGTGGAAAGATGGCATAAAAATAGATACATGGAGTCCTGCAGACATTTCGTTCCACTCTGTTGTGCGTGGCCTCTTGCTGTTTCTTGTGTTATTCAGCTGTTTACCTTTGAGGACAATTGCCCATGATAGATTGAAATAGACAGCTGTTGAAATGGCCTTCATAATTTTATAGTATTTTTGAATGGCCCCTGGATGCCAAAATTGTATGGGTTTCATTGAATGGTGTGCTTTCACACAGCCAGCATCACTGGGGGCTTAGGTGGTCACTTGCTGACCAATGAGAACTGCCAGATTCTCTATGCAATTGGCTAGAACAGAATTAGCAGTTAGCAGGACTGAAGAGTCCTGATTTTAAAAGCCTGCAAGGAGGGGAGTAAAATAATGTTGGAATAAATACAGTTTGGTGTAGTGGTTAAGTGTCCAGACTCTAATTTGGGAGAACTGGGTTTGATTCCCCACTCCTCCACTTGCAGCTGCTGGATGACCTTGGGCAAGCCATAGTTCTGTCACAGCTGTTCTCTCAAGGACAGCTCTGGAAATAGCTCTCTCAGCCTCACCTACCTCACAGGGTGTCTGTTGTGGGGAGGGGAAGGGAAAGGAGTTTGTAAGCTGCTCTGAGACTCCAAGTGAAGAGGGCAGGATATAAATCCAATCTCTTCTCTTCTTCTCTTCTAAAATAAAGAGAGGGAGATTAAGAAATTAAGAGGTAAAAACTGTGTCATAGCAGACTCAGAACAAAGCAAAGAAAAAGACAGAACAGGGGTGCGGTCACATGAGCAAGATAAAACCGGGGGGGGGGGAGCGAGGCTACTTCCTCCAGAGGAATCTGACCCGCAGAGATCACAAGGCCCTTTGAAGCTGCAGGCGCAGCCCACCGGTGTGTGATCAGATGCAACTGCAGATGAGTCAAGTTTTTGTGCCATTTGTTTCCCATGCGCTTAAATGAAGAATTGATGGACCACATCTCTGCACTGAGGGCTCCCTGTGGAGTTTGCAATGATGCACATACTGTGAAGGGGAAAAAACAATGGCATGGAGTCAGGATGGCCTGATCAGACCATCCTGATGGCATGAGAGCATGCTGGAGTGATCAGACAGGGGAAAGTCCATCTGTGGCCTGTCCCAACCCATTTACTACTGGATTTTTCCTGGCGTCTTTTAACTCCACTCTGCAGCAGAGCGGAACAGGTTGCTGATGGCTGTGGGAAGCTTCCCAGATGTTGTTGTCTGATTACTCCCTTTAAATGTGCCCGGCATTTGCGCCTATGTCGGGTCTAATTGTGCATCCGATCACAGCCCAGGACAGTATTCCACAGTAGTCCTGTAAAACTCTTATTGCTGGGGAAATTATTTTTGACAGAACAGGAGACAAATAATAAGGGATTCGGCCCACAGATGTGAGTATAACTCTTCTTTTGCTAATACATACTACCCCAAATACATACTAATCTTATTCACAGGGGAGGGTTGAGGTGTTTGCTCACCTGTGGGCACTTCAGAGATTGTGCTACTGTTGCTTGACCCTATTTGTTCACTTAGAAAAGAATCCTACTCACAGCCTGATCCTATGCATTTTATTTATTTGTTTTATTTACTTTATTTATAGTCTGCCTTTCCACTAAGACTCAAAATGGATTACACAGTGTAAATCAATGTTATCAGTCAAATGAGACATCTGATAAGACTAGGATTACAGCAATTTGAAAACAGAGCAAAAATTATTACAAATGATATACCAAATAATGCAGAAAATGGTATTACAAAGGTAGAAGGCAATGTCGTAAGATCAGGATAATACATACAGCAAACAGATAATATATAATATACTGTGATAAAGTCCATTGTAAAAGCTCTTTCCTAAAAACCATTCCATTATCATATACCCCTATTATCTTTACAAAAATGTCCTCTTTAACCATTCTGTTTTACATAGTTTGCAGAATGACAAAAGTGTGGGAGCTTTCCTGACTTCCTCAGAAATGCCATTTTACAATATGGGAGCCACAACAGAAAATGCATGTGTACAGGCAGTTGCTGATCTTATCCATTTGTTGGCTGACACTCTTAGTATCCCAGAGCTAGTGATTTACAGAGAACAGAAGGTTGTGTTTACAGTTTTAGGTTTCAGTAACTGGAAGAAAGGCTCCCACACTTCTTTAATTCTGCAAACTGTATAAACCGGTTGTTTGGGAGGGTATAGTCTATGCTACAGTGTATGCTACATATTACTGATTTGTTGTATGTTCTATCATGCTCTTATACAGCATTGTTTTCATTATTTGTAATTCCACTTTCCACATTGGTTGACACAGCATGTCCAATACCTTTCTTTTACTTTTGTCGTTTCTGTAATCCTGGGCCCATTGCATTACTTATTAGATCTCCCATGCTATTTGATTTCATCATTCTATACCTTGAATCTCACATAGAAAATTGATAAATAAAGTATAAAGTATAAGTAATGATGAGCTGACAACCACTGTACTCATTTGCCCACCCCCCATAATTTTTTTCTGGCTATGGGCCTGCCTGGAAGTAGCATGAGCATTGTGGGACTGGAATGACAGCCCCTGGGAGTAGTAGAAGTGCTCTGGGACTGCAATGACAGCCGGCAGAGTGGAATGACAGCCCCTGAAAGTAGCAGATATGTTCTGGGCCTAGAATGACAGCCCCCAGAGGGTAATGATGGCCCCTAGGAGTACTATGAGTGTTCTGGACCTAGAATGGCAGCCCCTGGAGTAGAAAGATGGTCCCTGGGAATAGTAGGACTGGTCTGGGATTGTAATGACAGTTCCCAGAGTGGAATGACAGCTTCTGGGGTAGATGAAGTGTTCTTGGACTGGAATGACAGCCCATGTGTTTGAAAGCAGTGTAAGGAATTTCATTCCACTCTAATTACAGGGGCAGAGCACTGATTTCAATTGCAGTGTCTGTCATTCCACCTTTGGACATGTTATTCCAGTCCCAAAACACTTCGCTAGTCCTAAGGTTGCCAGGTCCCAATGGTGCACTGGTGAAGGTGGGGTGGGAAGGAACTTTCCAATAGTTGGGTGGAGCACCACAATGTGCCTACATTACCAGGAAGTGACACAGGCATGTCAGGAACATCAGGCGGCAATGCTCTGGTTTTGGGGCAAAACTCTGCGGTAGAATTAGCTAAAAACCAGAGCATCGCTGCCCAATATCCCTGATGTGCCTAGAATCATAGAATCATAGAATGTTAGAGTTGGAAGGGACCTTGCAGGTCATCCAGTCCAACTCCCTGCACTCTGCAGGAGCATAGCCAAAAGATAGCCCTACAATATACCCGAAAGATGGTTGTCCAGCCTTCACGTCCAGTGAAGGAGCATCCGCCACCTCCCGAGGAAGTCTGTTCCATTGCTCAACCACTCTTACAGTTAGGAAGTTTCTCCTGATATTTAGCTGGTATCGACTCCCTTGTGATTTCCACCCATTAGATCTAGTCTTGCAATCCAGAGCAAGAGAGAATAGATCTGCTCCATATTCCACATGACAGCCCTTCAAATATTTGAAGACTGCAATCATGTCCCCTCTAAGCCTTCTCTTTCCCAGGCTAAACATACCCAACTCTTTCAGCCTTTCCTCATAAGACTTGGATTCCAACCCTCTCACCATTCTGGTTGCTCTCTTCTGGACATGCTCAAGCTTGTCAACATCCTTCCTAAAATGTGGTGTCCAAAACTGGACACAGTACTCCAGGTGAGGCCTGACCAAAGCAGTATAGAGAGGAACTACCACCTCCCGTGATCTGGACACAATGTTTCTGTTAATGCATCCTAAGATTGCATTAGCTTTCTTTGCAGTCAAATCGCACTGCAGGCTCATGTTTAGCTTGTGATCAACCAGAACACCTAGATCCCTTTCACATGTGCTGCTGTCAAGCCAAGTCCCTCCCATTCTATAGCTGTGCCTTTGATTTTTTTGTATCTAAGTGTAGGACTTTGCACTTATCTCTATTGAAATTCATTTTATTTGTCTCAGCCCATTGTTCTATCTAGATCATTTTGAATCCTGACTCTGTCTTCTTCAGAATTAGCAATCCCACCCAGCTTCATGTCATCTGCAAATGTGATAAGCATCCCCTCTATGTCTTCCTCCAGGTAATTTATAAAAACATTGAACAGCACCGGGCCCAGGACCAAGCCCTGTGGCACGGCACTCAAGACTTCTCTCCACGAAGACAAAGAGCCATTTACAAGCATTCATTGGGTACAATTTTTCAACCCACCATGAATCCATCCAACTGTTGCACCATCCAGCCCACATTTAACCAGTTTATCCTCAAGGATATCATGAGAAACTTTGTCAAATGCTTTACTGAAATCGAGATACACTGTGTCCACAGCATTGCTCTGTCAAAAAAGGAGATAAGGTTAGTCTGGCTTGACTTATTCTTGATAAACCCATGCTGGCAACTACTAAATAACTCATTCTGTTCAAGGTGCTCACAGACAGAGTGTTTAATAGTCTGCTCTAGAATTTTTCCAGTTATTGATGTCAAACTGACAGGCCTGTAATTTCCCGGGTCCTTCTTTTCTCCCTTCTTGAAGATTAGGACAACATTTTCTCTTCTCCAGTCTTCTGGCACAACACCGGTACTCCTGGAAATCTCAAAGATTAGAGCCAGAGGCTCTGAAATAACATCTGCAATTTCTTTTAGCACCCTGGGATGCAAGCCATCCAACCCTGGAAATTTGAAAATATTTAAGGCAGCTAAATGCTCTCTAACTATCTCCTTACTTACTTTGGACTGGCAGTTCCTCCTTCCTTAATATATCCTGCATTCTTCCGTTTTTATACAGCTCGCCTTACAGTTAAAGACCGACACAAAGTGAGAGTTAAGTAATTCCACTTTGTCTTCATCCCTTGTTAAGGTTTGACCATCTTCTTCTGGGTTATGTATGCACATCATGGTTATTTCCAGCTTCTTGGAGGTAAGGGGGGGTAATTTGAGGGTGGGAGAGGAGTGCCCAAAAGCAGGAGACCCCTGCCTGGACCAGAGGGTTGGGCAACCCTAGCTACTCCCAGGGGCCATCATTCCACCCTGGGATTTGTCATTCCAGTCCCAAAACTTCTGCTACTCCAAGAGGCTGTCACTCCACCCTGGGGGGGCTATCATTCTAGGCCCAAAACTTCTTCTGCTCTTAGGGACCATCACTCCACCCTGGGTGCTGTCATTCCAGGTCCTTGTCATTCCAGTCCCAGAACATTTCTGCTACTCCTACAGGCAGTCACTCTACTCTGAGTCCTGGAATGCTCAGTCTGTGCTGGTAAAGACCAGGAATTTAGGTACCTCTGATAATGAAAAGCTGACAGAGTACTGAGAAAGCTCAGTTCTACTTGGTGAAGCTCCAAGATTTGTACACAAAAAAAGACTCAGATTTTCTGACACATTGTACTTCTAGGATCACCAAATCCTGAGACTATGTTCTGAGGTAATTTTAATTTGCAGATCTATATGAACTGAAGAGGAAATTAATTTTTAAAATAAAATTCAAAATCTAGCTGTGACTTTTATTCCTAATAAATAGAGCATTTTTCTGTTGATTTTTTTTAATGAACTAGCATGGCCCATGAGATCTTATTTTTATATTCTAATTGTGAACAAAACATCATGCAATAACATTCTTTTCCATGTTGTAAGAAAACATTGTCCAGTAATTACCTTTGCACTGGTTTAGCAATAGCATGTGCTATATTGAAAAGTGATTAGTGAGAGCCTCTTGATGATAGTGTTAGCCTGTTGGCAGAGTTCAGGAAATAATCCGATCCACACTTCGGAGCTTGTTTCTAATTACTTTTACTGCAACAGGATCTGCAAAAATACAATAACTGACTGCAGGCCTTCAGAGCAGAAGCACTGACACATACTAACACACAGCAGAGAGAAAAACAACATGAGGTAGGCTGAACTACAAGAGAAAAACATTCAATAAACCCTAAACACTAGAGAATGCATCACAGCTCCCCCTAGGGTACAAGTGGACTAAACTACTCTTTCAGAAGTATTTACAGTAACTAGACTCTTAGCATGCTGTCCCTTCCCCAACATAGACATGGACCTCTAAGGCTAGGTTTTAAAAATGTCATCACTCCACCTTAATTTAGGCTCACTGAGTAATCTTGGCCAAGCCACTATAGCTTTTTCTAACCTACCTCTCAGGGTCCTTCTAATATATTTATTTACTTCATTTATACCCTGTCTTTCTTCCCAATAGGTACTCAAAATGAGAGTGTGGGGGCTGTGAAGAAATGCCTTTTCTGCTGGGAGGTTGGCAAAGAGCAGAGTTTCCACTTTGCGCTGTAACCGTTTTTCCCCCTCTAGGCAGAAGTGGAAGTCAGTTCACTCAATGGTACCTCAGCCCACCTTCATACAAATGCTAACTGGTCTAGACAAAAGGGATGGTCAAACTTCCCCCTTCTCCCCACTTCTTCGGGCACAGGACAGAGAGTTAGGGGGTGTCAAATTCTAGAGAGGCTTGAGGAAGGAACTTTTTGGAGATGACAGGAAAAGCTTCCTTGACCTGGGCTGTTTGGGGTCAAGGGGGGTGGAGTGCCAGATATTATAAAATCTCCTAGCAAGAGGAAGGCAGTCTCTTTTTCCTTGGGTGCTGAGGACATGATTGCACACAGACCTCTACTCTGGGAAGGTAGGCATTTTTACTATGTGCTTGCCCAGAGAGCTACAAACAGCTGCAAGATAATGTAAACTATTTAGAGATTTATAACATCCTAAGCTTAAAGAGCCTATCATGTTGTAACATCTGATATAGTGAGATGGACAGAGGATTCCTTTTGTATCTCTTGCTCAAATCTGGTGCTGTGCTAAAAGTATGCTTGTAAACATTTTCTTTTTAATAAATACTTTATAACTTTTCATGCTGGGAGTGTTTCTCTGTACCACATAGACCCCCATCATCTTGGACATGCTATTTTAAAAGGGGAGCCAGGGAGGCAGGCAGGCAGGCAGTTGGCAAGTAACTATTCCTCCAGGGGTGCACAAGGCAGTAAACTGTTCCCATGGTGACCAGGCACTGGGCAGTGGGAGACACTGAAACAAGGCCTCAAAACTGGGAAGGGAAGCTGGGAGTCCTGATCCTCCCAGTGGGAAATCCCAGCAATGATCAGGTGGTGATGGCAGGCTACCTGAGAGTGGAAGAAAAGCCCCTCAAGGGAGTTGGACACCCCTAGGAGGGCAGGGTAGAATAGGGCCTGCAGACCAGAGCAGGCACATTCCACCACAGGGCCTACAAAAACCTGGAACCAGCTCTGGCTTATCATCATACAAGCACCTTCAGTTCAGTTGAAAAGAATCAGAAAGCCATTCAGTTAAAGCAACATGGCTCTGGAACAGGAGCATAGCCAGAACATTTCGGGTGGTGGGGCTTTGGGAAATCCAGGGTGGGAGGGGGGAGAGAAGAAAACCTCCCCCACACCTCTCTGGCATATGGCTGCTCTTTGAATGGGATGCCTGACCATGCAGGCAGCCATTTGCAGCATGGAGGATGGGCGAGGCGGGGGCTGTGAGGTGCTGGAGCAGCTGGCAGCAGGTGACAGCAAAAGTGCAGTGGGGCATGGCTAATAGATGAAGGGTGTGCCCCTGAAATGCCTCACTGTAGCTACACATCTGCTCTGGAATCCAATGGCCATTCAAACACACTATAAAGTTTAAAAAGCCAGCCTAACAGTTAAGTTGGATCCAGCCAACATTTTCACACAATTTTGCCAAATTCCCCTCCTAATTAGATCCACTGTCCCACATAGCTTTTGTCCACACAGATACCATAATCACTCATAGAACACCTGAATCCAACCCATCTATTCCAGTCCATTATGAATCAGTAAGTATAAGGGCAAAATTAAAGCATTAGACCAGTGTAAGGTCTGCCATGTTTTAGGACCACATTTTATAGTTACAACAATGAACCTTTTTTTCTTCAAAGAATCTTCTGCCGAGTCTATTATCCCATTCTAATAATACCAAATGGAGCACCATATAGGATGTGTCATCATAAGCTGTTGTGATCACAGTGAATTTCAAATTGAAGTGTGAGCTACCTGTTGCAAAACATATGAGATATCTCACATGCACATACCAAAGATGACAGAGAATGAATGAAATGTTGGGGGGTTGGGAAAATCCACTGGTTAATTTGTTTTCCAAGAATGCCGATTGCACAATTAATGTGCACAATGTGCTAGTTATATACACAGCCCAAGCTGCTGAAGACTTGCGCCGATGAAATAACAAACACATCAGCTCCCAAGACCAAGGGGTTAGACTGCAAAAGGGTGAGAGAGGGGACAGCTGCCCAGAAATTCTATCCTGTTACTCACCCTGTGACATTTGTGTGCCAACCATGGAGAAAGCCAAGGGAAGGGGAAGTATGTATGGTTATGCCTCTTGTGTGGTTGAATTTGGAATACTGTGCATAGTCCTGGTCAGCCAATCTCAAAAAGGATTTCATACAGTCGGTGCAGAAAAGGAAACCTAAAGTGATCATAAGGCTGGAGTGCCGTCCATATAAGGAAAGACCAAAGAGCTTGGGGCAGGCCCATAGCTACACTGGGCCATCTCAGGGCTAGGCCCCCTGACTTCCTGGCAAGGCCCCACAACTTCCCATCCAGCCCAGGGCCCCCAAGCAGCGGAGGGTGTGGGGAAGGAGCCAGGTGTTCCTGCGCAGATGTCTGGCATGAAGGGCCAGCTATAGTGGCCACACAGAGCCAGACAGCACCTCTCTATTTCCCCCAGAAAGTCTATTTTTCCTGGAAAGAACTTGTTGCTGGCGGGCTGTGCTGTCTGGCACAAGGAGCTGGTTATGGTGGTGTGAGGGGCTGTTGCAAGGAGGAGATGGCTTGGTAGAGGCCTGGGTGGCAGAAACTGCAGAGCAGCTTGGGACAAGACTAGGGTGTCCCCTAAGAAATTTAAATGCCCCTGACTAAAAAAAATCCTGGCTACAGGCCTGGCTTGGGGCATCTTGGGGGAAGACACCTAGGGAGGAATGTTTTATAGGTTTATAAAATTATGCATGGTACGGAGGAACTGGATAGAAAGAACTTTTAATATTAGAATTCTGAGTCACCCAGTGATGTTGACAGGCAATAGATTCAGGACAGATAAAAGACGTACCTGTTCACACAGCCCATAATTAACTTATGAATTCATTGCCACAGGATGTAGCATTGATCTCTAATTGTGATAGCTATAAAAATGAGGGGCTGGTTTCTTCAGTCAGGGAATGGGCTGTAGCTCAGTGGCTGAGCATATGCTGTGCACACAGAAGTTACCCTGGTGTTTCCAGTGAAGGCATCAGGGTGATGTGGAAGGCCACTCTATGCTTGAGCTTCTGGGGAACTCCTGCCAATCAACCTAGAGGATACTGAGTTGGACCAAGTATTTGAGTCAATATAAAGCACCTTCATATGTCCGAAGGGACTAAATACATTCAAAGAGGACAGCCATAATGGACAAGTGAGAACTCAATGCCTAGAAGCAGAGTACTGGTGGGGCTTGACTCCTCCTACTCAAATTTCATTAAATGGCAACTGGATACTGAAAGATAATAATACTTAGCTTTTGCATATTGCTTTTCCTAGGTGTTCCCCATACATGATCGCTGCAAAGGCAGGGCACATTACAGTTACCAAGCAAAGACTGAGACAATGAGGCCACCCAAAAAGTTTGTGGTTGAAGGCTAAACTTGCACACAGACATTGGCTGCTTCCACATAGGGGTGCAAAAATATGTCCCCACTGCTGTAGCAGTGAGCAGCATGGAAAAGGGTGGGAACTGTGTTTACATGCCCCATGCCCAAACTGCTCACTGCTGTCTCTGGTCCCCTTCTCCCTTTCCTCTGTTGCACCAACAAAGAAGTACCAACCTGATGTCAATCACAGTGCCCCTTCCTACAGTCAGGCAACTATCTTTTCCCCTCCCTTTCCCCTTCCTAACTAGCTGACCAGCAAAGCAAAGGTGCAGGGAGGGTCAACTGGCAACATTTAAGAGACGTTTAAAGGGCTGGGAGGGTGAGAATGCAGAGCTTAGTGCTGCCATTTTGTCGGTGGAACTTAACTCTGCCCTTTCCCCATATTGGCTGCAGGCAAACATCCATATAGATACTCCACTCACAGCCATGCAACATAACTTCTGGGGAATGTCATGACATCAGGGTGATACTCTAGGAATTTCCTTTTCCTACAGTATCACCCCAAAATCATGGCATTATCTCTCTCTTTTTTTTAACCTGAAGTGATGTTGGGCACCGGTGCATATATCTCTGTGCCCAATTCCTTCTGGCAGGTCAGCAGCTAAAGCTAGCAGTCCCACTCCCACAAGTCCTTGTGGGTCCCCCACTTGTGCAGACTTAATTAGACCTAATTGATACTCTTGAGCCTATACACCTGAGCTTGCATAACACTTCTCCTACACTATCAACATTTGCAGATTGCTAAACTGAAGCTTTCCCACCAAAACATATTTTACCAAACATCTATCCTAAAGAAGAGTTTTGGGTAACCCAAATGTTTGTACACTACTTTGTGATAACTTATTTGGTCTTTTAATAAGGTATCACATTATTTGTTTATTTACTTACTGACTTATTTCATTTATACCCTGCCTTTCTCCCCAACAGGTACCCAAAGAGGCTTACATCCTTCTCTTCCACTTTATCCTTACAATAACCCTGTGAGGTAGGTTAGGCTGAGAGTGTGTGAGTGACTCAAGGTCACCCAGCAAACTTCCGTTGCACAGTGAGGATTTAAAACTGGGTCTCCCAGATCATAGTCTGATATTCTAGCCAGTACCTGTTTTTACATTTTTTTTTCTTTAAAAAGCTGCACGGTCTCTTTTATTTTGTTAAAAAGTCTATTTTACTGGAGACTACCTCCAATAGTCTAATATTTTCATTTTATTCTTCTTGAGGACATTATGATTGAAAATCACCTTTTCTGACTCCTGCTCCTGAAATCTTAATTTCTGAAATTTAAAATGACAGTGAAAATATCAGTTGTTTTTATTGTATTCAGTGTTATGTGAAATTACACAGCCACTAGCAAAGAGTTGTAATGAATCATTTTCTTCAGAAGATACTTGATGATTGAAAAATACCTCTGTGAAAGCAATCTAGTTAGCTACACTGGTTCCTTCCCATTCTCAAGAAATGTGTACAAAAGTGATCATTAAAGGGTTAGTGCAGTGATTCTTTGTTATGGGCCAGTGCGTTTCTTCACCTTTGGACTTCATGACTTCCAGTTTCACTTTTACACTTTCTAACACAGAAGTGTGTCACTTACCTGCTGTAACTGTGAAGAGACTTTTACTTCAGTGTTGGGTGATAACAGCCCTACTTTATGGGCAGTCATCAACACCACATGAATTGGATTCAGGAAGCTGAATTGGTAGCAAAAGAGAATTGTTTTACAGCACTAACAAAATGAAGTCATAAGAACAGAGGTCCATTAGGTCAAGTATCATGTTTCACATAGTGGCTAAGCAGTTGCCCTGGAGGGCCAAACAAACTGGACATAGAGGCTGACACCCTCCCCTGCTGCTGGCTCCTAACACTGGTACTCAGTGGTTTGCTGCCTTTGTATATTGAGAGTACCTTTACTCACTGTGGCTAGTGGCCTCTGATGACTTATCCTCCTTGCATCTAATTCACCTGTGACACATTGAAATCTAAGAGATTTAGCCCACAATTAGGTTTGCCAAATGACAGGAGGAAAACAATGTATGATGCTTAATTTGTGGAAATAAACCTCTATTAAAGGGACAAGGCATTTTTTTCTCCAGGCCTGCTGGCAACCCTAGCCCTATGCACACTGACCTGGGAGGCGGTCCTAATAAATTCACTGGGATTTACTTGAAGTAGAACCACTTAGGAGTGCTCCCTTAGTATAAGGTAAGCTTTTTCAAGTGAGCCCACTTCATCAAATCCAAGAAGTATCTCTTCATTTGGCAAAGTATTTCTATATAGATGGGGAAAAATATTATAAACAGTGTGGTCAAAAGACTGATATCATATCATAAGACTGTCTTTTCTATTTGTTATTTGCTAAAACAAGTCAAACTATGGTTGGCAACAGGACCAGAGAAAGTATCCTGCCTGAGATTTAGTGTGAAAATGGGCAGTTGAAGCTTTTAATGGCAAATTACTTGGTAAATACCACCCATTAAGGCTTTATTAATCAACAGGACATTTTTTTTCCAGGTATGCAAAGGAAGAACAGCATTTCTGCTTAGGGATGCTGGTGGGTTGCCTAATCTCTTTCTGCTACTATTCCTTTTGGCGGTAGGAGAAAATATTTTTAAAAGTGCAGGTGTCACATACAGTGAAGTGTCACATCACTTCCAGGAACACCCCAGAAGTGATGCCACACCACTCTAGGAATAAACAGAAACTCTATGGTTTTACTAAAGAGTTTCTGGCTATTCCTAGAGTGATGTGACAATCACTTCCAGTTTTCCCCAGAGGTCAGATCATACTGTGTGCACCTCCCCCCATCTCCCTTCCCTCCCCGTCTCCCACCGGGTACCAGCCATTAGCTGGCAACCCTATTTCTACTTCATATAATATGGTTCATAGCACTATAATTAGGATGCTGGCCACAGAGCCAATGTAGTATTAAGGTAGTGGATTAGACAGATCTTAGAAGATCATGTTCAAGCCCTTCTCTGGGTGAGTTTGGGTCAGTGGGACCATTTTCAATCTTGGAAACAGCATGGGGAAGAATAATTAATTTCTCTTCCCAAATGCTGGGCCTTGAGCTATAAGTTATTAAATACACACAACTGCCTTTTAAGACAAAAAAATGTTTTTTGGATTTCCAGTCACAGAATTCTGTGATCATGTGTAGTTTAACGTTAATAACTGGCTAATGCTAATCATAGCAACAAAGTACAAAACGAAAGGAGGACATTTATCGAGGACTTGTTTGAGAGTTGATGATTATTGCATAGTTTGGCATGTTTTATTTCTTCATACTTTTATGAAGTTCTACTTCACAGGATTCTGATTTCTAGACCTTCTCAGACACATGATTCTCTCCCCCCCCCCCCCCCCCAATTAGTGGGAAAATGTACCCTGACTACGGAAACCATGGGTCAGGAGGACCAGCTCAGGCAGCAAAGTGGAGAGATTTGTCACTCTTCAGTGAGACTGTAACAAAGCCATCAAGTATTGAGGGTCTGGCCTTGCTTCACTGGAGGCGACATCTTGTCTGTGCCAGCTACATTTCCCTGTTTTTCATCCTTTTGATATAATTTCATTTATTATGATTTCATGTATTGTAAATGGGGTCCCACTTTGTCTTGTATTTGTCATATGTTCTCTCTAAAATAGTGTCTTTGCTCAAAGAAAAATGAAGTTCTACACCTAAAATTCTCAGAATAATACAGGAAGATTTAGTAAAACGTCATCTGTTTTCTTTCTGTTACCTCAGCTCTATCCTATTATGGTGGCTTGCCTCTGTGAACAAAATCAGTGGTGATCTTGCTATAGCCGTAACATCACACTTGTTAATAGAAACAGATGTGATGACTGAAGTGCTTAGATACCTGGTTTAAAAGGGCATCTGTTATTAATAGGCACACACCAAGGCATTCTGTCCTAGTTAAATTGTAAAAATCATCACACCTTCTCCAGTTCAAAAATCACCATGAGAATTATAGGTACCAGCTGACCTGCTCTTGTGCTGTTAGGGATTTTCCTGCTAGATGCAGCAGGCTATAGGAGGAGGAATAAGTTAGGAAGTTGGTGCCCTTGTTCTGATTTAGGGTTGCCAGCCGGCATGGAGGGGGGGAAATCCTGTCTCCCTTAATAGAGGGTTAATGTGGGCAGTTGAAGCATGGAGGTAAATAACATCATCTGGTAAATAAGAGCCCATTAAGCTCTATTAAATGGACAGGACACAAATGAAAAGAGTGGGAACACAACACTGTTTCCCAACATACAAAGTTGCTTCATAGTTTATGAAAAGTACTGGAGTCCGGAGGCTGGTAACAGTGAAATCAGCATGGTGGTTTATTGTGGGTCAGATGGAACATGAGAAACTCTGGGCTCAGAGCCCTCTTTTATGCTGGTTGGGGATAATCCCCCAACCTCCCCCAAATGTCCTGATAGGACCTTACGATTGTGGTTACAGGGCATAGATCCAGACATGGACCGATATTTTTCCAGGGGTTGGCTGGGGCAAGCTCAGTACCTGGTTGGGTGCGTGAGACGAGATGCTGTCCATCGATTCGAAATGAGCTGCTGGGGAGCAGCGGCTGGTCCAGGAGCTTCAGGCCTTCGCAATGTGCCCCGTCTTACCACAGGATTGGCACGTTGCCTCATGGAACTGGCAGGAATGTCGCTCGTGGGGGTCTCCACAGCTAGCACACATTGGGGGGCGGCTGGTGGAAAGGGAGCAGAGACAGCGGCCAGGGTCGTGTGCCGGGATCGGAAACTGGGGGAGCAGGACGCACCTTTTTGAGAGTGAGGTCGCAGCTGGCAGATGTCTTCCTCCTCTGATGCATCCGATTCGGAGGTCGCAGTGCACTGCATGTGGGTGGCTAGGTGGTCCTTCTGGGTTGTCTCGAATGCAACCATCATCTGCAGCACCTTCTTGATTGTGGGCTTGGAGAGTGCTATAAGCCATCGCCAAGGCTTGGCCTCACACCCGTCCACGAAACTGCCCAGCAAGTGGTCCTCTACGTGCCGGTACTCACAACTGACTGCCAGCCGGCGGAGGTTGGCGAGGAACATGGTAGCACTCTCAACCTGTCTGTTGGGCCCTCTGTAGGAACTGCACTCGGAGCGCCAGCATGGAGGGCTTGGGTGCAAAGTAATCCCCCAGTAACTTTAGGATGTTGTTGTAGGAGATGTCCAGTAGGTCATGGGGAGCGATCAGGCTCTGAGCCAGGCACATGGTACCAACACCGCAGTGGCCCAGGAGCCAGGCCTGTTTCATGTCGGCCTCTGTGAGTCCATGCACAGTCAGGAGGAACCCGAGTTGCCTTAACCAGGCTTCCCAGGTCTCAGGTCAGGAAGGGTTGAATGGAGGGATTTGTCCCACAGTGGCAGCCATATTTACCGGAGCGGTGCGGTGAGCAATGTCCTCTGGGGCTTGCGGCAGTGCCTCGGAACGCTGGAGCTCGGCGTTGCCTTGTGCTGGTGGATCAATGTTCAGTGCGTCACTGCTCGGTTTGGCTGATGAGTCGCTCATCGGAATCCCATCCTTGTCACCACTAAAAAGTACTGGAGTCGGGAGGCCGGTAACAGTGAAATCAGCATGGTGATTTATTGCGGGTTGGATGGAACATGAGAAACCCTGGGCTCAGAGCCCTCTTCTATGCTTGTCAATGGAGGCCCAGGTAGCAGCCACTGCCAAATCAGCCTTTTAACATCTGAGGCTGGTGCGGCAGTTGGTCCCCTTCCTGGACCGCTCAGACCTGGCCACAGTGATCCATGCAACGGTCACCTCGAGGCTAGACTATTGTAACGCTCTCCACATGGGGCTGCCATTGGGGCAAATCTGGAGGCTTCAGCTGGTGCAGAATGCCGCAGCAAGGTTGTTGATGTGTCTCCCGAGATGGGAGCACATACGACCAACACTAGAGGCACTGCACTGGCTACCAGTGGCGTACCGGATTCGCTTCAAGGTGCTGGTATTGGCCTTTAAAGCCCTAAATGGCCTGGGTCCGACCTACCTAAGGGACTGCCTTTCCCCGTATATACCCCAGAGAGCACTTCGGTCCGGGGCCCAACATCGCCTGGCCATACCTGGCCTAAGAGAAGCCAGGCTTACTGCCACCAGGGGGAGGGCTTTTTCGGTGGCGGCCCCTAGCTGGTGGAACAAACAGTTCCGCAGGGCCTGCAAGGCAGCGCTCTTCCACCAGGCATTTGGATAGGGGCCGCCGCCCTCTTTCTGTCCCCCCTTGTCACCTAGTGACCACCAATGCGCAACAGAACTTTACCATCTAGTCGCTATGCTCCCAATAGCAGGTTGTAGGTAACATCACCTGGTATGCCATCAGATAGCACTAAGCACTTTAATATCTGTAGTAGGCAATATGTTTTATGCAATGTTGTAATGTTTTAACTGGTTTTAACTATTTTATTGTGAACGATGTTCACCTAATTATGTAAGCCGCTCTGAGCCTGCTATGCGGGGAGAGCGGCCTAGAAGCCGAATTAAATAAATAAATAAATGCTCCCCCAAATGTCCTGATAGGACCTTACAATTGTGGTTACAGGGCATAGGTCCCCTGTAGGAACCTAGGTACATGATTGGTGGCCTGTTAGGATCCGGCTCGCTGTTGTTCTACCTGGCTGAAGCTCAGGTAGCTCCAGACCATGTGCCACGTGGCGGTCACCATTACAAGACCGCATGGTGACCGCGATAGTAATACACAACAGTTTACCAGTCCTTTCTTCCTCTGAAGCCAACAGCAGGGTTACCAGTAGAGGAGTTTCCCAGAGCAGAGCTCTTTTAGCTGGAGTTTGAACCTGGGTATAGTTGCCGGTCCCATCTGTCCACTGGTGGGGTGTGGGGGATGAGGGGTAGGGTTGCCAGATCCAGGTTGGGAAGCTCCTGGGAATATAAGGATGGAGCCTGGGCAGGACAGGGACCACAGTGGGGTATAATGCCATAGGGCCCATCCTCCAGAACAGGCATTTTCTCCAGAGGAACTGATCTATGTCATCTGGAGATGAGCTGTAATTCTGAGAGAACCCCAGGTTCCACTTGGTGGCTGGCATCCCTAAACCTGGGGCCCAAAACGACTACTCTGCTGCTGAGTTGTGACTGAAATGACAACAGAAGAAATATTGGGACTATGGATACAGTTGCCAGTTCTGGGTTGGGAAAATCCTGGATATTGGGGGGGGGGGGGGGGGTGCCTGCAGTAGGCAGAGTTTGAGGAGGGGAAGAAGCTCAGCAGGGGTGAAATTCCAGCGAGTCCACTCCCCAAAGTAGCCATGTGCTCCAGAGGAACTGATCTCAGCAGTCTGGAGATCAGTTGTAATTCTGAGAGATCTCCAGGCCCCACCTACAGAGTGGATTGGGGAGTCAGCCACTTAAAAAGGAAGATGGCAGGCTTGGTATTTTCCCTTTAACAGATCACATGACAAATTTCTAAGGTACGGGGGGGGGGGGTTAAAGAGCACTTTGGAGGCTTATCTTTTGAAATCTTCATTGGGGGGGACTGGGTGCCACCATGGACTGTGTACACATGAACCCAGCCTAAGAAATCTGGAGAGCAATCCTAAGCAGGTCTATTCAGAATCCTACTCAAGCCTACTCTGTGGGGCTTCCTCCCAGGAAAGTCAGCTAGAGTTGGATGGGTGAGAAGCAGCAGTGGCTCTAAGAATGGGAGGGTAGGCTAACATGTCTTAGGGCTTCACAAGAAACAGCCCTAGGAAGAATAAATGTCATGGGGGCCACAAGGCCCCAGGGTTCTGGAGCAGGCTGGATGCTATTTTAAAATCTCACCCATGACAGCAAAATATACTAAGTATAACAGAGACAAATTTGTAGGTAATGGTAATAATAATAATTAGCATTTCCATAGCCCTTGTGGTGGATTGCTCAGGACACTTCATGTATCTCAGTCATCTTTACAACAGCCCAGTTGCTGTTATCCCCATATTATAGATAGGGGCAACCTCCCACCAGTCACCTGCATCTACAGTTCCATAGTGCAGCGGGGGGAAATGGGGGAAACAAAATTACATTCGTCAGTGCCACAACATCACTTCTGGAAGTAGCATCATGATATTGCACGATGCTCTAGGATTCACTTGAAACTATGGTTTTTAACCGCAGAGTTTTGAGTTAATCCGAGGGAGTCCTGCAGTGTACTCACTTCACTTTAGGTTACTCAGCCTGAAGTGATGCTGTGGGACTGACAGATGCCATTTGGTCAAGTCCCACACTCAGCAGTTTCAACCCTAGGCCTGACACTAAGAGAATAGTGGCTTGCCTAAGGCCAGTTAGTAAGTATGTGGCACATTTGATATGAGGACTTGCTGATCAAGCTATTAATTAGTTATTACTGCATTTGATTTATAGCCCATCATAGCTCAAACACTGAAGGCAGGATACATATCAAGCAGGACCATATCAAGCCTGTGCTGGCAGCGCTGCACTGGCTACCTATAGCATACCGGGTTCACTTCAAGGTGCTGGTTCTTACCTATAAAGCCCTATATGGCCATGGTCCAACATACCTTAGGGACCGCCTCTCTCCATATATACCCCAGCGAGCACTGCGGTCAGGATCAGACCATCGACTCAGTGTCCCGGGTCCAAAGGATGCCAAGCTTACCAGAACGAGAACCAGGGCTTTTTCGGTGGCGGCTCCCGTCTGGTGGAACAAGCTCCCGGAGGAGATCAGGGCCCTGCGGGACCTCATGCAGTTCCGCAGGACCTGTAAGATGGAGCTCTTTCGCCAGGCCTTCGAATAGGAGCCGCCACCGGAGACACCGGTTAGGCCGGTGATTCCACCCATCATATTAACTAGCTGTGATGGAACCTGACTCAGCACAGCCCAAGCAAGATGGCTCGGGGCTCAGACCTGCCATTAGGTCGCCAGAGGTTATGTTACTGGAAGCTTTAATATGTATTAATCATGTATTTCTTGGAATGTTTTTAATTGATTTTATGTGTTTCAATGTAATATTTAGGCCCTAGGCCCATGGAAGCCACCCTGAGCCCGTTCGCTGGGAGGGCGGGATATAAATCCAAAAAACAAATGATAAATAAATACATACATACATACATACATACATACATACATACATACATACATGATTAACAGTGCAGTCCTATGTAGAGTTTCTCCAGTCTAAACCCACTGATTTCAGGGGGCTTAGTCTGCAGGAACTCAGCAAAGAATTGAACTGTAAATAGATTACCAGTATCTTCTTTGCCTACCCACAACTGGAAGGGAGAAATCCAGTCTCATTCGCAAAGAGGGTAGAATGCATAGTAATTGTTTTTAAAAACAGACAATTACTCTCTATATGGTATCAAGAATATTCCCAGTTTTTCCCAGTATGGCAAAGATACTGCCCCCGCCCACCCCCCACCCCCATATACAATAAACATGCTACATTTATCCTTTCTACACAGTGGTTGAGTATACAAGGCCCCAAACTAATCTTAGCAATGTTACACCTTTTCTCCATTGTAACAGGTACATTCCCAACATTTTAGTCACCAGATCTTTCTCCGGAGTGTGTGGTGGTGGGACGCTGAAACGTTAGGAATGTGCCTGTAAGTGATCACATGCACTGACTGAGCTGATCTGGGAGATTTTCTTGAAGGTGTACATTGAATGTCTCAATAACATTCTAAAAGGAATGCCAAGCAATTCGCTTTCAGACCAGCTCCTTTCTTGGGTTTGTCTCTAAAGATCTTCAAAGGATCGGGTTCCAAGAGTAGAAACTCAGATTTGTATAGTTTAGCTAGGATCTTGGACAGAATGGTGAGACCTGAGGCCTAATGTTTTCCCCTGTGTCCTCCACACGATCAGAAGTGTGTGGCTGGCGTGTGCTGGAAACTCAGTTCCCAGGAATACACGGGCCCAGTTTGGATGATGGTGTGAGCAGAGAAGGGGCTTCATTCTTTACCCTCATGCAATTTCCCCCAATATGAAATGGCCCCAGGGGGCTACTTTTTGCCTTTTGTGGGGCTCAGTTTGTATTGATGGTAGGGTTGCCAGCTCTGGGTTGGGAAATACCTGGAGATTTTGAGGGTGGAGCCTGAGAGGAAGGACTTCAGTGGGGTATAATACCATAAAGCAGCCATTTTCTCCAGGTGACCTGATCTCTGTCACCTGGAGATCAGTTGCAATCCAAGGAGATCTCCAGCCACCACCTGGTGGTTGGCAGCCCTAATTGATAGGTTACACCTAGGCGTTGCCAATACAGAAAATAGCACCTATCCCCTAGGGCATTTCAGGTTGGGAAAATAGCACAGTAGTGGAAAGGCTGAAGCTCCTTCTCCTTGAACCCCATAATACCAATTTGAATGGGGTTCTTGCACACCTGGGAAATTAGTTCCTAGCATAGAACTCCCAGTGCTTGTATGATCACATGGCCCTTTAAGAGAGTCAGGAAAAATATAATATGTCTGTAGGCTGGGTTCAAATCCATAAAGCTTGTAGTCTTTAAGCAGCATCTGGACAAACACTTGTCAGGGATGCTCTAGGCTGATCCTGCACTGAGCAGGGGGTTGGAATAGATGGCCTGTAGGGCCCCTTCCAACTCTGTGATTCTATTATTCTAAACTCATGGATGACCCTGGGGCAGTCACTATTTGTCAGCCCAATCTACATCACAGGATTGTTATAAGGCTAAAATGAGGGGAGGGAACGCTAGGTAGGCCCTCCTGGGGTTTCTTAGAGTAAGCGTGGTATAAATAGCTAATAGATGATGGACTTGCTTCAGAGAAGTTTTGCTTCTCTGAAAGCTTCTTCGCAGGATGTCATGCTACTATTAGAGCTTTTTTATTTAAAGTGAAACTAGGAGGATAATGAATCTATGACAATAATGAAATAACTAAGAAAAAGTACACTGAATCAGCATGAATGTAAATCTGAAACCTCCTGGTTTGTATGCTGGTGTCCATGATCATGGTAAGCCCTGGCCCTATGAAAGGTGCAGGGTCTCCATCTATTATGTTTTAACACTCTTCTCCCCCTTTCTTCAAGGCAAGAGCCTGAATAGCTCCACTGAGCATTAGAACTTGGGAGTTAAGCTGAGGTTGCTATGCAGGGGAAGGCAATGGCAAATCACCTCTGCTTCTCTCTTGAACAGGAACACCCTGAGGATGGAGTCTCCATGAGTTGGTTGCAACTTGATGGCCTCCTCCTCCTGTGTCTCCCTTCCTCCATTTTTCTTTCACAATCACCCTATGAGGTACACTAGGCTGAGAAACCACAGTAGTTTGGTCAAAGGTTACCTACTTTATTACATAGCTGAATGGCAATTTGGACCACGGTTTTCTTAGTCCTAAACGACCACAAGAGTTGTCCTGGCTTACTCCAGTGCCCTTTTCTAGGTATGAACACATAAACCTGCCTTATACTGAATCAGTATTGTCTACTCAGACTGAAAGTGGCTTTCCATGGTCTCAGGCAGAGGTCTTTCACATCACCTACCACCAGATCCTTTTAGCTAGGGGTGCTGGGGGCTGAATCTGGGACATTCTGTATGCCAAGCAGATGCTTGACCACTGAGCCATGGCCCTAATCCAATGAAAATACGCATGGTATGAAGATAAGCATAGTAAAATTAGGGGCTGAGGAAAAGTTGGCAATACTAACATAGAGGATGGGGCAATATAGTAAATACTATCTCCTGTATTCCTCCATACCTCCAAACCTATCAGTTTTCCATACACAGTAGAATCATCAATGTCTCCAGGTCTGTATGGACAACAGTTCGGCCTAGCCTTTAGCTAGTTTGTGTGTTACATACACTTAGTTAGTGAATTACCCAGTGTTAGACTGCCTCTTCTGCATGATACCTTGAATCTTGAACCAATCATTCCTGGAGCTCCTAGTCCATCTTAGCCCATGATCTCAAAAGCACTCCAATTTAATTATGTCTTCAGTTCCTATGGTCTGGTGTGGATACCTGCCAACATCTGCCAGGAGAACACAGGAGCATTTGTGTCAGAATAATAGCGCCTTTTTATAGTTCATCTGATTGGTGCCAGGTTCTGGTTCTGATGTTTGAATATAGTATAACTTATCCTCTGCTTGTAACTGTCACCATTAACACTGAAAGTGCTTACTGAGTAGACCATTAAGAAAATAAAAGGACTTTATTCAACATAAGGTCTGGCTTATTGGATCTTACAAGATTCTCACAACAAGTCTGGGGGTCCTGTATACATGTTATAACCAACCGTGCCTTTGTGCCTGCTTATTAATCTTTATCAGCTGTAAAGGCCAAACATCCCACACAGATGTTATCAAAATCCTTTTTATAAAAGCTACATTAGGAGGGCCAATTTTGGAGCAAAGAGGTAGCAAGGGAGTTGATACTGAATCCTTTTCCTGTCCATTATTTCTCCATAATACATCCCATCCCTCTGGATCTCCCCTGCCATTGATGGATTCCAAATACATTTGCTGTCACAAATGCAATTTTGGAATTGTTAAAAGGGGGAACCTAATGGGAGGAAAGGTGATTTAAAACAGAGAAATGTCAGGTGAGAATAGATTAAGACAGCCCCTCTCCTGCTTCCTCCAAATCAACTCTTCCCAGACTGGCCTTTCTCACTCTCTTTTAAAGGCTATTAGAATTCTGTCACATGTATTTGTGTACAACATTTAGTTAGTCCTGAGTGCCGATCTTTTTAAGCATGTTTTTGGGAGCTAAGCCATGGTTTTTATTCTTCTATAAAGTGGGGTCGGTCCAACAATCCTCCAAGGAGACTTCCTCCAATTTGAGTGGCTCTTCCTCCAACGGAATAGCCACATAAGTTGGAAGAAGGCTCCAAACTTTGCTCAGATGAGTCATAGGACTGGCCACAAGATCTTAATGGATTATTCATCTATTCTCATTGCACAATTTGGTCCTTTCTTCTGCTTATTTATCACTGTCAGTGTTGTGGCACTGAATATTTATGGTGTATATTGAATTTTAAATGATTGTTTTATTTCATTTGTAAGTTGCCTCAAATCTATGAGAAGATGTAGGGTTAATTTGTGTTAAAGAAATAAATAGCACTGATCAATTGTTTGAAGTCCCTCACATTGCCATGTATCTTTTCATCCATGGCCCGCTGTGCTACCCCTGTCCGCAGAGATTTTCTCACTCCTCTCCAAATTCACCTTCTTCCTCAGATCAGCTCTCTTTCCTGGCACAAAGCACTGGGCCAGCTGGATGACCACTGTGTCCTCATGTTCTTCCTTCTGCAAAAACATAGCAGTTAGCGGCAGAATGAAATGCCTTGTCCTAGTGAGGGTCCATTTTTCAGCCAGTCAAGTGATATGTGTAGGTTCATATATCTGAGGTTTTATTGTCATTTGGTTCTTTTGTAATGTATTGTAATGATTTGGGTTTGGTCCTCATCCCCAGTGATATACAACTTGTTACTACAACCTGACTATTCACAAGGTTTTGCTGTGAGAAATAAAATTAAGTTAACATTCCTGTGAATCCAAAATATCCACCATGAGATACAGAAGAATCACCACTCTCAAGGTCAAGGTAGACCATTTAAATCAATTTATTTACACAAACTCTGTTTTACTCCCCAGTGGGTTCATAGAGTGTCTTACAACAACATTTTCACCTCCTTAATTTTATCTTGGCCGCCGTCACACAGCCCTTTAATGTGGGAGGAAGTGCTGTTTCCTCCCGCATTTAAAGGGACTGATCAGACCAGCCGCGGCTAGTCCCATGTCAAAGCGGGCTCAATTGCGGGTTCCCCATGTTTTCCGACCCTGGGAAAATCAAGTATTTTCCTGGTGGTTGTGCAAGGAACCCACAATTGAGCCTATCTGGACAGCCCTCTCTTGCAATCATTGAGAGAGAGGGCTGTCCAGATCGTCCCTCCTGGTTTCCCCCCACTTTTTGCACTTGGGCACTTGTGCCCAAGTGCAAAAGGGGGAAAAAACACCCCCAAACTTACCAGGCCGCCACTGGGGCTTGGGGAAGGGTGCCTCCCCTGGCCGCTGCCATCGCTGCCTGCCTCCTCTGCTGTCACCTCTGCCTGCCTCCTCTGTAGGGCTGCCAAGTCAGCCCGGGGGGCGGGGGATCCCCCGCTAAAGGGGTTCCCGATCTGCCGGCCAGCATTTGGCCAGCGGGGGGAACCCCACCCCCGACGTCATCCAGCGAGGACGATGTAATGACGTCATTGGAAGTGACATCAGCACGTTGGGGGCGTTGCCAGGGCGACGTTCTGGCAATCGCCCCAAAACTCTATGATACCATAGAGTTTTGGGGCGATTGCCAGAGCATTGCCCTGTCAACGCACCCAACGTGCTGACATCACTTCCGGTGATGTTGCTGGGCGCGCACGCTTTGCGCTCACGCCAGGAGAAACTCCCGGCCAGAGGGGGACTCCCCCCCCCCGCCAGTGAGTTTTGAAGACTTGGCAACCCTAGTCCTCTGCCACCCACCTCTTCAGCCGCCCCCTGCCGCCGCCTCCACCACCCCCAGCCGCTGCTGCCGGGTTTGGGATGTTTACACATCCCAACCCAAAATAAAAAAACCTGGTCCCTTTAAATCCGGGAGGGCTCCCAGATTTAAAGGGCGGTGTGACCGCAACCCTTCACAACAACCCTGTCATGTAGGTTAGGTTGAGAGAGAGAGTGACTGGTCCAAGGTCACTCGGCACACTTGGATGGCAGAGTGGGGATTTGAACCTGAGTCTCCCAAGATCCTAGTCCAACAGTAAGTCTGACTCTCAAAATGCTGAGAAGTCTGTGAACTTTCTTTTAAAAAGCAGATTAATGGGACACTAATGCATACTAGGGCCATGGCATGTGAGGGGAAGCCTCCCTCCTGCCATTTTCCCGGTCTTAAAATGGCTGTACTGAGCTGCTATTTGCCCCAGTAGGTAAAACAATTGGCTTTAACTCCTCCCCCCTCCCCCTGCAACCCCAGTCTGAATCAGGTCCCCACAAACTTGATTTTGAAAAGCAAACGTTCTTGAGAGGTTATTCATGGTATCATCTCTGCTGTGGCCTTCTGCTGTCAGAACACTGGAAAACACTGGTGTCCTCACATTTGCTTGCACTATTTCCTTGTAATCCTTGCCTCTCTCTCTCTTTCCCCTGCCCATCCCACTGTCAAAATGTAGACTGCAAGTTTCTCAAAGTAGAGACCTGACTTTTGCTTGAGTTACTCTCTTAAGGTGCCATAGACAGTGATAGTGGTGTATAAGGAGATGAAGCTAGATGATGATAATAATTTTGTTCAACACAGCAGAACTAGATTTCAGAATCTTTCTTTGCCCTTTGCCCCCCCCCCACACTTTAACTGCCAGCCCCCACTACCACTTCTGTGATACTCAGTTTGCATTATGTCCCCTACAGCCACAAGGTCATAAGGCCCACAGTCCCTGATATTTGTTGTTAAAGTCAGAGCTGATATCTTTCCTATTATATAAAGCCGTTTTAAGATTCCAAGGGGCAAGATTCCATGGGGCGCAAAAATCAGTTTGCTGGATGGACTGCCCCTCAAAAGGGGTCCCTGGCCATTGGCTGCATTCTCTCCCTGCTTTGCCTCAGTCCCACCCACAGAGCCACCAGCCAGCGTCCTGGCCTCAGTCTGGAGGGAGCCAGTGAAGGGGAAGGACCAATGGGGTGCTGGGTCCACTCTTCTCCTCCGCCCACTGCCAGGTGGGTCTAACTGTCCCCTCAGTGGCCTGCTTCTGTCAGTGACAAGACAATGGACTATCAACATAACCCCCCTCCCCCACACACTGCCAGCATGCCCAGAATAAACTGTCAGAATAAACTGTCAGAAACAGGGGGGCATTTCACACAGCCCCCTGTAGCGCTTCAGGACCGGTACAAGCACAGAAGAACGCTTGGGAGGAAGTTTCAAGGTAAACCGGCTCAGGAACGCTTCCCCAGTGGGAGAGGCACGTTTCTGTGTGAAAGGGCCAATATGTTCCATTAGGGAAACGGTACTAATAAGGTTCTGTGTAAAATGCCTGACAGAAACGGTTACTGAAGAGTTACTGAAACGGAACACATTGGCTGTGTGAAATTCCTCAGGCCCTCTCTCCTGCTTAGCTCCACCACGGCTGGCTGGCTAATGAGGTGGGCCAGCAACTATCAAACCGTTCCCTTCAACCCCCTGCAGTGTGGCTGACTTTCCCCCTAGGGTTGCCAGTCTCCAGGTGGAACCTGGAGATCTCTCGCTGTTACAATTGATCTCCAGATGACAGTGATCAGTTCCCCTGGCTGCTTTGGAGGGTAGACCTTATGGCATTACAGCTTGCTGAGTCCTTCTATCCCCCCCCCAAAGAAATGCTGCCCTCCACAGGATCCACCCCCCAAATCTTCAGGTACTTCCATCACAGGGTTGCCAGGTCTAGGTTGGAAAATCCCTGGAGACTTTAGGGATGGATCCAGGAGAGGGTGGGGTTTGGGGAGGGGAGGGGCCTTGGCATAGTACAATGCCATAGAGTCCACCCTCCAAAGCAGCCATTTTCTCCAGGGGAGCTGATCTCTGTCAACTGGACATCCATTGTAAAAGCGGAAGATCCCCAGGCCCCACCTGGAGGTTGGGAACCCAATTCCATCATCAGAACCGGCAACTTTCCCCTCATGCCCGTTGCTAGGCAACCAAGCTTGCTTCTCTGAAAGTCCCTTTCCACACCTATGATGGCCTTTGGGAGAAAACTCATTAGGGCTATGACAGAATGCCATAGAGGCCACCCTCAAAAGCAGACATTTTCTCCAAGGGAGGGGGGAAGATCTGTTGTCTGGAGTTCAATTGTAATACCTGGCGATCTTCAGGCTCCACCTGGAGGTAGGCTACCCTAGGCGTAGCAGTCAGTGCTTCAGAGTAGGATCTGCTAGACCCAGGTTCTTGCTGAGTGGGTGATTTCGGGCCAGTCACAGACTTTAAGACTAACCTACCTCACAGGGTTGTTGTGCAAGTCAAAAAGGGGGAGAGAAGAATGATATCAGCTGCTTCGGTCCCCATTGCAGAGAAAGACTACTTTTCCACCAGGGGAAGTATGGTTGCCAATCTCCAGGCGAGGGCTGGAAACCACTCAGAATTACAAGTGCTCTCCAGATGGCAGAGATCAATTCCCCTGGAGAAAAGGGTGGACTCTATGTCCTCATACCCTGCTGAGATGGACCCTTTATGACAGCCAATGTGACATAGCAGTCAGGGTTTCAGAGCATGGAGGAAGCTGCGGGGGGGGGGGGGGATGGAAACTTGAAGAGTGAGGTTGATGATTGGCTGGGAAGGAGATAGGGTTGCCAACTCCAGGTGGAAAATTCCTAGAGACTTGAGGGGTGGAGCCTGGAGACAGTGAGGTTTGAGGAGGAGTGGGACCGCAGACATGTACAATGCCATAGACTCCACCCTCCAAGCCAGCGAGTCCCTCATGGGGAACCATTGTTGCCAATCTCCAGGTGGGGGTTGAAGATCACTCAGAATTACAACTGCTCTCTGGGGGGAGGGGGGAGGAGATAGAAAGCTGAAGCCATGGGACAGATAATGATACATTGACAGTTGGCTGGGAGGTAGGCTTGCCAACTTCAGGTGGGGACATTCCTGGAGATTTAAGGGGTGGACCCTGGAGAGGGGGAGGTTTAAGCAGGGGTGAGACCTCAGACAGGTTCAGTGCCATCGACTCCACCCTTCAAACCACCCATTCCCTCATGTGGAACCATTGCTGCCAATCTCCAGGGGAGGAATGGAGATCACGCTGAATTACAACTGCTCTTCAGATGACAGAGATCTTCCCCTGGAGAAAATGGTGGCCTCTGTGTCATTATAACCAGCTGAGGTTGCCACAGCAAATTGACACTGAGTGCCTAAGGCCGGGGCACTCTCCCAGAGCCTCTTTCTAGAGCCCGTTGTATTTATTTCCACAATGGGCCTTATTCCTAGTGATTATATAAGAACATTAAATACTAACCTCCTGGACACACAGGAGAACTCAGTGGCTCCCAAAAGCTGCAAAACAAGCAAACTGCAATTAATTTTATTCACGAATACCTGGTCATAAATCCCTTTAAGGGTTGGTCATGTGTGGGATCTGCCACTCATGTTATATGAAAAACCACATGCCACCTCTCTTCCTTGGCTTGCCATTTAAAAAAAATTGTTCTCAATCAGTGCCTCAGTTCCAGTTTTAATGAGGAAAAATTTGTGGCTTGGAAAGTTTCCACACCAGTATCTTATACTTATCCTTCAGTGTTTTTCTTACTCTTTCTATCTGTTCTCTCTTCTTTGGAACTCAGGGTGCTGTACATGTATCGAGGGTTCCAAGTGGCCTCTCATCCAGGCAACAAGAACCACCAGGCAGTCAGCAAGATGTGTCTGGGCTGTACCATTCAAACCCCATGTGAGGGTTCAGTTTATACACAAAGGGAAAAAAACCTGTTATTTTTTAAATTTAGGTATTGTGTAGTCCACTTTTCTCTCCAATTGGGACCTGAGGAGGCTTACAATATTCTTCCCCCTCCATTTTATCCTCATAACAACAACCCTCTGAGGTATGTTAAACTGAGAGTGACTGGCCTAAGTTTCCAATGCAGAGTGGGTATATGAAGTCTGACGCTTTAACTAATAAACCACCTGGATGCATTGTGGGATTGTCAGGTCCCCCTTCACCACTGGCAGGGGGGTAGGGTTGCCTGCTCAAGGTTGGAAAATTCCTGGAAATTTGGGGTTGGAACCTGGGGAGAGGAAGGAAACTCAGTTTGGTATAAGGCCGTACGGTCCACCCTCCAAAGCATCCATTTTCTGCATGGGAGCTGATCTCTGTAGTCTGGAGATGGGCTGTAATTCCAGGGGATCCCCAGGTCCACCTGGAGGCTGGCATCCCTAGAGGCCATTCCTACACACATGACTGTAATGAATCTGAACAAGTGCTTTTTGGTCTGGGAAGGTGTGTGTCACATTGCAAAACTTTCCACATATGGGGATTTTTTCCCCAGAAACATACATTCAAAGATAAACCTCTATACAGTAAATTATAGTATCCTATTCTTCTTTATTGCTTATTGCCCTCGTGATAATAAAACTTGTACAAGAGGGTACTGACATGTATCAAGGTGTTTTTTTCCTTATTTAATTTTCAAACATAAGTGTACTTACAGTAGAGAAGGACTACAATTCACCGTGGAGGAAAATAAGTCGTGTAGTTCCTTGAAATCTGTGCTCGATTGTGGCTTTGCAAAAGTCCTATCATAATCAGCTTTAAAAGGGTTATTTTCCCCTTCCATATTTTAGAAACTATGTAATAAAGGTCAGCAGGCGTGTAATGCAAGCTTCTGACCAATTTTTGATTTTCAGTGCACAGAGAGTATGTGGTGGGTACTCACAGTTCAGATGATACTAACTCTCTGAGCGCGGCAGGTCTTCTGCGGAGGCAAGGCCTTTCCTGAAATGCCCGAGGAATGTCAGGCCAGTCATTTGCCACTTGACAGTGGCTGTGTGTGATGGCCATCTAATGGGACGATTCCTTTGCAACATCATTGACCATCAGAACTGGGGGACTTATTCCTTTCCTTCTTCTCTTTCTGGAGTTTGTGGGCTCATTTAGCATACATCGCCAGAACTGGTCATCAGTGATCCTCCAGCAGCAAAACATAGCCACCATTTCCCCCATTGTATAGGGAACAGGGTTTCTTACTAGCAGCAGGAACTAATTCAAAGGTAAACCACCTGCTGTGTAACTGTTGTTACAGGAGATAAAAACGGTGTCGAGTTTAAGAGGCCCTGTGGCATGAACAAAAACAGTAATTTTAATAACTTTTTTTCATTTCACCAGTCCTCATTATCTGAGGCCCTAAACCGTAGTTTACTTGGCTTGTGTGTATTGTGTGTAACTCCAACTGTGTGTTTTTGGCTACAGCTGATAAACCCGATTGCTGCCCTATTGATTGTCATCCAGAAAAGAATGGAATGTATAGGGTTCCTGAGGCTGGTAACAGGGGAGCAAACAAGCTGTGTGTCAAAGGGGCAGTGGAGGTCCTTGCCTTTCCACAGAAGACAAAGAGAGCCTGTTGTGGCCACAGCCTCCTAGACCGCAGCCATTGATTGGGCTGTTTGCATTCATTGAGAAGAGGAGTTGATAAGTACAAAGAGGTGAGCTTGCCATGCTGACAGAATATGGAGCCAGTGGCAATGCTGCACTTATTCTGGAGTCTGTTTAAAGTGCAGGAGCTTGGCTTGACCATCTTTGTGCTGCTCAGCAACATTAAAAAGTGAGTAGATCCAGGTGGGTGGCCGTGTGGTCTGAAGCTGTAGAACAAAGTTTGAATCCAGTGGCACCTTTAAGACCTGTTTGGGCTCTCTGGCTTTCATCCCACAGAATAAATGCCACCAACCCCACTTTTGGCCAAACTGTACTGTACTGATTTCCAAACTACCGAATGGAGACATAATCCCACTAGCTGTGACTTCTTGTTTGTTTGCTTGCTTGTTTTTCTTCTTATCTGTTAGCTCTTCACCCATCATTCTTGTGCATTCTAGCCCAGGCCAGCCAAAAGACATGCAGCAGGCAAAAGCCAGTTCTTTGCAAGGACATGCTCCTTCTGTTTGTAGTAGAGACAACTGGGCTTGAAATCGGAGAGATGTGGGTTCAGGGTTTCTCTGTGCTCTGGATTCACAGGGAAATCTCAGGCAAGTTGTTATCTCCCAGACTCAATTAGACAGCTACAAAACCAAAATAGTAAAGATATACCTCACAGGGTTGTTGTGAGGGGAAAACCACAGAACTTTCAGGCAAGGTAGTGCTATTTAAAGAGAGAAGTTTTGCTATGCTTTATGTACTGTCGGCTTTATTGAACTCTTACAGTGCCATCCTAAGCCGGTTTACTAAGAATCCTACTCAAGTCCATTTAATTGGATTTATTTATTCTTATTTACTTCATTTATACCCCACTTTTCTCTTCAGTGAGGACCCTAAGGGGCTTACAACATTGTCCCCTTCTCCATTTTATCCTTACAACAATCCTGTGAGATAGGATAGGCTGAGTGTGTGTGATTGGCCCAAGCTCACCCAGCAAGGTTCCATGGCAGAGTGGAGATTCAAACCTGGGTCTCCAAGTCTGACACTTGAGCCACTACACCACACTAGCTCTGTTAATCAGCTGTTAGACCACTAATAAATTACATAGGGTTAAACACGCTATAACCACAATAGAGAACTTTACCCCCCCCCCCAAGCAGTTATGTGGGTAAATTGTTCCACAACTCAAAGCAATTGAATCCATGCAAATTCCACCTGAGGGTGAGTTCTCTGATTAAGATGGTAAACCTGGGTCTGGGCTGTACCGCTTAAGACTCCCATTGGGCGTTCAGTGGTTGAATGCTCCTCCAATAAATCTGCATACGGACAAGTAGTATACCAGGGAACAGGCTACATAACCTTCTCCCTGACATGTAGTTTTCTATGTGGAGGGAATTTTCCACATGAAGTAAAATTCCAGTAAAGATTCATCACTGATTTGCAGTCAGTGATAAAACCCAGACACAGATCCTTAATGATGACATTCCATGTAGTTCTGTTATTATTTTCCCTGAGGGCTTAAAAACACAGCAACACTTTTATTCTTGTCTGGATGCTACGTTGTGTGGTCTTGATGTAAACCTATCCACAACTGCAGGGTATGTGGTATACTCCTGCAGAAGTGAGGGTGTTGTGACACAGTATCTTATTCCATGACACTGAAATGCTGAACAACACATCCAATTACCATGTCAGATTACACAGGGAAGCCATTGAAATTCATAAAAATATACACAATTTCAACAGGAAAGAAGAGAATTTGAAAATAAATAGAGCATGGTTTCCAGTCCTGAAAAACACAAAATGCTCTACATCTTACAACAGCACTACAAATAAGATTAGAATTTCAACAGCCAATCCATCTGCAAAAGAACCTCCTCAGGAAAGCTCCTCCTCAGGAAAGCTCCTCCTCAGGAAAGCTCCATTAGCATGTCACAGCCTGGGAAACTCCTACAAGATGATGACTCAGCCCTACCCCACCTTCCTAAGTAGATATAAATTACCTGCCTACCATTTTCCCTCTCACATTGACACAGAGAGCACTCCATCTTTCTGTGTTATACTTCTGAGGATGCCAGTCACAGCTGCTGGCGAAACGTCAAGTACTACAATGCCAAGACCACGGCCATACAGCCTGGAAAATCTACAAGAATGAATAAACTCCGGCTGTGAAAACCTTCAACAACATATGTTATTTTTGTTTTGCTTGTGGTGCTGGTTATTGTTGTATTGATCAATGTGATTGATTTTAATTATGTCTTTTAAAAAAACAAACAAACCCTGCATTCTATATTCAAATGTCAGCTGCTTCAGGAAAGGTTGGTCAGAAGCAGCATCAAAATCCCTTGTGAAAATAAAATACTAAATACAGAGGCTGGTCCAAAGCTGGCAACACTAAGCAGAATGGAGATGCTATTTGAAAACCACCAGCTTTGCCTTTCCCAGATAACTGCCAGCATTGCTGGCCAGACCAGAAGCCATAATTCAAATCCAAGCACGCGAAACAAGACCCGAGAGGCTTAGCCTGAACCCACTGACTGGCAGTGCCACTCCAAGCAGAGTTACACCCTTCTAAAAGTCTGCTGAAATCAATGGGCTGGTAACAGTGTGATTCTGTTTAGGATGGCATTGCAAATCAATCCAAATTTTGGCTATGCAATTCCCACTTAGCCAAATTAAATACTTTACTAGTCTGATGGTGAAATCAAGTGTTTATCCTAGAATCAGACACAGAAAGGAGCTCTGACGTCAGCACAGATCAGTGAAGAACTTCAAATCCAGTTAAGCTGGGGAATGAGTTCTTTGATCTTGCTACTTTCTTCTATCATCTGAAAGCTAAATTTAGATTCCCCCCACATGCATGTTCTGGTTAACCTATCTACGTTTCAAATATTTACAGATTAGTCTTGTTTCAATTCTGTTACCCTACGATCAGATTGTTACTTTGCAGGCCAGCCTGACTCTCTTCAGATCAGAGAGCAGAATATACTTTACTTCGACTGTTCTGTTTGCCTGGGTTGATCCTGATTTTCACTTAACTTTGGGGGAGATGCCTTTTGAAAATGTTAAGGGAAACTGCTAGGGTTTAATTCTGCATTTTAAGACAACACAAGGAGAGTCACCCTAGAGGAAGGCAACTTCCCTGTCTTCTCCCTCTCCGGGCAACGTTCTCTGTCCCCCCACACATTGTGCTTCTAAGGGCTAGTGTACAGCATAGGGAGCAAACTGGGAATCTGCAGTGTGTGCATGGGATGAAACCGGCAAACTCTCTCCTCCACCACCACAAATGGAAAAGCAGTTATGTCAGAGGAACTGCTGCTGAAATGGCACCTCAGGATTCAAGCCTAAATGTTTCCGATTTTTATATACATTGCTCTGGGAGCACAAGTTGGAAAGCGGCATATAAATGTAATTAATTAAAATAATAAACAGCATAATTCTTCAGGTTTATGCACCATTTCTGGGGTTTCTAGAAATTAAATATCTGATGGAAGGTGCAGCTTGGCTCTAATGTACACAGATGTAAACACATGTGCACCCAGAGACCATACACTGCATAGCCTGATGTTCATATGCTGCCGCTGAGTGATTTTGAACTGTAGATAACATAATTTTATTTTTCTAGTATAACCAAAAGGATAACCCCCACCCCTTGGCTCATCTTAATTTGTAACAGGCTATCCGCACAATAAACTAATGCAGTATTCAGAAACAGCAACTTGAGTCATATCTAGTCTAGCTAGTAAGGAACATTGGAGAGTCAATTGCAGATACAGAAAAGGAGTCCTGTGTGCTTGTTTTCCCTCCATTGATCTTTTAGTGTTTTCCCCAAATAATTGATTCCCCCCTCCATATAATTAATTTTTGACATGTAATCAAACTCTTTTTAAGCATTTATATAGCATTGACTTCATATGCAATATTGTGCCCCCAGTCTGCAGAGGAACAGACTTGTAGCTAAAAGTGCAAAGGAAAGAGCAGCTGAATGAAGCTATCCACACACTCTCCTTGGGCCAGCCACACACTCTCAGCCTAAGCTACCTCACGGAGTGGTTGTTGTGAGGGTAAAATGGAAGGGGGGAGAGAACTATGTTGTAGGCCACTATGGGTACTCATTGGAGATAAAAGCAAGGTATAAAGAAAAAAAATAAAAACAAATAAGTTGTAAGCAAGCATGAAATGTCCAAAATCTGTATTGCTCACATGATTTGGAGGTTAAAATAGAATTTGTGACTGCCTTAACATTTCTCTTAACCAATCTTTTAAAAATTAAATAAACTTTTACAATATGGATACAATTCCCACAATAGTATTTCTGTTTTTCTCTGTGAAATACTGGACGGTATTGCAGTGGCAGTGATACACAAAGTACAACATGTAAAGTAAACATTGCCTTATGGAATTTAAAAAAATTCTGAATCAACAACATGTAGAAACTGTGACTTAAATACATGCGTAAATGTAGCACAGAAAGTCAGATAATTTCTATCAGAATGCAATACAGGGAAATGAATACTCAAAGCTCCCTTCTACTGAGTCAGCCCATTGGCCTGTTATGGACAATATTTGTCTACTCGGACTGAAAGCAGCTCTCCGGGATCTCAGGAAGAGGTCTTTCCCATTGGCTACAACCTGATCCTTTAACCAGATGAGCTGGGGATTGAACCTGGATCCTTCTACATGCATAACAGGTGTTTTCTACCAGACTGTTCCCTGAAAAAACAATGTTTTTTTTAAACAGTGTTAATTGAAGGGACAGGCAGCACCATGAATCAAATCTTCCTGAAATTAACTTTAAAAATGATTAGATAATTCCTACTGAGGTAGAGATAAATCTCTGAGTAATGTTTTCTAAAAAGGAATTTACAGGCTAAAACAAAACATTAGATATATACTGATTAGTGAAAGCAATAATGTGTGTGATTATTAAAGACTAGGAATAAGGCCTGTTGTGGAAATAAATACAATGGGCTCTAGAAAGAGGCTCTGTGAGAGTGACAAGAACTTGGGCACTTAGTGTCAATTTGCTGTGGCAACCTCAGCAGGGTATAAGGGCACAGAGTCCACCATTTTCTCCAGGGGAACTGATTAATGCCATCTGGAGAGCAGTTGTAATTCTGAGTGATCTCCAGCCCTCACCTGGAGATTGGCAATAGTGGTTCCCCAAAGGGAATGGCTGGTTTGGAGGACAGAGACTATGGCATTGTACCTGTCTGAGGCCCCACCACTCCTCAAACCTCACCCTCGCCAGGCTCCACCCCTCAGATCTCCAGGAGTTCCCCACCTGGAGTTGGCAACCCTATCTCCTTTCCAACCAAGCACCAACCTACCTTAATTTCCCCCTCACTGTTCAGCTTTCCATCTCCCCACACACACACCTGCAGCCTCTACTGTGCTCTGAAGCCCTGACTGCCATGTCACATTGGCTGTCATGGGTGGGGGGCATCTCAGCAGGGTATAAGGGCACAATGAGTTTTCTCCCAAAGGCCAAAAGAGGTGTGGAAAGGGCCCTTTACTGACAGAAACCAAGCTTGGTTGAGCAGCAGCAGGCACCGAGGGGAAAGTAGGGTTCCCAGCTCTGAGTAGGGAAATACCTGGATATTTGAGGGGGTGGATCCTGTGGAGGGCAGCATTGGGGGGGGGGGGGTGGAAGGACTCAGCAGGAATTTCCCAACCTGGAGCTGGCAATGGACTGGCCCCAATGAGTTCCTCACAACGGTGTAGAAAGGGTTTTGTTTCTTTGTCTTTTTACTGACAGAACCAAGCTTGGTTGCTTACCAACAACCACTGAGGGAAAAGTTAGAATGCTTTGGCTGGTGACCTGTATGGCATTCTATTCAGCTGAGGCCTTTCCTCTCCCCTCCCCAAACTCTGGCTTCCTTAAATTGGCTTCCTTACCTGGAGCTGGCAACCCTATTAGTTTTTTATAACAGCCACTGAGGGGAAACTTTGACCCCCACAGGAGCTGAGCAAGAGATGTGTCTTCGTTGTGAGATAAAGTGCTTCTGACAGAAAACAGTGGCTGAAAGGGGAGTGGGCAGGGAAGAGGAGCAGAGCCAGCACCCAGCCAATGGCATGCGAGTACTCTTGAGTGGCGACTGATGGGCCAGTGGCTGAGGGAGAGCATTTTACAGCCAATGAGAGCACATGGAATGTTGCCACCCCACCTGGCTTTTATATAATAGGGACAGATGCGCTTTGAGTGCTGTTATTCCTAAGCATACAGTTAATGACAGAAGTTTTATTGATGTTTACTGATGTTTTAGTTGAATACAGACAAAACATAGTTTTATTTGAAAAATGCAATAGAAAATGAAAGAATGAAACTAAAGTTGGAGGGAAAGCTACATTCAAAATTCAATCAAACTAATCTTTTTTGGCGGTGGGGTGTCTGATATTTTCCCAGTATGCCACAATAACCATCTTAGCAGCTGTAAGCAAAGTTAAAACTAACTCAATATCTAAAGAAACTACAAATCCTTCTAAATATCCTAATAATCTTAGGACTGTGTGCTATATTTCTTCATATCAGTAATAAACTGAATATTTTGCCAAAATACATTCATTTTGACATGACAAAAACACATGTATCAAGTAGTCTGTATACTGTAATCATATCTGCCACATACATCAGATAGATTTCTTTATATGTACCCGCTAACTTCTGATGTATAAGATACCACTGTAAATGTACTTTACAGAAATTTTCTCTCAAACTGATCACAATTAATTTTGAAGCATCATTCTCCCAAATCAGTTTCCATTCCTGTAAACTCAAACCAACTGGTAAATCTTCTACTTGCATGCTTCATGTATAAAGAGTCAGAGCAAGGATTTGCCTGCAGTGCTGTGGTTGTTTTCTCCCTTCCCAAGGTCTTTTGTCTGCACCATTTCAGACCTCCAGCCAAAGCCCAGCCCTCCACTTGACATCACTGCTTCTGCCACTAAAAGACCTCCTTTCCTAGGGACAGCCAAGGGAGAGGGCAAATCCAGCCCTGCAAATTTCTATCAAGAATCATCTTCCCTCTGAGCATTATATCTACCTCAGAGGGTTAGTGGAGGACTATTGAGATTAACTGGTGTGGATAGTCCAGTCACCATTAGTTAGCAGCAGGGGTCATTTCATAGAAAAAGAGGTGCAAGAGCTCATTAGCATAACTCATTTGCATATGCCACACCCCCTAACATACCGAAAGTGTGTCAGAAGGCAACACCCACCCCTCAGGCTCCACTCCACAGTTGAGTGAAACTGACCTGCTCTTCCTCCATTCCCTTCCCCATCCAATACTTTGTGCAATAAAAATAAGCGTAAAGAACACACCCTCATTCTCTTCCTGCTCCCTTGAAACCACCAGGTTTCAAGTAGACTTGAGATACCCAGGACACATGCACCACCCATCCCTTCCCCTCCCCACAACAAGACACCCTGTGAGGTAGGTGGGGCTGAGAGAGGTCTTTTGAAGAAGAAGAAGAAGAAGAGATTGGATTTATACCCCGCCCTTCACTCACTTGGAGTCTCAGAGCGGCTTACAAACTCCTTTCCCTTCCCCTCCCCACAACAGACACCCTGTGAGGTAGGTGGGGCTGAGAGAGCTCTTTCCCAAGCTGTACTTGAGAGAACAGCTGGTACAGAGCTATGGCTTGCCCAAGGTCATCCAGCCAGGTGCAAGTGGAGGAGTGGGGAATCAAACCCGGTTCTCCCAGATTAGAGTCCGTGCACTTAACCACTACACCAAACTGGCTTTGAGAACTGCTCATGAGAGAACAGCTCTGAGAGAACTTGTGACTGGCCCAAGGTCACACCAGCAGCTGCATGTGGAGGAGTGGGGAATCAAAACCGGTTCTCCCAGATTAGAGTCCAGCTCCTGACCACTACACCAAACTGATGGGGTGTAAGCTGCTGAAGGGTTGGTGAAATTTCTCCAGTACTTATGTGCCATGTGCCCAGATAAAAAATGATATACTTAGAAAATTTATATGCCACCTTGAGCAAGTCTCTGGAAAAGCAGCACACAGTCATAAAAGGAACAATGATAAAATTGTTAGTATTAAAACAAAACTTTAAAAACAGTAAAAACCCTAGCAGGGCTTTCCCCAGGGCGCTGCACCTCTGCACTGCTCAGGGAAGCCGAGGAGGGGGCGGGGCTTGGTCATGTGCCCGCCCCCTGGGCCCCTCACTCCCGGAGCTGCGCTCCTGTGCGCTCCTGCTCCAACGGACCCCTGGTTAGCAGAATGTTTGCTTAAGGCTACAAACACAGGAGCGTCACTTTACCAAGTTACTCAGCTTACAAAGCTACACAGAGCCACACTGCAAGTTTAGAAGAGAGATACTTCTCTCTTTATTTGAGAAGTACATTTTGGATAGGAAAGAGCAGAGACTGATAGATTACTAGCTTACTAGCTAAAGGATGGAGACAGAAGGCGAGAGGCCCATCTGCCTCATGGTGGCAAGAGGACCGCATGTCCCCCTCTTGGTGCGTGCAGGCAGAGAGCACATCTTCATTCAGAGAGAGAGGGGGGCAGGAAAGGGAAATTTGTCCCTGAGATCACAATCTACATATCAAAGAGGACAGTGGCAGAATAATAGATACCGGAAGAAAGGTCAGTTTGCCTGTCTACCTATCTAGTCTCTCTTGCCACTTAGTCTGGAGGTCTAAGACAGGGGACATCACATCTGGAACTTCCAACAAGGACAACTATATATGCCACTCTTACCTTGTTAAAAGAAGGGATTAAAATGCAATAGAAGGAGCAGGGCTTTTTTATTTGTGGTTCCCTGATGTGGAAACTTTGCCTGGAAAGTCCCACCAAGCCCAGCCACTTAAAGTCGTTCAGAGAGAGAAATAACAAACTTTTTTAAAAAATGGAATTTTACTGTTTGTTACTGTCTTAGGACCCCATTTGTGTCAGAACTGATTAATATGGATTTGAAAAATCCCAACAATAATTTTCTCAGTTGGAGATTTTGACATTATAAAGGCAGTGCATTATGTTTGGCCTTCCTGGTTGTTCATCATAGATGTGAGATTCTGAGAGCTAACAAGCCCCGACCAGAAGGAAGGGAGAATTAGTAACGAAGGAGGGATATCCAGCTTTGTTTTCAGTGGTGAAAATAAATCTACACAAACATCAAGTGCTCAAAAGCAGGAGAAAGAAGGGTACATACACAGTACAGTTATGCACTGAAAGTGGAACAATAAGATGTCAGACAGTGTTTTGGGAAACAGTCATATGTTATTTCCAGCCAAACAGGATAAGCAGGTGCTTGCTGTCCTCTTCAACTGCTGAGAGGGTGATGCTGGGCTAGAGTTCTCTTCCCAAGGGCTCTGACAAAAATGTACAAATGCAGAAAAATAATGAGAAGAATGTACTGATTTGAACAAGGAGATCCTGTAAATACATGACATCAGTCAGGTAATTGTCATCCTGCTTGAACCCAGAGTACAGGGAGTCATCACTGGTAGAGCCTTAGAAAATAAGCACAAAGTAAGAATAATTCATAAAAAGCTGTGGAGAAGGATGTATTAAGAAGAAGCAAAATCTAACACATTTGGTATTGAAATTGACAGTGGTAGAAGGTTAAATTGTTAGCCCCCTTGGTGGCCTATGAGGACAGAAAGGCAGGGTAAAAATCATGATGATGATAATAATAATCCTTTGTCCAATAAAAGCTCTATAATTCAAAGCCTTGAGCTATGTAACAAGATGGTGATGTTAAAAGTTCCAATATTCTTGTACAAAGAACATACTGGAAATGTACGGTGTGTTTATAATATCTGTCTACTCAATTTACAAGTTCAGTGTAGAGGAAGAAACTGCATACTCACATGTCTGTATGGGACTGTTACGTGCTGTTAAGTCGCTTCCAACTTATGGTGGCTCTATGAATTAATGACCTATTGTTAACAGCCTTGCTCAGGTCTTGCAGACTGAGGGCCATGGCTTCCTTGATTGAGTCCATCAATCTCATGTTGGAGCTTCCTCTTTTCCTGCTGCTTTCAACTTTTCCTAGCATTATTGTCTTTTCCAGTGACTCCTGTCTTATAATGTGACCAAAGTACAAAAGCCTCAATTTGGTCATTTTAGCTACTAAGGAAAATTCAGGCTTGATTTCATCTAGAACCCACTTATTTGTCTTTTTGTCAGTCCATGGTATCCATAAAACTTCCCTCCAAGACCACATTTCAGATTAATCAACTTTCTTCCAGTCTGCTTTCCTCCTGTGACCAACTTTCACACCCGTACATGGTAATGGGGAGAACTATAGTATGATCTTGATCCTGGTCACCAGCAGCACATCCTTACCAGTGTTCCCTCTAAGCTGAGCTGCCATGCGCTTGCCCACAAGTTTTGGCCCCTTGGCTCACAGATTTGGCCCCTTGGCGCACAACAGTGGGCAGCGGGCGAGCCGGGCATGGGACAGGCAAAGGCAGTGAGCTTGCCTCTCTGTTCTTCCTGGCCTTCTGGAGAGCTGAGCAAGAGCAGGCAGGTGGAGAGGGCCGGAAAGAGAAGGGGACAGCCTGGCTGAAAGCGAGGTGGGACAGAAGCAGGAGTCTCCTTGTCATGCTCTATTGTACACTCACTCGCCTCTGCTGCCGGGCTCTGGAAGGAGGGGATGGAGACACATTGGGGAAGGGTGGGAGAGATAGCCTTCAGTAGGGTTTGGCCCCAGTACCTGTTGGTGGTGGCCCCAAAGGAAGATCTCTGCCTCCACCCTGGCTGGGCTCCAGCCTCCATTCCCAAGGCAAAAGGAGGGGGAAGGGCAGGAGGGGAAAAGAAGAGAATTTGGGGTTGTTGATGTTGCATCCTCACCTTGGAACCATCTAGTGCAATATTAGCCGTATCTACTCAGAAGTAAGCCCCACTAGCCTCAAGGGTGCTTATTTCCAGTTCAGTCCATTTAGGATTGTGTCCTAAAATCCTCCAGAGCAAAACTCCACTGATGTAAACTCCTCTGATGTACACCCTATGGTGTAAAAATCGAGCTGGGTGTCAAAGCTTTTTTAAAAAATAATATCAGGAGCTACCCGAAAGCGAGCAAGGCTGAAGTGCAGCTCACCAACTTGGAGACACAGTACAGTCAGCTGGGGGGGGGGGTAGTGGTGTGGCAGGTTGGACAGCAGTGGCTCCTGAGGTGAGAGTGCAGTTGTGTCTGTGTGAGTCCCCCCCCCCCAAAGCCCTCAAAGGCCTAACAAATGGAGGAAAAGGGGGTGTCGGCTGCTGCAGCTGATGCCTGGGAAGGGGAGGGCAGGGCAGGGATGCTGTCTCCTCCAGCCCCAAGGAGGCCTGCATTTTGGCTTTTTGCAGAGGCGGCTGGAGCCACGCGAGCCTCCCCCCCAAAAAAGTTTCCAGCGTGCTCCTCTTTCCTGTAGAGGGAGGCAGTGTGTGTGTTTATATGATTGCAGGTGAGCGTGGCCCAGGGTTTGGCTCTCTTTTTCTGTCACCCTCCCCCCCCCCCCCAATTGAATGCTGACCTTTTAAATCATATTTACTAATCAAAAGAAATGGGGAAACAATGAAACCTGGTGGCCTACATGGAATAAAAGGACTCATTCCAAGGTCTTAGACAAGTCATGGGTCATGATGCAATCCAGTGAGCACAAATTATATCACCCAAGGACTATATTCCATCCTTCCTCTCCCTGGCAACGGGGCCCCCCAGGAGTGCATGCAAGCACCTCTGGTTTGCAGTCATACTCTCATGTCTGCAAAAGCAGATGCCATAAAGAGGTGCCACTAGACTCTGTTGTTCTCATACTCCCCATTCATTGTCTGCAAAACAGAAATAGTGATCACAAACCCCACACAACCTCATTGTGTGAATGAGTGAGACAAGACTGTAGTGCAAATAAACCGCAGGAAACACATTAAAAATATCTCCATGGTTCTATTTCTTGGTTAAGAACTTAAGAGAAGCCATGATGGATCAGGCCAATGGCCCATCTAGTCCAACACTCTGCGTCACACAGTGGCCAAAACTCAGATGCCATCAGGAGGTCCACCAGCAGGGCCAGAACTCCAGAAGCCCTCCCACTGTTGCCCCCCCCCCGAAGCACCAAGAATACAGAGCATCACTGCTCCAGACATAGTGTTCCATTTATAAAAAAATAAAGATAAAAGACTTGCTTGAAAGCCAGTCGAATCCAACTTTAGGGGGCGGTGCTCATCTCCATTTCCAAGCTAAAGAGCCAGTGCTGTCCAAAGAGCCAGCGCTGTCCAAAGACATTTCCGTGGGCATGTGGCTGGCATGACTAGATGCCGAGGTGCACGGAACGCTGTTACCTTCCCACCGAAGTGGTACCTATTTATCTACTTGCAATTTCTTGCTTTTGAACTGCTAGGTTGGCAGGAGCTGGGGCCAGAGACGGGACTCGGCAGCACTCAGGTCTCAAACTGCCGAGCTACCGAACTTCCAGTCTGCAACTCAGTGTCTTAACCACTGAGCTATTTATACCTTGTGGCTAATAGTCACTAATGGACCTCTTATGATTCTTAATGTCAGATTTGTGTCCATTATCCTCTGGCATAGGGTTTGACCTGCCTGCCCTATGTAGAGGCATTGTTGGCATTCAATGGCATACTGTGTATTGTATATGACTATATGTCATATTGTATATATCCCTAAATGACTCATCAGCAAGCTGGCACAACAGTGTAGGGATTTGAACCTGGCTCTCCCAGATCCTAGTATGACACTCTAACCACTAATCCACACATTACAGATGTTAGCCCAATGTTATATCTGAGTTTTCTGCAGTGGACAAAGGTCATACATGTGTATATACATTTTTAAACATCTGTGCACATATGTCTGAGAAATCAGGTTGGAACTGGATTCCCACAATTTTTAAAATTGAATATTTTGTACCTTTTTATCCTGCCCATTCCTCCAAGTTGCACAGAGTGCTGTCCATTGTTTTCTTGTCCTCTGTCTTATCTTCACAACAACCTTGTGAGGTAAGCTTTGGTTTATGCAATACTCGAATGTAGGCTCGCTCACAGCTTTAATGCTAGTAGCTCACAAAGTATAATTTTTGCTCACAAGACTCCACAGCTTAGAGGGAACATTGAATTAAGGATTTTTTTCTAGCTCCATCGTGCCTGCCCTTCTCAGTCTCCTTCTGATTTCTTGGTTGAAGTCTCCCTTTTGGTTGAGCCAAGGAACAGAAAATCTTTCAGTCTCTTCATCATCAGCCTTAAAGTTGTGCAATTCCTCAGTAGTCATTTCAAGTCTTCACTATTTTCTGCCACTAATGTGGTGTCATCTGCATATCTCATACTGTTGATGTTCCTTCCATTAATTTTCGGTCCACCCTCATCTAATCCAATTTTCCTTATGGTATGGTCTGCACATAAACTGAACAAACGGGCAAAAAACACAATCTTGTGTGACACCTGGTGCTAATTGGAAACCATCCTGTTTCTCCACATCAGGCATCTTAAACTTTTTGTTTCTAGCAATGGAGAAAGGCCGTGGCAGTACAACAGGCAAGGAGAAAGATGAGGGAATAGGAAAAGGGAGGCATGGAAGCCACAGCAGGAAGACTACTAGACAGCCACAGATGTGAGTAACATGAGGGAGGGGGATCTTGATTCATTTGTGGATGTTCTAGGCCATTTCCCTAAATTTTCATTTTTCACTGATCAACATAATGATGACATTTGCAGTCCTTGTACAGTTGGTGACTAGAAAGATATTAGTTACCCATTGTCTGTCTCTGCTTCATACTAAAATAATTAAATAAAATGGTGTGATGATGACTACTAGTGACTGTGGTCATGTTAAGCCTACCCACGATTGCATATTCAATGAGCCTCATTTAACAGGGTTAATGCCAGGACTGTTCATAAGGTGATAAACAGTAGTAATCTTTCCCAGGGGCTCATTTTGCAGCCTTTGACAAATTATGTTCCACTTCTGACTAGACAGATAGGTGGCAGGTACTTCCTTTTGTTAAATCTCATGATTCTTGGCAGTTTTTTTTACAATGCATACAGCAGGATTCTGTGCTATTTCAGCAGCAGAGTGATAAACTGTGCAGAACATTCACATTAGGCTGGATGCTGAAAGTGTGCGTGTGTAGTGCTGCAAGGAGGCAAGAGATTATTCTGGAAGAGGTCGTGGTGTTAAGCCTTATATGGAGTTTGCTTCGGGTAAAGGAGCAAATTTGATTACAGTGGGGATCAGGAAAAAGCACTCATAAGAACATAAGAAAATAAGCCAATGTTGGATCAGGCCAATGGCCCATCCAGTCCAATATTCTGTGTCACACAGTGGCCAAAAATGCCAGGTGCCATCAGGAGGTCCACCAGTGGGACTCTGGGTGTCACCTCTGGGACTCTGGGTGTTTTACTTAGTGGCCAAGGAGCTAAACTATGAACTAGAAAGCCTCAGGTTCCTTCCTTCTTTCAGGAACCCAGGAAGCAGCCTTCGGCCTTTGTGCTACTTTCACTGTGTGGGAGCCAATGTGGTGTAGTGGTTAAGAGTGGACTCTAATATGGAGAACTGGGTTCAATTCTGCACTCCTCCACATGAAGCCAGCTGGGTGACCTTGGGCCAGTCACAGCTGTTTCTCTCAGCCACCAAAAGAAATTTTGCTCACCATTAGCATGACACTGATGAGCTAGAATTTAAGTCTGCCAGACAATCTTCAGACCTCCTGGCTATACTACACACAATGCCATATGATGATGATGATGGTGATGATCAATATTATTATTATTATTATTATTATTATTATTATTATTAACAACAGTGTGGGAACCTTTTGCCACATGCACCTCCTTACTACCCGGTAACTATACTGAATGTAGTATCCTCTGGGACTCAGACTCTATGGGAAGAACTCACACATCAGAGGGTCTTCTCTTCCCACAACACCACTCATCCTGTCCCATATCTACTGCCGGTAAGTGCCCAGCTAGTTGGAGGAGGCGTGGCAGCACTGCCTCTGGGGCTTCTGACGTTGCCCTTGTGGAACGGGGAGGAGCTGTGCGGCAGGAGAAAAGCCCTCCGATGTTCTGCCTAGTAATCTCTCTGCGCTTGGCAAACCAGGGCAAAGATCAAACCGAAGCGTAGGCCCCTAGAATGCTAGTTTACTGCGTGCAAGAAGTATCGCAGCCCTTCATCGTGCGTAACGCGCAGTTCAGGCGCCTTAATAAAAGAGCGAGCTACCTTTCGGGGCTGTTGTGAGGAGAAGCCTTAAGAACCGCCTAAACGACGTCTCATGTCCTGACGTCTTCTTGGGCCAAGTCAGGAAGCGCAACACCGATCCCGAGGCTGAACCTTGGCTCCTCTGGAGCCGGCCCGCCTCGCCCGCGGTTCACTCCGCTGACCTCCTATCAACAAGTCCTGGAAACTTGCTCGGCCGGTAGGCGGGGCGGAGGCGGGCCCCGGGCCGGGCGCCTCGCTTGCCCATTGGCAGTCGGCGGCCGCCGCTGGAGCCCGAGTCCAGGGCTCAAGAGCCCGAGCCGGCCTCCCGCCAGCCGGAGCTTGACGTTTTAAAGGGAGCCCTTGGCGCGCCGCTGTCGCAGAGTCGCTGGGGGGACAAGCCGGAGCCGCGGCGGGCGCTCGCGGCCACTCGGTCTCCCCTGAGCCGGCTGTACAATCCTCGGCAGTGTCCTGAGACTGTATAGTCAGCTCAGGGGTGACTCGGCTCGGATCGCCGCCCGGGAACTTGGCCGGGGAGGACGCGGAGGGAGCGCGCAAGCGGTGGCCCTTGGCGAGAGGCAACCTGTCCAACCCTCGGAAGTGCCGGAGAGAGCGCAACAGCCCAGCCCAGCCTGCACCTATCAAAGATCTCCAGGGACCTTCCCGCCCTCCATAGCCAGGCCCCCTTGCCTGGGATCTTACGCGCCAGGGCTTCCTTTGTCCGCACCAGCCCTTCTGCCGCCTAGTCTGGGACCTGGCTTAAGCAGCCGCCGGTGGAACAGCAGCAGCCGCAGCAGCTTCCAGGATGACAGCCGAGAAGGAAAAGAAGAGGTAAGAGGGACGAGGCGATGAAGGGAAGATGCCCCTGAATACTTGCTGGCTAACACCGTCCTCCCCCCTCCCGTGTATCATGAAAAGAAAGGTGACGCTCTTTCCGCGTTGTCCTCTGTGGCTGAAGGTCTCTTGCCTAAGTCAGCGGGGTCTAAATCTTTGTTTATATGTATACATAGCCACTTTGTACGGGAGTTGGTTGGACGGGGAGGCCGCAGTGGGGAAGGGACCTGTCAAGAATCGGCATCTGATGCGGCCGCTGGTATCAAACTAAAAAGAGTGGCTGCAAAGTTGGCTTCGTGAAACACGCAGAATTCGCTTATTAAGTTTATAGGCGTGGTTTTTTTTTAAAAAAAAAGAAAAGACGGGTATGATCCTCCTGCCATGGTTAGACACATACTACTTCAGTTAAATTAGCGAGACGGAAGTGCTGATTTTTTTCTGGACCATTTTCATGTTTTTAAAAGGGACCTTTTAGGAAAAAAATAAGCCGATGCTTATCTCAGTCGCTGAGATTCATGAGGCTTAAAAACTTATTTTTCCTCCCATATCAACTGATTAATGGAAGCTGCGGCGAATGCCAAGTTCCTTAACTCCTTTTCGGAATGTGCGTTTGTTGTTCTTTCCCAGATTCATGTGCTCGTTCATTTCCCATCTCCTGGACTAGATTGACATTTAAGGGATGCTCCCAAACATGGACGGGAAAGCTCCTTGCTGCCAAAGCTAGTATATTATGGGTGGAAAGTCCTGAAATTGATTTGATGGGTGTCTGAAAGCAATATTTAAAGGACTGGACAGCTGCACCTTTGGCGGAGGGATGTTTGCCAGGAGGAGAGAACTACGCAGAAAAGGCAAAAGTGACTATAAAGCTTTTCTGCAGCGATGGAAGAACAAGTTCCTTGAGTATTTTACATCAGTCCCCCCCCCCCATCTCCCCTGGATGACCACTGGTTCTCTAAAGAACATCTGTCTAACTCCTCTGGGTTTCCTCAGCTTTAATCTGGGGTGCCTTTGTGCAGATCAGACTTTGCCATATTCCTTGAAAGCATTTGAACCTTTTTAGTTTAGAAAAAAAGAACACTAAGGCTGTGGCCTTAGTACAGTTACAGTGGAGTAAGCCCCACTGAATAAAGCCAGATTTCTGCTTTAAAAGCTGTCAGATTGGACGGTAAGGGAAAGTATCCAGTAATTGGTCGGTATCAGATAATGCATGTTGTGAAAAAAATTGTAGCACTTTAAAGTCTAATAAAATGTATCCCTTTAAGGTGCTGCTGGACACCTGTAACTTTGCTGCCACTGACTGCCACCCTTCAGGAATTAGCCTGGTGTGCAGAAAATATTCTGAACCTGCTGCCAATCAGTTTCACTGAGTCACTCCTAAATCCTGTAATAATGGGAGGGAGATAAGTTTTCTCCCCCTCCTATAGTACCAGAATTGGAGGGGGAGGTGTCACTGATTATTAGTAGAAACTGATTATCAGTAGATTTGAGTCAAACAGAAGGGAATACTTTTTGCACACTGTGCATAATTAATTTATGAAATTTACAGCGGTGAGATGCGCTGAGGGTCACTGGTGTTAAAAGGAGAGTGGACAAATTCATGGTCTGTTCAAGAGCTGCACATCATGAGGGCTAAATGAAACCTCCATGTCCAAAAGCAGTTGTTGGGGGAACAGCAGTAGAGGGGGGAGGGGGGGTCGTCTTCATGGCCCCTGGTAGTTAGTTGGCTTATTAGCCCATGTGGGAAACAGGATGTTGGACTGGACCTTTGCCATGTTCCAGCAGGACTCTTCTGATCATGTTCTTCTCTGGGGAGGGAGAGAAAGGGCTTCTGGACAGTTACAGGAGAAAAGCCAGCAGCTGCAGTCCTGCTTCCCCTCCCTCCCAGTCCGTCTGCCCTGAGGCTGTGTCCCCCTCCCCCCGGCCGATTTCTAGAGGCAAAAGAAACCAGGCGTTGTGACTCCGGGTGCACCCTCGAGTAGGTCCGCTAGGCAGGCACTCCTTAGTGTAATACTGTCGGTCGAGGGAATGGAGGGGAGAGGCCGAAACACTCTCCTTGGCCCCGATCCCCACCGTCGCTCCCCTTCCGACTGCTGCTTTTGCGTTTCCGAGTCGTGGTAGTCGGTCGCGTTCGGTAGCCGGGCATGGTTTGGGGGGCTGCGGCGGCCACGCCTCGGAGCGGCTCAGGGGGAAGAGCGCGGGCCAGAACGCGGTTCATCCTGCTGGAAGCGAACGGGCGGGCGGAGCGACGCCGGGTTGGCTTGGGAGCGCTCCTCGCCTTCCTAGCTGGGGTCGGGCTGCTGCTGGGCGAGCGGCGGAGTTCAGGGACCAGCGACCGGTTCGGCGGTCGAGGCTTCTTCGGGGTTGTTGTGAATCTGTCCAGGGCGCTGACTGGATTTGCTGAGCTCGGGGAGCGGGAGGTGGTGGGGGGGCCGAGTTGACTCGAACGGATGACATGGGGAGATGTCCGGCAGATTCTAGGGGTTTGGAGAGTTCATTCGGATTGCACGACCCTCACTTCTTCCCTCGCCCCCCCCCCCCCCCTTTTCTGCCGCATCGGAGCAAATCCCAGCCTTCTCTGGTGCCCTCTCCCCTGTTACTCACTGTCGGTTGTGCAAAGGAGGAGTTTCCGGCAGCTCATCTGAGGGTCGATCCACCAATAGACCCGAGGAAGATTATTCTCCTTGGCTTTCCAAGTACTTGGACCACACTTCAGGCGCAATCTCAGGAAAACAAAACACTTAACACATCTTGGTTTTAGCTTTTCGCTCATCTTTCCACACTCTGTCCCTTGTAGATCTGCTTAGGATGGCGGCAAGAGAACAAAAGAACCTGGCTGGAGCAGACCAGTGGTCCATCTGGTCCAGCGTTCTGTTTCATAAAGTGGCTAGCTAGTTACCTTGGAGAGCATCGAGACCAAGGCCTTCCTCTGATGTTGCCTCTTTAAAAAGGTTTACTGTCTCTGAATGCAGAGGTTCCCTTTAGTCCACAGAACCAGAGAGTTTGATTGGGGGGGGGGGGGGGGATGTTAATAGGGAATATAAATTACTGTGTGACATCTAACATATTCACCCTAGTCCTAAGCCTGTTCCATTACTTCATACTGACTCTAATGCTGTCTCACTCACTGAAGTCAGTGGACGTTCTTAATATACCCAGTGGGAATCCTCATCTTAGCCTTCTGTAAAAGGATGGTTTAAGAGGAAAAGACAATTAATAAAGCAGGCTACTTGGATTACATACATGTGTAGATGATATGTTACATAAATGTTGATTCCAGTGACAAGATTGGCACATATCAACATACAGTGCTGTATCTTGGTATGAATGAGAAATCATGTTGTTAACTGGGAAATTTGGTAAAGCTAAGTATCAAAATTTCTTATAGGCAGTGTTAATATTGCAAAACTAAAGATAGCTATAGTGTGTATCTTTTTTTTACATAATTCCATTTGCAAGTATTTCCAAGAATTTTTATCCCCTAATTTTATGATTGTATGCCTGTGTGTGTTCTTTTGGAGGCTACTTCTAGTTAAACCATAACAAGTACAAGGATGCAGAACTGGCGGTTTCAAAATATTGTGACCCACATTGGGGTTTTTTTAGAAACTGTAGTCAAAGTAATGCATTCTTCATTAGTACCTAAGTGCAAAAGAGTCTGTTGTTCATCCACCAGTAAATTGATTCAGTAATAATCACAGCCATCGCTTCCAGTTTTATGTATCTTAACTAGGGTTGCCATCAATTACTGCCCCAGCTTTCCTCACCCCCCCCTCCTCAGGGCTCGAGTTGCTATCTGAATTACTTTTAGATGGGGGGGTATGCCTCAGGGTACTGGACAGTCGGCAATTCTATATTTTGACATCTTTATGTAAACTTCTATGAGATGTGACATTCCACAAAGCCACACTGTTCTTCACCAGTGTAAGAATTAGTACATCAGATGTTGTTTGTTCTACCATATTCTTTGTTTTGTTTTTGTAGTATTACCGGTATTCTGTACAGAGACTGAACTGTTATGCAATATTCATAACATGTTGTCCATCTCATTGTGTGAGCCAGGTACATAACATTAGAGTCCTCAAAACATGATCCTGAGAGTAAAGCCTGAATATAACTGAGCAGGATTTTGAATAGACTTGCTTAGGATGGCACTGTAATACCTGTATATGTTATAAGGGCTGTATGTGTTATAAGGCCTTTGCGCACATGCGCGTACACACACAAGTTTTTTATAATGGGCCACATCCACTAATGAAGCGCTAGCTGGATTAACCACATTATTATTGAGTCACAGTGATTGTATAGGTACATACGTATTCTTTTCCCTCACTGAAGTGGATAGGGCTTAGAACTGAATGGCTTAATTTGGGTACAATCAAATCAAAACTCTCAGGACACCATTATTATTATTATTAATTTATTTATTGATTGATTGATTGATTTGATTTGATTTATATCTTGCTTTCCCTGCCGAGGCGGGCTTAGGGCAGTTTATAAACAATTCAAAAATACAATAAAATACAATAAAATACAATAAAACCTATCATAAGATTATAAATTACTTAAAATAGCAATGTTAAAACAGTTACATAAAACACTGAAACACACTCAAGCAACAAAAACATGTGCATGTTTGGTGTAGTCTGCTGTTCAAGACAAATAGTCATTTAATAAACTGGTATAACGTGATGGTAAATAACTTAATATTAAGGTCCCAGTTCCTATCTTAGATCAGCTGTAAAGTATCAGGTGGCTTTATATAAGTCGCAATCTTTTGACCTCAGTTCCTTACTTGTAATATGAGGGGGTGGGGAATAGCTTTCCCACTCTATAGTGGTTTTCTTAGGATTGCTGATAGAATGTATGCAGAACATTCTGAGCACTAAGAAAAACTGGTATAAATACAGGTTATGAGGGGAAAGGTTCATGTACACATTAATTCTATCTGTAGCAGTTTCCCAAGAAATTGTAGATATTTTTGATTGAATCGTCAGTTGTAAAAGCAGTTCAATATTTTAATAAAATTTAATCAAACTCAGGTAGCTCTAAACATGTAGTTGAATATTTAGTATAGTCTGTTATTGAAGACAGACAAACTAGATGATAGCCATATCTCTTTGTTGGACTGGCCTTCGCTGGTAAAAACTGTTGAATAACAAGGATGTATTGAACCCTTAATTATGAATAAAAAACAGAGAGCTAATTCTCAGCTATATAAGAAAATTTATGACATGTATCATTGCTTCTGATATGCGCACACAGAGAGGGACAAGCAGAAACCACTGAATTCACTTTGTGGTTGGGGAAATGTCTGTGTGTGCATGGAAAATAATCAGGTAGTAGAAATGTGAAGGCCCAAGAAAAGAAATGGGGGAAATTGATCTTGATGGTTTTTCAAGGACAGTGAATGTATGAAGTAGAGTGTCCCCCCCTCTCCCCGTGGTGTATAAAATACTCCAGTGTCCATCTGGGACACTGGAATTGTTGGGTGCTGTTTTGTCCCTTGTTTTATGGGGGATGGGGTAGGGTAGAATATAGGTGTGTCCCATCAGATACTTTAGCATTTGATATTTGTTTTCATATCGAATGTTTAAAACCCTTCTTCCCATTCTGGGTAATCCATTGAGAGCATCACTAAATGGGTATTATGATCAGGTCCCAATTAAAATGAAAGGAAGAAAAAAAATGAAATGCTGAACACCGAAGACAGTGCAATCCTAAAGGCACTTTCTTGGGAATAAGTCCTATTGAGTACAATTCTGAGTAGACCTCCTTAGGATGGCTCTGTAAATTACCCCAACATACAAGTAACAACTAAATGTTAATTATTCAGTATTACAAGCAACAACTAAATGTTAATTATAATCTTTTTTTAACAAATCACACTGCCACAGTGGTGATTTTGTGTTCGTTGAAGAGAAAAAATACATGAATAAAACAGTGCCATCCCAAGCAGAGTTGCACCCTTCAAAGCCCATAGATAGTGGGCATAGTAGGGTATAGATCCTGTGCCTACAGTTCTAGGTGTGCCAGTATGGTGTAGCGGTTAAGTGCGCGGACTCTAATCTGGGAGAACCGGGTTTGATTCCCCACTCCTCCACTTGCACCTGGCTGGATAACCTTGGGCAAGCCATAGCTCTGTACCAGCTGTTCTCTCAAGGACAATTGTCTCAGAGCTCTCTCAGCCCCACCCACCTCACAGGGGGTCTGTTGTGGGGAGGGGAAGGGAAAGGAATTTGTAAGCCGCTCGGAGACGACAAGTGAAGGGCAGGGTATAAATTCAATCTCTTCTCTTCTCTTCTTCTTCTTCTTCTATTCTGAACAGAGTTAACAGCGAGAGGATTATTTTACAGTGAACAATATACTTAAATACAGTTACATATATTTTGTTTTAAATTGAGGCCAGTCAGATACACTGCGTAGTCCATCTGATCAAGTGCTTTTTATCATCATAAGACAATCAGTAATTAAGAGGTTGCTGGTACATAACAGTGGAGCTTGGTATAGCCCATATACTGTGGGACTGATGCAGCTGTTCTGTGTCTCATTGTGTTTGTGTGTGTTTCATGTGCCACCAAGTTGCTTCTGACTTATGGCAACCCTATGAATTAATGGACTCCAAATGTCCTGTTATTGCTGTGGTCCTGAAAACTGTGGCTTCCTTGGTTGAGTCGATTCATTTTGTGTTGGCTCTTCCTCTTTTTATGCTGCCATCAACTTTTCCTAGGGTTATTGTCTTCTCCAGTGAGTGGTCTTCTCATGATGTGAGGGGTCTGGTTAGAGCCCCAGAATGTTCTGAAATAAAAGATGCCAGCTGGGGCCTAATGAGGAGTACTTAGAGGGGGACATAATTTAGAATTTTCACCCTGCAAAATCTCCCTGTCCAGGACTTCAGTAACCTCTTAGAGCCTTGAGGAGACTGATTTTCCTCCTCAGCTCTTTTTTGTGTGCGACTGACTCACAGTGCTGGCAACATCCTGCCCCTTCTGAAGAATTTTCAGCCCTCCTTAGGCTCATTTTCTACTGCTTTCCTTTTGGTTGATTTATCATATTATTCTGCATAATTGGGAGAGGTAGAGATCCTTGTTTGCCTATGGGTGGCCATGTTGTGTTTCATCACTCACAGAGGGGCAGGAGAGTTTACTATTGGATTCTTTGTGTTCAGTGAACTTTTGATGGTGTGGAGGGGCCATCTAGTACAGAAAGGCAGAATCATAAGAGTGCACTGAACATGTTTTGTTATGTAATGCTCTCTATTGTCTAGTCCCTAACTAACATGACCAGATGTCTAGGACTTTTTGGGACAGATTTCCTGTTTTCCTTTTATATGTGCTCTTTCAGTGTTCCGAGAATATCTTAGATGAATTGTTGAATGTCTTGCTTTTTCACTTAGTCCCGGTGTGGTCTTTAAAAGTAATTAAGCATTTTGTTGTTGATGTTATCAAAGGCTTTTACAAGGCCAAGTAGATTGTTGTTTTGTCTATTAGGAGCAAAGCATTAATTTTGGTTTGTTAAACACTCAGTGTCATGAATGTTAGCTGGAGCGAGAAGAATTTAATTCAGTAACTCTTTGCATTATTAGTGCTATTATTTGGGAAAGGGAACTTCTCACTGATGAACACGGATGAACTTTTTTCAGTGGTCGTGACACGTTAGCTGGAAACACAAATTACTGTATCTGAAGAAGTGTGCATGCACACGAAAGCTTATACCTTGAATAACACTTTGTTGGTCTTAAAGGTGCCACTGGACTCAAACTTTGTTGTGTGAGTAAAAGGAAAAGGCTGATAGCACTGAGTCAGAACCTGGCAACCTTGATCATGGCTTTGTTTGTATTTAGTGAAGCTAATACTCAGCTGCTCTTAATTTTGTTCAATATATTTGCTGTAAGCCAGTATCCGAGCAGCTATGCATGTTTCTGGATGAGTGGGCACAGGAAGAATTAGGATGATGCAATGTACGCAAGCAAACAGGCCTATCCTAACCCCAAGAAAGTCACAATCCGAATTTTGGCAAACTGGTTGGTGGAGGGAGAGAAGAAAAAGAGAGGAAGCAGTGATGAGAATACATGCATATGCAGTTGCATAATACTGTTTATTTAAGAGTTGGGCATTGCTCTTCACCAAACTGCCACTTTAAGAGAATGAAGTCTCTCCTACATGCAGGTTTGCCCAAAGGCATGTTGAAGTGGTGGTATTAATTAGCAGGCTCACTCTAATACCATAGTGGGGAATGGGAAGAACGGTATTTAGCTGCTGATGGCTGAGCTGTTCAGGTACTGCAGATGGGAGGGCAGCCAGTGGGGCTGAGAGAGACTCCTCCAGTCACAGTAGACAATGCTGGGCTAGATGGACCAGTAGTCTGATTCATTCTAAGAACATAAACTCTTGAGTATTGCAACAGTTTGTGTTTTTATTGGCAGAAATGACTTTACTGGCAATAAAAACACAAAAGATCCTTCTGCTGTGGGAATCAAAGTTATTATTAGAAATAATACTTTTTGTTAACCTGGTTTTTCCTCTAATCTCAGTTGAGTAGGGTTAATTTGGCTTGAATACTGCCTCATGACTGGTAAAAATGGTTTGAAGCAATGAGGTGTACAATTTGATTTGCTTTGGTATTCAGAATTTAGGGTGGGCTGAAAGTGGTCACGATATTTCGTTAGTGTGCCTGACAAATCTTCAGTACTACATTCAGTCAGAGTTTCTAATCTTGTGTTCTCTGGCGTAGAGTGAAGATTGCTTCAATTGAATGTTGATGGCTGACCTATTGGAAAGGTATTTTTAAGTGTGCTTGGGTTTGGAAATGGCCTGGGCTGCTCTCTTCAAGAGCTTAGCTGAGGTAGAAACTTAGGAACTGTGTTGCTACAGTCCATTGTAAATGCTTAATGATGTATTATTGTGTGTGTGTGTTTGTCTGAGGGGAATCCATAAACAATTATATGTTGGAATTTAAAAAAAAATCCAAGCAAGCTTTGCAAATAAACAAGCGCATGTTAAAAAACAAACAAACAACTAGCCAGCCTGTCGGCATGCCTTTTTTGCTTCATGAACAGCCTGGAAGACATACTAAGCTCTTTCCAGTGTACAAAGCAAATAAACAAAAATACCCACCCTTTCCTGGTTACCTGGAGGCAATTTTTACTTGCCACAGACGAGTATGTGAGTTAACTATTTACAAGACTGAACTCGAGTGCTAATTTTGGCGAAAGTTTTCTCCATTCATTCCAGTTACTTCACTCATCCACAGAATCTTTCCATTTCAGTAATAATTGTGGCCAATATATTGAGCCGACACTGTATGTAAGTGCCTTATTTTGCACCCTCTGTTACATTTACATTATCAACACAGACCGCTTCTCATTTTTCTTCCAACTTTCATGTCAAAGGCTGCATCTCCACATCAGTTGTGCCTGTATTGCAGGAGGCTGTGTCATTATGCATTACTCAATCAATAACATGGGAAGAGTATTCTGCTGAAAATGGTAGAATGCTATCAAACCTATGCCACAAATAACATAAGTATCTTTGGTCCTTCTGTAGTGCTTTTAGTGCATCATTCTAAATGAAGATAAAAATGATCAAAGAGGAAACACAAGTGTTAAATTCATCCTATAGATCAGGACAAATAGTACTGCTTGTTCTCTCACATCTTCAGTCCATGCTAGTTCTTCTTCAGTGGTTTAGATCGAAGAAAGAATCAAAAGTAGCAGGTCCATAGTAACAGTGCGGCATCTTGGGGCTAGGCCCCCCGACTTACTGGCAAGGCCCCATGACTTCCCATCCAGCCCAGGGCCCCTGAGCAGTGGTGGGGGCAGGGAAGGAGCTGGTATTCCTTTAATTTGATTAGCCAGTGCCCCCTAAGAAATTTAAATGCCCCTCCCAATTTAAAAAATCCTGGCTACGGGCCTGAGAAGTAGGCACTTACCAGTGTGGATTTCCCCCCACATTCCCTTCCCCTAGTAACCCTCAAGACCTCTAAGAAGCTGGTGTTGTATGACCTGCATGGATGAAAAGCTATGCCACCTGTGGGGCAGCAGTAAGAAATGGGAGCCAGGTGAAACACTCATTATGCTTATTCATTTATTGGGGACCCAAACTGGCTGTTCACATCATTTCCCCCACTAAGGGTAGGTTAGGCTAAAAGATTGTAAGAGATTGTAAAGGGCCCAAGGCCACCTAGGTGGTTTCCATGGCTGAGTGGGATTTGAACCCAGTCACTGCAAGGCTCTAATCTGACACTCCAACTGCTACCCGACACCATATTTTAGATACGGGAAAATGGGCAAATGGAACTATTGTGGCTAGAAGAAGAAATTCATCCAGCTTCCTTGCCTTCCTTCCTACAGCCCACAAGCTATGTTGTTTTCATCCCTTTAGGTCCCATGATTAACATTTCAGGCATGTTGCTGGGGGGGTGGGGGAGGGCAGGAAAGATCCACATCTTCATGCACTCATGGGCTCAGACTTAATGGACTGACCTGTAGCTAACATGGGGCCCATGGGGCCCAGCCCCCTGGTGTTTCTTTTTGGCCCCCTCCCTCCCGGGCTGTCCCCAAAGTGTAGGGCTGCCAGCCTCCAAGTGGGACTTGGGAATCTCCCGCTTTTACAACTGATCCCCAGCTGACAGAGATCAGCTCCCCTGGAGAAAATGGCTGCTTTGAAGGGTGGACTCTATGGCATTGTATGATGCTGAGGCCCCTCCCCTCCCCAAACCCCACTTTCTCCTGGCTCCATCCCCAAAGTCCCCAGGTATTTTCCAACCCGGACTTGGCAACCCTACCAAAGTGCCCCAACTTACCACCTGCACTGTTCTTTGATTTAATTAGCTGGTCCCCCCCAGACTCCCTCCCCAAAAATTCCCTAGCTACAGGGCTGTTAATGGATATAACACAGTATTTGTCTGTGTAGTTGTTGGTGGGCAGGTTGTGTCACACATGCATACATGCCCTTGGTTGTTGTTGTTGTTTTTCTTACTAAACTCCTCAGAGAGTTTTCTGCCAACTTTTGTGTCAAAGGCTGTGTTCAGACTGGCAGTTTGGCCCTATATAGGCACTTTTCACAAAGGGATTGAATGGGCCCAGTCTCACAGCCACAGCTGTCAGCCATTCCCCAATTGTACTTACCCCATTGTATGACGAGTTGGAACCGGAGTAAATAAGCACCACATAAGATGTGGTGTCGATTCCCCGCACATTCATTGTGCATGGCCGGATGTCTGAACGTGGAGGAGCATGCACAAAACGGATCGGCACTCTGAACCTGCAGCTCTGTTTCCATCACTGGGTTTTTTGGTGTTGGAGTTTCTGCCTACATGCACATATGTGCATGAGCGCATATATACACACACCCGACTGCACTGTGTAACAAAACAATCGGGTAGCGTGCTCTGTGGCTGTAGCACTGCAGTAATGTGGATGCTTGGCCACAGAACAGACATGTGGATGAACTGCAGCAGTATGTGCTGTTTGGTTGGTATGCCCCACAGTACTTCAAAGCAGTACAATTAGAGGAGGCGTCATATCGCTCCAACCTACCAGTCTGACCACAGCCAAAGTGTGTGAAATCTAGAGATGATGTAGGTGCTTGAAACAATTACCCTGAGCACTCTGTACTGTCCCTCAGATCTCTCGGTTCCTTGTTTTACTGAGGAGTTGGAGGCAGTGAACTAATCTAGCAGACAGATCACAAATGGAGATAATCTCTGGATGAATACAATGGAACCTAGGCTAGACCCTAATCTGTGTCTGGGGATGGCAGCCAAGTGTGCTTTCTTCTCTGCCATCACTGCATCTACAAAGCCATCCTGCTGAGCTGTTCTGAAGGGTGAGGGAGCTATTCCATCTCACTCCTAATGATGTAAACTCAGACTATTCGAAAGCTCACTGGGATACTTTTACTGGACATATCACAGCTAAATCTGCCACAACCTAGATTCCACAGATTCAGAGTTGCATAATGTTATCAGAGCTCTGTCTAATCACAATTGCTTGGGTGAATTCCAGTTACAACAGTCCAAGGATGTGGACAAGTTGCTTGAAGCAGCCTGGCCTTCTGCTTCAGTACTCGACATTTGCACATTGTTGCACATTGCACTGTAGCTGGACGGGATTGCCTGGGTAGGTCTAAGTGGTGGTGAATGCTTCTCTGAAGGAAGGATTGTGCTGACTATGTTGAATTATGAAATCTGCCCTGAAGAAGTTGTCCCTGGCAGTGTTCCCTCTAAGCTGAGTTAGCTCACAGTTTTTTAGCCTTCGGCTCAATCATTTTTGTCTTGGTTCAGAAAGGATGGCTCCAGAGCAAACTAATTTATGCAGTGGCCGGATCACTCGCTCACAACTTTAATGCAAGTAGCTCAGAAAGCAGAATTTTTGCTCACAAGACTCCACATCTTAGGGGGAGCATTGGTCCCTGGACCTCTGGACCTGTGGAATGGTCTGCGTGCCGCGTGATATTTGATATTAGTTCTGTTTGTTAGCTAAATGTATAGACTGCAGTTGTTCCATTGTTAATAAATGGATGTTGGTTTGAGCACAGCAGCCTTCTTTATGAGCCTAGGAGCAGGAACCAGAGTACCCTAATCCTGACCCTAGCAAAAGGGAACACAACAGGACGAATATCAGTTTTATAACTGTTGCCTAGTGGCAGGTGTTTTGTTTGGGTGCAAAGTAATTGAGTGAGTGGAGGCTGCAAAACTCTGTGTCCATTTCAATCTAATTTTTACTGTCCTTTTCTGGGAGAAAAATAGGTGTTTTTTTTTTTTTTGAGGCGTCAGCCTCTTTGGGAAGTGCCACATATGGAGGTCTGCTAGATTCATATCTGCAGATGGAGGCCCAAATCATGACTGTTGCGAGTAGTAGTTTAGTAGTAGTTTAACCGATTTGAGTTGGCGTGTCAGCTGGGAACCTTTCTTGAGGGGAGGGGGCTGGTCATGGTTAATCAAATTTGATCATATCCAGATTAAGTTACAGAAATGAGCTTTGCATAGGGCTACCTCTGAAGATAATTCATAAGTGTTAGTTGGTACAGAATGTGACAGCAAAACTGTTGCTTGCATTAGCTAGGGAGCACATATTTGCAGGGATTGCCCCCTCCTTCCTCTCAAAGGGCTGCCAGGTCCCAAGCTGCTGGTGGTGGGGGGATGGAGCTTTCTTTCTGGGATCTTTAGGCATGTGTGCTATGTGATAATATCACCTGGAAGTGACATCATTGTGCTTGGCATGTCGCCAGGGGGATGCTCTAGCATTCAGCCAGAAACTTTATGGTACCATAGAGTTTTTAGGCTGAGTGCTACAGTGTCCCCCCGGCAATGTGTCCTGTGTGATGATGTCATTTCTGGGTGATGTCATTTCACCAGACATGTTGGTGCGATCCCAGCACTTTGGCAAGCCTACCTCTGTTGTCCTAACATGTACTGTTTGCAGAAGATGAGAGAGGGCAATTCCTGCAGCATCCTCTTCTTCACTGCAGCCCTGGATGCCACATGGCATTCATTCTGAAGGGTCTTTTGTCCCTCAGCAGTGGCATTTTGGGTGGGGGTATAGGAGGCCCCTGAGGAAGGGAGAAATTGTTGGGAAAACTGCTTCAGCAAACTTGCTACATTGATGTGACTTTGGATTCAATCTACAGGCTGCAGGAGTTGCCTTCATGATAATAGTATTCATTCCAATGCAGACATTTTCCCATACAGGCAGGTACCTGGGACATCCTGTATAAAAAAAGCAAGGTGTAAGTCAAATCTCCTGTCTACTGCATCCTTTTATCTGATTATTTTTTTCCAGTCCTTTTTTCTAAAATGAGTTCTTCTCTCCTTCTCTTGCAAATAGAGTAAGTGTGCTGATAGATGGGGGGGATGATGATCTAAACTATTCTAGAGCTGGCATAATAAGTAGCAAAAGTAATTTAGAAATTCATTTGTAATCACTAAACTGTGAACACTGTCCAGACTTTAGAAAATAATTATTTGTAGAGAACGAATTTTCACTTCTGTCATGGAAATAAAAATGCAAAAAAACCAAAAACAAAACAACCAATTCTGTGATCATAATGTAAATGCATGGTCAGAGTTGAGCTGATTTTACAGATCTAGAAAATGTTGTTTGTAAGTTGTGATCGCTTGTAAACAGAAAGTATCACAGCTTATCGATGTAAACTCTTTCAGAAGCTTTTGTATGGTACAGGTTATCTGGTTCAGCAGAAATTTCAGGTGCCATTTCCATTTTGTTTTGAGTGTGACACCCCCTTCTGTCTGGCATGGTCCATCTATGTTCTGCAGCAAGGAGATATGATAGGACAGAATGGGCAAATCTTGTTGGCAAAGAGGAATAAACTGCAACTGGAATGTATGGAATTATGGCCATGTTGTACTGCTAAAGAATACTTCACAATTCCTTGTAGGAAAAGATAGTGGTGAAAGCCAGTATAAATGAAGTGTTGTTCTCGCCCATTTCCCTGCTAAGCCCTGAAGCATTTTGTTCTGCCCACAGCCTTACCTACCTCATAGGGCTGCTGAGAGAATAACATGGGATAATGGAACCCAATGCAGGACATCTTCAGCTCCTTTGAGAGAAGGAAATGCAATTATAGGTAGGTAGGTAGGTAGGTAGGTAGATAGATAGATATAATTCCGAGAGGTTTTTTTTTTCCTGTGTGGATACTTATATCTGCCAAAAGAGAGCTCACTCTCCCCCAACAGCTTTTCCTACATAGTCAGGGGCCTTTTTTGGTCTGCAGAAAAATCCAAAAAGTTAAAAAAAAACTTCAGGGACCGTTGAATTACCCCCAATACCTTTTGAAATGGCATCAGCTCCAGGCGTCAACTGTGAGGAGATTAGAATGTTCGGGGGGGGGGGGGAGGCATCTAACTGTTTCTGTCAGTAAAAGGCAGGGTTTTTACTGGCAGCAGTCTAGGGTTGCCAAGTACCCCCCTGGCCACCAGCAGCAGATCCAGATCCAGGCTGGGAAACTCCTGGAGATTTGGGGGTGGAACCTGGGGAGGACAGGGACCTCAGTGAGGTACAATGCCATAAACTCGACCCTCCAAAGCATCCAATTTCTCCATGGAAAGTTATCTCTGTAGTCCAGAGATGAGCAGTAACTCCAGGGGGATCCCCAGGTCCAACCTGGAGGCTGGCATCCCTAGGCAGCACCCTCTGTGTGACTTGATACCACCTGATTTGCATGACTTAATTAGGCCCAGTTGCTTTGCTACTGTTCATCAGCAGCCACCGGATGAAAGCCATTGTGATGTAACAGTTAGAGCTTTAGACTGGGATCTGTGAGACCCAGGTTCAGATCCCCATCTTGTGGTGGAGGCTGACTGGGAGATTTTGGACCAGTCACATACTTTCAGCCTAACCAACCTCACAGGGTTGTTGTGTAGATAACAAAGAGGAAATAACAGTGTAAGCTGTTTTAGTCCCCACTGTGGAGAAAGACTGTAATTTTCTTAGATAGAGGCTGCAGGGGAGGAGGTTGGAGATGGAAAGCTGAAGACAGATAAAGGTAGGTTGGCTGTTGGGTGGGAAGGAAATAGGGTTGCCAACTCCAGGTTGGGAAATTCCTGGACATTTGAGAGGTGTAGCCTGGGGAGGGTGGGATTTGAGGTGGGAAGCAGAAAGAGTGAGAAAGAATGATGAGGTGGGGAGGCAGAAAAACAAAGAGAATGATGACGGGTCAAAAAGAGAGAGGAAGTAACATACATGGAGTAGAGAGAGAGAGTAAGAAAGGGGGGGGCAGAAGGGAGAAAGAGTGTGAGAGAGGTAGGGGGAGAAGGGAGGAAGCAAAGGTGTGAAGAGTGGGATAACCATCCCGCAAGTTTCTTGCGGATCTCCACTTGTATGTATATATATATTTGCCCTTGTCATCACAGTCTCACTCTTTCTCCTGCAACATTATTGCAAAGACCTGTCTCTGCCTTCCCGCAGCCAGGATAACTGAGCTTTTCCGCTCAAGGTTTGGGCTCTGGGTTGGCTTTTTAAATGCATTGGGTTTCCCCTCCCCCTCCTTACATACAGTATCATCCCCCCCCCCTCTAGTTTTTCAGAGCATTGGGAGAAGTCAAAGAAAAACCAAGACTAGCAAATGATACTGTTTGTAAGGAAGGAGAGAAACGGGTGCCGTTTAGAAGCAAAGCTAGAACAAAACCGAATGCAGAACAACCCAAGTGGTTAATGTGCATTATATCCAACAAACACAGTGCAGTTCTTTTGCAGGTATTTGAATGCTTTTTCTTCTTGCTCCTCCCCTCTGAGCTTCAAGCTGGTCTTTTGAGGAACGAGTGTTTAAAGAAGCCTTCATAGATGGGGAACTGCAGTGTAGAAGCACTGGACTAAATGAGTTTACAGTGTAACCCTAAATTGGGTTATAAATCCTTCTAAACCCATTGAAGAAGAAGAAGAAGAGAGAAGAGGAGATTGGATTTATATCCCACCTTTCACTCACTTGGAGTCTCAGAGCGGCTTACAAACTCCTTTCCCTTCCCCTCCCCACGACAGACACCCTGTGAGGTAGGTGGGGCTGAGAGAGCTCTGAGACAACTGTCCTTGAGAGAACAGCTGGTACAGAGCTATGGCTTGCCCAAGGTCATCCAGCCAGGTGCAAGTGGAGGAGTAGAGAATCAAACCTGGTTCTCCCAGATTAGAGTCTGTGCACTTAACCACTACATCAAACTGGCTCTCTCAAATTGAAGACACTTTGGCATAGAAGGGTATAACATACAAGGATCAACAGGCATAGAAATGTAAAACTTTTTAATATTTAAATCTTGGCTTTTGGGGTTTGGAAAGGTTTCTGTGAATAGTACAATGGGGACGTTTAAGACCTTTATACTACACTTGGTCATTTGTCATAACTTTCTCTCAGAGGCAGGGGTGCACGAATCAAACCATGTGTCTGCATCTGCTATCCATTCTGCCATGTCCTGTCTCTGTATTCTATGCAGTGCCTTGGGAATGAGACTAGGCACAATATTCTGAGCTGCAAAGATTCCATGCAAAGAACAGCATCTTATTTGTACCGTAGCCAGAATCAGAGTTTTGCTCTGGAGCTTGCCTAATATAATGGTTAATGAAGGCTTGGGTTATACCTGTTCACAGTATAACACTTCTTGCTGTCCCCTGCACCCCGAACACAAGTTCTCAGTTAGTAACTATGTGTGGCCAAAAGGAAATGTCATCCAGTAATAATGAAAATTTGGATGTGAATGGGTCAGTGGTGTTTAGGTTGTGTTTTATGATGCACAAATGCACAATTGTACACTTAATGCTAAGGCAAACACTTGTCTGAAATGAAGGCAGTCCGACAGTCATATTTTTAAGAGGTTCTGAAGTACTGGCTGTAAATGAAATTGTGTCCCAGTTAAGGAAAATGGCTTGTTTTTGATTAGGTTAGTCAAACATACTGGCAGCAATAAAGCGTGCATGTTCAGTGCCCTTTTAATTTAAAATAATGCGCTGCTTGTTCTCACGTTCATTCTGTATGGAAAATCCCAGGGCAATTCTCAAAATATTCTAACTTCAGATAACACTGTTATTTGTTATCAATAAAATCTCACAGCCATATGTATTTACAATTAGATTATGCTCCACGTAAGCAAGCTCTTGATGATATCAATCCCATTTTCTGCCTTGAAAACCCTACATGGTCGCCAGGAGTCAGCTGTAACTTTATGACACTTTCCACCAAATTTGATGAACACAATAGTATTATAAAGGAGAAAAAATTGAAGAGGGTCTGGGGCAAACAAAATTACAACTGAAAATGTAAGTCCATTCTTCAAAAAGAGAGATGAAAACCCAGGATGGCTCAGGATGGAAATTATACCCAGTAAGAGCAAGCAGCAGAATCTATCAAGGAGAGTAAACTGGGTCTTGCAAAACTCACTGTATACAGTGTCTGCTAGGAATGAAAACTTTTTCATCCAGGCAAGTGTGGAGTTACTAAGCCAAAACATACTCAATTACCTTGGCTAAAAAAGGAGGCTTAATGCAGGCCTGTAATGCCTCAAATTGTGTGATTACCTCATCGCAGCCTCCTCCAGTCTATGTGGCATTAATGCTTCCCTCGATACATTGTTATATGGTTACTGTATTAGTGTTAAAAATTGTTGATTGTAATAAGTCCACCCAGAGCTAAGTACATGTATGAACATCAACCAGAAAACTGAGGTTTGTTTGTTTTCATTTTATAAGCCTGTGACTTTAAGCATGTGCAGATGTGGCAGGCAAGCAGTATGAAAACATTTTAAAAGAAGGGAACGGCTGAGATAGAGCTGCCAAGTCCGGGTTGGAAAATACCTGGGGACTTTGGGGGTGGAGCCAGGAGAAGGTGGGGTTTGGGGAGGGGGGGGCCTCAGCATGGTACAATGCCATAGAGTCCACCCTTCAAAGCAGCCATTTTCTCCAGGGGAGCTGATCTCTGTCAGCTGGAGACCAGTTGTAAAAGCGGGAGATCCCCAGGCCCCACCTGGAGGCTGGCAACCCTAGACTGAGAGGAGTGGGTTGGAACGGCAGAAGGCCAGGCAACTAGGCAGCAAGACCATGGGGAGAGTTGGGAAATCACAGACAGAGCAAGAGAACAATTGTAGGATGATGGGTTTCCTCTCCCAAGTGTTCTCATGGATCCTCTTCTTGTCGTCGTTGCTTAATATTACATAGACTTTGTCACAATGAGAGTATTAAGCACAATGGTTCCTGTTTATGTGAACATGTACCAACCTGAAGGGTGAAAATACGAATTGGTGGATTTTGGTTGGGAAATTTAATATTGGTGTCTTAAGTATTAGTCTTTGTTTTCCATGGGAGGAAAAAATGTTAACCTTTGTGGAGCTTTTTTGAAATAACAACAATGGGAGTACAAAATCCTATTGTTTAGAAACTTGCATTTACTCATTGACAGTAGTAATAGCATAATGTAGAAGGGTAGTGCTCAGGTGACAAGTCTACTTTCCTCTTCATCAAATATTCTGGTCGGCACAGTATCTCTTTGTGAGAACTGTCTTGGTAATCAGCCTTTTCTTGAGAGGTTAAGGACAGCATTCCTTGTACAAGTGAGTCCCCATCCTCTCTTTGGTGATGGCCCCTGGATAATTCATAGGCCACCAGATAATGCCGATGACAGAAGAAGGCCCCCTACTCTCTACTGCCGCTTCATATATGAAAGTAGAAAGCCTCCTCCCTGAGTTAAAAATTAATTGGTTTCATCAGTAAGAGATTTTATTTCTGCTTTTTTAAATACAGTGCTTTTTTCTTTTCCTTCCTAGTCAGATGTTATAATTTTTCGTGCTTGTTGTTATCTGTTTGACATCTCAAAAGGCTATTCCTCTCCCCCCCCCCCCCCGGTATATGTTTGTGGCTTAAGCAGGGCTCATTTTGTAGCAGGAGCTCCTTTGCATATTAGGCTACACACACCTAATGTAGCTAATCCTTCAAGAGCTTACAGAGCTCTTCTTACAGGGGCTACCGTAAGTTCTTGGAGGACTGGCTACATCAGGGGTGTCTGGCCTAATATGCAAAGGAGCTCCTGCTACAAAATGAGCCCTGGGCTTAAGGCCAACAAGCTATTTTGACCACCCATAGGCTGAGGGCTTGTGTAAATCCTTGTCCCCTAATTCACCAGCTTCTTGTGTTTTTTTCTTTATGGTACAAACTATTTTTCTTTGTTTTGCCAATGCTTGTTGGTTTTTGACTCTGTTGTTCAGTTTAATGTTAGCAGTACTCCAGCTGGGTTTTACTGATACTCTCTCATATAGATATGTAAATAGTATAATGGCTATATTTAGGGCTGCCAAGTCAGCCCGGGGGGCAGGGGATCCCCCACTACAGGGGTTCCCTATCTGCCGGCCAGCATCCGGCTGGCGGGGGAAACCCCACGCCCAAAGTCGTCCAGCCAGGACGACTTCCCCAATGTAATGACGTCACCCGGAAGTGATGTCACCACGTTGGGGGTGTTGCCAGGGCGACGCTCTGGCAGTCGCCCCAAAACTCTATGGTACCATAGAGTTTTGGGGCGATTGCCAGAGTGTCGCTATGGCAATGCCCCCAATGTGGTGATGTCACTTCTGGGTGACGTCACGGGCGCGCGCGCTTCACACGCGCTCTGGGGGAGCTCCCAGGCAAAGGAGGACTCCCCCCCACCGGTGAGTAGAATCGACTTGACAACCCTAGCTATATTAGAAATATCTTTCATAATTCCATTTATGGAAGTCAGACTGACCCTGAATATGTAAAAAGTACCCCCCCCCCTTCGATGCAGGGAGATGGAGTCTGGACTATTGTTATTGCACCAATGCATGAATCCAGAAGTGATGTCACCATGTTGGGGCAATGTTCTAAGATTCACCCCAAACACTATAGTTTTACCATAGACTTTAAGGTGAATGCTAAGAATATCACTTTGACATAGTGAAAACACTTCCAAGTTCATGCTAGAAGTACATTGCAACAATTTTCACGGATTTTTTAAACAACCAATTTTGCTCCCACTGAGCAGCAGCAGGAGTGGGGGAGCTAGAATAGGAGTAGGGTTGTCAACATGTAGTTGGCAACTGGCAGAACACTCATGGCTGGGGGGGCAGGGCTTGCAGGTGACATAATGATATTGCCTACAACACACTGGCATGATTGGAAGTAATTCAGTGCCTTGCCAGCAACATTTTAGCATTTGGCCCAAACTCTGTGACTTAGCCATAGAGTTTTCATTGAATGCTACAGCTACACTGGTGACATGCTAACATCACTTCTAGTCATGCCAGAGGTGTTGTCACTGTGTTGGAATGGGGTCCCCCCCCTCGTTATTTTTTCCCACCAGCCAGCTGAGCAGTGGCAGAAAAAGTCAGCTGGCGGGAAGAGGTCGTCCACCCCAGTGAGAAATTGTCAACCGTATGCAGGAGCTATGCAACCGGGGGGGGGGGGGGAGTTGCTTTTATTATTTTAAAATATCAAAAATCTTTGAAATTAATTATATTGATGCTACTGAGGAGCTGGAAATACAGCCTGATCCTCTGCATGTTTTCTGGGAGTATGTCTCAATGTATTTGGTGGGGCTGCCTCACAAGTAAGTGTGCACATGAATGGGCTGTTCAATGCAATACATAGTTACTCTCAGGGCTTTTTTGTAGAAAAAGCCCAGCAGGAACTCATTAGCATAATAGGCCACATCCAACAGCAGAAACTCATTAGCATATTATGCCACACCACTGACAGCACAGCTTATTAGCATATTAGGCCACACTCCCGTGTCACCAGAAGAGTGGTCATCCAGCCACACCCACCTTTTGCTTCTTATTCTGTTTACTTTGTTTGTTGTCAAAACCCAGGGCTTTTTTTGTAGCAGGAATTAATTTGCATGTTAGGCCACATACCCCTAATGTAGCCAATCCTAATGACTTCCTGCTGGGTGTGGCCAACTCAGGAGCCAGCCGGAAGTCCATTCCTGTGTGTTCTGGCCCCAAAATAGCCCTGGTTACTCTTGTATTTGCTTTAAAGCTAATGAACATTTTTGCTCTAGCAGTTGCTACTTCTGTAGGAACTACTCAAAGTTTTCACTTCTTTATGCACAGCTGATAATTCTGTACTCCTTCAAATGGATTCTTTTGGATTCTTACTGAGTTGGTAACGTTTAAAACCACCTGGTTTTGATGATTATGCAGCTGGGCCTGTTCATATCCCCCAGTCCTGGTTGGGCTCACTGTTAACTTACTCTTGAAATGTTCATCATGCTGTCATCCCCAGAGCTGGAAAAACACTGATTCTCCATATACCTGGTTGGTGTGTCCATGGTATGATTTCCTTCCACAGGACAGATTATCAGATCTATTATTACATGCACTTTTTGAAAATTTATTTAAGGAAGGCCTTAGAAGACAGTCATACCTAGAGTTCTCTGTTTTTATTGTTATCAGTGTATTGTTTTTAGCTGTTTTATCACTTGTAAGCCATCTTGTGTGTATTGAAAAGGAATGTAGCATCGAAATGTACTTAATAATGCTGATTAGCAGGTTGATGCATTTGAGGGTTTCCAACATTCTTCCAGCCATCCATATTACCCTTACTGTGGTATAATGACTGAACTAAGACTTGGAAGACCTGAGGTCAAACCCCCACTCAGCTCATCAGATGACTAGTCAGTAACTCTCAGGAGGACTTTGGAGGGGAAATGGGACTTGGGCATTTGGGACTTGGGCTTTTTAAACGGTCCTGTATTTTCACTTCCATCATTTTCTGACAGTCAGCAGATGGGTGGCAGTTATTTTATACTGATAACCCCTCCTTGATGGTAAAATTCCAGGTTACAGCTTTCTGTCCCGCACCCCCAAATGTAGCACACAGTAAATAGGAAACAAACCTAACATTAAGGAGTTGAATGTATGCCTGAGATATCATGTGCAGATATAATAAATATATCTATATAAATAAAGTTGAATTGTCTGGAATACTGTTTTTGCCTCCCTTTTTTTAACTTGTTGCTGGGGGGGCATTCAATGAGAATGTTGCATAACTGGGGGATAGTAGTGGATTAAAGATTCAGAACTACTATTCTACATGATTCAGATCCCTGAGGCACTTATGGAGCTTCATGATGTTGTGTTAATAAAAACAAGATCATCAGTTCAATCTGTATCTTACAACCTGGTCTGAAGGATCAATGCAAAGTTTTCAGAAATCATTGTATCCCAAGGGGTGGGGAGGGAAACTCTGTCTTCTTGGAGAAACAAAAAGTGTTGTGGGACTAAGTTTTCAGTCTTGCCACATAACCTTGGCTTAAATTCCAAAAACACTTTTTAGGTACGCCTCTCTTTTATATGGTCCACTTGCATCATTCAATTCTCAGTTTAAGTTTACTACTACCAATAATTAATCATGGTAATGGCTCATAATAACCAGATAGGTGTGGTTAAAGTGTGAGACCTATACTATCTCACAATCTATGATGTTACTTTTCCTTCCATGCCACCTCCTCATATCTCTCCTACTAAGCAACATGTCATTTTCAATGCTTTTTTACATCACTTCTGAATATAATATCTATGTAGAGTTGGAAACCTATTGGCTCAGTAAATGCCAACTAATTAAAGCACACTGACTGTATCTTAGAGATGACTCTGTTATTGTGGTTGTTGATTGGCTCAGATGCCAGCAGTGTGCAGCTGTAATTGAAGTCCACTCTCTAAAGCAGCCATTTTTTCCCAGGGGAATGGGTCTCTGTAGTTTGGAGATCAGTTGTAGTTCCAGGAGATCTCCAGGCCCCACCTGTAAACCTTAATTTCAAGTCCCTAACTTGTTCTGAACAAGTAATAAAGTCTACAAACAAAATAATTAGTTTCAGAGAGGAAATTTAGTTGGTTTGTTTTTGTTGCTTTCTCAAAGTTCTGAAAGCATTGCTAGACAGCTTGAGTGGTGAATTTAAAGGTTTCATCCAGTTTCCTAAGTGGGTAAAGTGCCTCAAATGGAAGCTAGTTCCTTTGAATAGTCCATTAAATAGGAAAGGGGTGATCTCTTAGAATCATTTGAAGTGCTATTTGTCTGCAAAATAACAAGGAGGGAAACAACCCAAAAATGACTGCAGATGTGTGTCTTTCTAAAGTCTGAAACGTCAGATAATTCAGATTTAAACCCATAATGGTCAGAATACTGTATGTTTGCTTCATGCTCACTACCAATACATTTTACAAAGCTATATATCTTCATCAATTCTCCAGCTGCTTTGAGCAAGGAAATACTGGGCCAAACATAAACCCCATTATACTGTCTTTTTGTTTAATGGCGTTGTGTAGGTCCTTCTTCCATTTACTGAAATGAATGGAGAGAAGATAAACCTCATTTGAATGAATTAAGCAGCTTTTAAAAATTTGCTTGTATTTCATCTAGTTATTTTGGACTAGGGAACTGGAAATCTAGATAAGTATAAAAAAATAGAAAGTCACTGTATCATCAAAAGTGAGAATTTTATTCTGCACAGTTCTGTGGCAACTATCCAGTTCTCTCCCACCCACACTTTATTTATTAATTTTTCATACAATACTAACAACTGGTTAAAGTGGTAGATAGTTAAGAAAGAACATACGGCTTAAATACAACAAAGCCAACTAGATCCACATAAGAAACTCTTTAAAGGTTTCAAAAATACAACAGGTTTTGGTAAAAAACAGTTACTGGGGACAAAAACCCCTTCAGTCAAGTAACTGACCACTGGGAGCCAGATTGTTTGAAATGTGTGTTGACAGCAAACCAAGGTGATTGCAGCGTTTTGTGAGGAAATTTGCAACTATCCATTTCTGAGGGCCCTGTTTTCTTTTCTTTTTCCTGGCAGGCTAGGGTGGCTTTGCAAAATGTGCAGCATGCGAGTGAAGGCCAAGTGGTGAGTTCACCCACTTCCAGCCTTAAATTTAAATGGCACGCAGAGGTTTATGGTCTGGGGGTCTGTAAACCCCACAGTCTGATGGACCTCCACAGACCGTCATTTTTCTGGACTGTGCCCATCCCTAGTCCCTTGCATTCAGAATTTCAGTGGGTGGTCTCCTTGGTGACGGTACCAAGGGTTGGGAACTCCTTCTCATGTACACTTGTTTGGCACTTGACTTGACACCTGATAATGTTTCATACATTAATTTAAAACTATTATGTTTAACTGTGCTTTAAATCTGCTTTAAATGTTGACATAAACTAACTGTGATTTCAGTGGTTCTATTCGTTTTATTGACTTATGTTCTGTTTATATGGCTGCTTCTGCAAACATTGTGATCATGTTTTGTAATTCTATCATTTAGGAACATTTTTGGTTTTTATTTGTGAGACATATTTTTATTAATTTTACTAATGTGCTAGAGAAGTAGTATGTGTATATAAAACAAAAATTGGGCTGAATGAGTGAGAGTAATGTTGTAATCTTGGCAAAGATGGACCCATTTGCAAGAAGAAAATCAGCCTAAATTGACTGCCAGCGTGTTGGTGGGGGAAGAGGGGTGTAACAGTGAAAAATATCATGTAGTCAGTCCCTCTGAAGCTGTATTTTTAAAGATAATGGCAGGTTTATAGCCAAATAGATTTGTAGTATCCTGCCTTAGCATTACCATGAATATTTTTTCAAAGTACTTTGTTAGAGTAAAAATAGAGCATCTTGTTGGACTAAAACCAAAATCTTTGTTCTTTGCTGCAGCTAAGATCAAAGAAAAGCATAGTATTCACACAAAGTCTCATGAAAAGTTTTTTTTAAAAATTAAGAAGTACCTAGGAGGCAGTTTATAATTTATTCATGCAGCATTCTCTTTAAGTATCTTGCTTTAAAAAAACACTCAAAAGCAACAATTTATTGTATGGCCACTTTGCTGCAGACATACAATCGCTAAGGATGTTCCAGTGAAAGACAGAGAAGGGGGAAAGTGCTACTCTTGTCTCTATAAAACTATTTTCTGGCACTTGTCTTCATGTTGGGGTGGCCCTTACAAAACAGTGCCCCATTTCATCACTGTTTATATATGCATGATTGAAAGCATCTCCCTCACATGTCAACAGCATTGTGCATTTGAAAAGCTGGCGGCCGGGGGGTGGGGGGAGAATTTTACTCTAGTCTTATCCTTAATAGGAGCTTTGCACATTGCACATTGAAGAAGTGTTCTAATGTGGGAGCATTTCCCAAAAACAGGTGATTCCCCTGTTGACATCTTGTGAGGACTGTATCATGTATTGTGCTTGCATATTGACATCTCCTCTAGGTATGCTGTTTCTCTCAGTTTAGCATTGGTTGGTACAGTTACACTCTTCACTCTAATACAAAAAACATTACTTGGAAGTGAGTACCACTGCACTTCTAAGTAAAGGGTTTGAACAACATGGAGATTAGATTTTTTTATTTAGACATTTAATTAGAACCTTTATATGCTGTCTCTCCAAATACCTTGGCTCAAGTTGAATATTTGCACAACATCCCTATAAATCTAAAAAAAATGCAACTGTAAATCAATTTAATACAGTCATAAGAACATAAGAAGAGCCCTGCTGGATCAGACCAATGAGGGTCCATCCAGTCCAGCATCCTGTCTCACACAGTGGCCGACCAGTCCCTCTGGATGGCCAACAACGGGGCATAGAGGCTGAGGCCTTCCCCTGATGTTGCCTCCTGGCTCTGAGATTCAGAGGCTAACTGCTTCTGAATGTGGAGGTTCCTCTCAGTCATCATAGCTAGTAGCCACTGATAGACTTATCCTCCATGAACCCATCTAATACACTTTTAAAGCTGTTTATTCCTGTTGCCATCATTATATGCTCTGGCAGCAAATTCCACATTTTAATCACTCTCTGTGTAAAGTAGTATTTCCTTTTGTCCATCCTGAACCTACTGCCTGTCAGTTTCATTGGATGCCCTCAAGAGCTAGTATTTTGGGAGAGGGAGAAAAATGTATCTTTGTCAACTCTCTCCATCCCATACATAATTTTATAAACTCCTATCTTGTGCCCCCTTAGTTGTCTCTTTTCTAAACTGAAAAGTCCCAGACTCTTCAGCCTTTCCTTAGAGGAGGAAGGTGCTCCAACCCCCTATTCATCTTGGTTGCCCTCCTCTGTACTTTCTCCAGCTCTGCAGCATCCTTTTGGAGATACGGTGACCAAAACTGTACACAATATTCCAAATGGGGCTGCACCGTGGATCTATACAGGGGCATTACAATATTGGCCGTTTTAGTCTCAATTCCTTTCCTAATAATCCCTATCATAGAGTTTGCCGTTTTCACTGCTGCAGCACTTTGGGTTGACATTTTCACTGAGCTATTCACTCTGACCCCGAGATCTTTTTCCCTCTCAGTCTCAGCAAGTTCAGACCCCATTAGACTATACTTGAAGTCAGGAATTTTTGTCCCCGTGTGCATCACCTTACACTTAACAACACTGAACATCATTTGCCATATTGTCACCCATTCGTCCAGTTTGTGGAGGTCCTTTTGGAGCTCTTCACAGTCAACCTTAGTTTTCACCATCCTGAATAATTTGGTGTCATCTGCAAACCTGGCCACTGCACTACTCACCCCTAGTTCCAGAACATTTATAAATAAATTAAATAGTACTAGCCCCAATATCGATCCTTGTGGGACCCCACTGCTTACTTCCCTCCATTGTGAGAACTGTCCATTGATTCCTACTCTTTTCTTCCTGTCATTTAACCAGTTTTTAATCCACATGAGAACCTGTCCTCTTGGCCCTCAACTGCTAAGTTTACTGAGGAGATTTGGTGAGGTACCATGTCAAAAGCCTCCAGGAAGTCCAGGTATATAATGTCTACTGGGTCACATGCTTGTTCACTTTCTCAAAGATCATCAAAAGGTTGGTAAGGCAACACTTCCCTTTCTAAAAGCCATGCTGATTTTCCCTCAACACGCTTTGTCCCCCTCTGTGTTTAACAATTCTATCTTTGATTACAGTTTCTACTAATTTGCCTGGGATAGATGTTAGCTGACTGGCCTGTAATTTCCTGGTTCCCCTCAGGATCCCTTTTTAAAAATTGGTGTCACATTTGCTACTCTCCAGTCTTCTAGTACAGTGGCTGAATGTAGTGATAGGTTACATATATGTATTAGTAGATCAACAGTCTCACATCTGAGATCCTTAAGAACTCTCGGGTGTATTCTGTCAGGAACTGGAGACTTATCAGTTTATAATTTCCCCAGTAGGCCTAGAATTTCATTTCTGGTCACCTCAATTTGACTCAGTTCTTCAGACTCCCTTTCTGAAAATAGGGGCTGTGGCATGGGTATGTGCCCCACACTTTTCACAGTGAACACAGAAGCAAAAAAGCCATTGAGCTTTTCTGCCATCTCCCCATCTTCCTTTAGCAATCACTTGATCCCTTTGTCTTCCAAAGGCCCCACTGCTTCTCTGGCTGGTTTCCTACTCTGGGTATATTTTTAAAAAATGTTTGTTTGCCTTGATGCTTTTAGCAACTCACTCTTCAAAATCTCTTTATTTATTTATTTATTGTATTTCTACCCTGCCTTGCCAGGCAAGCTGGCTCAAGGCGGCTTCCAGTAGATTAAAACACAATAAAACAATAATTAGAAGTTTAAACACAGCATAGTTACAAATAAAACAAACAGATACATGATGGAGGTAATCAGAAACACATCAGTGAGAAAGGAAGCATCCAATTAAGCAACCTCCAGCAGGGTCTAGCCATCACATTCCAGGAGTGTAGTTGACCTCCGTCCCCGGTGGCGGCTCCTAGTTGAAAGCCTGGTGGAAGAGCTCCATTTTACAGGCCCTGCAGAACTGTAAAAGGTTCCGCAGGGCCCTGATGTCCTCTGGGAGCTCATTCCACCAGTATGGAGCTGCCACCGAGAAAGCCCTGGTTCTAGTGCTGGCCAGCCAAGCTTCTTTCGGACCAGGGAGAGTCAACGGTTGTTGTGAGCTTGACCTCAGCGCCCTCTGGGGCACATATGGGGAAAGGCAGTCCCTCAAGTAGGCAGGCCCCAGACCATATAGGGCATGCATATAGGACCAATTTTGCATGCATAATTATTGACTTACTCCTTTTTTTGCCAGAGCCTGTGGTCCCCCCTGTTCAATTCATTGGGGCAGACCTTCCACTTTTTAAAGGAAGCCTCTTTATTTTTATAGCTTTCTTGACTTGTGTTATTAGCCATGCAGGTGTTCTTTTAGACTTGGCAGTGCCTTTCCTAACATGTGGAATACATTCTATTTGGGCTTCAAATAGTGTGGTTTTAAATCGCTTTCAAACATCCTCTATGGATTTGACCCTGTTGTGTTTCCCCTTCAGCTTTCTTTTTACTATTCCCCTCATTTTTTTAAAGTTCCCTCTTTTGAAATAAAATGTGACAGTTTTGCACTTTAGGGTAACTTTCCATTGATTTGAAAGCTGAATTTAATAGCATTGTGGTCACTGTTCCCAATTGGTGTAACAACCTCTACATTTCTCACCAGGTCTTGAGACCCACTCAGAACCAAGTCCCACTCAGACCCACTCAGAACCAAGATCACTGCCCCTCTGATTGGCTCTGTGAGTAATTGTTCCAGTGCACAGTCATTTACAAGGTCCAGGAATCTCATTTCTACAAGATGACTCAAGCACATGTTTACCCAGTCAATGTGAGGGTAATTGAAATCTCTCAGTATAATAACATTATCTGCTTTAGTCAGTTGCCTTATTTCCTTCTCGATCTCAAGTTCAACCTCCAGGGTTTGATCAGGTGTGGGTGACAGTACACCCCCATTTTTAAGTAACCCTGAGGGCCCAGTATTTCCACCCATATTGCTTCTGTGGGGGAATTAATTCCCCTGATGTTTTCTAACTTATTTGATTCTATGCCTTCTTGGATGTTATGATGGCCCCCATCCATTTTCCTCCCCCAGAGGCAAGATTTCCCCTCAATTTCTATTTGCCTTGCTGACAGAGCAGCCCTAATGGTCTGTTTTCTTTTTTGCTGAAAAACTCTGGCTGTCCTACCCTGTTTTAGACTGACATTTTACTGCTGGCTCAGCCCAGGAACCTGAGGAAGGGTCAGAATAACTCTTTTAAACCACTGAAAATGGGACTTGAGGTGTTTTGAAATTCAAAATTAACAAAATATTTTATTCAACAACAAGGGAAACATCAGGTGAAATTGGGTTGAAATTTCTGAGGTAACTCAATATAGATAATTCTGAGATAAAACCAGTACATGCACAGAGTTAGGTCTTATGTTTCAGGTTAATGAGAGTTTCTTAAGCTATGCACAGTTATTTAAATCTTTATGCTGAGAGGCTATTGTTCCAGTGTTTTCCAAACACTCCAGTACACTTTCTTTGAGTATTCACTGACTCTTTAGGTTTACAGAAGGCTGGTAAATTCTTTCCAGTACCCAAACCCCTTCTCTTGAAACACCAGTACTCGTTGAGCTTTTTAACTGACTCTTAAAGTCTCTAAAGGCAATTTCTAACCACACCAGACCAGGGATCTCTGCACTCTTCAGAGCTAACTCCCTGTTTGACTGGATAGGGAAAGTCTCCTCTCACTAGAAGATCTATCCCCTTTCTTTGGCCTGAGTAGGGGTCTCTGTCTAACTACCCACTCATCCTTGCCAGCTTTCCACAGCTCTCCTGTCTATGTTAAAGTGCTCTCAGTCAGGGCTGAATTCTGAAACTGTCAATACTTGACTCTTCTCAGCTAGGGCTGAAATCAGACTGAATTCTCCTCAGCATCCATTCAGAAGTCTTTCTCTGCTCAGCTGATGCTAACCAATCAGATCTCTTGGAACAGTCTGTCACTCAAGCCTCTCTGGCTCTGTGAAGAATTAGCCCTTCACAGTCCTTTATCTATTTACACAGCACGTCTAAGCTTATGAAAGTGCAGTCCATCACAGATATACAAGGCAACACCAACAACAACTTGTCTGACTCTGTTCTGCCTATAGAGCTTATCCCCAGGAATGACTGTATCATGTAGATTTCCAAAATACAAAAGCAATGTAATGATGCAGAGAAAATTAATACCAACACAATTTATATCAGCATCACCTAATCACAGAGAAACAGTGCATAAGAACTTGATTACATACATTCTTTCTTTACTACTCAGGCACAAGGCCCACCGACTAATTAAAGGACAAGTGAATATCAATATACAAGGGAAATTATCTATTGCAGTAAATGTTTCTTCTTTACTTAGGGCACAAGGCTCACAGAACAGTATCCAGTGAAGGGAGACGAAGATGCCAGCTTTTTCTCTTCGTTTCACTAATGCTTCCTCAGTGAACTGAGTACAAAATAGATACATGCAATGTAACACATGTCAAAGGAAATAACAATGAATATTCATCACAAAGTGTCCTTTTATTAATTATAATTTTTTTACCTCAATTCTCAATATGTAAAGCATGTAAGTGCTAGAATCAACTTGCAACTGGATCAAGTTCCCAAAGTGTTCAGCGTCTAGAATTTATTTCCTATGCAAAAACACAACTCTGCTTAACATATCACATAATAAATAATATGTCACCATAAGAACTAAAGCCCCAGCAACCTAAACTCACCATACAGATAACTGTCTCTTTAGCTCTTGTCTCTTTAAGTTTTGCTCTGGGAACATTATCTGTATCTTCCTAGATAAACAAGAACGCTATGCGTCATTGTAAGGCAGCACCGACTTTTGAAGTGAGGAATGAGCGGTAGCCCATTTGTCTTTGGGAACTGAAAGGCTATGGTGAGTTTAGACTGAACAATTTTAGACCGAACAATTAGTCTGTGGGCCTTGTGCCTGAATAGTAAAGAAAGAATGTATGTAATCAAGTTCTTATGCACTGTTTCTCTGTGATTAGGTGATGTTGATATAAATTGTGTTGGTATTAATTTTCTCTGCATCATTATAGTGCTTTTGTATTTTTGTAGTTTACTACTGTGATTATCGCCTTTGTTTTATCATGTAGAATTTCCCCATTCCACCATGTTTCTGTGATACCAACTATATCTAAATTGTCATTGAACACCAAGCACTCCAGCTCCCCCATTTTGACTCAGAGACTTCTAACACTGGCATATAACACACCTATAATGTGTTTTCTTCTAACACACTTCTAACATACCTATAATGTGTTTTGCTCTCCAGTAACCCTTGCCTCCCTTAGCCCCTGAGTTGCCGCACATGACCCTCAGTTGCCACTGTGCTCTCACTCCCAAGTTCTGTTATGTTCCTATTAATATTACCCTGAGCATTTACACAGTCATCCCTTTGGACTGACTTGTCTGGAACTGGAGGCTCCCCAGCTCCTGCTGGCTTTCCCCCCAGAATTAGTTTAAAAGCTGCTCTGCCACTGTTTTAAGATCAATCACCAGCAGCCTTGTTCCCTTGTGGTTCAAGTGAAGCCCATCTCTTTTGTACAGGTTTGGCTTGTCCCAGAAAGTTCCCCAGTGCCTAACACATATAAACCCTTCCTCCTGGCACCACTTTCTCATCCACACATTGAGACCCCTGATCTGTGCCTATCTAACTCACCTTGTGCTTGGAACTGGCAGCACTTCTGAGAATGCTTATGGGAATGAGACCTGTATCAGACTACAAGGGTGTTACCCATGGGGCAGCCTGGGCAATTACCCAGGGCCCTGTGCTGGGAGGGAGGGCTGACAACTGGTGGGCATGATACACTTTATGACCTACTGAAGAATCCAATATATATGGTGTTGGGTATTTTAACTCTGCATGCAAGAGGATCTGGGAGGGAAAGGGTTGAGAGAATTCTCTTACTCGGGTACACTTGGCAGTTGGCCCCACCCACTCATCAGTTAGATGCTGAGCCTCTTTGGCCATTGTTGTCTTCTGTTTCATCTTAAATAGGACCTCTGTTCTCTCTCTTACCTGGTCTCGGACCGTGAACCGGTGCGCAATGATGAAGCATCAGAACAAGACGCATAACCTGAGAAGGCAGATTTCAATGCAATCGTGCCACAGATTCAGAGCAGTACAACACGGGAAGAGGAAGCAAGTGAGAATGAGAAGACAGGTGGACTGGACAGCTCTGTGACAGCAGATGAAAATCCAGGATCACACCTCCAGTGCTCATTGTGACTGAACAAAGGCATACCAGCCTCGTACGTGTCGTACCTCACAAGGTCAGTGTTGCCATCTGAACCTTCTATCTGAAAGGAAGTAGAACGCCAGCAATTGAAGCCAGAAAGAAGGCAACACAAGAGGAGATTGATGCTCTACACAAAAATAAAACATGGGCCTTGATGATGCTACCACCAGGAAAGAATCCTATTGAATGCAAGTTTGTGTTTAAGGAAAACAAAATGTGGATGGGAACGTGGAATGCTACAAAGCAAAAGGAGTTGCTATAGGTTTCTCACAAAAATATGGTCAGGACTGTAATGAAAGCTCTGTACCACTGATTAAACATAGTACATTCAGATTACTATTGAGCATAGCAGTGTCCAAGAAGATGCAAGTCAAACATCTAGATGTAAAGACAGCATTTCTTCATGGGGAGATCCTGGGAGATCTGTCTATGGGACAGCCAGGTTTTATAGTTTGTAAACTGCAGAAGGGTGTATGGACTAAAACAGGCAACACATGCCTGGAACACAAAATCACACACAGTGCTCATAGTGCAAGGCTTCAAGCAAGGAGCGATGGATTCATGCCTGTCCACTAAATACCAAGATGGACATTGTACTTTTATTCTCATGTATGTTGATTCTGGGTTATGAGAGGCAAATGGACTCTAACAGTGTGGTGAAGTGCCTAAACAGAGAAGTAGAAATTAAGGAGATAGGAGATGTTTCTTACTACCTGGGCATAAAAATTTCTCCTAGACCAGAGACAAAAAATCATTGAACTCTTATGGATATTAGGTCTTGAAAATGCCAACACAGCAGGCCCCTAGCCATACCTTTTTTGTTTCCCTCCTCCGCCCTTTGCACTTTTCTTCTCAGTGAGGCATGACCAAAGCTGGAGCCTTGTGAGTGGAGGAGGAAAAGCAGGGGAGGCAGACCTCTCTGGGCTGGAGCTGGGTGTTCCCTGGAACAAAGCCAAGCAGAGGGGCAGAGCATCTGGCTGCAAGCACCCTAGGGGGATGTACTAAAAGGAATGACAGGATTGCCCATTTGGATGTGAGGATGATCTAGCTGAGACATCTGTCCCCCCCACTGATCATCAGGGTTGATTTGGCTGATCTGGCTGGCTAGGCAGGTATCCCCTACCTCCCTCACCGTTCCATGTGCGTCCCTCTCAAAGCTGCATGCTTGGTCAAAGAGGATGACCATCCCAGAGAGAAGGAGTGTACCAGTCTTCAGTCAAGGGTATACGATAGCTGCGCTCCCCTGCTAGAACCTCCAAACAAGCTCAAGGTCCATCTGTTGGATTGCCCATTGGAAACAATGGGAGAGGCTTGAAGGCTCATTGGAGATAATTGGAGCCAGGAATGCCAATTGGCTTGCATGGGCTCCATTGAAATGCAGAATGGATTTTCCATTAAGGTCTGTGGCCCAAATAGACTACTTTGGAACTGGAATGACAGCCCTCAGAGTGGAATGACGATTCCTGGCAATAGAATCTATGCTCTGAGACTGGAATGACAACCCCTTCTTTGTAGAATGATCCCTTGTAGAGACTTTGTACCATATCGTAGCTCATTCATAATAAATAAATATATAAATAAACAATGATGTGTTCACCCCCACTGTGCTGATTTGCCCCTCCAATAATTTTTTTCTGGCTACGGGCCTGCAACACAGTGGTAACACCTATGGAAACTGACTTTCTTAAGAACACTGAAACAAGTGAGCCTTTACCTAAAGACAATCAATGCAGAAACACCATCGGAAAACTACTATACCTAAACAGCACTAGCAGACCCGATACTGCAACCAGTGTTGGGAACCTTAGTAGAAAGACAAGTGCACCTATCAAGAAAGAGTGGGTTGCAATAAAAAAAGTGTGGCTAGATATCTAAAAGGAACTAAAATTGCCATCCACCAATAATCCAAAGTTAGTTGGTTACACAGATGCAGATTGGGCAGGAGACATTTTAGACTATAAATCCACAAGTGGGTACTTGTTCCTGTATGGAGGTGGACCAAACTCCTGGGCTAGCAGAAAGCAAACTACAGTAAGTTTGTCTTCCACAGAATCTGAATATATAGCGTCTGCTGAAGCACACAGAGAACTGCTGTGGCTAGACTAGTTACTAAAGGATTTTGGAGTTGATGAGCAAAAGCCAGTTCAATTTAAAGAAGACAACCAGAACTGCATTAAGACTTCTCAGTCAGAAAACATGGCTGCATGCACTAGGCACGTTGGTTTGAAGTTTCAGTTGGTGTGTGACTAACTGAAAAAGAGCATGATAGAGATGGAGTACTGTTCACCAAAAGAGATGGTGGCCGACATCGTGACCAAGCCTCTGTCAAGATTTGAAAAACTTCAAGATAAGCTGAAACTTGAGAACCCTTGCATGCAACGTTAAGAAGGGGTATTTGATATTGTAACTCTGCATGCAAGAGGATCTGGGAGGGATAGGATTAAGAGAATTCTCTCACTCAAGTACACTTGACCCCACCCTGCATTTGTTAGATGTTGAGCCTTTTGGGCTGTTGTGTGCCTTCTGTTTTATCTTATATGATCTCTCTTCTCTCTCTTACCTGGGCTTGGAGCTGTAGCAAGCTAACCTGTTTTAAAGTTAAGCTGTTCACATTAAGTTAAATTTACCTGCATGACTATATCATGTAAAATGTGCTCCTATTTTTGTAAGTAAAATTTCTTTCTCTTCTTACCATTGGAGTAAAATCATCTTTGTAATTTGTTTGAACAGCATTTTCCCCTTAACCAGGAATTATTTTTTTTGCATTTAACCCAATATGTAAAATGTATGATAGTGTTTCCATCTATTATCTCTAATAGCAAAAAATTCCTGTAGCTACTAGCTTATTTATTTTTTAAAAAGTGTATGCTGCCTTTTCGGGAACCTACCTATAGTGGCTTACCAAAAAAAATAATAAAAACAAAACATTAAAGATATTGATTAAAAATCAGTATATTTTCCAAAAAAACAACAACCCAGCATAAAAATATAGATCATAAAAACAGACCAGTGGCAACTTGAAGAAGAAAAGGAAGAGGAGGAGGAGGAGGAGGAGATTGGATTTATACCCCGCCCTTCACTCGAAGTCTCAGAGCAGCTTACAGATTCCTTTCCCTTCCCTTCCCCACAACAGACACCCTGTGAGGTAGGTGGATCTGAGAGAGCTCTTTCAAGAACAGCTCTGGCAGAACTATGGCTTGAATTATGGTCATCCAGCAGCTGCAAGTGGAGGAGTGGGGAATCCAAGTAAGTTTGCAGACTAAAATAGTATTAAACATCAACCCTTTAATTAAAAGCTTGGGTGAACAGAAATGTCTTGGCCTGCTGCCTAAAAGAAAGCAACATAAGCTGGCATCAAGGGGGGAAGGGCATTCCACAAGTGACACGCTGCTACTGAAAGCCCTGCCTCTGGTTGCCACTAATTTTCACCTCTGAAGGAGGTGGCACAGAGAGCAGTGATGACTGATAAAGGAGGCTCCATTTAGTTATTGTGGTTAGTAGCCTCTGATAGGCCTATCCTCCGTTAAATTTTCTAATGGCATTTAAAAAAGCAATTTAACCTGATTCCATTACCACATCTTGTGGCAGTGAATTCCAGTTATCCTGTGTGTGTCAAGAGCCAGTTTAGTGTAGCGGTTAAGAGCGCAGACTCTAATCTGGGAGAACCGGGTTTGATTCCCCACTCCTCCACTTGCAGCTGCTGGTGTGACTTTAGGTCAGGCATAAGTTCTATCAGAGCTGGTCTCTCACAGGCAGTTCTCGAGAGAGCTCTCTCAGGCCCACTTACCTCACAGGGTGTCTGTTGTGGGAAGGAGAAGGGAAAGGAGATTGTAAGCCGCTGTGAGACTCCTTTGGGTAGTGAAGGGCGGAATATAACTCCAATCTCTTCTCTTCTTCTTTCCTGGTGATAGCCAAAGCCTGTTCATATTGTATTAGCTGTCTTCCATAATTTACATAGCAAGTCAAATCCTACAGGCCTCTCATTGGTGTTTATCAGTTTAGGGATATTGGGTGGAACTGATTGCATCCATGTTTGCAACCATTCATTCCCGAGATCAAAATTTTGTGATTGCAGGATTTGGGCAGATCTTATTGCTGGGTGTCAGGACCTTGGTTTGGAGAGGCCTGCTTCAGCCATGTCTTTGTGGATGGGCAACTCTCTGTTTTCAGTGATCTTTCTATATTCATGAAGAAGAGCATCTTGTCTTCGGAGATGCAGGGGAATGGGGTGGCACAGCATGGGTTGCCAACAGGTCTGAGTGGGTTTAATACATCCACTGATGGTTCTCGTTGTTGTAATGAATTGGACATCAAGTTTGTAGACATGGGGGCTGTTGAGCCACACTGAAGCACCATATTCCACAGTACTATTCTATAAGTGTAAATTTATGTATTTGCAAGAGAATAATAGTACTGACTCTGTCCTAGTATTTTGGTTTTCTAGAGGATCTCTTGCTTCTGTTTTGTTAGCAGATGTTGCACAGACAGAAAAGATGTGCTTTTTACTCAAAAGAACTATTTGTGCAATCTACAGAGACAGTCCGGTATCCAAATGGTTTGAGTTGTTGATTTCCTTCTTCAGGATTATAGACTTTGATCTCACACTGGATTGCTTCTTCTGCAAGCATAAACTACTTTGAGAACTTGTCGGTTAAAAAAAAAACTCAGACTGGAGAGAATAAGTAAGTAAATAAAATCCCCCCTTATTTGCCTGTTACATTGAAGGCCAGAACAGATCCTGAAAATAACTCCAGCTACCAGATATGCCGGTAGAAGGAGTCTTTGCTGATACAAGAAATTAGCCTCCTGTCAGGGGAAGATTCTTTGATGTGCTAACTGATAACCTGATGCAGCTGTTTTCCTGGGGACAGGTATACACAGTTTCTCTGTTGCTGTTGAGGCTGTCAGAATAGTGGGTGTGTCTCCACATGTATCAGGAAAAAGTTATAAAATTTCTAAAATTTCACATAGCTCTTGACTGCATGTGGAGAATTGCATGATATTAAGGAGAGAATTAGTAGACACATTGACGAACAAAAACCATTGAGGTAGACTCAGTATGGGTTCTGTAAGGGAAGATCTTGTCTCACTAACCTGTTAGTGTCTTTTGAGGGAGTGCACAAACATGTGGACAAGGGGGACCCAATAAATGTTATTTACCTTGACTTCCAGAAAGCTTTTGATAAAGTTCCTCATCGAAAACTCCTAAGTAAGCTCAATAGTCATGGGATAAAAGGACAAGTCCTCTTGTGGATCAAAAACTGGCTAATTAATAGGAAACAGAGTGAGTATAAATGGGCAATTTTCTCAGTGGACGGTGGTAAGCAGTGAAGTGCTGCAGGGCTCAGTACTGGGTCCAATACTTTTTAACTTGTTCATTAATGATTTGGACTTGGGAGTAAGCAGTGAAGTGGCTAACTTTGCGGATGACACAAAATTGTTCAGGGTGGTGAAAACCAGGGAGGATTGTGAGGCACTCCAAAGGGATCTGTTGAGGATGGGTGAGTGGGCATCAATGTGGCAAATGGGGTTTAGTGTGGCCAAATGCAAAGTGATGTACATTGAGGCCAAAAATCCTAACTATAAATACACATTGATGGGGTCTGAACTGGCAGAGACTGACCAAGAGAGAGATCTTGGAATCGTAGTAGATAACTCACTGAAAATGTCGAGACAGTGTGCGACTGCAATGAAAAAGGCCAACACTATGCTGGGGGTTATTAGGAAGGGAACTGAAAACAAATCAGCCAGTATCATAATGACCCTGTATAAATCGGTGGTGCGACCTCATTTGGAATACTGTGTACAATTCTGGTCACTCACCACACCTCAGAAAGGATATTATCGCATTGGAAAATGTGCAGAAAAGGGCAACTAGAATGATAAAAGGGTTGGAACACTTTCCCTATGAATAAAGGTTAAAGCAATTGGGGTTCCTTAGCTTGGAGAAACAATGACTGAGGGGTGACATGATCGAGGTTTACAAGATTATGCATGGGATAGAGCAGGTAGAGAAAGAAGTACTTTCTCCCTTTCCCACAATACAAGAACTCGAGGGCACTCAATGAAATTGCTGAGCAGTCAGGTTAGAACGAATAAAAGGAAGTACTTCTTTACCCAAAGAGTGATTAACACATGGAATTCACTGCCACAGGAGGTAGCGGCAGCTATGAGCATGGACAGTTTCAAGAGGGAACTGGATAAATATACGGAGCAGAGGTCCATCAGTGGCTATTAGCCACAAAGTATAGATAGGAACTCTCAGTCTGAGGCAAGTGATGCACTGTATTCTTGGTGCTTGTGAGGGGCAACAGCGGGAGGGCTTCTAGAGTCCTGCCCCCACTGGTGGACCTCCTGAGGGCACCTGGTATTTTGGCCACTATATGACAGAGTGTTGGACTGGATGGGCCATTGGCCTGATCCAACATTGGCCTCTCTTATGTTCTTATGTTTGAATTTATACTAGAGAAAACTTTCTGGAAGTGGAACACTAACGCAGCAAGGAGAGTGTCAGGTTAGCCCCTTTCTACCTAATACATTAGTCTTTTTCAAAACAAAAAACAAAAAACTTCCAGTGAATTTATTTCTAAGGAAACTCACACAAAATTGGTATATGCCCTCTGCCTGCAGTCTACAGGTGTACAGCCCATTCTTCTTCATCTGTAGACTAGGCATGAGATGTACCGAAGATTATTGAAACTAATACAACAGTTGTAACAGTATACACATAGGGGACTGGGCTATAAGTAGCTGTAGCTCAGTGTTCCCTCTAAGCTGAGTTAGAGTGAGCTAGCTCACAGTTTTTTAGCCTCTGGCTCATAGATTTTTGTCTTAGCTCAGGAAGGATGGCTCCAGAGCAAAACTAATTTATGCAGTAGCCAACTTGCTTGCTCACAGCTTTAATGCCAGTAGCTCACAAAGTAGAATTTTTGCTCACAAGGTTCCACAGCTTAGAGGGAGCATTGCTGTAGCTATGTGTGGTCCAGTCCACTATGCATATTTGCTTGGGACTAAGCCCTGTGTATTTAATGCAACTTGCTCCCTAGTAAGTGTGCATGAGTCATCCTGATTCAACTTTTGCACAGCATCTGAAATTAAAAATTCAATCAGAATGTTATGTTTAAATATCTGTAGTTTGTTTCTTGCTGATGCTTAGAAATTTGTCCCATTAAGGAGACTGTAGCCTGTTGCTGGGCTGACTAGATCCCGCCATACTGAAAGGAAAGGGCAGAGTAGACTAGAAAGGAAAGAAGCATGGAGGGAAAAGTAGAGCAGGGATGGTAAGGAGGACAAAAGAATGAATCTTAGCATTAAGAATTCTGTCTTGTGTTATCATCTTGCTTGCACCAAGCGTCCTCCAGCAAAACTTGCTGCTGACCTGGAGAATATAGCAATTAAACTCTGAAAACAGGGCATTTGTGCAAATGAATTTAGGCAGAATCCCACATGCCACCTTTGCCAAGGATGAAAGAAAACCAATAGGCTCAGTAGCTTGCTTTACTTTGGGTGAAAATCTGGTACAGCCATGGGTAAAGGAACAGCGGAACGAGGAATTAAGTGCCCAAGCTACCCATCAAAGCTAAGATAGCAGGGAGCTGCAAAAGTAACAGTAGGTCAGCAAATCTGTGATTGGAGCAATGCCACGTCTAAGACATATTGAATGACACTCTCCCCTTCCCATCACCAAATTGGCAATGATAGGCAGAGAGAAAGATCTGAGTTTATCTGCTTTCCATCAGGTACACAGCGTTCTGGAGCAAAGCCTACTGGCATAAACTTGTGGAGTATTATCCACAGCAGCACTAGGAATGTTCTCTGCTGAATTTGGCGCCAGTGGCCAAAGTCAGCTTGTTAGCTGAAGTTCACACAGACTTCTTGCCAGGCCTGCCCAGAATACTGTCTCCTCTGACTTCCTGCGGTCTTGCGTAATATTTCCTCATTTGTGTAACTGTGTGCAATTGGTCCAGACGCTCCATTGTTGCATGGTACATTTCAGAGGCTCAGTGCTGCAGACTTGCACCTGGGTTGTCCCTGAAGATCATTCAGTAGGGGATGTTGCTCATGTAGATGTCTGCAATGTGAGGCTCTAAACCATAAGATGCAAAGTACAAGGCATGTTAATTAAGAAGTCTATGCAAAAAGAATACATGACCTGCTATATGTAGAAGATGTTATTAATTCATTTTACTGTAATTCTATTTTGAGCAAATATATAGATAGATTTATGTTAAACTTAAAAACAACATTTATGAAAAGTAGCGAAATAAAATTATTAATTCCTAACTGGCCATGGTTGCAGTGCTTGCTGTTCGTGTTTTAACTATTCCCATTGATTTCAATGAAGTTTGAGATGCTTGATCACAGCCTATGCACATGTGTTTAGGAACAAATTCCATGGAGTTCAGTGGATTAAACATACATAGGATTTCAGGCTCATCTTGGGCAGATTTAAATATCCTTGATTTCAGCAGGATTAGCAATCCCATCCTAAACAGAGTTACACCTTTCAAAACCTGTTGACTTTAATGGATTGTAGGTGTACCTAACACTGCATAAGATCAGAATCTTTTGAACCTTTGTGGGGGGTTTTAGATAGAGTGAAGACATATATTCTAAAACATTTTAAAAAAATAATTATACAAAAATGCAGAGTTACAAGAGATAGAAGAAGAGAAGAGTTTGGATTTATACTCCGCCTTTCACTACCTGGTCTCACAGCGGTTTACAATCCCTTTCCCTTCCCCTCCCTACAACAGACACCCTGTGATGTAGGTGGGGCTGAGAGAGCTCTCTCAAGAACTGCCCTTGAGAAAACAGCTCTGAAATAACTGACCAAGGTCACACCAGCAGCTGCATGCGGAGGAGTGGGGAATCAAACCCGGTTGTCCCAGATTAGAGTCTGCACTCTTAACCACAAATATCAATCACAATCTACCCACTCCTAAATTTACGGATACTACAATTAAACCTTTAAAAGAACACAAAGTTAAACATTCTTCCATATTGTAGGGAACATTCATAAATGAAACAAATTGTTTCCATATTATTGGATTTTATTTATTTATTTATTTATTTATTTATTGCAAAATTTAGAATTTGTGTTTTTATTCTAAAATACTTAGAGCATTTTAATGCCTTTTAGTTTTCAGAATTAAGTATATGCATGGAAACTGACACATGAAACACTTGATGAGGAAAATGAATTCAAAATTACATTTGCTTTTATGATAACAAAAGTCATGCTGCTTCTTTAACAGAATCAAAAAAGCCTAATATAAATTTGTCCTAACAAATTTAATAGAAGCAGTTTCCAGCAAAGTTCTATGGAAATAATATTTATAAAAATTATTAGAAAGTATATGTGTTGTTGAATTTGTGTGTGTGGGTATGCACTCAGGAATCTAAAGAATTCCAGGACAAAACAGGTACATAAGAACTTCTATTATGTGGATTTTCTAGCAAAATCATCACTACAGCTGTCAGCTTTTTCTACATTCATTGAGGGTATTTTTTTTTAAAGTGGGGAGTTTCCTTAGAGCACTGGACAACACTTCAAATATGCCAGCAAAGCAGGAAAGTAAAGATTACAAAAAGGTTATAAAACTTGATCTGGGGGAAGGGCTATAATCGTCATCTCAGACGGTTTGAAGAAATGGTTAATTTCAATGGTGACTGGACAAAGGGAGCAATCACAAACCCACAAATCAATGTGAAAAAAATTATTGTTCCAATGGGTCAGGATTGTTTTATGTGTTCTTAGAATATTCCTTTTTTGGCAACATGGTATAAGAGACACTGTTAGTATAGAATAACATTTGGAATCTGATTTTGTGCCTCCAGTAATTAATGTGTCCTAGACTCAGACCAAGCAATTACTTACTAATTTGCAAGCACCACTGACTACTCTGTACCAAAGCATTATGGTATACCCCATAATGGACACACCCATATATTATACTTGTAATATGGTAAAGTACAGAATATCTGGACTAAGAGTTATATTTCAATTTCTGAGACCTACCTTCAGTCTTACAGAGCAGTAGACTTGCTCCACACATGACCTTTAGTGAGTCACTTGTAATTTTTCTAGTAAAGTACTGTGCAGAGTTTATATATAATCTTATATACCTGGTATGGTATTGTGTCTTTTTGCACCAGGTCTAATAATTGTAAATAATTAATGTGTGTAATAATACATGTATGTGGGGGGGGGGGTTGTTTTTCTTCTGTACAGTAAATGTAGTCTTTCTTTGAAAAAAAAATCTATCCAAAGAATTTTAGTGATATATAGGGGCTCCATTATTTAACCAGACGTTTCTCTGAATTGTTTCTCTGAAGTGCCATCAACAGTGCTGTAAAGAGGCTTTTAATACATAGGTATGGCAGCTGACACAATTCCCTGTTTAGGTACGGTAAAATGTTTGGGCTTGTGTTCCAATATCTTCTTTTCTCCCTTGGTTGCACGTGATCCATATTTAGACTAGCATATAGTTATACAAAGTAATCTGCTTTCAAACATGGGGAAACACCCTTTCTTGCTTATATAACAACAGCATTGCACTTTGTGCCAGTTTCAATGAACAAACCTGTCGGTGATCTCTGGCAAACACACGTCCAGCAGCAAAAGAGGCATCAGAGTGATATCTTTACTGGGGCTCCCTGCGACTGTCACGCAGCTTATTGTGCCAGGGAGATACTGCTCTCCACGAAATGTATGTTGAGGCAGATAGGTCTGTGTCTGGCTAAAGGTTCCTGGGAGTTCAAAGATAAGTGGGAATAGGTTGACAAACACTGGAAGTTAATATTTTGATGCAAAAATTCTCACTCCATTTCCCAGTGTGGCAAAGCTTGCATAAAACTTTGGTTTTGTTTAATTTTAGCCATGGATTCTTGGGTCTGAGCCCCAGAAACAATTTGTAGTTCAAGAGATATGTGAAGCAGCTTGAAAGTAAAGTATGCTTTATACAGATGTGCTGGTTAACTTAAAAAAAACAACCTAGTTATGATCAGTTATTGTCCATCTGAGATGTGCAAGAAGGGCTATTGGCATATATGGTGCAAAGGCTGGCTTCAGTGCAAGCATATCTGACTTACTATAGGCTGCATAGATATATTCTTAGTGAGTGTAACAATAGCTCTACAAGATAGGCCAATACAGTAATACCCATATTGTAGATGGGGTGCTTGCCTGCTGAATGACCTAATAAGTTAATGTTTCAGGAGAGATTTGAACAATCTAGTGAATGATATTACAGTGGAAATGTGACCAGATTCTTACAAACTTCACATTAGTCACCAGCTGGAGACTCACTGAGGGCACAGTTGCTTGTAACACAGTTGCTTCTGGTGTCACAGTGATGACACTTCTGGTGTGACTTGACAGTTACGTCATGGCATCACAGGTGGTTCCCCTCCCCCAATTTTCCCCTGCAGTTTTACTCTGCTGAGCAGCAGTGGTACGTGGAGCAGGGGCGGGGGTTCTCCCTCTGAAGGGGAAGACTTGGCTTTCCTGATGTCAGGTGAATGTTCAAACTTCCTTCAGGAGGAAAGCACTTTATATTTAGAAAGCTAGTATGCCATGGTAAAAGTAAGACTAGAACCAGGCCTGTAGCTGGATGGGGGGCAAGGGGGCACACTCCCACAGTTGTGCCCAGCTCCCTCTGGGAGGATGCCAGAACCTCCTAGTGCGGGCGTGGGGCCCTTAGTTTCAAGTAGTTTGAGGTGGGAATGCTCCTTTGGTGGGGCTGGGGAGGAGACTGAGGAAGCGGAGTGAGCCAATGGGCATGGAGGCTGCCCCTGCCCTGTGCCAGGGCAATGACCAGAGAACAAGGTCAGTAGTATGCAGCCTTGAGAATGACAGGAGTGCTCCATCCATGAATCTTAGCTGCACAACGTGTATTTTCTAGGACCGGCAATAAGCATCAACAAAACTACAAATGAAAGTATCCCCTCCCCTTTGGAAGACTTCGTGCAAGTTGAAGCGGGCTTGTAATTATGGGAACTCCTATTGGGGCTTGACTTTTTAAAATATTGATGCAAACTTGACTGGTAGTTGTTAAAACTGAATTTACTGAAAACATGTACCTGATAAGGATGTTATAACAGCACACTATGCACTTTATAGAATAATAGTTACAAATAGAACACGTTAATTTAAAAAGTTTTTTGCAGTGTATATTTATTTGTTACTAGATCCTCCTAACACTGCAGCTCGGGTTGCTATACCTGCCCTGCCCCAGGCAAGGCAGCTCTGCCTCTCTTGAGCTGGGCAGCTGGGCAGCTTCAGCAGGAAGGAAAGCAGGAAGAGTTTCGTGCGTGGGTGGGAGATGCCGCTTGGATTCCTTCTAGATGAAGAGGAGTGAGAGCAAATGAGAGAGTCTGACCAGAGAAAGCAGGGTAGACCAGGTGGGGGTTCCCTCTCTGCAAGACAGGCTTCCCAAGTGCACACTGGCGAGCAATGGGTTTCCACCCAGCTCTAGAACATGCTCCCCAGACAAAATGGAGCACACTAGGCAAAACAAAAGGAAAGGGAAGTGGGGCTGTGAATCCGGCTCCCAAGACTTCATGTTGACTTATCCACAGTGCTGCTCTGCCCCACATCTCTGAATTCTCCCAGAGTTGTTGGTTGTCACTCCCCAGCTGCTGGAACACGTCCAGAGCCTGTTTTGGTTCTGTATAACCTGCTGGCTGATCCCAGAGGGCTGGATCCAGGCTGGAGCTCACTGAATTAGGAAATGAGCCCCATTGAACTTCACAGGATTTACCGCTGTATAACCATGCCTCGGGGGCCAGGCTTGCCCATTTTCCCCTGCACAATGGACCTGCTCTGTGCAGGAGCAGCTGGACACCCTGCTGGCTCTTAATCAGTAGATTAGCCACTAATCTAATTAGTGGTAATCAGAGAGAGTGTGTTCGTGTTTTGTTGGGCTCATTTTGCCAGGGCTCTCCTGGGTGCAACTGGGTTCACCTCTTTTTCACTGTATTCATGCCCTCATGATCTAGTCTTTCTCAGTAGGAAAGCAATGTGAACTATTTAGATGAGGAATAAGAACAAGCCAGTGAGGTAGATTAGGCTGAGAGTGTGTGTTCAGACCAAGTTCACCCAGCACATTTCCTCTGTAGACTGGGGATTTTGAGCCTAGACTTCCCAGATAGCAGGCTGATCCTGACCACTATATATGGCTGTCTCTCTGTTCTTGCACTGCCTCATAGGATTTGCAGTTATTTCTCTGGGGAAGATTATAGTTTTGTGGACAAACACATAGCTCACAGTCTGTGTCATGGTGCCTTCACATGTTCTTGACCAGCACACAAAGCAACTTATGTACAAAGCTCACAATGCCCAGCCATTTCATGTTTTCCTTTGGGTCTTAGGTTCAAAGCATTAACCATGAGATTTCTGTAATGAATGTCAGTAAATCAAAAGTAGGTTTGCAACTTACAGATATACACCTAAACAGCATATTCAAGATTGCTACAGCGCAGACATTGTCTCCAGATTTTGATACAGTAATTCGGAGCAAGAGGTGTCAGTTATCAGAGACTGTTAAAAAAACAAAATATTGTAAGAGTGCTAATGTTTTAAGCATGTTTTATTTTAAGTTTTAAAAAATCTTTAATTGTGTTTGTCTGTGTTATAAAGTTTATATCTCCGCTACCTTGAGGGTGGAGCCTGGAGAGGTCGGAGTTTGGGAAGGGAAAGGAGCTCAGTGGGGATGTGATGCCATAGAGCAGGGGTCCTCAAACTACGGCCCGCGGGCCACATGCGGCCCGCCGAGGACATTTATCCGGCCCGCCAGGCACCACCAAACCGAAGACATCTCCGCAGCCACAATCCTGCTTCTGCGCCCGCCGGGCGTGCAACGCACTTTTCGCCCGAGCCAGGCGGGGAGGGATGCGGGGCAAGAGCCAGGATTGGCCGAGGGGAGAATTTCCCTCCAATCAGGAATAAGCGCCTAGGAAACGTCACGAGTCACTGGGCAGACCCGTCGCCGGCAGCCTGAGTGCGGCTTAGAAAGGGAAAAAGAAAGTTGGCTCCGGACTTGGCCTGGGATTCCCCCTCTCTTGTGACTCTGCGGGGGGGAGGGATATAGATGTAATATGACAGGGGTGGGGGAGGCTGGAGCTTGCCCAAGGAGGCGCCGCCGCGGTGCAAAGGTTGTTGCAGACAGGGAGGAAACAGAAGCCTTTGCACGAACTCCGTCCCGGCCATGGTGGTGGGGTGGGCAGTGGGGCAGGAAGGGAGGGAAGACAGGACCCTGCCCAATTGGGGCAGGAGTGGAAATGCGAATCCCCCCCCCTCCCGGGCCAGCAGGGCAGGGAAGCGGCCGGTGGGGAGCGCCCTGGGTGGACTGCCTCACTGGAGAGGCCGGCGCTCGCTGGGTTCCTGCGTCAGGGGAAAGGTCACCCCCAAGACCTCCCGCTACAGGTCTTTTCTCTCTTGGCTTTTTACGCACTTATTTCCTAGGATCTCTCCCCCCCCCCCCCCCCGAAATTTAGAGTCATTTCTGGGGTTCCTTCTAGTCCGACCTCCTTCTCTTAGGTTACCACCAGCCAGGGCTCGATTTCAGCAAGAACGCCGTTCTGGCTGGCCTCCGAGCCTGCCCCGCCCCCTCCCTGCCCGACCTGAGCTTTTTATACTTGAAGGGAAAGTTCCTGCAGAGAGCCAGCAGGAATAGGCTCCACCGGGTGCTTTCCCTTTAAGAACAAAAAAAGCCAGCAGGAGAAAGCCCCGCCCAAAGATTAAGCACAGGGGCTAGGCTTTCTGCATTTGGCTTGCCGACGACGTCGCGTGGCTTTCCCTGCACCAGTAAGTTCTCTGTTCTCTTTTCCCTCTCTCTCTCCCTCTCTCTGCCCCCCCCCACTTTCTTTCTGTCTTTCTTTCTGTCTTTCTCTCTCTGGCCCCCCCACTTTTCTTTCTTTCTGTCTGTCTTTCTTTCTGTCTTTCTCTCTCTGCCCCCCCCCCTTTAAAAAAATTGAAAAGGGGGGTGGATGTAAAAAAGCAGAGAGCCCAGGAAATGCTGGTTTTGACAATATCTTTAATTTTTGAGAATCTCTTTAGTTTTCTCATGGCATCTTCTGCTTAAGAAAAGTCACTTTGAAGCCTGAGTTCAGTAGTGTCTTGTTGGGAATGGCTTGCAAATATATGTGTGTTTAAAGTCTGTATTAAAGTGGTTTGGTGCTTACTGCCATGTAAGAGAAAACATCTGAAAAAGTAGCTTCATTGTTGTGTGTGTTGAATAGAAACCAGAATAGAAACCACGCACTTAACCACTACACCAAACTGGCTCCTAGCGTTGTTCTGCCAGTGAACTAGGGTTGCCAACTCCAGGTTGAGGAAATCCCTGGAGATTTGGGAGTGGAGGATGCAGTTTAGGGGAAGGAGGGACCTAAGCAAGGCATAATGCCATGGACTCTACTTTCCAAAGCAGCCATTGACCTGTAGTTTGGAGCTCAGTTGTAATTCCAGGAGATCTCCAGACCCCACCTGTAGGTTGGCAACCCTAAAAAATCATATTCAGCGTACTAGTTCTGCAGGAAGGCAACCTGATTTCCATGGGAACCTAACCCTTAGGAATTGATTCAGTTGTAATTCCAGGAGATCTCCAGTTGTAATCCCACCAGATCTCCAGACCCCACCTGTAGGTTGGCAACCCTAAAAAATCATATTCAGCGTACTAGTTCTGCAGGAAGGCAACCTGATTTCATGGGAACCTAACCCTTAGGAATTGATTCCAATCCAGTGTGGGAATAATTGTTGGACATAAGATATTGGTTCAGGCAAGGTTTTGTATAGATGGGACAGAAAATAATGTTTTTATTGATTTTGTCAAAACTATTTTGACAACAAGGTAAACAGAATAAGAAGCAAAAGGTGGATGTGGCTGGATGACCACACTTCTGGGAACACTGGGTGTGTCCTAATATGTTAATGAGCTGTGCTGTCAGGGGTGTGGCCTAATATGCTAATGAGTTCCTGCTGGGCTTTTTCTACAAGAAGAGCCCTGCCGCCAGCCCCGCAGTGTAGGGCACATGCTGAAAACCAGGATTTGGGGCTGAGGCCAGCGTGGTGTAGTGGTTAAGTGCGCGGACTCTAATCTGGGAGAACTGGGTTTGATTCCCCACTCCTCCACTTGCACCTGCTGGATGACCTTGGGCAAGCCATAGTTCTGACAAAGCTGTTCTTGAAAAAGTGCAGTTTCTGTCAGAGCTCTCTCAGCCCCACCTACCTCACAGGGTGCCTGTTGTGCGGAGGGGAAGGGAAAGGAGATTGTAAGCCGCTCTGAGACTTCTTTGGGTAGTGAAGGGCGGGGTATAAATCCAATCTCTTCTCTTCTTCTTCTTCTTGGTCCGCACTTAAAATTTCAGATTGCAGTGAGCGTGTGTGGAGGATAAAACGCAGGAGTAGAGTTCACTCTGCAGGGCTGCCTGCTGGGTGGGGGAGGGGGAGCTGCCCCAATCTGGTGCTTCTGCTGCCCCAGCCTGAAAAGCCAGGAGGGTTTTTTGCATGTTCCGAAGGTGCAAAGGCAGCTCTCGGCAATCACTGCAGATCCCAGGCATTAGCCCCAAATCCTTGGAGCGTGGAACTGCTTTGCGAGGCATCTCTGGCCCCCAGCTTGCCCAGACATCTAATAAGGGGGGAGTAGTCCATGGAGCCAAGTGGAAGGAGGCCAGAGAATGGCCCCCAGACAGACTCAGGAGCTCAAGATCTCAGCAGCTGCCCCCCCGCCCCCCCTTCCAAATCCCTCCTGCAAAGATGAGGTGCTTCGCTGGCAGGATCCTTGGCCCTGATCCCGCCGGACGCTTGCAACCTAAGCCAAGCCTGAGAAGCCTGAAGCTGCATTTTCGGAGAAAGCAGGTGAGGGAGAAGCCAGGGCCACGTCCTATGAACCAAGTGTTTTGGGGAGGCCTTTTTGGCCAAGGGCACCTGAACACCAAAAGCTGCAAGCCAAGGAGCGAGTTTCTCTGCCAGCCCTTCCTCCAAGTAGCTGAGGGTGGGTGTGTATGGCTCCCCCCCCCAAAAAAAAAATTTATCCTCAGAACACCCTTTTGAGGGTGAGAATGACTGACACACAGTCACCTAGTGGGTGTCATGGTAAGGGAGAATTTGAACTTAGATCTCCCAAAGAACTCGGGAGACTGACAACAGACCCACTTCACCATCACAGTGGCACCTTTCCCAAACCTGCTAAAATACAGGAAAACAAAACCAGGTGTGTGTTTCTGGTTCATAATTCTGGTTTCCTCTCAGCATTGATTTTTATCCTTCTTCAGGTTTCCTCAAGTTTAAATTGCTTTGCTTATATTTTAAATTTACTTCCCCCCCCCCCCCTTCCAGAGCACTTCATCTATTCTCCTCTTTTAAAACCTCTACAGACTCTGGGGACGTAGAAGATGCCTCAGAGCTTGCCACAGTTCCTACTTGACCAGTTCCCAATGTCTGGTGCTGTATTAGAGACTCCCTCAGCGTCTCTACAGGTTTTCTCTCATGAGGGATTCCCAACGCTGTACACTTCTCAGCCAGAGAGTCTTCCTTCGTTCCCAGAAACTCTGCCATTTCTCTCTCATTTCTATGTTCTTCTCAATTATCTGTAAATTATTCCTCCCCCACCCCCCCAGATGTATATGCTGGACTTTTTGAATTCTCTCATTTCTCTCTCCACACCACAATAACCCCTCGAGTCAATATTCCCTCGAGTTGATATCCCACTGCTAAAGTCAACACCTGTCACATTTTTGTCCCTTTCTGAGACCCCTCGTATATAACATCCATAAAGGCACCACTCTAAAATGGCGTCTGTTCTGCTGCCTCCTTGCCTTTCTCCACATTTCCTACTTATTTTTGCTGCCACTGAAGGCTCTTGCCCAGGATTTCTTAGTTTAACCTAATGAACAGGATAGCTGAGTTGTATTCTTGGTAGGAAGACCAAAGGGTCAGTAAATTGGGGGGGGGGGGCTCTTTGTCTGAGGTAAAAGGGGATCCTGTACTCTCAAGAACAGAGATGTTTTCACTTAAATAGAAATAGAGTTAATTTAGAAGTGCAATAGCCTAATCATTACAGATGAGCTGTAATTCTGGGGGATCCACAGGTCCCACCTGGAGGTTGGCACCCTCAAAGCCAGATCCAGCAGCTGGGGTTAGTAGAGCAGAGCGGGGGGTGGGGGGGTGGGAGAGCCATACCAAGAGAGAGAGAGGGAAATAAGAAAAAGTGGAGGGTGTATCTTACTTTTCCTGGTGTCCTGTGTACTCTCCATGCTGATGGGGAAAGGGTCAAGAAATGGAAGCAAACAGGGACTCTCTGGGTACGATCACACGGGCATTTAAACCCGGGTTCTCCCGCGCTGCTCTTTCAAGCGCGATAGGTACTTGTTTTTCCTGGTGGTTGGAAAAGCGGGCTCGAGTGCGGGGGTCGAGTGCGGGCTCGAGTGCGGGCTTCGAGACGGGAGACAGATGCGGCCCGTCTAGTCAGCCCCTTTAATTGCGATGGGGAACAGCCACGAGGCCCGCAATAAACGTCCGTGTGATCGCACCCTCAGTCTGGGGAAAGTGATGCTCTGTATTCTTGGTGCTTGGGGGGGGGGGGAGGCAACAGTGGGAGGGCTTCCTGCCTCCACTGCTGGACTTTCTGAGGGCACCTGGTGTTTTTGGCCACTGTCTGACAGAGGGTTGGACTGGATGGGCCACTGGCCTGATCCAACATTGACCTCTCTTATGTTCTTATGGGTGCTTTTCCTTGGCAACCCTTTTTTGGACCTTTCATAAAGGAGTGAAGGACTTCTGAGCATGTGTAGCTCCCTCCCCCAACAGGCAGGAAAACAGGAGGGATGTGTCTGTGGGTTTGTGTGATGCGGCCCTAGTGAAAGATAATCGCCAGGCTTCTCCCCCCCCCCCCATTTGCCCTTTGACAACAAGCAGCTTTCTTAAGTCAACACATCTTAAGCCCATGAGTGGCTATTAGAAGAAGAGATTGGATTTATATCCCGCCCTTCACTCACTTGGAGTCTCAGAGCGGCTTACAAACTCCTTTCCCTCCCCCTCCCCAAAACAGACACCCTGTGAGGTAGGTGGGGCTGAGAGAGCTCTGAGACAATTGTCCTTGAGAGAACAGCTGGTACAGAGCTGGTACAGATTTTTCCAGGTATTACACAGGATTGCCCAAGGTCATCCAGCAGATGTAAGTGGAGGCGTGGGGAATCAAACCCTGTTCTCCCAGATTAGAGTCTCTGCACACTTAACCACTTGTTTCCGTTTTGTTTTTTTACTTCAAAATAAGATACGTGCAGTGTGCATAGGAATTTGTTCATAGGTTTTTTTAAACTATAGTCCGGCCCGCCAGCAGTCTGAGGGACAGTGAACTGGCCCCCTGTTTAAAAAGTTTGAGGACCCCTGCCATAGAGTCTACCCTCTGAAGTGGCTGTTTTTTCCCCAGGGAAGCTGATCTCTGGAGCCTTATGATCAGTTGTAATTCTGGGAGAACTCCAGGGCTACTTGGAGCCTGGCCCATGGCTGGTCAGGCAGAAGGGAAAAGTCTAAAGCTGGCAGTCAGGTAGCCAGGGAATCATGAGTCCAGAAAGAAGTCTGTGGAGCAGAATCAGAGTAAGGATCATATCAGAAATCTGAATGAGGGGGTGGGTTGGGGGGACAGTCTGGGGCTAGGTAGAACCACGGTTGAGGTCAGAAGCCCCAGGATAGTCCATGGAAAAGACAAGATGTGAGTTCAAAATAGGCAGGAGTCCAGAACTGGGATAAACACAGTAAGCTCAGTATTCGGACAAGTAACCCAGACTGAAGGGCCCAGCTTCAGGCAGCAAATTTATCTTTCCAGACTAGATCTTACTGGGCCCCTTCAGTCAGCTGTTCCCTGCAGTCCTCACTGCATCCATCCAGGTGGATCAAACTGTGTCCATGCCTCACAGTGCCCAAATTATTCTTATTAACTAAACAATATGAATAAATTTTAAATTTCTTAATTTAATAATTTAAAAACTCTCTGGAACATAGTTTATTTATTTATTTATTTATTAGATTTGTATCCCGCCCTGCCCTGCAAGCAGGCTCAGGATATGGACATTTCAAATACATTTGTACCTTCTGAATATAATAAAGACTTGGAGTTGCATAACCTCATTTGTTCGGAAGTGAAATTTTATTTAAGGGCTGTGACTCAAGGAGTTTGTTGTGTTGATACTAGCATTGTACTTATGCATTTTCTGTTTCCATTTAGGGTTGCCAGGTCTGGGTTGGAAAATACCTGGAGACTTTGGGGGTGGATCCAGGAGGGGGTGGGGTTTGGGGAGGGGCCTCAGCAGTGTACAGTGCTCTGTAGTCCACCCTTCAAAGCAGCCATTTTCTCCAGGGAAGATGATCTCTGTCAGCTGGTGATCAGTTGTAAAAGTGGGAGATCCCCAGGCCCCACCTGGAGGCTGGGGGGGGGGGCAGGGGAAGAATTATGTCTTAGTTGTCAGACCTTGACCCAGCTGAAATAAACAGTAAATCCGCAGACTGGCTTCACCTTCCTCCTGTTTCATTATGCACATGTGTGTTAAAAAAAAAAGGCATTCTGGCCAATGATTAGCCTGAAGTCTGAAGCCAAAGTGTTCTTGAAGGTACATCTTTGCTTTTTATTGTTTCAAAGGAAAACAAACCTTTTGCCCAGGAGTAAGCAGAAGAGTTTTTTCTCCTCTGCTAACAACAGGAAAAAGGATTTTTCTACCCTGAGTAAGAACAATTGCTGCCATAATTCTGGTTCCATCTCCCACACAAAGAATGACAGAGATAAGAAACAACCAGCATCATCCCTTGGTAAGAACGGGGCAATTTCAGAGACTTGGAAAAGCCTGAGATTTGCTTTTCTTTCAACTCCTATGGAAAATACATGATGTTTTTTTAATTTAAAAAAATGACACCCCCCCAAACCAATACAATGCAATCAAATGTAGTTTTTTTTTTTAAAAGATAATCTGATTGGTAGTATTAAATCTTAATTTTATTTTCAAGCGCTGTGAAGCCTATACTTTATAGTATAGTTAAGGCTGTTTTTCTAGGCAAAAAGAAACCTGGGGAAAATATCTGACTTCAGAGGTTTAGTATTATAAATTACACACAAAAAAATCATTATTGTATTTATAACTGCATGTGAGTTTCAGAATTCATGGACTAGGAGAAATGCTTAGGATCCAGGAGATACAGGATGGTATCTCACTGGGATCATCCATGGAGCCCAACTTGGGAATGTTTATATGCTTCCTTTCCTGAGCTCGCTAACATGTTCAGGCCCCCAGTTATAAATATTTATTTCTTTAGTAACCAAACAGTACGAACATCATGTAGAACCACTGTTCTTTGGAGATCTGGAAAGTCTGTTTCTTCTCACTAAACAGCTATAATTCTGTATAAATGGGATGCATGACCAGAGGTTTTGGATTAAGCTCCTAGATTATACCAAGTATTCTCTTTTGCTGCAAACCAATATTTTATAGCAACCAGTTAGGATGCAAGCTTGTTTAGGAAATATGTAAATTTCAAGACTAGGAAACTATTTAAATCTGTCTATGTTTCTCAGCGACTTGAATTCACCAGTCTGTTTAATCTGAATAGCTCTACTCTGCTATAAGACCAGTTGCAAACCAGTTTTTAAAGGCAGCTTTTAGTAGCTGGTATCTCTGTGCGTCTCTGTGCGTGTAAAGTGCTGTCAAATCACAGCTGACTGATGGTGACCCCAGCAAGGGGGTTTCAAGGCAAGTGAGAAACAGAGGTGGTTTGCCATTGCCTTCCTCTGCAGAACCCTCCTTGGTGGTCTCCCTTCCAAGTATCAACTCTGCTTCGCTTCCAAGATCTGATGAGATTGGACTGTAACATGCTGCCTTCTTTCCCAGTCAGTATCTGTGCATGAGCTAATATCTGCCAACTCCATTCTCAGTTATAGCTCAACAAGGAGCCATTTGGCAACCTGTTTGTCTTGGATATTCATTTGTAGGGTGGGAACAATATCATGCATTAATTATACAATACAGTGCAATGGTGCTTTTTTGTTGTTGTTATTCTTTCCACCTTGGAGTCCTAAAATCCTGACCAACATATCTGACTTGGGAGCAGAACTATGGTAGCTTTCTTGATTGCTGTTTCAGTTTTCCTATCTGGCCACCTCCAAAATGGCTGCAGCTGTGTATTCTATGGCCCTGAGTCACTGGATTTTTTTCAAGTGGAGTGATAAGCCCAAAACATTCAAAATGGTACTGCTGATATGTCACTTGGATATTATTTATTTATTTGTTTGTTTGTTTGTTTGTTTATTTATTATTTGTATTTCTACCCCTCCTTGCCGGGCAACCTGGCTCAAGGCAGCTTCCAACAATTAAAATACCATAAAACCAGGGGTAATTTGGGGCCGGAGCTCGGCGGAGCAGAGCTCCGCCAGCCCAGGCATGGGCACTAGGGCAGCCTCTCAGATTCTCTGATCTGATTTGGTCCACTGCCGAATTGCCGCTGAAATTTGGTGGTGGCTTAAAAAGCGGCTGGAGGGGAGGGGGTTTGAGGGAGAGGCTCCAAACTTGCAGGGCAGCTGCTGGAATCTCTCCCCGAAATACCCACCAAGTTTCAAAAAGTTTGCACCAAGGAGTCCAATTCTATAGGCCCCCAAACAGGTTGCACCCATTCCCTCCATTGTTCTCTATGGTGGGGGGAAAGTAACATTTTTTCCCACCATAGAGAACAATGGAGGGGATGGGGCAACCTGTTTGGGGCCCTGTAGAATTGGACCCCATGGTCCAATCTTCTTGAAATGTGGTGGGTATTTTGGGGAGAGGCCCCAGCAGCTACCCTGCAAATTTGGAGTCTCTCCCTCAGACCCCTCTCCTCCAGCCCCTCATATATCCTATGAATTCTTGCTATTGACTTCAATGGCCCATAGGGTATAATGGGGCTGAAACTGACATTCGGCCGGTGATGTCAGGGGGCGTGGCATATGCTAATGAGTTATGCTAATGAGCTCCTGCACCTCTTTTTCTACGAAATGACCCCTGCATAAAACAATGGTTTACAGTTTAAAAACATAACAAATATTACAAATAGAACAACAGATAAAAATGGCGGCAGTCAGAGTCATATGGTGAAAAGGGTGAAAAGGGCAGCATCCAAATTAAGCCGTCTCCGGCAGGAGCTCAGCCAGCAAGTTCCAGGGTGAAGTTGTCCTTAATCCCCTGGTGGCAGCTCCTAATCGAAAGCCTGGTGGAAGAGCTCCGTCTTACAGCCCTGCAGAACTGTAATAGGTCCCTTAGGGCCCTGATGTCCTCTGGGAGCTCATTCCACCAGTATGGGGCCACCACCGAGAAAGCCCTGGTTCTAGTATGGCCAGTCGAACTTCTTTGTAATGTAGTGCTCAGGAGTGATGAACCTACCTGAGGCATCATGTGCACCTTCTTGATAACGCAACAAAGACCATTTGCACCACCATATTCCTTTTTCATGGGTGTATGCCTGTAAGTTTAGCAGGAGATGAAAACCACAATGTTGGAACATCTGCTTATGAATCAGACAGAGGTGTGTCAAGCAGCTTTTAGGAATTTTCAGATGGAGTCTGATTCATGTGTTGAAAAAGAAATTGGCTGGGATAGATAAATATTTCTAATTCTTTTAGGTTCTGTGACAGATTGCACAGGAAAGCAGGCTTTTTAAAATGCTACTTGTATTAGAGAGTTAGGGAGTTCAAGAGTAAATTCTGTTGAAATTTTGCCAGTCATTGACACTGACTTGTGCCATCTTATAGAGAGGTGGTGGTTGTCTGAATTCACCAACTAGCATTGCTCATTGTTGCAAAACAGTTTTGCTGATAAAGAAGTCAGGGAAACATGACAATTCATTCTTTTGCATGCATGAGATATGCCTTCCCTCTGTCCAGGCTTTTTGATAGTCATTTCAAGAGTGTGGCTCCATGATGGGGGGGGGGGGGGGTGTTTTGTTTTGGGGAGGTTTTTTTTACAGCTGAATCCGCTTGAAGAACAGAGAAACCATTCTGCTCCTGTTCTTGTTATGAAAAGGAAATAAATAATTTCTGCTCTGTAGTCAAATGACATGCAAACAATTTCAAGCTTACTATGTGGCAGCAGCCGGCTGCCAATATGCAAATCAAGAGTGCAAGCAGCTGCTTATAAATGAGCAGGATATATATGTTTATTATATGTATATACCACCTTTCTTCCTTATGGCATACGTATGTTTCTCATCTGGCTATTGATCAGGGTAAATGGGAAATGAAGACCTTGCTCTTTTCTTCACTGCAACAGGGACAAGAGGATTAGCTTCTTGTTCTTGTGCAAGTTTTAAAAGTTTTAAAAGTCCTGGAAGCATTGCTTCCTAGGCCACCCATTGGATGGTTCTCTCTTGCTCTGGGGATGAGTGTGCAATTTCTGAGGCTGCCATACAGTGTAAGAACTTGGTGGTTGTTGCTTCTACAAGTGCTATGGTAATTGATACACTAGGTGATTAATACGCTAGGTTTTTAGTATCAGTGCTGCTTGTGCCCAAGTGCTTTGGTGAGAAGAAGAATCCAGACGCAAAGACCTCTGCAGTTGTATGGCTGTGATGCTGCCTGGGACGGGGAGTCTCTTCTGAGCAACTTTTCTGGTTAATGTGGAGAATGAAACAAAGCAACATACAATTCTTGCGTCTCTTTTAGGAGATGCTGCTAGTGGTGAGACCACTTCAGTTTTCAAGGCAAAACATTTCTGACTTGGCTACTTTTTTGTGGCTTCAATTCAGTTTGTTTCAGAGAAGAAGAAACAATCACTTCTTTGCTTACAGAAAACCCCGAAGCAGGTGGCATACCAGGCCCTGAAATGCCAGGATGATTACTTTCTTCAGAAATCCCATCTTTTCATGTCTATGTATACTGCCTAGGGTTGCCAACCTCCAGGTGGCACTTGGAGATTTCCCACTATCACAGTTGGTCCCCAGATGACCAAGACCAGTTCCCCTGGAAAAAATAACTGCTTTGGAGGGTAGACTCCCCAGGCTCCACTCCCAGAATCTCCAGGTGTTTCTCAACCTAGAGCTGGCACCAGTGTTCCTTCTAAGCTGAATTAGTGTGAGTTAGCTCACAGTTTTTTAGCCTCCGGCTTACACATTTTTGTCTTAGCTCAGGAAGGATGGCTCCAAAGCAAACTAATTTATGCAGTAGACAAATCGCTCACTCACAACTTTAATGCCAGTAGCTCACAAAGTAGAATTTTTGCTCACAAGACTCCACATCTTAGAGGGAGCATTGGCCGGCACCCCTAATTCTATCCTGAGTTCCTTAGAGGAAGGGTGTGATAAAAATGTACTTAATAATAACTTCCTGTTCAAGCCCCTCAAATGCATATGAACCTGCCAGATCAAAATGCCCTCTTTCTGGTGTTGTTTTATCATCTCTTCAAGCACATAACCTTTTATGAATTGCAATCCTTTTTCTGTTCCCTACAAATCTGAATAGAAGTATCTCATCACCTTTTTTCTCTCCTTCGAGCATTTAATTTCAGTTTCTGTTTTTACAGTCATGTTTTAATGTAAGACCATTTCTTCATTTCTGGTCTAGTGACGTACAGAACTAGTAAAGCTGTGATTGATTATATGAAGAATATCTTCTAACTGTGTATTACTAATTTTCATCATATCTTAAACTGTTTTGTTGGTCTGCTACTGCTAAATTTATTCTGTCCGCATACATTGGAGTAACACCTCAGCACTGGAGTGATCCAATGGAAATGCTGTGATTTCAACTCTATGAAAGGGTTTGTTAAAATATTTACGCTGGTTTTCGTAGTGTTGAGTGTGGTTTAACAGAGTGATCAAAGCAATGTATAAATTCTTCAAATAGATACAATTAAAATAAATTGCTATAAAATTTCATTGTGTGCGTGTGTCAGATGATCTCAGCTACAAGTCAGAATTGTCTCAATCAAGTGGTAGTATAAACAGATTGTTGAAGATACTGGGTTTGTAGGTATGTGATGCATTCCCATGGTATATAACTGTCTTTGAAATGTGCTTTGAATAGATGGAATACTGGAATCACAATAAAAAATGTATAACAAAAAGCCCAGAGATTAAAATCTGAATTTTATAAAATTCATGAGACTGCCTGAGAACTCTGATTAACAAGAAGCGGGGACCTGCAATACTCATGGGGGGGGGGGAGAAGGAGCTCCACGTCGAGGAAGAGGAAGCACACTTAGGTGAGCCTTCTTCCCTGCCCCCCCAGTGAGGCCTGGGCCCGCCAATCCTCCCCCCCCAGGCACTGGCGGTGACACCTGAGTGGCTCTTAGCCGCCAGGCCTGCCAATCTCCCCCCCATGGGCACCGGTGGCAAGGTCTGAGTGGCTCTCAGCCACTGGGCCTGCCGATCTCCCCCCCCCCCCGCAGAGAGGCCTCAGCGGCTCCCAGCCACCGGCCCACCGCAGTTCCCAGAGCGTTCTCTGCGCATGTGCAGGGAACACTCTTTTACTGGGGGGGGATTTAAATATCCCCCATATAGTTTTTTTAAGTTTTCAGATTTTTCTGCACACCTGGGGATTGCCCCAAGTGTGCAGGAAAATCTCTCTGCCCCCCAAGTGCCCCCGATGTGTGGATTTAGGTATCCACATGCACAGGGGACACTTGGCTATTAGTATATAGATTTTTCCCTCATTAACAATTGCCACAATGGAAGTAAGACTGCATTTGCGACTCTTTGCAACCATACCACCCCAGGCCCTCCGGCCTTCCACCATTCTCTGGAGTTTGCTCAATTTTATGTTTGTTGCATCGATAACACTGTCTAACCATCTCATCCTTTGCTGTCCCCTTTTTTCCCATTCAATCACTGTTAGTCGGAGTAGACACTACTGACTTTGGTAGACCAGTGGTCTGAACTGGTAGAAGGCAGCTTCATTAGTTTGCCTCTTAGTGGGACCATGAAATGTGCCTGGTGTTTTTCAAAATGCCTTTAATTAGCATGGCATGGTCTTCACTGAAATCACTGTGAGCAAAGTTTACTAGAATAAACTTCTACCTTCACAGGTAGTAACCTTCTGAAAACCAGGGCAACAACAAGGGGAGTCTTGGCCACCTTGCTCTCCTTGTGAGACTGCTGAGGGCATCTAGGTGGCTACTGTGTGAAACAGGATGCCAGATTATAACAGCAATTGGTCTGCTCCACTGTGGCTTTGCTTATGTTCTCATGTTGTAAATCCTTAAAATGGAAGTTCTCATGAAGCTCTTTTCTGTAGCTGACGCCACTCCTTTGGCTCCTTTGTTCTTCTGTAGAGTTGTGGAAAATGTCCCCTGCCGAATATGGGGACTTGTGGTACATAACTTTACCTTTTGCAGCAAGTGCTAGCTTATGCTCAGACATGCCATTTGGCACAGTCAGGAAGCACTCCTATTTCATCTGTTGGTATCTGAAATGGAGTCACTTGATCAGACATCCCAGTATAATCTGTTTTGCTGTGGGCCCAGCCTGTTACTGCACGATCAGATGGCGTGGACAGGTGAGGGTTTAAAATCTTTTTGCCTGCTTTTGTGCATGTGTATAAACAAGGGTGCAGGTTTTTGCATATGCACGAAACCAGTTTATGGGAGTCAAGTCTTTGTTTTGACCACTTGCTGATCCTTCCACAGAGCCCTGTGATCCCTTTGGTTCACAGTGAGCCGTGGTTGTCTGGCAAAGATCACTCCCTTTCCTGCTCATTTTCAAAGCTGGCCTAGAGATGGGGATGATTATGCAATTATACTCATATTGCTAAGCAAGCAAAAAAAAATGGCACCCAGTTGGGATGGAATGAACAAATTATCTCAATGGCCTGAGAGCATGCTTGAGTGAACAGACTAGGGAAAATCTATCCATGGCCCATTGGCAAGCATTAGGACCAGACTTTCCCAGGTGTCTTTTTACTCAATTTCAGGGGCGGACCAGGACGGGGTGCCAATGACTCCAGAACCTTTCACAGATGTTGCTGTCTGAGCATGCACTTTAGATCCATCAGGCATCGGCATTGAAGTTGGATCTAAAGGCATGTCTAATTGCAGCCTTAATGCAATAAAAAGTTACCCTAAAAGTGTTCTGCATCACACACCTGTGAAGGGGGGAAAGAAGGAAAACGAGACTTTTATTTTTGTTTTACATCAGATTCTACTGTCTATTTTGAAAGTAATATAAAATGTATTCATATGAAGCTTCAAAGTTACCCTGCCCTGCTTTTATAATTCCTCTTCAGTCACAGTGACCTCAGTGGGTTCCCTTGGGACAGTGGACAGGAACAGGGTCCAGTCTGTTTTATATAACTAAACTTTGAGAGCTTAAAATGGACATGTGTGTTAGGCACTGCAAGTCTTTGGGAAAGTTTTAACCTTTGAACTCCTTGCTGGAATATGAAGGGAGGAGGGGATTATTACAATCTTGATTTAGATACCACTGTTCTAAAGCTGGTTAACAGCAGTGAGGTTTTTTTTTTTTTCCCTTTTGCAGTAAGAACATGTTCTGTAAATATGTTTGCCAGCCTCTATTCACCTAGGATTCTCCCCGTGTGGTGTGTAGCCTCTAGGGATTCTGTTTATGAGTACTGTGCAGTCTGTGAGGATCATTAATTTTATATTTAAATGTATGTAAACAGGATCTGGCTTTCCTGCATATATTACATACGCAAAACTTCCCCGGCACTTCCATGTTTTTGATGCTCTGGCTTATGGGTGTGTCCCTTATGTCCATTGTAGGATAAAGAGTTTGTCAGCATTTCCCAGCATTCCCACATGACTGGAAACTGATCGGCTGTTAACAGTTCTAAAGGAAGATCCTGAGCATCTACTTTCAACAGACTAAAACGACCTTTTAGAAACTGTGAAATTATACAGCAAAAAGCCTTTCCCCCAGTTGTGTATTCCCAGGAACATTTGTGTAGTGGTCATCTGTAATAATTATTACAGCAATAATTGTTACAGAATACCACTATATTTTTGAGCAGCTTAATCTGTACTTTAAATAATCAAAATCTTGCTGTTTTATAATCATTGTTGCAGAAGCTTATTGAGTATTGCATATGCACTATTAAATCCCACTCATTTCAGTGGGAAAGTTAAGGAACTGCATATATTTCTCCCACTGAGATCAGTTGTACGTTAGCTTTTGCTGGATTGTGATATAAAGCTGATTATTTGTTTAAAGAAACAATGGCACCAGTAGTTAGTTTTCCTTGCCTGCAAGAATTTCTCATGCGGAAGGTCAATGCTGAAATATTTTTTTCTGTGGTTTGTTTATTGCATCTCTATTGTACTACAGTTGCAGGAAGATTGGGGTTGACCTCTTCAAAGATGTCATTTTATTTTTCCTCCTCTAAAGCAATATATTAAAAGCCTTTGATAATTACAAGGATAACTTTTCATAGAAAATTCAGGGAAATTTAGCATCACTGAAACATCAGTCACAGAATCCTGGTTTAATATGTATAAGAAATTTGATCCAATAAATACATTTCATTACATACATAGGCAATTTATATGTTGGATCCAAAAGTTCCTTACATTACGCGAGGAATTTCCCACTAATTGAATACTTGTAATCATGAAAGGGAACCTTGGAGCCAGCATATCTATATCTATCTATCTATATCTATATTTAGAGCTGTGTATGCGTGTGTAACTGTGTATAAAAATATAAAATTTGTAGCAAAGGCTGGAATCTAAAATGTTCTCACTTTGATCAGCACTTCTTCAGTAAATTAGACTATTCCAGATAGAGAACTTCCTATCTTTTATGAACCTTCTGGTTCCTTCATATCATCCAGTAAAACTCTGGTATAATTCAGATGTCATGCCAAACCATGGTTTACATTTGCCATAGCTAATTATGGTTCAGATTTACATGTGTACAACAGATAAGCTGTGATTTAGAGTTGCTTTTCTGCTTTTGTTCTTTTGACCTTTGAGCACTTCTGTTCATTGTCACTTTGTGATTCAGCATCTCTGATAGCTGTACCTATGTATCAACAATGTACCTGGGCAGCAAAATGCATGGGAGGAAATGGGAACGGTGTCTCCATGCCACTTACCGCTGCCACTTACCGCTGCCCGATCTATGCCACTTACCGCTGCCACTGCCCGATCCCATTTTCCCTCCATAGTGGTTCCCACACAACCTGACAAGCCCCTCCCCCAGCTCAGCTGGGAAGTGAAAAAGCCCTTTAAAGGGACAAAAGGAGATAATGCTGAGCTTAGCGCTGCCATTTTGAGAGTAGAGCTTAGCCTCTCCCCGCTCCCTGTACTGGCTGCAGGTGGAGCATCCACCTGGACAGTCTCTTGCAGCCACCCTGAGGTTCATGCCTTGAGCAAATCTGCTTGCCCTGCTGCAGGGTTCATTGCGTATGTGTTCTGGTATTTATGATTTTGTAGGTTTTATGTTTTATTATATATAGCATTCCCCCCCTTTCTACACTGCTGAGCAGTTTTTATTGATATATGATTGGCGCCAATGATTGTCTCTGGCTTTCTGCAAACTGTGCAAAACTGAATTATTTCAGAGGATTTTCCTACACAGGCAATAGAGTTGCATTGTACTAAATGAACCACAAAGTTGCTTGGAAAAAATTATTAGGGACCGTGGTCTACACTACTAGGTATTGCTTGCTAAGACTAGGATCTAAATGTGGAATTTTGCATCATTTAATGTGTCAAGTTTGCTTCAGTTCTGTTTTTAGATTTCTAGTTGGTTCTACAACCCGAATCTTATTTCATTGTTTATTGAATGTCCCATCTCGAAGATTGTATTGACTCACTCTATGCAAGCTGCCTTGAGTCCTAATGAGAAAGGTGAACTATAAATAACATAAATAAATAAATTTACAACTTCTGCTAGTCTGTTGACGTGTTCTGTAGTTTTTCTAACTGGGGAAGCCACTCCAGTTAAGCTCAGCTATGATGCAGTTATTTCTGGTTTTTATTTCTTTTGGACATTAATTAAAATACATCTTGTTCCTGCCCATCTAGTTTACATACTGTGTGTTTTTCCCAGCAAGCACTTCGGTCTGGTTTCCAAAATTGTTTGACCCTCCCAGGGCCGAAGGAGGCCCGGCTGGCGAGTACAAGGTCCAGGGCCTTTTCTGTGGCAGCCCCATACTGGTGGAATGAGCTCCCGGATGACATCAGGGCCCTGCGGGACTATTTACGATTCTGCAGGGCCTGCAAGACGGAGCTCTTCCACCAGGCTTTTGGGTAGGGGCCGCCTAATATTGACATCTATATCTGGCCCTGGACCAATTTTATCCACCAGTCTGTGGCTGTTCCAAGGTTACATCTGGGTGCTGCATTGAGTGACCTAATTGATGATACATCATCTATATGATGTTATGTTGTTTTATATGTTTTAATGTTTTAAATTAGGTATGTATCATTGTGAACTTTTTGTTAGCCGCCCTGAGCCTGCTGTGCAGCAGGGAGGGCAGGATATAAATCTCATGAAATAAATAAATAAATAATTTTTAAACTGCTCGCACAAACTAGAACCTAACCTGTGGATTTTTCTTCTCTCTCACAACAGTGGAAATATAATAACTGCTTTGAAGTCTTGCATATGCTTGAATATGATAAAAAAATTAGATTCTGTTGTCTAGCCAGAAGCCACAAAATGTATCCTTACATTAATTTTAACAGCTTAGAGCAGGGGTGGGCAAATTGCGGCCCGCGGGCCACATGTGGCCCACCACCGAGTTTTTTGCGGCCCGCCAAGACAGTCAGCCACATGGTTTCAGTCAGGCCTCTGTTTGGCCCGGAGTGCAGAGAAGCGGTGCTCTGGGAGTGAAGTGCCCAGGGGGCGGGCTGAGCACCATTACCAAGCCCCACCCCCTGTTCCCAGCAGCCCTGTTGGGCGATGAGGAGGCAGAAGAAGGAAGGTAAGTTACCTTCCCTCCCCCATCCTCCTCTTCCTGGGGCTGCAGCACTCTGGGGAAGCCCTGCCCGCCCCCACCCTCGCCTTCCTCACCTTTGTGAGCAAAGTTTTTCTTGCATGAAGATCAACAAGAGTAAATATAGATGCTCTTTGACAGACATTAACTTGCAGGCTGTGATGAGAATCTCAACAAGCAATCTCACTCCTGATTTAAAAAAAATTGTAGAAAAGTGTGATAGGGTACATTTGTCTCATTAAACTGATTCTAAAATTAAATGTGCTTGCAGGTATAGATGATATGAAATTAGCACAATAAATAAATTGAATAAAACTACCACTATTTTATTTTATTTATATTTATTGATTTTTATGATACAATTTATACCTTTTCTGAAATGCAAAGTTAACTAATGAACGCAATCATTTTAAAAGGTGCGGCCCTCCGCTAACCTCCGCTTCCACAAAGTGGCCCCCGAGCCAAAACAATTGCCCACCCCTGGCTTAGAGAATAACATCAACATCAATGTTATTGTAATCAAGGGGCTCCTGGAAAACTGACTGTCAGTGGACTGGCAGTATTTCAAATAAATCCACACAACCATTATTATTGCCCGAAGTTTCTGTATGCTTGTCTACTTACAATAAGCCCATGTTTAGTCAATTGAGGTCCCTGTGTAGTGGCCTAGAGGCAGTATTTTTTTGTTTAAAAACAGTGCTCATAAGGTTGCACTGATTTTCCACCAAAAGCTGCTGGTACTCAGTAGTGGTGAGTACTCTCTCTCTCTCTCTCTCTCTCTCTCTCACACACACACACACACACACACACACACAAGCCCCTGCCTAGAGGTGACTAGTGCTTGCCACTAACAGCCATGCATATCTACAAACTTCTGCTCTGGGCTTACCGTTAACAGGCTTTGAGTGAAACTTTTAGAGATGAGCACAGTGAATGTTTTCATCAAACCTCAGCTTTCTCAAGACAAGGATTATCAAAGAGTTTTACATAACATGAATCAGTTTAATTCAACTAATACACTTCCCATGGTTGACACCCATTGCATTGATTAAATCACACCACAGTGTTTTAATTGCTGCCTGTGTAATTCCATTTTAAATATGTATACATCGCTTTAGTACATACAGAATATATCTAAAGTAGCTCACAGGTAGCTCACAAGATAAATCCGTGTAATACCTTTAATTAAGATGTATCAAATGGACATTCATGCACACCAGAACACTTCCATCTGGCTAGATGTTACAAAGTTTTAAAAAGATAGAGTGCTAGAAAACAAATTTTTCAGACTGGATGTTATAACCTGATCTGGCAAACACAAACATGGCTGCTTACAATTTTCTTAAAATAAAACCATTTACAAAGACTCACAATGAAACTAAGGATTGTAGGCTACTGTTCACTGCTTCGACCATCGATCCCGGCTCAGATGCGGGGGGAGGGATCTAGAGCTAGGGGTTATCAGCATATTAATGCCACATCTCTGGACTACTTTGCTTGTCACTTTCATTAAGTTGTTAAACAGCATGAGGTCACAGAATACAGCCCTGTGGAACACCATAGCACAAGTGTCATGATTTCAATTTAAAATACCCCAGGTACCACCTTCTGAAATCTACCATTAAGGTAGGAGCAGCACCACTACAGCATGGTGTTCTTGTCTCCCACCCCAGGTAAGAAGCCCAAGAGACACCATATTAAATGTAGGGTTGTTAATGGGAGAGTTATTGTGGAGGGCAGAATCCTGAGGAGAAAAAATTTAAAAGAAAAATAAGGTCTTGGCTACATACCAGAAATTCTGGTCATGGAGTTCCTGGCAATTCCTAGAGCTACCCATTAATTACAAGCATAACTCTAGGAACTGCCAAAATCTTTATGGTAAGATTACGATAGAGTTTCTGGCAATTACTAGAACTATGCTTCTCACTTCCATGTAGCTCTAGGAATCATCATGTCTGTGGTCAGAACTCCCTGTAACTAGAGGAAGCCTCATTTTCTTTTTAATTTTGCTCCCCAACCTGATCCCCCCCGTTTGGCCCCAGTTTTTGCCTGTTGATCAGCTGAGCATTGGGAGGCAAGGGCTAAGTGGGCAAATGGAAACTCTATAAATGGAGCGGAAACCTGCTGAGAGGCTTTCCCTGCACAGTGTGGAAAACGAAATGAACTGAGAATTGTGGCAAACTTCACATGTGCAACAATCTGAACAACAATGAAAAAATATGGAAGAATGGCAGATTGCTAACTGATTGGCACTAGGGTTGCCAGGTCTTGCTTGGAAAATACTTGGGGACTTTGGGGGTGGAGCCAGGAGAGGATGGGGTTTGGGAGAGGAGGGGCCTCAGCATGGTACAATGCCATAGAGTCCACCTCCAAAGCAGCCATTTTCTCCAGGGGAGCTGATCTCTGTCAGTTGGGGATCAATTGTAAAAGCGGGAGATCCCCAGGCCCCACCTGGAGGCTGGCAATCCTAATTGGCACTGATCCATAAAGAACATTTTACAAAATTGAGAAGAAATTTGGGTGGTGAGAATTTGTAAGAACTCCAACTAATCCACAAGATGTATTCACATTTGTGGTCTGATTTTCCTAATTTTTTTTAATCTAGTGATTGTCTCTTAGTGGAAACTATTTCCACCTTCAAGAATTTACTTGGGTAGGTGGTACTCAGTTCAGCCACAGGGGGGTATTTTGTTGCATGACCCTTCCTTTCCTGGTCCATGTAGGTGAGGTATAGCAGGAACACCAAACTGAACAATGGGTTGTGTTTGGCTATCATATGCCAACTGCTGAAATTTTGTAGTTTTAAAAATTTAGATTAAATTATGTAAGTGAATTTTCCATTACTCATGTAATATGTAATCTGTGAATGAAAACTGATTTGTGGTGACTTGTTTCTTCAGAAAAGAAATAGGTTTTAAAAAACTCTGAATGGACTGTCTGCTATGTTTTCCTAAAAGAAGAGAGAGAAGAAGAAGAGAAGAGATTGGATTTATATCCCACCCTTCACTCACTTAAGAGTCTCAGAGCGGTTTACAAACTCCTTTCCCTTCCCCTCCCCACAACAGACACCCTGTGAAGTGGGTGGGGCTGAGAGAGCTCTTTCCCAAGCTGTCCTTGAGGGAACAGCTGGTACAGAGCTATGGCTTGCCCAAGGTCATCCAGCCAGTTGCAAGTGGAGGAGTGGGGAATCAAACCCAGTTCTCCCAGATTAGAGTCCGCGCACTTAACCACTACACCAGACTGGCTCAAAAGTTATTGTAGGCCACTGAGCTTGTCACAATGGTGCTCCAAGGGAGTCCTCTTCAGCAGTATGAGGACTGAATTGGGCATCTGCAGTGGAAGAATGGAAATGGCAAAAATCACCCCTCTCCCACTGGACCCAACCCATATACTGCTTAAACAAAAAATGCTGGGAACAATATATTCTGCAAATGTGACTTAAAGAGCTTTAATTGGCCTTCATTTGTCTGTGTTAATGGACAGAGCAACTGCTGGAGTTGCTGTAAAACAAATTTGTTGTCCCTTTGCAAGCTGTGCTAGATAATGAAATAAAAAGCTAAATTATCTCCAATTAAAAGTAATTTGCAGACAAGCAATGGTAAAAATACAACAGCAGCACTTGCCATTAGCAATTGAAACAGATTGTATCCTCTGAGTGTAATTCACTCTTGTCCTCTGGGTTTTGTATTTTTTAATCAAGACAATTTTACTGGGTGAGTATGATGCAGTAAGACATTGTCTGTTGTTTTTTTCTAAATCCCAGAGCAAACTTCCTGCATTTCTGAAGTATTCTTAGCCTTTTGTTACTGTATCTTTTAGGATACAACTTTGTATTGTCAAAGGGTGCGGTCAGTCTGAGGTAATGAAATTAGCAAGTCATAATTAGTCTTTTCTTTAATGTCACCAAGCAACATCTGACCCATAGGGTTTTCAAGGCAAGGAACATTCAGAAGTTTTTTGCAATTGCCTGCCTCCACCTCATGGCCCTGGCATTCCTTGGTGGTCTCTCATCCAAACACTGGCCAAGGCTGACCTTGCTTAAGCTTCTGATATCTGATGAGATTGGGCTAGCCTGGGCTATCCAGGTCAGGGATAAGTAGTCTTAAAACATCATAAAGTTTAACTTGGGGCAATTGAGCTGGAATGATGCAAGGGGAGTTTGTGTGTGTGTATGTGTGTTTTCTTTTCCTGCTGTGTCAGGAAAGCAAATAATTTATTCTGTGAAATGCTTTGGTGTGTATTTCTCCCTCTTCACTGCTGCTTATTATTTGGCAGATCTGTTTACTAAAAGAAAAGCTTAACTGCTCCATTAAGAAAAAAATGCTCTGTTAAGTTGCGGCCTGTGTGTGAAATATGAACATTCCAGTTGTACTCCAGGGGGCTGTTCTGAGCTCGCTGAGCTTGGCAGCTAACCTCCTTTGCTTGCCAGTTCCCAAATGTCAAGAACAGTTAGTGTTGCAGTTTCATTATGGTCTGCCAAGGAAGAAGCTGGAGGATGGCTGTCCTTTGCTACTTTTCCCAGCTACTGTTTCCATGTATTTCATGCAGTCATCATTACTCAGTCGTGCTCATCAGGATATGATACAGAAGCCCTCAATGCGGTTAATCTGGAGCAAACAGACAGATGTTGATAGAACCAAGTGCTTAGTGCCCCTATGTAAACCTGTGGGGGTGGGGATTGTGCACTGTTTCATATCTTTACCTGGTAATCATTCATTTTTATGAGAAAGGCAGCATTTGGGGAGCTCTGCTTCAGTGGAAGCTAAAACGTGCACTCTTGTCCTGACAACGTGGCGTCCTGTGTGAAATCTCAATAGGATGTCACAATGAACACTCAATTACAAGACTATCCCCCCCCCCCAAGTATGCCATTGACAAAGAGAGAGAGAGAGAGAAGGTTGTTTTATATTCTCATACAAGTTACAGTAATGTCCAATAATAATTTTATTTTTTGTCTATAAGGTGCAGGATCAGGCTCATCTTCCTTTCAATTAAATACATTATTACGCTTACATGCACGTGTGCATACCATGGCTTTATCCAGCCATTTGTCTGCACTAAGCATGGAGGTTTTCTTCCATGCAAGGAGTCTCTTCCTTTGGAGGAAGGCTCCAGACTCAGCTGAGCAGGGTGGAAGGATACAGTCCAAAGTAGTCTTGCAATATCTGTATCCTTTCTCTGCCCCACTTACTACAAAGGACCTTTTTACTGATAATACAATTTACAGGAGTTTATAATAATAGTGTTATGTATAATAATCTTTCATTAGAAGTCATGGAGGTTTTGTAGATGAAGAAAGAAATGGGATGTACTCGGTAAGCTTATGACTGGGCATGGTTTTGATTCTTTTGCCCTTATCTAACAATTACTTACAGGAATAATAGCCTTCATGTGCCCATAGAGTTCTTCTACTTGCAAGGACATCCCATTATCCAAAGGGATGCGCACAGTGGAATGCAGATTGAGATCAGGTCCCACCACCAGCGTGCACATATGCAAGAGATCCGTGCCTCCACCTGATACAGAGATGCAAGGCTATATCTGCCCTTCCTTGCAGGCTTTTAGATTATTTTATTAGAAAATAACAAGCCTATTAATTTTTCGTCTGTGAATGTATCTTTTCAGGTGATGCTTTGTAGTGATTTTTCAAGACTCCATTCGAGACTCCTGCACAACTGCAGCACGAGCTTTCTTATGGAAATGGATATACTGCTGTTGTCTAACTGACCTGGTTTGAATTATTTTGATGTGGTAGTGATGGTGTCCCATTCCACCTCTTCCCCCAGCATCACAGTCTCTATCCATCCCCACCCCCCAGCTACTGTTAAGGAGGGAAAAAAATAATTGCAAGTCCTCAGGCATGTTGTTCAGCAAGCAGACTGTTTAACATACTCATTTGCTCCAATTTTTACAGTATTACAAAACTTCAAAAACAATGAACTACAACTGTATTCCCACCTGACCAATTCCAGTTATTTCAACTCTTTCCTTTGTGAAAAATGTCCTGAACATTTGAATACAATGCATAACAGACAAAATAATATACACAGTAAAGAGTGCAATAAACTAAAACCTGATTGTTTTATTTTAATTTCAGAATGCATGTCAAACTGTGTCCTCCCTGCATTTTTGCTCTTCCAAATATATCAAGTGTGTGTGTTATGGTTTTTTGAGCAATCCAAATGTATTCATAGAGATAACAGGAGCCTGTCAAAACAACCTGAGAAGAGGGTGAGAGAAAGCTAGTTGTCAACATACAGTAGCAACTGTACTCTGGCTTCTAAGAATAAACAGGCAGGAGTTATTTGTAAGCTGATTATTAAAGGGCAAGTTTACAGTTAACCTCACAAACATACAGGAGAGCACAGCTCCTGGGGCCCCGAGACAGAAGAGGTGGACAGCGGTTTTGCAGAGAGGATTGTTGTAGAGACTGAAAGGACAAAGTGAAAGTCTAGGTTATTCTGTTTGAGAAAATACATTGGTTTGTGTTCTTTGGGTTCTTTTCCACTAAGTGAGGAAACGTACATGCAGGATGAACAGAAAGACTCTTCTTAGTCAAAAAGAATTCTAGGATCCAATCCAATGAATGATAAGGTAATAAGAAACAAGTTTATATACAAAAGGGCAGATGTTTCTGTCCAGTATAGATAGAGATTTTTATGTTTTTTCCCCAAAATTAAATTAACTTTCTTCTTCAAAACTATGCAAATAGCCTGGTGTCTAAAATGGAAGGTTGAGATTAGGAGTCAGGGGAGGGCTCAGTATTACATAAGAACATAAAATAAGCCAATGTTGGATCAGGCCAATGGCCCATCCAGTCCAACACTCTGTCACACAGTGGCCAAAAATACCATTCCAAGATAATTTATCTCTCTTTTTCTCCAAAAGAGCTTAACACAGTATGCACAACTTTCCTCTCTTCCATTTTACACTTGCAACAATCTGTGAGGTAGACCTGTGAAGTAGGATGATTGTCTCAAGGAGACCCAGTGAAAGTCAATGCTGATATGACCCAAATCTCTCCATTCCTGGTTTGACTCTCTAGTTGTGTTCTGTCTGCCAGATGGCTAGGAAATGGCATTGTCAGGATGTGAAGCCAGGCTGAGACCCAGAAATGAAAACATGGAGATTCAGATGGATGTCCACAGCAAGGTTGAAGTAGGTTTAATTCTGCTTTGGGCTGTAGATTGTGAGTATAGTTTACAAGTATTTATATTGCATGCTTCCTTTTTGTTGTCTGTTTTGTGATAGCTTGTAGTTACAGTAACCAAGTGTAAAAAAGACTGGCCTTGAGTTGAAGCTACAGACAACTTTGCTAGGTATTCCAATAAAGGATGCTTCTTGAGATTCTGCTGGAGTCATGCTTAGCAATGTTGCCTATCAACAAAGACTTATTTTACAATTTTTGGAGGGAGGTGTACATTTCCAGGGACTATGGTTTACTTTAAAAAATCTAAGAATTCTTCACTAACAGCAAGTTTTACCATTTAGGAGAACAAGATAATCTTATAGAATTTGGGGGGGGGGGGGGTGAAGACCAGATCTTAGTGAAGATCAGGAAGCCAATCATGGTCTAGTTGAAAAAATCTGAATTTCACCATAGCTTTTCATGCTAACAAGGAAATGGAACCAAAACCAGCCCTGAAATAGAAGTTGGAATTTGAAATACAATTAGGTGCACAAAAAAATGCCACAGAAATTTTGACTGTAGGAATTCAATTTTAGATGAAAGAACAGGAAACCAAGTTGGAGCGCCATAAAATAGAAAATATCTGATTATCATGACAGTACAAAACAAGAACTTGAAGAAGATGTCTTAATCCTGCCCTCAAGCAAGAAAGAAGAACTGCATCACTGGAACACACTAGATGTGGTATAGGGTGAGCAGCCAAGTTAGGAATGTGAGAATGATTAAGTTGTAGTTTGTTTTGTAAATCATATAAATAAAGATTAAATAAATCTGAAGCCCAAATACATCCCTGTTGGACACTTTTTGTGATGGGGACTGGATACGGAAGATAACAAGTTATAGGACATCTTATTCTCATGAAGGTATAAGTGTGTAAAGAAACAATCAGATGTAATAATTGTTTAGGAATTCCCAACTGCTTTAATTTGATCCAAAGCCTTGTGCATGAGATGTTATCAAAGGCTGCCCTAAGGTCTTTAAAAGCAGTTAACAGTTTCCCCTTGGAATATAATGAATATTTGTCAGTGAGAAAAGTGTGCACATATGTGTGACATGTAATGTAGATGAACCCTTTTTAAAGCCAATTTGAATTGGACCTGGTATTGACAAACTGTAACTCCAGCTATGAAGTTTTAGTTGTAAATGAGCTGCATACAGATTTCCTGGTATAGATAACAGACTGATTTGTCTATAATTGGCCAGAGAATGAAGTAAATGCTTCATATATATGGGAACAACAAACACTTTTCACCATTTCCCAGGAATTTTGCCAGTTGAGTCTATCACAAGAAATAAGCTGTGTAAAATTAGACCCCACCAATCACAGTTAGCCATGATCATGAACCTGCTGATGAACCTAAATTCATCATTAATTTTGGCCAGTTTGGAGTTTACGAACCGAGGTTCATGAACACAACAAACTTTTCTGAAATTTGGGGGGCAGTTTGTGGTGGTTCGTGACCTTTTGTGAAGAACAGAACAAGAAACAGCTGAGGGGCTAGGAACTTCCTGCCACTCAGCTGTTTGGTTTAAATGGCTCAGAGCCATTAAAACCCTTTTTTGAACTCCCTGCAACTTTTTGCAGGGAGCTGGGTAAAAATTATTCAGGGCCACTTTAATCAACAGCTGATAGGCATGGAGAAATCTCCCTGATGTCTCAGCTGTGGGCTCCCTTGTGCAACCTGGTTTAAAGGGGCTGCAGGAGGGAGCTCAAGACAACAGAGCCAGCGGGGAGAGCTCTACCCACGGACCCAACTGCATGCTTCCCCGGTACAGAGAGCTCTCCCTGCCAGCTCAGCATGGGGGAGCCCGTTTAAAGGGGCTACACCAGGGAACCAGAGGCAGCTGAGCCAGAGCAGAGAGCTTTCTCTGTGCTGGCCCAGCTGTTTTGGGGTCACTGGTGCAGCTTGTTTAAAGGGGCTACAACTTGGAGCTGGCTGCAGGAGGGAGCCCAAGACTGCTGAGCTGGCAGGGAGAGTTGTGTGGCCAGGAGAGAGGGAGATAAGAAGCACCTTCCCAGGTGATCCTGCCCCCCTTTCTTCTAGCTGCGTGGCCAGGAGAGAGGGAGATGGGAAGCCTCTGCCCAGGCGATCCCATCTCCTTTTCTCCTGCATATAGTGAGCCTTGGGTGGGAGAAAAGTGGAAGGGAGTCCCTTCCAGGGTGATCCTTTTCTCCTTTCTCCTGGCCAGGGCAAGCCATGGACTGGAGAAAGGTGGAAGGGAGTTCTTTCCAGGGTGATCCCCACTCCCTGTTTCCCAGCCCTGGCAAGCTGCAGCTAGGAGAAACAGGGAATGAGACATTCCAGACTGTTTCTGTTTGTGCGGGTCCCATTTGGTGTGGTTGAGTTAGGGGGTCATCCTGAACCCTGAAACTAAACAAACTGCCTTTTTAAGGTTCATCCCCAACCCTAATCACAGTATGTTAAAAAAGTTCTGGGGGCATCTGGGCCAGGTGTTTTACTGGACTTTAATCCTTTTATTTAGGAAAAAAAATTCCTTTAACTCAGCCTGTGATTGTTTGGAAAGATTACCTGGAGGTTGAGTAAAAGATGAAAGAGTAATGGATTCTTTTTTGTTTAAAAGAGCGGTAAAATAGTTTCCCCAAAGATTCATTGGAATATGCAGAGTTTTCTCTACAGGAAAAGTTTTGTTACTTGTGTTTACCATATGCCGAAAGGTTTTACTATGATGATAACATGGAGCCTGCAGGAATTTTCTCCAAGTTCAAATAGAATAACTTTTTTTTTCTTTTACGAGTGTATTGGCACTATTGTTTTTATAGGCTAAATATTGCAGTAGAAATTCCTGAGCATTTAATCTTTGAAACTTAGATAAATACAGTACATTAGCATGCTTTATGACAAATGGCATTAACTCAGATTTAGATATTTTTTCCCCTTTGGTTTTGTAATTGTACAAAAAGGAACCCAAAGATATATTTGTTCATAAGACTGAATCGTCTTTTCAAGAGGGCCTTTTTATAATAATTTCTCTTAAGTCTCTAAGAATTGGGGACTTCAAAGCTAAGTTAATCTTCTGGGCCGTATATAAGGACCATTTCCTGGCTCTATGGGGGATGTTATTAGAGCTCAAATTAGTATTTCTCACATAGTTATTCACAGAGGTTGAATCGACATTCCTTAGCCTTAATTTTAAAAGCAAGGGAGTATGATCACTGTCATAAAGGTAACCAAGGGAAAATGAAGAAACCAGGTCTATAATTGTAGGATACTAAAATATAGTCAACAATACTGCAGCCTCTGTCTGAGACGTAGGTGAAGTCTCCTTTACTATCAAAATTTTGGTTCCTTTTAACAACCATAAGATCAAACTGAACAGCAAAATTTATCAAACATTGGCCACCAAAATTAACTTGTTTGTCTTTAGCTTTCCATTGGCCAAGTATTATATTGGTTATTGAGGGATCCCATCTTCAAAACATAAGAACATAAGAGAAGCCAATGTTGGATCAGGCCAATGGCCCATCCAGTCCAACACTCTGTCACACAGTGGCCAAAAATACCAGGTGCAAGCAGGAGGTCCAGCAGTGGGGCCAGGACACTAGAAGCCCTCCCACTGTTGCCCCTCGCAAGTACCAAGAATACAGTGCATCATTTGCCCCAGACTGAGAGTTCCTATTTATACCTTGTGGCTAATAGCCACCTCTGCTCCATATATTTATCTAATTCCCTCTTGTAGCCGCCCATGCGTGTAGCCGCCGCCACCTCCTGTGGCAGTGAATTTGAATTTTTGGAGTTGTCTATGCAGGCATTCATATCTCCACAGACAATCCAGGGAATATCTGGACAGATCGACTGTATTTGCAGACACAACTTGGTCAATTTCTGTCATTGGGCTCCTGTTTCTAAATTAGAGGGCTGGAGGCATAAATAAACATTGATGATTATTCATTGTAGTGAATTTATTAAACATAGACTTGCTTTGGCCACTGTGTTGTCCATAACTTTCAATGGAGTAACTTTCAATTGGGTATTTTCAACAAACAAGCTAATCAAGCCCTCTCTAGACCTACCCTTAGAATCTTGGGGGGGGGGGCACTTATTGAATAGGAATAATATTCTTTCAATGAAATATTTCTAAGGGCCCAGGTTTCTTGGGCCAAAATAATATCAAAACTGTTCAAGAAGGAACACACAGAAGGATTAGATTGTCTTCCAGCCTATCCAGCTATATTCCAGGAAAGTAGAAAGTGGAAACTTGACCAGGTGCTAAAATGTGGGAAAACTCAACTTGAGAACAATTTGATGGAACAAGAGGCAAAGTTATTTTAATAGACTCCACAGGATTATTTTGAGTTGAAAGGTCCACTAAAGGAAAATTGGACAAAGTCAATAGGTCTAAAGAATTCAAATCTCCCCTTTGAGAGGGGTTATTTCTGGGAATATGAAAGGGCTTATAAATAGGAATTTTTAACTGGTTTTTTTTTTTAGAATCTGCTGGGCTAACAAAAGCATTCTCAGTTTGAGAGATTCTTAACTGACTCAAGAATCTCTGCATCAAGAAAATCATATAAACAATTCATTCCCTTAATTGTGATTATTTTGATACCTTTAGTCCCAAAGTTCAGAACCTCTCTGAAGACTTAGTTATGGAAAAAGAACATTTAAGATAGATGATTTTTTCCCACAAGTACTATAATTAAGTCCAGATGGTCCCTCCCCTATCCAAATCATTGTATGCTCTTCTTGATTACAAGAAACAAAAGTTTCATGTAGACAATGGTGTAAGCAGCACAGATGAATTAATTCTGCTGACGTTCCTTTAATAAGAGTATTCCTGAAGTAAACTAGTGGTAAATGGCAACTGATCCAAAGAAACTGATCCATGGAATATGCATGTTTCAGTCTAGATGCCAGTAGATACACACAGAGGTATGACGGACCCCTTCTTCTTCACTGTGAGGCAGATTTTTCCTGCCAAAATTCTTAGTTCCCTTCAGGTACTGAACTAGCATGATAATATTTGTGGCTTTATAAACTGGAATGTCCCACCCATTGACAGAATCTAATTTGGCTTTTGCCCAGCCCGGGAACTTGTCAGGAGAGATCAGGGGCCTTCTTTTTATATCACTTGAAACGGCAATGGAGACTGTAACAGTGAACAATAATAAAGATTTTAATAGGCAAGGATGGTATGGGGTAGTCAGGTATTGGAAAGGCTGAGGTAAACATTGTTGGTAAAACCATATATTTTCAGTTGACAGACAAGGTGGTGTTGTATCCACTTATTTTTTCAAATTCTTGGTTCTTATCAGTGAGAGATGGTTGACTAAGTCCTTTGGTTTCAGTTACAAGGTTTCTGCATATAGCTTCCTAATAACTGTTCAGATTTTCTGCAAAGGTCACTCTTTTAAGTGTACCAAATTATTTCCCCTTTTCTGAAATCACAATGTGTCTTCTTTTACCTGACTAGTCTATAACCGTTTCCTTTCACAACAGACAAGGGTCTGTCTCAGTGCCAATTCCCTGTATAACTGGACAGGATTTATATTTCTTCCCTGAAAATACAATCATATTCCTTTTGGCCTGATTGGGAGCTTCAGCCTGCTACCCAGTTACTCTTTGCCAAAATCTCAAACCGCATTGCTTGGCATCTGTGTGAAAATGTACTACAGCGTAAGCTAACCCTAGACCCTGAATTCTTAGATGGAATTCTTTCTCAAGTTAGGTTTTTTAATATTATTTTTATTTATTTTATAATATCAAGCAATTATCCATAAAATATAGTATACAAGTGAAGACCCACAAGAAACTTGTGGGATGGTTATCTCATTCCTCACACCTTTGCTTCCTCCCTTCTCCCCCTACCTCACTCACACTCTTTCTCCCTTCTGCCCCCCTTTCTTTCTCTCTCTCTCTCCTGCATATATGTTACTTCCTCTCTCTTTCTGACCGATCATCATTCTCTTTGTTTTCCTGCCCCTTACCTCATCACTCTTTCTCTCTCTTTCTGCTCCCCACTCCATCACTCTCTCTTTCTGCCCCCATCACTCTCCCAGTCTCCTGCCTGCTTCCTCTCCCCCCACAGCGGCAGTGGCAGTGCTCTGGGAATCACTATGGATCTCCCAGCTGCAGAGGTCAATTCACCTTAGGGCTGCCAGCTCCAGGTTGGGAAATTCCTGGAGATTTGGGGGTGGAGCCTTGGGACAGTGAGGCTTGGGGAGGCAAGCAGCCTCAGCAACCCTCCAAAGCAGACATTTTATCCAGAGGAACTGATCTCTGTCACCTGGACAACAGTTATAATTCTGGGTGCTCTTCAGCCCTTGTCTGGAGGCTAGCAATGGTAGTTTAAGTGAAGGAAATGGCTGGTTTGGAGGGTGGAGTCTATGGCATTATACTGGTCTGTATTCCCTCCTCAAATCCCACCCTCCCCAAGCTCCACCTCTCAAATGTCCAGGAATTTTCCAACCTGGAGATGGCAACCCTATTTCCTTCCCACCCAACAGCCAACCTACCTTTATCTGTCTTCAGCTTTCCATCTCTACCCCCCTCCCCCACAGCCTCTACCTAGGAAAATTACAGTCTTTCTCCACAGTGGGGACTAAAGCAGCTTATATTGTTATTTCTTCCTTGTTATCTGCACAACAACCCTGTGAGGTTGGTTAGGCTGAAAGTATGTGACCGGTCCAAAATCTCCCAGTTAGCTTCCACTGCAAGATAGGGATCTGAACCTGGGTCTCGCAGATCCCAATCTGAAGCTCTAACTGTTACATCACAATGGCTTTCATCCGGTAGCTGCTGATGAACAGTAGCAAAGCAACTGGGCCTAATTAAGTCATGCAAATCAGGTGGTATCAAGTCACACAGAGGGTGCTGCCTAGGGATGCCAGCCTCCAGGTGGGACCTGGGGATCCCCTGGAATTACCGCTCATTTCCAAACTGCAGAGATAACTTTCCATGGAGAAAATGGATGCTTTGTAGGGTGGAGTTTAGGCATTGTACCTCACTGATGTCCCTGTTCTCCTTGGCTCCACCCCCAAATCTCCAGGAGTTTCCCAGCCTGGCTCTGGATCCACTGCTGGTGGCCGGGGGGTGGGGTAGTTGGCAACCCTAGACTGCTAAAAACCCTGTCTTTAACTGACAGAAACTGTTAGAAGCCTCCCTCTCCCCCAAACATTCTAATCTCTCACAGTTGATGCCTGGAGCTGTTGCCATTTCAAAAGGTATTGGGGGGAATTCAACAGTCCCTGAAGTTTTTTTTAAACTTTTTGTATATTTCTGCAGTCCAAGAAAGGCCCCTGACTATGTAGAAAAAGCTGTTGGGGGAGAGTGCGCTCTCTTTTGGCAGATATAAGTATCCACACAGAAAAAAACCCTCTTGGAGTTAGTATATAGATGATGTTTTAATTAAAATCACTGAACAATACATAACCATGTCAAACTTGTTTAAAAAAACTAAGTGTTTCAAATGGTAGATCCTCCCTTGAATATTAAAATAAAGTTTGCAATGTTAATGATTTGCGACCTAATATTGTTGAAATCTGTGCGGTGGGTAATGTTGGACATTGGCAGTTGCATTAATTATTATAAGTAATTTCATAGTGTTAACCATTTGTGATAATGTGTATTAGATGGAAGTAACTCATTAGCAATCATTGCTTGGCATCTGTGTGAAAACGTACTTCAGCATAAGCTGTCTCTAAACTCTAAATCCTTAGATGGAATTCTTTTTCAGGTTATGTTGAACACAGTTAAGCCCAGGAGTCTCTCCCTTTATTCAAAAGGTGAGCTTGTCTGACAGACTTTTAGTCAGACTCTTCAGACATCCACTCCCATAGCAGAACTTTTCTTTTACTGGACAGTAACTGGACTCAAATGAATTAAGTCTCCCCTCAGCACACAGCTGATTTTATATTTCCCTCAGCTGGCACTGGCCAGTCAGAGAAAACAAGCAGCCTGTCACTCAAGCTCAACATTCTAGAGCAGAGTTAACTATTCCCCTCCCTTCTCTGATTTTGCTGCATTAAGAAAACAGTGTTTTAAACGTAGTCTGTCACAGAGGTCTAAAATCCAGCCCAAGAATGTACCAGATTCATTTTAAACATCGCAAGCCCACATACAACATAGTCATGCTAAAAAAAAATACACAGCACCTTTTTTTTAAAAAAAAAATATTTCTCCACCACCCAATGCAAATTTCATGGTGAGATCAAGTTTGGGGCACACAAATGTCAAAAATTGTCAGAGTTCATGATCCCTGGTAAAAAGAAAATTTAGAAAAGGAAAAAGGAAACTGATGTTCTCAAGGAGACCAGGAAAAGCCCAAGACCCACGGATTCATGTTTTGTCTTTTAGGTAAGGCCTTAACCAGATTTCCTGCAACACAGATGATAAGTATCACTGTCTGGGAAGGTTCATATGCAAGTCTGCTTCAGATGTGGATGTGGGCATGGCTTGGCATCCACAGGTCCCCTTCTCTCTGGCAAATTCTTCCTACAGAAACATGGGCTTCATAAGAACCTCCTTGTTTCATGAAGAATAACAACTAAAAGCAAGTTGCACTGTTAAGCCTCCTTGTTTCTCTGAACCCTCGCAACCCTCTCTATGTGTACCCTATCACTGTTTTCCATCGTGCTGCTCCAGGGGGTGGGAGGCTTGCCACCTGCTGTGTACAAGCAAAGTTCAGAGTTACCTTCATCCAAACACAGGCGGAGCAAGAAGTACCAACCTTGGAAGAGCACCATTGCTACTAGCAATGGTGCTCTTCCAAGGTTGGTACTTCTTCCAAGGTTGGCTACTAGCAATGGTGACTAACACAAATCTCCATGTCCAGAGGCAGTAAACCTGTGAATACCAATGCTAGGAAGGTACAGCAGTGGGAGGGCTTGGCCTTGTAGGGCAATTGGTTAGTTATTGTGTAACATGGTGGACCACTGGTCTGATTCAGCAGGGTAGTTCTTACAACCATGTGGAATCCCAGTTTGGATCAATACGTATGCTTAAGGGTGGTGTCAGAGATTCCTTCCATCTGTATCCCCATGCTCTTCCCCCAGGCTGAGAAAATTTTCCTGGACCTCTGGAGACAGTTGTTGTAGAACTGCTGATGGGAAGGTGAGAAATTGACAGTAAAAACAGAAGCATCTTCTGCTTGTCATATGGGAATATTTGAATCTCAACCTATATTTTTTTTAAATTCAAAATTAAATGGGTACCCATAGTTATCTGTTATCTCTACGGTAGAGTTGGTTGGATGATCTATTGAAAGCCTGTCTTGAACTCTACATGAAATAGGCCTCATAGAGGTTCTGTCTGATACATTTGGAGAGACCTGTTAACATGAATTAATGGGAGCCAAGGCTGATTGTTCTACCAAAGCTGGCACCATTAGTTAGAGATGCATTAACAACCTCACAGAAGTGTTCCCGGTCTCTCTTACTTGAAAAGTAAATATTGCAACTGTTTTGACGAAAGAGGGTAAGTTCAGTACTACAAAGAATATGAACGAGAGTATCTTGAACTTACTGAGGAACCCTTGAAGGCATTACCAGAAACTGATGAAATGGTTGGCACTGCCAAGTCCTTGAAAGGCGTTGGTGATAACAAGCTGAGGATATCCACTTAAGCAGAAATCTGAGTTCTGTGGGAGCCGAAACTTGTTTGGGCTCTCACTCAGTACCCATACCATTTCCTATCCCTGAGTAGGCAGTAGGCCACCAAACTCTTATGCAATTGCTTTAGGGTCTGCCAAGAAGGAAAGCGAAAGATGAAAAAGCCTTGATGGTTGATGTATCAACTTTGGCCTAAAGAGGAAAGAGTAATCCCTTTCTGGGTACATGAAGGGAAGCAAGATTAGATTATACAAACATGTACACTTTGGATGCTCTTATAAGTACAGGATCTGAAGAAACAATTATTGCAGATGTCCAAGCAGCAGTCTTTCTTGGTCTGTAGCAGCCAACACAGACGTGCACATCTTATGGTATTCAAGTCTTATGGTTAAATTGTGGCATGACCTTTCTGCAACCTTCTTAATTGGGGTGCATCCATTGAGTGTACATTGGAAAGGTGTCTTGCTTACCTGGCTTATCCCTCATTGTGACTCAGCCCTGCCACCTTCTCCATGATGAACCAATTAGTCTGTAACTGGCTGCAGGCTTTTGTAAATCTTGTTTTGAGCTCTCTGGGAGATTTGTAAGATGAACTCAAACTGGCTCTGCATAGAAAGGAACAGGTTTGACACCTTTGCACCAGGCTCCACAGCTCCTGAAGCTACGCCTGAAGAATGAAAAACTGGGCTAACAAGGAGAAAATTATTCCAAACAAATACCTAGGTTTTCATTCAGCTGTGCATTCAACTGAACAGTTTCATTTTAAAACATTCATTTTTTCCATGTCATTATATTTCCAAAGCAAATGGGGGTGGGGGGTTTAATAGGAAGGGCTTGACTAGATTTCAGGGTAAGTTTGTAGCCACCATTGGAAATTCAAGCTGCTTCTAGCTCTGCTCTGTAATATTTAGCAGACCTTTAAGGGGGGAGGGGGGTTGCTGCTCAGTGACAGAGCACCTGCTATTACAGGAAGAAGGATCTGGGCTCAGTTTCTGGCATTACCAGTTAACAGAATCTCAGGTACCAGATCTCAGAAATTGTCTTTCTAGAGCTCTGGAGGACTTTTGCCAGAGCTGACAGTACTGAGCTCCAGGAGCCACTGTCCTGACGGCCAAACTAGACAAGTTTGGAAGATCTCTCAATGGATCTTCTAAACATTTTTATTGATAAATAGTAGCCACTTGAAGATTCGGGCTATTCATGGGAGGACAGGTAAAGTTATCGTCAAGCAGTACACCCCTGAAGCTGCTACTTGTATATTTCTCCCCATGAGACAAATACTCCCAGGGGGCTTTGAGGTTTCAAAAATAGTGCAAAAGAAAGGGTTAGCCAATTTTTCTGCACTGTGGCCCTGATCCAATATGCCCCCCCCCCAGCTGCTATTTACTGATTAAAATCCCATTCAGGAATGTTCCAGTGTCTCCTCTAGTTTGGCCCTGGTGGAGGGGAACATTCATACTGTAGACACATACAACATTTTCAAGGTTTTTTTTGTTTGTTCGTATAATGTAAATAATTTGGGCAACAATATCCTATGTGTTTAATGATAATACATTATTAAAGAATAGTACATTATTAACTATTTTCAATGTTATAAAGTTTAGCTTAATATCCAAAGAGGCTGGCAGTCCTACCTACTATAATTCTATAAGCAAGTCACTGTCCAAATAATACACTTTCTTTTGTTTACTACAAAATTTGTTTTTGTCTTCAGTTTTGTTTTCCTTCCCATCAAAAGATAAAAATTAAAGATTCCTATGCTATGGCAGCATAAGGTACAGCAACTTCCAACTCTTTCTGAAGTATTGAGCATACTTGCACTTTTTCTTATACAAAATAAAGATATTTATATTTCTAAATTGTAAAAATATTCCAAATAATAATATTTTAAATGCTAACTAAGTTTTAAATGATTAATTTTATGTTGTTCAATTGGCAAAGGAAGTTTGGGTCTGATAGGAAACTAAGCATTGCATATATTTCAATTTTCGTACAAATTTCTGTTTTCCAAAAAAAAGGGAGGAAGTGGTTTAAAAATTGCTGGAAATTTTACATCTCTAATCTGAGTCCAAAACCAGACATGTACAAATGATACTGAAAAGAGTGTTTCAAGTGCATGCAGCTGTTCATGGAAAAATTCTGCTCAATGGACAGTTAATATCCCATTACATGTACAACAACCTACATGTATTTGCGTCACATTTAGAACATTGTTGTGTGTGGGTTAAGTGCCACAAAGTCACTTTCAGCTTATAGTGACACTAGGAATTAATGACCTTCAAAACATCCTATCATTAACAGCCTTGTTCAGGTCTTGCAAACTGAGGGCCGTGGCTTCCTTGACTGAGTCAATCCATTTCATGTTGGGTCTTCCTCTTTCCCTGCTGCCTTCAATTTTTCCTCCAATTAGTGGCTTTTCTAGTGACTCCTGTCTTCTCATAATATGACCAAAGTAGGAGAGCCTCAGTTTAGTCATTTCAGCTTCTAGGAAGAGTTCAGGCTTGATTTGATCTAGAACTGACTTATTTGTCTTTTTGGCAGATCATGGTATCCATTAAGCTCTCCTCCAACACCATATTTCAAATTAATGAACTTTCTTCCTGTTGGCTTTTTTCATTGCCCAACTTTTGCACCCATACATAGTAATGGGGAATACTGTGATGTAAATTATCTTAATCTTGGTCACCAGCATACATCCTTACCCTTGAGAATCGTTTCTAGCCCTTTCATTCCTGCCCTTCCCATTCTTCTGATTTCTTGGTTGCAGTCTCCTTTTTGGTTGATGATGGAGCAAAGGAAGAAAATCTTTAACCGTTTCAATTTCTTAATGGTCAACATTAATGTTTTATAATTTTTCAGTAGTAGGGTTGCCAGGCCCCCTGGGCTTGTGGGCGTTTCCCGATTGGGGGAGGCTTCTTCCCACCACCAGCCAGCTGGCCAGTGGGGGGAAAGCCCCACTCCTGCCCTGCAAACAGTGATCTCACCATTTGCAGGAAAGCATGAGTGGTGCCCGCTCTTTTAAAGCAGGGGGCACCTATGCCTGCCCTACAAGTGGTAAGATCATAGCTTGCAGGGCAAGTGTGAGCTGCTCCCACTTCAAAAGAGCAGGTGTCATGCGTCCTTGTCCTACAAGCGGCGATCTCGCAGCTTGCAGGGCAGGCAAGAGTGGCACCCACTCTTTTGAAGTAGGAGCCACTTGCACTTGCCCTGCAAGCTGCAAGATTGCCACTTGTAGGGCAAGCATGCATGGCACCTGCTCTTTTGAAGCAGGAGCAACTCACACTTGCCCTGCAAGCAGCGATTTCTCGGCTTGCAGGGCAGGCACGAGCAGTCTGTGCTTTCCCCCAACCATATATAGGGAAGGTTCCCTTTAAATGGTTTGGGGTTAGCAGGGGAGGGCATGCGCACACAGCGCTGCATCCCTGACATGATGACATCACTCTGTGTGATATCATCACATTGGGGCAGCCCCTCCCAGCATGCCCCCCACTCCTCCCACTAGGGGGGAAATAGGATGTGGCAACCCTACTCAGTAGTCATTACTTTTGTCTTGATGTTCAGTTGTAATCCTGTGTTGGCACTTTCTGCTTTAGGCTTCATCAAAAGTGGTTTCAAATTTTCACTGTTTTCTGCCAGTAATGCGGTATCATTTGTATATCTCAAATTGTTGATGTTCCTTCTATCAGTTTTCACTCCACCTTCATCTAAATATAATCCTGTTTTCCTTATGATACGTTCTGCATATAGATTGATAAAACACATCTTTGTCTGATGCTGTTACCAATTAGAAACCATTCCGTTTCTTCATATTCTGGCCTAACAGTAATGATCCACACAGTCAAAAACTTTGCTGTAATCTATGAGACACAAGCTGATTTTTTTTCTGAAATTCTCTGGTATGCTCCAGTAACCATTGTAAATTTGCAATATGCTCTCTAGTGCCTCTTCCTTTTCTGAAACCATATTTAATATCTGGCATATCTCATTCCATATTCGGTAACAGTCTTTGCTGTAAGATTTTGAATGTCACTTTACTTGTGTAAGAAAATAATGTGATGCTAGGGGAGCAGCAATCCTCGAGGCACCCACTTGAGTGTGGTGTGCCGCAGGGGGCAGTGCTCTCCCCGATGCTGTTTAATATCTATATGCGCCTCCTTGCCCAGATTGTCCGGAGGTTTGGGCTGGGATGTCACCAGTATGCAGATGACACCCATCTCTATCTGATGTTGGGCGGCCGGTCGGACTCCGGTTCAGACGATCTAGACCGGGCATTGCACGCTGTGGCTGATTGGCTCAGATCAAGCAGGCTGAAATTGGACCCAGCGAAGACGGAGGTCCTGTGCCTGGGTCGTTGCGGCCTGGGGTGGGGGGTCCCGCTCCCGAGCTTTGACAGGGCACTGCTGGTGCCTGCATCGAGGGTTAGGAGTTTGGGAGTGCTCCTGGAGCCCTCCTTGTCAATGGAGGCCCAGGTAGCAGCCACTGCCAAGTTGGCCTTTTACCACATATGGCTGACAAGGCAGTTAGTTCCCTACCTCGACCATGATGACCTAGCCACAGTGATCCATGCGACGGTCACCTCGAGGCTGGACTATTGTAACGCTCTCTACATGGGGCTGCCTTTGGTGCAAATCCAGAAGCTGCAGCTGGTGCAGAATGCCGCAGCCAGGCTGTTGATGGGTCTTGCAAGGCAGGGCCACATCAGGCCTGTGCTGGTGGTGCTGCACTGGCTGACTATAGCATACCGAGTTCGCTTCAAAGTGCTGGTTCTTACCTATAAAGCCCTATATGGCCAGGGTCCAACATACCTTAGGGACTGCCGTTCTCTGTACATACTCCAGAGAGCACTACGGTCGGGGTCAGAACATCGACTGTGCGTCCCTGGCCCCAAGGACGCCAAGCTTGCCAGAACGAGGACCAGGGCTTTCTCGGTGGCGGCTCCTGTCTGGTGGAATGAGCTCCCGGAGGAGATCAGGGCCCTGCGGGATCTAATGCAGTTCCGCAGGGCCTGTAAGACAGAGCTCTTTCACCAGGCCTTCGAATAGGAGCCGCCACCAGTGATACTGGTGATACCACCCATCATTTTAACCACCTTTGATGTAACCCTGGTCCAGCATGGCCCTGGCAACGGTGGCGGGGGGGGGAGGCTCGGACCTGCCATTGAGTTGCCATCAGATGCTATATTTGTGGAAGCTTAATATGTAGTAACTGTATTTATTTTGAATGTGTTTTAACTGATTTTATTGGTTTTAATGTACTGATTAGGCCTTGGGCCCGTGTAAGCCGCCCTGAGCCCGCTTGCGGGGAGGGCGGGATATAAATTCGAATAAATAAATAAATAAATAAATGGTCTGATAGTTGTTGCAGCCTTTGGTGTCTCTTTTTTTGGAACTGGAATGTAGATTGAGCATTTCCAGTCTCTGGGCCATTGTTTTGTTTTTCATGTTTGTTGGTATATTCTTTCTAAGATTTTGATGGACTCTGTTTCCATGGCTTAAAATACCTTTATTGATATCCCATTTACTCCTAGTGATTTGTTTCTCCCAATTTAAGTGCAGCTTTCACTTCGCTTTCAAAAACTGCACGTTTTTCTTCAAAAAATTCTTTTTGGAACGAATGTTTCATCCTTTAATTTCTTCTGTATAGTCGTTCAGTGTATTGTTCCCATCTTTTCTTTATTTTGTCCTGTTCAGTTGATGTTTTAGTATGCTGATTTCTGTTTGTATAATGTTTTTTCATCCTGATTTCTGCCACCTTTACTTTTGCTTCTCATTTATCTTTAGCAATTTTAAGAATTTCATCGGTCATCTGTAAAGGCTTTTCACTTCCTTTGGCCACAGCAGTAGTCTTCCTGCATTCTTCCTTGATAATATCTCTGGTTTCAACTCATAGTTCTTCCCATTCACATTCACTTGAATTTTGTAATGCAAATCTGTTCGTTCCATGATCTTTAAACTCTTCAAGAATGTTGCTTCGATTGTATTTTGGCCCTATTCATGTTTTGGCGTTTTTCTTTAGCTTTATTCTAATTTTCGATGTTAATAATTCATGGTCTGTGCCACAGTCAGTTCCTGATCTGGTTTTAGCAGAGAGAATAGAGCTTTTCCATCTCCTGATTATGTAATCTGTTTGATTTCTGTATTGGCCATTCAGTGATGCCCACAATTGTCTATTCGGTTGCCTAAAATGGATATTCTCAATGAACAAATGGTCATCTTCAATAATTCTATGAGTTGCTCTCCTGTTTAATTTCATGCTCCTAGCCAAAATTTTCCAGTGATATTTAATTCTGCTTCATTTCCAGCTTTTGTGTTCCAGTCAGTTCTAGTCATATATGATTATCAGTACATCTTGTTTTGGTGTGCAATCAATTTCTTCCTGGACACTTGCATGAAAGCTTTCAATTTCTTCCTCATCAGCATCTGTAGTTGGGGTGTAAACTTCTGTGATGGTTGTGGTGCTAGGCTTTCCATGAAGTCTGCTACTATTCGGTTAGAATTTGCATTATAGTCCCTGATTGCTTGTGTTACATCTCGCCTCAGTATTAGAGCAACTGTTTCTTTTGTGTTTGTCATTTCCAGAGTGAAAATGTCCTAATCCAGCCAACTTTAGTTCTCTCACATCCAGGATTGTAATGTTTAAACATTCCATTTCACATTTTACAATTTTAAGTTTACCTTGATTCATATTTCTCACTGTCCATTTTCCTGTTATATGTTCAAACAGCTTTGGATTTTCCTTTTTGCATCCATTTATGGCAACAACTGAATGTCCTTTCAACTTGTCCAGTTGGATCATTAAGAATAGCACTACTCACACTTGTCCTCAGCTCTTCCCCAGTATGTTGTTACAAAAGTATAAATGTTTAAGAGGAAATCCATGGTCACACATTAAAGTTGTAATGACTGCCTTGGCCATGCCTATGCCGTAAAACAAATAAAAGTTTTCCTAGTCCTGGCTCACCTGAGACCACTCTGCTATGTGAACAGTATTCCTGGTGCAAAAATAAAACTGTGTGATTAATCAGTATTGGGTTTGAGTAATGTTTGTGTTTTGCAAAGCTAATAGTTGCCCCTTATATTTCTTTTTTAAGAGAACAAGCTACCCTACACTCAGGACTTCCACACCCTAATACTTGAAACACTGATACAGTGTTTCAGTTAAGAAATTGTTGAGGCTCGTAATTGTTTTCATCTTAAGGATCTGTTTCCACTGCACTCAAAACATATCTTGGCAGCCCCAGTTCATCAAAGGTATGTGCTTAATTGCTCCTCAGCATTTGGCTGGCACAAAAAATAATCCATCATTCCTAAGAATCAAGTTGGAACAGCAGTGGTTTCCTTCACAAACTGAAGGACTTGGCATAAATTTACCACAGCCTTAAATAGTGATGTAATTCTAATTGTTTTATTAGGGTTGAATTTGGCCCATTCTGGTTTGTGAACCAATTAAGGCTGGTGTTCACAATTGTTGCTGCTTGGAAATGGCTTTCCTCATTTTGCTTTTAATGTCTGCTCCCTACTCAGCATCAGCTAGATCTTGTTCACCATGAGTACAATCTGCAGTTTTTCACGATATCATTCACCCACCCTTCTTAAGACCACCCAAACTGGAGATTCGGCTTATGCCAGATGCCTGTTTGAGGGAAAAAAGCAAAAACCTGTAGCTGCTAAAAAGTGTTGCTCAAAAGCAAACAGCCTACATGGGCTGCAAGCACTTTCTCTTGATGGAGGCGGGGGAATACCATTCAATGTGTGTAGAAGATTTGATCCTTGATGCAACAGTAGGGCAATCGTTTCAGTTTTAATTCATTTTGTATTAAGTGAATACACAATGCTTTCTCAGACTGAGCCAGGCCATTGGTCTGTCAAGGTCAGTATTATCTGCTCTGATTGACAGTGGTTCTGTGGGTGCACAGGCTACAACTAGACACAAGATTTTTTAAAAAAGTAATTGGGCTGGGTTCTCCCAACTCAGTTTTCTTTCCCTGCAGTCAGACAGCAGCTGTAGGGAACAAATTTCACAAGCACTGCAGGAGACCATTGTGTTTGATTTTTAACCCCAGTTACATAAGCCTCAGTAGGAGTTGGCTGTATCCTAAAATCCATAGCTATGCATAGAATCAGGATTCTACAGGTTCAAGCAATTAATCCTTTTGTTAGAGAAGTAGATCTGAAGATATTCTTACTTGCGTGTATTATGTGTGGTTCCCCTTTAGAAGGTGTTTCATTAAACTCTTTCCTTGTCCCATGTTAGGCATGTTGCATTGTGCTGCCCATTTTGTAGCACTCTGGGATGGGTTAAACATGCCAGGGAGAATTCCCAACATGCAGTAATCTAACTCATAAACAAATCTCACATGGCTGTTAACAATGCATTTTTCAAAAAGACATTAAATGTCATAAATCAATTAATGCCTAGCTTATTGTCTTACTTTAGATATAGTGCTAGTCCATGAACAATCCCTGCTCCCCATATGTCTGTGACTCCCCTCTCCCCATCACTGCCTGGTTTTTCAGCAAACCATAGTCAGAGATTACATGAAAATCAGGCAAACCAGGACTGGAAACCCCAATAAAACTGTAGTTTCCAGTTCTGGTTTCTAGGCAGACTCAGATTGTGCAAACTTTAGTTTGCCCAGTTTGCTTGTAAGGAGAAACTCTGGTTTGCTGCCACAGAGCAAGGAAATTACCATGTTGCTGAGAGAGGAGGAGAGGAGGAGTGAGCAGGTGAACCTGAGCATGGGTTGGTGTTCTGTCTGAATGGAGTCTTTGAATGGAAACGGTAAGTGTTCGGCAGCCTTGAGCTGCAAGGCAAGGTGGGTGATAAGCATTTAAATAAACAAAGGGAAGTCATAAGTAGGCCTGTTAACCCATGGGGGAAGGGGAAACCCCCAAAAGTTTTGTATTACCTTTTATTATGACCTAACAAAATACTAGGCAAACAGTCAGTGGAAACAATATTACCTAGGAGAAGAAACCTTCATAAGCAGAGAGAGACCCATCTTAGATCATCTTTCTCCAACTGAAGAATCCCACTCTTTAACAATTAAACATGGGTATCATGAAATAGAAGAAGAAGAGATTGGATTTATATCCCGCCCTTCACTCACTCGGAGTCTCAGAGCGGCTTAGAAACTCCTTTCCCTTCCCCTCTCCACAACAGACACCCTGTGAGGTAGGTGGGATTGAGAGAGCTCTTTCCCAAGCTGTCCTTGAGAGAACAGCTGGCACAGAGCTATGGCTTGCCCAAGGTCATCCAGCAGGTATAAGTGGAGGAGTGGGGAATCAAACCCGGTTCTCCCAGATTAGAGTCCACGCACTTAACCACTACACCAAACTGGCTCTCAGATAGACAGAGATAATAGGTGACCATGTTGGTCTGCAGAAAAATCCAAAAACAAAGGTTGTATAATAACTTTTATTTGGACCAGCCAAAATATCACAATATTAATAGGTCACACAAGTGAGAACCTGCAAGGACGTGCAGGAGGCATGTCACTTCCCCCTCTCCCATTATTTCCTCTTTCCCTTTCCTGAACGCCCTTATAGTTTCTCCCCTTTTCCTGCTTCCTTCTCTCCTTCTAGGATTGCCAACCTCTGGGGGGGGCCTGGAGATCTCTTGGAATCACAATAGATCTCCCAACTACAGAGATCAGTCCATTTTGGGGGTGCCAGGGCGAGGCTGAGAAATCCCTGGAGATTTGGGGGTGGAGCTTTGGGAGGGTGAAGCTTGGGAAGAGAAGCAACCTCAAAAGGTATAATGGCATAAAGTCCAAAGCAGCCATTTTCTCCAGGGGAACTGATCTCTCATCTGGAGAGCAGTTGTAATTCTGGTTGCTCTCGAGTCCCACGTGACAACTCTAGTTCCCCTGGAGGAAGTGGATGCTTTGGAAGGAGGAGTCTATGGCATTATACCCCTCTGAGGTCCCTCCCCTCCTCAAACTCCCCCCTCCCCAGGCTCCCCCCCATTTTGAGGGATTTCCTAACCTCTTTCCCTCCTCTTGGCAATTCCCATATCCTCTCGCTGCCTCATTCTCTCCTTCTCAGCAATTTACCAACCCACCTTTTATCAGCCTCCCGTCTTCAGCTATATGTATTCTTTATTTACTTCATTTATGCCCCACCTTTCTGCACAATGGGGACCAAAGTGGGTTCTTTTCTCCTTTTTATCCACACAATAACCCTAGGAGGTAGGTTGGGTTAAAGTATGTGTCTGGTCCAAAATCACCCAGTGAGCTTCAACAGCAAGATGGAGAGTTGAACCTGGGTTTTACAGACCCTACTCTGAAGCTCTAACCACTATGCCACACAGGCTTTCATAGGGTGGCTGCCAGGGGTCCTTTCGTAGAAGAAGAGGTGCAGGAGCTCATTAGCATAACTCATTAGCATAAGTCATTAGTATATGCCACATCCCCTGACATTACCGGAAGTGTGTCAGAAAGGGAATGTCAGTTTCAGCCCCATTATACCCTATGGGCCATTGAAATCAATGACAAAAACTCAGTGTATATGAGGGACTGGAGGAAAGGGGGTATGAGGGAGAAGCTCCAAACTTGCAGGATAGCTGCTGGGGCCTCTCCTTGAAATTCTCCATGGTGGGAAAAAACAAACTTGGTGGGCATTTGGGGGAGAGGTCCCAGAAGCTACCCTGCAAGTTTGGAGCCTCTCCCTCAAACCCCTTCTCCTACAGCTGCTTTTAAAGTTGCTGCCGAATTTCGGTGGCAATTCGGCAGTGGGCCAAATCAGATCAGAGAATCTGATTTGGCCCGTGGCTGCCCTACTGCCCCTCCTGAGCTGGCAGAGTGGCGCTCCGCCTCGCTCTAGCCCCAAAGGACCCCTGGTGGCTGCTAATGAACAGTAGCAAGAAGCCAGGCCTAGTTCGGTCATGCATGACAAGTGGTATCAAGTCACCAAGAGTTGCTTCCAGGCCTCGGACTGCCAGCCTCCATGTGGGACCTGGAAATATCCCAAAATTACAACTGAGCTCCAGACAACAGAGATCTATCCCCCTGGAGAAAATTGCTGCTTTGGAGGGGGGACTCTATGTCATTCTATTCAGCTGAGGCCTCTTCCCTTCCCAAACCCTGCCCTCATCAGATTCTGCCACAAAATCTCCAGGAATTTCCCACCTGGAGTTGGCAACCCTAAGCCCAGGCCTGGCTGCAATGAAGGCCAAAGTACGCCTGGAAAGGGTCCTGCCCCCACCCCCTGCCTTGTATTGACAGAAGCCAGCCTGGAATACTGTAGTTGCCTAGCAACAACCACTGAAGGAATCTGTTGCTTAAAGCTACAGGCTCTCATTTTATAATTTTCGGATTTTTTAAGCTGCCCAGTGTAGGCTTTTTTTGGTTTCACATTTGTCTGCAAACCTAGGGCCATTTTCAAGTTTGTAGAAAGGTCTGTCTTGCCTGTTAACAGCTTCAGTCACCAGATTTAAGTATCCAAAGATATCCCAACTTCGCCATTAGAATATAAGATGTGGAAATGTTTATAATTTTCCATCTTGATTTCCAAAATGGAGCTCACCCACCAGGAGTGGGTCTTAAATGCCTTTCCCCCCGATAATGACAGAGAGTTGCACACCAACACTGTGTAGCTTTGAAGCCCCTATACTGCACTTTGACCATCACTGCTTTAACCTTTGCTGAAGAGATAAAGCTCAACTGTTGGTATGTGTTTTTTAGATTATGTAAATAGTTGCCTTATCAGCAGGCAGATCTCAGCAATGCTGGTTTAGCTTCTGGGTAATGATGTTTTTGCAAACCTTCCGATAAACTGTCAAGAATACATGACTGATTGCTACCATGTAAGAGTGTTCTGAGATTAGGATCTTGAGGCTCTCCAAATACAAATGAATGATAAAGATCCACTGTTGGGTATTGTCTTTATCATCCTATTATGATCTTGTCCCGTATTTTATTATGAATATCATAAATGCAAGGGATCTGAAGGAAAGCAGTAGCACAAGTCATTGTATTTACATTGTGATTAAGTAGAATTATGCTTTCAAGGACAACAGATAGCAACCCTGTTTGTTTGTTTGTTTAAATAGGTGGTGCAAGCAACTATTTAACAGGGCTACTGCAAGAAATATGCAATTGCTGACCAAATTAGATCAAATGCTTAATTTGAAAACATAATTGAAAATTCTTAATTTGAAAACTCAGTCCAGCTCTGCTCCAAGGGCCTCTGTGCATATCATATTTTTCAGTGCATCTTGAAATCTAATGTGATAAATAGACAGTTTGAAAACACATGAATGTACTCTTTTTAAAGAGCTTGGATATGCTGTGACTCTCTGAGTGTACAATTTGTAGCAATCATGGGCTTGTGCAATGTGTGAAATGGCCCTAAGATCCACAGGCCTATGGTGGAGTGGGATCAAAGGGAAAACATGACTGGAGATCTCGGTGGCTGCATCAGTGCAACTGTTTTTCCTTTGAAATTGGCTTTTCCTTTGAAATCCAGATTGGTGACCAGTCAGTGTTATGTGTTAGCATGTCCTTCGATATTTCACAGACACTCAGCCTTACTGAGTAAAACACCACAGGATATTTGTTTCTTTGGTTAACCATATGCTAGAAAAATGTAATGTCAGCATACCCTGAGGTGGGGCAGCTGCCAGGGCCCAGGACTCCTGGTGGGCCCACTGCCACTGATCCCCACCCACACACCTTTCCTGGCACCTGTCTGTGTCCATTCTCCCAACTGCCCAGAGTCATTAAGGAAAGGCATGTGGATGGCGTGCAGTGGTGGCATTCCTGGTGGCAATGGCAGGTAGTACAGGCAACTGAGCATGGATGGTGGGAAGGCTTGTGAGCAGGAGTAGGATGCACAGCAGGTAGGGAGCATGCAGGTATGGGGAGTGGAAGGGAGGGCATGAGGGAGCCGCTGGGCACTGTCTGCCAGGGCCCCCCAAAACCTGGAACTGATCCTGTCCCCATCAGTGGTCAAGGGACTTTCCAGTTTCCTGGGGGGGGGGGGGGGCTGGGGCTGGGCCAGAAACATTACAGGCAATTGTCTCCAGGGGAGGCTCAGCACATCCTGGAAAAGTTTGGGGGGGCTCCAGCTCCCCAGACCCCCTGAAGTTGATGCCTATGTCAGTGGTAATGTGTGGAATGGTGAACTGGCCTCTGCATGGTGCCTTAGTGTTCATCTGCATGCATTTCCTGGCCTCACTGGTGGACCTCCTGATGGCACCTGGTGTTTTTGGCCACTGTGTGACAGAGTGTTGGACTGGATGGGCCACTGGCCTGATCAAACATTGGCTTCTTGCATGTACAAGAAACTTACTCTATATCTGTCAAGTATTTATCCCACAGTGTATCTGAGTAGCTCATGGTACATACCTGGTTCTCCCCTCCTCCATTCTACAATCATGAAAGCCTTTCTTCCTCATAGTGACTTCTCTAGTCATTCACACTAGTAACATGTTAAGCTAGCACAAGGGAGACGACAGAGACAATGATATACCAGGGACACAGACAAGAAAACTGAGACAGTTCTTTGGAAATACAAACAGTTGAACCATGCCAAATGGCTGTTGCTGGTGTTCTCAACAATTTCTGGGGATGGGACATGTCTTGCTAAAGAGAGGTGATTGCAAGTATACCCAACAAGTGTGAGTTCGAGTTTGGAGTTCTTTTGAGTCACCTGTATGTAAAAACGTTTTAATGTGCCGGCAATTCAGTTGTATAGTCAATGCCCTGGATGTGATACAGAAGCAAAGGGAGGAAACTGATTTTGAACAAAAAGTATGTGGGTGTTTTTTTTAAACATACTTGCTGTCCTAAATGTTGTCTGTTCAGTTTGGTCAGCAGTTTCCAAGTGCAGAGAAAGCCATACATATTTTCTTTTATCTTTTGGTAGCATTAAAACATGCTGTTCTTGTTTTGCAACGTAACATTTGATGCTGTGATGGCAAGCCCTTCGACAGTAGCTCCTACTTCTGACAGCTTAATTAACTGTGGATTCCTGACCTTTGCTCTGTAGGAATCAACAACTATGTGTACAGCCACATACAAGCATGCACAGTGTACAGCAGGAAATCCTTTTCACCAAAGCTGCTGCAGGAACTGCCGTATGTCACACTGTGGGATGTCCCACAAGTATTAATCTAAGGATTTTAAAAGATGCTGGGGATATCTGGGTTTAAATAACTGCTCAGGCATGAAGCTCAGTTATCACTACCTCTTGGCCACACCTACCTCACGGGGCTGTTGTGAAAATAAAAGGATGCGAAACTGGTGCTATGAGCTCCTTGGAGAAAGGGTGCAACCATAAATGTAGTAGGAAAGTAAACAGACAAGGAGTCCAAACCATCTCAAGACTGTGTTGGTGAGCATTTTTCATAGATAATTTATTAATCTCTATGACAAATCCACATATAATTGTGTATGAATAAACAATACTTTTGAAGAAAATTCAAAGTGAAATGCCCACTTGCCTAGTGAAATGAGGTTGGGAGCTGCATTACATGAAGTCATTTGTGGTCTATATATTTTGGAGGGTAGGCTTTAGAGGTACAATTAGGCTGGTTCTGCAGGAAATGAATCTTTGCTATAGCTTCCATTATCCTCAGAGAGTCAGGTGAATTTAGTCCCACTTGGAAGGGGGTCCTGGCCCCTGCCTGGTGGAATCCTCTGCCAGAAGACATCTGTGCCCTGTGGGAGTTGCTACCTTTCCACAGGGCATGTAGGGCAGAGATGTTCCACTGGGCTTTTGGTTGAGGACAGCAGCAGGACGACTTCTGGCACTCACATACAATTCCCCATTCTTCATAACCCCTCCCCCCAGGGAAGCTGGGGTGTTGTATTTCTCCACCATCTTATGCATGGTACATACATTGTTTTTACCTACTGTTTTAACTGGATCATTTTAATTTTGTTGTACAAGATTGTATATCATTTGTTGTAAGGCACCCTGAGCCCTACTTGTAGGGAAGGGCGGCCTAATAAATCCAATTTAATAAATAAATAGTAAATAATAAATGGTTGCTTTATGTTGTAGCCCGGCTGCCATAGTGTCCAGACCAAAGCACAAGCCACTCTGTTTATCTGATAAATAAGTAATAAAATGGTGGCTTTCCATACCATTATGGGTTGCAAGTTATTAAACATGAAGTGGTTCCATATTGGAAGAGACAGTGAGCTTTCTGCCTTGAGACAGCCTTCTGGCTTGGCTCCAGTGATGTGAGAGCAGAAGAAAATGCATACTGAATGTGGTTCCTCTTCCACAAGGGTTGCAGCAACAGTTAGTGCTTCAGCATAATTTCTAACAGACAATCTCCATAGGCAGCTGGACCAAGGCGGGTCAGCGCTGCTGTTGTTACGTGACTTTATGGCAGCATTCGACACAATCGATTATGATCTCCTGACCCACCACCTCGCCAACGTGGAGGTTTGTGAGGTAGCCCTGCAATGGCTTTCCTCATTTCTCCATGATCGGGGACAGAGGGTGGCGCTGGGGGGAGAGACATCCTCTAGGTACCCACTATTATGTCGGGTTCCTTAGGGGGCAGTCCTTTTCCTGATGTTGTTTAACATCTATATGCACTCCCTCACCCAACTGGCTCAGAGTTTTGGGCTTGGGTGTCACCAATATGCGGATGACACCCAGTTGTTGGACGGTTGCTCTTGGACAGTAAGCTGGATACTGCCCCACAACATCTGGCTGAGGGTTTGGAGGTTGTGGTGGGATGGCTAAGGAAGAGCAGGCTGAGGTCAAATCTACATCCGACTTTCCCGCTGGAATCATTCTAGTTTCAAAAAAACCCATCTATACCTGTTTCTAGTTTAAAACCATACTTGTTCTAGTTTAAAAATTACTGTTTACATTTGTTAATTGCCCTCCTGTGGTCAAGCTAGCATTATACTGCTTTAAACAAATCCTGTTGCTTAGTACTCTATAGAGCCAGGGAGTGAAATTTGAAACCAGCATAAAATGAGGTTAGGAAAAGACAGCAGTCAAACTACTTCAGAGGGGAGGTGTAAATTGTGCCTGAGACTGAAGCCAGGGAAGATGGAGGTTCTGTAGATGGGGAGGCTTCAGGATTGGGGTTCAGGCTCCCAGCTCTTGACAGGGTGGTGTTGATACCAGCACACTCCATCAGGAGTCTGGGTGTGACTCTGGATGCCTCCTTGTCTATGGAGGTGCAGGTCAAAAATATAGCCAAGTTGGCATTTTACCATCTACACCAAGCACAGCTGCTGGCCTCTTTCCTGTCGTACCCCGACCTAGCCACGGTAATCCATGCAATGGTCACCTCCAAGCTGAACTACTGTAACTCGCTCTATGCTGGCCTACCCTTGAGACTGATCTGGAGGCTAGAACATAAGAATATACGAGAAGCCAGTGTTGGATCAGGCCAGTGGCCCATCCAGTCCAACACTCTGTCACACAGTGGCCAAAAACACCAGGTGCCCTCAGGAGGTCCAGCAGTGGGGCTTCAACTGGTACAGAATGTGATGTTGCAAGTCCTGGCAGGAATGCCACAGACAGCACATATAGAACCTGTGCTGCGCCAGCTACACTGGCTACCGGTGGAGTACTGAGTCAGGTTTAAGGTGATAGTATTGACTTTCAAGGCCTTGAGTGGTCAGGGACCCATGTACCTTTGGGAGCATCTCCTCCAATATGTCCCCAGAAGAATGCTGAGATCAGCTGATAACAACTTGCTGGTGATCCCCGGCCATAGGGAGGTCTGGCTGTCCTCTACTAGGGCCAGGGCCTTCTTGGTCCTGGCCCTGATCTGATGGAACTCTCTGCCAAATAACATTAGGGCCCTGCAGGAACTGATGCAATTCTGCAGGGCCTGTAAGGCAGAGATGCTCCACCAGGCTTTTAGTTGAGGGCAGCAATTGGGAGGGTAAGACTGGCACCCTTTCTTTTTCTTCTGTGGCCCCCACGTACCCTGCCCTGCCCTGCTGTGTGGAGACAGCAGTGTGACTGGCAGTGCAGGTTTATATTGCCATCTTGATGAGTTTTAATTTCTGTTACTATTAGTAATTTTAATTATATATCAATTGTATTTTTGAATGTCTAAAATGTTGTCAATTGCCCAGAGCCTGCTGTGTAGGGTGGGCGATTCGTAAGTTTCATAAAACAAACAAATAATGATGTATAGGGTTGCCATCCTCCAGGTGGGGTCTGAAAATATCCTGCTTTCACAACTGCTCCCCACGTGACACAGATCAGCTCCCCTGGAGAAAATGGCTGCTTTGAAGGGTGGACTCTATGGCATTGTACCATGCTGAGGCCCCTCCCCTCCCCAAACCCCACCCTCACCTGGATCCACCCCCAAAGTCTCCAGGTATTTTCCAACCCAGACCTGACAACACTGATGAAGTAACAGTGTGCACATGAAGCAATGCAATGTATAAAATGAGGTTGATGTGATTGTATTTTAATTTGTTTTTTAATTTTTATCTGAAAAAACATCTTGCCTTAGGCTTTGCACACATAGAATAGAATAGTAGGGATACAAGTGCTGTCATATACTGCAAACAGCCGGCAAGGAATGTTTTGACCAGTTCCAGAGGAAGAGTAGAATAGTGGGTTTTTATACACCACTTTTCTCTACCCGAAGGAGTCTCAAAGCTGCTTACTATTGCCTTCCCTTCCTCTCCCCACAACAGTCACTGTATAAGGTAGGTGGGGCTGAGAGAGTTCTGAGAGAACTGTGACTGGCCCAAGCCAGCTTCTTGTGGGAGAGGAGGGGGGAATTAGACCCGGTTCTCCAGATTAGAGTCTGCTGCTCTTAACCACTATACCACACTGGCTCTCCACTGGTTCAAGGACTGTTGCATTCGTGAAAATCTGTGGAATCCAACCTTCTGACTCTACCCTCCCCCACCGGCTCCCCAAGCCAGTTAACTTGCAGAGCCTACATATCTGCAGGCCACAGAACAGGTTTATCCTGTAAGGTGTCTGCAGATCAGTAGTACTGGATGATTAAAGCAAGTAAAGACTCATACTATAGGGCACTGTAGTCCTATGGTGCTAAAGTCTTTCCTGGCCAAGGAAGGTAATATTGGGCACAATACTAATGGCTAGGTAAAGTCAGCATCATCATATATTAATGTAATATGATCAGCTGGTGCATGCCTTAAGAGAAAACAAGCACTGAAGTTATTAAATAGACATAACTCAAAGGTATAAGGAGGTAGGTGGTGCAACTTTAGAAAGAAATAACCCTGATATGTAAATGAAATACTGCAGCATTGTATGCCTCGTCGCAATTTTGTTAGCAAAAGATTCCACAAAGAACTTTAAGTAGTGTTTTAATGTAGTGTTTTAATGAGCAGGACTCTTCATCTTGTTTTAATGAGCAGTATTCTTCTCCTTGTGGCAAAAAGGAGATAAATGTGGGTTTGTCAGTGCCTTTTGCAGTAGCCAGTGTTGGCACCAGCTCTGGAGTGTCTAGCTGCATTTAATGATGAAAAATTGGTATCTCCATCATTAAATTTAGAAAATCAAAAACGGTGAGGCAGAAAAGGGTGGAGAAGGTGATCTGGACACCTGGGCGTTTTAAGCGTTGCTTTGATTTGAATTTATCTTAGTAAATCTACGAATGAGGTTATTCTGGAAAAGGCAGGGAGAATGCTTTTTTGATATTGTATTTTTTTAAAGCCTTGTTTTCAAGCACCAGGCCTCAGGAAAGTACATACTCTGACTGCAGTGGAAATAAAGTGTACGCAATCCATTCTGAAATCGTGCCTCTTCATAAGCAGCATTCATTATTAGCCAGTTTTGACCAGCCATGGTTAATGAACGTGGTTTCTTTCATTAGCCACTGCCGTATATTTTACTGAGACTGTTTAAAGCTTTTACACACTATTTTTTTCTGGCTGGAGTGGTTGTTGTTATACAACACTTATTTAATAATGTGTGCATTACAAGAAAATAGTGATAAGAAACATGTAAGACGGACTTGAGAAGATATACTATTGACCCCAGACTACAACACTTCCTCTGCCTCAGAATCTTCTGCAAGGCACAAAGTTCAATAACCAGTATGTTGGGATTCATCCTTTGACTTCCTGGATTATCTCTTGACCTTATCTGGGGTGTGGGGACAGTGTGTAGTGGAAAAGTTAGTGTGGAATGAAGAGCAGCAGTAGTACAGGCTGCTGGGCAGGTATGGCAGAAGCTGAAGGGGGAATGACAAGTTCCAGACATGTTATGAGCCCTTATTTATATATATATATATATATATATATATATATATATATATATATATATATCCTGGCCTCCCCACCAAATGGCAGGCTCAGGGCGGCTTATGTCACAAAAGGGGTAAGAGTCAAGAAATAAGTTGTGGTAGAAATCTGAGGTGGCCAGGAGGCCTTCTATACCTGAGTTTCAGAAGAAGGAAGCCATACAGACTGTGCTGTATTACATAGTTCTTAACACCAAACATGTCTTCCATTATTTGTTCCTTTGATTTGAAGAATCCAAACAATGTAATCACCAAATAATTATGTGACAGTGTTTTCCATGCTGTTTTCTTGAGGTGTAAAGACTACACTTGTGGTGATTTGTTTTTAAAAAACCCATCCTTGAATGCTATGGCAGTGGTTTGTTTAGTGTTGATAGTTTAGTTGAAAGTGTAACAAAGAACAAATAAAAGAGCTGGTAGCCACAGGCAACACAATCCACTGTAAACTCTGCATTCCTAAACACATTTTATAGGGAGTAAGTCCATGGAACCAAATGGAACTTCTGAGTAGACTTGATTCATTTATGTATGGAAGGCTGCTGCCAGAATATTCTGGGGAAAATAAGCAGTATGTCAAATTCCATATGAAATTATAGCTCCATTACAGTTTCCAGTTAGAACTAGAAAACAGGGGTGCTCTGGCATTTGGAGTGAAGATCATGCTGTCTCATGGGCAGAGCTCCTGTCTCTCTATAGTATTACTTGCATTTCATTTCATTTGGCCTTTGAACAGTGTGTCAGATCTTTGTGAACAGATACGTTAGAAAAAACTGTGGTAAGCCATTCTGAGTCCATAGTTAGGTTGCCAGGTCCCATCTTTTCCCTGACGGGAGGATTTGGGGAGTATTCCAGGAAGGGGCGGGGTCATTCCCAGTGTGATGACATCATGCAAAGTGACATCATTGTATCAGGGACACAGCGCCATGCATGCATGCCCCTCACTTTCCCCTAACCATGTAAAGGGAACCTTCCCTTTAAATGAATAGGAGGGAAGTGGATGCCCTATGTGCCTGCCCTGCAAGCCATGAATTCACAGCTTGCAGGGCAGTAGCCAGTAGGACTCATTTGAAAAGTGGGCAAATTTGCAGCTTGCAGGGCAGGCACATGCGGCACCCACTCTTTTCAAGTGGGGCTGCAGACAGCTGTTGGGGGCAGGACTTCCCCCCACCAGCCAGCATCCTTAGTCCATGGAATAGAGCAGGATATAAGTCAAATACATAAACAGTGGGGGAGGTATCTTTGGCAGGTAATACATAATCTATCTGTTTTTGATTCCTGTTGGCCTAATGTAGAACCAACCTCCTTTTTCAAGACAGTCCATGCACTACCAGGATTGATCTCTCTCTTGTGATTTAAATGCAAAATCTGGTGTCTTCTGATGTTTAGCTAAATATGTGGACTACCTGTAGTGAAATATATTGTGTGCATAGGTAGTATGTTGCTTGATTCCTCAGAAGATGAGCTTTAGCATAATAACTGTGCACTTGCTTTGTGTACAGGTTCAGTCCCTGATATCTTCCTCTGAAAGGACCTCTTGTAGCTGTAGTAGCAGAAAAGACCTTGGAGTGCCATCTTAGAATGGAGTCTGTGTTCCAGGTCTAAAAAGGGCCAGTGGTCTGGCCCCATACAAGGTAGCTTCACGTAGAAGTTCCATCTGCAGTGACTGATCTGGGGTGGCTGTATTTCCCACAGGCAAAATATATTGCAATAACTGAGTTGTGAATAAGGTTGCGTTGCAACTATCTAATTATGGTCTATCATCCAACTAAAGCAGACCCATCTGAGCAAATAGATTTGTTCTTCAAAAGTAGTACCTGTTTCTCAAGTTTATTTTTTCCCCTTTTGCATACATAGGAGCAGTTCTGAAAGGAGGAAGGAGAAATCTAGAGATGCCGCAAGGTGCAGAAGAAGCAAAGAGACTGAAGTGTTCTACGAACTGGCCCATGAACTGCCTTTGCCTCACAATATTAGTTCACACCTGGACAAGGCATCTATAATGCGTCTTGCAATCAGTTTCTTGCGGACACACAAGCTGTTGTCTTCAGGTAAGCCTTGCAAGCAAAACTTGGTTAATTAGCCAATGGAGCCGTAAAAAGTCCAATGATCCAGGGCCTTAGTCCAATCCTAAAGGGTGTCCCGTTTTGGTACCTTGTTTTCAAGGGCCTTCCCATATTGTGTATCTCAACCAGTTTCTTCCAGATGAGCTGAGACACAGCCAAAGGGGTCTTCAACTCACTGCATCCCAGGGTGATTCTTTTGGCAAAAGACTCATTCGTCCCTCCGTTCCCCACCCTCAAAGTGTTTAAGGAGAAGATTCTGCCAAAGCATTTGATTTTCTTCACATTGTGGGAGAGAGTAAAAAGCCGTTTACCTTTGTCTTGGCTCATGCCTGAGTCAGGAGATGAGGCCAACACTGCCAGGTCAGCGCCTTCTCAATTTAAAATATAACTCTGTATCAAAAATGAATTGCCAACCATGGTGGTAGTACAAGCACTATTTTTCCCGAGCAGAGAAGGTTAAAGAGAAAGTGGGCAATTAAGTATATATTATGGAATACCGTCAGTTATCACTTTCAGAACTTTGCATTACACATTTCAACATCTACCATGGTGAGCAAATCATGATGTAATATTGAAGTTGCTATTTTGTGATCTGGGTTCAAATCCCCACTCTGCCACTAAACTCACAAGGTAACCTTTGAAAAACCTCCTGCTGTCATTCGCAATCTGCAAGGTTCCATGAAGGTTAGATAGCCCTGCGTACACCATCCTTTGAGGAAAGGGCAGGGTTAAGTAAATAAATGTATTGCCAAATAGCAAAATAAAGGCGGAAAATCTGGTACTGCTTCACCAAAGGTACATCTAAAAATAAACCTGGATAATTTTAATTAAGACCAATTAAAAGATTTCAAGCTTGAAGAGTTTAATCCTAATTAAAATATCAAAGTTTCGTAAATCGCAAAAGATTTCCATGCTGGAACAAGCAAATCCCAATTTGACAGGGAAAAACATGATTGCACAACTACCCTGAGAAGGCAGCTGGGTAGTCCAAAGGCCTCGCTTAAACCAGATTATGCATATCGACAATCTGCCTTTCTGACCACATGTGCCTTGCTGCTGGTCATGACTAGCTTGTGAACCCTGCTAGTTAATATATTGCAGGGGGGAGGTGGAGGAGGAGGGGAGAGGTGTGAAGGGAAACAAATCTGCGGTAAGTCCTCTGCATGAAGATTTCTGCTTCTTGTTTTACTTCTGCCTTTTGTTTTACATACTCTTGAAAACTGGGTACCACTTCACCTTGCAAATTTCTGTACACAGCAAAAGACACTGCATGCAGCCTAACCTTGTGGACGGTGCCCTGTGGCCCAGATACTGCTGCCCCATAACATCTAGTCTGAGGAAGTGTGCTTGCACATGAAAGCTCACACCTTGAATAAAACTTTGTTGGTCTTAAAGGTGCCACTGGACTAGCAAACTTTGTCTTGATGCTTCAGACCAATACGGCTACCCACCTGAATCTATCTAGTCTACTAGATGAACTTCTTTGATACAATAACAAAAATAGAGATTCTGGCAAAGAAGAGGCCACCCACATTGTTCAGCACAGAGGAGCCGAAATAAAACTTGATAAGATGGTCTGATTATGCATGCAAGACTTATGTTAAAATATTTAATTACAGGTTTTTTATCAGGTAATTGCTGTGGGTAAGTGGTGTGCTATAAGTGAAGCCACTTCTTGTACTCCTCTATCCCCTTTTCTGTTGCCCATGTGCAATAGAAAGCTAGACTCAGCATGGATCTGTGTTTCGTGGGTATCTCACCATCCATGTCTCCTAAAGGAACTGGGGCTCTTGGCTTCATATCAATGATTGCTGCTCAGGCAGAAGTGAAAAAATACCCATTAGTTGCTTAACAGCATACACTAATTGGTTTACAACATAGGCAGATATTAAACTGCCTCTTCACTCAAGCAGTATGAAAATTATAATGCGTGTGGCAGATCAGCTTTTGAAACCATCCCAGAAAGCACTCCAACTGCAATGAGTTCATCCTCCTAGAAGCCAGAATGGGTAAGAATGTTGAACTTGCACAGCTTCCTTTCAAGGCAGACTTTCCCCAAGAAACTCTTAGGTGTGTTCATATTGCACCATCATCATGATGCCTGTTTTGTGATTTTTTATTTTTTTTTAAACCCACTGAACTAGAAAAGTAGGGAAGTAGCATCTGGAAAATAGGCAGAAATCTTTGTGTGTGTTTGTGCAACAAATTATAACAATCCCTAAGGCACACTGCTGCTCTTTGAGTATGCTGTGATTCAGTGGGGCTTCCCACACACTTCTGTGGCATCCTGATGCTAACTCTTCCTAGGCCTGGCATACATGGCTCTGCACTTGGATCTGCTGGGAGTAGTCTGTGCACCAGGGAAGGAGGAGTGGCTAGATGCTGATGGTTCAGACATGTGAGGGTCTTTGACTGCAGTCCAATGTCCCCGCTGAGTCACAACAGAAGTGCAACCGCATGTCACACCTGAGGAAGTCAGTGAGTCAGGGAACTGTGTTACGAGAGGGCCATGTGGGACATGCTCCATTCTCTCTGTGGGTACAGGATTGCACTTCCAGTCATCTGCCGGGCTCTCGCAAAGCCACAAGTGTCTGCTCAGGCCCAGTTTTGCTTGCTAGCATTGGGTGTGTGCACACACCTAAAGCTTGAGTCTGATCTACACAGGAAGCAAGAGGGGACCTGGTTTAAACAGGATGACAGTGAGCAAAAGAACTCACCTGTGCCGTGCGGCTTTGTGTATCTCATTTAAATGGGGCTGCTACCCGCACAAAGTGGCTGCATGTGCCTTAGCTTTTGCCAATGCATCATCCTCCCAGACTTGGTATCTCTGGTGTACAAACTAAGCATGTGATTCCCATGGAGCAACCCAGTTTAAATGAGACACAGGGCGAGCACAAAGTCACACTGCTGTATTCTTTTTGCATTGCCAGCATCTCATTTAAACCTTGCCTTGGGTGATAATGTTGAGGTGGCAGATTGGTGGTAAAGCACCACTCCAGGCTGGCGGATGCCATTTTTTAAAATGTCCCATCAGGAAAAACAACAGCCATCACCGCCTTCCTGCACATTAAGGAGAAAGGCTGTAGCTCAGATTATTCCTTGCTGTGCTAGTTTTTTGGTTTAGGAAACGGACTTATAAATAGAGAAGGAAGTAATAAAATAAATAAATAAATAAATAAATAAATAAATAAATAAATAAATAAATATTCCTGTGGTGCATCCTGGCTTGCAGGTATAACATGTGGCCCTCAAAGGATGGGGCCACATTTCTCTTGTAGAAGTCTGTCACCGCTACCAGATTTCTCTGTTCATGATCTATGGCAATCCCACATTGGAACACACATTCACACACCCCTGCGCCTTTCCAGGAAGAATTAGTGACATAAACTAGTAAACTATTAATCCCTTTGCTGTTTGGAAAGAATGTTGCTTTTGAGTAGCTAAAATGGCAGATGTTAAATCATCATGAGTAAAAGGTTTCATCATCCTTCAGGCTAAGCGCTTAAGTGGGGTGGAAATTAAACAGTTTGGGTTGCAACAATAACAAAATCAGGCTTGCATTATTTCCTATTCTTTTGAGAGCATCCTCTCTCAAAGTTTACCTTTTCCTAAGCTTGATCTGTCTGAGTTGATTTTTCCAGCACAGGCAATGTTCTTTGTTTGGACAGCACTGCAATTCTGCCATTATTTGAATCCTGCAAAGGGATTTCCCCAGATGTGAGCAGATCTCGGGGCAGTGTGTAAATGCGTCAAGTGGGAGGAGGCTGGAGGTTATTATACTTCTGAAGTAAAAACTCTTGTATATATACTCTCGTTTACAGAAAAAGTAAAAGTACAAAAAAAAAGTTGATGGACTGATGTTTAATTCACACAATATAGCATTCAACTCCTGGCCCTGGATTTTAAATTCCTCTATACTATTTGGAAGTCTAAATCCCATGTATTCGTACCGCACAGAAGTCACTTAAAAGTTTAGATTTGGTCTTTTGAGTCGTTCTGTGATCGGAAAGATTTGTCCCATGCCTTGGAGTTCAAAAGAGTGCAACATACCATATTTTGCTTTATTATGATCCCTTCTTTACTTAGTAACCCATTTCCCTTTGATTTTCACAGTAGGCAGCTATGGGCGAGAATTCTGGGAAGGAAGCCTTCAACATGTTGGTCTGGTGGACCGACTGAGATTATTATCACAGGAAGCTAACTGAAACAATAGCTGTAGAATATTGTTTCCATTTTGTGCATGATGTACTTGAAGGCTTGCTACCTTTCCCCCCACTCTGTCCGCAGGGTTTATGTGCTTTCACAATGAAATAACAGCTAGAAATTAAAGGTGTGGCCTTTTTCAGTATGTACATATGAAACTCTGGGGAAAGGTTCATCTGTTGATTTTCTCTCTGTTGTGTATCAGAGGAACGGAGTGGGTCAAAATGATAGCAATTCCAGCAGTTAGTCAAATTAATGAAAAACCTATTGAATATTAAAATTAGAGTGACTTCTAACACTCTTAAACAAGCTGGGTGAAAGGAAATGCATCCTCTTCCCATTGTTGTCTGGAACTTCTGAAGCCTGAGCCCCTGGGGAAGATGCATATGTCAAATGTAACAACACATTTGTGTATGAATCTGCCCTCTGCTGAGTCAGATCACTGGTCTGTCTAATTTAGAATTGTCTGCTCTGACTAGAAGCAGCTCTCTAGGGTCACTGGCAGAGAAACTGGGCCAGTTCTCCACCCAAGCAACTACTTAGAGCAGCACAATGAGGAGGGCACCAGTGCATTGCAGGGGTTAGTACTGCAGCCACCAGTGCAGGTGACAACAGGCACTGCCTCCTGGACTCACACCACTGGCAACCAGGTGCTGAGCCATGAGCGTATCTTGCTTGGGTTGTCAAAACTGTGAACGAGCCCTGCAGAGTAAGATCTTTCCCTGCTCTTAGTATCCAAGGTATGTTACGTGGAAGTGTCAAGAACAGGGTGTAGAACCTTGTATCTGCTTAGAAAACATTTGTACTGTGTTACTGTCATAGCACTAGGCGTAGGTGTGCCAGCCTCCAGGTTGTAGCTGGAGATATCCTGGGATTACAAGTGATCTCCAGGTGATCAAGATCAGTTCACCTAAAGAAAATGGCATTTTTGGAAGCTGGTCTCTGCGGCATTAATGCCATTATACCCCATTGAAGTCCAGGGCCAGCTCTATCACTAGGGTAACTAGGCAGCTGCCTAGGGCCACAGCTGGCAAGCAGGGTGTCGGAGAGATTGAGAGTGAGAGTGAGAGACTCGGTGAGACAGCACGAGAGCCCAGCATGCTTTACAGGTAGCGGTGGTAGCACTCCTCAGCCATGCTGGGTGAGCAGGCGGAGCCAAGGCACAGCCCGGGTGACCCACAGCCACTGCTCCAACAAGTCTGCCCTTACCTCCTCCTCCACTCCATGCTGCCTTTGAGGACTGACCTGGCTGGGGGGGGGGGGAGATGCCAGCGGGGGGCAAGGGAAAGAAGGGCGGCCATGAGCCCTGCGCTCCAGCACTGATTGGCAACTTGGCATGACACACTGCTGTCAGTCTAACCCCCCCCCCCATACACGCACACACACAGCCCCCCCAACACAAACACCCTTTGGAATGACTAGGGGGTGGCGTTGAGGTCTGCACAGGCAAGAGGGTGGCCCGGTGAGGCTCTGTCATGTCCACACCGTTTGTTCCCTAAAGAGCAGGACCCTTCCCACCGTCACCAGCTGGCACTCTTCTCCCACCTCTTGATGTCCCAGGAGGCAGAGCTGGGGGAGAAGAGCTTTTTTGGGGGGGAGCAGGGGAGGTTTGACCAGTTGTGAAGATGGTGGGGTCACATTGTGTGTGTGTGGGGGGGGGGGGGTAGTTAGCCAGTAACCGAGTGGCAGAGAGGAAGCAGGAGCAGATTCTGCACACGGAGGGGGTGGGGGGGATGTCTGGCTGGCTTTGGCTGGAAGACTCACTGCTCCGGGCCCTGGAAGAGACACTGCCCAGTGTAAACCTTCCCAGCCTGTTTATATTCCCAGGAGAGTTTAAAGCTGACAGGAAAACTGGGAAGGATGCTGCTCAAGGGACTCCAAGGGTGCCTTCTCCACAGGGAAGGGGGTTCAAATGGCACTGGGGAGCTGTTTCAATTGTGAAAGTGGACTGTGATGGGCGGGGGTCATCATATAGACAAGGAAACCAACATAAAGTTTAAAAAACAAAACAAGAAGGCAACTAGCAGCAGGGTTTCTTTACAGGGGCTGGCAAGGGAGAAGACCAATGTGCTGCATTTGCATTAACTATGTGTATGTGTGAGTGAGTGTGACGTGCCTTCAAGTTGCTCCCAACTTTGCATTCTTCCTAAAATGCATTTATGTTTGAAAATTGGTGGGTGCACATGGGGGGGGGGGCGCACCAGAAGGTATCCTTGCCTAGTGTTCAAAAAAACCTGGGGCTGGCCCTGTTGAAGTCCCTCCCCTCCCCAAACCCTGCCCTCCTCAGGATCCCCCCCCAAAAAAAATATCTCCAGATATTTCCCAGCCTGGAGCTGGCAACCCTACCTGGGAGAAATATGTCAGTTTTGACTATGAATGTTTTAAACTAACAAAGGAAATCTGTGAACAACCAGAATGATCCTGAAAGCAACCAGTATATGTTTGGCCATTAGCTGGCCTGCCTTTTCCATTTTCATTTTGAAACAAAATAAGGCCTGATTGACACACATTGCAGAGTGTAGGGTGGTAATGAGGCAGCAGAGAGTTGGGGTGCAGCAGACTGGACTGTGCTATTTCAGACTAGAAGTCAGGGATTATGTGCCCCTTGACATTAGCCATTCCTTGTCAGTAGGAAACAAGCAGAGCATACAAAATGCTAGGGTAGAACTATTTTGTTATTGTTGATAATAATAATAATAATTTATTTGCAAGCAGTTTTCACATTGCAGAAGATTTAAAATGTGACCTTCTCCCCAGCTGTGGTACATTCTACCGCCTCAGAATTCTGTTACTTTATTTTGTGGCATGTGTGAACCAAACTCCAGCTCTTGTAGAGCCAGAGCTGTAAAGCAAGTAGTAATCTGCCCAGTTGTTGGTTGTATTCTGCCCAGTTGTTTATTAGGAAACATACCTGCTTGTGCCTCCCATTGGTCAGTGTGGGAAGATGCAGCTATGACTGAGTTGCCTGCTACATCTTTTCCTGACAAGCTTTGCTGTTGTCTGAGAAGAAAGTGTGATCAAATCTTTGATTCTCATAATTCTTCAAATTACACTGTCTGAATTTGACGACCTGGAATATGGCAGAGTTGTTGATCGATCCCAAAGTCTAGACCCTATCTTGCCCATTTGTGAAATGTGGGAGGCACTAGAAAGTTTGGAACTTTTCCTCCCTCCAACAAAATATCATCACCCCTAGTAAAATTCTGAGGCAACAAAGTAGGTAATCTTGTTTGGTAAGCTTCATTACTCCCCCCATGAGCAAGGCCTACAGCAAGGCCCCTTGAGCTCCAGCTTACCAAACAAAGGCTATTTTGATCATTTTCCTGGAGACAATTCTTAGCAAACATAACACATGGGAGGCTTTTTTAAGTGAAGCCTTCCCCTTCCCCCATCTTTTCTTTTTTCTCCTTACATTTTCTTAAGCAGGTGGAGGAAACTAGTGAGGAGTTATTTCTGGGCAATAGATGGTAAAAGTAATAGGAAGGAGCAAGGAAACAGACAGGAAGTTCTTTCAGAAAAGGGAGGCAACGTGTGATCTGACCTAAGCTTGTTTCAGGGGAGATAATCAGTGGCGCCAGAAAGCCAATGAGAAATGGTGGGTACAGGGGGAATAACATTTCTATATGGTTTTAAGGACTATTGTTGCAGAAAAAAATCGGCCAGTTGATAATGTGTATAGGGATGCTACATGATCTTGTAAAATATAAGGATCATTTGAGATGCTCTGAAGAATAGCATCCTATTCGCCTCTCAGGAGTTTCTTGGTTGTTCTTTTATTATTATTATTCTACCTTATTGATAGCCAGAGACAGTTTTTAAGTTTGATGTGCACTTAAGATTACAGTCCTTTGCCTGTTCACGTGTAAAGAAGTCCTGAAACTCATTCCAAGTAAGCATGCAGAGGATTGATCTGAACTTGAATTAATATATGCTTATGGAGAAGATGCTGTTCAAGTCTCTGCCTTCAAGGAACTATTTTTGGTTTATTTCATTTTAAAATATTTTGTCCTTTCTCTTATTACATTCATTTTCTTTCTTTTTTTGTCATTGATTTCTGTTGCTTTCAGTGGGAAACATATTTTTGGCTATAACTTTTCTCTACACCAAAATCCTTGGGCCCTGAATACCACCTTCAAAGAATCATTGAAGCCAGGTTTCAAGTAGATATGTGAAAGGCTGCCCCATTTTATAAGAAATTAATTTTCTCATTTGCAGAGGCAAATGTTTGACAACCCATGAAGGCATATGAACACAAAGAGTATATAATAGGGGGAATCTAATGTGTGAGTCCACCTGTTCATGACTAAAGCAGGGGATGGACACTCTTCTTAAACCACATCAAAGAATGGGGGCTGTGGGAGCTAAATCCTGCACCCTCCTGAACAGTACCTCACTCAGCTAAGCATTTATCTCCTAGCCAGCCTCCAATACCAAAAGTGAGACTTGTGGTGGGGGAGAATGCTGAAAGAAATAGAGGAGCACACTGTAGTAAATAATGTAAGGGAGAAATGTTTTGTTCCTCTTCCTTGGGTACTTTCTGTGTGCTTAAAACAGACCCATCCCATCAAACCCACCTGAGCTTCCAGGGTCTCAGACAGAGGCTGTTCACATCACCTACTTCCTGAACTTTTTAAATTGAGGTGGCAGCACTTGAACCTGGAGACTTCTTCATGCAAAGCAGAAGCTCTGCCACCAGAGCTGCCAGCCCCCTAGTGGGGGCAGGAACTCCCCAGTTCCCATTTCCTGCTGCCTCTTGGAGTAGCTATGAGAGGGAAAAAAATTAAAAGTCCATCAGGCAGGTGGTGTGAGGTCACTGCCGGGCAAACCCAGAAGAGACACCATGCCTCTCTTGGAATCATTTCCAGTGATTCCTAGAGAGGCATGGCATTACTTCCAGGTTTTCCCTAGACATGACATCATATCCTCCACAGTTTTCCATTGGTATCCAGGGCATGCCTGGTGACCCCAACTACCACTGAATCATGTCAACACCTCTGATGTCATGGTAGATGCTACTTGTCCTTTTCTGCTATGTATTTGTTAACTTACTCTTCTTTCTCTTCCTATCTGGCCTTCTTGAACTGACTCAGGTTTTTGTAGAGGTGGCATATAAATTCTCAAAGTAAATCATAATTATATTGTAGGCTGTATAATTATACTGTATTCCACCAGAATAATGGCCAGATCCCAGGTTTCTATCATTCATTTTTCAATAATCATAAAAATTATGTTAATGAGATATTTTATTCACATTTGATTATTTAATATTTAGATGCACACCCAAGATTTACTTCATGGCAGGCTTTCCACATGCTCAGTGGAATTGACGATGTATGTTAGGACAGCCTGGAATATATAATTTATGCACTTTTAACAAAAGCCTCACCACTGACCAAGCAGCAGAATGCAAAGTGTTCTTACAGAACAAATTAAAATGTACATGAATTAAGATTGACACCTCTCTATGTGGGATTATGGAGTTCTGGATTATGATCCCACCTAGCTCTTGCAAAGAAAGCTCACAGCTGCATTCCAAGAAGTTAGACTAAAGGAAGTCAGCCAGCATCTGTGGAAACATGTTCTAGCCCTTTGGAACTAAGCACATCCTGACAGTGGGAATCAATCAAAGCCTGTTTACAAGGGTTATTTTTAGCATAAAAGAAATATTTCTCTAAATATTACACCAGGCATTTGCTGAAAAGGACAATTCCACATTGGTCATTTACTATTTGTATTTTTAGCTGCTATGCATAACTAATAAAGTAGAAGATCCTTTTCATATTACCAAATCCTATTCAAAAGAGTTTTAGAGGACAGCATAACTTGTAAGGTCTACTTCAGCCAGGCCCTTCCTCCAAGGAACTCAGGGCAGTGTCATACCTTATCTGAGAGAGTGATTGGCTCAAGTGTACCCAGAATGCTTCATGGAAAGCTGTGTGTTTGAAGTCAGGTCCTTCTAGTTCTAACTTAATGCTGTCATCACTTGTCTCTTAAGGGGATCTTTTTGGAAGTAACTTCATTCCTCAACATGCATATCCTACCCTGTCAATGGTCTTCCGTTACATATGTAGATGTGCTCCATAACAGTGTAGCTTTTAACAGTGTAGCTCTTAATGCTAAGTTACATTTCTCAACTCTAAGTACTGTATACTACTGTAATGAGTCTATCTGTCTTATAATAGAAGGCCCAAGTATGCACAAGGAGTTGGATTACATTGTCCTCTGGACAGCATTACTCTTTCTATTTGTCACTGGGATAATATGAGGAGCACCAGGCTATGTTGTAGCTCTGTCCCATGTACACATTTAACTCAGTATCCCCATATGCTGATGCTGGTGTGGAGAAAAACAATGGTATGGGTTCCTCATATGTGGTTCTAGACTTCTCACATTAATGAGCTGTTTTGGGAAGGAGCCTTGCTGCTGTGGTTTCAGCTCCACAGAGTAATCTTGTCCTGACGAGTCCTCTGAACTGGAATTGTTATTGCTAAATTTTTAAAATCAATATTGAACTCTTGCAGTCATCTATATTATTAGATTGTATTGATTTTGTTGTTTTTAATGTGTTCTTTAAGGTTTTTTTATCTCTTACTTGTGGCTTCAGGCTGCATAAGGGCTCTCAGTTCTAGCATCCATGAAGACTACTTTCATGGTCCTGAATCAGACAAGTGTATTAGGACTTAGAGCAAATTCCTATGTTCATTGATTGCCACCAGACTATTGTAACAGACTTATGTGGCACTGCCCTTGGATCAGTGCAAAATATAGCCACTTTTTTTTTGACTGGGTGAGCCCCTATTAACATATCTCTTTTGAAACAATTCCATTGATCGGCTGTTTGTTTCTGGGTTCAGTGCTAGATGCTCTGAAAAGCCCTGTGGGACCTGGAGTCCATGTTAGTGTTCTGCATTTTAATTGATGTATGCGCATTGACTCACATGATGGCAACCTCAAAGCTAGATAACTGTAACGTATTCTGTATGAGACTGGCCTTGAAGACGACTGCAAGTGCAGGATGTGGCGGTTCAATTACTGAATGAAGCTGGCTGCTTTTGCATATATTACTCCCATCTTAAAATCTTTGCATTGATTACCTGATTGTTTCCAAGTTCTGTTTAAAATTGCTAGTTGTTACCTTCAAATCCTTCAAGACCCGGGTTCCACATATGGAAGAACCATCTTTCCGAGGATGAACACATGCAACAACTCTAGTCACCCCAGCACAGCAGCAACCCTGTGCACCCCCTCATGCAGGCAAGCAAGGTCATATGGGGGGCAGCGCCCTGTTTTGCGGAACTACCTTCCTGAGATGCCCCCTTCACGGCATTCTGGAGGGCATTTGATGATGGAGAGTTTCTGTGTGCAGTTGCTGTTTGTGTGTGGTTTTATCTTTGTATATGTTTTGGCCATATTGCTATGGAATTTGAGGTTTTTATTCTTGGTATGATGCTGCTTTCAGTCCCATACTGTTGGAAAACAGGTTATAAACATTTAAAACAAATAAGACTGTAAATCACCTTGAACATTCTGGAAAGCTGAAAGAAATGTAGGTTGGGAAAGGAATGGGCAGATGCCGTCTCAGAGCTGCAGACTTTCATATCACGGAATTTTTTTTTCCAGAGTGGTGTTGGTGAAATGTATATTGCTACATAAAATAGCCACATGTTGGCTTCTCCAAGTTCCAGTGAGCTTTAGATGTGTGACATATTTTGTACTGTTACCTGGCCATGCATTGCAGAAGATTTGCTCATGGCTGTCTCAGTGCTGGTGGGTTTACAGTTTGCCACCTCATTGGGAGATGGATGCTTGCATCCCACCACTATAGGACTTCAAGAAGAATACTTCCCTACCTACATACCTTATTATATCATTACAAAGGTTAAGAGTAGGGATGAATGAACACCCACCCACCAGTTTGACTCATGCCCTGTTTGTCAGTTGCAAAGAGAGGCATGATTTTTTGGTGATCAGTATGACAGTTCATTGATCTATCTGTGGCTGTTAGACAGGTTGTTTAACTGTATTCCTCACTAACCATGCAGTACAGTGCAACTGGCTTTTCATGCATGCAGGTTCGCACGCAGCCTTATTGAGGTCTACTACCTCCCTATCCTGGCAGCATAACTGCTCTGCTTAGCAGGCAATTACTTAAATAGACAATTAGATCATTTAAAAATCATATAAAACATTAATCAATAAATCCTGTGTGTTGATAAAGCCCTACCCTTCCAGTGTTTGGCTGAAAGATCCTCAGTGATGCTAATGGATGCCAATCGGTTTGAATGAGTAGTGTCCGTGCCTTTCTGGGTGATGCACACCATTTGGGATTACTCATAAATCATATCAATAAGTCACTGATAAATACTGTGTTTCAATTTCTCTTATACATAATTCTCTGCTGGTGGTGGCACGCATTCCACACGCCACCCCAGCCTTTGGTCCCCTGGCCCATCAATCAGAAGCTGGCCCTATCCACTGGCTGTGAATACTTGCATGCCATTGGCTGGGTCTGCTCCTCTTCCCTGCCCACTCGTTCAGCCTCTGCGCCCTCTCAGAATTCCAGGCAGATGGCTTTTTGCTCTTGATGAAGACACTTCTCTTGCTTCCTTCCTGTGGGGGGATTAACTGTTACCTCAGTGGCTGTTGGTAGGTGAAACAAAATGGCAGTTACCTGCTCCATAATTGTGTAAATGCTAAAATAAATTATTCTATATGAACCAATAATCTGTGTTGTGCTCTGACCCCATAGTCTCCCCCACTCTGCCAATACCAAAGGGAGGGGGTAGCCAACAGAAGCAAGGAAAGGCCAGACCCTTGGGTTGCCAACTTTCCAGGGATCCCCAAAGACTGGGGTTTTTATCTCCAAATAGGGAGATTTGGCCACAGGGGTCTCACTGTCCCTCTAAAAAGGCAGAGTCAGGGCTTCGGAGCACGGTAGAGGCTGCAGGTGGGGGGGGGGAAGAAAAGCTGAAGAATGAGGGGGAAATTAAGGTAGGTTGATGCTTGGCTGGGAAGGAGATGGGGTTGCCAAATCCAGGTGGGGAATTCCTGGAGATTTGAGGGGTGGTGCCTGGAGAGGGTGAGGTTTGAGGAGAGGTGGGGCCTCAGACAGGTACAATGCCATAGACTCTGCCCTCTAAACCAGCTATTCCATCTTGGGGAACCACTCTTCAGGTAGCACAGATCAGTAACCCTGGAGAAAATGGTGGACTCTGTGTCAGTATACCCTTCTGAGGTTGCCACAGCAAATTGACACTGAGTGCCCAAGGCCTTGGCACTCTCCCAGAGCTTCTTTCTAGAGCCCGTTGTATTTCTTCCCACAATGGGCCTTACTCCTAGTAATTCAATAATGGCTAAGTACTAGGGTTGCCAACCTCTGGGCCTGGAGAGTTTTTGGAATTACAATTGATCACCAGCCTGCAAAGATTAGTTCCCTTGAAAATAATGGCTGCTTTGAAGTGTTGACTCTATGGAATTATACCCTACCTGTCACAGCCACCACCACGACCACCAAAATCTCCAGGAATTTCCCACTCCAGAGCTGGCAGCCATACTAAGTAGTCCTTAGTGATACTAATGACTGCCCATCAGTTTGAACCAGCAGCATCCTTGTGCATGCACAGTTTTGTGAAAACCTGATGCAAACCAGTTTGGCAAGCATTCTTGGCTGCATAGTACCAACCAAACAGACTGAGTTATTGGCTCGCGTCTGATTGCCACCTTCAAACATGGGAACTTTGACCATCAGATATGTTCACAGTGAAATTCACAGCACCTCTAGTTCAGACAAGCTGCCAGTCCTTCTGAATATTTATCCTTCTAACTACTTCTTTGCACCACTGAATGTCAACAGGAGACCTTAATTAAGAAAATCTCTTGTTTCTAATATTTCTTTGTCAAAGGAGGAACATGTTTATAACACTGGTTACAAAGTGTAATTAGAAAATGATTTGGGCATGGCTGGAGGCAATAATAATCCCTTTAAGAACCCGTCCACAATAAATGCTGAACAAGCTCCTGAGCTGTTTCCTTTCTCGGCTAAAGGCAACTCAAGTTCAAGTGACATAGAAATTCACATTCTATTCCCTCACTTTTCCTGCTTTTCACTCTGTTTTCCTTCCTGCTCTCCTCCTCTGTCTGATCCACATTTGTAACTATATCTCTGGCTCTGGAGGGGTCAAATTCTCCTTCCACGGAAGTGCATTTCATACTTCAGTGTATCCCTCCCACTGAATATGTTTGCTTGTTGCCAGTGCTAGGTTTAGGAGTGCTTGTGTGCCTAACATCATAAGAACTGTCCTGCAGTATTAAATCAAAGTTTCATTTTATCTAGAACTCTGACTCTAGCAGTTTACAGCCAAATACCCCTAGGCCGGGCATGATGGGACAACCAATCCCTGTTGCTTATCCCCAGCATCTGTTTACCAGCCTCTGAATATGGAGTGATTTTCTTTTTTAAAAAAATATTGTGGATAACAGTCACTGTTTTATTCCACCCACTTATTTATCCACGCCTTTTTAAAAAAAAACTTCTGATTTTTAGATGCTGATTTTTAGATGTTGCTGTAGCAATGAACTGGTTGTTTTCAGCACTGTTTCTTTGCAGCAGATCTTCCTGAATTTCTAGCCCTTTGAGAGAACAATTTTGTCACTGCTGCTGTGGGGAGCCAGTAACCTGTGACTGCAGTAGACCATTGGTGCTGAGCAGTTAGTTGCATCAGGTCTGTCCTCAATAGCAACTTGTGGTCCTCCTGGTAATCCTTACACAAGCTCTCTGGTAAAGAGCCCTTCCAAGAAGTCTGTGTGGAAAAGTAAATAGAATCTCTTGCAGTTACAGATTAAGCATTTTGGTTTCTCACCATTCCAAGGAGTAAGTGGGTAGCACTGACAACTTCTTGTATTTGACCAGCATTGTTTTCAGACTAGAAATCTAATTGAGGATCTAAAGACAGGTGGGAACTGGAGTGGTATAGAAAGGTTACATCTACCTGGAGCCATCAGCTCCTCTATTGCAAATACTCCGTTACCGCCAGGGTGAAATTGCTGGTTATGCATTAATCACAGGGCTGCTATGAGAAACGGCTGCCCCTGTTTAGGACTTCTGCTGAGTTCGTCTTGTCCTATTCCGTCATTTTATAGTTAAAATTGCATCATGTCCTGATCCCATCTCATTGTGGGTTTTCCCACTATTGCCATGGGCTGTGAGGAGGATGAAACACACAGCAGATTGACGTCAGGGTGCACTGTATTCATTCATCAATGCTTTGTTTATTGTGACTCGTAATTCTTTCCTTGGTTCAGGCTAAATATCATGAGTACCCTTTTCTTCTCCCCCCAACATCATTACATTGAGTCATACCAAGTTGTGATATGCTAACTAGATTCTTTCCTTCCAAAAATGATTCAGCCTTGCCAAAACATTTTGTGGTTTGTGTGTGTGTGTGTGTGCGTGTATTTAAAAAGAAATAATAGTGCACTTCCTGTGTATCTGTTTGCTGTTATATACAGAGCTGTCTCATTTACAATGGTATGGGTGAAAAGATATTTCTTTTCAGTAATGGTTAAAATAACTTAGGTCATGATCTTAGAGAACCACGTGAACTGCTCCCTATGTCCATTGGGACTTGCTGATGTACAACAATTTTATTTGGAAACTCGGAGGAATTTCCAGTGCAATTGGTGATACTGCATGGGGTGGGGGGGGGGGGTCATACATGCCAAGTAAAAACAAAGTCTTTCTGGATGCATGTAAGATTTTAAGGCTGCAATCCTAAAACCATTTTCTTGAGAGTAAGCCCCGTGGAAGAAATAAGGTGGGATAGAAATGTTTTGAACAAATTGAATAAAATGGTACTGACTCCTGGGTAGACTCACTTTGGATAAATTACAGAATTTTCCTTTCTTTTCCAAGGAAGAGGAGAGAGAATGAGGCTGTATAGCACTGAGTATTGTTATAGTGAAATACTTATTGTTCCTATCTGAATATGCTGATTACCAAATTTAGGGGGGAAAGGTATATTGCTTTTCATTTAATTGATGGCTAAGTAGAGTTTATTTCATAATCTTATTTTTCTTCTCTCCTGTTTCATTAACTAAAACCTTGTATGCATCTTTATATTGCAATGAAAAAAAGATGATCATGGAACAATTTTGTCAGATCACTATTATTTTTCAGTGCATTACTTATTGCACCCCTGGTTTTGGACCGATACATACATGTAGTTGCAGCTAGGGCTGTGCATGCAGGCACAGCCCCAGGCAGGTACTAAGTGCTACTGCTGACCAGCTGCCTGTGGAGGTGGGGAAGAGGTAGCTGAGAGGCTTCAGTCCTGTGCCCTGGTCCTTCTCCCAAACAGCTGATTGGTTCTACTACTGATTTTTCTGACTGAGGCTGTCTTGCATGCAGTTCCATCCCCTGGATCAGGCCAGGAAATGCAGATAGAGTGTCCTCTCATGCATGTGTTTCCTTATTCAGTGAAAGGTATGGGTCCTGGTTCTGCATGTGCGTGAGTCCCACAATGGCAACTATTGCATACTTTTGTTCTTGTTAAAAAGTGTAATCAACAAAACAGAAGACAAAATCCATCCAGTGTAACTTTGGAAAGCACCAGTTCTGATTTTCCTCTTTTGCTTTATTTCTTTCCCACCCACTCCCAATTTTCTTTCAGTCTGCACTGACACCGAGAATGAAATTGAGACAGATCAGCAAATGGACAACTTGTACCTGAAGGCTTTGGAGGGATTTATTACTGTGATCACACAGGATGGAGACATGATCTTTTTGTCAGAGAACATCAGCAAATTCATGGGTCTGACACAGGTAAAAGCATCTTCTCACATAGCAATCTGGATAATATAACTTTTGCTTCTCTCTTTTGTTTCTCAGTGTAATTTGTTTCTCAGTCTAATTTGCAGAAATGTGATTTTTAAGAGAAGCTTCTTGTAAGTCTCAGGGTTCCAGAAGTGAGGTATATTGTGATTTTCCAATCTGTATCCAAGCAAAGGTCTTGACCTGAATAGCCCAGGCTAGCCCAATCTCGTCAGATCTCTTAAGCTAAGCAGGGTCAGCCCTGGCTAGTATTTGGATGGGAGACTTCCAAGGAATACCTGGTATTAAGTATTGAGTCAGGAGACGATAAATCAAATGCAGGCTTTTATTCAAAACATCGTTCAGCTCAGGGACAGCTCTGGCACGAGCGGCACTCAACTTATAGTGTTCCAACAAATAACTATATACAATGTAACTATGAAGACTCAATTTCATTGGACCTAAGCAGGGCTCTGCGATTGGTTCCCTGGATTGGCTTCAGGACCAATGAGAAGTCTTTATTTGTCAGCCTATAAGAATGGGGATTGTAATACAGAACCCCGACAAAGCAATGCATAACTCAATAAGAAAACATAACACCAGGGTTGTGATGTGGAGGCAGGCAATGGCAAACCACCTCTGAATGTCTCTTGCCTTGAAAACCCTGAGGGGTAGCCATAAGTCAGCTGTGAGTTGATGGCAGATAACAACAACAAATACAAATGAAAAGGATAGTTCTATTAGTGGATTAGAGATGCTGTAGGACTAACACTTTCAGAGCCAATAGCATGACACACTATCTCTGCAGCTTGAGAACTGAAAGTGGACCCATCACCCTTTGGTGCCTCTGGCTCCTGGTCCAGCCAGGAATGTGTGCTGCTTCCCGGGTTTGGAGTAAGGGATGTTAGTGTCATTTGTAGAAGGCTTGATTCTCAGCATCTTGTAGACAGACTTCTGCATGAGACTCAAGTCACCTTAGCTTGTGGCCCACTGACTGAGCCACTGCCTACTGCATGGTGCAGCTGATAAGAGCTGGTCTTGTGACCTGTACAGCTGTATGTAGCCAGCCTGGAGGCCCTTGATTTAACCCTCCTGTTTTCCCTCACAAACTTCAGACTGCACACAGAGAAGTTGTCAAGCACCTAGCAGGCAGTGTATGTGGCTGATGGGCTGCTTTGTTTGTTTGATAGATTGTAATTTGTACAGACGTGGTTAGTAAGAGAGTTAGACAGAGATCGTATGGCTAGGCAGGTTGGGATAATCGCTCCCTCCCAGCCAAAGTGCCTCATCTGTAAAATGGGATTAATAACAATCCACTTACATAACTGTTAATGTGATAGTGACAAAAGGAAAATAAAGATTTGAAAGCACTTTGTGTATTAAAATATTTTATGCATTGTCAGTAGTAGTGAGAGTAACAGTAAAGTTTGGGTGGAAGGATTACTATGTTTCTTATCAGATCTGTCAGTTAAAATGTCAAGGTGAGTTCTCCCTTAAGTAGTGTACACTGTGCTGCATCGCATTACATGTGTCTTTATTTCCCTGTTGATTCTGTTCCATTTTTTTTCACACTCCATGTCACTCTGGACGAAATGATATGTTTAAAGAGGTCTGATCTGCTACCAGTCTGTGATTCCTGTTTAACAGAATGTATGATGTGAGCTAATTGTGTGTGTTGCCAGGTACCCCTCCTCATTGGCAACCAATGATATAGAGTTGCCAGAGGGCCATTACCCACAATGACATCATGTTGTGAGTTGTGTTCAGCTTCAGGTTACAAGAAAAAGGAAGGACAGAGAAGAGCAAAGCGGCAACAACAGTTTTAGTCTTTCTCTGATATGGTCCTTCTGAGAAAAAAATAAAGATACATTTTTGTTTGTAACTCTTCCTCAACCTTTAGAGGTGGATGGGAGATATCTAAACATATATGTTTAAAAAGCTTTTTATTTATTTAAGAATCTGTATCCTGCCTTTTATTTCAAAACACAGTGGTTCAGAACCAAGCAAGAAAGTAAGCATCAGTATTTACAAAAATTATAAAGCTGCAGCTCAGGTGCATTTGCCATAAACATTGATTGATTGATTGATTGATTGATTGATTTGTTTGTTTGTTTAACATTTATATTTATATCCCGTCCTCCCCACCATTTGGCAGGCTCAGGGTGGCTAACAACATATACGGTATACATTAAAATGTCCATTAAAACATTACTTTAACTTCTTTAATTGATTCGAACTTATTCGTAAAGTATGTTCACAGAGTAAGTAATGTTGCAGTATTAAATTTTATTTCTAAGTCCCTCTTTTGTCTGACTTACTCTCAAACAGGTGGAATTGACTGGACACAGCATTTTTGATTTCACCCATCCATGTGATCATGAAGAAATTCGAGAAAACTTGAGCCTGAAAAATGGTAATTTAAAAAAAAATGGAGAGGAGATAGGACAAAAGGAAATATGGAGGCCGAGGACAGACTGGCAATGTAAAGCAGGGCAGCCCCGCGTCGGAAGTGGAAGAAAAGAGTCCGTTCAGACATGTGCATCTGTCCCTCGGCTCCATTTCGCACTTACCCGTCTCCCAGTCGCTTTCCATCCGCTTTAACAGGACACCGGGTAAAACCGGTGTTCAGGGGCCGTCCTCCGCATGCCTCCCGCTTCCAAATAGTGTGAACCGGAAGAAGCGGGAGGCATCCGGAGGCAGCAGTGCGCGCCGGCTCCGTGGCAGTCTGAACGCTCCGTATCAGCACCACTGCGCATTGCTCTGGCCAGCTCCGTGGAGTTTTTCCCCCGCACCAGTTCCCTCCACTTTGCCCCCGCTTTACATTGCCAGTCTGTCCTCGGCCGGAGACTGCTCTTAAAGAACTTATCATAATGTGGAGACAGTCACCTCTCTAGTGTGTATGTTAGTGTCTGTTCAGTGGTTACATAGCCCAAGTACTGTACATCTAGGGGAGCCTTTGACCCCCTCCCTTCACCTATGCACTTTGCCACCATTTGATGGTAATAAATATGCCAGAAAATTGATACCAGTCTTCTAGTAGGATCTACCTCATAGGATCAGGGAGATCATGACTTCAAATTAACATGTGATCCCCTAGCTCCACAAATAAAACTAATGAGAGTAGAAATGGTTTCATGAGCTAGGCAAGAGTAAGAAAGGTGGATTTTTAATCAGAGTGCAGCATTTTCAATAAAAAAAATTATCTTTTCCATATTTTTCTAGGTCCAGGCTTTGGGAAAAAAAATAAAGATATGTCCATGGAACGTGACTTCTTTATGAGAATGAAATGCACAGTTACCAACAGAGGTAGAACAGTCAATCTGAAATCTGCCACATGGAAGGTAACCGTGTTTACCTATGTTGGTTGACAGATTCAACTTGTTTACCATAGAAGGATTCCTAAATACTACAAATGAACTCTTTACATTTCAGGTTTTGCACTGCACTGGGCAAATTAAGGTCTATAATACATGCCCTCCACATGCCCTGTGTGGCTATAAGGAGCCTCTCTTATCCTGCCTCATATTAATGTGTGAGCCTGTTCAGCACCCTTCCAACACGGATATTCCACTGGACAGCAAGACATTCCTGAGCCGTCATAGCATGGACATGAAATTCACCTACTGTGATGACAGGTATAACTGGTCATTGTGTAACCTCAGCAGCATGATGAAAATATTCTCCGTCTACTTTCTCCACCCCGTGTGTAATTTTATAAACCCCTGTTTTGTCCTCACCATCGTTGTCCTTTTTCTAAACTGGAAAGCCCCAGACTCCCCAGCCTTTCCTCATAGGAAAGGTGCTTCAATGCCTTAATCATCTTGCTTGACGTCCTCTGGACGTTTTCCAGCTCTGCAATATTTGTTTGAGCAACAATTTGTTGACAGCAACAAGTAGCAACAACTTGTTGACAGCAGTGTACTTAGAAGATATTCTATGTAAATTCACATTATTCATGAGAAGAAACTGCTCTATTTGTTGAGGTTTTGGTCCAGGCTGCATGGCGCAGCTAGTGGGTTGCATTTGGGGTGGTGGGTCACAAGTTGTACAGGCCCAAAACAGTGACCTAAATAAAAGTTTAAGATCCTTTTGGTAAAAAGCAATTCTGTGCAATATGACCCACCCCACCAAATGCATGCCAATGACTCTATTAGGGGCTTGGCAATAACCAGCTCTTTTAGAAGGCAAGAATTTGGAAAGGGGGTGATTGGGCAAGAGTTCATAGGACCTTTACAATCTAAAACTTCTATAATGTCCCTCTTCCACTAGAGTAATAGCGTGAGTCGGACAACCAAGTATAAGGATGTGAGACTAGATATATAGCTTGATGTTGTCATCCTTTCATGCTTAAACAAAGCATATTTAAGAAACAGTAAAGAAATACATCCCGCATTCCCTTCCAAGTGCTGAAGCCCAGTTCCTATGAACCTCTGAAAAGGACTCATGTCTCAGTTTCATGTATTTTATTGGGTGTGGTAAGAGTAAAAATGGGATCACCCATGAATGCTATCCTAAGAACCAGTGAGGGGCAAAAAGTCACAGTGGTGAAAAACAAAATAATATAAATCCCCTTCCTCAAACTGGCATAATTTGAGCTAAAACCCCTTAAATTTATGGAGATTTGCTTCCTGCATTAGAGCTGCACCATGCAAACCTATTCAATGTTTGTTTTCTCTGATGTCAGTTTCCTCGTGTTCAGTGGAACAAGTAGGTATCCAAAGGATTGCAGCCAGGATATTTTTTTAAAAAATGAAAGGGGAAGCAACAACCTGGACTAAACAACTTCAGTAGATGAAAATTAGCAGCAAGACAAAGTTGAAAGGTATTGAGGGAAAGGCTATACGCCAGTCAGATAAAGTTTTTACTCCTCAGGAAAGGATATGGAGGGGCAGAAAGGAAGGAGGGGACAGAGAGAGAGAGAGAGAGAAATGGGAATGAGAGGAATACAAGAGAATGAAAGCTAAACTGAGTCAGCAAAAGCATAGAAATGGAGATGGTGGGATGGTCTTATTTTATGCTGGTTGAATAAAGAGAAGGCAGTGAATACAGAATAGATGATTCCCTCAGAGCATGATGAAGAGGATTTTGGGGACAACAAAGACAGGGAACCAGGCCCCTCTGAGAAGAGAAAGTTGGGCCCTGTGAACGTTTCCCAAGTAATTGTGGGGGTCTACCCTCTGTGATTGTATGTTGGCCAGTAACACACCAGACCTTGGAGACCATCTTGTACATAATGCTGGTTTGGGGTATGTGTGTTTGTACCTAATTTGCATTAAGCAGTCTTGCCTGTGTGCCTATGTGGCTGTGCCAGTAGAAGAGACATCTGTTGTCAACCCTACCAATATTCCCTCTAAGCTGTGGAGTCTTATGAACAAAAATTCTACTTTGTGAGCTACTGGAATTAAAGTTGTGAGCTTTGCTCTGGAGCCATCCTTCCTGAGCTAAGGCCGAGGACAGATTGGCAGTCCTGCCCGCTCTGCCTCCGCTTCAGAAGCGGAGGCAGAGCGGCCGTTCAGACGGCCGCATCTGCCCCCAGGAGGCAGTCCGGACGCATTGCATCCGGCGCCGCGCTCCTCCTGCACCAGCCGAGCACCACTTCAAAGTGGTGCTCGGCTGCTGCGGCGCGCTGTGTGCGCACATTCCACCCGCTGGAGCAGGTGTGAACGTGCGCGGGCAGGGGCAGCCGCACGGCGTCCGCCCGCCGCTGCAGGAAGCCGCCCGCAGTCTGAACGCTGCAGGCAGCTTCCTTCCGGCGGTGTGCGAACGCCGCACCACGGGGGAAATTCCCCCCGCCCCAGTCTGTCTTCAGCCTAAGACAAAAAATGTGTGAGCCAGAGGCTAAAAAACTGTGAGCTAGCTCACATTAACTCAGCTTAGAGGGAACGCCGGTTTCTACTATTGTCCTCCGGTCCCAACACAGTCCTTTAAATCATAATGTTTCGCCAGTCAGACCATGTAACCTAAATAAATTTACATTATTTTATTATGATGTTGGTGAGACAAGTTGGCGTCCAGTCAATAAACAGAACTTGTGTAATGTATATCATTACTTGTTTTGCTCATTGTCAGAATAAGTAAAACTTGTGCAATGGAGATCATTAATAGTTTTGCTCACTGTGAGATTATGGAGTTAAGTTGCTGAAGGGTTTCTTTTGTGACTGGTGATGGTAATGTATTACCAAGTGATGCTGGGAATAAGTTTTTTGCTCAGTCCCTCTGCACTGAACTGCATTTCTCCTGCATTCTTTTTAAAAAAACTAAAAGGCATTAGGATTTGTCTCCCCCCCCCCTTTTTTTTTTCACGGCACCAAAACTAGTGCTGCAAATTTTTTAAAATCCTTTCTGAATTAATGAAAGTGTCTCACTGAAAGCACAAATTATCCCCCTCCCAAACTTCTGATATGAGAACGATGTAAGTAACAATGGAAGGGTTTAGATTGACCATTATATAAGTGGCTTTAACTAGGCATTTAACTCATGGGAATTGAAATCCGCTTTTAAAATGTGCTGTTCCCAGGCTGCGTAATCAGTAAAGGGCAAAGTATCTTTTTTCCTGGTTTCAGACTAGTAAAGACCAGGCATGTACCGAGCAATGAAGGAGGGCACAACTCAGAAAAGAAGCAGAAGGCGGTGCTTCACTCTTTTGCTCCCAGCTGCCTTTCCGTTGCTGTTCCCTCCCAAAGTTTCTTTTCCCCAGCCAGACATACGCTTGCTGGAACTGATAAAAAACTGGCTACCGAGAGGGGATTGCACAGGAAAATCAGGAGGCAGGAAACAGTTAAGTTCCCCTACTACTACTACCCATTCCAAATTGCATCTCCCCCCACCCTAATTGCTATTTAGATCTTTGGCAGAAATCCAAGTACCCAGATCCAGATTTCTGAGCTGGTTCTGGTTGTTCAGTCCTTCCAGTAAGTGCTTGGAGGGAAAGGGGGGATTAGAATAAAAAGCAACTGCACTTAATGGCTAGATTATAGCAGAGGAGAAGCTAGAGATGTTTGGATGCCCACGACAAGAGGCTGTTTAAGAGAGAATGGCACTCTCCAGTCCACTGTACAGGGTATGCCATGCTTCAGATTTCTGCCTTCTCCTGCTGTCCTCTCCCTTCTTCCAAGCACTACTCCAGGACTGTTCACTCATTCAACTGTGCTGTGCCTAGAGCTGCTGGGGTAGTCCCCACCCACCTACCACTCTCTGTCTGTCTGCTTCTCCAGTCTGTTTGCACGTGCTGCCCAGGGCATTTGCCTGTTCCACAGCATCAGCTGTCCTCTGCTCCACTGTGCCATTCACAGTGCTGCCGTGATGGCATTTGCACGATTCAGGGTTCATGCTCAGATTGCAGTCATTTCCTAATGCTTGGCACTGCTGCCTGGCTGTTGCTGTGTGCATTTCCCCCATCTTTTCAACTGTTTCGTTGGCATAGGCACTGGGAAAGGGCCAGAGGGATGACAGAAACCTTGTGAAAAGTGGCTTGCCATTTTGTAATCTTTTACAAGTGGAGAGTGGCTATTCCTATTGACTTTAATGGAGTTCTAGATTCTGGATTTTCTGAATTCAGATTTTGTTGCTCGTGTACATATTTATACCCTACTTTTCTCCCCAGTGGGGGACCCCAAGGATCTTACAGCATCGCTCTCCCCTCTGCCCTTTTATCCTTGCAATGACCTGTAAGGTAGGTTAGGCTAAGAGGCTGAGATCACCTGGTGACCTCCAGTGGCAGAGTGGAGGTGTGGACCTGTCCCTCCCAGACTCTGATCCAGCATTGCAACCACCACATGACATTGGCTCTGTGCTTCTATAAAGTACAAAAAAGAAGTATCTAATGTACTTCCCTCTTATTCCTACACACTGAAGTGTCCCTCTCTCCACTACACACACTTTTACCTCAGAAGCAGAAGAATGGAAACCTCTGTGAATGCAGTTCTCTGCTTCCCCAGCCTGGAAATGGTAAATTTTTCTCTCACAGCAAAAAGTGCACTGGAAGAGAGGTCTTTACTCCTCGGTGGTTCTTGGGAATAGTTCAGAAGTTAAGTTGTGTCATCCTCTTTAAAAGAGCAAGTCGTATTTTCATTATGTTACCAAAAACAGAAGAGGAAATTGAGCATATTGTGAGTCTGTTAGAAGAAATAATTAATTTGTTGGTCTTAAAGGTGCCACCGGACTCAAACTTTGTTCTACTGCTTCAGACCAACATGGCTACCCACCTGGATCTAATTAATTTTCAATACCAGATTTACTGCCTTTCTATCATAATGATTCTCAAAATAGTCCATCATCACCATGCTCATAAAACAATATATATTGAAATAGCAATGAATTACAAACTACAACCAGCAAATACAAAACAATGCAAAAACAGCAATTTTTTAAAAAAATGGAATTATACCAGAGCTCCAAAGAATTGCCAAGTAAAATTAAAGGGGACAAGGCACAATGAAAATTAGCAAATTGAGGAAGTGAGACAGCCATATCTCAGTAGGGAGGGGTGTCTGAATATCTATCTCTCTATTGCCTGTTTCCTGCCCTTCCACCAAGGCATTCAGGGCAGTACACAAGATTATTCCCTCCTCAATTTTGCCCTCACAACAAACCTGTTAGGTAAGTTATGTAAGAATGTTGGATACTGTTGAGTGTTTTAATTGGTTTATTGATGCCTATGGAATATTTTTTGACCTGCATTGGACCCCCTGGGGGAAAAATGGGCTACAGGTATTTTAAACAAATAATAAAATTAATATGTGACTTAGGGTTACCTGGCAACTGGCGGGGAGGTCCTTGGTCCTTTCTAGGATCTTCTGCCACACGCAGCACGATGACATCACCCAGAAGTGATGTCATCACATCACCAACGTCACGGGGATGACGCTTTAGTTTTTTGCCAAAACTCTATGATTTGTAGCCATTCTTATTATAGAGTTTTGTCCAAAAACTAGAGCATTGCCATGCAACGTTGGTGATGTGATGACATCACTTCCAGATGACATCACTTCCAGATGACATCATCATGTCACCTTTCGGGCCAGTCAGGGGTGGGATTTACCCCCACCGGTCAGCTGGCCAGTGGCAGGGAAGTGCCCCCACAAAGTAGGGTTTCCCTTGCCAGGGTCTGGCAACCCTAACGTGACTGTTGCTTCAATCTTAGAGACATAATAAGATTGCTAAAGATTTGCAAGGAGATACAGTGTGACTGCTCTGAAATCAGTTCTCCTTATAGAGAAAATGTGGCAAACGTCACCCTAGCATAAGGAATGTATACAAAGCCCTGTCCTAGATAGCCCAAGCTAGACTAATCTTGTCAGATCTCAGAAGCGAAGCAGAGTTGTCCTTGGCTAGTATTTGGAAGGGTGACCTCCAAGGAATATCAGGGTTGTGATGCTGAGGCAGGCATTGGCAAACCACCTCTGAAACATCTCTTGCCTTAAAAACAAGTCTAGCTCGTCACCTAGTGGTGCATAATGCTAAAAGAGCTAGAACTTCTGGCTGGCAGACTATCTTAGGATCTCCTGGCTATTCTACACACAATGTTATATGATAATAATAATAATTATTATGCATACAAATGTCAGAAGTGTGGTGTTTATTCCTAAATATCTGATACAGAATGGCCCCTTCCACACGCAGCTATTTGCCACACTAGAGGGATGCTTCATCGACGGATCAAACTGGCGCAATCACACCAGCACATCTGGGAAGAATCCCTCAACTGTCGTCAAGCCGTTGCAAACCGTTTTGATCCAGTGGGGAATCGTAGTAAAAAACTACTAGTGAAACTCAGTATCAAATGGTTTGCTGCAGCTCACAGCTGGAGTTTCCCTGTGTGATCGCGCCAGCGTGCAAGTGTGGTGTTGTGGATAGCGTGATCACACACTATCCCAATGCAATGCTGTTTTCCCCCCCTTCTCCATGTGTGCATCATCAAAAGCCCTTAGGGGGAGAGAAGCAAAGCATCAATTCCCACTTCCCCCATTGCAGCGATTCATCGATCCCCTGTTTAAGTGCCTCGGAAACCCACCACACACAAAACCCCCCCACTCAACTGTGGTTGAGTCTGATCACGCAGCGGCGTTTTGCCCCAGCAGGTCCATGGAGCTGTGTGATCACGCAACTGCGGGGCAAATTGCTCCGGAGCAAAAAAGCCTCGATTCCCCTCCGGATTATCTCGCTCGTGTGGAAGGGACCACAGATTGTAGGTCATCTATGAAGCCCAGAAGGAGATTCACATTTTCCCCAAAATATTTGTGATTATAGTTTTTACCAAAGCCCAGAGAACCTAAGAAATTCCAGAGACCATACAACACAATAAAGGTTATTTTTAAAAAAAATTTATTTACATTATTTATATTCTACCTTTTCATTGAGACTCAAAGCACAATCAGTTGGGTCACATAATATCTGCCAAGCAATGTAATAGAACTAGGAATTATAAAAATTTGAACTGGAGCTGTCGTCTGAACAAATCATAAGTATTAAACATGACAAATTAAACAGTTCAGAATATGGTATTACATTGATAGAAACACAGTGCATTTTCCTGGGCTGATCAGTTACACATTACGATAAACCCAAGACTGCCACTGAAAACCACAACCCTTTGTCAAGCTACCTTCTACTCCATAACCTATAATAAAACTCACATGTATCCTGATAAAATTGCATTGTGCATTTCTCTACCCACAACAGCGACAGTCAGTGACTTTGACAGTGGGGAAATGTACACAATAATGAAATGGAGGGGGGGGACATACAAATTTTCCTGTATGTTGAATGAGGACAGCTTTCTTCAAAGCTGCCATTTTTGGCAGTAGTCTCATGTCTACAACCAGAAAACCAAATCCAAACAAGAGAGCTTCCTCCTGAATGTACAACCTCCAACACAGTGATGCAAACATTGGAATTAAATACATAATTTCTGGTGTCTTTGGTGCATCATCTGTTCTAAAAACATCTGCCACTTGAAAGGGAGTTGAACAAAGTGTGTGACATGACACTGGCAGGCCATTTAGCTTCATATCTGGTGCTTAGTGCCACATGGACTTAGCTAATGCAATTTCCATGCCAGCAGTCGGCGTGCGTTAAGGTTTTGAAAAACGAGGATTCTGACAAAAGACTCACCATAGGTTCAGAAACAAATAAGGTGTGCCTACATTAAGCCACTTCTGCCATGTACTTTGAAAAGCTGGAAATCAAACTTGTTCAGTACATCCAGTTATATCGGGGTGGTTAGATGAGAAATGAATCAATATATTATTCATTTAAAAATTAAACAGCACCATGCTTTAAATTGAAGAGTTAATGTCGGAAGGAGTAGTTCTGCTCAAAGATTAACTGATAAGCTAGCAAAGGCACATATATTGTATATCCAGTTTTGAAAAAGTTGCTTTTTAAAAATGTTAATTCATCCTTAGATAATATTTCAATCTTCTATAGGTCAGGTTTCGAATTTCCCTGTTTTCTGTATTACCTGTTCTTTAAAAGCAAAAAAACACCTCTCTGACATTTAGTACCTGAACAGCTATTTGCAGTATACTGGGCAGATCTCTTATTAGTTCTCAGTGAAAGAAGCAATGAGACACCACCTCCTCTACACAAGAGGATTTAAAGACCAAGATTACATCTGATCCCCTGAGCATGACCTTTTCACAAGGCAGTTGCACTATACAAGGTAATTCTACAGTGTGAACTTTAAGAGGTTGCCATTGTAGTAAGAAAGTTAGCCATTGGCCAAGAGAAATCTAAGAAATCAAAATGCACAGGATTAATATGGACACTGGCACATAATGTTGTTTTCCAACTGCAGAGAGAAACTGACAACGTTAGGTAGCTGGAAATTCTGTCTGGGATTTTCTTGCTTAAAAGCCTTATGTCCCTTCATTTAAATCAATGCATTTTTCCCGTATTGGGGTTCAATTCCCATAGAGCAGTTTACTGCTCATTGCAGCTGACTCCATCATTGGAAATGCCATAACCACAGTTGAATGGGTTGGCATGTAACTTTTTAACATGCACCTTTACTAGTGCACTGTCTAGCGGCTATTGCTTCTAAAGGTGCTCCGAGTTTGTCTGCACATGATCTGGCATCCTAAAACAAAGCCGGACTGAAGTCACACATGCACAGTCAAACCTGGGAACACTGCATGTGGTTGCCCATGCCAAAAGGTCTCCTTGATTCGGAAACTTAAGACCATCGTGTTTAAAATTGGCTTTCCATGTTGCAAATGTGCACCTTGACTGTGTGGCACACATGAATTGATTTGAACTCATTGTGTTGCATATGCAGTGACAAAAATGAAAAGGAGCATTGGGGAGAGTAGAGGAGCAGTTTCCCCCCTTGTGCCTCAGGTGACATGCATCTCTCAGGACAGGTGGTAATATTTAATGTGTGTATTTTATTCAACAAACAAGCAAACCCTGTGATGTGAATGACTAGGACATTTAATAAAGATCATATTATATTAAATATAAAACTTTACGCGACTACAAGGAAAAGTCCATCATGCTTGATGTTCCTTTAATAAGGAACATATTATATTTTTCAAAATTACAAGGAAAAGTCCATCATACTCAATGAGCACCCAGATATAAGCTTATTTCATCCCAATCTTCCTCAGGAGTAATCCTATTATATTGAAAGGTGTCAGCCTCTTGATACAGCTCAATGTCTGTTAAAAGCGAACCAATACTTAACTTTTTTGTTTTCTGCAAATTATCTTCTGGTTCCATTTTAAGTGTTTGTATTGGGAGCAAGCCAGTCTTGTCTTCTTTAACTAGGTGCAAAAGCCTTCTATATTATGCTGGTTTAAATGCTCTCCATGAACACTGTAAAATTATTTATAGTAGTAGCAACCAGTCCTCTTTTCTACCCAGCTGGAAGCCTTCAATTTTAAATTTGGCTGGCAAAATGCTTTATTCAAACCATTTTCTGCCTCTTCAGAGACTTTGGCTGAGGACAGAGTTCTGCCGCACCACAGAAGCACGGCGGAACAAGCTGGAGCAAACTGCCCCGCAGCGCACCGTCCACCCTCCGGCGCAAGGAGGCCGCCCGCAGCATCCACACTGCAGACGGCTTCCGGCTCCGGCGGCAGGATGACGCACGGCTCCGCCCGCGCCTGTTCACACCCGCTGGAAGCAGGTGGAACGCGTGTGCAGCCACCGGGACACCACTTGGAAGTGGTGCCCGGCTGCTGCAGGAGGAGTGTGCCGCCGGACGAGGTAAGTCCGGGGCACCTCCGCAGGGCTGATGCGGCAGTCTGGATGCCCACTCTGCCTCCGATTTTAAAGTGGAGGCAGAGCAGGCCAGACTGCCAGTCTGTCCTCAGCCTTTGTCAAGACAGCTCACAAAGTAAGAGATCAGTCACAAAAAACTTCAATTCTTAAAATGTGGATCCAGAATGAACACTCTTAAAATACACTACATCTGCCACAAATAACTTGACCGTTCATGTGCATTTAAATCAGGCCTGATGTTGTGGCCCTAAGAAATTAATCACACATTACAATTGGTGGATGCAGGCTAATCTCAGAAATATAACATGTAAACAGCTGCTTGCCTGTTCCTCTAGAAAATGTTCCCCTTTTTGTCGGGGACAGCCTAGTCGCTGTTGTTAAAATCGCATGAAGCGAACAGTCAGGATCCTTGTGAGAATACAGCATTAACTGTCATGAATGATAATGGCAAATACGTGCTTGCAGGCAGAGGAGGCTGTGTGTTTGTTCTCAGGTTGTATTTCCTGGCTTTGTAAGGTTTATGTCAACTGGGAGTGATGCAGTTCAGACGTGGGGGGGGGGGGTTGCCTTTTCATTTCACAGGGGTTTTGAAAGATGCCATCTAAGTACGTTAGATAGATGATGTGACGTAAATGGCTACTAGATATGATCAAAACTATACAAAATGTAATAGTCGTTCTGCAAAGCTGCCAAGGAGAGGAAAGACAGCAATCTTTCTGATGCAGTATATATAAGACACTTAATAGAGCCCCCTGTAAACAATTAAGATTTCTGAGGTTAAATCTTCACAGTTCTGTTTATTTGTAACCCAGTCTTTGGTTTGTTCCCTGGTGACCCAAGAAACAGTTTCTCTAGGAAAATTTGCATGGAATTTATGTTAAGAAACATTATTGCATAAGTAAAGCAGCTGACTTGGTGGGGGGGGAGTCCCACAAACTAATATCTTGCATATGTGTATTTAGTATTTTGCTTTAATAATGGCAATAACAAAAGCAGTGGGCTGTAGATACCAGTTTAGAGAGTTATAACTAGAAATTATGAAAGATCAAAGAGAGTGAGGGTCAACAGTTTATCAAGGCTTCCTTCCTTCCTTCCTTCCTTCCTTCCTTCCTTCCTTCCTTCCTTCCTTCCTTCCTTGTCCAATCACGTGGGTCATGTATGCTGAACCAAAGCTGAAAGCTGATGGTAGTCAGTAGTCCAGTCAGATTTAACAATATTAATATAATTTAACTGTGGCTAGGAGATTGGGAGCAGGCTGTGGATTAGCATGTTCACTTCTTTCGTCTTATTCTTGAATTTCCCCCTCTTGTTTCTCGTAACCTTAAGATAACCACTGCGCAATAGTATGTCTGTATAGCTTCAAATCAGTTTGAACCAGGGTTGCAAACATCTGGTTAAAGCTAACAGTGATTAGCATAAAAATTAATGTCTGTGTTTCACTAGACCATGGGTAGTCTGAAAAGAGGAGTTCACATGAGAGAAAAGAGTGAATGCACATAAAAACACCCTATACTGAATGAGACCATTGGTTCATTAAGGTAGATATTGTCCACTCAGACTGGCAGCAGCTCTCCAGGGTCTCAGAGAGAGGTCTTTAACATCACATACTACCTGGGATTGAACCTGGGACTTTGTGCATGCCAAGCGGATGTTCTACCACTGAGTCACAGCCCCCTAGCATGTCAGTCCTGTTCATTTCCTGTTTTCCTTATCCATGGTTAACGGATTGGGAATCTTATGCTTGTATCAAGCCAACGAGAAAGGAGAAATGATAACTGTTTTTGATCTGTTGTGCCTTACCGATTTTAGGATAGGACTCACAATAATGGGTTTAAATTAAGGGCGGGAAGGTACAATTAGGGTTGCCAAGTGTAACTCACTTTGTAGCAGGGGAAGTCCCTGTTCTTGTCGGGAGTCTTCTGGTGCGCACGCTTTGCGTGTGACCCATGATGATATCACCCGGAAGTGATGTCATTGCATCAGGCATGTTGGGGGTGGGACCTCTATAATTCAAGGGGAAAACATAGAGTTTCCCCTCGAATAATAGTGTCCCCCACGAAACGTGCCCAACGCGATGATGTCACCTCTGGCTGATGTCATCACGCCGGGCACGGCTCCACAGCTTGGCAATTTGGGGTGGGGTTCCCCCCAGTGGCCCAATCTGGGCCGGTAGGGAGGGGACCAATCGAGCAGGGGTTTCCTTGCCCTCCCAGGGGACTTGGCAACCCTACTGGATATTAGGAAAAACCTTGTAATAGTAGGAGTTGTGCAAGAGTGGAATCAGCTGCCTAGGTAGGTGGTGAGCTCCCCCTCACTGGCAGTCTTTAAGCAGCAGCTGGGCAAACACTTGTCAGGGATGCTCTAGGCTGATCCTGCATTTAGCAGAGGGGTGGACTAGATGGCCTATATGGCCCCTTCCAGCACTGTAATTCTATGATCCTAAGCCCTCTCTTCTGCCTAGATCTTAAGACTTGATTCATTAGCAAGTATTGTAGTCCTAAGCATGCTTCTTGGAGCTCATGTCTGAATACTGAAGTTTATTTAGCCAAATTTTTGAAAAGCAAGTGGAAATGGACAGGATATAAGTTTACAAGGAATATCCAACACTATTTTTTTCATATAATCAAGCTTTTTCTTTCAGTTAAGCAGGTAAACTGTTAAAAGAAAAATGAAAGTTATGCATTCAGACATGTAATGCAAATATGTTCTTGCATCCAGAATAACTGAATTGGTTGGATACCATCCTGAGGAGCTGCTGGGCCGTTCAGCATATGAGTTCTATCATGCATTGGATTCTGAGAATATGACCAAAAGTCATCAGAACTGTAAGTTACAGGCTAAAGCTGGATTTCTTGTACAGGAACATGAGTTGAGCACTTATCCTGTGGGAAATGTGAATAATGAATTTTAATGACCAAGGGCACTTTACACAAAGAAATTATGGTACAGAGGTAACTTGCATTGTCATGGCAAGTGGCATAGACTGGCCCAGTCACACAGATTGTCTCCTAAACCACTGCAGAACTTTCTTAGTGGCCCTGAGAGATAATTATGGCAGAGGGCAATCAATGTACTGCACATGGATGGCTTGATGGATGGGTCAGCCACCATGCAGCCAAAGTTTCAAATGGTCCTATACAACTTGTTTCTATAAAATAAGACTTAAGAAGCAAGCCACTTTTTATCCGGTTGCTGAAAATTGTTACAAATCCTTAAAAAAAAAAATCCTATTCTGGTAGCCATAAATGAATAAGAAATGATCATTGTTGGGTATTCCAAAAGGCTATATCTGGTTTTCTGAATTGTTTTGGCTTATCCACTTAATCCTTATTCCCAGCTCCATTTGCCCACATTCTTCCTTTTCTCCCTTTGTCTCTCATTTTCCTAATTGTCTGTTTTAAGTAGTAAATTGTTTTGGGGGAATGAGACCCATCTGTTTTTGCTTGTGTAACTCTACTAGGAGCCATGTGCCCTGCTGGCCTTGTATAAATAATAGTCAGTATAAATGAATAATGGGAAGTGGTGCTAGGAAAGCATGACTGAAGGACAGAATTGAGAACATTTCTCGGTCAGTCTGTTGGATCCTAGAGCCACATGTTGTTGAGAAGATGGGCTTGAGACCCTGGAAAGGGATGGTTACCAGGTAGAGCTCTGGGAATTAGTGGGGGCCCCAAAGTATTCTGGCAATCCCAGCACTTACTTGGATGGTGCCCCTTAAGAAGCACTAACATTTTGCAAAGCCATGTATGTCAGACCCCTGACTCCCCCCAACTCTGAGGCTGATTTTCCCGTCAAATTTTTTTTTGTAGTTCCCCTCTGTGTCTGAGTGGCCTTTCAGTAGCATGTATTTCTTCTTTATTTCATAAGTTTTAACTGTCTTACCCTGCTACAGATACTAGTTTAGGCTTCTGACCCAGCACAGGCACTTAAGGGAAAATACAGGAGCTGTCTTGTTTTATATTTAAACCCTTATTGAAATGGCACTTGAGGCAAAATAGCTTTCAAAACAGAAATAATATTCTATTGAACAGGCAGAGAATATATATATATATTAGGAGACTGTCAAGGTTCAGAAAGGCTGAGGTAAAACTTCATACTATATACAAATTTGAAAGCTAAGATCATACAAAAGAGTATTGTTGTGGCTTATTATCAGAGTTTCAAGGACTTTTCAATGAGAGGTGCTTTGCTTAGTATATTTCAGCACTACTACAGGTTCTTAATACTGAATTGCATTTGCTTATAGTTTTAGATTTCTCCAGAGTTCTAGGTCTTCCCTTTAGATACTACAGTTTTTCACTAACTCCTGAGGTGTCCATGGTTCTCCCCTTTATCACAGACCAGGGTTCTCTTCCCAACCCCTTTCACTGGCAGGAAGTTATTCTCCTTATCCCTAAGAAGCAATAACTCCTTTTACTATTTGGCTTGTCTGGGAGTTTTCTGTAAGTACCCAGACCTTCTTCCAAATCCTTCTTCAGTATCCATGGTCTGTATAAGGCTGTTCTGCAGCTTTCCTGACTGAGAATCTAAATTTTCCCTCAGAGCAGTTTTAATATATCTAAGACAGTGGGGTCTCTCTTCTCTCTGTAGAAGTACTTTTATGACTATTGCCTGTCAGAAATCACTGACTCTCAAAGTTTGGTCCCTCAGAAGCCAGATCCTTTGGCTACTGATCCAGATGTTAGATTTCAGACAAAGACCAAAAGGTGAATGAAACTTTCCCCTCCAAATCAGCTGTTTTATTTCCTCTGTAAACTAATGCTGGCCAATCAGAGAGCAAGTAGAGCAGCCAATCACATAAGCTCTTCTCTCCAGGGAAGATTAACTCTTGAACTCCCTGACTCTCAGACACAAGCAGCATTTTAAAAGCCTGCTTTTCTTTGCAGTCTGTCACACCGTGTTAAAATCATTGGGCCCAGGGTGCAGATTGGCCAATGCCTGCTTACTGGAACCTGTAGTTGCCCACCTGCCATAGCATTAGTCTATTTCACTACAACAATAGATCTGTAAATCTTAACAAAATTATTTTAAAAGATTCACATACAGTGATCACAAGCTCAGACAAAGTAGTATGGGAAAATTTCAAAACAGACTCTGAACTATTTTTATTCCTGCTTCTCCCTTCCCTCTGCTTACCCTTTTAGTTCCTTTTCTATTGTCTGTCATTGTAACACGGTGCACATTGTCTAAAAATAGTCTAATCATTTTATGGTTATGTGTTGTCACTCTGTAGAATGCCTTATGAAGGGGAGCCCTTGTCTCTATTCACTGCAATTATTTCTCTGCCATAACTTCATCTAAAGTTGAGCTAAACTAGGAAGACAAGGGGAAAATCAACACTAAGTAATAAACTGGGGGGGGGGGGGGGGCGGGATCCACTTGGTATATTTGAGGAAATTGACTGCATGGCATTTTCAGACAAAGGGATTCTAAATTAACTTTGTAGTGCTCGTTTGTTTTAATCTTTCTCTTGTCAAGGAATAAATGATACATGAACCTCCATATGTAACTCTGGCTTTATTCACATGAACAAAAGCAGTTAGGTAGACTTCTTGGAGTTACTGTGAAATGCAGGATTCCTTTACTATTCACAAACTACACTTTTTTGCTCCAGCAACAGACTGAGCCTCTAATAGAACTAGCATAGCCATTTGCAACTACCAGCTTTTAGTTCTTAAAATTTTTGCAGTTTGTATTCTGGTAGCTCATTTTCCTTTGTTCAAGTAACTTCCAGCATCTCTTTTGCCAAACTTCTTGACTGAGCCTCCCATACCTCAGGTTCTCCAAGCCTATGCAGTTCAAAATATCATCAACCTTGTGTGATAATATGAGAAAACAAGAGAGACCTCATGTTCACAAAGCTCTCCTCAATTAAGTTCAAAAAACACATATTCCCCTCCCGTTGTGAGTGGATCCCAGGAAAACATGCTGTAGGAAATACCAATGCAGGAATTAGATGCCAGTGTTCCCAAAAGCAGTTTCCAAGGCAGACATTATCTACAGCAAATTTTTGACATGCAGATTTTAGCTGTCTTCGATTTTTATAATACTTTGTCCGAGGATTTGTAGTAGGAATGACTCACTGACAGAGCAAATGTTTGAATGGACCTTTGGAGACATCCACTCTGAATGTGGAGTATCTTCCCACACCTCCTACTGCATAACACTTTCTACTCCAAAAGCAAAGACTTTCAAGAAAGAATCCTTTTGATACACTAAGAAACAGATTCAATGATGCAAGTCAGTGCTACCTAGACCACATTGCTTCTCAATCATTCATATCTTGTCCTACCCATCATTCTGTCGAAGAACTTGGGCCCCACCATGATAGAAAGAAAAGGCATTTATATGTTTACAGGCAATCCGTTGTTCCATTTATTAGTTATAGTAAGTTTTAAGGGCATAAACATAGCAGCAATACTGTTGGGAGTAAGTTTTGTTGTGATGGTTTTAATAGCTAATCCCTGGCAGGTCGGTAGGGTTGGCAGGAAGCAGCTAGTGGGCAAAGGAACAAAGGATTAGGATTACGAGAAACAGAGTGACCACGGTTGCTATTAGAATGCCAAAAGGTCACAGATGGATAGTCTGTGGCAGGTAGTTTTGGCAGGAAATAATGGCATGTCACCAGGGGTCATTTCATAGAAAAAGAGGTGCAGGAGCTCATTAGCATAACTCATTAGCTTATGCCACACCCCTGACATCACCGGCCGAATGTCAGTTTCAGCCCCATTATACCCTATGGGCCATTGAAGTCAATGGCAAAAACTCATAGGTTATATGAGGGGCTGGAGGAGAGGGGGTTTGAGAGAGAGGCTCCAAACTTGCCGGGTAGCTGCTGAGGCCTCTCCCCAAAATACCCACCAAGTTGCAAGAAGATTGGACCACGGGGTCCAATTCTACAGGCCCCCAAACAGATTGCCTCATCCCCTCCATTGTTCTCTATGGTGGGAAAAAACATTACTTTTTTCCCACCATAAAGAACAATGAAGGGAATGGGGGCAACCTGTTTGGAGGCCCATAGAACTGGACCCCCGGTCCAATCTTCCTGAAACTTGGTGGGTATTTTGGAGAGAGGCTCCAGCAGCTACCCTACAAGTTTGGAGCCTCTCTCTCAAACCCCCTCCCCTCCAGCCACTTTTTAAGCCACTGCTGAATTTCGGCGGCAATTCAGTGGCGGGCCGAATCAGATCAGAGACTCTGATTCAGCCTGTGGCTGCCCTACTGCCCACTCCTGGGCTGGCAGAGCACCACTCCACCTCGCTCCGGCCCCAAATGACCCCTGCATGTCACACTTGCAAGTGAACATGGGGTTCAGGGAGAGGAATTTCTTAGTCATTGTAATAAAATGACTAGACTGCTTCTGTGAACCACAAGTGGTATACCACCAGCTTGAGAACCATTGACAACTCAAAGGACTGAGTTGTACTGACAAACTCTATATTTAGATATATGCCAAAATAAACTGAATTCAGTATTTAAATTGTCATTATGTTTTATCAGATTAAAGCAGTGTCCCGGGGTATATACACCTGTCTTTACATAATCCTGTTTGTAGGATTCAGGTTTTATTAAGCAGGCAATAAACAGTGTTTCATAGGTCAAGATAAGAGGTCCCTGCTTCCAAAAGAACTAAAACCTAAAATAGAATGGGGAAGATTGGATGTCATTTTGTTTTTGCCAGGATAGAGAAGTTGGAAAGAAGCAAGGGTGGGGAGGCCGTAGTGGATGGTAGTGGGAAAGCATCTGTAATTAGCCATTTGGGAAGGAAGACCCTTTCTTCTTATGTGCTTATCCACCCACAAAGATAATCTGAAAGCTCTTCCTGTGGGTACCATGTATACATAATCAGTGACTTTTCAGTGTTGGCCCCAAAGCTACAGAAATTCCACCCAAAGGAGCCTACCGTGGCTTTCATTTCTGATGATTTTCATTAGTCTATGATTTTGTAGAAATCTAGAATGTGTTGGTTCTTTTAATCTGCTATCATATTCTTGTAATTTTGTATTGGATGGGGGGGTTTATATGTATTGGCTGCCTTGATATTGTAGGCGGAAGTTGACTTTATTTGTCTTGAATAAAAGAAAGACAAGGAACTTTACAAGCAAAAGCATGATTGCATTGAGACAGGCCAGTTTGGTGGCACACTTTCATCTGGAAGAGAGATCCATTTAGTATGGGTCTTCTCAAAGTATGTTTACATTAGATTGCAGCTTTGGCACCCTTATTTAGTATTTCTAGAATTTTCCCCAAGAACTTTGTGATCACTATCCATGGGAAATCAAGGCAGGGAGAGAAGGGGGTTTGCCCAAGGCTTATACAGTGTATTCATGAATGAGCATATAAAATACAAATAATAAAACAGTCAAAATGTGAATACTAAATTAAATACACCAGACATTTACTTGAAGAGTATAATTTCTTAAGGCCACCTCCATCAACTCTAGGAAAAAATCAGGTAATTTTTTACAGCTGGATTTTTGTAAATTAAAGAAGTACCCACGATCAAGAGGAAAAAATGAAATATTAAGGGAAGTGCCTAATTTTTTAAGAATCCTTTCTCTATGTTTACTTCTAAGCTACAGCTTGCTGCTATTTTTTAAACACTGTAATATATTCAGATGCAGTAATCATGTTGTGGTAGAATAAACTCATCATTGTCTGTTCTTGGCTTCATATAAAAGTTCTATAAAGTTTGAGAGACTTTAATTGGCACTCATCAAATGCAAGAATAGGATTTAATTTGGCAGATTTGGCATGCACTGCTCCTTACAACCTATGGAGGGTGAGTGAGAGAGAGATGAAGTCTTTGTCATTACATGATGTGTACTGACGATGTTCTGTAAAATTATACTAGGCACTTAATTATGTTCTATAATTAATATTTTGTAATAATTCCCAGTTTGGATCTGTTCCTGTTCCCACTGAATTTTGCCATTCATCTCAACAGACAGGCAATTGGAAGTCCTTAGTAACCTCTTTATCAATATATTGTCTTGCAGTTTTAAACTATTTAAAATGTTAGTATTGGGGGGGACTGAGAACTAAAAGGCAATCCTGGATCCACTCCAGTCTGGCTTTCGCCCCGGCCATGGGATGGAGACTGCAGTGGTCGCCCGCATGGGTGACCTCCGGAGGCATCTGGACTGAGGTGGGTCAGCACTGCTATTGTGATTTAATCTAATGGCAACGTTCAACACGGTCAAGTATGATCTTTTGACCCACCACCTTGCAGATGCAGGGATATGGGGGACTGCTTTAAAGGGACTGTCCACCTTTCTCCATGGCTTGGGCAGAGGGTATCTCCACATTACCCTTTGGTATGCGGCATCCCACAAGGGGCAATCCTCTCCCTGATTATATTTAACATCTATGTGCACCCCCTTGCCCAGTTAATCCAGAGGTTTGGGCTGGGTTATCATCAGTACATTGATGACACCCAGCTGTATCTGTTGATAGATAGCTGCCCTGACTCCACCCCAGAAAATTTGACCAGGACACTGGAAGCCGTGACTAGTTGGTTGCAACGGAGTCCCAACTCCCAGCCTTTGAGGGAGGGGGGTGCCATTGACACCAACTCCAATGGTGAGGAGTCATGGGGTGATTCTGGATACCTACCTTTCTGTGGAGGCCCAGATCACCAATGTCACCAGATCAGCCTTTTTACCATCTTCAGCTGGTTAGGCAGTTGGTTCTTTATCTCTCTACCCATGACCTCGCAACAGTGGTCCATGCAATGGTCAGTTCCAGGTTAGATTACTGCAACCCTGGCCTTGAGTCTAACCCAGAAACTTCAACTGGTATGAAATGCAGTGACACACTTCCTGACTGGGACATCTATGCAGATACACATTCAGCCAGTGCTGCACCAGCTGCATTGACTGCCAGTTGAGTACTGGATCAGATTCAAGGTTATGGTATTAACCTTTAAGGCCCTTTATGCGGCCAGGGACCAGCATACCTGTGGGATCATCTCTCACCATATATGCCCCGAAGCATCTTGTGCTCATTTGAGCAGCACCATTTAGCAGTCCCCAGCCCAAAGTCCATCCACCTTGCCCCGACCGGGGTCAGGGCCTTTTCAGCCCTGGCCCCTCCCTAGTGGAACATGCTCCTGGTTGAGATCAGGGCCCTGCAGGATTTCTTACAATTCCACAGGGCCTGCAAAATGGAGCTGTTTCACCAGGCTTTTGGCTGAGGTGGCGGATGTCCAAATGACACTGGCTTTCCCTGCTCAACTTGATCAATCTGCTCCATCCACCTCATTTGCTTGAGGGCACTGCCCATACCAGCTGGCGCCAGCACCAACTGTTTCTGGTTTCCCTAAGAGAAATGTGCCCGCCCTTGCATTGTCGCAACAGCCACTGTAATTAGAATTGGTTAAGCTGGCATCAGGGAGTATTTTAATGATTTATTCAGATGAAATTGTTGATGTTTTTCTGAATTACTATTTATGGTTTTATTATATGTTGTGAGCTGCTAGAGCCCTCTTGCATGGTAGAGTGGGATATAAACTGAACAAATAAATAAATAACATTAAATATCTAATATATTTTAGGGGATTTTAAAAAAGAGCATAGGGATGCCAGCCTCCAGGTGGGACTTGGGGATGCCTGGTCAACACCAGACTACAGAGATCAGTTCCCCTGGAGAAAATGGGTGCTTTGGAGGGTGGACTGCAAGGCACTGTACCTACTGAGGGCCCTTTCCCTTCCAGGCTCCATCCCCAGATCTTCAGGGGTTTCCCAACCTGGAGCTGGCAACCCTACCCCCCCCCCCATCTCCTGCTGGTGGCTAGGAGCAACCTGGCAACCCTAAATGGCATAGAAGTTAGCAGAATTCTTCCTCTCGTATCCATGCATGGCCTCTCAGAGAAGCACAGCAGAAGAGGGCAGGGCTCCTGCTATTTCCAATGCTTCCAGACCAATAAGGACAGAAATTTACTACAAGCTCATCAGCCATCTGACACGATGGGAATTTAAAAAGGGGAATAAAACTGCAGGCAGCCTCCCATTCCATCAATATATAGCATAAATATACAGCCTCACTGTATGTTGCTCGGTAAGTCTATAGAAGACAAAAAGTGGTTTAGGAGTAGCCCTGCTGGGTCAGGCCAAGGCCTCTCATCTCTAGCTTTCTGTTCCCAATGGTGCTGCTGGGTGAGGTGCCTCTGAGACAATTGTCGAGGTTCTGTTTTTAGCTGTTATAGCCAATGGCCATGTTTTCCATGAAGTTGTCTAATTTGTATTAAAAGTCATCTAAGCTAATGTCCATCACTCCATTTTGTGGTGGTGAATTCCATTAGGTAGTTATGTTGCATAAAATAAATACTTCCTTGTCTTGAATCTATTTGCAGTTGACTTAACTGGGTAATCCCGGGTTCTGGTACTGTGCACTAGGGACGTCCCTAGGCTCTCTGCAGCATGTTATGCCTCCAGTCCGTACACAGAAACCTTTTCCCACTGGACGCCCACCCCCCACCCCCCTACCCATAAGACTGTAAGGGACGGGTACGACCACCGCTTGCTGTAACAGAACATAATGTGATTCACTTTTTAAAAAAAAGATGAAAGCATTAGAAGGCTGTTTTGGTAATGTAACAGACAACTCTCATTAGGACTCTTTATTGACAAGCTGATTATTAGGAAGCCAGTTTAATAACGTTTCACAGATGCAGCAGAGCCCATTTGCCAAAATGATCTTTAGACAAAACCTTTTGATTTTTCTCCCCCGCACAAGTAATTTGGTAATCAAAAGGCAATCTTCTAAAGCAAATTACGGTAAGAGCAAGATAATTTTAAATGCGAAACTTCAGCAAGTGGCGGGGGGGAGGTGAAGGGAAAAAGGCAAAACACTTAAGTGCACATATACAAAAGACTTAGATTATTTCTTCATCCTAAAACACCCACTCAGTCCACTTGTTGTTCTCACAGCCACAGAGTCCTACTCCAGAGCCACTGTTTTTCTATCACAGCACCATTCAAAAGGAGGTGCTTCCTGGGTAGTGATGCAGTCCACTGCTTGCAGGGTGCAGATGGTCCCAAAGGGGCTTGGAGCCTGGGGCTGCAGTTTAGCCCAGATCTGTGCAGCAAGACCCTTGGTTTTCAGGAAGATGCTGGCACTTGCACCTATGAATGCTATTTATATCCATTTTTTTAAAACACACACTGTATTTTACCTAAAGGTTTTATGAAATCACTGCTATGTGTGCTTTTCCCTTCAGTGTGCGCTAAAGGCCAAGTGATCACTGGACAGTACCGCATGCTTGCAAAACATGGTGGCTATGTGTGGCTGGAGACCCAAGGAACAGTTATCTACAACACGCGCAACTTGCAGCCTCAGTGCATCATCTGTGTCAACTATGTTCTGAGGTAGGTCAACTGGAAAGAATTTGGGTTGCCTCAGCATTTTGCCTTGCAGGATTCCAGGTTTCCATTTCCTGGTCATCCAGCTTCCTTGTGGAAGCCAGGAGTGCCTGTTCTTCAATATGCAGGATACCAGGCCTCCTTAAGGAAACATGTATTTGCTCTTCCTCCAAGTGTATCTAAGAACAAACCCCTGAGGCATCTCCGTTACTAGTTCTTGATCTTAGGCCAGTGCTGTAAGCTGGCAAACCAATGGAAAGGAGGTCAAATCTACATCTGACTTTCCCGCTAGAATCATTCTAGTTTTTTTTAAAAGTCTATACCTGTTTCTAGTTTCAAACCATACTTGTTCTAGTTTAAAAATTACTGTTTACATTCGTTAATTGCCCTCCTGTGGTCAAGCTAGCATTATACTGCTTTAAACAAATCCTGTTGCTTAGTACTCTTCAGAACCAGGGAGTGAAATTTGAAACCAGCGTGAAATGAGCATAGGAAAAGACAGCAGTCAAACTACTTCAGAGGGGAGGTGTAAATTGGGCCTTTGTGTACTTTTAGGTTTTCTAGGCAGGGGTCATTTCCTAGAAAAAGAGGTGCAGGAGCTCATTTGCAAAACTCATTTTCATATGCCACACCCCCTGACAAAGGGCAGGCATGTTTAAAATAAGGTATATGCAAATGAGTTTAAATCCCCCCCTTTCCTGAGTCTTTCTGTGAAAGGCAGGCATGTCTCCCCTTCCCCTCATCTCCAGGCTCCAGTTCCCCTCCTGGAGAAAGTGGGTGCTTTTGGGGGGCTCCGTGGCAGTGCACCCTCCCACTGAGAGACCTGGGCTCCACCCCCAACCCTCGGGAGTTCCCCAACCTGGAGCTGGCAACCTTCCACCCCATCTCCCCCCTAGCTTCCCGTCCCTGCCACCCCAGTGATGCACCTGAATGCTGCATGGGCTCCGGCCCAGCCGAGGGCGCTGCAGGCCAGCCTCTCCCAGACCAGCACAGCCTGCAGGGTGCTCAGCGGTGGCTCGTAGGGCACCAGGCGGCACCCAGCTCATGCACTCGTTGCTTCTGCTCCAACTCCGGTGCCGGGGGGAGGAGGAGCACTGCCCCTGCCACTGGCCAGCCATCCCGCCACCACCACCACTGCCGCCATCCTTCACCCGCCCGCCTGGAGTCCCCCGGGAGGCCGGCGCCCAAAGCTAGGAAAGGTGCAGGGGGGGGGGCTCTGCTGGGCTTCTTCTGTTCAGCGGGCGGGCAGAGGAAGCCAGGGGAAGGCATTTAAATGCCTCCTTGCAACTCCCCGGGCCCTTCCTAGCTTGCACGCCTTGGTGCGTAAGCTAGGAACGGTGGGGGGGGGCCTCTGCGGGGTGTCTTTCTCTCTAGAGTCATGCCACTGCTGCAATACGACTCTAGACAGAAGGAGCACAGGGGTGGGGAGCTGGCACTGCCGTTTGTGCCCGCTCCTGGAGTGGCACTCTGGCCGCAAATGACCCCTGTTTCTAGTTATCAGTTATTATTAAGTCCAGTCTTCCTAAAAGAGAATACTCCATTAGCCTCTAAAAATCCCAGTTGCCCAGTTGCCACAGTTGCCAACCAAGTCATCCACGTACAACTTGAGGTATACATATACACAGAATACAGGATCAGCTAATGGTAGGAGAGGTCAGAGAGGTGCTCAAGCCTTCCCTAGCTACTTCTTCTGCTTTCTTAGGAAGCTGATTTTAAAAAGCAAAAATATACGCCAGTTTATGGGGGTGAGAGAGAGTGGAACACACAAATAAAAATTATATCACACTCAGTGCAGAAACTCAGTGCAGAAAAAATTATATCACGCTCAGTGCCAGGGGTCTGTCATCTAAACAATGGCAAAACTAGGAGCTGCTGTATTGTAACAGCATCCTAGCATCTTTTGCCCTCAGCATCTTGGGGAGGGACCATGGGTCAGTGACATAGCCTCTGCTTGGCATGCAGAAGATCCCAGGTTCAATCCCTGGCATCTCCGGTTAAAAGGGTCAGATAGTAGGTGATATGAGAGACCTTTACCTAATGCCCTGGAGAGCTGCTGCCAGTCTGAGTAGACAATACCAGTCTTGATGGACCACTGGTCTGATTCAGTATAAGTTTCATCTGTTTCCATTTTCTTTGGGCCTCTCAGGGAATGTACATGTGGCAAGGAGTGGGAGCAAAACAGAAATTCCTGCCCTGGCAATGCTCCCTGGGATTCCCAAACATGCCTGTAAAGAAAGGAGGTTGGAAGATAATCCACTTCTGGCTAGAACAAAAACTTGACATGTGAAGATCTGTTAATGCTTGTCAGTGGTATGAGTGGCAAATCCACTTGTCAGTTCCTCATCCTAGAAGAAAGTAAATATCTGTGTCACTGCCTTCCAGGCCATATGACCATTCATCAGCCAGTAAAACATGGTATGATTAGAGAAACCTAATTCTCTGTTGCCCGAGACAAGCCTGTTGGTTCACTGTGATTCCTGTATCGTGATTTTACATTTTCACTTCATTGATCCAATACAAAAACTGCCTAGAATGAGATGGATACAGTGCAATTACTGTTTGTTCCAAATGAACGGATGACATTTCTGTCTCCAACAACTCATCCAGAATCAGGTGGCAGTTTGCTTAATATATATATGAATGAAAATATTTCCCCTTTTAACTGTTTGTTAACATCCTACGAAGTGCAAATGTTTTCTAAAATGCCCACTTGTCTTGTCTTGTTAGTGAAATTGAGAACAACGATATTGTGTTCTCCATGGATCAGACAGAATCGCTGTTTAAGCCTCGCATGATGGCAATGAATCCAAGCACATTTGACAGTGGCGACCCAGGAGTGGATAAGAGCGATTTCTTGTTCACCAAGCTGAAAGAGGAACCAGAGGAACTGGCCCAGTTGGCACCAACACCAGGCGATGCTATCATATCTCTTGACTTTGGTTAGTCATGTTTTTGGCCCACTGTGGGGGTGGAGAGGTGACACATCTTTTTAAATGTACTCAGTGTTTAACAGTCTGCCAGAGCGCTATTGGTTAGATGTCCAAGAAACTAGTAAACACAGAAGATCTTCCAGCAAATATTATTGCCTCAAAGTACTTCTTGCTTTAACTAATACTTAGGGTCACTTGTTATCTTTGCCATTTAGTTTATTTATCTCACACTGACCAATCTATGAACATCCAAACAGAATCCCAGATATGTACCAATGCTGGAACACAGTCTGCCCTTATTCAGAGGTAGGGCCACCTGAACATTAATTGCATATGCATTGCTAATCAAAGATTGCTAACCCAAATCTATTGAACATCCCCCATCTATTCACTAATGTGTGATGCCTAAATTCCTTACACAACGAACAGATTCTTGAACTACACAATCACATCTAAAGACTTGATGTTCACAACTGTGGCTCTGGGCCAGTCACATCCATTATTCATTTAGACGAGGCACATAAGCTTATAAGATGCAGGGAACACCCCTTGACTGAAAAAGAGGAAAGTAAGCCATCACTTACATTGCCCCAGGTTGCCCTTGGCAGCAGCGGTATTCCCAGTGTCAGCAGACATCCTCTAGGGATCATAGACATAAAATATGTTTGCATCGTGATCACTTTAGAGCTGCATATGACAAGTGGGACAGGGTTATGGCTGAACACTTGTTTATGCTAAACCGAGATTTAGCTATACTCTTCCACGTGACATAAGGGCCACCCCCACCCCCACCCCCTTCCATTTTTCTCTGTGTGTTTATGTTTTGTTGTGGCCTGACTGGGACAGTGGGATCAACAGACTCCCAAGGATGAGATGACCTTGCATATGTCAATTTCAGGGACACAAAAGTTTGAGGAAATCTCTACCTACAACAAAACTGTGATGACCCCAAACAAGCCGTGGCCTCCAGAAGCCAAGAGCCAAGCTCCCCAGGCTGAAAACCTGAGCATGCCATCATTTACACTGCCCCAGGTGGCCCCCGGCAGCAGCACTCCCAGTGCAAGCAGCAGCAGCAGCTGTTCCACCGTAAGGAAAACCTTTTGAGATGAATGTCAACTTCTCATTTCTTTTGCACTAGGCTGTGGTGAAAATGCATGTTGTGAAATCAGGCCACACATTACTTTTATGGCTGCTTACATTAGGTGCAGTACAAGCCTTTTTGTCTTTTGAAGTAGCTGTGGTTTCATCAAAACCAACAAGTTGTGATGGTTGGACAGTGGACAGTGATGGTGGTGACCTGGGATGGTGTTTTGACCAAGGAAGGCCAAGTTCTCTCTAATATTGTCACTGGAAGGCCAAAGAGCATTAATTAACCCTCCAGAACACAGCTGCATACTATTAGACTAATGAAGCTAATTTTATTATTATGATATAAATATTCATGGCAATGTATCTGGTGAGATTTCCTTCCCTATTTACACAAAGGTGGTATTAATGGAATCCTGTGAGTATTTTTGAGGGGCTGTGGTGGCTCAGTGGTTAAGACACTGAACTGCTGACCAGAAGATCGGTAGTTCGGCAGCTTGAGACCTGAGTGCCGCGTGACGGAGTGAGCTCCCGTCTCTGGCCCCAGCTCCTGCCAACCTAGCAGTTAGAAAGCAAGAAATTGCAAGTAGATAAATAGGTACTGCTTTGGTGAGAAAGTAACAGCGTTCCATACGCCTCGGCATCTAGTCATGCCAGCCACATGACCATGGAAACATCTTCAGACAGTGGTGGTTCTTCAGCTTGGAAACTGAGATAAACACTGTCCCCTAGAGTCGGATTTGACTGGCTTTCAAGCAAAGGAAACCTTTACCTTTATAAGTATCTTTAAAGCTGGTGGAAGTTTAAAAGGGTTAACTATATAGTGCTTTTATTAAAAAAAATTCCAGGAGATTTGAAGCTGAAGGGGGAAATGCATGGATACAATATCAGTTGTCCATTGGATGCCATAAGTTTTAACAATAAGTGGCACTGTTTCTAGGTGCTATCCTTATAATAATCCCTAACACAATTTCATGGGTTGGACCAAGACTAAATTTTCCACTCATGCGACACACTTCTGCTGGTGGAACAATGTTCCTAACTCCCCACGCGCTCCCAACAGAGCCCACAGATGTCCCCAAAATGCTAGTCCTGGGGAACAGGGGACCCTCCAGAACAGCATGGGAGGCAAATCTGGGGTCTGCAGCAGAAAGGGGGAAGTGGTAGGGATTACACTACCCTTTCAGTTGTGGAAAAATTAGTCTGGATCCAACCCCATATTTTTACATTAAATTGAAGTTACCAAATCAATTCCCTTAGTTTGTCTGCAACTATTGGGTATATTTGACCCCAATATCTGTAGAGTCCTCTTCTCTTTTGGTGTAATAGATGAACATGGCTTTTTCTGTAATGACTGAAAGTATAATTCTCTATATTTAGCTGGTGTAATTCCAGAGCAGTTAATACACATAAAGCCACATGAAAGTGAAGGGGAAAAAAGAATCGGGCTCTCTTTGTTCTTTAAGAAGAGATTTCAGTTTAATCCTCTTGCTTATTTTATAACAGACATCTATCGATGCAATGCAGAACATTAGAAAGCAAGTATGTGGCTTAAAGCTTACTCCTCCCTTCCCTTGTACCTCCTTCTGTTAACATGTCTCTGCCCTTACTTTATCAGCTAAGGATCCAGCACCCAGTATATCATTTCCCCCATGCAGATCAGCCACTTGGGTCTCTGTATCTCTGCATACTAAAGATAGCATCATATGATTACTTATTCTAGGATGCAAGATAGGCAAGTCAGGAGCCCCTGATCTTGCAAAAGATTGTTGACTTAGTTTAGGCTCGGTCCACATGAATGGCCTTTTCAGAACACTAAACATTGTGTAAAAGAGAGGTCACTTCTCAAGGGTATGTATACACACCATCCCATTTTTGCCACTGGTAAACAAGTGTGTGTGTATGTGGGGGAGTGTTTGCCAGATCTGTTTAATCAGAGATAGCACTGGGATGAAAAAGTAAGTGTACACAGTAAGAAAAATGACCAATGGGTTGTTATCCTGGAGTAACTACTTGTGTGAACTTAAAGACGATCTTTGAAAACCTTGATTTAACGTGATATCAAAATATAAGCATATCTCAAGAAGAAATAATTTAGAGGAAAGCAAGTATCATGTTTTCAAATGAAGCTATTTAAGAAATAATTTCCTGTTACAGAATCTGATGTCGCTGAATTTGCTCTTCTTTGAAAACAAAACAGTGCAGCCAGACAACTGCTGCTTCTGATAAGCCCACAGAAATCTTTACTAGCCCATCTGTCCATACGTGCCTCTACTAGTCATTTGTTGCCAAAAAAGAAAGAGCCATCTTTAGATACCCACTGGAAGAAATTCTTATTTGCCATAGGTGAGCAGGTTAGTGACATCCTGCATGCTTGTGAAAGACCATTCTTTTGTTCTGTTCTGTTCTTTTTACTGCAGCCCAGTAGCCCTGGAGACTATTACACTTCCTTGGATGAAGACCTGAAGATTGAAATGATCGAGAAACTTTTCGCCATGGACACAGGTGCCAAAAATCAATGCAACTCACAGGTCAGTAATGCAGTGAGGCAAATCTGACACCACCAGTGTGAAACACACACACTTGGGGTGCGATCACACGGACGTTTATTGCGGGCCTCGCGGCTGTTCCCCATCGCAATTAAAGGGGCTGACTAGACGGCCGCGTCTGTCTCCCGTCTCGAAGCCACCCCCCCCCCCCGCACTCGAGCCCGCTTTTCCAACCACCAGGAAAAACAAGTACCTTCCGTTTGAGCCATCGCGCTTGAAAGAGCAGCGCGGGAGAACCCGGGTTTAAATGCCCGTGTGATCGCACCCTCGGTCTCTGTCTTTCTCTCTTCCTAAGATCTGTGGCATCCTATTTAGCATCAGTGGTTGCTTCTCTTGCCCACCAGGATTAAGACAAAGCAGAGTGCGTGGTTGTATGGGCAGTGCATAAATACACAAGTAATGGAAATAAGCACCATTACACTAGAATCCTTCTCTCTGGCATTCTGTTTTCCTACGTAGAGGGACTCTTCCCCACCCCACCCTCCGTGGAGGAACATTCAGTCTAGTGAGACCCCCACCTGCAGTCTGAAGTGGTGAAGTCCAGGCACAGGTTTACTATTCCAGTGGGAACTCAGCTCTCCTATCACTTGCAGTTCAGGGTTAGCAACGTGGACTCCTTTTCATTTCAGAAGGCTTTTGTGGGAGGGGTTCAGTCCAGTCCAGGGGAGCCTGCTATTTTCTTACTCCAAATCTTAAATAATATAACAAATGCAGGCACTCTGTTACTTATTGCAGTCAAGATCTCAATTTCTGTTTTTCTCCAAATGAAAGTCTCTCATTGACAGTACTACACCAATTTTTCCTAATGAGGATCTGCTGCTTGGGTGTATGTATATGATATGCACACACATATACAAAACAGAAGGCTAGACTTGCTTGTTATCCCATTTTGGGCACTTACTTTGAGTGGTAAAAATGAAATATGTTTTTGGTGGAGTTTCATCTCTTTGTAACACTAAACTAGAATTTCTCTTTGGGAACCATCATAAGCAGGTCTATGCAGACCTAGTCTCATACAATTCAGTTCCAGAAAACTGTTTGTAGTGCAAACTGTGTCGGAAAATGGCTTCTCCAAATCCCTCCATGAGCTCAAAGTAATCTCCAAAGGGGGGGGGGGGGGGGGAGAGTGGACTTGACGTGGGAACTACCACTGCTTATGAGACCTGCTCATTCAGACTGAAGGTTTACCTACACATAACTTCTTGGGACTGAACGGATTCATTCCAAGTGGCAAGGCACCTTGCCCAGCACAATGTTGCAGAGATTCTGGCTTGCTTATGGATGCACTCTCACTAGCAGTAAGAAGGGCATCCTATGTCCTAAACATATCGGAGACTGGTAGCCCCCAATCTGTACACATTGATGTGCCCTACAAACAACAACTTATGCAGGTAACAACATGTTATGCACATCCAGAAACTCTGTGAAAAGCCAGATTCCCATGTGCACTTAGGTTGCCTGCACACAGGACCCTTTGAGTAACACATGGAAGTTGGATTGAACAACAACAGGATACAGATTCCACCCCACTCACTTATTTTAGTCATAGTAAATTTATATTCTGCCTTTCTGCCATTTACATATGTAGCATAAAGCAGCTGATAGGACAAACACAGGAACAGATAAAATTGAAAAATGATAACATAACAGCAGTGATGGGAAAGTATTTTCTATTGTCCGGAAAGGATTACTGCCTTGGATATTACATTGGGGCATGAACGAGGGACAATCTCATTTCTGGAAACTTCATGTGTTAACGGTTCTGTTATTCTCACCCTCACCACCCTGTTTTCTTTGCACAGACTGACTTCAATGAGCTGGACCTTGAAACCTTAGCTCCTTACATTCCCATGGATGGAGAAGATTTCCAGCTCAGTCCTATCTGCCAAGAAGAACGTCCTCTTGCCGAAAGCGCTCAGCTCACGCAGCAGAGCTTAAGTAACATGAGCAGCCTCTTTCACCCCCTTGCTCCTCCCTCACAAAACCAGTTCCTTCCAGAAAAATACTGCCAGCAGATGTCTAGCAAAAACATGAACACTGGTCAGGAAAGTGGGCCATCACCCTTCTTCCACCATGGGAGCCAGTCGTCATCATTGCTGTCCTACAGTGCACAAGCCAGCACTCCACTGTCTTCAATGGGTGGAAGACCAAATACTCAGTGGCCACCTGACCCTCCATTACAATACATTCCTACGAAATGGAGGGTGATGGGCAACAAGTGCTCTGGACCCCTCACCAGCTGTCCATCAGGACCACCATTGCATTTGCCTAACATGGACTTGTATAAGAAAAGGTAACTCCAGATGTAAAATATGACTATTCTTAAATGATTGGGCTGGTTCGCACATCCTGTTGGAGGGCAGGGGATAGAGCCATGAATGATTTTAACTTACAGCTACCATGTGCACATGTAAGTCAGTAGCTCATGGGTCTCATCTGCAAGACTCCAAAATAAATTTTGTGAGAATACAATTTTTGCTGCAACTGTTTTGTGTGACAACGGAGTAGAGAACTGTCACATGGTAAAACTGACCCAAAGTAATGTGCGAAGCGGCTCAAAAGCCCCAAATTTCTGCTTGCCTGCTTTGAAAATATGTATTTTCCTGATTAGTTGAAAAGTAACACAGCAATTCAGTCTTTTTTTTACATCCGTGACTTCCCTTCGCTTGATTCCAGTTGGGACTTCAATGTGGTTTTAAAAGTATGTCATAATTGACTTCCCCAAACAACAAAAATCATTAAGGTAAGAAGTAAGCATGTTTAGATAAGACAAAGCAATAGGAAAGTTGTTCATTCTTGTACCTGAGACAAGTGTGCTAGCTGTAATACACATATTACACCTGTGCTGAGAACTTCAAAATGGCCGCCAGTCTGTTGCTAGGTTCCTATCAAAGTGCAGGTGCTTACCTTTGAAGCTCTTCTGGGCTTGGGACCTGCATGTGGAACTCATGTGGAGCTGTGTGGTAACTGAGGTCCTCCGGTCAGAGCTTGTTGATTGTCCCTCACAGGCAGATAAAAGCAGCCTGTGCCCATTCAAGGACCTTTTTGGTGGCCCCTTCCTTGTGGACTAGCCTTCCAAAATGTCGTGAGCAAGGCTGCCATTTTAGTTCAGGTCCAAGGCTGAATTTCTTAAGAGAGTTTTTGTATAGGACCTTAGGTTTGAATTGGTGTATATTTTAGTTATTTGTATTTTAAGTGGATGTATATCTGTTTCAATGACTTTCATTTTTGTACTCTTACCTTAGATATAGATTAAAAGGTGGGGTATGACTTATTTAAATAAAATAAGTAAGCGGCTGGAACAAAAAGTAGGAAGTGTGACCATAATTAACTCGACAGTCCCAGAAGTAGAAACCTCATGGGGAAGTTATCCTCCCACAAAAACTGGAAGGTTGCCAGCAGAGCAGTCAAATCAGGAAGAGTGGGCCAGGAGTCAGGAGGAGGTCAGTGCTGTGCTCATGTCAGCTTAGAGAAGTTTGCATAGGTTTTTGTTTCTTTAAAGTAAGAATATTCAAATGGACGCGTGGGTTTTTTAAAAGTTGCAGGCACCCATCTCTTCTTGTTCCAGCCTTCCTCCAATAGCCCCAGGGAAGCATATGAGCTCCTCCTTTTTATCCCCACATCAACACCAAGGTTTAGGCTAAGAGACTGTGGGAGCAATCCTAAGCAGATCTACTTGGAAGTTCTTCAGATGCAGCCTGTGTCTGGCCAAATGTCACTTTGTGAGCTTTATAGCTGTGAGGGGATTTGAACCCATGTCTCCCCACTCCTAATGCGTATTGGCTCATACAGCCAAAGATTATGTGGATACATTTGCAGGCTTACACTGCACATTTCCTGATAAGTGTAACTGCTTGGGAGTCTTCCATACATCATTGGCCCAGAGCAAAAGCAGCTCACCCATGTCTCCTTCCTAAGCCATTGCAATAACCACCGACAAGCCAGAACTACATGGCCAGGGTCTGTATTGCAGATTTTGTATATCCACCCAATAACTGCCTAGAAGGGCAGGAGATAGTTACACAGAAAGTAGCCTTGGGATGTCTCTTGTGGCCTTTCAGATGTTAGCTCTGCTGAGTGAAGCCACAGGAAAACATCTCCCACATTGCCTCAAGACAATCCACCTCTGGTTCAGTTCAGACATTGCACAGAATCATAGCCTAATTAAACCAACTATAGTTTGTATGATTAAAAGCCAGCCATTCTGCTAGCTGTGATTAGTTTGGGTCTACCAAATCACAATCTGAATCCAGGATCTGAGGTTGGTTTATTAACCACTGTTAGTCTTGGCTATAGTTTCACTTCAGGTCTGAATGCAGAAATCTGGATTAAACTTGGCTTGTTCTCAGGCACTGCCTCCCAGGCAACAGAGCAAGAAATGAAAGCAATATTTTTCTCGGAAAACCAGGGCGTGATTGTCTGTGAACTGAATCTTGGTTTCACATAGTTTAAAATAAACCATGTTTTCCCATGCTGCTGAACTGAATGAAAGTATTACAGTTTAAGTCTGAGCAAAACCAGATAGCTTCTGCTAGCATGATCCTTACTGACCACAATACACAAGGACAGCAAAGCTGTGGAAATAGATTCTTCCCTTAGAAAACTTTGCTTGTGGTATAAAAAAATGGTGGCAGATAAGTATTTATCTATCCATTCACGTGGTTCATTTGAATTTTAATATATTTTTCATTTTGGTTTTTCTGCTTGAGGAGTTTTCTGCTCATGAATGAATGGTGTGGAAACAAGAAACAAATAACCTGTATTCCATCATTTATTAGCATCCTATCGCTGTTTCCTGCAGTCAGTTGTCTCTCAGAAATGGTGTTCCAAGTGTCTTTGGGCCAATAAAGCACTCAGAGCTGTATTAGGAATCACAGTGCAGTGAGTCTCATTGCTCTGGTATGAAGGGAATAAAAGAGAATGGGTCTTGCCTTTCTAGGTCACTGAAGAGCTTTGGACAGCGGGACATAGATATAAACACTTCGCGGATGGCTCTTGCCAACAGCTTGAAGCTGAAGCGGCAGCTGGACTACGAGGAGCAAGTGTTTCAGCATCCCAATGGGGTAGCCTATCCTTAATCATTGTTACCTATCTCTCTGAATAATAATTCTGTTCTCGAGTGGCAACATACCATGTGCTCCCATTGGCTGTAAAATGCTCTCCGTCAGCCATTGGCCCATCAGCAGCCACTCAAGAGTACTAGCATGCCATTGGCTGGGTGCTGGGTCTGTTACTCTTCCCCGCCACTCCCCTTTCAACCACTGTTCTCTGTCAGAAGCACTGTGGCTCCCAACAAAGACATTTCTCTTGCTTAGCTCCTGTGTGGGACTAAGTGTTTCCTCAGTGGCTGATATGAGGAACTCATAGGGTTGCCAGCTCCAGGTAAGGAAGCCAGTTTAAGGAAGCCAGAGTTTGGGGAGAGGAGAGGAGAGGAGAGGAGAGGCCTCAGCTGAGTAGAATGCCATAGAGGCCACCAGGCAAAGCATTCTAACTTTTCCCTCAGTGGCTGTTGGTAGGTAACCAAGCTTGGTTCTGTCAGTAAAAACACAAAGGAACTAAACCCTTTCTACGCCTTTGTGAGGAACTCATTGGGGCCAGTCCTGAGTATGGTTGCCAGCTCCAGGTTGGGAAATTCCTGCTGAGTCCTTCTGCCTCCCCCCCCCCCCCCAAACGCTGCCTCCACAGGATCCACCCTCCAAATCTCCAGGTATTTCCCTACTCAGAGCTAGGAACCCTACATTCCCCTCGGTGCCTGCTGCTGGTCAACCAAGCTTCATTTCTGTTAGTAAAGGCCTATCATTGTGTCCTTATACCCTGCTGAGATGGCGCCCCCCCCCCATGACAGCCAATGTGACGTGGCAGTCAGGGCTTCAGAGCACGGTAGATGCTGCAGGTGGGATGGGAGATGGAAAGCTGAACAGTGAGGGAGAAATTAAGGTAGGTTGATGCTTGGCTGGGGAGGAGATAGGGTTGCCAACTCCAGGTGGGAAATTCCTGGAGATTTGAGGGATGGAGCCGGGTGAGGGTGAGGTTGAGGAGGGGTGGGGCCTCAGACAGGTACAATGCCATAGACTCTGCCCTCCAAACCAGCCATTCCCCCTTGGGAAACCACTGTTGCCAATATCCAGGTGAGGGCTGGAGATCACTCAGAATTACAACTGCTCTCCAGATGGCATTGATCGGTTCCCCTGGAGAAAATGGTGGATTCTGTGTTCTTATACCCTGCTGAGATGCCCCCCCATGACAGCCAATGTGACATGGCAGTCAAGGCTTCAGAGCATGGTAGAGGCTGCAGGTGGTGGTGGGAGATGGAAAGCTGAATATTGAGGGGGAAATAAAGGTTGGTTGATGCTTGGCTGGGAAGGAGATAGAGTTGCCAACTCCAGGTGGGAAATTCCTGGAGATTTGAGGGATGGAGCCTGGAGAGGGTGAGGTTTGAGGATGGGTGGGGCCTCAGACAGGTACAATGCCATAGACTCTGCCCTCCAAACCAGCCATTCCCTCCTGGGGAACCACTGTTGCCAATCTCCAGGTGCAGACTGAAGATCACTCAGAATTATAACTGCTCTTCAGGTAGCAGAGATCAGTTCCTCTGAAGAAAATGGTGGACTCTGTGTCATTATACTCTGCTGAGGTTGCCACAGCAAATTGACACTGAGTGCCCAAGCCTTGGCACTCTCCCAGAGCCTCTTTCCAGAGCGTATTGTATTTATTTCCACAATGGGCCTTATTCCTAGTACCCATCATAAGTTTAAAGCAAAATGATTTTTTTTAAGTTGCCCTTTCTTAACCACATAGGCTTGTCCTCCTTTCTCCCAACAGACACAGGGAGACACCTCTGGCATCAACCCAGCTCACCTAATGTGGAAAAGGATGAAAATTCTCAAAGGCGAAAACTGTGCATTGCTCACAGAAAGGAAGTCGCTCAGCACAAGTGTCCTTAATGGTAAGAAGAAAATGACAATATTAAAGCTAGCAGAATTGGAGCACCAAGTGGTGTGGTTTGTCACTGCACAACAATTACTGAAAGACAACCCGCAGAGGTACAGATGATACACTTGCATGCCCTGCCCTCCCCCCCCCCCCCCCCCATTTCATCAAACACTCCCTGTCATGCCTGCCTTGGCTGAAGTGGCTGAGACCAAGATTGAAAGGTCTTGGGGTTGTAGAGGATCACTTGAAAATGATGTGTCAGTGCATGGCAGTAGTGAAAAAGGCAAACTCTGTGCTGGGGAGTATTAGAAAAGGGGTTGAGAATAAAATGGCTAATAATGTATTCGTTGCATCTGCATTTGGAATACTATGTACAGATCTGATTGCTGTGTCTCAAAAAAGGTTTTTCAGTGCTGGAAAAAGTACAGAAAAGAGCAACCTGTGAGGAGTGTCTGAAGACATTGGGACTTTTCAGTGTAGGGGGAAAAGACAGCTAAAGAGGGACATGATGGAGATCAAACTATGCATAGGGTAGAGAAAATTTATTTATTATTTATTTATTTATTGCATTTATATCCCGCCTTGCCAGTGGACAGCCAGAGCTTTTTCACTGTCTCCCATAATGTTAGAATTCAGTGCTACCTAATGTGATTGATGGGCAATAGATTCAGAACAGACAAAAGGATGTTTCTTTACTCAATGCACAATTAAATTATGGGATTCATTGCCAGTGGACATAGCAATGGCCATGAGAATAGATGGCTTTAAAAGGAGTTAGATTCATTGAGGATAGATCCATCAGTGATTACTAACCATGGTGATAAAGAGAACCTCCACATCTAGAGGCAGTAAACGTCTGAGTATCAGTGCCATACAGCAACATCAGGGGAAGGCCTTGGCCTGTATGTCATAATCGTTTGCCCTCCAGGTTGGCCTCTGTGTAAAACAGAGTGGTGGACTAGATGAGTCACTGGTCTAAATCAGAAGTCTTCATCTGTTCTTAAGTCTCTGGTCTTAAGCCTGGTTCAGGCATGCACAGGTATCACGATATCTCACCCATTTAATTACTCACCATTTGGGGCTTGTTCACACTGGCCTGTTCACCAGTTGGTGGCTTCAGCATCGAGTGATGGCTTGCAGTCTGAATGAGCTATCAAAGATCCGGCACCATAGCTAGAATCCTCAGATGATCTAAAACCAATTACTTTTCAGTAGCTTGGTTCTGACGTATCAATTGGAGTGCCAGGCTAAGTTCAAGTGCCCAACTCTACCATGGAAGCTTTCTGGGTGACTTTGGGCTCTCAGCCTAACCTCCCTCACAGGGTTTTGTAAGAACATAATGAAGGTAAAGAGAACAATGTTTTTAAGCAGCTTTGGGTCTCCAGTGAGGAAAAAAGACGGCAATATATATTTAAATAAACAAACAAGCACAATGATAAAGAATAGTTTGGTCTGAAGTGAATGAGCCTGAAACAAGACTCTGTCCACTTGGGCAACCCCTTCCTTCTGCCCTAGGGTGCTGTGAGTGAACGAATAACTTCATTACTTCCTGGTTAACAGGAAACCACAGTTATGTCTAACTGGACCCTGCAAACGACGATGTGTTTGTCCTGCATACCAGGATTGCAAAATGAGAACAAACCACAGATATCAAGCCTGATTTGGAAGGCAAGCACAAGCTTCACTTTGCCACTTTGGGTGCCATGTCAAACCATGTCCCCCCCCCCCCACCTGGGAAGTAACCAATTAGTGTGCGGCAGGAGAGGAGGTTAAGAGGGTGAACCTGAGATTCTCCTGGCATGGTTGGTGTTAACCAAAACACTGTGATCAGTTCACACATTCTGCCACCAAGTGCACAGTAATCAATTCCAGAAAAATCCAGTGGTCACACATGCATATATTAACAAGGCAGAGGGATGGGTTGGTGTGCTAATCAAGCATGCGTAGCAATCATGTTTAAATGAGATTCTGTGCAAGTACTAAGTCCTACAGGTGATTATTCTACCTCACCAGCAAGAAAACAATGTACCTTTTGAAGCAAATTGGTATATGTCACACTGTCAAAAATATGAGTTGTCTGGATCAGGCAAAGGTTCATGTTTTTGTTTTTGTTCCCACCTACAGCTAGCTGATGTTTGTTTTAATTTCTTGCTTCCCATCGTAGATGAGTTTCTTTGTAACTCGCAAAGAGACTCGGGCCAGCTACTGAACATGGCACGGCAGCAGCTGCAGCTGCCCCCCTCCTCTGGGAACCCTGCTGATCATCCTAAAGCCACATTATCCCCCCACTTCTACAATTCCCCTTATCAGGACTTCCATGTGCCACAAGCTCGTAGGATGTCAGGTAACGTCTGATGCTCATCCAACTAAAAAAACTTTTCTTTTTCAGTCAAATCCTGGAAGTTTGCATTTAGGCTGCTTGTCACAAGATAGCTATGAGCTATCCCCTGAGCTTTTTACCCCCCTGTGTATTTTTGTTTTATATTTCTTTTTAAATATATATATATAATTTGAAAAAATGGTTGTTTATTTGTGTTAATGAAACAATTTTTTTAAAAATGGCTGCATTCGGTTCTTTTTTTTAAAAAATTGTATGCTGCAAATAAACAGACACCATGGTTTTGATTCCTCAGCCTCTGACTTATGGGCCCAGCCTGTAGCACCACTCCGCTGCAGACTCTCCAGACAAGCACCTTGCCCTCTTCCCTCCCTCGCACACTGGATCTTCCCTCCGTTATTTCTTCCTTCTTGACTGAGCAGCATCTTTATCTGTTTTCTTCTTTTCTGAAGGTTTATGGCTATCCCACCCTGTCATTTTATTGTATTTTGATGCTGGCTCAGTCCAGGTACTTGAAGGAAGAGACAAGATCACCTCCTTAACTTCAACTTTTGAAAATGGCACACGAGAGGCTTTTTAAAGTTCAAAAATAAAATATTTTATTCAACATAGAGGTCAGGTGAAATCAAGTCTGAGGTTAAACAAATATAACTCTGAGGTAACTTGGTATAATCACAAACTCCTGTTCATGTGTTTCCAGCACATGAGAGTTTAAAGCTTTACACAAAGTCTTAGAATGTTTGAGATGAGAAGCTTATGGTTCAGTGTTTTCTAACATTCCAGTATGCTTTCTTGAGTTTATCTGACTCTTCAGGTTTCAGAAGGCTGGAATATACTACCAAGTACCCAAATTCTTTCACTCCACTCCACTCTTTAGAGCTATTTCCCTTATCAACTGGGCAGGGGATTTCTTCTCTCTAACTAGAAGATCTATCCCTTTTCCTGGCCCAAATGGGGGGCTTCACCAATCCTCCCACTTTTCCTTGCCAACCTTCCCAATCCTCAGTCAATGTTAAACTTTCTTCAGTCAGTCCTAAACTCTCCTCAGTAAGAGCTAAACTGCTTCTGTTCTCAGTCAGAGCTAAAACTAAGCTCTCTTTAGCAGTCAATTCCCAAGTCTTTCGACTCAACTGACACCAACCAATAAAATCCCTTTGAATAGCCTAGCACCCAAGGTTCTCTGGCTCTGTGAAGCATCAACCCTTCACAGTCCATTCCATGTTTACACCGCATTTATGAGCTTTTAAAGTGCAGTCCGTCACACACCTGCAGATCAGATGCCCTAAAAGAAGGCAGAAATAGAAGAAGAAAAGAAGAAGAAGAGATTGGATTTATACCCCACCCTTCACTACCCGAAGGAGTTTCAGAGCAGCTTACAAACTCCTTTCCCTTCCCCTCCCCACAACAGACACCCTGTGAGGTAGGTGGGGCTGAGAGCGCTCTGACAGAAACTGCTCTTTTTCAAGAACAGCTGGTACAGAGCTATGGCTTGCCCAAGGTCATCCAGCCAGGTGCAAGTGGAGGAGTGGGGAATCAAACCCGGTTCTCCCAGATTAGAGTCCGCGCACTTAACCACTACACCAGTCTGGCTCACAGACTGGTTAGAACGGGGTCCAGGAAGCCAAAAAAATGCAAGAAACAGCTGGAAATGGCATCCTGTACAATCGGTATAACACTCGCAATCATCTCGTTTCAGGAGTAGCGAGTCGCCTGCTTGGCCCATCGTTTGAACCGTATTTGTTGCCAGAACTGACCAGGTATGACTGTGAGGTTAATGTCCCGGTGCTGGGCAGCTCAACACTGCTGCAGGGGAGTGAACTGCTGCGAGCCCTTGACCAGGCAACCTGAGGCCACTCGGCAGGCTTCCCAGGCCTGTGACTGCGCCCAACAGCCTCAGTTTTTAAATCTATTTTTGCAAGTAGATAGTTTCTAATATTGATTACACTGTTACAAGATTTTACTTACCTATTGAACTTGTCCTATTACCAAATAGTGGCCTTTTTGTGAAGTTACTCACTTTTCTTGTTTGTATTAAAAGAAATAGGCATCTACTGTATTTTTCCTTCTATTTCGATAAAAGGTTCTTTAGAAAGTTTATATTATATAATTCCCCTTCACCATGTGTAATTTATATGTTCTAAAACTTCCTTGATATTCATTCTAATTAAAAAAAAAAAAGATGTGTGTGTTCTAATGCCTGTATGTAATACTTTGGCTTCATTATTGCAAAGACTTTATTTTTATTGCCAAAGATAAGTGGGGGGGGGGGGGAAATCTTTCCCCTAATCACAGTCAGCACTGGTGTATTCAAATAAAGCTGCCTGCCCTTAGACTTTCTACATCCTGCCTTTTCCAAAAGAAAAAACCCTGCAACTTTTGATCTCTTTAATAGCTAAAAATGCAAGAGATAAAACATTCTGAATTCCCCTGCATGTACTCTTTCATAATATGCAACTTGCCAAGAGCTAACCACAGTGCTGGAGTCCTGCAAAAGTAGCAGGATTACAGAGTTTTCCCCCCTAATACTTGCTTAACAAATATAAGACCTCATTTGTATCAGGAAGGAGGGGGAGCTCAGCTACATAAGCAACCTGAGCTGCAGCTTGACTCAGCCATATTTCAGTATCTGACAATGAGTGTTGGGAACCTAGCATCTAAGGATGTACCACTTGAATCATAAAGCGCAGCTATTTGGGTTAGAAATTTTCTTGGGCTGGCCATGATTTGAGGACTGAGGGTTATTTTTGCCAACAGAAGAGCTAACATTATTAGGCAAGTAACTGCCATGGGAATACCAAGTGCCTTCCCCACCAGAATCAACCCAGCTCCCAGAATAAACTCAGCATGATTAAACAGGTGGGGGATGGGTGCTGCCATTTTAGATTTTTCTGGCAGTGTGAAGAATTCAGAATGGCAGAACTCCTGCTTCCAGTCTTTTTGAGATCAGGATTGAGTAAGCTCTCTGAGTAAATTGGGAGTTTGGGAATGCATCAGAGTTGGGAAAAAAGGAGATAATGGGATTCTGGATTGTTAGAGAGATGTTTCAATCCCTGGTTTTTAATCCTCCAGTTTTTTATATGAAACATAACTGAGTCTTTGATATTTTTCTCTGGGCTAAATATTTATCATATATTGGTACTTTGTTATACCTAGATTTGGAACCATGAACCCTTTTTTAGGAGTTATTTTACTTAGATCTGGTAGAGTTTGTTGTTGTTGTTGTTGTTGTTCTGCTGCTGCCAATGTTGCAGGGCTTGTCCAAAGGCTCTTGCTAACACTGCTAATTGCTAGTTAAGTGGGGCTAGTTGCAGCTAGTTAGCCTCCTCCTCTGCAATAATGAATTTTGCTGAGAAATATGACTTTAAATGTCTTTGCTTGCCTGTGTATTACCATGTTATTTGTAGGGAAATCAAATATTATGGGCTTTGGAGTGGCTGAGTGGGAAACTGTGCTGTCTGTATAGCTTGACTTTTAATTGTTGATAGCCTTTCAGGTGCAAAATAAACTTGCAGTTGGTCCTCAAAAAGCCGACCTGACGTTTTGAGAAATGCCATAAAACAATGTTGGTGCTCAGGAATTTATTTAAACAGAAGGATTATGTTTTGTTCCCTGTAATCCCCATTGCCTTGGCTGGGCAAACAGGCACGCTCTGTACTCAATCCAGCAATAATATACATGCAAGGAACCAAGCTGTTCAGATTTGTTTTAATGATTTATTAAAGCCTAAAGTTTAAGTGATAGGATCAAGGCTATGAGGGCCAAGGGGCAAATTTAGGACCATTTTTAAAAAACAGGATTATATCAGATCATGCCCATCTGCCAATATAATTGCCAGATATAAATTAACATAGCTGTATAGAAGCCAGTGGACTCACTGAAACTAGAACAGTGTTTGTTAGCTCCTGCAGATCATGGCTGCAGTCCAGAGAACACCTCACATGAGTCACAAGTAACCTGTCCCATTAATTTACAGGACAACATATGCTCTGAGCGGCCTCTGACCCTACAACAAGCTAACATGCCCCTATTTTGGATTTCCTCTAGATCATAGAACCAAGACTTTTGTAAAGCTAAGTTGAAGCTCTGTATGATCTTCCGTGAATTTATGGAGCTCCAGCAAAGATGGGCTTCCCCATTCATGCTCCAGCTTTGCTGTTAGCAAACATGCAGCTGTCTCTGGCACTAAAATGTGAAGTGAGATTCCTGTAGGTAGTATATCTCCATGAGAATACTGAAGTTCCTGTGCCCCAAGGGACTTCTGGCAATAGTGCATCCTTTAGTTTCAGTTCACTTCACTTTTTTGTGAAGCTGAATTCCATTTTAAAGGGCCAATTTTGACATAATGTGCACAATCCAGAGCAGTGCTAAACCCCTTTCCCTTTGAAATCTGATGGAAATAACTGCCTAATTTAGTACAGGTTACGCTCAATAGATGGACATTCTTCCTCCATCAAGAGGGACCTATGAAAATTCTTCTGTAGGCAAAAATTTGTGAGCAAAAATGCTTGAGAATTCAGCCTGCTTGGGGTCCATGTAGGTGTTTGCCTTTTAATTTAATTTCCTCCCATGAGCATTCCTCCATGGATGCGAAACTGTACATCAGAACTGATATCAGGTTTGCATTCTGGAAGCATTTTTTCCAGCTCTGCTCCCCTGTCCTAGTGTAGAATCTCCCAGGTGCTCAAAGCTTGCACGCAAAAGGCACTGCTCATTTTGACATTAGATTTTAGCAGCTTCTTTGTTGGTCACAGAAATTGCACCAGTGAATAGTCCTTCTACAAGAGGCATAAACTGCATGACAAGTAAATCTCTTGGATTCATTCCCCATGGTCTTTGCCACTACTCAGGAGATCTGCATCAACAGGGGAAGGCCCCCAGGTGCTGAAGGCAGGCCCTCACAGAATCCCTGCTCTTGCGAGACTGAGTCGGGACCTCTGCTAGTGCTTGTGCTTACTTCAGTGTATGTCTGTGCCAGTATTGTGCAAAGTTCAAGATTAGTCTCTGGATGCTGAGGATCATAACACTTTTAAAATTAGAAAGCACTGTGTTGACTGAGCACTTCAAATATACTGTCTTTCAGCAATTTATATGGTGGGAGACAATGGTGGGGTGGGAGGGATGCAATTAGTTTTCTGTAATTTTTAAATAAAGGTTTAAGGCCTATGATGAAGTCAGAAGTTGTTACTAAAAAAAAAATGCACGATTCTTCCAATGCAAAGCACTTTTAAGTCTTATTGGCTTAAGACAGTGTCTCACACAAGTAACTGCCTATGGCTGTGATTGGCTGCACATTTCTGTTGATTATCCAATCAGAGGCAAGACCACATTTGCTTCTGAGAAATGAGTGGAATTGGGCCTTTTGTGCCATGCGTTATTGTGATTAGTCAAGTTAAAGGAGCATCAGTTAATAGGGGCAACATGAGGCCGCCCACCTCACCTAGTTCACTCTAAAATAATCCCACTGGTTTATTGTTGTGACTCTGGAGCAAGCTGTTTGAAGCTTGTGGCTATCGCTCAGAGGATCTGACAAAGCTGTTGTGGTAATGACTTGTGTGCTTGAAGGTTTAATGACACCTTTTTTACTTTTAGATTCTGTATACTTTAAGCATTAAAAAAAATATTTGTACCCTAACCATTTACTAAACACATTTGGGGGGGAGGGAAAGGGGATTAAGAAAAATCCATGCTTAAAATATTAACCATAATTATTGTCATAATTATTTCATGCTCTCTATATTGTTGGATTTCTTATTGATAATATTGTAACTGTATGGGAACTTTTAACTTGAGAAGGAAATGTATTTTGACACTGATACCTTATTAAAGTATACTGATCCTACATGTCTTTGTGACTCTCTTGTTTCTGACAAAAAAAATGTCACTTGGATGTATCATTGTAAAGTATTTATTAAATTATTTATAGAAAATAAAAAAGGTTTGCACTGATCTTTAAATGCACGAAACAAGGGCAGACAAATTACCTGCTAATTCTCAAATAGGGCATCACAGGAATAGGGATGTGGAACAAACTGGGGAGCATGACAGCAACCTTGTGAAGTGAGTTAAGGTGAGAGAGAGTGACTCGCACATGGCCCCTCCTGAAGCATCATGGCTGGTTGCAGCTTTGAACAGTCCAAACAGCATTACTGTCCCTCTAACTTGTGAAATTAGCCACATGCTGCAGACATGGAGCTGAGGCAGTTAGGGACTAGGGGCTATCAAATAAATCCATGGTGGAGGTGAGATTTGAACAGGCAATAGGCTGATGATAACAAGGCAGTGCATGGATTCATGTGAGTAGCCATGTTGGTCTGAAGCAGCAGAACAAAGTTTGGATCCAGTGGCACCTTTAAGACCAACAAAGTTTTGTTCAAGGTATAAGCTTTTGCACATTTCTTCAGACACAATGAAACTGAAGTTACCAGTCCATACATATGGGTAGAGGGTGGGCAGCAAATTAGCATACAGCATAATGAAGATATTTAACAGATGCAAGGACCAAACAGGAATAACAAGCTTAGGTTACCATTTGTTTGAGCATGTTTGTTTGTTTTTATCCTGTCCTTCTTTCAAACAGCTCAAGACGGCATATATGGTATTTTCTTTTCATCATTCATCCTCTTAACAATCCTGTGAAGTAGGTAAGGCTGAGAGAGAGTGGACACTATTGCTTCTGAATAAGGATTTGATCTTCTGGACCCAAATCCTGTACTGGAGAGACCTTAAAAATGGGCCCACCTTGATAGAATTTTTACACAAGTATTTGTGATATTTATATGCTGCCCTTCTACGAAGGAGCTTAGTGAGGCATGCTAGGGCATGTTGTCAATATTTTGGAGTTGTGGAATTTTTAATAATGATTTTACACAGCAAACTGCCAGAGTTACCTGTTTTCACCTTTTGATTTGCATAGCATTCAATAGCAATTATCTCCCTTGTTGAATTATCTCCCTTGCCTCCCTGTTAGCAGCTATTGTGCTGTGAATTGTGGCGGGGGGGGGGGGGTCTACAGTCCTTGCACAGGATTTTTGACGCAAGACTAGATAATGATTGGGAAAAAATAACATTTTGAAACAGCAAAACTTTCTTAACAAGGAATGCTCCAGGAATTAAAACTGCTGAACATTATTTTTGATGCCTCTTTCAGTTTTTTGTTTTATTGATCTAGGCTTAGCAGGGCTGGTTTCTACTTAATATTTATTCTCTAGATGGGTTTTTCTCTGCTGATACATTTCTGTATCTGTATACCCCCCCCCCCCCCAATCTCATGAAACCTGCAGCCTTCCTACTAATTTAATACCCAGCACAAATCACTGACAGAGGACACAGGTGCATCTTTAGATGACCTTGATTCTCAAGGGCAATGGAAACACGCAGGTTTTAAAGCTGATTCTTGAATCTACTACTACCATGTTTAGAGGGGTGGAAGTGGGATTTGTTGGGTCAATTGCTTGATCAAAAGTGCTAAAGTATAGGTGCACATGACTTGAACAATGATATGGCAACTCTCCTAGATGGGGAGGTGGTTAGTTGTAGCATCCCTGTGCTCCAACACAGAGGAGTGATTGTACGAAGCTCAAGAAGTGGTTTGAGGCCATAGAGGACCATCTTGTGGTTCTAAGTGCCATGCTATATAAAATTTTAAGTGTCTACAGGATGGCCCCTGATCTTGCACATCTACCAAAGAGGCCCTCATTAATATAAACAGACTGCCAAGGACAGAAGTATGTATTGTATGTCATTCCATGACTGATTATCTCCAGGTTTTTTAATGCAAAAAGTGAAAGTGGCTCCAGTGTGAATAGACAGACCGGGGGGGGGGGGCTGTGTACACTTTCCTTGCCAAGCCATTTTCTTCCTTAAAATTAATGGCCACCCAGCTGCATTCCTATTCATGGAGAAAAACCATAGATGTGTAGTTTGGCCCTGAGAATGGTCCTGTTCACATCATCTGAGAAGAATGGTTATGAGCCATCTGTAACAAAAATGAGAAATCCAAAGAAGTCAAAACCAAACCTGGGCTTGGATCCAGCATAGGGTTTCCATGAGCAGAAGGAAACTATGCTCCCAGAGACAGCAGCCCTCCAACAGCAACATTTTGTAGGGATTTTAAAGCTGCAACAAGAGAGGGGGAGGTCAGAAAAATCACATTCTGCAAATCTTTCCAGACCTAGAAATAGTGACCTGGAATCCTCACAGAGATCTTGTTGAATAACGTATGGGTCAGTCTCAGTGAGCTGACTGTCAATATGAAGGATATAAACATGGCCAGCTCCTGACTTCTGTATAAGATTGGGGATGGGGGGTAGCTTTATTTCTCTTTCTACAAAGATGCAACACACACAACACATGAATCAGCCCATCACCTGTCCTAATCACTGTTGGATATTGTCACTCTGCATGCAAGAGGATCTGGGAGGGAAAGGGTTAAGAAAATTCTCTCACTAGGTTACACTTGGCAGTTGGCCCCACCCTCTCATCCATTAGATGTTGAGCTTCTTAGGCCATTGCTTGCCTTCTGTTTTCATTTTCTACAGGACCTCTCTTCTTTCTTACATGGGCTTGGAGCTATACCAAGTTAACCGTTTTGAAGTTAATCTGTTCACAATAAATTTGTGTATCTCATGTAAGACATGCTCCTATTTTTGTAAGTAAAATTTCTTTATTTTGTTACCACTGGAATCAGATCAACATTTGTAATTTGTTTGAACAACATTTCTCCCCTTAACTAGGAAACGTGTAGGGTCGGGGATACTGCGTAAAGCTTCTGTGCTTCTAAGGCAAACAGTATATATATATTTAACTCAATAATCACAACTATAAATGCCCTGAACTGGATAGGAAAAAAAATTCATACTGATCACCTAACTGCACTAGAAAACCTAAGCAGTTGCTTTGTGGTGGAAGGAATTTGGTCCTTGTGGTAAGCAGGAGCTGGGTAGCAGATCAGAGACAGGGCCTCAATTTGAAAAGGGGTGTCAGGAGTCTGTCCCTCCGGGCAGGAAGATCCCAAAAGGACAGTGGTGGCAGCTGTACCTGAGTGGAAGGTAGTGGAATAGTACCCTCCAGGAATTGGCACAAGTCAAGGAGGGGGCTTTGTGGTGGCAACATTCTTTGGAGCACCAGTGAAGCAGAATGCAGTTCAATAGGTGCATCCCAACATCCCTTGCAATGGTGCAGAGGATGATGGTGCCCCTCCCCGCAAAGGTGACTGAGTAAACTCTGTCCTGGCACCCTCTTTCTTTGTTGGATTCAATTTCAGCCTACTCTGTTTCAACCACCCAACCACAGCCTCCAAACCAATGGCCAGATTATGTGAGCATACAGTTGATGCATTCAGAGGCATTTGTTTTCAGGGCAGAGCAAGTATGTTCCATTACACTTTGAATGGCTGTCTTCATGCTAAAACTAGAAGAACATGCTCAGAAAGGGGGTTTGGTTTAAACTTTGGAACAGGGACAGAAGGCAGGGAACTAGAAAACCCTGTGGGAAATAGACTACCCTCTCACTTTTCATTCATCCACCTGAGATTTAATAAGAAACCCTGAGGAGAAAGCTTTAAAACAAACAAAAGATGATGAACGTTCAAGTCAGACTATAAGACCTGGCAACCTGAACTGTTCTGTCAAGTAGGTGCACCCCTCGACTTTCCTGGGTGCAGACTGAGAAATTAGGTAAGGCTTGTTTATCATTTGGCAGGACAAAACAGACAACCACCTTACCAGATAGCAGCAGTTTACATTCAACTCACTTAAGTGACCAGCCTGAAGACCCTGACCGAGATATCACTGATCAGGGCTTTTTTTGTAGAAAAAGCCCAGCAGGAACTCATTAGCATAATAGGCCACACCCAACTGCAGGAACTCATTAGCATATTAGGCCACACCCCTGACAGCACAGCTCCCTCCCAGGATCGGCTTCCCCAGGTGCCCCATGGCTGGCAGGGCTCACGGGGAACCTGAGGAGGGGAGGCAGTTTAAACTGCCTTCCCTCCCTGGATTGGATTGGCTTTCCCAGGTGCCCCACGGCTTGCAAGGTGCCTGGGAAACCTGGGGGTGGGGAAGGCTGTATGCGTGGCCAATTCAGAAGCCAGCCGAAACTCCATTCCTGTGCGTTCCTGCCCCAAAATGGCCCTGTCACTGACTATGACAGACACCTGACACTTCCCCACTCTCAGGCAGATTTTCCTGCCAAAAATATTTTTAGTTCCCCTCAGTGACTGAGCCGCCCTTCAGCAGTATATATTTCTTCATTGTTTGATAAGCTTTTCTTGTCCCACCCTGCCACAGATATTACTTTAGGCTTATGACCCGCACAAGAACTAGAGGAAATTTAAGAGCTTTTTTGTTTTAAAAGACTCTCATAAAATGGCACACGAGGCAAAATTAACCTTCAAAACAGAAAAAAAAATTTAATAAACAGGGAACATATAAATATGAGGATTCAATTAGCAATATAGAGATTGATGAGGTAAAATTTTCAAATAGATATATAGATATAGATACGCACACACACAGAATTGAGGTTTTTGAATAGACAAGAGAGTGGTGCTGTAGCTTATTTTCAGCGTTTCAAGATCTTTTCAATGAGAGGTGCTTTGCTTAGTATATATTTCAGTTGTTACCAGGGCTTTTTTTGTAGAAAAAGCCCAGCAGGAACTCGTTAGCATATTAGGCCACACCACTGACAGCACAGCTTATTAGCATATTAGGCCACACCTCCATGTTACCAGAAGAGTGGCATCCAGCCACACCCACCTTTTGCTTCTTATTCTGTTTACCTTGTTTGTTGTCAAAACCCAAGGCTTTTTCTTGTAGCAGGAATTAATTTGCATGTCAGGCCACATACCCAACCCTAATGAGTTTCTGCTATTGGGTGTGGCCTATTATGCTAACGAGTTCCTGCTGGGAGTGGCCAACTCAGGAGCCAGCTGGAACTCCGTTCCTGTGCATTCCTGCCCAAGAATAGCCCTGTTTGTTACACAGAATCTTGAATACAGTTTCTTAGGGAAGAGCTTTGTCTTAGTGCTTCAAGTTTTCGCCCTTCAGAGATCTAGGTTTTCCCTTTAGTTTTTACAGTTTTTCACTAACTCCTGGGGTATCCATGGTTCTCCCCTTTATCACAGACTAGGGTTCTCTTCCCAACCCCAGGAAGTTATTCACCTTGTCCCTAAGAAGCAATAACGCCTTTTACTATTTGGCTTGTATGGGAGTTCTCTCTACCTACCTAGACCTTCTGCCAAATCCTTCTCCAGTAGCCATTGTCTGTATAAAGCTGTTCTGTAGCTTTCTTGACTAAGAATCTAAATTGTCCCTCAGAGTAGTTCTAATATATTTAAGACAATGGGGTCCTTATTCTTCTCTATAGAAGTACTTTTCTGACAATTCCCTGACGGAAATCAATGACTCCCAAAGTTTTCTCCCTCAGAAGCCAAACCCTTTGGTTACTGATCCAGACATTAGATTTCAGGCAAACACTTTTCCCTCCAGATCAGCTGTTTTATTTCCTCTCTAAGCTGATGCTGAGCGAGTGAATAAACATGTGGACAAGGGGGACCCAATAGATGTTGTTTACATTGACTTCCAGAAAGCTTTTGATAAAATTCCTCATCAGAGGCTCCTAAGTGAGCTCAATAGTCATGGGATAAAAGGACAAGCCCTTTTGGGGATCAAAAAATTACTAGGAAACAGAGAGTGAGTATAAATGGGCAATTTTCTCAGTGGAGGGTAGTAAGCAGTGGGGTACAGCAGGGATCAGTACTCAGTCCAATGTTTTTTAACTTGTTCATTAATGATTTGGAGTTAGGAGGAAGCAGTAAAGTGGCTAAGTTTGCGAATGACATGAAGTTATTCAGGGTGGTGAAAAGCAGGGAGGATTTGAGACACTCCAAAGGGATCTGTCGAGGATGGGCAAGTGGGCATCAACGTGGTAAATGGGGTTCAGTGTGGCCAAGTGCAAGATGATGCACACTGGAGCCAAAAATCCTAACTATAAATACACATTGATGGGGTCCGAACTGGCAGAGACTGACCAAGAGAGAGATCTTGGAGTCGTAGAAGATAACTCAATGAAAATGTCGAGTCAGTGTGCAACTGCAATGAAAAAGGCCAATGCTATGTGGGGGATTATTAGGAAGGGAATTGAAAACAGATCAGCCAGTATCATAATTCCCCTGTATAAATCAATGGTGTGACCTCATTTGCAATACTGTGTACAGTTCTGGTCACCACACTTCAAAAAGGATATTATAGCATTGGAAAAAGTGCAGAGGAGGGCAACTAGAATGATAAAAGGGTTGGAGCACTTTCCCTATGAAGAAAGGTTGAAGCGCTTGGGGCTCTTTAGCTTGGAGAAATGATGGCTAAGGGGTGACATGATCAAGGTTTATAAGGTTATGCATAGGGTAGAGCAGGTAGCGAAAGAGGTAATTTTCTCCCTTTCTCACAATACAAGAACTCGTGGGCACTCCATGAAATTGCTGATCAGTCAGGTTAGAACAGATAAAAGGAAGTATTTCTCCACCCAAAGAGTGATTAACACATGGAATTCACTGCCCCAGGAGGTGGTGGCAGCTACAAGCATGGATGGCTTCAAGAGGGAATTAGATAAACATATGGAGCAGAGATCCATTAGTGGCTATTAGCCACAAGGTATAGATATGGACTATGGGGCAAGTGATGCTCTGTATTCTTGGTGCTTGGGGGGGGCAACAGTGGAAGAGCTTCTAGTGTCCTCTTGGTGGACCTTCTGATGGCACCTGGTATTTTTGGCCACTGTGTGACAGAGCGTTGGACTGGATGGGCCATTGGCCTGATCCAACATTGGGCTTCTCTTCTGTTCTTATGTTTTTAATCAGAGAGTGAGTAGAGCAGCCAATCACATAAGCTCTTTTTTCCAGGAAAGATGAACTCTTGAACTCCCTGACTCTGACACAAGCAGCATTTTAAAAAGCCTGCTTTTCTGTGCAATCTGTCATAGTGGCCTTTATGCAACTCCTGTCAGTCCACGGCAGTCCGCTGCCAGCAATTCAAGGATAATACTGACCTACCTTAAGGGGCACTTGTAGGAGTTACTGGGGTAATGAACATTGAGCCAGATAATGGGCTTCCTGAGAATGAAGCTCTGTGAAGCAGAGCTTTTCCAGCATGCTTTTAATGGCCCATGAGTGGAGGCTGTGGGTTGCTTCCTTTTACTTGTACTTCAGCTGACGTGCATTTTCTTTATTTTAAACCTGTTTTAAAATCTGAAGCAGACCACTCTGAGTTCCATTGAGGGGCAGAAAAGCAGGATATAAATATCTTAAATTATTACGTAATAAAATAAGCAGTTGGAACACACTAAGCGTAGAATATTGTTATTGCTGCCTTCCATGCATGCCCCTGTGCAACACCAGTTGGGCTGTAAATATTATCTGGATAACCTTCAGGGAAGCAGTCACAAAATATGTGAACTATAGGAATGGGAAAGGAAATCAGCTAGCTGTCTTCCATTAATCAATGTTCTCGTCAAGTCCATTTGTTGGTTCAATCCATTCATGATCTCATTCCTCTTAGTTATACATTTGCTACATTTGCTATATGTAGCACATACCGCCCTGAAAACATTTTCAGAGCTTTAGAGCAACCATCTTTTGGGTGGAATACTGAAACTGATCATAGTCTCTTTCCCCCCCTTCCACAATCCCACAGCTGCCTTCTCCTTCCTTCTGGGTTTGTGTATGCAAGCATTGTGATATCATCCATGTCAGCAGGGGTTCCTGATTCTAGGAGGAAACTGACTCATAGATCACCATTCCCCTACATTCTGTCCATTGTTTCCCCTCTCTGACATAACAGACTGTTTACTGCTAGGAGCCTTCTGCCACAAAGGACTATGGGAAATCCTTACAATACTGGCACATGCCCAACTGCAATGGGATCCTGTTAAAATCAGCTACATCCTTATAGAAAACCTGTTCAATTAGGAAAGCATTTAAGAATGAAAAGTTCCAGAAATGTTCTTCTAAAATTTGTCAAATTGAACATGGAAGGTGTGTATCAGAGTCATGCCCTTAACAACCATATGACTGTACTTTTCTATATGATTCAGCTTCTATATGATTCACTCACTGCTCAATGACCTCTGAGTATAGGGATAAGGCTCCCCATGTTTAAATGTTTGTTTCTGGTTATGTTTTTGATTGGTATTGTCCCTCCCAAATCTTTATAGGTCTCTCCCACTTTTCCTGCTTTAAATTGCCTTCCGAATTCCCTGCTTTTTCATGCTGTTTATCTTGACTTTTACACCTACATGCCCAGCACCACATATCTGGAGAGGAGAGAACTGAGTGATATATGCTGAAGACAGATTCGAGTCCAACCTTAAGAGAACCAACAAGATTTTCAGGGCATAATCTTTCTGGGTGTTATATATCGTGATCACGGTCGCCATGCGGTCTTACAAAGGTGACCGCCACATAGTTGTCCTCACAAGGTGTGGAGCTGCCAAGCTGCCGATCTTCGGCCAGGGAGAACAATAGAGAGCCGGATCCTAACTGGCCACCAGTCATGGAACTAGGTTCCCCTAGGGGACCTATGCCAGGTAACCATAATCGTAAGGTCCTATCAGGACATTTGGGCGAGGTCAGAGGATTATCTCCAACCGGCATAAAGGAGGGCTCTGAGCCTGGGGATTCTCATGTTCCATCTTACCCACAATAAACTACCATGCTGATTTCACTACAACCAGCCTCCCAACTCCAGTACTTTTCAGTGGCGATGAAGGTGGGATCCCAATAAGTGACACATCAGCAAAGCCAAGCAACGCTGCACCGAGCATCAATCCTGAGGCACCCGGCACCAAGGAGCTCCAGCGCTCCCCTACAGGGCCACCCGCCAATGAGGACTCCACTCACTGAGCCACTCTGGGTAATATGGCTGCCACCATGGGACAAATTCCCCCATTTGACCCTTCCAAACCCAAGACCTGGGACGCATGGGCCAGGCAACTTGGGTTCCTACTCTTGGAGCGTGGGGTCACCGAGGCCGACATGAAGCGGGCCTGGCTACTGGGTCACCGCAGCTCTCAAAAGCTCATATTATGGAAATCTTGTTGCTGTTTCAAGTCTCTGACAAAGGGAGATTTGACTCTTGAAAACTCCTACACTGGAAATATTTTTGGTCTTTCCAGTGCTACTAGACTCAAACACAGCTCTTCTATAGCAGATCAATGTGGCTGCCCTTCTGAAATGATATGCTGAAGACTGCAATTGGAGTATGTCTACAGGAGAGAAACTGTTGGGAGTTTGACCCATCAGGAGAGTCCCTAGTATGATCTCACACCGTCTAACTGTCCCAGGTTACCAGGGAAAATACCTATGTTTTGTTTCCTGTGCCTCTAGTACACCACAGTCCCTCTCCCTATCTGGAGAAGTGAGCAGTGACTCACAAAGGCTGATTCCCTGGCACAAATTTTCTTAGTCTTTAAGGTGCAACTGGACTTTTGCTCTTTTCTACTACTAGACAGAAGAGAGCCTTCAGCAATTCATAATGGAGAGTGGTCTTCAGCAAGAGGTTTACAAATGGGCCTACAACTGTGGCATGTGGGAGGACACAAAATTGACTCAGCAAATATTTCATGAAAGAAATGAGTGAAAACACTTTGGGAAGCAATGCCTCTGTCATACTCATACCTCTTTCTTAGAAAGCACCAGGGCTATTTTTGGGCAGGAATGCATAGGAACGGAGTTCCGGCTGGCTTCTGAGTTAGCTACGCCTACAGCCTCCCCCCCCCCCCTCGGGTTCACCAGGTGCCTTGAAAGCCATGAGGCGCCTGGGAAAGCCAATCCAATCCAGGGAGGGAAGGCAGTTCCCCTCCTCGGGTTCACCAGGTGCCCCACAGCTGCAAGGAAGCCAATCCTGGGAGGGAGCTGCACTGTCAGGGGTGTGGCCTAATATGTTAATGAGTTTCTGCTGTTGGGTGTGGCCCATTATGCTAATCAGTTCCTGCTGGGCTTTTTCTACAAAAAAAGCCCTGGAAAGCACCATGTTTATCTGAAAGAAAGATATTCCCCAGTGTTATACACAAACTTTTTAAATTACTGTACATACTTGTGGCTTCTATGCAAATATAAGACAACCCTCTCTTTTTCTTGATGGAACACCTCAGGGAAAAAACCCTAGTCTTTCTTCTGAGTAAATGCAGCCTTGCCTGCCTTCCTCTCTGGTAGTGCAGCCACCTTTCGTTCTGGTGCTGGGAAATCTAGCATGTGAGTGAATTTTGCATTCAAATCTTTGAGAACTAATGATAATGGTATGCCTAAATACTAGAGCCAGTAAGGGTGTGGGGGGCAACCCCAGAGGTTCAAATATCCCAGTGCATCCAAGCCACTTCACTGTCATGTTGCATTTTCACGCTTCACTTTCCTGGCTACTTAATCAGACTAATGAGACCTGGAGCAAAGAAATCCCTTTGTTTCATGCTAAACTATCTCTAATGGGCTTCGTTGTGATTTTAGTCACAGAAAACACTGTTGCCAAGTTCCGTCTCCCAGACGTCAAAAAAAACTATATTTATTCCACATTTGCAAACATGGTGATGAGTCACTCATACAGCAGTGCTTTCAGTGCTACTGGAAATCATTACAGGGCTTAATGTTAAAAGTGGCATTTGCAGTCGTCAAAGGCTACAGGTTAACAAACTGGGATAATTAATATTATCATGCAGCATGTAGTTTAGAGCTTAGCAGAGGACCTTAAATGTGATCCAGACAAAATTAAGCCAGCTAAAGCCCAGCAATTCTGGCAGGACAGCATTAAGCACATGCCATTCAAATACATGAAAGCTAGAAGCTTTAACCTTCCCCTTGCTTTTAAAGAGGGGCTAGTTTAAGGAAGAGTATTAATTAGAAACTTTCTGATTAAATGACCTAAGATTATCTCTCTTTAGTGACACTTAAGTCAAATGCACCAATTTGAATTGCTTGGATTTAAGATTACATTTAATTCAATTGCCATGGGTGGATGAGACTAATGCCATGATCCTCAACCCTGCTAATATCAAGGGTGTCACTTAACCGGAATTATCTTGCAGCCATTACCAGCCTAAATCTATCAGGTTAGATGAAGTGTTATGGATAGGCTTAGACTGAGAGACTTACACTCTGCGGATAGTCATCTGCTGTTTGTCCCCGGCCCAAAAGATGCCTGCCTAGCCTCAACGAGGGCCAGGGCCTTTTCAGCCCTGGCCCCCAGCCTGGTGGAACATGCTTCTGATCAGGGCCCTGCAAGACCTGTTACAGTTTTGCAGGGCCTGCAAAATGGAGCTGTTCCGCCAGACCTTTGGCTGAGGCAGGGGGCATCTACCAGTTGGCCTTCCGATTGCTGCTACATGAGATCATTATGGCTCGCCACCCGATCATCCATTCCGGCTGTAGGAAGTGAACCTAATATACTGCACTGCCCACTTGAAATGTTTTAAATTGGTTTTATTGTATTGCTTTAATCTTGTTATTATTTCTTGACCTATTTTAAGATTGTACTGTGTTTGTTGTTGAGAGTCGCCCTGAGCCTGCTTGTGGGAAGGGCAGGATATAAATAAAAATATAGAGTTAAAATAAATAAATAAATAAATTTAAAACAGGTCCTGTCCTGGATGGCCCACACTAGCCTGATCTCAGATCTCATAAACTCAGCAGGGTCAGCCCTGGTTAGTGCTTGGATGGGAGACCATCAAGGAATTCTAGGGTTGCTACGCAGAGGCAGGCAATGGTTGCCATAGGTCAGCTGCGACTTGATGGCACTTTACACACACACAGCGTGGTGTCTCCCAGAGAATCCTGGGAATTTACAAAGGTATTAAGGGCTCTGTTAGGCAACCCCACCCCCAAGTTATTATTTCTAGGGATAAAAGAAAGACATCAGATCAGAGTAAACCTGTAAAATAGATACACCACAAACATTTTACAGACGGAGCACCTCACCAATGCCATCACTTACAAAAGCCAGACAAAACATAGACATAAACAAATTTTATCGCAGAAAGTTTTTTTCTCAGTAAAAAAGTAAAAAAGCTCAAACATACCAATAGGCAAAAAAAAAAAACCCTTCACAAAACACGAAATACTTCAGTCTTTCAAAATACGTAAACATTACTTGGGACTGTGAAATCTGAAAACAGTGGAGAAAAAAAACAACAGAAAAGCCCCTAGAGAAGATGGTTTTAGCCACAAAATGCTATAGACTGCATCTTCCCTACTCACCAACCACGGATTATTAGTACATATGACCATCCAACCATAGCCCTTTTCAGACATTATAATCACATGTACCAGGAGCCTTCCAATACACTACAAGTCCAAGAAAGCCTGATTCTGTTGAATATAGAAACTGGCCCCGAGAGACTGCATTACTCATGTTTGGACTGCGCTTACAAGAACAAGCAATCTTTTTACCGCTTCACCTCCTGGTGACACTTTGCTGTGAAAAGCAAGGCACAACTCTCTCTGCCTTGATTCTATGAACCCACCCTTAGGAATTACCAATATCTCATGCCGCATTCCATTTCAGAAGGACTTACAGCAAAGGCATAATAACCTAAGAGAAAATATGACAAGGTTCATAAAGGTCAACTGCTACAGAAAAGGGAAGTGCTTGGCAAACAATGGCTTCAGTCCATTTCCTTGGGCTGAGAAAGCCGATCAGGGAGCCAGGCAGATGCCCGTGCAACACAGGTCAGCTGAGCTCGGTGGCCAGGACACCAGATCAGCCATTTGGGGAGAGGAGGGCCAGAGTCAGTCATACCCCTTCCCTCCTCTTCCAAAACGGAACACTGGTTCTACTTCCAATGATCTAACTGGCTGCACATTACACAACTCCTGGGGCAAGATGTTTTAGCTTTTGGGAAAGCAGACATTGGCCACACACAAAAAGCATACTGAAAAGCAGACTTTCATGCACATTTGGCCCTATAGCTGGATTGGGAAAATTGTCTTTTTAAAAAAATATATGGCTATAGAATAGCAAAAAAGCTTTGCTGTTTTTATTGTGCTTTCCCCCCCCACTGAGACTTGGTTGGGAGGGTTTCCATTATTATTCCCATTATATAGATGGGGGAATCGAAGCTGATGAAACCAAAGCCACTCATCAGGTCCTAGATATGAGCTCATCTCTCTCAAATCTAAATTCAGCTGGCTGTTTTCTAGCAATACTGACTGTCCCAAGAGAATATGTGTGCACCCAAATGTGATAGGATGAAAACTTAACATCACTACACCAATGCGAAGTAGACTGCTTAAATACAGTGCACCAAAGATACCTGATTTCAGTTTGTGTTGCCAACCTCCAGGTGGGGTCTGGAGATCTCCCAGAATCACAACTGATCTCCAAACTACATAGATGAGTCTCTCCCCCCCCCCCCCACACACACACACAAAAAGCACTGCTTTCGAAGGGTGGACTATATGGCATTATACCCCACTGAGGTGCCTCCCCTGCTTAAACCTTGCCCCCTCCCAAATCTCCAGGGATTTCCCAAACCACAGCTGGAAATCCTAATTCAAATTCACAGTCGGCCATGAAAACTCACTGTGAATCCTTGGTCTACTCATTTTCTATCTACCTTACAGCCTACTTTATAGAACTGGTATGAGGGGAAATCCCATCTCCCCCCCCCCCCCCCCCGGCCTAGACTTGCCTTTGGTCTCTACCCTGCTATTGGCTCCAGCTTGCCTTCTTCCCCTCACTGCCACAGCCACAACTTTTTGTGCCACATTGTGGGATTTGTATGTCATTGCAAGCTGCTTCAAGCTTGCTACAAGGAGAAAGGGCTAATAAGAATTTTAAAAATCTCTGTGAGAGCAGAGGAAGAGGAAGAAGAAGAGGAGGAGGAGGAGGAGGAGATTGGATTTATACCCCACCCTTCACTCACTTGGAGTCTCAGAGCGGCTTACAAACTCCTTTCCCTTCCCCTCCCCACAACAGACACCCTGTGAGGTAGGTGGGGCTGAGAGAGCTCTGACAGAAACTGCTCTTTCAAGGACAGCTCTGACAGAACTGTGGCTTGCCCAAGGTCATCCAGCAGCTGCAAGTGGAGGAGTGGGGAATCAAAAGGTGAAAAATAGATGCTGCAAGGGCAGAAGGCACATCTATTGCTTAAACCTGGCAGCAGACATGGGAAAAGTCAAAGCAAAGAGTATGGCTAACACAACTCATTTCACAAGTGCAATGGGGGGGGGCAGTAAAGTTGGGTGTCAGCATTTCTTCTGAGCACCCCCAAGGTGCTATTGCAAGTGTTGTTACAACCAAAAGGCCAACTAACCACTAGCTGCAGTCAAGATGGGTGCCTTTTTATGGGGTTTCCAACCTCCATGTGACACCTGGAGACCTCCTGCTATTACAATTGATCTCCAGGTGACTATGATCCGCTCCCCTGAAGAAATTGGCCACTTGGAGGGTGAACTCTATGACATCCTGCTGATGTTCTCCCCTCTTCAGGCTCCACCCCCACTGTTTCCAGTTCTTTCTCAACCCAGAGCTGGCAGCACTAACAAGAGAACAACAGGATGGTGGTTTTCTCCTAAACCACTCCAGAAAATACTCTGGAGTGATGCTTCAATGGGCAAGTAACAACACAGAAGCCTTCAACGGCTGCATGGCAGAAGCCTTCTTTTCAGTCCCAGGAAGGGGTAGACAGAAATCCAGGTCATTTCTGATAGGAAAGCGCACCTTTCTCTTATTCTTTAACAACTGCTGCTTTAAACCGGTCCTGCATGGTGGCTGAGCTCATTCTTGGTACACAGAAGATCCCAAGTTCAGTCTCAGAGATCTCTAATTAAATGATCTTTAGGATGCAGTGCTGGGAAGAGACCTAAAAGATTCTGCCAAGAGACCTAAAAGATTCTGCCAAGCATCAATGTGGCACTTGAGCACAAAAGGGCACACCAAGCAAGAGAAGAACTATGCAGTACAGCAGTGCCACCAATGAGTCAAGTCTCTGCCCTAAGAGGTGGTCCAGCTTAGCCTGTGTCTGAGCACCATTCCTCAGAGCATTTCCCCACCTCCACCAGCAGCAGCCAGTGGGGCAGAGTGAGAGCCAGGAAATGCATACAGTGGTGCAAGTTGAGAGTACAGGGCAAAGTTCAGCATGCTCCAAATGCCCACTTGGGGATCCATTCCAAGTTCAACGGAACACTAATCATGAGTTCGAACTAGGTTTAGAGTGACTCTGGATGGCTTTCTAAGTTGGGAGAATCCCATCAATGTAGAGGCAGCTCAGTGAAGAGAGAACAGCCCTGATCACCCACCCACCCACACACACACACCGCCCCCGCAGGGGTCAGACCTGACTTCACAAAACTCACAACAGGTCCAAGATTTTTCCAGTTAAAGGTGTGAGAGAGCCCTTTCTCTTTTATCCTGACCCTAGCCAGATCGCCAGCTCTTTTCATGAAACAGGTTCCTTCCTGGGTTTTTAACCAGTGTTACTTTTTACATAATTAAAAGCTGTACTTGATGAACTTCCCCCAGTCACACAGCTGTTAAGAGGCTAATTCAGGGTCAGTCAGGACTGCACCAAATAGGTCCCATTTGCTGTGTTTGGTGCGCCCCTCACCACATCCGCATGTCCAGGTCCCAGCTTTTCACTCGTCTCTTTCCCTCGTGCTCTTCCAACAGTCTCTAGTTTGATTGCATGAATGGCTCCAGTGTCCCTGCAAAACTCCCTTGACCTCTGTCACATTGTTTCCCGAATTCAAAAGCATCTCCTGGAGTTACGGAGGGAGTGCAGGGTTGTACGGCCTCTTCTGTACAGCTGCAAGGCCAATTGCCTCACATGACAGACACCTCATTGGGCGCCACGTCCCATGTGCAGCTGGGGGAAGTGGCCTACATGGGGCAGTGCAGCTGGCCCTGATCACTGCCATGCCATTCTTTTCAACGACATGGCCAGCTGGGCAGGAAAACAGCCTCATCCACCCGTGAGAAGAAGAACCCAATCTCAGCCACTGGGATGGGGAGCTGGAAGAGAGAAAGAGCCAGACAGCTACACCCACCCACACCGGCCCTGACCTCAACACAGCTGTGCTTCTTGCACCCTGGAAGGAAGGCCTAACAGAAGGTCCCCTGATCAGAGATTTGTTGAAGGAATGACAGAGAATGAGGGAGGCAGAATGAAGCGTGCCGGCATGATGTGGCGAGGAAAAAAAAGGACAAGCAAAGGGTGAAGTGAGGGAGTTGTTCTGGATAGCGTTGTTATGATCATCCAGCTCCACAGGGCTCACACACTGCCACGGTCATCTGCAGCAGAAACAGCTGGGCAACACATCTTACCACCAACTGCCACTTCCAGTAACGCATGCCTCATGGGCAGCCATGTTCAAATCCCAGCAGGGCCCTTTTTGCCAAGCTGTAAAAGGTATTTAGGGAACAAAAACCAAGAAAAAAGCGGGGGGGGGGGGAGTCAACCCAAAATATGGCTGTGATCTAAGAGGGTCAAGCTAACAACGTTATTATAAAAATACAAATATTTATTATGGTGTATACATTAATAAAAGATAAAATAGGTTAAAATAAATGGTCCAAATATCAGACAAAACTTTTTACACACAGAGCTGATAGTTTTACGTATAGAATTGATGGGTATAGCTTATGACCAATAGATCATACGCGTATATCTTATGACCATTAGATCATACCCCTTAGGGCCTTCCTCAGTGGTCAATATTACTCTTGTAAGACAACACTCATCCAGAAATAAATATACGAAAAAAGATTTTCTTTAGAGCCAGGTGTTGCTTTCTGGAATTATCAAAAGGGAGAGAAAAAAAGCCAAATTATTACATTCCAAATGGACATAATAAATGCACGTAATAATAAATTTAAAAATAACGACGTTTTTGTTGTTGTTACCTCATGTAATGTGCAGTTACTAAAAGTTTTTATAATAACATATTTAGGGGACATACATTGTGGCTCTTTTCAACAGCACAATGTAGGTGTTCTTTTGAGAGACAGTGTGGTGTAGTGGTTAGAGCATCCAACTAGTATCTGGGAGACTTGGGTTCGAATCCGCACTTTGCCATGGAAGTTCACTGAGTAACCCTGACCCATTAAATCTCTGTCAGCCTAACAATAAAGCTGTTGTTGTAAGGATGAATGGAAGAACGATATCGTAAGCTGCTCTGGATCGCCATTAGGGAGAAAAGAAGGGCATAAATCAATCAATTACGCCTGCTAATTGAAACTTTAATCTTATAAATTCAAGGGAGTTTGCTAGATTGCTTTGCAGCTTAATTAGGTGTGAATTGCACCTGAAGCCTTCCATATATCCTTTCTGTTGTAATGATTTGATGTCGTTGTGAGCCAGCATGCTGTAGTGGTTAAACAGAGTAGGGTTTGGGAGACCCAGGCTCAAATCCCCACTCGTGCCACAGAAGCTCACTGGGTGACCTTGGGCCAGTCACACGCTCTCTGCTTAACCTACTGCTCAGGGTTGTTGTGAGAATAAAATGGAGGAGAAGAGAATGATGTAAGCAGCTTTGGGGTGAAAGTGAGATATAAAGTAAATAAATTGTACTGTTTTATTTATGATCCATCTCAAGCAGGTCTCTAAAGAGGTAGCATACACATTTTCCAAATGGATACAATTACAACCTTCGGTGCGGGTGAGCTGCAGACTCCCCTTTTCCCACGCTCCTCCCAGTTTGTGCTCCAGCTTCAACTGTGCAGAGTATTAGGCATGGTGGCTTGCTTGCTGCCTCTGCTGAAACTTAGTTCTTTTTTAGGGAGGCTGAGTTTTCCTGGGTTCCAGCAGAGCAAATACACAGTGCATATCAACTGAACCTTCACCAATGTGATGCCCAGACAATAATCCACAAGGCGCACAAGCAGAGCAATCGGGTTTGAGGCTTCTGCGGGGCTCTGGTCTATTAAATCTTTGTACCACTCCAGACTGTAATTCACTTGTTTTTAAAATGTATAGCCCATCTCTCAAGCCCTGTGAGGCAATTCACAATAAAATAGCAAGCCCCCAAACATCGTAGTTATTACTAGGAAGAACAAAAACAGCAATAGTGAGCATATGAATGTTTTGTTCAAGGGCAAGTAGTGCGATAGCTGAGATTTCTTCCTTTAAAAGCAATATGTTGTATCTTGCTGTGCTATTTAACAGCATGTTTGGTGGCACTTTTGCATCATTGTTAAGTCAACAAGAAGCACGTGACTTTCAGGCAGAGCCAGATATTGTCTTTCTCGGTTTCTCCTAAAGTAGAGGTGTTGAACTCATTTGTAACAAGGGCCGGATCTGACATAAATTTTACTTGGTCGGACTGGGCCACGTGTGCCGTAAAATGTAACTCAAGGTAACAGAGATATAATGTAGCTACAGTGGGGCCTCTCAGGGCCTGGCCCCCCAACATACTGTCAAGGCCCCTTGACTTCCCATCCAGCCCTGGCCCCCCAACTTGGAGCAGGGGTGCAAGCTGTGTGTGCAGGGTGCCCCCTGACTTATTTAAAGCCTCCCCCCAAATTAAATTCTCCTTGCTATGGGCCTGTGGAAGAAGGCAGGTCTAAGAAATCCAAACTCAACCCCAGTTCTGCTGTGAACTCGTGCGGCCTTCAGCAAAACATTCCTCCAAGACAGAAGCCCTGCTGGACCCCAGTAGGTAGGCCTAAAAATATTCAACAGATAGGGTTGCCAAGCAAATGCCAGCGAGAGGATCAGTGGGGCAACAAAATGCAAACTACCACACAGTGTGACATCTCTGGTTTCAGTGGAATCACAGAACGCTGCCTATTACTTCAGGGTTCACACCAGAATCACTTTGTACCATTGGAGCAAAGGCAATTACCTCTGCATTCCCCACCACCACCATCAGACCAAGTGGTGGTGGTGGCAGGGGCTGCTGGCAGGGAATCTCCACTATAGTGGGAGACCTGGCAGCCCTAGTTACACAATCAAGCTGAATCCAGCACACTGAATTCAGCACACCTATGCAAGAGTGTGGCCAATCTGTGAAAACCACAGTGTTTATTTATATACCTTGAACATCTTATGAACCCAGTGCAGACACTAAAGCACAGTTTTCAAATTGGATCTGGTCCTTCCAGATAGATTCCTGACCTGTTCTATACAGTTTCATTAAACAACAACTACCCAAGGACATGGCTTGGATCCTAAGCTCCCTTTCTGCTTGTGGATGTGGGGGAGGGTGGTTTTCATCAATATTCTCACTATAGCCTCCTACTATGACCCCCATTATACTCTTGAGTGTCTTGCTGGTACATGGAGGCAGAAGATCAGAAGGTAGGGTTCTCCACTGCCTCAAAAATGCCAGGAGATGGGCTGTGCTTGGGGAGGGTGGAGTTTGGCCAGGATGTGATGTCACTTCTGAGTGATGCTGTTGGATACCTCCCCTGGTTACTTTAGCCTTCACCTCAGAGACTGAGGGGAATTCCTAGAATGTTGCTATGTGAAGACCATTTTTTCTCCTCCTTCTCTATTCCTTGGGGAGCAGGTAATTGAAGCTGGGTGCCAGTAATTCCCCACTTGAAGTGGGTAAATGGGAGGACTATTGCGGAGGCCTGACAGAAGAGGGCGGGGGGGGGGGAGGCAAGAAAATCACAGAACAACATATGTTCCGGCTGTTGTGCTGTGATTCCCCATCTCTTCGGAGGCTTCCTTTCACCAAAGAATTTCTATCTGAGCCCGTTATTGAGTAACCTGAAGCACCTTCCCCAGGATTCATTACATGTTATAGAGGATTCTGGGACATATTAATTAATGCTACGGTTGTTTAACATATTGGCTACAAAGATGCTTATAATTACTTATCTGCAGCTGCTTTAACCTGCTGCATTATATCTTGCTATTGTTCTTGTCACTTTTTTGTTTTTAGTTTAGATCTTTTGGTTTAATTAATTAAAAGTCTACAATTCATCACAGTTTGGGTCTCTTCATTGCTCTTCATTAGCAGAGAGCACCCCTAGAACACACCCAACATTCCCTTTCGGTGTTCACCATTGCCAAGGAAGATTTCAAGAAGACAGAAAGCCCTATCTTATGTATCAGCTGAAGCTTCCAAATTCTCTTCAAGGGCAACCCAACACAGCAGGCAAGTCTTAAGCTTCCACAGGCCTAGAGCACTAGAGCTCATGTTTGGGTGCATTGCTGCTTAAGTGCCCAGATGCCAGTTCTTAGGAGTGTAGCCCAAAGAGATCCAGCCTAACTGAGTTGCACTTGATCTTGACCGGCTGCTTCACGACAGGTAATCACTGGAAGTTCTGCAAGCTCAGGAGAGACTTGCTGTTTGAATAACTCTCACAATGAGTGTAAATTGATTAGAAGACTAAAAAGAATGCGTAGGTGTGCTGCACCTTCCTGCCTGTTATGTCGCTTTCTCTCTGAAGCCAGGAAAATGACAGGAGCAAGTTAGATATCTGGCTGTGCTTGGCTTCAGAGCTAGAAATGCCTGAGACCAGTGTCCATCCCAGCCAAGTGGGCAGTAACGGCAGTGCTTCCGTGGCTGGTAAAAGTTGACAAATGGAAACGTCTTTTTGAAATTAGCATAGATTAAAAGTCAATCTCATTCTTAAACAGAGTTACCAGCTTCCAGGTGGAGCCTGGGGATCTTCAGGAATTACAACTGATCTCCAGATGACAGACATCTGTTCCCCTGGAGAAAGGAGCTGCTTCGGAAGGTGGATTTTATGGCCTTATATCCTGCTGAGATCCCTCCCCTCCCCAAACCCTGCCCCCAGGCTCCACCCCCAAATCTCCAGGAATTTCCCAACCCAAAGTTGGCAACCCTATTCTTAAGAATAGCTCAAGTTGTCTAATCCTTAATTATTCGAAGAAGAAGAAGAGGAGGAGGAGGAGGAGGAGGTGATTGGATTTATACCCTACCCTTCACTCGGAGTCTCAGAGCAGCTTAACAACTCCTTTCCCTTCCCCTCCCCACAACAGACACCCTGTGAGGTAGGTGGGGCTGAGAGAGCTCTTTCCAGAACTGTCCTTGAGGGAACAGCTCTGACAGAACTATGGCTTGCCCAAGGTCATCCAACAGCTGCAAGTGGAGGAGTGGGGAATCAACCCCGGTTCTCCCAGATTAGAGTCTGTGCACTTAACCACTACACCAAACTGGCTATTAAGTATGCAAAGTATGCAAAGTGCTTCATGTACATTGTTTTAATAATCCTTCCACCAACCTTGCAAGGTAGATTAGAATTATTAGAGTTGGAGTGCTGATGCTATATGTTTAATGTGTATAGCTTGCTGAAACTAGGATCCTGCTATGGAATTTTGCATCATTTAATTGTGTCATATTAACACGCTTCATTTCCGTTCTGTTTTTAGATTCCTGGTTGGTTCTACAACCCTAATCCTACTGCATTGTTTGCTGAAAGTCCCATCCGTCTGTTGCATTGACTCACTCTGTATAATCCACCTTGAGTCCAAGCGAGAAAGGTGGACAAAAAACCCCACAAAGAAATAAAAATAAATAAAACATAAATACTATTGATTATTCTCAAATAATTCCTAAATTATTTTAGCCTCTTTGTTAAATGTCCTCATGCAAGGTTAGATGTTAGTTGCAAGGCAGGTACCCAGTTCATGCAAGGACTGCTGATAAAGCCAATGTCATGGGACTGTGAGACAAGTGAGTGGTTTGGACAGCTGTTGCAGCCCCTCACCAAGAACCCTCTTCTAGCCTTCTTGCAGCATATAAACTCCCATCATCCAGCTCATCCTCTGGCCAGCTCCTGGCTTCTTCCTACACCAGCAGATGGGGAAAAGGAAGCGGAAGCAAAATGCAGTTACTGTCTTGTTCTCTGTGCTGCTGTCAGAACACAGAAGCCAGCTGTCCTCAGAGAAAGAACAGCAGAGGGAGTGAGCAGGCAATGGCAGTGCTGAGACAGAGTTAGAAAAGGGTTCCCAGCTAGTGACTGTAGCTGCAGTCAGGATCAAGAGCTGCTACAGTCATCTGAAGACTTCTGTTTAGAGTTCCTAGGCAAAACAAGCCAGTGTCATCAACCTGCGGTAAGGCCAGAAATGCTTGCCTCAGCTTCTTTGTGGCTTACAGCCAGTGTGTAAGAATTAACCCGTAGCTATTTATTCTATGGAGACAGGTCAAAATGGGTAGCTGTGTTAGTCTGTCTGTAGCAGTAGGAAAGAGCAAGAGTCCAGTAGCACCTTAACAAAATTTGTGGCAGGGTATGGGCTTTCATGAGTCACTGCTCACTTCTTCAGATACTACTGGACTCTGACTCTTTTCTATTGATTCTCTATTTCTATGATAAAACTCCCATGAGGTGGTTGTTAAAATCAATTCAAATGTATAGGGAGGCGTGTGTAAATTTTCCACATGCAGGCAGATATCAGATCCCTCCAGTCAAGCATTCCTCCCTTGACATTCTGTGTTGAAAGATAATGTGAAGCCTGAACTGGCTGTTAAGATGACATTATCTACCCAAACTATACTACAGAGTTTGCCTTGCAAAACCATCAGGTATAAATTTCTTTTTAGTCTCAAACCACTTCATCACCATCTTGCCTCCAGTATACCAAACTCAGACAAACCACACAGGAGCCCTTTAGGTCGATTACTTTCATAAACTCTCAAAATTCATTTAAGCACAGCTATGACCCTGAACCAGGTAATGCTGTGGACAAGTTGCCTTTTAGTACAGACATGCCCATAATCCTACTTCAAGAGAAAAACGAAATCCAGATGTTGTTGCTTTTACCCCCTTGTTGCAGAATGGTTGCTGGTACATTAAGGTCTCACTTATCCAGAGCAGCACAAAGCCAGTTTTTAATCTAGCCTTCTTAGTGGAAGATAAAGCTAGAGATCTTCGATAACACATTGCCTCAAAAGGTTATGTTATCTGTGTGACACATCTCTAAACTGAGCAATATGGTTCATGGGTTTCCTGCTGGCCATCGTGGGGCTAGACAGAGTTTACACCTGCCAGGATGAGCTATATTTTGGTGTCAATGGCTGGGCCTCCTTTCTTAAAAAAAATCCTGACCACTTCATCTTAGATTGCTGAAGTCAACTTCCTCCAGCAACCACAGTGCGAAAGGTTCTCGTGAGAAAAGCAATAGCAAGCTTTGACTTTCAGTTTGATGATCCCAGTGAACTTTGTGAATTTCACATTACCTGGGGAAGGGACAGACAAAATGAAAGGAAACCCCAATTCACGACACAAGGAAATATGTGGAGCTAGAATGTGGAAAGGTTGAGAAAAGAACTGCAGGCCCGTAGGCCAAAATCCAGCCACTTGAAGGCCATGGCCAAGTTCTCCCAGTTGCTACCACTGTGATATGTGTAGCTTTTGTGGCAACAGGGCTTTCCAGCAGGCCACTTGGTTGGACGGATGTCTCCTGACCAAGCCTGCTTCGAGTTGCAGTCCCACAGGAGTCAGAGTGGCCTGCCATAAGAAGCCACTGTGGCCTCCACCCCACATCAATGCACTTCTGTACTCCACTGCATTGCTGGCCACACTGCATCCTGGAAGGCCCATTTATCTAAACAGACATTTCCACCACCCCCACCCCACACACACTATAGAGCATTCAACAATCTTCTGCTTCTTCATGCCCCTGGCGCACCACTGCCCCTGTTACAAGAGCAGCAATGCACACGAAGACCTGGGGGAAGAGTAGGCTGGGTGGGAGGTGCTCTAAGCCAGGGGGTAGGCAGCTAGGGCTGCCACTCTGAGTGGAGAAATACCTGGGGATTTGGGGGATGGAGCCTGGGGAGGCAGGGTTTGGGGAGGGGAGGGACTTCTGTGGGGTATAATGCTGTACAGTTCCTTCTCCAAAGCAGCCATTTTCTTTAGGGGAATGGATCTCTGTCATCTGGAGAGCAATTGTAATCATGGGAGATCTCCAGGTGCCACCTGGAGGTTGTTGACACTATAGGCAACCCACAGGAAACCTACTGAATGGCAGCACACAAAACCATTTTGTTAAATGTATAGAGCCACTTCCCTGCCCGAAAGACTGAGAAGAGTCCTTAAGGCACTGCTGGAGCTCAGCCTGTTCCCAGTGCATCCAGCCACGTACAGCCCCCCCCCCCCACACACACACACATTCAGCAACTTCTTCATAGGTAGATCTTAAGAGAGAAGAGAAAAGACTGGATTTATACCCCACCCTTCACTACCCAAAGGCATCTCAGAGCGGCTTACAGACTCCATTCCCTTTCCCTCCTCACAACAGACACCCTGTGAGGTAGGTGGGACTGAGAGAGCTCTCTCAAGAACTGCCATTGACAGAACACCTCTGAAAGAACTTATGACTGACCAAAGGTCACACCAGCAGCTGCCTGTGGAGGAGTGGGGAATCAAACCTGTCCTCCTAGATTAGAGTCCAGGCTCCTAACTACTACACCAAACTGGCTCTCAGGGTTTTCTGGCCAAAAAGGTTACTTTCCCCTGGTGTGTGGTGACACCCCTGTGCAGTATGGGCCTGCCAAGATGCAACATAGTCAATGCGACAGTAGCACACTAAACACTGAGGTTCCCTTATGGGGAGAGAGAAGCGATGTTTTAAAGGAGAAGCAGTGGTTCAGCACAGGGCTTTCGTTTTGCATGCAGAAGGTCTCTGGTTCACTTTATCCTCTGGTTAAGAGGATAAAGTTGCATGTGATGTGAAAGGCCTCTCCCTGAGAGCCTGGAGAGCTGCCACCAGTCTCGATAGATAATACTGACCATGATAAACCGTGGTCTAATATACTACAAGCCAGCTTCAGGCTTTTAATGTGAAGAATAATGTGTTCACTGGCTTCCTTTGAGAGGCTCTCCCATAGGCGTAAACTACGGGGGGGGGGGGGGGCTCGAGCCACCCCCGAAATTTCCCAGGGGAGACTGAGCCCCCCGGCAAATTGGAGCGCTCTCTGCCACGCCTTCCCGCTGCCACCACGCTGCCAGAGCCACGCCACCACCAGAGCCGCTCTTCCCACCCACTCCTTCCTCCCTCCCTCCTGGAGAGCAGTGGCGCAGCGGCGGCAGCTCTAGCGGTGGGGGGGAACCACTGGCGTGCCTCCCCACCTGCCGCAAGCCTCCCCAGCTGCCGCCACCACAAGAGCCCTCCTGCCCGGCTCCCCCGCACCCACTCCCTCCCTCTGAGGGGTGCATGGGAGCCAGGTGGGGGGGAGAGGCGGCAGTGGGGACATTGTCCCGCTGGCGGCACACACGCAAAGCATGTGTGAGAGAGAGCCCCTGCCCCCCCGGGTGAATGGAAAGTCTACACCCCTGGTCCCACACATTGCTCCACTCATGTGGGGTTCTGGACTGCAGTCTCCCATGTCTCCCATCTCCCATTCATTTCAGTGTGCAGGACACTTTCAGGGTCAGAGAGTACCCCTGAGACAGATGGCAATGTGTTTTAGTGACCACCTCGCCCCCTTCATCAAAGCCTAAGATTCATACTACAGCAAAAGCCAGTATTAGCAAACATTCAAAGTTTGCCCACATCTCCAATTTGCAATTTGTTTGTTTTTTACCTTAGAATGCAAGTGTTTAGGAGTGGCCCTGCCGGCATCATCCTGTTTTGCTTTTAATTTTGCAGGCGTGAAATATTAAATGGTGTACATAGCCACCATCCAGTACTAAATCTCATGCCATTTTATCTATCAGATGCTGTCTGTTATTCAACACCATAGCCCTCTTCACAATGTACAGTACACTAGATTTTTTTCTTCATATGTGCTTTAAGTAATTCTCGTGTTACATTCAACACATCTGCAGCTGAAAGTACACATTTATCAACACTTGCAGAAGACGCTTTCTGCAGCGGCAAAATAGTTTTAGAAACTGTTAGGGAAGGTTTGTCATTGGGAGCTGAAGACCATGTGTGCTGAACAGACACTTACTTGAACATCTCTTTTGGCAGGAGAGGTTTTAAAGAGTTCTGGGACTAAATCAGATAGCTGCTTGCCAACCCTGGCATAGTTCCCATACCACTTAGAATGCCAGGCCTAATTTTCTACAGTGCTCAATCTAATTTAGACTAGTATATACCAAAATGCAACTGTGATGTAATTTTTCTGGGAACTTGAAAGAATTGTGTCGAGGTTTATTTGGCAAGGGAAAAAATCTAGAATTAGATTAAAAGATCTACAAGATAAGTCTGAGAGAGGTGGATTGGGTTTACCTGATTGGGTTCTGTATTATAGAGCCTCAGTGCTGGTCTGGCTAAAGGAATGGATAACTTTAAAGGATTTGAGATTGTTGAATTTGGAGGGGCATGACTTATCAATGGGATGGCATGCTTTCCTCTCGTATGGACAGTAAAGGAGATATTTTAAACGTCACATGCTCAGAGGTGCCTTTATCGAAATATGGGAAGAAATAAAGCATAAATTTTACAGCAAAATACCACATTGGGTATCACCGATTGAAGCTTTTACTAAACCATCGTTATTAGAGAAGGGCAAGAAGTGCAGTGATGGGGATATATTAGATAAGAATAACAAACTGAAATCACCAGAAGTGCTGGCAAAGCAAAATCTTGTACTAACCTGGTGGCAAACATTACAACTAAATTCTAGGTTTAATATAGATAAGAATATAGGTTTAATATAGGTTTAATTCTAGGTTTAATATAGACAAGTTTTTATAGGGAACCAATAGATTTGGACAAAGTATTGTTGGGTTCTGAGGTTAAGATTATTAGGAAGCTGTATAATTTTCTTCTTGACTACAGATTGCCAGAGGAAACAGTTAAACCGGCAATGATATCCTGGGCATGGGATTTAGGATATAATATAGAGCTTGAAAACTGGAATAGGATTTGGAAAACAAACATCAAAATTACTAAAGCCTAAAATTACTAAAGTTCAAGGAAAACATCTACAAAATGTTTTATAAATGGCACTTAACGCCAGAGAGGCTGGCCAAATACTCACAAACAGTAACTAATCTGTGTTGGAAGTATAAAAAAATTCTGGGTCATATTTTCATATGTGGTGGCTTTGCCCAAAAGCTAATGTTTATTGGTTAATGGTACAGTCGTCGCTTCAAGATATACTTAGTTTTAAAATACCTTTCAAACCCAAACTGTACCTCCTTAATATAATACCAGAGGCATATAATAGGCCAGACAGATGAATAATAATAATACATGGTATCACCGCTACGAGAATACTCGATGCAAGATTTTGGAAAACTGACAAAAATCCTGATAGACGGGAATTCCTACAAAAAAAATTTGAAATGGTTGAGATGGATAAACTTACAAAAACTTTAAAAGGTAAAGAGGATGATGATTTCAAGATAGTTTGGAGAAAACTGTATGCTTGGTTAAATTTATAGTTGTAAGTGTCTTTTCTTTACAAGATGTAAAAATATTAGTTGTGTTATTTTTGGCTTGATCTTTATATGATATGATGTTTAGGTTTATGTTTGAGGGTTATAACTCCTTATATGATATGATGTTTAGGTTTATGTTTGAGGGTTATAACTCCTTCTTTAATTCAATATTTAGAATGCTTCTCACATCGTTATTTGTAATAGTTTTGAAATCTTTTTGAACATTTTATATGTGGATATATGTAACAGTTTACCTGCTTTGAACTAAAATCTAATTTAAAAAGATATTTTTAAAAAAGTAGCAAGCAAGCTTCAAGTTCCCAGGAATTTTTGGTCAAGATGAATGATCAATCAATCAATCAACACAGTTTATGAGAGACAGCCAAATGCTCGCAGAGGAGCTGGGACTTCAATTTTTAAACAATGGCTATCCAGCCTTTATTTTTTCACATTAGAATTTATTGCAAGGTTTGGAGGAAGATTCTTAACATAAAATTCATTACAGCACTAACCTGGAGTGCAGATCAAACCAGTAATTACAAAAGTCTTCTCTGTGCTTATTATACAATACAAAATATCCAGGAGAAAAACAAAACAAAAGAAGCACACCATGAGCACACCTTGCATCTTTCTGTCTTGGAATACAATTTGCAGGGGTTGGAAAGCAGGCTGCCCTGAAGTCCTTTTGCCCAGGCAGTGAAACAGGGGTGGGGCCCTGTGGCCTAAAGGGAAGGAGGGAATGATGCATCTCTGCCTCCAACACTGAATATTATCCCTGTAGGACACTGCCTGGGGAGAGGTGTGAAAGCCAGTCAAAGTTCAAATCTTTGGCAGCATCATCGCATGTATCCTCAGAAGCCCCACTGATTTAACAGGGTTACTCCCCAAGTATGTCTGTATAAGATTCCAGCATTCATCCCATTGCTTTCTGCAGGAGGCTTAAGCTCTTTCACATTGAAATGAGTAGGGCTGAGTGGCTGGATCATGCCCCTGCTCAGGGTACAAACAGACAACAAGAAAAGTATGCATTTTCAAGGAGCAAAGACATATCCTTTATACACGCATCTTATTTCCTGTACAAGGCTAACAGCCAGAATCCAGTTTTGAATAGTGTAACTGAGTGGAGGCTGAAGGGTTAAACTCCCTCTCCCTTTAGTGCATGGCCCCAAGGAGAACTGAGGCAGCGTGAGCCTTATGGATGGGTTTGTCTGTCTCTGTTGTCAGTGACAGCAAGTATCCTGAAGGCTTTCAGTTCAGTCCTGGCATCCCAAGTTATAAAGGGCCTTGAGCAGCAATGCTGGGAAAGACCCTTCACCAACAGAGCGCCTGAGAAGCTTCTGTCCATGGTCTGTCATAGTACTAGCAATCAGCTTCATGTGCCTTCAGTTTTGTCTGGAAGTCTTTGTGTTGCATTCAAGAAACAAGGAAGCAACCTTTGGCCTTAATTATGTAGCATTTCTGGCAGCCTTTCGGTTACCTTTCACCTCACTGTTGTGGTAAAGGATCCTTGTTCAGCTTCAACTCATCAAATGACATTTATCATTCTCACTCATCTAATGATCAAAATCTGTCATTCAAAGGTGTGTTGGCTTTTGGATGCCCTTGGGGCATGTCAAGTGTGCTTATGCTGGCACTTAACATTTCACTTCATTTTGGGTTTTTTAATCTGTAATGTGTTCCTGCATGTGCGATTTTCGTCGAGACAGAAATATTGAAGTGTAGTCCTTAGTGATAACTTAGACCAAAAGCACAAAACAACAATTCTTGGGCTAGATGAGCTGGCTTACAGGTAGATGCCTATTTTCACCTGTGATACGCTGGAAGTTTAGCATTACAGAAACAAAAGAGAAGGGTGCAATATCGCAGGGCATTCTGAAGAGCTTGGAGGTCATAGCAGAAATCTTTTGAAGCCTGGCAGAAAGATCACTAAAGGCAATTGCGAAAGGATCAGCAAACATACCAATTATGTTGGCTGTTAACACCTTTCCAGATCAGATTCTTAAATAACTATAGGGACATGCCAAGTTCCTTTCAATAGGATTTTCCCCCTGCAGCTTCTTGCAGTTTTGCAGATCTGTCAAGAGCCTCCTGCCAATGTATCATCCCTACATGATTAAACCAGTCATGGAAACTACCTCCATGACTTTGAAAATTCCTTCCTAAGGAGGCTTGCCATGTTAGAAAGGGATAACCCAGATGAGATGATTTGGGGGGGGGGGGGGGGGAGCTATGAACAGATCTCTAGTGTGTGTGTTTTTTTCATTGTAAACACAACAGTCATGGGGGGAGGTGATTCTATTCAGGACTCCAGCACAGGGAGGGGTGGTTGCCATGTGGGTTCTTCCCCACAGGGCCAGTAAATGCTTAGGGATGCATTTGAGGACTGGAAAATGGTACAGGGGAGGGGTTCACTCCCCACCCTCCTTCACTGTGGGCCCCCTGGCTGCTATTTGCTCGTGAAAAGGCTTGAGGGACCAAGGTTGCCAATTTCCAGTTGGGGTGAATGATCCTCTAGTTTGGAGGCCCTCCTCCCACTTCAGGGTCATCTGAAAGATGAATGGCTGCTGGGTGCTCCATTATGCTCTATGGAGACTGGTCCCCATAGGGTATAGTGGAGAATCAATCCATGGGTATCTGGGGTTCTGGGGGGCTGTTTTTGAGGTAGATGCATCAATTTTTCAGCATAGCTGCTGGTGCCTCTCCTAACCCCCCCCCCAAGTTTCAAAAAGGTTGGACCAGGGGTCCAACTCTATGAGCCTCGAAAGATGGAGGGAAGGCATTTAAAAGGAACACAATGGAGGGAAGGCACAATGGAGGGAAGGCATTTAAAAGGAACACAGACTCTTTAAGTGTGACAGCCAGAACACCCTTCGGAGTTCAATTGTGCTTCTTCCTTCCCCTCCCCTGGAGGCTCCTGGAAAGTCCTCTGCTGGCTTGTCAGCCTCACCTGCCAACCCTAGACTTGTGTATGAGAAATTACACTTTCATTTAGTGGAAGTGCTGCTGTGAGGGGGAACCCTTTGAAGGCAAAAAAGAGGACAAGGAGATGAAGACTGTATTCAGAGGAATGGCACTGCTGTATTTTTATTTTTAATTTTTTTAGGAAATGGGAAAATCTCCAGGCTCCACCCCCAAAGTCCCCAGGTATTTCCTGCGTTGGACCTGGCAACCCAATGAGGGACCCAATCACAGGTTTCTCAGCATCTCTTGTCTAGTTTGGTCTCCAGAGAGGTAGCACGACAACATCCTAGAAATCAAATTTGGCTTCTTTGCCCCAAGCAGACCTTTTTTTTAAGGAACCGGGGGGGGGGGGGGGAGGGGTTAAAATCCAGCAACTAAGTAAAATCAAAAGGGAAAGGAAAAAAAGATATACACAAAGTAAAGACAAAAATGTAAGAACAGGGGTGGTGGATCTACACACAAGTTTTCTATAAATGGTTTCCAAATATCTGAAAACGTCCATACCATCTATGTACTATGCATTCAATAGAGTTCTAAGATCCTAAATCTCTACTGATTCATGGAGGTAGGCTTTTATCTTTCCAATGTTGTAATATGAAACTTTTAACTATAGTAAGGGCACAAAGGTTCCATCTTCATTGACCATTGATTAGCCAGTTTGGTGTACTGGTCAAGAGTGGCAGACTCTAATCTGGAGAACCGCTTTCGATTCCCCACTCCTCCACGTGAAGCCAGCTAGGTGATCTTGGGCCAGGCACAGGTCTTTCAGAGCCCTAAGAACAAGTCAAGTTCACCGGTAGCATAATGCTAAGACAATCTCAGGATCTCTTGGCTATTCTACACAATGCCATACAATAATTAATTGAGCCTCCAAGAGATGGGCAAATAGTTTAAAAGTACTTAAGCATCCTCAAAAATCAATAAACATTCTAATACAAAATTGATATGAGTAATAACATCTTCCCAGAAAAACCAAATAACTGGACACACCCAAAGTATATGCTTAAGGCATGTCTACTGTATGTTAAAATGCCAACAATTAGACACTACTCAGTCCTTTGCTAAAGAGTCTCTGTGGTGTCCAGTATATACTAAACATATTTTTTTACTGCTAAGAGTCAAGTCAAGTTTATTATAACAGTCATAGACCAGATAAAAATAGTTTTACACATGAATTGCATAAAAACTTTTGTGGCTAATAAAACATTTTCTATATAACACGTACAGGTTAAATGGAACAGGAGCACAACTAATAGTAACATTTCACTTATGGGGCATCCAGTCCTGATGGCATTGTAAGAGACTTGTAAAATGAGAATAAAAGTTGTATTCTCCCTGCACCTAAAAGTAATAGAGGCTTAAAAGAGCAATCAAATGACAATAAAAGAAGGTTAAAACAGGAATAAAATGCATTTAAAAATTTACAAAAGGCAAACGGTAAAATGCATTTTAGATTCTTAAGAGACAGGCAGTTAACAATTAGGTGATTTGATTTCCTCTATTATAAATTTTCTAGTTCTTAGAGCTAGCCATCCGTATCTAGCCACTGAATTTAAGATCCATAGAGAGAGTAGGTTTGGATGTTAAGGCCATATCCCATTGCTTTGGCAAAATATGGCAATCTAGCTTCTTATTCCATTCATTCCTGAGACTCCACACATTATATTTATTAATCAACATCAAATATTTATTTGACTTAATTTAATTAGAGTTCCCATGAGCAAAGGGGACTCTGAGACACTTAATGCGGCAGAACCGTATTTAGATACCAACAAATGTTGAAAATGTGGGTATTGCCATTCTACAGGTGGTGACAAGTTCTCCCAAGCAGTTTGAAATTTCACTTTTAAAATTCAAGCTTAAAGGATACTTTAAAAAAACAGACATGAGCATGCAATCCTGGCATTAGATATTCAGGAGAAAACCTTTTTGTCTTCAAGAAGATTATATTTGATTAATGGCACTAGGTGATACTACTAGATCTTACATTAATTCATTCCAAAAGTTAATAATGTTAAGTAGCCAAACCCAAGACTCATCTACTTGTCTTTGCTTAAAGTTCTGTCCCTATCAAAAATGTGGAGGAAAATCGAATCAAGGTGGTCTGAAGTCACATTTTTTGCAAAGACATCCAATCTTGAAGAATTTGCATGAGATTTGCAAGACCCTTTCTCCATGACATGGTCATTTCCCATATGCATATATTTATTTATTGAAAAAAAATAACTGCCTTTCTCCCTTGAGGAATTCAAGGCAGCTTACAATATAGCAATTATAAAAACAATACAATTAAAGCAACAATTCTAAAAATACACAAAAGGTCACAATTTAAAAACTCCAATAAAAAACTAAATCAGTCAAATGCCATCTGAAATAAAATTGTCCTTTTTGTACAGAAGAGCAATCCATCATGCAAGCCCTCACCACCTGAGGAGGAGAGTTGGTTTTATACCCTTCACTACCCAAAGGAGTCTCGGAGTGGCTTACAATCGCCTTCCCTTCCTCTCCCCACAACAGACACCCTGTGCGGTAGGTGGGGCTGAGAGAGTTCTGAGAGAAATGTTACTGGCCCAAGGTCACCCAGCTGGTTTCATGTACAGGAGGAGGAATCAAACCCAGTTCTCCAGATTAGAATCCACTGCTCTTAAAGACTACACCAAGCTGGCTCTCAGGTACGGCTCATAAACCTCCTTGCTACCTCCTTGGGAACTAGGGTGCAGTGTCACCTCCTGTGTTCCTTAAAGTCTCTCCATAAAACCCAATTTAGTTAATCTCCCTTATTCCTTGCCTCACCTTCAGTGGGAGAGGCTGTGACTCAGTAGTAGAGCCTTGGCTTTGCATGCGAAAGATCCCAGATTCAGTACCCAGAATCTCCAGTTTAAAGGATTCAGAAAGAAGAGAAAGACCTTTACTGAAAACCATGGAGCGTTGCTGGCTGGAGTAAAACATCCTGCTCCTTTACTCCAGTTATTTACCTCCATGCCATGAAAACCTTCCACTACTCATGACCACACATTAAGCTTCTCTTGAAAGAACAAGACATTTCCCTTCAAACCTGCTGGGAACCCCAGCTGTTGCCAGTCAGAGAGCAGACATTGTTGACCTTGATAGACCACTGTTCTGACTCAGTAGAAGACAGCTTCATGCAATCTACTCCAACTGAAATGAACCCCAAGGACGTGGACAGAGAGCATCTTAGCCATGGAGCAGCAAGGGCAGCTGTCCTGGGACCTACATCACAAGGGCATGCTGGGAGCCCCCATCACCCTGTAACCAGCTGCCCCAGCCACTGCCCAAAGTCCTGCCACCAGAGTTGCCACTGACGCCCCACCCAGTTGGACTCAGGCAGGGAGGGTGAATAGTTGTAGGGCATGGGAGCCCCCAACCACCCTACAGATGAATGCCCTCCCCGCACTGCCTAAGTAATTCTGAGGCCTAATTCTTGAGTTTTCCCAGGGACCCCAGAATGGCTAAGTGCCCCTGTACATGGAACTGTTTTGTCCTCTGAAACCCTGTGGCTTCTCTTTCCATAGATGCTTTTGTTGCTCCACCAGCTGCCAACATTTAAATTGTAAGCTCCTAGGAGAAGGGCCCTTCTTTTATGCTTATTTTTATGTTTATTTTTTAGAGCACCATGCACAATTATGAATGTATACAAATAACTATTATTATAAAATTATCCCATGGCTGTTTCAAGATCTAGTTAACATTTTTAATGGGGAGTGGGGGGAATCAGTATAAAGACTGGATATATTTGCAGTGTGTTAATACAAATATACTCCGGACTTGCTGGCTATTAATATCTTTCTGGAAGATGACTACGATGAGAAAATGCAGACATATCATGCTTGGGGCCACTGACTTTATGCAGTGAAGCACTGCCATCTTCTGGTAAAGAGTTACAAGTTGGTATTTCTCAGAAGGATTCTCTCAGAGCTACAGTCTTTATCTATCTCCAAGGAGTCTAGGCCACCATACATGCCCCTACACCTCAGTTTTGTCTTCACAACAAACCTGTGAGGCTGAGAGAAAGCAATTGGCCCAAGGTCACCCATTAAGCTTCATACCCCCAGCCTTCACGATCCTAGAGCGATGCCCTCCCGAGGCCCCACTACAGAACAGCATCAGATTTTTTCTCATCAGGTGATGTTATGAGCGTATCCTGCAACAGACCATGTAACAGAGCTGCCACATACGGAACCAGGCCAATAGTTCATCTAACTCAGTATTATCTACTCTGATTGGCAGCAGTTCTTCCAGTAGCAGAGTGTTTTCCCAGCACATACTACCTGAGAGTCAAAATTATTCTGATTCTGAATAAGTGTGCTTGCACATGAAAGTTATACCCTGAATTAAACTTTGTTGGTCTTAAAGGTGCCCGACTGGACTCAAACTTTGTTCTAATGATTCTTCTGGTTATCTATTATCATAAAAAGCAGGACTGTGGACTCTGGCCTCCTCCCTGGTCCTGGTCCAGTCCTCTAACCGCCACGCTATTCTGGACAGAATTCCTAGAAAAAGAACTAACCCCCTACAGTTTTAATTTATTTCATTTGAATTTTTGCAGCAAGTATGAAATGTACAGGCATCCCTGGAGGTAAGTACATGCCTTTTCCAGGGACATTTTCTAAACTCCTTGTTGGATCCCACAACACTGAATCAGGAGCATACGAAGCAATGCCCTGATGTACTTCCACTGTTGTTGCCAGTGTGTTGCCGGTATACTAACAAGCATTTAACTACTTATATGTACCCTCCCAGGCAGTGTTCCCTCTAAGCTGTGTGCATGAGTGGACGCACATTAACACAGGAAGCCCTGCTCAGCAGCAGTCTGGAGGAATGCAGGGTCTTGCACTGCCCATAGTAAGATTACAGCAGTTACATTCTGCTCAGGATGTGAACTACTCCACTCAGTAGGGGGGAAAGTTACAGGGAACATTGCTCCCAGGTCTCTTTCCTTTGCTCATACATAACATTTCTACTGGTTGAGTCCATGCACACATGGGTGCGGTTCTCTCCCTGTGTTTCAGACCATAGGATTGTGCCTTAGTAGCACCTACATGACTCCAGCCAGCACTGTTTACTCTCCACACAGAATATTAATGTTATAAAGCCAGTTAAATTGAGTTGTGCATGCCAAGGAGTTCCGAGGAGTTGTAGCATCAATGGTTTAAAAGCCCTTGTTTTATACTTGCAATGACAAGATTAAGCTGCAAAATAGTCACTGACTCAAAATTATTCCCTGAAATCCATGGCAGAGTAGGGAATTAACTTCCGATCTTCCAAGTACTAGTCTAGTACCCTGGTCGCTACACCACACCAGCTTCTCATTTTGCTTAGGGGGGAAAACTGGGATGTGTATCTTACCTACTGGTGGGTGACTGTGCTATACTAAATAATAGGTATAATTAAGAAGTAATTTCTCAAACTGGGCATGTTCTGCATTCAGTAAAAGTAGGGTTCTGCTCCCAATGCAGTTTCTCCCACCAGAAAAAAAGGAGCAATCTTTAGGGAACAAGCCACTAGGCTACCTTGTCTGACCTGCTAAAGCCCACCCCCCTCTGACTGCCTCGTTAATAAAGGTAAAGGTTTCCCTTGCTCAAAAGCCAGTCGAATCCCACACCAGGAATAAAGGCATGAATGGGTCAGTCCAGAAAAATCAATTAATTTGTGACTCTGTTCAATATCAATAAAATATATACCACAGGCTGGTTTTAATGAAAGCCAGGCACCTGTGAATAATTCAGCCAGGAGTGCAAAACCATTCTGCAAAACACTTGATTGACAGGACACTTAAGATGTTTTTCAAAACAAGAAACTGACTGTAAATAGTTCATCATACCAAGTCAATAATGAGTCATTGTGGATTAAAATATGCAAAGCAACAGCTTGACCGAATCTCCTGTGTTTAAACATTCACACATAGGTATTTTGAGATATGTGCCCTAAACATACAACTGAGCACAACACTGGCCTCCCCTTCTGACCTCCACACCTTCAGGATCCTGTTTGTGCAGGGGGCTGCAAGTATCCAGCATACGCACAATCCGTGGTTTGTAAAAATGAAGGGTAGGGACTCTGCAGAGGAAGGTGGTGTGCATCTGGCTGTAGAAATGATCCCCCCCATATTCATCTGTACGCTCAGTAATATAGCTTGTGTAATGACTCGTGAGTGCCAGCAGAGGGCCTAGTTAGAATGTTATGCTGCCCTCTGTAGATCTATCACTTTTGCAGACAGAGGCTCTGTGCCTCTCACAGCTACATGACAGGCAGAAACTCACCAGGTAAAGCATTATTCATAGTTCCATCCCCTTGCCTAGAAAAGCTTCACGGGCTGATTTTTTGCCTAGCCATAACAGCACACTGCCTCTGTCCATTAAAAAAAAAGCAGAAACTCAGAGCATTTCAAGCAGACCCAAGAAGAAGATAGTCTGGATCAGATAAGCCCAAATCTAGGTTGACATCCTAGATTTACTGAGCCTTAGTATTCCTACTCAAACAGTACATACCACTTCTTCACATGCAGAGCCTTCAGTATTTCTTACAGCAGCCCTATAAGGTAAGTGACTATTAATATGTCCACATTACAGATGGGTGACTGAGGCCAAGAAAACATAAACTTGCTTCAGGCCACCTAGTGGGTTCATGGCAGAAAGGACATTTGAACTGAGGACTTTCCAGCTCCAGTCCTAATCCACTCTGCCACACCAGCTCACAAGATGCTAGGCTGACAGACAGATCACCAAGACACCCTGAAGGATGCTCCTCAGTGCTTTTCTCTTTATCCTTTATCCAAAATAAAGTGGCATGCAACTTACCTCCACATCCTGAGCCTGAAAAATTCTCTAACAGCAGCAGCAAACCTCAAAGAGACAAAAAAAAAAAAACCACCCCTTTTTTTTCCTTCCTACCTTCTTGGAAGACAGCTTCAGTTCTGCTCCTCATAGCCCAATTGCCTTCCCTCTCAGGCTTCCTTAGTGCTGCTACTACTGCTCCTCCCGCCTCTGGCTTCTAAGGGGTGGAGTTTCTTGAAAGAGAGGCAATCCTTCTGTCTACTGATGCATTTGCAGACAGACCTTGTCCAGGGATGATGTGGGGGGGGGGGGGGGGGGGATTTTTTTTATTACTACCTAATCCTCCTTAGGGGCATTGCAAAGATTTGCAGGGGATTCTCTCCCCTCCCCAATTTTAATAATACATTAGTAAGAAGGAAATGAAAGTGCTTAAAGAAATAGCAACCCTAAAGTCTTACCTTTCGATCTCTGCAGGAGAAATGACTGATATTACAGTAGCTATTATTAGTGGCCTGAAACCACAGCTGAAACTGATCTATGCACCAAATCTCTATACCTCAATAATCTACATGCATTCTTTCCTGCATGTTTCCCCCCCTTGTTTTCTTACATTCTGATACACTTAAATCAATCTAAAGGGATACTTTTATGATAATCAGTGTCACTTTATTAGGCCTCATAAAAACATATATGTTAGTCAGCAGTTGACTGGAGTAATCAATGTAAGGCTTGCATGCAAGGGCGTAGACTTTCCAATTTCCCGGGTGGGGGGACTGGGGCTAGGCCAGAGGCATTACAGGCCATTGTCTCCGGGGGAGGCTCAGCATGTCCTGGAAAAGTTTGAGGGGGCTCCAGCTCTCCAGCCCCCCTGAAGTTGATGCCTGTGCTTGCATGTGTAGATCATTTAACAGATCAGATGACAGAGACAGGATTTCCACATGGCCATTCACAGAATGTTTTCCTATATTCAGCTGCTAGTAACTGAGGGCCCCCACAGGGGTGATATGGTCCAAAAAGATCCATTATTTCTGGGTGTTGTTTACCACTGTGTACACACACATTTCTCTCATCAGTACTAAAAACGGCAATGATAATTTTACCACAGGGGACAATGGGATAATGGTATTATACTGTTTTTGTTGTGTTGTGCTCTCATTTTGTGATCCAGTTTTATTGCATTGCTAGTTGTATGTATCATACTATTTTGTTGCATTTTTAAAAACTGAGTCATCTGTCTTGAGTCTCAGCAGGAAAGACGGACTAGAAACTCAGTAAATAAACAGTTAACCAGAGCAACAACCAATATTCCAACCTGCCTTAAATCCTCTAGAATAAAATATTGTCCATTCCAGCACAGCCAAAGAAAGGTCCTCTCTCAGGAGAAGCACCAAAGGACAGCATACTTAATGGAATTCAAGAAAGTGGAGGAGGGCAGTGAAGGAGAGAGAAAATGGCTGCAAAAACAACCTCCCCCCACGCCATGTCAGACCCTTCAGCCTCTAGCAGACAAGACACTCTTTCGCCTCCAGTGATGTCCACTCACATCCTGAAAAGTCAAAGGTGTTGCACAGATAGGAACTCATCTAGTGGGAACACACATATGAACAGGATTAGCAAACCTCTCCACAATCTCTTCCTTCCCACTTTCAAATAAATGTAGGTCAACTGGGGCTTAGTGGTGGAGCACCTGCTTGCATGCAGACCTACCCCTGGCTCAGCCCCTGGCATCTCCGCTTAAAGGATTTCAGGGAAAGATGTTGGGCAGATTCTCCCCTATGTAGGATCTTTGTTGAGCTCTTGCTGATCTGGGTAGATCTGGCTATGGATGAACCAATGGTCTGACTCAGATGAAGTCAGGTTCGAATGTTCATAAATCAAAAACACAACCAGATTTTTTTTTAATCCCCAGTCATTTTATTAATGTGGCAGGCTTATGTGGTCAGCTGCAACAGAATAATGACAAACAACATCGAACGACAGCGTTCAAAAGAGGGGACAGTAAGGCCCTTAGACAGCCACATCTAAAATTGTGTTCTCATTGCACAGATTGTAAGGGAACCAGTTAAGAAGAGAGAAGACAGATCTGGGAAACAGGAGACTTTAGGAAGCAGTTTTTTGTTCTCTTTTTCTTCTTCTTCACTGTCTAGAGTCTGGTGTTGTTTCCTGGCTATTTCTTCTTATTTCTGTAACCCAGGACCGTCTTCTTGAAAATGAAATACAGCACAATGACAAAGCAGAATATGTGGTGCTTTGTAATAAAATAGAAAGCCAGCTCCCTAGCTGTGTAAATAACATGGATAAAAATGAAGCAGAAAAAAAATAGGGCATATTGGTTCTGGGGCTGGAGTAGTTCACGGAGCTCTTGTCCAATCTGCGGGGGAAAGGAGAAGGGAAAGAAAGGAAATGATGCGCTTGTTAAGAAATTCAGTTGCTCTGTTTGCGACAGAGTCCAGAAGAAGCTAAATGGGTTCAACTTTCATTCATTTCCATGAACTTAAGGATGCTTCAAATTCTGTGGCTTTGGGTTGTGTTAAGATTATTATGACTTTTGTAATCCCTCTTTCTTTCACTACAGTATGCAAAGTATTTAAGGTTCCCAGGAGGTGTCCTAGCCATTGGCCAGACCTGCTTAGCTACAGCAAGATTGCCGCATCGTGCACACTTCAACAGTACCTTGGGAAGTGTTGTACAAATTCAGATACATTCAAAACTGTTTCCATTCATGAATTTTGCCATCAAAATCCAGCACATTTTGACCAAAGTTGGACTAAATTCTGGTGGATGTTGGCAATCAAACAAGAAGGTGTTTGATGGGATCAGAAAGAAGTAAGTAAGTCCACAATATGTCTTCCCAGGTATTTCCCCTACACATACATTTCCTCTTGCAGCAGAAGAATCATGACCTCTTTGTTCCTTAGTAAACCATACATAAAGGATGATTTCTACAATGAGGCAGAACTGTTGGCATTCTTGTGACACTAAACATTCTGAGAAAAAATCTTCTGCAAGAGGGAAATACGCTCTATAGCCCCAAACAGTGATGTAGTCTGAAACGGAGTGTGCCTGCATAGCCAATTGCCAGAGAAGGGGCAAAAGTCTCTCTGATGGCTCCCACAGGAAGTCAAGCTACCACCATGTGTTCCTCAGGATTGCCGGGAGGTCCCCTGGACCAAGATTTGTTGCTGCTTCAGGCAAAATAAAATGTTATTATCTCTTCCGTTTATGACTGATCCTATGTTGAACAGTGTCATAACTGTATATCTAATTCTGAACCAGGCAACTGAGTGTAGATTAATAGAGCTAGGGACAGATAAAGGGAATTTTTCAAAGTCACAAATTTGCTGAAAATTCTGAAATCTAAAAGAACAGTATGGGGGTGGGATTAAAGTTCCTCCAAGTAATATAAACATCAACAAAAGAATGCCCACTGAACTCTCAGTTGCCAATTTGGAGGCTGCTAGGCAACTACAGTAATATTGCTGAGCCTTCCAAGCCATGATTTCTGTAAAGCAAAGCCATAGGGGGGAAACTCCTTTCCCTTCCCCGCCCCACAACAGACACCCTGTGAGGTAGGTGGGGCTGAGAGAGCTCTGAGACAACTGTCCTTGAGAGAACAGCTGTGCCAGATCTATGGCTTACCCAAGGTCATTCAGCAGATGCAAGTGGAGGAGAGGGGAATCAAACCCGGTTGTCCCAGATTACAGTCCGCGCACTTAACCACTACACCAAAGAGGTGGATTTAGAGGCCAAAACAACCATGGAAAGGGTCTTGGCCAGTGTTCCCTCTAAGCTGAGTCAGTGTAAGCTAGCTCATTGTTTTTTAGCCTCTGGCTCAAACATTTTTTGTCTTAGCTCAGGAAAGATGGCTCCAGAGCAAACTAATTTATGCAGTAACCAAATCACTCGCTCACAGCTTTAATGCCAGTAGCTCACAAAGTAGAATTTTTGCTCACAAGACTCCAAATCTTGTGGGAGCATTGGTCCTGGCCCCCTGTCATGTCCCCTGGTGGAAAAAGAGTCACTGGAGACAGGGATGGCAGCAACCACCGAAGACCTACACTACTTAACCCAGCCTGGCAGTGGAGGCTACCACACAACTGGGCCAACCAGGGGCCAGCACCAGCCTCCATGCAAGTGGGCCTGGCCCACAGTGGCCACTGCATAACCAGGCCCAGCCTGGTGCCAGCACCAGCCACCATCTACCCAGGCCTGGCCCAGTGCTGGAGCAAGCCATCATACAACTGAGCCCAGCATCAGCCACCATGCAGCTTGGTCAGGCTTTTCCCAGGGAGTGGCTGCCAGGGGATGGGAGAGCAGATAAAGGTAAATTGGCAGGTTGGTGGGAAGAAGAGGAGGGAGCTGGGAAAGGGCTGCCAGGAAAGGGAATGATGAAATAGTAGGGGATGGGTACAGGAGAGTCCTTGTGGGTTCCCTGCTTGTAATGTACTAAAACAAAATCAAAAGTTGTTTTTTTGGGGGGGTTACATCTAGACTGGGCTATTGCAATGCACTATACTTGGGGCTACCCTTGAGGGGTGTTCAGAAGCCCCATCTAATGCAGAATGCGGCAGCTAGATTGCTGGCTGGGGCCAACTATCAGGAGCATGTGGCCCTGATATTACAACAATTACACTGACTACCGGTCTGCTCCCAAGCCCAATTCAAAGTGTTCATTTTGTCCTTCAAAGCCCTACATAGCTTAGGACCAGGGTATCTGAAGGACAATTTTCTCCCATTCATTCCTGTCTGAGAATTAGGAGTGGCTCTCCTAACTGGCCCTCCAATCAAACAAGCTCGTCTGGTTACTACCTGAGAGAGGGCCTTTTCAGTGGCAGCCCCACAGTTCTGCAACAACATCCCCAGGGAGGTCAACTGTGCTCCCCTCACTTATGATCATCAGGAGGCAGCAGAAGACAGTTTAATTTAGGACCATACTTGACTAATTTAGTTTTTATTTATTTATGGGCAGTCCTGATTGAAATTTTAAACTGTCATCTTTTATGTGTTTTATAACTGTTGTTTTATTTATATTGTAAGCTGCCTTGAGTGCTGCAAGGTAGAAAGGTGGCTATACATACACACACACACACACACACACACACACACACACACACACACACATATATATATATATATACATACATACATACATACATACAATAGTCACAGAATGGCAGCTTCCACAGGCACTGAGAGTTTTTGGCCTTCTCCAGTGTCAGCTGCCCCTAGATGTTTCAAGCTGTCAGTTTCCTAGTTTTCATAAATCTAAAGGCTGCTTCAAATGGCCCATACATATTTTCAGACATGCCTGCTTCACAGGCTTAAATGGTTTAGCAGCCATTTACTCCAGGAAATTGTTGTTCTGTGTGGGTGTTGTTAGGTATGACTAAGGGACGATTCTCAGTATCTCACCAAACTACAATTCCTAGGATTGTTTAAAGGAAGTCATGTCAGCTAAAGCAGTATAAAACCAGCCTTAGACTGTAGGGTACATTGCACCTAGATATACCCAAATCAAGCGGTTGACTGCTTTATCATTTGAAACCATCTTCTTCAGTTGTGTGAAAGAGGCTACAGGTTGGCCTGGCTAGGAGAAGGGCAATGGCTCAGTGGAAGAGCATCTGACCTGCAAACAGAAGGTCCAATGTTTAATCCTTGGCATTGCCAGTTAAAAGGATTAGGCAGTGGTGGGTGATGTGAAAGACTTTGACCTGAAACCCTGGAGAGTTGCTGTCAGTAAGAGTAGACAATACTGACCTTAACAGGCCAAAGAACTGACTCAGTATGAGGCAGCTCCATGTGTTCAGCACACACTCTGGCATCTGTTTCTACTGAACTGTCCATTAGGTTTCCCTTACTTACTGATTGAGAAACTGCCTGGTGACGCATCCGTTCCATTTTTTCCTCATGCTGCCGCCTCCTTTCATTATCTTCATGCCTATACCTCATCCTGGTCATTGCACTGTCCAACCTTATCTTCTCCAGCTCAAGGTCAGCTGCTGTGATCTGCCTACTAGTCAGTTGACCCATTCCCTCCAAACTGTTGATCTCGGCCATCCTGGAGTATGTTTCAGGTGGTAAACCACTGGTCCCTCTTTGGGTGCTGAGCCGCTCTGTTTGATTCTTATTGTCTAAGGTTTCCATCACATAATCTGGAATGTATGAAGAAGCTGGGGTGTCCCTTACAGGATCCTGAAACAAAAAAGGACAGAAGAAGAGATTGTCCAGCATCTCACCACATTCAGCCTCGCTCCATAGACCTTCATTTTAAGAAATTTGGGTGATATCTATCATAAGGATGGTCTTTTCAGGAATAGTTTTGGAATCCTCCCCAAGAGGCACTTCGTAGTTCTACTAAAAATTTTGGCATCATTTTAATCAACAACTTATTCTGCTAGCCATTTGGAAGTTTATGACATTAGACTTGGCTGCATTGATTTTAGTCTGCTAATGCTGATTTAGTGGGTTTTTAAAAATTGTAGTGCTTTTGACCAATTTGATATTGCTGGCTGTTTTTCATAGGATATTTTTAATGTATGCCTTATCTATTTTTATTTCTCTCATGTTGTTAACCGTACTGGGACCAAAATGTAATCCCAAAATCTACTTACTGAAAATACAATGTCTTTGATGGACATTTCTTGTTTTCACAGTTTATATTAGTTTTACCTACTTCAGCCATGGGACAGGAAGGGCTCATGCATATCAGACCTGTTGCACTGGTAGCATTACCTGTCCTATGAAGCTGCTGACCTCAATGGCTACAGGTGATTCTCTCTTGGTGTACTCAAGGTCATAAGGAGCAGAGGCAGCCAAATATATATAATCAGCCATCAGGAGAGCATCCCACCATCTTTCAGCCACCTAGAAGTGGACATAGTTCACTCACTACCTCTGCTGTCCACATAGTATAACTAATTATCTTTTTCCTCAGAAAGGGTCCCTAGACCAACATTGCTGTTAAACTTGATGTTTCATTGTTCTGCTCCCAGAGCAAAAATGGCATCCTCTGCCTTCTGCATGCTGCCTTCGTTGCTACTTACCATCTTCTCCCTGTGCTTTTTGGTGTCTTTGAGGGGAGTGATCTGCACAGCAAATGCCGTCCCCTCAAATTCAATCCCTGCCTGTATCTCCTGGAACTCTGCAGCACCTCCTTGAGAAGAGAATTCAGACTCCTCCAGGTTACTGATGTGATCTAGATCTGCTTGAATCTCTTTGTCTGTGTGATGCACAGACTCTATCTCAAAGTTAGAGAAATCAGATGATGAATGGGGATCTCTGGGTGTTTCCTGCAAAGGATCAGAAGGAACAAAAGGCCAGTATTTAAGAACAGATGCAACAACCTTCAGATGTCTTTATAGGAATGAACCAAATATATGGCAAATAGCTGCCACAGAAGGTTGCAAGGGTCACCGTTTGAAGTAAAATCAATGCCCTTTTTCAAATGTGTGCAACACTTTTTTTAACCAAATTGCTACCCCAAAAAAGGTTACAATAAAAATCATAAAATGGTAAACATTAAGGATTCAATAAGGCTGTGGAAACAAATTTGCAAACTTAACTCTCCCCTCCCCCAAGAATGTTTGACATTGATGAGAAGTTAAACAGTTAGGCTTTGGCTAATCAATGAGACACCTCATGGCTCAGTGGTAGAGACAGTGCCAGTCAAAGTAGTTGATGCTAATCTTGATAGGCCAATGTTTAGGCAGCTTCATGTGTTCATGCCCTAAGATGTTTTTTTAAAAAAACATTTACCTCTGGCTCATCACTCATTTGGGAAGGGATATAAGCCCCACAAACAATTAAGATGCTTCAAGATGTCCTCAGAGTCTCCCAAATGCTATATTCTGTGCTTGCTTGAAACAGAAGAATGTGCTAGAATTTCTTACCATAGCAGATTTAGTCATAGGAAGAGTATGGACATCAATATTGGTTTCCAAGGCAGAAGCCTCTACTTCCCCATCTGCCCCATGTAGAGTAGCTAAAACTAGCTGCTCCCCTTTGAAGCAAACTCACACTGTTCAAACACAAACCAGAGTCCCTTTCCTAAAGTGTCATGGTGATGTAAAAAACATTCCACTCTGCAATGACATCATAATTTCCCAGTTACCACAGCAGTTGAAATAAATGTTGCTAAGAGCCCTTTGTAGATTGTCAAAATGCCTGATCTCACATTTACTCTAAGAGTCATTTTCAATACTAAAAAAACAAGGCTAGAAACGTTAAAAGGATTGGTCTATCCAGGATGCCTTTGTACCCAGCGTGATTATAATTTCATTTATGTTTTCTAGCGACACACTTTGGTGTGTCTGTGTGTCACTACCCACACCTCACTACTTGGCTCCTGGTCCACAACTCTCATGTGCTTTTGCTGACATCAACTCCCATTAGGGTTGCCAACAAGCCTGGAGGAAAATGTCTTGTCTCTTTAGGTAAAGGTAAAGGTTTCCCTTGCTTGAAAGCCAGTTGAATACAACTCTAGAGATGTGGTGCTCATCTCCATTTCCAAGCCAAAGAGCCAGCACTGTCCAAAGATGTTTCCGTGGTCATGTGGCCAGCATGACTAGATGCCAAGGTGCATGGAACACTGTTACCTTCCCACCAAAGCGGTACCTATTTATCTACTTGCAATTTCTTGCTTTCAAACTGCTAGGTTGGCAGGAGCTGGGACCAGAGATGGGAGCTCACTCCATCATGCAGCACTCAGGTCTCGAACTGCTGAACTACCGACCTTCCAGTCTGCAGTTCAGTGTCTTAACCTCTTGAGTCTCTTAACAGAGGCTAGATGAGTAGAAATCAGCAGCTGAAGCTTTTAAGACTGTAAGAACATAAGAGAAGCCAATGTTAGATCAGGCCCAATGGCCCATCCAGTCCAACACTCTTGTCACAAAGTGGCCAAAAACACCAGGTACCATCAGGAGGTCCACTAGTGTGGCCAGGACACTAGAAGCCCTCCCACTGTTGCCCCCCCCCCCAAGCACCAAGAATACAAAGCATCACTTGCCCCAGACTGAGAGCTCCTATCTATACCTTGTGACTAATAGCCACTGATGGAACTCTGCTCCATATGTTTATCTAATTCCCTCTTGAAGCCGTCCATACTTGTAGCCGCCACCTCCTGGGGCACTGAATTCCATGTGTTAATTACTCTTTGGGTGAAGAAGTACTTCCTTTTATCCATTCTAACCCAACTGCTCAGCAATTTCATGGAGTGCCCACGAGTTCTTGTATTGTGAGAAAGGGAGAAAACTACCTCTTTCACTACCTGCTCTATCCCATGCATAATCTTATAAACCTCGATCATGTCACCCCTCAGTCATTCTTTCTCCAAGCTAAAGAGCCCCAAGCGCTTCAACCTTTCTTCATAGGGGAAGTGTTCCAACTCTTTTATCATTCTAGTTGCACTTTTCTGCACTTTTTCCAATGGGATAATATCCTGTTTGAGGTGTGGTGACCTGAACAGCACACAGTACTCCAAATGAGGCTGCACCATCGATTTATACAGGGGCATTATGATACTGGCTGATTTGTTTTCAATTCCCTTCCTAATAATCATGGCATGGAAGTCAATAACACAGCACTAAGCCTTTGTTAAACAGATGGCATTTTAATTTTCTCCCAGTAACCCTAATTCCTACCATTGTTTAAATGTTTAGGAAATACTTTTATTATCAGAGACATTTTGTGAGATCCTAGCACTCCATTTAGTGAAGTGTGAAGCCTTCCTATGGATAAACTTTTTCAGATGGAGGAAGACACTGCACACTGAGACCAGTTGCTGCGGGATCCAGTCCATTATTATTACCTATGACATATTTATGCTGCCCTTCCCCCAAATAGCTCAGTGCAGCACACATTGTCTCCTGTGCCTCTCCATTTTACCTTCACAATAACATTATGAAGCAAATTAGGCTGAGGGTGACTGACCCCCAATGTCCCCTCATGGCTGAGTGGGGATTTGAATGCAGGCCTTCCCGTTCTACTCTCACTCTACTGACTTCTTCAGATGATCACCACACCAGGCCCTTATCACGCTATCCACCACACCAGAGAGAGGACCACATCCTCTAACATTTCACAGACAAAAATAGATCCACTCTTGTATGCTTGTAACATCCCTGTTCTCACTTTAATGTCTACAGCATGAGAGGCCCCCATCCCAAGCTCTTTCCCAGCTGTCTTACACTGTGCTGATGCACTCTGAAACATTCTGCCCTATGTTGGCTTTTGAAACAGGTGCCTTGGTTGACTGACCATTACCTTCGCCTTTAAAAAATCTTTAAAGTTATTAGTCTCACACTAGATCTTGTTGGTTTTTTAAAAGTAGATACAGATTAAATGCAGGTGCTTGTGGGGGAGAGGAAGAGTGCCTCTGGCATTGCCACACATCTGGTTACATCTTTCTAAGCCCATTGTAGGGCATTCCCATGGATGGAAAGATTTCTGCCTGTGCGGTGCAATTTCCTTGTTTCCAGACATCTCCCAAGGTTGCTCCAAAAGCTTCCCTGTCCCCTTGAAATAGCATTTCATGGGTGTTTTGGGCTGCAGCAGGAAGAGGGAGGCAAGTTGTTGTCCGTGGCCAAAAAGCCTACCATCCATGGAAATGCTCTAATGGGTCCAGGCCATTTTGATTCCAAAACTAATTTTTGAATCACAGACTAGTGGGGGCTTTTATTTCAACCTACCAATCAGGATAGTTGTGTCATGATGATAGGAGTGGAGCTCTGCCACAATTGCTAAGAGCCTAGGAATGAAAACTCCACACTCAGAGGCAGTACCCTTTAGATTACCAGAAGTGGGCACAAACCACAGGGAATGGCTGTCCCATCATGCCCTGCCCTTGAGATTCACAGAAACCTCTGGTTATCTACTGCTGAAGATAAGGTTGTCAGCTGACTGGCTCAGCTGATCTGCACTTAGCCTGTTGAAGCTTTTCACAATGTAGAGATAAGCATTGTCATTTCCTACTGTCTTCATCTCCAGAAATGATTAAGGTTGTAGAAGCAAGGGCAAGCCTTGAACTAGTGCGCTTGAAAAGCCGGGGCTGTATTCTGACCCAGTATGGGTCAAGTCTAATGTTCTCACAACTACTGAATATTTCACCTAGCTTTCCAATAAGGCCAAAAAGTAAAGACAGCACAGCAAGCTGAGCTTAGGTAAAGAATCATTAGAGAGCAGAGGAGGCTGAAACCTTAGCAACAGAATGTGTTTCTTGTCAGAGGATTGGAATGGTGTGAAGCTGCTGAGTGTGGAATCTCATGACATCATCAAGACAGTTGGCCTAGAATTTGGAGGGTCTGGATTTGCAAACTGAAGCACCAGTATCTGAGCAAGGGAGAAGGGGGCTGGCTGGTGAATAGTGCTTCTGACTGTTCAAGCTTGTCTCTCTGGTTTTGCACCAAAGTTATCCATGGTAAGAGCTTAGTCTTTATCTTCTATTGCTGGTAGCTCATGGGAACTCTTAGTCCATTCATCTCCTTTTGGCATATGCTGGTGATATCCCAGAACATAGTATTGGCCATTAGTTAAGCACCCAATGAACTTCCCTTTCCCTCTAACATTCCATGGGGATGGATGGAAGTCATGGCCAAAGTATTAATCCTGTTACATTTTATTCTTTCTGGGCCTTAAAGATCAAAAAGACTATGGTCTAGGTCAGACTCAGATGTTTACCTGAATAGCTTGTTCCTGGAATACAGTGTAGGAATGTTCCCTCCTCTATTCTCCTCGTAATATAACGTGTTTCCACTCAGAAACCCAAACTTGCTGAAAACCAAATGGTATAATCTTTCCTCTTTCTTGAGTAGAGAGAATAATGTGAATTGGGCCTCTGTACATATGGGCATCCATGCACAGCAGTCTGGTCCTAATGTTGTGCGTGGTAGCAGAGGAAGCAATTGCCTGCTGTTCCACCACAAAGATCTTGGGCTCATTCACTGTACTATTTTTCTATGCTTCCCTAACATATATGCTTTCTCCTTCTAGAATTGTATGCTTGAAGTTTTATTGTGATGATTATTTTCTTAAGAAATGCTGATTTTGTGCAATTGCACCCACAACCAAGCCAATACATGTGATGCAGCTTGTTGGAAAAAATCAAGAAGACTTCAAGTAGATTTAGCTGGGTTCTGGGATTGTGTAAAATGGTGAGATTATCTGACAACAACTATATAATGCTTTTCTGGAATGCTCAAAGATTTTCATATGTGCCCTTTAAAAAGGGCTAACTCCTTATCAGAAACACTGTGGATGAAAATATGAGACACCAAACATAATTTAGTATTGGAAATGTGCTATCACACACACCCAGCCACAATGCTCAGGGTGATCTTGAGATGGAGAATGAAACCAGGAAGGTATTAAAAGGAGAGGGACTTTTAATAATGGGTGACTTTACCTTCCCATGTATTGATTTTATAAATGCATGCTCCAGTCATGCCAAAGAGGTAACATTTCTAGATACCCTAAATGACTGTGCCCTAGAACAGCTGGTCATGGAATCCACCAGAAAGGAGGCAACCCTGGATTTTAATCCTCAGTAGTGATCCCCACAGGGATGCCAGCCTCCAGGTGGTACCTGGGGATCACCTGGAATTACAGCTCATTTCCAGATGACAGAGTTCAGTACCCCTGGAGAAAATGGATGCCTTGGAGGGTGGACTCTATGGCATTGTACCCTGCTGAGGTCCTAGTCCTCCCCAGGCTCCACCCCAAGTCTCCAGGAGTTTCCCAGCCTGGATCTGGACCCAACCCTCAACTCAGGTGAGATGTGGACGTGGTTGAACCAACTGGAAATAGCACAATAGCATTAAATTTAATTATATGTACATGGGAAAGTACCAAGGAACTCCAGTACTGTCACATTTGACTTCAGAAGAGGAAGCTTCTCTAAAGTGAGAAATCTGGCAAAAAGAAAGTTGAAAGGAACAGTCAAGAGTGTCAAAGCTCTTGAAAAGGCTTGGAAGTTACTCAAAAGCTCAAGACAAGATGTTCAGTTAGAATATATACTAGGAGTCAGGAAAGGTAGTACAAAGTCCAAAAGGTCACCAGCATAGTTAACAAACAGAATGAGGAAAGCACAGTGAAAAAGGCTTCTTGAAGAAAATGGAAGGCGTACTCAGACAAGGCAAACACGAATGAACACAAACGTGCACAAAGGAAATAGAAGAAGACAATTAGGGATGCAAAAAAAGGATTCCTGAATTGATGTTTTCAGGAAGAGAGGAGGTGCAGCTGAAGCAAATAGTGATGACAAAGGAGGAAGTTCTAGAATTTATAGATAAACTGCAAACTAACAGATTACTGGAACCAGATGGTATCCAGACCTAGAGGTCTTACAGAATTCAAATGAGATGAGAAACTGCTAATCTTTTAACTAAGATAGGTAACATGTCCCCAAGATCAGCCTCTGTACTAGAGAACTGAGAGTTACCACTATAACAGCCATTTTTAAACAAGGATCCAGAAAATTGCAGGCCAGTTAGCTTAAAGTGTGTTTCAGGGAAGCACTGTTAGAAAAAAACTGTCAAACATATAGAAGGGCAAGACGTGCTGAAACCCACCCACCCCACCCCCAACATGGCTTCCGCAAAGGTACGTCCTGTCTCAGTAACCTTTTAGAGATCTTTGAAAGAGTCAATAAACATGCAGACAGGAATGAGCAAGTTGACATTGTTTATTTTGATTTCTGAAAGGCTTTTGACAAAGTGCCTCACCAAATACTCCTGAGAAAACTTCAGAGTCATGGGATAAGAGGACAAGACAAGTCCTCTTATGGATTGGAAACTGGCTAAAAAACAGGAAGCAAGAGAGTAAGAATAAATGATCAGTTCCCACAGTAGCGGGATGTGGATAACAGGGTCCCTCAGGCATCTGTATCGGGACTGGTGCTTTTCAACTTGTTCATAAACAACCTGGATTTAGGGGTCAGTAGTGAGGTGGCCACGTTTGTAGATGAGACCAAATTATTTAGGGTGGTTAAGACAAAAACAGATTGCAAAGGCTTCTAAAAGGATCTCTTCAAACTGGGGGAATGTGCATTAAAAAAGCAAATGAGACTCAGTGTGAGCAAGTATAAAGTGGTGCATATTGGGGCAAATAAGCTCAACTCCACATCTATACTGATGGGATCTGAGCTGGCACTGTCTAACTAATAAAGGTATATTGGGGTGGTAGTGGATAATGAAAATGTTGACCCAATGTGCAGATGCTGTGAAAAAGGCACATTCTGTGCTGACTATAATTAAAAAATGAACAGAGAATAAAACTGCTTCCATCTTACTGTCCTTATATAAATCTATGATGACACCACACTTGGAATATTGTGTACAGTTCTGGTCACCACAAGGTGCAACCAAAAAGAGCAACCAAAATGATCAGGGGGGTAGAGCAGCTGCCCTATCAGGACTGGTTAAAACCCTTAGGGCTGTTGTACTGGCTTGCAGGCTCCAAGGACCTGGTGTTAGAAGTCAGGTGAGCAGGGTCGTTCAGTCCAAGGTCAGGATTTCAGAAGTCAGGCAAGGCAGAGTTGGTGACTTAATGTCTATTGTACGTGTTGAGTCCACACCTAACAGCCTCTCTTGGCTGGTTTTTATAGCCACATGCCTAAGGGTCATGCTTGCAACCAGCTACAACCAGCTGCTCAGGAGCAATCCTACAACTACTCATCTTTGTTATCAGCAAGCAGCTGGTGTCAGGCTAGAAGACGTGCACTTTGTCTTATCTGTAGCTCTATTCTCAGCCTCGCTCTAAGGGTGGGCTGTGATACTGGTGGGCTGGGAATGGCCAACTGAGATTCACCTGCTGAATCAGGGCTGAAGGGTGTCAGTGGTTCTGCACCAGCCATTGGCTGTGAATCCTGACAAGCCTGCAGCTCATTTTCCTGCTGGTCAGCTTCTGTTAGCTCAAGGCTGGCTACATGGAGCTCCTCTTCTCCTGAGGAATCCTCACTTATGCTGGGTCCTGGATGACTCATGACAGCTGTTTAGTTTAGAAAAAAAATGAGGAATGGGAGACACAATAGAGGTCTATAAAATTTTGCATGGTATGGAGAGAGTGGAAAGGGAACAACTTTTCTCCAGCACCCATAATTCTTGAACCTGGGGTCATTCACTGAAGCTGAAGGGTGGGAGATTCAGGACAAACAAAAGGAACTACTTCTTCACACAGCATACAGTTAAGTTGTGGAACTTGCTGGCACAGGATGTGGAGATGGCCGCCAACCTGGAAGGCTTTAAAAAGGGAGTGGACAAATTCATGAAGGACAGGGCTATCAATGGCTGCTAGCCATGATCGATATCTACTCCCTCCAGTGCCAGAAGAAGTATGCCCCTTTACATCAGTTGCTGGAGTGCATGGGCAGGAGGATGTTATTGCTATCATCCTGTTTCTGGGCTTCCTAGAGCTTGTGAGCAACTGGCTGGCCGCTGTGTGAACATAATTCAGGACCTGATAGGCCTTTGTTCTGATCCAGCATGGCTCTTCTTATCTTTTTACATCCTTACTTCTTGCAACAATCCTGTAAGATACAGCAGTGTTATGTCCATGATACTAATGTTGACTGAAGACTGTAGGTGTGCCTAGGACCACTATGCAAATTGATGATGATTGACAAATGAGTAGGCCAGTGTTGTTGGCTTGGGAAGGAATTACATTGTTCACCAGACCCATGTACTTCCTCTTAGATAGGACATGGGATCCATCCAAAGAAAAGGCACAATCTTGTCATGCTGAAAACCTGTGTATTTGTCTAAAGTTTCATGTTTTCCAATGCATTTCTTCATCCTTTCTAGATTAACAGTGCAATCCTATACAGAATTACTCCAGTCTACCAGCTCTGCATAGGATTGTGCTTTAACTGTCACCTGTTCCTTTTTATGTGCTCATCAAGATCTCAAACCGTTGATGACTTCTTGTTCCCTTCTTTTTCATCTTTGATCTCATTGGTCACATAGTCTTCCTTTCTTTCTTTACTGCCTTTTTCTCATTCTCTTTTTCCCCTTATCTCCATTTAGTAATGCTATTGGGTACTATTATTTATAATTAAATAATGCAACCATGTTAACTTGGTATATTAGAATTATGACTATGGTGATTGTTCCCACTCAGAAATAAAATTTTCATTCATTTTCCAATGTGCTTCAGGACTCCACTGTTGATGCTTCAGTGTCTGCAGCCATCCCCTCTGTTGTAGCTGATGCTCTAGCTAATGGAGACCAGCGGATACCATTAGAAACCAGGTGGCAAATGGAAGCCATAAACAGCCCTTTGCAACTAGAATTTATTGTCAAAGAGGAAAAGAAAGAAGATGCTAAAGAAAAGGATCAGAAGAGCACCCAGCAGGCCCATGGAGCCGATAGTGACATTGAAAAGATGCGGTTAGCCTTTGAGCTGACTGCACTGAAGCGCCAGCATGAGGAGAATGAAAAGCAACGCCAACATGAGGAAAAGATGGAGTTGATGCGGCAGCAAACACCATCTAGAACAATATCTAGGGAGGAGCAACTGGGTAGCAGGCTGGACCCAATAACGGAGATTGAATTAGAGAAGATGCGCATGGAGTTTGAACTGGCCAAGCTAAAGCATATCTCTGAGGAGAATGAGAGGCAGAGGCAACATGAGCGGAAAATGTATGAGGACAAGGAAAAGCAGCGGCACCATGAAGAGAAAATGGAACAGATGCGCCAGCACCAATGCCTGCTTCGAGCATCAAGCCAGAAGGCGTCTTCTGATTGCAAGGTAGAAGCCACTGCTGAGACATCTCCTGTGGCCTTTGCTGAAGTAGGGAAGGTGAGGATAGAGGTCCAGCTGGCCATGCAAGTATACTTGCCAGAGATGAATGAAAAGAAGTCACCATGTGAGCAGAGTGGGTGTAAGGAAATCCCAAACCTTGAGCAGCAAGTGAAAAGTAGCCCTGAGGATGGAAAGCCGCAAGTGCCACCAGAACAGCAAGAGAATGACAGGCTAACAGAAAACCTAGGCCTGCAGGTGCCCCGCATTATGGTAAGTGGGGCAGAACCAGTGTGGTCACCCAGCAAGTTGGATTTGGCCATTGAGACTGAGCTGGAGAAGAGGCGGATGGAGTTTGAACTGACGAGGATGAAATATGAACATGACGACAACGAACGGCAGCGCCAACATGAGGAGAAGATGGAGCAGCTGCGGCAGCAGGCACTCCCTAGAGAGGTAAAGCAGGAAGCAGAATATAAATAAGGGAAGATGGGAGGCTGTATCCCTTTTCCCCATCATGCAACTAAGTGAGGCAAGGAGGGGAAAACTTTGTCATCCATCTTGTGTTACTTCCACACCAGGACAGTCCCCCACTTTGATCTCATTGCTACTATGAATGGCAAGGATTTCACAGTGCCAATGAAGCCTCCATACAGAGGTTTTCTCCATGCTTCACTCTCTCACACACCCATATTTGTTTTCAGGGCAGCAATATATAAGGATAAGAACGCTGCAATATACAAGGATAAGAACGCTGCAGACTTATGTGTCTTTGCCCCAATTTTAAAAGCTATCCATATAAAAAATAATTATTTGTAAGTTTTATGTTGAACGATCCAAGTGCTTATACTGATGATGTCCTCTTTGGGGGTGGAGCTTCTGAGACTCAAGGGCATCATGGTTTTCTGCTTCAGGAAGCAGAGTTTCTACAGGCCTGGGAATACAGCCAGCACCTCCATCCATAGAGATGTTTAGCCCAAAGTTCCCTCAGGGTCTCCACCCTTCCAGCTTGGTTCCTGTTTATTGAAGGAATGGGTCTGACATAATTTTCTTTAGTTTAGATAAGAAGCCCATGGGAGGGGATGGATCTATTGTGTGGACCCTTTTGTTATCTTATTAAATCAAATACAATATTAAAAGTGCAAGGAATAAATAGTGGATATAAATTGCTTGCATTCCATTAGCATATTCGTGTTCATGTTTTGAGGCATCAAGAGCATTTTCCATTGCAAAGCCTGGGCACCTGTGGGTTTCATCCTTCAGGTATAACACTGAAAGAGTCAGATCTGATTCTGTCAATTAAATATATCTCTTTTATTTCCCCCCACAGTCTGAATGAAGATTGCATGGCCTGACCATTGGGTGCCTTCCTTTTAACATGCCGGGTTATCAGTGGATGCACACAGAATGACTCCTCCTTATGACTGAAAACTTCTTATCTGTATTGCTGGCATTATATTATACTGTACTGAATTGCTGCAGTATCTCTTGCCTTATGTCTTCTTTAATGAGACTGATATAGAGCAAGTATGTAGAGTATTGTTCTCAGATATGAGTTGTCCATGTGTAGTTCCTAATTTAATCATGATTTTAATGGGAGAATCCATAAATGATTTTGACAATCATTTTTAGTACTGTATTTCAAGAGTAAATAGTATGCTGGACAGTATAATTTGATCTCAGTAGGATTGGGGGAGTGCTATAATGGATGGCTGAGTTTCCTATTTACCTGTTTTATTCTATTAATATTCCAACCTATCCTAAATGATGACATGGCATATTAACCAGCCCCAGTTACCTTGGTTAAAATCCATCTTGCCTAATCAAACTCTACCCAGCCCCTCAAAGCCAGTATAAATATGAAAGCCATACAGCTCTTCTGGGAAACACTTAGCCTTGGTCTTCAGGGAAAGAGAATTCTAGCCACCAATAACAACCCTCAGAATAACTTTGTGATCCTGACTTGATGCACAGTCAATATACTCAAGAGGATGTTACCAGTTAATTTTAAAGGTAATCAAAGAATACAAGGTTTGGGGTGGTCTTTTAGATGTGCTGGACATAGGCTATTTAGCACGCTACAGTATACTGCTAGTTCTTTGAACTATGCCCAGAAGGCAGTGGGGAGAAACTTGTAATGAGCTTCAACAAGCTCCATCAGAAGGTAAATTGCAGCGTTTTGTATCCATGAAGTTTCTAAATCCTTCTCAAGGACAGCCCCACATATAATGCATTACAGAAGTCCAGTTTCCCAGGCAAGGCTGGAGTCAAGGGTCAGCATAGAAAGGCATCTGCAAAGCCCCACCACTGATCAAACATATTTGACCTGCCCTCTACAGGAATGGAAGATTGACCCAGAAGCTCTTGCCAAGCTCATGAAGTACTCTCCTATTTCCTGCTGGAGGAAGGAATGGGGCATGCCATTTTCACCCTCCTTTAAAACTTGTCACCTCTTTTTGAATCCCACCTGCACCAATAAGGCTTAAAGGAGTGTGAGAGGGCTCCATTCCCTCCTCTGGGAGGGTGTCTCTGTGTGTGCAACCTTGTATGAGGAAGTGGCATACTCAGTGGGGAGGCATTGGACAGCATCTTTCCCAACTTCCTCCACCCCCACCCCCCCCAAAAAACCCTGGAGTTATGGAAGAACAAATGATGGTCTGCAGCTGTGATGAAATTCTACTGCTTTTCTCCCCAGCTTATGGAACCTGGATCTCCAAGCTTGGCAATGAATCCAGGATCTCCTCAAGGATATGACCCTGAATGACCATTCAGCTTCTTGTGTAATTTTCCTCCTGTATCATCTCATTCCTAAAGATACTTGTTTTTCTATTTAAAAAGGATATTCCATAAGCTCAACATTCCCATTCCTGTAAACAAAATTTCAGAGATTGCCACTTATGACTGGTGCTGCTGATTCACAATGGCAACTACAAAAATTCAGATGACTGAATTGCTTTGCATAGATTTTATTCACATTTGCCTGGGAACACATAAAAGCCATGATTTTGATTGTATTCCTGGGTAATTCTTGAACCACTGATATTCTGGTGAGGAACAGTAATGATCTTTTCTGAGAAGCATCGTGAGCCACCTGCCTGTCTTCCAATGTTGCCGTGGCACTGGCCACTAGCTGGATGTAGCTGGCCATGTAGCTGGATGAGTGTGCACTTGTGGGGGGGGGGGAGAGGAAACATGCTAATTCCTGCAGACACTTCCACTAGTCCCATGCAAATCACTGGACTTACAACACTGACAGCAACACTGATTGCAAGCAGCTTCTGGCATGGCCCATTTCACTCCTTTGCAACATCTAACCATACTTGCAAAGACTGTGTATGGTTCCTCCCTCTTTTAAGGACAGTGTGTGTTTATATGTATATAAGTACCTTTACTACATACTTCATAAACAAAAAAACTTCACAGGAGGATCCACATTTTAAAATGTCTCCAGCACAAGAAGGTATTACTTGATACAGCCACGGACCAAGATGCTGACCTTGTGAATTTTGGTGTTGCAGGGAAACCTTGGACAGCAGCCATGGAAGTAATATTTTTCTCTCCATTTTGAAGTTCTTGTATTAAGGTCATGAAAGAGTGAATGTTTATTCCCATATCTGCACACATAGCCTTTCAAAAGGCAAATAAAACCACAGCCACAAGATGCATTTCAGCATTTCCTCAACTATCCAAGAACCTTCTTCTCTGATGAGGGACAGACACACTTGCTGAAGCCATGCAAGGGAAGACGAAAAGTTGCCCATGACTCAGAAACAAAGCAACACTTTGTTAACTCAGAGCAACAGAAGGGAAGACCAGATAAATGTGATGCTAGCTGAGACACTCAGTATGCCTTAGGCTGCAGCTCCTAACAAAGGGGTCTTTTGTCTTCATGACAATCTGTCTGTAGTGAAGGAAAAAGACAGCAATCCCATTCAAGATAGACTCTGCCCATCACATATACAGCTGGTCACAAAGATAATGAGAACAAAGGACAAGAGTGGGATAAGAGGAAGTGGAGATCATTGTTTAAAAAGATGGAGTTATGTTGGATATCTCTTCTGATGAAGTCAAGGAAAGACACGAACTTAACACCACACATGTATGGCTTTAAGGCCATGGCTCTTTACAAATACATACTAATACACAGCTCAAAGGACCATTGGGCAATGATTTTAAATGACCCTTTCCTAGGTTGTATACTTTGTCAACCAAAATCAAAACGCATTCTGAGCTTCCATTGTGCAAATTCTGAAGGTGGTACTTTGGTGGTGCTCCAGTACCACTGTTAAACCTTAAGCTGGTCATTATACCCAGAATTAAACTTTGTTGGTCTTAAAGGTGCCACTGGACTCAAACTTTGTTCTGCTGCTTCAGACCAACAGTGCTGCCCACCTGATTCTATCCATGAAGGCAGCAAAGTTAAGCAGAGCACCTAGAATCTGCTCACTTCCCTCCATGAAGGCAGTAAAGATGAGCATGCAGAATCTTCTCCACTCTATGAACACAGGAGCCTTTTGCAGAAGCAGTCTCCATATTTTCATAACAATCCATATAACAATGACAACTAGAAGCATCCTTTTTAACTAAAACCTCTTGACATTCTTTCAGTATTGGGAGCTGTTAACATCAACTCAATGTAGCAGCTCACAGTCTCAAGCAGAAAACATTGTCAGTCCTCCTGCTCAAGACACTATAACTTTAGAAGCCAGGAAGTGAACCTAAGGCCTGTATTTATTTATTTATTTATTTCTTGAATTTATATCCCGCTCTCCCCACCAAAGGCAGGCTCAGAGCGGCTCACAACACAGGTTAAAATTACAATCCATTTAAAATAAACATTCATTAAGCATTAAAATACTATCCATACATCCTACACAAGATTGGCGGCATTTCAGTTCTACCTACAGATGGGTCCGAGCAGCATTCCTATAAAGTCCCTGTGTGACCACACACAGGTTGGCAGATGGAATTGCCAACAGACGGGACTGGCAGATGGAGCTGGGGCCAGGGCTGAGATGTTTACCCTGGGCGGCCCCTACCTAAAGGCCTGGTGAAGAGCTCCGTTTTACAGGCCCTGCGGAACTGCATCAAATCCCGCAGGGCCCTGATGTTCTCCGGGAGCTCATTCCACCAGTGCAGGGCCGCCACTGAAAAAGCCCTGGCCCGTGTTGTTGCCAGCCGCGCCTCCTTCAGTCCAGACAGGACCAGTCGGTTTTGGGATCCAGACTGTAGGGCTCGCTGGGGAACATGTGGAGAGAGACGGTCCTTCAGGTAGACAGGTCCCAGGCCATATAGGGCTTTATAGGTAAGCACCAGCACCTTGAATGTATGTATGTATTTATCAGGGGTGCCCTAATGTGAGATACAGAATACAGATTCCATGTCTAACACTGGTTGCTAATAGATTATGCATTATTAAATGCTTATATCTTTGCTTCTAAATCTGCAGGACCAAGAAAAGAGAACAAGCATGGTGTCATGGTTAAGAGTAATGGACTCCAATCTGGAGAACCAGATTTGGTTCCCCACTCCTATTCCTGAAGCCTGCTGGGAGACCTTGGTCCAGTCACAGTTCTCTCAGAATGCTGTCAGCCTCAGCCTCACCTACCTTATAACCTGCTCAGGGTAGAGAAAAGTGGGATATAAAAAAAAGCTCTTTTTTTTTTTGTTCTTCTGCTTTGCAAACTGTATCTCTCCTGGAACTATTCTGTGTATTCAGCAACTTTAACAATAAAATTTCCCAAGCCTGTTTAGAAATAGAGAATGCTTGCAAGAATATGTGAAAACCTGAAGTAGGCTGAAAGTCAAGGATCCCACCCTCTGGCCCTAGAACAGCTTGTTCCACTACAGAATAGGGTTGCCGGCTACCAGCTTGCAACCATCAGGGGCCTGAGGGGAACATAGGGGGCACTGTTGACCCAAGAGCATTACAAGACTTCCAGGGGAGTGACATTGTGCCTCTGTATGACTCACCAGGAATAGTGTGGTGAAACTAGAGAGTTTCCAGCAATTCCTAGAGAGGCATGAAGTCATTTCCAGTTTTCCCCGGAAGTGACATAACATTGTTGCACCAATGGCAGTTTTGCAGTTTATTTTTCCTACCACCAGTTGACAAGAATTGGTGGTGTGGGCAGCAGAGGTTTCCAGTGGAAGGTCTCCCGTCATAGTAACCCTACTCCAGAAGGACACATGTGATGTGCTTGAACCTCTCCCCGTAGTCAGCCTCCTCCTTCTCCCTTCAGCCAGCACAACAAGAAATAAGGAGAAACAACCCTGGAACAGCTAGAGACAGATGGAGTCAATGATCCTGGCAAAAGGGCAACAAAGAGGTCAACAAGGAACATCTGGTAATGAGCAAAAACCTGGGCACACCTGCATGATGGAGAGTAGCAGAGAAGGACAAAAGAGGTGAAGAAAGAGCTGAAAAGGACAGGGCAGAGTTCCATCTTCCATCGTCAGTGGAATTCTCCTGCTTGAGCAGTCTGCACAGCAGCCCCAAATACTTCATCATCAGGTATGACCAACCTAATCCAGGATGAGTAAAAACACGAGTGAGATTACTGTAGGATGCAAAACTCTTTTCAAAAAAGTGTTATTTCATTTAAAGGATTCTTGCCTGGGACTCTCCATCTGTTCACTGCTGGATATGAAACCCATGAGCCCAGAGCCCTGCCCTATGGACTGATCAACCCTGGGGTATAAGGCCAAGGGGCCACAGGTTTAGTTTTGTCCCTGAGACTACCAGTAAACTACGAGCCAGTTACAGCAGCAGGTAGGAGGTGATGTCACAGAGCAGAATCTATTACATCAGTTTGAAGTTGGCACTATAAGGCTAGCTTTGGGGGGGGTTGCATGAACACTGTGCCTCTCCCTGGGGCTGTATGGGACAGGCGTAGAGGTAAAGGATGGGAAACTGAGATGCTAGTGAAACTGAAGACTGCTTTGTGTGGTGTGAAGCCCGGCTTTTTACAATTCCTATACCTCGAGCCTAAATTCCCTATGGTAAGAATTACTATTTTGTTATAGTTGTGTCCTGCTGTTCATTCAGAAGAAGACTCAGAGCTGCTTATGTGGGGCTCTGATTAAAGTAGTCCCCCAGGCGGGTACCTGTTTAGCACTAACAGTATATTATATACCTTCAGGTGACATTTTTTAAAAATCTGCCCTTCATCCAACTCAGGTGTTATTTCCCAGTGAGCTCAAAGTCTTGGTTTCAAACCTGACAAAAGGATGAAAATTTTAAAAGGTCACAAATGGCACAGGATTAGCTTCCTCCCAGCTTTGAAAGCTGCATGAGAGATGATTACACCAGTGAACCAAATTCTGGCTCCACCCCTCCAGTGTGTCAAGAAGGATGCCTGCCTTTCTCATTTTTAAAGCATTTAATTGCTGTTTATTCATTTATACAGCCTTCACTTTCTAAAAAACGGGGGGAATTAAAGGTACTGTGAGGGATGGAAGAGAAGTTAGGTTAATGACACACAGGCACCAGCCGATAGGCACGCTCCACAGGCTGGTCATTTCATTCAAATGCCATCACACCAAAAACTTGAGCAGCCTTTTTAGGGACTGCCCATCAAGAGCTCAATAAACTTTCAGTTTTCACTGTCTGCTTGGGACAGCAAAAACAGAGTGGTTGTGAACCATCTGGAAGGCCTCAGTGAATAGGTTGGAGTGCTGTAGTCAGCATAGTAAGTTGCATGTTGTACAGGCATGGGTTAAAATAGTACTAAAGTCATCCATCTTAATTTATTTAGAAGAAGATTTCTGTGCTTCCTCATCAGAGCAGCTTACAATTAAAATTTATAAGACAGCAATATTAAAAACAGCAGGCCATTTAAACAAGCCATCAAAATAAGCCCAGGGACATCAACAGGATAAAACTGTCTGTACCTCAGAACATAAACAGACCATTAAAAATGCCAGAAAGATAAAACCCATAATTATAAGTCTGGGTTAAAAGATATATTTTGGCTTGGCACCTAAAAACAGTAAAGTATGTGCCAGGTGAGCCTAAAGAGTGAGGGCCTTCCAAAGGGGAGGTGCCATTGCAGGAAATGTCCTGTTTCTAGTTGCCCCCCATGTCCCCTCTGAGGGCAGGGGCCCAGAGAGCAGTGGGTGAGAGGCAGAGCTTAACTGGAAGACTGGAGAGTACAGGAAAGGATGGCCCTTTGGGGTCCCTGGCCCCAATCCATTCAGGGCCTTGAAGGGAAAGAACCAGCACTTGTGACTCATATCTGGAAACAGATGAATAACTAGATAGTTCAGTACAGGGATGATATGGTCCCTGTAACCAACTCCCGTAAACAACTTTGTGTTATAAAAGGGATATTTGCCAGATTAACTATGCTGAAGAATTTCCAGTGATATATCAGGGCTGCCAAAAAACTAATTTTCATTCAAAACCCAATGCATTTTTTTTTAAAGTTGAAAGTGTTGCTCTGTGGTAGGGAATCTCCTTTGCATGCAGGAGGTCACAAGTTTCACGCCCAGCAGCATCTTCACCTGAAAGGATTCCGGCAGCACGAATGACCTCTGCCTGAGACCCCAGAGAGCTGCTACCAGAGTAGACAATATCAAAATGTTCCATGGTCTAATTTAGTGTAAGGCAGGATTGTGTGTGCTCACATGTTTATATAATGTTACTGTACACTTAAGCAGCTGGAAAAGTTTTCCCTCACATGCCCTCAATCTCCTGATAGGAGGACAACCCTGAAAACGCCTCATCTGCTGCAGACAACCAAACAGAGCCGACATCAGTACTCGATGATTTGACCGAGCCACCCTGTACCCCCAATGACATGACAGACACTCCAGACATCAGAGATGAAGAGGGGCACATGACGGCACAGCCACAGGCAGCAGTAGACAATCTGCACCCTGGCCTTGCAACCACGGAGGGTGAGACGGACAGCTGGGTTCACATGGAACAGCCAAGAAACAAACAGGTTCGCGCGCTGGCAACCCAACTGGAGAAGATGCGCCGTGACATGGAGCTCACCATGACACGCTGCAGATATGAAGACAAGGAGAAACAGAGGGAACACGAGGAGAAGATGGAAGAGTTGCGCCTACAGGCTCCAGCAACTCCAGTAAGTGCTGGCAGGTGGAAATCAAAAATTAGGGCGAGAGAAAAAGATCAGGGTCCTTTTTGTTTTATTCTCTATAAACCTGGATTGGTTTCATAGTCCCCAGGGAACTGTGAAGGTAGCAGAGGTGGATTTCTAACATACAGTTCTCACCAAAACATCCAGGGATCTACAGCAGCTATTAATTAACTAATTATTTATATCCCACCTTTCCTTGTGGCTCAAGGCAACTTACACATCACCTTACAATTTGAAACCAACGGAATAAAAACCCCAGATACCCCCTCCCCCTAAGTTAACTTACATATAACCAAATGAACAAAGTTTGAGTCCAGTGGCACCTTTAAGACCAACAAAGTTTAATTCTGGGTATAAGTTTTTGTGTGCACTACACTTCATCAGACACATTGAAACCTTAAGCCTTACATATGCGTGGGGGGTGCAATCGCCAGGAAACTATCCCCCACCCTCTCTCTACCTATATATAAGGCCTGAGAAAATTGTTTCACTGTATCTGAAGAAGAGTGCATGCACACCAAAGCTTATACCCAGAATTAAACTTTGTTGGTCTTAAAGGTGCCACTGGACTCAAACTTTGTTCTGCTGCTTCAGACCAACACAGCTAACCGAATGTACATTTGTTATGAAGTTGATTCTGTTGCTGTCTTAAGCAGGAGAGGACTGGGACACTGAAACAGCCCTGGAGCAAGCAGAGCCAGGGAGCCCCCTGCAGTGCAAACAGTAACCCTTAGCTCAGTGGGCTCCTGGCCAGGGCAGGGCAACAGCCCACTGAGTGCTTTAACTTACCATCCCACCCTCTGGTCTTGAGCCTAGTATTCTAGCCACTGCACTACACTGCACTGCACTGACTCTCCTTTCACAAAAGAAAGCTTAGAAGGTTCTTGAATTTGACTTTCCCCTAAATATATTCTACAAGTTGGACTCCCACACCACCCAAGGGAAAATGCTGGAACATATGAGAAGGTTTTTGTGTGAATGCATCCAAAGGCTACACTGGAAGAATCTTAGGTTGAGAAGAATGGTTGTTAAAGTTTTTAGCAGGAATGCCACCTACTGTCTTTTCCTTCTATGTCACACCCTCCCCAAATCTGTTGATGGCTCTAGACATTGACTTAAAGAATAAGAACCTAAGAGAAGCCATGTTGGATCAGCCCAATGGCCCACCCAGTCCAATGGCCATCAGAAGGTCTACCAGTAGGCCAGAACTCCAGACGCCCTCCCACTGTTGCCCCCCGAGCACTAAGTATACAGAGCATCACTGCCCTAGCCATAGTATTCCATCCGTACCTTGTGGCTAATAGCCCCTGATTGACCTCTGCTCCATGTGTTTCTCTAATCCCCTTTTGAAGCTGTCTATGCTTATAGCTGCCACCACCACTTCCTGTGGCAAGGAATTCTTTGGGTGAAGAAGTACTCTTTGGGTGAAGAAGTACTTCCTTTTATCTGTTCTACAACAGCTTAGTATAGTCTTTTCTAAGACACTGCTAGTAGAATCCATGCTCAGGAGCTGACAAGAGTCTTGCAGTGGGCCCCATCATCTGCCACCTAGTCAACATGTGGTCCTGATTCAGAGTTTGATAGCTTAGAAGGGCATAAGAATAGTCCTGCTGGATGAGACCAGTGGTCCACATAGTGGAGCATCCTGTTTCACACAGTGGCCAACCAGTTGACTTGGATGGCCAACTGACAAGGGGAAATGCCACATGAATGATCAGGCCAGCAAATATGGAAATAATAGTTTTGTCCATTGCCCATCACCAATAAATAATCTCCCCACCCCACCCCCAAAAATCTTAAAGAAAACTGCAGAGGCTCACAAGGCTGCTGCCAGCAGTTTAACATAATTAAAACTTCACGAATATGCCTAATATAAAATGACCCAGCTGGTGGAGAGAATCATCTTTGGAAATAATCACCTAGAGAGGTGTCTTGAACTTGAATAAATGGAAACACAGAATGCTTGCAGGAACACTAATACATAGGACTTGTCTAGAGCAAGAGACACACAATACTTGTGTCTTTTTTCCTGAAGAACTGAAGGTGGTATAATAGAAACCTCACTGCCACAGTGTGCACATACACTCCACTGTGGTTTCTGGGCCAAACTACATTTTACATGGGGCTACAGTAACATTCCCAGGGCTTCTTTTCCTCAGATGAAAAGCAGCCTCGGGAGGCTACAAGCAGAAACAGAAGACACTCCTCCCTTTTCCTGCTGGTTGCTTCTGATCAAAATTAGACACACAACACAACCCCACTCCCAAGATGCTTCTTCTACTATGAGAAGAACTATGCAAATAAAGTAGCTGGCAAAAAAAAGAAGGTAAAAAAGCACTTCCCAAGAAGCAGTCTAACGCTTCCAGCCAGAGCCACCTGAGGCTGCTTTTCACTTTTTAAAAAACTGAAAGAACACGACACAACTACAAATGTTTCAGCCTTCAGTTCTGCAAGTTTTTGTAGCCTGTTTGATGTGATATGTTTGTGACCCACCCGCACTCCCCCCAAAAAGCAAAGAGCATATACACCACAGGCAAAGATGGCTCTGCTGTACCATCTTCAGCTGCCATAAAATATATCTTTTGTCCCCAACCTGGAACACCAGTGTATCATAGTGGTTAGACTTACAAGTGGGAAGGGGCTTGGGTTCAAATCCTCATTCTTCCTTGAAGGTCATTGAATATCCTTGGGAGAATTGCTATCTCTCAAGCTGGCTCATGGAGCAAAGGGATCAGGCCAGAAATATTTTTAAATAAAATAAATAAATCCTGCTTTTGGAATAAATTATACAAATTAGATATAACTAGCAGCATGAAGAAGTGTTCTACTGTCAGAGTTTAATGAGGAATTTGAAAAATGCATGAGAATTCATCCTTCCCACATGAGCCACCTGGAACCTGTAGTGTGTGAGACACGTTGCACTTTCACGTCATGTCTTTTCCTTTTTTCCACAGCCTTCGAGAGGAGGCCACAGCCACCACCTCCTCTTACCTCAGGACCAGTATGCCTTGATCCTGTACTGCTTCATCTTCATGCACATCATCTGTATAGCAAGAGAGCTGATGTTCTTTCTCATTAAGAAGCATGACATTATTGCCATTAGTATCCTCATCATGTGTGCAATTAAAATGTTCTGGAAGTAAGGGCTTTGGTGCATGTGGCTTCTCTGCAATAGTTAAACCCAGCATCAGAAACTGGTATTTAATTACATCATGGGGTTTAACTAATGCAATCTTCTTCTTTGCTCTTCTACCCCTGTGAAAAAGCAAGAAGAACCCTGCTGGGTCAGACCAGCAGACCATCTAGTCCAGCATTCTTTTTAACACAGTGGCCACCCTGTTGCCCTGGAGAGCCAACAAACAGGGCATAGAAGCCAAAGCTGTCCCCTGATGCTGCATCCTAGTACTGGGGTGCAGAGGTTTACTGCATCTGGATGTAGTAGTAGTAGTAACCATTGATAGACCTATCCTTGATTAATCTATCTAATCCCCTCTTTTAAATCCATCTAGGCTCATGGCCATCACTACATCTACTGGCAGTGAATTCCACAATGTGTAATCACTTGTTGAGCGACTGTTATTTCCTTTTGTTCCTCCTGAAACTACTGCTTATCAACTGTGTTGGGTGCCCCTGATTTCTAGTATTATGAGAGAGAGAGAGAGAGAGAGAGAGAGAGAGAGAGAGAGAGAGAGAGAATTCTTTGTATTCACTTTCTGCCCTAACCTGGATAGCCCAGGCTAGACTGACCTCATCAGATCCTGGAAGCTAGACAGGATCAGCACTGGTTAAGTATTTAGATGGAAGACCACCAAGGTATGTCAGGATTGCAACACAGAGGCAAGTAATAGCGAACTACCTCTGAGTGTTTCTTGCCTTAAAAATCCCATGGGGTTGCCATAAGTCAGCTGTGATGACAGCAAGATAATAACTTTCTGCATTTCATGTATAATTTCCTCATATCCTTTTCCCCCAAAAAACTGAAAAGACCCAGATTAGCTTTTTCTAATAGGAAAGATTTTCCAACACCTCAAGGATCTTGGTTCCTTTCTTCTGCACTTCTTCCAGTTCTGCAATATGAGAGTTGGAAAAATGCTCTTTTGAGATGTGGTGACCAGAACAGTATTCCAGATGAGGGCACTCCGCAGATCAGTATAGAGGTATTACAATATTGGCAACTTTATTTTTTCATTCCAATAATCCCCAAAATGAAGTTTATCTTCTTCTCTGCTGCCACTCACTAGGTTGAAGTTTTTATCAAGCTAACTCCAACCCCAAGATTTCTTTCCTTCTCAGTCTTGGCCATTCAGACCCCGATCAACATACAGATTTAAAAAAAATTTCAATGTGTATCACCTTACAGTTATCCACAATTAAAACCATTTGCTTTATTGTTGCACACTCACCCAATTTAGAAAGATTCTCCTGCATCTCTTCACGACCACCTTTCTTTTCACCAACCTGAATAATTAGGACCTCTTCCGCAAGCTGGAGTTGTTCCTGATTTTCTTGGGAGTCAATCCACAAGCATTGGAATCAGTTAAGAGTTCTTCTGCACATCTGCCCTCCCTGTGCATTTTTACAGTTGTGGAGTCAGTTTCATTTCTTCCGCACATGGCTTAAATAATGAGGATTTTCAAAGGAGGGTGGTGTTTTCATCAGTGTCGCTATTGATGGCCCTAAAAATATCGATATAATGCTGTAGTGTTGTAATGATAGTTTAAGCAGGTTCTCTGAATTCCCAGTTTTCCTTTTAAAAAAATTAAGTCTCTATTTCCTTCCCTTGTGGAAATATATGGAAAAAGGCATATCTATATGAGGGGAAGAACTAGAAACTTGCCTTTTTTCTAATGAAAGCTGGGAATTCAGAGAACCTGCTTAAACTATCGTTACAACACTATGGCATTATATTGATACTTACAAAAAACTGAAATTACTTATCATGGGGGGGCGTGTTTGATGATGATGACAGTCCATTCATTGAAAAGAGGGATGAAGGCGGGTGGGACAAAGAAAACCTATAGGAACATTACATACAAGGAAAAGGTACACTCAGAATCAGCTTCCAGAAAAACCTTGGGGGTAAAACTGATCTTAAACGAGGTGGAAAAACCACAGGAGAAAAAAAAAGCGAAAACTAGAGGCACAATTCCACATGCAGAAATCAGGAGATAAACCATAGAAGAATGGGACCAGAACTGGGGGGGGGGGGGGGGGATGTGGAAAAGCCCTTAGTACCATCTGCAAACTTGGCCACTATACTGTTCACCCTCCAGTTCCAGATCATTTATAAACAAACTAATAACACTGGTCCCAACACTGATACTTGTGGTACACCTCTGCCCTCCATTACAAAAACTGCAACTCTCTGCTGTTTAACCAATTTTTAATCCATAAGAGGACCTGACCTCTTATCCCCAATATTTTCTGCAAATAAACTGTAAAAACAACCCCCCACACCACCAAATTTGTGGAACAGAGTAGAACTAGTACCTTGAGGTACCCTTGAGTACAAATTATTTCAGTATCAAAAAATTTCAGTTTACTAATTTTTTAAAGGTTTTTATTAAAAATTTAACATCAGATACAAAGACAAATCAGTGACAATAAACTGTCGTATGCCAAATAGTGATTATCACATTACAAAGTCCCAATAAAAAGAGTAAGTACTTCACAATGTAATAGGTCTCAATACCACAAAAAAATTAAACCACAAATAATTATGCCTGTCAGGAGAAAGATGGTGTCAAAGGGTCATAGCAAATAATCAAGTATCAATTAATTAACATAGTAAAACATCTATAACACAGTTCTGATCAAAACAGGGTTTGTTTTGAGCAATAAAGTTTAAAACAGGGTACCAGACATTATAATAATCAGCAGAGGCAGAGTAAAGGTCTTTATTCAAGGTTTGTATCAGTATCCTTTCCATTGTGAGATATTCCCATATGTTCCTGTACCAAATATTAAGAATTGGGGGCAAGGGAGATTTCCAGGAGGCGATTGCAGACAGTTTGTTAGATTTGATTATTAGCATCACTGGGGTTCAAACCTCACCTATGCCTTGCTTTTCTCAGGAAGCCCACTGGCATCGGGGGGTGTCTCCAAATTAGGCCTGTAGCCAGAAATCTTTGCGGTGAGGTATTCTAAGGGTACACTGGGGATGGCACTTGTAAGCCAACTTGTAACAGTTTGGTGTAGTGGTTAAGAGTGCAGACTCTAATCCAGGAGAACCAATTCCCCACTTGATAAGTATTGGAGTCGGGAGTCCATGGAATAGTGAAACAGCTAGATCTTTATTGCTGGTCCGGATGAAGCATACAACCCAGGGCTCGAAGCCCTCCTTTTATGCTGGTCAGGGACAATCCCCTGACCCCGCCCAACTGGCCTGATAGGCTATTAGAAGTCTATTTACATTTCATAGGTTCCCTGGGAGAAACCTAGGTACAGGATTGGTGGCCGGTTTGAATCCACCTGGCCTTTGTTCTACCTGGCTGAAGCTCAGGTAGTTTCTTGGCCATGTGCTCTGGCCATGCTCTGGCCATGTGCTCTGGCCATGCGGTCGCGATTAAGAGAGCACATGGCGACCGCATGGTCAATACATAACACCCCTCCCCCCATAGTCCAGAACCCCTCTGCACACATAGTCTTTGAGATAGTCCGGGCGTCTGCGCTCACGTCCAGAGCGCCGGGGGGTTGTAAGGTGGGGCGTGTTGCTTGTGTCGGCAGGTTGCGGTGTGGGTAGTTGTTCTGCTGGTGGGGCCTGTCTGCTCGGGGGTTGTTCAGGTGTGGATGGTGCGACTGCTTCGTCCACGGGCAGGAGCGGCATCTCCGCAGTCTCCGGATCAGGGTCTGGCGCTGCTTCTGGAGTCGTGTCGATGTCACGGTCTGTTGGTGCAGGGAGTTCGGGGGCCTGGGTATCATCGTGGTTCTGGGTACGGCGTCGAATCTGGTCAATGTGCCGTTTCCAGACTACACCATCTTCCGTAAGGACCTCATAGGAATAAGGCCCTGTGACTCGGACGATCCTCGCGGGGAGCCATGTCGGACCCCTCGCGAAGTTCTTTGCATATACGGGGTCTTCGGGAGCAAATCCTTGGGCAGCTGGCCGGTCCTCCGTTGTCGGGTTCCCCTCGATTGCTCGGTTGGGATGTAGGCGGTCCAAGACGGTTCCCAGTCGTCTTCCCATCAGAAGTTCGGCTGGCCGGCGCCCGGTCCCTGAGTGGGGTGTGTTCTGTTGGGAGAACAGGAACTTGTACAGCTGCTCTTCCCAGTCGCCATGCTCCATCTTCTTTAACGCGTCCTTCGTTGTCCTCACCATGCGCTCGGCATGGCCGTTGGTTGCGGGATGGAACGGAGCGGAGCGGATGTGGTGCAGACCGCAGGCTTCCACAAACCGTTGAAACTCGCCGGAGGTGAAGGCGGTCCCATTGTCGGTCACGAGAGTTTCTGGCATTCCGTGTGTCGCGAAGATCGGCCAGAGACTTCTTAAGGCAGCGTTGGTGGAGGTCGAAGCTACCAGCACTACCTCAAGCCACTTGCTGTAGCTGTCAACAGCGATAAGAAACAACCGGCCCTGGACCGGTCCCGCGAAGTCTAGGTGCAGGCGGGACCAGGGCTTGTTAGTAGATTCCCAGGATCGGACAGGAGCGTGTGGCGGATCTGGCCGTGACTCCTGGCATTTGGTACACTTCTGGACCCGCCCCTCAATGTCTTTGTCCAGGCCTGGCCACCATACGTAACTCTGGGCCAGAGCTTTCATGCGCACAATTCCCGGGTGAGCCTCGTGGAGGGCCTCTAGCACTCGGGGCCGCAGGGGCCCGGGGATCACCACTTGAGATCCCCATAGCAGGCATCCCTTGTGGGCCGATAGTTCGTGCCTGCGTGCCGTGAAAGCGGCGAAATCTGGTCCCGGTTTTTCCTGCCATCCCCTTCCCACCCAGTCCAAGACATGGGAAAGGATGCGGTCCCGCTGCGTGCGACGGGCCACATCCGATACCTGTACGGGGCGCTCCGGTAGATCCTCTAGGAGCACGACGTGGAAAGCGGGAGCCGGATCAGGGTCACAGGATGGGAGGGGAAGACGGCTGAGGGCGTCTGCATGACCCATCGCCTTCGCCGGGCGATGTACCAATTCGTAGGAGTAGCCTGACAAAAAAATTGACCACTGCAGGACCCGTGGGGACAGCATGTGAGGGGTCTGCCTGTGGGGGGCAAGGAGACCCAGCAGCGGCTTGTGATCTGTGGCCACGGTGAACGACCGTCCGTAGAGATAGTTGTGGAATTTCCTGACGCCGGCTACAATTGCTAGGGCCTCCTTGTCGATCTGGGTGTAGTTCCATTCTGCCGACAACAGGGTCCTGGAGTAGTAGGCAACCGGTACCTCCTTTCCGTTGGGTAGCCGGTGTCCCAAGACCGCCCCAACACCGTAGGGGGATGCGTCGCAGGCCAGGATGACAGGGAGCCTCTCATCGAAATGCGCTAAGACCGCATTTGAAATTAATAAGTCTTTGACGGCCCGGAAGGCTGCATCATGCTTGGGACCCCAGGCCCAAGCCGCTCCCTTGTCCAGGAGACGATGCAGGGGTTCAGCGACCGCCGCCTTGTGCGGAAGGAAGGCGTGGTAGAAGTTCACAAGTTCCAAGAACGCCTGGAGTTCCGCCTTTGAGGACGGGCGGGGTGCACCTGTAATTGCCGCTACCTTCTCCTTTGTAGGGTGAATGCCGTCTGCGGTGACTTGGAACCCCAAGAAGGTCACCGAGGAGACTCCCAGGGTGCACTTGTCTTTTCGAACCTTGAGACCCGCATCCTGGAACCTTTGCAGCACCATCCGGAGGCGAGCTGCGAACGTGTCGGCGTCCGGGGCGGCGATGAGGATGTTGTTGAAGAACGGCTTCACTCCTGGAACATCTTTTAGGAGAGAATCCATTAGATTTTGAAAGATTCCGGGTGCTACGCTGACCCCAAATTGGAGGCGTTTTACCTTGAACGCTCCCTTGTGAGTCACAATTGTTTGTGCCTCGGCCGTTGCTTCGTCTACGGGAAGCTGCTGATAGGCTTGGGCCAAGTCTAATTTTCCAAATATTTTGGCACCCGCGAGGGAGGCCAGAACATGGCTGACCACCGGTACCGGGTACACGTGGTCCTGTAATGCCTTATTAATTGTAGATTTGTAATCCGCGCAGATGCGGACTTCCCCATTAGCTTTGAGGGGGGTCACAATGGGAGTCTCCCACTTGGCGTGGGAGACCGGCTCGAGCACCCCTTGTGCCACGAGCTTTTCCAACTCCGCCTCCACTTTGGGCTGGAAGGCGAGTGGTGGCCGGCGGACGGCCACGCGGATGGGCCGGACTGCCGGGTACAGGTCGAAGGAAACCGGGGGTCCTTTGTAGCAGCCCAATGAGCCATTGAAAACGGCGGGAAATTCCTTGCAGATGGATGAGAAGTCCGTAGAACCCATGCGGTGTATTCCGGTCCACTGCACTCCGAGCGGCTTGAACCAGGCGCGACCTAGGAGACTGGTTAGATTGCACTCCACCACAAGAAGGTCCAGCAGGCCATTAAAGGCGTGGTATTAGACCCGGACCCTGGCTAGCCCCTTAATAGCCACTGGGTTTTTCTGGAAGTCCCGGAGGACCAACCCAGCCGGCAGCCGCAGCCAGCGTGCCCCCTTCGGGCAGAGGCGGCGGAACGTAGCTGCGGACACAATTGAATATGCTGACCCTGAGTCCAGTTCCATGGAGCAAGGAACTCCCTCTATTCGGAGAGACACGGAAATTGCGCCCGGGATGGGCTGAGGCAAGTTCATTACCGTAGCCGGGGGAACGACACTACCCACTTCTTCGAAGTTCGCTGCTGGGGCACGGTGGCTGTTCCTCAGGCGGCAGGCCCGGGCGAGATGTCCTGCTTTCCCGCAGGCATGGCAGATGGCATCACGGAAGCGGCATGTCCATCTGTCGTGGGGGTCCCCGCAGCTGGCGCACGTTGGGGCCTGCCTGTTGAGGGAAGCAGAAGAGGGAACAGAGACAGATGCTGGGCGCCGGCCCTTGGGCCTGGGGACGCCGGGCTCACCCTTCTTCGAGCGTGGTTGCATCCGGTGGACGTCCTCTTCTTCGCTTGAGTCGGGTTCGGGAGGAGCCGCCTGGTGGACTTTGGTGGCTGCCTTGTCCTTTTGCGTTGTCTCGAAGGCTGCCGCAGTTTCGAGCATCTTCTCCAAGGTTGGCTCCGGCATTGCAATGAGGCGCCGGCGGAGCTTGGCTTCCCGGACCCCTCCCATGAAGGCGGTCTCCATGTGGTCATCCATGTGGCGGAATTCGCAGCCCACGGCTAGTCGACGGAGTTCAGCCAGGAAAGTGGCAGCCGACTCCCCCGGCTGCTGATGGCGCTGTATGAATTCCCAGCGCCTGGCCAGTTTTGATGGCTTCGGGGCGAAGTAATCGTCAAGGGTCTTGGTGAGCACGTCGTAAGACACCTCGGTGGGGTCTTGCGGGGCTAGTAGGTTCTGGGCCACCCACATGACCTCCACCCCTCCGGAACTCAAGAGCCAGGCACTCTTCAGGTCCGCATCTGTGATTCCGCAAACCTTAAAGGCGCAACCCAGCGTCTTGAGCCAGGACTCCCACGTCTCAGGGCGAGACGTATCGAAAGGGGTAATTGGTCCCGGAGCGTTTGCCATATTTACCAGAGCAGGAGCAGCGGCGGCTGTTTGAGCGATGTCCTCGTGTCTTGCGGCGGTGCCGGGGAGCGCTGAGGCGTGGCGCTGGCTAGTGCCGGAGGATTGGGCTCAGAGCGGCTTGCGGCAAGGCGTTGGAGCGCTGGAGCTTGGAGATGCCTGCGGCCGGCGGGACGGAGCTCGCTGTGCTGCTGTGGTCTGCTGGAGAGTCGCTCATCGGGATCCCACCTTCGTCGCCACTGATAAGTATTGGAGTCGGCAGTCCATGGAATAGTGAAACAGCTAGATCTTTATTGCTGGTCCGGATGAAGCATACAACCCAGGGCTCGAAGCCCTCCTTTTATGCTGGTCAGGGACAATCCCCTGACCTCACCCAACTGGCCTGATAGGCTATTAGAAGTCTATTTACATTTCATGGGTTCCTTGGGAGAAACCTAGGTACAGGATTGGTGGCCGGTTTGAATCCACCTGGCCTTTGTTCTACCTGGCTGAAGCTCAGGTAGTTTCTTGGCCATGTGCTCTGGCCATGCTCTGGCCATGTGCTCTGGCCATGCGGTCGCAATTAAGAGAGCACATGGCGACCGCATGGTCAATACATAACACCACTCTTCCACATGCAGCTGCTGGTATGACCTTGGGTCAGTCATAAGTTCTCTCAGAGCCGTTCTCTCAAGGACAGTTCTCGAGAGAGCTCTCTCAGCCCCACCTACCTCACAGGGTGTCTGATGTGGGGAGGGGAAGGGCCAGGAGATTGTATGCCGCTCTGAGACTCCTTTGAGTAGTGAAGGGCAGGGTATAAATCCAATCTCCTCTTCTTCTTTTTCTGACAGCAAAAATCTAAATATAAATCCAATATGTTTAAAGTTACTTAATTATTGAACTGGAAATGCTGGTCTAGACCCTAGATTGAAGAGTGACCCCTTCATTCAAAACAAAGAGGTAATATATTTGTCCAGTGTAGCATTAACTGTCCAAAAAAGTTTGCACTGCACAAAAAACAAAGCACAACCTTACAGTAGTGGCAATAGTTAAGAATAGTTAATGTAGCCACTTGTCTGGTAACTGAGAGACCTCTTAGGCCCAGTTTACACCTCCCCTCTGAAGTAGTTTGACTGTTGTCTTTTCCCAAGCCCATTTCACGTTGGTTTCAAATTTCACTCCAGGGGGTCTGAAGAGTACTAAACAATAGCATTTGTTTAAAGCAGTATAATGCTAGCTTGACCACAGGAGGGCAATTAATGAATGTAAACAGTAATTTATAAACTAGAACAAGTATGGTTTGAACCTAGAAACAGGTATAGACAGCTTTTTTTGAAACTAGAATGATTCTAGTGGGAAAGTCAGATGTAAATTTGACCTAAACAGTTGGAGGAAACACAAAAATACAGACATGGACATGTGTCATTCCGAATTAATTTTTGAAAGTAGTATCTGAAAAGAGCTCTGATGTGGGAATTAATGGTCCTTTCTACATTTGCCCGTCACTCTGGATTTTCTCTGTGTTCCAGTCAAGGCAATTTAAGTCCATGGCAAAACAGCATCCAAATAACCTGGGGCAATAGCAGGGCTGACCACTGAAGGGAGGTAATGTAATGTGGAATGGGGGGGGGGGGGGGGGCCAGAATAAAAAGAAAGTTGAATTTGATCTTAGTGCAGAATGGAGAAAAAACCTGGATTAAAAAGAAGGCTGAATTCGATTTTAGCACAGAATTGCTTGGAGGACACCATAGTGAACATGGATTAAAAGGAGAGTGCAGTAAGGACCAATGAGGGGGGAAGTAAGAATTGCACATATAATGTGGAGTGGTGGTTACAGTGGTTGACTATGACTGCGGACAACAAGGTTTTTTTTTAAAAAAACCCTTCATCCATGAAGATCAATAGACGGGAAAGTAGAAACAGGGCAATTAATAGACTGCTACATTGTCCATAACAATCCTGAAGTTTTCATCCACACCTAAAAGATCTTAAGTGTACTTACTCAAAAGCTAACCCTGTTCAGTTCAGTAGGACTTTCTCCTTAGGAAGTGTATTTAAGTGTACTCAGTCAATGTTCTCTACATCTAAAGCGTCCTCTGTTTCTCCCAGAATTTTAGTTACAACTTGAATTTAGTTCCTCGTGCATATTTCATTGCGATGCTTGAGCAAAATCCAAAATATTTTTTTTATATAAAGATCTCCAAGCAAAGAGACATAGTCTAGGTCCTGGGGATAAAAGGAAGCTATCCACCGGAGGGAGATGAGCCAGGCAGGAATACTGAGAGAAAGTGAAGAGATTCTCCAATCCCTTGGAACTGCCATTCAGAAGGTACTCACAACAGCCTTTCCAGTTGCCCCCACCAATGCAGACGGGTTTCCTGGACAGCAAGCATCCTTTGGATGTACAGAAATCAAGTGAGCAGCACCAAGTATCCCAAAGGCCCCAGGCGACCAGTGATCCAGCTGGCTGGCTCCTACAAGCTTAGTTTAGAGATTAAGTGATAGGAAGTGTTTCACTTGCTACATTTCTGTATGTCAGGTTGAAGTTCAAGGAGGACAGGTGATAAAAACACTAAGAGGTAACAGCTAACCCTCTCTTTCCAAACCAGACCAGGCCTGTGGTGGTCACTCCTGATATACTTCAAGGTGAAACAAGTAGTCTAGAGGTCTAGCAAAGTGTTGGGTCAGGAGGAATTTGTCTCAGCATTAACAAGATGAAACCGTAGATGATTTTCAAGTATGCCCCATCAATTCCAAAGCTTTCTAACTAGGTATCTCTCTACTAACAGGGGAAAATAAAGATGTATATTGTTGTCCCTTGTGGGACTTGATATACATGTTTACTCAGATGGAAGACTTACTTATTTGGAAGTAACTTTCCAAACTATACCCTTATCCATTTAGTTAGCAAATCTGTATCACACCTTCCTGCAATGAAAATAACACTCAAATCAGCTTACGAAAACAAATTTTAAAAAACAATAAAAGTAGCACCAGCCAAAAAAAGTCATAAATCAGTAGCCAAAACAACAAAGGATGTCTTTATGCCATCTTTCCACCAAACAAGGTCCCCAAGGCAGCTCACGTAAAAAAGATTAAATAATATGAACAATTAAAAATGTTTAAAATTATAAAATAATTCTATAAAACCACATAAAAAAACAACAGCACCAGAACCTGAGAGGAGGGCCAATCACTGTAACTGGGGGTATGCTAAATGAAACAAAAAAGTCATTGGCTGAAGGCACCAATAGAAGGAGATGAAAGAATTTCCCTGGGGAGGGAGTTCCAAAATTTTACCCACTGAACTATAATTAATGTGGAGTTAACATTGGATCAGATATGATTAATTGTATACCCACTTTGTAAATTGGTCACAGTGAGTTGCCAAGGTCCTCACCAATTCCTCCAAGCCCCCACATGTGTAACAGGTCTCTCACCACTTGGAACGTCATCAATGGATGGCACTTAGCACAAACAACTGTAGTGGAAATGGAAGATTTTCTGTCATGCAGCAAACTCTAAAATGACTTCCAGCTCATGTTGATCAGCTTCGGCATGAGATTTCTTCTATCTTAGAAACGGAAGGTGTCACACCAAAGGACATACATACTGAAAAGGCTTAAACTGGTATGACATTCATATTCTCTCCTCAGAGAACTTTGGGAATTGCAGTGGGCAAGGGGAGGAAACGGGTTATATGTACCTATAGCAAATAATTCTTAGCACCTCAACAAATTATTCTGTAGGAGGAAATCATGACAGTTAAAGTCATAGGAAAACTCATGTGTTTGTAGTATAGCTCTGCCCAAGAGACAATGTTGTCAGTACTGTGTGAGAGAATTTTTGTAGATGCAGATTTAGTAAATGAAGCTCAATTCCCCCCCCCTACAGTGTTAAATACACAGAAGCATCATTTTCATTTATATCTGGTTACTTTAAGGCAAGGTACGTATGGCAAGGTCTCTTCTCATCAAGTCTCTGAGGAAAACATTCCCCAAACACCCTCTCATTTCTTGAGACTGAAAACTAGATATCCTAACCCCCTTGTGAGGGATAAGCCAGCAGAGCAGCTTGGGCAGGCTGGAGAACATGTGCAGGAAAAAAAGGCTAGTAACTTACACAGAGAATCCACAAAGGGCCAATGAAAGCCTCCAAAGTGGCAGATACAAATTGCTATGAATGCTGTGGAAGAAAACGAGGAAACACATTCTTCACTCCCACACCAAATCATAGCCGAAGACAGGAAAATGCCCAACATGCAATAACTGTGTTATTATTTTCTCCCTGGTACACAGCCAAAGCATCCAATTTATAGCTCAGGTGCCAAAAAAATCCATTACGAACCCAATGCAATTCTGACTCCTGGCTCCTGCTGCTTCTTTTACATTCCAGCAGTACTGAAATGCAAAGAATAGTTTCCTTTGTTCTCATCTTTCAAGTGTTATTTTCTGTGTCATTTCACTCATTAAGCAGCTAATATTGAGCATAGGATTTACAGCCTACCTTACAATCTGATGAGTGTGTACTTGTGTGATGCACCTTTCTATAAGAGGCACACACACTTCACAGCTTATGTCCTACAAGGCCCATGAGCAAAGCAGAGATTGCAAAAAGGGATTTTTCCACCTCCCTTGCCCTCTTGAGCAGCACAAAAGGCAATGTGGGGGGTCTGTTATAAAGGAGAGAATTGGTAGAATTGTAACCTGCTCAGCCCTGAACAAAAGCATCCTTCCACTGCTGGAATCAGGCCATAGGAGAGAAGCCTCCATTTTTAGGTACACAGTTTTAAAACTTCTATGCACACGTGAAAAAAAAATGTATGAAGAAGCTCTACAGATAATCTCATCGAAGTATGCCTCAGGTTATTACCATTTAATAACAACATAGCACTATGTTCTCACGTCATGAAAGTTTATGGCACAATAAATAAATTGGGCCTGGCCTACATATACAGCAGCCTGAAGTGGTCATAAGGTGACAAGAGTTCTAAGATGAACCAACTTGACCACTGCAGTCATCTTCAGGGGCTCTGCTTTGGGTGTTCCCACCTTCTGAGATCAGGCAGGCAGCACCCTGAGAGAGGGCTTTCTTGGTCGTGGCACCAACGTTCTCTCCCTGGGGGAGATCTGTCTGTCCCTTCTGTTACCGTCTTCCACCAGCAGGTGAAGATTTTGTTTCTTTTGGTGGTCCCTCCGTGAATCATTGCTCCTCTCTCAGCCTGTGCCCCTTCTTTAATTTCGCTGTCAGTCGCTGATGGTTGAACAATGCTTTGTGTCTACTTCTTGCTCTCCTGACTGGCTTACCAGATAGATCAAATTCCAGCTTGCCCACTATATAGTCCATGAATTTAGTGGAATTATTTTTAAAGCCATCTGCTGGGTATCACTGTATGCAGGATTGAATTTCATGAGTTAATTAGGTTTTGAGCATAAAACAAGAATTTTTCACTAAGAATTCTTCTTTTTTTCTTTCCTTTCCCAGAGGAACCTCTTTCTGGGATGTTCAAAACCAATGATATACCAGAAGCTGAATCATTTACAGAAAATCCCAACCATAGTTGCATTTCTGACAGCTTTCTGAACAGGGAGATGTACAAAATGTGCTGATTGACTCAGAATTAAGTCCTATTGAGTTCAATGAGAGTTAATCCCTAGTAAGTATGTACAGGATCGGCGCCCAAGGCAGACTCTTCCTTGGCAGTAAAACCTCTGTGTCAACATGCAGAGGATTAGCCTGCTGGAGAGCCTCCATTCACTTTGAAGTTTCTGCAGCAAAGACAGTTGCAGGAAGTAACCCACAGGCATCAATCAACAGAAACAGTAAAGATTCCCCCCCCCCCCCGGCCCCCCACAAACACCTGACGTCCCCCAATCACTTTTCTCCAGTGATGAGAGAAACCACATCAGCCGATTGATAAAAGTGTCTTAAGACGGCTGCGTTTCAGTGATAAGCCTAGATGGTTTGCATGCAGAAATTCCCACGTTCAGTCCCGGTATCTCAGGAAGCAGGCATTAGGAAAGACCTTCCTCTGAGACATTAGACGGTTGTTAATTTTAAACTGGTTTAATGGTCCCACTTTCTTTTCTTTTCTTTTTTTTGCTGCAGGGTTGCTATGGTTTTGACCAAGCCAACCATTAGGTCCCCCTTTCCTCTCCACGGAAAGGTAGCATTGAGATAGTTTCGCATGCTCAGTTTGTGCACACCACACAGCGGCTGAAAACCCGCAGTCTCTGCCAGGAACAAGATCTGTGTCCATTCCTCCCCTGCCCGTTTGCCAAAGCGATCAAAGCAAAAAGCCAGCAGTCGCCACACGTGCAGCGCAGCCTGCAATCTCTGCCGTGCTGTGCATACAGCTGAGGTTTTCCGATGCAGCGGCGGGCGGCAGGGGCCCCTTGGAGACGTGACACGTCCTGCGCTTGTACTGCGGAGTGTCCCTCTGGTACGTGCAACCTCCGCCTTCCGCTTCCTGAGGCTTGCTCGCCCCTCCGGCTCGTACGTGAGCAAAGGCAGCGTCTCCGGCTCTGCCGCTACAGATGAATTATTAACTGGTCTAATGGGTCCCGACCACAAGGTGCTAGGCGCCCCCCCCCCCCTCCTTCTGCGCAGACCTCACACGTCGGACTCGGCTCCATTACTTTTTCATGGCCTGAAAGCATTTCCTTCCTCCCTGAATTGCTAAGCATGATAAGAGACTGCTGCACTTCGCTCTGGTTACTAGAAATCTTCGAGCAGCCGCAGCTTCTTCTCGGCTCAGGGTCGCGAAAGACAACGCGCTGCTCTGTTTTGGGATTTCCCCGCAGAGGAAAAAGCGCGAAAGAAATCCGACGGCGCTTCGACTCCTTTTCGCTACCGAATGGATTTTTAGCGTCTTGGAGCCTGTCAGGCCAATATTTAGGGTTGCCAAACACGGGGGGTTCAGGGGGGGTTCAGCCCTTTTAATAGAGGCTCAGTGGGGTGTTGTTTACTTGCATGCCATGCCAATTTTCTGCCGTACATTGCCACACATTAAACCGCTATTAAAAGGACAAGACATTTTTAACCGGGCCAGCTGGCAACCCTACTAGATTTAGCAACTCCACGGGGCGGGAAATTCCTGGAGGTTTGGGGGGGAGGGGAGGGATATCAGCCGGTTATAATGCTATAGAGTCTACCTTCAAAGCAGTCCTTTTCTCCAGGGGAACTGATCTATGTTGTATGGAGATCTGCTGTAGTTCCAAAAGATCTCCAGGCCCCACCTGGGGGTTGGCAACCCCACCTCAACAGGGGGCATATATGTTAATTGGACTAGGTGTTGGGAAACTCAGGTTTGAATTCCCAGTTTGTCATGGAAGCTCTCTGGCTGATCTTGGGCCTCTCATTCTCTCTCAGCCTAACCAACCTCATATGGTTCTTGTTAGGAAAAAATGGAGGAGGGGGGAATCATGTAAATCACTTTGGATCCTCATTGATGAGAAAAGCAGGGTATAATTATCTACATAAATAATCCAAGGTCTAGTGCAAAGCTTCACATTAGAATAATTTATGTGATTAAAGAGCAAAAATGTACAATTAGGCTGTAATACATGATCAGTCCATTATTTTTTTTAGGCTTCCCATCAAGTATGGCCACTCTAATAGTCTAAATATTTTGTGGAAATTAGAAATCCACACTTCCAATTGAATTCATGTTATGGCTTCCATTTCAGTATCATCTATTACAATTGGGGCGGGGGAATACAGTGGAAGCCAGAATCAAGATTCAGGGTGATCTTGACAGGATGGAAAACTGGGCTAAAACTAAAAAAATGAATTTCAACAGAGATAAATGTAAAGTTCTGTGTTTAGGTAGGAAAAATCAAGTACAGTTATAGAATAGGAGAGACTTGTCTTGCACATGAAAAAAAAGATCTAGGGGTCTTACTAGACCATACACTGAACGTGAGTCAGCAGTGTGATATGGTAGCTAAAAAGGCAACTGCAATTTTGGGCTGCATTAACAGAAGTATAGTATCCAGATCACGCAAAGTAATAGTATCAGTTTACTCTGCTCTAGTTAGATCTCACTTGGAGGACTGAGTTCCATTTGAGGCACTGCAGTTTAAGAAGGATGTTGGGTGATAAGATGGTGAAGGGTGTGGAGACCAAATGCTATGAGAAAAGGCTGAAAAGGCTGGGTATGTTTACCCTGGAGAGGAGATGACTGAGCATGATATGACAGCCGTCTTCAAGTATTTGAAAGGCCTTCATATAGGATGGAGTGGAATTGTTTTCTGTTGCCCCAGGACAGACCAGAACCAATGGGTTGAAATTAAATCAAGAGTTTTCGGCTAAACATTAGGAAGAACTTTGTGACAGACCAGCTCCTCAGTGGAACGAGCTTCCCCAGGAGGTGGTGGGCTTTCCTTCTTTGGAGGTTTTAAACAGAGGCTTAGATAGCTATCTGGCAGAAATGCTGATTCTGTGAATTTAGGCAGACTGTGAGAGAGAAGGCAGGAAGGGATGAGGAAGAAGAAGAGGTTGGATTTATACCCTGCCCTTCACTACCTGAAGGAGTCTCAGAGTGGCTTACAATCTCCTTTCCCTTCCCCTCCCCACAACAGACACCCTGTGAGGTAGGTGGGGCCGAGTGGGCTCTTTAGAGAACTGCTCATGAGAGAACAGCTCAGAACTTGTAACTGAGCCAAGGTAACACCAGCAGCTGCATGTGGAGAAGTGGGGAATTAAACCCAGTTCTCCCAGATTAGAGTCCATGTTCCTAACCACTACACCACACTGGCTCTCCGAGTATTAATGCTCAGTTCTTGTGGCCTTTTTTTACGTGTCCAGGGTAATGCCAATCACCAATTGGAGGTCAGGAAGGGATTTTCCTCCAGGCCAGATTGGCCCAGGGATCCTGGAAGGTTTTTTTGCTTTCCTCTGGGCATAGACCAGGAGTCACTGGGGGAGTGGGGGGGGGGGGAGTGGCTGTGAATTTCCTGCATTGTACAGGGGGTTGGACTAGGTGACCCTTGGTGTCCCTTCTAATTCTATGTTTCCATGTTTCTAATCTGGAAGAATGATGACTTGGATAAAGTGTTATATATGGAACCTTGTTAAGAGCTCAGCTCTTTGGGTGGCCTTGAGCACATTCCTCCATGATAGCTTCATTTTCAGATGGAAGGTGGGAGCTTCATTTTCAGATGGAAGGTGGGATGGCTGTATTGTATAAACATTTTACCAGGGAGTAGGCCCTTTTGGATTCAGTTGGGCTTTCTTCTGAGTGAACTTACATAGTGTTACAATGTAAAAGAAACCTATGTTGTGGTACAAACAAGCTAAAATTTCTCCAGCAAGATATATCACAGTATTTGGCTGGACATTGAGAATGTAAAAGATGCTATGTATTCTACAACAATATTGAAGTTGGGTGGTTTTAGTGTTCCGCTTTTGAGGAAGTAATGTAATGACAATTGTAAGCTAGTAGGGCCGTCAAGTGGATACACAAGTGGCGAGAAGAGCTTTTTGAAGAGTAATTATGAACTTTGATGTTTGGAATTTTCACTGCTTGAGGAATTTGATTTGGACTATCTGAAGGTTATTTGTGTATTTTGACTGAATTTTGACTATATTTTTGAGTTTCTGTTATATTTTTGATAAATTACACTATTTACATAAGTTTAGATTGTTATAAGTGTTGACTGATGAATGTTTTTCATTATTTCTGCATGGTTTGTTTCTTTTGTATGACTTTTTTTTTCCTGGCAGGATCTCTGTGTATATAACATCTGTTTAATGAGCAGAATTGTATCTCCATGGAAGTGAAAGCTTCACCTCCTGGATGTCTGTCTTGGAACTATTAAAGGTACAGGAGCCCTGCCAGAAAAAAATATTGGTAACAATGGGATCAGCAGTTGGGGGTTTCATATCTTGGATATAGCTCTGTGTCTGCATTGTGACTCTATGACGTCTTTGCTGCTGTTTGCGTACTGTACCATTTAACTCATCAGGTTTGCCACGCACTGCACACAGAATTCAAAAATGGCACCCAGGCATGGTGCTCAAGTGAGCTCTAGGAAAAGTACCATGAGGAAGCAAGACAATGATTGGCTGCTTGCTTCAGGCCTCCTGACTAGACATGATGGTTTGTTCAATACATGCGTGGTCAAATGCTTGATTGCTGTAATGATGGCGTGCAATTTATTATTATTTTAATAATTACTACCCACCCTACCCAAGAGGGCAGAGGAGGACAGAGCACTGCAAAACAGCACAGACATTTCAGACTGGGGGGGAAATGGATCAAGACATTTCAGGAAAAAAGGGGAAACACGTTTCAGAAAGAATGGAGAAAAACATAGAAAAACTGGAACAGCAAGGGATTGCTAATGAAGCTGTGTGGAAACGAAGGGAAATGAAATCGGAATGTTAAGGCTGTCTGGAAGATGCCTCTGTCTCTTGACAGCACGGCCTCAAAAGAGCATGCAGGTGTTCACCACATTCCTGTCTTGCTCTGTGCTGCTGTCACCAAGTCATTTTTTTAACCCGGTCCTGCTGCTGGCTCTGTGATAGCTGCTTAAATCATAGGACCTGGTTATTATTATTTTTAAAAAAAAGAAAACTGGTATGCTGCAGACCTTTGATAAATACACAGGGTTACACTGGATTATAACACCATGTTGGAAACTGATTTATACAAATAGATGCTGTTTAATACTGTTGCTTCAGAGAAAACTTTGGGAGCTGGCTGTCCCTCAGCCACAATTGATCCTGCACAATGTGGTTTTGTATTCAGAAATAATTTGTAATTACAACTAGCAGAAACGCTGTGGTTTCGCTGCATGCAAAAAAAGGAGGGAAAAAGTAGGGCTGCGGAGGGGGTGCTGCAGCACTTGGGCTGCTGAGACAGCAGTAAAGAAAGACACGGGGAATCTTGCATGTGTCATTATGAAACAGATTAATGAGAAAGAATCACCGTGCTTGGTGGGCGAGTCATTGTTCAGCTCTGGGTCTTTCTTATATGGAGATAAGACAGAAAGGTGCTTTTTTTATTCTGGAAATGTATTCAATATTGTAATGAAAAAGGTACAGTTGGATAAAGACAGATGTTATATTCTTAGAGTAGTCACAGCAGGTTCTCCACTTTACTACTTGTATTACAGACATGCATATGAGCAATCTGAACATTATTTAGGCAAACTACTTCCCATGTCGTCCCTTAGTCTTGCCTTACCTTCATTCATCAGGCTTGTTGTCTGCTTATGTATATTTACCTCTGTGTGTGTGTATATTCATCTGGTCAAAAATAAGTAGCTCCAATCCCACTCCATAGAGAAGAAAGGAAGGTATATTGGTGAAAACACAGGTGCTAGCCAATTGACAACTACCACAGCTTGCCCTTCTCTACTTTAAACTGCAGCATACTGAAAATCTGCAGAATCAAGCTCCCCCCCTCCTCCTGGGAGCCTGTTCCTGGACAGAAATATATACATATTTTGGATGAAAGCAAAAGCAATATCACATCACTGTTGCCAGCAACTCTGGCAGACTTGCAGGAGTTCATCAGCTGACAAATGATCAAAAAAGAGGTTTTGTGAAAGTAGAAAGTAGAAGAACCACTGTTGTATACAAAGTGCTTTGGTAATCCCCAGTCTGCCATGGAGCTTGCTGGTAAACTTGGAACCAGTCACACACTCTCAGCCCAGCCTACTTTACAGCATTGTTGTGAAGATAAAATGGAGGGTAGCAGAATGATATAAGCCACTTAGGGTGTCCATTGAGGAGAAAAGTAGGCTATAAATAGGGTACAGTTTGATGTAGTGGTTAGAAGCATGGACTCTAATCTGGGAAAACTGGGTTTGATTCCCCATGCCTCCACATGCAGCTGCTGGTGTGACTTTGGGTCACTAACAAGTTCCTTCAGAGTTGTTCTCCCAAGAGCAGTTCTCAAAGAGCTCTTTCAGTCCCACCTACCTCACAGGGTGTCTGTTGTGGGGAGAGGAAGGGAAGGAGATTGTAAGCCGCTCTGAGACTCCAGGTGAAGGGCAGGATATAAATCTGATCTCTTCTTCTTCTAATAAATAAATAAAATGTGCAACGAGTATGTTATGTACTGTTGCTAATGCTACTTATAACTCAGATCACAGGCAAAACCTTTCAGCTCTAACCATGCTGTGAATGAAATCACAAACTTAAGTACAGTAAACTGATACATTGTTGACTGGATTTAATCCTGTACATAGGATGAATACAGACAGCCAGTGCATTCCTTGAAAATATAGGAAAGTTCGCTTATTTCTTAAATGTGTGCTAAAGTACAGATGATTTTGGCTGGTTTTGTAGTATTCCAGGATCGTTGTTTCTTCAACCCTAGATGCTGACTCATTCTGTTGCTATGAAATGAAGACTTCATACTTTGCTGTTCTGTTACTACTTTCTGGTTCTTTATTTACTGATGCAGGTGATTATACTATGGAAGGTTAAATTTATACCGCATACAATTTAAATTTTCCACACATAACCTGTACCTGTATCCTTTTTCAAGCAATTGTTTTTAATGGAGTTGGATGCAAATATCTTTTGTGAAATGGGAAAAATACTGAGGAAAAACATCCCCCAAACAGCTAACTTAAGATATGATAATCAACATTAAATGTATTTTACTCCCACACACACACTCAACACATCCAATCCCCTCATCACACAATACAGAAAGTAATCAGGAGACATCAGGATACAGTTTATAGATAAAATTTTAAAAAACTAATACCAATATGTATATGAAAAATTTAAAAATACCTCACAAAAACTGCTATTTATCTTTTGGAATTTGTAAATAACAATATCTGGCATTGTGAAACTCGAAAAGCAGAGAAGATTTGCAGGGTCAACCCGTCCGTTAGGCTCACCTAGGCAATTGTTTAGGGCACCAATGGTGGAAGGTGCCAAAACCAGACCTGTCACTGCTCTGGCCAACTACCCATGTCAGGGGTCTGCTACAGCAAGCAGCAGCACTGAGTGGTCTCCCAGCCCTTGTTAGGGGCCACCTTTTAAATAATACAGATGACCAAATAACTATGTGGTAAAGGAGTCATTTGTACTGGCTCATTGACTCATTGGGAGACCTTGAGAAAACCACTACCTAGGTGTAACATGAGAACAACAAGGCCAATCCTCACTTTACTTAGCAGACACATCTCCTGAGGTCTTCTGTAAACATTTGAACCCTGAAGAGAAGATGTATTTCTAAATAGAGGGGGACATTTACAATGGAGCCACTACCTCCAGTGTGCATTTTCAGGCATTTCCCCATCTTTCTATATGGTATTTGCCATGACAAACACTGAGGGTGCACAGTAAACACATGTGTTGTGTAAAGTGTGAGTTATTTAACAAGAATGTGAACATGAAGCACATAACTATCACAGTGCAGAGAAGCACACAACTAACTTAGGGCTGCCATTTTCACACTAAAGGAAGGGAATCCTCTGCCCCTGGGTCCTGCTTCCCACCACTGCTCCTGTAGCCAGTGGGAGAAAAACAATGGAAAACAACAACCAGAATTGATGTCAGTCCCCTCTAGGACTCTCCAGAAACTATGGTTTTACATCTGGATTTTCCCTGGAAGTGACATCACACAATCACTCCCACCCACCCCAACTTCCACCATACTAACTTTACCTGATGAGCAGGTCTTTCTTAAGTATTTGCTGTCCCCAAATGCAGGGAGAATTTCAAAAGCAATTTATCATATGTCATATTGCTCCATATCTATAACCAGAAGGGCAGGGGAGAAAATCTGTAGGGGTTCAAAGTGTTCTTGGCCTCTTCTCTGAATATTCAATTTTTATTTTTAAAACCTCTTTACAATGCCATCCTAAACAAAGTTATACCCTTCTTCTAAAACCATTGACTTCAATGGCCTTAGGAAGATGGTACAGTTGCCAGCCTCCAGGTGGGGGCTGGAGATCTCCCAGACTTACAGCAGAACTCCAGACAACAGAGATCAGTTCCCCTGGAGAAAACAGCTGTTTTGGAGGGTGTTCTAATGCTCTGCTGAGGTCCCTCTCCAAACCTCACCCTCACCAGGTTTCACCCCCAAATCTCTAGGAATTTCCCAGCCCAGAGTTGGCAACCTCAAGCTGTAACTGCTTAAGATGGCACTGTTGGTCTCCAACCCTTTCATGTACAGAGATAAGAAAACACATATAGTATTGTACTTCAACACTTGGAAGTAAACCTGACAGGGCTCTGGAGATTTAGTATGTTCAATCTATTTGTTGTATAAGAATTTCTCAGTTACCTTTTTCAGCAGTCTAGTACTCAAGGTGACATACAGCCCTCTAAAATGAAAATATAAAATCTGTAATACAACTGAAACCAAACATCACTGCAGAAAACAAACCAATTTGCTCAGCAAAATCTAGCGGTTTCCTCCTAAGGGAAAGCATTCCATAAAGTGGGTTTGTGCCACGACAGAGAAAGCCCTGCTCTGTATACTTTCCAATCCAGGGAGGAATGCGAAGCAAGGCCTTTCCAGATGATTTTGATAACTATTTATTCTTGAAGCAAGTAATAACACAAAACAACAAAAGAACACTAAAATAAAGTTCCATTGACCATGCACATGAGACCAAATCATGAAGGTACTGTTAGCAGGGAGGATTTATGTAGGAGAAAATGCTCCTGAGAGGAAGTAAGCAAGAGCCAAGCTGTTTAAATCTTTGAAGTTTAAAACTAGATTGGTGGTCCAGAAAGCTTGGAGGCAGCCAATATAATTACACATGATTATTACATTGTGATATTATCAATTCTTGTACTCCAGACAGCAACCAAGTTTTAGCATTCTGTGCCCATGGAAGTTCTATCCATCCATGAGAGGCAGCACTGGCGCCCTCTGGAGTCCAGACATAGCATTTTCTTTACTAAAGATTACTTTTATTTCCATTGCTTGACTAGCTTCACAAACAGTAGCTACACTGGCTTTAAAAAAAACAAAACACCTGATTGACAGCAGTATTCCCAATAGTTGTTGTAGTTTACTAGATATATCTCAGATTTACTGCCTTCTGATACTGTGTTTAGCTTGCAGTTTTACCAAAACTGGTATATTTTAAGTTACCCAAGGATAATATACCTTGGTTTCCTTGTCTGATGCTAAAGAGGGGTCAGATATAAAGGCCAGAAAGTTCAAAAGAAATAATTTTCAGTAACCTGTCTGCCTTTTATAAATTCCATTGATTTAGAGAAGCCAGAGAGACAGTCCCTTCCCTTGGGTTTTAGACTTATGTGATGATGTAATTCTGGACTGTTTTCACTGGTCCCACACATGGAATGAGTGACTATCATTACAATTAAATGAGTCAGGATACTAGGTATGCATGCCAAAGACACAAATCTCTGCTTTAAAAAAAAAAAACCTGTGTATCTTTTGTCCTTTGCTGATAACACAGCTACAGGTTATTAAAGCATAAAAAGTAAACACTACACATTCTTATATGCATTACTTTTTTGCAATTTTATTTTGAGCATATCCAAGAGCAGGCTTTAAAATTTCTCCTTCCCTGCATTGAAATGTGACTTTTGTTCCTAATGTAGCTAATGTCTTAAAACAATAATAACGTCTGATCTGCAAATATAAAATTATGATTCACAGTCTGGGACCAATGCTCCCTCTAAGCTGTGGAGTCTTGTGAGCAAAAATTCTACTTTGTGAGCTACTGGCATTGAAGTTGTAAGTGAGCAATTTCGCTACTGCATAAATTAGTTTGCTCTGGCGCCATCCTTCCTGAGCTAAGACGAAAATGTGTGAGCCAGAGGCTAAAAAACTGAGCTAGCTCACACTAACTCAGCTTAGAGGGAACACTGTCTGGGACCCATATGTCAAGGGAATCTTCCCCATGTGATCCTGTGTGCCAACTAAAGTAATCAGGTGTCTCTGGGAGGTCTGTTCTTTCACAGAACATGCACTAATCTTCAGTCACCATACCCACACTTTGGAACAGCCTGCCTCATATGGTACAGAAAGTTCTTATACTCTCTTCCATAAAAGATGCAAAGCAGAATTATTTTGATGCATCTTTGGCAGAAGTAACTAATGAATGTCTCTGACTGGCAGCTGGTGGTGATATATGTTGCAGGAGTTGAAGTTAATGTGATGTATGTAATTTTATGAGTTTCAACTGTTTTTAACTGCATCAGCAACAACAACAATAACCTTTATTGGCATAACTTCATACACATGCTCAGTCAACAAGGAAGGGAACATTACTCCACATGGTCCTCTCTTTGGATACATAAATTTTGACATTGGACCCATGGATAAACAACATAGCTCTTTCTACTAATCTGAGAGAAGTCCCAGATTTGCAGAAAATTCTGAAATCTTAAAAACAAAATAAAGCATTGGGTGTTTTAACCCCTCAAAAGAATAGAGGCAGCACCTGTAGCTTTAAGAAATGAATTCCCTCGGTGGCTGTTGCTAAGAAGGCACAGCAGTATTGCCCAGCCTTCCAGCCTTGGTTTCTCTTGGTAAAAACTGGGGGGGGGGGGGACACTTTCTGGGCCTGTTTGGCCACTGAGAGAGGATTAAAGAAGCCAAGCCTGGTAGCAACTACTGAGGAACTTGCTGCCACCTGACATACATGACACACCCAGGACCAGCAGCTTGCTACAGCTTAACAACCGCCATCACACAAAAGCCAATGTGGTATAGTGGTTCAAATTTCAAACTAGGATCTGGAAGATTCAGATTTGAATCTTTACTGTGCCATGGAAGCTCACTGGATGACTTTGGGCCAGTTCCACATTCTCAGCTTATCCTACGTGACAGGGTTGTTGGAAGGATAAAATGGAGAAGAAAATGCTGTAAACTGCTTTGGGTCCCCATTGTGGAAAAAGTGGGATATAAATGAAGTAAATAAAAAATAAATATAGCTGGGGGGGGGGATAAAAGTTTGGTTGGTGAGTGTGAGGGAAGGGGGGGGAAGCATGGAAAAGGTGAGGATATGGTGTTTGCCAGAGGGAGGAAAAGAGGAAATAGTGTGAGGAGCAGCATGCAGGTAAAAGTGAGATGCCCCCTACAAGTCCTTGCAGGTTCCCCACCACACAACTGGTGTCAGGGGCTGGGTGCAGTCAGAGTCCAAAGTCAGCATCGATGTCAGTCCAAAGTCAGGGTTCCAGAAGTCCAGCAAGACAGTCATTCAGTCCAAAGTCATACACAAGAGCAAGCAGATCCAAGTCCAAAGGTCACTGGGACAACACAAAGTCAGGAGCTGCAGTCACAGCATTCATCAGATGACAACTTAATGCTTCCACAACAAGCACTCTCCCTTGACTGGCTTTTATCAGTGTCTGTTGGAAGGTCTTACTTGCAGCCAACTGCAAGTGTCTGTTGGAAGGTCTTACCTGCAGCTACTCATCATCAGCAAGCAGCTGGCATTCTGGACCAGGAGACCTGCACTTTGTCTTCTCTCCTGGAGCTCCATTCTAAGCCTTTGTCTCCAGTGCTCAAAAGTTGTGGATGAAACTAGAGGGATGGTAATAATGACCACCTGGGTTTCATCCTTTGGCAGTGCTGGTGGCTCAGCTGTTGGCTGTAAACTCCGACAAGCCTGCACTTCCTCTTTTTGGTTGCTGGCTTCTGCTGGTTCTGGCTACACAGGACTCCTCCTGAGGTGTCCTCCCCTCCTGAGGAGTCCATATCTCCTGACTGACCCACATAGGGTTGCCAGGTCCTATCTTCTTCCCAGCTGGGGGATTTGGTGGATGTTCTGGGAAGGGGTGGGGCAGTCCCCAACACAATGACATCATGTAGAGAACCTTTCCTTTAAATGTAACCTTCCCTTTAAATGGTTGGGGAAAGAGCAGGCACCGTGTGCACCTGCCCTGTATACATGGAACCTCTGAATGGGCATGGACTGCTATGTAAGGTTGCCAACAGGCCTGGAGAACAACATCCTATCTCCTTAATAGAGGCTTAATGTTTAGAAATGCTTAGCTGAAGCTTTTCATGGCATGCAGATAAATAGCATCACCTGGTAAATAACATGTAATTAAGCCTCTATTAAAGGGATAGGAGGACATTCCCCCCCCCCCATGAGTTTGGCAACCTAACTTCCATATTTTATCGCAGTGAAGAGGACCACTCCACTTTTTGCTAGTGGTTCTTCCTGATGTACAGGAACAGGTGCATGACAAGCAGAAATCCAACTGGTGCTGCTTGACCATCAAGAGGGAGCTGCATTTCTGCGTGTCTTTCTGCTGTAAAAGGCACAGAGATTCTCCTGGGAGGGAAAATGACAATCCTATTCAGATGTCTATTCCATGCATGCACTGAACTGAACCAAGTTATGGTTGCAGAGCTCAGAATAGATATTCTGTGTTTAAAAATAAAGCAATTCCCTGAAAGCATGTTTATTTTTAAATCTCTGGTATTCATTGTGTTGCCTGCCTTTTTGGTTTGTTTGCTCAGAGGTCACAGTAGTATCGTTGAACTTTTCCCCTATAACACATACCCATGAGTCTCAATTAAATTCATTAGATTGTTTTCTAAATTCCAGGATAGGAAAATTAAAAGGGCTGCTATATTTCCTATGGCAAATGCTTTTTAAAAAAGTAAAATACTCCAGTAACAACTTATCACATAAAAGGTTAAGCTGTCTCAGAGCTGCAGTAATTCTAGATAATTTGTCTTCCATTTGACTGCCAAGGTGTATCTCACTTTTCTTTCTTTCAGAATGTGCATTATTTGTCATTTTGGTTTAGCTATGCTGTTGCTCTGTTTTTGTGGAGCTGCAGTGCCCTAATAGCTGGGCAATGAAAAGTTGTTGGTTTCATTATTATTTGTTTTAAGTTTTATAAGCTTTCAATCCATTAGCCTCTTAAATGGCTTACAATAGACTAAAACAGGGGCACCCATCCCTGTCAATCCTGTGGGCACTTTTGAAATTTTGAGAAAGGGAAGTAGGCAGCCCCATAAAATGGCTGCCATGTGGGCAGAACCAATAACAAAATGGCTACCATGGGAGACATTCATAAAATGATGGGAGGCTCCAAGCCAAGCATTCTCCTCTGATGGGGGTTGCTATTTTGGAATGGGCATTCCCTGCAGGCCCAAAAGTGTTGTCTTCAGTAGGAGAAAGCCAGGATTGGTTCTTTACAGAAAACTAGGCAGTTTTAAAAGATACTTGGGACTGCCTTGTGCACAAATTAATAGGTGTGTTTCAAAGGGATGTTTACTACTTTTAGAGGTAGTGAATAGGAAAAGTGGGCAGATGTAAACAAGATGCAATTTAACAAGGATAAATGCCGAGTTCTACATCTGGGTAATGAGGAGCACGCATACTGGATGGGGGATACACTTCTGGGCAGCAGTGTGTGTGAAAAAGATCTTGGAGTATAGGTGGACTGTAAGTTAAATATGAGCAGTCAGTCAGTGTGATGCTGTGACAAAAAAAGACTAATGCAATCTTGGGCTGCATCAAGGGAGGCATAACATCCAAATCACAAGATGTCATAGTCTTGCTGTGCACTGTCTTAGTCAGGCCACACCTGAGTACTGTGTGCAGTTCTGGAGGCCTCACTTCGAAAAGGATGTGGACAGAATGGGGCAGGTGCAGAGGAGAGCAACAAGGAGGAGGAGACCAAGCCCTATGAGGAAAGGCTGAGGGTCTTGGGAATGTTCAGTTTGGAGAAGAGGAGGTTGAGGGGGGGACATGATTGCTCTAAGTATTTGAAGGGCTGTCACTTAGAGGAGGGCAGGGAGCTGTTCCTGTTGGCAGCAGAGGATAGGACTTGCAATAGTGGGCTTAAATTAAGGTACCAGCTGGATATTAGGAAAACCTTTTTTTCAGTTAGAGTTTTGCAGCAGTGGAATCAGCTGCCTAGGGAGGTGGTAAGCTCCCCCTCATTGGCAGTCTTTAAACAGCAGCCGGACACCGATTTGTCAGGAATGCTCTAGGCTGATCCTGCATTGGGCGGCGGGTTGGACTAGATGGCCTGTATGGCTCCTTCCACCTCTGTGATTCTAGGACTCAAAATATTCACCAAATCTTTCCTAAAGAAGAACTTGGCTTCAGTGAGAGGATTCTCCTTGGAAAACCCTTGGTCCAGTATTTTTATTTTGATCTTTTGCAAACCATGCTGCAGCTGTGAGTGTTTTATAATAGGGGTCCCTGGATGACTTTAATATTCTCTTTTGGTGGTTTGTAAATCTTGTTCCTAATCTCCTTACCCATTAAACAAATCCTTATACCTTAAATTAAGTTTCTGCATTAAGATTATGCATTTTATACGTGATGCTACATCTAAAAAGTATTGGTTTCACCTAATCCTCAGTTGTGCGTCTCAAATTCACAGGATGATTTTGTGGGCCAGCAAATGCTTTGGGACATCTAGATGAACACCGTGAGCCCAAAGGATTGATCAAATATGAACAGTGTTCCGCAGGAGAACAAGAAAATGGCAGCCTTTTCTGCTTTCCTAGATTTGTTTTATGTGTTATTACAAAAGAAGGGTTCCTGCATTTCTACTATGTTCAGCCAGTTCTGTGATGCTGGAATGGTAACTTAGGCCAAATAAATAGGACATTTTTATCTAGGTCTGCTGACAGCCCTGATTTGAGGCACCACTCTTTCCTGGATCTTGAAAACTCCTTTTTTTGAGGGAACACACCAGAATGGAGTTCCGGAACCTCATTAACAAAATTCTTTTTAAAATGTTTAAAAGTTCATGAGTTTTCAGTACACAGATTGAAAACTTCATTTCCCTCTTGAGAGTTCCGGCACCTCTTTTTTCTTTTTCTTTTTTTAAAGCCCTGGATATGGACAAGCAAGAGATAGCTTGGGGTATGGCTTGGGCCCACAATCTGCCAGTTGGCTACACTTGCTCCAGGTAATTAACAGGATGAACATAATGTGAAACAGTTAAATTAACCTTTCAAATTCTCTTTAAAAACAATACCAAAATAGATAAAATTCAAAAAAGGCAGCAATAGGGATGCCAGCCTCTAGGTGGGACCTGAGAATCCCCAGAATTACAACTCATTTCCAGACTATGGAGTGAAGGGCAGACTCTATGGCATTGTACCCCAACAGAGGTTCCTGTCCTCTCTAGGCTCCATCCCCAAATCTCCATGAGTTTCCCAACCTTGATCTTGCAACCCTTACCCCCCCCCCCCCCCATTCCTTGCTGGTGGCCAGGGGGACCTGGCAATCTTTGGCAGCAAAACCCATATAATGAACTCCTGAGGTAAATTTGTCAAGGACAACAATCACTGTTGTACAGAAAACAAGTTGTAAACAAGGGCCTTGTTCCCATATTAGAATGATTTGGTAGGTTAAAGTGATTTCAGCATCTGCTATGAAAGCAGCACTTAGTAGGAGACAATGAGAGAAAGATTTGTTGGGCCCACCCAAATGATAAACAGATATTTTCTAAATTCCAAAGAAGAGAAATTTAATATCCCTGGCATATTGCCCTTATTATCTTATTCATGGAAGAAAGAGAAGCAAATCAATGCAGATGTTTTAATATTGCATTCATTTGTTTCTAAGTCTGTGATAAAAAGCTGAACCAAACATTTAACTTATTTTAATGTGGTAAAATGTTTAAGCGTAAGAGTATATTGAAGCTTATTCACAGTCAATGAAAATACTTGAGCAGCTATGATGCTCAATCTAAAAACATTCTGAGCTGAAGAAATCTGTCTTCATCAACATCAAACTACTTTAATGATACTCTGTTGAAAACTGGGGTATAAAAGATGGAAATTAATAAAAAAAAATTAAAAAATGCTTGCCAAAAAAGCTTACTGTAAATTGTTGTTATTAGCACTTAATGGGTCAAATCAGGTGAGGCTCTATAGGGAATCTCCAGCATTTTTTTTAAATTGCAGCTGAGAATCACCAGATCTGTGGTTTGTTCCATTGGAAGAAAAGTTGAATATTTAGAGTACCTCATTTTTTAGATAAAGGAACCAGCTATACTCATACAAACTGTGAGTGAGAGAGAGAATCTGCAGCATACCTGTTTCCTCTGGTGGGTAGCATCTCTTTTTGAGGTACGTTAACTACAGAATTCCTGCAGAATAGATGTATTTAAAATGAGGGTTTCTGCCATGTGCAGTTGGTAACCACCATGACTCTCAATGACAGAAGAAGCAAAACCACTGAAAACACATACAGCCCTCTGTATGTGAGCAGGTACAGTCTCTCACTTCTTTCTTTTAATCTCATCACCTTTTTGATCATGGGTTTAATACCCTGATTTTGTGATTTGGGGATGATTTGAATATCTCTATCCAGCTAGCCTTGTGAGTACAATAATTATCTTATATAAGAGTTTTTGTTATGGTTTGTGCCAAATTTAAAAGTTAGATCTAACTGGAATTGTCCTACCAGCTAAGAATGGGATCTTCTGCTTTGATTAGGTTGATTCCAAGGAGCTCAGCAGTTTAATTTCATTCCTAGGCCAAGTCTGAACAATATAAAAATGCAAAGCCCCCCTGACAAACTGCCAACAACAGCACCATTTAATCCCTTCTCAGAATAACATCTGTCCAGATGTGGGAACATCTTATATGCAGAAAGGAATGTATCATGAATCCCTGATATAATTTTGTCTGGGATGAAATGTATTAATTTAGAGAAAGTCAGAAAATATAGAATAAAATGTTGTTCATGTATTAAAAATTTAAGATACAAAGTTTAATGTTCTCACACCTTAAACCCGCCTTCCCATTTGTAGAATAATAACAACAATCTTTCCACATGACATCCATGAGCCTTCAGATGGATAAATAAATTAGCTCCACCTGGGAGGGAAGCTAGAATGGACTGTGTCATCTTTCCGATGCACAGGCAGTGCTCAAAGCAGTTCACATAATATCCTTTTGAATGAACCTGACCATTCGCTAAGGTTGTCCTCCCTGATCCTTCCCTGAGTACCTTTGGCCACAGAACTGTGGTGGACTGTGACCAGAGGAAGGGAACACCACAACTCTGGATGATCCTTTTTCCAAAAAAAGTTGCCTGGTGTGCAGTTGGGGGAAGGAACATTTGGCTTCCAGCTGAAAACTTTTTTTTCATGCAGCTTTAGGATGATTTGTTCAACTTTTAAACCTGCATGCTCTGTTTGGTTAAAGCAGCATTGACCTGATTATACTCTTCTCTGTACTTTGGTGTATAGTTTGGTGTAGTGGTTAAGAGTGCGGACTCTAATCCGGTAGAACCAGGTTTGATTCCCCACTCCTCCACTTGCACATGCTGGATGACCTTGGGCAAGTCGTAGTTCTGGCATAGCTGTTCTTGAAAGATAGCAGCTTCTATCAGAGCTCCCTCAGCCCCACCTACCTCACAGGGTGTCTGTTGTGGGGAGGGGAAGGGGAAGGAGTTTGTAAGCCGCTCTGAGACTCCTTTGGGTAGTGAAGGGCGGGGTATAAATCCAGTCTTTTCTCTTCTCCTCCTCCTCTTCTTCTTCTTCTTCCTGTACTATTGCCTGATAATCTGCGCCCTGCTCATTTTTAAACTTATTTTTGTATTGATTTCATTGATGCATGTTGCTCTGAAAAAGAATTCTTTCTGAAACATGGGATATAAATATTTTACAAAACAAGTACTGAACTGAATCTTTCCAGTCCTATGCAGAGTTATATCTTTCTAAACCCATTGATATAGAAAGGTTTAACTCTGCTGAGGATTACACTGTTAGGCTGCGGCCACACGGGACTTAAATGCGGGAGGAAGGGCAATTTCCTCCCGCATTTAAAGGGGCCGACCAGACGGCCAGCCTCTAGTCCCGTGCTGAAGCGGGCTCCAATGCGGTTCCTCCCGCATTTTCAGACCCCGGGAAAATCAAGTATTTTCCCGGGTGTTGCGGGAGGAACCCGCATTGGAGGTATCTGGACAGCCCTCTCTCGCATGCATTGCAATAGCAGGGCTGTCCAGATAGCCCCATCGGCCATTCCCCCCCCCCCTTTACACTTGGGCGCATGGCTATCCATGCGCCCAAGTGTAAAAGGGTGGGGGGAAAAACCCGACTTACCCAGGCGGATGGCGGGTCGGAGGCCGCCACCGCCGCTTCCAGTGCTGCTGGGGCCGCCTCCGCTGCCGTCTCTTCAGCGGCAGCCGCTGCCGCGGCCACTGCCACCATTTCCGCCACCGTGGCGGTTGCGGCTGCCCCCGCTTCCGCCGCGGCCGCTGTTCCCACCATGGCCGCCTCTTCAGCGGCCACGGCAGCCGATCCCGCTGGCGCAGGGGTTGGGATGTATAGACAGCCCAACCCGCTGTTAAAAAATGCGGCCCCTTTAAATCCAGGAGCCTCCCGGATTTAAAGGGGCCGTGTGACCGCGGCCTTAATCATCCAATCAAACTGTTGTTTCTTGATGTCAGGATTGGGCCTGAAGATTCCTTATCACATGATGAGGATGCCACAGTGGTAGATCCTATAGAAGCCAAAACCATAGCAGTCTGGCCCTCTGAATAGGGATGGGCACAAACCGAATCATGAAGCAAAATTCGTCGTGAATTTTGCCCTGTTTGTGGTTTATGAAATCAAGTTCGTACCAGGGTGCCCAGCACAAACTTTCCATAAACTTTGACATTATTAGTGGAGATTCATGCAGGTCCATGAGCAGATACATTCCCAGATAGACTGTCTCCTCTTAATCAAAATGTTTACAAAACTTCAGAGCAACAACTTGGAGGGCTTGTAGAGGAGCATCCGGGGGAGTTCCCCTGCAACTTTGACTCTAGCTTGCATGAGATCTGCTTGTGAATGGTTCCTCATCTTCTTGGAGAGGAGTGCCTCCAGGATCTGTCCTGGGACCTGTTTTGTTCAACATCTTTATCAATAATTTGGATAAAGGGATAGGGGAAATGCTTATTACATTTGCAGATAATACTAAATTGGGAGAGGTAGCAAATATGGTAGAAGACAGAGTCAGGATACAGGATGATCTTGACAGGCTGGAAAACTAGGCTAAAACAAATAAAATGAATTTCAGTGGGGATAAATGTAAAGTTCTGCATTTAGGTAGGAAAAACCAAATGCATAATTATAGATTGGGGGAGACTTGTCTTGGCAGTAGTATGTGCAAAAAGGATCTACGGGTCTTAGTAGACCATACACTGGACATGAGTCAGCAGTGCGATGTGGTTGCTAAAAAGCCAAATGCGATTTTGGGCTGTATCAACAGAAGTATAGTGTCCAGATCATGTGAAGTGATGGTACCACTTTACTGTGCTCTGGTTAGACCTCACCTAGCATATTGTGTTCAGTGTTGGGCACCACAATTTAAGAAGAATATAGACAAGCTGGAACATGTCCAGAGGAGGGCAACGAAGATGGTGAGGGGTCTGGAGACCAAGTCCTGTGAGGAAAGGTTGAAGGAGCTGGGCATGTTTAGGCTGGAGAGGAGATGACTGAGAGGTGATATGATCATGATCTTTAAGTACTTGAAGGGCTGTCATATAGAGGATGGAGCGGAGTTGTTTTCTGTTGCCCCAGAAGGTCAGACCAGAACCAATGGGTTGAAATTAAATCAAAAGTTTTTGGCTAAACGTTAGGAAGAACTAATGTTCCTCAGTGGAATAGGCTTCCTCGGGAGGTGGTGGTTCTTTTGAGGTTTTTAAGCAGAGGCTAGATAGCCATCTGACAGCAATGCTGATTTTGTGAACTTAGGCAGATCATGAGAGGGAGGGCAGGAAGGGTTGTCTCAGTGCTTAGTTCTTGTGGCCCTTTCTTATATGCCCAGGGAAATGCTGTTTGCCATTTTGGGGTCAGGAAGCAATTTTTCTCCAGTTCAGTTTGGCCAGGGATCCTGGAGGTTCTTTGTCATCTTCTGGGTTTGGAACAGTGGTCACTACGGATGTGGAGGGGGAATATTTGTGAATTTCCTGCATTGTGCAGGGAGTTGGACTAGATGATCTGGGAGGTCCCTTCCAACTCTATGATTCTATAATGCCCCTGTATAAATCTATGGTGTGGTCTTATTTGTAATACTGTGTACAGTTCTGGTCATTGTTAGTCAAAAAAGATATTAGGTGCAGAAAAGGACAACTAAAATAATTAAGGGGAAGGAACACCTTCGTTATAAAGAAAGGTTAAAGAAGTTAGGGCTTTTGAGCCTGGAGAAACAATGACTGGGGGGTGTCATTAGAGTTTACTAAATTATGCATGGGATAGAAGAGGTAGAGAAAGAAGTATTTTTCTCCCTTTCTCACAATAGAAGAACTCATGGGCACTCAATGAAATTAATGAGCAGTAGGTTTAGAACAGATAAAAGGAAGTACTTTTTCACCCAAAGAGTAATTAACACATGGAATTCACTGCTGCAGGAAATGGTGGTGGCTACAAGCATGGACAGCTTCAAGAGGGAATTGGATAAACATATGGAACAGAGGTCCATGAGTGGCTATTGGCCCTAAGGTATAGAGGGACCACTATGTCTGAGGCAGTGATGCTCTGTATTCTTGGTACTTGAAGGGCAACAGTGGGAGAGTTTCTGGCCCTGCTGGTAGACTTCCTGATGGCACCTGGGTTTTGGCCACTGTATGACACAGAGTGTTGGACTAGAGAGCCAGTTTGGTGTAGAGAGCCAGTTTGGTGTAGTGGTTAAGTGCGCGGACTCTAATCTGGGAGAACCAGGTTTGATTCCCCACTCCTCCACCTGCACCTGGCCGGATGACCTTGGGCAAGCCATAGCTCTGTACCAGCTGTTCCCTCAATGACAGCTTGGGAAAGAGCTCTCTCAGCCCCACCTACCTCACAGGGTGTCTGTTGTGGGGAGGGGAAGGGAAAAGGAGTTTGTTAACCACTCTGAGACTCCCTTGGGGAGTGGAGGGCGGGGTATAAATCCAATCTATTCTTCTCTTCTTCTTCTTCTTCTTCTAGATGGGCCATTGTCCTGATCCAACAGGGCTTCTCTTATGTTCTTACAAATTCAAGGGGGAAGACATTCCACAAGCAAGGTGCCACCACAGAAACTGTCCTGTCTTTGCTGATGACCTGCCTCACCTCTGCAGGCAGGGTCACAGAGAACAGAGGTCGGGAGCAGATCTTAACTGGCAGGCTGGACAGGTAAGGATGAGACAGTCCTTCAGATCCCCTGGCCTCAGGCCATTTAGGGCCGGGAAACAAATGGGCAGCCAGTGTAGACTTTCCAGCAAAGGGATGATACTATCCCAGTCCTGTGTCCCTGGTGATGGCCTGGCTGCTGCATTTTGGATTAGCTGAAGTTTCTGGGTAGTTTTCAAAGGCAGCCCTGCACAGAGTGCATCACAGTAATCTAACCTGGATGTGAAAAGAACATGGATTTAGAGGGATGTGACTGTCTCAGATTGCACTGTCAGCAGCACACCCCTGAGATTACAGCTGCAGCCTTTATGAGTTCCATGCACACTTGTGCCCTGGCACTTTTGTTTCTAGTTTAGAGCTGTCTAACATCTTCCATTTGGGCACCTGCATGATCTAATAAGCATCAGGAAGCAGAACTGTCTGATAACTGACACAAGCACTATTATACCACTGCTGAATAACAAGCACCTTTTTCATCAGAAAGACATAGGGAAGGCTGATATTATATCTCCCGTATATAATAGTCTCTTTTTAAAAAAAAAATCGCATGCAGACTGTGAACAGCAATAGGCAAAAATATATATATTTGCCGTTGATGACCTCATCATCATTTGGCTGGGGTGTGAATGGGGTGGCTGATCCTTCCATTTGAAGGTTTTCCAATATATCTGCAGTTGCCATCTCTGCAATAATGTTTTTGTTCTTGTTAAAAGCTCCTGTGATTCAGGACTGGAACAACTGCATTATATTTGCCTGTGCAAACACTGTTTGAGGCTGCTGTTGTGAAGAAGTTTCCCTGTGCCCTGTTGCTTTGGACACTTTTTTCTCAGTCCGTACTCTGAAGTCAGCTGGGAGCGAACTCCATGGCACTAAACAATGGGGGAAGGGAGAAAAGGTGGAGAGACAGGAGGCTTTAGCTGGGGGAGGGGAGGAATTAGACCCTCTGCTCCCCATTTTATATGTAGGCAAGGAGTAAATGTGGCTGCACCCATCATGTCTAGTTTGAGAATCAGGTCAGAGTCTTACAACTGAGTCTTACAACTCTTTCAGGGATGCAACAGACTTGTGTCCTTGTGCCTCCTGCTCAGCTGTCCTTTGATCTGCCCTCTTTCATGAAAGGGGTTAGACAAACCAGGACTATGAGGTCATATTCTGGTCACATGACTGCTGCAGCATCTGTCCCCTGCAAGGCACAACTGTGCATTTATGAAATTCAAACATGGTAAGAAGCCTCTCCTCTGCTGGTCTGTGCGCCTTTCCTGTACTTAAGGATCCCAGTAAAAGTTACTTAAACAATGAATAGAAATGCACCCCAAAGTTCTCTAGGTACCAGTTGTTGTACCACATTCTTCTCTGTAAACTGTAAATGAAGTCCAGAAATGACCTACTCACAAATATGCTTTCCAAGGAAATAGAAATTATACAAATGTTATCTTCAGTACTGTGAGGCACATGTCCCTCAACCTGAAGAAACCTCTTAATGGCAGAACCGTATCCTAAGTGTAGGTCCATGACTTCTTCAACTCTGATGGCTTTCTTTGATCGCAGTGCTGATGGAACCCACTAAGGTCCCGATATCTGCAGGGAGAGTGGGCAGGTTCAGTCTGTTTTGACAGCGGAACTCCCACCTCTGGTTATTAATAATGTGTAACTGCTGCAACTACATGTACACTTAAACACAGACATAAAGAGGCAATACAACCAGTGCACTTTAACGTATGAAATAAACTCTTTATATAAACAAAGCATGGAGGTTTTCACAAGAATCCTCATTCATTCCTGGTTGGTTGCCATTACTTCATAGCAATGGACCTTCAGGATATTACAGATAGCTTCAGCATCCACAAAGATGCACAGAACAGAAATAAAAACTAAGCATATATATAATGTATATGTTGTAAGTCCAGGTTAAAGCTCACAAATACTGGAATAGCATATGAAGTTTCCAGGCTGTACTTGGAGGGCTGCAGCTCTTCTAAGTTGGATCGAGCATTTACCTGCAATAATTCAAAGCAGGCCTTAAAACAGCAAAATCTATGCAGGCCTTTCCCCACCCTCTAGCTGTCAGTCAGTGTTGTTTATTCGGTATATCACCAGCACAATTACAATCAATACAAAAAGGGTACTAATAAAATATATAAAATATCAAATCCTTAAATATAAAACTGCATTAAATCTACGTATATTAATTACAAAATTGCTAATACTCTAAATTTCTGCAATACTCTATCACCTGATATTCAACTGTTGGACAAATATTATAAAAGTTACACAGTTCTACTCCCCATCTCCTAAATCTTCTGAATTCTTTTAAAATTGTCCTACATGTGTAGCACGTATTTTTTGAGCTATTGCTAAAAATTTGGCAGTTTATTATAATCTGTGGAGCAGATTTCCCCACCCTTCTGGTGCTGTTGCCTCTTCCTGGACCAGGCTGAACTGCTTGGTTGCATTAACAAACAGAAACACTGAGGAAGATGTATTGCAACAGTTTTAAAATGATCAATAACTATAAAATTACATATTTTCACAATCATATGAAATTACTATTAAGAATCTTAATAGTCCCAAACCAACATTTAATAACGTCCCAAGAAGTAACTTCCCCTTTGTTTGAAAGGATCTCTAATAACTACATTGGTTAACAGCATTTACCTGCAATAATTCAAAGCAGGCCTTAAAACAGCAAAATCTATGCAGGCCTTTCCCCACCCTTCTGGTGCTGTTGCCTCTTCCTGGGTCAGGTTGAACTGCTGGCTGCTGGGAATAACCAGCCCCCTTTAGGGAAGGCTACAAATACTGAGCATGCCCCATTACCTAGTATAGGAGGGGGGAAAGGGGAGTTAATTGCCACACCACCTATTGGAAAATGCAGGCATACCTGATCCCTGTATACTGTTAACAGCTACAAAACTGCATGGGTTACGCTGAGGTAGCTTCAGATCAATGGAGGGGCAAGAGAAAAAGATTCCCTCTTGGGAACTGCAGTCTTTCAACAAGAATTTGTAATAGAAAACACCTCAGAAAGCAGATTTATTCTCACTACTCCTACTCGTCATGGAGTGAGTTTTTAATTCATTTCTACAGATATTTTGAATTCATCAGATTAGAAATGTCTACAATGCTTTGTAACTTCTGGGAGGTGTACCCATGGCCGCCTACTATGGAGAAATCTTGTTATCTCTCAGCCTGCTGTTAAAAATCTTTGCATACATTCAGGGTAAATAAGTATTCTATTTTTCATATGTCATCACGGTGAGCCATTTTGTTTTGCCAATTTTCATAGCTGGTGTTCTTGATTCTTTTGTTTCTCTAATGCCCTTTTTACCTTATCTATATGTGACTGATGTAAAAATTACACTACAAATTGTGTAAATTTCACACACACACACACACAAAATTGGTGTGAAGAAACAGAAAGTGGTGTGAAAATTTAAAAAAACCTCTGGAGTTTGATTTGCATAAAGGAAAACTGAAAGCAAAATGTTGTTTTCTTTTTTTGAAAAAAGAAACAGTGAGATGGCAAAAGTCTGTAGCCTCCCCGTCAGCATAGATATAGAAAGGGCAGGAACAAAAGGCTCTCGCAATGGTAGACGGAATGCCTCCCGTCTACCATCCCACTACTTTTGTTCTGTATTCAGGCAATGTAATCTGTGTGCCCCAAATTTATAAATACTGGACATAATCCTGAAACACTTATTCTGTGGGTAATTCTGCATTTTAATTCCAGCACAAACACAGACATGCCACACAATATTCTGGGAGTTTCCTATTTGAAGCGTTCAGCTTTTTTTTAACAAAAACAAAAACAAAAAAATCACCAGGCATGTGGGGGTCTGATTCAGATTACGACTGTGGTTTTAAGGGAAGGGGTTTTTAAGTACTGCTTCCCCAACTCTCAGTGAATATGGTTTGCCCTGCTGTGAAAATGCAGGGAATACTGCTGTCAGCTTGACAACCTGGGTGTTAAACTCCCCAGTATTTTGAATGGGGCCAGAAGCCACATGAAGCGAAACATGTAGCTGTGAGTATAATCCTCTCTTTCTCTCTCCTCCCCCCACATTTGCTGCCTTCTGCATTGCTATCACTACGCAATTTATTGTATATATTTACTCGCTATTCATGCTTATGCTGGAGTTTGGAGGAAGCTGGATATCTTGTACCCAGTTATATAGCATCTTGTGTGATATTTTCCAAAATATGTTCATACCTATATAAATTCACTGTACTTAAAAGCCTACTGATTTTTGTTTATCTTTTAAAAGTCAGCTATCTTGCCATTTCTGCTTATCTGCTGCTTTAAAAGGATTACATTTTTCACATGAGAATGATGGGGGGGGGGGGGGAATCCATTCTTTGGCACCAACTCCAGAGAGAGCAGGCAGATTTTCTCATTCCTTGTGAGAAAGTAAAATGGCAAGAATGTACAGTTCTGTGTTGAAGGTTTTAGAAGAACTGTTTCTTCTGTTCGGCAGGGGAAGGTGGACTGGCCCAGGAAGCAGATTTTGGGGGCAGCATTCAAGGGTAAATTACCCATTTACTTAATATCATTTGCAATTTTTATCAACATAAAGATGCTATTTAAATTTCAGCCTCAGGCACCAAGATATATTGGGTTGTTTTGGATTTCACGATTCCTGTCATCAGGGAAACCTTTCTGCTCAGTTTAGCATTTTCAAATTTTTAGACAGGTACAATTAACTTGTGCAGTAGGAGACCAGGATCACTGTGGCAATCCACATCCCAACCTATGCATATTTATTGGGACATTTGTAAGGGCATAGGTGGCAAACCATAAGGCTAATATGCTCTGGCTCTTGTCATTTGGCTCATGCCCCAGTGCTTGCTCCTCTGGCCAGATGCAGCCCTTATATAAGAGCCAGAGTGGGGTAGTGGTTAAGAGTGGTGGACTCTAATCTGGGGAGCCGGGTTCGATTCCCTACTCCTCATGAAGCCTGCTGGGTGACCTGGGGCCAGTGACAGTTCTCTCAGAACTCTCTTGCCCCCACCTACCACTCAAGATGTCTTAAGTTAGAGAAAAGCAGGGTATAAAAACCTACTCTTCTTCTTCCCCTTCTTATACCTGCAACAGGAAGGAGACAAAAAACACAACCAAGGGGTTATAGACCTTGTCCAGTACAAAGTGAAGCATGGCTCATAGCACACCCAACCCAGTGGTCACCAGTAACTGCACATTACAGGAGACGACTGGTAAGGTGGATATGGTCTCTTTCAAGTAGCTTATGTTTTTCCTACTTTTCTCATCAAAGAAACCCTTAGAAGCTTCCAAGGAAATGAAATTTGTAGGAGCATGGACTTCAGGTTTACTGTGCAGTATGAAAGAATATTTTTCAGATGACTTGACAACAGTGTTTGAGTTTCTGCATCCACTTGACTGTGCCTAAGCCTTTTGCAGGGATTTGACCCTTACAAGTATGAGGGCTCAAGTATGCACAAGTAGTTCTTCTGCTCTGTGGAGGACGCTGTTTGACGTCATTCAAAAGGATGTCTATGAAATAGTTCTTCTGGCTCTACTGAGGTGTAAGAAAGCGCTTGCTAGCATGAGGGTGCTGTACATGGAGTGTACATGGTATTCAGAATCAGAGTGAATAAGAAACCAACCTTAGATAAGCCTCCATCTGAACCCACACCTGCAATATGGCTTTTATCTTACAGGGCTGTCATATGGATTGCAGAGATAATGTATATGAAGTGCTTAAAATACTTAAAATCACTAAGCACTTTTTGTTAAAGCTTCTTGGATAGATTTCATGTACAATGCTGCATCACATATAAAGGAAACAGCTGTTATACTTGTCATGCCTAGGAGATGCAAGTGTCAACGCCCCTGATCTCACAGGACAGCTTTGGGTGAATGTCCAGAGTAGAACACATAATACTGAGGACTGAATCCTCACTGTCCAGGGCAACAAGCCATCACCAGCCCCTGTAAGGTAACCCTCAGCTGAGAGACCGAGGGACCAAGTCTCCAGCCATATCAGGTGTTCATCAAGAAGTCAGGCCTGCAAGGAAGGACAATGGCAAGTTGAGTTCCACAGACACAGGGTAGCTGTAGCCAAAGTGGGCCAAGCTACTGGATTTATATTGAAACCCCAAAAGCTGGACAGCGGGGGAACCTCACCCCCAAAGAGCCCCGTCGTGCCCAACATGCCCGGTGCGAAGACATCCCCCGGAGGGATGGGTGACCATAGAGTTTTTGGCTAAATGCTACAGCAACCCCTGCACAACGTCGTGCCCAGCATGATGACATCACTTTTGCATGCACCAGAAGATCCAGGAAGCCGGGCTGGACCTGGCAACCCTATTCAAGCTAGAATGAATGGTCTTGCTTTATGCCAGACTACCCACAGCTGGCCTGATCCTGTTCGGCTGATAACAGGTGTGTTGCTAAGACACGTGACCACCTACCTCTGCAGCTGGCACATAAACAACTCATCACCTTCCAGGGTTCCTTAGGGTTGCCAGGTCCCCATGGGAGATGGGGGACAGACTTGCCAAATCTAGACTGGGAAACTCCTGGAGATTTGAGGTGGATCCTGGGGAGGACAGGGAACTCAGTGTGTGTGTGGGGGGGGGGGGGGGTTTAAAATGCCATGGAGTTACGGTTGCCAACCTCCAGGTGGTGGCTGGAGATCTCCCACGATTATAACTGATCTCCAGGCAACAAAGATCAGTTCACCTGGAGAAAACAGCCACTTTGGAAGGTGGACTCTATGGCATTATACCCCACTGAAGTCCCTCCAGTCGCCAAACCCCACTCTCTTCAGGCTCTACCCCCAAAATCTCCAGGTTATTTTCCAACCCAGAGCTGGCAACCCTACATAGTCCACCCTTCAAAGCATTCATATTCTCCAGGGGAACTAAGCACCGTAGTCTGGAGATGAGTTATAATTCCAGGAGATCTCTCACACATAGGCGTCAACTACGCGAGGGCACGGGCCACTCCTGAAATTTTCCAGGGGGGACTAACCCCCCTGGGTGAAATGGAGCGCCCGCCTGCCACCGCGCCTCAACACCCTCCAGGCCCCCAGCTGCCACCTGCCGCTAGGGTTTCAAGAAGCCGCCGCCAGAGCCTCTCCCCCCTGCCCAGCTCCCCTGCACCCACTCCTCCCTCTCTGGGGACGATCCGGGCGACTGCCCAGCGTGACAACATCACCCAGAAGTGACGTCATCATGCTGGGCACGTTGCCAGGGCAACTCTCTAGCAATAGCCTGAAAACTCTATGGCACCATAGAGTTTCAGGGTGATTGCCAGAGCGTCGCCCCGGTAACGTGCCCAGTGTGATGTCACTTCCAGGTGACGTCATCACGCTGGGCAGTCACCCGGATCACCCCCTGAGAGAGAGGGGGGAGGGAGGAGTGGGTGGGGAGAGGGGTGTGGGGGAGCCAGGCAGGGGGGAGAGGCTCTTGCGGCAGCAGCACATGTGCGAGGATCTCCTGTTTCCCTCCCCCCTCCCCTTCTCTGGCCCAGCCCCCACCCCCCCCAGGAAATTGGAAAGTCTACGCCCTTGCTCTCTCACACACACATACACATGCAAGCCCCTGTGCTCACATGCCCATATCACAATGCTGACAGACAAGTGATTTTAAGTTGCATCTTCAGGGGACCTTTCTGTGGTCTCTAATGCCATATTAGTACATAGTGAGGAGCACAAACTACCCTGAAAAAGGAGATAGGATATAATGTGCTGTAATCCTGTCCTGTGTTATGCCCTAGGTGGTATAGACAGTTACTAGCCCATTTATAGTCCCTGGGCACACTCTGGTAGGCAGAGAAATGTACATTGTGACTTGAGGGAATTGGAAATGTGGCATCTGCTTCCCCACTCCCAGCTCTGTGCAAACGTTAAGTCAAAAACTGCACAGAATGAAGAGCTAATTCATAAGTTCTGTGTTTCTCAAAAGAGTCTATACTTCTAAACCAGCAAAATTTTGCCCGCTAATAAATACCTTACAGCAGCATTCGACACAGTCAACCACAAGCTTTTGACCAACCACCTTGCCAATGCAGGAGTTCGTGGGGTAGCCTTGAACTGGCTCACCTCATTTCTCCAAAGTTGGGGACAAAGGGTGGCACTGGGAGAGATGTCAGCTAGGCCCCCCTTAGTATGTGGGGTCCCTCAGGGGGCAATCCTGTCTCTAGTGTTACTTAACATCTATATGCACCCCCTTGCCCAACCGGTGCAGAGTTTTGAGCTGGGATGTCACCAGTACGTTGATGACACCTAGCTATATCTGTTGATGAGTGGCTGGCTGCCGCCCCAGTGAATTTGGTTGAGGGGCTGGAGGCCATGGTGGGATGGTTGAAGCAGAGCCGGCTGAGACTGAATCCTGCTAAGGCGGAGGTTCTGTGGCTGGTGAGGGGGGACTCAGGGCTGGGGTGCCATCTCTTGGCTCTTGATGGTGTGCCCTTGACACTGGCACCAACTGTCAAGAGCTTGGGTGTGATCTGGATACCTCCTTTTCAATGGAGGCCCAGATCACAAATGTTGCCAGACTGGCGTTCTTCCATTATGCACCAGGCCAGGCAACTGGCCCCCTTCCTGTCTCATTCTGATCTAGCCACAGTAATCCATGCAATGGTCACCTCAGACTGGAGTACTGTAACTCGATCTACATACGGCTACCTGTGAGACTTGACACAGAAACTCCAACTGGTCCAGAATGTGGCAGCACAAGTCCTCACAGAGCTGCCCTGGCTTCCGGCGGAGTACTGGATCAGGCTCAAGGTTATGGTACTAACCTTTAAGGCCCTTTACGGCCAGTGACCCACATATCTCCAGGACCACCTCTTTGGGTATACCTCCCAAAGAGCATTACGCTGGTGGTCCCCGCCCAAGAGGCATCCAGCTATCCTTGACAGCTGTCCCCAACCTCATGGAACTCTCTGCTGAATAACATTTGTGCCCTGCAGGATTTAATGCAGTTCCGCAGGACATGCAAGGCAGAGATGTTCCACCAGGTGTTTGGCAGAGGACAGCAACAGTTTTCCATCTGGCGGGCTCTCCTGTTTCTCCTGCCTTCCCTCCCTACGAGGCAGTGGCATACTCTGGCAGTTCCTTCACCATCTGATTTTTGTTGTTGTGTGATATATTTTGTTTTTTTAAATATGTCTTTATGCAATTATTTTACATTGATGTACACCGCACTGAGACCTGTTCCACAGGGGAGGGCGGTTTCAAAATCTAACTAACTATCTAGGCCCAAAAGCCTAATTGTTTTATTTTAATCTGTAATTGAGGCTATTGGAATTGCTGTATACCACCCTGAGCCCTGTGTGCAGGAAAGGGCAGTCTATAGATTGAATTTATAAATAAATAAATGTCTGTTTTGCATTCCTTCATGTTTATTTTCCTGACACATAATCGTTAGTATGGTAGCATAGATTCCCATTCTATGCTGAGAATTAGCTACATTAAATGCCTCATTAAAAGAAGTTTGGCAGTTCTGTCCCTTGGTCACACTGAATTTCTGGTGCTGTGTGTACACAGGATTGGATCCAACCAGCTTTTCCACTGTTGAAAAAGGGAGGAGGGAGTCGCCACCAAAAAGGCTATGCTGAGGGATCACGGCACATGCTTGGACAAATGCCACGTGGGATGGTGGCACTAATAAGGAGGGCAACTGGGACAAAATTGTCCAGAAAGTTTAACATGTCTAGAGGGGCAGAGAAACTTCATTCCCCACACTAAAGGCCCCTCAGACTGGCTGCTCTTGTTTGTGGAGAGGCTATCTTGGAGAGTGGGTCCCTGCATCTGCCACTGTCTGCCTGAAAAGTTTGATTGATGCTCCCAAATTATAGGATATACAAAGCTGCAAAATAACATCTGTCATTGAATCAATTTAGATTGGTTAAAGGGTGTGTGCAAAGTTAATGTTTTCACAGAATTCTTCACTGGGCTGATTCATGAAGTGTTCTGCACAACTTAAATGCCTCCTACTTCTACTCCAAGTGCTTGGAGTAAAAAAAATATGTGGCGTAATAAATGTTTGTGGCTACATTATCATTAAGTTAAAAAATGTCCAAACTTTATAATTTATATTGAAGGAGGAGACAATCCTATATTAAGAGCCAGCAGGATGTAATGATTAGAGTGTCAGGCTAGGACCTGGACTGGAATCCCCACTCTGCCATGGAAGCTTGCTGGGTTATCTTGGGCCAGTGACACACTCAGCCTAACCTACCTCATAGGGTTGGTGTGAGGATAAAAGTGCTGTTGTGAGCTGCTTTGAGTCCACATTGGAGAGGAAGATGGGGTACATGTAAAAACATCTCTGCCGTATTCTTTAATGGGATTTTTAAACATTCCAAACTGTAATGGATAACAAAATGCTTCCCCCCCCCCCCCCCATCGTAACACTTTCATTTACACTTTCTTACAATGTGAAAATTAATTCAGGAAATCTGAAGGGTTTGTCAAGTCTATAGCAGTAATAGTAGTGAGTTGGATGGTGGTGGAAAGAGGAGGGTTAGGGAAAGGGGAAAATTTCTTACAAAAGGGAGTAGGTCACCAGCACCACAGGACTAAGAAAGTGACCAGCAAAGATCTAAGGTCTTCATTACACTGTGAGGGGCATGACCTTATTGCTGTTGTAGGAGAAACCCACAGGGTCAACGGGGCAAGAAAGGGAGATGAAGAAAAAGGGGTACCAGGAAGAAAAGCAGCCAGCAGTGGTGATGAAGCTCATTAATCCACTGGCAGGATGGCCACTTGGGTGTCCCTATGGACTCTGGTGCAGCTGTTGTTTTCTCAGCTTCTTGAAGCTGGCTGTTTTTTGGCATTTCTTTCCTCTGCTTAGGATACTGACTAGCTGTGCTCTGGCATTCACAATATGCTAGAGTCCAGGGTTTAGGATTGAACTGTAACTGCCCATTTCTCATGCATTCTCTGTGGAGCTTCCCACCCTGTGGAACGGCCTGCTGAAGAGGTCAGGAAGGCTCCCGCACTTCTGTTATTATTCCTCAGAATGTGCCGAATAGGACTGTTCCACAGGATATTAGAGCTGTACGAGAATGAAACAGTCCAGGAAGGTGCCTTTGGAACAGGACTGTAGTCTATTGCAATGATTATTCTAAGTTATTATCCTGCTCTGACTACATTGTCCTCTACCTGTGTAATCCCACTTTCTGCATTGCTTCTGGCATGTCATGCCTTTTTATTTGCACTGTTTTCTCATGCTGTCTTCCTCATCCTATTACACTGTTCGTTGGATGCTTTTGCTTTGGATGTCTCTTGTTTTTTTTTGTAACCTGCTTTATAGGAAAGGCAGGCTATAGGTGCGGCAAACAAACAAACTATAAATGCAAGTTATCTTCTCCGCTATAAATCAAGATAAATGAAGTTATCTTCTCCACTCTGGATCATTTTCAGTAGCACATCATAACACTGGGACATAATCTGATTTGGTTGTGATAACAGTATTATTTTTATTACTTTGCGAAATGTTCTAATGTACTAGTTTTTAAAATTATGTATTGCTTTGTTTTGTTAGCACTGTATGCATGCTAATGAATAGGTGGGACATGAATTAAGTCCATGAATGAATGAATACTACCTTCAATATTTCAAAAAGGCATGTATGCTCATATAGGAAACAGGCAAATTTATACATGATTGACCAATCAGTCAGTGATTAACTGCATTGTCTTTAATCAACTTAGCAGACATCATTAAAAGTTGTGACCACAATCCACCACAGATTTTAACATAGTTAAATCCATTGGAATCAATTAATTTAAGCAGATTTGACTTTACCCAGAATTGTGGCCATTGTGAGTACAATTTCACACCATTCACAAAACAGTTGGAACAAAGCCCATAGACCCACCTAGAACTGGTAAGAAGGGAAGCATTATATTTAAAAGTAATTTTAATAACAGTATCTGTACTGGCCAGCACATCTTATTAGTTTGGCATAAGCTAAAGATAAAAAGAAATGACTGCATAGAGGATTATAAGTCTATTTTTAGACTAAACTTTCCTCATGTGACAGAAATTCACTGACTGTGGGTGAAATACTCATTTTATGGCTACAGTCCTACTCATACTTACTTGTAAGGTTCACCAAACTCAGTGGGGATTACTTCTGAATAAATATGCAGAGGACTGGGTACCCAACTTTTATTTAATGAGTATCTTTTTGGCACATTCAGAACAGCCCTTTGGAGAGCCAGTGTGGTGTAGTGGTTAAGAGCAGTGGACTGTAATCTGGAGAACCCAGTTTGATTCCCCACTCCTCCACTTGAAGCCTGCTGGGTGACCTTGGACCAGTCACAGTTCTCTCAGAACTCTCTCAGCCTCACTTACCTCACAAGGTACCTATTATGGGCAGAGAACAGGAAGGAGATTGAGGGTGCGGTCACATGCGCCAGATAAAATGGGGGGGAAGCGAGGCTATTTCTTCTGGAGGAATTTTACCCGCAGTTTCACAATCACACCTCCCTTTGAAGCTGCAGGCTTCAGTGTGTGATCAAACACAACTGTGGGTGAGTCGGGTGTTTTTTGTGCTGTTTGTTTTCCATGCGCTTAAATAAGGGGTAGATGAATTGCACCTCCACACTGAGGGCTCCCTATGGAGTTTGTGGTGTGCATACTGTGAAGGAGGGGGGAAACAACCCTCCTTCACTGATCAGACCATCCCAACACCATGAGAGCGCGCTGGAGTGATCAGACGGGAAAGTTCATCCATGGCCCATTGCAACCTGTTTCCTACCAGATTCCGCCTGGTGTCTTTTAACTCCACTTCTGCAGCAGAGCAGAATGGGTTGCCGATGGCTGTGGGGTGCTTCCCAAATGTTGTTGTCTGTCCGTGCCCTTTAAATCCACCCGGCATTCGCACTTATGTTGAGTCTAATTGCATGTATGCTCACAGCCTGAGAATAGTGTAGAGAAAAGGGGTCTAAAAACCCACTCCTCTTCCTCCTCCTCTTTGTCTTCTTTCTCTTCTTGGCATCATTTTTAAAAAAGTTTGGTACCTGATTGCTGCAGAGGGAGGTCACCACAGATGGCACTATTCATTGTTAATGCTTCTGTAGTCAGGGTAGACTAATTCACAGGTACTAATGTATTCTTATGCAATTTGTATGTTTCCTAAAATGGAGCTCGGCTTTGAAAAAATAAAGATAGTGTGATTTGTGGAAACAGCTAAGAAAAAGACAGTCCATTGGGCCCTTCCATCTTGTGACACTTGGCATATGGGATTGCCTTTGGGTGGGCCCAGGTATGGATTGCTGGCTACAGCAGGTCTTGAGCCAGTATGGTTGCCAACTCTGGCTTGGGACATTCCTGGAGATTCTGGGGTAGAGCCTGGAGAGGGCAGAGTTCAGGGAGGGGAGGGAGTTCAGCAGGGATGTGATGCCCTGGAGTCCACTCTCCAAAGCAGCCACTGCCTTCAGGGGAACAGATCCCTGTAGTCTAGAGATCAGTTGTAATGCTGGAAGATCTCCATCCTTCATCAGGAGGCTGGCAACCCTGCAAGACCTTCTGAAAGCTGAACTGTAGCCCAGCAAGGCAAGGGGTGGGTGAAGGTTGTGAGGCAGGTGGAATCTGTGGCTTTGTGAGTAGTGGCTCAGGGAACAAGACTGCTCTGATAAGGACCATAGTTTGAGATCTTCTGTAACTCTCTAGCTCCCACAAACTAAAACAGCCTGAACAAAGATAATATTAATAGTAGTGTTACCATGGTGTGCTCAGGAAGACATTTGGCATGTCAGTGTGAATGAGGTCCACTTCTTCCCTAGGTTCAAATTCATTCTAGGGAAGCCAAGAGACTTTATGCTTCCCCCCATTTACCCAGCCTGAAACAGTCTCAGGAGCATTATTGGGCCTGCTGGGAAAACCCACATGTATCTTAGGGAACAAATGAGATTCCCCAAATAGTAGCCCCCAAGGGGCTTTTTAGGTTAAGAAAATGGTACCGGAAGGGGAGTTAAACCCCCTTTTTCAGGTGTACCATGGTCCTCATCCTAATTAGGCACTTCATGGTACAGGAACTGAGGAGAAACCACAGCTCATGTGTGACTGTGTTATACCTGACACAGGCTAGGAACCCCAACCTACGTATACCATCTGGTGTGAAGAGGAGACCAGTACTAACCATACTGGTATACTTCCATGCATCAGACAACCTCCTCATGATATACTCTCTTCCAGATTCTCTGTATTTCAGCAGCTAGGTCACAGGCTTTTTCTGTGGTTGTTCCAGTCCTCTGGAGTGCAGATTTGTGGTCAGAAAGGAGATGTGACCAGTGAAAAGGCCAAGCTGGAACAATTTCCATATAAAAGCAGGACAAATGTAGTTACTTCATCAGAATAATTAGTTATCAATTTTGGGGAAAGAATTTGTAGCTGGGGGTTACTTTATTAAAGACTGTAGCAAGACAGCAAGGTGTACCGCATGAGAATGCCTTGATTGCACCAAAGCATTTTGTGCAATAGCCTACTATGAGTCTTCCCTGCATGGTTAGTTTCTCTTTGAGTTTTCCATTATGGCAGGTTTCACTTTTTCTGAGCTTGTCCCCATCACCAAGGCTAGCCACTGTGCTGCCATGTCCATGATTAAATTGTACTGAGAGATCTGCTCCTACCTATTCCTCTGCTAAATCGCCTCCCCATTGCCTGGAAAATGGTCTTAGCCAGGGTTCCTAGTACTCTTTCAGCAAACCACTTCAGCTGGGAGCTTGTGAGGTTCTGAATTTGGCAGAAAAGATAGGGTAGTCATGGACTGAAAAGGTAAAGACTGATTCCAACAAAATGGAGGTTGAAAGATCATGGCAACATTGGGTAGTACCTAGAGATGTAAAATTTCTGGAAATTTTGAAGCTCGGAACCCCCCCCCCCCCCCCCCCCCGTTTTTTTCTGTTTTTTTTCTGGGGGGAAACAGGTTTTCTGAAAAATTGAAAAATGCTACATTAGCACAGCTTTTTTCTTTTCCAGATTGAAAGTCAATTCTGTTACTTTAGGAACATTAAATATTACTTGGCATGAAATTATCACCACTAGCATATTAAAAACATAGTGTATCCAAATAATTATTACAAACAGAATTTACTTTTTTATTATATTTATTTGTAATTGTAACAAATGGAGCAACAGTCTCCTGAATTGTTTACTAGTTTATGTGGAACAGACAAAAAAACCTCCACAAAACAATTTTTTAAAATCCAGAAGTAACAATTATTCATATTTCCTTTCTACTGTATTAAATAAAAATAAAAAATCTATTCTCATAAAAATAATTGAAGAGGGGAGAAGTGTACAGAAGGGAGTGTGGGACTAAGTTTCAATGAATGGGTATGAAATTTAATCAGAATCACTTTCTGAGCTGTAATTATCAGTTTCAGTCTCTACTTCGGCAGCTACTCTGTTGTGTCTGTCATTATCACAGTTATTATGGACCTCTAAAAACTGAAGGTTTGCCTAGGACTTGCCTGTCCTCAGTACACAAAAATTAGATTAATTTGATACCATACATATTTTTTAGAAATGATTCGAAAAATATTTGAACACCTTAAAATATTTTATTCATCATATTAAAATAAAATGTTCCATAATCATTTTTTTTCTTTTCTTTTTTTAAAAAAACAACAGTTTTTCCCCGAATTTTTCCATTTTTTTCCCCGGGCCTTCACATCTCTAGTAGTACCATTCTCAGTCCCTTTCTACTGGAGCTGGATCCAGGTAGGATGTTGTTGCCTTGTCTTATTCATGCTTACTCAGAAGCTGTAAAATAATATAAATGGCAACAACACCATTCTTAGGTGATTGTTGTTTGTTAAGCTGGTTGCTTGTTAACAGTCAGGGATAACTGGTCAATGCTGTTTAAATGGGCATTAATAACGGAAATCTCTTTCCTCTGCTTTTTGAAGGTGACATCCCTCGGTCAGTGCAAATGTGATACTGCAGCTTGCATTGAGAAATGAATCAGATCGACAGCTGAAAGTTTTTGAGCTCAGTAGTGCCTGTAAGATTGCCTTGCATGCTGAACCAGACTGAGCGCCATCCAGTCCAGCATTCTGTTTCCATCAGTATGCAGTCAGTTGCCTCTAAGATGACAAGGAAATCTTGAAGTGGGTGGCCTGAAATTTATCCTTAGTGTCTAGTACTCAGAGGTACACTGCCTTGGAACATGGAGGCTCTATTTACTGTCCTGGCTAATAGCCTTTGATGTACATCCTTTGTGAATATACCTAAGAGAAACTCATGAGGAAATGAATAGAAGTGGTACAGAAGACAGCAAACCCAACATTATCTCATTTAAACACACTAACAAGTCAATGGCCACGTAGTCGTTCCCTGATACATTCTAGAAACAGAAATAAAAATTACTAGCTTTCATGAACAAGTTTGTTTGCTTTTGTCACAAATTGTGGGATTATGGTTTTCTTACAATGTATAAACCAGGCAATTACAATTTTTCTCTTTTGTGCAGAACTGTGTGACACAGAATCTGACTATAATTCACAGCTATGTATAAACGAGAGGGATGCTGCATCTGACATTAAAGCAAATAAGCTTTCTTGATCTTAGGCCCTGCTGCCATTACTGAAGAATCTGGCAATGGTTCCTTGCAATTTTATAGCTCTTCTCCTCTTTGCTCCAGAGTGCCTTGTGCTGTGTGGTAACTCACTCCATCAGCTATGATCTCAGAATGTGTTTCAGTATGATAGTTCAAGACTTCCCGTGAAACCATGTGATAAATTAAATTTAAAAAAATACAAGACCAAGATGACAAAATACATTAGCTCATGTATAATAATCATGCCCTTGCCAGAAAGCCAGCTTTCCCTCCCTGATTTCTCCACAGTCATCTTCCCTCTTCCTCAAAGAGGAACAGATGGAAATACAGGCCACCTCTGGATATCCAGATGTCCTGCTCTCCTGTTAGACAGTGTATCTCATTGCTGTTCCTTTGTTAAGTGGGTTGCTGATTAATAGCCCTGGATGGTATTTTATCAATGGGAGCTGATGGTTAGGAATACTTAAGTCTCAGTCAAAACCTGCTACAATAGTGCTTAGAACTTCTTGGCACTGGGACATAACAGCTGTATGTCATTTGAACTTTGATACCAAAGAGAAGATTGAGTAATCCTGAGTCCCGCTGGAGTTCTGCCATCTCGAAGTGGGGCAAAGGTGCAGAAGCATCATTCTACCCCTTTTCTACCTGTTTGCCTGATTCTCACATAGGGTTAAAAAAAAGCAAATTATATATTAAGTGGTAACTTCAATAAGCTGCCCAGCTGTCTGCAGCTGGGCAGCTAAACTACAGGGCTGCCTTGCCTTGGACAGGTATAGCTCAATAACTTTCAGAGGGAGATTCTTCCTGTAGCCCCATTTATTTATTATCACATATGAAACAGTCTGAGACTCACACCCCCTTTCAAGTTCTAGTTCCCTGAATCAGGCTTAATTGTTCATAGGTCCATCAGAGATTGTGACTATTTTCCAGTTGTCATTGCACTGTGTTTATAGCTCAAAACCAATGCAGGGGAGCAAGAAGAAGGAAAGGGTGTGTGTGTAAACCCCTGGTTTCCTAAACCATATTCACTGAATTGCTGCAGAATACAAAAGGATAACTAGATCTTAATATTGCCTTTGTAAGAGCATTAGTAATTTGGGTTTGTAGTTTTGCAAACCCTTCTAGTTCCATCAAAGTCAATAGGCTTAGAACAGTGAAACTCTCTGTAGTCTTAATTACTGTGTCTTAATTACTGTGGATGGTTTGGCCTCAAGGGACAGGAAGCCAGGTTCTAGGTCAAAGGAAGGTTAATGATCTATAAAGACAGTAGAAAAGAGCAAGAGTCCAGTAGCACCTTAAAGACTAACAAAATTTGCAGCAGGGTATGAGCTTTCATGAATCATTGAGCAGTGACTCAGGAAAGCTCATACCCTGCCAAAAATGTTGCTAGTCTTTAAGGTGCTACTGGATTCTTGCTCTTTTCTACTGCCAGAGACAGACTAACATGGCTACCCATCTTCATCTATAAGGACAGTGAATGGTTTCTTAATGCGGGATAATAGTTAGGAGATGTCTCTGTTGGAGGCCTACCAGAACTTGGAGAAACATTTTCCCACAATTTATTGTTCTGCTAATCATGTATGGCTGCGAGAGTTGGACCATAAGGAAGACCGAGCATGGAAAAATAGATGCTTTCAAATTATGATGCTGGAGAAGACCCTTGAGAGTCCCCTGGACTGCAAGGAGATCAAATTAGTCAGTCCTAAAAGAAATCAACCCTGACTGTTCCCTGGAAGGACAGATACTGAAGCTGAAGCTCAAATACTTTGGCTACCAAATGAGAAGGGAGCACTCATTGGAGAAGACCCTGATGCTGGGAAAGATTGAATGTCAAAGAAGAAGGGGATGGCAAAGGATGAGATGGTTAGACAGTGTTATCGATGCAACGAACATGAAATTGAGCAAACTTTGGAGGATGGCAAAAGATAGGAGGGCCTGGTGGGATGTGGTCTATGGGATTGTGAAGAGTCAGACTCAGCTATGTGACTGAACAACAACAACAATCATATACAATAAAGCAAAAAAATTAAATGTAGAATTCAGGTTCCCTTGGTGAGGAATTTTTACTCCCCACCCCCAGCCCTAGCTACCCAACAGACCTCACTATATCATTGGGGTCTGCAGCCTATGGTTGTAGAGCCACATAGGTACAGAACCAAATACAGCTCATTGGGGAAAAAAGAAAATCAAAGTTGTAAGGATATTAGAGGAGACATTGCGATTCTAGAATACTATATGTGAAGGAAATGGGAAATTGTTCTATGGGACCAAAGGGCTTCTTAGAGATCTTTTCATAGGAGTAAACCAAAGAGACGAAAGCTGCTTGTAATCCAAGAGCAAACTACACACAGATTTATGCCAGTACAAGGTGCTCCTGTGTACATTTATAATGCCATATAGATGGAAAGGATCTGTTTGGTGGCTAAGGAAACAGAGAGTGTTTCTGAATTACTAATGTGTACACATATTCATATCATTCCACACCAAAGGGGGGAAAAGATGTGGGTGGGGAGTAATGAACACAGTACTGAAGACTTAGGCAGCCCCTGATGTATACTTCCCTGGGAGTAAGACCCACTAAAAACAGGGGAACTTGCTTCTGAGTAGACATGCACAGGTTTGCTCTGCTGGCGAATTCACTGTCCCCTCCACATTTTGAGATGTTCTGTAGAAGGGATCAGGAGCACTGTAGGGTAAGAATGAATAGTGAAAGACAGACAGATGGGAAAGACGGTCCGGCAATGTTGTCCTTTCATCCAGTGCATTGAGGTGGGAAAACGTGCCAGAAGAAGCCCCTCTGGCTTCCATACACTGATTTATTTATTTATTTATTTGGAATTTTCAACTGCCCTCCCCATGCAAGCCGGGCTCAGAGCCATGTACAACATCAATTAAAAAAAGATTAAAAACCAGAGAAATATAGCGGAAGATGGTGCAAGAGAAGACAGTAATGCCTAGACTTGCTATCCCAGGTCCTAGTGGGGGTTCTCCAAGTTTTGAGGCCTCCAATCCGCTGCTGGCCAATGGAGGGAAAGTCCCGCCCCAAGCCTGACCACCGACAGCCACCCCTCTTCCTGCCCTCCTGCAAGATTCAAAGGACCCTTCAGCTGATTGGAGGGCCCTTTAAATCTTGCAGGAGGGAGGGAGAGGGGCGTGCGCCACCCTCCTGCTTCTTCTCAAAAGCCACGAATTTGTGGCTTAGCATGCGCATGCCCCCCCCTCGCTTCTTTCCAAAAGCATTTAAAGGGATCCTTTGTGGGAGAAGTGGGAGGGGGGGTTGCATGTGCCTGCAACCCAAGCCACAAATTTGTGGCTTGGAGCACAGGTGCGGGTTCCCAACATGATGATTCCACTTCTGTGTGTCATCATCACATTGGGGCTGCTTCCCCCCCCCCCCCCGAATGCACTCCAAAGTCCCCCACTGGGGAATTGGAGGGACCTGGCAACCCTAGTAATGCCGCTATCTCACATGAGGAGGGGATGGGGATGGGAGTGCCAGGATGGAACCGTCGCTGTCCTCAACTGAATGCCTGGTGGAACATCTCTGCCTTACAGGACCCTGCAGAACTGTATCAAGTCCCGCTGGGCATGGATGTTATTTGGCAGAGAGTTCTACCAGGTTGGAACCAGGGCAGAAAAGGTAGTTGAGGACAGCCAGATGTCTCTCGGGCCAGGGACCACCGATGGATTTTGATCTGCAGAGCGCAACACTCTTCTGGGGATATACCAGGAGAGGCAGTCCTGAAGGTACATAGGTTCCTGAGTGTTCAGGGCCTTGAATGTCAATACCAAGACCCTGAACCTGATCCAGTACTTCACTGGCAGCCAGTGCAGCTCACACAGCACAGGTTGGACGGGTGCTGTGCATGGTGTCCCTGTAAGGACCTGTGCCACTGCATTCTGTACCAGTTGGAGTTTCCGGGTCAGCCTCATGGGTAGGCCCACGTATAGTGAGTTGCAGTAATCCAGCCTAGAGGTAACCATTGCATAGATTACAGTGGCTAGGTCAGGATGAGACAGGTATGGGGCTAGTTGCCTGACCTGGCGCAGCTGGAAAAACACCAGCCTGGCAACATTTGTGACCTGGGCCTCCATTGTCAGAGAGGCATCCAGGATCTCATCCAGGCTCTTAGTGGTAGGTACCAGTCTCAAGGCCACACCATCAAGTGCCGGGAGCTGACACCCTGCACCAGAGTCCCCCCAGCCCAGCCACAGAACCTTCAACTTAGAAGGATTCCGTCTCAGCTGGCTGTACAAGGTGCAATATAGCCCGTTGATCTGTGCCTATCTAGGCCCCCAGTGCTTGTAACTAGGGCCTGTTGCAAACTGGCTTGTTGCAGGGCAGGGAACTTTCTGCATGGGGTGGGGCCTTTGCTCCCAGTCTCTAGGATAAATAGCATGACACACGGAGGGGGGGGGGACGACTTATAACAGCTAAAAACATATAAAAGTAGAGAGTGCCAGAAGGATGCAAGTTGGATGCCTCTAAGTTGGCATGGTAAAACAGGATCTAAAAGTGAAGGAATACCAGACCAGCTGAGGTCCCATGTTACTAAAACTCAGAGAGAACAATTTTCCTCCCCCATCATTTCTCTTACCAAAAAAAAAACCCCTTCATTTCACAAACTGCTTCTCTCTGCTGTCACCATTAGAGGTCAGAAGGGAACTACTGCTTCCTCTAGAAATGTGACCCCTTCCATGTTCCTTGTTGTCTTTCTTTCTAACAGACCTTGGCTGGCTATCAGTTCCCCAACAGGCTGGCAAATCTATATCAAATAAAAGATTCTTTCTTCTCTCTGTTTTCCTTGGTAAGTGTGGAACATGTTGAGTGTTTGCTAGATAGAAGAAAAGACTACAAAACTCAGCAGGTTAGTGGTTGTGTTTTTTAAAGGATAAATTTTACTTATGGAAACACCATGTATTTTCCCCAAAAAAGTTATAGTATGCACAAGCATACATTCTCACTGCAAGAGAAAAGCCTGGGCTGTGGACATCCACATTTTGTGAGATTCACTAAAGCCAATGAAAAAGAGTTTTAGAGCAAATCAAGCAATGCCCTTGGTGGTCTCCCATCCAAGAACTAACTAGGACTGATGATGCTTACCTTTTGAGATCTGATAAGATCAAGCTTACCTGGACCATCCACATCAGAGTGTAACAGTGTTTGGACTGTGGAAATCTGGAACCCAACAGAAATCTGAAACAAAGCTGAAACAAAGCACAAGTATTAATATATATTAAACTCTGTAGAAATTACATAGTAGGATAATATGTACAACAACAGATAGTACATATTATACACAGTAGAACAGTCCACAGTCCCCTTCCCTTTATTAAAGCATCTTTGTGAACCATTCCATTATAATATGGCTGAGGCAGCGGATGTCCAAATGACATTGTCCTCCCCTGCTTCGCTCGATTAATCTGCCCAATTTGCCTTCCTGCTTTAGGGCACTGCCTTCACCAATTTGGCATCAGCACCAGCTGACTCAGGTCTCTGTAAGAGAAATGTGCCCTCCCTAACATTAGCGCAGCAGGCACTGTGATTAGAAATTGTTAATTTTAACTGTAACTGTTGATTTAATGAATTATTATTTATTGTTGAATGATTAATGATTGTTTTACTGAAAGTTGTAAGCCGCCCTGAGCCTGCTTGCGGGATAGAAGCTAAAAGAAGAAAGAAGACGAGATATTCAAATTCAGTTGAGCTCAGTTTTCAGTGAATCCCGTTGAATTCCATGGAACAAACTAAATGGGCTGTGATGCATCTGAAATGTGCAGACCCATCCTAGACACTGGATGGATTCTCTCTCTGCTATGGTTTAGTCACACATCACAGTGATATTCCAGGGTGCACCCCTTCCCTTTCTCCCATAGGAATGAATTGCTTCCATAGGAAAAAATTAAGTGTTGCACCAGTGTCTATACTACACTTTACTTGTGACTACCATGGTGACTTTCAGCCAGAAGGCACCTGTGAGTGCTTTGCAGGAACCCAGTTTTGAACCAGCATTGGGGGAGGATGCTGAAGCCCCTTCTTCTCCCATACCATGGTCCCAAACTGAATCAGGGTTCTGTGTGCTTTGGAACTGAGTTCCCATGGGCTATCCCAAGTGTTCTATAGCAGTTACATGTAAACAGGGGTCATTTCGTAGAAAAAGAGGTGCAGGAGCTCATTAGCATAACTCATTAGCATAACTCATTTGCATATACCACCCCCCTAACATACCAGAAGTGTGTCAGAAGGCAACACCCACCCCGCAGGCTCCACTCCACAGGTGAGTGAAACTGACCTGCTCTTCCTCCATTCCCTTCCCCATCCAATACTTTGTGCAATAAAAATAAGCGTAAAGAACACACCTTCATTCTCTTCCTGCTCCCTTGAAACCACCAGGTTTCAAGTAGACTTGAGATACCCAGGACATGTGCACCACCCATCCCTTTCCCTTCCCCTCCCCACAACAAGACACCCTGTGAGGTAGGTGGGGCTGAGAGAGGTCTTTTGAGAACTGCTCATGAGAGAACAGCTCTGAGAGAACTTGTGACTGGCCGAAGGTCACACCAGCAGTTGCATGTGGAGGAGTGGGGAATCAAACCCGGTTCTCCCAGATTAGAGTCCAACTCCTGACCACTACACCAAACTGATGGGGTGGAAGCTGCTGAAGGGTTGGTGAAATTTCTCCAATACTTATGTGCCATGTGCCCAGATAAAAAATGGTATACTTGGAAAATTTATATGCCACCTTGAGCAAGTCTCTGGAAAAGCAGCACACAGTCATGAAAGGAACAATGATAAAATTATCAATATTAAAACAAAACATTAAAAACAATAAAGACCCTAACAGGGCTTTCCCCGGGGTGCTGCGCCTCTGCACTGCTCGGGGAAGCCAAGAAGGGGGCGGGGCTTGGACATGTGCTCTCCACCTGGGCTCCTCACTCCCGGAGCTGTGCTCCTGTGCGCTCCCGCTCCAACGGACCCCTGCATGTAAAACAGAATGTCTGCTTTGGACCTGGGGGGCAATGTTGTGGAGGGGACAAAATGTGTGCTGGCACCTCCAGTCATGAGCTTAGGCATCATTGTGGGGGTGGGGGGAAGCATCACTATGTAGAGTGCCAAGAGGTGCTCTGCAATCTCCCTGGAGATACATGCGATACGAAGGGCTTTCTTCTACATGCATCATAATGGCAGACCTTTTGCTAATAAATAAGTATTCCTGAAAGCAGTGATTAATATATTGGTACCATTTTATGGTTAGTAATTATGGATATTATTAAAATGATTTGTGATCAGATTTTAATCAAGGCTAGCAGCTCTGGAAAGGGTATTCAGTAATGATGACTTTTCTCCACTGTCTGACTTGGGCTTTTAATTCTGTGCTTTTAAGATGGTTTTATTCTTCCAATAATAAATACTATGTCTAGGGGTTTAACAAGACACATGAATAGCTACATTGGTTAGCCTAAAATAAAATCATCCTGTTGAAGATTCTGTGTGATATTTATGTTGATGGAGTCTTTGTAAATCTTAATAATAGCCACAACCAATTACCCGCAAATGCAAGTTGCACAGTTGTTTTCAAGGGGTGTGCGCACAAAAAAACCCATTCATTTAAATTTTTTATTCATTTGAAAAAAAAGTTTCAATTTTCTTTACATTCAGTAGTAAAACTATTAGTATTAGTCATTCAATTTATTTTTTAGATTTCCACTGGATTCCACAGAAAACAGAATTCCAGTTGTAACTTGCGTCCCCATATCCTACAAGGGTGAAATTTTCAAGGGTTGCCTCATGTCTATGTCAAATTTCATACATGTTTATTTGTTTGTTTGTTTGTTTACTTAATTTATACCCTGCTTTTCTCCACACTGGGGATCCAACACAACTTACATCATTCTCCCCTCTATTTTGTCCTCCCAACAACCCTCTGAAGTAGGTTAGTCTGAGAGTACATGACTGGCCCACAGTCACCTCACAAACTACACTAAGAACATAAGAGAAGCCAATGTTCGATCAGGCCAATGGCCCATCCAGTTTAACACTCTGTCATAACAGTGGCCAAAAATACCAGGTGCCCTCAGGAGGTCCATCAGGGAGGCCAGGACACTAGAAACCCTCCCAGGGTTGCCCCCCCCCCCAAATACAGTGCATCACTTGCCCCAAACTGAGGGATCCTATCTATACCTTGTGGCTAATAGCCACTGATGGACCTCTGCTCCCTATGTTTATCCAATTGCCCCTTGAAGCGATCCATGCTTGTAGCCACCACCACTTCCTGCGGCAGTGAATTCCATGTGATAATCACTCTTTGGGTGAAGAAGTACTTCCTTTTACCTGTTCTAAAAAGGAAGGGAACTGAAAACAAATCAGCCAGAATCATAATGCCCCTGTATAAATCAATAGTGCGACCTCATTTGGAGTACTGTGTACAGTTCTGGTCGCCACATCTCAAAAAAGATATTATAGCATTGGAGAAAGTACAGAAAAGAGCAACTAGAATGATAGAAGGGTTGGAACACTTTCCCTATGAAGAAAGGTTGAGGTGCTTGGGGCTCTTTAGCTTGGAGAGACGATGGCTGAGGGGTGACATGATCGAGGTTTATAAGATTATGCATGGGATAGAGCAGGTAGAGAAAGAAGTCCTTTTCTCCCTTTCTCACAATAGAAGAACACGTGGGCACTCCACGAAATTCCTGAGCAGTCGGGTTAAAACAGATAAAAGGAAGTACTTCTTCACCCAAAGAGTGATTAACACGTGGAATTCATTGCCACAGGAGGTGGTGGCGGCTACAAGCAGGGACAGCTTCAAGAGGGAATTAGATAAACATATGGAGCAGAGGTCCATCAGTGGCTATTAGCCACAAATTATAGATAGGAACTCTCAGTCTGGGGCATGTGATGCTGTGTATTCTTGGTGCTTGACGGTGGGGGGGGAACAGTGGGAGGGTTTCTAGTATCCTGCCCCCACTGCTGGACCTTCTGAGGGCACCTGGTGTTTTTGGCCACTGTGTGACAGAGTGTTGGACTGGATGGGCCACTGGCCTAATCCAACATTGGCTTCTCTTATATTCTTATGTTCTTATGTTAACCCGACTGCTCAGCAATTTCATGGAGTGCCCATGAGTTTTTGTATTGTGAGAAAGGGAGAAAAGGACTTCTTTCTCTACCTACTCTACCCCATGCATAATCTTGTAAACCTCGATCATGTCACCCCCTCAGTCATCGTTTCTCCAAGCTACACCACACTTGTGTGGGTGGAGATAAGACTGCAGACCACCAATCCCTCTGCCAGTTACTGTATAAGTTTTCCCTCCCTACCTTTACAGGGAGAAAAATGCTCCGGTTGGGTGTGTGTGTGTGTGTGTATGTGTGTGTGTGTGTTTGTTTAAATCTTTTAAATGCCACTTTAAAAACCGCTCACAGGGCAGGGGCCCACAGCTGCATTGGGAGGAAAGAGCTTCCTGCTTCCAGGATGGCATGGGGTATATGCATTGAAAAAAGTGGGCCTAGCCTAGGCAAGTTATTCCAGGGTGGTGCCATCACTGGACAGCTAGAGCAGAGAACCAACTGGAGATAGGGTTGCCAACCTCCAGGTGGCATCCGGTGCTCTCCTGCTATTATAATTGATCTCAAGGTGACCAACATCAGTTTCCCTGGAGAAAATGGCTGTTTTGGAGGGTGGACTCTATAGCATTATATCTTGCAAAGATCCCTCCCTGCCCTGCCCAGTCTCCACCCCCAAAATCTCCAGGTATTTTCCAACCCAGAGCTGGCAACCCAACCTAACTACAGAGGAGGCGACCAATAGTGAAGTTTGTGGAAAGCCACTTTTGGACAGTAAAAAGAAAAAACTATTGTTGAGTATAATAGAATAAACTAAAAACAAGGTCTATGTCTCAAATAAAAAAATCAGCAAGCCAAATACCAAGCCAGTTCTTTTTCACATAAATTGCCAGTCCCTGTGCAAGATATATCTATACCTATAGGTAGGTGTGTGTATGTAACCACAATGACTTGAAGTGGTCACTTCATTTCCCCCTATATGTCTTTCCCCACACCATTTCCTCTTTCACTCCACCTGGCAGCCCCCAAATCCCTTTCCTTGCTTCCTCCTCTCCTTCCCACTCATATAACAACCTTTCTTTTATCTGCCCCCCCCCAAAGTCTTCAGCTTTCTTTCTTATTTATTTATTTCATTAATGCCTCAGCTTTCTCCACAATGAGGGCATAAAGGAACTTATATCATTCGTGTCTCCTGCATGGTATCCTCACTACAGCCCTGTGAGGTAGCTTAGGCTGAGTGTGTGTGACTGGTCCAAGGTCACCCAGCAAGCTTCTACTGCAGAGTGGGGATCTGAGCCTTGGTCTCCCATTTCCTGGTCTGGCACTCTAACCACTACAGGACACTGTTGCTGTTCTTCCCTCATCCTGGCAGCCTCTCCCTGGGAAAAGTCTGGCCAAGTTGCAAAAGTTGTGCTGGTTGCTCAGGTGAGTTTTTTGGTAGCTGCTGCCAGACCTGGGCAAGTTGTACAAAAATTGTATGGAGGCTGCCGCTCGGCCCAGGCAAACTGTGTGGCGTTGAAAAGTACTGGAGTCGGGAGGCTGGTGGAGTGAGTTTCAGCATGATCAAGTTTATTGTAGGTCAGGAACAAGCATACCTGAGGTGGCCCGGGGGTCAGCTTATATGCACAAAAAAGCCTCGCCCCTGTCCACACCCAGACTGTGGGATAGGTTAATCTTCCCACCAGAGATTACATTGGTTCATTTGAATATGCTAAGCCCCTGATAGGTGGATCTTTAGGAGCCTGGGTGCTATTGTTCTTTTACCTCAAGCTTGTACCTTTTCCAGGCCATGCGGTCAGACTGCATGGCCGGCACCATTACATGTCACATCATGGCCAGCACCATTACATGGTCACATCAAAGAACAATACAAATGTACAGGAACTGCGTCCAGGACATAACAGGCATCAAGTTGTCTGGTAGTGGTAGCCCCCACTGTATCTGGGTGAATTGGACAACTTGCATGGTAACAAGTTGTCCAGTAGTTGCTGCTGGGCTTGGCCTGAGAAGTCCTCCCTCCAGGGCAGGAGGAAGGGAACAAAGATGGACTGGGAGGCCAAAATAATCCTAGAAAGGGCCCTCCCCCTGCATTTTGCTGACAGAAACCAAGGTTTGAAAAGGAGAAGAAGAAGAAGAGATTGGATTTATACCCCGCCCTTCACTCACTTGGAGTCTCAGAGCGGTTTACAAACCCCTTTCCCTTCCCCTCCCCACAACAGACACCCTGTGAGGTAGGTGGGGCTGAGAGAGCTCTTTTCCAAACTGTCCTTGAGACAACAGCCTTGAAGGCTGGCAGTATTGTTTTTGTAGCCTTGCAACTCCCACAATGGTCACTGAGATCCCCTTTCTTAAAGGTTATAGGCCTTCCTATCATTTTGGAGGGTTTTAACCCACCAATGTATTTTTTTTTAAAGATTTCAGATTTTTCTGCAAACCTGGAGTTTATAGAAAGATCTGTCTTCTCTGTCCATGGCCCCAGGTGTCCACAGATGGCACCGTGTTGAGAATTAGATATATTGATTCTAGTATGGAAGATTTTAATGTCCTATAGAATGCTGTAGAGAAAATTCTGCGACGGGAAGGGATTTAGACCTTAAATTTAGATCAAATGGTGAGGTTTCTTCCTAATGAATGGCAGTTGGCAGGTTATAGACCATCATCAATCTCTCTGCTAATTATGAGTTTGACTGGTAGTTGGAACTTTTTTTTGCTTACTCTGCAACTTCTGTTTTGCCATGGATTGTGAGAAAACAAAATAATCAGTCACAGGAGTAAAACAAACAACACTGCTAATTTTAAAATTTAACTGGAATCTAAAAACTTTTGTGTGGAGTTTTCAGATACATTACTCAAGACTTTTGCAGCATCTAGATTTTAATATGTTGTGGATTGGGCCGGCAACTGAAGACTAGAAAAAGTATTGGATAAGGCTTGGACATGGGTAGAATCATAAGATGAAGGGCAAGAGCGAAAAGGTCTGTGGCCCTTTGGCTGTTAGCTTGCAGTTATCAGACGGTGGGTATCTTCTTCAGATGAGCCAGCCGCTGATTCTAGCAGTGGTCTAAGATGTAGTTTGTTATTTGGTTTGCTGGTTGGTTTATTTATATTACTTTTTATGGTAAGCCACTTGTGTCCCTTTGGTGAGATATGCAATGTACAAGTATTTAAGTTAACAGATGTGTCCCACAATTCTGCCCAAGTTCTGAGGTTCACTGTTCACATAAATTCACATGGGAGCCAGTGTGGCATAGTGATTAAAGTGTCAGACTAGAATATGGAAAACCCAGATTCGAATCCCCACTTGTACCATAGAAGCTTGCTGGGTGGCCTTGGGCCAGTCATACATTCTCAGCCTAACCCACCTCAAAGGGTTCTAGGGAGGATGAAATGAAGGAGATAAGAATAATGTAAGCTACTTTGGGTCCCCATTGCAGAGAGAGGCAGGTATAAATAAAGTAAATAAACATGTCATGTACAGATCAAGGGAAAGTAATGTGAGAGTCAAGCTGTCACTTGTTTTCTGCCGGGTCTGCAAAACTTGTGCCACACCTGCCATATTTGGTGGCCTGCCCAGATGCCTGACTGCCCCCTGCATGCAAGGCAGTCAGCAGAGGTTTATCAAGCCCCTGGTGGGCTACCATATTTGGCAGGTAGCCTGGAATCAGCTTGATGGATCACATTGTACAGGTATGCCTTATATTCAGATCAGTGAATTCTCTCTGTGTGAATGTTTTCTGTTAGTGAAGCTATATATTCCAGTTTTACTTCACATATATTTTCCACTTTTTTCCAGAGATGCTGCAAGAATACACCAGATGTAGACAGATACCTTTTTATTTTTATTTTTTTAAGGTGCTGATTTGTAACGTTTGGAACTTTGGTCACAAATCCTTTCACTTTGTAATTGTGTAATACATTCTTTGGCTGCCCCTCCATTGAATGCCATCCCTCTGCAATGAAGTTCTTGGAGAAGTCCTGTATATCTCAAAATAAGTTGAAATGGGTAAGGGGAGGTATAATAGCACTGTGAGAAAGCATCTGTTTTGCATGCAGAAGGTCCGAGGTTCAATCTGTGGAATCTCCAGTTAGAAGGATCATATTGTAGGTGATGGGAAATCTCTGCCTTAACCCTGGAGAACCAACAGAGTAGACAGTACTGATACTGATAGACCAATGGTCTAGCTCAGTACAAGGCTTGGAAACTAGCAGATTTACAGCAGTAAAGAGGGATGGAGAAATATTTTAAACATCATTAACATTTAAAATCAAATTAGGTCATATGAGCAGCCTTGCTCTGGCACTGGATGGGCAGACTGTTTTTGATTTTTAAAAAAGTCAAGTTGATGAGCTTTCCCTCCTAAATAGCAAGTCCTGGTACAGGAATGTCGGCTTCATCTAGGGTTGCCAACCTCCAGGTGGTGGCTGGCTATCTCTTGCTGATCACCAAGCAAAAGAGATTGGTTCACCTGGAGAAAATGACCACTTTGGAAGGTGGACTCTGTGGCATTATACCATATTGAAGTCCCTCCCCTCCCTAAACCCTGCCTTCCTCAGGCTCCACCTCCAAAATCTCTAGGTATCTCCCAACCCAGAGATGGCATTGGCAACCCTAGCTTCATCTCCTTTTTGCCCTTTCCTGTCAGGAGCACCAAATGCTGCACTCTTGCGAGGAAAGGAGGGGGCAGTTGCCACTCAGCAGTGGTGGCAACTGGTGGGAAACTGAGTCAGAGAGAGGGATTCCCCCCCCCCCCCAGATCAGCAGCAATGTGGTGTTATCTCTTGATGGGGAAATTGGTGATAAAAAGCAACCTCAGCAACAGGGGCCAGATAGTGACAGGTATCTCTCTAAGGGCAACTCTGACAGCAGCCAGTATGGTGTCAGACTAGAACTTGAGAGACCTCGGTCCACATCCCTGCTCTACCAAGAAGTTTGCTGGGTGACCTTGGACCAGTCACTGCATCTCAGCCTAACCTACTTCATAGAGTTGTTGCGGTGATAGAATGGGAGATACACAGAAAAATAAGAGTGACTTGGAGGACGGGCAGGATAACAATGTGCTAAATAGATAAAATAAATAGACAAGTAGGGAGGAATGTCTCCCTAGCATAGCTGCTGCTTCTGGGGAAGCCAATCCCTGTTGCACTAGTAGCACTGAATTCCTTGCTCAACATTAGCTCCTCCCCCCCCCCCCCAAAATCTTTTTTGTTGTTGTCCTTTTGAAATACTGACAGAGCTTGTGTTTCTTTAATCACTGTGGACAATAGGAGATCCTGCTCACAGGCCACCTGTTGTGAAGAGCCATGCTTGAATATGCAGATTGAGGGCTCTCCTACAAAGGCCGGGTGTGCTATGCCTCACTGATATCAATCCAGTCTTTTAGTACTCTGGTGTGGTTTTTCCACAACAGTCAACTGGATCATGAATTGCATGTCTGCTGTCAAATTCACTCTGCGGAAAAACTTGTTTTACAGGTTTACCACTTTTACCTACTTCATGCAGCTGACAAAATAGCCCCTTGTCCACAGAGTCACACAAACAGGGGTCATTTTGAGCAGGAGCTCGGGGTAGCACAGCTCCTCGAGTTGGTGCCAGCTTCCCCCCCCTTGGGGGAATGCCTGCTTGTGTCATGGCTGCAGCAAAATGACCCCACCTCCTGGAAAGGTCCTTGTTCCTCCCATAGGCGAAGATTTCAGGAGGGCTCGAGCCACCCCCAAAATTTCCAGGGGGGGGGGCTCAGCCATCTCCGGCAAAATGGAGCACCTGCCGCCGTGCCTCCCCGGGCCCTTCCGAGGCCTGGCCACTGCCGGTGCCTCTCCCCCCCCCCCCCCCCGGCCTGGCCACTCCTCCGTCCTTCCATCTCCCTATTTTGCCTGGAAAAGAGGGAAGGAGAGGGAAGGAGAGGGAAGGAGTGGCCGGGGGGGGGGGGGGGAGAGAGAGAGGCACCGGCAGCAGCGGCTGGTGGGCCTTGGAAGGGCCTGGGGAGGTGCGGAGGTTTTTTGGGGGGGAGAACATTGCGCACGTGCTAAAGAGCCCCCGCCCCCCGGAATTTACAAAACTCTACGCCCCTGGTTCCTCCGACCAGCCTTCTGAAGGCTTCAGCCACCACTGAAGCTATATATAGTGGGAGGATAGTTTTTCTCACTTTTCTCCCTAATGGGGACCCAAAGTGGTTTACAACATTCTCCCTGTCTCCATTTTATCCTCACAACAGCCCTCTGAGGTAGGTTTTGTTTGTGAAGTCATGTGACACTGAATCAGACCATTGGGCATCAAGGTCAGTATTGTCTACTTAGTCTGGCAGCTGTTCTCCAGAGTCTTTCATATCACCTACTGCCAGATCCTTTAACTGGAGATACTTGGCACTGAACCTGGGGCCTTCTGCATGCCAAGCAGATGCCCTAACCACTCCGCCACAGCCCCTCCTGAGAGTGTATGACTGGCCAAGGTTGTCCAGCAAGCTTCTATGGTGGAGTGGAGATCTGAGCTTGGGTCTCCCAGATCCTAGTCCAGTGCTTTAGCCACTACACCACACTAGCTGTAGCACTGATCCCAGACTTCTCACTGCTCATGAAAATTAGGAGCACAGAAAACATAATGACTGTTTCTTATCATTTGCAATGTTTCTTGTCATTTGCAATGTTCCCAATTTGAGGGAACAATGGAAGCACTGCTAATGTGAGGAGAATGTTTGCTAAAGATGCACACATTTTATTATCATGTTAATTTCTGGTTGTTTTTTTTAAAGGCTGCATTCATTTTTGTTATGACTATGAATCTTATTCCTTATTGCTGTTCTATTCGTTTTCCTTCTGTCTTTTTCACATTTACTGTGTGGCTGATACTGAGGCAGGGGCACACCAGCCACGGGTGCTAGCCCAGTCTGGGAGCCAGTATGAGTTGGTCCAGGTCAGCAAAGCACAGAATCCTTTCCCACATTTCTCTAGCGCTTTGTGTGCCCTTTCCGACAGTGCCTCAGTGAATCTGGAATTATATTTCCCAGGATGCTCTGAACCTTGGTGCTTGAGACATGTTAGGGCGATTTTGCATCTAGCATTCGCTCCACATTTTTTCAACTGGGAGGAAAAAGTGCAGCGCAAAACCACATTCAGATACCCTGGGCCTAGCCGTACTGACTGCAAAGTCACCCCTGAATGGCCATAAAACGGCCATAAATCTATGCAGAAGATACCATAAAAATCCGATGATAGAAGGAAGCGAAAGCGGCATGCAATGCAGAGGGGAATTTCTGTTCCAGTGTGGGTTTGCTAAAACAATGGAGGGAAAAGCCAATGCAGAATCAGCCTTAGAAAGAGGTGCTGGCAGAGTGGACCATGAGTGGTCTATTGGACCACGCTATTTCCCTGCCATGGCAGCCCCTACAACTAGCCCCAGCCTGCATAGCAGGCAGGAGAGGAGAGGAGGAATCATTGGCTCCGCCTACTGCAAGAGCCATTTTGTGGCAGCCATTTTGTGGCTGTGCCCACCATGCTGTCAGAATTCCAAATGTGCCCACAGGCTCAAAAAGGTTGGAGATCCCTGACCTACACTGTCTCTCCTTCTCCTTCTGTGAACTCTAAACCAGGCATCTAGGCACCAGAATAAGGAAGAGTTTAGAATAGTTACTGATATGACCAAATGATATTTAATGTATGGGTTCATTTTTAGTATAATATGACATTAACAAAAACATATTTTGCTTATTTATTGGATTGGATAATTGCCAGGGCATGTCTCTAATATTTTCCATAGTGCAGAAGATTTTGAAGGACACTGCAGCCCTGATATAAAATCTAAGAACTCTTTCCTGGGAGTAAGCCACACTGAATGAAACCGAGTAGGATTTTGAGTACACCTTCTTAGGATTGCTCTTAGTTCTATGTGGTGGTGGAAAGTGCCATCAGTTTACATCCAATTTATGGCAAGCTGGTAGGGTTTTGAAGGCAAGAGATGAACAGAGGTGGTTTGCCATTGCCTGCCTCTGCATGGCAACCCAAGATTTCCTTAGTGGTCTTCCATCCACCAAGTACTAACCAGGGCCAATGCTGTTTATCTTAACAAGTTCGGGCTAGCCAGGGCCATCCTGGTGTGGGCTCTCTTTGTGTAACTACACAAAAATATCCCAGGATTACAAATAACTCTCCCCCACAAACACATACACATTTCTTCCTTTTGCCACAAGGAGCTCTGGTCAGTCCCCCCTCCTTGTAACCTGTGTGCAGGCATATGCTGCTAATCTAGTACATCTCACTGATGCAACAGTCAGGTGGGGTGGATCCGTTTTGCCTGCAGTGTGTATACTGTGCCTGCATGGTGCCATCATAGGGTTGCCAGTTGTGTTCCCTCTAAGCTGAGTTAGTGTGAGCTAGCTCACCATTTTTTAGCCTCCAGCTCACACATTTTTCTCTTCGCTCAGGAAGAAGGATGGCTCCAGAGCAAACTAACTTATGCAGCAGCTAAATCGCTCGCTCACAACTTTAATGCCAGTAGCTCACAAAGTAGAATTTTTGCTCACAAGTCTCCACAGCTTAGAGGGAGCATTGGTTGCCAGTCTTCAGGTTGGGCCTAGAGATCTCCTGGAATTACAATAGATCTCCAGCCCATGGAGATCAAATCCCCTGGAGAAAATGGTTGTGTTGGAGGGTGGAATCTATGGCGTTATATACCCTGCTGAGGTCCGACCCTGCCTTCCCCAGGCTCTAATCCCAGATCTCCAGGAATTTCCCATCCCAGAGCAGGCAACCCTGTGCCCTCAGGAACAGTCAGCCACTAAAGACCTTTGTGCAGAGGAACATGCCTGCTTCACTGCACTGAACAAGCCCTGACTTGGCTGGCCCAGGCTCACCTGATCTCATCAGATCTCAGAAGCTAATCAGGATCAGTTCTAATTAATATTTGGATAGGGGACCACCAAGGAACAGGGTTGCCGGGTCCCCCCTGGCCAGTTGCAGGGGATGGGGAATAGGGTTGTCAGACCCAGGTGGGAAATCCTTGGGAATTTGGGGATGCAGCCTGGGGAGGACAGGGACCTCAGTGGGGTACAGTGCCACAGAGTCCACCCTCCAAAGCTTCCATTTTCTCCAGGGGAACTGATCTCTGCAGCCTGGAGATGATCTGTAACTCCAAGGGATCCCCCAGTCCCACCTAGGGTTGCCAAGTCCGGGTTGGAAAATACCTGGGGACTTTGGGGGTGGAGCCAGGAGGTGGGGTTTGGGGAGGGGAGGGGCCTCAGCATGGTACAATGCCATAGAGCCCACCTTCCAAAACAGCCATTTTCTCCAGGGGAGCTGATCTCTGCCAGCTGGGGATCAGTTGTAAAAGCGGGAGATCCCCAGGCCCTACCTGGAGGCTGGCAACCCTAGTCCCACCTGGAGGCTGGCATCCCTACTGAGGAAGTCCAGGGTTGCTACACAGGGGCAGGCAGTGGCAAACCACCTCTGTCCATCTCTTGCCTTGAAAACCCTATGGGGCACTGTAAGTCAGCTGCGACTCAACAGCACTGTCCACTTTCCAGTTATTCATGGAGTGGCCCCACCCTTCTAATTGTTTGTGGCCCAGCCTTGGCAACCAGTAACATGGTGGCCACTGAGAATACTGTGTAGGTTGGTTGACAAAATATCACACCACATTACATTTAAAAAGATTTATATCCCGCATTCTCCAGAAGCAGCCTGAGGTGGCAGGTTCACAACAGCTGCCTTTTAGTCTGGAGTGTGTCGCTTGCGAATATTATTAATGCAGGACAGCCGCTAAAAGCCACTGCAGTGCAGTGAGGCAGGATTGCCAGGTCTCTGGATCTGGCCCCAGGCTCAGATTTCGGAGCTCATTTCCTCCAGGGCTCAGGGCAGCAGGCTGAAATCTCAGGGCCATCAGCAAATCACTTGGCTTCTTTTAAGATGTCTTTATGCTTGCAGAAACTGCTGCACAGGCAGATTGGCGATGGCAGGCAATAATCTGGCACTATCAACTCAACTATATTTTATGTTAGCACATGGTTCCATGCTTTTCAGAAAAAAAAATTGTATGTGTCACTCCAAAGCCACATGATTATGAGTGCACACATTCCTAGATGCCATATGGTACAATTTCTAGCTGTGTATGGAAGCATGGCATTGGCTGCTAATAATGCTGTTGAATGCAGCTTCAATGAGCCCTGCCCTCAGGGTTTTGGATGCTGGGGACCTGCCAAGCCTAGAGTGCAGAGTAAAATACATATCTTGGGGAGATCTGGGCATAGGGTTGTCAGCTCCGCCTTGGGAAATTACCTGGAGATTTTGGGGGTGGAGCTTGTGGAAGGCAGAGTTTGGGGAGGGACTTCAGCAGAGTATAATGCAGTAGAGCTATTGCTTACTTCCCATTCAGCCTCTGAGACTGCTTTGGGTCACGCATATACCGTCAGGCTAATGACTTGGTCGGGCTAATAAAAGAGAAGAAACCCCAGAAATGTCCTGAGCTCCCCAGGATTGACAGAAAAGTGATAGGCTCAAAGATGAAACACAAACAATTTTTATTACCAAATCCTCTCGCTGTTTTAATTTAGGAACATTTATGGGAAGTTTCAGATTTTAGTTTTCCATTCCTACAATATCTCTTACTTGTTCTCATTTTAAGATACTAAAAACATGTTTCCGTACACGTATCTTTTTACGCTATATCCAAGATATCCCTCTTCCCAGCAAACAAAACAACGAAATCACGATGCTAAAATAATATCTACCTATCGATCTGATTTCTTTCCCCCTCACCCGCTGTGAAATCTACAGGAAACATGTTCCGTTATTAGTATTTATTGATTACATCATCCAAGTCAAAGGGAGGAGGCGGTTTGCAAAAGCTGTGAACGTTTCTCGGCGCTGTAGGCTCTTTAGAGAGGAGCCCTGAGCGGCTCTTTAGCTATTTGGCGTTGCTCCTCCTTTTCTCCTCTCAAGCTAGTCTGAGGTTGCAGGGCTGGCTCCCCCCCTCCCCTCCCTATTTTGGAGAAGTGGTGTCTGAAGCCTGGACAAATTGGGGGAAGGGAAGCAGGAAAGTAAAGTGGGACTGCACTTGCTCCGCCGTGCAACCGGGTCTGTCTTCTTTCTCCCCTACTCCGGGGGGGGGGGGGGTCCTCTTGGAAGGGAGGGTTTACACGGCACATGGGAAGCAGTTTGGAATCCTGGAGGCGGCGGACGAAAGTGGTGCGGGTTTTGCTGCTCAAAGTTCCCGTTCCGCCCGGGCGGCCGGTCTTGTGAGACACTGTGTCATCGTGCCCAGCTGGGGCGAGCGGGAGGAAAATCCCTGAGAGCCAAATTTGGCACCGGGGGTGGGGGGTGGGGGGGAGAAATGCCATCTTCAGTGGTTTGCGGCGCCTGCTGAAAGCGACCGAGCGAGCCCCGCCGGCCACAGACGCTACTACGCTCCTGGCTGGGTAATGTGCGAGAATCGTCGCCCTCACCGTTCGGCGTGTGAACCCTTTTTATTCTATTTAATATAGACGTATCTAGACATATATATATAATTTTTTTTAAAAAAAATGACGATCTGCTTGGAAGCATCATGGCCAATGGGACGGGGGCGACGGTCATGCTGAAATGCGTGGTGGTCGGAGACGGAGCGGTGGGCAAAACTTGCCTGCTCATGAGCTATGCCAACGACGCCTTCCCGGAGGAATATGTGCCCACCGTCTTTGACCATTACGCAGGTAAGAAAGATGGGCCAAGGTGGTGGTGTGGGGAGACGTGTCTCGCTTGGAAGTGCTGAGTAAGTGCTGTACCACTCGCTTCCCCCCCCCCCCCCCCCGCAAGCAATGCAGGAACTTCAGCAAAAACTTTGCTGTTTCCAGTCCTTCTCCTTCGCTTTTCACCCCCCTCCCTTTCTCATTGCCGCCGCCTTGACCTTCTGAACAGTGCCTGGATTCGTACCCTTCCTTGTTACCCCTTTTGCAAAAATCAGAGCTGCCAGAAAGGACTGGATGGAGCATTTGTCAGTCCATGCAGTTGTTGTTGTTGGGGGGGGGGGGGTTTCCCTGATATGGCCGGAAGAGGACGGGAAACTTGGGCTTACTAGTTATATATCACAAATTGTGGTAGGTGTGCACTCACACAGGGGTCATCTTTTGTTGCATTCACTCCCCTGACAGCCATTCTGTCCCCAAAAGTGCTTTGGGAAAACTATTTTGCACAGAGGCAAGCAGCTGTTTCACTCTATACCGCCCCCCCTCCTAAGACGTCTGTGGTGTTTTATTATTGTTGAGTCTGGCAGAGTAATTGAAACCACTCTTGCTGCTGCTTCTTGGTCGAAAGAGAGTGAAGCAAGAGAAAGAGAGAGAGGAGAGCTTCTCTTGGGGTGCCTGGCTTCATTTTCTCTCTGCTTTGTTTTGCAGTCAGCGTGACTGTTGGTGGCAAGCAGTATCTCCTTGGGCTGTATGACACTGCGGGACAGGTAAGGACTTTACTGATTCAACACCTTCAGAGAGCCAGATTGGGTCCTTTTTGAGAGAGAGAGAGAGAGATCAGCATATGGTGTTTTCCAAAGCTTTAGCTCTTTTCATGCTTACTTGCACACACTGAATTATTCAAAGATGTCTGTTTATGTTGAGGAGTCTCACTACAGCTGCCTGCCGTAAGCACCTCGTTGGCTGCCTTGTCACACAGACAAGGGGGGGCGGAGCTGCTTCCCAGAGCTGGCCCCCCATCCCAGTTTTAAAAAGAAATGATAAAAGCACTTCCCTTAATGTCCTGATCAAACTCCTGTCCCACAGTGAAAACAACCAGCCGCGAGATACTTTATTTTTAGTTCCAAATGGCTGGGTCCTCTTTTGAGTTCTGCCTGGCTCCTCATTGGTGAACGGGCAACACGAGCCTCCAGCTCTGATTGGTGAATAATGGCATCATCTAATGTTATGGGAAGGCATTTTGTTTGACTGTGTTTATTGCAGCCCAGGGAAGCATCACTTTCTATCCTGAAATCATCCTTGGAGTCAAAACATTTGCAAAGGAATGACTGACTAGTTCTGGAGCGCACCAGACTAGGGTGCATCCTTTCTGCTGCAAGCACATCTGTTCAGGCAGGAACGGAAATCCCAAATTACTGCTCTGGCTTCCAGATCAGACATAATGAACAGCAAGAATAACAAACTCCCACTCAGTGCTTGCCAGTTTTTGCATTATTTTAGACATAGCAGTGCCTAGCTTTTGTAGTCCCCTAACAGGCGATTGCTGTTGCCTCGTGCCAGGGTGCTTTAATTACAGATGTTCTCATCAAAGAGGTAGAGCTCGGAAGTGGCCCAAGAAAAATGTATTTGAAAAACCAGTTACATGTTTCTCTGATGTCTGTACATCATAGAAAGACCCATATCATTTGATGTCACCAAATATAGTTCAGCCTAGTTTATCTGAATCATATAGGAGAAATAAGCAAATGAGCCCTTAATACACAGTAGTCTCAGTTTACATAATTAACAGCACTTAATGATATGTTTTATTATTATTATACTGCTGTGGTTTTATTTAATTCTGTGTTTTAGTTGTTTTAACATATTGTGTGTAAGTTGCCCTGAGCCCGCCTCTGCAGGGAGGGCGGGATACAAATCAAACAAATAAACAAATAAATAAATATATAGTTTAATTAAGGATTTTTTGTCTGTTTAAAAATAATGATCAGATGATGTGGAATTAAACACTGGCTAAAAAAATTGAGGAGGCAAACATTAAAAAATAATGAGGTAGTTGTTTTCTTTTGTTGTCTAATCCTTAATGGCTCACACTGCAGTTGTACCCTCAAACTTTTTCTTCATTGTCAGGCGTGCTATAAACGTTCAGAGTTTCACTTGCTGGAGCCTTATATAAACAAGGAAAAAAGCAGTAGGGCATTCAACAAAATTGCAAGAGTCTGCAGTCCTTCATTAGGCACTCCAGAAGAGCATGTTTTCTGACCCATTAAAAAAATCAAGACATCATGGGTAGCAATTACTTGAAGTCATACACTACAAAATGTTCTGAATGACCCTCACAGGGTAGTTGAGCCTGATGTTGTTAGGAAACCTGTGTGCTTATGGCTGTAGTAGCTGGACCTTCAAGGAGAGGGGCCTTAATCAGTGGTAGAGCACATGCTTTAACTGTGTAAGGTCTCAGTTTCACTCTCCAGCAACACTAATTCAAAAGGATGCTGGAAAACTCACTAGCTGAGGCCTTGAAGAAATGTTAGTAGAGCAATTTTGGGCTGGGGTGAACTGATGGCCAGTATGACACAGTGCTTCCTTGGTTTATCACAGTTCTTGATGTAATAAAAGGTTTGTTAGTACATTTGTAGAGTATGCTGTACATGTGAGAGAGAGGCTTGGCGTACGTTTGGAGGTAACCTTCTGTGGCTAGAGTGCTTAGCCACTGGAACTGTTCATCTCTCTGAATGAAGGGGAGTCCCTGTTTGGGCCTCTTCAAATGTAACTTAAGGCCAATGAGAATTGCTTCTGCTGACAGAAACCCATCTGGCCTTAGTATGATGGGAAGGACTGCCTCTTCCAATATGAATGTGCCTGCCGTCAACAGAGGACCTTCTTTGGGTGCTTGTGTCAGCAGCAATGAGAGGGACAGTGAATAAGCATAGGACCTCTTCAGTTGTGGCACCATATCTCTGGAACTCCCTCCCCCAAGAAGGTCACTTAGGCACCTTCTTGATTGACTTTCAGCCCCCAGGTTTTTGAGGTTTTCTGTTCAACTTGCCTGCTTTTAGTTTGCCCTTCTAAACCTCCCCTGCTGCCTTTGGTTAAAGTGCTCTGAGACGGTAAGTGTGACCGCAGCCATATGGTCTGTTTTTTGTTTGCTTCTGTTGTTATACTATTGACTCAGCAATTTTCTGCTTCTTAATTTTTTTCCATTTGTTTTAATGGTGGTGGTGGTTACTGACTCTTGTTGTATTTATGATTTTTATGGTATTGATGCAAGCTGCTTTGGATAACTTCTTTGGGGAAAGTGGGATACAAATAAAATATGACTGACTGATGCTACAGCCATCTACATGCAACAGCATTTTATTTACAAATTTGATTGTTTTGCTTGAATTTTTAGATTATTGCTCTGTTAATGCACCTATGTTTTAGTGTATTTATTCTATTGTTTTAACTTGTTGTAAGCCGCCCTGAGCCTGCTTATGCAGGGAAGGCAGAATATAAATCAATAATAATAATAATAAGCTAGAAATAGTGTTGTCCATGATTAAAACAGATATCATGGAATTCCATCAGTCTTTAAAGGGATTGGGGCCCATGTAGGAAGAGAAGAGGTGATGTAACCCTTGAACACCTGCTCAGTTTTGCTAATTCAAACCATGCTGCTATTAGCAGTTTTAAAGGGGATTAGACAGGTTCTTTTAAAAGAACAAAAAATGCACAAAATTTTTGTAATACCTTTTATTAGGACTTGACCAAAGAGACACAAAACACAATGCAAGCTTTTTGAGCTCACTAGAACTCTTAATCAGGCTACATGTTACAAAATAAAATTTAAAAAATCAGAGGAGGAAAAAAGCAGATTTTTCCAGTGGTAACCTTTAGATCTGGTGTTGCTGGCATTCTTTGTTTTGGGTTTTACAAACCTGCCATTTCTACCCTCTAAAACTGCTAGTGCAGGAAACCTGATTCCAGTTCCTGAAATCAAGTTGAAGGGGGCTTAAACCCCCTCTTCCCTTCCCAGGCAGCCCAGATTTGAATGTCTGCTGTGCATGCAACTTACCTTTAACTGACTGATAGAGATCTGTGATTTCTTTCAAGTCTGCTTATGCCCTCGTTTGAACTATTAAAACTGGCCCAATGTTATGCTGGCCCTCTCTCTGGTCTCCTGTCCTGAGGTTATTTTGAAAAAAGAAAGAAGGCAAGGCAGAGTGGGGCCTTATAGAAAGGTACCAGTCAGAGGGGCTGTGACATCAGCACTCTGTCATCTTGGAATAATAGTTAATTATTAGGGGGGAGGGGCTGCGGGCCTGTGGCTTGCCTGAGGTCATTTAGCGAGTTTGTGGCTTCCCACTGACATACCATACAGTTCATCACTAGGTTTCACTTGCTTTCCAGATGTCCATCTGATGTCTTACCAATGTGTGACAGCAGAAAAGAAAACTGGTATTTTCATTCTAGAGGGTGAAATGAGAGAATGATCAGTGTGTGGTACACTCTTAAAATTACAGTATATCCTCAGTCATTGGGAGTTATGAGTCCTGGGAGACTTGCACATGGCAGCCCTTTCCTGTAGAATTCCCATTGTTGCTGTGTGGTCCAGTGCAGCACAGAAGCACCAGGGCTTCCAGGTGGCATGTTTCCCCACATTTCCCCAGCCCTAGGATTGCCAACCTCCAGGTGGTGGCTGGAGATCCCCTGGAATTACAACTGGTCTTCAAATGACAGAGATCAGTTCCCCTGGAGAAAGTAGCTGTTTTGGAAGCTGTCCTCTATGGCATTATACCCTGCTGAGATCCCTCCCTAACCCCCCCCCCAAGTCTTCAGGAATTTCCCAATCCAGAGCTGCTAACCCTATCCAGTCCCCATGGTGGCTGTCCCCCTTCCCCCACTACTGGGGGGGGGGGGCTTTCAAGATTTTTTTAAACTGGGAATTCATATATTGATATACCCTTATATTGGTATGTGGTTTTTAAAAATCCTGTAAAAAGTCCCCTGCAACATTCGGGGGTGGGGGGGTGGGAATGGCCACCTCAAGGACTAGGACAGGGGACCCGGCTGCTGTATGGGTGGGTCTGAGAAAATCTGGACTTTCCTGGCCTCACAGCAGCCTTCCAGGCTTTGCTGTGATCTTTCTGAAAGCATCACAGCAAAGCAGGTTTAGGACAGATAAAGAAAGGCTGTGGAAAACCTAGGAGGTGGGTGAATGAACCACAGTGCTGTGGGGAAGTGAGGGGAAGACCCAGGTTCCCACCAGCAGCACATTTGGGGCAAGTAGACGAGGTGGAAAAGGTTCCTGTTCAACAGGAACAGATGGTTTGACCCAAAGAGCTTCCTAGCATGAGTAAACCTAGAGAGAATTGAACACATTTTGCAAATTAAAATGCTTGTTCCACAATAAAAGATAAATCAAAACCACTGAGGTCAAGTGATCTGATCTGTCATGTCACAAGACAAGTTGAAAGCCAGTTTTAGGACAAGCCAGGCTTCCTGTACAGTTTTAGATTGCAGCTCATTACTTCCCAACTGCAGATTTTGTCATGAGGTTTTATTGCTGTGAGGCCAGGCTGGGTCAGGGGACTTACTTTTACACATGTTCTAGGCAGGATCCCTGACAGGCTGTTACTGGCACTGCTTTCCCTCCTCCCTTTCAACCTAAAACCTAAGATTTTTCAGTTCTAGCCCACATTAGGTTGGAATGAAGACCTTCTTTGCAGTTAGCCATATACTTTGGGAAAGGTAGCAGTTCTCTTCGGAAAGTTATCTTACAAAACCTTCTGTGAAAGCCTGCTGACACATGGATTTATGCAGGCAGATGAGCTGGTAGCACTTTTTGTGAGTTGGTCCATGTAGCGCTGTGAAGGTACTTAACTGACAGAAATTCTGTTAAGTCTTTTGAACCAAACTTTGCCCTTTCATGGTACAATGCACAAATGGTACAAATGTTCACCGTTTTTTAAGCTGTTAATTGCCGTGGGTTTCCCCTTCCTATTGCTGTTTTGGCACCGTTTTACTGATTAGGGCTTCTTTTCCCTTCCTAGTGTTATCCAAGCTAGTCAGGGATCATGTAATAAGTATGCTGATGTCACAACACTATATAGCAGATCAGATTTGGTTATGTGGTGATGTCACTGAAGGCAAGCAAATGAGATTTAATGTGAGAATAGTGCTTCCCAAACCAGTAACGTGGATGATGCTAAACAATTAGGTATCATATTAATCATAGTGATGTCAGTGAAGGCTAATGAAGTATATCCAGAGCAATCCCCCCCCCCCCCCAAGAAAAAAGCCAGGAGCCCTATCTCTGTAATAGTGTACCATGGTGTATCTGTGCTGGTAAATATGAGTCAATAGTCAAGAGTTGCCAAGACTGTCCTTTTTGTTAATTAGTTCAGTTCCAATCAGCAGTTTCTAAAGTTAATGTCACAGGCAGCGGCTAGGAAAGTTCACTACTGGCTGCCACCACTCTGGTATGGGTCTCCTTGGGAGGGCCCAGAGCACCCACCCTACCCCTTGTTACAGTACTTTTACAACAGGTTTCCCCTTGTACGTGACCAAATGAGGCGTGCGGACCCAGGCAGAGTAACAAATAGTTCTATGAAGAGATTTAACAACAACTTTAGATCAAAACAAATAGGAAAAATGAGCAAAGTAAAGGCTGTAAATCAGTAAAATAACAAATCCTACAGTCCTAGCCTTCCCTAGGTACCCTGTTCACAGTCTAACTCACCCCTTTTTGGATCCCATCTGTGGGGTTATGACTGAACGCCTCCCAAGTCAGAATCCCCCCTAAGTGTAACAATACCACAGCGCCAAGGAGCCTCCGCTTGCAGCTGCTTCACCGGCCCGGCTCCCTGAGAGAGAGAACCTCCCTCCCACTCTGGGCAAGGCCTTTTATCTCCTCCTCTCAAGCAGCACCCTCTGTTCCCCTGCTGGCGTAGTTTTCCCTCCAAAATCTCCTGCTACCCAATCACAGGGTCCAGAGGGAACCTAGGAAATGTAGGCCCTGATGGCTACTCCAATACTGGCTTCCCTGGAGCCACTAGGCCTCCCCAAAGCCTGTAGGCTGCACCACTATAGGCCCATGATCATGACAGTTAATCATCCTCCTATAGTATGGTTTGTTTTTTCCCTGACTACCTGCACCTGTCTTTAGCCGGGTCCTTCGGCCTGCCTCCCCTGCTGAGGTCCTTCACCTGGTCTTGGTAGCTCCTAGCTTTGGCTACCACATCCTCTGGCAGGGTTAATGCTGGCATTAGCTAGGCCCCCCCAGGCCTGGCCCAGTGGTAGTTGTGGCTGAACTTTCCCAGTTCAAGGGAGTCCTGTGTCTCACTGTTGAGAGATCAGGCCATGCTGGCTACTCTTCTTCCCAGTTCCTAGCTGATGTCAGCCAGGTACTGTCCTCCCCACCTCCTTTAGCTAGCCCATTTTATCCTTCTTCTCCTGGATGTCTCCCCCATTCCTGCAGCCCTGTGCCTACTATTGAGTAGGTCTTTTCTCCCTCAGAAACTGGCCCTGGATGTCTGCCTGCTCCTGCCATGCCCTCATAGACCCCCAGGGTGCCTCCTTCTGCCGTGTTACGGGGTGCTGACATGTTTAGAGCAATGCCCATGTTCCAGCCCTTCTCCCCCAAGACTGGGGTGACCAGGGATGTGACAGGGCACATTTTTTTGTTCTGACAAAAAAGTTTACATTAATCAGCTGATCTCTAACTATAGTTCTAGGGAAAGGTGTCCTAGTCTTGGTTCACTCAGAGGTAGAAGAATTTATGAGAAATGTCACCATCAGTGGCAGAGATAATGGGACTTCCAGCCATTTGAAGGAATGCTCTTAAGAAGGCTTCAAGTGAATTTTCACCATGTGCCAGAGAAAGCTGTCCAGCAGGTATGACTAGCTTCTGTATTCTCAGGAGATGCTTCATTCCCCAAGTAGTTCAGGGAGCACAAATGTCCTTTTCCACATATTATGTCATTCTTCATAGACGACTAGGTGCTAATGACCATTTACAAAATCTAAGAATTTGTGTAGCATTTAAAATGTGAAAAATCCCCGTTTCTTCCAACTTGATTTCCCCCCCCCCTTTTCTTTATAAGTGATATTATGCCTTTTTTTTTTAACCCAAGTAAAATTTCGCAGAGCTACCAGGGCCAGGTAAAATTGCTTTAGGAGCTGGATTTGGCTCATGGGCTGCTAGATGGTTATCACTGCTGTGAAGCATAGCCTCTTCGGAGTACTTAGTCAAATAGGAACAGGTGTCTAATTGCACCTGATTTCCCTAACAAATCAATATGGCACATAGGAACATCGTAACTGCAGGCTTGAGAGCTGATACAGCACAGTGGTTCCATACACTCTATGAGCTAGAAGTTGCCAATGCAGATCTTACTGGATGGTCTTATGCAGGTCATTGGGGCTGATCCTGTTCCTATCCTACTATTCAACTGAGAAAAGTTTAAAGCCTTCCTGCAGCCTAAGGAGCCTTCTTCCAAATGAATTGGCTCTTCTATTGGCAGGTAAATCATTCGGACAGAGGTTTCTTCGCCTGGAGGATGGTTGGATTCATGCCACTATCTTTTAATCTCATCTCCTTGTCCCCATCCCATAATATAGGTATAATAATATTGCATTGGGGATTTATTTATGCTCTAAGAGATTATTTTGATCATGTAGGTTAGTTGCTTTCTTAGGAATCCTAAGTGTAGCAAAAATATTATGATGGTACTGTGAAAATGGTTAAAAATAACATTCCAGGTTTAGTTTGGATGCAGTAGCAAACCATGGTTTACTATGGTGTGAGTTTGGGGGATCCAGGCTTACACACTCCATTCCTCTTGCAGGCGGCCAGCTAATAAATTATTTCTTCTTGCATCCCAGCCAGCAAACTATGGTTTGCACTTTCCCTTCAAACCAGCGAACTATTCTAAATTGGAAATAAATCACTATTTGAAATCCTGGTTTGGAGGAAGACAACAAATCATAGTTTGTTGGTTTGCTAGGAAAGTGGAAATAATTTATTAGTTGGCCACGTTTAATAGGAGGTTCATCCATGTGGCAACAAAGCATGATACGCTATGTCTGAACTGAACCCATTGCTCACAGTGGGTAACTTCTTATTCAGGATCTATAGAGGAGTGTGGAGTACCAGGAAATTACTATAGAGTTCCAGTAAAATGTTTCAGAGAGGGGAGGCAGCATGTTATAGTCTGATCTTGTCAGATCTTGGAAGCTGAGCAGGGATGGGAAAACACCAAGGAAGACTCTGCAGAGAATGGCTACAGCAAACCACCTTTGCTTCTCACTTGCCTTGAAAGCCCCTTACTGAGGTCGCCTTAAATCAGATGGCACTTACGTATGTAGCAGAACACTTCATATGCAGTAATCACTGCATGCTTTGCAACCCTGCAAAATACACTAAAACTCCGAAGATTAAAATCTAGAATGGCAACATCACCACCTCAGCCAAAGCACAAGTCTAACTGCATTCATACAAAGGCTTTCTGGAAAATGTACATCTAAAGTGTCTAAAAAGCAGGAAGGGGAAACACTAATAAACCTCTGGGGGTGTCAGAAGGCCTGAGTCTTCACCGTTGTCAGTTGAGCTTAATCCGTCGAAAGCAGGGCACTCGGCAGGATTCTCGATGTGGATCTGCAAAGGACTCAGACAGGGACCTGGTGCTCTCTATATGCGAAACCTGGGTTATGAAGGGTTTTAAAAGTAAAAACCATCACATTACATTGGGCCGAGAATCTCAGCAGCTGCTAGTGGAATTCGCAAAGAACCAGATAAATGCATTGCTGCCAGCTCATAGCAACTAATAGGCAATCTACAGCACTAGTTGCAACTTCTGAACCATCTTCAAGGGCAGCCCCATGTAGATAGAATGCACTGCAATAGCCGGTCTTTGAACTGGCATCACTGGTGTCTACAGAGGGATGTAGTCCTTGGGACTACTCTTGTATTATCCTGGCATAACATAAAACTAAAGCAGCAACCTTACTTGTCTGTATGTGTGTTTCTTATAAGTGTTGGAGAGAAGAGAGACAAAGCATGCTCTGTGTGGTATTTAAAGCTTTGAGAAGGTTTCTCATGAAGACTTCCATTCGGAAATTTGTTTCCTGTCCTATTCCAAAAGTTTAGGATGGATAAATTGTTATGTAGACATAAATTCTAGTGTTTCCCATTCTGAATGGCAACCAGACTTGAAGCCACCTTCCCAGAGTCTCTGCCTACAGTCCCTGTGAACTGCTATAAGGGGTTGATTCTGTGTCCTCCTATTGCTCCGCCTTGTCCAGGGTTGAATAGGAATGCTACAATTCCAAGGAAAAGCTGAAAAGCCACAGAATGTGAAAACGGCTGCAGAATTCAAATTCCTAAGAATTTAAAGCTTTTTTATTTTTCAAGTTGCTTGAAAGTGTGTGGAAAATGCCTGCTTGGGAGCCTGAGGAACTGCTGAGCAGAGCTTTGATGTCCAGAATATAGGTCCAGTCCTTTGATAGCCTGCATAGCTCCTTGCTCTTCCCATAAGTAACAGAAAGCAGACTAAATTATACTGACTCATTAATTTGCTTAATTTATGCCAGTCACATAACTCTGCATTACTTTTTGCATTTTTAAAACTTCTTTAGCTCAGATTATTCTCAGCCTCCCTCCCCCTCCCCTTTTTCTTTGTAGCCTTTAACTGTATGCCTGGTTTGTGTGTATAATATGCCTGGTTTATGTGTGTAATGTGTTGTACTAACCGTGGCTGAGGACAGACTCAAGTTCTGCTGCGCCTCCGTGGTGCAGCAGAACAAGGTGGGGGGAATTGCCCCCACTGCGCGGTGTTCACACGCCGCCGCAAGGAAGCCGCCCGCAGCATCCAGACTGCGGGCGGCTTCCAGCGGCAACGGCAGAACACCACGCGGCTCCCCCGGCCTGGTGCGCATTCACACCTGCCGGAAGCGAGTGGAACGCGCGTGCAGCAGCAGGGACACGGCTGCTGCGGGAGGAGCGCGGCGCCGGACGCATTGCGTCTGGGCCTCCTCCTCCAAGCAGATGTGGCAGTCTGGACTGCTGCTCTGCCTCCGCTTTTAAAGCGGAGGCAGAGCAGGCCAGACTGCCAGTCTGTCCTCAGCCCTTGTTTCAAATATAGAAATCATATGTTCTCTCCGAAAGAAAATAAAACAATATGTGGCGTGGCCTTTTCTTGGGAACTTAAAAGTTAACTTTGACAGATGCCCCCCCAAAATTGATGCAAAGAATGGTGATTCATACCAAAGAGAGATTTTTGCAGGCTTTCATTAGCCAGCACTGCTGTGGAAAGAAATTACGATGTGGAACTGTAACTGGGACCTTCCCCTCCTCAAGCAGCCAACCTCAAGCTATGATGTGCCTCTGCTCATACGCCTGTTTTAGCCCTGCTAATGGCTACCCTTCAGTACACGAAGGTTGGCTTTCTTCGGCAGCTCTGACCAATATCTATTTTTGGTTCCCCTTCTAAAAACAGATGGTTCTGATTGAGAGCCTTCTCTTACAATTCCTTGGCCATAAACTGTGAGAGCAACAGATGGTTCCCAACGGAGTGATTACAAACCATCGGGATGTTTCCCTGGAGTGTGCAAATCTTAACTAGATTTCCCCACCCCAATTCAAGAGAGCCTTTTTCTTTTTAGAATCATCCTGTGTCTTAAGAGAAATTGAGAACAGGTCTAAGAGACTTGCAGTGCAACCTGTGCAGACCTACTCAGAAGGAAGTCCCACTATGTTCAATTAAGTTTATTTCTAGGTAAGTGAGCCTTGGATTGCAGCCTTAAGCAAAGCAAAGAGGGAATAACTAACTGCTAATTACTTTCTGAGGTGTAGATGGGACGGGGCAGAGGATGGGACCATACCTGTGCCTGGGACAATCCTATTTCTATGTGTTTATTCATCCATGCATGAGAAATTAGTCCTAGACTGATCCGTCTGGGGTATGATTGAATCTCCACTCTTCTCTGTCTTCTTCATCAACATTCAGTGGCTGAATGAATATGCTTTACTATGTCAGACTACAGGCCCAGGGGCCGCAAGAAGCGGAAATATTGGTATTTCTGTCCTATTGCACAGGAAAGGGGGCTTGATGGGGGAGTCTTCTTATGTGAGACTTCCTCAGTTACAGAAGCGTAAAATGCAGCAGTGTGGATCCTATGGTATATCTCTGCAACAGAAGGGATTTCTCTCAGCAGAATGAAACTTTCTCACCTCCACCCTTCCGTTGCTGTCCAAAAGTATCCCCCAAATGCTGCTTCTAGGGGACAGGAACCCTTGCCCCCTTGAACAGCATAACGGAAGAGTTGGAGGTCTGCCACAGGAAGGGAGAACTGTGAAAAGTCACCCTCCCCTCCATTAGTGGAAATTTTCCATGGGATCCAAGCCTGTGATGAGAAACAGGAGATGTGGAGTGAAAGGCAATCGCTTCTTTTGGTAATCTCACAGTTTAGGGGGAGGTGCTGTGGCTCGATAGTGCACATGCTTTGCATGCAGAAGTTTATAACTTCAATCCCTGCTACCTTCAGGGATTGTAGGGAAAGACCTTTCTTGGCCTGAGAGCCACTGCCAGTCAGAGCGGACAACTAGATGAACCAGTGACCAGACTCAGTAGAAGTTCATATGAGACGGTGCTACTCTGCCTGGCCTGCTGTTCTCCCCAACTCCCTGAGGAAGCTGACATTTGGCTTTTAATCTACCACACTGAAAGCATGTCTAACAATTCCAGACAGGAGGAAAATCTTAAATGTTTAATGTGTTCATATACAGATACTATTATTTTGGACAATCATTTTGTGCCCCTGGCCACCTAAGGCAGGTGCCTTTATTGCCCCACACTGGCTGTTCTGTGGAGCAGGCGTGGGGATGGCTTTGCAAGTCCTTCCAGACTGTATGAGTTATCTAGAGAAATAGCCATTATTCTCAAAGCTCTTGAGTGGATCAGAAAAGATACCAGGCTGGGTTTAGGTTTGAATTGTCCATACTTCTACTGTAAAGCAACCTAAGTGTTGGCTGCTGTGGCTGGGCTAAAACTGAGGTAGTGAAGGTGGGTTTCTCTTAGGAAGTTTCTTTTGGATCCAGGTTCCAAAGCTAAGCAAATTCATCAAGCACATTCACAATCCAAATTGTTCAGAACCAACTGGCAGGAAAGGCACTGCATATTTTAGTGCAATTATTAGCAGAGTTTATACCCATCTAAGCCCAGTGTTTAGGATTACACTGCTAGGGAGCAGAAGGGAGAGGCTGAATGGATGCAGGCAGGGTGCAAGGAGCTGGAGGAGTACAGTTAGGGCAGGAGAAAACTCAATCTGAGGGTGGCTTTTTAGATAAGGCACAGTAGACCTTGGCAAGACCCAAGGCTCTGATACGTACCTTTTCCAGCAGGACTGGGAATTATTCCACTTAGTAAGTTTGCATCTTTAAGTTGCTTTTTAAGGTATCATGGGGTTACAAGAGGAACTAAGGTTAATGTTCTAGCCCTCATGGTTTTATGGAAAAACTTGAAAGGATAAGGCAGGTGTAGGTATAATAGTGATGTTCCTCATCCCAGCAGGTGCCAAAGCCTAGAGAACAGAAGCTTTCTTGGCCAAATGAATGAGTCATTGCGTTATTAGACAAACTTTATTTTTCAGTTCTCAGTGGGAGACACTGTCCTTCTCCAATCAGAGAAAATATTGATGTTTTTTAAACCCTATCTTTTGCACAGTGTGTTTAGTGGCTGTTAGGCTGCCTGAACATCCATGATGTAATGTGTGTTTTGTCTGAGCTGACATTTAAAGTTACAAGGCTGCCATTAAAAGTACATATTAAACACTTCTTGACATACCAACTTTAATTTACAAGTTCGGAGTTCACAGATCAGTACAGACAAATCAGAGCGTGCCCGATGGCTGGCCAGTTAACAAGCCTGCTTGCTCTGGCTCCTCTCCCTTTTGCAGCATCAGGTCTGAAGAACTTCCCTCCTTCATGTGTTTGTGTGTGTGTGTGAGGGGGGGGGTTGCTTGCAGTTATGCTTCTTTTAACTTCCTTGGCACATGCTTGTTATGTAAAGTGAAGCCCAGGGACACAGCTGCTGTGGCTGCTGCTTCCTTTCCGTTTACTAATATCAGCATAGGCCAGTGCTGGGAGGCAACATCAGGGGAAGGCCTTGGCCTCTGTGTCCTGTTAGCTGGCCCTCTAGGGCAACTGGTTGGTTGCTGTGTGAAACAGGATGCTGGACAAGACGGACTGTTGGTCAGATCCAGCAGAGCTCTTCTTCTGAGTCTCCCAGACAGTATGTGAGTACCCTATGGAAAAGGTTAATATAAACTAGGATGTACTTATCTTGCTTGCAGAAGGCCCCAAGCTCATTCCCTTGCATCTCCGGTTAAAGAATCTCTTGTTGGGAAAGGGCTTCCTCTGCCTGAGACCTTAGAGAGCTGCTGCCAGTCACAGTAAACTATACTGAGCTAGATGGGCCCAATCATCTGTCTGACCTGATATGTGGCAGTTTCATATGTTCCAGTTCCACAATTGTGCAACAGTCTGTTTGTCAAAGGTGACTTGAGCCATCCATTTGCAGCTCAGAACAAACCAGACTTTTCAACATAAAACTCTGCACTCAGTTGTTGGCTGCGATCACACATACTTAATAATCCACTTTCAATCCACTTTCAGTGTACTTTCCAATTCAGTTTTTACAGTGTGTGATTATTTAGCGTGTGTGACTGGGTCACTGACTGTTGTGCGGCCTGAATGCAATGCTTTTCATGGACTACAACTGGAAGACTGCAGCAGTGGTGATGGAGACTGCTGTTGGTTCACCCTGAGTTGGATCCAGGCTAAAGTTCCCATGGGTGCAAGGATTTCTTCTCACAGAGGATGAGTCCCCCCCTTCCCCTACCAACCTTAAATGCCTCTGAAATATTATTTCTAGGTGTCTCCTCTCCTCCAAGAACAGGATGAGGGGGAAGTTGGAAAAGTTGGACTTCATAAGTGGAAATTGTTGCATCTGCAGAAAATGTCTAGTCTGGATCCAATCCATTGTATACAGCACTGTTTATAAGTTCTTCCACATGATCACAAGTATGATTGTTTGAAGAAAGGTTTGTGTGAACTTGGGAAGGGGCTGTGGCTCAGTGGGACAGTATCTGCTTAGCATGCAGGGGGTCCCAGCTTTATACCTCAGCTGGGAGGGCAGGGTATAAATCTGATAATAAAATTAAAATAAATATTTTTTGACATCTCCAGTTAAAAGGATCAGGTAGTAACTGATGTGAAAGATCTTCACCTGAGACCCTGGAGAACAGCTGCTAGTCATTGTAGACAATACTGACTTCGATGGATTTATGGTCTGATTTCATATAAGGCAGCTTTATGTGTTCATATGACAGTATGAAAAGTTGTTAGATATAGAAAGAGTATATTCTAAGTACATAAAAAGACATTGGAAATTCTAGTGCCCTAAGGCCAGGTAGCCTAATATCCCAAAGGTGTATGGATGGACCAACAACCATTTCCCGTTTAAAAAAGAAAGATGAACACACTAAATATAATCCATAGGAAAGTTCTGTGTTGCATTAAAACAAAAGCATAGTGTGCAAAACTGCACTAGTGCTAGCCAGCAAATATTCCCATCTGCCTTACCTGCTAAATAGGTCTCCTTACACATCAAGAAATTAGCAGTACACAGATTACGGCTGACATCACTCCTTGGTAATTAACAGTCTGTAGGGCAAGACAGAGGGACGGCTGCTGTCCTGTGCCCTTGTTGGAGTCACATAATATGCTATCCTTGGTTAAAACATGGATTTAGACATCCAGGAGCCAACTGGTAGCTACATAAAATCAGATTGGCTAGCCTGTAACTAGGGTCTATTTACTAGTAGCCTCCAGTCACAGGTAGGTTTATGGTCCCTCCCCTCGCCTCTGAGCCCGCCATTGGCGAGGAGAGCGGGATATAAATCTCGTGAAATAAATAATAAATAAGTGACTAGGGAGTGTAGAAGTAACAGAAAGCAATAATTCAAGATAGAAATTCTGAAAAAAACTATTGAACAGCAGTGACCTTTCATTTGGTCTTCCTGTCACCAGTCAGTAATAACATGGATCCAGCCTAGCCCGATCTCGTCAGCTCTCAGAAGCTAAGAAGGGTCAACTTGATTAGTACTTCTGAACATCTCTTGCCTCGAAAACCCAACGGAGTTGCCGTGAATCAGCTGTGACTTGATGGCACTTTCCACCAGCATCACCAGTCAGTAATAAGAAGAACCCCCCCCCCTTTCCTCCCTTCATTTTAGCCCCTTACAAGAAGTACAACAGTCCTGTGGTATGTTAATGTAGTAAAGCAACCAACCAACATGGGATTAACTTTAGAACCTCACAACTCTTTTTTCCACTTTCTTTCAGTACCTGCCCACTGTTATTCTAGCAACAAACAGCTTTTTTCATATCTACAAATAAAAGGATCAGGAGTTTTATATCTTTATAAAAGGTATCCTTATAAAAATGCAGAGAGAGAGAGTTCTTGGCCGTATATTGGAGCCAGAGTACTTGTGTAGCATGAGCAGGAGGGGAAGGATGGGCATCACTGCAGAAGTGAGAGTTGGTATCTTATATTCTATGAAAATAAGTCACATCTCTTGCCCAGCTCCTGGAGTGACCAGGGCCCCTAGACGTTTGTCCCCTTTCTTTCTGTTAGTTGAACTGTATGGGTGGACTGGAAGCTAACTATGAGCAGTCAGTGTGATGCAGTGGTAAAAAAGGCTGATGTGGTCTTGGGGTGTATCAACAGAGGCATAATATTCAAATTACAAGATGCCATAGTCTCATTGTACTCTTCATTGGTCAGGGTGCACCTGGAAATATTGTGTGCAGTTCTAGAGGCCTCACTTGAAAAAGGATGTGGGCAGAAGAGAGAGTGAGGATGATCAGGAGCCTGGAAACCAAGCCCTATGAGGAAAGGCTGAGGGACCTGGGAATGTTCTTTCTGGAGAAGAAGAGGTTGATGGGGGACATGGTTGCTCTCTTTAAGTATTTGAAGGGCTGTCACTTAGAGGAGGGCAGGGAGCTGTTCCTGTTGGCAGCAGAGAATAGGATTCACAATTAGGGTTACCATTCCCCAGTTGGGGGTAGGGGGTTGCCTGGTTTTGTGAGCTCCTGCCTGTCACCGCCAGCTGGCTGGCAGAAGGAAATTCCCCCCCCCCCCCCCCCAACAGCAACATCATGTGATGTACCTACATCACCTGGAAGTGACATAGGCACATTGGTGACATTGGCAACACTCTGTTTTTTGGGCAAAACTCTATGGTTTGAGGGTGATTTCACAAGAACATAAGAGAAGTCAGTGTTGGATCAAGCCAATGGCCCATCCAGTCTAACACTCTGTCACACAGTGGCCAAAATATACCAGGTGCCATTAGGCAGTCCACCAGTAGGGCCAGGACTCTAGTAGCCCCCCCCCCCAAGCACCAAGAATACAGAGCAGCCCTTGCCCCAAACTGAGAGTTCCTATCTCTACCTTGTGGCTAATAGCCACTGATAGACCTCAGCTCCATTTCACCATAGAGTTTTGCCCCCAAACCAGAGTGTCACCCCCAGTGTGCCTACGTCACTTCTGGGTGATGTAGGCACGGTGCACAATGTCACTTTTGGTGATGGCGGCATGTCGGGGCGATACTTCTAGCTCCCAGGATGTTCCCCCCATCCCCCCATCATCATCTCCAATGAACCTGGCAACCCTACTCACAATAATGGGTTTAAATTACAGGTGGAAAGGTACTAGCTGGGTTTTAGGGAATTTTTTTTACAGTCAGAGTAGTTCAGTAGTGGAATCGGCTGCCTAGGCAGATGGTGAGCTCTTCCTCACTGGCGGTCTTCAAGTAGCGGGTAGATGAACACTCATCAGGGATGCTATAGGCTGATCCTGTATTGAGCAGAGGGTTGGACTAGATGGCCTGTATGGCCCCTTCCAACTCTATGATTCTATTCTAGGACTAATTGTTCTATATGGCTGGGATTGTGAGTCAGCCTGAGGTCAAAGTCCATGTTGTTACCTTATGGGAGCCCGAGGATACTACACTAAATGCATTTTGTTGGGGTCAGCAGATCAGGTATCATGCCACACACACTTAAAGAACTTTCTGTTTGGCACTTGTAACTTCACAGCAAGAGGACAAGCTGAAACCTCCAGCCAAACAGTCCCCATGACTATCATATTTTGCAGCTGCTCAGAAGGGAGACAACACTAGGCCTAATTCAGGGGCTTCAAAGGTCAAAACAAATGGCTTCAGGTACAGGCTTTCCATTAAGATTTGAGTGAGAACCTGTGAGGTGTAGTGGTTAGATCAGACTAGGACTGGGATGAACTGGGTTCAGACCAGTGTTCCCTCTAAGCCGAGTTAGTGTAAGCTAGGTCACAGTTTTTTAGCCTCCAGCTCACACATTTTTGTCTTAGCTCAGGAAGGATGGCTCCAAAGCAAACTAACTTATGCAGTAGCCAAATTGCTTGCTCTTAACTTCAATGCCAGTAGCTCACAAAGTAGAATTTTTGCTCACAAGACTCCACAGCTTAGAGGGAGCATTGGTTCAGACCCTCACACAGCCTCCCTGGGTGACCCTGAGCCAGCATTGTATGGCCCAGCAAGTATTCTTCAGTGTAATGTTGTGAGGATAAAATTAGGGAAGGTGTGAGGGCTGCCTTTGAGCTCCTTAGAGATAAAAATCGAATCAATACGTTTTATGTGGCTACCAGCTGGCTCCTGACTGTCCATATCCAAGCCTTGCCTTGGTATAGCAGTTCCTCAGATCAGGCCATAACATTTTAGCACAAGAGAGTTCTTATTTATTTTATTTGGCTTCTATGCTGCTTTTCTGCCCCAAGGTTTCCAAAGTAGGACATTGTTATGCTGAGCTGCTTCCAAATTATCACTGTAGCTTGCAGGTTTATTTCCTTTGCGCATTATGATTTGAGACAGTGAGGGAGAGAGGCCTTCCCTCAGCACCCTGCTATGGAAAGCCCTGGTTCCACACTGCGTGGTCCCAGGCATTCTCATGCTGCAGAGGTCCTTCCAGCTCATACAGCTTTCAAGCTCTTTCCAATTCTCATTTTCCAGCTGTTTCACCCCTACCCACCCCTCTTCCTATCTCTAAGGCTGCTCTGGCAACAGAACAGTTTTCTTTCTAGGTAAAGGAGTACTGATGCGTGCTTTAACATAGCTTCATTTGGTGCAGTTTTTCTGAATTGTGTTGATTTCCTGCTCCCATCCATTCCATGTGTTCAAAATATTCCAGTCAAGTTCTTCAAATATTTTTCATGCCTCAACCCACTCACTCCTTCAGGCTAGAAAGAAAGTCTTGTATGTATGCCTGCGCCTGCAGAAACGTGGCTGGGTTTTAGGATGAATGTTTCCTGGATCTTGGTTTGCTGCCTGAAAACACTGAGGGTTTTGTTTGTATTAATTAACTAAAATTATCATTATAGGTTGACACTACCTGAGATGATGGCTTTGTGTATGTCACACAGAAAAGGCACAGAATGTAGTGCTGGCAAAATTCAGTTTCCTGTGTATGTCGGAGTAGTTCAACAGTTTTTGCTGCTTCATTTTAAAAAGACAGCAAGTTTCTAGCTCCTATGACTTTAAGGAGAGATGCTTGAGAGGTTGTGGGTGCGCTGCCTCTGGAAAATACCGAAAGCCGGAGGGATGGCTGCATAAGATTTCCGTGGAGGAAGGAAGCTAGTCACTTGCATTAGCCCCTTGCCTGTATCTAGCAAAATAAAAAGTGGAGCAAATATAAGAATGATGTAAATATGTTCAAATTACATGATTCTTACCGTTCATACAATTACGTTTTTCTTTGCTGCAGAGTTTCTTGAGGCAAGAGGCAGGGGAATCATATTAACTTGATCAAGGATGGAACTTCTGTACAAGGGAGCATGGTCTTCCTTCACTGGGGGGGGGGGGGGGGGGGGGTTGTGTGGATTAAGATGGGCCAGGCATTGGAGCCCCTCCCCCCTCTACTTCCGCTTGTAGCTGTTTGAAAATAAACACAGCAGCTAGTTGCCCTGGCAATGACCCTGTCTGTGTTGCTGTCTTTTAACCAGGGCTTGCCTCTGGAGCCTAATGCCATGGCTGATATAGAATTCCCAGCTGCCCGGCATTTACATCCAGGATAGTTTATACCTTCGTGACATCTAAGGTCATATATACATCCTTTAAAACATTAATTTCAATATGTTATTTAATGTGTTTTAATGATTTACAGAAAGTAATACCGTATACTTCCACTGTTCCCATGGTCGGTCCCTGTTATCTGGTTCTTGAGCATGGTAAATCACTGCTGTCTGTGTCTGTATTTACTTTTTGGGAATGTCTTGTTAAGAAAGAGTCTGCACTCACAACATTTTAAGGATTGGGGTGCTACAAGCATGTCCCTATTTTCATCTGGGAAAATGTTGGTGAATATGTGATACACATACCTGAAAATGTGAAAACCTGTAGCAGGATATATTCAGATGATTTTTAATCATAATGGATGGCTTTTAAAAAGGACCAGATCAATTCATGGAAGACAGGTCTATCAGCAACTATTAACCATGATAGCTAAGTCAAATCTGTTCAGAAGCTGTGTACCTCTAAATACGCGGGCTTGGATCCTAACCCCTGCTATTCCACTTGTGCTCCTACTCATGGAAAACGGGAGGACAATTTTTACCAATTTGTCCTCTCACTGCAGCCACCTCCCCTGCACTGTGTTCTTGGGGTTCCACTGTCCCACAGTTCTGGGGGTCAGAAGACTGAAGCAGGAGGGGGAAAGCAGGAAAGCTCTGCCTGTGCTGCACAGGATCTTCGGATCCAGTGGGGGAAATCTGTGTACCTTCTTGTAATGCTTGTAAGTCTCTCTGCTGATTAAAAAATGCTGGACTAGATTGACCTTTGGTCCAATTCAGGAGGCTGTTCTTATGATTTTCTTATCTTATAATTTTATGATTAAGATTATCATATTTTGCAAGATTGGGAGTTGTATGTCATAGAGATATGGGGAGAGGTCATGTCTTGGTGACTCAGAGAGTTTGTCCATTATTAGGGTTTCCCCTATTTGGACTAGCAAGCCACATTTCCATAGCTGACATTTCTTTCCCTTCCAAAAAGACACTATTATTATACATTTAACTGCTACCAGTTGTGCTCCCACATAATGCATTCTTCAACTGGAACGTCATAAAAATGGAACAAAAGTGTCCAAGGGCCAAGCTGGATGCAACAGTGACAGCTCTGTGAATTCAAACAGAGGGCCTACCCCAGTTGCGTAGAAAGAAGGGGCTGGGCAGGGGCAAGACCTTTGAACAACAAAAGAGGAATGCAAGTGAGAAACTCAGATCCCCCCCCCCCCTTTACCTCCATACACTTTCTCTCCTTCAGCTCTTTTTTCTGGTCAGCTAGACTTTAAAAAAAAAAAGCATACTTAGCTAGGAGAAAAAACCCTACAAGGAGGAGAGGGATTGCAGTGAGGTAAGCAGCAGGTGCAAAGAGGATTTGGCACCTGGATACACGAACCTCTTTCTACAAAACTGGGGAGGCTGTGTGTGTGTGTTCGTGCTGCTACCACATAGTTTGGGCCTTTTGGGTGGATCCTGAAAAACTGCAAAAGGTGCATATTTGCAGTGCCACCTTCAAAGCTTCTCCTGAGAAGTAGGAGACACTTGGGATATGGGGCAGAGATTTGACTTGCTGTGGCTTGCCTCACAGCTCTTGTTATCTGGAGCCATTTGCTGGCACGTGCTTCAGTTCTCATATTCGGCATGATACATTTCAGTGTGTACTGTACTGGCTTTGTCACTGTCCACCAGACCACACCTTGAGCTTCCACATTTGGCTCTGAGGCCCACTGTCTGAGGCCCAGAAACGTCCTTTTAATTGAAAAACTGGAGGGTATGCATTCATGGCATCACAGGTAATTCTGTCCCCCTCCGCTCACTTTCAAAAAGGGACGAGTCTGTGAAGGGGAAATTTTCTCACACCAGTCATCTCTCTATGTGGATTGACTTGCTCTTCTCTAGGATCCTAGTTCCTATAGTGAGGAATGCCTCTCTTTTAATGTTTCAGCTACGTGACACACACAAAAAATCCTGTTTCTCACATATTTCCAGTAATCAGCATAAATTACTCACCAGATGAGTAAAAACATTTAATCTTTCTGTTGCACCCTGACCACTGTTGGTATGATCCAAATGTCATATAATTGATGTTTTTTCCAAACACCTATGGACTTTGCAGATCAGGGCTTTCCCACTTTTCCCTCTTGCTGTTATTCATTGAGCCTCCTTCCACTTTTGTTCCTCAGGAACAGCATAGAGGGCAAAGAGGGTGCCTACTGTGGGAATGAAGAATCAGTTGAAATTACTATCTCCCCATGTGGAAAAACCACTCAGTGGGAAGAACTGCATGGTTGGATTCAGGACATTGTTTTTTGAGGGGTAGTTTGCTGCAATTGGTTCATCTTAACCAGACAACATTGTTTGCAGATGGTAGATTGGTAGACAACCCAAACATATCTTATATGTATCCGTGTGTTTGATAATATGATTGACCTTATTTTGAAATTTATCAAAGGTTTCGTAGTTCTTTAATGGTTGACATTTTTTCTCAGGCAGCAGATAACCAATGGTAATTTTTCAGAGCTTAACACTATGTGAAAATGGGGCCATTCTTCATGTTATGTGTACTTACTCACCTTTTGCCTCAGGTGAACAGGTTTTGCAGGTTTTCATATCATTTCAGATTTTTGTATCTTCAAAAACCTGTGAAACCTATTTAGTCTGGGTGGGACTGTCCCCTCCCTCCAAAGTATATGTACACCAGCGGAATCAGTGCCTCTCTCAAATCATTTTCAACACTCTACAACAATTGTCTCTGGTCTATTTAATATCCCCCTTTCTCAGACTGAAGTCTCACAGTAGTCTGATGGTAGTATGGAAAAAAACCCTAATTTATAGTTGAGTGTTTAAGACAATGCTTCTCTGAATGCAATACATAGGCAGAAAGTATTAAGGCATACACAGATTGGGATTTCCATTTCTCTAGTGGCTAGTTAGTTACAAGTCAGAGGTGCCCTATCCTTTGGACAATGGACAATGCATTGTTGGCTGTTAATAGCTAGTAGCCTCTCACACATTGATCTAATTAATTTTTAAAGCTGCTGGTGCTTGCCATGACATCCAGTTGCAGTGAAGTTCATAGGTTAATTATGTTCAATGAATGTCTGTCTGTCTTCAGCCTGATTTCGATTATTGTCTTCTGAGAGAAAATGAAAACTTTTCAGCTAGTTGCTTTCTCTGAAACAACTTCTGATTTCTTTTCCACTTGATCTCTCTTGTATTTTTTTTCAGCCCCAACTGTTTAAGCCTTTCTTTATAAGATGATTCGTGCCCTTCTTTGTTTAATTGCTTTCCCCCACCCTCTGAATCTTTGCTGGCTTTACTTCATCCAGGCTGCCAGAACTGAGGGGCACTGTGGTGGATTGGAGAGTTTGGGGGCTTGATGTGTATCAAGGCCAGAACTTTATGGCAAGGCCTATATGTGGGCCACATTTAAAGCAGCAGCCTTGCACATCCTCCTCCTAACAGGTATGAGATTGGTAGGCATGTGGGACACAGCTGTGGCTTGCAGACTTTGTAATTATCTGCCCAAGAGGTAAGGTTGCCTGGCTTGACAACCAGCAGGAGCTTTGGGAAACATCAGATGATGGCATGTAAAACCATAGAGTTATGGTGATACCTAGAGAGAAATTCTGGGAAAACATGGAAGAGATGTCAATCTTCTGTAGGAATCACCCAAAATTTGATGGTTTTATGTGGTATCACTTCTGCGAAAGCCTGGAAGTCATGTTAATTTTCTCCTCTAGGAATTGCTGAAAATTCTATGGTTTTACTATAGTTTTGGCCAATCCCTAGAGGAGTGTAAACCTGGAAGTGACTCAGCTGATGGTCATTTTTTAATTTTATTTTTCTCCCACCACTGATAATCCCTGGGGGCAGAGGATTCCCCACACCCACTGGGTTAGGGCTGCCAAGTCCCCCTGGGGGGTGGGGATTCCCCCGCTAAATAGGTCCCCAATCCGCTGGTCCAGATTTGGCCGGCGGGGGGAACCCCACCCCCGAAAAGGCCACATCAGACCAACATGTCCAGCGCGACGACGTTGCCCAGAAGTGACATCATCACGCCGAGCATATTGCAGGGCGATGGTACCATAGAGTGTTTAGGGCGATTACCAGAGCATCGCCCAGTGACGTGCTTGGCATGATGATGTCCCTTCCGGGCAACATCATCGCGCCGCGTGCGCACTTTGCACGCACAAAGGTCCTGGAGCGGGACTTCCCCGCTCGAACTGGTAAGTAACTTGGCAACCCTACACTGGGTGGCTGGCAACCCTGCCAAAAGGCCTGTTTAGCTTCCTTTGTTTCAACATTCTGGAGATATCCAAAAACTGTTGTATTGTGGAGAACATTTGTTGACAGATGACATGAACTGGCTCTGACATGGTATAATCTGTTTATGTGTGTATGTATTTATTTTTGCTGATTGATGGTTCTTACTGATTTTAGTGTTATTTGCTGTTTTAGGATTTATTCTAGGTGGTTCAAGTTAGATTTTTAAAAGTTTTTGGCATTTTTTGAAAATAGTTTTTTATTTAGTAATTTGCTTTGAGTAGTTTTTAGTAGAAAGCTAAAGTAAGAAAAATTATTTGAAATAAATAAACATTGTGACACACACACACCCAGACTATATCAGCTTGCTTGTCAAGAAGACTTGCACACTAATGATGTCATGTGATTCTTTCAGTCTAAGGTTGATCTTCAGTTTAATCCCCTATCAGAGCTATAATCTGAATAAAATAAGTGACTCGTGTGTGTGCATTAACTTTCTCCTAGCAGTTCCATCATGGTAGCCAGTCTGTAGACTCAGCTGTAGAGCTGCAATGTTCAAGTTGAAGTCAGGAACACAGTAACACAATGATCTGTCTAATGACATTTCTATCTTGCTTTGCCTTCAAGGTACCCGGGGGGTGTATATGGTGCTTCCTTCTCCCAGTACTGCTCGGGATCATCAGACTATATGGAACAAAAGTTACAGCAGTTGAGGTGCTGCTACAAAGCTACTAGTGGCAAATAATTTTGTTCATTTGTCTTTCCCCAGGAAGACTATGATCGCCTGAGACCATTATCTTACCCCATGACTGACGTCTTCCTCATCTGCTTCTCTGTGGTAAATCCAGCTTCATTTCAGAACGTGAAGGAGGAATGGGTGCCAGAGCTGAAAGAATATGCTCCAAATGTACCTTTCTTGTTAGTTGGAACCCAGGTAGGACTGAATATCATGTGTTTTACAGAGACAGAGAGGATGACTACAGTCTTCCTGAGACTGGCTTCCTTAGCCCTGTACCACCCTTAAAAGCATGGAATGGTAAATTTGTTTGCAGAAATCCAAAATGTGTTATACCAGAAGGGAAATAAAAGAGAGACTGAGGCACACCATACTCGCAGAAAACTAAGTTCCTCAAATGTGCTTCCACTCCAGAACTTAGGTTCAAAGCAAGCATCGGTATGAATATATTGCACACTGTTTCATCAATTGTGGCATTGAAACAAATGATTCAATTGATTATATGTGTCACATGTGTCACATGCTGGGGAAAATCCTTAGGGTTCATCACACAACCAATCACCTCTGCTGCAAAAAACCCCTTGCCGACTCTTAGGGGGATAGTGGATTGAGTTTTCACCTCTTTCCAAGGTCTTTTCTACACAGGTGGTAGAGCTCTGCACTGTTGTTCTCCCTCCCCTACCTATAGGGTAGGTGGGGGAGATTGTGGGAGAAATACACGCTGCTTGCCCTGCCAGCTTCCCAGGCCAAATGTGGGGCTGTCGTGTGAGAGGCCTGCCTTCTCCTAGGATACTCATTTATATTTTGGGTTCTGTGCTTTAGCACTGCTGGGCTCAGAGCTTCTCAATTTAAAATCTAATAGTTTTAAATTGTTTTCTTATTGCAGTTGTTATTGGTTTTTTAAATTATTTTGTACTTGGAAAGGGTAATTGCAAAAATGTTCTAAGATTCAGAGCAGCACTACATGATACAAAAACAGGCGTTTCCTAAGGAGTTCATCTGTTAATAGTTAATGTGGGGGTGGAGTGGGAGGCACTTTGCAAGTAGTAGTGGGTAGGAGCGAAACCAGTTCTCTCCTGCAGTGTCTCCTTCTTTGCTTCCCCCCCTCCCCCACAACTGAGCTTATTCCTGATCTCAAAACCCAGCAAGGGGGAAGGAGTTACATGGGAGAACTGGTGAGTGGAGCAAGATTAAGTACCTTTTCCCCACCTGCCAGTTCTCTTCTGCAAATGCCCCACCTTTGCCCTAGGCAGCTCCACTCTTAGACGAATAGCTGCTGTACACAGTTCCATTCCAAGGCTGCGCTGCATGAGAAAGCATGCCCATGATTTGTGATCTTTTCTCAACAGATTGATCTTCGAGATGATCCCAAAACTTTAGCACGGCTGAATGACATGAAAGAGAAACCAGTATCTATGGAGCAAGGACAGAAGCTTGCAAAAGAGGTAAGCTGGCTATTTAGAAACTCACAGGCTAGCCTGTTGGATTTTCCCTTCTACTCCCATTTTGAAAGCTTTTATGAAATCTTACATGAAAGGACAACTGCAGTGAAATAAGTAGATATTAACGGGAAAGAATCAAATGAAAGAACTAGGCCTATGAAGTGGAGTACCAGAAGCAGCCATGCAGCCTCTTCAGAGAGCAGTGTGGAAGAGTGGATCACCCACTGTTCTCATACCATGAGATTAGCTGTCCTTCACCAATCAAGTAGCAGGTGCCCATCATGTCAGAACTGTCATACAGAGTTGATTGAAAACCAGGAAAATGCTTTGTGCTTGTTTCAGCAGCAAGCCAGAAATGCATCTCATATGTACAAATGCCATTTGGACTCATCTGTAATGATAAAATATTGTATTTCTCTGCACCTCATGTGAAGATTTCAGTTCTACCTTTTGCTTTTCTCTAGATCTCCACACTCACTAAACTAGGGGTGTGCAATTTAAAAAAAAAAGAAAATCAGTATTTTTTGGTTTAGGTCTATTGGACCCAGAAAAAAATTGGTATTTCGAAAAAATCCTGGATCCCAATACTGGTAGGGTTTTTGGATCCAGAGTTTTTTTTGGAAATCCTGACATTTTAGGGGGGCCACTAGACCCAAGAAAAAAAAATACTAGTTAAAAAGAAGCCAGCCCGATTGTGGGGCTGGCTTGGCTTCTCTTGCAGTGCAGTTTAAACTGTGTTGTGGGAGAAGCTGGCCCCAGGACCTGCATGCAGCATGGAGGTTTCTCCCCGCCGCACATAGGGCTGGCTGGGATGGCTTCTCCTGCAGCACAGTTTGCATTGCAGGAGCTGGCCCCAGGATCTGTGTGCTGCAGGAAGGTCTCTCCCCGCTGTGCACAAATCCTGGCTGGTGCGGCTTCTCCCGCAGTGTGGTTTAAACTGTGTTGCAGAAGCTGGCCCCAGGATCGGTGGGGGGGGGGTCTCTCCCCACTGCACACAGATCCTGGCTGGGATGCTGGCCCCAGCATCTGGTATGCCACGGCTAGCAGATTGCTCCTTGCGGCACAGCAGCTTCTGGAGCTAGCTTCTTCTGCAGCCTGGTTTAAACCAGGCTGCATGAGAAGCTCAGCCCTGCAATCCGAGCCAGTGGAAACAGTTTGCTCCCCACCAGCACAGCTGATCCTCAGGCTGTCTTCTCAACTTTAAAGGGACTGCAGTAGAAGCCCAACAAAATTGATCCCACCTCTCTACTGTTTTTGGATCTACCAGGAATTCCTGAATATATCTAGGATTTTCTCAGGATATTTTTTGGTTTTCCAGAGAAAACCCGGATATATTTGGGAAGCTGAAATATACTCAGTAAGGTATTTTTCGGGTATATTTTTGGCTCTGGTAGATCCGAATGCACACCCCTATACTAAACTACCATTTACACTTTGCTCATTTCACAAAAACTTGGCAGTGCTTGACTTCTCTTCCATTCAGGGAACTTTAAGGGATTGATATGATTCAGACCATTGCTGTCTCCAGATCTATTTTGTCTACTCTGATTGGTAACTTCCCAGGGTTTCAGAATGAGGTCTTTCCCATCACCTACTACCTGAGCCTTCTAAATGGAGATGCTGGGGATTGAACCAGGGTGTAAAACATATACTAAGCCCTGCTCCCTCCCCAAACATGCAACTCTCCTCCAATACGAATACTTGCGTCTCCTTCCTAAGTGTGAACTTATCTTGCTCCTGTCCCTATCCCATTTTCTTCCCTGGATGCTACTGGCACAGGATCTATTGGCACTTCCTCAAGGTGTGTTGGTTCTAATATATACAGTTCCTTTATCCAGCATTGACCCTCATTGCCACCAGTGGACTTATGAGTCCTTGATTCCTCAGATATCTTCAAACATGCAATTCTGATCTAAAGTTTACTCCACTCTTACCACTGCTATTGCTGGAAATTCATGAACTGGGAGAAATTAGGAATTATCCTTTATGCCCTTGAGGTGAAGAGCTTTATTGGCCACAATGTACTAGATATTCTGGAAAATTGTCTTGGAAAGCTTGGTGAGTATTTCATTTGGAAGCTGCTCTGCTCATTTGAAGCCAGAAACAACCCAGAAAGACAGTCCATGTAGTAGAAATTGTGTTGGAACTGGACTGGAGAGAACCTTCTAGCCGGTGCACTGGTGCCCTTTGTGGCTACAGAATGGAGGAAAGTGGATTCTTCCATGGGCTGACATACATGCCCATGTGTACACACATGCACACCCTTTCCCTTCTCCTGACCTGTTCAGGCTTATGTCTTTGGTGGACAACTGCCAGACTCTGGTCTTATTGTAGATTTCAAGTTTTGCTCCAGACACTCATCTGCTTGCTTGTTCTCTTATATATCCCTGCCTATCTCCTTCCTCTGGCATAAACGTAGATGGATTTCTTGATTTGGATCCCAGCCTACAACTGACTTTCCTGTGGGTCTGTTAGAAGTGCTGCAGCCAGCTTTGACCCCAGTCTTTCCAGGACTTGCATTTCAATTTCTTGGGTGCCCAGTCACTGATGCCTCACAGTTCCGTGTAACCTGCCTAGAGTTTCTGTGAAAATAAAATGGGCCAATGCTGTGTATCCTGCCTTGTATTGCTTGGAAGAAGGGCTGGATACAGATGTGATAAAGCATGGTTTTTTAAAAACGTCTGTAATTATCCCCAGCATTGGCTCACAGGGTTGCATAGCCTCAATGAATTCCAGAAGTGACTGCATGGCACAGTGAAACAAATTCATTGCTAATCAGAGTGACTTGCAGAAGTTTTCTGGAAAGTAGATAGGACTTTGGAGGGTGGGGAGAGACTTGGCGTATCAGTCTTCAGGGGCAAGAGAAACTATGAAGGGGACACAAAAAGAACCGAAGACTTATCTGATGCATACATTGAAAACAACATGCAGCTGACTCTCTTCCTGGGGGGAGGGGGTTCAGCCCAACTTCCTCCTGAGTTAAGAGTGTGAATGATAAATGTATGTTTATTTATTACTTATTAGCTACCTTTCTACCTTACAACTCAAACAGCAACAAAACACAAAATGCATAAAAACTACCAAATTAAAACCAACAATTTAAAACTGCTGGTACGCTGAAGGACTGAAACTAACTAAATGTGATAGCTTACCAAATCCTGTTCAGTCACCCATCTCCTACTTCCCCATTTACTCCATTTTTTTTTAAAGTGATGCTGGTATTCATTTAAATATTCACGGGGCATCAGTGTGTACCATTTAAAAAGAATTTGGAGGGTGAAGATGGGCTTTATAATGACACAGGCACACCAGCCAGTATGTTTTGTGCCTGGACAGGTTTTGCTACAGGCTTGTATAACTAGGTTGCACTAAGTTTTGCACTCAAGAGGACATGGTTTATTTGAAGAGACTGTCCTTCAAGAGTTGCCCCTGTGCACAAAGGATACTTTTGTTACAATCATGCTACATCTGTACTTAGGGACAAGAGGGAGGGAAGGAAAAGGAGCCAGCCAGACCCACAGCTCTGCCAGTCCCTGTGCCTGGTGCGTACACCAGCTGGGATCCACCATCATGTTGCCCAGGAAACCTGTTGGGGGGTGGGAGGAGAGAACATGCCTGGAATCCTTAAAATGCTGGCCCGATATTCTGGGAAATATACCGGACCCAGATACCAGTATTCCTGAGAACCCTGAATACTGTTCTGGATACCTGACTCTACCAGTAAGGTACTTTTTGAGGTATATATTCAGACTGGATATATCTAAGTGCACATCCGTAGTCCTTACTAGCTGGCAGCTGCTTTCCAGGGTCTCAGGCTGAGAAAGATCTCTCTCAACACTTGCCGCCTGAAGTCCTTTTAATAGTACCTGCCAGGGACTGAACCTGGGACCCTCTGTGTGCAAAGCATGTGCTCTACTGCTGCCATAGCACACACACCTTTGGCCCAGTCAGAAGAAGCCTTTTTTTCAAGGCTGCAGTGTGATCTTAGCAGTTAATGAAGCTATTTTGCTTATGAATAAAACATAATATTAAATACTGCTAACTAGGTTGGCTCATTTAATACTTCTTTTTTAATAATTAGAAAATAGCTCTTTGGAATGGAAGACAATCAAACACATTAAAACAGTGAGATAATTGAAAGGCTGGCAGTACCTTCCGGGCATTTCAAAATTACTACTATTTAAAACACCAGGTGAAGTGATGCTGGATTATGAAGGCTGCTTTTGTTTATAGGCTTATTTATTCTGTTTAAGAGTTTAATCTTTACCGAATTGCCCACATGATTCCTTTTGCCTACTGCGTTTTCCTGAAATGCCTTATAATCACAAAGCCAACCATTTAAAACAAACACTCTGTTTTTAATGTGTTTTTCTTCAGGACCCGAACCTAATGAAATACATTCTAAACCTGTCACCAAAAGACAAAGTAAGAGTAACTTCTTTTCCTGGAGGGTCAAATGCTAGAATGTTTTTCCAAGGCAAAGAAAAGAAAAACACAAACCCTCTGATGTTCCTGTACAAATGAAAGCCCCCACGAGTTTACAAATAGATTTTGGGGAGGACAGTCAGTGCCTCTGTAGCTATTAAAGACATTTGTTTTCTTGACAGATAGGAGCTTGCTGCTACGTGGAGTGCTCAGCTTTAACACAGAAAGGACTGAAGACCGTTTTTGATGAAGCTATTATAGCCATTTTAACTCCAAAGAAACACACAGTGAAAAAAAGAATAGGATCGAGATGCATTAATTGCTGCCTCATCACGTGAGACCCCATTGGGACAATGGCCACACCTACTGTGAAACTTCCCGGCATATACACACTTCTTAAAATCCTCCTGTTAACTGATCATAAATTAATTTGGAAGCTGATTTAAGGAATTGGCACTTGGTGAAATCCAAAGGGTGGGGGAGAAGGGAGGAGACAAAATCCCATATCTGTGAAGGAGCACGCGACCATCTGTTCAAAATAATTTATTAGGACTGGAAGGAAAGTACAATCTCTCAGGGGTAACACAATTTAGGACACATGGCAGATGTATCATCATGCTGCCGCAGCACACAAACCATGCTGTGAAAGGAGGTGCAAGGCCCAATGACGCTTTGAAGATGTTTGGATAGCTTTGACCCACATGGAAGTCTCTGCACAGTCTTTATGGAATCGGCACAAGAACAAAACAAAGTCTTCTCTCTTCTTTGCGTCCATTATCTGCTTTTGTATGTAAGCTGCTTCCTATTCCAGTATATCCACAAAGGTGCAATGAGGAGACCGGCCACATAGCCAAAGGTGGCTCCCAGTGAACAGGAAATGGGCCACACCTAAAGGAAGAGAATGCTGCATTAGGTGGAAAGGTAGGGAAGAAAGGAAGACATTGTGGCTTTATGTATTTTATGAGCACAAGTTGTTTTGGGTGGAATCTGCAGAAGAAACCAAAATGCAGTACAGTATCCATTTTAGAGCTTCATGCGCTTTCTTGGAGAATGCCAAAAGTGTTAGCGGTCATCGAGCATTTATTATGAACACTAAATGTTGTACAGTTTTTAATTAATATGCATTAAAATGTAACTAGGCTTCTGGGTATTACAGCTGATGCTTGATAATTTCCACAGACCATGCAAGAAGCTAGTGGGGCATTTCACCTGGCAGCCTTGGAGGGGCTAGAGCTGTTGAAGTGCTCAGGCTTCTCAATTAATTTGTCAGTCTTTCAATAGATTCGACAGTGGCTGGTTAAAGCAATTGATGATTCTCCCCCATCCCCACCCTGGCATTCTTACATTGCTGAATAGTTCTTTGACAGCAAAGCACAACTGAAGTAAGTGGAGGGGCTGGTAAGAGTGGCTTGATGGTACACTGTCACCCTCCTCCTCAAGGGACTGTTAAGGCCCAGGAGAGGCAGTGTGCAGCCTACCTCTTCAGCTGGCAGAAGCTGCCCTGGCACCCTACTAGGAAACACCGTGAGTGCCAGGTTTCTTTTCAGTTTTCTTAAACAAAACCCCCCTTTTACAATGTTGTAGTTACCTCAAATCTTTCTGCCCTGTGTTCCCTGAGTGTTTTTTTTCTCCCATGACAAAGGCCTGCAGTGCCTACATTATAGTGAATGTGGCCCAACGTAGACCAGTAGCAAAAAGGGAAAGTGAAAGCCAGAAAAGTGGAGTTTCCATCCCAATCATACACAGGAAGTATTTTAATTGGCATTTGAAGACTTGAGAACAGAATATAAGAATAGTCTGTGCAGAATCAGGCCATGGGACCCATTCTAGCCCCAGCACATTCTCTCCAAGAGAGGCCAACCAGCCATCCTAGGGAGCTCATCAGCGGCACAAGGTAGAGGTAACTGCTTGTCAGCAAAAACAACAGCTGTCACCTCATTAAAAGAAAGCTGACTGATTGGTTAATTCATCAGTTACAACTCATACAAACAAATATTCTTGAATGTGGGTAAGAGTGCAAGAACTGTTTTGAAGGGGGCAGGAAGGTAGACTTTGCTTTTAGATGACGCAAGTGTGTGTTGCAGTAGGCACCGTCTTAGAAGAGGCATTCCTGTTTGTGTGTGAAAGAGAAGGGAGAATACCTCTCCTAAGATGGCTCTTGCCATCTGCATTTTTTAAAAATAGGTACTTATATTTAAAATAATTATGGTGCGTTTTTAAAGTGCTGCCTGATTAATTGGGGCGGGGGGGGGGTTTAGTTAATCCAAAAATGTATGGATAATCTAATCAATTGATTAATGACGGAATTTTATGTGCATCTACCTGAGAATAAGTCCCTCTGGGGGACTTACTTCTGAGTAATGCATAGGACTGCACTTGTAGCCAAAAAAAAAGTGTTGTAAGTGAATGCTGCGGGCAGTTCTAATAAACAGGCAGCCAGCAGCATCCCTTAGCTTGGCAAATCTTTGCTGTACTGAATGTGAGGCATGGTGTGCCTGTGACAGTGAGAAACGATGGGAGAACCAACAAGCCCGAGGCAATTGTTGGGCTTGCAGGCTTTCCCCTCCCCTCTGTGTGGCTTGAAAATTATCAATTTTGGCTTTTGTGGAAAACCGCATTCTCTGGGCACGTCTGAACCCCCAACTTCTGTTTGTTCTCTTGCATACAAATCAGGATTAAACTATTGTTTACAATCCTGGCTGGGAGTGAAAAAAACCCTTCCCCAAAATCATTGTTTGCTGGCCTAGATACAACCATCAACTATGGTTTGTTCCAAAAGTCAAAATAATCTCTGAGCTGCATGCCAGGGGAGGAAGGTTTAAGCTTGAGGACACCCCCCGCCTCCATCATTCCCATAATGATAAGCATGGTTTCTAATTACAAATGGACCATGCTTGACTTTTCACCCTTTGAATCAAGTCCAGCCCAAGCTATGTTGTGATATCACAGCAATGAAGGATGGATTTGCTGTCCGACATGGGAGGAGCTGTAGAAATAGCTATGTTTTGCAGTCCCCTGCACTTTTAGCACAAGGGTTCCAGTGCAGAGGGCCATCAATGGGAAAGAAAGCTCTCTCAACAGAAATGTAAATGGTTTCTGCTGCTTGCCAGGATGTTTAGAGTATAAACTCACTTAGGTGATTTAAATGCCATTTCAAAGTTGAAATTTACAATAATATCAAACAAAATATATGTTAATTTGGATAACAAAGATAAATGGCTGGAAGTCAGCCAAACTCAAGACACTGAGCTGCTGAAGAATCAAATGAATTAAATATTTAAATATCCGCATAAACTGGAAGGAAACCTGCTGACACAGTAACAGAAATGCATGTTTAAAAATGCCCTAATTTATTTAAGTTCTATCTCCTAGCAAATTAATCTTCTAGCACAGAATCTCAACCTGTGAACGCAAATTGTGGAGTCACACTGTTTGGCTTCCTGGCTGCTCTCCACAGTCATGAGAGTAAGAAACTTGCTACTTTTGAAATTAAAGATTCTTAGAATGCCAAACTGTGTGTCAAGTGAGATAACAACTTCAGTGCTAACACTCCAATCCTGCAAACAAGCAGAGTGCCAATAAACCTAGATGCAAACTAAAAATGTTCTACCTAAAAAAGCACCAAAGAAACAATTGCCACACAATGACTATACGATACTATGTAGTATAGGAACACACAATTGTGCTGTTACAATTAATTGATGCTAAAAGCTAATACTGAACATTGATAGTTCATACTTGTTCAATGACTTTAAAGCCCTATGTAGACATTCTCAGCAATTGTAGTGGGTGGATCCAACCAGATTGTCGGCTTGATTGTGCCTGATACTCTTCCATACTGCAGTCCTTGTCCCATGATTCTCAGCATAGCCTTTTTGGTGGTCAAGAGGGGCCCCTCCTCCCTCTTGCCAGCAGAAAAGTTGGTAGGATCCAACACACTGTATCTCCCTGCCTGATATTCATGTGGTGAAACTGTGTTGTAACAGAAGACTACATATGTAGAGCTTAAGTTGTGTAGGTCCAATCCATGTGGCTGTTACATTTCATGAATGGGGCTGGGCACAAGGTGGCTAAGGCCTATGCGTGTTAAGCTGTTATGTTCCGTTCCCAGGCATCAGGCAGGGCCTACATGGGCACGCCAGAGATAAGGGACAAAGAAGTGAAATCCCAGTCCTCTCCCAAACAAACATTAAAGGACATCTGCATAGGACTTAGGTTAGTTAAATTTCAGTAAAGACTTACCTTGGTACTAGTGGCCCTACCCTGGCCTGATTACTCTAGGAACCCAAAAGACCAATTTTTAAAACATTTGAATTCAAAGAGAAAAGGATCAACCCCAGTTCTGAAAGATACTGGCCTGGCTCATCACCAAATAGAAAGCCACATTTCCCATTAGAGCTGCCTGCAACCCATGGAATAAAGTACTACGCTTCAGCCTATTTTGGCTCTCTTGTCCTATGGGTACAGGCTATGCTCTTTGTGCCTTCTGCTGGTTTGAGACACTGTGTATCTTGTTAATCTTTCCAATAGGCACAATTTGCTTCTTTTTTTTTTTGCCTCATCTCCAGGACAACCAGTATAGCATAACCTAGACATGTGAGAAAAGAAAGCCAAATTGTTTCTCCTTCTCCAGCCTGGAGCTCCTGTCCCATGCTTACAATTCACCAGCTCCCAAAACTTGCTAAGTATAAGGATCCAAGGAGAAGGAGCAGGAAAGAGAGCTGGTTTGTTCTCCCACATCTTTCTGGCCATTAACCTTTTCATCACATGTCAACTATTCTTTTGCATGCTAAAATTTAATGTGATTTGGTCTTCCCCCACTTCACATTCCTGGGCAAGTGCATTTAGTATTAGATTGCATTTATTTAGAGGTCTTGAGGGGTACAGAAAAGATGACATCCATCATCTTTACATGAGGTGCCTTAGGTACTCTTCCATGACCTTGCTTTAGCTTTCCGTTCACACTTTCAGAAAGACCACTGGCTTCATTTGATTACTGCTGTTTTTCGAACCAAAGATTTGCTTGTTCCCATTCATTAACATGGCACTGAGTATCTTCTGCCAAGTGTCAAGAGGCTTTTACATAACACAATGTATATTCAATGCTAGTGTATTGTATTGTATAGCCTAAAGCTGTATCTTCCCTGGATATTTTCATTCACAATAAAACTCAATTTTAGCAGGATTTGACCAATCATTAGAAGAAAATAATCTGAGCAATGACATACCAGTTTGTAAGATAAATTGTTACATTTTCATGGCCGCTTACAACCCAAAAGCAAGGGAGTATGTATACATTTGAATCTGATTGTATACCTATCCCTTCACAGGGGCAATGGCTACATGTGTTCTAGCAATGGTATAAAGTCTTCCCCTATGTCTACCCCAAAGATCTAGCGCATTCTATCAGGCCTGATCTATTATGGTTCTGAAATATGCATGCAACTTCTCCAGGTCAAATTCCATCATCCTAACTTAATGCCACTGAAGGAATATTTTGGCACTGACCTTAACAATGGCTAAGCATAACTGGGTTCCCTGTTCGACAAGGATTCTTAAACAGCTACAGAACTCCAGTCAAATGGTGTGTGGTTTGCCTTAGCTACAGTTAATGTCTATTAATCCTAGTTAAGAGACTGGACCCGCTGCATGTGACCAGCCCAAATTGTTTACCAGTATCCCTGAGGACTTACAATGCACACTGAAGTCTTTGTGGGAATCATTATTGTCTCTCCCTGATGAACTGATACCTTGGACATCTTCCGCTCTTTAATCTCTATATGCACATTTTAACTGGATCTGTCAAACACTGATGATTTCTAGCAAGTACAGCCTTTTCTCACCAGAAAAAGGGCTTTCTAAATCAGGAGAAAATAATAAAAATGACTCCTCCATTTGCAAGCATTCTTCAAGTTCTCTTTTCTTTTTGTCATCACTTTCAAATTCTCTGTCACCTTTGTTAGAAACAGGCAGGCACCAAGTCTGGCCTTTTAGTAGGGACTATTTTAGGACTATTTATAGAGAAAGCACTTCAAAAGGACATGGTGACAAGGATTATTCAATAGTGCTGTTCACACATCTGTGTTTTTAAAATCAGCTTCCCCTCTTCCTTGTGTGCTACATAAATGAAATCAGCTACAGCAGGGGTGGCCAACCTTGCTTAACGTAAGAGCCACATAGAATAAACGTAAGAGCCACATAGAGATGTCTGAGAGCCGCAAGACAGGAACAAATATCACACACACGTTTTTATTTTTAAAAATATGCAAATTTGCTTTTTATTAACGTTAAATGGGACTGCCAAAAATAAAAACCATCGAGGAAAACCAGTTATAAGAAAGAGAGAGAGAGAAACTAGGAAAGCAAATAGATGGGAGGGAGGAGGGAAGGAAGGAAGGGAGAAAGAGAGAAAAAGCATGCTTCCCCTTTGCTTCCCCAGCCGCCCTGCCAGGAGCCGCACAATATGTGTGAAAGAGCCGCATGTGGCTCCCGAGCCACAGGTTGGCCACCCCTGAGCTACAGTTTTCTTGTTCTACATTACCTCCAAAAGGTTTAGACCAGGATATACATGTAACTGCAGTGCTCATTCTGTGCATTTAACATGGCTTTGAAGTTGCGTGTCTCAAAAAAAGAAACCATACAGCAAACATTATGAAACCTGGGATTTCCAAAAGCAATTTGGGGTACACCATGAACTTGATTTATTTTAACTTTTAAAGAAAATCCAGCCATTTGCAGACAAACCCTTCAGCTCACCTAAACCAGATCATGAAATCCTGGCTACTGGCTGGTAATTATCTCTCTCTCTCTCTCTCTCTCTCTCTCTCTCACACACACACACACACGCTTGCCTTTCTCCTGCCATGGAGAGCCCAAGTTGACTTACAAGTCACACTGAAAAGAATTAACAGTACAAAACAATAATAAAAATCTCTCACACAACAGGTCTTAGCCAAGAAGTTCTCATACTGCCTCAAGCAAGGGAAGATGGGGCTAAGCAGCTGGTCTTATTCATACCTGACTGGAACATTTTCTTCTATGAAAATGATTGAGATCATTAGCAGAGTTCCCTCTAAGCTGCGCTGGGGGTGCTGGCACACAAAATTTTAGCTCCAAGTCACTTTAAGCTTCTGCTCAGACTAAGGCATTTTCCCCTCCTTTGGAAACAATGGAGGATGGAGACACCTCCTTCTGGGGCCCACAGAATTGGACCCCCTGCTCCAATTTTTTGAAACTTGGGGGTGGTTGAAGAGAAGCACCAGCAGCTATGCTGCAAATCTGGTGCCTTTACCTTAAAAAACAGTCCCCCCGAGCCCCAGATGCCCCTGGATCAGTTCTCCATTATAGCCTATGGGGCCCATTGACTATAATGGTCCCTATAGACTATAAAGTAGCTAGAAAATATATATTTTTGCACACATGCTTTTTAGTATGATTTGTAAGCTGCCTTGAGTCAGAGTAAAAGTGAGATATAAATATCTGAATAAATAAGTAGTTTGGGTAGGTTAATAACATTTATGCAACTTCCTGTTTGTTAGATTAGGCAGGGTTCTGACAGTGATTGTTCCACCTCTGTTATACTTGACCTGTATTGCCAATTGTCATATTTCATTAAAAAAAAGCAAAGTAGACTGCAAGAGTTTTCCCCCCCAAGTGCTGGTATGTTTTCTAAGGTTCAGCAAAGGGCAACAGTCCGAGGCCAGGTCTACCAATATAGAGGAAAGGGGCAGGTAACTTGTTCTCTGGAGGCCAGGTCTACCAATATAGTGGAAACGAGAGGGTAGACCTGTTCTCTGGAGGCCAGATCTACCCCCATAGGGGACATTTTCTGTAATGAAATTTGACTTGATTCTGTTTTCTCTTATGTTTAAATTATTCTTAAAATATAGTTTAAAATAGTTCAAAAGAATTCATTCTGAGATTTTACAATGTTGTGGAAATAATCTAAAAACTAATTTATGCGATAGTCAAATGCAGACTTGCTCACAACTTTAATGCTACTAGCTTTTTTAGCTCACAAGGTAGAATTTCTGCTCACGACATTGTGGAGCTTAAAAAGAACATTATCACTAGGAAGTTTGTAAAAATTATGATGGGTTCATTCTGAAATACTATTCTTTTTCAATGGCTGTTACAAAACAAGCACTTCTAATGATCACAAAAGCAGAAAAAACTGACCATCCACAGATGATATCAGCAATTCAGTATACTTGAGAGATGCCTGAGGTATGTAGTGAAATGTACATTAGTAGACAGCTAAAGTGATGTAACAGAAAGTAAGACTAGGAAATAGAAGAGCTTGGCTTGAATCCATCCTTTGCCATGAAGCATGCTGGGTGATTTGGGGCCAGTCACACTCTCTCACTCTATTGTACCTCACAGGGTTTCTTATGGCCATAAAAGATAAAGAATAACCAGGTATGCTGTCATGAGCTCCTCAAATGAGGAACAGGATTGAAACAAACTAGACAAGTAGAAGTAAAAGCACCCCCCCCCCCCAATGCTCCCGGGAATGTTGAGAACTGGAGTTATCTAAAAGGAAGAACAGATGGGGAGAGAAATACCCAATAGTTTATAGAATCCCAGAGAGGGATGTTTCCAAATTGATGAGTAGCATAATCACATGGAGTGCTTACACTTGGCACCCTACTGTGAAGAAAAGGGATGCAACTGACTCCCATCTATTTAGCTGCAGTGTTCACTTTCACTCATTAGCAGTGTTTGACAGCATTATGGAAAAGAGGTGTCCACCCTACTGGGGGTGTCATGAGAGAAGGCTTTAGTCTTCAAACAGTGGCTACTCAGACGGTCATACAATCCTGGACTGGAAGGTTGCACAAGCTATCAGTGCTCAGCTCCCACTGTGATGGGTCAATAAGCTTTCTACCGCACAATCACTAATGGATATCAAGAAGCAGGGCAAGTAATTTGAATTTGTCAGGATGTCAAGTGTACAACCATGCTTTGGAAGGGAGTATAAAATGTATTTGCCTATAAGATTTGTATCCTACTTTTCTATTTAAAAATTCAGAAAATAATTTATTCTGTACACTTGTAATTATACTGTGCACTTAAATATTATGTGACGGACAAAACAACATCTCAAAGGAAGCCTTAAAAATTGCAGTGTTAATTTCTCTTCTCTGTCATGCTTGAAGAGAACCTAAATTCTTCCATTTGCCTCCTGCCAATCCAACAGGGGAAGTTCAGTGGAAGAGCACAGGGTTTTGCATGTAGGCGGCCATTCATTCCCTGGCATTTCTAGTTAAAGGGTCTTGGGTGTCCATCAAGTGTCAGGAAAGACCTTCTCTGTCTAAGATTCTGAAGAACTGCTGTCAGTCCGGGTAGACTGTTATGAGCTAGATGGGCTAGAGCGAGGGTTGCTAACCTTTTCTTTTATGAGAGCTATGGCTGAGCTATTCCCCCCAACCCGGCATGCTACCATGTTCTGTTCTGTCCTAGAAACAGAACATGGACTAGAAATAGCACTTGAAATAAAGCTATCGGGTAAACACAGGGGAGGGAAAAAGAGCAGATCTTTCTGCAATCTTTTCCTGCATCTTTTAGGGGATGTATAAGCTATGCTAATGCAGCCAGCAGGCTACTAGTAACTCACAAGCTAGCTGTTGCAGACTCCTAAAAGTCTGCCTTGTTAGACAGCATTATGTATTCATTCAGGACCATATTATTAGTTAGTGTGGTACTTTCAACTGAGCAGCTTTTTAAAAGGATCACAAAACTGCAATTTTCAGAGATGTAGACCCAAAGGAAGAAAAAAAATGCTACTGATTTAAGTAGGTATGTTACGGTTTTCAGTTTTAACAGATTATCTTAATTAGAGAAATTTCCCACAGCATGATCTTTTAAATAAATAAATCAGAGTTATAATAAAAAAACAGTTTAGCCAGCAATCTATTTTTGGAAATTAAATTAAGTGATATTTAGTACAATATATATTTATGGGGGGGAGCTATTTCTATTTTCAGCCAACTGAATTTTATTGCCTCTTTAATTTCATAGTTCATACTGCATTATAAATAGCCATCTCTGCAGGAGCTAATTTTTGCTGAAGGCAGCAGTTTTTAAGAGTCTGAGGAAACAGGCTGTTTTGTTCATATTTGTGGGTGTTGATGGCTTAAAGTTACTTGACTTGCATACAAAGGAGTGCAGAAGAAAAAATCAATTCCTTGTTCTTTTTTTGTGTTGGAAATCTCTTTGAAAGAAACAGAAATCTCCAAAAGTTTTAACTTTTTTAAAAAAAGCTTTGTCAATAAAAGAAGAATCACTTTTAGGTGCAGAGGCTATAATTATTGCACTACAACTTATGGACTGCTTTGCCAAATGGCTTGTCAAATGTGCAAGCAAACAGGAAAGTATACTCAGCACAGTTCTGCATGCTCAAGCCAACAGTGCAAGGGCTGCAGCAACACACAGAGCTTCGGTATATTTTTAATGAAATAATGTAGCCATGGGGCAATGAGATGTACAACCAATAGTTCCCATTATTTATTTGTGAAATTGTTGAAGAAATACCTTGCATTAGGGCTTGCACATGTGGGGGGGGGGGGAGCAGTCACTTAACACAAGCAGGCAGTGTAGAATAATTTTGGCACTTCTGCAAGGACTTTTATGCATGCAAAAACCTAATCCATTGTAAAGAGAGTCAATGAAGTGCAGCAGCTAGGGTGCTGAAACTTGGATCAGGAAACACAAGCCCCATTCAGTCATAAAGCTTATGACCTTAGGCCAGTCAAACTTAGCCCATGGGGTTGGTATGAGGATAAAATGGAAAGGAATACATATCTAGGTCACCCAGAACTCCTAGGGGAAAGGGTAGGAATCAGGTTACAAACGGGATGATGATGCTAAGCTTCTTGAAAGTTCAAATAGAACCATAAATTTTTGTTAGGGATAGGTTGAGAGTTGCTTTAATAGTGTGGCTGCCGGTTCCATGTAGTTGCTTCCCATACAACTCTGTTAATGTATGTAACGGAGAAGACCACATAGGAGGTAGGGGAATAATGTGGTTATCCAGGGGTCCTTTGGGGCTGGAGCAAGGCGGAGCACTGCTCTGCCAGCCCAGGAGTGGGCACTAGGGCAGCCACAAGCTGAATCAGATTCTCTGATCAAATTCAGCAGCAGCTTTAAAAGCGGCTGTAGGAGAGGGGGTTTGAGGGAGATGCTCCAAACTTGCAGGGTAGCTTTTGGGACCTCTCCCCCAAATACCCACTAAGTTTCAAGAAGATTGGACCAGGTGGTCCAATTCTACGGGCCTCCAAACAGGTTGCCCCCAGTCCCTCCATTGTTCTTTATGGTGGGAAAAAAGTAACGTTTTTTCCCACCATAGAGAACAATGGAGGGGATGGGGCAACCTGTTTGAGGCCCCGTAGAATCAGACCCCATGGTCCAATCTTTTTGAAACTTGGTGGGTATTTCGGGGAGAGGTCCCAGCAGCTACTCTGCAAGTTTGGAGCCTCTCCCTCAAACCCCCTCTCCTACAGCCCCTCATATACCCTATGAGTTTTTGCCATTGACTTCAATGGCCCATAGGATATAATAGGGCTGAAACTGACATTCGGCCAGTTATGCTAATGAGTTATGCTAATAGGTATGCTAATGAGCTCCTGCACCTCTTTTTCTACAAAATGACCCCTGTGGTTATCCCCCCTCACTAACTGATGTTCTTCCCACAGGAGAACCCTTCAGTTTTCACTACTTCCAGGAGTGAGGGAGGGACACATACCAACCATTTCCTCCATGCTTACTCCAAAAAGGCACATTCCACCATATTCTAGCAGCTCTCAAAAACTCCAGAGTTATTGTGTACCTAACAGAGATGATTTTGGCTTTTATACCCTGGACAGTAAGAAGACCCAAATCTACTGCCAAGATTGTTACCTAGTGAATGAGTTCTATTGTTTTCAGTTGTTATACTTTCTATATAAAAGAAAAGTAATTTCCTTCATAGAAACAGGAAATTCCAGGAGGGGACTATAAAGAAGCTCTCGAGAGACACACTCCTCAGGCACCAAGCAGTCTATTTATAGCAGAGGAATCATTGCCCCCTTTTGCCATTATTAACACTTCAACATAACCCAAATATTAAAGGTCCATTTTCCCCACTCCCACCCCGGCATGCTGGAATAAGTGTTTTTCTCCTACAGACTCTTTGGAAGTCTCAGTACATAAAATATAAAACTACATCTATCAATATTTCCTGAGTCCTGAAAGTCAATAGTTGGTAGAAAATTTTACCTTTTCCAATAAAAGCAGACTTTATGGTTTCTACTCCAGTGAATCACATATTGTATTGTCTTAGTCCAGCACTGAGATAAATGTCCATTTACACACTGCTTCAGAAGCATTACAAATTTCATCAGTTTTCAAAGGATAATAGAAATTAAAAATTAGAAACTTGTAAAGTGGAGGGGGTGAAATTCGTGTTTTTTATCAGCAGGCCATCTTGTCCATTAAAATTTGCTGGAGCTTAGCCCCTCTGAATAACTTTGGAGAAGAAATGGGTCTCACAGTGAGTAACAACATCTGGCTATGGCATGTAAGCTTAGAAGCCTGTTTGTGTGTACATATATATGTGCACACACATATATGTGCAGAATGAAAGAACAATCAGCCATCAGTGACCAGAGAATTGCAGGGGGGTATCTCTAAAAAAAGGAGTCGCATACTTCTACAATACAGGGACAGTAGCCCAGGACAAGCCTCACCATCCCCATACAGCATGACAACATCTGGCTGCTAAGGGTCAGTTTGGCAGCCTGTTCCATGGAGCGTTGAGAAGCAATGAGAGTTTTCACCCCACAGCAGCTGAGGCCAGAAGAAAAAACAACATCCAAAGTCACAGTGCCAGGAAGACTGGGCAGAGGCCACTGCAGCAACATTAGCTCATCAATTGTGTGCATGCATGCATAATTAATCTGTTACATATCTGATGGGTTTTTAAAAAGCCGGCTCAAACACCATATATGATGGCAAAGCATGAGAAAAACATTCTACACAAACACATCTCTCCATATATATAATTGTGTAGTGGTGTGGCATTTTCTGAACATTCCACACACTTCTAAATCAGTTGGCTCCATGATGTATCACTCAGAAGTTGTCCCTATCCACTGGCTGCATTGCCTGAGTCTCGCCTCCAACATTCTAAACAGTTTGTTGTTCCTCTCCCTCCCATAGCCAGTGGGAACACAGAGGTCATTTGCATATGTGGCCTGATTGGCCTTTGCCTCTAACATTCTAAACAGTTTGCTGTTACTGTTGGGAGTCACTGAATGTGTCCTGAGGTAAAATACATACCCCAATCTTCCCTTAAATGGTCACTGGAGTTGCCAGTCTCCCTTTGGGGACTGGAGAGCTCCCAGAAATCACCATGTTCCTCAGCCACAGCACATCATTTCCCCGCTATTACAACTGATCTCCCAATGACCAAGATCAGTTCTCCTGGAGACAATGGCTGCTTTGGGCAGTGGACTCTATAGCATTACACCCTGCTGAAGTCCCTCCGCACCCCAAACCATTCCCTCCCCAGGCTCTACCCCTCAAATCTACAGGTATTTCCCAACCCAGAGTTAGCAATCCTGTAACTGGCTATGGAACTGCTTTCCAGACCCTTGGAACCCAGAAGACATGGCATAGGAGGAGATGTTTTTTTACCTTAGCTGCCACTGCATAGCTGCCACTGCATAGCCCCAAATCAACATAAGTCACGGGTGGAGGGAACCATACCTGTTACCATGAGTCTGTCCTCCCATACTATCCATTTGGGGCAGCAAAATGTGAGAGTTCTGCTCAAAGTAGTCAAGGATCAGATCTTGGTTGGTAAACCACAGTTCTTTATTTCCAATCTCTACATTAGTACAGCTTCTCGGATTATTGTCAGAGATAACACAGATGATACAGGCAGGTCTATTATACCTTTCCAAGGAGTTTGAATTACCCATAGGTAGCCAATCACTACAGGGGAAAAACGGCGGGCAAAAAGGGGCTCTGGCCGTTTGCTTCCCACAGGAAAGAAAGTGAGGTGTTAAGCTGTAAATTCCCTTCCCAACCAGACCCTTCAGATGTTACCAGTTCACATAACAATCAATGGCCTCAAGGCTTTTGCATGTTGATAAGAGATGAGACGCATCCTCCCTTGAAGTCCCAGCCGGGACCGATGGAATGCGGAGGCAGCAGTGTGAGAGGCCCATTGTTCCCATACATTGCAGGTGTCACCCTCCCGCTCTAATAGTTACAAAACCCAGGCCTGGCTAGGCACTAAAACATGGCGTCTAAAAGCATATATCTGTAATACATACATGGCAATAGGGTATAATATGACAGAATTGAAAATTAGACAGAATGTATAACTGTAAGAACTAGAAATACTTTGTCTGAATCAGCAGATTCTGACACAAAATGACTTGAGACAGCCCTGCCTTATAGCTAAGCAGAAGGAAATTAACATGGCTTGCCTCCCTCTATTTTCCCCTTCCCTCTGCTGCCCCACCAGCCACAGCCGGGGCACTCAGCTGGAGTTTCCTTATAGAGCCCACTGTATTTCTTCCCACAACGGGCCTTACTCCTAGTAATTCAAAAATAGGGAAACATATTGCCCACCAACTTCCTAGATTCCCCCCACCAAAAAAAATCCCTGCTCCTTCTTCTTGAAGCTCTCTAAAAGAGTAGAACAGGCTTCTTGTAGTTTGCTGGGACCACCTGTCCTCTTCTAACATGGTGATGGATAACATTCATAGGGGCCCTGCACAGACACACAACATATTCCTGCCTGCCTTCTCCCACCCAGGCAGGCTTCTATTTATTATCTAGCCGAGGACCTGCCTCCCTGTTCTTTCTGAACACCTAGGTGTTAAACCAATATAGGGCTGATTGATTGACTAGGATTTGATGCACATATACTAGTACATACACTAGTATGAGATACATCAAGACAGGAGAGCGTGTGCCACTTAAAAAACACCTTGTTTATTTATTTATTTTTATTTATTTTTGGGATTTCTATCCTGCCCTAACCACCTAACAGCTGGCTCAGGGCGGCTACCAACAAATTTATCATACAATAAAACACTAAAACATTGTCCATAAAATATACAATGTGCAATATACAGTACACAGTAAGCAATCAAAACCCATTAGCTACAAGATGGCACACCTTTATCTCCCATATCTGAGCAGCGTCAAGATGGTATCCAATTCCAGTCACTGCAGGGTGGTTCAAATTGGCGACTTCGGATGGTGAGGTCAGGGCTATAAAAAGTCGAGGCAGCCCCTACTTGAAAGCCTGGCGGAAGAGCTCCATCTTGCAGGCCCTGCGGAACTGCAAAAGGTCCCGCAGGGCCCTTATGTAATCTGGGAGCTTGTTCCACCAGTGCAGGGCTGCCACCGAAAAAGCCCTGGCCCTTGTAGCCACCAGCCGGGCCTCCCTCGGCCCTGGGAGAATAAGGCGATTTTGGGATCCCGATCGTAAAGCTCGCTGGGGTACATATAGTGAGAGACGGTCCCTCAGGTAGATAGGTCCCCGGCCATATAGGGCTTTATAGTCAACACCAGCACCTTGAACCTTATTTGGTATGCTATAGGCAGCCAGTGCAGTGCCTTTAAGGTGGCCTGCATGTGTTCCCACATGGGCAGACACGTCAGCAGCCTTGCCGCCGCATTCTGCACCAGCTGTAGCTTCCGGATTTGGAACAAGGCAGCCCCATGTAGAGAGCATTACAGTAATCCAGCCTTGAGGTGACCAGTGCATGGATCACTGTAGCCAGGTCGTTGCATTCAAGGAAGGGAACCAACTGCTTGATCAGCTGTAGGTGATAAAAGGCCAACCTTGCAGTGGCTTCTACCTGGGCCTCCATGGTTAATGAGGGGTTCAGGAACACTCCCAAGCTCCTAACCTCCGGCGCTGGCACCAACGGCACCCCATCGAAGGTCAGGAGAGGGATCCCTACCCTTGGTCCACTCCGGCTCAGGCACAGGACCTCCGTCTTCGTCGGATTCAATTTTAGTCGGCTCTGCCTAGGCCAACCAGCCACAGCTTTCAGCACCAGGTCCAGATCACCCGGACTAGAGTCTGACTGGCCACCCAACAACAGATAGAGCTGGGTATCATCAGCATACTGATGGCAACCCAGCCCATGCCTCCAGGCAATCTGGGCAAGGGGGCGCATATAGATGTTAAACAGCATTGGGGAAAGTACTGCTCCCTGTGGCACTCCACATACTAGCAGGTGCATTTGGGAGAGCTGTTCCCCAACTGCCACCCTCTGTCCCCAATCTTGGAGAAATGAGGAGAGGCACTGTAAGGCCAACCCCTGGATCCCAATGTCGGCGAGGCAGTGGGCCAGTAGTTGATGGTCGACCGTGGCGAACGCCGCTGACAGGTCTAACAACATCAACACCGCCGTACCGCGCCAATCCAGATGCCTCCGGAGGTCATTTGTGAGGGCGACCAGCACTGTCTCTGTCCCATGGCCTGGCCGGAAGCCAGACTGGAAGGGATCTAGTATGGTGGCATCATCCCAAAAGCCCTATAATTGGTTCACCACCACCTTCTCAATCAGTTTACCCAAGTAGGGTAAATTAGATACCGGCCGATAGTTGGATAATTCGGCCAGATCAAGTGATGGTTTTTCCAGAAGGGGGCGTATAACTGCCTCCTTCAGGGCACTAGGGAACACCCCCTCTGCAAGGGATGTGTTGATAACCTCTCTTAGCGCCCCTCGTAGCCCATCACGGCTTACCTTAACCAGCCATGATGGGCACGGGTCAAGACTACAGGTGGTTGGACGGACCAATAGGAGCAATTTGTCAACCTCCTCTAAGCAGAGTGGATCAAAATAATCCAAAATGTGACCTGAAGACGTGCGTGGGGCCTCAAGTTCCTTTACTGTATCAACTGTGGCGGGGAGGTCCCGGTGGAGGTCACCACAGCAAATTGATGCTGAGTGTCCAAGGCCAGGGAACCCACCCAGAGCCTCTTTCTAGAGCCTGCTGTATTTATTTCCATAATGGGTCTTATTCCTAGTAGGATTATTTTTTCAGGGAAGAAATATAAGTCCTGTCCAGTTATACAGGGACTTGGCCCTGAGGCAGTCCCTAGTCTGTAGTGAAAGGAAACTGTTATTAAACTACTCAAAGGAAAGAAGACACATTGTGATTTCAGAAAACATGGTGAATTTCAGATTGTTACCTCCTTCCCTGGCCGTCTGATTCAGTGGGGGGTGGGTAGACTAGAAAGGCGATGCTGAAGTGGGGCGGAGAAGCTCGGGGGGGTGGGGAGAGGCAAGCTTCCATGCCTGCCCTGTGCTTTCCCAGCCCCCACCTAATATGCTAATGAGCTGCGCGCTCAGGGGTGTGTTCTAATATGCTAATGAGCTTCTGCTGTTGGGTGTGGCCTGTTATGCTAATTAGTTCCTGCTAGGCTTTTTCTACAAAAAAAGCCCTGGGTATAATGACACAGTCCATCATTTTCTCCAGGGGAACTGATCTCGGCTATCTGGAGAGCAGGTGTAATTCCACTAAAAAGAACCCAATCCAAGTGCTGTACAAAACATAAATTATTATTCAAAAAAATCTTTCTCCAAAGTTTTCTTCATACAAAATATAACAAAAAGACACTGTTTCAAAGGGTGGAACAACAAAGGCAATGCAGGTTTAAAGGCACTATGATTGTAGTACAATATCTTGTGCCTGGGAACACTATTCCAAAATTTCTAGCAGTTTAACTCCCACATTGCTTAATAAAAGGCACAGCTAGTGCTCATTTCGTAGCAGGAGCTCCTTTGCATATTAGGCCAAACACCCCAGATGTAGCCAATCCTCCAAGAGCTTACAGTAGCCCCTGTAATAAGAGCTCTGTAAGCTCTTGGAGGATTGGCTACATTAGGGATGTGTGGACTAATATGCAAAGGAGCTCCTGCTACGAAATGAGCCCTGGGCACAGCCATAAATAAACATTGTTTTCAAAAGGCACAGCCGTATAATTAATGTCCTGTCCTTACAGGGCGTGTTGGCCTTCTTTCTCCCGTTTCTCAAAAGAGCTTCGTTTGAGAAGTGACTGTGACCAGTCTGTGGCAACACTTTTTCTTTCAGTCTTGAGATCAGTAGCCTGAAGCCTACAATTTTCTTTCCAAGTTCTATGGCAACAATGGTTCCACAGGAGGAAAAGTAATCTTTCACTGCAATGGCGACCAAAGCAGCTTGTATTATTCTCCTCTCTCCCTTTTGATCTGCGCAACAACCCTGTGAGGTAGGTTAGGCTGAAAGTCTGTGAATGGTCCAAAATCACCCACTCAGCTTCCATAGCAAGAACCTGGGTCTGGCAGACCCTGTTCTGAAGCATTAATTGCTGCGTCACACTGGCTGTCCTAGGGAGGCTGCTGGTGGTGAACAGAAGCAAACAACCAGGTCTAGTTGTCATGCCAGTCAGGGGTCCTCAAATCACCCAGAGGGTGCTGCCAGCCCTAGGGTAGCGAACCTCCAGGTGGAGCCTGAAGATCACCTGGTATCACAACTGTATTCCAGACAACAGATCTCTCTCTCCCCCTGGAGAAAATAACTGCTTTGGATGGTGGACTCTATGGCATTCAGTTCAACTGAGGCTTCCACCCTCCCCAAACTCTGGCTTCTATAGGCTCCATTACAAAATCTCCAGAATTTCCAAACCTGGAACTGGCAGCCCTAGTCAGGACTGGCCCCAGTGAGTTCCCCACAAAGGCCAAAGTAGGCCTGCAAAGGGCCTCCTGCCCCTGCCTTTTTATTGACAGAACCAAGCTTGGTTGCCTAGCAATAGCCACTGAGGGGAAAGTGAGTCTCACAGCAGTTTTGGCAGTTTATCAAGACAAGGAATGGCCATGCTGGCAGTGGGTGGGGGAGAGGAGCAGACCCAGTACCCAGCCAATGGCATGTGAGTACTCTTGAATGGCAGTTGACAGGCCAATGGCTGATGCAGCACACAGCACAGCCAATGGGAGGGCTGGAAAGTGCCAATACGCTAGGGCTTTTATACATATAGGAAGGTAGCTTCAGCCTCCTACCAAGTCACTCTTTGCCAGAATCTCAAACCCCAGTTCTTGGCATCTGTGTGAAAACATACTTCAGCATAAGCTGACTCTAGACTCTAAATCCTTGTGGAATTCTTTCTCAGGTTATGTTAAACACAGTTAACCCCAGGAGTCTCTCCCTTTATTAAAAAGGTGAACCTGTCTGACAGACTTTTAGTCAGACTCTTCAGACATCCACTCCTGTAGCTGAGCTTTTATTTCAGTGGACAGTAACTGCCGCTGAAATGAACTAACTCTCCCCTCAGCACACAGCTGATCTTATATTTTTCTCAGCTGGTGCTGGCCAATCAGAAAAAAGGAGCAGTCTGTCACTCAAACTCAACATTCGAGAGCAGAGTTAACTATTCCTCTCCATTCTCTGATTTTACTGCATTACGAAAACATCATTTTAAATGTAATCCACCACACATGCTAACCACTACACCACATTATTGTAAGCAAGTGTGTATGCACAAAAAAGTGAAGTAAGAATTGGCTCAGATTTATTTAAATTCTAAAGAAAATTCATTTATTTACTACACTTTTATTCCACCTTTTCTCCAAAGAGCTCAGGCATGGGTACATTTCCGTATTTTATTCTCATAATAATGTCTCTGAAGAAGATTGGGCTGACAGAGTGAAAATGATCCAAAGTCACCCAGAAAGCATTGAGTTTTATAGGAATTTGAAGAACCTGTGTCTCCTAGATCCCTAGTCTAGCACTCTAACCCCAAAATCATAGTGACTCCCCATGCAACATCACTAATCTCCAAGTCCAGAGATGCCGGCTGCAGTTTGATTGTTGCCAAAAACTCCTTCCCTGTGGTTGGGGCACCATGTACTACTGGAACATTTGAATCCAGTTTCCATTATTAAACAAAATTGGTCCTCCCCTCAATTATTTTTAAAATCCAAAGGATCTCCAATGACCCCAAAATTACAGAAGCTCTTAAATGGCACCAACTGCTATCAGCAGCTCAGGCAGTCGAATGTATAGCTTTCCTGCAAGCTTCACATTTTTTTATAAGCAGCCAAAGACCAAAGCTTGCCAGAGCTCTGTTTGAAATAGCAAGCTAGGTTTTTGATGAAACACTTGGCTATGCCACTCTTGCAGATCAATTTGGAGCCAGCAGCCATGTTCAAACATTTTGTTAAGTGCTTTGATGGAAGTAGCTACAGACACCATGGGCCACAATGGAGCTAAACTGACTGGACAAGTACTGGACTCTAGGAATGGCAATTCTGTGCCATAAAGAAGAAATGTAGTTGTACATTTGCACTACCTGAATGCAGAAGAATGGTGACAACCACACAAGCCCAATTTCTCTGCTACCTAATTCCCTCATCTAATATCCCATTGCCTTTCAGTTGACAAAACACACATTGAGCCTTATCAGCTTTATTCAGATCTTCTTTAGACAAACACACAATGGACAAACACAAAAGATCAGCTTTAAAAAAAGAGAACAATGAAGGGCCATCTACATGCAACAATTTCAAAATGAAGATTTTCAGACTATGTATCTTAAATATGCCTTCACAAGGCTGCTGAAAAGTTTCCCTTTTTTCTACGCTTGCAAACACAGTATTTCAACAGCAGAACTTACTGTTGCAGGATGTGGCAAAGATCCGTCATCCAGATGGCTTTAAAGCAGATTAGACAAATTCTGTAATAAACAGTCTATCAATGGCTATTACCCACACTAAGTCTCCAGTGCATTTCTCTGAATATCAGATATTGGGGGCAAAATACTACAACAGTGCTTCACCTTCATGCCCTCCTTATACATTTACCAGAGGGATCTGAGTAGCTGCTACTGGAAGCACAGTGGTAGACCCAGATGGACATTAGTCTGAACAAAACAAAGCAATTTTTCTCTTCATCCATATTAGGCCAAGAAACTAACCTGCCATGGTCGATCCCAATCCAGGGGAATAGGAAATGCTCCAAGCCATGCTCCCACCACGCTGCACATCGTTGAGATCTGCAGATTGTTATCCCAGATGGACATAGCCCTGAGGGGGGAAAATTGCTTTACATTTTCAGTAACCTTAAGCAATGCATTTATTCATAGCTTTAGACCCATCTCCCCTACCAATCCATCGAAAGATTTAATGCACATTTACTTGGGATAACGTCCCATTTACTTGGCGTAAGGTCCCAATCAATCAAATAACACTTCTGACTAACAAGCATCAAGTTGGAAAAAGTCATAAATTTAAAAGCTACAAAACACAAGTCATTCATTTCTACCTCATGTTTCTGAAGCCATTTCCAGACAATATCTGAAACTCTTACCTTTTTCAGTGACACACCAGCCCTGGGACATTCTCTCTTCACACCAACATACATCTTTATATACCTTTTAAGTGGCTCGCTGAACACTTCCATCTCAGCAGGAGTTTGAAGCTTTTCAGCTACTTGTGCTGTTTCAAATTGCTTTTTATGTGGCTGTTGGGAGACTTACTTCAAAGCTTCATAACTTAATATTAATCATGCTGTAGGTTGCATTTTTATAGAGTGATTTTTTATCATTAATTGTTTTATGAATTATAAACTGCTTTCTGTATTCTGTATTTTTTAACAGGGAAAAAGAGGCTCAGCATTTTAAAACACAAACATACACTTTTCCCCCAATTCAGGATCAACTGTTTAGAAATCCATTATATGTCCACCATTTGTGAAATCTGCTGAGCACCTCTCTCTCTCTCTGCCTTGTCTGCAGAGTGGCAGATCTCACAGGAAGGGGCAGAGCTCCAGAAAACGTTACCATGGCAGCCCTGCAGTTCCACATCATCATGAACACACAAATCTGCCTCACACTGAATCAGACCCTTGGTCCATTTAGGTCAGTATTGTCTACTCAGACTGGCAGTAGCTCTCCAGGGTCTGAGGCAGTGGTCTTTCTCATTAACTACTGCCTGGTCATTTAACTGGAGGTGCCAGGGATTGAACCTCGGACCTTTTGCATGCAACGCAGATGCTCTACCACGGAGCCACAGCCCTTCCCCTCAAATGTCATATACTGCAATATATGGTTGGGGGAAAGTCTACAAAGACTATTCCATCCATTTTCAAAGGAAATCTCATCCACGCTGTTGCCATTTAGGGACTCCTCACTTGAGAGACTCTTACATATAATCTTTGTTTTAGCATTTAGGACACAGAAATATTTCCAACTCTAGTTAAAAGTTTTAATTAGTACAGTACATGCATCAGTAACCGTTCCACTTTTGGTATAACAGAACTGGAAATTAGAGAACAAAGTATACATATAGCAGTAGTTCGTTCATGTTATATAACCAGAAAAAAATCCTATAAATATATCTTAACATTATTCAATACATGGTATATTATCTCAAAAGCTAGCAAAAAGACCTCATATCCTATTAAGAACTTTGTTTCTTAATGAATTTGTCAACTGAGAAAACGTGGTGTCAACCATACAGTATTATTTTAAGTCATAGTCACTTTATTCCAACACTAACAATATTTACTTCAATATGAGCTGTCGTGAGTCACAGCTCACTTCCTCAGATATGAGTCACCGAGAAAGTGGGCTCTGACTCATGAAAGTTGGTATTGAAATAAATGTTGGTAGTTTTTAACACATTATCGGACTTTTGTTTTATTTTTCTCTAACACACTCACATAACTGCCCCTTGCAATCATCCTGCAAACAATATATTACCAACTAATTTTGATACCTGGATGGGCCAGGCTGGCCTAATTTAATTGGATTTCAGAAGCTAAGCAAGGTCAGTAGTTGCTTGGGAGACCACCAAGGAAGCCCAGGGTTGTTACGCAGAGGCAGGCAACAGCACACCACCTTTGAATGTCTCTTGCCTTGAAAACCCTATGGGATTACTGCAAGTTGGTTATGACTTGATGTATAAATAATTTTTTTTTACACATCTACACAGTTGCTTAAGTTGCGCAACAAAATAACTCACAATTTCAATGGAATTTCAATTATCTGTAACATTTTAAATATTTAACTGTGGCATCCAATATTTTCTAATATGTCCAAAATGACCATCCCCAGTTATTAAGTTTGTAAATCCTTTGTAATATTTTCAGTATGCACACTAAGTTTTTTAATTAAGTTCAGTAGGGCACAAAAGGCTTCCGGCAGAGGAATTCTAATCAAGAGTGGGGAAACTTAATTCAAATCAATGACTTTTAAATAGGTTTAAAAACAAGACGCTTGTGCAATATTTCGGCAAGTCCTGATGGACACATACGGAAGGAACCACCAGGGGGCTGCTGCTTCCTGGAGCTGGTGCCAGATGTCTCCCCAACATGAGTTTGACGGGATTTATGTTTATTTACATCGTGATTTGGATCTTACTGAAAATGGGTTTGATTTCTTTCTGCCCCTGCTGAGAAAACTATTACTTATGAAAACATGTTGGAAGCGCAGAAAGTCAGCACATTATAACTATTTGGATCATGTGACAAAGAATGAAGCAGTATCATCTGCTTCAACCCTGAGATAGACAGATTATTTATATATACACACACACACACACACACACACACACAGGCCTGTTCACGCAACTGCATGTGTTGTATAACTGAACATAGGAATGGCTACAACAGTGTGTTTCTTCCATCCTATTATCTGCCAGTATTGAACATCTGTGACAAGATGAAAGCAGGCCATTCATATATTATGATTTACATATATCCTTACATACTAGTGCATGTGAAAATTTAACAGAACGGCTATCTCACATTTTACACAGCCAACAAGTTTGACACATTTCTTCTGGTGGACACAGAAGAACATGGAGGGGAATTGCCTGTCTGTGAACACAGGGGGACAGAGCTGGCCCTTCCATTCTGCTTGCATTAGCTTAAGAACAGTGGTAAATAAACCACAATGATCCTTTGCTATCAGAGGAGGCACCATTTGAATCTTTACTGCTTTGTTTTTACAGATACTTTGCCATCTGGTTGCAACATTATTACTGTGATTATACATGCAGAGAGAGCAAAGTAACTTTTCTCCATGCCCAGAAGTGTTCACAGCAGACACAAAATAAACCAAAATCACCAAGGGTGGAAAAACATTTCAACAAAATCAACTCCAGCATAAACAAATACTTCTGGGTTAGACTTCATATCCTGCCTACTCAGGTTGCTTTTATCCCACCATAGGACTTGCTTAGCCATACTTGTGTTACTAGCCCTTTGGCCAAGAAAAGGGCTTGCTTCATGCACAGCGTCAAACCATGGTTTGACACCATGAGAGTCATGACTTTATGCACTTTTGCCCCGCCCCCTCCCTTCTCCTCTTGCATGTTCACTGCAGACTTGCGTTTCAGCACAGGTCAGATTGATGTTACAGCCCCCAAACACACAACTATGATTTGTAAGATTCCTCAAACACACCGTCAAACTATGATTTGGATGGAGCGGCAAACTACAGTTTGTGAACTAGAAGTCATCAGTGGTGCCCAAGTGTGCACAGAGAATGGAATGCAAACCATTGTGGCAAACACACGTTATGTCTGAAACATGCCAATGAGATCTCAGCAGAAAATTAAAAAAAAAAATCTTAAGCAGAATTTGGACATGAAGAAACCTCTGTGGTGGGCTCAATTCACCCTTATGCACTCCTTCCCTTCCTTCCTCCAAACATGCACAGAGGGTATATGAACGCTCCCTGGTTTCCCTTATTTTCCAGTGAGGGCACCTGGCCAAACTAAAGCTTGTTTCTTCCCCTAAAACCAGGATTTGAGGGCCCTCATCCATGCTCTGTACACAAGGGAATGAGGAAGGAGAGAGAAGGAACAGGTAAGCACCACAACAAGCCCAGTTAATGCCCATCACAAACAGAGGTTTGTTTGCACTGCCTGAATGCAGCCTCAACCTTTAGGGTTCCAGCCTTACAATATTTACTTCATCTTCACAAAATACAAAGGAAAAACCAAAAACTTTTATATCTGGCCCATTTTTATAACAGAGAGAAAGGATAGCAGCAATGTACCCAGCAGAGAAGCTGAGTTGAAATAAGTTTCTAGATTGGAAAATACACAGATGACACAACAATAACAAAAATCTACAGCAGATTGTGAGGAGTTACAGAAGGCTTTCATAATACAGGGAGTTGGCAAGAAAATGGCAGATGATACTCCAGGTGGTAAGTACAGACTGATGCACACTGAAAAGAAAAATAATCCTTACTCAGTTTTAGCCTACTTATTAGCTATTACCACTCAAGAAAGAAATGCTGAAATTACTTGTGCACTAGCAAAATGCACTTCGGTATATAGGACAGGAGATGCTAGGAATCACAGGAAGGGGAAGGATGTGAAAACACAACTCTATACAAATGGACAGTGTAGTACAGAGTGCTGGATCTGGGAGGCCCAGGGTCCAGCTGCCATGGTACCATAAAGTGTGCCAGGTGACCCTGGGCCAGCTACACACTTTCAACCTAACCTATTTCAGAGGGTTGTTGCGACAAAGGGAGAACCACTTAACTCTGCCATGAGCTCCTTGGTGGAAAGGAAGGATAAAAATGCACTGGAAAGATACATACATAGATATAAAGCAAGCAGAGGGTATATAATAAATACCATTGCATAAAGTAATACCTGGCTTATCACTTAGAGAGGGACAAAGCTGTAGTAACACAAAGAGAAAGGACCCCCTCCAAAAACTCCACGAGGAAAAAAGAAATCTAAATCCTGCAATTCAAAGAAAAGCAGAACCATTTACAGTGTTAATATTCACTCCAATCTTCAAAGTGTAATCACTGTCAGTGATGCAACTGACATAGCCTAAGAAATGCAACATAAGCACCTAGCCTGGGAACTGGAGGGGAAATTGATGAAGAAGGATTCAAACTGCAGCAGTAACAAAATCACCAATTGTCTGTAGGCAGCCAGGGGCTTTTCATTTCAGCTGCTATTTTAGCCAGCGATGACTGCACAATGATGGAACAGTCTTTCAAAGTGCATTTTCCTGGCTCCATTAGCCCTGACAATCTCTTCACAGCGGTTCTTTCCCACTATTGGCTTGTGACAGCCAGTCATTAGCTCAGTGACACTGGCTACAATGAAAGATGCCAGAATACAAAGTCCAGGAGTGGCTATCTTCAGCATCTTGTTCCTTGCAGGCAGAACTACAGGGGATGGGAGCCCTGCCGAGTGGTTATTTAACACAGGATGCTAATATTTACGGAGTTTGCATTGCAGCACACATTAGAAATACTGCATAAACACGGAAAGATACCCTCCCCAAATGGAGGCCACCAATTTACCCACAGCATCAAGCTGAATACAAAGCAGAGGTTAGGTCAGATCCCTCAAACATCCCCTTGCCCCAACACCTGCTGCTGTAACATCCATTTGACAAGATGTGAAGTACTGTGGTTGAGACATAAGCAAGTTGCCCCCAAAATATATGGTACAGGTGAGGTCTGAGGCCCAAATATAAAATGCCCAAAGCATTATTTCTTCAATTGATTTACCCCCAAATTCTTTACTTACCCAGATCAATAAAAACCTACAATCAGATAGGGCACAGATACAGAAATATCCAATTATTCTGCAGCATACTAAATGCTTCCAACCAGCAGATTATCTTAGATCCCTTGAGATCTCCAAATATCGGAGAATCTTTATCCTTTTAATGTTCTACCCTCAGCCCTTCTGGAAGGCAGATACCATCACGTCTGCCCAGACCATGCAGCAGCCTTTTTCTGTTGCACTGCCCATTTTACAATGACATTTGATCTTGGTACATAGCTCCAATTTTATCAACTCTACCAGGAAAATCTGAACAATTTTACATCTCCCTCCTTGCAAATTCCTCCCAGGAGATAACAAATAAAGTAGCTAAATTTTGCCTTCAGGCTTGTGGGATATGCAAGTGGCTGACAGAGTCTTAATAATAACCTGTCAGAGGAAAGCACCATCTCTCCATCCCCTCACTATCAGCGCTCACTGTTGCACCGTCCCTTATTTTATTCTTTATTTTTCATTTTATTATTACTGATCTTGTAACAAAATAAACTTGAACAGAACTGTACCTACCCAGATAAACCGAAGCAAAATTGATTAGGGATTATCTGCCTTAAATTCATCTTACTCAGATTTCTCAAGACACCTCCAAATAAGTTCCTCCTAAATTACACCCCCCCCCCCCAATAAATCTCCCTGCAGACAACTTCATGGGTTTTTACAGAAATCTTGCCATCTTTTCCTTAAGACGGTGGTGCCCTCTCTTTCCATCCACCCCCCACTGGGCAAATCCAATTTGTTATTTCACTGAATAATTTCTATACTATAGATTTGGCATTTCAAATAAATGTCATACTTTTGGCTGAAAAACAGTGTTCAGAATTGTTCAGCATATTCCAGACAATGCATCTGATGCCAGAAATTTCACATAGAGTATGACAAAATCTTGCGTCAAATAACCTACTGCATTTCACTCAGCTTAAGCAGTCACCATGAAAGGGGGGCACCAGGAACAATCCTAAACAGGTCTACTCAGAAGTAAGTCCCATTTTATTCAATGGAGCTGATTCCCAGGAAAGTGTTCTTAGGATAGCACTGACAAGCATCCTTCCCACACACTTTGCATGAGGTCTTATTATCATTTACTTTATAGCCCACCGTCCTCACTAAAACTCAAGGCTGATTACAGTGCAGATGGCAAAACCAACCAATGAACAATGCAATTGGACTAGGATTACAGAATTAGAGAACAATGCAAACAAACTATCGAAGACAAGATATACTATAAACAATACAAAAAGGGGATTATTAGGTACAAGACAACACAGTAAAAGCAGGAAATACCTACAGTAATAATTGCAGAAAATTACAACCCTATTTCATTAGAAGGAGCCCTCCTGGACTGTTCCATCCTATTAATCTCAGGCCCATAGCTACGGTGGGGCCTCCTGGGGCCCGCCCCCCTGACTTCCTTGCAAGGCCTCATGACTTTTTGGGAAAAGCCGTGCCCGCCTGCACTCCAAGCTGCAAATCTGCAGCTTGGAGTGCAATCACGCAGGCCCCGCTTCTCCCCCAAAGCATTTAAAGGCAGGCGTTCTGCATTCCTCTTTGGAATTCCCAGCCTCCAGTGGCAGCAGGCTTCTTCAGCTCCCCAGCTCTCCTGCCTTCCACTCCCCCTCTACCAGCAGGGCAGGCCTCTTTCCCACAGCAGCCAGACAGCAAATGTGTTCTTGGTCCTGACCCATTCTGGTCACCTCCTTGCGTCGCCTTCGCTGCTGCCCTCCTCTTCCCTCCCTCCCTTCCAGCCAAGCCAGCCACCCCCAGCCACCCCTGCCTCGCCCTCTCCTTCTCGCTCAACTCCTGCAGCCTGCTGGCCCCCTTCAACCTTCTCTATGTGCAGGTGCACTTCACCCAAGACTGGCTGTCAGCTGCTGAGCTGCTGCAGTGCTCTTTGCACAGTTACATGCGCCTCCAAGATGCACACTGTCAATGCCAGCAAGGACACCAGGCAGAGGCCAGCTGGGCGGCTTGGCTGTTTCTTGGCCAGCCTTGGGAGACTGGCTTCTTCAGCCAGGTGCTGTAGTGAGTTGAGTGCCTGGAGGAATGCTTAGGGTGCTGCCTGGACAGGCCCCACTTCTCCCGCAAAGCATTTAAAGCACACTCGAATCTGCAGCTTGGAGTGCAGATGTGTGGCCCCTGCTTCTCCCCCAAAGCATTTAAATGCTTTGGGAAAGAAGTGGGGGCTGCAAATTTCAGTGCCCCCCCCCCAATTTTTTAAAAGGCCCCCCTATTTAGAAGAAGAAGAAGAAGAAGAGATTGGATTTATACCCCGCCCTCCACTCCCCAAGGGAGTCTCAGAGCGGCTTACAAACTCCTTTCCCTTCCCCTCCCCACAACAGACACCCTGTGAGGTAGGTGGGGCTGAGAGAGCTCTTTCCCAAGCTGTCCTTGAGGGAACAGCTGGGACAGAGCTATGGCTTGCCCAAGGTCATCCAGCCAGGTGCAAGTGGAGGAGTGGGGAATCAAACCCGGTTCTCCCAGATTAGAGTCTGCGCACTTAACCACTACACCAAACTGGCTCTCAGTTAACCACTACACCAAACTGGCTCTCAGGATTTAAAAAATCCTGGCTATGGGCCTGTCTAACCTCTTCTAAAATGCCCCCCTTGAACATTTATTTTGCACATTCTGCAGAATGACAGAAGTGGGGAGGCCTTTCTGTCCTCCTCAGGCAGGTCATTTGACAAGCTGGAAGCCACTACTTAGAATGCATTGGAGTGGGCAGCCACCAGTCCTGCCCATTAGCTGAGTGGCACCCTTAGGCTTTGCCACAGCAGAGCATAGCAGGAGAGGCAGTCATGCAGATATGTGAATCCAAGGCCGCTTAAGGGCTTTGTAGGTAACAGTCAGAACCTTGAACTTAACCCACTAACTGATCAGTAACCAGTGCAGCATCTGCAGAATGGTTGTGACCAGCATTCCCTCTAAGCTGAGTGTGAGCTAGCTCACAGTTTTTTAGCCTCCGGCTCACACATTTTTTGTCTTAGCTCAGGAAGGATGGCTCCTGAGTGAACTAATTTATGCAGTAGCCAAATCACTCACTCACAACTTTAATACCAGTCACTCACAAAGTGGAATTTTAGCTCACAAGACTCAATGGCTTAGAGGGAGCATTGCTTGTGACATGCATGTTCTACCTACTGCCCAACAATAACTGGACTGCTGGGTTCTGCACCAATAGGAATTTGAGTTGTCTTTAAGAGCCAGACCTCAAGTAGAGCGCATTTAAAATAGCCTAGCCTTAACGTAACCATGGCATGGACCTTTGAGACCAGATAAGCCACGTCAAGGTAGGGGGTCATCTTTTGGACTAAAAGAAGCTGGTTCTTCTATCAGAAAGTTACGATCATACTACAATGCACAACAATTAAGTTGTTCATTACATTCTGATAATTTTAAATTTTTGCATGAAATTAGATTTAATGCAGTTCCTTAAGTGTAATTAATTTCAATTGTCCCTAAGCCATTGCAGAGGGAGAAACTGGCACACAACTTACCCATTTTTACTGAATACTCGGAGCCACACTTGAAAATTTGGCCCCAACAGACACAAGCAGTGCAGAGTAGTGAATGTAGAAAGGAGAACTGCAAATAAGAAGGTCTCAAGTACTGATCTGAAAGGAAGGAATGCAGGAAAGTTATACTGATTTCTTTAGAAAATTTGTATGTTGCCTCTTTTGGAGGCGGCTCACAAGATGAAAAAAAAATACAATAAAATCATAAAAACAGTGTATGAATTACCAGTATTGAAACAAGCCATAAAATAAATCTAGGGCATAAAAACAACATTCAGTAGCCTAAAATGATATCCATAAAGGAGCCTTCAGGTTAAAAGTAGGCCATAAAAATATAATATAATCTCTTAGTTAACCTCTGTAAAAAGAAAAGTTTTTGCCTGGTGCCTAAAGAATAGTAAAGTAGGCATCAGGCAAGTCTCCAGGTAGAGGCCATTCCAAAGGCATCATGCCACTTCTGAAAAAAAAGCCTTGTCTTTGGTTGCCAGCCAATGCTCCCTCTAATCTGTGGTCCTGTGAGCAAAAATTCTACTTTGTGAGCTACCGGCACTAAAGTTGTGAGCAGGTGATATGGCTACTGCATAATTTAGTTTGCTCTGGAACCATCCTTCCTGAGCTAAGACAAAAATGTGTGAGCCGGAGGCTAAAAAACTGTGATAGCTCACACTAACTCAGCTTAGAGGGAACACTGGTTGCCACCCATCTCTGCAGGACTGTCTCAGCAAACCCAATGGAAAGCAAACTACAAGGAGTCATTACATGTATGATTCCAGGATTCCAGAACTTCTACAATATAGGGAAAAGAGAAGCACAGGAGGCAACATTAAAGGTAAAGAAACAGTAAGATATTAAATCAGTGCCAGGAACACTTCCTGTATGGAATTTTTTTTTACCCAAGGATCTATTCATTTACATTCTAGCTTTCAATACTATTTTCACTGGAATACTAAAGAGAATTACAGGGCATATTAAAGATAGAGAAAATTTCCTAGTTAATATGAGTAAAGAAATGGCATAAAAGATGCAACAATTCTGAGAAGAATTGGATTTGATTCAAAAATTCTGAGAACTCAAAATTCTCATATATCAATGAAAGGTTCTTTGCCCTTGTATGAAGTGTGGTTTCTTCTTCCTTTTTCCAATACAGATTACCTGTGTTTGTACTAACACCACCTGGTAGGTCGCAACTGTTTTACTGTCCAGTATTAAGCACAATCATAAATCCACTGAAGTCAATGGGCTGAGAAGGGGGTAACTCTGCTGATGACTATAATGCTAACTGCTTTTTTCTAAATTGTGTTTTATTAATGAATGGTCATTAACTATGTTAATAAAGGTGTTTTGTATACCATTTTTTCAATCCTTCCCTTTTTCTCTTCTGTGTTCTCTTTTGTAAGCTTTCTTTATACAAATAAAAATTATTTTATGTACTTTGAAAGGCAGTTTTCCAGTTTTAAACATTGCCCTTGGAAAAGAGCAAGTGTTTGTGGAGGGACAGCTACTCTGGTCTCTGCAGCCTTCGACTGCAGACCACTCTGCTAATTCAGCTCTGCACCTACTCAGGGGAATGGCCAACCACGTAATGTTAGTTTCTCCAGATTTTTTTCCTCAAAATAAACCACTGATCTAGGGTACTTCATTATAGTTCACCATTTTTTAAAAAAAAAGTTTAATTAAATGCCCAATTCCAAGCATGTTGTTTTTTTTTAACTCCCATAGTTCTCACTGAGATAGTAAACCTGGGCTCGGGCTGACCCTCATCAGACTGAAGGGCCAAAATGGCCAGTTCTTCAGTACAAAAATTCTGCCCACAGAGCTATGGCAAGGAAACAGGTTCCAGCCAGGCTTGTTACCAACAAGTTCCTTTTCTACATACAGGGATTTTTTAAATAAAATGGAAGAACATACAATTACGTGAGCCCCAGACAAATGTTTGCCACCTCAGCAAAGGCCACTGTTCACCAGGATTTACTTGCAAGTGAGTACAGGATCTCTGCTTTAAGGACAGGGTATGCAGATCATTAGACAAAACAGTGGGACATATGTTTCATTATTGAAGTGGCACTGTTAGAGACTTACTCAATTAATGGTGCTCCATAAAGAACAATGATTCCATGAAATAAGATACAAGACGCGAAGAAGTACACACAGCATCTTATAAACTTTGTCACCTTTTAAAGAGAGAAAAATTTACATTAACAAGAGAGAAGCCCTGTGACATGATTGATTTTTACTAACACTCCACTATGTGGATACTGGCAAGAATGAACCCAAGGGCAGCAAAGATGAGTATTATCCTTGGAAGAAGAGTTGGATTTATACCCCGCCCTTCACTCAAAGTCTCAGAGCAGTTTAGAATTGCCTTCCCTTCCTCTACCCACAACAGACACCATGTGAGATAGGTGGGGCTGAGAGAGCCCTGAGAGAACTGCTCTTGAGAGAGAACTGTGACTGTCACAATGTCACCCAGCTGGCTGCATGTGAAGGAGTGGGAAATCAAACCCAGGTCTCCAGATTAGAGTCTGCCACTCTTAACCACTATACCAAACTGGCTCTCAGTTGGAGTCAGCTGAGTAACTCAAGAGTGTATACAGGCACAACCATGCACCTTATTGTAATATGGGGCACGATGCAGTCAGACCTGACCACTTTTAAAATTTCATAGATTTCATCTGGAGAAGTTTAAGCACGTCCATACACTTTCCACTAAAATTAAGATGTTTTAACAAGGGGAAGGGAAGAACCAAGCTAACGGCAACACTTCTTAAACAGCTAAATCAGTCTTCTAGAGCTGGAATGCTAAGTTAATCATTTCCAAGATGACAAACAAGTTCAATCCGAATTATTTCTTTTAGGGGCTCAGATGTGGGTCTTTCCCAGACCCAAACCTTAAGGTCCTTTTGAAACTGTGACTGGAAGAAATCAAACATGTGACCTTATAAAAGCAAAGCTTGCATTGTTGAAGGTCAGCCCCTGCAACCTACTCCAGAGAGCAATGACTCTGACTACTATTCATCTGTTTTCATTTCAATTAAAAAAAACCCTGGCCTTTATATGACAAAAATTGTAAGGGAAAGTATGATTGCATAGTGTAGTAGTTAAGAGGATGAGCCCAGAAATCTCCGACTGAAATCTGATCTCAGTAGTGAGCTCATTAGAAAACAGAAGACAAGCCTTGCCAACCCATCTGGTCTATCTTACATAAGTATTACTAAAATAACTTACATAATACACTTTAAACACTCCTTAAAGACTTGAGATGCTCCAAGGAACAGCATCACTGTCTCTAAAGAACAAAGCGACTAGCTCCTGTGTGAATGACAGCAGCCAAACCAGGCGACCTGCAGACATGGTAAAGGTCCCTACCTCATCAGGAGACTCCTCAGCTATCTCAAAAATATGACATTGAAAATTAGCCAAAAGCCCCCCCCCAAAGAAAACCAACCCAATAAGGTCTGAGTTATGTCCCTGGCACACATAATATTGAAAGCATTTATAAAATAAAATCCTGGAGAGAGTGCTCTGGGTTGTCCCCACCACCACCAAATTATCACTGTCCCTGGCTATTTACTGCAGGCCCCAAGCTTGTTCCTTCTCAAAGCAAAAGCATGCAGCTCATGAGAATCCCATGCAGAAAAATACTGCCCCCCTCCCCGCAAAACAGATGAACAGAATGACTGTATATGCATACTTCCCTCCTGCTGCCACTGAACTTAGGCAAAGTCCAGACACAAGTCTTCACAGTACAGGAAGGCTGAACTGCTTACCTCCCCTCAGCCTAGGCCTAATAGAAGGAAGAGAAACTGGGTTGAAGGATATACCTCCTAACCCCAGTTTTATCCAGAACTCTTCTTTACATACCCATGCTGCTAAAGGAACACTTGGGCAGTCAGCCCAGAACTTGATCGCTGTGTAGCTCTGCTTTGGAATAGCTGGAGAACCAAACAGTAGCACTATAGATCTAGAAATATACAAAGCTTAGACTTCAAGCTACCAGTGAGCCCCCCAAAACAGCTTAGCCATCTGTGCTTTAATTCTCCTGTTTCAGCTGCATGAAGAGCACAACAAAATGCTAATGGTAGTTCCAGACTTTCAGCTGGGTAATACCCCATAACATTTAATTCTATAACAAGTATATGGATACTTATTAGTATCCATATCATACCAAGAATTACTTTAAAACAGGATTCAGTCTTACCTTGTGGGCAACAGAGCTTCTTTTCATAGATGAATTTGGTTTAAGGATAAGATACAAAATTATGTTGACCATACCAACACTCGCTGAACAGATGCACAACCATATCAGATGTGTTCCCAAGACTGAGAAGTTCTTCAAAAACAGTGAGGGAATGATAGTTGTTAAAATAATGGAAGCTATACAGGTAGCATTAGCAGAAAGCAGTCTCTTTATTTCTGTATGTCTCATGGTGTTCTTTCTTCAGCTTTCACCTGTTGAGAAGCAAATCATATTAATGTACCAACACATACTGAAGAGCAATACTCTTATAAAACACTCTAACAAAACTCTAACAAAATTCCAAACACTGACAGTATGGAATTCTAAACTGCTACACAAAATTCTAAATTGATACGTAAGTTTAAAGCCATGCCACCTCCAGCAATACAACTCTAAAACAGAGACTGAAATCCTATGCATACTTATTTGGGACTTCAGTGAGACCTGAGTACAAGTATCATTTATTTATTTATTGGATTTCTAAACCACCCTCTCCCAAATAGGACTCAGGGCAGTTTACAACATTAAATCAATACATCATTCATGTATAACTTGTATCAGTTAACAAGAAAGGACTACTATTGGAGAAAGGAACTGGACAACTGGTCAGAAACAACAAAGCTTTTATTGTATGCTTAGAAAACAATCCTGCAGCTTCCAGTAAGAGACCAAAGTTTTTACTTCAGAGCTTGTGGAAATAACTTATTAAATTTGCTACCATACAAGACAATAAAAAGGCTACTGTTGTTTTGACCCTATTTTGTAAAACAAGACATATCAAACAATTAAAGCTACACCTTAACATTTTTCCTGTGCATCTTCTGAAAAATGGAACCAATTCATAGCAAAAGATCACACAAACCTAACAGATGAACAACATTCCAAATAAAACCCAGAACTCAAAAACAACCATTACAGGCCTACTAAGTCTCTTCCGTTACAGACTATAGCCTCTACCTCATCTAATCTCACTTTATCACTACATCTTTTCCCAGTCCTCACCTACTCCCCACAATTACATTTCTTTACTATGGAGGAAAGGCAGCATGTTATATAGCCTGATTTTATCAGATCTCAGAAGCTAAGCAGGGTCAGTATTTGGAAGGGAGACCTCCAAGGAAGACTCTGCAGAGGAAAGCAATGACAAACCACCTCTGCTTCTTGCTTGCCTTGAAAGCCCCTTGATGGGATCGCACTATGTCGGCTGCATCTTGACCACACTTTACACACACACACACTTGACAGTGTTTTTACAGCAGTACCACAGTGAAATACTGTAGCCAGAACTAGAGGACCTGCAACTACTGGAAGCAGAAAGTGCACAGAACAGGCCTGGCAAGGCATGACAGGAGAGACTGGCTGGCTTTATATTTTAATGTAGTAACACTGGCATCGTATAATTAAATACTTCCCAGTAAACACACCTTTTATCTCAGAGGGTAATCATGTTTACTCCATTTCTATGCACACTTACTTATGTGCACACTCCTACAAAGTCAGTGCGACTTACTCTTAATTCAATATGAGCAGGTTGATCTCCAACGCTCCCTCTAAGCTGTGGAGTCTTGTGACCAAAAATTCTACCTCGTGAGCTACTGGCATTAAAGTTGTGAGTGAGCGATTTGGCTGCTGGATAAATTAGTTTGCTCGGGAGCCATCCTTCCTGAGTTACAGCAAAAATGTGTGAGCTAGAGGGTAAAAAAATCGTGAGCTAGCTCACACTAACTCAGTTTAGAGGGTAGAAATGCTGTTCAGCCCGTCTATAAGTTTAAACCTTACATCCCATTCCACTGAATTTGAGAAAGTGTGCTTGCACACGAAAGCTCATACCTTGAATAAACCTTTGTTGGTCTTAAAGGTGCCACTGGACTCTAAATTTGTTTCTCAGCTTAGAGGGAACACTGGTCTCAGCCCCAACTAAGATCCTCGATGTGGTTACTTGAGAGTAATACTTAACTAGGATTTCCAGCACGCAGCTCCCGCATAATCTCAAAAAAAGGGAGTGGGGGCGTGGAGAGAAAGGTTTACATGAAGGCACAAGACCCCCAAGACCAGGGAGAGGGGAATGCGACAAGGGGTAAACGCTAGGCCGGAAGGCTCTCCTTCTTCCACCTTACCTGCCCGTCTTGCACAAGCTACTGGGAGGAGCTTCTCCACCACGTTCATGAGTCACCAGAACACAAAACTCCACTTCCCTTCGACCACAAACCAACGCTGTCACTACCTCTACCGCTGTATTCAGCTAGAACGTCATAAAACTGACACCGGACGATCACCAATCGGACAACCCAAAAGGCTGACACTTTAAGCAATTCCTACCAATAGGCCCCGAAGGGGGCGGAGCTTCCGCCTGGAAACGAGGAAAAGGAATAAGGTGACTGGGTCTCTCCGGAAGTTGAAGCACGGGTTATTGTTGTTGACTTTTCAAGGCGACTGTCACGGCTGGGTTTGCTGTCTGCTTTTGAGTGGGCTTCGTCGCGGGTGATTCGCCATGGTGTGCGAGAAGTGTAAGTTCGGCGCGCACTTGAGTGGTGGGAGGCGGAAGAAACGAGGGTCGGGGGGGCGTGACGTAGTAAGGGGTGGATGCTGTTAAAAGAGTCGGAGGGATTTTCTTTAACAGTAGTAGTTGTTAAGCGCTCCTTTTGACTCCTTGACTGCCCCCCACCGAGGTAGTCCCCTGTTGCCCTCCTGGGGTTGCCAACTCTGAGTTCCGAAATACCTGGAGATTTTGGGAGTGTAATCTGGAGAGGGCGGGGTTTGGGGAGGGGAGGGACCTGGGTAGGGAATAAAGCCATAGAGTCCACCTTCCAAAGTGGCCATGTTCTCCGGGTGGACTAATCTCGATCGCCTGGAGATCAGTTGTAATCAGTTTTCCCTCTAAGCTGAGTTAGTGTGAGCTTGCTCACCGTTTTTTAGCCTCCGGCTCACATTTTTGTCTTCGCTCAGAAAGGATGGCTCCAGAGCAACCTAATTTATGCAGTAGCCAAATCGCTTGCTTACAACTTTAATGCCAGTAGCTCACAAAGTGGAATTTTTGCTCACAAGACTCCACAGTTTAGAGGGAGCATTGATTATAATCCCAGGAGATCTCCAGCCACTACCTGGAGGCTGGCAACCCTACTTTCCAGTCGTCTTCTGTTGTGGATAAAACGATTCTGTTTGGTCTCTGTATTAAGTGGGTCTAGAATGGTCTGTTGCTCTGGATCTAGAAGTGTAGGAAGGCCTAGAGGAGCTTGCCCATTGTAGCTATTTCTGAATCACTGTTTTGAGCTTGACTCTCTTGAATCATCCTCGGCTGGAGTGAGAGATAACTGTGCCACTTGTGTCTCTGAACAGAATTCAAACCCACTGCAGTTCTGCAATTCAGAGTCAGGCATGTCCACATCAGTAGCCCATGCAGAATCATAAAGACACAGGCTCCTCTGAGTGCAAGCAATTCTTAACTCTTTCACATTCTAAAAATAAACCCTTTTGAATGGTTGTTTCCCATTTTAATTCAAGGAAGGGAGGGAAGGGCTATGCAGAATTTAGGAAACTATACCACAGAGCATGTTGAGGAAGGAGAGACCACAAATGTGAGATGGAGTAGGGTGGAATTGTTATAGTGGTGCCAGAGAAGTGAGATGAGAACTTTTTGTTCCTAGGTGGACTGAGTGTTAATGCTCAGCTGTGGCAGGGCCAGTTGACCTATTAGGCTGTTACATGTCAGCAATAATGGTTATTTTTTTAGGTTATTCAAAGTTATCAAGGTTGATGACTATTGTTCTCACCATATCATATATGAAGGGCTAGGACAGAGTACTTTGCCAAAAGCCACATGGTTAATTCATTTTAGAGAAAAGATCCTAACCAGGAAGGTTTTGATGTATGACTCAGTCTCTTAGTTACTGTTCTGTACCAGCTCTCAAAAAACTATTAGAAATTCAGAGGTGGGATTTGAACCAACAGTTCTAGAGAGACAAACTTGAGAGCAGTGATGGTTCAAGCCAATCTCTGTTTTATATCCCCCCCCCCCAAAAAAAAAACTTCGGAGGGATTTGACTGATATGCCTCTTTTTGGTTAATGTTTGTACATTTGTTAGAATGTTTATACCTCACCTTTCCTTTTGGGCCAAGGCAGCTTGAAAATAATGAAAACATTACAGATTACAACCAAATAATCTCCAATTTGGTCTTTGGTGTAGTGGTTAAGTGCACGGACTCTAATCTGTGAGAACCAGGTTTGATTCTCCACTCCTCCACTTGCAGCTGCTGGATGACCCTGGGCAAGCCTTAGTTCTGTCAGAGTTGTTCTTGAAAAGAGCAATCTCTGTCAGAGCTCTCTCAGCCCCATCTACCTCACAGGGTGTCTGTTGTGGGGAGGGGAAGGGAAAGGAGTTTGTAAATCACTCTGAGTGAAGGGCGGGATATAAATCCAATCTCTTCTTTTTCACTTCCTTCCCCTCAACCATTTATACCCCCTCAAAATCTCTGCCAAACAAGCCAAGCCCTGCAGCTGGTCCTAAGCATATCTAACAAGGAGGCTCCCTCACTTAGTAATGTTTACATACCAAGTTATAACATTATTCACAGTTTAAGTTCTTCATATATAGCTCTAAATAGAGGCAGGTTAGTTGTAAGCACCTAAAAATAGATACTCTTTGGGGCATGGCAAACAAAAGATACACTAAGATTTGATTCTCTGTGAGACAGATGCTAAACCCACAACATATCTTCTTGAATCTATGATAAGCAGCCGTTATGCGGAGCAGTTGTGACTCACTTGTAAACCACATGGCATAAAATGCTGAAGAGCTTGCCGCCTTCTCAGAAATCAGATTTCAACAGTTAGAGGCTGGTTCATCCACAGTGTATTTTTCATCCACGAGACCAGTCCGGATTTTCTTTGGGCAAAACATGGCAGTCAGCAGGCATTCCTTTGATGACCAAAGAGGGAGAAAATGCAGATATGATGGTAGGAATTTCTGCTGATTGTATCTATGCCTGTTTTGCTTAGATCTGCATACTCTACTCTAAAACATAATAATCTACAAATGTCTCTTTTTTTGAATGTCATTTTTCAAAATTTTCACAATCTTATGTATGTCTTCTGTTCTGCTTCGTCAGTGTTTATGCAGTCTTATGATTTGAAGTCACCCACATTTACTAAAGTAAGCCCTACTCTGATCATTAGAGTTCATGCTTAGGTAATTAAGTGTAGGACTGCAGCTTTAGTGTTGTATGCGTGTTTGCTTGGTTCTGAGGTTCACTGTCCCAAGAGAGGTTTCCTTCTAATTAGGCATGTGTAGGATCAGGCATTATGCATAAATGCCTTTCGGTGCATTTATGCATAATGAAAAAAAAGAGCATTGTTTTCACTGGAAGGCTTAGGACTGGAGCAGTCAATTTGTATAAAAAGTTGTTTCATGTTCCTAATTGTTTAGATATCAGACATGTTTTTGCTAGTGGGCTTAATAAAGTCTACTACTACTACTACCTACTATGAGTATATTATGTCTCTAAGGAATGAACTTTTATTACTTTTATTCTGTAATTCTGTGTTGCTTCACAGGTGAGAAGAAACTTGGCACTGTAATTACACCTGATACATGGAAAGATGGTGCCCGAAACACTACAGGTATTTTTAAATATATCTATTGCTACAGTGTTTGTAACTTACATGTATTAGGAAAGTTTCATGTTTGCTGCTGAAATCCATAAGCCTGAAAAACGGTGGTTGGTATTCAGAATTTTACTTTAAAATGCTTTTCTTTAGTATCTTAACCTATTGCATGATATCATTACTCAAGTCCCACTCCTTGTATATGTTTGCCTAGCTTGCTGTGTAGTTCCTGAATCTTTACGCACAAAAAAGTCCTTCCTACTGAAAGACAATCGTATATGTCTGTGGATCCCAGGTTAGCTTTATACCTGCCTTTAACACTGAGGAAAAGTGTATAGGAACTCTAGTTGAAAAAAAGTACTGATGAAGCTTGTTTAAAATAATCTGGGTAACTTCATCATAAAGCACTTTGCAATTTCAGCAGTATGTATAGAGGTTACTGGCTTATCCATAGAACTCAGCTACTATTTCTCAATCTTTTGATGCATAAGGAACAAATTTTCTTTTGGGGTTAAAATTGGAGTCTTTCATATTATATTTGAAAAGTTCAAAGACCCATTTCAACAACCAGAAAACCCACTTAATATTCCCTTGCAATATCCTGCCTTCCACCTGCCCCGTCAACTGGATTCATGGATTGTAGGACAATGATGATGCTCCTGGACGATGAAGGGAAAGGTCCATAGCTTGGCTGAATACAGTTAAAAAGATATCAGGCAACAGGACTAGGAAAGGTTCTGGCTGGGAAGCTGTTGCCAATCAGAGCAAGTAGTACAGAGCTAGGTGGACCACTGGTGTGACTAGGTGTAAGGCAGCTTCATACATCCATGTGTGATATTTCTAGGATTCCCTTATGGCCATCTATCGTGCAGGCTGAATCATTGTCTATTTGTATTACTTTCTTTGGGTTGCTGTTCATATGGTGGCAGAGACTAACTCTTAAGTGCCATACCTAGCTCCAACCAGGTGTAAAATGGTGGATGCCACTGTGGTTTAAGTTTTCAAGAAATGCTTTGGTTCCTCCTGTTGTGAATCTTCATCTGACTGTATGGACCCCATGCTCCTGTTACTTTCTGTGGCATTATAGGATCAATACATCACTGAGTTTCATCTAGGCCTGTGGTCACAGATCACTTATGTATGGTTCTTCTGATTGCTGGTCTCGTTGAGCGTGCACTGCTACCCAGAACCCTTAATTTAGATGGATATTGGCAGCAAATTTATTTTATTCAATTTATATCCCACCCCCCTCAAGCAGACTCATAGTGGACCATAGTAAGATTCTAAAACACATAAATAGAATTTTACAGAATAATTAAAAACAATTGAAAATAGCATAGAATTTTTAAAGAGAAAAAACACAAAACAAATCGCACTATTTCACTGTATACATTATATTCAAGCTGGCACCATTGGGTCTCTGAGATCTTATTGATCTGGGCTGCATTGAGGCAGTAGGCTTCAATTTCAGCAAGGAAGACCAGTTTTTGTTTTAATTGGAACAGCTCCATTTTACAGGCCCTGTGGAGTGGTAATAAGTCCAGCAGGGCCCTGATCTCAGATGGGAGCATGTTCCGCCAGGCTGGGGCCAGGGCAGAAAAAGCCCTTGCCCTGGTTGAGGCTAAGCGGACATCCCTTGGACTGGGGACAGCCAGCAGAGTGCAAGGTTCTCTAGGGCATAAATATTATATTCTTAGTTTCTTACATAGTTGGATGACTTTAAGCACATCAGTGGTCTATACATTTTGTCTTTTGAGGACCGGTCGGCATGTTTCACAATACGCTGCTTCTGGCTTTAATCCTGAGGTGCAGTTTGCCACTGTGCTACACAACCCTCAGTTTCCATATATATAGCATGTCAGATACCAGAACTTCTTGGAGAGGCAGCATAGAAATATTGTCAGTAAGCAAGCTTCCTCTGTGTAGACAGCTTGCACATTTGCATCTCTCTTTGGGGGAACATCTATGTTACCTTTACATTGCCTTGAATAAATCTGTTGCAAGTTTGTGTTAACTTGTTTTTTGTTTTATAGAAAGTGGTGGACGAAAACTAAATGAAAATAAGGCATTGACATCGAAGAAGGCAAGGTAATTGTTGTCCTGTACCTAGTAAAAATAGGAACAAAATTAATAATAATTAATAATTATCGTATGGCATTGTGTGTAGTATAGCCAGGAGAGCCTAAGATTGTCTGGCAGCCAGAAGTTCTAGCTCTTTAGTATTATTTACCACTAGGTGGTGAGCTAGACTTGTTTTTTTGAGGCAAGAGGCATTTCAGAAGTGATTTGCCATTGTCTGCCTGTGTCATGGCCCTGGATATCACCCATCCAAATCCTAGCCAAGGCCGACCCTGCTTATTTTCCAAGATCAGATGCGATCAGGCTAGCCTGGGACATTCAGGTCAGGGCTGAACTAATGTTCCATAAAGAATGGAAGGAACTTTTTCCCTCTCCTGTCTCCTTATCCTTTCTTACATTTCCTTGGGTCACCTTAGCTGTCCTGGGAACTTTCCCCCACCTTTCCTGTGAATACTGTCAACACAGCCGTTACATCCATATTTTGACTTGCTGCTTCTTTCTCTTTTCCCTTTCCTTCAGCATGGTTTCTCCTCCCCATATGTGACTTACATGTCCTGGCACTTCTCACTGCTTGGCCTACTGCCATGTGCAGCCAGCACTGGTGAGGGAATGGAGCAATGGGAATGGGGTTGTGTGGCTGGAGTAGCTGTCTAAACAGATAAACAGCAGTGGCTAAAATGGCGGCAAGCCAAACAGCAGTGGTGTGGTGCGGGGGGAGGAGAGGCTGTGCATCATCTTTCCCAGCAGTTGTAATCTCTCTGTCTTAAATCCTCCAAGCATGATGTAGCAAGGCAGGAAACGAAAGGTAATTTTGGCAAGTAGTTTATACGTCAGTTGCTTATGTACCACTTTTGATTTTGAAAACATTTTACAATATATCATTTGCATAGGTCCTGTGGGTTATTTTACCCATTTGCAAAAGAGATGTGACAAAATTCTCGGAAAACATCTGGTGTATGAAAATAATGATGTGCAAGCCAGCTTCAAATTTTCAATAAATCAAAAGTGAAGAACAACGTTTAATTGTCTCTATGCTGATGTAACTAGGAAATTTCTTTGGATCTCATTATTAGTCACTTTTATCCTTTCCTTTTCACTTCTGCTCTTGCCCCCACCAACTGTGCAAAAGTAAATAGGGATACTTCATGTGTTCTATAAAATAGATAATTCATGTTTCTGTGCTTTTGTTGTTGGTCTTTCTAGATTTGATCCTTATGGCAAAAACAAGTTTGCAATATGCCGAATCTGTAAAAGTTCAGTTCACCAGCCAGGCTCTCACTACTGCCAGGGGTGCGCTTACAAAAAGGGTGAGGCATTTGACATACTGTCTTTTCATTTGTTTTCTTATTAGCCTTAATGAGTGAGTTATTTGTACACCAAGAAGGTTACGAGTAATCTGGCTGTCTTTCAGTATTCTAATATAAAAAAATGAAACTTTTCCATGTTACAGAGTGCAGCAGTATGCATATAAAATATGTCTGTAACCTACCAAGTGTGCCCCCCCCCCATCTCAGAGTTTGGGTTATGGTGAAGTTGTCTATATTTATATCCACGTATAATGCAGAGGTGAAATTTTAGATCCGCCCTCTTCAGATAGACATCAGTGGCCCATGAAGCGGGTTTTCAGATTATGTCTTTGCCGGTGATGTTAGCATTTCTATGACTGCATGAAAACATAGCAGGTTTTGCGATATTGTATATTATTGGTCTTCAGTTGTAACAGCCAATTTGTGAACCTATAGAAAAGTTTTTAGGGTACAAATTTCATATGGCTGCTTTTTCTGTCATATGAAGCAAGCCAAGTTTCCACTGAATTGCGATGAGTAGAACTACCATGCTGAGTTGTCACTGTAGCTGTCCAAGAGTTGCGTTAGCCATGCTTAATTTCACATTGGTCCTAGGGTATGGTTGGTAGGTACCAGATAGGAGTTGAAATATGAAGGCCTGGAAAAAAGCTGGAAAAATTCAGAGAACAAAACATTTTTTCCCCAAGGCTTTAACAAAAAAAATCTGAGAGAAAAATTGGAAATTTGGGGGAGTACTGAAAAAGAACTCCTATGAAATATTTTATATTTTTGCATGAGTGAAATGCTCTTTAAAACATGCTGGGCATGCTGTTGGCATATATAGCTGTTAAACCCAAGATTCATTTCTGCACCTAGAAGGATACCTGATCTTCATAAAGGGAGCCTTCAGGCTTCCATTGCTTCCCAGCAGTTACATGCTTTCTGTTGTCCTTTTGACCTAATGTGGTTGAGCTTTTCACCTCTTCCTGAAACCACTGTGACACATTTACCCGCAGACTGGGTAAAAAGTAGCTTATTGCCCCATCTTGCGGGAGAGAAAAAAGATCAGGAAATGGGGCAAAAACTTCACCAAAGCCTGAGAGGAAAACAGAAAGTTTCATTGAGAACTTCGCTTTCTTTAACCGGATAGCAAAAATTAAGGTAGTATAGGGTATATTAGCTTGCAGTTTTCTCTCAAGTATTGGCTATATTTGTGGTTTTGCTTATAACTTTTAAATTACATAAACACATTAGATATTACAATCTTATGTGCTGGGCACGTTACAAATGATTCAACAAATTAATGCATTTTATGTTGTAAAAGCAGTAAAATTAGTCTAGGTTTGATTGAGTATTGCATATATTTCAATTTCCCCCAAAATTTCTGCTCTCTTTTTTTGGGGGGGGGGGGGGGATGGGGGGAACCCTCATACTTTTTTCCGTGGCTTCAAAATTTCCGGAAATTTCACTTTTGTATAGCAGGTTTGGGTCTAAGCAGACAGGAAACTTCATAGGAATGTTATGTAGGATCCCCACCTCCCCACCCCACAAATGTAATAAATAGATCTCCATTTGTTTGGGTGAGTCTGAAATTACAAAAAAAAGTTAATTTCACTGTTATGCCAATAGCATTAGTAGCAGAGGTTTGTTTTAACTTCATTGTGTTTTTTCCTAATAGGCATCTGCTCAATGTGTGGAAAGAAAGTCTTGGATACAAAGAACTACAAGCAAACATCTGTATAATAGTATACTGTGAGCTCTTGTTATTCACCCCCTTGGAGATTACGTAAAGTTAACAAACATTATCAACTTGGGCAAAATGCTGAAAGGTTCCCCCATAATTTACTTGGGATTTTAGTGGCATTGTTCTGACTTTATAACTTGGCTATAAAATGGCCTAATTAATGTCTGTTCTATTTTTACTACATAGGAGCCTTAATGCTGCCTTGTAACTTGATCTGGTTGTAATCACTGTTTGAATTTTTGACACACTGATACAGCAGTGATGCACCAGTGACACTTAGTGGTATAAATGTTTACGTCTTCTGATAAACAAACTTATGCTGTTTGTCTGAACTTTCAAAATCTAAATGCAATTTATGGAAAAAGTAAGGCTGAAAATAGTAATCAACTTTTTCTTCACCAGTTGATAACCTCCAGGATTTAGTGTTTGTATAGTGAGATTCTGAGTATGCAGGCAGTAGGAATAAATAGCAAACTTGCATCTATGTTTAATAGTGTATAAAATATAATGTACAACTTGTGTTCCCCCAAGCCAACTTGAGTCCCTAGGGCTCCATAAACTTCTTAGATTTGTTGCCTGCTGTTAGGTCACATAGTTGGAGGCTATGTTTTCGGCTTGGCAGGTCCCAAGTTCTGAGGTCCTGATATGCAATATGTTTCAGTGAAGACTAATCTTTTTTTAATCTGGGTTTGTTGGACTGAAATATAAGATGGAATTTACAAGGCTAATGTAAATTAGTCCTTAGCCTTGTGGTGTCAATTAAGTATTGAGGCATAGCTTATACATAGAGGAGAAACTGTATGTAAACATGTTTTGAGTATGTTGCATTAAAACAGAGAGATGATCCACAGAAATTTATTTTATTGTGTGTGTTCTGTTCTTGTGCAATGTGTGCTGTTTTCCTTTTCGTGTCAGGTATCTAGTTCTTGCTATCCAAGGCAATATTTCTTACATTCTTTGCACTACTATATAGTTAATAAATCTGCTTGCATATTTCAGTTAGTGGGCTGCAGAGAACAGAGTGCAACATGGTTGTAAATCCAGATGCAGAAACAGCGGACTGAAGTATTCTGGATTTTACATGGTATGTTTTTACAAATTAAGTTCAATGGTAGCAGAAGATCAAAGCGGGTAAGATCTGCCTGTCAATTGCAGCTCTGCAAGAACTCAATTCAAACTGGGAGGAGAAGAAGCTTAACTAGGGTTGCCAGCTCTAGGTTGGGAAATGCCTGGAGATTGTGGGGGTAGAGTCTGGGGAGGATGAGGAAGGACTTAAATGGGGTATAATACCACGGCGTCTACCTTCCAAAGCAGCCATTTTCTCCAGGTGACCTGATCTCTGTTGCCCAGAGATCAATTCTAATAGCAGATCTCCATCAACCACCTGGAGGTTGGCAACCATGGGCTTCCTCCTTGCACTGATGGATGATTTCACTAATCAAAAGCAGTCATAGAGCTCCCAGACCATCTGCTTTAATCCAGACACCTTCAAATGTGACTTTTAAACATTCATGAATGATGTGTTGGGTAGCCTTATTCTTTGCTACTGAAATTGCTATTATGGCACCTCTGTGTGCTAATTGGTAGCTTATTATCTTACCTGTCCAGTTTATTCACAGTCATCTTCTCTACTGTGAGTATGGTTTCTTTGCGCTGATGCTGGCTATAAATTGTGAACACATAATCTGTGATTATTTATGCATGTGTATATATGGGTTCTTCCTGGTAGGATACATGGAGTGCTTTGTTACTGTTTGATATTTGTTTTGAACAGTCTTTATGCTTTGTGAGATAATGTCCTCTAAGACTAATCAGTATAGTGACATATGCTTCTCAAACATGCTTCTGACTTCAGGGAGGCAAAATCTGAGGAGGTCCAAGAATACTTCCTAGATACATTCAACAGTAATTTGTTCTAGGGGCATTTCTTATGCTAGTATGATCAGCTGTCAATTCTACATAAGTCAGTGGAATTAGCATATTAAAATGATAAAAGGATTGGAACACTCTCCCTATGAAGAAAGGTTAAAGCGCTTGGGGCTCTTTAGCTTGGAGAGACGATGGCTTAGGGATGACATAAATAGAGGTTTACAAGATTATGTATGGGATAGAGCAGATAGAGAAAGAAGTACTTTTCTCCCTTCTCGCACAAGAACTCGTGGGCACTCAATGAAATTGCTGAGCAGCTGTGTTAGAACAGATAAAAGGAAGTACTTCTTCACCCAAAGAGATTAACACATGGAATTCACAGCCACAGGAGGTGGCGGCTGCTACAAGCATGGACAGCTTCAAGAGGGAATTGGATAAATATATGGAGCAGAGGTCCATCAGGGGCTATTAGCCACAAGGTAGAGATAGGAACTCTCAGTCTGGGACAAGTGCTGCTCTGTAGTCTTGGTGCTGGGGGGGGCAACAGTGGGAGGGCTTCTAGTGTCCTGGCCCCACTGCTGGACTTCCTGATGGCCCCTGTTATTTTTGGCCACTGTGTGACACAAGAGTGTCAGACTGGATGGGCCATTGGCCTGATCCAACATTGGCTTCTCTTATGTTCACTTGGCATGGCTCCAAGTGCTGCGTAGGGGTGAGGAGGACTTCTGTCTGCCTTCGCTCCCACAGCCATTTCCTGATCTTTCAGATCTTGGAAGCGAAGCCTGGTTGGCCCCGATTAGTATTTGGATGAGAGACCACCAAGGAATACCAGAGTCACTGTGCAGAGGTAAGCAACAGCAAACCACCTCTGAATGTCTCTTGCTTGAAAACCCTACAGGTTCACCATAAATTGGCTGCTACTTGACAGCAACCCCCCCCCCCAAACCACAGGTTTTTCTACAAACCTAGGGGAACCCCCAGGTTTGCAGAAAAATGATTTTTTTTAATGGAGGGGCTAACCCCCCATAAAGGGGAACAACACTTGTGCAGACTCTGTGCCTCCATCAGCTGGCAGCATCCTAACACTGAGACACCGGGGGGGGGGGGGGTAGGGAAAGCTGCTACTGACCCACAGACTGTGGCAATGCAGACAGGCAGGTGAGGTGGGAGGGCAGGAGCCACTGGCCTACCCTGCTGCACTGCCACTCCCTGACAGGAGGGGTGAGGCTGGATGGGTGAGATTCCACTGTGAGTTTGCTGGGGGGGGGGGAGGCAGAGCCAGCCCTGCAGAGGCAGCCACCCTTCCAGCAGGTGGCTAGGAAAGCAACATGGAAAGGATTCCTCCCATGAGTTGTGCAGGTCCCTGCATATGTATGTGTGTGAGTGTATTTAAAGGTCTCTAAACACATGCAAATGAAACCTTGTTTATTCGGTTTAAAATACATGTGTACAGTTGGTGTGGATTCAGCACTTGCTTTTACATGTGCATAGTTCTGGTATTTTACTGCAAATGGATGGGAGGAGACATCTAGCATTGGCCAGTTGTACTTTCTGCCACTTTCAGCTGTATTTTAAAAAACTAGCCCCCAAAAGGTGAAAAAATATAATGGGTTTGAAAAGTATTTTGCTCTGTTTCAGATGTGATGTTGGCAGGCCGCTATTTGTATATGACTCACTGAATCGATGCCTGCAGATGAAAATCTGCCTCATGCAGAAGCACAGCTGGGGGTGGATGCTGTTCATCTACCCTAACTTGCTTTCAGTAGGCTGCCCACTTGAATGTATATCCTGTCAATATTCTGCTGCAAGTAGTCATTCACAAATACCTTTGGATTTGGCGCTGGTATTTAGGTACAAGGTAGGCATTCTTTCCAAATTCTAGTTCCCAGTACCTTGTCATGTACAGGTGTGCCCCTAAGAGATGGAAGCAGCTAAATTTGCAGATGACACAAAGTTTTTCAGGGTGGTGAGAACCAGGGAGGATTGTGAGGCACTCCAAAGGGATCTGTCGAGGATGGGCAAGTGGGCATCAACATGGTAAATGGGGTTCGGTGTGGCCAAGTGCAAAGTGATGCACATTGGAGCCAAAAATCCTAACTATAAATACACACTGATGGAGTCCGAACTGGCAGAGACTAACCAAGAGAGAGATCTTGGACTTGTAGTAGATAACTCAATGAAAATGCCGAGACAGTGTGTGACTGCAATGAAAAAGGCCAAAGCTATGCTAAGGATTATTAGGAAGGGAACCGAAAACAAATCAGCCAGTATCATAATGCCCCTGTATAAATCGATGGTGCAACCTCATTTGGAGTACTGTGTACAGTTCTGGTTGTCACAGCTCTAAAAAGATATAGCATTGGGAAAGGTGCAGAAAAGGGCAACCAGAATGATAAAAGGGTTAGAACACTTTCCCTATGAAGAAAGATTAAAGCGCTTGGGGCTCTTTAGCTTGGAAAAATGATAGCTGAGGGGTGACATGATTGAGGTTTATAAGATTATGCAGGGGATAGAGCAGGTAGAGAAAGAAGTACTTTTCTCCCTTTCTCACAATACAAGAACTCGTGGGCACTCCATGAAATTGCTGAGCAGTCAGGTTAGAACAGATAAAAGGAAGTACTTTTTCACCCAAAGAGTGATTAACACATAGAATTCACTGCCACAGGAGGTGGTGGTGGTGGCTGCAAGCATGGACAGCTTTAAGAGGGAATTAGATAAACATATGGAACAGAGGTCCATCAGTGGCTATTAGCCACAAGGCATAGATAGGAACTCTCAGTCTGGGACAAGTGATGCACTGTATTCTTGGTGCTTTGGGGGGGGGGGCAACAGTGGGGGGGCTTCTAGTGTCCTGGCCCAATAGGTGGACCTCCTGATGGCATCTGGTGTTTTAGGCCACTGAGTAACAGATTGTTAGACTGGATGGGCCACTGGCCTGATCCAGCATTGGCTTCTCTTATGTTCTTATGGAACCTGGATGGAGATAGACAAGTAGGAGCAGGTTTGATTTTCATGAAGGCAAGATTAGCCTCCCTCCAAAAAAGAGATCTAGGAATGTGCTCCCTTTTCTTTCTTCTATGTAGGGTATTGAATGGTTGCAATATTGCCTCTCACTGCAATTGGATCTACTCTTGCTAAGAGCAACATTTACTTCCCTTGTCACTAGGTGGCCCAGTTCTTACAGTCAGAGGAGGGGGCTGAAATATGCCTTTGTAGAAATTGGGTGGCTTTTATCATTTCTGCCACTGCCCTAAAAGTGCTTTGCAATTTTAAATAATGACACAGTCCCATAGACATGATACAAAAACAGAAAAAGAGAGGGAAAGTATGCAAATTCAAAGGCCAGCTGTTTCATAATGTCTCATGATAGTTATGTAGGACAAGGCGCAATAACTATACCAGGAGAAGATTGTGGGATGGGAAGAGAGGGCCACTGTGTCTCCTCTCTCTCCATAATGTGGACAGGTACAATGGCTGCTGCTCAGAACAAATGCTACAAATCATGACAGCACTGCTTTACCCATGCTCCCTCTGTTATAGTGCTAATGGCAAAATGACTAATATGCTCTGCTGCTAACTTTAGGAAGTAATTTTAGTACTGGCTGAGCAAGAAGGTATTGTAGTCCCATTACCAAGACCTGCTAAAATAATAAAGCTGTGAGCTAGCTTTTGATTCCCATAGAACTTTTTCTGTGTTTTTCTGTTGAGGCCCCATCTGTAACCATAATCTTAAAATAATGATTCACAAAAACTTCTTGCAGATGCATTAGGTTGGTTTATATTCAGTGTGAAAGATGACATTGCACTAAAGCATATTAAGATAAAACTGTGCTGTAGAGATTCAATCTTAACTTGTTCTATGCTATCATTACAGCACAAAAGCAGAATAAAAGGGAAGGCAATGATGATAACAGGTACCACTTAATATAGCTATTCTTCATTTCTGAACACAATATGACTACTTAAGAAACAGTTTGCTACTAACATATGACATGCTAAACTGGAATCCAAAACTGTAGTTCGGTATTAAAAGCATTTTATAAATGCAGTAGTACACTAACATAACACTTTGGGGTTATGTATACATTTTAGCACCACGTTTACAGTTATTTTACTGACAAAGAAACTTCTTCTCAAACTGCAGAACTGAGTGAGCTGTAAGAATACCAGGCCTGGGGCCTTTCCATTTAAGCAAACGAGTGCTCTTCAGGAAATACCACAGCACTTTCTACAGCACCTTAAGTCATATAAGGCACATTCCAAGTTGTATAGTTCTCTGAGGATAATGTGGTAGTGTTACAGTACTTTAACAGAGCCATATCTTGCAACGTGTGCTCACAATAAACATTGACTAAGACAGGTATCATGTATTGGCTTCATTTATATTCTGCCTTACTGCCCGAAGTGGTTTACATCATCTGTTAAATGGCACTGACTGAATGAAGACTTCATGCACTGAAACTAATCTCCAATGGACAACAGAGCACATAAAAATGAGCATTTATTCATAATTCTAATTTAGGATTATCTCTTTTTCTGCCTAGACCAAAGCTACCCAAAAACACTGTAAAACCCAGCTGGCAGCCAAACGCAGAGGCAGTTGGCTTTATCTGGGTGAGGAACAATGCATGGTGTGCATGTCATTCTTCTTGATGGCCACACCCCAACCAGTGTGAAAAACCCGTAGGAAACCAATAACAGTCCAATTTGCTGTTCAGGAGGGAGAGCAGGGGATGGGCAGTTATCCTTGACAAGCTCATCTGGGCAACTGTTCTTTTTCTAATTAGGCTCCACACACATAGCCTCTGGTGGCCAAAGAGGGGCCTATAAAATACCCTGACCTGGATGGCCCAGGCTAGCCTGATCTTATCAGATCTCAGAAGCTAAGTAAGGTCAGCCTTGGTTAGTAATGGGATGGGAGACCACCAAGGAAGTCAGGGTTGCTACACATGTATATGTGGCATCAATATCTCTTAACAGAATTTTTGCACCCGCCACAAAGGTACTGGGATTCTCAAGGGAAACCATGGCAGTTAAACTGGCATTAAATCAAAGAAAGGAGCTGTGTAGAAATGTCTTAACAACCTTAATGAATGACTGGTATTCACATCTTTTTAAAATACAAATTTCTCACACTATAAAATTATAGTTTCTGGTTCAAGGTTTTTTGGGGAGCATGGAGAAAGATATATTTGGGTTCCACAATGCAGTCTGCATGACACCATCAGCAACCAAGAACCTGGTGCCAGTTTTTGTTGACAGGTATGAAGCTAAAAAAGCCCTAACCTGGATAGCCAAGGCTAGCCCAATCTTGTCAGATCTTGGAAGCTAAACAGGGTCGGCTGTGGCTAGTATATGGATGGGATTCCTCCAAGGAATACCAGGGTCATGATGCAGAGGCAGGCAATGGCAAACTACCTCTGAATGTCTCTTGCCTTCGAAACCCTAAGTGGTTGCCATAAGTCAGCTGTGACTTGATGGCACTTTCCACCACCATAAAGCTAGAAACCCTTGCCCTGGGATACATTCTGGAAATCAAGTGCCTGGTGCATTCTAGGCACTGGCTGCCATGGATGTTATACATCCAAGTCATTAGTGCTGGGTGAAAAGATTGAGGGAAGTAGCACAATCTTCCTTCCCTGAAGCTGCCTGCCAGCATCACCATACCACTCCTTAACAACAGGGCAAAAAAAAAAAAAAAAGCTGGAGTGGGATAGAAGTGATGGGGGGGGGCAGGGGGGGAAATCTGGCGAGGCAGCCAGGATTCTTTGACCCTCCTGATGACATCATGGTGTTCAGGCCATCAAATTAATGATCAGAATTAAAAATGTGATAAAATGCACTGTTTGCCACTTTATCCACTAATATCTTAGTTTGTCCTCTTAAAATATTTGCATGAAAAGGGCCCTTTGCTATTATGTCATAAGATGCCACTGTATGTGGCATCAAGAATACCTGTTTTGTGCCCCCCCCCCCCCAAAAAATGGAGTCAGGTACTTGCATGCCCTGGTAAATGTTTAGCAACATTCTAAGATGTTACCAAGAAGCGAGAACAAAGCTGTGATACAGTGATATTTTTTTTGCTAGTTTGTTTAAACTGCACAGATTCTGAAAACCTGGCTCACATAAGGCAGCTGTGTGCTGGCAATTAGCTTTAGCGTGGGATCCAAACCCACAGAGAGTCACAAGCTGTTGCTGTTTAATTCTTAATCAAGGCGAGAAATTCCTCCCTGGTTTTGGGATCTTCTCGTAAGACTCCAAGCATGGCACTGGTGACAGTTTTGCTGTTCATTTTCTGAACGCCCCTCATGACCATGCACATGTGCCTGCCAAGAATATGAGAAAAGGCATTTTTAATATAAAAATGTCAGCATAATATACTAGTACTGTGCATGCTAAAACAGGAGCCAAACTGCAAATGACAAATACAACATTTGGTGGTGGTGGTGGGGGGTGTTCTGCCAGGTTTATATGTTCAACAAAATCACATGGTAGATCATAGGACTGTACCACTTCAAACAACAGGAAGCTATACTGTTTCTAACGTATTCCCATGGAAAGCCCATCTTAATTGTATTTTATCTGGATCACTCACAGCTTCCCCTTCCACTCCTGTTAATTGCAGAGTTCCTTCATCTATGGCTTCATTTTTTCTACTTAGTATCCATGAAAAGTGGACCCTGAGTTGTCAGTCAGTAGTGAGGAAGAACCAAATGTAGTTCTTCAAATGATGAGTAGGACATAACAGCCAAATAAATAGCCCAAGGAGAACAATTTTATGAAATGCAGCAACAAAGGTAGTTTTCCCCCCCCCATCCACCCAAATTTTCATTACTGGCATTCCAAACGTAAAATAGCTTCCTGTGGTGTTCACTGTGTTCAGGAATGCAATCTTAAATAGTAAAAGACTTAATCAAAATCACAGAGGAAGTCTGTTGCGCAACTGAGAACTGATTTCTACTTGACTTGTTCTCCATTGCCTTTACCACAAGCGCCCTTCCCAGTAAGGAACCAATGGGAGTACCCCAAATATTAGGGTGGGAAACCATTATGGATGTTTCACTGTTAATAATAAACTTACGATGCTTCTATGACCACAGCCACTCCAACAGGTTTCAGTGCTTCAGTAATTGCCAGAGCAATCTGTTTGGTAAGTCGTTCCTGGACTGGAAAAATAATGGAGTTTTAAGCAAAAGGACTGTGAACTGGTTTCTATGTCTGAGTCTTGGGCTTGTGTGCTCCCTCTTCCAACTCCAGCTGCATCTTCTCTTTTGGATCTGGAAACCACGGAACTCACTGCCATGCCTGCATGACTGTGGTTTACCCTTTCCTCAGTAGGAAGTAGCCCAGAGGAATAAGCAATCCCCACAGACAGCCTGCTCTGACAATGAAGAATTCTGCTGTGTATGTGATTCAGGAGCCAACTGAATGATCTGACTTACCTGGCACACAGACATTGCAAAACTGCTCACCCCTCCTGTAATCATGCTGATCATAGTACGTATCCTCTTCTGGGATGGGCACTTTGGGTTCACCAAAGCATTTAATGAATTGATTTATTCTTTTTACCATGCCAACAATTCTCTCTGTGGTACACACTTTGGGAATTACTGTCCTAGAGAGACACTAATAGCACAGTCCTGAGCAGAAGTATACACTTCGGTGTCTGTTGACTTCAGTGGACTTAGAGTGGTGTTACTCTGCTTAGGGTCGTACTGTGTTAGCATTTGTATTATAGAGTTCGGTGCATTGGGCAACCTGAGAAACCCACTGAGAAATCCCCATTCAGCCATAGGGCTCACTGAGTAACCCTGGGCCAGCCACTGTCAGCAAAACCTACCTCACAGGGTTGGTGTGAGGAATATGAGGCCCTGAGCTCCTTGAAGGAAGGGCAGGAGAAGAACATACATTCATTTAGAATATTTTTATGCCACTTTTCTAGCAACCTGCTTAAGGAAGTTTACAGTTAAGGCAACAAAACAAAGCCATTACAAAACTCAGAACTATCAATGGGGATAAGAAGTCAGCAGGAAAGGATACAAACCTTGAAGTCTTCGGCTAAATATCTCAACAATTCTGAATGGAGAAAAGATAGATGTAGTTAGAACAAAAACCCAGCAACATAAGAAACAGCTGCCTGGCAAAACAGAACAAAAAATGCAAACAAAAATGCAGGAAATGATCATGGTGAGTGTTCTTTTCTTTTTAGTAATCACTTAGCTGCAGTCCTCAAGCCTGTATCTCTCAAGGACTCAATGAAATCTGAGACCACTCTAGAATAAGTGCAATAGCAACAGTTAGCACTATTTAAAAACAAAACAAAATACAGGTCCTGTTTCAATACCATTAACAACCGCCTAACAGAAACTGAACACACAGAGCTTTTACTGGCAAGGGAAGATTTCATTAGATGAAAGTGATGTGTGACCTGCTGTTCAAAGTTACAGGAATGGGGCCCGTAAAATAGGTAGCTGACCCTGTCTGAGGTCTGCAGTTTTAAGTCCTCATTGGGCTTTCTCTGGAATAACTGCAGTCTTCTTGTTAGTACAGGAAGGTGCAGGAAGAAAGCTCATAGGCTGGAAAGCTTATACTTAGGGTGGCAGGATGCAGTAGAGGCCAAGGATCTGTACCTTTAAGAACTGGATAAAAGAATTTCAGCAGGTATGGCTTTTTAATCACTGCATGACAAGCTATCATGATTTCACTTTCAACACAGCTGCTAAAGGGTACCAGCCCTTCTGCACACTGAGGTTAAGAACCAGCAGCAGTGGACCAAATGCCATCTCCCAAATAAATGGTGTAACATTTTGCTTTGTGAGGCTGAACAGCACAGTCTGGAAATTTCTAGTGCAATGAATCTGTAGATCAAGTCTCATACTGCCTCTTATCCTTCCTGACAGACGTATTGGTGCACTCTAACAGATGAAGATGCATCTGGGAGACTCAGACTCAAATCCCTGCCCAGCCATGAAGTTTTCAAGGTGGACCTAGGCAAGCCACCATATTGCACCAAATCCACACCAAAAGGTTGTTACCAAAATAAAATAGGACAGTAATGAAGGAAGCACAGGACACTACTGCGATCAATTCCACTGTCAGGAGTCACATCTCGGGGGAAAAATGAGGCTGTGTTCCAAGAGGAACCTTAACTTCTCATTTTATAAATTAATTCACTAATGTCCAGTGGAATCTGTGAGTGTACTAACCTTGCAAGTTTGCTTAAGCCAACCACCTTCTTCCTTGGTAAGTATCCAATGTGCACCTGTGGATATGACAGGACAATGGGGAAATATTTGTGTAAGAATACAACACTGGATCCAGGTGATTGTCCATGCGGCAAAACTTGCTAGTCATGTTATGAAAACAGGCTTTCCCATAACACTCATCAGATGGATTTCAAAAGTCATGCCTCCCACATGTCTATAACTGGGAAATTTTGTAAGACCTGGTTCCACTTTCATCTGTCCAAAGATAAGCAGATGATCCTCTCACTGAAGAAACATGGTCAAATGACTCCACACTTGATTATTTTTGCAGGGCTTTTTTTACCAGATGGGTCTCCAACTGAGACCAACTTGTGGATTCAAATTACGCTGCTTTGGAGGCAATACTGAAAGTTCTTCTGTAGAACAGTTTGCACAGTTTGAGTGACCCATCTGATACCACCACGAATAACCAGCATTTGTGATATGCAAGGAAAATCTTTGAACGATGGAGCCATAACTGTGTATTTACAAAAAGCGTAAAAAGACAGAAGAAATTCGATGCACACCACAAAATGTTGTTTGAAATGAGCTTTCAATAAATATGGTTATTTTTCAAGGCATAAACAGCACACAGAGAAGCCTGGAACAGAAAGGAAGAGTTTCAGCAAAAAAAATTACAGGACTATGAGTAATTGAAGGGAACTCCAAGGAAAACGTGGAAGTAGCAAAAGAGGGAACTGGGGTAAAGCAAAAACAGTAGTTCTGAAAACAATTTGCTAACAGACAGTTCAATTTGTTTCAAATGGACTTTTGGATTTGCAAAAGTTTCAATGTTGCAATGCATCATGGGTTTGGGTTATCACAGGCAGCCTACAGAGACTGCTAATGGCAAGGATACTTGTAAAAAAAAATCTGCTTTCCTAAAGCATTTTAGGATTCTAGCTTGAGGTCTAATACAACTCAGACTGCAATGACAGCTAATGGCTTCTCTCAGGACGCTGCCTGCATGAGAAGTGAGAGGAAAGAGGCCATCATTTCTTTTGGTAAATCTGTAATTAGCCACAATCCAGCTAGGGTGCATTTCAGTTTGCTACTTACTGCAGTCCCACCTGCAGAAACAAGGTAAATCATTCAAGGAATTAGAATTCAGTAGGGAGTAAGTTGGCTGGTTTAAAGCAGATCCCACCCAGTGGACACCCTCCCATCAGAGTGCATGGCCGAGAAGCCTCAGGGCCAACATCCCAGTAGGAGGGGAGTCCGCCATGTAGGAGAGAAGGGGCCCACCAGAACTTCAGCCTAGGTGAAGAGACTCTCCCTGGATACGTTTCTGCATATGAGATCTCCAGCTGCACCAAAGGGGCAGAGTGTTACTTAATGTGATGGATGACTTGGCAAAGCCTCTAGGCTGACAGTGGAGCACCCACTAAGCTGTTATCTTCCTCTGACAGAAGCTCTGGGGTTCTCCTGTAAGATGCCAAAGAGCCCGTCTGCCCATCACCAGATCTTCTGATCCATAATTGGAAATATTGTTGGAGAAGTGGGTTGTGGCAGGAAATGGAAGAGCCAGCCACTCGGTAGTTATTGGTCAACAGAAAAGAGGGGGATCCCACCACAATCTCAGATATGGGGGTGCCAGGCAACATGCTTGTTTATCTTCTAGTCTTTGAACTTTGTCCAGTTCCAGAACCCTGGACAAGAATGAGCCTTGGTAAGCTCCTTCACAGGGGATGCTGACTCACCCATCCCTCAAAAGAGAAGGAAGGATAACCTGCAGTGTTCACCCTACCTAGCAGTGGTTTGTGCTTATTTCTTTGGCTAGCCAGTCTTGGTATATTGTCCTGCGAATACTTCCCAACTATCTGTGCTTCCTGCTTGAATCAGACTTGTAGTAGAATAAAGCTTTTTTTTTTAAGAGGCCAAAGACTTTAATGCGGGGGGGGGGGGGGGACTTATTTTGCATGAATGACTCCAGTGCAGCTTGGAAAAGATGCACAAGCCTTGATAGTCCTGGAAAGACAGCTCCATCTCTAGCTGAGTTAAACTCACAAAGCAAGAGGGAGTATTAAACTGGGAAGGGTTTGCTGAACCTCCTCTCTCATGCATACACATGCCTAGCTGAGGTGGACCCAATACCATCTCTTCCAGATTTATATTTGCAAATCATCCCTTACTGCGATTTCTTGGGCGACAGCAGCCACTACCTGTTCTGATCTACATTTGTTGGGAGGGGCCCAAATTTGACACACTTTTCTCCTATGAATCACACCTTCATGGTGCCTTAGCTTCAGCACCAAACCTTGCAGCAGCTGGTGAAAAAGAATGAGTTGTGTGCCTGAGGGGTTGATATCTGTAACAGGGGTGAACTCCAGCTTTAAGCAGTTGGTAAGAAAGAAACCAGACCCCTTCTCCCTCCCCCAGCCAATAGGAGTTGACCATAACATATGTCAGAAGAACAATACCTTGCCAAAGAAAGGCACCAAGTGATGTTCACAAAGGGAGAACATATCAATGTCCTTCACAATCACCATCTCATCATGGTCCTCATCAAAAACTGCATCATTGAGTATATCTGGAAGAGGAAAATGAACTTTCTTCATTAAATTCAGTCCTTGACTATAGAATAACCAACTTAGGGTAGGAAAGGTAAGAAAGGACTTGAAAGAAAAGGTTCTGGTCAAGCTTGGGAAAATGTTTACAAATTCTAGGGACCACATAACTGTAGGCAGCTAAGAAAATCCTTACATTCTTAACTGCAACCATCAAATTTTAAGAACCATGCTGGCATGCTTGTTCAGGGGTAGGGACTATTCCGGGCAGAGTATTCCAATTTTAACATGAACACCTGTGGGGGAAGGGGGGGAGCCTCATAGCTTCTCATTTCATGTTTCCTGGTCATACTCAAAACAAGTCCTTAAAACTAGGATTGTAATAATATTATTACCACCACCAATAATAATAGCAGCAACATCTAGTGTAATAACGTCTATAATGTGAGCCGGCCCTGAATGCAGTCCAGGCCTGATGGTTATGGTTGGCAGGATCCTAACCCGATAGGAAGCCATCTGATTAGTAAGACTGGGAGCACTTTATTGGAAATTGGAAAGCACTTTATTGGAAATTTATTGTTATATATCTGTAACTTTGGAATTTTACTGTTATTGTTGATTTTAAATCTGTTTTATGTTTTGACTGGCATTTGTGCCCTTGTAAGCCGCCCTGAGCCCACTTGCGGGGAGGGTGGGGTATAAAAATAAAGATAAATAAATAAATAATCTGTGTTATAAGAGCACAGTTATGTAGAACATAGTATATAGAAGTACATTTTCAAGAGGTTTAAGCCCTGTTCTTTCATTTAAAAATGTGTTTACCAATTGCTGCTGAATGAATACATTATAAAAATAATCCAGCAACCCTGGAACAAGACGATGATTTGAAAGGATTTCTGGTCAATGCGCTTCTGGGCATCAATTCAATAAAAGAAACAAAAGACTAATTATAAGTAGAAATGAATGCACTAGTGGAATGACGATGTCATAAGAATTTATATTTATTCTGTTGCTACAGGATTAGCCCTAAAGAATAAGGAAAAAATAAAGTAGCTAACATGGTTTTACTTGCCTGCATTACTTCTAGTGGAAAGAAAGCCAAGTTTTTGAGATTCTATAGAATTGCACTGATACAAGAGATGAAAGAGGAAAATCTTTGCTGAGATCTTCTTTTAAAATTTCATAGCTTAAATTATGTATTACCAGAATGGAGCAAAAGTGCTGCTTAGAACCCTGTCCTTTAAAATGACTTGTTATGTCAAATCCTGCCAGTCCCAGCCTCTGAGTCCAGTCACAGGGTTCTGGAGCTTTCAGAGTTCATCCGTCTGACAAACAGCAACCTCACAGGGTGAGTTGGTCTAGGAAAACGGGAATGTTTAAACTCACCCTCCTCCACAGTAGACCGTGTCCAAAAATCCCTTTCCTGGGCTTTAAAGTTTCAAAAATAATAATTTAATAAAAATTAAATTGTAATAAATGAGGAAGATCCATTCATTGCCATTTCGTTGGCTGTAAATATTGTTCTGTCTCTGCCCCAGCTATGACCTTGTCTCCTTCAGCACTTTTCACCCTCCCCTTCCTAGAACTTTGCCAACTGCCACATTTGTGACCTTAAGTTCAGGGACACAGTGGCTGATTCAGAGACTCATCCACTTACCCACCTGACTGGAATCAAAAATGTTTGAAATCCAAGACATGCTTATGGCTAACACTGAAAAGGAAACCTTCGAGCTCCTCTCCCTCACCATGAGGGTAAGAAGACTGCCCACCAAAATGATAAAGGTTGGCACACAATCCCCTAAGCATGTTTTAAAAGTTTGAAAATGGGACATAGTCGAACCAGACAGTCAAAACCTGGGCGTGAATTTTACCACATAAGAGAAGCCAGAGTTGCCGCAGAGAGCAAGCCCAGCGTTGCGGGGGGGGGGGGGGGGGGGAGAGAGAGATTGGGATTCTTCAATAGAGAGTGAACGGTGCCTATTCAGTAGGGAAATTATTTGCCAGCCTGTTATCGGGTGGGTTTACATGCCGAACAGGATATTATAGTATTTGGATAGCAACAGTTTTAGTAGTATAAATCGAAATAGTCATAAACCAGCCCTCTATGAATAATCACCTAAGGCATTTTAAAATCTCATGGGATTCTGACTGGAGCTTTTTCCCGCATGTATTTCAAGGGGCTTAATTTGGGCTGGGCTGGACCTACTTGTTAGTTTTTGAATGCTCACAAAATCGGACTGACCTGCGACGGTCTCACGATAGCCTCTGGTGAGGAACTGCATGGCCTTGGCGGCCCTGCGGGGCGTCAGCTGCAGCCCTTGCCTCTCCGGGTTCTCGCCCAGGCCTTGCAGGATGGACGCGTAGGCAGCCTCCAGAGCCGGCAATTCGTCCTCGTCTCCGTCGTGGCCTTCTCGCTCGCGGTTGCACTTGACCAAGGAAGGGTGATGCTTCGCGGGCTTCCGCAGCTCGCCGCTGGGCAGCTCGCCCAAGTCCTTGAGGCGGACGGGATGCAAGTTCCCGTTCTGGAAGCACTGCAAATCCAGCTGACTCTCCATTGCTGAACACGTGCAATGAGCTGCGAAGGAAGGAGGCGAAGGAGTGCGAAGTCCGGGCAGCTCTTACGGGAAAAGGCTAGATTTCGCCTGGTTGGCTTCGTCGGATCTGGTCCGTCCAGAACGTGCACAGATATCGCGGCATCTATATCTGAAAGAATAGGTGCATTAGCAAAACTGCGGACCAGTGGAAGCCGTCTGTGCAAAGGGAACCTCGCTAGAGCACACGGTGCATGCAAACCTCCTTGGGCGCAGGGACAGGTCGGAGAGTGCGATGTCTGCAGCAAAGGCCGGGCCAGAACCTGCTGCTGTGCAATGAGCTGCTGATCCGCAGTGGCGGGAAGGTGGACGGGACTTGGGACGCTGGGAAGAAGCCCTCTGCTGCGTCTCTCTCCCCCTGCACCCCTCGCGGAGAGATCTGCAAGCGAGGCTGGTCCTGGGCAGCTTCTGGCCGAGCCATCTGGTATTTATCGCGCCGCTTTGCCATGGCAATCTACCCTTTCCCGGTCAGATGGTGACGTCTTGGGACTGTCAGCTGGGCAAGGAGGCCCACTGAGGCGCCCTTTGTCCCCAGGCACCCCCTTCTGGTTTGCTCTAATCGGAGGAGACAAGGTTGGGACACGAGGGTTAGACGCGCGGCACGTGGCTAATGCGCGCAGACAACCCCCCCCCCCCCCCCAACAAGTGCAGGCCCTCCGCACCACAGACTGAAAGCCCCTCCCCCCTCCCTTCCTGATGTCAAGCTCAACAGCATTGCCTTACAACACCTGCAGCAGTACTCGATATTCATGCTGAGGTACTCTTCACACAAAACGTTTTGAACTGCTACGTGCATGTAACGTGTTAAGCCGCCGACATCTAATAGCCAAAACTGTCAATGCAACAGGTAGGAGTTTGCCGCGGTTCCTGGAGAAACTCAGCCGCCCACGGTTTTTTCTAGGGAAAATTGCTAACCCTATTCTTGCTCCCCCGGGGAAGGATTTGCTCCCCCCCCCCCCCAAAAAAAAGCAGTACCTGACCTCCAGAGAGCATGTCACATAGTTTCAGTGTTTTGAAAGGAAAAGACGTGAAGCATATCACAGGAGTGCAAGTAATTAGGAGAAACGGTAATAGAGGTAGGGGCAGGTTGTGGAGACAGGTGGGGTCACACACATCAGGGACAAGGTAATGAAAAGAGACAGTAGGGTTACAAGTGGTCACCAGTCACAACATGAAGTACACCTCCATACCAGATGAAAGAATCTTGGTCACAGAATGGAATTCATTGACTCTTTATGAATGATTACAGGAATTCATGGAGTTTTCTGAATGACTACGGGAAGGCATTAGAGTAGTGAGATTCAGTGGCCTGGGAGCCACAAAGTGTTCTTTGACATGCCACCTGTGGCTCTTCTGGGCATTGTCTCCCAATGTGTGGCACCTTCCCCATGTTCCAGGAAAGTAAGCAAGGTTATTGCCCCATGGGGTTTGTGGTTGGCAGGTGGTTCCCCTTTTGAAACAGCTGGTGCCTCAGGGATTGGAAGATGGGTAAGCTGCAGGCCCTATGTTGCCAAGGTCAGGAGTAAAGAACCCAGAGCAAGACAACAGGGAGGGAAGCTCTTCCCCTTACTTCACATACACAGGTCTCTGACTGTAGTTCAGCAGTGGTGGGGAGAGACATCCCTGCATGCTCTTAGGTACTCTGCTAATTAGAAAGGGTTAGCTATATATTCTATATTAAATTAATAGTGGTATTTTATAGTATGAGTGTGTTAGGATAGTGCATGGGGAATATAGTAGTCACACACGGGGCATAGAGTAGTCCTACAGCTCTTCAAGTTGATGGTAACTTCTAAAGTGGCTCATAGAGTGAGTACCATGGTATTAGAGCAGGGATCCCCGATGTAGAGCCTGTAGGTGCCATGGTGCCCAGCAATACCTTTCCTGACACCTACCAATGGTTTCTTTTTAAATGGATCGGGCATTTAATTAGCAGGGCTTCTGACTGGCCACCGGTGATCCAAATTACCGGGCAGAGTAAAATAACATTTTTTCCCAGTGGCAGCTGCTACCACAGTGTTGCTTTTATTGTGCCTCACTCCTCTTTCCCAGTGTGTTTTTAAAACATTACCCTTCTTGTCCCCTGCACTTAGGCTTCCTCTGTGTGTGTGGCTATGTTGCCATTTGTGGTCAGCCATTTTGTGGTCAGCTCCAGCTCTTATGGCAGCCATTTTGTGGTTGCACCCTCCACCCTGTGTCCATATTCCAAAGGTCCCCACAGGGTGAAAAGGGTTGGGAACCCCTGCATTAGAGCAAGGTTGATTGGTTGTTATGGGGAGGGGAGAGGGATTTAAGGCTTGTTATTTTATCTTTGGTTTTAACTGGGGATGTTTTAATTATTTGTAAGCTGCCTTAAACAAAGAGGAAAGGCTTGAGATAAATGTATAAATAAATAAATATAATCTGTAGGGATTGTCCCAAAATGGCAGAGCAGTGTCTCTTGACAGACCAGAAGGATTACATACATATATACATACATGTATACACAAACACACACACACACACACATATATATACACACACACATTCCACACAATCACTGTTGACAGAAGTTAAAAATTGGAATAAAGATTGCGGCAAAAAAAAAAATCCAGTTCTTATTTAGAAGAAGAAGAGATTGGATTTATACCCCACCCTTCTCTTGGAGCCTCAGAGCAGCTTACAAACTCCTTTCCCTTTCCCCAGCTGCTGCGCGGGGAAGAGTGGGGAATCAAACCTGGTTCTCCCAAATTAGAATCCACCCACTTTGTGTTCAAGCACAATCCCTGTTCATTTTAGTGTGTCCCTTAATTTATTTCTTTACATAGCAAGCAAGAGCTATTGGAAGTTCAATGGGAGGCTGAACTTCTCAGATCTGTTTGCTCAGATCCTGGTTCTTAATACTGAAAGGAGGAATTTGGAGCTCTCTTAAGCCACCCAAAGAAGATTAGGAAGTGGATTCCAGTTGCTGCAGTGAGGGAAGTTTTCACATCTACCTTGTCTAGCCCTAACAGAGCCTGAAGATGTCTTAGCTTTTTTTCTTGCTTCCCTCTCTTCTCCTTTCCTCTCCAACCCATGGGAACATTGAACAGGGGCTTATTTCCCTTCCATATTAGCTCCCTCCTTCCTTTGGTTTGGTTTTGCCACACTTATTTTTATTTATTTCATTTATATCCTGACTTTCTCCCCAAAGGAGCTCAAAGTGGCTTACATAGTTCTCCTGTCTTCTTTTTTATTGTGACAACAGCCTTGTGAGATTGGTTAGGCTGAGTATGTGTAACAGTCAAGGTCACTCAGTGAGTTTCCATACAGCATGGGGATTTGAACCTGGGTCTCCCAGATCCTCGTCAGACACTCTAAACTCTACATCACACCGGCTGTCAATCGGGCTCATCTGCCACTTAAAGTGCCTTTCAGCTACTCATCACATAAGGACATTTGCCAGGTTGGTGGCAAACATGTGAACTGTTTGGTAAGAAAGCATTAGTGGGAGGGGAAATACTTGGATTTGACTGTGATCTCTGTCTTCCCTGCAGTTCTCTTGCACCAATAATCCCAGAGTTATCTTTGATTGGCTTTCTGTGAAATGGTCCTGCTTTTCAGTGCTCTTCCATTCATCCTGGAAGGGTGTAAATTAAGGGTGGAGAGCAATTTAGGATCATAACCTAACCTGCAGCAGCATCATTTTTGTTCTAGTTGGATGCTGTCTTTCTCAGTTCAGGCTGCTGCCATTGTGAATTCACCATCTTTCGGTACCCTTTATGCTCCACATCATTGCAAGACAAACCTCCATAAGGAGACATTAGAATGGTAGACGTTGTACATCCAGTGCTTTCTAGTACATCCTTCCAATACTTTGGATGCCCCCTAAGTTCACTTCATACAAATATATTTTTATGATTTTATTTATTTAAAACATTTATTAGCTGCCTTCCTACCTTAAAGAACTCAAGGCAGTTTACAGTGTAAATAGTGCAAAAATTATAAAAACACATAGAATACCACAATTTAAAATCACAATTAGGATTGTTTATACATCAACTAAATTAGTAAAATGCTGTCTTAAATAAAACCATCTTCAACTGCCTCCTACAGATCAAAAGAGAGGGCCAGGTGCATGTTTCTGGGAAGGTTGTCCCATAACCATGGGACTGCCGCTGAAAAGGCCTTCTCTTGTATACCCAGCAGATGAACTTCTTTGGTTGACAGGACAGTCAGGAGGGCATCTACCTATGATCTTAATTCCCAGGCAGGAACATATGGGAGAAGACAGTCCTTCAGATATCCTGGTCCCAAGCAATGTAGGGCTTCAAAGGATAAAATCAATGCTTTGAACTGGGCTTGGGAGTGGATCAGAAGCCAGGGTAATTGCTATAGTATTGGGGTCACATATTCCTGGTAGCTGGTTCTATGTTTTGCCCTTTGTCAACATACATCTGATTACCCCCCTCCCCCATTATGTATACTTAGTTGTAGCCAGTGTTCCCTCTAAGCTGAGTTAGTGTGAGCTAGCTCACTGTTTTTTAGCCTCCAGCTCACAGATTTTTGTCTTAGCTCAGGAAGGGTGGCTCCAGAGCAAATTAACTTAAGCAGGAGGCCAGAAGCCCCCAAAGTCGAATTTTTGCTCATGGGACTCCACAGCTTAGAGGTAGCATTGGTTGTAGCACAGTAAAATAATACTTATTCAAAAACTTTGTAAGGATTTCTCCTCAAACTGATTGAAATGGTGACTTCATACAAACCTTTCAGCACAGGGGTGATGATCCCTGCATCCAGCCCCTAACAACAGCCTGACTTCTAGTGTCCTGGCCCCACTGGTGGACCTCCTGATGGCACCTGGTATTTTTGGCCACTGGGTGACAGAGTGTTGGACTGGATGGGCCACTGGCCTGATCCAACATTGGCTTCTCTTATGTTCTTATGACTGTTGCATTTTGGGCCAACTTAAGTTTCTGGACAGTCTTTAAAGACAGCCACATGTAGAGCATATTACAGTAATATCATCTGAAGGTACTACATGCCATAGAGGAGATCTGAGACTCCAACCAACAGGCCAGGATCCAGCAATACCCTAAGCTACACACTTTCTCATTCATGGGAAGTACAGCCTCCCCCCCCCCCCCCCCGGACAGGCTGACCCCTCAGCCCTTGAGCAGTTTTGTCATTGAACAATATTACTTCAGTCTTCCCTACACCGAACGTTAGTTTAGCAATCCAGCCTTGTCTGGATTGAACATCAGGAGAGTCATCCAAACCATTGCCTTCTCCAGCCACCTATTCAGGAATTTCACAGACTAACCCAACTCAGTGCTAAGGAGAGATAGACTTGGTGTCATCTACATATTGCTGGCACCTCATTCCAAATTTCCTAATGATACCTCCCAGCACTTTCTTGTAGCTGTAGACATTAAACAGCATGGGGAACAAGATGAATCCCTGCGGGACCCCATTACATGGCTTAATTTATTACTATCATAGAATCACAGAGTTGAAAGGCGCCATACAGGCCATCTAGTCCAACCCCCTGCTTGATACAGGATCACCCTAAAGCATCCCTGACAAGTGTTTGTCCAGCCGCTGCCTGAAGACTGCCAGTGAGGAGGAGCTCACCATCTTGCTAGGCAGCCGATTCCACTGCTGAACTACTCTTACTGTAAAAAAAACCACACCCTAATATCCAACCGTTATCTTTCCACCTGTAATTTAAAGCAATTATTGTGAGTCCTTATTCTCTGCTGCCAACAGGAACAGCTTCCTGCCTGCCTCAAAAGGCACACAGTACTCCAGGTGTAGCCTTAACCCAACATAGTTCTGCTTTTTTAAAATTCTGCCTTGACCTGGATAGTGCAGGCTGGCTAGATCTTGGAAGCTAAGGGAGTTTGCCCTGGTCAGTATTTGAATGGGAGACCACCAAGGAATAATAGGGTCTCTATCAGATGAGTCACTTACTGTGCAAAGTGCTCTACAAAATATTTTTCAGTATTGCAGCCTCTGAGCTGCAGTTCAAAGTTGAAGGCTAATGGGAGGAGGACAGGCAGACAGAAAATGGATGGACTGGGGTGAACTGGTATCATTACTCCTGTGGGGGTAAACATAGATGGGTGGTGGTTTTCAGTGGCAAAGCAGTGCAAAGTCCCTCTGAAACTACAGCCTCGGGAGTTGCTGTGTGGGTGCACTTGTGGGCATTGGTGTGGATGTGTGATATAACATTAAAAACTGGGATGATTTCTTAGAAAATAAGGGAAAGCAACAATCATTCAGCAAGCTTCATGGCATTCAAACTCAGCTCTTAGAGGGGTGGAATGGCTCATGGGCCAGTGGCCTCCCCCCACTCCACTGGGCCAGCCCAGGGGTAGAAGGGTGGCACATGGCCCACCTGAGTCTCATATGGCCTTCTGGCCAAGCAAGCTGTCTCCCCCTCCCTCTCTCCTTTGTGCGTGCAGAACTGGAGCAGAGTAGGCAGGCAGCCCCTCTCTTCCTCCCTTAGGGGCTGGGGCAGGCCAGGTCCAAAGTTCCTGACTGCCTTCATATGTGGAGACCCTGGCAGCCACTACTTTACAGGATCCTCAATTCCCTTTTGAGCATGTGCCACCTCAGCATGGAATATTTCACAAAACATGAGTTCAGTTTATGTTGACTGATTGCCAATTTCTTAAACTATGTATAAACGTTTTGATATGATTGCTTGCTGACCTCAAGAAAGTCAGCTGCTGCTACAGAAGAGGTACAGAGCTCCTTTTGTGTTTCACAGCAAGTTAGCTGAGGAATACCGAGCGAGCCAAACCTTGAGTCTTGTAAGAACTACACTGGACAGGGTGATGACCAACACGTGTTTCTTTTCTCATGTCTATATATCTGTTACATTTTTATCACATCCTTCCTCCGATGCTGAACCCAGAGCAAAGCTTCTGAACATGGCCCTAACAAGCGGTCAGACCTTCAGGGCACAGAAAATCTTCCTTGGCACTTACCTGTTTATACATCACTTTTCTCCCCAAAGGGGACCCAAAGCAGATTCTAACATTATTCTCCCCTCTTACATTTCATCCTTACAACAACAACCCTGTGAGCAGAGCTTGGACTGGTAGACTTCCCCCAAAAAAGAGAGAAAAGAGACTAAAATAGCAGAAAAAAAGACTGAAAAGAGACTAAAGAGACCAAGTCACCAAGTGCTCCATATGGTTCCAATGTCTGATGGTCACATGTTTTCACACTGAAAATTCTGATAAATAACATATATGTATTTTTCAATAATCCCCAACCAAAAAAAGGCCAGTGTCGGTACCTGGGTTTTATTGTGCCGAGAAGACAGTCACTCCAGGACAATTATTCTCGGAGGGTTCTAGTCACAGGATGAGCCTCAGTCGTGACAAAGGAAGGGGGGAGCTTACTCCTGACTTTCATCGCCCTCTTCCCTATCTCCCACTTTCTCCAGTTTGACCCTCCAGGTCTCTGCATAGAGAGTCAAGTGGGTGTGTCCTCCCTGGCTCTCCCTTGACTTCCCTCTTAAATAATCAATTCCTAGGCTTCCCCTCCCCTCAATCGGCAATCGTTGAAAACTCACTCCGGGTATGTTTCTGACTTTCTGCCCAGGTGGATATTGTCTACAGGACATCAAGGTTGCATCTTTGTCTCCACGGGGCTCAATCTCTCTTCCTCTTGCTTCTTTTGGGCTTCATAGTTCTCAAAGTTCTGTCAGTCCAGCCCTCTTTGGTGACTACTTCATGGTCTTCTTGTCTGCTGTATCCCTCCTTGTCTTCCACTCCACTATCTCCCCAGCTCTCCTCTGGCTTGATAGTGGCCTCCTTGCTTGGCAATGTGAGGTAACTCCCGTCTTCCACAGGGGCCAGAAAGTCCAAACTTGGACAGCTGGTTGAGACCAGAAACGAATGTGTAAGTATACATATTATGTGTAACTACAAAATGATAAAGAATATAATTTTTCTCTCGAAACCTGAGTGGGATGTAAAATTACAGTCACACTAAAAAAACTGAAAAAGTTCTTTAGCTTGGCATCAAATGGATTATTATCATTTATGATATGTCTACCTAGTGGTTTCTTTCCACTTTGTTAATCAAGCAATTTTTAACTCCAAAACTTCCAAAAATATGTAGTATATCATGCAGTAGATTACATGTGTGTATATATGCATATATAATGTTATAATTAAAGACCACCCAGCTAAATAGCAATCAAAATAAGAAGTGATGGCTGAGAGTAAGACACGTAGAATAAACTCATCTATATCTAACAATGCTTATTTCACCAGTCATAACAAAATATCATACAGGTAAGTTCCTAATAACTTGTAATTACTCTTTATTTATTCCAGGAGCCAAGCCTCTCTTCAGGACTACTCAGAGGCTTGGCTCCTGGAATAAATAAAGAGTAGTTACAAGTTATTAGGAACTTACCTGTATTTACCTGTATGGTATTTTGTTATGACTGGTGAAATAAGCATTGTTAGATATAAATGAGTTTATTCTAAGCGTCTTACTCTCAGCCATCACTTCTTATTTTGATTTTTATATGCATATATATTCATGCACAGTATATAACTTGGTGTTTTAGGCTAAGTTTCATTTTTTTCTGGTCTTGGATGGGGTATGGCTTGTTCATTTATTATTGAATAAAAACAAAAAACCCACAAAAAAGTATGATTAGGATTTTTTAAATTAAATGGAATGCTAATTGAAATAAAAATAAATCAAGAATTTTTAGTTTTTTTACCAAAGAGAGCAGTGATCAAACTATTTTTTCTTTTCTCTACAGCTTTTTGAAGAGTTTCCACTTCTTTACGTTTTTGCTGCTCAGTTCCACACTTAAAGACATAGCCTTCCAACATACCCTGTGCAACGCTAACTTCCTGCAAATTTCCTTTCTGTATTGCTCTCTTCAGTCGTTCATTGGCTTCTTTGAACAGTTGATCAGATGCTTCAGAAGTTGCCTCATGGTCCTTTTTTGTCAGTGATATCTTACTTTCTATCTCAGCAATTTTTTCCCCTGAGACTCTTCTGCTTGTTCTTCCATCTCTTTAGTTAACTGTATCTCCTTTTTTTCTTCCTCCTCTTTCAATCTTTTTTGTTTCTCTAAGTACATTATGTATTGCTTATATGCACTTTGTCCCATAGCAATAAGTTTTGATATCATGGGAACCAGCTCAGGTTTATTTCCATAGGTTTTCAATGTATCTTTGATCAACAAAATTGCATCCAATGTTCATTCACAAGTGGAAGCCTTGTCCTTAGTCAAAGCCCATCTTGACACAGAAAAACACCTTTCAATGTCTGCATTTCCATATGATAGAGACAATGCAGTCCTGATAACTTTCGCCTTGATATTCCCCCCCCCCCAGCTACATTAGTTTTCTTTAAAATTTTATCCCAAAAAACCTATCAATTCTTCCTCCAAAAGCTGGTTGGTCTGTCCCCATCTGCAACATTTTCCATTCATCAATGAGAACATCTTCTTTTGTATCAATAGGGAGTTCTCTGGCACACCTTTATTGCATTTGAAGAATAGCATATCCCACAATCCTGTTCCACAATTTTAATTTCTTGAGCACTTGAAGGCACAAAAAAGGAGAGAAAAGAGAATCATTCTGAACAAAAAGGGACTTTAAGAGACTAACCCAGAAATAAGAGACTAAAAGCTAAAAAAGAGACCCGCTCTAGGCCTGTGTGAGGTAGGTTAGGCTGAGAGACAGTGACTATTTTTTTTTTGTAAAGAAATTTTTATTTTTCAAAAAAAAAACATCAAAAATAATACATTTAACCTTATACAAATCCCTTTTTCCATATTAAATAGCATTTTGTTCTATTTGTACATTCTATTTTTATCTTGTTTTGGTGGTTTCCCACCACATCTGAAGCATAACACATTTTCCATTTTATTCAAAATAGTAATACTTATATCTATGTTTCGTTTCTGGTAACGGTTATATAGCTTTAAAATACTTATACTTATACACCAATTCTTATTTTCTATACTCTTACGTATTTCTAAATAAAAACAGTTTCATTTTCTAATTTTAACTAAAACATTCATATAATATATTTCTATTCCTTTATGCTATTATAACCATGTATAGATATAGTTTTTCATATCCCAATACTTTTCAACATATTCTTTCAAATCTTTCCAGTCTTCCAGAAAGGTCTCTGAGTAAAGATTATTCAATTTTCTAGTCCACTTATCCATTTCAGCCATATATAACAGTTTTTTCAACCATTCCCACACCTCTGGTATTTTTTCATTTTTCCAGTTTTGTGCATACACCATTCTTGCTGTTGTAATCATATACCATATTATTGTCCTTTTCTTTACATTTATTTCTTCTAGTTTAAGTCCTAGCAATAACATTTCAGGCAACTTCTTAAATGTACATTTCAAGATTTTTTCCATTTCTGCATGTATTTTTGACCAATAAGTCTTTGCTTTATCACAAGTCCACCACATATGATAAAAAGACCCTTCTTTCTTTTTACACTTCCAACATTTGTTAGACATATTTTGACCAATATTTGCAATTTTTTTTGGTGTCATATACCATCTATACATCATTTTAAAACAATTTTCTTTTAAGTTATAACACGTAGATATACTCATAGCATTTTTCCATAAAAATTCCCAAGATTCCATTTCAATGTCTTTGTTAAAGTTTATCGCCCATTTTACCATTTGTTCTTTTACCATTTCATCAGCATTAAACCATTTTAGCAAGACTTTATACATTTTAGAAATCATTTTTTTCCCACCTTCCTCCCAAACTTGTTCTATTTCATTATTTTTTTCCCTGAAACCGTGTTTTTTATCACTTCTATACAAGTCATATATTTGTCTATATCTTAACCAACTATAATCAAAATCAATCTGATGCTGCTCCTTCAGTTTGAAATCCTTGCCATGTCTTATTAATAAGTCTCTATACTTCAGCCAATCTTGTCCTTTATATCTTGATGTTGGATGTAAGACTTCTGCGGGTACAATCCACATGGGTATCTCTTCTGAAAAAAAGTTTTTATATCTTGTCCACGTATCCATTAGTGTTCTTCTCAAATAATGATGTTTAAACATATTGTCCATTTTTGTTTTGCCATAATACAAATATGCATGCCACCCAAATCTACAATCATGACCTTCCAGGGACAATAACATTCTATCTTGTAACATAGTCCATGCCCCTACCCAGGTCAAACATATTGCATCATGGTATAACCTTAGATTTGGTAGTTGAAACCCTCCTCTTTCTTTGGCATCACACATTATTTTCATCTTAATTCTTGGTTTTTTCCCTCCCCACACAAATTTAGACAGCTCCTTCTGCCAACATTTGAATGTTTTTACATCTTTCACAATTGGAATAGTTTGAAACAAAAACATTAATCGTGGTAACACATTCATCTTGACCACCGCAATTCTACCCAGCAATGACAAATTCAATACATTCCACTTTTTAATATCCTGCATAATTTGCAACCATAGTTTTTCATAATTATTTTTATAAAGATCAATATTTTTCATAGTTAGGTTTACACCCAGATATTTTGTCTTTTTCACCACCTCACATTCTGTAAGTTTTTGTAACTCGTTTTGTTTCTTATTTGACATTATTTTGCACATTACTTTCGATTTGTTTTTATTTACATAAAATCCTGCTAAGTCACCAAACTCTTTTACTCTCTGTAACAAATGTGGTAATGTGGATAAGGGGTCTTCCACTATAAACATCACATCATCTGCAAAGGCCCTATATTTGAAAGAAAAACCTTTAGTTGTTAAGCCTTTAATATCTTTGTCTTCCTTCACATTTAACAGTAGAACTTCTAAAATCCAAATAAATAGCAGCGGCGAAAGCGGGCATCCTTGTCTTGTTCCTTTTTCAACTTTAAAATCGTCTGTCTTTTCAGTATTAATTATTATTGAGGATTTCTGTTCTTTATATATTGCTTTAATGAAGTTAAGCATATATTCACCGATCTCAAGATGTTCTAAAACTTCAAACATAAAATCCCAGTTTAAATTATCAAACGCTTTCTCCGCATCTAAAAAGAAAAAGCCCACTTCCTTTTCAGGATGTTTGTCGTAGTATTCTATAGCGTCCACTACTACTCTTAGATTGTCCCTTATTTGTCGATTAGGTAAGAACCCTGCTTGTTCTGTTTGTATAGTCTCTTTAAGGTGCTCTTTTAGTCTATCCGCTATAATCTTAGCAAAAATCTTATAATCATTATTCAGTAAAGAGATCGGTCTATAATTCTTAACATTGGTCAAATCTTGATTTTCTTTCGGGATCAGTGAGATGGATGCATCTTTCCAGGTTTCTGGTACCTCTCCAGTAACTCTTATATCGTTCATCAATAGCAGTAACACCGGTGAAACTGACTCCTGTAACGTTTTGTAGAACTTCGCTGTAAATCCATCCGGTCCAGGTGCTTTACCTAATTTTGAGTCATTTATTGCATTTTTGATCTCTTGTAATGATACTGGATTATTAAATAGTTCTTTAATTTTCTCTGTTGGTTTTGGTAGCTTTAATGTTTGCAGGTATTCTTTAATCTTTCTTCTGTCTTTGTTTTCCTTCTTAAAAAGTTTTGCGTAGTATTTAAAAAATTCTCTTTTTATTCCTTTGTTATCTATTATCTCAATATTATCTCTTATCACTTTAGTGATAAATTTATTTTCACGTTTTTTCTTTAATTGCCATGCTAAGTATTTTCCGGGTTTATTTGCACCTTCAAATGCTTTTTGTTGAAGTTTTTTTAAGTTCCAGTACATCTCCTGGTTCAAAATGGCTTTTGCTTGGTCTTGTAGCATCCAAATTTCCTTTTGCAGTTTCTTTTTCCCTGGTTTCTTCTTCAGTTCTTCTTCCTTTGTTTTAATGGCTTGTAAAATATTTTCATATTGCTCTTTTTTCTTTTTATTATCTTTAGCATGAGAGACAGTGACTATTAAGAGATGATTACATAAATTCCCACTCTGCCTTGGAAGCTCGCTGGGTAACCTTGAGTCAATCACTTTCCCTCTGCTTAACCTATCTCATAGGGTTGTTGTGAGGATAAAATTATAGAACGGAGACAGGTTCCTGTTTGAGACAAAGGTGGGGTATAAATATATAAATGAATAGATCACATTGGACCAAGAACCCAAATGTTGCAAAAACAATATTAAGGTCGCAGTCACACGCACAGTTCACCCCGACACAGGCGGGAATGCCAGGTGGATTAAAGGAGCATGATCAGATGCCAACATCTGGGAAGTGCCCCACAGCCATCAGCAACCTGTTTTGCTCTGCTGCACCAGTAGATTTAAAAGACACCTGGGAAAGTCCTGTAGCAAATGGGTTGCAAAGGGCTGCAGATGGACTTTCCTGCGTCTGATCACCCCAGTGCGCTCCCATGGCTTCGGGATAGTCTGATCAGGCTATCCCGACTCCTTGCCGTTTTTTTTTTTACTCCATAGCAATATGCGCATCAGTGCACACTGCCGCACATTCCATAGGGAGACCTCGGGGCGGAGGTGCGCTTCACCGATTCCTCGGTTAAAAAAAACTATCTCACCCACGGTTGTGTCTGATCATGCAGTGGTGGGCTGTGCCCGCATCTACAAAAGTCTGTGTGATTGCACAACTGCGGGTTAACATACGCTGGAGGAAATAGCCTCGCTCCCCCCCCCCCCCCCCCGCTTTATCTCATGCATGTGATTGCCATCTAATTTGGTCTTTTACCTGGAACCTCTATCTACATTTACTGGATTATCTGAGGCATTATATTGTTCAAAAGAAGGTGCTCCCTGATTTCTATCATTCCAGGTGACTAGTTCCAGTACTGATGCAGATTTCCAATGAGGTGCCGCTATTTCCGTCCTCCATTTGTGTCCATCCAAAAGGAGCTCAAGGAGGCATACTTTGTTCTCCATTTTAGCCTCATAGCAACTCTATGAACTGGGATGTAGATGGTGTAGTATGGCCCAATCTTCTCAGATCTCAGAAGCTAAACTTGTACTCGGATGAGAGACCACCAAGGAAGACTTTGCGGAGGAAGGCAGTGGCAAACTGCATCTGCTTAATTACTTGCCTTAGAAACCCTATGGGTTCACGACAAGTTGGCTGTGACTTCACAGCGTATTACATGCACACACAACCCTATTAATTAAGGTTCGGTATTTCAAGCACGAAAGAGTGACTGGCCCAAGAGCATCCAATTAGATGCATGGCAAAATGGTTCAACCTAGTTCTGGTCTAGTACTCTAACCCACATTGATTGGCTGGTACTCTGACCAGTGCCAAAGGGACATGAAAGGCCCCTGGGGCAAATTTTACCTCTGCCACAAACTCACTGTATTGCCACTGACACTCAACTGCGACACTCATCTGTAAGTAATGTAACACTAGTCTACTTTATATGGATGTTGGAAGAATTACAGCAAGATCATATGGTGCTGCCTGACACTTCACCAAATCATTAGTTCACTTATTGCAAGTATTGTCTACATCAGCTTGAGGCTGTAGTTGTTCAACTGCAGAGACCAAGGAGTGAACCTGCAACCTTCTACATGCCTAGATCTACAGTCCCTTCCCAAAACAATGTACGTGAAGTGCCTTGAACACTGAAAGCTCTATATAAAATGCTTATTATTAAGAACAGAGAAATGAAGGCTAAAGGTGAGGAACTCTGAACTGGTGTCGGAAAAAATATTGAGAAATTTGAAGATCAGAAACAAAATTTTAAATTAATAGAATTTTCCAAAATTCATCCATCTGTCCTTTCTGCAGCATGAGTATAGTCCAGTTTACATGACTCAGTGTTTCATCTATTAGCCACAGAGACAATGTCACTAAGGCAGAAGGATTCAAAGCAGGCCTCAGGTTGATGTAAGTGTTTCATAAAATGCAGGTGCTCTGGTTTGCTTCATTGTTGGATGAACATGTGAATGTGGGCTGCTTCTGAGCCGACACAGATGACCACAAGACTTCTGCAAAACAGTACAATGTGAGCAGCAAGCTGATCAAGAGATGAGGCTCGTATTTCCACAAATATGTGTAGCCTGAAATGGTTTTATAATTGAATCTGCTTTTCAGCACAGTGCGCATTCAAAATTAGTCATGCGTTGTCTTTTTAAAAGTACACATCAAACCTTCATTTCCGTTCAAAAATGAGATTGCCTGTTTGTCCCTGTGCTCTTTCACTGACTATATGACAGTATATTATGAGGATAGTTAGCCAAAGATGGGCATTTTGAAAGTTAAATTGGTTTCTTTGGAGACTTAAGAACATTTTTCAGCCTCTCGGTAGGTTATAGTATCTAAGTATGGATGGCTTCAGAGATAACTCTGGAACAGAAAATCAAAATGGTACCCCCATAGTATGTACATATGTACTATCAAGTCTCAGGCTGCGATCACATGCACAATTCACCCCGACACAGGCACAAATGCTGGGCGGATTAAAGGAGCATGATCAGACGGCAACATCTGGGAAGCACCCCGCAGCCATCGGCAACCCATTTTGCTCTGCTGCACATGTGGAGTAAAAAAACACCTCAGAAAGTCCAGTAGGAAACGGGTTGCTACGAGCCACAGACGGACTTTCCTGCATCCGATCGTGCCAGTGCGCTCCCATGGCATCGGGATAGTCTGATCAGGCTATCTCGACTCTGTGCTGTTGTCCCCCCCCCCCCCCCCCCGGTCGCAGTATGCGCAAATGCACACACACACACACACCCCGGCACATTCCATAGGGAGAGGTGCAAATAATCGATTCTCCGTTAAGCACATCAGGAACAAATGGTTTTTTTAAAAAACCGACTCACTCGCTGTTGCATCTAATCATGCAGTGGCAGGCTGTGCCTGCATCTACAAAAATCTGTGTGATCGTGCAATGGCGAGTCAACTTCTGTTGGAGGAAATAGCCTCGCTTCCCCCTTTCCTGCTTTATCTTGGGCGTGTGACTGCAGCCTCAGCTGATTTATGGCAACCACTGCAAGGACCTTTCAAGGCAAGTTACAAGCAGAGGTGGTTTGCTATTGCCTTTCTCTGCAGAGTCTTCTTTCATGGTCTCCCATCCAAGTACCAGCCCTGCTTAGCTTCCACGATCTGACAAGATTGGGCTATACTATGCTGCCTTCCCTTGGCTCCTACAGTACTAGTAATTATATCAGAGTGACTCCTAAGCCTCCTTCTAATCATGCAGGGAGGCTGTTCTACTAGTGCAAGATTTCTGCCAGTTTCTCCCATTACAGGCTGCACAGGATGCACCCCACTAGTACTATTGTTCTTAAGGACCCACTTTACACCAGGAGTTTTGTTTTTGGAGTACTATTTGTGATACTTAAAGTATTCAGCCTTGAATAGACTGCTGATCAGCTTCAAGGACCGATCTGTTTGGAAGCCATTTCCTAACCATTAGTTCCGATGGACACAACAGCAGGCAGCTTAGCCTGGGCCATTAAGTTAACAAAGGAATGGTCAGTCAGCAACCATAACAATGTCTTTTTTGTGACTGGGGTACACTGTGAAATATAAGACTGTTCAACAGCTTTACATCTTTGTGCCATGTTATTTGCCAGCCTAATCCTGTGGATATGCAAGCTTTTTAAGGTCAAGAGCACATAAGAAATGCACCCCATTCCTGTTTACCCACTGCCGTGTCTAAGTTGCAACAGCACGGTAACCAGGAAATACTGACTAGGGACTCGAAATTTTGGCTGACTACTACCATAAATGGCAGCTTATCCCAAGTCCAGGAAAAACAGAATGAAGAGAAGAGGAGATTGGATTTATACCCCACCCTTCACTACCCAAAGGAGTCTCAGAATGGCTTACAAACTCCTTTCCCTTCCCCTCCCCACAACAGACACCTTGTGAGGTAGGTAGGGCTTAGAGAGCTCTGAGACAACTGTCCTTGAGAGAACAGCTGGTACAGAGAGCTATGGCTTGCCCAAGGTCATCCAGCAGGTGCAAGTGGAGGAGTGGGGAATCAAATCCCAGATTAGCATCCACACACTTAACCACTACATCAAAGTGGTTCTCCTGTTTCTCCTGGCTCTCCTGTTTCTATCTCAGTAACAATCTACAACACTTAGATGCTCAGCTTTGGGGTTGGTGTATAGTACTGTGGAATATGGTGCTTCAGTGTGGCTCAACAGTCCCATGTCCACAAACTTGATGTCCAACTCAATACAACAATGAGAAACATCAGTGGATGTATGAAACCCACTCCAACCTATTGGCTACCCACACTGTGCCACGTCATTCTCCCGCATCTCCAAATACAAGATGCTCTTCTTTGTAAATATAGAAAGATAATTGAAAACAGAGAGTTGCCCATCCACAAAGACATGGCTGATGCAGGCCCATCCATTGTTCTATTGTTCTTAGGGTCAACTAGTCTCTGGTAGCATAGTCCTGCAATGTTTCAGTCCCAATACATAACGCCCTCCCCCCTAAGTTCCAAGGCACCTTAACAGGCATAGTCCTCAAGGTATGCTGGCTTGTGTCGCTCTCACTGAGAATGCCAGGGTTCCTGCGGTGGTGGAGACGGCGCCAGAGCTGGGCTTGGTGAGGCAGGAACCACTCTGGAGTCCTGTGGGGTGGGAACAGAGTCTGGAAGGTCTGTAGCAGCCTGTGCAGGGCTTTCCTCTTCCTGGCAATCCGGCTGCACACTGCTGTGAGGGGAAGCGCTCTCAGTCAGTGGCAGCAGCGGTGATGGTTCCAGGCCGCAATCCTCCTCCTCGGCGGAGGACAAGTCAGGCTCCTTGGGCAGCAAGGAGCGGCACAGCTGGTTTATGTGCCTGCGTAGAAGCTGGCCCACTTTCATCGATACCTCGTATCAGTAACCCTGGGTGGGATCCACACTGGACCACTGGAATAGTTCCATGCGAAGACAGGGTCACCCAGGAAGAACCTGCGAGGGGGCTCCTGGCTCACCAGAGTTTGGTGCAACTCAGGGGCGCGGTCCAGGTACAAGTGGTCCATCCTCGTCATGAGGTGGTGGCCCATTAAGAGTTCCATGGGGCTGCGACCAGTGGATGCGCTCGGGTCACTCAATGGCCAAACAGGAAGACAGCAAGCCAGTGATCCCAGTCTCTGTGGGTGAGCCATTTTAGCGTGTCCTTGGTAGTTCACACCATCCTCTTGGCCTGTCTGTTGGTAACCAGGTGGAAAGGAGCAGACTACATGTGCCTGGTGAGGTTCTGTTCCAAGAACTCCTGGAACATGAAGGTGATGCCATTATTAGTCACAACCATGTCTGGTAGGCCATGGTTGCTAAAGATCTGTCTCAGGGCCCACATGGCTGCATGGAATGAGGTGGATGCGACTGGCACAACTTCCAGTCACTTGGTGTAGGAATCCACTAGGATGAAGAACAGCTGCCCCTGGAATGGGCCGGCAAAGTCCAAATGCACCTGTGCCCATGGCGTGTGGGTAGACTCCCACTGGTGAACGGGAGCCCTTAGAGGTTTGGGGTGTGTCTCCTGGCCGGCCTGGCAATACCATACCCAGACCCCTTGATTTCACTGTCCATTCCAGGCCACCACACGTAAGTCCTGGCCAGCGCTTTCATCCGCATGATTCCCGGGTGGGTCTCATGCAGGGCTACCAAAACCCTTTTACGCAGTGGTGGGGGAATCACTCCCTGACTTCCCCATAGGAGGCACCCCTTGTAGGCTGAGAGCTCATCCTTGCAGGATGTGAATGTCATGAGAACGGACCTACACATGTACGTGTATATCCCCCTTGTGAACAGAGCCTCAGGAAAGTCTATTCCAAGATGATGGAGATGGAGGACAGTGTAATGATTTCATGTTTTGGGGTGTGTGTTCCTTTAAATGTTTATTGTGGTGGCAGTACTGTAGGGAGGGTGATAGAGAGAGAGACAGGTGTGATGTGATTGGCTGATGACTGAAAGAGTGGGAAGAGAGGTTCTGAGAGGAATCTGTGTGCTTGTGTTTTTAAGACAGAATTCTGTGTGTGTCTTGGGAGAGAGACAAGTGTGGAAGAAGATTGAAGAGAGTCTGTGTGAAATTTAGTCTGTGTGACTAAGACAGTAAATTTTATTCTGTGTGGATAAAACAGACTAGCCGGTGTGCCTATAAATGCCTCAGAGAAAGTGTGCCTCAGAGAAAGAGAAAGAGAGAGAGAGCATAAAAAGTACAGGAGCCTGTCAGAGTGGATTTTGGAGTTTAAGAGACTGTTTGAAGCACCAAGCATTACCAGTTACGTTTACAAGTTTCTTCCTTCAGAAACTGTTCAAGTTAACCAGAAACTTATTTTGTTCTTTATTCAATAAATCCGTTTTTTGTTTAAACATATCCCAGAAATCAGTACAGTTTTTCCTCAGGGCCACATAGTCCTCTGAAGCAGCCCAGACCCTAGGTCATACTACCAAGAGAGAGGTTTGTAATTTTAAATTCCTGGTGGCAGCGAGAAAACTACCAAATTTATATTTGCAGATTATGATTTAAAGTAAAAGTAGTTCCCCCAAATAGCAAGAACATCACAGACCCCGTGCCCAGTTCCATCTTGCAAGGTACCCCCTCTATAAGTACAGTCACTTTTATTTTATCAGGGGTGTCCTGGGGCAAGCTTAATACCTGATGTTGGTGGAGGCAGTGGTGTGTAGTGATGCATCCACGGACTCCCTTGGAGGGGCAAGCACAGGCAATGTGGCCTGTATTGCCACAGGCCCTGCAGGTGGCATCTCAGAAATGGCAGGAGCGACGTTTGTGGGCCTCTCCACAGCTGGTGCAGGGCGTCGGTGCAACAGTCTCTGCTGGGTAAGTGGCGGTGATAGAAGGTTGAAAGTTGCAGCGAGCTGGGCAGTGCACCTGGTGGGTCTCCTCTTTATCAGAAGCTGAGGGGACAGAGGCCTGGTGTGTGGTCTCCCTGGGATTTCTCAAAAGCTGTGGCCTTGTGTAGCGCCTTTACAAGTGTGAGGTCATCATGGCCAATGAACTTTCAGCATAGTTTCTCCTCTCTGATGCCCATCATGAACCTGTCAAGGAGGGCATTGTCGAGACTTGGGAACTCGCAGGTGAAGGCAAGTTGGCGAAGGTCTGCCACAAAGTCGGCAGCCATCTCAATGGAATTTTGCTGGCGCATGTAGAAGTCCACACGGCACGCCATCTTTGTGGGCTGAGGCGCGAAATGGTCGGTGAGTGCCTTAATAAGGTTGTCATAAGTGGCCGCTTCTAGCGTGGTGGATGCGATGAGGCCCTGGACTAGCCTCAGGGTTGTGATTCCACAGGAACTGAGCAGGAGAGCTTTCTTCTTCGCTTCACCCTTGATGCTCTGGAACAGTACAAAGTACTTGAGCTGCTCCACCCAGGTTTCTCAAAGCTCTGGATGAGCAGGGTCGAATTCTGGTAGATGTCCTGGAGCAGTAGCCATGGTCTCGGTTGCGATGCGAGGCACATGGCACTGGAGCTCGGTGTGCAGTGCAGTACAGATGGGTGCTGGGCTGGCTCAACAGGATCCCGCCTTTGTCATCACTGTTAAATTGTGGGTTCCATGGATCAGCAGACGCACTGCTAGTGATCAGCTCAACTTTATTTGGGATTTCAGCTGGAGCTAGACTGAAGACCAGGGCCACATGACCTGTTTAAATAGCATGCAATTGCCACACACAAACACACCCCACTCCCAATAATAGGCTGTTTATATAACATTACTTCTTGATTGGTTACCGCCAGAATCCTAGTGGGCTATTGTTCTTAGGCTCCAAGTTCAACTAGTCTTAGGTAGCACAGTCATGCAATGTTTCAGTCCCAATACATAACAAAACTAATCAGAGCCATATTTTGTCCTGATGGACTGGCTTCAGATCCATACAGCTGGGCTTCTGCTAGAGAACTGAACCTTCTTTTCAAGAATAATCTGTATCTCTAGTTTTCTAACCTTGCCCCCAGAGTACCCTTTCTCTTCTGAGGAGCCCCTACGTATTGCAACGGATTTAAGCATGTGTTATAACGTATACTTGAGCTTGCATGGACCAATTATATGTTGAGACTGCATCCTAGAACAACAAGCCTTTGTAGATGTGCTTCGCAAGAGAAGAATAGCAGAGAAGCTATCCATATTTGTAATGCTCCCCCAAGTGCAGAGAAGACAAGTTCACATATTTCCACCTCTGGCTAAATATCTTTTCTCTGATCTTTGATGGGCCCTGACCTGGATAGCCCAGGCTAGCCTGAACTTGTCAAATCTCAGAAGCTAAGTAGGGTCAGCCCTGGCTAGTATTTGGATGGGAAACCTCTACGAAATACCAGGGTCATGACATGGACCCAGGCAATGGCAAACCATTTCTGAATGTCTCTTGCCTTGAAAACGCTATGAGTTCATCATAAATCAGCTGTGGGATCCTGAAGAGGCCTGCAATTGGTTGGTGGGCCATCAGCAGAAGCCAGGATCAACTGGAGAAGCTGGCAATCGATAAGTTCCTGGGTGGCCAAGGGGAGGGAACTTGAAGGGATTGCCCCTTACATGCAAGGGGGGAGGGGGGAGAGGCTGCCCCAGGTCCTGATTTGCCCCTTACATGTAAGGAGGGAGTAAAGGTTGCCCTGGGTCGTGGTTTTTCTTCTGCCTCTGCAGTCTCGGGCCTCTGCCATGTGAGCCAGGTGGGCGGTGGTAATGCACCCAGGGTTCCCAAGTCGGCCCGGGGGGGGGTGTAACCCCCACTCCAGCGGCCCACTCCCCGCTGGCCCAGATTGGGCCGCCAGGGGGAACCCTGCCCCCAAATTGCCGGGCTGCTGCGACGTGCCCAGCACGATGACATCACCTGGAGGTGACATTATCACATCGGGCAGGTTTTGAGGGGGACGCTCTGTAATTCAAGGGAAAACTCTATGGTTTTCCCTTGAATTTCAGAGGTCCCGCCTTAACTTGCCCAATGCGATGACGTCACTTCCGGGTGACATCATTGCGCTGCGCACTCTTAGCGCGCATGGCAGAAGACTCCCAGGTGAGCAAGGAGTCCCCCTGGCATCACGCTAGGTAGGACTTGGCAACCCTAAGTGCACCCAATTCTAGCTCAGCCACACTCCCCTTACCACCACCATTCCTTCACTTCCATGTGGAGTCATAGCCAGGCATCTACACAGGTGGACTAGATCTTTAACAACAACAACAACAACAAAACAGGGAGGAAAGAAATGTTGGAAGCTCTGAATAATTTTAATATTATCATCACAGGTATATTTGGAATTTATACATAAGAACGACCTCAATTAGGTGATTAGGGGGAGGCGCCTGACTCAGCTGGGCTCAAGGACGGGTCACACACCTAGCTGCCTAGGTGATCGCAGAGACAGACAGACAGACAGACAGATAGATTAAGATTATTTATAAATAGATAGACAGGATGATAGATAAGAGTCGGTAGTGGCGATCACCCTGACCTGGATAGCCCAGGCTTGCCAGATCTCATCAGAATTTGGAAGCTAAGCAAAATTGGCCCTGGTCAGTATCTGGAAGGGATTCAACCAACATATTTTAGGGTCGCTACAGCTTGAGCCGGAGGTAAGGCATGCGTTGTGTCCCCAATTACGGTGTTTGACTTACTTTGCTATTACTACAGCCCACAGATGACCCATCCCAGCCTCTCCAGCCCTGCGCCTATTACTCCCGCCAACTAACCGCGGCCGAGAGAAACTACACCATCTGGGAGAGGGAGTTACTCATCATCAAAACGGCCTTTGAGGCATGGAGACATCACCTAGAGGGAGCGCGCCACCCAGTACAAGTCCACACTGGCCACCGAAACCTGGAGCACCTTCAGACAACCCAAAATCTGAACCAGAGACAAATTTGCTGATCCTTGTTCTTCTCCTGGTTCAATTTCAAAATAACTTACGTCCCCCACGCCCGGAACCAAAAAGCGGATGCTCTCTCACGCAAGCCAGAATATGCACTGGCTGCAACCAAGAAAATCCCTACTACGTCCATCTTGCTGCCCTCGGTGTTTGCTGCCACCACCACCGTTTCCACCCCGCTCACCGAGGACCTTCGGGACAGTCAGGCATCAGAACCTTGGACACAACAGCATCTGCAGGAACTGCACCAGGGCCTAACCTTCGGACGTCACCACACGCAACGGACTGTTGTTGCACCGCGACCGTGTGTATGTGCCACCAGGGCCTCTGTGGTCACAGGTTCTCCGTCTGTCCCATGACGTCCTGCCCACTGGGCACTTTGGACTCCACAAGACCCTGCACTTATGAGGGAATTTTGGTGGCCACGGATCCGCTCGGATGTAAGCCGGTACATCGCCTCATGTGAAGTGTGCAGATGCTCCAAGGACGTTCCCGCTAAGCCGTCTGGGCTGCTACACCCTGCATCTCGATGGACTTTATCTCCAAACTTCCCTGGTCTCATGGCCATCTACATCCTACATACATCCTGATGGTGGTAGACCTGTTTACCAAAATGGCACATTTCGTTCCCTGTCCCAAGCTCCCTTCCGCCCAAGAGACCACCCACCTGTACATACAGAACATCTTATTATTTATTTATTTAATTAATTTATTTATATCCCACCCTCCCCACCTCTCGGCAGGCTCAGGGCGGCTACCAGCATACCATAAAATATACATATCATTAAAACATTTAAAATACACATCAAAAACACCCTGTTTCAAGATGGCAACTTTATCAGAGTGGCGTCTTAGATGCCCAACCAATCCAGACGGTGGGAGCCATTCAGCCTGGCGGATTCCCAATCAGGGCAGGGCTGAAGATGTCACTGTTAGGCGGCCCCTACCTAAAGGCCTGGTGGAAGAGCTCCATCTTACAGGCCCTGTAAAACTGTAACAAGTCCCGCAGGGCCCTGATGTTATCCGGGAGCTTATTCCACCAGTGTGGGGCCGCCACTAAAAAAGCCCTGGCCCTTGTAACTGCCAGCTGGGCCTCCCTCAGCCCTGGGAGAACCAGGCGGTTTTGGGATCCAGATCACAGCCCTCGCTGGGGAACATATGGGGAGAGGTGGTCCCTCAGATAGATAGGTTCCAGGCCATATAGGGCTTTATAGGCAAGCACCAGCACCTTGAACCGTATCCGGTATGCTATAGGCAGTCCTTTTAAAGCGGGCTGAATGTGCTCCCGTACCGGGAGCCCCAACAACAGCCGCACCGCTGCATTCTGCACCAGCTGCAGCTTTCGGATTTGGGACAAGGGCAGCCCCATGTAGAGAGCGTTACAGTAGTCCAATCTTGAGGTGACCAGAGCATGGATCACTGTAGCCAGTTCGTTGCATTCAAGGAAGGGAACCAACTGCTTGATCAGCCGTAGATGATAAAAGGCCGACCTTGCAGCGGCTGCTACTTGGGCCTCCATCATTAACGAGGGGTCCAGGAGCATTCCCAGACTCCTCACCTCCGACGCTGGTACCAACGGCACCCCATCGAAGGCCAGGAGAGGGATTCCTAACCCTGGTCCACTTCGACTCAGGCACAGGACCTCCGTCTTCATTGGATTCAATTTCAATCGGCTCTGCCTGAGCCATCCAGCCACAGCTTGCAACGCCAGGTCCAGATCACCCGGACTAGAGTCTGACTGACCACCCAACAACAGATAGAGCTGGGTATCATCAGCATACTGATGACAGCCCAGCCCATGCCTCCGGGCAATCTGGGCAAGGGGGCGCATATTCGGCGGCCATCAACGAGATCATCCTGTGTTTCATCAGTCCCTGCTGGTTCCAGCCGCACCGCCGGACCCCCTGCATCCCATGCCTCCTGCACCACCACCACCTGTACTCATGAATAACTAGGAGTACGAGGTACGACAGATCCTGGACTCGGATCTCCATCATGGCACCCTCCAGTATTTGGTGGATTGGGAGGGCTACAGGCCTGAGGATCGGTCCTGGGAACCAGTGCGCCATCTCCATTCCCCGGACCTCATCTGCCAGTTCCATACGGACTACCCAACCAAACCCAGCCCTTTGGACGGGGGGACCCCGGAGGGGGGAATAGTGTCAGAAGTGCCTCTGAAGACCTGCCTCCTACAGACCTAAGTGCGGTGGAGGATCAGACCCTAGCTCCAGAGGAGCCTCCACCTGAACCAGAGGAGGCTCAGGCAAGCACCTCTCAGGGCATTACCCCAGCACCAGCAGCAGCTGAGCCACAGCCAAGCTCAAGCCCACCTGATTCACCTCCTCGGGTGGAACAGCTAAGGTCATGATCCAGGCAAGACTTAGCTGCTAGGAGAAAAGAGGCACACATGCGTAGTCGCAGATCACTCAGCCCTGAGTTTTAGAGGGAGCCGGGACCTCACTGCCAGCTGCTAACAAGCACAGGAAGTGGCTGGGTATTTAGGTACAGCACAAAGACCAACAACTTGTGCTAGCAACAAGTCATTTTGGCTAAGCTCTGCACCCGCTCGGCTTGCATCAGCTAAACCTGATTCTGGACCTTCTGGCTCGTGACTCCAGCTTTGTCTGACTTCGGCTTGATTCTGGACCCTCTGGCTCGTGACTTCGGCTCTGTTTGGCTTCGGCTTCTGGTTGACTCCTTGGACTGGTTTGCTTGTGAGTTTCCCTCTCTGACCTCGGCTTGGACTGACTCTGCGTTTGGCTTGTGTTCTGGACTTGGTAATTAGTTCCTGATTTGGCTTGACCTTGGACTGTCTCTGACTTCGACTTGGCTCCTGACCTACTGGCACCCAGCTCGTGAAAACATGGTTTTTCACAATAGGCCCGTTAGTTCCTGACCCAGATGGTTTCAGTTCAGGGTGACAGTGAGTGTGGAGGTGTGTTGAAGTTCTTTCTGCACACACACAATGTTCTTGATCCGTATCATATAGTGCATGAACAGGTGCAGAGGACAACATGCAAGTCACATATGACTTTGTGACTGTTAACACATTCTATGGTGTAACAGTTAGCACGCTAGACTTTGAATTCAGTGATCCAAGTTCATATTTTGGTGAAACCCATAATTCTATTGGGGAAGGGCCATGGCTCAGTAGTAGAGCATCTGCTTGGTATGCAGGAGATCTCAGGTTCAATCCTTGGCAACTCCAGTTTAAAGGATGAGGTAGTAGGTAATGTGAAAGACTGCTACCAAACATTCTGGAGAGTCACTGCTGGTCTGAGTAGGCAACTCTGACCTTGATGAACCAATGGTTCAGTATAAGGCAGTTTCATATGTTCAACAGGTTGGGTCTGTGGTCCCCTCTCTGTGAATTCAGTCTTGTGGGAATTGACCTTTGGCTAGCAATGCATGTGTATGTGGAGGGGGTGACGCCATCTGGAATCCAGTACTGGAATTAATGTGGCTGTACAAGGAAGTTTTGTTTGTTTATATTTCTACCATATCCCCATGTTAACATACAGAAAGTATATTTCCAGTAAGCCTGATTATTCTGGGGTTTTCTTTAACCCATGGTCCTGTCAGTGGATTTATTCCAGGCTCACTACAGAGTAAACCAGATTTCCCTTGGTCTTTACAACATTAATCCCATTTTTCATTGAAGATTGACCAGCATGTGTCACAAGGTTGATTCCCAAAATTGAGCATCCTGCAGACACACAATGTGAGGCATGAGGTATCTCTGGACCTCAAAGGGAATGATTTCAGGGTGATGGCAAAGTATTTCATGCTTCTTTCACTGTTATCTAGAATGAACAAGGAAGTTACTGAAAAGCTGCACGATACATTCATACAGAACATACACTGATGCTAAATGCGTTCTGGATGACCTACTGAATGCTAGTGACTCTCAGTTTTCATTGCCAGAGCAGTTGAAGGGCAGGACTGAATCCAAACACCCCTACAAATGTTGGGTCAGGCCTACACAACTTATGACCAACCATGTTAAATCCTGCTTATCAATCATGTATTATGACATGCTGGGTCTCTAGTTTGGCAGCTGTAGGCAATCAGCAAAATCGTCAGTCTCATATGAGCCACATTACATAACATACATCCACCTTGTTGAGTCACAGGTTATTCAGGACTGTCCTCCAAAGATGTAGAATTTGGATCTGGATTGAAACTTGCCATATAACTCCTAGGGTCTTTTTCAAGTCATTTAGAAGAGAAGAGATTGGATTTATACCCCTATCCAGAGGAGTCTCAGAGTGGTTTACAATCTCATTTCCCTTCCTCTTCCCACAACAGACACCCTGTGAGGTAGGTGGGGCTGAGAGAGCTCTCTTGAGAACTGACCTTGAGAGAACAGCTCTGAAAGAACTTATGACTGACCCAAGGTCACACCAGCCACTGCATGTGGAGGGGTGGGGAATCAAACCTGGTTCTCCCAGATTAGAGTCTGAGAACTTAACCACTACACCAAACAGGCTCTCATACCATCTCCTCCTCTTCCATGTTAACCTCACAACAACAACCCTGTGAAATAGGTTAGTCTGAGAGTATGTGACTGGTCCAGAGTCTATTGAAGTTAAATCCATCGAAGATGGAGGTCCTGTACCTGGGTTGTGGGGATTTGGAGGTTGGCACCAGGCTTCCCATTCTGGTGCTGGCTCAGTTGGTGAAGAGCCTGGGAGTAACACTGGATTCCTCCTTATCTATGGAGGCCCAGGTTGCTCTGTCTGTAAGGCGGCTTAGGTCTTTCTTCGTGGTCCGCACCATGCGTTCCACCTGTCCGTTGATGGTGGGGTGGGAGGGTGCTGACCTACTGTGATGGATAAGATTGCTGAGGGTGTCCGAATGGCCCATAGCCTTTCCGGGCCGGTGCTGTAGCTGATAATTGTAGCCCGCCAAGAATATTGACCACCTGAGGACTTGCAGTGACAGGACTTGTGGGGTCTGCTTGTCCACGGCGAAGAGCCCCAGGAGCAGCCTATGGTAGGTGACTACCATGAAAGGCCTCCTGTATAAGAAGTTGTGAAACTTCTTGACCCCTGCTATGATCACCAGCCCCTCCTGATCTATTTGGACATAATTCCGCTCAGCCGCCGACAAGGTCTGTGAGTAGTAGGCAACCAGCTTCTCCCGACCATCCGGAAGTTGGTGCCCCAGTACTGCCCCCACACCATAGGGAGAGGCGTCACATGCCAAGACCACCGGCAGGGACTCATCAAAATGAGTGAGAACTGAGTTGGAGATAAAGAGCACTTTTATGGCCTTGAATGCTCCAGCCTGCTGGGGCCCCCAGACCCAGGGGGATTTTTTGTCCAGCAACCAATGTAAAGGCTCTGCAATGGCCACCTTGTGGGGAAGGAAGGTGTGATAAAAGTTCAAAAGTCTGAGGAATACCTGCAGTTCTGCTTTGGACTTGGGGGCTGGAGCCTCCGCGATTGCCTTGATCTTGTTCCGGGCAGGGTGGAGTCCAACTGCGTCAATGGTGAAACCCAGGAAGTCCACCCAATCCACCCCGAGAAGGCATTTCTCCTGTTTCACCTTTAGGCCTGCACTTTGGAATTGACTGAGGACGATGTGCAACTGGGCCTCGAACTCCTCCTGAGTTGCCATGGTGATCACATCATCAAAGAATGGGGTGACCCCGGGAATCCCTTTCAAGAGAGAGTCCATTAAGTTCTGGAAGATTCCCAAGGCCACACTCACCCCAAACTGTAGCCTTTTTACTTTGAACGCCCCCCTGTGAGTCACAATTGTTTGGGCCGTGGCTGTCGCCTCATCCACTGGTAACTTTTGGTATTCTTGGGCAAGGTCTAGCTTGCCAAAAACTTTTGCCCCCGCCAAAGTGGCTAGCACATGGCTTACTACTGGTACCGGGTATGCATGATCCTGTAAGGCCCAGTTTAGTGTGCATTTGTAATCCGCACAGATGTGGATGTCGCTGTTCAGCTTTACTGTTGTTACAATGGGGGTCTCCCAAATGGCATGGGACATGGGTTCTAGGACTCCCTGTGCCACTAAATGGTCCAACTCAGCATTGCTCTTCGGCTTAAGTGCGAACGGGACACTCTGAGCTTGCATGCGGATCAGCCTGATGCTGGGGTCGAGCTGGGGTCGAGACACATGGGGCCCAGTATAGCACCCCAGGGACCCATCGAAGACAGACAGACTCTCCCGGCAGATGGCACTACTGTCCCTCTTGGCACAGGTACTGATACCCTCTGTGGTAATTCTGAGGGGTGCGAACCAAATGCGGCCCAGGAGACTAACCAAATTCCCTTCTACAATGATAAGACTCAGGTAGTCATCAAACCCCCGGTATTGATAAGTCCTCCTGTTGTGGCGAGTCCTCCGCAATGAGGTAGAGGTCCTCTGAAATCACGTCTGCCTTGTGCATAGCTGCCCGGTGACAGAGGAGTTGTTTGTGCGTTGTAGCCTGGGATCCCCACGAGCAACAGGTGCAGGCAATGTGTCCCTGCTTCCCACAGGACCAGCGAACGGCATCACGGAAACGGCAAGATTTCCATTCATGTTCCTCTCCGCAGCTGGCGCAGGATGCTGGGCCATCGGCCATTGCGGGTTGTGCTGGTGGCCGATGCTCCCGCCGGCTGGGGCAGTGGACTTGTCTTACATTGTCCTCATTTGATAGGTCAGAGGTGGAAGCCGTTGAAGCCTGATGCATGGATGATGGAGCCCTGTCTCGGTGCGACCTCTCGAACGCTGTGGCTACATGGAGTGCCGTCTCTAGCTTTAAGTCGAAGGCTCCAATTAGCTTGCGGCAGAGTTTGTGGTCACAAACACCCCAGACAAATTGAGTGAGGATGATGTCCTTGATCTGAAATTACAGTCTATGGCTAACTGGCGGAGTTCAGCCATGTATACCGTGGCTGACTCTCCAGACTTCTGTTGGTGCACCCACAAGTCCATTCACTTTGCCATCTTGGTCAGCTTCGGCACGAAATAACTTGTGAGGGCCTTTGTGATGTCCTCGTAGGTTGCCTTGGCCAGCTTCTTGGGGGTGAGCAAGCCTTGTGCTAAACAGATGGAAGCAACTCTGCATGTGCTTAGCAGCAGTGCCCTTTTCTTAGCCTCGTCCGTAATTTCTTGGAATCAGAAGAAGTTGGTTAGCTGCTCTACCCAGGCCTCCCAGAACTCAGGGTGAGCGGTGTCAAACGCCTCGATGTGTCCCGGAGCGGCAGCCATGACTCTGTAGCGGTGTGGGGAGCATTGTCCTGTGGCTCGGGTGGCGGTGCCTGGGGGCTCTGGAGCCTGGCGGTGCTTGGGGGCCGGAGGATCGGTGCTCGATGCGGTGCTGGAGTCGGAGTCAGTGCCGCTCATCGGGATCCCATCTTCATCACCAGTGAAGAATACTGAGTTCTCAGTGGCATGGACGAGTGAGACAGCATAGTGATCAACTCATACTTTATTAGATGGAACAAGCATGCTTAACCGGCCAGAGTGGCCAACTATATACACACCCAAGACACACCCCTAGTCCCACCTACAGTCCTATTGGGGGGTTTGAATTTCCCGCCTAGATCTTATTGGAGGATTGGAGGAACCCTAGGATCTTTGGCCCCTATTGTTCTAGGAGCCAAGCTCTGGGCTACTCTCGCTGGCGCCTAGTGGTGGTCAGTGGACACAGCTCTCTCTATTGAGATCAGGGCCCTGCGAGATCTTATTCAATTCCGCAGGGCCTGCAAGATGGAACTGTTCTGCCAGGCCTTTGGCTGAGGCAGCAGGCGTCCACATATGCCCCCCCCCGAGGTTGCAGTCTCTCACCCACTGATAACCGGCCATATCAGTTACATCAATGGGCTGGATTCTCCCTACGGCAAGCATGACTGTTGATTTTATATGTTTTAACATTTTTTAAATTTTATTGTATTTATTGAAATGTTTATTGAAATGTTTATTTGCTGACATGTTGTGACCTGCCCTGAGCCCGTTTACAGGATGGCTGGGATATAAATGTGAAAATAAATAAATAAAATCTGGCAAGCCTTGTGGCAGAGTGGGGATTTGAACCTGGGTCTCCCAGATCCTGTCCAACACCACACCATATCAGCTCTCAGTTCTTCTACTGCTGATCAGTACTAAGAAAAGTGGGATGTGGAATGGTATGGTATAGCCTGATCTTGTCAGATCTTGGTGGGTAAGCAGGGTCAGTACTTGGATGGGCAGAGGGAAAGGCAATGGCAAACCACCTCTGCTTCTCATTTGCCTTGAAAGCCCCTTGCTGGGGTCATTGTAAGTCAGTTGCAATTTGATGGCATATAATACATATATACTTAATTTGTAATAAATGTATAATGATAAAATATATTTTATAACAAATTAAAGTTAATAATAAAAATACATATCTAAATGTAACTAAACCAGATTCAGCTGACCTGGCCATGCCAATCCATCCTTGTGAACTTCTTGGTTGGATTATGGTCAGTGGAAGAGTGCCTTTGGATTCAACCCCATTGTTTAGATCCAAGCTATAATTTTAAAGCCCTGACTTGGATGGCCCAGACTAGCCCAGTCTTGTCAAATATTGGAAGTTAAGCAGGGTCAGCCCTGATTATAACTTGGATGGGACACCACTAGGTAAGTCCAGGTTGCTACATGGAGACAGGCAATGGCAAACCACTTCTGTTCACCTCTTGCCTTGAAAACCCTACGAGATCACCATAAATTGGCTACAACCTGATGGTACTTTACACACACATAATTTCCAGGCTGGGAAAATGTGCTAGACATGCACACAACTATTGACTGTGGAATTATCACTGTCCTGGTATCTTCCAGTTCAGCGAATGAACCAGAAAGGGACTGGGGAAGATAAAGGAAATCGAGGTTTCCCATGAGGGCAAGAGTTTATCATCCTGCTCTAAAATGGCTGCTGGCTCTTTTCCCCCTTGCACTCCATTGTCTATTGCTTTTACCCTCCCAAGTCTGTACTGATTTGCGCCTTTAAAAATTAATTTTTTAAAAAAAATCCTTGAAAGCACTATAGTATCCTGCTGTATAGCTTGCCTCTAGCATGGAAATACCCATCTAACCTTTGTTTTGCAAATAAAAATCAGCAAAGTTATTTCTGTTCCCTTTAACAATGAGCATTATGGCTAATGTACATTCACTAAACAGCTGCTGTGTGAAACACTCTTAATCTGTTTTCCTACTCTGTTCCTCCTAGTGAAAATGTGAAATTGACAATTAACAAGAATTTTGAAACACACAAACAAACTTTTTAGTTTAGTTCCTTCCTGCCAGTTCCTTCTCAGCATTAGCTCCTACTATGTAGAAAAGGCTCCCAGAGGAGGTGAGGAGAGAGCTCTTGCTGGAGGTTTTGAGGAGGAAGAAGAAGAGATTGGATTTATACCCCGCCCTTCACTACCCGAAGGAGTCTCAGAGCGGCTTACCATCTCCTTTCCCTTCCCCTCCCCTCCCCACAACAGACACCCTGTGAGGTAGGTGGGGCTGAGAGAGCTCTTTCCAGAACTGTCCTTGAGAAAACAGCTCTGAAAGGACTTGTGACTGACCCAAAGTCACACCAGCAGCTGCATGTGGAGGAGTGGGGAATCAAACCCGGTTCTCCACGCTCCTAACCGCTACAGCAAATGCTGCGAGGCAGTGTTGTTTCACCAGGGAATTTGGGAGCCCTATTTGTAACACATCCCAAGGACGGTTAGAACAGCCATATCTCTTGGAGGTCAGCAAGACTCTTAAATTGGGAGGGAGGGAGGGACTTCAGACAAGTGGGTCAGAAACAGACAGTTCTGCCCCACTTTTTCAAGGACAGGATACTACTTTAGCAGTCATGATGTAAGCATCCATGCTACAGCTGCTAAAAAGCAGAAAAGGTTAAAATAATTCAGTTAACAACTGTTGAGAAATCATGTCGACCCTGTTCTTTCTTTAAATAGCTCGTGCTACTTTAAAACAGAACTCATAAACATTTTACAATGACAGGCACAAATAAAATGTTCTTTTATAAAAGCCTCCCAAGCACAAAATTCTATGACACACAAAAGCAAGCAAATGTAAGCATAAATTTCTAAATCCCATTCCATAAAACCAGCTTTAAGATGTCAGTATCAATATACACAGCTTTTGCGTAACATTTACTTGTACTGTATGAGCATCTTATGTAGATAAAAATACAAGCTCTGATTTAGTTGTCGATGAGAACAGAATTAAAAACAGAGATCTGATCTTTGTTTCTTCATCAGGGGATCCATTAGAGCTATTTGTGATTCAGAGACTGGTAATTCTAGAACACAGTAGGGAAAATAATGGCCAGTGACCACAGAAATCCAGGAAAGGCTTACCATCTATTTCTTTATATATACGATACATATTATTGTGTTATACAAAGATTTGCCATTATTGTTTCTGATATTAACTGCTGAGCAGAAGTATTTCCATTGCTTGAATAATGGATGATATAGCCTAATGTGGTATATTGCATCATTAGGTACAACACTACTGTACTATACTACAGGGTAACATTTGTTCATTGGTAAGAGTTACAATAGTGCTAGAGGGTGATCTGTGCAACTGCAGCAAAAGGAAGCAGAGGCCTCTTCCCAAAATTATCCTAGACCACGCTGATTATTAATTTGGACCACCAACTAGAAGTGCTAGGCGGCAAGAATGAACAAAGCTGTTATGTAACGCAGTCACGGTTGCCACGCGGTCTTGTAACGGCCACATGGTTGTCCTCACAAGCAGGGCTGGTGCTACCATTAGGTAAAGTTAGGTGACCGTCTGGGGTGGAGACATCAGAGGGGCGCAGAAGACAAGTCCCCCAGCTGCTGCCGCTGCCTTCAGTGCCCGGGCAGCTGCGCTCCCCCACCTCCAGGTTTATCCCCCTCGCACCCAGGTGCTGCAGCAGCAGTTGCTGCATCTCGCTTCCCTTCCCAGGGGAGGAGCGGCCAGCTAAGCCCTCCCCGCCGCCAGCCAGCCAGTTCCACCCCTTCTCTCCTTTGCTCCAGCCCAGTGCTCTGCCCCGGCCCTCCCCCACAGGATCCCATGCTGCTCCCTCTCCACCCCCTGGCTTCCCCAGCACGGCGCCTGGTTTTGCTTCGCCTTTGGAGAGATGCTGTCACTGGGCTCCCCTGAGAACGGGTCCCCCATTGCAAGCAAGGGAGGAAGAGAATGGGCTTGGTGGGGAGGGGATGGTGGCCAGCGGCAGCCCCCTGTAAAGGGCCTGATCCACCTCCTCCAAGGGCGCAGCTGGATCCTCAGGAGGGCAGGTGGCCTTGCACGCTGCTGCGCCTTCGCCATGCTCTGCCCAGCCAGCTTGCTTCCATCACCTCCCATCTGATGCACAAATCCATTCAGCATCACATCTATCTCCACAGCCCCCTTCCCACTGCCCACTCGACTTGGGATGCTCGTTGCCAAGTGGCCGCAGGCTCTGGCACTCACTCACTGGCAGCCGGGGAGGGAGAGGTGAGCGACCCTCCTGGCCCTCGAGCTAAACGAGGGCAATTAGAGTGTGAAGGCAGCCCTGAAGCCAAACTCTTGCCTTCCCCCCCCCCACAGGAACTGAGGGCAAAGTTGGATCTAAGAGATCCCAGCCCCTCCAGCCTTGCCTCCCCCCCTCAGATGGATGTGGTTAGTTGCCTTAGAAAAATCTGTGCTGCTGCACCCTCCGTTGCCTTCCAATTTTCCCCAAGCAATTTCCTTGTCTTTGGGGGACCTTTCCAGGATAATTGGGGGGGGGGGGAGGTGCTGGAAATCTCTGACCGCACACACACACCCCAGCCCAGCAGGGACACCCCTCTTTAGTCTCAGCCAGGGACATCCCACGGTCCAGTCCACTGGAATGCAACAGGAAGGGTCTCCCCTCTGAGGCACTTCCAAATGCTGCCCAAAGAGCAAAATAGGCATTTCCCTGCCAAGGTTTGTCTTCCTTCCCAGGCCTTTTCCCGGCGACTCTGCTTTTGTCCATGTGGCCAGTAATTGGGCGCTGGCTGAGAGTTGCAGGAAGGGAGATACCCCTCACTGCTTCAGGGGGCATCTGTACCGTGTTCTACTGTGCATTCTGTAAACTCAACATGTTTCCTTGTATTATAAGATTGTGTGACTTCCATTTTTTACAGGGGCCAATAACACAGCAGAGAATCTCCTAGTGCTCAGCAATAAGGAAAATGGGGGCTCACAGCTGCTTGTCAGTTTCAGACAAACTCTGGTCAGTTTCAGTAGTGAGTTCCCCCCTTTGCCTGCATTCCTTTCTGTTCCCTTTCATTCAATGAACTAACGCTAAAATGCATGCGCAAAACCTGAACCACAGGGATTTAAATGGAAGCTTGCTGGATGCTATTGCACAGCTGTGATAGGGCAATTGCACAATTTTAAAAAAGAGAAATGTTGGACACCAGCCCCCACACATCACAAGTGATGTTCTGCCCCAGTTTAGAAAAAACGCACTTTAAAAATTGTAGCTGCAGAATAATTACACTGGAGGAGAAAGAATGGTGCATAAGGCGTGCACAGAATCCGAAGTCAAGATTAAAGGCTTACTGCTCTGAAAATCAGCAGAAAGATGTGCATGCGTAATGGGCCTAGGTTTCACAAAATCCTCATTGTATTAAAACAGAGCAAAAGTTCTTGTAGGCACGATATGCACAAAAGATTAGTAAGGACTGGTGCTCTGGCCCCTGAATAAACCAAGCATTGTTTGCCATTTCAGCTAAATCCTAATGGGTTATTTTTATTCCAAGCTTGGATGTCTCCCAGAATATTTACACATTTGCACTATGCAAGCTGATTAACTGTGTACACTTATTATAGGTCAGTGCTTGAAGAATAGAGCTCTTCCAAAGAGCTGCTTTAATTGCCTTTGGATAACTGTAGGGCTCACAGCTAAGCAGCTCTAGGAATGAGCTGGTTACAGAATGTGTGTATGATCCTATTTCATGCTAACAAGGAGCCTTTTCGCTATTTGAACCAGTGTGCAATGCACATTTTCCAAAGTAAGTAAAAGGAAGACTGTTCTTCTTCAGTCACCAGAACTGCAGTCAGAAGAAGCAGAGCAAACCTTCTCTAGCTCATCATCAGTGGCTCAAAAATAGAAATACAAACATTATAATCAGGGAATAGATGAACAACACTACCATTTCATTCTACCAGACTTACTAGCATGCAATGGCCAAACTGCATCTGATATTAACAAATCAGACATTACATTTGTACTGAGGCTGAACTGCAAAATGAATGGCATTTTTTTGTACAATATATTTTACTGAGTTTAACATGAAATGCAGTTATTGAGAACAAACAACAAAGAAGAAAGTGATAACATATATAACGTTGCATAGATCAAAAGTCCTTATACAGTGTGTTATGTAATATACAGAGTTAATGTGTGAGCATCTAACAATAAATACAATTGAGAGAGAATATAGTAGTGTATAAAACATTAACATCCTTTCCAAATCCAAAGGGAAAGAAAAGTGACATGTTTACCATAGCCATAAGTCATTTATTATAGAGGGTATGGCCTGTTGCTTGGTTAGGTATTCTAAGATGGGAAACCATGTAGAGGTAAAATTAGAGAGGGTAGGACATTTATCAAATCACGTAAGATTATCCGAGAGTTTTGCCATGATGTATAAATCCCACAGCTTTTTGTATGAATGGCATTTTTTTGTGGGACACCGTCTCCCTGTTATAAAAACAGTCCCTGTTTTGATGATCTTTCATAAGGATGCTTAAACTGTCACAAGAACAAAAAAATAGCTGCACTGAATTAGAACATCTCATCCAGCACTCTGTTTTCTACAGTAGCTTGCTGGATTCCTTGAAGGCACAAAACAGGGGCACCCCCCCCCCCACACACACACAGTTGCCCTCCAACAAACGTCAATCAAAGGTATGTGGCCTCCAAACAGGGATGTCCCATTTAGTCACCATGACAAATAGCCATTTATGGACCTGCCCTCCAGGAATCTGGGTAATCTCCTTTTCAACCAGCACAGGCTCTTGGTGATTCCCCCTCCCCTGCCCAGAGTGGGAGAGGATGAGAGCCTGCATGTCGCACTGTGAATGGACTCTTAAAATGGTGCTGGCTGCTGCAGCTATGGACCTCCAGCATGATATGCAGAAGAAGAAGAAGAGATTGGATTTATACCCCACCCTTCACTACCCAAGGGAGTCTCAGAGTGGCTTACAAACTCCTTTCCCTTCCCCTCCCCACAACAGACACCCTGTGAGGTAGGTGGGGCTGGGAGAGCTCTGACAGAAACTGCTCTTTTTTCAAGAACAGCTGGTACAGAGCTATGGCTTGCCCAAGGTCATCCAGCAGGTGCAAGTGGAGGAGTGGGGAATCAAACCCGGTTCTCCCAGATTAGAGTCCGCGCACTTAACCACTACACCAAACGCAGCCCTCCTTTAGCCAGAGGAGAGGTAGATTGCATCCTGCATATTGCATTGGGAAGGGAGGAGCTGCCCCCCCCCTTAATATGGCAGCAGCAGTCCATTTAAGAGAGGCAATAATCAGCATTAAGAAATATCTAGCAGGTTCCCTCCCTATGTTTGGTTAAGTGTTTTACTAATCTGATCTGGGACTCCACATGGCCACCATATTTCTTAAAAAATCATGCTGGGGCTAATCATTCACAGATCTTTCTACATCATGCCTGATTGGGCTTTCATGCTATGCATCATGTATTGAGCGGCAGCATCCCAGCAAATGGCTTGAAGCTCATTGGAAGTGCCCAAAGCTTCCAAACATTTGCCCTTGTGAAATTTAACAACTGAGCAAATAAAGAAGGCACAGGGTGACTAAGCTCATCATGTTTCTTCATATCCAGATTTATCCCACTCTAAATAGCAAGCTGCAATATTAACTACACACACAAAGCTAAACTCTAAAATGGCAATACGAAAGAAACAGCAGTACAAGGAGTCTAGTTAATTAGCGTCAAAGTCCAGGCATCTGTCAGATTTGGTTAAGGCAAAGGCATACAGTGGCCAATAGTGCACAGGGGGGGGGGGGGGTGATGTATTCGTTCTTGTCAAGCCAGAGCATTTAAAACAGCTTTGTGGAATGGAGGCTCTGTGGTAAAAACAGCAGGAAAATATAGCTGGATGGTCAGTCTTATTGCAGTAGTATTCCACCATTCCTCTGGGTGACATACATTGTTTTCCTTGCTTCCATTTTAGTCTCACAGCAGCCCTGTGAGGTGGGTTAGGCCAAGACAGAATGACCAGCCCAAGGTCACCCAGTGAGCTTCATCATGTCCAAGAGACTGCCCACATCCTAGCCTAATATGTAAATCTGCACCCTGGGCAATGGTTGTTGTACCAGTCTCTTATTTGCAGAGAGAATTACATCTTCAACAAGGATGTGATTTCTGTTGGGCACATGGCACAGGTTAAACACCCCATCCCTGGCACAGTTTCACCTGTCTTCAGTGCAATAAGTTGGCACTACTCTTTTTTTTTTTTAAGCCCTTAGAACATAGAGGATACTAAGTGTGGAAATAAATCACGGACCTTGATAGGCTGGAAAACTAAGCTGAAATTAACAAAATGAATTTTGGTGGAGATAAATGCAAAGCTCTGCATTTAGGCAAAAAGGAATCAAAGGCATGGATACAGGATGGGGGATATCTGGCTCTGCTGGCAGTAGAGCATACAAAAAGGATCGAAGGATTGTGGTTGATCAGGACTTCTAGATCATGTCTTGATTGGTCTGAATCCTGCACAAAGCAAATGAACTCAAGATAGTTATGACCAGGGGTCATTTCAAGCAGGAGCTTGGGGGAGCTCAGCTCCGAGAGTTGGTGCTAGCCCCCCCCCCCCGGGGGAATGCCTGCTTGTGTCATGGCTGCAGCAAAATGACCCCGTCCCCTGGAAAGGTCTTTGTTCCTCCGACCAGCCTTCTGAAGGCTTCAGCCACCACTGAAGCTATCCTCCCAGAATAGTGGTATTTCTGAGGCTTGGATTAGTAGCTGTTCCCTCTCTACCAGCTCGTTTGTTTGTTTGTTTGTTCGTTCCTTCCTTTCTCACACACCATTATCCCTTCACCCAACAGCAATGCCCCCTCCTGAATGTTATTAACCCCATTAGGGGAAAAAAGACAGGCATCCATATTGTACATGCCTTTTCTCCATTCCAGGGCTAACAGAAATTAGTGCCCTGAGGTACAATTGAAGAAAGTGAAAAGGGGATAACCATCCATATATCTAAACTGTAGTACCAATACAAATTGGAGGGGAATCATGGCTACTTTTTAATGTTAGAAAAAAATAAGCCAAGAGTTCCTATCTTGGGTCTCCAACATCTTGTCTAGTTGCAGTTTTAATCTTAAGTATCTGAGCTTTAATCTAAAAACAAAACTTGCTGAGCATCTTGCCCTATTTCCCCTGCCAAATGTCAAACTGCTCTCCTCCATGTCAAACAAGCCAAAAGAGAACCAAATGAGGGAGCCATTTGCTTGCCATAGTGAGACTGCCAAAATTCTTGCTGCAAACATTTCTGCCAATGAATTCCACTTGAAGGTCCTCTTGGTAATGTTTTTGTTGGAACAGGAAGAGGAAGTGAGCAAGCCCATGCAACCTGACAAAGAGGCTGTATGACCAAACAAATACTCCAAGATGCTGGAATGATACAGCTGTGGCTCCTGAAATAGAACAGTAACTTGGAAGTGCTTTACCAGACTTAATTACAGGCCTGCTGTAAGAGCAAAGATAATATTCCTTCATGCCACCCCAGCCTATGCAGGTTTGTTTAGAAGTAAGCCTTGCTTCATTCAATAGTGTTTACTCCCAAGTAAGTGTGTTCCAGTTGCAGCTTTTAGTGCATGTGTGACCACTGAAGGCCAGATTCACTAACCAGTTGCCAGCAGAAGGCAGCATTTAATGACTCCCTGAGTGGCCGCTCCCATATGGTGATCTGACTGTACATCTGTATATATAAAAGAAAGTCCCCTCACTGTAAAATCAACACCCAGACCAAACTGCTGGACCTAGAAACACCAAATTTAGGGAGAGCGTTCCTACCATGGCGTAGGTGCTCACTAAGAAGGGATTTTTAGAAATTCAACCCCTAAGTGGGTCAAAAGGGGGAAAATGTGCTCCCCCCATTGATTCCTATGAGGCTGCCAGGCTGCTGCCTACTTGCACCCCCCACTCTCTGATTGGTCAGCTGCAGAGCTCAGCGTGCTGAGATTAAAAAAACAGTTACAGATCTGCAGAGAGCTAACGGCAGTTGAGGAAATCAGGACTGCCTTAGCCCTCCTGCTGGCCCAGCCTCCCGGATGCCTTTAAGCCATGAGGGAGCCCACCCCACCAGTAATGCCTTAGTGATCCTGCCAGCCCCGCCTCCACAGTGGCTTCTAATACTCCTCCCCCCTCCCCCTCCTACACTGGACAGGCAGCTGCCTGTCAGGTGTTGGAGAGGAGGTGGGATGCTTACAGCCAGGGGTCCGTTGGGGCCGGAACGAGGCAGAGCGAAGCTCCGCCAGCTCAGGACTGGCCAGTAGGGCAGCCATGGGCTGAATCAGATTCTCTAATCTAATTCAGCTCGCCGCCGAATTGCTGCCAAAATTCGGCGGCAACTTTAAAAGCCACTGGAGGGGAGGGGGTTTGAGGGAGAGGCTCCAAACTTGCAGGGTAGCTGCTGGGGCCTCTCCTCGAAATGCCCACCAAGTTTCAAGAAGATTGGACCAGGGGGTCCAATTCTACAGGCCCCAAACAGGTTGCCCCCATTCCCTCCATTGTTCTCTATGGTAGGAAAAAAGTTAACATTTTTTCCCTCCATAGAGAACAATGGAGGGGATGGGACAATCTGTTTGGGGGCCCATAGAATTGGACCCCGTGGTCCAATCTTCTTGAAACTTAGTGGGTATTTCGAGGACAGGCCCTAGCAGCTACCCTGCAAGTTTGGAGCCTCTCCCTCAAACCCCCTTTCCTCCAGCCCCTCATATACCCTATGAGTTTTTGCCATTGATTTCAATGGCCCATAGGATATAATGGGGCTAAAACTGACATTCCCTTTTTGACACACTTCTGGTGATGTCAGGGGACGTGGCATATGCTAATGAGTTATGCTAATGAGTTATGCTAATGAGCTCCTGCACCTCTTTTTCTACGAAAGGACCCCTGCTTACAGCAAAACAATTCAGGAATACAAGTAGAGAGGTCATATTTTCGTGGAAGGTGGCAGGAGTTGACGTAACAGACGACTGCTTCTTAAGTGGAAAGTTCTATGTTGCCTGCTCCAGAGTGAGCTCACCAAGTAGCGTGGTGATGCTAGCACCTGAGGGCAGAACCATCAATGTGGTCTACAGAGAGGTCCTTCAGTGGAGAAAAAAAAAGTATGTATGTCTTACTTCATTTTTTACACTACAATCTTCTCCATTAGAATTCCTACAACAAATCTTACATTTCAGACTTCATGTCATCAGTATTATAACTGGATTATGGAACTTAAATACCATAGTGAAGAATGGGTATCAGGCTAGTAGAAGATATAACTAGTGGCTCAGACAGCAAAAGGTTTTTCCAATCTCTTGCTACCTGATCTTCCAAAGGTCAAACCTGGGGCTTTCTGCATGCAAAGCATACAGCTGTCATTGAGTAGTGCACAGCTTCCAGTATGAGAAGCTGCTATTCCCTCTTCTCCCTCTTAAAGAGACAGAAGCATCTGACTAACCACAATGCTCCCAAAGAGGTACCTGTGTTGTGAACACTAGCCCAGAGAGATTCCAGTGGGAGTCCCTGTTCAAGTGTTCCTGAGCTAGTCTAAGCTTTCAATCTGGACACCTGTCTTGGCCAGGTGCACTGGCATCGACAGACACACCTCTTTCAGCATGTGACAAGACAGAAGGTGACAGCATGGCTGCCCAGAACACTTGGAATTTCTGGTCTGAAAAGATGACACAAGAGATTAAAGGTAAGTAAGGCCGTCAACAGAATCACCAGTATAGCAGCACAGAGACTTGGCCTACCACTTTAGGGATGCAGTCCCATGTCCACTTACTTGGGAGTAGGATAATAAATTTTTCCACTGTCCCTTGTACCTGCAACCTTAACAGCAGCTTCTTCTGCAAACATTAGCTGGAAACAGTGCTGTGGAAGGCCTTGCCTTTTTATATCTGCAAGAGAAGAGAGACAGTGTGGCAGTGGCTACAGTGTTTCATTAGGATCATCATGTGACTCTTTCCCATTTTTCACAGTGGCCAATAACACAGCAGAGAATTCCTTTCTGCTCAGCAGTATGGAAAACGGGACTTTGTAGCTACTTGTCAGTTTCAGAAAAAGTCTGGTCAGTTTCATCAGTGGGTTTTCTCCCTATGCCCTTCCTTTCTGTTCCCTTTCATGTGCAAAATGAAATGCATGTGCAAAACCTGAACCACAAAGATTAAAATAGAAAGCACTTGCTGGACACTACTACACAGCTGTGATAGGGCAATTGTGTAAATTAAAAAAAAAAAGAACTTTGGACACCCCCCCCCCCCCATGTCACAATTGACATTCCACCCCGATTTAGAAAAGTATGATTTTTAATTGTAGCTGCAGAAGAAATACACTGGAGGAGAAAGAATGGAGCATAGGGCAGGCACAGAATCTGAAGCAAAGATTAAAGTCTTACTGCTCTGAAAACCTGCAGTATGATGTGCACGTGTAATAGGCCACAGTTAAGAGAAGCACTGGTCAAAAAGAAAATCGGAAGCATGCAGCATTAAACAGCAGCCGCAACCGGGGGGGAGGGGGGTTATCTGTTTGTTTTTGGACAATGGAGAATTTTTAATTTAATCAGTGGCACCTATAAATGTCCACATATGGTGTGGGTGGGATGTGTGTGGAATTATCAGTTTTCCTGATTTCTGATGTAGCAACCTTGCTGATACTAAGCAGGCCTGGATCTGGTCAGTGCTTGGACGGGAAACAGCCTCAGACTCTGGAGGAAAAGCAGGACAGATGTATGCTAAATAAAGCCAAACAGAACAGCTAACTTCCTTATCGTTCAAGTGATAAATATTCATTTTACCTAAGAGATTCTATCATTCCTCTATCCAGTGCAACTCATACTGCCAAGTAAATTTTGCTGTGCTGTAGCCAGTACATAAAATCACTTTCGGGAGTGGGGTGGGGGGGGGGGTGGAAGTAAGGAGAACTTTCTATTATTGCTTTGACCTCTGCCTTTAAATGTGGTGAGAAGTAAATCACCCTCTTTGGCTTCAGGCTAATTCAGCATGAAATATATGAGACAAGAATTTATTGTCCAATTTGCTGCCTGCTGATGGAAGAGTGATAGACTCATTGGGGGGGGGGCAAGCTCTAAGTTTAGAATACTGGGGGAGGTGCTATCTGAGAACAAGGGTGCTGGGAGCCAAAGCTCCATTTTCAAAAGCCAGCCAAGTTGGGGAACTCCAAACCCCCCCCCCCCCAACTTAGGTCTGCCAAATGGCTAGAAGAAGGGGGGGAGAACCCACCAAGCCAGGCAAGCCCTTTCATGGGCCTCTAGCAGCAGCTTGATTTACAGACATCAGTAGCATTTCACAGCCCTTAGCCAGCCTCTTGAAAATACAGATTTATGGGGGTGAGGACTGTAGGAGCAGGATAGAGGTGGCTGAGGAGAGGGTTAAAAACATCCCCTCCTCTGCCATTTCCCCACTCTTACAGTTACCCTATCCAAAGCTGCATTTTTCAAAGAAAAGAAAAACAACATCTAGGCTCTAATACACTCATTTGCGCATAATACATATTGAGTCCCTTCAAGGTGCTGCGCTGACTCTGAAAAATAGTCTCTTGCCAAGAGTGTCACACAGCTGCAAGCCAAAAATAGGTGATGCAGGTTTTCAGCACCAGCTCTGTTACCTTCATTAACAAAGCTTAGGATTTATCGAGCAGTGTGCCTTAGGTGTAGCCCTGTCACTTAAAACTCTGTGCTTATTATGGCTCACTATAGTATTGCAAAAAGAATAGAGGGACTGCCAACAGAGGTGTAGTGATAATTTGATGTAAATGGCTATGCTGGATGTATCTGACGAAAGGTTTTCCGTCTCAGGGTACAGGAATCTCACTTCCCTCCATCCTGAGAAAAATTGTTGATTTTTATGCAGGAGCAAATTATTTCCAAGAGGACACCCAGGAAGCTTCATCCCCCCCTGGAAAGTACTGGAGTCGGGAGGCGAGTTGTAGGATGATCATAGCAAAGACTTTATTAAGTGAATCAGCATGTTCAGGAGATGGTCAGATCAAGCATGCTGCCAGGGTTCCAGGGCCCTGCTTATATGCCGGCCGGAGCCCCACCTCTGGCCGCACCCAAAATACCTGATAGGGGCTTAGCATATGCGCATAGTTCTGATAGGGCCTTAGGTCTTAAGTTGTAGTTCATAGGTCCCCCGCGGAAGACCTAGGCTGGCTATTGGTGGTCGTTTTGGATCCGACTGTCTATTGTTCTACCTGGCTGAAGCTCAGGTAGAATCGGGCCATGTGCTCTGACCGCATGGCGGTCGCCATTTCATGACTAGTACACAACACCCCTCCCCCCATAGTTCGGTCCCACTCGGCAGACATAGTCCTGAAGGTACTCTGGCCGGCGACGTTCACGGCCCGAGCGCCGGGGCATTGCAGGTCGCGGGGCCTCGGCAGGCCCAATGACTAGTACACAACACCCCCCCTCCAGGGTCAAGTTAGATCTGATGGAGGTCATGACTCTCCCAGGGTCCTTTTAACTGAAGTAGCACAGGGTCCTGATTGGGGAGTGTGGCATAGCAGCTCTTGCAAGCTCACTTCTTGCCAGCTGGGAAAGAAAAAGCTACTCAGCCTTCCTGGATCTCCATCCAGCCTGGCTCCCCCTTTCTTGGCTCCTTCTTTTCATTCTCTCTGGATTGCTGGCATCATCTAGCCTTAAAAAAAGAGAAGTATCTCCTGCTAAAGGGCTAGTGTGTAGGCACTCTTTACTGCTCTGCTCTGCATCTCTTGTGGGCTCTTTCTCCAGCTGTTGTGGGAAGACACAAATATTCTCTGAGGTAATGAGATCTGTCTCAACCCCCCCCCCCCGTTTCTCCTGACTAAGTGTGTCCAAATTGTGCTTGGAAGGGTCATAGAAAAACAGACTAGCAGCATTCAGATTTTAACAGAATTTAGTAGTCACAGAAACACATGCAGGCCTATTTGCACAGCAAATATGAGCTAGATCAAATGCAAAGCAATATAGGAATAAATCTTGCTGACTCTGTTCTCTACCTATCCCTAAGATGTTACAGTAAGGAAGGATAGGTTCTTATTTCTTGAAGTTGCAAGCATTTTGAAACAGTCCGTGTCTCTGTTTCCCAGATGCTGTATCATGCCTTTGTTTATCTGTATGGTCATCATCACTGCCATTGTCAAAAGAGCACAGGTCCAAGATAGCTCCCTGTCTGTGCCTTTGGTAAAAGACTCTTGTGACCAGGCAGGGTCTAACCCCTACCAATCTACCTTCCTAATGGTAAATCTCCTGCCTTTTTTTTTTTTTTGCTGTCAAGGGTGAGTGACATTTGACCCTTTGCCTTTCAGACTTTGATATCGAAGGTATGACTTGTTTTTCCTGAAGCTAGCTTTTCTCGTTTTTTTAAAAAAAACATTTTCTAGCTTTTTAAAGCATTTCTAAAGACAGCCTAGGTCTTCTGATAGGGAGATGAGCCCTCCCCTTCCCTTTCCCCCGAGTTCTAGCGGCCAGTCAAAGGCATTCCGAGGACAAAGTTTTACTTCTATTTTTAAAGAAAATTTTGGCCATTTAAAAGGGCCTCATCCTCATTGAACCCTCAGTGTGCTGGGACCAAGTGATCTTACAACTCTCCCCCTGCCTTTTCAAGTGCCAAGACAGTCATGAGGGATCTATCCTGTGGCCACTGTAACATCTAGTATGGCTCTCAGAAATGTCTGTCCATGGATAAAATACATTCCTATTTATAGTAAACTTTGATGGAAATTCTGGAGTGCAAGGCATTTCTTCACCAGGAGCATGGGAAGGACAGGAAGAGTTTAATTCTTCTACCTCTTCTGAAACTGTGCCCCTTCCAAGTGCTGGTAGCCCTTTAATGGGGAGAAAAGACAGGTACCCACCTTTTTCCTGTCATTTTTTCTTTAAAAGGTTGTAGTAGTGTGGGGGTTAAAGATCATTTTTTATTTTCAAAACCAGGGGGGAGAAGTTGAAACCCACTCTTCTTTATTACCTTGTGTGGATCCCGATGGGGACCCCAATGCAGATGTAATTGCATTTAAAAGACACTGGGAAGATCCAGTCACCAGTCTTCCAGCATCTCATCTGTCTTAAGCCTATCCAGCTCCCAGCATGCTACTGTATGCTGGTTGTCAAAAAAGCCATAAATTGGACATGCAGCCTCTCTCAACAAAATCACAAGTGCCCTGTAAAGTGCAGGAAGGTTGAAATGTGAGTGTAAATCATCTTTCTTACATAGCTATCCCGATTCAGGAAACCCATACAGGCACAATTAGAACTGCCTTTCTGTCTTTCACACTTGCAGAGTGACAAGAAGAGAAGGCCTGAAGAGTGCTTTTAGTGGCACAAGTGAATTTGGCCCAAAGTCTTCAGTACTCATTGGCTACATGTTTTCAGTCAACCTCTGAAATAAATGATGTGTACTGTAGACGAATCTTAAGTAATTGTCCACCTAGGTAACTAATGAGTGTAAAAATATACTCTTACCTGAGGTTCAGAATGCATGTGGGATTCATTGCTCATGTGTAGCTGATTTTCCCACATTTTAAATCATAAAATGAAAGTCACTACTCCCATCCTGGTGGGGGTGGCCCACAATTCGTGGCTTATGGGAAATCTATTTTTCTTTTGTAAATGGCTTCTTGTAATTATGGAAGTATTTGAGGAAAAGAATCTTAATGCTAATTCTGTGCAAATGCACAGCAAACATATTGATGTTCATATGAAGTCCTGTTCACATGTTACAGTGAAAGCACATACATCCTGCTTTTATGTGCATACATCTGTTTGAATGTAAGAGACAATGTGCATTCTTTTTACAAATGAAACCAGAGACTATTACCTAAATAAATGTATAGTTTCAGTCACACATTCAGCTTCACATGTGTTGAATGTAACTTGAGAATTATTGAATGCATGTATAAAAGAAAAATCAAGTGAATACTGTACACAGATTGTATGTATGATCACTGTAACTGGTAAACAGGGCTTAAAAGCAATGGTGTACATTCAGTAATATTAGGGGTGAACAGTGTAACACTTCAAACACAAGCTCGAAATCCTACAAAAGGTAACTCTTAGGTTAGGGGAATCATGCAAAGTTCAATGCAGGGAAAGAGCATAGAAAACAAATTAAATTTGGTGGTGAACACTACTCATATATATCCAAAAGCTCACTCACATAATCAGTGTGGAAATATATGTATTAGGGATGTTTATTTGACCATCATCAGAGGACGCACCCTGTATATATTTGACAACATTTTTAAAGGACTTACTGGCTATCATTGCAACCTAAAAACACTTCCCTAAGACAAGCCCCACTGAATAGATTCCAGTAGGATTCTGAGTAGCCTGCTTAGGATTGTTCTCTATGATACTTAAATTCTTACCTTAAAGGAGCACGAAATGAATTGTTCCACCTGCACTTAAAAACTGATGTTCATTCATCAGGACAGCCATCTACTGCCATCATGATTTCATGCAATTGTCGTATTACTCATTGCAGGAAAGGAGTGCCACTCAGTGGTAAAACACCAGTGCTGGGGGGAAAAAACTTGTCCTGAAACCCTGGAGAAGTACTGGTTTGTCAAACACAGCAGACAGAAGCAACTAGATGGACCATGAATGGATCCAATGTACAGCGATTTTAGATGTTCAGACCCCATTTTAACTGCTGAAACAGCTGTTTTCTGTTGAAGAAGTAGCACTGCCTATAAAAAGAGGTCAGCATAAATACACACCAGAAATAAAGAGAGACAGAGACAGGGAGATGCTTATCATGGAGAAAACATTTCGGCATTTCAGGATCCAAATGGTTATGCAGTCAATTTGTAAAGGGCATCGTTGCCAGCACAATACATACAGTGAGATATGGGTTCACTAGATGGCGCTGTGGCAGTCTTCTAAACCTTTGCATAGTTGAATCAATTAGAAGGATATGATTAATAAAAGAATAAGCCTCCTGTTGTGCTGTACAACATCAAACAAGACACTACCTCCAAAGGAAGGCAAAGACTGGTTTCTCCCAAATTTTGCCATGGTGAGGTCTCTACAAGAAAGATGTTTCATATAGCCTGATGTCAAAGTGCAGGGCAGGATCAGACCAAGTACATTTCCATGGCATGAAACCAAACAGCTTCTACACACGCCACACCAAACAGCTTCCACATAGGCCTAGTTCCCACCAAGATGGTAATCTGTGTGTAGGCTGTACCATTCCAGGGTGTGGTGGAGCTTCACATTATGGGAGTGTTTTTCACCATGTGTATACGTGGGAGAATCCTACACAAAGAATTAACATGTCAGGAAGATTTCTGGTCTTACCTTCTTCTTGATATCTACTTTTCTACGTGAAAGGAAAATTGTACATAGGCATGTTTAGTTATTTGAGTCCTTCATCTGAAGTTTGAAATGGTAACAACCCAGAGAGAGGTTCACATCATCAGTGATAACTAAGGTACTCACAAACACCATCCATAACAGCCACATAACTGCTCTACGCCCCATCAAACACTCACCTATACAATAAGATATAATATTAAATATGTCTAGCTATAATCTTTTAAATTACCTAGTTACCTCATGTCAGAGATCCTTGATTGGGATTCAATCGTTCCTGACCATGTCAGAAGACGATCTCGTCCCCCTCAAACCTACCACTCCAGAGGAGGCCCCGGTTACCCCGACGGATCCGGGGAACGGGGGTGGCGGCGGCGGAGGAGGTCCCGAGGTGCCGGTGACCACGAGCCAGGGGGCTTACTACATCCCGCGCCGCCCGATTACCCATCAGAGCGTGACCCCCCAGTACACTTGGAGCCACTTCGGAGGCCGATCCGTGACTTCGTGGGTGCACGACAGGAAAGGGGTGAGAGTTCCGCTCACCGGCGACCAGCTCGATCGCGGGAGACCGAGCTACCTAGGAGACGACCGCGAGCCAGTCCGCCGTGGAGGACCGCGTCGCCAGCCTCCCGAAGAGGAGACACTGGATTTGTATGGGCCCGATCCGTATCGAGAGGAGCAGACGGTCCCGCTGGATCAGATGATGGGAGACCTGAGGCTACAACTCACCTCCGAGCTCCGCGAGCTGGCCCTCGATCTCCAGCACCAATTTCGAGACGCTATGGTGGCGATGCAAGGCGCCCTCCTCGGTCAAGGAGTCGGAGCCCCACAACAGCAGCCAGCACCCGGAGGGGTTCCGGCTCAGCCACAGGCGCCCGTGGTACCCGCGCAGCCGGCTCAGCCGGTCGTCCCGGTTCCAGTCCCGGGGCCCGTCCCTGCACCGGCCCCAGTCCCGGCCGCGCCGGCCGCTCGCCCACCCCCTTCCGACCCGCTGACGACTACTTTCGATGGGGACCCCGAGAAGCTACGTTTCTTCACGCTCGAGATCGGGAGATTCCTGGACAGTTGGGGCCACCTGTATCCTACCGAGAAGGATCGCATAGGCTACATCGGATCCAAACTGAAAGACACCGCCAGCGATTGGTATGTGAGCCTGCACGACAACCCTGGCCCTGAGCTGCGTTCCTTGAACAACTTCATGTGGGCTCTTCGGCACCAGTTCGAAGACCCGCTGGGTGAGGAAAAAGCCAGAAATCAGCTGAGGAAGCTGTTCCAGGGAAGATCGTCAGTGAGAGAATACACTGAAAAATTCCGGCGCATCGCTGCCAAGATCCACGGATGGCCGGAGGAACTCTTCATGGAGAAGTATTGGGAGGGTCTAAACCCGGAAATCTACGAGACTGTGCTGCTGGGAGGCCGCCCGGGCACGCTGACTAGCTGGATGAGGGCGGCCACCGACATGGAAGAACGTTTCGCCCTAATCAAGATGGGAGCATCCGCAACGGCCGCTATCAGAGCGGGCCCACGAGCGAAGCCCCGATCCAACGTACAAGACGTCCGCGACTCGAGGTTCCGGCAAGGGTTGTGTATGAAGTGTGGGGAAAGTGGCCACTTCGCCTCGGCGTGTCCAAGAGGAGGGGGGAAGGGCCCAAAGACCTCAACTCCAGGACCTGCAGGCACCCCGACTCGGGGGAAGACCCCCATGAAACCCCGGGCTTTGCAGCTGGAAGGGGCAACGAGTGAGCAGGGAGAGCTGGAGCTGATGGAAACCCAGATGTCGGGAAACTCCAACGGCCTGCAGTGAGCGGCGCAGAACTGCAGGTCCCCCACAACGAAGCGCCATCTCCGGTGAGCATCCCCGGCCCCTTGTTATATATGGTAGTGACTGTGGTGACCCCAGGATCAGGTACCCACATGAGGGTCCGCGCTTTAATTGACTCTGGGTGTGCGCGAGACCTAATCAGCCCCCTAGTAGTGGAGGGGCTGGGACCCAAAGTCACCCCGTTAGCGGAACCCCTGAAATTTACCCAGATGGATGGGTCCGAAATGAAGGAGGAGTGCATAGCAGAGACTGAGAACTTAATTTTGGGAACGGGGAACCACTGGGAGAAGAGAGCTTTCGTCATAACCCCTAATGCCCAATTCCCTATGGTGTTGGGTAGCCCTTGGCTCGGGGCGCACGACCCCTATATAAAATGGAGCGAGGGGAAGATTTCGTGGGTAGACGAACGTTGCCAGAGCCACCGCTGGGACCCAGGATGGGGTCCCGGGCCCCCCAGCCCGCCGTCTCCCGCGGCCGCCCTCGCTCTCGTCCCGGCCATGGTGCCTAAGGAATATAGAGACTTACTGGAAGTGTTCAGTGAGACCGAGGCGGACGAGTTGCCCCCCCACCGGTTGTCGGACTGTGCCATAGAGCTCCTCCCGGGCGAGAAACTCCCAAAGGGCAAATTGTATTCCATGAGCCCGGCGGAGCGAGAAGAGCTGCGGAAGTTCTTGGACAAAAATCTGGCCAGGGGGTTTATCCGCCCCGCCAAGTCCCCTTTTGCGGCGCCCGTGCTGTTCCGAAAGAAAAAGGATGGCGGCTTGCGATTGTGCACGGATTATCGGGGGCTAAACGCGGTCTCCACCTCTAATGCTTACCCCCTCCCGTTAATAAAAGACCTTTTGGCGGAGGCGGCCAAGGGGAAGATTTTCACCAAGTTGGATCTGCGAGATGCCTACTTCAGGGTGCGCATAAGGGAGGGGGATGAACCCAAGACTGCTTTTAACACCCCCCTGGGGCAGTTTGAATACCTCGTGATGCCGTTCGGCTTAAGTGGCGCGCCCGGGGTCTTTATGAGTTTAATCAACGAAGTGTTGCACAAGCACCTATTTAAGGGCGTGTTATGTTACATAGATGATATCTTGATCTATTCCACTGATAAGAACGAACATGTGACTTTGGTCCGAGACGTGCTGTCAACATTACTAAAAAACCAGCTGTTTGTGAAACTGTCTAAGTGCGAGTTTCACCGCGAGTCTGTGGACTTCCTGGGCTACCGCATTTCTCAGAAGGGGTTGGAAATGGACCCGGGGAAAGTGGAAGCGGTGGTGCAATGGGAGGCTCCGCGAACGAGAAAGCAGCTGCAGAGCCTGTTAGGATTTTGTAACTTCTATCGGACTTTCATCAAGGACTTTGCCAAAGTCACCCTTCCCTTAACGGACTTGTTAAAAACCAAGGGGAGGGGTCCCGAGGCAGGAAAGCCGGGAGAGAAACTGGCGTGGAATGGGGAGTGTCAGAAGGCATTTGAGGCTTTAAAAACTCTTTTTACCTCAGAGCCCATTTTGGCGCACCCGGATGAGACTAAAGACTTTATAATCCATGTTGATGCCTCGGATGTAGCAATGGGGGGGGCCATCCTACAAAGGGACGCTGAAGGGAAACTACACCCCTTAGCGTACATATCGAAGAAGTTCAATGAAACGGAGAGGAATTGGTCGGTGTGGGACAAGGAAGCTGCGGCCATTAGGTTGGCGCTCACTACCTGGCGCCACTGGCTAGAAGGGGCGCAAACTCCGTTCGAAATATGGACGGATCATAAGAACTTAGAAGCTTTGCGCACGCAGCGGTCCCTCAACGCCAAACAACTGCGCTGGGCGGACTTCTTCTCAAAATTTAACTTTGTGTTAAAGCATTTTCCTGGGAAGGCTAATTCCCTGGCAGACGCGTTGTCCAGATTGCCCCAACACGAGAGTCTGAAAGACGAGGTATTCGATTCCATGTTCTCCCCCCAGCAGCTGGGAGGAGTGGTTGTCACCAGGAGCAAAGCAAAGAAAACCGAGCTCACCACTGGGGACTGTCAATGGGGGGGGGAATATGCCCCTGAGGAAATAGAGGAATTGGAAGCAAAGGGGAGAGTGCGAAAAAAGAAAGGACAATTGTTGGTTCCGTGGGGACAAATTAGTGGTGCCAAAAACCAAACGCAAAGAAATCCTGCTAAATTGTCACTCTTCCAAGCTTGCCGGACACTTTGGATTCCTAAAAACCCTTAACCTGATCCAACGGCAATTCTGGTGGCCGCGCATGCGTCGAGACGTCTCGGATTTCGTCTCGGCATGTCAAACCTGCTTAATGTGTAAAAAACGGGGAGGCAAAGTCCCGGGATTGTTACACCCCCTCCCCACGGCTTCCAGGCCCTGGGAAGACATAGCCATGGATTTCATTACCAATTTGCCCCCCTCAAAAGGAAAAACAGTGATCTGGGTAGTAGTAGACACGTTTTCCAAACAAGCCCATTTCACTCCTTTCAAACAGTTACCCACCGCCAAAGGGATGGCTAAAGCCTTCTTTAACCAGGTGATAAAATTACATGCTTTTCCGAGAAGGGTGGTGTCCGATCGCGGAAGTCAATTCGTTGCCACCTTCTGGCGGGAGCTTTTGAAGCTAATGGACATAGAACCTGCCTTAAGCTCGGGTTACCATCCAGAAACCGATGGCCAATCCGAGCGAACTAATCAAATTCTGGAGCAGTTCTTAAGGTGCTACACCAACTACCACCAAGATAACTGGGTGGACTTATTACCCTTTGCAGAATATAGCTACAACAATGCAGTGCATTCTTCCACTGGGGTCTCACCTTTCATGGCAGTGGGAGGTTTTGAAGGTAAACCGCTCCCCACCCTCAAGGAAGACCCCCAGGCTCCCCCTTCAGACTTCAAAAACTGGTGGTCCAGTCTCCAGGATTCCTGGCCGTTGATTGGTAAAGCCTTGGACCATGCCAAGGAGGACTATAAAAAATATGCTGATCGTGGCCGAGCACCGGGATGGGACCTTCAACCCGGGGACTCAGTTTATCTCTCTACCAAAAATATCCACGGGCTGCAGCCCAGCAGAAAATTAGGATGGAAATATGTTGGACCCTTTAAAGTGCTACGAAAAATCTCTGATGTCTCCTTTGAACTCGACCTGCCTAAATCACTAAGTTCTATACATCCTGTGTTTCATTTCAGCTTGCTGAAGAAAGATCCTGGGCCGAATGCATGGCATCCAGTTCCTCCAGTTCCTCCTCCACTGATGAAGGAGGGGAGTCCACACTACGAGATAACTGAAATCCTGGATTCCAAGACAAAGAGGGGCCATTTGTATTACTTAGTTAGATGGTTAGATTTTGGCCCGGAACACAATGAATGGATTCGTTCTGAACATGTTCATGCCCCCAAGTTAACTAAACTGTTCCATAAAATGTTCCCTGAAAAAGCTAGGTGAAGGGAATCATGGGGAGGGCAGGGTGTCAGAATCAGTTAATTCTGTCAATGTAATCTTGCATGCACACTATGTATTCTGTTATGTCTTTATGTATTGGACCTGTATTTTCTCCTTGCTTGGTCGGGAGGGTGACAACCCCTAGGGTGAGAACAACGAGGCCTCTCATCCCTGCCTCCGCATTCCAGCTGCCCCGGCAATAACTTCAAGGGGAGGAAAGGCTCTCATCTCTTATCTATGCTAAAGAACCTTGGAGCCATGAATTGTTATGTGAACGGAGGGGTCTGGTTTGGGAAGGGAAATTTACTGCTTAACACCTCACTTTTTTCCTGTGTGAACCAAACGGTCAAGACACCTTTTAGCCCGCCAATTTTCCCTCCTGGGGATTGGCTACCTATGGGTAATTCAAACTCCTTGGAATGGTATAATAGACCCGCTTGTATTATTTGTCTCATCTCTGACAATACCCCGAGACGCTGTACTAATGTAGGAATAGGCAATAAAGAACTGTGGTTAACCAACCGAGATCTGATCCTTGACTACTTTGAACAGGACTCTCACACCTCAGAATATGCAGGGCTGAGTCGTCCCACCACTGTTGAACTTTAACCACACTTGAGTATCTAGAGTGAGGAGAAAGGCTTTACAAGTCAGATGTGACATAAAACAGTGCACAAGATCTACAGAAGTCTTTATTAGGCTGGATGTGTGTGTGTGTGTGTGTGGGGAGAATAGTTCCCTTCAAGCTGAACTCAAGTGTTGCAAGAGATGGGGTACCTCTCTCTGTGCTAAACAGGAACTGCCTGCTAACCGCAACCCTCACTGGGCCATAGCCTTGCCTAGTTTCCTGAAACATGGAGCAGGTGCCGCATAGGAAAATAGTGAAGAGTTGGTTTTTATATCCCCCCCTTTTCTCTAACCTAAGGAGTCTCAAAACAGCTTACAATTACCTTGCCTTCCCCCTCTCCACAACAGGCACCTTGTGAGGTAGGTGGGGATGGAGAGTTCTGAGAGAACCGGGAAAAGATATTACAGAATTATTAATCTAGCTGTAATCTAATCCAATGTGGACTAGAGACAGCTTTGACTTTGGTTGTGGGTATGATTTCCATGTGCTGTACATACCTGGTGATGCACTTGTGTTATAATACACATGTTTGTAAAATAAACTCCAATGGCAAAAAGACAAACAAGCACCAGGCTAGACTTGCCATCCTCTAGGTGAGAGCCTGGAGTCCTCACAGAATTACAACTGATCTCCAGACTCCAGTTCCCCTGGAGGAAGTGGTAACTTCTGAGGATGGACTCCATGGCATCCCATCCCTGCTAAGCTCCCTTCCCTCCCTAAATTCTGCACTCCTCAAGCACCACCCCAAATATCCAGGAATTTCCCAGGCCCATAAAAAGAAACAGAGGTATATAAACCTAAAAATGCTTGGGGAAATCAATGCAGAATAATCTGCACCTGTATTGGGAGTGTGTGTTGAGACATCAGGCTCCCTTCTTTCTCAGTCCCCCACATGGTCAAGCCCAGCATCTACCAGGCCCCGTTGGGTCTCACATGCACCGTGTACAGGTCATCAAACCAGTCAGCTGATCTATGGCAGCTGGCCCTCTAAGAGTCAGGCACCCAATGACAGCTGGCCCTTTGACAGCCTGCTGTCTGACAATCAGCTGTGGGGAAGATCCATCCCAGAGGCAGGGAAGGGGAGTGATGGGGCAGAAATTGCTCAGAAGGCACTATTGTCCCCTCACATGTTTGGCCATGGCCCACAGAGCTTCTGGGTAGTGAGAGGTCACTGGGCATGTCCCGCCTAGCTAGGGCCTTTTAAATGCTTGAGGGAGGAGGCTGGTGAGGACAGACTAGCTCTGGCTCCCAACTGGTGAGGGGCTTCAGTGAAATTGGGCACTGGTGTATAGTAGCTGGGACCCTGCATGTGTGTAAAGCACTGTCAAGTCACAGCTGATTTACGGCAACCCCAGCAAGGGGCTTCCAAGGCAAGTGAGAAGCAGAGGGGGTTTGCTATTGCCTTTGGTTGGAACCCTACAGTGCCTAAAGAAAGGTAGTTTAATATGTTTAAAGCTATTCAAGTACTGATATAAAAAGAGGACAGAGTGTACTCTTTGCATTCACCCAGGGACTTGTGTGCTACCACACTAGCAAAGTGACGGGAATGATGAATGGCACACATGTTTAGCTACAAGGGGAAAAACGTGATGTAGTAGGAGCATAGAAAAACCTGTAAAGAGATAGTCCAGAAAGATTTGCTAGAACTATTTCTACTGGCAAAGTCAAAAGAACATTTTTATGTTGACTGATGTTAGAGTCAGGCTTCATTGAGTACAATGATAAGCGACTCACCTGGGGAGGCACATATGTGGTACCTGACTGTGGGGGGGGAGAGAATGTGAAGAAAAAATTAAAGCAGTGGCCATGTTGGCATTGCGGTCACATACTGGCAAGTGAAGATCCTTTGTACATTATTTAGGACGTCTGCAACAAGACACAGGAATACTCATTGTTCCTACCTGTCCCTTGTGCCTTTAAGAAGTATACAACAAATAGAAATTCAACATATGCCATATACTGCACACTGTATTGGGGAAATGCTTTCTCCACTGGATTTCTGCACTTATGCAGCAAAGAGCATCTGACATGGCCATCCAAGGGGAGGCCAGCAGAGATCCCAAAAGATTTAATTATGTGAACCAGCCTTATCCCAGGCCTACTTTGACCTCTTGACTTTTAAGATGTTGCAGTGTTTAGATCTCATTACCACCTCCACCCCACAATGATTTTGGAAGCCATGTTTTATCTTCTGTAAGACTGACAAAATATTTTCAATTACATGTGGTAGTCATAGAGAGCCCCGACTTGGATGGCCTTGGCTAGCCTGATTTTTGGAAACTAGGCAGGGCCAGCCCTGATTAGTACTTGGGTGGGAGACCACCAAGGAAGTCCTGGGTTGCTACACAAAGGCAGGCAATGGCAAGCCTATTGGGATTGGCAAATTCTCTCTCTAGTCATGAAAGAATTGACATATTTGTTTATGCATGTTAATGTCCTAGCTAGTTAAATTTAAGGACCTAGTGGTAGAATCTGCATGTATTTCCTGCCAGAGTAAGATGATAGAATGCATAATTAGTTAGCATTGGGATTCTCCAATTGGGTAATCAATAGAATGAGGATAGACTAGTGAGAAAGCATTGGATTTCAGTTTTATTGCTCTTTGTTCTACTTCTCTAGTCTATCCTCACATGAGTGTTAAGGGCCTAAGAAGATGTCGATTAGAGCAGTGAGGATGTTTATCCTATGTTTGTTTCTTTAATCTCCCAGTAACCCTTTCCTCATTAATAAAGCTAATATACATGTGTTGTGCTGCATTTATACACACTCGGCATAATTTAGAATACATAACAAAACCACCTATAAATGTCACTTGCCCTGAAAACTTTGCAGGTTTGTCATGAATAGGCTGTGACAAGACAGCAATTTTCAATACCAGCAGTCTTAGCAAAATATTAAAAACCCTGATTAAAATTATGCCCAACTTACATGACCATAGTAAGACTGTTTTAATACCTTATTATAGTGTCTTTTTATGCCCCCGACCAGAATAAACAAAAACAACAAAAAATACTGTTTCTGTGGGTGTCTTTTTTTAAAATTCAGAAATCATCAGAATCTAATTTATAGGAACAATTTTTCCCACTTGGAAGCCATTTCTATGATGACTTTATATGCAAATCAGTTTCTGCTGTCACCAATGCTTCAGTTTGCCACTGTTGTGATGACCACTGTTTTTTAAAAAACTATAACTGGCAGACTTATTAGAATTCAACAGAAATAATGTACTATTAGCAGGTTTTATTTCATTTTAAAGACAAATTTATTGTGACAAATATTACACTTAGAAGATGATATAACTTGTTCAGTAGTAGAAACAGAAGATTATAGGGTACATTATTGCAAATTAAGGCCTGAAGACCCAGCAAGACAGGGGGAGTGTTAAATTATAAAGGAAGGATGAAAGAGAAGACTGAATCAAGAGTAAATGATGCAATCAAAATACTTCTAAAGCACTTTGCTAGCTTGTGGGTGTTGGACTAACTATACCAGTTAACCCTACAGAAATCGCGAGGGGGCGTGTATGTAAAGAGCCAAGAAGGTGGCATTATTGTAGTTTGAAGTGGGTAGCTCTTAATATGTAATAATAATACAAAACTGGAATCCAGTTAAGTGCTTAAACGGGAAAAAATTGAAAGCATAAAAAGGGGGGGGGGGGGAGAAGCGGACTACTGTACAGAACATCGCGTCTCAAGAAGATGGGGGAGGGTGGAAACCTCCCGCACAAAGATTGTTCAACTCGCCGCCCAACAAAAAACGAACACTCCCCGGGGTCGCTATTGCAGAACAGGCGATATTTCTGCAGGTTTGGTGACATCCCGCCACCGTCGTTACCCCCTTCTCATGGCTTAGGTGCGAGATGGTATTGGGGTAGGACGCTATTCCATTATAAGTTTAAAACTTGCGTTTGCACTGCAACGTAAAAAGAGACGAGATTGAACTCACACACGGACCCCCACAGCGCAATGCATTGTGGACTATGCAAATAAGTTTCTGTCTGACTGTGGCGGCGGGCTGTAGTTCCTTGACTTTTTACCTGGCGGTAAATTCCATTGAACTCAGTGGGACTTGCTCCAAAATAACCCCGAATGGGATAGGGCTTTGTGCTGAAGCCCTTTCTTTATGCATTTACCACCCTTCTCTTTCGGCCTCCCTCGTACCGGCGCTGCTTCTGTCCCCATTCCAAAATGGCTGCGCATCTGACATTCCACCCACATGCTAGAGACTCTGCCCAAAGTCAATGTGGAGTCCAAGAGAGACCGCGAGCGGTGGGCAGTGGGACTACGAAACGTTTCTTATGTCTGTTCCGGGGATTGGGCCTCTCCTTTCTGCCTCGGCGCGTTTCTATCGGCTGCACTTGACCCCGCCTTCGCATTCTAGCTCCTATTGTTGGCAGACGAAAAAGAGGCGGTCGCTTTCGACGATTGGCTGTGGCGCTGTCACTCCTTTCTCCTCCCCCTCCCGTACTTTTTCTCTGTGCCTGAGGCGAGAGCTGTTTCCCAGGCCGGGAGGGGAGGGGCCGGGGGCGCAGTGCGTTATCTCCCGGCGAGGGAAGGTGGGTCGCCGCGCTGTCTTAGCCCGAGCGGAGAGGAAGCCAGGCGATGTTGGGACCCAGGAGGAAGCCGGCGCGGCGCTGAAGGTGGGAGGGAAGGGGGAGATGTGCCGGCCTGGCAGCCCCACCAGCTTCTTCAGCCGCTGCCGTCACCGCCGATGCTGCTGCTGCTGAACTGGGGTTAGGTAGGTATGCTCTTAACTGGGATAGGTCGAAGGGCTGGAGGAGGTTGAAGCCCCCGGGCGCTTTCCCGGCAGGTCTCCTCAGGCCTTGAGGGGGAAGACGGGTGCCGCTTTCCGCACCCGGAGAGAGAATTTCGGAGGAGGAGGAAGCTGCGGCGGCAGCCAGAGTCGAGCACCCCCTCCCCTCCCCTCCCCTCCCCCTCGCACCCAACTCCGTATGCTAATTTGCACGGTACCCCAGCACCGAACTCCGTTACTGCCGCTCTCTGTGAGTTCCCCTCATGCTCTCATGGAGGCTGTTGGAAGCTTGAATGCCCTTCCCTCTCCCGCAGCATTTGAGTGGAGGAAGCTGGGCCCACTCTATTAATTGTTAGTGTCGGCGTCTAAGCTCCGTGTATGGATGTGTATAAAACGTTTGCACATATTATATATATATATTATATTTGGATCCTCAAGGGAGAAAGTCTTTATGTATATATATTTTTTGGCCAGTAAAAGCTGACAGTATGGTCAGCACCCACATCCCCCCCCCCCCCATTCATTCATTTTGCAGGTTGGAGCAGTGAGCAGGTTGGGGGGGGAGGGAATGGGGCTGTCACTTTGAATTGCTGCTCACTGAATGGTCATGTGTATACAAGTGAGAGAAAGTTTAAATTGGAAGAAGCACTTGTGAGTATATTGGAAGGTGGGGAAATTGTATTTAAACACCCTTTCAATAATATTCTGACTTAAAGTACTTAAAATATAATAAAATGATATGCACCACTGTGGGCTGTGGTGAGAATTATTTTGATCACTTTGAGAGATCTGGGCATATTGTGATCAGATTGCAAATGATAAGTAAATATGTGAGCAGAATTAAGACTGATTTGTGTAATTCTTTTCAAATGGAGTGTGTTTTGGAAGTTGTTTTTTGCAGCTTTAACTATTTTGACTGTAGTTCTAGAATTTGATATTGGCACTGAACTAGGATGGATTGTCTCAAAGCTGATAGGATACTTTTTAGAAGCATTTATGATTACATCAGGTTCATATTCCTCAATGGGACTGATGACAGTCCTATCATTCAAGAAACTATGATAGTATCTTCTTATCATTCCCAGTGAGTGGTGAAGACTGCCAAATTCTCACTCACCAGTGAGTGGTGAAGACTGGGTGAAAGAGCGTTGTAATGAGTCGGTGAGTGGTCTGAGTAAAAGAGTCATGTGAAGCTGCCTGGCCAGTATACTGATTGGCCTAACTAGAGAAGTAGTGTCTCTTCTGACAGGCAGCAGTTCTCTGAGGTCTCAGGCTGAGAGATCCTTCCTAGAACTGAACTTGGGAATCTATTGACTGGAGATGCCAGACACTAAACAAGTCCTTATGTGCTCAAACCTCTGGCACCCACCTCTCCAGTTGTGGCTTAGTGATTAGTAGAGCTTGTATTGTATTTAAATTCTACTTCCATCATGGAAATCTTGAAGTCAGCTTCATATGATGTAGATGGAAGCTCTGCTGTGTACAGTTCTTGTTTTGGTTGTGAAATATGGTGCCCTAGTAGCAAAACAGATGTGTATGAGCAGAGAAGCTGGCCAGTTACAGTGTCATGGCTGTGTACATGGCAACTTGCATATGGTTTATGTTCTCTTTCCTATATTGCAATGGTGTCTGTGTATGCCATTTGCCATGTCTGAAGTAGCTTCATGGACCTTCCATAATTCTCTCTTCTCTTTGGTTTTGGTTCCTTATCAGCAAGATGGAAATAACAACCTGCTTCACAGAATTGTTTTGTGAGCATGTGAACAATTATATTTTATATATTGAAAGCCATATATAAATGCTTAATGTAAGGATTTAATGTTAGCCACAAGCAGTGTTCTCTCTAAGCTGAGTTACTGTGAGCTAGGTCACAGTTTTATAGCCTCTGGCTCACACATTTTTTTCTTAGCTCAGGAAGGATGGCTCCAGAGCAAACTAATTTATGCAGCAGCCAAATTGCTGTCTCACAATTGCTGTCTCACAATGCCAGTAGCTCACAAAATAGAAATTTTGCTCACAAGACTCCACAGCTTAGGGGGAGCATTGGCCACAAGTGTTATGTAAACTCTTTTTAAAGGTCTAGCAGTACACAATCTAATTTTAAAATAAACCTTAGTGAGGGGTTTTTTTCTGTTAAACTGTGACATGTCATAGAAGGGACAGTAACTTGGAATAACTTCTTAATAGCCTACATTTAAAAAATCTGAAGACTGCTAATTCAGATGGACGAATCACTTGTAACACACACATGATGCACATTCTCTCACAGACTATGTTTTGTTCTTTACATCCAGGGTATAGTTGGCAAGTATGAATCTTATATTTTGTTGAGCAGGGAATTTCTGAATGACACTTAGGTTTCCTGTTTGCAAAAAATATTATTTTGACCCAAATAATAGTTATTTTATATTACCCAGCATTTATATGCAAGTTGTTTCATGCCTAAATTCTACTGTATGTAATTGTTTTCCAATACACATTTACCTGGAAAACCAATCTTTTTCAAACAAAAATCTGTAAAGTAGGTAATTTTTTCTCTATTGCTATTGGGAACTTGCAAAAGTGTGATTACATCTAGTCTCTAGATTTCATTGTAAGATGAGAACCTTATAACCTAATTTGAACTATACTTAAAAATGTCCATTGATTTCACTGGGAGCTGCTTTGAATATATCAAGCTGCCTTACTCCATTGGTCCACGTAGTCCATTATCATCTAGTGCTAGGCAGAAGTTCTGCAGAGTTGGAAGTGCACAGATGAAGCTTTAGGATTAAAACATGTAAAAAAAAATTCCATAAATCTAGGATTCCCTATTTGTTGCTGTGAATAAGTTCTCCTATTTTTTAAAAGATTTGCCATAAGATACTGTGCTTAGTCAAGCAAAAGAGCTTTTTTGCTTCCATTTTATCTTTATAGAATATGTTCATACAACACTGACTTGTATTATAGTCTCTGTCATATGAAATGGCTTCACTTGAGTGACCAGGAGGTCATGTGACATATGTTTTAGGGTAAAAATATTGAGGAAATTTGGGTGACATGCAGGAATATGATTATTGTCTTGCCAGTCATCATGCGAAATAAAATGCTCATTCTGGGTCACCTGTAGAGCAGTGAAATAGCAGGGCTGTATGGAACTGCCCAGGAGAAATGTCCAATTATGCAAACACAGCTATACCTTTAGAATCACTAAAGTCTGAATCAAGAAATTCTTCATATGGATAGCAGAATGCTGCATGAATTTGCATAGACTGGAAACTGAGGTCATTTGCAGGCAAATCAGTAGATGTTCTTTCCGTTTGAGGCACATTTCTTTACCTGTAAAATTAGTGATATGCACAATGAATGTGCTTCAGACATAATACATTTTGATTTTCAGAGATTTAGAAAGAGTTCTGTACTGTGAATTGCTGTTGTGTTTCCAGTGTCTTAATAAAACATGGCTTAGAAGCTCTACTTGTAAAAAAAAATTTCTCAGTTTGTGAGACGTCACTCATGACATACTTTTTCAGCGAATCTGCCAAGGGAAACAGAATAGGGCATTCTTTAAGTAGGATGCTGTGAGTCTTGGGAATACTTCATATAGTTATGCTTTAGGTAGAGATTATATTTCCTTTTGTTCTCGGTGTAAAAAGTGAATGTAGTATGTGTGTAGTTCTATTAAATCAGAGATAGCACAGACTTGAACTGGGTAAAGTCGTGAGGTCAAAATATAGAGCTGCTTTATGACCGTGGACAAATAGTATGCAAAGATTCTTAAAGGAAAATAATACAGTGTTTACTTGGAAAACCAGGTAGTAGTGGCGAAGCTAGCATAAGAAGTATTCAATTTCTTTGCATCATTGAATTTTATTAGCAATTATTGTGGTCTAACGGTTCTAAACTAGTGTGTGTGTGATTGTGCAAAGAATTTCAAACCAAAATATTAAAAGCCTTGTTAATAGCCTGACTGGGGTTGTGTTGTTTAGCAATGGTAGCCCATCATATCCCTAGAGCTCAGTCAACTTTGAAATATCATTGTGGGATTAGGTAATGGTTGTCATTTTAAAATATGTGGTACACTTAATATTAAGTATGTCCCTTCATGGTTGAAAAAGGATTTGAACCCATGACCAAGTCTTATGCTGTATCCATTGATCCTTGCTTCAGGTGGGGCTTTGACTCCGAGGCTACTGGCTCATGGGTTGAGGACCACTGCTGTAAACAGTATTCCATGTACTAGTTTAATGTAAACCTAAATTATTGTGAATGTAAAATTTTAACAACTGTAATTAACACTAACATTACAATCCTAATCATACATACTTAAAAATAAGTCCCAGTGAGTTTGACTTCAAAGTAAACACAATGGATCTGAAACACTCTTTGAGAAACATACATTGTAGAAGATGATGCGGGTGATGATGAAGAAGATGAAGATACTGTACATGTAATAGTTATGAACCAAAATATTAATTTTGAAGCCTTTTTGCTATTCAAGATCTTGGTGATTTTGCTTTCTGAGTGTGCTTGGAGTTTGTTGTAGAGTGCCAGAAAGTATACTCTTGACAGATAAAGGCTGTGATTCTGTGTGTACTTGGGAGAAAATTCTGTTGAACTTGGGACTTTTTTTCTGAGTAAGCACACACTGAGGAGCAGACTGTAATCAGTTCATATAGTGACTTCAGTAGTGTGTGCTTAATACAGTTATTTAAATTTTGTACTAGTTACCTGAAATATAATGGGTGGGACGGGACAGGGGTGGGTGCCAGAGCCACAGCGGGCAGGCCAAGGGGGGCGAGCTGCAAATGCATGCGGGGGGGGGGGGATTGCTTGAGGGGAGGGGGGAGGGACCCTGTACCAGGCTGCAAAAGGAGCTCCAAAGAGACTGCGGGGGCGGCAGTGGGCAAGCGGCACTTTTCCATCATCCCAGTCTGTTCCCCATGCCTGTACCCCCCCCCCCCCCGCCTTCTTCTCTTTCTGTCTGGGGAGCTGCAGAGAGGGGAGTTTCTTGCCGTGGACAGAGCAAGAAGCTGGCAAGGGAGGCTTCCTGTGCAGGCTGAGGGGGGGATGAGGCCAGCCAGAATGGGGCTCTCATCAAGCCGTCACCTTAGGCGACGGTCTAAAATTTAACAATAACGGCCGGCCCTGCAAGCAACATGACCTGAAATGAACCAGTAAGTGCTCATCTTTCTGTGACTCACTATCAAACAAAGCCTCAAACCCAGAGCCTGTCTTACTCTTTTCTACCTATTTTAGATGCCTCCCAACTTGTCCCTCATCCTCTTTTCACTTCTTACTGTTCCACCTTTTTCATGAAATTTGTTCTATTTTAAAACCTTTTTTAGATGGCATATTTTTTCATTTGATTAAATATCTCTGTTACCATGTCTTTGATGGGAACAATACTAAACTATGTTTATTTTATTTAGATACTTGTACCCCAGTTTTCTCTTCATTGGGGACTTAAAGCAGCTCACAACATTCTTCTTCCCTCCCTCATTTTACCTTCCCAATAACCAGCCTGTGAGTTAGGTTAGGCTGAGAGACAGTGACTCAGCCCAAGGTCACCGAGTGAGTTTGCATAGGATAGTGCGGATCTGAACCTGGACTATCCAGGTTAATCTGACAGTAACCACTCTAACACACTGAATATGCAAAATTCTGCTAAAAGCAGAAAAATTCACCCAAAAGTAGCCCACATATTAACCAACGCAGTTCAGATCACCAAGTGCCACAAGCAAAGAACGTGTGCACTACAGAAAAGAGCTGATAGAGCACATAGCTCAGGATGAACTCCAGCAGACAAAGTCACATTCTGCATGGAAAAGAGTGCCTTTTCTCCCTTGCTTAATGCTTGAACCCTTTTGGCAACACCACCGTAAGCCCCAATCTATTTTTCCAGTCTACCAATTCCCCCTTATCTATATACTAATTCCAAGAGGTTTTTTTTCTGTGTGGTTACTTATATCTGCCAAAAGAGAGCTCATTCTCCCCCAACATCTTTTCCGACATAGTCAGGGGCCTTTCTTGGTTTGCAGAAAAATCCAAAAAGTTTTAAAAAAAACCTTCAGGGACCATTGAATTCCCCCCAATATTTTTTGAAATGGCATCAACTCCAGTCATCAACTGTGAGAGATTAGAATGTTCGGGGGAGGGTTCTAACTATTTCTGTTAGTAAAAGGCAGGGTTTTTACTGGCAGCAGTCTAGGGTTGCCAAGTACCCCCCCCCCCGGGCCACTGGCAGCAAATCCAGATCCAGGCTGGGAAACTCCTGGAGATTTGGGGGTGGAGCCTGGGGAGGACAGGGACCTCAATGAAGTATAATGCCATAAACTCCACCCTCCAAAGCATCCATTTTCTCCATGGAAAGTGTAGTCTGGAGATGAGCAGTAATTCCAGGGGATCCCCAGGTCCCACCTGGAGGCTGGCATCCTTAGGCAGCACCCTCTGTGTGACTTGATACCACCTGATTTGCATGACTTAATTAGGCCCAGCTTCTTTGCTACCGTTCATCAGCAGCCACCCTATGAAGAACCACTTTGCCGTCAGGAGCGTAACGAGCCCATGTGGGAGCAAGATAAGGCATATAAAATATGTAAACCGTGTGGTTCCATAGAATATTGGCTCTGAAGAAGTACATCGAAACTCTCTCGGCCGACAGCAGACGTCAGCCTGGTGTTTAGCCTCCCTGCAGACCTGGAATTTGGCAACTCAGAAACAGCCAAGAAGACTACAGTGTATATAAGGGCTGTGTATTGCCTTTTGGTCTTGCTTGGGAAGGTTTTTTGGATATGTACATTTGGCTTTAGTAATAGTGCTTTAATAAGTTATTTGTTGTTTCCACGGAGTATTGTGTATTTTGTTTTGTTATTGTATTCAGTGTCTCTGTGTTCCCATTGTGGTCAGTGTACCCTATGAAAGCCAGAGTGATGTAACAATTAGAGCTTCAGACTGGGATCTGCGAGACCCAGGTTCAGATCCCCATCTTGCAGTGGAAGCTGACTGGGAGATTTTGGACCAGTCACATACTTTCAGCCTAACCGACTTCACAGGGTTGTTGTGCAGATAACAAAGAGGAAATAATAATGTAAGCTGCTTTAGTCCCCACTGTGGAGAAAGACTGTAAGTTTCCTAGGTAGAGGATGTGGGGGAGGGGGTGGAGATGGAAAGCTGAAGATAGATAAAAATAGGTTGGCTGTTGGGTGGGAAGGAAATAGGGTTGTCAACTCCAGGTTGGGAAATTCCTGGACATTTGAGAGGTGAAGCCTGGGGAGGGTGGGATTTGAGGAGGGACTACAGACCAGTATAATACCATAGACTCCACCCTCCAAACCAGCCATTTCCTTCACTTGAACTACCATTGCCAGCCTCCAGACAAGGGCTGGAGAGCACCCAGAATTGCAACTGTTGTCCAGGTGACAGAGATCAGTTCCCCTGGATAAAATGTCTGCTTTGGAGGGTTGAGTCTATGGCATTATACCCTGCTGAGGCTGCTTGCCTCCCCAATCCTCACTGTCCCAAGGCTCCACCCCCAAATCTCCAGGAATTTCCCAACCTGGAGCTGGCAGCCCTAAGGTGAATTGATCTCTGCAGCTGGGAGATCCATTGTGATTCCTAGAGCACTACCACTGCTGCTGTGGGGGGAGAGGAAGCAGGCAGGAGGCTGGGAGAGTGATGGGGGCAGAAAGAGTGATGGAGTGGGGGCAGAAAGAGAGAGAAAGAGTGATGAGTTGGGGAGGCAGAAAAACAAAGAGAATGATGATGGGTCAGAAAGAGAGTGGAAGTAACATACATGGAGGGGAGAGAGAGAGTTAAGGAAGGGGGGGCAGAAGGGAGAAAGTGTGTAAGAGAGGTAGGGGGAGAAGGGAGGAAGCAAAGGTGTGAGGAATGGGATAACCATCCCGCAAGTTTCTTGCGGGTCTCCACTTGTTCCATTATATATGCCATGTGGTTTACTTTCCACCCTTTTTTGTGGAGTTTCCAAAACAATCTTGCTGTGCTAATTTTAATAATAGTTGTCTTTGAACAGATATACACACTCCTTCTCAGGACTGTTTCAGAAGAAGAGCACTTACTGAATCATACATTGTTGAACATTTGCTGTGCTACTTTGAAGACTAGATATTTGGCTATAATCATTGACAGCCAATTTACTTGTTACAGGATGGTGATTTTAAAGATGGGAGTTCTTTCTTTGAAAGATTTGTATGCTGCCATTCCATTGTTTAGGTCTTCAAGACAACTTTCTGGGCTCCATGATGTTGGCAAGCTTCCAGTGTTGATATTCCACCCTTGAACAGCCTTGCCTTACGTCTGATCTTAATGCTGGGGAGCCAGTAACCTGTGGCACAATCTGCTAATCACAGTGTTCCTTGGTAACTGCAAGGCAAACAGCAGGTCCTATCTAGGAAGGGTGCAGTGTGCCCCTCTCCATCCTGAAGCATGATGAACAACTGCATATGGCAGAGAATTAGGTGGATTTTGGTAGCTTTTGGACATCCAAAGTAGATTGCTCTAACTTTCTTTTCATAAGAATGGAAGAATCAGGCTCTAAAATCAAAAACTTGCCAGTGTATGTAGAAGAGCTTTAAAAATGCTTTTTTTAATTGGATGGCAAATTCTTGATAGGTAACTGTTACTTTTTAATACTTTATGTGTCTGCTTCGTTTTGATAGTGAGTGCTGTTTGTGAATTCAATTGAACACTGTCAGAATCATGCCACTTACAAAATTTAAATTAACCATTATTTTTCAAAAGTGCACAGTGTAGTTTCATTGGGGTGAAATGTCTTTTAGATGCTATGCAGCTGCTCATTATGCTCTGATGCTATGCAGCTGCTCATTATGACTTTGTAAGTCTGATACGGGCAAGTTTGTGATGAGCGCTGGGCAGGAGGGGGTGAACATCAGAGAGTCAGTGTGATGTAGTGGTTAAGACTGTTGGACTAGTATCTGGAAGACCTAAGTTCGAATCCCCACTCATGCCATGGAACCTGAGTGGGTGACCTTGGGCCAATCACACTCTCAGCCTAACCTATCTCACAGGATTATTGTGAGGATAAAATGAGGAGAGGAGAATGATATAAGTTGCTTTGGGTCCCCATTGAGGAGAAAAGCAGGGTGTAAATGAATTAAATAAAGATGGTGAAACTGAAGCAGAAAATTGGTTGTGTCTCTAACTGCAGCAAAATCCTCTGTTCCACAAATCTTTGGGCAAGCTTGTCTTAGAATTTTCATACAGTTCAGGCAGTACTACTAAATAAGTCTATAGCATTGTTACCAGAAAACGCTAAATAAAGGTGTAATGATTGAAAGTTTTAAGTGTTGTTACTTTAAATGTTGGTAAGTTTCAGAAGAGAAAGGGGAGTGAAAGAGGGGGATGAATGAGTGAGATGATTGGTTGGTGACTGAGAGTGTATGGGGGGAGCTAAGAGGTGTGTGGAGAGAGAAAAGTCAGTCATCACTTAACAGTCAGTTGTGGTCAGTCAGCAGTCTACAGAGTTTGAGAAGCAGTCTTCTGATTAGAATCCCATATTAGTGCTGTGAAAAGCATTTAAGATTCTTAAAAGGAAGCAGAATACTTTAGAGGACATATTAGCGACTAGAGAGAGCCAAAACCTAATATTGTCAAAGTATTATAAGGGTATGAGAGTGACGTGACAGAGCCTGAGTTAAGAAGTGAAAGATTAAACTGAGCTAAATAAAATAAAGATTGGACAAAATACATTCTGAAGAGAAAGTTGGATTTGAGAGTGAGGAATGTCTGACGTGAGAGTGTGATACCTCAGGCAGAAGTTATTAATATATACTGTTTTATTCACTGAAGAGATAAATTACAAAACATCTTGAAACCAATATGCTTCTTGTACAATTAAAGTTTTATTTTATTTTATGAAAACCTAGAGTTATATATTATTACAATACAACAATCTCATCTTCAGGACCACATAGTCTAACAAAGGAGCCTTAGAGCATGGGCATAATACTAAGGGGAAAGTTGAATAAAAAGATTTGGAATTAAATTCCTGGTGGCAGCATTGCATACCTTGAGTGGGAGAAAGAAACAACAAGGAACTTAAAAATACATCATATATACCCACAAGTTAAGAGAGTACTTGTGACAAACGGGTTTAGGAGGAAGCAGCCTTATGTATCAATCCAAAATCAACCGTTGTCCCTACTTTGGAATAACTGCTCTTTTTAGGAGCCATTGTGCTATGGTACGTGATTTTTATGAATACTATAAATTTGTGGCTAACCACTGATTCTGTAATAACCATAAGGACAGATACAGAGTTACTGTGTACCAGGGGCTTTTTGTGTGGTGGTTGTATTGGGAGTTACATCATTCTGCAGGCTTCCAAATTTGTGAAAGACTGTACAGTTTGAGATAATGCTAGCCAATTTGAATATTTAAAATTTAAAATATTTAAAAGAAATATTTAAAAGAAAGGTGGCACAGAATATTTGAATATTTAAAATATATGATAAATATATGCTCAGTAAGAAAGGTGGCACAGAATATTAAAAGAAAGGTGGCACAGAATATTTGAATATTTAAAATATATGATAAATAGATGCTCAGTAGCATTGTGTCCCTTTTCACTCAAAATGTTCTTTGTAAGTTTGCTCTATTGTGCTCAGTTTCTGCTTAAATAAATAGGTGTTTTTTAAAGGTACAGTTTGTTTAGAAGCATTTCAAAGCAGAGCACAAGATCTTGGGAGCATCAACTAGTGTTTAAACTGTTAGTGGAAAGCTGGGTTCACAGCTGCTCACTAATAAGTGTTAAAGTACACAGAGACCTGGAAATAATTTTCCTCTCTAATGTCTAAATACTGTTACCTCAATAATAGGAATTACTTCACTGATTCCTGGTAGATATTCTTGTTCCTAATCAAACCAAAGGCTTTGGGAACTTGCTTAATTAAATGGTAAACATCTTGCAGAATGAGAAATGGAGCTTTACATATTTGAGCTATACAAGTGAAACATTGTAAGATTATGATCACGCACACTAAATAATCCACTTTCAGTGCACTTTTGAATTGGATTTTGCCGGTTCACACAGTAAAAATCCAATTGGAAAGTGCGTTGAAAGTGTATTAAAAGTGGATTATTTAGTGTGTGTGAGATTGCAGCTTTAAACTTATATAGAAGGATTGAAACTTTTACAAATCAAAGACCAATATGGTCTTAGAAATCTTTAGAGAAAGGGGTTCTGAAACTGGTTTTAGATTGAGTAATTTAGTGTACTCCCATTAACTGTTGTTGACCCTCCTCCCTGGTCTTGTTATATGTGTTTATATGTTTTTATTGAGCTGTTTTTATGCATACTTTATTTTAAATGCTGTTTTAATGTTGAAATGTTTTGATTGCTGCCCTGGAAACCCTGTTTGGGTAGAAAGGTGGCACAGAAATAAACAAATAGATTTCTCTATTGTTTGAGCACAAAGTTTGAGACCAATGGCACCTTTAAGATTAACAAAGCTTTATTCTAGGATCCTAGAATGAATCCATGGCTGAGTGGAGATTTAAACCTGAGTCTAGCCAGCCAGCCTTTTCAGCAAGCATCCATGGCTGAGTGGGGATTTAAACCTGAGTCTTCTGGTCCGACATCCTAACCATTACAACACGTTAGCTTGGATGAGTGTTCTCATACAGCCCCGGGTGGCTTTAAAAACAATAATGTATGAAGCTGGCTGGGTTATAATTTGCTTGACAAGCAGCCCACTGCAGCACTGATGGGAAAACAGGCTGTACTCTGAGCAATCTTTTCACAGTGCTTTTTGTTTGATGCTTCCCAAAAAAAATCCTGTTTATAAACATTTTTCTTTGAGAGACTTTTTCATATCCATGTGAACATGCTGCTCCAGCTGATAGCGTTGTCTGTCCCAAAAGTAACAGAGAACTTAAGTTCTAGGAATACTAAATTACAGTGGAGGAATCTGAGGGATAAGCCACTGTGTAAGAGAATTCTTTGGCAGGATAGAGTTTAGTTGCTTTACAAGAAGCTGCTGGCAAGCCAGAGATGTGCTTCAGGTCTTTGCCACTCTCACCTCCCCAATGACCGTTCCAGTCCTGCTTCTGCCTGTAACTCAAGCTTCTAGGTGAGTTCCTGTAAAAAGCAGGCTTTGTTGCAGTTGGTGGCATGATTCCTCAAAAAATCCCCAAGGCACAGTACCAGTATCCACCTGGAGCCTGAAGATCAGTGGCAACATATGTTAATATTGTATCTTGTTAGGTTTTTACATGTAATTTAAAATATTATTTCAAAAAGTAGGGTGTTATAAAACAAGTATAATCTGTAAGTGGGGAATATAATTGCCAGGAGTCATTTAAGGTCTTTTTCTATGAGAAATTCTTAATTCTCCTGCAGATTTGTGGTGCCACCTTGGAGGCAGTATGTATGCTCTGCATCTAGCAAACTAAGGCCATATAAATGGGTAGCTCTGTCTTTGAAAAATCTGTTCCTTTTCGAGCTTCTTGACCTCTTAAGCATGCAGCAGCCATGTTCCAGTGGATCTTCCGCTTCTGAGGACTGTGTGCTGTTAAGCCACTAGGACTTCCTTATCATGGGCATTCTTCAATGGATTGCCTTTGATAATCACACCCAAGATGCGTACTGTATTAGTGTGGGCTGTGCTGCTTGCCAGTACATTAACTTTTCTCAGGTGCTGCTTGAAGTACCACAGAAAAGTATAAAAACAGTTTAACAGTTTAATCAGAGACTGTAGTGGGATGGCAGCTGTGAAACTTGAGCTACACATGCAATGACACTTGACAATACCACTTTCAACTCTCTGGAAAGCTGCCATCTGTACATAATCCAGGCCACCTTTTGTGACGTGGTAGGCCTATTGCAATGAGTGAAGTTCTGCAGGAGAACTTACACATAGGCTTGATAGACAGTCTGTTTTATTATGCATAAAAGTGAATTTACTACTAGCTGGAAGCCATCTACACCATGGCCTGCAACTAGTAGTAAATCAGCATTTATACATACTAAAGTAGACATGTGTACACAGTCCATTAAGAGGCAAGGATCTCTGTGTGTGCTCATGCTTTTTGTACTTTGAATGCATTCTGGGTAGGAAATAACTTAAATTTGACGTAATTCTCAGGCTGCATACACTACTTGAAGTGTAAGGGGAGCTATGGTGCAAAGAGAGATTGCTTTACTGCAAACCACTAGCCAGTGAGTGAAATCACTTTATTTGGTTTTGTCAGGTTGCTTTAATGGAAACTCTGTATAAAAGCGGCAGTATACTTGATTACTATGGACAGCAGAAGGATTTTTCCATCTTCCCTGTTTGAGTTTCTCAGGGGAAATCTGTCTGGCTATTTTGATAGGGGGAATGAGAATGATTTTCATTAATCCATTATCTTGAAGTAGTGTACGCGTTTGGCTCTGAAGTGAGTGCATCTAAATAAGCTATATGCACCAGGCCCCTGTTGACATTTCCTTAAGAGTAGCAGTGATGACCAGTGGGCTGGAGACACAGTACCTGCATCTGAAGAAGAATTTCTGGTTTGAAGTCTTGCTGATATAATAGAAGGTATTAGTGGATCTATTTTTTAAAAAACAAACCAAACAGATCTTTATTTACCACACCTAGGTAATAGTTCTGTAATCATCCTATAAAGCAGCTAGAACTTGGCAAAACACTATCATTTCTCCTTCTTTAGAGTTCTGCTGTGTCAAGTAGTATTCCTCAGCTTTAATGCCTGTTGTATAACACTGCTTGGCACTTTTTGGAATCAAATCATACAACAGCAGAACTGATTGCATTAATCAAGATGACAGTTATTAACCTTCTATGTCAGTTGTGGGCAGCTTCTTGGCCTGTGAATCCTGAAACTATTCTTTTTCTAATAATAAGCAGTGAAAGTCACACATCATTTATCTGACAGCATTTATCCTCACAGCATTTATCTGATTATCTCATTAATGAGTAGCCTCAGTCTTCTTCAATGCTGTGCTTAAAACCAAAAAAGAATCTGTCCCCTACAGTCAGACCTCACTAGGACATTACAGTCATATTTCAAGTGGTTCTTCTTCCAAACTGTTGAACAGTTTCATCATGCCATGGCTGCAGTCTAGAGTAGATGACTGGGGGGGGGGGGGAGATGCTCAGTCCTTTCCCTTCCTGCTGTTTGTCCATTCAAAATCTGCTTCCCTACCAAGCAGTTTTTCTCTCTTGAGGTCCCTGCATCTTTCCCCCTGCATGTGGGAAAGAACCTTGAGTGGAATGGTGATTTTTAGGTGGAAAATGATGTGCGGAGAGGATTCAGCAGCCCCTTTCCTCTGCTCCTCATTTTCAGCCTCCCAAGCTTCTTTGCTTTGCTTTTTCCTTAAAACTAGTTGAGCAGAAGAATCAGAACTGTCTGTTGCATATAATTTAGCCACCCCATCAGCTGTGCAGTGAAGCTCCTCCGTTTTGAAGCAGTTGACTTTTCGAAGCTAACTGACAGGTTTCTTCTTTATTCTCCCTCTCCCTTTTGCTGCTATAGAAGCGAATGGGAATCTGCTGCCCAGCAGCTCTCAGTCTTCAGGTGTCAATAGTTGTGTTCAGGTGTACTGTACAATACGAAGTTAGTGGATGAGCTACAGGCATCTAAGGCACTTTTATAATCTGTTTCATGCAATGTACTTGAAATATGCAAACATCATGCCTAATAGTAAGCCAACATACTTTTAATGCACTTTACAGGTGAGTGCACCAGAAAATATTTGCCCCCAAAAGTCACTGCTGACACTAAGAGGTCAACAAGAGGGCTGCCATGCTTTGCTTGCAGCTGAATGACTGACTGCCCACCTGTTTTTATTTTGTGGTAGATTACAAGGTAGGAAACTTAAATATAGCTGTACAAAAAAACATTATTAGAGTGACTCACCAACAGCTTTCTCCTTCGGAGCCAAGAACAGTTTCATGTAGATCATGCACTCCCAAGGAGTTTTTAAAAGAAGTTTGTTGAAGTACATAACTCTTGAAGCCTCCAAATATTGGGAGGGAGATGTTAACTGTTTCTGCTGTGCCTGTGGTTATAATATGTTTAGACTTTTTAAATTGCTTTTGAAAACGTTGTTTGTAGCCATAGTGATCTAAAATCCAAAGACAAACCACAATCCACATAATACCTTTTTATCAGGATCAGCTACAATGACACAGAAGTGTGTCTGAGATTAAAATTGGAAATGGGGAAGAAACCCATTATTTTAAAAGCATTCTCTCACACCATCTCTGTACAGGTGCTAGTATTTACATTGGTTCTTTTGATGTAGGTTGCACTGCAGTCCTTCTGAGCTGGTGAGGAGAAAAAATGGTAATCCTCCACTGGAATTACAAAAGCTGGCCATCTTCCTTTAATCTGATTGCTTTTTTAAAAAGGGTTTTATTTATTTAAAACGTTCTTATGCTGCTTTTCTACCTCCATAGGGTCCCCATAGGAACTATAAAGCTGCTTGATAAAGCTGGGCAGCTTTCTAGCTTCCAAATGGAGTTTATTCTTTAATGTGGAGGGCAGGTTTTAGGCTGTTCAAAGAGGTTGGTGGGTTCCAGTAGGCAGTTGAACTGCTCACTAGGACTTCCTGTTTTTAAGGTGTTAGAGACTGATGTGTCCCTTAAAAAACCCCAACCTTTAGTGTTCAACCTCTGGAGGGTCAGTGTTAAACAATTAACTTTTCAGTCATCTGCCTGCCATGTGATCTTTGGTTTCAGGTCTTCTGTGGTCCTGTAAATTTTGATGTCAAGGCTATAGACCAGGGGTGGCCAACCTTGCTTAACGTAAGAGCCACATAGAATAAACGTAAGAGCCACATAGAGATGTCTGAGAGCCGCAAGACAGAAGAAATATCACACACACGTTTTTATTTTTAAAAATATGCAAATTTGCTTTTTATTAACGTTAAATGGGACTGCCAAAAGTAAAAACAAACGAGGAAAACCGGTTATTGATAATGATATTACTTGTTTGCTAATGATATTGAGAGAGAGAGAGAAAAAGAGAGAGATGGAAAGAAAGAATTAAAGAAGTGGAAAGAAAGAGAGAGAGAGAAACTAGGAAAGCAAATAGATGGGAGGGAGGAGGGAAGGAAGGAAGGGAGAAAGAGAGAAAAAGCATGCCTCCCCTTTGCTTCCCCAGCCGCCCTGCCAGGAGCCGCACAATATGTGTGAAAGAGCCGCATGTGGCTCCCGAGCCACAGGTTGGCCACCCCTGCTATAGACTGTAAAGTGCTTCCCCCATCCTTGGATTTTCTTGTTCCATTATTCTGGGAGAAGTGGACTTCACTCAATCTTTGCATCTCAGTGAATCCTAGCTTGGAGCAAACAGTAACCTTATATTCTGCTGGAGTCTAGCACAAAACTCAAGCATTGCTTCAAGTGTAGTTACAAAATGTCTGAATTAGCACATAGTCATTTCAAGAAACTGAAACCACCGCGTAAGTTGCTCTCAGCTTCAGGTTCTGTGATGATACCACTGTTCAAGCAGAAGTTTGGGAAGTCTTTCGGGTGGAATTCAAAGTATGCCTTTCTCCTACAAATAAAACAATTGCTACTGTAGAATCTTCTCTTTCAAATAAAAAGCAATTAAATAAATATCTTGGATTTCAAGCTTTATGAAGTTGCTGTCACAGGTTAATAGATGGGTCATCTGGCCAGATGCCCAAGATGCATAAGAAACACATTCTCAGTGCTTATTGCTTTGCCCACTTTGGAAAGAAAAGTTCTGAATCCAGAAAGTATCTTACTAACTACAGTCTTGAAATAAGCATATAATTGAACATAAGATAATTATTCTGTTATCATTCCCCATTGTCAGTGGTTTTCTATTTAATTGGGTGCCCATACAGAACTCTTAAGATATTTGTATCTGATATGACATAGTATAGACATTAGCTTTTAGACCAATTTGGAAATAGCTCCCTGTATTCTCATTGACCATCCAACAGAAATCTGGAATATATGTGGCTAAGTTTTAAGCAGAACAAATATTCCCAGAATTATTTTATATTTTTAAAAACTTGTTCTCTTCTACCATTCAGCTTAAGTCTTCAATTCTCAACCTCTACACAGAAGCAGTATTCAGTTTTAGAGTCCATACAAGTGGAGGCCCGCAAGAAACTTGCAGGATGGTTATCCCGTTCCTCACACTATTTCCTTCCCACCCAACAGCCAATCTATTTTTATCTGTCTTCAGCTTTCCATCTCCACCCCCCTCCCCCACACCCTCTACCTAGGAAAATTACAGTCTTTCTCCACAGTTGGGACTAAAGCAGCTGACATTATTATTTCCTCGTTATCTGCACAACAACCCTGTGAAGTTGGTTAGGCTAAAAGGATGTGACTGGTCCAAAATCTCCCAGTCAGCTTCCACCACAAGATGGGGATCTGAACCTGGGTCTTGCAAATCCCAATCTGAAGCTCTGTTATATCACAATGGCTTTTATAGGGTGGCTGCTGATGAACAGTAACAAAGCAGCTGGGCCTAATTAAGTCATGCAAATCAGGTGGTATCAAGTCACGCAAAGGGTGCTGCCTAGGGATGCCAGCCTCCAGGTGGGACCTGGGAATCCCCTGGAATTACTGCTCATCTCCAGACTACAGAGATAACTTTTCTTTGAGAAAATGGATGCTTTGGAGGGTGGAGTTTATGGCATTGTACCTCACTGAGGTCCCTGTCCTCCCTAGGCTCCACCCCCAAATCTCCAGGAGTTTTCAGCCTGGATCTGGATCCGCTGCTGGTGGCCGGGGGGGTACTTGGCAACCCTAGACTGCTGCCAGTAAAAACCCTGCCTTTTACTGACAGAAATAGTTAGAAGCCTTCCCCTCCCCTGAACATTCTAATCTCTCACAGTTGATGACTGGAGTTGATGCCATTTCAAAAGGTATTGGGGGGAATTCAACGGTCCCTGAAGTTTTTTTAAAAACTTTTGGGATCTTTCTGCAGCCCGAGGAAGGCCCCTGACTATGTAGGAAAAGGTGTTGGGGGAGAGTGAGCTCTCTTTTGGCAGATATAAGTATCCACACAGAAAAAAACTCTGGGAATTAGTGTATAGATTTCATGGGAAGTGGAATCAGAATTGCACCTGCCTTTTCTTTTCAAGTTGGGCATGTGACATGTATGTACAAATCTAATAATGAGCAATCTTTACCATTCTCCTGTTGTGTCAAGTGAAGAACACAAATTATGACCCTAGCCTGTATCCATGTATGTACCAGTTATGCAGCATCCCTCTAACATCAGGGACTTTGTTCATGGAAACTTGTAAAGTAAAGGGGAGAGTGGGGCAGGGAAGAGATGATAGGAGACTCCTCTTCCCTAATTGTGTGCATGTGCGTTATATGAAAGTAGAAGAGGAGGAACAAAAAAAAAACTTCTTTCTGCCTTTTCCTTGCTCCCACTGCAATTTCATGTGATTCGTCTCTCACGCAGCTGCCTTAATGAAATAAAATCATATGACCTGATTTTAGCAACAAATGCCTATAAAGGAGAAATTCATGGGGGAAATCCTATTTGTTTCAGAGTTATTCATAATAAGTTTGCTTAAAATATAAATAGAAATATGTAATTGATATTTTGGTTATGAAAGTGCCATTCTGAATTTTGTATCAGTAAGTGAGAAGCCTTTCTTTTTGTTGGTGGGATGGGACTGTAGGGTCCTGCCCATTGAGTCTATATGTATTGTACTGAAATTTTACTCTTGATTTTACTTTCATTGGACATATCCTTATAATAGTACCACAAACAATTTTTGCTCAGATAATTATTGCTAGAAACTAGAAAATTTAATGATTAAATGATTAAAGCAGAAATGGAAAGAGTTAACAGTAAACTCAGTCCAAAAACTAGGAATTGGTTTTGCATTGTGCCATTAGAGTGGGAAGGGAGGAACTGAAATTTGGATAGTGTTGGGGGTTTTAGTTGCAAGCATTGGACAAACCATTTTCAAAGCCTATCAAAAAGCAAAAGACTGAAAACCTTGTGGTCATTTTCCCCAAGTGCTTTGCACTGTTTCTCTTGAAACTAGGAAGAAATCTAAGGTTCAAACTAGATGTTATGAGAATTCGTGCGTCCAGTGATCATGTCTAAATCATGTATCCGCTGATCATATCTAAAGTGGGATTCATAGGCCCTGTTATTTTACAAAGTAAACTCATGCTTACATGAGAGGAATGCTAAATGGCTACCTCCTTACCTTGCTGTACTCACTCCATTGAAAGATTGTCCTCTCAGTCCAGCACCAGTACTAAAAGTGAGCTAGAGCGTAACAGTAAAGTGTTGAGGAAAGACTGGCGAACAGGCAGAGAAAGGGGGGGAAACTGCTGAAAGTAATGGTGCCCAGCAAGATGGGAAGGGATAGGGCTTCGGTCCATTTGCTTCTATACTTCATTTTTGGTGTGTTCTTTTTTTTAAAAAAGACCCACAAGAATCATTCCTCCCCCCAGTCAAGTCGAGTGTGGTCCTGAAGGATAAGGCTCTTGCACTTTCATACATGTAGATGAACAATATGGACTCATAGCTGCAGAGATACAAACTCTGGGAACTTCTTAAAAGTATGGCTGCTTGATTGGGAGAATTTTAAGCTTGCTTCGCTAAACAGAAGTGTTTGTTAACAATGTACACCTAAAAATTAAAGTGTTAAGGATGCCAATGCATGTTTGAAAATGTATATTTTTGTAAGTATAGTTGTTCAGGAGCTAGGATAGGCTTCAAGTCCCTGTTTATGTTTTTATATCCTCATTTCAGTGTTGCCAACACAGGTTCTTAGCAAGAAGAGAAAGTAGCTGAATGTGAATGGGGGACATTTGCATTTATTTTGCAACCAACAAATAAACTGTCTAATATCAAGAAGAAATGACAGCAGCCATTGTTATGGTGGGAGGGAAAACTGTTAAGTCACAAGCATAGTATTTATGGATTATTGATTGGTATGGACAGATCATGGTTTACAATGGTCAGGTTGCTTGGCTTGCACGACAGAGGGCAGAAGGGAAGGAGAGGCTGCCTGTGGAACTGGTATCATGAGGGAGAGTAGATCACAGTTTGAAATTAAAATTCTACATTCAAGTCTAGTTTTCATTTTAAGACAGTGGGTGGGGGAGCAGCAGGAAATGGATCAAAAAAGGAACAAGACTCGAAGAAAGGGGCTAGCAGACCATCCTCTGCCTATCCTGTGCTCACTTTGAACACTAACCAGTGCATCAGACCATACAGAAGCAGCACTCATGCAGCACTGGTGTATATGTATATGTGTGTGTGTGTGTGTGTATAGTGTACGTGTATAACAGCAAACAGATTCATAAAAGTATGATTTAAGATTACGCTACCTGACATAGGGATAAAGAACGAATCTTTTTGATCACAATGTTATATCATTATCATGACAACTCCAAAAATTGCTTACCTGGAAAACTAATATTAGAAAACAGATGTATATTTAGTAGTCTTTTGATGCTAAGCAGCAGCTGGGGAAAAAGCAGGCAGCCAGCTCAAATTATTAGTCAGCTCCTTGGATCACCAACTCGGTTATCATTTAGAATTGTTCTTTTTTTAAAAAAAGAAGGGAAAATCCCAATGTCATGGAAAACAATACAAGATGCACATGTTACATTACTAGAAGAGATCTTCTTGATACCTAAAGCTATTAAAGGGATTTTTGTTTTAATTGTAGCCTTATAGGAGACCTGAAGTTAACGTCAGTATCATTGTGAGCTGCTGCTCTATAGCATACGTCACAGATATTTCAATAGAACTTAAAACACATTAGTTGTCAATGAAATTTTTACTCCTACATATATTTGCTTCCAAAGTCTATTAAATCTCCTTGCTGAACTTGCACTTAAAAGCCATTGCGTCCCCTTACTTGCGGAAAGTATTGCAGAAATCAAAATATATCCATTGTAACCTTTTAAAGCCCTAAGTGGTTTGGTTTGGATGGAGGGTATCCCATAAGGACTACTTGATTTTTATATGTGTGTGCACTCACCTTCCATTTTTTGGAGTGTTAAAATTTTTAATTATTGTATTGGTAGTTGATCTTAGCTGCGTATGATAGTTCTGTGAGGCATAAGACACTAGAGGAATATGAATAAGTTTTCATTATGTATATTTTCTCTGGGCTCAGATCACAATATGATTGCATTTTTCTTTTTGATTTAATTGAGTTACTTGTCTTAAAATGTCTTCTTTTGTCTTTGAAATGTAGGTAGTCTAATCCATGGGGAAAGTGGGGAAGATGTGGAACAGCTTCAAATATAGATGCCAGAATCTCTTTAATCCTGAAAGTGGAAACCGAAATGAAAATGTAGACGTGAACTCCAATAGTTCATCAGTTAAAGATAAAAGTGTATTTGTACCTGATACCACTGAGCAGCAACCAAGCAGCCCTTTGAGAGATGTCTCTTTACAACTGAGTCTAAATCCTTCGAGAAATTCTTCAAGAAAAAATCAAAACTGTGCCACTGAAATCCCACAGATCGTAGAAATAAGCATTGAGAAAGAAAATGATTTGGGTGTTGCCACCGGAACTAGACTTGTACGGAGGGATTCTTACTCACGGCATGCACCATGGGGTGGGAAAAAGAAGCATTCCTGCTCTACAAAAACACAGACCTCTTTGGAGAATGATAAAAGGTTTGGCCGTTCACGTTTGCAAAGGAGGGAGAGGAGATACGGTGTGAGCTCAGTTCATGACACAGATAGTGTCTCAAGCAGGACCATGGGGAGCCGTTCTTTGCGGCAGAGACTGCAGGATACTGTGGGCTTATGTTTCCCTGTTAGAACTTACAGCAAACAATCCAAACCTCTCTTTTCTAATAAAAGAAAGATCCATCTTTCTGAACTAATGCTAGAAAAATGCCCTTTCCCTGCTGGATCAGATCTAGCTCAAAAATGGCATCTAATTAAGCAGCACACAGCCCCAGTGAGCCCACATTCAGCTCTTTTTGATGCATTTGATCCTTCTGTGGCTTCTACAGAAGATGAAGAAGATAGGCTTAGAGAGAGACGAAGGCTCAGTATTGAGGAAGGGGTTGATCCTCCTCCTAATGCTCAGATACATACTTTTGAAGCTACAGCACAGGTTAACCCATTATATAAACTGGGGCCAAAGCTGGCCCCTGGCATGTCTGAGCTAACTGGAGACTGTAATTCAGCATCACAGGGAAGTTGCGACCTAGAGGAAGACACCACAACCCTGTGCTTGCAGTCGCGCAGACAAAAGCAACGGCAGATGTCTGGAGACAGCCATAGCCACATCAGCAGACAAGGAGCTTGGAAAGTACATACTCAGATCGATTATATACACTGTCTTGTGCCAGACTTACTGCAAATTACTGGCAATCCGTGTTACTGGGGTGTAATGGACCGCTATGAAGCTGAAGCACTTCTGGAAGGAAAACCTGAAGGCACATTTTTGCTCAGGGACTCTGCTCAAGAAGACTACCTCTTCTCTGTGAGCTTCCGCCGTTACAACCGGTCTCTACATGCACGCATTGAGCAATGGAACCACAACTTCAGTTTTGATGCTCACGATCCTTGTGTGTTTCACTCCTCCACTGTTACTGGACTCCTAGAACACTACAAAGACCCCAGCTCTTGCATGTTTTTTGAACCCTTGCTTACTGTTTCTCTAAATAGGACTTTCCCTTTTAGTTTGCAGTATATCTGCCGGGCAGTAATCTGCAGGTACACTACATATGATGGGATTGATTGTCTCCCTTTGCCAGCAATGTTACAGGACTTCCTAAAGGAATATCACTATAAGCAAAAAGTTCGGGTGCGATGGTTGGAGCGGGAACCAATTAAGACAAAATGAATGGACTTCAGAGTCCCTTGTAAGCTCCCTAGAATCTGTGTTGTTGTTTTTTGTTTCATTTTTGAAGGGGGGTGCATTACAGTATAACTGCAGTAGGCACATCAGTGTTCAGTGCTTTGGGGAGGAATATTGTAGTTTAGGCATAGAGTTTTTAAGATTGTCAGATGCTGCCTGCTATTAATCAAGCCTAGTTGTGAATACCTCTTGAAACAATATGCAGAAAACAAAATAGTATGTTTTTAAATGTAAGCTTTTTAGATTATGATTTGCCAATTCCAAGATGTATTCCTTTTACCATAGCTGCTCTAGTTATTAGGTGAGGCAGCTACTGGGCATTGATATGTTCCATTCAGTTTCAGGATGCAGAACACTTGTTGGAGCACAAGGATACCAACAGTTGTGTTCCAGTCTAGCTGTTTTTCACAGCAGAAATTAACTTTTCAAATTCAGTTCTTTCTTCTATGCCAGTTTTCAGATTAAACAGTTTAAAGGTGAAAAAAACATGAGCAGCAAGGCAAACTTTCCTTGTATCATGCATTTAAATGGGGGGGGGGATCTGTTGCTTGCTGACAAGCACTTGGAGATTGGATACTTTTAGCTCTTTTTAAAACCAAAGTTTTGCTGTCACCTGAATAATATATTTTAATCATTCAGCTGCACATAGTGCAATAATTTAATCAATGAAATATGCAAAAAAACTTGCCTATGAATAAAATTGTTCTTAACGTAAAAGCACCTTTGAAGAGCTTAAGATGGAAAAGAGGGAATGGCTCTGCTAAAATGGTGTCTGACTCCTGCAATTAATATGCCTATTTGCACTAAAAAGTAACTTCTTTAAAATCTGCTTAATTAATCATGGCCATCTTATTAGACTGTCAAGACAGTTTTAATCAGTTAGTTTAATCAGTTAATTGCCTGAACAATGCACCCCTGGGTTTAAATAACATGTTTAGCAAATTTAGTTCAGTTAAGTTTTTTAAGTAACTGCTTACTAACGTAGCTCCTGCTGTTGGGTTTATCTGTTCACCATAAGCAAAATCTGAATTTTGCTTATGGTGACCAGATTGGAACTTTATATTAGCTAATTTTGAATGGTTCAAACAGTATTTTAATTCTCTACTAAAAACTGTAACGGTCACCTGTCTTGGCCAGCTCTTTTAATCATGATTTCAAGCTGTTAGACAGTTAAAATTATGTCCTACTTTTCTTCTTCCCCCTCCTCCACCCTTTGCAGTGCATCAGAACTAAAGTTTCATGCTTCATAGGTGCCGTTGTGTTTGTAAACTGTGTAGCACTTTCTTTGTAATATGTAGGTTGTGTACTCTTTGAGCAAAATGCTTTGAGATTAGCTCTTATTTTGCTTCCTTTTTTTGCTCTCGGTCCTCGGACATAACGCAACCTGTTTTGTCCTAGCTGTGTTTGCACTAAAACTTACATTGGAGTATGGAATCGCTTGTTCTTGCTTATGTATCTTGTATCAATTAGTAGGACTCCCTAGTTACTTAACCAGTTGCTACAGTATGTTCTTATGTCTCCATGGCAGTGACTGTGAGGTAGGGAATCTCTGCAGCTACATATATGAGAAGTTTTACTTGTATGCCCACACTAACCAGTTTATCAATGTGCGTGTCTCCCCCATTCCTGCTTGCTGTGCCTTGTTACAGCTTTTTTTTTGTGCTAATAAAGTACAGAATTTTCAGTGTTATACTTGTATATTTGCTCTTTTCTATTTGATAACTTGTAGCAGTTAAGCTTTTATCTTTCATTTAGTGTAGTTAGGCAACTTCCCAACTGCACAGTATTTGTACTGTCAAGTCATCATATCTTAGTATAAATGCAGCTTTCCAGAACCTTCAAGACAGGCATTCCTAAGCTGTCTGGGCCATTTCATGCAAACTCAAAGTTTGTCATAGGATGTATGCTCAATAGAGCTAGACTCTATCATAGCTCTCTGGCAGATGTACCTGTGAGGGTTGTTTTCTGTCACATTTGAACATATTGCATCTTTAGATGTACACTTAAAATATTTTACATGTTCACCAAAAATGTAATGACTGACATAGCCCTCAGTAATGTTGCAAAACCATGGAATGTCTGCAGCTATACAGAAACAAACAACAGTGTACTCTTATTGTATGTGCTTAATTAATAGCCACTTCAACCATGACAAGTTTCACACATGGAAATTATTTCTGGTTCAGAAGTGGCATGGGAAAATAATGTATAGTTTTGTATACACAGTAGAAGGGACCTATGTGTGATTATTACTTTGTTATCCATATAACTTGTTTCCGATACAATATCTAGGTTTACAATTTACATAGTTCTAAAAACTATCAAAAGACACATTCAGCTGAACCAGTTGTATGCTCAGTACTTTTGAACAAGTGCATCTTAATTTTAATGTCTTCTGTTTATAAAAATTCACAATTTATTATAGATTATGTTTGGAAAGTTTACATAAATTTGTCATGTTTGAAGTTATCATGTCATAGCCATTCTGTATAAAATGAGCTAGTTGTTGCTCTGTATGGCTGTAACAAAGGGTATTGCATATACATTAAATATTGAGTAAAAATAATTGTTTTGCACTAGTAAGTTTGGTGTAAGAGTGCATTGAATCAACAACCAAAGGTCAGTGATAGAAAATAAGAATAAAAGTTTTTAAAATACGTGGCTTCAACCAACTTTTATAGTAGGTCACTAAACTGGTTTCATATTTTAATATGGTCCATTGCATTTGATGTTGCTGTTTATGATATTGTAATGGTAAAATGAAAGTTACTGTCCATTCAGATACTTGTTTAGTTTCTGATGTCTGAAATGCACCTAAATGTGAGCTCTGGTCCAGACACTCACTGAAGAGCAATCTTCCCTTGTTGGTTAGAAGAGCAACCATTTGTCCTCTCTTCCTCCAAACATATGCAATTTAATGCAAGGCAGGCATACCATCTTCTGGCCTGGGTGCATGGTGGGTGTATAGATTCACAGTACTTTCTCTCAAGGAAGAGGGGGGAGATGCTGTTTATTTAAGCTGTGGGAGACTCCTGTATCACCTGCATTGCATTACATATATGTGGGGAGGAGAAGGGCCATGTTTTGTTCTTCTGCCTCACACAGGGGTTGGGATTGCTGCCTCCTAGGTGTCTGACCCTGGCTGGAGATGCTTACCAAAGAGTGTGCAAAGGGACATAACTGCTGCATAAAATATAAAATTCAAACTCAAATTATTAAACCAAAGTACCTTACTTGAATATAATATGCAGTTTTAAAAATCATGAAAATGCACATAACTAGCAGCAGTTATTCTTAAATCCTTAGATGCAGTGTAGACTCAACATATAGAATTGTTCAAATTTTTCTGCTTTACATCCAGAAGAATGCTGTACGCTGTAAAGCTATGGAAAGAGTTAATGTAGACTCCCAGAATGCACTTTAAAAAGTTGTGGGGTTTGGGGGGGAGGAGTTGTTTTGAAAATTAGGATAGGGCTGGGAAAAAATTCAAATCCCTAGGAGCTGGCAACAAAGATTCAGGATGTTCAGGTACCTATGACATTATTAGCTCAGCATTAATTGATGTATCAAATATGCTTTCAGATGTTACCAGTTTTCCAATGTTGAATTTCTGATGTTTTGTTCTAAACCTACAGGTTCTTCTCACTAATGTTAAATGTCAGCATGTGATAACTGTTGGGTTTGTGTGTGAGTATGTGTAAATGAATATGCAACTTTCTGGTTTATAACCTGCTCTAAAACTAGCTGCTTACATTAAAAAAGTCACCAGCATGAAATTGTGCCCAAGTGTACCTTCCGTATTTCTTCATACTTCCATCAGTTAGTGTTGGAATCTACATGGTTTTTACTATTGTGAATGAGTACTTAGCGTGAATTCCTTCAAAGTCTTTCAAATCAGGGGCCTGGTCTTTATGCTACAGGAAATATTGTAAAGTGCTATTCACTTTTAGTGAAATAATTGCACTTAATTTACATGAGAATCTTTCAAAATTTTATCTACTGCAATATTTATGCTTAGCCCAGTAGTTTTCATATGAATTAATAGCTTTGAAGGGTCACAGCAATACACTTGGTTAGGTTCAACTTAATGGGGGGCGGGTGAATTTTGCAGCAGACATAACTTGAAGTGCCAGCCATGGAAACTGCAAGAAGGTAGGGAGTGCTAATATGTGAGCTTGTGGCCTCAGCAGCCCCCCCCCCCCCCCCCACGTGTGCCTTGGGCAGTGGTCTCAGAAGTTAGCTTTTATGAAGGGGACTTGAACTCAGACTGGCTAAGCCATAACTGTACTGAATACAGACATAGTTAATTTTTGTTGGTTTCTTTTTGGTACTATGCTGCAAATTTTATAAGACCCTGGTTAATGCAATGTGTAGAGGATTCTGCTCATCTCAGAAAATGAAAGCAAATATTTCTATGCACACCATTTGAAATAAATTTTGATTTGCTGTATGGATGTTTTCTGTGAATAGGCTTTTGGTAGCTTTATGGTTCCCTTTGCTGTTTTGAAGCAAATCACACCTTACCTTGCTCACCAAGGTAGCGAGCTGGCCATTACTATCATCTTAGTAGAATTTTTGCTGCTGTATTTTGTCTGTAGCAACTTGGGGGAATAGGATTAAGATAAACTATATTTCATTTTGGAGAAGTTCAAAATTAGCTAAATTCTTTTCAGATTTTGGCCAGGAGTTTACTTTGCTTACAAGTTCTCTGTGCATAGGAAGCACATGTAACCTGTCTGAGATGGGTTTGGGAATAAATTGACAACTTGATTATACAGATTATATATTTAAAACAAAATAAATTGACAACTTGACTATACAGATTATATATTTAAAACAAATTTGAGGCAAATATTACCTGTCTCAATCTAAATTCCTTTTGAGACATGTACATAGCTTTCTTCTTGCTGCGGGTTAGAAGTTGAGCCATGAATGTTAAATTCCAGTAAGACAAGTTCATTGCTGTAGTGATCTAATAGAACTATTCTCCTCCATATATTGACTTGGTGCTGTGGGGTGGGGTTTTTAAGCCTTCAAAACAATAATATTAAGGCACAGAAACAAGTTGGATCTGTAATACCATAATGTTTGACTTCTGAATTTTTCAGCTGATGAAATTATACTTGTTTTGTTAGATGTATACCAGGTCTTGTGAAAGGCTGTCATTTATTTTACATTAGAAAAGAGCAAGAGTCCAGTAGCACCTTAAAGACTAACAAAATATGTGGCAGGGTATGTGCTTTTGTTAGTCTGCTCATTTCTTCAGATATACAGCTAGAATGGGAGTCCATCTGTCCTATTTATTGAAAAGTGGAGTTGTTGGCCAGCAAGGCACTCATAGTGCTCTTATGGATTTTTAATATCCATAAGCTTGAACTTGGGTTGCCCATATTGGAAGGGCCATATGCATTCTCCATTAGAGGGGAAAGCTCCAGCCCATGCCAGGAGGCTGACACCCTAGACAGTTCACCTGAGACAGAGACAAAAGACTCCTTCTGCCATGAGGTTTCTTTCTGTTTCAACACGCTGGTCAACCCCTGCCCCCTCCAACATAACTAAATGGATTATGCTAACATAGTTGCCTAGTAACTAATGTTCGGGCCATCACCCAGTCGGCCAGAGCCATTAACTAACAATAGATGTGGCCCAGGTGAGTCATCGGACCCTGCCCAAGTGTCCACTTCCTGGTGAGATCATAGTTTTGCAATATTGTCCATCCCCCTGCCCCCCTCCTTTTGTACACCTTTAACCTACGGAAGGGTCAGAGAGGGACGGACCGCCTAGTAGGTGTGTTAGTGGGATGTGGTCTGCGCAGCTTGCCCCCAAGACCACCTAATAAAAGACCCTGCACAGAAGCAATCAGTCTCTTGAGCCATCGTCCCCTATCTGCTTTACTACCCCTTATGCCCAGCTTGCTATACCCATACCCTTGCCTCCATCTTTAAATCTCTGAATACCGGATCAGAGAGAACCACGTGGTCTCGCAGGTTCGAGCCTCGTGCCCCATATTTTTCCTATTTTTCCTCCCCATCCAATTCTTCCATCGGTCGGACAACTCCTCTCTAGGAAGGTAACGTATTGCTTCCCCCTCATCGAAATCCTGCTCATGCAAACGTGCTATTTTCTAGCTTTATTCCTTAGGCCTGTGTGATTGTGTGTGTGATTACGTTTTTGGTGTGATTGAACAACGTTGCCCAGTAAACTGCATTGAACTGGCTATCTGCCTCACGTGCCTCTTTCCTTGAGAACTCCCGGGAGGGGTGGGACCCTGGTATAGTTGGCAAGAACCTGTGTTTTTCGCCAATTGCTAAGTGTAAATTAAAGCAATTCGGCTAACAGAGTGATTTCAGATGCTGAATGACATTAGCAGGCAAATGACAATAGCACCTGACCCTTCCACCCTCTACATTGGACAAACAGGCCAGTCCCTTTGACAAAGAATTAATGGACATAAATCTGACATTAGGAACCACAACATTCAAAAACCAGTGGGGGAACATTTTATCCTTCCAGGACATTCCGTTGCTAACCTAAAAGTAGCAGTTCTTTTACAAAAGAATTTCAAAGGGAGATTAGAAAGAGAGACTTCTGAGTTGCAACTGATAATGAAGCTCAAGACAATACATCCACCTGGACTGAATTGAGACCTAGGTTTCCTGTCTCATTTCCAATGCTGATTTCTCCACACCTATTACCCCTCTTCATATCTCATCGAACTCCAACCACGCCTGCTATTGTCATTTGCCTGCTGATGTCATTTGGCATCTGAAATCACTCCACTTTCTAATAAATAGGACAGATGGACTCCCATTCTAGCTGTATCTGAAGAAGTGGGCAGTGACTCATGAAAGTTCATACCCTGTCACATGTTTTATTAGTCTTTAAGGTGCTACTGGACTCTTACTCTTTTCTACTACTACAGACAAACAGAGCTACCCATCTTGATTTATTTTACATGCTGTAGATAATAAAGGCAATATTTCCATCCATAAAAGTAAAATTTCTGAAGGGAATGTACCCAACCCCTCCTGTCAACCCAGATTATGTAGATTAAGTTCTGTTGTGATGCTTTGGCAGTGTCAGAATGAAAACTTTACTGACTCACTTAAGTACATATACATTAAAACTCCTTTTGTAATAATTGAAAATGATCAAAGTTGTTTGAACCTCTGTCAGAACAGTCTTTTTACTATAAACGTAAATCTAACACAAAGGTGAGCAATGGCGGTATGGTGTTTATGTTTACTCCTGGCTTCTGACAAGTACAGGGTGAATGTTGTCTTCTCAGTCTAATAGCAGCTGCCACTTGTATAAGTGAATCCCAACTTTTTAAAACATGACATTAATGTTTGTCCATGAAATATCCATAAAAACACTTTAAAATGAAAATACTTCTATATTGGCTCCTTTAAGCCATATTTTATCTGAGTAATCTTTTCAACAGCCCTGTAACATATTCCATAATTATCTACAGATTGTCAGACGGAGGACAAAGAATGGTGGTTGAAAGATTGCCTCAGACTACTTACTGGAGTCATAGCTAAGACTGGGAGAGACTTGCTAGTTCACAGCTCTGTCTTGCAGCTACTGCACTACAGTTATTCAGTATGATGAGAGCTAGGTGTGTACATAAGCTAACACCATGATTGGTTTGTGTACAGATTTTCTTTCTTTTTTCTTTTTTTTGCCTACAGCTCTTTAGTACTGTGGGTAAGAGAAGAGTGAGCTTGCCAGTAGCCACCTAGTGATTTCCTGGTGGAGTAGAGATTTGAACTAGAGGCCTTCTCATTCATGTTTGTAGCCAGTACATTTTATTAACTCATTTCTGGCAGTGCAGTATAGACATTATGAATTGTGAAAGTATCAAATTGTTTAATTTGGGGGAGAGAACTAGGTTTGCCAACCTCCAGATGGGGCCTGGAGATCTTCCAGAATTATGACTGATTTCCAGCCAACAGATACCAGTTCCCCTGGAGAAAATGGCCGTTCTCACTCTGAGGCGGAGGATATCTTGGGTTATTTCCACCCTTCTATCAGGGAGAGGCAGGTCTCATTTTTTCTTCCTCTTCCTGTTAGGCTTGGGACCGCTCACCTCTTCAGTTTCTTTCCTGCCTCTGTAGGGAGAGGACGCTGTAGGCTTTGCCTCAAGTCCTTTTACAGTGATTAGCTCAATTTATAGATCTTTCTTATTCTAAACTCTTCCTTTTCTTCCTTTTCTTCCACCTACTTTTCTAGACTGTTTTTTCCTTCTTAGCAGGGATTAGGAGCCCACTGGAGCGGCCTCCGAATCCCCCCCCCCCTTTTCTCTATCTCTCTCGCTCCTGCCTCCGACACATGGAAGTCATGCCGGGGTGAAGAGAGGATGTATTCCTCTCTGAATCGGAGAGAGACGCTGCTTACTCCATGGGCCAAAAGGGAGCCTCCGGAGCCAGCATGACCAGCAGGCTTGCTGCGACTGCTGGCAACGACCCCGAGTTTAGGGGGGAGAAGAGAGGCCGGAAGCGTCATCGTTCTGAAGAGCATGCAGCCAAGCCTCACTCCCACTCCTCCGCAACTGGTGGCGGTGGCCATCTTGGCATCACGGTTTTGGCGGGAATGCCTGATTCTTCTATTCTGAGCATCCCAAGAGGCCCTCAGACCTTGGATGCTAATCTCCTGGTGGGAGATCGCAGTAGACTCCATCAGGGCAGCGAGGAGAGCCCATGGGAAGTCGGCACACTCCAAAGCGGTAATGTACTCCCGCCCAAGGGGAACCCAGCCTCTCAAGATCTCTTCCAGTCCGTGAGACGCACCATGAGGACGGAGCTCCTTAGCCTTTGCCGCACGGGGGAGATATCCTCCATTTCTTCCCAGGCCGCTTCCCCAGAACCCCCCCCCCCCAGCCACTACCCCATAGATAGGTCCTCTGGGATGTGCTGGCCTACCAAGGCAGCGAGGAAACAGACCCCCAACCATCCTCACTCTGACTCTGATAGGGAGCAGTCCCCGGATCCCGAAGGAGTCCCCAGGGAGGAGGGTGAGTTCTTCTCCGATGAGGAGATAGAGGACATCAGTGTCTCACAGCCTTCAGCCAGGCTGTTTAAGGCTGAGGACTACCAAGACATTCTTTCTAAGTTCTTAGATGCACTAGACCTTAACGACTCCCCTGCAGAGGAGGACATGCTTTGCCCAGGCATCAATCCCAGGAACAAATCTAAGGGCACTGAAGAACTGTTCCCTAGGTACCATGCCTCAGAGAAGGTCATGCCATTCCCTGAATTCTTTGAGAGACAATTGAAAGCTGAATGGGCCAAGCCCACCACTAATAGACAGGCCCCTGGCTTTGTAAGAAAATTGTATGATTTCCTTTCCTTTGCTAACAAGATGCTACAGGTACCTCTTGTAGATGCCCCAGTGACGGCGCTCCAGTCCTTCGGTCTGCTTTCAGAAGATGGCTACAGCTCTGTTCGGGACAATCTGGACAAGAAAATCGATGTGACACTGAGGCGGTCGCACAAAGCCACCTCAATGGCTATAAAGGCATTTGCGTCCGTGTCCATAGCCACTAGAGCCATGCTGGTGTGGGCCAGGAAACTCATTCAACTGCTGCCTGAAGACAACAGACGTCACCTGGAAGGGGCAACCCAGCTGATGAAGGCATCTGCCTTTGCCACCGACGCCTCATTGGATGCCCTGACATTTTCTTCTAGAGCCATGTCCTCAGCAGTGGTGGCCAGAAGGGGCATCTGGCTTCGGGCCTGGCCGGCCGATCTGCAGTCCAAAGCCTTTGTGATGGGCTACTCCTTCCAAGGGGAAAAGCTTTTTGGGGACCACCTGGATAGGATCCTGGTGGAAACCAGAGATAAAAAGAAGGCTATGCCTAGACACGTGCGTCACCTCGACAAATGGAGTTCCATGGGCCAGTCCTTTCGTCCTTCAGGCACGTCGTATAGATCCAGGCAAAACCATAAGAGAGGTTCCTGGGGTACCAACACACAGCCTTTCAAGAGGAACTTCACCGGTTCCCGCTTCAGAAAGCAGTCATTCAACAGACCCGACAAGCCAGACCGTGACAACAAGAACAACAAAGCATGACTCAGATCAGCTGCCTGTGGGGGGACAGCTAACACATTTCCTACATGCTGGATAGAGTCTCAAGCAGATGCTTGGACACTAGAAATTGTCTCCAGAGGTTACTCTCTAGAATTCAGAAGTTCACCCCGAGATCGCTTCATCATCTCCCCACTGTGCAAGAACCCCAAGAAACGAGCCATAACCTACGTCACCATTCAACATCTACTAACCATCCGGGTGGTAGAACCAGTCCCAGACGATCAGAAGGGCCACAGGGTCTACTCAATCTTCTTTACTGTGCCCAAGAAAAACGGCGACTGGAGATTCATCCTCGACCTAAAATTCATCAACAGGTTCATAACACTGAAACACTTGGAGACACTCAAGTCCATCACCGAGATGCTGCAACAGGGAGAGTACTTAGCCTCCCTGGACTTGACAGAAGCATACCTTCACATCCCGATTCTGCCGCTGCACAGGAAATTTCTGAGATTTTGTGTAGGGAACCTCCACCTACAGTTCAGGGCTCTCCCCTTTGGTCTGGCAACTGCCCCAAGAGTCTTCACCAAAGTGTTGATCAATCTCGTAGCACATCTGAGAAGGAAAGGGATTCACGTTCACCCTTACCTCGATGACCTACTAGTCCAGTCAGCGTCCAGAGAGAAGGCACTCACCGACGTCCAAGAGATGATATCTTGCCTGCAAGCTCACAGCTTTCTAATAAAGACAAAAGCTACCTGGAACCATCCCAGACACTGGAACACCTTGGAATACTCATAGATACCAAACGAGCCATGCTGTTCCTACCACACGAAAAGGTGCTGAAGACCATATCGGTGGTGAAACTCATCATAGAGAGCCCATCCTCTCTTCTCTCGACATTAGCCAAAGTCATGGGCCTACTGATCTCCAACTTAAATGCACTACAGTGGGGAAGACTACACTCAAGATCACTACAACTATTCCTACATCCATACCAACTGCAAATTATGGGAAAGCGGGCCATGTCGCTGCAAGTCCTCCGATCTGTGAAACTCTCCCTGCTTTGGTGGACAAAGGAGGAGAACCTTTGTCAGGGCAAGAAATTTGTACACAATGAAGAATTTCAACTCTTCACAGATGCCAGCCTACAAGGCTGGGGAGCAACTCTAGCCAAATGCCCAATCCAAGGAAGATGGTCCCACAGGGAGATGTCCTTACCTATAAACCTGTTGGAACTCAGAGCCATCAGATTGGCCCTGTTACATTTCAGCAAGGAGATCAAAGGTAGACACATCTTAGTGAGGACGGACAACATGGCCATCAAAACATACATAAACCATCAGGGCGGCTCCAGATCGTCCGCTCTCCACAAGGAAGCAATGATGCTGATGCTCTGATCGGAAAAGAACCTGGCATCAATCAGAGCGAAGCACATCAAAGGCTTGGAAAATACTAAGGCAGATTGGCTCAGCAGACAGACAATCCATCCGGGAGATTGGATGCCGAACAAGAAAGTATACTGCAGCACTTCCAGACTCCGATGGTGGATCTGTTCACCTCACATCAGAACCATCAGCTTCCCAGATGCTTCTTGCGCTTCCACCATGACAATGCCATCGCCACAGATGCTCTGTCCTCACCATGGCCTCAGGGTCTGCTGTACGCATTCCCCCCAATTCCGATCATACCGAAGGTTCTACTGAAAATCAAACAATACAGGGACACAGTCATCCTGGTGGCCCCGTGGTGGCCACCACGCCCATGGTTCTCAATCCTTCAGAGGATGTCTGAGACTTTGCCACTACATCTACTAGTGTCCCTGGACATGTTGATTCAGGGTCCAGTGTGGCATCCAGACCTAGATCGCTTGCTTCTGACCACGTGGAACTTGAACAGTCGACTTACCTGAAGCTTGGATACTCCTCAGCTATAACAGACACAATTTTGGCTTCCAGAATAAGCTCCACCTTAAGAATATACAACTCTACCTGGAAGGCCTTCCACAGGTGGTGCAGGAGGAAGTCAGTGAACACCATGAATCCACCTATTCAAACAATCTTTGAGTTCCTGAACAATGGTCTTAAAGTCGGGCTGAAACCCAATACTCTCAGGAAACAGGTGACATCATTGAGTTCGGTCCTATCCTACTCATTAGGGGACAAGATCACCACTCACCCACACATTTGTAGATTTTTGAGGGGAGCAGCGGCGATCAACCCGCCTACAGTTCACAGGTTCCCAACGTGGAAACTGCACACAGTTCTTTCTACTCTCACAAAGTCCCCCTTTGAACCCATCCAAGAGGTACCACTGAAGTGGCTTCGAATGAAGACCATGTTGTTAGTGGCAGTGACCTCAGCTAGAAGAGTATGAGAGCTCGGTGCACTATCTATGAGCTCGGGACTGTGTATCTTCCACAGGGACAAAGTTGTTCTTCGTCTGGATCCAACATTTGTTCCAAAGGTCGCATCTCACTTCCACAAAGCACAGGAAATTTACCTCCCCTCGTTCTGCCCGGAGCCTAAACATCCTTGGGAAAGGATCTGGCATACCTTAGATGTTCGCAGAGCTCTCAAAGTCTATCTATCCCAGACTGCTGAGATAAGAAGAACGGAAACAATGTTCATCAACATTTCCCGCCTAATAGGGGGAACAAAATGTCCAGATCTGCGATAAGCTCAACCATCAAGACGTGTATAGCAAATGCATATAAATCGCTCAAACTAGAGGTACCACCAGAAATCACAGCTCACTCAGTAAGAAGTGCATCTACTAACGCAGTCTTCTCAAAGAACGTCTCAGTTGATGAGATATACCTGGTCGTCAATTTCTACCTCTGTCAGGCATTACAAATTGAATGCATTCGACTTGTCCAACGCCTCCTTCGGACGAAGGGTGTTACAGCACGTAATAGAGGAGGAGAGTAATTTCTCTCCCATGGCATAGGGTACTGCTTTGTAAGTACCTAAGATGTCCTCCGTCTCAGAGTGAGAACGACCCTTGGCACTTACCGTGAGGGGTCCTTCTACTCTGAGGAAAGGAGGACATCTTGCCCCACCCAGGGCTATGCTTTGCTCTCTAACACTCATTATTCTCTCTTCTCTCCTCCTCTAAAATCTTTCTGCTGATGTCTGATGTCTATCTAGACTATACATGGTTCTTTTTCTACGGAGAGTACGTGCCATCTCATGCTTCCTCCTCGGTTATGTTCTCTATCTTGTCTATGTTGTTTCTTGTAGTTTTTTTCTCCACATTTATTAGGGGAAAGTTGTTATAGTTCCATACTGCTACTGGGAGTCACCTAAACTGAAGAGGTGAGCGGTCCCAAGCCTAACAGGAAGAGGAAGAAAAAATGAGACCTGCCTCTCCCTGATAGAAGGGTGGGAATTACCCAAGATGTCCTCCTTTCCTCAGAGTAGAAGGACCCCTCATGGTAAGTGCCAAGGGTCGTTTTGGAAGATGGACTCTATAGCATTATATCTCACCCTTCCCAGTCTCTTTCCTCAAATTACCAGAAATTGCCCAATACAGAGTTGACAACCCTTGGAGAGTACCTTTCTATATTCTGAAGGAGAGACTTGAATATTTTCATCTCATCTCAGGACACCACTGACTAGTGTCTGAGGAATTCTTACAATGCACAGAATATTTCAAGCTAATCACATGAGCCTTGTAATTAATAACCACATGGTGGTTGTTTTTCTACCTGGTGGGTGATAGTACTGTTACTACTTTTACAATTCCTTAATCTGATTTGATAACCTGCATAACAAATGTAGAAGCTGGAAATTATCTCTGATTGCTACAACTGCCACAACTTCAGAAAATGGTCTTAAAATGCATGCTATTTTAAGAATGACTGCTCAATGCTGACAAATTTCGGAACTTCACACTTGCCCCCAACTAGGAAATTGTGAATGGTGGATTTAAAATCAGTTATCGATACAGAAGCTGTTCATTTTCTCAGCTAGATAGCTGAGAGTTACAAGTTTGGAGAGGGATTTATTATACCTACTTCTCTTTAAAGAATTCATGAAACTTAAGTTTGTTTACTCAACCACCAGAAGTAGGTGATCTAATAAAAAATGCTACCCTGTATTGTCATTAAACAGTTATGAGCTTCACCCCTAAAAGCTTGGGATATTCTTACAGCCCCACTGATCTTTCTAAAAAATCTTTTGAGGTAGGTTACTAGGATAGTATACTTGAGTAGAATGTTACCTAAACCACACCTTTTCATGATTCCTAGAGCAAGGCTATAGTTGTAAGTAATTAAAAGTGGCTGCTAGTCAAGAGATTCCTGGAGGCATCGACCTTGTGTAGCGTGCGACAAATCACTGCAAGTTTGAACAATCTGGGAAAGAATCCTTCATTTGAACACCTCCACATCATGTTGAGTTAACTAACTGGAAACCAGGATACAGTACTTTTTGGATGTGTGCTTTATTGTGCTAAAAACAAGGTTGAATTGGGTGTAGTATTGTCACAGAGTCCACTGGATTGCTGCAACCAAACACAAAATTGTGACCGGAGTGCATATTAAATTAAGGATGACTAATGTTTCTTGCAGAAATACATATGTGAGTTGGAAAGGGGGAGAACAGTATACATAATTTCCAAAAAGCAGCTGCACATGGAGCCACTGCTGTGATTAGACAGTGGAAGTTTGAGAGCACTGTGCTCATTCTCAGGATAGGCGTTATTTGCAGCTCCATCAATAGTGTAAGTGCCAGTGGCTATATCATGGTTAGTGTATTGGTCTAAGACTGGGAAGAGTCCAATTTAAATCCCCACTCAGCATGAACCTCATTAGATAACCTTCAGCCAGTCACATTCTCTCAGCCAAAACCCTCGTGAGACTTGTGATGATATACAGTTTGGTGCCAGTTTGGTGTAGTGGTTAAGTGTGCGGACTCTAATCTGGGAGAACTGGGTTTGATTCCCCTCTCCTCCACATGCAGCTGCTGGATGACCTTGGGCAAGCCATAGCTCTGTATCAGCTGTTCTCTCAAGGATAGTTGTCTCAGAGCTCTCTCAGCCCCACCATCTCACAGGGTATCTGTTGTGGGGAGGGGAAGGGAAAGGAGTTTGTAAGCCGCTTTGAGACTCCAAGTGAGTGGAGGGCGGGATATAAATCTCTTCTACTTCTGCTACAATGGAGGAGCAGAGAACCTTATGTGTCATTCTGAACTCCTTAAACAAATAGTGGGATAAAAATGTGAAGGCAGACAAAAATAGAACTAAGCATTATATTGCTTATCTACTGTCTAACATATACTTTTCTTAGTGAGACTTTTAATAACATGCAGTTCCAGAGGGAAGCCCTGTTGGTCTGCAGTGGAAGAGCCGGAGTTAAGTCCCGTAGCACCTTAGAGACCAACAAGTTTTCCAGGGTAGGAGCGGTCACTCTTGAAAGCTCATATGCCAAAATTTTTTAGCAAGTGACAAAAATTCCCATTGCTCAATACATAAAAAGTACCTGTGAGTGGCACAGGTGACTAGAATAGGTGTGTGTGTGGGGGGGTGATTTAATAACAGTGTCTACCGCCTCAACCAAATCCCTGGCTGAACAGCTCTGTTTTACAAGCCCTGTGGAATGGTTGTCAATACCACAGGGCCCTGATTTCAGTTGGGAAGACTGTTCCACCAGGCCGGCGCCAGAACCGAAAAAGCTTTGGCTGTGGTCGAGGCTAAGTGGACATCCTTTGGGCAGGGTATCACCAGCAGATGCTGATCTGAAGGAGCTAGTCTCCTCTTAAAACTTGTAGTCTCCCAGTGGGGGAAAGGGAAAAATACAGCTATTTTCTAGAAACTCTGAAGACTGGCCTCAAAAATATCCCCTCTAAAGGAATTCAACCTCCCCACTCACACACATGATAGTCACACCTAGTATTTGTGTCCTATAAACTGAGCTAGAGTAGGTGATGTCATGAATGAAGCACTGAGGGATGATAGTGATAATTGTCAATCAGTCGGCCCCTCAAGGGCCAGTGAGTTACCTTCACCCCTGAATTCATTTCAAGTGGCTCTTGGGAGGAGAAACTATTGCTCACCAGGAGTCTGTAAGTATGTCTGTAGATCATAATTTCCGGGGCCTAACCATACAATATATGGACCAGTGGTACATTGATTGTAGAACTATTACCTGAATGTGTGGATTTCTAGAATTATGCAGTTCCGCAGGACCTGCAAGACGGAGCTCTTCTGCCAGGCCTTCGACTAGGAGCCACCACTGTCAGTACCATCAACCATTGCTAATACCATCGCAATGAGGGCCAGCCCTGGAAATAGCCCAGGCCAGGCAATCTGGGAGCTGGATTCCAACCCTGATGGGAAGCCACTGGAAGCACTTTATACTGAACTGTTTTATTATTTTTGTGTTGTGTGGTTTTAAAATGTTTTATGGTAATTTTATAGTGTATTGAATCTGGCACTGTGTGCCCTGTAAGCCACCCTGAGCCCGTTTGCGGGGAGGGGGGGTATAAATGTTAAATAAATAATAATAATAATAATAATAATAATAATAATAGAATTGTGTTTACACATCCTAGTCATTAGCAAAGTATTGGAGCAAGAGATCGAGGTGCCTCCTGCACTGGTACACATTCCTGATTGTTCTAGAAAAACTTCAATAACACACAGTGCAATCCTATGCCGATTTACTCCAGTCTAAACCCACTGATTTCAATAGACTGCAGTAACTTTTCATAAGACTGCATTGTAAATGACTTGCTGAAGTAGAGTTAAAGGATTCTTTAAACTATCCACATGCTTTTGTCGTTTCTACATAGCAGTTCTTCAGTGTGCTCAGTTTCATAAAGGGGTAGCTTTCATCTTTGGTTCTCTCCATCCCCCCCCCCCCCCGCCTTAAACAAAGATTGCAATGTTCCTTCAAAGTTGAACATGAACCCACATCTGGAAACACTTAACTGCTGTAAAAAAAAATCCCTTTTAGGCAGTCAACACTGAAAATCTGCTCAGTGCTTAAAATGAAAACTAATAAACGGAGATTTCCAGTTAGCCTTCAGTCTCAATGAGTGGAGCTGGGAGCCAAGAGATTTCTTGGGAGGTGGGCACAAATGTCTGCCTTGCGAGCCAAACCACTCCAAGTCACTTCCCCAGGAGACTAATAACTAATTCTTGATTAAAACTGAATGTCTGGGAATAACTTTCTTCCTGTCTTTATAGAAGGCAAGGAATGCATTGTTGAGAAACGCATTGTTGAGAAATGTGTGCATCAGGAGGGATCATCTTTTGGCTTTCTGTACATGGTTCTTTTTTGCTTCAGGATCAGCTTCTACACTTACCAAAGTGATCTTATGGCTTGATTTCAGCAAGGCAAAAGCTCTCTTTTATGGGACTTTGCAGAACCATGATGTCTTGTTTAAGCTCTGCTGCCCCCCCCCCCCCCCATGCAAAGCAACCATGGAGCACTCATTGCTGCTTTGCACGGGTAGCAGCCCAGTTTAAATGAGATGCTGTTTGGCTGCAGTGTCCCCTGGGTAGAGCTTTTGGCTTGGCCAGCCTCTTATTTAAATCAGACGTGTGTTTCTCTCTCTGAAAGTTTAGCCCCACTTAATAGCATAAGGGAAGACATGTTGAATCAGACTAGTAGTCCATCTAGTTCTGTGTAGTGGTTAAGTGGTTAAGAGCCAGTTTGGTGTAGTGGTTAAGTGTGTGGACTCTGATCTGGGAGAATCAGGTTTGATTCCCCACAGTTCCACTTGCAGCAGCTGGATGACCCTGGGCAAGCCATAGTTCTGTCAGAACTGTTCTCTCAAGGACAGTTCTGGAAAGGGCTCTGTCAGCCCCACCTACCTCACAGGGTGTGTGTTATGGGGAAGGGAAGGGAAAGGAGATTGTAAGCCACTCTGAGACTCTAAGTGAAGGGCGGGGTATAAATCCAATCTCTTCTCTCTTCTTCTAGTTCCAGTTTCTCATCTCACACAGTAGCCAACTAGTTACTCTGCAGAGCCAACAACAGGACATAGACCACAGCCTTCCCCTGATGTTACTTCCTGACACTGAGATTCAGAGGTTAACTGCCTCCAAAGATGGAAGTTCCCTTCCCTATTAAGCCAAACAAACTAATTTGTTGAGTAGCTAAAAGTTTAGGAGACTGAGCTTAAATCCTGACACATCCAGGAACTTGTGGACATGGAGTATATTATCCAGTTTGTGAAAAGGTATAAATGGCCCTGACCTGGATAGCGCATGCTAGCCTGATCTCAGATCATTGGCCCTGGTTACAATTTGAATGGGAGATCACTAAAGAATACCAGTCATTGCTACACAGAGGAAGGCAATGGCAAAACCACTTCTTAATATCTCTTGCCTTGAAAACTCTACAGGGTCACGAGTCCGCTCTGACTTGATGGCAAAAATAAACGGCTAGGAAAAGTATATTTTTCTGACTGAGACTGAGACTATTTGACCAGTCTGCAGCATCCCTGAATATCTAATTTTGCAAAAAAACAAACACCAACCGCCCCCCACCAAAGAACGAACCTTCTGAATGTTGATTAAAAAGCCTCCCCCCCCCCCCCCCCCCAGTATCCATTTGCTGTGCCAGGTTGCTCTACAGAGGCTGTGATGTTGGAAGAAGGGAACCAGCAGCAGCGATGATCAGGCAGCTGGTTCAGTTGCAAGAATAACAGAGGCTCATGGTGAAATCAAGCAGTCTGAAGTAGCTGATCAAGTTTTATTGGGTTTAAGGACTGGGCAAGTGTAAGAGGGGAAGGAATGCTCTGAAGTTCCTCTGAGACTATTTACACCTTAAATTAACTCTTGGATTGATTACTTTAATGCACTCTGTAGGAAGCTGCCTTTGAAAAGGTTTCAGAAGCTGCAGCTAGTGCAAGATGCCACAGCGTTCCTTATGGCACAGGTATTGGGCAGGGAGAACATATTATGCTGATGGTTGCCAATCTTTTGGCCCGCCTCTGCTCCTGTGCCTTTAACTGCAGCTTGATTTGTAGATGCTAGCTAGTGTCAACCGAGATCCATGTTGCTGAAATGCATCCCTGGCTAATTCTGCAGATCAGACAGAATCAAAGATAAAAGGAAGAGGCCAGCCTGTCTGCTAATCTTTTGGAACCCAAATGTTTTTATCTGTTTGCGTACTCTGTTAGCCTCCAGGTTCAGCTTAAGATGCTGGTATGAGGCTTGGGCCCAAAATTATTTTAAATGCTGGAGGAATAGTACAAATCAAACTTGCACTTGGGCTATTCATGTAAGCTTTTGTCTGAACAAACTCTGAGGTAAGAGAATTCTATCAACTTCCAATACTTGTTGAAGATAATGTACTCTTCATAGGAGGTGGCAACTGTAACAGAACCTCCTAATTGGCCCTCACTAGATCAAGGTGGTTTGCAGGGGGGCAAGTGCTCCTTTGTGTTTCCTGAAACCAGGCCATAGAGGGCTTTATGAAGTAAACATCAGACCTTGAAGTTATTATGGAAACAGAATGGTAACTGGTGAAGCTCCTGCAGAACTGGAATTATATTCCTAGCAATTACTCATTACCTGTCTGACTGCCACATTCTGAACCCAGCAAAACTTCTGAATGGCATTCATAAGAAGCCCCATGAAGAGCATATTAGAAGAGTAAGCTGTTCTTGCCACCAGATTTCTACTGTCTCCTTTACACTTATCTGCTTACATTTCCTACCTTCAACAGATCTTGTAGCTATAAAAACTCAGATTGATGTCAAGTGACTTTTGCAAAAGCATTTATTCTCAGTGACGGAGAGGAGGAGAAGATTGGATTTATACCCCGCCCTTCACTCACTTGGAGTCTCAGGGCGGTCTACTGGGACCAGTCTATGGGATCACTCTTGAATCCATGCTGCCAAGTACTTCAATATACCTGTCTCTTCTGTGGCATGGCTTAGGTTTGGAATCTTGGTTTCTAAAGTTCATAAGCTGTTGTTCAGGGAAAGCACACCAGGTAGCTCACAAGTGAACCTGGTTTAAATTCTGCTTAAGGTAAACCCAAAAGATTAGTAAGCAAGAAAAGATGACAAGCCCACCCATAAACCCTTTGACAGTTCTCAAATCACAACAGTTAAGCATGGCTGCTAAATAATTGGAGGGAGGAAAATGTGTAGCCTGCTAAAGCTGAGAAGAAGTGAGATGTTTTATGGGGTTTATTATGGCTAATCCACAACTGTAGAACTACAGTGGACCACGCTGCACTCCCACAAACCACCCCTTCCCATTTCCATGTGCATTTGAAATGGGTCCTCATTGCTGGTCTTAGAGAATATGAGGTAGGGCTGCCAAGTCCAACTTGGGAAATATCTGGGGACTTTGGGGGTGGAGCCAGGAGACTTTGGGGGTGGAGCCAGGAGAAAGGAAGTAACATCATTTTGTGATGTCACATCCTGTGATGTTGCTTCCACATGCTGACACATGAACTCATGAAGTTTCCTAATACTGAATCAGGCCATTGGTCCATCAAGGTCAGTATTGACTACTCAGACTGGTAGTGGCTCTCCAGGGTCTCAGGCTGAGATCTTTAATGTCACCTATTACCTGATCCTTTTTTAGCTGAAGAGGCTGATACCTCCTGCATGTCAAGCAGATGCTCTATCACTGAGCAACAGCCGTACTGAATCCTTCCTCATCTCGGCAGAATATGAAGCACTAAGTGCTACACAAGTGCTAAATATGATTTTCATATCATAAGAACAGGAGAGAAGCCACAGTGGATCGGCCCATCCAGTACAGCCCATCCAGTACAACACTCTGTGTCACAACAGTGGCCAAAAATACCAGGTGCCCTCAGGAGGTCCAGCAGCGGGGCCAGAATTCCAGAAACCCTCCCACTGTTGCCCCCCCAAGCACCAAGAATGCAGAGCATCACTGCCCCAGACAAAGTGTTCCATTTAGACCTTGTGGCTATAATAGCCACTGATAGACCTCTGCTGGATGGGACAGAGAGAGACAGACAGACAGAAAAAAGAAAAAGGGAGAGAGAGAAGGGAAAAAAACTGGCAGAGGCACTTACTTCCATTTAGACCTTGTGGCTATAATAGCCACTGACAGACCTCTGCTGGATGGGGACAGAGAGAGAGAGAGAGAGACAGACAGACAGACAGAAAAAAGAAAGAGGGAGAGAGAATGAAAAGAGCTGGAAGAGAAACTTACCTTGCCAGCCACATGCAAAAGCAGCTCCTTCAGTCCCTCCTTAATCTCTGGGGGACCTCTCTTGGTGTGGAAGAAGCTCTCTTGCTGACTTCTTAAAGGGGAAATGTCTGGCGAGGCTTTTTACTGCAGAGCAGGCTCTCTGCAGACATTTCCCTTTTAAGGCAGCCATTTTGTCCCCCCGGTGGGCAACTTTGGAAAAGCGGGAGGGAAGGACTAAAAATCAGTGTTTCCCCCGCCCTGTCGGGAGACTTGGCAGCCCTAATATGAGGGCACGATTCACAATGGAAAAATCGTTTCTATGACTGAATAAAAATTACAGCTCCAAATCTTAGGCCTGCTGTGGAAGTGGCTAAAGAACTTGCCTGTGTGATTTTGCAAGTGTAACTGCTTCCAGTTTAAACGAGATGTGGAGGTGCAAAGCTGCATGGGTGACTTCATCTGCTTTGCCAGCAGGGGTCATTTCGAGCAGGAGCTCGGGGGAGCTCAGCTCCGGGAGTTGGTGCCAGCCCCCACCCGGCGGGGGAATGCCTGCTTGTGTCATGGCTGCAGCAAAATGACCCCGTCCCCTGGAAAGGTCCTTGTTCCTCTGACCAGCCTTCTGAAGGCTTCAACCACCACTGAAGCTATCCTCCCAGAATAGTGGTATTTCTGAGGCTTGGATTAGTAGCTGTCCCCCACCCCTCTCTTTCTTGCCTTCTGACATACTTCCGGTGATGTCAGGTGGTTTAGCATATGCAAATAAGTTATGCTAATGAGGTATGCTAATGAGCTCCTGCACCTCTTTTTTCTACGAAATGACCCTGTTTGCCAGCATCTTGTTTCAACTAGGCCTTAAGAAGCCATTCTTTCCAAACTGAAAGATTAGATTGGGGCTATTTTTCTTTCAGAATTTTGGCATCAGTTAGTAAATTCCGGACCATCTCCTATTGTTTCATTTGTACAGACCTCCTCAAAGGATATGAGCAGAATGGATTTAACAGTATCCAGTAATTTTTCACTTGTCCAATTGCATATAAGGTTTTTTTTATTATTTTCAGTATCATTCTTCAATTTGAGAAGTCATTGGAGTTATATAAAATCCTCAGATATTCCCATCATGCATAGAAATACACATAAGGAGGGTCATGAGCAAAAATGTAAGGCAGAAGGACAGGTAGGGACTGCTGTTAGAGAACATGAGGCTTCTTGGTGTGCTCCCAGAAATATGTAGTTTATGTACCTTGCCACAGATGATGTACACTTGTGATGTTGAAGTGCTTTTGTTTTCTCTTGTAAGACTGTTCACAGAAGTAAAATATCTGGAGCTCTTTAGGATTAAACTTTGTTGGTCTTAAAGGTACCATTGGACTCAAACTTTAATCTGGAGCTCTCGTGCAAGAGGCCTTTCCTATTAATTTAAATGGAGAGTCAACCATTCAATTGAATGGGGATGCTCTTGCAGGCTTCAAGATTCTAGATAGGTATAAGATCCTTCATCAAATATAACCGAATCCACGAAATATTTTCACCACATACTTCTTCTTAGCCTTTTAAAAAGTAATCAGCTTAAGCAAAAAAGGTACTCTGGAGGTGGTAAAAATACCCTGGTGACTTAAACCTTTAACTGTACTAAAAATGGATTAGGAAGTTGTTGGAGAAAAAATTGTGGCTCAGGGCAGCTTAAAAAACAATTAAAAACCCACAGAATAAAATAAAACTCCAAATAATCCCCCTCCCGCCTAAAAACTACCTGCAATTATACCCCATTAAAAGCCCTGGCAAATACAGAGCTCTGTACTACCGGGCAGAACAGATATAGTATACAAACTAATGGAATGGGCTGAATTAGATAAGTTGAGTTACCTAGGTAATATAGATAACAAAATTGACCCAACATTTACATGGTCAAAATTATATCTTAATATGTAAAGAATATGTGCTCTATATTTTGAAATGTTTGTAATCATTGTTCTAATTTGAAAACTAAATAAACTGTTAAAAAAAAAAAGCCCTGGCAAATAAAACAACCTTGCATTGCCACCAAAAATTTATAGACAGGGCCCCATAAAGCCCTCAGGTAGCCCATTCCTCAAAGGGGGAGCTACAGTCAAAAAGACATGGGCTCAAGTTCAGTGGTTCTCAGTCTTTTGCATTTTACATTGCAACAATCACTCTGTCAAAGAATCTGTGTCTCATGATGATGGAAACAAAAATCTCATTTTTTTCAAGGCGGACATGTATATGTTTACACACATTGTTAATGTATCTTTTATAATAAGGTTTAAGGACATACAATTTTGCAGTATTATTGTTGGGATTAAATTTTTTATATGATTTTAAAGTACAAACAAATATTAATTTGATAATCAGTTGGAAATTGTAATAATACTGTTGAATATAAATTTTACTGGTGCGTGTGTGTTAAGTGCCATCAAGTTGTTTCCAATTTATGTTGACCCTTTGAATTAATGACCTCCAAAAACGCCCTATCCTTAGCAGCCTTGCTCAAGCCTTGCAAACTGAGGGCCCTTGTGGCTTCTTGGATTGAGTCAATCCATCTCCTGTTGGGTCTTTTCTCTTTTCCTGCTGCCTTCAACTTTTCCTAGCATGCTTGTCTTTTCCAGTGAGCCTTGTCTTCTCAAAATGGGACCAAAGTATGATAGCTTCAGTTTAGTCATTTTAGCATCTACAAGCTTGATTTGATCTAGAATCCACTGATTTCTTGCTATAGTAACTGCAAAGCACACAGATAATAAATAAAAAATGGTTTTCATCCTATTGTGATTAAGGAAAAGCAAATTCTTAATAATTGCTATGAAAACCCTTTGCCCCACCGGTGGAATGTGCAGGTAGGAACCTAAGAACCTCACGTGGTACACAGTGACAAATGGGAAGAGACAGTCCTTTAGATATGGGGACCTTTGGCTGTAGTTTCCTAATGTTTTTGATGATTCTTGGATGGTATTCACTACATTTATTGGCGCTTCCGTATCCTCTTGTCACTGGATTGTTTCGTTATCCCAGACAGCGACTCCTTTGTCATCTCTTCTGTTATTCAGCCTGTGGGTTTATTTGGCCGGTACAGTTTAAATCAGTGGCACTGATGAGCTGAAATCCTGAATGCAATTCTGTACTTCAGAACTCTTGAATCATCAGAGCTAATAAAAATACCGAAGTATAGCTTAAATAATTAAGCGTGAGGAAGAACTAAATGGTTCTCTCCTTGCTGCAAAGGAAATTGGCAGTCCAGAGCAACTGCTGCTGCATATTCCAGTATATTAGTGAAACCACATGAGATGTACAAAATCTGCAGTATAAGGATAGTTTCAGTGGTAATTATACCTCTAACACTCAATGATGTAATTGCTACAGAGCACCCCATACACTTTGGAGGATACATGGAGCTTCTAGCAGCCTTCCCCATTCATTTTAATGAACGGGTAACTTTCTTCCACAAATCCTTCACAGGGCAAGGGAGTTTCCAGCTGCACTGAAGTGAATGCAGAAAGCACTGCAAAGGACAAATCTCCACAGAGCCCCACAGAAAGATCACTGGATGGGGGCAATGGCAAGGAGGATATTCTGACTGTATCCTCGGATAAACTGCATAGAGTGACCAGCATGGCAGGTGACTTGGCTTTCTTTCTTCTTCAGTTTGCAAACACGCTTTTATTTTGGTATAAATATTTTGCGGGCATATACGGCTAAATACACTCTTACAGCCATGTATGTTTGAACAAGATGATCTTTGAAAGTCAGCTTGTTTACACCAAATGAGCGGATTGGATCCCATATCCAGTTAACTGGCCATTTCCTCTTTTTTTATAAATTTTCTGACTCTGCTGACTAGATACGCTGCAGGAGCTGATTTGGTATTATGCCCCAGCAGAAAGTTACCATTTGTGCTGCTGGTGGTCTAAATGTGTCTAATTTTCAGCAGCCATATGAATGTGCCTGTTTAAGCATGTTGTTTGAGTCCCACTCCTACCCTAGTTCAACTCCATGAGTAAAAATTGAGACATTTTCATTTATTAACAGAAGCAGTCCATTAATTTAAAGCAGGGGTGGGCAACTGTTTTGGCTCGGGGGCCACTTTGTGGGAGCGGAGGTTAGCGGAGGGCCGCACCTTTTAAAATGATTGCATTCATTAGTTAACTTTGCATGTCAGAAAAGATATAAATTGTATCATAAAAATCAATAAATATAAATTAAATAAAATAGTGGTAGTTTTATTCAATCTATTTATTGTGCTAATTTCATATCATCTATAGCTGCAAGCACATTTAATTTTAGAATCAGTTTAATGAGACAAATGTACCCTATCACACGTTTCTACAATTTTTTTGAAATCAGATTGCTTGTTGAGATTCTCATCAGAGCCTGCAAGTTAATGTCTGCCAAAGAGCATCTATATTTACTCTTGTTGATCTTCATGCAAGAAAAACTTTGCTTGCAAATATATGTAGACCCAAATATAGAGAACATTTTCCCAGCAAATTTCTTCATACATGGAAACTTTTCACCAGACAAAGATTTGTAAAAGTCAACTAATGTCACAGCATTAAACATTTCTTTCACAGTGTGATCTGACTGCATGTCAATAAGTTCAAGCTGCAGCTCCTCAGGTGCTGTATCAATATCAGCAGTGATGGGATAAGAGAGCAAATTGAATTTAGGCTCAATTTTCTTGAAGTCCTGAAATCTTCTTGGCAGGCCGCAAAAAACTCTGTGGCGGGCCGCATGTGGCCCCCGGGCTGCCATTTGCCCACCCCTGATTTAAAGCATGCTTTGGATAAGCCCAGAACCTTTCCTATGCACTCAGGTTCTATATCAGATTAGAGTTAGTTTTCAGGCTTTCTGTCCAAACAATTCCTGTATGGACAGAGAAATATTAAGAGTTCAGCAGCTGGGTTTGTGTGCTGTTTTGTTTCATTTTTCTTGGATGGATATTAAATTGGAATGTGGTAGCAGAACTGCCTCCTGTACAGATGTGTCTCAAGGGTTGCATGCCATCTAACAACGTTTTCTTTGACAGAGTCCCCAGTTTGCATTCAGGTGTCTGATCTCTGCAGGCTGCTTACTGGCTTTGTCCCAGCCAGTTCTGTGTGAAGTACCACTGAGATCACAGCATTCCCGTACTCTATGCTGTGCAATACTTTGAATGTGCATAACTATATTGTTTGCATTTGCTGCAGGAGTAGGAAGTTGCAGAGGCTTCTGTGGCATCGTTGTAATCCAGCTGTTTAAAACATACAGGTTGAACTGGTATTAGGGGGGAAATGAAAAAGCACTCGATCTGTACTTGATCTAAGGCAACTTTCAGTTCAGTCTTCCACAGTCCAAAGCTACAGCTTTTCTGCTTTCCCACTACACTCAAGAAAACCCTTTGTAATAGCCCCTTTCTAAATATTATCGCAGTCTGTTGCCCTCCAGTGATTACAAGACTATATCCAAGCCCACTGGGAGAGACTTTCTTCACTTTTTTTCACACACCATCATGAACTGCTCTGTCCGTGTTAAATGGAAGCCTACTCGTATTCTGCAAACACTAAGATCCTCTTGTTCATTTCCTTTCCTTCCAATGGGTTTCTTCAAATTACAGAGGAAAACTTGAAATATGCTGCTTAGTTCTATTTTCTTTAGAAAAAGGCTGTGTGTGTGTGAAAGAGAGAGTGCTCATCAAGTTCTAAATTTACCTCCCTGGAAAACCCATTGATTAAAATAGCATCCCAGTCAAGATCTCGCTGTATAACCTCAGCACTTGGCTGCCCTTCTGGTAAACTTGGAGAAGAACTGTTTTCCATTTTATGAAACGGAGGGCGCTAGAGAATTGTCATCTAATAAGAATGCACATTGTTCAAAGGTCTCTAAACAAGGCCTGCTCTGAAGTGATTGACAGTGAAAGCCTGGATAGATGCAGAGACCTTTTTGAGGGGGTTAAATGTAGCCTGAAGGAATCATATGAACAAGAGGAAGGGGGTGAGATGTTTGGAACCCTTGGCACCAAAACCACGTTGCTTATTTATGAGAAACAGTGAGCTATCTTCCTGAAGACTGATTTCTCGGAATTAAACCCACAAACTTTAGAGGGGGCAGATTTTAACGGGATACACACATGGCTGGCTCAGGTTTTTCAAAAAGTAAGGATTAGTGGCTAGATCTTTGTCCTTGTTACTATGTGAAATGTAAGCTAACTCGAATATCCATGTAGCAACTTTTCCTCCTATTTGTTTAGTAAGTCCAAGTAGGAAGAGCAAAAGGTTATTCAGCATCTCCATGCACTCCCTTTTCCAGCTGGTGTGGAGTTTCAGGCTGGGGTGCCACCAGTACACTGCTGACACCCACCTATATCTTCTACTGGATGGCCACCGGATACCACCCTGCATAATCTGGCCAAGGGTTTGGAGACTGTGGTGGGATGGCTAAAAAAGAATAGGCTGAGACTGAATCTGATAAAAATGGAGGTTCTGTGGCTGGGGGGGGGGGATTCAGGATTGGGGTACAGACTTCCCACTCTTGACAGAGTGCCGTTAATGCTGGTGCAATCCGTCAAGAGTCTGGGCATGATCCTGGATGCCTCCTAAACCATGGAGGCCCAGGTCACAAATATTGCCTGGCTGGCATCTTTCCTTCTATGCCAGGCTTGGCAATTAACCTCTTTCCTGTCATTCCCTGACCTAGTCACTGTAATCCATACAACAGTCACTTCCAGGCTGGACTAGTGTAACTCGCTGGACACTGGCCTGCCCTTGAGACTTACCCAGGAGCTCCATCTGGTCCAGAATGCGGAGGCTTGAGTCCTGACAGGAATGTCATGGACAGCACGTATACAACCAGTGCTGTGCCAGCTACACTGGCTCCCAGTGGAGTACCGAGTCAGGTTCAAGGTTTTGTTATTGATCCTTAAGGCCTTGAGTGGTCTGGGACCTGAATATCTTCTGGACTGCCTCCTCTGGTATCTCCCCAGGAGAGCATTACACTCTGTGGAAAATAACCTACTGGTGATCCCTGGCCCTGAAGATATCCAGCTGTCCTCAACCAGAGCCAGGCTTCTTCGGCCCTGGCTCTGACCTGGTGGAACTCTCTGCCAAATACCACCAGGGCTCTTTGGGACTTAATGCAATTCCACAGGGCCTGTAAGGCAGAAATGTTCAGCCTTTGGCTGAGGACAACAGTTCCATCATCAGTGTTCCCTCTAAGCTGAGTTAGTGTGAGCTAGCTCACAGTTTTTTAGCCTCTGGCTCACACATTTTTGTCTTAGCTCAGAAAGGATGGCTCTGGAGCAAACTAATTTATGTAGCAGCCAAATTGCTCGCTCACAAGTTTAATGCGAGTAGCTCACAAAGGAGAATTTTTGCTCACAAGACTCCATGGCTTAGAGGGAACATTGTCCATCATAGCTGGCATCCTTCTCCTTTCCTCCATCTTTTCGCTTTGGCCGTCTTCTCGCCCTACCCGCAAAACAGCAACATAGTCCGAAGTGGGTCAAGAAGAAATATTGATGCCATCTGAGATTCGGTAATTGATATATGGATTTTATTGATTTAAACACTTTGCTTTTTAAACTGCTGTACATTGCCCAGAGCCTTGTGCTCGCAGGATTGGGTGATTCACAAATCTAGTAAATAAATAAATTAAAGCATACAGGGATAGGCACTCAAAGGGAGTCATTGGCTTCCAGGTCAAAGAATTCACAGAGAGGTGGGGAAAAGTGAGTGTGGGTGGGGTGAACTTGGAGAGACCAGCACTGCATTTGGGAAGCTCTCTGGAGTTGGTGGTAAATCTTCTCCCTTCAGTCAGCCTTTTAGTATGCATTTATTTATTTATTTATTTATTTATTTATTTATTTATTTATTTATTTATTTATTTATATCCCATCTTTCTTGCTGAGATAACAATGCAATTGGAATTTAGGGGCATGCTCCTCTCTGGTTAAGATCAATAATTGGCAGCAGAGGGCACAGTAGAAGTGCAGCTCTCACCTCACATAGGTAAGCTTTAGGGGTTTTATGGCTGGTGTATGTTTGTGTGCTCCTACACCCTCCTTTTGGCAGTGGTGTGCCACTGCGGATTCTTTCCTGTTTTATGTCCATGTAGGACTGACCTGGCATAATCTTCCCAGTCCACTGTAGGTATTTTCTTGTGAATTTGACTCACTTCGACAGACCAGGACTGTCACAAGAGATGGGGTGGGTTTTACATATGACCTGCTATTTAAATTAAGTGGGTTTTTAAAAATCATCAACATAGGACTCTGTAGAATCATGAAGCAGTGACCTCATTAAAATAGCTTTATAAGAACCATAGAAACCACAAGTTCCCATTAAGAGCCTTATCATTTGCTGGGGTTTAGCAGAGAATTCAGCAGCTGGCAGATAAAATCAGTTCATAAACCTGAATCTTCTGGCTTCTTCAGGTGATATTTTAAACAGTTGTTGCATGCAGTTTCTGGGCCTAGTGAGCCCCCAGAAATGACATCATGGCATCTGCACTGTTGTCCCCTTCCTAAGCTCTGCCCCACCCATACTCCTGAGGGTTGCCAGCTAACAATACTAAAAGAAGACATTCAGGGCCCTCAGCTTGGCAACAGAAGTGTAAATCCTGCACTGGAGAGCTTCCAGAGATAAAGTATGGTAAATCTTGAAGGGAGGGACTAGTTTGAGAAATGCTGTTTCTAGCAATCTTCACACCTTCTTACAGTTAATTAAAGAATAACTCAATTTAGAATGGAAGGAATACTCTTGTTTGTCCTAATCTGAACTGCTAGTCAATAGGATTGCCAGCTTCCATTGCCCACTGCTACTTAGAGCGGTGCTAGGAGAAAAATGTAAAAAATCCCGGCAGCATCACCTGCAGCACTGAGCCATTTCCAGTAAAAACCAGGAAGTGACATAGGATAGCCCTAGGAATTGCCAGAACTTTGGGGGGGGGGGGGGGAGGTGTTGGGAAACACTCGTGGGCATCAGCTGTCCAGAGTAGAAAATGTTGCAATGGGCAGATCAGTTCAATGTTCTGATTCAGTATAAGGTGGTTTCATATGTTCATAACACAGTACTTTTTATTTGTATTTTGTTAATATGGACTGCTGGTCTGCCACTTGATTACATTTGTGTTTGAAGAGAGGAATTACTTGATTGATTAGTGTCACTCATAATTGTGTAAAGGTAAAGGTTTCCCTTGCTTGAAAGCGAGTCATATCTGACTCTAGGGGGTGGTGCTCATCTCCATTTCCAAGCCGAAGTGCCAGCACTGTCCAAAGACTTCTCCGTGGTCATGTGGCTGGCATGATTAAACGTTGAGGCGCACGGAACGCTGTTACCTTCCCACTAAAGCGGTACTTGCAATTTCTTGCTTTCGAACTGCTAGGTTGGCAGGAGCTGGGACCAGAGATGGGAGCTTACTCCATCATGCGGCACTCGGGTGTCAAATTGCCAAGCTACTGACCTTCCGGTCTGCAGTTCAGTGTCTTAACCTCTGAGCCACCGTGGTATGTATAGATCCATACAATGACCCTTCTAGTCATCTTTTCTTCCAAGCTGTAAAGCCATAGCTCCTCAAGGAATCTAGTCTCCCATCCCAAATCATTTAAATTGCTTTCTTCTGTACTTTTCTAAGCCCACTGCATTTGTTTTTCAATGAGCTTTTGGACTGTATGGGTGGAAGCACCATTTCTTCATTCTTGTACCGTGATGTTTTCTTTTTAGGTGGCTGACAGGATTAATAACAGAGTATCAAGAATTATCTAAATATGGGAACATCATCATAATAAAATGCCATGCTGTAAATATATGTTCTTTCATTTTATAGTATTTATGGTGCTGGCTAGGAACCAGGGAGCTGCTTGCTGCAGGGAGGGTGGTTTGCTACCTTTCCTTTGTTAATTTTTACCTTGGTTTTATCATGGTTTTAGAAGTTGTTCATTTTTTATCATTAGTATCTTGGCTCTATAATTGTACAAGGTTTTGAGTGCCACGCCAGCAGCAGAAAATGCTGTATATAAATGATAAGTAATTGAAAATTGCAGTTCTAGTTTAGGGACTTGTTCTGTTCCACAGATTTCAATCAAGCATGGAACCAAGCCTACAAACTCTTGGTGTCTGTTGAGTTCTAACTACAACCACGGTGGCCAATCTGTGTAACAACTCCTCAAAATTATGATTGTGTCACTACAGTATAAGTACTGCCCACCATCTTCCACTCAGCAATTTTGTGTGATTTTTTTTTTAACTTCAAGCCAAAGAATGGACAGAAGCACAAAATAGATGAAAGGTGAGAGGTCAGGCTTAGGTCTATTATATTAAATAACCAGGCTCAGACACACACTTAAATTCTAGCCTGGGAGCCAGAGGTCAAAAACAAGCAGGCTACCGTAGGTTGTTGTTTTTTTCCCCTTTTCTGGCCAGCTTGCAAAATGTATGTAAATTGGCCATCGACAAACTAAAGATCCCAAAAACATTCTGGCATGCGCTGCCAGTTTCATCACACTTGCTTCCACATCCTTCTGCTGGTACACAGAGTTATATACAACCTGCTTTTCTGTTGACGATAAAGGAGACATTGGCCTCAAACCCGTCCACCCACTCCAAAAAAGAAAAGGTTATGTGGAGAATCATGAGACCTGCACGTACAAAAGCCATGAGGGCTGTGGGATGGAAAGGAATTGGATGAGACTGAGTGAAAAAGTTGGCTGGATCCAAACCGTGAAGTTATGGTAGAGGATAACTATATTTCAAACAGATTGTCTGTGCACTGTTTAGCTACATTCAGTAAAACACTTGGAAATAACCCTGAGTAAAAGTTAGGGGGTGATGCTGGTTGAGTGTGTGTGTGTTTGTTTGTGCTTTGGGTCAAGGTTCTCATCTTCTAGACAGCTGATGGAAAGAATGCTTTGAACAAAACTGCCATTTTGAATTCTTCTTCTGCACCAGACTGTGAGCTGCACCAACTCTTAATTCCATCAACAGTGATCTTTTCATGCTGCCGGTGTTTTGAAAGGCCAAGAGCTCTTGAAATACTTGCCTCTTTTCCTTCTCCATCTGACCTAATTTCCTCCCCACTTGGCTGGCAGACTCAACAAAGAGGAAGAGTCATTTCCTCTCCAGTCACTTACGGCTGTATTTTGTTTCATCACTGAAAGCCGTCCTGTGATGGAAAACGCTGGAGGATTTTTCACTTGGAATTTTCCACCACCAAGGCAAACTCCCAGTGAGCCTATGCCAAGACAGGTGTTGCATCAGACTCTTAGCTGTATCCCAAGTGCTGGTAAGGTATGAGTTGGAATTATATTTGTTTCACCAGGTGCTAAATCTGAGGTGGCACAGACCCATGATGACTTGGCAAGTGCTCTGCTGAATGTTTCAACTGGCTGTCTGATATCCCTGGTCCCGGGTACAGCACTGGCCATTGGTCTATACTAACTATGCTGCATGAAATTTACAGTCTGAAAAAGGTCTTGTGAATTCACTCTTCTTTTTCATAATACAAAACCTCTCTTTCACACTTGCACTTGCATTCTGTCTTCGAAACTGCATTTGAAGGAGGTTTGATGTGTTAAATGATATTAAAAGTGCAACGGGAAGAAATTAAAGAAAGAGCCAGTACTGAACTTTGAAGCAGGAATGGGCAAAACTGTGCAGGATGCTGAGACAATACAAAGGATTCAAAGATGGGATCTCTGTTTACCATCATGCAAGAAACAATAATAGAACATTGTTTTGCAAAGGATTCTGAGTGCTGCTGCATCTAAGAACAAGACATTATAGTGATTTTAAGCAATTCAAATCATTGGCTGCAACAGCGTGTACCATTATGCACCCCTTGGTACTACTGAAGTCAACAAGGCTTCAGTGGCCCTAACTCTGTACTTGATTGTGGTCACTGGTTGCTACCACTTTTCTACCTGCATCGAGAGCCCTTTGGGGACATTTCTCTAACAATTATTTCTTTTCACCAGGATGAAGAAGTCCTTCAGGTGATTGGTGCCGTTTTCTGCTTTTAAAAGAGGCCAGGACAAGTCACCGGCATTTCACCAAGGTAACAGAATTTTATAGAGTTGTACTTCCCAGCTTTTTTCCCCCTCTTGCCAGCCTCTTCTGTTCAACTGATGATCTATAGACATATAAGTACTTTACTGGGATACTGAAAAACATATGCGTGTTTGAATTAGGCTTTGACATTCCTTTCCAGGGGGAATGTAACCTTAGGGATTGTTTAGGTGGGTAGGGTCATATTAATCCTTATTAAAGATTTTAGTATTAATTAAGAATGTTAATTTTAGATCCACTTCAATATAGTAGTAGTAGTAGTAGTAGTAGTAGAAGAGTGGGTTTTTATACCCGGCTTTTCTGTACCTTAAGGAGTTTCAAATGGGCTTACAATCACCTTCCCTTCCTCTCCCCACAGCAGGCACCTTGTGAGGTAAGTGAGGCTGAGAGAATTTTGAGAGAACTGTGACTGGCCCAAGGTCACCCAGCAGGCTTCATGTGGAGGAGGAGTGGGGAATCAAACCCAGTTCTCCAGATCAGAGTCCACCAATACTTCTCGTTCTCGTCGCATATGTGAAGGTACAGAAAAATGCTTAGGAAGTTTGATTTTCTCCTCTCCCTAACACACCATTGCTTGCCAAAATGGAGCATTTAGGTTTAGTAAAAGCACAAATCTAATTTCCCTGTTCTGGAACCGGGAGTTGGTTCAACACATACATTCTCTGTGGCTACTTATAACTCAACCGGTTGGATATATGTTATCAACAAAATATGTGCTTGTTCTATAATCTCGCAGACTGTTTTAACCTTTAAGCCATTGTTTGTCTAGAGGATTTGTAATTTTTTTTCTTTTTTACTGTAACAACATTTGGCATTGTTATAATGTTGCAGAGTGCTTCCAGGGCTTCACATATGTTATTTTGTTCTAAACCCTTGCAAGAATCCCATATGATCCCTGTATTGCAGATGGAAGCCTGCATCGGAGCAGCAGTGGCTTGCCTAAGGCTACCTGGTGGGTTTATGGCTAAGACATCACAGGCTTCTTATTTGTCACATAGTCTCTCACCTGCAGTGCTGCATGAGCTCTCTGCTTATGATTTCTTTCTCAAGAAAGGACCATGGCTCAGTGATTGAACATTTGCTTTGCATACAAAAGGCTGAAAACAATATAACTGTGCCCTTTTACGTCCATGATTCATGACAGCAGTGAAAGGAGAAAGTCCCCGAATTAAGCAGGAGCAGCCACATGACGGCATGCTTGTTCTGAGCACAACTCGTAGCATCCCCAGGGCTCTTTTCTTTAATCCAAGGAAAATATAGATTGGTTTTTCTCTGGTTTGCAAAGGAAACAGCAGGGTGGCTGGGGTGGGGGGGCATCCATCTGGATGCTCCCAGCAACTGTTACTGAGAAAGAGCAGAGCTAAGCTCCATTTTCAAAATGGCGAGAGGTGGCTCACCGACATGCACCACCACCCCTGAGCCCATTAACGGGCTTTCCCCCCTTTCCCTGCCAAGTCATGCTGTGGTGTTATAGTCTGACTGTAATGTAGTATGTTCTGTGTAGCAACCAGCCTGCCATGTGCTCCCAGGTAATGGCGCCCGCCGCATGGCCAGAGCACATGGTCAGGCAGAGAGGGGAGCTTGAATCTAGACGTCCAGATTCTAAGCCTCCACCAATGTGGGACCTAGGTTCTCCCTGGGGAGCCAATGCGATCAAAGGCCCTTCCAGGGAACCTATGACAAACATGCACATATGTTAAGCCCCTATCAGGTCTTTTGGGTGTGGCCGGAGGTGTGGCTTATAATGAGGGTCCTGGAGCCCTGGAAGCATGCTTGATCTGACCATCTACTGGACATGCTGAATCACTCAATAAAGGCTTCATGATTTCACCGTTCCTGGTCTCCCAAGTCCAGTACGCTTCACTGGCGATGAAGTTGGGATCCCAGTGAGTGACTCCTCGGCCGACACCAGCACCACATCATGCCCAGACCAGATCCATCAGCCACTGGCCCCACTCGGCTCCAGCGCCACCACACCACCATCGGCTCCCGAGGATCTCGCTCAACGCACTGCTGCACATCCCAGAATGGCCGCCGCTCCGGGAACCACCCATTCGATCCAGCCTGCCCCGAAGACTGGGAAGCCTGGACAGACCAGCTCACATCCTAATTTGATGCACAGGACATCACGGATGCCGGGAAGAAGAAGTCTTGGCTCATGGCCTCCTGCGGGGTAAAGACGCTGAAGTTACTTCGCAGCCTGCTTTCCCCTCGTACCCCAGCGGAGGCCACGTACGATGACATCATGGCACTCCTAAGGAACCACTTCTCGCCGAGACCCTCCAAGAACACGCAGCGAGTGAAGTTCTTCCGCCGGTTGCAGCAGAAGGGTGAGTCTGCCTCCAATTACCTGGCGGACCTATGCCATCTCCTGGTGGGGTATGAGTTCGTGGCCATAGAGGACACGCTATACTCTGCGTTCCTGTGTGGGGTCTGTGACCCCAAGCTTCAAAGGAAAATGATGGCCAACTCCACCGCCACCCTGGATGAGATGCTAACCACAGCTTGCACCTTTGAGATCTCTCAGCAGGAGAAGTTAGGCACATCCGCGGCCACCCACCAGACCGAGGCTGCTGCAGACTCTGACGTATCCGAAGATGACAAGATGCTCCAGGTACAGCTCCGGCATCTGGGACAGGGGTCCCGCAACTCGGGTGAGAAGGCTTCCCGCTCAGCAATGCCACACTCCAAACATTCCACGTGCGCTAGCTGTGGCAACCAGCATGACTGCTGGACCTGCCGTTTCCGGGAAGCAGAGTGCCGGTCATGTGGCAAGAAGGGCCACATTGCCCTGGCCTGCCGCACCTGCTCCAACCGCCGCACCCAAGCTGCGCACCAGGACTCCGCCGAACTCCTGCAGACAGCAGCAACCCGCCGCTACCACCGCAAGACACAGCAGGTAATGAACTTGCCCCCTGACACCCCCAACAAAATTAAGGTCTCAGTTTTGATTGAGGGGACCCCCTGCCAGATGGAAGTAGACACTGGGTCGTCCTACTCCATAATCTCGGAGTCCACCCTCTGCAGGCTCTGCCCCGGGGGGGGGGGCTGACTTCGGAAAGTCCAGGGCCTAACCCTGCGGGACTTTCAAAAGAACCCAATATCGATAAGGGGGTTGGGCAAGTTCCAGGTCCAATTTAAGAACTTTACGGGACACTTGGGCCTCCTGGTGGTGGCAGGCAACCTCACAAGCCTGCTGGGACTCTCCTGGTTCCAGCCCCTAGGGCTGGGTGTCACCGGGGTACACAGCCTGCGGCCCACAGATTTTACCGACATCTGTGAGGAATTCCCAGTGGTTTTCAATGGGGCACTGGGCTCATATATGGGGCCACCCATCACCCTGGACCTCGACCCCGTGGTCCGGCCCATGTGCATACCAGTCCACCATCCGCCGCTCGCAGTGCGGCCCAAGATCGAGCGGGAGCTTGATAAGCTGGTTGCCCAGGGCATACTAGAACCAGTGTCCCACACCCAATGGGAGACCCCGATTGTGATGCCAATGAAGGCAAACGGGGACATCTGCATCTGCGCGGACTATAAGTGCACCATCAATATGGCACTTCAGGCCCACGCCTACCCAGTCCCAGTCATCAGCCACATGTTGCCTCCCTGGCCAGGGCGTGAGTGTTTGGGAAACTAGACCTGGCCCAGGCCTACCAGCAGCTGCTGGTCGACGATGCCACAGCAGAAGCACAGACCATTGTGATGCACAAGTTTGGGGTCAGCGTAGCCCCCAGTATCTTTCAAGAGTTAATGGACCATTTGTTAAAAGGTCTTCCAGGGGTGCAGCCCTTTTTCGACGATGTCCTGATTGCGGCTCCGGACGTCAAGACCTTCTCAGCCCGCCTACGCTCCGTCCTCCAGCGATTCTAGGATGCCGGCCTGAAGGTAAAATGCAAGAAGTGCCTCCTCAGGGTGCCTGCAGTGAATTTCCTTGGCTTCAAGGTGGACGCCCACGGAATTCACCCCACTAAGGACAAGGTAAAGGCCATCTCCGATGCCCTGGCCCCCAAGTCCAAGGCTGAGCTGCAGTCTTTTCTGGGAGTCATCAACTTCTACCACACCTTCCTTTCCCACAATGCAGTGGTAGCTGAGCCCTTACACAGGCTCCTGGACAAAAGCACCACCTGGACTTGGGGTCCCTGCCAGGCGGTGGCCTTCCAGGGCATCAAGGACCTCCTAATGTCCAATGCAGTCCTCGCCCACTTCAACGAAGCCCTGCCCGTCGTATTGGCCTGTGACGCATCTCCTTATGGGGTGGGGGCAGTTTTGGGTCACAAACTGCCGGACAGCTGGGAGGACCTGGTCATGTATTACTCCCAGACCCTAGCCATGGCCGAAAGGAACTATGCTCAGACAAGGAGGCGCTTGCAATCGTGGCCGTGGTCAAAAAGTTCCATACTTACTTGTACGGGCGCAAGTTCATGGTCGCCACGGACCACAAACCTCTTCTGGGCCTCCTCGCCCCGGATCGCCACATGCCACAGATGTTGTCCCCATGAGTCGTCCGATGGTTGATCTTCCTTGCGGGGTACGACTACGACTTGGTGCATCGCCTGGGGAAGGCCATGGGCCATGCAGACGCACTCAGCCACCTTCCACTGCCCTCCTGCGACCCCGACCCAGCTCCAGCTTACCACGTCGTTCTGCTCGAGGACCTGCCGGACCGGCCGCTTCAGGTATGGGATGTGGCCCAGCACACGGCCCGGGACCGTCAACTCTCCCGGGTCTCCGACTGGGTGGGAAGGGGGTGGCCCAAGAATCTGGACCTCGAGTTCACAGCCTTCTCAATCCGGCGCGCAGAACTCTCCACCCACAAGGGGTGCCTACTCTGGGGCTTGAGGGTGGTGATTCCGGAACCTCTCCGCCCATGAGTGCTGACCGCTCTGCATGAGCACCACCCTTGGGTAGTATGAATGAAAGCCCTGGCCCGGAGCTACGTCTGGTGGCCAGGCCTTGACAAGGAGTTAGAGGACCGGGTCCGCTGCTGCGAAAAGTGCCAAGAGACCCGTCCGGACCCTCCACACACTCCTGTCCGCCCCGGGAGTCCACCCAATGCCCCTGGTCCCGGCTCCACGTGGACTTTGCGGGTCCGGTACAGGGGCAGCTTTTCTTTATTCTAGTCGACAGCTACAGCAAGTGGCTGGAAGTCGTTCCTGTGCACACCAACTCCTCTGAAGCCGCCATTCGAGCAATGTGGTGCATCTTTGCCACCCACGGCCTGCCAGACACCATCGTCTCTGACAATGGCATGGCTTTCACCTCCATGGAATTCCAGCGCTTCATGGAGCTCCATGGCATCCGGCACGTGAGATCCACCCCTTTTCACCTGGCCACGAACGGCCAAGCAGAGGGAATGGTCCGCACCACTAAGGAGACGCTGAGGCACATGGACCAGGGGGATCTGGGGTTTAAGTTAACGGCTTTCCTATTCGGCCAGCGCACCACCTGTCACTCGGCTACTGGTCACAGCCCTGCAGAGCTGCTCATGGGCCGCCGGCTGACAACCCAGCTCGACTGGCTCCACCCTGATTGGGTGCCAGCCGCCTCCAAAGAACCCAACATCCCCAAAGCTCCCAGAGGGTTCACGCCGGAGGACCCAGTCTACGTCCGCAACTACGCCCAGGGTCCCCTGTGGTTGCCGGGGCGGATTATCCGCATCATTGGTCCCCTCTCCTATGAAGTCGCGGGCGAGGAAGAACAACGGTGGAGGCGCCACGTTGTCATGCCTGCCCCTGACTCAGAGCCAGACAGCCAGAATCAGGCGGACTTGGCTCCCTTAACGGAAAACGATGTAAGTCTTAGGGAGTCAAGCCTACAGCAAGACTCACCTGAGGCTGATCAAGCCCTACCTGGCCCAAGCTCATCGCCTCCAGACTCTCCTCCACCTGTGAACCATCTCCGTGACAGAAGACGCCTGGAGTTGAGAGACAGGCGAAAGGAGGCACGCAAGCGTGGACGACACTCGCTAAGTCCAAGCTATTAGCAGAAGCCTGGACTGCGTTTCTAGCTGCTAAGTGTTTAACGAGCCAGCGCACTATATCAGCAGGCTGGCTGATGGGAGCAATTTGTGCTGGCAACGTCGCTATCTCGACAGAACTCTGCTCTGCACCTCTGGAATCGGAATCTGCTCGTCTCTTTGGCTTTTTGGACTCGGCTCAGACTTGGGACCTTCGGCTTCGGTTTCCCTGACTTGGCATCCCGGCTTCCTGCCTCTCTGGCATTCCTCTGACCAACGGCTTCCAGCTCGGCTCCTTTGAACTCAGGTGATTTACGGCTCCGAACTCTGGCACGCTTTGACTTCGGCTTTGCTTATAAATAAGGACCTGTTAGCATCTCTCTCTCTCTGACGGAACTCTCGGCTGACCTCGAACTGTGTTGGGACTTGCTTTGATTATCTCAGCCTCCTGGCCCTGTCGTGACACACGTGGACCAACTTTGCTGCCGCCTGCACACCTTCTCTGCGGACAATCCAGGGCTGGACTTCCCAGATGCGGAACCCGAGGTACCAGAGACAGACAATCTGCCCACCCCAAGACCGGCCGAGACTCTGCAGGAGGACACCACAGAAGCCGCCCGCCTGGACATCACTCCAGTCGCCGTCCCTGCACTGGCACCAGACCCGGCTCAGCCCTTCCAGGGAACCTATGACAAACATGTGCATATGTTAAGCCCCTATCAGGTCTTTTGGGTGCAGCCGGAGGTGTGGCTCTGGCCAGCATATAATGAGGGCCCTGGAGCCCTGGAAGCATGCTTGATCTGACCATCTACTGGACATGCTGAATCACTCAATAAAGGCTTCATGATTTCACTGTTCCTGGTTTCCCGAGTCCAGTATGCTTCAATGACTTAGTTGGGAGGGGGAAGGTCTCCAGGGCCACTGGAGGTCCCCGCCTAATCACTGTCACTCCTAAGATTTTGCACAGGCTTGATGGAGCAGGGGAAAGGAGAGAGGTTGCATGGACTAGGGTTCTCAACCTCCAGGTATGTGCTGGAGTTCTCCTGGAATTACAACTGATTTTCACACTACAGAGATCAGTTCCCCAAAAGGAAATGACAGCTTTGGAGGGTGAACTCTATGACCTCACATCCCTGCCTGGCTCCCTTCTCTCCCTAAACACCGTCCTCCCCAGGATCCACCCCCAGTATCTCCAAGAACTTCCCAGCCCCAAGTTGGCAACCCATGTGCAGATGCTATTCCTGCCCATTCTTTAATCTCTTGATGCTGCCACCACCAATGGGGGAGGGGGGGGATGTTTTTGCACCCGTCTGGATGCAGCCTCAAAAAAACATTTGCTGCTCTCCTTTCTTGCAGCACTACTGTACCCCACAAACAACTGTGTCCTCTTTGGCTGATTTATCTGCATGTCTAATAAAAAAGTGACTCATCTTTGTCCTTTTAATTGTGTGCACTTGCCATGGAATTGAGCATTTCATCCTTCTAGAAATGACACTTGGGCAGGTCTCTCAAAGATCCCTAATTAAAGACACTGCAGAAATAAAAGTTGTGCTGTGTTTGTTTAAAACATCTACATGTGTTTAGGTTCCTAGACTTGCATGAGTTTCATTTTAATGTTACTTTTGGCAGGACAAACAGTCCTCACAGCTAAGGTTGTTAGAACTGCCAGCCCAAGAAGTTCTAAAATAACTCTTGACAAAGGCTCAAACTGGCTATTGAGGCCTGATGGAATCGAGCAATGGAGCTGCTAAAGGAATGCTTACAGTTTTCTGTGTTGTTGTCTGCCGTAATCTTAACTAGACTTTCCCAAGCAAATTCGTACAAATAGCAACAGAGCAGGCCCTGAAGATGCGTGAGAGAGAGTCAGGCTCCAGTGAGGCAGTTCATTCATATATGAGGGAGCAATGCCATGGAAAGCAGGCATGACACTGCACAGGGTTGTTCTGTCCTGCACTGAGTCTTTCCTTGTTTTGATTGTGGGACCTGCATGCAGCCTGCAATCCCCCCCCCCCCCCATCTGCTACACAGGTGGGAGGGTAGAATCTGGATTAGCTGTGCCATGTCTTTGGTTGCCAGATCTAAATTAGGAAACACCTGGAGATTTTGAGTGTGGAGCTTAGGGAGGGTGTAGGGGTGTGGGGGTGGGACCTGGGGGTCCCTGGAATCAAGGGCATAGACTTTCCAATTTCGGGGGGGGGGGGCTGGGGGGGCAGAGACATTACAGTCCATTGTCTCCGGGGGATGCTCAGCACCTCCTGGAAAAGTTCAGGGGGGGGGCAGTTCCCCAGCCCCCCTGAAGTTGACACCTATGCCTGGAATTACAGCTTATCTCCAGGCTACAGAGATCCTTTCCCCTGGAGAAAATTGATTGTTTGGAGGGTAGACTCTATGGCATTGTACCCTACTGAGGTCCTTGTCCACCCCAGGCTCCACCCCCAAATCTCCAGGAGTTTCCTAACCTGCAGCTAGGAACCCTACCCACCATCCCCTGTTGGTGGTCAGGGGTGACTTGGCAACCCTAGCCGAGGACAGGGTTTGTGGTGGGGAGGGACTTCTGCAGGATACAATGCCACAGAGTCCATCATAGCGGCCATTTTCTCCAGGGAAACTGATCTTTGTAGTCTGGTGATCGGTTATAATTCTGGGGGATCTCCAGGCCCCACTTGGAGGTTGCCAGCCCTAGCCATGCAGTTTGCGGGCCTTGCATGTAGTGAATAAGTGCAACCATGACCCCGAAATTAGTCCATGCAGAAATATTATTATGGGAGAAACACTTGTAGCAGTCTTGTCCTTCTAACGTGTCTGAAAGCTGCACTGTAGTCTCCCCCCCCCCAACATTCTAGTTTCAGAATGCATGGAAGAGGAAAGTTGTTATTTGGAGATATGTGTATGCAATAGGTGAAGTGAAGAGAATGAGTGATTTCAGTCTGGAATCGGCTTTGTACCTCCACTCTAGACAAAATGAAGTGTCCTGACCACAAGATGGACAGAGAGTTTAGCACAGGGATGCCAGCTCTGGGTTGGGAGATTTGGGGGGTGAAGTCAGTGGAGGGTGGGGTTTGGGAAGGGGAAGGACCTTAGTGGGTGTAGTGACATAGAGTCCACCCCTTGAAGCAGCCATTTTCTCTAGGGGAACTGATCTCTGTCTCCTAGAAATCAGGGGTAATTCCCAGGAGTTTCCCAGCCACCACCTGGAGGTCAGCAACCCTAGTTTAGCTGTCCTTGTTGTACTTACAGGAGCACTGCTTTTGCAGAAACCATGCCACTGCCTAAAAACAGTTTTGTGCTATGGAAACTGGAGAGGCCAAATAGTGCAGTCTTACCTCCCCCCCCCCCCCCCCGCCATGTGCCATCTGGGTATGCCCTGCTTTTCTCTCCAACGGGGACCTAAAACACCATGCAACAGTATTCTTCCTTTTTCCATTTTATCCTCATAATAAAAAGCCTTTTAGGTTGGTTAGGCTGAGAGGGAGAGACTGACCTATCATGACATGGTAGTGAGCTTCTGTGACTGAGTAGGGATTCCAATTCCAACCTGGCTCACCTGGATGCTAGTTGGACACTTTAACCACCATACCATTCTGACTGTAGGGTTGCCAGGTCCCCCTGGCCACCAGTGGGGGATGGGGGGTCAGACTGCCAGATCCAGGATGGGAAGCCCCTCAAGTTTGGGGATGAAGCCTGGGGACAACAGGGACCTCAGTGGGGTCCAATGCCCTAAAGTCCACCCTCTAAAGCTGCCATTTTCTCCATGGGAAGTGATCTCTGTAGTCTGGAGATGAACTGTAATTCCAGGGGATCCCCAGGACCCACCTGGAGACTGGCACTTGTCACTTGTTTGAGGGACCACTTGGTGTCAGAGCTGTCTTTTATTGGCCCTGCTCTTGTGGCATTAGCAGTAATCTAATACTGTGGTAACCTAAGGGCCATCTCCAGACTGGTGGAGATAGAGTTAAAACTTGGTTATTAAATTTGGTTCCTCCCAGAAGGCTGTGTCAGGTCTCTGTTTTAAGTACTGGTTGTTTGCTAGGCCCAGCTTACAAAATATGGTGAGGAAGGTAAAACAGTTCCTCTTTTTACTCTCTCTGGGAAGGCACTGATGTGGGGACAAGCACAGCCATCAACAGACATTTATACTGTAGGCCTCTATCTATGAAGGAAATCTTGCACTTTCTAAACCACCCTGTTCCTCTGAATGAGGTCTGGAGGGAAGAGAAAGTGTGAGAGATAAATCTGTACAAAGCAAGAAGACTATTGGCATTTTCTGCTTTGAATACTCAGAAAAGCAGTTACTCAGTTTAAGGCCTTGTCCGAAACTAGCCCAGCAACTGGCTAGGGAATGAGAGTTCCCCCTAGAGAGCAAGAAAGAAAATCACAGAATCTATATATGTAGAAGAAAGTCCCCTCACTGTAAAATCAATGCCCAGGCCAAACCCCTGGACCTAGAAACATGAAATTCGGGGACAGCACCCCTACCATGACATAAATTCTCACTAAGAAGGAATTTTTAGAAATTTTACCCCTAAGGGGGTCAAAAGGGGTAAAATGTGCTCCCCCATTGCTTCCGATGTGGCTGCCAGGCTGCTGCCTCCTTGCACCCCCCCTCCTGATTGGTCAGCTGCAGAGCTCAGTGCTCTGAGGTTAAAAAAAACCCTACTTACAGGAGACTGCAGAGAACTAATGACAGTTGAGGAAATCAGGAATGGCCAACCACCTGTAAGGTACAGCAATGCTGCTGGCTCAGCCTCCCTGATGGCTTCAAACACACTCCTCCCGCCTCCGACACCTGACAGGTGGCTGTCTGTCAGATGCAGCAGTGGGTGCAGGGTGCTTAAAGCCATCAGGGAGTCCACCCCAGCAGTAATGCCTTAGCAATCCTGCCGACTCAACCTCCACAATGGCTTGCAATATGCTACCCCTCACCCTCCTACACTGGACAGGCAGCTGCCTGTCAGGTGTAGGAGAGGGGGTGAGATGCTTACAGCCATCAGGGAGGATTGGTCAGCAGGATTGCCTTAGTACTGCTGCTGGCCCAGCCTCCCCAATGCCTTTAAACACAATCCCCCACACACCAGACAGGTATAGGAGCAGGGCCAGGGTACTTTAATGCTGCTGTGGAACCTCAGCCCACCCAAACTCTGCAATGGCACCAGACTGCAAGTGAAGGCCCTGCACAGGAACATCATCAAGGCCATACTGTTCACTGGCAGTGTTCCCTGTAAGTTGAGTTATTTTATTTATTTATTTATTTGTAAATCAGTTGAGTTAGTGTGAGCTAGCTCACAGTTTTTTATCCTCCAGCTCACACATTTTTGCCTTAGCTCAGAAAGGATGGCCCCAGAGCAAACTAATTTATGCAGTAGCCAAATTGCTTACTCACAACTTTAATGGCATTAATTCACAAAGTAGAATTTTTGCTCACAAGACTCCATAGCTTAGAGGGAGTACTGCTCACTGGCAGTGCTCAGGGAGAATCAGTGTTCATACCATGCATACCACTCATACCTCAAAAAACCTCTTTGGGCTCAAGAGGCTGCAGTTCCCCATCAAGGTCTGCTTTGCTATGACCATCAACAAGTCCCAAGGCCAGATACCGAAGGTGGCAGGAATTGACTAAACAGACAGCTTCTTACATGGACAGTTCTATGTGGCCCGCTCCAGAGTGAACTCACCAAGCAGCCTGGTGATCCTAGCACCTGAGGGCAGAACCACCGATGTGGTCCACAGAGAGGTCCTTCAGTAGAGGGGAAAAAACTAGTATGTATGTCTCACTTAATTTTTTACTCTACAGTCTTCTGCATTAGAAACAATTTTCAAATAAGCTATATTCTGGAAATTGCTTTAAATAATTTATAAAACTATTCCAAATTATCTTAACATCATCTTTGTTTTTTCTCCCCTGAATTAATCTGATTTTATTTGTTAGTTTTTTGCCGGTATAATCCTTAATTTAACACACCACCTATCTAAGGAAATCCCTTTAGCATTCTTCCAACATTGGGGAATAAGCATCCTAGCTACATCTAAATTGATAAGTGTTTTTTGTTTACATTGAGAATTTTCATTGATAAACAAGTTGAGCAGTGCTAATTCAACAGTAGGTTTTATTTGTTCCTGGGTTATTTTTGTAATCTCTGCAAAAATTGATTTCCGAAATTTTCTATGACTGGACAAGATCACCACATATGGATAACTGTCCCTAGTTCCCCACAACCTCTCCAGCAGTTTTTACTATCTATTTTCATTAAATGGGCTATCCTAATTGGAATGAAGTGCCACCTTTGAGATATGTTTAATGCATGCTCTTGTAAAACTCTTGAAATAGTTGAAATATTTCAACAATTTCCTTCCAAAGGACCTTGATAAATCATTGTATGCTGAAATTTTAGAGACAATGACTAATCACTATGACCCAAAGCCTTCTGTAATGGTGCAACACTTTAAATTTAAATCATGTGCCAGAGGACAAGAGGAAACCATATCTGCTTTTGTAGCAACAGTTAGACACTTTGCATCCAGTTCTTTATTTGGCACTATGTTGGAAGACATGCCATGAGACCAGCTTGTATGGGGCATATGAGACTTAGCTATTCAATGCAACCTTTTAGCTGCGGTATACTTGACCTTAAAGACAGCTTTAGAAACAGGCTATACAATGGAGTCCACATACGAAGGGGCAAAAGACATCCAACTTGGTACCCAAAGCATACCAGTCCTCAGAATGTAGGCTTCAGCACACAGTCCAAACTCAGAAGGACATGGACCATTCATTCAGCCACTACTGTATCTGTACAGAAGCCTTGTCACTGCTGTGGAGGCTACCATCATCCACAGATTCATGGATTTATTCTTGCTGAATGCCACTATTGCAAAAGGAAAGATAATTTAGAGAAAGTTTGCCATAATAAAGCAAAGAAAGGGTCTAAGTCACAGAAGAAGGCTTATTATAAAGCACACTGCTTAGAAGAACCCTCAGCAACTAGAGGTACAGCAGAAACGGATAGATATCCACTGTTCACAATACACAGGCCACTCATTGATCCTATCATAGTTACAGTCACCATGATTGTCCAATTGGAAGTAGACACAGATGCTTCTGCCACTACTGTAGGAGAAGGAACATCCCAGGGACTAGCCAAAGGTGGCTACAACAGCAGTCTTTAATACATAACCTTACTAGACTGGAGAGCTACTCAATTCCTAGATTGGAGGAACTCTGTTCAAAACTCTCTGGAGTAGTCATCATCACAAAACTGGGATGTCCCATGTGTATCAACAGCTAGTTTTAGCAGAAGACTCACAGGAAATTGTCATAATAAACTCCCACAAAGGGTTGTACATGTACAATTGCCTGCCTTTTGGAATCTCATCTCTGTGTGCCAAGAGTTATGGATGGCCTCTTAGCAGGACTAAGCAATGTTGCAGAATGCCTCAATGATGTCCTGGTTATAGGGACCCACTGAAAGAGACCACCTAAGGACTTTGGAGAAGGTCCCCAGACATTTTGCAGCAGCTGGCTTCAGGTTGAAAAAGAATAAATGTGTTTTCCAAGCTCATAAACCAGTGTATCTTGGGCATAAAGTGACAGCACAAGGTCTTCAACCATTGGATGAGAAATTGAGATCCATTGATGAGGCCCCAAAACCTTGTGCTGGAGAAGGAGCTCAAAGACTACGTAAGTTTTCTAAACTGATTTTTACCCAACCTTTCAACAATTTTGAAACCACTGCACAGGCTCCTCAAGAAAGATGTAAAATGGATATGGGGGCCTGCCCAGCAACAAGCATTTCAGCAGTCTAAATCCATTGTGAAATCTGCAAAATTATTGGCCAGCTATGACGTTTCAAAACCACTCACTCTCAACTGTGATGCCTCACCATATGGCAGAGGTGTGCACACCATGCCAGACAATGCAGAGAGGCCTATTTGTTTTGCATCTGGTTCACTGTCTCCTCCAGGAAGACAGTACTCCCATTTAGACAAAGAAGGGCTAGCCATCATATTTGGAGGTAAAAAAAATCCACCAATATATTTATGGCCACCCATTCACCATCCTGACAGATCATAAACCTTTGCTGGGATTGTTTGGGGAACTGAAGAATGTGCCACCACAGGCCTCTGCTAGACTTCAGCAGTGGACTCTCACCTTGGCAGCATATCAGTATTCCATGTTATATAATTCAGGTCGAGTTACTACAAATGCCAATAGACTGAGTTGCCTGTCTTTACCTGACCAATCTGAAGATCCACCTATGCCACAAGAAGGGGTCCTTTTACTCCACCAGTTGCAATTGGCCCCTGTTACGACACAACAAATTAAGACCTGGACAGCTAGAGACCCAGTTTTATCAATTGGTATTAAGTGGCTGGCTGGAAAGTTCCTGTTCAGAGGAAATTAAACCATATTATACTGGAATTGAAGAGCTGAGTGTGGAGAATGGGGTTGTTCTGCGGGGTACTGACATCACCCCAAGGCCAGGCCAGGCTTCTTGAGCAGCTCCATGAGGCACAGCCAGGCAGCAGCTCAAGTTACATATGGTAGCCCAGAATGGATGCTGCTGTGGAGGACTTGGTGAAATCCTGCTCTACAGGTCAACAACTCAGGGCTGCTCCACCTAATGCTACCTTATGCCCGTGGAATAGCCTGATTATCATTGGGTGTGGTTTTTATTGATTATGCTGGCTCATCTATGGGAGTTATGCTATCAGTGGTGGTGGATGCACTCTCCAAATGGCTGGATGTCTTCCCAGTCAAAAGTGGCAACTTCGTCAGTGAATAGCTCCATAATTTTTTCAGAAGCCACAGATTTCCACATACTCTTGTAAAAGATAATGCCTCTCTGTTCACTAGTGAGGAATTCCTGACTATCTGTAGAAAGGGCAGTATAGACTGTGAAAACTGAACTAAGGACAAAACTCTTCTGTTTTCTTGTTGTATATCAGACAACACCACATACTGCTACTGGAAGATCCCCAGGTGAAATGACATTTGGGAGACCTATTCATACCCATTGGGACTTGCTAAAACTCAGTTTACACAGTCAAATCCTTCAGAATCATCAGTCCATGAACAAGAATAAGAATAGCAGCCACCCACATGGGCCTTATCTCTAGTCATCCTTTGTGGGTCAAGAACTTTTCAGGAAAAACCAAGTAGATTCCAGTGTTATCACAAACTTGGAGCACTTTCTTATGCAGTTCAGATGCACGGTATGGTTATGAAACACCATGTAGCCCATCTCCTGTCTCTCTCAGGCAGTTAAGAAGCCCTAGAAGGTGCTCCTGCAGCCCTTCCAGGACAGCCTGAGTTTCTGAATGCTCAGGTGACTGTGGGGGAAATGATGACCCTGAGGTGGATTGTCCAACAGCCATCATAACCTCAGCTGCATCAGAGTCCCATGATGGGGCTGTGAATTCTCCATGTGATGGTCCTAAATATCCTGACACTGTAACTGTTCCAGACCTATCTGAGCCAATGCCAGCCACAGCAGTGCTGACTTCACCTTGCAGATCAAAAAGACTCAGCAAACAACCTGTGAGAATGGACCTGTAGTTGATAGTGGCTAAGAACCCTGGGCAGATTATGCCCATTCCCTTGTTGACCCCTAAGATAGGATAGCCTACCATGTATGTCTAGTTAGTTGTTCATTGTGTTTGTTCAAGTTGTTTGACTTATTGATAGACTTTGAGGAGAGAGATGTAGTAACCTAAGGATTAATCTCCTGTTTTGCAGGAGCTATACCAGACTGATGGGGGCAGGGTTAAAGAATTATTAAACTTGGTTCCTACCAGAAGTCTGTGTCAGGTCTTTGCTCTGAGTACTCGTTGTAAGCTAGGTCCAGCTTACAACAGATACATCAATATTTAGCACAGTAACCCCCCCTCCCCCACGTCTCTCTCCAGTCCGGGAAAAGCTTCACTGGTTATGTTCTGCATGTCACACCAGTGTCATAAAAGGCCCAAGACCAAGGCTAGCAAAAAAGATGGCTACTCTTTTAGGAGTAGGTCAAGAGTTAATTATTTGGGGAACGCCTTGAACCTCTGCACACTATGTGTGTTTTGTTTAGGGTAGCAGATTTTATTGAGCTGCCCATGCCTCTTCGTTGATGACTTGGGCATTCCTGCATGCCTGCATTGCTCTTCAGCATTCCTGCCTTCAGGTGAAACTGTTTCTGTTGTCATTTCCCTCTGGATCTAACCAGCCGTGCAGCGGCGTTCGGTGGAGCGAGGGCTGAGTGTCCCAGTTTAAAGGCTTTGCCGGCAACTTGCCCAGCCTGGGGGAAGCCCCTCATCCAGTAAGCAGCTGTCCCTTGCTCTTCTAGCAGGCGGCTGCTTTAGTCCCAGCGTGTCAGCGCGTTGCTGTGTAACTCGTTGTGACAGTCAGCTAGCACACCAATGTGGCTGAGGGGCTATGTGGGACTATCCTGCCTCACATTTGCGCTTTATATCTCACAGCTTCAAAGGCTATTTTATAACACCCTTGAATAGATTTTTAAAAAAAAGACTAGGATTTTTCTGTTCCAAAGGATAAAAGTTTAGCCTGTAGAATTTTTCCATATAGGTTGACAAAACAATAATTAAATCCCTTAGTCACAATAAAGGATGTTACGATATAGCATGGGATTCAGAATTTCAGCAAGTTAGATGTAGGAGGAACTGGTTAAGTGCCATGTATTCTTCATTATATCACAGTGTTTTATAGAGCATTTATGAAGACTACATGTACTCTACAAACTGATGCCGGTTTTATATCAATTTATTGATGCAATCCACTGTCTACCTACTAAACCCCACTGAACTCAGAGCAAAGCAAGAACAGAACTGCACTGCACCTATCATGCCTTTCCCCAAAGAAATGCTGGAAATTATAGAAGTGAATCAATTTTAGGGACATCACTACTTCATTCCTTCCAGTTGTGTTCCTTTCTCCTCCTGGGTTGAGCTTCAAAAAAAGGCTTCTGTATGTTGGCTGTAGAAACAGGGATGTGTAGATTGGCTGCTGCCCTGTGATGTCACAAGAAATTGACCTCCTCCATGTATGAGGCAGTCTAAAATATTTTTATGATAATTATTAGTGGAAAAATGAATAAATTAACAGTCATACCTATGGTACTTCTATTGTTCAAAGCAGGATTCTACCTGAGGCATAGGAAGAGAGACAACACATAGCAGATTCAGCATTTGACACAGTCAAATGATAAAGACAAGAGGCAGCTGGATTCACCTTGTGAATGAGGGATGACCTGTGTGTATTTGTTGTTTGGTCCCTTTCTGTTAGAGACTCCCTAGCCGCCTTGACAGAATGATAGTTTCCAAGGTTCCTTCCTTGGGAAGAGGGGGTGACTATAAAACCAGTATAATCTGCACTGAAGATGTTCTTAAGAAATTCTGACCCTAATTTTCACATGATTTTAAAAAAATAATAATATTTTGCTGATACACAGCAATTTACATACCACTGGTGTTCTTAAATCCTGTCACAGTATGCTTTGCGCCCAGATTATTTTATAGGTCAAGAATGCCTCACCAAATAAGTTCCTATTCTTACTGCTGTGTCTCATTGCGGCAAACAATGCCAGGCTTTCATCCTTCCCACCAATTCTTCTACCTTTTGTCATGATTTTAATTTTTTAAATTATTATTTTACAAGTTGGATTGCAATCATGTCCATTCAGTAACCTCCAGTAAAGCAGATGCTTTGTCAATATCCCCCCCCCATTAAAAGTTAATATTTTTACTTAATGAAAAGAACTACTTTGCTCTTTGAAAAATAGCATCAGTTTCTCCAGGGACAAGATGACGTTTTCTACTCAGGAAGTGCGCACAGACTTTTTTCCACCTGTGAATGAAGCCCTTGCTGTGTTTGCAGTGAAAGGTGGGGTTTTTCCCCCCATAAGATGTTCCAGAATGCACATTATCCTTGCAAAATTCTCCAACAACAAAACTTTCCTCCACATCTATTTAATGAGTGCATACTTCCAAGAAGAGGTGAGTCTTAGTCACAGATCATGAATATGTCTTTGGAACTGAAGAAAAATTCCTTAGATATGGGCAGGTAGTCTACATGTCATGTTTATAGCTTAAAATACTGGGTTGCAACAGCCTACTGACCCCAAGTTCACTGGGCTGGTAGGTACATCCTCCTGATTTTGTTTTTCCCAACAGCACCTTTTGACCTAAAAAAGGCTGATGCTGGAGATCAGCAGACCTGCACAGACCAAAAAAATCCACAAGGGTTAGAGGCTGCAGTGAGGTGGGGGATCAAGTGAAATCCTTCCTCTTTTTTCTGCCAGTGGGGCCTTGGCAGCTCCATGAGGGAGAGAAGAAGCCATCCCAACTCATACCCCCTTTTTTGTGTGTGTCCATGCAGGGGCGTTGACTTTCTAAATCCCCGGGGGGGGGGCAGGGGCTCTCTCGTGTGCGCGCGCAAAGCACGCGCGCATGTCTCTGCCGCTCCCTCCCCCCCCGGCCCAGGGAGGCAGACCCGCGGCGGCAGCCAGCTGGCCGGGACTGCCGCCCGCGCGAAGCGCACGGGCGACTATGTCCCCGCCGCCTCTCTCCCCCCCCCCGCCTCAGGGAGGCAGGGCAGGCCGGGGGTGAAGGAGAGGCGGCGACGGCCGGCTGGGCGAGCATTTTGCCGGGGGTGGCTGAGCCCCCCCCCTGGGAAATTTCGGGGGAGGCTCGAGCCCTCGAGCCCCCCCGTAGTTGACGCCCATGTGTCCATGCAGGTCTCATGATTTCCAGTTTGGGGAGGAGGAGAGCTTGAAAGATCAGCATCTCCCAGTTTGTAGTATGTGACCTACTGGCATTAGTTGTACTGCCTTGTCATTCAAATTAAATCTGGAATTAGCAAACTAAACAAGATGCTGGATGTTAGAAGAAGAAGAAGAGAAGAGATTGGATTTATATCCTGCCCTTCACTTGGAGTCTCAGAGCAGCTTACAATCACCTTGCCTTCCCCTCCCCACAACAGATACCCTGTGAGGTAGGTGGAGCTGAAAGAGCTCTTTTGAGGACTGCTCTTGAGAGAACATGTGACTAACCCAAGGTCACACCAGCAGCTGCATTTGGAGGTGTGGGGAATCAAGCCCAGTTCTCCCAGATTAGAGTTCACGAACTTAACCACTACAACAAACTGGTTCAGCAAGGATGTTACATGTTTAGGGCTCCAAAGCATTTTTTTGGTTATTCACAGCAGTCATGCATGCTTCCAATTTGTGTTGGGACCACGATGTGGGGAGAGAGGGTTAGCTCCCTCCCCCATACGCATTGTTTTACCAACCTCAAATGAGCCTTGCTTTCTTGGGGCAACTATCTGGGGCAACACACAACTCAGCTGGACCCCTTTCAGTCTGGAAAATGGCCCAGAGTAAAGGGTGAAACTTCCTTCTGCCTGCACCACTGTCCTGGTCTGAACTGGGTGCCCACCTGACTGCTGTTACCAGGAAGTGAGCACATGAAGCTCTACTCATCATCATTGCTTTATTACAGTTCATAACCAGCACAAAACAGTCCAGATATATCAAAAACTGGATATCAAAATATAACTTGAATAATATGAAATTTAGATACTAATGTAGAGGCTCTCTAATGCTGATTGGCGACTATTGACAAATGAAATTAATTGTAGCACTCAGTTAATCATTTAATTGATTACATTTGTACATGAGCAAAAATAATAGTTTTGAAGCAAAAAGCCAAGCTTGCTTTGTTTTTTCAGAGAGGTAAATGAAGTGCCCCAAGACATCAGGCAGAAGACTGAAATAGATAATAGATAATCATAGTAGGTATAGTTAATTATAGATAATTAGATAATTAATTGATTCAGATGATTATAATTTTTAATACTCATACCACTCATAAAAACTGCAGCTATCAAGTGCCATCTCAGCAGAGGCATTCCCTCCTGTGACAGGAGGAGGAACACCTCTTCTCAGACCGAGGCTGATACATACGGTTCTTACAAGGACTTGGCAATCTTTTTTTCAATAAAGTCTGCTGCCCAAAATCTAGTAATCAGCGTGGAAGAAAAATTTGCACAAATCTCACATGATTTATCTGGATCAAGAACAAAGTGGAATGTATCTACTGAAAAATCCTGTGCAGAAAAATCACTAAGCGGTATTGTTGAACTGACATGTTTCAGCAAAAGGCTCCATGTCAAGATACTGTTTTCAGCCATATGTTTGTTCTCTCAAGTCATCTATGTGATGAAAATGTGAGTGTCATTTGAGTCAAAGCTGGGTCCCAGAAGCAGTTGCCTGTTCCTGAGGAGAGGGGGTGGCAGTCTGGGAGAAGTGAAGTGGAATGCTGAGTGCATTCAGGTGGGACTGTGTTAAGTAGGCCCTGAACAATTTGAGACAGTGTGTTGTTCTCTCCCTGGATACCCCTACTTCTTCAACTGATGGGTGTAATTCTATTTTCAAAGTCTTATTTTATTTTTAGTTTGGCAGCTTGATTGATGAATTCTTTGGCTATTCATCATGCGTGAAGAATGCATATAAGTAGGAGAGGTTTGTAGATCCTTTCCCACCATGTTGCCCAAGCAGCTAGGGTTGTGCAGGTCGAAAGAAAGAATACCAAGAATAGGAGCTGATGTAAGGGCAGGGTTTATAATTGAACGGAGATACATTCTCCTAGGTGAACTCATAAACAGAGTTAGAGGGGCTCATCTCAATAACCCAAGTGAAGAGGTGATGGATTAAGGGGGTCCATGGGAGTGACCCCAAAATTGAAATAGCACTTAAGAATGTCAGGCTAGGACTGTTGAGACTTGGGGTCAAATCCCCACTCAGCCACTGAGCTCACTCACTAAGTGACTCTGGACCAGTCACTCTTGCATAGCCTAATCTACCTCATTAGGTTCTTGTGAGGATGGGTTACAAATGTCATAGATGCCCACAGATTCTTCCCTCTTTTCAGTATGCATTTGAAGAAGGGGAAAAGAATTTGGTAGGCTGCTGATGTCTCCCGCCCAAGAAGAGCAACTGACCAGTTCCTATCAGCATGTTTCTCAGGCACTGTTATTTTAAATTCTCCATATCAGATCAGTTAAATCTGCATAAATTTGCATATGGAACATAGGATTATTTGCTTTTTTAAAATGATTTTCACATGTGCCTTAGCGGGTATAATCTTGGAAGAGGCATTCTCTCCTGTGTGAGAATGCCACTTCCACAATGGTGCCTGCCATCAATGGACATGTAAGTACTTAATACTACAAATAATTAACTAAAAATTTAAAATCCACTGCCTGATTAAGCAGGAACACCTTGTTAACTGGTCAAAAGGCATTTTAATGACATTACTTTGTATCCCCAATTAAAAGTTGTATAGCAATCAGATCCTGCTTACAGGAAAAACTGCTTCTCTGGCTTATTACTTATTTATTGTTTATTTAAAACATTTCTATGCTGCCTTTCCACCCGGTTTGGGATCCTCAAGGTAGCCCTCCATCAACAATATTAAAACAAGCTTTTGAAATAGATAGTTAAAAAATTAAAAACAACAGTTAAACAAAACACTTACACATTTAAAACATACACAGGAAGGAGGGTCAGTGAGGGAATGCCAGATGGAACTGATAAGTCTCTGTGAGCTGACAGAAGACAACTGTAGAGGGGCCAGATGGTTTACTGAGTCCAGTCACACTTACTGTTTGCAAATTATTTTGTTCATAAGGTGAGAGGGACTCACTTGGGTTGCCAGCTGCCTGGAAAACTGTCCTATCCTTTTAAGAGAGGCATAATGGGATGTTATTTACCCGGTGATGTTATTTACCTCTGTGCCATGGAAAGCTTCAGCTGCCCCATTTCCATGCATTCTGCCTCTATTAAAGGCGCAGGACATATTTCTCCAGGCTTGTTGGCAACCCTAGGACTCAGTGCATCTGTGAGTGCTGTCTGGTTTTAATTATACCTTTGAGCTGATCTGTCTGACAGACTGTTTTAAATACTATTAAAGGGAACACAGGCAATATGCACAAATGCTTCCAGCGTCAGCTAAAACTTCAAAAGTCTCAGCCAAACTAACACACCGGGCTTATTTTCCCCCCTCCCTCCCTTATTTGACCTTTTCCCTCTCTCAAGTAAAAGTGGTCTCTGATGCCATCTTGGTTGGGTTATTTAAAAAAAAAAACCAAAAAAACCAAAACCAGCCACATTGGCCATTTTGTACAATTTTAATTTTGGCATGATTGATTAGTTCATAGGGGAAGTCTATTAACTAGGCTCAGTGTGTTTCAAGTCACCCAGCTACTTGGGTCCCTCTCCTTTTCTCCTTATGTAGACCACAGCTTTCTGACAGAGGAAGAAAGCTAAATGAAAAGAAACACTAACTGGAGTTTGTGCTTTAATGTGAAACTGCCAGGTTTGGGGAGGGGGGGGGATATGCATGTATCCCAAACAAATTCTACCTAGGACTCCAGGTGGAGCTGTGCTTCCTACACAGAAGATTTGGGATGCTCATAAGAGCCAAGGAGACAGGACACTGGAAGTGTCTAGCCTGGGTGTTGCTGGATTATGATTTGCTAGGAAGATGCTGTTGCAGTCTTCCTCTTTGTGGGCTTCCTTGAAGTAGCTGGTTGGCCACTGTGTGAATGGAAAACTGGACTTGATGGCTCTTGTTCTTACTTGGAATAAGGGCCGTTGTGGAAATAAATACAATAGGCTCTAGAAAGATGTGATATGTAATGAATGAATAAGCTGGAAGCAGGTTAAGTACGTGTTAGTAAAGGTAAAGGTTTCCCTTGCTCGAAAGCCAGTCGAATACAACTCTAGGGATGCAGTGCTCATCTCCGTTTCCAAGCCGAAAAGCCAGCACTGTCCGAAGATGTTTTTGTGGTCATGTGGCCAGCATGACTAGATGCCGAGGTGCATGGAATGCTGTTACCTTCCCACTGAAGTGGTACCATATTAGCAGTATGTAATAGAAAGGCACAAATGTAGAAGTAAAGTCTCACATACCTTATGTTACATAATAACTGGTGTCCAAGATCGCATAATGTGGGCACGAAAATGCAGCACACAGGGCTCTGTGGAGTAATTTCTACAATTGGGCAGACTGGAAAGTCATTTTATGTTGGACATCCCTGTCATTTAATGTGGTCATGGTCGCACTGTCTGCTCTGTTATAGAACAGGTCTCAAGGGAAGTTGGGTTGAAAGCAAGTGGTTGTGACGAAAGTCTCAGGCTGAGGACAGACTGGGAATTCGCCCCGGGACAGCTGCGGGGGTGGAAGCTGCGCGGGGAAACCGGTGTGGGGCGTCCCGTTCGCACTGGTTGCAGTGCTGCGGGACCCTACTGGGGAGGAGGAGGAGCAGCGTGTCCACACCACCAGCCGTCCTCTGGAGCCTCCTCTGCTGTGGCGCGTGGCTTCTGGCTGGTCTGGCGAGGCGCGGCTGTTTGCATAGCCACAGCCACCAGAACAGCACGTCCACACTTCCGTCGCCGCTTCCTGTGTGTCGTAGACCCGTGCACACTGGAAGGAAGCGGCGGCAATGCGCACCCAGATGGCCGGAGACCTGTTTCAAGGGGTCTCCAGCTGAAGCAGCACAACAGCGCCTTGCGGACGGGTGAGTCCACGGTGCCGACAGGGGAAAGCTGCAGCAATGTGCATGGCCCCTCTTCCTCTGCTTTTAAAGTGGAAGCATAGCGGCCCACATTGGCAGTCTGTCCTCAGCCTCAGTATTCGGAATGATGAAGAGTAGTATGGGCATATGAGTCCATGAGTGACACCTCTTTTATACAATACAGTTTTACTCAAAACAGCAAGTGTCCTTTTCATGGCTTCTGGCAAACAGCCTAGTTGTGACCTGGGTTCCTGCTTTTTCCCTTCCTTTTTTTTGATTTAAATATGTATCTGGATGTCTGGCTCTGTCTCCGTCAGTTTGCCTCTCTCTTTGTAATTGATTTTTACACTCTGCATGTGGTTAAAGGTCCCCCCCCCCACACACTCTAAGGTTTTATCCCAGTGTTGCACACTCTCTGCATTTTTTTAATGTATGTCATTCTCCACTTCAGCCAGTTGTTCCTGTACTCCTCCTGTTTGTGTTTGCCGACGCAGATCTGCTTTGCAGCATGTTTTGGGTTTTTGGCTTCCTGTTTTCTGTGTGTCTGGCCCCATCCTCTATCTCTGCTTGTATCCACTGGCTTTTTTAAAATAACTTGGGCCGGTCCCCCCCCCCCTTCCACTACTCTGACAACTGTTTATTTAGCGGGGGGGGGGTTCTGTTCTGGAAAGAGTTGCCTCAGCAAACTTGGCTTGGAGGCTAAAGACAGTGGGTTTTGTCCCATGCGGGAATCAGTCATCATCTGGCGAGGAAAGTGAAGACAGTAGCTGTGTTCACCAGAGCAAAGCAACAGTCTTCTGAGGAAAATTTTGGCGGGCACCGCTTCTGTGGGCGGGACTCAGGCAACACAGCCAGTGGCTAGGGATAGCTTCTAACTGACACATCATGGAGCCAGCTGAGTTAGGAGCATGTGGAATGTTCAGAAAGTGCCACCCCACTACTCAATTATATAAGGAGAGATTGGCTGCAATTCTGTTGAGGTTTTTTGCTGCAGTTGTGGGGTGCCACAAATTTAATTAGAGAATTGGGGAAGGATGCCTATAGCTTTCTCTCTCCCCAATTTATTCTACTTCTAGAACAGTTAGAACTAAACATGACAAAATTGACCTAAAAAAAAATAGCAGTTGTTACTACTAAAAATACTTAATTCGTAAAGGAAAAAATAACAATTGTCTCTTAAGTAATAATTTACCAAATGATAAATCTGGTACTCATAAAAGTTCATATACAGAGGCAAATAAGACATCTAATATTATAAAACTGTCAGTGCTCAAGAAACACAAATCAAATGAGATTTGGATGGGGCTGCAATGTGTGATCTGGTTTATCTACATGACGTATAAACTGGAACCAAACTCCCGTAAATGCTTCTGGCTTGCACTTACCTAAACTTACTATTTTGTAATTTATTTCTGTCATTTATTTGGTAGGTCAGTTGTTCAATGCAAAATATATCCCACAGATTTGCTAACCACTGAGCCTCAGCAGGGACATAATTACTATGACCTTTACCACCACGGTCAGCATTTACTGCATTGAACAAATACCTAGCAAAATGTCTTGACGCCTCCAGGCAAGTGGACGTTTTCAAAATAATTCAACAAAAGCAATGTGTTTTCAGATCAATATTGTGCGTGCAGACACACACAAACACACAAGCTGCTTGCCTAGCCTTGAGTGAAAAGACATACTTGGGTATGTCTTTTCATCTAGAGGAGAAATTAGCTTGGGGAAGGGCGATTGTTAAGTGACAAATGGCCCACAGAATGTAGGTTAGGACCACACACACACACACACACACACACACACACACGTACATGTGGCTGGACTGATCAAATTCTGAATCCTCCATATGTACACAGATGATTACAGTCAAAAGGTAAAAACTGTCAACGCTTCACATGTTTATTGCACCCTGTGTGGGCTGACCTTTCAGCTAAAGAGTCTGTTTCTGCTTTTAAAGTTTTCCTCTGGTTGAGAGTTCTCTAAGTTGCTCTTTTACGCTTAGGAAGATGATGGATTGTTAGAGGTGATTTGATGAGCAGTGTGTGAAAATCCTCCCATGAGGTCATGGGCTGAGGGCTCTTGTTTGTTTCCCTGGAGACACAAACTGATGTCGTAATGCCTGTCATTTTTTGTTGTCTTTTCCTTGCGGTGGTTGTGGGATTCCAGTCAATGGCCTTCAGTTTGGAAAAGGCCAGTCCTGTTTCCCACCCCAGCCCTGCTCTCCCAACTATTGCTTGGCCTGTTTCCTTCAGTCCTTCTGGAGACCCTGAGTGGCCTTGGAGAGTTAGGGACTTCAGAACCCTCAGTGGTACAATTGGGAATCCATTCATGGAAAGGCTCTGCTGGAGCCAAGCCAAGGTGTCTCCAGGACAAGGAGAAACTGAGAGGCCAAAATCTGAGAGAGCTGGCTAGTTTCATAGGGCCCATTCCCAGCTTTCTCCTCCATTCTGAAAGTTCACACCACTCCTGTGCTCTTATCATGTTCTTCCGGACTCTGTCTATGGGAGAGAGGGGCAGGCAACAACAAGGCATAATAAATATATTTTGCAAACACTTAGGAAAGCAGGCAATAATCCCATGCTGAAGAAGAAGGAGAAGAGAAGAGACTGGATTTATATCCCGCCCTCCATTCACTTGGAGTCTCAGAGTGGCTTACAAACCCCTTTCCCTTCCCCTCCCCACAACAGGCACCCTGTGGGGTAGGTGGGGCTGAGAGAGCTCTGACAGAAATTGCTCTTTCAAGGACAGCTGTGCCAGAACTACGGCTTGCCCAAGGTCATCCAGAAGCTGCAAGGGGAGAACTGGCTGGATCTGTTTTAATCACCAAGCCGTGATGGGCTCCGTTTCCTTCTTTGTCCGGTGCCAGCCTTCAGCTCTCTAAACTCCCCTGCCTGAGAAGACCTGGCAGCCCTAATCTCACAGTGCAAAAAAGGAACAGCCTCAGCCTTTCTTGCTCCCCTTTCCCAAAGGCATTGCCAGGGGAGGGAGGCAACCCACAATCAACTCAGAAGGCCGGGATGAAGCCCATCCTCCACTGCAGCTGTAGAAGCAGGGAGGGAGAGAGCTCACCCTTGCACACCCTATCATCCCTGGCTGAGGCAGCCTCAGCTATAACTCAGAGAGAAAATCTTTTGCCAGCGAGCCTGGCATATTTCCCCATTCATGCTGTTGTCTAATACTCATTGCCCACATTAGGAATGGCTATGGGTGCTGCCACTGAGCAACCCTGAATTCTCATATATACGTATGTGAGAGTGAAAAGGTCCCAGACCTGGTGCAGAGTACAAGTCTGTAGTGGTTAAGAGTGGTGGTTAAGAACAGTTTGATTCCCCTTTCTTCCACATGAAGCCTGCTGGGTGAGGTTGGGCCAGTCACAGAACTCTCTCAGCCTCACTTATCTCACAAGGTGACTTTTCTAGGGAGGAGAAGGTAAGATGACTGTAAGCCACACTGAGAGTCCTTAAGGTGAAGAAAAGTGAGGTATAAAAACCAACTCTTCTTCTCTCCCCCCCCCCCCCCGGGTAAGTTTTTCAGTTCACCTCCCCCAACTGATTTTTCACGTACTCAGGAGAGCTGGTATAGTGGTTAAGAATGCTGGACTAGGTTCTGGAAGATCTGGGTTTGAATCCCTACTCGTGCCATGGAAGCTCACTGGGTGACTTTGGGCCACTCACGGTCTCTCACAGGGTTCTTGGGAGGATAAAATAGAACAGAGGAGAAATGTAAGCTGCTTTGGGTCTCTATTGGGGTATAAATGAATAAATAAATACATCTCTCCTTGGGTGAAACAGCAGTGTGGGGAGGCTGAAAAACTACCAGAGAGAATAGGATTCAGCAGACCTTCTTCCTCTTTCTTCCTCACCTTTTTATAATCTGCCCAGAATGATTTTGTTAAAAGGGGGAAGGGAATAACCTCAGAATGCCATGTAAAATGTTGCTTGAGGTAGAACCCAGGGAAGCCAAACACATTTAAGTTCTATTGGTTTCAACAGAAAGATTTTCTAGCACTGGTTTCAATCAATGTAAGCTTAACATTGGATGGATGGATCACGAATGCCATTATTAAAAATAAGTGGACATAACAAGGCAACGACAGAGCCCTCACATCTGCACAAGCTACTCCCCCTTTCTCTTTTATCTTCATTTCTGTGAAATAAAATGATACAAATAACAAGAAACATTAAATCTGCAGCTCATTGACAGAACTGGCTGTCATCTGTTTCAAAACAATGCCTGCATTCATAAGGAAAAATGCTGCCCATGTAATTAATTAGTGAGTGTAAAGTCACTCCCGGCACTGCAGCCAGCCTGTGCTATTCCAGGCGGTCTCATGAAGTCAGTGACCTGCTGGAAATATTTGCTCACTCTGAGGCATCTCTCCAAGTTCAACAAGGATGATACGGCACCATGAGCAAACTTTTCAGTAATGGCTGGAGGTCTATAAGAAGCAGAATTTGTGCTGAGCCTGGAAGTTAATCTCAGTGAACAGTCAATGGTAGAGATTCAATAAACTAGATCATTTGTGCCATGTGAACATGCATAGCCCTAGTCTACAGCTAGATATCTTGGAGGCCTTTTTTTTTTTTTTTTGCAAGTGGAGAGGGTGGAGAACTTAAGGCCCTACCTCCAAAGCAGTCTGTTGGCAAGTCCTATTGCCATAAGTGCTTCTCCATTCACCTGTTTCTGCCACCTGTGGTTTGGCTGCTTGGAGCCAGAGTTGCCAACAGGCCTGGAGAAAAATGCCCTTTGATAGAAAGTTATGTGGGAATGGGCAGATGAAGCTTTCCATGTCATAGAGGTAAAGAATGGCTGTTTCTGCACCCGTCATTTCCTCCACTTTCTTTGTGTTTCTCTGTTGCCTTTTATATTTTGTTCTGCATTTCCTCCCACTTTCACCTCACATCTGTCGGCTTTTGTTGTAGCTTCTGCATTCCTTTTCGCCCATTCAGCTTTCAGCTGAATGGCGTTAACAGGCTCCCTTATACCTATGTGCCTCAGTTGGTGGTACAGTTGGTCCTGATTGATACAGTTGGTGGTCGGGCCAGGGCCATAGAATCCAGGCGGCACCCTACTTGAAAGCATGGCAGAAGAGCTTTGTTTTACAGGCCCTGTGGAACTGTAGAAGGTCCCGCAGGGCCCTGATGTCCTCTGGGAGCTCATTCCACCAGGGAGGGGCCACCACAGAGAAGGCCCTGGCCATCATTGTAGTTAACCTGGCCTCCTTAGGCCTTGGAAGAACCAGGCTGTTCTGTGAACCCAATCTTAGTGCTCGCTGGGGTACATATGGGGAAAGGCAGTCCCTTAGGTAGATAGGTCCCTGGCCATATAGGGCTTTAAAGGTAAGAACCAGCACCTAGAACTGTATGCTATAGGCAGCCAGTGCTGGGTTTTTAGGGCAGGCTGGATGTGTTCCCGCATGGGAAGACACAATAATAGCCTCGCCGCTGCATTCTGCACCAGCTGCAGCTTCTGGATTTGGGACAAGGGCAGCCCCATGTAGAGAGCATTACAGTAAACCAATCTTGAGGTGACCAATGCATGGATCACTGTAGCCAGGTTGTTGCATTCAAGGAAGGAAACCAACTGCCTAATCAGCCGTAGATGGTAAAAGGCCGACTTTGCAGTAGTTGAAGGTATTTCTGATGCAGACATTATTCCATGGATACTGCATCACTACCCAGGTCCTGCCCCTGTTTTCACCCCTTTTCATTCTCCCCCACCACAAGGACTGTGGTTTGTGCTTTGCTGTTACTCGCACTCTGTGCCTTCCCCCTTCCTATTTCCAGTCTGCATTTTGCAATTGCTGTAGCCATCTTAGAATCTTAGTAGGTTACAGGTTCCCCTTCATATTGGTGTACAAGTTCTAGCCTTGCCTAGGCTTTCCCCCTTTTTAAAAAACAGGCTGGTTTGGTCTTGCATTATTAGTTTATCACTAATTTTGGATTGCTGTAGAAAAAAGGAAGGAAATGAGTGAGCAGCCAAACATGCTTTGTGCTGGTGGTGCCCCCCATCCAGCATGCAAATGGATGCCCGGCCCAAGCCTGTCCCCCTCACCAGGCCCACGTACTCTCAATCTGCCTCTACCATGGACCCCCAGCCTCACCATGCCCTGAGAAGCCCAGCGGCAGTGGGCTGAAGGGGGTGGACTGCTCTGCCTCATCTTCCTCCCTTTCCTCACCTGCCTGCCGCTCCAAGCCAGTCATGCCCAGGGAGCCGCTCAGCCACTATCCTTCCCCTTTCATTGGTGAAAAAAAAAGTCATTACTGAATGCAAAGAAAAGGGGGGATCATCAGCTCTGAATGACATGAGATGTTGAGGGGGGGGGATGGGAAGCCTAGCTTTGAAAACAGATCTCCATTTCATGCTTTTCTAGAAAAGAATGGGCAGGGGATCCAACAGAGCTTGGCAATAAGAAAAGGCAGCTTAGCAGCTACTCTACTAGGAGCTGAACAAGGAGGATTTAAATGGAAGATGGTTACTGGATAAAGTGGCAAAGGTGCGCTGGGGAAAGCAGCTGCTTCCTCAGACTCAGCATGGGGTTCTGTAAGGGAAGATCTTGTTTCACTAGCCTCTTAGTGTTCTTTGAGGGAGTGAACAAACATGTGGACAAGGGAGACCCAACAGATGTCGTTTACCTTGACTTCCAGAACGCTTTTGATAAAATTTCCCACCAAAGGCTCCTAAGCAAACTCAGCAGTCATGGGACAAGAGGAGAAGACCTTTGTGGAATAAAAATGGTTAATTAATAGGAAACAGTGAGTGTAAATGGGCAATTTTCACAGTGGAAGGTGGTAAGTAGAGGGGTACTGCAGGGCTCAGTACTGGTGCTTTTTAACTTGTTCATTAATGATTTGGAGTTGGGAGTAAGCAGTGAAGTGGCTAAATGCAGGTGACAGGGTGGTGAAAACTAGGGAGGATTGTGAGGCAGTCCAAAAAGATCTGTTGAGGATGGGCGAGTGGGTGTCAACATGTCAAATGAGTTTCAGTGTGGCCAAGTGCAAAGTGATGCACATTGGGGCCAATAAATACACATTGATGGGGTCTGAACTTGGTGGAGACTGACCAAGAGAGAGATCTTGGAGTTCTAGTAGATAACTCAATGAAAATGTTGAGACAGTGTGTGACTGCAATGAAAAAGGCCAACACTATGCTGGGGATTATTAGGAAGGGAACTGAAAACAAATCAACCAGTATCATAATGCCCCTGCATAAATTGATGGTGCGGCCTCATTTGGAATACTGTGTACAGTTCTAATCACCAAACCTCAAAAAGGATATTATAACATTGGGAAAAGTACAGAAAAGGGCAACTAGAATAATAAAAGGGTTGGAACACTTTCCCTGTGAAGAAAGGTTAAAGCGCTTGGGGCTCTTTAGCTTGGAGAAACGACGACTGAGGAGCGACGTGACAGAGGTTTATAAGAGTATGCATGGGATAGAGCAGGTAGAGAAAGAAGTCCTTTTCTCCCTTTCTCACAATACAAGAACTTGTGGGCACTCCATGAAATTGCTGAGCAGTTGGGTTAGAACAGATAAAAGGAAGTACTTCTTCACCCAAAGAATGATTAACACATGGAATTCACTGCCACAGGAGGTGGTGGCAGCTACAAGCATGGATGGCTTCAAGAGGGAATTAGATAAACATATGGAGCAGAGGTCCATCAGTGGCTATTAGCCACAAGGTATAGATAGGAACTCTCAGTCTGGGGCAAGTGATGCTCTGTATTCTTGGTGCTTGGGGGGGGGGGGGCTTCTAGTGTCCTGGCCCCACTGGTGGACCTCCTGCTTGCACCTGGTGTTTTTGGCCACTGTGTGACAGAGTGTTGGACTGGATGGGCCATTGGCTTGATCCAGCATTGGCTTCTCTTTATGTTCTTATGTTCTTCTCAGGGATTCTGCAACAATAAAGGGAAGGGAGGAGTGAAATCTTTGGCAATATGGAAAATGGGGTTTTGCAGGGTGTTGTGTACTAGGACCACGATCGCATGGTCTCCCGTAATGGTGACCGCCACGTGGTCAGCGCACATGGTCAGAATCTACCTGAGCTTCAGCCAGGTAGAACAATAGCCAGTTGGATCCTGAGTGACCACCAATTACGAGCCTAGGTCTCCCGCTGGGGGACCTATGAACTACAACCACGGACTTAAGGTCCTATCAGGACCTGGGGGCGAGGTCAGGGCATTGTCTCCGGCCGGCATAAAAGAGGGCTCTGAGCCCGGGGTTCCCCATGTTCCATCTGACCCTCAATAAAGAGCTGTACTATGAAATCACTACTACTCGCCTCCCAACTCCAATACTCTCCACAGTGGCTTGTAAATTTCAGGAAAAAGTCTAGTTAGTTTCAAGAAGGTTCCCCCTCCCCTTTTGCTTGTTGTCCTTTGGGTTGCCTTTCATTCAAGGAAATGACATGAAAAGGCATGCACAAAACATGAACCATGAGGATTTAAATGGAAGGTGCTTGCTGGGCAGTACTGTGCAGCTGTGATAGGAGAATTCTGTAAATTAAAAAAAACTTTGGACGCCACCCCCCACACACACATGTCACAAGTGACGTGCCAACCCCAATTAAGCAAAAAAGAAAAAAGAAGAAGTGGGTTTGGGATGTACATGCAGAATGCTTACAAAGAATACACAATAAAGAAACCGGAGTAAAAAAAAAAAACAGCGCAGAGGGCACCCAGGCAAATCTGAAGTCAGGCTTTCCGGCTTGACTCCTCAGATTCTCCAGAGTTAAGGGTCAGTGCAGAAAAAGGCCAACATCACCCGGTAAAGAACAGCTCATTAAATTTCCGTTTTGCTAAATGTGCAATCTATTTGTAACATAAATAATCTTTATTACAGTCCATTTATTACAGAGTTGTTAGGGGTGCTGCAGAGGGGAAGGCTCTAGCCATTCCCCCCCATCCCTACATTTTCACACCATCCCCGTTTCCTATTGCTCTGATTGCTGTCTAATGGTAACATAGCAGTGTTGCTGCTGCAAGTACACAGGGAGTGCCAGATCAAACATAACCTCATTTCAGATTCCAGGCTAAACAAAACAGAAAGCTCTTGTTCATTTGTTTTTTCCCCAACAGAACTAGGTATGTGTTAGTAAAATGGTGCACAAATCTTGCTCAATGGCACACGAAAGATCGCATCCCCAAAATCAAGTTCTTTGTCTTATGAAGGATGCTTATATTCCTGGTTGATATTTTTAAGATACTGCAGTCTCTTGATATAAACATTTTAGTCAAAATATTTGACCATCTCATAAGTGTTTTCATATTTGGTAAAAAACTGGTCTTAGTCTTTAGGATGCAAAATTTATAGAAATCTCTTCAAAACTGTTTAATTCTGAATCGCAGAAATACAAAAGCACAGTCGTGAGAGCACAATGGTTGGCCAATGAGTATAAATGCTCTGGTTATACTACCTCATTCTAGTGGAATCTTTTATTGCTAGTTCTTTTTCAGGGTCATTTTACACCTCCCCTCTAAAGTAGTTTGACTGCTGTCTTTTCCTGTGCTGACTTCACAGTGGTGTGAAATTTCACTCCAGGGGGTCTAAGTGCACTAATCAACAGCAATTGTTTAAAGCAGAATCAAGCCGGTTGAATACTAGCTTGACCACAGGAGGGCAGTTAGTAGATGTGGACATTTCAGTAGCAGCACGGTTTCACACCGCACAGAGGTGTGGGCAGATTTTTTTGGAACTAGAATGATTCCAGCGGGAAAGTCAGATGTAAAAACAGCCTAAGAGGCAAAGTGTTGGTCTATATAATTTGGAATAGTCTTGGGAACTGAGCGTAGAAAGCAGTACACGAGTAAGGTAAGTGCTTGTCAGATCTCAGAAGTTAAGCAGGATCGGCCCTAGTTAGTGCTTGGAGGAGAGACTGAGGAAGCTGAGGTTTGCTTCGCAGTGGCAGACAATGGCACAGCGGCTCTGTTCAACTCTTGCCTTGAAAACCTTACGTGGTCTCCATAAGGCAGCTGCAGCTTGTTGGCACATTCTGTCACAAAAGTGCTCCCTTCTTCTCTACAAGGACAGACATTCAGGGTTAATGCTTACATGGTTTAAGTTTCCTTTAGATTAGAGAGCACTGAACACCTGTAGCATCTTCGGAATAGCTCTCTTGCTTACAAATAAACAAGGAGAGCATAGTGGCAGTAAATAGATCCTTGAGTAGACAGAAAAACTGATGACCCTGCATCAATAATTATCTTGACCCTATAGACCTCCAAGCTGTTTTCATTCTAGATTCTCTACAGTCACAGTCTCTCTCTCTCTCTCTTTGTCTGCATCCCAGTTTAAACTTCTGTCCTTCCATCAAATGCTGCACTTCTCACTGTCCTTCCATCCTTTCCTCTAAGTCTCATGGCTATTACCTTCTAAAAGGTGGAGAAAGATTCCATAATGTTAGGGAAAGCATCCTGCCATTAGCTCCCATTATGGAAACATTGATCAATTGCTCCTAGCTAGAAGCCAGAAATCAGTTTTACAAAGGATGACTGAGCAGCCACAGTAACTCTGTTGTGCTTCATTGTGTGCCAGTAACATTTGCCTGCGTTTTGGCAGAATGATAATTTATAATTGATGGCTCTCCTTTTAGAAAAAGACCCCATTTGAGTGGTTATGTTTGGTCATGCAGAATAGAGGGAGCCAGTACCATTTTGCAGAGGTAGACCAATGGGGTGTACAGGACAGCTCACTACTTGCTTGAAAGCTCCATTGACGTGAATGAGGATTGTGAAACAACAGTGCATCAAGTGACTTCAGCAGCAAAGCTGAACAGAATGCAGCATACCACTTCAGTGCTTAACCCTTGCCCTCTCTGGCTGATACCATTTAGCCATAGAAAGTTGTCCAGTTTCATCCATCAAGTGCTTTTCTAAAGGCATGTGTAGTGCCAACCACCTTGAAGGGGATGGGCGTGAAAGCCCTCCTGAAGAATCCCTCCCTAAACACAGATGATTTGTACAGCTATCACTTGGTAGCCATCCAGTTTCTTCCCTTGTTTTGATACTGAAAGGGCCTTGGCCCCCCTCTCTGGCAAGTATCTTCTCTGGCACAGCAACAGGGAAAGAGCAGCCCTGTGGATTATCTTGAACTTCTTGGCAGTTTTCAGTACCATTGGTATCCTTCTGTTAAAGGAACAGCACTTTTTTTTTTCCTACAGGCAGTTGGAATTCCTGGAAAGATATAGGTGTGTGTATACGAAGTGTTAGGCTTCGTAAAATATCTATTTGTTTTTCCTAGGTTTTTGAGTCTCAACCTTCAAACTTTGTTGAAGAAGTTAGCCATTTTAGAAAGGATTTTGTCTTGTAAGAACTGTAAGAACTATTTATGTAGGTAATTTTTTTTAGATTAGAACATTCTTTAGAGGATGAAATACTGTTTCATTTAACTAAAGATTACCTTTTCCTGATTTTTTAGAGTTCATAAGAGCTCTTAAGAGTCAACTGAGTGTGTCAGATATCCCATATGATTTGAAGTCGTCCCCCCTGATTCATTCAGGAACCAGTTTCAGCATGTGTTTATAGCGATTATTTCTAAGTTTTCATTGCAGCTAATCAGTGCTGGAGCTTCTGTGGTTTGAGGTTTTAAGATGCTTCCCACTTACAAATGGAACATGCTCAATGAAATCTGTTGTTGTTCTTCTATCAGGACAAAAATCACATAAAGAAGAGGCTCATCAACAAAACAGGAAGATTACAGGATTCCTGTTGCAATACCTACATATAAAATCATTGTATTTGAATGTGAGTATTTTATATTACTCTTATAAAGTTGATCTTATTTATATATCTGGTTTAGGTACATATTTTGCAGTGATGTGCTTCAACGCTGGTTTGTTTGCTTTTGGTTTTATGCCTGTTGGCCCTTTATGGTTGTTATTATACACAAACAATACAAATTTGGTGTGGGGGGGTCAAAGCATCTGGGTAGCATTTGCATGATTCAGACGGATGCAGTATAGCTTCTGCTGCTATCTACTTCTGCTCTCTGCCTTATAAGGAGGCCATGTTTTCTCATGGGGGACTAGAGGCAGAATACTTGCTGGCTTTTTTAGTTTCCAGGGGAAAATATCTGCCATTGCTCCTTCATCCCAATATGTTGGAACTTGACATCTTTTTGCACCAAGTATGGTCTAACCAACCTGAGTCTTCATAATGCTGCCTCTATTCCATCTCGCAGACTTGCCCAGCACCAGCACCCATGCATCATTCCTTCTTCCTATTTTCTGAAGTTCTACAATCAATAAGAGCTCTGGTGAACTTGAAAGCTAATTGAAAAAGTCACTACTTAACGCCCCCATGTTACTACAACTACTACTACTACTACCTACTACTACTACTACTACAGGTGCTACTCTTGCAGCCCTGCAGCAGTAGGGGAGAGGGAAAGGAAAAAACCCAAGACACTTAGTTGTATGAGATTGGGTGCAAGCTGAAGAGCAAGAGCCAAAGGTTTGCAGACAGTACATGTGGGTGAACCAGCAACTGATTCCTGACCCACCAAGGCCACGTTTCTGTTTGTTTCTGTTTGTATGTGTCTGTTGTTGCAACCTGCTTTGGGTGCCCTCAGGGAGAAAATAAATTAATACATTTCTCCTCCTTCCCCAGTAACTCCCAACAGGTCCAGGGGCAGCATGGCCAACCAAAGCAGCAGGTCAAGAGGATTCTTCTGACTGGACCAGGATGCCTCACAGGGCACTGCAGCCCTCATGCCTCAGGAAGGCAGAGCTTTAAGTGCAGTCGTGCAAGTAGCTTCTCCAGTGCCATTGCTGGGGTACGCAGTCATTCCCCAACAGGCTGTAATGGATTGAAGCCATTCCCCAAACTGCCTCAGAGGAGGAGGTGGCCTTAGCAGCACCACTGGAGTGAGAGGAATCAGCCCTTCATGAAATATCAGGACATCATAGTGAGGAAGTTTCTTGGATTCAGCCTCTTTCCCTATTGTGGTGGTTGGGGAGGAACAGCCCAAATGCCAGGGACCAGGGACCTGCCTGGCCCACTAAGAAATGCTCGACAAGAAAATATCTCTGTGTTGCCTGCCCTGACCCTGAGATGAAAAGAGGCAGGGGAACACAACCAACATTAAAACAAACGCAGAAGAATATTAATGAGGCTGTTTTGCCAAGTTTTGATTTAGGGTTGCCAAATCAGGACTAGGAAATTCCTGGAGATTTGGAATTTGGGGCCTGGGGTGGGTGAGATTTGGAGAGAGACCTCAACAGGGTATCATAGAGTCCACCCTCCGAAGCAGTCATTTTCTCCAGGAGAACTGATCTCTGGAGATCTCCAAGGCCCACCTAGAGATTGGTAACGCTATTGTGATGGTTCCCAACCCCCCAAAACCTTCCATTTGTAGGCATGGCAGTTCACACAGATGTTTCCTAGTTCTGTGTCACAGCAAAATCAGTGGAAATGAAAAGCTGGAGTAATGCTGGAGCCTGGGCCATTGCCAAATGTGGATTCTGTCTGCTCACCGCCATTCGTGCCCTAATCGTCATTGCTGGGCTGCTCTCTCTTTTCCCATCCTTCTTGCCCTGAACATTCTCCAAACAATTCTCAAGAATTCACTGAGCTCTTGGTAATTTTCCATGTGCATTAACAAACCTGGTGCTTATCATAATTTGTCAGAGTGACATTCTGGTCTTTTCCGTTTGGCAATAGCCTTAATTCGGTCAAATGCTGAGAAGTTTCATGCAGTGTCACAAATACAAACAAAAGGATTAGTTTTGTCGGGGGAGAAATATGTCTGTTTTCTTCTGATCCTTATAGCTAAATATGCCCTTTGACTTTGGCAGTAAAAGATAGGACATTTTTTAAAAAGGGGGAAAATTCATGCCTGGTGTAAATGGTTGCATCTAGCTTGGCTTGGAGTTCCTGGCAGTTTGAGGTGTGATTTGTTTATCCGGTAATAGTGGCCAGTTTCAAAATGTAAAAACCTCTTGGTGTTGTTTGACAGTGGCAGGAAAGTCAAGTCCCCACCTGGAGTTCCTAATGATGGGAAGAGTCTGCAGCTCAAGGTGGGGTGGGTGGGGTGGGGGCAGATGATTCACCAAATGGTGATGCATAGATAAGAAAAGTCCAGCCACCTTACAGGCTGTTCCCTTCCCACTTGCCAGTATCTGCAGAAGTCCCAAATGCTCCATTCCATTCTAACATTGAAATACTGCTCCTCCATGTACTAATATTGAGCCACAGAGTAGCCCTCTCCCTCTTGGAGCTCCATTCCTTTCTTAGGATGAGGTTATGTGTGAATATTCATCATTCCCTGTGAACTACAATGAGAGATGACTAACATGTGATAAAGCATAGCTACGGAAATGAACCAGCTCCCCTTAAGCGAGCCCCCCACATATTCATTTGTATAGTCCCTCCCTTGGTTCAGTTTCTTGGTCATACCAGAATGTGAAAGAGCCCCCAGAACCAAGGAGATTTCTGCAGAAACACAGGCCATGTGATGTGAAAAGCAAACCAGTCGGGTATTAGGCAAGGATGTGGAAAGATTTCTGACCACTTTCCACTTGCTTCCCTTTTCTTCTTGTGCTCCGGGGATGATTCAGGCTTGCGTAAGTAACTGAAACATGGGAGGATAGGACACAAGCTGAATTAGTCACCATCACTAATTTACAATGTCCTATTATTCAGGAAAATGAAAAATCGTCATCAGGTCTGCAAATATGGTTTGTGTTACTGCAAAAGACAAATGAAGACAAATTAAAAACAGAAGAACAAAACACATTTTTTTAAAAAAAAAACAATTGTATTGCAAAACCCAGCCATCTATTAAACATTTATAAAATTATATACCCAAAGTGAATGATACCTATGGATGTTCATGTTAGCAGAAGGGGCCTTTGCCTGTGGAAATATCCCTGGATATTTTCTACCATCTCTCAACTGAATATATTCAGATATTTTTCACTTCTTGTCTCAGCAATGCTCAAGTTTTGAGCAACTCAGTGTTTTAATGCTGGAAGAGTCTGATGGTTCACTGCTTGCTATTCAAATCCTAGCTACTGTCAACAGATTCCAGACTACCTTGTGTTTGATCCAAATCTGTTTGGACTCATCCAGATGACTCAGCTAGGGGACTCACAGATATTGTTCAGAAATAAATGGACTTCAGTTTAAAGGTGTCTTGCTGTTTCCTTCCTAGGCCTGGGTCACATATGTAACTGCATACATGGCTTAGCGATTCAGTGACCACTTGAACACACAAATCTGCCATATAGAAAATCAGACCAGTGAGGTCTTTCACATCAGCTTTTACCCTTAAATGGAGATGCTAGGGGTTGAACCTGGGGACTTTGTACATACAAAACAGATACTCTACCACTGAGCCATGGCCTGTCTCCTTGAATCAGGAATCATAAGTTTGACTGTGTATAAGATTTGTCTTCAAAATGTCTTTTTCCTAGAATATCTCCATTAGCTTTAGAAAAAGTTCACATTCACATCAGCTGCACCACATGTTGTTATCATGGTCTTCTTTTTTGTCCTCTGCCTCTGGATGTCTGGCAGTAAGATGTAATTGCTGAAGCATACTACAGTACTCTTCACTAATGTTCTGTGGTCAAGACCTCAGTGCTGGGCCCCTGAAAAAAGCCCGTAGTATCTATGTTGGCTTTCCTCTGCAGAAGGTCAGAGATAGTCACCTTTCTTGATGGTGCTCCAGCACTAAAACTGAACAGGGGCTTGGTTCAAAGCAATTAAGTAGGAGAGGGTTTCTAGGTGTTGAGACCTGGTCCCAAGACTGAGACGACTGAGACCTCGTCTGCACACAGTGTGCTTACTTATTTATGACATTATTTTCACCCTGCTTAGCATCCTTTCTGAAAAAGAATTTCCAAGTGAAGCCCAAGAAAGTCTGCAAACATATTCAGCTGAAGTATCAGTGGGGGACATTTTAGTCAGCAAGGGCAAATTTCAATTAGTGAAAACTCAGGGCACATGTGAACAATTTCTGTAGCTATTTTGGTTCTGGTGTGCTACTGTTATTTATTGACTATTAGCAGTACTTTTTTGTTTATAAGCCAGCACTGCTCTCATATTTACATTTGTGGCAATTTTTACCAATTCCCTCCTGAAGACTTGAGAGAGCTCCTCCCCAGTGCTGTCACTCAGTCACAGTACTGTCACAATAAGCCCTATTAGTGTCATTGTAGTTTTACATAGCACCATTAATGGTGCTTTGCAGAATGACAACAAAAGCAAGTCCCTGCCCTAAGGAGCATACAATCTAAAACGTTCTAATGGGAAAGTTGGCGGCAATAAAGAAATAAAATAAAGCTAGAGGCAAAGAATACATATTCATGGTTTAGTTATACATACTTACACTTCATTTCCAACGTCAGCTGTAGAAGCCTGCAGCATGGTGTAGCAGTTAGGAGTGCTGGACTTGAAACTGGATGTGTGTCTCTGTGTGTAAATGGCATCAAGTCGCTTCCAACCTATGATGACCCTATGGATTAATGACCTCCAAAATGTCCTGTCATTCCAAGCCGAGCTCAGGTTCTACAAACTGAGGGCTGTGGCTTCTTTGACTGAGTCCACCACATGCTGGGTCTTCCTCTTTTCCTGCTGCCTTCCTCTTTGCCTAGCATGATTGTATTTTCTAGTGAGGAAGTGGGTGACTCAGGTTCAAATCCATACTCTAGCATGGAGGCTCGCTTGGTGACTGGGGGCCGCTCACTCTCTCAGCCTAAGCTAACTCAGAGGGCTGTTGTTGTTGTTGTTGGGATAAAGTGGAAGAGGTAAGCATGATGTTGCAACCTGCTTTGGGTGCCCAGTGGGATGAAAAGTAGGATACTGGTATCTAAATAAATGAACCACTGTCTCCATGCTTTGCTCTTCTTCTTCTTCTCTAAGAGAGCTCATCTAGTTTCTATCACGCTACAATTGATCAGACCAAAATAACCACTTAATCGTGACTGTGCTCGTTGACATCTCTTGTGACATGGGGATAAGCGGTAGGGGAAATTTCACAGGCTCAATTTCTCTGTGTCTGACTGCTGTTAAAAATGAAGGCATCGGACTGGTTAAATATGTAGCAACCTGAAGGTTGATTGACAGGAATGCTTGATGGCCCTGGATTTTTCTTAGAGAAAGCAGACAGCATAGTTTTCATTTTCTTTCTGTCTGGTGAACTTCTTTTTTTTTTTTTTTTAAGAAAAATCTTGGCTACTGCAGTGGGAACCACACAGAGGCTAAATGAATGGAAAACTTCTTTAAAGCTGTGTCACCACTTCCTGTGACCTGAAGCCCAGATTTATATCACACACTCTTTTGCATTACAGCAAAAGCCTACACTATCCCAAGTCTTTAGAAATGGTGAACGCACGCAACACTCAGTGTTGGAGGCAATGAATCTCTGGGGAGGGGTACTCAGTAGTTCTTTCAAGGGACAGTTCTCTCAGGGGAGGGAAGTAAGCAGTGGGGTCCCACAAGGATCGGTATAGGGACTGGTGCTATTTAATTTGTTCATAAATTATTTGGAACTCGGGATGAGCCATGTAGTAACCACATTTGCACATGACACAAAATTATTCAGTATGGTGAAAACCAAGGCTGACTGTGAAGAGCTCCAAGAGGACCTCCACAAACTGAGTGAGTGGGCGACAAAGTGGCAAATGAAGTTCAATACAGGTAAGTGCAAAGTGATGTACACTGGAACAAAAAAACCAATCCCAACTTTATGTGTATGCTAATAGGGTCTGAATGTGCTGAGACAGAGACCTTGAGAGAAAAAAAGACCATGCAGTTATAGTGGCTATCTCAATGAAAATGTCAAAGCAGTGTGCTGCAGCAGTGAAAAAAGGCAAACTGGGGATTATTAGGATTAAAGCAGTCAATTAATGCCCCTATTTTAATCTATAGTGTAGCCTCATTTGGAATACTGTGTGCTGCTCTAGTCACTGTACCTCAAAAAGGACACTGGAAAAGGAGCTGGAAAAAGTACAGAAGAGGAGAACCAAGACAATGAGGGTTCAGAACACCTTTCCTGTGAGGAAAGGCTGAAGAGCCTAGAACTTTGCAGTTTAGAAAAAAGATGATTAAGGGGGAACATGATAGATGTTTACAAAATGATGGACAAAGTACAACAGAAAAAGAACTTTTCTCTTCCTCCCAAAATACTAGTACTTGGGGGCATCTAATGAAACTGATAGGCAGTAGGTTAAGGATGGGCAAAAGAAAATATTTTTTAACCCAATGAGTGATTAAAATGTGGAATTCACTGACAGAGGATGTAGTGATGGCCACATGCACAGGTGACTTTAGAAGGGATTAGACAGATTCATGGAAGACAGGTACTAGCCATGGTGACTAAAGGGAACCTCCACATTCAAAGGTAGTGAACCTCTGTATGTCAGTGATCGGGGGGGGGGGGGATGACATCAAGGAAAGCCTCTGCCTCTGCCCTGTTGTTGGCTCTCCAGAGGAACTGCTCTCCTACTGAGTCAGACAGGATGCTGGAGTAGATGGACCACTGGTCTGATCCAGCAGGGCTCTTCTTATGTTCTTTTTTTTAATGATTTTTTATTGATTTTATAACTACAACAACTAAAACTACTACCATAACTAAAATACTAAACTACCATAAGGTATACAGAAGTCTTTTAAAAAGCTATTTAATATCCTGCTTCTATCTATTCAAGGAAAACTTATAATCAACAAGGCTTTAAAATGATATAATTACTGATTTAAAAGCTTACAAATACATGAGTTGCTGATATTCCGAATGAACGATAAAAAACACATAAGACTTTCAACCAATACAACTTATTTTCCTTTACTGGTTCCCTTTTTCTTCTTTCCTCTCTGGGGTTTTGGTGCTGCTGCCCCCAAAGCTGAGTCTGACTCTTAATCTTCTGAGCTTTTACTTCCTGATGTGTCTGAACCTTCCAGACCATAAATGTTCTCGTGTAAGTCCAAAGAATCCTCTGATGGTGCTTTGTCTTTTCCTTCTTTGCAAAAGTCCAAAAATTTCTTGGCCTTTGCAGCTGAATCAATTAGGGCTCTTCGTATGTTCTTATGTAGTAACAAACTTAAATTACCCAGTGTCCTGCTCCAAAAACTGCAAAGGCTGGTCTCTCACATGTTTGCTGAGGAAAGTTGTTCTGCTCATGCAGGTATATAATACTTTCTAGGTGGTTTGAGGTGCAGGGGCAGATTGTATTTGAGATGTAATGTGTCATTTGGCCCTGAATCCCTCAAGACTGATTGAGAAAGAAGAACCTGTTGCATGTTCGTGTGTGTGTGTGTGTGTGTGTGTGTATGAGAGAGAGACAGAGAGAGAGAGAGAGAGAACTGGAAGGTTGCTTAAATCACCTTGGACAGTAAAATAGCTTGGAAAAGGGCAGTTTTGAATGGACAAATGTCTGATGGAGAAAGGGTTAAGCAGATTCTTTCCTGCTCACGCGCATGCTGGTCCTCTGTCCCAGCCTCCCTTGAATGCTTTCCCTTAAATTAAAAGCAAGGGAAAGACTCACAGAACTGCAAATAATGTGTAATTTGGCCCTCAGACAATCTCCAAAATGCTACAGGAAACATTTGTTTATTTTAATCCTACCATTTCTCCGAGGAGTTCAGGGTAGTGGTGTTGATCCCCTCCCTGCCAACACACACAATAAGTAAGGCTGAAGGGGGGTGGGTGAGTTCAGTGCAAAATGAATGATTCTTCCTCACCCCCTGCTAATCCTTACAACAGCCTTGCAAGACAGAACAGGCAGCGTGAGATTGGCCTAAAGTTATCCAGTGAGCCTTCTGGCTTTGAAGCCTGGTCACCCCTGTACCAGTCTACCCACTCCACCATGCCAGTTCTCAAGATCTGATCAGGAGATCACAGGAGCCTTGGGCTAGAGTCAGACCCTGCTAGCAGCAGGGGGAATCTTGGGAACCCATCTTCTAGCTGCATCGCTCCTGAGCTAAACTTCCATTCCTCTTCTTATTGCAAGTATTTAAGCCTTGGTGTGGCCAGAGGCACAAGGCTTTTGGCAACAACAAAAGGCTCTTGACTCACAGCCTGTGGCCCTGAGCTGAGAGAAAAGTGGCACAGAAACAAACAAACAACTCCTGTTCTTCCCTTGGAGGAGGAGGAGGATTTATACCCCCTCTTCCCTCGGAGTCTCAGAGTGGCTTACAATCTCCTTCCCTTCCCCTCCCCACAACAGACACCCTGTAAGGTAGGTGGAGCTGAGAGAGCTCTGAGAGAACTGCTGTTGAGAGAACAGCTCTGACAGAACTTGTGACTGACCCAAGGTCACCCAGCTGGCTTGCATGTGAAGGGGTGGAGAATCAAACCCGATTCTCAAGATTAGAGTCTGCCGTTCTTAACCACCACACCAAGCAAGCACGAGTGGCACGAGCTACTAGACATCCCATCCCACTAACTGCTGAAAAGGGCAGAACAGTTTCATTGTCACCCTATATTCTGAACTCATCAGTGAGAAAGATGCGGGGGGGGGGGGGGGAAGCATTACAACAAACCTGACAAGGCACGAGAGGCATTTGCTGCAGCCTCTTACAATACTAGTACCTTTGGGGACTAGAGCATCTGCTACACGTGCAGCACTGTTTGAATCCTATTTGAATTTGACCTATTTATTTGATTCCTCAGCTTAAAAAAAGGATCTCAAGTTGCAAGTTTGACCTTTCCTTGAGCCCATGGGCTGCTTCCAGAGAGAGCAGGCAGTCCCTTGCCAGATGGACCAAAGATGTTACTTGGTATAAAGCAGCTTCATGGGATGTGTCTGGTCCCCAGGGGTTGCTCTTTGAAGAAGAATGACCAGAAGACCCCCATGGAACTCTGCCTTTTTCTGTCCTTCTGGGCACCACCATATATACCTTGTAAAGGGAATGTAACCATCATTCAATGTCCCTGTTGAAACATGGCACAGACTTTTTTTTTTTAAACCTCTTTATTTTAAATTATTTTAATAACATCTTTCATTGCAGCCATTTAGGATGCTACCGCTATATGGATTTTAAAAGCTCAGGATCTGTGTCAGTATGCAAAATGTACACTGCTTCCAGATTGTGTCTTAAGCCATGAGGCAGGGGTGTATTTGATCAGAATTCAAGTCACATAAAGCCTCAACTTTGAATGGGAACTCTCCCCATCTTCCTTCATGGAGATGGCTGTAGAGTAGTTATCTCAAGAAGCAAACACCTGCTTGGGATGAAAGTTGAAGATCCAGTCTCTCCCATCTCCAGTTAAAAAGGTCTCAAGAAGGGAAAGCCTGAGAATTTGGAGAGCTGCTGCCAGCAAAAGCACTCAGCAATTGATTATCTGGCTCAATGGTCTGATAATATAAGGTTACTTCATATAGGCATCAGTTTCTCTGGTACTCTGCTATTAAAGGCTGAAGATGCAAATCAGCAGTCATTCTTATATATTTGGATATTTATAACTTGCTCGTCTCCCCAATGGGATCCTATGTGGCTTACAACATCATTCACCCCTCCTCTATCTTGTCCTCACAACAAGCCCCTTGAGGCAGGTTAGGTTGGGAGAGAGTCTATGGCCTATGGTCACCCAGAGAACTTCCATGGCAGAGTGGAGATTTGAACTTGGGTCTCCCAGATGCTAGTCCAGCACTATACCACACTGGCTATTTATAAATGCAGCTTCTGTGGTCGACAAGCATTTACAAACAGGCAACTTAACCACAATGTGAACGTAGCCACTGGAAAAGCTAACTGCCTTTCTGTATCACCCCGTCATACTCTAAGGTGAATTTTACCACACAAAATGTAGCTGTGGGGTTAAAATGGGTAGGAAAAAGGTTGCTTTGATTCTACTTTCATCATTTCAGAGAATGTGTGGTAATTTTGAGAACCCATCCCAGAGCCATGACAGTAGAGAGAATTTGTCCTGCTGTTTTAAATGGCCAGTCATCAAAACAGGGGAATGTCTTGTGTAAGCAGGCAGTTCAGATGAAGGTTACACAACTGGCCCTTTAACAAGGACAGCAAAGGGGAAAGGGAAACAATGGTTCACTTGATGACTTAAACCCCAACCTCAAGAGCTCTAAAAAGCACAGTTAATGTGATCCCACACTAATAAGAACATCCTGCACTGCTTGGAAAGTGACTGGATGAGGCCATCAGTTCAGACTTCCCGGCCTGCTTCTTGAACAGACAGCAGTGATGATGCATGACCATATTTTGCCAGTTTCCTATAGCCCGTTTCCCCAAGTGCCAAACTACAGTGACTCATGCTGCCATCCTCTTTTATGTTACAGGTCAACTATAACAGTTGGGGATGCCTTGCTGACTAATGGGGATGACCCTGGGTGGAGGAAATGAGGCCTGTGTGCAAAACACCCGAAATCCTCCCTCAACACTGCCCTGCTGACCTTCAGTGAGAAACAGCTGGAACTGATTTTGGAGTGAACATAAGAACATAAGAGAAGCCAATGTCGGATCTGGCCAATGGCCCATCCAGTCCAACACTCAGTGGCCAAAAATACCAGGTGCCATCAGGAGGTCCACCAGTGCTACACATACCCATGTAAATTGACCAATGGGTTGATGGTATGCTGAATATGGCACAGTATATGGTTAGTATCTGTATGAGAGACCACTAAGGAATTCCTGGGTTGCTATGCGGAGGCCGGCAATGGCAAACCACCTATGTTAGCCTCTTGCCTTGAAAACCTTGTGGGCTCACCATAAGTCAGCTACGACTTGACAGCACTTTACACACACACACACACACACACACACACACACACACGTGTGTGTGCGTGTATGTCTGCATGAGAGTGAGAGAAAAATACATGTACAATAAAAAGAATAATGCAAATGTTTACCTTTGCATCGCAAAGATATTCAAGAGATGTATCCACGAGGAATGCATCCATCCTCAACCCAAAAGGAAAATACAAACATTTCCTAAAAGCCTCACCAGTCTTGTATTCCATTTTTTGAGTTTTGAAGGTTAAAAAAACCTCTTCAATAAAACTATTAACATAAAATAAAAAAGAAAGCTGAGAGGAAAGGAAGTGTGTGCATGTCCATTGAAAATGTCAATTGTTTTTTTTAAGATCACCTGTGTGTGGCTGCATATTAATCACTGATGTGTTGTTTATATTCAAGTTTTCTTGGCAAAAGCAAAATTCAAGGGGGCTTGTGGTCTGTCATTTTATCTTCGTATATTAAGAAACTGTCTTCCAAAGTTCACAATTCATAAAAAAATATGATTAAGCCTGCAATGTGCTTTCCAACTTAATGGGAGTCATTGAAAGTGATTTTAAAGATTAATAGCCCAATCCTGTGAGCTGCTTTGCTGAGAGAGTGGATCCATTTACATAACCACTTCTGAGCTAGAAGAATCATCCCCAAGGTCACCTTCCCATTCCGTTTTTAAGTGACATGGTCTTGGGACAGAAATAAAATTACGGTTGGAATAAAATTATATCCTGAAATGTGCTTACATCCAACATTAAGTCCTGTTGATTTCCATACTAGAATTCAGCCTGAGCTTAAATCTTGCCCGCTGAAATCCATGGGACTTTCAAGACCAGACATTTGACAGTTTTTTAAAAAAATTATGAGTGCCAATTGATGACATTAGAATTATTTACAATTATTTTTGCAATCTGGAAATTACAGTGTTCCCCCCAAACTCTGAATGCAAAATCTAATTTGCTTAAAAACAAATAAAAGAGCATGTGCAGAGGGTTTTCTTCATTGCACATGAGTGCAGGGCTAAATCATGTATCTTGCAATGAGCCTTGAATTTCCCTTTTAAGTTAAGCACTGTTCAGTAGAAACCTTATACACCATCATGCTCTGAAATGCATGGCAAAAAACTGCCATTCTTCTACGGATTCCCTAAGCATCCTCTTATGAGTCATTGTTATTAAATTGAAAATAATTACCTATATCAATAAAAATAAAAACCTGTGTCTGCCTTAAAAAAACAACCCAGCTCCCGTAGTTTATCTTTATTCTCATTCTGCCCCTGTCACTAGGATAACCTATTTGCAGTTCATTCGTACAGAAGTAAAGGCTTGCCAGCACAAAGCAGATATGACAGACCTCATGAAAAGGCCTTGGGAATTTAGCTTATCTTCCCGCATTAGACTCAGCTGTAAAATCAAGTGCAGAAGCTTGCATAAAGTATTTATACCTGCCAGAGGAGCTGAGAAGGAAGAACAGCTTGGGGAGAACAAGAACAGCACATTAACAGTATCTGAATTAATGAGCAGTGACTCACGAAGGCTCACACCCTGCTACGTATTTTGTTAGTCTTTAAGGTGCTACTGGACTCTTGCTCTTTTGTACTGCTACATTAACAGTGCCATTCTGAGCAGAGTTATACCCACCTGAGTCCATTGAAGCCAATGGGCTCAGAAGGACGTAACTTTGTTTTAGGATGTCACCGTGAAGCTGCAGTCCCAGGAGACTTTTTTTTTAAAAAAGCCAAGGTCAAGGTCAATGGTGCAAGGACTGCTACTGATTTTGTACTCTTGTTGAAGGAACACTGAAAGACTGACAGATTCTCCTGAAGAAGCCTGTTGACAAAACCCGGAGGGAATTTTTAGCTGAGTAATATATAATTTTTACTTTACTTGTACCGTCAGCCTTGGATTTATTTTTTATCACTTAGAGACTGGTGCGACCTGTTTATTTTCTCCAAACTGCAATCCTATGTACCTGCTGCGCTAAAGCTTTTCCAAGCTCAAGTAATAACTCAACTTTTTGTGGTACCTTTTTAGGTATCTTGGCCACTAGTCTGCATCCTTTTGAAAAAATACAATTTAAATTTATTTGTGCCATTTTTCAGGTCCCTCCTGGGATACCTAACTCCCTCCTTTGACTAGAAACAGGACAAATGAGAATCGAGGCGAGAATCGGCCTCTGCCTTTCAGTGGCTTAGGGTATCCAGAAATCCAAAAGGCCTTCTTCCCTTAACAATGCAGGGTCTCCAACAGCCAAGGTGGTTACATTTAGTTGAGGATAGGTTAGAAAGAATGGGCCTTTTACATGCTGCTCTATTGTCACAAAATATTGACCATGCAAAACCTATACTCAAACAAAGAGCTTGTGACACGGAGCGACAGAAAGACCTAATGAGAACTCCAAACTTTATGGTCCCTGAGAAATTTAGATACTCTATCACAATGGCCTGATATCTTAAAATTTTAGATTTTCCTCCCCATAGGAGGGCAAGATGTGATGTTATGCCATCAATGGTATTACAAAGGAAATATAAGAAGATCTCATATACTGAAAGGACCTGTCCATGCTCCCTAGGAGAGGTGGAAACACGTTTTTATCCGTTGTCCTTTTTATAAACAAATTAGAAATAAGACAATCCTTCCTTCTTTGGATGGACTAGTAGTGCTGATGGATAAGGCATGTCTGGAGAAACTATTGATAGATGAAATTCCAGCTATTTCTAACGTAACAGCTAAGTTTTGTGCCCAAGCTATCAAAGTGTGCAGCAAACAATAAATCTGTTCAGTAGGACTTCTCATATTCTGATTTTGTATTTTTAGAATAATATATGATATTTTTATTTTTGAAATATGATGATTGGTACATTTTATCTGTGAAATATGATTACTTGTATATCCTAATGATGTTATTTTTCTTTTAAGCTATTATCTCTTATATTGTACATGGGAATGAATCACATTGACTTCCGTGTGATTCACTTTGGAGTAAATACATATTGGGCTGAGCTGCATGGAAGCACTCCAGTGGTCCAGTGTAAAACTAGGGTTGCCAGCCTCCAGGTAGCACATGGAGATCTCCCACTATTACAACTGATCTCCAGACAACCAAGATCAGTTCTCCTGGAGCAAGTGGTTGCTTTGCAGCATGGACTCTATGGCATTATACCCTGCTGAGGCTGCTCCCCTCCCCAAACTCCACCCTCCCCAGGCTCTACCCCCAAAATGTCAAAGTATTTCCCTTCCCAGAGCTTGCAACCCTAGGGTAAAACGTTCAGTTCAGCTGTCCCTTGTCCTTGGTGACTGCCCCTTGCCCATGGCAGCTCCTGCTTTCCAGACATTGTGAACCTGCTTGCCCCCACCCACCCACCCACTGCCTTCCCCAAGCCCTCTCCATGCTTACTCTTGAAGAAAGTGAAAGGGGGGGTGCCTAACCTTAGAGACATTTGAGAGCTTGGTAAAAAGTTATGGTTTTGTCCCCCCCTCCACTCATTCTCTTATGCTCCCCTATCCAGGAAGCAGTATACAAAGTGCTATATTGATGGTATCTAACCCAGGCCAAGTTATCCAGGATGTATCCCCTAGCATCCCCTCTATGCTGGAAGAGATATGGGAGCAAGGCCGCTTTTTACCACAATTGGTGGGAATGCCCACATTGCCAAATTTTTGGAACAAATTGTACAGCAGATAGAGCGATTAACAGGATATACCTTACCTTTAGATCCAACAACAATGCTGCTCCTGCATTTATGGCTGCCAGACGGTACACCTGAAAAAAACAAAGCAATTAATAAACATGTTAATAATAGGAGCAAAGGTAACAATAGCTCAACAGTGGAAATCTACCATTCCCCCTACAACCCAACAATGGCTGCACAAGATATGGGGATATTTTCTGTTAGAGAAATATAATATGATTACTACCACAGACCCAGCTGAAAGAGAAACATGAGTACTAATGGATAGGGCTTTTTTTGTAGAAAAAGCCCAGCAGGAACTCATTAGCATATTAGGCCACACCCCCATGTTACTAGAAGAGTGGTCATCCAGCTATACCCACCTTTTGCTTCTTATTCTGTTTACCTTGTTTGTTGTCAAAACCCAAGGCTTTTTTTTGTAGCAGGAATTAATGTGCATGTCAGGCCACATACCCCTAATGTAGCCAATCCTAATAAGTTTCTGCTGTTGGGTGTGGCCTATTATGCTAATGAGATCCTGCTGGGTGTGGCCAACTCAGGAGCCAGCTGGAACTCCATTCCTGTGCGTTCCTGCCCAAAAATAGCCCTGCTAATGGATAAATAGTACCCGATTCTAGAAAAATTAGATGTAGACAAGCTTGAATGGGAATCCATAACAGAGACAAAATTTGCTTCTAGCTTTAGGTTAACGTACCAGTTGGTCAAGAATTTAGCTATAAAAAGTCACTAAGATCATAGCTTGTTCCCTGTAGCTGAAAATACTGCTGCTATGTTGCAATGGGATCTTTACAAGAAGCATTGGCTTACCATCAGCTAGGAAACATTCCATACCATCTATCCCCAGTGCTGTCTGACACTAGATGTGAAGGTCCTTTGCCCAGTAAGACCAGTGGCCCATCTAGTCAATTCTTACAATTATTATCTACTCTGCCAGTTCCTTTTTACTGGAGATGCTAGGGTTTGGGCCCGAGTCCTTCTGCAAGAGCTTGTCACTGAGCCATAGCCTCACAAGGCCATTGAATGTTCCTATGAAAAACTGGAATCAAACAATGTGTGCTAAATAATCAGTCAATATTCATTCGGAGAATATTCAAATGTTGCTAAGGAGACTTTTGACTGGGAGAAAAAAGTGTTTCCAGTTCTAATTCCAAATAGGAGCATGTATTACTAGATTTTCTCATGTCCATGGGAGTCTGGTTGAGTATTACAGTCTTGGATGTTTTAAATTCCTTTTCTTCCCATGATTTTTCATATATACAGGGATTCTTAACCTTTTTGTAAAAAGACCATTATCTTAGGCGATCAGTCATGCCATTTTCTTCAATCTGATCTATTTCATAAGTGCGAAAAAGAGTTCAAAACTAATCAGAACCAGAAGGGGGAAAACTCGGCCAAGAAAATATCATGTTTCTTTGTCATAGAGACTGTTAACTCTCATCAGACAAAGCCCAAAGGGATGTGGGTGCAACAGCTTAATTGAGGGATGGTTCAGAGCATCATATCATTGATAATCATGGTGTGGCCACTTGCCAGCTGCCATTCCACAGCCATTCCATTTAGATGATGAGGCCAATGTACTTTCAGCACCCTGGATTTGGATTATGAAGCAAGAGCAACTAGAGTGACTCTTTGACAAATGCTAACTGTATGCACTACATGTCTTAACTGCAGACCAGATGAAGTTTTTTCCTTCCCTGCAGCACTGGAGAAAAACTTTTGCTCTGGGGGTTTGTCACAAGCAAAGCTTGAAGTGCACCCTTTCACACACCGAGGCAGACAGGGTTCACTCCCAAGTGTACAATGAACAGGCAGTGGCAGGGCAATCATGGCTCTTGATGAATGCCCCAAGATGATAATCTCTTTTTAACCATGTATTGGGTCACATTTCAGCTGTTCACTGGGTCAGAGTCTCCTGGCATGTATAAAGTTAGCATACCAGTGTTCCATGGAAGGAGATTTTGATGTGGGTATAATTCAGATTTGTGACTTCCCTGTCCTCCAATATCCACACATTGTTGGATATTAATCTATAGCAGGGTACTGGATTTTCCAGTGTGGACAAGCCACTAGGTGACTGGTTGCAATAGCACAGTGATAACACAATAGCCACCCATATGTGGTTGCAGCACTACTAATTCCATACAGATTCATGAGGCGATATCCTCTTTGACATGGACCAAGGATCCTTGGAGGCATCTCTGAGATTGTGAGCTGCTTCGCTGCTGTTTGTCCAGCTGTACCAGCCTTACCACCCATAAAAGAAGGTTAATGGAATATAGTGACCCTGTCCCATAAAACTCCCAGTATACCATTAGTGTTGAAGAGAGCATTAGGAGTACTGGAGCTGTCTCTTCCAAAGCTAAAAAACCTGGATTAAAAGCCATTGCCCACAGCTGCAAGTTTTTAAAGAGCTGGGTTCCTCACAGCCATGCAGGAGCTGCGGAGAATGGCTTTTAAAAAATAAATGAGAGCCCAAACAGGCTCAGAATGCTACCACTGGGGGGGGGGGGAGCTCCTGCCTCCCTCTTTAAGCTGTTTTCCTGTGCTGAAACAGAGCTGGTAATGGAAAGTGCTGTCAAGACACAGCTGACTTATGTAGAGTTTTCAAGGCAAGAGACGTTCAGAGGTGGTTTGCCGTTGCGTGGATCCACGTCATGACCCTGGTATTTCTTGGAGGTCTCCCATTCAGATACTAGCCAGAGCTTACCCTGTGTAGCTTCCAAGGTCTGATGTGATCAAGCCAGCCTGGGCTATCCAGATCAGAGTGAAACAGTGCTGGGAGGAGTTATTTCTCCATCTTTGCTGCTCCACATGCACAAAACACTCCATGTGGAGCAGCAAAAAAGGGAAATAACTCTCCCTCAGTGCTGTTTTAGCTCAAGTAAATGACTGGAAGGGAGCCCTTCCTTGCCAGTGGCATTCCCAGCCTGTTAGGGCGCTCGTTTTTGCTTTTTTAAAAAACTATTCCCTGCAGCTGCTGTGTGGCTGCAGAGAACTCGAGCTGGGTCCAGGCAACCAGGACCCAACTCTAAAAAAGGAAATGTCTACTTTGACTCTGTGAGTGCTAAACATTCTCTGATAGGCAGGGGTCCGTTGGGGCTGGAGCTCAGGAGTGGCCACTAGGGCAGCCACGGGCTGAATCAGATTCTCTAATCTGATTCAGCCCACTGCTCCGAAATTCGGCGGCAACTTTAAAAGCGACTGGAGGAGAGGGGGTTTGAACGAAAGGTTCCAAACTTGCAGGGTAGCTGCTGGGACCTCTCCTCGAAATACCCACCAAGTTTCAAGAAGATTGGACCAGGGGGTCTAATTCTACGGGCCCCCAAACAGGTTGCCCCCATTCCCTCCATTGTTCTCTATGGGAGGAAAAAGTTAACATTTTTTCCCACCATAGAGAACAATGGAGGGGATGAGACAACCTGTTTGGGGGGCCATAGAATTGGACCCCGTGGTCCAATCTTCTTGAAACTTGGTGGGTATTTGGAGGAGAGGCCCCAGCAGCTACCCTGCAAGTTTGGAGCCTCTCCTTCAAACCCCCTTTCCTCCAGCCCCTCATATACCCTATGAGTTTTTGCCATTGATTTCAATGGCCCATAGGGTATAATGGGGCTGAAACTGACATTCCCTTTCTGACACACTTCTGGTGATGTCAGGGGACGTGGCATATGCTAATGAGTTATGCTAATGAGTTATGCTAATGAGCTCCTGCACCTCTTTTTCTTCGAAAGGACCCCTGTTGATAGGAATCACTACTCTCCCCCCTCCCCCCTTAAAACTATAAGTTTCCACAGTTCTTTGATTAGGAACTACCAGTGTCTGTTGGATGGGAGAACAGCTTTTGAAAGAAAACCAGAAAGTAAACATCAGAAAATTAGGCTGAATACATTCTAGGACTGAGATGTAAAATGACACCAATCCTCACAGCTTTCCCCCCTCACACATCTCAAGCCTGACTTCCCCTTCCATCACAACCCATTTGATAGATGTACTAATCAGGGCATCCAGTGCTCATCACTGCTTCCCTTTCTTTTTTCTTTCTCACTTTTAGCAACATAGTATGAGACCATTCAGTCACTCGAATTTTTATTTGGCACATTATTTGTTTAAAAATATCAACTTTTTTTAAAGTAAAAAAAAATGCCCTGTGAACAGGAAGAGACCCGGTGACATCACAAGACGTAACCAATCAGTGCTCTCTGTTGCCAGCTCCTGCAGGAGATGGGCTGGCTTTCCATGCCTCCCTCAGTCAACTCTGAAAACAAAGCTGATAATAGTATATAAAAAGTGAGTGGACTTTCCCAGTGAATTCTAAGCTCAGGGCTTGTGTCCTCTTGGTGCAGCAGAAGTGGTTTGAATGTGTACTCTCTGCCCTCACAAGGTATGGCTCAGAATGGAGCAAATATGCCTTCAGGCTAGTTCCACCATGCTTGAAAAACTATGCTTGCCTCCATGGCTTCCATCAGAATGCTCTTGATGGCCTCACAGACTAGCTTTGGTTCACATCTTATGAATTCCTGGTCGGCAGTTGCAGAGCGTTGCCAGTTCCTAGACTTGGTGCTTTGAACTTGGGAAGTACTTGGGAACTGGCAGATGGCCAAATATTTCTTCATCCCTATTAAATCAGTCGAATGGTGTATAATCATCAAGGATGACTAAATCATTAGCATAACGGCAAGTTAGGCAAGTCTACTTTATCAGGCTTTTTTAATACCCAGAAGTCTGTGTTTTATGAGCAAGTGGGTGTGTTGAGTGGTAGTGGCAGAAGAAGTCTGGAGGCTGCAGGCATGGTTGTGCACTTGCCAATTTGCTACCTGCTTCACAATGGCTCAGTGGTTAAGACACTGAACTGCAGACTGGAAGATCGGTAGTTCAGCTGTTTGAGATCCTAGTGCCACGGGACGGAGTGAGCTCCCATCTCTGGCCCCAGCTCCTGCCAACCTAGCAGTTCAAAAGCAAGAAATTGCAACTAGATAAATAGGTACCGCTTCCGTGGGAAGGTAACAGTGTTCCGTGTGCCTTGGTGTCTAGTCATGCTGGCCACATGACCACGGAAACATATTTGGACAGCGCTGGCTCTTTGGCTTGGAAACGGAGATGAGCACCACATCCCTAGAGTCGGATTCAACTGGCTTTCGGGCAAGGGAAACCTTTAACCTGGATATCTGTAAACAAATATTACAAATCCCAGGTCCCAGGTCACCAATGGGTACTGTTTCCAAATGAACCAGATCCAAGTCTAACAGAATTTTTCAGCAGTGATGTGCAGATGATTGTGCTGCTGCAGATATTTATTTATTATTATTTATCTGAAACATCTGGGTAAACTGTTCCTATCCAGTGTGGATGATAAAGCTCCCTATCTGGCTTTGGGAGCAGTGAAGAACATTTCACTTAACATCACTAACTCCAACCTTGGGGATGATGCTTATAATACCAATGTGTCCTTCAACTTCTCCAGGGAGCTCTTCTTCATCAAGATGTGGCAAAAAGCTTTCAACTAAGGAGCCGCCCCCACTGCTACCACCAACAATCGTGGTTATGGGCCCTGGCCCTCAGCTTTAACATCTGGCCTATGCCATTGTGCGACTCAGAAAGATCATCAAACTGGAAAACTGTCTGTTTTATAAGCATTTTTTGTGCGCCATCTTGAGTAATTAAGAATTATTACTAGCACCTTGTTTATGATCTTATTTGTATCTGAATTGTTTTAAATTGTTTTAAATATTCTTATGTAGTCTTAATGGTCATTGTGTACCAATCTATGTGAGCCACCCTGAGTCCACTTGCAAGGAGGGCAGGATACAAATCTAATAAATAAATAAATAAATAAATTTATGGTAGCTTTGCGGCAGTTTTGTAGCAGTGTGAGTTAACCAGGTGTGTACTGCTTTCAGGCTAGCTGGTTGGATGTGAGGGCTGCGACATCTGTCACCCCACTGATCGCCAGAGTTGATTTGGCAGATCTGGCTGGCTATGTGGGTGTCCCCTACCTCCTCACTGCTCCTGAAGTGGCATGCTCAGAGGCAGAGGACAACCATCCCGGATAGAAGTGGTGCAATGTTCTCCAGTCAAGGCTAGCTGGTTTTGTCTGAAGGCCATGGTAGGAGCTAAGCCTCAAAGGCAAGCAAGAACAAGAGAAATGTTTTGTGGTTGATTGCTACAGACTCAGTCTTGCTCTGACCCTTTCTGATAATTTTTTGAAAGAGGTTTTCCCACAATGCACCAGCTCTATAAAACACTGCCCTGAACTTTCTTCCTCTTAGGATAAGGGTAGCACTAAGCTAGTGGGTGGATTAAGAAGTACTGTGCATAGCAGAATTCTTCAGATAGCTAGCCCTGGCCCGATCTTTCTTTTGGAGCAACCAGGCCAGATGTCCTTGTAATTTATTAAATTCTTGCACCCTGCCTTTCTGGCACTTTCAGCAGGGCAACTACCCTGCAAAGTGAAGGCAATATGATAAATGCACTGACATTTTTTCTCTCCTTCCATGTTGAACAGCTCAGTAAAGTGCCTAAAGCTATAGGCAGACTTCAAAACTGGGTGAAGCAAATGGTTTCTGCTTGCTGCCTTCAAGCATTTTTTTTGTTATTGTCTCCCCTCTTTAATAAACTGAATGGAAGAGTCCAGTGCTGGACCCCTGTCGGCTGGGATGTTCTAGTATAACTCTGTTACTGGGGGAGGGGCTTCGTATTTGGGGGGAATGTGTACAGAGCCTGTCCTTTGCAGAGGACTCTTTACGAACATTCCTGCAGCTGAGAACATCTTGTCTTTTTCTCTCATTACAAGACAGACAGGGAGGAGCAGCATCCAAGTTTCCAGATGTAGAGAAACTCAGCACACTGCTCGGTAGCCTTGCCAAAACGAAGAGCGGGGGAAGTTTTGTGTCCCGCGGAAGATTTCATGGTTGGAAAAGCACCCAGAATAGAAGGGAGGGAAGGGGTGCAATGCCTTCATGTGGCTGAATCTATATGCCCCTGCCTTGGCAGAGGAGAATCCAGGGGTAGATCAATTAAAGACATATGGGCACCACTGAATATGGCTCAGCATGGAGCTTCATTCCATCCCTGTGCAAAGTTCTCTGGAACTGAAATTCTTTTTTTCCATGGAAAATTTGGCTGTCTTATTTCTGGCAACGGTTAGCCTTGAGAGCTGAACAGTCATCTGGCCAGTGTATTTTACTTGCATGTCTGTGCAATATCGTTTTTATTAATGACAGTTAAAAAATGTTTTTTTAAAAAAGCCTTGAATCTGGCCTTGTTTCTGAAGCACCACTGGCTTCTAGTAGGAGAAAGCAGCCAAGCTAATAAATGCCATCAGCCAGGTATCAGCCTTTGGCTTTGCCCTTTCTGTCAGTGTTCCAAAGGGGCTGAATGTCTTCCAGCAAAGCCGAGTTCACATTTGGCTGTCACAGCACCATGGAAAAGAGCTTCATGACTACAACCAGGGGATTTGAAATATATGTAGGCAGGATCACATCCTCCAGGACAAAAAAAAGGCCTTGGCTTCAATTCAGCCTTGCATCAAGTGCCCTCAAACTGGGTTGTGGCCTTTATACATAGCTGTCACTTTTTAAAAAAAGTATTTTGTGTGTGTGTGTGTGTGTGTGTGTGTGTGTGTGAGTGTATGCATGCCTAGAAGTCATGATTGACTTCTGGTGACCCCTAGTGGGGTTTGGACATTTCAGAGAGGTGGCTTACTATTGCCTGCCTCTGGGTCCCAGCCCTGGTATTCCTTGGAGCTCTCCCTTCCAAGTACTTGCCAAGGTTGGCTCTGCTTAATTTCGAGATCTGACGAGATCAGTCTTGCCTGGGCTATCCAGGTCAAGGTAGCTGCTACCTTTTGACCTGGTGCTTTATGTATAGTCCAGCCATTCACTGACACTGGGAACATGATGAGGAAGGTATTTATTGTTTTATTTAAAGCATTTCTGGTCCTCCTTTCTCCCAGGGGATGCATGGGAAAGGGGCAGGTTGGGAAGAGCTTGTTGCCTTCCAGCAGAGCTAGTGGGCTTCCTGGCAGGGCTTCCAAGCAGCGACTGGCATCTGAGTGGGTAGACTTACCCGTGACAAGGAGTCTCACTGGTGATGTTGCCAGAGACATGCTGATGTCCCTTCCAGCTGCATGGGGAGTGATGTCAGCACGTCATGACACTCCGGCGGTTCCTGCCCCTGCTTGCTGCCATCCCCCCCCCCCCCGGCCAGCTGAGTGGCAGCAAGGAAGTACCCGCTGAGGTGGGGGATGCCAGTGGGGGTCCAGGAAGCCTACATGCTGGAGACATCCAGATGGGAAGTGGGATGCTGAAAGAAATGGAACTTTGGTCTCTTCCAGCCTTGCTCTTTCTTCTTATGAGCAGGAAACAGTGGGAGGACAAGGATCAGGTGTCACCTAACCCCCACCATTCTCCTTTGCGCTCAGTTACACACCCACAAAGCTGTTTTTCTATTTTTTTAAAAAATGATGATTTGATCATAAACATGTACTTGGGCCCTTAAAAGGACTTAATACCTCCATCATATTTCTTGTATTAACTATTTTGATGCCTAAATTTGGAATTGGAAAATAAGTCATTAATACACGCAGAAAGCACATAAGTTGGAAAAACCTTTCAAGTACAGTCAGAATCATGCAGTAATTTTTTTAAAAATAGAAACATATCATAGCCTTAAAACCCACACTTTGTAACAGTATTTGAAAATGTACACACATTCACATCGACTTCTTTGTAATACATTGATTGATTTGGAATTGAGTGCTAGAGTCCTTATTGAGCAAGAATTGACAATAGTAAAGGGAGTGTTCATTGTCATATACATAAGGATTTAAATGGGGATTTGAGGAGGTCAAAAAGTATCTTGGTATTAAGTATTGAGTCAGGAAACGATAAATCAAATGCAGGCTTTTATTCAAAACATTGTTCAGCTCAGGAACAGCGCTAGCAAGAGTGGCACTCAACTTATAGTGTTCCAACAAATAACTATATACAAGGTAACTATGAAGACTCAATTTCATTGGACCTAAGCAGGGTTCTGCGATTGGTTCCCTGGATTGGCTTCAGGGCCAATGAGAAGTCTTTATTTGGCAGCCAATAAGAATGAGGGGATTGTAATACCAGAACCCCGACAAAGCAATGCATAACTCAATAAGAAAACATAACCCCCGGTATCTTGACTGAACATTAGCTGACCAAAGTCAGAAGGAATAAATCCTATTTCAGAAGACAATGTTTTGATGTGACTCTTCCACCTTGTGAAGATTTGTGATGTACATCTGACACAGAAGATTTGTGATGTACATCTGACACATGGCCCAATAGTAGATCATACATATTACATGTAGTTAAGGTTGCCATTTACCTGGTTCTAGCGGTAGACCCTTGATCATGGACTGGCAGGGGAGCTAGGGTAATGGCATCAATTGATGCCTGGACATTACTTCCTGTCATGACACTCCAGACATTTCAAAAATCTCTATGGTAAACCTATTTTTGAAATTCCTATTGTGTTACAACATCACATGACAGGTGTATTGGGGGTGGGGGTGGAAACTTCTGAGACATTTTCCTGTTTTGGAAGTAATGTTATAATACTCTAGGAATTTCAAATTTCTCAAAGGCAAAACCATAAAGATTTTTTTTAATTCCTAGTTGTGACATCACTTCTTTTTCATGTAGATGGCCCCAGGTTGAGTCTCTGGCATCTCCAGTTAAAAAATATTGGGTAGCAGAAAAGGTATTGCTGTGCCTAGTACCCTGGCCAATGAGAACAGTCAATATTGAGCTAGGGGTATTGTTACCTGGCAACTTGGCATACCATGTATTCTGAGTTGATAAAGACAGTCTTGGGGTGGAAATTAATGTGGTACAAATCTTCCAAAATATTCTGTTAGCTCCCATCTACATACTATTAGCCATGTGTGGCCCCCATTTGCAGATAGCTAAATCTGTGGATTGGGACCACATGGAGGCTAAATAGATTCTTTTTGCAAACTTAGGGCACTCCCCAGGTTTGAAGAAAAACCTGATTTTTGAAGAAAAACCTGAGGGGGGTGTTAGAGCCAGTTTGGTGTAGTGGTTAGGAGCGCAGACTCCACTCTGGGAGAACTGGGCTTGATTCCCCACTCCTCCACATCCAGCTGCTGGTGTGACCTTGAGTCAGTCATAAGTTCTTTCAGAGCTGTTTTCTCGTGAGCAGTTCTCAAAAGAGCTCTCAGCCCCACCTACCTCACAGGCAGTGTTCCCTCTAAGCTGAGTTAGTGTCAGCTAGCTCACAGTTTTTTTAGCTTCTGGCTCACACATTTTTGTCTTAGCTCAGGAAGGATGGCTCCAAAGCAAACTAATTTATGCAGCAGCCAAATCGCTGGTTTACAACTTTAATGCCAGTAGCTCACAAAGTAGAATTTTTGCTCACAAGACTCCACAGCTTAGAGGGAGCATTGCTCACAGGGTGTCTGTTGTGGGGAGGGGAAGGCAAAGGAGATTATAAGCCTCTCTGAGACTCCTTCGGGTAGTGAAAGGCAGGGTATAAATCCAATCTCCTCCTCCTCCTCCTCCTTTCCCCCGAAAAATAGATCAGAACAGAGCCCAGCCTGGCAGCAGATGGTGACATCCACTTTGGGTCCAGCCTCAGTGTCACAGGATGGCGGCAGTGTTGGAGGAGGCCTGGGAGCTGCACTGGGGCTGGCTGGGGTGGAGGAAGCTGGGAGCCCTGTTGGAGGAGCAGTATGCCTGTTTTAAGTATTGAGTAGGAGGCGATGAATTCAAACAAACAGGCTTTTATTCAGTGACATTGTTCAGCTCAAAAGACAGCTCTATGAGAGCAGCACTTTCAATTATACCATTCCAACAACACATAACTTTCAACAATGTAACTATATACAAGCAATACTATTGGACCCAAGCAGGGCTCAGTGACTGGTATCTAGATTGGCTTCAGGACCAATGGGAGTCTTTATTAATCAGCCAATAGGAATTGGAGCTTTAGGATACCAGAGCCCTTTTCAAGCTATTGCTGCTTCATATTCTAAACAAACACAACAGCCTGCAGCCATGCTGAGCTGTGGTGGAGGAGGATGCCAGCAGCCGAGACTGGACTGTCTGTGGTGAACACCAGCAGCTGCACCAGTCCTATCTGCAGCAAATGATGGCAGCCATGCTAGGCCTGTCCACAGCAGATGTTGGCAGCCATACCTGGGGGCAGAGGAGGATGACACCAGCAGCTGTGCTGAGCTGGCTGCGGCACAGAACGATGCTGGGATCAGTAGTTGGGGGGGCTGGAACCACGTCAGGCTTGGCAATGTGGGAAATGGGCTCCACCCCCACAAGTCTCCTCCCACCCTGAGTTGTAAGAAAGGAAAAAAGGTTGGGTAAGTGGCAGTGACGGAGGGATTTCCCCCCATGAGTATCATAGGTCCCCACTTGTCTATATACTGCTAGCCACCCGTGGCCCCAATCTGTGAATAGCTAAATCTGTGGGGCCACATGGAGGCTAAACTGATTTTTCTGCACACTTGGGGGACTCCCCTGGTGTGCAGAAAAATCTGAAATGTTTAAAAAAAGTACGGGGGGGGGGGGGGTTGAAATCCTCCCCAAAATAAAAAAGCATTCTCTACAGAGATGCAGAGAACACACTTAACCTCCAGCAATTGTTACAGTTCCTGACAGAGGGGGCTGCGCAGCCCAGGAGCCCCACTCAATGGCTGTGCAGCAGCCTGGAAGCTGGAAGTGACAGCCAGTGACAACGCAGCCCACAAGCCCAGCTTGGCCTGGTGGTGGCTGTGCAGCCCACCACTGATAGCAGGCACCTGGGAGTCATGTTGGGCTTGGTGCAGTGGCCACACAGCCTGGCAGCCCATAGGGCATGCCGCCGGCATCAGCGCAACTTGGGAGTCATGCTGGTCCAGCTGCTGACAGCAGCACAGCCCCTGTGTCCAGGCATTGCCTGGGTCTGCTGAGAAAGTTTTTGTGTGGGGGGCAATCTCCCCCACAAGTATTGTGGGCCCGCATGGGGGGGGGGGGGTCAGAGTCTCTGTGGCTCACCTGAACTAGCTCCAAGCAAGCCAGGAAAGACTATCCCCAGCCATTCTCTGCAGCTCGCCTAGAGCAGCTCTAGGTGAGCCAGCACAGTCTCCCCCCACCCTCCAGCAAGCCACAGAGAGCAGGGGACAGAGATTGTACTGGCTCACCTGGAGGTGCTCCAGGTGAGCTGCAAAGAGTGGCAGTGTGTGTGTGTGTCTTGGTGGGTCTCTCAGCAAGGGGGGGGGGAGATGGGATTCCTCCTGCAAGGCTTGCGGGGCCCCACTTGTAGGAGCTTTGATGCACTTTAAAATTTATATATATTTATATAAAACACATGAAGCCGCCTTGTGCTGAATCAGACCCTAAATCCATCAAAGTCAGTATTGTCTACTCAGACTGGCAGCAGCTTTCCAGGGTCTTTCCCATGACCTATTGCTTGGTCCTTTTAACTGGAGATGCCGGGGATTGAACCTGGGATTGAACCTGTCAAGCAGAGGCTCTTCCACTGAGCTGCAACCCCTCCCATCCACTAGTGGAGATATATATATACATATACATATATATATATATATATATATATATATATATATATATATATATATTATATATAAATAAATATGGGTACAATGTTTGGTCTTAATTGTTTGGTACTTAGATGGAGTTCTGCTGGAGTGGTGGATTGGGCTGGTCTCTTGCTTGGCATCTGTGGCAGTGCCTGGAGCTTTCCATAGGCACAGATGCTCCTTCCCCTCCCTTGAGATTTTATTCACAGCCCTGGGCACAAAATCTCAAAGACTGAAAGAGAGTTGGCATACTTGACATGAGAAAAAAGAGAACTTGTCTTTTGCCATGGGAGGCTGGAAAAGAAATGAATGTTCTGGGGAACAACAAACTGGAGAGGAAATTCATATGCAGGGAGGAGAATCTGTGGGGAACTAATTTAGAGGAGTTCTGTTTAGTAGTTTTTGCTCCTTGTTAGTAGATTTCGAGAATCTGACTCTTACAACCTACAATTTTATAGAGGAAGTTAACAAAAGATTCTGTTGGGCCTTGCCCTTGGTTTGCCATAATCTTACCAGTCTTCACTGAAACTTGCCAGATTCCATTTTGGCTCAGCCACCAGGTTCTCACTTTCCAGACCATTCCAGAGTTGTTTTTCAGAGGGAAGTATAGCTTATTGGTAAAGCATAAATTCTGAATGCAGAAAGTCCCAAATTCAGTCCCTGGCATTTCAAATTAAGTAAGATCTCAGCAAGACTGAGGGGTGAACCTTTCTCTAAGGTACCCAAGGACTTCTTCCAGTCAGAGTAGACAGCACTGGGTTAAATGGACCAACAAGGTTCCATATGTTCCTTGTTAGCATTCTTTGTGTGCTACAGAGAGAGAGAGAGAGAGATGCTTCTGTTTCCCCCCTTTTAAGGATAATGTAATCCATTCCCCCATTTCCTCCATGATCTTCATTCTCCTTCAGCTGCACAGAATATAAAAATATTGCATAGAGAACCAAGTTCAAGAGCCATGCTTCATTTCCTGTTGTCCTGCTGCTTGTGCCTCTAGAACAGAGGAGCTTATTAGATTTCTCAAATCAGGAGCCACTGGTGTTTATTTTTTTTTAAAGACTGTAGAATGTAATGTATTTTGCAGAATTTGGCAGATAGTCTGCTGCACAGAATTCCTTCAGAGACTGCCTGTAGTCACAGGTTGTCAAACATTAAGACTTAACAAGTACTCCCAGCCAAAATTTGAAATTATGTCAGAGTTCTGGCCAGCTAAATCTGGGCTTAGCCTTTGGCAAGATGGCCCACAGGAAACCTGGACCAGAACTTTCTAGCCAATTAATCTACTAACAGCTTCAGATGTTCACAAGTCATCTTCCAGAGACTCCTAGGGCCAAATGAGACGTGCCAGTGTCCCTGGGTCCTGCCCATGGGCAGTGCTGCCATTTTAAAGTCTAACAAGGCAATTTAAAAATGCTGGAAGCAGTGTGGTGGGATGAGGTATTCTTGCCCCCCCCCCACCTGTTCAAGTGCTGAAATGTCTGCCTACACAGGGAAACGATAGTGCCTCATCCTGCCATGCTGTGGACCCAATCAGGACTGGGCCCTTCTGGTCATTTTTAAATTGGCTCATTAAGCTTTAAGATGGCAGCAGTGTCCACAAATTGGACCCAGGGATGCCATCATATCACTGTGTTACTATCAACACAGCAGCAGCAGTGATTTTCTGGGTTTTTAAAAATGAATATTAAAACTGACCTGTGTTGTTTGCATTCGAATAAGGGACAAATGTGTATGTAGCTGGAACTTGGCTAGCTATGTGTGGCAGTTCTCACAGCCAAAGGAACAACTAGGCTCTTCAGTAGGAGGAACTGCTGCATGGGAAACAGCACACGAAAAACAAGTGGCTGCAGATTATCACCACTAAATGCAAATAAAACATTAAAATATAACCACATAGAACCTTTATACCCTGTGTCAGAGATAGCCGATTTCTATATTATCAGGACTGCTGTTTTCCAAAGAGTGATTTAGGGGCTGGTCTAAAAGTGCATTTTGCCAAAGAACCCAGGGCTGCTGTGAGGACCACTGTGAATAAATGGCTGACAGTCTTTAAACATCCTAAAGCACTGCATAAATGCTAAGTGTTGCCCTGCAAGGCGCTTATGCGCTCTTATAGACATAAAGTCTATAAGTGTTAACAATAGACTGTGTTGCTAAACTGTGTAAAAAGGACTGAGATGCAGTATGACCAGATCGCAATGTCAGCTGTATACACACACCAGCCGTTGCCTGAGACGATGTGCCAGTGGTTCCCGAGGTCGCCAGCTCCCAGAGCCTTCCCTTAACACAACTACGTTCACAGAAACAGCCACTCGCCATTGTGCTTTCAGATGCCATTAGCTTTGTTCTTTTTCTTCATGCAGGCAAACCTCCCCCCCCTCCCGCCCAACATTCTTTGCTCCGGAGAAATAAAAGGACTATTTCCTCCGTTTACATAGACAATGGACTTGGCTAGCCATAAACTGGTTCTACTGCTCAGAGACATTAAGCCCATCAGTGAAACAAAGGGTCTAGCCAATGAGTCATATCTGCCCTCCAGGTATCTCTGTCACAACCCAGGTAGAGTGTAACATTGCCCAACCCCTTAAGCCCCTCTCCTCTAGTGGACAGGACTTTTGGGGTGGACCACTGAGAGGTGGTCTCAAGGGAGGTGTCCAGTTAAGCCCTCCCCCAGAGCCCCCTAATAAAAGAGGACACCCAGCAACATGTTTGATCTCTAGCTTTTACTACCTCTTACCCTACCCTACCTCCTCGACTCTTGGTTGCACAGCCAGAGTCTACACCTGTTGCTGCTGGTTCAGGACACGTGCCCCCAATCCCCTCCTAGCCTCCCCTTATTTTTCCTTTGGGAATGCAACATCTCTCCAGACAGGTAATTATTGCCCTCAATAGATACCAATGATATTCCTGCTAATGCAACAGTCTTTGCTCTATTTTTATTTCTTAGGCTCTGTATAAGTGTGTGTGTGAATCTGTATTGTTTGCCTGAATAAGAACCTTTCAGTAAAGAAACTATTTCATTCCTGAAGCCAGCCTCCTTGTTTATTTCTGCTGCTTCTGGAAGAGGTGGGACCTCTGTAGATATTGGTGGTGACCCTTTTTGCCTATTGCCAATTAATTAATAAGCTATAATTCCCCAATATTGATAAGAAATCAAGGCAATTTGGCTAACATAAGGACCTTGTGGAATGGCCTCCCAGGATGTCAGGAAGACCCCCCCCCCCCATCATTCAGTTGAATATACAAAAAAGTATCCAGGAGGGCAGATTTGTAGAGCTACAACCTATAGGCCCTGACCTGGATGACCCAGGATCTTGGAAGCTAAGCAGGGTTGTAAATTCTGTAAATAAACAGAGGGATTGGAATTGCAGTGTGATGGGACACCGCAGATCACTTGTACAAGGGGGAGAGATTCATAGTCTATTGCAAATGCTTTTATGTTTCACCTTCCTTTTACTGCATTGTCTTCCACCTTTACTACCCACTTTCTGTACTATCATATGTCTCATGTCTTAAATAGCTTTTTTTCTTTGCTTCCTCCTTGTCCAGTTCTCTAATCCTAGCCCTTCTGCATTGTTAACTGGAGGTCTCTGCTTAGCCTTCAGGTAGTGACTGGGATTACAGTTGATCTCCAGGTGACAGAGATCAGTTCATCTGGAGAAAATGGCCCCTTTGGAAGGTGGACTCTGGCCTTGTATCTCATTGAAGTCCCGTCCCTCCCCTCCCCAAACCCCACCCTCCTCAGGCTCCACCCCAGGCAACCCTACCCCTGCTGTCCATGTTATATTCCATAATAATCTGCCCTGCGATTGAGCAAAAAAGGCAGGCTATAAATGAAGGAAAGAAAGACATACATACACAAAATACGGAGAAATTCTTGTTGCTCTCTCATTCCCGTTTGAATGGTTTCCAGGAAAACAGACTTCATTCATTATTTTGCAAAATACGAGAGCGGCTTGGAAACCTCATAAATAGCACCTCATTGCAGATAATTGGGCAAGAGGGTGTGTCTGGAAACTTGGGCAAGGTGTTCAAAAGATTTGGGGGCAGGAGGGAAATGAAGTCACTGCATGCTTATTCGTTTAAAATATCTCTTGCTTGTCATAACTCAAATGCCTTGGACCGAGGACAAAACTTTGAGCTTACTCTATTAATCTTGGCAGGGATAAGTGATCGTAAAGAGTTTTGGCCTCTTCAGTGACAGAATTATGAAATCAATGAAAGAGGAGTGTGTGTTATGTGATGATTCCGATGCGGAGTTGCATGCCCTTTTCTAGCCTGCATATGTTTTCCTCATACCAGGAAGGCTGAAATGAGCACTTAGAGGAAGATAATCTTGCCTTGTTGTAATTCTACCAGGTGACATTTAGTGGGAAGAAGAAAACTGACTGATTAGAGTCAATAGTCAAGTCTACACTCAAGGAGTGCACAAGATCTAGTGTGATATATATGCCATCTAGTGGCTAAAAATTAAAATGCTTCTAGGTTTTCTTTAATCAAGAACAAAATTTGTGCAATACCTTTTTATCAGAACCAACCACATTGGCTCAAAACGTTATGCAAGCTTTGAATGTGCATTCTTACCCATCCTACGGCATGGATAGCAGACATCTACCTACATCTTATAGTGCAAAGAGGACGGCTATTGCAGGCTTTGTCTAAACAAACTTTGCAATGCCAATGTGCAGCCTCATCTATTCTCATTACAGAGACATCCAGAAAAAGAATCTGTGCACATGTATTCCCCTTGCCAGACTGGTGTGCATGTACCTGTGCATGATTAACACCCATGATGATTTACACAGCCCCGTTCATAGCCTGTGATAATCATTCAGTGTACTTTGTTGGGAATGCATAGGATTGGTTTTCAGCTTCCTCCACGCACCATATTGCAACATCAAGAGGAGATGAGCAGAAAGGTGTAGGTAACATTATGACAGTGGCAAGCATTCCCCACCCCTGCACATGCTCCTGCACTATTGTTTCACCTCAAGTAGGGAGGCACTGTGACTCAAAGATATTGCACACAGGTCCCAGGCTTGATCCTTCCATATCCAGATAAAGGACCTCAGACAGGAGGGCTGGAAAGCAAATGACACCTCTGTCTCTCCTGGATTCCTGCTTTCTATCCAAACAGACAGTTCTGGGCCGGATGAAACAACAGTCTGATTAAGCTCAAAGCAGGCCTGTATGCTTATTGCCTGGCTTCCTCTGGCTCTAGCCTTTACAGATCAGAAGCAGACCAGAAACAAGTCCAGCGTGCCTTCCATTTCTGTCATGGCTGTCGAAAACAAAGCCCTCGCTATTCCCCCCCCCCCTTTTCTTGTACAAACCATCACTGCTATCATGCTGTACCTTCCCCTCAATCCCTCCATGCACAAAGCTTGGTTTTTCTGACTAGAAAACTGGCATGAAGCAGGTAGGGTAAAATGAATGCCTATTAATGGTAGGGAGTCCAAAAAGTTTGGATTTTGTTCTGGGAGGAAATACATCCATTCTTCCATTGGAATAAAAGGACTTTTCGAATGTGGAATTTCTAGCTGAAGCATCCCTTTGTGTTTATCTAAGAAACAGTTTGGGACTGGGTTGAAGGTAATTGCTAGATGACCATCTGACAGCAATGTGGATTCTGTGGACTTAGGCAGATCATGAGAGGGAGCGCAGGAAGGGTTGCCTCAGTGTTTAGTTCTTGTGGCCCTTTCTTATACACTCAGGGAGATGCTGGTTGCCACTTTGGGGTCAGAAAGCAATTTCTCTCCAGACTGGTTTGGCCAGGGATCCTGAAGGTTTTTTGTCATCTACTGGGCATGGAACAAATGTCACTGGGGGTGTGGAGGGGGAGGTATTTGTGAATTTCCTGCATTGTGCAGGGGGTTGGACTAGATGACCCTGGAGCTCCCTTCCAACTCTATGATTCTATGACAAAATTACTAGTCCCAGAACCCTTTTTTCTTCTTGCATTGGTTTCTAGGTTATGTATTTATTTAAAACACTTAGCTGTCTTCCTCCCTTGCAGAACTCAAGGCAGCTTACAAGATAATGATTATAAAGATGCATTAAAACACTATAAATAACTATTATAAAGACACATAAAAGGTGGCGATTCATATTTTAAAAACCCATTAGGACTGCCAATAAATTAAAACCAAATCAGTCAAATATAGTCCAAATAAAAACTGTCTTCAGCTGCCACCAGAAGATCAACAGTAAGGCGGTCAGGCGCACCTCCTTGGGGAGGTTGTTCTATAATTGTGGGGCTGCCACTAAAAATGGGCCCACCAGACAAGCATCTTTGATTGGTGGGACAGCCAGGAGGGCCTCTCCCTGCAATCTTAATCCCCTAGCAGAAACATGTGGAAGAATACTGCCCTTCAGATACTGCAGTCCCAAGCTATGTAGGGCTTTAAAGGTCAAAAACAACACCTTGAATTGGACTCGGGAGCAGATTGGTAGGCAGTGCAATTGCTGTAGCGTTGGGGTCATATATAGTCCCTCTTGCATCCTTCCTCATCATGGGAACAAAAAACTCCCCAACTTTCTAATTATGTCCACGAATACTGGAGGGCAACTGACTCACTCATTTTGAACCACTTATCTTTTGGCAAAGAGAGGGAGGGGTCAGTTGAAGTTCACTGGGGAAGAGGCCCTCTGTGAACCAAGTTAAAGCACTGATGCCTTGCACAATACAATATCATACCGTGGTTAGAAATGAGACTTATTTTAATGCTTCATTGCTTGCTGTGCTGCAGTGCACCCTTTATTAAGAATCCATTAGCACCTTCTGTGGGGCTATTAACAACCAGTCACTAATTTCTTTTCCTTCTAGGCTTGAAGAGCTATGTTTTCGAGTTTTGCAAATGCTCAGTGTGCACTTTGCCTATGTGACCTTCCCTGTAAAGCTCTAATGGAGGATGTGAGAAGCTGCAGGAGAGCTGGCTGTGCCACTCAAGCCACTGAAGTCTGGGTCCAAGGTGAGGCTGAGCATGGTTCACAGAAAACAGTGACGAAATGTACAGAATGGTTTTGCATAAATGTGCAATCTCTATGTTTCCTGAGTTTGATGAACAAAGTTGCAGCACTTCTGAATGTTATTGCTTTTATATTTAGCATAAACCATTATACAAATGTGTCTAATAAGTCAGATGTTACAAGAACATAGTACAAGTAGCTTTTGTTACACAATTAACAAAAGGAAACAATTTTTGTTACAAATGCACTTCATATAAGAATATTTCTATACAGAAAATAGGTCTTTATACAATTTACAGAGAGCAGTTTGGTTTTTGACTCTTTCTGAACATTCTAGATTAAAGCATAATGCTTTTCTGATCCATTTTATACAGTAGGTCAAACATCAAGATAGTGTCATCTCTCTATAGAACCATATAGGGCTGCTGAATAGACACGGAACCTGAAGTGGCAGAGAGTTCTGTGATCATTTTCAATAAGCAGACCATTCAAGTATTTAAAGACTCTCTTTCGAAGAGTTAGCTGTGAAAATACTTTGTATTTTTTCCTGTAAAACTAACACCATGAATTCACGTCAAGGTACATTGGTGAGAACCTTAACAAGGCAGCATTTTGCTGTGATTGTAACAATCAGCTGACTTAACACAGGAACAGTTCTTGGTAGTGGACCACACCAAACAGCAGTATTTAACCTCTGCTTTCTGAAAACATGAACCCCCAAACAAAATACTGGATTAATGGCATAGAAGATGTAACATATATACATAATTTTTTCCAAAATCAGTTCTTCTATAAAGAGGATTTAGGACAAGGGAACACATACAGTAAAAGGGCAGCACCTGAATGACAGATGCATGGCTACATTGCAACCCTTTGCTTAACGATACTGAGTAGGATCCAGCAGAAAAGTTAAGAGGAGGAGGTGGCAGAGATTGCATGACTCTCCTGAAACTTGGGAGAGGATTTTTGGAATAAACAGCAGGGTGCCACAGGAAAGGACAGAAAATATCCACTTTATCAACTCCTTCTGTGGGCTCTCAAGCGGGATCCAGCCCACAGAGCACAATCCAGCCCAAGTTTGAGCACTTTTTAAACATTCACATCCATTTTAAGGGACAAGATTTAGGCATGTGCTTAATCTCTCCACTGAAAGGCATGGGCTTTGTAAAGGCTTAAACTTTTCCTGGGTTGTGGCCACATTCCATTTTTTGCAGAGTCAATCTGGAATTCACAAGAAACATGAACACTGAACTAGACTGTGAATTGGAACTTAATTATGAAGTTTCAGACTTCAGCACACAAACTAGTTCCTAGGAGACAGAAAGGGAAACCCAAGTTCTTGATCAGAGCACTGCAGTCACTTGTTTAGAAGGACTCACACTGAAGAATGTTTCAGAAATAGTGGCTGTATGGCCATGAGCTTTTCCAATGCTTAAGGAACTCCTTTGAAAGGTATTCTGGTGCTAAGTGGTTTCCAGATCATAGTCTTTGTAACTCAGGCTTTAAGCCAATGCTGCCAAATAATTAACTAACTTGGACAGTGTACCTTATTGCTCAACAGTGTTATCGAATGGCCCACCACAAGTTTCTCTCCCAAAAATATAAAAAAATAAAGAAATAGTTGACACATTTCCCTACCATTCATTTTTCAGCCCAAACAGTGGAATATATAACAGAGAGGCAGTCAAGAATCACATTGTACTGGGTCACACAAACAAGAATGATTTTTTGTTTTTATTCCAGTGACTTTGCGAATTCGGCATAGTCAATGTAGCCATCGTTATTCTTATCATCATCTCGCAAGACATCGTCAATTAAGCTAATGAGATCCTCTTCTTTCATAGTCTGGGTGTGTTCACTACCATCCTACAAGAAAAAACAAGAAGGATGAATCTTGGCAAAGCAACAGCAACAGAAGAGATTGGATTTATATCCTGCCCTTCACTAAAGGAGTCTAAGAGTGGCTTACAATCTCCTTTCCCTTCCCCTCCCCACAACAGACACCCTGTGAGGTAGGTGGGGCTGAGAGAGCTCTTTCGAAAACTGCTCCTGAGAGAACAACTCTGAAGGAACTTGTAACTGACGCCAGCAGCTGCATGTGGAGGAGTAGGGAATCAAACCTGGTTCTCCCAGATTAGAGACTGCACTCCCAACCACTACACCAAGCAGGTGGCTCATGCATGCACCAAAATCAGAAGTGGCCTGGCCCTTCAATACCCTAGCCTTGGGAGTTGCTCTAGGAGTAGACCAGCTCTGCAGTGGCAGCTAGAAAGCCAGCAGCAACAGGTGGGAAGAGTTTAATGGTCCATGATCCATGAGCTACGCTTTCTCCCCCCTTCTTTGGCCTGTACTCTCAAAAGCTCCTGAGCAGAAATCTGCAACTTTACAGGTGATTAAAAAGTTCAGCCTAGTGGCTGAAGTACATAATATGAAGGAAATTCAGGATTGGAACTTCTGCTATATTTTTAAGGACGAAAAGCAGGAGCAGAAAAGAGACAGCTTGAATTCACCACTGTTTTCACAGATAGAAGGATTTCTGCCTGTGGCATGCCACTTTCTCACCCCACCCCCTGGGGGTGGGCACCTAGAGGAACAGCACTTTGGAGGGCATTTTGGGCTACTACAGCAGGCGAGAAGGTCGTGACTCAAGGCAGAAATTTCCTATCCCTAGAAACACTGGTGGATGTACTTCTTCTTTTCCCCTAATGAAGCTGATGCAGTGCAGAGATCCCAATTTCTAGCGAGAGTACAGAAGGCGGTACCCCACCCCTCAGCTCCCGGTCAACCTAGGGCTGCAGCTGCTTTTAAAGTTTAAAAGATGTTGAGCAGTTCAATAATAGATCTCCCACCTCACAAGTAGTTCAGCCCTAGGATGGAATCTTGCCAAGAACCAATTTCAAAATAATAGCAGTAGCAATTTTTTTAAAAATGCAAAAATGTTACATAGCTAACACAACACACAAAATAATTTATCAATTTTAACATCATTCTTGACTGTTGCCAATGATCATTCGGATTCCCAGGTTAAATGGCAGTCCTCACCTCTTTATGTACATGAGATATGGCCGTCGCAAGTTCCAACCCATCAAGCAAATTGTTGCCGTCGTAATCGTGCATTTTGAAGTAATGAAGCTGCAGTTCTTGTGGTGACATCTCAGATTCTGGTTTATCAATTATACCATCTAAATCTTCCAGGATGTGGCTGAGAAATAACACAGTAACTATCAAACAGACACTCAGACATTTGATCTGTTCTTGCTGATGCCTAAATAATTGTTTTGCTGGACTGCGTCAGGTTCATCTAGACCAGCTTTCTATCACCTGCCAGATGCTTTTCAGAAGTTCATGAGCAAGGAAAGGAAGCAGCAGTCATCCCATCTGCCCCCCCGCCCCCACATTTGGTACCCAGAGAGATATTACTATTGAACATCCTGGGTAACCGTCACTAAAAACCAAAACGACAAATTAATCAAATACTTTTAAAAGGCCATTAAAGTTAGTTGGTGTCATCACATTTTGTTTCCTATGTTAAATCATGCACGTCCCCTTTTCCTATGCAGAACAAGCAATTTCACTTGATGTTCCTGTTTGTTAGGTAAGAAAAAAGTTTCCCAGTCTGCATGGTTCATAATTGCATACATTTCTATCATGTCTTGCCTTGTGTGTCCTTTATCTTTAAACACTCTTTAGCTAGATGATTCACTTATTCACACTTCCTATGATGGCAGAAGGAATCTACAACAGTATGTAAAGCACACTTCAAAATATACATAAGGAGCTAGAGAACTGCAGCAAATCTGCATCTACTTACTGCAGGTCGTCAGTAATTTGCATGCCATGTTGTGAAGACTGACATCTATATGTCGTACTTACTGATCTTATTGTGACGTTAACTACCCCCCAACTTGGGAACAATTAGGCTTGAGTGGTTTTTTTATTGACGTGGGGGGACATTTCTGTCATCACATTTTCAAACTTTACTCAGCCTCCTCAAGTGTTAAACCTCCCTCCTCAATACAAAGCTGAAACTCCCAGGATGGCAATATGGCAGAGCATCTGCTTTGCATGTAGAAGGTCTAAGGTATAACCCCCAACATCTCCAGGTAAAGGCTCTGGGGCAGCAAGCACTGGGAAAGATCTTCTCCTGCCTGAAACCTCTAAAGAGCCACTCCCAGACAGCCGCCCTAGAGGACACGCTGAGCTAGAAGGACCATTTGACTTGGTAGAAGGCAGCTTCAGCACCACTGAACTCAATGTCCTGTAGGAAAAGTTAACTGAAGGTCAGGCTCAGTGGTTAGTCCATATACATGTACAGAATACATACTCCTTATTTTGCACCATATTCCTATCGAAGCGCCCTGTTCGTTGATGACTCTCATCTGTGTGGTCTTCTGCTGAAGAAGAGATGATGGAAGCCAGTACCAGACAGCAGAGAAAATATATCCTGCAAGATCGTGATTCTAGCTTAATATTCATGTTCCTGATAAAAGAGGGAGGGAGAAACCACACACACTTTACCTAAAAAGAACTATGCAGCAAATACCATATGAAACTAAATACCTCCCAGACACCATCCTAAAGTAGATCAAGTAATGTTTATTTATTTAGAAAATTTATATGCTGCCTCTTCAAAGAGCTAATAGCAGCCTCTCACACAGTAAAACTGTGCTATAAAATCTTATAATCACAGAATAAAAACAAGCCAGGACATAAAAAGAGGCAAACACCCCAGTATACAGCAGCTTAACATGATGTTCAAAAGACAGTCTTCCCACTAGAAATGGAACATAAAGATAAAAGGAATGTTTTACCCTGGCACAAACTCCACTGCCTTCCCAACACTAAAAGGATATTCTGTCTAGTCCTGCACCATATTTTTTGGCCTCACATTTGAGGTGAGAACTGTGCGAGAAGCAACCTGAAACACATTCTGCTTTTTTGTGCTGTTTGTGGCACCTGTTTGCATTCACTGTTCCTTTGATCTGCTGCTGTTTCAGCACAATTTTTTAAAGCTTCTCTCTCATTCACTCTGTGTTCCCAGCCCACATGGGGATCACACAGCTAGTCAGACTTGGGGCAGACAAAGTCTCAGTCCAGCCATAGTTGCATGACAATGAACATCTGGATGCACACGGAAACAGGCATCCAAGCACATCTACACCATTGAAGGCGATTTACTGCAGCCAGACCATTAAGATGTCCATTTGGGTCCATGCTCTGTTTTGGCCTCATAACCAAGGCATCGGAAGTGCCCTCTGCATTTCCCACTCTATTTTTCTGGGTGAGAAATCATCAGCATTGGGGGATGCTCTTCAAGGGATGCGAAAATGTTCACAATAGTTGTTCTCCTAGCTCACATCCCAACAGCCCCCTACAGAAGGGTATCATAGGCAGTAGCATCAAAAAAGCCAGAGGTCTGGGAGAATCAACAGGTTTGCACTCCACTCACCTTTCTCCCAGCATACAACTGCCATGGCAACCACCACACTAGTGCCAAAACCAGGCTAAAACCCAGATTTGAAATTGATCTCAATAATCCACGTCATCTAGGAATACCCAAGCTCTCAAGGTACTTCAGCAACTTGCCCTAATCAGGATCTGATCCAACTGTTTTGCCTCCAAGAAGAGCTTCCAACAACAGCCTCCTCAAGCCGCCTTTGTACTGGAACAGCAGCATCCAAATCAGAGTGAAGACAAGGGATTATATCTGCAATGTGCTTGGCAAACCTGTCACAGCAGGCTCTATGCGATATGCCTTGGAATCAGCATACAACAAGCCCTCATTACTTGGAACAAAGATACCACACAACCTGGTGAGTACCCAGTGATTGTGTTAAACTCATTTCTTTGTGCCACCATGAACACCACACTCTAAAATGAGCTCTAGCCTCTGGATGAGTATTATTTATTTACTCGCTTCATTCATAGTCCCCCTTTACCACTGAGACTCAAGGCAGATTTATACAGCATAAAAATAATGGGACTGAACAGCATGAGATACCCATACACTTAAATAAGACTATGATCACACACAAAAAATTACAAACAAAGGTATGTCATAAAATGACATAAATAATGCAAAGAAGAATGGGATTTCAAAAACAGAATCTAATGCAGTAAGAGCAAGATAGTGCATATAATAAAGAGAAAGTACAGCCATGTTCCCTTTATAAAAGTGCCCTCCATTTGGTTACACCACAGCCTTCTTCCCCTTTTCAAAATGCCCTCCTGGAGAACTCTGTTTTACGTGTATGTTTGAACAAACAGTAAAAAGGAAGCCATGGCCTTCAGTTAGCAAATCTAAGCAAGGCAGTTAATGATAGGACATTTTAGAGGTCATTAATTCGTTAAGCTTGCTGTAAGTCAGAAGCAACCTGATGGCACATAACACACACAACCAAACAGTTTTCCCCCACCTACTGTCCCTGCAGCTTTGTCACCCCAAGTTTCCTGGGAGACCAGGAAAACAAACAGCCTCCAGATGCTGACAGAGAACACTATGGGGCAACAGGATCAACAGCCCACGCCATCTGATACCCCACAGATCAGTCTGACTCAACTGCCTCCTTCAAGGGCAGCTCAAGAACTATCAGAATACATCAGTATGGGAATGGACTATGCCCTTGGAGAAGAACTGGGCCTTTTAGGAGTCTACGTTTCGCTAGTAAGTGATTCTTATGTCACCTTCTGCATTTTAAAATTTTATATATTTTTGGAAACGCAACTATACACAGATGTGAGTAGCAAACAGTGGGAATTTTATAGCCATAGGCACCTTCATTTCCTTATGTTTTCTACTTCTGGCCAATTTGTTTTCCACAACCACATTGAACCAGTAATGAAAGGTCACTTAAGATGCTTAAGAACATCAAGAGTCAATTTGGTGTAGTGGTGAAGTGCACGGACTATAATCTGGGAGAACCGGGTTTGATTCCCCACTCCTTCACTTGCACCTGGCTGGATGACCTTGGGCAAGCCATAGCTCTGTACCAGCTGTTCGCTCAAGGACAGCTTGGGAAAGAGCTCTCTCAGCCCCACCTACCTCACAGGGTGTCTGTTGTGGGGAGGGGAAGGAGTTTGTAAGCCACTCTGAGACTCCCTTGGGGAGTGGAGGGCGGGGTATAAATCCAATCTCTTCTTCTTCTTCAAACAAACTACTACTGATAAATCAGCCATCAGAGTTCCACAATATGACAGTCTGGCTACTGCATCTGCTTTTACCCTCATTTTAAAATGGCTGGCTGCAGCCATGGATATGCATTCTTAAACTATTGATTTTAGTAGAAGTAAAGTGTCTGTAACTAGGAGCTGTGGCTTTTAGCTTTAGCTACACTTCTGGAGTGGTTTAAGCTATGTTTCTATGATAAATAGGTATATGAGGCAAAGAATCAAGGTACTTCTCCAAACCATTGCAAAATATTTTAGTCTATTGAACTAATATCGAGTATTATTGTAATACATTTAGATTCATTGTCTGACATATTTCAATGTTTAGCCAAATATCTAGTTTTTGACCATACAATTATTTCATCATTTCCCCACTCTTTTTTATTTTATATTGTAAGCAACACTGGGCACAGACCTGTTTATTTTATACTTTTCCTAAAATGAAAACATGCTTTTACACATGCCCTACAATACGAACAACACCTTTTCAAGAAGTATTCTCCTGTCATAGTTTGCTTTTGCTATCACTGTGGCAAATTTGACTACAAAGAGATAATTATTGACTGTCCTAATTCAGCTATGAGTGGCAGTCATTTGCTCAGAGACAAGAGAATGAACAGGCCTTTAAAATTCCAACATTTACCTTTGGTTGACTAAGTAATGTGGTTAGTGTGTACACAAGTAGAACAAACAAACAAGCCAGAAGATAACACTGTGCGGCAATACGATTGGGCCATAATTTAAATTTATGTATGGGATATAAAATCTTCCTTACTCTCCAACTCTTCTTATTCCACACCCCCCCACAACCATGGGTACAGCTGTTCTTGAACATTACATTTGCAACCAATAAAGGATTTTGCAGGAATCATACTGTGTCGGTATTTGGCTACAACAGTATTGCTTGCCTTATGCAAGAGTTTAGCCTCATAACCTCCCTGGGGTACACAGGACATGTTGAAGCTATTTTAATATGGCAGGGACAAAACATAATGTGAAAATTGAAGGCATGGTAACAAAACATATGTTCACAGTCAGCCTTACTTCCATGAACACTTTTTTTACACTCCCCACTTCCATGTTTTAAACTAAGGATCTATACATAATATTTTAAAAAACAGCTTGCTTATACTACCTTTGGCTGGCAAACAAAACACCAACAGGTGGAATATGTCATCATAACTCTAAGAAGGAGAAGGATGCTTTTAACCTAAATATTACACTTACTTTGTTTCCACCAGTCAAATATCCTAAAAAACAAAACACAAAGCTGGGTATCACTCAATAGTATAACCCCAGAGATTTTGTTGTACACGTGTGAATCATCCTTCCATTGGACTATACACCACATTGTGAAAATTTTTCTACTTCACCATACTTTTCAAAAGGCGAAGTGTACATTTTAAAACAGGTTTTGCACTTTCCTCGGGCAAATATTACCAGAAACTGAAGTACAGTTTTCTGGAATAAAAGGCAGGATTTCATTAAAACGAGTGTCTTGCTTTGAATTTTAAACGTTTACCGGAGTGTTCGGGATGCGCTACTAGACTTTTCTATTTTCTTTTTAGCTAGGCGCCACTTCCAGCTACGGCCGGCGGCGACCGCAGGTTACCGGTGCCTGGAATAAAGCTGCCTCCTCCCCAGCCAGCCCCGAGGATCGCCCCTTCCACACGACCCGGCAGCTGCGTAGGAATCCGAGTGCGGTGCGTGGGAGGACGGGCGAGGGCTCCCGCACCCCTCGCCACTCGCCCCGAAAGAGACCCTCTTCTCTGTGCTGGTCGTCGCCTCACCTGCTCCCGGGATCCCCGTCTGTTGCTGCTACGACGTCTCTCTCAACGGGCAGCGGAGTGAATGGAATTGTACACTCCAGGCCACCATCCCTCTTTCTTCATGTCACCTCTGAACCCTTGTACGTGTCACTCGTCCACGCCCCCGTCGCGGGCTATTGGCTGGCCTTCCCATTGGAGTCCGACGTGGAAGGAAACCCGTACAGGTGGGGTGCTGGTGCCACGCCCCCTTCTCCTCCTCGAGGGACGCGATCCCTCCTTCCTCATGACGTGGCTTGTACCTTGGAAGGCTACGTTCTCTTTCTCCCTCCCTCCCTCCCTCCAATGCTGTTGTCGAGGAAGGGCTTCCCTGTCTCCGCCTTAGTTACTACGAAGCCCTGCCCCTTTTTCTACTGTGGCCGGCAGGTCTGCTAAGAAACAAAACCCACGCAATACCTTTTCCATATGGCTAACTGAAATGACACGAAACAGCGTGCAAGCTTTCGAGCCAATCGGCTGCCAACCTCCAAGTGATGGCTGGAGATCTCCCGGAATTGCAAGCAATATCCACAAAGAGATCAGTTTCCCTGGAGGAAATGGCAGCTCTAAAGGGTGGATAATATAGGATCATATCCCCGTTGAGGTCCTTCCCCTCCCCAAATTCTGCCTTCCCAACCCGAAGCTGTCAACCCTCTCTGGTGGTGTTAGATGCTGACAGGCGCACAGACTTGCTCAACTGCTGTTGACTACCTGACTACCGAATTATTTTATTGTGTTGTTGTCGGCACTGCTCTCCCACTCCTAGGAGCGTGTGTCCTCCGGTTGTTCACCTTACCACAGAGAGGCTTCCACCTGTACTTTGGTTGTGTGATCACATAATCTTGGGGCTTGTTTCTACAAATGGTTCTCTGAGTAAAAAGAGTATTTTGTGGTTGCCGAACCTCTCACATGTTTATTCAGAAGTAAATCTTATTGTGTTCAATGGCACTTGTCCCCAGCTAAGTGTGCAGAGGATTGCCCCTAAAGTATGGCTCATGACAACGACAATACAAAAAGCTTTCTCCTGTGACTTTGCACAGGCTGAACATCTCATTAAAATCTGCTGCAACCTGTGTAAAGCATCTCTGTGTGCTTAGTTTGCACACTCAGCATACTAGTCACAAGGGCTACAGATTTTTGGTGTGCAAAGTAGGCACAACTAAGGGTTTTGTGGGTTTAAGCCAAAGTCATGCTTAAATCAGGTCAGGGTGCAAGCACTGATTGGGTTTTCCAAAGGAATATCAGAATATCTGACAGCTACTCCCACCTTTTTATTTCTCATCTTTCTTTGTTCCCAGTTTGCTTACAATATGACAGCTTTGGAGCACTTTAAAGGCTACATAATTTATTGTGGCATAAGCTTTTATGTAGGCCCTGACCTGGATAGCTCAAACTTATCCCAATATCATCAGATCTTGGAAACTAAGCAGGGTTGGCTCCAGTCAGTATTTGGACTGGAGACTACCAAGGAATACCAGGGTTGCTACACAGAGGCAGACAATGGCAAGCCACCTGTATTCATCTCTTGCCTGGAAAACCCTATAGGGTTGCCATAAATCAGCTGCAAATTAATGCAGGTTTTTTTGTAAAGGCTTTTATGTGCCATAACCCACACACGCACACAAACAAGAAGGGGGGCAGAGGGCTCACAATTTCAAGACAGAAGAGGGTTATACCATAGAACTTGGATGAAAACAAGACTCAGAACGATAAATGATCCAATCAGATTGACTGTATCCATTCCCAAGTGCTGATGAATTGGAAAAGTAAGATGAATAGTGTATATAAATCTCCAAGAGGTACTACTGCTTTCTGTAGTTTCAGGGGGTAGCTGTGTTGGTCTGCAGTAGAACAGCTATATATGAGTCCAGTATACAGTTGCCGTACCCTCTCCCCCGCCACCAGCAGCAGGTGGAGGGTACGGTTCTCAGCTCCAGACTGGGAAACTCCTGGAGATTTGAGGGTGAAGATGGAAGAACAGGGACGTCAGTGGAGTAGTGCCATAGAGTCTACCCTCCAAAGCATTCATTTTCTCCAGGGGAACTAATCTCTGTAGTCTGGAGATGAGCTGTAATTGAGGTATCCTCAGGTCCTACCTGGAGGTTGGCATCCCTAGCTTCAGTAGCACTTTAGAGATGAAAAAAAATTCAGGGTATGAGCTTCCTAGAGTCAAAACTCCCTTTGTCAGATATGGGTTGGAATGGAAATCTCTATATGGGAGTGGTGTTGCAAAGAAGGAATTAAGGAAGGATACAGAGGTGCAATGAACATTATAACCAGCTTGATTAGAGCAGAGGGGAAATGCTTGAGGGCAGAAAATTAGCATCTGTAGTGAGATAAGAATCCTATGTCCCTATTCAGCCCTGTGGGGTGGTCCATTGTTCTGAACTTGTGAATGAACTCAAATTCAGCAATTTCATGTTGTAATCTCCCCTTGAAGTTCAAAGTTCAAAGACTGCCACTCTTAGGTCAGCAATGGAATGACCTGAAAGATTAAAATAATCTCTCACAGGTTTTTGAGTGTCATGGTTTTTAATGTTCGATTTATGTCCATTTATTCTTTCGTGTAGGGACTGACCTATTTGTCCGAGTGAAAGGGCATTGATGGCAATATACAACATTGGAAGATGAAGTAGTGAATGAACCTGGTATGGTATGGCTGGTGTTCGGGCTGGTGACTGTGTTGTCAGAATTAATATGGGAACAGAGTTGGCATCTTGGTTTGTTGTAGGACTTGGTCTCAGATTCCACGTCCATGATAGGAAGGTCATTGTTGTGGGTGAGAAGTTAGTTAAGGTTGGGAGGCTATCTGTGGTCAAGAAAAGGTTTGCCTCCCAGTGCCTGTGAGAAAAGAAGAAGAGTTCCATCCACCTGATGTAGTAAAGAAACAGATCAACAAAACTAGAATGATACCAATGGACAACCTGCTACAAGATAAGCCAAAACAAAACAACAATTTATGTATTTATTTATTTATTAATTTAGATTTATATCCCGCCTGACCGACATTGCTGGTGGTCACGTACAGCTCTCAGTTCAAACCGGTTCAACACGTCATTTACAACTTATGCTGGAAAATGATACTCGTTTGGTATAGTAGTTAAGAGTGGCAGGACTCTAATCTGGAGAACTGACAGGACTCTGATCAGGCCAGTGTCAAATCCAATCCAACACTCTGTGTCACACAGTCGCAAAAACCTATCAGGTCCACCAGCAGGGCCAGAATTCCAGAAACCCTCCCACTGTTGCCCCACCCAAGCACCAAGGATACAGAGCATCACTGCCCCAGACATAATGTATCCAAAGTGTACTCACTGTTTGTAATGCTGTTTGTATTCCAAAACAACCACGTCCAATGGCTGTATTAAGGTCTTTACCAGAAAAAGTAAAATTCAGAATAAATTCCAAATTCCATAAATGAACATTTGTCCATTTTGAACAAGCAGAAATTTTTACTTGATCTTTTTAAAAGTTTGAAATTGGATTTTCCTTTGCAAGGATTGGGGTGGTGGAAAATGAAGTTTGAGTAAATAAAAGGTCAGTTGGGATAGAAAAATATGGCAGGAAGTATTGCCTCTGGAACCTTGGATCATTCACATTTAGAGCTTGTGCCTCTTCAAATTTCCTTCAGAGGGCAAGAATATTGCTTTTTTAAATTAAAAAACCCCTCTGATTCCCAGAAGACTATGTTCTAATTTCCCTGCATTAAGATCTATAAAAATGAATGGCCCTATCCACCCAAGTATAAAGAAGAAGAAGAAGAAGAAGAGATTGGATTTATACCCCGCCCTTCACTCGGAGTCTCAGAGCAGTTTACAAATTCCTTTCCCTTCCCCTCCCCACAACAGACACCCTGTGAGGTAGGTGGGGCTGAGAGAGCTCTTTCCCAAGCTATCCTTGAGGGAACAGCTGGTACAGAGCTATGGCTTGCCCAAGGTCATCCAGCCAGGTGCAAGTGGAGGAGTGGAGAATCAAACCCAGTTCTCCCAGATTAGAGTCTGCGCACTTAACCACTACACCAAACTGGCTCTCCAGTGCCCCCATGTAATTTTTAAGCAGTTGATTAACTTTAACTGGAAACTACAGGATATTACTAGATGAGGAAAGTCATAGAACAGCCAAAATTACTAAACAGAAGAGCCAAAAAAAAATAGAATGCATCAAAAGGGAAATTTCTAATTATTTCTCTAGTTAAGAAAATGTGAACTAATATAGTCTAATGTAGCTTGAAGAATGAGCTGTGCTCCAGGCAGTTAGTTACTGGTTCCAATCTCATTGCAGCCACAAATTCAGTGTAGCCTTAGGCAAGACACTCTAATCTCAAAAAGCAGATAATAGTACCTTACAGGGTTGTGGGGTTGCCAACCTCCAGATGGGGCCTAGCGATCTCTCAGAATTACCATCTCCAGACTACAGAGATCTGTTCCCCTGGAAGAAGGGGCTGCTTTGGAGGGTGGAGTCTATGGCATTGTGGCCCAATGAGGTCCCTCCTCTCCCCCAACTCCACCCTCCCCAGGTTCTACCCCCAAAATCTCCAGGAATTTTCCATCCTAGATTTGGCAGCCCGGCAAAGATGTGAAATGCTGAGAACACTGAAAACGTACTCTTAAAATGCTTAGTAGGAATACCAATATTTGCTGTTTCTTATCCTCTAGTCAAGAAACTGTCTATTATTTATTATTTAGGACATTTTTATCCTGGTCTTCCTCCAAGCAGCTCAGGGAGGCTTGCATCATTCTCCCTTCTTTCATTTTATCTTCATAACAACCCTGTGTGGTGGGTCAGGCTGAGAGAAAGTGACTCCTCCAAGGTCACCCACTGAGCTTCATGATAGGGTGGGAACTGATTCCTGGTCTCTAAGATCCTATTCTGACACCATAGCCATTATACCTCATGGGTTCTCTTGATTTGAGTCACCATTTCCAGGAGACCAGTGTGGCATGGTAGGACTGGGGGTCCCATGTATGGTTGCCAACTCCGAGTTGGAAAATTCCTGGACATTTGAGGGTAGAGACCAGTGTTCCCTCTAAGTCGAGTTAGTGTGAGCTAGCTCAAAGTGTTCTAGCCTCCAGCTTACACATTTTTTTTAGCTCAGGAAGGATGGCTCTAGAGCAAACTGATTTAATGCAATAGCCAAATTGCTCACTCACAACTTTAATGTCAGTAGCTCACAAAGTAGAGTTTTTGCTCACAAGAATGCACAGCTTAGAGAGAACATTGGTAGAGATTGGGGAGGGTGGGGTTTGAGGAGGGGAGAGTCCTCAGCAGAGTATAATATCATAGAGTCCACCTTCTAAAGCAGCCATTTCTCCAGGCAAACTAATCTCATCTGTTTGAAGATTAGTTGTAATTACAGGAGATCTCCAGGCTACACCTAGAGGTTGGCAACCCTAGACCCATGTTCCAGGCATCCATGAAGCTCTTTATATGACCATGGGCCATCCCTCAGTCTAATCTACCTTACAGTTGGAGTGAGGGTAAAATGGAAGAGGGGAGAACCATGTGGTAACAGGGACTCCTTGGTGGAAGGATGGGATTTTTTTAAAAGTGAGAGATTCCTGAACTCTCTCTGACCTTTGTGTGAGGGAACAGGTGGTTCCTTCACAGCTCAGGGCTGACTGACACATGACAAAGTCCATGAGGGGAATACATGGTCACCACAAGGACTTTGGATCAGATATGTGGCTTGAGTTCTGTGTCTGCCTCCAAGGCCTGAATGTGAAGCTCCTTTCTACCATCTCAAGTCTGAATGTTCATTTCTGTAAAGATCCCACCCTGCTTACGGCAGAGAGGTCTTGTCCTTTTGGCTTCATTTGTGTTACCCAGTGCTATTCTCCAGACTTGGTCCTATCAATGTCCTGTCATCTAGTACCATTACTTCCTAAGGTTGCCAGGTCTGGGTTGGAAAATACCTGGAGGCTTTGGGGGTGGGTCCAGGAGAGGGTGGAGTTTGGCAGGGGAGGGGCCTCAGCAGGGTACAGTGCCATAGAGTCCACCCTCCAAAGCAGCCATTTTCTCCAGGGGAGCTGATCTCTGTCAGCTGGAAATCAGTTGTAAAAGCAGGAGATCTCCAGGCCCCAGCTGGAGGCTGGCAACCCTTTTACTTCCCCTGCTTTAACGGTCTGTAATTCCTTTGTGCCTTGTAAAGGCCTGTCTCATTACAGTGGGTCAGTTCTTCTTTTGCTCAGAGTCACTCTCAGAAACCTTGATTCTGCTGAATCCTTCACTAGCAACAGCCAGGCTGGCTGAGGCTGGGGAGGAGAGCAATTCTCTGCTGCTTAGTATACCCTTGACTTGTCTAATTGCTCATGTACTTTGCACAGAAATGTTAAACAATGAGCATTTCCTGACTGAAACAACCACATCTGGTTTTAACCACAAACTGTAAGAATTCATAGCAGTGCAAGCACAGAACTGAAGCATTTATCAATGGAATAAGTGAAAACACATCTCTCCATTCAGGATTAGCAGATCCATTTTAGAACAGGATTCTCTTCCCTTAAGGGCATGGTCACAGATTGGCTGGTTGTACTACGATTGACATGTATTGTAACAAATAGGCCTACCATTTGATAGATCACATGTGTTTAGGTATTTCTCCCCCCCCCCCTTTTCCCCAGAGGGGACCCAAAGCAGCTTGAAGCATCCTCCTCCTCCATTTTATCTTTACCATAGCAATCCTGTAAGGTAGATTAGGTTGAGAGAGTGACTGACCCAAGATCACCTGGCAAGATCCATGGCAAAGCATGGAATTGAATATGGTTCTCCTAGATGATCCTAAGTTATGTACTGTAACCACTACAGCACAGTGTCTTTCTTTCTTACAAAGTATTCTTACTGGATAAATACTACTTACAGATATAAATGAAAGTCTTTGTAAAGAACTAATACAACTATACCACAAAATAGTATGCCACTTTTTGAGTTTTCCAGAACTCTTCATCGGGCTGGATGTTCAGCACAAAAAGATATAAACAACAAATCACTGGGCAAATGTTTGCTGATGCCACACAGAACACCTGGATCCACTAAAAGTTCAAGTGCAGAGGAAAACATGGTAGTCCACTTAACAGAAGTAGAAATTAATTTATTTTTTAATATTATTTCTTATTTTTGCAAAACAGAAATATAATAAAAAGAAAATGCAGAAAAGAAAAAATGATTACATATTGTAATTATATCTGTCAAAAGATGATTATATATAACAAATATATGAGACAGAAAATATTTCTCCCCAACACCCCTTCATTACATAGAAAGGTTTTGGGGTCACTGTTTACAAAATACTATAAAACTTACTTTTGTTGGGATAAATTTGCATTCAACATTTTACATTTTATTTATTATATTTATTTATTATTTTCTATTTCTACCCCGCCCTCCCTGTGAGCGGGCTCAGGGCGGCTTACAAAGGGCACACAGTGCCAACCCAATAACAGCTTAAAACCTTTTAAAATCCTACAACAATAAAAACTATTACACATAAAGTGCTTCCAGTACTAATGATGATCAACAGACAGATGGCGTCATACCAGGATCGAGATTTTTGAATTTCATAGCTAATATGTTCTTCAACTGAATTATTAATTTCACCATTGCTGCATACTCAGTACTGCATATTTTTGCCATTTCTATATCCTCACTATTACTTCTGGCAAACAGGTAAAAGTACAACTTAATTTAGATGGTACAGTAGGTAAAGAGACAATGGAAACCAAAATGGGTAATATTACCTACGGAGCAAAAAACACAAAACACCCACCCCAGGATGCAGGGGGTGCATCCCAGATCTTCTTTACTGAGTTGAAGACAGAACTCTGTCTTTGATGACAGAATTCTGTATTTCCCCAGATAGACCAAGATTGCAAAGAAAAATATGAAAATGATTAATACCTTTTATTAGGATTAAGCAAAATATGACAAAATAGCATGAAAGTGTTCAGGTTTTCCAGAGTTCTTCACCCAGCTGGATGCATGTAACAGTCTCTGTGCTAGTGGTTCTCAAGCTTTTTTAAGTGTGACCCACTTGTATAGGTACTGTGGTTTGGGGGCTCATTTTCAAAGCCACTTCTCACTGCCCCCTCCACATAAACTGTGGGAATTTTACATCAGTTAACACTGAACAAGTTTATATTTAATTTTTCATTTTTATATCTATAAATACATAGTGCTGTACATAGCGTTACACACACACACACACACACATATATATACAAATACACACACACACACACGTATCGTTCTGTGCGCCTCAGCATTTAGTCATGCCAGCCACATGACCATGGCGAAGTCTTCAGACAACACTGGCTCTTCAGCTTGGAAATGGAGATGAGCACCACCCCCTAGAGTTGGATTCAACTGGCTTTCGAGCAAGGGAAACCTTCACCTTTATACATAGACCAGTAGCTAGGGATTTTTTGGGGGGTGTGGGCTTTGGGGGGCTGCAGCTAATTAAATTAGAGGGAGGACCCCTGGAAGAAACGCTAGGGGGCAGACCCTGTGGGCCCCGCATTAGCTACAGGCCTAAAGTCACCTCCAACTTATGGCAACACTATGAATTAATGACCTCCGAAATGTCCAGTCATTAATTGCTTACTCAGGTCTTGCAAACTGAAGGATGTAACTTTGTTTATTGAATCAATCCAACTCATGCTGGGTCTTCCTCTTTTCCGACTGCCTTCAGCTTTTCCTAGCATTATTGAAGCATACCCAGATTTGCCATTGAGCTTCCCAAAGCCTCCTTGCCCAGCTCACCCAGTTCCTCCTCCTTCTTTCTGGCCTGCTAGAAAGTCATGACTCACTTTCGGGTCCCAGTCCACACTTCAAAAACAAACTGCCAGGTGCCATTTTTTTAAAAACGCATGGCAGCTTTAATAGGTAAATTGAAGCAGAGAAGCAGAAGCAGTGGGAGAGATAGATCATGCTTAACAGCTCCCAGCCATTTTCTCACTTAGAATCCTTGCCAGTTGCTTCTTAACCTACAGAGTTCCAGATGTGTGTTTATAAACACACATCTGGAATCCCTCTGGGAAGGCAGTTTAGGGGATTATTTTAGAGCAAAAACACAAAGACAGGAAAAGAGTCAAGTACCCTTCTCCTTCTATGGCTTCTCTGCTCTAAAGTCACTTCAGAAGCTAAGTTTCGTAAAAATGATGTGGGGTCTAAATGCATATAATATAATGTGCCTTACACTTAGCAATGGCAGATCAACCTGGGGGAAATGAGAGGTGGAAGGGGTTTGAGTAGGTTGGGCTAGAGGCCATAAGAGGCACTTTTTTGTTTTTCATGCACTACTTGTGTCACGTACAGATGTGGCTAACGCAGGTCAGAATGTGGGAAAGAGACATTTAAAAATGTTCTCAGAATGGATGTGCATCCTGATCTGCATTAATAAGCACACTGCATCACATGCAGGGGAGTTCAGATGAGCATGGTGTTGCAAATGCACCTTGACAATAGGTGTGCCACTGCAAATGTCCCTTTCAGGATAGCATAAATGTCACTTGCTCAAGGTACCTTAACCCTCAGTTTAGAGTAAAGGAAGCAATAAGGAGCTGTACCAGGTGCACAGACAGCCAATGACAATAATAAGTAGTCCGAAGGCACAGTATGATTTTGTAGCTGCTGCTGGTGGCAGAGGCCTGCACCTGGTGGCTCAGAAGAGCCCTGCTAAGCTTTGTGCTTCAGGGGATGGTGTCAGACAGTGGTTGGTGTAAATTGTGGCCCAGGGGCCACATGCGGCCTGCCACAGAGTTTTTTGCGGCCCGCCAAGAAGATTTCAGGACTTCAAGAAAATTGAGCCTAAATTCAATTTGCTCTCTTATCCCATCACTGCTGATATTGATATAGCACCTGAGGAGCTGCAGCTTGAATTTATTGACATGCAGTCAGATCACACTGTGAAAGAAATATTTAATGCTGTGACATTAGTTGACTTTTACAAATCTTTGTCTGCTGAAAAAATTTCCAAGTATGAAGAAATTTGCTGGGAAAATGTTTTCTATATTTGGGTCTACATATATTTGTGAGCAAAGTTTTTCTTGCATGATGATCAACAAGAGTAAATATAGATGCTCTTTAACAGACATTACCTTCCAGGCTGTGATGAGAATCTCAACAAGCAATCTCACTCCTGATTTCAAAAAAATTGTAGAAAAGTGTGATAGGGCACATTTGTCTCATTAAACTGATTCTAAAATTAAGTGTGCTTGCAGCTATAGATGATATGAAATTAGCACAATAAATAAGTTGAATAAAACTACCACTATTTTATTTAATTTATATTTATTGATTTTAATGATACAATTTATACCTTTTCTGAAATGCAAAGTTAACTAATGAATGCAATCATTTTAAAAGGTGCGGCCCTCCGCTAACCTCTGCTCCCACAAAGTGGCCCCTGAGCCAAAACAATTGCCCACCCCTGGTGTAAACTATAGGGGGCAGTGGGGCTCAAGGCTCTCTAGAATTTCGCAGCTAGGGCAATGCCCCAGCCAGCATCATGCAACTGTTCAGGCTATAAAGTTCTCATGTTCAGTCAGTCCTGTTTGTCTTTCTGAGTGTTGCCAACCTCCAGGTGGTGGCTGGAGATCACCTGGTATTATTTATTTATTTATTTATTTTTCGGATTTATATCCCGCCCTCCCCGCAAGCGGGCTCATAACTGCTCTCCAGGCAACAGAGATCAGTTTACCTGGAGAAAATGACTGAGATTCAGACTGCTATGAAGGATCTTTATTTTAAAAATCCACGTGATTACTTGTTGATGGCATGTTTTTGGAAAGATAAATAATTTCATATTGAAATAGTTTAATATAGATTACTAAGTATGGACCTGGACTGAAATTGAGTTTATGCCCCTGGCCTGAGATAGGCATGAGGCAAGTGGTGAAGTGAACTGCAAAAACTCTGAAGCCAAATAAATTAACCAACCAACAGCTTGCTCCTTAGGTTTAAACTTTAGATCGTCCTCCTCCTTCTTGAGCCCTTCCAGAAACTTCAAGTTGCCTGTTGTGTGGCAACTGTATTTGGGAGCTCTTACTCATCCCCTTCTTAGGGACCATCCACATAGTAACTATCTGGTCCATGTTTCAAGGAGCTCTTCCATACCCCGCCGTTCTTGCCACGTGTTGTCCCATTTGACCCAATTCCTCCTTTGTCACAACGCCGCCAGTCGCCCTCGATGCCGTCAGTTTTTACAGGGGGATCTTTGAGCCGCCCAGCAGAGGCACACATCTAGGTCTCGCCGAGGGGGAGTGCTGCACAGCTGGCCGAAGCTCGAAACTTCACTTCCCAACATGCACACGGGAAACTGAGACGGTGCACATACTCCGGGAGGGGAGGGGATCCCGGCGCTTCCCCAGGCGCGCCGCAGCTTGCCTGCCGGAGACTTCCCTGTTGTGCACGAGACACCCACCCACGCTAAGATGGCTGCGAAAAGCTCGCACTTTCACCTGAAGATGGAAGAGGCGATCGAGAGGTGCCGGGCGGACTGCCAGTGGGAGAGGCAGCTGGCGATCGTGGGGCAGATGCGGGCGCGGGCGTCGTCCAGTCCCCGGCGCAAGGGGGCCAAAGGGTCTCCGGAGTTCGGTAAGTCTGGGACTGCCCTGCAGGCTGGAGGGCAATTCGTTCGCAGCCGGCGAAGGGAGGCAGCCGCAGCGCCAGCCTGTCTCCAGCCGTGCTCAGATTTTCCCCGCCAAAGGAAAGGAAAACTTCTGAGAGGGCGCCCAGCCGCCTCCGACCTTCCCAGGCTGGCGCGGATGGGTTGGACTAGCTGGCGGCTCTGATCGCTTGCAGCCAGCATTTCTCCCCGCCACTTCCACTCCCCTCTACTGCGTCGAGTATTCTGCTCTCTTTCGTCCTTACATTCTGATACAGGCATTCCCCCTCCCTCCGCTTCCTCTTTTTTCTTTCTTTCTTTTCTTCTTTTAAAAAAAAACACTGAAAACGTCCCTGGGTTAGGTTTTTTTCCTTGCAGGCATTGTGCCATGTGAGCCAAAGCGCCCCCCTCCCCACCGAAACCCGACTGATTTAATCGGATCTTCAGTCCAGAGTTACTGTCACCCAGGTGTCTTTTTCAGTTTTGCTTTCCGTTCCCACCAGCAGCCGCCCCAGACTCTCAAGGATAGGAGTCTGCACGCGCCGCTCCCCCTTCCCCCAGTCGGGAAATCAGTGATCTGGAGAAAGTCTCCTGTCCAATAGGGAAGCCTCAAAGGAAGTCGAGCTTGTCCTGTGCTTCGGACACTTTTCTGAGTGGGCAAGTGGGAAGTGGTTTTCTTGGCTCATTCTTTTTCAAAAAGAAGGTTGAAGGGGGCTGATTCCTGAGCAGCTCACCTGATTCCTTTCCTAAGAAAGGCCTGCTCCTTCCTATTTAATAGTATAAAGCAGGGGTCATTTCATAGAAAAAGAGGTACAGGAGCTCATTAGCATAACTTATTTGCATATGCCACACCCCCTGACATCGCTGGAAGTATGTCGGAAGGCAAGAGAGAGAGAAAGAGAGAGACAGACAGAAAGGGGACAGCTACTAGTCCAAGCCTCAGAAATACCACTATTCTGGGAGGACAGCTTCAGTGGTGGCTGAAGCCTTCAGAAGGCTGGTCGGAGGAACAAGGACCTTTCCAGGAGATGGGTCATTTGGTGCAGCCATGACACAAGCAGGCATTCCCCCGCAAGGGGGGGAGGGGCTGGCACCAACTCCTGGAGCTGAGCTCCCCTGAGCACCTGCTCGAAATGACCCCTGCCAGTTGGAGCTGGCAGTTGAGAGGACCAGGAGCACAGATCCTGGAGAAACTGGTGGGTTTCTGTCAGCTTGCCTTGGTTGTGTGTCTGTTTTGTTATTCCATGTGGTCTCATGTTTATTGATTACTAAAATCTTGATATCCTGCCTTTTCCTCCATTCACAAAGGCTCAAAGCAGTGTACAAAGCAGCTCTTGCCAGAATAGGCACAGCACAGAAACAATTAAAAAAAAACCCTGAATAAAACACAAAACCCAACAGATCAAGATTCTCAAAAAATCACCAATAACATGCCAAATTGGGCATGCTCCAGACCTCTGGGAGACAGCTCCACAGGGACAGTACCATAGCTGAAAATTTATATATTTATTTGTTCACTTCATTTTTACCTCATGTTTCTTGCCAACAGGGACCCAAGGAGGCTTCCATCATTTGCCTCTTCTCTTTTATCCTCACAACAATGCTCTGAGGTGGGTTAGGCTAAGAGTGTATGACTGGCCCAACTTCACCCAGCAAGCTTCTATGGCAGAGTGGCATCTGAACCCATGACTCACAGATTTTAGCCTGACATTCTAGCCATTACACCACACTGGCTCTCCAGGAAAATGCTCCGGATTGAGCTGCAAAACATGGGTGCCAGGTCATGAAGGGCTTTAAAAGTAAGAACCAGCAGCTTGAATTGAACCAGGAAACATGTAGGATAGTATTCTTCAACAGATGGGTTGGGACCCTTAGGTGAGCCAGGCACTCAATAGGGTTGCCATAATTTTTCCTGCTTTTTGGAAGGATCTGTTGCCAATACACAAAAGTACAAGAGCAAGGTTACCACACCTCCTGCCTTTCTTTGCTTCAGTTATACCCTGGCTTTTTCTTCAGTGTGGACCCAAAGTGTCTAACATCATTATCCTCTCCTCCATTTTATTGACAGAACAACCCTGTGAGGTAGATGAGGCTGAGAGAGACTGACTGGCCCAAAGTCACCCAGCAAGCTTTTATGGCAGAGTGGTGATTAAAACTTCCGTATCCTAGTCTGATAACCATAATGGGGAGACATCATTCAGCAGTGAAGACTATCCTCCATGGCTTTAACTCTTAGCTTACTCTTTACTGTGGTTCACCTCCTGGTACTCGGCTTGTGTATTCTGTCCCCAGCTCTCTTGGTCTGCTGCTCACTATCCCAGACTTGACACCAGTGAGGTCCAATCCCTCTAAGCTGTGGCGTCTTGTGAGCAAAAATTCTACTTTGTGAGCTCCTGACATTAAAGTTGTGAGCGAGAAATCTGGCTGCTGCAAATTGCCCTTCTGTTGTCCATCTCCATGTTTCACTGAATACAGCTGTGCATTCTATACATGGCCTCTTGGACACCAGAGATGGGAGTTTCTTGGCACCACCTAGAGAAATTTTAGGATTCATCCGTGATTGCCCCAGTCTAGTTAATACTTCCCATATGTGCATGCATGAGGCTGAGGTCAGATCCCCACCACCTTTTCTAAAATCTGCATGGAGTGGGGAGGATAACTCAGAAAATCTCTCAAAGCCAAAGTTTGACTGTAACAGGTTATTTTTGTTCACACATAGCCCAGAGAGCCAGTGTGGTGTAATAGTTAAGAGCAGCAGACTTTGATCTGAAGAACTGAGTTTGATTCCCCGCTTCTCCACATGACGCCTACTAGGTGACCTTGGCCCAGTCACAGTTCTCTCAGAACTCTCTCAGCCCCACCTACCTCAAGGTTAGGTGCCTGTGGTGGGGAGAGGAAGGGAAGGTGATTGTAAGCCACTTCCTAAGAGTAAAGAAAAGCAGGACATAAAAACCAGCTCTTCTTCATATTGGGAAACATCTACAAAGGTAACTAAAGAATATAGAAAACAAATGGAAAACACAAATTCTTGCTAACTAAATTCTTACAGAATCTTGCAAAGATCTCCCCTGCCTTGGTCGGTGGATCAGCCTTATTCTCCCTTAGCCAGTGTCTGGGCTTGGTACAGGTGACAAAAGTTGGCTTCTTTCTGAATCATATTTCTAGGGGTCTGTCAGTGGCTGGATTCCTTGCTGGACCAATCAGAAAGTAGGATATCTGATAGGTATTGGAGTCGGGAGTCCATGGAATAGTGAAACAGCTAGATCTTTATTGCTGGTCCGGATGAAGCATACAACCCAGGGCTCGAAGCCCTCCTTTTATGCTGGTCAGGGACAATCCCCTGACCTCACCCAACTGGCCTGATAGGCTATTAGAAGTCTATTTACATTTCATAGGTTCCCTGGGAGAAACCTAGGTACAGGATTGGTGGCCGGTTTGAATCCACCTGGCCTTTGTTCTACCTGGCTGAAGCTCAGGTAGTTTTTTGGCCATGTGCTCTGGCCATGCTCTGGCCATGTGCTCTGGCCATGCGGTCGCAATTAAGAGAGCACATGGCGACCGCATGGTCAATACATAACACCCCTCCCCCCATAGTCCAGAACCCCTCTGCACACATAGTCTTTGAGATAGTCCGGGCATCTGCGCTCACGTCCAGAGCGCCGGGGGGTTGTAAGGTGGGGCGTGTTGCTTGTGTCGGCAGGTTGCGGTGTGGGTAGTTGTTCTGCTGGCGGGGCCTGTCTGCTCGGGGGTTGTTCAGGTGTGGATGGTGCGACTGCTTCGTCCGCGGGCAGGAGCGGCATCTCCGCAGTCTCCGGATCAGGGTCTGGCGCTGCTTCTGGAGTCGTGTCGATGTCACGGTCTGTTGGTGCAGGGAGTTTGGGGGCCTGGGTATCATCGTGGTTCTGGGTACGGCGTCGAATCTGGTCAATGTGCCGTTTCCAGACTGCGCCATCTTCCGTAAGGACCTCGTAGGAATAAGGCCCTGTGACTCGGACGATCCTCGCGGGGAGCCATGTTGGACCCCGCGCGAAGTTCTTTGCGTATACGGGGTCTTCGGGAGCGAATCCTCGGGCAGCTGGCCGGTCCTCTGTTGTTGGGTTCCCCTCAATTGCTCGGTCGGGATGTAGGCGGTCCAAGACGGTTCCCAGTCGTCTTCCCATCAGAAGTTCGGCTGGCCGGCGCCCGGTCCCTGAGTGGGGTGTGTTCCGTTGGGAGAACAGGAACTTGTACAGCTGCTCTTCCCAGTCGCCATGCTCCATCTTCTTTAACGCGTCCTTCGTTGTCCTCACCATGCGCTCGGCCTGGCCGTTGGTTGCGGGGTGGAACGGAGCGGAGCGGATGTGGCGCAGACTGCAGGCTTCCACAAACTGTTGAAACTCGCTGGAGGTGAAGGCGGTCCCGTTATCGGTCACGAGAGTTTCTGGCATTCCGTGTGTCGCGAAGATCGGCCAGAGACTTCTTAAGGCAGCGTTGGTGGAGGTCGAAGCTACCGGCACTACCTCAAGCCACTTGCTGTAGCTGTCAACAACGATAAGAAACAACCGGCCCTGGACCGGTCCCGCGAAGTCTAGGTGCAGGCGGGACCAGGGCTTGTTAGTAGATTCCCAGGATCGGACAGGAGCGTGTGGCGGATCTGGCCGTGACTCCTGGCATTTGGTACACTTCTGGACCCGCCCCTCAATGTCTTTGTCCAGGCCTGGCCACCATACGTAACTCCGGGCCAAAGCTTTCATGCGCACAATTCCCGGGTGAGCCTCGTGGAGGGCCTCTAGCACTCGGGGCCGCAGGGGCCCGGGGATCACCACTTGAGATCCCCATAGCAGGCATCCCTTGTGGGCTGATAGTTTGTGCCTGCGTGCCGTGAAAGCGGCGAACTCTGGTCCCGGTTTTTCCGGCCAGCCCCTTCCCACCCAGTCCGAGACACGGGAAAGGATGCGGTCCCACCGCGTGCGACGGGCCACATCCGATACCTGTACGGGGCGCTCCGGTAGATCCTCTAGGAGCGCGACGTGGAAAGCGGGAGCCGGATCAGGGTCGCAGGACGGGAGGGGAAGACGGCTGAGGGCGTCTGCATGACCCATCGCCTTCCCCGGGCGATGTACCAATTCGTAGGAGTAGCCTGACAAAAAAATTGACCACCGCAGGACCCGTGGGGACAGCATGTGAGGGGTCTGCCTGTGGGGGCAAGGAGACCCAGCAGCGGCTTGTGATCTGTGGCCACGGTGAACGACCGTCCGTAGAGATAGTCGTGGAATTTCCTGACGCCGGCTACGATTGCTAGGGCCTCCTTGTCGATCTGGGCGTAGTTCCGTTCTGCCGACGACAGGGTCCTGGAGTAGTAGGCAACTGGTACCTCCTTTCCGTTGGGTAGCCGGTGTCCCAAGACCGCCCCAACGCCGTAGGGGGATGCGTCGCAGGCCAGGATGATAGGGAGCCTCTCATCGAAATGCGCTAAGACCGCATTTGAAATTAATAAGTCTTTGACGGCCCGGAAGGCTGCATCATGCTTGGGACCCCAGGCCCAAGCCGCTCCCTTGTCCAGGAGACGATGCAGGGGTTCAGCGACCGCCGCCTTGTGCGGAAGGAAGGCGTGGTAGAAGTTCACAAGTCCCAAGAACGCCTGGAGTTCCGCCTTTGAGGACGGGCGGGGTGCACCTGTAATTGCCTCTACCTTCTCCTTTGTAGGGTGAATGCCGTCTGCGGTGACTTGGAACCCCAAGAAGGTCACCGAGGAGACTCCCAGGGTGCACTTGTCTTTTCGAACCTTGAGACCCGCGTCCTGGAAGCTTTGCAGCACCATCCGGAGGCGAGCTGCGAATGTGTCGGTGTCCGGGGCGGCGATGAGGACGTCGTCGAAGAACGGCTTCACTCCTGGAACATCTTTTAGGAGAGAATCCATTAGATTTTGAAAGATTCCGGGTGCTACGCTGACCCCAAATTGGAGGTGTTTTACCTTGAACGCTCCCTTGTGAGTCACAATTGTTTGTGCCTCGGCCGTTGCTTCGTCTACGGGAAGCTGCTGATAGGCTTGGGCCAAGTCTAATTTTCCAAATATTTTGGCACCCGCGAGGGAGGCCAGAACATGGCTGACCACCGGTACCGGGTACGCGTGGTCCTGTAATGCCTTATTAATTGTACATTTGTAATCCGCGCAGATGCGGACTTCCTCGTTAGCTTTGAGGGGGGTCACAATGGGAGTCTCCCACTTGGCGTGGGAGACCGGCTCGAGCACCCCTTGTGCCACGAGCTTTTCCAACTCCGCCTCCACTTTGGGCTGGAAGGCGAGTGGTGGCCGGCAGACGGCCACGCAGATGGGCCGGACTGCCGGGTCCAGGTCGAAGGAAACCGGGGGTCCTTTGTAGCAGCCCAATGAGCCATCGAAAACGGCAGGAAATTCCTCGCAGATGGATGAGAAGTCCGTAGAGCCCATGCGGTGTATTCCGGTCCACTGCACTCCGAGCGGCTTGAACCAGGCACGACCTAGGAGACTGGTTAGATTGCGCTCCACCACGAGAAGGTCCAGCAGGCCATTAAAGGCGTGGTACTGGACCCGGACCCTGGCTAACCCCTTAATAGCCACTGGGTTTTTCTGGAAGTCCCGGAGGACCAACCCAGCCGGCAGCCGCAGCCAGCGTGCCCCCTTCGGGCAGAGGCGGCGGAACGTAGCTGCGGACACAATTGAATATGCTGATCCTGAGTCCAGTTCCATGGAGCAAGGAACTCCCTCTATTCGGAGAGACACGGAAATTGCGCCCGGGATGGGCTGAGGCAAGTTCATTACCGTGGCCGTGGGAACGACACTACCCACTTCTTCGAAGTTCGCTGCTGGGGCACGGTGGCTGTTCCTCAGGCGGCAGGCCTGGGCGATATGTCCTGCTTTCCCGCAGGCGCGGCAGATGGCATCACGGAAGCGGCATGTCCGTCTGTCGTGGGGGTACCCGCAGCTGGCGCACGTTGGGGCCTGCCTGTTGAGGGAAGCAGAAGAGGGAACAGAGACAGATGCTGGGCGCCGGCCCTTGGGCCTGGGGATGCCAGGCTCACCCTTCTTTGAGCGTGGTTGCATCCGGTGGACGTCCTCTTCTTCGCTTGAGTCGGGTTCGGGAGGAGCCGCCTGGTGGACTTTGGTGGCTGCCTTGTCCTTTTGCGTTGTCCCGAAGGCTGCCGCAGTTTCGAGCATCTTCTCCAAGGTTGGCTCCGGCATTGCAATGAGGCGCCGGCGGAGCTTGGCTTCCCGGACCCCTCCCATGAAGGCGGTCTCCACATGGTCATCCATGTGGCGGAATTCGCAGCCCACGGCTAGTCGACGGAGTTCAGCCAGGAAAGTGGCGGCCGACTCCCCCGGCTGCTGCTGGCGCTGTATGAACTCCCAGCGCCTGGCCAGTTTTGATGGCTTCGGGGCGAAGTAATCGCCGAGGGTCTTGGTGAGCACGTCGTAAGACACCTCGGTGGGGTCTTGCGGGGCTAGTAGGTTCTGGGCCACCCGCATGACCTCCACCCCTCCGGAAATCAAGAGCCAGGCACTCTTCAGGTCCGCATCTGTGATTCCGCGGACCTTAAAGGCGCAACCCAGCGTCTTGAGCCAGGACTCCCACGTCTCGGGGCGAGACGTATCGAAAGGGGTAATTGGTCCCGGAGCGTTTGCCATATTTACCAGAGCAGGAGCGGCGGCGGCTGTTTGAGCGATGTCCTCGTGTCTTGCGGCGGTGCCGGGGAGCGCGGAGGCTTGGCGCTGGCTAGTGCCGGAGGATTGGGCTCAGAGCGGCTTGCGGCGAGGCGTTGGAGCGCTGGAGCTCAGAGATGCCTGCGGCCGGCGGGATGGAGCTCGCTGTGCTGCTGTGGTCTGCTGGAGAGTCGCTCATTGGGATCCCACCTTCGTCGCCACTGATATGTATTGGAGTCGGGAGTCCATGGAATAGTGAAACAGCTAGATCTTTATTGCTGGTCCGGATGAAGCATACAACCCAGGGCTCGAAGCCCTCCTTTTATGCTGGTCAGGGACAATCCCCTGACCTCACCCAACTGGCCTGATAGGCTATTAGAAGTCTATTTAGAAGTCTATTTACATTTCATAGGTTCCCTGGGAGAAACCTAGGTACAGGATTGGTGGCCGGTTTGAATCCACCTGGCCTTTGTTCTACCTGGCTGAAGCTCAGGTAGTTTCTTGGCCATGTGCTCTGGCCATGCTCTGGCCATGTGCTCTGGCCATGCGGTCGCAATTAAGAGAGCACATGGCGATCGCATGGTCAATACATAACAATATCCACTTAAAACTCCCATCAAAAAAGGCTTTGACCAATTAGCTTTTTCTACTTCGGTGTAGTGGTTAGAAGTGCGGACTCTAATCCAGGAGAACCTGGTTTTATTCCCACCTCCTCCACATGTAGCTGCTGGTGTGACCTTGGATTAGTTACAAGTTATTTCAGAGCTGTTTTCTCAGGAGCAATTCTCAAAAGAGCTCTCAGCCCCACCCACTTCACCGGGTGTTTACTGTGGGGAGGAGAAGAGAAAGGAGATTGTAAACTGCTCTGAAACTCCTTCTGGTAGTGAAGGGTGGGGTATAAATCCAATCTCTTCTCTTCTTCTCTCTCTTCTTCCTTAGGGCCCTAGAGTGTTTTGTGTATAACCCCCTAACAGTGTGGTGTGCAAAAGATAGTGTGGGATACAAAGGGGAAGGACTAGCTGTCAGACATGGGAGATTTTCTATTTACCCCTCCCCCCCCTTAGACAGTTTGACAAGTCATTGTGACATTAACATTTTAAAAACAATACCAAAGAGCAGGGAGTGTTTTCATTTGGAACAGTTACCCAGTAGAAGAAAAAAATTCTTCTAATAATTGTGATTTAAAAATGAATGATAATTGTGAAAATCATTAATGATCTTGTAGTCTCCTTTTGCCTTTTCTGGGTTTTCTCACCTCTTTTTAAAAGTCTTTATTACAACTGCAAAACCACATTAATTAATTACAAGTTAATTGCATTAATTACCAATTAGTTACATTAATTACAAATTAATTACAATTGCAATTACTTAATTATAATTAATTAATTACAAATTAAGATTAATTACAAATGAAGATCACAAGTAGTATAGATTAAGTTAAACACAATGCTTGCTAAAAAGTCATAATACACAATTAAGACATTCCATAGAGTTCATAACATAAACCCATAATCCATCTACCTCTACTGATACATTTAATGATTTGACTACAGTTGATATAAGTATCTTAGAATAATATCTTTAAACTGCTCTTTCGGCCTGAGTCTATTCTAGTACCTTCCAAATGGACTCCACTAGTATTTGACAAACAGTTCCTGAGAATAGGTTTTCTCACCTCTTATCATTACCTGAATTACAGTATTATGTTCAAAGGAAATTTTCCTCATGCTGAATGTACATGACATGTACCTTCTGGTGAGGGGTACCAGGAACTTGTGATAACTAATCACAAACTCACAGAATTCGTGGTGTGATGATTTACCAGAGTTTCCTGTGGACTTTGCACTGCTTCTTCCCACAAGGCACAATCCTGTCTAAGTTAAGCATTGGGCTGCCTGATCTGATGCATCTTTGCTCTGAAGCGTTTGTGGAGTTCTGTTTGAAAAAGCATGTTAAGAATCCACTGATTTTAAATGGGAGATGTTTTAATTAATGGGCCTTCAATGCACTTTGAACTGTTCCCATGCTTAGCATGGGTACAGAGAAGAGAATGAAAATGATCATAATCACTTAACAGAAGACAGTGATTCCTTAGCTCATGTTTAACACACTGCTACATCTTCTAAGCGGCAAAAGAATGCATTTCTCTCTTTTATGACCCCCTTTTATTCTCATACGCCCATGCATCATAATAGCTACCTAATAAGCAGAAAATGAAAAGCTGAAGCCTTTTCGCATTTGCAGGTGAAGCGATCTGGAACAGTTTCTCCTGTTAAACTGTGAGCAGCTGTTAGAGCATTCTTGGGTACATCTGGGTGCCCTGTTTTTTTTTTTATAATTTTTTTTTATTTTCAACTATAAACACAAACAAACAACAAACCCCATAACCCAGTATTCATACAATATAAACTTCCGAAGAATCACAATAATTACAATTAACTAAAGAAATACAAAGTTCAAATACTTCTTTGGTAGTGCAGAGCAAGTTGTAGGCGATTTTGAAATGTACTCAAAAAAATGAAACCATTTTTCCAGAAAATTATTTTTCACTGCAGGATTTTCCAACCTTTGAAGTTGTAGGGCCATTTTGTCCATAGCTGCAAAGTCCCAAAGTTTTAAAAACCATTGCCTCATTGTTGGACAGTCTTTAGTTTTCCATTTTTGTGCAATTAAAGTTTTTGCCGCTAATATAAAAAGAGAAGCCAAGTCTTTGGTTTGCTTTGTTGACTTCATTTCTGGCCAATGGTTTAAAAGTACTGAATCCATCGTAAAAGGAATAGAACAATTCAACATATCATTGATACGATTTACAACCTTCTTCCAGAATAAAGCAACAACTGGGCAAGACCACCAACAGTGCTTAAAGGTTCCTATTTCTCCACAAAGCTTCCAGCAATACGGAGCAAATGAGGAGTTAACATGAGAAATGCGTAATGGGGTCATATACCACCGAGAGTATATTTTAAAATTTTGTAATTTAATGTTTAAAGCTTTTGTAGAAAAAAGGGTGGAAGACCAAATGTCCAGCCATTGCGTCTCAGACCAGGATATGTTACAGTCATGCTGCCAGGCTCTTTGAAGTGAAGACATCTGGCTCCAACTGTTTTTATTAATCAGTTGATATATTAAAGAGATTAACCCTCTCGAGTTCTGTGGTTTTTTTAATATATGAGTTTCAAATAAAGACTGTTCTCTTATTAGAAGAGAAATTATGTTTGGGTTTCTAAGAAAATGACTAATTTGTTGGTAGTATAACCATGGAACTTTTATATTATATTTGTCTTCCAGTTGTTGCTTAGGTATAATTCCCTGTTTATTACAGAGGTCACCCAATCTAAACAAACCCTTGTCTTTCCATTCTTCATAAATGGGATCACTTATACCAGGTTTATGCCAATAAACACCGTAAGTGGTGATACTTCTGGAGCAAGCTGTGTTCGATATCTATCCCAGATTTTCAGCGTCAGTGCTAAGTACGGGTTGACTGGTTTTGCCAATACCCTTTCATTAGTTTTATTCCAAATTGTTTTAAATAATGAGTTCTTAACTAGTCCTTGCTGCTCAATTAATGCCCACGTTTTTGTTATGTGGGGTTGGGCGTAGATCACAATGTTCTTGAGTTGCGCTGCATAGAAATATGTTTCAAGATTAGGTAGACCCATTCCACCTAATTTTATCGGCTTTGTCAAAATAGAATATTTAACCCTTGGTTTTTTTTGTGCCCAAATAAATTTAGTCAATATTGATTGCCAGCGTTTAAAATCTTGTTTTGGAATTAAAAATGGTAAATTCTGGAATAGGTAAAGAAACTTTGGGAATACAAAAGATTTAATAGTTTCTATTTTCTCTAAAAGAGTTAAGTTAAGCTTGCTCCAGTCTTCTATATTTTGTTTAATTTCTTTCTCTAATGTGAATAATTACAATCATATATATTCTTAGTCTCTATCGGAAAATAAATGCCCAAATACTTCCATTTAGATCGTACCCAATGGAAGGGATATTTTTTTGTTACTTCTTCCTTAACCTGAGGACTCAAATTTAAAGGAAATAATTCTGATTTGTCATAATTTATAGTGAATCCCGAAATTGTACTAAATATATTAATTTGATCCTGCAACTGTCTCAAAGTCGTCTCTGGTTCAGAAATAAAAAATACTGCATCATCTGCAAAATAACTGGCTTTACAATAACATTCACCTATCTTTACACCTTTAATCCTAGGATCAGCTCTTATAGCAAATGCTAGCGGCTCCAACGACAACGCAAACAAAATAGGGGATAGGGGACACCCCTGTCTTGTACCCCGAAATAGATTTAATTTACCAGATCTATAATTATTTGTTTTAATCTGTGCAGAAGGGTTTTTGTATATAGCTTGAATAGATTGTAAAAAACGAGGACCAAAGCTCATATGATGTAATAGTTCTAGTAGGTAAGGAATTTCCACTTTATCGAATGCCTTTTCAGCATCTAGTGCCAAAAGTACAGCCTGTTTTTTGTTATGATTACAAAATTCAATTACGTTCAGAGTTTTCCTTACATTATCTGTGATTGATCTGTTAGGCACGAAGCCTGATTGGTCGGGATGAATATACTGGGAAATAATTTTATTTAGGCGGGTTGCCAATAGCAATGAAAATATTTTGAAATCATGATTCAGAATTGCTATTGGCCTATATGAGGCTGGGTTGACTTTTTCTTTTCCCTGTTTATAAATCATAATGATTTTGGCTTCTGACCAGGTTGGGGGAAGACTCCTGTATTCATGATATCATTCGTAAGGTCACAATAAAAGGGGAGTATTAATTCTTTAAATTTTTTATAAAATTCACAAGGCAACCCGTCTATACCTGGGGCCTTGTTTGATTTTGCAGTTTTCATAATTTCGTTTAACTCTGCAGTGGTGATAGGTTGGTCTAGCAAGTCCTTATGTTCTTTTGTAAGTTTTACATCAAATTTTATAGAATTCAAATACTGCTGAATTTTTTCTTTAGAGGGGTTACCTGAGCTATACAGTTTTTCAAAAAAATCATAAAAGTTTGTATTGATTTCTTTTGATGTATAACCTATTTGCCCTTTGGGATCTCTTAGTGCGTGTATCAAGTTCATGTTTTGCCTGCGTTTAACCCTTGACTTCAATAAAGTTAATGACCTTGGAGTTTTTGTTATATATTTCTGTTTAAGCAATAAAATTTGTTTTTGTACTGTTGATATATCTAATAAATCTAGCTTTTTCCTTTCCATCGTTAACTTGTGTAGTGTTTTTCCCCCCCATATTTAATATGACGTGCTTCTAGCCTCTTAATATTTTCTTTTAGTTCTAATATTGTATTATCCCGTTCTTTCTTATAAGAGGTTGATAGCGAGATCAATTTTCCCCGTATAACTGCCTTAAATGCCTCCCAGACTGTTTCCCTTGGCACACCACAGTCTGCATTAAAATAAAAGTATTCTTTAATAGATTTTTCTATTTCCTCACAAAATAACTCACTGTGAAGCAAGGAGGAATTTAGTTTCCATTCCCATCCCTTGCCATCCGGGGCATCCTTAGTAAAACAACAATCCACCCATGAGTGGTCTGAGATCTGTCTAAGGCCAATTTCGGAGCTCTTTATCTGATTAACAAAAGACTTAGAAACCAAAATATAATCAATCCGGGTATAAATATCATGGACAGATGAGTAGTATGTAAATTGTCTATCTGCTTGATGTAATGTCCTCCATATGTCTTCCACTTGAAAAAAAATCAAAAATAGCTTGGAGTTCTGTAGGTTTAGTAGTTGTCTTCCTTCCAATTTTTATTTTATGTGTTTTATCTAAAATCAGGTTTACTAACATACTTAAATCACTACCTATTATTACTGGGCCTTGCTGAAAGTCAGACAGTCTTTGCAAAGTATCCTTTAGAAATTTGGCCTGATCCACATTTGGGGCATAGATTGAAGCAATCGTAAGTGGATCCCCATCTAAAAGGCCTTTAGCAAAGATAAATCTACCTTTTGGATCCCTTTGGACTTGTTGGCATTGGAAGGGAGTGGTCTTAGAAACAAGAATTGCCACCCCTCTCGCCTTTGATGAGCCAGGGGCCTGCAAGTTTTGAGAAAACCAACTTGATTTTACTACATTTTTAGCCGTTGTTTTTAAGTGAGTCTCCTGTAGACAAACGAAATTTGGTCTTTCCTTATATAGTGCATTAGTGATCCTTCTAGATTTGATGGGATTTTTAAAACCTCTACAATTCCATGTAATACATTTAAACTGTATGGGCATAACTTAAATTTTAACTTTAAAGGAAACTTAACTTATAACCTAATTATAACTTTACCCACCACAACCCTACGCTCCACAAAGGAGCTGTCTCTAGACTCTCTTTTCACTTAAAGTATCAAAGAGAAGGGAGCCTAATAACTAGATTCCCTACACTATGAGGGGAAAGTTTTCACAAAAAGTAACTTTAATACCCTCGTCCCACTCCCTCTATAAAACTTGCTATTCAGTCTTCATGAATTTAAAACTATCTTGCTATCATAAAACTCTTTTTGTCTTCAATAACCTTTAAAAGTCAGCACTACTCTATAAAAGGACTGTGCAATAATACAAAAGAATTACACTCTATCTTTATCTAGCATTACTTCATGTTTAACCAAAAAAATTGTATTAAACTCCATATGAACTATTAAATTTCTCAAATAATAATATATGTTTTAACTCTACTTTAAATAATCATAATATATATTCCAGGGGTAAAAAGTATTACTTCATACTTAATAGCATTAATTAAATAACATTATGTTATATCCCCTTTTAATACATTCCTAATAATATTTAAATAGCACAAAAATAAATTAGGCTTTAACTTTTCTTTGAATAGTCATACTATTAATTCCAGGTACAAAAGTATTGCCACATACTTAATATCATTATTTATAAAACATCATGATATACTAGCATTACTTCATGCTTTGCCATAAAATTTGTATTAAACTCCATCTAAACTATAAAATTTCTCAAATAATAATTTATATTTTAACTATACTTTAAATTATCAGAATATGTACTCCAGGGGTAAAAAGTATTACTTCATACTTAATAACATTAATTAAATAGCATTATGTTATATCCCCTTTTAATACATTCCAAATAATATTTAAATATCACAAAAATAAATTAGGCTTTAACTTTTCTTTAAATAGTCATACTATTATTCCCATATACAAAAGTATTATCACATACTTAATATCATTATTTATAAAACATCATAATATAATCCCTTAATAGCTTTCTAGCAAAATAGTTCCATACTCCTAAAAATATGTTTCTCTAGTAGGCTTCCTAATAATAACAAAATGTTCTAATATTTGCTTTTTTAAACCTCTTATCTCTATTTCAATTTTACTTTAATAAGAAATAATACTTAGACTTATAATGCTATAAATAAAAATACTATGCAACCTACAATACTATAAAATTCTAATCATTTAACTGTTTATCAAATATACCTCCATAGCAATAAATCTAAAGGGCCTCAAAGGGCCCTGCATAGCTTCCATCATAAGATTTTACCCACTGAAACATTTCAAATGAAGCAAACCAGTTGCCAGAATTCATGTGTCATCAGAAGGCTCAGATGGGTATAATGAAAGTTCCTCTTCCTTTGTCAGCTGGACTCCGAAAGATTTCAGTAAGGTAAAGCCTGAGGCTTTATCAGTTGCTGTTAGTTGAGTGCCATTCTTATACACTATCACATCGGATGTAGGGCTCCATCTAAATCTGATTTTGGCTTCGAAGAGCTTAGTAGTTATTAATTTAAAAGATCTTATTTTCTCTTAACGTCTCCATTGAAAGGTCCAGTAAGACGATGATTTTTTTCCCCTCACACTGTAAAGAACCTCCTAGTCTGGCTTCTTTGAGTACTCTGTCTCTTGATCTTTGATACAAAAAGGTAGCAATCACGTATCTCGGGCGGTTTCTGGTGGCTCTGGCAAGTGGCCCCACTCTATACGCTCTTATTATAGCGGGCGCAATACCGTCCTCCATTTTAAGAGACTGTGCCAACCAAGATGATATCCAGGAAGCCAAGTCCATATTTCCCTCAGTGCCCTCCTCCAGCCCACGAAATTTTAAATTAAGCATTCGCCATCTGTTCTCCAAGTTTTCTAACCTGTTTGTTGTTGCAGTCTCAAAGGACTGTAGCTGTCTGACTTCTTCCTGAAGCGTGAGTGTAAGCTCAGAGGTGTTTTCAGCCATTTTCGCTACTTCTTTGAGCTCCTTAGAGCTCCTTAGTTAGGTCATTAAGCTTCAGATGTACCGGTTGGAGTAGTTCTGCCATAGAGTTCGTCACAAGTTGATGCAGGTCTGTACGAAGCTCTGCTAGGTCTTCTCTCGTGAGCGGAGAGCCGTCGTCTTTGTTGTTCTTTTTTCCTTGCGGAGATCCCGTCGCCATTTTAAGTGGTGCGGAGACTTGGGACCTCTGGGACGTCCGTCGGATTTCCAGGTAAAAAAAAGGAGTCAACCGTCCCCGAAGTCGTCGTGGAAGCTCTTGACTTGGTCTTAGAGGTTCTTCCCATATTTTAATGATGAGTTATGGCTGCAAAGTACCCGTTTTCAGGGATATTCAGGAGTGGGGATCGGGAGCCTGTTTAACAGACGTCCGCCATCGCGCGCCATCGCTCCGCCCCCCCTGGGTGCCCTGTTTTCCTTGCAGATTTCTCTAGTAAAGAAAGTCCCTTGGCCTCTGTGTGTACCAGATTCCACTTGTCCAGGCCATATAAAGGATCCAAGCAGTTTTGTTGCCCCACAGTCAGTTTGAATATAGGCTTTCTAATGTCATCAGTCTTTACAGGAACAACTGGATGAGCTTCAAACTTCAAACACTGGCCTGAAAAGTAGCTGCAGAGGAAATGAACTGGGGCCACAGCACTAAGGCAACCCATGCGCACAGGCTATGTAAAGCCAAGCAATATGCGGTGGACTCTGTGCATGTACCTCCAGTGTCTCATGTCATTTGGCCCACAGGGAGGTTGCTACTAGTACTATTTTGCAGACTGGAAAACTGAGGTTGAAGTTAAGAAGTCTATCACATTTTTTAGAGTTCCTCTAAGGAACTCAGGGTGGCATTCATGAGCAACCCCTGTTCTACTGAGTTTCTCCCTTTTCAAGAATCAATCTGTGTCTGAGGTGTATGTGATGTTAGTGTAGATTTCCTGTTCTGGTTATCTAACTTCTGGACTATGTTGGTTATCTATGGATTTATATTTCACAAAAGTCATATCAGCTCTTTAGCTTGCCTTGAAACTGTTGATTTTGTAACTAGTCTTCTCCAAGGAAATAAATTGCCTCATGATTTTTGTGTTTACATTACACATGGAACCCCATTTCAGACCTGGCTAGATGCCACGATTTGTTACTGAGGAAATCAACTGTCTCTTGATTCAGGGCCATGTCTAAGCTTTAAATGTACCGCAGATTCCAAACTGTTTAACTGAGGATTCATGGGAACTGTGCTCCTATACGGAGGCTATGGGTCTCTTGCCAAAGAATTTTCAGCATCCTTACAAAAACAATGATTCTCTATGCTCTTGGACGGCGGGGCGGGGTGGGGGTGGGGTAGGGGTGCCACCTCCTGATTAAGAAATTCTTGGAGATTTGGGGGTGGAGCCTAGGGAGGATGGGATTTGAGGAGAGAAGTCTGTAGTTTGGAGATCAGTTTTAAGTCTGGGAGATCTCCAGTCCCCACCTGGAGGATGGCAGCTGTATGGGGGAACAAATCTTTGACCACGATAGTTAAATTAGTTTTTCTCCTGTTGGAATTTGTAGCTTAGATTGGTTAGTTCAGGCAGGGTACACCTTTTAAAATTAGATTTTTCTCATCTGCTTTAGGTTGTTTGTCTCTGCAGGGAGGAGATTAGAGAGAATTGATATGATTCATGTTCTTGCATCTTGTTAGGAGTTCCCTGCTGAGAAGGATTAAGGATTAAGAAGTGAAAAGAGAGGTGGTGGGAGGAGAGGTTCTGTGGTCTCTTCAACTTTTGGAAACCTTGTACTGCTTATGTTTGTCTTGGTTGCTTCTTAGACATACTATAGCTTAAACCCGAAACAATGTTTTCAACAAGAGCAACAACAACAACAAATGGTCTGGAAAAGATCATAAAGGAGTGGATCAGATTACTCACCAGCTTTTCCTGTTTAATCTCTGCCTCACAGCAGAGTTGAGGAGCTGTTTGATTTCTCTGGAGGAGCTGCCCTGCCAGTTGTCACTTGGCCAGTGGGCCCCACCCAAGAGCATGTGTGTGCATTTATGCATGCATGCACACTCACATATGTGCACAGATAAAAACAGGAAGGAGTTTTAGGGGGTGTTAAAGGCTAGCTGCTTTATTTTGTGGTGCAGTTTCATGGACTTGAGCCTGCTTCCCTAGATACATGAAAAATATCCTCAGCTGGCAGAAATATTGGCACAGGAAAAATTGTAAACAATGCAAGGAATTGATGGGAAAGCAATATATAAATGTTTAAATCAATAATATGCTTTGATTCCTGGGGGGGGGGGGGGATCTCCAGAGTGTGAACATCTTACTTCAGCTGCTTGTGGAATGACCTTGGGTACTAAGGACTCCCTGGCACTGGTTTTATTTTGGACAATATAGGTTCTTTGTGAAAAGCATCCCCTGTTTTTAAGCTTAGGTTATTGTGGTGTGTTGACATATTGTCCCCAGTGACTTGGTCTAGATGGGTGATGAATTATAAATAGCCAATGAGTAAGTATTCTTTATTCCCTTGCCACTGGTTTCCTTTAATTGCAAAGAGGACACTCTGCTTAGCTAAAAACTGCTGATGAGTTAGTCTGTGTCTCACTGGTTTCCAAATGGTATTCTGAGGAACAGTTCAGGTTTCTTGAAACGTATCGGAGTTCTTCAAATGAGACAGTCTGTTTTGAAAGAAATCTTGTCTAATATTATTGGACTTCTTTACAACGTAATGCCACAGGAAAGTGTTGTCTAGATTCTATGGCATACTCCTGGTTTGTTTAGAGAAATGATGAGCCCAACAAGCTTTAAAAAGGAATTAGGTTTTTAAAAGGGGCTAGATAAACTCATGCAGGATAGGTTAGCCATCATGACTAAATGGAACCTCCATGATTAGAGGCAGTATACCTGCATTGAGGGCCAACAACTGGAGAAGGCTCTATCCTTCTAGGTGTATTTATTTGGGTCATTGTTTGAGACAGAGTGCTGGAGTAGATGGATCATTGGACTGATCCAACAGAGATTCTCTGATGTTCTTAAACAAGTCCTGACAGTGCTTTATATGTGTTTAGTGTCCATCATCATTTGCAATAGTTACAACTTGGGTGGCAAACATGAAAAAAGTTCATGTGATGTTGAAAGGATTCCTTCAAGGCAGCAAGTTTGAAAACTAACTGCTCTGTTCAGTGTTACAACTAGGCTTGCCAGGTCTGGGTTGGGAAATACCTGGAGACTTTGGGAGTCGATCCAGGAGGGGAGAGGCCTCAGCGTGGTACAATGCCATAGAGTTCCGCAGGGCCAGCAAAATGGAGCTCTTCCGCCAGACTTTTGAATAGGAGCCGCCACCAAAGATACCACCCATCATTTTTAACATCTATGATGACCCTGGTCCTATATGGTCTTGGCACAGGGGCGGGGGGGGGGGGGCTATGCCACCCACTAAGTCGCCACCAGAAGTGATATCATGGAAGCTTTTATATATTTTAATTGTATTTATTATGAATGTTTTATTGATTTTATAGGTTTTAATGTCTTTGATTGGCCATTGGCCCATGTAAGCTGCCCTGAGCCCGCTTGCAGGGAGGGCGGGATATAAATCTCAAAATAAATAAATAAAAATAAATAGAGTCCACCCTTCAAAGCAGCCATTTTCTCCAGGGGAGCTGATCTCTGTCAGCTGGAGATCAGTTGTAAAAGCAGGAGATCCCCAGGCCCCACCTGGAGGTTGGCAACCCTAGTTACAATGTAGTATTGGTTTACCAGCCCATCTGATGGGGATTGGTTTTACAGTCATGTATCATGGCTAAAGAAACAAAGAACTCAGGAATAACAGTATATGTATTTATTCATTCATATAATTATGCCCTGTTTTTCTCCCCAGTGGGGATCCAAAGCAGTTTTACAACATTGTTCTTCCTTCTTCCATGTTATTCTCACAAAAACTACCCTGTGAGGTAGATTAAGCAGAGAGTGACTGGCCCAGGGTCACCTCATACATTTGAGTGGCAGAAGAAATATATGTTGTCAGAGGAGTTGCATCCTTGCAAATCACAAGAAGGAAAATTAGTACACGCAACGCTTTCCCTTTCAGAACCTTTGTCCAGGTCTTATAGCCTGTATGGCTTTTGTTTCTGTCTGATGTTACCAAATGAATGGAGAAAACAAATCTGTTAGGGTTGCCAGCTCTGGGTTGGGAAATACCTGGACATTTTGGGGCCTGGGGAGGATGAGGTTTAGAGAGGGGAAGGACCGGGGGGGGGGGGAGGGATGACCTCAGCAGAATACAATGCCACTGAGTCTACTCTCCAAAGCAGCCATTTTCTTCAGGGGAATTGGTCTCTGTAGTCTGGAGATCTCCAGGCCCTGCCTGGAGGTTGGCAACCCCACCCCATTAAACTCTTTGTTTTCATTCATCTATTAAAGGGGCATAAAGGGGCAGGGCATTTCACCCCAGACCACTTGGCTACCCTGTCTGTGGTTTAACAGAGGGAATTTTTCTTACTTCCTACACCAGCCCATGCTGCAGCATCCATCCAGATATTTGCCAACAAATTTAATTTTTTTTCACCCCTGGAATGTGATTACCCATCCTGAATCCTCATTCCCTATTGCTTAAAATTCTGGTTTTTGTTCAGAACAGTTGGGTGGTAAGGAGGTTCATCCCACTTTTTGTGAGAGCAATACCTTGGGAATATACTTTGGTATAGCAAGGCTGCCACATTTCAGAACATTTTTCCAACTTGAAACAGCAGCAACCCCAGGTATAGTGTCTATTTTTTTACTCCTAACCTAATTTAAAGGATTGTTCTTATTTCTCTTTTCCAGGTCTATTTTGGGGCAGGAATGCACAGGAACGGAGTTCTGGCTGGCTTCCGAGTTGGCCACGCCTACAGCCTCCCCCCACCGGGTTCCCCAGGCGCCCTGCAAGCTGTGGGGCACCTGGGGAAGCTGATCCTGGGAGGGAGCTGTGCTGTCAGGGGTGTGGCTTAATATGCTAATGAGTTCCTGCTGTTGGGTGTGGCCTATTATGCTAATGATTTCCTGCGGGGCTTTTTCTACAAAAAAAGACCTGCTCTTTTCCACCCCTCCCTTCAAACAAACTTCTCTTCTTCTGTAGCAGCTGTGCTGCTGTAGGCACTGCAGCTGGCAGCAGGGTGTAAGTGCAAACAGCCAATAGTGATCAGGCTTGTTTAACTATGAACTATTTATTGGTCAATGAAGTATCTACATTATATCAGAATCCCAGTTCATGTGAAAACTAGAGTTCATTTCTAACGGGGGTTTTCCACACAAGAAGAGGGGGCAGGAACAAACCTGGCAACATGGCAGGTTTGACACACATCACTTTAATGTAGGCCTTAATCTGATATCTGAATGCAGCTTCCGTCTGCTGCAAAGTTTTAAATGTGCTGGTGACACTTACTTGGGAAAAAAATTTTCTCAGGTAATTCTGTTGGAGTAGAACCACTCATGTGAGAGAATGTATTCAGCCTTCTCTCCTGCAGTGTGTAACTCAAAACTGCAATTTAATTATGTTTGATTGAGTCCATGCAGTTGATGAAGTAGGCTGTTGTCTAAAAAGGCCTATGTCAAAGTAAATCAGTCTCTAAAGGTGCTGTGTTACTCTACCTTCTTGGTAGAATGAGGAGAAATTCAAACATTTTTCTTCTGTTCTCACAGGGATCTAAGGGTGTCATACATGGCTGTTCTCTCTCCATCTTATCCTTATAACAACAGTTCTCTGAGGTAAGATGACAGAGCATGAATGAGCCATGTTCACCCACCTATAGGGCCATATGAGAGAGATAGTTTTAACTACCCTAATGTAAGTTTATGTTACTTCAGCAGCAATCCTAAGCACGCTTTCCTAGGTATAAACCCCATTGAATAAAATAGGACTTACTTCCAAGTAGACACTCTTAGGATTGCTCTCTAGGGTTGCCAGCTTTAAACTGGTTCCTCTAGCTTTTTCCTAATATCAGTTTGATCTACAAACAGTTATCATGTGATGTTATTGAAGTTCATGTCATGAAAAGTTTCAACTGCCTATCTCCATTCACTAAACCACATTAAATTGACGGAACAGTTTTTCCTGGCCAGCTGGCAGCCTTGCTTGTCCCTGATTTAGAAGAAGAAGAAGAAGAGATTGGATTTATACCCTGCCCTTCACTTGTAGTCTCAGAGCGGCTTACAAACTCCTTTCCCTTCCCCTCCCCACAACAGACTCCCTGTGAGGTAGGTGGGGCTGAGAGAGCTCTTTCCAGAGCTGTCCTTGAGAGAACAGCTGGTACAGAGCTATGGCTTGCCCAAGGTCATCCAGCCAGGTGCAAGTGGAGGAGTGAGGAATCAAACCCGGTTCTCCCAGATTAGAGTCCGCGCACTTAACCACTACACCAAACTGGCTCTCACACCAAACTGGCTATTTAATTAAATAGTTGCCATATTTCAGGCTTTGGCCCCATTTGTCAGGCTTTGGTTGGAACTAATTTTCAGGTATAGATGCCAGCCTCCAGGTGGGACCTGAGGATCCCCTGGAATTACAGCTCATCTCCAGACTACAGAGATCAATTTCCTGGGAGAAAATGGATGTTTTGGGGAGTGGACTCTATGGCACTGTACCCACTAGGTCTCTGTCCTCCCCAGGCTCCATCCCTAAATCTCCAGGAATTTCCCAATCTGGACCTGACAACCCCACCCTCGCTGGTGGCTGGGAGGGACCTGGTAACCCTATTTTCAGCACCGAAGATTGAAATTTCAGGACCATCCACTAGCTGGTGACTGAACTGACAGGACAACCCTATGTTAGAAAAACATAATACAGTGAATCAGCTTTGATTCAAATTCAAGCTGGGTTGTTGTTGTCCAAAAACAAACAAACAAAAATTTCAAATCCTTGTTATTACATCAGACACACAAAAGTTTTAGATATACTCAGTAGCCCATATATTTATGTTGTTCAGATGTATTAGACAGATGTCAGCTGCTTTCATTTATTTATTTATTTATCATTTAAACTTCTAGACCGCCCTTCCCTGAATAATACACAGGGCTCAGGGTGGTGAACAACTGTAAAAACATCCATAAATTAATAAAACAATCCCAACAGTTTTTAAATAAAATATGACTAAAACATTCTCAGATGGTGCTAAAAAATCAAAATTTCAAATTGTATCACTGTCTCACAGGGGAGGTAGAGAGGAAGCAGGGGGGAGGGGGTGCCAGATAGGATGGTACCCATTACTGTCTTCAAGCAAAAGCCTGGTGGAACATCTCTGCCTGGCAAGCCCTGTGGAACTGCATTAGGTCCCGCAGGGCACGGAGCAGGACATCTCTGCAGAGCAAAATGCTTGTCAGGGGACATACCAGAGGAGGTGGTCCTGAAGATATGTGGGTCTCAGACTGCTTAGAGCCTTAAAGGTCAATACCAGAACCTTGAACCTGACTTGGTACTCCACCGGGAGCCAGTGCAGTTGACAGAGCACTGTTTGAATATGTGCTGTTAGGACTTGTGCTGCCGCATTCTGGACCAGCGTAGAGCGAGTTACAGTAATCCAGCCTGGAGGTGACCGTAGTGGGCCTCCACTGATAAGGAGGCATCCAGAACCCTGCCCAAACTCCTGACAGTCAGTGGCCATTATTAGGGGCACACCATCAAGAGCAGGGAGTTGGCACCCGAACCCTGAGTCCCGCCCTCCCAGCCCCAGAACCTCTGTCTTGATTGGGTTCAGTCTCAGCTGGTTCTTTTTCAACCATTCCACCACAGCCTCCAGTCTCTCAGCCGGATTTTGTGGGGTGGTGCCTAGGTGGCTGCCCATCAACAGATACAGCTGGGTGTCATCAGCGTACTGGTGATACCCCAGCCCCAGACTCCGCACCAGCTGGGTGAGGGGACACATATAGATGTTGAACAACATTTGAGGGAGGCTTGCCCCCGTGGGACCCCACATTTTAGGGGCTGTCTAGTTGACACCCTCTCTCTTAGCGCCACCCTATGTCCCTGTCATTGGAGAAACAAGGTAAGCCACTTCAAGACCATCCCATGGACTCCTATGTTGATGAGGTGGAGGGTCAAGAGATTGTGATCGTTTTGAATGCTGCTGTAAGATCAAGCAGTAACAGCAGCACCAACTCGCCTCAGTCTAGCTGTCTGTGGAGATCATCCATGAGGGCGACCAGCACCTTCTCTGTCCCATGGCTGGGGCGGAAACCAGACTGGAATGGGTGCAGCGCCAGTGTGTCATTCAGGAAACTCTGGAGTTGCTCGGTTGCTGCTCTTTCAATTATCTTACCCAGAAACAAAAGGTTCGAGACTGGGTGGTAATTGAAAGGATCTGTAGGCTCCAAGGATGGCTTTTTCAAGAGCAGCATTATCATAGCCTCTTTTAATCTCTGTGACTAGACCCCTTGCAGTTTGAGCCTTGCAGTTTGCTCTTTAACCACCTATATGTGGAATAAGACTATCTCTGTTGGAGGTGTTATTATGCTGTGGAATCCTTGCCAGATAGTTCTTTTCAAAGGCTTATTACTGGATGGACTCCAGGCAGCGTGCTCATCAGTGATAGATTAGAAAATAATTTACCTCCATGGTTCTAGTAGTCCAGTTCTGCAATTTTATCTCAGTAACTAATCTCAGTAACTGAGATCGAAGCTAACAGCTTTTGAGGAAGTGATTGGAAATGTCAAGCAATGGGAATATTATGTTAGTATCTGTAAGTTACTTCTTAGCTTGGAAGATTAGATAATAATTTTAAAGTTCTGGTGGGAAAAGATACTATTTTGATTTAGAATTTCATGTGGTCTTTTTGCAAGAGACTGGCATCTTATTTCTGCATCTGATTATTCTGTATCTGATGTTTATACTTTTTAAGTAAATGCCCTTAATAACCATGCAAATTCCTGAAGCTATCAACAAATAAAGGCTGTTTTTGCCTTTTATGATAGAAACATTCAACAGTTCTGTAATGACAAATGATAAATGTGGATATACCATCCAATCTACAACCAAATTTGCTTGGATTTCTAAAATTGTTAAAAGTCTTTTATGGAATCTTTTAAGCACAACCAAAATATTGATAGTTAGATCTTGGCATTAGACTAGTCGATCTTTGTTGAAAGAATGGCTATCAAGGTATGGCAGATAGCTAAAATGGCTAAATTAACAAAGCATGTTCAACTCAAAGGTAAACAGAAGCGTTCAGTGCACTAAAATGGCTTCCATTTATTACTTCTATAAGTTCTCATGTTAAATTGATACGAATTCTTATGATTTTTTTCTAATTGGATCTTATAGTATAATTATTGGAATTTTTAGTTGTACATATCATTAGAATTGTGTTACATACTTGTTCTTATTAAATATATTGTATCTCTATTTGCCTTTGCAGATGCTTTGCATAATAAAAAGGGAACTGTATTACAGATGATGTGTAACTTGTCCACCAACAGTAATTTGGAATTCCCTTTTTAAAAGAAGCACATTGTACCACCTTACTGAGATCTGTAGGAAACACACAATAATTTTCCTGTTTTTTGAAGGTTTTTATGGTGGCTGAAGCAGTTGGTAGCTGAAGCTGTTTCTAGAACTCAGATCACTTTTATGACAGATTCATGTATATGTTAGGATTGTTTTAATTTTTTTATCTTTGCATTTTATCCTTTTGTAAAGTTTGCTTGTAAGGTACCACCAGACTGAGTGGGTGGGCCAGGAGATGGATACAATTTTTAAAGTAAAGATTCAAAATAAGTTAAAAAAATAAAATTTGTCCTCTATGACATTTATAAATTGGCAGGCAAATTATGTCAGTTACACTTAGGGATGCCAGCCTCCAGGTGGGACCTGGATTTCTCCCAGAATTACAGCTCATCTCCAGACGACAGAGATCAGTTCCCCTGGAGAAAATGGATGCTTTGGAGGGTGGGCTCTACGGCATTGCACCCCACTGAGGTCCCTGTCCTCCCCAAGCTCCATCCCCAAATCTCCAGGAGTTTCACAACCTGTATCTGGCAACCCTACCCACCATCCCCCACTGGTGGCCAGGAGGGACCTGGCAAGCCCAGTTCCACCTGATGCCAATACAGTTCTTTCCAGTACAGTTTTCAGCACTGAACAAGTTCTCCATCCTCACATTGTAAAGATACTATAGAAATATATTAACTTATCTAAAGAGAAAACAAACTTTATTAATGATAAAATTAAAAAAATGATCCAGTATATATTTATTGCTTTTGCTGATAAGGCATAGCTAACTTATGGCAGCCTGGTAGGGTTTTCAAGGCAAGAGACATTCAGAGGGGGTTTGCCAATGCCTGCCTCCAACCCTGGTATCCCTTGATGGTCTCCCATCCAAATACGAACTAGGGCTGACCCTCTGCTTAGCTTTTGAGATTTGATGAGACTAAGCTAGCCTGGGCTATCCAGGTAAGGGCTCCAGTATACATAAGCACTGGCAAAATCTTCAAAGGGTGGTGGGAGAATTTCTTTAGAAAGCAAAATATTACAAAAAAGATCCACAGCATTGTATAGGCCTGGTTGCCTCACAGGCTGCTAAGATTGCACTCAGTGCTAGAACTCTCTGATGTAAGGCAATGTTTATACAACGGGCAAGGGCCTGTGTTTGTGGCCTGCTATATATGGGAACGGGACACAGTGGGACTTCTCTTTATTCTTTTTCCTCTGTGTCTTGCAGGAGACTATGAGAATCTACTAGTTGCAGAGGCACTGCTGGAGCTGTGCTTGAAAGAGAACCTTGCCAAAATAAAGGATGCCGTTCCATTAATGGAAAAGAATGAGCCAAAAATGAGTGATGCCAAAAAGCACTTGACTGGTATTCTCAGCCGAGGGAAGTTACTGGTAAGCATGCTCAGTAGATGTAAAACATGAACCATTTAAGACGCTGCTAACTGATGTACAATTACAAGGCTCAGATACAAAATGTTGGGACCCGTAAATCACAGTTGCCTCTTTTGCATCAGTCCTTCATTGCTTTAATGGCTCCAGTAAATATGCCATTTGTTTTCCCTCTGCAGTGTTTGTTGTGCAGAAAAAAACCCCTTCATTGGGATTTAATATATTAAATGTGCAGCATGATTCTATAAATCTGCTTTAGCTTCAGCAAAGGAAACAGAGGGACTCATGACCCTGCATTTAAAGTAGGATCCTCTGCCGTGGCCAGAACGATTTGGCAATGGGCTTATTGTCAGACACCCTTCCCCCCTGCCTTCCCTCCTGTTAGCTTACTGCAAGTGAATTTCCACATGGGAGTTTTGAGCACTCCTGTATCCATTCCCATGCCTATTCCTGCTGACCTGTGCTGCAGACTGATGAGAAATTACCAGGATCCGTGGATGGCACACTGCATTAAGGAGAATGTAGCACAAAACCATGGATGGGTTCCCATTATTGTTTCTCTAGTTCAAAGGGAAACAATTCTTGTAAATTGTTTGATGTAGTGGTTAAGTGTGTGGACTCTAATCCAGGAGAACCGGGTTTGATTCCCCACTCCTCCACTCCACTCCTCCACAGCGCTGTTCTCTCAAGGACAGATCTGGAATGAGCTCTCTCAGCCCTACTTATCTCACAGGGTGTCTGATGTGGGGAGGGGAAGGGAAAGGAGTTTGTAAGCCGCTCTGAGACTTCAAGTGAAGGGCGGGGTATAAATCCAATCTCTTCTCCTTCTTCTTCTAAATGTTTCCTTTCTAATCACATGGAGCCTGTTGTTATGCGCCACAAGAGAAGAGGCTATTTTCCAACTAGCATAAGCCCCCCCCCCTCCAGCTCCAACATATCTCAGTTCTGGGCAATTGGTGTCTTTAGTTTGACACAGATGAATTAAACCAGGTATCTGTGAAAGAGCCAGCCACACTCTTAGGCTGACTTAAATATGATGCTGGCTACAAGCAAAGCACTTCACCCCCAAATAAACATTCTGCACAGCCACTGGCATAGTTCTGTTCTTACTAAATATGCAAACTATGGTTGCATTTACTTGGACCAGAGTTCATTGGCATAGTAATGCTTCATTTGTGCAAAGTTGTGCATCTAGTAAGAGCATTTAAACAAGATGGCGGTGCTGTGGAATGCTTAAATGCATAAGTGTTTTGCGCTCAGCCAACATAACATTAAAACTGAACCTCAGACAAACCTGGGACAAGGTTACACCTGAAAGCCCCTTGAGTGATGTAGAGAAGCTGAGTTGTTACTCTCCTGCACTCACCCTTCTCTTTCTTTTTCTGTGGAAACAGATGATATATCAAGAAATCAGTTTAAGCCAATCTTTAAACTGATTCTTCTAAGAATCCTATTACATTCCCAAGCATTCTTTTAGGAAAGAAAAACTAGTATTAAAGAACATAGTATGTTTGGCTTTTAAAAGTAATGATTATATTCTCCTGCTTATATTAAATGACCCCATTTAGGAATTGGAATGAATTCAAAATTGCAAGTACATATGTAAAACTCTATCCAGTTTCCACAGTTTACTATTATCACAGAATCTGTGGGTTTAGGCTTTATCATTCATAGGCTTTGTACGGTAAAGTGGTCTAGACACTGCCTACAGCAAAGACATCCACTAAACAATGTAGTAAAGGTAAGATTATGAAACTGGAACGCAATGCAAACAAAAAACTGTCTGGCTTATTATGCCATAATGAAGAAAGGGGGTTACAAAGGCAGAGGACATACTCCATACTCTCTCTGCGTGTGTTTCAAATGAATACAGAACTCTGGGCTTATGACAGTTCAGTGTATACATTTTAGTTCATAAGGGATCTGGATAGAGGTGCTTTGATTCTGTTTAACTTTCACAGCATAATTCACTACAAAGCAATGGTGCTACAGTGTGGCTCTGCCTTATTACTGAAAATAACCTTTACTCTTCCAGGCAAAAGATATGATGGAAGCAATGCTGATCCTAGCCAAGCTCCATTATGTTGAAGGCTCCTACCGGGACGCCATCAGCATGTACGCCAGAGCAGGTCTCGAAGATATCTCAGTTGTACAGAAGCCCTTGTATCTGCTGCGTATACTAACAGAAGCTTTTGTTATCAAAGGTAATGGGGATGCATGCATTTGTGGACTTAATTCTGTGTCTCATGGTGTAGTGATAATTTGCGAAATCAACTTGCATTAATCCTGTGCTCTGCCCTTTTTGAAGTTGAAGGACATTTTTATATGGATTTGAATGGGAGCTATCTTGGTTTTAAGCATGTCTGAAAATCCTATTAATACTCCTGTGTATGTATACAGAATCTTAATCCATAAATTGTACAAATGCTTTGTTATAAGAAGTTTGAAAACAATGGTTTAGATGAGAGAATTTGGTGTAATAGATACAGGGCCAGTCAACACAAAGTTTGCCAGCTTGAAGTCTCACTGAAACCAATGGACCAATGGTTACTTGTGACGAACTTGTCCCATTACTTTCAAAGGGACCTTAGTATGGCTCACCTTACATGGGCTGAAGCTGTAGACTCTCATCAGTAAGGCACATAGCTCATAAAACTTCAAGTTAAAAAATATAAGGATTTTGAAGAGGGTAAGGAAAAAACAGCTGTTAGATAAGATATAAAAATAAATGCTGATACAAGGTGGTCTTAAATATTAGAATTTGAAAGCTGCTTCATAAGTCCCATTTGGACTTCGGAAAGAATTGTCAATTGTGTGATATAATTTTATATTTATGAATAGTACATTATTATTTTGTCTTTATAATACACGTGGGCTGTCACTAAAAATGATACAGCACTATTATTTTTAGAGTTAAAATACATTATTACAGTAACATGTGCATCACCCCTGTCTGAGGAAGGGAGAACAGTGTCTTTGTTAAGGCCACCTATTGATTTCATCACTGAGGTGAATTTGATCAAGGACTTTCCTGGCCCGCCACTGACATTCTTAGGCCCTTTCATGAAGATAGTTTCAGAGTGAGACTTTTAATAACATGCAGTTTCAGAGGGTACCCATGTTGGTCTACAGTAGAACAGTTAGATTTGAGTCCAGTAGGACCTTAGAGACCAACAAGAGTTTCAGGGTGTAAGCTTTCAAGTAGGTTTGCCTGATCTTGGAAGCAGTAGCGAGGCCCATCCAACATGCAGTGATGTGTCCATGTTACTGACCCAATGGCTCGAAAGTGACACCACCACTTCCAGAATGTCGGGGTGACACTCTGGTATTTGGGCAAAAACTCTATGGTAAATTTGGCTTCTACCATAGTTTTTGCCCAAATACCAGAGTGTTGCCCCAATGACCTTGACATGCTGTTGTCACTTCTGGGTCACATGTGCAGTGATGTAGATATGTTACTGCATGTCGGATAGATCTACCTCTTTTTTGAGAAGTCCCCCCCTGCTGGCCAACTGATGGGTTGTGGGGCAGTGGGGCCTGGCAGTGGGGAACTCTCGCCTCCACTGGGGTGGGGGGGGTGTCTGGCAACCCTACTTTCAAGACTCAAAGCTCCACTTCTACTCTACTGTGTCTGACCTTCAAACTCTTGTTAGTCTCTAAGGTGCTATTGGACTCAAATCTAACTATTCTTAGGCCCTGTGGTACATCAGTGCTGTACCTGTTGATGCCATTCAAATATATGTGTTTTGTACTGAGGAATTAATTTCTGGGGAGGGAGGAATATAATGTAGAAAGTGTAGAGAGTGAGCTGTGTTCTAGTCAGAGCTCTTTTTGTAGAAAAAGCCCAGCAGGAACGCATTAGCATATTAGGCCACATCCCTGACAGCACAGCTCATTAACATATTAGGCCACACCCAATGTTCCAAGAAGTGTGGTCATCCAGCCACATCCACCTTTTGCTTCTTATTTTGTTTACCTTGTTGTCAAAACGGTTTTGACAAAACCAATAAAAACATTATTTTCTGTCCCATCTATACAAAATCTTGCCTGAACCAATATCTTATGTCCAACAATTATTCCCACATTGGATTGGAATCAGTTCCTAAAGGTTAGGTTCCCATGGAAATCAGCTTGCCTTCCTGCAGAACTAGTATGCTGAATATGATTTTTTAGGGTTGCCAACCTACAGGTGGGGTCTGGAGATCTCCTGGAATTACAACTGAGCTCCAAACTCCAGAGATCAGGTCAATGGCTGCTTTGGAAAGTGGAGTCCATGGCATTATGCCTTGCTTAGGTCCCTCCTTCCCCTAAACCCCACCCTCCACTCCCAAATCTCCAGGGATTTCCTCCAGTTGGCAACCCTAGCTCACTGGCAGAACAACGCTAGGAGCCAGTTTGGTGTAGTGGTTTAGTGCGCAGACTCTAATCTGGGAGAACCGGGTTTGATTCCCCACTCCCCCCCTTGCACCTGCTGGATGACCTTGGGCAAGCCATGGTTCTGTCAGAGCTGTTCTTGAAAAAGAGTAGTGTCTGTCAGAGCTCTCTCAGCCCCACCTACCTCACAGGGTGTCTGCTGTGGGGAGGGGAAGGGAAAGGAGTTTGTAAGCCGCTCTGAGACTCCCTTGGGTAGTGAAGGGCAGGGTATAAATCCAATCTCCTCTTCTTCTAGGTTTGTGGATGCACTGGACAGGAGTAGTTTGTGGACTATTTTATTCAAAGTACAAAATTTTATTCAAGGTATAAGATTTCATGTGCCACCCAAACTTCTTCAGATGGAAGAAGTGTGCATGCACACAAAAGCTTATACCTTGGATGAAACTTTGGACTCCAACTTTGTTCTGCTGCTTCAGACCAACACAGCTACCCACCTGAATTATTACACTATAATACTTTTCACAAGCAATTATGTACCAGTGGAGTGGTTACAATGCAGAGTCTGTCCCACAGGTAAAATTATCCTGTGAACAGGTGGTCTTTACCACATAAAAGTATCACTACTATCACAAGATCACCAATCGTTGGAAGTCAACTCCTCAGAAACAGAAATCTCTCTTATTAGGAGGTTTAAGAACATCAACTTTGCTGGCCCATTAAAAGCAGATGTCAGCCCAGTGGCATCAGAAACTCTGCCCATTGAGCAATCTCCAAAGTGCTGCTGACCATGCTCATTTTAGTTACAACTCTGTTTCTCTGCAGATGTCCCCCAAAGTCCTCCATGCAACAGTCAAGTGTTCTGCCAACACATACAACAATGAAGCTACTTTTTCAGATGTTTTCCTTTGCATGGCACTAAGCACCAAGCCACTTTAATACAGACTTTAGACACACATATATTTGCAAGCCATTCCCAGCAAGACACAACAATGAACTCAGGCTTCAAACTTACTTTTCTTAAGCAGAAAATGCCATGAGAAAACTAAAGAGATTCTCAAAAATTAAAGATATCCTCAAAACCAGCATTTCCTGGGCTCTCTGCTTTTTTACATCCCCCCTTTTCAATAATTTTTTAAATAAAAACACAAAGAACAAAATGAACAGAAAGAAAGAATGATAGATAGATAGATAGATAGATAGATAGATAGATAGATAGATAGATAGATAGATAGAGAAAGAGAGAGAGAAAGAAAGAAGGTAGGTAGGTAGGTAGGTGGGGGAGAGAGAGAAAGAAAAAAGGAAAGGATGGATAGATAGATGAGAGAGAGGAAGGAAGGTAGAGGAGAGAGAGAGAAAGTAAGGGGGAGGGAGAGAGAGAAAGAAAGGGAGAGAGAAAGAAAAAAGAAAGAAAGATGGGGACAGAGAGTGAGAGGAAGGAAGGAAGGTAGGTAGGTAGGTAGGTTGGGGGGGGAGAGGGAAGGAAAAGAGATGGGGGAGGCACTTACCGGAGCAGGGAGAGCGAGGTGACGTCGGCAAGCCAGATGCAGAGCCAGGCCTTTCAGTGCAAAGAGCCCAGCCCCGGTGCTTAATCTCTGGGAGGGGCTTTCTCCTGCTGGCTCTCTGCACTTAAAGGGAAAGCGCCGGGTGGGTCTTTTTTCTGCCTGCTCTCTGCAGGAACTTTCCCTTTAAGTGTAAACTGCTCAGGCCCGGCCCCATTCCGGTGCATTCCTGCTGAAAAACAGCCCTGGTTCTATTATCTTTTCATGTGATGCTGCAGAGTCTGGTCTTGCATATAACTCTGTATATACAGATGGAAAACAGTAGGTCATCTAATCAGCTCCTCCCCATCCAGCAAATTCTATACTTAAGGCATTCTGCCCAGCCCCAGCCTTTTTTGAAAACCACCAAGGAAGGAAATTCCATCAGTTCCCTAGGGCAGCTTATTCTCTTGCTGAAATGTTGTTCTAGAGAGGAAGTTCTACCTGATATTTAACCTTAATTTATCTCCCTGTAATTTTAACCATTGCCTCCTATCCCTACCTTGTGGATAGAGCTGAACAACTGCTCTACTCCCCTACCTTTGGACATCCTTTGTAAATATTTAAAGCTCTCTGCATAACTCTTTTCTCTAAGCTGCAGGTAGTGAACCTTTTCAGCTGTCTTCCTTGTGATTTGTAATTGGATGCCATCACCCTCATAAGTTCTGAATCCTGTCTGGCTTGTGGGGAAAAAATACTTGAGGCAATAGATGGTGGCTTTAGATAGTATGGAGTGGGAATGGTACTAATATACTTCCTCATTCTTGAAAATGATGTTTCTTTCATGCAGCCTAAAATGACCCTCGTCTTTTCATCAGACTATCCCACTGCTGGCTGCTAGAGCCTCTAACCTTTCTCAGAAGTGTTTAGCCAGTTGCTTTAAGCATCAGATTCTTCTTTTCTTTGCATAATACTTTCTTTGCTTCCACTTCAGACATCTTGGTTAAAAATAATCTCTCCAATGTATATAATTCTGAAGAGGATCTGGGTGGTAAGTGAGCGGGGAGGAGGGAGTCGTTCAACTGCTTCTCTGGAGAAACTTTTTTAAAAAGCCTCTTGTGATCTTCATTTTCTGTTTGCTTTCAATGCTTTCTAGAGATGTTGCTAAAATATTGCAATCTATCTACTGCTTTTCTACTCCTTTTCAGCATGCCCACCAGCTTATTAGGTGAATGAGAGCTGTGTGATGATCAGATACCTTCAACTGGTATGTAAAGATCAAAGCTGAAATCTACAAATATCACTGGAAATACTCCATTAGTGCACTGACTTTGTTGTGTTTTCATCTCAAACCATCACAGCTTTGCGCTCTTGATGTGCTAGATAGTCCTGCTCTGCTGGCTTTCAGGGTGTGTCCTCTCTTGGGGTCTGGTGAGCAGTTGTGGTTGCAAGTTCCTTTTACAGAGTTCTGCCCAAAGCGGCATCACACTTCTAAGTTTGCTAATTTAGAAAGATATAATGCTGCTTAGAATGTCATTGTCCAGCTCTTAACTACGTAGCTGGCCTAGTGTAAGGACCACACATAAAGTAGAGTTAGGTGTGGCCATCACAGCAGCCCAAGCCATTCCCACCTATTGCGTCTAGATTTTTGAGAGATACATGCCCATGTGTACACTTGCATATATGCTCCATTGCACAGAAAGTAATATGAGAACCGGCCCTTCAGCTTAGTGTCTAGTTGGTTTGACTCAGGCTGGCATCAGACAATAATGCTTGAAATGACAGGATAGGGCCATTGTTTTCTGTGAGATACACACCCATTTCTTCTGTTCCAGTGTGGCCTCTGAACAAGGAGGCTTTTCAGTTTTTGAAGCTCTAGAGGGATGCATGGGTACACTACTGACACTAAAGCATAATTCTATCATACCATCTTCAACTCTCTGGAGAAGGAAAAAACTGTTGTCTTGTCTCCAGATTTACTTGCAGTCTCTCAACTGTCTGATGGAGGGATTTGTTCTGTATCTATAACATCTCTTGACTGGTTTAAGAAATGTTAATATGTTGTGCTTTTTATATTATTCTTTAAAAAAAAGAAAAAAAAGAAACAACAGTTGTGCTGCCCCCTGTGCTCTTTGCAGCTTGCATCAGAAAGCAGGGCCAGTTCCATAGTTTGGGAGGGAGGGCAGGCATAGAGGGCTTATGAATTAACAAGTGGGGTAAGACAGCATGAATGGGCCCTAGGCCTTGGCAGCTGCCCACCCTCAGAGAATGCTGATGCTGGTCTTGTTGGAGGCGCACATTCTGTTTGGTGTAGTGGTTAAGTGCGTGGCCTCTAGTCTGGAAGAACCAGGTATGATTCCCCATGCCTCCACTTGCAGCTGCTGGATGACCTTGGGCAAGCCATAGTTCTCTCAGAGCTGTTCTCTCAAGGACAGTTTGGAAAAGAGCTCTCTCAGCTTCACCTACCGCACAGGGTGTCTGCTGTGGGGAGGGGAAGGGAATGGAGTTTGTAAGCTGCTCTGAGACTCCAAGTGAGTGAAGGACGGGTTATAAATCCAATCTCTTCTTCTTCTTTTCTTCTCCTCTAGTAGTTAAGGATCCAAGGCTTCCTACAATAGCTTTCCATTTGACTGAGGAATAAACATGCTGACACTTTATTATACATATACTTAGTTTATTCATCCTGAAGAGGAGGAAGGCGAAGTATTAGACGTTTCTTACAGATACATATCTCACAATATCTAGACAGCTGCATGCCATCCGTTTGGGTTTCTCAGCTGTATGCTTAATGGGTCATAAAACACGTAACAATCTCTTGGTCAATAATAAAATGTGTAACAACATTTGTTTAGCTGGGAGACCTTTGCAAATGGGAGTAGACTCAGCTACTCCAAATTCCTAGCTGCTGGATTCCTAGAGTTCTGCTGAAATAGCTGATTTTCAGTTGCTTTATATGAAATTAGCTGCAGGTTATACCCAACTAAGGTCAGCTCAGCAACAGGTGAACATTGTCAGGTGGCAAAGCCTGACATTTGTGGGACCCATTGCCCCATCTGCCCCACTAGAAAGGTGTCTAGTGTGGGGAAAAACTTATGCTAACATGTAGACAGAGCCTGGCTTAATGCCTGTTGTCATAGGGATGCCAGCCTCCAGGTGGGACCTGGGGATCCCCTGGAATTATAGGTCATCTCTGGACTACAGAGATCAGTTTCTGTGGAGAAAATGGATGCTTTTGGGGGTGGACCCTATGGCATTATACCCCACTGTCCTCCCCAGTCTCCACCCCCAAATCTCCAGGAGTTTCCTGACCCAGATCTGGCAACCCTACCTGGCCTCCCATCTCCTGCTGGTGGCCAGGGGGAACTTGGCAACCCTAAGTCTGTTGAGCTTGTTTAGGAGAAGAATTTGTTTTCTACATTAGCCTAATGTTCTCCTTAATACCAGGTTTATCAGTGTAAGTCAGGACTGACATGTGGATTATGTCCATGGACAACAGATTTCTCGGACTGGCTTTGGTTGCCTGCCCTGAGGACCTTGAGATATCTCCTGGGGAGCTGACCAGGGAAGCAAACAAGCAGTGCAAAAAATAGCTGATCTCTAGGGAGAGACACAGGTGCTTGAGGTTCTTATAGAAGAAAGCTCAGTTTCTTAAACAACTTGGTTTACTAATGTGACTCAAGCTGTAGTGTCAGCAAGGCCTTAATGTAGGTGTCTAAGGATGTGGAGAGTCCATTTCCTTTCTGGTAGATACAGGGAGCTAAACATCTTCCAGGTGCCCTGAAGGAAAAAGGAGAGATGCCTGGTCTTGAGCAATTGTCCTAGTTTTGTTGTGCAAGGGGGGAAATTAACTGCTTTGCCTCTTTCCTTCATGTTGACTCCCATTTTCTGTCATGCCCCATTTTGACAGTGTTAGGTGAGGGGATGGGATTTCAGTTCATAGTCATCTTTCTGTTTCTTAGTTTCTGCTGCTACTGATTTCCCAGGCGAGAATCTCTAGAAATGAGGGCTGGATGAAAATTCATCTCAAAGACAGTATGACATGCTCGCCTAGGACTATGTAGCCCACAGGATACAGTTTATCCTCCTTGCTTCAGGTAGAAGAGGTATCCCCATAGGATCAGCATGATGTAGTGGAGGCCAGGAATGGCTAAGGCCTGGTCTAGACATGCAGCTGAGGTGGTAGTAGAATTCTGAGGTGGAGGAATAGGATGCATCACTTCAGATGGCAAATGGGGGGACGGTTTGAATCATACTTTAATGCTTTTCCTTGGTTAAAACTCTCTACAAATAAAAAAAAAATGTATCAGCAGAAGCTCTGTAGTGTAGCACTCCTCATTCCTTGCTAATTTTTTGCTTACTGTTATTGATACAGGGGAATGTGGAGACACTGCAGTCTGAAGTGGTACAGTCCACTGTATAGGCCCAGCACTCTGTCAGCTAGTGAGTACCTTGTGCTGCTGCATGGGTAGGCCAGGCTTGAGTTCAGCCCAGTGCAGGAGATGAGTCCAGGAATCCCTAAAGGCAAGTTCAGCTGGTGGGTGCTTTCCCAAGCAATTAGGAGTTAGAAAATGCAGTTTCTTGAGGGTAAAAAAGAGAAGGGACTCCTTATTTGCCTGTAGTTTCTTCTGTCGCTGTCTACTGAAGGCAGATGTGTCCTTTTATGCCTATGTGTAATTGGGTAGGAAGAGAATTCATATGCATCTGTACAGAGGAGATGGCAAAGAATGTATATGGTTACATACTCATGTGTCTGTATATGGAGAGCCAGTTTGGTGTAGTGGTTAAGAGTGGCAGACTCTAATCTGGAGAACTGGGTCTGATTCCCCACTCCTCTGTATGCAGCCAGCTGGGTGACCTTGGGTCAGTCACAGTTCTCTCAGAGCTGTTTTCTCAAGAGCCGTTCTCTCAGAGCTCTCTCAGCCCCACCTACTTCACAGGGTGTCTGTTGTGCGGAGAGGAAGGGAAGGAGATTGTAAGCCGCTCTTGAGACTCTGAGTGAAGGACGGGGTGTAAATCCAAGTCCTCCTCCTCCTCCAGTTTGGTGAAGTGATTGGGAGCATGGACTCTAATCTGGGAAAACCAGGTTTGATTCCCCGCTCCTCCACATGCAGCTGCTGGTACGACCTTGGGTCAGTCACAAGTTTGAACAGAGCTGTTCTCTCAAGGGCAGTTGTCAGAGAGCTCTCTCAGCCCCACCTACCTGTTTTGGGGTGCCTGTTTTGGGGAGGGGAAGGGAAATGAGATTGTGAGCCGCTCTGGGACTCTTTAGGGTAGTGAGGGGTGGGGTATAAATCCAAGTCCTCCTCCTCCTCCTCCTTTTCTGGTGTGGCCCAAAGACCAGTCTAATTTGCACTGGACATTTATACACTGTTCAGGATTTCGGCCAATGAGTTCTTTTTTTTCCTTTTCCTGCTCTTGAAACCACATTGAAGTGAGGAATCAGACCACACCTGTCAGTGTTTTCATTTACACATTACTTTACATAGTTGCACGTATGCAGGTTTCTGGTTGTGATTTGTGTGTGTGTGACATTCAGAGGTGATTGCTTATATGGATCTTCACTGTCTGCACCCAGGTAGCTATTATTATTATTAAATTTACATGCCGCCTCTCACCTCCGAGTGATCTTGAAGCGGCTAACAACAGCTAAAACATGAACAAACATCAATTTAAAATATAATGCAAATAAAACTAAAAGGCAGCCCACATAAACAGACCCGACTAATGAAAAGCTAAATGGAAGAGCAATGCTTTGCAGGCCCTGTGGAACGTAGATAAGTCCTGCCAGGTCTGCGTACTGTCTGACAGCTGATATTATACAGTGAGGCCATGATGTTAAAGCCTCAAGCTCAGTTCCAAAATAAAAACCAGCCTGGGTGCAATAGATTGATAATCCACTGCCAGGCCAAAAAGCAGTATCAGAAAGAGAAAACATCCCACTACAGCTAATTTGCAAAAAAGGAAAATTCACTTACATAAGATAAATAAGATAAACCAATGGCAAAGTAGTTATTATTAGCTACTAGTTACAGATGCCTGGCCGATGGCCATAGGCCTGACTGGCAGAAAAAAACAGACAACATACAAGTAACACTTTCGAAAAAGCTACCAAATTGAAACAGTCCCTACCCCAGTCAGAACTAGGAGGACAAAAAGCTTTGTCAAAGAACAGGCAGAAATAAGATGTCCAAGATTCAGCTAGTCAACATGGCTGCGGGGCTGCAGCGCAGTCAAAGACACCAGATGATCAACATAACTAACATAAATTCAGGCCTGCTCTCTGCAGGGCTCGGGCAAAGGGCTGTGACTGGTGGTATGGGCTTTATAGTGCCTCTGGGGGGGGGGCTTTCTGGAATGAGGGCTATGCTTTGTAGAAGTCAGCCTTTCGTGCAGCAGGAATAAATGGAGAATCTTTGCCTTTGTTATACCACCTCTGCATGTTGTGTGCTTATATCCACCCTGAGCAGGCATGCTAGAAGAAGAAGAAGAAGGGTGTGAATGAATGGGGGGGGGGGGAGTGAAGGCAGCTCAAGGGGCTGGGAGACTGAAAGAGCTGATAACAGGCACAAAAGACACTAGAAGGGATGGTTACTGAGCTGTTGCATATGGAAGCATGAGAAGTTGTTTAGAGATGGAAGAAGACAGTGATGCAAGAGTGCCTTTCATTATAAATATGTCTCTGTCTTACTTTTTAAAAATATTACCAACATTCTGCAGCCACCATTATATACCAGGAATATGCAAAAAAAAAAGCACCCCAAAATCACAGCAACCCTGAATTACCTGACCACGGTCAGTTATGCTTGTCTGAATGGTGTTCATATAACGGCACCAGTACACAGCCAGTTTGGAACAGTATTGTGTGCAAAAGACAAATCTCCATCCCAAAGAGGTTACAGTCAAAAAGGTTTTTGTATTTGGCTGCTTTCCACATTTTTTTTGCCCTGCTAATCCTAGAGAAGATTTCAAGGTACTGAAGCCTCTCTGCCTGACTGCTAGAAATCTGCTTTTGATCCCCTCTAGCCTCAGGGATGACTCTAGTTCTCCTTATGCTTTCAAGCCTATCTTCCTAACCTCAAGAACTAGAAACTCACTTTTCGGTTTAAGAAACAATGTGGAGTGTGGTCACTGAAGCAGAATTCATGTAGCCCTCCTGTTGGGAGCAGAAGCTTTCACAGTGGCATTCATTCAGGGTAGCAGGGATATGCTTTAGCTGAAGTTTCAGGAAAGGGAGAAAGGAATGGGTAAATGGATGTATGAGGCCTTGTGAGGGCAAGCTCTGGGCTGTGTGTGTATATACTCTCTCTCTCACACACACACATGTATAACGTGGGAAAGTTCAGTGGAGGTAATATCATGTGATCCATTAAGAACAACCTGTTTTGTTTTGTTTTTAGTTTGGCTTTAATACGTTGCTGTTGCTGTTCTCACAGGATTGTCCCTGGAGCGCTCCCCCAATTCTATTGCTTCCCGGACACGTCTGTCAGAAAGGGAGGAGGAAGTCATGGCTTGTTTTGAAAAGGCCTGTGTGTTCGCTCAGGTGTACTTACAAGAACTTGAGAAGGTAATGGAAACTTACTTGAAATGTCCCTTTACACTTCCTGAAATTTGGGCAGCAGGATCAGTTCAGGGTTCATGCAAAAGGGGATACTGAAGAGAAAAAAAAAATCTTTTCACTCTTCACTTGCGTTTAATTTTTCTGTCTAGTAGTTAATAGCATAGTGCTGCAGCTGCATCCACACAGCAAATATTCTCCGTTTTGCATTAATGGCTGCTGCAATGCAGAGGCATTCACTAGGATTGCTGGCATAAGGCTGGCAACCTGTGGGAGACTCACTGATGGGGGTGGCAATGTACTGATGTTCCTGGACACAATGACATCACTCCTCATGAGACTGGAAGGAACATCACTATGTCAGTGGCAATGTTCTAGCATGCTGCCAAAACTCTATGGTGCCAACATCAGTGGACACGATGACATCTCTAGTGGTGTGACTTGAAGTGCCATCACTGCATCTTTGGCAATGCCCTAGCATTTGCCCCCCCCCATGCCCCCTTTCTGAGTGGGGGAGGGAAGAGCCAGTGGGGAGGTCTGCCACCAAAGTGGGAGACCAGGCATTCGCATTTGCAGTGGAGTTTTTACACCAATGCTCCCTCTAAGCTATGGAGCCTTGTGAGCAAAAATTCTACTTTGTGGTCTACTGGCATTACAGTTGTGAGTGAGGAATTGGCTGCTGCATAAATTAGTTTGCTCTGGAGCCATCCTTCCTGAGCTAAGACAAAAATGTGTGAGCTGGAAGCTAAAAAAACTGTGAGCTAGCTCACACTCAGCTTAGAGGGAACACTGGTTTACACAGGAGTTTTCTGCATATTTTCCCCCATCAGTCACTATTTTTCCTACACCTTTCCCCCCTCTGCATGGAGAGAGGGCTTTTTAACAGCTTTTGGGGAAAAAACTGGTAATTGCTATGATGTTACAGTGTTATAGCAATTGCCAGTGTTTAAAAAAATCCTCAAAAAGCCCTCAGGTTGCATGGCATGGAGAATGGCAGCCCTGAGGAGCTGATGGAAGGAAAATGGCGCTGATGTGGGCAGGGCCTTCAAAATGCATACCTTTCCATCCAGACAGTATGCTAAGTTGCTAGAACTGTGTTCTTTAAAAAAAATCATTGTAAAGCAAGTTTGAGAAAGAGCATGCTGAAGATGGGGAAGATGTGGGAAGGGGACAGATAGAGGATGCTTTTGTATAAGTGCTGCAGCCATTAGGGCGCCAGATTGGAAGGTGAAACAGAGAAAAACCTCTATGTGGATGCACCCATATTCACATTTCGTTATTGGACTTGTAGGTATTGATTTAGCAAATTCCTTTGGTACACATGGATTTTCGCCATTTCCTTCTTTCATGGGCACTGTGAGATAGGTTAGGCTGACAAATGACACCTGGTCCAAGATCAGCACCTCTGCTTTATGGCTTAGGGTCGATTTGAATTAAACCTTGCCAGTGTGAATTTGTATAACTGAATTTGAAAAAAAAATTCAACGTATTCTCTTTCGGTGGTTACTAGATGTAGAGGTCTTAGAAAAAGTATAAAAACCTTGAATCTGGCAAATCCTATGATTGCATCTATGCCTTAGAATGAAATCTTAATTCTTAAAAAGTGTACTGCAGTGCTGCTTTTCAGAACCCAAAATATTCAGCATTCCAAAAGTAATTGTAACTTTTGAAAAAAAAGTCATACCACATTCCCTTTGCCTGGTTCTGTAACTGTCTGAACAATTAGAACTGCAGATTCTAATTGGCATTTATGGATAATAAACAGGGCTTATAAATACGTGGTGCTGTGGTCTAACCTGCCAGCTTGTGATGTGCCAAGCTGAACCCTACCCATCAGCCCTATATGGTTAGCCAATCAGATGCTCAACAATCCTGTTTCTTTGTGTTTTTTTGCAGTCCTCATCAGGCAGCAAAATAGAATGTAGTCAAGACTCTGGTGGGCCATTTGTCTTTGAGGGTCACAAATTGTCCTGGGCTGGGCTGGGCTGTAGCTTGTAGCTAAATGTTTCTGATAAATGCAGGCATCTTTCTTGACTGACTTCTGTGAAGGAAGTAAAAAATGGGCCAGGCAACAAAATAAAATGGATAGTTCAGCACGATTTCCCATTTCTTTCTTGTTTTGTTCCACTTTCCAAGTATGAGGCATTTCCTCTGTCCTTTTCATGAGAAAAACAAGATACAATTTTAACCAAATTGCTGTTACTATTCATCTGTAGCAATAATGCCTCATTTTCTCCTCCACCTACTAGAGCTTCAGCAACACACATTCGAGAGGCATCAAAGGTGGTCATGCATCATCTTTGGACTTTGAACTTCCTTATTTCTTGGAAGCAGCCCTGCAGAGCTCCTATGTCGCTCACTTAAAAAGGGGGTAGGTGGATACCACTTGTTGAAAATTTCAAATGATTGATGTGGGGTTACATAACAGGCTAGCAAGACTGATGTAGGGGTCCGCTGTGTGAAAGCAAGTAGTAGACAAACCAGGTTCAAGGATCTTTGAACTGCTGTGACATCACACAGTTTGCTTATTGATCCTATGGTCTAGATCAGGGGTGTCGGACTCATTTGTTATGAGGGCCAGATCTGACATAAATGAGTCCTTGTAGGGCCGGACCATGCGTGTCATAAAATGCAATGCCAGGTAGCAGAGATATAAACTTTATAAAGGACACAAACACAAAGATTGATTTTTACTTAAAATAAAAACATGCTAAAAACATTAGCACTCTTGCAATATTTTGTTTATTTAACAGTTTCTGATAACTGACACCTCTTGCTCTGAATTATTGCATCAAAATGTCTGTGCTGTTGCAATCTTGAGTATGCAATTCAGGGGTTTATCTGTAAGCTGCAAACCAACTTTTGATTTATTGACATTCACCACAGAAATCTTACACTCAAGAGTTCTGAGTCTAGGACCCAGGGGAAAACATGAAATGGCTGAGAAATTGAGAGAGTCTGGTGAAGCAAGCTATAATGCAGCAGCAGCAACAGAACTGGAAGCAGGAGATGGCCAGTTCCAGTGTGGGCCTGATAGAAGCCATCTGGGGGCCTAGCCCGACCCCCGGGCTGCATGTTTGACACCCCTGGTCTAGATCAAGTTGGGGGTCACTGAATTCTCTTTTGTGGGTGGTTTGTTTTATATAAACACAAATATTAATTATTATTAGGGTTACTCTGATTATTTTAATGGTACAGCAGATAAGCAAAAAGGTCCATGCCTAGAGAAGAGTGCAATAAAAAAAGATATTATCCAGGTTCAAAATTTAGCATTTTAATGATCCATTGAGTTTTGTGGTACAGTTAAGTATGTGTTTTACTCTGTCCTAGTGAAATTGGTGGCACTTACAAGTTAGCTTTGGTGGGGTTACACCCTGAATTTTAATAGTGGCAGGGGGAGACAACAGTGGAAGAGAAGGGGTGAGTGTGATGAATGCAGTTGTACATACTTTGGCTCTTTTTTAGTTGCGGGTGAGGCATAAGGAATGAATTCAAAGGGTTCACAGAATTAGTGGGTTTTGAGAAGGAAGAAAGAGAGGTGGCACCATACAAGTATGTTAGGAAGAATTTTTGCCAAGAGAGAATGGTTGGAGTCAGCAAAGGAGACTTTTGGGTGATAGAGGAGTAAAAGTCACAAACAGAAGGAAGTATATTTTTCATATTGCTTATAGAGGACAAAGATTTCCTCAGCTTCTTCAAATAGGGTTGCCAGGTCTGAGTTGGAAAATACCTGGTGACGTTGGGGGTGAAGCCAGGAGAGGATGGGGTTTGGGGAGGGGAGGGGCCTCAACAGGGTACAGTGCCATAGAACCCAACCTTCAAAGCAGCCATTTTCTCCAGGGGAGCTGATCTCTGTCAGCTGGAGAACAGTAGTGAAAGCCAGAGATCTCCAGGCCCCACCTGGAGGCTGGCAACCCTATCTTCAAAGTCTCCCCCTTTGAAAAAGGCCATCAAAACCATCCTCTTCAGTTTCATGGCACAGTTGGCCCATCTGCTACATAACTCTCCAGTATACCGTGTAGCTGGATCCTATGCATGCATATGCAGAAGATCTCATTGAATTCAACTGCAGGTATGGGCTGAAGCCCTAGTCTTCTTAATTCTTAGAAGAAATGTCACCTTGGGACCCTGAATAAGAAGAAACAAAATACTGTTCCCAGTTATACCAATGTAAATTTGACTTCTAGTTTTGTTTTGTTTTTTGTTACAAAAGACAGTGTATAAGAAATAGGGTAACTTGAACTTTTTACTCTATCTGCCACAAGAGGGCAGAAGTAGAACTCTTAATAAACTGTATACCTAAAATTGTTAAATGGGGGATGGTTTGCTTCATCAGTATATGAGAGGAACTTTTGCTATTTAGAACTCACTCTTTTGCATCTCAAGAGAACCCAAGCATCATTTCTCTGAGCCCAGTGCAAGTTTGTTTCTTGTTCTCCACCAACTATAAATGATACCATTTCTCTGTGGCAACCCATAGCTGTGGAAACTGTCTGCCAGAAGCGGCGTGCAGAGCTCCATCCCTTCTGGCTTTTCATAAGTGGTGCAAAACATTTCTTTTCCATCTCGCATTTGGGTAACCTGCAGCAGTTCTCTTTTGCCAATAGTATCTCTTAGGCCTATGTTGACATGTATTGAATTGCCTTACCTTTCATATCCAATAAATATAAATATAATATAATACATTTTAAAATAAGTAAAATTGATAGATGCAATCTTGTGAGCCATGACAGGAAAATTATGTGTTAAAATTATATAAATAGGTAATATTATGATCAGGGCTTTCAGCCTGGATCCTCTGGGATGTGGTAAAATGTATCCTTCCCACTCACATGTTTGGTTCTATGTATTAACAGTGGAATTTGGAAGTCTTAAAGGTGATGTACTGCTAACATAGGATAATTCGTTGCAAACCATGATATAATTTCCAGGTCACCCACAAAAATAGTGTGGGATTACATATTTTAATTCTAGCCAGGGCTGGATCTGGATGTATACTAAAAGGAGGCCTGCAGCACCACGAAAACTTTTTAATAATAATATATATGATTGTAGCCTAAAAATCCAATGTTTTAGGAAGGGGAACAAGATTGGGGGGGGGGGGGGGGAGAACTCTCAGCAAGGTTCCAAGGCCTGAGTTTGAAACGTTTTCTAGATTAAACTTCCAAAAAGCAGTGTGCTTTAAGAGTATTTGTTCAGTTATTTTTTCATACCTTGTGATAACCAGTGTTACTGTTGCCCCAAACAATGCTATATATGGTTTAAATCCTGTCTACCTTAAATGAGTGTTTCTGTGATATACATGGTAGATGTTCAAGATTAGATCTTTAAAGAAGCAGTTGTGGGCCTGATTTAAATGTGACACTAGCAAGGCACCCCCCCCACCCAATCCACCAGTCTCTGGTTTGAGATGGACCTCGGTTGCTGCTACCTTGCTGCTAGGAAGCCAGAAGGACTTTCCTCACTTCCTCCCTCATTTGGCATGGCTGCTCACATCTCTTACACCATACATACATATGGCAAGTAGATGCATCTGTACAGTGTGTTTACTTGAAATGAAAAAGATGTGTGAAGCTGCTTCAGATATGTCTACGCCATTTGTTTGTGGTATAATATGCAGAAGGCACCTAGAGATGATGCAGTCATTTGATGAAACAGTGTCTATGTAAAAATAGGATCGGTCCCCTGTGTTCATCAGAGATCTTCTCATAGGACACCATTTGGAGTAAAGCTCCTGAGAATCTATCATTCAAAGGTCTCATTGACTTGCTTCATTGTCATTAGCTCAACTTGAGAGCATCATTATCATTTACCCAATCTGACTATAATTAGTATTTTATATGTCAGAGATTTTCTTTTTCCTTCCTTCCTGCCTCCCTTCCTTATTCAGAGTTCCCCATCAAATCAATCTTGCCTTTACGTATCTTGCCTTTCCCTTAGCAACATCGTGAAAGGAATGAGAGATCTCCGAGATTTATTAAGGACCACGGAAACAAAAGCTACTCAGAGCTTCAGAATGGTAAGACTGATTGAGAAATGTCATGGCTATTCTCTTGGGAGATGGGAAGAAAACAATTGTATTTGGGTCTTCTTTTTTTGCACAGATATGTCCTTTAAAAAAAAATCCTTGCCATTGATTGTGAGTGTGGCCTCAAAGCTGATTTGAGGAGAAAAAATAAATCTGTTTTGTAGTTCTGTATTAGATTACTGATTAACGGGGAATCAAATAGAATTTGATCCAGGCGAATGCCAGATGTACAGTTTGTCTTCCATATGAGAATAGTTTTCAAACTGAGAGATATTTATTACTGGCTCCTCTCAGCCTCATGTAAAACTTGCTTTCTTTGGGTTTGAGGCTATCTTGCTGTGATAGATATATAGATCTCTGTGTAGGTTGTGATTCTGTAGAGCCACAGAATAATAAATAACAGTAAATGTAGAGATGAGATAGAATATGAAAGGAGTGGGAGAGGTTGTAAACCATTTTTCAAGAGTGCTTCTTCCTCCTACCGGATCTATTTTGTATCAGACAAAAAACCTCATCTGAAGTTTGATTTGAAATGGATCCAGTTTGACTTAGAGATTCCATACCTCACTTCCCCTCTTTTTCCCCATACCATTTCTGATAAGGCTTGTACATAGGCTTGCCAGGTCGGGGTTGGAAAATACCTGGAGACTTTGGGGGTGGGATCCAGGATAGGGCAGGGTTTGGGGGAGGGGAGAGACCTCAGCATAGTACAGTGCCATAGAGTCCACCCTTCAAAGCAGCCATTTTCTCCAGGGGAGCTGATCTCTGTCAGCTGGAGATCAGTTGTGAAAGTGGGAGATCCCCAGGCCCCACCTGGAGGCTCAGCAACTCTACTTGTACAGCCAAAGTAAATCGTGTAAATCAGTAAAAATTGAGGATAAATTATGAAAAGCAAGTAGCAAAAATTCACTTTTTCTTGATGAAGAATTTTGTATCAAATGAGAAGTCCCCAGTTCAGTTCCTGGGACCTCCAGCCAAACAGCAAGTGATAGGGAAGACCTTTCTCTGCCAGTGACCCTTGCTCCCTGTCAGGTAGGCAGTACTGAGCAAGAGGAGCCAGGGTCTGCTTTGCTCCACCTGCTTTGCTCCATTCCCAGCTTCAGTAATGCATGTGTGGCGGGAATATGGAAAAGCTGATGGAGCAGTAGACTTGAGGAGACATAAAGTGCAAGAGGCGAACAGTGCTGGACGGCTCTTTTACTCTTGAAAGAAGTCTCACTCTACCTGCTTTATATGTGAACAGGGTAGACACCATTGTCACATCTAGTTCAGTCCTAGTGAGTTAAACTGGAAAAAATGCTGCTCCCACTTCCTACCTCCACATGATCTCCAGCTCATCAGCATGGTGCCTTTGCACAGAGGATGATCTGTCTGCATATACACTCCCTCTGCATATATGCTCATGAACACTGCTTTCCAAATGTTGTCAATCACAGGGATGGAGTGTATGTATGGGCACTTCCTCTGTGCATAGGAACTGCACTCACGAGCTGGCAGTCATGTGGAAGTGAGACGGGGCCAGCATGTTGATGCCCATTCTCCCTCTCTCTGCATTCAGTCAGTTTGTGGAGGGACGGGTCATGAATACCGGGCTAGTACTAACTGTGATACACCAATAATGTGACTTATTAGCCCTGTTCACATGTTACAGTGAGTGCACATACATCTTGCATGTACATGCACACATCTGTTTGTAAGAAAGAGCCGGCTGGTGTTTCCTCCCCAGTGTTATATTATTTGGAATAGGAAAAACAAGTACATAGAAAATTGTGGGCATGCCTTGCAAATCTAATAGTCTGTAAACATATTCTGTTTCAAACTAGTAGTTATTGTCATTCTTATCGTATGAGCCATAACAAATGATATATGATGAAACTAACTGGTAAACAATAAAGCACACCTCACAGGTTACAATGTATAATAACATTACACTGATGCCATATCTGTTCTGTATTATAAATCTGCTAGAGCACAGACAGAACTGATTTTAACAAAATTCTCCTGAATCTTAACATTTATCTGGGAAAGATGTTAGGACACCTTAAAGTCCACCTTAAAGTGGACTCTATGGCATTGTACCCCACTGAGGTCTCTGTCCTCCCCAGACTCCACCCCCAAATCTCCAGAAGTTTCCCAGCCTGGAGCAGGCGACCCTACCCCACCATCCCCTGCTGGTGGCCAGGGAGGACCTGGAAACCCTAATATCAGGAGAGGTGTAAAAACTTCCCTCACCTGCTACTTTCTCCCTCCCGGCTCCTCTCTTCCTTTAGCCACTTCCTACCAGCCCAAATTTTAGACCCCTGTTTGCACTGGAAACCTAGGCCTGGATGGAATCTGTTGAAGGGGAAGGGTTAAGTGCCCTCTGCCTACAGTTTCTCTGTATCAAGATCCATGTCCTCCCAAATGCCCTGCAGCATATTGTTTCTACCGGACCGCTAGCCTTGCAAACCCATGCAATGTTAGTATGCTAGCACAACAACATATGTCTAGATTATGACTCTCTGGCAGTCCATGAGAACCCTTGTCTAGTAGAGACTGGGCATATGCAAAGCCCATCAGTCCTCTGATAACGTGGGTGCATTGCTTGGAATACTCTTTAACACTTTACTTAAATGCTAAGTATTTGTTGTTACTAAGTTGGTCGCTATGTCTTTACTTCTCCAATGCTAGAAATATTATGCATCTAATATATGCATTTTTAGCTGCTTCTCAACAACAACAAAAAGCTCCAAAAGCAACTTACAAAAAAGAAGAAAGCATTTTAGTTAACATCACCAGTGGGTATAATGGCTGTCTGTGAAATGGTCTGGGAGGCTAGGCATCTGAAAGATGGTAGAGTTCAGGGAGCCATTTGCAGTCTTGCCAAAAGGCTGGTGTAAGGGACTGCACTTTAAAATCTTATAAATGCTGGGTAAACAGGTAATAGATTGTGAAGGGTTAATTCCTCACTGAGCCAGAGAGCTTTGAGTGACACACTACTCCAAGAAATCTGATTGGTTAGCATCAGTTGAGCAGAGAAAGACTTGAGAGCTGAATGCTGAGGGGAAGGGAATCTGAATTCAGCCCTGACTGAGAAGAGTCTAGTACTGATTAGTCTGAGTCTAGACCTTACTGAGAAGGGTTTAGTCCTGACAGAGTTTGTGCTTAGCCCTGACTGAGAGCAGTTTAACACAGACAGAGTACCAAGAGAGTTGGCAGGAGTGGGTAGTTAAGTGAAGACTCCCATTCAGGCCAGAACAGGGGATTGAGCTTCTAGTAATAGAAGAATTTCCCTACCTAGTTAAAACAGGGAGATAGCTCTGAAGAGCGTAGACATCCCTGGTCTAGTGTGTTTAGAAACTGCCTTTTAAATCCTGAGAAGTCAGTTAAAACTCAAGAAGAGTAGTGATGTGTTTAGTAAAGGAGTTTGGGTACTGGACAGAGTATCCTTTCCTTCTGGAAGCCAAAAGAGCCAAATACACCCAAGAAAGTATACTGGAGTGTTTGGGAAACACTGAAACAAATGCCTCTCATTTTAAATATTCTAAGTTACTATGAAAAGCTTAAGAAACTTTCAGTTGCTTGAAACATATGGACTGTAGTCTGTGCCTATATTGATTTACCTCAGAAATTTTGCCCCTATTTCACCTGACCTTTCCCCTCGATGTTGAATAAAATATTTTGTTATTTTTGAACTTTTAAAAGCCTCAAGTGCCATTTCAGTGGTTTAAGTTAAATGGGGAATCTCGACCCTTCCGTTAGGTTTCTGGGTTGCAGCAAAATTTCATACTGTGACAGGGTGGTACAGCCATAGTTCTTCAAAAGAGATGAAAAGGGAGAGAAAAACGGAGGAGAAATCTTGCTTCTGAGGAAGGGGAAGTGAGCTAGGTTGTTATAGCTCAGGGCTATTTTTGGGCAGGAATGCACAGGAACAGAGTTCTGGCTGGTTTCTGAGTTGGCCACGCCTACAGCCCCCCCCGGGTTCCCCAGGTGCCTCACAAGCCATGGGACACCTGGGGAAGCTGAACCTGGGAGGGAGGTGCGCTGTCAGGGGTGTGGCCTAATATGCTAATGTGTTTCTGCCGTTGAGTGTGTCCTATTATGCTAATGAGTTCCTGCTGGGCTTTTTCTACAAAAAAAGCCCTGGCTAGTATAGAGCTAGACTGTAAACTACAAAAGAGGAATAAATGTAGGGGCTATGCGTCAGTGGTAGAAATTTATTCTGCATGAAGAAGGTTCCAGGTTTAATCCCCAGCATCTCTATCTAAATGGGTCAGGAAGGAGGTGACGTGAAAGACCTCTTTCTTCTATGAACAGAAATGTAAAGAGACAGGAGATCCAATCATAAATCTACAAAATCTTGTCTAGTTTTTTTCCACTTAGTAAATAGTGTCTGTACAGCTGGCTGTGCATGGGATGCTTGAACAAGAACCATAGCCAGAGAGAAGCCTCAACATGCTTCTGTGAGAGTTAAAGCAGGCATATCTGGAAACTGTGACCAAATTAAAGAAAGCAACTACACACCTGCATGTATCATGTATTGTGGTGACTCATGGTGTCAAATGGAATTCTTAATCATGAGGACAAAAGTGCCTTTCTGGGTTTGGTAAATGTGTTGTTCCTTCTCTCTCTCCCCATTCTTTTCTAGGCAGCTGCCAAACAACTGGCAGAACTTCTTCTCCATTCATTGAGCGAAGATTGTTACTGGAGCCCCTTGTCTGATCCTCTCCCCGAGTTAATGAACAAAGAAGATAACTCTTACATTTGTGCCACTTTACGCAGAAGACTACAGCTACACACTGGAGATAAGTGCGTATGGTCCCATCCTTTAGCCATTAATGCCCAGAGGAACCCCCCCCCCCCAAATCTAGCCAAGGTATCAATATATATTCTACCTAACATCAATTGTTTGCATGTCACCAGCAAGTCTTCCCTCTTCAGTCACTGACTGAACTGCTAAGATGTCATGGAATCTTCAGAATATTTATTTTTTTATATACATTTATATGTCACCTTTCTGACAGTTGTCCACAATTCAAAACAACTATAAGAGTGCATCTATTCCTCTATGGACCCCAAACTTGAGATCAGTATGAAAAGCCCCGCTTCAGGTTCTATTCATGCAGAGACAATTAACGAATAAATGAAATCCATTTAATAATATTCCCTCCTGCCCTGGCCTGAAAGGCCCAAGCTAGCCCAGTCTAGCCAGATTTTGGAAGCTAAGCAGGGTCAGCCCTGGTCAGTACTTGGATGGGAGACAACCAAGGAAGTCCAGGGTCACAATACAGAGGCAGGCAGTGGCAAACCACCTTTGTTCATCTATTGTCTCAAAAACCCCATGGGATTGCCATAAGTTGATTGCCACTTGACAGCATTTTCCACCACCAGTACTCCCTCACAAATTCTTAACATCCTAGTCTAACTATTAGACAAGCTCCACCAAGGGGGAAAGCCCTCGTACTGGAAACGAAAGGCTGCATGTTATTTGTGATGTTTAAGAGCAGAGAGAGGTTAGAGTATAAAGGGGCTGGGAAGTCAAATAACCTGAACAGGATGCTGGATTTCAGATACTGAGTCAAATTTATACCTAGATTTTTGGCTGTGTATCATTGTTGGTCCGCATAATTTGCTTTTTTATTTTTTGCTTTTTAAATAAAAAATCACACTGTTAAAACCTCACTCTGCCTGTGAAAGTTTTCCATGCCATTTTGCCAAGGGGAGAAATGGGCCAGATAGTCTGGGTCAAAACGTCATCAGCTGCCATACCTGTCAGAGCCACGTTCCCTCACAAGACACACGCCGCAGCTTTTAATCATCCAGTTCTGAAAAAAGCTATTATATAACAAATAAATCATGCATGAGTTGTTTCAAGTTACTAGTCCTGTGATGGTGTTAACAAGGGTGCCCTATGAGCTAATTCCTCATCTTCCCTTATTCCTGTCTTTAGTTGGGTTGGGTTTTTGTTTTGGGGGGTGGTTTTTTCGGTGAAAAAACAGCTACTATACCGTGTTTGTCTTTCAGCCTGTACAGCCCCAAAGACAACGTAGAAGAGGCCCTCCTCCTGCTCCTGATCAGTGAGTCCATGGTAAGCCAAACAACAACTGTTTTAAAGAACAATAATAATTAAAACAATTAATTACAGCGATTGGGATTATACCAGATAGGTGCATGACAAGATTTATTTGTTGTTGTTTTTGTGAATTGGAAATGGACTTTTTGCTTACAAAAGCTTGCCTGTACAGCTGGAAATAAAGCAGTTGGTTTTTTTTAATGCAGAGAGAGAGAGAGAGAGAGAGAGAGAGAGAGTGAGCACTGTTACTTTGCTGAGCCATCCCTGTATGACTATCAGTTAAGCAAACATTTGTTGAAAAGTCTGAGAAATTTGTCTGGGCAACAAAAAACTTCTACATTAACTTGACAATGGATTTTCCCAGATGTTCACTTTAGAGTGCCATCCTAAGCAGCGTTACGCCCATTTACATTGAAGTCAGTGGCCTTAGAAGGGTATAGCTGTGCTTAGGAGAGCATTGCAAGTCACTAAAAAGCAAGTGCCAGCATGGGAGGGAGCAGAAAATGAATTGTTTGGAACACTTTTGGATCATTCTTAATTGGCAGGTTGATATTCAGGTAACTGTTAGTTATTCAATCAATGCAAAAAGTGGCCTTTACCACAGAAAGCTTATTTGCTGCTGTCATATAATTCTAAGCTGAATCTTTTCTTGAGGGGAAAAAAATCAATGTAATCTAACTTCTGTTATAAGGGTAAAATGTTACAAACCATTAATTCAGGATTATGAACATATCTACTTACTTAGTTTACTAAAACTTACTGAACACTTTTCACTAACTTCCAAATAGCATAAGGAATAAAGCAAATAATAATTAAACAATATTGAAGATCTCATGACAGCAGCATTTATAAAAGGACTAATAAACAGGCCCTTAAAATTTTTCAGTTGAAAGGCTATTGTGAATAAAAATATTTTATCTTTTTTCATAATAGTTGGAGGGAGGAGCTAGACAAATCTCCAGGGGAAGGCTATTTCACAGTTCTGGAGCCACCACCAACAGCGCCCTTCTTCACACAAGCAGGGCCTCATGGATCTCAAAAGCATGGCAGGGTTCATATGGGAAGAGGCTCTCTGTAAGATGTAGGCTGTTGCTCCTTGAAAAGATTAAAGCGCGCAGTAGTCACTCATCCAGGTGCCAAATAGCACTGGATGCTCCCAGTCTACTGATGTCATCACCCCTCCTCTTTTTAATGCACAGAGTCAATCAGGTTTTGTTTTTATTAAATGGAACAACTGCAGATGCAACAGGGGTACATAAGAATTCTGCTGAAAAGCAGTACATTCTTATAATTATTGAAACATTTAATAAAAGAGTTAGACAAAATGGGGAAGAGGAGGGAGGTGGACATCCTTGGAAATACCTCTGCAGAGGAATCCAGCCCACTAGAGACCAGAAAGCAAGGGCTATATATTTTGGGCACTGCCAACACACTAAAAGGAACAGTCTGACTCACAGTCAGCCCCTCTTCCTGGTGGGAGGGAAACTGGCATTGTTTTCAGTAAACTGGAAGGACTTTTCCAGGAACAGATGGGTTCTCGAGCCAGTTACCAAGGCCTGCCTGATAGAATTTGCTGGCACACCCAGAATCAGCTGTATATTTTCAGCAGCTCAAGGCACAAAATTAAGAAGCATCTTATTAGAAACAAGGTAATCAGTTATCGTCTGCAGTTTAGAGCCATCAAGAAAGTTCCAGAAGACCTTAACTGAATGGGCATGTACTCTGTTGTGGGTTCTTTTGGTTTTGTTTTGCTTTTGGTCTGAAAGAAAGATGAAGGTACAAGACTTAATCCTTGATCTGAACAGAGTCTTAAGAGATTTTGTGACTTTTTATTTTTACATAGAAAGCATCTCTTTGACTGTAGCAGGGTCTTCTTAGTCCTGAATTATCCATATTTTCATTATGTCCACATGACAGTAGCATCAAAGGTATCCCAAATTTTCCTTCAATTGGCAATGTTATTAACTTTTGTTGTAGATTCTGTTTTTCTCCCAGAACATTCACAAAGTTATTATTAGTATTGGCAGCCTGCCTCGGAGAGGCATATCCAGATTATCTGCTCATCCAAGCACTGTCTCTGGATGAATCCCACAAAACAGGCCAGAGAACTATAAAAATCCTAACATATTTATTTATTTATTTATAAGATCCATCCATTTGGCCCTAGCTTTCTTTTTGCAAACAGAGTCTGGGGTGCTCATCGTCCTCCAGTCCTCCAATATGATAGTGGTTACATATGTTAACAAGCAGTTGAATTAACAGGGACTACAGGGGGTAGGCCCAGACAAGCCGTACGTCTTGGCAAGCAGTCATTTCGTATTGCATTGTAGGAATCTAAAGCAAGGGAACAACAGCCAGAAGAATGACTGGCTCCGGCAGCAGGCAATAAATGCAAACAGATGACCTTTCTATATCGTGTTGAAACGTCATGATGCAGACTTGAAGGGAAACTGGAAATTTGGAAATTGACATTTTCATCTCTGGACACAATGTAAAATGGATGCAGACAAAAGAATTCCATGGTGCAGTAAGTGGCTGATCTGTCCCAGAAGGGAGCTTTGACTCTCAAAAACTTACATCCTGGAAATCTTGTTAGTCTCTAAGATGCTACTGCACTCGAGTCTTGCTATTCTACATTCCTCCCTCCCTCTTCTCCCTCTTGTTTTCCCCCATGGTCTATTTTAGACTGCAGACTCCTGGGGGGATAGGAACTTATCTGTTTTTCCTCTGTGTAGTTCATCGTGAACACTGATGGGTGCTATATAAATGATACACAATAATAATAATACTCCATTAATAATAATAATCCATTTAACGGTCAACCACTGATGCAAAAAAGCACTTAGACAGGAGGGGTGCCCATCTCTGGGTCTAGTTTAATAACTTTTCCCTTGAGTCTTCTTTATTCTGCAGTTGTTCTTAATTTTACTAAGAGAGCTTTCTCAGACTTAGGAATGCAACATTTCCCCCCCTGTGTTTATTTTGAAATGCTCTTATTTACATTTTGGAAATCTATTCCGCTCTTAGTTTTGGTAGCTCAAAGTACATTGCAAATGCCAATAAATCAAGTCCTATTCACTGTCTGCCTTTAAAAAAATAATGGCAAGAAAATGGCATCTTGTTGGCAGGTTGTGAATCAACATAACATACCACAAGTGGTTCAGGATAATCTGGATGGGTTTGGCTAACTTTTCTGTGCTGAACTGGAAACTAGGATGCTTGCAGCCAAGATTAATAAACATTGTGTCCAATGCAACAGAGACTAGAAATGATTCATCATAGTCTTTTTATTGAGTAAAGAGATTAGATGGGATTTAACCTTGTAAAGGCCGAGAAAAAAAAAAGAGGACAGGAGATGTTGGAATCAAAACTGGGAGCATTTTCTGGCTTCTGTGGTTCAGTTGACCCAGATTAGTTGTGGAGAATTTGTTCTGTCGCAAAAGAGAATATGTGGGGGGTTTTATTTATTGTGTTTATGATTTTTTTCCCATCCGAAAGCAAATTGCAGCAAAGTTTAAAACAGCTAAACTAGCATAAATTTTGTCTTACTTATTTCTGTTGTTTTAGTTCACACTGTTTAAATGTTTGAAGCTTTGCTGTTATTTAGATAGCACTATACTATAAAAGAGGAGCTGCGGTGGCTCAAGTGGTTAAGATGCTGAACTGAAGACCGGAAGTTTGGTAGTTCAGCAGTTTGAGACCTGAGTGCTGCATGATGGAGTGAGCTCCCATCTCTAGTCTCAGCTCCTGCCAACCTAGCAGTTTGAAAGCAAGAAATTGCAAGTAGATAAATAGGTATCACTTCGGTGGGAAGGTAACAGCGTTCTGTGCACCTTGGCATCTAGTTATGCTGGCCACATGACCACGGAAACATCTTTGGACAGCACTGGCTCTTCGGCTTGGAAACAGAGATGAGCTCTGCATCCCTAGAGTTGTATTCGACTGGCTTTTGAGCAAGGGAAACCTTTACCTTTACCTATACTATAAAAGTAATTAATTGGCAGGGGTGTCCCCTTCTTTTCCATTCAACTCAACACTGCTTAGGATGGCACTGTAAGAAAAGCTCTGTTGGATCAGACCAAAGATCACCCTAGTTCAGTACTGTGTTTTCCCCAGTCATCAACCAGACCAGAGAGGAGGATAGAAAAACATCTATAATTAACAGCTAGATCTGAGTCCAGCAGCACCTTAGAGACCACATCTGACAGATGGAACTTTGACCCTTGAAAATTTATACCTACAAAAACTTGTTGGACTCTAAGGTGCTACTAGAATCATAGAATCACAGTGTTGGAAGGGGCCATACAGGCCATCTAGTCCAACCCCCTGCTAAGTGCAGGATCAGCCTAGAGCATCCCTGACAAGTGTTTGTCCAGCTGCTGCTTAAAGACTGCCAGTGAGGGGGAGCTCACCATCTCACTGGGCAGCTGATTCCACTGTTGCACTATTCTTACTGTAAAAATGTTTTTCCTGATATCCAGCCGGTACCTTCCCACCAGAGTCCTATCCTCTGCTGCCGACTGGAACAGCTCCCTGCCCATTTTAAGTGACGGCACTTCAAATACTTAAAGAGAGCAATCATGTTCCCCCTCAACCTCCTTTTCTCCAGACTAAACATTCCCAAGTCCCTCAGCCATTCCTCATAGGACTTGATCTCAACACAGCTACCTTCTGAAATATTTATGAGTAACTGATAAATTAAAATGGAGGGTGAAATTTATTGATTTATTTAAACTATTTATATACTTACTTTTTCACCCAGGACCCAAGGTGGACAAGAACATAAATACAATGAGATAAAACAATAATCATCTAAACAACAAATATAAAATACTTTAAAATGATATTAAAAACCAGTCTTTATGCCCCACTGGCAGGATATTCAGTCTGTGCCCCCAGAGCTCTCTGAAATGGCTGTTTAGCAGCCTTGGCAAAAAGCCAGAAGAACAGAAGTCCCTCTGTCTCATGTCCACACATATGGGACAATCACTGAGAAAGCCTGAGCCCAGACCATAGGAGTATGTACCTTAGACAAGCGAGAGTAGAATTCTCTGGGAACAGTGAAGGGGCCGCCCAGTGAAGAGTCTAGTAGCCACGATTTTTAAAAAATGCTTTAACTGTTGGGGGATGCCTTCTTCAGTGCTCAGTGCGTGCAAGCCATAAATATAAAACAGGATACTATTGCTACTCTTTAATGTCAGTCATCACAGTAATACTCATCCATTGACCAGAATGCTGGAAAACAGGAGGTGGCTTGCTTTTTACAAAATGATTGGGCAGAATACCACCTGCACATTTTCCTTTATGTATCAGCAACAATAAGAGTGAGAGAATTCCTTTCAAAAAATGAAAACTTAGAATACAGGCCACCAGTGCTCCCTCTAAGCTGTGGAGTCTTGTGAGCAAAAATTCTACTTTGCGAGCTACTGGCATTAAAGTTGTGAGCGAGAGATTTGGCTGCTGCGTAAATTAGTTTGCTCTGGAGTCATCCTTCCTGAGCTAAGACAAAAATGTGTGAGTCGGAGGCTAAAAAACTGTGAGCTAGCTCACACTAACTCAGCTTACAGGGAACACTGCAGGCCACCTAATGATGTAATTGTGCATTGGGTCACAGTGCATAAAATCTGAACAAAACACACCCATGGAAGAGACTTTACAGTTTGTCTGGCTTTGTTGTTAATGTGGAAAGGACCTTTGGGGGTGGGGGAAGTATTGCATCTTGGTCTGCTATCTATGTTTGCACCTCAGCTGCAGTCTGGAGACCCCAGACAATGACCCATTTTAGTGATTCCACCAAGCTACAAACCCCATGGAATACCTCTGTATGGGACCACTGATGACTTCATATTTTTAAAAAAATTAATATATGGGTCTGGTTAATAATGTTGCAAGCAGTCTAGTGAAGCTTATTCTCTCCTGTCCACCCCTTTCTTTAATTTTAGTTTGAATATACCTGCATTCTTGAGGACTTGGAAATTTGAAAATTCCTTGGATTTGAAACTACATATAATTTTGCTCAAAATTGCTGATATAATTGCTAAAAGTCTGGAGCAAATAGGCCACAGTTCCCTTTTTATTGCAATGCAAAAAGTCTCTATATGAAATTCAGCGAGCAAAAGCTTGGGTGCAGAGTCTATCTGTGCGCAGGCATCACTTTAAAATTCCTAGTTTGGCCCACTGACAAATGCTCAAAATAGCTGACTCTGATGTGATGCTGATTACCAGCTTTTAGCATATGTGGGGGCTTGTTCAGTGCACAAATAAATGTCGCAGCAGACTTACTGGTGCAGAAACTTTTTAATGGTGTGGCTTGTAACGTGGAAAGATTTAATTGGCAACAAGGATTGTTGTATGCATTCTGCTTTCGCGATGCACTTTTAATCATCCTCTTAAAGGAACACACACCATGACAAAGAAGTGCCATTGATTATTGAACATGTATGAGCTCTAATTTCCCCCCCTACTCCTTATATAGCCTCTACATTTTTTTGGTGTTGGGGGGGATAAAAAATAGATTAGCTACACCTCTGAGAACCAGATTAGGAGCGTAGGCCATAATCTGTTTTTGAATCAATTTTGTTTCCTCTGTCTTCCTCCAGTCGATTGTCAAAAGCAAGTGACTTCTGGAAAACATAAACAAAATGGTCCCTGCTGAGCACAGGATATCACTAATTAATGGAAATGCATCTCCTTGTGCTGCTGCTGTTTCAGTTTCTGACATTCTAAGGAAGCACGGGCCAAAGAAGGGTAATTTACCCTTCCCCCCCCCCCCCCCCACTTTGGCTATATGCAAAAGGAGGAGAGGCACATACTCTCTGCCCCGCAAGAAGTGGATCTTCCTGATGCAGGGACAGAACATGCATTCTCCCCACTCACCCAGAATCAGGAAGCAATGAGAGATGGGAAACATGAGTCATTCATGTAATTTTGGGGGAACCCCAGGTCCCATCTGAAGGCTGGCATCCCTACTCCACAGCCACAATTCAGCATCCTAACCTTTACTTAGGGTTGGCAGCCTCCAGGTGGGGCCTGGGGATCTCCCACTTTTACAACTGATCTCCAGCTGACAGAGTTCAGCTCCCCTGGAGAAAATGGCTGCTTTGAAGGGTGGACTCTATGGCATTGTACCATGCTGAGGCCCCTCCCCTCCCCAAACCCCACCCTCTCCTGGATCCACCTCCAAAGTCTCCAGGTATTTTCCAACCCAGACCTGGCAACCCTACCTTTACTTCACAGTGGCCTCATGCTGGCTGTTTAGGTAGCTCCTGAAATTGTGGCTGCTGTTCTTGAGGCTGTGTAATTTGCTGGACTTGCAGGTAACTAGGAAGACAGCTACATTTCCCCATAAAAATGTGAGACAATCATGAATCGAGGAGGTTCATGTGGAGGGCTTCCTGCAGCCATGTTGCATTGTGACATAGCCCTAGTATGGAGTATTTTGTGCTACTAAATGCTGCAAACTGTCAAAGTGGTATTGTAGAGCTGCAGTAAAGAATAGTACAGTTGATCTTCAGAAGGTGATTTGTGAAAGGCAGTTTAGAGAATAGTATAAAATTGTAAAGGGAACATTGTGGTTCTTATTGTAAGCCACATTTTCAAACAGCAGGAAACCTGGAATAACATTTTTTAAAGGGCATGCAGTTGCCACAGTAAAGTTGCAGGCAGCTGAAGTAACTCAGCACACAATTTAAGTGTGGCCTCAGGCTTTTGAAAACTCTGACCCTCTAGGCCTTTCTTATCTCCCATTCTACAAATTCTGTGAGAGAATCCTCAGGAATTGTCTTCCAACCTTCCTGTAAATGTGTTCTGCCTTCTTGAATTAGATCCCTGCAGATGAATCTGTAAGCTGGTACAGTGCCTCACTCTGACATACAACATCTGGCTGAAGACCCTTCTGTGGTGGACTTGGCTCACTCTCTTTGTTACTGCTCAGCCTGATCTCTTTATTTCAAATTCATTGTCAGGCAAACCAGGAAGCAGTAATTAGCCGAGCCCCAGACCAGAAAGATGATCGAGCTGCCAGTCTGCAGGATGCGTCAGCAGTTTATGATCTCCTCAGTATCACACTGGGCAGAAGAGGGCAGTATGTCATGCTTTCTGAGGTAACTAACCCAACATTCCCTTTTTTTAACAGAGACAGCACTCATAATTCTTTCAAACAGAAGCCACCTTGCTTATATTATTTGTTGAAGTGTGTCCAAATGGCAATACGTTCCACTGAAACATTTATTGGAGTACAAATTCAGCCTTGGGGCATGAGCAATATCTATGACTCCATTTGAATGAGAATTCTGGGACCGTTTTCCTACATCCCACCAACAGTGTAGAAGTTGCTGCAGATGGCTTATTGTTTTGCCACTAACATGAGAAGCCCAGGGCCACAGGGAGAAGCCCAAGCTACAGCATTTTTCCGTAGCAGCATTGTCTCCCTAAGAAAAACATCCTCTTCTCACACAGCATGATAAGAGAAAGGATGTTCAGGCTTGGTTCACACAGTCAAGGGCAGAGCTGCGTGGTGGTAGACTGGACTGTGCAATTATTTATTTAGAATATTCCTATGTCACCTCTCCAGAGTTCTGCTCAGGGCAGCTTACAATTAAAAAACACAGTATAAAACACTAGCCATTGAGAAAAGACAGGCCATTAAAACACACACACATACGTATTATGAGCCTGGGTAAAAAGATGTGTTTTAACCTGGTGTCTAAAAGAGAGGGAAATGCACCACAGAAAATTCCCTGTCTCTAGTAGCCAGCCTCTGTCATCTGATGTAGAGCCAACTCTGTCATCTCTCACCTCTGAAGGGAAGGGCACAGGGAGTGGGGCTTGAAAGGCAGAGCTTCATTGGCTGTCTGGACTGCACTACTTCTGACTGCAGCTAGTGAATCAATTTTCAGGATGCTCTCTTATGTTTGTTTTTTTAAATCACTTTCTGCAAATAAGAAACCAGCACAGTAAGCAAAGAGAGGGACTATAACTTGCTGGGCTAGTTTTCTAGTTACATGGAGTTTACATTGACTTTTTTATGCAAAAGAACATTTAAAGCTGGAATCCACTAACTGCATTCCAAAGTGTGAAGCTACCCTAGGTCTCTGTCACCTTATTCTACTGCATGTGATAACTAGGCTGGAGAGATTACCAACCAGTGAAATCCTAAAAAAGCTTCTCTGGGAGTAAGCCCCATTGAGTAGATTTTGGTAGAATTCTGAGTAGACCTGCTTAGCATAACCAAACCTAGTATTCTAAATATGTCAGTGAAAAACCGAGCCTAGTTCCCTATGCACCTGTATGAACTATGTTCAGGTTTCCGAGTGTCAGAATTTAGGGTCAGTTGGAGCTGGATTCCAGGGTGAGAGTGAGAGTCAAAGTTCAGTCCAAAGGTCAGTTACCAAGAGAGCAGAGTCCAGAGCATTATTCAGGAAGCAAGGTCTGAAGTTATTCACAAGTGCAGGGTGGAAGATTCCAGAGTCAGAGTTAAGAGTCAGTCCGAGGGTCAGAAGAGCTCAGTTCAGCACTGCGGTCACTGAGTCAAGAGATTAGTGACTTGTTGCTTCCACATCAAGTAGTCTCCCTTGACTGGCTTTTATAGGCCTCTGCTGGAAGGTCTTACTTGCAGCCAGCTGCTTGGGAATAACCCTGCAGCTACTCATCATCATCAAGCAGCTGGTGTCAGGCCAGGAGACGGGCACTTTGTCTTCTTTCCTGAGGCTTTGTCTCCAGCGCTCAAAGTGTGTGGGTGAAACTGGAGGACTGGTAATGACCACCTGGGTTTCCTCTGTTGGAAGGGGGCTGGAAGGTGCTGTTGGCTCTACATCAGCTGTCAGGTGTGAAAAGCCTGCAGCTCCTCTTGCTTGCTGGTTTCTGCTGGTTCAGAGCTGATTTCCTGAGGCTCCTTTTCTCAGGTGCTGAATCCTGGCTGACCCATGACACCAAGTTAGAGAAAATGATGGTGAACTGAAATAATGAAACAGTTCTTTTCCCCAAACATTGTGAAAATATAACTAAAGGCATTCATACTACTTCACTTGAGCCACCCTGATTGTATGGGATACCTCTTGCACACCTCTGACCTGAACCATCCCAGGTGGATACGTCTGTTGTAGGCTTTTTAAAAAATTACCTAATGTTGAAGATTCTGAATCCTCTTTTGGTAACCCATTCTACAAAAATTACAGTGGAATACCTACACGTCCACTCTGGTCATCTTAAGAGGCCTTGCCTCTGGTGTCCCCACTATCTGAGGCTAGACTATGTGGTGGTAAGCCAAGAAAAAGGCCTTCTCAGTTGTGGCACCAAAACTTTGGAACTCCCTCCCCAGGGAGATTCATCTGTTTCCCTCTGTTGTTGTCATCCTCCAGTGGGTAAAGACTTTTTTTTTCATCTGGGAACCTCTACTACACCCTTATTGGCCCTCAACCCTGGTTGTGTGCATTTGTATATCTATATGTTATTTATTGGGGGCCGTGGTGGCTCAGAGGTTAAAACACTGAATTGCACACTGGAAGGCTGGCAGTTCGGCAATTCGAGACCCTAATGCTGCGTGATGGAGTGAGCTCCTGTCTCTGGTCCCAACTCCTGCCAACTTAGCAGTCTGAAAGCAAGAAATTGCAAGTAGATGAATAGGTACCACTTTGGTGGGAAGGTAACAGTGTTCTGTGTGCCTTGGCGTCTAGTCATGCCAGCCACATGACCATGGAAAAGTCTTCAGACAACGCTGGCTCTTCGGCTTGGAAACAGAGATGAGCACCACACCCTAGAGTTGGATTCACCTGGCTTTCGAGCAAGGGGAAACCTTTACGTTTACTTTACTATGTTTTTATTGTATTGTTAAATACTTAGATAGATAGATAGATAGATAGATATACAAATGTGCATGTGTATATGTATTTATATAACACTGTTTTAATGTTGTTTTTTTAACTATATTTTTTTTTATTATATAAAAACAAAAATCAAAATAACCACAGTTTACCATACAACTGATATAACTTCTAAACATACATCTTCTCACAACTGAACTGTTTTAATGTTTTAAATGTTTTTGTGCCTTGATATTTGCTGCGTTGAGGACCCTGTTTGGGTGGAAAGGGGGCATATAAATGTTTTACATTTCAAAAAGTAAATGTTTGCTCTGTCCCATTTTATTTAGTGGAGTTCCCTCCCAGGTACATGTTCTTAGGACTTCAGCCAAAGAAATCTGATGATGCCTCTCTTCTGTTTTTCCCTGTTAGTGTTTAGAACGTGCAATGAAGCTTGCATTTGGTGAATTTCACCTCTGGTATCAGCTGGCACTTTCCATGGCAGCTTGTGGCAAGGTAAGGCCCAAATCAAAGCAGGGTTCCCATTACTGAGCTGGGTTGCCAGGTACCTCATCGATCCAGCAAGGGAATTAAGGGGGCATTCTGAGGGTTTTGCCCCCAAACCATAGAGTTTTCCCAAAAAACCAGAGCGTCCCCTGCATGACATCACTGACATGATGACATCACTTCTGGGTGATGTCATTTCATCAGGGACATTGTGTGGTGACGTCCCTGCTTAGGGGTGGGGTTTCCCCTGCTGGCCATAGTGGGGAGAAGCCCCTGAAAATGGGGGATCTCCCGCTTGGACCTGGGGGCTGGCAACCTTATTATCGAGACACCAAGGCAATGGGTATTCTGAACTATTGTTGTTGTTATATGTAATTAATATTTCAAATTATGACGATGGATAGCCTGACTTTTCTCTGTGAATCAAGGCTACTAACAACTATGATTTATAAAGGGATATCTCTTTTGCTATCAGCAAACTAATTATTCAGGGTCTGCCTTCTCATACCCATTTAAAGAGGGCAAAGACTTGTTCTCTGTTGTTTCAGAGGGCAAAATGAGATCCAGTGAACGCACGTGTTGCAGGATAGATTTCAGCTGAACATAGGAGTGACATTCTAATGGTGATAGCTTTTTCACAATGGAATGAATGGCTTAGAGTGGAAAAAGTCTCTCCCTTGCTGGAAGTCTGCAAGAAGCCAGGGATGTTCAACCTTTGAATTCCTTGCACTGAATAGGGAAGCCCTATAAAGCCCCTTTCAGCTCTATGATTCAATGAAAGCAGTTAATTTATTCAACAGCTGTACTTGTCAAATCCTCCCCCTCCCTTTCTCTACTGGAGCTTTTTATTTTTCCAGAGGGTGTAGGTTGCCCTAGATGTTTCCACTAAATTGTCAGCCAGTTCTCTGTGCTCATATCTAATACACACACACACACACACACACACTCCCCCCCCCAGTAACTCAATTAATGATATGAGTGTGAGGACAAAACCCACAATTACATAATGTTTATTCAATATTTTTATATTTTTGCACAGTGCCATACAACATACTTAAAATTTTCTTGGTCCTTAATTATACCTTAGCACTGTCCTGAGACATTTCCAAACAATATTCTAATTCTTGTTTGAATGTGGTAAGATTGATATAAAATTGTTAAGAAATTATCTCATTGTTACATTTAAAGTCTTGGCCGGGAAGGCAGGATAGAAATCTCCATCAATCAATCAAATCAGTCGGAAAGCGTGAACTTAATAGTCTTTCCCCCTCTTTCGTTAGTTTTTAATATATATCAGCTGGACTTGCAACAGTGTGAATGAGTGTGTGTGTGTAAATACATACAGAGATAAATTCATTATGCTTCTTTTTAAGAGTTGGGACCAAACTAGAGATGATGGAGGAAGAGCTGTGACTGAATCACAAGGGCTTTAAACTTAGTAACTGCCATGGGGAGTGGGAGATGGTATCAAAATAGTAGCTGGGGTTTTACATTATGATTGCTGTTTATTGCTTTTTTCAGTTTGCTGTTTATGTTTTAATGTTTTAATACTGTAAGATGCCCTGAGCACTTGGTAGAAGGGAGGGGATATAAATGAAACAAATAGATTCAGGAACATGAACAAAAGGAGCAAGTACTCAGCAACCCAAAATTAACCAAATAACCAAAACAGTGTGTTAACCAGGGCTATTTTGGGGCTGGAACACCCCGGAACGGCATTCCGGCTGGCTTCCTAGCCCACCCCACCCCTCCCTGCTGCCGCCACTTGGCTCCTACCTCCTCCTCAGCTGCTGCTTCTCCCAGGGCTGGCTGAGCTAGAAGGAGATGGGGGCTATGTTTGCTGCCTCCTCTTCTCCCCTCTGCCAGCCGGAAAGGTAAGTGGAGGAGTGCCGGTCCACTCTGGGCTGGGTGTTAGTTGGCTTCATTTGGGCGGGGGGGGGGGGGGGTCCCAAGCGTGCTCAGGTCAACTGTGACCTCTTCAAGCTGGCTGCAGGCGATCGAGCCAATCCAGGGCATGCGTGTGCATGCGTGCAAGCTGGGGTGGGGTAGGGGAGGCCATTCGCACCCTCCTTCCCCCCCTTGGTGATGTGACCCAGCAGCCCTTGTGGATCTGCTGTGGCCAGCGCCACTGGGGAAAGCAGGAGAGTGTATGTGTGTTTGTGTGCATGTGTGCAAGTTGGGGTGGGGGGAGGCCATTTACGCCCTTCTTTCCCCTTCGGCAATGCGGCACAGCAGCCCTTGTGGGTCTGCTGTGGCCAGCGCCATCAGGGGAGGCAGGAGAGTGTGTGTGTGCGAGTGAGCAAGCCGGTGTTGTGGTGGGGAGGATGTGGGCACCCTCCTTCTTCCTGTATCTCTCTGTCTCTCTCTGTCTTTCTCTCTCACTATCTTTATTTGTCTCTCTGGCTCCCCATCTCTCTTTCTCTCTGCCTCCCCCCCTTTCTCTCTCTCTCTTCTGTCTCCCTCCTGGTCTCTCTGACTGATTTTGCACAAGCCGCTGCTCCACCCCGGCTCTTCCCGTTCCCCCCTGATTGCACGTGTCAATTTCCTACTATGTGCTGCATGGCCGCATTTTGGCCCACTGCTTTGCAATCCTGTTTTTTGAAATTGGGTGAAGCTGCAGGTCAGAATGCGGCCGTGCAGCACATAGTAGTAAATTGACGCATGCAATCGGGGGAACGGGAAGAGCCGGGGCAGAGCAGCGGCCTGTCTTCCCTCCTTCTGTCTGTCTGTCTGTCTGTCTCTCCCCTCTCTTCCTCTGTCTCTTCCACACACACCCTCGGTCTCTCTCTTCTTCTGTCTCTTCCCCCCGTCCCTCTTTCTCTCTGCATTTCTCTTTCCCCCTTCTCTGCCTCTCTCAGTCTCTCTCCCCACCCCTGTCTTTCTCTGTCACTACTTTGTCACATAGGATTGAAAGAAAGCCACACTGACATCCACCCTTGTAGATGCACAGAAAGCCACTGACTCTGGTGCCTGGATTTGGCCTTCCTCAAACTTATGTGGCTCTTTCTGTTGGAGGAAGCTTGCAACTTTTGCTCAGTGGAGTGATAGGATAAGAGGTAGATCCACCCAGAGACTGGCTGAGCTTCATAAAAACACAAGAGAAGCCAATGTTGGATCAGACCAATGGCCCATCCAGTCCAACACTCTGTCACATAGTAGCCAAAAACACCAGGTACCCTCAGGAGGTCCACCAGTGGGGCCAGGACACTAGAAGCCCTTCCACTGTTGCCCCCCTCCCCAAGCACTAAGAATACAGAGCATCACTTGCCCCAGACTGAGAGTTCCTATCTATACCTTGTGGATCTTGGAGTTCAAGGTTGTATGACTCTCTGATTTCATTAAGCCCATAATGAGGTGAAGTTATCACCAATGTTCCCTCTAAGCTGTGGAGTCTTGTGAGCAAAAATTCTACTTTGTGAGCTACTAGCATTAAAGTTGTGAGCGAGCGATTTGGTTGGTGCATAAATTAGTTTGCTCTGAAGCCATCCTTCCTGACCTAGAACAAAAATGTGTGAGCCGGGGGCTAGAAAACTCTGAGCTAGCTCACACTAACTCACCTTAGAGGAAACACTGGTTATCACCAGTTTTTATAGTAGTTAATTCCCTCCTCTGTGGCTTATTCTTTGACATGTGCTTTCAGTTGTGCAAAGTATATTACATTCAAATTCACATGCACACTGGTAGAAGTGTATTTAAAGAACTGGAAAAAACAGGAATTCCATAACCTTCAATCTTCTGGAAGTAGCAAGAGGTTTGCAAATTGATACCAGATCTGTAAAGACTGGGAACCTTGGGCATGACAAACTTCCTTCCCCTTTACTTGCTTCATCTACGCAGTATTTTGTTTCTACCCCCAAACCTTTCCTGGAGGTTTCGTGTCATATTCACTGCTATTCCATCATCTCACTAAGGGAGGGGGGGGGGGGGGGACATGTAGCCTACAATTTTTGTCATGCTCTGCAACTCAGGGAACCTGGACTGGGACCAGTAATGAGGGAGAGATGATGAGGAAACAGGATGGTCTCTCCAGACTACTGGGTGCACTTCGGGTTTCAGGTAAAAGATCGCTTTTCACCCATCTCTTGGCCACAGCCAATTCCTGACATTATTACTAAGAAATGAGATCCTACATCCTGAGGTTTTATTTTCAGACCTGCAATACTTGAGAATGCGACTCATAAATATGTGGTATGACGGCTACACAGTTTGACAAGTCCTTCTATTGCCCCGTGAATCTTCAGATCTTTGATAATAATATCTTTTAAGTGTAACCAGAGGACCTGCTCCTGCATTAATCCTGTCCTGCCTCCTGTTCATGATACTGCACTCTGCTGTGGTGAACTTCCACTTCACAAAAGCTCTGCCCTTCCAATACAGAGATAATGAAAAGACTATATTATACCCATTTCTTCTTGCTGGTCAACACATTAGTGCAATACAAAGCCAGTTCATATAAAGATGTGTTAATATTCATAAGTAAACATCCAAACAGGTTTTAAAAATACATTTGAACTATGCCCCCAGTGATTCCCCTGTTGAATGGCCAGCCATCTGTGACTCAAAATGCATGACTGTTTGCTGATCAGCTAGCTAACAGCCTGTCAAGTTCGAAAGGAGAAGGAGCAGACCTTTCTCCAGTGCTACCCTCCTTCCTCACTCTCCATCATCCTGTCCTTTACTATGGCTGTTTTACCAACCATGCTGCCCTTGTAACAAATGAATTGGGTCTCAGTCCAGTCCACATTAGCATTTGTGAGTGTTGAATGCATGGTAGTTATCCTGGGTTAATTAACACACAGCAATAAGACAGCAATGTGATTGTGGGGGGTGGATTCTTTTGATCGGTGTGCAAATGCAGGCAGTAGGCAAAGGCGACAGCACTTTAATCTCCCTGACTGACTCTTGAAATATTTTTCTGGGTAGCACAAGGGAGCGAAGTGGGGGGAGGCTTTGCAAATAGCTGCTCTGCTCTCGGTGACACCTTGGTTACTCTGTGTGGGCGAGAGAATCAAATGGCTCCCAGCTGATGTTTGCTGTTCCGCTGCAATTCTGGCAGGGCGTCTGGCAGAGAATGTACAGCAAGGCTCCTTTGCAATCCGTTGCCACTGTTTCATTTCACTTTCAGCTTCTTGCCTTTAAAAGTCAGCGTTGCACAGAGATGAGGCGCTCCGGGGCAATTTAATAAGACATGTGACACATTCGTTGGCATTCAGAGTCTGTAACTAGGTTGTTATTAGTGTTTGTGTGTGAGTGGTTTAAATTGTAAGCTGCATCCTACCCAGTGTGGTATAAGCAAAGTGCGTAGTGTAAGGGCTAGAATATTAGTCCTGGACCAGGGAAAGCTGGGTTTGTGTCTCCCTCCTCAGCCTTTGGACAGTTAATGTATCTCAGCCAAGCCTGTTACGTTTGTTGCCAGGGCAGAAGAAGGGGGGGAAATCATGATCTGAGCTGTTTGGAGAAAGGGGAGAATGCAAATGCAATGAACTAAGAAAAAAGATATCCATAAACACAAATGCTCAATATATAGATTTTAAAATGCAAAAAGGTAACAGCCATGCAACAAAAAAAAGTATAGTGATTGTTTTAGCAAGCTTAATTTTTGACCTGGCAATTTCCCTGCTTGCACAGAGTGGTACAAATCCTCCCAGAAAGTTATGAACAATATATAAATATATCTGATGAGCAGTTCCACGGCAGCAAGGAGTGGATTTGATTTGGGATGCCTCTTCTATTGCTTTCCTTGCAAAAGCTTAGCCTGGTTGCTAAGTAACATACTTAAAAAAAGAGAGAGTACATTCGTCTTTTCATTGCAGTCAGGAGCCTTGGGAGATGCAAGGGCCTTAGATGGCTCCTTAAATAGCACAAGCAGGGAAAGGAAGTTAAAACATTGTACATCCAGTGGTTCAAGATTTGGTTACAAAGGTCAGCCATCTAGAGGACATTCAGTTGTTTGATTTCTTTGGCTGGAGAGGAACAAGGGAGGATGAGATACAGAAAAAATGTTTGCCTTGAAGACAGTGCAGCACATGGAAATTTCCAAAGATTCCTCAAAATTCAGCAGAATCATAGTAAGATGACTAAAGCTGTACTTGGATAACAGCCAGTGGCTCAAACAATTGGGTTATCATTCTAAATACTGAGAGCAGTTTTATATTAGATCTTATAATGTCTGTCATCTCAGGCAATTACTTTAATGATGAGGATAAAACAGACCGACAGCAGCTTCTCCCACGCCTGAGGCAACTCCTATTAGCCAGGTACAAGGACAAGTATATATCAGCAGAAGTGCCCAAAACTGAGAGGCCTCAGATTCAGACAATGCATATTAATGTAACTGAATTTAAATAAATGTACTTAACTATGGGTTTGGAAGGTAGTCAGCAAAGGACACCAAAATCTGTGTTTTGCAGTAGTGAACTTTCAAGGATATGTTGTTTGTTTGTAGAGAACCTTATGCTTCAAAGAGTAGCTCTGTCTGTCTTCTTTGCCTCATATGCACTGCTCATTTCGGCAGGGCAGCAAAACAGGGCCACCTACAAGGCACAAGGCACTTCTCTATGCTACGAAATAAGCCTGCAAATTAAAGAAGGGCAAATTGAATCTTAGTTGCATACACAAAACTGAGGTTGGAGGGAAAATTTCTCAGCTGAAGCACCTAAGAATTTTTAGTGTTGCTGAGGGGGTTGATTTGAGTCTGGGGAGGATCTTCCAGTTATTTATCCTCATTTCTAAATAAGGTGACACCACACAAATACTGTACATTTCTAGTCTCCTATATGAGGAAACTGGTTCTACAAGGAGGTGCTTCTTTGAAGCATCCAACTTGTTAAGAGAATGTGGAGCCACGCAATTGTAAATTTGAAATCAGGGATAGTACAGATAGGAAGATCTGCTGCTCAGAACTATGTGCAAATATAGAACAGTGGATCGTATCAGTGACAGTGTTCAGCCAACCCTGGACTGGTGCCTCGGTCATAGTTTTCAGCCTGATGTGTGTTCTGATGAACAAGTAGAGTTTCTTCATGTGGTGCTTCCTCACGCATTCCAGTGGTAGGTCGATTCATACATACACATGCAAATTCCTGTTTCATACAAAACAGGTAATTCCATCAAAGGGAATAATGTCATCCTTACTGGCAGGGCAGTTTTTTTTAGTCTACTGGAGTCTTTATACAGGGGTGATAATGTTTTAGGGTTCATCCAGTTTAGGGTTCATCTCCTCTTGCCAATTTAGCATTTCAGTGGGAAAATTTCAGGGCAAATTCCCTCTAAAATATGTATGATGGATGGAAATACCATAGCAACATTAAACCTTGACATTTGGGATCACTTGGGGCCTAACTATATCATCCTCTCATCCTCCCTAGGTCCACCCTAAGGAGTCAGATGTGCCTTGCAAGTTCTGTGCTTGGAACTGAAGTCCCAAGCAGGCAGGGGCTCGGTTCAGATCAGAATTGCTGCTCTCATAGAGAAGGGGCTTAAGCCTTCTCATCCCCCATGCTGTTTTCTCACTCTGTAATGGCCCCAGGGAGCTGTTGTTTGCCCCATGGGGTAAACTTACATGTATTGATGGCTACATATAAGTTTCCCCAGCTAGGCAAATAATGGGTTGCTGGAGCCATTTCAGGTCAGGAAAGTGGCACAACTACACACTGTAGTTTCAATCCAAATTGGACCCCTGCATGCATTGATTCCCACTGGGGAATTTGCAACCCATGTTTCGTTGTGAAAAATAGAATAGAACATGGGACTGTGGTAGTCCCATCTAGCTATAAAGAAAACTAGATACATTTTTGATCTGACTTTCAACAGCCATGCCATTTCTCCTTCTAAAAGGCATGATTTCTGTTTCAAATGGAATCCAAATCCTTATAGCAAGTTAAGGGGCAGGAATTTGGATCTGAATGACAGGTGCTAGAATCCAAAATGGAGACTAATGATTGGCTTCCTATCTGGATTAGTATTACACATCTTTGCATTGATCAGAGGCATTCAAATGGGGAATTTATATCCTGATGTGGAACTTGTATTGAAATTCTCCCCTGCTATACAGCCACATCACTAATAAGTCTAATTATTACTATCTTGCAGTGAACCTTGCAAACAATGCACTTTCCACCCACAGTGTCACTGAAGAATAGCAACATTTTAATTATCTAATTATTTAGACCCTACACAAACAGAACTGAATCAGCATTTCTCTAATATGGCTGCTGTATGATCATTCATTCTCTCTCATGCATGCACGTACTGCATAAGACCACAAAGATATCCTGTACATACACGCACAGATGGAATTCTCTAAGTCTAGGCATGTTCTTGCTGCTCCTTCTCCCAATCTAAAGGTCATTAGTATATGTGAAGCAGGAACTTTCACATGCCTCTGTTGTTCTGACATGTATACTTTGGCTATCAATATATTCCTGGCTACCACTATAGATTCCCCCTTTCCTAGTCCAAGGGGTGTTTAAGGGGAACTACCACACACCTGCATTTCTATCTAGCCATTGAGCCAATGGCTCAAATGCTGCCTCTGTTATGAGGGAACTTCTGATAGAATATTTTTTCACTTTTCTGTTTCCCTTTTGTAGTAATCAGGGTGTTTGGGAGGTCTGACCATGTGTATATTATTTCAGCTTTCCTGCTGGTGAGGATGTATTCTAGTAGATTTTATATTCTCATGAGCTGATGAGGACAGTGCTGATCGTCATTATTATACAGTATAGGTATAATATGTATGTTTTTGTTTTGGATAGATGTTAGAGTCTTGCTTACATTACCATTTGCTATTAATACATTTGGGAAATCCAGTGAGCTATGTTAATTTTCTTTTTTAACAATCTCACCTCAAGGATCAACCAGGCTCATAGCCAGGATTTTGTGGTTTATGGGGCAAAGATTTTTTATGGCAGGGCTGATGGGGCTGCCATTATTTTTATGTCAGCTCCAGTCCTCCCCCAAGCCCGACCTCTGGCGGCTACCTATCCCTCCTCTCCTGCAAAATGTAAAGGGCCCTTCAGCTGATCGGCGGGGAGTACAAAGCCCACCGATAAGCTGGAAGGCCCTTTAAATCTTGCAGGGTGAGTAAGAGGGGAGTGCAGCATCCCCTGCTTCTTATCAAAAGCATTTAAAGGATCCCTTTTAATGCTTTTGAGAAGAAGTGAGGGGGGCTGTGCACACAGCTCCCCAATTCTTCTTTAAAAAATCTCCAAAAAAAACCCTTATTCTACAAAAAAATTAAGGAAGGGGGCAGAGCCCCCAATAGTCCAACGAGCCAGGGCTATGAGCCAGGGACCAACATGTGCTTTTGGCTATAGTGATAGCACACTTGTTTGCCCATTTTAGTTCTTGAGGGTTCAACTTTCTCTTGTCAAGTGATAAAGCCCAGGATTAAAAGGTGTGGCTATGTGGATAAAACTGGCTACCTTCAATTATTCCCATCTAATTTCATATGTTACCTAAATCAGTCCCCATGTAAGGTCTGTTGTGTGAAGAACATCCTTGACACGTGAAAACCTAAAACATGAGTTCTGGGGCAAAAAGGATTTCTCTCATCTCTTGTATTCATGAATTCCAGTTTTGTACAATAAATCTTTGAGGAGAGAGAGATGGAAGGGAGATGAATACTTGTTTGTTTATTTATATTTTATTTTTACAAAATATATACCCCACCATTCTGCCTTCATAAGGGCCACCAAGGCAGCTATCAAATCAAAACACATATGAACACATGAAGCTGCCTTATACTGAATCAGACCATCAGTCCATCAAAGTCAGTATTCTCTACTCAGACTGGCTCTCTACTGACCGACTGCCTCATCCTTTTAACTGGAGATGCTGAGGTTTGAACCTCAGGATCTTCTGCATGCCAAACAGATTCTCTACCACTGAGCCATGGCCCCAAGTTTGGCCCAATGAAAGCTCCTTTTGGTCCAAACTTGTGTTCTTTCCCATGTGGCTAGTCCGGAGCAAACTAATCCAGAGGAAAGAGACAGGTAAGGAGGGTTGCTTAGAATGGGACTAGAAAGTACAGTGGTATAAGTGGGGAAGGGAGAAATTCCTGACCAAGCTAAAAAATATGAGGTGGGATTGGCAGGCAGCGAGGCAGACTATCCTGAAACAGAGAAGCTAATAAACAGTGAACAGGTAAAAGGACTTGGAGGTTTAGTTCAGGAGGGAAAGCAGAAAAGAAGAGAAGAAATAATGCCACTTCCATCTTGAAGAGGAAGGGTCTGATGATTTCATGCTCATGGTGGTGAAAGAAGTTTCTGGAGCGGAACCAGCTACGAAGATGACATCTTGAGATGCTCTACTTAAGCACCTGGATTTACCTGACAGCCAGTGGAGGAGTCCTGCAGTTGGCCTCCCTAGTGTAAAACTAGGATCTGTGATGGCATTGAACGAAAGCTTTGGAACTGGCTGCCTATTGGTGGGCTTCTGATTGTGTTCTCATTGGTGTAGCCTCAGGCTTTGTATCCCCATTGGTGTGGACCTGGGATCCAGGCTGTGATAGGATAGTTCAGCCATCCTCTTGTAGAATGGAGCACCTGAAGGTGTACAGAAAATGTGTTGAGAAGGTACCTATGGTGGTTCTGATTGCAGGCGATTGAATTAGAATGGTGGCAATCTTGACTCTGAACTGCTGAAATATGATTGAATCGTCCAGTAGCTGCATTGTGAATGAGATTTTCATGCAAGTCTGAGTCATTGTTTAAGGCAAAAGGTGTGAGGAGCTCTGGATGCCAAAGTTCAAGTAACTAGTGATTCCTTCTGTCGTCCCCCCCCCCCCCCCCCCGGGCCTCCTCAGCTTCTGCAAATACTAAAATCTATTCACTGGTATTTTAATTCTCTTCTTCTTCTGTTTATAAGATTGCTAATTATGTGGATCTAAATGGTGCTGCTCTAGCAGCCCTAATAGCCAAGATTAGCCTGATCTCCTCAGAGCTTGGAAGCGAAGCAGGGTCAGTACTTGGGTGGGAGGGCCACCAAGGAAAACTGGGGCTGCTGTGCAGAGGAAGCCCTTGCTCATCCTTCTCTTGAAAACCCCATGAGGTCACCATGAATCAGTTGTAACTGGATGGCGTATTTTACATTTAAACAGAGCTCCTATGCTTTTAATAATTTTATGGTGGCAAAATGGTTGTCAAGGATTGCTTCTCCCATTGGTGTTGCTAATGTCAGTGGCTGCTGAACAGGAGCGAAGGAAGCCAAAACAAGTTTTTCACTAGTTCCCTGGGTCAGCTGTGGGACCTAAGACACTAGTTTCAGTCATAGTTGCATAAAGTGGCATTGTTTTCTGCTTTTGTAATTCCATTTTCGTGCTGTTTATGACACATCATGTCTAAAGGGGGTTTTTTTTGCACCGTTCTTATGTTTTTGATCCTAATCTCTAATGCAATGTTTGCTGAATGTCTCATACTATTTCATTGCATTGGCTTCACTGTGTAATCTGTCTTGAGTCTCAGCAAAAAAGGCAGGCTGCAAATAAATAAGTAATAAAGTGATCGTTCATTGTTTTTATTCAAGAGGCTCAAGGTGAGTTCACAGAAGTGTGTTAATACAGCTTCAGGTATTGATGTTGAGACTGTCAACAAGCCATATAGACAGGGTGACCAGGTGAACGATGTATACTTGAACTTCCTGGAGGGATTTGGCAAGGTGTTGCATCAAAGGCTTGTGATTGGACTTAATGGTCATGACATAGGAAGACATGTCCTTTCATGGATTCTTTCTTTCTTGCATGATTCTTAAGTCACTGGCTTAAGTCATTTGACTATGTGGTTGCCAACATTTTAGGGGGCTGAGCTCCTGTATCTTAACAACTGTGTGTAACTGTATTAATCACATACGATAATTAATGACCAACAATATAGTAAATAATTTTAATTTTTAAAATTACTAATAGCAACGAAGGGAACAGCTTTCCCCCCACGTTCCACAGGCCCTCTCTCAACTGACTAGTTTTTCTTCATCCTCCAACTTCCATCCCCTTGACGTCTTGAACTCTCAGCCCCTTCCCATTGGAAGGCACCTCCACACACTTGCAATGCCTTACATTTATGACAGGGAGAAATCCAGCTGATGATGCCTTTCCCTTTGCTTCACCAGAAAACAGAAACCTACCTGCTGGATATTAAAATTCTTTTGTATTAATTTAATTTGTTAAAAGCGATGGGATAACCAGATTTACCATATGGGTTCATGCATTCTCAGGGAAGTTCCCATTTAGCTCACCTGTTTTCATGCACTCTTTCCAGGCAGCTCAGGACATAATTTGAGCTGGAGGCTGAGGCCCAGAATGCACTGAAATGACCATAAAGTGACCAGGCTTTTAAAATGTTTGATTGCTTTCTAATGGTTAGTTAGGTTCAGTTGATACTTCCTTAATCAACACTAATGGCAGGAAGCTGCTTCTTCTATATCTCATGATGGGTGATGGCTTATAGCATCCAGGATGCACCTCTCAGAGAGCGCAGGACAGAAGGAAAAAATGATGCTCTTCAGTAAGTGCATGGGGGGGACGACTGTTAGCAGAGTTGTAATGCAGCGCGACCACAAAAAGTGACCCAGGTCTGAATGTTGATGGAGACCGGGGGGTGGACGGGTGGACAGAGAAGTGATACCATTGAACAGATTAGGAACCATGATAAATTTCCACTGCTGTCTCATTCAAAAGAAACTTAAGTCCTGCAGTACTGCTGGGATTGCCAACTCCAGACTGGGAAATTGCTGGATGTTTGGGAGTGGAGCCTGGAGAGGGTGGGGCTTGGGGAGGGGAAGAACCTCAGCAGGGTATAATGTCACAGAGTCCACCCTCTAAAGCAGCCATTTCCTCCAGGGGAACTGATCCCTGCAGTCTGGAGATCAGCTATAATTCCAGGAGATCTCCAGACCCTACCTGGAGCTTGGCAACCCAGAGTGCCACCCTAGAACTTCCATTCTCTGGCACATGGGACTGGGAAGCTTCTGTTTATTTATTGTGTTCTGTCTCCTCATTCCTCCAAGGGGGGTGGGTGGGGATGCAGGGCTCCCCCATATGATTTGATCCTCACAACAACCCTGTGAGACAGAGGAAGCTGAGAGATAAAGGCTGGCCCAAAGTCACCAAGAAGGTTCATGGCTCAGCGGGAATTTGAACCTGGCCTGTGCCTGACATTCTAGGCGGTACACCACACAGTCCCTCAGGGTCTAATGCAAGCGTGTGCCTTCAGAAAATGCTGCCCCTGTACACTGTTTCTTTTGTGAAGCTCGACGGGGAGATTACATGACGAATAAACTGGGGAGATTACATGACAAATTAACAGCCTGCCCTTTATAAATACATTGTCTTAACTACTCTTCTCTTTTCTCTCCCTCTTTCCTTTGACCAGTCCGCACACGCCGTCTCAGTGCTCAGAGAATGTGCAAAGCTACGTCCTGAGGATCCTACAGTCCCTCTCCTTGCTGCCAAGGTCTGCATTGGGCCTCTGCACTGGGTAAGCAAGCTGGTGCAGTGCTTCTTACATAATGCATTAGGTGCCGCATTGACAGCCCTTGAATGTAGTTAAAAGAGAGGAGGAATGGAAGGCATTGGAGGAGGGGAAGAATGGGGAACAGCTGCAAAATTATAGATCTCCACTAAAATGTTGCCGCGGAGGGGGGGCACTGAAAAAGCTGTTCTCCCACTGTTTAGAGCAAAGGAGGGGAAAAGAGACCCTGCTGCAGCCTGGTTATATATTGCCAGCAAGGAGTTGTTTTCTTGAAGTGACTTCTCCAAATGCAATTTGAACAACTAGCTTTTGTCCTCCAATGACAGCAATGACAGCCCAGTCCCATGCAAATATATTCAGAAGTAAGCTGTATAGGCTACTGTGTGCATAGCATTGCAGCCCAAATGAATATAGCAGCTGATTCTACTGCTCAAAAAGCTTGCTTTGCTCCAACCAGCAGCTGGCTTTTTAAAATTTTATTCTCCATGTCACAATGGCTGAAGGGTGTTACCCCCCCCCCATTTCAGTCTTGTTAAAATGTACCCTCCAGTCACAGAAACAGGGGTGGGTGGGAGAAAACCCATGCCTCACAAAATGCTGATTATCTTCAAGAGCAGAAGCATCTGCTGGGCTTTAGCTGTTTGCTTTTAGTATATTCTCCAAGCGAGAGCTGGCTGTTTCCATGAATGTATTCTCCACCAGGTGGCCCTGAAGTCAGCAGCAGATTACTGTTGAGAATATTCAGTAAAATCAGAAGAGACAGACTGCAGAGAGAAGAAAATATACGGTTGCAAAGTGCTTGTGGTTGATTAATTGTCTTGCTTTTAATTGATCTGACTGAGTAATGAACGGGTTGAAATAAATATTACAGTATCACAATACAGGTGATAAAATCCTGAGGATACTCAACATAGACTCATATTCTGTCACCTAACACAAATTATTTATTCATAGAAGAATCGTTTTTCATTGTTAATATTAAACATTTTATAGTGCTGAAGACATGCACTGCCAACTGAGTAATTAAAAAAAAAATTGAACTATGGGAATGCAGTGTGGGGAAAGTGGGCATGGATCAGTACATCAATCACATGCAGAAGTTCCAGGTTCAATCCCTGTCAGTCTCCAGTGAAAAGGATCTCAGGTCCTGGGAAAAACTTTTCTCTGAGACCCCGTGGAACTACTGCACATCTGAGGAGACAGTTCTGAGCTAGAGGAGCCAATGGTCTGACTTAGAATAAGGCTGTCTCATAGGTTCAGCAAATGTCTTATTATTTTGCTTGGAATACACCTAGAGATCCAGTTTTTTACCGGGAAGTGATCACACTTACTTTGAAATCTTCTGTATGTAGTACTATGTGGTCTCACATCCATGCCCAAAGTTAGTGATCTTAGCGTGTTCCTTTGTAAGAAACCTGGAATCCACTACATATGTCCCAGCGTAGTATAGAGGAATCTTAAATCTGAAATACGGACACATTCGGTGCTGCTAACATTCCTATTCAAGAGGAGCCAGCTCAATCCCTATTTAACTGTACGTGTTAATTTTGTAGTTAATTAACTATTCACTTGATTAATGAATGTAAGCTTAATTAAAGTACCCTTTGCACAATAAGAAAATTGATCATATGAAGTTTCTAATAATTAAATGTGTCAAATTCTGGGAAAGTCCGCCCATTAGAGCAATAGGTTACAATCCACAGGGTCCTATGCACCAACCGTATAACCAGTTTTTTGTGTGGTTTTCCCCTCTTTCTCCCATATCCATCCTGCAAAGGCCCTTGGCCTATTTTTCCAAGAGTTTTTGCTTAAATTTCCACAAACATCCCCCTGGTTGTGTTTTAAATATAGAAGAATGTACTATACAGGAGAATTACTATGAGAGCAGATTGTAAGAGGAACATAATCAAAAAAGTATGTCTATGTGCTGATGGTGTGTGTGTGCCTCCCCCACCCATCACAGCACTGACCCCCGGCTATAGTTTTACTTTCCTCATTATGAATAAATGGCAATCATTCATTAATACGGGAGAAAGCAAGAGGTTGTAAAAAGTAAATTTGACACAGTCTTTATCTATTTGTTGGTAGCCCTACATTGTTCAACACCAATGCACAGTACTTCAGCCCTGGAACAGCTTCTTTCCTAAATACTGTAATTAAGTTTATTGTGTGCTTTCTCATTGCACAATAATAAAATTAGAATGAGATTCTTGTCAGTGGAAGTTGAGTGACCTAGTCATGGTGTAAATAACTAGGTAGAGTAGGGTATCTGGTGTAGCAACGTAAATGGAAAATTATCTACTGTTCAGTTATAAAATATTAAGCTGGTTTATTTTGGGGAAGCTTTTAAAGTGTGACTTACTCTGTGTATTTCAAGCAAGCTGTAAATATGATGTTAGTTTTGGAATAAATTTAGAAATGTAATTGCCACTTAGCTACAGAGAGGGAGAAGGGTGGGGAGAGGAGAAACAGAGCTGGAACAGTACATATAAATGAAAGAACTCCAGCTGTGTCCTTTCCCTCTCTAATGTGTGTTCTTGGTATGATGTTAGATCCTGGTTAGTTTATCATATTAAAGCCATACTTAAATCTTAATTGCCTAATCTTTTTTATGGGTTCGACTACTCATAATTTTAATAACTGCAGTGATAGGAAGTCTCTCTTCCTAGTCAAGCTACCATTTAATTTACCTACCTGCCTTTGTGCGCAGAATCCTGCTGTTCTTTGGACACAGAAAAGAGAATTAAGTTATAAGCCAAAGATATATTTGATAAAATAAACTCTCCTGTTGGGTTGCCAGCTCTGGGTAGGGAAGTTCCTTGTAGATGAGGAGACAGAGCCTGGGGAGGTCAGAGTTTGGAAAGGAGATGGAGCACACAGGGATGCAATACCATAAAGTACATCCACCAAAGCTGTCATTTTCTCCAGGGGAACTGACATCTGTGGTCTGGAGAACAATCATAAATCTGGGAGAGCTCCAGGCTTCACCTGGAGGTTGGCAGCCTCATATCTCACAAATAGGTACCAACTCCAGGTTGGCAAGTTCCTGGAGATTTTGGGGGTGGAGGCTGGGGAGTGCAGGATTTGGGGAGAAAAGGGACCTCAGTAGGGTATAATGCCATCGAGTCACTAAGGACTGATTGGGATTTGTACTGGGGTGGAAAAGCCATTGAGTTGGAGAGGCCATTGGGAACCCTGTTTGGGTGTAAAGGAGGCATAATGGTGAAGAGTAGCAGTTAGTATGCTGTAGTGGTTTATTTATTTATTTATTTATCTTTGTTTTTATACCCCGCCCTACCCACAAGCGGGCTCAGGGCGGCTTACACAGGCACAATGCCAGTTAAAACATCATAGACAGATTTAAAATCAACAATGACAATAAATAACAATAAAAATTCCAAAGTTACAATACATTACAGTGAATTCCGAATAAAGTGCATATCAATTTCCAATAAGGTGCTTCCAATCTTACTGATCCAATGGCGTCCTATCAGGTTAGGGACCTACCAACCATGCCCCTCAGGTCCGGACTGCGTTCAGGACCAGCTCACTCTATAGATGTTACTACAGCAGATATTACTGGAGTTGTTATTAGTGGCGGCTCCTAGTTAAAAGCCTGGCGGAAGAGCTCCGTCTTGCAGGCCCTGCAGAACTGCATCAAGTCCTGCAGGGCCCTGATCTCCTCCGGGAGCTCATTCCACCAGGTTGGAGCCGCCACCGAAAAGGCCCTGGCCCTAGTCCCAGTAAGCTTGGCCTCCCTGAGGCCTGGGACACGGAGTCGATGACGTGACCCCGACCGAAGTGCTCGCTGGGGTATATGCAGGGAGAGGCGGTCCCTCAGGTATGTTGGACCCTGGCCATATAGGGCTTTAAAGGTAAGAACCAGCACCTTGAAGCGAACTCGGTATGCTATAGGCAGCCAGTGCAGTGCCGCTAGCACAGGCCGGATATGGTCCCGCCTTGAGAGACCCATCATTAGCCTGGCCGCGGCATTCTGCACTAGCTGCAGCTTCTGGGTTTGCACTAGGGGCAGCCCCATGTAGAGGGCGTTACAGTAGTCTAGTCTTGAGGTGACCGTCACATGGATCACTGTAGCTAGGTCATCGCGGTCGAGATAGGGGACCAACTGCCGAGCCAGCCGAAGATGGTAGAAGGCCGACTTAGCAGTGGCTGCTACCTGGGCCTCCATTGACAGAGAGGGATCCAGGAGCACTCCCAAGCTCCTTACCTGCGACGCCGGCACCAACGGTGCCCCGTCGAAGTTCGGGAGTGGGAGCCCCCGCCCCAAACCGCCCCGACCCAGACACAGGACCTCCGTCTTCGCCGGGTTCAATTTCAGCCTGCTCAGTCTGAGCCAACCAGCAACGGCGTGCAATGCCCGGTTAAGATCTTCTGGGTCAGAGTCCGACTGGCCGCCCAACATCAGATGGTTAAGAGTGGCGGACTCTAATCTGTAGAACTGGGGGTGATTCCCCACTCCTCCACATGAAGCCTGCTGGGTGACTTTGGGTGAGTCACAAGTGCTTTTTGTACGGAGAGGAAGGGAAGGTGATTGTAAGCTGCTTTGAAACTCCTTAGGGTAGAGAAAAGTGGGGTATAAAAACCAGCTCTTCTTCTAAATAAATAAATAATAACATTTTCTTCAGGGGAACTGATCTCTGTAGTCAGGAGATTGAGTGTAATTCCAGGAGATCTCCAGGCCCCACTCAGAATCTGGCAACCCTGCCTACAAACCCAATCTGAATAGAAAGGCAACAATGTCAGAGCTGTGCACATCACTCCAGGGCAACTTGCAGACAAAAGCGCAGTGTGTTGTGAGTGACAGAAAAGTATTCTGGGAGGAAACCCCCCCCCCCATCCAGACAGCTCAACCATTGGCATGAAATAGGTTTCCTCTGCTAAAGAAGGAAAGGGTGATGTCGGATCCCCAGTTAAGACACTCTCCATAGCTTCTTTATTAAAAGATATGCTTTCTTAGAGATATGCTCGCTTGAGAACTGCTTCCTTGTCAGGAATAGAGAAAGCACCTGAAACCCCAAAAGTTATAGGTAAATTCCAATACTCCCCACAAGCTTACGTCAGCACTCTGCCCCAGTGTTGGTATGACAACTGTGATAGACATATGGTATCTTATCCATGGTAGCTTGATGAAAGAAAGCATCTCCAAGGCCACTCTCATGAGAAAGCCGAGGGACATCCTTAGAAGCAAATGTTACAGCTACAGTAGCAGAGACACTCACGCACTCATACACTCCCCTCAGGAATTCCCTCCCCCCAAAGCATGGCAAGGTGAATAGTGAACCAAGATGCATACAGAAAGACTTAAAGTAATACAGTGAACTGTGAGCCTTGACAGGTGATTGTATTTATTTATTTGTTTATCAAATTTATACCCCACCCTCCCCACCGGAGCAGGCTCAGGGCGGCTTACAGAAAAGATTAAAACACCTAGATAACAGTTAAAACAATCATAAAACCTTCTAAAATCAATCCAAATATCATAAAGTGCTAGTAAGTATTAGGTGGACATCCCTTTGGAACAAGTTTTCCTTCTGCATGGATTGGCAGGAGTGTGATCCAGAAGGCAGGGGTACCTACTTTGCATGAAAATCTTTCCTTCATTCCTCAAATGTATCACTACTTAACCAGTGAGTTACATTAGGTTGTTCTTTGCTCCTCTAGGGATATATAGATTAACAATTTTTCCTCTTCATATATAGAAATCACTCTCAATCTTCAGGTGGCTTCAGGAATTTCATCAGGCACATGTTTTGAACCTTTTCAGGAAAAATCTACATGGCAAGAGATAATCACTTGCTTTTAAAGTTATAATGAAGCAACATCTCCATTTTTAGCAGCTATTTGGAATACCCATAGCCTTATAAATACATGAATTGCCTAGATTGAGCTGTAGTCCATCTGTTTTGCTTCCTGCCATGGGTAGCCAGGCAGGTCTATGTCCAGTAGTGGAGTCAACGCTTCGTATGTTAATTGTTCTTGGTTAAATTTTTGGCTGCTTCTGTTAAATTTTTGGCTGATCTTATTTAGCCTCCCCTTGTGACACTGGAGAGACCAACTGCTGGCCAAGGCCAACATATACAGTAATGCATCAGAGAGATGCGTGGGCTGACTCAATGTAAATCAGCTCTATATTCTGTACCAACAGGGCATGATGGAATCATACTCTGTTGTTTGCTCAATAATTAGAAAGATCTTTAGAGATTAACTAGCCCAACTGTTGCTCAGTGTAGCTAATCTATAGCTCAAAAGATGAGCATTTAGCCTCTGCTAAAAGACATCCAGTGAAGGAACGTACACCACTTCTTGAGGTATTCTACTCAACAGCTTTTTACTGCTAGGAAATTTTCTCCTAATACTTAGCTGAAATTAAGTTCCTTGTGATTTCCACACGTCATTTCTAGTTCTGCTCGAGGAGGAAAAGTCTGTTCCATCTTCTAGTGACAGACCTTCAGATCATGTCACCCCTTAGTCTTCTCATTCCAAGCATAAACATGCTCAGCTCTGCAACCTTTGCACATAAAGCTTGTTTTTCAGACTTCTCATTGTCCTGGTTGCTGTCTTCTGGACAAGCAGTTAATTGTTAAAAAGTGACCAGAACTAGACATAGTCCTCCAGTTGATACCTGATCAGTACAGAATAAAGTGAATTTTTGCAGCTTGTGATCTGGACACTATGATTCCGTTAACGTAGTCCAAGATTGCCATAGTTGCTGGCTCATGTTCAGTTTTGGGATTGGCTAAGATGCCTAAATCCTTTTCACTTGTATTGCTGCAAAGCCACATCTCCTCTATGCTATACTTGTGGCTTTGATTTTTTTTTTGTTCCTAAATATAAGGTTTTACATTTATACCTGTTGAAATTAATTCTTTGTTTTTCCATAATCAGGTCTAGTATAGCAGATCTCCTTGTCCCCAACATCTGGTAGTCAGGGATGTACAGAGTGTTGGACTGGATGGGCCGCTGGCCTGATCCAGTGTGGCTTGTCTTATGTCCTTAGCTCAACACTTCAAACAAGATGGCGCCGAGCGTTGAGCTCTGAAATTGAGCTCCGCCGAAGTTAAACAATTTTTTTCCTCCTAAGAGAGTTAGCAAGGGTTTTTTCTAGTTTTTTTCCAGCAGTGGAGACAGTAGAGGAGGGAGCTAGTCGACGACCGTGGGGGGTCCGGGGCCGACTTACTGGGTGCAGGTGGCGGCGTTGTATACCCCTGGAAGGTTGGAGCACGCAGAGCCGGGGCGCGGAGTCGGAGCGCCGAGTTGGAGTTGGAGCACGCAGAGGCTCGGGGCGCTAGGAGCTGCGAGCTGGAGCGAGGCGAGAGGGTGAGGCTCGGAGTGACTCGGCAAGGCTCGAAGCGACTCGGGGAGTTGGAACGATCTGGAGCTGCGAGCTGGAGCGAGGTGGAGAGGCGAGGCTCGGAGTGTCTCGGCAGGGCTCGGAGCGACTCAGGGAGGCTCGGAGTGATTTGGAAGATCTCAGAAGGACTCGGCGTTCGGAGTGCCTGTCTGGAGTGCTTTCAGGGCGCTCGAAGCAACTAGAGGGTCTCGGACAGCTCCGGAACTGTTGGGGGTGCCTGGGGGGCGCATGTAGCGTCCCGGAAGTATAATGGGCACACCCATTGTTATCGCGCTGGTGCGCTGAGCTCGAAAGCCAGGGGCTAAACATGGAAGAACTGGGATTGGGTCACGAGGCGTCTGGTGGCAGGAGGCGCTGCGGGGCCCAAGAATGAGCTCGAAAGCCGGGGGCCAAGCACGGAAGAACTGGGACTGGGTCACGAGGCGTCTGGTGGCAGGAGGCACTGCGGGGCCCAAGAACGAGTGCTTGAAACCGGGAAATCCCAGAGGTCGTTAGACCATCATTGCCTTCACCGGAAGACAGGAACCTGGGGACTCCAGTTAACAACGTCAGGTCAGGGGACGGCCGAGACAGTTCGGGACCGGCTCTGACTATGAAGGGGCCCAGGGCGGCTTGGGACGAGTGTGTTAAGGATTGGACGAATGGTGGCAGTCTGGTTGGCCCCCTCCATCTAGTAGTGTCTCTCTGATGATTTTAGGTCAGATTAGGTGTAGGTAAGAGGATTTAGTGTTAGGCCGTACTCTATATTTATGTTAGTCTTTAGTTAGGTTAGTTAGTTTAGTCTTGCTGCCAGAAACCTATTGGGGCAGCAATGAAGGGAGGTCAGGGTGGGTCTAGCAGGACTAGTAGGCTACACAATAATAACCTGCTGGAATTGGGATTAGTAGTTTTTAGGAGGGAGTGGTTCTGGTGGGGCGTAGGTGGCATTGGGGAGTGAGACCTCTTCTGGGCAGCTGTTGGCGCTGTTTGGCCTGTGACCAGTATTGTGCTGTGTGAAGGCCTGCAGCGCCGATGACTTCTGGACTGGGTATACCAGTGCTTCTGGGGCAGGGGAAATATAGCGGTGGGAGCAGGCGGGTAGTGAAGGGAAGGAGGCAGAGAAATGGAGAAGCTCGGCCCCCTTCCAGCCTGCGGCCCATCCCGAGAGTGACGGGCAAGGAGGCTTGGAAAGACCATCCTCCGTCATTGATGTTGTGTAACGCCAGGTCTATTAATAATAAGACTGCCACCTTGCAGGAATTTCTGCTGGAACAAGGTGCTGACCTGGCGTGCGTGACCGAGACTTGGGTGCGAGAGGGGGAGACAGTGGCTCTCTCCCAACTGGCTCCACCCGGGTTCTTGGTCCTCCACCAATCACGGACTAATGGCCGGGGAGGAGGAGTGGCACTGATCATTCGGGAGGCTTACTCCTACAGGGCACTCCCGCCATTGAAGCTGGTGGGCATAGAATGTACGGGTCTGGTGTGGGAAGCTTGGGAGAGGTTGGCTATCTGGCTGGTGTACCGGTCGCCCAACGCACCAGCCAGCAGCCTGTCCTCGCTGGTGGAGGCGGTGTTGGGCTGGGCGTTGGAGCACCCAAGGCTGATAGTCTTGGGTGACTTCAATGTCCACGCCGACAATGCAGCCTCTGTTCCAGTGAGGGACCTGGTGTCTTCCATGGCGACACTAGGGCTCTCCCATTTTGTAACGGCTCCTACGCACCAGGCCGGGCATACGCTTGACCTGATCTTCGCGGCGGGGGTTATGGTGGGTCAGTTGACTGCTACATGTCAGTGCCATGGTCTGATCACTATGCCCTGAAGGCTCGTCTGATGGTGTCTCCCCAACTCCGTTTGGGCAACGAGCGAATTTTAGCTCGCCCGCGGAGCCTGATGGACCCTCAGAAGTTTCTGGCGGCTCTGCGGGAACCCAGGCCTCCCAGCGACTCATTAGATGGACTGGTCGAGGACTGGCATGGCCGGCTCTCGGCGGCCATCGATGAGATTGCTCCCCGACGCCCTCTGCGCCCTCGCTTGAAGCTGGCTCCCTGGTTTACTGGGGAGCTGAGGCTGATGAAACAGGGTCTCAGACAGCTAGAGAGACGGTGGAGGCGCTTTCGCGACGAAGCATCAAGAACATCTTATAGGACGTTTATGAGATCCTATGAGGTGGCAATCAAGGCTGCTAAGAAACAATTCTTTGCAGCTGAGGTTGCATCTGCAAGCTCTCGCCCGGCCCAATTATTTAGAACAATTAGGTCGTTAACGCAAGTGCCACAGAGCACTTTAAATGATAGGGAATCGGAAATTGGCTGTGAGGCTTTTGCGAGCTATTTCGCAGATAAAGTCTTGCTACTCCGCCGCGAACTCACGGCCACAGTTGAGACAGTGTGTGAACTTGAGGCTCCATGCACGTCTTCAGGTTTAATCTTGGATCATTTCAGTCCTCTCAGTCTTGAGGAGGTTGACAGGTTGCTCTTGACTGTACGCCCAACCTCGTGCAGCCTTGATCCGTGCCCCTCATGGCTTATAAAAGCTTGCCATGAGAGGTTGTGTGAGGCGCTCCGGGAGATTATCAACTGTTCCCGGAGGCACTCAAGGTTGCAGTGGTCCGCCCTCTCCTTAAAAAACCATCTCTGGACCCGGCTGTTTTGGCCAACTATCGGCCGGTGTCCAACCTACCCTATTTGGGTAAGGTCTTGGAGAGGGCGGTGGCAATTCAGTTACAGAGCTTCATGGATGACACCTCCATGCTAGACCCATTTCAGTCCAGGTTCCGACCGGGTCACGGGACGGAGTCGGTTCTGGTCGCCCTCACAGATGACCTCCGAAGACATCTGGATCGAGGCGGCATGGCAGCACTGGTGTTGTTAGATCTGTCGGCGGCATTTGATGTCGTCGACCACCAGTTGTTGATCCACCGCCTCGCCGATGCTGGGATACGGGGGCTCGCTTTACAATGGCTTGCCTCCTTTCTGCAAGATCGGGGACAGAGGGTTGCACTCGGGGAACAGACCTCCCAGAGGCACCCACTGGTGTGTGGTGTTCCTCAAGGGGCGGTCCTATCCCCGATGTTATTTAACATCTACATGCGCTCCCTTGCCCAGATTGTCCGGAGGCATGGGCTGGGGTGTCATCAATATGCTGATGACACCCAGCTCTATCTGCTGTTGGGCGGCCAGTCTGGCTCCTCCCCAGATGACCTGGAACGAGCGCTGCAGGAGGTTGCGGGCTGGCTTAGACTGAGTCGACTGAAATTGAATCCACTGAAGACGGAGGTCCTGTGCTTGAGTCGGACCGGATCGGGGTTAGGGCACCCACTTCTGTCCTTCGGTGGGGCGCCATTGGTGCCAGCTCTGAGGGTCAGGAGTTTGGGTGTGCTCCTGGACTCCTCTTTGACGATGGAGGCCCAGGTAGCAGCCACTGCCAAAGCAGCCTTTTTCCATCTGCGGCTGACTAGGCAGTTGGCCCCCTTCCTCGAACGCGAAGACCTAGCTACAGTGATCCATGCTATGGTCACCTCACGTCTTGATCACTGTAACGCTCTCTACTTGGGGCTGCCCTTGTCCCAGATCCGGAGGCTGCAGCTGGTGCAGAATGCTGCGGCCAGGCTTTTGATGGGTCTCTCTTTGCGGGACCACATCTGGCCTGTGCTGCAGCGACTGCTTTGGCTGCCTATAGCATACCGGATCAGGTTCAAGGTGCTGGTTTTAACCTTTAAAGCCCTTTATGGTCAGGGGCCCGCCTACTTGAGGGACCGCCTTTCCCCATATAGGCCCCAGAGGTTACTGAGGTCGGGCACCCAAAATCGCCTGACTCATCCCGGCCCAAAGGAGGCCCGGTTGTCGTGCACTAGGGCCAGGGCTTTCTCGGTGGCGGCCCCTTACTGGTGGAATTAGCTCCCGGATAACATCAGGGCCCTGCGGGACTTGTTGCAGTTCCGCAGGGCCTGTAAGACGGAGCTCTTCTGCCAGGCTTTCAAATAGGGGCCGCCGCCGGGGAGAAAAGCCAATCATACCATCACTATGGCCCTGTTGTTCGCACCCTGCTGCAGTCATCCACCGGAGCGTTAGGAAGCCGCCATCTTGTGGTTATTAATTTTAGTGCTGTTTTAAATGTTTAAATGTTAAATGTTTTAATCTGAAAAACTGTTTTTATGCTTTTATATGTTGTAAGCCGCCTTGAGTCAGTTGTAAAACTGACAAGGTGGGATATAAGTTAAACAAATAAATAAATAAATAAATAAATATACGGTTTTGTTTTTTTTAAATATGAAAGTTCCATTTTTAGCAATTGTTGCTGAAGGTTATTGAGAAGACCTACCTACCTTTCATGAGTCTGGAAATGATCTTTCTGTTTTTCTGGTCCAGTACACTGTTGGTAATACAGATTGATCCATAAAAGATATGGATTTAGAGCCACAAAGGGTATATCTATGTAATATCAGTTTAATTATCAAAACTTCTGGCAAAGAATTCTAGGGATTTTATTTTGATGAGGATGCTGGAAATTCTTTGTTAAAGATCACTTTCTCTCTCACCAAACTCTAGTTCCCAAGATTCCCTGGGGAGGGAAGATGACAAACCAGTTTTTGTTGCTGGACTGGAAAGACCTTAGGTGGCCAAGATGAGCACAAGTGGAGCCGGAGGCGGGGGAAGGTTATACTACAGTGATAGGGTTGCCAGTCCCCCAGGTGGTGGGTGGAAATCTCCTGGAATTACAACTGGTCTCCAGGTGATAGAGATCTGTTCTGTGCCTAAGATCCACGAGAGGACATTTTTGCAGCTCATTAATTCATAGAGTTGCCATAAGTCAGAAGCAAAACAGGGATAGTAGTTTTGGAGGAACAAGGTGGCAAGAGATTTCTATAGCTGTTTGAGGCAAAATTCAGCAGGATCTTAAGGATGACCTGGGGGAAATCAGGTTTGTGAAAAGTGGATGGATGGATGGATGGATAGCTAGATAGCTAGATATTATTGTAATTATTGTCTATTGGTTTTTATGCCTCACAATGACTTTTCAATAGCCCTTAGCCACAATGGCTGTACTATTAACAGAAGTCAATTAGTCCCACTTATTTTGAAGCAATGGTGTTTTTGTTTTTGACATGCATGCCTGGCACATTGAACCCTTTCACTTGTGACAAGAGCCACAGAGTGATCTAACCATATGAGACATAAATTACACATGTTATAAAATGGTGCCCTGCAGAAAAAGAAGGGGAAAAAATAAGACAGGAAAAAGCCTAGGCAACTGGAAGCATACACCCTGATTCAGTATTAAGTATGCTTTTTAAAAAAAGGACTTATGCATGGCTTGTTGTCTTGGGACAAGGGATGGGCATTTGAATGTGTCTCCAAATAAAAACAGTGCAGTGCAGAGAGAGGGCTTTGCTTACACATTCCAACACACGTTTTAAATATGCCTCTGGATGGTGCCTGCGGTGCAACAAATAATAGGCACACAAAAGCCAGCTTTTGCATACAGATCTCATTAGCTGAACTGTGGCCAGAGAGACTAATTTGTGAAAGCACGGAAATTGTTTCGGAATTACCAATGGGATGCTTCCGTCGTAAGAACCTCTCTGTAATCCCAAGCAAACCCCACATAAAGGCAATTGCAAAATGCAGAGCTGTAATTCAACATGGATTCACAGCAGGTTGTCTTCATTTGAGTTAAGGAACTTCCCCCCCCCCTCCCCAAATCTCATTTTAAAAAATATTGTAACAAAGCAAATAAGCTTCACGGTTATTTTATATTTGCTGTGCTTAGGAAGGAATGGTAGCTTGTTTTTCTGATGAGAAGGCTTAGCAGACATTAAATACTTCTGGCTTTGACCTTCGTCACACTTACTGTTGCTTAGGTGTACACCTAAGATGTTTTTAATTGTACATCTACAAATATAATGTAAACATGACAAGCGTGCTTGACATTATTTTACTGATGTGGGGCAGAGAGCTGGGATTAATTGCAGCTCATTATTGCATATACATTCAGCAGCAGACCTGGATTTGCTGTTGAACAGTGCATGAAACTGTCTTAATAGGATCCTGCTGCAGTCTGGGAAGTGGGAACGGGCTACGTGGCCCCCAAGTCTTTTCTCGTTTTACATCCTTATGATTCCGCAAGCAATGGCCATGTTGCTAGAGCTTAATTTTGCTACCCCTCTCTTCCCTTTTCTCTTGCTTCTCTGTGGCATTTCCCTGCTTAACCCCCCCCCCAAACCTAGACATTTCCCCTCTGTTCTGTTTACTCATCACTAGCTATGCTAAATTGCTGTTGGTGAGAGCAGGGGCTCTTGTTTTTAAATCTAGAGGGTAGTGGTTTAATGTGTATGGCTTTGGTCTCCTGAAAAACAAAACAAAAAAACACCAAGAGGTGCCAGATGAATGCCAGTTGGGTGGCAGTATGCCAGGGGATAGCACCTGCTGTTCCCTGCTCCCTTGTCAGTATGCCCATGGGCTTGGCTCAGACATGCATTCCAAAACCTCAGTAAAATAACAGGGTTAGCTGGAAACAGCATCCTCCTGTTTCAAGGGAAACAGCCCTCAAGAGTTAAGCTGCTAGCAAAATGCATAGTTTTCACTAATGATGATAGCAGTGGAGGGGCAAGGAGGGGGAGAGAGAACCCAGATTATTATATTTTTCAGTGACTGAACACAGTTTGTTGGCATATCTTGCTGAGTGTTATTTGCGCAAACATCTTTGACTGAGGAGAGGTTTGACAACTTGTCCTTGCTCCCTATGACAGCCGAAGAAGCCTCGGATTTAGCATATGTCTTAAACTAGTCTATGGTTTGCTTGTCACCCCAGCATGGCCTAAAACATGGAAATAATCCCTTCTGTCAGTCATCCTGTTCTGTTAATATCACCATCTACAGTTATGAGAGCAGAAACAAGGACCTGGAACCCATGGGAAGCATAAGCAATCAATTACATTTTTATTATGCATGCCCTGTCTCCAAGGAGGAGGAGGTTGGATTTATACCCCGCCCTTCACTACCCAAAGGAGTCTCAGAGTGGTTTACAATCCCTTTCCCTTCCCCTCCCCACAACAGACAGCCTGTGAGGTAGGTGGGACTGAGAGAGCTCTTTCGAGAACTGTTCCTGAGAGAACAGCTCTGAAAGAACTTGTAGCTGACCCAAGGTCACGCCAGCAGCTGCACATGGAGAAATGGGGAATCAGACTTGGTTCTCCCAGATTAGAGTCCACGTTCCTAACCACTACACCAAACTGGCTCTCAAGGAATTCTGTGTGGTATGCATGGTTTCCCCCTCCCTTGTTTTAACTTTACAGCAGCCCTGTGAGGTAGATTAACCTGAGAGAGAGAAAAAGAGAGGGCATGACTGGACCAAGGTCACCTTGTGACCTTCCTGGCAGAGTGGGGATTTGAACCTGCATCTCACCCATCCTTGCACAACACTCTAATGCCTTAGTGCACTAGTTTTCAGGAGCCTGTTCCCTGCCAGCATTTCATTTTAACAGCCATAGAAGTGGCTGCTCAGGGTTGCTTTGTGTGCTGAAGGCCCCTGATTCAGTCCCTGGTATGTCCAATTAAATGGTCTCAAGTGGAAGGGGTTGATAGAGACCTTTATCTGCCTGAGATCTTAGAGAGCAACTGTCAGTCAGAAGAGACAATCCTGAGCTGGGTGGACATAACTTTAGGACACGCCGCATGTTGATACCTTCTTGCCTCTCATTTTTACTCATACTGGTGTCACTTGTTCCTTCTCAGTCTTTGGATGGCATGCCAAGGAGATGACTTGGCTAGAACCTTTTCCCTGATGTGATGGTTTTCTATTGGTTGCAGTGTTTTATGTGAGAGCTTTTACATATGTAACCCGTCTGTCCCTCAACCTGCGGCAGTCCAGAAGAGCTCTCCTTTTTTTATTTACGCTGATTGTAGAAACCCCGCCTCAGCAACTTTTTCAACAACCCTGAAAGATATGCACCTATGATCCCCCACATCAGTCTGATCAAATGTGATTTATTAACTATTATTAAATCATGATAAAGTATAGTCATTAAGTCCTGAAGCCAAGAAAGCCACTGTGGAAGTTTCATTTTGCCTTTGTACTGCGTTAACATGTTAATAGCTGGGAAGGGGTTGTGTGTGTTAAGTGCTGTGAAGTCACTTCGTTTCTTTTTTTTTATAAATTTTTATTGCTTTTTCTAATATCTACATCTAAACGCTATTTACTATGCTACATATATCTTATACAGAGAATACTTTAAAAAAATGCTTAATTATATCTGATTATATAAAAAAACTGAAGCATTCATAAAAACCATGGTTAACTACAGGTTACATTGTTACTGTTTCTACTATAAAAGCTATTTGGCAAGAATGCATACTTTAAAGAAAGCACTTAATAACATGGCTTATACATCATATTAGTGCACATGCTTAATATAATGATTTTTAAAAAATCATTTCTTCCTTTGTCCTCTTCTTGTCTTCTTGGTCTCAACTTGTACTTTTGGGGCTGCCGCCCCTTTTTCCGAGTCTGAAATATCTTCATCGCTTTTAGATCCATCGAAACCGTACATGCTTTCTTGCGAAGCTAGCGAGTCATCTGAGTCTCTGTCTTTTTTCTTTCCTTTATCAATTTCCAGAAATTTTTTTGCTTGTTCAACAGAGTCAATCTTATATTTCTTGTCTTTGATGCTGAAGCTTAGTCCCTCTGGAATATTCCAACGATACACAATAGACTCAGACTGAAGCCACGTTGTTAACTTTCTGTAGGCTTTTCTTCTTTTCCTTATTTCAAATGGTATGTCCTTCAAAACTTTCACCTCTTCTTCTTGGATCTTCAGAACAGCTTTGTTTGTGGTTCTTAAGACCACATCCCTTGTAGATTTTTTGGAGAACCTTATCATTATTTCACCAGGCAGGCTTTTCTTTTTAATATATTCAGGATAGGTCCTATAAACCATATCCATGTCGTTTTTTATATCCGCTGCTTTTAAGCCTGTTACTGGTTCCAGTGTTTCACTTAGCATGGTTTTGAGGTCTTCTCTTTTTTTTTCTGGTACGTTCTGAAGTCTTAGGAAGAAATTTGATCGTTCCATCTGCATTTTTAGGATCGAATCTTGTTGAAGAGCCTTCTCTTTTTCCGCTTTTTGTAGCCTTGAGTCTTGATTTTTAACTGACTTTTTAACTTCCATGAGGTCCAGCTGCAGCTTCTCTGTGGCCTTATTTGATTCTTTCAGTTCCATCTGCATTTTATCCATCTTAGTGTTGAGAGACGTCATTTGGTCCACTAGAGGTCGCAATAACGAGGAGAACACCGTGGTCATCTCTGTGGTATCGACCTTTGCACTCGGAGCTGTACTTCCTAGTTTGGGGGAAGGTTTCGGTTTCCCCGCCATTGTTGAGACTACGCTGTTGTTTATGATTAGATAAGATGCACAAAGAAAGCAGTTTTCTTAATGGCACTAAAATCGTTTTCAAGCTTATGCCTTCAAGTATGCGATACCGCCTGCAAGCAGTTCGTAGGAGCTTTTGTTTTCTCAGTAACGCTGTGGGATAGTGCTGTGAAGTCACTTCTGACTTATGGCAGCCCTATGAATTAATGACTTCCAAAACATCCTATTGTGAAGTGCCTCGCTCATGTCTTGAAAACTGAAGGCTGCAGCTTCATTTATTGAGTCAATTCATCTCATGTTTGGTCTTCCTCTTTTCTTGCTGCCTTTGTGTCTTTTCCAAGCTAAATTGGCTAATTCTATTTTTAGATTAGATCCAAGCTAAACTGGCTAATTCTATTTTTAAAGTTAACTTCATTGTTTCCCCAATAACAGATAACTAATCTGGTTTCGTAACTGGCATAAATATCAGACTTGTGGATGATGTATTGTTTGTTGCCCTAATAAAGTTAATATGTTAAAACGACATGACAATATCTGACCAGGCAATGGAACAAATCTTTTTTTTTTTAACCAGTCAATTGTCTGACTTCATTATACCCACATTAGAGATGTCAGGGGGCTGTGAGAACAGTGACTTGCCTGAAGTTGTGTGTGTGTGTGTGTGTTAGCAATCATATTTCTGGCAGGCTGAATTATTTTTATAAAACAGAATCCCAGTGGCACCTTAAAGACTCATAACGTTTATCCCAGCATGAACTTTTGTGAGTCAGATGCCTCTTCAGATGCTATGATGAGGGATTATTTTTAACCTTATTTTTTTTAACCTTTATAGGATGTAGGAGATGACAAAACTGCTAAGATATTGACAAGTCTGGGCATCAAGAATGCCTTTCCATCAGGTCCTTAAATATTCACTTCCATTTCAGTGGAAACCTTCATCCTCTAAGCAAAGCTTCATGAAACAGAAGCCATAATGCTGTGTTGTGCTGGCTGACTGTTAGCTCTGAGCATTGCTGACAGGCCCTGCCATCTATCCTGTAAGCTAATAAAGCATGTCCTTGGAGACTTTCAAGCATATCTTGCTTCTTCCACCTCTAGCACCACCCCTTCCACCTTCAGGACACTTATTGATATGCTTTGTTCAGCTTTTGCCTGTCCTGCTTGTAAATTCACTTGGAGGTCTCCAAATTCTAACTTTGCAGGGTGCCATTGCCCTTGAAGAGAAAACGGGTTCTGTCCCTGTGCCTAACAACCCCAGACATGAGGAAATACAGCAAGCTGACACAACTTATGACATGCCAAGCTGAACTGAACCAGTTGTGGCCCTGCACTCTTTGTCCAGAATCTCTGTCCTGCCACAAACATGCTACCCTGGAGTGGGAAAAGATCCTGAAAAGAAGATATGTGTTTGGAAGACTTGTGGAGAGGTTGCAGCACTGGCTGTCAGACGGAGCCTTGGAACTCTTTCAAGGGTCTGCATTCAGCTCCTGAGCATAGTGTGTTGTTCTCTTGCCCAGTTAGGCATCTATGGCTTTAGAATGTTCTGAATCCCTGAAACTGGAGGCGCTCTGGCCAGGCCAGGCCAGGCCCCGGGAGTCCTAGAAGTGGTTGAAGATACAACAAAATGAGCTGGCTTAAAATGCATGTTTCTTACAATTGAAAGGTTAATGCATACTGCCATGCAACTAGATAGAGTTTCCAGGCAAGTTTGACCACCATCTCAAAGGGATTATATGTTTTGCTGGGATTGCCAGCAAGGCTTCTGATTACAAGGGCTATTCAGTAATGTTTATCTCATTTATTAACTCATCCTTGCAGCTGGAGGAAGGTGAACGTTTTGCCAAGATGGTGATAGATATGGGGGAAGATGCTGGGGAGCTTCTAGCAAAGGGCAACCTGGCCTTGGGCCTGACATACAGTCTTCAAGCAACTGATGGTAAAGTATTCAAATCCATGTGAGCCATATGTGATCTAATGTAATCCACACAGAAGTTGTTCTCAGTTTAAGCAGTTAGAAACTTTGGTTGCAGTCACACGCATGAGATAAAGCGGGGTGGGGGGGAGAGGCTGTTTCCTCCAGTGGAAGTTGACCTGCAGCTGCACAATCACACAGTCTTTTGAAGCTGCGGGCACAGCCCGCCACTGCATGATCAGACGCAACCGCGGGTGAGTCGGGGGGGGGGGGTTCTATTTGTCCCCAATGCGCTTAAACAAGGGATCGATTATTCACACCTCAGCCCTAAGGGCTCCCTGTGGAGTGTGCAATGATGTGCATACTGAGAAGGGCAAAAAACAACAGCACAGAGTCGAGATTGCCTGATCAGACCATCCTGATGCCATGAGAGCGCACTGGAGCGATCTGATGGGAAAGTCCACCTGTGGCCCATAGCAACCCGTTTGCTTGCAGACTTTCTGAGGTGTCTTTTAAATCTACTTGTGTGGCAGAACAAAATGGGTTGCCGACAGCTGCGGGGTGCTTCTCAGATGTTGTGTGATCACACTCCTTTAATCCACCCGGCATTCCCACCTATGTCGGGGCTAATTGTGCGTGTGATCACAACCTTTGAAACTTAAGAAAACATGCATGTGATGCTTGAGTTGTAGACCAGGGTCCATCTAGTACAGCATTCTGTTGCTAACAGCAGTCCATGAAGATGATGATGATGGAGGTGGAGTGTTGCCCCTTACCCATATCCTACTACTTCACTGAACAAAGTTTGAAGCCTTCCTCCAAGTTAAGTGGCTCTTCTGTTGGAGGAAGAGCCACTTAAGTTGGAGAAGGCTCTTTAACCTAGCCCTTTGGAAGGATGGTTGGATCCACCCTAGTATCCTGGCTGTTGATAAGACCTACCCACCACGGATTTGTCTAGTGCTTTTTTAGAAAAGGTCTCAGAGCCAGAAGACATCACCACATCTTGTGGCAATGAAACCTGAAAGGCTGTTTATCCCAAGAGGATAGAAGGGATTCTTTGTCAGGGATGGAAAACAAACAGTGCTCAGTCTTTTTGCTGATACAAAGAGAATTTCCTCTGGCATCCCCCTGGAGAAGTTGCTTTTAAAATGATGATTACTACTTGGTGGTGTTTGAGCTGAGAGCCAAGCAACATAATATATCACCTTCATGATTGTCCTCTTGAAGTATTTGAAGAGCTGTCACTTAGAGGAGGTCAGGGAGCTGTTCCTGTTGGCAGCAGACGATAGGGCTCACAATCATGGGTTTAAATTAAGGGTGGGAAGATAGTGGCTGGATATTAGGAAAACTTTTTTACAGTAAGAGTTGTGCAACAGTGGAATCAGCTGCCTAGGAAGGTGGTGAGCTCCCCCTCACTGGCAGTCTTTAAGCAATAGCTGGACAGACATTTGTCAGGGATGCTCTAGACTGATCCTGCATTGAGCAGGGGTTTGGACTAGATGGCCTGTATGGCTCCTTTCAACCCTGTGATTCTGTAATATATAGGATGTCCATGATCAGATCTCCCCATCTTAAAATTCACAATAACAAAGTGTGTGTATTGGGGAGAGAATTTGGATTGGAGCTGTGGCAGGTGGGAGTTCTTCCTCTTCACACATCATTTCCCTGAGAAGAATGTGACCCCTGAAATGCTATTATTCATTATTTATTTAAGAACATTTCTGTGCCATTTTTCTACTCCAAAGGGTCCCCAAACCAATAAACATCAAAGCATTTCAGCACTAAACATCAAGAAATTAAAATGGCATTTAAAATACAAGGGTATATAAACTATTTAAAAATTCAGTAAAACATGTAAACACACAACAACACAACCAGGGAGGATGGCCAATATCAATTACTGAGGGAATGCCAAACAAAACAAAAGTCTTCACCCATTGGCAGAAGGTAATAATAGGGAAAGACAGATTAATCTCACTGTGCAGGGAGTTGCAGAGTTTCAGCTGCACAACTGAGAAGGTCCTTTCTCATGTTTCCACCTGTCTGGACTCAGATAGCAGGGGCAGCTGAAGCAGGGCCTCCAAAGATGACTGGAATGGACAGGTAGGTTCATATGGGAGTTGGTGGTCCTTAAGGAATGCTGGCCCCAAGTCATATAGGGCTTCAAAGGTCAATACTAGCAAGTGATCTGGGTCTGGGAAAAAACCCCGGAGCCAGTATAGACAGAACAAGAGCGAAGTGATATAGTCCATAATACCCACTCCAGTCACCATTCTGACTGCAGCATTTTCTACCAACTGTAGCTTCCAGACAGTCTTTAAGGGAAACCCCATATAGAGCACATTGCAGTAATCTAATCTAGAGGTTACTGGAGCATGTATCACAATGGCAACATCTTCCCCGCAGGAAACCCACAAGTGGCTCACCAGCCAAAGCTGATGAAAAGCACCCCTGGCTACTATTACTACCTGTTTATCCAACAGGAGACCCAGGTCTTACAGAACCCCCAAACTACAGACCTGTTCCTTTAGGGGGAGTACAACCCCATTCAGAACAGGAGATATCTCTGGTTCCCAGGTTTGACTTTCTCCATCCCTCAATTTTGTTGAGATTAAGAAACAGTTTGTTAGTTGTCATCCATCCCAAAACTGCCTCCAGGCACCTGTTGATGATTTCTATGTCTTCCTTGGGATCTGCTTGAAGCAGAGCAGAGTGGCATCTGCATATTGGAGGCCATTATGGCCAGATTTCTGGATGACCCCTCCCTGCAGCTTCAGTAAAATGGTAAAAAGTATGGGGGACAAGATGGAATCTTGGGAGACCCTGTAGGCCACAGGCCAAGGGGTCGACAGCTGTCCCCCAGCACTACACTCTGAAACCTGCCTTTGAAGTAGGATGGAAACCACTGCAGAACAGTGCCTCCCATTCTCAACCCTGAAAGGTGGTCCAGAAGGATATCAAGAGAGGTCCAGGAGAATTAATAGGGTTACAGTTCCCCTTTCCATCTCTTGGTGCAGGACATCCACTATTAGCCCCAGTATGGAGGAAACTCAAGTATCTTCAGTCATTTTTTTAATGATAAAATAAAGCTTGGGAGATCCAACTAAAATAAAAGACTGTCAGATGTACAAAAATTGAGCTTGCTGAAATGGTTTGTGTTGTATCATGATCTCGTTAGTGTTAAAGGGGGGAAAGACAGAGCAGATCCATGTTTTAAATGGAGGGGGGCGATCCCAAACTCTCCAGCTTGCATCTGAGGGCTGCTTCACATATTTTTAATGTGTACACTAAAAACACGAGTTTCCCACAGTAAGTGTCAGCCAGATGAGTCTATGGGTGTCTGCAGTGTGTACATAACAGTGGTAAACATGTTTGCTGCCACATAACAACGTGTCTTTGTAAGACAGACCTCTTGTAAAGAGATATAAGTGCAATCCTTGATGAATTCACATCTCACGGAACGAGCTGGAACTGTGCTTCACAGAGGATGCTTTATTCCCTTCCCCTGGCTCAAACTGAGATCACTTTTGCTGACAGAACACAGATTTCTTCTCTGTTAACATTTTTTTTTTTCTGGCTAAAAGTCTCTTTTCGGATGTTCCCGGTGGACTGTTCACAAAGCACCTCTTGCAATTTCTGTTTAGTTGCTGGCTCCAGTGCCAATCCTGCTTTCCTTATCTCATGCCGAATTTATATGAGAGGGTGAGAAACACTCCCCTGGGCTTAACTCGACAGAGAGCATGCTTGAAATGAGCCACTGCTCCTGGACAAAAAGTGGACAAGTTTTATTACTTTCTGCAATTTTTCACCTTTTATATAATCTGTGGGGGACAATAGAACTCTTTATTCCAAAGGAGTAGCTGTGTTAGCATGCTGTAGCCAAAACTACAGAGAGTCTCATGACAGTGTAAAGATTTAAAAATTGATTTTTAAAAAAGGAGTATGTATGCAGGAACATGGAGGCAGAAACTCACTACTTTGTAGCCTTCAGTTGTCTGACTCCTGTCGCCACTCAGAGGGCACTGGAGGGTAACACCAGAGTGTTCCATTCTTCTGGCATGGAGCTTCAACTTCAGTTATCTATGCTATTAATTAGCAAGATGGGTTATTACATACTGGAACTTAATCTGAGGTGAGGGGTTATGGTGCTGAGCGAGGGTGTTACTGATTTGGGGGGGCTGATAATCAGTAGATTCATATCTGTTATGAGTTATGATTTGGAGTCCAGCCACATTGAGGTAGCTCAGGATGGTATGGCAGTATGAACATAAGAATGTAAAAGAAGCCATGTTGGATCAGGCCAGTGGCCCATCCAATCCAACACTCTGTATCACATAGTGACCAAAACTCAGGTGCCATCAGGAGATCCACCAGCTGGTCCAGAACTCCAGAAGCCCTCCTGCTGTTGCTCCCCAAGCACCAAGAATACAGCGCATCACTGACCCAGTCATAATGTTCCATCTATATGTTGTTGCTATTAGCACTGATGGACCTCTCCTCCATATGTTTATCCAGTTCCCTCTCAAGGCTATGCTTGTAGCTGCCACCACTTCCTGCAGCAGTGGACCCCACATTTTAATTATTCTTTGGGTGAAGAAGTACTTCCTTGTATCTGTTCTAAGCCTGCTACTCATTAATTTCACTGAGTGCCCACAAGTTCTTGTGATAAAGGGAGAAAAGTACTTCTTTCTCTACTTTCTCTATCCTATGCATAATTTTATAAACTTCTGCCATGTTACCCCTCAATCATCATTTCTCCAACCTCAAAAGCCATAACCGCTTTAACCGTTTTTCATAGGTAAGGTGTTCCATCCCTTAATCATTTTAGTTGCCCTTTTCTGCACCTTTTCCAATGCTATATCTTTTTTGAGATGCAGTGACCAGAACTGTACACAGTATTCCAAATGAGGCTGCACCATCGATTTACACAGGGGCATTGTGATACTGGTTGATTTGTTTTCAATTTCCTTCCTAATAATCCCCAGAATAGCATTTGCCTTTTTTATTGCAGTTGCATGAGTATGAGGGGTGTTAGTTTGTGGAGACAGTTGGGGAGACATGAGAGGGCTTGCCAAATTGTCCAGTCTCCTATCCATCCCAATTGATGGGGGGGGGGGGAGAGAGATTCTAATCCCTTCCCTCAGGTTGACCTTGATATTGATCACAGCCTTGTCTAAGAACAGGATCTCGCTGTTATGTGATTTAGTGGGGAAGTGGCTGACCTGGTATATATGACTGAGACCTGGCTTGATGAGTAATGTAAATCTGTTACAAATTACCTCACCTGGGTTTGCCGTGGGGTACCAGGGACAGTTTAGGCCTCTTACAGGCTACCATCCATATAGCTCATTAGTGAAGCTTGGGCTGAGCTTATGGAGGTGGTCTTGGGCCTGGTGTTGAGGACCCCCAGGCTGGTTGTTCTGGTGGACTTCAACTTTCCCAGATCCAGCTGCACCTCTCATACCGCACATCTTGTAATCTGTCAGCAGTGCCTTTCAACTATTTACATTGGCCAAACTTGATATTCTCTTTGCAAGGGAATCACAGCTCAGACAATTAAAAACTGATACATTCAGAAACCAGTGTGAGGGGCATTTCAATCTCCCTAGATATTCAGTACCAAACTTAAAGGTTGCAGTGACAGTGTTGCTCAAGTAGGTATGGGAACAGATTTGGCACAAGATTTGTTGAAGGAACTATCTGGATCCTTTATTTTGTATGTCCTTTGGGTGGTCCATTGCTGGTTGCTTTGGACTGAATAGTTGCTTTGGATTGAGAGGCTGTCTATAAACAGGGACAGATGTAGCTCCAGAGGCTTTTTGTTTATGTAACGTTCAGACGATTTGTAAAGTTCTTTACAATCACTTGCCCACCTAGCAGGATTTTGTAGTTCTTCCCTCCACCTACTGTCAGTAGTGGACTTGTAGTTCTGGAGTCACTCCCCCTGTGAGCCAGTCCTGTTCCAAGGGATGGGCTATGGCTACACAGTCTACACAGCATTCGTTGCAGCTGGTACAAGTATAATAAAATGGCATTTTTAGAGCAACAAACATTTTAGATTAAGTGCTGGAAAAATTTGCCAAGGACTAGAAGCTATACATGCTTCTTTGGAAGTAAATTCACTAAACTCAAGAGAGCTTACTCCCAAGGGAAGATGCAGCCTAAAATGTAGCTGATAGAATTGTAGGGGCCTGTTGTAATTGATGTGGCTAAGAGTTCAGGCTTGTATTGTAGAATGGTGTGCTGCTGTAATAGATTTCTTTTTAAAAAGAAAAATCTTAAAAGATGGTCTAATAAAGAGAGGCAAGTTTTGTTTATTAAGATGTTGTCACCAATTTCTGGGTGGGAAGTATTTACATCAGCTGCAGCCAGCAAGTACATACTTACATACACTTCCATGGAACTCAACATAAGATCCCTGAGTGAGCTGTAAGCAACAAAACTGTCATTGCTTACCAAGAATAAGTCAGAGATTAGGGGCAATCTTGCTTAGGTTAACGCTGGCCAGACCTGACACTGAACTCAGGTAGAGAAGGTGATTAGGACAAAAAGAAGAATAGGGCCAACACGGTCCCATTCTTGGACCCAGTCCTTTAATACTGGGTAATTTTACACCTACACAAGGCCTATGTCTTCCAGAAATGACTGCCACCACCTTTTTTGTTTTGTTTCTTTACTCTCCAGCTCCTGTGTCTTCAGCAATCTGAAAGGCCAAACTTTGCCAGGTTCATACTGGCATGGAGATACAAATGACTAGAAAAGCTTTACCTCTGCCATTTCTGTGAATCAAGCTGCTGCTATAAAGACAGAGGAGCAGGGCCAGCAAAAAACAAAAACTAGCATCCCCAGTACTCAGTAGAAGAGATCCAGCAAATCTCCATTCATCCATCTTTTCAACATCAGAGAGTAACAAACTACATCTTGGGGAGTGACAGACCATTCCTCATCTCCTCCAGGGATCACATCAAACTCTTGCATCCTGTATCTGTCTATAGAAGGCCATCATCTTCCCTGTTGTACTAAGAAGTACAACTGGCTTTATGGTGTTCAGCTTTTTCGATGCATATGTGTATGGGGGAAATCGTTCACTTGTGAAAACCAGGGCCTGTTGGACTGGGTCTTCCAAAGAGCGGAGGGCAAGAGAAGGTGCCGGAGACTAAGCCATCATCTGTCGTTTCTAGTTTGCAATTGGTCAGGAGCCAAAAGCCTACCCTAGAAGAGTTTCAGTATCCCCTGAGGACATTTGTGAAGCCCGAACCTCTGGCAGAATTTTGTCCCCTCTTTCCCAAGCCAGCAGGCTCCTGACACGTCTTCTACATAAAAGACACAGCAGGTGCACCACCTAAGCTGTCTGTCTTGGGCAGACTTCCAGCTGCTCTGCACAGATGACCATGCAGAACTGCCAGGGCTGGGGGAAAAACAGCTCTAAAATCTGTCTCTGAAATGTTTATGCAGCTTGAAGTATGCATGTCGACAGAGAGCCATAGGTCAAAAACATGGAAAAAACCCAGAGCAAGTAAGATGCCAGTGATGCAGATTTTGGGGTCATGTAATTTTTAAAATACTGGATGCTTTTTTTTTGAGTTACCAAGTTACCTATTCAAGTATAGGTATTCAGAACCAAAAAAAGAAAAAGTAAATAAATGTTAATATTTATTAGTAGATTCCAGTATTATCTGGGTTTTCTACCCAAAGAGCCCTCAGTAGGTTGCAGCAACAAAATAAGGACAGCTATTTGAAGACAGATAATGGATCAAGATGAGTAGCCATGTTAGCCTGTCTGTAGCAGTAGAAAAGGGCAAGGGAGATTAAATAATAAACCACTAAAACAGAAGTTGGCTCCTCTTGTAGTGAAGAAAAAAACTGAGGCTATTGTTACCATATATGATAAGAGTACCTGTGTTCTCTAGATACGTGCCCACATAAATATGGCCCTGTATTCCTCAAACGGTGCCCATACCCACAGAAATACCCTTATGAAACTAATGGGGAGAAATTAGGTCTCCTCTTCAGTGTCTCATTCAGTATCCACATACTGCTGGCTTGGATGTTAACACTGGCAAAGGCACAACTTATTACTGCTAGGAGCAGTATCCTAAAACATACCCGAAAACCCAGCAGTAACCCTAAAAACACCAATTTTAAGCAATGGCCAGCATACCAGCTGTAACGTTATCCTTGACTTGGCGATGAAGTGCTAGAACAAAGCCTGAGTAATAATTGAGTGCTGTCAAGTTGCAACCAATTTATGGTGATCCTTCAAGGGGTTTTAAAGGCAAGAGAGAAGCAAAGGTGGTTTTGCCATAGCCTTTCTCTGCATAGCAAGCTTGGACTTCCTTGGTGGCCTCCCCTCTGTGTACTAACCATGGCTGACCCTGCTTAGCTTCCAAGCTCTTATGAGCTCAGAGAAGTTAAAAATATACACAGAGCCCAAATAATCAAAATAAGAAAAGAGGTTTCAGAAACAGAAATCATACAGAGCATCAAGGTGAGGGCCTAAGGCAAATCTGGATGAAAGAGTGATTCCAAACATTAAGAGTTACCCAACTCAGATGGAAGTACTGGGAAGAAGGAGCAAGAAAAACAGACAGGGAGGAACAGAGAATAACCACCAATCCTGATGTAGAGGAGGGTCCAGCACTAATGGAGAAAAGACCGCTCTCTTGTGATGGTTAGAATGTCAGACTGGGATGGGGAGACTCAGGTTTGAATCCCCCGCTCTGCCATGGAAGCTTGCTGGGTGACCTTGGATCAGACACATACACTTAGCTTAACCTGCCTCATAGGATTGTTGTGGTGTTAAAATGGAGAAGAGGAGAATGATGTAAGCATCTTTGGGTCCCTATTAGGGAGAAAGGCAGGGTATATGATCCAGGCAGTAGGGCATTTAATAAATCCCAGAGGAAAGCAGAACTTCATGTTATGCACCAGTTATGTAGCAGTTCTCTAGAAACTGCTTATCTAGGAGGGCAAACAAAAGCTCTATCTCTATCAGTGAAGAATTCTTTCCTTCCTTACAGGACAGTTGAGCAGAGAAAACTTACTTTCTTTCTCCCTCCCTCCCTCCCTCCTTCCCTCCCTTCGGAACAAAGTGGGCTAGGATACATTGTACCAAATCTGGAGCCATCTGGACTAAGATAAATTACAGAGGATGGACAATGATTGGTTAGGTTGCCAACTCAGGGTTGGGAAATTCCTGGAGATTTGGGGTGTGGGGCCTGGGAAGGTAGTTTGGGGAGAGGAGGGAGCTCAGCAGGTATGTGATGCTATGGAGTCCACACTACAAATTAGCCATTTCCTCCAGGGGAACTAATCTCTTTCATCTGGGGGATCAGTTGTAATTCTGGGAGATCTCCAGGCCCCACCTGGAGGTTGGCAATCATAGTGTTTGGTCAGATTTTCAGCAGGAAGAGATAAAAGGACCTGCCAATAGGGATAGGAAAGAGAGCTTTGTGGGCCAAGATGGGGGAGCAAAAGACAGACTGATGTAATCACTAGAGTTCGTTAATTGGGGTCTGATCATCTCACTGCCAGTTTTTTTGGATGAGGCATTGTCTCATGTTTCTTCAGGCTTTTCTCATCCAGCTGGCATGATTGAATTGTGCAGTTGCTTTTTCCCCCTTCAGTGTTTGCCTTTCTCCTTTACAAGCCAGAGGTTTGTTGGATCACTTGACCCAAGTCTAATGCGCCAGGGTGCAATCAGGCCTCAACACCAGAACTGGGGTGATGGTGCCATAAAGCTCTATTTTGAAAAAAAAAGGTTCTCATTGTTTTCTAAAAATAGTCTCTCATGCTTTCTCAGAGAGAGAGAATTCTGCAAAGGCCAATGCATAGTTATGTAGGATGGATCTATCAATAGCTGTTTCACCACAATAACTAAACAGAGCCTTCAAGTCAGAGACAGCACGCCATTGAATATGGTGGTGGAGGACAAGTTGTTGTTGTGGTTGTTTTACCATAGCTGGGTGCTTTTGGGCCTCCCCAGAAGCATTTGGCTGGCCACTGTGAAAACCAGGATGCTAGGATGCCAAACTAGATGGACTTCTGGTATGATCCAGCAGGGCTTTTCTTATGGTGGAGAAGGCCCTGTTCCTGTGAGATGTCAGTCTAATCTAACAAAGCACAAAGGTCCATTTGAAGATCTCAAAATTCAGGTAGGTTCTTAAGGGAGGACCATTCTCCATTGACAATGTAGTGCAATGTAGTGCAGCTGTCAAGAGTTTTAGACTAATACTAGGGAGACCTAGATTTAAATCCTACTTTGGCCATGAAGCTGACTGGGTGCTGTTGGGCCAGTTATTCTCTCTCAGCTCAGTCAACCTCACAGAGGTGTTGTGGGGGTAAAATGGAACTCTTTGGATGAAGGGCAGGATAACAATGTTATTGATAGAATCTCTAAGGCACACTGATGCTGTATTTCTAGACTGGAGTTAATTGAATGTTCTGTACAAGAAAGGAGTTGGTTCAAATGTCTGGCCTTGCAGAACATAAGAAGAGCATTGCTGGATCAGACCAGTGGTACATTTAATCCAGTATCCTGTTTCACACAGTGGCCAACCAATCGCCCCGGAAAACCAGCTAACAGGGCATAGAGCCCAATCCCTTCCCCTGATGTTGCATACTAGCACTAGTATTCATAGGTTTACTTGGGGGTTGTTTGTTTCGTTTTTTGAAAAAGAGGTGCTGGAACTCTCAAGAGGGAAATGAATTTTCAATTTGTATACTGGAAACTCATGAACTTTTAAACATTTTTTAAAGAATTCTGTCAAAGGGATTCCGGAACTCTGGTCTGGCGCATTGCCCCAGGAAAAAAAGCCCTGGGTTGACTACCTCTGAATATAAAGGTTCCCTTTGTTCATCATGGCTAGTAGCCATTAATGGACCTCTCCTCCATGAATCTGTTAAATCCCCCTTTAAAACTAGTGATTACAGACCCTAGTAAAAAGGTATCAAATATGTGTTTTGTTTTTAAAGAGCTTTGCTGGTAGAAATCTTTAGGAAAATCCTGGCTTTTGCAAATTATGATTTCCTGTAAAATACCTTCTAAAACCATAATGCTCTACTGTAAGTTCCAGCTGTTTGCAGTGGATTCAAGACTGCATGTTTGTGTCTTCTGTCACAGCTACCCTGAAAAGCACACAAGATGACTTGCACCGGAAAGCACTTCAGACTCTGGAAAGGTGAGAATTCTCAGTTGACAGATGGTTGTTTTATGTTGTAATCTAAAATCTTCCCTGGGGGTATCACTATGTTTGAGCTTTTAAGGATTTCCACTGTCAATGCCCTCCCCTTTTTTTTACTGCTAACAAGAAATAAATGATGAAAGCATATTTTCTACCATTATAGCCAGTCAAAGCATTGGTCTCACTGCTTCTGAAGTATAAGAAGGTGTCATTTTGACAGTGTTGCTTCTCAGAGGGGCAGTGGGTTTTGTGTGGCACACATTCCTCAACTCAGATGTAACATCTCCGTTACTATGCTATTTTGATGTAATTGCTGTGCTATATTACTTCTTAACCATATGTATTTTTAGCCCTTTGACCTTTCCCCACCCGCTGTGGCTTGTTTCCCTGATATCTTCACTCGAACTTGGAAGTGGATACATCACTGAGTAGACATCACAGATACTCACTGTTAGCCAGCAGGGATTGTTGCAAGAGTGTAGTCCAAAGAGTTAAAGATGGAAAGGAGCAAGCATTGTTGTCTGGGATGCACACAAACACATTTCTTTTGTACCAGTGTAATCTCTGAAAAATATTTTGCACTTTTTTGTGTTTATTTCATCTCAGGTTCACTTTTCTCACTGAGACTCAAGGCACAGCAATAAAAGAGTAATAAACCTAAAAACCCCTTTTTCATAAGCCAACAGGCACTATAAGCAAAGCTCTGGAACTCTTTCCTGTGGGAGGTTTGTCTGTCCCCTCCTGTTGCCATCTTCCACCAGTGGGTGAAGACTGTTTATAGTTTGGTATACCTTCAATGGTCCTTTCTTCCTAACCAAAATGTTAATTGCTGTTTATATCTTGTAGGTATTTTAACTCCTGTTTTTAATTGTTTTAATGATGTGTGTTGGGGAGATTGGTTTTAATGGTTTAAAAATGTGATTTTATCATGTATGTTTAAATCGTTAGCCAACTTGGTGGCCCTTATGAGGGCAGAGAGTTGGGATACAAATTTTGTAGATAAATAAATTTGGTGAGGAAGGGGGCAGTTGTGATGAAGAAACTCAAGATGTCCTGATTACCACAGATGAGGCCCTGGGGTCAGATAAATCACACACTAACTAGGAACCAAGCCATAAAATCTTCAGTTTTCAGCATTATCTTCAATTCCAAAAACTTCCAATAAATTTCTGAAAGTTTTGAGTCATTACAACAGTAGTTTGTACCTGTTATACTTCCAGTCATGGGGTTGGATCTCTGGATGTAGTGAGCTGTGCTTACAGCATAACTGGAAAAGAAGTTCAGAAAGTCATCCATTGTTATGAGATACCTAAGTATAAATATCATACTGGAATATAACCATTCTGTTGAGGAACACTTGTGCTCTTCTCATTGACCGAAAAAGGAAAGTATTATGCTGGTCCAGTCTAACTTGCTATGGAAAGGTGATGATTATTAAAGTAGCTACTTTTTCTTGTGTAATTTTTATGTTATCCACCTTTAGATATTTCCCCATGCCAACTGGGCAAGTGGCAAAAACTTACCAGGTTCATTGGGGGAGGGTGAGTGGGAAAGAAAACAATATTAGCTTTTAAGACTGATCAGAAAGACAGAACAGAGTTTCTTTGCCTTGTTCACTGTATTTATTATATGGTGGTTCCATTAACCCACTGACCTCAATGGCAAATCACTTTGAGGAATAGCTATGGACCACTTTAGCTGAAAGGCATCTTCCAGAAATTCTTCTAAATGCACTGATCCAGACACTGAAACAAACCAGAAGACCAGAATGATGTAACATACATCCACATTTTAATGCAACTTTGTATCTTTGGGACCCCAGGAGAAGCAAATTGGATGCCCAGAACTGCTACATGTTTCACCATACGCTTAACCCGAAGTTTGGTAAAAAGAATCATTCATGTTCCTGGCAAAAGGTTGAAATTTAATGTTGCCAGTGGAGATCCTAAGACTTACTCAAAAAATATAGACTAAAGTATGATCAGAAGAGGTCCTGATTGCTCATTTCTTCCAGATCCACAGTTTCTTAAACTAAGAAATCAAGTTACTAGCAGAAGTGTCAAGTAAGCAAACTTATTTTGAAGATCTGCTGACATGAGCATGGAGCATTCAAGCTGACACAAAAGTTTTGATCTCAACCATGTATCATGTTGTCAAGACAAGCTGAATTGAATCATGCATTGAGGCACAAACCTAGACTTCCCATTGACATATTAGGAATAGTCAGAAGATTGAGATTCATAGCTGAAAGTAGCCCTTTGTACAACTTACAGAGAACATGCATTTAGAATCCCATCATACTAGTATATCATCACCTCTCTTAGGCTCAGACACATTTGTCAGAATGGCTGTGTAGTCGACATCACTGTCAACACAGCTAAACTCATATACATATGTGGTTTGGATGTTCAGTACCATGTATCATTGGATGGAAGTTCTGGCAGAAACAGGCAAAGTCACTGGCTGTCAACTGCACTGGACCCTCCAAATGATTTTATCCATTCTTTATATAAGCAAGATTCATTATCATAATTGTCATGAGAGAGAGGTGGGGGGTAGTGGTTAAGAGTGTCAGACTAGGATCTGGAAGACCCAGGCTTGAATCCTTATTTGTGCCATGGAAGCTCACTGGGTGACCTGGGCCAGTCACACTCTCATGGCCCTTTACCTGCCTTATGGAGTTGTTGTGAGGATAAAATGGAGGAGAGTAGAATGATGTTAGGCACTTTGAGTCCCCATTGGGGAGAAAGGTGGGGTATAAATGAAATGAATAGGTCATCACTGCAGCAAGACCATAGCTGGGGAGCAGACACATGCATACAGATCATTGTCACACAAAGTTTAGCACATTGTCCAAATTGGGGGGGGGGGGGGGGATTACCATATCAGGTAATTATTTTTGGGTTTTTAAAAAAAACAATTTGTGGCGACAGCTATAGATCATAGGTTGGGGAAGGTAATGCTTCGGTGTAATTTCTATCTATTTATTTAATTTATATTCTGCCCTACCTGCCGAAGCAGGCTCAGGGCAGTTTACATAAAACTTCATTAGACAGATGAAACAAAAAATCAAATAGAATATAAATATAAAACACTGCATAAAGTGCTAATGCGGATCATATAGTGATGGCAAGGTGTTAGTACATAAGAACATAAGAGAAGCCAGTGTTGGATCAGGCCAGTGGCCCATCCAGTCCAATACTCTTTCACACAGTGGCCAAAAACATCAGGTGCCCTCAGGAGGTCCAGCAGTGGGGCCAGGACACTAGAAGCCCTCCCACTGTTGCTCCCCCGTCAAGCACCAAGAATACAGAGCATCACTTGCCCCAGACTGAGAGTTCCTATCTATACGTTGTGGCTAATAGCCACTGATGGACCTCTGCTCCATATGCTTATCTAATTCCCTCTTGAAGCCGTCCATGCTTGTAGCTGCCACCAACTCCTGTGGCAGTGAATTCCACGTGTTAATCACTCTGGGTGAAGAAGTACTTCCTTTTATCTGTTCTAACCCGACTGCTCAGCAATTTCATGGAGTGCCCATGGGTTTTTGTATTGTGAGAAAGGGAGAAAAGGACTTCTTTCTCTACCTGCTCTATCCCATGCATAATCTTATAAATCTCTTGGTCAATCTCTGCCAGTTCGGACCCCATCAACGTGTATTTATAGTTAGGATTTTTGGCGCCAATGTGCATCACTTTGCACTTGGCCACATTAAACCCCATTTGCCATGTTGATGCCCACTCGCCCATCCTCGACAGATCCCTTTGGAGTGCCTCACAATCCTCCCTGGTTCTCACCACCCTGCACAACTTCATGTCATCTGCAAATTTAGCCACTTCACTGCTTACTCCCAACTCCGAATCATTACTAAACAAGTTAAAAAGCATCGGACCAAGTACTGATCCCTGTGGTACCCCACTGCTTACCTCCCTCCACTGAGAAAATTGCCTGTTAATACTCACACTCTGTTTCCTTTTAATTAGCCAGTTTTTGATCCACAAAAGGACTTATCCTTTTATCCCATGACTATTGAGCTTACTTAGGAGCCTTTGATGAGGAACTTTATCAAAAGCTTTCTGGAAGTCAAGGTAAACAACATCTACTGGCAGGGCTCCGTTGGGGCCGGAGCGAGCCGGAGCGCCGCTCCGGGAGAGAAGGGGCCGGGGGCCCCCGCAAAGGAGCCCCGTCCCGCCCCCTGCCATCTTCCGCGGGGCCGCGGCAGGCCGCCGGCCCTGCGAGTGAGCCCCGTCCCGCCCCCAGCCACCTTCCGTGGGGCCGCGGCTGGCCGCCGGCCCCAGGAAAAAAACTCTCCCTCCCCCAGTCACCCCCCCTCCCTCCCCCACTCACCCCACTCCCTGGGCACAAGGGAGGGAGAAGCCGGGCCTGAGTGGCTTAACACCACTCAGGCCCAAGCAAGGGGGGGGAGGGAAAGCCAGCCCCAGTGTGGGGAGAAGCGCCCCTCCCTTCCTTCCCTCTCTCCCCCCACCTACCTACCTGTTCCTTCCTTCCCCCCTTCCTCCCTCTCTCCCCCCTTCCTTCCTTCCTTTCTTTTCTCTCTCTCCCAACTACCTACCTACCTTACTGTTCCTTTCTTTCTTCCTTCCCCTTTCTTCCTCCCTCCTTCCTTCCTTTCTTTCTTCCTTCCCCCCTCCCTCCTTTTTTTTCTTTCTTTCTTTTCTCTCCCCCACCTACCTACCTTCCTTCCTCTTCCTTTCCTTCTTTCCTTCCCCCTCCCTCCCGTCTGGCCTTCTGACACACTGCCCATGACGTCATTCCGGTGACGTCAGGGGGTGTGGCATATGCAAATGAGTTATGCTAATGAGCTCCTGCACCTCTGTTTTTACGAAAGGACCCCTGTCTACTGGGTCCCCCTTCTCCCCCTAGTAGCATACCAATAGGCATACGACTGAAGGAGTTGCGGAGGATGAGTTCCCCTTGTGAATGTTTTATGTGGTAGCCTGTGAGTAGAAATTTTCTAGGAGACTTTGTTCTCTTGAAGCAACTGATTTTTGTGAGCTGCTATTTTGCCGTCCTTCTAGTTCCTGGAAAAAGGTGACACACGAAACAAAGGCGGTATCTAGATTCTTCGTTGGAACTGTATTTTGGAACTTCATGTTATTGTGACTTAAAAGCTTTATTACTGGGACTATTGTAGTAATTTACACTTGTTGTAAAGTCATTACCAAGTTGTACTTCTTTGCTGTGCTGAGATTATACTGATATTATTGTACTGACGCCTTTTTTTTTAAATCTATATTGTATTTTTCACTGTGTATTCCACATTGTTTCTGTCAGGTGTTAGTAATGTCAACGTAATATGGGTACAGATGGCTAATGCCTCAGTCCGGGTCATATCGGCAGAGCACAGGCTGTCGATGATGGTATTAATGTATGTAAACAAGTTGAAAATTTTAAGTTATTTATTACATTTTTATCTTGCCCTTCCTTCAAGCGGCTCAGTAGGAACACACGATACTGCACCCTTTGTTTCAGCTCTCAGCTGTATAAACCAGGCTGGGCTGAGTGTGTGAGAACAGCCAGAGGTCACCCAGTAAGTTTTATGGATTCATCTGAATCCAAGATTCTAACCACTGTATCATACCATGTATTAAAACCAGAAGTCTGGTGGCTCAATTCAAGCAGCAGATTAAATGTTTGACTTTTAAATTCCTAAGTAATGTGATAGCAGAGAACAGACTTCCTAAAATATGTTTTAAGGAACAAATTCTCTTTCTAATTTACATCAGACAACCAGAGCCTGGCTTTAACTGCTGCAATATTATAGATTTTCCCAAACTTATTTCCCAGGTTAGAAGAATTCAGAACAAGAGTTTGGTATTTCTACATAGCATGGCATGACTATAGCAGATAGCAATACAATTGACCATGGTGTCCTATGTTTAAATACCAAAATCACCTGGAAGATTATTTTGTTCACCACAGTTACTGCCCTGTAAGAAGAGTCATTTTTCTGTTAAGGGTTAACTTGATGCCAGCTGTTGTTTTTAAAGGGAGATAAACTAATGCCCCATGTATGGTGCCTGGTTTTGCCTCTGTAGCACAGGAAAAACTGAAGAGCTCATTCAGTGCTTCTTTCAGTCCCATTCATATATCAGCTAGAAATAAATTTCTCTCACAGATGCTGCTGGACAAAGACCTGATCTTCAGTGGCTTGTTATTGGCTAATAAGCATCAGAATGTAGCGGTTCAAGCTGGCAGTCTGTGTTTTAGCACAGTCAAAATCCCATGCTTCTTTTGTTAAATTCCATGTCATTAATAGTTGTTTAATATGGAAAGTAGTTTATTGTTCTGCTTCTGTTGCTGTGTCTGTGACCCTTTTCACATTACCGTTGTAAACCGGATGTTATTAGTTGCTGGCCCAGTTTTGAGTAAAGTAATACAGGTATAAAGGTTTCATACAGTAAATTTCCTTCTGTTAATGAGCTGTCTCTCAAGTGCTATGGTAATTTCAAACAGTGCCACTTTTTCCCCACCCTTTTTCACTATGCAATCTTACCTGGCCTTTTAAAAATTTATTTATTTATTTATTTATTTCGATTTCTATCCCGCCTGACCAGCACAGCCGGTCTAAGATGAATGCTATAGCACGGCACCATTGAGATGTGCTGACTCAATGGAGTCAGTGCATCTCAGTGGTGCTGCTATAGCACTTCAGAACGTTAAAAAAAGTCTGAGGAAGATTGTGTGGTGAAAAAGTGCAGGGGGGAAGTGGCATTGTAGGAAGCGCAATGGACATTTTAAATAACATACCACAGTGATTCAGAAGCACAGTGAAGGGATTGAAAATGGAAAAAAGCAGTTTCCCTCAAAAGCAGCTCAACCATGCTTTGGTAACCTGATGCAAATGAGTTTGTATCAACACATAAATAAATTCCTCTAGCAGCCAGTTACTAAAACAAGTCTGTTTGAAATGACAGAAAAAAACCACTAGCAACCAGTTACTAAAATGGAATACAAAGGCAATTTGAAAAGGGCCATAATTTCTTGTTTTTCCTGTTTTTCTGTTATAACTGATGGCAGTAAACCTGATTTTGGGATTACCATTATGGTGCATAAAATATCAAATATATAATTTATTATTGTACTTCCATCACCATTTGGACTTTCCATCTCAAGCACCACAAAAGTCTTGAGTTATCTGTTTAGATAACTTCTGCTCCCATTCAGATATCCCAGTACTTTGTATCTTAGTTCAGGAACATAGTTTCTACTGTTCTGCTAGTGGCTCAACCTTTACTTATTTCTGGGAGGGTTTCCTTTGATTTAAAAAGACCTGTAGAGTGTGGATCAGCCTTCAGAGAAAATGACAGCATCATTAGCAATGAGCAGGAATGTGAGATTAAGTAATGAGCTGCTGAGGGCAAGATTGTGCCAAATTTAAACACAATCTGGATTTGGCACCAAAGATTAGTAAAGCCTATTTATGAACTCCAAAATATTTATATGAAATCATTCATGTGCAACATTTTATAACTAGAATTACCAGGTCCCTCTCTTTCAAAAACATTTGTATGTTTCACTGCAAGAAGCAGGATGACTTGGACAGGTACAACGGCCTCTACACATAAAAACTTTAGATTTAGAAGACAGGTTGGTGGAGTGCTTGCTTCTGTGGGTTGCCATCCATACCATCAGTCAATAAACCCAGCCTGTGCAATCTATTGCCAGAAGTTATTTGAGAATGTCCCACTACCCCACATCCATATCCTTAATATCTTCTGTTGTGTCTCTGCAATGAATTTAATTTGTCATAGCCATTCTAAGAGCCAGTCATCACTAGAAAAGCAAGGTATAAATCAGTTAAGCAAATAATACCAGGTATCACTATGAAAACGGTATTTTTTTTCAAGTGAAGGTGGTTCAGAGACAGCCAGCACTATGTAGTGGTTAAGAGCAGTGGACTCTAATCTGGAGAACTGGGTTTGATTCCCCAGTCCTCCACATGCAGCTGCTGGGTGACCTTGAGTCAGTCAAAGTTCTCTGAGAGCTGTTTTCTCAAGCGCAGTTCTCTCAGAGCTCTCTCAGCCGCACCTACCTCACACGGTGTCTGTTGTGGGGAGAGGAAGGGAAGGCGATTATAAGCCTTCTGAGACTCCTTCAGGTAGTGAAAAGTGGGGTATAAAATCCTCCTCCTTTTCCTCCTCCTCTTCTCATCAAGCATTGAGAGCTAGTGTGTAGTAGTTAGACTATCAGCCTAGGATCTGAGAGATTCACAGTTCAAATACCCATTCTGCCACAATGCTTGTTGGGTGACTTTGGAGCAGTCACTCAGCCTAACCTGCCTTACAGGGTTGTTGTGAAAATTTACAAAGAGGAGGGGAAAGGGAAGTATGCCACCCTAAGCTCCTTCAAGAAAGGGCAAACTTAAAAATGCACTAAATAAATAAATGAGGGAAGGCTGAATTTTCAGTTGATGTTTGTGCCAGTGTGAATCACTTAGGTTGATTAGTTAGAAAGAAGGTCAAACACTTTAAGGAATGCTGGTGTGTGCAGCTGGTCACAATAAAATGATGTGGCTGTAAGAAAAGTTGAACTACACTATTAAAGGAGTAACAGGACCCCAGTCCTTTTCTGCATCTGGCCATTCTAGAACTGGCTCGTCTTCACTTTACTGGAACCAAGAAATGAGTATTTGTCTGGTGCCAGTAGAAGAGAGTCATACTGTTGATGTGCTTAGCCTAAATTAGTTACAACGATGCCACTGAAGACACAGAACATGAATTTGAGGCTACTGAATGGCACAGCCCCCTTTTCTGTCTTAGTCAAATATCTGAACACCTGGCCATAATTCACCCGCCCCTCAGTGTCAAAATGGCATATTATAAATGGGTTGAGTTTAGCACCTGGTGTTATAAAAGGTGGAATGTTGGCCATTTTATAGATGTTTGTTGTTAGCAAGAAACTTGTTGTTAGTTTCTTGGGCTTGTCAAAGCCAGTTCAGTTCAGCATGTTGCCTTGTGCAATTTCCAATGTCTCTGTGCTGAGACATTGAAAATGAGAGAAATGAGAGATTTGCTGCTGTTTTAAAGAAAAATAGCTATGTGGCAGGGTTTTCGGGCACAGTCAAGCAGAGAACCAGAAGAGATGGGGCCCTCAACAGACTAAGTGGAGGCCTGTATTCCATGGTGTAAAGACAAGGCAATGCTTGCTGCTTCAGTAGACACCTTCATAGTCTTGGCTGAGTTACAGCACTGGACAGATAATCTCTCGGCAGTTTATGGCACTCCCAGAGCCCACACTTCAGCTTTCCATTCCTGCTCACTTTGAGGCTACCTCCCAACTCTGCAGTGCCACCATCTTAAGAGCATAGCCCAATATCTAGCCCTACCCTGCCTCCATAGCTCTCTGCCCTCAGACCACCTGATCCCAATGTGACCTCAGCCCTCATAGAATGCTATTGTGAAGCTCTGCTTCTTCTTTATTGTGAGGCAGATTTTCCTGCCAAAATGCTGTTCCCCGCTCTGACTGAGTAGCCCCTTATTAGTGTATTATAATAATAGAATTATAACTTTCTGCGTGTCCCACCCTGTGATAGAGAAGTTATTTGGCTTTTGCCCAGGCCAGAGATTTATTGTAGCTAAGTGGGAGCCCTCTTATAATTCTCTTTGTAAATGGCACTTGACATGAAGTAAAGTTCAAACAGGAATGCTGATTTTATTGAACAGGCAGAGTCGGGAATGAGAAACTGAGGTGAATTTTGTTGTTATCTATCTATCTATCTATCTATCTATCTATCTATCTATCACTGCTCAAGTAGCAATCGCCTTGAGCAGAAAATAAAATTATAAAAGATAATGCCTTACTTAGTGTTATTCCTCTGTCATTTAATTATTGCCCCCATAAATTTTGCCACAGAGAGAGTAACAAAATCATTTATATCCGTTAGTAACCATTTCACCTGTGCCCTCATACTGTCAGATGCCTCAATGGGCATTTCCTTATTTCTAAGTAAAGAAGAAATTAATCTAGCCCTCAGCTCATTAAATATAGGGCATTCCATAATCATATGTTCAATTGTTTCAATTTTATAATGTGAGCATTTACATGTTCTATTTGAATATAGCACTTTTTAATATCTACCCTCCAAAACTGCTGATGGAAGAGCATTCATTCTTGCCAGAGTAAAAGCTCTTCTGAGCTTTGGTATTGTCAAACAATACAAATATTTCGACAGTTGCATTTGGAGGGGTATACCCAAATAAGATGCAGAACATACCTACGGGCCCTGACAGATGTACTATTAGTATCCAGTTTCTTTACATGCATTTTAATTAGCCTAGGTTTTTCTGTGGTTTCTGTAGTCTTTACCATATTATTTATTATTTCTAAACATTTCATTTTCTTTTCCAGTAGATGATCCAATAGATTTTGAACAGGCAACAGCTTATTTTCTTAGAGACTCAGTTCTTAACTGTGAGAGGTTTGTTTGTCTTGGAGATTTCTTTCAGCAACACTGTGTCCTAATAAAGTTTCATATATCTTTCTTAGTTTCCTGGAAGTTAGTGCTTTCTTCCTGTACTGTTCTCCCTCCCTGTGGGATTACAACATTCCTTTTTACTCTTGAGGAGTCTAAAACCGTTTCCCTTTTCATACAAACCAGGGGTCCCTTTGTAAGGCTGGGCAGCATCCTTATGGACTTTTCTGATTTATAGGGGCAGCGTATGGACTATGCCATCAGTTATGTGGGACATAAGAGTGCACTAGGTGACCGGTGGGAAGATGGGAATAGATGCCTACACTATAGGACCAGAGTACCATTTTCTGAGGTTGCCACCTCCAGGCGGGAGGTTGACACAGAGAACAAAGACACTCTCTCACACAAAGCCATGAGGTTACAGACTTACACCAGCAACTCCATACAGATATACACTCCTTGCACGTATGCCTGCTTGTGCCCCCTCCTGCCAGCCTTCATCCCCATTTGGCTACATCAAAGGACTTCACACCTGGGTGCGAAGACACCGGGATGCTTCCTGAAGATCGGTTCCCATGGCCAGCGTTCCTGTGATCCAGAAGATCGGTGCCAGATCCCGCTGGCAGCAACATCCTGCCCTGACCATCAGATAGATTTGAATATTGACCACTCCTTTAGCACTCCCTTAGTGGCTAGAGATAGCAAACGGACCTTCTATAGGTTTTTCTAGGGATGGCATCATATCGGGTCATCCTCCCAAGTACCACCTCCCAATAAAAGCTGTTCCCCAAGATTTCAAGAGTTCCAGTCTTAGTCTAGTTCCAGTTCCTGCCCTGGCTCCTTCCCTCCCTCACGGACCCCTGGGTGCACCACTGGGGTCCGCCACATGGTCTTCTGCCGGTTCAGAGCCATGTTCCCTTATCTCCTTCCCAAGGGCTCCTCATCCTCGTTTTCCAGCCGGATTCCACTGCTCGACGGAAATCATCAATTACCTGCTTATGCACACGTCTCCATAACTTCTGTCTAACTTCCTAGTACTGTATGCATGTATGAATGACAGAACAGCAGTGTCTTGTACAACCTTTTATTATATTTTAGTAAGCGAACTATCTTACACCTTTTAAATTGAGTCTGTGTCAGTTCCTCAGAAGTATCGGTTAGCGCCGCCTCTGTATACACTGGTGAAGGTCCCGTAAGCCTGCTGCATATTGATAAGAGCTAATATTCCCCAAATATTAATAATATAAAAGAGCAGTCAGGCTAACACCTTCTGAGTTGAACCCACTGAATAACTGGGTAAGAAATCTCCTCTTTCTAGGAGTGATAATCCTTTTCTCTTTGGCTAAACTGGCAGTTTCAACCTACTGTCCAGTCTCTTCTGTCAAACCTAAATCCCAATTCTGGAGACTGTGAATAAATGGAATTCAGCAAGGGCTCACACTTAGACTTTAAGTTCTAATTTCTGAACTTTTCCTCAAATGTGATGGTATGCAGTAAGGGCAAGGAGTTGTGTCCCTTCACTTTACAAGTGAACTTGTCTGTTTCTCACTGACAGACACACTAACTCCACTTGTCTGGCTTCTAACATCCAGCCAGAGACTAAGCAAGACAAAAAAGACCCCTTTCCTCAGTACCTAGCTGTTCTTAAAGTTCTCTTCAGCTGTTGCTGACCAATGGGGGGAGGGGAGTGCATGCAGGCAGCAGCCTGTCAACCTGTGCCTCACAATGCGGCATTAACCCTTCAGTCTCCCTGCTCTCTGAATTTGATGCACTAAGCATCCTGCTTTTAGAGGTCAGTTGGTCACAGATGCCTTTTACCTGCACAGTTGCCATGTGGATCAGCCCTGCCCTGTCATCAGTGGTTACCCCTTGGTTTTGCCCTGATTCTCCTCCAGCTTGGAGGTTGTTGATTTAACCCTGTTTCTTCTGACCTGCATCTGCCCTACAGATGCCACAAGCACATAATCAGTGACAATTGCAATGAATACTCTTTTCCCACTGCAAATTAAAGGAAAGGGGTTTGCCCAGTTACTGCCTAAAGTAGGGGTGTCAAACTCATTTGTTATGAGGGCTGGATCTGACATAAATGAGACGATGTTGGGCTGGGTCATGTGTATCATAAAATATAATGCCAGGTACTGGAGATATAAACTTTATAGAGGACACAAACACAAAGATTTTTTTTAACTTTTTTATTTAATGGTATCTGATAAATGACACTTCTGCTCTGAATTATTGCATCAAAATGTCTGTGTTGTTGCAATCTTGAGTACGCTGTTCAAGTGTATATCTGGAAGCTGCAAACCTACTTTTGATTTATTGACATTCACTACAGAAATCTCATGCTCAGAGTTCTGAATCTAGGACCCAGGGGAAAACATTAAATGACTGAGTGATTAAGAGAGTCTGGTGAAGCAATCTATGATACAGCAGCAGAACTAGAAGCAGGAGATAGCCAGTTCCAGTGCAGGCCTGATAGAAGCCCTCTGGGGGCCTGATCTGGCCCCCAGGCTGCATGTTTGACACCCCTGGCCTAAAGGTTTTGATTACTATCTTGAACTGAGATTGACCAGAGCTCTTGTGAAGAAACTTTCTTCACAAACATTGGAGGGCCACAGTTACAAAAAAACAAGTCTCTTTCAGATACTCTTGGTCTTATAAGTCCACCCTTTCCCCTTCAACTGCTGATTTGTCACCAACTCCACCCATCTTCTGTCATGCTGCTTCTTTAAAGTTGATACAATTCCAATGTAATTGTATTTCTTTAGTTTTACACCAGTAATGGGCTAGAAAGTCCCAGATTTTGCTACGATAGCTAACACCTCTAATGAATAAGAAATCCTAAGTCCCTGTTCAACCCAGAGAGGGGAGGTGGCGTGAAACCTCTTAATGAATTCTAGTTCAGTGTCATGCTGGAATCCCTTTGAAGTTGTCTCAAATGGAACTGTGCTTTGTTGGTTCTCTTATCAATTAACATTTTTGTGTGTGTTTTACAGAGCACATCAACTGGCACCGGAAGATCACCAAATCATTCTCTACCTCTCATTGCAGCTGGCCCTCGTCAGGCAGGTAGGTACAAAGATTAGTGTCTATAAAACAGTGGTAATACTTCTATTGCATACAACTACTTATAGCTGCAATCAATGAGGTCTTTCTCTCAGGGCTTTGAACATCAGGGAAATTCTTCCCATCTTGGTTAATTTGACAAGAAATCACTGTGTGACTGCCACAGGATTCCTATGTATCATAGAAGGCTTTTAAAGCATGTTTCATGGTGCATGGTCAATTTACTCAGCACACTGGCCATCATTTCTGTGGGCTAAGAGTACATTACTGAATGCATTGCTGAAACCAATGCTTTCTCAGTCTGAGGTGTAGTAAAATACTACATAACAAGTAGGGGATCCTCAAGGACTTGTTGGGGGGGCATATCATTTTCCTCTATATGCCACCCCTACTATTTCTTCTTTCCATTCTATGGCATCCCCCTTAAGACTCATTGCTATTCTTTCTGTCTTCTCTTCCCATACAGTCTGCCTTTTTCTGTCTCCATGCCTTCAGCTTTTCCCTCCTTCCCTCCCCCTGCAGCCTCTCCCCAGAAAAATTCATGTCCAGTTCCATGGTAACTACTGGTGCCAGGCCAGGCCCAGTTGCATGGTGGCTGCCAGTGCCAGGCCTAATATGATGGGTAGTGTGTCTCTGGTCACTGGAACCAGGCCTGTCCCTAAGTCTCCCTTAGTCAGGCTTAGCAATATTGTTGGGGTTGCCTAGCAACCTCCAAAATGGTGACTGAGAACTCAGAGGGCATTCTTTTCTAAAAGCTACAGCTGTTGTTTCTGTTATTTTGGAGAATTTTAATTCCCCAATGATTTTGTTTAGATATTAGATTTGTCTACAAGCTTGGGACTTCAAGTTTCTAGATAAATTCTCCCTATCCATTCCTAGTTCCATTTTGCTGACCTATTAATCCACTTTATGGTTTAATATCTTTGGAATGATGTGATAATACCTAGCCTTCAAATTATCAAAGATATTCTTGTAATCCTTACAACAACCCTATAAGGTAGATCATTATTATTTATTATACTATTATCATCAACTCCTTTTTGCAGATTTGGTGGGGAGGGGACTGAGACTAAGATAAAGTGGCTTGCCTAAGACCACATAGTGGCAGAGGAGAGATTTGAAGAGGGTCTTATGGCATTCTTCCAATGCTCTGTGGACCTCATGGAGCGAGACTTTCCCATTTCCCCTGCTGCAGCCCACTCAATTCCTGAAATTATGTTCCTGGGGGGAGGCGGGTCAGTGAACCCCAAAAAGCAAAGTGGGCAAAGTGGGGTGGTCTGCAGTAAGAGACAAAAATCACTGGAAACCATTGTCATGAGTACCTCTGAGGATCTGCCTCCTGTGGACCTAAGTGAGGTGGAGGATCAGCTCCCAGCTCCAGAGGAGCCTCCACCTAAGCCAGAAGAGGCTCAAGTAAGTACCTCCCAGGGTTTCGTCCCAGCACCAGCAGCAGCTGAGCCACAGCTAAACTCAAGCCCACCTGATTCACCTCCTCGGGTGGAATATCTAAGGTCCCAATGCAGGCAAGACTTGTCTGCAAGAAGGAAAGAGGCACGCATGCGTGGTCACGGATCACTAAGTCCTGAGTTCTAGAAGGAACCGGGACCTCTCTGCCAACTGCTAACAAGCACCGGAAGTGGCTGGGTATTTAGGCACAGCAGAGACTACCAACTTGTGCTAGCAACAAGTCTTCTTGGCTAAGCTCTGCACCCGTTCAGCTTGTGATAGCTAACTTGCTTCTGGACTCTCTGGCTTGTGATTCTGGCTTTGTTTGACTTCGGCTCTGTTGACTCCCTGGACTGGTTTACTCGTGAGTTTCCCTCTTTGACTCTGGTTTGGACTGACTCTGCTTTTGGCTTAGTGTTTTGGACTTGGCAACTCGTTCCTGATTCGGCTTAACCTCGGACTGTCCCGGACTTCTGCTTGACTCCTGTCCTATTGGCATCCAGCTCATGACAACCATTGCCCTCTCTTCTGAAGATTTTAAGTGCCCTTAAATCTTCAGAATTTTATGGTTGGATAGATGCCTCTGATTCATACTTCAATCTCTTAGCCACTGTACTTCACTGGTTCTTTAAAAAAACAGTTTATTTCTTGGTAGGCTAATAGAGATGGTGAAACTTACAAGCAAGTTGGTCTGCTATCACTGATTTTTTAAATTGAGGAACCCCTGATAAGCTTCTAGGGAACTCCAGGGTTCCCTGAACACAGTCCAAAATGTTGACAGTGCTATTGTCATATTCTAGATTAACCCATCAGGTAAAACCCCTCTCTCCTGCTTCTGTAAGGGGGGAAAAAAACTTGAGTGAGGCAGGGAAAATATGCAATAGAATATCAGTTCATCATTGAATATTGTGCTATCATTTCTCCAGGGGTCCTTTCGTAGAAAGAGAGCTGCAGGAGCTCATTAGCATAACTCATTAGCATATGCCACACCCCCTGACATCACCGAAGTGTGTCAGAAGGCCACACCACCTGACATCACCGGAAGTGTGTCAGAAAGCCACACCCACCACTCAGGTTCCACCCCAAAATTCTCCAAGGTGTTTCCCAACTCAGAGCTGGCGAGCCTATCCGATGGCACATGTGGGGGGAAACAAACAAACCACCCATGTCAGGTAAAGAGGGGGGAATACCAGGCCAATATATTTTTATTCTCCTTGGCATTGACGGCTGAGGTGCTTTCAGTGTTCCTTTTCTGTTTGACTGGCAGACTTCCTCTCTGTTACAGTTGACTGTGGATTTTATATCACTGCCATTTAGTGTCATTTTTGTCAGCCGCAACAAGGTTACTTTCAGAGAGGGAAAGCAGGTTATCCATTTTTAAATAAATAATGTTGCCAAGTCTGGATCCAGAACAACAAAATCACAGCCACTAATTTTTGCCTAAACAAAACCCAATGAGCTAGAGTTGTGGTCTTCAACTAGGAGTTGACAGACAGAGCCACTCCCCCCAAGCCATTTGGAAGTCCCCACACATGTATAGACACAGCAAGGGTGCCATAGCTCTTACTTCTCTTTGGATGCACATGAAGAAGAGCAGGGTGGCAGGGTGAGGTCACCTTTGGGGGGCCAACCATTGGTTCAGTGATGACTGGTTTTTGTTTCTTGCCCTTGGCCCCTTTGGTCTGTTGGTTGCGGTCCAGCTCCCCCTCTTCCTGTCACATGACTCTGATATCACATCCTTGCAGCTCATAGGATCCTGGTTCTAGAAAGAGAAGGAAAAGAGATTGGATTTATACCCCACCCTTCACTACCGGAAGGAGTCTCAGAGCGGCTTACAAACTCCTTTCCCTTCCCCTCCCCACAACAGACACCCTATGTGGGAGGTGGGGCTCAGAGCTCTTGACAGAAACTGCTCTTTTTCAAGAACAGCTGTGCCAGAACTATGGCTTGCCCAAGGTCATCCAGCAGGTGCAAGAGGAAGAATAGAGAATCAAGCCCAGTTCTCCAAGATTAGAGTCCGTGCACTTAACCACTACACCAAACTAGCTCTCTGATACACTTGAGTTTGAGCAAAATTAGGATGCAGTGTGTTCCAAGAGGATTCCAGTAGGAATTGTTTCTCTTGCTCAGTTGATGTACATGCAGATTTCCTGGTCTAACTTACTAACCATTTCTTTTAACACAGCTGCTCGTAGGAAAGCAGGCTGTGTGGGAATGTGACATTGCACATTAAGGACAGCAAAGTGCTGCATTATTTTAAAAACTGTCTGGAACCTGTTAGTGTTCCACTTCTGGCATTTTGCTGAAGAGTAATCTGTCTGCAGTGCCAAGGGACCCCTTGCATGGAAGCAGCCAAGGTTAAACGAACACCACCCATTCATATCTGACATGCAAACATTTCTGTCTCCACTACAAGTGATCAAAACATCCAAAGAGTTTTCCTAAGAACAAACAGTTTCAATGTATCAAGACACATAAAAAGTTGCAGTTGCATCCAAAAAGGTGTATTTGTGTCTGTGTAAAGTGCTGTCAAGTTGCAGCTGACTTACAGTGACCCCTTGGGGTTCTTGAGGCAAGAGGCAAATGGAGATGGTTTGCCATTGTCTGCCTCTGTATCACAACCCTAGACTGTGCTGGTGGTCTCCCATCCAAGGACTAATCAGGGCTGGTCTTGCCAAGCTTCTTAGATCTGACAAGATCGCACTCATCTGGGCCATCCAGGTTAGGGCCTAAAGAGGGGGGGGGGGAGTTTTAACTAAACCAGAGGGGGCACCCTCAGCATATATGACTCCCCCCTTTCTCCTTTACTTAAAATAAATAGTTATGATTTTACTTACACCACGATGATTGAAATAGGATAGTAATTATATAGTAGTCTGCCAGTAACCTGAATGGGATTTTCTTCGACAAATAGCTGAAGCAGCAGGAAATTGGGGGGTCACCTCCCTTGGAAGAAATGGGAAAAACAAAATGAGTGGGAACAAAGAAATTCTTGCAGGGACAGTCCTGGCTTCAGATTAGCCTGCCCTGACTATGTTGGTGGTCTCCCATCCAAGGACTAACAAGGGCTGGTCTTGCTAAGCTTCCCAGATTTGATAAAATTGCACTCAAATGGTTCAGACAGCCTATTGTCCTCCCTGGGAGCTGTGAATTTTTTTTTTGTGGAGCTCATGGCCAGAATAAATGGGTAAACACTTCACAACCCCCCTTTGTGAGACTGCCAGCCACTCCACGTATGGATGAAGGGGGGGGGGGGGGAGAGAATATCATGGAAGTAACCTCATCTAGTCCAACCCCTTTCACAGGAAATTCACAAATACCTCCTTCCCCCCCACACACCCAATGACCCCTGTTCCATGCCCAGAAGATGACAAAAAAAACCTCCAGGATCTCCAGTCAAACTGGTCTGGAAAAAAATTGCTTCCTGACTCCAAAGTGGAGATCAGCATTTCCCTAGGTGTGTAAGGGCCACGAGAACCAAGCAGGTTGGCAGTCTGCTGCTCGGTCCACTCCCAGACCAGGGGGAGTGCCTTCTCTTGTGGCCACAGGACTGAGAGGGGAAGGCTCCGACAAGGGGCATCAAGTTTTCAAACGGACGGCTGGGAAAAGGAAAGTAAAAGCCCTCTCCACCCCTGCTGCCCCGCCCGCCCCAAAAACGGGCGGCCAGGGAAAGGAAACAAAAAACCCCACCCACCCCAGCTGCCCCGGCCGCTCTGCAAACGGGCGGCCGGGAGAACTTAAAAAAAAAACCCACCCACCCCAGCTGCTCTGGCCGCTCTGCAAACGGGCGGCCGGGAGAAGAAAAAAAAAAACCCCACCCCACCCCAGTTTGCTCCGGCTGCTCTGCAAACGGGCGGCCGGGAGAACTAAAAAAAAACCCCACCCACCCCAGCTGCTCCGGCCGCTCTGCAAACGGGCGGCCAGGAGAAGAAAAAAAAAACCCACCCCACCCCAGTTTGCTCCGGCCGCTCTGCAAACGGGCGGCCGGGAGAAGAAGGAAAAAACCCCACCCCTAGGGCTGCCAAGTCCCCCGGTAGGGCGGGGGAAACACCGATTTTTAGTGCTTTCCCCCGCTGTTTCCAAGTTGGCCACCGGGGGGACAAAATGGCTGCCTTAAAAGGGAAATGTCTGCAGAGAGCCTGCCCTGCAGTAAAAAGCCTCACCAGACATTTCCCCTTTAAGAAGTCAGCAAGAGAGCTTCCACAGCAAGAGAGGTCCGCCCAGAGATTAAGGAGGGAGTGAAGGAGCTGCTTTTGCATGTGGCTGGCAAGGTAAGTTTCTCTTCCAGCTCCTTTCCTTCTCTCTCCCTCTTTCTTTTTTCTGTCTGTCTGTCTCTCTCTCTCTGTCCCCATCCAGCAGAGGTCTATCAGTGGCTATTATAGCCACAAGGTCTAAATGGAAGTAAGTACCTCTGCCAGTTTTTTTTTCCTTCTCTCTCTCCCTCTTTCTTTTTTCTGTCTGTCTGTCTGTCTGTCTGTCTGTCTCTCTCTGTCCCCATCCAGCAGAGGTCTATCAGTGGCTATTATTAGCCACAAGGTCTAAATGGAACCCTTTGTCTGGGGCAGTGATGCTCTGAATTCTTGGTGCTTGGGGGGCAACAGTGGGAGGGCTTCTGGAGTTCTGGCCCCGCTGCTGGACCTCCTGAGGGCACCTGGTATTTTTGGCCACTGTTGTGACACTTGAGTGTTGTACTGGATGGGCTGTACTGGATGGGCCAATCCACTGTGGCTTCTCTCCTGTTCTTATGATATGAAAATCATATTTAGCACTTGTGTAGCACTTAGTGCTTCATATTCTGCCGAGATGAGGAAGGATTCAGTAGGGCTGTTGCTCAGTGATAGAGCATCTGCTTGACATGCAGCTTCTTCAGCTAAAAAAGGATCAGGTAATAGGTGACATTAAAGATCTCAGCCTGAGACCCTGGAGAGCCACTACCAGTCTGAGTAGTCAATACTGACCTTGATGGACCAATGGCTTGATTCAGTATTAGGAAACTTCATGAGTTCATGTGTCAGCATGTGGAAGCAACATCACAGGATGTGACATCACAAAATGATGTCACTTCCTTTCTCCTGGCTCCACCCCCAAAGTCTCCTGGCTCCACCCCCAAAGTCCCCAGATATTTCCCAAGTTGGACTTGGCAGCCCTACCCACCCCACCCCAGTTTGCTCCGGCCGCTCTGCAAACGGGCGGCCGGGAGAACTAAAAAAAAAACCCACCCACCCCAGCTGCTCCGGCCGCTCTGCAAACGGGCGGCCGGGAGAAGAAGGAAAAAACCCCACCCCACCCCAGTTTGCTCCAGCCGCTCTGCAAATGGGCGGCCGGGAGAACTAAAAAAAAACCCCACCCACCCCAGCTGCTCCGGCCGCTCTGCAAACGGGTGGCCGGGAGAAGAAAAAAAAAAACCCCACCCCACCCCAGTTTGCTCCGGCCACTCTGCAAACGGGCGGCCGGGAGAACTAAAAAAAAACCCCACCCACCCCAGCTGCCCTGGCCGCTCTGCAAACGGGCGGCTGGGAGAAGAAGGAAAAAACCCCACCCCACCCCAGTTTGCTCCAGCCGCTCTGCAAACGGGCGGCCGGGAGAACTAAAAAAAACCCCCACCCACCCCAGCTGCCCCGGCCGCTCTGCAAACGGGCAGCCGGGAGAAGAAACCCCACCCCCCCACCCCAGTTTGCTCCGGCCGCTCTGCAAACGGGCGGCCGGGAGAAGAAACAAAAAGCCAGCCCTTCCTTACCTCCTTTCCACACTGACTCTGGGCCGCTGGGTGAAGAGGGTGGGGCTTTTGTACCCGCCCCCTGGCCTCGTCACTGCCGGAGCATCGCTCCGGCGCGCTCCCCCTCGAACGGAGCCCTGCATTTCTCCATACAAACCATTTGCAATTGGGTTAGCTTGTCCACACAGGATAATCCAGTCTCAAACAACTGCTGTAGTGCAATTAAAGTGTAATATCCAATGGTGTGTGGTTGCAGCCATCAGTTACCAAAAAGCATGTTTAAGGATTAACTAATCTGTATTAATTTAACATTATGATCAACTCTTTGTGAACACAGGCTGCATAGCAAGGAGGCAAAAACTCATGAAGCTTAGAATCAAAACAAGCAGCTTCATGTGATGTATCTGATTCTGGACTATACTGCTGCAGACAGAGTGGGGGAGAATAGAATTTCTGTGTTTTCTTATGTGAATAAGATCCCCAGCTGCACATTCAAAACCAGCATGTTATATGAAAAGGGTAGACTAGAACTGTCTCCTTAACATGGTAATTTTATATGTGCATGGGGAAGGGGGTATGGCTTAATGGTAAAATGCATGTTCAAAGGATCTCAGGTGGCAAATGGAAGGAAAAACCTTTCTCTGCCTGAGACCCTGCCACTCAGAGCAGATGCTGTTGAGCTAGATAGCCCTGTGGCAACTTCATATGTGTTTTTCTTATATAAGGAACTGAAGAAAACAAGGTGGCAGTCCAACATTAGGTTTAACCTAAATCATGCTGATTAAAGCAACAGCGTCAGGCTACTTCCATTCCATACTCAAAGGAAAGCAGAACAGGAAGGAGTTGTTTATCTGGGACCTGAACATGCCTCTGTCACTTTTAGGGGAGCCTTATTACATTTCAACTTATATTTCAAGGGATCTGAATTACAGCTTTCTGTTCTTAAGTATCTTTACATAAGCTTTAAAACCTCTGAAGAAGCTTCCAGGAAACCAAATTAAATATTAGCATAGATTTTACTTTGAAAAAAACCAAATACTTTTTTTTTTTCAAAATTATTCCCAGGTTCATGTTAATAAGCACTGTGTTAGGAGTTTGTTTAAAGCCAACATGGTTTTCATAAAGGGTACCCATGAAAAGACTCATTTAGCTAAATATAGAATATTTATCTGCCTAGTTCTCTTTCTTCGTTCATTGGTATGCTGCTTTAATTATTATGCCAATTATCCTGAGCAAGGCTTCAGGCTGGCAGAGGAATCCTAAGAGTACTTCAGGGCTATCTGTACTGAACTCGTTTTTTGGTGGGGGTTGTGGAAATTGTGCCTACTGTGCATGGACCACTGCCTTAGATGTGTGTTCAGTTTATGCCTAGAGTTTCCAGTCCTGCTTGCATGAAAATAAAGCCTGTTTATGTGTGTGAATCTCCTTAGATGATCAAAAAGGTTTAGGTTTGTTTTTATAAATACATATGATAGAGGAGCAGGTGGTAAGAAATGCAGTGTCTTGTAGGAAGGTAATGGTTCAGTATTTAGATTTTTTTTTTAAAAAATCTTTTCCCCAAGAACTGGAATGGAGATGTTAGCAGGCCCACAAATGCTGTAGGTGAGGGTGGGTGGGAGAAATCAAAATGGACAACAACCTTTGTTCAGCAAATTAGCTATAGCTCTGTAATGAACATACAGCAACTATTCACAGCTCAAAGTAAAGGTAATTTTAGGTTCTTTCATTCCAGAGGAATAGCTGTGTTAGCCTGTTGTAGCAAAATTAACACTTCAGAGATTAACACAACACTAACATGAGCTCATACTGAAATAAATTGTGTTAGTCTTTCAGGCAGCTTCAGTTCTTTAATCTTTTTATTAGGCATAATTTTTAAAAAAATTAAAGTGGTGTATGCTAAAAAGAGGCCATTAAACTTATATGATGAGAAACTGATATTTTATATTGCATTTGTATATTTTAGCACAGGGCATTCGTATATTCCCACACCTGAAGGCCAAGTAGCATGCACCCATTGGAGGCCCTATTCCATGCAAACATTGGGAGGCAGTAGCACAGGAGGTGGAAGAGATGTGCAAAATGGACATCATAGAGCTGTCATATAGCACCTGGCAGAGCCCCATCATTCTGGTGCCAAAGCCAGACCAGATCATCTGGTTTTGTTTTTACTACAGAGAAATCAGCTGAATAGCACAGTTCCATGTGTATCCAATGCCTCCGGCTGACATCTTAATTGTCCAACTCAGCACTGTTCAGTATTTGTCGGCCTGATGACCTGATGAAGGGATATTGGCAGGCTCCCTTGGTCCCAACCAACAAAGAGAAATCATCTTTTGCCATACCACAAGGGTTCAGTTCAAAATACTGCCTTTTGGGTTGCATGGGCCACTGCCACCTTCCAGTCATTAGGGGAACCAGTCTTTGCTCAGTGCCAAAACTACTCCAGGACCTATATTGATGGTATAATCATTTTTAGCCCTGACTGGCCCACTCACCTCCAGCACCACACAAAAATGCTGATGGCCTGATCAGAAGCAGGCTTAAAGGCCAATCCCTGGAAGAGTTGCATGGGGTTTTGCTAACTCAAATACTTAGGCTTCCTAGTAGGCCACGGACAACTAAAGCCACTGCCAGAACAGGTGGCATCTTTTGGAATAAAGCCCTAGACCAGCAATGAAACGATAGATGTGACAATTCTTTGGGATTGTGGGATATTATAGTAAATTTATTCCCCACTTTGCAACACTGCCTTCACCTTTGACTGATTGTCTCCGAAAAGACCAACTCACTAAAATCCAATGGACATGAACCCAATAGTATGGCTTCCAAATGTTATGGACATTCCTCCCTCGGCACCCTGTCCTGAAGAGCCCTGATTTCATTAAACCATTTATCATGCAAACTGATGCTTTGGACACTGGCATCAGGGCAGTCCTGCTCCAGGACACTGAGGGTCAGGAGCATTCCATTCTCTTCATCAGCAGGAAGTTGTAGCCCACTGAAATGAAGTATATGGTGGTTGAGAAAGAAACCTTGACCATTAAGGGAACTATAGGGGCCCTTCAGTATCACCCAGCCAGTAACCCTTGACATTGATTACTGATCATGCCCTGCCCCCCCAGTTTGGATGTCTCATATGAAGGCTCACAAAGCCCAGGTTCTGTGGTGTTACCTGTCATTTTTACCTTTCAGCTTCACAGTCCAACATCAGTCTAGCCAACAGCACGTGAATGGTGACTGCATGTTGCTACTCTTCAAGGGGACAGATCCATCTGTGCAAGCTCCCTCGGGGTGGGTGTGTCTAGGCATGCCTGGATTCAACCCCTCCCATAAGGCCCCACAACTGGCCCACTTTCCTGGTCCAGCAGCCATGGAGGAGGACAGATGGCCCACCCAGCAGGGGAATGTGGCCGCAGACCTAACACCATCCTCATCATTGCTGCTGCCACTGTCGAGGCAAGCTGCCCTGGACACAGCATCACAGCTGGCACCCAGAGGCCAGCTGGTGGTGTGGAGCCTGGCACTACTTTTGCTCGGGAGCTGAGGATTGCTGTTGGGGTTGTGTTGGAGCTCTGTTGGCTCCCCCACAGAAGCATGGGAATGAGAGAGGGCTTTGGCAGCAGCTGGAGCTTGGAGCTGCCTTTTGGCCCTGGCTGCTGACATCATTGGCCAGCGTGCAAAACCAGCAGTCTACTTCAGTCAAACTAAAGAATCCCTCAAGGCTAACCTGGCTATGGCTGAATAGGACCACATGGGATGGAGGCCAGCTGAGCCAGAGTCAGGTGTAGAGGAAGATGGGCCCTAAGAAGGGGATTGAAAGGGTGGTGGAGCCGCAGCAGGTAGGGGAAATAAAAGGAAGGCACTGCAGCCAAGCCAGGCAGGGTAAAGGGCAGCATTGAGCCTGACTGAAGGACCAAGGGCTTCTTGATGAAAGAAAGGAAGGAACTCTGGTATCATAACTACTGCTTCCCCTGCCCCATTTCTGGGGCCTGAGGAGACCGGACCAAGAAGGGCACAGTGGCAAAGAGGGCTGGGACCAAGCCATCAGAGGAGCGCTCACAGTACCCAACACCAACTTGGCCATTACATGCACAATTCCACTGTGCATGCATCATTAGCATATCAAGGCAATAAACATATCAGGCTACCATTCTCTGGCTTGCTAACTTACAATGTGTAGAGGCGAAGAATTCAGTTTAAACACCATGTTTGACATGTGCAGTGCTGCATAGGTAAATTATTCTGTCCTGGTAGCAGCATGCGTAAATGAGGGGTGCCTATGGCAAGCAGTATTGTGAAAGCCAAAATGATAAAATGAATATGATCAGTACTCAGACAACCTATGAAGCCACTTTGGTCTATTCTGATTTGGAAGCACTCCTGAGACAAGGGAGGGGGGAGTTTCCCAGCCCTGCTACCTGAAATGCTTTTAACTAAAGATGCCTAGGATTGAATGTGGGAATCTTCTCCCATTGAGCTACAGCCCTTCCGTATCCAGGACACACATTTGAAAAGACAGCCATTATTTCTCTTAAATGGGTACAGTTGGAGGCTATGTTAATTAACTCATCCAAATCATTATGAGGAACGAGAACTGTTCTGCTGCTGTGAAATGGCTTTTAAGTTTTCATATTTCTGTGCACAGGAACAGCAAGGGGGAAAGGTGACTGCTCAGCTACTCTGTTTCCTCTGCAAATGTACCACATTTTCAAAGTAAAACCGCATTGTTTGAGACAATATTCTAGATGTTCCATGAAACATAAAAGAAATGGAGGGGCTTTTTTTCACTGGCAGTGTTCTAGCTGCTCAGGACTAACATACATGTGTGTGTGTTCATCTGTTCCTGATTGTGGCATCAGCTGATGACTTGCCTGTATGAATGAGCTGTCGCAAGCCTGGGCAGGTCTAGGGATGGCTTGCCCTTGCCTGTCCTGCTGAGGATATCAGGTGATGGGTACTGAGAAAGCCCTCTCTCTGCCTGAGATCTGCTGCCGGTTGTAGTATTGAGTCAGATGGACCAGTGGTCTTACGGAAGCCAGCTCCAGATGTTCATGTATAATTAGCATATGATAACTGGTCAGTTACAAAACAGGGGCACAGCAACCTATTCCAGTTCTTTTCCACTGAACTGCAAACCCTGAAACTTTGATTAGTGTTTGTTTATTTTATTTATAGACTGCCTTTTTCACTGAGACTCAATGCAAGTATCAGACATGAAATGTCAAACAAAGCAGAACGGAATTTCAGTAGTGGAAAACAATGTAGTGAAAGCAGGGTGGCACATACAATAAACAGATAATGCAGTCCTGATTCCCTTTATAAAAGAGCCTGCTCTGTTATGCAGAATAACAGAGGTGTGGGAGCCTTCCTGATAACCTCAGGTGTGTCATTCCACATGGTTGGAGCCATAGCAGAGAATGCACAGGTGCTGACAGGTATCAGTCTTACCCACTTGCAGGATGTTACCTCAAAAAAGCTTTGCTCAGACGAGTGAAGCTGTCCTTGTGAAGTATAACAGGAGAAGCAGTCCTGCAGATATGAGGGTTGAAGGACATGTGATAACCAGTACCTTGAATTGAACCCAGTGATTCATAGGTAACCTATGAAGTGTCTGGAGAATGGACTACTGTAGTTGCATTCCCTGCTAGGGAACTGTAAGAGGTTCTTCCAGGCTTTGCTTTTTCTTTTGCAGGCATATACACATATACCATCTCTTGGGGACAAACTTCAGGAGTAGCTACTTGTTTTCATGCCCAGCTTAAAGAGTTTCCCACAGTAGGTTTTACAGCCCTCAGCCAGCAAACCCTAGGAGACCGGGGGGGGGGGGGGGGGAGACTAACTTGTATGACATAGTGACATCATTTCTGGCTGTATAACTGGAAGTGACATTGCCTCAAAACTCTATGATAACTGTTGGGGGAATTAAGAGTCTAGGAGCTTAATTCCCCCAGGACTCAATTCCTCCAGCAATAACACAGTGACATAGTTATACCAATGGAAATGGCTTTGCTGAATGCCACCCCCCCCATTTTTTCCCACCAGTCCATTTAGTGCCAGCAGAGAATGGGGGTGCTTGAGGGAGGGGGGGTTGCCTCCCCCAAAGATATCCTCAGATAATTTCCCTTAGACAGCAGAAAGAGTATGTGTCAACTCAACCCACGACGGGAGAAAGAGAATGTGTATCCATTATAGATGTTAAGGGTCCACTGTTTGGAAACTGTATTCTAAAGAATAGAGAGTTCTTAGGCCTATTTGTTGCTTTGTAGGTAACAAAGCCCGGTTTCACAAGCAGTATTCCTCAGGTCCTGGTACAAGCTTGTAAAATGGGCAACCCCACCCCATTCCAATACCTACATATAGTCTTAATAAGAGTCAGAAAAGACCCAATAAAAATTGTGCACTATGACTGTCCACTCAAGAAATGACTGTAGTGTGGCTTCCCTTTGTGGAACAGGTTGCCAGGGTCTGTGAGGAGTATGGTTGCCAACTGCCCAATTTTCTACTGGTAAGAGTAGAATTTTGCCCCTTTGGGCTCATTTTCTTGAGATCTGATCTAGGTTCTCTGCCACAGATTTACTAATTATCTTTTCAACTGCAGACTCTAAGACTCAGCATTTCCTTTCTGTAAAATGGATGATTTTTTTCTCCAGAATGTTTCTAAATATTTCATGTGAAATGCTTATTTCTCAATGGTATATGTATATGTGTGTTATTTATATAAATAAATGTATAAACTAAAGTGTTCTGTCCTGCTTGAGCTACAGGACCATTTATTTAAAACATCTTTGTCATCTTTTCACCTAGTTCAAGGTCCCCTGAATTATTAAATAAAACATACTATAAACACATAAAGACATTAAAATACACAGACAGGGAAGAGGGTTGATAACAGTTGGTAAGGGAAAACTGAACCAAATTAAAAAATCTTCACCCACTGGCAGAAGTCAATGACACAGAGAGGCAATTGAACTTCCCTGGGGAAGGTATTCTATAATTTTGATGAAATGACCAAGAATGCCCTTTCTCAGGTTGCCAGAAGATGACCGGAGTAGTCAGTTAGGTTCATATGAGAGTAGGCAGTCCTTCAGTCGTATGCTGGCCCCAAGCCCATCAGTACCAGATCCTTGAATTGCACCTGGAAGCAAATTGGGAGCCAGTGTAGATCAAACAAGGCTGAAGTGATATGGTCCCTACAGCCCACTTCAATCAGCATTCTAGCTGCAACATGCTTTACCAACTATAGCTTCCAGACAGTCTTCAAAGGCAGCCCCATGTTAAGCATGTTACAGACATCTAATTTAAATATTGTCAGGGCATGCACCACAGTGGCAAGATCTTTCCTGCCCAGGAATGGCCACAGCTGGCTCACCAGCCGAAACTGATGAAAGATGCTCTGGCCATCTTGCCACCTGTTTATCCAACAGGAGACTGGGGTCCAGCAGCACCCCCAGGTTATGACCCCCTGCTCCTTTAGGGGAAATGCAAACTCAGCCAGAACAGGAAATATTCTTGGTCCCAGGTCAGACCTTCCATTTTATAGCACCTGCATTTTGTCAGGATTAAGTTTCAACTTGCTAGCCCTCATCCATCCAAAAACCGCCTCCAGGTACCTGTTCACCGTTCCTGCATCCTGTGCAGCCTCCCTAGGATCTGCTAGAAGTATGTGATAGAGCTCATCAACATATTGGTGGCAACTCAGGCCAAATCTCCAGAGGTCTAGGCTTCTTTTAATTTGCTATGTGACCCTTGGTTTATTTGAATTGCTATATACATAATACATAGTGATTTCAATTTTACAAAATATTTCTAGCTTTATGTCTATGAAATGAGGCTGAAGAGTGTACCTCTTTTCCCACAGTATTTCTTAAATACCCTGCTAAGTGCTACAGCGACTCCAAGCAGGAAATGCTGTTGACTGTGCCCCTGCCAAGTTCAGCAATCTGTCTCCCTGTCTCTTGCTTATTTACAATGCCAGCCTGATTGCACAACCAATCAAGAGCATTTGCTTGGGGCAATAATGTTTGGGATAAGCATATGCGCAGCAGTGCACATCTGAGCATTGCATCTCAGCATTCTCAGCAGCGTAGCAATGAATCCTTGGGAACATAGCATCTTGAATCTCACACAGCAGCTGCCTGGGGCAATCAAAAGTGTGGGGCTAGCCCATAATTTACTCCTATTTGTGATTTGTTTTTGCATCAAGCAGCATCTTGATTTGGACTGCTTCATGAGGGCAGTTACCTTCATGCCCTCCATGCAAATCCCAGAAGAATTTGGTTGATCAATGTAGGAAACAAAATAGTGGACTAGAGAGATATTTGGTCTGATACTGATGGGCTCTTAGCTTCAAAATGTCAAAATTCAAAGTTTGTTTTTCTGTTTCTCTGAGGTTTTTTAAAAATTTACACATAGATTAAGTCCTGCTGCCTCTGTTATTGAAAGATTGTTAATACTGGTCTAATTGGTAGGAAATGGTGTGTGTGTGTGTGTGTGTGTGTATATATATATTGGAGAGATTACTCAGAATGTATTTAAAGAGATTAATTTTTTACTATCTTAGCCTTGGTGGCTGTGAAGTGACAGCAACATTCTTCTTCTTCATGTACAAAAGACTGTAATGTGGGCAGCTGTTTCTGAATATTAATTGAATATAATTGAATAATTAATATACTTTTTCAGGATTTATAGTGCATATACCTAAGACGTTCTTTGTGCTCCTAATGTGAAGCCTGATTTCATTGATTCAATCTTTACATTAGCTTGGGATTCTACTGCTGCTGATTTTGTTGTTGTTTTTGTATTTATGGCCAATGGCTGAAATAAATATCTCTGAACTCAATTGAGTGTAGGATTAAGTGAGAGATACCATTTTTATTTTCCAGATTTGTGATGCAATAGAACACCTCCAAGAAGCAGTGAAACTGTGCAAGGATCATGTGAATTCCCTTCACCTGCTAGCCCTCCTTTTTTCAGCCCAAAAAAACTATCAGCCTGCTTTGGATGTCATCAATATGGCCCTTTCAGAGTATCCAGAAACCTTTAGGTAAGAAACATGAGGAATATGTCCCACATTTCAAAAATCTAAATCATTTCATATGTCTGAAGCAGAGGATAGGCAGCTTTTTTGGTGCTGAGAACCAGGAAGCCTTGCTAAGGACATCTGGGGACAGGGTCAGTTCTTTTTAAATGAAGCCTAATTTTAACATCCAAAGGGGTGTCTGATTGGAGGACCTGGCTTCCTCCTCCCATGCCTCACTTCCTTGTGATCTGTTACCAGAGACAATTTTCTTTTAGTGCTGCTCACTTTTAGTGTCAGAACCAGTTGCGAGAAAAAAAAGTTTAAGTGGCAGACCTTGTTTTCTTGATGACTTGGAACAACTACTACAAGTCAACCCCCAATCCTATTTGTATTTTAATATTTTAATGGCAATACTGATAATGTTTATTATTGATATTTTTATTTAAAAGTATTTGTTTTTATTTTGTGAGATGCTTCAAGTAGGTCTCTGCTCTTGCTGAGATTGGGTGTAAATGTTTGAAAAAAAAATTTGCTCCTCAGACTCCCCACCTCCAAAGCTAGGGGCTGGTTGCAGCTGGTGGTCCTAACTGCTGGTTGCAGCTGCTGTATTGTGAGGGCAATGGACATGGACAGGAATTAAGTCCCTTCACCACTACCCCCAGCTCCTTGGACACTGTTTCTAATGCACTGTTTCTAATGCATGCCATGTACTCCAGAGCATACTGTTAGCCGAATTGCTTTAATTTAGGATGAGCAATTGGCAAATTACCGGGTTACAGCCAACTATACCAGGGTCCCACCCCTCCCAGGAGTTCTCTAGGAAAGAGGCACTGAGACAGGAATCCTTTTTAAATGATGTTTACTATAAAATGTTGTTCAAGCATACACAAAACAATCTCTCTCTCTCTCTCTCTCTCTCTCTCTCTCTCTCTCTCTCTCTCACACACACACACACACACACACACACACACACACACACACACACACAGGTCTAAGGAAATTTAGATAGAAAATAGCACTGTTGCATTAGCAGGAGTTTCATTGACGGGTGATACTTTACCTATCCTGGAGATGGATCCTCGTTCCAACAGAAGATAGAGGGGTTGAAAAGGAAAAATGGGGAGCGTGATCTAAACCTGCAAATACACACTTCTTCCTGGCTGCACAAACCAGGGATTAAAGATGGAGGCAAGGTAGTGGGATAGCAAGCTGGACATAAGGGGGGGAGGCAAAGCAGATAGTGGAAGCTCAAGAGGCCGATGGCTTGCTGTGCAAGGTCTTTTATTAGGTGGTCTTGGGGGTGGGCAATGCCAACCACATCCCATTAACACACCCACTGAATGGTCCGTCCCTTCAATCCCTATTACTGGTCAAGGTAAAAAGAGGAGGGGATGCAGAGGGGTGGCCAATATTGCAAAACTATGAGCCAAGCAGGGACTGACACCTGGGCAAAGGTCCGATGAGTCATTGGGGCCATGCTATTGTCTCTTAATGGCTCTAGCCGGCCAGTTGATGGGCAAGAGATTAGTTGCCAGGTAACCTCGTTTAGCATAATCCTTGCAGGTATGTTGGAGGGGGCAGGGGTTGACCAGCACAGTGTGACAGAAAGAAACCTTATTGCAAAAGGAGTCTTTGTCTCTGTCTTGGTGAACTCCAGGGTTCCAGCCTCCTGGAGTGGATTGGAGCTTCTCTCAGCAATGGAGAATGCCTGTAGCCCTTATATCACAGCAACCCAAGTTCAAACTTATGAATATTAGAATCCATAAGAGCACTAGCAGTGCCTTGCTGGCCAACAATACCTCTGAAGCACGATGATGGGAGGAGGGTGGAGGCAAGGAGAAATAGGTTCTTTTCCTCCTCTGCTCACCTTTCAGCTGTTTGGCCATCACCATCAGCTTGCCAGAACAGGAGCTGCCTTCACAAATGTAACTTGAGTTTGGGGAGTAGGGAAGAAGGAGGGAGTTAAAGAAGAGGATTTTTTTTTTTTTGGTCTCAGATATATCACATGATCCAGAGGATCCCCCCGGAAATAAGATCTTCAGCAGTATCTCTAGTTATGATGAGATTCTCTGTCCCTTCCTTGTTTTATAGTGAATGGGTCATGCAAACAATGAGCATGGCTGCTGTTGTCATATCCAGTTTGACTCTTAGTGAGATATCTTGTGAGATAATTTATGGGACTTAGTTGGGTGACAACAAATGTAATACTGTAAGACCACTGGGGCCACTTAGAAGATGCACTTAGTGCATCCAATACAAAATACTCTTTCCTGTCCCAGAGGAAGCTTGGAATAATCTCTTCTACAAGTTTTTGGCATGGCTCAGTTTGAACCATCAGAAAGTTTCCTGTGAAGGGTATGTGTTGGTGTGAGTCATACCCCTCCTTCTTCATTGCCAGAGCAGTCCTGGATCAGTTTTGTAAATATTTTTGATAAGATGAAGGAAAATGTGGACAGCTTGCCTGAAGCACGATTGGAAGGGCAAAACTGAGAGCTGATCCAGCATTAGACTTGTTGGAATGTCAGTCTGTAATACAAGTTGCAAAGGTGAGGTCACATTGCAGGTGAAGGACCTGCCCTGACCACTTTGAAGATGTTCTATCTGTCTTCACTCTTGCTTTCCCAAGGTGAACTGTTGTATAAAGTCTATCTTTAGATGGTAAACGAGATGGGTACGAATAGTAATGGTGTTTTGTGTACATGTTTTAATGACTGTAAGCCTGCCAGGGTATTGAAAGAAGGCATGGCCATTTTTTAAAATAAATACAGCACTCTTCATCACCCTGGATATGGTGAAACTTTCTACCTGGTGTAAGGGTATAGAGAAGCCCAAGACGCTTACCAAGCAGATTTTCCTTCATTAAGTAATGTCCGAAGAGACCTTTAGGAGAGTCACTAAAGGAGTGTACTTTAATTTTTCCACCATCTTGGCATGGATTGTTTATTTGTTGATATAGTTATTATTTATTTTACTGTTGGTTTTAACTTAATTTATTTATTGTATTTACCTTTGTTGTAAACCATGCTGAGCCCTGCTTGCAGGGAAGGGTAGCCTAAAAATCCAATTACATAAATAATGAATTAAATAAGTGGAAGGCTTAGTCCACATTGCAAACATATGTAGTATAGCCTGGGTGCCATTTTCCTTGAGGGAGTGGACAAACATGTGGACAAGGGGTACCCAATAGATGTTGTTTACCTAGACCTCCAAAAAGCTTTTGATAAAGTTCCTCATCAAAGGCTCCTAAGTAAGCTCAATAGTCATGGGATAAAAGGACAAGTCCTTTTGTCGATCAAAAACTGGTTAATTAAAAGGAAACAGAGAGTGAGTATAAATGCAAAATTTCACAGTGGAGGGTGGTAAGCAGTGGGGTACCGCAGGGCTCAGTACTGAGTCAGATACTTTTTAACTTGTTCATTAATGATTTGGAGTTGGGAGTACACAGTGAAGTGGCTAAATTTGCAGATGACACTAAATTGTTCGGGGTGGTGAAAACCAGGGAGGATTGTGAGGCACTCCAAAGGGATCTGTCAAGGATGGGCAAGTTGGTATCAACATGGCAAATGGGGTTCAGTGTGGCCAAGTGCAAAACGATGCACATTGGGGCCAAAAATCCTAACTATAAATACACATTGATGGGGTCTGAACTGGCAGAGACTGATCAAGAGAGAGATCTTGGAGTTGTAGTAGATCTCACTGAAAATGTCAAGACAGTGTGCGACTGCAATAAAAAAAGTCCAATGCTACGCTAGGGATTATTAGGAAGGGAATTGAAAACAAATAAGCCAGTATCATAAACCCCCTGTATAAATCGATGGTGCAACCTCATTTGGAATACTGTGTACAGTTCTGGTCATCACATCTCTAAAAGGATATTGTAGCATTGGAAAAAGTGCAGAAAAGAGCAACTAGAATGATAAAAGGGTTGGAACACTTTCCCTGTGAAGAAAGGTTAAAGTGCTTGGGGCACTTTAGCTTGGAGAAACAACAACTGAGGGGTGACATGATTGAGGGTTACAAGATTATGCATGGGATAGAGCAGGTAGAGAAAGAAGTACTTTTCTCCCTTTCTCACAATACAAGAACTCGTGGGCACCCACTGAAATTGCTGAGCAGTCAGGTTAGAACGGATAAAAGGAAGTACTTCTTCACCCAAAGAGTGATTAACACATGGAATTCACTGCCACAAGAGGTGGCGGCGGCTACAAACATAGACGGCTTCAAGAGGGAATTGGATAAACATATGGAGCAGAGGTCCATCAGAGGTCCATATGGAGCAGAGGGCCATCCAGTGTGGCTATTAGCCACAAGGTGTAGATAGGAACTCTTGGTCTGGGGCAAGTGATGCTCTGTATATTTGGTGCTTTTGGGGGGGACAATGGGAAGGCTTCTAGTGTCCTGGCCCCACTGGTGGACCTCCCGATGGCACCTGGTGTTTTTGGCTACTGTGTGACAGTGATGGACTGGATGGGCCATTGGCCTAATCCAACATTGGTTTCTCTTATGTTCTTATGAAAGAAACTGTGGTAAGGGAAGGGCTAAAGCTAGTGTCCCTTCTCTCCCATGGTGTTTCCTCCCATCACAAATGCTGCCTCCCCACATTTCTTTTTAAGCATTGATTTCAGGGCACTCTTATATGTATATAGTTAGCACTTGAAAGTGGTGGGGAAATGATTTGGAGTCTGAAATAAAGAATGATTGTGGTTTGTCTGGGGAAGAAAAGGCAATATAAATGTGTAAAATGGAGTAGGAAAGAAAATGCATAAACAAGAATTAAAGGAAAGGACAAGTTTCAGAAACTAAAGCCAAAAAGTCCCACCTCACCCCCAAAGCAGAGGCTATGGGAATTTGGGCTGTATTTGTGCTGTGTACTGAATAGTATAATTACTGGCAATAAATCCTGGGCCCTACCTTTGCTGTAAAAAATATATATTTCCTCATTTCTTTCTCAAACTTGAAGGAAAACCATAGCTTGAAGTGACTCAGAATGAATTGCCTCAACAAAATAAGCAGGTTTGAAGTGGAGATTATGGAGCAGTATTTGAGTGTTTCTCTGTGCTTCAGATTTGTTGTGTAATCTGAACTGGGCACATGGATAGCACAGTTTGGTGTAGTGGTTAAGTGCGTGGACTCTAATCTGGGAGAACTGGGTTTCATTCCCTACTCCTCCACTTGCACCTGCTGGATGACCTTGGGCAAGCCCTAGTTCTGGCATAGCAGCTCTTGAAAAAGCAGTTTCTGTCAGAGCTCTCTCAGCCCCACTTACCTCACAGGGTGTCCGTTGTGGGGAGGGGAAGGGAAAGGAGTTTGTAAACCACTCTGAGACTCCCTTGGGTAGTGAAGAGTGGGGTATAAATCCAATCTCTTCCTCTTCTTCACATTTAGCCTTCCATTATAAAGATGACTTTCACAGAAAGCATGGTCGAAACCTGTGCTGAGAAACAGAGGTTACACCTGGATGACTGGAACATGGAATGCTATTGCCTGGGTGTGTGTAGTAAAACAAAATAATTAATAATTCATAACTCTGATTAATATTTCATAGTGATAAATCACCAGAGTTCTATTTAGAAAGAACTACAAAGATTTCATGAGGATTTCCATGTCTATCTTTTCAAAAGTTCACCTCGTTGTGAGCATCATGTTTTGAGATGGTGCAAGATGCCACTCGCACCCTAAATTAAGTCCTCAGAAAGACAGAGCAGCATCTTTAATGATCCCCTCAGTATTTGAATGAGGAATCCATTTATTAGCTTTGTTCAATAGGCCAGATTCTGAGTCATAAACCAGGCTAGGCCTGCATAGCCTCAAACCTAACACAGCCCTCTAGTCAGACCCTGCGGCTTGCCAGCCTGAGCTGTTTGAAAACTCCCCAGCTTTTCAGGGTAAGAAAAAAGAACAAAAGCAAGGGGTGCTTTTTTTCAGGCTCTTGATTAGCTGCCGTAAATGGCTGATTTATGGATCCAGGTTTAAGATGCCGTAGTATAGTATTAGGGAGGAGGAAGGGGAGCCTAGTTGTACTGGTGTATATCACCCTCCTAAAAGAAAAGAAATGGGAAGCTGTGCATCTCCACTAGCGGAGAGACATACAGCTCGGAAACAACTTAATAAAATAATGTAAAGAAGTATCAGGAAAAGGTTGTGCTCTGTTGCTGTGAAAGAGGTAACCCTGCTGGATGCCTCTTTCAATATAAGAATAATTATATTAAATGAGCATAGTAACTTGTAATGTTGCCAGGTAGGTTAAGATGATTCAGCAAATGTTGAAAACCATGGTACAAAAATACCTCCCTCATAGGGACTTGTCCTTATCAAAAATGATTGCGTGCAACAATCCTGTGACCCAGCCTTGTCCTAGGGAGAGGACAGGAGTACTTGGGTGTTGACACACAAACAGAATATGATTTCTAAGTGAGACTCCTGTTGGCCATTGGTGTCTCTCAACTTTTTTATAGCATGTGATGTCAGTGAACCGGACTGTGCACCAGTCTTGCCTGGGCAACCTGAGCCCTTCTCCCATGTGAGTGTGCATTACAGCCCTGCCTTTAATTACACAAGCACCTGCTGCTTCTCAAATATTACAGAACAGCACATTTTTTCCCTTTTACCTATCCACATCACCAGCTTTCTCTGAGCATATTTTAAAATTGTATTTAATTTCTTAATGCCATCACCTATTAATTTTATTAAATGTTGGATGTACAGCTTTGTATTACTAATCTGTAGCATGGAATGAGTAGATACACAAATGTGTTAACAGTAATACCATTCTACACTTATAGTAAGTCCGAAACTTAGTTGAATATGAACTTTCTCCTGTGAACACCGCCGATCCTATATAGATAAGATAAGTTTTATTCATGGTCATTGACCAAGACAATCCTATATAAGCTCCCTGAAACTGATACATATTTCTCTATATTTCAGACAGGCACTATTGAATACGGACAATCAAGTTTAGATGACTCAATATTATTTAGCAGTAGGGGGCTTTTAAACACATGCAATAACTGTACACTTTATGTATTTATTAATTTATTTTAAATGTTGGTGGAAAGTGCTGTCAACTTGCAGCCAAACTCATGGTTTGCCATTGCCTCTGCATAGCTGCTCTCCCATCCAAGTACTAACCAGGAGCAACTCTGTTTAGCTTCCAAGATCTCATGATTGCAGGCTAGCCTGGCCTATCCAGGACAGGGCAATAATATGTTAGAAGGACACAAAAACATAATTCTGCCACAAAGTAAAAACAACTGACAGATATTTAAAAAACACAATCTGCCAAAGCAGATTAGATCTGGGTTGTAAGCCTCCTACATGCACCCAGAGGAGATCCTCTTTGCACCCACTCTAGTAAGCCATGAGGAACATAACTGGCACATGGGAGCATACTGGGAGGTGTGGTTCAGTAAGCATGCCCCTTTACCACCAGCCTCTGTTCTGACCTGCTGACTTTGCCATATTGCTGCTGGAACGGCATCTAAATTGACTTGTTCCCCATTATGTTCCAACCTGGGATCACCTGGATATTGCCCCAGGTTACAAAATCCTGTCCCTTAATCCAGGATCAGCAGAGCTCTGATGTCACATCTTGCCCAGGTCCAGAATTTTAACTTTCAAGAGTTGACAACTGTATTTGCTAAACACAAACTGAGGCATCCAGTGCCAAAGCAAGCAGATGATGAAATTGACTCAATTGGGCCTCAGCACAGGCCTAGCAAGACAAATTCAGCCCTTCCTAGGCAGAGCCTGGAAACTGACAGGAACTCTTGCTGGCAACATAATGATGTAGCTGGCAACACATGGACATCACTCCCTGTGCAGCCAGAGGTGATGTCAGTACATCACTGGGTTTAACTAGAGTTTTGCCAGTATGCCAGAGCATATGGCAACCACCAGCGACATGCTGACATCACTTCTCGGTGCATAGGGACTGACATCAACATACCAACATGCTACTGATTCTCTCATTTCCTGCCACCCCCACCCCCCTGCCAGCCATCTGAAAATTGGCTGGGAAACACCTGCTGGCAGTGGGAATGGCTCCACCTACAGCAGAAGAATGTCAGCCCTAGCCCTTCCTGTCTTTTCAAAGCACAACTGAAGTTAACCTCATTGTGCCAGCACTGGGATTTAGAGGTTGACTGCCTCCGAACATTTTCACTTTTATCCTACCCAAGATGCTTCAGGAGCTCCACTGGGCCCAATACATTCCTGTAAGTTTTATACTACTATTGGACAAACCAACATTTGTCGCAATGTGAATGAACCTGGTTGATGTCATGTGCTTCCTCTCCCTTTGCACCTCCTCCCATTATACATAACTCGATAAAGATATCCAATTTTATGACGAACTACAGTTTGCTGTTACATATCAGTCATAAACTGTGGTTTTCTCTGTTTCTTCCAAACCAAGATTCCAAACTCTTGTTTGATCTTGATTTTGAATTCTGGTTTCGAGGGACCAGAGACAACCATAGTTTGTGGTTTGGATGTAATAGCAAACTAGGGGTTGCTGCAAGAGGCTTTAATTATCAAGTTGCACATGAACACAAAAAGTACACATGCAATCCCAAGGTTCCCACAGGTTTGTTGTGAAGTATGCCAAAGAGGCTGGTTTGTTAACAACACATGAAGATCACCCAGGGAGTTTCATGGCTTACTGGGGATTTGAACCAGGTTCTCCATGATTTAAGGCCAACACTGTCTACTGCATCACACTGGCTTTTCCAAGGATGCTGTACTAAGTGTAATAAATTCCATTAATCGCTCCATAGCGCTGTTGAAAATTATAGCGGTAAAGAGAACTGAGCATAAAAAATAGCATTTCAGTCTTCTATTGGCTTTTGTTGTTGTAAAGTCTAGATATATAGCACTGATGTTGATAGCTTCATTATTGCAGTGAATTAAATAACTTGCTAGTCCCTGGCATCATCCCACTGAAACACTTCGTCTGAAGTCAGCTGTAAACAGTGCATTTCTTCATCATGGTTTACAAAGCTGATTCCATTTAATGGCTCTTCTTTCAGTAAAGATTAGCATCTAAATTGCAAAGAGAAAAAAAAATGGATACTAAATATATAAACTGTGATTTATGGCATCCAAAACCAAGGTATAATGAGATCTCAAATATCAGGTTTCTGCGACCCACTTGCACGGAAAAAGAGCTGGAGAATTATGGTGGTTTTTAACAGTATTGAAGGTAGTGCATGGCTGTGCACTGGGGGAGGAACACGTATTACTGCGCCTATGCTACTTGCGGCTGGGTCTTTTGTTCTGTTCTGCATATTGCTTAACTCTTTGCTGTTGAAACTGTGTACAGTTTTGTTTTATACATAATGAATACCACATGCCTTAGTCAAGGCCACTTGTAATGAAAGTAGCTATAGCAACACAACAAAGTTTTTAACTAATGAAGGGATCTTTCCAATGAGCAGAACAGAGCCAGCACCTGAAGTATGCATCCATATCTGCTGTGTTCATATTTCAGTTATATATGCCACTGCGTTTTCCAAGCTGCTTAAAAAAAAAGAAAGACTTTTCTGCTTCTGAGACGGGTTTTGTTCTTGTGTACACTAAAAGCACCTTAGCATTTTTGAGTATTTAGTGCTCAAAGGGCTTGAAAACACTATCTATGAAATATTATTATGACTCTATTGGGAGGGAATAGAGAAGGATAATGCAGCTACGGGCAGCTTCGCATGTTGTATCTCAGCAAACACATTTTATTTGCTACATTCTGTTCTCCCTATGAGGTGGAGGACATCTCCATGGGTTATTCCCACCGTTCCTATAGGGAGGCAGGAAGTAGTTTTTTCTCCTTCCTGTAGGTGCCCTCGGAATAGCCCATTCCTCAGTTCTATTCCTGCCTCATAGGGAGTTGCAGCAAAGACTTTAGGCTTAGCTTTGTTAGCCATTTTTTCCTTTTTTCCCTTTTCCTTTTCTTCTAGATTCCTTCTCTCTTGGACCTAAGTCTTCTCTTTGAGAAGCACTGTCTGTCTCATCTTTGTCTCTTTATTTTAATTCTTTTTACTACCCCCTGCTTCCCCCCCCCCCTTCCCTCTTCTCTCTCTTCAACTGTTCCCTGCTTTGTTTTCACCAGCCGGATCCCCCTCTAGCAGCTCCCCACGCAGAGCGAGGAGGGACCGGCTCAAGGCTCCGGCAGCCGGAGCGAAGAGAGAGAGAAGGCGCGAAAGGGACGGCTCGGGCGCGAGACGCGCCATGGCAACGGGGACGACTCCCGGGAATTTTTCCTCGGGCGACGAGGGAGACGCGTTCGCCGCAGAGCCGGCGAGCGTGCAAAGCAGGACGGGGACCGAGCAGCCTTCGAGGCGTGCTCGCGATTCCCCAGCGGACCCGGCTAGTGCAGCGGCGGAGTCCCGAGCTAGCAAACGCCGGCGGCAACTCGAAGAGCAGGGGAACCACATTGCCGTGGAGGCGCGGGCGGCAGCCGGCGGCGGCCATTTTGAGGGCCGGGAGTTCGTCTCCCTGACCCTCCCGAGAGCCCCTTCGGCCCATGGAGGGCAAGAAGCGACCTGCTCCCAGACGCCAGGAGAGGGCTGCACTACGGAACAGGGTAAGCAGGCGACCGGGGGGCCCCTGACTTGTTCCACAGAGCTGATGGCCATGATTAATCAGGCCATCCAACAACAGCTTGCCATGCTCCAGCCCAGAGCCCAGCCCCCTCCCCCTCCCATGGAGCCTTCCACCCAGGGTTTTTTCTTACCAGCCCCAACACCCTGGCCCACAAAGGCAGCTCACAAGGCCCCCCTGTTGGTCCCAGAGGATCCCAACAGACAGTCCTGGAGGGAGGAGGTAGAATCCAATGCTTCCTCCATGGAAGAGAGGGAGGAGGGGGAATTCCTCTCAGAGGATGAGGAAGAGGAGATGGCCCTCTCAGAGCAGTCCAGCCGCTTTTTCAAGCAGGAGGATTCCCAGCAGTTTTTATGCAAGGCCGTTAAGGCACTAGAACTGCGTGACCTGCCCCCATCTGAGTACCAGAAGGCGGCTAGAGCTAAGTTCAAGTCTAAGTCTGGGGGCAATGCTGAGTTTTTTCCCCCAGAGGTACGCACCGAAAAAGTTTTTCCTTTCCCTGAATTCTTTGAGCGTCAACTCAGGGCGGAATGGGAAAGGCCCGTGGTGAACAGGCAATTTCCCTCTTTTGCCAAGAAGTTATATGCCTTGCCTAGTTATGCTAATGAGATCCTGCAGGTGCCACCAGTGGATGGCCCCATAGCCGCACTTCAATCGACCGGTCTACTGTCCAAGGATGGACACGGCACCATCCGCGACCACACGGATAAGAAGGTGGAAGCGACTCTCCGAAGGATTCACGAGGCCATCGCAATGATGGTGAAAGCGGCCTCCACAGCGTCAATCTCCTCAAGAGCCGCCATCGTGTGGGTGCGCAAACTGACACAGCTGCTGCCAGAGGACAATCGCAGTTTGCTGGAGGGCGCTTCACGCATTCTCAAGGCCAACGCCTTCACGGCTGACGCCACCCTAGACATTTTGTCATTCGCTTCCAGGGCCATGGCATCTACAGCAGTGGCACGTAGACTCCTATGGCTGCGCGCGTGGCAGGCAGACCCACTGTCCAAATCAATTGTGACAGCTTACCCATTCCAGGGCGACAGGCTTTTTGGGGATGCGCTAGATGAAATCTTGGTGGAGACGCGGGACAAAAAGAAGACCATGCCCAGATCACTTCGACGACCAGAGGGATGCAGCAATCAGCCCTTTCGGACCCAACACACGTTGCCAAGATTTCGTCACGACGCCAAAAGACAGCAGTGGGAGACAACAAAAGCTCCCAACAAGCGAGGCTCCTACACCCCCAGATTCCACAGACCTGGATTCAACCGGAACAACAGGGGCGACAGGGACCCCAAGCCCAAACAGGCATGACGGTGCACCAATTCCGGTGGGGGCGCGCCTTCTACACTTCGCGGAGGCGTGGGTCCAAGCCCGGGCGGACGTTTGGGCGGTAGAAACTGTATCTCAGGGATATACCATAGAATTCCACCACCACCCACCGGAAAGATTCCTGAAATCACCCGCAAGCAGATCCAGGACCAAGATGGCTATAGTCTCCGCCGCAGTTCAACATCTATTGGACATCAGGGCAATAGAGCCAGTGCCCATCACAGAAAGGGGCAGGGGCGTGTACTCCATTCTGTTCATGGTGCCCAAGAAGAACGGAGACTGGAGGGCAATTCTGGACCTGAAGTTTTTGAACAAGTTCATTCGACTACGACGTTTTCGTATGGAAACTCTGAGGGCCGTGGCAGACTCCCTATCCCCGCACGAGTTTCTGACGTCCATCGACCTCACGGAGGCGTATCTGCATGTGCCCATTCATCCATCACACAAGCGTTTTCTTCGATTCTGTGTGTACAATCAACACTTCCAATACAGGGCTCTCCCCTTTGGCTTGTCCACAGCTCCCCGCTTATTTTCCAAGTTGGTCATCAACCCAGTCATCCAACTCAGGGGGAGGGGTGTACATGTCCATCCGTATCTGGACGACCTGCTCGTTCGGGCCAACAGCCAGACGCAAGCCATCAAGAACACCAGAGCCGCGATCCAATGCCTTCAGGAGCACAGTTTCTTGATCAACCTCGAGAAGAGTGCCTTGACACCGACAAAACGAATCGAACACCTGGGGGCAGTGATCGACACCACTCGCAATGTGCTGATTCTGCCTGCTTCCAAGGTCCAGAAGCTCCAGGAACTCACGACAAAGGTGTATCGCAGCAGGGTTTCACCACTCATGACCCTGGCCAGACTTCAAGGTTTGATGATTGCCTGTATAGACATGGTACAGTGGGCCAGGCTCCACGCCAGGCAGTTGCAGGCGTTCCTTCGACCCTATCAGACCCACATAGCGGAGAGGCGGACAGTCAACCTGCAGTTACCGCCCAAGGTGAAGAGGAGCTTACTATGGTGGATGGATCCAACCAATCTCTCAAAGGGCAAGGACTACTATCCAAGCCCCACCCTGGAGGTGTTCACGGATGCGAGCCTACAGGGTTGGGGGGCGACCTTGCTGGGAGCACCGGTTCAGGGGATCTGGCGACCTCACGAATCAAAACTACCAATCAACCTGCTGGAGCTGAGGGCAATACGCCTGGCACTGACACATTTCGCTGCAAGACTGCACAACAAACATGTGTTGATAAGAACAGACAACATCTCCGCCAAGGCGTACATAAACAAACAGGGGGGCTCGCACTCGCCTCGCCTGCACCGCGAAGCAATGAAGATACTCGAATGGGCGGAGAGAACCGTCGCCTCGATAAGGGCAGAACACATAAGGGGGGCCGAGAACATCCAGGCAGACTGGCTCAGCAGGGAGACCATTTTGGAGGGAGAATGGACGCTTCACCCAAGACTCTTCCAGCTGATAGTTCAGCACTTCGGACAACCAGCCGTGGACCTCTTCGCGTCACCAGAAAACCACAAGGTGCCGAAGTTCTTCAGCAGGTACTACCACCCGAGGGCAGAAGCGACAGATGCTCTCACCTCAACATGGCCCCAGGGACTGCTACTGGCCTTTCCGCCGTTCGTACTGCTCGCCAAGACAGTACGACGAATAAGAGAACTCCAGGCCGAGGTCATCCTAGTAGCACCAAGGTGGGCTCGACGCCCATGGTTCTCAGCTCTACAAGCAATGGCAATTCTTCCCCCACTGAAACTTCCAGTATCCCCAGATATGTTGTCCCAGGGCCCAGTGTGGCATCCGGACCCGGAATGGCTGTGTTTGACCGCCTGGAGATTGAGCGGCGCAACCTAGCCAAGTTCGGATATCCTGCAGAGGTCTTGGACACCTTGCTAGCATCCAGAAGACCATCCACAATACGTATCTACAACACCACATGGAAGGCCTTCATGAGGTGGTGTCAGCGTAAGAAAATTGAGCCCCTCTCACCGCCACTCACAGCGGTGCTTTCCTTCTTGCAGGAGGGCCTGAACTCTGGCCTCCGGCCTCCCACTCTTCGCAGACAGGTGGCGGCCCTAGCAACAGTACTCCCTCCGGTAGGAGGGACTAGGATCAACCGACACCCACATATCCAACTCTTCTTGCAGGGGACCACGATAAAATCTCCACCGCAAATACACCGATTTCCAACGTGGAAACTCAACACGGTACTCAAGGCACTCACCAAAGCGCCATTTGAGCCTCTCAGAGAGGTGGAATTGAAGTGGCTCAGGATGAAGACTCTGTTCCTGGTGGCCATCACATCCGCCAGGAGAGTGTCGGAACTGGGAGCACTGTCGATCAAGTCGTCTCTCTGTGTTTTTCACAAAGACAAGGTCATCTTGCGACCGGACCCCACCTTCCTACCAAAGGTGGCATCCTCCTTTCACCGCTCGCAAGAGATTTGTCTGCCCACATTCTGCCCGCAGCCCAAACATCCCCGGGAGGTGGAGTGGCATTCTCTGGATGTGAAGAGAGCACTCAAGATCTACCTCAAAAGGACAGAGACCTGGAGGAGGACAGAGGCGCTCTTCATTTGCATCGTTCCACCTCGCAAGGGGGAGAAAATGTCCAAGGCCGCAATCAGCTCGCTACTTCGGGCATGTGTTTCGGAGGCCTATAAAGCCTCAGGACAGGCGATTCCAGGGGGCATTACAGCACACTCACTGAGAAGCGCAGCAACCAACGCCGCATTCAACAACAGAGCGTCGGTGGAGGAGGTCTGCAAGGCCGCTACATGGGCCTCCGTCTCCACGTTCATCAGACACTACCGGATCGACACAATGGCGTCGGCAGAGGCGGCATTCGGCAGAAGAATCTTACAGCATGTCTTATCAGCGGAGGAAGATGACAACCCACCCGAATAAGGGACACTGCTCGGGGAGGTCCCATGGAGATGTCCTCCACCTCATAGGGAGAACGACCATTGGTACTTACCGTGAGGGGTCCTTCTCCTATGAGGACAGGAGGACATCTCGGCCCTCCCAGGGTCATCTTAATTCTGCCTTGTTTTCCTTTTCTCTTAAAATACTTTCTGATTCCAAGCTGTGTTGATTCTTCTCCTCTCTTGTTCTTGATTATCTCTTCTTTCCTTGTTAATTCTCTGGTCCTTCTACAACCCTCACTGGGTTAGGACTGTTTTTTAAGGCTAATAAGTTTTTGTGTTTGCAGTTATATTCCTGTTTAGGAAAAGTTCGTAGAATAGTAGACCTGCACTGCTTTCGGAGTCCCAGAACTGAGGAATGGGCTATTCCGAGGGCACCTACAGGAAGGAGAAAAAACTACTTCCTGCCTCCCTATTGGAACGGTGGGAATAACCCATGGAGATGTCCTCCTGTCCTCATAGGAGAAGGACCCCTCACGGTAAGTACCAATGGTCGTTCTCTAACTTGTGCACTCCTGTGGTTAAAAACACATACTCATTTCATATGCACACATGATATTAGGGTTAACCATAAAAATATGCTGTGGTATATTTTTAAAAGGGGGTGGCTTGCCTAAGACGGTCACCTGCTTCCTCTATTACGTAACACCTAGCGGCCACAGCACACATTCATTCGTCATCTACTGTACTTTCCCCCCCTTACTTGGCATCCTATTTATGTGAACACAAATCTGCAAAGGCAGATATTTTAGGGAGGGGTCCTAGTTTAGTAGCAGGGTATATTCTTTGCATGCAGAAGTTCAATTCCTGGTCTCTCCTGTTAAAGGATCTTAAGTAGCAATATCAGAAATAACTTCTAATGTCTTGAGCCCTTGGAAAGCTGCTGTTAGTCTGCATAAACAAGAATGAGTAAAGAAGTTGTGTAATATGTTCAACGCACACACACATAATGTACAAACACATTCAGTGATGTATGTGCTTCAAGTAGGCAACCATTCTGTAGGACAGAGCAAGGCTGACAATTGTTGGCAAGGAATGATGTTCATTTTCTAGATTTTATTGACAAAGGTGACTTCAATTAATCAGTCCTGAAAGAAAGGCTCTCTTTTTTAACACAAGTGACAGTTTTTCGTCTGTGTCTGCTGTTTCCCTATCAATTAAACCTTACTAGGAAATCAGAAAACGGCTGGCAAAACACAAATCAGAGATTAAAATACCTTTCTGCACCCTTTGGCTATGGCCTGTTCTGAGGCACTATTATTGTTCAAGTAATCTCTCTACGTGACTAACAGTGCATAGGAAATAGAATAAAGATGAGGATTGCACTATGTCACATCAGCAGAAGCTGTGGTGTGGAGGAGCCAGGGCCAACTTCATTCCATCTCCCTTCTTGGATAAGATTTAGAGCTGCAGAGTTTGACCTTGGACACCTTGCAAATCTGCCGCAGGGCTATGGAGCTGGTCAGAATAATCTTCCTGTTAGGAATGAAACAGTGGGCTTCCCAATGCAAACAGCAACAAAGAACAACAAAACTTTGTAATAGGGAAAAGAAGATGAAGGTTTAGCTTGTTACTTCAGCATGGCCTGTTTCTTCCCTTATTTATTCATTTATTTCCAATTCCTTCCCTGCATGAAGTGATGCTGTATAACTTTGTTTCCTTATATTTCTTATCCTGTAAGGCAAGCTGAACACTAATGACAGCTCAAAGGCTGTCCTGTTGCACTGGAGGAAGAATGGATTCTCTCTCCACTGATCACATCACAAACAATATTGTCTAAGGGCCCATAACATTTGTACTAATTGTTTCCACATAGCAATCACGTTTAGTTTAGTTTATTCAACTTCTATCCCATCCATCCCACCATTAGCAATTAAAGTATTACCTGGGAGATCACACTTTACAAAAATATTGTATTTTGAAGGCAGATTCACACATTATGTCCCCCGTTCAATTGATGCCACTGAAAGTCCATTCTTTGTCTCAGCTTTCCACGTGATGGCTTTCCACTTGGATCTTTCATATTGGCTCCTTTCAGAGAGCCTTTATAATCCATTTTGTAGCTGGTTGCTAACTTTTTTGTGTGTCAGTTCAGACACAACTGTTTTAGCAACTGGCTGCTAACAGGTCTTAATTTACCTTTTCATTGCCGCTTGCAACTGGTTTGCAAAGCATGGTTGAGTCATTCTTGAAGTAAACTGCTTTCTTCTATTTTCACCTCTTTTTTGGGCTTCTGAATTGCTGTAATGTGTTGTTTAAAATGTCTGCAGTGCTTCCAATAGTGCTGTACTTTCCCCTGCCCTTTTTTGCCGCACAGTCTTTCTCTGACTTTTTTTAATGTTCTGGAATGCATTGAGAAGTGCTATATTGGTCTAGCTGTACTCAAAACATTAAAAAAAATTGAGGTGGATTGTGCAGCAAAAAAGCACGGTGCTGCTTGAAATGGCCAGATCGCTTCAGAGATGGCTCATTAACAGAATTAAATTCGCTGTATAGAACCTCCATCTCTGTAATGCTGTACTTGGAACTGGGCCAACAACAGGTAGAACAGTAATGTGAAAGGGGCTGTTATGTGGAAAGTGGCCATGCCACTGCTGGTGGTCTTTGGCACTAACTGGATTGGTGTACCAGGAGCTGTAATGTCCATGGAGGTCATAATCCTCAACTGTAAATTTTAGTCGGCTGAAAGGTATGAAAAGGCTTTTCATTGGTGGCCACTAAACTTCAGAATACCATCTAATAGTCTCTTTGTAATAACAGTTTTCTTTTTCAGCTTTTTAAAATATAAATACTAGTGGATGGTTTTGGCTGGGATTTTATGGCTTTTCATGAGCATAGGTCATTTTTATTATTAATCTGGTTTATTGTATGGCACCATGAGGAGTATGAGATAAAATAAATATAGGTAAGACAGTGTAATGAGCTGGCTTATTCCTTGTATTAAAATTACTAACTTTTCAGTGAGAACACCAGATGTAACTGTGGGAGGCCTGTTTGAAAAATGGGCTGCATTCCACTGCAATGGGATGTAATAGTTACAGTGTTAGACTAAGACAGGGGTGGCCAACCTGTGGCTCAGGAGCCACATGTGGCTCTTTCACACATATTGTGCGGCTCTTGGCAGGGCGGCTGGGGAAGCAAAGGAGAGGCACGCTTTTTCTCTCTTTCTCCCTTCCTTCCTTCCCTCCTCCCTCCCATCTATTTGCTTTCCTAGTCTCTCTCTCTCTCTTTCTTATAACTGGTTTTCCTCGTTTGTTTTTATTTTTGGCAGTCCCATTTAACGTTAATAAAAAGCAAATTTGCATATTTTTAAAAATAAAAACGTGTGTGTGATATTTGTTCCTGTCTTGCGGCTCTCAGACATCTCTATGTGGCTCTTACGTTTATTCTATGTGGCTCTTACGTTAAGCAAGGTTGGCCACCCCTGAGTCCAGTAGTACCTTACAGACCAACAAGATTTTCAGGGTATAAGAGGTACAAGATTTTCAGGGTTTTAGAGTCAGAGTCCAGCTATTCTGTTGCAGACCAGCAAGGCTACCCTCTGAGACTTAGGGGGTCCTTTAAAGTGGGAGGAACTGCTGTTTCCTCCTGCATTTAAAGGAGCTGATCAGACCGGCTGTGGCTACTCCCACGGCGAAGGGGGCTCCAGTGCGGGTTCATAACACTTCCCCCAACCCCAGGAAAATCAACTATTTTCCCGGGAGTCATGCTTTGAACCCACAATGGGCCGATCTGGACAGCCCTCTCTCTAGGGCTGCCAAGTCCAACTTGGGAAATATCTGGGGACTTTGGGGGTGGAGCCAGGAGACTTTGGGGGTGGAGCCAGGAGAAAGGAAGTGACATCATTTTGTGAAGTCACATCCTGTGATGTTGCTTCCACATGCTTCCACATGAACTCATGAAGTTTCCTAATACTGAATCAGGCCATTGGTCCATCAAGGTCAGTACTGACTACTCAGACTGGTAGTGGCTCTCCAGGGTCTCAGGCTGAGATCTTTAAAATCACCTATTACCTGATCCTTTTTTAGCTGAAGAGGCTGATACCTCCTGCATGTCAAGCAGATGCTCTATCACTGAGCAACGGCCCTACTGAATCCTTCCTCATCTCGGCAGAATATGATTTTCATATCATAAGAACAGGAGAGAAGCCACAGTGGATCGGCCCATCCAGTACAGCCCATCCAGTCCAACACTCTGTGTCACAACAGTGGCCAAAAATACCAGGTGCCCTCAGGAGGTCCAGCAGCGGGGCCAGAACTCCAGAAGCCCTCCCACTGTTGCCCCCAAGCACCAAGAATGCAGAGCATCACTGCCCTAGACAAAGTGTTCCATTTAGACCTTGTGGCTAATAATAGCCACTGATAGACCTCTGCTGGATGGGGACAGAGAGAGAGAGAGAGAGAGAGACAGACAGACAGACAGACAGAAAAAAGAAAGAAAGAGGGAGAGAGAGAGAGAAGGAAAAAAACTGGCAGAGGCACTTACTTCCATTTAGACCTTGTGGCTGATAATAGCCACTGATAGACCTCTGCTGGATGGGGACAGAAAGAGAGAGACAGACAGACAGACAGAAAAAAGAAAGAAAGGGGGAGGGGGAGAGAGAGAGAGAGAAGGAAAAGAGCTGGCAGATGCACTTACCCCAGGCCCAGCAGCAGCAACCTTTCAATCTTACACCAGCCGCATGCAAAAGCAGGCCCTTCAGTAAGAGCTTAGTCCCTCGTTAATCTCTGGGCGGGGCTCTCTTGCTAACTCTTAAAGGGGAAATGTCTGGTGAGGCTTTTCACTGCAGGCTCTTCAGACATTTCCCTTTTAAGAGGCCTGGAAGGGAAAGGGCCCGGCAGGCTCCGATGTTCCCCTCCTGTTGGCAGCCATTGCCTCCCCCCGGTGGCCAGTTTTGAAAAAGCGGGGGTAAGCATGAAAAATCGGTGTTTCCCCCGCCCTACCGGGGGACTTGGCAGCCCTACCTCTCTCGCAATCATTGTGAGAGAGGGCTGTCCAGATCGTTCCTCCCAGTTCCCCCCCCCTTTTGCACTTGGACATTCAAGTGTCCAAGTTCAAAAAGGGGGGGAACCCCAGTCCGCTCCGCACCCCGCTGGCTGCTGCTGCCTTCCCCCCCGTTCTCCCCAAACTTACCAGGCGGCTGGCGGGGCTCAGGGAAGAGTGCCTCCCCCGGCCGCCATTGCCAGCCGCCTTTGCCGCATGCCTCCACTGCACACCACCTCCTCCGCCGCATGCCTCCGCTGCACCCCACTGCCTCCTGCCACCGCCGGGGCTCGGGGAAGGGTGCCTCCCCTGGCCGCCACTGCCACACACCGCCTCCTTCTCCGCCAGGGTTGGGATGTGTAATCATCCCAACCTGGAAAAAAACGGTTGCTTTAAATCCGGGAGGGCTCCCGGATTTAAACAACCATGTGACCACGATCTAGGACTGGGAAGAGTCAAGTTCAGATTCCCACTCAGCCATAAAACTTATTAAGCATGATTCTTGTGCAAAATGGCTTCTTGTACAAACACACTTCTGCTATTCTATAATAGGCTAGGGTAGCCTATTTCCTTAGTACATCCAAAGGAGCTTTCTGTCACACTTTATGAGTTGGAGGTAAAGTGAAGAATACAGCAGGAAAATAGAACTTAAGGGAACTTCCACAATTCACACAGTCAGCTCCAACTGATTAAACAAAAGATTCCTAGTGTCAAGCTTGTAAATTATCTATCACATTGTCCATCAAAGAAGCTTAGAGTGGCATGGTTCTCCCCACTTCCATCTTTTAAAATGCATATGTACAGATTTAAGTAATCATAAATTGAAGATGCCTTCCATTGAGTCACATGCAACTGATCGAACTAGTTCACTCACATTGGTGATGGCTGTCCATAGTTTTAGGCTAAGATCATACCCAATCCTGTAGTCTGGAATGCTTAGAATTAGACATGTTGGAGACTGAACCTGGTATGTGAGTCATGGAAAAGAATGTACTCTACCTTGAGAGGTAGTCTCTCCCCCAAATCAAGTGTGTCCCTAAGTGCTTTCTGGGAATTAGAACTGTAGTGTGCATACTGAGTGCATTCTTCCTGAATGGCAGTGTCAAAATAATAATCAGGTATATGACTTCATTAACAGAATGTGTTTTAATCAGTCAGTTAATTGATTAAATATACATATGTTTATATATGGTTTTAGAACGATTAATCTGACTGGTAGCCCTAGTTATTTAAAAAACAAACAAAATGAAGATCCAAAATAAAAAGGGACAGGTAGCTTTGGACATTTCAGGTGACTTTAATGCTTTGTCATTATGTATGTTAGATGAAACAGATCTTCCCCTTTATTTTGGGCAAATATAGGTGTGGTGTATTTTTTTAATGTACAGATGTAGTGGGAGAAGCAGACAGCGTCAGTGGATTATTGTTAGTGGCATGTTTACTTATGTACAAGCTACATAAATGTGTCAGGCTGGCTATTAAGAATTCTCTGTTACTGTACCAGAGGGATTTTTATAGTGTCTACTTCTCCTTGCATAATTTATACAAATATACTGTAAGTACATTATGACTTGTCACAATCTCTGTCATTTTGCCATAGCCTTAATTTTTGCATGCTGGTTTGCTATATGCCTTAGGATTCCAGTCTGCTTTCCATTCCACTTGTTTTTTGAGAACAGATGCGAGGTGACATTACCACTGAACTGATATATTTTGCTTTGCCAGTATTCTCCTACAAAAGCTATCTGATGTGGCTGCTTCTAGGACATGATGCTGCATTTATCTCTGGCAGTGTACCATTGAGATAAGTCATAAGTTAACACAGCAACAGAGAGAACCATAAATCCTTCCTTTCTGCCCTGCCTGACATTGTTACTTAATTGTTAGTTCTAAATGCTAGGGCAAGAAATGACATGAAAGGCCATCAGCAGTACTGTAAGCATTAATCAGTTAAACTGGGTCATTTAATAATCCAAACCTCCAATCACGGATCAAAATTTGGCCTTCAATTAATTAGTGAGGCTGATAAGAAGCAAATACAGAAGTGCAGAAGCAAATACTCTGGGATTTTGCAATGCTTGCAAGGCTCATCAATAGGTAGCATGATATAATTTTATCCCAGCACCACTGTTTTGCTGTGATACTTACACTAGTGTTATGGAAATCAACTGGATGATGTCTACCCCCACCACCATTTTGCATACCCTTTATTTATTTTCCTTCCTTTCTTCTTTTCTTTCTTTTCTTTTCTTGGAGATTCGGTGTTTGTTCAGTCCAAGGCTTGTACACGTGTCCCAGCAATAGGAGAAGAAAGCTATTCCCTGGTAGCATGGATAGGTTTGCTTGTTTCCTTTACATGGGGATAGACATTTGTTGTGCTGTGGATGCTGTAAATAATATACCAACAAGGAAAGTAGTTCTATGCTTTACTCTACAGTCACATTCCCACAGCACTCATATAAACTGTGAGTGGCAAATGTTTAACACATGTCCAGGAGCTCTGGCTAGGATATGGCTCCCTTGTTTGCTGTACAAAGTGTGTAGCTGCTTTGAGAGTGGCTTTGCACTTGATGTAGCAAACATAATCCTCATTGGTGAGACTCTGGTGCTACCCACAGCAAAAGATGTGAATGAGAGACAGAGATTCTTAAACAAAAAAAAAAGACACGGCATAGAAATGTGTGTACCAGCTGTTAAAAGCTTTTGATCTGTCACCCACCTATTCACAGCAGGGAGCACCAATGTGATATCATTGTACGCATGGAGAGATGTTTGCCATGTAAAGCATGAAGCCGACCTCGCCTCAGTAGGGTTTCTAGAAGTGAACCTGCAGCATAAGACTCCTACTTTGCTTATGAAAACAGCTAATTCTAACATATGAATGATTCATAATGCTAAATTATTTTTTAAATCCTATTAATTCAATCAGCATCCTCCATCCTTGTGCTTCACAACTGACCTTGCTGTGAGTCCAAACACAGGTTTTTATTCAGGCTACTGGCAAGTTGCCTTTATAATCAAGGAAGGAAGGAAAACAATCAGCCTCCTCTCTCTCTCAGTGAATGGTCTTGCTGGATATTGCCATAGACATTTAGCTTCACAAAGTTCCCCTTGTTCTCTGTTCAGGCCATAACTGAATTTCATTTCATAAATGAAATGAATAGTTTCTTGTGATATGAAATTAGGTTCTTCGGTCACATTTTAGAAAGCAAGGTGAGAGGAGGAAGCCTCTGTGTGCCATGTCCTGTCTGGCATATATATATATCTTGGGAAAGCTTGGGGAAAAAACCAGTGAAGCTCTAATTAAGCTGCAAATCATTTTGAAATTCTCTTGCATTCTAAAGGAACATGTGGAGACATGTTACTTTTACAAGCAAGGTAAGCAAAGACAGTCTAGCCATATTTATTGAGAAAATGAATCTGGAGGGGTGATCTTACATATGATGTCATATATAGGTTACGCAGGGCTAATGTACCTTTCCATTTTAAACATACAACTGAATTTTCCAAACTCTCCCAGGTTGTTGCAGCATAACATTTTGGAGAAACGAAAAAATATTTTTTTCAGTGGAGCCAGGTAAGCTAAGCTGCCTGCCTCCTGTGCTGCTTAGGCTTTGACTGGGGAATATAGTGCAGGTTGTGCAGGATGGACCCCCTGCATGACCAAAAGGGGGTCCTTTTAAGGGGCTCTGGAGGAATTGGGTACACAACAGCAAACCTCAGGCCTGACGTATTGACCATGGACTCAGGAGGATAGTGGTGGGCAGGAATGGTGTAATCAATAAAGTTGTGACCGATTCTTCCCAGTATTGTTTCTTTATCATCCTTCTCCCCACCGCCATTGGCTAATCCCCACTCTAGGCACAATTCCAAAGCTTTTCACTGTAATCTGTTATATCCTTGGCTGGTTTTGGACAGCTTCTTTTTACCATGTAGGAACAGTACCAGCAAGATGATACAATGCAACTGGACCACTTTGGCACCAGCAGCCTATCTGCACAAGCAACAGTGGAGCACAGTGTCACAGTGTCTCTCATTGTTATTCACCTGGAAGTCTCTAGGTGACCAGTTTCTGCAAGAGGTTACACAAAGGGGGCACTGGCAAGAGTTCAGGAAGTATCCAGATGAAAAATATGTGTTTACCAATTTTTTTTTACAAACTGAGTCACAGTGTTGTACCGATCTCCGTTAGAAAGTTCTTATATCCACACTGCATTACGATTGGTGGAAATGACTCTGCCTTGTGTGGAGAACTCCATGACTGGTTCCTCACAGTACTCAGCATGACATTCCTACAGCTCTGGAAGCAGCTTACAGTACAATGCAAAGAACTGTATCCAGATTGGAAGGGAATATTCTCAGTGAAAGGGAATATTTGGAGGAAAATGTCTGCTGCTTTCTTGATACCTTCCATGAGAAAGAGAAACTGCTTATTTTCATGCTGTTGGGAGAACATTTATAAGACTAATGCTTTACTTTACTCATCTTGTCAAAGCAATATGAAAATGAAAGAGGCATTTTATATTTATCTAGAGAGTTTGTGCTCCCTGTCTTTAAAAATAAAGAACTCAATGTAAGCCAAGAGGTCAAGGAAGAAAAATGTGTGAGCTTCTCAGTTTCTCTAAAAAGATTTCAAGGTCCACAAACACTCTGAGTTCTGCTGGAAAGATGGCTAGTATATGTATAGTTAATACAAAGATGACTCCTTATATCTAATGAGAGGGTGACAGACTATCAAAACATGATAAAACAGACATTTTAAAAGCAAACTATTGCTGCTAACAGCAATAGAAGTTATTCGCACTGCATGTCAACCCTCCTAAAAGGACCCTAAAAGGACCCTATTACATGGGTATCTCAGCCTTCCTCCTTGGATTTCAAGGCACTGTGTTTTTGCTTTTCATTAAAATGAAAACAATTAGAACTTCATTACATGCATTTGCCTGTACATGTAATCCATTGGCAGATATTTTTTCCCTTTTCTTTTTTAATGATAAAATGAAAATAAATGACTACTAATATAGAATTAATTGTGTAATTACAATTGTGTAACTACAGTGTAAGACTGTAGTTCCCTTCTCTGGAAGCTTGTATAGTCCTTTTAGGCCAAGGGAGCTAATGGTTGGCATGGGCAAGCTATGCAGAGCTTAAGAACACTTCATTGTCCAGAGAATGCTTCAAGCTATAGTCCTGGCCAGAAGTGCACAGAGCCACAAATCCCATTTTCTAGCTCTGGTAGCTCCTGACATCAGCTTCTTTGGGTGCAATATTTTTGACTTCTCTTTAAGTATTGAGTATATACCATTCTGCTTGCAGTCAGGTGCCCTTTTATTTATTTAATAATATATTGATGTACCACATTGTCCAGCTTCAGGCAGTTTACAAAACACAGAACAATAAAAAAAAACCCCAAAGAATAAAATAATACCCCAGTAAAACAATTCATTAAAACTGAAATTAAAATACCACAACGCAAAAGTTGATCTAACCAGCAGTTACAAATAGTTGTTGAGTGTTGTCAGTTTAAAAAAAAAAATCTGACCTAAAACACACACACATGATAAGAATGTGAGGTACACTGAAATTTCTGGAGAAGCAAGAATGTCTTAGTCTGGCATCAAATTGCAGCCAAACTCAGCACTAGCTGAAGGAGAAGAGAGTTTCACAGATGAGGGGTCACAAACAAATTAAAAAACTGTTCCATCTTGCCACCTACCACCTCAGAATGTGATGGGCCAGAGGTGGTAAATATGACATTCTGTGTTGTGTTTCACTAACTATACTTTATTTCATTGTTGATGTTAAGAAGTTTGTCTTATTAGTGAGACCACTGTTTGTTGCTGGGCAGTCTAGACTCCTGTCGACCGAGAGGAAAACAGAGAGGGTGGGAAAAGAAACATGGAGGAGAAAGCAGAGCAGGGGCTGGAAGAAAGATTGAAAATCAAATGTATTAAGAATCTTCAACATAATGGATTAATAGAATATTTGCAAAAGGAAAGTCCAAAGCAGTTCAATGCATATAATAGGAACATGGAATGTGAGAAGTATGACTCAAGGTAAGCTAAAAATCATAAAACAAGAAATTGAACATTTCCACATTTCAATCCTGGGGGGGGGGGGTGAATTAAAGTGAACAGTATTAGAACATTTTCAGTCAGAAAATCACAAAGCATTTTACTCAGGGAATGATAAACACAGAGTCTAATAGTGAGGCAAGATGTAGCACAAGCAGTCAAGGGCTATAATGCAAAACCTGACCAAATAATATTAATCAGACTTAATGAAAAGCTTATCAATATAACCATCATTCAAGTTTATGCCCCAACTACAGTTGCTGATGAGGAAGAAATTGAAAACTTCTATGTAAGTGTCCGGAAGAAACTGATCACATACCTAAACAAGATGTGCAGATAATCATAGGTGATTAGAACACAAAAGGAGGAAACAAAGCAGAATCAAATAGAGTTGAAAGATCTGGGCTAGAAGCGTGAAATGAAGCAGGACAGCATCTCAGAATTTTGTGAAGACAACAATTTGCTCATAAACATGTTTCAGGCAATCAAACAGATGATTGTATACATTGGTCATTTCGTAGAAAAAGAGGTGCAGGAGCTTATTAGCATAACTCATTAGCATAACTTATTTGCATATGCTACACCACCTGACATCATCGGAAGAAAGAAAGAAAGAAAGAAAGAACGAACTGGCTGAGAGGGGACAGCTACTAATCCAAGCCTCAGAAATACCACTATTCTGGAAGGATAGCTTCAGTGGTGGCTGATGCCTTCAGAAGGCTGGTCAGAGGAACAAGGACCTTTCCAGGGGATGGGGTCATTTTCCTGCAGCCATGACACAAGCAGGCATTCCCCTGGGGGGGAGGGGCTGGCACCAACTCCCGGAGCTAAGCTCCCCCGAGCTCCTGCTCAAAATGACCCCTGATTGTATACATGGACGTCACCAGATGGCCAATACAGAAATCAACTAGATTACACAATAGGAAGCAGATGATGGAGAAGCTCTATTATCTAAAACAAGACCAGGTGCCAACTGTGCTACAGACCATGAATTGTTAGTATCAAAGATCAGAATAAAGCTGAAGAAAAACAACAACACTTTTATAGTGTCAAAATACAACCTAAGCAACATTCCTGAAGAGTTTAAAGACCATGTAAAGAACAGATTTGCACTACTAAGTTCAAACGAATGTGAACCAGAAGAACTATGGGCTGAAACCAGAGATATTACCAATGAAGAATGTGCAAAGACTCTTCTTGTAGCCAAAAGAAATGAAAAGCCTTGATGGATGACTGATGAAACTTTTAAAATTGCTAAAGATAGACAAGAAGCAAAAGTAAAAGGTGACAGAAACAAAATCATAAGTCTAAATGCAGTGTTCCATCAACTTAAACAGAGAGACAAGGAGAACTATTATAATGACTGGTGTAAAGAAGTAGACGAGAACAACAACAAAAAGAACAAGAGATCTTTTCCACAGGATCCATTGGTTACTGGAGTATACAAAAGAATTTCAGAAGAAAATCAGTTTGTGTTTCATAGATTACAGGAAAGGTTTTGACTGTGTGAATCATGAAAAGCTATGGCTGGTTTTAAAAGAACTGGGTGTGCCACAGTATCTAATTGTTCTAATGCACAACCTGTACTCTGGACAAGAGACTACTTTTAGGACAGAATATGGAGAAACAGAATGGTTTCCAGTTGCCAAAAGTGTCAGACAAGGTTTTATTTTCTCCCCTATCTCTTCAGCCTATATGCAGAACATATCATAAGGAAAACTAAATTAGAAGACAAATGGAGACCCACAAGAAACTTGCAGGATGGTTATCCTATTCCTTACATCTTTACTTCCTTCCCTCTCCTCCTATTTCTCTCACACTATTTCTCCCCTCTACCCCCTTTTCTTTCTATCTCTCCTCCATGCATGTGACTTTCTCTTTCTGACCCATCATCATTCTCTTTGTTTTTCTGCCTCCCCACCTCATCACTCTTTTTCTCTTTCTGCCTCCCCACCCCATTACTTTCTCTTTCTGCCCCCATCACTCTCCCAGTCTCCTGCCTGATTCCTCCCCCACCCTGCACAGCAGCAGCAGTGGCAGTACTCCCAGCCACCCACAGCTTCCTCTCCCCCCACAGAGGCTGACAATGGTAATTCTCATGGAGGAAATGGCTGGTTTGAAGGGTGGAGTCTATGGCATTATACGGGGCTGAAGTTCCCCTCTTCAAATCCTACCCTCTCCAAGCTCCACCCCTCAAATGCCCAGGAATTTCCCCACCTGGAGTTGGCAACCCTATTTCCTTCCCACCCAATAGCCAACCTACCTTTATCTGCCTGTCTTCAGCTTTCCATCTCCACCCCCCCTCCCCCACAGCCTCTACCTAGGAAAATTAAAGTCTTTCTCCACAGTGGGGACCAAAGCAGCTGACATTATTCTCTCCTTTTTATCTGCACAAAAATCCTGTGAGGTGGGTTAGGCTGAAAGCATGTGACCATTCCAAAATCAACCAGTCAGCTTCCACCACAAGATGGGGATCTGAACCTGAACCTTGCAGACCCTACTTTGAAGCTGTAACTGCTGCACCTCACTGGCTTTCATAGGGTAACTGCTGCTGAACAGTAGCAAGCAGCCAGGCCTAGTTGAGTCATGCAAATCAGGGGGGACCTGGCAACCCTAGACTGCTGCCAAGCCTAGGGTGGCCAACCTCCAAGTGGGACCTGGAGGGGACCTGGAGACCCCCCCCCCCAGAATTACAACTGGACTCTAGACAGCAGAGGTCTGTCTCCCTGGAGAAAATGGCTGCTTTGGAGGGTGGACTCTGTGGCATTATATCCAGCTGAGGCCTCTCCCTTCTCCTCCTGAGAGTCTACCACAAAACCTGTAGGAATTCCCCAGCCTGGCACTGGCAACCACTGTCAGGCCTGGGGCCCCAAGGCTCCCTCCCTGTCTCAAAGGCCGAAAGAGGCCTGGAAAGGGCCCTTTCCCCACCCTTTTACTGACAGACCCAGTTAGAAGCCTCTCTCCCCCACCACGTTCTAATCTCTCACCACTGATGCCTAGAGTTAGATCCCTGCAGAGGCCATTTCAAAAGGTTTTGGGGGAAATTTAACCTTCCCTGAGGGCTTTTTCCTATTTTTTTGGATTTTTCTGCAGACCCAGGAAGGCCTTTGAGACTGTAGAAAGAGGTGTTGGGGGAGAGTGAGCCCTCTGTTGGCAAAAATAAGTATCCACTCAAAAAACCTGCTCTGGGAAATAGTATAAAGACAAGTGGAGACCCGCAAGAAACTTGCGGAATGGTTATCCCATTCCTCACACCTTTGCTTCCTCCCTTCCCCCCTACCTCTCTCACACTCTTTCTCCCCCCCTTTCTTATTCTCTCTCTCTCCTCCATATATGTTACTTCTTCTCTCTTTCTGACCCATCATCATTCTCTTTGTTATTCTGCCTCCTCACCTCATCACTCTTTCTCTCTCTTTCTGCCCCCCATTCCATCACACTTTCTGCCCTGTCACTCCATCACTCTCCCAGCCTCCTGCCTGCCTCCTCTCCCCCCACAGCAGCAGTGGCAGTGCTCTGGGAATCACAATGGATCTCCCAGCTGCAGAGATCAATTCACCTTAGGGCTGCCAGCTCCAGGTTGGGAAATTCCTGGAGATTTGGGGGTGGAGCCTTGGGACAGTGAGGATTGGGGAGGCAAGCAGCCTCAGCAGGGTATAATGCCATAGACTCAACCCTCCAAAGCAGACATTTTATCCAGGGGAACTGATCTCTGTCACCTGGACAACAGTTGTAATTCTGGGTGCTCTCCAGCCCTTGTCAGGAGGCTGGCAATGGTAGTTCAAGTGAAGGAAATGGCTGGTTTGGAGGGTGGAGTCTATGGGATTATACTGGTCTGTAGTCCCTCTTCAAATCCCACCCTCCCCAGGCTCTACTCCTCAAATGTCCAGGAATTTCCCCACCTGGAGTTGGCAACCCTATTTCCTTCTCACCCAACAGCCAACCTACCTTTATCTGTCTTCAGCTTTCCATCTCCACCCCCCTCCTCCACAGCCACTACCTAGGAAAATTACAGTCTTTCTCCACAGTGGGGACTAAAGCAGTTTACATTATTCTCTCCTTCTTTTTATCTGCACGACAACCCTGTAAGGTTCATTAGGCTGTAAGTATGTGACTGGTCCAAAATCTCCCAGTCAGCTTCCACCGCAAGATGGGGATCTGAACCTGGACCTTGCAGATCCCAATATACTCTTACATTGTGAATATTACCAAGAAAAAAGACATCATATACTCATTCCTCTACTTTCCAGATTTAAACCCTTACAATATTATGTTGATTTTAACTCTGAAATTCTTAGGATATACCTTTTAGAAGACAGCCAAAAACCTGTGTCTTATGCGGTGGCAAGGTTTTGTGCTTTGGTCCTTAGAAAGCGGAACTATCTAAGAAAATGCTGAAGGCTGAAGTATGAATTTTGTTTGTGCTGTGATTTTAAACCTTATGTATTAGTTGCCAAAGTTTTATTTTAATCTTGCTGGTCTTGACCGTAATAAATTTGTTTTGTTTTGATTTGATTTGTTACATCACAATGGCTTTCACAGGGTGGCTCCTGATGAACAGAAGCAAGCAGCTGGGCCTACCTGAGTCATGCAAATCAGGTGATATCAAGTCACACAGAGGATACTGCCTAGGGATGCCAGCCTCCAGGTGGAACCCGGGGAACCCCCGGAATTACAGCTCTCTTCAGGCTACAGAGATCAGTTCCCCTGGAGAAAATGGATGCTTTGGAGGGTGTATGGCATTGTACCTCACTGAGGTGCCTGTCCTCCCCAAGCTCCACCCCCAAATCTCCAGGAGTTTCCCAGCCTGGATCAGCTGCCAGTGGCCAGTGGAGGTACTTGGCAACCCTAGACTGCTGCCTGTAAAAACCCTGCCTTTTACTGACAGAAACAGTTAGAAGCCTTCCCCCCCCCCCCCGGAACATTCTAATCTTTCACAGTTGATGCCTGGATCCCTGCAAAGGCCATTTCAAAAGGTATTGGGAGGGAATTCAATGGTCCCTGAAGAGGTTTTTTTTTACTTTTTGGATTTTTCTGCAGACCAAGAAAGGCCCCTGACTATGTAGGAAAAGCTGTTGGGGGACAGTGAGTTCTCTTTTAGCACATATAAGTATTTATACAGAAAAAAAACCTCTGGGAAATAGTATATAGAAAAGAGGCAGGACCCACAATACTCGTGGGGGGGTTTTCCTAAAGGCTGCAGCTCCAGGTAAGTCTTCTTCCTCCCCCGTCCCCCCGGCACCAGCAGCGAGGCCTCAGCGACTCTCAGCTGCTGGGCCTCTGATCTTCTGCCCCACCCCCAGCACCAGAGTTGAGGCCTCAGCAGCTCTGAGCTGTCGGTCAGCCACAAAGTTCCCAGAGCATTCTGCAGGGAATGCTCTTTAAGTTTTGGGGGGATTTAAATATCCCCCATATAGTTTTAAAAACTTTTAGGATTTTTCTGCACACCTGGGGAGTCCCCCAAGTGTGCAGGAAAATCTCTCTGCCCCCCAAGTGCCCCTGATGTGCGGCTTTAGATATCTGCATGCACGGGGGCACTTGGCTATTAGATATATAGATGTAGGTGGACTGAAAACTGGTGGAAGAAACATTAACTATCTGAGATACGCAGATGACAGCACATTACTGGCAGAAAATAATAAAGACTTGAAACAATTTCTGATGAAGATTAAAGCAGAAAGTACCAAAGCAGAATTACAGCTGAACATCAAGAAGACAAAAGTAATTACTACTGGGGAATTATACAACTTTAAGGTTGATGATGAAGAAATTGAAATAGTTCAAGATTTTCTATTCCTTGGCTCCATCATCAGCCAGAAGAGAGAATGAGACTGGTGAAGGCAGCCATGAAGAAGCCAGAAACGATCTTTAAGTGTAAGGATGTGTTGCTGATGACCAAGGTCAAATTAATCATGCTGCGGTATTACTGTGTATGCATGTCAAAGTAGGATACTGAAGAAAGCTGACAGGAAGAAAGTTGATTCCTTTGAAATGTGGTGTTGGATGAGAATTTTTGAGATACCGTGGACTGTCAAAATGACAAATAAATGGGTTCTAGGTAAAATCAAGCCTTATCTCTCCCTGGAAGCTAAAATGACTAAACTGAGGCTATCATACTTTGATCACATCATGAGAGAAGTCATTGGAAAAGATAATCATGCTAGAAAAAATTAAAGGCAGCAGGAAAAGAGGAAGACCCAACATGCGATGGATTGACTCTATAAAGAAAGCCAAGGCCCTTAGTTTGCAAGACCTGAGCAATGACAGGATGTTTTGGAGTACATTAATTTATAGGGTTACCATAAGCTGGAAGCGACTTGATGGCACTTCACACACACATTAAGAATCCAGCTTCGAATTGTCTCCTTTCTCATATCAAGCTTTAAAAAATGCTTATCTCTAGGGAACTCCTTTTTAACACAGATATTTAAATGACCCAGCCACATGGATGGGGACTGCCTTGTGGGTATTTCCCATGATTAGGCCCTCACCCATCTAACTGGGACTTCTGAATGTGAATGCAGATAAGCAGTTCTCATAGAGTTGGGAGACTGTCTGAAAAGCACCAGACACAGATAGCTCTGGTTACAGTAAGATGCTTCAAAATTTATAAATGGGCCGTTTTAAATTAAAAGGTATGTTCTGATCACTGTGTCTGCTTAATTCTTTGGGACTGTGTCTACTCCTATCCTGTTAAAAGAATTCCAAGCCAGAGGGATGAAATCTATGGTCATTCTAATCGCTGGATCCATTTCCTGTGAAAGCTTTCTCTCTTATAGTCACCAGGCTTCTTCTGTTGAGTGACAACTTCATCATTCCTGTGGAAGGACACTGTCATAGGTGAAAGGAGACAATCACATAGGTGAAAGGAGACAATCTTCCAAGAAACCAAATGCAATTTGACAGATGATTGTCTATGACTCAATTATATTCCATTTTCAGCACAGTTGTATTAAAAAAAAAGAAAAAGGAACAGCACTTACACCTCTTGGCATTCCCTCTTGTTGCCCGCTGGCACTTCAGGTGCCAATTGGAGGAAATGGGGTGGGGGGGGGGTGAACAAATGTGTGCAAGTGTTGTATCAGTGTGCTTACATTGCACCAGCATTGTATTGGCATGTTTATACTACTCCAGTTAAAATCATAAGTGACATGGAGTGGCTCTAGCATTCCACGAAAACTCTATGGTAAAACTGTAGAGGTTTTGCAAAATACTAGAGCATCCTCTATGCCACTTCAAGTTTTAACTGGAAGTGGCATAAGCATGCTGGCACAGTGCTGTTGTGCTAGGTTCTGCTCCCCAATTCCCTCTAGAAGCCTGGCGCTGTGGCCTGGCAACCCTACTTACAGTTCACTCTTGTGTGTTGCTGTACAGTATATCCTCACCACTGACAGGACTCCTGTTCTGGGATCACCATGAATGGCAGACCAGTAGGCCAAAATGGCCTTAGGAAGGACCTCAACTCCCTCATGAAGGAAGGTCTGTCTCAGGAAAGTCACATGCAGTGCCAGACTTGTCTGCAGCATTGCCAAGAGTATTGTGCAGCAGTGGCAACCAAGCTTGCCTGGCTGGGCAGGTGAAGTGGGTGCTATTGAAAGTCTCCTAGCCAGGCAGACAAAATGGGCATTGCACTACTCACCCAGAGTACATATTTCCTCCCCATGTAGACACAGCTCTGAGGAGCTGGTGATGGTGCAGAAGCAGGGTGCAGATTCAGAATGCTAATTTCTGCTCTCCCTCTCCCAACATGCAGAGAGATCATGTGCTCAGGACTACCCATGTCAGGTATTTGGGCTGCAGACCACAAGTAAATGAAATCATGCATCATAAATCCATAAATAGTGAGGGTCTCCTGTAATGCCTGCAGTGTAACTAAGGACTTGAGTTGCAACAACTAAAACAACATTCCTAAATCTACTCACAACATATTATGTCTTTGTCAATGTTACATTGCAGAGGGGTTCAGAAAAAGGGGTTCAAGGTCCAATAACCCTTGAAATGCCGAACAAGGCACTACTAATAGTTGTACTTCTTATCATGTCTCCCCCCCACACACACATGCAAATACTGAAGCTTCTTTGAATGTCCCCCCCCCCCCGAAATAATGCAGTGAGGAAGAAGATTTGAGAGAGGCTTGTAGAAGCCATGAGTTTTAGTTTTGAAATATGAGAGGTGACATAAGATAAGTGTTCTTGTTTAAGAAACAGGAGAATATGAGCAAATATGAACAAGCCCTCGGGCCAGATAAAGGTAAATGAATTAAACAGGAATGGCAGGCACAAATGAAGGCCTTGTCAGTATACCAAGAAATATGTGATATTTATCCATGAGATTCCCCCAGCCTTCAGCATTAGATTTCAGTGGTCATAGTAGGTTCATGGGGCAGGGTAGGTAAAATCCACCTCTAGAAAGTCATTGTGCTTGTAGTTCCTCGAATCCAACCTGGTATCATTTTTTAAAGTGCAAAAGATAGACAAGTCCAGAAAGAGCTCTTTCCAAAGAGTAAAGCGTAAAAATACTTTTACTTCACTTGACATTGGACAGTATAGCCTTTTGAAACAAAATTTGTTTTTCAGAGCTGCCACTTGAAAAGGGCTTCTTGTGTGTAACCACCCAACATCCCCCCCCCCCATAGTGGAGGAAAGGAAACCCTATAGGGTGGCCTTCTGAAATTAACTAAGCATATGTGCCAGAGTATACATGATTAGATGGAAGAACGTACAGTGCGATCCTAAAAACACTTTCATGGGAGTAAGCCCTATTGAATAGATGAGTAGGATTCTGAGCAGATTTATTTAGGATTAGGAATGTTTGAACACTTGCTTGTTTGGCTTGCGTCCTGTTCACCAGTCATGCACAAAGACCTGATTTTTCAATGACTGTGTTTCAGTAAAAGCCTACCCTTTGGTGTTCATTTAAGTAGGCCTAGTGATGTTAATAGCAACTGATCAATTTGCAGCATCGTTGTGCATGAACAGTTCTGCAAAAAAAAACCCAGTGCTAAGCCATTTGGTAGGCATTTGTGGCTGTTCAACATGAAGCATATTGACTAGGTGATTGATACCTTTGAAAATAGCGAGTTCAACTGTTGGATACATTCATGACGAAATTCACAGCATCCCTATTTAGCTTCTCTCTCTTAATGGCATACAGTTAGGAAAAAGAAAGCATTTTCAGAATGAGATAGCTGCTTTTTTAACAAATGGGTTTGGGGTTTATTTTTTAAAAATACCTGTTTTTCTTCTCTTTTCTCTCTCTTGTTACATCTTGATGGTAGCTGATTTTTTTAAGGGTGTGATTGGGTTCCATACGAAGAATATTTTCACTAATTCCAGAGTGGCAGCTGTATTCATCTGCTAAAGTAAAATTAAACCGGAGCACCTTAGAGTAACAAGATTTATTTCCACATAAGCTTTTGTGAGTTGGTGTTCACTTCATCAGATGCAAGAAGAAATTATTTCAATTAAATTAAATTAACTAAAAATACTTATTACAAATTCTTTATTAGAATTTCAATATGTTATATTTTCATCTAATATATGTTATTTGATTTAAGAGCCTCAGTAAATGAAAATTGTTCTATGTTGGCTGTATCACTGTGCTACATATTGTGGGGAAAACATTTCCACATTGATGAGTCACCACTAAAATAAGTGGAGTCTTCTATTCAAAAGTTGCACTGATGTGCATAGGGCTTAATACCCAATGTGCTTAATAAAATGCGATGCTGAAAGTGGCCCTTAAAGCATTTGACATCATTGCTTCCACTTCTTTCTGTCTATTCATAACTTTCTTATATGGATGTTAAATTCATGTACTGTGTTTGAATTTGTAAACAGTGTAGTAAATTATGTTGAACTTCCTTTAAACGCTGCTGGGGAGAGGTGGGGGGGGGGGCTGCACACACCTACACTCCGAACCCCAAGTTTGGGGCTCAGAGCACATGCGTGTGACCCCCTCCTCTCCCCCAGCAGTGTTTAAAGACTTACTTTAAAAGCTGCTGGGGGGGAGGCCATGCACGCCTGCACTCCAAGCCCTGAGTTTGGGGCTCAGAGTGCAGGCGCACAGCCCCTGCCTCTTCCCAGCCATGTTTAAAGTAAGTCTTTAAACGCTGCTGGGGAGAGGCGGGGGAGACCAGATGGTTGCTCTTGAGGTGGGGCTTCCCCCCACCTGCCTGCTGGGAAGGAGCCCTTACAAATTGTGCAATTCCCACAAAATGGGGGGGGGGGGGTCTGGCAACTAATGCTCCCTCTAAGTAAAAATTTTACTTTGTGAGCTACTGGCATTAAAGTTGTGAGCATGCGATTTGGCTACTGCATAAATTAGTTTGCTCTGGAGCCATCCTTCCTGACAACAATGTGTGAGCCAGAGGCTAAAAAACTGAGCTAGCTCTGACTCAGCTTAGAGGGAACACTGCTGGCAACCCTACGAAAAGCCCAGGGGTTGGCCAAGCCTGGTGAGCTCCTGAAGGAGCGGAGCAGGCTAGAAAGGCCAAGGGACTCCCAAGCAAGAGTGGTGGCTGAGGAGCTGGCTTGAAAGTGACACCTCCCCAAGGCAGGTATACTTACCTAGAGACAGGCTGCACCTAAGGTTACCAACACTGTGTTGAGAAATTCTTGGAGATTTGGGAGTGGAGCCTGGGGAAGGTGAGGTAGGAGGGTCCTCAGTAGGGTATAATGCCATAAAGCCCACTGTCCAAAGCAGCCATTGTCTCCACCAGAACTGATCTGTGTCATCTGGAGACCAGCTGTAACTCCAGGAGATCTCCAGACCACATCTGGAGGTTGATAACCATAGCCATATCACAGTGTTGGATGTCATGGAGGTATGAGGGAATCTCAGGGAAGCGGGATCTGAAAAGGGAACAAGGACTAAAAGGGAAACAGACCACTTCCCAAGCCCAGGAGGAACCCAGGGGAAAGCCTTCCTAGTTTGTGAAGAAGGGAATCCAGTTTGAGGCAACAGGAAGGTGTGACACAACAGCTTACATACAGCAGATGGAAATATGACTATGTTTCTTTTTTGATTTTACAGCTTACTCTTTACCAAAGTGAAGCTGGAGTTGGTGCATAAAGGAGCAGAAGAGGCTTTAGTGACTTGCAGGCATATGCTGCATCTGTGGCAGACACTATATAGTGTTTCACAACACAGGTAGGTTTTTCTTTAAGTAGAATTGCTGTTAGGCCGAATTCTCAAAGCAATGGTAAATCTGTTATGTGGGCTGAATCACTTCAGGGTATAATAGGGTTGCCAAGTCTTACTTTTAAAAAAGCAGGGGAGTCCTGTTCTGTCCTGTCTCCGGTAGTCCCGCGTGTGTGCAAAGCACGTGCTCCCCGAAATGACGTCACCCGGAAATGATGTCATCATGCTGGGCACATTGCTGGGGCAATGCTCTGGTAATCACCCTAAAACTCTAGGGTACCATAAAGTTTTCAGGGTGATTGCTAGAGCGTCGCCCCAACAACGTGCCCAGCGTGATAATGTCACTTCCAGGTGACGTCATCATGCTGGGCACAGATCAGGCCAATTCGGGGGTGGGGCTCCCTCTGCCAGCTGGATCCAAACCAGCAGTTTGGGGACCTATTTAGCGGGGGAATCCCTGCCCCCCGGGGGGACTTGGGTATAAATGGGGGCTTACATGACTGAATGGTGGATCCCATCCTTGTCACCAAATATTGTATAGTAAAGTAACAACAAACACCCTATTTCCCTTACCTCATTGGTTTATTATTTAACACTGAACTTCAGGGAAGATAACTTGTCTTGAAAAGAAAGGAAAACAACAATACTAAGCTAAAGTTCTTTCTTGTCCATTAGGCCCAAGAGTGTCCTGGCCTATTCCGGAACATTTTGTGTAGACCCAAAAGTCCTGCATCTTACTAGCAGGGAAACGAACTGTGTCTCTCCTTTGTGGTTAGCCTCTTAAAGAGACAGTACACAACACTAGCAGGCTTTTAAAATATTCTCAAAGCCTTCTTTCTGTGCCCTTGCCTGCAGAGTTGAGGTAGTTAGCAACCAGAGACAGGGCTTTCTTCATGGTGGGACCTCACCTTGGAAACTCTCTCCCCCTTGAGGCTTGTCTGGCATCTAAATTGCTCCCCTTTTAGGCACTAGGCTAAACCATTACTTTTTAGTCAGGGTTTTCACTAGGGTTGCCAGGGCTCTCAGAGCAGCCAGCAGGGGACGGGGGTACACTTACTGGGGAGGAATGCCAGAAATTAATGCAACATGCCTACATGACCCAGAAGTGATGTAGGCATGTGGAAGGAATGACGCTCTGGTTTTGGGGCAAAACTCTACAGTAGAATTATCTCCTACCATATTGCTTTGCCCAAAAACCAGAGTGCCACCTCCCAACATGCCTACATCACATCTTGGTCATGTGGACATGTCGGATTAATTTCCGGCATTCCTCCTTGGGTGGGGGTAGTTCCTCCCTGCTGGCCAGCTGGCCAGCAGCAGAGAGGTGGTGGCTGCAAGTGGGAGACCCCCTCCTCCACTGGGGGGTGGATCTGGCATCCCTAGTTTTAACAGATATTCCATATTTTAAATATGTTATTCTGATTTTCTTTTACCTTGAGGACTATTTTATTACTATAATAATAAGTTTCCAAATTTTGCTTTATAGGGTTTTTTTTATCCCTCTGACTTGTTTTTATGTTGTGGCTTTTTATGGCTTATTTCTCTGCTATTGTATGGTTTTCTTGTGATGTTTTTACTTTCTGGACAACCTCAAGCAAATCTCTGGAGAGGCAGCATATACTTAGAGAGCAATTCAACTGCCCTTGTTCATTCCTTGAAAGTACAAGTACCAGCTCTTCTCAAGTGACAGAAATGGTGATGCTGGTAGTGTCATTGGTTCCACCATCATGTATACAGAGCCCACAAGGTCCTGCTATCTAGGACCCACAAAAAACATAGAACCCACCCTACCTCCAAGTACTGAATCAGGGATGCTTTATTTAAAAGTTCTTAATTCCAGAAGAGATCAGCATAGGCATTCATGGCCAGGTAAGTTTTTGAGTGGGTTGGGGATCTCTAACTGTTGTGGACTCACTTGCAAGGCTGTCTGAGCAAGAGTAGTACATTAAGGTTAAAGATAATCTTTGGTCATTTTTTTAAGGGATGAAAAAATGTTAAGCATGTAAAGTTGCAATTCTATACTCACTTAAATGTTTGTAAATCCTACAGAGGTCAGGAAGATTTATGAGCATGTAAGTGGGTCCAGGATTCCTGCCTAAATCTATATATAGATGCATGAGCAAGAGACCTGAAATTTGCAGAAACTACTGAGCAAATGAAGCGATGTTACTTTATACCAGTTGGAAACTAGGAGGGGACAGTGTCATATAACCAGCCAGCTTTATAGGAACCAGAGTCAAACCTCACTTGGAGAATGGCAAGTGCAGAATCATAGAGCTGAAAGGGACCATCAGGCCTGATACAACTCCCAGCTAAGGTACAAGCTCCCTTCCATCAGCACCCAGCCCTCAGACCAATTGTTGTTAATGACTGCTTTTAAGAGCAATCCATAATGGATGAAACAGAAAATGTGAGTGATTGACTGTCTTTCTCAGAATGAGTGGCAGGGCTGTTTATTAAATTGTGAGCAATCACATGCTGAAGAGGAAACACCTTCCTTCCTTCAAGGTCTTCAAAAGGCACCTTCACTTAATTTTTGTTATGTGTCAGTTTAATCAATTAATATGTTAATTAGTTAGAAGCAGACCATTAATTAAAAATCTTTAATTACTTGGTAACCATTCTTTGTACATACCCTCCCTTATGTGAGATGGGAAATACAGGGATATTGTACTTCACCATAATACTGTGACTGTAATACTATACTTCAGCAGCATTTTTGTGTGAAAAGCTATCCACTCAAAACAGCACATTGACACTGAAGTAGGGTTGCCAGCTCTGGGTTGGGAAATACCTGGAGATTTCGGGGGTGGAGCCTGAGGAGGGTGGAGTTTGAGGAGGGGAGGGACCTCAGCAGGGTATAATGCCATAGGCAGGCAGTCATTTTCTCCAGGGGACTGGATCTTGGTCATCTGGAGATAACTTATAATAGCAGGAAGATGTCTGTATGATTCAAGAAAGGTCCTACATATGAACAAATTACCCTAGCTACATGACTCCTGAGGTGGATAACAAATGGAAAAAAATGAACGAACAGGTAACTTACATGAACTCCTGAAAATGGTAACATGAAATAAATCAAACTATAGTCAGCAGACTATTGATCAACAGAGACAAGGCAAGAATGGCAAAGGAATAATGCAAAAAAAACCCCTTTAATTATTTCCTCTTGCTTCTTGAATATGTTTAAAGTAAGAATGTCAAGATCACCGTGGCTCGTGATCTGCAGTGAGAAGGCAGCTTTCCAAAGAAGAATGTAGGACAAATTTGATGAAGGGTTTCTCTCCTGCCTTTGCCATCCTGTAAGACACTTTTCCTTTTGGTTGTGAGCATCATAATGATCAAACATTCCTGGGCATTTGCACAGCTGGCGAGGAAGAGCCTCAATGGGGGTACCCAGTGTGGTGCCCAAGAGCACTGTGGCACCCGCCAGCACCTCTCCTGGTGCCTGCCAAATACTTTTAGAAAGTGGGAGGGGCCAGCTGGAGCTTTTGCCCAGCAAGACTTTTGATTGGCTGTGCAGATTAAAAGGCATCCTGTTAAACAGAGTTTGTGCCTGAAATGTTGAAGAGTTAATGTTAGAACTATACCTAACCACATTCCCTGACATTTTGTTGCTGGCCGCTTGTGACAGCCATTTTGTAGTTGTGTTCACCACCCTGTATCAGAACTCCAGGGGTGCCCAGCCCACATGCTCAAAAAGGTTATAGATCCCTGGCCTAAGTTATATGTGGGTATTATAAAACTGATGTATGGTAACAGAAAAGCCCATGATAAAAATAGGTCCAAACTGATATTTTTACAAAATAAACAAAAATATTTATGAGACTAGGGAGTTATCCCTAGTTAAAGATGCAGTTATTTTCTATTAAATAATAACTCCTCATAACTAAATCTGTTTTCATGCTAGTTTCACATAATCTGTTTTAGCATACCAAAGAATTCATATGTGCAGATTCCATCCTAGAATTTAGAATTGCAGTACATTATAAATATAGACCATCATCCACAGTATTTATTTGCTCCAGAATTCATCACTCTTTGTGCTCAAGCATAATATATTGTATTTTCTAAATCTTATCAAACCATTCTGATCATGTTGGTGGGGTGTTTTTTTTCCCAAATCCCTGCTTTATTATGGAATGGCTATATCATAGCAGTTCAGAGGTCTCCAGTTCAAATCCTAACTCTGCAAATAACTTACTAGGTGGCTTTAGGCTAGTTTCTCTCTCTCCTTCAACTTAGTGCCCTTCTTCCCATTTGCATTATAGGGACAATAATACTGACGTACCTTACAAAACTGTTGTAAGGATTTAAGAGATAATGTATGTGAATTGCTTGTTCAAATGCTAAACAGGGCAATTTTCCTTTCTTGGGGCGAGGGCTGGCTTCACTGTTAAATATTTGGATTTACACTGTTAAAACCATTGTTAAATAGTTAAACATTTGCAAACTTGCTAGTAGTTTCATTCATGACTGTCTTGCTTCAACCTTGCTTGTGTTTCTTGGTAAACCCATTCCTAATTGTTCTGGGCGATAAAATTTCCCATTTTCCAGATGAGTTTCAACCAGGTAACAACACCAGGACGTCTTGTGAAGGTGCTTAGTGAAGAGATCTGCCCCAGGTTTTCATGTCTAAATACCAAGCTGGGCATGCCACAAGCATAGGTTTAGTGGGGCCTAGAGATCTCCTGGATGTCTATTCTACAGAGATCAGTTCCCCTGGAGAAAATGTCTGCTTTGGAGGGTGGACGCTATGGCATTATAACCTACTGAGATCTCTTTCCTCCACAAAACCCATCCACCCCAGCCTGCACCCCAAATCTCTAGGAATTTCCCATCCTGTAGTTGGCACATCTATACAAGCAGCTGTTGTCTGATGTTCTCTACAGTTACGACCTTTTTTTGTCATCTTTTGTATTCAGTTCAACTTCCGATGAGATGGGGGCGTTCTTTTGATTAATTTTCAACATCAGGTTTTTTGGTTACCTGAGGAGGGGTCCAAGTAGGAATAGACCTCTCCTTGTTTGTAGGTGGCTTTGTATTCTGTTTTGCCATAGCAGCCAGCCAGTTTACTATTAGATTTGACAAGCTGGTGACCCACAGGGCTGATCCGACCATACAGGCAAACTAGGCAGTCTCCTCGGGCACCAGGATTTAAGGGGCTTCAGATTATACGGAAGTGAATTTCTATTCTTTATTCTAGCACTGTAGGCCAGGCAGATTACTGTTAGATAGTGATGAATGATAATAGTGGGCATTTTATTCTAGAGTAGATGGAAGTTCCAAATGGAACAGCCTCTGGTGAGCTCTAAAGGAAGCAAGAGAGAGATAGTATGGTGTAGTAGTTTGTATGTCAGGCTAAGACCTAAGAGGCTCAGGTTCTAATCTCCACAGCCATGACCCTCATTGGACAACCTTAGCCCAATCACTTTCTTTTACTAACCTACCTCAGAAGGGGAGGGAAGGCAGGATGGTGTAGCCTGGTCTTGTCAGATCTTGGAAGCTAAGCAGACTCGGTACTTGGAAGGGAACCAAGGAAAATTCTGTAGGGGAAGGCAATGCCACACCACCTCTGCTTCTCCCTTGCCTTGAATGCCCCTTAGTGGAGTCACCATAAGTTGACTGCAATTTGTTGGCACTTCTACATGCACACCTCAAAGGGTTGTTGTGGGGGCAAAATGGAGGGTGAAAGATCCATATACAACATAATGAGCCCTTTGGAACTCAAAGTCTTTTCTGTTTTTCATATGATTCTAGGCAGAAACAGAATTGTCACCACTTTTCAGCTAGCTTTTCAGCAGGTGGAAAGTGGTACTTTATACTGAAATGTGCCAAATTGCTCTGAGTGTGTCCATCACCACTACCACCACCTGCTTTGCCAGTTTGCTTTGTCAAAATGGCTCAAATGGTGCTGCTAGTGACACGAGCAATTCCCATCACTTTGGAAGAACCATTCCCTTCAGCATGTTTTGACAGCTGCTATCTTGCACACACAGATGTTTCTGCTTTCAGAGCTGGTGGCAATTGGATCGGATTGATGCTCATTTTGTAGGCCTGCCTAATACCCTGTGTTTTCTGTAAGCCACCATCTATCACATTGTTGCTGTTGTCGTTCCCTTGCAGTGATTCTGAGAAAGCAAGCAGTGTGACTGAGGTGCCGCCAGTCAAGAAACATAACAGCATGTATCTCACACTTCCTGATGCCCATGATAATGACTCTGGTAAGAGGTATTTTTTTTAAAAAGTCTTCTTGTGGCCAGACTTTAGTGCAAACAAAGGTAGACCATCTCCCCACATAAAAACTGAAAATAGTTTCTTGCCTTAGGCATTCATTCCCAGTGATGTGCCATGAGAAATAAATTGATGAGATAAAGTTCATATGTGTCAGAATAACATGCCACAGAAGAGGCTGACTTCTTTTTCTATATGTTAGTCACTGTTTGAGGCTTTGCCTCTTTCCCATGGTTTTGCTGGGGGAGGGGAGCTAATTCTCTTGTGCCTCTGTGTTTGATTGGCTCATCCAGTCACTCCTGAAATACAGGCAGAGACTCAGAGGAGGTTGCTCATTGTGCCTCTGCACAAGTCATGGCTAATGCAGCTGCAAAAATAATGCAGCTGCAAAAAACACTTTTCTTCCACCTTAGTTTAGCCTGGAAGATGACCCCTACATTGACTCAGCTGATCTGGCCACCTGGATCCATGTCTGATTACATCAAGACTAGAACACTGTAATGCACCCTGTATAGGTTTTCTCTCAAAATCAACACAGAGATTCCAGTTGGTACAGAATGCTGCAGCTCAGTTATTATCAGGAACTAGGCAGAGCATGCATATTATACCAGTTCTATGGTGGCTCCATTGGCTGCTCATTAGTTACTGGGTTCAGTTAAAGATACTGGCTGTCCCATACAAAGCCCGTCATGGCTTTGGTCCCTCATATCCACAAGACCATCTCTTCCACTGTGCCTCACCTCAGCAACATTGTTCATCTGACCAGGCTCTCCTGCAGGTGCTGTCCTGCAAATAGGCAAGATGAATGACTGCCTGTTCATGTGCATTCTCTGTAGTGGACTCTACCCTGTGGAGTAGCCTGCCTGATGAGTTCAGGAAAGCTCCCATGCTTCTGGCTTTCCAAAAATTATCTATAACAGAACTGTTAAGGAGGGCATTTTTACAAAGGAAATAGGGCTGCATTATAACAGAATGATTCAGGATAATGTTTCAATAAAGGGGAACTGGACTGTGGACTGTACTATCAATATGTATTATCTGCTGTTATATGTTTTATCATGCTCCTGGTATATATATATTTATTTATGTAATATCATTTCTTGCATTGTTTAACATGTTACATTTAATATCTATGCCTTGTTTCAGGTTTCTGCAGTCCTAGTCCTATTATATGGTTTATTAGATGTCTCCTCATCCTATTGATTGCACTGATTTACATTGTATAATCCACCTCATTGAGAAAGATGGACTATAAATAACATAAAGAAATAAACTGGCATGAGGTTGAATGTTATTAATTTGTTGAGGAGAGGGCATCAGCTTTGCTCTTGGCCTGCTGTTTAATACTCAAAGGTCTCTTCTTAGAAACTCAGATGATCTCTATGTCAGATAATGGGAACAATATTTATCTCATGTGTGCAGAGCTAGATGACTAGATGCAGAGGACTAGATGACCTGCAAGGTCCCTTCCAACTCTTAACATTCTGTGATTCTATGCATGCTATTCATTGAACCGCAAAAGTAAAAGTTCTGCATCACTGTAATACAAAATCTGCACCAAGAAAAATTGGATCCTGTGACATCTCCATTATTAAATCCAAGTTGCTTTACTGGATAAACAACAGATTAATTTACAATAAAAATCAAATTTAAACTATTAAAACTAATTTTTAAGTTATTGGACAAAAAGCAGAACAAATAAAAGCAACAGTAGTTTAGAGGATGCAGCAGAAACAAATACAAAAAGCCCCTCTACTACTCTAAGCCATGTTAAATAAAACAGTCTTATAGTTGAGTAGAGAATTCTGTTTGTGAGCAGGCTGACTCCTTGATGGATGCTAAGTGGACTATATTTAATGGATTCCTGTCACATGACACGATTTATCACTGAATTTGGTATTTGAGCAGGAGCCCATGAGCAATCTGGTTTTCTTTCTGATTATAATACGGTAATTTATTTCTTAAGTAATATTTCCTGAGTGGTAGCCATGTTAGTCTTTTGTAGCAAAAACAAACTGGAGTCTGGTGGCACTTCAGAAACAAACAAGTTTTTGTTCTAGCATAAGCTTCCATAGAGTAAAAGTCATATAAAGAACACAAATGTGAAACTAATGAACTCTTCACAATAATATATAATTTGTCCCTTAGTCTAAGGCATTCATATTGTCATCACTGGTTGCAGAGGGGATGGAGGAATGAGCCCACCATTTTCAGTTAGCTTTAGGAGAGTGATATGATTAGAGCTGTAATGTAAGTTTTGTTTGCCTATATATTTCAGGCTCCCAACGAGCTTCTTCTCTCGCAGCATCACGGCTGGAGCAGGCCATGTCTGAAGTAACTATGCACAGTACTACTTTGAAGCAAGGGCCTATGCAGCTGTGGACAACTCTTGAACAGATTTGGTTGCAGGCTGGTAAGCCTTTTGTCTATTCTTTCATGATGTGCCAGATGTTAGCTGTCATTCCCAGCTCCAGATTCCAAGTTCTATTTTTAGGGATGCCACCTGCCTGGGGAAGGAGTGTTCTATCTCTTTAACAGAGATTTAGTGGGTTCTTATTTACTGGGTGCTGTTGTGTACCACCATGCCATAAAAAGCTTTAACTGCCCATTTCCACACATTACGCTATTGATTAAGGAACAGGACATTTTTCTCCAGGCCCTGTTCCACATTCTGTTCCATACCAGTGATCTGTTTAGCAGCTCAAGGCCTCATGTATTTTCTTGTAGCTTTCAGTATGGTTTTCCAGTTAAGCTTATAGCCTTCAGCATGGGTCTCCCTGTTGTGTGTGACCCAGAAAAAGTGGTTATGTTGGCTCCATAGACCCTGTAAATGCTTTAGGGCAGGGGTGTCAAACATGCGGCCCATGGGCCAGACCAGGCCCTCAGAGAGCTCCTGTCTGGCCTACAAGGAATTGGCTGTCTCCTACTTCTTTCTCCAGTTCTTCTGGTGCTGCTGCTGCTTCACAGCTTGCTTTACCAGACTATCTGAATCACACAGGAGAGATAGATGGGCAAGCTTCTGGTCCCTGCACTGGCTGAGGCTCCTCCCCCTCTTCCTCCCAGGGGGAGGGAGGGAATGAGCCAGAGCTTGCTTCCTGGCCAGGCTGCCTCAATGGCACAGGAGACAAAGGCAAGCCTTTCTTCCCTTCCATTGGCTGAGGCTCCTCCCCTTTGCTCAGCTGCCTCAATCACTCAGGAGAGTGCAAAGCCCCTTTAAGACCAACAAAGTTTTATTCAAGGTATGAGCTTTTGTGTGCCTCGCTACAGTGTGTGTTTTGTTGGGCTTATTATACCAGGGCTCTCCTATGTGCAGCTAGGTTCCCTCCCCCTTTTCACTGAATTCATGTCCTCATGACCCAGTCTTTATCAGTAGGAAAGCAATATGAACTATTTAGATGAGGACTACTGTAATGCTCTCTACATGGGGCTGCCCTTGTCTCAGCTCCGAAGGCTGCAGCTAGTGCAGAATGCCGTGGCCAGGCTGCTGATGGGTCTCTCGGCACGAGACCACATCCAGCCTGCACTGAGGACACTGTACTGGCTAACTATAGCATACCAGATCTGATTCAAGGTGCTGGTTTTAACCGTTAAAGCCCTGTGTGGTCAGGGCCCTGCCTATCTAAGGGACTACCTTTCCCATATACACCCCAGAGAGTGCTGCGGTCAGGCACTCAACATTGCCTGACCCTCCCTGGCCCTACAGAGGCCAGGTTGGTAACCACCAGGGCCTTCTCAGTGGTGGCTCCTCACTGGTGTAATGAGTTCCTGGATGACATCAGGGCCCTGTGGGACCTTTTGCAGTTCCACAGGGCTTGCAAAGCGGAGCTCTTCCACCAGGCCTTTAATTAGGAGCCGCCACTGGGGGAAGTGGCCTCTGGAAAAGCGCCAAGTGAATTCTCTGGCCCAGGAAATCGACTGGTGCAGCCTCCTGGCCTGGATTTAGCTAGGCTGTTGCACTCTGTGTTGGAAGCATTGCTTGTTGCTATTTTTCTGGGGTTTTCTGCTAATTTTATGTCTTGAATTTTATGCTAATTTATGTATGTTGTTGTTTTAAACTGTTGTGAGCTGCCTTGAGCCAGCTATGCTGGCTAGGTGGGATACAAATCTAAATAAATAAATAACAACAAGCCAGTGAGGTGGATTAGGCTGAGTGTGTGTATTTAGACCAAGTTCACCCAGCACATTTCCTTTGTAGACTGGGGATTTTGAACTTAGGCTTCTGAGATAGTAAGCTGATCCCTGACCACTATATATTGCTGCCTCTCTATTCTTGCACTGCCTCATAGCAGTTGCAGTTATTTCTCTGAGGAATACTATAGTTTCGTAGACAAACACATAGCCTTCAGTCTGTGTCAGGATGCCTTCTCATGTTCTTGAGCAGCACACAAAGCAGTTTATGTACAAAAGCTCATAATGCCCAGCCATTTCATGTTTTCCCCTGGGTCCTAGGCTCAGAACCCTAGTAAGCATGAGGTTTCTGTAATGAATGTCAATAAATCAAAAGTAGGTTTGCAGCTTACAGATACACACCTGAACAGCACTCTCAAGATTGCAACAGCACAGACATTTTGATGCAACGATTCAGAGCAAGAGGTGTCAGTTATCACAGACTGTTAAACAAAATATTGCAAAAGTGCTAGTGTTTTAAGCATGTTTTGTTTAAAGTTTTAAAAAATCTTTAATCGTGTTTGTGTCCTTTATTAAGTTTATATCTCCACTACCTGGCATTACATTTTGTGACACACATGGCCCTGCCCAATAAGGCCTCATTTATGTCAAATCTGGCCCTCATAACAAATGATTTTGACAGCCCTGCTGTAGAGGGCTAGGCGTCCAAGTGAAAAATCCCATGAGTCTCCGTATAGTTTTATGGCCATGCACTGGTTGAGCTTCCAAGTCAGAGCAAGATCTTTGTACTGCCTTCCAAAGTTGCAATCCAAAGAACGCTTTCCTCGGAATAAGTCCCATTGAATAAAATGGGTCTTACATCTGAGTAGGTCTGCTTAGGATTGCTCCCTAAATGTCCCACATTTCCTCCCTTCGTGTTCATAGCTAGAGACTCTGGGCTTTGTTGTCAGGAATATATGAAAATATTGTACTGCAAAAAAAAAAAGAGTGCAGTTTCTGTTTGGCATTTCGTTGGCTGTTGGTTTACTAGCTGCTATTCCACCATGTAGGTTTTTTACCTCACAGCTCATCCATGCCTTCAGTTCATAATGCTGTATTATTTTAAGCCTCTTCGTTTGACTGCAGTGCCGCTCTCTGCTTGCCATTACTGGTGCTCTTAACTAACCCCTTGCTTTACCAAATATGGCCACTCACAGAAGAGTTGCTCTGGTAATTTAATCCTCGATTGGCTCAATGTCCGCTGCACGGTCTACAAACATTAACAGGTAAATCACGTTCCAGAGCATATATGCAAAGAGACAGCTAAAATATTGAGGCTCTCTTAATTCTTCTCCCAAAACTTTCAGGAAGAGACCTGTTCCTTTCCTTCCCCAATGAACGCATTAGACATTTACCCGTAAAGAAACATTGGAATAAGTACACCATCAAATGTGCAGTATACTGGGACAGAAGGCAGCACAGGACAGTGAGCTAATGGAAAACATCTGTTCTCTTGAGTTATGTGTTCAGTAGGATCTTTTTTCCCCCATCACATAACATTTTAAATATATTTATTTTATTTGTGGTGTGTGAATTCCTGGGAAACCAGATATCAAATTAGGAAAAGGGTGGGGTATTTAGAGACAGTCCAAAAAAAATTGCCGGGTCAAGGAGTGGAATCTGTGCAATTTGCCAGGTTCCGTACATCATCATCAGTGGAATCTGCTGCTTCTCCAGGGAATATTGCTCATAGTTTACTGCTGGGCCTCTCCCTCCCTTACAAATATTCATGCTTCTCTTCAATCTGCCAAATACTTTCACTGGAAACTGTGATGTTCTTTTCCTTATTAAGATGTCTGTAAGAGCTGTCTTGTGGCCAAGTAGATTGCAGTGGCATAAATAACCTTAGCCCGCACCACACTGCCTTTTGTGTATCACTCTCCACCAGTGAGATTTTGGTATCAGATGATCTTCCTTAACCATGACATACATGGGCAGGCTGCAGTTCACAGGGCTCAGCCTGGGGAACAGACAGTCTCTTAGAAAAGCCCTGAGAATACCCACATGAACTGTATGTCAAATTCAGACAACCAGGGAACACAGAAAATTTTCTCAGAGGGTCTCTAAGGAGAGGGAAACTTTGTAGTTAAGGTGAGGGATTTTAGAAGCTGAAAGCAATTCTTAGGCTACATGTGGAACTCTAGAGACTTGGGGATGATGTGGCCACTGGGTCCTAGCACCCAGTGGTAGAATACACAAATCAGTTTCTGCGTCATCAATTGCAAATCAGACTAATAGTACCTGTGGTAGCTATCAGTGACCTGAGTTTTTTATGCCAGGTGATTCTTACTGCAGAAATCCACTTTTAAAGGCCATTTGACTTTTAAGGTAAAGGTAAAGGTTTCCCTTGCCGGAAAGCCAGTCAAATCCAACTCTAGGGGGTGGTGCTCATCTCCATTTCCAAACCGAAGAGCCAGCGCTGCCCGAAGATTTTCCGTGGTCATGTAGCCGGCATGACTAAACACCAAGGTGCATGGAACGCTGTTACCTTTCCACCAAAGTGGTACCTATTTATCTACTTGCAATTTCTTGCTTTCGATCTGCTAGGATAGCAGGAGCTGGGGCCAGAGATGGGAGCTCACTCCGTCATACAGCACTCGGGTCTCGAACTGCTGAGCTACCGATCTTCTGGTCTGCAAGCTCAATGTATTTACCTCTGAGCCACCGCTGCCCCCTGACTTTTAGGGACAGAAATCCAATTGTTCTTGCCTTCAAAGTGATGAGAAGAATTCTTCTTGACATCATTTCGGAAAGCATCCAGAGCTGCAGATTAGTCAGCATGTAACGTGAACCAACACTAAGCTGTCCTTCTTTTCATTGTACTTCAGTGGAGATGTAACTTGTCCAGCAATAAAAGGCTTGACAGAAGTCGCACTAGTCAAGCAAGAACTCATTGTGCCTTCTGCAAAGGACTGGCAGTTTGGGGAGTCTTTGCTGCTGTTCTGGAGAAAATGGACATGAAGCAGTGATTTAAAAGACGGGATACAAATGCCACAGATCAGAGCCTACTTGGCCGTTGGAATCAGGTGTTTAATTTAGTAACCTCCAGTTCCAGCTGGGTTGAGAGCACAGGGGGTGCTGGGAAAATTCTTGGAGGAATTGACCCTGGAGCAGAGATCCATCAGCCTCAGGCAGCAGGCTGTGGAAACAGAGAGCAGATGAAAGATAAGCCAGCTCCAGCCAGCTGGTCAGAATAAGATGCTGCAGGACCAGGGAGAGCTCCCTGGGTCAGAAGGAGTCCATCTGACAAATTCCAAAGCTCAAATGAATCTTTATACCAAAGCAAGTCTGTCAGAGCTCCTGCCCTCTCAGGGTGTTGCAAGGTATTTAAAGGGCCAGTGCTCCAGCTTGCAATTGTGCAGTGTGGCATTCTTGAACAGTTTAAAATAGGGGCCACATGCTTTATTCAATGGGAGAACCTTGGGAGGGTGGTGGGCTGTTTGGCAGAAATCATACTGAAAACATTAACTCTATATGTAGCCACAGTGAAAAGGGAAACTGACTTTTGGGAATGTCTGAGAAAGGGATTCAAAATAAAATTGCCAGCGTCACAGTACCTTTATATAAATCTGTGGTGGTGCTGCATTTGAAATACTTTGTACAGTTCTGGTTATGCCATCTCATAGAACATTTTCCATACTAGGTTAAGCTAAACTCCTTTCCTGAAACATTGGAGCTCCCTACACAAGGAATCCTGTAACTCTCTGCCTCAGAGAAATCCCAAGGGAGTTCCTTTTCATCCTGTAAATTTGGCTGTTCCAGTAACAATGAGACCTTCTGGCCAAATGATCCTGGCTTGATGTCATAATTAGAGGAGCCGTCATCAGAGAAGGACCGGAGGCTAAAGAATACACCATGACTCTTCTTGAGAAAGGCAGACTATAAATGCTGTAAAATAAATAAATTCAAAACAGCTAAGAAGTCCACAAACAGTTACTAGCCCATTTGGGACACACGGAGGGCCAGAAAGAAAAAGAAAACTGATGATCTTCTAATATATCCAAGTTTCTCCATTGGCTCACCTTGAGGTGATTTTTGGTCTCTGCTGGGTGACCAGATGTGGAGGGATTTACAGACCTGATTCAAACTATTCCTTATTCTTCCTGTCTGATCTCTGCTGCACCCACTGTAAATTAGTTTTATAGATTAGCAGTGCTTCTGCTTCAACAGTAAGCAGAATGAATGACTAATAGGAGCATAAAATTAAATTTCTTGGAACACATGTTTATTGTAAACCTAAATAATCTCCCTTTGTCATACCGTTTTTCTTCTCAGTTGGCTATGTACTCATCCTTTCCTCTTTTGTTTTCTAGCCAATCAGCTGCTTTCCTTCTTCTGTCAGGAAGATTCCGGCTCCATCAACCTATGTAAAAAAATAAGTTGTAGAGCTGCTTTTTAAGTTTTTTTAAATTTCATGCTGTGCAAATTAAGCCGCCCACACCATCTTTTATTGATTATATCTGTACTTGAAAATAAATGAGGTGGGGTTTAAATAAGTCCTGGTGCCATGAATATGCTTTGTTGTTCTCATTTAAATCCACTATTGTTGCTCTTATTCTTTTAATTTTTATATATAGATTTGTTGCAACTGAAGAGGATTTACAGGCCCACACAGTTGCACAGTAGCTGAAATCTGGAAAGTGCTCTTCAGCTCTTGTTTGCTAGAGGTAGACATATCTCCCCCCCCTTTCCCCTTGTAAGTGGAATTGTTGGTTGCTAACAGATTGACGAATATGGTAATAACCTTATGCAATATTCTGCCGGCTATCCTCATTTAGCTCCCAACTCAGCAAGATATTTTATGCGTCTGTCTCTTTTTTTAATGCATGCAAATAAGCCTGCTGATTTCATGCTCAGTGTTCACTGCGTGTTTAAGTACCTCTCTGAAAAGAAAAGAAAAACTCAGATTTAGGAAAAGAAAAACTCAGATTTAGGACTGTCTGAACTTCATTTGCATCCGTATTTCACGTTTTCATCCATATTTCATTTTGAGAGAATATTGCCCAGGGCTGCGGGTAAGGGAGGGGGCTAAGAGTACAAACTCATGGGATCCCTAGTCACCCCTGGGCACTAAGCAGTTTGCTGTTACTATTGCTAACGGTATTGGGCAAGAGTATACAGCATACTGACTCTAATCAAGTCCTTGTGTGTGTTCTTCTGAATGCAATGGGGGCCAGAGGGGATCTTTGTCTGGGGCCCATGCTGGCCGTCGGCTGCCCTCACTCTGTTTCAGCTACTGTTCTGTAACTTAGGCAGGCTTACCTCTGCCTGAGATCTTGGGGAACTGCTGCTAGAAGGAGTGAATAATACTGGGCTAGATGGTTAATTGGCCTAACACAGCTTAGTATGTTCCTTGTTATATAACCATCTAAGTCAGTCCTGTAAAGTATTATTCGCAGGATGCTGAATTCTGGTTCCACCGCCTAATTTTATGCTTTTCCCATGCTCATGCATAGATGCAGATTGCACTGAATTCTGGCTGGGTATACTATGGAGCCTCTTCTTGTGACTTTGATCAACACTCCATGCCTTGAAACAGATAAGGAAAATCAGTCATACCTTAGTGATAACACTGGATCTTTCTTAGTGATAACATATGGCCTCTGATACAGTGGACCATACAATGTTGTTCATTGTGACTGAAAGATCTTGCAGGCTTTTGTATAATTGCTGTCAAGTGCTGCACTCATTCTCATTGTTATGGTCAAGCCAGATACTAGCTGATGGCATTTAAATTGAAACCTGGAGTATATGTTTTCCAACCTAGTCCCTAGAGCTGTTTGCAGAAGGTGGAACTAAAGTTGAAGCTTATACCCTAAAGTGTAGCAAGTATGAAATATTGCAAGGTTGACCAGGCAAGGGTAGACGCCAATGCTCCCTCTAAGCTGTGGAGTCTTGTGAGCAAAAATTCCACTTTGTGAGCAATTGGCATTAAAGTTGTGAGCGAGCGATTTGGCTACTGTGTGAATTAGTTGGCTCTGGAACCATCCTTCCTGAGCTGAGACAAAAATATGTGAGCCAGAGGCTAAAAAACTGTGAGCTAGCTCTTGCATGCGCACGCCGGGGGGCTCTTGCATGCGCACGCCGGAACCATGTCGCCGCCGCCCTGCCTGGCCACTCCTGCCTCCCTCCCTCTGTCCGGGGGCCAGCTGGGCAAATGCCCAGTGTGATGGTGTCACCCGGAAGTGATGCTATCACGCTGGGCATTTTCCCAGCTGGCCCCCGGACAGAGGGAGGAACAGAAGGAGGGAGAGGGAAGGAGGCAACAGTGGCCAGGCGGGGGAGAGAGAGGCGGCGGCAGGTGGGCCGGCCTAGGAAGGGCCTGGGGAGGAGCGGTGGGGAGGAGTGGCGGTGGGTGCTCCATTTTGCCAGGGGGGGCTTAGTCCCCCCCGGCAAATTTTGAGGGTGGCTCAAGCCCTTGAGCCCCCCTGTAGTTGACGCCTATGCTGAGCCTCACATCTGTGCACAGATGTAGGCTCTCTCTGGGATGTCTGAATGCAGCTGAGCTGCATGTGCCCTAGGCATCTGTCTCACCCTCCCCAGCCCCGCCTGTGATAGCAATTCCATCATCGGGGCCTGGGTCTGCGTCAACACATCTCCCTGCTCTGATGCACCTGGAAGGGAGAGCTGTGGCTGGGCTGATCTGTATGCAGCTGATTTTGGAGGGGAGGAGCAATCCTTCTCTCCTGGCAGGCCATAAAGACAGACCCACAGCGTCTTTATTGGAGGCCTCTTTACCTCCGTTCTCCCTCTGTCCATCACAATGGCTCGTCTCCTGCTCCCAGGTAGGTGGTGGGGCCCATCTGCCTTCTCCTCCATAGTGGAAGAGATGGTCTTGAGGTTTCCTGGCCCCGAGGGTCCTGTCTCACTTTCCCTGTTGGGGGGTGGGCATGGAGGTTGGACATGGTGGTCAACAGGCCGATCCCAGCAACTGCAGGCCTGGACACAGCTGAAAACGTGTGCTGACTTTTTTACATCATAAAAGGTTGTGTGGATTGTGTTCCCAAACTAGAGAAAGTGGAAACATTTCTTTAGCATTTAAAAAAAAAAAAAAACACCACCATCTCTTGTCACAGGAAGTGCAGTTTAGTTTAGCAATACCTTCCTCAGAACCGGGGGGGGGGGGGGGGGGGGGCAGGAGAGAATAAGCGGGCTAAGATTTAAAACCTTAATAATATTTCTGCTGCTAGTGATTGTTGTGATGTGCATTTCATGTAAACACTTCTGGTATTCTTTGACAGTAGTTAATAACACTCAGATGGCTGACTTCAACAAGACAAGAGACAGAGGGTTAGAGCTGAAACTGAGGCAACAATAGCAGTGCTTAAAAAAAACCCTGATATCACCATAAGGATTACAAGCCACCACCAGCTTGTGAGGAAGTAGCACTGGCCACCACCAACAGAGTAATAAGGCTATTATTGTTCAACAGCAGCCACCTCATAAAAGCCTGCATGGTATAGTGGTTAGAGTTTCAGGCTAGGATCTGGGAGACCCACATTTGAATGGCCACTTTGCCTTGGGCCAGTCACACACGTTCAGCATAATCCACCTCACAGGGATGTTACGAGGATATGATGGAGGAAAGGAGAATGATGTAAGCTGTTTTGGCTCCCTGTTGTGGAGCATATAAATGAAGTAAACAATATTAAATGCAGCTGAAGATAGTGAATAGAAGAAGGGTTGATTGGTCAGTGGGTGGGAATGAAAAAAGGAAGCAGGGAGAGGAGGTTGAAAGGGCAAGGGAAAGAGGAAATAGTGTGGGGAAGGGTGTACAATGGAAAATGAGTTGCCGTACATAAGTCCTTGTAGGTTCCCCACCACAACTGGGTCTGACGTGGTGATTGGCACCACACAACTGGACTAGGCTTCCCAGACCCCCCCCCCCGGGGTTTAGCAGGGGTTGCCCAATTTGGAGGGGTTTCTTCCCGCCTGCCAGCTGGCAGGCAGGGGAATCCCTGCCCCCAAGAGTGACCACCCGGCCTCCTCTCCACCTCTTCCCAACAGTGTTTAAAGACACCTGCTGGGGAGAGGTGGAAGCTGCATGCCTGCACTCCAAGCCCCAAATTCAGGACTCAGTGTGCAGGCATGCGCGGCTCTCCCCCTCTCCCCAACAGCATTTAAAAGAAGGCTTGAAATGCTGCTGGGGAGAGGTGGGGGCCAAGTGCCTGCACTCCAAGCCCCAAATTCGGGGCTCAGCATGCAGGTGTGCGGCCTCCCCCTCCCCGCCTCTTCCCAGCAGGGTTTAAAAAGACCCTTTAAATGTTGCTGGGGAGAGGCGGGGGCCTCCGCTCCCCAATGTGATGATGTCACTTCTGAGTGATGTCATCATGATGGGGACTCCCCACCCCCTCTGGTAATACCCCCCCCCCCAAGTTCCCCACTGGCAACCCTAAACTGGACCCAGGCCAGTGTCTGGCACCATGCAGCTGGTTTTCCCGGGTAGATGCTGCCAGGAGGAGGGAAGGTGAGAAATCTGAAGAAGGGATGGGCAGATAAAGGTAGGCTGGCTGGTGACTGGGAAGGAGAGAAGGAAGCAGGAAAAGGGCAGAGGCTATGAAGGCTCTCAGGGAAGAAACAGAGCAAATAGTGGGGACGGGAAATGAGATGCTCCCCACAAGACCCTGTGGCTCCCCCACTTGTTTGTCTCTAAACTCTTAGTGATAATATTAACCTGAGATCATTTACAGTTTAGTAAACAAAGTTACCATTCACTGTTGGTAGAAAAAAGCATTTTTAAATATTTTCCTTGACCATTTTCTTTTTTGTTTCTCTCATAGTACTGCCTATAAGATCCAGAATAGCCTTCAAATAAAAAATGTCCTAATTTATAACCCAATACACAGCAATTTATATGCAGCATGAACAAACCCACCCACCCCCATTAAATCTGGCACCTGAGAATTCAAAAATATTTTTCCATTTCTGCTTCTTGTTACAAATGCAACAGCAATACATAATGAAGTCAGCTCTAATGGCAGTATTCCAGCCTTGTAGCTGCTAACCAAAGGTGGATTTCCAGACAATGAAATAATAATAATAATAAATAAATATATATATATATTCCCCCATAGTCATAAAGAAGAATTACCACATTTCTTTCAGTGTCAGATATTTCAGTTTTAAACAAATGGTTCAATGAAAATGAAACGTATTCTTCTGAAGGTTTTGTGAGGACTTAATAACAGTGGCATGTTGGGCATAATAAATCTTAGTTTTGCCTTAACAAAAAGAATTGAATTGATAGTATCAGTAGCTGCATTAGTATTCTTGTTCGATATTTCCCACTGTAAAAAGCTGTAGAACAATTACTTTTTGTTGAACAAAGCAAATAGGGGAGCAACCCCATTTTTATTTGTCCCTTTTTTCTTCTAAAAACAAAAAAGAGGTATTGATCTACCTGTTATATACTGTGGCTATGAGCTAACACACACTGTTGCATCCCTGATATGAAGATTTTGCAAGTATTCAGTTATGCAATATCTCATTAAACAGAGCTCAGGGGAAAAAATGCAACTTCCATTTTATATTCTAATAATCAAATGTGGGTAATATTTAAATCTTTAATACTTAAATCCACAGATTAGGCCCACACTGACTAAAAACAGATAGTTCTGCAAACTTGGGGTGACTCCCCAGGTCTGCAGAAAATCTGAAAACATTTTAAAAATACATTGGAGGGATTAGATCTACCCCAAACAAAATCATTGCCTGAGTATGTGAAGGCAACGAACCTATTCCCTCCAGTGATGGTGGGGAAGCAGGGAGCCATACTGTACCTGGCAGCGGCTAGAACAGTGAGGTGGGTAGGTGGGAACTGCCACAGGCCCCATGACAGAGGCCCGGAGCTGCACTGGGCTCTTGGGCAGTGAAAGTGATGGTGTAGGGGCAGGTGGCAGTCGTGGTAGAGCCAGGGAGCCATGCTGAGGCTGCCAGCTGCCGCGGAGATGATGGGGACAGGAGCTGCAGTGGGCTTGCTGGTGGCAGAGGCAAGTGGGGGGCAGAGCTGTGCAAGGCTCCCCAGTGGCAGAGGCATTGTTGGGGGAGCAGGAACCGTGGCTAAGATCTGGAAGGGATCGCCTTGTGAATATCGTGGGTCCCCACTTATAAAATGCTAAGGATCAAACTAGGGTGCCTCTCTTTGTACTCTCCTCCTATAGTAAACCATGTACTCTCCTCCTATACTCTCCTATAGTAAACTTTGTACTCTCCTCCTATAGCCTCCTATAGTAAACCATGCTAAGCTACAGCACTGGGAAAGAATAGGGCAGTGTTGCTCTGCCAGGATAGCTCCACACACACTGCCCCCCCCCCCCAAACATACACAGAGGCAGCCCACTGGCTCAGCCTCATGGGGGGCTGCTTTACTGTCAAGATTTAATTCTACATTAGCTGTGGCATTTTTTTTTAAAGCATGCATGTAATGTTGTGGTCTAATATTATTCCATTCATACTTTCTCTGTCTTTGGTACACTCTTTCTCAAACCAACTTTCCTCCAGTCAGTAGAGGGCAAGTGCAGTCAACATTCATCATCAAGCAGTCTGGATGGAAGTTGTGCATTATTAAAAATTCCCCACTGTGAGAACAAATAGCTAAAGAAGGAGAGAAAATGACTTTTGAACAATTAATCACTGGAGATTTAAAGCACCTATTAGGAAATATATATATAATGTTATTGCAACAAGATACAGTAACAGAGCATGTCAAAAAGTGTATGATAAAAAGGATGCAAAATCTTGGAGAAAATATAAGCATGAGCCAGTGGGAAAACTTAGGGACTTGAGAAATTAAATTTACTGGATATCAAACATTAAGGGAGAACTGATATAACTTGTTTTTAGATGGTACATTACCCCCAAAGATACTGCAAAAACTAATAAATCATATAATGGGAAGTGCTGGAAATGTCAGAATATAGATGCAACTTTCTTCTATATGTGGTGAACCTGCAAGAAAGCAAGAAAATATTGGATAGAAGCACATGAAGAAATATAAAAGATTTTAAAATTCGAGTTTGTGATGGATCCCAAAACCACATTATTAAATATTTTACCAAGCAATATTACAAAAATACACCGTGAAATAGTTAAGTATAAGGTAATGACAACAAGAGTAATATTTGTGGCAAAATGGAAGGCAGAAAGTTGTCCAAATCTGAAGGATGAAATAAATAAATTAAAGGACTATGTAACAATGGCAAAATTAACATCTTATATACACAATAGACCTATCTCAGAATTTCAAGAAAAATTGAAAGTATTTTCAATTATGTAGCTGAAAGTTAAGAATAAAGTTAAATTAAAATAGAAAATGTTAAAAAGAGTTTGGAAACATATGTTTGCAATATAATCATTATTAGATAAGAAGATAGATGGTAAAGATACAATAACGATATCTCAATAGAAGTAAAAAAAATCTACAGTATATATTAGCAAATTCTATATAAGGTATACGGTTTGATTGTGATAACTGTATGACTTAGATGACTGTAGCTTATTTTTTGTCTGATTCAGATAACTGTGTTTATGTTTTATGTATGATCTAGATTATGATAGATGTTTATAGTTGTAGATAACTGTAGATCTGTGATTTAAATGATCACAGTTTATGTTTTATGCTTGTGTCTTTGTCAACTGAAATTAAAAAATACTAAAAATAAACATTCCCCACTGTGTTACCATTGGACTATTTGGTTGCGTTAAAAAAAATCAGTAATTGCTAGATCAGTATAATGTTATGACATTATGTTACCATGATCTACCAGTTCTTCTGAATTTCCAGTTTTCATTTTTCTTCCCAGGAACTAATAGATCACGTCAATACATAATTAAAGTGACTGAGCAATTGCCATGTTTAAAGCCCCCAAATAACCCTATGGTGGGGTGAGGTGAGAGAAAAATGGTAGCCACAGTAGGCTGGCAAGAAAAGTGTAGGGAAAATTGCCATGTGGATGCTCCATTGCTGCTGCAAATGCCTTTGTGTTCACAATAGTTACAAGAGTTAGACAGAGAATTGTTGCCATGTGGAAGCAGCCCCAACTATTAGTACTTCAAGGTCGCACAGCAGCACGCTTCTTCTTTCTCTCCAGCTACAGTTCTGAGTCCTGACCAGTAAGCCGGCTTTGCTGGAAGGGCGGGGTAAAAGTCTAATAAAATAAATAAATAAATAAACCATCACAGGTTGCATTCAGATGTCACAAATAAACCTGTTCGTTGATGACAGGCGTAAAACCAGTTTATTGCCATATATCACTTGTGATGTCCAAATGCAGGCACCTGAATTGGAATTTGTGTCCTGTCTACAGTTCTTGTTTGGAGGAAACAAACTGTGACTTGCCTAGGCACTTGCATACAGACTTCTGAAATCAAGAAGACTTCCGTCATGCTCTGAGAGATGATATGGGATGAGGGACTAGGGCTGTGGTCACACACTCTAAATAATACATTTTCAATGCACTTTCCAACTGGATTTTGCCAGTTCACACAGTAAAATCCAGTTGGAAAGTGCACTGAAAGTGGATTATTTAGTGTGTGTGACCACAGCGTCTCAGATCCAAAATTTTGGCAACATAATTCAGGAAACTGGAAAAGAGGTCCATCAGTTGCTGCTGGCATGGTGAATAAAGGGAATATCCACATCCAGAGGCAGTAAACCTCTGAATACCAGTATTAAGAAGCAACTTCAGAAGAAGGCCTTGGACCTTCATGCCTGTTTTGTTGTCCTTCAAGGGCAAATGGTTGACCACTGCATGAAACAGGATGCTGGTCTGGATGGGATGCTGGTCTGACCCATCACAGTTTTTCTTCTTCCCTTAACCCAAATGCCTGTCCCCCCATCTGAGGTTACCAAAGAAGGCAGCTGGTGGCCTGTGTCATTTTAACACCACAGCAAATGGTGCCCTGACCTGGATACCTCTAGCTAGCCTGATCTCATCAGATCTCAGAAGCAAGGCAGGATCAACTCTGGTTAATGCTTGGATGGAAGACCACCAAGGAAGTTCAGGGATGCTGTGCAGAGGCAGGCAGTGGCAAATCACCTCTGAACATCTCTTGCCATGAGTCGGCTGTGACTTGATGGCACTTTCCAACACCACCCCTGCAAATGGTGATAATGCGGTATTGCAGCTACCAACTCCATAGGGGTCCAGTGACACATGAGAGGCAACAGAGTTCCACCTGGCACAACAAAGCATCTGACATGCCGGGCTTCTTGGTCTGTGCAACTTATTGCATAAATACAGCCAGAACTGCTCTTGACTGTCTGCCAGCTTTGTGGCTCCACAGCCTGCTTAGTGTCAGCTTGCCTCCAGACTGCCAGCCCTGACAATGACCTATTTTACAGGATTGTGTGGATTATGGAGCTAAGGTCGGTAAAGGTTTAAAGAACATAGGGAAAGTGCTAAATGTTAACAATGTGTTCCATTTTGCAGAGTTTGCTTGTTTGTTCTTCATGACGTTACATAGCATTGTGTGTGAGAAGTGTTTTCACCTTAATTCTGCATTTGTGACATTTTTGTTGCTAAATATATCCTGCAGCCTTTTCAGTCCTAGTACAAGGCTAAGCGGAGAGCTCATAGCTCATAGTAATAGGCTAAATGCTTTACATGCACACATTTCTATGTTCAGTCCCTATCATTTCTAGTAAAAGGGGGAAAGTTCTCAGATGCCAGGGACCGGAGGCTGCTGCCAGTCTGGATGAACAATGAGCATAAGGCAGCTTCTGCCTGGGATCTCCAGATGATTTACTTTACAGCCACAGTACATAGGCAGTGGAGAAGAAGAGAAGAGAATTGGATTCATACCCTGCCCTTCACTGGGAGTCTCAGAGCAGCTTACAAACTTTTTTCCCTTCCCTTCCCCACAACAGACACTCTGTGAGGTAGGTGGGGCTGAGAGAGCTCTTTCGAGAACTGCTTTCAAGAACAGCTCTGACAGAACTATGTCTTGCCCAAGGTCATCCAGCAGCTGCATGTGGAGGAGAGGGGAATCAAACCCGGTTCTCCCAGATTAGAGTCCGCGCACTTAACCACTACACCAAACTGGTTGGCATAGGGAATGAGGATACCTGGCTCTGTATAAAACCAGTTGCCATTTGATTTGTTGAACACTGGAACTACCTGGAAGGTTGTGAGGAATGGCTGAGTATCTCTGTAACTCAAACAGAGAGGAGTGCAAGCAGAAAAAGTTAAGGCTGTTGCCTCCAAGGCACTTTCTGCGTAGGCCAGAGAGGAAATGACGGCAAAGCAGAGAAGAGAGCTGGGTGTGAAGTTGTGTGAGGGAATAGAGAAAACAAGGCAACCACCCAGCCTGGGGTACAATGGGTAGCTCGCACTGACCACTTCTTGCTTTACCTCATACTTATAAGGGGAATTCCTTGCCCCTCTAACTACCACTAGGACAAAGGAGGAGCTCCAGTTTGGTGTAGTGGTTAGGGGAGAGACAGTTTGGTGTAGTGGTTAGGAGCACGGACTCTAATTTGGAAGAACTGGGTTTGATTCCCCACTCCTTCACATGCAGCTGCCAGTGGACCTTGGGTCAGTTACATGTTATTTCAGAGCTGTTCTCTCACAAACAGTTCTCGAAAGAGCTCTCTCAGCCCCTCCTACCTTACAGGGTGTCTGTTGGAGGGGAAGGGAAAGGAGATTGTGTAAGCCACTTTGAGATTCCTTTGGGTAGTAAAGTATATAAACCCAGTCGCCGCCGCCTTCTCCTCCAGTGAATCAAACAACAGATTTATTGTATGGTCAATAAATAAACCACTATTAGAAGAACTTAAAATATGCAATTCCTAACACTCCAGAAAACTCATGGTTATGTCATAAACAGGTACGTTTTACTTGTTGCACAACATCACAATCTTCAGCTACTAACATTCTCAACGTTTCTGAGTTGCACTTGCCAGAATAAAGATTAGGAACACATTAAAATAAATTGCTCTTTTTTATTTTCTTTTTTTGGTAGCTGAACTGTTCATGGAACAACAGCATCTCAAAGAAGCGGGCTTCTGTATCCAGGAGGCAGCCAGTCTCTTTCCCACATCTCACACTGTGCTGTACATGCGTGGGAGGCTCGCAGAGATGAACGGCAGCTTGGAGGAGGCTAAGCAATTGTATGATGAAGCACTAACTGTTAATCCAAATGGAGTGGAAATCATGAACTGCCTGGTGAGTGTGCAAGGGTCCAGCTACCATCTATGGTGGGGTGCCCTGTGGCCATGTCAGGCAGACGCAGTCACATTCTCAGCAGTTGTATTCTGAAGAGCAAGGCCCATGGAAAGAGAATTCTCAGAAATCCCAGCATTCTAGTCTGGGATACGGTGCATGTTGGAGGGGGGGTTAATGTTTTGTGAAAATCAATGATCCCTCTAAGCTGTGGAGTCTTGTGAGCAAAAATCCTACTTTGTGAGCTACTGGCATGAAAGTTGTGAGCAGGTGATTTGGCTACTGCATAAATTAGTTTGCTCTGAAGCCATCCTTTCTGAGCTAAGACAAGAATGTGTGAGCCAGAGGCTAAAAAACTGTGAGCTAGCTCACACTAACTCAGCTTAGCAGGAACACCTATGTGAGCACAGTATATATGTAGGCCCTCAGGCCCTCCCCAGGTACAGTATCAAGATAATAACTTACCTGACCTAAAGTGCTGTTGTAATAATTACTGCAATAATGCTGATTTTTAAAAATTGCATTATGTTTCCAGTGAGCTATTGTTGTTTTAGAGAGTTAGAAAGAATAATCTCTGCTTGGGTACTATTGGGATCCTATTTTGGGGCTTGGAATGTTAGCTGATCCAATCAGTTTCCAAAACAAATTTCCCCTGTAGATGGGTCTGTTTGTCCCTGGTGTACCAGCACTAATTAGCACAGGGCCCATCCCTCTCCCTGTAGGCTGTAAGGCCTTTATTTTGAAAAATCCAACTTCAAACTCCGCAGTGGATTTTAAGTAAAGGATGCCTGTCTAGTGACAAACAATCCCTTTGAGTTTATTGATTCGTTGGCTGCTTTTTTCCCCCAATCAGAGGCAAAAACAAAGGGAGGTCTTACCAAATGCATTTATAATTCTGTTCAGTTGCATTTATTGATGAATAATTGGAAGCTTGGGGTGGAGGGACTGTGTGTGTGTTGTATCTTTTTGGGAAGGGAAGTTGGTTCCCCCGGTAGACCACTCATACATACCAGTAAGCCAGTCCCCTCCCCCACCCCTGCAGTCTCATGCAATGTGATATGGCAGTCCTTGAAAGATGCCAGTGATAACAGAAAAGAGTCAGGGCAAACAGATGGTGCCCCTGCAGGCCACCTGCACAAGCCAGGAAGATCCCAGTTTGAACAGAAGGGTTGAACTGGGTCTCCCCAAGCTTGGCTCCATGAATTGAGGTCTGAGATCAGCTGCAGTTTCTGCAGCCCCCAGCATCAGCAAAGATGAATGCATTAACTCCCCAAATGTAAGCTGCTCAAGACTTACAGTGATATTGGCCCCCAAGCCCTAAAAGAAAAGAAAAATTGTATGAGGCTAATTGGGAGGAGGCCTTGAAGGATACAGATCCCGTTCTCCAGGTTGTGTCTCCCTTGCAGCTGCAGAGATCCACTGAATATCCATGATCTGCCCTTTCACAACTTTCAAGAAGAATAGTCTGAATTCTAGAAAAGCTGCTCCCAGTGCCACCAGTTTTGGACATACACCCCCCCCACACACACACACACACACACTTGTGGGTCTGTTTATTGCAAAGCTGCTTGGCTATGGCTGTGCTCTCCTCCCCAGACTTGATGGGGAAGGAGAGAGTGCTCAGTAGCATTGCAAGGACAGTGTCTTTAAATCTGGCCCCCTTCTTCAGGCAGCAGGGCAGAAAATGATGATTTCTCTGGCTCTTAGGCAGTTTCTGTTGTTAATTAAAAGAAGTTTGAGGGATCTTGGTTATAAGAGCATGCTGGTTAGGCAGTTTCTGCCCAAATCCAAAGCTGAAGTGACCTATTTTAGGGGGGAAAGCTGCTATGAACACACTCTGCAGCAGAGTAACAAACTCTTTAATACAAACACTTTGAACTGTACTTCCTTTAGATATCGTTCCCCCAACCCAGCACGGTGCAGTGGTTAGTGTTAGACTAGGATCTCAGAGACGCAGATTTGAGTCATCCCCCCCCCCCCCGGCCATGGGAGCTTGCTGAGTGACCTTGGGCCAGACACTTACTTTCAGCCTAACTGCCTCACATGACTGCTGTGTTGAGTGGACAGTGTTGTAAAGTGCTTTGGGTTCCCATTGCGGAGCAAAATGAGGCTCTACATATTTAAACAAAATCAGGACTTTTTGTGTGTGTGAAAAAGAGGGAAATGAAGTTTTCAATCTGTATACTGAAAACTCATGAACTTTTAAACATTTTAAAAAGAATTTTGTTGGAGAGGTTCCAGAACTCCATTCCAGCACATTCCCCCAGAAAAAAAAGCCCTGCACAAAATAAGTAAGAAGCCGGGTCCTGGATTTCCTGCCTAACAGAGTTCCACCCAGTTAGTCAGCACGCCTCATGTCCGCTAGCAGAGCCGTTGTTCTCCAGTGTGCTGGGGGGCAACACATGCAAAGTTCCTTGTCCACGAGAACTGGACATAGCTTCAGGCTCCAGCAAGGGAGAAGGAATACTGCATATCCAGAAGTCTGGGGCTGAAAGGGAAATGGTGGCAACTCCAGAGCAGGCTTAGGAAAGAAAACAGATGGTTGGAGGCCTAAGCTTTTGAGACGATGGGGAGGGAAGTCTCTCTGTAGGCAGCTTGCTATCCTATCAGCTGCTGATGGATGCTAGGAAGGGCATTGGGCAGACAAGGGGGGCAAGCTGTGATTCTAGGCACTAAATCCAAAGAGGGGCAAACGTGAGGACTGAGGCTAGGTCTGATCAGCATGTCAGAACCCAGGGGCCCATGGACAGGACACAAGTGAGAGAGCTAGCATGTGTGACAATTGGCATGGGGAAGGGAGCTCAGTTATATGAATAAAGCACCATAGGAGACAAAAGTTGATTTTTATTCAATTTTGACATGATGGGGAGGGAAGTCTCTGTGTAGGCAGCTTGCTATCCTACCAACTGCTGCTGGGTGCCGGGTTGAGAATGCTGAGGGTATGGGAAAAGCTACAGGGGTGTTGGAGAACACGGGCCTTTCACTTCCATCCCTAGCATGAGGCTTGCATTTCAGGGAGCTCACCTGTCCTCCAGTCCCCCTGGCAGCAGCTGTTTCAACATGCAAACTACCTGCCAACCACAAGCTCAGTCAGCCAATGCCCTTGCCCACTTTCCTGAAACATGAGATATCATAAGAGCCACATGTGGCTACCAAGTCACTGAGTGAGTGTCACTGGCCTAGGCTCCAGCTTGAAGCACTTCATTGGATCAAAATATGCAGCATAATAGCCATGGTGCCTTTGTCATGCTGGGTTTGTTCTGCTTCACAGGACTTTTCCAATTTTGCCAGTGAGTTCTGGGCAAAGTGGAGATTTGAACTCAGGTTGCCCCAGCTGTAGTCCATCACTCTTACTACTACACCACACTGCCTCTGATCAAGTTTGCAGTTCTGGTGCCTTTTGATGGTGCACCTGGACAAAATCAGGTTTACCATTTTTTTCATGGTGTGTGCTGGCCATCTGCTCAGGCATTGAAAAACCAAGTGAGCTGGTAAGACCTCATTGTGTCGCAGCCCTCTTTTATGTTTCCAATAACTAGCACTGCTACCCATTTTTTCCAGTAGAAGGAAAAGGGGATTCATAAACTCTGTTGCACTGCTAACGACATCATCGGGAATAGGATTGGATTTCTAAACTTTGGAATGACCTTGTTTAAAAATGAGCTTTCCCCCACAGTCTACTGTGGTTTGGCAGACAAAACTCTCAACTGACAAAAAAAAACCCCATTTTTGAAGGGGTGAAACTCTTCTCATTGCTGCATCTCTAGGCTTGGGGGAATGTTATTTGTTGGATTTCTACCTGTTGTGCTGCAATCACAATCACAGAAGCCCTGCTAAAACAGCAAGAGACTCATAAACTACATTGACATACATACAAAAGCATCAGTACTTATTGCTACAGCTAAAAAAGGAATTTAATGATGTTCAGAGAAGGGGTGAGAAGAGCCACCTTGAGGGCTGAATGCCAACAGGTAGGATGTAAATTCCATAAATAAATAAAACACCTAGAGCTTTGATAACTGCAGCAGCTATTTCTTGGAGGAAAGTATTAAAACATGCAACAGAATGGGTTAGGAAAAGCCTTCATCTGGAGATGTGACTACAGTAGCCACGTGCTTAGGACCTAGTCAGGCAACATCTGTGTAGCTGTAGTTCAAATGCTTAACAATAGGTCTAACAGAATTAATTGAATAATTAGTGTGATTAAGCAACTGATGGTTTGATTACAATCAAAACAGTGGCTGTGACTAATTGTTTCCGGGCACACATAGGCGTGCACGCACGCACGGCCATTTTCTTTTTGCCTTCACTAGTGCATACTACTCAGATGACAGAGCTGGGAGCCTATAGTCATATTTCTTTCTGATATATTATAGCTGCCAATCACAAATCAGATAAGTCATCACACTGTGTGTTTCCCTCCCCCTACCAGAAGCCACAAGAAATTGGAGCAAGGGTGGGGAAATGCACATTGTGATGACATTACACTGTGGATTATGTGCGCCTACTTTGAGAGGGGGATTTAGTCAGGGGTGCCATGTTTAGCAGCCACCCCACGGCAAGTGTAGTGTGAAGGTCTTCCCTCAAGTAGTAAACATACAGTACAATTTTCTGCCTCATGAAAAGAATCAGTTATTTGGAGGTACTCCTCTCCCCAAATCTGTCTCCATGAGAAAAGCTAAGCTAAGGGCACAAGAAAGCTGTCCTGAGGTGGTGGCACCACCAACGGTATGCTAATTTGCTTCAGATGCTCCTGCATCTGGTTGTAGTTCATAATATTGTATATGCACATTTGCTTTCAAATGCATCACTTCAAAGAAGAAAAGGAGGAATTGCTTAATTTTTGAAAACCTCCCAACATCTGTTTTCTTAAAGCCTTGCTTCACATGGGCCTGGAGAAAAACACAGAAAGGCATGTCACAGAATATTGTACTGACACTAATTAAGTGCCAGTTTACCAGGGAACAGTACTCTGTACGAAAACAAAAAGGCCACAGTGGTCACACTAACTCCATGGGAGCTGGTATCCATTGGGAGCTGTATTACAAATTTCAAATGGTCCTTGAAAATCGTGGATTTTATTCAGATACTGTACAGGAGAAAAGCAGATGAGCAGCTGTCTTCTGCTTCTGCTGTTTCTTGAATGCCATCTCAGCCACAGAGAGACTCATGCAGAGAGTACCATTTGGGGTTTCAGTTGAAGGGCTAGCCAAAGACATTTCATTGGGGGAGCAGCAGCCAGGTTCAAAGATCTCATTGAATCACTCCCCCCCCCCCAACCCAATATTTTTGGTTGCCATTACCTTTTTTTACCACAGTAATGTGAAATAGAGATTCTTTTTGAAGAATAATCACATGATGCCTGAAGGGGGAGGGGGGGAAATCGCTCCTCCAGCCCTCCCTAAATATCATCCCTGACTATGTGGCTCCCCCCTGGACAGACAACAAGGCTGCATGTCTGCAGGTTTTCTTTTCAGATGACCCAGCCTTTAGCCAAAAGAAGAAGAGCTAATCACTGGCACAACTGCAGTTCTGCTGCAATTTGTAAAAGGAGTTGCAAGTACAAAGCTGGTTTTAAAAGTAGGAGGGGAATAGTTGTTTTCCCATTTTTTAATCTTTTATGTTTGAAGGGTGGATTCTGAAGCAAACAGTTCTGCTTAGGTTTTCTATACGATACTAATATGAGTAAACAATGTGAATAAAAATAAGATTTATCCTATAATTATGATAATGTTCATTGTGCATTTATTTAAGACACTCAGTACCTAGTTACCGTCTCTAAGAAAACAACTATATGTCTTGGCATCTCTTTGAGACTTTTTATAATTTTGCACGTTCTAAAGCTGTGATACCTAAGGAGTTTACTATGGGGATTCAAGGGAATTTCAGAAAAGCTGGCAGAAAGGATGAGTTTTACAATAAAGCTAAGTACTAAAATATGTATATTTTGAACAGTGGTATATTAGCAACATTTCCTTCAAAATAAGTCATTTCTTCAAGACATATTAATACATTTTAGCTCTCTTTCATTATTATTCTGTTGGAGCCAATTTAATTGCTTGGAATTTTGAAAATCATAGCATAATCCCCCATCACAGAACAAGCCATAACACTTGTGATCTTTCTTTGGGTACCAGAAGCAGTTGTTGGGTCAATCTGGTGAAGGGATAGGACCCTCCTTCTTCCCTTGCTGTATCTATGTGTGTGTGTATATGTGTAAAAGTGACATATATAGCAACTTTTCCAGAGAGCTGAGGGAGGAAGCAGTAGCTGTTTGCCACCATTGGAACCCAACTAGCTATGTCTGGAAGGAGTCACTTCTGCCACCATCCACAACCTCAGGCAAACAACTGGATGAATGGTCAAGTTGTAACTACTCCTAAGGGTCGCCACTATGCATTAAGCCATGGTAGATTGGCAACAGCGGTCAGGAGCAGCAGCCCCACTGTTAGCCTGCCCATTTGGGGCCAGGTTATTGCTATGGTAATTGACACCTGCCCTCTGGAGGAGAGGAATAAGGGAGAGAGGCCAACCTGATGGAGGACCCACTTGGAAGCAGTTTGGTTATCTGATCCTAATGACAATTTCTGGCCCATAGATTGTAATGGTGAGATGTGCTCAAACTGTCCAGTCAGGCCATGAGGTCAGAAAGAAATACTGTTCTTGAAGAGTCATTCCTGCAACTTATATGCTCCCAAGTCCGCCTGAACGCCCTGCTCAACTTCAGATCTCTGAAGGTGATTGTAGCACACTATGTACGTTGGTCCATCAGGGGCTCAGTCAGTCAGATTTGCATGTCTGCCTTCTGTAGTGCCTGGCATGCCACAGCAAAGGTCTGCTTGGTGGGTCACAAATCATACATAAACCTGCTCTAAAACTTGAATTCCTAAAAATAAAAGTACATTTTCACTCTCTGGGCCAAACTAGACTTGATGGGGCAGTTATGTGTATGCCTCATTCACATATGAATGAGAGGGTCCATTTTTTCACATTTAAGAGGGTAAAGGTAAGGGGGGTTGATCCTTCTCCCACTGCCTTACCTTGCAGCACCCCACTGCTTGAAACACAGCATGAGTTGGGTGGAGGAAGACAGTGCTTGAAACAGCTGAGTACAGCAAGGGAAGGGGCAGGTGGATTCAGCTCCCCTAATTCATGGACTTCTTTTCCATTCTCATTCTAGTACATGAATAAGACAGAGTAGCATAAATCCTACCCCTGTCCTCCCACACCACTGAGCAAAGTTGGAAGCCCTCCTCCAGCCTAAGGAGTCTTCATCCAACTTAAATGGCTCTTCCACTTAAGTTGGAGGAGAGCTCTTTGGAGAATGGTTGGATCTACCCCAATACTTGGCTCCATCAGGTCAAGTTTGGACCTTCGTACATACCTATGAATCAACAAACCATTATGATCATGTTTACCTATGAAATAGAAGAACAGTGTATGTAATTGAAAATAGGCTCACATCAATTTCTTCCAGGATTCCGCCCCCCCCCCCCACCCAGCCATCTGCACTAGCTAGTCTGCAGTGTCCTTCCTGCTTTCCATCCATCCATCATGCTGATAAATTGTCTCTGCAGTGCTGTGGGGGAAAGGGAAAGCAGAGGCAAATGTAAATTCTAAGGCATTTAAAGCAGTGCTCTTTTATTCTGGATAATAGGGCGCAAAAAAAATAACAGGAAAAAAATAGATTTCCTCCCTCCTTAGTAAAAATTAGGTCTAGGGTACAGTTGTTTTCAAGTTATAATTGTAGCAAATTTTGCTAGCTCTGAATGTTAAGAGGACAAAACCAATTTTTCCATGCACCAGGAAAAGTGTTAAAGCATCCTGGGAAATATTGTATCTGATGCAGGAAGATTCAGGAGTTTATGGGAGGTCTGCCTCATTCCAAGTTAAAGTGGGAGGGCTGAGGTGTGTCTTCAAATGGCATGTAGGCAGGGGGTACTGAACCTCCACTCACTCACCACATGTTCCCTTGCAGTCAGTCCCACCAGGACATCTCTGCCAGCCAGGATCTGATCCCAGAAGTGAGCCCAGCTAGGTAAAAAGCACCTGAAGGAGATGAAAGCTACAGGTTATGAGAGGATTTGGTACTCCCTAACCACACACCTGTTTGGCCTTTTAAATAACATCGACATCATGTGTAATTTGACCTTGATCTTTAAGAGACAGAATTGTGATTCAGCTGAGAACTAAAGAAAGACTTTTTGGTGGGTAAAAAGGCATTTACATTCTTCCTGGCACTTAAAAGCATTTCAGAAAAGAATAATGAATTCTGTTTCTTTTGGGAGGGGGTTAAATTGCTCTCAGCAATAACAGTGAGCAGTTACCACAATGGAAAGAGCTCGATTTGAATCTGGTAGCACCTTAGAGATCAAGTCAAAGCTCCCTTCGTATCTGACAAAGAGAGTTTTGACCATCAGAAGTTTGTACCCCCAAAATCTTGTAGGTCTCTAAGGTGCTACTGGACTCAAATCTAGTTTTCTACTACAGACCGACATAACTACCCACTTGAAACTATCCACTAAATAAATGTCGATACATGTTAAATTGTATATGCTAAGTGGAATTTAATACGTATCTGGTATTGAGTGGATGTAAATTTTGATGTAGAAAAATAAAAATTGTTAATCAGATAGCAGAAAGAAAGAAAGAAAGAAAGAAAGAAAGAAAGAAAGAAAGAAACTATCCACAATGAAGACTGTGGAGCAAAAGCCATGATGTGGGCATCCACACTGTCTTCAGTGCCACTGCATTGTTGAAGGCCACATTATCATTCTTGACACAAGTAAGTGCTATTGTAGAGAAGTTTATTTTGCAAAAGAGTCAAACTGAATGGCAGATTAGAACTGAGAGAACCTGACTTTAAAGGGCTTTTCCTGCAGTACATGAAGACAAACCTGGGATCGCCACTAAGTATACAATAGGCAGTCTTAGTCAATCTCCGCTCTTCACTGAGTGTGCTTGCATTGTATATGTGTTGCACGCACTCATTCTCTATATTTTGTGAGGGTGCATTTGAAACAAATTGAGTGTATGCCTATCACCTTTGAGATAGGGAGCCAGTGCCCTGATCTTCTGTGTGCTTTGAACCAAACCAGACAAGATGCTGAATGTGCTATGTATAGCACTTCCAAGTCTTTTTTAAAAATTAAAAAAGTAGGCCCACATCATCCCAGTTCAAACTGGTACCGCGGTACAGGAGAGGTAAAGCATTTCACACAAACGCCATTTTCCTGACCTGAAGTGGCCCCATGTAGCTGTTAATTTGCCCCACTGGGGCAGGCATAAAAATTCTGTATCAAGACCAGAATTAGCAAATACCCTCCTGCAACTCACATCATACCTCAGAACCATGAGGTTCCATTTAGCTATCATAATTAATAACTAATAGATTTAAAATCCAAGAATGTGTCCAAGACTCATTAAAAGCTACCTATGCCAGTGCTACCACCACTCCTCTCGTTATATCAAACCTATTATTTTTAGGGAGAATGACATTGCCACCCCAGCATGAAATAACGAGACAGACAACAGTTTGGAATCAAACAAGGGCCACTTTATTAACTATTTAAACAGGACATGCAGCAACGGGCAACTAAGCAAGCGCAGGAACAGGCAAGGCAGGCGTCATTCCCAGACCCAGCCTCCTTGCCCTTGTAATGGGCAGGTAACCTAGCCCCAGTATTGACCCAGTCAGCTTCTGGCTCGTAACCGGCGGCCCAGCATACTGGCATCCCCTCCCAGGGGCGCCTACCCCTGAGGCTGCACAGACCTTCAGGGAGGAGCCTAGTCTGAGAGGTTCCCAGAGGCGATCACCATTCACCTCCCCAGACCGCAAGGCCCTAGGGTGGTTCCTGGTGACCTCCAGTTCCCAACAGGGATATGCCGTAAGGTACCCACCAGTTCCATTTTCTTGCTTGCCTAAACCTACCAAGTGACCGGCCTAATTATACCCGACCACCTTCTATGCCCTTAACCACCAGCAGCAGTGTAAGGTAGGCGAAAAAACACCGTCTCCAAGAGCCAAACAGAAGTCGGTATAAAAAATTCCTACCCGGCCCCCAACAGCGACCAGCATCAGCCTACACTGCATCCGGGGCGGGCGGGTGGGCGAGCTCTCCGAGCGACTGCGCAGAGTGGGAGCGGGGCAACGGCTCAAATAGAGCAAGCCCCGCCCCCTCCCATTGAGCTACTGAGCGCCGACGCGCTCTGTTGCTGCCTCGCGTCATGCGAGGCGGCAAACTTGCTTCCCTCCGCCACGGCAACGCCGGGCGGCGGGGAGCCCATTGCCACCCCAGCATGAAATAACGAGACAGACAACAGTTTGGAATCAAATAAGGGCCACTTTATTAACTATTTAAACAGGACATGCAGCAACGGGCAACTAAGCAAGCGCAGGAACAGGCAAGGCAGGCGTCATTCCCAGACCCAGCCTCCTTGCCCTTGTAATGGGCAGGTAACCTAGCCCCAGTATTGACCCAGTCAGCTTCTGGCTCGTAACCGGCGGCCCAGCATACTGGCATCCCCTCCCAGGGGCGCCTACCCCTGAGGCTGCACAGACCTTCAGGGAGGAGCCTAGTCTGAGAGGTTCCCAGAGGCGATCACCATTCACCTCCCCAGACCGCAAGGCCCTAGGGTGGTTCCTGGTGACCTCCTGTTCCCAACAGGGATATGCCGTAAGGTACCCACCAGTTCCATTTTCTTGCTTGCCTAAACCTACCACATGCAAATCCAAGCCTCTGCTTTGGCCTTTGCTTACCCCACACGGCAATCGAGAGCCATCCGAATCCCGTGCTGCAAGTCCTCGAGCAATAACCCATTGCCCTTGTTTGAAAGGTGCACCCCGTCAGGGCGATACAGGTCCGGGAACTTGACCTGTATGCCAGGGTGCGGCAAAAAGAGACCCAACCCGGACTCCATGGCCGTGCGAAGTTGGCTGTTAGCGTTCCGCCTAGCCCTGTCCATACACCTGGGGTCACCGGCATGCCTCCAAACCAGACGGGGGAGCATGGCAGACCAGACAATCTGCACCCCAGGCCACCGTGACCTGATCAGTGCCAAATCGGCCCTGGCCTGCATCACAAGGGCCACGCCCTTGACCAAACCCAAATCGTTGCCCCCCAGATGTATGACTAGCACATGCGGGGGGGGCCCCCGCCTCTCATCGAACAACAACGGGAGGAGCGCCGGCCATCTCATGCCCCTCCTCCCTAACCACTCAACCTTCGCCACTTCGCTGAGGCCAAGCTGGGAGCCGAAAGTGGTCCTCCTCGCCCGATGAGCAGCCCAAAAGACCATGCTGTGGCCGCAGACCATGACTCTTCGTCTTGTCTCAAGGCCTGCAGCACCTGTAATAAGAACTTTATTAACAAACGTCAGAATGAAACTACAACGAACCTACACGGTACAGCGCCTAACGTAACTCTTATAGCATCCAGATTTCCAGCGCCCGATCCTCTGTATCGTCCTATCAGGGTACCCCATTGCGGCCGCAGTCGATGCTGCCCCAATTCGAAAAGAATGGGAGCAAAAACGAACACCGCCCAGACCCAACCGGATCAATGCCTTCCGAGTCACGGTCCAAAACTGGAACTTCGTAAGAGGGGTGCTGTCGCTATGCCGAAACAAATAGCCCGGGCCATCACCCCGAAGTGCCAAGTACCGCCGCATGGCGGCGACTGGGCACAGTGCTGCCTCCGAACCAGACCCTAGCTCCAGCACACTCCCCTTACCCCTCTGATCGGTTTTGGATCTACGCAACCTGATCCGTAGCTGAAATTTATTGATTGATACATCCCTAAGCTCCAAAGCTGCACCAGAAGCGTCCGTCTGAGAGCCCGCCACCAGTTCGCTAATCCTGAGTGCCCCAAAAAAGGCGGTCAGCGAAGCTGCATGGAACAGGCCCACCTCATAGGTGTCACTACAACAAGAGGGCCACTGGCCCTCCAGCCCTCTCAGGACTGTGGGAGTCAAGGGTTCCCTGGTGTCTACTGCCCTAGGTGATTCCCGAGACCACCCCTCGATCATCTTCCGGAGACGGAAGTCGCCCGTGGTGTCCTTGTGACCCGAAGCCTTACTGGCAAAAGCCAGCGCAGACAGCTTGCCTCTGATTGTGTGAGCCGAAAGGCCACCGTTCCGTAATGACACACAAAATTGCATCAGGTGTGACACCGGAATAGGCCAGACCTGCTGCAAACCCACTCCCGCCCTGAAGGACAGAAACTGCTTACCGGCCTTCAGGTAAGCTCTCCTGGTGGAAGGGGCAAGTGCCAGGCTCATTGCCCTGTCGGCCTCAGCCCTCCAATCCCCCAAACGTCTGGGGGCATCCGTGCCGGAAGCGGGTCGGCCTCTGGAGCCAGCTGACGAAACCTCTCCATCTGTTTACGAGAGAGAGCGTCAGCGATCCCATTAGCGACCCCCGGGACGTGTCTGGCCTTAAACAGGATGTTAAATCTGAGGCACTGTAAAGTAAAGGCCCTAACCAAAGCCATGACCCTAGGGGATTTGGATGTAAGTGAATTGATGACATGAACCGTGGCCTGGTTGTCGCACCAGAAGTGGACGGTCCTATTAGCCAAATCGTCAGGCCAGACCCACACCGCTGCGACAATTGGAAAGAACTCCAGGAAGGTAAGGTCCTTAACCCAACCTGCCCGAAACCAATCTTTAGGCCAGTCCCCGGCACACCAATGCCCCCTAAAATAAACTCCGTAACCGGATGAGCCGGCCGCATCAGATGAAATCTGCAGTTCAGCCTCTAACAAGAGCTCATCCCGCCACATAGAGACCCCGTTGAACGATTCCAGAAACTGTTCCCAAACAAAGAGGTCCTCCCTCATTCCCTTGGAGACTTTGGTCCTATGGTGTGGGAGACGGAGGCCTCTCATTAGGTCACATAACCTCCTCACAAATGCCCTACCCGGCGCCACTACTTTGCATGCAAAGTTGAGGTGACCTACCAACTGTTGCAGCTCCAAAAGAGTGACCCTAGTGAGGGACCTAACGGATATGACCCGAGTCCTTAAAGCGTCCAATTTTTCCTGTGGTAACCTGCAGCACATACTAACCGTATCAATTTCAATACCTAGAAATGTTAATGCGGATGTCGGGCCCTCAGTCTTTTCCTGAGCCAGAGGGACACCCAGCTCGTCTGCCATGTAAACGAAACTGTCGAGCAGGAAACGACACTGGCCAGAGCCCCTCCTGCCCACGAAAAGAAAATCGTCCAAATAATGGGCGGTACTACAGAGACCAGTCCTGGTTCTCAAGGCCCACTCCAAAAACGAGCTGAACCTCTCGAAAGCAGAACAGGACACCGAGCAGCCCATGGGTAGGGCCCTATCCATGTAAAAACTCCCTTCAAAGGCAAATCCGAGTAGCTCAAAATCCTCAGGGTGTACCGGGAGGAGCCGAAAGGCTGATTTAATATCACATTTAGCCAATTCGGCCCCCACACCGCAGAGGCGGACCACCCGCATGGCCTGATCAAAGGAAGTATATTTGACAGAGCATAGTTCACCAGGTATGGCGTCGTTCACCGACCCTCCCCGAGGGTAGGACAGGTGATGAATGAGGCGAAACTCACCAGGTGCCTTTTTTGGAACTACACCTAAAGGAGAGACTCTTAAACTGGCTACTGGCGGACTAACAAACGGGCCCAAAACCCTGCCTTCCCTGCATTCCTTAGCAATCTTGGCCCTAACTATGGCCTCCATGCCCACAACGGACTTTAAATTCCTAGCCAAATAGGGCACCCTCATCCCCTGAAACGGTATGCGAAAACCAGCAGTGAACCCGTCCAAGAGGTAGGCCCCATCCCCCCTCCTTGGGTAACTACGCAACCAGCGTCTCAAAACTCCAAGCTTAATCGGGCTAGGACCCTTTGTCAGGATGGGGGTTGTGTGGCTTCCCCCCCCCTGGGTACTTGCCTCCTTTGCCTCCCCCACGGCCCCTGGGCCGTGGACAACTGGATAAGGGATGAGGTCCCGCGCACAAAGGGCACTCATGCCTAAAGGTGCATGATTTACGACCGCAGGATCCCTGGGAAGAAAACTCCCAGCAAAGCTGGCGTCGTTGAACCGCCTGCCCCGCCACCGGGCGGGAACCTGCTTGCACCAAAGCCCTCTTAACTGAGTGGCCACTATGAGACCGCTCACCCCCACCAGACCTAGCCGGAGACATGATTTGCAACCACAAATTGGAGCAGATCCTGTCCCACCGCATGGCTGGGTTAATGGCCGCCTTCATCCTAAACTCTTCGTCATATTGCGACCATGCCGGGCTTGGGAAGTCTGTAAACGCCTTGTAAATGATGTCCAGATACTGGAGCATCGACAAAGCCCTCCACGGCTGGTGTCGCACTATGACGGCTGCGTAGATTATGAAACCCGGAAGCCAATTGGCCCAAGTCCTATCTACCACCCGGCGCTTCAAGCGCTCTTTCTCCCGGTCATCCAAATTATCCCTGTCCTTTTTCTCCACCTCCCGATAGAGCAAACCAAACACATCAACATATTCCCCGTTTAAAATCTTCTCTTTAGTGGCCATTGAAAGGTGGTCACCTAAAGGCAGGTCTGTATCGCCACTTGGAATGGCCCCCGCAGCCACCGCATCATAAGATGCCCCGCCCCCATAAGGATAGCCAACGCCAGGCTGCGAGGAACCCCACGCCGGCCAAGCCCCTTGGCAAATCGAAGGCGGGCTGGCATAAGGAAATGCTGGCCAATTAAACTGCGGTAAATGGGAAGTGGAGGCACCTTGCTCGGGGGCCTGACCAATAGGCTGGCTAACGTTGAGCATAGGCGCCGCTGCAGCATTCTGGCCACCTGGACCCCAAGGCCACATTGATCCAAGCCTACCCGGTGCCAGCTCCTTACCTCCTGCAACTTGAGAAGGCGAATAAAGAGCCACCTGCTGCTCCCCCGCACCTGGACCCTGCTGGCCCAACATCTCTCCCGCCGGAACTGAAGCCGCCGCAGCCTGCCTGTCCTCAAGAAAGGCCAACCGCGCCAGCACCTGCGCTTTAAAAGACATATTCGCATTATTGTCGACTGGTAAACCACCCACGGGCATACCACGCTCTTTCTCCAGCGCCTCCAACCGCTGAAGGATAGCCACATTTATCACATCCTCCTCTTCATCACTGGAAGGAACCACCGGGTCCGGCTGCGCAGGAGGTCTCTTTGGTGCTGGGTTCTTGCCCTTGCCCTTGCCCTTACCTTTTTTAGGTGCCATGACTACGAACTATAATAATATAAACAAATACAATTGTCAGTAAAACACTCCCCAACCGCAGGGCACAATAGCCCAAGAGAGAAGCAGAAGAAGAAGAAAAAAAAAAAAAAAAAAGATGCAAAAACAGATGAAAATTGACTAGCAGTTATCCCCCCCGCCTAAAATGGCTGCCAGACAGTTTACCCACTATGGCCCCTGACCATGCGGCTTGCAGCCCCCACCAAAATGGCCACCGTAGGCCCTCCTGCAGCACGGCCAGCAGGCCTAGTCTGACCAACGTCGCCGCACTGGGGGGGGGGGGGGAAGTCAAAATCTAGAATTGGGCAAGGAGGCTTATTTTCAGTTTCCTGCTTGTAGTTGATTTTGTTCCCTGAGAAACCTGAGGGAGGGGAAAAGAGAGGGGGTCACCAAACCCAGGTAGGGATTAGAAGAGCTGCCTTTGTCCTTCCCTCTGTTCTTCGTGCTGCTGGCTGCAAAACGCCTTGGATTACTCTAATATATCCCCAGGAGATGTGGGGCGCCCACTCTGAATCGAAACTGGGGGCGGGGGGAGGAAGCTCCACGCTTTAAATCGAAGGGGGGGGGGAAGCTCCGGCAAGCCACAGGAGCCCCCGAGTGAGCCCACGCTTGCCGCCGCTTTCGGCCGCCGAGGGGGAAAACAGGGGGGGGGGTATGGGCAAGCAACCCAACCACCCCACTAACATAAAACGGAGGAAGGCGCCTCCGCCGCTGCCGCCTCCCCGAGGATCCCCCACCGCGCCGCTAACGCCGCCCGGTTGCCCCTGGAGCCGGCGCCGCCGCCGTTGCCGCCTCCCTCCCCAAAAAGGATCTGCTAAGCTGGCCGCCCCCGGAGCCCCGTAAAAAAGCCACCGTCGCCGTCGCCGTCAGCCGCCGTCCGCCGCCCAACACAGCCCCGTCAGCCGCCGCCGCCGCCGTCGCCGCTACCCAGACGCTCAGGCCTCGTCAGCCGCCGCCGCCGCCGTCGCCGCTACCCAGACGCTCAGGCCTCGCCGCTTCCAAGACGCCCAGGCCTCGCCGAGAGCACGCGACTCGTGCTCCTCCGACGAGCTCTCCGAGCGACTGCGCAGAGGGGGAGCGGGGCAACGGCTCAAATAGAGCAAGCCCCGCCCCCTCCCATTGAGCTACTGAGCGCCGACGCGCTCTGTTGCTGCCTCGCGTCATGCGAGGCGGCAAACTTGCTTCCCTCCGCCACGGCAACGCCGGGCGGCGGGGAGCCCAATCTGATAGCTCAAAGATTATCTACATACTGGATTATTTCCCCCTGTTTAGAATAATTTCCCCCAGTTGTATTTGTCATCTAATAAGATGGTGCCGGGGCCGCCCCTGCTTAGCTTTGGAGATCTGACATGATCAGGCTAGCCTGGTTTGTATCTGGAAGGGAGACCTCCATGGAATACCAGGGTTTTGATATGGAGGCAAGCAGTGGCAAACCACTTCTGAATGTCTCTTGCCTTGGAAATCCTACAGGGTCCCCATAAGTTGGCTGTGACTTGGTGATGGTGCCAAGTCACCTGATGGGTAACCTAGCCTGGCATCTTACTGGCTAACACTATTCTTATCATTTGGTAAGCCTGATTAGTCATAGGAGCTTTGTCTGTGTGTTCAGAAAACTTTTATCTATGGGCAGCTACAGACATTCTTTAGAAGTGTTAATACCAGTGGCACAGCTAAGTCACATTTCCATCACATTCTTACAATAATGTGCAAAGAGAAGAGTTGAGCACAATTCTCACAGGAGGTCCACAGGCCCCCCCCCCCTTGTGTGCTCCATACATCTCCCATGAAGAAATCATGCAACTTGCCCCTTGGCACATTATTGTTGAAGAGTGGGGAAAGGATGTGCAACTTACTCTTGCATCTCATTTCACACAGAAAACCAGAAACATTGACACAGGAAGCACAACTTGCATGTGCCCCTGCTTGCATCACTTCCATGTGACAGGGCAGCTTTGTCCAATCATCTCATGTTGTGAAGTTTCTTTTGTGATTCTTATATCTCAACCTTATTACAGCATAACCATGACTGTTTGAACTGGACTTGATTCCTTTAGGAAACCCAAAGAATATCCATTTCTACCTTTTGTTAACCACCATCTAACTCCTAGTTGTCAAAATGCAGGCAATGTTCAAATTTATATTACATGAGAGTTATGTTAGCTATTCTTGTCTTCTGTGTTTGGTGGCTTTTCCAGGTGGTTTTTTTGTTTATTTGTTTTTGTTTGCATTCTTGACAGTATTTTGTTCATGAATATAAAATAATGGATTCCATTTATTGATGTGCTTCATTTATAGTCCGCCTTTCTCAGAGAGACAGAGTTGACTGAGCTATTTCTGGTGAAACACAATGTGGCATAGCAGTCTTTTGTGACAAATTAGTTGGGATAGAAGAAATTTTATTTATGAATCACAACATAGAAAAATTAAGTCAAAACGGTCATTTATCCTAGCAGCTCAGTCATACTGGCAATAAAGATCAAGCCAGAACTAATAGCTTTCCCTTATTGAATGAATTGGTTTGGTTGAAAATAATGTGAACTTTCTATGTATACATTTTTTAAAAATCAAATATTCATTTGCCTTTAGGTTAAGACAAGATAAATGAAATGTGTAAATGAATCTTGTCAGAGAAAAGGCAAACACTAAAGCCAAGGCAGAACGACTTGCCCACTTTCTGGTCAGCTTTGTTAATGTCAAAAAAGGTCCCCCTTCTTCAAAAAAAAAAAAGGTTGCCAGTATGTTCAATGTTTGGATGTTGGTTTTTCGACTCTTCTGCTTTCTTTGTTCTTTGTTCTTTAGCTTAGCTGCCCTCAGCCTCATTTGCTCACATGTGATTATCTGTGGTAAATCACTTGATTTTATCTATGTCATAATTCTGCCTTCTAACATTAACGACATCATGGGATGAATGTAAACAAAATCATGTGGATCACCATCAAGTGTCACATCAGAGCAAATCCGGTCACCTCTTTTTCATGTTGTACCTTCAGTTTGTATTCTTTGCATGGCGTTCCCACAATAATGAAACACGAACACATAAAGTGCTGTTACATCTGTGTTACTGTAAAAAAAAAAAATCAGCCATTTAGGCCAGTTTGTCCAAGTCAGTACTTCCCTGATGTCATTTGCTGGTGCAGTATGCAGAAGTGTGTCATCATGGTAATGTTACTGTACTTGGCAGTCTGTTTCTTGAGGGGAATCATTTATGAAGTACATTCATTCCTAATGACCTCCTACCACCTGGATACCAACCTTATTAGAGAGCCCCACCATCTGTGAGGGAGTCAGATTGTCCCTGTCCCCAGACTACTGTCTAGAGAATAGATTAGTCCCAAGAACAGAGCAATTAGCCAGCCCATCCTTTAAAGGACAAATCGTAGAAGAAGAAAATAGAATGGAACCACACTGGATTTTTTTCCTCTTGAGAAAGGAATTGATGTTTGACTGTGCATAAGAGCAGAACAGCAACATCAGCAAGAAGGGGATTAGTTAGCCCTTAAATTAATGCACACTGAGAACACTCAAGAAAAGATGGTGCAGCAGGCCATGGCTTCTACAGATGCTCCCAGAGCACATCAGTGCATGAATCCCTAAATCATTAAAATTGAAGCTGATGCATCCTTATTCCTGAGAGGAATGAGCTATCTTGCCACTGGGGAGCACTGACCTCATTATGCAGAGGTAGTAGTAACAACAGTTTCACATGAAGTGCAGCTCATTTCTACAAGACCACAAGTGCCGCGTATGTCAAATGTCACACACTTCTGGACAGAGTTCTTCAGCTGATAATGCTGATCATATAGAACTATTTCTTATCTTTGCCCTTTAAAAAAAATCCTTTTGAATCATATGTCAGAAATTGTGCCAGTGTGGTGATAGTCTTGTATTTTAGCCTGGAGATAAACTGAATGAGTGTGTGTGTCTGTGTGTGTGTGTGTGTGTGAGCGAGAGAGAGAGAGAGAGAGAATACAGAGAATATTTTTGATTCCTTTAAGCCCTTGGTATGGTCGATGGGGAAGATCATAGCTCAAGAGTAAAGCATGTATGCTACCGAAGGTCTCAGGCCCAGTTAAAGGATTTCAGGTAGATTGTTTGGAGAAGATCTCTGTATGAGACCTTTCAGAGTTGCTTTTAGTTGGAAAATACAGTGGTGGGAGCAGTGCTTTGGCTCAATATAAGGCAGCTTCACAAGTTCCTGGACTGTATTAATTAATAAGCTACAAAAAACAAGGAAATGATGATGTTTGGTTTCCTGTGCCATATAAGCGCAGCATCATTGTGTGTATATAAATATCAGTCTCTTACATGGACAGAACATACATCTTGCTACTGGGGGTGTATAAATCCCCTGTCTCTACACAAGACACAGTGGGGGGATGGAGAGCAAGTATGAAAAACTTGATGTATCCTTTCTCACTCCTCCTGTGCCTTATGAAAAAAACACCTTAACTAATTGCAGACCGAGGGAATCAGAAAATATGTCTTACCAAAAAAAAACACCCAAAAACCTGAGGCAAAACCTTGATAAAGCAATTATTTCTTGAGGCATGCAAAAAAGCTCAGAAGGCTGGAAAGAGCATCCTCTGTTTTCTCCAACACTGTGATGGTGGTTCAGCTGGAAAGGCAATGCAGCAGCCGCTCTAATTGCAAATAGCTCTGGGAAAAGACCTGGTTCTTTCAGTGTACAGCTAACCCCGTTGCCACAGCCTCATAGCACTGCACTGGGTCCTGTTGCTAACTGTCTCCTACGAGAACTGATCAGTTTAGTGGGTATTTGCGTATCCAGGTTACATGATTTCATAGTTTAAAGAATCTCTTTTCACTATTGGGGCCCCCCTCCCCGTTGGTCTCTTTAATAATAGAACTCAGATAATGGACTAACACTGCAATTCTAAGGACACTTACCTGGAAGTAAACCAAATATAATAATATGAGGGGCTTACTTCTGAGTAGACCTCCTTAGAAGTCTTCTTTGCATGATGAGTAGGAAAACCTGCTTTATGAACTCTTGCTCCAGGGTACAGTGTGGCCTGCATTTCCCCCCTTCTTTTTGAGCTCCATCCACAATCAGCTTCTTTAGCCCTATAAGGTGTTGCTTTTTGTGTTGCCATGCTATGCAGCCGTTTTGCTGGTCCAAGCCCATTTTGAAAGAAGATGAAGGCATTTTAAAAATGTCTTTTAGTATACATTTTTAAATGTACTACCTTGAGGGACTCCTGTGGGGCTAAAAAAGTCAGTATATAAAAAAAATTTTTAATGAAGCATATAAACAGCTAGCTGCAAAGGAAGGCAGGGTTCCTTTACCCTTTTCAGGAATGTGAAGAAGAAGATACCTTAACAGAAGCAGCTTGTATCTAGAGAGGAAGAGAGAAGCACTCTGCCAACGCACAGACAAGTCTTCCCTCGCATATTATTTCCGCCCTCCCCCCATTCAAAAGCCAAGCCTTTGAATTAAGCAAGGAGATCAAATCAGTCAATCCTAAAGGAAATCAACCATGACTGTTCCCTGGAAGGCCAGATACTGAAGCTAAAGCTCAAATACTTTGGCCACCAAATGAGAAGGGAGCACTCACTGGAGAAGACCCTGATGCTGGGAAAGACTGAAGGTAAAAGAAGAAGGGGACAGCAAAGGATGAGATGGTTAGTGTTATCCAAACTCCAGAGGATGGCGGAAGACAGGAGGGCCTGACATGATGTGGTCCATGGGGTTGCAAAGAGTCGGACTCGACTGTGCAACTGAACAACAAACAACAACAAAAATCAGGATGGCTGGTATGCCTTCATCTTCTTTCAAAATGGGCTTGGACCAGCAACATGGCTGCATAGCATAGCAACATTATATTTCAGTTGAAAACAGTGGTATTCTCACAATAACTCCAGGAAGTATGGTGTGCCATCAAATGTAATGGGCAGAATGTAGGACTGGCCTGTACAATCTTGTGTTCAAGTCCTTGCTTGTCTGTGAATCTCATTGGGTGTTGCATCCTAATCTACCTCCACAGAGTTGTGGTGAGGAAGAATGGGATAACCAGAGCCATCGTTGTATAGTGGTCAGGGTGCCTGGCTGAGATTGGGGAGACCCAAGTTCAAGTTCTCACTCAGCAATGGAGCTCATTGGGTAAACTTAGGCCAGTTGCTCTCAGCCTAGCCTACCTCACAGGGTGGTTGTGTTGATCAAATGAAGGTATATGATGCATACTCCCCTGAGCTCCCTGAAGGAAGGATAAGATAGAAATGTAATAATAAAATAGCCCTGTATTTGCTACTTTGAGGATGAGTAAATGGCTGAGATAGTGACATGCCAGATTTCTCTTTTCAGGAAATCCTTGGCTGAGCTGCAGTTGGAACCTAGATCTCTCCTGTCCTAGTTCAGTGTGCAAATGGGTAGCCATGTTAATCTGCTGCAGTGAAAACAGCAGACTTATTGCACTTTAAAGAATAGCAGGTCTAGATGACATTCCCATGTGCCCTTTAAAATGCTTTTCAGCCCCTCTCTCTCTGTTGGTGTGCATGTCTCAGAAACACAAAGGCAATTATAAATGCACTCATATCAGGTTTCCGGATCACAAGAAGGTTGCTTGGCAATCACATTTCATCCTTTTTGCACTTTATAGTGCACATGCAAGTCTTATTGTGGACTAATCTTTTGTGAACATTTAATCAGATGCATGAAGTGCTATCCCCATGGAAATGTCACAGACTGTACCTCTTGCGTTTCATGGTTGTTTAGCTCCACAATTTTCAGGAGTTTTGTTTTGTTTGGTATGCTCTTGTTAAGGATGGGCAAATGTTACTTTTTTCATCCCTTTTTGTTCTGCTACAGCAGATCCACCCAGATCTGCTTTTGTAGTAGGATAGCATCAAAGGGAGCAATACTAAGTGAGTCTTCTCAACAGTGAGTCCCATTTTCTTACCCCCAGGAATGGTTTCTTAGGTTTGCAGCCTTAGCTCCTGGAGATGGGCAGTGACGGAATTAAGTTTTAGTAGCCTTGCTGCCATTAATGGCAACACTGATTGAGACATCCTGATGATTGGATCAATACAGTGCTCAGCGCTGCATGCCTGACAGGTTCCCGACAGGTTCCCTGCTACTGTGGTGGTGAAAGTAAATAAACAAATTAATCAAAGGCCTCTTTAAACAGCAAAGGCTTACAGCCTCCCCCCAGAGAGCGTCAAATGGAAAAGAGAGAGATTCCGTGCTGAGCATTCCTTACCAACAGTTTTGGTAGAAAATGGATAGCAAATTGAATGTTGGAACTCTGTTCCTGCATAGCTCTGGGAATTTTAGATGGCTTAGATCTGAACATATATCCCACTGTGGAATTTGCCGTTGAACAGGATCTGGAAAACTTTGGATTTTAATATTGTAGCACATCTACAATGCAAACTTGAGTCCACCAATCTTATTGGGAAAAAATTACAGATCCCCTTGCAAGAATAATATTGTGATGCTTCTAGGACTCTTTCTTTAAATTTAAAAAATTGTCACTATTTCAACAAACCTACAGTTCCCAGGATAGTTTGTAGAAAGCTGTGATAGCTAAACTGGTTTCATATTTATTTGAAACTTAAGTTGTAGGCACATTCATACAAACGATTTTAGGGGTGAGGATTCCATTGCTCGGGTGAGCCTTCACTTACATAAGTATGGGAGGACTGTCGCCATCTATGGCTACAGAAATTGCAAAAGAGCCTCTCCTAACAGATGCAATTTATGGCAGGGGCTTGTTGTGGAGTTATACATATAACTGCCTGCTTTAAGTGAGGTACACAATAATGGCTTGGTAAGACTGGCAGCCAAGACGCTGTTCATTCACAGTGGGCAGTCAATGCAACAAAATTTGTGACTGGGCAACTTCATGGCTGTTAGGAACAAGTCTGAGATATTTTGTTCGGATTACATGCATCAGCAGCTATAATTACCATTATTCTAGCAGGAAATCACGTTGGGAGGTACAGAGGGAAAGATAGCTAAAACTATGGAGTCTCCCTTTCATGCTCTTCCCAAGAAGAGAGGGGGAAATTAATAAAGTTTAGGATTCTTTGTGACTTGTTAGGCATTCTCACAACATTCTAACAAACAGCTTTGCAGAGTTTCAGCATGGTTCATTGTATTCTAGTTTTGTGTTCTCAACTGCATAAATAATAATGTTATAAACTCCTGTAATTATAAATTGCTCTGGCAATCTTTGTTCAAGGACTTCCTTCCTCACTACATTTCTCAGCAGCCTTCTTGCCCTTCTGTATGCTTGAAGAATACAGAGAACCATTTTGATCCATTAGCTGTTTGGAGGAAGCAGCAGACCTTTAAAACCCAGCTGTAGATTAACCAATGCACAGTAAATTGATTCAGCCTTTTGAATGGCAGCCAAGCACAACGTGCCATAGAGTGAAGCCTTCTGCAATTCAGCTGCGTCATGCTAACAAGTGCAGAACTGCACTTTACTACTAAGCTACCACCAACACAACAACCGTGCTCCCAGATTATTCAGCCCTATGATGCTGCCACAAGCAGTTCCTTGGGAGACTTGATGAGAGAAAAGGCCCTGGGGGGGGAACTGGTAGCCACAACATCTAGAAATGGGAGCAAACATCTCCAGCTTAAGATACTTTAAAAAAAAAAAGAGTTTTTATTTTAGCAGACAGATGTTATGGACACAAGTCTGTACCTTTCATTAATCCAGAATAATTTCCACTTCTTGGTTCTCTAAGTCCCCAATTGGTGCATAATGCAAGCCCCAACTGCAACCTGAGAAGCAGCAGTGCAGAGTGGCTTACCGGCGAGGGATCCAGCTGGGAGCAGCGAGGAGTTGGTGTGGGATCCAGGTGTCGACAGCCAAGGCGGTGGATTTCAACACGGTGGAGGTTCAGGGCTGCAGCAATTAGCAGCGGAGTAGAGTCCTGGCCTTTGCTTTGGCAGGGTAGCACGATCAGTAAGTTTAAAATGGTGAGCACCTGGGCATTGTTATAAGAAATAAAGGTCCTTCTAGAATGGCTTTCGGGCCTTTGCGGCTCAAGACCAGGAAAGGGGGATCTTCAGTGGAACAATCTGGCCTGGTCTATCTTAGCAGGCTTTGCAGTTTCTGGGTAGTGGGCCAGGAGTTCTATTAATTGCCAAGCTGCTGGTCAAGAGCTATGTTGGAGGGCTTGAAACCAGGGCAGGTGCATTGCCCAAAAGGAAATGAAGGTGGTCAGGAGTTGGTACCTGTCATGTTCTTTGATATAGTTAGCACCCCTCGCCAGTGGTTTGATTAAATAGTTAATAAAGTGGCCCTTGTTATAACCCAACTTGGTGTCCATCTCTTTATTCTGACTAAGGGGGCAATGATATACCAATGGCAGAACTATATGTCATGATGAACACATAAACGGCAATCTCATAATGAATTTTGGACCTTTGTAACATGTAGTATGACTTACCTATATCCTGATGGCATTGTGTTGTGTTTCCCCATGTGGAGGTGAGGAAATGCAAGATCAAGTTGTATGTCAGTTTTACTACCTTCTTTGGCAGGCAGGAATTCTCTCCCACAAGGCTATCATGCTGAGCAACAGCCCTGTGGTTATCATGGGAGGTCACATCTATGCAGCCTGGCAATTTGGAGGCGGGGTTCCCCCCGGTGGCCCAATCCAGGCCGGCAGGAAGTGGGCCTCTGGAGCAGGGGTTTCCCCACCCCCCGGGGGGATTTGGGAACCCAGAGGGAGCTTCTGAGCTAACAGCAGTTCAACAGCTGCGGCAGAGTAGTTCATGCTTCCCCTAGAACAGTGGTTCTCAACCAGTGTTCCATGTGCTAGCAGTAGGACACGAAAGAAGTCTAGGTGGGTTGCAGGGTTTTCATAATAATTACCAAAAATTCACTCTCCATCCCCATCACCTGTTTCTCTTGACCCTTCCCTACGTCCCATTTGCCCACTAGCAGATGTCTTTGACATGTCACTACCTGCCAGCCTAATTTGCCAGTGAATATCTATTGTGTTTCTGCTTGTACCCCATGTGCTTTACAGTTACAGCAGCAAACTTATACTCAGTATTTTTACCGTTTTCAACTACTAATTATTTTTGTTTGTGTTTAAAACAATAGCAGCGTTACTCCCAACAATAGTACTGCAGTTTTTAAAATCTCCTTAAAATTTACCATAAATAACTGTAACAACTGAAAGCCTAGGAACGCATAAATGTCTTTCTTGGAAAAAGTGAGCATTTTGTTTCTATCATGGTGGGATGTAAGATACATTATTTGATAGAGTATTGGTGGGGCATGATACAAAAGGTTGAGAACCATGACCCTAGAAGGTCCAGGAAAAGGTCATGAGAGGAGCTGCTGTAGGTTTTTCGTGATGGTTTGTTTTTAAAGCTTTATTTCACAGGGTGTTTTTCTGTGCCACTTAGCTGATAGCTTCAGTCTAGAGATTCTTCATAGTCCATGTTCTTTTTTGACGATTGAGCAAAACTTGGCAACATTTTAGGATTGGGGGTAGCTTGGAATATTTTTCATTACTCAGTAGCTCACAATAAACAAAAGGTTGGCCTTCCCTGGTATCAGGGTTTTCACCCAGCCGCCAGCTATAAGTTGATGTGGTAACATTTACACCAATCTCAGCATTGAGGTGTTTATTCTTCCTACAGAGCTTGTCATCATAAAGCTGAAAAAAGCCACATGATTCTCCAGTTCTTCACGCATCCTTTCCCAGCTCATTTGCACATGACCCCATAGGCAGTAGTTTATTCCCACTACATGTTCATCAGGCCATTTTCAGCAATGAATTTTCTCCCCTGAGTCACTGCACCATCTGACAGTGCTTCCTGACTGAATTCTCAGTGCTTCACCTGCTCCATCCTTTTCTGCTGCAGGCGCACAGCATATGTGAAAGCAGAAATTATCAGGGCACGGAGAGAGAGGCCAGTCAGGATGCTGTCACATGCTCTCCTTCGTCTTCCACAACATGCATGATTAACAAACAAAGTAATGGAAGCAGTAAAAGAAGGGTTCCTTTAAGCAGTGGAAGGCTACTTGGAGTGAGGTAAATAAAAGGCAGCATAGGCAAGTTGGTGATCAGACAGGCAAAAAAGGGACTATGAGGAACATACTGCAAAAAACATAAAGGCCAACAATAAAAATTTCTTCAAATAGATTAGAAACAGAAAACCAGCCAGGGAGGCAGTGGGGCCCTTGGATGACCAAGGGGTAAAAGGATGGCTAAAGAATGACAGGGAAATGGCAGAGAAGCTGAATGTATATTTTGCCTCTGGCTTCACTGTGAAAGATGGGAGGTGCTTGTGCACTCCAGAACTGCCAATTGCAGGAGGGGTGTTGAAAGTCTTGATTCGGATTGAGGTGACGAGAGGAGGTCCTACAACTGATAGGCAAATTAAAAACTGACAGATCACCAGGTCCAGATGGCATACATCCAAGAGTTCTGAAAGAACTCAGATGTGAACTTCTGGATCTCCTGACAAAAATATGCAATCTACCAATAAAGTCTGGCTCCATTCCCAAGGACTGGAAGATAGTTAATGAAACCCCCCATCTTTAAAAAAAAAAAAAAAAAAGTTCCAGAGGCACTCTGGGAAATTACAGGCCAGTCAGTCTAACGTTGATACTGGGTAATTTGGTGGAATCCGTTATTAAAGATAGAATTAGTAGGGACATTGATGAACAAAAGCTATGGAGGAAGAATCAGCATGGATTCTGTAAGGGAAGATCTTGTCTCACCTTTTAGAGTTCTTTGAGGGGGTGAATAAACATGTGGACAAGGGTGCCCCAGTAGATATTTTTTACCTAGACTTCCAGAAAGTTTTTGATAAAGTTCCTGATCAAAGGCTCCTAAGTAAACTCAGCAGTCATGGGGTAAATGGACAAGTCCTCTTGTGGATTAAAAATGGGTTAATTAATAGGAAAGAAAGAGTCAGTATAAAAGAGCAGTTTTCACAGTGGAAGGTTTGTTTCTAAAGGGAAACTGAAAATCTTAGCATGTCACAAACATAAAATTCCTGGTTCAGGGTTTAAAGTGTGATGGCTATCTATGAAATCTGGAATTATTAGGAAAGCTAGAATTATTATCTTAAGCTTCTGAAAGACAGGTAGTGTTCACATAGAACTTAAAAATAATGCTAATACAATACAAGCACTTTGAAGCATTTAAAACACTGTGCGTGCACACATATATACAATTTCTATTTATTTAAGCCCCACCTGCAATATTTGAAGTAGCTGCCAACAATAAAAATATACTATATGAAAATGCAACATCTAAAACATCAGACACTAAATTTAATCTTCTTCTTTCAACTTTGCTCTCCCTAAGGTAGATAAGTATTACCATCGCAGTGTTGTAAGTGGGAGTCTAAAGTAGTTTCCTGTAGTTTCTTACATTTCCCCCATCAATATGATTTGACTTACATAACCTGCAGCTTCTTTCTGATGACCCTCTGCCCAAAGGTTTTGATTGTATTGTCACTGGCTGTTCATTCTGAATCCATTTCCTTCTCTAGTTTCCTGCTGACAATTTTCCATTCATTTCAGTTCCCCGCACTCCATTAACTACCAAGCCTATTAACTCCCTCTTTTAGCATTTAGCCAAATCAAGCTTCCCATGTTGATTCTGTCTTACAAACAAGTGTACACACATACATAACAGGTTGTACATGCATTCACTGTAACATTTATTTATTTATAAAATTTATATCCCACCTTTCTGTCACCACGGCAGCTATCAATTTAAAACATATATGATAAAAATTACATTTTAAAATCATTAAAATCAACCCCCTCCCCAACACACATCATTAAAACAAATTAAAATCAGAGATAAAATGTGCACAAGGACATAAAAACATTAAAACATTGATCAGGAAGGAGGGATCACTGAAGGAATGCCAAATGAAACAAAAAAAGTCTTCATTCACTAATAGAAGATGGCAACAGAGGGGAACAGATAAATCTTTCTGGGAAGAGAATTCTACAGCTTTGGTGTGTGACTAAGAAGGCTGTAATCTCAGAGGATAGGGGCACCTGAAGCAGGGCCTCTGAAGATGATCATAGTGGTCAGGAGTAAGCAAGTCCTTCAGCTATGTTGGTCCCCAAGCCATATAGGGCTTTGAAGATCAAGACCGGTGTATTGAATTGAGCCCAGAAACAAAATGGGAACTAGTGTAGATGGGCCAAGACTGGAATGATTTGGTCCCTACAACCCACTCCAGTCAGCAGCCTAGCTGTAGTATTCTGTACCAACTGAAGTTTCCAAATACTTCTCAAGGGCAGCCCCACAGAGAGTAGATTGCAGTAATCTAATCTAGATGATGCAGTACAGCGGCCAAATCTTTTCTGCCCGGGAAAGGCCACAACTGGCTAACAAGCCAAAGTTGGTAAAAAGCACTCTTGGCAACAGCTGCCACATGCTTATCTAGCAGTAGGCCTGGGTCCAAAAGCACCCCACCCTCTCAGCCTAATCTACCTCACTGGCTTGTTGTTATTCCTCCTCTAAAGTCGTTCACATTGCTTTCTTACTGAGAGAGGTCATGAGGGCATGAATTCAGTTAAAAGGGGAAGGGAACCCAGTTGCACCCAGGACAGCCCTTACATAAAGAGCCCAACAAAAAACACGCACACACATGCACTGTAGCAAGGCACACAAAAGCTCATACCCTGAACAAAACTTTGTTGATCTTAAAGGTGCTTGGTATTTCTCCCATTTGATTGAGGCAGCCCAGCAAAGCAAGCTCTCCCTTGTTCCCTTCCTCCCTTCAGGGAGGAGCCTCAGCCAGTGGAAGGAAAGAAAGGCTTCCCCTTGTCTCCTGTATAGGATTGAGGCAGCCTGGCTAGGAAGTGAGCTCTAAATTGTTCCATCCCTCCCCCTGGGAGGAGGAAGGGGAGGAGCCTCAGCCAGTTCTTTAACAGACTCTCCTGGGCAATTGAGAGAGACTGGTAAAGCAAGCTGTGATGTAGCAGCAGCAAGAGAACTGGAAAAGGAAGCAGGAAACAAGCAGGGCCTTGCAGGATGGACTGGGGCCCTCTGAGGGCCTGATCTGGTCCATGGGCTGCATATTTGACACCCTTATTCTAGGGTATTTCTTTGATCTTGTAGTCATCAGGTGATGAAGATGCAGGTGCTATGGCAGGAATCATTTGGTTTTTAAAATATATTATTTATTAATTTGTTTAGAAAAAAATATGCTACCTGTCTAGTTAACCTGCCCAAGGCAGCTTACATAATAAAACATACAACATTATGAGTTATTAATTAAGATCCAGACCAGTGGGAGAGGGCTACCAAAATTGTAGACTAATGAGCAGTCACAACCCAAATTTTCTCTTGAAAATCCTGGGACATTTTTGAGCAAAACAAAAAAAGTATGGGAAAAGAGAGTTAATCTACCCTCATGATCACCGGACTGTAAAAATACAGTGCAACCCTAATTTTTGTATGTTGTGAGTAGTTAGGACTCTATCCCGTCAAGGTACATGCAATTTTTATAGGAAGATTTTAATTCTTTATTTTCATGTTGAGTTCCCCCCTCCACCCCCTCTCTTTTATACTTTCGCTTTTAAGTATTTAATAGAAAATACATAACTATATATAATTCAGTCATATCTTCTGATGCATAAAGAGCTAGGATTTTTGAAATGTTGCAGGTTAAAGAAAGACAAGGAAGTGCTCCCCAGGGGTTTAGAGACATAACAGAACCAGGGGCCTGAAGGCTGATGTGTTCTTGCTTACATCGTTCTGCATTCTCTAGGGTCAGTACAGCTGAGTGGTCTGAATTGGGGATTTGACTGACTGTAATTATACAGAGGATGTCGGTAATAATGCGTGTTAAATAAATACTCCACTCAGGTGACTTTTGCTCAGGGCTCAATACACATTAACTTGAGACCCCTGTGATTAGAACTCTCATTTGACTTGAGGCTGCATTGCTGAGAAACTGGGTGCTGCCAAATCTGTTTAGAGCAACATGTGTAAACTTCTTTGTTGTGTGAACAGGGCATGGGTTCAGACTTAAAGGGAGGGTTGCCAACTCTGCATTGGGAAATTCCTGGACATTCAGGGTAGAGCCAGGGGAGGGTGAAGCTTGAACAGTGGAGGGACCTCAGCGGCTTATAAATCTATAGATTTATAGTCCATCCTCCAGAGAAGCCATTTTTTTTCAGAGGAACATAACTCTGTCATCTGGAGATATAATTCCAGGAGGTTGCTAACCTTAGGTCCACTGCTCCCTCAGTTGAAGAAGGAAGGGAAGGCATGAAAGAGGCTTGATTGATCCATGGAAACAAAGGAATCTCCAGTATGAAGGGAATGAAGGCAGCCTGTGCTGAAATTATAACTCTTAGTACTTAATTGGCTCAAAAATTCAATATATCTAATTCTCAACATAGCCCCATCTGTGGATACTTAAATTTAGAAACTGGGACCATGGACAGTCAAGCCAGAAATTACAGAAACTACCAGTTGAATTATTTTTGTCACCCCAAATGGGGGTGTGCATCTTCCTATGCACTCCCACCAGCTCCCAGGCAGGTGGCAGAGGATCTATCTGCATCCCTTTGGAGCCAGCCTGCAGCAGCAAGAGCAGGGAGTGTGTACTTGCTCCCTCCCCACTTGTGCTGCTCTGATTCCAAAGGACTGTGGCAAGTCTTTGGGATCAGGATGCAGTGGCACAAGTGGGAAGCTGCTCCACAACAGACTGGAAATGGGCTCTGCAGCCTACCTTGAACCTGGTCACAAAGGCAGTGGCAGGCACGAGCTGTACCTGACACCTCCTTCTCAGTGGTGTCCCCTGCCCGCTGGGCACCCCAGGCAACTGCTGAAGTTGCTTCAACAGTGAACAGTGAGCCAGCTTTGTATACGGAACAATAAATTCATGCTTCAGTAACCTGGGAGTAACTTGGCTATTCATGCGTGTATGTGCATCACGTGACACTTCAAGCAGCTGAATGTTCAAGCTGAATTCACAGAAAGTGTGATGTGTGAGGCAAAATGCAGTGATGTGATCCAGGGTGTTTCAATCTGTGATAACTCATTCACACATTCATTTATTTATTATATTAGGCTTTTATACCGCCCTCCCCACTAGCGGGCTCAGGATGGTGTACAACGAATTCCTATAAAATACATATAAAATCATTAAATAGTCAATTCTAGAAATATCTATTACCCACATGGTGCCATAATACAATTCTAGCCCCCAATTTACTTTACTATAACGGAGTGGGGGGATTGAAAGCAGATAGTGAACCAAATATCTGTTGGCAACTGTTAACCATTACCGTTGATGTTAAACCCATTGATGTCAAATACTGACAATGTTAAAACCATTGCTGTCCTCAACCGTATGCTTGGCAGAACATCTCTGCCTTACAGGCCCTGTGGAATTGTAACAGATCCTGCAGGGCCTGATGTTGGTAGGCCGAGAGTTTCACCAAACTGGACAGCCGGATGCTCTTTGGGCCAGGGACTTCCAATACATGTTGATCGCTTGAGCATAATGCTCTCCAGTGGATGTACCAGGAGACATACCAGGAGAGGCAGTCCCATTCAGGGCCTTAAAGGTCAGGACCAGAACCTTGAATCAACTTGGAGCCAGTGCAGCTGGCGAAGCACAGGTTGTGTGTGTGCTGTTACCAGTGTCCCCGTGAGGACCTGGGCCGCTGCATCTGGACAAGCTGTGACTTCCAGATCAGCCTCAAGGGCAGCCCTGCGTAGAGCAAATTATGGTAATCAAGTCTAGAGGTGACCATTGCAGGGATTACTGTGGCTAGGCCAGGGTGAGACAAGTAAGGGGCCAGCTGTCTAACCTGGCGTAGTTGGTAAAATGTCAGCCTGGCAACATCTGTGACCTGGGCCTCCATTGATAAGAAGGCATCCAGGACCACACCCAGGCTCTTGCTTATCTGTGCTGGTGTTAGGGGTGTACGATCAAGAGCTGGGAGCTGATACCCCAATCCTGAGTCCCTCCCACCCAGCCAAATAACCTCTGTCTTTAATGGATTCAGCCTCAGCCAACTCTGCTTCAGCCACCCTACCACAGGCTCCAGAACCTCGGCCAGATTACCTGGGGTGGTGTCCAGCCAGCCATCAGCAGTACAGCTGGGTGTCATCAGTGTACTCCAAAACTCCGTGCCAGCTGGGCAAGGGGGCACATATAGATATTGAATAACATCAGGGAGAGTATAGCCCCCTGAGGGACTCCACATATCACGGAGCATAGAGAAGACACCCTCTCACCCAGTGCCACCCTCTGTCCCCAGTTGTGGAGAAATGAGACTACCCGCTTCAGGGCTGTCCCATGCACTCTGACATTGACAAGACAATGAGCCAGCAGACTGTGATCCACTGTGTCGAATGCTGCTGTCCAGTCAAGCAATAACAGCAGCGCCGAGCCAATGCTCCCTCTAAGCTGAGTTAATGTGAGCTAGCTCACAGTTTTTTAGCCTTCGGCTCACACATTTTTGTCTTAGCTCATGAAGGATGGCTCCAGAGCAAACTAATTTATGCAGTAGCCAAATGGCTCGCTCACAGCTTTAATGCCAGTAGCTTACGAAGTAGAATTTTTGCTCACAAGACTCCACAGTTTAGAGGGAGCTTTGGCACCAACTCACCTCAATCCAACTGCCAACAGAGATTGTCCATTAGGGTGACCATCTCAGACGCCATCCCATGACCAGGGTAGAAGCCAGACTGGAAGGGGTCTAGTGCCGATGCGTCCTTCAGGAAACTCTGAAGTTGCTCAGATGCCGTTGTCTTAACTACCTTTTCCAGAAACTCAAGATTTGAAACTGGGCGATAGTTGGACAGATTGGAGGGATCCAACAATTTTTTTTTCAGGAGCAATATTACCATTACCATACATGCAGCATACCTCTTATTGTTTCTCTCATTGTGTAGTGAACAACACCATAGTACAAGAGCCGCATGACATGTTGCCCATGGTCTAAACCCATAATCTAAGCCCAATAGTCCAAGCCCTGCAGACCAGACTGCCCTTCATATAAAATTACAGCTGGGTGAATCCTATTTTATACAGAGAGTTTTTCTCTTTTCTGCTCTGATGGGTGATGGTTTAGGGGGAGGAAAACATTCACTGTGCAAAATCATCCTTTTTCTACATGTACTTGGAAATGCCTTGGGCTGGCTCAGCCTGCATTAGAATTCAGCCTTTTTAATGGACATGCTGCTGAAGACAACAAAGAATTTGGAGAGCTCTTAATGGAAAAGAAGGATCAAGGAGCAACATTTGAGGATGAAAAGAAAAAAGGAGGGCAGATCACTGTGGGTTTTGAAGCCAGTAATTATGTGGGGCAGGGATTTGTTGTTGTATGTATTTAGATGAGTGTTATTGGGTGAAGAATCTGCAGCTCATGTGGGCATGAACAATCCAGTACTTTAAGGCCCAGTATAATCTAGCCTACTGTGTAGGTTGCTCTATCCCAAATCTGCCCCACCTCTCCCCCTCCCCCCCCCCACCTACTTTTGCTCTTATTATACAACTATAAAGCTGGAGACAGTGTAATGGAAGTCTAATGCAACTGTGTGAGAAGAGTGCAGAAAGAGTTTGTCTGTTCCACTTTATGCTGTAGTGGGAGACTATTGATACTGGAGGGTGTTGTTGTTTTTTCTGCATGGAGCTCAGGACAGTACAGCTTTACCTTCTTAGATTTTTCCTCTCAATGACCCTGTGAGGTGTGCTAGGCTGAGAGAGAAAGAGAATGCTTGGCCCAAAGCCAGTGTGCAAGGGAACTCACTTTATAATCTAAAGGTTGTCTATACCAAAGCAACATCTTAAAAATCATTTTTTTAAGAGCCAGTCTGGTGTAGTGGTTAAGTGCGCGGACTCTAATCTGGGAGAACCGGGTTTGATTCCCCACTCCTCCACTTGCACCTGGCTGGATGACCTTGGCCAAGCCATAGCTCTGGACCAGCTGTTCCCTCAAGGACAGCTTGGGAAAGAGTTCTCTCAGCCCCACCTACCTCACAGGGTGTCTGTTGTGGGGAGGGGAAGGGAAAGGAGTTTGTAAGCCGCTCTGAGACTCCAAGTGAGTGAAGGGGGGGTATAAATCTAATCTCTTCTTCTTCTTCTTCTTCTTCTTCTTCTTCTTCTTCTTCTTCTCATAAGGCAACTTGTATTAATATCCCACCTGTCTTTCATTATGGGATTCAGGATGGTACATGAGCTTTCTGGGAGGTCTTCTGTCCAGGCCCTAACCAGACCCAAACCTGGTAGGTTTCAACCAGGTAGCTGTATCATGTCATGTGCCCTTCAACTGGACCTCCTTGGAAAAAGAGCAGGAAATATATGCAATAAAAAATTCAATAGTATTGCAGCCTAACAATGTTACTCGGGGAGAGTACAATCGCAAGTGGTGGTGGGGTGACATCTGCAAATGGCATGAGGAAAAAGATGGTATAGCAGAGTCTCGGACTGCTAAGCCCGTCTTTGCATACCCCAAAACGAAGAGGTGAGAGGAGAACAAAGCACCATAACCGACTGTTCCCACACCTCACCCGCCAGCATCTCCTACACAGTGGAAAGGATTATGGGACAAATGGACAGAAGAGGATGCAGGAAGAGGGCTCAGTTGCCTGGGTGAGCAGTGAAGCAAGGAGGGGGAAGGCAGAAGTGCCAGAAGCAGAGAGCAAGAGAAAGCACAGACATTTCGAGAGTGATGCTGTCATCATGCCTGCCTGCTGCCAGCTCTCTCGAGGTCTGTTTAGTCTCATCTCTCCCAGTACCGCAAGGCCTTGCAGAGTCCCCCTGGTTTCACTGAATATGTATGAGAGCAGCTTGGTCGTGCAGAGGGAACCGTGGCATGCGGGGGGTCGGTTGAGGAAAGGAAGGAGGTCATTATGTGTGCCAGAGACAGCAGTCACTGCGCTCCGTGGTGTCAGTGCACTATGGCAACATCCCCTGCTTCTGAGAATTCTGGCCCTGGAGAGCTCCAGCCATGCCCTGGGAAGAAAAACAAGCGGAGCATTGTGCTTGGTCTATTTTAAACCAGGGGACAAGGCATCCTATTCCATTCTGCTCCTCGCTGTTTCTTTTCCATTTAGGTCTTGGCGAAAGCAGGGCCGTCTGCAAAGGGTTCCACATGCAGCCCTCTGTTCTCGTTTGAACAAATCCAGCAGGGCAGACCAAAAAAAAAAAAAAGCATCCCTCTTTTTAAGCCCCCACCCCCCTCCCCTTTTCTTCTTTCCACTCGCAAGCATATCTCAGGCTCCCTGGGAAGAGATCAGAGCCTCTTGGTTTCTGAAAGGCTGCCTAAGGGCCTGGCTTTTATGCCAATAAATGTTCTTATCATATTTAAGCTTCAAACGCTTTAGCTGTGGGTCTGTTAACATTTGGTGAAATGAAAGAAAGCAAAAGAGAGCAGGAACGGGGGAGGGGAGAATTCAGGGCTTCCCTTCCCTTGCCTTTGTACAACAGAGAGGAGGTTTCCTTTGATTCTCAGGATGGGTTCTGGGGAAGGTTTGGGGGTTTATTCTTTAGGAGCGGTCTGAGAAATTGTATTGTAGAAAGGAGGGAGGTGAGAAAGAAAAGCAGGCTCTCTGTTCTGCCTTTGCTTCCTAATTTGTCTCACTTTGGTTCTTTTTTTTTTTACCCCTTCCCTCTTTTTTGATCTTCTAATGTCTCACCACCATTATGTAGCCGGGGCATGTCCAGGGGTGAGCCCAAGAGCTCCTGACCCTTTGGCTCTTAGCTCCTGGCTTGTCATCTGCAGCCTTGAATGAGCCAGACCACTGAAAGCAGCACCAGCCCAGGATTTGGAAACAAGTTTCTGTTTGTCTGTTCGGCTGTATTTTTGTATTTATTTTGTAAGCCACTTTGAACTCTCAGATACAGGAGAAAGGTGGTATACAAATGCCTACATAAATAAATAAATGGCTAGCTTTGCATATATGCTTATCTTGCACTCCAGGTTTTCCAAACATCCGTTGGCCATCAATTCCCCAGGAAACATCCACTTTTATCTATCAAGCTGTGCCAGGCCCTAGATGGCCACCTTGCACTGCAGCAAGATGTGACTGTCTCAAGTATGACTAATGATGGAGTTTGATTTCGTACCCATTCCTGGAGTATCGTTTTCCAAGCTATTGTTAGGAATTGGAGGGAGGAGCTGCTCTGTCCTGTTCCTTCGCTTTCTGTAGGTTCCCATTCCTCTGCGTCAAATGTATGTTTCCATTCTGCCAGTTAACTAGAAATGCTTAAGATGCTCAGAGGGCATTAGGACCACTTGACATTTTAGGTGTACCTATCTGATGTTTTATGAGCACATCTACAAATATAAAGTGTGAATGTGATAAACATATTACACAGGGCACCATTCCAGACTTGTGATGGAGGCCAGGTTCTCAGCAAGGCCCATATTTTGCGGTGTGTCGAACTAACTCAGCTGAAATTGCGCCCCCCCCCCCCAAAAAAAACAAAACTAAGAAGGATACATATATTAAGAGCATTGTTGTGGTAAACCTTTTGGTGCCTCATAAGACCGAAAGCAGTCAAAATCAGTTCGTTTTTAAATTAAAAGCATTTGTACCTTTGACACGAATACAGAATACAGGCCCATTTCAATGCAATCTTTCCTTAAAATGTGAAGGTGTGAGTTGCCCAGAAATATAGAAAATCTTGAACGATGAGAATGACGTGTAGTCTGAAATACACAGTGGGGGAGAATAACAATGTCTCCCGTCCATTTAGGTACCCCAGCAACACTGATACACTCGTCAAGGAGCCAAGAATGCCCACAGCTCCCTTTTGAGTATGGTTTGCTGTTATGTATTATCTGGAGCAGGTCTGAGATTCTTTCTTTTTCTTTTCTTTTCTTTTCTTTTCTTCCTCTCTCTCTCTCTTTGCATCCTCTCCTCCCGCCCACCACACAAATGTGGTCAGGAAAATTTCCTGAGTTAAGACAGCCTTGAATAATGAAGCTTTCCATTAGGACTTCAGCTCCCGTCATTCCAGAGTAACATATTAAGCTGTGCACAGCCTGATTCATTGCACTTGGCAGGTACCTGCTGAGTACTCTGGCAGGCAGCACACTTTATGTTTTATTGTTTCATGTATTTTTTATCATAGGCCTTCAAAGGCTATAGATCTAGAGTGTCACACAACCTGCCTCGAATAAAGAAGAGACTGCAAGATTAAATAACTGACATACTACAAGCTACTGGGGGCTGAACACAGAAACATAAGAAGAGCTCTGCTGGATCAGCCAGTGGTCCATCCAGTCCAGCATCCTGTTTCACAACCAGTTGCCCTAGAGCAGGGGTGGCCAAACTGAGGATCAGGAGCCATATGCAGCTCTTCCACACATATTATGTGGCTCCCAGTAGGGCAGCTGGGGGAGTGAAGGGGAGGCATGCTTCCCCAATCAGTCTTCCCCTCCCAATCAGTCTTCCCCTCCCTGGGTAGGCTTGAAGTGGGGGGAGGGAGCAGAGAAAGAAAGCAAGTTTAACTTTAAATGTGTTCTTGAAGCGCCCCCCCCCCCCCCAGGCCGGCTGGTTTGGAGAAGGCATTTGTCTCTTAAAATCCCTTTGCCAAACCAGCTGGTGGGGGGGGGCCTTGGAGGATGCATTTAAAGTTAAAGTTGCTTTCTTTCCCCCTCTGCCTCCCCCCCCCCTCTATTTGCTTTCTGGGACACTCTCAGTCCTCACTAGGAATCACCAGAGAGTGACATCACACCAATTTTTTTCCCTGGAAGTGATGTCATACCACTGCTAATGGTTGCCCCCATCTTCCCCTCCCCCATCTCCCACTGGTTGCCAGATCAGGCCTGACAACCTGCCTAGAGATGTAAGGGCATGGAGACATCTACTAAGGGTTTGCAGTCCTAAATGCCCTCTGAAATAATAAGGTTTATTTTGTTAGTAGGAGAGCTGCTACTACTGAGGAGGGAATTCCAAAACTGAGGCCCAACATGCTGAGGAGGCCCTATCTCCACAGCCATATACCACACATCAGATGGCAGGGAAATGTGGAACAGGACCTCCACTGATGGAAAAAATGAGCAAGCTGATTTTGGAAAAAGGGCCCTTACAATATCTGGGTAATAGCTTAGGGTTGCCAGGTCCCCTCCTTGCTCCAGCGGGGGGATTTGGGAGGTGTTCTGGGGTTGGGCAGGGATGCTTCCCAGCCCTGCCCCCAAGCACAACCACCCTTCCCGCCACCCCTCTCCCTCCCCTCCTGCCAGATTGAAAGGGCTTCAGCTGATCAGCGGGGACCACGTGGCCCACCAGTCATCAGGAGGGCCCTTTAAATCTAGCAGGAGGAAGGGAGTGGGGTGATCACAGGCCACATGCTCAGCTCACAAAAAGACCCTTTAAAGGGTCTTTTTTGTGAGTGGGGTGGGGGCCATGGCATGCAGGGCTGGGGGAAATCAAAGTGTTTGAAGCTTAAATATGATAAGAACATTAATTGGCATAAAAGCCAAGCCCTTAGGCAGCCTTTCAGAAACCAAGGGGCTCTGATCTCTTCCCAGGGAGCCCCCAAAAGTGGGGGAACCCTCACCCGGACCTGGGGGCTGGCAACCGCATGATAGCTAGACTATTTAAATTGGTGTATTAAAGTAAAGTGCCTACGCCTTTTGAATTTGGGGAGGGGCTATGGCTCAGTAGTACATCATCAGCTTGGCATTCAGAAGATCCCAGCATCAGTCCCCAGCTTTTCCAGTTACAAAGATCAGATGAATGGTGTCAAGATTAAAATAGGTATGCTGATAGTTTCTAGAAGATGACTGAATTGTCCTTCCTGGGTTGACTATTGTATCACCTCAGAATTGCATTTGCAAAATAAGTTTCAATAGTTTTGAATACTTATTTTGTAAGACTTGGGCCAGGCTTTATGGAAAAGAATGTGTGAAAGACCGCTGATGAGTCAAAAGGGGATTTGATTAGTGCATTTCTGCTGTTTAAGGGATGGTAGGCTGTTCCCATGCAGGAATTGTCTTTTATCAGGTCTTTGTTTTGATCAACAATCCTTCCTTTCAATGAGAAAGAGATGCATCCCCCCTCATATCTGACATATAGCTGCCAAATGTTGGGGGGGGGGGGGGGTATTTTGTTCCCTCATTCCTGGTACCTTAAAGTCAGGATATTTTCTGGGGGGCTGCTTTGTCCTGTGTCTGTGGTCTATGTAAAGTAAAGGATCTTTGGATACATATAACTATATAAAGGATACATATAACTGATCTTAGTGGGGGCCAGAGGCATTTGCAAAGAAAAATTGCAAGGAAGACCTCCAATTCTCCCCCTGCCTTTTTATTACTAGGCAGTCACATCTTTGAGAATCTTGTTGGCTTATATATTGTGCAGTTCCAGCCTGTGCCTGGGCAGCTTTTGGAACCCCAAACCAAGCAAATGAAGCTGACTAGCCCATCTGAACAGAGCAGAATTCTTTTCCAAGCTGGGAGATGTGGATTGATTGCAAACAGGAGAGGAATCCTCAAGAGGCCCGGTGGTATTCAGAAGTCTCATAACAGACAGCCTGAGAGACCATGCCATCCAGGGACCTGAGCACCAATTTGAGGAAATAAATAAAACCAAAACAAAGCAAAAAAGGAGCCCAACTTTGTGTGGAACATCAGGACAGGGTGATCCTGGGTATTTATTTGCATTTTTAAAAGTATTCTAATTGCTGATCTACTTTAGATCTCTGCCGATTTTGTGAAATTATTCATACTCCTCAACAAGAGGAGTTTCTATGGAAACTGAGAAACTGAACTTTCGTTAGGAAACCTATAAAAATGCCCAGCTAAAAATGTATATTGCCCTTTTGCAGGAGACTATGTGAATATACTTTCCCTTCTCCCCCCCCCCCCCCCCCACTTCATTCTGCATCGTGGGCAGATCCCAGCTGGACTCTACATGGCAACAACATGCAGGCATTGTTTACTGCTTGCCAGACTCTGTAGGGATATATAAAATTCTGCCAGAGAGCAGCAGCTCTCAAGAGGGGATTCTTCGGGGAAACAAAGTGTTCAGTTCTCCATGTCAGGCCAGCTTCAGGGAGTCAAAAATACATAACTGTAAAAAAAAAATTCTTCTTGAGGCTTTGATTTTTCATCCTAGTACTGCAGTCATGAGGTTGTTGATGTCTGTGGCGATGTCCTCCTCTCCCACACAGCCCTGAGGGAATGACTGGTGGAAGAGGGGGCTGGATGGGAGGCTCCCTCCCCTCTTCCATGCCTTCTGTAACAGAGGGGAAGTGCCATGCGGCCTGGCAGTCCAGGTTTCCTCTATTTGACTCCTTAGGCAGGGTCAAACAGTTTGTTTTCACTTTGATACAAAAGTAAACCTCTAGAGATTCCCAGCCACAGGAAGTGGTGGCAGCTACAAGCATAGACAGCTTCAAGAGAGGACTGGATAAACATTCGGAGCAGAGGTCCATTGGTGGCTATTAGCCACAAGGCATAGATGGAACACTATGTCTGGGGCAGTGGTGCTGTGTAGTCTTGGTACTTGGGGGGCAATAGTGGGAGGGCTTCTGGAGTTCTGGCCCCACTGGTGGACCTCTAGATGAACTTCCTGTGTGACAAAGTGTTGGACTGGATGGGCCATTGGCCTGATCCAACATCGGCTTCTCTTATGTTCTTATGTACCTGGTTTTGGGGCACTGTGTGACACAGAGTGTTGGACTGGATATACCATTGGCCTGATCCAACGTGGCTTCTCTTATGTTCTTATTGAACAATAGCTATTGAGATAGAGAAAGCAAAATGTGCAGGCAACATTCTGCTCCATTGTTTTGTAAGAAATAAGCCTGCTCCCACTTTCCCATTTTTTTAGACAAGGAATATCACAGCTATAATTGACGTGCTTGCTATATCTCTCCCCTACAAGCTTTGCTGCTGTCTAAGAAATCAGCAGGGGGAGAGAATGCTGGCATGAGTAAATGGTCAGGTTAAAAAGATGTTTCCTCCGGTCTTTCCTCAATTTTTGTGGTGCAAACACAAAGCATTTAGTCTACAATGCAAGAATTAAGATGCAAGCTAGCAAACAATTTGTATATTATGCAGATTAGAGTGCCTGCCTTTGGGGAGATGGATGGACAGCTGCATGGATAGCAACTGACACAGTCCCCTGCTACGCTGGCAAGTCCCTGAATGGAAGAAGTTGAGAACCTGAAGGGGAGGAATTTATTCTCTTTCCCCCTCCCCCCAGGCTGAGCAGAGATCTTTCGTGTTATGTGGTGAGGAGTATGATCAGTCCACACACAGAATTTTGTTTCCATGAAAAGAACAACTTTCACTGGAAGAGAAACCTTCTCTAAAACAATTTCTGCGCATCCCGTTCTTCTGTGGGAGATGGGGGGTAGGGGGAAAGGGGCATGGGGAGATGGCCATCAGCTCTGCTGTGACTTTGGGGTGGAGGACTTCTATGGTTTTGCCATAGAGTTGCTGGCAATTCCAAGAGAGGCATGATGGCCATTTTTAATTTTTTTTTCTCCTGCCACCACTTACAGCAGATGCAGGAAACAAAAGGCAGGGATTCTCCCGCTCCTACTGGGAGACTGGCAACCCTGGGTGTTGGCCATAATAAATTATTTATCTATGAACAGGTTTGACATTCCTTAAATCATACACTGGCAGCAGACTCTTCAAATGTAGGCTTCCAGGGGCTGACTGGCCATTATGTCTACCAGGACATTTCTCAGGAGACTGTTGCCTCCCCCATACACACACACAAGGGCCAGGCCAGGCCAGAGACAGCAGCCACCTGGCTCTCACATGGGATGCAGCACCTCACCCAGCCCTATGTGGTGAAGGGGAGACGGGTGTCTGCTTGGCCCTCATGCCTGGCCCTCCTCACACAGAAAGAGGAGGCAGTGCTGACCAGCCCTTGCACAGCTTGCACAGCCCTAGCGGGGCAAGGGGCAGGCAGCACCTGCCAGACCCTTGTGTGCCTTGTCTGACTACAGGGAGGTGGCACCCATGTACCTGGCCAAGCAGGCTGCCCCTCCTTCCTTGTGGGGGGTGGGCCCAAGGTGGGCTAGGGGCTGGGCAGGCAGATTGCCTCTTCCTCTATCCTTTGGAGGGGCACTTTTCCAGGGCCATTTTCCCCTCCCAGTTCACCCCTGGTTAGCTTTCCATATTCACAGGGAGAGTGAGGGTGGTGTTGTTGTTTAAAAGTCCAAATGATACCAAACAATCATCTCACCTTAATTCCACCTTAATGTGGTGGAATTCTCCCTACTGGGCTATAATACTTACACTGGAGAAGCGCAGCTGTGGGAAGAAGCTGCAGGGGTAAAGTTGTAGGTAGGAGGGGAGCATTTAGCATCACTCATCCATTTGACCCTTTAAATCACTCCCGTCTTGTTGTATATATGAATGAAAAAGACTTCCAACAGATGGGCATGCTGTCATCATGTGTAGCTTGGGCATGACCTTTGGACGGGAAGGCTTTGATGTCCATGCAACAGGACTGATGAGTTCTCGATTCCCTCTCATTCACACTGAGGAAAAGCAAGAACTTCATTTGCCCTCAGTGGCTTCCTTATGTAGCCAAATCTGATTAGCTACCTAGCTCCTCCCCCCCCCCTCCTCTCCCCACGAACATCTTGCATGGCCACTTGAAACAGTGCCGAGCAAGGAAGTGTACTTTTGGAGAGAATGCCAGGCATTTGCAAAAATCGTCTCCCACCATTTTTATGAGAATGATATTGTTGTTCAGTCACACCGTCGATACTGACTCTTCGCAACCCCATGAACCACATCACTCCAGGCCCTCCTGTCCTCCACCACCCTCTGGAACTTGCTCAACTCCATGCTCATCGCATCGACAACACTGTCTAACCATCTCATCCTTTGTCGTCCCCTTCTTCTTTTACCTTCAATCTTTTCCAGCATCAGAGTCTCCTTCCGTGAGCGCTCTCTTCTCATTTGGTGGCCAAAGTAGTGATTTGATCTCCTTGCAATCCAAGGGACTCTCAAGGGTCTTCTCCAGCACCATAATTCAAAAGCATTTATTGTTTGGTGTTCAGCCTTCCTTATGGTCCAGCTCTCACAGCCATACATTACTACTGGGAATACCATGGCTTTTGGTTATTATTTTTATTTGAAACCTCCTAAATTTCTACCAAAAGGTTGTGTGTGTGCATGCAGACCTTACATGAGAAAATAAAACAACAAGGATCATAATGCCATTATATATCTACAAGCAGGGGACCTGCAGTGCCTTTTAGAGATTCCCTTTCCCCCTTCCTGCACTATTTTTTCTTTCACTTCCCTGAAAGCCTGCATAGCCTCTTCCCTTTTTCTGCTTCTTGCTCTTCTTCCCCCCATCAACCTACCTACTTTTATTTGCCCCCATCTTCAATTTTCCCTCTTCCACCTCTAGCAGCCTCTCCCTGGGAAAACTGTGACCCAGTTGCATAGTGCTGGTCACTGGGCCCAGTTGCACCGTAGGGAACCCCCAAGGACATGCAGGGGTCACTTCATTTTCCTCTTTAGCCTCTCCCTACATTATGTTCTCTTTCGTGCCTCCTGACACCCTCCATCTTTCCCTGCTTCCTTCTCTCCTTCCCACCTACCTACCAGCCTACCTTTCACCCACCCTCCCATCTTCAGCTATATTTATTATTTACTTTATTTATACTCTGTCTTTCTCCCCAACCAGGACCCGAAGCAACTTACATAATTCTCCTTTCCTCCATTTTATCCTTGCAACAACCCTGAGAGGTAGGTTAGGCTGAGAATGTGTATCTTGCCCATGATCACCCAGTGAGCTTTCACAGTAGTGTGGGGATTCAAACCTGGGTTTTCCAGATCCTTATCTGAAACTTGAACCACTACACATCACTGGCTTTTGTGGAGAGGCTGCTACTGAACAGTGGCAAACAGCTGGGCCTGGATGAGTCGTGCAAGTTGTGTAGCAGCATGTCACCTGATGGTTGCTGGCAGTCCTGCCTCTGCTGCATTCTACCTCAAAGGCATGGAAAGGGCCCTGCCACTTCTCCCTGCATTTTACTGACAGAAACCATGGCTTGAAGACTGGCAGTACTGTTGTGGCTGCCTAGCAACCCCCACTATGGTCACTGAAAGGGTATTCATTTCCTAAAGCTACAAGCTCTGCTTCTGTTATTAGGGGTTGGGTAATTTTTCAGACTTTTCTTTTTGAAAACCTGAGGCTTTTTCAGGTTTGTAGAAAGATCTGCCTTGTCTGCTGGTTGTTCCAGTCTCTGGATGTAAGTATCTACAGATTTGGCCATACTGAGAATTAAATATATGTGACTGGGGCAGTGGTGGGTGTGGTTGTGTATGGTGTTTGCAAAGCTAATGCCTAGAGTAGTCTGGATTGTGGGCATGGTTCCATGTAGGTTGGAAAGAGGACTCACAGGCCACAGCTGCAGAACACACATTATTTATTGAGGGCTTCAGCAGGTTATAACAAGCAACAACTTCCCATGGCCATTAACAGCCCTTCCCAGAGCCCTCCAACTCCCTCTGCTCCGTTCTCTCCTCTATCTCTGGCCAACCCTAGCTCTACTGGGCCACCACCTTAAGGGCACAGCCCAATAATTGGGCCTGTTTCCTCTGATTAGGGTCTAGCCCCTTGGCCCTCTGCCCCTCCCATGCCTTAAGCCCAGTTGGATGCCCTCACCATTGACTGCTGCCATGAATGCTGACCCTCCCCATTCTGCCATTGGTGTGCCTAGCCACACCCAGCTGACTGATCAATCTCCTCCAGAGCTGCTCCTTTTCTCCCCCCCCCCCATGGGCTGACTTCCATCTGGAGTGGATTCCCCCAGCACCTACTGTAGTTGTCCACAACCCCTCCCCCAGGGCATCAAAATGTATGAAGGATGTACCTATATTTAGAATCCAGTGGAAACATTCCTTCTCAAGCATGATATTTGCAGAGCTAGAGAAGATTAAAAGGCCACAAAAGTTCGGCAATGTTCACTACAAAAAAATCTTAAAAATTAAAGAAGAACATGGTAACATTTAAATGGCATACAGAGAGTGAATAGGGAGCAATGATTCTTTCTCTTATAATTCTAGAATTTGGGGTGGGGTTGCCAACTTTGGGTTGAGAAATATCCAGGGAGAGAGAGGTTTGGGGAGAGGCAGTGGGGTATAATGCCATAAAGTCCACCATTCAAAGCAGCCATTTTCTCCAGGGGAACTGATCTCTGTCACCTGGAGATCAGTTCTAATTCTGGGAGATCTCCAGGCCCCACCTGGAGGCTGGCAACCCTAGGGTGGGGTATCCAATTAAATTGATTGATCACAGGATCACATCAATGAAAATGAAGTTGTTGTTCACAAAATACATGACTGAAGAAATCTGTTGTTGTAACACAGGACACTAGGTTAGATGGCTTTACCAACAGATTTGAAAATTTTATTGGTGGGGGAGAACACCTGAGAGGCCGTTGCTGAGTGCAGAATATTGGACTACTAGATGAACTTTTGATTTGATCCAGGAAAGCAGAGTTGTTGTTGTTGTTGTTGTTGTTTTCCAATCAGTCCTTCAAAATGAGAGGTTGCAGAAACCAGCGGGGAATCTTCCTAAGCATTCCATCATTAACATTGCTAATCTGTAGGTTCCCATGGAGAACAGGAATGAATGGCTAGGGAACTAGAATCCATAAAGAAATCTGAGGGGGGGGTGGTTTCCTGGTAGGTAAGCCACTTACCCTCAAACAAATCATCCTGATTATCCACTTCCATCACAAATTGCCTTTGTTTTAGAGTCAGGCTTGCTACTGAATGCCTGAGTTCATGTGCTAACACTGGGTTATCTTTTCTTTGCAGGGGCTGCTACTGAATAGGCTTGGGCGAAAAAGCCTGGCTCAGAAAGTTCTGCAGGATGCTGTCCGGGTACAGAGCACCAGCCACAAAGTCTGGAACAGCCTTGGAGAAGTTCTTCATGCTCAGGGCAAAAATGAGGCCGCCGTCGAGTGCTTCCTGACTGCTTTGGACCTTGAATCCAGCAGTCCTGTAGTCCCATTTACAGTTATTCCTAGGGAACTCTGAGGGTTTCATACCATGTGCATACATTTAGTGGAGGAGGTATATAGCACACCTTGGAGTTCTCTCCTTCTAGGGTCTTCCTAGACAACCAGTTTACAGTGCAACAAATATAGAGACATTGATCATTTGTTGCCCTGAATTTAGACATCTTTCCTCAGGGAAGTGCTGTTGTTTCAGGGGTATCACACTCACCCAGCATTCGTATCACAATATAATGTTGCTGGGAAGTGCTGTTCTTTTTCTAGCTAGTGGGGCAGTTGCAGTTCACAGGGTTGCCCAGAATATTGCCTGCACAGCTTTGTCACCCAACACAGTAACCACAGGTCACTAGATCTGGAAACCAAACCTGAGTTCATGTCCTGTTGTGCCTGCCTGACAGCACAAAAATATGGACGCTTTCAAAGTCCTGGCTGGTCCCCATACAGGTCTGGTGGCCTGCATTCCATTTGGTGCATCACTTCTTGTGCAAGCCTGGTCCAGAGAAGAGGTGCATGCATATCACTGGCCCCTCTTGTTTAGTGCCTGTGTCATCCTTGATGATAAGTGACACAAATCTCCCCCTCCTTGTGCCTGTATCATGTACTCATCATGCCAGCAGTTACTCAGTGTGCCAAAAGGGGGGCTTGCATGAGATCTAAAACTGACTCCTGTGCAGGCAAAGTGGGGGAAGGCCCCTTTTCTGGGTCTCTGTTGGCACCCATCTTCTGGCTTTGCTTTGACACTTTAACTACACTTAACTGCCAAAGAGCCTCTTAACTTAATACTGTCATAACTTCAAAAATATTCTTCCTTCTCACTTTCCTTACAGAATCCCAAGCTAAATTCTGTGCAGACAAATAGGTTCAGTAACACTTGGGGTTCCCAGCTTCTTAACTAGCCCTTTTTCCTGTGCCTGACTGCAACCAAACATGCATAAATTAAGCAAGTGAAGTTTTTCCTGTTGTGTTATTTACCTTCTTGGAAAAATTGCCCATCTTTTATTTCCATAATTTTACACTGCTGTTGAAAGCTCTGGTTACACACCCTGCTCTAAAACTCACTGATTAGCAATCCACTTGTTGTGGAAATTATGCTCCACATAAGTATGACAGGCCTGCAACAGGAGTGGAACAGCTTCCATTGTGATGCTGCAGTGTTGCCTTTGGTCCACCCTGCCCTGACCCTCTTGCCTGCTAATATAACATCTCTTAGGATCGTCACCACTGATGTCAATATAGTGGTGATGGCTATAATAGAAGTATGAGGCATGGAGATGCCAATTCCAGTAAGCTCAATGGGATAGTTAAGCACTAGCAGTGGCATTTAGAACATAATGAAGCAGTGCAAGAGATGCAGAACAGCCACCACTATATGTCTCTGTGCCCTCAGTTTCTTGTTAGGTTTCAGTGTTTGGTGTGACATCACCATGCTGCAGTGCCCTGCCTCCACAATCAGCAGCCAGTTGTGTAAAGCAGCATGTCTTGTGCTTACTATCATAAGTACTGATAGGAAGTGGCCACCTGTCCGTGTCACTCCTAACTTCTAATTAAGCCATTAAAAGTGCTTGACATTGGCTGGATTGTGTAATTGTTTTCTAGATAGTTCTGTTGAGTTGCTAGTCAGCCTACAGACAGATGATAGATAGGAAGGACTAGCCACCATGCATCCCCAGACTTCCCTTCTCAGTTCTTTAATATAAAGCTCCCTGAAGTTAGTAGAGTCTGAGTATCTCTGGATGCTTACAGTTTCAGAAGGAATTTGTCATATTGAGCAAATAAATACACCCTGAGTCTTTTTACTTTAAAAAAGAAAATCAGGGGAACAGCCCCTTCCTTCAAAGGAGTCAAGGAGGGAAATTGGCTCAGTGTAGTCCTCTCTCCCCCATGCATCACCCTAGCCACCTCTGGTCTGAAGTGTGCCAGCCATTATCCTTTCCATCCTATACAAGTGGATGGAATGCATGAAGCCGCCTTTATACTGAATCATAACATTGGTCTATCAAGGTCGACATTATGTACCGTGACTTATAGAAGTTCTCCAGGGTCTCCAGTGGCAGTCTTTCCACATCACTAGTTATCTGATCCTTTTCACTAAAGCTGCCAGGGACTGAATCTGGGGACTTCTGCAAGCAAAATAGATGCCACTGAGCCATGTCCCTTCTGGAACTTGTGCCCCAGAGCATGCTGTTGTGCTTTGGTGAGAGGAGGGAGGGATCTCAACTTTTTAATCATAACTGAAATTTAATCAAACTGAAATTACACAAGAGTACATAAACACTGGAAGGCAAATACAATGGCCCAACTTGGCCACAGGCTATTGCCTATCTCCTCTGAAACATTCTCACTTCAGTAGAGTTACTCTAAAGTAACTGTGCTGTGGATTATACTTTCTAGCATACAGTTTGCCTCCTCTGTGCTGCTAGAGATGGTGAGTCTTGAACAGCAGACTTCATCAGCTCATTTCCCCCAGTTGTTAAATATCTTTTAGATATTTATTGCCAGTGTTTCATTGTTAGTAATTATACATCAAATAGCCTTTGATGCACATTTTTAGGACGGCTAGATATATAGATGATGATAACAATGACACTGACGAAAATAGATAGACAGACAGACAGACAGAATGAAAGGTCACCTGTAACTTTCTATGAGTCAAGATTTCCTTTCCTCTGAGCCCACTGCAGAAACACTGCAACAAATCTAGCGTGGCATGACCTAGGGAAAGCTGCCCAAAGCATCACCCTTTTCAAAGAAGAATGGAAACTTAAGTGTAGGCATCACTTTGGTAGTGTATGCCCTTTAGCAGTCTGTAACTGATGAGCAGTGTGTGTTTAAATGGATTTGCACCAAGGTATTCCTCATTTTGCAGTATATAGCCGCGTATAAATAAGCATATTGTGGGGTCTGAAATTATTCATTCCATCCTGTTCTTTGCACTGTTCTTAAAATGTAACATGGGTGGAGTACAAGGGATCATTCTATATAAATCATTCCTTTTGCCTGTTAAACTTGTACTTTCCGACTCAGGCCCTTTAGACTTCAGGGATCTTTTGGGATAGCTTTCCACTAGCTTTATCATTTACTGTTGATCATTCTGTTGTGACCATTCCAGTTTGTCCCACCCTTTCACCTGAGCCACATGCTCTACAGCCATCATGTTTCCAGAAAGACCATTCAATAATAATTAGAGTAAGTACATTTCTCAGTCCCTCCATTGCATTCAAGGTCACGCACTTTCCACTAAGATCATCTTGCCTATTTCATTTTTGTCATCCTCAGGGACTATATCAATTCCTTCAGTGCCCAAGCATAAGGAGACAGGGCCACTAGAGTCTGTTTTTATGTTGTATACATTAACACTATTACAATCATGATGTGTCTCAGTATTGTAATTATAGGGAGAGACCATTGTGCAGTAGTAGAGGATATGGCTTGCATGTATTAGAGCCCTGGGTTCAGTTCCTGACATCTGCAGGTTAAAGGATCTCCTTAACGTGTCTGAGAAAGATTATCAGCCTATGACACCAAAAAGACACTGCCCACCGGGAGTAGGCAGGACCAGGACTAGGGGGACCAGTAGTCTGATGAACTAGCAGGCAGTTTCATAAATTCATGTATATTGAATCATAGAATCACAGAGTTGGAAGGGGCCATGCAGGCCATCTGGTGCAACCCCCTGCCCAGTGCAGGATCAGCCTAGACTAGCATCCCTGACAAGTGTTTGTCCAGCTGTTGCTTAAAGACTGCCAGGGAGGGGGAGCTCACCACCTCCCTGTATAAGATATACAGATACACCTGTATATTCCACAGTTGCACAACTCTTACTGCTTGAGAAGGAATACCATTGGATCACCTAATCCCACCTCCTAGCCTAATTCTGCATATCTTAAAGTAAGAAAGGGGTAATATATTAGATTTCCTTCTCCAAGATAGTAGGAAATTTCTATGTGGCCTTAAGTTTGGTGTAGTGCCAGAGCCAGTTTGGTGTTGTGAGATCTCATTCAGTTCAATGGGGCTTACACAGATGAGCCAATAGATAGGGCTAGAGTGAGGTTCACAATCATAGAATCATAGGCAGTTCAAAAATCCTTACTATCTGAAACTTCACCGGTAGGACAGCCTGGCATTATCATAGGTACTATGAACCAATTTAGTCCAATAGGTAGCTATTTTGGGAGTATGGTTTTATTATTATTTATTATATTCATTAGTTGTCCCTGTGGGGGACTATTCCCAAAATCTAATCACATTAAAGTTCCACTGAAAGCAATGAAATGAGACCTAGTCCTGACTAATTTGTCTCATTGAGTTCAAAAGGGACTTCAGGAGCAAATAATTGTGCTAGGTTATGTCAGCAACAATTTACAAATCATGCAAAATAAATAAATTATTTGAATTTAGTAGCCTTTGACAGTTGTGCAAAGATCCTGATTAGGTATTTATAAATTATAACTGCTTCAAGAAGAACCTGAAGCATTTTGTCCTCTCTTACATTCATGATTCTCAGATATAGTGTTCTGAAGCAAAGCCTTGTGTGATGTTTTGTTCCATTTGCAAGTTGGTTTGTGATACCTTTGAGATTTTTTTTGTTCCTTTTCTTATGAAACATAATCGTGCTAAAATTAAAATTGCTCTCACCAGCTGAATAAACAAATCCCATGGCGAAATAAGTGTTGCAAGTGTGCCATCATTTCCCGCTGCTTTTCAGTCTTTGCAAAAATATTCATTCTACAAATATTTCAAGGCTTAAGGAATCCAATCCTGAGAGATTCCTCTAGGTGCAAAAGACAATTTAACACACATCCAGTTCATTCATATGAAGAGCAATAGGGGATCTTCAAAGAGAGTAGACTTTTGCCATTTATCTAGTGAGCATGACATGAAACTGAAATTGAATCAATCAGATTCTCTAGTTCAGTTGCATCATTTGCTTCTGATAGATCAGGTGTTCAGTCAGTTGGGAGGGTGGCAGGGCAGGCAGGGAAGTGCTAAATATGCATACAACACATAAACTATAAATGTTTAAATCAAGTTAAGGATTAACAATTATGATAGTATACACTACTTTAAATCATATCAATGATGGCAAATTGGCAATAATAGAACCAGAGCTAGAATATGAGCCTATACACTGCTACCCAATAGCTCTACACACGTCAGGGCTGTTACATGCAAAGGTGTCTTGCTAGCATGGAAGAAGCACGTGTATTTTGGGTACTTCAACACTTGGGATCTTCGACCTGTATATATCAAGGTCCAGATTCAGATTAATACTCAGAAAAATGGGGGGAGACTCTCAAAATCAAGTGGTTTTTATTTTATAAACAGAAGATAAACCAAAGTAATTTGTGCAATACGGTAGAGCAAAATAAAAATCAGAGACTGGAACAAAATGCAAGACAGCAAAATGCTAGAGAACCTGCCTATGAACCTATGAAAAGCGGGAGACATAGGAGCCTGTTCCTGAAGAGAAGTGGTGGAGGGTGTGTGTGTGTGAAGAGACAAAGGGCCAACTGTAAGGCTGGAGTAAGCCCAAAATCCGCTACAAAATTGGGGCTGAAGGGGGAACTTTTTGTATCTTTTTGCCTGGGATAAGAAGGGGGAGAGGTGTTGGCATTGGAATGTGAGAATAATAAAATGTGGGAATAACAGAAATGCAGTCTTTTGAGGATGCGCCAGCCTGAAAAGTCCTTTGTACAGGTGATAGAGGAGAGTTTTCCTTTTGTGCAGGGGAAGTATCAAAAATGTTCCCTTGGGGAGACTGGGAAATTAGATCTATGGCTAGGTAATTGTCATGACTGAGGAAGGGCTGGAATCTTCCTGTCCAGACATTTTAGATAGTTGAGTAAATTGCTGGAATTGGCCCATTACTTGGAAGGGGGGGATCGGGGTCATTAGTTGAAATCAAATTATCTGGAAGGAGGTTCCAGGGTCCGTTATCCTTGTTTGGCTCTCTTAGGGTCGGTTTTTGCATGATTGATAGCGAAGCTGCCCTGCATTCCTTTCCTCCTTGAGCATGTCTCACTGCCCTTTGATAGTGTAATTCAGACCCCTTCTATCAATTCTAGGGGGAACAAGCTGTAACAAAATGGGGGTCCCCTAGGGCAGATGCCCTTGGAAGCATTAACACATCTGGAATACGATAAGTATGACACTGTGAATCTTTCTGTGTGTGTGTGTGCATGCACATGTGCCTGAACACCATTCACTAGTGAAGGTCTTCATCATTGCTAAGGTATTTCTGTAACAATTAGAAAGCTGAAATTTGCTACACACATAGTTCAAGCAGTCGGGTTAGAACAGATAAAAGGAAGTACTTCTTCACCCAAAGAGTGATTAACATGTGGAATTCACTGCCACAGGAGGTGGTGGCGGCTACAAGCATGGACGGCTTCAAGAGGGAATTAGATAAACATATGGAGCAGAAGTCCATCAGTGGCTATTAGCCACAAAGTATAGATAGGAACTCTCAGCCTGGGGCAAGTGATGCTCTGTAATCTTGGTGTTTGGGGGGGGGCAATAGTGGGAGGGCTTCCTGGCCCCACTGGTGGACCTCCTGATGGCACCTGGTGTTTTTGGCCACTGTGTGACAGAGTGTTGGACTGGATGGGCCATTGGCCTGATCCAACATTGGCTTTTCTTATGTTCTTATGACATCCCAGTTTGGGAGCAGCAGCACCGAAAACCCAAAGAAAAAAGAAGGAAAAAGGGACCTAGAAAAGATATTAAGCTGTATTTGTTGATTGTCTTGAGGTATATTCAATTCATTCTGATTTTCAGTCATTCTTATATTTGAAATTAGAAATGTTAGCATTTTAAAGCCTTGTTTGTTTTAAGTTTTTCCTTGAATAGATTGAAGCAAGAATAATTCGAAGAAATTTATCTTTTATTGGGCTTCTGTATATCTTAGGGTAGTTTAGTATTTTAGTTTATAGTGTTTGTAGTTGTTGTAGCTGGAAAATCAATAAAAATCATTTAAAAAAGACATCCCAGTTATTGGAAATATTGGAAAAAGTGCAGAAAAGGGCAACTAGAATGATAAAAGGGCTGGAACACTTTCCCTATGAAGAAAGGTTGAAGCACATGGGGCTCTTTAACTTGGAGAAATGACAACTGAGGGGTGACATGATTGAAGTTTACAAGATTATGCATGGGATAGAGCAAGGGCTCATTTCATAGCAGGAGCTCCTTTGCATATTAGGCCACACCCTCCTGATGCAGCCAATCCTCCAAGAGCTTACAGTAGCCCCTGTAAGAAGAGCTCTGTAAGCTCTTGGAGAACTGGCTACATTAGGGGTGTGTGGCCTAATATGCAAAGGAGCTCCTGCTATGAAATGAGCCCCGGATAGAGCAGGTAGAGAAAGAAGTCCTTTTCTCCCTTTCTCACAATACAAGAACTCATGGGCACTCCATGAAATTGCTGAGGTGTCGGGTTAGAACAGATAAAAAGAAGTACTTCTTCACTCAAAGAGTGATTAACACATGGAATTCACTGCCACAGGAGGTGGTGGTGGCTACAAGTATGGACGGCTTCAAGAGGGAATTGAATAAACATTGGGAGCAGAGGTCCATCAATGGCTATTAGCCATAAAGTATAGATAGGAACTCTCAGTCTGGGGCAAGTGATGCACTGTATTCTTAGTGCTGGCGGGGGGCATCAGTCGGAGGGCTTCTAGTTTCCTGGCCCCACTGATAGACCTACTCTGATGGCACCTGGGACTTTTGGCCACTGTATGGCAGAGTGTTGGACTGGATGGGCCATTGGCCTGATCCAACATTGGCTTGTCTTATGTTCTTATGAAATGTCTGCACACAAAACACTATTGTTCAGCTCTTGGGACAAAGTCTACAGTGTCCAATAAAGCATCACCTGCCTCTTTAAGGGTCAAGAAGCTCTCACAGGAACCAATGACCCAATGTGAAATAGGAGGAATATGGCTGTAGTCAGAGGAGATAGATGTAGATGTTCTTCTTTTAGACACTTTAACCAATTGGAGACTGAGAAAAGAGGTTTTGCAGTAGCAGCCAGAAATGGATCTGTGCTAAAATGTCCACAGCTTTTACCAGCAATAGATAAAATAAGCCTGGGATTTCTATGGGGTTCATGAAAATATTGCAGTGTGAGAAGAGAAGAAACAACAATTCACAGGAGGTGCAGGGCCATTCAGCTTCTGGGGGGAAAGCATGCACGTACACACACGTACACACACACACACACACACAAATCTTCTGACTTCAACAGCAAATAAATATGCAATATGATGCTCTGGAGACTTCTGCCTCTCGTTTGAATTGCTAACCTGCCTGCACTTTTCCCCTGGCATTCAGAGAACAATTTTGCCCTTTTGAGAAATGGACTTGTCAGGCCGCTATTGATGATGAGTGCCCAGAATGTGGCTACCATTTCTGTCCCCAGCTGCCATAATTAGAAGGGTCTGGATGCTGCCTTCTTTATAAATTAGTTAGTAATGAGAAGGTTCCTGCACATGATTGTCATATGAGAGGCAAGTTGCGGCTGGGTTCACAATGATGTGTACTATTTCAGGGAAATGTGAGTTCAAGGGGTTAAGGACAGTCTGGTCATTGTGGGTCAAAGGTGATTTGGTGATCAGCCTGCAAGAAGTCATTGTCTGGCTGAGGTAATTAGCAAATGAATGTTGTCCTGCAAGAGGAGCCAAGGCTGCAAATCCCCTCATCCCAGGTAGACAACACACATATTGCCTCAGATTACAAGATTGGGTTTCCAGCACAGAAACCTGTTCTATGCAGACAGCTAAAAATTAATTATCCACATGAAAAGAGAGGAACTCCAGTTCTAATAATGATATCTGAAGAAAGGGTATTTTTGTAAAAAAAAAAAAAGATTACAGTCTTCCATGTGGTTAATTCATTTCCTCTTTTATAGGAATTACAGTCAGAAATGGGTGAATTACAGTAGTTTCGCCCCCAAAATTATTTTTCTAGATCCTCAGTTTCTAAAAGTGTCCAGCCCTTGCTTTGGTTCATATGCCTAGGCTGAGGCAGCAAGTCCCTCCCCTTACCTACCACAGTTTTAGAAACTGTCCCCCAAATGTCAGAGGCTTAGCAAAGGATTTCTGCCAGATTCCTGGTAGTTAAAAAATTGGTGAGAATTCTGGTGTGTGTTTGTGTGTGTGTGTTTGTGTGTGTGTGTGTGTGTGTGAATTTGCTTGTGTGTTTGTGTGTGTGTGTGTGTGTGTGAACTGGATTATCAGGTATGGTACAGTATTAGGAGGTGGGGAGGCGCTGCGGTTCCGTGGTACAGCATCTGCATGGTGTGCAGAAGAGCTGAGGTTCAATCCCTAACATCCCGCTAAAAGGATCAGGTGGTAGGTGATGTGACAGATCTCCACCAGCTGTCCTGGAGAGCTGTTGCCAGTCTAAGCAGACAATACTGACCTTGATGGATTGGTAGTGAGTTTCAGTATAAGGCATATTCATGTGTTTGTCTAAACTTGATAATTTTAAAAAATGAGCTTATTTTTTAAAAAAGCAATTAAAACAAATGTGTCAAAATAATCAAACAATTGTAAAGACCAATCAGCACTTCCAAAAACCTACTGGAATTAGGACATGTTAATTTATTTCTGAAAAGAAGCTGAGGAAGAAGACAAACAAGTTTCCCGAGGGAAAGCAGTCCAAAGTTCTGGGCTCACGACAGAGAAAGGCTGGTCCCTGGCAAATGAGAATCTGACCTCATGAGACAATGGACTCCAGGTCAGGGCCACATGGACAGACCTTAGAATCCTAACTTGTAGGACCATGTGCATGAAGGCTCCCCTGGAGTTATATGGTCTCCAAACTGTTTATTGGAGTTTGATCCCAAGTAAGACTACATTCAGGTCTTCTGCCATTTACGTTATTATAAGAGCCTGATGCAGGCATTATTAAATTTTCCACACCAAATATCCCATGAATGTGATAGCATTGGCAAGGGTAATATCTGACCAGAAGCAACCATACTGTGTAGCGGCAATTCACATTAAGTGTGGATCAGGTTTATGTTTAGAGGCCAGTGTCACATAATCACTTTATTCCTCAATGCTTCCTGCATTCCATTCACAGCATAAAGGACTTAACCATGTGTGAAGTGGGCCTGTTCATTCAACTATTTATACCCCAGGTTTTCACTAAAAGGCCTGCCAAGCAGCTTACAGCTGCCCAGGAAGCTTTGGGCCAGTCCAGCATCAGTTTTTATATTGTTCTTATTATTTATTTATTGCAATGACATCTTGTTCTTGTCAGGGGTCCTTTCGTAGAAAAAGAGGTGCAGGAGCTCATTAGCATAACTCATTAGCATTACTTATTTGCATATGCTACACCACCTGACATCACCAGAAGTATGTCAAAAGGCAAGAAAGAAAGGAGAGAGAGAGAGAAAGAAAGTAAGAAAGAGGAAGGAAAGAAGGAAGGAAGAAAGGAAGAAAGAGAGAGAGAAAGAAAGAACGAACGAACTGGCAAAGAGGGGATAGCTACTAATCCAAGCCTCAGAAATACCACTATTTTGGGAGGATAGCTTCAGTGGTGGCTGAAGCCTTCAGAAGGCTGGTCGGAGGAACAAGGACCTTTCCAGGGGACGGAGTCATTTTGCTGCAGCCATGACACAAGCAGGCATTCCCCCGCAGTGGGGGGGGGGGGGGGGAGCTGGCACCAACTCCCGGAGCTGCGCTCCCCTGAGCTCCTGCTCGAAAGGACCCCTGGTTCTTGTTTCCAAGAGCTCAGCTCCGCTTACACGGAATGCCAGGCCAGTCTCCCATTCACACACTGACCCATGTGATATGTGCTTAGCTATAATAATGTTAGTGCATCATGTACCCCTCAGACCTTCACTGAGGTTTGATCTTCATTAAGGGAAAAGGTGTGCAGGTATCCATATTAGGAAGGATTTGTGGAGAGGGGCCACCCCATTTTAAAGCCCCAGCACATGTGGCACAGACCATGCTGGCATGGCACCAGTGTGGCACTGGCAGGGCAGGCCATCAGTGTGGTGTAGTGCTTAGTGATGGACTAGAATTTGGGAGTGGGATATCAATGAACTAAATAAAATAAATATATAAGTGTATATCTGGGTATGCTGACATAACTCCAGGAGACACCAGAGTAATCAGAGCACATTAAGGTAGAAGGGAAGGGTTTTTTACTCTATTTTAGCCCGGGGGGGGAGTGTTCACAAGTGGTTTGCACATGGTGCAGATCAGAGGACTCCATGACTGGCACACACTAGCAAGCGAAGACAGGGAAAGGACTATGAGTCATGTGCTTCAGATGATTCTGTAGGGATGCTCTAGGCTGACCATGCACTGAGCAGGGGGTTGGACTAGATGGCCTGTATGGCCCCTTCCAACTCTGTGATTCTATAGTTCTATGATAGCACAGCAGAACAGCTGCTTTGTGCAGGAAGCAAAGTGCAAAAGAGCACTTGGGAGGAAGAAGGGAAAGAGACTCTCTCCCTCATTGACAAAACCTGGGAGGGAGGGATGGAGGGAGGGAGGGAGAGAGGGAGGAAGGAAGGAAATACCCTCTCTCACTGGCAGAAGACTTGTGACAGATTTCACAACAACCCCTAGTGCTGATTGGAGGGGCACGACAAATGACTGGTGGGGCCCCAACCCTTGTTGCACCACCATGGCTATGGGCCTGCCTTCAGACCAACAAATTTTAATTCTTTCATGTACATGCACTTCTGATGAACTGTACCTGCACACAAAAGCTTATACCCATAATTAAACTTTCTTGGTCTTAAAGGTGCCACTGGACTCAAACTTTGTTTCATTCTGCACTAGGTGCAGCTTCTGAACCCTTCAAGAGGAGCCCTTTGCCTTTCTCCCTCCACAAGCTCCTTTCTAAACAGCTAGCCACAGGCTGCAGCCTCCCAAAGCAAACTTTTCCTGCAGCAACCATGTTCCTGTATGGTTGTGAGACCAGGTGCTCCCTAAAGCTCCCACCATAGTCACATGTCTATGTTCAAACATGGATCCTTTATTTTTCTTTCTCCGAAATAGAATCTAAAGCTTGCTATGAATCTCCGGCTGAAATAAAAGAGCCTGCTTCAATTTGTTTTTCCAAATTACCTCTGAGGGATGGGAATTTTTGCAAATGTACATTTCAGCAGTTCAACCCACTTTATATTGCTCCTGAGGAATCTAACCATATAGCTTGCTTTGGAAGGTTAACTTACTGTAACCTCCAGCAATGAGCAAAATGTTTACATTGCCCTAAGGAGAGGAGACTCTGTTGATCCAGAACTGCTCTAAATGGCTGCTTCCTTTTATCATGAAACAGCGGCAGGGCATAGAAACAGAGGGATTTAATTGATTTCCTATTTGTGCTGACCTTTGTAGATTATTCTGCTCCTCTGGTCAGAATATGAAAGCTCCACTAAAATCTTTAATAGTGTTGTTTGCAGTGATGTAATCCATCCTGTCACTTCAACATTCTACCCCCTCAGAGGGCCAAATCAGATGTACCCATTTCCACAGCTCCCCACTTTTTAAAAACATTATCAAGTGTGTGTACTGGAACCACCATGCAAAGGGAGTCAGGTCTGACAGCCTCCCTCCACATACTCACAGACACCTTTCTCACAACCTGAAATGGCCCTGGGACCGTTATTCGTGCTACTGTGAAAATATATGTGGGGCTGGCAAGGGTCCCTGTGAATTCCCCCAACAGGGCTAACTGCAGTTCCCTGAGACCATTTCAGGTCAGGAAAATTATGTAGGGCTCCCCCCTCCCGCCACAATTCTTTTGAAAACTGGGTCCTTGTGAGCTAATAATTATGCTTTATGACAATGTGGGGGGGGGCCTGCAGAAATGGGTGAATTTGATTTGGCTCTCATTCTCCTCAGTGTGTAAACCTTGCCTTCCTTAGTGCTAGTAAAGTCTAGCACTTGGGCTTGATGTGGCAGGGAATAAGCCGATAGGATGATGTTGACTTGGAACACCCAGCACGCCATTCCCACCCCATCCTCTACCTTCTTGTTTCTTCTCCTTATCCTTCAGTTAAAATGTTGTGAATCTGAGAAATTCCCTTGGGGTAGCTGTGTTAGTATGTTGCAGCCAAAACAAAAATCACATACACACATGCATAGAGGAGGGGAAATTGTGCCGATTAGGTTAGAAAGCTAAGACCCAAGAGGTAAGTCTGCTTTGTGACAGTGCTTATATGAAACTATACAAGTGTTGCCCTGCAAGGCGCTTATGCGCTCTTATAGACATAACGTCTATAAGTGTTAACACTGGACTGTGTTGTTGAATGTGTAAAAGGGACTGAGATGCAATTGACCAGATCATGATGCCAGCTGTACGCACACACCAGCCGATGCCTGAGACAATGAGCCAGTGGTTCCTGAGGTCACCAGCTCCCAGAGACTTCCCTTAACATAGCTACTTACACAGAAACGGCCACCCACCATTATGGCCTGAACATGTGCTTTCAGACACCATTAGCCATGTTCTTCTTCTCCTTGTCGCAGGCAAACCTCCCCCCCCCCAACATTCCTTGCTCCAGAGTAATAAAGAGGACTATTTCCTCCGTTTACATAGACAATGGACTTGGCTTGCCAAAAACCGGTTCTGCAGCTCAGAGACATTAAGCTCTTCACCAACACAATGATGCTAGCCGATGAAGTCATTTCCAGCCCTCCAGGTATCTGTCACAACCAGGTAGAGTGTAATATTGCCCAACCCCTTAAGCTCCTCTCCTCCAGTGGACAGGACTTTGGGGGCAGACCATAAGGGGTGGTCTCAGGGAGGTGGTCAACCAAGCCCTCCCCCAGAGCCCCCTAATAAAAGAGGGCACACAGCAACTTGCTCTCTTTTGCTTTTACTTTGTCTTACTTTACCCTACCCTACCTCCACGGCTCTTGGTAGTGCAGCCAGAGTCTCCATGTGTTGCTGCAGGTTCAGGACATGTGCCCTTAATACCCTCCTAGCCTCCCCTTATTTTTCCAATGGGAACGCAACATCTCTCCGGACAGGTAATTATTGCCCTCGACCAGGGGTGGGCAAACTTGCTCACCGTAAGAGCCACCTAGAGCAGGGGTGGCCGAACTTGCTTAACGTAAGAGCCGCATAGAATAAACATCAGATGTTCGAGAGCCACAAGACAGGAACAAATATTACCTGCTTTTATTGGAAAAAAAGCAAATTTGCTTTTTATTAACATTAAATGAGACTGCCAAAAATAATAACAAGAGGGGTAAAAGCAGATATTGATAATGATATTAATTTGTCCAATGATATTTGTTTGCTCATGATATTCAGTTTCCCCAGCCGCCCTGCCAAGAGCCACATAATATATGTGAAAGAGCCGCTTGCGGCTCCCGAGCCACAGTTTGCCCACCCCTGCCCTCGACGGATACCAACGATATTCCTGCTCATGCAACTGTCTCTTACTCTATCTGATTTCCTAGGATCTGTATAAGTGTGTGTATGCATCTGTGTTGTTTGACTGAGAAATAATTCTTTCAGTAAAGAAGCTACTTTACTACTGAAGCCAGCCTCCTTGCTTATTTTCTGGTTTGTCTGGAAGGGGTGGGACCTCTGTATAAATTGGTGGTGACCCGTTTTGCCTATTGCCAATTAATTCATAATCTATAATTCCCCAATATTAATAAGAAGACAAGGTAATTTGGCTAACACAAGATCGGCACAGTGAACATTCAAAACAGCCACAATTTAAGAAACTCTTATAGTAGGGTTGCCAAGTTCCAGATGGGGGCTGGAGTTCTCCCAGAATTCCAACTGATCACCGGACTACAGAGATCCAATCCCCTGTAGGAAATGGTATCACATCTGCTGAGCAACATTCCCTCCCCAAACTCTGCCCCCCAAGTACCACCTCAAATCTCAAAAATACTCCCATGCTGGAGTTGGCAACCCTATCTGACAGCTTTGAGTACCACAATTTCCAATGTCACTCTGTATTAAAATAATGCTAATACAAAGAGGGAAGGCATAGTGCTTCCTTTCCCATTTCAGGCCACATGTGATTATTCCTTCCATTTTAAAATTAGCCTTCCCCTATATTCATAACCCATCAAAATGTAAAGTAACACCCCTGATTCTAATCCTTTATTCAGCACCAAATATTTAATATCTGTAAACACCCCCCACCCAAAAAAAGACCAACAGCGAGGAAGATTGCTAGGGCAAAGCCATGGAAGCAAGTCTGCACCCTTGACAGAATCTTTATCTTGTTCTTATGTGCTTCTGCCTGGCATGCTCCAGTTGCTGCTTTGAGACTCTGCTGGCACTTGCCTGGGCGCTTTCTCTTTGGCACTCATTAAAGCTTTTGCCAAATCAGTGTGAACCAAATCATTTCTATTTGCAGAAAGGCGGAAGAAAACACACAACATGCTTCAAATTCTAGTACTTCCGGTCCCATAAATATTTGGCAACTCGAGCCAGCCTTCTGAATGAGCATGATTTCTGTTACTGCATGCAAGTCACTGTCATATATCTAACTTACTGCCTTCTTTACTGTCTTGGTCTCTGTTGTCTGCTAACAATTATGCTCTGGGGCAGGTTCTCAATTGAGAGCAAGGATTATTTTCAGTCAACAATCACTTTGCCCAGCTTTTATTTTTCCTCCCAAAATGGAAGGTAGGTCCTTTGACTAGTTACTTTATTGATATGGGACAAGATGGTGACAGATGAGTAGATTTATCTAGCTGTTCTGCAGTTTTTAGTTTTTAATTACATTGTAATTACTTTGTTAGTATTCAGCAGGTCATGTGTTTTGTTAATTCTCATATTCAGCATATTATCAGCTGATTACTTCACAGCATATTTACTTGTGGGTAGAAGAGACAAAGAAAAGATGGGAATCATTCATTCCATTAAATGGTTCGTCATAGAACTGTGGTTCCCAAACAGACTCAGCAATGTGCCCTTCGGTTCAACATAGTCTCAACATATGTGTACCCTGCCTAAGCACCTACATTCATTTGCAGACCATTTATATGAACCAAAATAATAACCATCTTATTACAGATGAGACTTTGTGGCTCCTAATTCTCACACGCAATGTATGTTTGAAAGCAGCAGTAGTAGTGGTGGTGGTTTTATATCCCGCTCTTGACTGCCCAAAGGAGTCTCGGAGCAGCTTACAATCGCCTTCCCTTCCTTTCCCCACAACAGAAACCCTGCGTGGTAGGTAGGGCTGAGAGAGCTCTGAGAGAACTGACTGACCCAAGGTCACCCAGCTGGCTTCATGTGGAAGAGGAGTGGGGAATCAAATCCAGTTCTCCAGATTAGAGCCCATTGCTCTTAACCATTACAGCACAGCTGGCTCTGTGATGACAGGTCTATGGTGACAGGAACTGGTGACAGCTGATGTTCTGTCCAACAATTCTGCAATTTGCAGCTATCACAAAGAGGATCAAGGCAAAATCTAATTCCAAGTAGTAGTTCTAGTAGCAATAAGGAAGGGGCAGTGGCTCAGCAGCAGAGCATCTGCTTCATGTACAGGCAGTCCCAGGTCCAACTCTTAGTATCTCCAGTTGAAAGGATCAGGTAGCAGACGATGTGAAAGAACTCTGCCTGAGACCCTGGAAAGCTGTTGTAAGTTAGAGACAATCTTGACCTTAATAAACCAATGGTCTGATTCAGTATAAGGCAGCTTTATGTGCTCAGGAAGTCTGGTAGGGGTCAGGATATACTGCTTAACTTGCTCTTGCCTATTGTTGCTCTGTGGCTGCCCCCATCACTCACTCCCCCCATTTCCCTCCAGAACTGAGTAGTGGTGGTATAAAAGCATCAACACAAATCAACTAAACACTAGTAACACTTTACTTGCACCCCCAATCTCCACATTTCAGGGCCACATTTCTGACATGTGGACTCCACCATCATTTTAATGCCTAATGTAGGCAGTTTAAAAATTCAGCAAGGGCCCACTATGGCGACATTAGGGCCACCAGCTCTGGGTTGGGAAATTCCTGGAGGTTTTGTGGGGGCTGGAGAGGGGAGGGACCTCAGCAGGGTAAAATGTCATAGAGACCACCCTCCAAAGCAACCATTTTATCCTGGGGAATTGATCTTGGTCATCTGGAGATCAACTGTAATAACAGGAGATCTCTGGATGCCACCTGGAAGTTGGCAACACTAGGTAACATGCAGCACAGCTAAGGTAAGTAGGAACAGGGTCAAGCCCTCTAGGATACCTGCCAGCTGCTAGAGGCACCTCCTGGGGAAGACCTCCAGTGACAAATTTCTAACCTCCAGGTGGTGGCTAGAGATCTCCTGGGATTACAACTGATCCCTAGGTGACAGAGATCAGATCACTAGGAGAAAATGGCTGCTCTGGAAGATGGACTCTATGACATCATATCCCACTGAAGTCCTTTCCCTACACAAACCCATCCCTGCTCAGGCCCCCCCCCCCCCCCAAATTTCCAGGTATTTTCCAACTTGGAGCTGGCAACCCTGGGCAACTGCCTAGGTCTGCTTAGCAGATGGGATGGCCCTGGAAACTATCAAAAAGCTGTTATTCTTAGTGGACATCGGTCTTGCATCCACAACAGAGTGTACCCAGTACAGGACTTCATAAAACCATAGGAGGTGAGGCTTATATGGCAGAAAATGCTTCCTGGTGCGGACTATACTCCGCTCCCCATGTTGACTCCTGAAGGATGATCTCTTAGACTCAGGCTACAAAACTGTAGCTTCATCCCTGGCATTTCTTGTTCTTATGTAAAGCAGCTGCTCAGACTGCAATCTCCAGTGGAACACCAACCAAGAGAAGACATTTTAACCCTTTATTCTCTTTCATGTTTTCTTCCTCCAAACCACCAGGGCTGATGGGGGGAGGGCTCAGCACTGCAGGCCCATTTTGCCTGGACTTCAAGCTCAAAGGGAGCCTCAGATTTATACACTGGTTAATTTGGGGGCATTTGATAAGTTTCACAGTTTGTTTTTATTCTGGCGGGTAGCTGCGTTGGTCTGAAGCAATAGAACATGCATGCACACAGAACCTTATACCCAGAATTGAACTTTGTTGGTCTTAAAGGTGCCACTGGACTCAGACTTTGTTCAGTTTGTTTTTATGTGCATCATGTCTCTTTTTTCAGTATGTCTTAATTTTTTTTAAATTACAGCCTCTTCTGTAGCAAATGCTCTGCTATGGTCCCAACATATACTGCCCTGGTGGGTTCAAAATGTGACAACATCATAAGCTTCTTTATGTAAAAAGAAATATGCTTCAATATCAAGGCTTCTTGTTGTTATGTATGACCATTTGCTGTTTAATCAGAGTAACTTTGTAAAAATTATAACTAAGATCAGCTCTTTGCCTCCTTCCACTGAAATCCAAAATGGCACTTTGGTAAACATTTCCAGACCTTCATATCTCACGATGCTGAGTACTTAATCTCTGCTGAAATTTCTAGCTACAGACCAGCGCTTCAGTTTTAAACACTGGGTCTGCGTTTAACAACAGGAACCCTTACGGAGTAAATCCCTCTCGAGGATGACAGCAATTATTTTTCTTCAGCATTTAGCAGCTTCCGCTCCCACTGGATTCCGTGCAGGGTATGCAGTAATCAACGCAGTCTGCGTGGCTCCATTTGTTTTGCTTCAATGGCTGAGAACTTTTGTTTGACATATATTTCGTAGTGTCATTAAATTTATGTAAGCAGAGAGACTAAATATATATTCACAATTTTTGTAGAAGGATCATTTTTACAGAAATAGTTCCCAAACTGTGGTGTTAATATTCTTGGGATACTCAAGTGCTAGTAAGAGTGGTGTTAGAAGACAATTCCCTTTTATGCATTGCATAAACAAATGTTATTATGACACTACTGAACTGGATTTCCCCTTCCTCTTCTGTAAATGATAACAATGCTTACTCCTGAAGCCTGACATCATGATATTTTGTGGTTTCCTGCCCCTGCTCTATCATTGGCTACCAGGAATGTGGCTATGCAAAATATCATGATGTCATAAGTGTTCCTATGGGATGTCAGCAGGCTGGGGATAGCGTAGTATTTTCTTCTCCCCAGATGTTCTGCCTGCAAACCATGTTGCCAGAGGACAGAGAGTTCCAGCCACAGCTGAAAGGAACCAGCTGCTCAGCTGTGCCCTTTTCTGTGCCTGAGGCACTGAAAGAACTTTAGTCTGGTGGGAAGGACTACAACCTGTCCCACTTGATCTATGTCATGGTGATTTTCAGTGCAGCTTACTATACTGTTATCTGTTGAGAGTCCTTATAAGCTGCCTTAGGTCCTGCTTTGCTAGAGAAAGGAGGGGTAAAAATAGTTTAAAATAAACTCCAACTGAAGGATCTCAACGGTTGCGAAAATATTTTTTTCCTACCCATGAGCCTAGACTAGGAAAGCAAGTTATCAGCTAGCAACCAGCAGGAGATGAAGGAGGTAGGTATGGAGGGAATAACACCCCGCCAACAGTGCAATCTCAGTTCCAGTGAATATATGGAAATGATGTCACTTTGCAGATGTGATGCCAATGTGATGCTCTAGGAGTTGGTATGGTAAGGCCAGGTATTTGCTGAAACTGATGTTGCACCATTGGCATGATGCAAGCATTTCTGGCTTTCTGGCAACTAAGAGGGAGGCTGAAGGAGACCTGGTCTTTCTACCCTGGAGAGCTGCTGTCAAACAGACTAGATGGACCAAATGTTTGGGTTGGAATAAGGCAGCTTCATATATTCATTTCATTTTCAAAACAACTCTTGTGAGGAAGGCTATGTGAAAAAGTCCACGGTTATCCAGAGAGCTTCACCCCCCTATACACACAAATCTCTCTTGTTGAGTTGAGATAAATTCATTATAACAGCTTTTGAGCAATGTTAGTAATTATACTGCTTATATTCTGTTATACTGTGTTAGTTTATATGCACACACACCTTTTTTGTGAAGTAAGGTGTTTGTGCATTTAGCAAGTACATGATCCCATTTTATAACTATTGTCAGTCAGTATGGAGAACCAAAGTGTTAGCCCAACCACCCATTGCTCACGTCACATTAAAAAAAAAATGAAAAACTCCCTTTCAGTTGTTCTCTGTCTGCCACCAAGTTGAACCAGCCCCCCTCACTTTGTGTGTATTTTCAGTGTAACCAAAATAGATTTCAGATGTGTAAACAGCCACTCTATCTGCCTCATTCATATTTGATGGATATGTCTGCATAGTGGATACTTGGATCTTCTCAGTAAGGGATAAGAAACCAGATCCAATAGTGTCACAGGTCCTTCTCAGTTACACGGTAGGGGTGGCAGCTGTTATTCTAGGCAGCTTGCAATGCAATGGGTGATGAAGGGGTAGGAAAATTAATTAGAGGTATATATTGCGGAAATCACCTTTTCCACATCCCAGCTCAACACTACCTCTAATAGAACACACAGAAAGGTCTACCCTGGGTTGCTGAGTTCACATCGTTAGTCCTCTCTTTGGGATATCAGCATGCTGCATAGTTGTGGTAATAAAGCCATTAATCCAGGGCATACAAGAGGGTTAAGGCTGCCTTTCAACGTATATGATTTTAAAAAAAGTTATTGATGAGTTTCTGTCCCCTAGCCATTGGCTGAGCTGCAGTGATGCCATAGAATGTTCATGGACATCCTATTTGCCGAGAGTATGACCTAATCACAGAATACTGAAAATCAGCGTACCTGGTTCAGAAAGAAGTAGAAAATCAGTTGATTTGGGAGGGAAATCATACTTGGGATCTGGAAATAAGAAGACAAAAGGACTGAGAGCCAGTATATCGTAATGGGACTGAAGAGGACACAGGGATGGGACATAAAAGAGCTCAATGGAATAGAGAGGAAAACATCACATGGCTTTGGGACAGGAGGGAGTGTGTGCTGTTGACGGGAAGATATAAATGTAAGGAGCAGGGGTGTAGAGTTTAAAAACTCCCGGGGGGGGGCTCTTCCGTGTGCATGCGCAAAGTGTGTGCGCCTGCCGGAACCATGTCCCCGCCGCCGCCACCTCCCCCCCGCCTGACCACTCCTGCTTCCGTCCCTCCGTCCATCCAGGGGCCAGCTGGGCATTTGGGTATGTTTTAATGGGTTTAATGGGGAGAGAGACAGCGGCAGCAGCCCTAGGAAGGGCCGAGGGAGGCGCGGCAGAGGGTGCACTGTTTTCCCGGGGGGGGCTCAGTCCCCCCCGGGAAATTTCGGGGGTGGCTCGAGCCCCCCCGTAGTTGACACCTATGGTAAGGAGAGTGAAATTTTAACCTCATAGCAACCCTGCACTAGGTTAGGCTGAGAGACAGTGGCTTGCTGAAAGCCACCCAAGGAGTCTTACAGCTGGACAGGAAATGTTCAAGAATCAGGTCCATTATGGGGAAGGGTTGTTGGGTGTTTAACTCTTCCCATGTAATTTCCCTCACATAAACCCACTCTTCCTTTGAAGCTGTAATTAGAACAATCTCTCTCTCTCATGCACGCACACACACACATGTGTGCACCCACTGCAGTACTAGTTACAGATTTGGGGGTGGTTTAAACTGGGAGAAAGGCATAGGAGGATATCTTAGGTTGCTAATTTATTTTGTAAAGCAAGAAATCATAATCATGGATCTGTTATGCCTTGTTTGTTTAGAAAATGGGTGTGCTCAGTGCTGTCCTTTCCACAGACCTGGTTCAAGGTGGCTTACAACCAAAACAATACGACAAACCCATTAAAACATACCCAACATAAAACAAAATAAAGCCACCAATGCCAAGTCAAAACCACTAAAAACAAGCCAGGGTATAAAAACAGCACAAAACAAACATCCATCATCCTAAAATGAAGTTGGTAAAACAGTCCTGGGCAAGAAGCAGACCATAAATCAATTAAAAAGAGATAAAAGCCATTAGTTAAATGCAATGCTCCCTCAAAGCTGTGGAGTCTTGTGAGAAAAAATTCTACTTTGTGAACTACTGGCAATAAGTTGTGAGGGAGCGATTTGGCTACTGCATAAATTAGTTTGCACTGGAGCCATCCTTCATGAGCCAAGACAAAAAAAAGTGTGAGCTGGAGGCTAAAAAACTGTGAGCTAGCTCACACTAACTCACCTTAGAGGGAACACCAGTTAAAAGCCTGAGTGGAAAGGAATGTAGGCACCAGGCAAGCCTCAGGGAGGAAGGTATTCCAGTGGTGAGGTGCCGCTACTTAAAAAGCCCTGTCTCTGGTTGCCACTGGCCTCACCTCTGCAGAGGATCTTAGCTGACTAAGTTTTACCTTCAATTTAGGGTTGCCTACAACATGGAGAGAAAAAAGTCCTACACACACACCTTAATAGAGGCTTAATGTTTGCTAATGGACAGCTGAAGTTTTTCATCTCATGGAGGTAAATCCTACCACCTGAAGGGAAGAAGAGGAGGAGGAGGAGAGGCAGAGTAGTTGGTTTTTATACCCCACTGTTCACTACCCGAAGGAGTCTCAGAGTGGCTTACAATCACCTTCCTTTCCTCTCCCTGCAACAGACACCCTATGAGGTAGGTGGGGCTGAGAGGGTTCTGAGACAAGAAGAGAAGAGATTGGATTTATACCCTGTCCTTCACTACCTGAAGGAGTCTCAGAGTGGCTTACAAACTCCTTCCCCTCCCCACAGCAAACACCCTGTGAGGTAGGTGGGGCTGAAAGAGAACAGCTCTGAAAGAACTTATGACTGACCGAAGGTCACACCAGCAGCTGGATGTGGAGGAGTGGGTAATCAAATCCAGTTTTCCCAGATTAGAGTCCACGCTCCTAACCACTACACCAAACTGGGAAAGGACCTTTTCTTTTCAGGCTGTTGGGACCCTTAACCAACAGTATGCCTAAATTGTGCCTTCTGTTAAATAAGCATCCCTCTGGTTTTTGTTGTTTTGTTTTTTTCATATCTGTGTCTTTCTGGAACACTGAAGAACGTTTCTAAAATTAAAAATGCAGCAGTAACTGGAGAAAAAACAGTTTCTGTTATAAATCTTTGGAAAATAATGTTCAGGGACATAATGGTCTGCATAGCTGGTGGAAAAATGTTATTGCAGATTTGTGCTACTGGAGTTTCCCTGGGAGCTAAGGATAGATTAGACGTCCTCCCCATAGTTGATGGTCCAGCACAGATCCAGGTAATACCTGATTGTCTTGCCCTAAATAATAAATAAGGATTCTACCAGCTGGATTTGAAAATCCTGTGTCTTTTGGTTCCTAGCTGTGCTTTTCCCTGTTTCCATTATAGGTGTATAGGTGTAAGCAGCAGCTGGAGAGTCCAAAGAATTATTCCCTGTTCTTACTAGTCATTACATTTGATGGCAAGCCTACTTCACATCTTTTACAATTGTTGCTTCAAATCTTGATGTTGTCATGCTCCCAAAATAGAGCTGTTTGCTACAACAATTCTCACCATAACATCTATTGAAAACAAAAAGAAAAAAGCCCACACTGAGTGTTACTTTAGAATGTCAAGAAAGGAGAAAAGAAGCCCCCACACTTCATAACTGATGGAAAATCAAACAATGATATAGCAACGTGCAGCAGCTCAGTCCTCAGAGAAAAACTACACCAACTCACTAAAGGGAAGGGAGAAAAAATGTATTCATGTTGTCTAGGTACACAAGCACATCACTTTCTCTATCATCTATCTATCTATCATCTATCTATCTATCATTCATTTATCTATCTTTATATGTCTGTCTGTCTATCTGAGTCTATCATTTTTAACTGAATGTGGATCACTACATATGCAAGGGCTCTTTGCATGCATTTGAGACCCATTCATTTCATATGAGGCACCTCAATACCTGCAGTTCCCTCCACTGAAATATAGAAGGTAGGTTGCCTCTGTGACACATGTGATCAAGCATTCATTCATTTGTTCATTCTTTCATTTGTATCCTACCTTTCTCCCCGGTGGGGCTCAGAAAACAAAATAAAATACAACAAAGGAAACAAACAGGAGAAGGGATGGGTGAAGGACACTGGCAGAGGATCTATCATAGACAATGGTGGTGACATTTCAGCTAACCCTGGCTAGTACTGCACAGAAGAAGGCAATGGTAATCCACTTCTGACTAACTCTTACCTCAAAAACCCTATGATGAGATAATCCAAAATGAAAAAAACATATAGTGCTGGAAGATGGCACCTCCCAGTCAGATGGCACTCAGCTACTGGGGAAGAGCCAAGGACAACTACGACAAGTGCTATTCTTAATGACACAACTGGACCAAAGTGGAAAGGACATTCAGTTGTTGACATGAATTCAACTCATATAATAGGAACATGGAATGTGAGAAGTATGAATCAAAGTAAGCTTAAAATTGTAAAACAAGAAATTGAATGCTTAAATATTGCAATCCTGGGAGTGAGCGAACTAAGGTGGACTGGATTAGGACATTTTCAGTCAAAAAATTACAACGTTTTACTTGGGGAATAAAAACACAGAAGGAACAGAGTGGCTCTAAAAGTGATGCGAGATGCAGCACAGGTAGTCAGGGGCTATAATGCAAAGTCTGACCGAATAATATCTATCCAACTTCATGGAAAGCCTATCAGTATAACTATCATTCAAGTTTATGTCCCAGCTACAGATGCTGATGAGGAAGAAAATGAAAGCTTTTTATGCAAGCCTGGGAAGAAACTGATAACACACCTAAGCAAGGTATGCTGATAATCCTGGGTGACTGGAATGCAAAAGTAGGAAGCAAAGCAGAATCAAATATTGCTGGAAGATGTGGTCTAGGGCCACAAAATGAAGCAGAAGAGCAACTCATAGAATTTTGCGAAGACAACCATTTGTTCATTGCAAACACGTTTCAGGAAACCAAACAGACAATTGTAAACGTGGACATCACCAGACAGTCAATACAGAAATCAAATAGATTACATAACTGGAAGCAGAAGATGGAGAAGCTCTGTTCTCTCTGCTGAAACAAGACCAGGAGCTGATTATGGTACAGACCATGAATTGATAATATCAAAAATTAGAATAAAGCTGAAGAAAAAACACCGAAAGAATCATTGTGCCAAAATACAATCTAAGCAACATTCCTGAAAAGTCTAAAAACCACGCAAAGAACAAATTTGTTTGTTTGTTTGTTTATTGAATTTATATCCCCCCACAAGCAAGCTCAGGCTGGGCTACATCAGTATAAATACAATATAATAACATTCAATTAAAAACAACTTTAAAACAAAAAATTTAAAGCAGTATAGAGTCATACAATACTGTGCAAAATAAATTAGTTCAGGCATCAGTTAAGATGTCAATCAGATCAGTTAAGATACAACAGAAGAGTGGGTACCCAGATTTCTATTTGAATCCAAGCCATTGATGGGAGATTAGCCAGGGGGGAGGGGATGTCTGCTGCCTCAATCAAAAGCCTGGTGGAAGAGCTCCATCTTGCAGGCCCTGCACAAATGTAATAAATCCTGCAGGGCCCTGATCTCATATGGGAGCTCACTGCACCAGGTAGCTGCCAAGGCCAAAAAGGCCCTGGCCCTAGTTGAGGCTAGTCAGACATCCCTGGGGCCAGAGACTACCAAAAGATGTTGATTTGTGGACCTCAGTGCCCTACAGAGCTTATATGGGGAGAGGTGGTCCTAAAGGTATGCTGGCCCCTGGCCATATAGGACTTTAATGGTAAGCACCGGCACCTTGAAACGGATCCAGAATTTAATAGGCAGCCAGTGCAGTTCATGCAGCACTGGGTGGATACAAGCCCGCACAGGCGTTGCTGTCATCACCCAGGCTGCCACGTTCTGCACTAGCTGCAACTACCAGAGCAGAATCAAGGACAGCCCCATGTAGAGTGAGTTACAATAATCCAGTCTGGACGTGACTGCAATAAAAAAGGCCAACACTAATGCTGGGGATTATTAGGAAGGGAACTGAAAACAAATCAGCCAGTATCATAATGCTCCTGTATAAATCAATGGTGCGACCACATTTGGAATACTGTGTGCAATTCTGGTCACCGCACCTCAGAAAGGATATAGCATTGGGGAAAGTGCAGAAAAGGGCAACTAGAATGATAAAAGGGTTGGAACACTTTCCCTATAAAGAAAGGTTGAAGCGCTTGGGGCTCTTTAGCTTAGAGAAATGACAACTGAGGGGTGACATGATCGAGGCTTACAAGATTATGCATGGGATAGAGCAGGTAATACAAGAACTCATAATACAAGAACTCGTAATACAAGAACTCGTGGGCACTCTATGAAATTGTTGAGCAGTTGGGTTAGAATGGATAAAAGGATGTACTTCTTCACCCGAAGAGTGATTAACACATGGAATTCACTGCCACAGGAGGTGGCGGCGGCTACCAGCATGGACGGCTTCTAAGGGAACTGGATAAACATATGGAACAGAGGTCCATCAGTGAGAAGGTATAGATAGGAACTTTCAGTCTGGGACAAGTGATGCTCTGTATTCTCAGTGCTTGGGGAGGGGCAACAGTGGGAGGGCTTCTAGTGTCCTGGCCCCACTGATGGACCTCCTGATGGCACCTGGGACTTTTGGCCACTGACAAGTACTGGACTGAACATGCCATTGGCCTGATCCAACATTGGCTTCTCTTATGTTCTTATGACCATTGCTTGGGTCACTGTAGCCAGGTCCTGGGGGGGGGGGGTGAGATATGGGGCCAACTGTCTGATCTGTCTCAGATGGAGAAAGGCAGACCTGGCAGTGGTGGTGACCTGGGCCTCTATAGAAAGGGAGGCATCCAGTAACACCCCCAGACTCTTCACCCTCAGTGTTGGCACCAATGGAGCCCTATTGAAGGCTGGGAGCCCAATTTTCTGACTCATTCCCCCATGACTCAGCTATAGAACCTCCATCTTAGATGGATTTAATTGCATTGGGCTCTGTCACAATCATCCAGCCACAGCTTGTAACACCCCGTCCAGATCTCCTGGGTCTGTGTCCTGGTGGCTGTCCATCATTAGACAGAGCTGGGTGTCATCTGCATACTGGTGACAACTCAGACCATACCTCTGGATAATCTGGGTGAGGGGGCACATATAGATATTAAACAACATTTGAATTAATAAATTCCAGTGAACATGAACCAAAAGAATTATGGGTTGAAACCAGAGATACTATCAGGGCAGAATGTGCAAAGGCTATTCCAGTAGCCAAAAGAAAAGAAAAGCCTCAATGGATGACAAATGAAACTCTTAAAATTGCTACAGATAAATGAGAAGCAAAAGTAAAAAGTGACAGAAACAGAATCAAAAGCCTAAATGCAGCATTCCAGTGACTCACACATAGAAACAAAGAGAACTATTATAATAACTAGTGTAAAGAAATAGACAAGAAAAACAGCAACTAAAAGAATAAGAAATTTAGAGCATTGTTAGGCATGCTGAAAGATCAACACAGAAATACAGTAATTGAACAGGACAAAATAAAGAAAAGATGGTAACAATACACTGAACTATACAAAAAAGATGAAAGGATGACAAATTCCTTCCCAGAAGAATCTTTTGAAGAAGGAACTATCATTTTAGAAAGGGAAGTGAGAACTGCACTGCGAGTAATTGGGAGAAACAAATCATCAGGAGTAGATGGGATATTAATAGAGCTATTCCAAGCCACAAAAATGGAGCCCATCAAAACCTTAACAAGATTGTGCCAACAAATATGGAAAACAGAACAATGGCTCACAGACTGGAAATGCTCAATTTGCATCCCGATTAAAAAAAATATCAAAGATTGAAGCAAATATCAGACGATTGCATTAATTTTTCACACAAGTAAAGTGATGCTCAAAATCTTACAATAAAGACTGTTACTATATATGGAATGAGAAATGCCAGATGTTCAAGCTGGATTCAGAAAAGGAAGAGGCACTAGAGATCATACTGCAAATTTAAGTTGGTTACTGGAGCATCAAGAGAATTTGAGAAGAAATTCAGCTTGTATTTCATAGATTACAGCAAAGTACTTGACTATGTGGCTCATGAAAGGCTATGCTTGGGTTTTTAAAAATGGGTGTGCCACAGCATCTTATTGTTTTGATGGACAACCTGTACTCCGGACAAGAGGCTACTGTTAGGATGGAATATGGAGAAATGGAATAGTTTCCAACTGGCAAAGACAAGGGTGGATTTTATCTCTCTGTCTCTTCAATCTATATGCAGACTGTATCATAAGGAAAGCTGAATTAGATTTAGATGAAGAGGGGCTGAAAATTGGTGGAAGGAACATTAACAATTTGAGATATGCAGATGACACCACATTACTGGCAGAAAATAATGAAAATGTGAAAGGACTGCTGATGAAGGTTAAAGCAGAATGGGCCAAAGCAGGATTACAACTGAGCATCAAGAAGACAAAAGTAATGACTACTGGGGAATTACACAACTTTAAAGCTGACAATGAAGAAATTTGTTCAAGATTTTCTATTCCTTGGCTCCATCATCAACCAGAAGGGAGACTTGCAACCAATAAATCAGAAGGAGACTGAGACTGGGATGGGCATCCATGAAGGGACTAGATGAATGTTCTTAAGTATAAGGATGTATTGCTGGTGACCAAGACCAAGTTAATTCATGCCATAGTACTCCCCATTACCATGTGTGAGTGTCAAATCTGGACAATGAAGAAAGCTGATAGGAAGAAAATTGATTCATTTGGTGTTGGAGGAGATGTTTAGTTCCACTTAGAATGCATTGCAGTACTCCAGCCATGAAGTTATGGAGGCATGGATCAGTATGGCCAGCTTGGCAGAGTATAGGTAGGGAGCCAATTTCCACATTCAATGTCTCTAGAAGAACACACTTCTCAGCAACATTAACCTGGGATCTAATAAAATTCCCAAGCTCTTCACTGTATTTCTTAATTTTTGTATTTGTAAGCACCATTCAAGTGTGAGGCTAGTCCCTCCAAAACTTCTGCTTTACCAACCAGAATCACTTACATCTTGTCTGGATACAATTTTCACTTGTTACGTCTCAGCGACATGACCACAGCATCTAGGCATTGGCCCAGAGCAGCGACTGCTGCTTCTGGTGGCTTATTGAAATAAATATACAGTGGTAATATTTCAAAGTAATTGTGTATGTAAACTTCACAGCTTGTCGTTTTGAGAGGAGAATTCAAGCTGCTTGGGCAACCACTAGTCTGCAGTGTGGAATGTTTTTTAAGTAATATTGTTTTGATGTTACTTCCCTGATGTGATGTTGTGAAGAAATGCATTGGGGGAGGAGCACTGAACTGAGCAAAACCTTCACCCTGAGTTTTAAACGTTTTTCTCTCTGGGCAGAGAACAGGCAGGAGGGGAAGAAGTCAGTTCAACTGCTTTCCAGCCTCACCTCAGCCATCTAGTTCCCCCCCCCCCAGCAGGAACAGAGATTTGGAGGTATTAAGTGCTAGAAAGAAACTCCTGGAGACTTCAGGAAAAGATTCTTTGACCTAGCCTGACCTGATCACTGGGATGAGAGAGGGGAATGATAAAACTCCTGGAAGCAAGGAGGAAGGTATCTTTGGTGCTGGTTCCATTGAGGAAGACAGAACTCTTAACTGACGTCTGTGGGAGACAACCATTGCCATGTGCTGGCCTGCACAACTGAAAGTGGCTTTAAGGTAATGGAGACTCTGTAGAATATCTGGTAACTTTCTAAGCTAAGGAGCCTGCCTTATATTTAACATTTGATAGGGCATGTGTAGAGGGAGAGGCAGAGGAATCGTGTTTCATCCCTTTCTTTTGAATTCCTTTCTCAATCTGGTGCTGTGCTAGAAGCATGCTTGTGAACATTTCTCTTCAATAAATACCTTATAACTTTCAATCCTAGTAGTAGTTCTCTGTGCCACATAGACCTTTACTGTCTTGGACATGCTATTTTAGAAGGAATGCCAGGAGGAAGGGGAGGACAGTCAGTTGGCAAGTGGCTGCTCCCCCAGTGGCGCATAAAGCAGTAAGCTGTCCCTGTGGTAACCAAGCGCTGGGTAGCAGAAGACACAGAGGGAAGGCCTCAGAACTTAGAAGGGAAACTGGGAGATCTGACCCTCCCAGTGGGTAATTCCTACAAAGGTTAGGTGTTGGTGGCAGTTGACCAGAGGGAGAGGAAAGCCCCTCCAGGTGTTGGGAAAATCTTGGAGGATGGGGTGGAAGAAGGCCTGCAGGTCAGAACAAGACTGTTCCACCACAGATGTCATTCATGATGAACCCATTTCCCTTTTGTGATAACTCTTTCTAGAAGGCAGATGATACTTGGAATTCCAAGCATGTCAGTTCAAGTCATGAGTCTGTTGTGTTTTGAATCCCTGATGGATTGTCTAAATGGAGAGAGTTTTTCAAAACAATCAGAGTTGTTGAGATAGATAGCCTTTTTACTGTCCTCACATAACCCATTAGACATTCTGCACAACACATCTTGCCAGCTATTGATAATGAGGGAGAAAAGAATTCAAGTTCAGATAGATATGGAGGCATTATGTTAATGCATTATGACGGGCAAGGCGGTAACTTAATTTGCAGCACTGCTGGCTGAGGCAGGCCCAGCATAATTTCCAAACCTATGAGATGATAGACAGAAAATTGTATCTCTTGCCTATGAAAGAATCCAAAATAATTTGAAGGGCTGTTTAAACACTAAACAAGAGCTTTCCAAGAAGCATCTAACAGACACTCAAAAAATAGTCCCTGATTAGGAATTAGATACATTTTACTGGGTCAGAACAATGGTCCATTGTATGTGCTTTATGATGGGGGAAAGGAAGGAAGGTGTTACCATGAGGCTGTCCTCCCATACTACCCACTTGGGGCAGCAAAACAACCTGAGACAGCCCTGCCTTATAGCTAAGCAGAAGGAAATAAATATGGCTTGCCTCCCTCTATTTTCCCCTTCTCTCTGCTGCCCCACCATCCACAGCTGGGACACTCATCTGGGGTTTCCTTCTAGAGCTCGTTGTATTTCTTCCCACAGCGGGCCTTACTCCTAGTGCTGTACATGTGCACAAAGTAGGATTGCTGGAAGAAGAAGAAGAAATTGGATTTATATCCCACCCTTCACTCAGAGTCTCAGAGTGGCCTATAAACTCCTTTCCCTTCCCCTCCCCACAGCAGACACCCTGTGAGGTAGGCGGGACTGAGAGCGCTGACAGAAACTACCCTTTCAAGGACAGCTCTGACAGAAATATGGCTTGCCCAAAGTCATCCAGCAGCTGCAAGTGGAGGCGTGGGGAATCAAACCCGGTTCTCCCAGATTAGAGTCCGCACACTTAACTGCTACACCAAACTGGGTAATAAGTAACAGGTAATACTCAATTTTTTTCTCAGGCTGCAGATAGTACTCCCTTTTTCTCTCATTATCTCATTATGAGGGAAACTCACTTAGACTAAGCTGCAGTCCCTAAGATGTTAAGGAAATTCATGACTTATTTTAGCAGGATCGTCCTAACTGAATACAGTGGGTATTCCTTAATTTTATACTCCATGTTTCTATGAAACATAATAGATCTCCTGTCTTTGTAAATTTCATCAGGCAAATCCTTATGAACAGGAATTTTGCATTTCTGGATTCAGGGCCACCAAGATTCGGGGACTGAAGGGACCAAATTCCTGGGGCCCAAGTCAGCTGGAGAGCCCCTAAACCCAGTGTCATACTGCACTCAGAATCTATCCAATTTGTGCACTATGTGTGCAGGACAGGTAGGCTGTAATAAATATTAACCAGGAGGATGGTTCATTAACTGACCTGGTTCGTATTGGTTTGTAAGCCATTTAAAGTTTAAAACCCTGCTTTCTGCTCCCCATGGCTTTTTGCAGGTAGTTGGTGGTTTGTGAACTGGCCATGACACGAACCATCATGAACTGTATTTTCCTGGTTCGTGCCAATCTCTTATAATGAGGACTGGAGTGTGTCAACATGATACCCCAATCCTTGGCGAATCGCTGCATAACTTGACTTGCAAAAGGAACTTGATCCAAGGCCATGTCCCCGGGAATGCCACGACTCACAAAGAGAAACTTCAGCTTGGCAGCAACAGTAGAGGCTATTTTGTCTGGAAGCAAAATACTTCAGGGTACTTCGAATAACAGTTGGTTACCGAAAGGTAAGAGTGGCCTTGAAGTTCAAAACTGTCAGCTGCCACCTTGAACCAAGGGAGGTCAGAGACTGCATGTGGTACCATGGGTTCCCTGTGATTGGCAGGTTGTAAGGACAGACACTGTTGGCAGCTGGCAACCCATTGTTCGATATGGGAATTCATGTTGGACCAATACATGAGAGGCTGAGCCCATGCTTTAGTGCACTGGATTCCCTTATGTGTAAGTGCAATAACTTCAACATATCAAGTCCGTGCCTTGGGGTATGACTATCTTCAGGCCAATCATTAACAAGTCATTTTCAACATGAATCTGGTCCTCCAGAGGCCACTTTGATCTAAGTTCTGGTTTGACTTGTTTCTGCCTAAAGGGCCACTTGTTTAGGTGCTGAGCCTTGAGGCTCTGTAGGGCAGGGTTGGTGCTGGTGGATTCTCACAGCTGGCACAGCAACAATCTCTGATTGGATCAATTTGTGTGATTGCATGAACATCTACGTCTTCCAGGGGAGTGGTTATAGTGGCCCTGGACAATGTGTCAGCAATAAACATGTCCTTGACTTTTGTATAGACAATTCTTATGTCATACCATTGTAGTTGCAAGAGCACTATCTGAAGCCTGACTGAAGCCTTGCCGATGGGCTTACTAAAGATTGCTTCCAGTGACTTATGGTCTGACTGGACTACCGCTGGTATACCAAACACATATTGACAAAACTTCCCCATGGCGAACACAGTGGCAGAAGCTCTTTTTTGATCTGCGCATAGTTTTGCTCAGCATGTGTAAATGCTTGAGAGGCATAGGCAATGGGCTACATCTTTTGGAACAGGCAGGTACCAAGCCATCTGTGGAGGCATCAGCTTGGACTACCAACTACTTTATTGGATCAAAGAATCTGAGCACAGGAGCTGTGGTGACTGCTGTCTTAAGAGCATCTAGTCCATCTTGCTGAGCTGGGCCCCACTGCCAGAATGCCCCATTCCGCAGGAGCACACATAGAGGTGCTGTCAGGGCTGATTCATTAGGGATGTACCCAGAGAGATACTGAGAGATACCCATGAGACATTGTACACCCTTTCTATCTGCTAGCGGGGACATCTGGGTTATGGGCTGTACTTTGGTGTCGTCAGGTTGAAGGCCATCTTTAGAGATGATGTGCCCCATGTACTTGACTTTGTCACCAGTGATCTGAATGTTGTTGGGGTTGAACTTCACACCTTTCTGGCGAGCACTCTTCAGATTTGTTCAAGGATCTGATGGTGTTCTGCTTCTGTGGAGGCTGCAATGATCATATCATCTGCGATGATGTGCACACCCAGAATGTCAAGATGACTTTGGTCTTTTCCAAATGGTCAAGGGTTTCCTTGAGTGCAGGTAGTGTAGCATAGGGAATTCTGCGACAACCGTGTATCACCGGCAGTATCTCAGGATCTACATGGATATGATAGGTGCCGGGGAACTGTCCAAGCCCTTGAAAGACATCTGCATAGGTTTGCAAAAAATCATCTTTAGAAGCCAAGATGGGCAGTGACATACTATAGCCTTTCCTAAGAAGGTCAAGGGCCATGCAGGCTGGTTTTCCAATTGGGTGGCTCATCATCTTCTATGACATTGAAGGTCAGCATAGTTGCTCAAGAGCCAGCTGTGCAGGGTGCTTTGATTGTTGTTTTCAACCTGACTACGGACTCTCCAGAAATGACCAGAATGACATTTGCTGGTGCTTCCTGCACGGTAACTGGCAAGGTAGAGACTATGACTGCAGGTAAGATATTTGGTTGAGCACCACTATCCAGCTTGCAAGATACAGGAACACCAGCTATATTAATGGTGGAGAACTGTGGCTCAGAACTGTTAGGTTCTCACCTAGGCTGAGATGCTGTAATCACTCCCACAAACAAGGAGTTCGAACTTGGTTCTCACTGGTTGAGGGTCTGTTTGCTTCTGCACACTTTTGCAAAACAAGTCTGTGCTCCACATTTGTAGCAAGTAGTTCCAAAAGCAGGGCAGGCTTTTGGCTTGTGATTGCAGCCACACCTCTTGCAAGAGGATCACTGGGCAGACAAGCTATAGCTTACTAGAGGCTGAAGTGTTGCTTGGAAACTTTGTTACTTTGTGTCTTGGCTGCTTTTGCTTTTGTTTCTGTGCTATTGCATGCAAAGTCACTGGAGCCTTGACAGCCATTGTAGGTCTTGAGCATGAGCTAAAGTTTAATACAAATACAAATTGCTTTTGCAAGGGTGAGATCAGCATATTCTAGCAGCTTCTCCTTTAGTTTATTATCAATAATAATAAATACCATTTTGTCCCTAATCATAATGTCCTTTGCAGCTCCAAATTCAGTCTTGAGCTTTGCACCACAGTGGTCTGACAAAACGATCAATGCCCTCTGCTTCATCGAACATAAGCTGCCAAACCTGGTGTTGCCAGCCCCCAAGTGGGAGTGGGGGGGATCCCCTGATGTCGCAGGCTGCTGCTTGCTGTCGACCAGCTGGCCAGCAGGGGGAAGCCCCACCCCCAACAGCCACGACCCAGCATGACATCCCCAACATGATAACATCATGCGGAGGTTACTGCAGCAACGCCCTGGTATTTTGGGCAAAATTGTTTGGATACCATAGAATTTTGCCCAGCATACCAGTGCATTGCCGGACAAAGTTCCCAGTGTGATGGCATCACTTCTGCATGATGTCATCACATCAGGGACATTGCACATGGTGACATCACCTCACCCACTCCCAGAAAGCTCCTTCCCACCCACCCTGCCAGTGAGAGCAAGGAACCTCACAAACCTACTGGTAATGTTCAAAAACAGTGTTTTTTTCTGGGCTCACAATAATTTTTAAAAGCTATTAGGACATCTCCCAGGGTTTTCCTGGCTGGCTCCTCAAACACATTCCACATATTATTGTTTGTTTCCAAGGCTTTTTCACCAATGCAGCGCAGTAGGACTGCAATCTTCTACTCTTCCGGATTATTTATTGCATTGGATACTGTGAGGTAAAGTCAAAGTTTTTGCTCCCATCTCCTCCAGTTCTCTCCCAAATTGCCAGTCAAGACCAACTCACACGGAGGCTTGAAAGACTGCATCTGACAGGTTTGAACAGAAAACACAGGCCCTGAGAGAGCTGTGTCAGGCTCCATGAAGGAGTAGACCCATTTCTGACACCATGGGGTGTTTGGCTCCTCTGTAAAGTGTCCTCCCTGCAGAGGTGGGTAAATGACTTGTTTGTTTGTTTGTTTGTTTGTATTTATATCCCACCTGACCAGCACAAGTGGCTCTAGGCGGCTCACAACTAAAATCAATACATACAAATATAATTAATTACAATAAAACCACAGAAACCACTTAAAATGGCGGAAATTACAAATGATCTACCCTAAGGCCAGAGAGGTGCAGCAGGCAGGATGTCTTCAAAGCCTTCTTTAATGTGCAGAACAGCAAGGCATGGAACAACTTAAGGACTGGAGTCCCAACTATCAACAACCCAGTTCTATCTTGCGTATTCCAGAAGACACACCCATTCATACACTACAGCTTTTAGATGGCAGGAAGGAACCGGCAAGGACGCTGGGGAAGAGGACAAGGGGCAGGGAGGCCAAGAGAACACGGGGGAAAGAGCAATGTCCAGTTTAAACATTCATTTGAATTAACTGGCAAAATCTTAGTTCAGTGAGAATTCTCACTGTGTCTGTGGCTCTAGCTCTTCCTTCCACACATCATTCTGAAAAGTTCAAAGTCCTCTGAGACGTGCATTCTGTATCTCCGATAAGGAGATTTTAATCAAGGGCACCAACTCCTCCGCTAACAATATACCTCCAGAGTCAACAGCCATAAAACCTGCCTTTCTAAGTGATTCCTGCTGGCCACTGAGTTTCAGTGCAAGCAAAAGAGATGGAAGGGTTGAGGGCTGGGCAAGTCCAATAAAGAACCCCGGCCCTCTCAAATCACACATTACTCTTGAGCATTTCCTAGAGTACATACAGGATGACGAAGCAAAGCATCATAAGAATACAGTTCCCCAGCTGTCACAGGGCATGAGGTTTGGGAGAGGGAAAGCTAGTTATGGATGAGCATAATGAATACTGTGCACACTGTGCCTCTGTTTCCAAATATTGACATTCTTGCAGTGTACACACGTAAAGAATCTTGACATGCGTTCAGCAAACGCTCTGAATCTCTTTTCTGCTGCTCTGTCTGTGCAATCATTTGCCCAAATGGTTACTAAAGCATTGGGGGGGGGGAGTTTATTTCTCATGCTTTTGTCATCCAGCTGAACAGTGACTGGCAACCCAAAATTAACAATACAATGTATACCAGTTACTACCACAAACGTTGGCCCACATTCCTCTCTTCTGCACCCTCCCATTCTGCAAGCCCACTAGCATGCAAGCAGTCATTCCATCAGGAACCTGGCAAAGTTCTGGTCTCTTGGAAAGTTATACTGGACATTTTTGTCTCTCCCTTGTTTTCAACAGAGTCTGTAGTTGTTTTTCACACACACACACACACCTTTATTGGCATATACAGGTAGAAACAATAAACAGATAAGGAGGTACCAAGGGCAAACGAGTCAATCATATGCATCTAGTCACTACGTAATCGATTCTTAATTACCAATCTTAAAAATAAGGCTACCTTTTCAGTTATTTCGGGTGACGAGTCATTCAGAAGATGACACACCTTCAAAGTATCTGGGCAGCCTATCATATTAAATAAAATTGGGTCTAGAAGAGTAGAACGTATATCAACATATTGGGAACAGTGCAGTAGAATATGGAGGACCAAGTCAACTTGATTGAGATTACATGCACAAAGTCTTGTTGAATATGGAATCCTATTATATCTACTATAAGTAACTGCAGATGGAATGGTGTTGCATCTAGCAAGTGCAAGTGCTCTGTGCAATTGTGGGGCATGGAGAGCTGATAAACAAATGACCAATAATTGGAAGGATTCCATAGCTGTTTTTCATTGTAATATGTTTTGGACTAAGATCATTACATATACACAAGTATGAGTCGATCTTAACAACTGTATTTGTATGTATATTTACTGCTGAGTGTTGTTAGTTCCTTATGTATGCTTCCACATAGGGACTGCAGGTTACCCCTGCAGTTAAGGGGAACATTCAGACAACATCATGCCTAATATGGGCACAATTTGTCTGGCTCCCATTTTTTTTCACTTTTGCTTTGTAGGAAATATCAGCCTAACTTTCTCCCAAGTAAATGGGGAAACTGCAGGTGGAGCACCCCTCTAGATATTCCCACAAAGCCAGCATGGGGAGAGGGGGAGAAGCTAAGCACCGTCTTCAAATTAACTGAGCTAAACTTTGCATTTCCCCACTGTTTTCAGCCCATTAAAAGTATTTCCCCCTTTCTTTACTGGAGGAATAAAAAAATCTTTACATAGCTTTAAAGTGGGGCGGGGGCTGCATGAGGCACAAGTATGACAGAGAGGAATGGAGAGCAATGTTCCCTCTAAGTTCCACAGGGTTGTAAGCAAAAATTCTACCTCATGAGTGAAAAAGCTAGTAGCATTAAAGTTGTCACACCGCAAGGCCCACGGTTCACTGACTCTCCGGACCAACATGATGGCCACCAGTAAGAAACATGCTCCTTCAGTAGCTAGTTGTTGGTTTATCTCAAGGACTCAGGAATGAGTTAGGCTAGATGACAAACCAGGAAACAGGGAAGCACTTCTTATTTCTGACATTTTTGCAAATAAGTCATTCCCACTTAAGCACAGGAGCATCTATTTGTGCTGTTCTCATAAAAGAATAATTTCTTTACTTTCAGGCCAGCTGGCAGAAAAGCAAGGGGCAAAGCTGTGTGTGTGTTTTAACAGCACACCTTAGTGAATAGAAGACTTTTGTAATGGGCTCTGCCTACATTATTGTAGTCTGCATTTGACTCCACTCCTGGACACAGAGAGTTCTACCCCACCCATAACTTTTGAGACCAAAAGTCATTTCATCATACATTAAATTAGGAGACTAAGAGATGATAATGTCCTCTCCATGGGAGGAGTTGGATCCTCACTGGCGGGCATCTGAATTGAACCTTACTCTAGCAGTCAAGAATATATCAGAGGTGAAAGTAAGCCCATTTGGATTAGTATGGTAAAACAGCGGCCAAATTGGTACATTCCATCTTGCTCTTTGAACCCACCCCCTCCCTCCAGCCTGCGAGAGGCAGTACCATGAGAAATTTAAATTGGTTTCACCCTTGGAAGAGATGGAACCCCACTTCCTAATGAAAGTTTTTTCTGCATCTTTCCCCTCCCTTGTTTATATTTGCAGAATCTTTTTTCCTTCTGAGGAAGCTATGGTCACTGTCCTGGTCACCCTGCTTTTCCATATTAAACGAAAAGCTGCTCATTTCCTCCTAGTCTCCCAACATAAATAATAAGACCTCCCAGATTAGCCATGAGAAGGGTATAGATGTTTCATTTATTGCACTATCTCATTTATTTTTCATTGTACCTTTCTGGGTTTTCATCTACACAGCGCTGGTCTTCATCACTTCCTTCACTACAGAGGAGGATTCTTCCACAGACATGGCAGATCACTGGCTGTCACGGCTTCTCCGCCTCAGTAAAGACAACTGAAGTTCTTTCCTTCAAGATTGCCTCCCTGCCTTTGCCATAGACATATCTCTTACGTTAGGCCATTAGGGGTGTGCATTAGGTATATACTGAGCTGAATAAATAGCCGGAAAATACTGATAAGGTATTTTTCAGGTATTTATTCAGCCAAATACAGATCAGATCAGAGCTACACTTTTATTTGGGCATAGCTAGAAAGCATTTAAAGAGACTGTGGCCTCTTTAAATGCCTTCTGAGTCCACTTGTTGAGTTGGAATCGGGGGGGGGGGGGGGGATGATTTTTTTTTTGCACACCCCTATAGGCCATCCCTACTACTCACAGTTGTTTAGCCTCCAGCTCACACATTTTTGTCTTAGCTCAGGAAGGATGTCTATAGAGCAAACTACTTTATGCAGCAGCCAAATTGCTCACAACTTTTAATGCCAGTAGCTCAAAAAGAATTTTGGCTCACAAGACTCCACAGCTTAGAGGGAGCATTGGTTATGACGCTTCAGTTCCAGCCCCGCCGTTACAGACACACCGACTCTGGGAATGCCACACATACCTTTTGCCTCAGAGCCGCAACATGGTGCAAATCCCACACAAGGCAGCTGTATATTGACACAAAGCTGGTGCTTTGCTACTTTAGTTAAAAGCACAAGTATGACCAATGACATCTTCTCACAAAAGAAAAGGTACTTTCCCTTAGTATTCAAGTTTGTGACACATGAAAAACCCACATAGAGGTAGAGTAGGAAAGGGAGGTGAGGGCTGAAGAGAAGCTGCACATACATGTGTTGGGATCTAGCAGCTGTGCTGGTCCCCCTTGCATTGGCATTGCCGGTAAGCACAGTTGAGGGACCAACACCAGCTGTGCTTTGGATACTAAATTTACTGCGCTGCTTTTTCCAGTGACCCTAGAGCTGCCAGATTAAGATACTGGCAAACTGTTGTGCAACATACACAAAAGGCAATACTAGAGGACTAATGCATTGCTGTCTCTGATCCAGACCTGCAGGATACTTCAGACTGCATTGGTCCCTGCTGTTCCATATGGCTGACAAAGAACTGGCTTAGAACCAGTGTGGGTTTTGTTCAGAGCTGCGTCTTTTATTTTCTTCTTCCTCATTTGTACCATGCAAGCACCATTTTGGATACTGGGGTGCTGAATTCAACAACCTGCAAGTTGTAACTTTTTTAAAACAGTTGCTAGCCTTTGTGATTGAGAATATAGGCTTGGAAATGTTTGGGCAACATTTAATGAAATCTCAGAAGCAAGGTGAAGAAAACTAGTGACATTATCAAAGAAGAGGCTCAATGCCTTTTTCCCACTCCAGGACCACTAACACTACCAGGAGCATAAAGTATGAAAAACAAGCAAATAGATGCAAATTTGCTTGTACTGGGTATTATATACAGGGTGTAGGAGCCAGTTTTTCTTGGTACAGAATTGCCAGTAATTATTTAAGCTGAGTATACACCTTTTGTCTCATAGTGAGCCCAGGCGGTACCTCAAAGAAAAGGATTACTTGCCTTTCCCACAGAACATTTCCCAAGCAGCACTCAACTGAATAGGATGCTATGGATTTTAAAAGCTAAATATATACTACATGGAGAGCCAAGTCTGACTGGGATCATAAACCCTGTTCATTTGACATATGCAGGGTGAAGATACTAGGTACAGAGGGGAAAAAAGAACAAGCAAGCTGGCTGTGTTCCCAGCCCACATACAATGGCCAGAACAAGAACACAGTACCCATACTTGTGCAAACTGTATGCATGTAAGCATTGTCCCCATGATTGAGAATGTTGCATTTTAATGTTTCTGATCATAGGTATAAAGCCTATACAGGTGAAATGTTTGCATATGCATGCTTGTGTTCCAGTGATTGCATGTGGGTGGAGTGGTGGGGTCACTTCACTCAAACCCATCCCTCTTCTGTAAACATCATTTCCCCTCAGATATGTTGAGTGAACAGGGCTATAGCATGTGAGGGAGAATGGAGCCAGTTTGGCATAGTGGTTAGGGGCACGGACTCTGATCTGGAAGAAGAAGAGGAGAAGAAGAGATTGGATTTCTACTCCGCCCTTCACTCCCCAAGGCAGTCTCAGAGCAGTTTACAAACTCCTTTCCCTTGCCTTCCCCACAACAGACAGCCTGTGAGGTAGGTGGGGCTGAGAGAGCTCTGAGACAATTGTCCTTGAGACAATTGCCCAAGGTCATCCAGCCAGGTGCAAGTGGAGGAGTGGGGAATCAAACCCGGTTCTCCCAGATTAGAGTCCGCGCACTTAACCACTACGCCAAACTGGCTCTCCACTCCTCCACTTTGATTCCCCACTCCTCCACATGCACCTGCTGGTGTGACCTTGGGTCAGTCATAAGTTCTTTCAGAGCTGTTCTCTCAAGGGCAGTTCTCAAGAGAGCCCACCTACCTCACAGGGTGTCTGTTGTGGGGAGGGGAAGGGAAAGGGATTGTAAGCGCTCTGAGACTCCTTCAGTAGTGAAGGGCAGGGTATAAATACAACCTCTTCTTCTCTTCTTCCATCCCCATATGGTTTCACCAATCAAAACTGGCCATCACTACCCCATGCTGTCATTACTGGGTATGTAAAAAGATGAGCACTTTACACCTCATTCAGTGGACCCATTTTCAAACTGGGATCTCACCTGCACAGCAGCAAAAAATTGTGAGAGGATCAGATCACAAGTATAACATCTGTTTTATTCTTAGGGAGAATCACATGGGTTTTCTTCCTACTGCAATTTGAGATCCCCTGCTCTTGCTCTAAGTTGACACTCCACAACCTTGTAGTAAAAATTCTGTCACGTTGCTAAAGGGCCACGAGCAGTTCTTTAAGTAGCCAATAAGCAACTCACCCTGCCCCACCCTGGCACAGGCACACATTATCACTTGACATTAACACCACAGAAGTGCTGATGTTCTCAATCAGCAGTGACTTGCTGAACTTTGATGCCTGCTTTCAAGTTAATGAAATGTAACAGCCCTTCTGGACACAGTTGATATTAAGTAGACTGGTGATAAAATAGTTATAAGGAGCATGAAATGACTGCCCCTTTATTTTAAAGGTCTATTCTTAAGATTTCCTTGGATAATGATCAAGTATCCTGGGAGACTTTGAGTTCATTTATCACTTAGTTATCTGCTTCTTGTTGGATTTCTTTGCTGACTGAAGTTCTTGATTAGTGAAGAACAGGTGGACAGAAATGTGTTCTGAGAGCAATTTATTACCATGAAACTTATGAGTAAAATGATATCAGGGGCAAAGCCCATTGATATTAAACCTTCTGTTCTTTTACAATTACATTTTAGATTATAATTAGATTTAGACTGATTACAATATGCATGATACCTTTGCATCCTTTCCAAGCATTCTTTACACTATCCCTCCCACCTTTTGACTAGGATAAAAGGACTCAAGGGATATCCATTTCTACTCATGTCTGACCCTCAAAAGCTTACACCCTGAAATTCTTGTTGCTCTAAAGTACTGCTGAACTCAATTTTTTTCTGTGTTCAGTAGCAGTCGAATGTGACTCTTTGTGACCCCGTGGACCACATCATGCCAGGCCCTCCTGTCTTCTGCCATCTTCCGAAGTTTGTTCAATTTAATGTTTGTTGCATTGATAACACTGTCTAACCATCTCATCCTTTGCTGTCCCCTTCTGCTTTTACCTTCAGTTTTTCCCAGCATCAGGGTCTTCTCCAGTGAGTGCTCCCTTCTCATTTGGTGGCCAAAGTATTTGAGCTTCAGCTTCAGTATTTGGCCTTCCAGGGAACAGTGAGGCTTGATTTCCTTTAGGATTGACTGATTTGATCTCCTTACAGTCCAAGGGACTCTCAAGAGTCCTCTCCAGCACTATAATTCAAAAGCATCTATTCTTCGGTGCTTGGGCTTCCTTATGGTCCAACTCTCGCAGCCATACATTACTCCTGGGAATACCATCGCTTTGACCATACGGACAGATGGACTCACATTCTAGCTGTATCTGAAGAAGTGAGCAGCGACTCACAAAAGCTCATACCCTGCCACATATTTTGTTAGTCTTTAAGGTGCTACTGGACTCTTGCTCTTTTCTACAGCTACAGACAGACTAACATGGCCACCCATCTTTATTTACAGAGCTTTGTCTGTTTAAACCATAATTTATGTGCACTTAATTCTGTACACTATTTTGAATTCCCAGAGTGAGAGGAAAGTGCAGTAGAAACATTTAAATAAATATATTTTAGCTCTCTTCCTTTTAAGAAACTTGCTTGATCATAATTTACTCTAGCTTTCTTTCCTAAAGAAAGTATCCAGTACTGGGAAAAAATCCTAAACAGTTGCACTTTTTCAAAATTTTTCAAGGAAAATGGTTATGACCTTCAGGCCTTGGAGTACAATGATATCATCACCCAGGCTGGAAACTTCAGAGGAATGGTCCCCAACATGGGGACCATGAAGCCCACCAATGTGTGTCCTGCACCCATTTGTTTCTTCAACAAACCATCTTTTAACTAAAGCATTCCTCATTTTCTTCTACCTTCTTGGAGCATAAGGTACTTCAGAAGGCTCCATAGGGCATCACCTTTAGGCCTGCAGGGAACACTCATTCAGAAATAGCAGCCCCCGTTACAATGGCTGCCATCTTGTAGTGCCCTCTATACTTTCTTAAAATTCTAGTGGTGCCCACAGACACAACAAGCTTGAAGTCCCCTTTAGAGGCAAGCCTAACATTACTAAGCCCATAAAATTGAGTTGCCAGTCCAATATATTTTAGTATCTCAAATTAATTTAATTGAAATTACAAAAGGGAGTGCAAAACAGCAATTAAAAACATAACATTGTGAGTGAAACTGTGTAGCAATACAGACAGTATTTAACTTTTATAGTAATGATCAACTCCATAAAGGAAAAAAACTCATCTTTTAAAGCAACAATTATTTAGCGGAAACCCTAGACATTCCCAGTATTCCACAGCTGTGTCCCTGGCCTCCAAAAATGAATTCCTTTGAACAGTTATAAAATGTTTTTGCTTTTAGTCTATGTACATTAAAAGGTTTAAAATTCTACTATAAGCACAGCACTAATATCTTAAAACCACCTGTTGCAGAACCTCTATTGATTTCTGTGCCACTACTCTTGAAAAAATATTGTTCTGCATTGCAGAGAATGTTTTGACTGACTGGAAGGGTTGGATTGAGGATGGAAAATGATATGACAGGAAAAGACTAGCAATACGTTGTCCTACATAAGAAGGGAAACGTGAAAGCTGATCTTTCACATTATTTAGCAATCTGTTTTCTTTTCCTATGCAGATCTTGTATCTAACCAGTGTCGTTCTCAGTTTTCTTTGGAGGAAATTCAGGTACATTGTATCAACTTCATATGAAAGACTTTGAAACCTGGTACCCTTGAACTGGATCATGACCCCAGTCAAACTGCCACCAAATGATAGCAGCATTATTTTCTATTTCCTTGCTAAACAGAGCAAAGACAGTGGTTAATAAATGCAAAGAACTATAGATAATAACAACAGGAATGAAGAATCCAGGATACCAGCAGAGGCCCAGTAATTAGGTAGGACTAGGAAGCTGAGTAAACAAAATGGCACTGACGTAGCATAGGAGCAATGTAACCCATTTCAAAACACAGGCATAGAAGCAAGCAGATCTGTCTTTGTGTAGGGAGGTATGACAGCTTTGGGACAGAGGAAATCAGAATCAGCACACCTAGATTGTAGAATGTTGGCAACAATTTCTACTCTAAATCTCGTGGATATTGCTGAAGAAGATACTGTGCTCTCGACCCAGGCTGGCAATTGTTCTCGGTTGTTTTGGAGCCTGCCTTGTAGGCCAGTAAGTTCCTGGACCAGGTACTTTCTAAAAGAAACAAGATAACCAGATAAAATAAAGTATGTTTGCACGACGCATGGCAAAGTGGTGCAGGGGACTGCAGAACTCAACTAACTCTGAGAACTTCTAAATTTTATGAATTCAAAAGGGCTATGTTTACTGTGGGGGAACATTTTTGTTACTATTTTCATTCCGTGCTCCCCCCCCAGTCCATTCTTTGTTATCTTCCCCCCTTCTATGCCTCACAATGCACTCTTCTTTCTCTTCTACACAACCACTGGTCTGTCTTTGAATCTCTCTCTGTGTTAGCTCTCCCTCTTTCTATAAACCACCGTAGGTTTGTCCATAATTACTGATTTTAGTGGTTTTGTAATATTTTAAGTGCTTGCTGTCAGCCATTCGGGACATGTTTTATGGGCAATAGTTGGAATAAACAACCCCAATTAATCCATAAATCAGGATACATACAAGGGGTATATAGAAATCCAAGCTGAATGACCAAATTAAATTAATAAAGTACACAAATAAACTAAATATAAATAAAATGTAATTGTATAATATTTACAAATAGGTGCCTAATGCATCTCAGTTATGACTGCATCTACATGGAGGTGTGAAAAGGTATTCTTCCCATCACAAATACAGTAGTACGCTGCATGGGAATGGCATACCTTGGTCCTGAACCCCTTAGAGCTGCCACTGACCCCTATCCTTTTTCCTCTTCCCCTCCACTTTTGTACAAAAGCACAGATACGATGGTAATTGCTGGGACCTGTACCCCCTTTCCTCTATACTTTTGCTTTCCTTACTGAGCTGTATTGTCACAATACAGCACACCTCAGCAGGGAAAGGACAGGGGAAATATGGAGTTTAGCCCCACTTTTTTTTATTTTGTAATTTGTTGTAAATCATTAAAGCTAGCCTATAAGTTTTATCTCTTTTTGGTTTTTTAAATTATTTTTTATTATTTTCTCAAGAAAAAAAGGGGGAATACAGAAGGGGAGAAGGGGAGGGGAAAATATAGATTCATCAAGTTTGTTAAGTATTATGAATTGTTACGTACAAGTAAAATCAAATGTATTACCAAATGTATTATATAATTCAAATATAGAAACAATAAAGCGTCAATATTACAACATTTTGGGTTAGATTCTCTTTAAGGAATAAACAAAAACTCTCCTAAAATTAGCAATAATATATTAACAATAAAAGAGAATACATATTTAACAGGTGAACGAACTTCTATACTAAAAACCTAAATATTGTCTTAATTGTTTATCTAAATCTGAATTTTATTCTTACTGATTATTTAAATACTAATGGCGTACAAAATAAAATATTAAAATTATAATCAATATCTTCATAATCTTTAATGTGATATTCAAATAATTCCAGAATTAAAAAGAAAAAAAATTATTCCCATAATATGAGTTTGCCATTTCTGCCGAAATATTATTGTGGCAGCTGTCAACATATATCAAAGTAGGTCTTGTGAGGTTCTGTCTATATTTTCTGTAAGGATTCCCAGTAACATAGTCTCTGGTTTCATTGGGAATTTAGTTTTTAGAATATCTTGAATTTTTTCATGTAAGTTTTTTCAGTATCTTTTCGTCTTGATGCAGGTCCACCACATATGATAAAAGGTGCCATCTTCTTTTTTACATTTCCAGCAAGCCCCTCTGTAATTCTTGTCCATCTTAGCAATATCTTTTGTGGTGACATATCATCAATAAAAGATCTTGTACCAGTTTTCTCTTAATGCTTGACTAGCAGTTAATCTAATACCTTTAGTCCATATGTTTTCCCAACATTAAAACTATATTTCATGATTAAATGGATGCAAAATGCATCCATTTAATCATGCAAGGTTTAATCGTGCAGGGTTTAACCTGTTCTCTTTCAGAATCATATTGATGCAATAGTTTGTAAATTCATCCTAATAAATTATCTTTAGATTGTGAGACAAATTCTCAAAATCAGTCAGTTCATTTATAGCTCCTCTCTTAGTGCAAATATGACTTTTTAACCTGGAAGCAATTTGAAAGTATATCCACCATTGTATCTGCTTTCTTTCTTCTTTAATTTCTTGCCACATCTTGATGCCACCTTGTGAGTTTATCATGTCGCCATAAATTATAAAATTTATTGGTGACATCATTAGTGGAATTGTAGGGCTGATTCTCTTTCATAGCATTTCCCAAATTTTAAATAAGCTATCTCTGGCTGAGGACAGACTGGCAATCTGGAGCAGGAGGAAACTGGGGCCAAAAGCTGTGGGGGGAAAGTGCTCCGGGGCTGGCCATTCACACTGGCCAGTGTATTGCGGGAGCATGCTGTTAGGGAGTGTTCAGACTGCCGTGGAGTGGCCCTGGGTGGGCGGGCCTCCGCAGCTCGTGGCAGGGCCGTTTCGGCAATATGCGCTTGTGTGCCTATGCGCATAGGCGCATGGCTGCATCAGCAGTCTAGAAATTTAAAATCTCCCCACCTCCTGTATTGGGGCATGGGTGCACATGGGTGCACAAGCGTTCATGCACATATCTCTGCAATAGCGCGTTCACACTGCCGCCTCCGCCTGACTCCCACTTCTTCCAGTCCACACCGCCAGGAAGCCGAAGACAAGCGGCAGACAGCCCCTGGACACCAGTTTCTGCCGGTATCCTTCTGAAGCAGCAGGACAGCGGCAGGAAAGCGGGTAAGTACAGAAGGGAGCCGGGGAACAGCTGTGGCTGTTTGAATGAGCTCCCTTCCCCCGCTTCACAAGCAGAGCTCTCCCGCTCCACTTCCTGAGTCTGTCCTCAGCCTCTGATTATATGTCTTTTATTGGGTTTTGTGTTTTTATATAGATTTTTTAATCCACAGATAACTATGCAATCCATCATCAAGATTTGAAGATTCTGATTTTAGCAATCTTTCATTAGGACTTCTGATCCAATCTGAAATCCAAACTAGCCCAGCAGCTTGGTAGTATAATTTAATGTTAGGTACTGCCAGACCACCTTTTTTTCGTCTCATCCTGCAGTATTTTAAATCTTATTCTTGGCTTCTTACTGTTCCATACAAATTTATTTATTTGTCTTTGCCAGTCACTCAAAGTCTTTTCAGGAACTGAAATTGGAATCATCTGTAAAAAAAAGTTTTATTTTGGTAGAACATTCATTTTTATAGCAGAAATTCTTCCTAGCCAGGATAGTTGTAATTTGGACCATCTTTCAAAATCTTCTTGTATTTTAGACCAGATTGTCATATAATTGTTCTTAAATAATTCTGTCCTGTGAGATATATTCCTAAATATTTGACTGGAGTATTTGTTATGTCACATCCTGAAATTTTCTTAATCTCTTCCTCTTCCTGAGTAGTTAAAATTTTTGAAATTATCTTGGTTTTCTTCCTGTTGATTTTATAACCTGAAAAGGATCCAAACTTATCAGTTTGCTCCATAACGTGTTGAAGAGATTGTTGGGGGTTCAAAATTGTAAAGACCACGTCATCTCCTTCTACTTACAACTCCTCTCCTTCTACTTTTAATCCTTCAATTCTGGAACCTTATCTAATTTTAGAAGCAAAGATATCCACAGTGTGGGTGTGGATGGGGGCGAGTCTTTTCTGTGCACATAAACTGACCCCCAGGCCATCTCAGGTATGCTTGTTCCTGACCTACAATAAACTTGATCATGCTGAAACTCACTCCACCGGCCTCCCGATTCCAGTACTTATCAACCACCATCTTTCTTATAAATTAGGACATAACAAGAGTAAAAACCAGTTTTGGTCTCCTGCTACAGGACAGGCTCAATTGTCCATTTATTCAAAAGTTGGAATACCTCCTGTTGTAATTCTGGGGGTGAAAGGGAAGGGATCAGGAGGACATCCAAATGGTGAAACATGAAACTGAAGGAAATATCCATGTTGAACGATGCTAAGAATGCAAGTTTTAGAGGTAACTGACTCCTAAATGGGGTGATAACATGATGAACAAGCTAAAGACTAGGGATGGGCACAAACCAGCTCACAAGTCAGAATTAAGCATGAACTTGGGCCCATTCAGAGATCTCAAACCAATGTTTGGAGAAGGCGCCATCCCCAAATATTTACTGGAATTTGTCCTGTTTGGGGCCATTAAAACCTAACAGCAGAGCAGTGCAGGGTCTGGAGCTGAGTTGTTAGGTTTAAATGGCAGCCAGACATTTCAGCCTTACAGCTGACAGGTGGACCCACAATGCTGTTAGGGTGAAATGGCTCTGAGCCATTTCACCAGTAAGTTTTGCTTTCCCCCACTTTGAAGTGAAGCAAAATGGACTGGTGAAATGGCTTACAGCCATTTCAGCCTCACAACTGACAGATAGACCTGACCCACTATTAGGCTGAAATGGCTGTGAGCCATTTCACCAGTCAGTTTCGCTTCCCTCTGCTTCGACACTGCGAGCCATTTAAAATAGTGGGTCCCTCAAAGGGGAGGTCCCTTAATATTGTTAGGAAGGGCAGTGCAGCAGAGCCACAAGTGGTGCCGTAGAACTGTGGCGGAAGCAATAGATCTACTTCATGAGTCTTTGATATGTTGTGTGGCATTTAGTTGCTGCTTTCCCAGCTTGTAGGACTGCCTATAGGACCTTTGCCACAGCTTAGTGTTCTTCTGGAAGTAAATCAATGAACGTAGCTATCCTTTCCCACAGGAACATTTGGTAGCATCCCATAATGACATTAAAGTTTGCCATGTGTAGACTTAGGGTCGACAATGTTTAGATCTTACAGCCAAGGCCAATCAAGCTTATATCCCTCTTGGTTGAATGGTGAGGAATAGGGCCTGGAGCACTGCTTGGCTGGGATGACTTCAGTCATGATAGAGTTAATGGTTGGGTGGGTAAAAAGGAAATCTCAGTCCTCCCTTAAGGCCTTGTACATATGGTCAATTTTCTTGGTGGCAGGGGTGACCAAAACCGGTTTGGTCCTGATAGATTTGGATATATCCAGCAATCCCTATAGCATCAGAAAAGCAATTAAACCTGTATTGGGTGGATAAAGGACCTTCAAAATGGGGTCAGACATAGTCAGTTCCAAGTAGATGACTTTGATATTAAGGGACTTAGCCATTTTCATCAGTTGTCTGAAGCAGAGACAGAGGACTTCCATCAGAGAAACAGGTGACAGGTGTCCACAGTACATTCATTGGGTGATGGTTCCAAGGGGAAATCAGAACCACCTAAGGATGGAGGCTTTTCCTCATCTGATTCTGAGGGACTTGGCTCCTTAGAAGTGGTCTGATCTTTGCCTGGAGCAGCTAAAGCCTTCTCTCAAATGGCAGCTTTCAGTTTGGAGGCCCAGTCCAAGTGAGCATTTGGAGTAAACTGCTTGCAAACAGAGCAGGCAGAGAAGTTGTGGGCTTCACCCAGGCTTAGAAGACAACAGTCATGGTTATTTGACTGAGCCATTTTTAGGCTGCATTTGACACACTTTTTGAAAGGGACATACGCCAATAATAAAGTCCTCCTTCCAATCCTCCTTTTTGCAGTAATGAAGCAGAGACAATGGTGAGAAGGTGAATAGAGGGGGGGGGGGAATCACAAAGAAAAACCTGCATGGGTCAGAAGAGAGTGAAGAGTTCTATTGAACCTGCAGCTGTGATTTCCCCAGAGTACTTTCCTGGGGACACCTGCTTTGGGGGGGCTGCTATTTCCCTCCCACAGCCAATCTCACCAAACTTGGAGGGCAGGTAGAAGGGCATCCCAGGGATGTCCTCTACAAACTTGATGTCTCTAGGGGTCCATTCAACACACTCCTAAGAGAGCACTTTCCTGGGTCAACCTTCTCTGGGGGCTGTAACTCAGACCCCTAAATTCAATCCTCACCAAACTTAGAGGGCAGGGAGAGGAGAATCAGCTGGAGACTCGCAGTGAGTTTGACACCTCTAGCCCACGGGGGGCATTCTACTGCCCCACGAACCTCACAAACCTCAAAAACCAAGAAACGGTTCATTAAACAGGAAGTTCATGGAGGTTTGTGGTTCGTGAGAGCCCATGAACCATGAAATTCAACATGCCTCCATTTTCCCAGTTTATGCCCATCTCTAGAGAAGATGGCCAATCTCCACGGCAGCAAAGTAAGCACTGGAGAAAGAAGTGCTTGCCCCACCCCATCACATATCAGCTGGGTGGGAAGGAGCTGGCCCATGGGGGAGGGCTGAGTGCTCTGAACCTTTTAGAGAGCTTTTAGAGGAAAATATCTCTGTGGCAAGCCTGCGTAAGCATGGTCCCACGTGTGCCTGCATAGAAGCCATGAAGATGAAGAAAAATTCCTGTGTAGAAGCAGCCTGTTATTCGTTTGCTTCCACTGGCCACAGCCCTGGATGACAGGAATGAACTCTTGAGTAGAAATTTTCCTGCACATTTTTCCTTTTATCTCCATAAGTAAAAGGGCAAGAGACTTCCTTATTCAATGGCAATTGAAACATCAGGGGCCCAGCACACTACTGAAGGCTGTAGAATCTTACAGGCTCCTCTGATGCCACAGCCATGCCCTGTTACTTGAACAAGCTAGAATACACACTAAATTAGCTCATGTTCATATTTCATGTTATACTCACTGTATGGGCTGGTAACAGCCGTGATACTTTTGAGAGAAAGCATGACTGAATAGGTGTAGGCAGCCTTTCCTTTATTTCATAGTCACCTGGTCCTGGACCTTCTCTCTGCAATACAGTAAAGGTTATATACATTTGCTAGCATCCACACAATGCACACAATTTATTGTTACTGTTATTCCAGTCCAAATGGTTGTTCCATTGATGCTACTTTATTGATGCTACAGTCCACATGAAGAAGAAGAAGAAGAGATTGGATTTATACCCCACCCTTCACAACCCAAAAAAGTCTCAGAGTGGCTTACAAACTCCTTTCCCTTCCCCTCCCCACAACAGACACCCTGTGAGGTAGGTGGGGCTGAGAGAGCTCTGACAGAAACTGCTCTTTTTCAAGGACAGCTGTGACAGAATATGGCTTGCCCAAGGTCATCCAGCAGGTGCAAGTGGAGGAGTGAGGAATCAAAGCTGGTTCTCCCAGATTAGTCCGTGCACTTAACCACTACGCCAAACTGGTTGTCCCATTGATGCTACTTTATCAGGACTCAAGTCTCCAGCAGACCTGAACCATATTTACAAAGTACAAAGAGTTGGAGTAGAAAGTGGCACTCTAGATGTTCAGTACACATGGAGAAGTTCTGTTTGTAGCTCTTTGGCTTTTGCCCCTTTTAGCTCCTTCACAGAGCACATGTTTTACATATAGGGTTACCAACCTCAGTGTGGGGCCTGAAATCTCAATTATTATTGTAGCTGAATCACTGGAGATGATTTATTCAATTAATCAGAGGGTTTAAAACTGGTACAAATCTCTATGTACCATGTTAATGCTATGAAAAGATCCACATGTCTCATCACAGAAGCTGGCTTGGCAGACCAAAGACTTTGGCCTGTACTGTCCATCTTATTAGATACCTTCAGGCAGACTGATTGATTACTACCATACGGTGATTGTAAATGGAAATGTTCCAGAGGAAAGCCAGTCAACTGAATCCTTTTGAGAACAAATTGTATAATGCCATTAAAAGACAGTGCCTTTTGAGCATGGGAGCCATGTCTCACCACTGGTCCAACCCTTTGCCCCCCACCCCACAACATAAAGAACACAATTAAAAATGACAAAAATAAATACATGTCATCAATCAGTACTACTTTTTATTCTTGTATAATATATGCTGCCAATACTATTGATAGAGCTCACATCTTGAATAAAACTTTGTTGATCTTAAAGGTGCCATTGGACTCTAACTTTAAACTATTGATAGTTCCTGTTTCTGTGTAGGGTGCTATTTGGGCTTCCAGAGAGTCAAATGAGAAGCCTAAACACTCAGTAACTGTCAGTGCAGGATTGGGCCCCAAGAGTATTTGTTTCAGCCTCCTAAGCTTTTATCTGTCATAGTGTATGTTGTGTATCAATATCGCGGTTGCCATGTGCTCACGTAATGGTGACCGCCACGTGGACATTCGCACATGGCCCGAATCTACCTGAGCTTCGGCCAGGTAGAACAATAGCTGGTCAGATCCTAAACGACCACCAATCGTGAGCCTAGGTTCCCCCCGGGGACCTATTAGCTGTAACCACTATCTTAAGGTCCTATTGGGACATCTGGGTGAGGTCGGGGGTGTGCCTCCAACCGGAATAAAAGAGGGCTTTGAGCCTGGGGTTCCATGTTCCATCTTGACCCGCAATAAACTACCATGCTGATTTCACTGTTACCAACCTCCCGACTGCAGTACTTTTTAGTGTACTTTTTACCAGAAAGCTCTGCTGGTGAGCTGGAGCATTTCCTTGGCCGAGGATACACACTGGGATAAACAGTCGCCTCGAGTGTCTTGTAAACATTTGTGATTAGCAGCAGGTTCCCCACAAGTGAGTTAGCAACCTTGGTTATAAATTGGGACTATGAGCAGGAAGGAAGATAAAGCCCTGACTCCCATAACACCCTCTGCACTGAAGCCTACAAGCTTAACCACTATTTTCCACTTCCGCCTGTTTCCTCCTGCAGTTCAATTTTAACCTTTAATTGCTCATGGCCAGACACTGAACTCATGCGACTGGTCTGCTTTGTACTGCAAAATATGACCAGTAAATGTGAAACATATTTGGCATTTAGTTTTACATAGCTGTATACTTTTGACTTCATTGTTGGGTCCCCATGTTCTGTGGAGATCAGACCCGTAGCCACAAGGGACATATAAGGGTGAAGCCCCATGAATATGACCAGCCCCCACAGGCGGGGAGGGAGTCAGCAGGAGGGGAGGGAGAGGGGCAGCCTCATTGGATATTCCTGCTTCTGCAGCCGGCTTCTCAAAGTTTGGGAAACTGGGTATGGGAGCAGAAAGACCCAGTGAGGCCATGTGGAGGCCATGCCTCTCCATCTCCTCCTGCTCAGCCAGGGTTCCTGCACAGCCTCGCTGGGTCTTCCTGCTTCTGGCTGCAGCTGAGCAGGAGGGGAGGGAGAGGCATGGCCTCTGGGCAGCCTCACCAGGTCTTCCTGTTTCCACAGCTGGCTTCTCAAAGGAAGACCCAGAGAGGCTGCACAGCCATTGCCCCTTTCCCTCCTCTCCAATGGGAGCCTGAACCGCAGGGGACTTGGGAGCTGTGCCAAGAAGCAACCATGGAACCACAAGCATTTTCTAAGACCTGGTTTGAAACCCATCGGTATAGACAAACAGCTCTACTTCTTTCACTGTTCCACAAAGGCAGAAATAATATATCCCTTAGTCACATAAGATCTGAAAGACTTGGATTGATTCTGACAGATTTCCTTGCCCCTGAAGTAATTACAAGATATATCAACCTTATCTTTCAAAGAGAAACAAACACATCTTTTAATGTATGAGTGACTGACAAAGAACATGAGCCATTGCTTTGAAACAAAATCATTTACACCAGTCCATTTGTTTCCAATCACTCTCAGACACAAGTGGCACCAACTCATCAAGCAATGCTATTATGTTATTGTTATAAAGCCAAGAAAAATACATCTATTTATATCCGGTAGGTAGGTTAACATCTGTCTATTTTTCCCTCATGTTCATGTGTTAGCATCTGTCACGTTCCTTCGAGCATAAAAACGATGCTTTGTAACACATTTGAAATTGTGACATCTCACAGGGCTTAGTGTGTATGTGTGTTTTCCATGTGGCAAATCAATTTTGTTTTGTTTACAGGAAAGATTTAAGAGGTTGGAGGCTTGCACTGATCTCTGGGAATTTCACTCAGCCATAACACAGTGACATTAGAAAAACAACTTGCTGAAAGGAATAGGGGTTGTTAAGAAAATGCTCAGTGACAGCCTGTAGATGATTTAGGGTCTTTTCACGACCCACATAAGTTTCATTTCAGCTAAAATGTCACAAGAGGTTTACAGTTAAAAAAAAAATACCACATGACTATGGAGGCCCATGTTGGCCTATAAAAATTTAAAACAGTGAAACAGGAAACAGGCATATGAAATAAACAAAAACATATAACAAACAGGGCTAGTTTGGGGCAGGAACGCACAGGAATGGAGTTCCGGCTGGCTCCTGAGTTGGCCACACCCAGCAGGAACTCATTAGCATAATAGGCCACACCCAACAGCAGAAACTAATTAGGATTGGCTACATTAGGGGTTAATGCAAATTAATTCCTGCTACAAAAAAAGCCCTGGGTTTTGACAACAAACGAGGTTAACAGAATAAGAAGCAAAAGGTGGGTGTGGCTGGATGACCAATCTTCTGGTAACATGGGGGTGTGGCCTAATATGCTAATAAGCTGTGTGGTCAGGGGTGTGGCCTAATATGCTAATGAGTTTGTGCTGTTGGGTGTGGCCTATTATGCTAATGCGTTCCTGCTGGACTTTTTCTACAAAAAAAGCCCTGTACGCAAAAATGGCTGAACACATAAGGCTGCCTCATACTGTTGGTCCAGTGAATCCAGTATTATGTACTCTAACGGGCAGTGGCTCCCCAAGGTCTCATGCAGAGGCTTTCCCAACCCTGTTTTGATCCAGAGATGCTGAGGAAGGATCAAACCTTCAGCAAGCAAGGCATTGTTCTACCACTGCATAATGCATCTTTCCCAAAAGCCTTCCTGGCTTCGTAAATTATCAACCAGCTCCAGAAATGTATGCAGGAATAGGTTTATGTCAGTCGTATACAACTTGTGACCTAGCAAACTGAATGAAACACACCAGCCACATACTGTGGCCTGCCAAGTACATGACAATTCCTTTTCCAATTCTGCAGGCCTCAGTAACGGGTCTCTTGAACTTCTGGTGGGCCACCATACATGGCAGGAAGACTGCATTCAGATATAGCAATCGTACAGTCCTGGCCATTGCCTTTAGCCCAGTATATATTTCCTGGAGTTGGTAGCTAGATCACAAGTTTTGTTTTTGTAATGTATGCTTCTGCTTTACATTCTTATATTTCTTTTTGTACTTTAAAGAAGTTTACAAATCAAACATCCCAATATACTGGAGATCAAAAATGTTTGAAGACATGAGGCACAACCCAGTCTCCTGAAGAATCCTTCTCTCTTCATCACCTACACAATCTCCAGTGCATGGAATTCTCTACCCTGTTATTTGTGTTCTAAAGGAATAAAGGACTTTTTTTACCATGTTAATTCTAAGAACAATGTAAGAACAAAAGAATAGCCATGCTGGATCAAATGCCACCAGGTCCAGCATTCTGTTTGCACAGTGGCCTCTAGGAAGCCTACAAACAGGAGGACTGCAACAGCACCATGCAGCCTCTGCTCCCCAGTCACTGAATCAAAAAGGCATATTTGCCTCTGGTACTGGAGTGAGGAGATAATCCCCATGATTAGTAGCCAGATAGCCCCATCCTCCATGAATTTGTCCATTCCCCTTTGAAAGCCTTCCAGGTTGGTGGCCATCACCATATCCTGTGGTAGTGAGTTCCACAATTTAATTATAGGCTGTGTGAAGAAGTAGAATAATAGAATCATAGAGTTGGAAGGGACCTCAGGGGTCATCTGGTCCAGCCCCCTGAAAAATGCAGGAAATTCACAGCTATCTCCCCCCTCACACACCCTCAGTGACCCCTGCTCCATGCCCAGAAGATGGCAAAAAAACCTCCAGGATCCCTGGCCAAACTGGCCCAAAGAAAATTGCTTCCTGACCCCACAGTGGCAATTGGCATCTCCCTGGGTGTGTAAGAAAGGGCCATGAGAACTAAAAATTGATGCAGCCCACCCTGCCCTCCCTCTCATGACCTGCCTAAGTTCACAGAATCAGCATTGCTGTCAGATGACCATCTAGCCTCTGCCTAAGACCCTCCAAAGAAGGAGAACCCACCACCTCCCAAGAAAGCCTGTTCCACCGAGGAACTGCTCTAACTGTCAGGAAGGAACAAAATTAGTTCCTTTTGTTTGTCCTGAATCTCCAACCTTCTGATTCAGTGGATGACCCTGAGTTCTAGTATCACAGGAGAGAGAGAAAAGCTCCTCCCTGTCCACTCTTTCCACACAACGCATGATTTTATAGACCTGTACCATGTCTCACTCACCTTTTTTCTATGCTAAATAGCCCTAAGAGTTTTAACCGATCCTTATAGGGCAGCTGCTCTAACCCCCCCCCCCCCCCCCGATCATTTTGGTTTCTCTTTTCTGCATCTTTTCAGACTCTGCAATATCCTTTTTCAGGTGCAGGGACCAGAAGTATACACAATATTCCAACTGTAATCTCAACATAGATTTTGTATAAGGGCAGTATCACAGCAGCAATTTTATTCTCTATTCCTGTTTTAATTATGGCCAGCATGGAATTTACTTTATTCACACCAGCTGCACTCTGGGTTGACATTTTCCTCAAACTATTTTTTTAATTATTCTTTTATTCTTTATTATATTTACTAGGAATAAGGCCCGTTGTGGGAATAAATACAATGGGCTCTAGAAAAAGGCTCTTGGAGAGTGTCAGGGCCTTGGGCACTCAGTGTTAATTTGCTGTGGCAGCCTCAGCAGGGTATAATGACACACAGTCCACCATTTTCTCCAGGAGAACTGATCTCTGCTACCTGAAGAGCAGTTGTAATTCTGAGTGATCGCCTGCCCTCACCTGGAGATTGGCAGCAGTGGTTCCCCAAGAGGGAATAGGTGGTTTGGAGGGCAGAGTCTATGGCATTGTACCTGTCTGAGGCCCCACCCCTCCTCAAACCTCATCCTCTAACCTTAACCACTAACCCACGCTAGGAAGTGACTTGACAGCACAACACAAGCACACACCCCACTACCACCCCAAGGTCTCTTTCTTGGTCAGTCACTGGTAACTCAGATCCCATCAGTATGTATGTAAAGTTGGGAGTATTTGCCCCAATATGCATCACTTTACACTTGCTCACACTGAATTGCATCTGCATTTTAATGTGTGTGCCCCCCCAAGAGATCCCTTTGGAGCTCTTTCAAGTTGAAGGCAGCAAAAAAGAGGAAGACCCAACATGAGATGGGTTGACTCAATCAAGGAAGCCAAAGCCCTCATTTTGCAAGACCTGAGCAAGGCTGTTAATGATACAACTTTTTGGAGCACATTGATTCATAGAGTTGTCATAAGTCAGAAACGCACGTGCACGCACACACACACGCACACACACACACAGCATTCCCATCAGGCTTCAGCCAACCCACAGCAGTGTCTGTTTCTCTTTCTGTCTCTTCTCAAACTCCTATCCCCACCCTATAGACAGATAAATCTGCCCCCTTTTTGCAACTGGGAGGGGGGGTCACCTCATCAAGCTCTTATGGGAGTTTCAACACAGGCCTCAGTGGGACTTCTTGAGGTAATTATCCCCCACTGAGAAAACATCTACAGTGTCCAAGGAACATTAATATTCTTCTGTGTTAGGGCCTTACTCTACTTCCCTTAAGCCAAACCCATAATAATATGATTTATAGTTCAGATTTTTTTTTCAGTTTAGGGATATTACCCCAACTTTCCACTAAATAACAGTATCTAGGAAGTCTCAGAAAATTATAAAATTAAAATATAAATAATCAAAACAAAATCATCTGCCAAAAGGAATAAATAATAAAACAAAAAAGAGACATGACTTCAACTTCAGAAGAAAACAAGAAAAAGAGGATAGGCTTTATCTGGCATCTAAAAAAATTACTCATTTAAAATACTTATATTCTGACTTTTCCCAATGAATGGGATTCAATGTGGGTTACACCATATTAAAAACAAATAAAATTTCAATCCACAGAAGTATCAAACAGAAGCAGGCACTGGACAGATTTGACTGGAGAGGGAGTTCAATAACTGGGGCACTGCTACAGACAAGATGCTCGCTGGGGCACGGTGACCACCTGCCCAGACTCTGAAGGTGCCAGCTTGTGGAGAAGAGCATCTTAGATAGATTTTAACTTGTGGGCAGGTTCATATGGATACGTGGACTTCATTGGTATCTTTGAGGTGTTGACCATTTGGGAGCAACTGAGGACAACACTGTTTGCAGGAATGCATTTCACTCATATTTTTCCACAGTGTCCCTGCATTATGCAGATCTTCCCTACAAACACACCCTCTTTCTCTCAGTCACACTTTCACACACACTATATAATGACAGGTATTTTGTTAGCCACAAAAGAAATAAGAAGTGCCGAAGTACCTTCAAAGCAACCAAAGCCAACCAATCTCGCGCTTCAGTGGCAAAGCAGGCACATTTTGGCTACTGCTGCTTGGGGTCACGAAAACTTTAGGATGTCAGTTACAGCTCATTTGTTGCAAAGTACTGGACAGTAGCGGTATCAATAACTCATTCCAGGAGCTGTTGTTTATATGGAATGTCTCTTCTGTCACAGAAGGCCACCTGGCATAAGGACATTAATGAGATCCTCCAGGATTTTCAAATGAAAGGTTAAGATCTATTTAAAAGCCAAAGAACATCCTTGGAGAATTGGCGCTACATACAATCCTTTGCTATACTTTCAAAATACATGCCGCAGGGATTTTTTTCTCTCTCTGTGACCTCCACAGTACCTTTTCAGAAGGGCCAGCCTGATCAGTAAGAAGGCAAAGGGTTCTCTTAAAGTCCAAATCCCCCTCTCTGTTTGACTGCAGATTTGACATAGCTGACATCTGAAAGTTAGCAAGGAAGTCAAAGGGGGTAGAGACAGTTTCATCCCAAACAAAAAGAACAGCTGCCTGATGTTTTTTTGTTCTTTGTTGTTGTTGTTTTAAAAAGCTATGCAACCATAAATGTCTAAAAGTCAAAAGGGCAGAAGAGAAATAGAAATAATTTCTGCTTGTTGGTATTTTTAAACATCTGGAAAAAAGCAGAAATAATACAGCAAGGGAAATCACACAAACCTCTCGTCCAAAACCATTAAATCACAGTCAACAGCGGCTCAGCAGGGACCAACTACCCTGCATTAGCACTAAGGCTGGGACCTGAAGCATGCTTACCAGAAAGTAAGCCTAGAAAGAGACAATAGTTTATGACAGGATTCAAAGGGTTTTCAGAGCGGTGGCCCTCCTCCTCCACCACCACAACCATCACCACCGTGTACACACACATTTCTTTGGAGCCACCACCATTGCTTCTGGTCAACCAGGTTTTGCAAATTTTTGAAACAATACAAAACCCGCCATGCCTGTTTATTATTTATTTATTTTATTTTATTGGTGGTTTACAACAAGCAATAATACACAATACAGTATTCAAAATCACACCATTGAACCCAATTTACAATAAGATTAGTTACTATGTCAAGTAGCGCAATTGACAGCAACAGGTCAAAAGGGGGATGAGTACGCACTCCAGAAGCAGCAACTGTTCTTTCAAACTGCCTCCAGCTCTCTGAGGAAAGCTATCAACAGTATTTAGTTTAAGCACCATTTGGCTCACTGGGACTTATGGCCAAGCAAATATGTTTAGGATCAGGCTATAAAACATGTAAGCCTGAAGTATGAAAATGTGTCATATTGATATGACCTTAAGCAGAACCTGAATCAGGACTGTATAGCCAATTGCAATGTTCAGTGTATGTGTCATCTTGGTTTTACTGCATTGTCTTATATCTTTGTAATCCACTTCCTGCATTATTTATGGCATGGGTCCCCAACTTACTTACTTACTTATTTGCTTTATTTATTTGATTTATACTACGCTCTCCCCATCAAGCAGGCTCAGGGCGGCTTACATAAAAATTAAGATACTTAAAACAATGATAAAACCAGTTCATAAAGTGCTAGTATCAGTATTATATAATGATGGCGGAACATAGTGGCAGGTCAACCATAGTGGAATATAGTCAGCACTAATATTAAGCCATTACTTCAGTCCATGTATGCCAGCAGGGCACAGGCTGCCAATGATGGTTTCAGAGGACAGGGCCTTTGCCAGTATTCAGTTTTTAGGCGGCTCCTTGGTTGAAAGCCTGGTGGAAGAGCTCTGTCTTACAGGTCCTGCAGAACTGTAAGACATCCCGCAGGGCCCTAATGTCTTCTGGGAGCTCATTCCACCAGCACGGAGCCACCACTGAAAAGATCTGGCCAGCCTGGCATCTTTGGGACCAGGGAGGACTAGATGATGTTGAGACCTTGAATGCAGTGCTCTCTGGGGGACATGTGGGGAAAGGCAGTCCCCTGACTATAAAGGGCTTCTTTGAGTCTGTGGACACCTTTGGAATTCTGACACAGGTTGGTGGACACAACCATTAAATGGGTCCCTCAGGAAACAGAGCCAAACACAAAATGTCAGGGAGTGATGCATAACTCTAACAGTAACTCTTCAACATTTGAGTCAGAAGCTCTATTTAACAGGATGTCTTTTAAAATAAACGTATTCTATAAGAATAGTTTCTTACATACACACACTGTCATGCAGTGAAGTTCCTTGTGCTCTGGAGGCCACTGTTGCTGAAGCAACTTTTTAAAAATCTGCACATTCAGTCAGATCTCCAGTGGCCAATCAGAAGCCCTACTGAAGACTCCTGGTTTATGGTATTTCATGCCTGAGACAGGTTTTTGTTCTCTAATTCTCAAGTCTTCATCCTATTGCATAATTCACTGGATGTCTTATGGTGTCTGATTGCATTTTTTAAATATTTTGTAATCCACCTTCAGTATCAGAAAAAAGAAGGCAGGGAAGGAAGGAAGGAAGGAAGGAAGGAAGGAAGGAAGGAAGGAAGGAAGGAAGGAAGGAAATATACCATGCTAAGCAAATCCAAATCCGGAACCAATGAAAATGAATCTTGCATCCCCTAAGTAAAATACTGTAGACTGTTTACTTCAGCAAATCATATTAACCTCTGGATCTGTACAAGTTTCACTTATGGTGGAGGAGAACAATAAAATCAGGCCTTTCTTCCCCCTTGTGGCTTATTTCCTTGTTTCCAACAACCTGCCTGGGTTCCTCACCAACAGGCCAACTGTGTTCTTTTTACAGCATGCAGATTTGGTGGCTAATTTGAGCAAAATGCTTTTTCTGTTCTGCCTGTGTAATGCATGCATGAATCACCACCAGAAAGCTGTCACCTCTGTTCACCAACATGTGCTAGATGCTCAGAAACCATAACACTTTCCCCCTCTGTCTTTTGTAGTACAGGATGTTCTACTTGGGTGAACTACTTCTACAGAGAAAAAAAATAGGAGTGGGTGATGATGTGATAGTTGCTTCACACCAGACAATCACAGACAGGCATCTGCTAATGAGGAAGCTGCATAACAAGGACAAGTTTGAGGCCATTGGGTACACTGCCATTCTGCAGATGTGTTTTTTCCTGCTGTCATCTTGATGGATTTCTGTGTAGCTAAATCCACTTCCATTGATCTAGCAACTTGCCATTGTGCGGAGTCAGCTTTAATAAGTGTTCTTCTTGGACTTGTTGAGAAGGACGGCAAGTTCCCTTCAGTAGTTAAGTGCTCTCTTTCACCCACAACTACAAGCAAGTTTTTGTTTGTTAGTTTGTTTACAAGATTTAAATGCTGCACCCTTCTGCTCAATGAAGGCCATCTAGAAAGCTACAGTTAAAATAAAACTGCATAAAATATATCATTAAAACAATTAAAAACATAAGATGAGCCCTACTGGATCAGACCAATACTGCATCTAGTCCAGCATTCTGTCTCACACTGTTGGCCATCCAGTTCCTCTGGATGGCCAACAACAGAGCATAGAGGCCGAGGCCTTCCCCGATATTGCCTTCTGGCTCTGGGATTCAGAGGTGGACTGCCTCTGAACGTAGAGGTTCCCCACAGTCACCATGGCTAGCAGCCACTGATAGACCTATCCTCCATGAATCTATCTAACCCCATTTTAAAGCTGTCTATTCATGAGGCCATCACTACATTTTCTGGCAACATTTTAATCACTCTTTGTGTAAAGAAGTATTTCCTTTTATCTGTCATGAATCTACTGCCCATCAGCTTCATTGGATGCCCTTGAATTCTAGTATTTTGGGAGAGGGAGAAAAATTTCCCTTTGTCAACTCTTTCCACCCCATGAATAATTGAATAAACCTCCATCATGTCCCTTTTAATTGTATTTTTTCTAAACTGAAAAGTCCCAGACTGTTCAGTCTTTCCTCACAGGGAAGGTGCTCCAACCCCCTAATCATCTTGGTAGCCTCTTCTGTACTTTTTCTAGCTCTGCAGTGTTCTTTTTGAGATACAGTGACCAGAACTGTACACAATATTCCAAATGAGGCCACACCATAGATCCAGGCCCATAGCTACAGTGGGGCCTCTCAGGGCCTGACCCCTCAACTTCCTGCCAGGCCCCCCCAACTTCCTAGGCAGCCACTGCAGCATTTTGTACCAACTGAAGTTTCTAAACACTTTGCAAGGGCAGTCTCACATGGAAAACATTGCAGTAATCTAACCTAGATGTTACTAGGGCATGACCCACAGTAGCCAGATCTTTTCTTTCCAGGAAAGACCACAGCTGGCTAACCAGTCAAAGCTGATAAAAAGCACACCTAGCTGCAACTGCCACCTGTTCTTTGAAGAGGAGTGTAGTCACATCCAGAATAGAGATTCAAGAAGTATCTTACTAAAAACGTTTTGTTCACATCCCTCATTGTAAGAGCTGGATCATATCCTGCCAAGTCTTATGGGAACAGATTCACCTTTGACTAGTGCACCACCCATTATTTTATACTCTGCGATGATCTACGTCTCTGTTGTGGTATTGGGTCCAATTCCAGTGATCTCCTTTTTGATTAACTGCAATTCCATACTCTAGATCTTTATTCTTACTAAGAAGTAAATTTTTCCAACAATCACATCCTTTAAGTGATACTTGGATTTGTTGCAAATGGTCTTCAATGCCAACTTCCATTTTAATAGAGTTGTTAACATATGGTTGTGTTGCAAGCTGGTGTACAATAAGATCTGACAATCTTCTTAGTATTGTCACTTTAAGGAGATACCTCAATCTGACATTGACACCAATGTAGAATTCATATGGCTTTTCAACTTGCATAAATTCGAAGTCATAACTTCTGCTTTGAGTTAATTTGCCAGATAAGGCCAGTTCTTTCATTAGGTTCACAAATGCATGGGTTCATTAGGTTCACAAACGCATGGCTCTTGTCATTGAAAAGTTCAATTTGTCCTACAAATTCAGTTCTAATTCCTTGATGCTCTAGCCTCATTCCATGTTGTTTAAATACTAAGTTCACTGTTCCTGAAACAGATTCTCCGTCGTAGAAAAGATAATGCTTTTCAATTTTACCATCTTCTGTTTTGATTTCAGCGTTTTTTCACATTTCTGTGTCACTAAGAACAGCATCAGTTTCACAAATGGAACCAAACAAGCCTCCAAGAAAACACAGTTAGTCAGATTCTGCCCCCCACAAGCAACAGTAGTAGTGCCTATCCCACACCCAGAATAGGGGGCACCTCGAATCTTGGGTCAGGCCTTCCATTCACCAATAACACTTCCATCTTGTCAAGATTAAGCTTCAGTTTATTAGCACACATCCATCCCAAAACTGCCTCCAGGCACTGTTTAAGTACATTGATGGAACTCACCTCCTTTAGCTAAACTGGATGATTGGATACAACTTCTGATATCAGGAGGGCAATGCCCCCCTCAAAAAAACCAGAAAGTAATGCATCAAAGAGGTGTATTTTAAACTGGGAGCTCTGAGCTACTGTTCCTGTTTAGCACAAGGATAGCCCTCCACCCCATGCTAAATCATGCTATGTGAATGCACATAAATCAGATTGAGGATTTCTCCCTTTCATAACTAAACCTATGCCTTGCAAGTCTTCAGAGCTCTGATGCAGTACATCAGACATCTGGTACAATGTACAGCAGCTGGAAAAACTTGGCATTGGAGCTGACCTCCATAAATATAACTGCATTTTGGTCACGTTCATCTCTTATTGATCTTGCTTCCCCCATTCCCACTGACAAAGCTTACAATGTAAGGTCCTCAGGGCAGGGAACTCTCTTGTTGGCTAGTGTTGTAAACTGTTAGAATAACTATAAACCAGCCACTTTTGCCCCATTTTTTGGGCCTTTCCTCTTCTTCTCCTTCATGTTCTGCCCCTACAGCCGGCTTTGCCTCAACCTCTATATCCTTCCCAAACAAAAGAAAAACTTTCTGACTTCTCTGAAATCTCTGATGGGAAAGCAGTATGAACCCAAGCAAATACTGGCAAATATCACTAACTGAAATGCTACATTCATATGTCTCCTTGGTGCAAAACTGTGTATGCACACCTCTGTAAGTGTGCAAAGCAAGCTCACATAGCTTGCTACAGCATCAGGTAATGTTCAAGGTCTTCCAGATAATTCTGACTGTGCTAAAATGACAGCTTTGGGGACATGACTGATTTGTCTTTGGGGGAGATTCATATGGTCTAAGCTCTCTTTTCAGTGTTTGCAGGATCAAGCCATTCATCAAGATTATGATTGGGGTGACTCATACGCTCTCCAGCTGATACACTTGCTTAATATTGATGACAAGGTCTCAATACTTCCTCATAGTCTCTGCTCCTGAATTCTGGATATTATTAACTGGAGGTGCAGACCCATCAATAATGTCAGCCAGCTTGCCATTTCTGTCTGTATCTGGACACTCACAATCAACATAACCATCAAGTAGGAGAGTCATGGGCCAGTGTTCCCTCTAAGCTGAGTTATTGTGAGCTAGCTCACAGTTTTTTAGCCTCTGGCTCACAAAGTTTTGTCTTAGCTCAGGAAGGATGGCTCTAGAGCAAACTAATTTATGCAGTAACTTTATGCCAGTCACTCACAAAATAGAATTTTTGCTCCCAAGACTCCACAGCTTAGAGGGAGCATTGGTCATGACCCTATCTATATATCTTACAACTAGAATCTTCAAGCAGTTTATGAAAGCTGGAACGTCTTATACATGGATTCTTTTGCTCAAGAACCAGTTTTCTGCTGTGTACCTCTTGCACAGCTTTTACAAGCATTTGCTGTTGCTATCCAATGTACTGACTAGATACTCCAAAGTTTGAATTAGAGCTGCCAACCTCCATGTGGGGCCTGGCAATCACCCAGAATTACAACTGATCTACAAATTATAGGGATCAGTTCCTTGGAGAAAATGGCTGCTTTGGAAAGTGGACTCTATGGCATTGTACCTCACTGATGTTCTCTCTCCTTTCAAAAGCCCTCCCTACCCAGGCACTACCCTCAGATCTCCAGGAATTTCCCAGAGCAGAGCTGGCAACCCTCATTTCAATAGGGAATCTCAGGTTCTAGGAGCAGAGCCTTGCATAGTAGTGAGTTATAATGGATTGTGGCTACTCAGACCTCAAAGCCTTCTTCAGGAACAGAAGGGAACAGGCTATACAGCATCAGTCCTTGTTACTGGCAGGCGCTACGAAGTCCCTAAATTGACAATGCCTGGCATAAATACTAACAGCCTAGTCAATAGAGCAGTACCTCCTACTTCCAGATGAAGCCTCTGACCTTAGGGATCACTTGCCTCTCCAAAGATACTTTTTAAATGAATGTTGGAACAAAGGGGGGGAGGGGTTCAGTGGTAAAAGTATTTCCTTTGCATGCATCAGTTCCAAAGTTGAGTCCCTGGCAGTTAATAGGATCAAGAAGTACGTGATGTGAAAGACCTCTCTACCTGAGACCCTGGAGAGCCATTACCAATCAGAGCGGACAATATTGACTGAAGTTTCAGAGGGCAGCTGTGTTGGTCTGCAGTAGAACAGCTAGACTGAAGTCCACTCTTTGGTCAGCAATGCAGTGTCTTGGAAGATTAAAATGTTCTCTCACTGTTTGGGGGGTGTTGTGATTTTTAATGTCAGATTTATGTCCATTGATTCTTTTTCATAGAAACGGTCCTGTTTGTTCCATGCAGAGGGTAGAAGGGTATTGCTGACTTAGGATCGCATATATGATGTTGAAAGACGAACAAATGAATGAATCTGAGATTGTATGGCTGGTGTTGTTAGGTCTGGTGACTGTGTTGTCAGCATGTGTGAATATGGGGACAGAGTTGGTATGTTGGGTTCTTTGTTGCAGGCTCTGGTTCCAGAGTCGATATCTATGTTAGGAAGGGCATTGTTGTGAGTGAGAAGTTGTTTAAGGTTAGGAGGCTGTTGTGGGGAGGGGAAAGGTTTGCCTCCCAAAGCCTGAGAGAGAGGAGTATCATTATCCAGCATGAGTTGTAGATCATTAATGATGAGTTGAACCAGTTTGACCTGAGAGCTGTATGCGACCACTAGTGGTGTTCTGTTATTCTTACATTTGGACCTATCTTGTAGCTGGTTATCCCTTGGTGTCATTCTGGCTTTGTTGATCTGGTTCCTTACTGCATCAGGTGAGTATTGTAATTCCATAAATGTAGATCCTGCAGATGAGAATCAAAACAGATGCGGCTTACAGCATAGAGCATGGCTGTAGACATGGGATCATTTGGTGACTGAAGGAGTGTAGATATGTTTGGCAAAGTAGGTTTCTGGTATAAGGTGGTTTTAATGCTTCCATTATGTATTCATATAGTGCTGTTTAGAAAATTCACTTCTTGTATTGATTGGTACATGGTCAGGTTGGTGGTGGGGTGGAAGTTGCTGAAGGCCTGGAGAAATTCCTCCAGTGCTTCTTTCCCATGTATTCAAATGATGAAAATGTCATCAATAAATCAAAGGAACAAGCCCTGACCTGGATAGCCCAAGCAAGCTCAGTCTTGTCAGATCTCGGAAGCCAAGCAGGGCTGACCCTGGCAAGCACTTGGAAGGGCAGCCTCCAAGGGATACCAGGGCTGGGACGCAGAGGCAAGCAATAGCAAGCCACCTCTCTGGGACATCCTAGCCCCATGAGGGGTCACCAGAAGTCACCATGAATTCCAGGCACACAAGCGCACACTCACACATATACACAAAATGCCCCTCCAAAATTATTAATAAATCTCAGGAACAAGAGAGGTGTTAATGGATGGCATGGGATCTGAGGAAGAGCTGCTCCAGATCAGCCATGAAAATGCTAGCATGTTGCAATGTCATGTAGTGCCCATTGCTGTGCCATTAATCTGAAGGAATAAATTATCACCCAACCTGCAGTAGTTGCAGGTGAGGACAAACTGGCAGAACTTAGTCGTGAGGTCAGGTGTATTGGGCTGAGAGAGAGTGACTGGCCCAAGGTCACAGCAAGCATCCATGGAAGAGTGGGGATTTGAACCTGGGTCCTAGTCTGACACTCAAACCGCTACACCACACTGGCCCTCAGCTTTGCTGCCTTTCTCTCACTGTTAGCTTCTCCCTATGAAGTATCTGTCCCAGTAGCAAAAGTCAAGTCACTCAGGTGACTTGTATAGTGGCCAGTGCTGGGCTCAGCCAAGCTGAGCAAGCTGTGCAGCATCTAGTCATCTGGTAGCCACCACACCTGAGTCACACAAATTGCATCATAGCAAGTTTGACTGATACTAGTATTTTAACTGTGTTAATTTTTGTATACTGTATTTTTATTAAATTTGATGTAACCCGCTCTGAGCCTGCCATGTGGGGAGGGTGGGAGATGAGTCGAATAAAATAAATAAATAAATTGTTGCTGGGCCTGGATCCAATGAATCCTCCCTCCAGGTCTGATTTCAGTTTTTTAGGCAAATCTGGGGCTTTTCTCAGCTTTGTGGAAAGACTTGTCTTGCCCATTCAGGTTCTATTTCCTGGATTTAAGTATCCACACCTGTGGTCATGTTCAGAATTAGTTGTGTTGAGATGGTGGTCAACTAACCCTTCTGTGCGCTCCTTTATGCTGATTTGTTGCTGCGGTGGCTCATATTATGTTAGTAGAGTTTGGAATATTTTAAGTAACATAATTCTTAATTTTGAAAAGGACAGACTGGCTTTTTGAATAGTGGCAACCACAGACACAACATCTATTGGCATGTGAAGCTCTTCTCACAGGATACAATCCTATACTTATACATGCATATTTGACTACAGGTACACTGCATGAGGGCCAAATCACACATAACGAACTGGGTCCAGGAGGTTCCCCAGACCCAACTTGAGTTCCCCATGGCCACACAGCAGCTGCAGAGAATGGCTTTTAAAAAATAAAAGAGACCCCCAAATGGGCTCTGAATGCCACCACAAGGGGGTGGGGAGGTTCTTGCCTCCCCCTTCAAGCCATTTTCCCCACATGGAAACAGCACTGGGGGGAGTTATTGCCTTGTTTCTGCTTCTCCACATGCAGAGAATGCTCCATGTGGAACAGCAAAAATGGGGAAATAACTTTCCCAATGCTGTTTCCATGTGGCAAAATGGCTTGGGGGTGGTGAGGCAGGAGTCTTTCTTCCTCCTGAGGCAATGTTCTGAGCCATCTTGAGTTCCTCTTTATTTTTTCAAAGCCATTGCCCACAGCTGCTATGTGGCTGTGGAGGACCCAAGCTGGGTCCAGGGGACCCAGACCCAACTTGATAAAATCCTGAACATGTAGTTTGGCCCTAAGAGCTGTGTCATTTATGATGTGGACCTTGTGATCCACTACAACACTTATGGACTTGCATGATTTTTAAAATATTGCAAAAATATAAAATTACTATGGCTGCAGGATAAAAACACTGGAAACTTGCTGGCAGAGAATGTAACAAATTCCACAAATTTAATTAGTGCTAAATTTTGACTGTCACATCATGCTAAGTTTGGGGCCAACTCTTAAACTGAGAATGTCCAACCAATGGTGAGGAGACAGAGAATGAACTAGGCAGCGAAGAAGGAACATGATTATAAGCAATATTAGTGAAGATATAACACTGAAGCAATTAGAAGAAGTTCTTTGTCAATGGTTTAACGAAAATGGCGCCCATGTAGAGCGAGTTGAGATTGAGAGAGTTCACAGGCTTTTCCGAAAACAAAGAGGGGGAGAACCCAGACAGGTGATAATTGCCTTTGCAAGAGAGAAATTAAAAGATGAGGTATTCAGAACTCTCAGAAGGATAAAGGATTTGAACTTCAGAGGAAAAAAAGTTTATGTGAATCATGACTTTAGCCAAGAGACACTGCAGGAAAAAAGGTTACTGAAACCCTATGCACAAAAACTGTATAAGGAAGGAATTAGCTTCACATGGGGCTATCCAACAATGCTGATTGTGTTCCGTGATGGCAAGAGATACAGAGCAAGGAATCCGACTGAAGCAACTAAAATGCTGGACGAAATGGGAATAGGAGCTATCAACGTTGAGGAAGATGAAATGCAGCACGACAACTCGGATGGTGATGAGGAGGAGTCAAGGCCACATAGCTCCAAGCGGTCAAGACTAAACTCTCAACAAGCCAGCAGTTAAAGGGAAGTACACATTTAAAATTGGGCTAATAATAATTAAGGTAATAAGTAAAATAGGGTGGAGGAGGAGGGAGGGCTGCAGGATCTCTGGAATGTGGAGAGAAGGGGTAAGGAACCCCAGAACAGTTTCTTCTCCATGGGGGAAGGGGGAAGGGGGGGTAGGGAACAATAGGGGAATTGCTAGCAAGCTTCGGCCACTGGGGGGAGGTATGAAGTGTTCAAAAGAATATGGCTAGACCAATCAAAATACTTTCACTCAATGTTAATGGCTTATCCTCAAATCTTAAAAGATATAGGCTGGGTAAGATGGTAAGAGATGAAGGCATTAACCTAATATGCATTCAGGAAACTCATAAAGCCAAAAGAGATTCCAAACCACTCCTTAATAACCCAGGATGGGTAACTTTAGTTGAGTCAAGAGGGACGAACAAGGCAAGGGGCGTGGCGATACTAGCGAATAAAAATTTGAATGTAGAAGTAGTAGACAAATTGGTGGACAGAGAAGGCAGGTATGCCTTAGTTAGAAGCAAGATAAACAATGTGTATGTGGCAATCCTTAACTTATATGCACCAAATACAGGGCAAAAGAAATTCCTAAATAAAGTGATAAAAAAGACCCAAAATTTTACCCAGGGAGATTTAATTGTCGTTGGCGACTTTAATGTAGACATTACCAAACACAATAAAAATCTTATAAACAAATGGGGTTTAAAGGAAGCTTACGAGCTAATGGGCCAGAAACCTACTCCTACCTTTTTTTCCAATAGATTTAAAACATATTCTCACATAGACTTCGTTCTAACCAAGGAAACCAGGACGCTAATGGTTAAAGCGGCTCAAACACACCCTATATGGATATCAGACCACGCCCCTCTGAGTGTGGAGGTGGATCTAAGGATAGAGGGGACTAGGAGACATTGGAGATATAACAATTTAGTCATGGCAAAAAAAGCAGATAAGGAATATATTGAAAAACAGATTAAATCATATTTTAAAGAAAATAGGCACACAGTAACCACTGATATTTTGTGGGATGCAGCGAAAGCAGTAATTAGAGGCCATTGTATAAAGAAAGAAATAAACATTAAAAAAGAATGGCACCAAACCAGACAAAAGAAAATACAGGAGTTGAAGTCCCTCCAACAACAACAAATGAGTAGGTATAATCCACAAAGGCAGACTCAAATTAAAGATTTAAAAAAAGAACTAGATAAGTTGGACCTCATAACTTTATGGAAAAAGGAAACATTAATTAAAAACGAATATTGGAGGAGCAGTATAAAATCAACTCAAAGATTAGTAAAACATCTACAAACTAGGAAGGAAAAACAGAGCGTCAAGAGTATAAGAGAGGGTCCTAATGTAACTGAAGATTCAAAGGAAATTAGGGAGGCCTTTGCACGATTTTACCAAAGCTTATATAAAAAGAAAGAAATGGCAAAGTTTGAGGAAGACTTACAGCCCACAATAACATTGGAAGATAGGCAGGAGTTAGAAAAGGAAATAACAATACAGGAAATAGTGGAGGTAATTAAAAAACAAAAGAAAGGGAAATCGCCGGGATTAGATGGTTTCACTGCAGAGTTTTATAAAGAACTAGTAGAAGTATTAGCACCGGAGCTTCAGATAATTTTTAATGCGATTATGAAAGGGGAACAAGCGCCAAACTCATGGAGAGAAGCAGAAATAGTGGTGATCCCCAAACCTCAAAAAGACCCAGAAATAGTTAGTTCATATAGGCCAATCAGCCTACTAAACCAGGATTATAAGATCTTTCTTGGAATTCTCGCAAATAGGCTAAAACATGTGATACCGAAAATAGTTAAGGGAGACCAATACGGATTTGTGAGAGGAAGGAATATAAGTCATCCAATTAGGAACATCCTTAACATAATAGAACATGGTCAAAGGGGGGGGGAAATTTGCCCTCCTTAAGTTAGATGTTTATAAGGCCTTTGATACGCTATCTCACGAATATATTTGGAAGATCATGGATGGAAATGGAATAGGTGAGAACTTTAAGAGAGCCGTTCAAGAAGTATATAAAGGAGGGAAGGCAGTTGTAAGAGTGAATGGAGGGCACTCAAGAGAGTTTAGCTTACAGAGAGGGGTAAGGCAAGGATGCCCCCTCTCCCCATATTTATTCATCATGGGAATCGAAATATTAGCGGAAAGAATAAGGAATAACGGGAGAATAGATGGATATTATATAGGCAAGGAGGAATTAAAGATCAACCTGTTCGCAGATGATATATTGGTAACTCTGACAAATCCTAAAGAGGGAATCAGAGAAATAGGAACTATATTGGATGACTTCGAAGCATATTCAGGGCTAAGAGTGAATATGGACAAATCTGAAATTATGTATTTCGATGTCAGTAAGGCAGAGAGGACAGAAATTGCAACTAGGACAAAAATAGGTCTAGGAGCCAAGACAATAAAATACTTAGGGATTGATATTAGGAAGAATTTGGAAAAAACAGGTGAAAGGAACTTCAAAATCGCCTGGAAGAGGATTTGCAAGGATATGAAAAGATGGGCAAATAGAAATTTAAGCATCTCAAACAAAATAAGAACTGTCAAGATGTTCCTAATCTCTAGGATAATGTATTTAATCCAAGTGCTCCCAGTAGAGGTAAATAAGCAACAGTTAGAAAAATGGAATCGAACAATTAGGGAATGGATCTTTGGAAATAAAAAACCAAGAACACAAAGGAGGTTCATACACAGCTCGCAGAAAGTAATGGGGTGGGGTGTACCTAGCCTGATGGATTATTATGAGGCATTCAATGTTAAAGCACTGATGGAGATAGGAGAAGATGTAGATCAGAAGTGGGTCAGATTGGAAAACGAATTAAATAAGGGAGCAGGAAGACTAGGTATATTTACAAGGGAAATGAAAAAGGAATATGATAAAGCAGTGGGACCCAGGAGAACAGCATTGAAAATATGGAAAAAATGGCAACCCATCTGGCTGAGTAATCCCTCCAGATGGGCACCATTAGAAAGTCTATTTGAGGGAAATGATGACCCCCACTGGTGGGAAGTCTTAAAAGAAAAAGGCCTTAATAGAATAAGAGATATATATGATGAAGGAGGCCACCTTAAGCCATTGCAATCAGTAATAGCGATGGTAGGGGAACAGCATTGGCTGAAAGTGATGGGACTATATGATGCAGTAAAAAACCAAATGAGGGAGGGAGAGTCAGAAGCAATTGCAGAAGTACTGTATAAAGAAAAGAGGAAGACAAGTAAAGGCCTGGCTGGCAAGATATATAAAAGAATGACCACAAATGAGGAGGTAATGATTAAAAGTATCCAAGAGAAATGGCAGAGAGAAGGTTTGACCTCAGAAATAACCTTAAAAAAAGTAATGATGGGAGTCAAAAAGATTAAATTTGACAAATTCAGAGAAATGGAGCTGAAGTGCTTTACCAAATGGTATCGGACTCCGGCTCATTTAGCTAACATGATACCTGGGATGAGCTCGAAATGTTGGCATTGTAATCACGGAAAAGGCTGGTACTCGCATATGTGGTGGGAATGTACTAAAGTTCAGGAGTTTTGGAAGAAAATATTGGAAAGGATAAAGGATAAGATAGGAATATCAATACCAATAGATATTAATCTAATAACATTAGGTGACTTGAAAATGGAGAAAATAGAAAACAAATACCAGGAAGTACTAAAGGCAATGATATTAGCGGGAAAAGCGGTCATTGTACTAGGATGGAAAGATAAAAGTAAGTGGACTATGGAAAATTGGAATAACTATCTTTTTGAATATATTCAATCAGATATTGCGGCCCTGACGATAGAGGAGAATACTTGGGAGGAAAAGAAGAGACGGATAAAAGAAAAGTGGTCGCCTTACTTTGATTGGATCAAGGAGGATGAAGCCAAGAAGGACTTTCAATGGAAACTTTGGACTCTGTGCCCATGGCTGAAGCAATGAAGCAAGAAGATCAAGGGAGGGAGGACTGAGGGAGGGGAGGGTGGTAAGGGGGGAGGGGGGAAAAGGGAAAATAAATAAGGGAAAGTTATATGTATGAAGTTAATAAAGGAACAATTAAAAAATGGAAAAAAAAAAGGAGACAGAGAATGAACTGAATTGACTCTAAGTAAGTTTTAATTTCAACACCACAGAAGAGAAATTTTTAAGTGGACATCCACCCTTGACGCCCATATCCTTCAGTCATTTGACAGTATGGTACTTACCGGCCTAAAAGTTGGAAGCCTTTGAACTGCAGATCGAAACATATAACTCCTATATTTAAGGAGGAAGGAGAAAGTATTTAAGCTATTTGAAGTGTCAGCAGCATTAGCAAAAGATCCTAGTCTTCTTTTCTACAAATGCATCTCACTGGCTTAATTGGATTTTATGGTCAACTAACTGCATTGGCCATGTAGAGAATATTGGATCAGTGGCTCCATGCAGAAGTTCAGCACATGGGAAGAAGCCATTTGATGGAGTCACAGTCAGCTCATCATCATCTCCAATCAACTCATCATCATCTCTAATCCACATAAGTGATGCTCTGCTGGATCAGATCAGTGCTCCATCTAGTCTAATGTCCTGGTTCATAAAGGTGCCAACCAACTGCCCTGGACAGCCAATAAACTGGGCACAGAGGCCGAGGCCTTCCACTCCTGGTTGTGGTACTCAGAAAATAGACCTATCCTTCATGAATCAATCTCCTTTGAAAGCTATCATTGCTCCTGGCCATCACTGTGTTCCCTGGCAGTTAATTCTACAGTCAACTTGTTGAGTAAGGAAGTACTTCCTTTTATTCTGAATCCACTGCCCATCAACTTAATTAGGAGCCATTAAGTCCTACTATTATGGGGTAGGATGACTTCTCACTATCCACTTTCTCTATCCAGTGCATAAGTTTTATAAACTTTTAGAAGACCCCCTCCTATTAACTGTCTTTTTTCTAAACGGAAAAGCCCCAGACTCTAGCCTTTCCTCACAGAAGATGTTCTCCAACATCTTAATTATCTTGGTTGCTGTCTTCTGCATGGTTACCAGATCTGCAGTACCATTTTTGGGGTGCAGCCATAAAGAATGCTAAATGTGGCCACAACATAGATCTATTCAAGACATTATGATATTGGATGTCTTATTTTCAATCCCTTTCGTAATAATCCCCTGCATGGAATCTGCCTTTTTCAGCGCTGCCATACATTGAGTCAACATTTTCATCAAGTTATCAACCATGACCCCAACATTTCTTTTTGGTCTGTCAACCATTAATCCAGATCCCATCAGCATATATATTTAAGTGAGCATTTTTTGCTCCAAAGTGCATCCATTTATTCTTACTTAAACTGACCATAATATGCAGCATAACTGTACACTTCCCCAGTCTGGAGAACTTCATAATCTGCTTTCGTTTTCATCATCATCAATACTTTTCTATCATCTGCAAACCTGGCCACTGTGGCACCCCCCACTCCTATTCCAGATAATTTGTGAACAAATTAAATAGTACTGATCCTTGTGGGAACCCACAGCTTAAGTCTCTCCATTTCTAAAACTGTCCATTACTAAATTGATTTCTGTCATCTAACCGAAGAACCTTGTCATGCCTTTTGGAAATCCAAGTAGATAATGCCTATTTTATCATCTTTAACCACACACTTCTTAACCTTCTTAAAGAACTCCAAAAGCCAGATGAGGCAGGACTTCCCTTTGCAGAAACCATGCTGATTTTCCCTCTGCAGGGTTTATTCTTCTATATGCTTAATTTTTCTTACTAACAGCTTCTACCAATTTACAAAGAACAGCTGTTAGGCTAACTGACCTGTAGTTGCCTGGATCCTCTCTAGATCACTTTTAATTTTTCAGTATAATATTTGCTACTTTCCAGTTCTCTGGGACAGGGACCCATTTTAGTAACAAGTTATAAGTACTGGTTCATTCATTTGTCATCCAATGGCCCATCTGCCTCCCTGGCCACTTTCCAACCTTTGATATATTTGAAGAAACAGTAGCATATCTAGACAGCACAGGATTCTTTGCAACAATCCACATTATGTAGTCAAGGCACCCATCTCTGACCCCTCTGTCAAATATTCCTAATAATCAAATACCCCACTACTAAAAGCCACCTCCCCCCAAATTCAGAGAGGTATCCTCAACATGAGAGCATATTGGCTTGTCATCTGAGGAAGGGTTTCTTTTTCTAAAGGGACATTTCCCTTCCTCCTCCTCACCCCTTAAAGGGGGGAGGCATGTAAGCTCTTAGAAGGAGGTACCCATGTTCATCCCTAATGACTTTGCTACCACCAGTGAGAGATTGCTTTGACAACTGGGGCAAGGGTTTGGGTGCTAAGTGTGGGGATGAGTCTGGAAACAGCAATACTAGAGTAACACATGTGCCTTGTTTTCCAGTTTGATATGGCCATGATTAGAGCCTGACCCTGGAAACTTGGTAGTCCAACAGCTTTGTTCTGCATTACTCACACTGCAGATATGCCTGCAGACTGTGGTCTGCCTGGCTGGCTGAATCCACACCCTGCTGCTGTCCACCACTGATTTTCTTCTCTGCTGGGTTGGCTTCCCTAGACAAAACATCCTGAATAATGCTTAGATTTAAGCAAACATTCTCAGGGAAGTCCTTTGGTGGGTTGCTAAATGGTTTACTCTTGTAAGGGACATAGCATTTGAGAATGAATGCCCAAAGCTACAGAAACAACATACTGGGAGAATCTCCCATCCAAATCTCTTTGAAACGAATGAATGCCCATGGTTATAGAACAAAGTTAGAGTCCAACGCAACCTTTAAGACCAACAAAGTTTTATTCAAGGTGCGAGCTTTCGTGTGCATGCACACTTCTTCAAACGATGAAATGGAATTACATATCATAGTTGTATATATGGGAGTGGTTTTGTTAAATTAGCATGCAAAATAGTGAGGACATTTTTTTTAACAGATCAAAAGAATGACAAGCTTAGTTCCTGGTTATTATCTGTTTCAATTCCGCTGGGGGGGGGGGGGGGGGGGACAACATAGGTAATAAATATGTTAGAACTGGAGATCTTGACATTCTTTTGATCTGTTAAAAAAAGTTGTCCTCACTATTTTGCATGCGAATTTAACAAACCACTCCTATATATACAACTATGATATGTAATTCCATTTCATTGTCTGACGAAGTGTGCATGCACGCGAAAGCTCACACTTTGAATAAAACTTTGTTGGTCTTAAAGGTGCCGTTGGACTCTGACTTTGTTCTGTTGCTTCAGACCAACACAGCTACCCACCTTGATCTATGCACGTGGTTGTGTTTGAATGCTGGACTGACAACAGGGATTCTTCACAGACTTAGCACTTCAGTCTTTATCCTTGATCTGCCAAGTCTCAGTTCCAGCCAAAGGGTAGTCTGCGCCTGAACCAAAGGTGCTGTGGGATGCTGTAGCGGCTCAAATGAATCTTATTGTAGGCAGAACTATGATGCTCCATCCCTTGTCCTACTTATGTGTGTATATATGTGCTGTCAGGTCACAACAGACTTATGGCGAGGGGCTTTCAAGACAAGTGTTCTAACAGGCACAGGTGAGTTGCCCTTTCTCTGCAGAGTCTTCCTCAGTGGTCCCCCATCCACATACTGACCCCATTTACTTTCTGAGATCTGGCGAGATCAAGCTATACAATACCATTCCACATCCCCCTCATCCTACTTATGCTGTCACAAAGTACCACGTATTGTTTCTCTTAATTTGCTAAACTTTATAATGTTATCCCATGGCTAGGGAGATTGATATTTGTTGCACAAGGCCCTTCCTTCATTGCTGTCTCCACCCCACCACCTCAGCAGCCCCCTGGCCCAAACAGCCCCATATGAGGTACAAACAAGCCATTCAGGGGCATAAAATATATGCCAGCATAAACTGCCTGACTGCATCAGTGCCAGGGTTGGTCTAGATCACACAGCATGAGAAAAGGAAGTGGGCTGCTATGTGTGGCATGCAGCATGTGCTCCAGTGCCTGGTTCTTTGAGCCGTACTATTGACACCAGTAGCACATCTGGCCAAACTGCTACAGCTTGACGCTTTCCTGAAAAGCTGATCAAGCAGTTGGTTCCCTTCCCTGAACATAAGGACCTGGCTACAGTGATCCATGCACTGGTCACCTCAAGATTGGATTACTGTAATGCTCTCTACATGGGGCTGCCTTTGTCCCAGATCCGGAAGCTGTAGCTGGTGCAGAATGCAGCAGCGAGGCTGGTATTGTGTCTCCCTATGCAGGAGCACATCCAGCCCACCCTTAAAGCACTGCACTGGCTGCCTATAGCATACTGGATTCGGTTCAAAGTGCTGGTGCTTACCTATAAAGCCCTATATGACCAGGGGCCCACTTACCTGAGGGACCGCCTCTCCCTGTATGTACCCCAGCGAGCACTGCGGTCAGGGTCCCAGAACCATCTGGTCCTGCCAGGACCGAAGGAGGCTTGGTTGGCGGTGACCAAAGCCAGGGCTTTTTTGGTGGCGGCCCCGCACTGGTGGAATGAGCTCCCAGATAACATCAGGGCCCTGCAGGACCTTTTGCAGTTCTGCAGGGCCTGCAAGACGGAGCTCTTCCGCCAGGCGTTCAAGTAGGGGCCGCCCTGGCTTTGTAGTTCTGGCCCTGGCCTAATTAACATCGACCACTGACCTTGACATCAGTCGCCGCCACTTGACATCAATCGGGAAGATGGTGTGCCGGCAGACTGCCATGGGTATGATAATGTAGTTCGCCATCTTGTTCTTTGTTTTGGATATTCAGTATTTTAGTTTTGTTTAGCAGTGTTTTATGATTGGGGTTTTTATGATATGTATGTATTTATTGTACTGTTTAAACTGGTTGGTAGCTGTCCTGAGCCCACCATAAATGGCAAAGAGGGTGGAATAAAAAATCTCAAAAACAAACAAACAAACAAACAAATAAATAAATAAAGGGAGAAGGCTGTCACGCTCCTCAAAAACCAGCAGTTGGTTTCAATTCCTTTTGGTCTTTGGCACAGACTTTGTTGCCGCTTTAAAACAAGGCAGCATGGAGGCTTTAAAATAAAGCAGGCAGAAAAGGATTTGGACAAAAAAGAAAAGAAGATTAGAAGATCTGCTGACTTACTTGGATGGAAAAGTGGGAACTGGAGGAGGGAAAAGGTCATACTGTCCAGGGTCAGTGGTTATATTCTGTGTGGGGAAAACAAGTACATACAAGAGAATGGTAAGTATCTCAGTTTATTTGAGCTACATAGAGATTATTTGGTTTTGTAGAAAATCAGAGTACTCCAGCTGCAAAGAACTGTAGACATCTTTCTTCTTCTGTCTTGACACTGCTATTTGATAAAGCAGTTTTAGTGGTACTAAAACCACAAATCCTCTCCCCCATGGAGACCCCTTACCTCACTATCTTTCTGGCCCTCTCAGCAAGCATGCAAAGGGACACAGGGGGCGTGGTGTGCTTGCTCTCCATACTTAGCAGCTACAGGTTGGCAGGCTGTTCCAAAAAGCAGCAACATGAGGTCAATTTATTAGGGGGTCATGAACCAGCAGGCTGCTCCTGAGGCTCCAGACCCGTGGGTTGAAGACAGGAGTCAGGCATGGAAAATGGGAAAGTCTCTGAATTCCCACTTTATCAGATGACTGGAATCACACATGCCCTGACTAACATCTTGTTGTGAGTTTGGTACTTCAGGGGGTACAGGTATACATTTGCAGTGTAGCATCTTCTATGAAGCATGTTCAGGAAGCTCCTACCAGTTCTGAACACAGTTCTCAACCAGTTCTCAATAATAGGGGGTTGCAGATCTGATCATATCTGATCATATCTTGCTGGTGCTTGAAGAGCTTCACTGGCAACCTGCTTGTTTCTGAGCCCAGAGTGCGAGAGCTCTTGCTTTCAGAATTCAAAATGGTCTACAACTGAACTGTCGGGTGAACCACCTCCTGCCTTATGGTCCTCCTTGCCATGCCCTAAAATCTTCTGGGAAGGCCATGCTCTGTGTCCTCCCTCCTCATGACTACTGAATACACGGCTCAGGATACATTCTCCAGTCAAGTTCTCCCTTAGGCATCAATCAAAATCAGATTTATTCACTCAGGTCTGGGGTGGCATCTGCTCGCTGTTTCGAGGGCTCTTTAAATGCTGGCTCTCAATTATTATAACAGATTGTTCTTGAATGCAATACATCATTTTTAATTTGGCTTGTAAATCCACCACAGGGGCTGATATTGGACAGAAAAGGGAGGAATACACGTTTTTCATAAATAAAAAAATGAAAAGTACATATGGATCCCAAGCAGTTATGCTGAAAGGAGCATTTGGGGAAGGTTAGCTTCTGCAGCACTATAAAGGGGAAAATTCCACTTGCCAAGTTCTTCCTCCTCCTGTGCAACCACTACAGATACAGAAACTTGGTGCTACATGGAAACTGCACACCTCTTACTACAGTTTTACCTAGTCACTAAGGCTGCAACGCAGACTATTTAAAACCCATTGAAGTCAATGGGAGCTGAACAGCCTAACTGCATGAAGAATGGCAGCCATAATTTTTACAAAGACCATTGTCTAGGATCAAGCTTAGCTCCTCCATTTTCAGATTATGGGGTTTGGGATTCCTCAACACTAAAGAGACACTTTCGGAGCATGTGCTCAGAGGAGCTCTTTTATTGTTCCTTTTCGAGATTAGATCCTTGAACTAGGATCTGGGAGGTTTGAAACTGCCCTCTGTTGTGGAAGCTTGATGGGTGACTGTGGGCCAGTCATGCTCTCTTGATAGGTGACTTTTGGGCCAGTCAGCCAGTTTGGTATAGTGGTTAAGTGCGCGGACTCTAATCTGAGAGAACCAGGTTTGATTCCCGACTCCTCCATTTACACCTGCTGGATGACCTTGGGCAAGCCATAGCTTTGTACCAGCTGTTCTCTCAAGGACAGTTGTCTCAGAGCTCTCTCAGCCCCACCTACCTCACAGGATGTCTGTTGTGGGGAGGGGAAGGGAAAGGGAAGCCACTCTGAAACTCCAAGTGAGTGAAGGGTGGGATATAAATCCAATCTCTCCTTCTTCTTCTTCTTCTCTCAGTCTAAGCTACCTCACAGTGTGGTTGTGGAAATAAAATGGTGAATGATGTAGGCCCACTGAGGAGAAAGGCAGTGTATAAAGAAAGGGAATAAATAAATAAACACATTATCTGCTTATTTGTAACTATCCTGCATAATTTGGTATCACCTGCAAACATGGCCACTACACCATGCACCTCCCAATTCCAGATCATATATGAACAAAGTAAATAGCACCAGTCTCAGTGTTGACCCTTTGGGGAACCTGTGACTTACAGCATTCCATTGCAAGAACTGTCTATTTATTCCTCCATGTATGTATGACAGCCGGACACCTCTAATGATCATGTGCCAATCAAATGTTTCATGCCCTGCCTCTGCCTGCCCGCTAATGAAGATATGATGCTGACTAAGATGGTTTCTTGGTCTAATCCAGTAAGGCAGTTGCTCATAAATATATGGCCATGAAAACCCATGTTGAATACTACTTGTGGAGCCCCAAACACATTTTGCTGCTATGCAATACCGCTTTACAATTTACATATTAAGACTAAAGTGCCCACATTGTTCATTTACTTTTACCTTATCTTTATGCCATGTTTTGGTAGGACTTTGCCTTGAAGTGCTCTTAAAAGAATATGTCGCTGGCCTTTTCTCTGCTATCTCCACAAACGATGGAGGCATGAATCTGAAGGTATCTGGTAATGTCAGATCAGGCATCTGCTGGTAGATGGAGAGTCTCTTTCTGCCTTCACCTTTAAAATTATATGTTGGTTTCACTGGGTTCAGCTGAGCATCTTCAAGAAAGCCCCGGACTGGGTAAGACCCAGGGGTTGGGGTTGGCTGGTGGACAGATAGATAAAATCTAAACATCATTATGCACTTGGATTCCAGATGTCTGGTTCCAACTAAACATCACATGTGTACAGTTCATAAGAATTAACATACAAAATTCAACACAGCTCACTTAGGTGGTTTAAAATGTTTAGACAAACTATTAGAAGATAAGCCTATCAATGGCTATTAGAGCAGGATAACTAAACATGATAATCGTATACAGATGTAACTTATGTAGTCCTTTTGTATCTTATCTTTCCCCCCAATGATGACCCAAACCAACTTATACTGTTCTCTTCCCCTCCATTTATTCTCACTACCCTGAGAGGCAGGTTAGGCTGAGAGTGCGTGACTGAACCAAGGTCACCCAGCGATATTCCAAGGCAAAGTGGGGATATGAACCTGGGTCCTCCGGAGCCTAGTCCGACAGTCTAACCACCATACCGCACTGGTTCTGGGGAAATCGAACTTGAGAAAGGGTATCAGCAGCATGTCCGGCTTGGGAGCTCAAGGAAGATCTGGCTATCCATCTTTGGAAAGTGAAAGAGCTGGACATTGGTCTAATCCACCAAAAGACTTTTTATGTTAACAAACCCTTGTCCATGTAGCAGACCCATTAACCAAAAAAAACCTCCACAATTTTGAGTGTCATTTTAAATGTTTTAAAAACATACGCTTATGATGTCACTGAAAAGGGCCACTGAGCATAGAGATGCAATACAGAGGTCAAGCCAAATTACACTGACTTCAATAGACTTAGAATGATGTAACACTGCATAGGATTGCACTGCTAATACCCAAATGCTAGGGAAGCTATTCAAAGGACCCTTCTAAATTTAGTTCATTTGCACTGATGTAGTCAAACAGAGAGAACAGACATTTACTTATGGGTATTCAGTGTGCAGCCCAGAAATCCTGTCTGTCCTTTGGAAATGCAGAGACAGGAGGAGACGATGGAATGGGTTGTGCTTTCCAGTCATGTTCTGCTTGTAATCTCACTGCCCACTTCCCTTCCCCACTTGCTGTAAGAAGCTGGACTCCACTGCTACTACAGGATTGGGTGTGGGGGGAGCCGAGAGTAAAGGGTCTGGAGTCAGGATTGCCAACTGGACCACAGAAAAATGTTCTGTCTCTTTAATAGAGGCTTACAGTATGGAAATGGGCAGCCTGAAGCTTTTTTATGGCATGGAGGTTAATAACACCAACTGGTAACATCCTATTCAGTTTGTACTGAAGGAACAGAACTTTTTTCCCTCAAGGCAATTTGCAACCCTAGCTAGAGTAGACTGAAGCCACAGTCGTTTGAAAGCAATTGCAGTTCTATTGAAGCATTGGTATTGCAGACTAAGTGAATGGAAACCGTGCACTTGTCATCAGGTAGGTTGCTTTCCAAGATCCATTGACCCACTATGATGCAGCACCTTGGGTAGAGGATTCGACCTTTTTAGCATTTGTTAGGAGCAAGCCAACTGCATCTGTGGGGGAAATGGATTCTAATGCTCTTCTGTTTTGAACGGCTACCACGAGGCATGTAGATTCCTCTTCTCAATTAGTGAGTTGCGTTGAATAAAGTGTTTGACTTGTTTGGGGGGGGGGGTTGTGTCAAACTCTTTTCTCCAACATGTATTATGCTATTGTCTTCTTAAAGTTTTCACAAACAGTATTACAGTATTTTTGTCTTCAAGCGCCACTGCAGTTTAATGTGTTCTTGCAAGCAAAGGCTTACAAAGATAATTAAATGATACCCAAGAAAGGATTTATGAAAAGGGAGGGGTTAGATACAAGATCTATTCCATTAGCAGTGGCACCTTCCCATGATGCAAGAGGTTCTTCTGATCTTTGAGCCAGGGAAGCACCAGCTTTAATGGCTAGAATTTGGGAAATCTGCACTATTTTCATAAGCCAAGCCCCCATACCAGATCCAACCCACTGATATATCTGGAAACCTATTGCATGTATATTTATTTTTTTTAATTTAAAACATTTCTGTCCCACCTTTCCACCGAATTCAGAGTTCCCAAGAAGGAGAATGTTAAAACAAAACATAAAAACATTTCAGACATTAAAAAGCATTATTTAAAAATAAATAAATAAAATGTAATATAATCATAAAAGCACACAGACAGGGAGGGGGGCTAGCAAGAGTTATTGAGAAAACACCAAATCAAATAAAAACAGTCTTCACTCGCTGGCAGAAGACAATGATAGAGGGAGATAGCTTTATCTTCCTGGGGAAGGTGTTCCAAAGTTTTGGAACATTGGTGTTAGTATACTCAGTCCTATAATTTGGCATGTTACGTGTCAGTGGTTTTAAAAAATATATAATGGATGATTTAATCATATTGTGTATATTTTCACTTAGATTTATAAGCACTCCCCCCTTTGATCCTTATATGACATCTATGTTTCTATCTTGCTATGAATAATTAAATTAATTTCATACTTACCCTGAGGGATTCCCTCCACCATGTTTCTCTTTGTTTTGAATCAAATATTTCTTTCTCCTTGTTAAATGCAAAGAAACACAGAGTTTAATGTTTGGCACACAGAGGTTAATGTTTGGAGTGAATACTTATAAATGCATGCATTTTATATATACACATATGCATATACATCCACCCATTTGAACCTTCACTTTCAATAAAGCACAAATGCATATGCACCCAGATGCAGGGAGGGATTCTTTGGGTGCAAAGATTTCCTTCACCCTAATTATTACAAGCCTCTGAGGTGTGTGTGGAACATTACATTCTCCTATAAGAGAGATGCTATAGGACATGTGTTTGTTACTTTAACAGACAAAAAACTACAAACTACAAAAAAAGGCATAGTAAATTGCGCATTAGGATTCCAGGCTGTGCAATTTGTTCAACAAAGTTATGTTGATTTTCGTCTGCTTGGAGTTGCACTTTGAACAACAGAACACTTTTTCCCAGCCTTATCCTGCTGGACCATGCTTAGACTAGCCTGCTCTCTCCAGAAATTGTTCTCCCAGGTCCTAGCTCTTTCTTTTAAAGGAGCCCACACCGCAGATACCTGTCCCATCAGACATACATTAAAGAAGTAATTCAAGGTGTCACAGTGATTTTCTGGAGCAGTAGGACACCCCCTTTTGAAACACAGCCTTCAAATCCAATTTCTGGACTTTCCTTCCAGCCTTGTGAAGTCTGCTTCTCTGGCTGAAGACTCCAAAACAAGGAATAAATATTCCAGATTTGCCTGGAAACAACTTCTCCTTTGTCATACAGAAATCATGATGTTAAATTCCAGATTAAGATTGGAGTGGTTTAGTTCCCTATAATCTGAGAGCAGGGTATGAAAGTTGTGTTCTATGTATATATGTGTGTGCCATCAAGTCGCAACCAACCTATAGCAACTCCAGTAAGGTGTTCTGAAGGCAAGCAAGAAGCAGAGGTGGTTTGCCATTCTTCTGATCTTCCTCTGCAGTCTTCCTTAGTGGTCCCCCATCCAAGTACTGATCCTGCTTAGCTTCCAATGAGATCGAGCTATAGTGTCCCATTCCATATATCAAAAATCATGTTACAACTGTTCTGTTTACTCTTTATTCATTTAAAGCACTCCTATCACATAGTCTCAACGGTGGCTACCAATTCAATTAAATTCCATTCCATTCAATTTTATTATATTATGATCCACGATCAGATCCAGCTAACAAAAACAAACATTATTCAGGTTTTCAAATATACAAGTTAAAAACTTCAGTTAAAATATAGGGATATAAAATTTTACTCCCCCCAAAAACCCTAAATAAATTTATATTATATTAAAAAAGAGAAATACATTATAAAATACATAAAACAGCATCATAAGGGACCATTTTAATATTTAAACCAAGAGATTTAAGAGGAACAAGAGCTGTATAATAGACCTCCTGAGGGAAACTAAGTCAAGGCTCAAAGGGGCAGGACTGAAATTTACTGTGCACTTTAACTGCCTAAGCACAAAATCTAGCCGGTGGCTACCAATAATGCAAGTCATAGTAAAATCAAGCATATATAGATCTGGCATAAAATCAGAGACCAGCATAAGACCAAGGCAGCAAAAATACTTTTAAATAGCAGCAGCAAATAAAAAAATAGGAAGAAGGCAAAGGGATTAAAAAATAAAGAGGTTTTTGCTTGGTGCCAGCCACTGTGGGAAACAGGATACTCAATTACATGGACCATCTGTCTGATTAAACAGGGCTGTTCTGCACACAGCGTTCAAAGAAAGGTGCAAGACTGAAGCATCTCAGTCCCTTAAACAGTTAATTTTATGGAAAACATTTAAAATTGGTCTCAAAAGTTTTTATTGCATCTTGATCAAAGGCTGCCAGGCCACCTCCGCTGAATTGCTTTGTGGACCAAACATGGCCCATGTACTTCCACCTGACAATCACCAGTATCAACTCCAGCCCCAATGCATCCCCAGATCATACTTGCATATAAAAATAGGCTTTAAAGCTCCAGATTCTGACCATGCAAACACTAATATACAATTGTTCAGCTACAAGAAATTGGAACAGACTGTCCTTGGTGTGACTGGAGAAGATGTACCACTTACAAGGGTTATTTTTTAAAAGTGGATTTGAAGGAGTCAGGCTGTATGGCTAAGGACAATGAAATTCTGACTACAAAGAGAAGGCTTCAGTTTTAAAAAATCCAGATCCAGAGGGATCTGCCATTCAGTGGGTGATAATTACCCAATAAACTCCATTAAGTGTCTCTGAAAATCCACTCTACAGTGGACTTAAATGATGCTTCCTAATTTGGAAAGAATTCATCTTACAAGAGGAAGTTCACACCTCCCCCAACTGCCCAATTAAAGCTGTGTGTCTGCCATTTACCTCAGCTTGTCTGCTAAGTCTGCTTGACTCCTCACTGCTGGATGTCATGTTCTCCTGTTTTAAGGAACTGACTGCTTCTGTTGGATGGCCACAGCACCACAATGGCAGCTGTGACATCACAAAACAGGGTTCTTCCACAGAGAAGGGAGAACGGAAAGGCGGTCAAAGGCTGGAACTAGACATCATCTTACAGTACTGAAAGTGGTGGGGAAGGACGATTGCTGCTTGTGTTAAGGAAACCTGTTCTGCTTTTGCCTCCATGAACAGTTTTGCAGAAAATCTGCATAATTTGCTTGACTAGAGGCAACAGGAGGACAAAAGGAATATGTGCAGGGCAGCCCGTGGCTACACTGTGGCATTTTGGGGGCTTGCCCCCTGCCCAATGTTTCCTCTAAGCTGTGGAGTCTGTGAGCAAATATTCTACTTTGTGAGCTACTGGCATCAAAGTTGTGAGTGAGCAATTTGGCTACTGCATAAATTAGTTTGCTCTGGAGCCATCTTTCCTGAGCTAAGACAAAAATGTGTGAGCCAGAAGCTAAAAAACTGTGAGCTAGATCACACTAACTCAGCTTAGAGGGAACACTTTCCCTGCCCCCTTAATTAAAAGACCTGCCCCACAAATAGCCATACCAGAAACCTTATTGGTGTGTGTGTATTTTTGAATATGTGCAAGTGTGTGTTTGTGTGCATAGAAACCTTATTTTTGAGGAGAGACCCCCACAGGCAGCAGCACTGTGACTTGCCCTCGGGCTTCCTTCTCCCTCCCACTGTAGAATTCTTGGGGGGCATTACAGGATCGGGGAAAAGATAGCTCAGAGGGCATTTAAATGCCTTTTGAGTTCCCTTCCACAGAACAAGAAAGCTTAGAAGGGATCTCAAGAGGAGCACCTTCAATACATCTCCAACAATCCCCCTTTCTGCTAGCCGAGTCCTACTGTATACCACCTAGGTCATGGTGAGTCTTTCAAAAGCATTCCCATGAGCCTTTGCTTTTGAAAGACTCACCATGACCTAGGTGGTATACAGCAGGACTCAGCTAGCAAAAAGGGAGATGTATGCATGGCAGTTGCATGGCAAATAGTGGGAAACTGACACGATCAGGGCAAAGGGAGGAGCAGGGGTGGAGCAGCAGCTGTGGGAAATCAGTTTTTGTTTCCGCAAAATGTTAGGAGATTCTAGGCCAAATATCCTCCTATAATGGAGGCTGCTGTTTCCAAATGAGTGTAGCTACAGAGGTGATGGGTTAGATCAAGGGTGGCCAAACTTGCTTAACATAAGAGCCTCATAGAATAAACATCAGATGTTTGAGAGCCACAAGACATAAACAAATATTACACACATGCTTTTATTGAAAAATATGAAAATTTGCTTTTTATTAACATTAAATGAGGCTGCCAAAAATAAAAACAAAAGGGGCAAAACCAGATACTGATTATATTTATTTATCCAATGATATATATTTGTTTGCTAATAGTATTTATTTGTCTAAGAGAAAGAGAGGTGGAAAAAAAGAATGAAAGTGGTGGAAAGAAAGAGACAGAGAAACAAAGAAAGCAAATAGAAGGGAGGAAGGAAGGAAGGAAGACAGGCAGGCAGGCAGGAAGGAAGAAAAACAGAAAGAAAGGTGGAAAGAAAGCAAATAGATGGGGGAGGGAGGGAGAGAGAGAGAAACAAAGAAAGCAAATAGATGGAGGAGGGAGCAAGAAAAGGAGAAAGAGAAAGGTGGAAAGAATAAAAGAGATTGAAAGAAAGGAGAGAGAGAAATAGAGAGAAAGAAACAAAGAAAGCAAATAGATGGGGAGGGAGGGGGAGGAAGGCTGGAAGGAAGGGAGGAAGGAAGGAAGGAGGGAAGGAAGGGAGAAAGAGAAAGGTGGAATGAATGAAAGAGGTATGAAACGGATAAAGAAAGCAAATAGATAGGAAGGAGGGAGGGAGGGAGGGAGGTAGATGAGGGAAGGGGAGGAAGGAAAAGAGAGGAAGGAAGGGAAAAAGAGAAAAAAAGACAGGTAAAATGAAAGAAATAGGTGGAAAGAAACCAAATACATGGGGGGAAGGAGGAAGGAAGGGGAAAAGAGAAATAGAGAGGTGGAAAGAAAGCAAATAAATTGGGAGGGAAGGGGGAAGGGAGAGGTGGAAAGAAAGTGTTCACTTTAAATGTGTTCTCCAGCCCCTCCCACGTCCCCACGCCAGCTGGCTTGGCATGGAGAAGGGGGTTAAAGAGACAAATGTGTATTCCAAGCCAGCCGGCAAGGGGATGTAGGGTGGGGGCTTTGGGAACACACGGAGGGAAACACTGGCTAGGGAAGGGAAGACCGATTGGGGAGGCACACCTCCCCTTCGCTTCCCCAGCTGCCCTGCTGTGAGCCGCACAATATGAGTGAAAGAGATGCATCTGGCTCCCAAGCTGCAGTTTGGCCACCCCTGGGTTAATTCCTGAGTGCCATTGGCAATTTCCACGGATTCCCCCATTCTGCTGCAGAACCCTCTCATGTTGTTCCTCAAGGTCTCTTGCCCCTCAGAAGCAGCATTTCACAGAGATCCATGAGAACAGGAGAGGCAGGAAAGGGTCCATTCCGCTGATGGAAAAATTAATCTGGATCCAACCTTTTGGCCCTTCTGAAGCACCTCCTACTCTTGGGAAATGGGGGGGATGCTTCAGAGAAGAAACATCGATGCCAGAAAACACATTGGCAGCTACTATGCCACCTCCAGGCACATTGAGGATCATTGCTTGAGAAGTTAAATCTCTTCAGTGGGAGGTGGAAGCACCTCATTGTGAATGTAGATGCCTATCAGTGAACATTGTCACTGTCTGCAGTGGTTCACTGGACCTCCCATACTCTGCAGTTGCTGGGGTAGGTACTGAATTGTTAACTATGTAAGACAAGACAACTAGACAATTTCCCTAGTATATTTTAAATAATAAATATTACTGTGTTTGGCTTTTAACACTGTACAGGGCAAACTATTGCAGTATATATGAATACAGTTTGAAGCCAGTGGAGTTGTCTCCAGCTGTTACACAATAATAAAGGTGTTACAAGAATGTCTGTTTTTTCATCTGTCAAATGCTGGATAGCATGAAGAAGCCAAACCACTCTCCAACCACTTTCAACTCTCAGAAAAATGCTAGACTGACTCTCTTCAGCCACAGATGTTGCCAACGTTTTACTAGAACATACTTGCACACATGAACAAAATAATGACACGTTATATAACAAGTCTGTGATTCAAAGAACTGTGCAAAGAATTGTCTGCCCGGTGCTGTGCGAACTGCATTGGCTGCCTATTGAGTATGGGATCCGTTTCAAGGTGTTGGTGCTTACTCTTAAAGCCCTTTATGGCCAGAGGCCTGTATATCTGTGAGACCGCCTCTCCTTTTAAGAGCCCCAAAGGGCTTTATGATCTGCCAACCAACAACTTCTGGTGGTCCCCAGCCCCAGGGATGTATGTCTCACCTTGACTAGGGCCAGGGCCTTTTCAACCCTGGCTTCTACCTGGTGGTACAAGCTTGCATATGAGATCAGGGCACTGCAGGACCTTTAACAATTCTGCCAGGCCTGCAAGATGGAGCTCTTCTGCCAGGCTTTTAGTTAGGGCAGTGGGTGTCCCCCCTCTCTACCGGGCCTCCCATCAGTGGGTGAGATCTGCATTACCATCTAAGGACCAAAACTTGAAATAGATGGCATCTGTGAAGCTTTAACTATGACTTGTATCAGAGGAATGTTGCTGTATTTTATTGGGGGTTTAACTGTTTTTAATTCTTTGTATATGTATATTGTGTATTATGTTTGATGGAACCCACCCTGAGCCTGCTTTGTGGGGAGGCCGGAATATAAATCCATTAAAATAAAATAAACAAATTATGCCCCCCAGGGTGCATTGGGCTTGTTTCTAGCATACCCAACTACATGGCAAACTGTTTTTGAACCTGAAGATGAGTTTCAAAGGCAGCTTTTGATGTATGCTTTTGATGTATTTCAACAGTCCAACACTCTGTTATCATGGCTTGTTATCTGGCTTAAGAGGATTGACCACTAGGTGTTGGGTATAGTGACTACTTCCTTGAGCAAGGGAGTAGTTCCATTCACCATGAAGGAAACCGTTGTGAGACACCCTCCTGATTAACAATCCCTCCCCAAACCACAAGATTAAAACATTTGACTGGTTGCAAAGACCTGTTTTGGGGTAAGGTGTTCATGCAATGGGTGGCTGTATAATTGCTGTCCCTCTTGGATATAACAGATTATATGGACACATTTCATTGCAGTTCCAGAGTAGACTTGGTTTGGGGGGTTGTCTTGATAGTCCTGGATACTTTAGACAGAAGAGACAAGTGTGACACTGTTGATTCACCTCTCAGCAGCTTTTGAGATAAGTGACACATTGGCAGGGTGGTGGTGGTCAGGAGCACTGCACTCGGGTACCAGAAGGTGACAATTGTCCAGCCCAATAGCATCTGAAATAGGAAGCCCCCACAGGGTTCTGTTCTGATTCCTATGCAGTTTAGTATCTACATGAAATCCTTGGGAGTGATCATTTGGGGATCTGGAATGAAGTGTCAATAATATGCAAATAATACCCAGCTCTAGTTCTCATTTTCAAATGGAAGCAAGTGGCAGAGTGGGCATCCTGAACTATTGTCTGGAGGAGGGAATAAATTGGATGAACAGTGGAAACACTATTAGACCTGCATTCACAGATGAAGGCAACAATCACTACCATAATATCTGCGCTTTTTACCCCTTTCAATTGAAGAAGAAGAAGAGGAGATTGGATTTATACCCTGCCCTTCACTCCCCAAGGGAGTCTCAGAGCGGCTTACAAACTCCTTTTCCCTTCCCCTCCCCACAACAGACACCCTGTGAGGTAGGTGGGGCTGAGAGAACTCTTTCCCAAGCTGTCCTTGAGCGAACAGCTGGTCCAGAGCTATGGCTTGCCCAAGGTCATCCAGCCAGGTGCAAGTGGAGGAGTGGGGAATCAAACCCGGTTCTCCCAGATTAGAGTCCGCGCACTTAACCACTACACCAAACTGGAAACACTATTAGACCTGCATTCACAGATGAAGGCAACGATCACCACCATAGTATCTGCGCTTTTTACCCCTTTCAATTGAAACATTAGCAGCAGCCCTTCCTTGGAAAGCATGGTTTGGCTACAGTTAGCTATGCTCTTATTACACATCCAGCTTGGACTACTGCACATACTATGTGCAGGGCCAGCTTTGAAAACTGGATGTTTCAACTAGATCAAACTGTAGCCCTTACACTGATAGCTGGCATGAGTTACAGGGACTGCATCTCAGCAGTTATCAAAGCCCTTCACACTGCTGGTTCACTTTCAGGCAAAACTCAAAATACTGGTCACTACATATAAAGGCTCTGTGGTGTAGCACCAAGGCCCTTGAAGGGCAGCCTTTTCCCATATGAACTTGACCACTAGTTCAGAGCATTCCAACAGACTATCACACACCCGCTTGCAGAAACAAGGTGGATGTGCACCAGAGACAGTGTCAGCCCCAAGCCTATGGAGTTCCTCCACCATGGAGGCTCATCTGGATTCAATTTGGTTTAATTCCAGTCAAAATAATTTTTATTCTATCAAAATTTCAGATTAAGCAGGCCACCACCAGTTTAAGATGCTTTCTTTCATAGATGTTATTGATGTAACCTCAAAGAATGCTTTTAAGATGCTCAGTATTTTATCCTCCACAGCCACAAGTAGATTTCTCACAATCAAAAACAGTTACCAGTTTGCTTTGCATGTGCTCTATTTCTTCCTAGGAGTCTCTCAGCTATAAGTTTTCTTTGCTGCCCCTTCCACCTGGAATCTCTTCATTATAAACCACTATAGGAAATCTAGTTCAAGGTATTTTAGATGTTTATACTGCCCTTCTGCTAAGGAACTCAGAAGAGTATATGTCATATCCTGTGTTTTCCTACACAACAAATTTGTACGGTAACTGATACTGTGAGCCACTGGCATAAGGTTAATGGCCAAGGAAGGGTTCAAATCTAGCTTCCCACCACTATGCTGAAAATTGTACTGAAGAGCGACTTGACATATGTTAAAGAGACAAACAGAAGCTGTCTTCAAGTAACTAATCTGGCAATGTATTAGCAACTAAACATCATGTCAGCAGTCAGACCCCTCCTCCCGCAGAAGTAGTTTAGCACGTAGAGAGAAAGAGGTAAACACTCTTCATACAAATATCACCTCAAAGATAATACATATGAAACACTGTCAGGCCCAAAATGATACAAAAATGGATGCCAGAGACAAACCAGCAACAAGCCTAAGAAAATATTTTTGAAGATGAGTTGAAAGCCGGTAACAATCCTCACCCCACCCTAAGGAGATGCATAATTAAGGACAATAGGTTTCCCAAGAAGCAATGATCTCTCCTTGGTCTAATCCCATCTACTCCAGCTTTGCTTCACTCCCTAACCATTTGACCTAAATTAGCAGCCTTTTACCCTATTCTTCAAACCTGGTAGTTTTCCAATCTAGCAATCGCCAGGGCATCAAGAGTCATTTACACCTACAGTCCACCTCAGGGCAGTCTATCAAGTATAATTTACATATATAGTCCACTCCGGGAAATCCCATCAAATCTCTCCCAGAATTATTGTCCATCTCCAAAAATCCAATCAAGTTATTGTTTGGGGAGCAAACATGTCAGCATAGCCCCAAGGAACATTCTTCCTATAACTGAGCACTCTGGTCCATTGTGCTGTGTTCTGGTCACAATACATCATACCCACTTGCGTGCGGATCTTTTCCTTCTCTCCATGAAATGCTGATCATTTCACTGTTGCCTCCACAAACCTCGTTCTTCAAGACTGGTAACTATTGCCTTCTTCAAATTTCTTCCTTCCCTTCCTCCCTTATTTCTTTATGTGTGCTTTATGTATCTTTGCTCTTTTCTATTTCTTTTAATAAAAAGCCTTACCAGTTGAACACCAGCATGCTTATTTCAAGAGTTCTTTAAGGGAAAAATCACCATAAACATTGGTGGAGAACCCAGTTACCCGCTTCTCAGTCTCCTTAAATTCCCCCAATTAAATAGGAGATTGCCTCTTTGGGTAACAATTGGAGGTAACCAAATAGCCACAATACCAGTAATGTCTAGATAATTCTGCTAGTGTAGTGACTTGATTGGCTCAAATGCCCCTTCTAGCTTCAATTCTACAGAAAAAAGAAGTATGAAATTACTTCTCCCCCCCCCTCGAAATCAGCAACATGGAGAAAGGAAGATGAGACATACAATGAGAGAGGATGGAAGCCTCAGGAAAGGGAGCCTGACAGTGTACCATAACATGATCCTGAGTGCTTCTGACCTCAACTTCTTAGATGTTATAAAAATGACAATTTGCAAGCAGAGATTGTGCCTCTCATTGCTGCTGGAAACCTTCATTCCAGTTTCCCAAGGAAAGATTGTCAGAAATCTCACTCCCCCACAAAAAAATTTTTTTTGGTGCATCTGATACATTAGTAGCTGCCACTTCAGAGCTCTTTGCTATAGCCAGGACATGTGAAATGCGTGAAGGAAGACCGTTTCCCACGGAAGGTAGAGGTTTAGTTTAATAGTAACAATTGCGTTTTCTGATTACATAGGTACCAAATTTCAGCTGTAGTGCGTTTCTAAATCGTTCATGTATCACAGTTTAGGTCCAAGCATGAGTGATTTGTTAGGATTGCCCCAAGCCTAATGGAAACAAGCTGTGACATACATACCTTTCCAAAAGATTCACTTGATGAGGACTCAGCTTGTACTGTATTAGTACGGCGGCCAAGCATTTTCGTGTTGTGTTAGGTCTCCTTATGGTTGGTTGCTATGCTGCTGCTAGGGCCAAAAGTAGGTGAAAGTTCTCCTTGTTGGCAAGTTTTCCCTGATGTATACAGGTGCTGCTATGCTTCATTTCCAACACTGGCAGTGTACTGTATCTACTTCATCCATATACTGCTGAACGGAGGGGTGACAGTATTCCTTTCTCAGCTGCCACCCTTCACCCACCAGTACCCAGCCTAGCAACTGCTAGTTTTACCATTATGATGCAAGTACACTCACCTCCTACCAGAGGGGCCAGCTTTGGGTACAATAGCATTAAGCAGGAATACCTCTTCTTTTAACATTACCCACTGTCAGTATAGCTCGTATTCTATCCTCTATAGCAGGGGTGGGCAAATAGCGGCCTGGGGGCCACATGCGGCCCGCCACAGAGTTTTTTGCGGCCCAAGACAGTCAGCCACGTGGTGAGATAGGGTACATTTGTCTCATTAAACGGATTCTAAAATTAAATATGCTTGCAGCTATAGATGATATGAAATTAACACAATAAATAAATTGAATAAAACTACCACTATTTTATTTAATTTATACTTATTGATTTTTATGATACAATTTATACCTTTACTGAAATGCAAAGTTAACTAATGAATGCAATCATTTTAAAAGGTGCGGCCCTCCGCTAACCTCCGCTCCCACAAAGTGGCCCCCGAGCCAAAACAATTGCCCACCCCTGCTCTATAGTATAATCCAGGGATCCCCAAACTTTTGAGCCTATGGGCACATTTGAAATTTTGAGAGGGGGTGGTGATTGTCACCTCAAAAACAGCTTCCACAGGAGGCAGACCCAAAATGGCTTCCTCAGGAGATGAAGCCAAAAGGAATACCTTCCTCCTCGCACCTCCTGGGAAGGGAAGTCTGAAGAGGGAATGGAACCACACACTTACAGAAAGCCCAGGTGCTTACCAGTCCTAATCCTCCAGTGCAAAAACCCTTTCATATGAATGAGGGTAGCCAATAACAAGCCCTAATTTATAATGGCCCCACCCACTTTCCTAAAAACTCATCAACACCAAGAGAAGTACTGGTGGGCACCATGCTGGGGAACTCTGGTATAACCTTTCCCTCTTTGCACTGCTGCTTTCTGCTGTTTCACTACGACAGCCAGTTATATAACCCTATTTTCAGAGCACCCTTTCAAAGTGTTTTAAGAAATCTGTATTGTAAAGAATCATGAGGTACACTCTCAGTTCAGGCAGACCACAGGAGCCGCTGATGTCCTAGGGAAGCAGTGTGCTCTTAAACATACCAAGACTTCCTAGCACCCAAATGTTTCAGGCAAAAATGAAATCCATCACAGCAGTTTGTGAACACAACTCAAGGTTCACAAGTCTTGAGAAATGTAATCACTGGTTGTTATATTGATTTCAAGAGTGGTTTCTTCCCAGTGAAAAGTTGTACATGGGAAAAACAGCCCTTATAAATCATGAACGAACTGCCCAATGAAATCAATCACACCTTTCAAGTCACTGACATATCAAGCAATAGAGGTGCAGGTGCAGATCAATGCTTAGATGTATTCAGAAGGAGCTAGGTGCACCTAAGCCAGACAACAAAAATGCTTTCCCTTAAATGAGGACCACAGGTGTCACAGCAAAGGAATGAAACTGAAGAAGAATCCCAACAGACTATTTCTTTCCTCATTTCAATTTACAATTGCTGTTATGTAACACCTTAAAAAGAGACAAATTCAGAAGTACACAGAAACAATATGGGTTAATTGTAATATTTTATTGGAAAACAAATATACAACTTGGAATGGTTTTGAGGCAAGTTGTGCCATAAGCAGATTCTTTGAAAATAAGTGGCCAAACAAAAGAGTTAAAAGCATAAAACCATAGAAGAAAATGTCTTCTGGTACAGGACCAGCAGTACAAAAAATAGTGTACGAGTACCTGGATAATACACCCGTTTTGCAATAGTGCAAACTTTTAAGTTCCATATTGTTGACTGTCCATAGTCCACACAGAGTTAAGACTACATTTCAACAACATGCTAAGTTTCCTAAAATAACTAATTTTTAAATAGGCATAACCTAGATGTTCCCTCATTTAACCAACACCATCTAGCTGTAGAAGTGCTGAAGGGCTTAAATATCCAGAGTAAGCCACATGCAAACATTTGTTACTTTGATCATTTTCCCAAAATATCAGAATGACAGAAAAAGGGGAAAACATGGAGGAATGAGTTTGTTACTATACATGCATATTCTCTTGACAGTAGGGGAAAACCTTTTACAGATAAGTTACAAACAGAGAAAAAGGCAAATAAACAATTTGTACAAGAAATTTAACACATTCTGTACAGTGTCTTCACTTTGCTGTCATCATTTGTACAAACTCTGCAGAGAGAAAAAGAGCATGTTTTATTCAAGAATATCTGCAACGTGTTTCAGTCAAGAGCTATTTAAACCTTCCTGTCCTGGCAAGATCCTCCTCCTTGCCAGCACTATGGAAATTGCATGCACGCTTACAATGGTTTTGAAGTACTTCATATCTTTAACGACAGGTCCAAAAGTAATAGGATTGTGGTTTTATTTTTATTTTCTAACATTTTTGCTCTAGCTATTCTTCCATATGAACCAAAAGAAAAGCAATGGCAATTTAGAAGGCTCGTTCACTGCTGACTACATTCCCAATAATCTAGGTGCACCGAGATTCCTAATATTTACCTAATGGCTACCCAAGATCAGATAGATTCAAGTGTTAGGTTTTCAGACCATTTTATTATTTTTATTGCTCAATCAGATATTTTCGACCCAAAGTCAGAAGCTTGGCAACTTTATAATTATGCAGATGGCCAAAATGAACTGCAACAATAGGCCAACCACCAATTAAGTCTGAAAGGAAAATAGTCATGGACCGTTAATCTGGGAAGGTAACTGAACCTTCAAGGATCACTGTCTGGGGAGCTGAGGGAGCCTACAGTCAGAGGGGAAGCCTGAACATCTTGCTGTACATATGAAAACTGCTGCAGTTCTGCAACCTAACTAGTACGTTCAGGGAGCTGTGTGTGTGTGTGCCAACCCACATTTAAGAATTTACCTTCATAGTTTACTTGACCATCACCATCAATATCTGCTTCTCTAATCATTTCATCAACTTCTTCATCTGTTAACTTCTCTCCAAGATTTGTCATCACATGGCGCAATTCTGCAGCACTAATATAGCCATTACCATCCTGGAACACATGTTTAAAGTCCCTTTGTTAACAATGTAAATATATTAGTTATATTCAGGCTTGAACACAATGTTATACTCATATTTCTAGAAGTGTGTAACCAGGACTATGGCCAGTTACATCTGCTGTAAATGCAAGATAGACAAATCAATAGCTATAACAAAGCTTCAGGCGCATTATTTCCACCTCTGAACTTCCCACTCCACTCCCTTAGAAAAAAGTCCCGACAATTGTTAGTGGTCAACTTATCTCTTGTATTTGCTTCACTATGTAACTTAAACAGAGATAATTGTGTTAGTTTATGAGAGGTTTAAAGTGGTTTTGCTTGGTTATTAGGCAACAGAAAAGCAAATACTACTCTTTGTTTCTAGTGCTTACGTTATACAAAATTTAACCAAACTATAAACTATGTTTCTTATTAATGATTTCTAAATCAGATGTAATACAAGATTCAGAAATCAATATGATCTAAACTCAGCAGCAGCACAATATCTTAAGACCAGTCAGTAAGCAACTTGTTATTTGAATGTTGGATTGGTCTTAAGAAAAGGTATTTAGTGTTTTTGGATTTGTTCAAATGGACCAGCTAGCATAGCAGCCTAAAACTTGTATCAGTAATATGATGCAGTGGATGGCTAGCCCAAAAAAGAGGCTAAGAAAGATTGTAAAACTAGACGGTTCTCTAGCAGAGTTAAATCTGCAATTATGGGCTCAAGTCTCACACAGAACTTGAAACCAGACCTAATAGTTGTGGTGGCTATAAATGCACAGCCCTATGAAGCGCCTGGCTATGTTAGATTGTTACATTAGTTGTTCTGTTCTCGTAAGCTGGTTTTCATTTGTGTGCTGCATTGGGACCTATTTACAGCACAGAATGCCAGAAGAATATTCTTTATACAAAAATGGATAATTATAATTCAAGTTAAGTTACTGCAGTTGCATGAAAGTTTTGGAAATTATAGAGTGAACAAGCTGTGTTGAAACTACAGGACATATGTATTTCGATATCTTTGTATCAGTCAGTCTGTTCAAGTTTATAAAGTTAAAATGAAGTATTTTCATAGATCTCCCAAGCAAGACAATGACTCCGATCCTAAGCAGACCCATGCACACAATGAGGCAAGGAGGCATTTTTTGCAGCTCCCCCTAGCAGCCTTCCAATTTTGCCCCAAAAGCTGTTCCTGGGAATTCTCTAACAGAAGTATTTCAGGAGGCATTCTGGGCTGCAGAAGGAAGGGTGTGGCAAGAAAACTGCTCTGCGAACAGAAATCCTGCTGCCTGCTGGACATTTTGGTGGAAGCCAAGAAGTATTCTGTGCTGTCTTCTTCAAAGTTTGATACAATATGTTTTGCAGAAATCATTCTTTTTTCCTGGTTTCTCCACTTCATCTGATAGCCATTTCCTTCCCAGTCACTTTTTGCCATCTTCATTCCTAGATCACTTCTCTCCCCAAGGAGGACCCAAAGTGGCTTACAACATCTTCCCCATCTAAGGGTCAGTCACCACTTGCATGAATTTTGGTACACTGGCATAGGCATCCTAGTACAAAACTACGCAAGTTACATCAGATAAGGTGGTTTAAGTATGAAACCCAACTTTCTCCTTTTGAGTAGAAGGATCAATGCCTGCTTTTTAAAAAAGGAAGCTGCAGTTTATAGAAATGTGATCCTCATATCAGACTTCCAATACTTGGTTCTGTGAAGAGCATTCAAGTACAAGACATCGTGCAAGAGCCAGCCCTCAGGCTCTTTACTATAAATTATTTTTAAAAAACTTATCTGCCCCCCAAAGTGGATAAAGCAGTCTCAGCATCAGTGAAAGCTGAGATCTGATTTGTTTTCTGTACTTCTCAACACTTATAGTTGCATTCAACCAGCCAGAGCAATGTGACATACAGGTTAAATTTTGCTCGAACAACACCGGCTGAAACCTCCCAACAGAATGGAAAGGCTTCATCAACTTGATCTTCCTTTCTCCATGCAGCCCTGTGCCACAGGGAAGGGTTTTATGCCTCACCTCAGGAACAGAGTGGATTGGAGCATGATGTGTGTACCGCACCTCTAGGACAGCCAGAAGTCACTGACAACCACTCTTGCATAAACAAGTTTACAAGTGGAACAAGACCTTACAAGAAGGAAGATTAATTTCTGCCACTCCCCTATCTTACTACAGTCCCTCTGAGCCATATCCCAAGAGGGACAGAGCTATTCCATACATTTAAAAAGCCACTGTGGTGTAGTGGTTAAGAATGCTGGACTAGTATCTGAAAGACTCAGGTTTAAACCCCCACTTGTGCCACAGACGCTCACTTGGGCTAGTCACACACACTCTCAGCCTAAACTACCTCTCAGAGTTGTTGTGCAGATAAAATGGAGAATGATGTAAGCCGCTTTAAGTATCCACTGGGGGAAAAGGTGGGATATAAATGAATTAATTAAATAAATGCTACTCATGGTTTGGTGGACCCAAGCTACTGTTCTTAGGTACTCCCCTGAAAACACACACACAACTGATTGAATACCTTATCAAATACACGGAATGCTTCTCTAATTTCCTCTTCACTGTCTGTATCCTTCATTTTTCTTGCCATCATTGTCAAAAACTCCGGAAAGTCAATTGTCCCATTGCCTGTAAAATAGTAGCTGTTAATAGAAATCATTTTGCGTGTTAGTGACTGAACTGCTTTAGATAAAGCTTACCATCAGCATCTACTTCATTGATCATGTCCTGCAATTCAGCTTCTGTTGGATTTTGCCCAAGTGACCTCATCACTGTCCCCAGTTCTTTTGTTGTTATAGTGCCATCTCCATCCTTGTCAAATAGTGAAAAGGCTTCTTTGAATTCTGTAGAACAGAAAGATTAAGTAGCTCAGGTTGAAAATGTTTGCACAAGTAACTTTTGCAACTATATACAGATACAGCTACTTATGTTTAGATCATACAAGCCACTGATCTACCTTATGCATACGGAATACAACTAAGAAACTGATGCACAACCAAGTAATTTGATTTTAATACGATTTGGTATACCTCTGTCTATTGCCCTTTATAAGATTTGTCACTAGCAAAGCCAGAATTAAGTTGATTTCAGCTCTGACCTCAGCATCAGTTTGTACAAAAAGCAACTTCCAAGAACATAGCAGGAAGGTATGGAGTAGTTTTCTGCTGCCCCAGAAGGTCAAACCAGAACCAATGGGTTGAAATTAAAAGAGTTTTTGGCTAAATATTAGGAAGAACTTCCTGACAGAGCGGTTCCTCAGTGGAACAGGCTTCCTCAGGTGGTGGTGGGCTCTCCTTCTTCTGAGGTTTTTAAACAGATGCCATCTGACAGCACTGCTGATTCTGTGAGGCAGATCATGAGAGAGGGCAAGAAGGGTTGCATTGGTGCTTAGTTCTCTCGGCCCTTTCTTATATACCCAGGGAAACGCTGATCACTATTTTGGGGTCAGAAAGCAATTTTTCTCCAGGCCAGTTTGGCCAGGGATCCTGGAGGTTTTTTGTCATCTTCTGGGTGTGGAACAGGGGTCACTGGGGGTGTGGGGGGAGGTATTTGTGAATTTCCTGCATTGTGCAGGGGGTTGGGACTAGATGACCCTGGAGGTCCCTTCCAATTCTATGATTCTAAGCCTCCAGCAGGGAATAAAAACTAATGTCCCCAACATCTCATTCAATGATATGCTGCTTCTGACACAGAAGTCCTTTGAGCCACAGCCAACAACTGCTTATGGATCTAATGTAATTTAAGCCAGTGACAGTCAGTTAAGCAACTTCATGATGTAGCCTGAACTCCATATGCTAGCTATGCACTAACAAACAGTACTTCATTTTTGCCTCATTGGAACAAACTGCCAGTTTTCTGTACACTCAAGTTCCAGCAAAGTTTATTTATTCCACTAGCTAATACCCCATCTTTCCTTCTGGCTCAAGTTTGCAGCCTTCTTCCAACTTGAGTGGCTGCCCCATTGAAGGAAGAGCCCCTTAGATTGGAAGAGGGCTTCCTGGAAGATGGTTGGATTTACCCCATCATTCTGAATGGAACAACATGAACCAAACACTATAATCCAAACATATACAGGCATTGGCTTGGATCCACCAGAGTGCTCCCACGACTGTATTTCTGCCAGCAGAGCATGACTTTCTTACCTCCCCCTTCATGCTGTAGTGTGGAACGCTGCTGGGGGGGGGGGGGGGGGCTGTTGCCCAAGAACACCTTTTTAGGTGCCATTTTGGGCTATGTTGGGAGGTAACAAGCAACTCATGCTCAGCAGATAAAAACTGTTCCATGTGAAAGAATGCTATTATAAAGATCAACAGAGAAATAAGTGAAGAGCCTCTAAAGGATGTCTGCTTGGGCTTTCACATCCTGAATAATTTAGTATCATCCACAAACCTGGCTACTTCTACACTCTCTGCTAACAATTTATAAATTAAAATAAGCCCCAGTTCCAACATGAATCAATGCAGGACCCTCAGAGATCCAAAGTGGAGGGAACTACTATGTCTATTATTAGGCCATTCTTGTTATTTAACCAGTTACTGACCCACAAAACAACCTGTCCTTTTATTTCATCAGGAACCCACCTTTGGCAAGAAATTAATACTTTTCAAAGTCCAAGTGTATTATGGATCATACCCTCACATCCTTAAGAAAGGCAGTATGTTCCAGAGGAGGAGGAGCCTCTTGCATCAGCAAGGTGCACTTTATATCCACAGAATGTACTACCTTTAGCCAAGCAGGATAATAGGATACAACAATCTGCAAGTTTGATGATACTTTGACTTGACTCCACAGAGATCTGAATTGCAATATTTCCCTTACAGAAATTCTTTGATAAGGTTTGCTCTTATATTTCCCACTCTTGCTTTAACATTCAGTTTATCCGGGACAGAAGCTAGGCTGATAGATTTACAGAAAGGTCCAGGAGAATCTACAAATTATGTTTTATACTGGTTACTTTCTGAGTGATACAGTTTTTTAACTACACTTGGGGATACTACTAACCCCAAGTGATATGTTAATTTGGATCCTGTAGATCGGTAGTTTCAGTTGTCACTTAAGTGCGTACCTCCTGGAAAGTAATGGTTCATACACATGGATTTCTTTAGGAAAGATTTTCACTTGCTTGTGAAAGAACTGCACAGAACCTTGTCATCCAAAGATCCAAATGCAGAGATGGGCAAACCCCGCATTTTTGACAAACTACCCACCAATATAAACCAGATTGGTTCATGACCCGAACTTGGTTTGTGACCCCTGCTCTGAGCTCCCACCATTCAGCTGGTTTTTTCCCTTTACAAACTGCCACTATCTGCTGTAAAATTCAAGGAAGTTTGTGGCAGCTCTTCAGTTTGCGAACCACGGACCACCCAAAATTTGTCATTAACTTATGTTCATATGGGTTTGTGTCCATACCTATCCAGCTGACTTAAAGTTCTGACTTGCAGCAGCAGCACCACCACCACATAGTTTATTCCTTCCCTTCAAGTAAACCATGTATCCAGAGAGAACTATAGCCACTTGATTACCACTAGAATTCTTGCACCACCATTATATTTTCTAACATCAAGCATTTCTGTTCTAGCAGTTTCCCCTGGCTTGGCAGGTTCTAGAGCTAACATACACACAGAATTATTTCTTCTAGTTTGGTTTCTAGTTTTACAGTGCATATGAAAGCTTGTTGCACAGCTCTATATTTTCATGTACTAAACTTCTTCTTCACTAGTTTTTCCAAATAACTTTGTACCATCCCTGACTTAAGCTTCTTTAGTTGTACAACTGTCTAGCAAAACTACCCCTTTTCTGAACTCAGCATCACTACTATGTAGACTTTAGATCAGGGTAAGCCCTGGAACATGTATTGCAACCAATGAATAACTACAGCTGGCCAAACATTCTTGCCTGAAAAGATCTTATACTTTAAATCTCATACAACAGAATTTGGACAGGAAAGACTCATTCATTAATATAGCTTCCTTCCCTTTAAAAAGCTCTTACTCTCACAAGTTTTCCTTCCACTTAAAATAAGGAAAACAGATAAAAGTTTCCCTAAATTATCCGTAATTTATTCAGAATACGCTCCTTTATTATTGCTTCCCAGGATTAATGTACACTCCTCGTATTTAATGTCCCATAGCTGCAGAACTGGGGAGTGGGGGGAAAGTGCTTTAATTATTTCCATCCACCAGCACTTCTTTTGGTTTCTTTAAGGAAAGGGAGTGGATACATCCAGATTACCCAATCATTATCTTGGATCAAACCCATAGTTATTTATTTAATTCATTTAAACCCTGCCTTCCTCCCCAGTGGGGACTCAACGTGGCTTACATCATCCTTTTCCATTTTATCCTCTCAACAACCCTGTGAGGTAGGTTAGGCTGAGAAGTATAACTCACCCAAGGTCACCCACTAAACATCCATGGCACAAGTGGGATGTGCACCTGGGTCTTCCAGATACTAGTCTACCGCTCTTAACCAATACACCACATTAGCTCCCATTACGTCTCAGGGAAAACAAATTCTAGTGCTGTCCTTGAATCTTAAGTGACATTTGGGGCTTCTTCTATATTTAATGCCTTATGACCAATATGATTTAAATCAATCAACTTTGTGAACCACTTGTTACTTGCATAAAAAAAGGAAAAAATAAATAAGTCATTCTACTTCAGTAGTAGAATAAAAACCAGTCAGTCAGTATGTCTATTATGTACTCAAATGCAAGTTTAGTATAAGGTATGCTGGAATTATCCTGAGCCTAAAAGGCACAGAAGCTGAGCCATATGGCTATCTTTTAAAAAAGACAGCAAAAGTGTTACTGTCAGACCCAAGTATTATAATATTCCTCTCTTTCAAAGACTACTTCAGTGCCTCCAAAACAAGTAATATTTACTCCCCAGAATTACTAGACGGCTCCAAGAAGTGTCCCATACTTTTTGTGCGTAATTGTTTAGTTGACTTTACACCTAGATGTTTCATAAGGTAGTTTTACAACCTCCATAGCATTTATCGCACAGAGATAAAATATCACACTATTAGAGCTGAATAGGACCAATATGATTTAAAAGCACTTTTCTGCTAGAAAGATCCTCACTGTCAATATCAATATTCCTTATATTCTCTAGTAATATTACATTCTTACACCTTATATAGATGACAACGTTACGTATTAGAAATAACAGCTTTCCACCGGTACAGTAGAAAGTGTAAAGTCATTTGTCATTGAATTAATCTAAAGGCTTGACTCTATGGAGTCTTTCTCTCACTTCTCCTCAGAAAATGCAGGCCCTTAATGGCTGAGCTCCTTTCACTGATATGCCGATCACTCTTTAAGAGACCTAACAAAGCATATCCAGTTTGAGAACAGTGAACACTCTCCAGTAAAAGAATAAATTTGTTTTTCCAGTGTAGCCAATACAGTGAAACCTAAAGCCTTTATATATTCAGTGAACACTGTAGAAAGCCAACATTCATTGTAACAGATTTCAATAAGTTTGTTCTTTAAAGAATGCTAGCACAAAATCATTTCATTTCCTTGATACTACTATGTAATTGTCAGTTGAGCACAACCAATATGGCAACTAGAATCAAAATTAAGCCAGCAATCTGTTCCTGCTCATTACATGCTCCCCTAAAAAAAATAATGTTATAAATGCAATTTTAATACAAAAAATTCCTTTTAGATCTTCTATTTGGCTAATGGTGCCAAGCACAAGGTTGCTTTGTTTGGTCACCATCTTTGAAGAGTTAATATAGCTCCAGATTTCTGAAGATGACGCACAAGAAAAAAACCCTCTCATCTTTCTACTATTTTACAACTTTTAAAACATTACACACAAGTATTTGACTTCATCACAGGAAAAATAAGCATTATAGTATAAATGCACAATAAGAACACAATAAAAAGCAACTGTTAAGACAGTAATGGAAAGTCTATTACAGTTCAATTTTAGCCATATTATTGCATGACTGAAATAAAATGATAAACAAGGAGGAAATGTTTCTATTACTGGTTACTTCAATAATACAATTACATAAATTATACATTAAGTTGCTCTCATATAAGTTTATAACCTTACCTGCAATCTGTTCCTCTGTCAGTTGATCAGCCTGCAAAATATCAAAAAAGTCAAGTTAGTTACCTTGGAAATAAGCTTCAAAACAGTCACTGGTTCCCAAAAATACTTCCACTTAATTCAAGATTACCTACAAAAACTTCCAATGTACATAAATCCAGCCCTATCCTCAGGCGCATAACCTTTGAGAGACTAAAGGGAAGCACAGAAGAAAAAGTAGACAGAGGATGCTAAAAATCTAAGGTGAATTTTGACAGACATTTAAATTCAGCTGGGGACAAGCTGATCTTTCCAGGTTAGTGAAGTTGGTGACTTTTTGGAAAGAAATGCAAGTTCCCAACAGCTTTTAATCCTCTTGAGACTCGCAAATAGGCTGTTTTCCTTGAAAGCTCTGCTGCCAAATCAGGTTCTGGGCAAAGGAGGAGCCTCTGCCTAAACGTTAAGAGGGCCATGCTGATGTTCTCTTACTAGCTTCTGGCAAACAGCCATTGCGCCTTACATGCAGTGACAGGGAATTGGAGTCTCTTAAACCAGTTCATTCAAATGATTATTATACTAGTGCCATTCTCAATAAGTAAATGAAAATATAGCATTAATATGGTTTAAGTGGTTTAGTGTTACAGGTTATTCAGAATAGCACTGATAATACATCATGAGAGCAGAAAGGTGAGGTAGAAATTTTTGTGAAAAACCAATGAACAGCAGAAATAGGAGTTGTTTCAAGAGACCTGTTATTGCAAATGGTATATTCTCTAATACAGCTTTCTATGCTATGAAGTTACAAACATCTTTTGAAGCTACAAAACAAAAAATGTAGCCTGAACATATAGGCAAGTTTCCCCATTTAACAGAATCACCTGAACTTATTTGTAGATGCTGTTAACTGAATCTTATCAAAAGCCCCACACAATTCCTTGAAAATAAGTCTTTTTCTGTTTTCCAGTAAAGGCAGGAAGTTTGTAACATGAAAAAATGCAACAGACAGGCTTTTATACTTATTACAAATTACTTAAAAACATCCACTTTTACTAAATTGTGGTACGTGAACAGGGTTACTCCTACTACACAAGGAATTAGAACCAAGTTTGCACTATAAAATGCTAACTACAAAATGCCCTCTATGGAGTCCAGTGCTCAAAGCTTTGCAAGATGCCAACACAAGCCAATTTATACCCACCAGATAATGCCCAAGGGACAATACTGCTTCAAGACTTTTATCATATCTTGCTTCTTTTCAAGCGGAAAAGTTTGAATAGTGAAATAACTGTATCTCTACTAGTGAATGACTAATGTTGGAAACTAAAGCCTAAAAAGAGCAGGACTCTCAAAGATTTGTGTGGGAGGGGAAATACCATCTTCCTAGCTGGCCCCTGCTTTTTCAACCCTTACTCTCCAACTGCCACTTTTTATATTCTCCCCATATAGTCCATAATGCTGACTGATCTTATATGTCAGTTGGCTTTTAAATTTGTGATCACTTCTGCAGGTGTGTGGGGGGGGGAGGGTATTTCCATAGTTTAGGGGTTTTTTGGGGGGGGGGGTTGTTATGTAAACAGGTTATCCAAGGATTGTTTACATCTCCCCACTGGCACAACTATGTAGATTTTTAAATCTGTACTCTGCATGGAATTATATATAGACAACACATACAATATACCACTTCAGAAATACATCACTGTTAAACCACAGGCAATTGATTCACAAGGTATGTTTAACAGAAAAACATACAGCTAGTGTAAAGTTAAAGGTTTCCCTTGAAATTCTTCCATGAAATAGTACACAAAGACTTAAAGATCATGGTGAACAAAGTTTTAACACTTAAGTTTCCAAAAAATCACAAAATTCTAGTTGAGTTCTATTCCATACTTCAGTTAGAGCATTAAAATGTGCATTTATATCCCAAAATGAGGTAATTAACAGGGCAATGCTGAACTTAATTTCACCCGATTAATTACCTCATTTGGGGGCATGAGTACCACATTTGGAACATAAATCTCTCATTTAAGGACATGAGTTCATTCAGCAAGTGTCCACAGAGACAGACATGGACAGACTGGTTACCAATCAGACTGACTATTTACAATGACCCAAGCATGAAATGTTTGTTTGGATTAAACTGTTCTAGCCTCAGAAGCTAGTTACGTATAGAACTGTATTAAAATGATTTCAGAGTCATTACTTAAACCACTCCAACATAAGCTTCCAAAGATTTCATTTTAGTTAATATGGAATCAGCAGGTCTGCATCTGGTAGCCTATCAGAGTGATCTTTTCCAAGACAGCAAGCTTTCCAGTTCTCTAACAAGACATTGTCTGGCAGACTTACTGCCAGAAAGATCCATTATGATTACACAGCATGCTAACAGCTGTCTTCAGTGCGCTCTTAAAATTCTAAGAATTCCAGGATTATCAGTTGTTCCTTCATAAAGGCAGACAAGCTTGTCACCTATCATCAAGTTCAACTTTGGAAATCACAGAGGAGCAGGAGGAACTCTTTCACCAGTTGTAGGCTTAGATGGGGCAGTAAGTGTGTCTGATATGGGCCTGAATGGCACTGGTTGGTGCCTAAAATAGTGGTCTTCAGCCCATGGGTCAGAACCCTCAGGGGTGTTCTAGAACATTACCTGGATTATGAGGCCCTAAAGAGCCATCATTTCTGTTCCCTTTCGATAGGCCATGCCACTTTTGTATGCATGGGTAAAGACCAGGGCGCTACACTACCTCTTTACATGTATGCCTAGAGGACCGGTAAGGAAGGTCAATCCACGGTGGAAAGAATTCCTCAATGACTCTAGCTTACAGCTGTTTCTCACTATGGTACTTAGCTTGTGCTTCCTCATCTCTGACTTATGTACTGCCCCCAGTCTCAGTATCCACACTAATTAAGGTCATAACTCTACCTTCTTCTTTCCTACCATGTAACTGGAGTCTTATGACTCCCTGTCATATACTTCTACCACAAAGTCTTATTATGCTCAGCAAGTATTGGGCAAGGAAAGTCTGAAGTTCAATGCCCCAGGATATATCTCAGTTCATTACGATATGCAGAGATTCTGCTAAAAGTGAAATGCACACTGAGTTGAAGTATGACCATTCCACTGTAGCTGTTCACTAGAAGAGAACTGTGGGAAGATGAATTCAGGCTGAATTTTTCACTTTCCTGCTGCAGGTATCTGAAGCCTAGGTATGGTTGGGGGCACAAGCCAAAGGGCCTCTTAGCCCATCGCCTTGAGGCACTAACCCAATGGACACCAGTTCAGGATGTTGTGTACCTTGTTTTGTTTTTTACTGTGATTTACTTAAATTTACTTAAACTGTAGTTTCTTTTGGTAACTAACTTTGGGTCCCAACTGGGGAGAACAGCAGGATTAAAATATACAGAGTATAAATACATACCCCAAGTGAATACCTTTATGCAACCATAAATACAGCATATGCATTTTACTAAGTGGAAAAGAGGGAAATGATGTAAGCTACTCTGCGCCCCACTGGGGAGAAAGGTGGGATATAAATATAGTAAATAATTAAAAGATGAAGTTGCTAAAGGCTGTCAGAGCTACTCCCTAGATCTGAGACAACATTGGGATCAATTCATATCTTATATCCATATCCCTAGCTAAATTTCACTGTCTTGATGCAGCATGAAGTTTACCTTCCTAGTATTTTTTTTGCATCAACTCAAGACATAGGATTTAAGAATAATCTTGGAACCCATACAACCTCTCTAAATCACTCCTCTTTACTGTAGAAAAAATAACCTTAGTCTGAAAAATCAACTTCTATATATAAAATGCTTAAGCTCAGAATCTAGTCTGTGCTGGCTAGGTGGGATATAAATCCAAATAAATTAATAAATTAATAAATAATAAAAAAGAAGCAATAAACAAGGAAAAGTGATAAGCTGAGTCTCCAAAAAAAAACACCCCAGCCCTAACAATAATAATGTCCTTCACAAACTGAGGTTCAGACACGGTGGTGGTGAAAAGTGCCACCAAGTCACAGATGACTTATGGTGACCCCGTAGGGTTTTCAAGGCAAGAGACATTCAGAGGTGAGTTTTGCCTGCCTCACAACCCTGGTATTTATTTATTTGATTTATACCCTGCCCCCCACACCAAGGTAGGCTCAGGCCAGCTTACATAAGATTTTAAAAACAATTTAAAACCACATAAAATCTAAAGTGCTATACATAACTTTCTATGCACCGGCAGATCATAATCCAATATTTTCACGATAGGAATCAGTTAATACAGACATAATTGATGGAAAAGATCCCAGAGAGGCTCCAATGTTATATCAAGATGTTAAATGTGGTCAGATACCTGATGGAAGAACTCTGTCTTGCAGGCCCTGCAGAATTGAAGTTCTCCAGGGCTCTGGTGTCCTCAAGGAGCTCGTTCCACCAGCGTGGAGCTGCCACAGAAAAGGCCCTAGCGATGGCCTATCTGGCCTCTTTAGGGCCAGGGAGCACTAGGTTTTGTGTCTCTGAACACAGCGCTCTCTGGGGAACATGTGGGGAAAGGCTTTCAGGTATGCTGGCCCCTGACCATAAAGGGCTTTATAGGTAAGAACCAGCACATTGAAGTGAATTCAGTAAGCTATAGGCAGCCAGTGCAATGCTTTCAGCGCTGGCTGGATGTGTTTGCACAAAGAGAGACCCAACAACAGCCTGGCTGCCACATTCTGCGCCAGCTGCAGCTTCTGAATTTGGGACAAGGGCAGCCCCATGCAGAGAGCATTACAGCAGTCTAATCTTGCTGTGACCACTGTGTTGCCAAGTCGCTACATTCAAGGAAGGGAACCAACTGCCTAATCAGACAACTGCCAATGCCTTGGAGATCTCCCGTTACAATACTAGCCAGGGCCAACCCTGCGTAGCTTCTGAGATCTGATGAGATCAGGCTTGCCTGGATCATTCAGTTCAGAACTCAGAAACATTAACCCACCTTTACTATTTTTCTTGATACACTTCAATGTCAAGTATTTCCCTTTGATTTCAGTGGCTGAAACAGACCTTAAATCCAAACATACAATTACAGGGCACAATGGCCTTGATCTATTACAAGACCAAACTGCTCTATCAGGACAACAAGATTTGCTACACAGATGTTACATCATCTGCAAATTGTCCTAAGATTCTTTTCCAGTGGACAATTCATATTATATAAGCAGACCTTCAGGAAGGTCTTGAGTTGTCTTTAACAACATACAGTTCCTAAAGCAAGCTTGTGACTCATAAGTCAAATTCAGACCACCCACCTATGGGGAACTGTCAGAGTCTTAATAAGACATTTGCTAGGAACTAGAAGACAAGGAGGTCAACCAGAACCTAGCAGGCAACAAAATATGGCTGGCATACTTGCTTCAATTTAGGTCACAAGTTGTCCAAGTCAACAGGAGAAATTTATTGCCACCAATATTCCCAATCTGCCTCATTTAGAAGTGAAACCCTGTATTTCAGTCTGCCATAACTACGGAATTGACATAGGAAACTTTGAATTCTTCAGTTTAACAGGTAGCTTCTTTAAAGAATGCCTGCAGTCCAACGCAATGACAAACTGCTAAAGTTTCAACACCAAATTAAGCCTGTAAGCAAAATGAGAAGAGCTTGAACAGCTCTCCTACCCAAGCTTGGCTCAACAATTCATAGCTAACTAAACAAGACAGACAAAATATGACTTAAACATACAGATCTGAGAGACTTAATGGTTCCATGTAAATACCTTAGAACAGGCAAGCAGTTTGTAACCCATCACACAAGTACAGTCCACCAGGCATGCATTTTGTTCTGCCAGGTGTTTTACAATCACCCTCGTGATTGTAGGGTTGCATTCCAGAGCTGCAAAGATGATCAGTCAACCCCCTGATAAACCACCATATGGTTGGTGGACTACATCAAAATTGATTAATTACAAAGGGAAGCAATTTGCTACTTAGTCACCATAAAAATCAAGGTTATCTACAGATGCTATATTACAGCAGTTTTAAAAAAGTTTTAAAGCAAGATCTTCATCCCAACTGTGTAATCAAGACAGGAATTGAGTGTATGGGCAAAAGGAAGGAAGAGATGAAATGACTATAAGAAAGGGGGAGATCACCTTAGTTAATTCAGTTATCTATGATACATATACTTCAATCCTTCTAGGCACCTGTGACCTGGGTACTAGCTCCTGCCACACACATCATGTGAAACAAGAAGAGTAGGGGCAAGGGGAACTTTACAGTTGCATCCTTTCTCCCTTTATTTCCATCTCTGGCTAGTGCTATCATGGATTCAAGTGGGTGTACTTGTAAAGGGCATTCCTTGACCAACCACTCACTAAGGAATATGCCAAAGTATGCTCCAGGTAAATATGAAAAACTGAAGAGCTCGGGACTAAGTTTTCCACAAAGTATATTTGAAAAACATGGTCTTAAAATACAAAATGCTGAAGACTGAAAAATTCATCCTGCTCCTAAATTTCTGGGCTGACTCCTAAAGCTAAAGCAAATTTATCAGGCTATGTACATTAAAAAACAGGATAATGAGTTAAGAAGGGAAGAGGGGAATAAAATGTATATAAAAGGCATACGTTCTTGTAAATGAAATGGAAATTTATTTTATGAATAATGGATCTAAAGCTTCGCATAGAACCTGTGTGAGAGAAGACGTTACATGGCATAGTCCAATGTAACTAACAAACAGCAGCAGAACAAAGTTTGAGTCCAGTAGCACCTTTAAGACCAACAGAATTTTATCCAAGGTATACGCTTTCCTGTGCAAGCACACTTCTTCAGATACAGTACCACTTACTTACAGTCTTAAAGGTGCCACTGGACTCAAACTTTGTCCTGTTGCTTCAGGCCAACATGGCTACCCACATCCATCCATGCGTATACAGTGTAAAAATGGCACACAGAAAGCAAGCATATTTAAGGAAAAAGTTAATTGGGTTAATATTCAAAATGGGTTCCAGATCTAGAAGTGTTAGAATGCTCTGCTCTCTTAGTAAGCCTGACAGCCAGAAACAATATTTATTAACTGAAAATGTTGTTGGAAGTATCCAAAATTTCAACTGTTCAAAAGCAGCTATATTTTGACTATTAAGGGTTATTAAGGGCTATAAACTCTTGTATGCATTTTTGCTGTAACTATCAGCAAAAGCATTAACTTTCGCCACTTCTAAAGAACCTGAGCTGGCCTTAAGGGCCGGCTCTGCTGGACTGTAATCTATAGCTGTTCTTGCAGACACCAAGGACTTCTAACTTTCCTGGTGAAACAGTTATGTGATTCTGCTCAGTGGCAGAGATCTCAACATCTCCCCAGGGCAGAAAGTGTCCATCTCCAGGTTCACATCTAACAGATCTTCCCCAAAGACTACAGAAGCCTGTAGAAGTCCACAAGCTGAAGATCACCTGTGATAAGGAGACCCAAGGACTACTGAATCAACTATATAGAGGAAAAGAGAATAAAAGGTATATTCCAACAAAAAAAAAACTTTGGTAAAGAAGGCGAGCTCAACATCAAGCAATCCCCAGGTACACCATGAAGGGTTTTTCTTCAGAGTCAGAAGGCAAGGCTTCTGTGCATAGGGCAACGGAAGCAATTAACCCTTTCTCAAAACCAGCAGCACTAATCAAAATTTTGTTGCCATTTGTGCTGGGTTTTTCCAATGTGATTTCAACTAACCTGAACATGCAATTACTAATACTTTAATCTGATCCCTATTAACTACTGTCTCAATTTGAATGTCTGACCAGAATTTAAACCCTGAATGATATTGCTGTGGGTAGTTTATAAATGCAATATTGAACAGTGGATGTTTGCAAGGTATATAAAGCAGTTTACAACCACATACTGCTGGATACACCACCTCTAGAAAGGGTGCCTAACATTTTCATGTAACTTAAGTGCTCTGGCTAGGCAGTAAAACTAGTATGGTATCTTGATAATACTACCATTAAAATGCATTTTAAAGACACCTCACTTCATTTTAGTTTCTAAATATTTCTCAGTTACCTGATGCAACAACAGAAAATGCAATCATGTAAAAAGTATTGTGCTAATTTCAGCATCAGATGTAGAACAGCACTTAACTAGCCTTCGCTGTTGAGGTCTAAAGTAGTTAGCACAAACTGAAAACTCAAGAACTACACATTTCTAGATTTACCCTTTGCAGTTATCTTCTATTTTCAGGGCCACTGACAAACTTGTTCCCCTTAGACATCATTGCTTAAAATAATTGCTGAACCCATTTGAGTAAAAGAAACAGTAAACGCACATTGGAAATCAAAGATGAAGCCCTGACTGCTAAAGCTGCAGGCATCTCCTTCACAGGCAATACAACTCTGCATCATAGTTTTACAACCAAACTCAGATTAGAAAGGCTATCAAGTGTCCTCTTCTTGCCTAGCTCCAATATTTCTTCACTATGCCTTGAGGATCTCATTTCAACATGTTCTTTCCTAAACATGGATGTAAAGCTTTTCCTTTCAAGAACCATTCAACACAAGACATGTTATACCACTAAAGAGAATTCTTCCCAACTGGGAGACAGCAGGTATCACTAAACAAGGAAGCTCCATCATTGCTAGTACTGGAGTATTCAATCCTGGAGAAAGAGCTGCGGTGACTCTGCATTATGCTGCCAGAGTTTAGAGATACTCCTACAATCGCCAGACGTCTCCAATAAAGTGCCTTTATTGCAAGAGATCCTGACAACTACTTGGCAAAACCTTAAAGATATTCTCTTTTCAGCATACCAGCTCCATGATATTCCTTGTTGGGGAAGTTGTACCTTCTATGGCACCAGCTGTTTTCTCTCTCTCTCAGTATTACAATACGTTCAAAGTACTTTGTAGGAGCTCAACAAGAGTTACACGTTACAGAGATGAGCAAAGTAACGACAGATGGTTTCGTTATTGTTGTTAGCGGCATCCCAACCTTCAGTTCTAGAAGCCCTGTCAGCAGCCTTTGGGATGCCAAGAGCAGCTACTGCACCATCTGCCTCCAAACCCCGGTTATACGAACACCGAAAGTGCAGCTTGAGGCTCTCGGCGATCCTTTCCCACGCCAAGTCTGCAGCACCTCCCCTTCCCAGATCAGTTGAGGCCAGCCTACTCGTCAACAAGCCGGCAACTCCACGCGCCCGATCAACACTGAACAGCAGGGCGGGACTGTTTCATTTGCGGCGGCGGCGGCAGCATCCAGCACCGCCCGCCGTTCCCTATTTACTCATGTTAGTTTCTGGCGCAAGGAATTTTCCACCCGGTCGCTTTATGCGCCACGCAAGTGGAGCCCTCGAGATTCTGTCAACTCCCATGTAGAACTCGAACGCTGCAGTAAAAGGGGCGGCGGCGGCGGCAACTCAGTCGCTATAGCAACACTGCCCCCCCCCCACACACAATCCCAACGGCCTTCTAAAGGCTCCCGACAAGAAAACGGGCGAGAGAAAGAAAACCGTCACCGCCTCTCCCTCGCACAGAGGCGGGGGGGAGGGGGGAGAGACCGGGTCGCCGACAACAACCGTCAGCGCCAGTTTGAATTCTGCCACAGAAAACTGACGCGCGCGCGAGAGAGAAAAGCCATCCTCCCACGCTGTCTTCCCACCTGCTCTCGAGCCACCTCCTGTAGTCAGGCGCTCTCCTCCCAGCCCCCGCTAACAGCATAAACGCCAGATCCGCGCGGTTCACCCCCCGCCCCCCCCCCCCCCCCGGGCAGCTACACAAGAAACACCAACAGCCCAAAATGCTAACCATAGTGGCTTGTGCCGAGCCTGGCGGCGATAACTGCAGCTAACGCGCAAGACAGATACAGCCTGGTGGGTGTAAAAGGCGGGAGTGGCGCGCCGCTGGTCCCTCTCCTCCGGCTTCCAGACCGCTCAGCGCCTCGCCTTGCACTGAACGCAACGCGCCTCCCGGCAGCGCCTCATAAACCACCTCACCGCCCTTCTGGATCCCTCCGCTATCTCCCCTCCCCCTTTCCAACAGCCAACACAGGGAACGCAGGGCAAAACGAGATCCGGCTCCTTACCCTCGATTACTGAACCCAACATTCTGCTGCTGCTATGTATCTTCCTCCCCTGCCTTTAATTTCATATACATTCTCTCAAAATGCTCACCGGAGGAACAGTCTTAAAACAGTTTAGAAGAGGAAATCTTTAAAACTCGCAATTTGGGAAATGGTGTAACGGTTATTTAAAAAAAAAAAGAACTGTTTCGTTTAGCGGAAGAAGATTGAGGAAGGGCAACGTGTGAGTGAACGACCATCTAACGGGCTCCGCTGATTGGTGGCTTCGTACCTGCAATGCGTCACTTGGGCATGCACAGTCTGAGCTGGGCGTGATGCGCCCCCTACTGAGAAGTCTGGTAGCGGAGCCGGGCCAGAGGCAGAAGTGTCCGAGGAGGCGGAAGGAGGTGATGGTGGCGCAGTAAGCAACTCGTCGCCTGTAGGACTGTGCGTTTTGTGCTTTCCCTGTAAAGTTTCCTCGGCTACGGATGAGGAAGATGAAAGAAAAGCCCTATTTGGCAAGACTGAGGAGGACTCGTGCAGAGAGCAAACTGGGAACTGAGAAATCCCGCAATTTCATTAGACAGTTAGCGTTTGAAGACTACTAAACCCGGGAATGCCCGCTGAGAGTGGGCAGAGGGAACAAAGAAGTGGTTTTGAGGGGAAAGAGATGTAGAGAGGTTGGACTGAAGCCGATTTGAACAGCATAACCAATAAGCTTTGAAAGACTCAAATGTTCTATAAAGTTAAGTGGCGGATGCCCTGATTCTTGCGAGAAAGAAGTTATTTCGGGGGGGGGGGGGTGTTCCGTTCCTATTAGAAATGGCTGAAGCTGACAACACACACACACACACACACACACACGAAGCTTGGGGGAACAGGGTAAAGTGGGGAGGGGTGAACCGTTTGGGTTGATGAAAAAGTATGGGACTAGTCTGCGGTTCAGCCTGCCTTTATAGGGGAAGTCGCTTCCCGAAGCGGGCAGGGACTATCAGGTGTTTCGAAGGAGCCCGCGTACTTCTTTCTCCCTCGGGTCGTTACAAATGGCAGAAGTTTGGACCGGGGGGGGGGGGGGGGGTGCGCGCAGAGGACGTGTGGGATGAGGGGAATGTGGAGGGTCACGTGTTTTTCAGCAACGGGGACCGGGTTCTTGCCCGGTGTATGGGGGGGGGGGGGGGGTAACGTGGCGAGGGAAATTTGGGAAGGTTCAGAGCATTATGGATAAACGTGAGATTTCATGTGCCGCAGCCGGTTAAAGGTACATGGGGGGGGGGGGGGGGGGCTCCAAGCGTTCGAGAGCCTTCCCCTATGGACAGGGCTGGTGAAAGGTGTGGTACAGGAAGGGGGAAAATTGAATGCAGCTCTGCTTGTGCTGCAGGGACGTTGTCTTTATGGGCAAGGCAATTAATTTTACAGCTCAGACGAGGAAAGCCGCTTGAGAAGACCACGACGATTTTAGGGGCAGCTCGAAAATAGTTAGGGGTTGGTCCTCGGTCTTTAAATCGAATTCCAACAGAGGTAGAGAAATAAAAGTCGCGTGATGGCTGTTGAAAGGCATAAAAGTTTAACCGCTCATGGCCAACAACTGAGGAATATTTATGGGATGAAGGTTAAAGTCTGCATTCTAAAAACAGGGCTTGGGGAAATTTATCTTTTACATTATCTGCCAGGTTATGTTGTGGGGGGGGGGGGGAATATAAGAGAGAAGAGGGTGCATCTATTTTATAGAGAAATTGAATTATATTGGGGTCTTGGTCCAGGGGACAATATATGGGGGTTGTGTTTATAACCTTTGTCTAGATGTGGACTTTCAGGGGTTGACTTGTTAAATGTAAATGCAAGATACATTAAAAATGTATTTTCAAAAAATGGATAGAATTTTTTATTTACCATCTCCTTTTAAAAATGTTCAGCTATATTGTGTCCCTTTTAAAAATATTTCATTGTAGTACAAAACCATCTTAAAATCTGTGGTACATTAATGACCCAATATCAAATATATTTTATGTAAAGATGATTTACTTTTCTTCATAAAAGAACAAATGTGGGGCAATAAAAATTATGAGGTCAAATAGTACAAATATGGTTAATGGGATTTTATGTTGTTGTGGAAATTAGACGTGTTTAGAATCCGTCAGTTAACCAGTATACACATTCACTTTCCATGTCAATAGACAGAAACATTGTTGTGCCTTTGCTTCTGGAAGATTCTGGGCATGCAAAAATTCAAATAAGTGGTCTCATTTGTTGTCCTTATATGTATACAGACAGGACAACCTGACAGGAATCCTGAGTTTCACTGGTGTTTTTGGACCTGGTATGAATTCTCTAGTGCAAAAAGGCAGCTGGATTGCACGACCAGGCGCACGTGCATAATATAAAGTAGTGTTGACACACATTTTAATTCTTATACTAGTAAATTGGTGTACATATTGCAAAAATATGCAACAGAGACTTCATTTAAAAAATAATTCACTTGGTGAAAGGACTTTTTGTTCTGAGATTTAGTATAACTTTGGAGATGTGGGCAGACTGATTAGACCAAGGCAATTCTGGGGCATTTAAAATTATTTAGTGATATTAAATGCTGGTGCTTTAATTCAGTTACAAGTTTCTGTATTGATTTGGGGAAAGGTTAGTACTTCTACTAGTTAGGATGTTTCAGGAAAGTATAGCAATGTATGATGGGGAGTGATAATTTTCCTCTGGGTAACAGTGGGTAACAAAGTGGAATTTGAAGAAAAACTGATTGGGAAAGTTTTAGATGTGTCTAGATTTTGAGACTTTATGACGTGGGGAGCAGTGGGTTGGATCCCTCCTAAAATGTCCATGCATGAATGGGGGGATTGTTGGTGATTTCTCCTAAAAAAAATATTGGGCGGGGGGGTCCATCCCTTATTTTTATTTAATTCATTTGTACCTAGCCTTTCTTCTCAATGGGGACCCCAAAGCGGCTTACAGCATTCTCCTCTCCTCCCATTTTATCCTCACAACAACCCAATGAGGTAGATTTGGCTGAGAGTGTGTGACTGGTCCAAGGTAGTTTAGGCTGACAGTGTGACTGACCCAAGGTCATCCAGTGAGCTTCCATAGCACAAGTGGGAATTCAAACCTCGGTCTCCCAGATACTAGTCTGACAGTCTTAACCTCTCTTAAGAGCAGCATTGAGGGGCATTTCACACTGCAGCATAAGTGTAGTATGGAGAAGTCACACCTCCACAGACAGAAATTATCCTTCCATTTTAGCCAGGATCCAACCCAATGTTGATGGGTTTTAGAGTGAAACCGTGCAGAGTTTTGCAGTGCCATTCTAAGCTGGGCTATTCTGAAGTCTACTGAAGTCTACGCAATTGGGCTTACTCTCAGGAAAGTGGTTTTAGGATTGCACTGTGAATTAAACATTCCTCTGAATCTGGTTAGGCATCCTTTCCTCTGGTGCAATGAAGAGTGTAGTATTGTAAACCAGAATAGATCAATGCCTTTAGGAAACAAAGCCCGAGGACAGATTAGAGTTCTGCCGCGCTACAGGAGCGCAGCAGAACAAGCCGGGACGAACTGCCCCGCAGCGCGACGTTCAGACACTGCTGCAAGGAAGCCGCCTGCAGCATCCACACTGCGGGCAGCTTCTGGCGGCAGCAGCAGAATGCCGCACAGCTCCGCCCACGTGCGTTCACACCCGCTGGAAGCGGATGGAATGTGCACGCAGCCACCGGGACACCACTTGGAAGTGGTGCCCGGCTACTGCGGGAAGAGTGCGCCGCCACACGAGGTGAGTCCGGGGTGCCTCCGCGGGGCAGATGTGGCAGTCTGGACGCCCGCTCTGCCTCCGCTTTTAAAGCGGAAGCAGAGCGGGCTAGACTGCCAGTCTGTCCTCAGCCAAAATAGTAGAGTCCAAAATCATGCAGAGTAGAGGTTATTTAAATATCCCAACGTGTTCTGAATCCACTCCTTATAATGTGAACAACACTTTGCCACAGACTTCATTTTGTAGGTAGTATCTGGTACAGTACTGATGCCTCTGTATTCTAACCAAGTGTTCATAACATTTTAAAGATTAACCCTCCCCTGTTAATATGTTTCCCGTGATGCACGTATGAGACTAATCAACATTTAAAACTTGCTTTGTAATGTGGCTCAAATGTTATCTAAAGCTTTATTTAGTTAAAGCATTTTTATGTTGCCTTCCCACCCAATTGATCTGCAAGGTGGTAAAAATTAAAAAAATAGAACATTTAAGCAGTTAAAAATACAGTTTAAATGGTAAAATAATTCAATTTAAACACATAAGGTAAAGGTTTCCCTTGCTCAAAAGCCAGTCAAATACGACTCTAGGGATGCGGTGCTCATCTCCATTTCGAAGCTGAAGAGCCAGCACTGTCCAAAGCCATTGCTGTGGCATGTGGCCGACATGACTAGATGTCTTAACCACTTGAGCCACTGCATAAACAACACTAAAAGGAGGGCCAGTAACTGTTGTTGGGAGTATGCCAGACATAACAAAAGTTTTCACCTGCTGGAGAAAAACACTGATGGAGACAGATAAATCCCTCTGGGAAGGGGGTTCCAAAGTTTTGGTGCCACGTCCAAGTAGGCCTTTCTTGGGTTGCCACCTATCTAGCTTCAGATGGCAGGGGAAACTGAAATGAGCTTCAGAGATTATCAGAGAGTACGGGTAGTTTCATATAGGGCAAGGCATAGCATGGACATAAGAGCAAGCTGCAACAGCTGCAAGCAACCACATATCCACACCTAATCATAGAAACAGAAAAGTAAAAAAAAAAATACTGCTTCTTGGTAAAATGCACACTTTGGTAAATATACTAAATTTTTGCTTATCAAACAGCTGTCTGCCATACTGTAATAAAAAGCTGGCTAAATAGGCCTGGGAGGAAGTAATCCATGTTAACTGACGTTCAAGGTGCACACTGAAGAACTACAACCACACATGCAAAGTGCAGGATTGCTAAATGTGAATAAAGTGCCAAACTAAATGAGTAGGAGGATTGACATAATCCTTATTTAGACACCTGAGCAATGTAGTAGGATTTGCTAATGAATTCTCTCTCCCATTGCCTGTTTATTGCCACTTCTTCACTTGTATCATTTGGGGGAAGCTTTTTAAATTATATTTATACTCCATCTTTCTATCAAAGACCCCAGAGGCAGCTTCCAAAATAATCAAATAATAATGCATTCAAATGACAAAAAGCCATTTAAAAAGCAACAGTACAGCTGAAATGAAATTGGCAGGGAACGCACAATATAGCAATCAGCTTGTACTTCCCCCAAAGCTATCTGAAATAGCCAAGTCTTTCTTGCTCATCAAAAGACAAACAGTTATGGGGGCTCAGTGGGCCTCTTTAATGAGGATGTTTCACAGCTGAGACATCATGACTAGAAAATCCCTTCCTAGCCTACTTGCCCATCCTATTGAGGATGCAAGGCAGGTGGCAGAGTAGGGCCTGTGATGATGAACTGAGTGTTTAGGTATGTACATATGAGGTGTGTACTGTCCTTAGTCCTAGAATTGAGGTATATTGTTATATTGTAACTTATATTATAAGTCCTTGTTACAGTGTATCTTTGACAGAGCATTTCTAGATTTTTCCTTTTAGCAAAAGTTTGTTTTAACTCTCATGCAGCATATGTAGCACGATATTCTGTTTCCCAGCTAATAAACTGGGAATAGCTGTACTTCTGTTTTCCTTTTTAAAACTTTAAATCATGGGCAAGGTGAGCTGTAATGTTAGGGAAGGTACAAAGCATGCATGAAATGTTGGGCAACCGCCGCATTAGGGTTGGGTACACTTGGTGGGATGTATTCCTTTACAGTTATTGCTTTACACAAGGATTTATTGCTTGCACTTGAGTCGTAGAATGGGCAGGACACATTCAGACTTGAAAGGGCATTTTCGGAATAAGATAAAACTTCTTAAACATTCCAGTGGAAGAACTAGCACATGGCCCTTGCCTGAGCTCAGCGTGAAATGGAGGGAATGGGTTTTAACATTGCTCTCCCTTCCCCTTTGTTCCTTCAGGAGTTCCGGGGTTTCTCCTGTAGCCATCTTTATATGTGACCTCAGGCCGGATATACTCCTCACCTCCCTCTGCAGTCTTTCAAGACTGCCCAGTCCCATGATACCATGGCAAGATATCCCTTCTGGCCTCTCCTGCCACAGTGTCCTTGCCCCGAGAGTACTGGAGGAGCAGTCTGCTGTTGTTATGGTGCCATTCACTGCTGCTATCCCTGCCCAGGTGGCCATGAGGATCTGCCAAAACAGTGCCTGAGGGCTAAAACTTCATCAGCAGTAGCAGTAAGGATTTAACCTTGCTGAACTTGTGGTCACTTTGGGAATTTAGAGAATCACAAAATGATGGGATAAATAGGTTCCTGCGCAGAGGCTGTAGCATGGAAAGCATTTACGTTTAAGAACAACACATGTCACTTGGGCAGTAAAGTTTGGGCTTGTCTGTCTATGTATACCAGGGTCCCAGTTCAGGGCAGAACTCCAAAAGAATGGGGGAGAAAATAACTCTTAAAAGACAAAAAAGTCTTTATTCCCCCAGCAACATGCAGAATAGGAAACGGAAGGGCATGAATGGCAAAATGAGACAGAAAACAGTGGTATACAAAACCTTTACGTAAGCCTACCTGCCTATTGTCTATGGGGGGGAACCTGGGGGGAATAAACTGTCTAGCAGTAAGGCAGGCTGGGGGGGCAGGTGCTCTGGTGGAATTAAAGGGGAAAAGAAGACATACTAGCCTGATCCAGAAGAGGAAAGATGGGCAAGAGCCCAGTCTGGGGTCAGGTGATGAAAACTGGGTCTGAGGATGACATTCCAGCCCAAGAGTGGAGGTCTAAAAAATGAACCAATTGTAAGGTTGGGGAAGCAGGCTTGGGCTCGGAAACCAACTACAGGATGCCTGGAGGGTGATTTTTGTATCCCTTTAATTATATCAAGAAAGTGGCAATGGCTTCAGGGGGACAGGATTGGATTTAGGGTAAAAGCTTGAAATCTTATCAGAAAATTTGATAATAACTGCTAAAGTTGTCCCATGAAGAAAGCTGAAATGATGAGACTAGTGTCTGCTTTATAAAATTAAGCTAGGATGTCAGTGATAAGAACATGGGTAATGGGTCAAAACCATTGGGGAAGCTTGGAGACTATTTAAAATTACAATCCTAGAGGCTCAGAGAAAATATACACCGCGGGTTAGGAAAGGCACAAATAGGTATAGAAAAAAGCCTCCATGGTTAGCAAACAAAGTAATGGAAGCTGTAAAAGGTAAGAAGGATTCCTTTAACACAGGCTGTGGCAAATAAAATGCAAGTCTGTGATCAGGTAGGCAAAAAGGGAATATGAGGAGCATATAGCAAAAAACATAAAGACCAACAATAAAACTTTCTTCAAATACATTAGAAGCAGGAAACCAGCCAGGGAAGCAGTGGGGCCCTTGGATGACCATGGGGTAAAAGGTGTAGTGAAGGATGATAGGGAAATAGCTGAGAAGCTAAATGCATTTTTTACCTCTGTCTTCACTGTGGAAGATGAGAAGTGCCTGCCCACTCCAGAACCACTGATTTTGGGAGAGGGGTTGAAAAACCTGAGTCAGATTGAGGTGACAAGAGAGGAGGTCCTACGTCTGATAGACAATTTAAAAACAAATAAATCACTGGGCCCAGATGGCATAGATCCTTAACATAAGACAAGAAGAAGAGAAGAGATTGGATTTATACCCCACCCTTCACTCACTTGGAGTCTCAGAGCGGCTTACAAACTCCTTTCCCTTCCCCTCCCCACAACAGACACCCTGTGAGGTAGGTGGGCCTGAGAGAGCTCTTTCCCAAGCTGTCCTTGAGCAAACAGCTGGTACAGAGCTATGGCTTGCCCAAGGTCATCCAGCCAGGTGCAAGTGGAGGAGTGGGGAATCAAACCCAGTTCTCCCAGATTAGAGTCCGCGCACTTAACCACTATACCAAACTGACAAGCAAATGTTGGATCAGGCCAATGGCCCATCCAGTCCAGCACTCTGTCACACAGTGGCCAAAAACACCAGGTGCCCTCAGGAGGTCCAGCAGTGGGGGCAGGACACTAGATGCCCTCCCACTGTCCCCCCCCCAAAGCACCAAGAATACAGTCCATCACTTGCCCCAGACTGAGAGTTCCTATCTATACCTTCTGGCTAATAGCCACTGAAGGACCTCTGCTTCATATGTTTATCTAATTCCTCTTGAAGCCGTCCATGCTTGTAGCCGCCACCACCTCCTGTGGCAGTGAATTCCACGTGTTAATCACTCTTTGGGTGAAGAAGTACTTCCTTTTGTCCGTTCTAACCTGACTGCTCAGCAATTTCATGGAGTGCCCATGAGTTTTTATATTGTGAGAAAGGGAGAAAGGGACTTCTTTCTCTACCTGCTCTATCCCATGCATAATCTTATAAACCTCGATCATGTCACCCCTCAGCCGTCATTTCTTTAAGCTAAAGAGCCCCAAGCGCTTCAACCTTTCTTCATAGGGAAAGTGTTCCAACCCTTTTATCATTCTAGTTGCCCTTTTCTATACTTTTTCCAATGCTATAATATCTTTTTTGAGGTGTGGCAACTAGGACTGTATACAGTACTCAAAATGAGGTCGCACTATCGATTTATACAGGGGCATTATGATACTGGCTGATTTGTTTCAATTCCCTTCCTAATAACCCCCAGCGTAGCATTGGCCTTTTTCATTGCAGTCGCACACTAGTCTCAACATTTTCATTGAGATACCTACTAGGACTCCAAAACTCTTGGTCAGTTTCTGCCAGTTCAGACCCCATCAACATGTATTTATAGTTAGGATTTTTGGCTCCAATATGCATCACTTTGCACTTGGCCACACTGAACCCCATTTGCCACGTTGATGCCCACTCACCCATCCTCGACAGATCCCTTTGGAGTGCCTCACAATCCTCCCTGGTTCTCACCACCCTGAACAACTTTGTGTCATCTGCAAATTTAGCCACTTAACTGCTTACTCCCAACTCCAAATCATTAATAAACAAGTTAAAAAGCATCAGACCGAGTACTGATCCCTGTGGTACCCCTGACCCCTTCAGGCTGACATTGGCTGGGGCAGGGCTGGAAGTTTTTCCCAAGAGCTTGACTGAATAAAGTTGCGGAATAGAAGATTTTTGGCAAAGTCAGAAACTTCAGTTATTGTCCAGCAAACCTGAGTCAATTATTCATAGTCAGGGGATGAGGGAGCTCTATAGGCTTGAGGCAAGAGGTCTTTAACAATATGTTCCATAGAGCATTCCAGCAGGTGGGCTATTCCCTTTTTATATTGTCCAGAGGAATTACTGCCTGTTTCAGGAGGGGCCCTATTTAATATCAAGCCTCTGGATACAAGCTAGAGGATCTTTAGGGGTTAGCAACTGTGGGGTGTCCCTATGTAGAAGGGTCTCGTAGGTATCAGGAAGTTTCAACAAGACAAAAGGTGCCAAGCAATGCTCCCTCTAAGCTGTGGAGTCTTGTGAGCAAAAATTCTACTTTGTGAGCTACTGGCATTAAAGTTGTGAGTGAGCAATTTGGCCACTGCATAAATTAGTTTGCTCTGCAGCCATCCTTCCTGAGCGAAGACAAAAATGTGTGAGACAGAGGCTAAATAACTGTGAGCTAGCTCACACTCTCAGCTTAGAGGGAACACTGGTGCCAAGCTTCCTTCTTTGATAAAGGTAGTTATTTCAAAATGGCTACTCCATGCAGAGTACCAAGTCTTCCTAGGCTCTTCTGAAACAACTTCTATGCCAATAAAGTAGAGGAATGCAAGGACTTACTTTCAGGAAGAAGCAAGTGGGCCTTAAGAGACATGTCAACGGTACCATGGCACCCATAGGTGCCACACTGGATATCATTATGATATACAGCCACATTCAGCACTGTGATTGTCATAGCTGCCACACTAGTTGGGAGGAAATTACATTTTCCCCAGACCAGATTATCACAGCTTGAGTGCTGACTATGTTCAATGTCATACCAAGAGGAGCTTTGCTTTGAGGAACACATTTGGATCTCGTGTAACAACTAAATAACAATTGTGCAATCCATGCATTAAATAAAGTGCCTTAAGCTAGCCACTTTAATTGAGTAGCCCATATAATTACTTTGCAATACATAGTGTCGTTTAGACACCCTATCTGCTATCACATGTGGCTAATCTCACATTACTGGAAGTAAAGAAGTGACTACAGAATAAAAATTTATCCATATCAGTTATCTTGTGAATAAATAACACCCCCTTGGTGTTGTCCTACATAGAATCATAGAGTTGGAAGGGACTTCCAGGGTCATCTAGTCCAACTCCCTGCACGACGCAGGAAATTCACAAATACCTCCCCCACACACACTCCCAGTCACCCCTGCTCTATGTCTAGAAGAGGGCAAAAAAACCCAACATCTAGGATCCCTGGCCAAATTGGCCTGGAGAAAATTGCTTCCTGACCCCAAAGTAGCGATCAACATTTCCTTGGAGGTGTAAGAAAGGGCCACAAGAACTAAGCACTGATGCAATCCTTCCTGCCCTTCCTCTCATGATCTGCCTAAGTTCACAGAATCAGCATTGCTGTCAGATGGCCATCTAGCCCCGGTTTAAAAACCTCCAAAGAAGGAGAATCCACCACCTCCTGAGGAAGCCTGTTCCACTGAGGAACCACTCTGTCAGGAAGTGCTTCCTAATGTTTAGACAAAAACTCTTTTAATTGAAACCCGTTGGTTCTGGACTGGCCTTTCAGGACAACAGAAAACAACTCCACACCATCCTCTATATGACAGCCCTTCAAGCATTTGAAGATGGTCATATCACCTCTCAGTCCTCTCCTCTCCAGGCTAAACATACCCAGAACCTTCAACCTTTCCTCACAAGACTTGGTCTCCAGACCCCACACCATCTTCGTTGCCCTTCTCTGGATATGTTCCAGCTTGCCCATATCCTTCTTAAATTGTGTTGCCTAAAACTGAACACAATACTCTAGGTGAGATCTAACCAGAGCAAAGTAAAGTGATACCATCATTTTGCGTGATCTGGACACTATTCTTCTGTTGATACAGCCCAAAATCATATTTGCCTTTTTATCTGCTGCATCACACTGCTGACTCATGTTCAGTGTATGGTCTACTAAGACTCCTAGATCCTTTTCACACATACTATTGCCAAGACAAGTCTCCCCTATCCTATAATTATGTATTTGATTTTTCCTACCTAAATGCAGAACTTTACATTTATCCCCATTAAAAAAATTTTTATTTCTTTTAGCCCAGTTTCCCAACCTGTCAAGATCATCCTGTATCCTGACTCTGTCTTCTCCCATATTTGCTACCCCTCCCAATTTAGTATCATCTGCAGATTTAATAAGCATTCCCTCTATTCCTTTATCCAAATAGATTATAAAGATGTTGAACATCCTTCAACGTATCCCTGATAACAATAGGGATAGGCTTATGTATTTATTTTATTTTCAACATTTATACCCTACTTTTCTGCCCTCATTAGGGCCACCAAGGCAGCCCCAGATTAAAAATGTACTCATGACACTTAACTGACCAACCCCACCAACCCACTTTAGAATGTTTTATGTTGCATTAGATCTGGTTGTGCTCATTATATCATTATAGCAACTCCAACAGTAATGTTTACTATCTAAATAGGTAACAACAGAAAGGGAAGCAATGCACTGTCATGTAACATTTAGGCAGTCAAGAAGAATCCTGGTGGACCCAACTAGAGATCCATCTAGTTCAGCAACCTGTTTTCTGAATGATCAGGAAGGCTGTCTGTCCCTCTCCATACTATTCCGATGTAGCCTGCCTCTGAGCGTGGTGGTTCCATCAGGATGGACACAATCCAGGTGAGGTCATTAAAAGTAAATAAGGTATTCTGTTGGCTACATTAGAAGAAACACACTTGTCCTGTGGTGTCTTCCTTAACAATTCAAAGTTAACCTGACAACAACAAAAACAGGCTATGTGCTGCCCATACACTAATAAGTGTACCCAGCAGAGTCAAGATAGATCCAACCCATTCAGAGATCAAATTTCTAGGTATTTGGAAAATGGACTGAAATGTAAACAATACCATCTCTAGTGCACAACAGTGTTTTGAGTGCCTGTTAACTTTTAAAGGCATCCCTCAGATCTCCATACCAGGTTGAATAGGGGCAAAACAGGCAGTAATTTACCAGGGGCAGGTAAACAAAAACAGGCACTGTAACTGGTAAGTGTCAACAGCTGGAGCAAATGTTTCTCTACTCTTCTGTTTTTTTATTATTATTTATTATTCTGTATTTTATTATAAAAATCTATTTAGAAATAAGGTAATTCTAAAACAACGATTAACATGAATATGTGGCTCTGTAGTCTGAATTCATATATATGCTTTCCAGAGAGCATCATTCCTACTGTATATTGTTGCATGCCTTAACCTTTCTAAAACTTAGCTGCCTTATCCATTTTGTCTCCCTGGCACACTTGTCTGATGCACAGCTAGAAGCTTAAGTAATGTGCGTGCAGTGTTAATCACAAAGGGGACCAAAATCTGGCGGCAGAAAGTGCTGTGTCCAGTCACAGCTGACTTACAGCAGCCCCAGAGGTGGCTTGCCATTGCCTGCCTCTGCGTTGTGACTCTGGGCTTCCTTGGGGGTCTCCCATTCAAGTACCCATCAGGGCTGACCCTGCTTAGCTTCTGAGATTTAAGGAGATGGGGCTAGCCTGAACCATCCAGGTCAGGGAGGACAAAGTCTAACAGGCTGTAAATTTTTATGCTCTTCTTTCCCCGATATGGAAAACAGTGTTGGAACAGGAATTCCTAGGGTCGGGCAATAGGCACTGAGCCAGAAGAGAGGCAGATCTGGGCATGGGTAGGGATACATCGAGCTTGTGGATAAAGCACAACATTTCTATTTCCTCACTTTCCTGCAGATGTTTTGGTCTCTCAGATATGCAGATAATCCTACCCCTTGTAGAAGACAAGTAAGAGGGCATTTGGAATCTCTGATGATGCAAGCCATTAAGAACTGGAACAGAATTTTTAAAATCTGCTATTTAATCTGAATGTCTCCTATAAGTGCCTTTGGGAATGAAGTCATTCACATACAAAGCTGAAGAACAGCAGCAGTACAAGCATTCCAATGTTTCTAGCCTGCATGCCTAAAAGTTTTAAACTGTGCACTTTCAGTGCACAATTGCATGCATCCCTGCTTCCTCTGCTGACTTAGGGGTAATGAAAGAGGAACCCATCATAACAATGGTAGCACTGGTCCCTACATAGCTTCACTGTAAAAGCCATCCTATATTTAAACTGACTAAATTCAAGCAAGAGAGTTCCTCTAATTGTAGACCAAGTCCTTGCCACATAGAAAATATATGTCCTGCTAGCCAATATACACCTAGCCTATGAGCATAATATCTAAGGCTCAATAGATAACTCTGGCAAGAAAAGCTTTGATCAGTTTTAGACAGCCCTGTTTCTCTTCAGTGTAGTCTCAGTATCTATGATCTCTTGCTGGAGAAGTTGCATAACTCCTTCTTGTCAGCCTGTTCCCATTGTCAGAGAGTTTCTATCTTTAAGTACCGCCAGTATAGGGAATTAGTTTTGTATCCTAAATAACCTGTGAAAATTTCTAAAACTAGCCAAACAGTACACAGTTATTGAAAAGTTTGCTTGAAAAGTTTGCTTGAGTAATGCAACACTTCAAACGACAGACTCAACCCCATTGAATTTCCAAGCAAAATCAGAAGTATTTTATCAAAATATATTAAGTATAACATTTTCCTATTGTTTGTGAATTCCAGGGAAGGGGTATTCACCCAGTCCTTGATGGGTCTTGCTTAGGGTTGCTAACCAGCAGCTGGCAACCGGTGGGAGGTAGGGTTGCTAGTCCCCAGGTCCCAGTGGGGGTTCCCCTGCTTTCTGGGGCTTCTGTTTGGGGGTGGGAAACCCCACCCCCAAACAGCCAAGCCTGGGCGCAGCATCCCTGATGTGATGACATCACCCAGAAGTGACATCATCACATTGGGGGCGTTGTGTGCAATGCTCTGGTTTGAGGGCAAAACTCTATGGTAAGTTTGGCCTAAAACCATAGAGTTTTGCCCTTAAACCAAAGTATCACCACACGATTTCTGGGTGATGTCATTGCATTGGTGACATCCTGGAATGTTCCCCAAATCCCCCCACCAGCATGGTGAGGGGACCTGGCAACCCTGGAGTCTGGAGGGGTGGGATCATGGGGGTGCCATCAGATTACAGCATTACATCACTTGTGGGGAAAATCCTAGAAGTGACATAATGCTGTCACACCAATAAAAATCCCCCCCTCAGTAGCTGCTGGAGTGCCAGCAGGCAACAGGAGCTGTGGGTGAGAGATCTCCCTCCCCCAGCAGGTAAATGGCAAGCCTGGTCCTGCTCTTAGGTAGCGCTTGGCAGGAACAAGTAGGTTTACAGAACCCCCTTTCGGAGAACAAAGACTTGTTTCCTGGGAGTAAGCTCCACTGAATAACATGGGAATTACTTCCAAGAAGACCTGCTTGGGATTGTTCCCATGACCACTTAATTACAAGGCAAGAAGATTCTCATAGCCTTCTTAAGACAAGTACACCTTTTTGCATAGAACCAAATTTAATTACCAAAAGCTCAACCCAATGGGACTAAACTACCCCATGCAAATATCACAGGTGGAAATGAACTGTTCCACTGTAGACCACCCTGTTACTCTGTACATTTATTATATATACTCTGTAGCACAAACCATGGCCTGAAGAGATTGGCTAACTTTAAGATTATTCCGCCCGCCTTTTAACTTAACAGGGTGTGTTTAGTCCAAGAGAGAGAGGATGCTCATTTTATTTTCCTTTGCTCAATAGTTAGAGGGGTTTTTTTTTTGCTCAAGTGTATGTTTATATGCTTTTTGTAAGTTATAACTGCAATTACAAATGAAGTTAAATTTTTCCTTTTATGAAACTGGTGTTATGGTGGTCTGTTTTGCACCTGCATAAAACCTAATTCGGTACAGAGAGAATGCAGGGAGATGCCTGTGTGGATCTGAATTACTCTAATATGCAAGATTTCCAAGACTTCCCCTGCATCCATGGTGATTTGGAGTAGGAAGGCAGTTCTTAATTTGAAGCTTAAAAAAGAAGAAGACAAAAATAGAATGTCTGGTCCAGATAATTAGACAGCCATCTCTATAATTCATACCTAGTGGTAGCAGTGAAAAGGAATTGAATGTGATGGGAAGGGTGGAATAAAACTAGAGAGATGACCTCATCAGATTTACATATATAAATACCATTAGTCTTTACGCTGCCACAGAACTCCTGTTTATCCTTGCTGCTACACACCTGCTCCTCTGGAATTCAGTAGCCTAGTGGCAGTGGTATTCTGGATAAAGTCTGATCAAACTCAAATACTTCATTTGTTCTTGGTGCATTTACCCAATCCAAGTTTGTCCTAAGTCTGATAGAATGTAGTTATGCAACCTGGATATTATGGCTGCCTATCCATGGCAATCAAGCTCCAAGCTAACTGGGGTCAGGCCAAAGCAATAGGCTAAAGTCCAAGTTCTATACAATTCTCAACACCAAGTAGATACATTTACAGTATTTGTATGTTACCTTTCTGCTCAATGAGGGTCACTGAGGCAGATAACTCAAATATTATAAAACATACCAAAGCAATTACTAAAAACAAAACTAAAACACTTGAAGCACATCAAACAGTAAATGAAACATGGGGCAGGAAGAAGGGATCACTGAGGGAACTCCAGATGAAACAAAAAAGGTCTTCACTTCTGATGAAATAGTGACAAAGACAGATGAATATCCCTGGGGATAAACAAATATTGCGGAGAAAAAAGGGCCCAAAAGGCCCTTCGTTGGGTTGCCACCCACCTAATCTCAGAAGGCAGGTGCACCTGAAGCAGGGCCTTGGAAAATAACTTTAATGATCAGGTGTGTTCATATGGGAACAGGTGATACGCTGTCCACACAGCTATTCAACAGGTAAAGGATAGTATAGATGTCTGTGACACATCCTAGTGGCTGGCATTATTAGAATAAACCAATTAGATTAATTCCATGGTTTTATGGGCTTCCCACCATCTGTAAATATATACAGTGATATGCAGGGGAAACATATTTAATGACACTCAGTCGCTCATCTATTTTATGGCCTAATTTCAATACAGCTGAACATTTGAACCCCTTATAGAAAAATAGCTAGCCCTGTGATTATTTTAAAAGCTATTCCTGTGCAGCTTTAAATGGTCACAATGTAGCATATGAGCCACAAAGCAATTAACTTAGGAAGGAAAGCTAAAGATTTGAAATGGTAGCAATAAGGTATTAATTGGGACATTTTGAGAAGCTATCCTCAACTCTGAAGTAAGTGATACGTTGGGGAAAATATTTTTGTCATGATTGAAAGTCTAGAGAAATGAGAAAAAAAGCAACAGAGACAACTTTGGCTACAGAGACAATCTTGAAGAGAGAAAAAGGTGAAGCAAAATATTTGCCTAGTAGCCTTCTATTTGTCAAGGACCCACAATGACCCAACTATTGAGAGAGAACTCCTCATTTAAAGTGGAATGCATGAAGGGCTGCTTAATATGTTATTCCAGTTCAGAGCATATGTAAATGAACAGCCCACTACTCAGCCTGGCAACGTGGGAGCACAATTATTTTCCACGCATAACAGCGATGAATCCAGGGCCTTGGGCCGTTTTAAAAAAAATGTTCACAGATAAAAATGACAAGAATGCTTTAGAATAACAAAGAAAGCTCTATTAATTACTAGTAATTAGGCTTGCCAGATGTCACACAGTCCCCTACAATGGAAGTCCCTGGGCCAGAGATTACTGTTAGGGTCTAGAGCACCATCTGGCAATGTTGCCAGTAATAGCAGTGCGTGGGGGCTAGCTTTTCCAGAACAATCAAGATCTTACGCACACACTTGCACAGAATGCTAGTGTATTAATGGCACTGATGAACAGGTACTGCAAGTTCTATTCCCTGTTACTTTCTGTGGCATACTGAAGTTAATCTTGGAGGTTTAGCTGACCCAGAAGAAGGAAAACCTAACTAAAGATCAGAAGGAGTGGCTGAGGCCTTATTCAAACTTTATTTTGTTTGAAACATTTTTATGCTGCCTTTCTACCCAATCAGGGTTCCTAAAGCAGAGTTTGTTTATTTAAAACATTTTTAACCTGATGCTAACTGAGGCAGAAGTTCTTTCCCATGGGACTTTGAACTCGCACAGCCCCTTGTTTAAACTGGGAAGCATGTGTTTGGCATGGGTAGCCCTCTTGCTTGAACACCATGCTCTGTGAGAGCAAAATCCCAAGGGAAAGTGCCACAGTATCGTGTTTAAATCAGGACTCGGCGTCTCCAGCATGAGAGCTAGGGTTGCCAAACTCCCGGTGGTACCTGGAAATCTTATGCTATAGCAATCTCCAAATGACCAAGATCAGTTCCCCTGGAGAAAATGGCTGCTTTGGAAGGTAGATTCTATGGTATTACACCCATAGGCGTAAACTACGGGGGGGCTCGAGGGCTTGAGCCACCCCCGAAATTTCCCGGGGGGGGGGCTCAGCCACCCCTGGGAAAATGGAGCGCCCAGGCCGGCTGGCTGCCTGCCTGCCTGCCGCCGCCTCTCTCCCTGCTCCGTTCTTCCCTCCCTCCATCCAGGAACCAGCTGGGCAAATGCCCAGCGTGCTGGACGGAGGAACGGAGGCAGGAGCAGGCGGCGGGGGGGAGGCAGCGGGGCAGGCAACAAGAACCGCCCACCTGTGCCCGCCGCACCACAGACTGAGCGGCCGGCGGGACCCTCCAGCCAGCGGCCCCCGGAGCAGCTGGAGCGGCAGTCGAGAGGCGGAGGAGGGACCGGCACTGCCGCTGCCGCCCCTCGGGACTGAGCCCCGCGGCCACTGCCCGGGGGGGAGGCAGGAGTGGCCAGGCTAGGCCAGTCCGGGGGGGTGGCGACATGGTCCCAGCGCGTGCGTGTGCGCTTTGCGCGCACGCACAAGAGCCCCCGCCCCCCTTCGGGGATTTTAAAAGTCGACGCCTCTGATTACACCCTGCTGAGGTGGTCCTTACCCTCACCAGGCTCCATGCACCAAATCTCCAGGTATTTTCCAACCTGGAGCAGCAATCCCAGCTGAGAACTGAGCTGTAAGATAAAGGGATGCCCTTCATGGATAGTACCAACTGCCCCTCAGGTTTCCCCCTCTCAGAGCAGACTTAATCAGGGCTATTTTGGGGCAGGAACGCACAGGAACGGAGTTCCGGCTGGCTTCTGAGTTGGCCACACCCAGCAGGAACTCATTAGCATAATAGGCCACACCCAACAGCAGAAACTCATTAGGATTGGCTACATTAGGGGTATGTGGCCTAACATGCAAATTAATTCCTGCTACAAAAAAACCCCTGGGTTTTGACAACAAGCAAGGTAAACAGAATAAGAAGCAAAAGGTGGGTGTGGCTGGATGACCACTCTTCTGGTAACATGGGGGGTGGCCTAACATGATAATAAGCTGTACTGTCAGTGGTGTGGCCTAATATGCTAATGAGTTTCTGCTGTTGAGTGTGGCCTATTATGCTAATGAGTTCCTGCTGGGCTTTTTCTACAAAAAAAGCCCTGGACTTAATCAACAGCAAATAACTCTGCAGCTGCAGAAAGAGCAAGAAGAGTCCCTCTACTGGCCTGCTGAGGTAAGCCAATCATGACCCTTAAATTGTATCTTCCCTCTTCTGCAAAGACTTGTGCATGAAGCATGACTGAACATTTCCTAAGCTGGAAATATTTTAATCTAACTCCAAGAAGTTGTCCATCCAAAAGCAGATCGTTTGGTAAACAGGAGTTTATTTCCCCAAGAACTCTAATTCTCAGTTTAATCCCAGTTCAGAATCCAAGCCTGACTGAAATCTTCTCAAAGTAGGAAGCTTTTGATCACACTCTGTGTGTGAGGGGAGGGAGGGAGAGAAAGAGGGCATGGGAGCTTGATGACAAGCTGTGGGTTATGCCCGTTGAGGCTGTCAGAATACAACCTGGGAGTTAGTTATTACAGTTGCAGCCTGGGCATCCACACTCTACAACAGTTAATGCTGGTTTGCCAAAATATAGCTCCATGGTCCATTTCCTAGGAAGCAATTGGTGTCTTCATAATTCCCAAATATATTGGCAAAATGATAGTCTCAGACACATTGAACTTATTTTCATAAACTGTGTAGCTGTCTGATCCCTTTCTGCAGACATCTGTTGTATTGTCCCCTTGAGAACTGCAATACAAAGCTTGCCTATCCAGAAATACAGATATGGCATATAACAAACAGACATTCTTCCCCGCTCTTCTCAGCAGTATCATTTGGCAATCCTGTTTTTGGATTTAATGCTGTTCCCTAATACTGACCCTTGTGCACTGCTATATTCCTTCTGCTTCCCTTTTGCCACACTTCAGCATTGATACATATACCAATTATATCCAGCTAAAGAGATCTGCCCACGTAAGGAGGCATCTGTGCATGTACTGCTTGCTAGATTCTGAAACAGATGTAAATCTGATGTGCATCCAAGTGTGCTTCAGCATGCCCCTCTGAGTGCTAATGTCATCTGTCATGCACAGAAATGTTTTCAGTGGGATACTCACTTCTGCGAATGTTTGAAAGCACATCACCATCCACAGTCTAGCACAACTAGTTGAGTATAAACACCTTTTGATAGGGCAGCCAGTGTTTCCCTTCTTTTAAACATGTAAGTGAAAGATTCTTTGGTCCCATACCAACTGTCTGCTAGTTTTGATCAACTAAAGCAAGGTGGCTATCAACCAGAAACAGGGCTTTTCCAGTAGCGACTTTCAGTTAAAAATCTGGCAAATGGTTAGTAATCACTTATGTGCCACATGAAGACATTTTCCCCTAAGCTGTTTAATACAAGCTATAGGAGCTGCTTGTAATTATATATAATAATGTCCACCCAATCAGATCGTGCCATAACACTGCAATAGTTTCAGTACTGATAACTGGTCCTGAACCGAGTTAAAGGTAAAGGTTTCCTTTGCTCGAAAGCTAGTTGAATCTGACTCTAGGGGGCGGGGCTCATCTCCGTTTCCAAGCTGAAGAGCCAGCGCTGTCCAAAGACTTTTTCATAGTCATGTGGCCGGCATGAGTAAATGCCAAGGCACACAGAATGCTGCTACCTTCCCACTGAAGTAGTACCTATTTATCTACTTGCAATTTCTTGCTTTCAAACTGCTAGGTTGGCAGGAGCTGGGGCCAGAGACAGGAGCTCACTCCATTATGCAGCACTCGGGTCTTGAACTGCTGAGCTACCAGCCTTCCGGACTGCAACTCAGCATCTTAACCTCTGAGCCGCTGCAGCCAAACCCCTGAACAGTTACTCCCCCCTAAATTTATTGAAGTCAATGGGTTTAGAATGATGTAACTCTGCTCAGGATTGGACTAGTGTTGGCTCTCTTTATTGTGAATGTAAAGGATTTTTGTTTTTCATTTGCACCTCTGACTGTTATTCTTTTGTGATATATTTTTGCTGCTTTTCAGCCTATGTGAGTTTACAGATTTATTTCATTGTTTTTATGAAACAAATTTTACTGGGTTTTATTTTACTGGGTTTTATGAAACTTGTTGATGGACATTTGTATGGAGAGGCACCAGGTGAACTGTCTACATAGATGGAACACATAAAAATATCTCTTTGGTTAAAACCTGAATCTGTTGTTTTCACACAAGTATTTCCTTCATGTCTACCTATGAATCTAATGTAACATTTTGAGCCAGATGTCATTATGCATATATTTCAATGTTTCTATATATACACATATATACACCCACGATTTGCTTGCATCATTCTGCACAATCCAGGCAAACTTCCATTTTTCTGCCAAGGGCAACACACCCCTTTCAGCTCTTAAGGCCTCTGTCCAATTAATAACAGAGTTTCTGTTAAGATAATGTGCTTATGCCTTAAGTACTGTGTGAGCATCTAAAATGGTTATTTTGTCCATAATATGATTTGTGTACAGAATCAAGGAGGGATCAAAAATTATGCTGGACAAGAAGTCATTAATGTAGAGACTAGAAGGACAAAGGGTTTCACTTATACAGAAAGCAACAAATTAGGATTCACATCTAAAAGATCTCTTGCACTTTAAGAATAGCCTACAGATCTCATAATTAATTCCTTACCTCTCCCTCTGGGACTGGTCTTGACTGGGCCTTTGTTCTAGTCCATTCACTCACTGATGGTTTATGAACCATATTATTTAACAATGGAATTTAGGTGAGCTTTCCAAAAGTCGTGTTCCTAGATAAAAAACGAAATGCTTTGCAAAAAGATCTGCTACAATCTCATTTGTTACAAAAAATGGTGGTTACATAAGTGCTGTTCACAACATCAAATAAACCATCCTAAACCTAAATTGCTAGACAAGTATTGCAAGCAGATTTTACAGATTTTACAAGAACTCAGCTCTTTAGCCTGCAATCCATACATGAAACAGAATTTCCATAAAGAATAGATTTAAGTCTTCTGATCAGTCTCAAAACACCAACATGAACCTGCTTGAAAACATATTCCCTTTCATAAAGGGAGAGAGCATTCAGATTTCAGAGTCACAAGAAAAAACTTTAAACGTAAGGTGCGGGCACACAGCCCTTTAAAACGGGAGGAACTGCTGTTTCCTCCCGCATTTAAAGGGACCCTTCATACAGGCCAGGGCCACTCCAGTGCTGAAGTGGGCTCAATTGCGCTTTCCTTGCGCTGTTTCCGACCCCCGGGAAAATCAGGTATTTTCTGGGAGGTCACGCGAGGAACCTGCAATTGAGTCAATCTGGACAGCCCTCTCTCGCAATGATTGCAAAAGAGGGCTGTCTGATCGTCCCTCCTGGGTTTTTTTCCGGTTTTGCACTTGGGCACTTGGGCACTCAAGCACCCAAGTGGAAAAAGGGGGCAACTGCCCCGCACTCTACTCCCAGCCCTGAGCCCTGCCGGCTGCTGCCACCTGCCCCCCCCCCCCCCCCCCCACATGCTCTAACCCAAAAACTTACCAGGCAGCGACCAGCAGGGCTCGGGGCCCAGAGCGAAGCGCGGGGCGAGCCAGGCAGCCAGGACGGGTCCATTGGCGGCAGCTGGCAGCAGAAAGGGGTGTAGAGTGCTCTCCTGTGAGCAGGAAGGGTGCCTCCCACTGCTGCCACCAGCTGCTGCTGGGGTTGGGATGTATGAACATCCCAACCCAAAAGAAAAAAACCCAGATAAAATCCCAACAGGATTTTATCCGGGAATCAGGTGCTGTGTGACCACGGTCTTAGACTATGCATGACACTGGCAGGCCTGTTTCTTTGGCACAGGCCTAAGATTAACATTGTATAAATGGGAGGAGAGGGGGTAAAAGAAAAGAGGCATAAGGCTGAGGGAAGCTGAACCACTCTCCATGCTGCTGTCCTCCTTGTAGCATCTTTCCCAAGGGCTTGTTCTTCCAGCAGGGCTCACTTCTAAAGAGATGCTCCCATATTACTAGAACTCAAGAGTAACTAATGAGGTTAGCTTCAGGATAGACAAAAGCAAATACATCTTCAGTCAAGGAGTAATTACATTGTGGGATGCATTGCCAGTGGATGTAATGATGACCATAAGCATAGATGGCTTTAAAAGGAGGTTAGACATATTCATGGAGGCTAGGTCCTCCTGCAATGGCTACTAGTCACAGTAACTAAAGGGAACCTCCATATTCGGAGACAGTAAACCTCTGAATACCAGTGCTAAGAGACGACACCAAGGGAAGGCCTCAGCCTCTGTCCCCTATTTGTTGGTCCTCCAGGCCAACTGATTGGCCAGTATGTGAAACAAGATGGTGGACTAGATGGACCATTAGTCTGATCCAATGGGAGCAACTCTTATATTCTTAAGGATGTAGAACTCCTTGTCCACTCTGATGCTTCCTATTTACTCTGAAAACCAGGTGCTCTCTTCCAGGTTATATATATGACTGAAGCCAATCTGCCACCATCATGTATAGTTTCCTCATCCATTATCTTTCTCTACATCATTTTTTCCTTTTGATTTTTTAAAGTTTTCTGGTATGCTCTTGTTTTCATGTTTCGTACTACATATAGATACCTGCACTTATTCAGCAACAGCATCCTGTGACAGTTCTGTATCAGCAACGTTCCCCAACACTGAATGACTGTTAGCACACTCTGTCAAGAAGTTTTCCTTCCAAAGCGTCACTGAAATGGATCAATAGGGCTTGGATCAAATACCTTGCTACTGTTTGCACTCCTTTTGCAGCACCTCTTGTGCAAGACACTTCCCAGCTCCTTGAAAGGTATTAGCCTTCTTGCACGCACTTCACAGCAGAGGACTATGAATAAATACAGGTGGAATCATGGTACAGAACCCAAGCCACAATAATACATTATGTGGTTTCTTTGCAAAAGATTTCTCCCAACCTGCTGGCAGCACAGTTTTAGGCGTTTTGTGAGGCCAGGTTTACAAATACAAGAGAATGAAGTGATAGAATCTTGATGTGGTTGGGTGGATTATAGGTGGGAAATGCTCCCAATCTTAAAATAATGCATGCAAAAAAACAACAACTAGCATATCAGGAAGTCTTGCTGACTCCCTATATGCTAGTTTTCAACTTGTAAGCAGTTCTTTTTATATAAGGGAGAATATTGCTCCCATATACACATTTGCACCATCTACCAACTCTACTATCTCATTTATGTATGTATTTTTGCACAAGGAGATGTACAAAGTGATCCTAAGCAGAGTTATACCTTTCTAGGCCCCCTGACTTCAATGGACTTAAAAGGGTGCAATTCTGCCTACAACAGCACTGCAAATCTAATATTGCAATGCCGGCATATTTAGAGAAGGGCCAGTGAGCCCAGTTTCCACCAGTGATATATGAGCCAGGTCTGATAGGTTATGAAATGTTAAGAGATATAAAAGCAACTTTGACACACACTACCCCTCTGCAAACTCTTTTTATCAGCAGACATACTTCTTTTTAAATCAGGGACGCAGTGCGTTCTCAAAAGGCATTTAAAGATATGAGGGAAAGAAGCTCTCACAAGCATGCCACAGTCTCTGTTTTGTTCTGTTTCTGACCCATTTTGCCCAGATGTAGAGATGCAGAGATAATTAGGGCTAGGTAGACCACGTGTGAGTGGCAGCCATGGGGGGGGGGGGGGGGAGGCAACATCCAGCATGCTGGAACAGAGATGCTGAAAAATGAAGCAAACCTTGGTATTGTAATTGAACAATGGACTGCCAGCATTGTATTTATACTAGGAACATAAACATGCACAGAGTTTCCAGATGCTTGTGTTCACTCACATAATAGGTTCTGGTACTTCGATTACAGGAACATCATAGAATTACAGATGATTTATAGAACCAGAGACATGCCAGGTGCCTGGCCATCCATAATCCTAACTTTCATATCTAGAAGTATTATGGTCACTTTGTAGTATCAACAAAATGTGTCGACTAACAATTAATCCTTACAACTTGGAGAGTGGTGATAAGGCTGTTGTCCTCTCATCCTCAGTACTTCTCCCTTGTATTTTGATTCTTTTTCTTAAGAGTACATTTCCCAGGGTTCCTTGTAGAAATCACAACTGTTTCTCAGTTTAAAGTGTGCACTCTTCCTTACAGCCTCTGAACAGGCTGTAATGTGGCTGACATTCCACAAAAACAGCTAAACTATGCAATAATTTTATAATGTATCTTGTTTCACAAAGTGTACAATGTAAAATAGCAGAAGATCAGATTTTTTAAAAAGAAAACAGCACCAGTGCAAACCCTGAAACAGAATTATGCAGTGATCAAAACTCCAAACTCCATCTAAATAAATATTATTACCTTCCGGAAATCTGCTAATACACTGACCTAACAGGCTTCTCTTGACAAGGAATTCTATATGATGAGTTATAGCCAGGGCTATTTTTGGGCAGGAACGCACAGGAACGGAGTCCCGGTTGGCTCCAGAGTTGGCCACACCCAGCAGGAACTCATTAGCATAATAGGCCACACCCAACAGCAGAAACTCATTAGGATTGGCTACATTAGGGGTATGTGGCCTAACATGCAAATTAATTCCTGCTACAAAAAAAGCCCTGGATTTTGACAACAAACAAGGTAAACAGAATAAGAAGCAAAAGGTGGGTGAGGCTGGATGACCACTCTTCTGGTAACAAGGGAATGAGGCCTAATATACTAATAAGCTGTGCTGTCAGTGGTGTGGCCTAATATGCTAATGAGTTTCTGCTGTTGGGTGTGGCCTATTATGCTAATGAGTTTCTGCTGGGCTTTTTCTACAAAAAAAGCCCTGGTTATAGCAGTTTAAGAATGAGATGTATATGTACTGTATACTGTATATGTACTGTATATGTAAAGACATGCCCTTATTTTTCTCACTTCAGCCAGGATTCCTGTTGTTGGGCATATGGAACAATAGCTTTTTACAAATTCATATAATATAGCATGATGGCAGAGAGTATTGTCAGTTTTAAGGGCACGGGGTAGCATATGAGCATGTGTGAAACTAAGAACAAATGAACCTACACACATTGTATGCTGGAATGTTCAGAAATACAAGCTCGGGTTTTTAAAAAGTTCTGAATTGGGACGGTAGGATTCCATACAAAACACACAACCAAACATTATTATTGACGCCACCTTGTGGCCATTTTTTATTTATTTTAGAAAAACAGTGAGGGCACAGAAAAGGGGAAATGGAAAAAATGGATTATACAACATATAACATTTGTCAAAGACAGTCATGTAGTACATCATGCATAGGACAGAGAATAATTTCTCTTTCATCCCCTTCATTATAATTTTAAGTAATATCTATAAAATTCAATAATTCTTATTTCTGTTGGGGTAGAATTGTATTCATTATTTAAATTTTAAGCTTCAAACTTCATAACTTATCTATTTTGACTACACTGGTTTCATCATTACTACATATTCAACATAACATGTTCTTTCTTGCCACTTCTACATATTCATTAGAATCTTTAATAGATAAAAGTATATCACTTTGTAAAATAAAGTCTTTTATGCATCTCATATAGAGAACCCATTTATATTTGGGATATTACATTTGGAACAGATTTTAATTCTACTTCCATTTCATTACCATACATTTGTATATATTTTCTCAATTACGTTTGTCACCTGCTAACATAATACACATAATACACACTCCACACAAATTTCATAAGAGACCTGTTTCTCAAATAGGTTGTTAATTTTGACATTACTGCATATTCAGCAAGTTTATTTTTCCATTCTTCTAAACATGGACAGCCATGTAGTTTCCATTTTGCTGCATAAATAGTTCTGTCACCATGCATTTGAATAGCTCTTCTAAAAAAATTAGGTAACTTACCTGCCAGGTAAGTTAGGCAGAACACCTAATAGCATGTTCTTGGCTTCCATTGGGAATTAAAATTTTAACGTGTTCTGCATTTTTCTTTGTATTTCTTTCCAATAACTTTTTTGCTTTTTTACAAGTCCACCACATATAAAAGAAGGTTCCATCTATGTCTTGACATTTCTAACATTTTTCTTTATAGTTTTTATGTGCTTTCTCAATGTATTTTGGATTTATATACCATCTGAAAAACATTTTGTACCAATTTTTTCTTAGTGTCTGGCTAACTGTTCTTTTCATCTTTATCTATGCATAATAGACCATTTTAGTAGATTTCTTAAACCAAAAGTAAGTGTGTAGACCTTCATCAAGATCTGCTGATTCTAATGGGTTTTTAATCCAGTGCCAATCCAGACCAGGCCTGCTGCTTGGTAATATAATTTCATATTTGGGACTGCTAAACCTCCTCTTTCTTATATTGTAATATTCTGAAACTTATTCTTTTATTTTTGCCATTCCATATAAATTCATTTATCTGACTTTGCCACTCTTTCAATATTCTTTTTTTCTATGTATATAAGTAAAATTTGGAACAAAAAGTATTGTTTTGGCAGCACATTAATTTTAATTGTAGAGATTCTTCCCAGGCATGAGATTTTTAGTTTTTCCTTAATAAATCTGCTTGAACTGATTTCCAAAATTTCTGATAGTATTTTTTTAAATTACAGTTTTGCCCAGTTGTGTTTATTTCCAAATATTTAATAGGGTTGGTGGCTGTTGAGCACTTTGTGCTCTTTATAATATCTTCTTTTTGGTGCTGTGTTAAAAATTTTATTATCATTTTTTCTGTTAATTTTATAGCCCAATAGGAATCTAAATTCTTCAGTATGTTCAATTACATTTTGCAATGATTTCTGGGGATTCAAGACTGTTAGAACCACATCGTCTGCATAACTTTTCATTTTATACTCTGCACCATCCGCTTTTATTCCCTTAATTCTGTTGTCTTGTCTAACTTTAAAATTTCAAAAAACTTCAAATCTTTTTTACATTTATTTACTATGTCTTCTTGCAGTAAAAGAGTATAATTTAATCTCTGTCTTCTTCCTGATTCTCTATTCCATCACAAGACTATTTCTATGGGATTGTGGTCGGCAAATATCTTTGGTTGAACCTCTACTTTTTCTAAATTCATTGTCAAACTTTTTGAGATCCAACACATGTCTATTCTTAAATATGTTTGATGTCTATCTGAAAAGAAGGTAAAGTCTCTTTAGACTTTTGGATGTTTGTTCCTCTAATTCCAGCATTTCCATGTATTTTTAGGTTTTTAGGTAATTTCCCACCTTTAATATTTCTTGATCTGTCCTTTTTTGTGTGTGTCTAGTACATTCTTCATATCTCCATCTTTGAGGGCGAATATAAGCCACAGTTTCAAGGAGGAAAGCATTATCAAACTGCAAGGAGTCATTGGATTTATTTTTTTACTTTACATCTCACCTTTCTCCCTGACAGAGCCAGCTAGGGTAGCCAACCACCCTCCAGCACCATGGGGATGTTGGAAGATGGCACTTGCCCTCCCTCACCAGGCCATGTGGAGGCATGAAGATTGTGCCCAACCTCGTCCCCTGCACTGCAGCAGGAAGCCAATGCCAAAGGCACACCGACTGAGTGAGGTAGTGGGGTACAGTGACACCCACCATTCTCACCCCCTACTGGGCTGTGGGGAGGTGGGAAGATCGCATCTGCCCTGCTCTGTCCCCTCATGGCAGCAGACCAACATGAAGCATGCTAATGCCCACCTTCCTTGCCTGCTGCACTCCAGCAAGAAGCTGCCCCACCCCTGCCCCCTAACAAAGAGAAGGGAGCAGGCTCCCCACCAGCCATCCACTGGGTTTAGGGTGCCTCCTGAGACAGAGCCTGATGCCATGGGCAGGCAGCTGGGTGAGAGGTGGCCAGGTGGAGGGGGGACAGCAGGGCTAGACAATGACCCTCCCCAGGGCTAGTCAGCTGCCTAGTGGATGAGCCTGCTCACTGAGACTCAAGGTAAGTTACTGAATAAAAACAGTACGCACATACAACAAAAGACATCCAATGAACAATGCAGCAGTACAGAATTAAAAGGCAACGCAAGCAAAAAGCTGCCTTCGGCAAGGTATACCACAGACAGTGTAGTAAGTGGAATTGCAAAGGTAGATGATAATACAGTGAAAGCCTGATAATGCCCATAATAATCATTGCAGTAGACTCCTATTCTATAACAAAGGTGCCCTCCTAGACAGTTCCATTCAGATACAGTTCTGCCCTCCTCATAAAAATGCCCTGCAGAATGTTACTGTTTTGTGCAGTCGGCAGAATGATAGGAGTGTGGGAGCCTTCCTGATTTCCTCTGGCAGGCCATTCCTCTGGATGATGAAGGCCCCATGCCAAACACCGACAGAGAAGCATGTTTGGGCAGTTGCTAAGGAACATGAGGAGCATTGCAAATGTGGCTGGGGCAACCCTTCTCTTATTTACAGAAAAATACATGTGGACAGGGGTCCTTTGGGGCCAGAGCAAGGAGGAGCGAAGCTCCGCCAGCTCAGGAGTGGCCACTAGGGCAGCCACGGCCGAATCAGATTCTCTGATCTGATTCGGCCCGCTGCCGAATTGCCGCTGAAATTCAGCGGCAACTTTAAAAGCAACTGGAGGGGAGGGGGTTTGATGGAGAGGCTCTAAACTTGCAGGGTAGCTGCTGGGGCCTGTCCTCGAAATACCCACCAAGTTTCAAGAAGATTGGACCACGGGGTCCAATTCTACGGGCCCCCAAACAGGTTGCCCCCATTCCCTCCATTGTTCTCTATGGGAGGAAAAAAACACTTTTTCCCACCATAGAGAACAATGGAGGGGATGGGACAACCTGTTTGGGGGCCCATAGAATTGGACCCCCTGGTCCAATCTTCTTGAAACTTGGTGGGTATTTCGAGGAGAGGCCCCAGCAGCTACCCTGCAAGTTTGGAGCCTCTCCCTCAAACCCCCTTTCCTCCAGCCCCTCATATACCCTATGAATTTTTGCCATTGATTTCAATGGCCCATAGGATATAATGGGGCTGAAACTGTCATTCCCTTTCTGACACACTTCCGGTGATGTCAGGGGACGTGGCATATGCTAATGATTTATGCTAATGAGTTATGCTAATGAACTCCTGCACCTCTTTTTCTACGAAAGGACCCCTGCATGTGGATCAAGGAAACCATGGTTTACACAAGGATAATGCCATGTTTGGTTAGGCCCTCAGAGTGCAAACCGTATGCTGGGAAGTATAGGTTTAATGTTACCTCAGCCAGAAACTCAGTAGATTGCCTTAATCAAGCACTGGCTCTCATCCACAGTGCCCATCTGTAAGATAAGAATAAGAATACGGTCCTACCTCGCAGTGCTGTTGTAAGAATGCTGAATGAAAGTATGGGCAATAGCTGCCTCTGGGAGACGTAGAATGCTTTCTAGCCCCAAATTCCTGCACTTCCAGGCAGGCTGTCTATTTGCCCTGGGCCCAACTAAGGACAACCCCCCCCCCTTTATTTATTTATTTATTTATTTATTTATTTATTTATTTATTTATTTATGAGAGATAGATAGATAGATAGATAGACAGACAGACTGACAGACTGACTGACTGACTGCCACCACTGTAGCTTTCAATTGGGGCACTAAAGACATCTAAAAATGAAGCACTTGGCTCTTAAAAGTGCCTAAAGGTGTCTGTCTGTTCAGTAATTTTATAAGACAGCTAAAGATTTATTAACAGGCAAGTAACCCTGTAGGCATAACCAAAACTTGAGAGTGTTATCCCAAAGGTGTAGTCTTACAGAAAAGATATTGTTAAAGGAAAACCATAAATATACATGGCATTCCAAAAGCTAGAAGCAGAAAAGTATAAAAGTTCTAAAAATGGGGTGGGGGGATCATTTCTGTGTGAATAACTCCCTCAGTCCAAACAGGGCTCTAAGCTTATTTACAGGTATTGACATTTGTTCAGTGACTTTAGCCATATTGCTTCTCCAACTGGAAAAGAAAACAATACATAAGGGGGGGGGGGGATTCTGTAGTTCAAGTTCACTCTTTGTGCTTTGAACATGCTGTATAAATATTACATGTTACTATTTCAGCTGCCCAAGATGTCAACAATATCCTGCAATCTGTGAAGGCCACTACTTGCACTCTGGATCCTTGCCCATCCTGGCTGCTAAAATCATGGAAGGACCACATCAACCAATCCTTAATATCCATTATAAATTAATCACTAACTCAGGGCACCTTCCCTTGGCCACTCAAAGCGGCGGTTATCTCTCTGCTACTTAAAAAACCCATCCCTACAGAAAAATGATGTGGCGGACTATAAACCACATAAATAAACAACCAAACAACTAAATAAGCAAGCAAGCAAGCAAGCCTCAAGGCAAGAGTTTATAAAATCTGCTTTCTGAAATTGTGGCTCATCATTAATGAATTTTTAAAGTTAATCTCTGATATAGAATGCAATTTCTTGCTTGCAGATTTTGCTCGACAAAGGTGGGTGATATGATCATTTACACACAAAAAAGAAAAGAAAAAACAACTAAACCCTTTAGTAATTATGTGGGACTATATGTGCTCTTGATTGTGGAAATTATCGGCAGAATACCTAATGCAACATAAGATTTATCTACAGGAGAGTTGATTAAAAGTGTAATTGATTAAAGATCAGCATTTAGAAAGCTACACACTTGCACTTTAGAGGCCAAGCTGAAAGTCAATTGCATCTACCTCCACGTTCCAGATTATGTGGTTTATTTATAAGCCTTTGATACATTTAACTTTTGAGAACCCTGCCTTGGGGATACAAGTTGGAAATTCTGATGTTCTTGTTCCATTGTGCCCTTTGTGGGAGCCCCATTCTGGGGAAAGAAATGGCTGTTGTATATCCCATCCCCTTTAAAGGGTTTCTAGAATATATTGTCTGCCTATACAAGGCCTGGTTTTTATTTTTTATTGCATTAGTGTAATTATTATTTTGTGTTTTTAAGTCATATGCCACTTTAAACAGTGCGATAAAACAGCACACATAATTGTAAATAAAAACATAAAACTTACCTGGACATCATGTTTAATCCATGCTCTCAGCTGTTATATAAGAGATGACCTGCTGGATCAGAACAGTGGTCCACTGAATCCAATATCCTATTTCACACAGTGGCCAATGTAGCCTTCCAGGGTCAACAAACAGGGCAGGGAGGCAAAGCCTTTTCCCTGATGTTGCTTCCTAGCACTGGTATTCAGAGGCAGCATCGGGGATGACCCTGTTTGTAGGCTATTCTATGCCAGCATACATCAGACATGCAAGCAATCCATTATTCTTCTAATAAGACTCTGGGTACTTGTAGTGCTGCACATGTAAGCTTTTTGTGCATGTCAGGCTTCATCATCCAGAATAGGAAAGGGATTTTCATTCCCACAGATGCGAAAGCAAGCAATAGTTGGGTGGGAAATCTTCCTGTGTCCACACCAGTTCTGCTGGAGGAAGAAGCAGTTGACATGCTGAGGGGCAGTCTTAGATAGTGCAACTAAAGAAAGCTACTAACTCAGGATAGTTGTCTCTATTTTTATTTATTTAAAAAAATATGCTGCCTTTCTACCCAACGTAGGCTCCCAAGGTGGTGAACAATAAAAAAAATTAAAGCAAGCTTTTAAAAATATTTATTATAGAAACAATAAAAAGCTCCCAGCAACAGGAGGAAAATGCTCAGAAAATCACTGTCAACATGACACTCTAGAATTCGCGAGAAACTTTATGGTAAAATCAGTCAGTCAATAGGTTTATTGTATTAAGCCATTGGCCATTACAATCTACAAAAATATGGCAAAGCAAGCATAAAAAGTTAAAAGCACCATTAATATCCTGGTTAAAATTAATTGCTACTGTGGTAAAATCAGAAATGGTGTCATACTGTTGATGTCACAGTACACCCCTCCCATGTCCTCGCCCCCCAGTCTCCGACCAGGTGCCAGCCACAACCACGAAGTCCCATTCTTGGGCTGCCACCCATCTTGACACCAAATAGTGAGGGCACCCAATGAAGGGTCCCTGAAGATGACTGTAGTGGTCAGGTAGGTGCATATGAGAACCTACTGGCAACACCTACCCTCTAATGGGCTCATGCAGGCAGCCAATGCATTTTATACTCATAGCACTTCCATGAGGTTTGTGGGTGAATCAGTTCTCACAAAAACGAGGACACTGTGAGCTTGCTCTCACAAAATCTTATCTAGATGCTGTAGTCCAAGTTTATGGGACTTCACAAACTTAAATATCCAGAGAATAAGAGCAAGAAGAGAAAAGAAAGTTTGGATACTGATCACACAGTCAACACCTCCCACTGTGTGATCAGTATCCAACCCTCAGAATGTGTTTGGAATAAGTATATAATTCATGCCTGGCAAAGCTCAAACTATTATCTTGACTTAAGAGGGGTTCACAGCATACAGTGACATCACCCCTGCTTAGGGCTGCCAAGTCAGCCTGGGGGGCGGGGAATCCCCCACTAAAGGGGTTCCCGATCCGCCGGCCAGCATTCGGCCGGCGGGGGGAAGCCCACCCCTGAAGTCGTCCGGCAAGGATGACGTGATGACGTCACCGGAAGTGACGTTGGCACATTGGGGGCGTTGCCAGGGCGACGCTCTGGCAATCGCCCCAAAACTCTATGATACCATAGAGTTTTGGGGCGATTGCCAGAGCATCGCCCTGGCAATGCCCCCAATGTGCCAACGTCACTTCCGGTGATGCCGCCGGGTGCGCGCACGTCAGAAGAAACTCCCAGCCACAGGAAGACTCCATAAGACTTGGCAACCCTACCCCTGCCTTTCATGTGTATAATTCTGTCTAAGTCATGAAAACTTTCAGTGTATTTGTCATGGTGGGTGCATGCCACCAGTGTTCCCGCTAAGCTGAGTTAGTGTGAGCTAGCTCACAGTTTTTTAGCCTCTGACTCACACTTTTTTGTCTTCGCTCAGGAAAGATGGCTCCAGAGCAAACTAATTTATGCAGTAGCCAAATCACTTGCTCACAACTTTAATGTCAGTAACTCACAAAGTAGAATTTTTGCTCACAAGACTCCCCAGCTTAGAGGGAACACCACCACACTCTGTGGAAGATAGATAAGCTGATGTGTGTTGGATCTCATAGAAAATATCTACTGGTGGAAAGATTTCCACTCATGGACTGCAACCGTCCTCCCTCCCACTTCAGCCCCAAATGCCCCTTAGTGTCACTCCTGGGGAACACAGGACCCCCACAACAGCATAATGGGAAACTCAGAAGTCTGTTGGGGGGGATTGGCAAAAATCACCCCCCCCATCACAACAAATCCTCCACAGCCTTCTTTACTAGCTTCCTGATAAGTCCAAGGTACACTTCCCTACAGCTCCTTCCTGCTGCCACCACTTCCTGATATGGGCACAGTGCAGCAGAGACAAGAAGTTAGATATGCATGCATGCCCCATGTGAGTTTTCCTCCAGAAGTTCTCATCAGATGTGCAAATGACTGCACACTCATCTGGTGGTGCTTCTTTATAGTGTCCAAAGCTACTGTAAGAATTCTGTTCTTTCATATCTTTTTTTTGTTCTGACTTTAAATAAATTGTTGGCTGACAACTTATTGCAAAAGTAAGTGCAAAAGTTATCAGCAGGGCAGTTCATAAGGTTCAGTTCTGTCTTTTTTGAAAATTCTCCTTGACAAAACAGTTCCCAGGAGGGGAAGCCAGCTGGTGCCTCGCATCAGCACAAAACCCATTTATATCAAAGACGTGTGCTGGCCTTACAGTGGTGGAGGAACTGACCTGTATTTCTCAGATAAAAGCTAATCAGGCTTTTCTTTCTGTCACTTGCAAGCATCGAATGGCAGAGGTGTGAGAGTGCGTCTCTTCTGAGCAGCAGATACATGAACAGATTGCAGCATCCCACACCTTCGCCTCACAAAGTCCAGCTGCCACAAGGAAATTTGTGGTGTATTTTTGGAGTGAGATTATGAAACACTGTCAGCGGTAACAAACATCTCTCCTGCAGCAGTGGTGATGGCTTGCCCTAAGACTGGTTTCAAAAAGGATAATTGAAATCATGATATTTAAATGACTTGGTCTAAATCCTTGATTATAGTCAGCTTTTCCATTGAGGAGTACCTTGTATTCTATAGGAGGTTGTTAGTGCTGTTACGGTATAGTGGTTAGACTAGGATTTGGAAGATCTGGATTCAGATCCCCAGTTACCTGTGAAACTTGCTGGTGATCATGGGTCAGTCATGCTCTGTTAACCTACCACATAGGGTTGTTGTGAGGGTAAAATGGGAAAGGAAAAACAATGTATGCTGCCCTGAGCTCCTTCGAGGAAAGGTGGGATAAAAATGCATAAAAGGGTTGGAACAGTTTCCCCATGAAAAAAGGTTAAAGTGCTTGGGGCTCTTTAGCTTGGAGAAATGACAGCTGAAGGGTGACATGATCATGGTTTACAAGATTATGCACGGGATAGAGCAGGTCAAGAAAGAAGTACTTTTCTCCCTTTCTCACAGTACAAGAACTCATGGGCACTCCATGAAATTGCAGAGCAGTCAGGTTAGAACAGATAAAAGGAAGTACTTCTTCACCCAAAGAGTGATTAACACATGGAATTCACTGCCACAGGAAGTGGTGGCGGCTACAAGCATGGACAGCTTCAAGAGGGAATTAGATAAACATACGGAGCAGAGGTCCATCAGTGGCTATTAGCCACAAAGTATAGATAGGAACTCTCAGTCTGGGGCAAGTGATGCTCTGTATTCTTGGTACTTGGGGGGGGGGGGAGGCTTTTAGTGTCCTGGCCCCACTGGTGGACCTCCTGAGGGCACCTGGTGTTTTTGGCCACTGAGTGACAAGAGTGTTGGACTGGATGGGTCATTGGCCTGATCCAGCATTGACTTCTCTTATGTTCTTATGTTCACTAGACAGAGAAGTGAAATTTTCCTCTTCATCACTACTAGATACTCCTATGTATCGAAAGTTGCACATGCCATCATAAAATTGTAGTCCTGGTGAACCTGAAGGTCATCTGGTCCAACCTAAGGTCCTCAGTTGTGCTCAGCTTCCTCTTGCTCAAGTGGTTCAGCACAGTGAGGTTGTTTTCTAGTGATGCTTTAGGGTTGGTCTCTTAGTCATGCTTTGAGGAGTGGTTGTACTGGACGTTTTTGTCTGGGTTTTATCCTGTTTTAGCTATATAGTGGCAGCTGCCTCAAGCACCTTGTAGGCTGAGAGTTGCAGGATAAAACTTTTGTAAATAAATAAATATTAAGAAGTAGAAAAGAAGCCATTTGGCAACTAGGGACAGTTCATATTTCAGATACTGAATATTCAACCTGTGCAGCCCATAGACAAGCCAGGGAGGATTGTTCTCTGAAGTGACTACCATGAATAATGAATACGTCGGAGAACATTACGAGCTGTTCACGAGCAATTTTGGGGTAGACGAAGGAGTACCTTATTCTTCAGATGAAATATTTTGTTCAAACCTTGAGAAAAAAAGGTCTAGACCCAGAAAGAGCCAGTGTCACAGCTAGAAAACAAACCAGAGCCTTGTGGCACCTCCAGAACTAACCACATTTTCTTTTCACTTAAGCTTTTTGTGAAAGGCACTGTGTTCTGGGATCTAGCATTAAAGGAGTGTTGCATGCTTAGCCTTTCCCTGTAATCTTGTTCTAAGGGTTATGTTGGCTACTACAGTGGGCATTTTTTCCCCCAACAGGATCACTTCTAGGTATTTATGTGCCTGTTTACAAACTTTCTCTCCAGCCTTTTTGTTCCAGCTGGGCACTGAAATCAACAAAGCTAGAAACCAACAAAAATACCATACAGAAATAAAATAAAATCCAGAAATAGATTTTAAAAATCTCTAAATAAGACTCAGCTGCAGCTAAAAACATCCACAACCCTATCCACAGAAACGGCATGCCAGTCGGAAGCCAGGCTGGTACAGTAGTTAGTACGTCGGACTGGGTTCAGATTTTCACTCAAGCATTACATTCACTAGGCCCATGGTTTCTTCACCCTTCCCTACCTTTACAGAATGAAACCAGGAGGGTAAACCATGCAGGCTACCATGGTGTCGAAGCTTCTTGGAGGAAGAGTAGACTATGGGATCAGGGCCCTGTGGGTTTCATTACAGTTCCGCAGGGCCTGTAAGACGGAGCTCTTCCACCGGGCTTTTGGTTGAGGCGGCGGACATCCCCCCCCCCCCCCAGTTGATCTCCTATCAGTGGCCTGGATCTGAATAGCCATTTAGGAACCCACACTTCTGTTACATGAAAATTACGGAGACATCTGACTAAATTCTTACATGGTATTTTATGATCTATGTTGTTTCAACTTGTTGTTTTAAAGTTGTTTTTAATTGTACTATGCTGTATTAATACGGCTGGAACCCACCCTGAGTCTGCTCGCAGGGTAGGATGGGATACAAAACCAATAAAATAAATAAATAAATAAATAAATAAATAAGTAAGACTCAAATATCAGGAGAGTGAATCAGATATGTCTGTTAGAATAAAACATTGGAATCTGCTGCTATAAAGGATGCGCCGTCATGATCAGGTTGGCATCTCTGAGAAGAAGATTCCTTATTTGACTTTCCAAATGAACAAAAAAACCAACTAGGGGGTATATTTTCCTGTGATCCAGTGTTCCTCAGGCTGTCCAACACAGCCACCGACTTCCCACCTCATGAAAGTGTTCATGTGCAAATTTTGGTGTTGTGGTTAAGAGTGTGGACTCTAACCCCCCCTACCCCACTCCTTCCCACTCCTCCACTTGCAGCCAGCTAGGTGACCTTGGGTTAGTCACAGTTCTCTTGGAGCTCTTTTAGCCCCACATACCTCACAGGGTGTCTGTTGTTGGGAGAGGAAGGGAAGGAGATTGTAAGCCACTCTGAGTGAAGGGTGGGGTAGAAATCCAACTCTTCTTCTCCTCCTCTTCTTCCTCCTCCTGTTTGTTAGCAGAAATGAAAGAGGAAAGCTTATTCAAAGGCCTTCATCTAGAGAACAGAAAGATTTCTGCCATTTCTTGTGGGAAAAAATATACCCCACAATATCACAACAACATATGCAGGCTTTCAGATCACATAGTAAAATTTGCCTACATGAGCTTGTAGAAAAGGACAAATAACAAGTAACACCTATCCTTAAGCACAAAGCCTGAACAATGCTTTCTGCTGACCAGCTTATTTACATATTAACTTAAAGAGGTAGTGGAAGAGCTCTCGGTTGCTTACAATCTGAGAGGCTAGTTTTAGGAGGAATTGTTTTGTTTCAAGAAACCCCGTTAATGAGTGCATGACCCAAGAAATGCTCTTGATTTCTTCGCAGCTATGGCTTCTGAAAGATAACTAGAACAATATCTCTTCAGTAAAGACCTTCTTCTGTAATCTAGGGTTGTAGACAATTATTTTTTCATGTTTGGCAGCAACTCTAAATTCAGCATCCTGAAAGTCCTTCCCAACAGGCAAACTTTGGTTTCAGGCTAGGCCAGCCCAGGTTAGGAAATCATAAATCTTTATATAAATAATAAAATCTTTATAAAAATAATAAAATATAATATGGCAAAGCAATTTGGAGCCATACTGCTGCATCGGTATAATGAATATTTGTAGGTCAGGGAATTATATACAGTTGGACCATCGCTTGGGACTTCTCTCCTCTTAAGAATGTCCAGATCCACTCAAGAGAAGCTTCAGATGTGTCTGCCCAAGCCTCACTGCTGGATCATCGTCAGCATTTCTGGTCCTGTCATTCTATAGACAGATCAAGATGGGTATTTGTGTTTGTCTGTCTCTAGCAGTAGAAAAGAGCAAGAGTCCAGTAGCACCTTAAAGACTAACAACATTTGTGGCAGGGTGTGAGCTTTCGTGAGTCACTGCTCACTAATTCACTAGTAACACGAACTGTGTTATTCTCTAGACAGAGGTCTTAACCCAAGTGAAGGCCACAAGTACAGTCTCTATGCAGTCCCAGGCCTGATAACCAGATAAAAGTGAATTAAAATGTGTGTGTATGGGCTAATGGATCCTTTCTTAGGGAGTTGCTGTTTAAGCTTAGTTTTATGACGACTGCCTCTGCCATTCCATACTTTACCACCCACACAGTTCAAGTATCTCATGTGGAGACAGAATTTACTGTGTAATTTTTGTTCACAAACACTTTACTGGTTTTTTTTTAAATTAAGGACAGTGGTCGGGGGCAATGTGGAGGAGGGACGGGAGAAAGCATTGCCTCTGTTTTCTTTGGCCCTTGGTAATTGGAAAAAGGAAAGTGGGGGAGGGGTTAACAAGAAATCAAGGTCCCTTTTAAAGCAACGTGTATTGTACCTGCTGGTAACAACACAAGCCTGCAGGCTTTATCCCTACCTAGATAGAATTTCCACCTGATTTGGAGTGTCAGCTTGATAGCTAAGGGGTGTGCCTTTGTGCTAGCAATTCACAATGATGTTACAAATCAAGAGGAGACTGCTAAAAATTATGGTCTGACCTCCTCTATCGAATGGGCTAATTAAAAAATATTTTTTTTGCTAACATTCTTTGTCACATCAAAAGCCCTAGGAACCCTGGAAAGGAGGGTGAGGGGAGTGTTTCTGCTGCAGTGTATTGAAGCCTAATTGCTGGAAGGGAAAGACAAGCAGATCTGAGAGGTGGATTAGAAGAGCATTCTGATGAGGGTGATGTCTTCACTAACTCGGTGGTGCAATGCAGCAAGCAGGGTGGGAAAGGCTCTCTTTCTGGATTTAAGCTGGTGGGGGGGAGGGCTGTCAGAAATAGCTGCATGCAAATGCTTTGAGAGAAGAGGCTGGCAGAAGAAACTTTGCTGGGTGGAAACAGCTCCCCCCCCCCAGTACTGCTTGCTGTTACAGTTCAATCTTTTGTTGCCATTCATTGTCATAACATTTCAGCTCTTTTCACTGCCATGCAAACAGCTTTTCCAATCAAACGGACATGCCAAAAGCATGTCTTTTTGTTTTTCTGCTGAAAATTATTCCCTTTGATTAATCTCTTTTGCAATGTCTGTTTCTCCCAGTCTCCTTGAAGCACTGTGCAGATTTCTGTGAAATACACGGGGTTTTACTTTACCTTGTATCTCCCAAGGTGTGGATTATCAAGCAGCTGGAAGTGCACTTTTGGCTGCATGACATCATTCCTAATGCTAATCAGAAATGGTGGCTCCTTGCATACACAGAGAATTCTTTGTTCATGCCCTAATTCTGTGGCCAAATATAAATGCAATTTTCTGCCAATGGAAAACAACTTTTCTTCTTATTTGCCAGCATTTGTTTCCCATTAGGAGTAGGAGGGGAGCAGTCAGAACAGTTTTGACTGTTCAGAATATTGCATAAACATTCCGTCATGCTTGCCATCCCCCAGGTCTGTAGTCCTGTCAAGGATGCTTCACAAACGGAGCCACTGGAAAGCATGAAGGGCATGGGGAAATCCAGCAGCAGCACCCAAAAGTAGCAGACAGGATCCTCATCCCTAGCAGTGCATCTACCAAGCCTTTTTGTCACAATGACTGACACCCTCAAAGTCCAGCTGTTTCAAGACTCAGAATAATGACCCAGGGGCAGCAAACAGCACATAACTCATTGCAGGTAGTCAGAGAGAGAGAGAGAGAGAGAGAGAGAGAGAGACTGTATCTTCAGGACCTGGGAGAGCTCCCTGATAGTACAGCTATTTAAACAGAAGGCAGGGAACAGGGCACCTTCTACACATTACAAACGCCTTGTGTGTGTTGGGGAGCAACATGAGGACTTTGAATCACATGTGCAATATTTGTGCTTCCCAGATGCACACTGGCTCTTTTCTGTTTGCAACCAAAGGAGAAGCAGCTTTAGACTCTCCCCCTGCTGCTTTCACATCTGCAGACCGCCCCATGGAACTCCTGTTGGGTCCATTGTGAGCCTTTCAACTAGCCGCATAAGTAACCTGAACTCTGAAGTACTCAAGTCTCATCCCTCAACTGTGAGATGGAAGGGTCTTAAAGAGGTAGCTCCTCCACTTTACATTTTGTACTCCAATGGCTCCAGATAGGCTCTCTGCCATCTCAGCCCCAATTTACTCTTAACATTAGGAAAATGGAAGCAGTATCCTATGGCATCTTTTCATATTGTTGCCATAAGCATGTGAATATGAAAAACACGTGGGTGGGGCAAGTAGCCAAGCTTCTTCCCATTCACTCTATAAAAAGAAGGGTGATGATTAGGTTGGAGAGAACCATGTGATTGGTCCCACCCACATTATTCAATATATTTAAGACTTTCCAAAACAACTTGAAAAGAATCCTCAGGAAAGAGACACCCATCCCACTAGCAGTAAGCTGGGTACAAAATAGGCTTTGGGTGATTGGTGTGGAAGATGGTTCAGGGTCTTTCTTTAAAGAACTGAGCCAGTGGCCTCAGCAGCAGAGTCAAATGTTCTCTTCTCCAGTAGCCCATTGCTTGTTCCTTGGGCAAGCCTGGAAGATGTAAGAATTCTGAAGTATGTAATTCAAGGTTGAGGTTACTGTCCAAGGTACTGGGAGTATCCAAAGACTGAAATGAAACATGCTTTATTTTAGTAAAGGAAGCAAAAAGCGGGCTTTGGATTCTTTCAGCCCACTCAGACTGGAGGAAGTTGACAGACTGCTCATGACTGTATGCCCAACCACATGCAATCTTAATCCATGCCCTTCCTGTCTGATTAAAACTGGCCATGAAGGGTTTCAGGGTGCCTAAGGGAGATTATTAACAAGTCCCTTGTGGAGGGATGGTTCCCAGGGGCACTCAAAGAAGTGATGGTCTGCCCTCTCCTGAAAAAAAACATCTTTGGACCTGGCCGAAGTGGCCAACTATTGGCTGGTTTCCAATCTGCCATATCTGGGCAAATTAATTGAGAGTGCAGTGGTGATACAGTTGCAGAGCTTTCTGGATGACACTTCCATCTTAGATCCCTTTCAGTCCGGCTTCCACCTGGGACACAGGACGGAGACTGCGCTAGTCACCCTTACTGACGACCTCCAGAGGCATCAGGACGGTTCGGCAGTACTGTTGCTGTTAGACCTGTCGGCCACATTTGACATGGTCAGCCACCAGTTACTGACCCACTGCCTCACCGACGTGGGGATACAGGGGCCTGCCTTGCAATGGCTTGCTTCCTTTCTCCGTGGTTGGGGACAAAGGGTGGTACTAGGGGAACAGCAGTCCCGAAGACACCCGCTTGAGTGTGGAGTGCCTCGGGGTGGTGCTTTCCCTGATGCTTTTTAACATCTATATGCGCCCCATTGTCCAGATTGCCCAGAGGTAAGGGCTGGGGTGTCACCAGTATGCAGATGACACCCAGCTCTATCTGATGTTGGGCAGCTGGTCAGGCTCCAGACCAGAAGATCTGGACCGGGCATTGCACACTGTGGCTGGTTGGCTCAGACTGAGTTGGCTGAAGCTAAATCCAGCAAAGACGGAGATCCTGTGCCTGAGTCAGAGCGGTCCAAGGTTGCAGCTACCACTCCTGACCTTCGATGGGGTGCCACTGGTGCCTGCGCCAGTGGTTAAAAGTTTGGGAGTGCTCCTGGATCCCTCCTTGGCAATGGAGGCCCAGATAGCAGCCACTGCTAAGTCAGCCTTTTACCACCTTCGGCTGGTTCAGCAGTTGGCCCCCTTCCTTGACCACGATGACCTGGTTACAGTGATCCATGTGATGGTCACCTTGAGACTGGACTACTGTAATGCTCTCTACATGGGGCTGCCCTTGTGGCAAATCCGGAGGCTGCAGCTAGTGCAGAATGCCATGGCTAGGCTGTTGATGTGTCTCCCTAGGCGTGAGCACATCCGGCCTGTGCTGAAGGCACTGCACTGGCTGCCAATAGCATACTGGATTTGCTTCAAGGTGCTGGTGCTTACCTTTAAAGCCCTATATGGCCAGGGTCCAACATACCTGAGGAACCGCCTTTCCTCATACACACCCCAGAGAGCACTACAGTTGGGGTGTTGCTAGTGGTGCTGTCTTTACTCTTGGATAGCCCCAATAGCTAGGGGCACCCCACTTCTAACTTGAACCAGAGACCCACAAAACTCAGGCCAAGGAAGACACTCCTGGTCCTGGAACATAGAGCAAGCCATAGCTCTGGAAACAGGGATTTCATATTCAGGTTTCAAAAGGCACCCTCAAAGCAAACCTTCAGTCTTCCCCCTCCACCCAGAAGAGATTATGCTTACGGGATAACACTGGGTTCCACCAGGTGAAGTATCTACATTTCTAAAGGCTATCCAGAGGCCATCTGGCAAATAGTCCTTCTGTCTCCAGAACCTCACCCAGCCCTTTTCTTGTGTCATCTCATGTCTATGTGTGGTATTTGTCCTTCCTTGTTCTTCATCCCTCAGGATACCAAGATAAACCAACCAAACATTCAAATTATTAACAATCTTTGTCTGTATCTGGGAACCTATTCAACTGCCTCGGCAGAACCATCAGTGGTCTTAAAATCCATTCAGCTTAAAATCCATTTAAGACCATCAGTGGTCTTAAAATCCATTCAGTGGTCTTAAAATCCAGCACACTTGGCTCCAGTTGTTAATCCAGACTCTGCCCCCTCTGAAAACTCATTGGCCACATCTAGGTCTTGCCCATCCAGGTGTCACACACCTCCTGGGACACCTGATTAGCCCAGGTAATCTTTTGTTCTCACCTGAGACCAGCCCCCCAAGACCTTCAATTGGTCTGCATTGTTTTCCAGTGCCTTTAACTATCTAGGTCCATGACCTCAGACTGTGTGTGTTTTTTGCCCTGATGCCAACTGGCAGGCCACCCCTTTACCCTCTGGGTTTAGGCCATAATCCTTTCCTCATGGACCTCTGCATATCTGGACAGGTAGTATCACCCCATAACTCACCCCCTCTTTCCCTATCAATCACCTCTACTTCCTTAGTTCTGTATTGTGTGTCTGAATGTTTGATTATTGTTTATAAGGACTTAAGAATTCTTCAGTAAAGAGATCACTGCTTTAGTTATCTAGTCTCTGCGTCTATTTCTGTGACCTGGATAAAGTGGGACTTGGTATATAAAGGCCATGATCCTGTAGTTATGCCAGTTGCACTTTAATATCATAATTCCCCAACCTTTTATTAAAGCAAACAGAGCAATCTGGCTAACAGGGGTCACAACACCGACTTGTCATTCCAGGCCCCAGGGATGCCACGCTTGCTGCTACCAGGGCCAGAGCCTTTTTGGTGGTGGCTCCTTACTGGTGGAATGAGCTCCCAGAGGAGATCAGGGCCCTGTGGGATCTTGGGCAATTCCACAGGGCCTGCAAGATGGAGCGATTCTACCAGGCTTTCAACTAGGAGCCACCCACCACTACCATCAACGGCCACTATTAACATTGAGTGGCCTAGGGCTGGTTGTAATTGAGATGGAGCCACATCATCTTGAAATACTGGGAGACCACTGAGTTGTTGTATTATATGGTATGCCATCTTGTCTTAATATGGTGAGCATTTTAACTGTAAACTGATCTGATTAATTTAAATGGTTTTAAATAGTTTTAAAAAATTTTATATTACTTGGTGCATGTGCCAAGCAATGTAAGCCACCCTGAGCCTGCTTGCAAGGAGGGCGGGATATAAATATGACAAAATAAATAAATAAATTTCGAAATGGCAAGTTTTTAAAAAAGCATTCCTATTATGTACATCAAGTTTAATGAGCTAAAAAAATTACAGTCACTATGGTGTAAAGAGTAGAATGCTAGTCCCATCCAAGGTTGCCAGGTTTTTTCAGGCAGCTGATAAGGGGGGGGGGGCTTACCAGGAGTTTATCCCACGTTTCAGCAATGTGCCCATGTGACTTCAACATGACCCAGAAATGATGTAGGCACATCGAGGGTCTCAGGGCGATGCTCTGGTTTTGGGGCAAAAAATCTATGGTAGAATTACATCCCTGGAATGCCTATGTCACTTCTGGGTCATGTTGAAGTCATGGAGGCACATTGCTAAAATGTCCAATGTTCCTTCCTTGGGGGGGGGGGGTTCCCCCTGCCAACCAGCTGATCAGTGATGGAGAGGTGGGGCCTGGTAGTAGGGGATCCTCACCCCCACCAGAGAGTCTGGCATCCTTAGTCCCATCTTATGACAGAAGAACTGATGGCAATAGTAACATCTTTGAGTCCAAAATAGGGATCTAAACTCAGGTTTCCGGAGCCCAAGCATATACGATTTTCTGTCAGGGTCCACCAGGATCTGAACTAGGTCCCACCTTTGGTGGTGAGCAACTTGCAGTCTCTGTGGAATGAAATCATACTATTCTAGACCTTGCTATGGCTCCACTTCAGAAAGCCTCTTGGTTCTGTCTTACCTGGGAAGCCTCTAGATCTTGTTCTCTCTGATACTAACTGATGTGTACACAGTCTGTATCTGGCTACAGTCTTGGGTACTGCTGACCTTGGCTGCCATTACTGTTAGTGGCTTGATTCTCCTTTGATATGCACCTCATCTACTTCAAATCCAGTAGTTGCAGCTTGTGGGAGTCCAATTCCAGTGCATTCCATGTCTCACAGCTAGCTCTGTCAAGCTGGATAAAACCTAAGCCAAGAGCCCCATTCAGTTTCCCACAGCAGCGGGACCCAGCAGGAACAAATGTAGCTGCCTTATCCTAGGGTGAATAGCCCCATAAGCAAAAAGAATTCCCCCTATCCTACATTGATTTAAAATTACATATTGTGATAGAGATGGGTACTGAGAAAATGATGCAGGCTGACGAGGCCTACCAGAAGTGAATACAGAAGAGGAAAGGACACAGTACTAGCAAGAACACCACGCTAATACCCTGATGCTTGTCATTTAAGGTAGAAAAGAGACTAGCTTTACCCTGTAAGGGTGAGGCACTAGTGAGGAGACTGGTGGAAGGGTGGGGCCCATCTTTTCAGTCTCTGAGGTGGGCTGAATGAAGACAGCAAGCCGGAAAACACTGCCCAAAGTTGGGGCCAAATCCAGCTCAGACTGGATTTCATGACTGGTGGACACTGGCCCAAAACCTGGGGTTTCTAAAGCAGCAACAACCCCTAGCCTTCTTTCTGACACCCCAGTGTGAAATGAGAACTGGCAAAAGAATCCCAGCTGCACCTGAGAAGGATGCTCATGTACTCCACATTCCTGAACTTGGGCCCTGGTGATGAAGTAAACTCTGTGTCCCTTACTGCTAATATTAAATGAATATCAAGAAACTGTGGAGTCATACTAAGCTGGAGTTGTGCTCTCTGAGGGCTAAAAAGGGAGGAAGTCCCACATCATAGTACTGCAGACTATCACCGTTATGTCCCCATATGCTTGTGTATAAGTCATTAGCCCAAACCCCTGCACAGAGTTAAAGGAACTCTCAGACCAAAGTAGTATACCCTGTGCCCAGAATCCATGATAAAAGCACATTTGTTTTGGGAAGCCCCATTGTCAAGCCAGCCCACTCACCTGGAATTCTAGTAACATTGACTGGTTATGCTGAAAAGTTAGGCTGCAATGGACTGAAGGTCATCCTGACAAGGAAGAGCGCAGCTGTTCATAGCCCACATCATTAATATTGCTCATAGGCTTTTTGGAAGATTGCCCTGCTTAGGGAAACCGGAGAGACCTGCATCAGGACCAAGGGCAGAAGCTAGAGGACACCGAAACTTTCCAGAAGAAACCTCTGCCTCTTGAAACTCAGCCCCCTGTTTGATGTGTCGTTCTTGCTTCAAACCTATCTGTTATTTAATCACAGAGACCACCTCTTGCCCGGGATAATGAAATTCTACTAGTTAACAAAAATAGCATAAGTAGTGGGTTTTTTAAAAAAAGCTAATAAACTGAAGAATTTCTACTTCTTAGGGTAGAGCAAAAGGATTTCCATAAGTGTAATGGCTTAAAACAAATTTTGTGGGGGGGGGGATGGGACACATTGTAGTACAGTGAATGCTTGGCCTGTAGAAGATCTCAGCTTCAGTCATTGGTATCTCCAGTCAAAAGAGCCCCAGTTTGTCAGGACTGGCTGGCTGACTAGCAGAATGATTTAGCCTTGAGAATTTGGAGAGCTACTGCTCATCAGGGAAAACAACATTGGGTTAGGGCCAGGGGTCTTACTCAGCAGCCCTGTATTTTATGTATGTGTCTGTATGAAGAGACCGTGCAGATAGGATACATGGGCCTGCCCCTGCTTGTGACTGAGCTTTATTTCCCATACATGGACACAGTATCTACATGCATAGAGGCTGTATGCATGGGGGAGCCCACACTGTGACTGGGGACGTTTGAATAGCATCCCTACTGGTTACTGGCACAACTCTTACATGCACAGTTGCTGTTCTGACATCTGGCAAAACCACAAAAGCCAGGCAGGGCCAACACACTTGCTCCTGCTCCCCTTCTATATGCATTGACCCTTTGTGCAGATACACCAGCTCATAAAGTCAGATCCCCATGCTGAAACCACTGGACAAAGGGCGATCAGTGGCTTCCATGTTAATCAGTGGAGAAATTGGAGCATGCAAACACAACACACAAAATACCCTGTCCAGAGGCATCGTGGAAGCTGGTGAAGCCATATGACAAATTCTTGTCAAATCTTCCCATCACGTCTGGTTTGTCCTTAGCCTGCCTGCCTCTGTGTTACTGCTTACAGTGCACACACTTCGCAGTACCATGGCAGATGCTGCTTATGGTGTGGGGGCAAGCATGATATTCACCTCCATCCCTCCCCAAGACAGTAGGACTGCCTGCTTGTATGTCAGCAAGTACAAGCAAAAATGTTTCTTCTCATGCCCACCAGTCATAGCCTGAGAGAAGATAACTGTAAGCAGCCAGAGTGCTTACATATAATCAGATCAAAGCCTCCTCCAGGAGCCAACAAGCCAGCAAAGTGATGGGTATAAATAAGAATTCAGAAAGAGAGATCCATCCATGTAATCCTCTGTGGTGGCAAGATCTGTGGCTCTGTTTATCAATAAACATCGCCATCAGTGATAAATCTGCTGAGTCACTCTCTCGTCACTCTCCTTGAATTCTACACAGCCAGGTGCCAGAATCATGGGGAGTTCTGGCTATTTCCCAATATTACTCTTATTCCTTTTTCAGACTGTATCAGTTACACTAATGCTATTAAAATTGGATGTTTTGAGTTCAGGTTTTGTTAGTTAGCATCTGAATGCATACCCCTAGACTTATCATCCTTGCAGTCTTCTGAAACTGACAAAGAAATCACCTTGATGACTGGCTCCTGACTATCTCAAAACATAATAAACAATTTGCATCCAAAAACTTTAGTATTGTGTTTGTTTGATTGTACAGAAATCATCTCAAAAGTCTCCAAATATCCAAAATTAAACATACAAGTGTCTGTAAAGCTAAATATGAAATTACTTTCAAGAATCAAAATATACAACACATTGAAAAGAGATGCTATAACGGTTCAATGACTCTTCCACTGAAAGTTCCATCTACTGTAAACCATCAGAAGCTTCGACTGATCCTCATTTCATATGTGGTTTTCTTCAAAGTTATTGCTTCTCGGCCTTTTGGCTAAGATCAAGTGTAGTGAAGTTGATACAGCTTCCCAGAAAATTCACTGTTATAGTTTGGAACCAATCTCCACATCACAAATTCCTAATGGGATTAGCCAATCATCAATTCATTTTCAAAATATTCATAAACCTTCCAAATTCAGCGTTGTTGGCACATGGTACAAGAGGGTGCAGTCAGATGAGCTGTTTGATCCATTGTCGTTGCTTCTCTCCAACAGATTTAAATTACTCAATCAGACAGCAATATCTGTATCCCGTTCTGCAATCATCAGCCCACCATGCTCACCCCCAACTTTCCTGAGACTGGAGAAAGTCTGGTATTTACTGAACCTACTGGGTTCACAGCTCATATCCAGATGTCTGATTTCTCTCTTGCACAGTCAAGCCATTTGAAATATCACAAACTTCCAGTTTTGCTGCCATTTTTTTACAAGTTAGCAATGTGCACATAAGCAGTTACTCACCTAAGGGTGGTTAATTACGGCTCATGCAGAATTTGCAAGAGGAGTGGTGGTGGCGGCAACAGCAGCAAACCAGGAAAGTTTGCTTGGGCTTTGACAGAGGCGAGGGAAGCAAGATGCCATGAGAGGCAGGCAAAGCACGCCTCCTTGCTTTGCAATTTGCTGAAGCAGAGAAGACCCCCTTTCCTCCTAGGATAATTTATGAGTGGGGAAGCACCACATCCGGCTCAAGCATCACCCTGGGGGAGGGAAGCCTTTAAGTGCAGGCGAGATAGCCACTTAGTTGCAAATCCAGCATGGACAGCAGGGACAGCCCCTCCCCATCTCCAGCACCCCATCTCCAGCACCTCTCACCTTCCAGAGTGAGTATGAAAATGCTTTGCCAGAGGAGAGCCGTGTGGCTGGCTGGAGTGACCTTTAGTAGCAAGGACAGGATGTCTGATCAAACCACCCTGGAATTTAAAAAATCCAGATCAAATTAGAAACGTGGCTACAACATGATGAGCATGCCATCTGACTGCAGCCTCAGTCTTCTGAAACTGGTCACAGAAGGCTTTAAAAGGAGGTTTGACAGATTCATGGAGGAAAGGTCCATCAATGGCTACTAGCCCTAGTGACTGAATTGAACCTCCATATTCAGAGGCAATGTCATATGCTCAAATAAAACATTAGGTCAGCAATGCAGAGACCCTCACACACATGTTAAGGATTAAGATTAAGCTAACGGGAAAGCTGGAAAGAAATGACAGGCAATTGTTTGTCCCACAGAACAAAGCAACTAGGAGAGTGAGATTTTTAGCTGGTGACTGTGATAGCAGATTTGCAGCTGAGTTGCACTATTGCTTTGTGGCACGGTAGCGTAATAAATAGCATTTGGCCAAAGAGGAGTGATATTGAATGAAACAACCCTGCAACAGCATGCTTTCTATTGCACTGACACCATGCCTAACATTAGCTGCAGTGCAGATAGATTCAGGATGGATATGCAGCTTAGTGCAGATCTCATAGCACCAATGACTACCAGAATGCCTAGGGTGTGCTTCGTGTTTGGGTTAACCTCTATGTGCAAAACACAGCCTGAAAGTGAGTGAAGGAAAAGAAAAGAAAGGGGGGAAAGAAACAGAATTGTACCAAGAAGAGTGACTGCAATAAGAACAGTTTAATGATAATTTAGAAAAGGTGGGCTGAATTAAAAGAGTGTGTAAAGAATGGGTACTGCTTCCTACCTATGCAGTCCTCAGCCCAGCTTGCTGATCGTAATGAATATTGAAGGACTATGCAATTATTTATTGCTGCAGTAAACAAAAGAGAGAGGGAGGCACAAAAGGGAAGCAGGGGGTGAATTCAGAAGCAGAATTCAACATGAAGAAGGTTTTTGTGTGTACTAAATAGATACATTATTAAACAGGAAGATCCTCTGAAGGGGTAATGCTTAAAAATACACAGCTGTGTTATTAGGATGGGCATCTTCTCCTGGGTGCTCAAGTAGCACCACTGATCAGAAGCATCTTTTGTCAGGATGCCACATGTCCTCTCTCCTGGGGAAAGATTGGGGATTGGCATCCCCAGTCATCCACGCATAAGACCTTCCAGACTGGACTGCCTCTGAAAACTGTCCAGAAATGTACAGCTGCTCTAAAAGGTGACAGTCAGGTTAGCTGAGGGTTGCCATATGGAACACATTCCACCTCTCCTTAAGGGACTTCACTTGCTTCCAGTTTGGTTCATGGTCATGAGTCAATGTAACATTGACCTGTAAGGCTCTAAACAGCCTGGGGCTAGAGCCAGTTTGGTATAGTGGTTGAAGCAGTGGACGCTAATCTGGAGAATCGAGTTTGATTCCCTGCTCCTCCACATGAAGCCTGCTGGGTGACCTTGGGTAAGCCACAGCTCTCTCAGCCAAAAAAAAAAAAAGGTCTAGCTCATCACCTAGTGGTGCATAATGCTAAAGAGTTAGCACTTAAGGGCTGCCAGACAATCTTCTACACAGAATGCCATACAATAATTAATTAATTAGCCTGGGGTTAGTATGCCTGAAGGATCATCTACTCTAGGGGAGGGCAGCCGCTCAGTGTTTTTTAAAGAGCCACGAGAGCTACCATTCACAAAATGGCTCCACTATCATCCTATCTTGGGTCACTCCTGTCCCCACACTTACCTCTGAGGAGACAGAGCCAGCCCCCCCCCCCCCCGCTGATCATGCCAGGGGAGCAGCACAGAAACCCAATCTGACACCACAGGAACAGCTTCCCAGCTCACCACAACACCCAGAGGTGACAGGCAGGCCGGATGTGGGCCAGCAGCACAGGCAAGGGGTCACGAGGGTGGCAGAGGGGCAGCAGAACCCACCACGAGAGATGGCCCACTCCTCATCTGTTGCGGGAGCCAGAAAAGCTTGTTTGAAAGGGTGGGGCAGGGAACAGGCTTCCTTTGCTTCCTTAGGCCAGCAGGGGCCAGAACAGAAATCCTATCAGGCTTCCCAGGGGGAGAGGCAGGGCAACTGGGATCCCACACAGGCTGCTGCCCATTGGGCCTAGGACCTGCCACTCCCATAGGTCCATCCCCCAGGAAAGAGGGAGTGGATAAGGCCAGAATTGTCCCACCCCCCCAGGCAACCCTTTAAAAGATGCATACTGTGACAGCCAGGGAGGAAGGGCCAGACTTCCCCCAAGGCAACGAGAGGAAAGTGACCCCTCCTTCTGAGACTCTTCCATCAGGGCAAGCCCTACTGAAGGACCCCAGAGGAAGAGGCAGCCCTGGATTCCTGCCCAATGTCAGAGTCTGACACATCCCAAAATATAACTCTTCCTGCAGAGGAAATATATATAATTACTTCTGTGCCTTCTCTGGAAAATGCAAATAGCAGCTTTGCTGCAGGGAGAAAGAGTCAATATAGCAATCTTATTTCCCATCCTGAGCAAGGGTGAATGTGTGAAGGATGAAGAAAAGGGATGCCGGACTTCCGGCAAGACTTGCGATCATGGCGGACGCGCTCCTCCGCATCTGTGGGGAGCGCGATCCGTACCCGGTGGGAAGAAGGGGCTTCGGACTGGTGCCGAGCCCCCAGAGACCCTAGTGAAGGGGCTCTGCCTGGGGTGGCATGAAGGGGATCTCTCCCTACGGTGGCGACCGAGGGATTGAGGTCCCTTTTCATCACCCCCATAGGTTCCCCCGTCCGTGGGAGCCGTATGGCTAAAAGCGCAAAACCGTGAAGCAGCAGAGAGTGCGAAGCCTTGAAGCTGGAACTTATAGTTACGCACGGAGAAAACGTGAGTCTGAAGTAAAAACAAACAGAACACAGCTGGAAAGGCAGGTGGAGTGAAACCCCCCCCCCCTCTCGAGACAGGCGTACTTACGAGACTCTTTACATGGCGTTACTGCATGAAAAAAAGTACGTTCGGCTTGCTAGATGGCGGCATTGCGCTTTAGAGGATATGAACTTTAAAAAGTTATAAGCGCAGTCATAGAATTTGCTTCTTTCGTCCATCTTATCTAACTATCAACAAAAAAGCGCAGCCTCAACAATGGCGGGGAAACCGAAACCTTCCCCCAAACTAGGAAGTACAGCTCTGAGTTCAAAGGTTGATACCACAGAGATGAGCACTGTGTTCTCCTCGTTATTGCGACCTCTAGTGGACCAAATGACAGCTCTCAACGTCAAGATGGATAAAATGCAGCTGGAACTGAAGGAGTCGAATAAAACTACAGAGAAGCTGCAGCGAGAACTTCTGGAAGTTAAGACTTCAGTAAAAAAACATGATTCAAGGCTACAAAAAGCAGAGAAAGAAAAGGCCTTCCATTCTGATCAGCTCTTGAAACTACAGATGGAAAGATCGAATTTTTTCCTAAGACTTCAGAATGTGCCAGAGGATAAAGGAGAAGACCTTAAAAATCTGCTAAGTGAAGCGCTTGAACCAGTGACAGGCTTAAAAGCAGCGGAAATAAAAAGCGACATGGATATGGTTTACAGAACCTATCCAGATTATACCAAAAAGAAAAGCCTGCCTGGTGAGATTCAGATAAGGTTCTCCAAAATGTCAACAAGAGATGTGGTGCTTAGGACCACAAATAAAGCGGTTCTGAAGATCAAAGGAAAAGAAGTTAAAGTGATGAAAGATATCCCATTTGAAATAAGGAAAAGAAGAAAAGCCTATGGAAAACTGACATCTTGGCTACAGTCTGAATCTATTATCTACAGGTGGAATGTTCCGGAAGGACTGAGCTTCAGCATCAAAGACAAAAAATACAAGATTGACTCTGTTCAACAGGCAAAAAGTTTTTTGGAAAAAAGCAAAGAAAAGAAAAAAGAGAGAGACTCAGATGGTTCGCTGGCATCGCAAGAAAGTATGTATGGATTTGATAGCTCAAAGAGTGAAGAAGAAATTTCTGACTCGGAAAAAGGAGCAGCAGCTCCAAAGGCACAAGAAGAGACTGTTAAGACAAGAAGAGGACGAAAGAAGAAATAAGGGCTGAACTGTTTTTACTGAAATTGCACTTATATATTTTATATAATTTGTATAATTAAGCATTCCTTCAAAAGAGCATGTCTGTCAAACAGCTTTTTTATTTTTCATATATCATCAGTAACAATGTTAATTGAAAATTAACCAAGGTCTAAAATGCTTCATATGTATTAGTGGTAAGGTAATATTAAGCAAATGCTAAAGCACGCTCTGTATAAGGTAAATGTAGCTTAGAAAAGTAGCAATGTAGAAGTAGTAATAGATAAAACCAATAAAAATCTTTTTTTAAAAAAAAAAGGAAAAAAAAGAAAAGGGATGCCGTGCTCTCACCTTTCCACCCAGAGCAATGATGTGCATACGTTCGTATGTGTGCAAGAGGAGGCAGTTGGTGACACCAAATGCCATTGCTGATGAGGGATCTGGACCAAGCAGCCCCTATGGCTCAGGCAAAGTGGAGGGGCTTGGTTCTCCTGGCCATCCGTTGTCCCTTAGGGCAGTTGGCCCACTAGGAAATTTTCCTGCAAGTTAACCGGTCAGGATGCCTATGCTCTTCTTCCCCTCCTCCCCCAAAAGAAAAAGATGAAAGATGCTCCTGTGGTAGCTCCAAAGAGAAGAACAAGAAAGCGATTAAAGCAGTGGAGGTGGAGAACTGTTTTTAATTGTTTAGAGAATGACTGGTTATTCCCAGGTGACCTTCTGCTCCACCACCGATCACCTCTATGTGCTCGCCTGAGTACTGACATCATTTTTATAGGCTCTGCTCTGGTATGATTCCTCCACTGTTAGTTGGGTTAACACACAGGGGGGTGGGGGCACATCCCTATCTAACAAACCCCCCCTTGCAGAGAGAGACAGCTGTGAAACATCCAAACATTTATTGAACAGCATCAGGAACGGAGTTCTGAAAGCCAACCAGATGAATAGGTTGCCAGCTCATGTCATTGTAGCCAGTCTCCTGTACCATTAGAAGTTGCGCTGATAGACAGCAGAGTGATCTGGAGAGCTGTCTTGATCAACTTTTATGTTAAGCAGTTTGCACAGGTACAGCAGCGAGACTGGAAAGAGAGCTGGCAACTCCACAGCAACCAGCCCAGATGCACATGGGTCACTGCAGCTGTGGGTCATTTTATAAGCTTGATGGATAGATGGTACTATAATGGGAATGAGCTCCCTCCTTGCCTCTACCCCTGTTGGACAGCTGCCAAGAAAGAGCTGAGAGAGAGAGAGAGAGATGTAAAAAGCATGTTCAGTAGTTGCAACAAGACAGCAGGTGGGCTCAGGCACTCTGTACTCCATGGTGAGCTACAGATTTGAGACAAGGACACTCCCTATGACCAGTTTCCTATCACTCCCTTTCCTATACCTGCATGGTGGCATTACCTTACCGGGTTCATAGTGTAGCCACTGGGCCAATGTTTAGCCTTTGCTCACAGGGTATTGTGCTAGAACTTTCTGTGCCATTTTTGTATGGGGCTCTGATCCTGGAAGGCAATCGTGCTCTTGAGTGTTTGACAATGAAACAATGGTTGGAATGAAGTGGCTGGTGTTCAGTGTAGCTGTGCACCCTGTTTGGCCCACCACCTATAAGTCTACATCAGCATGAAGCCACACCAACATGTTGCGAGGTCATATTGCCAAAAGGGCACTCTGTTTTCTGCAGTGGCTGTGCAGGCATGGCAGGAGACGGTGTGGAAGGAGGCAGTTGTTTTTCACTCTCATTGGTTTAGTTTTATGCCATCTCTTTTGCTGGCATTACTTTGTGCTGGCATCAGAGGCAGGATTTGGACTAAAGTGGTACCCTGGATCCACATAGTCCCATTCCTCTCTTCCTTGGTACTGCCCATTCCTGGCCCTATGCCAGTACAGTTGCTTTAGTGCTGGGGGTTCGCCTGCTTAAGACCAACATATCTCCAGATGTGCCAGTTTATTTCTGAGATATGCCAGTACAGGAGCTTAGTTGCCATTCTAAGAAGCCCTTGAACAGCCTTAGGATTGCGGTTGCCAGATAACAGCTGAAGCAGACCATTTTTTTTCCAGACAGTTAAATGCAATTTGTAAGAAGCATTGCTGCTTTCTGGACAGACACTTGTCTATATACTAATAGCGAAGTGCCCACCCCAGTGCGGATACTTAAATCCACGCGGGGGGGGGGGGCATTTGGGGCGAGGGTTTTTTTTCTACACACGGGGGGCACTCTCCCTCTGTGCAGAAAAATCCTAAATGTTAAAAAACTTTTGGGGGGATATTTAAATCCCCTCAAAAGTAAAAGCATTCTCTGCGCAGGCACAGAGAATGCTTTGGCTGGGGGGGAAGGCTCGGCGGGCGGTGGGCCTCGCCACCACCATCGTTTTCAGGGAGGGGAGGAGGGAGGGAGGGGAGGAGGCTCAGCACGCGGCCGCTGCCGGTTTTTGGGAAGAAAGGGGGAGGGAGGGGAGGAGGCTCAGTGTGCGGCTGCTGCCGCCGCCAATTTTTGGGAAGGGAGGCGGGGGGAGGAGGGAGGGAGGGAAGGAGGCTCAGCGCATGGCCCCAATTTTGGGGGAGGGAGGGGAGAGGGAGGAGGGAGGAGGGGAGGGGAGGCGCACGGCCACCACCGATTTCTGGAGGGGGAGGGGGAGGAAGGGAGGGGAGGAGGCTCAGTGCACGGCCGCTGCCACTGTTTTTGGGGAGGGAGGAGGGAGGGAGGAGAGAGAGGCTCACCTGCCCCCCCCCCGAAAGTATCCAACTGCTGGGAGCCTGTTGGGGGAGGGATCGAGCGGTGGGCCCGGCCAGATGGGGGAAATGCCCCCTCCCCGTTAGTTTCTTGCGGGTCTCCCCTTGTCTATATTCTAATTCTGAGAGGGGTTTTTTTTATGTGTGGATACTTATATCCTTCATGAACACATGAAACTGCCTTATATTGAATCAGAATCTTGGTCCATCAAGGTCCATATTGTCTACTCAGACTGGAAGCAGCTCTCCAAGGTCTCAGGCAGAGGTTTACTGGCAGATTTTTTAACTGGAGATACTGGGAATTGAACCTAGGACCTTCTGTATGCCAAGCGGATGCTCTACCGCTGAGCCACAGCCTCTCCCCACCAATCCCTACCAGTCAGATTTAATCAATGAAAGCTAAAACAAAGCTACAAACCCTTGGGACTCTATGCTCATCCTAAAGCATCAGTCACTGCATCCTTCTAGTATACGCAGAGCAACCTCTCTTGCAGGAGCCAGTGACATTTGATTGTGCTTACAGTGGAAGGCTATAGGCTGCTATCGGGAGGGCCAGACAATCCAGGCATTTCATGGGAAAATGGAAACAGATCAATAAAGGTCAAAAGCAAAGTAAGTGATGAGGGAGCAGTCACTGCGGTGACACAGACAAAGGAGGCTATTATTAAATCAGGTGCAGTCCCAAATGGAGCAGGCCACATCTGCTATAATGAGGGGACGAAAAACAGCTGCCAGCCCTGCTGCCCCACATTTATTTTGGCCGTAAATGTCACATGTTGCACTCATTCTTGAAAACACACCAGTGCTTTCACCCCTACTCCTTAAATCAGCTTGCAGATGCTGCCACAGCCAAATAGGAACAGTGCTGCTGATGCAGGATGGCCTTAAAAGTGGCACTCCGCCAGGGCCCAGTTTGTGGCCAGAGGACACAGGGCTGCTGCCTCCACTGAAAACGCAAGATCCTTCATGCCATTTATGTCAGTTTTCGAATCACAGCTTAGCACTGTAGAATAGCTATCTGTGCAGGCATAACACCCTCCCCCCCCACACACACACATACTAAGCCTGGACAATAAATAGCACCATGTCTGGTTAAATGCTTTCCTCCCCTGATGATTTAGTAGCATTGGGTGGGGGAGGCTTGCTCAGAAAAAGGGGAACCAGGACTTCAGCACTTCAAAAGGCAGGTAAAAAGTTCATGTTTTAATGCTCCTGATGTTAAAAGTTTCCCATACTTAGAAAGCTTGGTTAGAATGCTTTACGCGACACACTTTCTTTCTTAAGGAAAGGATTCGATTTGATTTATTACGATCAAAGATCAGCAAATACCTTAAAATGTTACATATAGTTAACAACAAAATACAGCCGGACAATTGGTACAGGTAAAAATGTTAGTTAAGAGAACGTAAATTTTAAAATTTCCTAGGAATTAATAATCTTCTGTCTGGTTAGGATAGCCATAGCACAGAATCTTGCTACCTTAGCAGTAGCAAATTGCAAATTCATTGCAAATTCATTGCAAATATCAGCTAAAAGAAGAGTAGAATAAAACTGATTAGACTGCCTGCCCAGAATAATTCAACAGATTCAACACCTTCTATAGAAAAGATGAATTATTCTATCATTTCAATTAATGAAGGAAAGGAAAGTTTTACTGGGGGTGAGAGTAACACATCTGTGAATTTATGAAGTTATTTATACCCTGCTTTCCCCCACCACAAACAGGGACCCAAAGCAGCTATATCGTTCTCACCTTCCCTCCATTTTAGCTTCACACCAACAACCCTGTGAGGGAAATTAGGCAGACAGTGACCGTCCTATGGTTGTCTAGAAAGTGTCTGTAGTTATGGGGATTCAAAACTGGGTCTCCTTGATCCTAGTGAGTCTGACACTCTAACAACTACATCATGCTTGCTTTCTATACCACAGACTTTTTCTAAGCATGTAGATTAGCAATAAGAGATTCTAATTTCTGTCTCCTCCATGGTACCAAAGGATACAGTGCAATCCTCTTCTGCAGTTTGTAATCCTTTCTTACAGCCTCTGCATTATTTTGTGGTGGTGGTAGTCTTTTATGCTCTGGTTTACCTAAACACATCAAAAATGCTTAATTTAGTGATAATCACTGGACATGAAATGAGGAACTAGAACAGCAGAAAGGAACAGATTATCAACAAGGCACCAGACCTGTGGAATCATTTCACCATTTCCCCCCTGCTGGGGAACTGAGGAGTGGTGGGGAGCACCCGCCAGGGACAGGGGATCCCCCTAGTTGGGGCACAGCAACCCTAATCCTATTATATCTCAAACACTAATGGATTTGTTAAAGCATAAAATGTTGCAGGATAGAGCCCACTTCAGTAAACACTTCAAGTATGTATGAAGTGAATTTTCAGTCAGCAGACCATATATACATACACAAGTGAGGGACCTTCAGAGTCTACTCCACCCAGTGGTCTTCCTTCCCAAACTATCTCCACTTTCCCTCCTTTCTTCCTGCTCTCATTCCCTGTGGCTTCTCCCATTTCCCTGATTCCTTCCTTCCCTGCAGCACCCATTTCCCTCTCCGTTTTTCTTTCCTCCCTTGACTTCAGCTTCACTTCCCCTTCATATTTTCCTTCTTGTCCTAGGGTTGCCAGGTCCCCCCTGGCCACCAGCAGGGGATAGGTGAACAGGGTTGCCAGATCCAGTCTGGGAAACTCCTGGAGATTTGGGGATAGAACCTGAGAAGGACAGGGACCTCCATGGAGTACAGTGCCATAGAGTCCACCGTCCAAAGCATTCATTTTCTCCAGGGGAACTGATCTCTGTAGTCTGGAGATGAGGTGTAATTCCAGGGGAACACCATGTCCCACTTGGAGGCTGGCATCCTTATGTCCTTCCTGCCTGCCCATTTTTTACTCCCCTCCTCACTTCAAGTTTCAAAATGAAATTATGGCAACCATTTTGGATTATCTAGGCAAATACAGATAACATTATAGATAGACAAAATGGCTGCCAAGATCTCAATATGTAACCTTGTGAGATCTCAGCATTTTAAAAGGTTTTTGTTTTATCCCCTTCCCCCATGTAGAATTTGTATGAAAAGTTGTGGGCTGCCCCGAGCTTGTAGAAATGCCTTTCGTATCTACACATGGCCTCATTCTGTGGCTCTTCTGTGTCATTCAGAATTACCTACCCTAAGTGGGGAACAATTGTGAAAATGGAAAAGGACATGAAAGGCTAAAGGTATAGTGTGTGGCATTTCTATGGAAAACTCAGTATACAAGACAAGCACAGTGACCATTCACAACTCCCGTAATTAGTGATAAAACGGTTATCTACCTTATGTTAATCAATTTAATGCCTGGCTAAGAAAGGTGACAGCTCAGTTTAAGGCCTGGTTAATACAATTAAACCTATTGATAAATTCTAATTCAGCAATTTCTTGCAAGAATGGGCTCTAGCTCACAAAAGCTGATGCTTCAATAAATCTGTTTTTAAGTGCAACAGACTCCTTTTGTTATTTACTGCACTCCAAAGGGGTTAACCAAGTGATAAGTTTACAATCAAATATCCAATACGTACAAAAATATCAAAAGGGTTCTCACAACAAGCACAGATGTACAAACAACCACCATGACAAGGTCTTGGTTCTTCCCACTGGCGTACCAAGGGTGGTGCAGGGGGTGCAATCCACACCAGGTGCAGTTTAAGAGAGGCTTTTGAAGGGAGCCCTTGAAGCTAAGCCTGCTGCCTCCAGATTAATGTCTTCCCTTTTGTTTTTAAGATGCTCTGGCTGCAGCTGTTAGGGGTGCAGGAGAGTTTGAGTATGGCTAAAAGCTCTAGGGTTGACTAAGCTTCCCTGGCTTTCTCCAAGACTCAAGCAGACTTCCTTAACAGATCATGCTGATAGTTGCTACGGTAATTGCCAGAGAAAGAACAAAGTTCAAGTCCAGTGGAGTTGAGAGCCAGTTTGGTGTAGTGGTTAAGTGCACGGACTCTAATCAGGGAGAACCGGGTTTGATTCCCCACTCCTCCACTTGCAGCTGCTGGATGACCTTGGGCAAGCCATAGTTCTGTCAGAGCTGTTTTCTCAAGGACAGCTTGGGAAAGAGCTCTCTCAGCCCCACCTGCCTGTCAGAGTCTGTTTCTGTTTTGTTTCTGTTTCATTCAGCCTCTGCCATTTGTTACAGCTATCGGGAGTCTCCATCTGTAATTAACAGTTTGCCTTGAAGTCTCTGCTCTGTCTCGCTTAATGTATCTTTCTCTCCCCAGGAGGGTGGCTTGCTACATTCCATGGCGTCATAAACCAATCCAACTATCTTGTATTGTCACCTCCCTTTTCCTCTCCGGAGCCTGGAGTGTTTTATCTGCTTTTGTAACCTTGGAGAACTGGGAGCTGTTATTATGACCAGATGTCTGGCCTGCAATCTACACTTAGAGGTCACTGGGGAACATGGGGGGAAATCTTTAGTGCCTTAGCGCCCTTTTGGTGGGAACCAAACGGCTCTGAGAATTTCACGCTTTTTTGTAACCATTTCTATTGGCCCTTTGCCTGCTTGTACCTGAAGGTGGGGGGTATATTAATCCTTGCTGTATGTAACCAAGTATCTCTAACAAACATGAAGTACCTGAACCATCATTAAGAATAAAGGAACTTTGCTTCATCAAAGGTCTGGCTTATTGAGTAGATTCAGAAGTCTCACACTGCCTCACAGGGTGCTTGTTGTGGGGAGGGGAAGGGAAAGGAGTTTGTAAGTGGCTCTGAGACTCTTGAGTGAAGGGTGGGGTATAAATCCAATCTCTTCTTCTTCTTCTTTAAGACCAACAAAGTTTTATTCAAGCAATAAACTTTTGTGTGCACACACACTTCTTCAGAGAGGGGGAGGGATTCTTTCAACAAGCAGAATTTACTTTGAGACCTGATCACACACGTGCACATTAAAAGAAAGGAAGGGGGCACAGGAAATAAATGCATTGGGATAAGATAAAAGGAAAATTAAAAGGAAATTTATACCTCACAAGGTGTCTGTTGTATCTGTTGTGGGGAGGAGAAGAGAAAGGAGATCGTAAGCCGCTCTGAGACTCCTTCGGGTAGTGAAGGGTGGGGTATAAATCCAATCTCTTATTCTCTAAAACACAGTAGTAACAAATGCAATTGTTTTAGGCAAGTGGGATGTGAGCCCTTCAACTAGTCCCTCTAAAAGTTCCAGACACTTTCCAAAGGTAGTCCCATGGGGAGTGCATTTAGGGTTGCCAACCTCCAGGTAGAATCTGGAAATCTGAAATTACTGCTGATCTCTAGACCACAGAAATCAGTTCTCCTGAAGAAAGTGGCTGCTTCAGAGGGTGACCTCTGTGGCAACATAACCTGCCAAGGTCCCTTCCCTGCCCAAGATCCCTCCCCTGCCCAAGGAATTACGATATCTCCAGGAATTTTCCAACCTGTCGTTGGTAACCCCAATAACTGCCAACCTCCAGTTGGGGCCTGGAGATCTCCCACTTTTATAATTAATCTCCAGACCACAGAGATCTGTTTCCCTGGAGAAAATGGCTATTTTGAAGAGTGGACTCTATGGCATTGTACCCTACTGAGGGCCCTCCCCTCCTCAAACCTCACTTTCGCCAGACTTCACCCCCAAATCTCCAGGTATTTCCCAAACCAGAGCTGGCAACCCTACCTTAAGTGTATTGCAGTAATTTGGACAAGAGGCAGCCTTGAACTAGATACTTTCACTTTATACATTGTAAAAAACACTGCCTGGATGGTTCATAACCTGAAAATGTTTCAGTGAAATAATTTATCCAACATTATACAGCAGCACTGAAGAACCAAACCCTTAGTATCTTGGGTCCCAGTCTTGCACATTTTGCCCACGGTGCCACAATCCATCAAGACAGTGCAACTGATTGTATATATAATGTTCCACTTGGTACTACACTGAGAATGTAATAAGAGGGTTTTTAAAATATAAACATTCCAGGGTAAAATTAAAGAAAATAACTATGAAGCTAGTTGGAGGGGGAAGCTCTTAAAACAAAATTACAGGCTACTGGTTTACCCAAACGTCTTGCATTTCACTCTAGGTGAAAACTAGTTTTGCAGGATTACTAGAAATAATATTGAAAAATAAAAGTCTAAATGTTTCTTCAAGGCCCACTAAGAAAGTACAAGTTTGTGTGGCATTCAAGCTCTGCCCAGAAGATCTCTGTACAGGATCAGGGTCAAACAAGACATGGTTGGGACTTCATTTGGCCATTCTGTTAATTTCAACAGAGTAGGACTGTGAGAAGCACTACAAGGGACTTCCAGGTGGATAGCCATGTTAGTCTGTAGCAGTAGGACAAAATTTGAGTCCAGTAGCATCTTAAAGACTGAAAGAATTTCCCAGGGTATAAGCTTTTATGTGTCAGAGCTTGCTTCATCAGATACAATCAGAATAAAAGTCCATCCACCCTGATATCCAGGTAAGAAGGTGGGAGAGGTGTTACAAAGAAGGGTAAGTTGGAGTTAGGGTGCAGAGGTACAGTGCAAAATATAATCAGCTGGATTGGAGCTAGGGCATATGCACTAAATGTGACACATTGTAAAATCTAGAAAATATCCTTGGATATACTTATGCCTTCAGCCCCCAGACCCATCAGCCACAGTCCCTGCCAAGTCTTTAATAAGATAATGCTGGTATGAAGCAGGTCATAAAGGTCAAGCTACCTATAGATGTGCTCCAGAATAGCAATACCCAACTTTCTAAACATAGAAGCTGAGACTCTTCCTAGCAATGGAGCTTAGAGGCCAGACCAGCCACAATTAGGATGGCACTGCCAGGGTGACAGTAGACAGAAAGGTTAAAGTTAGGACAGAACCTTCTTTTTCACTAAACTAGGTTTAGTGAGGACCGTGTGATTTCTGGTCATCCTAAACAGACCAACTGTAAGACTGTCAGCTGTTATACACAGAGGAGCAAACCAAGCAGAGATAGAAGATAACGCAAGGCTTTGAGGAAATCCAGTTGCAAATAATCACTAAAGTGCATTGGATGTGTATTATCCAATGTGTGTGAAAACAGCCAGTCTCTCTACTTGTGTGACTGTTCTCTGCATTCTTAAACAGAATGGAGGGTTTCAGGATCTAGACATAATGTCCTGGATCTCATGTTTGCTCATGGGGCACCAGCTAGCCACTGTTGCCCTAAACAAACCAGACCTGCCTTATTCAAAGCCTGGCAGGGATTGGAAAGAGAGAATCTACCAGTCAGCTCAGAGAAAGCCTAATGGTCCACTGCAATCTCAAAACTGACTAAGACTGAGTTTCCCAGTGGTGTGCAAGGATGTAGAGGTGTTCTCAGCAGTTGCTTCATAGCTGTGGAACTCATTGCTCCTGGAGACCCACCAAAACCCAACCTGGAACATTTTTCAGGATATTCATCTCTCAACAAATTCTAACTCTAATCTTTTCAGGGAGTGGGAAGAGGAAAAAAAGGTAAATAACTCTGAGGAAGAACAGCAGACAGGAACAAGCCTTTGAGACATCAGTGGGGATGACAGAAGTTGTAGCAAAGGAGTTCTGCTGTCATACTGAAGCTAAATGTAAAGGCTTTGATTAACACTGACTATGTTGGCAGAGCTCTGGAGAGAATGACCTGGAACCTGTGCATTAGTAATACTTGAATGGCAAGCACAAAAAAAACCTAGTTAAACTTTTACCCCTCAGAACCCGTTTGTTATTTCCCACTCCAAAGTCACAGGGGATCTCCCACAGATGCTCCTTAACATGCTTTCCAAGTTCCACCCCCCACCCCCACCCCGTTGCTGTGATGTTTGATAAACATTTACATTGAGCAAAGACCGGCTGTCTGGAAATGTATCCATTCATGAACCACAACAAACCACAACAAATTTCTTGAAAGTTCGTGAACAGTTCATGCCCATTGATCAGCCATGAACTTCAGTTCGCAGACCTTGGAATGTCCACGTTTCATCATGAACTTTAGTTTGTGAGCTGATTCATGCCCATCCCTACTTGTGTTCACACAAACAAAAGCACATTGTATTAGGGGAGACAAACAAAAGTTCCTTCTGTGCATTTTCCAAACTCTTTCTATAGAGAGTATGGTCCTTGCTCTTCAATTGTACATAAGGTGGCCAGACATTCCGGTTTTTTCAGTGGGCAGTCCTCTTGAAATGTCCAGGTTCTGCTTCTGGCCAGTAAAATGTACTGAACTTTTTTTGTTGCTTTTTATAAACATGAGAGTGACAGACCATCACTCAAGGAGCTGAGCCCTGCCTGCTGCCCCAGACAGAGCTGGATTTCCTTGTGAGCATCTATTGTAATGACAATAATCAGGGGCCCTTTCATAAAAAAAGAGGTGCAGGAGCTCATTAGCATAACTTATTTGCATATGCCACACCCCCTGATGTCACCGGAAGTGTCAAAAGGCCACACATCCCTGACGTCATGGGCAGTGTGTCAGAAGGCAAGAAGGGAGGAAGTGAGGGAGGGGGAAGGAAGGAAGGAAGGAAAGGAACAGGAAGGAAAGTAGGTAGGTAGGTGGAAGAGAGAGAAGGAAGAAAGAAAGAAAGAAAGAAAGAAAGAAAGAAAGAAAGAAAGAAAGAAAGAAAGAAAGAAAGAAAGAAAGAAAGAAAGAAAGAAAGAAAGAAAGGGAGGGAGGGAGAGAGGGAGAGAGGGAGGGAGGGAGAGAGGGAGAGAGGGAGGGGGACAGAAAGAAAGAAAGAAAGAAAGAAAGAAAGAAAGAAAGAAAGAAAGAAAGAAAGAAAGAAAGAAAGAAAGAAAGAGAAAGGAGGGAGGGAGGGAGGAAGAAAGGGGGGAAGGAAGGAAGAAAGGAACAGTAAGGTAGGTAGGTAGTTGGGGGAGAGAGAGAGAAGGAAGGAAGGAAGGGGGGAAGGAGGAAGGGAGGAAGGGAAAGAGGAAGGAAGGGGGAAAGGAAGGAACAGGAAGGTAGGTAGGTAGGTGGGGGAGAGAGAGAAGGAAGGAAGGAAGGAAGGAAGGAAGGAAGGAAGGAAGGAAAGAAGGAAGGAAGGAAGGAAGGAAGGGCGCTTCTCCCCTCACTGGGGCTGGCGTTTCCCTCCCCCCCCCTTGCTTGGGCCTGAGTGGCATTAAGCAACTCAGGCCTGGCTTCTCCCTCCCTTGTGCCCCGGGAACAGGTGAGTGGGGGAGGGAGGGGAGCAGTGGGTGGGGGAGGGAGGAGGCTTCAGTGAGTGGGAGAGGGAAGGGGTTTCTCCCGGGCCGGCGGCGCTTGCCACCTGGCCCAGGAAGGATCTGCTGGGGGGGAGGCGAGGGACTTCTCCCGGGCCGGCAGCGCTTGCCACTGAGCCCGGGATGGATCTGCGGGGGGGGGGGGGAGGCCAGGGGCTTTTCCCGGGCCCGCGGCACTTGCCGCGCACCCAGGAAGGATGAGCGGGGGAGGAGGCTTTCTTGTGGCTCCGCACAGAAGCGCGGGCCGGGAAAGCGAGCTGGGGGGCGGGGCTTCATCATGTGCCCGCCCCCCGCCCTCCTCTCTCCCGGAGCGGCGCTCCGGCGCGCCCCGGCCCCAACGGAGCCCTGACAATAATTATGTGTAAATCTCCATCTACAAATGCATATGCACATTTTGTCTTCTTTTTCCATGGCATGTCATCTGTATATGACAACTCTGTATGTAATTATTACTATGTATGGACATGAAAGCTGGATGATGAAGAAAGCTGATGAGAAGAAAAAATATTTGGAACATGGTGTTGGAAGAGAGTTCTATGGGTACCTTAGAAGGTAAAAAAAAGACAAATAAATGGGTTCTAGATCAAATCAAGCCTGAACTCCCCCTAGAAGCTAAAACAAAGTGCTACTGTACTTTGGTCACATTATGAGAAGACAGTACTTTCTGGAACAGACAATAATGCTAGGATAAGTCGAAGACAGCAGGAAAAGAGGAAGACCCAATGTGAGATAGATAAAATAAATAAATAAATAAATAAAAATAGATTGAAAATAAGCCATGGCCCTTAATTTGCAAGACCTGATAAAAGGTGTAAATAATAAGATATTTTCAAAGTCATTAATTCATAGGGTTACTATAAGTATGAATTGACTTGATGGCATGTAACTTCATACATATGAAGTGACTAGAGATCTCAGAGAACTTCTGTTCCACCTCCTAGAAAGCAGCAGACCCATAGCTACAATGGAGCATCTTGTGACTAGTCCCCCCTGACTTACTGACAAAGCCCCATGACTTCCCATCTAGCCCAGGACCCCCAAGCAGTGGTGGGTGTGAGGAAGGAACTGGGTATTCCTGCACAGCTTTCTGGTGAGAAGGCCAGCTACCGTGGCCATTTAGAGAAAGACAGCACCTCTCTATTTCCCTCAGAAAGTCTATTTCCCTTGGAAAGTACTTGTTGCTGGCGGGCTGCACTGTCTGGTGCAGGGTCCCAGCTACAGTGATGTGAGGGGCCGCTGCGAAGCAGAGGCAGCTTGACAGAGGTTAATTAACTTTAATTAAATTACTTTTAATTCCATTAGCCAGTGCCACCTAAGAAATTTAAATGCCCCCAACTAAAAAATTCCTGGCTATGGGCCTGGAGACCAGCCACTCATTCTATGTGAGACACTCTAGGAAATGGTGGAGAGTGCCTCACTGATGTTACTCCCACGAATAAATTGTGTGTGCTCGTGAATTTTGCAACGTTTGATGTTGCAATCCTCATGTTTCCACCTGAGAACCCTGACGTCTTCCACCCAGGGATCTTTCCTGCATAGAATGCGTCATGTCCCTGCATTTGGGGGGACTTCCACACGATGTCATGCTCCTTCTAAGACCATGACTCATGGGGTTTCCATGGCTTTTGCCTTTGAGCTGGAACAAAGAAAATCCTCCTTGACTCCATTCAAGGAACGAAGTGCAGGTTGGCCAGTCAGAACATCCATGTGAGCACTCTGCTCAATGTGTTCTTTTAAACCTCTTCAGGCAGCAGAAACATTGTTTTCCCCACTCACTCCCATCTGCCTTCTCTCTCATCATCTGTGTCGCAGTCCTAGAATCCTTTTCACCAAGCAACTAGGATATTCACCATGGAGTTGTGAGGGTAGGGCAGCTCCCACTACCTGAGTCATGTTTGTGCTACCCAAATGGCAGCTTTCAAATGGCAAGAGCGCATAACGATGTGCTACTCTTTTCCTTTGTAATTCTACAGTATTAAACATCACTGATTATAAGGATCACCAGTCAGAAGTTCATGAAGGCTGCTGTATTCTTCCTTACAAAGTAGATTACTAACTAAAGCTAAAAGAGCAATATGGGAAAAGTAGAGAAAGATAGAGAAAGCATGTTAATTGGAAGAAGTACGTCAAATCTGAACAAAACCAGAATTCAATTAATTTGTGTGTGTGTGTGATTCAGATTTATTTAGATGCATTCATTATTTTGCCTCACTGCATAAAGACCGGGGGAGAGGGGGGGAGGTATACCACTAATGGAGATGCATGGGAAATCATTAGTAAAAGCTCTATTTCGCTCTGAATTTGGTTGATCTCTATGGGATTTGCACCCAATCAATCAGACTGCCATTAATAATACCTATGGTCACATTTCTGTAGAGAAATAAGTCATGTGGCCAAAAATATCACCCTGCTTAGTTTTTGTCTATCAGACTCAGGCTGCTGTTAAAGGCATAGCAATAGGACCAGTGAAAAATAACAAGAAAGCCAGAAACTCTAGTAGTCAACACATTGACTAGGCCACATATATGGTTGATTGGCTTTGTTTTTGTTTATTCTTATTTATATTCCTCTTTTCTCCCCAGTGTGGAACCAAAGCACCTTACAACATTGTTCTCCCCACTGCTACATTTACCCTCCCAACAACCACCTGGATTAGTTCAGGCTACAAGAGAGTGGCTCACCAAGGTCACTCAGTGAGCTTTCGAGGCAACGTGAGGATACAGACATGATCCTACCAGGTCCTAGTCCAAAACTTTAACCACTAAAGCATGCTGGCTCTCCAGGGTTGCTGGGTCACAAATTATGTGGGTCTGTCCCATGCTGAGATGGTAAAGTATTCTGTTGCTGCCGCTTCTAGAAAGTTTCTTATCACCATCTCCTTCTAGCTTCCCTCAACCCCTATGTGCGTGGAAGAGGGGCTAGAGAATGTGGGAATGTGAAGGCATATTTATTGTGTTTTACATATCAGCAGAATATTTTATGGTAGCTTTAGATTAGTCTTCCAGCACAGTGATTTGGTAACACTGCTCTCAGGCAGTAGCCAGTTGCCGGTCTTCATCTAAGAGACCCTGGAGGAGCTATGCCTAAAGTAGCTGGGACAAGATAGATGTAAGTTTTGTAAATAAATTGTTGTAAATTCTGAGATGTCTCAGATTGTGTCTGCTGTTCCCACAACACAATTACTTGGTGGTATAATGTTTGCTCCTTTTTGTTCCCGTGCCAAGCACCGGTGAAGGAGGCCAATTATTGGACTCAAAGTGTGGAATTGTAGCATGGATGAGAATACATAATGATTTTTGCAATTCAGATTACTCATATTCTTATATTTTTCTGGTTTTCTTATGGATTTTTATATTCAGATTTTATTAGGATTTAGTAAAGGCCTATTGAATGGTAAAGCCTCTCTTTTGTAAGTTAAAGTGCCTTTCTAGCTGATGCCAGCAGACAAGAAGCAACATTCTTTTCCCCTCTTCAAGTTGTTTGGATGGGATGGCTATCTAGCTGTCTGGTGTCTCTTTTTGTTTTCTTTTTAACAGGTATTCAGTGTAGTGATGCTGGTACAGCAAAGAAGGATTTGTTTGAAGTACAGAGTTCATGGGTTTAGTGGTTTGGGGTGAAACTCTACAGTGTCTGGGTCAAAGAGGGCTTTTAGTTTCATTTCAGAAAACAACAACTTTTGTTTGGTAGGAAGGATCCTTGATTAGTATTATTAAGGCTAGGTTAAGTAAACCTTTAAGATATTATGTAGCCACACCTTTTCCTGTAACTGACCAATGAATGTATGGTTGCTCAGATGATGCTCTATACCTTTGTGACCAGTTATGATCTTTGCACCTTATCTCTCTGAGTATGTAATGCTGGGTATAAAACTTCATGTACTTCCTGATATTATTCAGAAAGCAGTCAATTTTTGGAAGGCTAATTTGGCCTAACTGTTTTCCTGGTATTCCTTGCAATAAATACCAGAAAGAACTTTCCTCCTCATTGTGACTTCAATTTAATTTTGGCTTGGAAATTTATTTGTATAACAAAATTTTTCTTCAGTGTGCAATTTGTCCTTGGGATCACTAGCACTTACTGTCACCCGGGGGAGACCTTGGAACCAGCAGGCCAAATGAATCATTTCCATACAGCCACACAAGTTGAAACAGAATGACATCGAGGGATGACTTGTCCTTCTTGGTGCCTCTTTTCTACTTGTACTTTTGTCTGGATCTGCGGAACAGCAAATTAGCTGTCACGGCGTTACTAAATTTAAAGTTTTGCTTCAGCTTTCAGAGTTATTCTCTGCGCCTGCATTTGTTTCACTTGGTAATTCGGCCTTTTTAATCACATTGTGTGATAAGATGAAAATTACAGGCAGAGACGCAGGCCCCGCTGAGTGCTCTGACTCACCCTGAAATTATTACAGCTTTAGGACCTGCCTTTGCTGCCGGCCTTAATCCTCCTTCTTAATTTTCTGATTCCTGCTTATATGTATGGGTAATAATAATAAATGCAGGCATTATTATAGTGCCATGACTACACCACTGTAGTTAAAGGCTGAGTCAATTTTTATTTTAACTAGTGTGCATTGAAGAAGAAGAAGAGGAAGACGAAAAGGAGGAGGAAGAAGAAGAAGGAGTTGAAGAAGGAGAAGGAGGAAAAGGAGGAGCAGGCTTTTGTGATTTTTTCGGGGGGGTGGGGAGTGAGCTGTGAAAAAAAACGGGGTAAAAGATGTTGACCAGGTTTATGTCTGGGGTAGGGGCAGTCAAGCGGCAACCTTAATCTCCAACCTGGTCTGCACAAAACAGTAGAAGAGATGACAGAACTTTTCTTGAATTGTGTTTTTTCAGAAAGTAGATGGGAGATTGAACTGGCTCTTATATAAGATATTTCCTGCCTGTGCAAACCTAGCGTGTCAGGGAAAAGGATAGCCTAAAACCATTCTGCCTGAGAGCTAGTTTTCTGTGTGCAGAGAAGTGGTGTTGCTTAAATGGGGAAGCATCCATTTTGTAGTGGTATCACCCAAGGAGAGTTTTACCATTTCATCTGCTGCTTTTATTGAGCAGGCATCAATTATGCTAAATAAGAAGGGTTGCCAACCTCCAGGTGATGGCTGGAGATTTCCTGAGATTACAACTGACAGAGTCCAGGTGACAGAGATCAGTTTACCTGGAGAAAATGTCCACTTTGAATGGTGAACTCTATTGCATTATACCCTGCTGACGTCCCTACCCTACCCAAACCCCACCATCCTCAGGCTCCGCTCCCCAAAATCTCCCAGAGCGGGCAACTCTAAAAATAGCAGATGGTTAGAATTTATGAGGAGTTGGGGGGGCATTTTTGCATTTGTGTGTGTGTGTGTGTGTGTGTGTGTGTGTGTGCGTGCGCACCCATGCCTGGAAGTCATGACAACCTCTGGCACTGTGTGCCCATGCCTGGTACTGGGGTATAAAGGATGTTCAAAGGTGTGGCTTGACAGCCTGCCTCTGGCCTCTTAGCCCTGGTGTTCTCCATTCAAATACTTGCTAAGGTCCACCCTGCTTAGCTTCCCAGATCTGACGATATCAGGCTTGCCTGGGCTGTCCAGGACAGAGAAGGAGCCTCTTTTATGGTTTATACAGCATCTCCATTTATTTTGCTTTGAATGGCCATTGGGAAAATTAAGTTCTCATTGAACCCCTTTTCAGCAAAGTGTTTTGGTTTTTTCTATATTGTTCTGAGGTAAAAGGTTTTTATTTTCCCTTAGAACCCCCTTTCTTTTCTTCTGAAGTATTACAGTACTCTGAAAGTCTGTACTCAGCACCACCATATTTGCTACTGAACCTGTGAGCAATGTAGTTATCAACTGTATATAGGTAGAACTGGTTGCATCAAATATTTTAAATAGATCAAGTATTACGTTGTTCTAGCAAACAGATGTCTTGGGTTTATAGGAGAATATGAAGTAATATCCTAAGTGATAAGAAGAAACCTCCAAATGTCTAGAGGGCAGAAAAAATGTTGTAATTATTAGGTATTAATTATTAAGTGCTCATTTGAAGTAATGGCAAGTAATCATTGCTCCTCTTGTGAGTTTTTAATTCTTACAGGGAAATTTCCAAGGGTGCAAGGTTAAACAATCCTTTAAAAGCTCTCAAAGCAAAATAAAATGGAAGAATGCATTGCCATTAGTGAGAAATTGTATATGGGGGAGGGAGTACAGAATAAACTATTTGGACATTCCTCCCTCGCCCCCAAAGCAAATCTCCTGACACATTCATACTTTTGTCCGCCAGGAGCAGTCCTGTTGCCCACTTGCTGTCTTGAGAGAGGGAGCGGTGCTCATGAAAGTACATGCTCTTATGCCCCCCCCACCCCCCGCGCTTTGAGCCTATTTAAGGAATTAAGGAACTATTTACATCATGTTGTTTTCAGTGTCATTAAATGCAATCTCCCCAGCATGATGTGCCTGGATCTCCATCCAGTCCCTTCATGATCCTTTTGGTGACTGACTGAGAACACATAAATGTGGAAAAATTGATATATATTTTTAAAAGGTTCCATTTCTTCCTAATATGTAGATGGAGTCATTTGCAGGGCCGCAGCTGCCAGCAATGATCTATCCATCCTCAAGAGATGACTAGCCAGCCAGATAATGAGATCCTCTCTGTTGAAATGAACTCTCAGCTATTCAATTTGTCCAGCTTTTGACTCATGAATTCTGCAGAGCCAGTTCTCAGAGAAGCAGCAAAGCCCCACTGGGTCTGGGTTGTTCCTTGCATAGGAACCCAAGAAAGGCTTAGGCATCAACCTGTCTGTTTTAATCCCATAGACAGGAGATGACAAAGGCCTTCCTCCAGCCACATATGCATTTAGTGTTACCACCTCTTTTATTTTTCCTTACTAAGCTCATATGCTTTTACCAGCACCCTGGAACACACACACACAGGGGTGGGGGCGCACACACACACACACACACACACACACACTAAGCAAGCAAAGCTTTTCTTTGCATGGAGATGAAGTGGTGAAAATATCGTCTCCTTTTTAATTGGTCAGTGCATAGTTTGTATGTAGAAGATCCAGGGTTCCGTCTCTGACATTACCAGTTAAAGAATCAAAAACATTTATTTATGAGAGGTGGGGCCATGGTTCTGTGGTAGAGCATGTGCTTTGAATGCAGAAGTAGGGATGGGTATGATCCAGGAAAATGTGGTTTGGTTCATGGCTCGTGGCATGCCCAGTTTGCAAACCATGAACCATCATGAACTTTTAGGGGCCAAATGCACTGGTTCAGTTCATGAGGTTTGTGGCATGCTAGAACAGCCCCCCCTTCGGTGTACTAGAGGCACCAAACTCACAGGGTATCTCCAGGTGACTCTTCTCTACCTGCCTCCAATTTTGGTGAGAATTGTATTTATGGGGTCAAAGTTATGACCGCCCAAAGAATGTGCCCCATTCTCCATTGTTTCCAATAGAGGAGGTAAACCAGTAAAAGCCCAGCAGAACAGAATCAAAGTCCCCAAGGATCTCTGCAGTAGAAACTGGGGGGGGGCATTTTTGCAAGCCCAGCAGAACCAGTGCAATGTACTAATGCCCAGCAGAACCCAGTGCCATTGTAGCAATACCAGCTCAACAGGGGTGATGACTAGCACAAAATTACACTCCAGGCAAGGGGGAGTTGCAAGCCCAGCAGAACCATTGCAATGTACTAGTGCTCAGCAGAACCCAGTGCTGTTGTGGCAATGCCAGCTCAACAGGACTGATGTGAAGCACAGAATCACACTCCACGTGGGGAGAGGGGGTTGCAAGCCCAGCAGAACCAGTTCAATATACTAGTGCCCAGCAGAAATCACTGAAAGCAAAATGAGTACTAATGTCAAACCAGAGAATCCCTGCAGTTATAATGTGCAGAATGCCCAGCAGAACTCAGTGCCACTGGCATTGCAAGCTTTAAATGATTTCTCTCAAAGCACAGAGTCACAACAAATCCAAGCAAGGGGGGAGGTTTTGCAAGCTCTGTGCAAGAAAATGGAAAGGGAACACAGGACCACCAGCAAAGGGGGGGGAAACCCTCTTGAAACTGATATGACTAGTTTGAAACTGACTAGTGTTTACAAGGCTGAAGAATTCTGCCCTCCCCATGTTGCTTTGAAGTTTAGTAAACATTTTGATTGAGTGGAGACAGTCTGTCTGGAAATGTGTCGATTTAGGAACCAGCAGGAACCTCCATGAACAACCTGAATGTTCATGGAAAGTTTATGCCAGTTGACCTGCCGTGAACTTCACTTTGCAAAACACAAACTGGCCAAAAGTTCATCGTGAATTTTTGTTTGTGAGCTAGTTTATGCCCATCGCTGTGCAGAAGATTTCACTTTCAATCCCCAGTATCTCCAGTTAAAAGGATCTGGTAAGAGGTGATGTGAAAAAACAGAAACTTTGGAGACCTGATGCCAGTCTGAGTAAACAATACTGACCTTGATAGACCAGTGGTCTGTCTTACTCAGTATAAGGCAGGTTCATGTCAATTGTTTTGTTTCTCATCAGAGAGAAGCTAGGCTAAAATCAGTTTGGAAACACAACCCTATGATCAGGAAACCTTTCTCCATAATCTTTGATTGCATGGGGATTCTCTGCAGTCTCTGTAAGGAAACACATTGTCCCCCCATATGGCAGAAAAGAGAGACACCAAATTGGATTCAAACAAGGGCCACTTTATTAACTATTTTATACAATCAAACGAGCAAGGGGTTGTGAGTCCTATTAAGGAATGTGACAGGTGTCAATCCCAAGACCACCTTAATTTCCTGTTGGGCAATGCACCCGCCCTGATCTCAAGCCTTTCACAAAGCTCTTGACCAGCAGCCCAGCAACCATACTAGAATGCCTGGCCCAGCACCCCCGAGCCCCAAGGCCTGCTAAGGTAGATGGGCCAGGTAGTTCCCATGCAGAACCTCCTTTCCCGGCCCTGAGCTGCCAGTCCCGAGAGCCGTTCTTGGAGGCCCGCTTAATTATCTCATAACAATGCGTAGGTGCTTCCCGGTTTTACTCCCTGATTGCTCTACCCTGCCAACTACCAAGTGACCAGCCTAATTAGAGTGATGGCCCCCCAAACCAATTACCAACCTCTCAGCTTGTAGTGCAAGGTAGGCAAAAGCCCCCTTCCTCCAGCTGCCAATTGAGAAAGGGTGAAAAATTCCTACCTGGCCCCAATAAAAAGGCGATCGATATAACCTGCACTAAAACAGGGTAGGAGGGTGGGCCGAGCACGCCAATGGAATGGCTGAGCAGGGGGCAGGAGTTAGCCTGGAAGGGGCTAGCTCCGCCCCCTGCGTGGCACTGTGCAAAGCACCCGCTGGCATTGCCTCCTCCCTGCCTCCTGGAGGCAAATCAGCCCCCCCTCACCATTACAGGCTCAGTGAGGGTCGGTGCTTGCATTTTGCCTTCTCTCAGAGGTCCTGTTCATCTATTCTTACTTCACCACCAGTCCCGTTCTAATGGGTGCATACATGTGACTACTTGTGCCATCCCATAAAAAGCATGTGGATTTTAATGTAGGCTCAGATACACAGCTGATTTATATCCACAGTTCCCAATCCAACGAAGTAGGTCTACATGCAGAAAATGTGTGGGTGCACGTGTTCCAGGAGTGAGCTCATGCACTGAAAACAGGTGTTGGGTTGGATCCTATGACCCTTAGATGCCGCTGTAACCACTATGCCATGCTTCTCCTGTCATCAACTCATAGCTCTCACTGTCCTCAGTTTCAAATTCGCCAACATAAGCCTAACCCCACTTCTAACGCCCATTCAGGGGACCATCCACAGCTGTTAAGGGACATTCCTTTGTAAAATTCATGATTCTAATCAGGTGGTATTTATGTTAAAAAATAGTGAAGAAGAAGGGTCAGTTTTTATTCCCTGCTTTTCTGTACCTTACAGAGTCTCAAAGTGGCTTACAATCATCTTCCTTTCCTCTCCCCACAACAGGCACCTTGTGAGGTAGGTGGGGCTAAGAAAGTTCTGAGAGAACTGTGACTAACCCAAGGTCACTCAGCAGGCTTCATGTGGAGGAGTGGGAAACTAAATGTGGTTCATAAGAACATAAGAGAAACCATAGTGGATCAGGCCAATGACCTATCTAGTCAACACTCTGTCACACAGTAGTCAAAACCCAGGTGCTATCAGGAGGTCCACCAGTGGGGCCATAACTGCAGAAGCCCTCCCACTGTTGCCCCCCAAGCACCAAGAATACAGAGCATCACTGCCCCAGACATACTGTTCCACCTATACCTTGTGGCTAATAGCATTGGTGGACCTCTGCTCCATATGTTTATCTAATTCCCCCTTGAAGCCATCCATGCTTGTAGCCGCCACCACTTCCTGTGGCAGTGAATTCCACGTGTTAATCACTCTTTGGATGAAGAAGTACTTCCTTTTATCTGTTCTAACCCAACTGATCAGCAATTTCATGGAGTGCCCACGAGTTCTTGTATTGTGAGAAAGGGAGAAAAGTACTTTTTTCTCTACCTCTTCTCTATCCCATGCATAATTTTGTAAGCCTCTGTCATTTCACCCCTCAGCAGCCATTTCTCCAAGCTAAAGAGTCCTAGACTCTTTAACCTTTCTTCATAGGGAAAGTGTTCCTTCCCCTTAATCATTTTAGTTGCCCTTTTCTGCACTGTTTTTCAACACTATATCTTTTTTGAGGTGCAGTGACCAGAGCTGTACACAATATTCCAAATGAGGCTGAACCATTGATTTATACAGGTGCATTATGATACTGGCTGATTTGTCTTTGATCCCCTTTCTAACAATCCCCAGCATAGCATTTGCCTTTTTTATTGCCGCACAGTGAGTCGACATTTTTAGTGAGTTATCTGTCACAACTCCAAGATCTCTCTCCTGCTCAGTCTCCACCAGTTCAGACCCCATCAATGTGTATTTATAGTTAGGTTTTTTGGCAATGTGCATTGCTTTGCACTTTCCCATATTGAACTTCATTTGCCGTGTTGAGGCCCAGTTGCCCAGCCTCAATGGTACCCTCTGGAGCACCTCACAATCCTCCCTGGTTCTCACCACCCTGAACAACTTAGTGTCATCTGCAAACTTAGCCACTTTACTGCTTACTCCCAACTCCAAATCTTTAGTGGACAAGTTAAAAAGCACCAGACCTAGTACTGAGCCCTGTGGTACCCCACTGCTTACCCCCTCCACTTTGAAAACTGCCCATTTATACTCACTCTCTGTTTCCTGTTAATTAGCCAGTTTTTAATCCACAAGAGGACTTGTCCATTTATCCCATGACTACTGAGTTTACTTAGGAACCTTTGATAAGGAACTTTATCAAAAGCTTTTTGGAAAACAACATCTATTGGGTCCCCCTTGCCCATTGTTTGTTCACCCCCTCGAAGAATTCTAACAGGTTAGTGGGACAAGATCTTCCTTTACAGAATCCCAGCTGCTTCTTCCTCAATAACTTTTGTTCATCAATGTGCCGACTAATTCTGACTTTAATAACAGATTCCACCAACTTACCTGGTATTGACATTAGACTGAACAGCCTGTAATTTCCCAGATCTCCTCTGGAAACTTTTTCAAAGATGGGGGTTACATTAGCTACCTTCCAGTCCTCAGGAATGTTGGCAGATTTTAGTGATAGATTGCATATTTTTGTCAGGAGATCCACAAATTCACATTTGAGCTCTTTCAGAACTCTCAGATGTATGCTATCTGGGCCTGGCAATTTGTCACTTTTTAATTTGCCCATCAGTCATAGGACCTCCTCCCTCATCATGCCAGTCTTTCAACACCCCGCCCAAAATCGGTGGTTCTGGAGTGGGCAAGTACCTCTCATCTTCAACAGTGAAAACAGCAGATTAAAGTCCACTGCTCTTAACAAGTGTACCATGCTGGTTAAACACAGGGATGTACTGATGATCAAAACAGAGGAGACCAGGGAGACACTTGACCAGAACCTCCTGGCATTTATTCTAACAGGAGCCATACAAGACCCTGATTCAGACTGGGGCTGCGTTGGGGGGGGGGGGCGGGGGAGACAGAGACTCTCTCTTTTCTCCCATGTGGTTTCTCCTAATGAAATCTACAGCCTTCTGCTATGTTTGTCAGCCCTAAAAGGTGGGGGGGACAAGAAGCCTCTTTTTCACCTATACTTTCTCCTTTGAGAGCTAATAATAGCTACATGTTGTAAAGGAAGAGTAAAACTCTCACCAAATTGGGCTTCTGATAGCATTTTTAAAACACTGGGAGGATCTGATCCACGGATCTTCCAGTGGTTCATCAAGGCTGACCCCTGTCACAGCAGCAGACAGGAAACTCCTTGACAGTCTTATTAGCGAGACTCCTCACATGACTAATTTCCTTCTGCACTTTCAAATTATATGTAATTCCTAATTAAAATGCCCAAAATTGAGGGAATTGAGACATCTTTGGCTGAGAGCTCAGGAACTCGGTAAGCCACTCCTTCCTGGGGTGCCCATTTCCAGTCTCCCTTCAGGCTGCCTTTTGAGGTATCACCGTGTTAAAAATAATCTCTCTGAAGGTATCATCACCACCCTGCCGCAGATGTCACTGACTTAGCACTTTTCGAAGGATCTATTAAAAGTAGCGTCATTAATTACTTAACTTGTCATCACAGTGCTGCTTTCCAGAGGTTTCAAATGGCTTTTTGCAGCCAGATCTGGTGCAGGCAGCATTTGTACCCTCCGGAGAAAATTGGCGGGGACTGAGACCCTTCAGCAGCTATTTAGAAGGACGCACATTTATTGAATGCTTTGACTCTGAAAACACCGTTAGTGGTCACCAGGAGGTTACATAGAGCCCAGACAGCCAATTGGTGGGCACAGTCCAGCTCTCAGGGTAATTTTATCTGATCCCTGGGGGCCTGATCAAATTTTAAGCAAGAGGCAGGAGAAAGCGGTTCAGATTTTTGCTCAGAGAGAAAAGACAGTTTTTCAAAAAGTGCAAAATAGAGATAGTTCATGCTTTAACTCTATCTCTCTTTTTTATATTTAACATGATAATCTTCCCCAAGTGCACATGTGCCAGAACTATGAAGCTTTTACTGCTGGACTGAACCAGCTATGGGTGGCAAAAAATATACTTCCAGCATCAGTCCCAAATCACTGTCTAGCTCTTGAGAATAAAGGAACTGGCCACCCCCTGGTCACTGAATATAGAGCCATAATTTCAATAAAAATTGTTAATTAATAACTATCCCAAGCAGCAAGCATTAAGAAGTAGGGTGGCCACCTTTTTTGGTATTTTTTTTTGCAATGTGTGTGTGTGTGTGTGTGTGTGTGTGTGTGTGTGTGTGCCCATGCCAGGAAGTCATGGTAACCTCTGGCAACTCCTACTGGGGCATGGAGGACATTCAGAGAAGTGGTTTGATAGCCTGCCTCCAGCCTCCTGGCCCTGGTATTCTCTGGAGGTCTCCCATCCAAATACTTGTCAGGGTCGACTCTGCTTAGCTTCTGAGGTCTGATGAGATCGGGCTTGCCCAAGCTATTCAGGTCAGGGCTAGGTGGCCATCTTTTCAACTGCTTCTGCCTCTGTGCTTTTAATAGCAGCCTATCACAAAGAAAAGCCACAAGAAAACACCAAGTTGGACTAGCTGACTAGAGGTACAAAGTACCAAAAGCTCACAAAGCTAATTAGGCACTAAGAAAGGGCCCCACTTCTAAAGCAGTCCTTCTAGTATTAAATTGAATCCAGTCACCCTTCTGATGGCCAAGGCCAGGCGTCTAGCCCTTGCTCTAACTGTACGGACACAAGTAGAGAGTGATATCCTTGTATGTATCCATACAGCAGCGTGGTTAGTGCTGGATTTTAATGAAATACCAGGATTTCAGGCTGTCACCAATTTTTTTTGCCTAATTCTCAAACTATGAATTGTTTAGCCTGAGAATGAGCCTCAGAAGTTGTTGTCATCCTTCTCTCCCTCCTCCCTTTGAGCATAGCAATTGCAGACTTCCTGGTTTCCGTGAACCTGCAAACTGTCATGACCCCCCAGTGTAGTAAAACAACAAACCATGGTTTGTTCTCTTGCCTACAAAATGAAATCACAGTTTGTAAGCAAGAGAACAAACTACAGTAAGGATTAAACCACAGTTTAGAATTTTGAGTTGGAGGCAAGAAATCACAGTTTGTTATTTTGTCCAGTTTGGATAACATGACAAAATGCAATTTCTCAAGAACTGGAAAATCCCTCACTCCCTCTTTCACCAGACCAAAGAAACAAGTTGTGTCTTATACTTGCTCAATTGTCTGATATGAGTCAGTCACAGTCAAGACAGCACAGCAAAGTTATTTAATGACTTGATCAGTTTCCTGACTCATACAGATATGTTTAATAACTTCTATTCAGTCCCATACAAATATTCATCCATGGAAGAAGAAGAACAAGAAAGTGAAGAAGAGGAAAGAAGGAAGAAAAGAAATCAAATAAATGCTAACTGAAGATGAGGATGGTAGAAATGTTTCCCCCCTCCCTCTTTGTTGTATAAGGACCAGTTTTTGAAATTGTAGAAATTCCTCCTTCCCCCACCACCACCAAAGTGAAAAGACTTCCTCCAAACCCTTTGGTCTTATCAGACTGAAGCTCTATAATTTACCCCTCCATGTTAAGAGTTTCAGCAGTCTGAATTTGGCCTGAACTGGTGTAGGGCTTGGAAACTAAGCAGGGTTGACCATGATCAGTACTTGAGTGGGTGATGACCGAGGAAGACTAGGACTGCTACGTTAAGGAAGGCAAGGGCAAACTACATCTGCTCATCTCTTGCTTTGGACACTTTGTTTATGACTGTACTGTTCACTTCTTTCTGTATTAGTACCTCTGCATGGCAGGAGACATTTCACCTCAGACACTAAAATATCAGTTCTTTGGGTGGCTACTGAAGTCTGAGTGTTAAATGCTTTTTTTTAAAAGAAATTGGCCAGTCTAATCTAAGAGCCATTTTGGACATTCCAAAATGTCCACTTGACAGAAAGCTTTCTTCTGTATGTACCTCCTTCCTCTATGGGATCAAGCCCAGACAATTACTTGATGGTTTCAAGAGACTGGTGACTACCACAGAATAAGCATTCCCTGTAGTGGACCCCAAAGTTGCCTATTAGGTAGGGGCAGGGCTTAGCCCTTTTAAACAGAATTTGAAGAGCTTTCTGCAATTATTGTGTCTTGATTAGTTTTAATTGATTTTAAAATTTTGTTTTGATTGGCTAGTCATCATCAGTTCAGTGTGTCTACCAATGATCTTCCAATGGATTATATTTTATGGTTTTAATTATTGTGTAATATCTCAAGAACCATTGTGTTGTAATAGTATACATTTTCTAAATAAAAATAAAATAAATAAATTACCTGTCAGTGTAGCTATTATCATAAGATTACTGTAAGAAGAAAACCCAGAAGCAAGTACTGATAAAGCATTCCAAATGCAGCCATGCCACCCATAGTACACATGTGTTAATGTTTTGCAGGTACTTAAAGACTTGGCCAGAGGCTTAAAGAGGAGAGGGAACTGAAAATATCTGCATCAGATGACTGAAGCTCGGATTGAGCATCTGCCCTTCCCCTTTTTGCAGGTATTTGGATCTTGGGCTTGAGCTGAAGAGCAAGAGCAAACAGGCTCTTGGACCCTAGCCTCTGGCCCTGTGTAAGCCATGCCACAGAACCAGTGCCAGTCCAGCCCCCCCCCCCCTTGTGACTCATCACCTGCTTTAAGATTATTCCGGGAGCATATAGGCTGCATTAAGTGCACAGTGTGGAAGAAAACCAGAGTAAAATATTTTACTAAATACAGGGGTCTGTGTCGATAAGAAGCAATGTTAAGAACAGGCTGATCCTATGGATAATTACTTGCAAGTGCGTTCCTCTGTGTTCAGTTGAATTTATTCCTTAGTTTGCAGTCCTTTTGCACACTTCACTTGAAAGCAAGCCCATTGAGGGACCATGGCTCAGTAGAAGAGCCTCTGCTTTGCATGCAGAAGATCTCACATTCAGTCCCTGGCATCTCCAGTTAAAAGGCCCAGGGAGTCGGTGATGAGAAAGACCTCTTCCTGAGACCCTGGAGAGCCACCACCAGTCTGAGTAGACAATAGTGACCTTGATGGACCACGGGTCTGATTCAGTATCAGGCAGCTTCATGTGTACGTATTTCTAAGTAAATCTGATTAGGATGTGCAGTCCTATACTTCATCAGATTATGGTTTTAGAGTGGTTCTTAGAGTATGGCGTAATGTTTAGATTATAATATAGGATTGTAATCTGCATGCATAGGTGTTTAAATAACAGTCCTGATTTATTGGCTTTATTTCAACATAAGTCTGAGGTTCTATTCTAGGCAAAGGGTCAATGTTGGTATTGACAACAGTGTTGTATGGGAGGCTAGAACCGATATAGATTTCTCTTAGATCTTGAAATATGAGTCAATCTCCAGGGCTGAATTTCAGCAAAGTATTGTTAAGGCACAATCCTGGAAACTGCTTTTAATCGTCCATTGTAGAAGACGTAAATAACAATAATAATACCCATCCTTCAGCGTGATATGTGCCCTCATCTGTCAAAGATGCCCTCCTACTATGTGCATAGGACAAACAGGTCAGTTTATGAACAAAAGAGAAAATTAAGAATGAGTATATCACATCTTTAAGAATTTTACTGGTTACCACTTTGTTTCTAAGCACAATACAAAGTGTTGGTTTTGATTTATAAAGCTTCTAAATGGTCTGAGAGCAAGGTATTTAAAAGGACTGCCTGTTGCCACATAAGCCTGCCCTATTCTTAGGATCCTTGTCATAAGCCTGTCTGTACCTGCCTTTACCTTGGAGGTATGTTGGATTGCTACCATGGACAGGGCCCTTTCTGTGGTGGTGCCTCAAGTTGTGGAACTGGTGCCTGAACTGATGGCTTTTAGGTACCTGCTGATAACAGATTCATTTTCCTGGGCTTGTAATAATTTCTATTGCATTAATCTTGTCTATAATTTGTTGCTGCTTTATTTGCTAGTGTTCTATTGTTTACTTTTTATTGATGCAATTTAAAGTATGCTGTTATGTTTAGATTATAATATAGGATTGTAAGGAGGGTAAGAAGTGGTATATTTGTGAAATGGGGAAGGAGGGAAAGGTGTAATCACCCCTATGTTTCTGAATCCATTACATGCCGCACAATGCCCATATACTTTTCTATAAATACACCTTCCATCAAACCAAGTCTCCAGCTGTTCAAAAGCATTTCATATCCCCAATGCCAATCAGATAAACTTATCAGATTTTTAAAAGTCAAAATCAATTTAAGGGGGGGAATCTGAGTTGGAGGATAGTTGGAGGATGGATGTGGACACTTCATTTTTCTAAGAGTTGGCTCTGGCGATGTTTGGCACACAGACTACAGAGCTTGCAATTTGCTGACAGTCCTCATTATTATTTACTGTTTGTTATTACTGCAGCATCTAAGCCTATGAACAGCCATTTATCTGCAATGTAACCAGGTGTCAATTTAAATGCAAACATGTTACTGGAGAACTGGGAAGCAACAGAAGCATTTCTTATTGTACATAAATAAAATACTTTGCATTCTTCCCAAAAGTAGATGAGGAGATAATCTTCTTCTGCTGCTGCTGAAGTCCTGCCCTAACTTCAGTGCTTAAGTCTGAGCAGGTTCAGGCTGCCTCTGAAGACATACCTCAGAGTCTGTCACTTCCTCAAGTTGTGTGCTGGCCCATCATAGTTACTCTTTATATCATTCACACAGTGACTTGTGACACATAGCTGAGCCATGCCCCACTCTATTTATTTGTTTATTTATTTATTAAATTTCTATCCCACCAACCAGCGTTAGCCGGCTCAAGGAAGCTCACAAAGATTAAAACAACAATATAATTTACCATAAAATTACAGGTTGATATGCACATAAAACAGCAAAACCACAGAATTGGCAGCCATCTACTCTAATGTGGGGTGCACGACTGCTGCCACCCCTTTTTTGTTATTGTATCACTTTGCATGTATAAGGTTTCCAGCTCAGGTCCCCAGAATCACTAATGAAAATGATCTCCAAATGGAAGATTGGGGGGGGGGGGTGGACCCCCACCTGAAACCTTGGAGGTTAGTGAAAGTAGACAAGACTGACTTTGAAAGACCAAAGGTCTGGCTCACTAGAACGCAGCTTCATGGGTTAATGCATTGACTGAAAAGATATATAACATGCAGGCTTCCCACAGAGTGGCTTCCTGCAGCAATGGTTAGAAATGGGTGAATAAGTACTTCTTCACCAATAACTACAAAGTAGACTAGCTAGATTTGAGCCCAGTAGCATCTTAGAGATCAATAAGTTTTTCAAAGTGTAAGCTTTTGAGAGGCAAATCTCCCTTCATCATGCTGGTCTCTGAGGTGCTACTGGGCTCAAATCTAGATGTTCTACTGCAGACCAGCATGGCTACCCTCTGAAACTACATAATAGTCTGGGATTTTTGCAGACCTCATTTGGATTACAGGCCCTACCAGTTTCTAACATGCTGATTGTCCAATATCAAGGTAGAGCCTGAAGTTCTCCTGGAATTACAACTGATCTCCAAGCTAGGAATGGGTACGAACCACATTTTTGCAGTTTGGTTCAGTTTGTGGGTGAACTATGAACCCACGCAAACCTGGTTTGCAAACTGACATCGTTCACATCAGTTTGTGAGCCATTTGAAGTTTAAACCTTGGCTTCTCTCCCCCATCACCCGCAGCTTTTCATGGGGAGCAGAAAGCAGGGGTTTCCAAACAGCTGAGCATTCAACTGTTTGTTTTAAATGGCTTGGAGCCCTTTAAACCTTGCTTTCTGCTCCCCACAAAAAGCTGTGGGAAGCAGAAAGCAGGGTTTAAATGGGCCTCAGCCATTTAAACCAAACAGCTGAGTAGTTGTTTTTTTGTGTTTTGTTCTTCACAAACTGCCATGAACTGCACCAAAAATTCATGGAAGTTTGCAGCAGATCTTCAGTTCACAAACATCAAACCACAAACTAGCCCAAATTCATGACAAATTTTAGTTCATCAGCCAGTTCGTGCCCATCCCTACTCCAGACTACAGAGATCAGCTCCCCTGGAGGAAAGGGCAACTTTAGAGGGTAGATTCTGTGGCATCACATCCCACTGGGTTCCCTCCCTTAACCTCCAGAAATTCCCCAAGCCAGAGTTGGGAACCCGATCATTGGACCAGCCCAGTCCCCTTAATGGCTTATGAGCGCAAAGTGGACTGCATCAGTGTCTGGAAATGCTCTAAGAATTACATAGATAAGTGAGAGAAAAAAGCTCCAAAATCACTTGATTGGCTTACAACCATGGAACAATAATTCAAACTGACGAGCCACAAGGACAACAAAAACCACTTCAGTTGCCCTTATCGCTGAGCCTGGAAAAGAGCTGTAGATCTGGGTAGCATGTGGAGGAGTGGGGGAGAAAGAGGCACAAACTAAGTACATGGAAACAAGACAGAAAAAATCCTTGGCATCAGCTGGAGAAAAGTACTGCGTGTATTTAAAGGCTTGAGTCTGAACATGAACAGTATCCTCTTTTTAAAAAAATACACCCTCATGTTCTGAAGTGAATGGATAATCAGTTAATGGATATTGCACTAGGAAAATCTCCTTGTATGAGAGGATTAAGAGGCTGGTGTGACCATTGGAACATTATCCTTCCTAGTACTTCCCACATCATGTTTCCCTTGCTTAATAGCATTAAGACTCCACAGATGGGATTCAGTTTCTAACAGTGCAATCCTACACAATATTACTATAGTCTAAGCCCACCGACTTCAGGTTTTTTAGGGTTAACCAAAAAGTTCAGATCACGTCAAGCTTATATCACATCAAGCTTAAAGTCCAGATCATGTCAAGCTTATATCTCAGCAATGTTTTCTTGTTTGTATTTGGAGGATATATGATATCACTGGAAAATAGGGAAACTCCCCTCTACAATAGTGTGTACTTTGGTTAAGAAAATGTGTTTAATTCAAAGGTGGATTTTTGCTGCCCTCTGCTGTGCACTGTTAGTAAAATTCCAATGGAAAGCAATTATTAATCAGCCTTACGAATAACAGAATTGCTTTTTAATTACAGCCCAGGCTGTAATAAAGTATGTAATACAGAGTCTACACAATTAGAATTTCAATTGTTTTGTTCTTGTAGCTAACACTGCAATGCTTTGTACAATGCCTCTGAAGTTTGCATAGACATTGTTACCAGGCTAATTTTATGAGGCACAAGGGTTGGATTATGAAAGTATACTCCTTGAAATATGCTCTGTTTCCTCTGTGGAAAGCTGTACAATTGTAGTGGGTTATACACATCTCTCCTTGATGTATCTTTGTGATTCAGTGTGGTAGGGGCAGATTAACTTCTGCTTCTTCTGTGTGTCTTTGGCTGCAGTCCTAAACACTGTTATTATGGAGTCAGTCCCACTGAACTCAAAGAGAAATATTTCTGGGTACACATGCTAAGGGTTGTACTATTTATCTGGGAGTAAGTCACTACTGAGCTAGACTCACTCCCCCCAGCATGGCTCATCACATTCATGTGTACAGTCTTAATGCTGGAGAAACAAATGAACACCTGTTCTGTCAAATAACTGAGTAACAGTAATGTTGGTGTAACAGGATAAGTCCAAAACCAGCTACAAAAGTTGGAGATGAGGAGTAAGTTTTTATACATTTTGGCCTGGGATGCAGAGGGGAAGGGGTGTTGGCACTGGAATATGCAGGCAATAAAAATGCAATCTTTTGAAGATGTACCAAAGCAAAAAGAGGAGATTCAGGGTATGGAGAAAATTAACAAAAGACCAGAAACCTGTGAATATAATAATGAAAAAAATATAAAAATAGTATGTAAACCCTTAACAAATGTTATGAATGAAGAATATTATACTAAATGTCTCTGGTGTCAGTCAAATTTTTGAAGACACCTCCATAATACATTTAATCTTCCTACTTCTTAGTCAGGTCTGATAAATTTTGGAGCTGCTTTATCAGACCAGACTACGAAGTAGGAAGATTGAATGTATTATGGATTAATTGTATTTTGTTGCAGTACCTGTTCCTGAAGAAGACACTGTGGAAATGGGATTTTTACCAGTGCCCCGTTAACAGGATTGCTTTGGCTCCATCAACATCGAAGTTTATCGCTTCACTGGGAAGGACTGCTTCAGATAGAATTTTGTTAGGACTTAGAGGTATCTTCAAAAATTGGACTGATACCAGAGACATTTAGTATAATATTTTTCATTCATGACATTTGTTAAGTGTTCACATACTATTTTAATTTTTTTTTTGTTATTATCTTCACAGGCTTCTGGAGGAGGAGGAGGAGATATTTATACTCCACCCTTCATTACCCAAAGGAGTCTTAGAGTGGCTTACAAACACCTTTCCCTTCCCCTCCCCACAACAAACACCCTGTGAGGTAGGTGGGGCTACCACTGAGAGAACAGCTCTGAAAGAACTTATGACTGACCCAAGGTCACACCAGCAGCTGCATGTGGAGGAGTGGGAAATCAAATCCAGTTCTCCCAGATTAGAGTCCACACTCCTAACCACTACACCAAACTGATGATGGTGATGAATTTGAAAGCATTGTATTTGAGGTACTGTTTAGTCTTTGACAGCAAATTCATACATGCATGCCATCATCTGATGTCCATTGATGAACTGCTTATGTAAATTTGTCAATAAATTACTCCTGATCCTAGTTCAAGCCAGAATATGCCAGTTCAATTATACATATTGAATTGGGAATGGTGATGCAGGCATCAAAAGAGGTTGCTACCACAAGTTAAGTATACTAGTGTTATTTGTTATTAACACCTTAATTCAGACAAGCAGGCAGTAAAACACTTCCCCATTGCAGGTTAGACCTATAAATTCTCCATTCTTTTAACACAGAGATAATATGGTGCCAACTTCCAGTGCTTTAACAAAACAGCCTTTTGAGTGATCACAGTGGTTTATGGGTTTTTTTTAATGGCTAAAGATTATTATTTTTGTTTCAGATTAATTTGCCAGTGGAAGGCAATCACCACATCAAAAATCATTCATAGACGGACAGGCAATTGGGCAAACTCAAAACTCTGGATATAATATTCTAGGAAATTGGTATCTAGAATTTATACACCTAATTCTGAACCTGGCCAAAGAGTGAGGATCAAAAAATCTGTGCAATGAGGCCAGAGCTAGATGGAGTATATTTCTATAGACTTTGGAGGGGGGGGGGGTGGCAGGAGAAAAAGGAGGCAGGAGGTATGGAGAGGAAGGGGAGCTGACAACCCGGAGAGAGAAGGTGATGGTGGGACAGGAGGGAAAAGCAGTATGGAGAGGAAGCAGAGACCAGTGTATTTAGTGCAGTTTCTTCCCAAAGCCCCCCCATCAGCTGGCCAGTAGTGGCAGGAAAGGTTTGGAGCAAAAAGCATGCAGGATATGCTTCCTACTCCAAGCTTTCTCGTTGCTAGTCAGCTGATAGGGCATCATAGCATAAAGTAGAATACTGGCTGGCGATGGCCAGAGGAGAAAGGCTTGGAGCACAAAGCACATCCTGTGTACTTTTTGCTCCAAACATCCCCAATCCAGGCAGTGGGGTGGGCGGCTTGGATCAGAAAACAAGTCTGGCAGGCTTTCAGCTCCAAGTTTCCTCACCTCTGCCAGCTAACTGATGGAAGGGCTGGGAGATGCTGGTTTTCTGTCCAGCTCCCCTCCCCCCCAAGCCCATCACCTGCCAGGCAGGATAGTTTATCACAGTGGCAAGAGCCCCAGGGATCACCAAGGCAGGGGAGAATGGGGGGGGGGGGGCTCTATTGCAAGTGCCTCTCTTGCCCTGCCTATAATTATTAGCTGCATGATTAAAATGCATGGGAAATATGCAGGCCAGCATTTTAGGCTTTGTTAAAGGGAAAGCAGGCCTTTCAAATCTCCATGACAGCAGACAAGGCATCAGCATGGGAATGGGATGGCTGCATCAAGCCCGGATAGGCTCATCAGTATGACCCATTTCCTTGCTCAGTGTGTTCATATCAAGGGGCAGAACATATTCCCTGACTGCCAAGATATGGTTGTACAACTTCTGTACTGAAGGGAGACAATCATAGACAGAACACTGTGAAATACACTAGTTAGCCCCCGCTGTGTTGCTGATTTCCTATCTTCATAGTCAACTGTGTCTTAAAACTTTCTAAGTATAAAACTGAAGGTGTTTATTTAACCTGGCACCACACTCACTCCTTGTAGACACTCTGGGAGCAGTCCTAAACAGGTTTACTCAGAAGCAAGTCCTGTTTTATCCAAATGGGGCTTAATTGCAGGGATGTATTTTGAGGATTGCAGCCTTTGTCACTGGAAGTGCTACTCTCTTACAAGCAGTCCCTAAATATATAGCTGTGGCTAGCTGTTTGGCTTCTTGTTATAGCTAATTAGTGTACCAGCCACTCCCATTCATAAAAAGAGGTGTGACTCAGCTACTGTGGTGGTTGCACAAAACTGGTAATTTCAAAGGGGCAGGGATTAAGAGATAAGGCTGGCCAAACTGCTCTGCAATCTGATTAACTCTTTCAGTGCTGGATAAAGCTACCCTGCAATTGAGTTGATTAAAGTATTCAGTGCTAGGCAAACTACTCAGCAATTTGATTAGACCTCTGCCCTGACTATATCAGTACACCCAAACATCTACAGTATGATCTTAGTTGCAAATTCTATTTCATTTTGAAAAATATGCTACCCTGTATGATAGCCATCTTGATGTCACTACACAAAAACTGAAATAGCCGTGAAAAGAATATGATACAGTGTTTCCAACATAGATATGATTTAATTGCTTCTTTCACTGAATTGCGTTGTGACCTTCTTTTATTTATGCTAGTGGAACAAGCTTTGGTTAAACATACCATTAGATTCAGAACTTGCCCTCTGCCTTTGGTTCTCTCTCCTCCAGAGGAAAAATAATCTTGCAAGAGACATCTTGGACTTCTCCACTTAGGAGCATGGGGTGGGAGGGGGGAGGACAAATCAATATTTTAGAACTTCATTAAATTTGTGGCATTATCCACTCTACTTATATAGGGGTCTTTATTCTCCTGCAGCTCTTATTAGGAAACAATACTATAGCCGAGCTATATATTGTTCAATGAAAATTAATGTGATTGCAAATATTACTTAAGGATCTTCCAGCTATCCTTCAGCTCCATTCCCTTTCCTTTAAATTAAACCAAGACTAAGCACCAACACAGCTGAGGACAGTCGAATGCCAACACAACATTATTTTTCTGATGTGAGATAGATGATGATGCTTCACAAGCCATTTCTTCCACTTTCATCAAACATTAGAAGACATTATGAGAAAAATGAAATTTTTTAATAAAATCACTGAGTAACTTTAAGGAGGCAGGAGGTCAGAAAGGATGAAAGGGAACAGTTGTTTCAAGCATAGGGGTGTGCATTTGGATATTTCTGGTCTGAATGTATACCTGAAAAATACTTTATTATTTATATACACACACACACAAATTTACATACTTGGGTATCTGGGTTGATATTTAGGATTCTTGACAATGCCAGTATCCAGGTCCTGAATATATCTGGAAACATTCAGGAATATCTGGAGCCAGCATTTCAAAGTTCCCAGGCCTCTATGACTCCATTTAACAGGTTTCCCAGGCAATGAGAAGGAGGCAGCTCTCTCAGGCGATCAGTATGCATTTTAGGGGGAGAACTGTGACTGTCTGCTGGATCACAATTATTCTCTCTTAGCCCATAGCTTTCTGAGCATGGGCAAAGAGGATGAAGAGCAGTTTTGACTGGGTTTTCCGGTCGGAGGAATGGAGGTCTGACACGCTTTGCAAGTGTGCAAGGCGGACAGTGGCTCTTATTGACAGCTCGGGTGGATCAATCCACCTGACGCAACCTCACACAGGTAGTGTGAGGACTAGCAAGCAATATAATCCAGGTTTGAGCAAGCTCGGTGAAGAAAAAGTCTCGGAGGAGACTTTTACAACACCTTGAGCACTGCAGCCGAAGAAGATTCCTGCAAGTATCTCTAAGGAGTTGAGCTGAGCTGATTAAATCAGCATAAAATCTCCAATTCCCCTGATTCCTTAACAAAGAAGACAAAGTTTAAACGTTGGGACCACATCTGAAGTGAAGTAACAACATAAGGTAACGGAAAAAAAGTTTTTGCCTTACTATTACCGCGTTTTGAAAGACGAAAAGCAGATCTGGTGAAGCAATAGACTGTTGCAGATTGGATGAGTGCAGTTTTGAAATGTTAAACAGCTGAATTTGAACTTAAAAAGCCAAAAAAACAAGTTGTTTAACATTCCTGCGGCTAAGAAGAGTCGGGAGGGGGAGCCAAGCATCGCGAGACAAAGAGGGGAGGAGGGAACCAAGCATCGCGAGATCAAGCTGTGAGGATTGAGACAGGAAGTGACGGCTTGAGGAGCAGACAAGAAGGGAAACGGAGAAGAACCGGAAGAGAGCAAAGGGGACTGTAAAAACTGCCGGATCAAAAGGACTACAACAGGAAGTGACGTGCGGAGAGCAGACAAGTAAGCAAGAGGAAGGGACAAAAGGAAACTACGGCAAGCCAGAAGCAAGGTAAAAAGACTATAACCTTTGACACAAACCACAGAGAAGTTGCGCCCGCCATTTTGGATTTATAAAATTTTTAAACAGTAATATCTCATAAACTATATAACTTAGAAGGCTGAAACCAACGAAATTTGACTTGGCAAGACTAGCTTGTGTGATCACATTAATTGGTGTTTGATTTGGAAAATAAAATAAAATCGATCTTTTTTAAAGAGACAAGACGGACCGCGGACTAAGATCGAGAGCAGCTACATGGTCCTCTCCTACAATGGCAGCAAAAAAAGAAAAAGAACTACTAGCTGTTATGGAAGCAATGGAAAAAAAATGTTAGACGCTATAGGAGAGGTCAATGTTAAAATGAATGGCATAGCTGCACAAGCAGACAAAAACTTTATAGACTTAAAAGCAGAATTTCAAAAATTAACCACAAGAACACAAGAAATTGAAACTAAAGTAAAAGAACTGGAAGAAAGTACTCAAAAGACAATGAGAGACAATGACCGGATGGAAAAGATGATGCATTATAAAGATATGCAAAACCATTTGAGATTCAGAGGGATTGAGGAAAAAATGAGTGAAGACATTTTTATAAGAATGCAAGAAGCATTAGCAGATTTTTTACAAGAACAGGAAGAGGTTGTTAAAGAACACATGGATCTTGTTTATAGAGTCAATTCTACATACGCAAGAGACAAAAATATACCAAGAGACGTGGTTGTCCAATTTACAATGAAAAGGACAAAAGAACAAATCTACAAGAAGTGTTTTACTGATCCTTTTGAAATAGATGGAAAGAAAATTATAGTAATGAAAGAACTGCCTAGAGCAATACTGCAAGACAGGAAAAAATTCAAGCGTCTGACGGATAAATTGAAGGAGAAAAAAATTAGATTCCGCTGGGAAATACCTCAAGGATTAAGCTTTTACTATGGCAACACCAGAGTAGTGATTAAAAGCACAGGAGAAATGTACGCATTTCTTGGAGAGAATAAAGATGACCTCAGTGATATTTAAGAATATATCAAGATGGATTACAAAGTACTTACATGGAATGTAAATGGACTTAATTCACCCCAAAAACGTAGAATGGTAGGGCATTGGCTGGAGAAACAAAAATGTAGTGTAATTTGCATACAAGAAGCTCATCTTAAAAAACAAGACCACAAATATTTAATAAGGGAAAAATTGGGAGAAGAATTTTATTCCTTAGCAAGCAATAAAAAGAATGGTGTTGTAACATATGTCAAAAAAGATTTGGAACCTAAAGTAATATTTAAAGACAAAGAAGGAAGATATTTAGCTATTGAAATTTCACTACAAGGACAGAAAACTTTGATTGTGAATATTTACGCCCCAAATGGAGCCAAAGAAATTTTTTTTAAAGAATTACAAGTGGAAATGGATAACGTAAAATATGATCAAATCATGATGTTGGGGGACTTTAATGGAACTGTGAATAACAAATTAGACAGGCGCTCTAAGAGAAAGGATGAGGCATTAGGGAAGCTTCCAAAAAACTTTTTTGAACTGATAAAACAAGAGAAGCTGGAAGACATTTGGAGGAAAGCTAACCCACAAGGAAAAGATTTTACCTTTTATTCTAATAGACATGACTCGCATTCAAGAATTGACATGATTTGGATGACTACTAATTTAACGTTTAAGACAAGAAAAGTGGAAATTCTACCCAGAATAATTTCAGATCATAATCCGTGTTTATGGACTGCTGGCCAGGTAAAAAAACAAAAGAGATGGAGAATAAATGAGGACTTACTAGATAACCAAGAAATAGTTAAAAAATTACAGGAAGAAACAGACCTATACTTCCAAGCAAATATACAGAAAGAAGTAAAAATTCAAACCGTATGGGATGCATATAAAGCAGTGATGAGAGGACTATTGATATCATTAAATGCAAAAGATAATAAAAAGAAAAGAGAACAATATGAAAATATCGTACAAGCCATTAAAACAAAAGAAGAACTGAAGAGTAGACCAGGGAAAAAGAAACTGCAAAAGGAAATCTGGATGTTACAAGACCAAGCAAAAGCTATTTTGAACCAAGAGACGTACTGGAACCTAAAAAAACTCCAACAAAAGGCATTTGAAGGTGCAAATAAACCCAGAAAATATTTAGCATGGCAATTAAAGAAAAAACGTGAAAACAAATTTATCACTAAAGTGATAAGAGATAACATTGAGATAATAGACAACAAAGGAATAATGAGAGAATTTTTTAAATATTATGCAAAACTGTTTAAAAAGGAAAACAAAGACAGAAGAAAGATTAAAGAATACCTGCAAACATTAAAGTTACCAAAACCAACAGAGAAAATTAAAGAACTATTTAACAATCCAGTATCATTACAAGAGATTAAAAATGCAATAAATGACTCAAAATTAGGAAAAGCACCTGGACCAGATGGATTTACAGCGAAGTTTTATAAAACGCTACAGGAGTCGATCTCACCAGCGTTACTGCTATTAATGAATGATATAGGAGTCACTGGCGAGGTCCCAGAAACTTGGAAAGACGCAACCATCTCACTTATCCCGAAAGAAAATCAAGACTTAACTAATGTTAAGAACTACAGACCGATTTCTCTACTAAATAATGATTATAAGATTTTTGCTAAAATTATAGCTGACAGACTAAAAGAACACCTCAAAGAAACTATACAAACAGAACAAGCAGGGTTCTTACCCAATCGCCAAATAAGGGACAATCTAAGAGTAGTAGTGGATGCTATAGAATACTACGATAAACATCCTGAAAAGGAAGTGGGTTTTTTCTTTTTAGACGCGGAAAAAGCGTTTGATAATTTAAATTGGGATTTTATGTTTGAGGTTCTAGAACATCTTGAAATTGGTGAATATATGCTTAACCTCATTAAGTCAATTTATAAAGAACAGAAATCCTCTTTAATAATTAACACTGAAAAGACAGACGATTTTAAAGTCGAAAAAGGAACACGACAAGGATGCCCACTTTCGCCGTTGCTATTTATTTGGATTCTAGAAGTTCTACTAATAAATGTGAAAGAAGATAAAGATATTAAAGGTTTAACAATCAAAGGTTTTTCTTTCAAATATAGGGCCTTTGCAGATGATGTGATGTTTATAGTGGAAGACCCTATGACTACACTACCATATTTGTTACAGAGAGTAAAAGAGTTTGGTGACTTGGCTGGATTTTATGTAAATAAGAACAAATCGAAAGTGATGTGTAAAAATATGTCAAATAACAAACAAACTGAGTTACAAAATCTTATAGAATGTGAGGTGGTGAAAAAGACAAAATATCTAGGTGTGAACCTAACAACGAAAAATATTGATCTTTATAAAAATAACTATGAGAAATTATGGCTGCAAATTATGCAAGATATTAAAAAGTGGAATGTATTAAATTTGTCATTGTTGGGTAGAATTGCGGTGGTTAAGATGAATGTATTACCACGATTAATGTTTTTGTTTCAAACTATTCCAATTGTAAAAGATGTAAAAACATTTAAATGCTGGCAGAAGGAATTGTCTAAGTTTGTATGGGGAGGGAAAAAACCAAGAATCAAGATGAAAATAATGTGTGATGCTAAAGATAGAGGTGGGTTCCAATTACCAAACTTAAGGCTATATCATGATGCAATATGTTTGACTTGGGTAGGGACATGGACTATGCTACAAGATAGAAAGTTATTGTCCCTGGAAGGCCATGATTGTAGGTTTGGGTGGCATGCATACTTGTATTAATGTAAAGCAAAAATGGACAATATGTTTAAACATCATTATTTGAGAAGAACGTTAATGGATACATGGACAAGATATAAAAACTTTTTTCCAGAAGAGATACCTATGTGGATTGTACCCGCAGAAGTTTTAAATCCAGCATCACGTTACAAAGGACAAGACTGGTTGAAGTATAGAGACTTATTAACAAGACATGGTAAAGACTTTATATTGAAGGAGCAGCATCAGATGGACTTTGATTATGGTTGGTTAAGATATAGACAAATATATGACATGTATAGAAGTGATAAAAAATCCAGTTTTAGAGAAAAAAATAATGAAATAGAACAAGTTTGGGAGGAAGGTGGGGAAAAATGATCTCTAAAATGTATAAAATTTTGTTAAAATGGTTTAACGCTGATGAAATGGTAAAAGAACAAATGGTAAAATGGGCGATAAACTTTAACAAAGACATTGAAATGGAATCTTGGGAATTTTTATGGAAAAATGCTATGAGTATATCTACATGTTATAACCTAAAAGAAAATTGTTTTAAAATGATGTACAGATGGTATATGACACCAAAAAAAATTGCAAATATTAATCAGAATATGTCTAACAAATGTTGGAAATGTAAAAAGAAAGAAGGTTCTTTTTATCATATGTGGTGGACTTGTGATAAAGCAAAGACTTATTGGTCTATAATACATGCAGAAATGGAAAATTTTTTGAAATGTACATTTAAGAAGTTGCCTGAAATGTTATTGCTTGGACTTAAACTAGAAGAGATAAATGTAAAGAAAAGGACAATAATATGGTATATGATAACAACAGCAAGAATGGTGTATGCACAAAATTGGAAAAATGAAAAAATACCAGAGGTGTGGGAATGGTTGAAAAAATTGTTATATATGGCTGAAATGGATAAATGGACTAGAAAGTTGAATGATCTGTACTCAGAGACCTTTTTAGAAGATTGGAAAGATCTGAAGGAATATGTTGAAAAATAGTGGGACATGAAAAACTACATTTATACATGGTTATAATAACATAAAGCAATAGAATTAGAGTATATGAATGTACTAAGGATAATTAGATAATGAAGTTGTTTTTTATTTTAGAATTATATAAGAATATAGAAAGTAAGAATTAGTATATAAGTATTTTTAAGATATATGACCGTTACCAGAAATGTAAACATAGATATAAGTATTACTATTTTGGATAAAGTGGAAAATGTGTTATGCATCAGATGTGGTGGGAAACCGCCAATACAAGATAAAAATAAGATTATACAAATAGAACAAAATGTTATATAATAGGGAAAAAAGGATTTGTATAAGATAAAAGTATTAATTTTAATGTTTTGAAAAATAAAAAAATTTTACAAAAAAAAAAGCAGTTTTGACTGCAGCTTGATTCCATTTCAGGGAGATATTTTTTAAAGTGCTAGTGTGCCCTTGGCTGCTCTAGTCTATCTCTGTCTAGAATTTATTCTACTGGCTCCCGCAAAAGACCCTTCTTGTTCTGTGCCAGGAACTGCCAGGATGTGTTTGCCCTTTGTTTTAAACATTTGGGGGGGGGGGGGTTCTGTGCTTTTAATTTTTTTCCCTGGGGGAGCTGTGGTGGGGGGATGTTTCCTTGTGGTTCTTTTAAAAACAGTTCTCCTCAGTTTGGTTTTGTGCTTTTTAAAAAAGGGTTTGAATCCTTGTGTTGTTTTGTTGGATTCTCTTTTCTTGGCTTGTTTTAGAATGTTTAACTGGTTTGCATTTTACTTTTTAAAAGGAGGTCTTGCACATGCGTCAATAGAGATAGACACCTCAAAGTACTCCTCCGAGAAAACAGTGAGATAAAATGTAATAACAACCAGAGTCAATAGAAGATAAATAATAAAAACAGAACCTAAAGGGAGCGGAAGCTCTGAAGAATAATTATTGGCCAGTTTTGGTGAGTTATTTTGCATATAAATCTATTTAAAAGATGTGCCGAAGGCTGCACTTAAAGCAAAGATAAAATGGTGGCAAAGAAAGAGCTTAAAGAGTTGCCAGAACTTATAGCTAACATGGAAACTGATATCAGAGGTGATATTAGACAGCTTCAATTAACTGAGGACATTAAAACAGTCCAGGCAACTGCTGATAAAGCTCTGGAAAATAGAAAACATAATGAGAAGGAGTTACAAGAACTTAAGAAAAGGGTTGCCTCTTTATCTGACCAACAATGCAGAAGGAATCTAAGGCTTTCAGGAATAAAGAAGAGTATCCCAACTGGAGGACTTGAAAAGACTTTAATTGAATGGTTTCAAGAGCTTGGAATAAATATTATGGAAAATGATTTGGAACGCATCCACAGAAGTTTAAAAACAAAACCTAAAGAAGGAGAAAATTCAAGGGATGTCATTATTGCCTTCTCAAGAAAAAAGCTGCAAGATAAAGTTTGGAAAACACTTAGGAAAACTAGAGGTTTACAACTCCAAGGACAGAGGGTTATACTACAGCTGGACTTATACCAGAGACTTTATAGAAGAGAAGACTGATGAAACTGTATGCTCAGGAACTGTTTAACAATGGGATTTTATTTTACTGGGGGTACCCAGCAACTATCTTAATCTTCAAGGATGGAAAATTAATGAGGGCTAAAACTCCTTTAGAAGCAGAGAAACTGCTTGAAAAACTTAATATAAGAAACAAAGTCTGAAAAGGAACTGGAGAAGGAAAAGAAGAAGAGGAAGAAAAAGAAGATGAAGAAGATTAAGATGAATAATAAAAAGGACTGAGTTAAAAAGTTAAAATGTTATTTAGTGAAGAGGGAATCTTATGGGGAATTAAAAGTAAAGTGGGCACTAGCTCCTTAAGAGTATAATGGATTTATGGTATTTAAGGTTATGTTTCAGGTAGGGATGGTTGTTGAATGGGAAAAAGAATATGAATATTGGGGGGTGGTTTATAGAAGTAAGCAAGATTTCACTTCTAAGACCGGAAAGAGAGAGAGTAATGGAATCCCTTTCTAAACCCTCAAGGAGGGGTTTCTCTGGCTATGGGGAGGGTTTGACCAGGTAATAAGAGAAATTTAAAAGAAGAGAAATAAGGACCAAAGAGCACACCAGGGAGAGGTTGTTACAACTAAGAAATGGGGAGGGTGATTAAGTTGCTCTCCTTGAATGTACATGGGTTGGCCTCGGATGTTAAATGGTACAGACTGAATAAACAGTTAAAGGATTTAGGAATAGAGGTATTATGCAGTCAGGAAACGCATAAAAGTAAGAAGGACTTGAGACCATTATTTAATTCTCAAGTATGGGGTGTGCAAATAGAATCTAGGAGAACAAAAAAGGCAAGAGGAGTGGCTATCTTGTTTCAGGCTAGACTGAATATTAATATTTTGGAACAATATAAGGATAGATAGGGAAGAGTTATTTTCTTGAAATTTAGCATGAATGGTATGGTATATACACTGGCAAATATTTATGCACCTAACAAAGGTCAGAACTTATTTTTGAATAGGATACTTCAAAGGTTGCAATCTTTCTATGAAGGGGAATTATTAATAGTGGGAGATTTTAATACTGATATTTTGGAGAACAAGAAATTGAATATTAAAATATGGAGACTTAGAGACATACATGACATTCTGCAAAAGGAAAAGCAACCTACTTTTTTCAAAAAGGTATAACAAGTTTTCTTGTATGGACCATATATTAATAAAAGAATCTAATGATACGAGAACTAGGAGGGTGGAAACAGGGCCAGTATGGATCTCTGATCATGCACCAATTACCACAGAGGTAGAATTGAATGAGGAAAGGAAAGTTAAATGATGGAGATTTAATTCTAAAAATTTCTTTCAACAGAAGGATAGGGAGGATCTATTAAAGGGAGTGGAGTATTATTTTAAGGAAAACAGGCAATCTGCAGATATATTATGGGATGCTGCAAAAGCTGTTATTAGGGGAATATGTATTACAAAAGAAATTCAGTTCAAGAAGGAAATAAATAATAAAAGAGAGCAAAAGTTGAAGGAGATGTTAGACCTTCAGAGGAAGTTACAAAAGAAATATGAAAGACAAACACAGGAACAGCTAAATAAGGTGAAAAATGAATTACAGAAAATGGACCTCTCCTCTATGTGGAAAAGGAAAATACTGGTGAAGAACGAATATCAAAGGAATAATTTAAATACAACAAAGAGGTTGGAGAATTACTTGAAGAAAAGAAGGGAAAGGCAGAGAATAGGGTGTATGAAAAATGAGAAGGGAAATAAGGTATTTAAAGATAATCAGATAGGAGAGATTTTTGCTAAATATTACCAAAGGTTATTTAAAGCAGAGGAAAGTAAACAATTTGATGAAGTCATAGGGAAAAAAGGTAAAGAAGAAGAGTTAATACAACTAAATGATGACATTACACAACAAGAAATTTTAAATGTCACAAATAACTTAAAAAATCACCAGGATTGGATGGATTTACAGCAAAATTTTATAAAATGGTGGGAAATTTGATAGTTCTGGAATTACAAAGGTTATTTAATAAAACTCTGAACAAAGGGGAAGCTCCGGACTTTTGGAGGAGGTCAGAAATTATCACAATTGCAAAACAGCAGAGAGCTCTGGAAGATCCTAATTCTTATAGACCAATAAGCTTGGCAAATCAGGATTATAAAATTTTTGCAAAGGTCTTAGCAAATAGATTGGAGAAGCTATTACCAAGTCTAATAGGAGAGGATCAATATGGTTTTGTGAAAGGGAGGTACATAGGTCATCCTATAAGGAATGTGATCAATCCTTTATATCATGGAAATAATAATAGGAAGATTGCTCTTTTGAAATTGGACGTATATAAAGCATTTGATACATTAAATCATGAATACTTGTTCCAAGTATTACACAAATTTTGGTGTTTTTTTTTTGTAAAGAAATTTTTATTTTTCAAAAAAAAAAACATCTAAAATAATACATTTAACCTTATACAAATCCCTTTTTCCATATTAAATAACATTTTGTTCTATTTGTACATTCTATTTTTATCTTGTTTTGGTGGTTTCCCACCACATCTGAAGCATAACACATTTTCCATTTTATTCAAAATAGTAATACTTATATCTATGTTTCGTTTCTGGTAACGGTTATATAGCTTTAAAATACTTATACTTATACACCAATTCTTATTTTCTATACTCTTATGTATTTCTAAATAAAAACAGTTTCATTGTCTAATTTTAACTAAAACATTCATATAATATATTTCTATTCCTTTATGCTATTATAACCATGTATAGATATAGTTTTTCATATCCCAATACTTTTCAACATATTCTTTCAAATCTTTCCAGTCTTCCAGAAAGGTCTCTGAGTAAAGATTATTCAATTTTCTAGTCCACTTATCCATTTCAGCCATATATAACAGTTTTTTCAACCATTCCCACACCTCTGGTATTTTTTCATTTTTCCAGTTTTGTGCATACACCATTCTTGCTGTTGTAATCATATACCATATTATTGTCCTTTTCTTTACATTTATCTCTTCTAGTTTAAGTCCTAGCAATAACATTTCAGGCAACTTCTTAAATGTACATTTCAAGATTTTTTCCATTTCTGCATGTATTTTTGACCAATAAGTCTTTGCTTTATCACAAGTCCACCACATATGATAAAAAGACCCTTCTTTCTTTTTACACTTCCAACATTTGTTAGACATATTTTGACCAATATTTGCAAATTTTTTTGGTGTCATATACCATCTATACATCATTTTAAAACAATTTTCTTTTAAGTTATAACACGTAGATATACTCATAGCATTTTTCCATAAAAATTCCCAAGATTCCATTTCAATGTCTTTGTTAAAGTTTATCGCCCATTTTACCATTTGTTCTTTTACCATTTCATCAGCATTAAACCATTTTAGCAAGACTTTATACATTTTAGAAATCATTTTTTTCCCACCTTCCTCCCAAACTTGTTCTATTTCATTATTTTTTCCCCTGAAACCGTGTTTTTTATCACTTCTATACAAGTCATATATTTGTCTATATCTTAACCAACCATAATCAAAATCAATCTGATGCTGCTCCTTCAGTTTGAAATCCTTGCCATGTCTTATTAATAAGTCTCTATACTTCAGCCAATCTTGTCCTTTATATCTTGATGTTGGATGTAAGACTTCTGCGGGTACAATCCACATGGGTATCTCTTCTGAAAAAAAGTTTTTATATCTTGTCCACGTATCCATTAGTGTTCTTCTCAAATAATGATGTTTAAACATATTGTCCATTTTTGTTTTGCCATAATACAAATATGCATGCCACCCAAATCTACAATCATGACCTTCCAGGGACAGTAACATTCTATCTTGTAACATAGTCCATGCCCCTACCCAGGTCAAACATATTGCATCATGGTATAACCTTAGATTTGGTAGTTGAAACCCTCCTCTTTCTTTGGCATCACACATTATTTTCATCTTAATTCTTGGTTTTTTCCCTCCCCACACAAATTTAGACAGCTCCTTCTGCCAACATTTGAATGTTTTTACATCTTTCACAATTGGAATAGTTTGAAACAAAAACATTAATCGTGGTAACACATTCATCTTGACCACCGCAATTCTACCCAGCAATGACAAATTCAATACATTCCACTTTTTAATATCCTGCATAATTTGCAACCATAATTTTTCATAATTATTTTTATAAAGATCAATATTTTTCATAGTTAGGTTTACACCCAGATATTTTGTCTTTTTCACCACCTCACATTCTGTAAGTTTTTGTAACTCGTTTTGTTTCTTATTTGACATATTTTTGCACATTACTTTCGATTTGTTTTTATTTACATAAAATCCTGCTAAGTCACCAAACTCTTTTACTCTCTGTAACAAATGTGGTAATGTGGATAAGGGGTCTTCCACTATAAACATCACATCATCTGCAAAGGCCCTATATTTGAAAGAAAAACCTTTAGTTGTTAAGCCTTTAATATCTTTGTCTTCCTTCACATTTAACAGTAGAACTTCTAAAATCCAAATAAATAGCAGCGGCGAAAGCGGGCATCCTTGTCTTGTTCCTTTTTCAACGTTAAAATCGTCTGTCTTTTCAGTATTAATTATTATTGAGGATTTCTGTTCTTTATATATTGCTTTAATGAAGTTAAGCATATATTCACCGATCTCAAGATGTTCTAAAACTTCAAACATAAAATCCCAGTTTAAATTATCAAACGCTTTCTCCGCATCTAAAAAGAAAAAGCCCACTTCCTTTTCAGGATGTTTGTCGTAGTATTCTATAGCGTCCACTACTACTCTTAGATTGTCCCTTATTTGTCGATTAGGTAAGAACCCTGCTTGTTCTGTTTGTATAGTCTCTTTAAGGTGCTCTTTTAGTCTATCCGCTATAATCTTAGCAAAAATCTTATAATCATTATTCAGTAAAGAGATCGGTCTATAATTCTTAACATTGGTCAAATCCTGATTTTCTTTCGGGATCAGTGAGATGGATGCATCTTTCCAGGTTTCTGGTACCTCTCCAGTAACTCTTATATCGTTCATCAATAGCAGTAACACCGGTGAAACTGACTCCTGTAACATTTTGTAGAACTTCGCTGTAAATCCATCCGGTCCAGGTGCTTTACCTAATTTTGAGTCATTTATTGCATTTTTGATCTCTTGTAATGATACTGGATTATTAAATAGTTCTTTAATTTTCTCTGTTGGTTTTGGTAGCTTTAATGTTTGCAGGTATTCTTTAATCTTTCTTCAGTCTTTGTTTTCCTTCTTAAAAAGTTTTGCGTAGTATTTAAAAAATTCTCTTTTTATTCCTTTGTTATCTATTATCTCAATATTATCTCTTATCACTTTAGTGATAAATTTATTTTCACGTTTTTTCTTTAATTGCCATGCTAAATATTTTCCGGGTTTATTTGCACCTTCAAATGCTTTTTGTTGAAGTTTTTTTAAGTTCCAGTACATCTCCTGGTTCAAAATGGCTTTTGCTTGGTCTTGTAGCATCCAAATTTCCTTTTGCAGTTTCTTTTTCCCTGGTTTCTTCTTCAGTTCTTCTTCCTTTGTTTTAATGGCTTGTAAAATATTTTCATATTGCTCTTTTTCCTTTTTATTATCTTTAGCATTTAACGATATCAATAGCCCTCTCATCACTGCTTTATATGCATCCCATACGGTTTGAATTTTAACTTCTTTCTGCATGTTTACTTGGAAGTATAGGTCTGTTTCTTCAAGTAATTTTTTAATTATTTCTTGATTATCTAATAAGTCCTCGTTTATTCTCCATCTCTTTTGTTTTTTAATCTGCCCAGCTGTCCATAAACACGGATTGTGATCTGAGATTATTCTGGGTAAAATTTCCACTTTTCTTGTCTTGAAGGTTAGGTTAGTAGTCATCCAAATCATGTCAATTCTTGAATGTGAGTCATGTCTGTTAGAGTAAAAGGTAAAGTCTTTTCCTTGTGGGTTAGCTTTCCGCCAAATATCTTCCAACTTTTCTTGTTTTATCAGTTCAAAAAAGTTTTTTGGAAGCTTCCCTAACGTCTCATCCTTTCTTTTAGAGCGCCTGTCTAGTTTATTATCTACAGTTCCGTTGAAATCTCCTAACATCATAATTTGATCATAGTTTACATTGTCCAATTCCATTTGAAGTTCTTTAAAAAAAATTTCTTTAGCTCCATTCGGAGCATAAATGTTCACAATCAAAGTTTTCACTCCTTGCAGTAAAATTTCAATAGCTAAATATCTTCCATCTTTGTCTTTGAATATTACTTTGGGTTCCAAATCTTTTTTGACATATGTTACAACACCATTTTTTTTGTTGCTTGCTAAAGAATAAAATTCTTCTCCCAATTTTTTCCTTATTAAATATTTATGGTCTTGGTTTTTAAGATGAGCTTCTTGCAAGCAAATTATATTACATTTTTGTTTTTCCAACCAATGACCTACCATTCTACGTTTTTGGGGTGAATTTAGTCCATTTACATTCCATGTAAGTATTTTGTAATCCATTTTGATATATTCTTAAATATCTCCAAAATCATCTTTATTCTCTCCCAGGAATGCATACATTTCTTCTGTGCTTTTAATCACTACTCTGGAGTTGCCATAATAAAAACTTAGTCCTTGAGGTATTTCCCAACGAAATCTGATTTTTTTCTCCTTCAGTTTATCCGTCAGACGCTTGAATTTTTTCCTTTCTTGCAGTATTGCTCTAGGCAATTCTTTCATTACTATGATTTTCTTTCCATCTATTACAAAGGGGTCAGTAAAGCACTTCCTGTAGATTTGTTCTTTTGTTCTTTTCATTGTAAATTGGACAACCACGTCTCTTGGTATGTTTTTGTCTCTTGCATATGTAGAATTAACTCTATAAACAAGATCCATGTGTTCTTTAACAACTTCTTCCTGTTCTTGTAAAAAATCTGCTATTGCTTCTTGCATTCTTGTAAAAATATCCTCATTCAATTTTTCCTCAATCCCTCGAAATCTCAAGTGGTTTTGCATATCTTTATAATGCATCATCTTTTCCATCCTCTCGTTCTCTCTCATTGTCTTATGGGTGTTTTCTTCCAGTTCTTTTACTTTAGTTTCTATATCTTGTGTTCTTGTGGATAATTTTTGAAATTCTGCTTTTAATTCCATGCAATTTTTATCTGCTTGAGCCGCTATATTATTCATTTTAACATTTACCTCTCCTATAGCGTCTAACATTTTCTTTTCCATTGCTTCCATAACGGCTAGTAGCTCTTTTTCTTTTTTTGCTGCCATTGTAGGAGAGGACCATGTGGCTGCTCTCGATCTTAGTCCGCGGTCCGTTTTGCCTCTTTAAAAAGATCGATTTTATCTTGTCTTCCAAATCAAACACCAATTAGTGCATTCAAACAAGCTAATCTTGCCAAGTCAAATTATGTTGGTTTCAGCCTTCTACGTTATATAATCTTTGAGATATTGCAGTTTAAAATTTTTATAAATCCAAAATGGCGGCCGCGACTTCTCTATGGTTAATGTCAAAGGTTATAGTCTTTTTACCTTGCTTCTGGCTTGCCGTAGTTTCCTTTTGTCCCTTCCTTTTCTTTACTTGTCTGCTCTCTGCACGTCACTTCCTGTTATGGTCTTTCTGGTCCGGCAGTATTTAGAGTCCCCTTTCTGGTCCGGCAGTATTTAGAGTCCCCTTTACCTTCTTCCGGTTCTTCTCCTTTTTCCTTCTTGTCTGCTCTTCTAGCCGTCACTTCCTGATTCAGTCCTCACGTCTTAATCTCGCGATGCTTGGTTCCCTTCTCCCTCTTTGTCTTGCGATGCTTGGCTTCCCCTCCCGACTCCTTTTAACCGCAGGAATGTTAAACAACTTGTTTTTTTGGCTTTTTAAGTTCAAATTCGGTTTTTTAGCACTTCAAAACTGCTCTCATCCAATCAACATCAGTCTATTGCTTCACCCGATCTGTTTTTCATCTTTCAAAACGCGGCAATGGTAAGGCAAAAAACTTTTTTCCGTTACCTTTTGTTGTTACTTCGCTTCAGATGTGGTCCCAACGTTTAAACTTTGTCTTCTTTGTTAAGGAATCAGGGGAATTGGAGGTTTTATGCTGAATTTTTCAGCTCAGCTCGGCTCCTTAGAGATACTCGCAAGAATCCTCTTCGGCTGCAGTGCTCAAGGTGTCGGAAAAGTCTCCTCCGAGACTTTCCCTTCACCGAGGTTGCTCAAACCTGGATTATATTGCTTGCTGGTCCTCACACTACCTGTGTGAGGTTGCATCGGGTGGATTAACCCACCCAAGCTGTCAGGAAGAGCCGCTGTCCACCTTGCACATTTGCAAAGCGTGTCAGACCTCCATTCTCCCAAACGGAAACCTACACAAATTTGGTTTTGAAGGACCTTTTGTGAATGCAATAAAAGAAATTTACAGAGAAGGAAGAGCAGTGATTAATATGAGCGATGGACATACTGGGGAAGCATTGATTCAGAGAGGAGTTAAGCAAGGGTGTCCTTTATCCCCAGTGCTATTTGTTATAGCTATGGAACCTTTGGCAGACAGAATCAGAAATAGTATCAGAATACAGGTGTATAAGGGAGGAAAGGAAGAAATTAAATTGAATTTATTTGCGGATGATATTTTAATTGTTTTAGGGAATCCTTTAGAAGCGATGAAAGAATTAGTAATAATTTTAGAAGACTTTAAAGTGTGTTCAGGATTGGGAGTTAATATTAAGAAGTCAGAAATAATGTTTAGCAAGAAAGATGTAAAGGAACAAACAGAAATGGCAAAGTTAACAGATATGAAGCTAGGGAATAAGAAACTGAAATATTTGGGAGTAATGATAACAAGAAATGTCAAGAATTTGATGGGGATAAATTATAAAATAATATGGAAAAAGATACAAAAATGTTTAAATCAATGGAACAATTAGTATTTGAGTATACTAGGGAAGATTAGGACACTTAAAATATTTATAATACCTAAGTTGATGTATTTGTTTCAAGTACTTCCAGAATGGGTACCTAAGAAACAGTTAGTAATGTGGGATACAGAATTTAAAAAATGGATATTTGGAAAGAAACAAGCTAGAATACCAAGGAAAGTGACATATTCATCAAAGGAACACTTAGGTTGGGGTATGCCACAACTGGAAGGATATTATGAAGCTTTTCAAATAAAAATGTTGTTGGATAAATGGGCCCGATGGGAAGATTGTATAAATGGAAGAGATGGCAGATTTGGAATATTTACACAAAGATTAAAAAAAGAGATTGAAAATACAATAGGCCCAAGACAGACAGCATTAAAAATATGGGGTGAGGAAACAGGTTAAGTGGATGCATCCTCTTTCAAAGTGGGCCCCACCTGAATCATTAAATGAGGAATTTCAAAATTTTGAGGCAACTTTTTGGAAGGAGCTGAACGGAAAGGACCTATGGAAAGTTAAAGATATGTATAATGCTCAAGGGAGTTTAATTCCAATGCAAGAAGTAATGGGAAGAGTGGGAGGATAATACTGGTTAAGGGTTATTAGTTTATATAATATTTTGAAACAAATGAAGTGCTCTGGAATACTAAATGAGGAGGACACCCCGATGGAAGAATTGTATAAAATTAGAGAGGATAATAAAAAGGGCATTGTAAATAAGATATATAGCAGGTTGATTGAAGATAAAAAATATATGATTGGTATAATACAAAGTGGGAGAAAAATGTAACATTATCAGAAAATGAGATAAACAAATTAATGAGAGGTATTAGTGATATAAAAATGGGAAAATTTAGAAAAATGGAGACAAAATTAATATTGAAATGGTATAGAACACCTGCTCAACTATCTTATATGATCAGTTTGTTTATTTATTTATTTATTTATTTATTTAGACTTATATCCCGCCTAGCCAGCGTGGGCCGGCTCTAGGCGGCTAACAACATAAAATCCATAACATACAGAGATTAAAATCACATTCACATATAGACTAAGCAATAAAACCATAACAGATGGCAGCAATACAGAAACCATCACCAGGAGCGGCATCCTACTTATTCCCGGCCAGGGGGCTTCCACCTCAGATATACCAGGAAAGCGACTCAAAAGTTGCCTGCTAGTGGCCATTCCTCCCGGTGGCGACTCCAAAAGCCTGGTGGAAGAGCTCCGCTTTACAGGCCCTGCGGAACTGCAAAAGGTCCTGCAGGGCCCTGACCCGAATGTTGGCATTGCAAAAAGGAAAAGGGATATTATGCACATCTTTGGTGGAAGTGTTCTAAGGTGGTTAAATTCTGGCAAAAGATCTTGGGAAAGGCGGAGGAAGTATGTAAGATTAAAGTGGAGTTATCAGGGAAAGTATTATTTATGGGAATTTTAGGGAACTATAAAATAGATAAATCATATCAGGATTTATTTAAAGCTATGATTTTGGCTGCCCATGTGGTTATAGCACTTGGTTGGAAAGATCCTACAAAATGGACTATAGACAGATGGCATGGCTATTTATTTGAATGGGTACAGTCAGACATATTAACTATATTAAAACAGGAAAATCTAGGTGAGGATAAGATTGTGGAAGTCAAGAAGAGGTGGTTAGAGTATATAAGATGAGTAAAAGCAGGGGGGACCAACAATGATATATTGATTAAACTACAAAAGGTGTACTTATGGTTACAGTTATAAAATAAGGAATTATTGCTGGTCTTTTGAGGGAGGGGGAGGGGGGAAAGGGAAATAGGGAAAGAAACATACAATGTATTGAGGTATGTAATATATGTTAAGTTAAGTGATGTATTGTTTGAGTTATATGGAAGCAGGATCAAATACTTCAATTATATATATATATATATGTGTGTGTGTGTGTGTGTGTGTGTATATATATATATATATATTTAAAAAGCATTTTACTTTTTAAAAGGATTGTGCTTGGGGGTGGAATTTCCATATTGGATTCTCTGGTTTGACATTGGTTATGTTGGGTTTGCAACAGTGTCCCTTGCTTAAACTGGTTTGGCTTAGATTCTCTGGTTTGACATTAGTTGTGTTAGGCTTCCCACATTGGTTCATGATTGGTCCATGATTGTGCTGGGATTCTTTGGATTGACGTTAGTTCTGTTGGGCTTATTGGTTCTGTTCGCATTTTGGTTTTTGTATTTCATTTGCAGTTTTGTGTTGTTGTTTTCTGTGTGTGTAACTTTCATTTTGGTCTACCATATTGCACAGATTAATTTGGTTTCTTTTTTGTTTATAAAATAAAATCCTTCTGTTTAAGAGTCTTTCCCCCCTCCCTCGTTTTTCCAAGAGTTGATCTGAATCTGGACCTTGGTACACTCAGGCAAAGATCCCAAGTATACAGGAGCCCAAAATACACATGTTCATTCTGAGCAAGCTGGGGGATGCCTTCGCACTTTACAGCCCTGACAAGTGTATATCGATTTGGGTAACACGATCTTGGATTCATTCTCTACCTAGCCTACCTCACAAGTGTGTTTTGCTGATAAAGTGTGTGTTGAGGGATGACCAGGTACACCATCCTGAGCTCCATAGGGGAAGAGTGCTGTGCATATAGTACTGTGTTTATATTGCACAGGTCAAATCTAAGCTTTCATTGTACTTCCAAATGTAATGTGTACAAATTTAAGTCAGAAAATGTTACAGAGGTTTTGCTTGCTGCATCTAGAATCCCAAGTGCCATGTACTGTACAATAAATTATATGCTATACTTTTTAATTGTGTGAATGAGCACACCAACCATCTGTTAGGGTATGCCCTACAGAGCATTGCTTGTAATTTCTGGCACTTCTGTTGAACCATTAATGGGTTATGTGACAAAGCACCATTTCCTGAAATCCATAATCTTCACCCACCTCTCACTCCCATGCTGGGGAACGACACTACATGAGGTTGCAGCTGTTTATTGCTATTAAAAAAAATGAGTCTGAACTCTACATGGTCCTCAATCGTCTCTTCCACAGCCCCCGCTCTCCCATTGCTAGCAGCATGAAACTCTTGGTAGATCATTTCTGTGATGAATGCAGGGGCATGACTTCGAATACATCTCCAGGAAGCTGTTTCTTCTCTTTTGAGCTGCAATTAAAGAGCAGAGGAAAAGGCCGGTGCTGTTTGCTGATACGTGGGCACTTTCTGCTACAGAAGCTTGCTGAAAATTAATCAAGGGTGGATTTCCACCCAATTTTTGCTCAGCATAAGGCAATCACCTAGCAGGAGAGTCTGGGGATCCTTTCGGACTGTTTCACTTGGTCTCTTGCCTCTGCAACACCCCTCCCACCTTCCTACTGGGATATAAGGGCCTCGTGGATCTCCATTCCTACTTGTACCAGATGTCTGCAGTACAACAGCTAGATTCCAGTGCAGGAGCACCTTAGCACCCAACAAGATTTTTGGGGAGTATGAGCTTTCAAGAGTCAAAGCTCCCTTCACTGGATATTCACAAAGGGAGTTTGACTTTTGAAAACTCACCCTCCCAAAAAATTGAAGGCGCTACGGAACTTGAACCAAAGAACATGGTGGAGGGCAGGAGGCAAGTGGCTTGGGGTGGCAGTGCACAGACTAGGGAACTAAACTATTTGTATAGGCTGGTTGAACACAAGGATTTTAAAAAATCCCCAAATAGAGCATAATCAGTGAAGAGGCAAATGGCACACTATCAGTTTATCATGCATTGACCATAATTTAAACTGTTCACTGAGTCTCTAACAAGACAGAACCCGCATTTTACAGACGGGTTTAAGGGGCCAGTTGTCAAGTGGACCCAAGAATGTGGAATTAGTCCTAGTCCTGTTCTGTTTATAACATGGCCTTCAGTCCAGATAAAGGGAGTTGAAATTAATCCCCACTGCCACACTGGAAATTATTTCGAGACTCATTCTTTGCCCTGGTAATAAATGTCTCAGAATAGTATGAGTCAGCAGTTCAAAGCACTTCTGCCACAGTGTCTGTCTGTTGGGCCTAGTGATACTTTAGGTCAGACTCAAGACTGGATGAAAGACAATGAAATCGCAAGATCCTTTGTATGACCCTAAGTATTTCCCCAAGTATGTCCATGAGGTGTTGTTGTACTCAAATCTAATTGTTCTACTGCAAACCAGCATGGCTACTGTCTGAAACCATCTTCTTTGGGTGCTCCATTAGATGTGTTTTTGGGGTGTGCAGGCAGCATTAGCTGTATGCAGCAGCAACTGAAATAATAAGTACTAGGAGATCATGAGGTTAAACAGGAGCATGGGTTGGATCCACAGAAGGTGGAGCATAGTAGATAATGATGTCTAGGAATTATTATTTTTTTAATGAACAGTTTTTTATTATTTTTAGACAGACAAACATACATGAGAGTAAAAGTTTTGCCTAAAAACTAGTAAATTGCCTCATACATAAAGATCTAAATATCTATTTTTCTACCATTAGCCAACTATAGATTCTTACAACTCCATATTTTGAAATACTGTGGTAGGTAGATCTATCTCTCAACTGCAGAATTGGCCTTGAGAGGTTAGAAAGTTCAGAATCCTAGACTGGAAGTATACAAGGTTGTGTCAAGGACAATGCAAGGCTGCATCCTCGGGGCTAATGTCTGGGCTCCACCCACCAAGCTGCCATTTTGTGACCAGCAGCTCCTAAGGCTCTTGAACCAGCTCCCAGAAACATAAATTCTTCTCTTCCTGGCTCCCCTCCATCCCCTACTGGCTGATAGTTGTCAGGGTTTCTTTGTTCAGTCCTCACCTTTGTTTTTCAGTGTCTTCTATGGTCTCTGGCAGGCGGATATTTAATGTCTCAGGAAGGAGGAAGGCTGCTGAGCCACACAGCACTGCCATGGCACAGTATGTCACTTGGGGCAGAAGCTTCCACACAGCGTCCAGCAGGAAGACGAGAGGAGCCATGGACCCACCCAGACGTGCCATGAAGGAACAATACCCAAGCCCTTTCTGTCTAGAAGAAAAACAGAGATGTATTCAAAGGCAGCTTCAAGAAATAGGATGAATGTGTTGTGGGAAATCTCATTCCTCAATTTCTCTGTTCTTGTGGGTGCGCAGTCATATTACTGTGATTGTGTGTCAATACAGGTTGGCCTGTAGTGGTGCTTATTGAGATTCAGGACTTGAACAAAAGAATATTAATGTTCCTTATTGGATGAAGAAGTTTCCTCAATAGGAATTAACTGTCAGGAGACGTTGAGATGTTTATTCACTTGGTTTAGACACAGGCTAGAATCTAAAGGGTACTGGGACAAACCAGATGAGTTACTTATGAACTCAAAGGTCTTCTTACCTTAGAACAGTGGGATATAGTTCTGGTGTGTACAAGAAGACCATAGTGAAAGCAGCTTCAGAGAACCCTTTGCCTGTAATGGCTACCACAGAGCGCAAAGTCCCCAGTGCTGGAAAAAGAAATACAGCATAAGTGGCAGATAAGAACTGCCATCAGTCTGAATAGCTTCATCTGTGACACCTGAATTTGAATTAATACTGATATATAATTTTAATATTTTTATAATTGTGTTAATTTTAATTCTCATTTGAAATAACTATTACTATTCTAATTTGACTAGCTGAAATGAATTTGCTCCCCAAATTTTCTTCTATACAATCTGATGTTAAATTTGTATTTGCCAAAAGTCCACTAAATACTTGAGACTTGTCTTTGACATGAACTGATATTTGACTTCAGTATTTGGCACCTGATAGTTGATGAACTCGTGGTACTTCCTTCCTTTATATTCCTCCTTCTCTCTAAGACTCACAGTATGGTTCACACAATTAAAAAACAGTGCCTGGCATTTCAGGTTAAAGAACCCAGAGTGCAGGTGTGGAGAACTTTCCCTGCTTAAAAGCTACTGCCAGCAAGAGTAGACCTACCAGTAGCTTCATACATTGTAAACTATTTGACAGTTTACAAGTTTTCAGTTTGATGTCACAGTCAAAAGAGCCCAACAGGTCTAAAGTGCTCAGGTCAGCCTTTGTAGGTATATGGGTCTAGGGTTCATACTAGCATTTCTTCTTAAAGGACCTCATGTAGCAGGGCTTAAAAAGAGCTCCGTCTCTGGCCTTAAAAAGGTGCTATCAAACAGAAAATACCATGTTAGCCTAGTTGGATGAGTGTTCATCTGAACCAGCAGTTTTGATTGTCGTTCTAATGGGAAAAGGGTTTATTTTCATTTTATCAAAGGCTTTTATTTATTTTTTAAAGCAATAATTTTTAATGCCCAACTTTGATTGAAGAATATTTATTTTCAGCTGTACATACGAATGATTATTGAAGTTCATTAGCACTTAATTTAAGCCTGGATAAAAACTTCCTGTCCCTTTAATAGAGGCTCAATGTGCAGAAATGAGCAGCTGAAGATTTTCATAGGAAGGAGGTAAATAAAGTCACCTGGTAGATAACATCTCATTAAGGCTCTATTCAAGGGCATTTTTTTCTCCAGGCAGGTGGCAACTCTAGATATAAGAGAGAGGCCTTTCTCAGGAGAGGCTGTAAGGATGAACTTTTTAGAAGGGCATCTGGAGCCTCACAGAAGGGCAGCAGCACAAATTTTTAGATGGCAAACCATTTTATGAATTCTGTTGCTATCTTGTGGCACAACTCTCGATCATATTTTCATTGTTCTAACACTTATCTCGTTACTCACCTTGGGTCACAGATTTCTGAGAGAGAGGCAGTCTCATAAATATTTTCAATATGAATACAAATAACACAATTTTTCAAATGGAGCCCTACTTACAGGTCGGGATGACAATGTTGGCTCCTATGCACAGCCCAGCTAGGATGAGTGTCCAGGCCTGGCACTGCTTTCGCCCAACTCGATTCACCACGAAGAGCACAATGAACTTGGCAGGAATCTCGATGACCCCAAAGACAAACTGGGTCATGTACATTCCCAAGCCAAAGCCTGTGATGTTCATGCTCATGCCATAGTAGGAAAAGGCCACCCCAAACCTGAATAGAAGAGAGAGAAAAGGATGCACAGAGGAAACACAGACTCCAGCCCACAAAGTACAGAAAGTCCCTGAGTGGGGAAAAGTGCCCCTCACCACAATGCTCCCGTGCACAAGGAGATCCTTCTCAGCATCAGTGTTCGGAACAGGCTAATGTAGGAGGAGTCGCCACCTGACTTCTCCATTGCTGCTGTCGCCGCCGCTGTTATACTGAGGATCTGAGGAAGAGATGCTGGGTTTGAATGCAACGTGTCTCTTGCCTAACAAAGCCTATGTCAATAAATGATGAATTCCATCTTCCTGCAGAAGTTTGGCACTGCAACATAAAAACTGAAAACCTGATCAGTCAACCCACATTCTGCATTCAGAATATAGGACACCATTCCGATTTTGCATGCTTTTCTATCCTTCAGTCTGCTTTTATATACATATGCAGAGCATGAGCTGGTTTTGGTCACAGGGTTTGCCATTTTCAACAGGACTGGGAGTGGGGAAAGCCTTTGGGAAATGGAGAGGTTCCAGGAGGGAACTTCAGAAAGAGGGGGTGGGGAGACCAATTAGCAGGGAATAGGGTTGCCCACTTCCAGGTGGTGGCTGGTGACCTCCTGCTATTACAACTGATCTCCAAGTGACAGACTAGTTTGCCTGGAGAAAATGGACACTTTGGAAGTTGGACTGTATGGCATTATACCCCAAGCCCCATGCTTTTCAGGCTCTGCCCCCCAAATTTCCCCAAAATATCTCTCAATCCATCATTGGCAACTCTAGCAGGGAAAGTTGTGTGCTGGTGGAAACTGGAGGGCGGCTTTTGGGCTACAGCAGAAGTGAGAATGTCATGCTCCATGGGCAGAAATCCTTCCATCTGTGGAAATAAACTGCACTAGATCCAAGCCAATGTGCTGCTACAGCAAATGATACTTTTTCCATTTGCTCCTTCAGTCATTAAGAATACTTTAAGCTTCTCACATAGGGCCAATCTATGCAATATATCTGTCTATAAGTCAGGTGATTGCCCCAACCTGTTGTGTTCTTGATGCTAGGCATCAGAATAAAGCATGGTTGCCATATGCCCACTAGGCCAGAAGAACTACAGCAGGCCCTTCCTTTTACTGCTCAGATGGGTGGCAGGAGAAAATTGAGGGGGAACGGGAGGGGCAGATGCCAGCATCATGATGCACTGACATGTCTTCTGGTGCAGCCAGAAGGGACCTCAGCATGTATATTTAAAACTCTGTGGTGAAACCAGCATGACAGGTAATGCCAGAGTGTCACCAGGGACAAACTGACACCACTTCCACGACTGGAGCTTTGTCTCCCTCTGGCTGCCAGTCTCATGCTGCCAAACCTAGAATAACAAGGCAGTCGAATGTTTAAGAGGACAAGCTCTTTCTCTGTGTGGCGCTGCAGTAACAACCATTTTCTTTTTTCTTTGTTCTTGCCCACTGTATAGGGTTGCCAGCCTCCAGGTGGGGCCTGGGGATCTTCCGCTTTTACAGGTGATCCCCAGCTGGCAGAGATCAGCTCCCTTGGAAAAAATGGCTGCTTTGGAAGGCTGACTATATGGCATTGTACCATGCTGAGGCCCTTCCCCTCCCCAAACCCTGCCCTCTCCTGGATCTCCCCCAAAGTCTCCAGATATTTTCCAACCCAGACCTGGCAACCCTGCCACTGTAAATCCCAGGGTGGACTGAGGCAGGCTAAAACAGTGGCCTGGATTAAAAGGACAGAGTTGTCACAAGCATCACGCAACACAAACTGTTTTTCCTGCAGCCACATGACAGCGGTGGGGAACTTACTCAAGCACTGCAGGGCCTAATTCATGGGGTGCTGTTTGGCTGCCTAAAGCTTCTAACCCAGGTTGTCAAAGAAAAACCAGCTACCCTCCAGAGACAGAGAATAAGGCAATCAAGTGGTGATGTGGCTCATCCCAGTGGGCAGCAAACAGTGCCCAAAGCAAACAATCTCCTGCCAGCAGGTTATTCAGATCAGGCTTATTTCTTTGTTCTTAGGCCCTGATGCCTTGGCTCACCTCCAGGTTTATTTTGGCACCAAAGTCCTTTCGTCCATTCATCTTGGCACACCACTGCAGATTTTTGTGAGCTCGCTTTAGCTTCCCTTTGACCAGCAACCACCGGGCGGATTCTGCAAGCCACCTGTTAAGAGGCGGGAAATGAATCTGGAGTTTTCCTATACTGCCCATATTCTCCAGCTTAATCTGGAAAACCATACAGTCACCTGCCCACTCTTTAATAATACAACAAAACCCTAAATGATAGGTCTATCAATTCATGTATTAGCCACTCCAGACAATCAATTGCATAAAAGCCTTGAGGGGAGTGTCCCACAATGTGGGAAGAAAAAGCTGTGATCCACAGAATGTGCCTCCTAAAAGGCTCATAGACAAAGATTCCTATGTGAGACAGCCGAATTATTCATCACATGCAAACATGTGCAACCTTCTCCTGATGTTTTGATGGGGGGAAAACGGGTTTAGTATCTTAATCCCCAAATTGTCATGAGAAGGTCAAGTCTCAAACCTCTAAAACATTCTGAACCCTGTGCTTGTTAAAAAGGCAGGACACGGTTAAAAATGTACACAGCACCGAAGGCAGATGTAGGTTTTCAAGTTCCAGCGACAATCCATTTCTTGTAGCCTTTCCACTGTAGTTAAATAACTGTATTCTCTCCCTCCTCGCACCAGGTTCTAGTTTAATCTGACATTTGCACTCCTTGGTAACAGAATAGTTTCATGAGCCACTGATGTGTATCATTTATTCAAGACCGTGATCACATTTAGCCCAAACTGCTGTACTGCTAATTTCTTTTTATATCAAATGGGTTGGATACAGATTAACACCTTTCTCTTAATGTGTACTGGGTTCCCTGCCTTTTCCATGAAGCAAGCGGCAGGCAAGCAAGCAAGCAGCAGGAGAGGTTACTTCAGGTGAGACTTCTTCCTTGGCTGCCTCTGCACACAATCTGCCGGAAATCATGCATGTTAGTGTGCCATCCATTTCTTCACAAATGGTGCGACACAGGGACAGTTGCCATTGTGCACCTTCAAAGGATCATAAGGAAAACCATGGCAAATCTTGGGTACGACTCGAGCACTGAGAAAATCTTGGGTACGCTATCAGGTTCTCTCAGTGCACACTGATCTTTGCATATGACATGAATTCTCAGGCACTTTACAGGCTGATACGGGCAGAAATCAGCAGCCCACCTTTCCCCCCTCATGCCTGCCACAGCCGAATGATTATGCAAAGATCCCCCCAGTAACACATGCACAGACAAGGGTATCGTGTTAACATCCACTCACCACATGGAGATAATGCCCAGCACGCAAGGCAGAGTGGCTATAAGGAGCAGCCAGTGCCAGTCCCGGACCAGGTAGGCAACCAGAGCAAGAAACATGTTTCCAAAACTCCAGAAGAAACTGGTTATGATCCCAGAATAAGAGCGATGCTGTGTGTCCACCCATTCCATGCCTGGAATATAAATGCTGAGCAAGAATCCACACACATCACTGCCTCTGTGAGAACCTGAACCTTGGGCTCTCTGTGGTAGACTGATGATAGATGCATTATTTACAAATCTTTATCTAAGCATTTTTGGACCTTTCTGCACTCTCCTTTTAATTCACGTTCACCACGGTGTCTTCCAAGCAATTCTGCACTAAAAGTGAATTCAACCGGCTTTTTAATCCAGGTTCCCCCCCCCCCCCATTCTGCACTAAAATCGAGTCCAACCTTCTTTTTATTCTGTCCCCCCCCCCTCGCCAATTCTGCATTATATTACCTCCCCTTAGTGGTCAGCCCGGTTTCAGCCTGCTGTTGCCCTGGGTTATTTAGATGCTGTTTTGCCGTGGACTTAAATTGCCTTGACTCGAGCACTGAGAAAATCTAGAGTGGCAGGCAAATGTAGAAAGCACCTTCTACAGTATCCATATTTGGAATCAGGGCCTCATTCAGAAAGAGAGGCCTGGCATTTGAGACTAGCTATCTTTTCCACCTGCCCGTGGACAGTCCAAAATCAGTCTCTTCTTAAGGGCCCAACTTTACAGTGGCCACTTGCACACATCATTTGGAAGGAAAGCTATATAGGAAGCTGCAGAGGCAATAGTCACCTGTGTGATAGCAGAAGGTACCTTACAGCAGGTCAGATCATTGGTCCATCTAGCCATTGGCACTTTAATATGACTGGCAGAACTTCTGCAAAGTTTCAGGCCAATGTCATTTCCTGTCCTGCTGAGATATCAAGATATAAAACTGGGAATTTAGATCCAATAGAAAATATGTGCTCTGTCACTGAGCTACAATCCTTTCTAGGGCATCAAAGCCCTTCTGGAAGCCCTGTGCAGTCTTCAAACATTTCCATACTTTTTCAGTAACCATGAGGACTAGAAACATTGTTCTCTTTTTTTAAGGGAAAAAGCAGAGTTTCTGAGAATGCTGAAATCCTTTCTAGATACCAGATTCCAGGAACTTCCTTGAGAAATAATGGACTTGGTGCTATGTTTTCTACCAAGGATTCTGCCTTGGAGTCTGTAGCCACAAGGTATAAATAGGGTCCTTCAATCTGGGGCAGGTGATGCTCTATATTCTTGGTGGTTGGGGAGGCAACAGTGGGAGGGCTTCCTGCCCCCACTGCAGGACCTCCCGATGGCACCTGCTATTTTTAGCCACTGTATGACAGAGTGTTGAACTGGATGGGCCATTGGCCTGATCCAACATTGGCTTCTCTTATGTTCTTATGTATGCCACAGCCTCTCAGATCTTCAAAATGTGCTGTGCTTACCCAGAGGTGCAACGATGAGAGAGAGCCCACAGATAGCTATCCCAGTAAGGGTCCGTGTGACTGCCAGCATGCTGTATGTAACTGAGGCAGAACTCACCAGCCCAAAGACCAGGGTGCACACAAATGATACCAGGAGCATGTTTTTCCGGCCAAACCTGATGCACAATGGAGAAATTGTTGACTAGGTTATCTGGGTGACAATAGTTATGGTTGTGAGCTACGGCCAACCTGAAAGAACCCTTCAAATCTTTCCTGTGGTGAGCTTCCCCCCTGAAAGAACTGTCGAGTATCTGGATGAGCAGAAGCAACACTGGATGGGAAAGCAACATAGATGATTCTTCCATACCGAAAAGAAAGATACTATAGCAAAGATTATGTGGGAGCACTTACTACAGTCCTATTTTGTGAGTGTCTGTGGTGGTACACCTAGGGTCGCCAACTGGCCTGGGGAAATATGCTTATTTCTTTAATAGAGGCTAAATGAGGTATTTCAGAGGGTGTGTTGGTCTGCAGTAGAACAGGTAGATTCCACTTTAGTAGCACTTCAGAGAACAAGAAGATCTGGGGGGGGGGGGAGTAATGATCTTTCGAGAGTCAATGTAAATGAGATGCTGTTCACCATGTAATTTACCTACATACCATGAAAAGCTTCAACTGCTCATCTCCACATATTAAGCCTCCCTTCAGGATATTTTTTGCTAGACCTGTTGACAACCCTATTAATCTCTTTCTGCTAAGAATACTTTCTGGAACGATGTGTTCCTTATTTTTTTAATCATACTTTCCTTTCAAGGAGCTGATGATGACAAACTAATGGGGGATTATCTCATTTTACGCTTGGAATAACCCTGTAAAATACATTAAACTGAGAGAGAATGACCGGGCTAAATCTGGCAGTCCCAACTGCACCCAAATGATTATGCAAAATGGAGAACCTCTTCTCTCCCTAGGTTCAGCATAGTTTGGTTGTTTGTCGGGCAATGGTCCCAGTAATGGGCAGCTCCCTACCTCAAGCAGCTGAGATGTTAAAGCACTCAAATTTCCAGATATCTTTTTTGTGAAAATGAGGTAGACAGCACTGAGGGAAGAGGGGAATTAATCCTTTTCCACCACACCAGTTCCCTGAGGGAGAGGAGGTCTGGCGGGCCCAGCAGCTCATAGCCGTGCGGGCTTCATTGTCAGTGCCAGGGGTGGCGGAGAGAAAGGGAGAAGGCTTACCTGTGGCGGCTTTCTCCTCCTCCATGTGGAGCTCTCCCGCCCCCACAAGTATCGCGGGTCCCCGGCTCTTGTTAACTACTAATAGTAATATTTATTATGCTGCTCGTTTACAGTGCTGCAAAACTGTATAAGCCATTAAAGATGTCGTAATGTACTGTGCTGAAAAATGTGATAAAACTGTGCTATGTATCTGAAGGCTTTCTGAAAGAATGATGAAGTAGGATTGACAATTTGGTCTGTTCTTGTGCCCTTAACAGCAGCTTGAGTTGCAGAAATCATCTTGTGAAGCTTTCCACAATATGGAGATTAACCATCACAATGAATCCGCCTGCTGGCAACATTAGCCTAGTGCAGAGAGCTAATGCAGCAGTTAAGAGTGCTGGACTCAGAGTGAGTATTGTAGAGTTTGGATTATTCAAAAAGCAGGGAGGCCTAGCTTTAATGGCTAAGAATTTATTACTAAAGCTACAGAAAACTTGGGCTGTCGTTCAGATTCATCCTTTAGATATCTGACCGTGAAAAGCATGTCCATTTTCTTGTACAAGTCAGATAAAGTCTTTTGAGCAGCTCTCCCTGTTGAATGGGAGGGCTATCTATAGCAACTCCAAGAAGACCCAAATTAAAATCCCCTGTTCATCCATGAAGCTTCTGGCTAATCTTAGTATGGTGGTTGATATCTCTCAGCCTAATGTATTTTACAGGGTTATTACAAGTATAAAATGAGATAATCCCTCATTCATCCTGAGCTCCTTGAAGGAAAGGTGGGAGAGCATATAATGAGTAAACCATTCCAAAAAGCCGGAGATTACAAACATCTGTACAATTGCTTAGTGGGATCTTTCGCTAAGCAGAATTTTCAGGGGAACTTTGGAAACGCTGAGGGAGGCCCATCTCCTTAGTTCCCATGAATAGAGAGTGGTATTGTACTTTGGCACATTCATGATAGTTTCAAAGGGGCAGCTGTTTTGTTTACATAGGAAAACTAAGCAACCCAGTTTCCCATGGCAGCCTGTGCTGGCATTAGGGTTTAGAGTTGGCTTTAGGGCTTCGAAGCTCTAGGTGAGTCCTGGAGAACTCCCAAAATTAAAACTGATCTCCAGACTACAGAGTTCCTCTTGGAGGGTGGACTTTATGGCACTATATCTCACTGAGGTCCCTCCCCTCCCCTGAGCCTGAGAAGCATGGAGTTTGGGGAGGGGAGGCAGCCCAGGTTGGATGTGATATCATAGAGAACACACTCTGAAGCCTCATTTCCTCCATGGGAACTGACCTCTCTAATCTGGAGATCAGTTGTAATTCTGGGAGATCTCCCGGTTCTATCTGGAGGCTGGCAGGCCGAGGTCCAAGGTGACCAACTGGGTTGCATGACAAGTGGGGATTTGACCCTAGGTCTTCCAGGTCTCAGTCCAACAGCCTAGTCCCTATGCCACCCTTAGACTACACCTCTCCACTTCATTTAGGTAAACAGCTTTCCTATGTCAAACTAAAAGTTGTTGTTTTACCAATAAACAGCAGCCTCAATGATATGTCAGCATTGCTTACAATCTCACTTGTAGGAAGTACTAATGACTGTTGCAGTAGTCTGCTACAGAAGGGGTGGGGGATTGCCTGTCATGTGACAGAAATAAAAAAATGTGGGGGGTTACCTGTCCGACAGGTAGCCAAATATCACAGCCCCAAGGGTGACACCAATGAAGAAAAAGGTGGCGGTTGCTTGGTTCAGGCTCCTTTGGTCACAAACCAGGTCCCACTGGAACACAAGAGTCAGAACAATACTGAAATTCTCTCCTGTTTGTCAGATATTTCGAGCCAACCTTTTTCTTGCTCTTGACAGGCTTGCTCTCTGACCTTTGACAAAGGGTTCCCATCTTTCTTTATGGCCAAGCTACCATACTTTTGCCTGCTGCCTAAAAGGCATAATTCAATAGCGGAGCTTTTTCATATCTCCTTACCGGAAAAAATGACTTACATTCCAGTCATATAAAGTATTAAACAAGTGCAAAAAACTCGCAACCCCCCCCCCCCCCAACAACAGCAACTAGTAAGTTTGAAAATATCAATGGATACATTTTAAAAGTTACCCTTTCAGTAATATATACGATTTCACCAGCAAAGAAAATGGTAACTGTTTAACTGCCATGGGCCTGTCTGTCAGTGATGAAACCTTGGGATGAGCTTGAGATATTTAACAAAGAATTTTCAACATCTTTTCAAAAGTTCTATTTCAGGACATTTTGGGGGCAGCTTTGAAAATAACGGATATGAATAGAATACAACAGTATGACTATTCAAGCATTATTAATGTCCCTTTTCTCTCTCAGATCATTCAAAGACATGTAACTGTAGACTGTTCAACCCCTCTGCTTTTCTGCAGAGCAGGGAGTAACATCTAGAGAGGCCATTCCCATAGAGATCACATTGGTGCTAGACCTAAGAGCAATCCTGAGCACTGACCAGTTGAGAAATCACCCCAAAAGCATAAATAAGCTGCCCAGAACACTTTAGAAGGTACACATATGAACAAATAGAAATCTCTGCTTAGTTCCTTAACCAATCACATTGTGCTTTTAGATAGTTCCAATGCTGAAGGGAAGTATGAAGGATTACCTGAGTGGCTATAGTGGAAGTGAACTGTGACTGATCATAGACCCATCCATATTGGCAGCTCTGGACAGATGAGGTATTGGATGGCACCTCAGTGGAGTTCAGCAATAGATGAAACTGAGGCTCAGAGAACATCTCACAGGAACTGAAGGTGCCTTCAAAATCTCTTGGAATGTTGATAAGTAGAACCTCTTCCTTGGTGAGGTTGGCAAATTGGTCCTGGTGTGGAATAGCGCAGTGGTGGGGTGGGATAGCCGCAAGGAAATTGTTCAGTAAGAAATGGAAGGGGAGGATGAATCTTGGGAGACAAAGCAAAGACAGTGTGAAGATCTGAAATCTGCCAAAGCTTCCAGCCTCCTGTAAGATATCTTCAAAGTTCATCTTGACTAGGGTTCTTGCTTGTTCTTAGAGGCTGAGATCCTGGAGGAGGGACCCCTGGTAGATCTTCTGCTGCTTGAGAGCAATGTGCCATGAGTTTTCTCACTGCCATCTCCTTGGACTTTGTAATGTAGGTCATGCTTCTGCTCTCCACTGCTGGAGCTTGTGCCAAAGTTTTTTTTGCCAGAGGTTCAGCATGAGTGGAATCACAGTAACTGAGACAGGCAGGCAGATGGGGCAGGAGTATAGCACGTAGATTAGGATTATACATTATACATCTCTGATAGCACAAACTGGGTCCCACTCAGAAGAAGTGGTTGTTGAAAAACAAAATAATTCTTAACTGCTTATTTTCAGAGGCACCTTTTTCAGTTAATGCTCTGTCCCAAAAACACTGTGCAGAAACTTCAGTTAATTATGATATGCCTACAGGATTCTATGTAACCTGGGTATTGGGGTATGATGATTCCTTTGTGGTTCCCTGTAGTACATAACCTAAGATAGGAACTTCCAACTTTTTTGAGCCTGTGAATATCTTTTCTTTTAATTTTAAAATGTTATTGAACAAAAGACAAACAAGTAACAAAAAACAACAGAAACAAAGAAGAAAAAGAAAAGACATACACCAAACCCACTTATCATCAAGTCATTATTATCTATTTCATGACAAAAGTCTATAAGAGGTTTCCAATTAGCACTAAATGAACTGATTGTCTTTTCTCTAATTAATGAAGTAGGCTTAAACATTGTTGCACGTTCCAACATCTTCTCCAACCAGTCCTCTATTGCAGACCATGTTGGACACTTCCATTTCTGTGCATATAGTAGTCTCACTGCTGTTGTCATATATAAAAACAAAGTTCCATGACTTCTTTCCAGCTGTTTGTCCATTAATTCCAAAACAAAAGGCTCTAGTTTTAATTGTATATTAATCTTTAACATCTTCTGAATTAATAATCATATTTGTATCCAGAATATTTTTTTTTGCTTTCTTGCATATCCACTACATGTAGTAAAATGTTCCTTCATGCTGTTCACATTTCCAGCATAAGCTAGAGTGCCTTTATATATTTTGGGCAGTTTTTTTTCCAGAGATCTATACCAGTGATATATCATCTTATAGAAATTCTCTAAAACAAGAACTTACTGTAAATTTCAACCCTTTTTACCACGTTTCCCATTGTTCCATTTGTGTGTCATATCCGAAATCTTTGGCCCATTTTATCATACATTCCTTCACTTGCTCTTCTTCTGTCTCAAATTTCAACAAGAATTTATACATTTTAGCAATAACATGTTCATCATTTGTACATAGTTCTGTCTGAAATACAGACTTGGATTGTTCAAAATCTCAGTACCTTTTAATCTACTTTAAACCTTTCTGAGATTTGTAAATATGAAAGCCATTGACAGGTATATCATTCTGTTATCAAACCTACTTCACAGGTTGTCTGTTGTGCGGAGGGGAAGGGAAAGGAGTTTGTATGCAGCTCTGAGACTCCAAGTGAAGGGCAGGGTATAAATCCAGTCTCTTCTTCTTCTTCTTCATTGGTCAATTTGTAGTTGGGTGATGTTTCCTGATATTTTGCACGTAGGCATTTTTTGGGGGGGGTTTCCTACTCCCTTTGTTCTAAGATCAGATGCCATGAAACGATATGAAAAGTAAGATCAGACTAGATAATCCATCTTGGAGTTAACAGTAACTAGAAAGATGTATCTAGATAGACTATTGTGTTTTTTTAACCCTTTCATATAATTCTTCCTGATTTCCTTAGCAAATTTTCTTTTTAGCTAATTTACACATTTGTGCTGTGTGGTTCCCTTTTACTCTGCTAAATTATCCAACACTTTTCCAGGGCCATTTTGGCCTCTGGGTCCACCCCTCCTTATATCTTATCTGCTTAGTCCCTTACTTCATTATCAAGATTGGTTAAACTTCATGGATGCTCCAGCAATGTCTCTGTGCAGTTAGGAAGTGGATGTATTCAACTATATATTATTTATTACTTGCAGCATTGAAGGAAGCTCTTGATGTTATATCTGTGGTGTTATGGTACAGTTTTGCTGTAATAAAGGCACTGTTTCTTTAAGAGGAACTTTCTTGGTTGTCAATTCTGGTTATATAATCCTGAGCAAATGCTGCAGCTTTCTGAGAACTGCAGGCCTGCCTTGCCCTAAATGTTTTTTAGTCCATTCAGTGTGTATGTATGTTTAATATCTACTTGCTTTGCTCTCAGAGTCAGCCACAGAGGTATGTTGTGGAAGGTCTATGTGTAGTAATGCCTGATCAAATTCTTGACGATATTCTCCAGTTTGGTGTAGTAGTTAAGTGCGTGGACTCTAATCTGGGAGAATTGGGTTTGATTCCCCACTCCTCCACATGCAGCTGCTGGTGTGGCTTTGGGTCAGTCACAAGCTGCCCTGAGCCCGTTCGCGGGGAGGGCGGGGTATAAACTGAATAAATAAATAAATAAATAAATAAATAAATAAGTCCTTTCAGAGCTGTTCTCTCAAGAACAGTTCTGGAAAGAGCTCTCTCAGTCCCAGCTATCTCACAGGGTGTCTGCTGTGGGGAGGGGAAGGGAAAGGAGTTTGTAAGTTGTTCTGAGACTCCTTCGGGTGGTGAAGGGCAGGGTATAAATCCAATCTCCTCTTCTTCTTTGGAAAACAGAGGGGTATCACAAGCCACAGATTTTGTTGACATTTTTATGTAGTGAAAACATCACAAAAATTTAGATCTTTCCAAACTTAATTAGGAATCATTTATTTACAAAACCATTTGGAAGATCCGGGGGAAATGTAGACTGGGCAGAGTATAAACGGAACATAAATAAATAAATACATAAATAAATGTCTGTTCTCAGCTTGTTCTCTTTGGGCCTAACTCCTTTTGTGTCCTTTACATAAAAATGTCAAAGGGGCTAATAGCTGAAAACAGCCCAGCTCTGGCTGACTCACAGCACATTTTTCGTCCCTGTCTAGGATCTGGTATGGGGAAAACCTCTCATTCACCTAATCTGAAGAGCTGAGAGGATTTCCTTGCCAGCTTCTCCACTGGTGCAATTAGTCAGCATTCATTTTTACTCTGTAACTGAACTGACTGGTGCCATGGAAAGCCAAATTTACAAACCAGGTTAATGTACAAGCATGTTAAGTGAGTAAGCAAAAAGCAAAGGAAGTTGAGAAGGCATAGCCCTCCAGTTCCTGAGGCTGTTACAGTGAAGGTTGCCAGCCCAGCACTGGCATCCTGTGGGAGATTGTGAGGGGCAGGGCCCACCTGACTGGCATTATACCAAGAACACAACATCACTTACAGCCAAACTGGAAGTGATGTTGTCATATTGGCACACTGCTCTAGGATTCACTAAATACTCTATGGTTTAATCAATGCATTGGTGTGAGGCCAAATCCCCGTTTCCCCCCCCTCCTGCTGCCCTGTTGAGTGGTGGCAGGGAACAGGGGTCCAGGGCAGGGGGGTTAGCAGGAGACCTGGCCTCCCTCGTAAGAACACTGCTATCATACCCACACACAAAACTTTCTACAAGACATCATGAAATCCAAATGCTTTATTCTGTTCCATGCACAAATAGTAAATTTAAAAAGTGAAGATTTAAAAATAAAAGTCATACAGTGACATAATTTCAAAACAACACAATTTTGATATTGCATATTAGCTGCAATGAGTGTGGGTGGCTCCACTATTATATCCAGCTCTTACTAACACCTAGAAGTGTCCATTCCATTTGCTAGCAATGAGGTCTTAGGAGGCAACTTCATGTCACTGTCACTGTTGGCTTCCTGTTGTTGACCAAGAGGAACGTCTGTGCTAATTGGACTCATAGGCCCAAGAGCAATTTCTGTATGCATACTTTCTTGGGATGTTTTGGTCCTCAAGATATTTTTATTTCTGAGGAAAAGAATGAAAAGAGAACCAGACTTAGTGTGGCAACTGAAAGTTCTGAAGGAAATAAGATGTTTCTAAGCATTTAGCTTTGTTTCTTTATAAGATGTTTCTAAGCACTTAGTTTTGTTTCTTTATGCTTACCCATTTATGGCAGAACATAAGGTGAATATTGTGTACCAAACTGAAAATCCAATTTCTGCTCCAAGATAAGAATTATGTAAATGATAGAGACAATGCTTATGCAGACATTGACAATGTATATGCAGTGGAAGATGGAGCTTGCTGTGGCCCACTTGACCTCTCATGCAATAGATTTCATTTTTATATACCCATGGGGAGTCTCATCTGCACCTTCAAAGGGAAGATGGGATGGACTGGGCCTGCACGTTCTGGTTCTACACAAGCTAGGCCCCAGGGCAAACATTAAATCCAACAGCTGGATACCAAATGGAACTGGGGACAGAATGGATGTACTGAGGGTGGGGCAGAGAAAAAATAGGCTGTTGAGTATTGTGAATCCATATTTCATATATCTTTATTCCAAAAGCCTGGCAGCCATTCCAAAGTTCACTATGCTTGCTTAGACAAATATGCCTTTGGAATCGACCACACCTGCATGAACAGCCATTGCACAGTCTCTCATGGAATATTCTCAGTGGAATAATTAAAACTTTTTTGATCCAAGGTCATGTAATTGAACATTTTAATTTCCAGTCCATCTTAATCCTGTCTTATTTTGAATCAGTTGCTGATTGTTGTCTTTAGGGATCAGTTCCAGTTGGGCTTGGGGGAAACTGGGTTTATGATTCCTATTAGTTCTAGTTCACTGGGAAAAATATTTATGAACCAGTTTGTGCTTAGATTCAGTTTGATTCTGTCCATAAGTGAACCACACACATGCAAAAATATGAAGAGTCTTCAACTGAAGTAAGCAATTAAAGAAATTATAATGCGAAAATTCATATGAGCAGATAAATTGTCCATGGAAATGCACTACTTAAGGGTTCAAAAAGAGAACTGAAAATATATTTCTGCCTATTCTTTCCTCACATAATATATATGGTCATCCTCCGGTAGTGAAAAAGAATATCAATAAAGAGATACCTGCTTGAAGTCATGTGCACATTCAAGTTACTTTCCAGGAACCCTTGTATCACCTGACTTAGAAACTCACCTGTCATCTTCCACATCTTCAATAGTCTCTGGCAACTGGCTGTTGGTAGTTTCTGTTAGCAGAAAAGCCACCATTCCAGACAGCCCTGCCACTGTACTGAATATCATAGGTGGGAGGTATCTCCAAGTATCATCCAATAACATGATCATAGGAGCTAAGGAGCTGGCAATCCGTGCCACAAATGAACAGCAGCCAATGCCACTTTGCCTGCCAAGAGAAGAGGGACCAACATAACTATGCTACAAAAGCTTCCTCCTTTGGAAACTGAAATTGGAAATTGGAAATTGGAAATTGAAACCAGTGGTTTAAATTTGGCCTTCTTACCTACTTAATAGACTGATGCTAGTCCTCAAGCTCTTCCCCTACACTGGCCAGGCTGGCTTCCACTAGTGTACATGAATCAGAGTGTGGGGCCATCTTTCTTCCCCCCCCCCCCACCTTCAAATCACTCCTCAATACCCACATTTTCAGTGATTCTTTGGCATAATGCTTTAGCTCTCATTCTCAGCTGAAACAAAACTTTCATATACATAATTACATTTGCACACAATCATGCCCTGGTGGTGTACTTTTTCCTGCTCTCTTCTCATTGCTGGAATTTTAATTGTAAGGTTATTGGGATAGGGAGGGACCTCTCTGAAAAGTCTGTACCATGATGGAGAAAGAAAAAGAAAGAACAAGGAAGGAGCAGCACCTTCCCCCTTAAGGGCATGCAAGAACAGCATACCCAAATCCAACAGCCAAGCCAAAGAAATCCTGGGAGATTCCTGTTTGGATATTCCCAGCATTAAAAGAAAAAAAGAAATAGCAGCTACACAATGTGTAGACCTATACTGAGGCAGAGTGTATATGTGGGAGTGGGTTTAATTCTTCATCCCCTTCCCATATAGCACTGCTGATTGAAAGTGAATTCTCTCCCACTGTTTAGCTCCAGGAGGGGAAAAGACAAAGAGAGGATGATTGTCTTTTTTTTTTAGGAAACCCCTCCTCCCTTTTCTTCCTTTTTTCTCCGGAGCATTCACAGCTTGGGAAGGGTGAGTTTTGTTCTGTGAAACCAGAACAAACTGGAGGGGATGAGTTAGATCCTCTTCTCTTTGTGCCATGACCCCAATCCAGTCAGGTGCCCCACATGGCTGCTATTCCCTTTCTTAAAATGCTGAGACAGATCTAATAATAAAAAAATCTCCCAGTAACTCATCTAGTTAGATCCAGAGAGAAGAAACTAGAGGAAGAAATGAAAGAGAGACCTCCCCCAGTTTGGCATGTTCTGCCTTCATTTAATGTAAAGCCTGTTTTCAGGATGTCTCAGCACATCCTGTAGTTGTGCACCACCCCAACCCCTGATGGCTGCATTTGTGTGCAAATGTCATATGTTTGCCTGATTCAGTTTGGTGTAGAGCCAGTTTGGTGTAGTGGTTAAGTGCGCGGACTCTAATCTGGGAGGACCGGGTTTGATTCCCCACTCCTCCACTTGCACCTGGCTGGATGACCTTGGGCAAGCCATAGCTCTGTACCAGCTGTTCCCTCAAGGACAGCTTGGGAAAGAGCTCTCTCAGCCCCACCTACCTCACAGGGTGTCTGTTGTGGGGAGGGGAAGGGAAAAGGAGTTTGTAAGCCGCTCTGAGACTCACTTGGGGAGTGGAGGGCGGGGTATAAATCCAATCTCTTCTTCTTCTTCTTCTTCTTCACCAAATAGATTATGAACATACGAAAAATGGCAATAACATTTCCATGATCAAAGGCTGGCAAATAGTCAAATGATGACAGTGGATTTGTAGTGGTCTCATTTTTTCTATCATGGCCTTGTTTCCTCTGTCATAGCATTGTGGAGGAATGACCTTCTTGGTTGGGCTTGATAATATGAGCTGGTGTAGCACAGTGTCCAAGAAAGGTAACAAGCTGTGATCCAGGAGGTACAATAATTTGAATCTCATGTTTGCCGTAAACTCACTAAGAGGTAGCCTTAGGCAAGTCATTCTCTCTTAGTCTCCCACCTGCAATACAGGGGTAATACTACTGTCCTGGATTGTTGTAAGGATTACTGTGATAATGTACTTGATGTGTTCTGAACATCAAAAGTGCTTTTTAAATTATAACTTGTCATGGTAGCTCATGGGGACCATCAGCTGGACAATTATCTGCTTCAAGAAGCCCTTAAAACCTCCGAGACCCAAGCTACTTGGAAGATATTTGTCAATGCATCAAACTCCCTTGAAAGCCAAATTAAAAACATTTACCTGGTTTGGCTGAAATATTGCAAAGAAAATTGATCTGATTTTTTCCATGCTGAGAAAATATTAGATTTGGAAGGTGGAAGACATGTAAATAAACAGGTTTTTCACAAAGTTATATCCAGAGTTCGCACCTCCAAAGGAAAATGGAGGTAACCTGAACTTCCCAGCACCAAAGAAAGGGGAGATACAAAATACTGTATTGCATTATCAGTGTTCTCTCACAGGGATGGGTTTGTGTGGTTTCCCTGTTGCTACTGCAGCTGCCAATACAGCACAGGAGCAATGGGGCTACCACATGGCAGGTTTCCCTGCATCTCTTCTGCCTCAATCCCCCAGCAGCAACAATTCCCCCACCCCTGCCCCATGAGGAAGGTTTTTCAGAGGGGTTTTTTTAAAAGAAAAGAAAAAAGAAAATCTATATTTGGATATTGGTATAATATTATATCAGTCTGTCTATCAGGTTCTTTTGAATTCCTAGATTTCCTTTTTTACAAAAAAAAACCTCCTAGTCCTTAGTCCTTTTTATTGTGGAGATAAAGGGGAAAGGCATATCTCCACAATAAAAGGTACTAGAGAGTTACTTTTTGGGAAAAACCAAATCTGGAAAATCTGATAGACATACTGTTATTATAGTATAACAATATTCAATTGCTGTTTTTAAAAAACCTACAAGGGGAATGGATGCTGTGGGAGACTGGGCCAAGGAAAATAACATCTAAGTAGCTGGGACCAGGAAGATCCAGACTTTAGGTCACAGGAAAGGCAGTGAAAATTCAGGAGGTACACAGAAGTTGCTGTGGGGTGAAAAACCGGGGGGGGGGGGGACCCTAGCATCCAAGCTAGGGCAAACAACTCAATGTATAACTTATCATTATAATGCATTTTCATGCTCACTGGAGACTTTCAAATGACTGTTCCGTACATGCAATATATTACAAAATGTAGCATGAAAAGAGACACCCCACCCCTCAAGATCCCATGTAACTGAGGTGGGTTTCATTTTCTTCTTTCCCCGTCAATCTTCAGTATGTGGTCTGTTGGTTTGATTAAGTGGCTGAGGCCCTTACCTGAGTACAGTGGGGTAAAGTTCAGCTGTGTATAGGAAGACCGTAGTGAAAGAAGCTTCAGAGAAACCTTTCCCCAATATGGCCACAGCAGATCTGACATGTCCATGCTCTGACAAAGGAAAGAAAAAGGAGTGTGATACCTGATGTCAGTACTAGAAAAAAAGATACATAAAGACAGGTCAAAAATACAACAACAGTGGTAGTCAACAGTGGTGGTTAACAACACATACCAACCCATAAGTTTCTCTAAACGGTTTCAAAATATCTAAAAACAAGTCCATATGCAATTGCCATCTGCATGCCATGTGTTCAAATGTTGATAAAGTTCTAAGATCCATTAATTTGCTGGAGGTGGGCTTTTATCTTACCAGTGTTGTGATATGAGTCTTTTAGCTGCAGTAAGGGCCTGGAGGGTCCATTGTTGCTGACCATCAGTTAGCCTCCAAGAGATGAGCAGAGCACAAGTATATAAGCACCAATGAACGTTCTAAGGCAAAACTGATATGAGTAATAACTTCTTCCCAGAAAAAAAAAACGACTGGACATGCCCAAAGCATATATTTAAGTGACATGGCCTGTAAGTTACAACACCAGCAATTAATCACTTTACTCAATCCTTTGCTAAAGAGTTGCTGTGGGGTCCAGTATATCCTAAATGTAATTTTTTATTGAATAAGTCTCAACTTAAGACCCATAGAGATAGTAGGTATACACTTTAAGGCAATATCCAATTGCTTTGGCAAAATAGGGCAATTTAACTGCTTATTCCATTTATTTCTGAGACTCTGCATATTATATTTATTAGTTGACATGATTTTTTTCTTTTCTTTGTAAAAGGGTTTTTAAAAAAAGCAGGGTCAAGGGATTAAGAAATGCAGGAAGTACAGAGGAGAATATAATTATGTAAAATGCAGATCTAATCAGAAGAAAATACAGAGATCATTTTGCTAGGTATGCTAAGCTTGGTAACACCTGTAATGGGTGAGGAATCACAGATTTTAAGACAGTCACAGTTACAGTGAGATAAGAATTCTGATTCACCATTTAACCTAGTAGGGATGTAATGTGAAACTTTAAATACTGACTGGCCCTTCCTGATGGCTGCCTCCCCATCTTCCTGTATGTAAGGCTTGAGGAAATTCTGTTTCACTGTATCTGAGGAAGTATGCATGCACACAAAGCTTATACCTTGAATAAAACTTTGTTGGTCTTAAAGGTGCCTCTGGACTCAAACTTTGCTCTGCTGCTTCAGACCAACACGGCTACCCACCTGAATCTATCCCAATTCAGCAGTTATTCAAAGGTTTGGTTGAGCTGAGTCTTAAGATTCTTATCTCACTCAACAGAGAGAAAGGAGGAATAAAAGAGAGAATGGAACATACAAATAAGGGGAGAGGAGAAGGACCAGAAGGGTAAATCATAAGAGGGGGGACTAGGCTGAATTTGCAGTCTGAGTTGAGGATGTGCATCTGAGACATTTCTGAGACATTTTTCTGAGACAAAATTATATCCAAATTTTGTTGCTTTATTTTAACTCAGGGATATCCAAAATGGCAATTTCAGGATGTCTGATATCTGTAGCCTGAAATTTGGGGGGGTTTTTTCTGGTCAGTTTGGCTTCTATTGTAATCAGTGTAGGTAGACCTTGCAGCTGAGTCCAGATGCCAAGTCCACCACCACTGTTTTCAATCATTGCCAGGTAGAAAAAAGGAAGGGGGAAAAAACATAACCTAGAAAACTGTATCAAGAACCTAAAAGATAAGTTACAAAGCAAAGCAGGGCCAAAAGCTAAGACGAAGTAATTGTACATAAAAATACATATATTTATTACAAAGACATTTAAAAGCATGTCAGGGCCCAACACGAGCCTCACAATGTAGTTAAAAGTAACATGTGTCCAAGCGGAAACAATAGTAACCTAATGTGTTTTGACCTAGGCTGAGGACAGACTGGCAGTCTGGGCCGCTCTCCTTCCGCTTTAAAAGTGGAGGCAGAGCGGGCGTCCAGACTGACATATCTGCCCCACGGAGGTGCCCCAGACTCACCTCGTCCGGCGGCGCGCTCCTACCGCAGCAGCCGGGCACCACTTCCAAGTGGTGTTTCGGCGGCTGTGCACGCGTTCCACCCGCTTCTGGCGGGTGTGAACGTGCGCGGGCAGGCGGAGCCGCATGGCGTTCTGCCACCGCCGGAAGCCGCCCGCAGTGTGTAGCGCGGCAGAACTCTAATCTGTCCTCGGCCCTAGTTGGGCCTTCTTCAGAGGTCAGACAATGGAAGGTACAAATAGGCTCCTATTACAGTCAAAAGGCAATGCTCAAGTAGATATAGTGCTGTTAAGGAAGAAAATGTTGATTCAATCAGTGGCAGTCCTGGCCTCCAGTCTTTAAACGCGTCTACCAACCATCAAAAATTGTGGCAGTACTCCTGGCCTCTGAAGTCTGGAGACCAGGTCTACTTCCCATTGACAACTGTTGTGGCAGACCTTGCCTCCAGCTGGGGGCCAGGGCTACCCAGTATTTCTAAACCTGAAACAGTATCAATACTCCCACAATTTCAGGATAATGGTATTCATGCCCTTTCTGAAAAACTAAAATGAAATTAAAATGAAAAGTGCACACTCCTAATCTTAGTCTTTTACTAATGGCTTAAAATTAGTTATGGATATCAGGGAGTTCAGCATAACGTTGGCACAAAACTGTTGATTCATAGCTGATCCATTTATTATGAGGCTATTCCCCCCCCTTTTTTTCTTCAGGAAATATTTATATTTGCATATACTTTAAGGCTTCAGTCCCACAACCAAATTACACCTGCTCAAGTTCTATTGAGTCTCTGCAGATATATAACTGGTTGCAAGACTGTGTTCCTATTCAAATTTGCATTGATGATTTTCCTTCTTTCTTCACCTGCAAAGAAAATGGGACAACAGATGAAGCTAGGACTTAAACACCCAACAGTGCTACAAAACTGGCAAAGTGAACCTCCCACCTGCAGGGATGAACGCATTTAGTGCAATGAAGAATCCAGTCGCAATCAGAGTCCATGCCTGACAGTGCCTGCGACCAATGCGATCTAAGACAAAATAGACGCACACTTTGGCAGGGATCTCAATGGCCCCAAACATAAACTGTGTCATGTATGGATCCAAGCTGAAACCATCGATATTTAGAGTGATGCCATAGTACGTGAATGATACACCAAACCTGCAAAGCAAACAGAAGGTTCAGCAAACATTAATCAAATCAGATGAAAAGAGAATCATGTCTAGGCTTTTGCACAGCTAATAGCTTAAAGATGCCTGTTGAATGGGCACTGATAGGTAGAAGATCATTGTTTCAGTGAGCTGCATTAATAGCCTATGATGGCTGATGGCTACCAACAAGAACACATACATACCAGGCAGGATGAGGACTGAGACCAGGGTCAGATGACAGTAATTTGTGTCAACTAGGTGATGCGTATGACATGAGTCTGGTTAGGGAATCCCCATCCTGACTTGTGTCAAATCTAACACCAGCAAATTAATATTCCCAGGTGCTGCAGGGCTGGATTTGGCAATGGAGGGGACTGTTTATCCCTCTGTGGGGCGCTAGGTGTAGTGACTGCAGCACATGGTGTCCCCCACTGCCATTTCAGCTTGGAAAAACAGTTTGGGAGGAAAGTCGGAAGCTCATCCTCTCCCTGTGCTGTGTGTGTGAACTGACTCCACCACTGCGGCACTTTGGAACATTAGTTCCTTGATGTTACATGTGATAGGAGTCAGGTTAGCCCCCCCCCCCCCGCAACCCAATTTGTGACATATGTATTGTCTAGGTGAGCCCTAAGGCAGAAAGATTTCCACAAATGGAATGGGGAAGTGAATTTAATCCATTTGCCACCTCCCACTGCAGACCTCTAATTTCTTTCTCATGTTGTTCCAGTGGCTGAGTTCAGACTGGCAGTTTGGCCTGATATAGGCACCTTTCTCAAGCGGATTAAGTGGGCCGGTTCACAACTGTCTGGCATTCCTGTGCCATACTCACCCCATCCTGAAGTCTTTTGATCCCACTTTTTAAAAGTACCAGGTGACAGCTGTGGCAAGCCATTTGGGAGTGTGTTGATCCCGCTTCCTGGAAGTGTGGACACAAATAAGCTGCAATCAAGCAGCGCCGGTAAAGTGAACCCGCTGATCCAGCATGGATGCGCATAACCGCCCATGCGGACTGTGTGCTTGAGCGCACAACCACCTGCGGGGACGCTTCGGCTTGCGGAGTTAAAGCTCCCAGCCACGGGATCCTGCCCCAATTGCTGCTGTGCCTATGCACCCGTGCGCCTAAGTGCAGGTCAGAAAAATGGACCAAAGCCACGGCAGTGCTGCCAGGGGCTGCCCCGCAGTGCGAACACTCCATTCCGCCTCCTCCCTGGTATGGTCCTGCATCAGTCCACGCAGTGCAACTGGAAAGCCCCTTGACAACATGGCCTGGGTTTTTTGCCCCACTTCCCTTGCGCTTCATTCTGCCAGTCTGTCCTCTGCCTTAGAGTTCCCTTTATCCCAGGTATAGCATTTCAGGGGGCATTTGGGCAGCAGAAGGAGGAGGGAAATCCTATTCTGAGGATGGAAATTCCTGTAGAAATCTCTGCCTGTTCAAAGACTAATTTTCTTGTTTTGATAACTCTTTGATAACTCTTAAAAGATACCAGCATTAGTTAAGAATATTTTTGGTGACATTGGAATATCAACATTAAATATTTCCAAAATCATATTCTGCACTTCACCAGATAACTTGAAAGTGGAGAAATATGTAATAACTTATATATTGACATCGGCTGTGAATCACGATAGCAAAAAATTGGAAAACAGGAAAAATTCTAGTAAAGGAAAACTTAAAACATATGATATTAGAGTTGGCAGAAATGGATAAGCTGAGTATAGAATGGCAAAATACAGGGGAAGATATATTTTGGAAAAGATGGAATAAAGTGTATAACTGGTTGGAGATCAAAATAGATGTTTAGACTCTAAATTATGTTTGTTTTAGTAGTTGCTACTTGAGGAAAATGTAGTAAGGTGTTATTACATACTGAAACAATAAGGCGATCTTTTTATTTGTAATTTTGTAAACTAATAAAATATGTATTAAAAAAAAAAGATACCAGCATTAGCTTTGTTCACTGGTGACTAGTACATTATCTAATCCTCTTGCAAGGAGGAAAGTAGCTCTTTGGAAGGGAAGGAAACCCTCTGCAGTCGCAGCAGCACCCACCCATTTCTGGTTGCTACCAAGCAAGGTCAAGCTTGGCTGATGTATGTGTACAGTGACACGGACTAGGCTTCCTAACTAGTGTTTCCTCTAAGCTGAGTTAGTGTGAGCTAGCTGACAGTTTTTTAGCCTCCAGCTCACAGCTCAGAAAGGATGGCTCCAGAGCAAACTAATTTATGTAGTAGCCAAATCACTCACTCACAACTTTAATTTTTGCTCACAAGACTCCACAGCTTAGAAGGAGCATCACCTATCCACCATCACTTCCCTGCAAAATGGGTCAGTTTCTCCATACCAGCTGCAGAAATAGGGAAATGTCTCTTGACACAGATGCTTCTTTAAAAAATTAACGGTAGTGGAAATGGAAGAGGAAGTGTTGCTACGGATTTAAAGGGTTGGAGTGAACGGATCTCACACATATACCAAAATGTCACTGACCGCCCCCCCCCCCCCCCCCAGGGAGACAATAACATTGAAACTGGTTCACACCCAAAGAAATGTGCTGCAATTGTGATAAAAGTTTTACAAATCAGCACTGAAAAAAATGATATGAGAAGAGAGAAATATGGAATTGTCTTGGTTTCCGTGTTGTGTTGGATATGAAAATTGATCTCTTTTGTACATGAGAAAAGGGCAAATGATAAAAAATAGGGTTTGCCCCATTGTATCTACTCTGCCCATAACTACACACACCGACATACATCTGTATATGAGAAAGCCCTTCCTGATAAAAATAAATACATAAATTTGCCTTCTAATTCCCCATGCAATTAGATGTAATCATCTGAGAGATGATATGGCTTCTTTCTCTTAGAAATGCTGGAAATAATTACAGTCCTCTAATCATATCATATCTCAGAGCCCATACCATACAGCAGCGGAACAAAGTGTAATATTCCTCAGCTTAGATGTCTTCAGCAAGTGCCAGTAGAAGTAGTTCCGTGACTCATCTGTAATCACCGTCTTCTGCAGGACCTACAATTGCAGCCAATGGTGTGGCAGACAAAGGGAAAGAGAAAATAACCTCTCAGTATTGTGCTCCACTTTACTTAAGACTAAATCCCATCCCAATGTTACAGATGGTCCTAACTATTTCCCCAGGCAACAAAAACAGTATACGAACCGAGCATTTACAGTCTTGTGACAAAACTCCCTAATGTAAATCCACAAATGGAACCCCCCTCACCTTTCCCAGCCCGCACTGAGGATCAGGGCCTGGGGAAAGGCCTCTGGACCCCCTCCCTGCTTTTCCTGACCCACGCCAAGGCGCAGGGCCAAGGGAAAGGCCTGCATACACACCCCTTGCCTTTCCTAGCCTGCCCGGGGGTAAGTGAGCCCAGCCCACCGCAGTGGGCTCCGCCATCATCCTCCCCATCTCCCTGCACCCCAGGCTACCTGTGCCCCCTACCCCGCAGTGGGAGGGAGGAGGGAACCAGCTGGCGGGTGGCCTCCCCGGAGGCACAGCTGCCCGCGACCCAGTCTAGAGCCCGTTGTATTATTTTTACAATGGGCTTGGCTGCTAGTAAGAACATAAAACATAACTGTCCTGCAGGGAAGATTGGGGGGGGGGGGGTTTGGCACTCTCAGTAGGGAGATAAGATGGAGAAGATGGCACCAGGACCTCAAGGGCAGCTGGGTGGAGCCCAGGGAGGACCCATGTCAGGACATGGCCTCAAAGGCCAGTTAGCAACCCAGTTGGTGGGAAGGGTCTGGCCTGACACCCACACAGTTGAACAAGGCTAAATGGCAACATTGGCAGCTATCAGAGGAGAGGACATGCCCCTGGCCTTGTTGAGAACCTAGGGGTCAGCAAAGGGTGGGTTGAGGTTTGGAGTGTGGGAGCAGGTCCGAATGTTGGGGATAGGGTTGCCAGATCCCCTAGTTTGGTGGGGGTTGCCCGCTTTTGGGGAGACTCTACTGGCCAGCTGGCTAGCTGGCTGGTGGGGGAAGTCCCGCCCCCAAGCCCCAACACCTGCAGCCACCCCTCTCCCTTCTCTCTTGAAAGAGAGGAGGAAGAGGGGTGGCTGCAAATGGGTCGTCCTGCTGCAGGCACTTAAAGGGGGTCCCTTAAGTGCCCATAGCCAGAGGGTACCATGGGGGCAGGGCTTGGAGCTGGGACATCCCCAGTGTGGGAATGCCCCCCAATTCCCCCGCTGGGGACGAAGATGGACCTGGCAACCCTAGTTGGGGAAGGCATTAAAGTCACTAGTTAGGCATACATTGGGGTAGATGGAGGTGGGAGGTATGCACTGCAGGGGAAGAATGAAGTGAACTCCTTCCCTGGAAAGCACAGGAGGCATGCCACTGTACCTTGCTGGGAATAAAGGCTACTTTGATCTCAGTTTGTTATTGATGATATGCTATTAGTTGCAAACAAGGGCCATAGATTCAAGACCCTTTTCTCAGTCTGCTGTAGCACCCAGCCTCCACGTAGCTTGGGACACACTGACCACACACACCCTAAGCTAGGCAAGAAGCCCCTTCCCCTTGTTGGCAGTCCCCAGGAACTGGTATTCAGTACTACACAGTTTCTGAACATGCAAATTCTATGTTCATAATGTGGCTAACAGCTTTTGATGGTGATGGTGGTGGAAAGTGCAATCAAATTGCAGCCATCTTATGGAGACCCCATAGAGTTTTCAAGGCAAGAGACATGGAAAGGTGGTTTGCCGTTGCCTGCCTCAAACATACATTCACACTACCTACCCACAATATTCATATATGTAATGTACTGCACAAGTTTCACACTCATACACGCACATACATTGCAACAACTGAGCAACACTTTGCAAGTGCTACCTTCTCTTCCAATGTTCCTGCATTTCTCAACATATTATATTAATATAGTAAAAATGTATTAGTCATTGCCTGTGGTCATGGCATTCATGAATCAATTGCTAATTATCAGTTCTTGTTCCTGGAGGAGGGGGAGGTTCGCAAATACTGTCTTCCTTTTGCAGTCAAAACAAATGATCAGGTAACAAAATATAAGATTATTAGCAGAGCATTTTCAAAATTAAGTTAATAAAAGTCATATCAATGAGCAATGGCTTTGACTGTAAAAAGGAAACAATACTTAAGCCTCCACTCTCAATAAATGATAATTAATAATTGATTCAGGAATGCCACCACCAGCTCTGTTTGTACAGGATATAATTGAGCTAGAAGCAGAGGGAATGAGCAGAATTTAAAGGGAGAGCAACCCTGAGAAACTTAAATCAGGTAAACCACAATCAGCAACAATAGCTGATCTGAGCTCCATTGCAGGACATGGGCAGAGCAATCCTCTGCTGTGGCTGCACTGTAGTGTCTGGCCACAGTGTAACTACGGTGCCGCTAGCCCATTCTCTATTGGGATTGGTTAAGAAGTGGCTGGCAGGAAAATCAGTGGTTTTCATTCATTTTCTCTAGGTGCTACTGTGGTAGCATCTGTAGCAACCACACCACTGCATTCCATGGAGGTGTTGTGCCAAGGTGGCAGCACAGTGATGGACAGGGCAGCCAGAACGAATCAGGAGTCAGCAGGCATGGGGGCTGAGCCAAGCACCTGTCACAGGCTGGGGGTGGAGAGGGGCAGGCCAGAGAAGTCTTGCTTGCAGTCAGCAGCACACTCCGCCACCCCTTTAAAAAAGGGACCAAGTCCCCTCAGAAGTCCTGGGCTCCTTACAGTGGGGGGGGGGGGCTGAGTTCCCCTCCCACAGAAATCCCAAGCCAGCTCACTGCCCACATAGAGCAAAGAGTGCCCCGAGTCCACAAGGGGAAGGGAGAGTTGTCGTTGCAAGACCATGCCTTTGCGGGTGCCCTCTGCTCACCAGCAGCTGTGATATCCAGCAGGTCAACTGCACTGCCCTGAGCGTCCCCTGCCAACCCCCGTGCCACCCCTGCTGGTGATGAAACAGGATGTGGGGCCAGTGTGGCAGGCCATGGAGGGGGAGCTGAAGTGCCTCTAACAGGTCCCCCAGCAGCCTCTCGATGTGCACCTGTCCCTCCCCCACGTCCCTCACCACGGCAAGCAGCTCCTCCAGATGCCTGGCAGCCATCATCACAGATGCTCTCAGCCCTCCATCCATTGTTAACCCCTGCTGAAGGCTTCTCACCATTCTTGGTGGCTCTCCAGCCACTCCTGCTTGATCGCCACTCACATGGATGACAGGGGGGGGGATAGGCTGAGTCGGATGTGGGCCCCATGCCTGATGCCCCAACAAGGGACTGGAATCCCCACGGTTTTCCAGGCCACCAGCGGCCACTGCACCTGGCTCCGGAGGATGCAGCTCACCTTTGGCGACCCTCCCCTTCCCAGTCTCTGGCCTCACCCTCAGCCACTGGCCCCAGGGACTCTGAGATGCCCGATGTCTGCAGGACCAGAGAGCCCACCCCCGCAGTGCACCTGGAGGGGGTCAGTGGGTGGAGGTAGTCCACAACATCAGATGAGAACATCAGGCTCTTGTGGTGGGGGGACAGAGAGTGGAGAGTCAGACCAAGTGGCCACCTCTGTCCTCCCATCATGGTGCCACCAGCCCCTCCTTGGATGCGGAAGAGATTGAGGAAGCTGGCCCCAGCCCTTGGATGCTGTAGGAAGACCCACCAGACAAGGTGGAGACTCCATCTAGTGCAGAAGTGGGAGCCTCAGCTTGCAGTCAGCTCGCCACACCCTCAGCCCTGCAGCCTGGGATCAGAAGGCCATGCAGAAGCCCTGTTGCCACCAGCCTCACCCCCGGGGTTGCCAGAGCCCTTGGAACTCCTGGGAAGGCAGTCTCTGATGGTGAGTTAGAGACACTGTAGGATCAGGGCTGACAGCCTTGAAGGCTGCTCAGCCAGTGAGGACCCGCACCTGTCCCTGGATGATGCCGCAGACTGAGGAGCTGCACCTGGCCTTGAACAACTCCTTGAAAGAGCTGGGCTGAGGGAATTGCTCCAGTGCTTCTGGGTGGCCATCTCTGTCTGGGTGGCATGTCCCTGGTCAGAGACCTGCTCTGCTGCCATGCACCAGAAGGCAAGGTGTCAGGAGGTGGCAGAGCTGGTCCTGGTCACTAGGGTATGCTTGCAGGCTTCACCAACAACCTGTACAGCAGTGGCTTCTCAGCCTCATCCCAGTAAGGCTGGTGGTACACAGCCACAGAGATGTGCCAGTGCAAGGGAGAAGCACAGTGGCACTAGGGCCCTCAACTGGCATAACTGGCCCTCACACCAGCATGGAATAATAGAATCACAGAGTTGGAAGGGGCCATACAGGCCATCTAGTCTAACTTGGTAATATGCCCACATTTGGGTCAGTCCACTCCCTCAGCCCACTCAGCTCCCCCTGCGGAGAGCACTGTGAGTTCTACAGCTCTCCTCGCAGACAAAAAAAAGTCAGCACTGTACCTACTCACTATGGCCTGCTTTGCTGGAATATGTAGGATTGTCCCACTAGTGTCCTCATTAGGAATGCAAGGCAAGGGGCTTGTTGTAACCCAGCCAACTTTCAGTCCCAGCCCAGTGCCTATTAATTATAGTATCACAAGTATATTTTTTGCATGATCACTGCACCTGGCACTTCATGTCACCTAAATAGCACCCCTTCCTTGCTTAGATGTTGTTCTTCCATCAGCTTTGAAGACTGGCTCCTTATTAGGTGGTCACTCACTTCCGTGGTTATCTTGGAGTGGAAGTCCTTCTTGCCATTGACTTTGGCACATCTAGAAAGGTAGGAGTGGGCTGACTCCACCTTCTTCTTTGTCAGAAGCCACCGGGCAGATTCTGGGAGCCACCTGATCAAGGACAGAAAAGAAACTTTGAGTCCTGTGCCCTAGAAGTGCAAGGCACTTGTGCTCTCAGATGGCTTTGGGTTCTCTAGTGTTTGATATTGCTTCTAGACAATGGGCAGTGGTTGGAGTGTCAGGCTAGGAACTGGCAAGTCCAGGTCCAGGTTCAGATCCCCACTGAGCCATGGAACCTTGCTAGGTGACCTTGGGCTTGTCATACACACTCAGATCAACCTCCCTCCCTGGATGGCTGTGGAGATAAGATGAAAGAGGGAGAATGATGTCAGCCACTTTGGGTCCCCACTGGGGAAAAAGCTGGCATATCAATGAATGAATGAATGAATACTGAAATGAACTGATCATATGGCAACAAGCATGCCTTTGCCATCTTGTAAACATGACTGATTATTGCAATACTTGCAGAAGCGGAAATAAATACAGCTCAGAGATTACAATGAGTGAGGAATGACACACCAGAATGAATCTCAAAGACAGGAATCTGGATGTAGTCCCATTTCAAGAGATTCTTCTTCAGTATCCAAACATCAAATAGACAAAATATTGTTCAGACTTCTTAGAAAGAATACTTTCACTACAATATGTAACAAAGGCATTAAAGCTGGATATTATTTGAGCAGGAGGCAGAGGCGTCGACTTTTAAAATCCCTGGGGGGGGGGGGCTCTTGTGTTTTGCTTTGCGTGCGCGCACACGCTGGGACCATGTCCCCGCCGGCCCCCCCGGGACTGGCCTAGCCTGGCCACTCCTGTCTCCATGGGGCCAGCTGGGCAACTGCCCAGCATGCCAGGTCAATCCCGGGGGGGGAGGCGGCGGCGGCAGCAGCCGGCGGGCGAGCAAACGAGGCAGCAGCCCGCGCCTGCCCCGCCGCCTCCCCCCCCACCTGCTCCTGCCTCCGTTCCTCCATCCAGCATGCTGGGCATTTGCCCAGCTGGTTCCTGGACGGAGGGAGGGAGGAACGGAGCAGGCGGCAGCCGGCCAGCCAGCCGCCCTGGGCGCTCCATTTTCCCGGGGGTGGCTGAGCCCCCCCCCCGGGAAATTTCGGGGGTGGCTCGAGCCCTCGAGCCCCCTCGTAGTTTACGCCTATGGCAGGAGGGGCATGGAGTATAAAACGGAAGAAGCTGGGAAAGACTGAGAGAGGATGAACTTGACAACATGGGGCTGTCAATAGAGGAAAACGTCTGAAGTTCATGGTGGGTATTAAGGTTTAGGAGAATTCCATGTTCACTCACCAGCAAATGACAATACTGAGTAGGCAGGGAGATGTAACAGCTAGCAGGAGCCAATGCCAGCTTCGGATCAGATAAGCCAGCAGTGCCAAGATCATGTATCCAATGGACCAGGAGATGCCACTGATGGTGCCACAGAAGGTGCGATGTTTGATGTCTGTCCACTCTACAGCTGAAAGTTAACAACATATCAGCATGCACCTTTGGGATCCAATTCAACCGTTATGCAGGGCAGTCAGTAATTGTCGGTTCCATTGTTAACTACAGCAAAGATTTAGGGACTCAGGAACCAGCACTTCATTACATGCTTGACAAAGTGTTGTCCTATTGAGGATACACAAAAGGAAATACTTCTTTACTGAACCAGTAAGCAAACTGTGGAATTCACTGCTAGAGGATATAGTGATGGCTAATGGTTCTTAAAAGGGGTTAGAAAGATTCTTGGAGGATAGCCCATCAATGGCTACCAGGCATGGAAGCTAACGGGAATCTCCACATCCGGAATCAGTAAACCTCTGAAACCCAGTGTGAGGAGGCAACATTAGGGGAAGCTCTCAACCTCTTTGTTGGCCTTCCAGGGTGACTGCTGTGTCAAACAAGATGCTGGACTAAGAAAGACCACAAGTCTGATCCAACAGGACTTGGGAATGGGCTGTGTCTCAATAATAGAGCATATGCTTAGCATGCAGAAGATCCCCCAGGTTCAATCCCCATCATCTCCAGTAAGGATCAAGTTGTAGGTGATGTGGAGGGCCTTCGTCTGAGACCCTGGAGAGCTGCTGCCAGTCTGAAAAGACAATACAGACTTTGATACGCCAGTCATCTGATTCAGTATAAGGCAGCTTCATGTGTTCTTGTATTCTCATGTTAACTAATCAAAAGTCCTTCCATATGGCCAAGCAAAGAGTGCCTGAACCCACTGGGCAGGGGAACTGTATTGCTTGTCATTGATACATCAGCAGATAACCTCTGATTCTTGCTTGTGACTCTTGTGCAACAACATAGGAATCACAATAGCAATGGATACCCTATTTGGTGAAGCAACAAACACATTTTTAAACAAATGAGCATATACAGTATGTGCACAATAGTAGGTGATGAATGTACAAGGCAGGTTGAAATGCAATAAGGTGTGAAGGTGCAAGTGACAGCTGATGTGCGGCTAGAGAGCAGGAGAAGCAGAAGAACATCTGACAGATATCAACAACCCCCAACCACTGAGCGAATGCTCAGGTGCCTCCTGGATTCCACTTCTCATTCGGGATTTCTCACCTAAGATCAAGGAGATGATAGATATGCCTGTGAGCCCCACCCCACAGAGTGACCTCATGACAATGAACATCAGGTAGGACACTGAAAATGCAGTCATGGTTCCAAAGAACAGTGTGACAGCAAAAGCGAGCAGAAGAATCCTCCTCCGGCCAAATCTGGGGGGGATCAAACCAGAACACTGTTACCATTATTCTTCCTGAGAGCATAATACAAGAATAACATAATGACTGCCTGGCTGGACCCGGCCAAAACATTTTAATCTTCATGGCACCCTTCTCACCTCAGTGCTTGGGAAGGAGGGAGTTTGAGACCCAGAGCACTCCACTCAGCCCGGATCTATATTTTAGAAACATGCATTCTTCGTTGGAAAAGATTTGCGTGGTCTGGAGCAAATCATAATGTTCATCTTCAGTACCCTGTCTATATACTGGGAGTAACAGGGGCAACTTGGACATGAAGCTGAGAGATCTGCGAATGAATCTGCCAAGTGTTTTTTAAATTGGCAAATAGGATCTACCAGGGGGTAAGGGGGGGATGATTCAGATGGCAGCCAAGGCATGGAGTAGGAGAGAAGCTAACACTCCCAATCCACCATGCTTTTCCCTAGTCTCCAGGAACTTCCTGCAGGTTCTATTTGTTCTGACAGGGAAAACACACAGGATATGGAGCAGACAGGTCACATCAGGAACATGGGGGGGGGGGGGTGAACTGCACTGTAGCATCTCCCCTTTCTAGCAGTTCCTACTTACCAGTAAAATCACTTAGGAGATCCATTCAAGCATCTCCCAGAATCTCATCTTATTAGGCCCATAGTGATCTACTTTACAGGGTTGTTTTTGCAAGCAAGCATGCTCTTTGGGGGGGAAATATTATACAAAGCAGTTTGCAAATTTAAAGTTATGTATTGATTATAAATAGTAGCAAGCAGCTTTCTTCTACTATTCCCTTGCCTGTCCTGAAAAATGGCACAACATTTAATAAATGTATGCAGATTATCGGTTTAATGCATGCATCTGTCACATTTTACTCTTGGCAGAGGTGCTCTGCAAGTTTCATTTCAAAGGCAATAATATGTTATTGAGACCAAACAAAGTGTGATGGGAAAGGCTAAGGTGAGGACAGCCATGTTGTTTCCTCTGAAAGGCTGGGTGATGGGAACTGCAGCACAGCAGGGCTTGGGTGGGGCAGGATGCTCTCAAGCAGCAAAAGGTGAGTCACTTGAGAACTGTGGGACTGGACTCAAAGCTTTCTGGGAAAGTTCTTGTCAGACTCATTTCACACCAAGCTTTGCTACAGACTGCAAGCAAAGTCTGAAGGTTCATTGACATGGTCAGTCAGGAGATAAATGGCTAGGGAAATGGAAGCTGAAAACTGTTGCCAGGGCTACACCAGGCGAGACACTGGTGACGGTGTGCTGCTTATTGATAAGTGCCTTTGTTACTCGATAGTAGTCACATTCCAGATAGCACTCCAAATCATAGTGCCCCACAAGCTGGGGAAATATATATAGCAAATGTATTTGTAGTTGAGTGGAGAGAAAAAGAATTAGAAGTCTGGATCCTGTGAAACCACTGAGTACCATAAGCACATTTTTAGTGCTGTAAACATCTAGTAAGGCCCTATCATTTACTTGAGGTATCTCATGCTATTTATTAAGGATGTAAAGAGAAAAAGAAGCATTTCCTTGCTGTGTTCAAACATTAACATCTAACCTACTTCATCCTCAATATGAATCCAGTGACTTCTTGTGGATAAATAAACTCACCACAAGCCATTAGAAGATGCAGTTCAATATGCTTAGGGCCAAACTCCAACAGGAGATCTGGGAATGGATTCTCTGAACTTGTTAAGTACTGGAAATGGCAACTGTGGGACTCCTGATTTGGAGCAGGGCAGCACTGTGGGACAAGCACACCATTCCCCCCAGTATCAACCCTTCCTCTTGAGCTACTTTTTGATCCACAGGGGGGAAATACAGCAACCAATAGGGTGCATGCCTACTCCCCTCACACAGGGCAAATAGTGCTAGAGTGATTGAGACAGGAGAAATGGTAGAGAGGGAAAGGTTTATCCCTGGGATTCAAAATGGAGCCTTCATAGTTGCTATTTACTCTTCTGTAAAGCACCAGAGATCCATTCCTACCTGGAGGTGAAACAGTTATAGGATTGCCAGCTCTGGGTTGAGAAATTCCTGGAGATTTGGGGGTGGAGCCTGAGGACAGTGGGGTTTGTGGAGGGAACTGATATTTGGAAATGATTGATAACTTCCAGGGAACTGATATTTGGAAATGATTGATAATTCTGGGAGATCTCCAGGCCTTGCCTGGAAGTTGGCAACCCTAAACAGGTAGGAGTGGCTTTGAGTTAGTTGAGCCAAAACACTGTATAGTGGGAGTGGCTTGGCAACATCAGTAGAACCTGTAGCTCCTTCACTTTTGTTCAGCACCAGCTGGCACTTCGTCTCCAGCCTTAGAAATGTCAGACATTTAAAATGTCATTAGTCATCTGCTGCAACTTCAATATTTAGGGAGTGGTTAGTATTTGGATGGGAGAACATCAAGGATGTCCAAGGTTACTGTGTGGAGGAAGGCAATGGCAAACCCCCTCTGTCTCTTGCCTTGAAAGCCCTACAGGGTTGCCATAAATTACTGCAACTTGACGGCACTTTCTGTTCTGTCCTGGCATCAGCTCTTGAGACACTGGGCTGAGTACCTTTCTGGAGAGTGAGCAACGCATGGCCACTTTAAACTGAAATCCTTTTATTCAACTCCAAAACATATTCATCATAGATCATGTACTCACGATCTTAGGTGAAGGCTGGGTAGCAGAGTTACATCTAGTGAGTCCAATCTTCAGTAGCCATGGTGAGAAAGAGATGGTCTCCCTCTCCTTTCGCGGATTAGGCAGAAAACAAAGGAGCAGGAAGGAAGCTAAACTAATCTCCCGCTTCTCATAATTTAGCCAATCAAAGGGATGCCTCTGGTAAGGACTACAATACCCAGAAGCACTTGCATTTAAAGCTGCAGCGTCTTATCTAACTTCTATTAGCTGGCTGGGGCAGCACACTTGCCACCACCATATGTCACATTAAATGTGCTTTTGTTATTATATTATTATCTGCCCCAACATTAGGCAACAAATCAAGTTAGGAATATAAACAGATACTCACCTGTCAGACAAGTAGCCAAAGAGTACAGATCCAAGGGTAACCCCAATAAAGAAGAAGGTAGCGATAGCTTGGTTTAGGCCTTTCTTCTCGCACACCAGGTCCCACTGGAACATTAGAACCAGTAATATTAGAGCCTACAAGGCAAACTCTGGCTTTCCTCTAGTCAAAGCTGAGGCATGTTATGTGCCTCCATGCTCCTGATTCCTCTGATCCATAGAGCTGATCATGACCTTCTGTGTGGAAGACTATGGGAGACAGATATAGGCCTGCACAGTTGGTGACTGATGTAGGCCATCATGGCTGTACCTTTAAGGAACCTCCTGGTTTTCCTACCTGCCTGGCACTATGACAATTAATCTAGACTGAGCCCCCTGGCCAGTCATGAAGGCTGCCTTCAGCTGAGTGGTACAGGTTGTGCAGATAAGCAAATTATTAAAGGTAAGGACCACATGGATGTAGCTTTATGCAGCCAGACTTTACAAAAGGCAGTCAGAGCAGGAATTGTCCTTCTTTTAATGAGTATATCCATGTCATCAATTGATATCTAGAATATACAGTGCTCATGTGAAAACTCTCCATATATTAAGGGATCTTTTATGTACTGGCAGGTTTTCTTTACAAATTGTGGCTATCATATGAGGTCACTGCCATACAGAAGCATACCTGGCAAATTTCATAGTGGTCATAACAACCTTCACTAATTGTCACAAGCTTTTGGAGTCTATCTGAACATTAGCATCTCCACGTTTCATCTCCCCAAATTCACAGGTTACAAAATTAAAAACTCGCTTTCATTTGCAATCGGTGGTCCTCACCTAAGAAGCAAAATATGTTTGCATGTGAGGGGGTTTGTGTGTGTCATGTTTGAGGGACCGTTGCTATATTTTCCTCCTCCATCAGATTGAATATATATTTGATGCGTAAAATAATTATTTAATGACATTTGTAATTTCAATCAAAATGGCTGATTTATGTGGAGCAGCACCTCTAGATAATTACAATCATGTGCAAGCATTCTCAGTGAGTGGGTGTGTATGTGTGTGTGTGTGAGAGAGAGAGAGAGTTTATTTATTTAAAATATATGCCTACCCTTCTCCCGGACAATTGGGACCAAGGCAGGTAACAGAGATTAACCAATTCAAAACAACCAACAAATAAGCATAATAAAACATTAATTGTGATTACGGTGGCTGGCACAGCCTTCTCAGAGCATCCAGTCTCCACATGTTGGAGGGTACCTTTTCTCAGTGGCATACAGGCATAGATCCCAAGTGAAGAAGGGTGGGTGGGGTTTTTTTTGCAGTGGATACACTGGGAAAACAGGTATTCATTATACCCAACTGGGCTCTGTATGATTAGGCCACTGGGCAGGCATGTGCTCCAGGAGCATCAAAGGGGCCGCCACAAGCCTCCCACTCCCTGTGCATGGGAAATGTTGTTTGCTCAGGGCTTAGCCTCTTCTCTTGCTACAGAGTTTACAGCATTGCATTAATTCCTTCATCTGCAGACCAGACATATGTTCTCTTATTTATTAATTAAAATATTTATAGCTCTCTTTCCCAATAAAAACATATCCAAATACAGTCAAATAAAACTGCAATGAAATCAATCTGGCCAAAAATAGTCTCTCCCCCCTGCCCCAAAAAAGGATGAGACAGCAGCAGACAAGCGAGAAGGCAAAAATATAACCACAGAGGCATACAGAACAGAGCAGAATCAGATTGAGCCCCAATCAGAAACAGCGGGCAAATTTAACAGAAAAGAATCAGCATTCTTCCAAAAGAATTGAAACATTTGATCAAGGCACTAGTTCAGATCTCTTCTCAAAGTGAATGTTGTGTGTTGCATTTGATCATTAATGTCATAAACTAAAATATATCTTAATGGCTTAATAAACTTGTCGATCTGTACTTAGAATGCATGATTATTTATATTTGGGTTAATGCCTGACAACAGTGCTTTTTTATAGCTCATGCAGTGGCATGGGTTCTCTTGAGTTCACAAGAAACAGCTTTCAGAACAAGAAACTGACAGTGCAAACCCTTCTCATTCCGTTGAAGGGAGGTGTGTAACTCTGTTTAGGATTGCACTGTAGATCTATGCTAATGGGGTCTGAACCTGCTAAGACTCAGATGGGAAAAGATCTTGGGGTCATAGTGGATAGCCCAATTAAAGTGTCAACCCAGTGTGTTAGGGATTATTAGGAAAGAAATTGAACTTAAAACAGCCAATACTATACTAAGAACATAAGAGAAGCCGATGTTGGATCAGGCCAGTGGACCATCCAGTCCAACACTCTGTCACACAGTGGCCAAAAACACCAGGTGCCCTCAGGAGGTCCAGCAGTGGGGGCAGGACACTAGAAGCCCTCCCACTGTTGGCTCCCTCACTCAAACACCAAGAATACTTGCCCCAGACTGAGAGTTCCTATCTATACCTTGTGGCTAATAGCCACTGATGGACCTCTGCTCCATATGTTTATCTAATTCCCTCTTGAAGCTGTCTATGCTTGTAGCCACCACCTCAGTGAATTCCACATGTTAATCACTCTTTGGGCAAAGAAGTGCTTCCTTTTATCTGTTCTAACCTGACTGCTCAGCAATTCCAGTGAGTGCCCATGGGTTCTTGTATTGTGAGAAAAGGAGAAAAGTACTCCTTTCTCTATCTGCTCTATCCCATGCATCTATATACCAATAGCGAAGGCGCCCCCCGTGCGGATACCTAAATCTGCGCAGGGGGGCACCTTGGGGGCAGGGAAGTTTTTCTACACATGGGGGCACTCCCCTCATGTGCAGAAAAATCCAAAAACTTTGAAAAATTTTGGGGGGGATATTTAAATCCCCCGAAAAGTGAAAAGTGTTCTCTGCACATGCGCATAGAATGCTTGGAGGGGGCGGTGCCGCACTGCCATCCGGAGCTTGAGGGTTGGGGGGGTGGGAGGCGGCACAGCGGGCCTAGGCCTTGCTGCGCCGCCTTCCAGAGCTTGGGGAAGGGGGTTGGGGGGTGGGAGGCAGCGCGGCGGGCCTAGGCCTTGCCACGCCGCGCCACCGTCCAGAGCTCGGGGGGTCGGGGGGTGGGAGGCAGTGTGGCAAGCCTAGGCCTTGCCACCATCTGGAGCTCGGGGGGTCAGGGGGGTGGGAGACAGTGCAGCAGACCTAGGTCTCGCCGCGCCTCTGTCCAGAGCTCGAGGGTCAGGGGGGTGAGAGGTGGCGTGGTGGGCCTAGGCCTCACCACGCCGCCATCCGGAGCTCGGGGGAGGGGTTCAGGGGTTGGAGACAGTGCAGTGGGCCTAGGCCTCACTGTGGTGCTGTCCAGAGCTCGGGGGGTCAGGGAGTGGGAGGCAGTGTGGCGGGCCTAGGCCTCGCCGCACCACACTGCCGTCCAGAGCTCGGGAGATGGGCTTGGGGGTGGGAGGCGGCATGACAGGCCTAGGCCTTGCCGCGCTGCCATCCGGAGCTTGGGGGGTCGGGGGTGGTGGGAGGCGGCACGGCGGGCCTCGCCGTGTCGCTGTCCAGAGCTCGCGGGGAAGCAGTAGGCCCAGCGAGCACTGCCGAGTCATGCTGAAGACTGTGGGGAAGAGGGGAAGAAGCGGCGGCACTCGCAGACTCGAGGCCTGCCGGAGACAGGGGGAGGGAAGGAGCGGGGGGGCCACACTGGAGCCGGGGGGAATGGACCCGGGGGAGGAGAGATCATGGGCCTCAGCTCCTTCTCCCCCCCATGAATATCGCGGCCCCCCCTTGTAATCTTATAAACCTCAGTCATGTCACCCCTCAGCCGTCGTTTCTCCAAGCCCTTGTATATGATCTATGGTGAAGCCTCATTTGGAATAATGTGTGCAGTCCTGGTCACTGCATTTCAAAAAGGACATCACAGAGCTGGACAAAGTACAGAAGAGAGCAACCAAGAGGATTATGGGGTTGGAGCACCTTTCCTATAAGGAAAGGCTGAAGAGTCTGGGACTTTTCAGTTTAGAAAAGAGACGTCTAAGGGGGGGACATGATAGAGGTTTATAAAATTATGCATGGGGTGGAGAGAGATGACAAAGAGAACTTTTTCTCTCTCTCCAAAAATACTAGATCTTGAAGGCATCAAATGAAACTGATGGGCAGTAGATATAGGATGGACAAATGGAAATACGACTTTACACAGAGAGTGATTAAAATGTGGAATTTGCTGCCAGAGGATTTAGTGATGGCCAGAGGAATAGGTCTATCAGGGGCTACTAGCCACGATGACCAAGGGGAACCTCCACATTCAGAGGCAGTCAGCCTCTAAATCCCCGAGTCAGGAGGTAACATCAGGGAAGGTCTCAGCCTCTATGTCCTGTTGGCCCTCCAGAGGAACTGGTCGGCCAGTGTGTCAGACAGGATGCTGGACTAGATGGACCACTAGTGTGATCCAGCCGGGCTCTTTTTATGCCAAAGAAATACAGATCACCAGATAGTAAGACTGGTAGCCATGGACTTTCCCCTTTTTAACTGTCCAATGAGCACTGCATTCCCAAGGTACCCAGGATACCTAGGAACCCTCTTCATTCATAATTGCCTGTGTTCCTTCTTTTCCCTTTATTTGAAATTGATTGTTTTGAGAATTTAATTTCAACTTTCATTTATTCAAATGTTTCTAGTCCTCATGGTTGAGAAATTTCTCAGAGACTGGCACCAAATGGATTTTTGAGATGCATTCCCAGGAAACCAGGAGAAAATTTCTTTAGCAGAGGCCCTTTCCACACTAGACCTTTAATCTAGTCCAACGCTGTCTCCTACTAGCTATTCTGTATGACACTCGAGTTCACCCCTCTTTTTATCCCAGTTTTTGTCAATTCTGCATTACATTGTGGTCACCCTGGACTTGGACTGTCATTGCCCTGTTTTACTGTGGGCTTTCCTTCAATCCGGAGTGGCCCTGGTGCAGATTTAAGTGTAGAATTTTTAACTTGGTTTCAATCTTCCCTGCCCCTTTCCCACCATCTAGGACAAACATCCCTGTTCACAAAACAGAATTTATAGCATGGGGTAAGTAAGTAAATTGGAGCGGAACAAAATTATTGCAGAAAACCACAGATAAACAGAGATAATTGCAAGGTAAATGGCTATAAATTGAACACAGAGGAAATCTCAGGGTGAGATCCAAGTGCAGAAAGGGTCAGTATCAGCCAACTCCTGCTCTGCTCTGCTATAAAAGGCAGGAGGCAGTTGAGAGGTAGCTTCTGATTATACTTTTGTGCAGTCTGGATTCTGTTCTGAACTGGAATTTTTGTATTGTACAGAAGGTGTAAACAGACCACTAACTGTGCATTACATATTCATTTATCTATTCTCTCACAAATATCTGATTTTTTTTGGCACATTAGATCAGGGGTCCTCAAACTACGGCCCGGGGGCCACATGCGGCCCGCCGAGGGCATTTTTCTGGCCCACCGGGTGTGCTGCTGCCTGTCCTCCAATTCCCAGCAGCACACAAAGCAGCGGAAAAATTGCAGCCGACTCGTCCCGGGCCACATGACAAAGCCCCGCCCACCTGCTTTCAGTCAGCCAGGAGGAGGCAAAAGGAAGACTGAAAGAGGGTAAGTGTGGGGTGGCAGGCGCCCCGGCTGGCCCCACGTCTCCTAGCCGGCTGAGAGGCCTCTCAGCCGGCTAGGAGACCTGCGCCAGTCCCAAGAGTTGGGCGGGGGTCTTTTTTGAGGCTTTTTGTGCTGCTAGGAATAGGAGGGGGAGAGAGAGAGAGAGAGGTTTCTCTTTCCCATCATGATGCCTGCAGTAGTGGAGTTTCAGGGAGAACGGACCAGTGGATACTCACCGTGAGGGGTCCTTCTCCTCTGAGATAAGGAGGACATCTTGATGGGTGTTTCCCACCCTATCTGTAGGGAGGCAGGAACTAATTCTTCACTTCCTGTCCTCTGGTGGGATACGCCCCTTCAAGTCAGTTCGGGGACTCCCAGAAGCAGTAGTCAGCTGTAAACCAAAGGCTAACCATTACTAGAAAAATATGAACATAATTAGTCTGAACAGTAAACAGATAATGTGGCTTGAACAAGACAGGAAGGAAGATAAACTCAGAATATAGAAAAGGAAGACGATGAATCTTGGGAGGGCGAAGATGTCCTCCTTATCTCAGAGGAGAAGGACCCCTCACGGTGAGTATCCACTGGTCCGTTCTCCCTCTGAGAGGAGGACATCTTGATGGGACCTCCCATAGCAGTGTCCCTTTAACTGGGTGGGACATCGTCTTCAGGCATGAGAGCTTGCTGCAGGACCCTCCGGCCAAAGGCTGCATTGGTCGAGTTGTAGAAGTCGATCTTATAATGCCTGACAAAGGTAGAAATGGAAGACCATGTGGCTGCCCAACAGGTTACTTCCACCGAGGCTCGGTTGGTGAAGGCTGCGGAAGTCACTGCACTTCTGATGGAGTGGGCCGTGATACCCGGAGGAGAGGTATCTTGAGGGCCCTATAGGCTTCTGCTATACATCTTTTGAGAGTGGCACTGATGGATGCTGTGGACATTTTGTTGCCCTTGTTGGGGGGTGAGACTGAGATGAATAATGATTCCGTCTTCCAGAAGGAGCTGGTGCGATGTAGAAGGCTTTAAGTGAACGTCTGACGTCCAGACAGTGGCACAACTTTTCCTTTGGGTGGGTACGGTTCGGGAAGAAGGAAGGTAGGCAGATCTCCTGTGAGCAGTGAAATCTTGAGTTGACCTTCGGGCAGAAGGAAGGGCCGATAGTGAGGACTACTCTGTCCTTATGGAAGGTGCAAAGAGTCGGTTTGGCGGAGAGGGCCCCAAGCTCGGAGACTCTTCTGGTGGAGGTGACAGCTACCAGGAACATGGTTTTCATTCGCAGCCACGTCAGAGGAATCTCTTGGACTGGCTCGAAGGCTGGTTTGGCTAATGCAGAGAGAACCAGGTTAAGTTTCCATGTGGGGAACCTGTGGGGAACCGGTGGGTCCTTAAGTGATGCACCCTTCAGAAAAACGGTGGATGGGAGGGTGTCTGGACAGGGTCCAGCCTTCTACTCTGGGAACTACGGTTACCAAGACAGGTACCTGACAGCGGAGAGTGGACGCCTTCAGACCCGAGTCGTGACCGCCCTGAGGAAGGACAGAACACTGGACAAGTGTGGGTGTAACGGGTTGACCTTCTTTCTCCTGGACCAGCGAACGAAGGCCTGCCAGGTAGCATTGTAGATCCTCTTGGTGGAAGGGTGCCGAGAGGCTAGCATGGTGTCTGTTACTGGTCTGGAGTAGCCTAAGCTGAGCAAGTTTTGCCGTTCAACTTCCAGGCGATCAAACGAAGCCATGCAGGATCTGGGTGCCAGATGGGGCCCTGGGTCAGCATGTCTGGGGATACTGGGAGTGTAACGGGGCAGTTGCCATGCTCTGGAGTTCCAAGAACCAAGGTCTTCTTGGCCAATACGGGGCTACCACTATGATCTCCGTTTGTTGTTCTCTGATTTTTCTGAGGAGCTTTGGTAAAACCGGAGTCAGAGGGTAAGCGTACATGAGACCCTTGGGCCATTGGGAGACCAGGGCGTCCGTCTCTTCTGCTGCTTGATGGTAGTATCAAGAATCTGGCAACCCTGTGGTTGAGTGGAGATGTGAATAGGTCCACCACCGGACGTCTGAAGTGAGATGTTATGAGGTTGAATAGGTCCTCTTTGAGGGACTATTCCCCTTCCTGTAGTGTCTGACAGCTGAGCCAGTCCGCTCTGGTATTCAGCGAGCCCTTGATGTGTTCCGCTCTGATAGATAGTATGTTGTGTTCTGCCTAGGACAGGAGCTTCAGAGCCTCTCGATGGAGTTTTGAGGATCTGGATCCTCCTTGGGTATTGATGTATGCCTATGCCACTATGTTGTCTGTCCTGATGAGGACGTGATGACCGGCGATTTGTTCCCTGGAGTGGAGGAGGGCTAGGCGGATGGCCCGAAGCTCTAACAGGATGATGGGCAGAAGTTGTTCTTCCTTGGACCATAATCCCTGTGCAGGGAGGTGGAGGAAGACTGCGCCCCATCCCAGGAGGCTGGCATCCTTGACAATCTGCTTCCAGTCTTGACATAGAAGCTGTTCCTCTGGGATAGATATAAGTTGGTTTTATTCTAGAGGGCAGGCATGAGAGGAAGCTGGCCACAGGCCTGTGGAACTCAATGCCAAGAATGCCTGAGCTCAAGTATTTAGCCTGTCGTGCAGCACTCAGGTCTCGAACTGCTGAGCTACCAACCTTCTGGTCTGCAGTTCAGCGTCTTAACCACTTGAGCCACTGCAGCCCCTCTTTCATGGCGTGATCCACCAGGGTAGGCTGGCCTTGACTAGGTGAGGGACTGACACGGGGAGGTCCTGTTTTTTGCATTATCCTGGATTGGAAGGGCCATATGAGTTATTGTAGTGGTCTGGCATGGAGGCGCGCCCAGGGCACGGAGTCCATGCAGGAGATGAAGAGGCCCAGTAGTTTAGCCAGGGACATCAGGGTGGATTGTCTGGCCATGATGATTTGTCGTGTGAAGAAGCGGATCTTGTCTGCCTATGTTGAGGTAGGAACATGCAGTTCCAAACCATGTCTAAGATGACCCTGAGGTGCTCTAGGGAGTGCGAGGGGTTCAGGGAGCTCTTCTGGAGGTTTACAAGAAAGCCGTGTGCTTTCAGGCAGCAGATGGTTTCCTGAGTGTCTTTGTGCGCTTTGTTTCTAGAGCTGGAGCGAATCAGCAGGTTGTCTAGATAGGAGAGACATGATGCTCCCTCTAAGCTGTGGAGTCTTGTGAGCAAAAAATTCTACTTGAGAGCTACTGGCATTAAAGTTGTGAGCTAGCGATTCGGCTACTGTATAAATTAGTTTGCTCTGGAGCCACCCTTCCTGAGCTAAGACAAAAATGTGTGAGCTAGAGGCCAAAAAACTGTGAGCTAGCTCACACTAACTCAGCTTAGAGGGAACACTGGACATGGGTGCCTTGTTCCCCAAGGAGGGCAATGGGATGGATGAGGATCTTGGAAAAGACTCTTGAAGCAGTGGAGAGTCTGAATGGGAGCACCCTGAACTGCCAATGTTGGCCTAGGACGAAGAATCGGAGGAACCTCTTGTGACCCGGGAACATGGGGACGTGCAGATACGCCTCTATGAGATCGATGGAGGAAGGAACTCTCCCGGTTGTAGAGCCCCTGAGATGGATTGCAGGGTCTCCATTCGGAAGTGTCTTAGTTTTACGAATCTGTTGACGTATTTTAAGTCCAGTATCGCTCTATAGCCGCCGTTCCTTTTGGGAAAAGTAAGGAAAATGGAACAAATTCCCTGTCCCCATTCCTGGATAGGGACAGGTTCTATGGCTGAGATGGTATACAGGTGTTGGACAGCTTCTATCGTTTTTTGTAGCTTGGAGGCGTCTTTGATCAGGGGAGAGGGAACAAAGTGGTCTAATGGTGTCGTCTGGGAACTAAAAGGGTAATTTCCAAATCCCCTCCTATCAGGCCTGCCCAGGGTATGTGGCATCGCCTTTTCTTGTCCCTAGTTTCTATTAGGATTTTGTCTAGGGAATCTCCGAATAGGCAATCTCTTTGGAATGGGTAAGAAGTGACGGTAGATTTGCTGCGCAGGTCCGCTGGCCAGGCCCTGAGCCGGAGGGTACGCCTGGCAGCCACCACTGAAGCCAGAGCCCTGGAAGGAAAAATCATGGCATCGAGCGTAGCATCAGTGGAGAAGGAGGCGGCCTTGAGAGGGTGGTTAGCTCCTTCAGTGAGACGCTTACTAGACAGTGGGATAAGCTGTATTAGTTTCCTTGACCAGGCAATGGCTGTGTGGCCCACGACTGTGGCTGTAGCGGATGCTTTGATGGCCATAACGGAGGCTTCATGCACTTACCTGAGTGCAAACTTGGCCTTGCGGTCTAGACTGTCTCTAACCAGGCCATCGCCATCCTCGGAAGAAGGCCCAAAGTCTGGAGCGCAATAACAGGAGCATCCACTAGAGGGACCTGTACAAGCTTATTAGTAAAAGATGGTAAGGTATAGAGCTTTCTCACATTAGGTGGGCAGCGTTTGTTTGCCATGGGTTTGGACCATTCCTTGACTAGCTGATTTTCTAGAATTCTGGGAAGGGGAAGACCTTTTCTGCCCCTGGGGTCCTGGGGAAGTAGTCTTTGCTCCCTCTGGGTCTGGAGCCATCTGCTTTTGAGGATCCAGCTGGGTCCTCTCCCTGCAGCTTTGGCTGTAACTCTAATGCTGACAGGGATTTGGAGAGGAGGTAAGGATATTCTTCAGGTTTAAAGAAGCACATGGAGGGCTCTGGAACCTCCATGTCCTCTTCCTCCTCCTCATCAGAGAGGAATTCAGCCTCTCCTCTTTCCCTGGTATCCCCAGTATCACTGTCCTCATAATTAGGTGGGATCCAGTGATGAGGGACCCAGCCGGGGTAGGAAAGTTCTTTCCTAGCTGCTTTAGTGGGCCAGCGAGGTCTGTCTTCCTCCTCGCCCTCTTGGTATTGCCTGTCTGGCACATCTCTATGGGGTTGGTCCTGGTGACAAGGGGCCCCCCATGAGTGGATGATCAATACCTCCTCCCACACTGCTTGTTTAGGGGCCAGGAGTAGGGCAGGGGAAATAGTCTGTTCTCCGTCTCCGGAGTTACTCACGAGTAGACCTTCGGCTGGTGTGTCTCCCAAATGGGGCTGGTGTGCGACCTGGGCATTGGGAAGCTCCTGCCCGTCGTCGCTAGTCATGTCTGGGCTTATGGATGCGGCGACAGCCACTCCGCAGCCTTGGGCCGCCATTTTCTGTGGTCTCCCGGGATCGGGGCAATTCAGAATGGCGCCTGCGCAATCATCCACGTCTTTCTGGGGCCGTTTTTTGGCGCGCTTTTCCTTCTCGTCGCTAGTCATGTCTGGGCTTATGGATGCAGCGACAGCCGCTCCGCAGCCTTAGGCCGCCGTTTTCTGTGGTCTCCCGGGATCGGGGCAATTCAGAATGGCGCCTGCGCAATCATTCACGTCCGTTTTTTTGAAAAAATATTTAAGAAAAAAGGTTTGAAAAAAGTTTGAAAAGGTATGAAGAAGAATGGAAAGTGAAAGTACAAAAAAGGCACGAGTGGCCACTAAGTGCTGCTCTCCCTACTGAGGCAGGAACAGAACTGACTTGAAGGGGCGTATCCCACCAGAGGACAGGAAGTGAAGAATTAGTTCCTGCCTCCCTACAGATAGGGTGGGAAACACCCATCAAGATGTCCTCCTCTCAGAGGGAGAAGCAGCTGGGAACTTGCTGCCTTAAAAAGTTTGTGAGGATGCCGAGTTCTTTGTTTCTTTGGAGAGGGAAAGAAAACAGCCCCGTCAAGGGTGCCTTGCTTGCGCGCGCACCCCCCCCCCCCCCCCGTGCGCCTTCCCTACCCGCAAAATAACATCTGAAATCTCCAACCAGATCTAGACTAACTGATGCACACTTGCATCACTTGTTACGACTAGCAGTGACAAATATGGAACCGGACATTAACCATCTCATTAGCTAAAAGCAGGCCCATAGTTCCCATTGAAATACTGGTAAGTTTGTTGATTTAACTTTACTTGTTCTTCATTTTAAATATTGTATTTGTTCCCATTTTGTTTTTTTTACTTCAAAATAAGATATGTGCAGTGTGCATAGGAATTTGTTCATAGTTTTTTTTTTAAACTATAGTCCAGCCCTCCAATGGTCTGAGGGACAGTGAACTGGCCCCCTGTTTAAAAAGTTTGAGGACCCCTGCATTAGATAATAAACAGTTTAAAAGACACTGTTTTATGGCATGTTGAGACAAAAGCAAAATTGCATATTAGAAAATCCACTCATCATCCTGTTGGCATATCAGATCTTGTAACAATGGTTTTTGAAACAGTGAAATAGATTATAGAGACATTCCATGAATGTGTGAATCCAAATTTCTAGAGAAATTGTGCAAATGAAGCAAAATTGCATATTACGCCAGTAACTGTTTTGCATAATTTACTTTGGTTTTGCTGATCATGGCTGGGGACAAGAAACTACACAGGGCACTAAAATCTACAACTACAGATAATCTTGATCAGGCAGATCTCTGGCTCTGGTGATTTTTGCAGACATAACCCATTCCCTTTCAAGCATCTGGTCACTGCCACAAGGACTGAAAACTTGTCTGGGTTTTTTTTCGGGGGGGGGGGGGGGGGTTTGGGTTTTGGTTTTTTTTGGTTTTTTTTAGAAAACCAAATTCTGTGCCCAATGCTACTATCTGCACATTTTAAAAAGCTCCCTCAAAATTATAATGTGCTAAGAGCCTCCGTGCTAATTAGCCAGGACTCCAAGAGATCAGCCTGTGTTGTGAATTCTATAATTATATAGTCACATTTTTAAAAATTCAACAAGTTGGGGACAATTGCCCAACTTGTTCCAGTGCCACCCCTGGTTGGCAATTCAATCTGCCTGAGTGTCAGTATTTTTACTTGCAAAAGGGAAATAGGCATTCTACTCTGGTTTCATTGGGCTGGATCCACTCAGTCTTGCCCAATTCCCCTTCTTACTACAGTCTCCTTCACACATAGCTCTTGTCTATGCAAGTCCTGTGATCCCAGCCCAGTATTTTAGGTAGTCATAGGGGACCCTTCCTTCCTTTGTCACAAACAGAAAAGCTGGTAGGATCCAATATTTTCAGGATTTCAATATATGACATCAGACTGATGTTTTCTAAAAACCACCCATGGTTTCAAAGGCTTAGGTTTATGCTGTAAATAAATGTAACAGTATAAAACCTGTCAGTGAATAGCTATGGAAAAACATTAGAAGACCAAGATAACATTTTGGAAGGAACTGGACCTTTATGGTTTACAGTTGTTTCCTAAAAACTAGGCATTCATTATTATCCTAGTCAACATGTGACAGCTTGCCCTTTTGCGCCACAATCCCAAAGGAAACACCATGTCTTATAAATAGGGGTATACCAAATGCTTACCTCAGTAGCTGTGGTTGATACATACTGTGAGTGATCGTAGACCCATCCCTGCTGGCAGCTCTGAATGGATGATGTGTTGTCCATATTCCAGGAAGAATTTACCAGCAAGTGATACTGTGGTCTAGAGAACACTTTACAGGAACTCAGCGTCCCATCAGGCTCCCTTGGGAGGCTGATAAGGAAAATTTCATCCTGGCTGAGGTTGGAAATGCCAGTGAAGTTTGGGATAATACAGTGGTGAGAGGGTGAGGCAGAGATGAAATTGTGTAGTAGGAAGTGCATGGGAATGACCAATCTGGGCAGGCAAAGCATCAGGTAAACCTGCATCTGGTATTTCCCAAAGCCATCCGCCTGCAGAAGAAGCTCCTCAAATTTCATTGTTTCTTGGAAGATAATTGGGGACAGAGAAGACAGAAGAGCTGAATGACTGGATGGAGAAGCTGGAAGAAGTCTGGCTGTTGAAGTTGATTAAGCACTTCAAGCAGGCAAGGTTAATTTCACAGTGAACAAGCAGCCTTACAGACCTAATGAGCATCTAGTCATGAGACTTGGAAGAGACAAGGCTTTTATAATGAGCTCACAAGAACTTTTCTGTATTCTTCCAACTAATCTTGGGAGACCACACAGTCATGAGTGGAAAAGGGGATGGGCAGGAATGTGCAGTGATAAGCAGCTCCAGGAAGAACCATATGCAGCCTATATTCCAAGTAGTGGAGTTCATAAGGTTAAAAAACTTATAAAGAATCTGTGATGCTGTCAGCTCTATGGTAATAATTTCAAGCAGGCTCATAACTGAGGCCTCAAAAGTGGCTAAACCACAACCATTTTTATAAACAAACCTTTGTACATTTATTTATTATAGTAATCTGTGGAACATCAACAGCCTGGGGAAAAAGACAAAACCAATTCTCATCTAATGTATGAATTCTTCCATATCGGACACTTGGAGGCAATGCTTATCGCGGGAGATCAGATGAGCAGTTCAAACTTTATTGAAAGCTTTCCAGTTAGAAACTGTACCCAACCTTTGCTTTAAAAACATGAGATTCAACACCTACATATCTAGAGTATTGCAGCTTATTTGGTCTTTACCCGTCAGTCCTAAAAATGGGAATGTGCCTTTTCTCTGAGGTAGAATGGTGGATTCTCCCTGAAGAAGCTAAGAGCCAAGCAGCCCTTTAGACTTATGCTGTTAATTTCTGGGCATAGGCTTCATGTCCTGCAAACGAAGGGATTTGTATGTGTGCTGAAAGTGTGCCTTTTGGGTGTGGTTCAAGGACTTATGAAGAAGAAGGTCACACAGCATCAAGTTGTTGTAACCCCAACCCTCTAAAGATGATTGTTTTGGCAGCAACCAGTCAGTTGTCTGTGTTGGGAAATGAGGTTTTATGGTCCCTGGATCTATTGGAAGTTTATTCCAAGGGTAAACTCTGTCTGTGAAGACCTGGTAGTTCAGACTTCTACTCCAAGTAGTTTGCTTCTCTAAGGGTCTGCATCAGAAAAAGCATATGGGGATCTGTCAAACAGCTTTTTTTTTATTTTTCATGTATCATCAGTAACAATTTTATCTAAATATTAGCCAAGGTTTAAAACGCTTCATATGTATTAATGGCATAGCAATATTAAGCAAATGATAAAGCACACTCTGTATAAGGTAAACATAGCTTAGAAAAGTAGCGTTGTAGAATTAGATATAGATAAAATTAATAAAAAAAAAAAAAAGAAAGAAAAAGCATATGGGGCAAGTTGAAGTTATTCAGTGGCACCACAACAACTTGCCAAGGAAGCCATATTGTAAGCCGCCCTGAGCCCGCTTGCGGGGAGGGCGGGGTAAAAATGTGAAATAATAAATAAATAAAATAAATAAGCTCCTGTGAAAATGCCTTGCAATTTTACCTGAATGGCAGGGTTTTTAATAGCCATCACATATAAAAACTCAGTTAAGCTTTGGACCCTGTCAGAACAACTTCTGCCATTTGTGGGAGCTCTCTAAAGTACTGCAGAACTAGACTAAGATGTGTTCCTTGGAAACCTCCTTTATGATATTGGATATCTTTCTCTTCCTGCCTACATTGTCACCCTGCTGCCCATTTGCTCTTGGCTTCAAGGCCTTATACAGCATCCCACAAGCTCTCACTCTTGACAGAAAAGGCATTCTAATTACTTTTGACTGCCCCCTCCCCTCCTTTCCATCTAGTTGACCAGACTTACTACTCAGTCAGCCAGAATAACCAATTACGTTGGCAGAAAGGATAGAACACAGAGTTCATGTGCAGCACTTTCAGTGAATTTAGGAATCCCCCCAGTAACTATGTCAATGCAGCATATATGTATGGATTTGTATAAAGCTATTTACAGTGGATTAGATCTTCCAAGGAACACTTTTTCTTACAGTTTTTTCATTCCTCAAGCAACTCGGCTTTCCTTACCTTGGCCATAACTACCTTATGAATAAAAAAGTACAGACTCAATCAACAGAAGTTGAAACAGAGACCCGATATCTCCTAAAGGAGAAGCATACTCACAGTAAAGTTATTTCCACAGAGAAATAATGACTCCCATAATCTCAAATGAACACAAAGATTTCTAAGCCTGCAGCAGAATAAGATACAACCACTACCACTCATCTGAACACCTCTTAAACATGAAGATTTGCTCTCTCCAGACATGCAAGCATACTCAGGAGCAAGCTAGACATGATGGCTGCAGACCTATGTACTATCACATGCAAAGCGAGGGGTAGGGTTGCCAGGTCCTTCCAGGCAGCCAGAAGGGAGGCCCAGCCAACATGCAGTGATGTATCAACACAATTGCCCATGTGACCCAGAAGTGATGTCATCATTTCAGGGAGACGCTTCTACCATAAGAGTTTTTGACCAAATACCCAAGCATTGCCCCATGACGACATCACTTCGAGGTCATGTGGGCAGTGACATAGGCATGTTGGCTAGACCTCCCTCTTTTTCAGGGTAAGTTCCCCCCACTGGCCAGCTGACCAGCAGTGGGGCAATGGGGCCTGGAAGCAGGAGACCCCCACCTCCACCAGGGGTCTGGCAATCCTAGTGAGTGGGAGGTCTGACTTAAAGAGCAAAACAAGGTCACTGAGGCTTACCTCCCAGCAGTTCCTCTCCTTGACTGCTTTTCTCTTAGCTGGGCTCACTTCCAGCATTAGAGCCCAAGTGGGGAAAGAAATGCCTACAGGGGGCATCCCACACTTCCTCACAAGTTCGTTCTTTTTGCTGTTAAAATTGCTCTCCTACCCTCATCTTCATGATTGTGGCATATCTTAACTTACTTACACACACTGCATATCTAGTGTGCCCGTTACACAACAAGGAACCCATCTGTACACATTCAGTCAGGAAAAACACATAAGACAAGGTTAATGGTGTTGTAAGTCGCAATGGGTGAAAAACTCAGCTCTAAAACAAGTGCAGTGTTCCCTCTAAGCTGAGTTAGTGTGAGCTAGCTTACAGTTTTTTAGCCTCTGTTCCACACATTTTTGTCTTAGCTCAGGAAGGATGGCTCCAAAGCAAACTAATTTATCCAGTAGCCAAATCACTCGCTCACAACTTTAATGCCAATAGCTCACAAAGTAGAATTTTTGCTCACAAGACTCCACAGCTTAGAGGGAGCATTGGAGCTAACTACCTTCATAGGACCCTCCTAAACTATATGTTGAGATCATAGACAGGTTCAGTAGCCCCAGCTAAATTAAAGTATCTTAATAAAAAGTTTTAAGTTTGGAGCTAGAGTAATCCTCAGAGGGCAGATGGGGACATATAAAGCTCATGTTTTGAATATATCCTACAGTTTAGTCCTTAGCAATCTGCCCTTCTGAAACACAAACTATTTCTCAGGATTTCTACAGTAGCCATTTCAAATGGAAGCTGGAACTTTTAAGTTCAACATCAGTTTCCCCTGACACACATTTCCCTCAGGCAAAGAACCAATTAGGCAACCTCCTTGCTTTCTCGCTTCCACTCAGCTTAAACATCCACATGAACTAAACATAGCCTTGTAACTTCCAGATAATTTTTTGCCAAGTTTTAATAACATTTTATGTGACACATCCTTCTTTTATGAAGTCAGTCATTACGGTAATTCTGAAATTCCACACTATTGCAGTAACCTGAGGCAGCCTCTCCAGCATGATGGGCACATGATACTCATATGTGCTAGCGGAAGAGCAGGGCTGAGTGTGGCTAATACGTTGCTTCATTATCTCAGTGCAACAGTGCAGCTCCTAGTAAACCCAACCTTCATTTGCATTCCCATTTATACTGCACGATGGGACAGCATCAGTACCAAAATCGCCACTGTGACAGGAGCAGAATAGCAGCTGGGCCTTTACAGTTGTTGTCCCAAGGCTCTGGAACGAAGTCCCAGAGGAGATGTACCCTTGGACCTCGCTTTTATGCTTCTGTAATGTAAGCAATGCAGGAGCATCTTCTAATTACAATCATATTGTATGACCTTAGGGGAATACTGGGCTTTTTTATAGCACTAAACATGGTTTAGATATTTGATTTTGGCGGTTGTGGGACTTAATGAAAGCAACAAATCAAGGTGCCAATTTTCATGTGCTCTGCATCTGGTAAAAACACATTTGTTTGCCAAGGCCATCTGAAAGTTTTTGTTGTTGTTGTTGTTACCCATTTTCTAACTGTTCCTTCACCTACGAGCAGGCCCGTAGCTACTGTGGGGCCCACGGGGCCCGATCCCTTCGCAGTTTTTATGGGGGCCCTTCCTGAGCCTCGGCTCCCCTTCCCCAACTCCCCCCAACTGCCTGTCAGCAGGGAGGACAAGGGCAGTGATTTCAGAGGCGGTATGGAGGCACCAGTAGTGGCAGCAGCGAAGCTGGGCTGAGAGAACCGCCCAGGCAGGTAGTGAGCATGAATGGTGGGGGGAGAAGCCTATGTCTCAGGCTCCCACCAAACATTCGCCATGCTGCCTGCCAGCAGCAGGTAAAGCCCAGCCAGGCAAGGCAAGGAGGCAGGCAGGCGCCTCCTCTGGCCCAGGCTAGGCACACCCAGATGCACTCCAACTTGCTTACGAGCCTGTACACGGCACCTTCATTTCTAGCCTGGCCACCATGTGCCTTGGGAGGGAGCGGAAAGTGGAGATCATACTGGCCCTAGTGATGTGCCGTGGGAAGAGGCACTTGGGGGGGGGGGGGAGCCAGACCTGGACGCTCTGCAGGGAACGCCTGACCTTGTGGGGGGGAAGCTGCCACCGCTGCAGCCCTTGCTCTGGAGCCTTTGATTGAATTAGCTGGCAGGGGGCTCCTCCCCAAAAAGGCCTTAGCTACGGGGCTGCCTATGAGATATCTGCTAGCCCTTTGATTTGAACTTTGGACACTTCCACAGTGTTTATAATAGTAACCATTGGATTTTCAAATACCCATTTTTCAGCTTTGTAGGAGCTACCTTGCATTTGATACCGCTGTTGTGCTTGCTTAATCCACTACTGCTGTTGCAAGAATGTTTTTTTTGGTTTTGTATGTGGAGTTTTTTTTGTTCTTAAGGTGAAGGCATTCGATATTTTTAACATGCTGTCTATATTATTGGATCGTAAGCTGCCCCAAGACTCTTTTTTTGCCTAAGAGGCAGAGTAAAAATTCTTTAATAGACTTTTCTTTGAAAAAGAAAAACTCAATGGTTTCTTTTGTTTAGAGGCCATGCATGGTTGCTACCTAGACCATCAGACCTTCATCTGCTTGGTAATGTTCTGTAAGAGAAGGGGCATAACAATAGGGAGGACTCTTAGGTTAGTGGCAGACCACTAGTGGCCTTGCCTTTGCAAAAGATTCTGAAGACACAGGAGCTTCTGAAGATGTCAGATTCTGAATGTCACAGTGCTGAGCTAAATGGACCAATATTCTGACTTGGTATAAGGCAGATGCATGCATAGAGCAGCTTACCCAGGATTCCCAACAGTTTCCCATTCAGGCAGTGTTTAGGGCCAGACCTGCTGAGCTTCAGCAACAGATCTGCATCATGTACCCTCAAGGGCATGAGGGTTCCCTGAGCTGTAGAACTCATTGCCGAGATATGGCTTGTTCCCCCTACAGACACCCCATCCTTTGAAGCCTCAAACTCACCACACTTTCAGAACTTCATATTGTACCTTTGGAGATTATCATTGTTAGCAGACCATTAAATAAATGGGAAAAGACACATCAGCGAAAAGGTAGGCGAGCTTTTTAATGGCATGATCAAGAGTTCCCTTTGAATAACAAATCTAGTAATGACTGCTGCTTCTCATACAAACAAGAAATGACATCCTCTTTTTTTATTAAATCATAATCCGGAGTTACGAAAATGCCAGGTGGATCTGTACACAGACAGCTCTTCTGTGATGCATGCCAGACTGTTATGGCTGAGAAATTTGCCATGCAATTTTAAACCAGATTTTAAAAATTATTTCTTTGTTTGCGGTTGTACATTCTAGTTGCAATGTGTAAAACATTCTAGAGCTGCTTTCCTAAAGAATGTGAAGAAGATATGTAGAGAGGGTTTACCTTGGAGCCTACTAATGTTTTAGGCCAGGTAGCAGAAGTCCTGTCTCCAAGCCAGAATATTCTGCTCGGTTGAGTGAGAGACAATCTTCACATACAGCTGCTCTTTGCTGCGACATTTCCAAATTTAAGAATAAGTTCTATCATTGAATACCAAGGCAACGGTACCTTCATTTCAGTTCCAAATTCAGTTCAAGCGCTCAGCCACATAAGTTACATTGTACAGCACAGTGCCTTTTACAGGTTACATACATCAAGTCCTATTCATTCATCACTCAAGCTGGGTTTTTCATGCCCTCTTACATCTTTTGATTGACATTCATGGTGAAACATCCTGCAGCCATTCCACAGCTCTACCTAGTCTAAGTTGCAAAGGTGCACACATGTCCCCTCCTTGTATTTGCTCCACAGCAACCCAAAGGTGAGAACATTCCAAGAGAAACCAGGCCTCCCACAAAACACTTGGCTGTCCCAATTTTTTTAAAATCCTCCAGATCTGCAAATACTTTGCTAGTTAGGTTAGCAAGGTCTTTCCTCCCTAGCTACAAGCATAAAACGTAAGGAGACTGATAACTCCTGTTAGAAATGTTTGTGTCCCAGAGTGCATAGCAGAATCACAAAAACAGCCCACATTCGTGTAAATGTGGGGATGAGCTTGCTTAACATTATACAGAACCTCTTTCTCTTATTTACAGTTTCCTTTGTGCATAACAGACTCACAGATTCTGCTAATTTCTATAGGCCAAACTAGACATTATGGTAGACATTGCCACTGAAAACAGCCCCACTTCCTGGGGTCTCATTCCCACCTCTTCCTCTTTAAATTCTAGCATGGGAATTTATGGGAAGAGAACCATGTACACTGCCCTGAGCTTTCTGGGCAAGGGGCAGGAAAAAAAATGCACTAGACAGATAGTAAACCTCTTGTTTATTTATTTATTTATCTATCTATCTATCAGATTTATACCCCGCCTTCCTGGCTGAGGTCGGCTCATAATGTCACACCATTCTGCATTTTCCAACCCAATCTACATATTATTGGGTATTAATAGCAAGGGATGAGAAAATATAATATCCCATGATTCACAACATGAATGATGTTCCAGTGGACAATACTGCAGTAGGGCGGACCTAGATATGCAATGAGCTATTTTCAGCAGAAGCTATACATAACATTTTCTTTGTTGCTTTGAGGTCACCATTTGCTTAATCCCTTTGGGGGTGTGCAAAAAAAAAAAAAGAATGGTATTGTCCAGGTTCGGGTATATTGAACCTGAAAAATATCAGTATTTCCTGATATTCCTGAATCCCAATAGGGTATGGTTTTTGGATTCGGTAAATATACCGGATTGCTAGATTTTTTGGGGGTCCATTATACCTTATGGGGACCATTATAGTCAATGGTCCCCATAGGGTACAATGGAGAATCGATCTGGGGTTATCTGGTGCTCTGTGGGGCTGTTTTTTTTAGGTAGAGGCACCAAATTTGCTGGTGCCTCTCCTCAAAAAAACCCCCGAGTTTCAAAAAGATTGGACCAGGAGTCCAATTCTATGTGCCCCAGAAGAAGGTGCCTCCAATCCTCCATTGTTTCCAATGGAGGGGGGAAAGGCATTTAAAGAGAATGCAGTCCCTTTTAAATGTCTTTTGCAAGCCACAGCTGAACTCTGAAAGCATTTAAAGGGCTCACTTTTTATCTGAATGCCTTCTCCAAGCTATGGCTTCACCTGGAAGGACTGCAAACCCTTTAAACGCCCTTTAATGCCAGCTATAAACTGAATGTATATCCCATATCCCTAATCATTTTGAAAATGAATTCTGAGGAGGAGAAAAACTTTGCCAGAAGAGTGTCTGAAATAATCCCCAGCCTCATCTGTGATTAAATTCATGGCATAGCTCTAAACCACTATTCTCTGGAAACCTATGGTCACAAAGATGTGGCATCGTTCTGACCCTTCTAATACACAAGACAAAATACTAAAAGAAGAAAACAAAGAGAAATCACCAGAGAAATCTGCTGAGGAAAAAAGGGGGAAGAAAAAATACAATGAAGCCGCACTAAACTGAAAAGGCAGCTGGTGGGTGACTTTGAGAGGCTGCTTGCTGTTCACAATCTTGCTCTTTGACGATCTTCTTGTTTTTAATGCTGAACCTGATCTGCTGACTAAATTCTTGGTCATTTGCTCTAATGTGTTCTTGGAATTCTCAACTATTTTAATATCCATCTTTCCTCTTGTATAAAAAGAACAAGTTCCTTCTGAATACTAGTGCTTGGTTAAGAATAAGCTCTTCCTCTCGGTTCCCTCCCTCCCATCCCTTCCCTGTCTACACTCCTTTCTGTTTCCTTTGTTAGTTAGTCTTTAGATTGCAAACCTATGGGAGGGAATCAACTTTCCTAAAAACTTCTTCTGGATTCTTTACAAGTGAACAGTGATGAATACTGGGGAGGGCTATGGGTACAGTTGAAGAGATTTCTCTCCACTGATCCAGTTGTGATGCCAGCAGGACAGAGATCTCATCTGTACAGATTAGTTGAGGTTTCAGCAGCTGACTGGTGGAAATTAACAGCTGCTCAAGGCATGGTCCATCCACTGTAGGTAACAAACATGCCACATCCAGGGTACTGACTTGATGGGGGAAAGCATCAATCTATGCATAGCATGTCTGCTCTTCTATTGGTTATTGTGCAAATTATTACTGTTAGGAGCATTTCACTCAAGGTAGGAAAAAAGGCAACGTTTTATGGTAGTGATTATTTAGGGAAAGGAATAAAACAGCCAGTATTGTAATGCTCTTGTATAAATCCATAATGCAACTGCCTCTGGAATACTGTGAATCATTCTGGTTGCTCCATCTCAAACGCCGTAGGGCTAAAAACAAAGGTGCATTAAGAGCAACCATTTTAAAAAATGTTGATGTGTGGGTATGGTGGTCACCTCAGGCAGGTTCTGGAGATGTGGCATGCCACTGTTCTAAATGAATAAATGCTAAATGTTCATGCCTGACCCAGTGCCGGGCTACTTTTCATGCGACGGAAAAGAACTGCGTTGCAGTCACATGGTCAGGTATGAAAAATGAACACACATTTTCCCACAGCAATCACTCATCTATCCAGGCATGTGAAAGAGCTCAAAGTGGTACCAAGCGGAGAGCCCTCTATGGAGCCCATTCCCAGGGCTGGATCTGGCTGCATCAAAGGTTCTGGGGTGGGAGAGTGCAGAGGCTGCTTTGCTAACTGATCCCCAGCACAGAGATGCCAAATTTCAGAAGCAAAATACAAGTCGGCAAGGATTAAAGGCCCTCAAGGGCAGACTGCAGTGTACCTCAAAAGCATTTGTGCTGGTTACTGGTTGGTTGTTTTGGAGGGGGGTGGGGGGGGTTACAGCTTTTATGTGTGTTCATGACATTGCTATAATTGTCAACAGCCACCCTTCCTACCATCCCTAATAAGCAGGCCAGTTAAATTGATGTATGTTGGAGGGGGCTCTCTCTCCCTATCCCCGTGAGTACCACTGCTGTGACAATTCTGCAGAAAGGATAGCAAAATGGAATGAGAAAAGAAACAGCCACAAGAGAAGAAGAGAAGAGGAGAAGAAGAGATTGGATTTATATCCCGCCCTTCACTCACTTAAGAGTCTCAGAGTGGCTTACAAACTCCTTTCCCTTCCCCTCCCCACAACAGACACCCTGTGAGGCTGAGAGAGCTCCTTCCCAAGCTCTCCTTGAGAGAACAGCTGGTCCAGAGCTATGGCTTGCCCAAGGTCATCCAGCCAGGTGCAAGTGGAGGAGTGGGGAATCAAACCTGGTTCTCCCAGATTAGAGTCCGCGCACTTAACCACTACACCAAACTGGCCAAACAAGTGGAAGGTTTAAATGGTAGGTGTGACATTGGGCAATGGGATTTAACTCTTTCCTCCAAAGATCCTCCTGGAGAGCTATTAATTGGGGGGGGAGGCATCCTTACTGTACTTGTGCTCCCCCTCCCAACTTCCAGTATTAATAGTTTCTGGGATGACTTTCTGTTGGGAAAATGGTATGTGGCAAAGGTTTAAACCCCTCCCCAACACATAGCCCCATCTAAATCCTCTCCCAGGTGATTTTTAAGGTTAAAAAACACTTTGAATGATCTGATCATAGATCTCCCATGCAACATGTGGTCTGACCCTCATGTGCTAAGAGACTGGGCAAAGGATTAATGTTCTGGATATTCCAAAATTATCAGCACAGTGCCACAAAGGAAAAGGGGAACATGCAGTAAGAAAGCTACAAAATTCTGAGGTGGATACTAGACAATGAGTGGGCTTTATGATGTGGAGTACTAATGGCTTCAATGTTTGGTTGCTCTCTACTCCTGGAATGAAGCCTTATGAAAGTGATCTTTGGCCCTGTATTCATGTTTTGTTTTTTAAACAAATTACTCTTTATATCATGGTCTAAAGGAAATCTCTAGCTACTGTTGCTGTGTGTCCCATCCGTCCATCCCCACTCAATTCACTGCAAATGCAACAACATTTGCATTCACCTCCTCTCCAAGGGATCTGGGCCCCCCCACCACCAATTTCTACCTATTCAGCCCAACAGCCATCCTGATTCTTAAAGGATGTTCATTTGAGAATTGAGATCCTGCACAAATACAAGGAAAAGTAATAAATTGCCTTATTCCCTCCATTTCCTTATACATCACAATACCCTTCAACTGTATCTATATTATTTTTTCCTCCATATTTGTACCTAATACTGATCCTATAAGAATGGTGGACTATAAGTTTTTTTTCTCCCTCCCCGCCAGATGTCTATCATCAGGCTTAAGAAACAAAAGGGATGCATCTGGGAAGAAGACACTCCTGCCAGCCAGCCAGAGGGGACCGATATTTTCCAGCTGTCCTCCTTCCATTTCAGAAGCCACTCTGCCACTGTGATGTTCATAGGGGTTCGATGACCCCCCCAAGGGCATGACTTCTGGGAGCACCACAGACTACAGCAGAAAGGGGAGGTCTGAAAATGGACTTCCTCAAGCACTCGTAGAACCACCCCCTAGTAGTTAGGAGATAGATGTATCTAATTTATGGGGTACCACTGTGCAAGGAGTTCTCCTGGGTGGTCTCCACAGAAGCGCAGCTGCCATTCTTTTCAATAACAGGGCTAGCCCAGAAGAATTTCCTACTTCCCAGAAGGCAGGGAAGTGTTTACTATTCAGATTTCTATTAAGTTCTCTCTAGGATGTGCTTACTCCACCTCTTTCTTGCTATTACACAATACTGATCTGGTGCTCTTTCAGTGAGAGCCAGTATACACTTTACCATTCTCACAATACCTCTGCAAGGCAACTTCTCCACAGCTTCCAATCTAGCATCATTCTCCATGTGGTTCTGGCATGGAGATCTTTAAATGTAACTTGCATAGAAAATATGTTGCTTGTGTGGAAACTCAAGTGTAATGTGCTGGAACCACATAGAGAGCAGTGCTACAAGGTTGGTGTGAAGATGTTATGTTGTTTCAACTGGAGGCAGCATGACAGAAGTGCAGATCAGCCCTGTATATAAATTGGCTTAACTTCTTTTCACTAGGCAAAAGTCAGAGGGCATGCCGATACAATATGTTCACCGTTACAATGGACTAGGTAAGGCCATGTCCCAGTGCTGGCAGACAATTGCATCTATCTGGCCCTTCCCTCAATATTTTCTATGGATTAGCTGGAACAGCACTGAAAGACCTTTGCCCTAACATTTGTTACCTCTGATTGTCAGTAAGAACCCTGCCTTTACCTTCTCCCACTGACTGAATGGTTGACATTCCCTTGTTGCATATGGGACAAATTTGCAGTCTGAGAAAAATCTGCCCTTCATGCCAAAAGTAGATGGCCCAGACCTCAGGGACACCATAATGGGTTGCACACCCTTTAATATCCTTGCAGGGAGGGTGGGATACAAATCAAAGCAAGCAAACAAGCAAGCAAGCAAGCAAGCAAATAAAGAAAGAAAGAATTTTTCACTATACACACTCTGTGCATCATAAGGAAGGGCATTTTGCTAGGAGTACAGAATGATCAAACGCCCCCTGCTGATTGCACAGCATCAGATTTATTTAATAATGTGAGTTCTGTATTGAATCATATTATAAGACTGCTGCATGACTTTGATCTGCTAGCACCACACAGGCATCTGTACAAAGAAGGAACTTGTTTCACTCACTCCTCATTAAAAATGCTGGCATTTGGACAGCATGACAATTACGGGACCTGGCAGTAGGGTAAGCCAAAATTTTAAAAGACCCTTTTAACTGCAGCCTGACACATGAATGTTAAGCAGGTGAAGCTTTTTCTAGCATGGAGATGAGCAGAAGGTTTTATTGCCTGAGTTTCAGTGGGACATGCTGCACAAAAATCAGAGAATCAGGAACAATAAAAATATTACCTACACAAAGGGTCACGGGTTGAAACACTTAACCGTAATTTGCTTCCTTTAGCCACAGACTGAAATGAAGTTTGCAAACCATAATTTGCATTAGCTCTGGATAACATCTGCTCAGAGCAAACCATGGTTTGCTACCCACCAGATTCTATCTTCTTGGTTAAATCAGTTTTCCAATCTCTCCAGCCTTTCTCTGCTTGCAAGGCAGCCAAGCGAGTCTCCCTATACCCTAGGGATAATGGTTTCACTATACATAATGAATCTTATATAGGGTTTATGGAACAGACCATGTTTAGTGCCAACTATGGTTAAGTGTGTGCTGAGGCACAATGGGACACCTACTAGATTGAATTGTGGGGTTTATTTATTTATTTTAAAACAGTGTTGAGAAGACATGCCTCACTATATTATAGGCTGAACCATCGTGGTTCTAACTTACAGAAAACATAGCTGAGTGACTAATCCAGCCCTGTCACTAGCAAATCTGTTTATGTGAGCAATCTTTACACCAAAATCTGGAGTAATTGCCTATGCAGAAATGCTTACCCATGTAGCTGCAAATACACATAACACAAGAGTAGTCCTAGAGGATGATATGAAAGGTCTCAGTGACTTCTAAAGGTCAACTTGATGAAAAAACAAATACCATGTATAGGAGGTTGAACTGTTTTTGAGCTAGATAGTCTTCTCTCAACCTCAAATGGCCTCCTAGAGCACTATTTGCCTGATTGGGGGAAACATACAGGTTGCCTACATGATTTCCTCAGTGGAGCAAACAGTGCTCTAGCAGATGTTTGATTCTGGAAGAATGGAACAGAAGGGCTGACTCTTTCTCCTGGTAGTTCTAATCCAAATAGGGAGGGCTGTGGCTAAATAGCAAATAATTTGCAGGGGTTCCATTCAAGAATTTTCCAGCCTCTCAAGTGATTTGATAGAGTCTCCCCCAGTTAATGCAGAAGCACTCCCAGATCCTTCTGAAGATTGTTCTGTGTGAATTGCCTATCAAACATACCCCCAAATGACCATCCTAGTGTTTGAAATATATGCCACTTGGTCATAGAGCAATCAAGATACCCTGGAATTCCAAAAAAGGTAATCTAGGATTGTAAACCAAAACTGTATGTGTTGCTTGAAATTCTGCACAAGTACAGAAAATCCACAATATTTACTATTGTATTTCCTGAGAGTTTAAAAAATAAGCTTCTAGTTCTTATGGCTGCATAGCCTCAAGGCTTTGAAACAATATCTGTCAGTGGAGAGCTCAGGAGGAGCTCAGGAGAATTTCTCATGGGCTTCGGTATCCCATGGGCTCCTTGGTCCTCCCGTGGCTAACAGAGAATAAGGGGTCGATGCAACCATTTAAGAAGAAAACTTAAATAGAATAATTCAGATAGACATACATGTGTAATTAAATGGGAGCACGCTATCACGTCCCCTGTGGATCAAATTTTAAGGGTTATGTGGGAACTAATTGGGGCATGCAGAATGATAAGATTGAGTGGACCATTGCAAAGTTCAGCATGATGCTGACATATACTTTCTTCATGAGGAGGGAGGGTCCGAGGGTCCCTCCCTCTCTTTCTCTTCCCAAGCAGCTTGGGGAATGGAGATTTGAGCAGAAAACCACCAGAGAGAAACAAGTTCAGCAGCTTCTCTCTGTCTACCCTTCCTGCATCCCAACCAAAACACCGAGGGGAAAGCCCACAGAGAACTCCATGTAACATATACTATAAAACCACAGGCATAGAACTCTCTTAGAGTGAGATGACAACTACAGTGATGATTAGAGTTTGTATGGCAAGCTGAGCACATTCAATCAGAAGACTGCTTTGCTATGTGTCTAATTGTATGTGGCTCCTTTAACATGTCTGTTGGCTGTACGACTGCCAGGCCACAGCTGGCAAACCCCAAGAGGAAATGAGAGGCAGGACCTGGTGCACCAGCAGAGTGCCGGCACACTTATGTCACTTCTGGTAAAAAACAGATGATATGGTGAACACCCTAGCATTTTGCAAAAATTCTATGGATTTGCTCCTTTTTCCTCGCCCATTTCTTCCCGTCGGCACCCAAGGCACCAGTGGACAGCAAGACCCGACACCAGGAGGCCTCCTGCTATAGTGGGAGGGCTGGTATCCCTAACTGGATGATGCCAGTTGGCTGTGAAGGCAACAGGCCATGCTAGTTCCAGAGCTACAGGAAAAGGACAGACAACGTAAACAAAGCTGATGTTAAAACAATGGGGAAGTGATGCCTTCAATATGTTAATGATATGCCTTTGGGGATGAAACCTTCAAGTGGCCTACAAAAATACCGATACTGGCCTAAAACACTGTGTGCTGGTTACAAGAATCTATTCACCCAATAGGTCACCCAGCACAGAGGGATATGGGATATGGAGAACATTGTACAAAGATCAGAGATACAAGACAATCCCAAAGAGGAAAGCCAAAAAAGAGAAGAGGGTGAAAGAAGGAATGGACAGAGCTCAAGAGGCAGCTAATGACAGCAACATGATGCAACACCAGAGAGCTTCCTGAGCTGCCACTTCTGATGGAAGGCTTCAGAGAGAAGATTGCTAGTTACGTTGCATTATCCTCTCAGGTTTCAGCCTTCCTCAGCCCACCAAGGGTAGACACTGGTTTCTTCTGGTGTGGCTTGGCTATAAATGCCCATGGCATGTATTTAATACTTTCTCTTTTATAGTCTTCCTGCATTTTCTGCCCTTCCTAGTCCTCCTGCAACATTCATTTCCCAAATTCTTGTCCCATTCTACTCACACCACTACTTCTTGGCTGACCATGAACTAGCTCTCATGTAATGTGAATCTTTATAGTATAACTCAAAACATGCCTCCACCTTTAATGTGTGTGAATCCTAACTACCACAACCTACCTAACAGGACCTTTCGAATTTATTGTGGTTTCAAAACCTTGGGGCCTCAAGTATGACATCATACTATATGAAAATGCCTCAGAAAGGCAGGAGAGGCACAGAGAATGGTCAAACAGGAAAACAAAGCCACGGGGACAAGGACAGGAGGAATGGAAGCCTTCAAGATCTGAAGAAACGCTGAAGAAGAAAATGGGAGAGAAGGACTGGTCTACTGGAAAGAGGGCAGCCAAGTGGAAAGATCGAAACTTACATACAGGGAACTTGTCAAGGGAGAAATGGGGATGCTGGATGGGAAAGCACAAGGAGGGCATGAGGAGCAGAGGAGGAATGTGGGTGGGAAGAGAACTAGATACAGGGGGATATCTGGGAGAGTAGAGTTTGAAAATTGCCACAAAATGCTTCTAAAACAATTAAAAGCCAGGACAAAAAACCTACACAAGAGGATTATCCTAGGAGCTTGAGCACCATATCCATGAAATTGGTTAAAAAGCAATGCAGACTGTATGCCGCAGTCCTTACTGAATCAGAATTTGACTTATGGCGCTTTCACACATGCTAAATAATGCAGTTTCAATCCACTTCAGCAACCATTTGCAAGTGGGTTTTGCCATTTTACACAGTAAAATCCAGTTGCAAAGTGCACTGAAAGTACGTTATTTAGTGTGCATGTGAAAGCACCGCATCTCTGATGCTCCTTAAGCAAGGATGGATGTGGGGGGAATGACCCTGGGAAAGGGCCCTATCCACATCCTGCCCTGGTCTCGCCGCCACCCCCCCCCCCCCAAAGGAGGGAGCGTGAGCCTGCTTAGCCACCCCTGAGCAGATGGTGCCCAGCCTGGCCAAACCACACAACACCACACTCTGGTATCATGTAAAGGACTGCACCTTCCGGAAGTTGTTAGTCACCCTAAGAAGAAGCCTCTGAAGGAACTGAGCTGATAGAAGTCAATTCAACAGCCCTTTCTTATGCTTTAGCTCTATGGGGAAGCCAAGGCTGGCTCTGCAGCAAGAGACTGGAGGCAATTGCTTCCGGGGTTAAATGGGGGTGGGGGTGGGGGTGGGGCAGCACTCTCCTGTCCCATCAACTGCCAGCCAGCCAGCTGCCTGCCTGTCTCCTTGCCTTGCCTGGGAGCTAAAGTTGATCATTCCCTTACCTTCTTACTCCCCAGGCCCTTTTTAAAAGCAGTGCAACAAGCCGCATGTGCCACTTCCTGAACTCTCACAAAATACCACCTTCTTGCAAGAGTTCATTCGCCATTTCTGGTGCCTGATGCCAGGGCAACCCACATGGTGCCCAAACTCTTGTAAGGAGGAGGAATCTTGGGAGAGTTTAGGAAGTTCTGTAGGGCTTGTGCAACCTTTTTAAAGCAACAAGAACAGCAGCATAGTAAGGAAGGTTCTCTCTTCAGTTCCTGAGTGGGGACAGTAGCAATAGCGATGAGGCAACAGTGAGAGCAGCAAAAAAAAGAAAAGAAAAGAAAACCTTCAGCTGCCTCTAGAGGGAATTACTATGAATTGGTGTTCTTTAGTAAGTCTGACAGGCTCAACCCACATTTAGAATGTGTTCCAAGGGATACGGTGAGCTACCATTTTATTACATCTGTTTGTCCTACAAACACAGCCATTCAAATTCAACATCAAACAGTTCTGATAGAAATTTATGAATGCTAAAAGAAAGAAAAAACATTTTCAATGGAAGTGGCAGTTTGAAACTGTGGCAGTTGTGGTAGTTGTGTTTGTCTTTTGCCAGGGTTAAAAAGATGTGAGCATAGTGAAAGATGTGGCACATGAAAAGGTCTCCCAGTTGTAGACTTTGGGGCCCGCAACAGCCTGCAAAATCAAGGGAATCTTATGCACAGTACAGTGAGATTTCTGGAACCCCAGAATGTGGAGCTCTGGGATACAAAGATAGTGTAACAACATGGAGGTGGGGGGGAAACACTGTGAAGATAAGAACTGTTCACTCTTGAAACCCCATTGCAACAACTCTCTTAGAAAACATGCTGTAGATCCAGCAGCACAAACACAATCAGGTGTTTTTGCCTGCATGTACACAGAAATCTAGAATGCAAGCTTTAAACAGGTTTGGCTATTTTGGTTCCCATCCCTCTCCAGGAATTCTGAAAACTAGAGTTCTTATTACACACGATCCGCCCTCTCACTGGACTATAGTTCCCATGGTTCCTTGAAAAGAAAGCCATGACAATAATTTAGTAGCTGAATCATGCTCTTAGTTTCCATCTGTTGAACAAATTAACTCTTAATACAGTATAAAGACACCCACCATCTCTCTAGTGGTGTGAACTTGATCTTAAGCACCTTTTGACTAATAGCTACCAGAGATTTGCTTCTCTAATTGAGTCCTGAACTCCAAAAGAATGACCAGTGTCTCCTCCTAAGGAAGCAAACATAGCACCAGCAATCCTTTCTACCTGCCAAATAAGCAGCTGAAGTCAGCTGCTAATAGTTAGCTTAAAAGCTGGAGCCTATGTGAATGGGTTGACCAGGTTCCCATCCCTCCTTATATATCCTTTCCTGGCAGTTGTGGGGGGAAAGGATACTCAGAATGAGCTAACACCCTATGAATGCCTCTGCTCAGGTCTCCTGTTAGCACATCCTCTCATGCTGCTGGCTGTAGGTTCATGCAGATATTAGCACATCAGCTTGCTTCCTGATTTTAAGTTTTTCAGTACCACTTCAATGGCTCACTTTTTAATTCAGTCCATGAGCCTAAAACCTGCACCCTTAAATATAGCTTTGTATAATTGCCCTATCCTGGCTCTGCTGGCATGTTCACTTCTTCTGTTTCTTAGGCAGAAGCAGGGAAAGAGGATATATGAAACTGACCTTCCCAAATCACCCAGATCCAACAACCTCATCAAGAAACTCACAGTGTACTAGTGAGTGCCAGCCTGCTCATCAGCTCCTCTGATGTGTACCGGAAAATAATCACACACCCCAACCTGCAGCCAATTAGAGGTTAATTGCTGTCTTTCCCAAGCCAGCAGATGTCACCATCACAAGGCAATTGGACACAGGAAGCCTGAGCAAAGGTCCCTGAGGCCACGTGCATGCTCAAGAGAGCACCACTGCTGGTAGAGACCAAGTCCTGTAGGAGAGTGGTAGTATCTGATTCCCAGAGCCTTGCATTTGGAGTTAGAGCAAACATGCTGGAACCATAGTCTCCATAGGTAATATTCTGAGACTTAGAGGTAATTTTGTCTGCACCTTACTCTATTTCTGCCAATAGGAAAACCACCCTAGAATGCTTTCACCGCTGCCTCATGACTAGTTAATCTGTGGCTGAACAAACGTCCCTCCACTTCAGCATATATTAAAGCAGCTGCTTACTTGCAGGAAAAGAATCTCTTTCCCTAACAGGATCCTCTCTCCTGCAACACACTCGTCAGGCCTGCTGGCTAAGGAAAGCTATTCCAGATATCAATTCCAAAGAATGTGCCTCCTCTCCTCACAGGCAACAGTTTCAGTCACACATTCTCCTTGCTTAATATTTGAGGTGGGACAATCGCTGAGTTTGGTTTGTGTCAGGGTAAAAAGGACAACAGATGGGTATACAGGCAGCAACTGCCAGAGTCACACTTCAGAAGGGCCAGGAAGGGGGAAAGGGATGGGGACATTGGGTCATCCAGACGATCTAGAAGTTCACCCCAAGACTCCTCTTCCAGGTAGATGCAGCCCTTTAATCTCTCCACTGCTTTTGGCCAGTGCTTTGTAAAAAGCCATCTCCCCTACCAACCTGGTCAGGTCTCTCGTGAGGAGACTGTGGTATTGCTAACTGAGGAAATGAAAATACGGCATGAGAGAAAGGAGGGCCAGGCACTAGGCAGGCTGCTGGAGTCGTTGCTTGGCGGTTGGCAATAGCAAGCAAGCATGAGCTGGCCAGGAAGGTCTCAGCCAGGTAGGAGCCGGATTGAGGCAGCGTGGGTATGTGGGCAAGTGAAGCACTGAAGTACAGCTAGCTGCTTGTGTTTCCGACATGTAAGGCTGTGCTGCGGGCATTTTGAGTGTATACTATACGCAGAGGTTTCTCCAGCCTGGCAAGATGGTAGGTTGGTAGATCAAAATGGTTGACAGCAGCAGATCATTATCTAGCAGTAGCTTTGCCTTCCTGGGATACCTGTCTTCCTTTGGTTGCTGGAGTCTGAGTCTTCCCTCTCTGTCCCTTTCTGATCATGCCTGGTGACACAGGGGTGTCTCCCAGGAGCCCTGCCTGAGCTCTGGATGGAACTATGGATGGAGGTTGGGCCCGCGGAAGAGTGGTCCCTGGCCTGTGTTGTCGGGATGGCGATGGGCTTTCCTTTCTGGACAAGGACTGGCTTTTGGGGGAAGCACTGAGGTTTCTTGGAGGGAGAACTGGACTCCTGGGTAGAGCACGGGTGACTTTTCTTAGACTGCTCCGCTGGGGAGGCGCAGCAGGACTTTGTGTTAGTTTTATTCGCAGGTCAACAGATACATTTCCAGATGGTCTTTGCCCCTGAAGCCTGCAAGAAGAGAATAAAAAGAAAAAGGAGATAGGGCTTTTTATGGCCAGGCTTCAGCTACTTGCTTGTTCAAATTAGATTTACAATTGATAACACATAGCTTAAGGTAGAGCTACAACTGATAATACATAGCCACAACACTGAGTGAACCATGATCAGGTTTTTCATTGACAGCACAGAAAAAGAAGGGCAGTCAAGCATTTGATGGACCCAACTAAGCTTAGTTCTCACACAAAGTGGAACCAGAGCCTTCCTCATGCTCTGGGGGAGCAAGCTTCCCCCAGGCACACACACATTTCACCACTAGATAATGTCTTGTGTGATCTCGGCACTTGATACTAACACACAATAAAATAAGGCCAAGTCTGTGAGATTCTTCCTCTAAGTATCCTATACCAATTTACACAAAGAACTGTGATTGGGACTGCTTCATAATGAAATGAATGTTTTGCTGCCTTTTTATAGACAAACATCTGGATTTTTATCCTTTTGTTTTTTAAAAAGTATATCACTGTTATTTGTGAAAGCCATTCATTACACACCAAAATTCCCAAAATCACTAAATTAGAATTTATAAATCTCAGTCATTAATCACCAGCTGACTTGCATGGATTTTTAGACTTCTAAACATTTTAGACTGGAGGGTCTTCTTGCAATTGCTTACTGAATACCTGCTAACTTTGGTAATATGTTTGCATAGCAAGAGTAGTAATCTTCTGGAGGGACTGATTGATCAGCAGTGGAAAAGGGTGCATGTGAATACCTCATCTAGTACTGTTCTGAGCTAGGAATGTTCCCAGAGAATGGATTGTCTTGGATCCCAGGAAGCAACAAGCCTGGGCTCTTTGGTGGCTACAGAGATATTGAAAGGGATTTTTTAAAGCTGTACTTTCTCAGCACATATACATCCCACCAAGTCACTCAGCCTGTGTAGCTAGACTGATAGATCTCCAATACATGAGCAGATACCCTGTCACCACTGGTCTGTAAGAAGGGACCCAAGCCTTGCAGATGAGCTAACTGGAAGAGGTGATGGTCCAAGAATAGCCACATTCTATCATGAAACCTGCTTGAGAGGAAATTAGGGCCTTACTCACGGACCTTACCTGTTTGCCAAAGCTGTGTCTCCTGGACTGCTACTTAGTGCTGGTGGGGGATGAGCTGAGGGACTCCCATATTTCAGTTCTATCACAGGTGGCTTTAGAGGTGTGATGGGACGAGGGATTCTACTCTTCATATTTAAACTTCTCTCTTCCCTCTTAGCCAGGGGAAATTTCTCCTGACTCCCAATTTTCCTTGGGACAGAATCATCTGAGTCATGGGTGTCCTCCTCAGAGCCAGTGGCTGAAAGGGTTTCTGAAGCTCGCCGTCTTTCATCACTGGAGGAAGCAGAAGATGAAGCTCCTGAAGCCAACCTGAGTAGACGGTTTTGCCTTTTCTCCATCACCAGGCGTACCAGATCCTGCTGTTTCAGTCTCTTGTACAGCCTCTCTTTGCCTGAGTGCGACGCTGAAAGGTCTGAGCCAGTGTCCTCTTCTGAGAGCAAGATGGGAATTCGGCTTCTGTACCGAATATTCAGGGGCTTTCTTGAACTCTCCTTTGAAGCATTTGGGAGAATTTCAGTTTGTTTAAGGTATTCTGTTGCATGGATTTTCTTTCCAGAGCCAGGCTCTTCTGAAACCAGTTTGTCAGCTTCTTCCATATCTAATTCATGGGAAACTTTGCCTTTAAGTTCCAGCTCATCCTCCTCCTCTTCCACTTTAGTAACACCATTGAGAAGTATTGCCTGTTCTCCCATAATTTCAGAGGAGGTTTCGATGTGATTGACTGAGAAAGCACAGCTTTCCATTTCTCCCCCTTCCAGGCCTGAATTCACACTCCCATTTTCCACCAAGACCTGATTTTCCTCCAACTGTTCTTCAACAATTATCTCTTCAAACTGCCCTGAAAGGCAGTACTCCTCATGCCTCATCAGCTGATCACTGGAAGACATGATGTTTAAATGGGTCTTTTCAGCAATATGAACAAATGTGCGCTCAACTTTGGTAAAGGGGGAAGAAGTTGTGGCTGCTGCAATAGGAGGCTTTGGTTCTGACTTAAGAATGGAGGACAGGGTTCCTGGCTCTGACACATCAAGCTGGCTTCCCATAGGCTGTGGTTTCTCACTCTGAGGTGTCAGTGCAGCAAGAGTCCCCAGATCAACATCAGGAGCCAAGTCTGCATTCACAGGGGATTTCTTTATATCACCTGGTGAAAAGAGAACTAATGTTTTGGAGCCTTCCTCAAGTTCCAAGTCACCTTCTGCACCTGAAGCTCGGCCTTTGGATTCCTTTTGGTCATCCGCCAAGAGAGTAGATGGTGCACCTTCCTGACTGCGCTCAGTACTCTTCTGGCTCACATCACTGCTTGAATCACTATGCATATCAAGCTCTTCTCCTAACTCACCAACATCTTCTTCTTCATCCTCCTCCTCCTCCTCCTCCTCCTCCTCTTCTTCCTCTTCATCCTCCTCCTCATATCTGCCATTTGCTTCTAAGTGGGCTGCAGGTGGTTTATAAGGAGCAGTTAAGACAACATTTGAGAAATCTACCTTCTTTATGCGTTGGAGGATTCGAGATCTTTCTCTATTTTCTGACACATCCCTTTTGAAGTCTTGATAAGGCAAACTTAAAGGCACCACCTTAGGGAGACCATTCATCTCAAAAGGCTTCAGCGAGAACACCTGGAACAAGACATACAAAAACAATGTGATTATCTTGGAGAGCCCTAAATCTATGTGAACAATGGTGTGTTATGTGGTGCTGATCTCATCACCATCTCTTCAGCAGAATGAAATAGAACCAGAGAAGACTCTAGACAGAATGTAGCAACGACAACAACAACCAAATCTAGAGATGTGAAGAAGACTCTGCAAAGATTACTGTGTCTTTAGGCATATTGGAGGGTACATTACCACACAATATTAAACCCAGGGTCTAAAGAGCAGTTTATTCTGTCCTCAGTTCATTCTCTTTGTTGCTCCGTCTCCAACCCATGATGCTAGTGAGAGGAAATAAGAGATTCCCAGCCCAAGCTGCTAAAGGCAAACAAGAGATAGTATTTCTCCTCTGCCTCCTACTAGTGTGATGTCTGATGAACACAAGGCAACAATGCAAAAGTTTATCATTCGGTTAATGAACTAGTCAGTCTCATTGCCATAATGTAAACAAAATGCACACACACACACAGAACTGGAAAGAGTACAAGATCTACAGACAGGAAGACATATACCAGATGTAACCTTGTAAAAAGAATAAACATAACAGTAAAAATAAATTGTACAATTCTTACCAATTTGCAGTGAGCATAGAAAACATGAGGGATAGTGTAGAACAAATTGTTTTTATTTATTTATTTATTTATACATTAGACTTCTATTTTTTATTTTTATTATCAAGTTTTCGACTAACAATGAACAATTTAAGAAATACAGCAGTAGTGGGAACATAATGATCAACTCAGATTCACAAGTACAAGTACAGAAACTACAGCAAGGGAGAGCAACAACAATAATAACCATACATGTATCAGAAGCGAGCATATTCCATAGAAGTTATCCAACATAAGACCATGCTGAATGCTAACTTAATATCTGCAGTTGTAGGACAGTTCCATTTCCTCTAGTTAATCCATTGAGGACTAACAATTTCCCATATATTTGGCTGTCTCAATCAAATTAGAAATAAAGTAGATCGTGGTAGAATTGGTTTTTTGGGAGAATATTGTGTTTTGCTGGATATTCCACTATTGGGAACCAGAATTCTTTAAAAAAAATTTGAGTATGTTCTGCCAGAGCATTGGCACTATACATGGAGATTTTGCCAAGTAGGAAGTAATCCCACAGTCAAGTTCTCCAAGCATGCAATGAAGGCAGTGCCTTGTCCTTCCAGTGTGCAACAATCTCTAATCTTGCTATAGCCAGCAAAAGAGCAGTCCATTCTGCATTTGTTTTATTAGTTGGGGCATCTGGTCACCAGCCCAACAATACTATTTCGGGGGGAAAGCGGAGTGATTCTCTAGTGATCTTCCTTATTTCTTTCATTAATAAAAGATAAAGGTTTCCCTTGCTCAAAAGCCAATCGAATCCGACTCTAGCGGGCGGTGCTCATCTCTGTTTCCAAGCCAAAGAGCCAGTGCTGTCCAAACTTGACTTCTCTGTAGTCATGTGTCCGGCATGACTAAATGCCAAGGTGCATGGAATGCTGTTACCTTCCCACTGAAGTGGTACCTATTTATCTACTTGCAATATTTTTGCTTTTGAACTGCTAGGTTGGCAGAAGCTGGGGCCAGAGATGGGAGCTCACTCCATCACATGGCACTAGGGTTCCAAAGATCCCAAAATTTATTAATTTCAGGACAGGACCACCACAAGTATATGAAGTCACCATCCTGTCCACAGTTTTTCCAGCATTTAGGGTTATCAGTTGCCTTCATGCTGTGAAGTTGTTTTGGGGTATAATACCAACCGGTAGCCATTTTTAGGGCCTGAAATCTGATATTAACATTTTTTGAGGTGTAACCAGGAATGTTCCAGAGTTGTTCCCAATCCTCCTCTCTTATTCTGTTTTGACAGTCAGCTTGCCATAATTGTAAGCTGTGTGCTGGTTTTACATTAGTGTTGTTTAGAAGTATTTTATATAATTAAGAAACCAGGCCTGTTTTGTCAGATTTACTATTCTTTAACAAAATTTAAAAATCTGTAAAAAGTCTAAGTGTTTTTTGTGAAGAACAGTCACATTCACCATGTGTTGAATTTGAAAATACCGAAACCATGGGATTTGTTCCACTAATTTGGCCTCAAACTGTGATTTTTCCAGTACTTTCCCCTTGTCTAAGAGGTCCATGATGTGAAATATGCCTTTCCTATGCCAGTTAGAAAAGGCCTGGGATTCATTACCTGGATGGAACCATGCTTGGTTCAAAAAGGGTGATAATTGTGATGTTCCAGGGATTAAATGTTTTCATTTTCTATCCCAGATTTTCAATGAAGACTCCAGGAAAGTGTTGGAATGTTGCCATTTGTGTCTTTGTTGAGGAAGATTCCAAAAATAGTCCTCCAAGGAGCATGGGGATATGTATGTGTCTTCTATTTGTCTCCAGCTATCCAGAGGATTATCATAGAACCCATGCACAATGTTGGCTATGTTGGATGCCTCATAGTACAGCACCGAATTCGGCATGTTCATACCTCCCTTTTGAGCTGATTTATACAGGGTGGTGGCAGAGATTCTATGTTTTTTTTGTATGCCCAGAAAAAATCTGTAATTGATTTTTGCCAAGAAAGCAAACTGGTTTTGGGGATTTCCATAAGGTCCTAAATAGGAAAAGAAATTTAGGTAAAATAAACATCTTTATTAAATGTATTTCATCTGCCCCAGAGAGATTCACCTTAGACCATTTTTTCAGTTGTGTGTTTCATGAACTATCTTGCCAAAATTATAAGGGATCTGTATGGAGAGATATAATGGAATCTGAACTCCTAGTGATGCCATGAGTCCGTTATCCAGCGGTAATGATAATGGGATTTAAGGTCATTAATGACTGTATTAGAAAGCCAAATTGGGAACAGGTCTGTTTTACTTTGGTTGCTTTGCAAGCCTGAGATCTCTGTAAATTTGGAGAGCGTAAAATGTAGAGCTGGAACAGAGTCTATCAGGTTCGTTACATATAGCGCAAGGTCGTCTGCATATAGGCTGGTCTTACACTCAGTATTATGACCCCCTTCATGAGAGGGTTTCCCCTTATTGCTCCGCCAGTGGCTTCATTGCCAGAGCAAAGAGCAGAGGTGAGAGGGGACAGCCCTGTGGGGTACCCTTTGAAAATAAAATTTGTGTGAGGAGGAGCCGTTAGCTTTTATTTTGTCCGAGAGGTTAGTGTAAAGTGCCTCTATGGCATTCAGAAAGTTAGAATCTAAGTTCATCTGTGTTAAGAGGCATTTCAGATAATTAATATTTGGAGAGTTGAAGGCCTTTTCTATGTCCAAGGCTGGTAAAAGAGCTTTCAGTTTAGAATTTTTGCAATGATTAATCATGTTTAAGGTTCTTCTAACATTGTCAATTAATGATCTCTTAGGAATGAACCCCGTCTGGTCTGATCGGACATAGTTAGGGATTATGTTTCGTAGTCTGTTGGCTAGGAGCTTTGTAAAGATTTTTGCATCTGCATTTAAAAGAGCTATTGGTCTATAGGATGATGGATTTGTCAAGTCCTTGTGTTCCTTTGGGATTAAGAGGAGGAGGAGGAGGAGGAGGAGGAGATTGGATTTATATCCTGCCCTTCACTCACTTAAGAGTCTCAGAGCGGCTTACAAACTCCTTTCCCTTCCCCTCCCCACAACAGACACCCTGTGAGGTAGGTGGGGCTGAGAGAGCTTTGAGACAACTGTCCTTGAGAAAACAGCTGGTACAGAGCTATGGCTTGCCCAAGGTCATCCAGCAGGTGCAAGTGGAGAAGTGGGGAATCAAATCTGGTTCTCCCAGATTAGAGTCTGCACACTTAACCACTACACCAAACTGGCTCTCAATCAGGTTGGAGGCATCTCTTTGTGTTCTAAAATATAATTGCATAGATTTGCCAAAAGAGTTGGCCAGATCAGCTGTAAAGGCTTTATACAATTCTGGGCCAAACCTGTCATTGCCGTGTGTGTGTGTGTGTGTGTGTGTGTGTGTAATTTCAATTGTTTTATTTTATCCTGAATTTCTTGTTTAGTTACAGGTTGGTTTAAGAGAGATTTATGTGTAGATGAGTGGAGATTATTATTGATGGATGACCTGGGCATCCTTCTGTTTAGAGGCATAAAGGTTCTTATAATATTCTTATAATATTCTGTAAGAATGTTAACAATTGTGTTTTTTCCAGCTTGTAAGTTACCTAAGTTGTCTTTTAAAGAGTGAATGTGTCTCATAGATCTCTTTTCCTTTGCTCTCCAGGAAAGTATCTTTAAGTTCCTAGGTGTCTTTTGCCACATTTGCTGTTTCATGTATAGCATGTCCCAAGTGCCTCCAGAATTTTTCATTCCATTAAGAGTTTTTGGTATATCCTTTTACTCCCTGTCCTCTTGTGAGTCTCCAAGAGTCTCTATGGATTTTGCTAAGGATTTTAATTTGTGTTCTCTATCTTCTTTTAGGTGGGAAGCCATAGAAATTGATGTATCACAAAGAACTGCTTTGAGAGCCTCCCATTTTATTGGAAAAGAGACCTCGCAGGTGGCATTATCAGCTAGATAATTTTTTATTGTAATTAAGAGATCATTCTTGTAAAATTCATAGAATAAAATGGATTTGTTAAACACCCAATTGTACTTATGATGTTGATTTCCCAATCCTGTTATTGTGCAGTCTACAAGGGCATGGTCTGACCACATAGTGATTCCTATGTCAGAGGAGTCAAGATTACCTACCAGTGATTGAGAGGTCAAAACATAGTCTATCCTGGTATGGGTATTAAACCAAGAAGAGAAAAAGATGTAATCTTTATCTTGCTGGTGTGACTGTCTCCACACATCACAGAAATCATATTTGGCTAGTAGACTGTGCAGTTTAGTTTTGGAGTCCATATTTTGTCAAATTTGTCAAAGCGGTTTGCCTGATCTATTCAAGTATAAATCTACCAGATAATTTAAGTCACCCCCTATGAAAAGGTCTTGAAACAGACTGAATTTATCGAAAGTGTCTTCCAGAAATTCCAGCTGGCCAGAATTAGGTGCAATGATTGATGCCAAGGTCAGCTTGTGGGCCTTTGAGAAATAGAGATCTGCATTTATTGAGCCTTTGAGAAATAGAGATCTGCCATGGTCATCCTGTATTTTATCACAGAGCTGAAAAGGTATTGTTTTGGCAACCAGGATAGCAACACCCTGGGCTTTAGAAGAGCCCGGGGCTTGATATTGTGCCAATATCAAGTGGTTTTGAGAACCGGCACCAATTCAGCTCTAAGATGTGATTCTTGTATAAATAATATTTTGGGTTTAGGTTTCTGGGAATCACAATGGATCTCCCAGCTGCAGAGATCAATTCACCTTAGGGCTGCCAGCTCCAGGTTGGGAAATTCCTGGAGATTTGGGGGTGGAGCCTTGGAGTTGGCAACCCTATTTCCTTCCCACCCAACAGCCAACCTACCTTTCTCTGTCTTCAGCTTTCCATCTCCACCCCCCTCCCCCACACCCTCTGCCTAGGAAAATTACAGTCTTTCTCCACAGTGGGGACTAAAGCAGCTTATGTTATTATTTCCTCCTTGTTATCTGCACAACAACCCTGTGAGGTTGGTTAGGCTGAAAGTATGTGACTGGTCCAGTCAGCTTCCACTGCAAGATGGGGATCTGAACCTGGGTCTCACAGATCCCAATCTGAGAAAGGCCCCTGACTATGTAGGAAAAGCTGCTGGGGGAGAGTACGCTCTCTTTCGGCAGATATAAGTACCCACACAGAAAAAAACCCTCTGGGAATTAGTATATAGATGTAAAAGGAGCACTTCAAGTGATTTGCAAGTACAAAAGGCTCTCTCAGTTCTGCAGCCTGGTTTGTTGCCCTTGTATCTTTCATACTGGTTCAGTGTAGTGGCAGTGTCAAAGGGCTAGCTGCCACAAATTGCTAGCAGCATCAATCTTCAGTAGAGGATAACTCTACTCTCTAGTCATGAGTACCCCCATCCTGACCGATAAGTCCTAAAAAGGAAACAAATAGTGACCTACATAAGAACATAAGAAGAACCCTGCTGGACCAGACCAGTGGTCCACCTAGTCCAGCATCCTATCTCACACAGTGGCCATCTAGTTCCTCTGGAGGGCCAACAACAGGGCATAAAGGCCAAGGCCTTTCCCTGATGTTGCCTTCTGGAACTGGTATTCAGATGTTTACTGCCTCTGAATATGAAGGTTCTCTTTAGTCACCAAGGCCAATAGCCATTGATAGATCTATCCTCTGTGAAACTGCCTAACCCCTTTTAAAGCCATCTATGCCTGTGACCATCACTACATCATCTGGCAGCAAATTCCACATTTTAATCACTCTGCATAAATAATTATTTCCTTTTGTCTGTCCTGATTGAATCTACTGCCTATCTACCTCATTGGATGCCCTCAAGTTCTAGTATTTTGGGAGAGAGGGCAAAAGTTTTCTGCGTCTACTCTTTTACTTCGTGCACAATTTTATAAACCTATACCATGCCCCCCCCCAGTCATCTCTTTTCTAAACTATAAAGTTGCAGACTTTTCAGACTTTCCTCACAGGAAAGTACTCCAACCTCTTTTATCGTCCTGGTTGCCCCCTCTGTACTTTTTCCAGCTCTGCGATGTCCTTTTTGCGATTCAATGACCAGAACTGCACACAATATTCCAAAGGAATCTGCATCATAGATCTATGCAGGGGCATTATAAATGGTGCTGATGTGATGGCCCCACACACCAGACTGAGAAGCAATGCACCTTATGATGTAAGTGGTTCTAGCAGGTATATGTTGACTGGACAAGACAGAGTTTTAATTTTGTGGGATTATTCAAACCACCAAATAGCTAGTTGTCTTTGAATCTCATAGACTGCTGCTAGGATGGAGAAAAAGAACACTGCTGTATATTACTAGTTTAGCACAATCTCGAAATGGAAAATAAATTACCATCAGTGGCAATCAAAGACAGGATTAAAAAGTCCATCAAATGACACTCACAGACTGCAGGTTTGCTAAAAGGGGAAATTTTAATTTACCAGGAATTTCTATACTTAGAAGTGGTCAGAGGACAGCATTTCATTCCTGGGATAAGACAGTCCCCTAGTGGAAGATAGGGTCAGCCACCAGGAGAAGGAGTATCTCCTGGCTGTCCAGACTGAGCCCCCTGAAGAATAAAAGACCCTTAGCCCTTGGCACAAACATATTAGTAATGTTTGGCTGTGATGTGGCATCAGCTGCAACAAACAATAAAATGACTGAGCAGGCAGAGGCATACAGTGCAAGCTATCCTCAGCCAGAATGGCAGACTGCTCTCTAGACATCTCCAAGCACAGGAATGGACAACTAGCCCAAAGTGACCTTTATTTCATAGGTGGCCAGCTAGTAGTCTCTTTTAGAGCATGTATAAAAATTGTGTCACCCCATGTTGGGGCTTCCTCCTCAGAATAGCAACACCCTTTGTAGTATATTCTTCCCAAATCCTGCATCTGCACAAGGGAGAAAATTCATCTTTCCCAGCCTAGTGTATCTATTTGTAGAAGCCCACATGGTTCTTCTACAGATCTCATCTACCGAGGACTGACAAAAAAGGCTCCCTGAACAGACTGCATGCCAATACCTTCTGGAAGAGACTGACTCAGAGATCAACTGGACTGTAGCTATACGGTCGCCAAGTTATATGAATAAGAGAGTCTTGAATATTTTTTTCCCAATGAAAGCTTACTCAAGCAAAAGTAACAAGGGAGAGTTAGTCTAATATTACACTAATTCCTTAGCTGCAGTGTTTTGGGAACCCCAGGTGACATAAACTTGGTATGTCACTATTACTGTGGACCTAAGAGACAACACCAAACTACAAGTTACATTGACTATGTGATCACCTAAGAGACTTGCTGCTATATGATAGCTCTGAATTCCATGTGGGAAGTAATCAGAAGCAGCAAATAACACTCCATTAGGCCATTTTGAGTTAGTTGCCCCCCGCCCAGCACCACAGTTCTGATCCAAATTGAGTCCCTGCCCAATGGTATTGAGTTTCCATGGGGAGCTTGCAGGTGGTGTCCTGCTGCAAGTGCCCATGGCAATCACATAATAAACAGCTTTGGTGAAGCTGAGCATGTCTGGGTCTGGTCAGTTCCTGGAACCTATGTATGGTGAGTTAAGTTCCACAATGGAAGAAAGGCAGGATAGAAATGTTAAAATAATATAAATAGTAACTGAAAAGTTATTTCTAAAATAACAGCCATAGAAATTTTAGAAAGAAGGGCCTATTTGAACGATTTCTTCTTTGTGTTCTCCAATCAGCTGTAGGAATGGCTAAAGGCAGGAGGAAGAATTGTACACAGGATTTCCAGCTGCCACACTCCTGACGGGACATGTGTTCCGTGTACCTCTCAGCACTGGACTCTTTATATGCTTGCAAAAATCACCGGCATCCTTACCACCACCCCTCTTTATTTTTTGCAGACTGATTGAAGATTTGTCCCGAAGTCTTTCACTCAGTCTGTTGGATGGTTTGTCGGTTGAGCCAGTGCAACATAGTGTTGGACTCCCCTGCTACATACTGTGCTCACAGGAACCTCAGTTAATATTCTACCCAAGTCAAAATCTTGGTGGCCTTGCTGTGCAAGGGTAATGACTGCATTCCACATCCCTGTTTGCTAATGTGCTTTATGCATGTATAGGAATACATACTCCTCAGATCTTGTTCTGGAATGCCAGAAGGACTAGACTGATAGTCCAGAACTTGAGCTTGTGATGCAATCCTTTGAGCTACAGCAATCGGCTCTACATTGAAAGGGGTTTGCATCCATTATGGAGAGGATCCTGTGCTTCCAAAAAGGTATGCCATGAGACAATCTCCCTGGACATCACAGGAATGCTTGCCATCTTACAAGAGGTGAGTGATTTCATGAATTGTTAGCTATTTACTGCTGGAACACCTAAAAAAACCCAAGACACCATCATACCCAGAAGTTGTGCCCATTCCATAATTTTTGCCTGTTCAAGGATAGTTCAAAGACTCTTCTGTTGTCTTGACTTTCTTGCAACAGGAACATTTTGTCTGTTGCCATTTCCAGCATCATCCTCAAATGATCTCTATATTATTGTTGTTGCAGAGAGTTCTTTTCCACATATAGCACAATCAGTAGTCTCTCAGGCATTTGACCATGTAGAGGAATCCTGACTTTGTAGAGGGCAGCCATATCAAGCTATCATTCAGGTAGGGGAATACGGCCACCCCAACCAACAGAGCTTCAAAGCTTCAGTAAACACCCTAAGAAGGAGAAATTTCTAGCCAAAAAGCAGTATTTTATTGTTATGGTATTTTATCAGATGCAAAATGAATAATCTGTGATAAGGCCTAACTGGTGCATGAAGATACGTTTCAGTCTTTCTATAAAGGCAGGGTAATCTCCCTTTGACACGCTTGCCACCATTTGATTTTTTGGATCTGGAAATATTTCTTCTGCATCTGTTTTTCATCTCTAGCATGGACCTAATGTCTCCAGTCTTCTTTGGAGCAATAAAAAGATACCCTGGAGCATCTCTAGGAATCCAAAACGGGTTCTCTTTTTCCCCCCTGTAACCAGTAGATGCTGCCAGCAGTGCTTGGTGCTTTGATGTGATTTTCAGAAGCTGCTAGTCAGACGAATCTTACCAGCTCCAATACATACATGTTTGCAAATGTCCTCAGCATCCTGGCATCAATGATGGATTCCTTCCACAAGGACATAATGCTGGAGATGTCTTCTGATGCTGAGGGAGATTAAGGCCATGCTGACATCTGCCCAGCTTTTTTGTTTTGAGTGTGTGTGTGTGTGTGAAGATGTATTCAAAGAAGTAGTTACTTGTGTTTCATCTGTCCATGCTCTCTCTGGGTGCGCAAACTGATGGGGGTTTCAAGGGACCGCAGTCAACTTCTTCAGTTTTCCTCTTGTCCTTCATCTCCACAAGGATAATTTCTAGAGAAGCTCCAAATAATTTAGAGCCCATGAAGGAAGAATTCACAAACTAAGACTGAGCCAGGATCCAGATCCCAACTTCTAATTCACCAGTCCTTAAAACCCACATTGGATTGCAGAGTTCATATTATTATGTTGGGAGATGAGTCAGCTAACAGAGCTGCATTTAGAGATATTTTATTGAGTCTATTTGATCACCTCAGATGTTTCAGGATCTGCTGCAGCTAATTCTAATGTCATTAAACAAATAGAGAATTCATAAGTGACACATGAAGCCAAAGCCACACTAGCTGTCCAGGGAACCCCGCAAAGAACAGTAGGGTTATCTTCTGGGAAGGTATCTGCCTTTTCCCCTTTCCACAGGCAAGATGGTCAGAGCACCACCCCTTTGGAAAACTGAGAACCCACTGCCAAGTGTGCCTGTACATTAAAACAGCCAGGAAAAAGGTGGTGACTGTGAGCATCTTGTAATGCTGGTCCTGTCTGATGGGATCATAAGCATAACAATTCCTTAGAGGAACTGGTGGAGAAACTAGAATGAAGGTGCCGTGAAGCAGCTCGTTATTGTTTTAGGACCTGCAGCATCTCTTGTGCAACTGTCTACAGCCAAAGCTCTTTTAATTTGGCACATTCTGTGTGCAAATTCTATGACTTAACAGTTGTACCTAGAGTATGGGTACAGCTTGCTGATGCTAAACAGCTCTGAGTCTAATCAGTGCTTGGCTGGAAGACCACCTGGACACCCTAAGTACATAGCCTTGGGTTCCATGACAGAAAAAAGATGGATTATAAATAAATAAATAAATAGTTACCAGATAGGTGGCATGGTCCAGGATGCACAACTTGGGAGTTCTTACTTCATTTATACCCCACCTTTCTCCCCAGTGGAGAGCCAAAGTGACTTGCATTGTTCTTCTCTTCATTTTATCCTCACAACAATCCTGTGAGATAGGTGAGACTGAGAGCATGTAACTGGCCCCAGGTCATCCAGTAAGCTTCCACAGCAGAGTTTGGAATCAAACCTGGGCTTCACAGATCCTAGTCTTGACCCTCTGCAGCTACACCCCACTGTCTCTGCAGCATCTCTGTAGTGCCTTCGACAGGTATAAATGACATGCCAGGGCACTCTGAGATATGTGTATTGAGTCTTGCTGTTGCCACCAGAGGAGGTGCTATCTGAGAAGTGAAAGGCCAATCGCATTGGTATAAGCATCAGCAGAAGATTTCTCCAGTGTGTATCTGAAGTTGCATAGCAACAGAGAGATCTTAGCTCCAGTGAAGTTCAAACTCAAATAAAAAAATTATCACAAGGTTCTGCCTTTGATTCTTTAATGAGGTTTTGGTAGTACACAAGCTTTTTTTTTTTCTCCGATTGTCTGGATTAACATACATGGATTTAAAAAAGGCACAAAATCCATTGCACAGCTTCAGTTTAGTTTTTTGTTTCTGTTTTTTTTTAAAGATGAAGTTGCTTGTTATTTGTGATTTCAAGTGTAGGATCTTACAGTACTCTGCAGCATTTACAGCGTGTTCTACATACAAGTAATTCAGTGCATGCTTTTATACAGGAGACAGAAGTCATATTCTCTCTCATATTAGTCTCTCTATATACACAAATAATACAGTGTTTTTATTCTCAAAAAAAAGCTTCAACTATTTTCTTCTTGCATGCTTGGTGCGCCCAGAATAGTGCAAGCATATTATACAATTTTATTGCAGTACAAAAGGGCAAAGAGTGGGGTTGTTTCCATAGGTTCTACCAGGGATTAGACACAAAGAATAAAAAGGCTCAAGGAAAACAAACTTTGAAGCCCCTTCAAGACAGCTTGGTCCTTCCAGACTAATTCTTGTTCTTCCTTAATGTAGCAAGCAACTCTCTCAACAAGAAGGGCTTCCTGGCCTTGATGGCATGGCAAAGATACTTGCCAATCAATGTGCATTCTCCGCAGTGACTCTAGTTCCTGAGTTTTTCATGAAAGGAACTTCTTGATATTAAGAATCAGCTTCTTATGCAGAACCTAACCTGGCTTTTTGAAAAATGCACTGCCATAAAATGGCACAGCAGATTAAAAATTGACAAGACAAAGGACTGGTATATATGTAATGTAGCTGACCTCTTAAATGCAGAATTGCACACTACCAACCAGAGTAATTTCCCCCTCTTGCTTTAACTGTGGATAAAAGATCCCTCTGCACTGGAACTGACCATGGTTAAGGCTAACCAGGTTCCCATTTTCCCATACTCTGGTTAAGAGGCTAGCCAGAGACAATCTATACCTGGGCTATGGCTAGGGGGGATGGGGAGGGGAAGGAATTCACCCTGAGGGGCAGGGGATCAAGTGTGCAGTTCCACAGGCCACTCCGGGTCTCTTAACCACAGTTAAGAGCGTGACTCCTTCTGAGGCATTGCCTCTTTAAAGTGATGTATGTTGAAAACCTATGCACCTTTATGTTCAAGTAAGTCCCATTGAATTTAGTGGTGTTCACTTCTGAGTAAATATGGCTAGGATCAGGCTGCATACCTCTGAACAAACATGTTCAGTCTTTTTGGAACTGAAACATCAGAAACCCAACCTCTGCACCCCTTTATAGTCTAATTCCCAAGTACTAAAATCACCCTTCATTAGCAAAGCAACAGACCAAGGAAGGACACGCTGGCCCTGGCCCCTGAGGTTTTCTCTTTTTTTGGAAGCTGAAAGGCCTGAGAAACAGAAAGCAAGTCATCAATGTGATTTCAGGTGTTAGGAACTGGAAGTGGCCTTAGCCCTGAGAACTGCAGCTGGCAAACCAACAATTTAAATTCCAGCTTTCTTGAGAAATTATTCTATTGAATACTGTCAGGGCCTCAGCATATCCTGGAAGCTGCACAATCCTCTGACAGCAGAATAAACAAAATTTGGGGAAAACTTCAGATGTAGAGTTTTGGAAACTTAACACTCTGTATCAGTTACTTTGTGAAATCAAGGCACAAAGGCCATCCACAAGAAGCAACTGCACCTTTCTGGTACCCTAGTTTCCACAACCTTTGTGTTCTAAATATATATGCTGCAAACATACCGTGCCTTTCTAATACATTACCATAAGGAAGTCATTCATCACTTTTTTGGCTTTTGTAGACTGGGGGGCAGATCCAGATAGCAACTTCCTGTACTGGTTCAGCACTGGAGTACACAAGGAAGAATACAGGAAGTACTTCAGGGTCAAGAAGTTTCTTTCCTCTGTTCTGCCCCCTGTCTGTGCTCACAGTGGAAAGCTGATTCAGCAGACTGCATAAGCATGTAGCTGGCATTAATGGCTGTCTCAGTCTGTCACACAGTGAGCCAGCAGAAGTTGAAGCACTCTGCTGTCTGGACAGCAGGGATCACATATGGTGAACCTTTCCTCAGCTAGATTTCTCTTTCTTAGATCACACACTGCATAACCTTCATGTGTTGCTATATTCTAATCCATAACAGATCGATAAAACCAAAAGCAAACAGGAAAGGGGAAAACTTTCTTAACAATTGTTCGTGTTCCTGGATAGGAAGGCAACTTTGTAGCAGCAAGAAAGAGGAAACAGTCAAACAGTCTGAAACCAAATCTGGCTTTTCTCAGGAAGGACCAAGGCGAAAGGGGAAGCAAGTGTCCCATGAGCATCCTTCTTATTCCACTGGTCACATGGGGCAGCTTTTGCAATGTGTATGCATTTCATGTAGGCAGATCACCTGTCTGCACTTGCAGTTTTGATAAGGAAGCTCTGTGATTTCTTATAAAGAAGATATGTAAGCCAGGTGCACCAAGGCAACAGGACCCAACAGAAAACATACTGCATAGTAAAAAAATAAAACATAGAGCGAGTTTGTATCTGAATGATAAGTTGCATGCAGGTGAATGCAAAAAACGGAGATCAGCTTTCAACCCCCAGGTTACATGGTTTAGCAGCTTGTTTAAAAAAAGTACATTCATTAGAAGATCATTTCCTCAATGGTTTGAGTAGTACAAAGAAGGACTTTCAGTACACCAAATGGAGGGTTAGAAATGTTTCCTATAAACGTAATCTTTGTGCTGTCTTGTGGAACTGCTAATGCAGATCTATATGTTATAGTGACCCAGACAGAGGTTAAATGGTAGAAGGAATCTAACAAGAAATGGAACTGTAACACTGACCAATCACTTACTTTACTATGGAACACTGGACACAAAAAGAACACCCTACCAGATTCATACTATTGTGAGGAAAGACAACATCCAGTACGTAGGTGGTGGTGCCACACACCTTCAATCAAGCACTCTTGTACAGTAATACAACCAACAGAACATAGGATGTGATACAAGACAGTGCAACAATAAAACTAAGATGGTCTAGGTCTTTGAAACTATTGGTTCTGACCTGCGGGTACAGGGTTGGGTCCACTCAACTTGGAAGCCAGATCCTATGAGAATCAGCACTGTGCCAGCAACTCAGAAGATCTAACCTGATAGTTCCAGCACCAGCAGATGCATATAATCAATGCCCTTCTGCCAGTGCTGAGATGAGATGGCTGCAAGAGTTTGCATCCTGCCACAGTATGGAAGTGTCATACAAGGCAGGCACTGACAGGGGCAGAATCAGTGACAGCACTATACATAGCATCCTAAGGGAACCTGAACTCCCCGACAGCAGCCTTGCCTTGTGCTTGGAGGGGACAGAGGAGAATAATTTTGTTGGTGTGTGGTCTGACAAGTGGTCTACAATGAGACAACACTGGCCTCCATGCCACATGTGAAATCCCATTTAGGCGCTTCAACAAAACCCCTGACCATGTCACCGCTGATGAAATGGGCTTTTCAGCTATGTGACTGAACTTCTTTCTTTGTAATAGTCCCCTTACAAAAGGGGCCTCACACATGAAGACATTGCCTTCCTCACTCAAAAGGCCTGTGTTATACCATGTTAATAAAGCTTGGCCCACCAACTGCTGTACATGGGCCTCAGACACAACATCCATCCATCCAGTCAAGAGCCCGAAGCTCCGACAATGGTGCAAAACAGCCATGGAGGCAAGTAGGAGAAAACAGAAGTGTTATTTGGCTCACATAGTAGTCCAGCATTTCTATAACCTATTAATGTTCAAACCCTTCACTGGCCTGATACTAAAGGAGAAGCAGGTGCAACGGAGGGCAGCCAACTTGGGGAGGGAGCCACCCCATATACTGAAGAATGGAGGAAGTCTGCACCAGAGTTCTCCACTGCAGCTTCTTGTCACCTTCAATTGCCTGTCAGTCCTTTGGTTCTTCTGCTGCTCTTTGTATGTGCATGCAAAGACCAGGAGAGGAACACAGGTACATGATGAAAGACAAATTAGTTCAGGCAACATGTTGGGATGCCTGCTGTTTATCTGAAAGCAGGTATTCTAGTCCTGGTGTTGGAAAGAAAAATGGGATGCTGCAAGTCAAATTTTCTTCATGGGTTGGTGGCAGGATATGATGTTCACTGCAGTTTCTATCCCAAGAGCATGAGGGATATTGCAGGAAAATTAGCATGGCTTTAACAAGGTGCTAGCTTTACTGCAATAAAGCTGTTAACTGGGAATCCTAGTAAGGGACACTACTCAGGGTAAAGTGTGGATGGCACCAGTTGACTGCTTTATGTCCTGAGACATGTGTACATAAGTCCTTAGGGGAAAAACAGAGATGTTTACTAAAACAAAACATTAAGAAATTTACATATTTGCTGAGAATTAACATTTTGTTTAGGATATTGGACCCTTTATGCCAGAAAACAATCCACTTATATAAGCCAGCTTTTTTGAAACGTCATAATTAATTCATTATGTCCTTCCTTATGTCAATATTCTTGCACTAAAGAGTTAAAACAAACCCATAATGGCACATGGAGGAAGCACCATAGAAAATAAGGGAAGTAGAACTGAAGCAGCACAAGTCTTGATGCCATCTTCAGATAATTGCACAAAAAAGTATATTCTTAAGAAGCCTGGGCTATTTCACATCAAAGGAGGGGGGGAAACAGAAGCAAGTTCTCATCTTACTAGCATGAACCAGGACACTGAACTCACAGTAGTGCGATCTACAATGCAGTTTCACGTAGACTTGAAACACAGATCCTGACCTTCTTTGGACTTTAATAAACCTCAGATACTTTTTCTAGTTAGAATATCATCCCCAGGGTCCCACACATTCCAGTTTCTTGCATCTCATTTGCACTCATTGTCCTTTCATCCTCCCTACAATGTTGGGTTTATTCTCATTCTACAGCTTATCATAAACTAGTGTATAGCAGCATTGGGGCTACTGAATCATACTGCCCTACTCTTCCGTCAGAGGTGGACATTTCAACAGTAGAAAAACTTATTATGGAAAAGCTATTTTCAATAAATAACTATTATGCCTATGCATATATGATCTTTGTAAAGCACTTGAGAACATTTGGAATGAAAGACAGGTAATATATCTTGTATCTGCATTATATGAAGTATGCAAAGAGACTGGCTTCCTGATGTCTTACAAGCCACTCTGCCTTTCAGCCATTGGCCGAGAGATCATGGCATGTTCAGACACACTGCAGTTTCTGAGAGGGGAAGTGTCATTCAAAGGACGTTGACAATCACAGACATTACGATGAAGAAAACTAAAGGGCAAAGAAACTCAACAAGGAGCTACAGGAAAGTAGGGCTGTATGCTATTGGTAGGAAGGGGCAGAGCAGCATTAGGGTTGAAGGGCTGGGCACAAGAGATCTGGAGGCAGAGGAGATGAAGGAAAGGGGCATGAACATGCAGGGTGTTGAGAAGCAGAGTGGGAAGAAAGAGTGCAGCTCATAGGAAAAGGAGAAAACTTCACACAGGGCCTTGAGGGAAAAACAACTTCACACAGGGCTAGGGGGAAGAGGAGCTGTATACTGTTGGAGGAAAGGAGGAGACAACAGGAAGACCAGACTATGTGCTAAGGAGCTGTGGGCACAGGAAAGTCAAGAAAGTCAGCAGAGTTCTCATATAGACTTAGAACAGGCCAAATCTTAACTGTGGTCTCTTATAGGATGTTGTCTGCATATTTTATGAGAAGCAACTTCCAAATTCATCACTCTCTACAGTTGTGAGAAAAGAAACAATGCAGTAAGACAAAATGATCTCTCATGGTTGGTAGGGTTGCCTGGTCCCCTTTTAGCCACCAGTGGGGGTGGGGGTTCTAACTCCAGGGCAGGAAATATCTAGAGATCTGATGGTGGAGCCTGGGGAGGAGATGGGGAAGGGACAGCCCCTAGAGGGTATAATGCCATGGAGATCACCATCCAAACCAGCCATTTTCTCCACGGGAACTGATCTATGGAGTCCGGGGATCAGTTGTAATTCTGGGAGATCTTCAGGTTCCACTTCTGTGTGGAGATATTTTGGCCTTTATGACACACACTACAAAAGAGTTTTGACTGTCATGTTGACATTCTGATTAGCTAGAGCAGGGGTGTCAAACATGCAGCCTGGGGGCTGGATCAGGCCCCCAGAGGGTTTTTATCAGGCCCGCAAGGGACTGGCTGTCTCCTGCTTCTTTCTTCAAATTCTGCTGCTGCTGTTGTGTCATAGCTTGCTTTCCTAGACTCTCTCAATCACTCAGGAGAGATAGGCAAGCTTCTGCTCCCTGCACTGGGCTGAGGCTCCTCCCCCTCCCCCTCCCCCTCCCAGATCGCTACAGCACAGATGTTTTGATGCAATAATTCAGAGCAAGAAGTGTCAGTTATCAGAGACTGTTAAATAAACCAAATATTGCAAGAATGCTAATGTTTCAGGCATGTTTTTATTTTAAGTTAAAAAAACCCTTTGTGTTTGTGTTCTTTATAAAGTTTATATCTCCGCTACCTGGCATTACAGTTTATGACACACATGGTCCAGCCCGACACTTCAATTTATGTCAAATCCAGCCCTCCATAAAAATGAGTTTGACACCCCTGATCTAGAGATCTTTGAAATGAAAGGGTGACCAAGGCTCTGGACCTCACATATCATACTCTGTTGGTAAGACATTCTTGGTTCAAGCCCCATTAATTTCAAATCAAGTTTATGTCAGTGCAGCATTGTGATCTTTGAGCTGTTTGGTGGAGAGAGGCTTTTCTGCAGCTGAAGCTTTGCTGCAGTGCATGCTGTATAAGCAAAACTTTGATCACTGGAACTCGAGTTTTCAATATGACGCCAACAGAAAATGCTGTACTAAAATATAGAAACAGAAAGGGTTGTATTAAACAATCCCATTTCACTGCTCCTTTGTACAGGATATAGTTTCTAATTAGAAATTAGTAGCCTTATATTTTACTCAGAAGTAAGCCCCAGGTCCAAAGGTGATTTTCATAGGATTGCAGCCTCCGAAGTGCAGTACTAGTTTGGGGGTCTATAATTTGCATGCACAGAAAGAAATAAAAGTATGTCACCTATGACCTGGAAATAAACCCTCTGGCTCAAAGACACGCTAACTTTCTGCCAGACACATCTTAGCTTATCTCTCAGAAATGTCAAACATGATGATTTGCTGAACTGTGACTGTAAGGAGTGCCACATAGGGTGAGATTGCCACCCTTTCTCGATGTTTTAGATTGAACAAGATTCTCCCAGAAGCACCTGTATCTCTGGTTCTGCATACTGTTTGACCATTGTTATAGATTATTAAATGGGCCTGTGTATTAGGTATGCATGTCAAAGGCACCAATCCATTTACTTAAGAAAAAAATGAAAGATTTTTAACTTGCTTTTGACATAATCGTGAGGTATAAAAAGTAACAAGTGCTTTTAAAATTCACAGCAATTTTGCAATTTAATCATGAACATACTGAAGAGCCAGCCTTGGAAACCTAGCAGAGAATCTTGTGGTCCATTTACTTCCTCTTCCCATGAACAGTGACCCTACATAAGGTTGCCAACCTCTAGTTGGGTCCTGGAGATCTCCCAGTATTACAACAGATCTCCAGACGACAGAGATGAGTTCCCCTGGGTGGACTCCATGGGATTACACCTGATGAGGTCTCTCCCCTCCCTTAAGCCCGCCCTCCCCAGGCTCCACCCCCAAAACCTTCAAATATTTCCCAACCCAGAGCTGGCAACCCTACCTATATTTCAGATATTTTGAAGAAAGCACTTAGACCCTCTGAAATGCAAGTCTGACTCTGCCTGTGCAACAAAGGAATAGTCTCCTTCACTAAATGAGCTTGCTTCACTTTCCTTCCCACTATCCCAGTGTACATACAAAGAAAGGCAGGAGGTGCTGCAACACTAGCAGCAGGTTATTCCAACACGCAGCAAACAATGGCAGCTCCAGAAGAGCTTGTGACCCAGCATGTGGGACTCTGCTGCCCATCTGAGGATCCCGACCCATGGGTTAAAGGACTCTGCACTAAAACAATGTGATTCTAGTTTGGTGCCACCCATTCTAGGGACTGAGACTGTTACACCTGATAGTGATGATCAAGTGCCAGGAGAGAAAACAGGGCCACCCACAGCCGAACCAGAGATTTCTGTGTACTCATGGATTCCCCAGGCATGTATTAAAATGACTCAGTACATTTTTTTTCAAAAATGCCTACAGAGGACTGAGCACAATTGGAGACAGAATGCTGAGGCCGGCTGAGCTTTGGTGGTGGTGGGGAGATAAACCTTAAGAGAATTGGCTTGCTCAGGCCACTAAGAGCACATAGAATCCTGGAGAGAGAGATCTGGGTTGAGAAGAAATTTCCCAGTGGCTTATCTCTCCCCCCCCCCCCACTTCTTAAATGTGCCCGAAGGTGTTGCTGCAGAAGCTTGGCTAGAAAGCCATGACTAACAGAAGCCTTGCTAAACTAGTCCTTGCAGCAGAGGCTTGTCCTTTCAGAGCTTACACAATCCAGAGTGCCCCCTTGATCAGAGTGTACACAATCCAAAATCACAGAGTTGGAAGGGGCCCTAAAGGTCACCTAGTCCAACCCCCTGCTCAATGCAGGATCAGCCTCGAGCATCCCTGGCAAGTGTTTGTCCAGCCGCTGCTTACAGACTACCAGTGAGGGGGAGCTCACCACTTCCCTAGGTAGATGATTCCACTGTTGAACAACCCTTATTGTAAAAAAAAGTCTCCCCACCCTTAATTTAAACGCATTAAGTCCTATCCTTTGCTGCCAACAGGAACAGCTCCCTGCCCTCCTCTTCACCTTAAAGAGAGCAATCATGTCCTTCATTTGAAGACAGCCCTTCAAATACTTAAAGGGAGCAATCATGTCCCCCCTCAACCTCCTCTTCTCCAGACTGAACATTCCCAAGACCTTCAGCCTTTCCTCATGGGGCTTGGTCTCCAGGCCCCTGACCATCCTTGTCGCTCTTGTCTGCACCCGCTCCGTTCTGCCCACATCCTCGTTGAAGTGAGGCCTATCACCTCTGAATCAGCCCTCATGTAGAATTTTACCACACCCACAGAGAAGGGCATGAGGAGGAATAAGGAAAAGCCTCCTCCTCATGTCGCTTTCTGTAAAAGTCCATCTGGCTTTAATAGTCTGCTGTAACATTCTTCATCATTGTTACTCTATGGAGAACAAACATTACATGAGAAACAAACCTTTCTCCAGGCTTACTATAACTAAGGACTCGGGGGGGGGGGGGGGAAGTATAGCAATCTCACAGTTTCATGTTAGTTGGTTTCCTAGTCTCAATTTCATTTACATGGATAAGATTTGTATTAATAGTGGAAGAACATTATTGCCAGCTCATAGTTATATAATCATAACATCTTGTGACTGTGTGAAGGGAAGAAAACCTCAACTTTGGTTTTAGTGGAGAGAGATTTCTATTTGTCTTGACTGCCCAAAAACCCTTGAAAGCATGGTTGAAAGAAAGCTCCAATCAAGAGACACCAGTGTTTTTAAAAATATATAACTTTTTAAACAAAAAAAAAGTTTGAACTAGTTGTGATTTAAGACCCCTCATAACAAATACATCATTAGCCCTCCCAAAAGGCTAGAAGGAAAAGTTCTGTGACACAAAACCAACTGCTATCCTAGAACTCTTTTCAAAACTTCAAGCATCACATTTCTTTCCACCTGGAGCTAAGACTAAACTCCTTCAACAGATGGCTTTTGTTCTGCAGTTCATCTCAGCATCACCAGCACCACTCTCCTGCTTTAAAAGATCTGCTTGCATTTGCTTCATGGTATCCCAGTTTCCTTAAAGTCAGAAGGAAACTTTCTGTTTAAAATTCTACATTCCTTTAGGTCGGCAGAAAATGTGATCCTGCCTGATGATTCACATCAGCAAGGATCATATCCTGCACTGGGATGGGTAGGGGGTTGGATGGCCTTTTGACAAATTAAGCCGTCATTGAGGTTGAGGCTTACCAAGTTTCACCACTCATTTTATACCATGTAAAGATGACTCTTTCTAGCTCCACACAATGGATACTGGAAGGAAATGCAGTCCAAATAGCTAAAGGCAAGCAGCACTGTAGCAAATAAAACTTCTGCCTTTTCATCTTGTCTTACTACACTGACTGATCACACTCTTCTCTTTTCAGCCAGGACTACTGGAATAACTAGGAAAAGGTACTGTATTCTCTTGTTTTCCAAAGAATCAGTACAATCACCACTTCCTGTCTAAGATGAAATCTGCTGAGTTTCAGGAACACACAAATCCAGACTAGGCAAGAGGCAGGCAGACAGAATCCCAGGTCCTGAAACCAGGGTGAGAGGCGGTTCAGGATGAAAATTGTTGCTATACCATCATGCCTGCCAGTCAGAGCTGGGGAAGAATAAGTGCAGGTGGATATATGCAGGGGGAATAGACTAAAATAGTTACAGAGTAAAAGCAAAGCCACAGGGAACCAAGAGATGCAGTCTGTACGTGACACACAAGCTGCAATAAAAGTACTGCAGTTTGGGCTGTGTAGGGGATAGGCAGCTGTGAATCCTTCTCAGCTCCTGAGCTCTTGACTCAAACTTCTCATGCGTGAATCAAGAGCTGAGTAAAATCTGAGGGGAAGGCCTCCGTCTGTGACCAGGCATCACAGATCAACACACACACATTTGCACAGATTTTTTTTCTTTTTTAAACTGGGAAGACAGCTGTACGTGCACTGCCTCTTTCCTCAAGCCCTGCAATCTCTGTCTGTTCACTGAGGCAGCCCTAAAGTCACCACCCCACAGCTGCAGGTAGTCACCACGGAGCCCTGGTGTAAACCCTTTAGCACATTAATGTCCACTGTTTGTATTCTTATCTTGAATCGTGATGCAGCCTCTAGCCCGGCATGTTGGAGAATTAGAAAAGTGGGTGTTCTTAAAGGTCTCTGTGTTTCTTCTCAGAGGGGCTTAGAAGTTACAGTACCTTTTAGGCCAAAGTTGTCTGGGATTCAGTATTGCATTAAATGGTGACACACGGGGCAGGTGGGCTCTATTATTGCATTACAAAGGCTGCTGCTTCCCCCGGCACAGGCTATGTTTTGTGTGTGAAGCGGGCCCACACCTGCTGGAGCTGGGATCTGGAAATGCGGAGGACAGAAGGCATGAGTCTGTGGTTTCCTGCTGTGAGGGGCATGTGCCTGCGGTGGGGCATGCGCACGGGGCTGCTCTCCGCCGAACGGCTGCGCTGTATGAAAGTGCCGCCAAGGTGAGGGTACTGTTCTGTCTCCAGGGTTGAGGAGGAGAAAACGGAGGACGCCAGTCTTCTCAGGGGGCTGTACCTCGGGAGGGAGTGCTGAGAATGCCTGTCCTCCTCCAACTGAAAAAGACCAAGAAGAGTGGAGGAAAAGGTGTCAGGCAAAGACTTGACTCGCCCCTGGTTTTGTGCTGTGCATGCGGCAGAAATCTTCACTGGCGGGTAGCAAACACTTGCTTTTAATATGGGGATTTATTATGGCCTCTGGGTTTACCCCTTACCAGGCTAACACACTGTCACTTGAAAAAGCCTTTTGGGCCAAGGGGCACAACAGTGCTCTGTACTGAGGAACAAACCTGTACTTTCTCCAGGAAGGGGAGAAACTGAATGAGAGCAAGGGGCCATGGTCCTTGCCTCTCCCCCAGTTTGCCCGCTTTCCTCACCTGTCACTCACACTCATCCGTTTCGTTTTTCCAGAGAAGATTAATACTGGTTGTTGGAATTCAACTGGATACTTTATTTTACTGAATTTGTTAGAACAAGGACTGTGAGCTAATATTAAGCATTAGAAACAACTAATAGCGGAATTCTTTCTTAGAAAGATTCAGTATTTAAGTGAACCAATATGCTACTCAAAGCACTGTGCTAAGAGAAGCCGCCCCAACATCTTGAACTGCAGCACTGCACATGACTGCCAAGTGTCTGCCACTGCAAGCTTTATGATGTCACATCCAATCCATCCATCCATCCGTCTGTCTGTCTGTCTAGCTATCTATCATAAATGCACCCTAAACCTCTGAGCTGCTACAAGTTTTGAAGGGGTCTTGAGAGCATAGACACAGATCTTCAGTTAAAACAAACTGAGCTGGTGTCAACCCTGCAGGGACCTGCATATAATCTCTTTCTTCACTCACTAGGTAGCTTGGTCTTCCCTAGCTCCGTTTCTTCCCCCAAAGCACATACACCAAAGCCCACTATGTAGAAATCTTTGACTTTTCACTACAGTATGCCACTGAAATTACAGAAGGCCTTGCCTACTAGCATGAATTGTCCAATTGATTAATTTAAGGACAAAATAGAAAATTCAGGGAAAAGATCCATCCCACCCTATATTATGATGTTGCATTGCTTAAAATTAGTGTGCAGTTGCAACATTAACTTCTTAATAGAATAGTAGGACCTCAGTGGCTGAAGTACGGTGAATATTGATGTGGGACATGGCCTTCTCTGCAGTGGCACCGAGACTGTGGAACTCCCTTATTAGGGAAGTTCACATCAGTGTTTCCCTATTAGCATTTAAGCACCAAGCCATGAGACTTCTGTTCCAGAGAGCCCATATATGCACTGATGGCTGCTGTTAGAGTCATTTAGTTTAATTTATTTATACCCCCCGTTTCAACACAATAGAGACCCAAGCAGCTCATGTCATTCTTCTTTCCTCCATTCTATCTTCACAACAACCCTGTGAGGTAAAGTTATGCTGAGACTGTGTGACTGGACCAGGGTCACCCAGCAAGCTTTCATGGCACACTGGAGAATGAGATGCAAGCCTGGGTCTCTCAAATCCTAAACAGACATTCTAACCAATATAACACACTGGCTCCATTGATATATTGTTTTATTTTGTTAGCTACCTTTGTCTTAATGGCTTGCTTTAATTTATATTGCGGTACCTTACTAAATTTTTATCTGCCTGTAGTTCACAAGTCAAAAGTGAAACAAATATGTTAATAAATAAAATAGATTACAACCTAGTCCTCAGCTGAGCCAAGGGAAAGATAGGAAAGAAAGTTTTGAGCATTTGCATCTTATAGTTTCTAAAATGCAACAACTGCAGAAAACTCAGCTATCTGACAACTAATTTGTTCAAAAGACCTGTCCTCTATCAATCCATCAATCAATCAAGTGCATTTCTTGTTGCAGCCACTCATGGGTTGCAGTCACAAATGCGAGATAAAGCAGGGGGGAAGAGAGGCTATTTTCTCCAGAGGAAGTTGACCTGCATTTGTGCGATCACACAGTCTTCTGCAGCTGCGGGCACAGCCCGCCACTGCATGATCAGACACAACTGCAGGTGAGTCTTTTTTTTTCTTTTTGCCAATTGTCTCTGATGCATTTGAACGAAGGATTGATGATTCACACCTCAGCCCTGAGGGCTCCCTATGGAGTGTGCGATGATGTGCATACAAAGAAGGGGGAAAACAATGCCACGGAGTTGGGATGGCCTGATCAGACCATCCCGACACCATGAGAGCACGCTGGAGGGATCAGACGTGGGAAAGTCCGTCTGTGGCCCGTAGCAACCCGTTTACTACTGGACTTTCCAAGGTGTCTTTTAAATCTGCTTGTGCGGCAGAACAAAACGGGTTGCCGACGGCTCTGATTACGCTCCTTTAATCAGAATGGCATTCACATCTGTGTCGAGGCTAATTGTGTGTGTGATTGGAACCACAGAATCACATGGTTGGAAGGAATCAGAGCTCCTCAGAAGCAAGATCTAAATTCTTGCCAACAGAAAATCTCCCAAACATTTCAGATGACATCCCCCAAGCACACTGGCCTAATGCCTTTCTATTCTTACAGAAAGTATTGGGTAAAAACTATGCTTTCTGCAACTTAAGCAACTTAAGGCTTTGGTTGGCCTTCAGGTAACAACTATTGGCTTCTAAGGCATCTGGCTGGCCTCTGTGGGAAGCAGCATGATGGACAAGGTGGACTGTTTGTCTCATCCAGCAGTGATCACATTTTACCGCTTCTCTGAATCTTCTTTTCAGGAAGTTGCAAGTACTACTTTCTTCAAGTATTACTTGACACACTTCCTTCAAGCAGGATACCATCTTTACTAGTGGCCCTGGTTCTTCTCCACTTTGTCTGCTGACTTCTTAAATCTAGACAGAGACCTAACTATCAGCAGTTACAGCAGTTGGAGCCTCCCCCTCGTTAAGGACTTCTGTTAGGAACTGGACCACACATTCATTCTCCTTTTCAGCAACAGATGTATACAGCTGCATTGTGTTCAATCTAACTTCTGGTTTACATTATGGAGTATGTCATTCTAAATTTGCCATGAAAGGGACAGTGAGCAAAAATCATCGCAGTGTCATTCTGTCAGATGAGCCTAAAAGGTCTGCCCCCAAACTAGCAGTCCTGATCACATCTCTAAATGGTCACAGTAGTTGAATCAGGGTTGCCTGGGCTCCCACTTCAGCATGAGACCTCCCACCCCCCTGTCTGCCCCTCAGGCTGCTGCACAGCAGGCTAAGACTTGGGGGGGGGGGGGGATCAACAGAATCCTGATGCAATGATGTCACTTCTGACACAACTGTAAGTGATGTCACTGTGTTACTGGTGACACTCTAGCATTCAGTCACAGCTCTAGGGTTGAACCATGGAATTTTGGCTGAATGCTAGAACATCACTGTCAGCAGTACCTCTGCTTCTAAATTGCACTGCACAAGCCTTTAAAAATACACCACATTTGAAACATATAACGGCCTCGGTCAGTTGGTAAGAAAAGTATGAGACCTCCTTTTCAGGATCATCACACAATGCCTTATTGAGTTAATGCAAATCTGAGAGTTCTGGCATACAGACTACAGTCTCAGCCAGCATCTGACCGTGTCTCTTTGGGCAGAATCTTAAATAAAATGTGATACAGGTGCTAGACAACATCTTTTGTTGTCTCCTCTACCACCACCACCACCACCAATGGGGCTATTTCTAATTTCATACTTTCAGGAGAGGAGAAAAAAGAGCCTACTCCATGTCAGGCAGAGTGGTTGTAAAGATTTTAATCCCGGGGGGGGGGGGGGGCACTCAGAGGGTAGAAGAAATGCCAGACTCAGCTGGAGGAGGGGAAAGCAGAATCAGGAAACAAGAATTTATCACCTATAGGGTTACCAGTCCCCAGGTGGGAGTAAACAGCCACTACCCCATGCGACGGCCCTGCGGAAGTGATGACATCACACCGGGGGTGTCTCATGGCGACACTCTGGTTTTTGGGCAAAACTCTATGTTTTGAGCCCAATTTTACCATGGAGTTTGCCCAAAAGCCAGAGCATCCCCAGTGTGATGACATCACTTTCATGTGATGTCATCACACTGAGGACGTCACACAAGGTGACACTGCTGCCACCCCCACTCCCCGAAAGTTCCCTCCCACCCTCCTGCCAGCACGAGGTAAGGACCAGGCAACCCTAATCACCTATGATCTTGCAGGCATACTGCCCACTGGACTTTCCCTCCACAGTTCTGCTCGTTTCTATAAAGCTACCTGTTACCTTTTCCCTGAGTAAGGTTGCCAACCTCCAGATGGAGCCTGGAGTTCTCCCAGAATTGCAACAGATCTCCAGTCTACAGGGATCAGCTTTTCTGGAGGGAATGGCAGCTTTGGAGGGCAGACTCATGGTATAGCATAAGAACTAGGAGAAACTGAGGTATAGAATGACAAGACATCCCTGCTGAGCTCCCTCCCTTCCCCCCTAATCTCCAGGATTTCCCCAAGCTGGAGTTGGCAACCCCTTCCTGAGGTGCTTCTACCCCACTTCCAATTCAACCCTACAGTGGCAGCTTCCTGTGTCACTGAGTTTATCATAAGGACACAACAAGTAACAATTACTCAGCCTCCAATTTTAATCTATAAAACAGTGATCTACTTGGCCAGGCTAATTAGATGACAAACACTCACATACAGAAAAACATAGACTGGCATTGGACAGAGAGCCAAGGAGCCAAGGCTTTGGAAAAAAGGACCAGAGACAGGAAGATGAGTGGAGAGTAGAACTGCCAACCTCCAAGTGGGGGCCTGGAGATTGCCCAGAATTATAAATGAACTCCAAACCAAAGAGATCATTTCCCCTGGAGAAAATTGCTGCTTTGAAGGGAGGACTCTATGATACTGTACCCCACTGAGCTCCCTCACCTCCCCCCAATCCTGCCCTCCCCAGGCTCCACCCCCTTAATCTCCAGGAATTTCCCCACCCAGACTTGGCAAACCTAGTGAAGAGGCCTCTGAAGAAACTCCACAAGGTCAAGAGGAGGAAGAGATGACAGGGGTACTAGGAAGGACAACTAGGAGGTAGGAAGCTAAAGGATGTGGTTAAATTACAAGCAGAAACCAGAAGAGATGCAGAGAATAATAATAGTAAATAGTTAAGTATCTGTAAAGTGCTTTCATCTGTTAAAAGCATTTCATGTATATAACCTTGCTGTAATTCTTACAATAACCCTCAACTCTGTCAAAGTTCCTATTACAGATGGCTCGCCTATGGTCACTTTGTAAATTCAAGGAATACAAAACCAAGGGGAATGTAGAACTGCTGCAAAATCTCACATGAGGTCTAAGGAACAGGAGGATGTGATGTACAGAAGGCTGTCCCGCATAGGCATAGAGTACGGGGGGGCTCGAGGGCTTGAGCCACCCCCGAAATTTCCCGGGGGGGGGCTCAGCCACCCCCGGGAAAACGGAGCGCCTGCCGCTGTGCCTCCCCAGGTCCTTCCGAGGCCCGGCCGCCGCTGCTGGAGAGGGAAGGGGTGGTGGGCTGGGGGGGGAGAGAGGCATTGGCAGCAGCAGCTGGCGGGCCTTGGAAGGGCCCGGGGAGGCGGGGTGGTTTCCGGGGGGGGGGAGAACATCACTCCAGCGAGCCCCCCCAGGATTTCCAAAAGTCTACGCCCCTGCTGTCCTGCCCCTGAAGGGGAAAACAGCCACTCACTTGAGCATATGGGTGTGCTCCCTCAGTGGCTATTTGCTTCCCGTTTCCTACCTCTTACCACCCTCCACCCTCCTTCCCTCTCTCTCTCTCTCACTCACAAACACAGAGAGATAGAGAGCTTTGTGGCTACTTCATGCTGGAGAGATCAAAAACAAGCCTGCCTCTCTCTCTCTCTCTCTCTCTCACACACACACACACACACTTCTGCTTCCTTCTCCAGGGCTGCTACTCTTTTGGGGGGGGGGGGAGAAAAGAGAGAGAAAAAAAGCGAAGCTTTAAGACCATGGCAGCTTTAAGACCAGTGTTTTATTCCAGGTATAAGCTTTTTGTGTGCAAGCACGCTTTTTGGCTGGGTGGGAGGCTGGATTCTTCTGACAAGCACAATGTACATTGAGGAAATTTTTTTGGCTTCTGAAAAGTTGTGGAGTTTATTTTTTTTTAAAAAAAGGATTGGATTTCTCTGTTCCTATCTGGATTTTATTTCAAAAAGACCCTGATTAGGAATTAGCACACGTGGATTGGTCATTATATCTTGGAGAGTGGAGTGATTTCAGATGCCAAATGATAATAGCACACATTGGTAATAAGACAGGAAAACTAAGTCTCAGTTCAGTCCAGGAGGATGCATTGTCTTGAGCTTCATTATCAATTGCAATTCAGCAGACTCTCTTTCTAATCTCCCTTTGATATTCCTTTGTAAGAGCACTGCTACTCTTAGGTCAGCAACTGAATGTTATTGTTTTCTAATGTCAGATTTATGTCCATTTATTCTTTGCATCCTCCTGAACTGAATCCTCCTGGATGGAATTGAGACCTAGGTTTCCCATCTCATTACCAACACTGGTATCTCCATGCCTACTACCCCTCTGCAAATCACACCTAATTCAATCAAGCGTGCTATTGTCATTCACCTGCTATTGCCATTCGACATCTGAAATCACCTTTATAAAGTACCCCGTCATACATTTTATAACCCACATGGCCTGGCCCAACAGATCTGGCCCTCATAACAAATGAATTCAATACCTCTGCTCTAAATTGATGGAGATTGGGGGGTGGAGGCTTAGGAGGGTAGGGGCTGTGGAGGAAAGGGACTTCAATGTGGTATAATGCCATAGAATCCACCTTCCAAAGCAGCCATTTTCTCTAGGTGAACTGCTCTCTGTTGCCTGGAGATCAGCTGTAATGGAGCTTGGCAACCATAGGTTATGTGGCTACTTCATAAAGTGACAGTAGAAACTCCACCACACTTTTTTGGCACTGATGCTGTTGGTCACAACTGATTATTTGTGGGGTCTCCCTTTTTGTTTTTACAGCTAGTCCTCATTTGCGGCCATTCTACAGTACAGTACGGCCTAACTTGGCAGCACAACCTAGACTAAAGTCCTATACTGAGGGAAGAGGTACTCATTGTCCCATAAACAGGATGGCTTATCTATCAGCACAGCACCCCAGTGGAATATTATATCATCTGCACAGTATACTTTCCCTGGCACAGATTCCTAAAAAACCCAACTTCAGTGACAGAGAGAGCAGGTTTCCAGCCCATGAGACACCAACATACATTTAAAATATAGGTGACAACAGCCACCTCATGGTTTCTATTTCCATATTATCCTATCATTTTAAAATTGCAAGGTGCTTGCTAAATTTAGGGGTAGGTTAATTAAAAGGGAAAGGAAGCACTGCCTGGCAGTTGGGAAATAAGTGTCTTAGTGGTTTTAAATTAACCATTCAAGCCATAGAGAAGGAGGCCTGGTGACAAGACCACTCTTGATGTGATCCAGTGACTAAAGCCAGCCGACATCTCTCATGACGTATCTGCAGACACCATTTCTCCCCTAGGGATGACCTTTCATTCATGGGGGAAAAGTTAAAAACTGACAAGATTCACACTGAGGTGGAAAAAAAGGTTTGGTTTTTTTTCAAATCACCAGCCAACGCAACTGGAACTTTCATTAATCAGATTTACTGAAAGTAGTTTCCAATTCCAAATTTCAAATTATGTTTTTTCTGAGTGTATGTGTACATGTATTTGTGCAGATGTCTAGGGTAGGAAAATCTTGTTAGAATCTAGGCTCCCACCTGGTCTTTGACTGGCTTCCTTTGCCCTCCAGCACAATAAAGCTCAAGCATAATGCTGCCTCCCCTTTGTACCATTGGCAAAACTTAACTCTTCTTCTCTGGGGCCCCACACATTCATGTTTCCATCTATGTATTAAGACCTGCTTTTGTAACTTCACAGAGCATCATTGTCCAGAGATGGGGACCTACCTGCCCCCGACTGGCAGCTGTTCTAGGAAGGAGAAGAGGCCATCATCTTGTGAGGGAAGGAGACTTTGTGAGAGCCCAGGGGCTTCTGTTGCGTATGTGCATTCCACTGCACAATCAGGAAAAGGGTGGGGATGTCAGCCAAGGAGGATACTCAACTAGCTCATTACTGGCAGCACAGAACAGGGGTTGATGGAAAGGTGAGGACTTCAGCATTGAAAACCTCCTGCCCTTCCAAGCTGGGGCACACAAAGGAGTCAGGGCAGGACCCGCAAATTGCTCACACAACGAAGCAGGTAGGCTTGGGGGCACTGGAACTCGTACACCACGACACTGATTCATTTTTCAGAGCTGTCTTTGATCCTCTAAAATACAGCCATGAATCTTAGTAGTTGCTGAGAGTTATGGAATATAGATCATTCAACCAAATCACCAAGAAACAGGAACACAGGCATATTTGACAGGCCTGGCAAGGAAGTGAGCCACTTAAATTTATATTAGGAATATAACAGGGATGGGAGTCATTCACAGTTCTCTTTTATATCTAATAGGTAACATTCCCCTGTACAGTTTGCATTATAATAGCACTTGGAACACTCTAAAAAGCTTTCCATGCATAAGAACTCTTTAGCCTATCTGAAGGAAGGAGTTTTTGGAAAACTCTAAATACCCCCCCCCCCAATTCTCTAAACAATCTGAATGGCAGCTATATTTCACCATTAGAAAGGGACTGGATAGTTATTTTGACCAACAATGTGACCTAACAAAATATGCCAATGTACTCAGTCTTCCTGTAGCTTAAATACATCATCTAAGCTGACTGTGTACCATGGTAAAAATGGTCCCCCACCAATAGTCTTGTATCTGTGTGGCAGGGCAAGAGGCACCTTGGCAACTCTTCAAGCATTGTATTCAACATTTCAGTCCAAACTGTAGTTCTGCTAAACAGCTGAACAAGCATTATGCAGCAAATACCACAGACAGCCTTCCCATTTCACCTTGTTCTTGTTATTCTATAGGTTACTACAAATTAATTTTTATTCATTTTATTTACTAAAACGTTTCTATCCTGTCTTTCTTCTTGGTTCAAAAGTGGTTTACAATAATAGTTAGTAACAGTTAAAACATCCCCAGCTAAAACCAAAGGTAAAAATAGCAAGCCCCAAATTCCTCCCCTTTTCTCTCCTTCCTTTGATAATACTGCTGAGTTTAATAATGGGACAGGATGAAAATTCTAAGGTGGTTCAAGCTTAACTACCTTTTGGATTTTAGTTCACCGGTAAATTAATCCATTTTGAGCAATTCTAGTACTTTCTTCCCTAAAATTCCAGCTGAACTACCTGAGGGAAGTAGGCATAAGGAGGGCTGATTCTCATACCTTCACTGGGTTCTAAAACTTTATCAACAGGAAGTTCCCTCCGCTTAGGGAAAATATCTCTGGAAACTGTTGTTCGCCAAGCCTTCTAGGTCCTTAGTAAAGTTTTTCACTCAAATTCATCACCACAGCATTTAGTGATGGATACTAGTTTAGCTGGCTTTAAAGGAAATTAGGCAGATTCACAGAGAATGAATCCTTTAGTCTACTCAGATTGTGTTCAAAGGCAGAAAACCCTCTGAATACCAGTGCTAGGTACAGCGACAGGGGGAAGGCTTTCGCCTCCATGCTCTGTTTTGTAGGCCTGATGCAGGCATCTGCTTGGCCTTGAAACCATGCAAACTTTGTCAGGTCCTTCCCTGAATGTTTGCAAAAAAAACCCCATTTCTTTGCAAGTACTGCAAGTAGTGTTACGGTACATCTCTGCTCGCATACATACTAACATCACATACTGATGGAGAGAGAATATTTTATTTTTCCACAAATTCTACCACTTAACTAAAGCACCTCAACTTTCAGTAAGCTGTGTTGTGGACAGTTAAATTCTTCCTTGTCCACCTTACCCTAAGGGAATTAACACAGAACCAGCTGAACAATAGAAACGGCAACATCTCTGCTCCAAAAGGGTCATGAGAACCTACATCCAAGGTGGTATTTTGCAAGACATTCTTGACGCTGGTGCTGTAACTCTAGTATCAATAATGAACCTCTGGAACCTCTTGCAAAGTACATCTGCGTCCTTCATATAATAGATTTAGAGGGAGGGGTGTCCTGGATAGGATGACTTTACTAAACTACACAAACACAACAGATGATAAGTAGCAAAATGGATGAACAGTGTTTCCATTACACATCTTACCTGTCTCTCAGGACCAGTAGGCTCAGATTCACGTCTCCGCTGTCGGATAGCTGGTGCTGAATGTAAGGGGGACTGTGCAGGGCTTCCTGGTTGCAGTTCATGTTTGTTATCAGATACACTCTGACAATGCCCTTCATGTCTGTGGGAACTGTCCTCCTCAGCCACAGGCTGCATACCCCGGGTTCTCCCATCATGTATTTTTGGCCTGACTGCCACCTCTGGTCCAAAACGCCTCCTCTCCTCACCCTCTTCAATGGGCCTCAGTTCCTCAGGCTCTTCGTCTGTTGTTCCAGATGTGCTTGGTTCAGCACCTGGATGGAAGTCCTTCAGCTCTGTTTCTTTATCAATTATAACCCATTCTTTGCTGTCAAAGTCCTCCTCCTCAGCAAGGGGCACCGATCGGAAAGCGTTGCTAAGTGCTTCATGCTCCACAGAAGCAGACACATCCATCCTGCCACTCGCCTGCCTGTCTACCTGACCAGTGTCAATGGACAGCATCTGTGCTGGCTGGGAAGAACACACAAGCCGAGAAGGAGAGCCAGGCAAATCCACTCGAGATCTGAAAGGAAGAGGAAATGTCTCAGGAGCCAGCTAGCCTTCAGCTCAAGATTTAAGACTGACCTATTGTTAAAGTCTGATACCAGTGTTCTTTTTATAAGCAGCAAAAAGGTGAGGGGTTCCTGTCTTTTCCTGCCTTTCTCCTGAAGGCATCAACCATGTGGTGAAATCAGCTATTTACCATGTGCTTAAGACCAACTGAAAACTGAAGCCCTACTCCATGGCACGTCTTATGTTCCTTTCCTTGCTGAGCATCGGTTTTGCATGATTATTATTCACCTTTAATCCAGTCTGTCTGCCAAAAGGGGGTCAAGCAGTTTCCAACAGAATGGTTTCAGGGAATCTCTCCTCAAAACCTTCACTCTGGGACTGAACTGTGCTCTTGGTGTAGGAGGATTTTAGCTGCCAGCCTTGAACAAACTTCATTAGTCTCGGTGCTTCCAGCCAGGAAGCTTCAGATGACTAAGTAGGAGAATGCAAGACATGAACTGAGCAAGAGCTCCATTGAACTAAGACATATAGCTTAGTTTTAAATTCCAGGAAACAGTCCTGAAATAGGTGACATAAGAATAAAAGAGCATTTTTACCTGATGAGCCAGTAGTCAAAATCAGCCCAAGGACTCTTCAGGGGAGAGATAAAAGCTTCCACTGCAGCATGTACAATTTCTAGGCACTGACTAGTCACGCTTGCCGCCTATCTCATCCTCCTTGTTTCCTGCACCTATCCCTCTGCTGGGCTCCAAAATCTTTCTTAGGACAGAACTACATACTGACAGAAACATGAGTCTCCTGCTGGTAGGAAAACATACAACATGATGACAGGATACAGATGAAGCAAGCTGAACCACAAGTGGGTGGGAGACTCAAGCAATAGCTTTGAGCTTCTGATAACACGCAGGGCCACCCTTTTATTTCTGCTGCTCCCTGCTGACTCATCAAAAACCCCTAAGCACAAAGTCTGTTTGTTTATGGCATAGATGCATGCCCATTCTCTTGAAACGCACTTGTTTGCACAAATGACACAGTGAGCCATGAGCCTGTTATCTAGCCATCTTGTCATAGGGAGGGAGAGTGTAAGTGAAGTTGAGGATCTATTTTGAACATAAATACGGGTCATTTTTAGCACCAGAATGTGCTGCTTGTAAATCCTAAAACAACTTTCCTCAGAAAAACCAATGGCTTGATAGTTCTGTCCAGACTCTTCATTGGATCAGTGGTCAGAAGAGAACTGAGCAGGAAGGCTGCCCTCCATCCCAAGATATATACAGTGATGCAAAACTCCCTTGGGGATGTGTGTTCCAATGTGTGGGAAAGAGTTCTAGAACTTTCTAGACTCTGCTTTACAAAGGCATGGAACACGGATGTAGGAGTACACAGAGATCACACAGAGCAGGGGTGGCCAAACTTGCTTAATGTAACAGCCACACAGAATAACTGTCAGATGTTCAAGAGCCACAAGACATAAACAAATATTTCACACACGTTTTTATTGAAAAATATGCAAATTTGCTTTTTATTAACATTAAATTAGACTGTGTGAAAGAGCCACATGTGGCTCCCGAGCTGCAGTTTGGCCACCCCTGACACAGAGGAACCTTTGTTATCTCAGGAACCACGCCTCCCCACTCTGTTTAAAAGTATCCATTGAAGGAGTTCCATTTGGAACTAGTTGCAATTATAAATGCACAGTGATTAATTTTTCTTAACTTTGTCCTCTGAAATGGATGAACAACCTTTACTGACATTTTGAGCACAGTATGAAGTCACAGCATGGATAATTTTAGTCCAGACTGTTTGTTCAAAGTTATGACCAACTGAAAGAAAAGAGTGCTGCTACATGGTCTGAAACCACATAGCAATCCCAGCTGTAAGACTTTTTCTTTGTTCTGTTATATATGTTGTGTGTTGTCCTTGACAAATTGATTTTTCAAAAAAGGATTTCTATAAATGTTAAAGTTTTCTCAGGCCTATGTAATAAAATGGAAATAGAGGTAAAATTAACTTTGACTTGCCAGAAAGATATTAACCTAAACATTATTTATATGTTTAAAATATTTATATCCTGCCCCCAGGGCAGGTTACCATAAGCTAGAAGACATATATCCCTATGATTTTTAAAAAGCCACTTGCTAACAGTACAGCCCTTAGTTTCTCATTACAATAGCCAAATACAGCATTTCCCCCAATCTTTCTTCATTTCAGTACAAGTATATAAAATTCCATTTCAACTGTGAACATGTTCCAGTTCTATACTTCTTAAATACTGACACGTTCAACATGAAACTACCAATAATATGGTAGACGATGACATGGCAACACTGCATGCAACAGAAAGGAAGGCAATTCAAGTACCAAATACCAAGTGGGGGGTCTCAGGCAGCATTGTTGGTGAATGCATAACAAGAACCACCAGCTTCTTCAACTCAAAGAGATTACTGTAATGTGCTCTACATGGGTCTGCCTTTGAAATCAGTCCAGAAACTTCAGTTGGTCCAAAATGCAGCAGGCAAGCTACTGTCACTCATGGGGACTATATCATCCTGGGGCTGAAGAATCTGTACTGTGCCTGTTCCTTTCCAGGTACAATTCAAAGTGCTGGCTTGGGACCAGGGTACTTGAACGACCACCTCCTGCTATGTTGTCCTGCCTGCCAGTTAAGATCCGCCTCCCAAGCCCTGGTCTCTGTGCCCCCTCTGTCACTGGTATAGTCTTTTAAACCTGAGAAATGTTTAAGATCCATTTTAAGCTGCTCCACATTTTCTGTTGTTTAATAGCCTGGATGTGTTTTTGAATGTTGTCTTTTGATATCGTTTCTGATGTTTTATGTTTTTATCATATCTGAATTTTTAAGCTGCCTTGGGAAGGTTCTCCTGGAGATGCAGCATAGAAATTTTCTGACTAAATACATACATTAAATTAAATAAATAGTAGGAAACTTCCTTCTCCTACTCAGCAGTTATGTGACTGTGGCAAAATTACATGTCCTCTTGATCTCTGAAATAATTTAACACTGTTAAAACACATTTGATACAAAACTACGGGAATAATCTTGAGCATGTGGATAAATACTGTGTGTGGCAAACACACGACCAACAGAAAAACTCTGAGCATCCAAACAAGCATGCAAAAGAATCCAGATTGGCTCCTGGGCATGGGAATGAATTTTTTTTCACCTATATACCTATGACAAAAATTCCAGTTACCTTAATCTTACACTTACTTTTTCTTATGTTTACTTACATAAAGTCTAAACAACAATAACAACAACACGCCCACGCCCCCGATACCACCAACAAACCTTCTTTCGTGCTGATCTGCTTTGCCATCAGCCGTTGAGAGGCGCTCTGACTCAGGGCTGTTCACTCGACGGTACCTCAGGGAGCGTCCTTGTGTGGTAGGGGAGTCTGGTGGGGCTCTGACAGGGGAGCTGGGGCACACACCACTTTTCTGATCTTCCTCTGCCAAACACTGTGTCTGTGCAAGAGAGAACACACAAAGAAAAATTCATAAATCCAGTCATGGTGTACTTGGCACAACACGACATAGGCTGCCACCTGGAAGAGCTATTTAATATTCAGTATCTCACTCATCCTTAGCTAAAGATTAGGGAAGGATACGAACCGGAAAAACATTGTTCATGTTGGTTCGTGGCCAAACCATGAACTGAATTGGGAGGTTCATTTGTGAACTGAACCTATTCATGGTTTGTGGTCCACAAACCCCTTTGAAAGGGACTGCAATCCCTTTCAACAGAGTTTGCAGAAAGCCTGAAAAATAGCGGAGCAATGGGGAGCAGCTTGCTCCCTGCTGCTCAGCTGTTTGGGGGGTTTTCTTGTGCGCTCCCTTTAAACTCCCTTTAAACTCAGCTGTTTTGGGGCTTTCACGGGGAACAGGAAATGAGGGTTTAAAGGGATTCAGAGTCCCTTTAACCAGCTACTTTCTGCTCTATCCATGAACCATCATGAACTGCTTTAAAAGTTCTTGGAAATTCATCAGTCACAGCAGACTCCTTATGAAAGACAGGTTTCCTACCTGTAACTGGTGATCTTCGAGTGGTCATCTGTGCATTCACACTGATGGGTTACTGCGCCTGCGCTGGAATCCATCGGTATCGTAGAAAGCTTTAACGGATTTTCGCGCCCAGCACCACCGGGCATGTGCGGGAGCCCAACCGCGCATGCCCAGAGGAGCGGGCGCGGGAATCCCACCAGTTCCTTCTGGCCGCTGCAACCAAGCAGAGATAGAGAGAGCCTGGCAGCAGAGGGGAAGGAGGGTGGGTAGTGTGAATGCACAGATGACCACTCGAAGATCACCAGTTACAGGTAGGAAACCTGTCTATCTTCGACGTGGTCTCTGTGCTTCACACTGATGGGAGAGTAGCGAGCAGTGTCCTACCTGGAGGTGGGTGCAGGCAGGCTGTCACTTAGAGGCAGTGGATAGAACCAGACGACCCAGGGATGAGCGAGAAGCGGCCCGGGTGTCCAAGGCGTAATGTCTCATAAAAGTGGTAGGAGTGGCCCATGTGGCAGCGTTGCAGACGTCTGTAAGGGAGGCTCCCTTGAGGAAGGCCGTAGAAGCCGCCATGGCCCTGATGGAATGGGCCTGGATCGGGCCCGGGAGTGGCGTCCGAGCGAGCTGGTAGCATAGGGTTATGAGGGCCACTATCCACCTGGAGAACCTCTGTGCTGTAATGGGAGATCCCAGTTTGTTAGAGGCGTATGACACAAACTGTCTCGGTGTTTTACATGACGCCCTTGTGTGGGCCAAATAGAACAAAAGGGCCCTTTTGATGTCTAATGTGTGGAGGAGTCTTTCCTCCTGTGACGTATAGTTCGGGTAGAAGTCTGGCAGAACAGTCTCAGCGTGTAGGTGGAAGTCTGAAACCACCTTGGGCAGGAAGGAGATATCCAGGAAAAGCCGCACAGAGTCTGGCAGAAATGACAGGTAGGGTGCGTCATGTCGAAAGGCCAGAATCTCTCCAGCTCTGCGTGCGGAAGTGATGGCCACAAGGAAAGCGGTCTTCCACGCTAGAAGGTGTGGAGCGCAGGTAGCTAACGGCTCAAAGGGTTTCCCTGTGAGGGCGCGGAGTACAAGCGCAAGGTCCTAGGGATGGGCCGGCATCCTGCGTGGAGGATAGAGGTGGCGAAGACCTTTGAGGAAATGCTTGGATAGCGGATGTGTAAAAACTCTACAGTTATCCACGTGGTTGTGGAAGGCTGAGATAGCGGCGAGGTACACCCTGAGTGAAGAGTGGGCGAGTCCGGCGTCCGCCAGAGAGAGCAGGAATTCGAAGATCTTGGAGAGGCCCGCCGAGGAAGGAGAAACGTGGTCGGTAGACAAGGCGGAGCAAAAGCGCGCCCACTTGTAGGTGTAAGACTTCCTAGTGGACGCCTTGCGGGAGTTCAAGAGGACGTTGGCCACCCGCTGCGAGAAGGTGGAGGGGAAATCCTCCATGCCGTTAGCTTCAAACGAGGAATGTCGTGATGAAGCAGGGGGGGGGTCGCCGACTCGTAACAGGTCTGGCTGGGGTGGGAAGTGATGAAATCGCCTCATTGACAAGGAGAGGAGAGTTGAAAACCACGGCTGGCGTGGCCACCAGGGGCAGACGAGGATGCAGTCCGCTCTGTCTTGCAGGATCTTGTGGACTACTCGGGTCAGGAGCAGGAAGGGCAGGAAGATGTATAGGAACCCTTCGTTCCAAGGGTGGAGAAGGCCGTCGCCTAGGGAGAGGGGATCTCGACCGCCCAGGGAGCAAAACGTCCTGCACTTGGAGTTGCGTCTGGTGGCGAAGACATCCGTTTGAGGGACACCCCAGGTCTGGAAAACCGGTTTGAGGTAGGCATCGGACAGTTCCCAATCGTGGGTCTGGGCGTGCCCCCGGCTGAGCAGGTCTGCTTGTGTGTTGAGAATGCCTGGGATGTGCGTTGGCCTCAGATAGACGCTGTTGGTTATGCACCAGTCCCAAAGGGTGAGAGCGAGCCTGCAGAGGCGGCGAGAAGCGGTGCCACCCTGTCTGTTGATATAGCTTACGGCCGTGGTGTTGTCCGAGAGGACTGCCACGCAGGTGCCCGCGACGGTGGGAAGGAAGGCGCGCAATGCATAGAGAATGGCTAGTAGTTCAAGATAGTTTATGTGCTGGGACCGTAAAGAGATGTCCCAAGCTGCGCCGGTCCTCATGTTGTTGAGGTGGGCTCCCCAGCCCCAGTTGGACGCATCGGTAGTGAGGGTGAGCTGGGGGGTGGGGATGTGGAAGGGTGCTCCTTGTATCAGATGTGGCAATACCGTCCACCACACGAGGGAGTCTCTGACCTCGGTCGTGGGAGAGAGGAGCATGGTCTGCGGGTGTTGGGATGGGCGGAAGCGACGCAGGAACCAGAGTTGAAGGATTCGCATGCGGAGCTTGGCAAATGGCAGGACGGACGTGGTCGCAGCCATAAATCCCAGCAGCCGTTGGATGGAGAGGGCTGTGGAGGAGGGTTGCGAGCGCACCTGGCTGGCTAGCGCAAGAATAGGTTGGGCTCTGTCCAGTGGGAGAAAGGCTGTAAGCAGGGTGGAGTCGAGTTCCGCTCCGATGTAGCGCACCCGTTGGGAGGGCACGAGATGGGACTTCTCGGAGTTGATGCGGAGACCCAGTTGCAGAAGGAGAGACTGCGTTGTAGAGATGGCGTCGAGGAGGTCTGGTTTGGAATTGGCGACGAGCAGCCAGTCGTCGATATAAGGAAAAATCATAATGCCTTGGAGGCGTAGGAAAGTGACGACTACAATCATAATTTTGGAGAAGACCCTGGGGGCGGTAGAAAGGCCGAATGGAAGGGCCTTGTACTGAAAATGTTCCTGTCCTATAGCGAACCGGAGAAACCTGCGATGAGGAGGGCAGATGGAAACGTGGAAGTATGCATCCTGGAGGTCTAGGGTGGCCATCCAGGCGTTCCGGCGAATGAGGGGTAGAAGGGAGGGTAGGGTCACCATCCGAAACTGGCGGTATTCGATGTAGCGATTGAGTTCCCTGAGGTCCAGAATTGGTCTGGTTCCGCCGTCCCGTTTTGGTACCGCAAAATACCTGGAGTAGAACCCTGTGCGATGGTGCTGCGCGGGAACGGGTTCGATGGCATCCTTTTGGAGGAGATTGGTGACCTCTTGCAGGAGTGGGGTGGAGGGCGGAGTGGAAACGAACACCAGAGCATCCGGGGTAAAGAGGAACTCGATGAGGTACCCTCTGGTGACTATTGAGAGGACCCACTGGTCTGTGGTGATGGTGCGCCAAGCAGGGAGAAATGGCGCGAGGCGCGGGAGGTCGGATGGGGCACAGTCAAAGACTCTGCTTTTGCTGGCGTGACTGCTTGGAGCGGTTAGACTGCTGAGGTGCAGGAAAGCGCTGTTTTTGCTGATAGTGGGGACGCTGAGGAGCAGTAGAAGAACGGGGGTGCCAGGTGCGATCTGGAGAGCTTCTAGAGGAAGAGCGGCGAGACCATGGCCTGGACCAAGATCTTGGTTTAAATTGCCTGGTGGAGGGGGCAACACCCAGGGTCCTAGAAGCCTTAATGCTCTTATCGAGGTCTTGTAGGGCAGTGTCGGTAGAAGCGTGGAAGAGACCAAGGCCATCAAAGGGAAGGTCCTCCACATAAGATCTGGTATCCTGCTGGAGTGATGTGGATCTGAGCCATGAGTGGTGCCTGAGGGCAATTGCTGAAGTCATTGTTTTAGAAAAAGTATCCAGAGCATGTTTTGATGAGTTAAGCTGTTGCTTAGACAGAATGAGGCCCTCCTTTTGGAGGCGGCGGGCAGCAAGGTGATGCTCCTCTGGAAGGTGGGCAAGCATGCCTGAGAGTTGCTCCCATAGAGCATAGTGATACCTGCTCATGCAAGCGAGGTAGTTAGCGTTTTTAACGCCGAGGGCTCCTGCTAAGTAGAAGCGGCGACCAAATGCGTCGAGCTTTCTACCCTCCTTATCCAACGGAGTGGATAGAGACCTGCGAGTCTTGGTGGAAGAGTTCACCACCAGAGAGTTCGGTTTGGGATGTGAAGCGAGGAACTCGGCTCCCGCTTCCTGGATGCGATACATGTGGTCCAGGCATCTTGAGGACACCGGACCGGATGCTGGTTTGTCCCAGGGAGCTTTGGCAGCTTGAAGGAGCACGGCAGACATCGGAAGGGAAACTGCAGTGGATGTATCGGCCTGGACAATATTGAAAAGGGGATCGTCAACTGCTGGCTTAGGCTGAAGAATAGGAAGTCCTAGGGAGAGGGCCATTCGCTTGACCAGCTCTCCGTAGGAGGAAATGTCCTCTGAAGGCGAAATCGGCAAATTCTCCGCCACATCAGGGTTAGGAGAAGGCTGAGAAGGTGGTTCCTGATCGGATTCAGGATCATCGCTGTCCTCTGTAGAAGATGAGGATGCGGGCGGTTCAAACGGTTGCGTCGGTATCGAAGGGGTCGGTGCTGACGGTGGTTCCGTTGTCTGTATGGTCTGTATCGGGATCGGGGTCGGTATCGATCCTTGAGGCGCTGAGCGTGGCGGTGGGTGAGTCGCTGGAGGTCGAGGAGGCAGCTGTTGCGGTGGCGACAGCGGGCGAGGCTCGGCAGTCTGGAAAGCGTGCGGTCTGGCCCAAGAAGCAGAAGGCAGGCGATGCGGAGGAGAGGCCCGCGAGCGGGAACCGAAACGATCCCATTCCGGGTAGGCGGAGGGTGACCACGGCCTCGAAGCAACGGAGTGGTGTGTATTGAGGTAGTAAGATTGATGGCGGTCCCACGGAGGAAGGGGCTGTGGAGGGAGGTCCCATCGAGACGGGCCCGGAGATCGATGTTGGGAAGGTTGACGGCGATGCAGGGATCTGTACCGAGGAGATCGAGATCGGTAGTCCCTGCGGTGGTGATCCACATACTGGGGACGCTCGACGTCGTCCGGGTGGATGTCAGGGAGCTCTGGATCGCTGGGCTCCGGTGAAAAGGACCTCGCAGACAGAGGCGACCTCGAGATGGAGCGCAGTCGGTGCGGTTCCGGGCGGTCGTGGTCGTCATCGGGAAAAGGCTGAGTTTCCAGGATGGATCGGGGAGTCAAGGAGATGAATGGTAGGAATCTCCCTCGACGATGCCGGCACAACTGGAGGAGACTGCACGGGCGCACTCGGCTCCGATCGGATAGGGAGTGGAGGCGCGGAGGCTTTTTTGGGCGGTTTCCTAGTATGCACTGAAGAATCCTTGTGCTTCTTCTGGGAAAACCCCACACCAAGAATCACCTTTTTTTTTTTTTGTTATTTAGAAGAAAGATAAAGAAGAGAAGAGAAACGAAGAAGTAGGAATAGGCAAGAGCTTTCCACGACGGAGCTGACTGAGTGAGCTGTGAACAGCGCGGCGGTCAGAAGAGAACTGGTGGGATTCCCGCGCCCGCTCCTCTGGGCATGCGCGGTCGGGCTCCCGCGCATGCCCGGTGGTGCTGGGCGCGAAAATCCGTTAAAGCTTTCTACGATAACGATGGATTCCAGTGCAGGCGCAGTAACCCATCAGTGTGAAGCACAGAGACCATGTCGAAGATCTTCAGTTCACGAACCACGAACAGAGCAAAATTTGTGATTAATTTTGCTTTGTGGTTCAGTTTGTGCCCAACCTTACTGAAGACTGCACCCCGAATGATACAGTCATGATTATACTGTCCTGGCCAGCCTTGTCTAATGTAAAGAATCACCACAATCACAATCCAACAGATTATGAAAATGACAGTGAACACCCAAAAAACCCAGGAAATGTTGGGTGGATGTTCCATAATTTTATCTCTGTTCAAAAATTCAGACTGTACACATGAGCGAGGTGAGTGACATCAGAACTCACAACCTCTTTTTTCTGCATAACAGAGCCCGGGCTAGATAAAAAAGAACCATATGCCACACAACTAACAGCTGATTTAGACATTACTTTCTCTAGCTTAGTCTTGCCTGGTCTAATTGTATGAGGATATAGAAAGGTGAATCATGGGAAACTGCACAGATTGCTTCTATAAAAAGGGATAGCCACTTGCAGCTCACACTTCCATAAGCATGACCTCCTCTGACATTATGCTGCTCATGCATGTAGACAAATCAAAAGCAGGCAGTTTGCTGTGGAGGAACTTTATTTTCCCTTGAGCCACAGTTTCTCTCTTCTCATTTCAAGTAAGAAAAACAGGACCTAGAAAACTGGATTTCAGAAAATTCAGACGTCTTCGATTAATACTGCCAAATAACATGCTATTGACAGGCACACACCTTTCTGAAATCAACTTTTCCAACATGGAAATTAATTTCCATACCAGAAAAGTTGTATTTTTTTCATGATGGTTGCACATTGACATGAGTGAGCTGCTTGATCATTTACCATGATCAGCGTTACTAAGTATATGCATGAAGTCCAGGAGATATTCACACACATGAAGCTGACTTCTACTGAATCAGATTATTAGCCCACCAAGGTCAATAAAGTCTACTCAGACTGGCAGAGGTTCTTTAGAGTCTTAGGTAGAGGTCTTCTACATCAGCGACTGCCTTTTAAGTGGAGATGCTGGGGATTGAACCTGGGACCTCCTGTATGAAAAGCAGAAGCTCTTCCACTGAGCCACATACCCTCCCCACACTTCCATGCACACATGATGAACACCACAGGCCCTCCAACAAAGAAAACCTATGCTTTCTAAAATGTAGCAAGCATCATAGTCCTTGCTGCAGGATTCTGAATTAGAACAAAGAACTGGTAAAACATACAGCATTTGCAGAAATGCAGAAATCATGGAATACCCAACTCTAGACTCCTGATCAAAGACATGTTAAGATCTATCATGCTTGATGGGTCACTTGCATGGCAGGAAAGAATAATCCTCTACAACACATGTTTCAACAACATCAAGTTTTGATGTCCTTAATTTTGCCAAAGGCCAAACCAAGGCAAGGCAGGAAGGATGCCTCTTCAATCCCATAATTCTATTACTTTCTTTTTGTTAGAAATGGTACATTATTATTAATAATAATTATTAGGAATTTTGAAGGTTTAAAACCAGGAAGAGCATTGTAGGGGAGGGCAAGGCACGTTCCAAAATTTACTTTGCTGATGCTGATCCTGAGTTTGTTGCGGTTCACATCTGTCTCTTCCCAAACCTCTCCTTCATTGAAGGCAATGTTTGGCGCTTGGCCCAAGGACTCTGCTGGCCGGCCAGACAAGATTGGGGGAGCATTCTCCTGGTCACTCAAGTGCTCTCCTTGCAAGACATCCTCTGTGTTCTCACGAAGCAAATCTCCAGGAACTGGAGTGACGTTAACAACACTGAAGGGGAGACAATACACAAAACCATGAGATAAAACAGCTTCTACCATGCAGTAAGGGTTGGGCACTCTTCCTCAAGTAGTGCCACAAAGATCCCACAAAAGAGCAGCCAATATTATGAAAAACGTATTAGCACACAGAATACTTTGCAGTAGAACAGCTGTTTTGGACTGTGTTAGAATAAGGAATCCATTAAGAGAACTGTGTCCTGGGAACCCACTTGACCCTAGTCTGTGACCCAAGAGGTGAATTTCCTTGCCATTCATGTTCGATAAGAGTTCAAAGTCTACCTTACAAGGTTTCCCCAACCCATAAACAGGTCATAACATGGGAGTTGCCATACTGGAAAGATTCTCCTCATTCAGGCATGGAAGGATTCTAATATGTGGTAGTAATAGATCGAATCAGTTTGATCACTGATGGCACATAATGCAGATGTTCAGAAACTGGAAACCTAGTATCCTCACAGAACAATCCTGAGGGCTGCCTCCATCCCAGCAGCTGCCTACTGGCACACTTGCAGTTCTGCTAGTGTACTCCCTAAAGGGTTCTGGCAGATGCCAGGAGGTAGGCAAAAGATCCAGGAGTGGGGACATATGGGTCACAACCATGCCACCATCCCCAGCAACCACACAAGGGGGCCACAATGGATAGGGTGGAAAGAACTAATCATGTGGTGACAGTAACACAGACCAGGCTCTATGCACATTACAGCTGAGGAGCGGGAAGGGGTGGGGCTATGGCTCAGAGGGCCATGCCTGTGGCACACACACTGCCCCCCCTTAAAGGCACATGGCTCCATGACACAGGATCAGGGCAGAAGACAGGCTGAAGAGTTGGGAAGGGGTCACAGTGATATGCTCATTGGCAGTGACCTAAACAGGTCCACGATCCACATGGTCCAAAGGGCCCGCCCCCAAGAAAGGGGCACAGAAGAGGACAAGGAAAGCATGCCCAGCCAGGGGTGCCCACCGCTACTGGCAAGGATGCCTCCCAGTGGCCTGGTCATACTGCTGGGGTGGAGCAGCAGGAGGACCATGAAGGTGGAAGCCTAGGTTGGGGCATGCAGCGACACAGATCCCCAAGAGCCTCTTGATGCGTGCCCATCCTTGATGTCTCTTGTGACAGCCCGCAGCCCTTCTAGGTGCCATCATAGACACCTCCAGCCCCTCCATGCACTGGTGACCTTGGGACACAGCATTCCTCCACTTGCAGCAGGCCTTCAGCTGCTCACTTGATCACCATCCACTTGAAAGCGAGGCCTGGCAACTGGCAGGAGGGTGGGGTAGCGGGGACATGGTGGTGATTTTACTATAGAATTTTTAGTGATTCCTAGAGCTACAACCATCACTTCCAAGTATTCCCTCACTGTCTTTACCTGCACGATGGATAAGGTAAAGACAGGATCAGGAAGTGATCCTGGAAGTGATGTCATCGTGCAGGTAATGACAGTAAGTTTTTATTAAATTTTCATTTTTCCCTTGCCATTGCTTGAAGCGGCAGTGGGAAACAGAAACGTCATGTGGGACTGGGTGTTCGGCAACCCTAGGTGGGAGAGATGGGCTGCACCAGCTGCAGGCACTGGGCCCCTGGGCCCCAGCAATAGTTTCAAGACCCTCACCCTCCCACGGGCCGCATCCACAGCAGCTCCAACCCTGCCTCACAGCCTGAATGTCCAGGCCACCTGTGACCACAAGGACACCTTCATAGAACTCATGGCCAAGTTCCTGGGCAGTTTGCGTGATGGCCAGATCTTCGCAACATCTACCCTCAACTGCCTGTTGGTTGCCCAGCAGACAAAGGGTGGCCACTGGGTCAGTTGCCCAGGGAGCAGATAGGCAAACCAGGCAGGGGCCCTCTGACAGTTGTGCTTCCTCCTAGATGATTGGATTCAGCTGTGATTGGCATTGTGTACTCTGGCAGGGCCACACCAGCTGGGGGGGGGGGGGGAGCTGAATTTTTGCTTTGCATGGGTGCCTATGAGCTCTGCTGTGTTTTTTCGAGGCATAACTTTCTGCCACTGCTAGAAGGTATACCTGGGCTGGAACAGCTTAGGGAGCTAACTCTTACCACGCTCCCCAGCTTGCCCACTTCTACACTGGCACAGGAACCTATGCTACCACCTTGCATTGATGGGTGGCTGCAGCAGGGCTACCCTGGTGGATAGGTCTGGCATGGCAATCTTGGTGTACTGCCAAAGTGCAGTTACTGCTTACAACTGCATATCTCCATGATACGCCAGCACACCCACTATTTGGCTCCCTGAATACTGCTCCCCCCTTAGGACTGCACTGTAAGAGACACAGACAGGACAGTATACTGGACTAAGAGCTGGATTTGGTCCAGGAGTATCTGGGTTCAGATTCCTGTTCATACCTGAAGTTCATCGATGACCCTGAGCAGCAGGAATGGCAGGATATACATATAGCAGTTTGTATTAGGAGTTTATCATTTCTAGAAGTATATGGACTTGAGGTATCTGTTGCTGCCTTTCATTTCCATATTAGTTATGACACATCTTTTGCCAAATTTAACTTACCATTGAGAGCATGATCCTTGAAGACAGGGCATTTCTCTTTGCAAGACAAATAGCAACATGTCCAGAATAAGACATCACCCAATTCCACTGAGGCAGATATTCTTGTGAACCTTTCTATATATCTCCTGACCAAGACTATACAGTGAGTAACTCAGTTTCTCCATTGGCCTGTAGGTCCAAAGTCACATGAAGGCATTCAAGCACTTAAATATTTAAATAATGAATAATCACAGATGAACTGTGAAGACATTTCTCCAAACTGATCTGAGGCAGCCTTCAGAAGATTTACCCTTAGAGACATCCATGGATTCAAACAGAAGTCACATATTTGAAGTTTACATGTCACATTTACAGGTATGAATTCTCAGTATGGCAAATCCAAGCTATATTATCAGATTTTTTTTGTACTTGGAAAGGATCCAGTAGACCTGGACATGCTATAGAAATAAAAATTGTTCTTGAGGAATATCTAATGTTTCTGGTAAGGTTCTTTGAATTCCACAGCATGTTAACTGTGTTATGGGCTCAGATCCGTCACTCACCCAAACATGGCTGCCGTCTGCCTTGTATTCTGCTGAGGTGGAGTGGAGGTACTTGTAGATAACAAAATATCAGTACCGGCTTTCTCCCAGTCAAAAGCTTCATTCTCAGTAATTCCTCTTTCCTTCATGCTGTTTTCAAACACTGTCATAATGAGCTAGACGGGAAAAAACATGAAGTAATAAAGTTGAAGGAACTCACTATGCATTTTGGGCTTTCCTCCCTAATAGGACAGCAGAAAGTTAGGGTAGAAACTAGCAATCTTATACAACTGTCACTGAATACTGCCAATCCTGGAGGCAGTCTTGATCTCTGGGTGTACCAGAGAGAGAACAGCTTCTGTCCAGGGTTCTGCATCTGTGCACTCTGGGTCATTTGGATAACACTGCTTGCTGTTGTTCCCATCTGATGTACCAACAGGATGAAGATGAGCAAGGCTCAAGCTACACTAAGTGCAGTTGTCGAGAGTAGGATGCACTGAATGATAAGTGATTTTTTAAAAGAGAAGTACTGTGTCCTACAAGAACACCCTGGCCTATGCAATTAAAAATCTACTCCAAAGAACGAACACATCTGGAAGCAATAGCATGCCTCCAAACCTGGAAAGAGTGCAATATGCCACTTTCATTCTGATCAAATTTTGAAGAGTTGGCGTAAACATAGCACTAAAAACAAGAAAGGTTATGACTCCATGGACAATTCAGAGATCTCCTGAACAGCAAAGCAGCTGGTCCTTCACATACCAGGTTCAACTGGTTTCTTGTTAGAGACTAACATAATGGACTTCTCTTTTAATTGTCTCTCAAGATCTAACTGTATGTTCTATGCAGTTCCATGTTTCTTTTAATGGATAATTTTGTTTTTATACTACACAGCTGCTGGGATTGCAATTTGAAACCAAAAAGCAAGTGCATGGAGAGAGGGGCTTCTTAAACCCTTTTCTGTTGTGTCATTTCCCCACTAAAAACTGACCATTCCCCTACATTCCCTAATAGGGAAAACATAGTTGAAGGCAGCAATTAGAATAGGTGGTTTTCAGTGGGATAAAGTGCTGGGCCAAAGGGTTAAAAACTTAGCCCCATACTGCTTTTGGCTGCAAATTGCAGCTTCAGCAACTGTATAGAGTAGAAACAAAAGACATTCATTAAAAGAATAATGAAACTACAGGTAAGGGTCTGTCTTCAGGAATTCTTTATCCCTGATGTTCTAGGACAGGAGTGTCAAACATACAGCCTGCGGGCCACATCCAGCCCCTGAGAGCCTCCAGTCTGGCCCAAGAGCAACTAGACTCTGTGCTGCTTCCTGCTTCTAACATCACAGCTCCTTTCCCCCAGTCTCTCCTATTTCCTGCTTCAGAGGAGAGAAAGAAAGCCTTCCCTCAGTTGGCTGAGGGCTCCCCCCGTCCTCTGGGGAGGGAAAGAGACACAGAGAGGCATTCGTAATGAGAGAAAAAACCTAGGTCTCAATTCAGTCCAGTAGTTTGCATTGTCTAAGCTTCATGATAAATTGCAATTCAGCAATCTTTCTAATCTCCCTTTGAAATTCCTTTGTAAGAGAACTGCTACTCTTAGGTCAGCAACTGAATGTCTTGGAAGGTTAAAATGTCCCCCCACTGGTATTTGAATGTTGTGGTTTCTAATAGCAGTAGAAAGAGTTCAGTAGTACCTTTAAAGACTAACAAAATTGTGGTAGGATGCTTTTGTGAGTCACTGCTCACTTCTTCAGATTTATTTCCATTTATTCTTTGCATCCTCCTGGACTGAATCCTCCTGTACCAAATTGAGACTTAGGTTTCCCATCTCATTATCAATGCTGATATCTCCACACCTCTGTATATCACACCAATGCTGATATCTCCACCCGTCTGCATATCACTCCTAATCCAATCATGCCTGCTATTGTCATTTGGCAACCAAGAAAACCACAACCCCCAAAGAGCATGAACAAATAGAATCAAAAAAGTTGTGAAAAATGCTACTGTAATATAATAATAATAAATAATTAATATAAATGTGACACAATGAGTTCAATTCTTTTCAAAGAGTTTTCACAAGATATTTTCACAAGAAGAGATGACGAGGTTTTCTAGAATAAAATCTCTCATTTCATCCGTTATGGACTTCATCCAAACAAGAATATTTGGTATGTTGCATGACGCATACACAAGGGCATAATTATCACAACATCATCACAGTTGAATAGTACTACACTAAATCATGGTCAAACCATTTCTAATGGAGGCTACAATGGAGCATTCTTAATTAGCCTATCAGTAAAGAGAGGACTTTACCTGATAATCTGGTTTAGTGAAATAATCCAGATTTGCAATGTGATCTAGGAAGAGGTGAAATTCAGAAGGCATGTGTTTTAGCAGCATTCGATGTTCATATTTCTCTTTAATCATTCCAACTTGCTCCTGGGGAAAAAAATTATAACTGAATCAAGTATCACATAGCACTAAGCATAACAGACAACTAAAACGGGCAAGGGGATTAGAAATAAACAATTGTTACTTTAGTGCATTTATTTGCTCCTGTGGGTCTTACTTTGCTTTTACTTCCTACTTCTGACTTTCCTACCTTATCTTTGATCTTGCGCCATGGAAGCTGACCAACTGCAAACTCCACCAACATGTAAAAAAGGGACCACAGGTCATCATGTCGACCCATCTCCTGAAGAAAGTAAAAGAACCATAAGATTAAGATTGTGTAACTAAAAAACCCCCAACTTTATGGCTTGTGGGAAACTCTTGCACCACAAACCAGCAACTACCAGTTAGAAAAACCATTCTGCATTCAATGTCAACTAGGCTTCCATCCAACCTTAAATTCTCAAGCTGTGGTTTTCAAACATTCTAATCTCAGGGAACCCCTGCATAACAGTCATGGAATCTCTTCATGCAGTCGGTACCATGAACATTCCCCTCTTTTACAATCTAGAGTACTGGTTAGGCCTGTTGAGTATCACCACTGCCCTGTGCAATCTGAGTATATACCCCAGAACATGCCCAAACTCTGCTATGGCTGCATCTTGTAAGGAAATGGTAGACAAGCTGTCCAGAATAGGGGAACTGGTTGGCCTTCCTTTTAGAGGCTCTTGAAGCCTTGTTTGTGTGTATTATGTGGGCCATGCTTACTCATGTAAGCATTTCACATCTCTTATCATGTTAAAATACAATTACTACATGTGTCAAGTTTAGGGGTGTGCATTCAGCAATACCAAACCAAAAAAAATACCTGGAAAATACCTTATCAGTATTTTCCAGATATTTTTTCAACTGAATATAAAACTCAGTATAGTCTAAAACCATCCAAAAAGGCTGACCCTGAAAAATCCTGGAAATATTCAGGATTTTTTGGGGCCTCCAGATAGCTGATGTTTAAAGGAGTTTAAAGGAGTTCAGAGTTCACTCATGGCGTAGCTTGCAAAAGTTATTTAAAGGGAATGTGGTCCCTTTAAATGCCTTTTGCAAGCCATGCCATGACTGAACTCCAAAGTGGCAAGTTCACCCAGAAGGTGTTTAAAGGGAAGACAATCCATTTAAACATCTTCTCCAAGCTGCGAGTTTACCTTTCCTTTAAACACCTTCCGGGTGAACTCATTGCTTCCGAGTTAGAACATAAGAACATAAGAGAAGCCAATGTTGGATCAGGCCAATAGCCCATCCAGTCCAACACTCTGTCACACAGTGGCCAAAAATATCAGGTGCCATCAGGAGGTCCTTATGTGGTGCCAGGACACTAGAAGCTCTCCCACTGTTGCCCCCCACCCAAGCACGAAGAACACAGTGTATCACTTGCCCCAGACCAAGACATCCTATATATACCTTGTAGCTAATAGCCACATGTTTATCTAATTCCCTCTTGAAGCTGTCCATGTTTGTAGCCACCACCACCTCCCATGGCAATGAATTCCATATGTTAATCACTCTTTGGGTGAAGAAGTACTTCCTTTTATCCATTCTAACCCAACTGCTCAGCAATTTCATGGAGTGCCCACGAGTTCTTGTATTGTGAGAAAGGGAGAAAAGTACCTCTTTCTCTACCTGCTCTATCCCGCATAATTTTATAAACCTTGATCATGTCGCCCCTCAGCTGTCTTTTCTCCAAGCTAAAGAGCCCCAAGAACTTTAACCTTTCTTCATAGGGGAAGTGTTCCAGCCCTTTTATCATTCTAGTTGCCCTTTTCTGCACTTTTTCCAATGCTATAATATCCTTTTTAAGGTGTGGTGACCAGCACTGTACACAGTTCACTCGCTGCTTCGGAGTTCACTCATAGTACAACTTGCAAAAGGAATTTAAACAGACTGTGCTCCGTTTAAATACCCCCCCTCCATTGGTAATAAAGGAGGGTGGGAAAATCTTCTTTTGGGGCTCAAATAATTGGACCCCCTGGTCCGATCTTTTTGAAGCTTGGAAGTTTTTTGAGGAGAGGCACCAGCAGCTATGCTGCAAATCTGGTGCCTCTACCTCTAAAAAACAGCCTCCACAGAGCCCCAGATAATAATCCCCATAGGGTATAATGGAGCAAAAAAAAATAATTTTTTTTTGTTGAGAATCCTGAATATTTACCAAATCCAAATACTATACCAGTATTGAGATTCGGCAATATCAGGAAATTCCATAAAAAATTAGCTTTCTTTTTTTAAAAAAAAATTCTCCATTTAATTTATTTAATGGAAATACCAATACATTTCCAGTTCAATATACCCGAATTAAAAAAATACTGGGAGTTTTTTGAACGCCTCGTCATGTTTAGTGTTAGAAGCAATTCAGCAGGCCACATGAGGACCCAAAAGCAGAGCTGTTTTTCTGCTAGCAGCCAATTTTGCTGTGTCTTCTGAACCCCAGACAATCCTACCAATTATGTCAAACCTGCTGTATTTCATATGTGTAATGAATATGGTAAAATCATTTAAATTCACATATACATGTCATGTCTTTTAAGGATGCCTGTTCCCCACTGTTGATTTTCTCACCAAGAAGCCCATGAAACCTCACATGAAACACAAGATTTAAACAGCAACCACTGTTCTACAAAGAAGCCTAATCTAGTATGAGTTAAGTACCATCAAGTTGCTTCCAACCTCTAGCAACCCTATGAATTAATGACCTTCAAAATGTCCTATCATTAATAGCCTTGCTGAGGTCTTCCAAGATGAGGGCCATGGCATCCTTTATTGAGTCACTCCATCTCTTGTTGGCTCTTCCTTTTCTCTTCTTGCCCTCAACTTTTCCTAGCATTATTGTCTTTTCCGGTGATGCTTAACTTTTCATAATGTGACTAAAGTATGATAGCCTCAGTTTGATCATTTTAGCTTCTAGGGAGAGTTCAGATCCACAGTATCTGTAAAACTCTCCACCAACACAACATCTCACAGTAATCAATTTTCATCCTGTCAGCTTTCTTCATTGTTCAACTTTCACACCTACACATAGTAATGAGGAATAATACAGTATGAATTATCTTGATCTTAGTCACTAGTGACAAATCCTTACATTTATAGTCCAGGATCCACCAAAGACCCCCACAAAAAATACATGTACAAAGAATTTTATTACTTGTGTGTATTTCAGGGCAGTACTGCTTTAAAATTTTCTTGGGTAGACATTCCAATTTTAGGATGTTTTTCTTGTAGCTGCCATTTTACAAGATGGAAGATATGGTTATTGTGATATTTAAAATCCATATAGGATGCTCATCTTATGTTTTTGAGGTCAATAAAGCCAAATACACTATCATATTAGTTGTAGAGACAACCATGTTTCCTGTAGTTACCATTTTGCAAGATGACAGATCTTTTTCACATTCTCATAGGATGCTCATATTGCTTGACCACTGAAGGCCAGTAGGCAGAAACATGTCTGTTTTAGGGGCACATAAGGCACATTGTATGAATTGTAATTTTAATTGAGGCTATATTTGGGCCTAGAATTGTTTTTAAACTAATGTGTAATAAATACATGTATTTTTGATAATTTGTAATATTTATGTTGTACATTTATTGATTTTAACATTGGGTTCCCTAATTTTTATCCATTTCACCTTTCAGGTACTTAATTCAATCTTTTTTTGGGGGGGGGGGTAGTTTTTTATCCTCCTCTTCCTTCCCTGTTAAAATGAGCAAAATCTCCACTCTGAGTTTTAAAAGAGAACAAGCAGGAAGGGAGGAAGTTTGTTCAATTGCTTTCCAGCTTACTTTCACACAAATGTTAATAGATCTAGCAAGAGAAATAGCGGGTGGGTCAAGCTCTCCCCCCGTCTCCTAGCAGGGAACAAAGATCTGGAGGGCTTTGGACTAGAACGACTACAGGAATAATCTCCAGGAAAAAGCTGCAGGAAATGCTTTTCTAACCTGGCCTGATCTGGTCAGCAGGTGGGGGAAAGGGATGATAAAACTCAGGGGAGCAAGGAGGAAGGTTTCTTTGGATGGTGTGGAGTCTATCAGAACTCTTAACTGAGGAGGCAGCCATTTTGACCATGTGCTGCCCTAGAGAGCGGAAGGAAGCTTCAAGGTAATGGTAACTATGTAGAGATCTAACTTTCTAAGCTTTAGGAGCCTGTCCTATTTTACCATCTGATAGGGCATGTATTGAAAGAGGGGCAGAGGATTTGTGTTTTACCCATTTCTTTTGGAATCCCTTCCTCAATCTGGGTGCTGTGCTAAAAATATGCTTGTGAACGTTTTTTTAATAGATACTTTATAACTTAAGATGCTGGCAGTGGTTCTCTGTACCAAATAGACCTCCACCATTTCGAACACGCTATTTTAAAAAGGAGCATCAGGGAAAAGGCAGGCAGGTGGAAAATAGCTATTCCTCCAAGGGTGCACAAGACAGTAAACTATCCCCATGGTGACCAGGTGATGGGTAGTAGGAGACACAGAGGCAAAGCCTCAAATCTTGGAAGGGAAGCTGGGAATCCTGACCCTCCCAGCAGGTCATTCCTACAAAGGTCAGGCAGTGGTGGCAGGCTACCCAAGAAAGAAAAGCCTCTCCAGGTGTTGGGAGAACTATGGAGGGCAGGGTGGAGGGCCTGCAGGCTGGAGAAGGCCTGTTCTTCTGGCACATCCATGTTTGTTGTCATGTTCTTGTTAAGATTTTGATGGACTTGGTTTCTGTGGCCTGGAATAGCTCTACTGATATTCCATCTACTTCTGGTGATTTCTTTTTCCCAATTGCTCTCAGTGCAGCTTTCACTTCACTTTCTAAAATTGCAGGTTCTTCTTCAAAGTTTTTCTTTGGAAAAATCTGTAATCCTTACATCTCTTCTGTATAGTTCTTCAGTGTATTGTTCCCATCTTGTCTTTATTTTGTCCTATCCAGTTGATCTTTCAGCATGTTGATTTTTGAGCATGCCTAACTTGCTTTAAATTTCCCCTTGGTTTCTTGGATCTTGTGGAATAAATCTCTTGTTCTTCCTTTTTTGTTGTTATTTTCTATTTCTTCACACTGGGTTTTATAACAGTTCTCTTTGTCTCTACATGCCAGTAGCTGGAATATTGTGTTTAGACTTCTGATTCTATTTCTGCCATCTTAACTATCTTTAGCAATTTAAAGAGCTTCATCTATCAAGGCTTTTCATTTCCTTTGGCTACAGCAATAGTCTTCCTGCATTCTTCCTTGATAATATCTCTTGTTTCAAGCCATAGTTCTTTGAGTTCCCATTCACTTGAACTTAGTAATGCAGATCAGTTCTTTACATGGTCTTTAAGCTCTTCAGAGATGTTGTTTAGATTGTATTTTGGCTCTATGAATGTTTTGGTGTTTTTCTTGAGCTTTATTCTAATTTTCGATATTAACAATTCATAGTCTGTACCACAATCAGCTCATGGTCTTGTTTTAGTGGTGTGAATAGTGCTTCTCCATCCTCTGCTTCCTATTATGTAATCTATTTGATTTCTGTATTGGCCGTACGGTGATGTCCATGTATACAATCGTCTGTTTGGTTGCCTAAAACTTGCATTTGCAATGAAACACTTGTTTTGTCAACAGAAATTTATGAGCTGCCTTCCTGGTTCATTTCATGATCCTAGCCCAAATTTCCCAACAATATTTGATTCTACTTTGTTCCCCACTTTAGCATTCCAGTCACCTATGATTATCAGCACATCTTATTTAGGTGTGTGATCAGTTTCTTCCTGGAAACTTGCATAAAAGCTGTCAATTTCTCCTCTTTGGTATCTGTAGTTGGGGCATAATCTAGTGCTTCAATTCTTAAATTTATATCCTATGATGGCTAATTTTCACACCCCTTATAGGCATCCCAGTCAGCAGTCTGGTAACATAGCTAAAAATGACATTTTCCTCATGTATTTCATTTAAATACTAGCACTGCCATACAAGCATTATGCAACAAGAGTACAATAAAACAAGCTCTGTAAAGATAGATAAAGTGTACAGTATGTATGAGATTTCAAAATATCTGTCAGAACTATAGTTCTGCAAGGTGACCTAGGACAATCAGCTACCCTTTTCTGGGTCAATTTTCCAGACAGTAAGAGGGAGAGTTACTGATCTGTCAGTCCTCAGGGTGAATTGCAAAAGGCAATTAGCTGTCTGAAAAGCAACCTGAAGATTAAAAAGGCAAAACAAATGCAAATAACTAACCATCAGAATGCACATTTCTTCCAGAAATAGTTGACATTGCACAGAGCAGATTCCAGCAATAAAGATTAGAACAAAGTACCTAAAATACAGGTTATTTTCTTCAGGCTCTTCCTTTTCCAGGGTCTGACTTCTTCTGTTGTCACTTACCCAGTCCCCCCAAAAATATAAATTGGTGGCATTGCATAACAACTAGATTATTATTATTCTGAGCTACCTGCAGAGCAGAGATGTTAAATTATTTGGTATTATAAAAGCAACATAAAAGAGTGATTCTAAGGACCCCTTCCATGGATAGCTCATTGAGACAGTGTAGTATACAAGGACATACAGATTTGTCTCAGTCAGTTAGCTGTTTTAATAGGCACCCCCTTTTACAGCCTAAGTGCCAAGGGGATCTGAAACAGGGAGTCTCATAAAGGCCAATGACAAAGAGGAAGGGTGTGCAGGCATTACAAACTGATTAAGTGCAATCTCCCCCAGCTCAGGGTTCTCAATAACAGTAAGACTTCGATAAGACGTCACTTCATTCTCAATAACAAAATACTTTTCAGCATTAGAATATCCTGGCATACCCCAGAGGTATCTGCACAGCCCAAGGAAATTGCTAGTTCGGTGTACTGATTGCTAGTTTGGTGTAGTGAGTAAGAGTGGAAGGACTCTAATCTGGAGAACTGGGTTTGATTCCCCATTCCTCCACTTGCAGTCAGCTGGGTGAACTTGGGCCAGTCATAGATCTCCCAGAGCTCTCTCAGCCCCACCTACCTTACATGGTGTCTGTTGTGGGGAGAAGAAGGCAAGGCAATTGTAAGCCGCTCCAAGACTCCTTCGGGTAGTGAAGGGTGGGTGTTATGTCCGCTGACTGCCATGAGGCACCAGCGACATACAGCCAGAGTTTGACTTCTAGGAACAATAGGAGGCTAGGATCCTAGACCACCATTAGCCCTCCAATTAGAACTCTGGCGGGAAATTCAAAGCCACCAATTGGACTCGTGGGTGTGTCCTAGGGATTGTATATAGTTGGCCATCTCAGCCAGTACTGCATGCTTGTTGTGTACTCAATAAACTATGCTTATAACTACGTCGTAGTCCAGGCTTCCCATGCAACGAACCCAGTACACAATAGTGGAGTATAAAAACAACCACAACAGCACCAACAACACCTCCTCTTCTTCTGCATTAGCCAACACCCAGGGCCTCTTTTTCCTTTTTCACTCAATCAAGAAGGGTGCTCAAGTAATTCATTTATGCTCTATCCTGTTTCAGGAGGTATCTTGACTCAACCAAACTTTTGTATCATTGCAGATCTGGTTCACTTTAACCTAATAAAAGTATGTTAATCATGTTGCCTCATGCAGGCTCTTTGTGCCCATGCAGATTTGGCTCACAATAGCCTGATCAAGGTATTTTCCCCACTTTTCCTTGCCAGAGTTTGAAACCAGTTAACTTTAAACCAGTCAGTGAGATTTAAACTTTTAATCTTGACCCAATCCAAAGCCAGAATGTCCCAAATCCCACCTACTTTGGGGGTCTTCTGTATATAAAAGAAGGTATGACCCCATGCCATAGCAAATGGTTCCTCAGATCCCTGGTCCAGATCTCTGCTGGTCAGAACTCTGGTTTCCTGCTGAGAACTGCTGCTGCAGGTGTAGGTTCTTCACATTTAATTTTTTTTTGTATACAATAAAATTATGTGTGTTTACAATCACTCACTCTCTCACTCTCTTTCTTCATTATTTTATTTTATGGTACCCCTGCCGAGATCCTCACAGGTATACACAGACTTACTCCTGTGTTATTCCTTTCTGGAACCCTCATTAAAGCTAATTTCCCCTTCTGTGGGTCCAGTTTGAGCAACAGCAACTTGATACCATGTGGTTTGCAAGACTCACCCACGACTGGCTGCTTGCTATTGTTCAACAGCAGCCGCCCCACAAAAGCCAGTGTGGTGCAGTGTTTAGAGTTTCTGACTAGTATCTGGGAAAACAGGCTCACTCTGCCACAGGAGCTCAATGGGTGACCTTGAGCCAGTCAAGAAATTTCAGCCTAACCTACCTCAAACAGTTGTTGTGAAGATAAAAAGGAGGAAAAGGAACTGACACAAGCTGCTTTGGGTCCCGGTTGTGGAGAAAGGTAGTGTATGAAGTAAATAAATAATAAATATAGCTGAAGATGTGGGGGGTAGATAAAAGACTGGTGGATGAGTAGAACAGAAGGAAGCAGGGAAAGGGCAGGCTAGGGAAGGGAGGGAGATACAGGTGAAAATGAGGTGCTCTCCACAAGTCCTTGATGGTTTCCAGTTTGGTGTAGTGGTTAAGTGTGCGGACTCTAATCTGGGAGAACCGGGTTTGATTCCCCACTCCTCCACTTGCACCTGGCTGGATGACCTTGGGCAAGCCATAGCTCTGTACCAGCTGTTCCCTCAAGGACAGCTTGGGAAAGAGCTCTCTCAGCCCCACCTACCTCACAGGATGTCTGTTGTGGGGAGGGGAAGGGAAAGGAGTTTGTAAGCCACTCTGAGACTCCCTTGGGGAGTGGAGGGCGGGGTATAAATCCAATCTCTTCTTCTTCTTCTTCTTCCCCACCATGCAACTGTCCACAGCCCGACAGCCAGCTCTGCATAACAGAAGCTGCCATGGAAGGAAAGCAGGAAAAGATGAAGACAGGGGGACAAATAAAGGTAGATTGGCTGGTAGGTAGAAAGGAGAAAAGGAAGCAGGAAAAGGGGAGAGGCTATGGGAGCTTTCAGGAAAGGGAAAGAGGAAATAGTGGGGGAGGAGCAAATGAGATGTCCACTGCAAGTCCTCATGAGTTCCTCCATTCGTCATATCTAATTCTCAATATATCCTCAGATGCAGAATCTTAAATCCATAGATTAGGGCCATGAATAGACAACTCAGATCTTTCTACAATCCTGAGAAATTCCCCAGGTTTGAAGAAAAATCTGGTTCCCTTGTGGTTCTCCCACTTGTTTCTTCAAAAAAATGTTTGTTTATTTATGTTATTTATAGTCCACCTTTTTCACAGGGACTCCAGGTGGATTACGTATATTGAGCCAGGACAGTCACAAAAATGGGACACTCAGTAATCAGTGTGTAAGTATTTTAGAAGACTGGGACCACCAGAAAGAATTGAAGCATAGCATAAGTATTCACATGACACATTAAGCAGAACTAAAATTACATAAATAGGTTCCTGCTTTTACACAGCAATATTGACCACAGTCCCCAATCATTTATCCAAGCAAGTTTGTAAGCCATTTTGTGCAGTGCATCCCTACTGTTTTGCAGAAGTCAATATCACAAGGTGTGACAATGGATAGAATCTCAGATGGCTCTTACACAAGTTACAGGAGTTAAGATAGTTATACAGCATCTCTATGAGCAAAGGCAGTATACATCTTGGCTGGGTGCCAACAGCAACAGAATGCTGAATTAGGTAGACCTGCAGGGTGATCCAGCAGCACACTTCTTTGATTGGACACAGCCCCAGTTGTCCTGCTCCTAGTCAAACAGGACACAATCCAGCCAGGTCACTTAGGATCATAGCTGACTGTCAAGGTCTGGCAGCCAGAGCACCAGGCAGCAAGGGAGCTGTCCAGAGGTCAATAAACTGGTTGAAGAGCAGGAGTCTGGAGAGCAAGGAAGCTGTCTAGGAACTCTTGCTAGAACCAGAGCTGGTCTAGATGAATACTGCACCAGCAACTGACAAGCTATAACTGAAGCTTGTTCTGCTCAGTATGCTTGACTGCTCCAGCCTTCCTGGTGTGGGAGTCTGATCTTGACAAGGCCTTGTGTTTAGCTTCCTCTTCCTGTGCAGATGAAGGAGATGGGAAGGCCTGAGCTGCTAGGTGAACCCTACATCAACTGGTCTGATGTCCTGAGGGATGACTATGGGAGATCAAGAAGCAAAGAGATTCAAAGGGGCTTCTGGTTCCCCAATTTCACTGGTTCACTGAATGAGATTTTCTCCTGGGGAAGGGGCAGGCTTTGGACTTCCAGATCCTTAGGTGCTGAGGAAGGAAGGAAGGAAGGAAGGAAGGAAGGAAGGAAGGAAGGAAGGAAGGAAGGAAGGAGGAGTGGGTGGGTAGGAGGAGTGGGTGGGTGGGTGGGTGGGTGGGGAACTTCCTCCTATGAGACAATCATGTATCATTCTACAATTGGGGACAGTCAGGTGACACCAGTCCAGAGAATCACAAAGGGGGAAACTATATGGGTAAATTGACTTCTTAAAAGTTTCAGCCCCAATACTGCATGTCATTCTTTGTTTAAGAAGCAGCTTGTGATGCAGTGCAGGGAAATTACCTTTCGGCTACAACAAATGGAAACCCCACTGCATGCATAAAATCCCTTGTTTATGGGTATTCGGGTCATTATGTTCATATATAAAATATAAAATATGCAAGAGCTGTTACTTTGTAAGACAACTTGTCCCAGAACCAGCTCCTGCATATATATTGCATAGCTACAGAACACAATCCTGCTGAAGGAAAGGAAGTCCTTTCTTTCAGTTGCTCCAATTCAACAAGGAAGGAAGATAAGCACTCACTCTGTTTTTGTGCGCATTCACAGAAGCATAGCGAACTGTTCCCCGGAAACCAGCAACATTACGAGGCTATTGGGGGAGAAAAACACAATTATAACCTGCTGAGAACTTGCAGAGTATCTTAAATACATTTTATCATTGAGGGTCATAAACTATTTAAATATGCATCTGTTAACCTACACAGATGCCCTGAGCAGATACACTGGTTATGGGTTAAGAGTTGTTCCACAGTGAACAAGCCAATCATAACTCAAAAATTAGTGTTTACGTGGGATTTAATGTTAATTAAAACAGAAGTCATTGAAGGATGCTGCTTCAGCCTTGAGTTAACAGAGCCTAGCAACAATTCTTCACCTGTGTATAAAACAGAAACGTACACTGGCGTACAGTAAATTCAATTTTACAGTATTTGAAATTGTCAATATGGGACCAGTCTCTCCCCATTTAACAGTGGAAACTGACCCTGACTATCTCATCCATGCTAGCACTTTTTAGTTCTTTCAGTTGCTTATCTAGGATCCTTCTCTACACACACAGTTTCAACTGATTATCCTAGTTTATACTGGCAACATCCACTTATTATTGAAAACAAGCAGCTCCCTGTAAGCTAACTCACACATTGCACTTTTTAGGTATGCGCCTAAACGGTTTATTGACTGCAGACTACGTAAGTCTTTGCCCCAAGAAATCTGCTGGTCTCCTTGCTGTTAGTCTTCTGTTAAACTTAGGTCGAGGACAGACTGTTGTTCTGCCGCGCTACAGGAGCGCGGCAGAACAAGCCAGGGTGAACTGCCCCGCAGCGCGGCGTTCTGCTGCCGCCGCAAGGAAGCCGCCCGCAGCATCCACACTGCGGGCAGCTTCTGGCGGCGGCGGCAGAACGCTGCGCGGCTTCGCCTGCCCATGTTCACACCCGCCGGAAGCAGGTGGAACGCGCGCACAGCCGCTGGGACACCACTTGGAAGTGGTGCCCAGCTGCTGCGGGAGGAGTGCGCCGCCGGACGAGGTAAGTCCAGGGCGCCTCTGTGGGGCAAATGCGGCAGTCTGGACGCCCGCTCTGCTTCCGCTTTTAAAGCGGAGGCAGAGCAGGCCAGACTGCCAGTCTTTCCTCAGCCTTAGGCTATTCTGGAGGGTCTTGGATAATTGAGGAATACTGTCTGCTTTGTGAGAGTGTAATGTTTCTATTTTGGGCTTTCAATGTATTTCTGCAATTTATTATTGTTCTACTAGGCTGCCTTTATTAATGAATGCTATCTGACTTGTTAGCTTTCATGTCTTACTGCTATGAGTGTTTTTTAAAATAAAAGGGCAGAGTAAAAACCTTCTGAAAAATGTATCCTTGAAAATGTAAAGCATACCTCACAAATGGTAACAACCCTATATACATACAAGGAGCCAGAATCAGCTATGGTTTCCTGTTAAGCACACTTTTAGAGGCAAACCTGATTTTTTAAAAAGGCCTTAAAGATGGCAGCTATAAGGTCCATAATGCAATATTTCCATTGATCTCGTAAAAACATGACTGAATCATTAAATCTAGATTTGCAGATCTATTTCTTGAGCACCAAATTACACAAAATTTGAAAATTTACATACCAAGTAGTACAAGCTCCATGGCTTGGAGTAAAAATCCTCATTGGGTTTCTTAATGGTCAGTTTAAAACAGTGACCTCTAATCTTTTTTTAAAGATTTTAAAGATTCATCTCCAGATGAAACTGTATCTTGAAAATTTATATAACCACTAACCAGAAAGGTCTTTTCCTCTCCTTTGGGACTAAGAACAGGGAAATATATGCTAAAGAAAAATAACATGTTTTGTCACATCAGCCAAACCATCCCTGTTGTTGTGGCTAGGGTTCCAGCACTTAACCAGCTTAAATTTCAGTTAGGGTTGCCAGGATCATAGAGATGGTTGGGCATGGGGACATGGCAAGGTGTGCATGGACTCTAATCTGGGAGAACCGGGTTTGATTCCCCACTCCTCCACTTGCAGTTGCTGGATGACCTTGGGCAACCCATAGTTCTCTCAGAGCTGTTTTTGAAAGAGCAGTTCTCGAGAGAGCTCTCTCAGCCCCACCTACTTCACAGGGTGTCTGTTGCGGGGTGGGGAAGGGAAAACAGTTTGTAAGCCACTCTGAGACTCCGAGTGAAGAGTGGGGTATAAATCCTATCTCTTCTTCTTCTTCTTCTTCTACATCATGTCTGAGGGAAAACCTGGAAGTGATGTAGGATAGCTGCAGCAATGCCAGAAACTCTATGGTATTACCACAGAGAGCTACCCTACTTCACTTCCAGCTTTACCCTGGAAGTGACATAATGCTGGCTAGAGAGGAGGAGCTGTATGCAGAGAGCATTTTGGGAAGCCAAGAGAAGACTGATAGTCTGGAAATAAACTATTACGTTTACTTGTACTTTGGCTGTTCTTCATATGACTGAAACCTAACTTATGACAACTTTTGAGCCTAGAAAATTCTTGGCCTAAGAGTCAAACATTAATACGTGTCCCAGTCCTGAAAAGCAAAAATAATATCATGAAAAGCAAAACAAAAGCAAATGTAACTCTGAGCTCTAATAATAATTAAAAAAAAGCAAGTAGAAAACAAAAGACCAAGAAGCATTGTGATGGCTCACTCACAACTCATGGCTGAGAGGGTTACAAGCAGCAGATGGGAAGCCAACGCATCAAACACAGTCTCAAAAAAGGAGCCCAAAAGAACTGTAAAAAAAGAGAAACCCAAAGAAAACCATGATAATAAAAATGCAAAATGGACATAAACAAAAACAGAAATGAATTTAAAATCAGGTCAACGTTATTTTTTGCCTTCTCCTGAAGCATGAACTTGTGGCTGTTGTGCTTGAGTCTAAAGCTCACAAATACTTTAGGTATGGTGGTATACAGTTACAGTTGTCTAGATTGTGGAGCCTGATATATGGGAAGTGGGAGGCAGGAGATCCTCCCTTTGAGGACAGAGGGTTAGAGCTGATGCCCTGTAGTTCCTACCAGGATGCGCATGCTCAGTCACTGTTGCTGTCCTCACATTAGCACTTTCCTACTCCTCATCTGTTTTTGCTTTCCGCTGTGTGCCCCAAAGTTATTGGTTGCATCACCACATCTAATTACTGGACCCAGATTTAGTTCTCACATCTGTTTGTTAACTCTTGTATTTGTATGCTGATTTGCTGCCATTCACAGGTCTTAACAATTGCTTTAATCTAATTGCAGCTATACTTATTTCCCAGTTACTTATGCATCCTGACTCTAACCAGCCCTTCCTAGCAACTACCCCCCCCCCATGTAAGGCTTGAGGAAATTCTGTTTCACTGTATCTAAAAAAGTGTGCATGCACATGAAAACTTATACCCAGAATAAAACTTAGTTGGTCTTAAAGGAAGCACTGGACTCAAAATTTGTTCTGTTGCTTCAGACCAACATGGCTACCCACCTAAATCTAATTACATTGTCATTGTCTTTATGAGCCAAGGATAGGCCATTTTTGTATGCTCAGGAGACATCATCCAATATGCTCCAAGCCAATCAATTATCATGGACAGCCTTTATTTTCTGGTATCTGATCCTGTCAAATCTCTGTCCCTATTACATACATTAGTATCCCTGTCAAATTGCTGTTCCTGTGACACAAATTAGTGTGCACACACACAACCTGGCGTGCCTGGTTTCTGGGGATTAAGTTAAATGTAACATAAACAGAGCAGTAACATGAGCCTTTTTACCTATAAGGCCTGCATCCACCTTCCTTCCAGCTGTGCAATTTGAAGGACTCACGGACAAATGAAATGCTGGGAGCAGCTGAATAAAGGGTCCAATAAATTTAGCCTAGAGGTATAAAGCTGCTGCCTGCTGGTTAAATCCTCCAGTCTAAGCAGTTTTTTCACAGCCTGAAGACTGCACTTGTTCTGCTGGTCCTGGTTCCTGACGATATGATCTTGCTCCTGGACTCTTCCCTGGACCACCCTGAGGATTCCCAACTTCTGATGTGACCCACCTCTGCTACACTTTAAGGCCTCACTGGCTGTCTCTGATTCTCTGGCTACCTAATCCTTGGCTTCACTTTTGATTCTTCCATCCTACCTGATGCAACCCTTGCCAACCTTTAAAAAAAAAAAGACACAACCACATGTACTAATTTATGCATTTATCCTCTGTCTTTTTCCCCAGGGGAGCAACATTATAAAAACTGATCTTGGGAATGGGGTGGGACTGCCTTGATGACATCACAGGCATCAGCTAATCAATACTATACACAACAGATGGTTTGTCTTGCAAATCTGCAGAACTTTTTTCCCCTCTAAGCTTGGCCTCAGAGGAGGAAAGTTATATTTGAAGTCTGTGTGATAAAGCCACTTCCTAACCAGCAGCAGTGCTTTACAAACAGTATGATTGTCTTCACCCAAGAAATTAAATCTCAGGGGCAGAGGAAAAGGTAGATGGATATAGTACAAATCCATATAAATGCACACAGATGACCACTAAGGTGCCATCTAGTGTAAAGCCAGCTATATACTGCAGGTAGTGAGATTCATTTTGAATAGGAAAGTGCCCTGTAAATACAACACAGAGAAGGATAAGCCCAGCTTTCTGAGATGTGTAATAGTGAGGGGAGGGACTGACAATGATCCTATGAGCAAGAATAGTAGTATTTCAAATATTCATGGATTATAAGGCTGTCCCTATTTTCATCTGTGAAATGCCAGCAATATCCCTATTCTACAGAGTACTGGGTCTATTTTGCCATGCAGTCCAACCCCTTTCACAAATTGTCAGCTTCCACAATGGTAGTGTTATCTTGCAATAAGAACTTTACCATCCCAATGTGCTGGGCCAGAACAAACAAAATTCAGGAGAAAGATGTAATATGAATTGTGGGATATTTCTATTTCTTAAACTTGAAAATATTGTCTCTGTCTTGCCTAGGTTCTTTGCCACATATAGACAAAAATCTGATAGGTCTACTGGGACACTGTGTTGTGCCTTGCACCCCTGAGTGGTCAGCACTTCCACAATATTGCATGTAATCTTGCTGTCTAATTCACTTGGCCAAGCCTCAAAGGGTAAGGAACACATCACTCAGATAACTACTTTGTTGAAGTATTCCTTCTTAAAAAAAAAATCCCCCAATTTCATACATTTGCTTCAACCTTAGGAAACACCTACATGAACTGTTTTAAAAAATTTGACGGATACAGACAGAAAACTATGTTAATTAAATGCACAATATTTTAGCTTACTTTGTTTCCTGCAACTTTTAATCCATGTTAATCAAAGCTGATTATGCATTCTCTTGTCTAAGTTGCTGTTTCTACCGCACACTTACACAGAGACAAACCTACACTTACCCATACATGCAATATCCTCAGTCGGGCATTGCAAACTACTGCAGTGCAGTCTGAATCACAAGGAGACAGAGCTCTAATCAATGGGCTAGGGCTGAGTCGGCAAAAACAACAGCATGCAAAGCACAGTAAAGCACTGCCAGTTCATGCAAACAGGAGATACTTGTCGTAATACAAACACAGCTTTTCCTTTGCTGCTATATGCACAATAATGATTACACAGAATTTTCAGCAGAGAGTTTAAAGGGGCAAGTATAATAATAGCCCAAGGGTTTTTGCATTCATGAAAGAATGTAGAAGTCAGTTTTCAAACTGAAAACCAGCCTTTGTGCAGCAAGAAAATAATTAAGAATGACGGGCCATTTAATTACTGGCAACAATAAAACTATTCCTGTATGCAGATGTCTATTTGAGAACACAACTGAAAGCCTAACAGGGTGGCATGACACATTACTAAACTTGTCCAGGATAATAAACATTCTGAAAACCTTTCAAATCAAGAGTTTACAGGAAAGATTTTGCCGTATTAATGCTTACTATATCAGATTTTCTTGGCGCAGAGATATGGAAGCTCTCCTAACATCCTTCATCAAACAGAATGATGTTAGTTGTTCTGCTTGCATAACTTACCAGTAATCAGTATAAAATGTCTGCTTTCTTGAACTAGCTCTTGAAGTGCCCTCTATTAAGCCACATATTTGCGATTACCCATTTGCAGCTCACTGCCACAGGAGAAGCATCCTTTCTGGCTATTTCCTTATACATAGAAAGTGTCATAGCTCAAAACTATGTTTAATTACAGAGAGGAATGATGGCAAGGTGTGGTACACCACAAAAGGCCAATGAAAGAGCAATAGTTACAGGTAAACTCCCTGTTCATCTAAGAAGTTTTGGAGCTACCTAATCACCAAGTTACAGATAATAGAAAAGCTGGATCTCATCTGATTTGGACGCCTGCAGTGTCATGTTCAAGGGATATTAAAAAGTAGGGTTGCCAGGTCCCCCCGGCCACTGGCAGGGGATGGGGGGGGGGGGGGTAAGGTTGCCAGATCCAGGCTGGGAAACTCCTGGAGATTTGGGGGTGGACCCTGGGGGGGAAGGGACCTCAGTGAGGTATAATGCCATAGAGTCCACCCTCCAAAGCATCCATTTTCTCCATGGGAAGTTATCTTTGTAGTCTGGAAATGAGCAGTAATTCCAGGGGATCCCCAGGTCCCACCTGGAGGCTGGCATCCCTATTAAAAGGCCACATGGTTTGCATTACAAATCTCTAACATGGATAAATACCTCTCTGCTAAAAAAAAGACCTGGATGCTATTTCTTTTGAGAAAGGCTGCTAGACAAAGGATCATCTAATAACTGCTTAGAAAAGTTGCCGTGGCATTTTGAAGATGTGGTTTACCATGGCATAAGCAAAAACCCACTTCATCAGAAATGTTAAGTGGACTGAAGCAGGCCCGTAAAAAGCAGGTTGAGTACGCTGAAAGATAAGTCAGGTCCTGTTTTTTCTTGCCATGGTCAATTTACTTTTCTACTTGCCCCTTCTTTTCAGAGACTTCTGCTTCTCAGTTTAATTTCTTATTTCAAGTGAACTGAAGAAGCTGTGCCATTCTTCAGGTGAACCTTAATTAGTAAGCTCAGTGGAGGAGGGGCTTTACTTTTTGCAGTCCAAAAAAGAACTCCTTTATTTTTTCTCTCATGCTCTCCCTTAGGTGTAATTTCATTGTTGGGCTCCAAATGGCAGTTGCTGGATAGTGTATTTTCTCATTACTTTTTCTTTTCTTTCTGGTATTTTTGCATTTTGTGTGCATGTGTGTGTGCACAAGTGTGTGCCTGTGCCTGGAAATCATGGCGACCCCTGGCGGCTCCTACTGGGGCATGGAGGATGTTCAGAGAAGTGGCTTGATAGCCTGCCTCTGCCTCCCGACCCTGGTATTCTTTGGAGGTCTCCTATCCAAATACTTGCCCTGCTTAGCTTCCGAGATCTGATGAGATCGGGCTTGCCTGGACTATCCAGGTCAGGGCTTCTAATTACTTTTTCTGATGACCAGAAGGTCTTTAACATTCCTGGGAGTGTATCAGAGAGAAGCCAGGGGCTATTCTATCCAAGATATTAAGGAAAAAATGTTATTAAAGCCTGCCCACCCCCAGTGGAACACAACTGATTCAGAAACACCAATTGAGGCAAGCATTTCAACATTGCTGCTACATGTTTACTACATCTCACTTCTATCCAAATATAACGTACATTGTAAAAATAAGGAAAGTAGATATGGCTACAGGTTCAATATACATGATTTTTCACAAAACATTCTTGAATGTTTAAACTGGTCTAAGAAAAATACCTCTACACCCAGGTTATCTACAATCCCAACACACTTTTTTTTTAAAAAGGACTCCAGTAAAGTTTTCAGAACACTTTCAAACAGTAAACGCAAAATACTGAGCTACAGACACAGACATATATGGAAATACACTATGAAAAGAAATATATTCTCTCTTTCACAACAAGAAGGATCCACCATGTCCAGTGTCCATCCCAATGAACATGCATGCCTCACCAACAGCTAACAATATGGCCAACTGTAAATTAACAGCATAATAGGCTTTAAAATCCCATTACCTAAATGGCAGCAGAATTGGAAAAGGCATCACTTACGGGCCGGACTTCACCGTTGGTATTGGTATACTGCCGGGCCAGGCCAAAGTCTAACATATAACATTTCCTATAGGTTGAGGGCAGGCGTCCCATGGCAAAGTTGGACTATACAAAACAAGAAAATATTTGTATAAGTTAATAAGTCAGAGCTAATTTCCTTATTATTACAAAGTCACCATTTAGGGCCCTGTTCCAGTTACCAATATTATCACATATACATCAGCCATTTCCTATGAAGACTTTTGAAACTACAGTGGAATTCATCTATCCATCCACCCGCTTTTCATAAATCAAGATTATTTAAATAAGGATAGCAAATTTAAAATGGTACAGTCCCCACTAGTTAGGGTAGCTGAGGCCCTGCCTATTGCTGTTTCTCATTCCATGCCATCATCCTTCCTGAGAAGGAGTTCTGTTTTTATTACTTCATTATATCATGTTTTTAGTATTCTTTACAAACTTATGATTATTAAACATGGTCTAGGACAGCTTCTTTTTATTTTTAAAGAAAAAGAAACCAACCTTTCTAGACAGTGTTTAACAAAAACACAACTTTACTTACATGCCCTATATTGTGATGAGGATGTGAAGCACAGCAGACTTATGGCCTTTCTTGACCCATGTAGACTGACACTTGACACACGTTTGCCAGCCATTACTGGCTAAAACCTGGCAAAATGCACAAAGCTCCAGCCCATTTCAGGAACATAGTCTAATGGAGCAAGGTGCAGCTGCTTCTAAATGCTTCCTACTGGACGCCAAAGAGTGCATAAAAAAAAAACCTAGTCAACCTCTAGAGGAGTAAAAAAAGGGGGGGAGACTTATTTGTATAATGAAATACAAGAAACCACATAAATGTTTACAGTTTTTTATCAGTAAATGCTTAGCAGGTATTTGTTTGTTGATCAATACATCTTCCTTAAAGTAGAATTTCTGAGAAAGCGACTTAGCACATCATCGCACATAAAGCACAAAATCCCCTTTCTTGGGAGCTAACATGTCAAGTATGGACTGGACCTACTTTCAAAACTTTGTTGTTGTTGTTAAAAGGCAGTATATTAAAACATTTTCACAAATATCACTGACATTTGGCACCTAGCGCCCAGCTCATCTCTGGCAAGGATAAGTCTGTCATGGAGAATAAATCTATCCATGGCTACTAGCCATGCTGACTGAGGGGAACCTCCACATTCATAGGTACTAAACCTCTGAATCCCAGAGCCAGAAGGCAACATCATGGGAAGACATTGGCCTCTATGCCCCATTGTTGGCCCTCCAGAGGAACTGGTTGGCCACTGTGCGAGACAGGATGCTGGACTAGATGGGCATCTGGTCTGATCCAGCAAGGATCTTCTTATGTTCTTAAGACGCAAAGTCTCATCCACAGACCCAAAACCAAGAAACTATTTTAAAAGTATGGTTCCAATTTTTATTTTCCTCTGTATCTTTAGAAGCTGAGCAATACCTATTTTAATACTCTATATAGGAAGACATCAAGTTCTCATTCAAGGTGGGAGGCCAGATTTTTGCCAGGAAAGGGGACTAGAATCCAAAAGCCTGCAGAAGCTCCTGGGGGAGGTTTTCCCTTGTCATGGTAACCCCTAGCTCACAAGGGGGCTTCTGTCCCTGTTAGCTGGCTTCCAATATGGCATCAGCAGCAGTAAGAGAACACCAACAAAAGGAAAACCAACCCATTAGAAACTTACAGGTTTGATGTCCCGGTGCAGGAATCCCACTGAATGAATGGCTTCTATGGATTCTAGAATCTGCTTGCCTAATCGGAGGGTTGTGCTCAGTGTAAATGTTCCCCGCGGCTGGCTTCTTCTGAGGTCTGCTAGATTACGGCCCTGAAACAGATGCATACTGGCTTTACAATACTAGTATTTAGGCAGACACAACACAATTAATTCATTTAATCTACAGCTCAAGGGAAGTTCTGGTCTTCTGCTCTGGAGTGGCATTTTTAGCATTCCAAATACACACTTAGTGTGTAGGAGTCACCTGAGCATCCCATCATGGGTGAAAACTGTGCCTGTGCACATTAGGTTGAGCTATGGCTAGCTACATTAGGGAGTGTGCCTGTGAGAGAACTTTCAGACAGTTTTGCCCATAGGCACACCAAAATCAAGACAAACAAATAAGATTCATTTAGGACAGAAGGGTTGGTTCCAACAGAAGGAGGAGTGTTTTCTACATTCATACATGAGATGAATGGCATACAAAGTGTGGAAGGGAGAATCACATCTCCAAACACTTCAGGACATATCTGCAAGAAGCTGCAAGTGGGCATGACTATGGCACATATCTACAGTGTATTTGGAGATGTACCTCTCTACTTTACCATGAGTACTTCCTGTAAAGATCACTGGTGTACATGTACCAAACATGCCACTGAAAATGGCAACAAACTAGGAATGCCAGCCTCCAGGTGGGACATGTGAATTCACTGGAGTCACAGCTTATTTCCAGACTACAGAGATCAGTTCCCCTGGACAAAAAACGGATGCTTTGGCAGGTTGACTTTATGGCATTTATGACCCCATTGAGGCCCTTGTCCCTACCCCCATCCCCCACCAGTGGCCAAGGGGGACCTTGAAACCCTACAACAAACCCCAAGAGTCAAGAAATTAGGCTCCTAGTTTATGTGATCTATGTGGCTAAACCATGGCTTTTGAGCTATTCAAATGTAATCCTCAGGGTATACACCATTGATTGAACCCTAATTAATAATGCAATAGCTGCTTTTTTACAAGTTGGAGCATTAACCCAAAAAAAGGCAAAGGCAAATGATGCATCTTTAAAACCCACCATCCAATAGTCAGATTTGCAGATATTGGCAGCAACGCTTTCTCCTCATTTGAACCTGGCCCCCACAGAGTGTAGAAGGCTGTATGCACTGTTTAGTCTAAGCAAATTCAATAAAAAGTGTCATCTTTCCTACTTGGTGTTTCTCCTACTCAGAACCAAAACATTACAAACGGATTCATTTGTGACAACTCTACTTAACTCAAGATAAACTGTTTTGTCCCAGTCTCCAAAATACATAGGGTTAGATCCTTATTTTATGAAAGCATATCCTTCTCTGCCTCCCCCAGCAGCCCTCAAGACTGTGGAACACCCAAAGCTGGGGGTTAGAAGTACCTCAAGGGCAAGCAGCACCATACACAAGGGGAGATGAGCAAAATCACCACTACTTTTCTCTTCTGTTTGCAGAACTGTGGCACAAGAGGAAGGCATGATTTTGCCCAATTTTCCTTCCTCACTGCAGCCCTCATGCAGGGCTGTAACTAGTGCGGAGTCTATGGAGTTACCCCCCCCCCCCGAATCTGCCCTCCCCCCTCCTAGTCCCCCAGACCCCCTCCCCTCCAAAGAGCCTGCCAGCCTGGGGTGATGGCCGCTCTTGCCTCTGCCGGGCTCCAATGCAGCAGCGGGACAAATGGAGAACCTGGGCTGGTGTGCTGCAGTGTGTCTCCCCCCAAAACCAGCTGATTCATCCCCAGGGGAGAACGCCTGGTGGCCCAGCCGGGAAGGGAGCATTGTCTTCAATGCCTCTCTTTCTCAGAGTGTGGCACCTTTCGCAGGGCTCAGCCCGATGTCCCTGGTGTGGTTCCCACCACCGCCCTTAAAGCAGGAGACTCTGTGGTGTGTATGAACTTGAGAGGAGAGGAAGAGCCAGTTTGGTGTAGTGGTTAGGAGTGTGGACTGTAATCTTGGAGAACTGGGTTTGATTCCCCACTACTCCACATGTAGCTGCTGGTGTGACCTTGGGTCAGCCATAAAGTCTTTCAGAGCTGTTCTCTCAAGGGCAGTTCTCGAGAGTGCTCTCTCAGCCCCACCTACCTCACAGCCCCACCTACCTCTGTTGTGGGGAGGGGAAGGGAAAGGGATTGTAAGCCACTCTAAGACTCCTTTGGGTAGTGAAGGGCAGGGTATAAATCCAATCTTTTCTTCTAAAGTTTTTTATTGTCAAAAAAGTCCACCTTAGAGGGAGCTGCAGATGAGGCGGGAGCGTCAGTCAAGACTCACCAAGTAGTAAGTCCTCCTGACCCCCTTTTTCTTCTCTCTGTTGGGGGTGGGGAGAGTGGGGGGACCCCCCCCCCTGGCTGGCTGCAAGCTGCAGTGAAGGAGGGAAAGGTGCCCAGCCCAGGTGTCTGCTTCAGGCTGGAAAGTCTTGACGAGGAGTATGACCTTTGAGGTGAGAGGCTGGCCTGGGTCTCCAGCTCTTATTTATTTATATTTATTATTTTTGTGGCGTTGGAAGTGACATCATGCCTCTTGGTGCCCCCCCGCTGAAAAAAAATTGGGGCTACAGTCTGCCTTCATGTCTTTCTCCTCTGCATCCTCCCCTGATCCCCAGCACTGGCTTTTTAGCAATTTTAAAGGACTGCTGGAGGAAAGGCCGGGAGAAAAGATGAGTCATTAAGAACAACTTCCATATGGCTCATAGGATCCAACCCTTCCTCTGCATCCATGTTAAAGATTGCTGATTCATATCTCACACAAGGCCCTTGCTGAAAGATTATTTAGCAGAAAGATTCAGCTGTGCACCTGCACTTACAGTTTAAAGAGATCTGAAATTAGCTTTCCCAAGGCAATGAAGCCACAGAAATATATTGCTGTACTGCATGTGGGGGAAGCATATTCAGGACTCTAACATATGAGAAGACTGTGGCTCATGGCCCTAGGAGAGAGATATCTCCAATTTAATGCTCACATCCCCCGGCAACCACCCAGGAGGAGGGCAACTTAAACTCACAGAAGGTGTTTCTTTCTGTCAAAATTGTGGGTTTGCATGGATATCTCCAAAGAAATGTGAAGAATAAAAAACTCACCCAAACACCCCTGATTGGCCTTTGCTGGCTTCTGTGGCTTGACTGATTGGTCACTGCTAGCGTCTGTGCCTTGCAAACAGGGTTCAAATGGTACTGGCAGATATTTTAAAAGGGGGTGGATTTGGCTCTGTCACAATTATACGACTGGATTTTTATATATTACCATTATAATTCTATCCCAATGTGGGCGTTTTGATCAGCAGCATCATTCATCCCAAATGTCAGAGCCCAGAAAAAGAGACAGTGAGATGCAAGTGAGCCTGGAGATAGATATTTGTTCTCATTTTGCATCACAGAGAAGACATTTTCCTCTTCCTGGGCCCCTGCCTGGGTTTCCTGCCTTGCATGTCAGGATGGAAGGCCTCCTGAGGCCCCCAAACTTGAGAGGCACCCCTGGCTGACAATCAGAAAACAGCAGCCAGTAGATGGCATCAGTACTAGGTGGCTGTGGGTTAACAAAGGCAATTACTGGGGAGACGTAACAGCCCAGCAGGTACAATGCATAGATGCATGCTGTATGGATCCTGGGCCACCAAATTTTCATGGACACATGAAATCGCCTTATCAGACCCTTGGTTCATCAAGGTCAGTATTGTCTACTCAAACTGGAAGTGGCTCTCCAGGGTCTCTGGAAGAGGCCTTCTGCATCACTTTTAATTGGAAGAGATGTTGAGGACTGAACCTGGCCCATTCTGCATGCCAAGCAGATGCTCTACCACTGAGCCACAGCCCCTTCCCAAAAGCTCAACAAAATTTCAGCTAGGCTAACTTCTCATCCTCCTTCCAGGCACCTCTTATGGCCCCAGTCAGTTTAACAGCTCCCTATTGTGGCAAGATTGTGTGGTGCCTGGTCTCATGATTTTTTGACCATTTGGAGGCAACTGTCAGGTTCATGTTTTTCCTTCCATCATCGAGGTAAGAGCACTTGGCTCCTTGCCAGTGCAGGGAAATGGGCTGAGTATCAGGCTCCAGTGCAGCAGACACCAATTAAAATTGTCTTGCTGTTGAGACAAATTACTGTTGCCTTGGTTGTGCAGGTCTACCAAGAGTTAGAAAGGCAATTCAATTTTCTGAACGGCTGTAACAGAAAACAGAAGCAGCACACACTATCAAAGTTCCCAGGAGACTATCTTGTGCAATTAGAATATCAATGTTCCATTTTCACATTCATCCTGGCAACTCACTGGCTATACAGCCATGTGAACCTTTAATGTTTTAAAGTGAACAGTTCTGTTTCCAGAAATAAAACGACATCATCTGTTTGAGAACTTATTTCATACTCTTCTTGAATAACTCTTATGATTCCTGTAAATAGACTGGAGAAATCAACATTTCCCTCTTTTCCAGTTTACTAGCTTTGAGAGTTTATACATCTTTTTACATAAATCTGTCCCACTGCATCAGACAGAGGACTCTGTTAGCGCTATTTATTTATTTATTTATTTATTTATTTTTTCATTTATATCCCGCCTTGCCAGTTTTCACCAGCTCAAGGCGGCTAACAACATAAACAGATAAAACACATTTAAAATATAAAACATTTTAAAACCAGCACTACATTACAAATATACAAGATGGCGACTTCAGATCACTCAGTTGGGCAAGACAGCGGGGTGCAACCACCAGGGCCAGGGAGATGATGTCATCCACTTTCTCTCCACTTTCTCTCCGATGGCGGCTCCTATTTGAAAGCCTGGCGGAAGAGCTCCGTCTTGCAGGCCCTGCGGAACTGTAATAGATCCCGCAGGGCCCTGATGTCATCCAGGAGCTCATTCCACCAGTAAGGAGCCGCCACCGAAAAAGCCCTGGCCCTGGTGCAAGACAACCGGGCCTCTTTTGGACCAGGGCAGGTCAGGCGATTTTGAGTGCCTGACCTCAGTAGCCTCTGGGGCCTATATGGGGAAAGGCGGTCCCTCAAGTAGGTGGGCCCCTGACCATAAAGGGCTTTAAAGGTTAATACCAGCACCTTGAACCTGATCCGGTATGCTATAGGCAGCCAGTCCCCGATCTCGGAGGAAGGAGGCAAGCCATTGTAAAGCGAGCCCCCGTATCCCCGCATCGGCGAGGCGGCGGATCAGCAACTGGTGGTCGACCACATCAAATGCCGCCGACAGATCTAACAACACCAGCGCCGCCGTACCGCCTCAATCCAGATGTCTTTGGAGGTCATCTGTGAGGGCAACCAGAACCGACTCCGTCCCATGACCCGGTCGGAAGCCAGACTGAAACGGGTCTAGCATGGAGGTGTCATCCATGAAGCTCTGTAACTGAATCGCCACCGCCCTCTCCAATACCTTACCCAAATAGGGTAGGTTGGACACCGGCTGATAGTTGGCCAAAACAGCCGGGTCCAGAGACGGTTTTTTGAGGAGAGGACAGACCATCGCAACCTTGAGCGCCTCCGGGAACAGTCCTTCTAAAAAGGACTTGTTGATAATCTCCTGGAGTGCGTCACGCAACCCCTCATGGCAAGCTTTTATAAGCCACGAGGGGCACGGATCAAGGCTGCACGAGGTTGGGCGTACAGTCAAGAGCAACCTGTCGACCTCCTCAAGGCTGAGGGGACTGAAATGATCCAAGATAGAACCTGAAGACATGCATGGAGCCTCAAGTTCACACACTGTCTCAACTGTGGCCGGGAGTTCACGGCGGAGTAGCAAGATTTTATCTGCAAAATAGCTCGCAAATGCCTCACAGCCAATATCCAATTCCCTATCCTTTAAAGTGCTCTGTGGCACTTCGGTTAGCGACCTAATAGTTCTAAATAATTGAGCCGGGCGAGAGCTAGCAGATGCAACCTCAGCCACATAGAATTGTTTCTTAGCGGCCTTGATTGCCATCTCATAGGATCTCATAAACGTCCTGTAAGATGCTCTTGATGCTTCGTCGCGAAATCGCCGCCACCGTCTCTCTAGTCGTCTGAGACCCTGTTTCATCAGCCTCAGCTCCCCGGTAAACCAGGGAGCTATCTGCAAACGATGCAGAGTGTTATCTATTGTATTTGAGAATTCTTGGAGAACTGGCACTTCCATATAGGATAGGGAGAAAATATTGTCCACAAATTTCCACAGCTGTTCTCAGAAGCCTAAATCACTGAAATCTGTAGAAATCATTAGTCGTCATTTGGCCAGATTATGCTGCAAAGATGTTTACTTTTCTAAAGCTGAACACACTACCGAGCCTGATTTCATCACCATTCTAGCGACTGCACAAGATCTCACATTGATCCTGCAACCGCCCTTGACAGCCATGTGGACTGGATGGGTGATTCCAACTGTATGAGGCACAGAGGCCATCTCCTTGGTAAAAGCCCCAGCTAAGATTTGCTGTCCTTTGAGGAAGAGTGAGGTGGTTACCTCGGGTGGAATCTTGTCGGTGCTCTTGAGGAGCAGCACATTTTCTGTTATTGAATATTAATATTTTTATCAGGGGTGGGGAACACATTTTTTTCTCCTGTGCCAGAAGGTCTCTAGTCATTCCATGCTTAGAGTGCTACATTCAGACCCAGGTGGTTCATTTTTCATTCAGAAGGGATTCAAAGAAGAGCCACAGTCACATTAGAAGAAGAAAAAATGCTTTAAAAATTTAACAGGGAACTAAGATATCACCACTTGGGTTTAAAATCAAGCTTGTCCTCCCCAGTTCTTATTACAGGAAACAAGTAGGGAAGTGAAGGTACTCACTTCTGAGGCTGATGAAGAGCCACACTTGCACTTGCCAGCAATCAAAAGAGCCACAGGACTACTGTGTGCTCTGTGTGCCATTCCACCAAATACGGACATCCAATATTAATCATTATTATCCTACATTATTGTATCTAACTATAACTTTTTGATTTACCAGAGTACCTCTGCACATGTAGGGTTGTCCCTCCTCACTACTGTTGAACCTTAGCCACTCTGTGTATCTGGAGTGAGGGGGAAAGGCTTCCATCCTGACCTTCTTTCTTTCTCCTAAGCCTGAGGCACAGCAGGTCAGGTGAGAGAGTGAGATTACCAAGGTGCCCAGAGAAGGACCAGCTGGCTGTGCGCAAAGAGGAGTAAAACAACCACCATGCCCACTACAGCCAGCTTGTTCTTCTCTTGTGTGGCTGCTATGCTGGTTTTACTCTCTCTTCTCTGCAGTCAGCTTGCTCTCCTCCCAGCAGTGGCCCCAAGGCTGGGATGAGAGCGCAGATGCTGAAGGGGAAGGGGGTTGCCGGACATGACAGGCCCACTGCTCAGGTAGGCGCACAGCTTACTCCTCCTCCAGTCCTTCCAGCAGCAGCTGTTATAAGGTGGGGGCCACTTGTAAACCACAAAGCTTACTGGGCAATGACCTTGCCCACTGTTCTGTCAAAGACTTACATGTAGTTCCTTAGCCACTGGGTGAGTATCACTGAAGTAGATTTTTTGTCACATTAAGAGATGACCTGATCAGTGTTTCAACCCATCCTTATCAAGACACAGAACTACAGACAACCTAAAACAATCTGTTACACTATTACTCGGCAGCATTACAATATACAAAAAAAAAGATTCAGTGTGCAAAGCCAAAATTCCAAAGCAAACAAGTGCTTTTTACCTAACCATCTTCCAGATAGCACTGAAAGGCTAGATTTCAAGTAACTACCACAAATTATGTCTCCAAATGAAACATAAAACCTTTTGTCCTTTCCTCAGAGCTTCATTATATTGGTGGGGGGGGGGGGGGGGTGAATGCAGTTCTGTCCCTGTTTTCATTAATTGGAAAACCAGAACACCACCACATTTTGGCTGACCTTGACAGATTGCCATTATTTTTGCACAGTGCCTATGAAGAGCCACCTTCGAAGCTTCTAAACATGTCCCGCCCACTCCCAAGTTCTCTGTCTCTCTATGTGTGCTTGTGTGTGGTTCATCGCTCCTGCCTGGCACAAAGTAAGAGATCCTTGATCCCTCCAGATTATTTCACTTGAGCCCACAAATACAATGACTATGGATTGACTCCTGGTTTTCAATGGCAATTTTAAAGATGTTTTTCAAGAAACATTGGGAAACAAAGGATGCTGAAGGACTCACCTGAAGCTGCATAACAACATAGTTAAACTTCTCGTTCCTTCCACAGCCTATAAATCTGCAAACATGATCTTTCCCTGCAAGAAGTAAAGACAAGTGCTGTGATATGTAATCAATTAAAGACTAATTAGTTCATGGCCATGATCGCCTTTAAGGGCAGTGATTTTCAAACCATATTCCAGAGAACTCTGGAGTCTCTCAATGAAAAGATCAGAACTGGCAGACACACTTATATGAAAGCTTGCCCGTGCATTACCAAACTTCTCCTACAAGAGCATTTGCAAGAGGGTGCTGTGGGTATACTCCAAGGTAAGGCTCAGCTAATGCGAGGGGCCAAGGCCCACAAAACCTAGCCCGTACCTCTTATGAACTGAGTAAGCATCCTAGAACATGTCCCAGAATCCTCTAAAATAAGCATGGTTCCCTCAGTAGCAGAGACAATATCGAGAAGCCTTGCAGGAGATAAACAATTGAACGCCACTGCATTTGAGCAATGGAGCATTATAGCCAAAATAAAACCAACATGGAAAGTTAGACCTCATCCACTTTACAATGGAAATGTAAGAAAAGTTTTGTATATCACTCTCCCTCCATTTCTGCTACCAGAAATTGTCTGTTAGAATGTATTTGCACACAAGTTGGAGTCCACGGGTCTCATAGATCACATTCTTTCCTGACATCCCATCACAATCTCACGTCAGTTGACAGCCCCCTGAGATACACCATAAGTGTGCACACAAGAAAAAGAAGTAGAGGAGGAGACTGGATTTATACTCCGCCCTTCACTACCTGAAGGAGTCTCAGAGCGGCTTTTAATCTCCTTTCCCTTCTCCTTTCCAGAACAGATACCCTGTGAGGTAGGGGGGCTGAGAGAACTCTTTCAAGAACTGCTCATGAGAGAACAGCTCTGAAAGGACTTACGACTGACCCAAGGTCACACCAGCAGTTGTATGTGGAGGAGTGGGGAATCAAACCTGGTTCTCCCAGAATAGAGTCTACGTTCCTAAGCACTACAACCAAAGAGGCACTCTTGGGGGGAAGTTGTCCTTCAACTCTATCCCATTCCCACTGAAATTTGCCATAGCCTGGGTTTCTCTTAAAGGTCATGCACAATCATTTTATTAGGACATTTTATTTTTATTTTGTCATTTACAGTCTGCCTTTCTTACTGACACTCAAGGCATACTACACAAAGTGAGTCAATATAGTCAACAGGATGGGGCATTCAATAAACAATGAAATAGGATTTGGATTGTAGAACCAACCAGAGATCTAAAAAAAACAGAACTGAAGCAAAACATAAGTATTAAGATGACACATTAAATGATGCAAGATTACACAGTAGGATCCAACACAGAGAACTATACACAGTAATATAGATCACAGTCCCTAATAATTTGACCAAGTAACTTTGTGAATCATTTTGTACAGTGCTACCCTATTACCTACAGAGAAAAGCCCTCTTGAATAATTCAGTTTTGTACAATTTACGGAAAACCAGGGGAGTAGGAGCCTTCCTGACCTCCTCAGGCAGACCATTCCATAAAGTGGGGGCCACAACGGCGAAGGCATGTGCACGAGCAATTGGCAATTTCCCCTTTTTGCATGTTGGTACCTGCAGAAGGGCCTGTTCAGATGAGCGAAGGCCCTGTTCAGATGGCAGAGCATAGGAAGAGAGACAGGCTCACAGATACGAGGGTCCAAGGCCATTAGAGGCTGTGTATGTAATAGCCAATATTTTACATTGAGCCCAGTAACTGATGGGCAGCCAGTGGAGTGCCTGCAGAATGGGAGTAATATGCAGTCTCCATCTAACTCCTGATAATAGCTGAGCTGTGGAACTCTGGACCAGCTGGAGTTTCCAAACTAATTTTAAGGGGAGACCAATGTACAGTGCATTACAGTAGTCTAGTCTCAATGTCACCATAGCATGGATCCAGGTGGCCAGATCATCCATATCAAGGTAAGGGGCCATTTTGGGGGATAGATGAGTTGAAAGAAAGTCTTTTTTGCAACTGCATTAATTTGTTTCTCCAGCAGTAACATTGGGTCCAGTATAACCTCAAGGCTCTTAACTGAGTCAGTAAGGGTCAGATGAACCTCATCAAAAGTGGGGAGCATAATGCCCTTCAAGACCTCTACCATCCCAACCAATATGTCTTCTGTCTTTCCAGGATTTAGTTTCAGGTTGTTCACTCTTAGCCACTGAACACAGCAGCCAGGCAGAAATTTAGGACCTCTCCAACATCATCAGGAGATTTTGATAGGGATATATATAGCTGTGATTCATTATGAATGGTTTGACCTAAGGGCTTTACACAGAAATTGAAGAGCATGGAGGATAGGACTGTGCCCTGTGTAACCCCACAGGATAGATCCCACACTGATGATAAACGGTCTCCAATGGCAATACTTTGGGTCTGGTCCATCAGGAATGATTTGTATGAGTCCAACACACAACTCCTGAGCTCTACCCTGATAAGGAATTATCAGAGATACCAGGAGATAACAAGAGAAGCCAGATTTCTCTTAGAACTTTCCCTCTCTCTGCTTAATATCAGTTCCTTAACATGTAAGCCACTTTTTTGAATTCACACAAGTAAAGGCATAGAGCACAGAGTACTTCAAGGGGGGAATAATATACTTACATTAATATTGGACAGGAATTTATTCCCTATACTGGACCAAGTCCAGTGAAACTAAGGTTGCAATCTTATGCAAGTTTACTTGAGAGCAAGTCCCATCAAATACTGTGGAACTTTAGCATAAACATGCACGGGAGTGGGCTCTATGTAGTGTCCTGGGGTCCTTGTCTGATGTATTTCTCACCTAATTCCTTGCAAGCTCACTGATTCCCTTTCCTCCATTCACTAGAATCAACGTCATAGAAAATGGCTTTACAAACAGTGGTCATCCTCTAAGAGATGATCACATGGGGTTTAGAAGAAGAGAAGAGATCGGATTTATACCCTCCCTTCACTCAGAATCTCAGAACAGCTTACAATTTCCTTTCCCTCTCCCTCCCCACAACAGACACCCGGTGAGGTGTAGTTGGGGCTGAGAGAGCTCTTCCCAGAACAGTCCTTGAGGGAACAGCTCTGTCAGAACTATGGCTTGCCCAAGGTCATCCAGCACCTGCAAGTGGAGGAGTGGGGAATCAAACCCGGTTCTCCCAGATTAGAGTCTGCACACTTAACCACTACATCAAACTGGCTCTCATTACTAATAATCTTAAAAATAAACAATTAAGGAATAAAGATAAATCCTCCTCTTAGAAGGAGGTACAACTGTTCCATGGGTGGAGTTTTCTAGGATTAGATATAGCACTTTTCTAGTGATATCTAAACAATAATATCAAACATACAATTTTAGAAGATTAATCCCAGATTCAAAGCATTTATGCAAAGGTACTTGAGGTAGTCTGAAAGGGTACTGGCCCTCCATCTAGCATTTTTTATGCATTTACTTGAATGGTGTTATAATTTTAACTGTATTTTAATTGCTTAAATATTTTAATGTTTTTAATGTATGCTGCCTTGTAGGCCCTCATCAGGTGGAAAGGCAGGATAAAAATGTTTTTAATAAATAAATATCTCCGGAGATGACAAAATCAAATATTGACTGGTGGGCCCCAATGCTCACTGCACTCTTTACTCACATCAATCAGTTAGTCTGCATCCCCACAGACTGAGGTCTTGCAATTAATGTTCCAATTTACAAGAAGGGAGAAAAGTCAAATCCTTCCAACTATCAACCAATCAGTCTCCTCAGTGTTGTTAGTAAATAATATTTTAAACATCTATAATGGAAACTTCTTGGCTGGTTAGACCAAGGAAACATACTGATGGGTGAGCAGGCAGGCTTCAGAGCTGGCCATTCCACTACAGACCAGTGCCCGATCTTGCACCATCTCACAGAGAAGTACAGCTCTAAATCTAATGGGGCACTTTATGCTGCCTTCGTGGACTTCGGAGCAGCATTTGACAGTATCCCCAGGAATAAACTTTGGGCAAAGCTTGAGAACTCCTCAATAGACCGAAGACTACATATCCGCTCGTGGCAAAGGAAATTTCCTAAAAGTAAGATACAGTCAGAAAGGCAGAATAAAAGTTCCAGTTTTCGGCGACTCAATGGCGGGTGCATCTTTCCACAGCTCCGGGAGACGCGACCCGGACTCAGCGGTTTGAGGGGGCTCCGAACGGGTTTTGGACCTCCAGGGACCCCTGTAGGGGGACCCTGCCTGAGGTGCTTGGGGTGGCCTCTCTCTGGGATGGCGAGCCCGAGATCGAGGAAACCCCTCTGCCTCTATAGGCTCAGCCGCAGCCGCAGCCTACAGGCACGATCGAGCACACACTGGACAGCTGCAGAAGTCTGATTGCTACAAGGAAAAGATTACTTACCTGAGACGCCTGGCGAAATGTGAGTGAAGGGACTCCTTCTTTTGTTATGCAGGAAGATTCTCTGATGTGAGCTTAATTGCTCAAAGTAAAGGGGGGGCTTTGAAGCTTAAATTCCCCCGAACTCCTCTTAAAGCTACAGAGCTACAGAGAATCAAAGTGCTGGGAGAGTGGCTGAAGACTGAATGAGACTATTTTAAGCCATTTAAAAGAAAAAGGTAGACTTTTGACTTACTGTGAATGTAAACAAAAATCGATGACTGTACGAGGAGAAAAGATGGCGGGGAAACCAAACCTTCTCCTAAAGCTCAAACTACTCTTCCGGGCACAAAGGCTGAGTCCAGCACAGACCTGACTGCAGCTTTGGCAATAGCACTACGCCCTCTGATGGACCAGCTGAACACTGTTAATACTAAGCTGGATTCTCTGCAACAACAGGTGTCAGAGAAGAAGAAGAAGAGAAGAGATTGGATTTATATCCCGCCCTTCACTCACTTAAGAGTCTCAGAGCGGCTTACAAACTCCTTTCCCCTCCCCTCCCCACAACAGGCACCCTGTGAGGTAGGTGGGGCTGAGAGAACTCTTTCCCAAGCTGTCCTTGAGGGAACAGCTGGTACAGAGCTATGGCTTGCCCAAGGTCATCCAGCCAGGTGCAAGTGGAGGAGTGGGGAATCAAACCCGGTTCTCCCAGATTAGAGGCCGCACACTTAACCACTACACCAGACTGGCAGAGGCAAATAAGAGGTCGGACCAGACTGCTAAAGGGTTGGCAGAGGTTAAAACCAAAGTTGAAAAGACTGATTTAAAGCTGATCATGATGGAAAAAGAAAGGATTTCTTATAAGGATAATTTGCTGAAACTTCAGATGGAGAGGTCTTTCTTTTATTTGAGATTCCAGGGCATACCTGGAAAAAAGGGTGAGAATCTCAAAAAGATACTCAGTGATGCTATAGCTCCAATGACGGATTTGCAAGCGGATGAATTACAAAGCGATTTGGATATTGTCTATAGGACCTATCCTGAATTTCTAAAGAAAAAAAATCTGCCTGGAGAAGTTATGGTGAGGTTCTCCAAAAGGTCAACCAGAGATGTGGTGCTCAAGGCCACTAACAGAAATGCCCTGAAGATTCAAGAAGAAGATATCAAAGTGTAAAAGGACATTTCATTTGAGGTGAGGAAGAAGAGGAAACCCTATAAAAATTTGACTGCATTTCTCCAAACAGAAAACATCATGTATTGCTGGCTTATTCCGGAAGGTGTGGGTTTTACCTATAAAGATAAGAAGCAAAGAATTGATTCAGCTGCAAAGGCCAAGAAATTTCTGGACTTTTGAATAGAAGGAAAAGATAAAGCGCCATCAGAGAATTCTTTGGACTTCCAAGAGAGCATTTATGGTCTGGAAGGTTCGGACACATCGGGAAGTAAAAGCTCAGAAGATGAAGAGTCTGATTCAGCATTGGGGGCAGCAGCACCGAAACCCCAGAGAGGAAAGAAGAAAAAGGGAACTAGTAAAGGAAAATAAGTTGTATTTGTTGAAAGTCCTATGTGTTTTTATCGTTCATTTGGAATATCAGCAACTCATGTATTTGTAAGCTTTTAAATTAGTAACGATATCATTTTAAAGCCTTGTTTAGTTTAAGTTTTCCTTGAACAGATGGTAGCAAGATATTAAATAGGTTTTTTTTAAGACTTCTGTATACCTTAGGATAGTTTAGTATTTTAGTTATGGAAGTGGTTTTAGTTGTTGTAGGTATAAAATCAATAAAAAAATCATTTTTAAAAAAAGGGCAGAATAAAAATGTTTTTAATTAATTAATTAAATAATTAAATAATAGATGATGCATTAGATTGCAAGTCATCAACTAAAATTGATTTAAAGTTCAGGACAAGTACTGCTTCACACAACACATGATTAATTTATGGAATTCATGCCCCAAGAAGTAAATAATTGCCAACATTTTTGGCAGCTGTACAAAAGAATTATCCAAATTCATAGAGAACAAGTCATTTAAAGGCTATTAATCATAACAATTAAATGGAACCTCCACAGTCAGAGGCCAAGTATCCCTGAGCACCATACGTCAGTGACAAACAAGAAGGGAAGGTATCTGAATTCTAAACATTCTAAAGATATCCAACAGGCTGCTGGCTGAACCGAATGTTTGACTGAATAGATTGTGGTCTGCACCAGCAGGGCAACTGGGGCCATCAAAGGCTAAAGCACCATTTCTATCTGGACTGCAATGACTTTTATGTGCTTTCAAGCTTATGGGTTTTATTGGCTGATTTTTACTGGTTGTTAATTTAAGTGATTTTTATCTTTTATTTTGTGAGCCACTTTGAAAGGGTTTTTGAAGAGGTAGCATATAAATGTATTGAAGAAATAAATCAAATATCAGTCCCAATCCTCAAAATAAAAGCAATCTGAACTGCCTTTTAGAAAGTAGTTCTCATTTTGGGTCATGTCCATGATTCTATAAGCATCTCCTTCATGCTTAGCTAGAAATTGTTGGCTGTATTTCTCACGGTGGAATGCCTTTACATGTGCAAAGAAGCAGCACAGCCTGCTCTTACAACACAAAAAAGGTGAACTGAACCCTTTCTTTCTTTTTCACTGAACAAATATCTGCTAACATAAGCATACACCACATATTTTTAGAATTCTCTAACAGGAATCACCACAAAAGTTAGCACCACTCCTCCAGCCCTAGTCTTCTGTATATCTTATTCTCTGGAACTGACTAGGCAGCAATGTTCCATAGCAGACTTTAAATCTTTGTCAGAAACATCAGAATCCTTATCTATTGGATGCCATCGGCAGTTTCTAGGCAGCCTTTTCTGATGACAGTTTGTCTGACAGAGACAATTTGTCTGAGGGAGAAAAGGCCCCAACAATATGTGCCAATGTGTCTGCTTATGAGATCAAGAATAAGAGTGCAAGGGATAGTGTAAGGATGCAATATGACCCCTCTTGTCAGGAGTGGATCACCAGCATCAGTGCACTTCATACGTCATATTCCTGCCAACAGCTCCATACACAGAATTCTTATCAGAACAGCCTTAAATCATTGTGTGACTACAGTGCAAACTTGAATTCCACAATGCATAAACAATATTTAGAGCTCTCCCCAAGGAGCAATGTGAAGTACACTGTTGAGGACAAGACTAAGATCTCTGACTCTCAGTACTCCCACTACAGTTCAGCTCTTTGGGAGAAACCACAGCAGTTCGCAGTATAAAACCAATATAATGTTGATGTGTAGATATGCCTTCAGAGACACAGAAAAACACGTAATGTAGCACCATTTTGTACTTAGCCTTATTTGTCAAAAGGTTTAACACAAAATGGAACACAGAAGGTAAACAGGATGAGAGAACACGTTTATTCTACAGAGCAAGTTGATCTCTTACCTTGTAGCTTTTTTAGGACAGCTACCTCCATCTTGAGGACTTGCTTTGGCTGCTGAGCTGACTCTACTTTCAAGGCCACATTCTCACGGGTCAAGAGATCCATTGCCTCATAAATCTCCCCAAAGCCACCACCACCAATCTTCTTTAACTAGACAGAACACAAAACATCATCAGATGGGAAGATCTTATCTGGCTGACTTAGAGCTAAGAATGAAATCTGCCCTAATCATAATGCTGAAGGCCAATTCATACAACCAGGTTCCTTTTGGCAGTACTAAAGGAAGAACTTTGCAATGTCACCACTAGGATTGCCAGGGTTATTTTATGAGGGACAAGTACACTTCTTGAAATATGCTCTGTTTCCTCTGTGGAATGCTACACAATTGTAGTGGGTTACACACAGCTCTTCTTGGTGCATTGATCTCCTGCCCAGAAGTTACAGTACTCCTGGAAATGAGGTCTGGGGAGACCATGGTGGTTCAATATACTATTTACATTTAATTCTGTGACAGAACACAAAGGTTATTGACTAAACTGGCAACTAAACTGGTTAGCTTCTAAATTCAGTTCAAGGTGCTGATGTTGACATGCAGAGCCTCAGAGCCCTGGCCATAAATACCTAAGGGAATCTAAGTCCTATATATTGCTTTTTGCCCTCCTGTTAGGGTTGCCAGTCCCCAGGTCCCAGCAGGGGTTCCTCTACTTTTAGGGGCTTCTGCCCACTGCTGGCCAAGTGGCTGGCGGGGAAAATCCTACCTCTAAACAGCCACATCTGAGTGTGATGGCTCCAATGCAATGACATCACCCAGAAGTGACGTCATCACGTTGGGGATATCACACATGACACTCTGGCTTGAGGGCAAAACTCTATGGTAAATTTGGCCTAGACCCATAGAAATTTGCCTTTAACCAGAGCACCGATGCAATAGCGTCACTTCCAGGTAACATCATTGTGCCAGTGACATCCTGGAACACCCAAATCCCCCTGCCTGTCCATGAGAGAAAGCAGGATCCCAGTTTGGCCAAGGATCCTGGAGGGTTTTTTGTCATCTTCTGGGCATGGAGCAAGGGTCACTGGGGGTGTGGGAGGGAGGTAATTGTGAATTTCCTGCATTCTCCAGGGGGTTGGACTAGATCCAACTCTATGATTCTATGATTAATATTCCATCTCTACACTGTTAAAGAGACCTCTGTGCAGTGGTCCCCAAAACTATAAGATTCCCTGGTAAGAGTGATACAACTAAGCCTGACATCGTTGTTCTCTGAAAATCAAGTTTTCAGCATTTCCTAACACAGGGTTACCAACCTCCAGGTGGGAACTAGAGTTATCCCAGAATTCACCTCTGGATTACAGAGATCAGTTCCCCTGGAGAAGATGGCAGCTTAGGAGGGTGGACTCTGTGATGCACCTTAGAGTCTAGAAGAAACTGAAATTTCTCTCCAGGCACCACCCCCAAATCTCCAGGAATTTCCCAAGCCAGAGTTGTCAACCCTATCTAAACAGGCCTTTGATAACATTTAAGTAGCTTCTTCTGGACTTCATTTAAACATCTATTTCGATGAATTTTAACAACATATGGGCCCTGTCCACACGAGCGAGATAAGCCGGACAGGAAGTGACAAAAATTTGTGCTGGCGCAATTTGCGCCGCTTTTGCGGGATCACACAGGTCCATGGACCTGTGAGGGCGAACCGCCACTGCGTGATCACGCGCAGCCGCAGGTGAGTTGGGTTTTTTCCCCCCAGCCGTTTTCAGTGCGCTTATCTGCTTCTACAAGGGATCGATGACTTGCCTCTCCACCCTTGGGTCATCTGATGATGCGCATACCGGGATGGGAGGGGGGAAAAAACAAAAAGCCCGCTCCCCAACGCCACTTGTTTGCGCTGGCGCGATCACACCAGGAAAGGTCAGTTCTGGGCCGTCGCAAACCATTTGAGACTGCCTTTTCACTGGTAGCTAAATAAGCCAATTCCCCACCGGCTCAAAGCAGTTTGTGACCATTTGACACCAGCTGCAGGACGCTTCCCAGATGTGCTTGTGTAATCGCGCCACTTTGAGCCGGCGGGGAATCGTCTTTCTTGTGTCACAAATGGGTGCGTATGATCCTGCCCATATTGTTGTATGCTGTATTTTATAGTATTACTTGCTAGTCTGAGATCTCAAAGATAAAATAAATATGTTCCAGTCATTCATTATGGATCCTTGAATCATCCCCTCCTTTCTAGGAAGAATGCTTTCTTAATCACCATATGGCCTAGTTTTGTCTGGTTATATTGAAAGAAAAACAGTGCAAAGAAAATTATGCTTGAGATCACTGCCTTTTCTTTGTTTCACATTCAGTTAAAAAGAGGGGAACTCAGTGAGCTGAACTCCACTGCACACAGAGATACCTAACAACCTGGATTCTCTCCAAATGGCTTTCTAAAGTCATGGCTTTCTTCTTCTTTTTTAGAACTTTATATATATTAAAGTTTTCATAATTTTATAATAACGAAAAACAATCAACATCTTTAACATTAACTGAATCAAATTAACAACAATCAAACATTGAAACAAAAAGAATATAACCAGCAACTGTTCAAAATATTAAAGTCATGGCTTTCTAAAGTCTTAAACACTCTAAACTGAGTTTATCCACACAAATACTAATACATAAAAGACTTTCAGCCACAAACAATAACTATGCACATTACCATGGACTTTTGAAGTGGATGATGGTAAGGCCAGGTATTAACAAGTGACTATAACTTTATGTTTTTATTTGAAACATAAGTTTTCAAGGTGGCGTCTGATGAAGAGCAGAAAAACACAATACCATAAATCCTTTAGAACAAATGTAGAGTCCAGTGGCACCTTTAAGACCAACAAAGGTTTATTCAAGGTATGACCTTTCGTGTGCAAAGCACACTTTTTCAAATACAGTGGAATGGGAGGTAAGGTTCAAACTTACATCCCATTCCACTGTATTTGAAAAAGTGGGCTTTGCACACAAAAGCTCATACCTTGAATAAACCTTTGTTGGTCTTAAAGGTGCCACTGGACTCTACATTTGTTCTACTCCTTCAGACCAACATGGCTGACTACCTGGATAAATCCTTTAAACACTAATTAAGACAGCATGCCACAATATCAGCGCTGACAGACCTTAAAAGTAGTTAGTGTCAGACTAGGAGAGACCCAGGCCTGAATTCCCTCCCTGCCATGGAAGTTCACAGGGTGGCCTTGGGCCAGTCACACAGAGAGAGAGAGAGAGCCTAAACTTCCTCACAGGCTTGTTGTGAGGATAAAACGGAGGACTGGAGAACAATGTAAGCTGCTTTGAGTTCCCATTGGGAGAAAGGCTGGCACCAATGATGTAAGTAAGTAAATAAATAAAAGCCAGCCAAACTTCAGAACTTCGTTAATACCACATTTTTGACGCCAAGGAGGACCCAAAGTGGCTTACAACATTTTCACCTTCTCCATTTGATACTCAAAACAACCTCACAATGTAGTTTAGGCTAAGAATTTGTCTCTGCCCAAGGGAACCTAGGAAGAAATAGAAAGTTTTGAGCCTCCCCCGCCCACCACCCAGTTCCTCAGGCGCCTCACAAGCCGCAGGGCGCCTGGGGAAGCCAATCCAATCCAGGGAGGGAAGGCAGTTTAAGCTGCCTCCCCTCCTCGGGTTCCTCAGGTACCCTGCCCCAGCTGCGGGGCGCCTGGGGAAGTCGATCCAGAAACTGCCTTCCTTCCCTCGGGTTCCCCATGCACCCCACAAGCTGTGGGGCACCTGGGGAAGCCAGTCCTGGGAGGGAGCTGCACTGTCAGGGGTGTGGCCTAATATGCTAATGATTTTCTGCTGTTGGGTGTGGCCTATTATGCTAATGAGTCCATGCTGGGCTTTTTCTACAAAAAAAGCCCTGGGCATTGTACTCATCTCATAAAGAAGAAGAAGAAGAAGAGATTGGATTTATACCCCGCCCTCCACTCCCCAAGGCAGTCTCAGAACGGCTTACAAACTCCTTTCCCTTCCCCTCCCCACAACAGACACCCTGTGAGGTAGGTGGGGCTGAGAGAGCTCTTCGCCAAGCTGTCCTTGAGGGAACAGCTGGCACAGAGCTATGGCTTGCCCAAGGTCATCCAGCCAGGTGCAAGTGGAGGAGTGGGGAACCAAACCCGGTTCTCCCAGATTAGAGTCCACGCACTTAACCACTACACCAAACTGGCTCCTCCAAATGGTAAGAAGGTAAGAAATTGTATTGCTCCTCCAAATGGTAAGAAGGTTTTGCCACACTTCTGCATTTTACCAGAAATCCTGAGAAGCAGAATGGTAGTATTCCCACCCCCCACCCCCAGCACTTGGCAGAACAATAAATATAATCAGTTTACCAAGTGACTGCAAGTACTCCAAGGTAATTAGCCACTTGGTAAATGGTTTTCAATTGCTCTTCAAATTGTGTTGTGGCTGTCTGGTGGGAAAACATTTTTCATACTTTGTTTTCATTCTCTTTCACAACAATATAGTAGATCCTAACAGAACATTCACACTTAGCGTCACTGATTAAAATTTCTGTCAGTAATTTAAATTGCCACCCACCTGGTTAATTAACTAAAAGACATTACTCAGCCAAAATTGAGCACTTAAGTCCTACTGGAGCCATTTCCACATGGGTTATCTGCCCCAGGTTTAGGGATGCCTGCCCCCAGGTGGAACCTGAGGATCCCCCAGAATTACAGCTCATTTCCAGACTTCATAGACCAGTTCCCTTGCAGAAAATGGATGCTTTGGAGGGTGGATTCTGTGGCATTGTAACCTACTGAGGTTCTTGTCCTACCCAGGCTCCACCCCCAAATCTCCAGGAGTTCCCCAACCTGGAGCTGGCAACGCCAGTCCCCCAACCCCCCATCTCTGACCAGGAGGGATCTGGCAAACCTACCCAGGTTCAAAGCTGCTGGGAAGCGGGGTGTGTGTGTGTGTTCCTGCTTCCCCACAGCATCATGGTGCATTCGTGTACCTCCTGGGGTTCGCACAAATCCCCAGCATTTCTCCAGGTTTTCTCAAACTGCTTTGCTCCAAAGTTTTGGGAAAGATCACAGTAAAGTCTAGATGGCTGCCACATGGGTGGGAATGTTTGGATTTTTCCACCCACATGCCAGCCATTTTCCCTACCCTGTTCCTGTAGTTGTCATTTCCTCCCACCACCACTAGGGAGGGGCTTTTGGTTTGGTTTGTCAATTGAATTGGTCAGTTGGTTTTGGCAATTAATTTTGATTTGTCAACTGAATATAGTTAAACTGATATACCATTTAATATGCATAACAAATTCTGGAAATCCCTGTCTTTTGGGGGTTTATTTTAAAAAGGAATCCTCTAGCCATTTCTGCAGCAGTGATATAAGAGCAATGGCATATCTCCCCAACAGACAGGCTGGCCTCAGTGAGTCAGGCTTTACTGCAAGCAACCCTGGAGCAAACTGGCAACTATAACTTCTCCCTTGGTTCTTTGACCAGAAGCTGCCTTTCCAGTTCTTTACTGATACAGCCTTCGCTGCAGCACCCTCTGTTGGTCAGGGTAACTATCTATTATGAGACTTACTTTAAAAAATATGGAAGATGTGAATTCACAGAGCCTGTTACACATATTTTTGTAATGGTATATTAGTATACCAATATTCAGTTACTATTTTTTCTAATTGAAAAAGCTGCAGTCTCCTGGGCTAGGGAGGATGGCCATTGCTGGATGACTGGGGCAGAGAAAGTGTGAGGATATCTGCCATGCAGAAGCTACATTGCCACTGTGCTGTATCAGCAGCTACAGCAGCAACCAAACAAGCCTGTCCACTGTGTGGAAACCACCTGGATTTCAATGAGGGAAGGGCAGGAGATTAGATGTGGTCACCTTTGACTGGGTCTTGCCCTAAAAGCTTAGTTGAATAATCTACCAGATTAAATCTTACAGCCCTCTTTTTATTATTATTATTATTGTTGTTGTTATTAATTATTATTATACTTCTCAAACAATTTCAGCCTTCTCCTCACACAAGATTCTGTTTCTTTTGTTTGCACTAATTTTTCTTCTGGCTCCATTTCATTAATTTTCTTACTTCTTTTGCATGCGTGTCAGAATTCCTTTCTCCTATCTAGTATTGATCTGCTCAAACTAACATGGCTGGCACGGGAAATACATTGGCCTCATGTGCAAGCAAATTTTAGCTGGAACTGCACATTGAAAGCACACAGGTCTTAAGTTAATTTTAACTGGAGCAGGGCTACTGCATGTAGAAAGACTGATGTCTTTTATTTTATTCCCATCTTAATTCATTTTTTTGTTTTATTTACTTCATTTATACCCTGCCTTTCTTGCTGATGGGGACCCAAAGCGGCTTGCATTGTTCTCCTCACCTCCTTTTTATACCCTCAACAACCCTGTTAGGTAGGTCAGGCTAAGCCTTTGTGACCGGCCATAGGGTTGCCAGGTCTGGGTGGGAAAATACCTGGAGACTTTGGGGATGGATCCAGGAGAGGGCGGGGTTTGGGGAAGGGAGGGGAGGGGTCTCAGCATGGTACAATGCCATAGAGCAGGGGTGGCCAAACTTGCTTAACATAAGAGCCACATAGAATAAACATCAGATGTTTGAGAGCTCAAGACATGAACAAATATTACACAGTTTTTATTGGAAAATATGCAAATTTGATTTTTATTAACATTAAATGAGACTGCCAAAAATAAAAACACATATTGATAATGATATTTATTTGTCCAATGATATTTATTTGTTTGCTAATGATATTTATTTGTCTAAGAGAAAGAGAGGGATGGGTGGAAAGAAAGAATGAAAGAGGTGGAAAGAGAGAGAGAAACAAAGAAAGCAAATAAATGGGGGAGGGAGGGGGAAGAGAGAAAAAGAGAAAGAAAGGTGGAAAGAAAACAAAGAGCAGGGGAGGGAGGAAGGAAGGAAAGGGGGAAGAGAGAAAGAGAGAAAAAAACAAAGAAGCAAATAGATGGGGAGGGAGGACGTAAGGAAAAGAGAAAGAAAGGTGGAAAGAATGAAAGAAATGAAAAGAAAGAAGGAGAGAGAAAAACAGAAACAAAGAAAGCAAATAGATGAAGGATGGGGGAGGAAGGGAGAGAGGAAAAGAAAGAAACAAAGAAATCAAATAGATGAGGGGGGAGGGAGAGAGAAAGGAAGGGAGGAAGAAAAAGAAAGCTGAAAAGAAAGAGGTGGAAAGGAAGCAAATAGATGGGGAGGAAGGAGAGATGGAAAGAAAGCAACTTTAACTTTAAATGCATCCTCCAAGCCCCCCCCCCCAGCTGGCTTGGCTTGGAGAAGGGATTTAAAGAGACAAATGCCTTCTCCAAGTGGGGGGGAGGCTTTGAGAATGCATTTAAAGTTAAAGTTATTTTCTTTTTCTGCTCCCCCCACCTCAAGCTTACCCAGGAAGGGGAACACTGGCTGTGGAAGGGATGACACATCAGGGAGGAATGCTTCCCCTTCACTTCCCCAGCTGCCCTACTGGGAGCTACACAATATGTGTGAAAGAGCCACATGCGGCTCCTGAGCCACAGTTTGCCCACCCCTGCCATAGAGTCCACCCTTCAAAGCAGCTGTTTTCTCCAGGGGAGCTGATCTCTGTCAGCTGGAGATCAGTTGTAAAAGCGGGAGATCTCCAGGCCTCACCTAGAGGCTGGCAAGCTCTCCAAGATCTAGTCTGGCACCCTGACCACCACTAACTTCATTGACCATACATTCCATTCTCCTTTTTGAAATATAATTTTTCTTCTATGTGACATTTTCTTATTTCATTTAAAACTTTTCTAATATAGAAGTGAACGAGAGATGTTTATAGTGCTTTTTTATACTACAATAGTCCGAAAATACTATATTGAATCCTAGGGAAGAGATTAATAGTACAGAGAGTTGCTTTTACTACACACAGGTCAGTTGCAGTTCAGGATATATAGTTGAGCTCAAGTCTTCACAGTAAGGTAAAAATGATGTATACCTTGTCTCCAAGGCAATCTTACACTGGTTATTACAGTCTTGAAGTAAAATGCATGTCTGCTTCTGCCACTCACACAAGCTCATTTCAGCATGGACAAGCAGAGCTGATACACACTTAGGGACATGGAAAAGGTGTCTTATGAATAATGGCTAAAATGGCTAGGCCACTCAAAACTTTGCTATGTGATACCGAAGCTTTAACAGAAACACAACCCGCATTTACCTGTTTTGCCGGGGGGAGGGGGAGATATCTGCTTCCTATAATCACAGAGAAATGCTGAGGCATCTAAGTTACTACATGACATAATCGAGGTTTATAAGATTAGGCATGGGATAGAGCAGGTAGAGAAAGAAGTACTTTTCTCCCTTTCTCACAATACAAGAACTCGTGGGCACTCCATGAAATTGCTGAGCAGTCAGGTTAGAACAGATAAAAGGAAGTACTTCTTCACCCAAAGGGTGATTAACACGTGGAATTCACTGCCACAAGAGGTGGTAGCAGCTACAAGCATGGACAGCTTCAAGAGGGAATTAGATAAACATATGGAGCAGAGGTCCATCAGTGGCTATTAGCCACAAAGTATAGATAGGAACTCTCGGTCTGGGGCAAGTGATGCTCTGTATTCTTGGTGCTGGGGGGGGGGGGGGGGAGGGGAACAGTGGGAGGGCTTCTAGTGTCCTGGCCCCACTGCTGGATCTCCTGAGGACACCTGGTGTTTTTGGCCACTGTGTGACAGTGTTGGACTGGATGGGCCACTGACCTGATCCAACATTGGCTTCTCTTATGTTCTTATGTACTCAAAAGATAATATTAACTGAACTACAACAAAGGGATTTGCAGAAATAAGCCTCTATCATTATTGTGGCTATTTATTCATTTAAAGCAGTTATACCCCACCTCTCCTTAGACTCAATATAGCAACAGACTGCAAGAACACAAAACATAATTATCAAAATTAAAACAAACACAAAAGGTAAAAATAAAAAGTAAAAACCATTACAAATTAAAAACACACAGAGATTAAAAACTAACATACAGCCCAGTCTGTCCCTCCACCAAACGCCCTCTGTAATAAGCCCTCTTGATGGCTTTCATGAATTAAGCCAATGAAAATGTCCTTTGCACACACTCTGATAGACCATTCCAGAAGACTCCTGATGGCACCTGGTGTTTTTGGCCACTGTGTGACAGAGTGTTGGACTGGATGGGCCATTGGCCTGATCCAACATTGGCTTCTCTTATGTTCTATATGTACTGGACCTATCACTCACTGTTGCCAAACAGTCAGTCGTAAGAGGGACCACCACAGAGGAAGCTCTCTGAGGAATGCAACTGGAGCATGGGAGTATAGGAGAAAAAGTTTAAAAGGTATATGAGGATCTCAGGCATTAAAGGGCTTTTAAAAGTGATAACTTGGATTTCAAACTGGGCCTAGAAGCAAATAGGTTACCAGAGTAGCTGATGCAGCACTGGGGTTATAAAGTTCTTGAGTGGCTGACTCCAGCCAGGAGTCTCGCTGATGTATTTTGTGCCAACTAAAACTTCAGAGCGATCTTGGAAACCAGCCCCTAACAAAGGCTTAATAGAAATAACCTATTAAGGCCCTGGTCCACAACTCATTTACTTGAGAGCAGCTAAATAGAGGATGGGGCAAGGGGCAAGGCTCTGACACCCACTTCTAAGAGAAACCTGCTGACAAGCCCTGATTGCAGCTGCTCTTTCCAGTTTTTTTCATTTACGTCAAAGTAGGGCAATTGTGAAGTCAAGTGATAGCTCTCAGGGGGCCAGATATTCTCCAGCAATTTCCAGTTGTTGCCAACCTCTACATTAAAATCTACAGACCTATACATTGAATTGGAAGGCCCTTAATATAAGTTCAAAGACACAAAACAATATGGTTTTAGATGAAATCTAGAAAGCCTGGTGAATAATTTTGACACGACTTCCTTCAAGTGTGTATCAGGATTCTTCACAAACTCTATAACAATAGCTGCAGAATCCACCTAGAACTGGCCAAAAGACAAAGCTTGATCTCACTAATGGGTAACTAAAAGAGCAACAATAACATGGAAGCACCTGGACAGCAGGCAATATTTTAACTTGACCAACTCCTCCATATCTAGAACAGCATTATTTACTGGTCAAACATGACCTAACTCCCCACTGGATATCCTCTTATTTTATCTATATATCTAATTAGCAACATGTGGCCACTATCTGCAGATTCTTTAATCTGTGAATTGGGACTACACTGACACTTAAATGTATTTTTTGAAAGTTAGCAGAAAAATCCAAAAAGATTTTTTAAATACAGTGAGGATTTAAAGCCCCCACCCCATAAAAAAAAATGTGGTGCCTGTGCATACACAGACAACACACTTACTAGTTGAACTGATGGTGGCCATGGTGGAGGATGCCATAGTGGAGGACGCCAGGAGTAGCTAGGGGTCTGGTTGCCAAAACAGCATATTCTGGGGGCAGCCTGATACCTGGCTGCTGCTGCAGCAGACACCAGGAAAGGGTCTGGGCCTGGGTGTGGCAGCGGAGCCCTCTAGGAGCCTCGCCCTGCTTGGCTGCCATGGCAGAGCACTGAGGGAGCCAGTCCGGGCCTGGCTGCATGGCAAAAGACGCCAGGAGAGCCTCTGGGGCTGGCTGCAGTGGTGGAGGACCCTGGGAGCCACTAGGAGCTCAGAGCAGCTCCCAGATACCATCACTGATGCTTTAGGTGGGTGGTGGGACCTGGAGTCACAGTGGGGGAGAAGAGATGGGATTCCCCCCCCCCCCCCCCCGGTGAGTGTCATGGGCCTCCCTCTTGTAGCTTCCCTAATCTAGATAATATATATGGTTGTCCATCACCTAATTACAAAATGGATAATTGAAGACAAAGATCAATTATGGTGTTACTTTGCTGTTCCCAGGTGTCACGGGCAGCGGCTAGGAAAGTTCACTACTGGCTGCCACCACTCTGGTATGGGTCTCCTTGGGAGGGCCCAGAGCACCCACCCTACCCCTTGTTACAGTACTTTTACAACAGGTTTCCCCTTGTACGTGACCAAATGAGGCGTGCGGACCCAGGCAGAGTAACAAATAGTTCTATGAAGAGATTTAACAACAACTCTAGATCAAAACAAATAGGAAAAATGAGCAAAGTAAAGGCTGTAAATCAGTAAAATAACAAATCCTACAGTCCTAGCCTTCCCTAGGTACCCTGTTCACAGTCTAACTTACCCCTTTTTGGATCCCATCTGTGGGGTTATGACTGAACGCCTCCCAAGTCAGAATCCCCCCCCAAGTGTAACAATACCACAGCGCCAAGGAGCCTCCGCCTGCAGCTGCTTCACCGGCCCGGCTCCCTGAGAGAGAGAACCTCCCTCCCACTCTGGGCAAGGCCTTTTATCTCCTCCTCTCAAGCAGCACCCTCTGTTCCCCTGCTGGCGTAGTTTTCCCTCCAAAATCTCCTGCTACCCAATCACAGGGTCCAGAGGGAACCTGGGAAATGTAGGCCCTGATGGCTACTCCAATACTGGCTTCCCTGGAGCCACTAGGCCTCCCCAAAGCCTGTAGGCCGCACCACTATAGGCCCATGATCATGACTCTAGAATAGACATGTGATGCAATGTAAACCAAGACAATGTCCTAATCAAGCATTCTTTCTGGTTCCCAAGCTAGAAGATTTTTGAATTTCAAAATCAGTAACAGAAATGGCAAACGTTTAAGCTATCAGCATGCTTGCTAATATAAAAACATAGGCCCTATGGAACTTATGGCAGCTACTGAGAGCTGCCATTCCTTGTCTCCTTGATATATGAAGATATATAAATCTCTCCAGTTCACATGAACTCTCAAATTGCAGAACAATACTCAAAACCAAAATTATATACTTAAACTTACAAATAATAAAACCTGAATTATTAATATTATGTTAAGAATATGTGAAGCCCTGCTCAGACCTGATTCCCATAGATGTTGCAGAAGGCCCCAAAGCAGGACATAGAGGCTCTAAAGCAGGGGTGTCAAACATGTGGCCCAGGGGCTGGATCAGGCTCCCGGAGAGCTTCTATCAGGCCCCCACTGGAGCTGGCCATCTCCTGCTTCCAGTTCTGTTGCTGCTGCTGCATCATAGCTTGCTTTGCCAGACTCTCTCAGTTGCTCAGCCATTTCATGTTTCCCCTGGGTCCTAGACTCAGAACTCTTGAGTGTGAGATTTCTGTGGTGAATGTCAATAAATTAAAAGTAGGTTTGCAGCTTACAGATACACCCCTGAACAGCATACTCAAGATTGCAACAGCACAGACATTTTGATGCAATAATTCAGAGCAAGAGGTGTCAGTTATCAGATACTGTTAAATAAACAAAATATTGCAGGAGTGCTAATGTTTTAAGCATGTTTTTATTTTAAGTAAAAAAAATATTTTGTGTTTGTGTCCTTATATCTCCACAACCTGGCATTACATTTTATGACATACACGGTCCAGCCCAACAAGGTCTCATTTATGTCAGATCCGGCCCTCATTACAAATGAGTTTGACACCCCTGCTCTAAAGCCTTCCCATGATGTTGGCTGTCAGCAAGTAGCATTCAAAAATATATTGCCTCCAAACACAGAGGTTACATCTAGTCACCACAGCTAACCAGGGGTCCTTTTGTAAAAAAAGAGGTGCAGGAGCTCATTAGCATAACTTATTTGCATATGCCACACCCCCTGACGTCACCGGAAGTGTCATAAGGCCACACCTCCCTGACGTCAGGTGTGTCAGAAGGCAAGAAGGGAGGGAGGGGGAAGGAAGGAAAGGAACAGGAAGGAAGGTAGGTAGGTAGGTGGGGGAGAGAGAGAGAAGAAAGGAAGGAAGGAAGGGAGAGGGGAAGGAACAGGAAGGTAGGTAGGTAGGTAGGTGGGGAGAGAGAGAGAGAAGGAAGGAAGGAAGGAAGGAAGGAAGGAAGGAAGGAAAGAAGGAAGGAAGGGAGGGGGAAGGAACAGGAAGGTAGGTAGGTAGGTGGGGGGGAGAGAGAAGGAAGGAAGGAAGGAAGGAAGGGGGGAAAGAGGAAGGAAGGAAGGAAGGAAGGAAGGAAGGAAGGAAGGAAGGAAGGAAGGAAGGAAGGAAGGGAGAGGGGAAGGATGGGGAAAGGAAGGGAGGGAGGGGGGAGGGAAGGGCTTCTCCTTCCCCGGGGCCACAGCAGAGCGCTGTGATCAACGAAGTGATCCTGTGGCCAGCGAGAGGCCTGGACTGGCCCAGCGGCTGGCCTTCTTCTCCTCTCCTCCTTTTTGTCCTCACAACAACCCTGTGAGGGAGGCTAGGTTGCGTGTGGGGATCCGACCCTCAGTCTCCCACAGCTCTCAGACGCTGCCCCACACCAGCGCTCTTGCTGCACAGCCCAGGCCGACCGCGTCGACCACACAGGCCAGGAAAGTGCCGGAAAGGCCTGGGGAAAGGGGCCAGTTAGACCCAGGCTGAATGAAGCCTCCCCTCCTGCCCACTAGAGAGAAGTGGAAGCCCCAGGCCTGGCTGGGGAATGGGAAGCCATCTGCACATGCTCTGGAGCACTGTTCTTCCATCCTAAGACAGAGCTCAGGCTCCTCCTAGGTGCGGGGGGCACCTCCTGGCCTGGCCCCACTCCTCCTGCCCCCCCCCCAAGAAAGGACAATGCTTCGCCACCTCCAGCTGGAGGCTGCACCGCAGGGCCACCCACCCACTTCAGCCTGCGGCCTTTGCAACATCCGCACTCTCTCTTTGCTGGGCCAATCAGGCGTGCTCTGCAAAGGCAACCAGCGGGCGACTTCCCGGGCACAGGATGGAGACTTGGGGGAGGGGGGAGAAGTGTAGAGAGCAGGTGGAGAGGTTCATTCGGGTGGCGGGGTGTGTGTGACACAAGGTACTCAGGATTGTGGCTGGGCTGGGAACACACATGGTGGGCCCAGAGAAAGGATCACATCTGCACTGCTGTTGTCAAGATCAAAGGCCAGCAAGATCAAAGGCCAGCAAGGGGCCAGCACAAAAAGGGTGGTGGGCTGTGCATGAGACACCCCCGGGCAATGCTCCCTCTAAGCTGTGGAGTCCTGTGAGCAAAAATCTACTTTTTGAGCTACTGGCATCAAAGTGGTGAGCCAGCGATTTGGCTGCTGCATAAATTAGTCTGCTCTGGAGCCCTCCTTCCTGAGCTGAGACAAAGATATGTGAGCCGGAGGCTAACGAACTCTGAGCTAGCTCACATTGACTCAGCGGAGAGGGGACACTGCCCAGGGGTGCCCTGTCACTGGGTGTTTCAGAGGGGTGGCTGTGCTGATCGTGCAATGGAGGAACAGCCAGATCTGAGTTCGGGAGCACCTTAGAGACCCACAGAATTCCCAGTCAACGAAGGGAGTTTTAACTCTGCAAGCCTGTACCCGGGAAATGCTGTGGGTCTTTAAGGTGCTGCTGGACTTGCGGCCCCCTATCCGCTGCAAGGAGTCAGCCAGCCAGGGAGCTCTGCACTGGAGGCAGTGCCCAGGGCCGGCAGCAGAGGCCAGTCGAATGCCCCCCAGTGAAGGGACCGGCCCGAGGAAATCTCGGCTGGGCGCGGGTCAGCTTGCGAGGCCCTCCGGGGTGGGGGGAGGCTGCATTCCTGGGTTGCAGAACCGGCCTCCCCCTTGTGCGTGCGTGTGCGGCGGTGGGGGGGGGGGAGGAAATAGTCCCGGTTCCTGCAGAGGGATCGTGGGATCGGGAGCGCCAACAGCCCTTGTGCTGCACAAAGGGAGGAGCGGGGGGGGGCAGGAGAGAAGCGGAGGGGAGAAGGGGACGCATCAAGCGCGCCAACTCCGGGATCAAACGTGCGCGAAGAGGGGCGGGGCGTCCAGCTTCTTGCAGGCGGGGCTGGCTCCGGCGCGCCTGCTGGCGGCGGCCCGCGGGAAGGGGCGGGGAGGGCGCGTGCATGAGCGGAGCCCTGCCCTGCGATCTGGGTGCCTGTGCGTCCGGCGCTCTCCTTCTTGGTCGCCCCGCCCGCCCAGCCCGGAGTCGCTCGTGGAAGGAAGGAGCAGCCCCAGCCCCGGCCCGCGCTCGCAGACTCCGCGGGGCAGAGCTCCCTTTCCAGCCAGGCCTGTACCCAGCAGCAGCAGCAGCGATGAGTGGCTGGAGTTGCTACGTTGACGACGGGGGGAGGAGGGAAGGGGCTTCCCAGGGCCGGCGGCACTCTGCCGCGGCCCCGGGAGCATTGACGGGGGGGAGGCTGGGGGGGGGGGCTTGGTGAAGTGCCCACCCCCCCGCCTCTCTCCCGGAGCGGCGCTCCGGCGCGCCCCGGCCCCAACAGAGCCCTGCAGCTAACCGTCTTTGATGAATGTATCTTCCACGAATATGTCAAATCCCCCTTTAAAGTAAGCTAAACTAGTGGCCATCACTATGTCTTAGGTTGTGAGTTTCACAAATCAATTATGCATTGTGTGAAGAACTGATTTCTTCTGTCTGCTCTCAATCTATTGGCCATTAGCTTAATTGCCATGCCCAAATTCCTGGGTTATTTGATGGGAAGAACATGTCCTATCTACCTACTTTCTCCTTAATATGCCTAATTTTATGAAAACTACAAAAGCATTGTGATATTAGTCACTTTGTTTTCAATCCCTTTCCTAATAATTCCTATCAGCAGGAAGAACAAAGGGATTTGAAGAAGGGTGCCACCAATATATGGCTGACACCCACTTCTACTTCTCCTTAACAGCTGAGTCAGATGGATCTATGGAAGTCTTGAACAGGTGTCCAGAAACTGAAGGTCAATCCAGACAAGGTGCTGCTAGTCAATGACAAAGCTGCTGAAGGACTGAGGAGTCAGTCTGTCCTTGAGGGGGTTGCGCTCCTTCTGAAGGAGCATGTTCATACCTTGGGTGTACAGATCTGGACTGGGCGTTACAAGCTGTGGCTGGTTGGCTTAGACTGAGTCAACTGAAATTGAATCTGACAAAGATGGAAGTCCTGTGCCTGAGTCAGGGCGGCCCGAAGGTAGAGATCCCACTCCCAACTTTTGATGGGGCACAGCTGGTGCCAGCATCAGTGGTCAGGAGTTTGAGAGTGCTCCTGGATGCCTTGAACAATGGAGGCCCAGGTAGCAGCCACTGCCAAGTCGGCCTTTTATCACCTTCGGTTGATTAGGCAGTTGGTTCTCTTCCTCGAATGCAACAACTTGGCAACAGTGATCCATGCGATGGTCACCTCAAGGCTAAACTCTGTAATGCTCTCTACACAGGGCTGCCCTTGTCTCAAACCCGGAAGCTGCAGCTAGTGCAAAATGCTGCGGCCAGGCTGTTGATGGGTCTTTCCATATGGGAACACATCTAGCCTGTGCTGAAAGCACTGCACTGGCTGCCAATGCCGCACCAGATTCGCTTCAAGGTGCTGGTTTTGACCTTTAAAGCCCTTTATGGTCAGGGTCTGGCATACCTAAGGGACCGCCTTTCCCCATATGTTCCCCAGAGAACACTGTGTTCAGGGGCCCAAAACTGGTTGGCCCTCCCAGGTCCCAAAGACAGCAGGTTGGTGACAACCAGGGCCAGGGCCTTCTCAGTAGCGGCTCCGTACTGGGGAAATGAGCTCCGAGAAGAGATCAGGGCCCTGTGGGACCTTTTAGTCCCTTCCACCAGGCTTTCAATTAGGAGGCGTGTAAAACATCCAAGACGAGACCCTGTGCCCTGGTTTTACCACCTTTAGCCCACCCTTGCTGTATAAATAAGTAGATCAACTGAGTTTGTGGGAACATCATTATGACTGTTACCTGTGGAGTAATGTTCAATCTTGAAATTTCTGCTCTCTTAGGCTAATGGATTTGATGGATTTTAGGATAATTGACTTGTTTGTGGTTTGATTGTTTAGATGGATTTTTATGATGGATTTTTTTTACTTTATTTAATAAATTTTCCAGAACAAAATATACAATATTCTAATACACACATGCACATATAAAAAAATACCCCCCCCCCCCAAAAAAATAGACACCCAAACGGAAGCACATTATGAGCTACAGAAGTCTGAAGTGCACGAGAATTGTGCAGCCAGAGCCAAATCCTTCAGGGTTAATATCCAGAGATAAAAGTTTCACAATGTCATATAAGGAAGATGGTGTGGTTGCTAAGTACAAGTATTCATAACCATGGTTTACTCTCTGACCTTTTGTTGTTTTAATCAAGAATGGATTGCTTTCTAAAAACAGATTCAAGTCCAGTCACAGGGATAGAGGAATCAATGAAAACACTGCAAAGCATCTGGTGGATGGAGATTCAAGGAATATAATGATAGACTCATCATGGAACGAAATCAATGAAGACAGAACAGAGTAGAATAAGCTGACAATATAAACATCAAGACCACTGCATGATAATAGCGCAGTGCTATAGGGTATTTAAGATAGTGACAGAAGGTGATAAAGATTGGCATGCCAAATCACACCAGTGCTCTCTTTTATCCTTAAAAGTATTAAATTCAACTAAGCTAGAATAGCTGCATGGGCACTAGACTGCAGTATCTCTCATAATTAATTCATGGCTCTGTTCTGTTCCCAAGCCAGGGTGTTCCCCCACTAGATAAACATAAAAACTAACAAAGTTCAAGTTCCTCATACAGCATCTCCCCCTTGTGGCAAGCTGGTTATGTGTAGCAGGTGTCAGGCACCAAATGGGGGGAATGGAACAGCCACAAATATCACTTTAGAGTAGGGGCAAACAATACATTTTGTAGTATATTCTCTAAAAACTTGGGTATAAACTGTGAATGCAGCACATAGGTGTTTGTTTTTAAGCATCATGTGTGCACCTATTAGAGAACTGGGACTGGCTAGAGGTCCCAGGTGTCAAGAGCACCCTTGGTGGCAGATGAGAGTTTTTTGCTATGTGATGTATGAAACAGACCTATGACAGAGCTGCTCCTATCGACAACTTAGCAGAAGAGACTGGAGCACCTGTAAAACAAATACGGGATTGCAAAAGCCAGATTAAATGTAATTAAAAAATGTTTCCCAATATTATTATATAATAATTTGAGCTTGCAATGATACACAAACTGGGGGGCAAGGGGAGATGCCACAGATTTTCCACTAGGCGAATGAAAAAAGATACAACAAAGTATTTCCCAGCGAGTGCCAAAAGGAGGATCACTCTGGGACTCAAGAACATATTATTATTTTTGTTTATTTTAAAATACAATGTTCCCTATCCCTTCTTTTAAAGATAACCACTGTCTACTGTCAGCAATCTGAACATCAAATGCTTAGAAAGGGACTAGAAATTGAACTGTCTCCCAGTTAAATGAGAAGAACTAACATCTCCATTATTCAAACAACTGACAGTCTGCAATATCTTGGGACAGATGTATTAAATTGATCTTTTAAAAATATTGCTTTACTGTTGGAAGAGTGCCAGATCTAAGGAATGAAAGAATCCAGGGGGAGCCTGAGCCTGAACCTGTCATGACTGGGAATGGCATATTTATGGAAGTGTTTGGGGCCATTTCTGTAGAACTCGGTCCCGAGGAGCCAACAGTCCTGTTGAAAAGCACCTGGATCACAACCCTGGAAGCAATTCAGCCCGTGGTGATCCACAGAACTGACAAAAGCAGATGCAGGACCTCTGCACACTGACAGTACAATCCTAAGGGGGAAAGCGCTGAGGGTGCCAACTGACCAGTGTGTCAGCGCAAGTCCAAGACACGCCATCATAAGGGCCACTTATGATGGTGCAGGCCCCCAGCACCGCTATGTCACTCATGGGCACCAGCAGTAGGCCATGGTGGCCACCTATTGGCACAACTGAGGCGTAGGTCCCTGCACCAGTGTGGTTGTGGGTGGTCTTGGGGGTGTGGCCAGAGTTAGTTGGCTCCCTGAGCCCTTTCAGCCTGGGAGCGCCCCCTGCTAGAGGTGGACAGTTATGCCTTTCCCACTATCAGGTGCCTGGATCTGCTGACAGGAGTTGGCCCCTTTAAGGATGCGGGGGGGGGGTGCTCCTGAAAACACGCAGAACTCCTGTGGCCTGCTCCTCTCTGCCACCTGCCTGAGATGGATGTTGGACTCCACCCCCTTGCCACATGGCCCCTGATTGGTCCTGGTGGACCTGTCCATCATAGTGGCCTCCACACAATACCTCCATTGACCCCCATGGTGCAGCTGCTATAGACGCTACCCATGTTACGAACACAAAACACTGCTAACACACCGACTGTCTGTTTGCCGCTGCATGAATTATGCCCTTAGAGAACAGACTAGCACCGTTATAGTCACGCAGCAGCTGGCCACCACAGTGCAGGCATGTCTCAGGATTGCTGTGCATGAGAGTGAATGGAAAACAAAAACATAAAGGTGCTGGAGGAAACTGACATACTTCTCACCCCTGTGGGTAATCACCATAATACTCACCTAATGGCAGAATAAACTGCCACAGAGACAGCCGCTTCCTCCCAGTCCAAGTCTGGAGACTACCCCTTTGGGTAACCAGTCCAGCACCCAGAAAAGCCAAACCATTGCCCAGAGGTCATGCATGTATGAAGAAAAGCTCAGAGCTGACAGATGGAACCAATTCCAGTCTGCCCTTGATGTCAGAGGAAGACTCCTTGAAGGGAAAGAAGCCCCTTATGGTTCCTGCTACATCCAAGGCTCCTGGCACCTCAGGATCTCAGGGGAAGAACTGCTGCCCTCTTTGCCACATCCAGCTCCCATCTGAGAACTAGAAGTACAGCTGGTTTAGGTCACAACCTTTTTACTGTTCCCCCAACGATAGGGAAGAGGGATTAAGGATCACACAGGTTATTAAATGGAATGTTCTCCCTAGGGAGGTCTGGTACCTACTGGAATCCAAGACAGGTGTCCTTTTATTCTGTCCTTCCTCCACACAGCCTGATGCAGCATACCTGGCTTCCCCCTCTTCCACACTGGCATCACTGTAAGCTTTATAAATTCTTCCCATTCTTTCTCAGAATGAAGTCAAGGGTGGTAGAGGTCATACTCAAGGGTCCGCTGGAGCTGGTGCACAGCGGAGCGCTGCTCCGGCAGTGAAGAGGCTGGGGGGGCAGGCACATGATGAAGCCCCGCCCCCAGCAGGGCCACCACTGCATTCTCCAGGCCAGACGCCGGGCCTGGGAGACAACTTTGGGGGCTGCCTTCGCCTCCCCGCTACGTCTCCCAGGCCCAATCCCCCCCCGGGGAGAAGCTTTCCATCCCTCCCCCCCACTCACTGTTCCCAGGCTGCGGCAGGCCGCCAGCCCCGGGAAAAGCCCCCATCCCTCTCCCCCTGCTCACCGTTCCCAGGCCACAGCAGGCCGCCGGCCTGGGAAAAGCCCCCATCCCACCCACCCTCACTCACCTTTTCTGGGCCGCGGGGGGTGGGAGGGAGGGAGAAGCCGGGCCCGAGTGGCATTAAGCCACTCGGGCCCAAGCAAGAGTGGGGGGGGGAGGGAGGGAAACGCCGGCCTCCGTGGCTGACAGCCACTCGGCCCCAGCGAGGGGGGGAGAAGATCCTAGTCTTTCTTCCTTTCTTCTCTCTTCCCCCCCCCCACTACCTACCTACCTACCTGTTCCTTCCTTCCTTTCTTTCTTCCTTCCCCCCTTCCTTCCTCCCTCCCTCCCCCCTCTTTCTTTCTTTCTTTCTTCTCTCTCTCTCCCCCACCTACCTACCTACCTTCCTGTTCCTTTCTTCCTTCCTTCCCCCTTCCCTCCTTCCTTCCTCCCCCTCTTTCTTTCTTTCTTTCTTTCTTTCTTTCTGTGCCATCAGATAGGCTTGCCAGCTCTGAGTTGGGAAATACCTTGGAGATTTTTGGGGTGGAGCCTGAGCGGTGGGTATTGCCTTCTGACACACTTCTGGTGACGTCAGGGGTGGGTGGCCTTCTGACACTTCTGGTGACATCAGGGGGTGTGGCATATGCAAACAAGTTATGCTAATGAGCTCCTGCAGCTCTTTTTTCACGAGAGGACCCCTGGTCATACTTCATTTTTGAAAAAGAGATGTCATGGAAGTCCTGCCATCTTCCTTGAAATAAAGCCTTACCCTTAATTTCAAGCACATGGGGACAGTACGCAATTGTTCAGTGGTGAGAGAAAGGGAAATTGTGGGCACTGACTGCCTGTGTGGTGAAATGACACCACACCCCAAGTATTGTGTGTATGTTTTTTACTTTGCTTTGTGAATGTTGGGTTCACACTCTGAATGCTCAGGGATTAAACTCAAACTGCCCTTATGAGGAGGCTGGTCAGGGAAAGAAACATCTCCCTTCCTCCTTTCTCAGTTCTAAGCTGACGAATGTGGCGGTAAAGCCACATAAATGCAACCCAAGGGACAAGATAGCAGGTAGGCATTTAGAGCCTTCAGCTTCAAAGTGACCATATGGTTCTAGTCTTTTCCCTTCTCTATCAGCTGAATCTCCACTGGTAGGGAGGTTTGGGGGCTTGTGGGAAGGAGAGGGGAAGCCCATTCTTGAGAGTGAGAGGGGCGGACTGAAAGAGTCCAGGGGGAGCCCCAGCCTGAACTTGTCTTTTTGTGAGTGGGGTGGGAGCTGCGGCACGCAGGGCTTGGGGAAATCAGCCCCTCTCCCTCCCTCCTGCTAGATTTAAAGGGCCCTTTAGCTGGTCGGTGGACCACGTGGTCCCTGCCAATCAGCTGAAGCCCTTTAAATTGGGCAGGAGGGGAGGAAGAGGGGAGGCTGAGTGGGTGGTCACTCTTGGGGGTGGGGCTTCCCCCACTAACCAGCAGGCCGGGGGCGGATTGAAGCCTCCAGAGGGGGGGAACTCCACCCGGACCTGGGGGGCTGGCAACCCTCCCATCTGAGGAGCTGGAGCAGATGCAACTATAAGTGTAGGCCTTGGCTATGCACAATGGACCGGGGTGGTAACTGGAGGCATGTAGATATGCGGCTGGGGTGGTAGCTAGAGGCACTAGATATGTTTGCCAATCTATTGGTTTCCAGTATAATGTGGTACTTATATGTCCCTCGTGTATCCATACTGTGGCGTCCAGGAAGTTTATTTCTTGTGTACAGTAATTTATAGTTAGATTGATAGTGAGGTGAAGTTGTGGAAAGCCTGGTGGAATCTCCCGAGGGCTTCTTTGCAGATCAGCAGAATCTGACCAATAAACCTGGAAACAGTAAGAGCCTTGGTCTCTCTCTTTACCCCCACAGGGGAGAAAAGCAGCATAAAAATAGGTAAAATAATGTGTTCTCAGAAGTACTCCTTTTGCATATTAAAGTCTGTTTCTTTAGAGAATAAGCACTGCCTCAAGTAGAAAATAGTGATGCTGTGTTGGCATGATTAGTACAGCAGGGCAGAGATATAAGACTGAGAACGGTAGCTGTGTCAGATCATTTTTTACTCGTATCACTGGGAGCCTTGAGCTGGCCATGTACATTAGGCTTATTAAAAATGTTTTGAAAATGCAAAACCCTGTACTATAATCAGTGGTATTTCAAAATCCTTTCTGAAAGCGCGGTACAATTACCGCAGTCAGCTTGAACACTCATGCAACCATTTGATGCCCCAATTGTACATCAGGTTTCATTTGAAACATTTCTTTTTACACCCGTCTTTTCCCAGAGGGTATTCTTCCCGTCTGGACTATCAATCATCACTTTAAGCAAGATCACCTGTTCAGCAACCATCTGGTGCAGGTGGCTGGTACTTTATTTTAGTTATTTTTTCCTGGTTACTCTAGGGATGCATATATTGGACATTGCTGGGCTTGCCTTAAACATGAAACAGCAGCACAGGAATCCCAAGCAAGACAGTATGGAAAGCATAGCTGAAGTTACTGTTGTCATCCTAATGAATGGTGACACTAACAAAGGGCCAAGCTAGCATGCAAATACATCTAAATGGTAGCCTGATTATCCTATTAGAGGAAGGAAAGCTTGCTTCCAGCAGGGGTGTTTCAAACAAGTGGCACTTAGACCTTTCCCCGGCCTGCTGTTTCTCTGCTCTCAAGCAGAGTTTTACAACACTTGTGAAAAGGAGACACACATTTGTAATCCCCTGGGGCTGAGAGCAGGTGGAAAAGGCAGCATCAGACAGGTTAAAGGTTCCCTCCCTGCCACTGTGCTGTTCCAGATCACCCTATCTGGCAATGGCTTTTAGTCTTCAGAAAAGGTTTGTCAGGCTACAGTTTGCATGTTATGTGCAAATAAACACAATCTCTGATGTCATCAAGACATCCACTGGGATTCCTGGATGTTCCTGCATGTTTCATCCAAGGACAGATGAATCTGGCTTTATCTGGTTCACTGATTTTGGTACTGCTCCAGAGGGGAGCTCTCTGTTACTGCTCCCAGTTTCTAGAAAAACTGGTCAGAAAAACAAAGGAACTTGTTTACAGTTGCCCTAAGTGTTGGGAAGTCACACTAGAACTCTGCTCCAGTACCTGCTTTCTTCTCACAAATCTTTCCTCTATATGTTCCTCTTTCCATAAAGACTCTGACTTTGATCACTTTGGCCTAGTGATAGTTGGGGACTGAGCACTGTCTATGCCCTGCATTCACATGGGCATACAGAATCATAGAGTTGGAAGGGACCTCCAGGGTCATCTAGTCCAACCCGCTGCACAATGCAGGACATTCACAAATACCTCCCCCTCCACACCCGCAGTGACCCCTATTCCATGCCCAGAAGATTACAAAACACATATTCTTTCCCTGAAGTCCACAATTCCTACATTCTTCCCCTCAACTCAAAATTTAGAGTGCAAGTTCCCCAGGACGGGGGTTTCTCTTTTTGCTTATGTTTTCCTGTAAAGTATTTTGATAGTACGATAGAAATAATGAACATCCAAAAACCTGCTAAGCAGTGGAAGAAATCCCCTTTCCATTTCTTGAGTACATCCTCCAGAAAGATGTCACAGTGGCAGGAGAGAAATGATGGAACATCAGAGCTCTCCCTCCACTTGGGAGGCCAAAAAATTCACAGAAATAAAAACTGACTAGTGGCAGCTAAGTGGGGTGTGTACATGGTCAGCACATATGGTAGGCTGATCAACATATATACGTAGGCTGATCCTTCATTGAGCAAGGGGCTGGACTAGAGGGCCTGTATGGCCCCTTCCAACTCTGTGATTCTATGATTCTATGCATACCCTGAGCCTGATTTATAACTACAAACTTCCATGAATAATTATTATGCTGCTGCAAAAGTTGTATTTTATACACAGTGTATTCGGTAATATAATATAAAGTAAAATGAGAGTTATTCAACAGTTGGTTTCTGGACAGGACAACACAAAACACAATCTAACAATGAATCGGGTCAAATGTCACTACTGAAATCCTGCTAAGGTAACAGGAGTGGAAGCGAGAAAGAAGCCCATGTATCTTAAATACCAACAACACGTTGGAGATTATCAGATACCTTAAAAGCACATGATATTTAAGCTAGCTTCTCTTTGCCTTTTGCAATAGTTGCAATCTGTGTTGCGATCACATACAAGTCTACTCTGACAAAAGTCTGCAGAAAGCCCAAATTCAGAACAGTTTTATAATAAAGAACAGGAATACCATTTGACTTTTACCACCCCAAATTCCTAGAATGAACACAGACCTGATTTGGGCATCAGGGAGCTGGAGCAGAGCAAAAATATGAAAAGCAAAAATCACATCAGGATATTTTTATACCACTGGCAGCTCCATCACCCAGGACTGCCTACTATTTCGGAGTGAAAACAATCCACTCACAAGGTCTTCTTCTGTCTTTCAGGACACCAAAAGACTCAAGATATTCTTAGTCAGGGGGTCCGTTGGAGCCGGTGTGCCGCAGAGCAGAGCAGAGCGGCGCTCTGGGAGTGAAGTCACAGGCGGGCGGGCACATGACGAAGCCCCCCCCTGCTCACCCTTCCCAGGCCACGGCAGGCCGCTGCCAGCCCGGGGAGAAGCCCTGTCCTCCCTGCTCACCCTTCCCAGGCTGCGGCAGGCCGCCACCAGCCTGGGGAGAACCCCCTTCCCTCCCCCCTCACTATTCCCGGGCCGCGGCAGGCCGCCGGCCTGGGGAGAAGTGCCCCTTCCCTCCTGCCCCTCACCATTCCTGGGCCGCGGGGGGGTGGGAGGGAGGGAAAAGCTGGGCCTGAGTGGCGTTAAGCCACTCGGGCCCAAGCAAGAACGAGGGGGGGGAGGGAGGGAAACGCCGGCCCGTGTGGCTGACAGCCACTTGGCCCGAGCGAGGGGGGGAGAAGCGCCTAGTCTGTCTGTCTGTCTGTCCGTCTTTCTTTCTTTCTTCCTTCCTTCCTTTCTTCTCTCTCTCTCCCCCCCACCTACCTACCTACCTTCCTGTTCCTTCCTTCCTTTCTCTTTCTTTCTTTCTTTCTCTTTCTTTCTTTCTTTCTTTCTTTTCTCTCCCCCCACCTACCTACCTACCTTCCTTCCTGTTCCTTTCCTTCCCCCCTTCCTTTGCCATCAGATAGGCTTGCCAGCTCTAAGTTGGGAAATACCTTGGAGATTTTTGGGGTGGAGCCTGAGTGGTGGGTATTGCCTTCTGACACCCTTCCAGTGACGTCAGGGGTGTGTGGCCTTCTGACACTTCTGGTGACGTCAGGGGATGTGGCATATGCAAATAAGTCATGCTAATGAGCTCCTGCAGCTCTTTTTTTACTAAAGGACCCCTGTTCTTAGTACCCTTTCCCCTTTTCTTTTTTACTTCTTAAGTCTAACTTACTTCAACAGACTACAACTCCCAGCAGTACAAAACAACAACTACTCAAGGTTATAAATTAAACAAGCAATCGAAACAAGATTCCTATCCTAAAATAAGCTTTAAAAATCTAAAATGCATTTAGTTATAAAAATATTAAAATGAGGCATAATTACACAAGCAATGCAAATCAAAGAAACTCAATACCTAGCTGAATGTAATTATTAAATCCAGCCATAGAAGGATACAGAACTGGCATAAGCTATACCCAACACTTTTCACATGATTCCCATTTAGGGTAGCCAACCTCCAGGTACCACCTGGAGATCTCCGGCTTTTACAATCTCCAGATGACAGAGAGCAGCTCCCCTGGCTGCTTTGGCTTTGGAGGGTGGATGTCTGTCCCCGCCCCAAATCCCACCTTCTCCAGGCTCCACTCCCAATATCTCCAGGTATTTCCTAACCCAGAGCTGGCAACCCTATTCCCATTTAACTAAAAGTGGGCTGGGGGGGGCCAAGGAAACTTTCAAGGGAACCAATAAAGCCCCAAGATCTTTCTCATCAGTTAACTGGTTTGTTCTATATTGAGGCTGACTAAGAGAAGCGGATAATTTGAACCCTCCTTCAGGACAAGGAGGAGGAGGCAAGTTGGATTTATGCACCGCCCTTCATTCGGAATCTGAGTGGCTTACAATCTCCTTCCCTTCCTCTCCCCACAACGCACACCCTGTGAGGTAGGTGGGGCTGAGAGAGCTCTGAGAGAATTGCTCTTGATAGAAGAGCTCTGAGAGAATTGTGACTGACCCAAGGTCACCCAGCTGGCTGCATGTGAAGGAGTGGGGAATCAAACTCAGTTCTCCAGATTACAGTCCACTGCTCTTAACCACTACACCAAACTGGCTGAAAGACTAGGTTGATTAATTAAACTCTAAATATCCAGGGATGATGGGGGGAAATGCTAATGGTTCCTGAACCATGGGTCATTTCCTTGATAGTCCAAAAGTAAATAATACAACAGTTTAGTCCAGCTGTCCCTTGATGCAGTCTCTCAAGGCATTTTATTAGGACGCTTGTAACAGGCAGACAAGGAAATCATAATTCCCTCAACAAAACAGAAGAACTGTTTCAATCACCATAAATGAGTATATGGCACTGAGACAGCTCTCATATCTATGAAGGAAACAGAAATATCGAATTCTGAAACACATACGTAAAATTTAAGGATCTCTTTTTTAGAACAGGCTAACCGTATTTTGCAGTAAGCATCCTTGTAATTAGTTAAGTATTAAATTAATACTTGTAAAGGACCAAAACTGATCTTCATCAGGGGATTTGTATGAGTTAAAGTAATCTTTTTCATGTCTGAATATAAACTCGAACAGTGTATATGCAGGCTGGAGAGAGACAGACAGAGAAACAAGTCCCTACCCAAACATGTAGCATCTTAATACAGATGTGACACAAGAGAGGAAAGGCAAAGAGAGAGAATACAATGTTCAGTAACGTTGCATCTGAAATATGAACACTGCATCAAAGCATTCTGAAGAGTTCATACCCTTTTAAATGCTCTGTTTCAAACAGCAAGAATACTGTACACAGAACATTCAGGTTTCATCTCTAAAAATAGTATGTTTAATTCAGTGTGCCACGGGATGGATGAATACAACAGGAGCTTGTCTCACTGGCTGAGGGCCAAATATTTCAGAATGCAGCATGCATTAAAACCACATCAGCAGCTGATCACCTCAGTTGCAGTTCACATAATCTGAAGCAACAGAGGGTATGGAAAGAAACACAAAACAACTACCAGTTGCCCTCCTCCAGGCAAATCTCAAAAATTACCAAATACTTGTAATATTAAATTGAGACTTACATATATTATTTTCTCCCATTTTTACAAGGAGTAGCTTGCTTGACAATTTAACAAGGACTAGCTTGCTTTCTCATGACACATCAGTTTCAATGTTTCTCTCATCACTCTTCTGGTGGGAGACATGGGTCTGACTTACATAGCAAGTGGTATGGCAAATCTGTACACAGAGTTTGAATGAAAACTGCCCTAACAAGATAAGGCACAAGGGCTAACAGGGACCAAAATAAAGTGGAGAAGAGGCAAACCACATATACTGCCCTCATTTCCAAGAAGGATAGAAGAGAAGAAGAGTTAGTTTTTATACCCCACTTTTCTCAAAGCGTCTCAAAGGAGTCTCAAAGCGGCTTACAATCACAGTTCCCTTCCTCTCCCCACAACGGGCACCTTGTGGGGTAGGTGGGACTGAGAGGTCTGAGAGAATGGTGACTGGCCCAAGGTCACCCAGCAGGCTTCATGTGGAGAAGAGGGCCATCAAACCTGGTTCTCCAGATAAGAGTCCACCCTTCTTAACCACTCCACCATGGTGATACTTCTTTCTCTTCTTCCTCATTGAAGGAGGTTCAGTTCATTTCTTCTGCTGTCCACAGTCCTGTGTCTTTCTTAAACACAGCCCAACATTTGGCCTACCATTACATGTTCCTGTTTGTGTTCTTCAGAAAGACTTAAGAGTTTTGACTAAATGGACTGTGTGAGAAACAAAGGCTTCTTTTCAGCCATGGTAGTGGAATACTGTCTTCAGGTTCCAGTTCCCCTCACAGAATCATGAAACACAGGGCAAATTCAGTCTATACAAACTGAGGTATTTAACCAATACAGCCATATTTAAAAGTTCTACACATATTAGCTTCTATTTGTAACATATTAGCTTCTACTTATATTTGAATAACTACTTCACTGGCAAATTATGGGAAATAACAACTGCTCTTCTAGAATATGGAAAAGAAACAGTATGTGTTAAGGACTGACCACAATTTTACTAAAAAGGCACTCCTGTTAAGGTCCCACAAATAACTAGGCACAAACAAAGTAGGAACTGCATTCCAGAATCCTTGTCAAAAATCTCTCTCATCATGGTGTGATGGGACACAGTCTGTACCTTGAAATATGCCCCCAAAGACAGAAAGGAATTAGTGTAAATGGCTGGCATCCTGATAAAAATGCACTCCTCTTGCTCTGTCCATCCATCACAGGCAGGTTGAAGCTGAAGCTTCTAAACAGTCAGAAGCAACTCCATGCAAAGCAAATTACATTAAACAAGAAGGGGGGACCCGTGATACTCGCGCGGGGGAGAGAAGCTGACAGCCACTTGGCCCAGCGCTTCTCCCTCCCTCCCAGCCTGCTCTCGCTTGGCCAAGTGGCTGACAGCCACTCGGCCTGGCGTTTCTGTCCCCCCCCCCCCCCGCCCCGGCGCTTCTCCCTCCCTCCCAGTCTGCTCTCGCTCAGTCTGCTCTCCCTCCCACCCTTTCCCCAACAGTGGGGCCGCTCGCTGGGCCCGCCAGTTCTCCCCCTCCCCCTCCTTCTTTCCCCCCTTCCACTGCCGAGGCCCATAGCAAAGGCTGCTCGGCCGCAGCCTGCTGCCCAGCCACTGGCTCAGCAGTAGCCCACCGCCGCTGCCCGGCCACTCGTCTGCCGCCGCCAGCACTAAGGTAAGTCTGTTCCCTGTGCATGTGCAGGGAATGGGTTTTCTCTTTTCAGGGGGATTTAAATATCCCCCAAATATTTTTTCAAACTTTTTGGATTTTTCTGCACACGGGGGGAGTGCCCCCATGTGTAGGAAAACCTCCCTGCCCCCCAGGTACCCCCCCAGCGCAGATTTAGGTATCTGCATGCAGGGGGCGCCTTGAGAATTAGATATATAGATAAAACACCTTATTTAGTCTCTACATGTGTCAATGACTCCACACTCTCCAAGCAATATCAGGGCATTTGCTTACTTATGTAAGTTCTAAAAAAAAAAAATCAGAATTCTACCAGGTATGAAAGGAACGTTGAGGGATATGACATCCACCAAAGCCAGAGAGAGAGGGAAATGTACTCACCACCTTCCAACGGTCCTTCACCACGTAGTTGGCCGGCAGAATGTCGACCTGTTCCCCTCCCCCACTCATGTTTGGTTCGTCCTTTATGGCAGCTGCTAGGCACTGCATTTGCCAGCCAGAGAATATTTTAGTGGCAGCTCCCAATTTAAATGAGCCATTTATCTAGAAGAACAACGAGAAAAAAAACACACAAAAGGGGAGGGGGGAACACACACACAAAATTAATGCAGGTCATCACAGGCAGATCGCTCTGATGAAACAAATACAGTTTAGGCCCAGAGAAAGAAAGTAGCGCTGGAAAGGTGGCAAACTCACCTTGGGGCCAGAATGCAGCCTGCGGTAAGCCTTGCTGGCCCAAGCTACTGCCCCCTTTACAAAGTTGTCAGCTGTCTTCATGCACAAAACCAGCAGAAGCAACCATGCCGTGAGTCAGCAGCATACAAACATAAAATTGGTGACAAGTCACTGGCTTACACCATGCAGGGTTTTTCAGTGCTAGGGGGACCTGGAAGCCAGCAACTCAAAAGACCGGCCGAAGCCAACTTCTTGGATATTGCTTGAGTACCAGAGTGGCGACAAGAATGCTGCAAAAGCCATCACTATACCAAGAGAGTAAATCATCTTGCTTTCAAATAATGACTCTTTCTTCAAATAACCACCTCCAACACTCAGCTCACCAAGGTCTGCCAGGGACTACACAGTAAGCATCCATGTGAGGCCAAAATGCTCTTTTGGGTGCCAGGATTTAAAAACAGCTTCTTCTGTGAAACAGCCAAGCAGAAAAAAGGAATATATTCAGAATAGTGTCACTAATCAGTCCACATGTCCTCTTTGAGATAAATGGCTCTACCAGTAGTTATAGAAATGCAGAAAGGCTGCAAGTCTGATTTTGGCTCAAAAGTAAACATTGATTTCAACAGAACTTGCTTCCAAGTACCTGTACTTCTGGTTACTGCCTTTCTTCCTTACACTTTTCCTCATGGTCTGGGACAATCATCTCTTGACCCATCCTGAAGTACCAGGGCAAATCACAGAAACTGTCTTACCAAAGAACTCTAATAACCTGTCTCTCAGTTTGTTTTCAAATTACCATTTAATTGAATGTCTCTCAAGGAATCATTGTCTGTCTATTCCTTTGTTTACTCAGATAGGTTACTAAGGAATGGTCGGAAGGCTGATGAGGCAATGCTGCTGAAGCTAAATGCATCTGACTCTTTTAAGTGCCTTGATAGGAGACCTCCTGGATGCTCTATCTATACCATGAGTTCCATGGAAGACAAGTGGGATATAGGTACAGTATAATAATAAATAGGACTTAGTTGCCATCTTGTATTAAATGGGAAGAAGGGGGGAACAGAATGATACATTTTGCTAATCATTCTGCTGTCTTCTCTAGTAAGTATACCTTGCCTTGGAATCCACACTAGGAGAAAGGCGACACAGATATATTTTAAATCATTAAAGCTAAGCACAACTACTGCACTTTCTAGTCTCAAAACTGCACCTAATCTGTAGAAATGTACAGCAAAAAAAAGTCACCAGGATCCTGGAGATGCCAAAAGTGGGGATTAAATAACTATCACAGGAGACTGAGTACATTTGGAATTTTAGTACAAGATTTTGGTAGACAGGAGTAATAATGAGCTTTTGAGAGTCAAAGCTCTCTCTGTCAGATCTGACGAAGGAAGCTTTGATTCTCAAAAGTTCCTGCCCTGACAATCTTGTTGCTGCTGGACTCAAATCTAGCTCTTCTACTGCAGACCAACACAGCTTCCCTCTGAAATGATCTTCAAGGAATAACAACGTTGATCCCTGCCTCTTTAATTCTTCAACAATAATTATATCCAGTGGAGTTATTTTAACCTTTTGCCTTTGGGAGCTTTTTCTATTTACTGTTTAGCTTTTAACTGTAGCACACTCATAATTTCTGCCTCTTTAAATCCCCCCCAAAAGAAATCCATAGGCAATTTTGTTGTTCAGGCAAAACTACTGCATTTTTCAGTGTCCAAAATGACGGATGACCTTTAAGCAGGTAACAAATCTGAAGAACAGTCAAAGTCAAAAAAGATTTTAAGAGATCACTTGATCACATTTCCTGCAATAAAGCAGGATAGAACAGTTTAAAATTAAATGTCTGTTGTCTCGTGTAATACTTTTCCTCTCCACTATATGATCACCAGCATTCAAGAAAGTTATTAACAGCATTGAAATAATTACTATCTCCTGATGTCACTTGTTAATACATACTGGACCCCCTACCAGGAAGGGCTTTGGCAACAAAGATAATATGGAAAACACTTGGAAGAATAAATGTCAGCATTCTCCTGTACTTAAAACACATCTCCCAGAAATCCATAAGCTCTTTGATGTTCAAGTACATTTTCTGTGTATGCGAAATAACCCACTCAATTAAATGAAGGCACCCATCTGTGCATGCACTCTTTGCATGTTCAGATGCGGTCTCTCTGTTGAAATAAGGAAGCTCTCAAGAGGGTAAAGAGGAAACAGAAGTGCAAAGACTTGAGTTCAAGGACTTATAAACAATTACTAGACTGAAGCAACAGGCTGCAATCCAGTGATCATGTACTATGAGCACAACTTCCAGTTAGCTAAGGACAACTTGCATTCACATAACCTTGGCTCCTATCACCCAACAGGACCTTGTTACAAATAGGGTTGCCAGCTCTGGGTTGGGAAATACCTAGAGATTTTGGGGGTGGAGCCTGAGGAGGGTGGGGTTTGGAGAGGGGAGATCTTCAATGGGGTATAATGCCATAGAGTCCACCTCCCACAGTGGCCATTTTCTCCAGGTGAAGTGATCTCTGTCACCTGGAGATGAACTGTAATAGTGGGAGATCTTCAGCCACCATCTGGAGGTTGGCAAACCTAGTTAGTTATACACGTGGTTTTCGTATATATTTTAAAGTTTTAATATCTATTTTATACATTTTAACGTATAATGTAGCAGCCATTCCCCACCCCCACACCACTGTAGGTTTGTTCAGCTTTTTTAAAAATTGGAAATTGAATATCATTATAACATTTTATCAACCTGCTTTCCAAATTTCCAGTTTTCCTTTTGTTAAAAAATTAAGTCTCTAGCTCCTGTTGTGGCAGAATCATAACAGGAAAGGCATAGTTCCACAATAAGGAAAGAGGATATAGATTTACTTAAGAAAAATAAAGCTGGGGCTTCAGAGACCCTGACAGTAGAGTTGCCAAGTCTCAGTGGGAAACTTTCCACCAGCAGCCACTGTTGCCAGCAGGAGAAAAATTAAGAAAAAATAATCATTGGCGCGATAGTGGTATGCAATGCTCCCTCTAAGCTGTGGAGTCTTGTGAGCAAAGATTCTGCTTTGTGAGCTACTGGCATTAAAGTTGTGAGCGAGTAATTTGGATACTGCATCAATTAGTTTGCTCTGGAGCCCTCCTTCCTGAGCTAAGACAAAGATGTGTGAGCCAGAGGCTAGAAACCTGTGTGCTAGCTCACACTAACTCAGCTTAGAGGGAACACTGGTGGTATGTAGGGTTGTCACCAGCAGGAGACCAGGAGGGTGGAAACACGGGGGCAGCTGTCAGCAATAGCATGACATCATTTCTGGGGAGAACCCAGAAGTAATGTCCAGCATCTTTAAGAATCGTCAAGAACTCTATGGTTACCATAGAATTTCCAAGAATTCCTAGACTTGTGTGATACAATTTCCTGAAAGTAACATCATGCCACCGTGCTAATGATGCCCCTGCCATCTCCCCACCCTCCCAGACTCCCACCAGCTGCCAGCCACTGGCTAGCAACCCTACCTGATAGCTATGTTATAATGTGAGGCAGATGTTTGCTTCCTGAAGCCCCTGGGACAAGGTGTGGTTTGTCTGGGACAGCTACCCAGTTGTCCCATCTTTAGGGGCATGCTAGGCCTCAGAATAGAGCGGGGAGTGGGTTAGATCTACTTGGTTACCTCTACTCTCCAGTATTGCTAACATCGAACTTGAGGAATCAGCCCTTTTGTCCTCCCAGCCAGCATTTGAGACCTATGCAACAAGCTGTGCTGGTCCAGTGGCAGGCACTGGAGGGGACAGGAGGGGAAAGGTCCACAGGAGGTGGCGGTTAATGCAAGTGCTGTTCTTGGTCTTCCCAGTCTCTGTCCCAGTGCCACCTCCTGCATATCCCCGGCACTGGCTGCTTCTGGCCGTATCCAGGGGTTAGAAGGTCCCATCCCTGCACTATCCACTCAGCTGATAGGCAAGCTGTCAAGAAGGTGCCTGATGGCAGCTTTAGGGAGCTACAGCCTTGTGTGAGCTCTCCCTGCCTTGGGCTGGTTTTTTCCTGTCTCAGCCGACTGACTGTTTAGTAAGTCTGGATTCAGACTGGGATCTGAACATAATGATATTCAATCGCCGATTTAAAAACACACAAAAGAGTCGAGGGAAATGGGCACAGGGGATTAGGGAAGGGAAAATGGTGCTAAAGGGGGTAGGACTGGGAAGAAGCAGACTTTCCCATCCACATAAGTGTCACCCTGACTTTGCTAAGGTCTTTCCCAAAACAAGGAAGGCTTAGGAAAGATCACAGGAAAGACAAGGAAAACTGGAGAGCTAAAACAAGCAGGAAAATAAAATCCAAGCTGGGACAACTGGCTTATGTGTAAGTTACCAAAGCCTACAAAACTTTTACTTACCCAGCATGGTTTCTTTGATGAACAGTAAATGAAAGTGAAATTAACCCTGAAAAGTGGCACTGGCCTGTTATCAGGCCAGTTTACCACCCAAGCAACAGCTTAAAGCATGAAACTGGTGTGGGCACTAACAAAGGCTGCAACAGATATGGTGTGCCCGTGTCCCTTTCTCTAGGAGCCCGTCTTTGCAGAGGTGCTTCCCTTATACACCACTTTGGCCCCTGCCCAGGTGCCATGAGAGGAGATATCCCCCACTCCCTCTCATGGCATTGTTCAGGATCTGACGCAGGATGCAGAGGAAGCACCCAGGCAGACAATCCCTGATGGGTGGCGGAGAAAGCATGCTCCTCCCACTCAAGGTCTAGCCAAAGTAGACTACAAAGGAAACATATCTGCACACTGACACTGGTTGAGGATTCCAGACAGGTAGCAGTAGAGAAGGCATGCATTTTCTCTGATGCAACCCACCCAGGATCTTCCATACAAGGTGGGCTGCAGAGATGTTTCCTCTCTACCCCACCTTGGAACCTTGTTGGGAATAGTGCTTGGGGCAGCGCAATAGCTTGAGCTATAAGTGATGGAGAGCACAATCCAAACAGCCCTGCAACTGCACAGCCTCCCAGCATGGACTGGCCATTTAACTTACAGGGAAATTTCCCAGTGGGCCATGGCACTAGAGGGCCACTGGAAGCCAGGAGAAAGCAGAGTCAAGCCCATCAATAACTTTGCCAATGCCTCAGGGGCCACTTGGCTAAGACTCTTCATCAGCAATGATAATTGGTGTCAGCTCACCAATTGCCTCCTTCTGCACGGCTGCCAGTTTGGGGGAGAATGCAATGGGTAAGCTAATGCCCATCTGATGGCCCCACTGAGCTGAGCCACCCTGAAGCGCTGGCTTGCAGCACCACATGGGTGACTCAACTGGACTTCCTTCGGAGCCATTTTCACTTCCCAGTCCATTCCTGGCAGTCTCTGTTCTTTTCAGTGGTTTCCTTTAAATGAATAGAGATTTATGTAACAACAGCAGGTGATGGGTTGCTCTAGCATCTGTGAGCACCAAAGAACTAAAGAGATTATAAAATTGAATTATATAAAAAGTGGTCATTTTTATTGGACAGGGTTGCTAATAAGACAAGAAATATTTATATGCTACCTCAAACTGACCACGTTAAAAAGGACACTGGTGCAATTTTTTCTCCTTGAATCAAGATACATGGAGTTAAATAAGCTGCATTCAAACCTGCTTCCCAGTAACAAAAAGGGCAGGTAGGATGACAGAAACAGGTTAAATAAGAGGGCAGTTTGAGGCTTATTTTCTCCGTGATGCTGTGGCAGGTTTGTTGCGTTGGTTTTGGTGGGGGTTTTTTTACACTGACCGAATGTCCACATGGGGAACTAGTAATGGGGAACTGGGTGCCACAAGCAATCATCAATGTGTGTGCTTTGTGAGCTGTATTGAAAATCAACACTATCAACTTCATACTCACACAACAGATAAGTGCTTTTGGCAACCAACTTACCCTGCAGAATTTGTTGAGAGTACACTCAAGTCAGATCTGAGAACTCGAGCACAGAGTGGGAAAAAAGAAGCCCAGGAAAGGTCTCTGTCAGCTGGCCCAAACAGCAAAGAGAAGCAAGCCTGCATATAATTCAATCATTTCCAGAGGCAGGAAGCCAATGCCTGTAAAAAGGCAAAGGCAATGAGTTGCCAGTAGCTACTACAGCTTAGCACAACACAGTTCCTCCTCCCTTTTTATATTTGCAGAGCAGAATGGCAAGCATAGAGGACTGCAAAAACAATTGCAGCCAATTATGTCTGTGCTCTCAACAAAGCTCATTCACTTATTTATTTGCTGTTCCTACTTTCCTGCCCTGATATTTAAGCATAAGTATCCCAAGTCAGCAGTGGCAAATAGTATGACTGAGAACTTACCCATTTCAAGCGCCGTACTTCTAGTCTGCCATTTAAGTTGTAAGCATCCAAATGGGATAGTTTGGGGGGAAGAAGCCAACCAGGCAAACACTGGGAAGAGGAGCTGAATAATGACTTGTCTTTTAAAGTCTTCCTGGTCTCCTGCTTTCGCAGCATTTCCCTACCTCTTTTGGCTGCATTTTGCACTTGCAGTGGAGGGAGAGGGGATCAGGAGCTAGGCTTTGGCTCAGTGAGATTAATCAAATCAAGGTCAAATTAAATTTGAGATGAGAAAAAAAGGCATGGAATTTGACCTTCCAACTCATTTGAGTTTTACACCCAGTTTTAGGACATATTGTAAGAAAGCTTCAGTGCAATGTTAGCTTTTTCACTTTCTTGCTTCTGTGCCTGATTAAATTGAAGTAATCCTCAGTACTATTTCTCTACCTGGTATTAGCTCATACGTTATGTCCAGCCAAACAGAAACGCTTAAGTGTTAGTAATGCTATCTTGTTTTTACGTTAGACTTGCAAGAAAGCCAAGACAAATGCTACCTATCAATAGCAGTTGCCTCTTTGTGACCCAACCTGGAAATCTATACACAACAGAATTAGATTAAAAACAGGCAATTGGCTGGAACAAGCAGCAGGGAAAAAGCTCAGATAAAAGGCCTCTAGGAGAGAATTATTTTCAGTATAGCAATCAGCTGATGTCTCCCTAAACAGAGGAGAGCTAAACAAAGACCAGTTACAGCCCTTGATTAGTAAATAATTACTAAGGTTCTCTCAAATCACAAAGTAATATAGATCCATTTGAAGAGTACTGAAGGAACCACCTGATTATACACATGGAGCAATTAATGGGGGGCTTTTCTTTGAAGACATGTATCCCCCCCTCCATGGTAGCTGTAGCAATTTTATGCAGTCTCATAGAATAAAGTTTTATATGTGAAATCTGCGATAATCCGCAGCCCTTTTGTATGTTAAATCTCTCTCCGCTCAGGTGTGCTGCAACAGCATTTGCTCAAACACAGCCAAAACGTAAAAAAGTAACATCAACAATCTTTTTCAGAGTGCCCCATCGTCTCCATTCAGCAGAACAAAGCTATCTTAGTCTGGCTCTCACCATCTTACTAAAGTTCCAGGAAAACACTTAAGTGTTTTATGCTCAAAGCTGAAGAACTGCAATATCCCAGTTTTTTCCAGGACACATCCTCACCTCAGGAAGCCTATGAATTAGAACAAGCAATGTTTATTCAAGTTGTTGGAAAACACCCTCCCCTCAGATTTATCATCTTCCCATCCCAAATAAAGGCCTTCACATTAGTAAGAAAAGGAGAGGTTTTAAAAAAAAAAGAATTTAACAGATAACACAAACCAGATTAATTTAGCTGTTGAGTGGCATGAGAACCTCCAACACGCTGAATAGATTTTGAGAGTACTGATTTCCCCTTATAAAGGGAAAGGGATACAGAAAAAAGCTGTAAAGTTAATCGAAGCTGAGGCTCTACTTTTATACAAAGTATCTAAAATGCATAGAAACCCTTTCTATCCCAGGGTAGAACGGCACAGGGAAAAGAACACTGAGCAAACAAAACCAAAAACAAATAAAGACCCCCCACTAAGCTTTCTGAGGAGTAGAAACTGCCATGCAGTGGACAGTCTAGCAAAAAAACAGCTGATAAAAACAGAGGTTGCTATTATACTTATACAAGAAGGGGGACCCATGATACTCACGGGGGGGGGGGGGGGGGAGTATTCCCCACAGCTCCCGGCCTACAGAAGCAGGAGGAGCTCCACAGGAGGAGGAAGCGGCACCAGGTGAGCCTTCTTCCTCCTCCCCCCCCCCCGCAAGGCTGATTGGCTCACCGGCCTGGCAAGCCTTCTCCCCTCCCTCCCCCCTTCCCTCCCTGACAACAGTGGCGGGGCCCGCTGCATGCCGAGCCTTCTCCCCTCCCTCCCCGACAACCACGGCAGCGGCAGGGCCCACTGTGCGCCGAACCTTCTCCCCTCCCCGACAGCGGCGGCAAGGCCCACCACCCGCCAAGCCCCCCCAACAGCCAAAGTGTTCTCTGCACGTGTGCAGGGAACGCTTTTACTTTTCGGGGGATTTAAATATTTGAATATTTAAAGATTTTTAACTTTTAGGATTTTTCTGCACACATGGGGACTCCTCCACGTGTGTAGGAAAATCTCCCTGCCCCCCAAATGCCCCCCTGTGCGGATTTAGATATCCACACAGAGGGGGCCACTTAGAAATTAGATATATAGATATTGCCTTACATATCCCAGGTTTTCCTCATGATCACCTTAAGTGGTAGGCTTAAACTGAACACCAGAGATTGGACCAAGATTACCCAATGTGGCTCAGACTAAGTTAGGATTTGAAGCCATACCTATCCTGTCCATGCCAAGCACTCTACCTAACAGCCATACAGTTTTTCAGTATATTACAGATATATTTAGAAACAGGATTTAGAAATAAACCCCCAGTTTAAACAACAGTATCTGGCACCATCCTAGCTACCTGCTCACTTCCACTACTTTTTCTGACTTCCATGGTCTATTAAACTAACTACAGACCTGAACAATGTAGTAAAACACCTCAAAGGCAAGTACAATTAACATGGCACAAAAGCAGACAGCAAAGAGTTTCCTCCTGAATAAATGTTCTGTATATTAGTGACAATGCTTGCAACAGCAGAAACTCCAGAGTTAAAAATTTGATACTTCAAAAGCAGGAGCTAGAGGACAGTAGCAAGCTACTAAACTCATTTCTGTCTACAAATATCTTTGGAAAAATTGCATGTAAGTGACAGCTGCAGGCTCCACCACTCCAATTTGGCCTCCTCTCCACTGGGATGTCTGCTTCTCATTGGCGTGCCCAGGAAAGAGTTCTCCTTAGAAATGCTTTACTGACACTTCACAGGATCCAGATTCTGGGAAAACCAAATGTAAGGATATCAGATCTGGTGCATATTGTTGGTCCCTAGAAAGCTGGACATATGTGTCATTAAGAATTCAGGAGAACCCAGTGATAAGAAAGCCATCACCATGAATCTTTGAAATAGATCTTTTGTCAAGTTGTCTCAGCTGTCATATGGGCATGAGAGACATTAGAAAAGATAGCTCTTTTTCTGCTTTTCCTGTCTCATAACCTTACTTTCAGGATTAAATTCATCCATTATGTAACGCAGAAATGCCTCCAGATTGTAGCCCACAGCAGAAAGGATGTTTTGAGACACACAATAAACAGAGCAAAGGTGTCTTGCAGATGTGCTTGCTTTTCTCAAAGAGCACTTGCATTTATCAGCCATTCAGAGGACACGGTGTAGGGTAATTGCAGATTCTTCCAAGCTTCCTTTGACTATGTTCTCTTTAGGACTTGTTGCCAACTGTTCAGAATTGGAGCAATTGTTTGTATTTTGAGATCTCTGCCCATATTAAGCTGTCCACATTCTCAAGAGAAACAGAATCCCAATGGGCAACAGCAAATTTCACCTGAATGATTAACATCAACTTAACCTCTTGTGCTAGGCAACATCTAACAGCTCTGGTGCCTAAAAAAAACAGAATTACTTTTTTTGTGATGGCTAGAGTATGCTGCTCATGACAGCATGGTGGTGGATAGTATTGTCAGGTCATAAGCTGACTTATGTAGAACCTGTAGGGTTTCCAAGGCAAGGGATGTTTAGAGGTGGTTTGCCATTGCTTGCCTCCTCCTCATGACTTCAGTATTCCTTGGAGGTCTCCCATCCAAATAGTAACCAGGGCCAACCCTGCTTAGTTTTTGAGATCAGAGTGGCTGTAATAGTAGAATTATCATTAATTACCAATTTTCCAAAGTTGTATTTATTGCTCCAGATGCTGAGACCTGTGGAAACACAGGTCTCTCTTTGTTTATGCAAATTCATTTAAAATTTTCTATACCACCTTTCCACCCAAATAGGGTTTCAAAGCAGGGAACTTTAGAAAGTTTGTATTCTGCCCTGTTGGCACAACAAATGGTTAAACTGTCTATAATTTGTTAGATTAAAAGATGGCATCCTATTTGGAGTTCTTTGTGCAGGCAAAGCTATAACTGAGAAAAATCTAAGAACAGTATGCAACGATCTATTCAGAGTTGCTGACTGATCTCCCTGTACCTCATACAGTTAGACACAAGCATTACTATGATCACACCATAGATGTGCTCCCTGAAACTAAGATTAACTTGACTACTTTTTGAGCCTATTTGGTTGCCAATTTAGGGTATCAAGTATACTCAACAGTAGGTGCAGCCAGTGAGTGGGTCCACTGATGGACCGAGGGCAGAGTCTCATGGGGCTTTGGCAGATTGTTGTGGGGGGGATCTGACAAATCAGGGTCAGAGGCCAACAGGAAAAAAAAGATTAACCCCTCTGGATCAAAATATGAAATTTAACAAAATACCTGATACTGAACCAGAGGCAAAAAGGTTAAAGAGCTGGGAGTTAGCCACCCTATGTATATTTTTCTGTTAGCCCAGACTTAATAAGGACACAGCAAAACACTTATCTGAGCCACAACACTTCAAAAACATTTTGGTGGCAGCACTTAAATCAGGATCTAGGCAGTGACAGAAAAGTCAAACAATCAGTTTATCACATTTCCCTCTTTCTGTAGGCATTGCCTGAATTTTTCTCGGGAGTAACTGGACCAACCTCTCCCATATCTGAGGGAGACAACATAACACCATAGCAAACCCCAGATAAGGAGATAAAAAGCTGTCTGGGCATCCCCAAGAAAACACAGTACACAAGCTGGGGACATTCTGTGTATTTGAAGTTTCCTACAAAAAGGATCTGGGGAAAATTTAAATAGCTCTTGCTTTCAGTGATTTGACTCAACAGCCATTAAGTAGCATATGTGCCTCTTTTGTACTGATTAGGATAAACTGTGGGCCAACTACAGCCACTTCCCTAATAGTGAACCACTGTGGGAATTACAGAACCTTATTAATTGAAGTCTCTTCCCACCTCTTTGAGTGGAACTTGTTGGCAGAGTTCAGAAAAAATAATCCAATCCACACTTTGGAGTTTGCTTTCAATGAATTTACTCCAACAGGATTTTGCAAAAAAAAACAATAACTGACTGTAGGCCATTAATCCAAATTGGCAGAGACTGACCAAGAGAGAGATCTTGGAGTCGTAGTAGATAACTCAATGAAAATGTTGAGACAGTGTGCGACTGTAATGAAAAAGGCCAGCACTATGCTGGGGATTATTAGGAAGGGAGTTGAAAACGAATCAGCCAGTATCATAATGCCCCTGTATAAATCAATGGTGCAACCTCATTTGGAAAACTGTGTACAGTTCTTGTTGCACCGCCTCAAAAAAGATATTATAGCATTAGAAAAAGTGCAGAAAAGGGCAACTAGAATGATAAAAGGGTTGGAACACTTTCCCTATGAATAAAGGTTAAAGTGCTTGGGGCTCTTTAGCTTGGAGAAACGACGGCTGAGGGGTGACATGACTGAGGTTTATAAGATTATGCATGGGATAGAGCAGGTAGAGAAAGAAGTGCTTTTCTCCCTTTCTCACAATACAAGAACTCGTGGGCACTCCATGAAATTGCTGAGCAGTCAGATTAGAATGGAGAAAAGGAAATACTTCTTCACCCAGAATGATGAACACATGGAATTCACTGCCACAGGAGGTGGTGGTGGCTACAAGCATGGACAGCTTCAAGAGGGAATTAGATAAACATATGAAGCAGAGGTCCATCAGTGGCTATTAGCCACAAGGTATAGGTAGGAACTCTCAGTCTGGGGCAAATGATGCACTGTATTCTTGGTGCTAGGGGGGGGCAACAGTGGGAGGGCTTCTAGTGTCCTGGCCCCACTGCTGGACCTCCTGATGGCACCTGGTATTTTTGGCCACTGTGTGACTGAGTGTTGGACTGGATGGGCCATTGGCCTGATCCAACATTGGCTTCTCTTATGTTCTTAATGCAACAGAGAGGCCTTCCGAGCACAAGCACTAACACAGGGGTGGCCAACCTGTGGCTCGGGAGCCACATGTGGCTCTTTCACACATATTGTGCGGCTCCTGGCAGGGCGGCTGGGGAAGCAAAGGGGAGGCATGCTTTTTCTCTCTTTCTCCCTTCCTTCCTTCCTTCCCTCCTCCCTCCCATCTATTTGCTTTCCTAGTTTTTCTCTCTCTGTTTCTTTCCACTTCTTTAATTCTTTCTTTCCATCTCTCTCTTTTTTTCTCTCTCCCTCAATATCATTAGCAAACAAGTAATATCATTATCAATAACCGGTTTTCCTCGTTTGTTTTTATTTTTGGCAGTCCCATTTAACGTTAATAAAAAGTACATTTGCATATTTTTAAAAATAAAAACGTGTGTGTGATATTTGTTCCTGTCTTGCGGCTCTCAGACATCTGACGTTTCTTCTATGTGGCTCTTACGTTAAGCAAGGTTGGCCACCCCTGCACTAACACATACCAACGCACTGCAGAGAGAGAAAACAAGAGGTAGGCTGAACAACAAGAGAAAAACATTCAATAAAGGCCAGGAAAAAGTAACGTTTTTTCCCACCATAGAGAACAATGGAGGCGATGGGGCAACCTGTTTGGGGGCCTGTAGAATTGGACCCCGTGGTCCAATCTTCTTGAAATATGGTGGGTATTTCGGGGAGAGGCCCCAACAGCTACCCTGCAAGTTTGGAGCCTCTCCCTCAAACCCCCTCTCCTCCAGCCCCTCATATACCCTGAGCCAGTTCGCTGGAAGGGCTGGATAAAAGTGCGAAAAAAAAAAAATGAGTTTTTGCCATTGACTTCAATGGCCCATAGGGTATAATGGGGCTGAAAATGACATTCGGCCAGCCAGCTGGGGAAGGAGAGGGGAGGCTTTTTGAGATGCCTCCCCCTTGCTTCCCTTTCTGACACACTTCCGGTGATGTCAGATGGTGTGGCATATGCTAATGAGTTATGCTAATAGGTATGCTAATGAGCTCCTGCCCCTCTTTTTCTACAAAATGACCCCTGCGAATACAACATATTTGCATTGCCTGGATTGCAACAGCAGAAAGTCACTAATAACAAATACAGAAGAATAAGTAACACCGCTCAAATAATAATATGGCAATTTCTTTTTAGGGTGAAATTGTGAAATAATTGTTTAAAGTGACAATTAACAGCCACAGGAAATTATGTTGCCTTTTATGGGGGACGCACAAAAAAGATGATGGAACCAGCAAGGTGTACATCTGCTGGCAAAGTACCATTCAATTCTATCCTTCTTGGCTGAATTGAAGTCTACTCAGATAAAATAGTAAAACAACAGTGTGGAGGGGCTGAAATTGTGTTTTGTTTGGATTAGTGTCAGCAGCAGCAATGAGAATTTCTGGAGCAAGGAAAATAATCTCAGTACAATAAAGTCTGAGTTCACTATCTCAGACCAATACAGCTGCCCACCTGGACCTAATCTCAGAACAAACAGGCCTCAAATAACTGAAATAAAGAAAATTACTCTGCATCTCGTATTCTAATGGTCAAATGTGGCCCAATCTGTGGATATCTAAATCTGTGGATTGGGGCCACACTGACTGTAATCTGGACTCCCCAGGTTTGTAGAAAAATCTGAAAAGTTAAAAAATAACTTGGAGGATTTAACCCCACCGCCCTGAAATAAAAATGTTGTCTGCACATGCACAGACTACACTCCTATCTCCTCCTCTGTTGGATGGTGGAGGAGGCCGGGGCTTGCCAGTGGCGAAGGCATCATCCGTGATAGTGGGAACAAAGAAGCCTCAACAGGCCTGGTGGCAGAGGCGGCCGGGAGCCATCTGGGGTTCACCAGCAGTATGGGTATCGTCTGCAGTGGGAGGGAGCCACAACAGGCCCAGCAGCAGAGGCCAGGATCCACATGGGGCTCGCTAGTGGGGGGGGGGGGCTTGCTGGTGTTGGAAGCAATGTGGGCAACAGTGGGAGAAATCTTAGCAAGCACAGAGGCAGTGGAAGCCACATGTGGTTCGCCAGTGTCTGGGGGGGGGGCGGGGGAAACAAGCCTTGGTGGGCCTAGTGACAGAGGTAGCCCGGAGCCTCATGGGGCTCACTGGCAGTGCCAGCAGGGAGGCAGTAAGAAGCCTCAGCAGACCTGGCAGCAGAGGCCACAAGCTGCGCCGAGCCCAGTGGCAGCAATGGGGAAAAAATAAAGGTAAGGGGCAGTGTTCCCTCTAAGCTAAGTTAGTGTGAGCTAGCTCACAGTTTTTTAGCCTCTGGCTCACACATTTTTGCCTTAGCTCAGGAAGGGTGGCTCCAGAGCAAACTGATTTATGCAGCAGCCAAATCGCTTGCTCACAACTCTAGTGCCAGTAGCTCACAAAGTAGAATTTTTGCTCATGGGACTCCACAGCTTAGAGGGAGCATTGGTAAGGGGAGAAGGTATTCCCCCACTAGTATCACAGGTCTCCACTTGTTTCATGAAATTACTTTCGATTCAATAACTACAAGAGAAATCAGGATCTATTTCCATCTGATCTTGTTATTTCATAATGATTCTGAAAATATTGGGGGATATATTAGGAAATGGAAAGGAAGGTCAATGGCCATTATCAGTAGAACCTCCAACATCAGCTTTCAGTAGCCCTTCAACCAACAGAGCTGGCAAATGGCTGCAGGGTCCATTTGGGAAACAAGGGGACAAGCCTTCTTATATGATTTGCTCCAGATTCCTGCCTAAGTAAACTACAGACCATGTTCTGCCTTGCTTTCAAAGTTCCTTCTGCCTCATATTCCATCTGTGTCCTGCTGTAGTGCTCACAGCCACTATTTACACTCCCTGCTTCTTGTTCGAGGCTTGTTTTCCTCTGATCTCAGCCTCTCCCCTGCTGCTCCATGTGTTGCTGGCCTCTTGGATTTGTTCCCACTTCCTGAACCTAACCCTGACTCTTCCTCTGTTATAGCTTGACTTATGATTTCTGACATCCCTGGTATTCGAAATTATGATTAATCCTTAAAATGACTGAGTAATTTTTTAAATAAAACTATATCAGTGTTCATTCTCAAGTTATTGAACTTTCTAAATACACTGTTTCAAATGTCTGTCCTGCTGGTGGTGATTTCAGTTTCTTTACATAATCCTAATGTCTCTGCAAAACAATTTGTGATGTAAATGATATCCATTTCTGATTTAAAAGCCATGGGGGTGGGAATACTTTATTGCACAAAACATCTTACGTATTCCATTCATAACCAAGGGTGTGGTAACTGACTATATACTGTCATTGGAAAAATGTAAAAGTTTTTAAAAACTAAATCCTGTTAAAAAAGAGATTTTGTAAGCTAGAAAAATGTTTTCTGAAAATAACCTCATTAAAAAGGATTTGTAGCTGATAATTAGCTATGGCATTTGCTTTGCTCACCCTCATGGGTGGAGACTTTACAACTGCCTTTAAAGCCTTTTGAAATACTTATTTTATGCGAAAATTGGACACTGAAAGGACTTATTTCCATTAACGATAAAATATTGTTGGACAATGATTCTATACACCTACCTTCTTATTCTTGTTCCTGGCACTCTGACTGTGCACCATCATTATCCTCACTACAATGGGACTCTATATGGTCATCTTATGCACTTTGTACCAAATCTACAAATATGCAAGAACAGAACTATAAGATCTTAGCTCGTTGGTATTTAACTCCAAGAAGGCTTAATTGTATGAACAAACGGATCTCACAACTGTGCTGGAAACAGTGTGGGGCGGCTGGAACTTTTTTTCATTGTTGGTGGGAGTGTGATATAATTAAAACCTTTTGGCAAATGGTAGTAGCTAAGATTAAAGCTTTTATAGGCTATGATATACCCTGTACACCAGGACTGATATTATTAAATCTTTGGCAAGATGTGCAAATCCCACAGTTAAGTAAGGAATTAGCAATGGTCCTGTTGACAGCTGCTAAAACTACAACAGCTTCTTGCTGGAAGGCTCCTGAGCCCCATCTATTAAAAAGTGGTACTTTAAATATGGGACCATCTAGTTATGGACAAAATTTCGAACTTACTATCACACCAAGATTCAGGTTTAGACCCATCCAAATATAACGCATGGTGGAAGCCAATATTGGAAAATATAGAGGTGATATTGGGGACACAGAACAATATGCAGGACTACCACTATTGTAGATTTTTGAAAACTAGTTGGTTACTCTAGTAATATAAATATGGTATATTTGGTTTAATGTATTGAGAACATAGAATGAAATCTGTATAGGATATCTTATGATGCCCTTTTTCTTTTTTTTCTTTTTTATCTTTTCTACTGTTATAAACTACCTGATCTCTATTAAGCAATACTGTATGTTGTAATTAATTGTATGTTTGTTAATATTAAACATTCAATAAAAAATTGTATTAAAAAAAGGATTTGTATAGTTCTCTGTGTTCAAAGCACTTCACATACATTAGTACAGCATTTTAAATATACTACCCAGCTGTTAACAGTAGCTCATTCAATTTCCATGGTACTAGAGTCCACAGGCTCAACTCTTAGCTTCAGAGACAGACTAGATAAGTACTGGGAGATCTGTGAAAGGCCTTTCCAGGGAGTTTTTATGGGCAAAAAGCACATGTGTATCCCCAGTCTGTATTGGGACTATGGGGAGGGTTTTAACTCTCCTCCCCCTTGTTGTTGTCCTCATTTCAAATAGCCCTTACGAGTTGCTGCTTGCTCCAATGGGGGACACACATAAGTTGAATGTATGAGGCTGCTCTGTTGCCATTTAAGATAAGGAATCCAGGTACCCTCTGCCAAGTACACACAGGTCAGCTGGCCCCCACAGCTGCTATTTACTAATGACTCCAGAAATTCATTTGAGGATCTTCCAACATCTATATACTAATAGTGAAGATGCCCCCCATGTGCAGACACCTAAATCTGCGTGGGGGGGCACCTGGGGAGCAGGAAGATTTTCCTACACACGGGGGGCACTCCCCACATGTGCAGAAAAATACGAAAAGTTTTTAAAAAATTTGGGGGGATATTTGAATCCCCCGAAAAGTAAAAATGTTCCCTGCGCATGCGCAGGGAATGCTCAGGGAAGTGGGGTGGCCTAGTGGTTGGGAGGCATCTAAGCCTCGCCGCCGGAGCCGGGGGGGTAGGGGGGGAGAAGTGAGAGCAAGCTGGGGGTGGGAGGGAGGGAAACGCTGGACCTGAGTGGCATTAAGCCACTCAGGCCCGAGCAAGAGCAGGCCGGGGGGGCGGGAGGGAAGGAAACGCCAGGCCCAAGTGGTGTTAAGCCACTCGGGCCCAAGCGAGAGCAAGCTGGGGGGGTGGGAGGGAGGGAAATGCCAGGCCTGAGTGGCTGTCAGCTTCTCCCTCCCCCCCCCCCCCCCGCAAGTATTGTGGGTCCCCCCTTCTTGTCTTATCTAATTTGCTCTAAGATTCTTTTAAATTCCTAGAGGCCCAAGCTGCTGTCAGCTCATCTTCTCTGTTCTAGCTTTTGGGGCCATGTCTTGGTGGTAGTACATATGCTTTGCACTCAGAAGATTCTAAGTTCAGTCCCTGCCATGTGCCATTAAAAGGATCTCAGGAAGCAACACTAACAGTGCAATGCTGATAACACTTTCTTGGGAGAAAGCCCCACTGAACAGACTTGGGTACGATGCTGAGTAAAGAAGCAGTTTCCTTTGCTTGATGGGATCAGTTTGATTGGATGGGTCCATGTTTTAACACTGTGACACTGCAAAGTCATCCTATTCATAATGGTATGACACTTACACCTGTTCTCAGGTATCCAACTGTTTGAGCCTTTCTTCTCAAGAAAAAAGGGGGTGGGGCTATGGTTCACTGGAAAAGAACCCACTTGCCACAAAAAGGGTCCCAGGGCTTAATCACTGGCACTGCCAGTTTAAAAAGGCTCATGAGGCGATATGAAAGCTCTTGGCTTCTGGAGTGTCACTGCCAGTTGCATAATACTGACTGATATACCAATGTTTGACACAATATTAGGTAGTTTCATGTGCATGACCAAAATATCGCATTTATCTGATATTTCAGTTTTCCTTTTTGTTCCTATTCCAAATTTATATTCCTTTTCAGATGTGACAGAGCATACTCAGTATTCTAACTATGAGTGTCCTGTAGATTCATGTAACAACAACACAACAGTTGATAATTCCACATTCACTGTACTGGACTCTGCAGACTTTTCTGTAAAGTCCACCTGGACAATCTCTCAATGTAAACAAAATATGAAAGTCATTCTTCTCATGGTGGTGACAAGATCTGCTTGTTTTTAATAACAAAACTCATCTGCAAGTACTCACAAACAAAACTGAGCAAATAGTATCAAACTTTCAAAGTGACCAAATACACCAAATGTTAAGGTATTTTATGGAATGCTCAGGGAATCCACTGGAATGTCCCAGCGTCCCCAGTGTCAGTAGCTAAAAGTGAACGGCAAGAAAAGAAATTATGGTTAGTACTCCGACAGTGCCACTGACTTCATAGCACTTAGAAGGGTATATCTCTGCTTAGGAAGTTACTGTAAACTGTCAAAGCTCCCTGAATCAACCAACTTTTGGCAGACTGGACCACTGGTCTAACATTGCAATTTTCTTACAGTGTCTAGGCCACTAGGACTTGGCACAAGATTTTTTAAAATACCAATGTTTGGTGTGATCTAGTGTCCGGAATTAGCAGTGGAGAAACTGGTGCATGAAATCCAAAACTCAGGAAGTGACACTACTATTTGATTTACTGCTGATATTATCTCATTTAGAATACCATACTCATTTTGGGCATCACATTTCAAGGATGTGACAATTAGAGAGCACTCAAAACAGGGCTACAATAATTCTAGAAATGATTATAGAAAGTCAGCTATATAAACAAACAAGTGAATAACCTTTTAAAGAACTGTGTCTGAAGGAGGAGACAATAGGTTTAAAGTGCAGAACAGACCAACTTAATAGTTTTTAAAAGGTAAAATTTATAAGAGCAGACCAATCTGCTGTGGCTTCCCAAAGTTTTTAAGGAAAAGTTAGCCCTAGTTCTGTTTTCTTAATAAATACTGCATGTTTAAATTGCGTTTTATTACCACTGTTGTAGGATATGCTTCTCCTCACACTAGCCTCTCAATGCCCATCATTTTCTGCCAAACTATCTCAAGCTTGGTCACTTGAGATAACTTCATGAGTGTCACACACACCCAACAGAAGCAATATGGGTGGAAATATTGGGCAGTAAGTGTCATTTAAAAGTGGGGGGTGCTATTGCACACCTGATCAAACCCTTGAGACTGATCTTGAGATGGAGAAGAAAATAAGGGAGCTGACTAAAGCAAATAATGTTATGATACTGGGAAACCAACTACCCTCACATTGACTGGATAAACATATGCTTGAGTCATGTTGTAGAAATGAGATTCCTAGACATCATCAATGATTGTACACTGGAACAGCTGGTCATAGAGTTAATGAGAGGGGAAGTGATCTTGGATTTGATTCTGAGCAGGGTTCAAGACCTGGTAAGCAATGTAGAAGTTGTTGCACCAATTGGGAACAGTGACCACAGTGCTATTAAATTCAGCATTTGTGTCAACAGAAAGTTATCCCTAAAGTCCATAATTACTAACAAGTGATTTCAAAAGAAGGACCTTTACAAAAATGAGAATAATTAAAAGGAAGCTAAAAGGGAAACACAAGAGAGTCAAATCCCTATAAAGTGCTTAGACACAGAATTATTTAGGATGGTGAAAATCTAGGATAACTACGAAGAGCTCCAGGAGGATCTCCACAAATTGGGCAAGTAGGCAACAATGTGGCTGGTGAAGTTCAAAGTCGGTAAGGAACAAAAGTCGGTAAGGAACAAAAAATCCAGACTTCCAAGTATAGGCTAATGGGGTCCACACTTGCTGAGACTGAAAAAGAAAAAGATCTTGGGTTCATAGCAGACAGCTCAAAGAAAGTGTCAACCCAGTGTGCTGTAGCAGTGAAAAAGGCAAACTCTATGTTAGGAATATTAGGAAAGGGATTGAAAATAAAGCAGTGGATATTATAACGCTCCAATATAGTCCCATTATATTTTAACATCAACAGCTTCCAATGGATTGGACACTGACTGGGGTTATAGTTATACCATCTATTTAGCCTACTGGGATGACATTGTTACTACCACCAGCACTTTACTCTATCTGCACTTTATTTGGACTGTGTTTGTTATGTTGGAATTTTATGATGTGTACTGTGTTACACCTATGTTTTAATATGCCATAATTTTAGTGTGAGCCACCCTGAGTCTGGCTCGGCAGGGAGGGTGGGATATAAATCTAAGTAAATAAAATAAATAAATCTATGGTGCAGCCTCATTTGGAATACTCTGTACACTTCCAGTCACCATATCTCAAAAAGGACATCACAAAGGTGGAAAAAGTACAGAAGAGGGCTACCAAGATGATCAGGGGGCTGGAGCACCTTCCCTATGAGGAAAGGCTAGAGTCTGAAGTTTTAATTTTACAAAAGAGATGACTAAGAGGGAACATGATAGAGGTTTATAAAATTTTGCACAAGGTGGAGAGAGTTGACAAACAGAACTATTTCTCCCTCTCTGAAAATACTAGGGCATCCAGTGAAGCAGTAGATTCAGGACAGAAAAAAGAAATACTTCTTTACAGTAAGTGATTAAAATATGGAATTTGCTTAGACGGCTTTAAACAAGGACTAGAAAGATTCATGGAGGATAGGTCTATCAGTGGCTATTAGCCATGATAGTGAAAGGCTAGCTCCAAGTTCAGAGGTAGTAAACCTCTGAATACTAGTGCCAGGAGACAACATCAGGAAAAGCCTTGGCCTCTATGCTGTTGTTAGACCTCCACAGGAACTGGTTGGCCAGTGTCTGAGCCAGGATACTAGATGGACCTCTGGTCTGATCCAGCAGGGCTTTTATGTTCTTATGTAACATAGAGCAAGAAGCCATTGTCTAAATTCAAACCCTCCTTTCACTGTTCTGTCCCATCACAGCCTCAATGTCCACTGCCATGCTCTCCCTTATACTTGGAATTATCTAACCACCTCTCCCCCTCCTCCTCAGCCATTTTATCTACTGCTCCATTGCCATTTGACACTCCCATCCCCATTTCCCAATAGTGGCCCTCAACCTATTTTCAAGCCTTGTCTACCCAACGTAACCCCGTGAACAGGGGTCACAGAAGTTTTGCATTCTGTCTTATCCTGTAAAATGTTTAATTCCATTGGAGACAACTTGACACCATGAACCCAGTATACATATTCAGAGACTTTAAAAAAAAACCTGGTCAGAGAAACAAGCCTTGGCAGTTTATTTTATTTTCATGCCAAACAGGTACACAAGTGCATTCTTTTTCAAATTTTTGGACCTTCTACAATAATATCCAAGTGGGACCACACACAGAAGAGATGAACAGACCAAAGGATAGTCAAACCAGCCTGCTTCCCTTCAGACATCCATACAAACCCAACCCACCCCAAAAGAGAGAGAGAGAGAGAGAAGTAAAGATGCTTGACTGTAGGCATTATACTTGAAACTGTCCCAAAGCAACAAAAGTTATATTGCTTCTCTGGTATAAGCGCAAAAGAAGCCCACCCAGGAGCAAGTGTGAACTTCTTCCCTGTGTCTGCTTCGAAAGAAAGTGTACTCTCGAAGTCGAATCCCACCACACCATTCCCTACCCCATAGGTGGCCTTGTTCTCTCCGCCCCTCTGTAACACTTTGCGCCCTATCACACACACACACCCCAACCCTCCTGCACTCTTCCTTCGTTCCTTCCTTCCAAGGGCACCCACCATCCCGACTTCACAGTCCTCCAAAGGGACACCACACCCACGGCCAAAACGTCCCCCTGCCCCTGCCAGCAGGTAAGGCGTGAGCGCCCCCCCCCCCCGCGCCTCGAGAGGCCCCACCCACCACTCCTCCCTCTCCCTGCACTGCAGCTTGCCTAAACTCTCCTCCAGGCTCGCCGACTTGGTTTCACCCCACCCACAGGCTGCTCGCACTTAGCGACTGGTCAAACGTCCCGTCAATCCCACCCCGGGGCATCCTGGGAGCATAAATCCCTACGCAGAGCTTCGTTGTCCCCGTCCCCCACCTCAGAAAGTGGGGAAAGAACTACAACTCCCAACATGCTCTGCCAGGCCCCACTTTAGCTGAGGGGTCCAGGGCCCTTCTCGCCGCCCCCCTCCTGCTCCCCGAGGGACTCGGTGGTCGCGCCCCCCCCCCCCTTCCCGGCCTCGATATTTCCCAGTCCCGGGGCCCGCCCCTCCCGCGCGCGCTGCTCACCTGGTCCCTGCCGCAGCCGTTGGTGAGGGCGGCGCATCCCCTCCCCGCTGCTCTTAGTCAGTGCGGCACCGGCGCGTAGCTCCCTTCCCCGCCCGAGATCGCCTGGCGCTCTGCCTGCGGCTGCTCCTGCGGGGGCCGCCCGGGGAGCATCCTCCCCCCCTCCCGCACCGGCCTCGGGATGGATCCGTGGCGGCAGGAGGGAGAAGAGGAGGCGGTGGCGGCGCTGGGTAGCGGGATTTGCCCACAATGCACCGCGCGCAGCAGCAGCCTGACATCAGCTCCAGCCTCCGCAGCGCCGCCCCGCCCTGCCCTGCCGGCTTGCACCGGGACTTCAGGTACTTGACTGGCAGACCGCCGGCTCCACCACGCTGCAACAGCCTCGTCGCCAATGACACGCGCGCTCTGGAAACTCCTGTTTCTTCACTGTTCCATCCGTCATTGCTCTTTACACACTGAATGCCTTTTAAGGTCTCTGCATTGCCATAAGTCTTATTCTGCTATTCTGATACCTTGCAATACTTTAATGTCCTGCTCAGCCTCCCAAAGACATTGTAGTAGCTTTGACATTCCTTTCCACATCCTATTAGTTTCTCTATCAAATCAGACTTTTATATTCTTAAATCACTCGTCAAATTTAATAGCAAAGTGCACACATATGCATCAGATAAATGGAGCGGGATTAATTACCCTCTTCTACATCCTTTTCTTTAATTTCAAGAAGGATACCAGAGCATACACACACCAATTTTATGAATGGCCCTGTCTGAAATGGGGATAATCTGGAATTGGGGGGGGGGGGGGGGTGATTTATATTTACATTATGTCTGTTACTTGGTTTTTGATAAAAGCACCAATGTCATTGTGTTAAAGATTAAAATCTCATCATCAAATAGATGGGAAGCTACAGACTAAATTAAAACTATATAAAAGCACAGGAAACCTGTTTCTGCTCTGTATCATAGTGAAGTAGCTTGGCAGGCATTTCTGAAAAGCTGCTTTCAAAACCACCATGCAGAATGCCTTATCCCTCACCTCACACAATTTAATCTCACATATAGGAACCAGGAACTTGGCTTCTTTGCCAGAATTAGAGAAAAGAATGACCTATAGGATAGTGAATGAGAAGTGGGGTCATTACTCCAGGCTAATATATATGCAGGGGTCATTTCGAGCAGGAGCTCGGGGGAGCTCAGCTCCAGGAGTTGGTGCCAGCCCCCCCCCCCCGTGGGGGAATGCCTGCTTGTGTCATGGTTGCAGCAAAATGACCCCGTCCCCTGGAAAGGTCCTTGTTCCTCCGACCAGCCTTCTGAAGGCTTCAGCCACCACTGAAGCTGTCCTCCCAGAATAGTGGCATTTCTGAGGCTTGGATTAGTAACTGTCCCCTCTCTGCCAGCTCTTTCTTTCTCTCTTTCTTTTTCTCTCTCTCTCTCCTTTCTTTCTTGCCTCCTGACATACTTCCAGTGATGTCAGGTGGTTTAGCATATGCAAATAAGTTATGTTAATGAGCTCCTGCGCCTCTTTTTCTATGAAATGACCCCTGTATATATGAATTGTATCTTCCACTCTATGTTTGAGGCTAAAAAACCCCACAAAACCAAGGAGGGTCAAGAAAAGAATTGTGATTTGTTTTTTAAGAAAGTTGTTTCAGTGGAAGAAAATTTTACAAAAAAGAAGACAGTGGGTAGTACAAGGGAAGCTTGGTGCATCAATGCAAGGCATGTTCCACATATGGTGCATGCCTTCCACGGCCAGAACATACCACCCTAAACCATGGCAGTGGGATACAACTCCAACATCTTCATATAGGAGCAAATGGTACCCTTGGCTCTTTGGCTTAGATCCAGCTCCTGCCACAGCACAGCTTACTTTCTCTGCCACTAGTACTTCCATTTATGCAAGATCAATGGTCTTCAATGAACCCTTGCAGAAACAGAAGTACAGGAGCAGTCCTAACCTGTGGGCAGCAGGGGGAGCTGCCCCAGGCCCTGTGCTAGGGGAGCAACCAACTGCCCAGAGCTCCTCCCCTCAAATGGAGGGAGGCAGCTGGCTAGGCAGAAGCAGCTGCTCATGCCCACCCTGTCTGGGCCTCAGAGCAACTGGCTTGGCAGCAATAGCCATTCACACACACCCCATCCAAGCTTTTCCAGTGACAATGGCTTCCACCTGTCTCGTGTACGCTGAGAGCCATCCTTTGCTGGGACCCTGGCGGTGGCGGGTAGACCTGAATAGGGGTGGCAGTGATCCTGAATTTTGCCCAGGGCCCCAAAATCACTAAGATTGCCCTGCAGAAGTACTAGGAGCAGAGGAAACAAACTACGTTGGAGTGAAATGCATGCAGAAAGTGTTCACAGGATCCAGTACTCGATTTCAGTAAAAAAAAGCACACCTTAGCCAGACCTCCAGAAGTCAAGGCCACTTCCCGTTTCTAAGGCCCATAAAATGAAAAGAACAACACATACAAACAAAATAAGGTACCCCAAAAGAGACAGTTTGAATATTTTAATGAACAAATGCTTTGATAGCCTTTTCTTGAGGCCCCAACCAAATGGCACTCCTCCCACCCACTGGCTTCGTCCTTGAATCAAATTTAGCATCTAAAGCTGTCCTAGAATGCAGTGCTCCTGAGCATGTATAGAGGGCTTTCCCTTACTAATGTGCAACCATGTATTGTGCACCTTAGAATTGTGGGCACATGGTATAGCTTGAAAGGAATAAACCCTAGTATTTCATTTTGTCAGTAGTCATTGGGATGGTTCCCCCCCCCCCCGCAACTGATCCAAGAGGTAACTGCAACCTCTGATTTCTTTTTGCTGCTACTTTATTTGTTCTCTCTCCTAATTCACAACCCTCAGAATCTCCAATTATGTCTTGTTTAAGTGTAGCACTCACACATCCCATTTCCATTTGCCTTCGGTTGTTCACTACTCTCACTTTTTTTTTGCTCTCCTCCAGCCACCTCAGCACTGGCACAGTTTGCACTGCCAGGAGAAAGTGCTCTCACATTTGTACTACCTATTCACAAGCAGCTTCAAAATGAACTAGCAATGGAGGCAGAGCTGCAGCAGCCACGAGGTCTAGCAGACATCCAGAGCAGAACACATTCTTGTTGACTTTGCTGAATATTTCCCACTTCCCAAATCTTCTTACCTTACTGGAATGGCACACATCCTTGCCAATAGGAAGCAAAAAACCCTGGTAATGATGGCTGGCCGGCCTCTCCGTAGTAAGAGATAAGTAGTCCTGCCCTAAACTCGTACTTTGTTCAATGCCAGCTTTTCCAGATTGACCACAGTAAGTAGGACCCAAACTCTTGCATTTGTATCCCAGCTACTCACTCATCAGAACTTTGCAATATATAAACTAAAAAGTCTATGGTGGTACTCTGTCTCTTTGCTGAGATAACAAGATGATGTGTAGTTTAACTGTTCCAACAGAGGCAAGGAAATCTGTGTGCATAAACCACAGACAGCTCCTTAATCTTAGTGTGTCAGGAAGAATGTCTATTGTCTGTACAAACACTACTCTAGTATCCAGTTAGATACCAGTAAATTAGGAGTGAAACCATCAGACAAACATCATTCATGTCAAAGCTATAGAAATAACAAATCAGAATCCCAGATGGTGAAAAGTCATTGAATGGTTCCTGCCAGCAGACTCTTTGTTTAGAATTACAGGGATACCAAGGGTCCACAAGAGTAGGAGATTGATTAAGATGATCCACCTACCATAGCCTGATGGATCTGATTGCTTTTCAGATGGTATTGGGGGATTTTCCTGTTGATATGGTTGATGCTCTTGTCAATGCCTTATTGATGTTTGGAATGAGGAAATGACCCAGGCAATTGATATGATTGCTCCTAGGCACCCTCTCTTACACCTCGGAGCCCAGGCAGCCAGTTGGTTTACGAAGGATGATGAAACTGGGGCTGCCCTTGTCTCAGATCCAGAAGCTGCAGCTTGTGCAGAACGCCTCCACCAGGCTGATGACAGGGCTCTCTATGAGGGACCACATCCGGCCTGTGCTGAGGTCTCTGCACTGGCTGCCTATAGCATACCAGATCCAGTTCAAGGTGCTGGTATTGACCTTTAAAACCCTATATGGTCTGGGGCCTGCCTACTTGAGGGACCACCTTTCCCCATATGTGCCCCAGAGGGCACTGAGGTCAAGCTCACAATATCGCTTGACCCTCCCCAGTCCGAAAGATGTTCGGCTGGCCAGCACTAGAACCAGGGCTTTCTCGGTGGCGGCCCCATACTGGCAGAATGAGCGCCTGGACGACATCAGGGCCCTGCAGGACCTATTACAGTTCCGCAGGGCCTGCAAGACGGAGCTCTTCCACTAGGCTTTCAATTAGGAGCCGCCACCAGGGGGATTAAGGACAACTTCGCCCTGGAACCTGCTGACCAGCCCCTGCCGTAGCTGGCTAAATTTGGTTGTTGCTTTTCTTTACCATGCGACTCAAGTCGCTGCCAGTAACTTATGTTTAAATTTTAAATTTGTTTTAAATTGTAAACCATTGTCTTATGGTGTTTTACCTGTTGGAAGCCGCCTTGAGTCAGCTTGTCTGGAAAGGCGGGGTAGAAATGTAAATAATAAATAAATAAATATAGAGAAGGGAGATGGCTAGAGCAACAGTGGAGAAAAACTCATCACAAATCTGACAAGGCACAGGCTAGAGCTCATTTTAAAGCCTATGTTTGGGTGGTGATGGAAGTGAAGAACGTTTTCTCTGCTACCATTGCATCTGCACAGTGTAGACCTACAGAACTCTTCTGGATAGTCAGGGACCTATGAGATTGTGGCCTACAGAAGGTGGACTGCTCTGCAGCCACTGTGATCATTTTGCTCAATACTTTGCAGATAAAATGAAATTACTTGCATCCTTTCTGATAAGTATTGGAGTCGGGAGTCCATGGAATAGTGAAACAGCTAGATCTTTATTGCTGGTCCGGATGAAGCATGCAACCCAGGGCTCCAAGCCCTCCTTTTATGCTGGTCAGGGACAATCCCCTGACCTCACCCAACTGGCCTGATAGGCTATTAGAAGTCTATTTACATTTCATAGGTTCCCTGGGAGAAACCTAGGTACAGGATTGGTGGCCGGTTTGAATCCACCTGGCCTTTGTTCTACCTGGCTGAAGCTCAGGTAGTTTCTTGGCCATGTGCTCTGGCCATGCTCTGGCCATGTGCTCTGGCCATGCGGTCGCAATGAAGAGAGCACATGGCGACCGCATGGTCAATACATAACACCCCTCCCCCCATAGTCCAGAACCCCTCTGCACACATAGTCTTTGAGATAGTCCGGGCGTCTGCGCTCACGTCCAGAGCGCCGGGGGTTTGTAAGGCGGGGCGTGTTGCTAGTGTCGGTAGGTTGCGGTGTGGGTAGTTGTTCTGCTGGTGGGGCCTGTCTGCTCGGGGGTTGTTCAGGTGTGGATGGTGCGACTGCTTCGTCCGCGGGCAGGAGCGGCATCTCCGCAGTCTCCGGATCAGGGTCTGGCGCTGCTTCTGGAGTCGTGTCGATGTCACGGTCTGTTGGTGCAGGGAGTTCGGGGGCCTGGGTATCATCGTGGTTCTGGGTACGGCGTCGAATCTGGTCAATGTGCCGTTTCCAGACTACGCCATCTTCCGTAAGGACCTCATAGGAATAAGGCCCTGTGACTCGGACGATCCTCGCAGGGAGCCATGTTGGACCCCGCGCGAAGTTCTTTGCGTATACGGGGTCTTCGGGAGCAAATCCTCGGGCAGCTGGCCGGTCCTCCATTGTCGGGTTCCCCTCGATTGCTCGGTCGGGATGTAGGCGGTCCAAGACGGTTCCCAGTCGTCTTCCCATCAGAAGTTCGGCTGGCCGGCGCCCGGTCCCTGAGTGGGGTGTGTTCCGTTGGCAGAACAGGAACTTGTACAGCTGCTCTTCCCAGTCGCCATGCTCCATCTTCTTTAACGCGTCCTTCGTTGTCCTCACCATGCGCTCGGCCTGGCCATTGGTTGCGGGGTGGAACGGAGCGGAGCGGATGTGGCGCAGACCACAGGCTTCCACAAACCGTTGAAACTCGCCGGAGGTGAAGGCAGTCCCGTTGTCGGTCACGAGAGTTTCTGGCATTCCGTGTGTCGCAAAGATCGGCCAGAGACTTCTTAAGGCAGCGTTGGTGGAGGTCGAAGCTACCGGCACTACCTCAAGCCACTTGCTGTAGCTGTCAACAACGATAAGAAACAACCGGCCCTGGACCGGTCCCGCGAAGTCTAGGTGCAGGCGGGACCAGGGCTTGTTAGTAGATTCCCAGGATCGGACAGGAGCGTGTGGCGGATCTGGCCGTGACTCCTGGCATTTGGTACACTTCTGGACCCGCCCCTCAATGTCTTTGTCCAGGCCTGGCCACCATACGTAACTCCGGGCCAGAGCTTTCATGCGCACAATTCCCGGGTGAGCCTCGTGGAGGGCCTCTAGCACTCGGGGCCGCAGGGGCCCAGGGATCACCACTCGAGATCCCCATAGCAGGCATCCCTTGTGGGCCGATAGTTCGTGCCTGCGTGCCGTGAAAGCGGCAAAATCTGGTCCCGGTTTTTCCGGCCACCCCCTTCCCACCCAGTCCGAGACACGGGAAAGGATGCGGTCCCGCCGCGTGCGACGGGCCACATCTGATACCTGTACGGGGCGCTCCGGTAGATCCTCTAGGAGCGCGACGTGGAAAGCGGGAGCCGGATCAGGGTCGCAGGACGGGAGGGGAAGACGGCTGAGGGCGTCTGCATGACCCATCGCCTTCCCCGGGCGATGTACCAATTCGTAGGAGTAGCCTGACAAAAAAATTGACCACCGCAGGACCCGCGGGGACAGCATGTGAGGGGTCTGCCTGTGGGGGGCAAGGAGACCCAGCAGCGGCTTGTGATCTGTGGCCACGGTGAACGACCGTCCGTAGAGATAGTCGTGAAATTTCCTGACGCCAGCTACGATTGCTAGGGCCTCCTTGTCGATCTGGGCGTAGTTCCGTTCTGCCGACGACAGGGTCCTGGAGTAGTAGGCAACCGGTACCTCCTTTCCGTTGGGTAGCCGGTGTCCCAAGACCGCCCCAACGCCGTAGGGGGATGCGTCGCAGGCCAGGATGACAGGGAGCCTCTCATCGAAATGCGCTAAGACCGCATTTGAAATTAATAAGTCTTTGACGGCCCGGAAGGCTGCATCATGCTTGGGACCCCAGGCCCAAGCCGCTCCCTTGTCCAGGAGACGATGCAGGGGTTCAGCGACCGCCGCCTTGTGCGGAAGGAAGGCGTGGTAGAAGTTCACAAGTCCCAAGAACGCCTGGAGTTCCGCCTTTGAGGACGGGCGGGGTGCACCTGTAATTGCCACTACCTTCTCCTTTGTAGGGTGAATGCCGTCTGCGGTGACTTGGAACCCCAAGAAGGTCACCGAGGAGACTCCCAGGGTGCACTTGTCTTTTCGAACCTTGAGACCCGCATCCTGGAACCTTTGCAGCACCATCCGGAGGCGAGCTGCGAACGTGTCGGCGTCCGGGGCGGCGATGAGGACGTCGTCGAAGAACGGCTTCACTCCTGGAACATCTTTTAGGAGAGAATCCATTAGATTTTGAAAGATTCCGGGTGCTACGCTGACCCCAAATTGGAGGCGTTTTACCTTGAACGCTCCCTTGTGAGTCACAATCGTTTGTGCCTCGGCCGTTGCTTCATCTACGGGAAGCTGCTGATAGGCTTGGGCCAAGTCTAATTTTCCAAATATTTTGGCACCCGCGAGGGAGGCCAGAACATGGCTGACCACCGGTACCGGGTATGCGTGGTCCTGTAATGCCTTATTAATTGTACATTTGTAATCCGCGCAGATGCGGACTTCCCCGTTAGCTTTGAGGGGGGTCACAATGGGAGTCTCCCACTTGGCGTGGGAGACCGGCTCAAGCACCCCTTGTGCCACGAGCTTTTCCAACTCTGCCTCCACTTTGGGCTGGAAGGCGAGTGGTGGCCTGCGGACGGCCACGCGGATGGGCCGGACTGCCGGGTCCAGGTCGAAGGAAACCGGGGGTCCTTTGTAGCAGCCCAATGAGCCATCGAAAACGGCGGGAAATTCCTCGCAGATGGATGAGAAGTCAGTAGAGCCCATGCGGTGTATTCCGGTCCACTGCACTCCGAGCGGCTTGAACCAGGCGCGACCTAGGAGACTGGTTAGATTGCGCTCCACCACGAGAAGGTCCAGCAGGCCATTAAAGGCATGGTACTGGACCCGGACCCTGGCTAGCCCCTTAATAGCCACTGGGTTTTTCTGGAAGTCCCGGAGGACCAACCCAGCCGGCAGCCGCAGCCAGCGTGCCCCCTTCGGGCAGAGGCGGCGGAACGTAGCTGCGGACACAATTGAATATGCTGACCCTGAGTCCAGTTCCATGGAGCAAGGAACTCCCTCTATTCGGAGAGACACGGAAATTGCGCCCGGGATGGGCTGAGGCAAGTTCATTACCGTGGCCGTGGGAACGACACTACCCACTTCTTTGAAGTTCGCTGCTGGGGCACGGTGGCTGTTCCTCAGGCGGCAGGCCCGGGCGAGATGTCCTGCTTTCCCGCAGGCGCGGCAGATGACATCACGGAAGCGGCATGTCCGTCTGTCGTGGGGGTCCCCACAGCTGGCGCACGTTGGGGCCTGCCTGTTGAGGGAAGCAGGAGAGGGAACAGAGACAGATGCTGGGCGCCGGCCCTTGGGCCTGGGGACGCCGGGCTCACCCTTCTTCGAGTGTGGTTGCATCCGGTGGACATCCTCTTCTTTGCTTGAGTCGGGTTTGGGAGGAGCCGCCTGGTGGACTTTGGTGGCTGCCTTGTCCTTTTGCGTTGTCTCGAAGGCTGCCGCAGTTTCGAGCATCTTCTCCAAGGTTGGCTCCGGCATTGCAATGAGGCGCCGGCGGAGCTTGGCTTCCCGGACCCCTCCCATGAAGGCGGTCTCCACGTGGTCATCCATGTGGCGGAATTCGCAGCCCACGGCTAGTTGACGGAGTTCAGCCAGGAAAGTGGCGGCTGACTCCCCCGGCTGCTGCTGGCGCTGTATGAACTCCCAGCGCCTGGCCAGTTTTGATGGCTTCGGGGCGAAGTAATCGCCGAGGGTCTTGGTGAGCACGTCGTAAGACACCTCGGTGGGGTCTTGTGGGGCTAGTAGGTTCTGGGCCACCCGCATGACCTCCACCCCTCCGGAACTCAAGAGCCAGGCACTCTTCAGGTCCGCATCTGTGATTCCGCGGACCTTAAAGGCACAACCCAGCGTCTTGAGCCAGGACTCCCACGTCTCGGGGCGAGACGTATTGAAAGGGGTAATTGGTCCCGGAGCGTTTGCCATATTTACCAGAGCAGGAGCGGCGGCGGCTGTTTGAGCGATGTCCTCGTGTCTTGCGGCGGTGCCGGGGAGCGCTGAGGCTTGGCGCTGGCTAGTGCCGGAGGATTGGGCTCAGAGCGGCTTGCGGCGAGGCGTTGGGAGCGCTGGAGCTCGGAGATGCCTGCGGCCGGCGGGACAGAGCTCGCTGTGCTGCTGTGGTCTGCTGGAGAGTCGCTCATCGGGATCCCACCTTCGTCGCCACTGATAAGTATTGGAGTCGGGAGTCCATGGAATAGTGAAACAGCTAGATCTTTATTGCTGGTCCGGATGAAGCATGCAACCCAGGGCTCCAAGCCCTCCTTTTATGCTGGTCAGGGACAATCCCCTGACCTCACCCAACTGGCCTGATAGGCTATTAGAAGTCTATTTACATTTCATAGGTTCCCTGGGAGAAACCTAGGTACAGGATTGGTGGCCGGTTTGAATCCACCTGGCCTTTGTTCTACCTGGCTGAAGCTCAGGTAGTTTCTTGGCCATGTGCTCTGGCCATGCTCTGGCCATGTGCTCTGGCCATGCGGTCGCAATGAAGAGAGCACATGGCGACCGCATGGTCAATACATAACACTTTCCAACTTGGACTCTATACTAGTAAGGACAGGATTGGATGGTCCCAGGATGCTGACGTCCAGTTGTGTGGGATACTTTTTGGCTTGTTTAGTCTGAGGATGTGGATAGGATTCTTGGAAGTTTGAGACCTATCACCTGCTTATACAACCCTTGCCCCTTATTGCTGCTTCAGTCTTGGGGGGGGACTGGTGGACTGGGTCCAGGAGACAGTAAATGCCTCCCTGAGAAAGGGGGTAGATGCTCCTGTCTTGAAGCAGCCAGTGGGTGCATACATTCCTAAAGAAACCTACTCTATACCAAGGAAAGTTCAGTAACTACCACCTAGTCTCAAATGAGCAAGGTAATTGAATGGTGGATGAACAACTTCAGGGATTCCTGAATTGATTGATTGGCTCCATTCCAGTCTGTTTTCAGACCTGGTTACGAGACTGAAACAGTCTTGGTTGCCCTGGTGGATGTCCTGCAGTGGGAGATAGATGGAAGGAGTGCAGCCCTATTAATTATGCTGGACCTCTTGGCAGCTTTTGATACCATTCATCTTGGTATCCTTCTGGACCATCTTTCAGGAATGGAACTGAGAAGCACTGTTTTGTGGTCGTTTTGGTCCTACCTTAAAGTGTGGTGCTGGGGGACTGCTACTCAGCCTCTTGACCTCTGGGGTCCCACAAGACTTTATCTTGTCCCCCATGCTTTTTAGCATCTTTGTGAAGCCACTGGGAGAGGCTGTCCAGAGATTTGGGCTGTGTTATATGCCAATATGCATATGACACTCAACCCATATCTTGTGCTTCCAGCAGATCCCAGGAAAGCTGTGTGCAGTAACTAAAGGCAGTTTGGGGACTGATGAGAGCTAACGAACAGAATCCCAACAAAACATATGGGGGGACTGATCTGGGAATGGGTATTCTCCTGTTCTGGATGGGGTTGCACTCCCCCTAAAGGAGCAGGTTTGTGGCTTGGGGGTGCTGCTGGACCTTGGCCTCCTGTTAGTGAGCCAGCTGTGGCCACTCCCGGGCAAAAAAAATCTTGCCAATGTGCTCATGCACCAGTAACATCTAGATTAGATTACTGCAATGCACTGTATGTGGGGCTGCTGTAAATAGTGTCAGAAAGTGACAATTGCCATGGAATGGTGCAGCTAAAGCACTGGTCCTTGGTGAGATGGTAGCAAGATGTATTTAGATTATGAGCTAATGGGTACAGAATTATCAGGAAACTGAGGACTGTTGCATGAAAACCCCCTGAATTCAAACCCCAAACTTCAAAGCAGTATTGAGAATAAATGAAAAACTGTATCTACTTTTTACTGGAATCATTGCACAATTGTCTGTAGAGTTCTGCGTAGCATGGAATTTTGTATGTTTTGTAAGGGACTCGGGGCTGAACTAGATGTTTTGCACAGTCGAGGCCAAGAGCAACAGCCCTGTATTCTTCTCAGTGATGTCTGGTAAAAGACGATGCATGGTATGACATCAGTGCATTCCATTTCTCTGCCCCTGCAAACAACAGCCGTTGAAGGAGAACAGGGGCAGGGAAACTGTAGCATAACATCACACCCAGCATGTTCTTTTACTAGGTGTTACCAAGGAGACTCAAGGCTCTTGGCCACAGTCACATGTTCTTAACAGATACATTGCCCCTAAAAAAGGTGTAGAAAGCAGAGGGGATCTAGAAAAGAACACACTAAAAAGAGCAGTAGAAGAAAAACTGTTTATTTATATCACCTTGTTCTTTCAGGATTTTTTCATTTTCAAGAAAAGATAAAGCATAATAATCTGCACAGTTTCAGCTTCTGCATATATATATATTTGTATATATTTATAATATACATACAAACCTTCTGAGCCTCTATATCCTGTGGAATTCCCATCTGTAGGAAGAGAAGGCAACAATTCCAATGACAAACAAAAATTACAGAAAACTCACCTCTCAATGAGAGGGATGCACACACAGCCATGTCCATTCAGAGCACCAACAACCCACTGAACAATCCATCAGGCTCACAGCAGGGGCCCTTGGCTCAATTTGGGACATTTTGTTTAATAATTTTATTGGCCCTCATCTCCAACCATGCACAGTGACCTAAATCACCTAAAAGGTGATCTCTGTATACTCCACACTGCAACCAAGTGAAAATTCTCATTCCTAGTTTCTAGAATGGTGCTAGAGCAAAAATAATGAGAATCACTTGAGCAGGGTGACACCCTCTAAGAAACTGTGTACGCATATGTCTTTTGTGTGTGTGTGCATGTGCATTAGTACATCCATATATTTACCACACGAAACATCACTGCTGGTATTTTATAAGCCCATGTCCCAGCTTTTTCTTGGCATTTTAGCCATTGTCAAGCTTGATTATAAAGTCAAGTACTTTCTGCCAACACTGGATTTCCTGCAGGACAGTAGCAAATGGACATTAGAAGGAACAGGAAATACAGGCAAGAGTGGTGCACAACCTAACAACTTTTCACAAACACTGATGACCTGTGGTGCTTCCTTGATCTTTCAAGGTAGAGGACCGGCAATAGTTGGACTTGTTTCCAGACTGGTACCTGATTTTATTCCCCAAGAAAGCGCACAGGAAACAGTAACTTTGTTTTTTGCCAAGAACGGATGACATTCACATGTAACCAGGGACAGCAATCTTTGTAGTTTCCCCCCCCAAAGTCACATGGCAGCCAACTCAAAAGACGAAAGCATCCTTTTGTGGTAAACTACCATGCGAACTCTCTCTTGCTTGACTGACACTTAGTAGTTCTCTCTCTGCTGTTGATGACCATGAGAGAAGCAGGGTGCATCAAGGACAAAGCCGTCCTGAGTAATGACAGATGAGATTTCACTTTGGGCTGCCTGAAGGTCAAGTCTAATAAGCTTCATCCTCATCTTCAAAAAAGAAAGAATCCCTCTCCAGATTCTCTGATTCATCATCATAGGAAATGTCGTCATCATCAAGATCTTCATCATCATACTCCTGCCATTCAGGGACATACTCTTCATCATCCTCATCTTCTTCCTCTTTGCCACCATCATCTGTGTCAGGTGAATCAGATCCCTCGTCAAAAGTCAACCTGTGCAGAAACAAACCCTTATGATCAGTGCACTCAGTATATTTTTCTGCTGCCAACTCACAGCCAAGTAGATCGCTCCTAGGATCAGAGCTTTAAATTCCCAGCAGCCTTTGGAACCTTGTCTATACTCAGATGGAAGTATAAATATGCTGCAGGGCAAGGCTGTCAAACTTCAGCAGTGTTGAGGCGAGCCACTCATGAAGCCTTCTCTTTAAAAGCCTACAAAAGCCAACATCAGTAAGAAATAGTGTCAAGCTGTCAAAGAACTAACAAAAACATGGTTATCAACTTTGTGATTTTAGTAGAATAGCCTATTGATATCTAGTAATCCTGCATCTGGACTACTATTACCACTCCAGTTTAAGGGATTGTGACACGGTCTTAATTAGCCTCTTCTTAATTAGACGGTCTTCAGAGCAGTGAACATTAAGTAGTTCTGTCTGCCTACATACAAATGAGGTGCTACCCATAGCCTTCTTGGTAACAGTATAAAAACCCATTCCCACCACCAGCTATCCAGAAGGAAAAAACCTCACGCTTTATAAGCAGGAGTAGCATTAGGCACATTGGATAACTTCATCTCTCTCTGTTCAGAGCTTTGTCGGGTTTGGAACCCCATGCGGAAGTCCTGCAATGAAATAAGAAATGCTAGAAAGCATGTAGCATGGATATAAATCCAATAAATAAAATGTGGACAACTGGAGAACTCCTTTATAAACAGATGGCACTGTTATGAATTTCAGGTCTGCTAAAGTTAAGGGTTTCCCTTGCTCAAAAGCCAGCTGAATCTGACTCTAGAGGGCGGTGCTCATCTCCGTTTCCAAGCCAAAGAGCCAGTGCTGTCAGAAGACTTCTCCATGGTCATGTGGCCAGCATGACTAAACACCGAGGCACACAGAACGCTGTTATCTTCCCACCGAAGCGGTACCTATTTATCTACTTGCAATTTCTTGCTTTCAAACTGCTGGATTGGCAGGACCTGGGGTCAGAGACAGGAGCTCACTCCATCATGTGGCACAAGGGTCTCGAACGGCCAAATTACAGACCTTCCAATCTGCAGCTCAGCATCTTAACCTCTGAGCCACTGCGGCCTGCTACTATACAATTAAAATTTCTTTCACTACAGGAGTAAGCAAAACAGATCTCTGGCCAAAAAAATAAATAAATAAAATCTAAAAGACGTTACCTGAGTGGCATGTTGCAGAATTGCAAGAAGCCGTTCCTGGATCCTCCGTACCAGCTCAAGACCAGCATTAAAATGCTCTGTTTTCAGCAGTCGAATGGAGGAAGCAACATCTTGGCACTGCAGCAATGTCTCCTCTGAAACACAAGGCAAGACATCCAATCTGCAGGTTACATAGCAGCAACCCAAAGGGTATGCTGAATCAGTGAACACATCCTACAGTGTTCCAGGCAGACAAGAACTTATTTGCCTCACTTGCAGGGAAATTCAGCTCAGTCCAAGAGAGAAACCTAAAGGGGTGGAAAATTTCCCTTTTATCTAAGTTGAGTTTTGTTGCTGTTGTTCACTTGGGTCTTACAGACCTCCACTCCAACTGCAGTTATTCATAATGTTAAGGAATTTGCCCACATTAATCTTCTGCCAGTTATGGAGTATAACTAGAATTCTGCGCTGGCCACCTCAGGTGGGGGAAGAGAAGGTAGAGAGACTGGTGGAAGAGCAGGGCAGAAAAAACAAGGGCAACATTGTATCCCAGTGCTTTCAAATGCTTAAAAGGTACAGGCCTCATGTCCAGACATGGTTCTGGCAAACCTGCGTAGCTACAAAAGAGAGTTTCAGTTTCCTTTCCCTCCTGTGGGGATGTACCTGGCAGCTCTGGATACTGTGAAGAGAAAGACATTTAAGGCCATAGCCTGATATTAAGGCTGCCACAAGTCGTCGTCCCCCGCCCCCGCCCCCCCCCCCGGCTGTGCTTTCAGGGAAAATAAACTCCAGCAGTCTCCACCTTATAGCTTGTTTCTGACATTCCCACCCCACCCCTGCATACCTCATCAGAAGAATCGCTGGATTTCATTACTAGTATAGCAGAGTTTTTCCCAGCCCAAAACACTTCTGTTTGCTGTTTTTCACAGATTTGGAGCCTATCAGTGGGGGCATCTGGCTAAATCGAGTAATGAAATCATGGGGTAAGTCTATGCAGGCTGAAGTGTCATGACAGTACGAACAGTCTGGACTATGCAAGAGATTCACTGGACTTTCAGCATAAAAAAACCTATCCTGTGTGCAAATTTTTAGAACTGCACGCAACGTAGGGGGGTAAAGCCAGGACAGATATACAGATGAGGACTATTTAGAATGGTGGTGATGAGATACTCTCTTGTCTTTCTCCTTAACAGTGGAAGGGGCTGTGGCTCAGTGGCACAGCATCTACTTGGCATGCAGAAGGTTCCAGGTTCAATCCCCTGGAGGGCTGCTGCCAGTCTGAGTAGATAGTACTGACTTTGATGGACCAAGGGTCTGATTCAGTATAAGGCAGCTTCATGTGTGCTCAATGAGGGTTCCCTCGCCTCTATATAGCCAGTGTGCTCTCAACCTGTTTTTGTAGGAAACAGCAGCCATCTGTATAGTAGCACTGGATCACTCACTCTTACCCAAAAGAATCTGTAGAGCATTGGTGTGCAGCTCTAAATTCTCTGACTGCTGTTCCATGATATCCATCTTTTCAGTGTCTTGGTTATAGTAGCTGTACACACAGGAATAAGCCAGTACCTGGTAGAGAAGAGAGACATACCCGTAATTTACATATAAAGAATGTGCAGTTGGGGTTTTTATTTTGTTACATTCTAATGGAAAACTACACTTTCCTGCTTTGTTGTTTCTGCATAAATCAGGATTACAATGAAGTGTCCATTTACAGACCTATGGCTAGAAGGACACAGGCAACTTAGAGACAGCTCAAAAGAGAAACATCTAGATTGGGAAAGACCAGAGAAACAAAACCCCGGTTGGCATAGGGATTCTGCCGTGAGCTAATACAGATTTCAAGAACCTTTAATATTACCTGTATTATATCTTCTGTGCTGCGAGAACCTGTGTAGGCATGGTGTTATCACACTTAAAAAATGCATGGTTTCAAAGTGACAGCATCCCTGCTTTAAACACTTGGGCTGAAATGAACAAGATGTCATGACAGCTGCGTGCAGACCTCTTGTTGTGCTACTTCACTTGTGAAGATAAGAGAGCCAGTTTTGTGTAGTTAAGAGCAGTGGACTTCAATCTGGAGAACCAGGTTTAGAAAAATCCAAGTTTAAACAGTCAAGTCTAGCTCACCACTTAGCGGTGCCTAACACTAAAAGCTAGAACTTGTGGCTGCCAGGCAACCTTCGGACCTCCTGGCTATTCTACACACAATGCTATATGGTAATTATTGTTATCACTTGTAAAAATGTCCCCCTCCATTTCTAGAAATGAAAAGGGAAGATGTGATGTTTCGTTTGGTCTATGATTGCAGTCAGTGAACCCCAACAGGCCCCCCACGTGAAAGAAGAAAATGTGTAGGACTTGAGCCACAAAAAGGAGAGAGTCAGGGAAGCGGCTGGAAATTAGATCATGCTCCCAAATTCCAAGGCACAGTTCAGTTGCCCCAGAGTAGCCCCCTATGCTCCTACACAGGATGCACTTTTAATATAAGTTCCAAAGTGCTTGTCAGAATATGGGCAGACAAAGAGGAGCAACAAGTACAGCAGAATACTCCTAGTAGCCAAAGTTATTCTACATCTGTGATGCATTAGGCTCCTGACTAACAAAAAGTTATGTTGCAATCAATCAGTCTGTAGAACGCTCAGAGATTTTTTCCCACCTCAATTCTTAATTTTCAGTACTTTCTTGTGCACTCCCTTGCTTTTCTCCTTCCATTCCCACCCCATTTATCTGAATGTTGTGCCTGTTCTCCAGGCAATGGCCCAGGGACCTTTTCAAAAGATAGGGCTGGACCAGCTGGTACCAAAAAAAACTGCAAAAGGAGAAAACTAGAGAGCAAAGTAATGTATGTGCATCCTGCAGAAGACTGTTTCTCAAAGCTGTGCACTTACTTTCCGTGCCTGTTCCAGCATCTTGCAGGCATCAACAACGAATGTCAAGGTCCGAATCTGTGGCACATCACTGATCGTGGAAACCCTATTTCGCAGGTTCATGGCGAATTCCTACAAAAACCAAGGAAACACCATCAGCTCCCCCAGCTTCCCAGTTATCTATACACACATGCCCCCCCCCCCCCCCCCCCCTATTTCTTCAGGACAAGATCTCGCCCTATTTGTTCACAGTAGGCATTGTTCAGACCAACTGTTCTGTTTGGCAACCTGGCTGACTGTTCCAAATGACACAAACAGCTTCCAGCCTTCTTTGTAATCAAAAGCCAAAGTGGACTTCATAGCCAGTTTCTACTATTAGGACCATCTGCCTATGATATATTCTAGCCCACTATAACAGGTGAAGCATGATTAACAGCAGGCACCTGTTCTCTTGGGATATTTATACATGTTTATATAGAGAAGCAACCATTGGCTAAATGGGGAATGCAGTCCTCTAAGCAAATTTTATACTATAGTATATTTATTTTCAAAACCCTGCCCAACTTTCTCTCTTCTCAAAAGTAGCCAAAGACCAGCCAACACATATTCTCTGCCAAGGATGTCTAACTGTCACAACTGATTGAATGCAACAGAACATAGTTCTACAAAGCTCTGTGGCACTTTGTTTTCTGACTGTTTTGTTTATAGCGAGGGTATTAAATGTGGGCTGCATCTGGTCCGCACAGGGCTCAAAAGTGGTTCCCAAACAACTTCCTTCTCCTGCTTCCTTTCCCAGGGCTGCTGCTGCAGATGCACACTAGCTTGCTTTTTTCCCAGTTCTCTCAGTGGCTCTTTGCTTCCTGCCTCTTGCCTCTTTTTCTCTCTCTCACACACACACACAGAGCCTTGTGGCTGCTTCATGCCAGCCAGATAAAAAGACAAGCCTGCTTGCCTGCCCCCCCCCCCCTCTCTCACACACACACAGAGAAAGATCGCTTCTGCTTTCTTCTCCGGGGCTGCTGCTCCTCTTTTTTTTGGGGGGGGGGAGAAAGCAGGAGGAGGAAAAAGAAAGAGAGAGAACAAAATTGGAGTCCCAACTTTAAGACCAACAAAGTTTTATTCCAGGTATAAATTTTTGTGTGCAAGTACACTTCTTTGGAGGGAGGGAGGGTGGTAGGTGGGTGGATTCTTCTGACAAGCACAATGTACACTGAGAAAATTATTTTGGCTTATTCTGAAAAGTTGTTTTGTTTTTAAATTATTGGATTTGTCTGTTCCTATCTGGATTTATTTTCTTTCAAAAAGACCCTGATTAGGAATTAGAACACTTGGATTGGTCCTTATATCTTGGAGCGTGGAGTGATTTCAGATGCCAAATGATAAAAGCACACATTGATAATGAGACAGGAAAACTAGGTCTCAATTCTGTCCAGGAGGATGCAATTCAGCAGTCTCTCTTTCTAATCTCCCTTTGAAATTCCTTTGTAAGAGCACTACTACTGTTAGGTCAGCAACTGAATGTTGTCTAATGTCAGACATGTCCCTTTATTCTTTGCGTGCTCCTGACTGAATCCTCGTGGATGGTACAAGACCTAGGTTTCCTGTCTCATTACCAATGCTGATATCTCCACACCTACTTCCCCTCTGCATATCACACCTAATCCAATCATGCCTGCAATTGCCATTTGGCATCTGAAATCATCTTATAATGTTTGTATCTCTGGTACCTTGTGTTACATTTCACAGCACACATGGCCAAGCCCAACAAAGTGACATTTATGTCAGATCTGGCCCTCATAACAAATGAGTTTGACACCTCTGGTTTATAGGGTCCATCACCTTATATCTGAGCAGTTGCGGGGGGGGGGCACTATCCTGACCTTTCGCACCACTTGATGGTGAGGAGTGAGAGACCACTCTTTTTCCCCGTCTAAAATTTGATGGAAAAACTTTTTTAGACTAAAAGGAAAAGATACAAAAAACTGCAACATGCCTGCTATCCTGCTAAAAAGTACTTTCTGGAAGATTCGAACCACTTCTTCCCTCCTGATATCAGCAGATTTAACCTCAGCCTTCAGAAGCATGAGAACTAAAGCCTTTCCCTCACTGAATGCGACCTATTAGACCTTGAACAGCATTTACTGACTGGAACTACTGACTGGTTCAGGGGTCTCCAACATGGTACTTCATGGGCGCCATAGTGCCCACCACTACCTTTCCTGGCATGTAGCAAGTGTTTTTAGAAAGTGGGTGGGGCTTTAACTTTTTATTGTTTATGGCATAATGTACAAGAATGAAGCCGTGCAGAGATTGATATGCTGCCAATATTTTTTATGTATAATAAAGGAAACTTCTACCAAACTCTACAGTGTTGTTTCAACAAAATAAATATTTAGGTGAGCCTTTCAGTCCAGTTGTTTTTGTATAGGTATTCTACCTATATAGGTATAGGTATTCTACCTATACAAAAACAACTGGACTGCAATCTTGTGGCTATATATTTACTTTATTTTGTTGAAACAACACTGTAGAGTTTGGTAGAAGTTTTCTTTATTATACATAAAAAGCATTGGCAGCACATCAATCTCTGCACGGCTTCATTCTTGTACCTGATTTACATCTTTAAGCTGTGTTCCATTTCACTGAAACCTATGGCATAATGTAGACAGTGCTTTATCTCTGCTAACAGTGGGACTTGATTCTGACTAAACAAGATTAGGCTGCATGGCCATAATGTTTAATGTAACTAGATAATTTTGTTCACTTTTCACAAATAATGTGTGTTCCTATCAAAATCTGGGCAGTGTCTCTCCCACTGTCCATGTGTACAAGGAGCTCTCACTATCCCTTCACTACAAATTGTCATAGTTAGAAGGACAGTGCTAGTAAACATATCTGGGCTCATGAGAGAAAGGCTCACCTAAAGGAAAAGCTTGAGAAGCCTTTTTGCATAAGTGCATTAGATGCCTGCAAAATGAAGACAGATGCTGCTAGATACGAGTTTCTTATCTAGCATTTTCTCTCTCTCTCTCTCTAGTTTTAATTTTAAATTTTAAAATATTTCAAACAACACGTTATTTAAAAGGCATCTGTTAAACAGATGCTGCCTGAAATGTTGGAGTCCTGCTATCTGAGTTATGCATAAAGTCACTCTCTGCCATTGTGGCTGGCTGTGCCTCCTGTGGCAGCCACTTTGTGGTTGCACCCACCATCCTATGTCAGAATTCCAAAAGTGCCCACAGGCTGAAAAAGGTTGGGGACTCTTGACATTGTCCAGGACAACCAATGAATGGGGAAAGGAGTGATAAGATGCAAGTTCAAGATGGGGCAGTGATCCTCACCCTTGCTTGATGATGGAAAGTACACCTTTCATTGTAGTCCTGGAAACGCTTCTCCTGTCGAGCTGCTTTGCTCACCTGAGGGAAGAAAGGAGATATAGTTATACCTAGACCAACACTGCGCTCAGTATATGCCCTGTACTCTACTCATACACTCACCATAGCAGAACAGTTGTAATAATCCTTGTGAGTTGGCTTCCAAGGTTTCAGACAACGCCAACAAAATCCATGGTTACATTTGGCACAAGTCATGCTGCACATAATAGAGAATAGCAGTTAGTTCAAAAGCATGGCAAGCAGCTAAGTCCCATAATCTCTGGTCTGCCATAAGAGATCATTGTAGCTGCTGGTGAGTCGTAAAGATGCGTGACAAGCTCTGGGGCAGAAGTTTCTAAGGCCACAAGTCTTACTTTGTAGGATTTCAGGAGAAAAGGATTTAAGAGCAACAGTTCTGGTATAATTCATGTCTGCTTCCTGATTTGTCACTACACTTGGATCAAACCAAGCAATCAAGTTCCCACGTCACCAAAGAATTCCTTGTCTAAACTACTTCTATTGACAACACTTTGGATTTGATCATCAGGGACTAACGACTGGCTGGTGCAAACCTAGTCACACTGTTTTATTAATGTATTTGCTTTACTTATTCATCAGGAGGCCAGAAATATCTTGAATGTTTCTGTTACCTCACCAGGATACATTTTTGTAGAGGAAAAAGAGTGGGATTCATTAAGCACAGTAAAGGCTTTGTTATCTGGTATGTGATTACCCAGAATGCTCAGTTAAGTGACATCATTCAGACACTAAGCTCCTCCCCTCAACCACCATATCCTGCACCTTCAAGAGTATGCCCCATTCCCATATCTCCAGTGGGTCAGCTTGATGACTCTGGCCCTTACTGAGCTTCTGACAGCCAGCATTGCCTGCTGACATCACACTTGGATGCCTCCTTCCCTCTCAACCTGCCATGAACTGATGAGAACCAGCTCTGCCAGAGGACTCCCAGGCAGCTGGCCCGCTTGTCTACCTGCGGCATAGGATGGCTCCATGGCTCAGGAACCCATCAGGCATGGGTGGCAGCTGCTGTGGTGTTCCCAAAGAGATGGATTTTGGTTACTGCAGATTCCTCTGGCTAGTGGGTGGGGCAGAGCAATAAGCTTGAGTATCTGGCACATTTGATTAACCAGCAATTCCTATTCCCTACACATGCCAGATAGAAGAAGAAGAAGAGAAGAGATTGGATTTATATCCCGCCCTTCACTCACTTAAGAGTCTCAGAGCGGCTTACAAACTCCTTTTCCCTTCCCCTCCCCACAACAGACACCCTGTGAGGTAGGTGGGGCTGAGAGAGCTCTTTCCCAAGCTGTCCTTGAGGGAACAGCTGGTACAGAGCTATGGCTTGCCCAAGGTCATCCAGCCAGGTGCAAGTGGAGGAGTGGGGAATCAAACCCGGTTCTCCCAGATAAGAGTCTGTGCACTTAACCACTACACCAAACAAAGCTTTTACTGTACTTAATTTTCTCCTTAGAAACTCCTTCCCGTCCATCCCTTTCTGGAGCCAAATTTCCCTCAAAAAATATAGGTCTGGAACCTTGAAGGGTTCTCCCCAACCTGGGGAGGGGTTCAGGAGGAAAATGATCAGAAGGGGATGGGATAAACCACGCCCTCTTCTGCCACATCTTCACAACAAAACATCCTGAGAATGCTCTACAGTACAGATGGAACAGTCTGCCTAATGTCATACATAACTATAACAGAACATGTTTAGCCATCAAAATCACCAAGGAAGAATATTATACATCAACTATGGCTGAGCTGTGTTTTTGAGAAAAATGCATAGTCTTTATTTAAGGATTTAGTATTCTAAGCATCCCACAGAGAGCTGCTACAGTGGCCAATTACTCTTTAAAAACTTGCTTCTCTTAGCCATAAGCTTTTGATACTCACCTTTTGGCTGCTGGATATCTTTACAGTGTGTGTGCTAGACTCTCTCAATTAAAAATCTCTTTTCAGGGTATATTTTACAGACTGTGAAAATCACTGCTTCACCTTTCCTTTCATGAGTGACATAAATTTAACCTCTTTCAGCCCCCATGGCAAGATACATTTTCCTCAACTTGTGCCAACCCTGCTTATCTCTTTTAGATGCATAAGCGATTATGATTATGTCCACCTTATCTGAGAAGTCCCTTACAAGGAGCCAAAATGGACTTACAACACTTCACCCATCCCACAAACAAACTCCAACTGTGTCCAGGTTCTCTTCCCTCTGCTCCTATAAACTCTACATGTTTCTCATCTCATGAAGACGGAAGAGCACAAATAGACTGGATTTCGCACTCCAACATGGCAGCCAAGATCAGCATCAATACAACAAACATCAAGTGAAAAGCCCCTAAAGGTCAGAAGACTACCTTCTGATCTGTTTGCCTCACTAAGCTGTAAAGCTCACAAAATTACTCACTGAAGACATCCCTCGTTCTTCTCTATTTGAGATTGGCAGCTTGGGCAGCGCTTGGAGATGAGTTTGGCCAGGTGCTTGCTTTGAGCTTCCACAGTCATCCCTTCATAGTATCCACCATCATCCATCCACTGGGACATGTGGCTACAGCTGGCAGGGTAGTGTGCCTGGAAGGAATACAAATCCTAAGCTATGCGGAGGACAAGAAACCAGAGTGACTATTCTGTAAGGAAGCAGCACCCTTTAACCTAATTTCAGCCTTACTTCTGGAAAATTGCAGTTGAAGCAGGAGATCCATGAGCACTTTGAGCAAGCTTCTCCACAACCAAGGCCTTCCTTGCAGAGGATCTGATCACAGCCCTGAGGGTTGGTGCACCAGGTCAGGTTCGAACAGCACTCGACATAACCTCTTAAGAGAGCTTTCTCATACTGCGGAGAGAAGAAGGGAAGATCCATGCAAGACAATATTTAGAATATTAATTTCACATTGGATTTGGAATAACGATGACATTAGTTTTAAACCTATGGTTGAATAAAATACAAAATAATATTTAAAAAATATTCCAAGCCTTCATGGATAAAGAGAATTTACCAGCCTAAAAATGAGTGCCTTACCTCAATTTCTTTCTTTTTTCTTTTTTGTACTCCAATCCGTATTTTAAAAGTGGTTATTCTCATGAAAAGTGGTTACTAATTTTGTATAGAATACAGAAAAAAAATATGGGAAAAAGATGACTTTACAGAAAAAATATATGGGAAAAAGTCCTTTGGAGTAGTTTACCGTGGAAGTTGCTGGCTTGCCCTCTGTTATGTTCTGGACCCTAAATACTACAATATAGTCTTATGCTGCTCAGCTAAGCATTGTTGCCATTCTGCAGGGCATGTAAGGCAGAGGTGTTCCGCCAGGCGTTTGGCTGAGGACAGCGATGGTTTTTCATTTAGTCTGGCACTCCTCCTCTTTTTCCTGCCTCCCTCCTCTACGAGGTAACAACATTTCCAGGAATTTATTGCCATCAGACCAGCTCAGGCTGCTGTGATACGTATTTTATGTGAAATGTATTTCATGCACTATTTTAAATTCTGAATTTTTATTTAAAAACTCTTGTAATTTTATCATTGTTGTACGCTGCCCTGAACCCTGTTTTTCAGGGGAGGGCAGCCTAAAAGTCGAACTTAATAAATAAATAAATAAGTGCTAAAAGAGTTTGGTCATCTTGGGAAGATGATAAACTTAATTAAAATAAGGCTTGGTGGTTTGTTTGATTCACTTAAGGGGAGATGCTTAGAGGGTGCAGGAAGAAGGCAGAGAAAGATCTGCCTGATAGGGTCCAATTATATCTGAAAGGACTGTTATCTACAGTCTAAACGGTACTGTTGGAATCCAAGTATCATACAGGGAATAAGTTTATAGTGAGATGGGAAACCTTTATGCAGACTCTATTATTGGAGGAGAAAACAGAAGAAATTAATTCCAGCTTCACTACACTGAGCATTATTTTTTAAAAATAAATATTTTATATCTTACACTGGGGGGGGGGGGATCTACATCATGGGATCTGCAGTACTGAAGGTGCAGTACTGATAAAGCTAATCTTATAGTTATCCACTGGGACTGTCCCAAAATTGAAGTTTATTTGGTAGACTAATTGATGTTATAACCAGTTGTCCTATCTCACCAACTCCTGATGTCATACTGACTGGGAACATTGTTTCAGGTGGGTAGCCTTGTTGGTATACAGGAAAAGACAGGGTCCAATAGCACCTTAAAGACTAACAAGATTTCCCAGGTATAAGTTGTCAAGAGTCAGAACTCCCTTTGACTCTCAACAGCTGATACCCTGGAAATCTTGTTGACCTTTAGGTGCTACTAGACTTGAATCTTGCTCTTCTGGTTGGTAACAAATATGTCAGAAAATTAATACACAACAATTAATTGGGAATATGCTTTCAATAGCAAAAATCTTAATTGCTTCTATATGGATATCAGATAAGTCTCCCTCAATGGCAGAATGATTTAGTCAAATCTGGCATATAGCCAAATTCATTAATTGCACTAATGTAACAAGTTAAACAGAATCCATTAAGAAGACACAATTTTTATGCATTGTGGGGTTCTTCTGTGTGATAATGGGTCATTCATCTAATACGGAAATTCATTTGTTGTGATAAATCTATGCATATACAACAGTTGTCTTTGTATAGCCCCATTTGTATAAGCTCATGCCATCAATCCTGTTCTAGATGCTTTTGAAAACGTGTAATAAAATTCTTATTAAAAAGCAGAGGGAATTTGGAGACTATCATTAAGAGTAGGGTATAATTCAGGAGGTTTGAACTCAGAGGTTAAGACACTGAGCTGCAGACTGGAAGGTTGGCAGTTCAGCAGTTTGAGACCCTAGTGCCACATAACGGAGTGAGCTCCCATCTCTGGCCCCAGCTCCTGCCAACCTAACAGTTTGAAAGCAAGAAATTGCAAGTAGACAAACAAGTACTGCTTCGGTGGGAAGGTAACAGTGCTCCGTGTGCCTCGGCATTTAGTCATGCCGGCCACATGACCACAAAGTTTTCAGACAGCGCTGGCTCTTTGGCTTGGAAACGGAGATGAGCACCGCCCCCTAAAGTTGGATTCGACTGGCTTTCGAGCAAGGGAAACTTTTTTACAGTTTCAAAGGAGAACTAACTGGGATGTATAAAGGGAATGACAGTATTGCCCATTGGAAACAATGGGAGAGTTTTGAAGGCCCACTGGAGATAATGGGAGGCAGGAATGCCAGTTGACTCGCATGGGCTCTACTGAAATACATTGCAGCACAAAAAAAGTTGCAAAGAAATATGCGGAATGATTTTTCCATTAAGGTCTTTGGGCCCAGACAGGCTACTCTGGGACTGGAATGACAGCCCCTAGAGTGAAAAGACAGTCCCTAGCAATAGAATCTGTGCTCTGGGACTAGAATGACAGCCCCCAGCGTGGAATTACGGTCCCTAGGAAGAGAATCTAGGCTCTGGTACTGGAATGATAGCCCCCAGAGTGGAATGATGATCCCTAGCTTCACCTGCTTCACCTGCATAGAATCTGTGCTCTGGGACAAGTCGAACCTGAAGAAGAAATTAACCAAGCACAGGAATGCAGTCATTTCCCATTAACTGAATTGTGATTTATTTTATTAATAATTTGTTCTGAATGTCTGTGTTTTTAAGGTGGAATTTTTAAGAAGGCAAGGTATAGAAAATCCTAGGTGGCATAACTGTGAGTTTTCTTTGGAGTCACGGCTATGGGCACTGTTCTAAATTACTTCAAAATTTACTAGTACTCACTTGTAGGATATGAGTTTGAAGTGAGAAGATTGCTGCTACTCTGAACTCTGTACATTGCTCAGAAAACGAGTGAACAGTAACTGTTTGGTATTCTGCCCTGGCTCAGAAACTTCAGCCATGCATTTACCAAACAAAAACATCTGTGATGCCTTAATTTAGTAAATTTCAGTAAAAAGTCACCCTTATGAATAAGGCAGAAACAAGACTCTTGTAAATGAACATCCAGGAAAACTTTTAAAATGTTCCCCTACAGGCTTTTCTGTGTTGCCATCCTTACTGTCAAATTTGTGATCATTTGTTTGTCTTATGCATATGGTATGTATATTTGCAGATCTTCAAGTGACTATTCTAAAATTGAGACCGCTGAGATACCACTATAACCACTGGCCAACTCCCACCTTTTCCTGGGTTTAGCTCAGCCCAAGGGCATGGCTAGGGGAGCTCCCATGGGTTCCTAGGCCCCTCTAAAGTTTTGGGGAGCCCCTTCCTAAATCCCATATGGCTCCGCCTCCATAGATAGGGACAATGGCCTGTGATGTCACTGGCTCTTCCCTATGATGTCACTGGGTTTTGGTTATTTTAAGGACCTAGCATAGCAATGCCTCTGGCGCAGGCGCAGCCCCAGCCCCCCCCCCACCCCGAAACGGGAAAGCCTATGCCTCTGGTTAAAGGGGTGATCTTGTCCCCTCAAGTTCCTGGCTGAGCCAGCAGCAAAATATCATACTGTGACAGGGTGGGACAGCCACAGATCTTCAGAGAAGAAGAAACTAGATTTAAAAAGTCTGCTCAGTCAGAAAGGGAGAGAAAAACGGAGGGGAAATTCTGCCTCTGATGGAGTGAAGTGGGCAAGATCGTCATATGTATGTACCCATGGGGCCCGGAATATAGCATGTAACAAGAGCAGCAAGCATGTATCAACAGAACAATCTGCTCAGATGCCTCAAGGAAGTAATCCAGGTGGCAGCGTTCTGTGGACAGCTAGGTAGTTCCAAAAGTCATATGACCTGTAACAAACTTGAAGGACCATCTTCTTCCATATGAACCTACCTGTCCACTCTGGTCATCTTCAGAGGCCCTGCTTTGGGTACCCCCTGCCATCTGAGGCTAGATGGGCAGTAATCCAAAAAGTCTTCTCAGTTGTGGCACTGAAACTTTAGAATTCCCTCCCCAGGGAGTTTCATTTGTCTCCCTCGATTGCTGTCTTCCACCAGTGGGTGAAAATTTTTTCATTTTGTTTGGAATACCCCAATAACTTATTCGCCATCCTCCTTGGTTGTGGTGTTATGTATGTGTACTTGCTTTTATTGAATTATTTACGTATTTATACTTTATTTGACATGTTGCTTTAATGATGAAATGCTTGGAGATCCTATTTGGGTGGAAAGGACTAAGTAACATTAAGACAGATTCCAGACTACAGAACAAAGTAAATGATCTCATGAAAAGGACTGCCCTTTTCTAAGTATATAATCACCATGAACACATAACAGAAACACAAACCTGGATTGGTTTATTGCTTAACTGATTATAATTACTGTGCCTACCTTGGCAATGACCTCTTTGGAGGAAATGATGGAGCGTATGAAGTCAGTAGTGGGTTGTGCCGGGCAGTCAGAGATGGGGCATGTGCAATTCAGAATCAGGTTTTGTTCAATCCGAGTTGCTAAGTATTCATTCCAGCAAGCCTATTTAATATCAACATCAGGGGGAAGAGGTTGGTTAAACCGAGAGATCTACAAAGTATTACCACCAACCACAAACTGCTACCCAAATGGAAGAAAGCCATCTGGTTCAAATCTGTAAACTCTTCATTAGATACCATTTCCCAAAAAGTGACAATATTGTTTTACTCATTCAAACCAAAATGTAACAGGAAGTGTTTCTTCACAAAGTAATTAGCTTGCAGAATTCACTGCTGTAGGAACTAGAGATAGCCACTAGTTAGCCTTAAAAGGGGATCAGGCAAAGTCACTGAGGAGAGGTCCATTAATGACTAAAACGCTCAACATCTAAATGTAACTTTCATGTTCTGAGCTAACAACAGGGGGAGATTCTGGCCTCCATCCCCTGGCTTGTCAGCTTTTATCTGGTTAATCACTGAGTGAAAATGGATTGTTAAACTGGATGTAACACAGGTCTTATCCCATACAGTTGCTCTTATTTGCTTAAACAGGGTTGAGAGCACAGAATAAAAGCATAAATATAAGCATGTGAACAGTTAAAGTAAAAAGCAGGGGTGTAGAACACCTCCATGGTTTCTAATGCACAGACCTGCTGAGAAGGAGGGGAAAGGAGAAAGAGTTGCTCTTCCTGCCCAGTGTCTACCATCCAGAGAGTAAAGGGAGTCAACCCTCACCTTACAGCAATAGTGCATGCAGCAGAGAACAGGTGAATTGTCTTCTGGAGTCAGCTGATTCACACACACTGGACAGTGGGTAACAGGGTCCAAAGGTGGCTGGGGATTTCGCACTTGCAGTCCTGAGGAATACAGCAGTTGCTCTGGGTCCTCCGTATAGCGCTGAATGAGCACATCTACATTCCATTTACAGTGTATAAGCAGGTGCTGGGCTATGTCTGCAGACACACTCAGGGTATCTGAGACCCTCTGTACAGTCTGAGTCATCAGCACCTCAACTTCTTCTTGGCTCATTGTGCGTCCTCTGGGCAGCAGCACCGTCTCCATTAGAACCTCTTCTGTGCCGAGGCTGAAGGTATCTAATCTGTCAGAAGGAAAAGGCCGTATCAACCGCATGTAGACAGGGTCCTGCTCCTGCTGTGCACTCTATATTTATACATGATGTTACCTGAAAGGAGAGAACTTGTTGTTCGCATCTGTCCCAGAAGCTGTTTTCCTGTTCTGGCAATCAGCATTCTGAAAAATGAGCTGAGCCTGGCCCCGGTGAGGTGTGGAAGGCTCTGCAGAAACATACTCGAGGAGCTGAGGACTGTCTTCCTGGCGCCGGATGTAGCCCTGACTTAGCAGATGAAGGATACAGGACAGGACATCAGTGCTGCTGCAGCAAAAGCTCAAGAATTTCAGAGCTGAGCCGGACTCCCATTTCTGGCAGGCATCGATCACCTGAGAGAGGCAGATAGCAAATTAATCCTGTTTTGGCCCAGCAGCTTGACTGAATTACAAAGATCAGAGGTCTTGCACTCCATACCCTGAACACCAGATTGTCAATGTGTATCTCCTTTTCCTCTTTCAGGATCTGGATGAGGAGGCAGCAGATGATGTTCCTCTTCTTCTCAAGGGCACTGCCCTCGTTTTCCCCTACATTTAAGTATGTCTGTTTGGGCAACAGCCATAGGCGCTGGCCAGATGCCCGGGCCAATGTTCCCTCATTCAGCCTCAAGACACCTAGAACCAAAACCAAAAAGTCTTCACAACAACAGGGCTCTCTCCAGTTTCTTGAATTAGCAGCATTACGTTAACCTCCATGAAACCTGGCCTGGTCAACTGCTCCATTAAGTTAGCTGACAGGAACAATCCCACCTCATGGAAATATCCCCAATGGATCAAGACCTCCTCTCCTCCCCCAGCCTACCCCAATCTCTTCGGAAGCTTCTCTGTACTTACTCTGATTCTGGGACAAGATACCATTCTCCTTGGTCATAGGTTTCAGTGCATGTCCGAGGAGGACAGGGGAGAGATTAGTAGCTTGTAACAGTGTCTCCACAGAAACTTCCTAGGACCAATAGGAAAACCAAGAAAGAGGTTACTATGTAGAAAAGGACCAAAGAGGAACGCTAAAATATCTCTTGACAAAGGATTCCCATAGACAAATAGCACACACACAGCAAAATCCCTACTTGCAAGATGGAGGCCCTCAGGAGACGGAGGCCATACTGGCCTATGTGGAAGGCAATGATTCGGATCTACAAGCAAGAGCTCCTACAAAGATCGCCAATATAATACAGAGACCCAAGCTTATGCTACCCATTTCAGCACCATCATTAAGTATGGAATGCACAGAAATTCTGACAATCCACTACAGGTTATTAGACTTTCATGGTACATCATCTTGGATACTGTAAATCCAATGAATTCTTTAGCCATAAAAAAACTGCAAAAGGATCGAGTAGACAGTTTTGGCCCAAGTCTATGGTGAAACCAGGCAATATCCTTGACCAAAAACAGAGGGGAAACTACCAATTACTAAGCCAGTGGCCCCTGTGATCCCACAGTCAACCAAAAAGTTATGATACCGTCCAGAAGTGCACAATATAGAAATTGCCCATATCAAAAGGTGTCTAGAATCAGAACAGCTTGTGTCCTCCCATGTTGCATAATTCAAACACTACTACATAAAGTTCATAGAGAGGGTCTTGTCCACCCCATTCTATATTTTTACTTTTATCCTACAACACAGAATTAATGGGTAGACATCGTTGCCCCATCCACTTCATCCTAACATGAGTCAAATGGAAAGAGTATGACAGATCCAAGACCACTCCGTGAGCGCTGCAGCAGAATGGAGAGTGGAACCCTGATCTCTTAGTTCCACCACACTGGCAACACTCTGCCAGTACTGGCAGTCCTGAAAGTCATAGACTCACAGAATCATAGAGTTGGAAGGGACCTCCAGGGTCCAACACCCTGCACAATGCAGGAAATTCTGTGCCACAGTGAAATGAAGAGTGAAATCAAGAGAGAATCAAGGCAGGCAGAACCTCAGCGCTGTTGAAGCACAGAAGGATGTACATCTGCAGGGTGGACACGTGCAGGATGCAGCCGTGGTACTGCAGCTCGGCATTACCCAGCCATGTCCACTGTAAACGCCGTGGCTTCGTGTGCTCCAGCCCAAAGCGGCTCTGACCTGAACAAGAAAAAGGTTCAGTCAGGGCAAATTCGACTAGTGGGATCATGTTTCCTCACTCCCCCGCCACCCCTGGGTTCTCCAAGCCCTCAAAATCCCGGCTCCTTGAGATTTCTCTCACCATCAGACCATTGGTCCCTTTAGCCCCCCTTCCCCCCCCCCCCCCATCTACTCTGCCTGGCTGCAGTTTTCCCAGGTGAGCCTCTACCCACTTGAACGAGCACCTTTTGACAGGACTGAAACTGGGACTTGCCGCATGCACTGCACAGCACGTGCTCTGCCCCTGCCTTGTGGCCACTCTCTATGCCAGGGACACCAAGACGCCAGCTCTTATCACACAATGGCCTTTAGGGCAGGGTGAAAATATGACAAGGAAGCCACTCTTCCATGGTTGGCTAACTCCTCTCCCAACAGCACAACAGTCCTCTCTTTTCCACTATGTAGGGACGGGATACCGCAGTGGTGGGGCAGGATCCGCACTGGCACCAGCCCAGTAGTGTCTGTGTGCGTGAGTGCGGGGGTGTCCTTTAGATGCCACAGTAAACCCCTTCTCTCAAAAGACAGACCTTCAGCACTGGACCTGGGCATAGAAAGGCTGAAGAGTGTTCCCTACTGGTCACTTCCTGATTCTGGGCCCCTCCCCCGTTTTACAGCTATACCACGAGCAGCACTGATGATTGGTGCCCCCTCTCAGCACTCTGACAGCCCCACACTCACTCTGGGTATAGAAGTCAGCAAACCTGCCCAAGTGCTGACTGAGGGATGGTGGGAAGAATCTGGCTGGCTCCTCCAGGTAGCAGAGCGGGGAGATGGTCCAGCAGCGGGGAGACAAAGCCAGCACCTTCACCTCCGGCTCTTCCTCCTGACTGTTCGGCTCCTCCTCCATGACCTGGGGCGCAAGAGAACCAGTGTCCAGACTGTGGCTCTGGCAAACAAGCCGGGGGTCCCAAGGAGCCGGGGAGACAGGCCAGGGAACGAGGCCCTGGCAGCCGAGGGTCTCTGGCACAACCCCTCCCTCCTCCTCCACTCACCTCTCCTCCTTCCTCCTCCTCCTCCTCCTCCTCCTCCTCGCATTTCCCATCCTGATCCAGTTCCAGGAGATGCTTGTCCAGCTGCTGCAGATGGAAGAGGTGGAACTGCTGCTGCTCCTCCTCCAGCTCACTCAGGTTCTTCAGCATCTGCTGGGGGAAGCGGTTGGGGAAGCAGAGCCCGATGTGCTCCACCACGGCGCTCTCCAGCCACGTCTTGCCCTGGGACAGCAGCCGGTCACCCAGGTAGTACCTGGAGAAACGAGGAGGACCACAGACCTCCCGCTCAGCCACAGCTCGGCCCCTCCGGCCCCCCTTGCCCTGCCGGGACCACGGACCTTCTCCCTTCCAGTACCAATGGCTGAACCTCTACTGGCCATCCTTCACCCCCTGGAGGCGCTGGGCCACCCCTTCCCAACCAGGCCCTGCCTCTAACGCCTTCCCCCTCTCCGCCGCCCGCAGAAGCAGCGCCACGTCCTGCCTCTCCTCCCGACCACCAAGGCCTCACCGGTAGAAGTGCTCGAAGGTGTTGGCCAGTTCCAGACCGGACAGGAAGAGGACAGGCTCCAGGCTCCGCTGCAGGCGCCGCAGGGTCTCCACGTTGCCCGAGTCTGCCCAGCTCTTTTGGATCCACACATCGATGTAACGGGCAAACTGCTCACTCACCTGGAGGGGTGCACAGAGCAGGAGAAGCCAGATGAGCCAGGGAGAGGGCAGAGAAGGGACTCCTCCCACCAGACAAGCAGCAAGAACGCCACAGAAGGGGCTGGTGCAATTTCCCGGGGGCGAGACGGTCCGTGACCAGTCTGTGCTCACCTATGGGGCCTGGAGAAGGCAGAGAAGCTGCAGGAGACCAGGGAAGGTTGATGGCCAGGCCTGGTGCAAGGGACCTCCGAGGAAACCAGGTGCACTTCTCCCGGGGCTAAAACCCAGGGGGAGGCCCAGCCCCTGGTCCCCAGCCCCTGGTCCCCAGCCCCGACTCACGTGCATGGCCGTCAGGAAGGAGAGCTGCAGCAGCCCCCCGGAGAAGCCCTGCCGCAGGGCAAGCATGAAGCACATCTGCTGCCCAAACAGCTCCTCCATGGCAGTGCGGAGTCGCAGGTAGATGTTGCAATATTGCTCCACGAAGTCAGGGTCCTGCCATGAGGATTCCAAAAACCGCTTCACCTGGGCAGAATGGCAAAAGCAGAGGCAAGCCTGTTAGCGGCCCATGAGGACATTTCAGACGTTCCCAGGACCCCCAGGGAAGCATGCTTAGGGTTGCAGCCCTTGGAATGAGCTCGGAGATCACAGAGTTGGAAGGGACCTCCCGGGTCATCTAATACAACCCCCTGCACAACGCAGGAAATTCACAAATGCTTCCCCCTCCACACACCCCAGTGACCCCTGTTCCACGCCCAGAAGATGGCAAAAAACCTCCAGGATCTCCAGCCAAACTGGCCTGGAGAAAAATTGCATCCTGACCCCAAAGTGGCGATCAGCATTTCCCTGGGCGTGTAAGAAAGGGCCACGAGAACTAAGCACTGATGCGACCCTCTCTGCCCTCCCTCTCATGATCTGCCTGAGTTCACACAATCAGCATTGCTGTCAAATGGCCATCTAGCCCCTGTTTGAAAACCTCCAAAGAAGGAGAGCCCACCACCTCCTGAGGAAGCCGGTTCCACTGAGGAACTGCTCTAACTGTCAGGAACTCCTTCCTAATGTATAGCTGGAAACTCTTGGATTTAATTTCAGCCCGTTGGTTCTGGTCCGACTTTGTGGGGCAACAGAAAACAACAATGATGTTTCATTACGTCTGTGTACGTATCTTAAATGGGGGGAGAGGGAGTCCAAAGTCGTAGTTCACCGAGGGCACCAAACCCCCCCCCCGGTGGGCCAACCCCATAAGTCACCAGCATCACACAGGACTGGAGCCCAGAAGCCTCTTCCCCACAGACCTCCAGCCACAGGGTTTCTGAACATGCAACAGCTCCCCCAGTACACACACACACACACACACACACCCAAGACACACAAACAGTGCACTAGTGGGTGCCGACAGCCTGTTAGGGGAGGTGACAACATGCAAACATCAACGTGTGTCGACAGGCAGTCTGTGCCTCTGGCCAAGAGGTCCCCCCGCCCCGCCCTGCGCCCCGCGCCCCATCCCAGGGCCTGCGCTCACCTGCTGCTGGACCACCCCTTTCCAGCACTGTGTGATGCCGGTCGTGCTGCTGGGCTTCTTCTCCACCGGCTTGGCAGCCCCAGAACTCGACTCCTTGCTCTTCCCGTTCTTCCCATCTGCAAAGGGGGCAGGGAACAAAGGTCTTCAGCCAGTGCAGATGACACACACCTCGATCTTACTGGGCTTTGAAAACTTGGTGGGAGGCTCTGAGCAGAAAAAGGAATTCCCTTCTCCCAGCTGGAACTGCATACCCTACTCCCAGTTTCCCTCCTTCCCTGCAGAACCCCCCAACCCAACCCACACACCATCTCCGTTCTTCTGCCTTCCTGCTAATCCTGCGGTCCGGGAACAAGATGTGGGTGAGGAGACCCCTCCCGCCCGCCCGCCCACCTTCAAGGGCTCCCGTCCTGTTACCCTCCCTCCCGTCTTCTGCTCAGAAGGGACGACCTGTCCTTCCTGCTGCCTGTCTGCCTGCCCGCCCAATGGGACGCCACTCACTGGATTTCACCGGGGCCTTCAGCTCCTCAGGCTCGGGGCTACTGGAGTCCACGTGCACCAGCAGGTGGCTCAGTCGCCGCACACGAGAGTTGAAAAGGGCCGCTCGCTTCTTGGCCTTTGCCGCTGCCTTCAAGTTCTCCAGATACTGGCTGAGAAGCCACGACAGGGGGCTGATGCCACTGGGGTCTAGAAGGGCAGGGGAAACACGTGTCAGCAAAGGGCCAGCGTGGCAGCCGGGGGGGGCCTTGCCGGGAAGGGAAGAAGAGCCGGTACCTGGAGAGGTGATGCTCTGCACCAAGGGGGTGATGAGGGCGTCCCAGCAGGTCTTGCCCAGGGCCTGAGCAGCCTCGTCGTCGGGAAGGAAGCGATCGGCAAAGTCCTGTTCATGGCGCAGAGCACTGTTCAGCCTGTGATGCCAAAAGGAGGTGCTGTGTGTGAGAGCCCCGTCACTGTGGACAAAAGCCTGGGGAACCCCTGGCTGTGGGGGAAGGGGGGGCACATCCCCTGGGCCGGGGAAGGGAAGAGACCGCGGCCACTCAGGACGGCCCACGGAGGATACGGGTGCTGCTCTTAGGACAAGGGCAGAGAAAGACTGACAAGTGAGCAGGTGCCGGGAATTGCCACTGGAGCCGGGAGTGTCTCCGCTTGTGAAGCTGCTGAGCCCTTCTGGGGGAGACTCTCCCCCCCTCCCCCCTCAGCCTGAAGCTCCCTGATCTGCAGCCCCAGGGGAAGGAGGAGGACACCTGTTGAAGAGCTGCAGCAGCTGCCTCCGGTCTTCTGAGATTTCCTGGCACCAGGTGTGGGCCTTGGTGGTGTAGAAGAGGAACGTGCGCCGGCACAGCTGCTCCTTGAAGATCGGCCAGAAGGTGGGCTTGGGGCCCAGCACCTCGATGCCACGCACACGTGTGTCAATCCCACCCTGCAGAGAAGACAGAGTTCTCACACACAAGGCAGTTCTCTTCCTGGGGGCAAGTGATACCCTGTCTGGTGTTTACATCTTTTGGCCTTTGCCACACAATCGGAGGGTGGCCCACCACAATGACATTTTGGCTTCTGCACAATAGACTTGCAAATCCTGCTTCAGCAATGAGGCCTCAATCCTTTCTGAATGGCACACCTCAAACTAAAGAACCAAAGTGCTTTTAACATGCAAAACCTGACCACACAGAAAGGCCTCAGGGCCAGCGGAGTGAAGTTCGCTTCACTGCAGTGAGTAACAGAGTTCAGTGTACCTGCTGACAACGCTTGATTTTAATCTGTATGATGGGCCAAAAGCGGATCATGTTCTCCAGAAGAACCACCCTGCTGGCTGAAGGCAGGACATTTACCTGTTGGGAGAAAGGAGAAGGATCAAGCCTTTACCATAGTACAGAATTTCTGGTGCCACAAGAAATCCCTTCATTCACAGAAAGAGGCTGCAGAGTTTTTTCTCTGTACTCCTATCCAAATGAACAAGAGCCCCTCTCACAGAACTGCTGGGAATGCAAAGTCATGTGGCTTATCTTGTGGGAACAGCACATAGAAAAACAATGTTCCTCATGAATGAAACGAGGTGGGAGATTAAATTAAGTTGCTGCTGTGTCTGGGACAAAGTACAAAAGCTATAGGACATCCAATTTCTCAACTGGGCTTGACCTTTTTAAGGGTGAGGAAATGTTATCCAATTTTTGTGCACTATCACAAAGCCAAGAATCTCCCATTCCCAGGAGAGAGTGTGCACAATTTCTCCCAATACTCTCAAAGGCATCAATTAACAAGGGTGCTTGCCTACTGCTAGACCATGTCTAGTCAGTGATAGTCCCTGAAATATAATCTTAAATTCTGGTCAGACACCAGTCTAAACAACTCAGCATGGCTCTGAATACAAACAGGCACAGCGATCACAGCACAGCTAGCCTAAAGAGACAGGAAATGTATGCCAGACCACAACCTCACAATGCAACTGCATCCCTGTGATAACATCACCATGGAGGGACACCCCCACCCACCCCCAGCAGAACTCTCCCTATTTCACTCTTCTGTCACCCTGAAACCTTTAAAGGGCTGAAGTCACTGGCAAGTAGCATTCATTATCTCTTATGAAGACAAAAGATCCACAATATTTATCTGCAAGCAAGCAGAGCAAGAGCCTCTGGGACCTATTTTCCAACCATGCCAACAGATGGGCAATGGATGTATATAAGAACTGCATACAGTTTTGCACAAATCAGCATTAATATCAGATACCTACTTCAACAACATGGAGGGCATAAGCCCCACTCATTTGGTTCTACACAAAACAACATGTATTTCAAATATGTACATGATAAGGTAAAGCAAAGGTACTTTGGGGGTGCCCTATAGGTTGATTCATAGAACTACGATTCCCAGAGAACCACCAGGGCACTTTAGGTTGCATTCCTCAGCACAAGGTTGATCTAATCCCATCTTTCTGCTGCTGTCAGTACAGTGAATTCATGATCCAAATGAGGTCTGGATAGCCATGCAAGACTGTTCTAATGAGCAGCATGTATTCCGCTGCTGACAGATTCTAATTTATTGGCAGACTAGAAGTGCAGCAGGGCAGCTTGCTTCTGCCCACAATCCCCACAACTCCCTGTGCTATCATCAGCAAAGACAAGGCAGGCAAGAGGGATTGAAGAACAGCAATTCTGAGGAATGCAGTCTTCCCATTAAGTGCATAATATGATATGCTGGAGAGATGTTGAGCAACATATTTAAACTTGAAGGCCAACCCAGGCGTTTTGTATAAGCACATGATCTGAGGTTGAATCGCAACATGGTGTAGAATTTTCAGTGTAGAGCCTTCCAATTCTTGAATTTCACTGTCAGGGCAAGAACAGGCCAGCTTTAGAGGGAGATGAAAAGATGAAAAACACTGTGCAAAAGATCAACTAAACTACTGTATATATCCAATAAACACTCTAAAAAGCTGTATTTGTCTCATTTGTCAATAATTACAATCAACCAATCATTGAACAGTATATAAGGCGTTGCCCATGTTAGAAATACACACACTCTTTTTCATGTATATCCCCCCCATGTGGACAAAATGCTAAGCATAACCAATCAAATTCATCAGGGGTCCTTTCGTAGAAAAAAAGCTGCAGGAGCTCATTAGCATAACTCATTAGCATATGCCACGTCCCTTGACATCACTGGAAGTGTGTCAGAAAGGGAATGTCAGTTTCAGCCCCATTATACCCTATGGGCCATTGAAATCAATGGCAAAAACTCATAGGGTATATGAGAGGCTGGAGGAAAGGGGATTTGAGGGAGGGGCTCCAAACTTGCAGGGTAGCAGCTGGGGCCTCTCCTCGAAATACCCACCAAGTTTCAAGAAGATTGGACCACGGAATCCAATTCTATGGGCCCCCAAACAGGTTGTCCCATTCCCCTCCATTGTTCTCTATGGTGGGAAAAACTGTTACCTTTTTTTCTACCATAGAGAACAATGGAGGGAATGGGGGCAACCTGTTTGGGGGCCCGTAGAATTGGACCCCCTGGTCCAGTCTTCTTGAAACTTGGTGGGCATTTGGGGGAGAGGTCCCAGCAGCTACCCTGCAAGTTTGGAGCCCCTTCCTCAAACCCCCTCCCCTCCAGTGGCTTTTAAAGTTGCAGCCGAATTTCGGCGGCAATTCGGCAGCAGGCTGAATCAGATCAGAGAATCTGATTCAGCCCATGGCTGCCCTAGTGGCCACTCCTGAGCTGGCGGAGCTTCGCTCCCCCTCTCTCCGGCCCCAACGGACCCCTGAAATTCATAAAGATTAGAAAAAATATCTCCGAATGGAACTGATTAGATTTCCTACAACTAAAACATACCATGCAACATAGTTTAGTGCTAAATGGAAAATTCCAAAATAAATCAGATCAGAAAAAGGGGAACCTGCTGTTCCTACGATACGTAAAGTCCAATACAGGTTTGGAATTTTTCTAATTAATGTTTTTCTAATTTAGTTTTTCTAATTCAATGATTGGCTGATTATAATTATTGGCAAATGAGGCAAATATAGCTTTTTAGAGTGTTTACTGGATATATTCAGTAGTTGCACAGTGTTTTCCATTTCTTCTTTTCCTCTTCCTTCATACACCGTGGTCCTATTGTTTTTGTAATTACTCAGCTTTAAAGGGAGGCTGAGGCACTCACAGTATTGAGCTCAGTAGTGATGCTGGATGCATTCTCCCCTCCCATGACCACAATCCGAGCTGGCATATAGCTGGAATCCTCACTGGCCACTAGCAAAGTCATCTGCCTGCAGCAAGAGAGAAAATACATTCAGTGTTTGAGCCAAGCATCTATACAAAGGAGAAGCAATCTGCCTTGAAGGCTAGAAGCATGTCACACATACCAACCACACTACAAAGCCCCAACTCTCATCCCCTCCCCGCCCCCCCCCCCCCCCAAGAATCACTCACAAGACAATCAACCAGTCCTACTTGCCCAGAGATTCCTAACTGATCTCTGCTGGGACTCACCTGACTACCACTCCCCGATGCATATAAACATTAATGTAGTGGGATCCAGTGCTCCCATTTGACTCCCAGTATGTTTTCGAATTCCTGTCTGTTAACTTGCTGGCCCGATGGGGGTTAGAGGAGACTTCCATTCTCTCCCAACATTTGTCTTCCTTCACTTCCACATTGGACCCTAGGCAAAAGAATTTGGAGTTGCAGAGAGTCAGGGACAACACAAGCAGGTTTGTGGGGGATGAGATCCCCACCTTCCTTGTTCCTTTCAGAAATATACGGATCTCTCACCCTGGCAAAGATTGCGCAGGAACACATCAAAAAAGGGGATGTTGATAGGCTGGTGACTACGCCTGTGTTCCTCTATCTGACCGAGGACCATCTACAGGGACAAACAAAGGCATTAACTGAGAACACAGAGCCATGATTTACTTGCTTTTCACCCCACCAGCTCTAGCAATCCAAACTAACAGAAGAGCCTTAGAATATGCCAAGCATATTTCTGAGTGCAGCTGCTGACCAAACCAGTCAACCCATCTTAGAGGAGAAAACAGGACCACCAAAACTCTACAGAGCACCACTTCTGCTGCACTGGCCCCTTATATGAGTTCAGCTTGCACTAGTTTACACCAGATGCAGCTAGCCAGAGGGCTGATTCTCAGCACTCTATTTGTTGTTTGGCTTGCCAATCCTATATCCTAAAAGGTATCAGGTTCACCTGGATGCAACCAGCCAGGATGCTGGTCGTCATCTTCTTATAAAGGCTGGCATATTTCTCACAGTCTGTCACGAGGTCACGCAGCTCTGTCACCAGCAAGAGATTGGAGTTGTGCTTGTCCATAGCTTTCGTCAATGCTTCCTTTGTGCCGACACGACACATCACTACTGCACAGTCTTTGTTGGTGGTGGCCAGACGATGCAGGAAACGGATAAATTCCTGCACAACCTGAAGACAGATGCAACAGCTGGTAGGGTACAGGGCTAGGGTATCCACTGAGACTGCTCACACACACACTAGGTGGTTTCTGTTGAGTGATACCCCTCTGGACAAAGAATGGGAATGGCCCTATGATAGTAGGGATAGGGCGATTCATAAATGTAATAAATAATAATAATAATGACTCAGGTTCAAATTCCTATTCAGACACAAAGCTCACTGGGTGATCTTGGGTCAACATCCCCTGTCACACAGGAGTGTTTGTGAAGGTTAAAATGGTACAGGGCACAGAAAAGCCTCTCCATTTTTACTGGTACCCTCCAAGTTTCAGAGGGCAGCCATGTTGGCCTGCAGTAGAACTGTTAGTCTGTGAGATGCTACTGTACTTGAATCTAACAAGATTTTCGGGGTATAAGCTTTCAAGATTCAAAGCTCTCTTCATATAAGTTGGAATGGATATCTGAATCCTTATGTCAATAAACACCCAGGGTTAAATAGGTACACAGGATTCTTACCTCACTATAGGGCTAATTTTCTGCCCCAAACATTCCCCCTCTGAGCTAATCAATCTAATTGTAATGCACAATGTACCTCTGCATCCTGGATTCCTTCTTGTGACCCTCCCACCTTCTAACTGGGATATAAGGATTCAGATCTCCATTCCAACTCTTATCTGATGAAGGGAACTTTGACTCTCACAAATTTATCCTCCAAGCTGGATTCCACAGCGAATTTCCAAGAATCAAAGTGGAGGGGTCACCAGTTTCCTCCCCCGTTGCAGATTTCTGACCTCCCTCCCACCCATGCTGTTCCTGGAGGAGGATCACTTGTCCCCCAGGAGTAGCATTTCAGAGGGCATTTGGGGTGCAGTGGGAAGAGGGAAAGAAGAAAGGTCTCTTCCACTTTACAGCTGCTCCAGAATAAGGGAAAGGCACCAGAAGTATGTTACTTCTGTTCTGTGTAATCAGCACAGGTTACCAGTTAGTTCTACCTAGAAACTGCAGTAATCTTCAGAATTCCATCTCCATTCCTTCTAAAATGGGATGGATGACCACCAGAGAGAACCTTTTAGATAGTGGCACCACAACTTTGGAATGGCTGACAAAGGAGACTCTCTGGTCCCCCTTTCTTAACACTGTTTGGGCATTCATTGGGCTGCTCAAAACTGCTCTATTTTGTATTGTCTACTGACTATCATGGGATCTGTTTACTGTCTGTAGTATTTAGATGATGCTGATTATTATACTGCTGACTTAGTTGTTCTACTTTATGATCATTTTACTTCATTGTAAGCCACCTGAGAATCCCATACAATACAAAAAAAATGTTAATAATAAAAGAAGTAAAATCCCATTTCTCAAGAGCACACATTTTAAGATTATTCTTGTTCATGGGAGGGAGGTATTAAAATAATGCATCATACTCCCCCTGGAATCTTCCTTGTGCAGGATGCCTTGTACTTCTTTTGAAAGATATATGTGGCTTTTGGACCAGCATGCAAATACATGAAAGGAAGTACCACCAGCACACTGAAGGCAGTGTGCTAACCTGCCTGCTCTCTACTTCCAACCAGCTGTGTTTCTAGCGTCTTTAAATCTGGTAAGGAAATAGATTTGGATCCCTGAAAGATGCAAGACTAGAACAGCCTTGTGCCCAAGTCCAAAATGATTACAACCTATAGAAGAATTAATAGCCCACTTTGCCCACACATGCCAAGCTCAGGCATTTCAGACTTAAAAACAAAAGAGGGCCCCATTCTAGTTTTCCAATCTAGCTGCCAGAATCAGATTTTTCCTCACCATAAGTGACCAGGAAAGTGGCTGGACAAACACAGTGACTGACAACAATCTTGTCCTTGCATGAGCTGGTGTGTCACTTTGTATATGATGCCTCAGCTCCCGTGACCCACAACAAACTCAGCTGTGGGTGTCTCTAACACATTTTAGGGGCCAGACAAGATTTTTAATTTTTAATTAGACTGGAGGGGTGAGGAGCTTTAATCCTACCTCCTCTGCATAGTTCCACACTGCAACCACGCTCCAATCAGAGATTTCCCAGCATCTTATCTAGTGTAACTTTCATTTTGGAATTTGCAGGCAGGGGCCAGGAGTGCTTTCCACCACTTACAATGCATTAGAAAGTTACAACTCCATAAAGATTTGCTCTCTCACTGGAATTTCCTAAATGGCTTTCAGCAGAGCCTCATGTTTTCAAGTCTTTCAAGTTAACACTCCAACAAATCCCTCACCTCCCGCTCATTGCTGTGGACACTCATAGAAGACAGACAGGGCTTAATGCACTCGTGCCAGGGCAACACGTCTTCTTTGGAACTGTCCAAAAACTTATTCAAAATCCTGGGGCAGAGAGAATGAAAGAGAGTGTTAAAGGAGAAGAAAACTCAGTTCAGTTCTGTCTGGACATGAAGCCAAGGGCAACAGGGCCACTCCTACACCCACTGCTTAAGAACCATGGAGTCTAATCACACCCTTCTTCGCAAGACAAGATCATTTGTTTTCTTTAAGATGTTCAAGAATGTCTTACAATTAGAACTCCTCCACAAGTCGTGTTTGCTAGACAGCTCCCAACTGTTCACAAGGTGTCATAAATCAACGGTTTGCTTGAAGACTGCCCAAAATTGTCCAATGACAACCACAACAATACAGCAAGCTTTCTCCCTCCTGATTTTTTTCACACTGAACGGAACCTTGGATACCCACCGTGAGGTTTCCTTCTGCTCTGAGGTTACGAGGGCATCTTAGAATGGGTGATTCCCACCAATTGCTCAGGGAGGCAGGACTAAACTCTTCAACTTCCTGTCTCCTGTGTGGGAATCACCCTGGCTCAGTTTGGTTGCTTCACAAGCTAATGATTCCAGGAACAGGAAGGAACAGAACAGAGATAAAACAACAACCAGAACTGTTAAAAGCATAACAGATGATGATGATGATGATTGATTGATTAAATTAAATTTATTAGGCCACCCTTCCCTGCAAGCAGAGCTCAGGGCGGCTTACAGAGCAAGTACAATCAGAGAAGAAATATGAGTTGGGTTAAAGAAAGATTAGAGCCAGCAGGCATCTTCCTCTGCAATTTGGTCCAACAGGATTGGTCAGACTCAATTTGTGTAGTGAGAGCCAGTTTTGTGTAGTGGTTAAGAGCAGCAGGACTCTAATCCAGAGAACCAGGTTTGATTTCCCAATCTTCCCCATGAAGCCAGCTGGGTGACCTTGGGTCAGTCACAGCGCTGAGCTCTCTCTCTCAGCCCACCAAAAAGTCTAGTGTGCCACCTAGTGGTGCATAATGCTAAAGAGTCAGAACTTTGGCTGCCAGACTAATCCTCAGATCTCCTGGCTATACAACACACACTGCCGTGCGATAATTAATTAACTGGTCAGAGTCAGGATCAGTGTTCCCTCTAAGCTGAGTTATTGTGAGCTAGCTCACAGTTTTTTAGCCTCCGGCTCACACTTTTTTGTCGTAGCTCAGGAAGAATGGCTCCAGAGCAAACGAATTTATGCAGTAGCCAAATCACTCATTCACAGTTTTAATGCCAGTAGCTCACAAAGTAGAATTTTTGCTCACAAGACTTTACAGCTCAGAGGGAGCATTGCTCAGGATCCTGCTTTTGAAGACATTCCTCGATTTTTTCCTGTTTTTTATTTGTTTGTTTTGTTTTTTGGGTGGGACAAAGTATCCATTCTAACCTCAGAGTAGAAGGAACCCTCATGGTGAGTATCCAAGGTTCTGTTCTTGCTCTGAGGAGGAGGGCATCTTGGAATGGGACTTCCAGTGGTGGTGTCCAAGTGACAGGTGTGAATGTCAGCATACTATCTTGTAATGCAGGCAAGATGACAGCTCAGGTAAAGCATAGGTAGATCATCTTGATCTAAGAGTGACAGCAGAGGGATCATGTGTACAAGTCACCTGATAGAATTGCATCAGCTTTACAGTAGTCACAGTGACTCAGCACTGTGTTTTGATTGGTGCTTACCAGTATATATTCAGTGCTATTAGACTGTACGTTCTCTCTCTGGATCATTGATTTGCCTGAGTAGCATTCTGTCCGTTTGTGTGGAGATTCTACCAGTGCTATATATGGACTGTAAATACTTTAATGTAAATAAACCACTGTATATTTGAGCACTAGCCAGCACTGTTGTGTGGACTTTATCACCACGCTTCAATTGTGCCGACAGGGAAGGGACAATCTTCTACCACATCCTGCAGCAGTGGCTGAAAAGGAATTAAGTTTGTAGTGTCTGATGAAGGTTGAGACTGAAGACTATGTTGCCACCTTGCATATTTCCTCCACTTAGACTTTGATGATCGAAAGCTATGCTAGTGGCTGCACTTTTCACCGAGCGGACCATGATCCCTGCTGGAGCCGGAATACTGCTTGCCTTGTAGGCATGGGAGATGCACTATTGAACAGTGTAGCTGATGGGAGATCTGGGTATCATCTTTCCTTATTTGGGGCTCCTAATGAAATGAAGGGACAGTCCGTCTTTCTGATAGATTCTGTACATTGGAGGTAAATTCTGAGGGCCCTCCGGAGGTCTGAGAAGTGCCACTGTCCTCCTTGGGGTGACTAGGGCAGAAGGAAAGGTGAATCTCCTGACTCCTGTGAAAAGTTGAGTTCACCTTACCGATGAGGGTGAAATCCAGCCTCAGTACCACCTTGTCCTCATGGAAGACACATATGCCTTTTCTAGATGACAAGGCTCCCAGTTTTGAGACTCTTCTAGCTGAAATCACTGCCATGAGAAAGAGGGTTTTTGTGTACAGCCATTTTAGGGGGAACCTCCCTGAAAAACTCAAAAAGAGGATTAGTGAGAGCTGACAGAACTATATACATTGTCCGTGAAGGCAACCTGGGGACCACCGTAGGGTTGACCTGTGCAACCCTTTGGAGAGAGAAGAAGATATGAGGATATCTAGTCAAAGGATGCCAGCTACATAATGTAGGACTATGGCAACAGCTGTTACCTTGCAACAAAGGGCAGATGTTTGTAGTTTTTGATGAACACCCTCTGAAGGAGGACCAACCGATGGCCCAGGCCAGGGCTGAGGGGTTTGATGTGCTTGCACTGGCATTACCTCAAGAAGGTTCTTTCACATGTAGTATTGTAGATACATCTTGTGGAGGCACTCTTGGAAGCCATGGTCTTTGTGACCTTTGAGGAGTAGCAGAGGTTCAGGAGTCCATTCCTTTCAAGAGCCACATTGCAAAGAAGTCCCTCTGGTTCAATGAAGGAGCCTGGCATGCCATCATACTGAACTGGCCGCTGAGAGAGCCGGGGGGGGGGCATCCAACGAAGGAGCCTGGTGTGCCATCATAGCCCCCAGGGGCAGCCAAGAGAGCAATTTTCATGCATTTTTATGGTGCATTTTTAAGCACTTTTGGGCTTTAGCAGTCTTCCTAGGATGTTCTCAGCTAGACTCAGTGGGGGAGCTCTCTTCACAAGGGACAGAAGGAAGGAAGAGAGGAACTCCATCATTTTCAGAGGTAAATTTGTCTCTTTATGACCCTCCAGAGCCTCCGAGGCTCACTGCTGGGCCATTCTCTTCCATGTTGCTCCAAGGAAGGAGGGGGAGGGACAGCAAAGAAAAAATTGCAAAGACAAAAGCAGCAGCAGAAACAACAGGAGGTGTGAAAGAAGGAGTGAAGAGAAAGAGGGACAAGGCTGGAGTGGTTATGAAACTTTCCCTCAGGTATGAAATCACTCTAGGAGAAAAGCAAGTAAAAAAGAGCAAAGAACTTTGCTCCCAAGCTGTACTCTCTAATGAAGCAGGAAGCAAACTGAGCCAGGGTGACTCCCACCCAGGAGACAGGAAGTTGAAGAGCTTAGTCCTGCATCCCTGAGCAATCAGTGGGAATCACACATTCCAAGATGCCCTCCTCCTCAGTGCGAGAATCTGTATTCCTTCAGACAGGCCATCTACCTACAAGTAATTTCTCAACACGGTGATCTTGGGAGAACTGCTCCAGACAGTGGTCCCAAATTTTCAGCAAGCTCTATCTACAGAGGTTCAGGAAATTCCACAGCTCTCCAAGTTGCAACCAAGGATTTTTTTTTGGGGGGGGGGGGGGGGGAATCTTGACCATACCCTACAGTGTGCTATGTCAATTGCTTACTCCAGTTCTCCAGTTTCTATGCCAGGCTTGTGGTGCTGCATGAAGGCCAGCCATTTACATTATTTCCCAATATTTCCCCACCTCTCAAACTCCCATGCTAAGCGTCCACTGGAAGGGCTAAATGCACCATTGTGAGAAACCACTGCTCAAGACACATTGCTTTTTTGATATCCTCCATGCCTAAGACCTGTTCTAAAAGGTCCACTCCATGACAGTGAAACCCTACTCCATCCCCCTCCATAACTCTAACCTTTCAGTCCCCCAGACTGCTCTTCTCCCACCAGCTCTTCTTCAGACACACCTATGCTTCAAGCTCGTTTTTTCCTCACCTCAACACCCCCAGCTGTACAGACTTCTCTGCCCCCAGCTGTTCCAGGGTTTTTAGCAGCAGCAAGAAGTGTTCACGGTCTGGCAGAAGCTCAGAGCCATCTCCCTCAGTGCCAATGCCCTCATCACAAAGGCAGTGCTCCAGTGCCAGCACCACCTCCTTCGAAAAGCTGGTGTCACGGAGGCTGCTTAGTAGAGCTGGCACATCCATGTCCTTAAGCTCAAAGGTAGCCTCAGGATCTGGCGAGGGGGAAAGAGAAAAGAAAGACAAGGCTCCTGTGAGACAAAACAACATCCCCTTAAATGAGCTATGGGAGAACTTTAGTTGATGATCATGGCCCAGTGACTAAGAGCCTGGAAAACTCGAAGCCTGAGGGATATAGTGCTTCTTACCTCTTCCCTTTTAAAGCTCCTAAAAGGAGCAAATAGAGAAGGTACAGACTGGTAGCCTTCACCGGGACAGCCCAGTCTCTGAACCCAAGTAAGGTAGGCCCTGGTTAGTATTTGGAGGGAAGACCACCAAGGAAGTCCAGGGTTGCAGTACAGAGGTAGGCAATGGCAAGGCAAACCACCTCTGAATGTCTCTTGCCTTGAAAGCCCTATGGGGTTGCCATAAGTCGGCTGAGACTTGACAGCAATTTCCTCCACCACCAAATGGTAACAGCCAGATCACTTGTAGTTCACTCTGAGAAGAAAGTTCATGGATGAGAAGCACCAATACACAGTGCTCTACAAAGATAAGGGAACAAAGTATACTAATATTCTCCAGGATCAGAAAGATTTAGGACTTGTTGAACTTGCAAGCAAAGGAGTCAAGGCATTCTTGGGGTCTTTTCCCATTTCACAAGAGAGTGTTTGGAAATAAGCAACTGATGGAAAAACAGCACAGACTTTGGCACTTGCACACTTCAAACTGACAATCAAATGCAAAGGAAGATTAAATATCTGCAGGACAGGTGCGGATCCCTACCTGCATTCTCCTGGCTCAGGGGCAGCTTGTGCTCGGCCAGGCGGTTGAGGACTATTCGAGCCAGCATCTCACTGGAGCTCTGGCCTGAGCGGCAGCAGTTCTGCAGAACTGAGTGGAGGTCACAGTTTCCCAGCTGCTCTGCCAGACCTTTGTGGTTGTTGATCAGCATTTTCAACACCAAGAGCCCATTCTGCACTGCGGAAGAAGCCCTACGGAAAGGAGAGATAAAGGGTGACTGCCTGGTGCGACTGGCAATCGCCATTCCACTGGGCAGGAGGAAGAATGAACAGGAGAGCAGCAGTCCAAAGAGCAGCTCAAGGGGCCAGCACCACCAGCCAACCCCAGAGGCCAGCCGTTCCTGCAGCAGCAGACAAGGAGCCCATCAGATTGTCTGTCCGCAAGGAAGGAGGAAGGAGAACTCAAGAGAATGGTGAACCAAGCCAGGGTTCCTGCATGGATGGAAACTAGTGTGGGCTTGCTTCAGCCTGATAGATCACTCCTCCCCTACCTAGCCAGGTTAACCATTTGCTCTTACCCAGGTGTGCCCAACATCTTCTGAATAGCAGCAGGGATGGCACAAAGCAGGTTGTCAGAGTCTTTGCCGGTAGCAGAGCCGATGCTGGCAAAGATCTCTCGCATCATTTGGGTATCAGAATAGTTCAGGAGGTAGGACTTCCCACTGGTGCCCAGTAGATCACAATTCCCAGCACCCACCAGCACCTTCAGTGCCTAAAAGAGGAAAGCAGGCAGGTTTGAGAACTGGGTCAAGCAGTCAGGAGTAACAAAAATACCCCACACACACACACACACACAATGACCTCATCCATCACCACTTCCTTCCTACTGAACCCCAGTTCTTTCAACTGTTGCCCATCTTCGCACATACAACAGCCCTGGCACATATGGCTCCCCCTCTCCTTCTCATTGCCTGCCTGCCTCATTTCTCCACCCACTAGCCATATGGTTCTTCTTCACTGTCTTCTAGGCAAAGGCAACTTCATGAAAGGTGGATTTATTACATATAGGCAAGACAAAAATGTGTGTTATGGGACACACACAGTCCTACATGGAAGTGATTATCGGTGCAGGAGTTCACCTTTTACAAAGCAACTGTGCTAGCACTGGCCTCTCCAAATACTTCTGAGCTTGTCTGAGTCTAGGAAGCTGGCCTACATCTTTTCAAATGACCTTCCCTTCCCACGGCAGGCAGCCTTTGCCCAGCGCGGTATTCTTACTTACTGCCAGACCAGCCTGCTGCACCAGTGCTGATGTGGGGTACTCCTGCATACAGCCTAGCACGGCACGCACCCCACCTTCTGTAGCGAAGAGGACCCGCCAGTCATACTTTGCCACAAGCACGTAAAGCAATCGCAATGCCATCACCACCAGCAGCTTCTCCTTCAACTGGTTGCTGAGCAGCTCCACCAGCATTTTCACCATCTTCTCCCTGAGGGCAGCAAAAAGGAGCCTTGTAATCCTGCAGTTGTGTGATCCCTTAAAATTGGGCAGAACAAGAACCAGCCCGCTGCCCAGACCTCACCAAGGAAATTGAACCCAAGAAACTGGAGACCAGCTCAGTAGATGGTAAGGAGAAAGCATCTCCAAATTCAGAAGAAGGTACATATAAAAGCAACTATGCATTAAAGCATGAGACCTACTTGTGATTTGTTCATTTAGCTTCATATCCCATTCTCACCGTAAGGCTCAGGATAACTAAAAAGCCTTTATTGTTTTTACCAAAAATGCAGATTTGAATACATGTATTAAGACGCATCTCAGTCAGAAGAGAAATCTCTATTTCAAAAGTCTCAGCTATTACACAAGCATCAGCTAATGTCCTGCTTTCCCCACCCACAGGAACATGCTCTTGTCCTCCAATAAACCAATGGAGCTGGAAGACGCCATGCTGCAGCTCTTGCATTGGGCAGAAAAACCAAGGCAACTGACCTGACGGTGAGTCCACCATCTGCTTTAATGACCTGTCTTGCTTGACCAGGTTCCTCCTCCAAGAGCTTAGTGATGAGCCTGAGACCGGCTATCTGCAGCCCAACTTCAGAGCTTGATTTCTGGATGATATCCCCAATGTCTGCTATTTTTTCCAAGGAGCTCCTCTTCCCTGTCAACTTCATACTGCAAAAGACTGTCCAGGATTAAAAGACAGATTAGTACAACATTCTTTTAACTAGAGTCCCATTTCAAACACTCTGCCCCTGAGCGAAACCACAGCACCTCTTTTCTGTGCTACTGGCTTCTTCCTCCAGAAACAAACATGAAAGCTTCCTGCGGTCCCATGCCTCCCTCCCAAGAATGCTCAACCAAAAGGCAAGCAGGGATGATGGCTGGCACTTACCTTTGACCTTCTCATCCAGTGTGTCTGGGAAGGCAAGTCCTTCTGCTTTGAGGAGCTCATTAATCAGCTGTGTGTCAGTTTTCTCTGTTGGGGATGGAGCTGCAGAAGGCGATTCAGCAGAGGATAGCTCTTTCTTTGGCTTTTTGGATGCCATGGCTTCAGAAAGGCTACCACACTCTGGAAGGGTCACGTCCCCATTTTGGCAGTTCTGCTCTGCCCTTCCCTTGCTGAAGGAATACTTGAGATAGATGTGGGAGCTCTGCAGGTCGCTTCGGGTGCAGCCCTGGCACAGCTTACTCAGCAGCTGCAGCACTTTCTGAGCCAGCTCTACTGACACAGACAGCTGGATCAGGCCTTCTTCGTCTAGTTCTGACAGCTTCAAATATAAGAGAGACAATTAAAGTGTAAATATGTGTGTCTCTGTAACCACCAGGGGTCATTTCGAGCTGGAATGAGCTGGGATGGCATTCCGGCAGGAACAAGCCCAGGAGTGGCAAGCCCTGCCCCCAGTTCCCAGCAGTCCTCCCAGCAGCTCCCTTCTCCTGCCTTCCCTGGCTTTTCCGCCTAGGTGGGTGAGCCAGGGAAGGCCCTTGAAGGAGCGGGGAGGTATTTAAATGCCTCCCCTGGCCTGCCTGCCGAAGCGGGCGAGCTGACAAAGCCTTGGAGAGCCCACCGAGGCAGGCGAGCCGGGGAAGGCCCTTGAAGGAGCAGGGAGGCATTTAAATGCCTCCCCGTGCCTTCCCCCTAGTTATTAGTTATGCTAATGAGATATGCTAATGAGCTCCTGCACCTCTTTTTCTACAAAATGACCCCTGGTAACCACATTGTACTTCCCAAAGTCCAGCCACAGCCTTTAGAGGTTAGAAGAAGCAGAGGAATTTCTTGACCCCACTCTTTCAAAGTGATCCAGCCATAGGGTAAGCTAAAGGAGAGGGAAAACACAGGTTTTTTGCTGACAAATTGCACCTTGAGTGCTAATGAACTAGCAGGTAGCAGCTATAGCAGTTACCCTTTCAATTTACTCAATTTCCCCTTCCAAGCAGTTTCCTGCTCCTTTTCCATCCCCTTCTTCTCATGCTGTACTTTTCCACTTACCTGCTCTTTGCCGTTCTGCTGGATGAAGTGAACTACTTCCTGCTGTTCATGCTGTTCTAGCTTCTTAATGAAGAACAGCAGCTCCCACCATTCAGCCCGGCTGAGGGTCCCAGTGTGCTCACTTATCTCATCCGTCAGGTATGGCAGAGAATAAAGACCCCCAAGTGGCTTACAGTAGAAGGTCCGAGTAACTGCATGCAGGAAAAACAAAAACATCTAGCTCTGTCTGATATACATAATAGTTAATGCCCAGTTGTATATCAGACAGAGCTTGTATGGCTTCCATATACACCCAACTTGTATGGCTTCCATATACTTGTGTTCCATCCAACTTCACTCCAGTAACATGTGAAGTCACACCACTACAGTAGAAGGGCAGATCACACTGGATGACACTATGCCAGCATCCTATGCTACTTAAAAATGTTACTGGAATTGCATAGGATTGAGCCACATAGAAAACCAAACCACACTACTTGGGTACCAAGGAACCAGGCCTATCAACTGGCACAGGAGATAGTTCTTTATAACAGACACAAGATATTCATTATTTTTAAAAAACACATGTGATTTCAGAAGTCACACCCATGTCAGAGGGTGAAAAAAATGTGTGGTCAAAAAGATACACTTGCCTATTTCCTAAACTACCTTCTTCCCCACCTCATATTTCATTAGCACAATTGTGCTGACTTTCCAAAATTATATTTTATACATTCTGATATTTTCCATTATCTCTTATTTTCTTCCCCAAAGAAATTCCATGCTCCCATATATGTGGTGAACAGCAACGATGCGTGAATACAACAGAATGATCAGGAAAAGCAGACTATTTACCAGGCATTTCACCTCTCCAAAGAAAAGCAAGGCATGAAAATAAAGATGGTTACCATAAACACGCATAAGTAGGGGTTGGGATTAAGATGCCTCTAATCTTACCTGCAGGGAGTTTCAGGTTCTCTGCTAGACTGGATACCTTATCCTGGGCAGCCTCCTCTTCTGGTTGCTCCCCAAAACCAGTAATTTCTATCATGTGCCAGTGTACCCAGTAGGTATGTCCTGTAGACTGCCATAATACCTGCAAGTCAAACTGCACAGTTAGAACAGCTGCTCCCCCTCCCCAACACTTCCATGTCACATAACAGGAGATGGAAATACTCTTAATGAAATGGAGAATAAGAAACTTGGCAGAGGTATACACCAGGGATCAACAAATTCGAGGTCATCCTGGGCCCAGCAATGTCACTGTGGCACCTAGTATTTTTTGTAGTGGCAATAACTAGAAAATATAATTATACATAACTATTTTGAAAGAGGTGGTTGTGAGAACCCTCCTTAAGATGGCAACCCTGGGCCCAATTGACCTAAATAACTATGCCAAGTGGCCAGGATTCCATTCTTTGGCAAGGTAACTGAGCAGCTGGGAACTACACCATTTCAGACAGTCTTGGAGGAGACAATCTAGTCCCATTTCAACCTAGGTTCGGGCTTCAGATACAGCCCGTCACCCTGACTGATGACCTTCTCTGGGATAGTGACAGGAGAGGGTGAGGTGAGGTGGGTGGTGACTAGAGAAAGGGCACTTTCTGTGGTGGCACCTTGCCTTTGGAATGTCATCTCCCCTTGAGGCTTGACTGACATTTGCTTTTCTTTCTTTTAGTAGCCAGGCCAAAACCCATCCTTTTTTTCACCCAGGCTTTTATAATTAAAGGTTTTATCTGATCATCTGTTCAATGGTCTGCTAGCTTCTGTTTAATGGATAGTTTAAATGTGGTTTATGTCCACAGGCTTAATGTAATATTGTGACGTGGTTCTAACTGTAAGCCACCTTCAGCAGGACTCTGAAGAGGCGACATAGAAATATCCGACATAAATAACCCTGAAGGCTGAAATATGAGTTGGGCTCCTAAATTTCCGATCTGGCTTCTAGAACCATTTTTTTTTGCAAGCTCCAACATCTATAACATGTAATAAGCTTGAAAGTGTAGGGGAGAGGGTGGTTAGCCTTTAGTTATGTCAATAACAGACAAAATCCTAGATGAGCTTATAGAAATGTTATCAGCTTACATGCCTATTTGCCTCCAGGCTCTGTGTTTTGAAATAACTTGACCCTCCACTATTTGTTTTTCTTCCTTGAATGAAAGTGTTGTAATCTCATACCTACAGCAATCAACCGGTGAACCTGCCAGCATCCAGCCAACATCATATGCTAGCATAGCAGGGTCTTAAGATCTGGACCTGGGAAATGTGCTTCTTCCTTCATTTTTTAATTATTGTAACATTCAGTAGAACTGAAAAGACTGCACAATGTTTTCTGTCATTTGGGCTGGCCTCAATAAAAGGTTTTTGCTTCTTTTTCTGGATTTTGCATGAGCCAGCATGGTTTTTTATGTTTTCCTCTTTTGTATGAAGTCTTTATAAAACTCAATATGGCCAAGGCTCATTTCTGAATTTTCCACACTCAAGCCTTCCTTATTGCTCTAGAACACCATTACCATTCTTAAATTAAGCAAGACTAGAGGACTAATTTAATTTTCTTTCCAGATCCTCAGTATTCAGGATAATTCCAAAGGGATAGCTGTATTAAGCTGTTGCAGTAAAAGCAGCAGTAGTCTTGCTGCCCTTTAAAGAAGTGATTTATCCAATTCCTGTTCCTCCACTACATACTTTTACTACTTCAAGCCATTCAAGATTATTGCAACACAATCTTTTCGACCTTGGCTAAACTGATGTTTAGATTTATAGTTACACAAAATGCAGTTACTGTAAAGATTATGTTCAAGACTCAGTGATCTAGCTATATTAACCACCAACCCACTATTCATTATTTTCTTCCCTCTAACACAGTGGTTCTCAACCTGTGGGTCACGACCCCTTTTGGGGTCGAAGGACCATTTAACAGGGGTTGCCGGCTGGGATCCGAGCCCGCCCCCCCCCCCCCACCTTCCCTAGGCTCCGTGCCGAAGCGCAGAGCCCAGGAAAGGTGGCAAAAGCCGCCCCCCTTGCTGCCTTCCCTAGGCTCCGCGCCAAAGTGCAAAGCCCAGGAAAGGCGGGAAAAGCCGCCCCCCCCCCGCTGCCTTCCCTGAGCTCCACGCCGAAGCACAGAGCCCAGGAAAAGTGGCAAAAGCTACCCCCCCCCTTACCTACCTTCCTTCCCACCTCTCTCCCCCCCTTCTCTCTCTCTCTCTCTCCGCTTTCTCTTTCTCCCCCTTTCTCTCTCTCTCCCCCCTTTCTCTCTCTCTCTCTCTCTCCCGCCCCACCTGCAACAGCCTCTCCCCCCCACCAACCTTCGTTTTCTCATGGCATCTTCTGTTGAAGAAAAGTAAGTCTGAAGCCTGAGTGTTTGTTGTGTCTTGTTGGGAATAGCTTGCAAATATATGTGTTTCTAAAGCCTGTATTAAAGTTGTTTGGTGCTAACTGCCATGCAAGAGAAAACATCTGAAAAAGTAGCTTCATTGTTGTGTGTGTTGGCAGAATTTTATGGTTGGGGGTCACCATAACATGAGGAACTGTATTAAAGGGTTGCGGCATTAGAAAGGTTGAGAACCACTGCTCTAACAAACATACTTTCACTTTCTTGGATGTAGTTTTAGAACAATTCTCTTTTGTTTCACCCATTCAATAACAGCCTAAGCTAAATTCCTTTTGCTGCATCCTTCAAAAGAAGAAGGCTTCAAGAAAATAAATATAAAACCAGTTAAAAACCAATAAAACAGAATCAGAAGCAAAAACAAAAGACTGTAATACAACAGGAATGCTAAAAGAGAAAGAAGCAATAACTTAGTTAAAAGTTTAGAAAAGTACTGGCTACAACAAAGACAACACTTCAGGATAAAGTCCCTGGAAAAGGTACAGGGCATGATCTCACACAGAGGACAGTCTCCTGAGCATGGGGGATGGGCGATTCATGGTGGTTCAAAGATTATTCTGGGTGTAGCTCTCCCCCACCCCCTTGTGAATTCTTCAATATTTATGGTTGGCTTTGTGAATAAAGGAACTAGCAAGTGTGAATAAGGAACTGGAAACCAACTTCAGCCTTGTAGCAGGTATTACATAACTAGGGCATCACCCACAGAAAATGTTCTCTCTTTAGTGTTTACCCAACCCAGTTCTGAAAGCAAGGCACCCCGTAAAGGGTCTCAAAAAGATGTTAGTGATCATTGAGCTTTGGAGAGAGAAAAGTACTCCACGGTCCTTTTTGCAACTCTTCAAAGTAAACACTAGACAAGGGGAGTTAGTTGGGACATTCAAGTAACTGGCTATCAGGTAGATCAGTAGTTTATCTCCCTGCTTCCCTTGGAGGGGGCAAGCTTTTTAGTGTGTGTCCCTGCAGCATACAGTATTGACAGGAATCTGGAACATCATTTTGTACACTGTAGTGTAGACACAGCACATTACCTTCAAATCTCTTCAGACAACTTCAGTCACAAGGGCTTCCTAACCATGACTGCAAAACATGACTAATTGAGTTAGATTTTTAAAAATAATATGTGGACTTGAAATTTGGGGGGGGGGGGGGGGGGGAATCCCCAGGGTCTTTTTTCCAAGACATCTGATACTGGCAGTGGGATTTTGGAAATCTGACACGGTCCTGTGTAACACTAATGCTTAAATGCTGACACTGGCTTTCAAAAATGCTTGAGGCTGCCTTCAGGAATCTGAATTATTATTTCAGCCCTGCATGAAGAATGCTTTCCACCACATACCAGTTTTAAAGTGTTTTCTAGCCCAAAACAGGAATTGTAGCCAGAACAGATTAGCCTTTAGGAAGGACTTCCTCCATGAGGCTAATTGAGGACATCAGCCTTGTACTGTTGGAATGCAAAAATAGTGAATGCACAATATTTAACTATAACTGCAGGGCAAGACATACAGCCTAGGAAAAGACAATAATAGTTTTTCCATAAGCATAGCGCATTGGAATATAATGAGACCTATACAAACCAGTAAAAACATATCACAGAACAAGGGACACAAGTGCAAACAAATACCAGATGTCAAGCAGAGCAATAAACTCCATGACTTAAAACATCATAGTTTCATTACCTAGAAGTGACAGTTCTTTATAGATTAGCATATTTGACAGGGGGTGGAGGAAAGTAGAACTCAGCTGGAATGGGGACAGTATCTTTGACAGAGAATTTTGCCCACTGCCTCTTCCCTGTAACACCCACATATATATTACTTCTTCAGCTGCAGTTCAGGGGACACTGAAGAACTGAGTGAAACCAGTCACACATTCAGGACAAAAAATACTGCCTTCAGACTAACTGAGCTGGGTGATACAGTCCTGTATACATATCAGTGTTCAGAGCCAACTGTGTAGAAGGGCTAAGGGGGTGAAATGCACCAGCTTCACCACTGCTTGCAAATATGCCAGGCCCATAGGCACGTCCTAAAGTCAAGCATGTACGCTTTGTGCCTAATGTTAGGAATGCTGCTTTTCTAATGTTGTGTTCCCAAGGCTGAATCTATGTCTGTCCAGTCGTACGCACATAGGCATTTTGCTCACATGTTGTGAATGCATGTACTAGGGGGTGGGGTGGGGAGCCAGAACAGTCAGCTATGAACTTCAACATCCTCTTTACACACAATGGCAAAGTTCACAGGTATGTTGTGGATACCAGGCTAATGGGATGATGTCAGACTGCCTCTACAGTTGGCAAGTGGCTGGAACTGTCTCAGGCAGAAGCCAGTTTAAAAAAACAACTAAACTGTGGCAAATCTTCAGGTGGGAAAAGCAGCTGCAAAAAGATAAGGGACATGCACAAAAAGTACAAGAAAGAAGAGGGTGGTCTGGAAAATGTTTTCCCAACTCATTCACCACCACCCCCTTTCTGGGTGTGGGTGAACATTCAGCACAGCACTAAAAGCTATCTAGCAGAGGACTCTTCAAAACTTTGGTACAGCGCTTGTTAAATCACACTTTGCTCCTGTCACAGGCAATGCTCCCTCTAAGCTGTGAGCAAAAATTCTACTTTGTGAGCTACTGGCATTAAAGTTGTGAGCAAGTGACTTGGCTGCTGCATAAATTAGTTTGTTCGGGAGCCATTCTTCCAGAGCTAAGACAAAATTCTGTGAGCTGAAGGCTAAAAAACTGTGAGCTAGCTCACACTAACTCAGGTTAGAGGGAACACTGGTCACAGGTCAGTGTTATATAATATTGCTCTGTTCTCCAAACAATTCCTGCAAAAAATTTATAAGCACAATCTGCTTTGTGGCGGAGAGACTCCTTTTCTGGCCATGTGGGTGCATGCAAGGTCACCACTCAATTTCTTGCCTCCCTTGTTCAACACAGTGGTGCTCAGTCCATATTGATTTATGTTATTTATAGTCCGCCTTTCTCGAGAGACTCCAGGCAGATTACATAACATAAGTCAGTACAATCAATAAGCTAAGAAGACATCTAATAAACAATGTAACAGGACTAAGACTGCAGAAATCTGACATGAAAACAATAAATCTAAGGGACCACAGTGAACAAAGAAGTCCAACAGAACAAACACCGTGCAATAGTTCAATACAACTGCAAATTATTGAAACCAGTACATAAAGTGTAAAGACAATACATTGCAACAATTAAGTATAATGTTATCTCAATACAATGTGACTTATTTCACAGGTGTAGTAATGTCCCCAACTGGTACAAAAAGGTCTAAAGGTCCTTTGTAACAAAAGTTCAAGAAGATTCCAAGCAGTCAACACCCTATTCCGGAGTGGCAGGGGTTTCACCAATGGAAACAAAGCCTTAAACAGTTCAGCCTCACAGTACACAGTCACTTAGGTCACATTCCTGAATAAGTGACCGTGTACTGTTAGGCTGAACTTACTGGACTAGGGCACTGACCTCCTGGAATCTTCTTGAACTTTTGTTACAAAGGATCTTCAGACCTTTTTATACCAATTGGGGACTTTACCACACTTGTGAAATAAGTCATACTGTATTGAGATAGCATTAAATTTAATTGTTGCTGTGTGTTGTCCTTACAGTTTGTCATGTACTGGTTTCAATAATTTGAGTTTGTATTGAACTATTACATGGTGTTTATTCTATTGAAATCTGAAATGAGGCATAAGTATTAAACGTGGCATGTTAAGCAAAGCAAGAAACAGAATTGCTTAAGTAGAAATACAATGCCATGAGAACAAGATAAAAACATAACACAATAGATAATACTTATTTGTACATCATATTCTATAAAACATCCGAATAGCTTTGCTGGATGGATCAGACCAATCTCTATCCAATTCACACTGCTTCTGACAGAAGTCTGCCAGATGCCACTCTCCCTTTTCTCTTGTAGAAAAATCACTGAACAAGGTTAGAACTTGAAATATTCCGTTCTTCACATAAACCGCATGAGCACCATGCCACTCAGTCCATTGCTGTAGCAAAGCAGTACATTGAAATTAGACTGAAATTCCTAGAACGCAGTACTACCACATGCAGCATTTACGTCAATACTTCTTCAGCCAGTTTTGAAGAATGGAGATGTTCACATTCCAGCTTTGTAAACACTATTTTTGCAATTACAGGCAGACTCCCTAGAGATTGAATAGAGCATCTTGAACCTGCTGCATTTCTATTTTTCTGGTCTCCATACACATAGTCTCCAGCCTTTGCCCAAGATTGTATTTCTATTTGTCTAGTAACACAGACAAGCTAGTAACCCAGTATTTGCAAATGAGCAGACCTTTAACAGTGAAAAGTAGAACAGAGTGACTGACATGCTAGACTCAAACAGCAGAACACTAACTAATTAAGTAGGGCTACACATTAGCAGGAGGCTTGTTTTTCTCCACAGCAAGAATAAAATGGGGAGAACAGCCACGGGAGAAACAGCCATGGGCAAAGGAAAGCACATTTTGGTGGGGAGTCTTTCTCAAAGCACAAGAGAAAAGGATGGGTGCCTGTCCCAGGGGAGCTCAAAACCTAAATTTCATGTGGGAGGCAACAGATGGAGGACAAGGAAGGAAGGAAAGGCACTGGGCAGGGTAACAGAGAGTGACTAAGACAGTTGGACAATGAAACAAGTTGCCTAGGAAGTAGTGGATTTCCTGTCTCGAGGCAGCAGATTGAATAACATTAGGAGTGTGCATTTGGATATTTAAAAAGAAAAAAAAATCAAAGACATTTTCATTATTGTTGTTATAAAAATTCACATCGAGGAAATAAAGAGTGTGCATTGGTTTTTGAAAAATTCTCCAGCAACAGTTAAAGCAGCTTCACAGTGGCAGTTCTCTGTAGGCAGGGACACAGAAGGTCTTCTTTGTCCCCGTCCCCCGGCCAGTCTTCCCCTTGAGACTGCAGCCCCAGCACCTGTATTCCACCAAAATGGTCAGAAAGATCACAGCAGCACAGGTGTAATTCCATCCTTTAAGCAGCCACTGAGAGCTCAACTGAACAAGGTCTAATTTTCTTTTTTTTTAAAGCTACTGAAGAGAGGGTTGGATAAGGGCCGGGGGTAGGTTTTATCTAAAAAAACTCCTCCCTTATATCTGTTTCGTGGATCAATATTGTCCACTTTATTATTCTCATTGGGGGTGGAAAATACAGGCTTTTCCCCCTACCAGGGCTAATAGTGGATCAAGGAGAAAAGGCAAGAACAGTCTAACAAGTTAAAAATTCTTGCACAGCACTGAAGCCCTGATCCACACCAAGAAAGCAGAGGGTGGAGGCTCACGAGGTGTCTTTTGTGGGGAGATGAAGGGAAGGAGATTGTAAGGTGCTGCGAGGTCGGATGTACATCCAGTCCTCAACCCCCTTTTGACTCTCCTGAACCTACTGCTTCATTGGATGCCCTCAAGTTCTAGCATTGTGGGAGAAGGAAAAATGTTCTTTCTGTCCACTCTCTCTATTCCGTGCGTAATGTAAAAAAACCTCTATCATGTCCCCCCTTAATTGCCTCTTTTCTAAACTGAACTATCCCAGACTCCTCAGCCTTTTCTCAGAGAAAAGTTGATCCAAACTCTAAATCATCTTTTTTCAGTTCTGTGATGTTGTTTTTTGATATACGATGACCAGAACCGCACACAGTATTCCAGATGAGGCCACACGATATATCTATACAGGGGCATTACAATATTGGCCATCTTGTTTTCAGTTCCTTTCCTAATAATCTCCAGCACAGAGATAATCACTGTTCCTGCACACTGAGTTGACACTTACATTAAGCTATCCATTATGACTCTGAGGTCTCTTTCCCTCTCAGTCTCATCAAATTCAGACCTCATTAGCATATATTTCAAGCTGGGATTGCTTGTTCCAGTGTGCATCACTTTATACTTACCAACACTGAACCTCATTTGCCACATCGTTGCCAACTCACCCAATTTGTGGAGATCCTTCTGGAGCTTTTCACAGTCATCCCTAGTTTTCAATATACTAAATAATTTCATATAATCCGCAAACTTCATATAATGGCCACTACACTGCTCATCCCCAGTTCCAGATCACTTATGGACAAATTAAATAGTACTGGCCCCTATACTAATCCTTGCGGGACCCCACTGCTTACTTCCCTCCACTGCGAGAACTGTCCATTTATTCCTTCTCTCTGCCTCCTGTCATTTAACCAGTTTATAATTCATAAGAGGATTCTCTTATCCCATGACTGTTAAGTGTACTCAGGAGTCCTTGGTGGACATACTATGCTTCCAACTTCTGGAATCAAAATCTGTTCATGGAACTAAAAAAAGGTAATTTATGTAGGATCCAAAACTCAGTGTACCATTAAATTAAAAAAACCCTGAACCAAAGGAGGAATCAAAATGAAAGTCCTATCTCTCTGTCTCCTAGTAATTTCCCCTGCTCTGCTTAGCTTTTCTCCACATCACATACCTGCACAGGAGGCATCCCACTATTGCTCTGGCGAAACTCTCCCTCATCTCCAGCATTGATCTCTTCATAGTCTTCCAGCATGCGCACAGTCATCCCTGGTTTCAGATTCTCCTGCACATATTCTACATAATTGCTGCGGTTGGAGAAATCTGACAAAGTCAAGAACACATTCCCTGTTTTTTTCCGTGGTGAAGGCTTTGGAGTCACCAGAGGCACCTGAACAGCAGTGCAAGTGGGACCCTTTGGCTGAAAGATGGAACGAACAACTCGAGGCTGAATCTCCCTCAGGGATAGAAGCTCCCTCTCTTGACTGTGATCCCAGCCCATCACCCGCACAAGCTCAGAGATGAGGTTAGCCATGGCCATGCTGAAATCAAACTCCCGTTGCACACGGCTCTTTTCCACGAAGTTTGCACTGGGGGTTGCACAGTCTTGGCGCTCCCCTCCCAGTTCTGTGGTGCTGTTGAGCTTGTCCATGAGGGAGGTGACACACAGGTAGCGTTTCACCAGAGAAAACAGTAGCTTTCCTGGAATCTGAAACAGACATAGCACATCAGACAAACTGTAAAAAAGTAACTTTGCCTTCTAGTTAATATCTGTTCAGCTAGACATTAGTATTGTCCTCTTATTTCTCAATTTCCACTGCCTATCATGAGACCTGTTTTAGACATTGTCTAAAGTAGACAGGGCCTTAGCTAATCTTAGACAGTGTTCCCCTCTTTAACATCAATCTCTAAGCTCTTCTCACATAGACATAGAGAGTACTCCATCTTTCTGTGTTATACCTCTGAGGATGCCAGTCACAGCTGCTGGTGAAATGCCAGGTACTACAATGCCAAGACCATGGCCATACAGCCCGGAAAATTCACAACAACTAATCTCTAAGCTACTCAGCTCTCATCTCCTCTGTTTCTCAGTCCTAGAATCCACTTTCTTCACAAGAGACACCTTTCATTGCCATATCACAGCTAACCAAGTCAGTTGATACCTGAGGAAGATGAATCCCTTCAAAGGACATGCAGTGCTCTTCAGAGGATGTGGTTTCTGCAAATAATTCCAGGAGAGTATAGCGACTATCAAAATCCATATGCTGTTCGATGCCATCCTGCTGGCTCAGGGACAAGAGAACATAGGCTCGGCTTCCTGAAACCAAAACAGGCAAGCTTAGTATCTATCTTGCTAGGGAGATAACAGAACACAAAACAGATGTACCCCTGGCATCATGCATCTATTCAAGATGGTAACACCTTATTTACTGCCAAGGCTCCTTTTTAAGAATGGATTATGACCGGAAGTTACTATTAAGTCACACTTTCTCTTTACAGAGAGACAGCATACATTTTTATGAACACGGTAAATGTCCACCATGAACAGCCTCACAAATCATATATTAACAAAAGACCACCCCAGCTGGGAGTAGCTAACCAAGTCACCTGGCGTTCATAGTCCCAAGGGTTCAAATTCTTGATTAACCTCTTGAAATCATAATATGTTAGAGCAAGAACACACTTAAGATAATTGTTTCTGGTCAATTATTACTATTACTTATTCCTAGGTTATTCATAGTTCATCTTTCTCAACAAGACTCAAGACAGATTACATAGTGTAAATCAAGTGTAATCAACAGAATGGGACATCAAACGTACAATAGGGTTTGGACTACAGAAATCTAAAAACAAACAACTCTCAAACAGAGCTGAAACAAGCTTTTAAACATGGTACCTTAAGTGGTGTAAATACTTCCTACTCTGGAGCATACTGCCAGTGTTAAGTAGCAATACAGTGGTGCAGGTCACAGTCCTTATCCCTTTACCATTGCAACTTTCTGACCATTTCATTACAGTAGTTCTCTTTACTAGTGCAGCCCTCTTGAATAATTCTGCTTTGTATAGTTTATGGAAAACCAGGAGAGTGCGAGCCTTTTCTAACCTCATCAGGGAGACCATTCTGTATGGTGGGGGCCACAACAGAGAATGCACGAGTACAGGAGGTTATAGATTTTGCCCATTTGCAGAATGGTACACACATAAAGTCCTGCAGGGATGAGTGAAGTTGTCATTGCAGAACATAGGCAGAGAGGAGGTCCCGCATATAAAAAGTACAAAAGCCATGAAGGGCTTTGTATGTGAATGAGAATTTCAATGCCAATTCTCATACCTTCAAACTTACCTTCACAACCAAACAGACTAAAATTTACTGTTTTCTGCAGTTGACAACTCAGTAATTTGAGAGTGCCTGCTGGCCATTTGGGGCAGCACAATACTTCCAAAATCTTAACAACAGTTAAAGAGGCTAGCATCTGTCTATTCCCATCCCCACTTTTACTATGGTTAAAGTTTATTATGGAACTGGCTTTCATTCTAACTAGGTTTCTCATCTTAACAATGATTTCAGCCTAGGGCTCCAAGCCAGTTTTCAGCCCCTAGTTAAGCATGGATCATTAAGGCCAGGAAGAGAAAGACCTTATGCACCATTCAGGCCAAGAAGATAAAAGAGTTATATTAAGTGAAGGAAACATTTTTATTATTTTTATTGCTTTTTATGAGTCACCTTGAATAGCTATTGGCAGAAGGCTGGCATGTTCCCTTTTAAGCTAACGCACACAAACCCACTCATTGCCCACTTCAACTTGGTCAAGAGATCATCTGCAACAGCTTCTAATGAATGATCCCATCCTGGTTCTTCACTTCCGAAATGTCAGAGATCTAAGTCAAAAATGGTATTTAATTCACAACAAACAAACAGCATATTCAAGAGAGAGATTTGGTAGCTACTATATACTAGTTAGTAAATAACTGTCACTGATTTTAAAGGGTGATTGATACATGCTTCAATATTTGCTTTTTTAGGACACCAAGAAAAGCTGGAACACGCTCCTCCTCCACCAATCATGTATTTTTAATTACAAATTCAGACCTTACGAAAGCTTGGGAGATAGCAACGAAATGCAGAATTACCTGAAACAGAGAAGGTCCAAGGGTATGGATTGGAGCAACAAGGTGATGACAACACTTAGCTGCTACACAACTTTCTGATGCATCAAACTTTTGTCCACTTTTTACCAAAAACATTCTTATATGTCTTTTGAAAGTACTTAGAATCTTTTAAAGCAGAAAGATGCAATGTCTTATTTTACATTGGGCATGTTCCTGCAAATTTATTTTGTGTAGTAAAAGGTGTAGACAACATAAAATATAGCTCAGAAGTTCCCTTTGCAACCACTGAAAATGTGCCATGGAATCAAGTTAGCCAGCAGAATATAGTCCTGCAAATTTTTTAAGAGTCTTGTCATTCATCTATAGATGGCACAGTTACTTGGTTACTTAAAAAAAATCTACAGGAGAACACAGTAAATATGCATCAGTTTGTGTGTGGTATGAAGATGCAAGAGAGACATAGAGAAGGTTTAGTGCTAAAAATCAGAATGAAAAAAGGGTAGCAAGAGTCCTCATTTTTAAAAACCCACAGATTGCTATAAACAATCCTGAGTGTCACATGAAGCAGAAGAACCATACACTGCCCACCACTGGATTGGTATAACAGACGTAGGAGCAGGGCTAGGATTAACAGAGAACAGGTGGTGGATAATAAGTAGTCAGGCTGTGTAGGCCCGACCAAAGAGACCTCTGCGGAATTTTAAGACAGATGATGTAGGACTGGGTTTTCATTACACAGCTAAGAGTTAAGTGGAGGATTGGGGGGGGGGGGGCAACCCCACTAGGCAGGGGTAAGAGGGCTTAATGTAAGCACTTGGAAATCTCAAAGCAAGAGTGGTTTTTATTCACCCATTCCAGGCAATATGGATTCTGGAGCAAAATGCAGAACATCACACACAAAAAGATTTACATGAAGTAATGAAGCAAACATCTCCTTAGAAAAGCCATGAGTCTGTTAGTCTCAAAAGGTGTCACAGGACCCTCACTGTATCAATAGAACACAAGTTGCATTGACAGAGCACACTGCCTTTAGCTGCACATGACGGTAGGATGCAGCCCTGAGATTCTGGCTGAATGAATCATGAGTTCTACTGTACTATTAATCTTGGTGCAAGAAAACCATGCATTCTAGAACATGTGAAGGGCAGTTCTAATGTCTTTTCCATTAGTGGGTAACACGGCAGCAGCAGCTACCTAAATAAGGTGCATAAACTTTGAGGGCTGCTTTCAATGTGTTACATTCAGACATCAAAATTTTAATAAATACGGTAAGTATAAAACAGGTGGCTCCAGGTAATTCTGTCCTTTGACAACATGTACCTTGCTTATCTCTCTATGCATCTGTTTCTTCCTAAGTGGAGCTGAGAAACAAACTTGTTTTAACCTTTTTATTCTTCTTTCCATATTTATTCAAAAACTCAAATATTTAATACAGGCTTTTGGTTTGCAATGGCTGGACCCCTCACTGCAAGTTCCTGAAAGATCTCAAGAGAAAGATAAAACGAAGTATGTAATGTGAACTCCAGCTGACTCTCTCTATCCCCTGCGCGTGGGAACAATTCCAAAAGCTGGTGACTAATTCTCAGAACTCCTTCCTCAGAAGCCTGGGGGGGAGGGGGGGGGACTGTAGGAAGTGAAACCTACACTAAGATTCTAAATAACTGTAATTACCAGATTGTTATGCTGTGCCATAAAAAGGGTAGACAATCAACCCAAACTAACCAATTTATTTTTATAGACGGTGGATTCAATATCTGAATACTTGAATTTACTTTGCACAAATCTGAAAAGCAAGTTGCCCAACTTGTCTCTAAACTTTGACAATATATTCTGAACTTTACTGGGTGTATCCCAAAGTACTTTGAGCTGCATATTTACAATCTGAGATTCATGTTCAAGATGAGCATTAACTTCACTATTACACAGGGCAAAAACAATGCTCCAGTGACTGCTTCTGACTGTGAAAAGTCACAACTGAATAGCTCAAGACTAGAAACCCAGCGACTATACCAGAGGGGGACAGCGAGCTACATTGGACCCAAGGGAATTTCTTATGCTCTGCTTAACTTGTCAGGACCATCAGCCCACTGGACTGCAGCCTTGAAAGAATTCATTCAAATGCCTCAGAGGCAAAAGTCACATGGGGTCCTACAGCCAAATACTTTGCCCATCCATGGGCTATACTGGAGAGTTAAACCTGGTATCACATACACATAGAGTGTTCTTCCTAGATCATGTAGCCTGGAGCCTTCACACACAATATCACAGTATTTCAAGTGTAGGCCCACAATACTCGCGGGGGGATTCCCCACACACACACACTTTGTTGCCAGGCCCAAGCTCAGCATGATTCCCGGGCCTGCGTCTCCACCACCAGCTGAGCCCAGCACAACTCCTGGGCTGCACTGCCAGTGACAGCATGCCCAGCATGACTCCTGGGCTGCGCCACTGGCAGCATGCCTAGTGCAGCTGCCACTGAACACAGCACACTTCCTGGGCTGCACAGCTGCCATTGCACCCAGCCCAGAAACCTGGGCTATGCAGCTGCCACCACTGGACCCAGAATGACTCCCCAGCGCCAGCACCACTGAAGGTTAAGTGTATTTTCTGTACTTCTGTAGAGAATGCTACTTTATTTGGGGGGTTGGGATTTAACCCACCCATGATTTATTTTGAACCTTCCAGATTTTTCTGCAAACCTGGGGAGTCCCCCAAGTTTGCTGGAAAAATTTTTTTAGCGTTTGTGTGGCCCCAGTCCATGGATCTAAGTATGCGCAGATGGGGGCTACATGTCGCTAATAGTATAAAGACTGTTTATATGGAAGAGGATACAGCTCAGCACACATCTCTCACATGCACAAAGATTTAATTATTTTATTATTTTATTTAATTATTTAAAAAATTCTATCTACCCTACTCTACATTCAAGGTGGTCCCAATAGGTAAAACACATCAATAAAACACACACAGTGAGGTAAAAATTACTGCTGCCCAGCAAAAGATCTCAAAATGTATTCTAATCTGAAAAAAGCAGTAGAAAAGAGGAGTGCCTTTCATATTTTATGGAAAACTTCCAGCGAAACTCCAGGCTTGCAGAAGTTCATTCCTTAAAACTGGAGCTATCAAAGAGAAGGGAGGATATTGCAAGGTTCAGTCTCTGACAATTCAGATGTCTGAGATGGGACAGAAGTTAAACAATTACCATAGACAACAGTAGGCTAAATGAAGTATCCACCATATTAATTAAAGTGAAGACAGGTCCCATGCGCCCTTATCCTGCCTAGCAGTTTCTGATTTGCAAAGTGCTTTGTTACTTTTTATGGCCATCCTGTTCTTGATTCAGAAAAGAAATTACAGGTGGAGAACTAAAATGGATGTACTGGATGTATTGTACTGCCGCTATCTTTTGGGGTTTTATTCTGCCAATTTTATGTAGATGGATTTCATGCTAATTTATGTATGTTGCTGTTTTTAAACTGTTGTAAGCCATCTTGAGCTGGCTTTGCTGGTTAGGCAGGATATAAATCTAAATAAATAAATAAAATGTGCATGGTCTTGGATGAAAAACGTCTGTCTGATTTGAGGTGGAATGTGAACCTCAGTCTCCCTGACCCAGATACAACTCTCTATTCATCTGACCGCAGCAGTTCCCGATGATTTAGCTGAAGCCTACAGTGTACATGTAGTTTGATAATCAAACAGAGTAGGCAGAAATATATGTTATGAATTCTGAAGAATATAGTGCTGACCAGACTTGTCATCCCGAGAGGTATGCTGGCTATGGGGTGCACGCATCCAGGATGTGATGGAAAGGGTAGGAAGCCTCATCAAGACCACAGATTATTATCCCTTCTTGCTCATCCATGTGGGAACGAATGACACCGCCCACCACAGCCCAGAATGTATTAAAAGAGACTATATGGCTCTGGTTAAAAAGGTGAAGGAATTGGGAGGGCAGGTTGTGTTTTGTCAGTTCTTCCTGTTGAAGGAAGAAAAAGAAGAATACTGCAAATAAATGACTGGCTAAGCAGATGGTGTCATCAGGAAAGGTTTGGATTTTTGGACCATGGCTTACGCTTTCAAGATGAAGCTCTTCTATCAGGACATGGTTTGCAACTCACAAGGTCCATTGTTTTTGAGAATTCTTGGAGAACAAGTGAAGTGCCAGAAGACGGGAGGCAGGCAAATGTTGTCCCTGGCCCCACTGGTGGACCTCCTGATGGCACCTGGTATTTTTGGCCACTGTGTGACAGAGTGTTGGACTGGATGGGCCATTGGCCTGATCCAACATTGGCTTCTCTTATGTTCTTATGTCCCCATCTTCAAGAAGGGGAAAAAGGAGGATCCGGGTAACTACTGACCCGTCAGCTTGACATCTATACCTGGGAAAGTTTTAGAACAAATCATCAAAGAGACAGTCCTTGAGCATTTAGAAAGGACGGCATGGGTTTCTCAAAAACAAGTTGTGTCAGACTAACCTTATCTCTCTTTTTTTAGAAAGTTACTACTTTGCTGGATCAGGTTGGCAACCTGGTAAAATATGGCTTGGATCCTATGACTGTTAGGTGGATCTGTAACTGGTTGACAGATTTCATCCAAAGAGTGCTTGTTAATGGTTCCTCATCCTCTTAGAGAGGAATGACAAGTGGAGTGACTCAAGGATCTGTTCTGGGACCTGTTTTATTCAATATCTTTATCAATGATTTGGATGAAGGAATAAGAGGCAATGCTTATTAAATTTTCAGATGAGAGGGGTAGCAAATACGGTAGAACACAGAGTCAGGATACAGGATGATCTTGACAGGCTGGAAAACTGAGCTAAAAAAATGAATTTCAATGGGGATAAATGTAAAGTTCTGCATTTAGGTAGGAAAAATCAAATGTATAATTATAGGATGGGGGAGACTTGTCTAAGCAGTAGTATGTGCAAAAAAGAACTAGGGGTCTTAGTAGACCATACACTGAACATCAGTCAGCAGTGTGATGCTGTAGCTAAAAAGGCAAATGCCATTTTGGGCTGTATCAACAGAAGTGATGGTATCACTTTACTCTGCTCTGGCTAGACCTTACCTGGAGTATTGTGTTCAGTTTTGGGCACCACAATTTAAGAAGGATATACACAAGCGTATCCAGAGGAGAGCAATGAAAATGGTGAGGGGTCTGGAGACCAAGTCCTATGAGGAAAGGTTGAAGGAGCAGGGTATGTTTAGCCTGGAGAGCAGACGACTGAGAGGTGATATGATAACCATCTTCAAGTACTTGAAGGACTGTCATATAGAGGATGGTACGGAGTTGTTTTCTGTTGCCCCAGAAGGTCGGACCAGAACCAACGGGTTGAAATTAAATCAGCAGAGTTTTCAGCTTAACATTAGGAAGAACTTCCTGACAATTAGAGTGGCTCCTCAGTGGAACAGGCTTCCTAGGGAGGTGGTGGGCTCTCCTTCTTTGGAGGTTTTCAAACAGAGGCTAGATGGCCATTTGACAGCAATGCTGATTCTGCATGCCTAATAATCATAGATTAAGTCTTGTCCCCAAAGGAACTCACAGTTTAATAAATTACTATGCATGTCTGACCTTTAAGTTGAACGTCAGAAAACCACCAAGTAACAGAGACTAGCAGATAATTCCATGAAGGAACAAGCACTCAACAGCACACAGCAACTTGGTCCCTTTCCATTTCTTCACCAGACTGCTTAGTTTCACAATCTACTGCAGCCTGTACAAGCTGCCTGCTGCTGCCCAAATTCTGGAGGCGACAAAACTTTCAAGGACTGGGAAGCAGCAGGCAAGACATAGTCTTCTTTGAGGCTGCAGTCAGTACAGTAACCTAGCAAAACTCTAGATACAGGAAAATTCTCAAATACTGATTCATCACACCAGTGATGTTGCCAATATTGTCAGTTTGTAGACAACCCCTTATTATTTAATGAGTAACCCAACTGTCAAGAGACCATTCAGGTTCCAGAAAGTTTTTCGGAGAATGCTTCAGATTCTGTTCTTGTATGAAAAGAAACCAACATTTGTTTTGGTCCACTTTATAAAGGTGTCTTTCCACTAGCAAAAAGCCCACATGGAGTCAAAACCGAAAGAAACTTCATATCCAGTTCTGAGTGTTCTTTTAAATCTAAAGAAGAAGACCTATGACATTAATAGGCATCAGTGAGATCAGCAAAAATACTGCCACAAGAACGCTTTAAGTTCAACTTTCTTCTGAAGTCTCTGAGCAGGTAGTACCTGTTTGGCCAAAATCCAAAATATCTCATTAGAAGTTCTTAAAACAGCATCATCACTCCCCACTAAGAAGAGGACAAGAAAGCTAGCTGCTGAAATTTGAACAGTGACAAAATAAAATTTTGGAGTTAAAGTTTTGGAGTTAAAAGTTTTGGAGTTAAAAAAAATAGGAACTAACACTTTTGCTTTCAGGGTGTTCCCAGTTTATTTATTTTCAGTCTGCCTTTCTCACTGAGACTCAAGGAGGATTACAGAATAAAAACAATGTACACATACAGCATAAGACAAACAGTAAACAATGCTACAGCACAGAATTAAAAGATAAAGTGAACAATGAACTGCCTAAGGCAAGGTATATAGCAAGTGGAATTACAAAGGTGATGCAGTTGTGATGGCCTGCACTTTTTAAAAGTTTAGAAGTGCTGTACAAACATCTGAAGGATGGTGAACAGTTAATTCTTCACAGAGCCAGAGAGCTTTCAGTGACAAGCTGCTCTAGCCAGAAGACCTGTTATTTTGTCCACTCTACCAATCCCCTAGGAAGAAATTTATAGACCCCTCTTGGCCTCCTTAGATACTAGAACAGAAACGGAAAAAATTCTAGTTCTACTAGCAGACAAAGAGGCTGAGATTTCATACAAGGTGGCCCTCTTTGCCTTTGCCACAGAGAAAATTTGGAAGAAAACAGTAGCAGTACCATAGCTTGATTACCAGTGGAAGTCTGGATGGGAGAGATGGAATTATTATGTTTTATTGAGCCCTTAGTGTTGTATTCTTCTGGTTTTAGAAGTTTACACAGATGTTACTGTTATATATTATATATTGTTCTGTCATCGTAACGGCCTATGGCTAAAGGCAATAAACTGAAACCTGAACCTGACAAGCTACTCTAAGCAATCTGATTGGCTAGCATCAGCTGAGCAAAAAAAAAGACTTGAGAGAGCTGGCTGCTGAGGAGGGATTCAGTCAGATTCCTGCCTTTGTATCTGGGTAGAGATACAAAGATGAGACGTGTACTGAGACTGTCTGATTATAGCCCTGACAGAAAAAGGGTTCAGCGCTGACAAAGTCAGTCTGAATTCAGCCTTAGCTGAGAGCAGTTTGAACACAGACAAGAGAACTGAGGGGGAGTTTGGCAAGGAAGTTTAGAAGAGAAGAGATTGGATCTATATCCTGCCTTTCAGTCTCAGAGCGGCTTACAATCCCTTTCCCTTCCCCTCCCCACAACAGACACCCTGTGAGGTAGGTGGGGCTCTGAAAGAACCTATGACTGACCCAAGGTCACACAGCGGCTGCATGTGGAGGAGTGGAGAATCAAACCCAGGAGTCTGTGCTCCTAATCCTTACACCAAACTGGCTCTCACAGAGAAGACTTCCATTCAGGCCAAAGGAAAGAAGATAGATCTTCTAGAGAGAGAAGATTCCCTACCCAAACTGGGAGCGTTATCTCTGAGGAGTACACAATTCCCTGGTCTGGTGATTAGAAACTGTCTGTAGATACCTTAAAAGTCAGTAAACAACTCAAGAAGAGTTCTGGTGTTCCAAGAAAAGGGGTTTGAGTACTGAAAAGAGAGTACCAGCCTTCTGGGCACCAAAAGAGTCAGCTATTACTCAAATAAAGTTAATTAGAGTGTTTGGAAAAATACTGGAACAAAAGCTTCTCAAAGATCTACGTAACTGTGAATAATTTAAGAACCTCTCATTAGCCTGATATATAAGAACAGAAGTCTGTGCTTGTACTAGTTTTACATTAGTAATTTCAATCCCTGATTTCACCTGCTTTCCCTTTGATGTTAAATAAAACCTTTTCTTATTTTTGAATTTTAAAAGCATCTCAAGTGCCATTTTCAAGGGTTAATGTTAAAGGGAGATCCTATTCCTTCACTCAGGTTCCTGGACTGAGCAAATAGCCAAACATATCTTGCTGACAGGTGTCATTTGACTTTTGTCTTATTTTGCTACGACAGACTAACCTGGCTCCCTCTTTGCAGTAAATAGGGTGGGTGGGTTTGTGTACGAAAAATCACCTCAAACAGAGCAGTGTTGCTCTGCACCTTTGACTCTACTGCTGGAGCCATCTTTCTCTCAGGTGGGGGAAAAGTCACTCTGCATAATGGCAGCATCAGAGGCTGAGAGCGGAGTATCAGCTGGGCGGGTGCAGAAGAGGCAGTGTTGTCAGTTCTCCCTCCTCCACCACCAGAGGTCTGCCTGTGATCCACCCAGGGCTATTTTTGGGCAGGAACACACAGGAACGGAGTTTTGGCTGGCTTCTGAGTTGGCCATGCCTACAGCCTCCCCCCCCCCCCCCCCCCCCAGGTTTCCCAAGTACCTTGCAAGTCACAGGGAGCTTGGGGAAGCCAAGCTGATCCAGGGAGGGAAGGCAGTTTAAACTGCCTCCCCACCCCCAGGTTCCCTAGATGCCTCACAAGTTGTGGGGCACCTGGGAAAGCCAAGCCGATCCAGGGAGGGATGGCAGTTTAAACAGCCTCCCCTCCTCGGGTTCCCCAGGCGCCCCGCAGCTGCCACGGGGATCCTGGGGAAGCCAATCCTGGGAGGAAGCTGTACTGTCAGGGGTGTGGCCTAATATACTAATACATTTCTGCTGCTGGGTGTGGCATCTTATGCTAATGAGTTCCTGCTGGGCTTTTTCTACAAAAAAAGCCCTGGATCCACCTAAGGGTTGAGCTGACACCGCAACAAGAGCACCCTCCTCAAGGAGGACAGTAGGCAGAGCAGCGAAGACGGGGGCACGAAGCAGGGAGATCAGACTGAGAGAAGAGGGGACAGCAGGAGGGCAAGGGGGAGGTGAGGGTCAATGTTGGGATAACGGGGAGCAGAAGTAGTGCGTGGAAGGAAAAAGATGGGAGGACAAAGTAACAATGGGAGGAGAGGGTAGAGAAAGGTGGCCGGGGGGGGGGGGGGGGTCAGAAGCCAGGGGAGAAAGCTGGGAGCAGTGAGGGAATTTTTCAGCCCGTTTCCTAGGGGTCCTACGTGTTGTTACACTTCAAAAAGTTCAGTGTTTTCAATGTCATAATGTTTAACTTATTATCCTAAGCCGCTGATGGCTGTATGACTACTGCAGCTGTATGAGACTTCCCATCCAAATACTACTTTCATTTGCTTACTACAAAGTTTGTTTTCTAATTTCAGCTTTTATTTTTTCCCTACCTCACAGGTGGAAACTATTAAGAGACACATGGTAAGGTAGCATAAGTTGCCAATAGGCTGCAGCTCTCTACCAAGTACCAGGTATATTTGTAATTTTGCTTGTAGAAAAACAAAGGCATCTATACTTTCAAATTTCATAAATATGCTCAACAGTAAAATTTTATATACTAAATTACAAATGATGCAGTTTATATTGTTAAAAGGAATAAAATACATGTAGGTTAGATAGATATATAGATGCTGTATTTATTTTCCTAATAGCCAAGTACCCCTGTGCGTGTGGATATCTAAATCCGCACACCAGGGGCACTTGGGAGGCAGAGAGATTTTCCTACATACTTGGGGGACTCCCCAGGTGTGCAGAAAAATCCTAAAAGTTACAAAAAATTCAGGGGATATTTAAATCCCCCCCAAAACTAAAAGAGCATTACCTGTGCATGTACAGGGAACACAGAACGATGCCTCGCCTCCACTGCGGGGGGAGGGAAAGGGCTTGGTGGGCCCGGCGGATGGAGCCGCACGGACCTCAGTGTTGCTGGGGGAAGAGCTTGGCGGGCCTGGCGGCTGGGAGTTGCGTTGGCCTCGCCATTTCTGGGGAGGAGCTGGGAGCTGGGAGCCACACTGGCCTCACTGTCGCTGGCGGGGGGCAGGGGGGAAGAGCTGGGCAGGGGAGAAGGCTCACCTGTGGCAGCTTCCTCCTCTGCATGGAGCTCCTCCCCCCATGAGTATCGCAGGTTCCCCCTTCTTGTATATTCCTATTTTTCACCAAAGACCCCCTCCAAAAAAGGTTTTCCCCCATGGCTTCAACATTTCTGGGAATTCTACACCTCTATCATTGAAATAGCAAAAGGCCTTCAACTACCCCCAAGATGGAACAGGTCAGCATTCCTGCACTTGTAAGAGAAGTACAGACAGCGAACTCCTAGCAAGATGCATTATGTTCTGATTCTGAGTAGGTCCTGCCAAGTATCTCTGTAACCCAGGATGTGTGATAATTAAACCAGGATTCCCCATTCATACAATGTGAAAGCATAGTTAAGGAGTAGCCATAGTTACTCTGAATTATGGTTTAACCTTGTAGAATTTCAGATTCTGGCTTAATGAAGCCAAGGTAACTATGGCTGGTTAAACAGTCGAGTTGGGACAGGCCAATAACCATAGTTAGCTGTCACATACAAAGCCCTTCATGGCCTTGGTCCCTCATATCTGCAGGACTGCCCCTCTCTCTATGCTCCTCCATGATTGCTCCACTCATATTAGCAGGGCCTTCTGCCTATGAACAGGCAACATCGACAACTCCTCCATACCCACACATTCTTTGTTGTGCCCCACAGTATATGGAATGATCTCCCAGATGCAGTTAGGAAGGCTCCCACGCTCCTGGCCTTCTGCAAACTATGCAAAATGGAATTATTCAAGGGGCTTTTTTGCTCTGGTAAATAGGACTGTATTGTAATGAAATGGTTCAGATAGTTGTGTTGGTAAAGACATAAGGGACTGTGGCCTATACTACTGTATTGCTGCCTATCACCCTAAGTATGCTCCAGAGTAGGTAGTTTCTGCATCATTTAAAATATCATATTTAAATGCTTTTGACAGAATCCATCATTTTATTAAATAAAAACATCAGCATCATGTATTTAACACTTAATTGTCTGCATATGAACTGGAACTGCATGCATCAAATCCATCTACCTTTACTTGACTAGAACCAAAGCAAGCAAACCACACCAGAGCCAAATCAGAAAATCTAGTGGTTTGTCTCCCCAGGCATGAGACATTTGCCCTCCTACAAGCTTACCAATTGTTTCTGGAATAGCATACAAACCTCAAAGCACACCCTAGTAGAGAATTATTGTTTTGACCAAAAGAACCTGAAATACTAAGATATTAATAGTAAGGTTAAATTTTTAAAGTGTCTTGTATGCAACTGGAGATAGCTGTGGAAGGCCACTACCCCAAGGCAAACAACACCCTCTTCTGATTCCTGTTACAACTGTCCACAAGGCAAGAGATAAGTCATGTGAGAACCTTACAGGTGGCCATTCCTGTAGAATAACCCTGGGGAAAGGACAAGAGGAAACCTCAGTCTGACACCAGATAAACTTTCAGGCCCAGTCCAAGTCCTAAAGAAAATGAAACTGAGAGTAAACCAACTCAAAAACCCCGAGAAAAATTCTAAGGGGCTTTGTTGAACATGGAATCACTTAATTCAAAAAGTGAACTTCCCAAGTGCAAAAATAAGGTTCTGTGGAAGTTTGCAAAATCTTGGCTCTCCCCTAAAAAAAATGTCATTACACTTATACTTTACATATAAACACACTATGCTTTTATCCAGGACAAGAAAAAGCCACTAGAGGAACACATTCTCTAGAAAAGTTAAGCAGGACACAGAAACCCAGATGAAATAACCAAGGAGGCTTCTATGCCCTGGTTGTTGACCCTGCCAGACAACTGATCAGCCAGGGGATGCTGGACTACATGGACCACTGGTCTACTCTAGAAGGGTAGCTCTTAAGCTTGGGACGCCAGTCCCTACATCAATGGAACCACTGGGTTATTGCAGATGTAAAATATTTAAGCTTGGGAAACCAGTCCCTACATCAGTGGAACCGCTGGGTTATTGCAGACGAGTATAATATTTCAGCCTTAATTCCTATTAATAAATAGGGACAACAACAATCTAGCTTGCAAAGGTGTCAGGACAAAACTAAGACAATGCTCTAATGAATAACTGTGCATTTTAGTGCCTATGGAGAATGTTTAATCTACCATTTTGAAAAAGTCTTGACATCTTTGCTGACTTTGGAATCAAAACTCTCCTTGCTTCTCCTAATAAATCCTATGACATTTCAGGATGCCGCTTTATTTCAATACCTGGGAAATGCATCCAGAATTACCATATACCATCAGCAGAGGCGAAAAGAGCCATGAACAGATGTCAACTATTAGAGCATTTCACTTTCCTGAAGTATTCAAACTGCTAGCCAAGGAGCAGCTCAGATTTCACCCTAGAATTCCTGGTCATGCAATTCTCACCAGCATCGTGTGAAGCCAGAGCCCTCAGCATCTTGCCAGCACTGCGACGGATCTGCTTCTCTTCATTACACAGCATCTTCATCAACAGATCCAGGGCGCCTGTCTCCTTAAAGACACCTGTCAGTGAGCCAATACTGGCATAGGCACTGAGTACATGGATAGTATTCAGGATGGAGGACTCTGGGCCAGTTGTACGTGCCATCTGCCGAGCAGCCCGCTGCACCAGGTTCCTGACATCAGCCTTCATCTCCAAAAGAGAGGCTTCATCCAGCGTCACATCAGATTGGTATGTACTAGGCGCCTTCTCCTCTTTCACCCGCTGCCCTTCTGGTTTCCTCTTGCCCAGCAGTGTGGGGCAGTTGGCATAAACCTCTTCAACTGACATCCACATCAGAATATTCTCTGTTTTGTTCTCAGAAACAGCATTTGTGCTGCTCACGGTACTGTCATCCAAGCTCAGGATGGTCCAACGAATCAGGTATTCAGTGCGTCCATCGTGGCCTCGACGCTGCCGGATTAGCTCCTCCGGATACGCCTGCAACTTGGGCCCAACGTGCACCAGCAGATTTCCATTCCTCCTTTCACCAACCATGATGGAGGATCTGTCTGTGGACAAAGGAGGAAAAGAAATTAGGCCCCCTAAAAATACCAAGAAACCTCATGCTAGGAGCCCCACTGAGTCAAGCACGTTCTTGCCATATCCAGAGGCACAGCTCTGGAGCAAAATAACATTAACATCTATTACAGCCAACCAATGCAGGATTGTTCTGGTATGGCTGGATCAGAAGACACTCCATACCAGACAGGTTTCCTTTTACAGATATCTGACACTCTCCATACATATATTTTAAAACAATACACTGCCATGCAGAGGCTTCCCACTAACCTATACGAACAAGTTGTTTTCAAAGCTCTCTCAAACAACTAGGTTGTCTGGAATGCAATACTGCTAGTTGTTTGAATCAAGAGCACTGCATCCCACATAAACCGTTTCCTAATAGAGAAGATCTCTACAGAAACCTGGGAACCCAGCAACCCAATCCTGTGAATGCCCCCCACCCCAGAAAGTAAATCTTACTCAATGATTCTTTCTCCTGGTTAAGTACAAATACAATTGCAGCTCCAGTCTCCCCATTTAAATTTCACATACAGTTATCATAACTTGACCAAAAAACTGCTATATATAAGTTCAAGTGTAGTGTGGGAGGGGTCTAGTAAATACCTTCTCACAAACATACGTATATACTAGATTTGTTGTAATGATTAATGTTATCTCTATGGAGGAAAAGTACATGAAAACCATCCAGCTCTTCCACCTACTCCCCTCCCTGCAGCAGCAATTTGCGAACCTGGGAAATTCCAATCCCAACATTGCAGAACCTCTGTGGAGTCATAGCCACAGAGAATGGCGAGCTGCAGTGAGGAGGGAGAAAGGGGCAAATTATTCTTTTCTTCTATCAGCAGATTTTCACCCATTATTCCTAGACACCATAACTTAACCGGGAACCAATTATAGCCAAACCACAGACTTTGATCACTGCAAATTTCACATCAGGTGTAAATGCATTATGGCTTCTCAAGCTTTCTGATCTCCAAGAGAAGTGCATTACTTGGCTATTTTTTGGGTCTGTGACTGTCTCTTTTTGTACTGACTCAAGAAGAACATATAATGACATGCTAAACGTCTAATGACAACAGAATGCAAAACAGACTGACAGAGGCTCCAAGGAATCATGTACTTCTGAGTTAGATTTCAGTACAGATGATACTGGAACTGGACATTGAATCATTCCATACTGTGGAGTTAACAGATTCAAATTTAGACAGCCATTTAGTGTAATTGTTAACTGTAATATCAGTTTACACTTTGCCCTGGGATGACCACAGGTTTCTTTGGGGGGGGGGGGGGGTTTGAAGAAATTATATGTGTTGGATTGTGAATAGTCACTACCCCTCCTTACCTCAGTTCAGACCTATGGAGTTTAGACTGGACAAATACAGTATGAATATAAGGAAAAAGGGTATTTGAGGATTAAAACCCTGTGACTTTCTTTCAATCGCATGTTTACTATTTACATACCATTGTCAATTAATGAGATGCTCTTTGCCCCAAAGACATTACAATCTAAAATTTTATAAAAGAGACAACAAAGGAAGGGCAGGAAGGAATAAATAGGGAAAGAACTTACTCATCATGTTTTTAATTGACCCTTCTTCCAAAGAAGCCAGGACAGTGGAAGTCATATACCCCACCCCACCCAGCCCATCTATGCAGTTCATTTTAGTTTCAGGAAGAAATCAGATTAAGCAGTTATGCCCCAGATTCCAAGATAAAGGTAGATTTTGAACAAACAATTCACATAGGAGGTCTGTATTTCTTGTTCAAGAGCATACTAAGCAAACAAGGGTATTTGCTAATCACAGTTCTCTGAGTTCACTACCAGCTTTCTTCAAATTCACATACATAATTTAAATTTGTAACCCAGGAGCTGATACATGCATTCCAAATTAGGATATACAACTGTGTCAAAAACACAGAAAAATAAGCATCCTCTCCTCTCAGAATAAGTCTCGCTGAGTTTTATCTGTACAACCTTAAGTTGATCAATGTATGAGTTCTTTGTGTGTGCTTTCCCATAAATTGGGAACCTTATGCTGCAAATCAAGCAGCATAGGTAGGACTATAGACCAGAAGAGAAATCTCTTATCAGGGTTATGATCCCATACAGAAATTATATCATTATATGTGGGCATATTAGATTCTCCCTCTTCTACATAAGCAGCTTCTTCTTATAAGGAATTCAGGCTTGTTCGTCAGGCCATATAAAATGTACCCCAAACTGGCTAGTGAGTGATCTGGGAGCACCTGATACTGTATTACTGCTGAAGCTAAGCAGGTATGGACCTGGTCAGCTTCCTGGACCACTGCAAGGCCCACACAGAACGAGATCTATATATTTAATAATCATCTATGAGTCAATCTGCAGATATCTAAATCCATGGATTGGGCACACAATGACAGAAAGGAGATTTTTGTCCAAACTTGGGAGACTCCTCAGGTTTGCAGAAAAATCTAAAAACAATTTAAAAATACACTGGAGGATTTAAAGCCTCCCCCCCCCCCAAAAAAAAACTATAGTGTTCTGTTAATTGTGTGTTGCCAAAAAGTTTTGATTATTTATTACTGTTAAAGGATGGAAGTCTAGCCTCATCTTCTGTTAAGATTCACTTAGCCACAATTTCAGCTTTTCATAAAGCTATCGGTACATCTTTGGTGTTTTCTGCTCTGGAATCCCAGAAGTTCCTTAAGGGCTTATATTTATTTATTTATTTATTTATTATTTCGATTTATATCCCGCCTAGCCAGCGGACCGGCTCTAGGCAGCTAACAACATAAAATCACTCAAATACAAAGTTAAAACACAGCATAAAATTGACTCATTTTAAAATACAACAATCATCACAAATGGCAGCAACATACCAGCACCAAATACTAGCCACTAGCTTATGCCCAGCCAGGAGGCTTCCACCGTAGATGTTCTGAAGATGGTTCGACGCGCCATCTACTAAGGGCCATTCCCCCCGGTGGCGGCCCCAAAAGCCTGGCGGAAGAGCTCCGCTTTGCAGGCCCTGCGGAACTGCAAAAGGTCCCGCAGGGCCCTGATGTTCTCTGGGAGCTCGTTCCACCAGTAGGGAGCCGCCACCGAGAAGGCCCTGTTTCTGTTGGTTGTCAACCTAGCCTCCTTCAGGCCCGGAAGGATCAGGCGATGTTGAGTGCCTGACCACAGTGCTCTTTGGGGTATATAAGGGGAAAGGCGGTCCCTTAGGTAGGCAGGCCCCAGGCCATATAGGGCTTTAAAAGTTAAAACCAGCACCTTGTATGTAATTTGTATGCTTGCTGTATTGCCCATTCTGAGAATTTTTTCCATTTAGCAGAATAGGATTTACATGTAGAGGGTCTCCTACAGGCAATCATAACATCTGTAGCCCTCTGGTAAAACCCCCTAAAGCAGAATCAGCCAAGCTGACAGATGCAAGGACCAGATTTCTGGGTGCAATACAAGGACTCGGTGAAGGAAATAATGGGCTGGAGGTAAGGGCCTGTGTACACCTTTGGAGAGTCTCCACAGAGTTGGAAACCACACTCTCCAAAGCCAAAACGGGGCGATGTCACAGGAGGTTCAGGAGGTTGCTATTTTGGCCAGTACCCTGTGCAAAACCCCAAAGAGTGGGAACAAGTAGAATAGATGGCCATGCCAATGCAGTTTGAGTGTATCCTTGAGTGAACACCTGTCTACTGCTGCCCGGGAACAAAATAGACAGCATTTTCTGTTGACTCTTGAGGCAAAAAAATCAACTTCAGAATAGCTCTACTCTTTGAAAACTGATTGACGATAATGGTTGGTTATGGACCATTCCTGACATATGTCTATATTCCTACTTAGAGGGTCTGCTATGGTATTGTCCTGGCCTGCAATGTGTATGGCTGTTAGCTGCACCCTGTATTTTATTGTCCACTGCAGATTAGGGTCACAGCTCTGCAGAGTCAAATGGAATCTGTGCCTCCCAGTTTGTTTAAATAAAACTCCACCATTGTGTTGTCCGTTGCCAGCAGAGCGTGACAGCCGATGAGCATTGCCAAAAAAGAAACAAGGTCAAGTCTAATAGCTCTTAGTTCTAGCAAGTTAATATGGAGTCTAAACTCAGAGTCTAAACTCACAGTCGCTGGACAGTGTGAGCGCCACAGTGAGCTCCCCAACACATTAGAGAGGCATCTGTAAAAATCTGCAAGTCATGCAGGTGAGCTCCGAATGGGACGCCAACTGACAAATTAGATCTAGTTGACCACCAAAGTAGACTCTTCGTAACTACCCTAGAAAACTTCTTCCATTGAGAGTCTGATGTAAGACTAAAGGACTCAGAAATCAGTTCTGAAGAGGTCTCATGTGCAACCTAGCAAAAGGCACAGCCACAGTAGTCAATGCCATGTATTCCAAAAGTTTCTGAATAACCCTAGCAGGCTGAAACCTGCTGGTGGAGACCTTCTGGACCAGGCCAATAATGAATTGAGCCTCTCTTGGGTAAGAAAGCTCTCCCCAGGACTGCATCTCAGATAGCCGCAATAAATTCTATGGATTTCTCCTAATTAACAAAGAAGCCTAGCTCCTGCACTAAGGTTAGTACCAACTGCAGGTCCTATCAGAGGAGTCATTAACAAAAGAGCCAGTCATCAAGATGGGGTAGATATTACAATCCTTAAACCTGGGATACATACTTGGCAAACACCCTAGGTGCAGTAGTTAACCCAAAGGGAAGGACCGTATATTCATAGGCCACCTCATCATAAATGAACCTGAGGAATTTCCTACTGGTCTCATGAATATTGAAGTAGACATTCTTTAAGTCAAGGACTGCAAACCATGAACCCTGTTGTAGAAGAGGTACCGTATTTTTCGCTCCATAAGACGCACCTGACCATAAGACGCACCTAGCTCTGCTCGGTGCCGTGGCTTGGGAAAGGTGAGGGGGGTTTAAGGCGCACACACTTTCCCCCCCACTTTTTTTGGGAGAAAAAGTGAGTCTTATGGAGCAAAAAATACGGTAATAGCTCTTGGAGAGATAGCATATGAAACTTAGACACCTGGACATGTTTGTTCAGGGCCTTGAGGTCCAATATAGGCTTCTTTCCATCATTCTTTTTGTCAACAGCAAAAAAATCTGGGGGGAAACCCTTTCCCCTTAGCATTAGAGGGTAACTGAACAATAGCTCCCTTGGAAAGGAGAGAGGAAACTTCCCAGGATTTTTTTTTTAATCATATGGCAGAGTTACACACAGGAAGGGAGATGGAGGTGCTGAAGGAAACTGCACAGGATGAAGTAGAAGCATGGACTCAAACTCAACACAATAACCCTTTTTTATTATAGAGAGAACCCAAGCATCATCAGTAATAGATAATCAGACTCGTAAAAAAGAGGACAACTGGTCTAGAAAGAAAACTTGAACTGAAAAGTCAGGCTGATACTGACCTCTTCAAATGTTGCTCCTTTGGGGATTGAGATCAGTGTTTGCCATGGTTTCAAAGGTTTCCTGCTCTGGGGGTTTTTATTGTAAAATGACCTGTAGGGTTGTTGAGTGTTTTGAAATCTATAAGCAGGGAACCTGTAAGACCTAGGAGGCTGGTACCTTCTTGGATCTTGGAAAGTACCTCTGCCTATAAGGCTGGATGACCAAGGGGTAAAAGGATTACTGAAGGATAATAGGGAAATGGCTGAGAAACCATTTTTTGAATGCATTTTTTTGCCTCTGTCTTCACTGTGGAAGATGAGAAGCGCTTGCCCACTCCAGAACCGCTGATTTTGGGAGAGGTGTTGAAAGACCTGAGTCAGATTAAGGTGACGAGAGAGGAGGTCCTACAACTGATAGGCAACTTAAAAACTGATAAATCACCAGGCCCAGATGGCATACATCGGAGAGTTCTGAAAGAACTGAAATGTGAACTTGTGGATCGCCTGACAAAAATATGCAAACTTTCATTAAAATCTGCCTCCATTCCTGAGGACTGGAAGGTAGTGAATGTCACTCCCATCATTAAAAAGGGTTCCAGAGTTGATCTGGGAAATTATAGGCCAGTCAGTCTGACGTCAATACCAAGTAAGTTGGTGGAAACTGTCATTAAGGAAAGAATTAGTAGGCACATTGATGAACAAAATCTATTGAGGCAGACTCAGCATAGGTTCTTGTAAGGGAAGATCTTGTCTCACTAACCTGTTAGTGTTCTTTGAGGGAGTGAACAAACATGTGGACAAAGGGGACCCAATAGATGTTGTTTACCTTGACTTCCAGAAAGCTTTTGATAAAGTTCCTCATCAAAGGCTCCTAAATAAGCTCAATAGTCACGGGATAAAAGGACAAATCCTTTTGTGGATCAAAAACTGGCTTATAAATATGAAACAGAGAGTGAGTATAAATGGGCAATTTTCTCAGTGGAGGGAGGTAAGCAGTGGGGTACTGCAGGGATCAGTACTCTGTCTTCCTTGGGTTCTACTTGTCCCAGGAAGCCCACTGTGGTAAAATCATCAACGGGAAGGGAAACCAGGATAGTTGCTGGGAGGGTTGCTGTGGAACCTGCTGCTCACCCCCTCTCGGTTTGTTCTGATGTGGTGAGACTTCATATACATCGTCATTGAATGGGACCGGGGATCGATGTTGTTGGCTTGATGGCAACATGGTCCTTGGGATGGGTGAGAGGTGGACCACCCAAAGTGGAGAGACCTGATGCCGAAGTGACATCGGGAAATGGTCATTCAGAGTTGATGGTCAGCTCCGAGAGGAGTCTGAGGTTCGACATCTAGGAGAAGAGTTGACTGCAGCCGTGGACTAAGGGGATGTATGGCGTCAAGGTGAAGCAGACTTTCAGCGTCAAGGAGATCTCAAGGTTCAGTGCCAAGGAGAAGACAGATGGTGGTCTTGATGTTTAGCCTTCTTTATAACTTTTTCGAAGGCAACTCCAACACTGAGTGGGTAAGCGCTTGCGTATGATCAATACCAAGACTGATGGAGTTGGTACCAATGCTACCAAAGGAGCCCTTGGTCTTTTATCAGATTGCATCCATTCTTCTGCTTGGGGGTCCAGGGCATCCAACACCTTCTCCCACAATGAGGCACCTTTAAGCTTAGCTGCTCTCCCATCTCTTGCTTTTGGAGTCAGACAGCAGCAGGCTGGGCACGAAGGTGCATTGTGACCTTTGCCTAAACAAAGTAGACATGACTTATGGTCATTGTTCTGGGCCATTTTGGCTCAACAGTCTTCACATTTCTTAAATAAGGCCATTAAGTCCTCAGTACTCACAACAAGAAGAAACAACAATGGAAACAGAAAAGTCTCGTGCTTTCCTCAAAATAGCAAGGAGAGAACTGACGGAAGAGTGCTTATCCTGCACGATCACGTGACCCTTTGGGTGGGAAAAGGGATAAACTGAAGATGGGGGTGGGGAGGAGCACTCTCTAGTTCTAGAAAGATCTTCTGTAAAGCTTGTTGACTCTTTCGCAGCTGGCCTGTGACTGCACAGTCCCTATGTGTGCCTGCACAGAAGCCACGACAATGAACAGCTAGATTCAAGTCCAGTAACACCTTAAAGACCAACAAGATTTTTGGAGTAAAAGCTTTCAAGAGCCAAAGCTCCCTTTATCAGATATGTATTTGATGAAGGAAGCACTGACTCTCAAAAGTTTACACCCCAAAAATCTTGTTGGTCTCTAAGGTGCTACTGCATTTGAATCTAGAAGATGTATATATAATTAGCAAAAATGGCTGATTAAGTAAAACTAGGGATTTGACACTTGTCTGCCCGATCTACAGACAAGGCAGGCAACAGTTTTCTTTTTGTTGGTGTTGTTGCCATCAAGTAACAGCGGACTTATGGTGACCCCATAGGGTTTTCAAGGCAAGAGACAATTCAGAATTGGTTTGCCATTGCCTAGCTCTGGATCATAACCCTGGTATTCCTTGGAGGTCTCCCATCCAAATACTGCTTAGGTCCCGAGATCTGACAAGATTAGGATACCCTGGGCTATCCAGGTCAGGGCAGCAGTTTTCTTTAACTAACTCTAAATATCAGGGTTTTTATATTTATTTATTTATTTATTTATTTATTGGATTTATACCCCGCCCTTCCCACCGAAGCAGGCTCATGGTGGCTTACATTAAAAAATCAAAATACATAAAACAGAGCAATTATAAAATCAATCATATCAATCATAAAGTGCTAGTGACAGTAATAATACTGCATAGCAATGGCAGACACATAATAGCAGATCAGTCATAGTGGAATACAGTCAGTGTTGATATTATATACATTATGTCAGTAAGAAAAAATATACCAACATGCATACTGAGCTAATGGCCAGTCTGTAAATCTAAATAAGGGGCTTGGTGATCTTATTTCAAAATATCAGAATTTCCCAGGAGATGACAGACAGACAGATATCCAGAAAAGAATCCCAATTCTTTAACTAGGTCTGTCAACTAGTAATTGGTCTTTGGAGCTAGGATCCTAAAGGCAAAACACTATTTGCATAGAACAAAAATATTATAAATCCTTGATTTGTGCATTTCAGGATGTACTGTGATCATATGTACAAGAACTTATTCAACAGTTCCCCAACAAAATCCTGATGAGCCGCTCTCTCCAGAAAAAGGGAAGGAAAACCTGCTTGAGATGTTCAGAGGGACTTGTTCCATTTTCCCAGAGGTCATGCAGCACTGCAGCCTCTCTAAATGAGACTGATAGAGCTGATCCTCTCTTATCTTCTGCAATCTAATGCTCTAGTCAGAGAAAAGGGAACAACATGAAGCCAACCCACCTACCCTTTAAACAGCTTGCTTTGCTGTTGGAGTTCAAACAGCACCTGTGCTGGAGCTCTACAGAGAATCTGAAAAGGGGATCCTCTTCTGCCAGAGGAGAAGCTTAGAGCATATGTATATTACAAACTATTTTAACAGTGATTCCTTAACCGCAGGGAGCTATCAGGGTGGGAGAAGCAATAAAGATTCCTGGCAAAATTCTCACCGCCCTCATCAAAGTACAGTTCCCAGGATTCTTTGTACGAGTCATGACAGTTAAATTAGTGTGACAATTGAAACACACCAACAAGACTCCTTGCATTCATCTTTCCCAGAGCTCCAGCAGAAAACACCATGAGCTCAAGCAGACTAAGAGAATATATTCAGCTTTCCTACAATCATCTCTATGGTATTTGCAATTCCTGTCTGATCTGCTGCCTGTCATTAGAAGTCAGCCTAGCTGCTATCCGTGAGGTGACAGGTTTCATAATGCATGCCTCACATGTAGTCTTTCTTCTTGTGAAGCATGCTCTGCATGCTGTCAGCTGTACTGCATACTCTGTCAACTGTACTGCCAATAATCACTTCACAATGGAAAACAACCAGACTTAAATTATGGAAAGCAATCAGAAACCCACAGGGTAGCTAGTAACAATTTAAAAAAGAAAAGAAGAATATATCCAATTTAAAAGGCAGATAGTCAGTGTCACATAGGTGAGCTATGCAGACAAATTCCTCACATTCCCAAGCAATCCTCATCATTCTCCATGCATACCCTTTTAAAAGGGGTATTGTGTGGGGAATGTCATAACATAGACAATATGGATGTCCACTATGCATATATTAAAATACTAAAACTCTACTGAAATTTTGTATCATTATATAGAAATTAAAATTTTACATTTTCCCCACTTTAATCTGGAAAATGTGCACTTTCCAAGTATGGATTCTTAACTGGAGTTGAAGCAAATTCAAATGGTGAGAACTCGATGTGAAAGGTTGGGTTGTACCCAGCCACTTTTTTCTGCCAGTAGAAGGGCACTTTCATCAGCGGAGACCTATTTTTACTTGTTCTTGCTAACTACTGCTGATCCCACTTTGCCCTCCGTATTGCTTGTAAGGGACATCTCATGACCCCCAGGAAAAACAACTATGGCAACTCAGTGTGCTACTGCAGGATGGGGTGACAGGAAAGTCTCACTGTATGAGCTTTATTCACAGTTCATTAGATTCCGGCTGTTAAAACACAAACAGTTAATATTGTTACAGATAGATAACTTAGAAGATGATATCTCAAGTTCATACCAGTTATACTAAGTATAATGAGATATTTATTACAAGCAATGCTCCCTCTAAGCTGTGGAGTCTTGTGAGCCCAAATTCTACTTTGTGAGCTACTGACATTAAAGCTGTGAGCAAGCGATTTGGCTGCTGCATAAATGAGTTTGCTCTGGAACCATCCTTCCTGAGCTAAGACAAAAATGTGTGAGCTGAAGGCTAAAAATCTGTGAGCTAGTTCACACTAATTTATCTTACAGGGGACACTGATTACAAGGTGAAGAAGTTCAGGATGCTCCCCAAACTGGTGTGGTCTCAGACACATTAGCTGGATCATGACAGGGGAAAGAAACCAGAGGGCTGATTACAGAAAAGCAGAAACCCTGCCAGAGGCGGCAAATTCTAACAGGCACGGTTTCAGATTTTGGGAGGCCTTGGGCAGAGAGAGTTCCCTTATGAATAAGAGAAGCCAATGTTGGATCAGGCCAATGGCCCATCCAGTCCAAAACTCGTCATACAGTGGCCAAAAATACCAGGTGCCATCAGGAGGTCCAGTAGTAGGACCAGGACACTAGAAGCCCTCCCCCGTTGCCCCTCACAAGCATCAAGAATACAGTGCCACCCACTCACCCATAAGTCTCACTACCTGCCTGTGCATCCCTCCCTACCCTACTCACAACCCCTCCCAGCCGATCAGAAACTGTGCAAAGAAATCACAAGCCCTCATAGTGAGAATGATATTCCAGTTCATGTGCACCAAACTGCTTGAAGAAAATCAAAGCTCCACCTTTCCTTTGATTTAAAACACAATTTATGTTTGGATTCAAAGTATTCAGATGACATGGCCACAGAGCACACAGGGACTCATTGATGGTTAAAGCTCTCCACTATTAAACCCCTGGGAATAAACCTCTCCATTCACATGTAATTCTTTATGCGTGTCCATGAAACCCTTTCTCACCGACATCCCTATACTGACTCTGGGAACGACCAACACTCAGACTTTCTGTGTTGAGATTAGCCTTCCCCAGCACCTCAGGTCACGGAACTACAGCAGAGCTTGAACACTACAACATAAAATGACAGTTGTGCACAAAAGAGCAGGACAGAAAGCAATGTGATCTACCTCAGCCCAAAGGAATTGTGAATGAAAGACGCATACAAAATACTCTTAATGGTGTCATTTATTACCTCCCTGACTCCCATTCTGAAGGCGCTGCGAATTGTCACCACATTGCCCCCCTTCTGCTACCGCTCTCCTACTTAATCATTATTAGAGGCCAGAAATTATTTCATGCTAGCCTGATTTGCAATGGCTTCTTCAAACAGAGAAGATGCCTGACCTGCTCCCTGAAACTGTTCACAGATGATTCCAGTCTCTAAAAAAAAATTAATCAGGCAGATCACTTCAGCTTGCTAGTAACTCTCTTGACGCTTCCATGCTCTCAGCGCTTTCCTTCTATTCAGGGCACTCTTCAGCACTGTACTCCACCCCATTCTCCTGAGCAGCTGACAGCCATGCACTTAAGTGGGTCTTCCTCATACTCCTATTTATATCTTCTGACCTTTCCTTCATTTGTGATTTCTTACTATCTTTTTAAAATCATAGTCACTGGTGCTATGCTCTGCCAACCTTAAGTCCCCTTTCATGCAAATGAACTTGAGATGCATTCTTGCCAGCCATACTTGAGTAAGACGTACTCTCTTTCATTCAAGCCTAGCTTCCATTGCTTCTGCAATCCCCAGTAGTAATGTACGGCTGCGAGAGTCGGACCGTAAGGAAGGCCAAGCGCTGAAGAATAGATGCTTTCAAACTACGGTGCTGGAGAAGACTCTTGAGAGTCCCTTGGACTTGCTCTCCTACAAGCTTGGCCCCTCTTTTTTTCGCCTCCTCACATCTGTGCAGATGTGCTTTCTGCTGCGCTGCTCACTATGGCTGATCCCCTTCTTCTCTTACTTCAAGCCTTTGCACATCTTTAGCAAAAATCTTTCCTGAGTCACATCAACTTTTCTCTCCTTGTTCCTCACACTGAGTCAACTCTCTCATCCTCATTACTCAACTACCAACTCCTAACTCTACCATCTTTCTACGGACTGTAAACTTTTAGGACAAGGACCAGACATTTCTTCCATCTGCAAGTGCCTGGCAGCAGTCTGATATAGACATTTTCCCTCTTGCTGCCTGGCAGTTGCTTTAAAAAGAAAGAAAGAAAAAAACAACAGTCCATCAGCCTGAGTTCCTCCGCCACCAAAGTTACTCCTCTGCTTCTGGGTCACCCATGACTACTCTCTTCTCTATACAGCCTCTTTAGGTGCTAGATGTTGAAGAGCCGGAACTGAAAGGCAGAGCTGCTACCTTTCCGCATAAAGAAACAACCTATACCTTTCAAAGCCTTCACTGCTGCCCAGCATATTCTGCTACATACACGCCTGGCACATACACTCCTCCATGGTCTGGCTTCATGACCTTGTTTCCCAGCTCTGCCCAACTAATGCCAATTAATAACACTTCTCTGTTGTAGGCTTGGCAGACTTCTTGTTCTCTCCAGGACACCTTGCGTTTGTGCCTGTACATCCATCACCCTGCATTATACCCATGCCCTATCCTTATTCAAAACCAACTGCTTAACAAGATCAACATGGAAGCGATTCATGTATTAAAAGCAATACCGTACCACATATATTTTCTATTTTCTGGTACCTGCAACTGTTTGTATAGGCTAAGAAGGTGCATTTATGTGTCACTGCAACATAGACACTGCCTGAAGATTTTATAAGTTGGGCACTTCTCCAGAGCACTGTGCATGCCACAATTCGATGACAAGCGAGAGGGAAGGGAGCTACAGAAAAACAACCAGTGGGATCACAAAACAATCTGTAGTCAAAACACGCTAAGTCTATGCAACAATAACTATACAGAAACCAGTCAATAATAATACCAAACTCATATATATATTATAGTAGAATCAATGTTATAAATATTTATTTATTTGGATTTATACCCCGCCTAGCCAGCAAGGCTGGCTCCAGGCGGCTAACAATCAATAAAATCAACAGTCACAAAACAGTTAACATTTGTTAAACTTCGTCAACATAAAACACAGGTCATAAAAACATATAGAACAACAATGATCAAAAAGTGGGTGGAAACGAACTCAAGGCCACAGTAGGTCACAGCAAATCTCCAAAGCAGCAGACTTCCTTCATTAATAGAACAAGCACACAAAAGCAAATAATTGCTTATATAAATTTCACAAGTCCTTGAATTGAAGTCCAAACATCTACATATTGTGGCCTGTAGAAAATAAGATCCATTCCAAATGAAAACTATGCAGTTCCAGATAGTCAGCGTTTTGGACCTGTTCCTTCATCAGGTAAATCAGGTAAGTCTTCAATGACATACAGTAAATATACACGTACAATTCTATGACAGCATAAACACAGAATACAGTACCCTTAGGATCTCACTTTTCATTTTTTTATCCAAGGCTGCAAAAACAGGTGTAAAAACATGTGGTGCCCAAATTAGATCTCAGAAGCCTACAAGGGAGGGAGGATTGAGCAAGAGTTCCAGTAGACAAGAGAAAGACTCAATGCTAAGTTTTTTGTTATGTTTACACTCAGCAAGCGCTCGGGTTGCAGTATGCAGCCTACCATTTTATCCTCATAACAACCCTGTGAGGCATCTTAAGCTCAGAGACTATAACTAGCCCAAAAGACATTATGGCACAGCAGGGATTTGAATCCAGGTCTTCTGAACACTTTTAAGAAGTTCCTTAAAACTAGAAGAGACCTCCTTTCATTGACAATATGCACACCAGAACAAGAGATGCATTCTACATGCAATGTATGTTATTTGCCCCCCTCCCCAATTCAGGTACAAAATTTAATTTTTAATTATTTTAAACTAAAAGGATATTGCCTGAAAACCCCTAAAACGAAGGTTTAATTACATTCAGCTCACTAAGATTTATATCAACAGTCCTACCTGCCAGTAATGCTAGACGGTTTTTGCTTAAAATGAGATGCGCTGGTAATGACTTCTTTATTGTCTCCCTCTCCCATAGATACCCTCTTCCCTAAACTTCCCTACCTTGTCAGCATGAAAGTCTATCAGCCTGTGCATCACTACGTCAAGGTGGATACTCCAAAGGTTATTTAAACTAAATTTAGTATGCCGATTCCCTGGATACCTCAAAGTTCAGCTAATCTCAGTTTCTGTGTGTTCTAAATGCCCCACCTGTAGAAGGGCATATTCATGGCAGCAGAACAAGACAACTTACAGTAGCGCCAAGTTAGTCTCTTCAATTAAGTGCCATGTAGTTTTGATAATTAATTCCTTTAGCACCCCATATGCCAACTCTTCTGTTATTTTTCTTCCCAAATGTTTTATACTAATAAAAATGAGGTTAATGTACATGGAGCTGGGCAGAAGGAAGAACACATTGGAGCACCTATTGGTTGCTGAACCTCTTGCAAAGAGGGCAGAACTGGATAAGTCTTGACCCAATCTAGCAACAGCAATTAGTACATTCTTAAGCAAGCATGAAAAGAAAAGACCACTTAACAGAGATTAGGTCTGCTTAACCGTTATGAAATGATTAAGCATGCACTGTTTTTTGGCAAAATAAAACATCTTTGGACTATGAGGATTCTAGTAAAAATATAAGTAAACCCCACAAGACTGTTAATCACCCTGGGTTACACCCAAACCACTACAATCTGCAAAGCACCTACTCCAGACCTATTCCACTTAATGCAGAGTGGGGTTAACCAACTGCTGCTTATGTTCTCATGAAAACTGTACATACAGATACCCTTTTTTCATTCTGGTTCTAGAACTCCTCAGTACAAGAAGCAAGCAACAATTAAGAGGGTGAAGTGTGAACCACGGATCTCCTAGGTTCACTAGGAAGCCTTAAAATATCCACTACACTCTCAAGCTTCAAACCCACTCTGGAATATCAGAAAGGCAATAATAGCCTAACCATACAGGTTTCTGGTACCAATTGCTAAGATCTTATAAAGTGTTTTGCAGACTCAGGAGAAGAGCTACGTGCATGTTAAGAATTATCAGTTTAGAAACACATGAAAGCAGGTAAAACAAGAACCACCCTAAGCAGGTTTTAAATTTATACAAGAAAGATTCACAGCAAAATCCACAACACAGTAAAATACTATACACAACATTTTCTGCAAGAGTTTAAGAAAAACTACATATAATATGCATTATTGTATGAAAACCAGATTATACTTGCCACAATTACACATTTAAGAACTGCTCATGTGAAATACATGCAGCTGTTATAAAACACATGAACAATTTTCACAAAAAGTACACAGTCTACTCTTGACTACTCCTGTGTAAGAAAACAGGCATGTGTGAAGCAGCTGCTGGTTCACACACGACCTCTAAACTGATTACAGAGTAACTAGTGCACTGACGTGGAAAATTACTGTTTCAAAATAAATATAATTATTTTAATTCTGCTTCTAAATCTATTTAAGATGATGTTTTCAATTTTTTAATGAAAAAAATCCAAATACCCTAGTTTCACAGGGGTACAAACTAGCCTGCAACATACATAAGTCTCCTTTAAAACTATTTGTCAGAGGAAAACTGGTTTTCTCACATCAATTTTAAGAAGCCAGCATAACATGGACATTTTTGCACCACAATGGCAGCTATACCAAGAATCATATAAAGAGAAGTGCTCACATTGTGTTTTGTGTGCCAGCTTCCTGTCACATGAACTTGGGTGCTAAGGTTGTCTGATTAGATAGTTTCAAATACAAAGGACAAACTGGAAGCTGTGATGTTAGTGCTATGCAGTACTAAGGAATCAAGGTGTTTTAAAACATTCTACACATCTAGTCATATGATGAAAAAGGAACTTACTTTCTCTTCCAGTTTATACCCAAACTTAGTGTACAGTTTGCTTTTTTAGAAGTACTATGGATTTCTTCCCCTAATAGTAAGAACCACATCAAACAAAACATTAACTTTATATTATTTTGCTTATGTTTCTGCTACATTCTTAAACTTTTTTTTGCCGTCAAGTCACAGCTGACTTATGGAGATTCTGTGGGGTTTTTGAGGCAAGAGACGTTCAGAGGTGGTTTGCCATTGTTTGTCTCCATGGAGTGTCATGGCAGCCACCACAGGAGCAACCCTGGACTTCCTTGGTGGTCTGTAATCAATGCCCACATGTTTTGTTTAAATAGGAAATACAAAATACTAGAAAACAATGCCACTTTAGTTCATTTCTGTAGAAGATAATATTTCATGTTCCAAATTGTAATTAAACATTAAAAATGGCCTATACCTTAGGGAAGAAATAACTTTTTAAAAAGTTGTTCATTATTTCAATTTGTGCCCCATCCTATCCTTAAGTCCAAGGAAAGTTTGCAGAATTTTAACACTTCCTCCTTCAGTTTATCCCATCAAGTCCCTGAACAGCTAAAGGGGACAGTCCACACACGTACAAGTTGTACACATGCAGGCTCTGTATCAACAGGGATAACTGCCCTCTGCACCTATCATCTGCACAGTTTTGTCACACGTATTGAACACATCTCTCTCCAGGAGGTGGGAAGCCCATATCTATCTAGACAACATATTAAACAATTGGAAACATCCATAGCTTCAACACATGTTCTACCATGTCATATTCATTTTGCAAAAGCCAAGACACCTTCCCATGTTTTCCCTCTTTACACAGAAAACCAGGCTTCAGTACAATGGAAAATTACATTCAGACCAAAAAGCTTGAATTCAGTTTTTAAGAGAAGTGTAAAATAGAATTTAAGTTAAAATCCTTTAAACACATAAGCAATATAACGGATATGTGCAGTTTAAAAAACGTTTAAACTGCAGAAAAATCTGGTCGAAATATAGAACTCTGAGGTGTTTTTTAAAATCGTCTTTTGTTTCTTTATGTCGCGCCATCGTTTTTGCCGGTGGCTTCCACGTACTGGCTCTATACTCCCATCCACGGAGTCTTGTAGCCGGTGCTCATCACCGAGTAAATGGGTGAATTCGCTCTATGAGGCATCATTTAACCTCTTTTCCACAACCCCTCCTTTAAAGGCTGCAGACAGAAGCAAAGGAGGAGGAGGAGGAGACTGGGACCGGACGCTACGCCCCAGCTGTGCAATGCTTTTTCCTCGATCGGGGGAAGGGGACAGCGAGGGGCCAATTCCAGCGAAGGGCGGGCTGCTTCAATTACCCACACACAGCACAGGCATCTCCTCCCCGTCACCGAAGGCACCACACCGGAGAAGAGAAAGAAACAGCTCGGAGCACGTTACCTGGCCAACCACCACCGGAGGCGCCGCGGCGACGGCAGCACCACCACCACCACCACCTCCACCTCCCGCTGCTCCGATTCCCGGCCAATTCAGTTCCACAAGTTCCGGGTGACTGAAACGCATGCGCGTAATCTCGCGCGCGGGGCCCCAGCCTTACTCTTGCCCTCCGCCCTCTCCGCGGTTTCTCTGCTACGGATCCGTACGAGGGACAGTTTCGAGCAATGAAGATCTTTCGCGCGGCAAGGGCGGAGGTGACAGCGGGGAGAATAAACCGACCCCACGGAGTGAATTATCAACGCACGGTGCTCTTGCTATCGTATTGTAACGACAAGGAGATTCTTTGTGCCAGTTGTGCTTTGTGACACACACACACACACCGCTCCTCGGCAGTAGTTCTGTGCATAATGGCCAATTCTTGATGGCTTTGAACCTGGAGTCTTTGTATTCTTAACATCTCCCCCCCCCCCCCGTGTTCTGCAGTTAGCCTTTATATTTGTACAAGAAACAATAGACCAGAAGATCCCTGCTGAGATAGAACGAGGTCCATCTAAGTCTAGCATTCCGTTATTAAAAGGAAATAGCAACTAGATTAAGAATAACCAAACTATTTATTGTTCATTAATTTGTCTGGAAGATCTGTAAATATATAGGCAGACCTCAAATATAACGGACATATCATTTAAAAACACACATATTTAAAAGCAAATTATGTGAGAAAACTAGTACTGCCCCCTCCTGCCCCCGCTGCTGGACCTCCTGAGGGCACCTGGTGTTTTTGGCCACTGTGTGTCAGAGTGTTGGACTGGATGGGCCACTGGCCTGATCCAACATTAGCTTCTCTTATGTTCTTACATAAGCCTAACTCTATCCTTTTTGAGATGGGGCAGCCAATTCCCCTTCCTTTCCCACAGTAGCCCAGAAAACCCCGTTTTTCAATGTTTCACTGTAAATGTAAGGTGAAGCTTATGAGAACAAAAAAAGCCTAATTTTAAATGCCTGCTGAAGGAGTCAGAACTGGAAGGGACTGAAGACTGAACTGGAAGAGACAGCACAATTAAAATGTCAGCTCAGGCCTGCAGTGCTAAAAAAGCAAACTCTATGCTGGGGATTATAAGGAAAGGGACTCCAAACGAACAAAAAGCACCCTAGCCAATACTGTAATGCTCTTGTATAGATCTATGGTGCAGCCTCATCTGGAATCTTGTGTGCCGTTCTGTTCACCATACCTTCCAAAAGAGACTGCAGAGCTGGAAGTTATGCAGAAGAGGTCAACTCAGAGACTTAAGGGGTTGAAGCCCTTTTTCTATGAGGAGAGTCTGAAAAGTCTGGGGCTTTTCAATTTAGAAAAAGCAGCAACTAAGTGAGCCATTTATAAAATTATGCACAGAGTAGAGAAAGTGGATTTGAGAGAAGTTTTTCTCTCTTTCCCACATACTAGAGCTTGGGACCACCTGATGAAGTTGATGAGCAACAGGTTCAGCATAGACAGTTTAACTTCTTTTCTCAACAAGTAATTAATTTGTGGAAGTCATTGCTGGTGGACATTCGGCCCTTCAGCCCTTCAACTGGCGTACCCGCCCCCCCCCCCCCTTTGGCTCCTGGCCCTTGGCGTGTGACTCTTCGACTCTTCTCTGGCTCCTTGGTCCTTGGTTTCCTGACCTTTCGGCCCCTCGGCTGGCCCATCAGCTGGTGCATTTTTGCCCCCCTCATTGGTCTGGCGGTGGAATTGGCTGGTTGGGGCCACAGTGCCCGGCCGCGCTCAGAGGGGCTTGGGTGTGGTCGACAGCCCTTGGGGCGACATTTGTTGCGGAGGCGGCTGGTGGGGCCGAGGCATCTGAGCTCAGGAGTGATCGGTGGGGTTTGCTTGCTGGGGTGGCGCTTGCTGAACAGCTGCTGAACAGTTTTAGTCGGGATCTAGAAGTGGTGGAACCGCAGCGGTTGGGATTGCCTGAGTGATCGGTCCTTGCGACCTCCGGTGACTTCGGGCGGAGTTGTGATTCCGGGGGTTGCCAGGAGCCGAGTTTAGGCCACCTTTATTTCCACCTGGACCGCTTAGCTCACCAGAGCACTGGCCTCTTGTTTGGCGCTGTCTGGGGTAGGGGTCACTGGAGCCTGTGAGTGCCGAGAAGCAGCTTTGTACTATCTAGTTGGTACCATTCAAAGGACATACTTGGGTTGGGACCAATCCCAGGAAGAGCTGACACGATCTGGGCCTGACTTGGACTTGGACCAGAGGCCAGCAGTTTGGTACTGGGAGAAGGCCGAGGGTGCCGTAAAGCAATTAAGAGCATCTATTACGACCTCATCTGGACCAAGGGTTGGGAAACAGATGTGGGGGGTCAGCCAGGGTAGTGTAGGATTAGTAGTTAGTTATAGGGTAGTTTAATTAGGTAGTTAGTATTAGTCCTTAGTTAGTCCCCTACCCCATGTACAATTACTTAGTTAGAGAATTAGATATGTTAGTCGTGCGACGGGGAGATTGCAGGTAGAGAGGGCAGGGCAGGGGGGGTATTGTATAATTGGGCCTAATTAGGTCTCTTTGGACTATTGTCTAATGGGTATTAGGAGGGGGAGTCTGAACTCGGCCACCAAGGGTCTGAGGCTGTTGTAAAAGATCACCGGCGATGCCTGGGTCACAGATTCCGGTGCTCCTGCGGAGGAGAAAGAGTGGTGGGTCCAGGTAAGGAAGAGGGAAGGGCACTGAGAAACAGAAAAGCTCATCGCCCTTCCAGCCTGCGACTCATCCCAATGGTTGTTGGCAGTGGAGCTAGGAGTAAAAAAAACCCTCCGTCATTGGTGTTGTGTAACGCCAGGTCAATAAACAAGGCCACGGTACTCCAGGATTTCCTGGTTGACTAGAGGGCCTACCTGGCGTGCATGACTGAGACCTGGGTGTGGGAGGGGGAGACAGTAGCTCTCTCCCAAATGCCCCCCCAGTATTATCGGTCTTGCACCAATTACGGACAAGGGGGCGGGGGGAGGGTTGGCGATCTTCATTCAGGAGGCTGATTCCTTCAGGGTGCTCCTGCTGGTGGAGATCACGGGCATGGAGTGTGTTGGCCTGGTGTGGGAGGCTGAAGAGAGTTTCGTTGTGTGGCTGGTGTACCAACCACCTAATGCACCGGCCAGCAGCCTGCCGTCCCTGGTGGTGGCTGTATCAGGCGGGGTGCTGGAGCACCCGAACCTTGTGGTTTGGGGTGACTTCAACATCCATGCCGATGATGCAGCTTCCAGTCGGGTGACGGACCTGGTGTCATCTGTGGTGGGACTGGGACTCTCTCAATACATCTCGGCCCCCACACACCGGGCCGAACACACGCTCGATTTGATCTTCAGCCAGGTAGGACAATAGCCAGCCGGATCCTAACAGGCCACCAATCACGTACCTATGTTCCTCCAGGGGCCCTGTGAAATGTAACCGCAATCGTAAGGTTCTATCAGGACATTTGATTAAAAGAGGGCTCTGAGCCCGGGGTTTTCCACCTGCAATAAACTACCATACTGATTTCACTGTTACCAGCCTCCCGACTCCAGTACTTTTCATTTCTTAGCGTCATCCATTAATTTGCTTACCTCACTGCTCATCCCTTCTTCCAGATCATTTCTCTATTAAATAGCACTTGGCCCAATTCAGGTCCTCACAGCATCCTATTACTTCAGTCTATTACAAGAACTATTCATTTACTCCTGTTTCTTTAACCCCTGAACCCATAATTATACAAGCAAATCTCATTCTTGCATCCCATGCCTGCTAAGTTTATGCAGGAGCTTTATCTCAAGCATTTTTATCCCACCCTGAGTGGTAAATTAGGCTGAGGTGGAAGGACTAGCCCAAGATCACCGAGTGAGCTTCAGTACATGGGGAGGATTCAAACTCATGTGTCCGAAATCCAGATCCAACACTTAACTACCACACTGGCCCTCAACAACAGACTAAGGCAAATGCTGTTTGGAAGTCCAGCTTTATAATACTTGTTGACACTCAACAACTCCAAAAGATTGGCCAGGCGTGCATTTGAACTGCAAAAGCCGCAGTGATTCCCTCTTAGCAAGGCTTTTTAAAAAAAAACTTTAATAAAACTTTCTGTAAATTAATCCAGAACAGATGCTAGGTAACTGTCCTGGAATTTCCAGGCTTCCCTTGGATCCTTTTCAGAAAAATGGATTACTTTCCAATACTGTGATTTTAATGACAGTAGCCTATTGTTAGGTGATCAGCAAGTTTCTACTTGGTTTCTTTTTGTACTTCCAGATGGATGCCATCTCAGCTTGATGACTTTTTGATTTTTAATTTGTCAATTAGCCCTAGGATTTTGTTGCATCACTTCAATCATCCTCCCAGAGAAATGCTATTCAGCATCTTATAAAGCAAACGCCAGTAAGAAGAATTCATTCAGCACCTTCACCTTCTTTCAGCAGTCCTTTCTCGCTTTTGCTGCCTTACAATCCAACTGCTTACTTCTGATATATTTAAATACATCAGTGTTTTTAAATACATTGGTTCCTCAGTGGAACAGGTTTCCTTGGGAGGTGGTGGGCTCTCCTTTAGAGGTTTTCAAACAGAGGCTAGGTGGCCGTCAGCAATGCTGATTCTGCTAATTTAGGCAGATCATGAGTGGGAGGGCAGGAATGGTTGCATCAGTGCTTGTGGCCCTTTCTTACACGGCCAGGGAAATGCTGATCGCCACTTTGGGGTCAGGAAGCAATTTTTCTCCAGTCCAGTTTGGCTGGAGATCCTGAAGTGCTTTTTGTCACTTTCTGGGCATGGAACAGCAGTTACTAGGGGTGTGGAGGGGGAGGTATTTGTGAATTTACTGCTTTGTGCAGGAAGTTGAACTAGATGACCCTGGGGGTACCTTCCAACTCTATGATACTATGAAATAACAGTTTATTGCTTGGTAGAATGATTTGAACGATATGCTGCTAAAAATTCTCTTTTTTGTCTGTCAACTTGTATTTGTTTTGCCAGAGTATGTACTCCTCTTTGTTCTAACCTGAGCATTCCAAGGGAAGCCTTTTTGCTTTTTTAGTCTGGCTGTTAACCTTCTAGACTTGCTTGTCCACAGAAAAGGAAATTTTGATCAGATTAATGTGTACTAATTCTGTTCAGTTTAATTTTTGTACATTGCACAAATTCTACTAATAGGGCTGAAAAACATGACTCCTTTTTCCAGTTACTAATGACATGGGAACCCATTGAGGAATGTAATGTATTTATATATGTTAAGTGTCTTGTTCAGCTTCCAGAAATATTAACATTCAACAGACTGGATCATTAACACAGTGTAACAGAGGTAGAAAGAAGACTGCATATGTGCAGCATCAGATGTTTCAACCAGCATTTTAAAAGCTCTGTCCGGATGCAGACCTTAGTACAAATATTGCCAGATTTTGTTTTCTGGCATGCCTCTGCGCATATCCAGTTGCCTCCATCAACCTTAAAAAGGACTGAAGAGGAAAGTGTCTCTACATTTCTTCCCTCTGTCCTTGGAAGCAGCTTTTTACATATTCTGTATAAAATAAGAGTAGCCTTGAGTATGTGCACAGTTACCTCCCATTACAAAATTATCCTGTGGGAAAAAAGAGAAACACTGCTCAGCTTAGCCTTTGTTTCCTTACATACTTCTGCTGTAGTAACCAGGCAGGAGAATGAACTTCTAAAATGTTGATAACTGTATAACAGGAAAGAGCCAGCAAGATGCAGTGGTTAGTGTCAGACTAGCATCTGGGAGACCCAGGTTTAACTCCCCATTCAGTCATGGAAGCCTCATGGGGTTGCTGGGAGAATAAAATGGGCTCCACTGGGGAGAAATAAAGTAAATAAATGTAACCTAGAAAACATTTTATCATACAAAGACAGGAACCACTAAAATCCTGGTACCAAGTGCTGCTTCAGGAGCACGCCAATCCTGGAGCCACACACAGCACAAAGGTGGCAGCAGCGCCTGCAGGTGTGGGGGTCAGGCACATGCTTCCCCCCCAACTCCCCCAGGTCCACATGGGGATGCACACGTACAGTTGTGTCTCCCGTTTCCACCCCATACTAGGCTATGGTTCTGATCTTCTGACAGAAAGCAGTGCAGCGCTGAAGAGGCAGTGGTGAGCCAAGACCTAACTTCCGTATCGTCAGGCCCCAAGGATCTTCCTGCTTCTGGCCAGGAGTGCCACAAACTTCTACCGTTGGTGTGATGGACTGCACTTTTGCTTAGAAGTGCTGTACAAACAGCTGAAGGACTGTGAAGGGTTAATTCTCCACAAAACCAGAGAGCCTTGAGTGACAGGCTGCCCCAAGCAATCTGAACAAAAGCCTCTCAACACCAAGATTTAAGCCACCAAAAAGCTTAAGAAATGCTCACTAGTTTGTGCATGTACTGGTTTTACCTCAGAAATTTCAACCCCTGATTTCACGTGACCTTTCCCCTCTATGTTAAATAAAATATTTTGTTATTTTTAAATTTCAAAACACCTTGAGTGCCATTTTCAGTGGTTTAAGTTAAAAGGCAATCCTGACCCTTCCCTCAGGTTCCTGGGCTGAGCCAGCAGTAAAATATCATACTGACACAGGGTGGGACAGCCAACATTCTTTAGCAAAGACAAAAACAGACCACTAGGGCTGCTCAGTCAGAAAGGGAAAGGAGAATGAAGGGAAAATCTTGCCTCTGAGGGAGGGAAGTGGACAGGGTCATCTGACAGAAAGCAGTGCAGCACTGAAGAGAGCCAAGACCTAATTTCGATATAGCCAGGCCCAAGGATCTTCCTACTTCTGGCCAGGAGTGCCACAAACTTCTTCTGCTGGTATCACACATAGTCCAGTTCCACACCATTTTTCTTTAGCTCTACACTAGAGTTGCCAGCTCCAGGTTGCGAAATTCCTCAAGATATATGGGCAGTGCTGGGTGGGGTGGCATTTGGGGGCAGGGAGAGAGCACAACAGGGATATGATGCCTTAGAGTCCACCCTCTGAATCTGCCATTTTCTGCAGGAGAACTGATCAGGAGAACTCCAGCCCCAACCTGGAGGTTGGCAACAAAACTCTGAACAGGAAGTTTTATGTAGAAGTTACAGGCTATGCACAAAGAAAAAACTGGTTCCCCTCAACAACTCCTCTGCATAACTATACGACATTACATAAGCCTACATAATTTCAGAAATAATTTCTCTATTTAGAAATTAGTTTAAATAGAACTAAAAAGGCTATCCACCCCCACCTGCAAATTTTTAGTTAGTTGTAGTAGTAGTCCCAACTCCCAAGATAAATATTACAGAGACAGAACAGCTACATGGCCAAAAACAGTAAGCGATGGATACAATTCAACAAAAACCAGTGGATAGGATCTTTAAATCCCTTTCATATGAATGTTTAGTTAACCTTTTATTACATTTACCTATAAAGCCTTTAGTATGCATACGGGTATGGAGATACGGTGGTTTGACACATCTCCTAGGAGGAGATAAGCCTCACAGAGAGCTGCTCACAAAATGGAGGCCACTGCCCTTGTTAGTGTCATGAAGGACACCATCCCATAACAATCTAGTTGAATTTGATAAAGGAGGTAGTTAATTGAACTGAACTTTGAGCTGTGATAATGGTTATTTGAAACACAAGGGAACAACATATTGCTCAGCAGAAGGGATGTGAAAGCCCCATCTAATACAGTGGACTGTTTTCTAAAGGCCTACATGGTAACTACCAGCATCTCGCTATTGTCTCAACAGCAGGAAACATTTAAAAGTATAGAGATCAGGAAAGGCACTCTCCTTATATTTATTTGGATATGTATCCCCTGCTTTTCTTTCCATGGGGATCCAAAGCAGCTTATATCAAGCTGCCATTTTATTTTATCTGAGCAACAACAATCCCGTGAGGCTAGGTTAGTTGGAGACTGTCTGACCCATGGCCACCCAGCAAGCTTTTGTGAAGATTTGAACCTGGGTCTCCTAGTTCCTAGCTCAACACTGTGATCACACTGGCATGGCTCTCCCAGATACATGGTTCATCAAGATAGTGGTTAATAGTTTGTCATATGTTTAACCAGTTAACTCTCATTGAAATGTTGCTATTTCTTTTCCAGTACAGCCGAGTATGGAGTTGATCAACCACTGGTAAAGTAAAATTCAAACGAATTCTTTCAAATTTTTCAAAATGATCATGTATCTTAGAGGCCTCCACAGCACCCCAAACACGCTAGTATAGCAAACACATTTACAGAATGTGACTTACGTTACAATCAAATGCATGTTTGTATATTTAAAAATAACAAAATGCGTGGTTCAAGCATTGTCTACCCCATTTCAAGCTGGCAACAAAACAGAAAATGTGGAGTGTATAAACTTTTTTGGTACTGCAGCAAAAACACCTAATATAATCATTGGTTGTATAAAGCAGAGTCAATGGTAGGGCACAGGGCAAAGCCATTTTAATATTTCTGTTCATTACTCTAGAGAGCAGGTAGAGTGGAAGCAGGAAGACAGAGTCCTATCCCTTGTATTGGCAAGTTCCAGGTTCAATAATATTACTGATATCCTATAAAGATCCTGAAAAATAGTCACATAATGAAGAAGGCCCAGGAGACAGTCTCACTGTGGACAGTGAGCAGCAAACTAGGCCAGGGTCTGCAATCTTGTTGAGCCTGCAAGTGCTTTTCGAATTTTGAGAACGGGGAGCAGCATGTACCACCAATAAGTGGCTGCTGGGGGGGGAGACAATCACAAAATATTAGGAGGTTGCAAGTCAAGTATCATTGTCTGATGGAGGCAACTGTTACTAAATAGGTGTTTCCGCGCAGATAAAAGTGATGTCTCTGGGGTTGTGCTGAAGTTCTTCCTGCTCTTGATTGGTGGTGGAAAGCCAGGATTTGTTCCTTGTTTGTTGAAGAAGTAAATAGATGCCAAGAAACCCACTGGTTAGTTAGTGCCACTTTGGGGATCACTGGACTAGGCTGATTTACAGATGGCCCTTGCCTCACCCAGGAAAGGAGGCAACCTATGCCAAACTTGATAGGAATGCAGAAACTTACTGTCCAGCATACACTAAGTCTAGAAAAGTACAGGTCTGTAAAAAGCCAACTTTTAGCCCAGCTAGAGAGAGAAAAAATGACACAGGAAAGAGCATTTCCGCTGGAAGGGTTAAGGACTTTCCTACCCACTGATTCTTTCCTTGCATGAGTTAATCTAAACAAACATATGCTTGGGAACATAAATTCCACGTGGCATCTGGATGTCCGAACAGTGAACCTAAACAGAATTCTAAACCCATAAAGATTTGCTTCTATAATTTTTGGCTTGTAAAGACTGCAGACCTTTGCTAACAATCTGAATTTTAGTTGTTTCAAATTTCTGGAACTCAGAGGCAACACTGAGGATATGAAGTCTGTGCACAAAATGATACATTTATTGAAAGAGTATTTTTTAATACAAAAGAAAGCTCTGTACATAGTACTGCGATTACTGTCACATCCTTCCAGAAACACAACCCTGGAAATTAACAAACTCCACACACAGCCACTCGCACGCACGCACGCGCATACACACACACAAAACCCCAAAACAATCTGTAAAGTGAACTAAAAAAGATCACCACACAATAAATGCCATTTCTTCCCTGATAAGTGTTCTTACAAGTCAACACTTTAAATTACATGCAACATTAGCGTTTATCCTGCAGGTGCTTATTGTAGGAGAGAAACTTCCTGACTGAGGACTTCCCAGAGCCAGATGTGCAGCACTGGAAGTCAAAAGAAGGTCTACAGAGAAATTCAGAGCAGAACACAGATGTTGCACTTGGCAGAGAGCTCCATGTTGGCAACATGATTAGAGAATTACTGCTTTGACAATACACCTGTCTCAAGTAGCATCACTATAATATTTCATCAGATTCCCTCTTGAAACAAAAGGATTGCACAGTCATAATGCATTTTTCCTTCGTGCTTATTCACTCCACAGTGAGTGAATACATTTGCCTATTTACCAAGGAGCACGCTTACCCCTGTGCTTGAGAACTGAATGAATGTAAAATCAACCTGTTATGTGGAAAATTTTACGCCTCCTGCCTCCCAGGATTAAATACACTAGTGAAATTCTCATCATTTGATAGATTGATACAGATCACCAGCTTAACAAAGTGTTTCCAAAGACACAATGATAAACTATTACTTGGTAAAAATGCTCGGTATTTGCCCAAGATGTTGTGCTCCCTTGAATCCAAATGTTCATCTAAAAGACTGAACTATAAAGCTCTGCAATGGAAATGGGGTTTCAAAAACCCTGATTCATGGCATCCACGTATTTTAAAGAGGAAATATTTTAATTGTGGAACAAGAGATTGTTCAGCTCAAAGCACAACCACAGTATTAAGTACACAGCTCTATGGAGATGTTACAGCCTGCGCGGCAGACAAACAGAACTGAATTTGGGTTGGACCTGTAAAAATGTAAATGTGCGCAAATCAGGGGGGTCCTTTGGGGCCAGAGCGAGGCGGAGCGCTGCTCCGCCAGCTCAGAAGTGGGCACTAGGGCAGCCACAGGCCAAATCAGATTCTCTGATCTGATTCGGCCCGCCGCTGAATTGCCACCAAAATTCGGTGGCGGCTTTAAAAGCGGCTGTAGGGGAGGGGGTTTGAGGGGGAAAAGTTATGTTTTTTCCCACCATAGAGAACAATGGAGGGGATGGGGCAACCTGTTTGAGGCCCTGTAGAATTGGACGCCGTAGTCCAATCTTCTTGAAACTTGGTGGGTATTTCGGGGAGAGGTCCCAGAAGGTACCCTGCAAGTTTGGAGCCTCTCCCTCAAACCCCCTCTCCTCCAGCCCCTCATATACCTATGAGTTTTTGCCATTGACTTCAATGGCCCATAGGGTATAATAGGACTGAAACTGACATTCGGCTGGTTATGCTAATGAGTTATGCTAACAGGTATGCTAATGAGCTCCTGCACCTCTTTTTCTACAAAATGGCCCCTGGTGCAAATAATGATATTTAAACCCTTGCACAGGAACACTGTTAGGCAACAGTGGAATTTTTAAAGGCTTTTTCTTCTTTTTCTTCTTCCTCTTCTTTGCATTTGCTCACCTGAAGCCACGTGTTGAAGCAACACAACAGGGAGTTTTCAAAAAGCACATCAGTTCAAAAGTAGCCACCACCACTCCTGCACTGCCCTCTTTGCCAAATGAGAACAGTACTTCTATAGAGTTCAGAGGTTTCGTGGCCCAATCATGCTGGGGGGGGGGGATAACCAAAAGGATTCTTTGGCACCTCCTGTCTGCCTCTCTTTCTCTCCTGGATGCCAGACAATTGCTACCAAACATACAAAGGCTGATGCAAGCAGGGGTTAGGCTAGGGTTTTCCAGTCTGGCTGACTGAACCAGACCAGTAAATGCAAATCTGCAACTTCCTTCCCGCACTGGCTCAACCCTTCCACGAAGCCCAGTCCAAGAGCCTGAGACGGGAGACCAGTTTAAACGCTAATGTTCATGGAAATAATTTCAAAAGGTTACAATACAAAGGCCCCTTTTCCTCTCCTTTTCCCCTCCCCACCCTTCCACGGCCCACTTCTTATCCCACCCCACCCAGTACAAACCCCATGAAAACTGTACAGGAGCCAGACTTTAATTCCTTTAAGAATTACATAAATACTGAGTTTAACACTTAGAAAAATAAAGTCTTTTTTTTCAAGGCTTCTTTTGTTTTTGTTTTTTTAATTAAAAAATGAAAGAAAAAAGTTACAGTAGCTGCTTCCTTTCCCCTAAAAAGTCTGCAGCCTCCTTGCTCCACAGCTGGCCCTTGGGGGCAAAACCACTAAGCTGCTTGCTGCAAGATACTCCTTGTTTTCCTGTGGAAGGGATGAAGCACGCCTTCCCCTCGCCGCTTCCTGTTTGGTTAGAATGAAGTGCATGATTGTATGCAAGCATCTATCCAGCAGCATCTATCCAACCGCACAGCTTCTCCACCGACGGGAGAGTCTGCAGCTCCCAACGAGAGGCACAAAGTACTCTCCTGTTCTCCCTTGCAGACTCAGTAGCCCTGCAGCTTTTCCCTTTTTTCCCCGTTTTTTGCATTTGTTCACCCCAAGCCACATGCTGAAGCAACGTGACAGGGAGTTTTAAAAAAAAACAAAACACACGAAGACTCAACAGTAGCTGCCACCACTCCTGTACTTCCCATTTTTGCCACATGGGAAAAGGATCTTCCTCACCCGCCCGGGGCTAAGCCTACCCTGTCCTAGCCACCCAATTCCAGGGAAGGACCAAGGGCCTCCTGGCCGACATGTATCGAACACGGCAACACACTGTCATGTTTCAGGGCTGCCTGAAAAGCTTTGATTATTGCGCCCCTGGCTACTGATGCCTCAGTATTATGCACAGCTGCTTGGGAAGGCTTTTAATCAAGTTTAAAAGTTACAAAAATAGAGCTCTCTCTATTTGTTTCCCACTCCCTTCCTTTACAACCCTCCCTAATTAAAAAGGACTGTGGCTCAATTCCTCTCCTTTCCCAGAGGAACCCGCCAGCAGCAGCAGCAGCAGCAGCAAGGGAACCTGTCTGAGGGAGATGCCCACCAAAAGGCTCGGAGCAATTGCAGCTACTGGGCTTCAGAGTGGCTGAATGTGTTTCCATGAAGAGCAATGTGAGGCTAACAAAACCCCTTTTTGGCAATGAAATGTGTTGTATGTTGCCAGACTCAGGCAAAAAGTTGAACTCTTGTACACCATGCAGCCAACTATCAGTTTGTTTTGCCAACCAAACATTCTGAGAGGGGAACAACTGAAGGTATACTGGTATACCTTCTGAAGATGTATACTGAAGATGCTTTGCCTTCTGTGCCGACCCACCCACCCACCCCATTTGCAACCACCTCGGCAAAACACTGGGGGGGGGGGAATTCTGGCACGAAACAAGCTAAAAATGAAGGCAGGTCACCAACGGTGTGGCCAGCCCACAACACAGTCACTGATTGCTTGAAGGCACAACGCTGCAGCCAGCTTGGAGGTCCTGAACTTTGGGGGAAGAGGGAGCCCTTTTTGCCCCAGCATGGTTTTTAAAAAGAGAGATGCCTGACTCTGACAAGAAAGGCTCCCTTTGATGGTGCCTTCAAGCCCTTCTCTGTTCCATCTTCTCCCCCACAGCCTCTGTTGCTGTGCCTGGTGGCAAGACCCCTGGAAGGGATGTTCATTCAGTGGTGGGGACGGGAGGGAGAGTGACAGAATACACTCTCACTCCAGTAATGGAAAACAGAACCAGGAGGCTTATATACATGGCAGCGCAAACTCTCTCACCTGTGAGACACAGGTTCTTTGGCTGGGGGAGGCAGGGAGACAGGGAGAAAAGACAACAGAAAATGCAGTGTTGAAACACAACAAAGCCACCCCCCTCATAGCCCATGCTTAGTTCCCTCCTTCTGGCCTTGCAGTCACATTAATATGCGTGTGTGTGTGTGTGTGTGTGTGTTTATGTCTGTGCGTGTAAAGTGTGAGAGAAGAAAACGTGAAAAAGGCAACAATAAATAAGTGACGGATTCCGTACAAAAAAGGGACCGCCAAAATCCTGGTGCCGGGGGCGCAGCTTCAGGAGCGCACTTGATCCTGGGGCCGTACACAGCACAAAGCCGGCAGCTGTTGCTGCAGGTGTGGATGCCAGGCACACACTCTCCTCCCCCATCCCTTCCCAGGTCCTCAGAGGTCTTCAGTCACTCTTGGAACTATGTGATGTATCCAAGTTGACCACCTGCAGCTCTGTCAAGTTGGTACTGCTGCTGGACTGCTGACCGATGACAGCCATCTGCAGAGACAAAAGAGAATGGGACAGGGCTGTTAGCAACCACGTGCAAATGTGGCACAGAAAGTACAGTTCCAGCTGCCAAAGGTGCAGCCACACCTTGAGAACAATGCACAGTTCCAGTAGCCCCAGCTCAGACTGCATGCAATGGCACTGGAAGAGGTATCCAGTGGTGTTACTGAGGACTATCTGAACTTGTTAAGAGATGTCCTAGATAAGGCCAAGTATGTTCACCATGAGTGTACTATGTTGGTGGTCGAGTTTTTTAAATAAATAAATAAAAACAGATTAAAAGCATTAGCAGCCTTCAGTTTAGAGTTGTGATCCCCAAACTGTACCACAAGAAGGGCTGAACAATGCCTGGAAAAGTTAAGCCATCATGCATTCCACACTACAGTGGTCAGAGGGGAGAATTTTGTTATGGAGTTGATACATTCCTTTCTTCCCATATAGGGGCAGTGACATTATTACTAGGAGTATGCAGGTTCCAGGATTTCTTGAAGTGGCCTGTGCTGCAACTGACAGTCATGGGGGAATCCCAGAAGCATCACAAAACATTACTACGGAACTGTAGTCCCAACCTAGTGCCTCTTAGTAGATTATAAGGTGAAAACTTGTTCCTAATTAGTTTTTTCCCCAGTAACGGTAATATTTTTGAACAAGACTACAGAGTAACATTCCTTTGCTGTTCATACCTTGGTCACAGAGAGGTAAACATAAGAAACACATGTCACTCTAAAACTGAAATTATGTTTTAGAGATATGGTATGTTCAAAAATATTAGTCCACAAATACATCTGCTGTCCTCCTATCTTTACTAATAATTTCAGAGTCACAGCCAAATCTTCCTTAGAAATGGGACTGTAAGATTTATGGATGTAACGAGAGATGGTGCTGGATAAGTTATCAGGATATTAAACAATTACTGAAAAATCCACAACAGGCGATTATACAAATGTTGCTGTAAGAATCTGAACCCTAAGTAGTAACCCTGAAGACACGTGACAGGAACCATCAGTTTTCCTTTTAACTTGCCTTCTTCTTCTTCTTCTTCACTCTTCTTTGTCAATTTTCAAAATTTAATTTAATTTAAGAGCCAGGGCTGTGTAATGGTTAGAGTGTCGGGCCAGGATCTGAGAGACCCAGGTTCAGATCTTCACTCTTGCCATGGGAGCCTGCTCTCAGCATAACCCACCTCACAGGATTCTTGTGAGAATAAAATGAAAGACAGGAGAATGACATGAACCACTTTGGTCCCCAGTGGGAAGAAAGGTGGAGTATAAATGAAGTAAGAAAATAACAGCAAGAGTTTTATGGACAAAAAAACTGAGATAACTTTAAGCATTAATGGAAGACAATCACAGTGCATTTCTTTTCAAATAATACACTTTCTTTTGTTGACTACAGAATTTGTTTTCTACCTTCAACTTTTATTTTCTCCTACCTCTCAGATGTCAAAAATTAAAGATATGTGTGTTATGATAGCACAGGGTGCAGAAGTTTGCAGCTCTTTCTCAAGTTCTAGAAAATGAAGTCATTTACAGTGCAACCCTATGCAGAGTTACTCTCGTCCACTGAAATCAATGGGCTTAGACTGGAGTAATTCTGTACAGGAGTGCACTTAGACTTTTAAATTTCATAAATATGCCAAATAGTACAATTAATATGCCAAGTTATAAACAATGCAGCATTTATGTATTTCTATCAGTAAAGGAGTTTAGGTTTGATAGGAAAGTAAATTTTGCATATTTCAATTTCGCCAAAAATGTCTACTTTTTTCCCCCATGAAAATTTTCAGAAATTTTATACCTCTGCCTCCTTTCTTCTCTTGATGGTGGAAGCACGGGCTGATCAAGCTTTCCATTGGTAGAAGAGAAATGAAGGGCAATATTACCCAATTCCTGTACCTCACCGCTGACCACAGTGCCTCACAGCATTTTATCCACAAGGCACCCTTCACCTCCAGCAGGGATTCTGTTTGGGGCCTTCAGGGATGTTGGGGGAAAGGTGGAAAAGATCCACCACTGCACGTGCCTTCCACTCATGGCTTGAAAGATACACACTGCCAACATTTTTTTTTAAATGTTCACTGAAGTTTGGCACATGGAACAAATGTCAAAACTTACTGAATTAGCAAAGTTGAGAGGCAAAAAACAGTTTTTCAAACCATGATGCCCATTTCTGGAAAAAAAGGCCAAAAAACTCCAATGACAGCTGCTCAAGGCTCATTCCTGTGCCCTGCCTGACTGGGCAAAGGGGAGGGCAAGAGGCAGTAGAAGAAGAAGAGGAGGAGGAGGAGACTGGATTTATACTTGCCCTTCACTTGTAGTCTCAGAGCAGCTTACAAACTCCTTTCCCTTCCCCTCCCCACAACAGACACCCAGTGAGGAGATGGGGCTGAGAGAGCTCTGAGACAACTGTCCTTGAAAGAACAGCTGGTACAGAACTATGGCTTGCCCAAGGTCATCCAGCAGGTGCAAGTGGAGGAGTGGGGGGATCAAACCCAGTCCTCCCAGATTAGAGTCTGTGCACTTCACCACTACACCAAAATGGATGTCTATCTCACTGTCACAGGAACATTGAGAACTGTTCTGGGAGAAACTATGTATGCAACTTTTTGAATGCAGGAGTGAAGGAAACCTCCCATTTTAATCAAGGATCAAAAAAAACCCCTGTGGCTTCAATTTCAAAAGTTTAGGAAAACATTAGCTCAGCAGAAGAGATCTGCCCGATGACTACAATTGTCACATGACCACCCAACTGTCTGATGCAACCAGATGAAATGCCCCAACTTATTTTTATGTGCTTCACATGCCAGCAGGAGTAGACATAGAAAACTCACCCTGACTTTTCCCCCAGTGGAGATATTTTCTTGGGAGAAAACTTTATAGTGTAAACATGATGGGGTCCAAAAATACAAAACCAAACAAAGAACTAGCAGCATGCCATCTGCTGAAATTTATTATCACAGCTGGACAGCCACCAGAAAATGCGATGGTCAAGAGTGCCCCCAAAGGTTTCTGAGACACAGCCTGTAGGGCTCTTCCACCATCTGTCATTCTTTGGGAAGAAGTGCAATATATGGGGACACAGGGACATATTCATAGCTGAGTCAGATGACAGCCCAGATACTCCAGCATTCTGTTTCCAACAGCAAACATGCAAGGGTCTCTGAATGCTCACCAACAGGGGAGGTGGCCACACTCCTACACTTGTCCGTAAGTGGCATACAGAGGTATACTGTTGCTTGGGGGGGGGGGATGTCCATCTAGTTATCCCTGCTAGTAAGCCATGGATGCATCTATCCTCCATGAATTTTTCCACCCTGAACCTACAGCCAATTTGATTGGATGACTTTGCCATTTCCCCTCCATTCCAGTACTATGGTAGAGGGAGAAAAATGGAAGTGCTGAATTGCACTGCAGAGGCACAGGTCTAAACAGACAGTGAAGACTAATATCCTTTCTGCATTAGTGTGAAACATAGGCATAGTCTGCCTTGTATATCCAGGAGCTCTAGAATTCGACATCACAATGAACAAATTCTGCAGTGGTGCACCTTATGCATATTAAGCAATTAGTAAGTATTAACATAATTTGCATACTGGGTTGAATTTTGTAGGGCTGGTAAACAAGGAAGGGTGGGTGAAATGTGCAGAGTATAGAATTAAGTCCTCTCCTTATCCCTTGCCCACTGGATGCTCCAGCTATGGCCACTAAGGCTTTTACATTTTCAAGCCTTAAATTAAGGGCGGGAAGGTACCAGCTGGATATTAGAAAAAGCTTTTTTATAGTTAAAAGTTGTGCAAGAATGGAATCAGCTGCCTAGGGAGGTGGTGAGCTCCCCCTCACTGGCTGTCTTTAAGCAGCAACCGGAGAAACTCTTGTCAGGGATGCTAGTCGAGGCTGGTCCTGCACTGAGCAGAGGGGGTTGGACTAGATGGCCTGTGTGGCCCCTTCCAACTCTGTGCTTCTATGATTCTATAAGCCTTTCTTCTGTAAAATCCAGACAAGGCACATAAACAAAACAAACTCCCTGATATTTTCAGCTTTTTGAAGGGTTTGAAAGGATTCATGAAACTTGAGGCACAGGCTGCATTCAGACATCCCAGCAAACAGTGGCTTGTTCAAACCATCCTTTGCACAACAAGCTCTGACATATATATGTAACAAAAGCTCAGCTTGTGTGCAGAACCCCCGTTTATCTGCTTCTTGCCTCCTGGCAGGTTGGATATCTTCCCTATGTTATCGCCTCTGTGCCCAGGTGGCTGCAAGGAGTACTGCTACTCAACAAACTTGATTTGTCAATTCAGATGCCATTTAAAAAAAACCAAAATCACCACAAAATGTTGCTAATAAAGTAACTAACCAGACATCATGGTTAATCAAGGCTTGATCAAACTATGGTTCACACACTGGGGTTAATTATGAAGTTTGAATGCAGTCAGTCACTGACCCTAAACTGATCAGGACAAAGCACCTTCATACTTATGATGTCTTTACAAAACTCATGTAATATTAAGTTTAAAGACAGCAACAGAGGATGGAGTACTACAAGAATGCAATTTAGGTAGCTTATGCATGAGAGATCTAAAACCCCAAACACTGGAGATATTCATCTTGCCTATATAAGCTTAAAACATTGCAGAGAAAATGATGATCATTCTTAGTTTCTTTGGGAAAGTTTCACTCTAGGGAAAGGAGGCTGCTGGCTGGGATCCTGGCTAGTGTTCCTGCAGGTGCAAGGACATCTCCTTGTGGAACGTGATTTTCCCATATCCCCACTCCCATACCAGCCCCAAATATTCCCAGAAATCCTGCTCTTGGGGGGGGGGGTGATTTTAGGCAGCCCCAGGAAGGTAAAGGTGGGGAAATCATGCTCCATGAAGAAAAGTCCTTGCCCCCGGAGAAATGCTAGTTGAGATCCAGCCCTTTGTTTTGTACCTACCTGATGAAGCTGGACAGCTGAGACTGGGATTTGAACCGTCCCCGATGGCGCTGTCAAGAACACCTGAGGGACTCCACCTGCCAGACAGAGAGTCACAGTCATGCCATAAGCTGTTATTCAAAATTAACACCACTTTACAGGAACAAATTTCTGAACAACTCAGGTGCCATCACAGTGGCAACTGGTTTTTTTAATGGAGCAAGCATCAGTAATGCAACTTCACAACCACCTTGCTAAAAAAATAAGCAATATTTTGTTAAACAAAATCCAATGAAAGTTTTTACTTAAGTGTCAGAACAGTTCTAGCAGTCCATTTTGATTCAGTAACATCAATCTTAGCTAGCTGCTTCTTTTACTATCCAAGGTCTTTTTCAGCGGAGGTGTCAGAGATTAAACCTGAGACCTTCTGCATGCAAAGTGGGTGCTCTACCACCTTAAGCACCTTTGCAGACCAGGTGCAGGGCCACCAAGAGGAGGGGACTGGGAGGATAAAATCTGGGGGTCCCAAACCAGCTGCAGCCCCCCTGAAGCCAAAGTCATGCTGTATTCACAGAGTGCACTGAAAACATTTTTTCCCCTAAAGCCACTCTGATTGTAGCTGCAAAGGGCACAGGGAAGACAGAGGATAGTAAAAAGCTCTACCTTTCTGCAAAGTTTACTAGGAGGCTAAAGGAAACCCTTGCTAACAGAAGAAGGGAGATAATATTTCCCATAATCTATCAAAGCAGTAAAAGGATGCTCCCCCTAGGCCCACCCTTTATATGCATGATAACAGAATGTTAATCTGTTTTAGTAGTAGTGCATTCATTCGTTCATTCATTCATTCATTCATTCATTCATTATTTCAACTTTTACCCCGCCCTCCCCGCCAAAGCAGGCTCAGGGCGGCTCACAAAACCAGTGGAAGAATATATATTCAATACAAAAATACATCAAAAACACTACATAATAACAATTGAAAGCATAATAATAATTAAAAGCATTAATATTGATGGCGGTTCTCTGGATAAAGGGCATTCTCGCACAGTCATCTATACTACCGCTCTAAGAAGCTTCTAACTCTAGGTCAGCCCAGGGGCTATTGGAAAGCCTGCCAGAAAACCTCAGTTTTCACAGCCCTGTGGAACTGTGAGAGGTCTTGCAGGGCCCTGATCTCACCAGGGAGCTCATTCCAGTAGGCAGGAGCTGCTAAGAAAAATGCCCTGGTCCTAGTTGATGTCAACCTGGCGTCCTTTGGACCAGGGAGGGCCAGGCGGTTTTGTAGTCCTGATCGAAGTGCTCTCTGGGGAACATGTGGGGAAAGGCAGTCCCTCAGGTAGGCAGGTCCCTGACCACAAAGGACTTTAAAGGTCAAAACGAGCACTTTTAAGTGGATCCGGAATGCTATTGGCAGCCAGGGCACAGGCTGGATGTGCTCCTGCATAGTGAGACCCATCAGCAGCCTGGCCGCCGCATTTTGCACCAGCTGCAGCTTCCGGAGTTGCCCCAAGGGCAGCCCCATGTAGAGAGTGTTGCAGCAGTCCAACCTTGAGGTGACCATTGCATGGATCACCATCACCAGATCATTGTGTTCAAGGAAGGGAACCAACTGCCTAATCTGCCGAAGAGGATAGAAGGCTGCCTTGGCAGTGGCTGCTACCTGGGCCTCCATGGTTAAGGAAGCATCCAGGAGCACTCCCAGACTCTGGAACCTTGGTGCTGGCACCAACAGCACCCCATCGAAGGCTGGTAATGGGATCTCTACCTCCAAGCTGCTCCGATTCAGGCACAGGACCTCCGTCTTCGTCAGATTCAATTTCAATCAGCTCAGTCTAAGCCATCCCGCCACGTCCTGTAGCCCCCAAACCAGGTCTTCCAGGTTAGAGTCAGACTGGCTGCCCAACAACAGATAGAGCTGGCAATCTGAGCAAGGGGGCGCATATAGATGTTAAATAACATTGGTGAGAGCACCGCCCCTTGAGGCACTCCACAAACAAGTGGGTGCCTTCAGGACAGCTGCTCCCCGACAGCCACCCTTTGTTTGCGATCTTGGAGGAAGGAGACAAACCATTGCAAGGCAAGCCCTTGAATCCCCGTGTCGGTGAGGCGGTGGGCAAGTAACTGGTGGTTGACCATGTTGAACACCACCAACACATTTAACAACAGTAGTACTGCCATCCTGCCCCAATCCAGATGCCTCTGGAGGTCATCTGTGAGAGCGACCAGAGCTGTCTCCATCCCATGGCCTGGAAGGAAGCTGGACTGGAAGGGATCAAGCATGGAAGTGTCATCCATAAAGCTCTGCAACTGAATCGCCACTGCTCTCTCTGTTAATTTGCCCAACTGAGGGGGGATCTGGAGATAACTTGGGCCACAATATTCTGATTCCTTTCATTTTTGGTCCTGGAATTCCCACAACCATCTCATTTTGAGATTCCAAATAGGGCAAACTGGAAACCAGGCAATAATTCGTCAATTCATCCGGATCCAGTGATGGTTTCTTAAGGAGAGGGCGGACCATCCTTGAGAACCCCCAGGAACAGCTCCTCAGTGAGGCATTTGTTGATAATATCCCTAAGGGCACCTCAAAACCCCTCGCGGCCTGCTTTAATTAGCCAGGAGGGGCTCAGGTCAAGGCTGCATGTGGTTGGCCGTACAGTTGAGATCAATCTGTCATCTTCCTCTAGACTGAGTGGACTAAAATAATCCAGAATGGGACCAGAAGACGTGCATGGAGCCTCAAGTTCACTTACTGTCTCAGCTGTGGCAGGGAGGTCGTGGCGGAGTGATACATGAATTAGAATTTAGCTTAGAGGTTAGAATTTAGCTTAGCTTCAATTGCAAGTAGCACTGAGGGGGGATCTGGAGATAACTTGGGCCACAATATTCTGATTCCTTTCATTTTTGGTCCTGGGATTCCCACAGCCATCTCATTTTGAGATTCCTAGGGCGCGATCATACGCACCCATTTGCGACACAAGAAGGACGATTCCCCGCCGGCTCAAAGTGGCACGATCACACAAGCACATCTGGGAAGCATCCTGCAGCCGGTGTCAAAGTGTCGCAAACCGCTTTGAGCTGGTAGGGAATCGACTTATTTAGCTACCAGTGAAAAGGCAGTCTCAAATGGTTTGCAATGGCCCAGAACTGACCTTTCCTGGTGTGATCGTGCCAGCGCAAACAAGTGGCATTGGGGAGTGGGCTTTTTGTTTTTTTTCCCCCTCCCATCCCGGTATGCGCATCATCGGATGACCCCGAGGGTGGAGAGGCAAGTCATCGATCCCTTGTAGAAGCAGATAAGCACACTGAAAACGGCCGGGAAAAAAACCCAACTCGCCCGCAGCTGCATGTGATCACGCAGCGGCGGTTCACCCTCACAGGTCCATGGACCTGTGAGATCCCGCAAAAGCGGTGCAAATTGTGCTGGCACAAATTTGTGTCACTTCCCGTCCAGCTTATCTTGCTCGTGTGGACGGGGCCCTAGTTTTATTTTCTGATGAGTTATGCCTGCCACAAATGGATAGACAGATGGACATGAGGATTATTTTATAATGATAGAAGCATGTTAACAGCCAGTCAAGTGATTTGTTTTGTTATGATATTTGGTTTGGATCAGGGTCGTATGGGTGGGAGCAGATGGAATCTTTGTCCAGGGGCCCATGGTGGCTCTCAGCAGTCCTGACCAGGTGGTCTAATCCCCCCCCAAGCTTCCAAACAAAGCAAACTGGAGACTACTTTGCCCCTGCTAACCACACACCCCTGTACACTGTTTTTACTCCAAATAGTTTTGCAGCTCTGTCTACCATCCCTAAGGCCACTGAGAGGGACACTCTGCCTGCGGAACAAAGCGGAGGCCCAAATAACATCGGCCTCCCCTGCTTCAAGCACTCCATGGTGCCACTCACATCATGGGCACCTGGTACAGTGCTTTAATTCCATCAGAGTGGCATGAGCTCAGCGTACACTGGAATGGAACTGACTGCCAAGCTGCCATTAGGTTTAGGGACTTTTGAAATTTCTTTCTTAAAATGTTTATCTTGCTCCAATTAACGTTTTAATGTATTTCTGTTGAATGGAATTGTTTATGGTTTTACGACATGTTGTAAGCTGCCCTGAGCCTGCTTGTAGGGTAGGGCGGGATAAAAATTGCAAAAATAAATAAAATAAATGAACTACATCAAAGGAAGATATGGAAAGTGCTAAATTTTCTGACCACACGCTAACAGAGCTCTCTTTTTTGACTGCTGTAATAGTGGAAAACATCTTTGAGCAGCTTAAATTGGTGCCCTCCAGGCTTGACTATCTAACCCATACAGAAACCAAGCTTAATAACAGCAGCCTTCAAAAATCTAGGTGTTTCAACTGGGCAACAGCTAGACAGGCATTTCAGGGAGACACAGTGGAAGAATATTGGAATCAACTAGATCCCAGCTCTTCTCAGTTTAACAGAGCAGGAAGTTCTTTCCAGTTAGTTCTGCAACCTGACAAAGTCTGTCTGAACATTTTTTTGTCATCTTCTGGGTGTGGAACAGAGGTCACTGGGGGTGTGGAGGGGGAGGTATTGGTGAATTTCCTGCACTGAGCAGGGGGTTGGACTAGATAACCCTGGAGGTCCCTTCCAACTCTGTGATTCTATGATTTAGCAATGCAACGGCCACATACCATTTAGAATACAAAATTCCATGCTGAGTATCACTTGAGAATCTTGTCTGGAAGCAGAATTAGAACTTTTGACTTGAAATCATCCAAGCTCCTGATATAAAGTATTACCAACATCTGACTACACCATGGCGCAATCGGCAGCATCCCATTACCCCCCCATAACTGTTAACCTCTTCCTATCTATCATGACCCTCATTCCTCTGAAGCACCCAATAATTAACAGAAGGCATAAGAAGACTACACACTATATTAGAAACATTTTTATAAACCTGGGTCCTAATTTGGACTTACCCTGCTCCTGGACCTGTCCGTGTGAAACCTGCATTGCTGATGGCCCCTGAGAGAAGGCATTGAGAACCGCGAGTCCAGCATCCGTGAGGCCTGATGTAGGAGTATACATCACTGTGTGAGGGGGGTACATCATGTGGCCTCCCACTGTGGTTGGCACCGATGAAGTCATGATAGTTGCTGGCAGGGTCACTGGCAAGACAAACCACAAAGTGTCAATCCCTACAGTGCCTCAGTCTCCTACTCTGCATCAATGGAACCAGTTGCCTCACTTGTTCGAAATGCAGTATCAGAGAGACTATTCACACAGCGAGCAAATGTGGGGAGGGGAGCCACAGAGGAAGAAAATGATTAATTGGCACATGTGCTCACTAGTCTATTGCAAGCCCCTCTTGCATACTTGCAACATGAAGGACCCTATACATGTACTGGTAGATGGATCCTACACAGGGCAGTTGTTCTTTACAGCTGGAAGGAGCATGGGTCCCTAACTGGCTTGGAGCTGGGGTACCTGAAAGACTGCCCCCTCCCGTGTTGTCTAGACCAGTGTTCCCTCTAAGCTGAGTTAGAGTGAGCTAGCTCACAGTTTTTTAGCCTCTGGCTCACACATTTTTGTCTTAGCTCAGGAAGGATGGCTCCAGAGCAAACTGATTTATGCAGTAGCCAAATCGCTTGCTCACAACTTTCATGCCAGCAGCTCACAAAGTAGAATTTTTGCTCACAGGACTCCACAGCTTAGAGGGAGCATTGGTCCAGACTGCCACTTCTCTGTGTTCCTGCCTTCAGGTGCAAGGCAGATGGCAACCAGAGGAAGGACTTTTTCAGTGGTGGCACCTTACCTTTGGAATGCCCTCTCCCTTAAGGTTCGCCTTACTCTCTTTCAAGTGTCAGACCAAAACATTTCTGTTTCCATTTCTCAGACTTTTAACTAAGGGGTTTCATCATTTTTAGCTGTCTTCTTGTCAGTTCCTAACCTACTGACTCTATTTTATCAACATTATTTTAGACTGCTCTGCTTTAAGAGCTTTTATAATCTGGCCAGCTATCATTGGCTCTTTTTAGTGACACTGACTTTATTGATTGTTTTTGTTTGTTCTTACTGATATCATTGTTTTTTACTGTTTTTTCCAGTTTAACTCTGAACCATCCTGAGCAGGTCTGGGGAGGCAGCATACAAATGTTCCCATACATGGGGTGTGGGGTGTGGGAGGTGTTTTCAGATATCCCCTGGCCTTCAGTCTCATGCTGCCTTTTCTACTGCCCTAAACAGAATAGTCCATTTTATTCCTATGGTGGTGGCTGTTACCTTTTGCAGCTGACTATGTGCCTGATTTTAAAGATCTTTTTTCCACTACCTGTTTTATTGCCTTTATTACTGGTTTTAATGTTGCTCTAATGTAAGTAGTGAGATTCTTTTGACTGCTTTGGTTCATATACATTTTTCTAGGTGCACAGATATACACAGCCCTTCTCTGCTCACAAAGATCACCATCTCCTACTGTTTCCAAGCCAGCTCCGGTTTGCAACAATTTTTGCAGTCCTGCACGTTACTTTGTTTTAGGTGTACAAGTGTACACCTAAAAGAAAGAAAACAGCAAATACATGTTTACAAACAGGTGCACCAAAAACAAGCACACTCACTGGCTAAAACTCTGTCAGTGGCACATGCCAGCTTGTTACTATATAATATACTAGCCTGATACCCATGTTTCACTATGGTATTTAAATTCTGTAAATCCAGTTATAATACTGATGATGTGAAGTTTGAAATGTAAGATTTGTTGAAGGAATTTTAATGGAGAAGATTGTAGTGTAAAAAATGACGCAAGACATACATACTCCCCCCCCACCTCCACTGAAGGACCTCTCTGTAGACCATATTGGAGGCTCTGCCCTCAGGTGCTAAGATCACCAGGCTGCTTGGTGAGCTCACTCTGGAGCAGGCCACATAGAACTGTCCATTTAAGAAGCAGTCGTCCATTAAGTCAACTCCTGCCACCTTTCATGAAAGTGATGGCCTTTCTACATGTGTTCCTGGATCGTTTTGCTGTAAGCATCCCACCTCCTCTCCAACACCTGACAGGCAGCTGCCTGTCCAGTGTAGGAGGTGGAGGGGGGAGGACTATTAGAAGCCACTGTGGAGGCAGAGCTGGCAGAATCACTAAGGCGTTACTGCTGAGGTGGGCTCCTTCATGGCTTTAAGCACCCTACAACCACTGCTGCACCTGACAGACAGCTGCCTGTTAAGTGTGGGAGGTGGGGGGGGAGTGTGTTGGAAGCCATCAGAGAGGGTGGGCCAGCAGCATCACTAAGGTGATCCTGCTGGGGCGGTGTGCCTGATGGATTAAAGTACCCTGGCCCTGCTCCTACACCTGACAGACACTGGCCTGTCTGGTGTGGGGGGATTATGTTTAAAGGCATTCAGGAGGCTGGGCCAGCAGCAGGGCTAAGGCAATCCTTCTGAGCAAACCTCCCCAGTGGCTGCAAGCATCCCACCTCCTCTCCTATACCTGGCAGGCAGCTGCCTGTCCAATGTAGGAGAGGGAGGAGTATTAGAAGCCACTGTGGAGGAGGAGTTGGCAGGATCACTAAGGCATTACTGTTGGGATGGGCTCCCTTGTGACTTTAAGCACCCTGCAACCGGGGCTGCACCTGACAGACAACTGCCTGTCAGGTGTAGGAGGAGGTAGGAGTGTGTTGGAAGCCATCAGAAAGGCTGGGCCAGCAGCATTACTGCACCTCACAGGTGGCTATTGGCCATTCCTGATTTCCTCAACTGCCGTCTGCAGTCTCCTATAACTGTTTTTTTTTTACCTCAGGACAAGCTCTGCAGCTGACCAATCAGTGAGTGGGGGTTGAAAGTAGGCAGCAGCCTGGAAACCTCATAGAAATCAATGGGGGGAGCACATTTTTCCCCTTTTGACCACTCAGGGGTCGAATTTCTAAAAATCCCTTCTTAGTGAGCACCTATGCCATGGTAGGAGCACTCTCCCTGAATTTGGTGTTACTATGCCAAGCGGTTTGGCCTGGACGTTGATTTTACGGTGAAGGGACTTTCTTTCATATATATAGATGGAACAATCTGGAGACAGGAATGAGTTGACTGATTTGGAAAATCAGTGTATATAACCTTGACTAAAAAGACAGTACAGAATTTTTGTAAATAAACAGATTCCCATTAACCCCACTAGATGGCACTAGAATTATGCTGTGTTAGAACAACCAATGCTTTTACTGGAGTTCTGCTGGCTTCTCAGTACAGTCCAGACAAGAGCTGCCACCCTCGAGGACAACTCAGTCTCACAGCAAGTGATTCACTTTTGCACAGAATATCTCCAGAGACAGGCCTTACTTAAAATAAGCTCCAGGTATCATTGACTACACTCTCATATGTCCCCAACAAAAAGCATGAAGATCTCAAGAGACAGCAATCTAACCACAAGAGAGAACTGACAGGTTGAAACCAGAAAGATCCAGGCCTCTGAAAAGACATGCTATACTGGTCCACAAGACCTAGAAGTATTCATTTTTTTATAGCCCAATTTTCTCCCCAGTGCGGACTCCAAGAAGTTTACATCATCATTCCCCCTTGCTTTATTTTATCCTCACAACAACCCTGTGAGTTGGTGAGGCTGAGAAAGCATGACTGGCCCAAGGTCACCTAATGAGCTTTCATGGCAGAGCAGGGATGTGAACCTGAGTTTCCCAGATCCTTGCCGTGGCCGGAGTGGCCCAGGCTAGCTGGATCTTGGAAGCTAAGCAGGGTCAACCATGGTTAGTACTCGGATGGGAGACCACTAAGGAAGACCAGGGTTGTTATGCAGACAATGGCAAACCGCCTCTGTTTGTCTCTTGCCTTGAAAACCTTCTGGGGCTGGGCATTGGTTGGCTGCAACTTGAGGGCCCTTTCCCCCATCACCAGTCCCTCCCTCTGAACACTACGCTGTGCTGGGGAGCTAGCTTGGTGCTTACCTGTCCCGCTGGAAGAGGTCTGAGTGAGGTCAGTGCTGCTGTCAGTTGTGGGAGACGTCTGCTGGGGGGCCTGATGCAGCTGGATGGTTTGCACAGGAACCTGCTGAGCCACAGTACTACCTAGAAGACAAGACAGCATCGTTTTCACTCTGGGCTTTATTTTATTTGCAAGGATTATTAAGCTGCCTTTGCAGCACCACAAGTAAATGTACATGTTTGAAATCATTCAGTGGCACTGACCACTGGCCACGGAAAAGCAAATGGTAAGGTATGCAATGCACTTAAACATAGCTGAATGAGACATCCACGGCTCCGTTGGAGGGGGAGCGCGCCGGAGCGACGCTCCGCCAGTGAAGACGGCAGGGGGCGGGTACATAAGCCCCGCCCCCTTCACCCAGCGGCTCAGTCAGTGTGGTGAAGAGGAGGTAAGGGCTGGCTTTTGGGGGTTTTTTCCCTTCCCAGCCGCCCGTTTCTGGGATGGCCAGGGCAGCGGGCGTGGAGAGGGCTTTTCTTTTTCTTTCCCCAGCTGCCCGTTTCTGGAGTGGCCGGGGCGGCGGGCATGGGGAGCAATGCGCCCTCTAAACTGTGGAATCTTGTGAGCAAAAACGTCTACTTTGGGAGCTACTGGTATGAAAGTTGCGAGCGAGCGGTTTGGCTGCTTCAGAAATCAGTTTGCTGTGGAGCCCTAGTTTTTAGTTTTCTTTCCCCAGCCGCCCGTTTCTGGGGTGGCCGGGGCAGTGGGCGTGGGGACTGCTTTTACTTTTCTTTCCCCAGCCGTCCGTTTCTGGGATGGCCGGGGCAGTGGGCGTGGGGAGCAATGCACCCTCTAAACTGCGGAGTCTTGTGAGCAAAAACTACTTTGGGAGCTACTGGTATGAAAGTTGCGAGCGAGCGGTTTGGCTGCTTCAGAAATCAGTTTGCTGTGGAGCCCTAGTTTTTAGTTTTCTTTCCCCAGCCGCCCGTTTCTGGGGTGGCCGGGGCAGTGGGCGTGGGGAGCAATGCGCCCTCTAAACTGCGGAGTCTTGTGAACAAAAACTTCTACTTTGGGAGCTACTGGTATGAAAGTTGCGAGCGAGCGATTTGGCTGCTGCAGAAATCAGTTTGCTCTCGAGCCATCCCTCCTGAGGAAAGCCTCCCCCCCCACACTTTTCCCAGCCAGCGCTCCCTCTAAGCTCTGGAGTCTTGTGAGCTCCTGGCATTAAAGTTGTGAGCGAGCGATTTGGCTGCTGCAGAAATTAGTTTGCTCTGGAGCCCTAGTTTTTAGTTTTCTTTCCCCAGCCGCCCATTTCTGGGGTGGCTGGGGCAGTGGGCGTGGGGAGCAATGCGCCCTCTAAACTGCGGAGTCTTGTGAGCAAAAACTTCTACTTTGGGAGCTACTGGTATGAAAGTTGCGAGCGAGCGATTTGGCTGCTGCAGAAATCAGTTTGCTCTTGAGCCATCCCTCCTGAGGAAAGCCTCCCCCCCCAACACTTTTCCCAGCCAGCGCTCCCTCTAAGCTCTGGAGTCTTGTGAGCTCCTGGCATTAAAGTTGTGAGCGAGCGATTTGGCTGCTGCAGAAATTAGTTTGCTCTGGAGCCCTAGTTTTTACTTTTCTTTCCCCAGCCGCCCGTTTCTGGGGTGGCCGGGGCAGTGGGCATGGGGAGCAATGCGCCCTCTAAACTGCGGAGTCTTGTGAGCAAAAACTTCTACTTTGGGATCTACTGGTATGAAAGTTGCGAGCGAGTGATTTGGCTGCTGCAGAAATCAGTTTGCTCTCGAGCCATCCCTCCTGAGGAAAGCCTCCCCCCCCCCTCACTTTTCCCAGCCAGCGCTCCCTCTAAGCTCTGGAGTCTTGTGAGCTCCTGGCATTAAAGTTGTGAGCGAGTGATTTGGCTGCTGCAGAAATTAGTTTGCTCTGGAGCCCTCCTTCCTGAGGAAAGACTCCCCCCCCCCACTTTTTCCAGCGCTCCCTCTAAGCGGTGGAGTCTTGTGAGCTACTGGCATTAAAGTTGTGAGTGAGCAATTTGGCTGCTGCATGCTCTGTATGCTCTGGAGCCATCCTTCCTGAGCTGAGACAAAAACATGTGAGCCAAAGGGTAAAAAACTGTGAGCTAACTCACACTAACTCAGCTTAGAGGGAACACTGGCATGAACACCTCAGTGGTGGCTGAGACTCCAGGAGACTTGGTTCCATCTTGCCTCCCCTTGCTTGATGCAGCCCTGCTTGAATCTGGGGTACAGCTGGCCTGAGATTGTTACCTAATTTTTTGTTTGGAGCAGTACCAGATTTTAATTTTGTCATATCATGATGAAACTTGTTAGTCTTGAGCCCCGTAATGTGTTAGAGACCAACAAGTTTTTGGGGGCTTTAAGCTTTTAAGAGTCAAAGCTTCCTTCTGCTGCTGCAGGAAGTGGTGGTGGCTACAAGCGTAGATAGCTTCAGGAGAGGATTGGATAAACATATGGAGCAGAGGTCCATCAGTGGCTATTAGCCGCAAGGTATAGATGGAGCACTCTGTCTGGGGCAGTGATGCTCTGCATTTGTGGTGCTGGGGGGGGGGGGGGCAACAGTGGGAGGACTTCTAGAGTTTTGGCCCTGCTGATCATACCTGGATTTTGGCCATTGTGTGACACAGAGTGTTGGACTGGATGGGCCACTGGCCTGATCCAACATGTCTCCTCCTATGTTCATATTTAAGCGTGATGGTGGTATGAGCAGAGAGCTTTCTCTTGTGATGGATAGCTGACTCATGGAACTCAGTGCCACGAGGTGCAGTGATGGCTGCTGGTTTAGATAGATTTGAATGGGGGGTTGGACAGATTTATAGAGGGTAGGTCTGTCATCACAATAGCCAATTCAGAGGCAGCATTCCACTGATTGACAGCTGCTGAGGAGTGGTCAGCAGGTGAGGCCATCTGACAGCCCTGTTTTCATGCTTCCCTGTGGCATCTGACTAGCCACTGTTGAAAACAGGAAACTGGGCTATAGGCAATCGGTCTGTACCAGAAATACCTGGAGATTTTTGGGGTGGAGCCTGAGCAGTGGGCGTTGCCTTCTGACACACTTCTGGTGATGTCAGGGGGTGTGGCATATGCAAATTAGTATGCTAATGAGCTCCTGCACCTCTTTTTCTACGAAAAGACCCCTGGAGACATCAAAAGGTTGAGCTGTTTCTCTGTGTTCCATATTTACTTAAGTCTTTCTGTGATGGGCACAGGAGAGGTAAGGAGGAAGGCCAGTGTAAAATTTACAAGAAACAGGCATGTGTCCAGCACTGGTTCTTAAAGGAAACAAGAGAAACCAGCTTCTTTTTCAAGGATATACGTTCACACAGATTGAATTACAATTGGATATCCAAGGAAACTTGCCCAGGGACCAGGCACACAAGCAGCTTTGCACAGTATTCTTGTGTTGGAATATGGACACAGTCCCTAGAAGAATAAGGGACTCCCCTCCTAACATCAAATCGTTTTGACAGGTGCCCCACCCCTTCTAGGCGTGTTAGTCCCTCCTCCCTAAGGGCCACGCTTCAAGGTGCTGGCAAGATGGTGGCTGGTGTCAGCCAATGGGAGCGTGATGACCACGTGTTGGCTTTCCCTCAATGGTGTAGTGTCTGGCCAGGGGTTGGGGGAGAGAAGGGTGATGGGAAATGAAGTCCTGGGTGTTTTGAAGCTTTTTTTGGTGTTTTGTATGGGAGGGTGGAAAGACAGCGTGCAAACAGGGCTTTATCCTGTGTGTGATTGTGTTTTGTGGCTGGGGATGCTTTGAAAACAGCAGTGGGGCTGGGGACATGTGTGAAAACTGTACAACATGAATGCTTGTGCTAATGCTGTTTAGTGCAGACCCCCCCCCCGGGCCTGAGGAACCCCCCCCCCCGGCAGATCCTGGGGAACCCCCATCCCACCCCCAGGAAGCCACCCAGCCAGTTGGTTCCCCCCTCCGAGCGAAAGCAGCCGGTTTGCAGCAAAGGGGGGAAAGTATCCTTTTAAAAAAGTTCTACTGTCTGTAGCATTGCCCTGTGGGAGCGGTTCTGCTTTTGGCAGAAATAGATAACAAAAGCATGAGAGGCAGTCAGAGAGAGAGAGATTCAGTTCAGAGTCTCTGATTCCACCGCTCCCCAACTCACACACACACATAGCCCTGGGAGAGCCTGCTTTTTATTTATTGTTTGTTTAATTTATATTCCACCCTCCCTGCCAGGCAGGCTCAGAGTGGCTTACAAAAATATATAAATATATAAAACAACAGAATGTATTAAAACAGAAATTTAAATAAAACCACAGCATAAAATCATATATGCTAGTACACATAAATGCTGGTATACGGTGGCGACGGTCTCTCAGCATCCAGATAGTCTGAGTTCTTGCCAGGCTGTTGGTTGTCAGGCTGATACTGGTGTTGGGGCCGGGGCCATGATATAGGAGGTGGCACCCTAATCGAAAGCCTGGTGGAAGAGCTCAGTTTTACAGGCCCCGAGGAACTGTAAAAGGTCCCGCAGGGCCCTGATGTCATCTGGGAGCTCATTCCACCAGTGAGGGGCTGCCACAGAAAAGGCCCTAGCCCTCATCACAGCCAACCTGGCCCCCTTAGGCCCTGGAAGAACCAGATGGTTCTGGGAACCCAATCTTAGTGCTCGCTGGGGTACATGCGAGGAAAGGCGGTCCCTTAGGTAGATAGGTCCCTGACCATATAGGGCTTCAAAGGTAAAAACCAGCATCTTGAACTGAATCCGGTATGCTATAGGCAGCCAGTGCAGTGCTTTTAGAACAGGCTGGATGTAGATTTTTTTTGCCAGAGATTGTTAAAACAGCATGAGCAAGAGAATTTCTAAAGCATACTCCCTCTTTCTGCAAACATTCCCCCTGCCCCCATGGAGGGAAATTTGAAACACACACACACAGAAGCCAGCAGAGAGAGAGGGTCTGCAAGTAGCCTTTTTGAAAGGGGTAGCAGATTCAGTTCAGAGTCTCTGGTTCCACTGCCCCCCCCCAACTGACACACAAAGAGCCCCTTCAAAAGAAAGAGTTTTAACCCATAAAAGCTTTGTTAGTTTGCAAACAGCCTTTTAAAAAAAAAAAACAGAAAGCAGCAGAGTTTTTACTTACCGGGTGAACAGAATGCCAGAGTCTCCGCCCATGTTAAAGCATGCAAGAAGGAAATCCATCCCCACCCCAGTTTTCATTCTTTTATAAGAAAAGACCATTTTGTTTTTAAAAGGGAAGTAAAATTGTGAGCCAGAGAGGACTTCTGACTGTCTGAACGGAGAGAACAAACGGCCTCCACTAAAGTGGGCAGGGATGTTTCTATGTCTTTCTTTCCCTCCCTGAATTGGGGAGGGAAGGAAAGGTATTTGAAACAGGCCCTTGTTCCCTACCTGATCTTCTTTTCCATGCCTGCCCTTTCCTTCTCCAGCCAGCCCACCACAGCAGGCTGGCTGGGGAAGGGAAGGGTAGGCATGGAAGCATGTCTCCTCCTTCTCCCTTCCCTATATGAGCTTCTCCGCTACTGAGGAGAAACTCGGAAGAGGGAAAGGAAAGAGCGGGGGATGGTTCATTGCCTTTCTTTCCCTCCCTGGATCGGGAAGGAAAGGCATTTTAAACATGCCCTTGTTCCCTGCCTGATCTACTCCAGATGCCCCGCAGCTGTGGGGTACCTGAAGAAGATCGGGCAGGGAATCCAGGCATGTTTAAAATGCCTTTCTTTCCCTTCCCCAGATGGGGAAAGGAAAGGAAAGAATTTAAATCCCCCCCCCTTCTCTGAGTTTCTCAGCTGTGGTGAGCTGACTGGAGAAGCAAAGGGCTTCCATGCCTGCCCTTCCTTCCCCAGATGGGGAAGGGAAAGAATGAAAGATTTGTCTCCACTTACTGTGAAGCTTCCTTCTTGGTGGTCCAGAATGGGGCAGTCCTTCAAACTCCTTACTCCTGGGATAGCTCCTCCTCCCCGAAAGCAGGGCTAGTAGACTCTAGTCACGGTGGGGAGGGGCTTGCCCCTGGAACCCAGTCGTTTTCCAAGCCTCTATTCCACTTCACTAAAAAGGAAACTGGCAACATGGCGCTCCCAATGGGAAGCTAACCATCCAACAAACTTCACTCACTCGTCCCCCTAATGAAAACCAGTTGGGTATAATTACCCCCAAACCTCTATCTGTACACGGACGGACAACAGGCAACACCCCTGTCCACAAAGGAAGCAGTCCCCCTCACAATGTGTGGGCAGAACTGCCCCACTTTGGACCACTGAGAAGAAGAGAAGAAATTGGATTTATACCCCGCCCTTCACTTGGAGTCTCAGAGCGGCTTACAAACTGCTTTCCCTTTCCCTCCCCACAACAGACACCCTGTGAGGTAGGTAGGGGTGAGAGAGCTCTGACAGAAACTGCTCTTTCAAGAGCAGCTGACAGAACTATGGCTTGCCCAAGGTCATCCAGCAGCTGCAAGTGGAGCAGTGGAGAATCAAACCTGGTTCTCCCAGATCAAACCTGGTTCTCCCAGAATCAAACCTGGTTCTCCCAGTCCGCGCATTTAACCACTACACCAAACTGGCTTCACGGTAAGTGGAGACAAATCTTCCATTCTCCGGTGGTCCAGGAGTGGGGAAGTCCTTCAGACTCCTTACTCCTGGGATGTGAAAAAGCAGTACCTTCCAGGGTGGGTCCAACTGCTTCCCCGACTACAGGGTGTGCTGTAAGACTCTACGGCCCAAGGCAGCCTCCGCTGAGGCCACCTTGTCTAGTCTGTAGTGCCTCGTCAAAGAGTGCACCGACCTCCAAGTGGCCACCTTGCTTACCACCTCCAGAGATGGGAAAGCCCTATAGGCTGCCAAGGTAGCCATCCCTCTAAGGGAATGCACCGTCACCCCCTGTGAGGGTTCCAGGCCTCTGGCCTTGTATGGTAAGCATATGCACCCTCTAATCCATCTGTTCAGAGAGGAAGAGGAAACCTTTCTACCCATAGCAGATTTCCTGAATGAGACAAATAGGGAGTCAGTTGTTCTCACCTGCCTCTTCCTATCCAGGCAGAAGCTAAGCGCCCTTCTCACATCCAGACAATGCCATTCCCTCTCTCTATCGCTTTGTGGATTTGGACAGAAGGATGGAAGGACAATGTCCACAGACCAATGAAATGCTGAGTTAATCTTAGGGACAAAGGCCGGATCATTGCGGACTACCACTTTGTCACTGTGAAAGACACAGAGCTCCTTGTCCATTGAAAGGGACCCGAACTCCAATATCCTCTGTGTTGAGGTGATGCTCACTAGAAAAACTGTCTTGAAAGTCAGTTCCTTTAAGGGGCATGTAGCCACAGGTTTAAATGGGGACTTACACAGGGCCTTGAGGACTATACTGAGGTTCCACGTTGGAAACCTGTGTGTCGGCGGGGGATTCAATAGGGACGTACCCCTGAGGAACCTTTTGACATGAGGGTGTCTAACTAATTAATGACCTTTCCTCGCTCCCCTGATGGCCGATATAGCTGCCACCTGTCTCCTTAACGTATCTGTGCTAAGACCTTTCTCCAACCCCTCTTGGAGGAAGGACAAGGTTTCACTCATTGGAGCCCTAAGAGGGTCCTGATCCCTCCCTATGCACCAAGCGTGGAACACCTGCCACATGTTATTATAAACCTTATTAGTAGAACCCTTCCTGGCTGCTAGCATTGTCTTAACCACCCCTTGTGAGTAGCCTATGCCCATCAGCTGTTTCCGCTCAACTTCTAGGCTGTGAGTTTTAACGACCCTGGCTGAGGATGAACAATCTCCCCCTATGTCAGGAGATCCGACATTAAGGGTAGATACCAGGGGTCCCTCACCAACAGCCTCAAGAGATCTTGGAAGCAGGCCTGACGGGGCCAGAATGGGGTCACTTGGATGATTTCCGCTTTTTGGTCTATCACTCTTTGGACCACCCTTTGAATGACTTGTAATGGTGGGAAGGTATACAACAGTGCCCTTGGCCACTTGAGATGCAGCGCATCTGTTCCCATTGCCATTGGATTTTTTGTTTTTGATATGAAATGCTTTATTTGTTGATTTTGTTCTGTGGCAAATAGTTCCACTCCCAGTGTCGTGAATTTGAGACAGAGCTGAGCAAACACTGCCCTGTTTAGCATCTATTCCGATTGGTCGACCCACTGTCGGCTCAGCCAGTCTGCCACCGTGTTCTCCCGACCTGCCACATGAATCGCCTTTATGGATAATATTTGTGTCTCTGCCCAAGTCAACAGTTGGCTTGCTTCCTTGTGCAGACGTTTGAAGCAAGATCCCCCTTGTCTGTTGACATAGGCCTTTGCTATTACATTGTCCATTTGGATCAGTATGTGCTTACCTGCTATCTCTTCTTGGAATGTCTCTAGGGCCAGTCTGATTGCCCTCAATTCCAGTAAATTCATGCTGTTGGTTTCTCTGACAGCTTCCGAGAGCCTTGTGCCATTCTCCCCGCATATGAACTCCCCAGCTGAACAAGCTTGCATCTGTAGTGATAACCACTCAAACTGGTTCCCTGAGTCGCATGCCCTCTGAGAAGTGGTTCGGTTCCAGCCACCAAGATAACTGTTGTTTCACTACTTGTGGTAGGTCAACCTTTTTGACCTTCTTCTGAGCCATCTTGAAAAGGGAGGAGAAAACGTTGCAGAGAACGTGCATGGAACCTGGCCCATAGCAGTATGTCCTGGCACAATACCTGCATCCCAAACAATTGTGCTAGAGTCATAATCTCTACTTTCTGTCGGAGGATGACCTTCTGTGTCAGTTTCTGATGTCTCTCTTGAGATAAAAACATTTTGTCTCTCATTGTGTCGATGCATACTCCCAGATGAAGTAAGGATTGAGCTGGTGTCAGGGAACTCTTTTCCACGATGATCACGAATCCGTGGTCCCTGAGTACCTTCATCGTGATCTCCAGTGACTGTACCATCAGGTCATATGAGTTGGCCTTGACTAGGATGTCGTCTAAATAAGGGTATAGAGATACCCCCTTGGTTCTCAGGAAAGCAATCAAGGCTACTAGTACCTTGGTAAAGACCCTCAGTGAGGACCTGCTAAGGGGAAGTGCCCGGTACTGAAAATGGTTGTTGTGGTAGGCAAATCGAAGAAGCCTGCAGTGGGCTTCCCAAACAGGTATGTGTAGGTATGCCTCTGACAGATCTATGGACACCATAAAGTCCCTTTTTTGGATGGATGTTAAGATAGATTTCACTATTTCCATCTTGTAACTACTCATCTGTGAACCACTTGAGATCCAAAATCGCTCTTACATCCCCATTCTTCTTTGGAACGGTGAAGAAGACTGAGTAGACCCCTTGCGATCTCTCTAGAGGTGGGACTGGTTCTATTGCCCCTATCTCGATCAGGTCTGTAATGGCCCCTTCCAGTTGCCTGTGTTTCACTCTGGATCTGCTCTTTGGAAGTTCCAGAAGACGTGTTGCAGGTAGACACAAGAATTCTACAGAATATCCTCTTGTGACCTTATCCAGAACCCATCTGTCCGTGACCATCTTCTGCCAAACGTACAAACTTCTGAAGGTGGCTGCCAACTCCTGTCTGTGTTTCCTTCCCCACGTAGTCACGTCTGGGGTCCTTTCTTTGTGTCCTTGCCATTGAGGGATTGCTTTGTGGAAAAGGTGGAAGATTTGCTATCTTTGTACTTGGGCTGCCATTTACCTTTGTACAATCTACCATTGCCAGATCCGGACTCTCTCTTAGTGTCTCAAAAGGACTGATGATACCTTCTCAGTTTGCCTTCCCTCTTTTTTGAAGGGAGTACCTTTTTCCTATCCTTATCTTTGATAAGGTACTTTTCCAAGTCTTCTCCAAACAGCTTGGTACCTTTGAAGGGAACCACTGCCACTAGCACGTGCTGAAGGGTCCACGTCCCAGCTTCTGAGCCAGGTGTTGCGTCTTGCTGTGACACTGCACGTCATGCTCCTGGCTGATGCACTGCATCTAGTGTAGCATCTGCAGCGAAGGCTGTTGCAAGTGAAGGCTGTTGCGATCTTCTTTACTTCAGAAGTCGAATCAAACTCTTGTCCATCTAATAGAAGTCGAATCAAACTCTTGTCCATCTTGTCCATCAAACTCTTGTCCATCTATACTCTCTTTGAAATTCTGAGGTCCTTCTCCTCTTCTCAGAAATTTCAGTTTCCCTTTCACTAGGACTGCGTCTTTTGCAATGCTGGTGCATGTGGGAATATCTTTGAGACCCCTGGTACATGGCCTTAATCTCCTTTCTCATTTCTGGCTTCAACCAAGAAAGGATATTAGACTGGCTCTCTTCCCCAGAAATGTGGTCTTGTGCTTGGGTGAGAGGGGATTTTGGAGACTCAGCCAAGTCAAAGGTAGGGCTGCCAAGTCGAATTTACGATTTGGCGGGGGGGAGTCCTTCGTCGCCTGGGAGTCTCCCTGGTGCGCACGCAAAGCGCGCATGCCCGGTGACGTCACCCAGAAGTGACATCACCACATTGGGGGCATTGCCAGAGCGTCGCCCTGGCAACGTCTCCAACGTGGTGACGTCACTTCTGGGTGATGTCACTACGCTGGGGAAGTCATCCAGGCTGGACAACTTCGGGGGCGGGGTTCCCCCCGCCGGCCGAATGCCAGCCGGCGGATCGGGAACCCCTATAGCGGGGGATCCCCCGCCCCCCGGACTGACTTGGCAGCCCTAGTCAAAGGTGCATGTCTCAGTGTCCATCTCCTGAGAAGTAGATGGTCCTGATTTGGCAGCCATTTTGTATTCTACCTGAAAGTGAAAGTAACAGTATTGTACCAAAAATGGCTGTTTCCCTCCTTTATACTCCTATTGCCTAGGCTGCTTGTCCTACCAGGGCATTGAAAAGGGGTTTGAACTTGTCTCCAGCTAAGGAAGACATTTAGTTCCCCGCTGCCTGCCTAAGCCAAAAGTTCCAGCCATGGCCAGTTCCTCCAGGAGGGGGAGGGGGGAAACCGAAACTTTCCTTCCCAGCCCCTTAAAACTTGCAGAATGAGTCCCACTCAGCCACCATAATACTCAATAATGATTTGCAAAGTTTACAGTTTATTTTTATTGGTTTTACAGCCCCGTCTCTCCCCCACAGTTCTGGGGGGATTCCTCTTTTTTCCTCTGTCACAGGGAAATAAGGGAAAGATATGGGGATTCTTCAGGAATTTTTTATATAAAAAGCTATTATGCATACAGTCGTGCAGAACAGCTCAACTGTAGGCTTCCCAGGGCTCCAAATTTCTCTAAGATACAAACCAAGACCTGACTATCATGTGGTCGTTTTAAGACTCAGTACACAATATGTTTGATGCCAAGCTTTTATTTTACATGTCTGAATCTTGTGGGCAATCTCATTCCCTTGAATAATGTTCTTCTTCAAACTTGTAGGATGTCTCATTGTCTGGGTTTAGTTTAAATGGTACCTGAGAACTTGCTGTCCTTCCTTTCTGCCTGATAAAACGATAAATTGGAAAAGTTTGCACATGCACAAAGAAGCTCACCTAATAAAAGTTGTCTTCCCTGTTTTGGTATTCATTGCAAGTCTGAAGATATATCTTTATATTTAAAATATCAAAGAAATGGGTAAAGGAATCAAATTAACATGCAAAATATGTGCAGCACGTCAGCCCCTTGCCTCTTTAGGAGTGCCAGGTCACAATGCTGTGAAACAGACGGAAAGTATTTCATTAGTCATCCCATCTTTGGAAAGTTACACAGTAGTGAACTGCCATGCATGATAGTTGATGCAGAAATAGGATTGTAAAAGTATTCCTTTAGCTGCACGAGGAACATCACATTATTATCTCTCAATGAAACATTCTCTGGATCCACATTTTTGCAATTTCACTATTTGGAATTGCCTGCCAAAGCATAGGATACCAGTCATCCTAAAATTGCTCATGACACCCACCCCCCCCGGCTTAATCTGGAAGTTTCCCCCAGGAGCCAGAACCATACTTTCTTCTCCTTTGGTAAGCGAGATAGCACAGTTGGCACAGTCCCTTCCCCATGTCACCTAAGTCTCTGTCCACAGCTGTCTTTTGTCTTCTGGTTTACTTCTAGATTATTTCTTGCTTAAGACAATTGGACCCCTGTCTTGAGCATCAGACCTTAGCTTGGACCTGTATGGATAAGTAGTTATAGCCACCTCTCTTTCTAAAGTGTAGGTTTTTGATATAACTGAGTCGATGTAGAAGGGGGGCCACTGAGAAGGCCTGGGTCCTGGTAGATGCCAACTGGGCCTTCCTAGGGCCAGGGAGGGTCAAGCGATGTTGAGTGCTTGACCGCAGTGCTCTCTGGGGTATATATGGGGAAAGGCAGTCCCTTAGGTAGGCTGGCCCCTGACTATATAGGGCTTTAAAGGTTAATACCAGCACCTTGAACCAGATCCGGTATGCTATAGGCAGCCAGTGCAGCGACCTCAGCACCGGCTGAATGTGGTCTCGGACTGAGAGGCCCATCAACAGCCAAGCCGCAGCATTCTGCACTAGCTGCAGCCTCCGGAGCTGAGACAAGGGCAGCCCCATGTAGAGAGCATTACAGTAGTCCAATCCTATTACTTAAGAAAGCAAGCCAGATCTATCATAAGCTCTCAGGAAAGTAGGATTGTACTCTAAGTACAGGAAATATAGAGTGCTTTAATTGTTTCCCATACAGGTTTAATTTTGCTGTCCATCACTGTTGGATGGAAATGACTGTGAAACATAAAGAATCTCAGTTTAATGCTGTAATTTTCTCTTACTGAATTACAAATAATAGAAATAGCTCAAATATATGAAAATGCATTTCATTCTTGATCACGGGTAAGCTTTTTACCCTGATTTCATTTACTGTTTAGTTCTTTTATTGCAAAAAAACCCAAAACAAGCTCTGCACCAGAACCACAAGTTTTTCTCTACTCTCTGCCACCCTTAATTGCATTCAGTGGATTTTTTTTAAAGGACCTATTAGATATCTTGCTTAGGTTCATCAGTGTACACATCCAGAGAAACTCTGAGGCAAAGTAATATAGGAGCAATATTCATAGGAACAGAATTTGAAAATGGTTGTTGATAACCTGTACCTGGTATTCTCAGATTCCGTGAACCATCCAGCTTCTCACCTCTATATATAAGTGAATATCTGGCATCAAATATATTGTATCTGCCACTATTAATATAAAACGCTACATAATTATTAATGGTGTTTTTTTTCTTGTACTATGACATTTACATAAGGATTTAGGGGTAAATGGTCTATATCTCTACACAGATAATGAAAGTGAATACATCACCTCCTTCCCTTTTTGTTGTTCATCAGAATTTTACAGGGCATTAGAATGCTTCATAAAGCTCAACCCTGAATAGGGTATTTTAAAAATAAAAGCTGACTAGGCTCAACCCTGAATCAGGCTCAACCCTGAATAGGGTATTTTAAAAATAAAAACTTTATTCAGAATTAAACAGCATAAAATAACCATCATGATCCCCAAATTCCTTGCTTTAACCTAATAACAGTAACCCCCCCACAACATCCATAATGCCCCCCCTTCTACATCGACTCAGTTAAATCAAAAACCTAAAACAAAAGGTTTTTGCCTACCTTCCTAAAGGTAGAAGGGATAGTACCCCACGACCTCCATAAGCCAGGCACACCAAACCTGTGATTAGGGTTAGAATAGACTCGTGTTGGACAGTGTGTTTATCCAGGTATCCTGATCCTAGGCCACTTAGGGCATTAAAAGTCAAAAGCCAGTATTTTGAGCTGGACCTAGAAACGAATTGGAAGTCGCTGAAACTGCTGAGATCAGTATATTGTGGTCAGTCCACTGCAATCCACTGACTCAACAACTACAAATCTTTCAATTGTTCCCTTTTCTATCAGCAGCTCGTTCTGACTCTGGGAAAATTCTGTTGCCAGAAGCAGACCCACCTTCAAATACGACTGTTGATCAAACTGAACCATGAGTTCCTGCACCCCAACATATCCCTCCCTCTTCTGCCCTTGAATGTGTTTTTAGTATCTACTTTTTGATTTCCCCCCCCCCCTGCAACACCAGTGAGACCAATTCTGTTTTTCACAAAAAATATACTTTGATTTTTTAACTTTTATACATCCATGAACATTCTTTCTTACAGATTTTTAATGTTTTACATTTAATGCGCACATTACAGGGAAAAGAGTACCAGGGCCTTACAGACTATCTAAACCTGATACATTACAGGAAGGTTGACAATGAACCATGCTTTGAAAATGTTTTATACAGAAATTTTTCAACAAGTGTCACATAGGGTTGGTGACATTTCTGAAATATTGATCTCAAATGCTCACGGGGTGTGGGGGATGCCTGTACACCTTCTACCAGATTGGCCAATGCGATCATGTGGTTTTGATTCATGCTGAAAATATTCAGGGAGCAACTTACCACGGTGATTACATACAACATGGATCCCATGTTCAGATGACAACACACATATTTCAAATTCTGATCAAAAATTGCATCCTCCCAAATCAAACAATGATGCTGAGCTGGTTCACCAAGAACACAACCTGCACATTTAGAGTAACACAGATTGCTAAAACAATAATTCAAAACTGCATAAGCGGTAGCTGTAACCAGTTTGTACATAGCAGAGTGTGAGTTTTGCCCATCCACAGCAGAGGTGCCTTCATCCGTCACCCCCATATATTCTTGAAGGACTCTATGAATTGGACCATGATTCTCAGCCAAATCCACAAGGCAGCATTTCTAAAAACAAACACGAAAAATGAGAAAAAGAGTCTAAACAGCATCCCTCCACAGTCTTCACCCATCTTTCCCCATGCTGCTCTACCCACCTCAAATGTATCCTTCAGCTGCTGATTCAAAGTAGAGCGCTCTCCACCCTGTAAACGCTGCCTCTTCACAGGGGCACTGCTTTCAAGCCCTTTGCCCTTTTCCTCTGCTGAAGCAAAAAGGTGTTCTGCAAGGCCTCCGGGTTTATTTCCCATCCCAGTGTCACTGCTAATCTTTTGCCTCATGACTGCAGTATTCTTCTTTACAGGAAAGCCCAGGATCAGGGGGTCAAAAACTGTCAGGGATGTGTTTGCAGCAGTGTTCTGGACATCGGGGTGAACCGGCCTAGGCATGTTCATTTCTGCAGTTATAATTTCTGCAGACAAAGAACATAAAACCTTGAGAAAAAAGAACTATGGTTCTTGGCAGCTATTAGTCTATCAAATTTAAACCCTCCACTCCATACTTGATCTGTTGTATTTTAACTGTTTTTAATTGCTTGTAACTCACCCTGAGCCAGCTAGCAGGGGAGGGAGGGATAGAAGTATAATAAAATACATAAATAAAATAAATACCTTCCAGGTCTTGGAGGTCCAGGGTCAGTGTCTCCCTCCTTCACTTCTGATGCACAGGGATGTGAAACGCAGCTGGCTATTTTAAAAATGCAGCAACTGGAGAACCCCACGAGCAGATCACATCTGATCTTCAGGGGCTGCCACCCAATACTGACCAGACTGCTACACAGCCAGACTGTCTAGACTGACCAGAAGCTACACAGCCAGAGGTGCTAATGTGTTTAAGAACACCATTTCAAACTTAATACAGTGACCATTTATTTATACAAGCTTAAAATCTACACAAATATACTTAAACTTTCAGTATAGATGTGAAAGATTACCACTTAGTGTTTTTCAGTTTAAAGATGTTGGCATGCACAGTGAAGGCATCTATTTAATCACTTAGGCATCTATTAGTTTGACCTCAATTAAGCCGGTCAAAGAGACTGAGGTATTGTTGCACATACCACATCTTTAAATAGGATGCACTTACTTTCCCTCATCTCTCTCTGTTCCTTCATAGCATGAAATGTATTCCCTGCTTACTGTTAAAACTTCCAATAAAGTTTGTAACTGATTTCTGGTTTCATGTTTGTTATTACTACTACTCATACTACACCACTACTGTAACACTCTCTACATGGGGCTGCCCTTGTCACAAATTCGGAAGCTGCAGCTAGTGCAGAATGCCACGGCCAGGCTGTTGGTGGGCCTACCACAATGGGAGCACATCCAGCCTGTGCTGAAGGCTCTGCCCATAGCATACCGAATTCGCTTCAAGGTGCTGGTACTTACCTTTAAAGCCCTATAATGGTCAGGGTCTGGCATACCTGAGGGACCGCCTTTCCCCACATATACCCCAGAGAGCACTGCAGTCGGGGTCACAGAACCACTTGACCCTTCCAGGCCCCAAGGATGTCAGGCTCGCCGCGACGAGGGCTAGGGGTTTTTTGGTGGCAGCTCCTCACTGGTGGAACAAGCTCCTGGAGGAGATCAGGGCCTTGCGGGACCTTTTGCAGTTCTGCAGGGCCTGCAAGACGGAGCTCTTCTACCAGACCTTCAACTAGGAGCCGCCCCATAATTACTATCAACGAGCCCAGCCCTCAGCTTTAACATCTAGCACTGAACTGGAATAATAGCAGCTATGGTCATGTTAAGCACACCATCGTACACTATGTATGTTATACTGATAGCACTAAGGATTTTATGATTTTAGAAATATTGTATTTATCGTTTTATACTGTTTAAAATGTTATATCTGTTTCTTTTGGCAACTGGTGCCACCGTTGTAAGCCTGAGCCCGCATGCAGAGAGGGTGGGGTATAAATAAAATAAATAAATAAATACGAAATACCAATAAATATACTGGGGGGGGGGACTTTAGTTGTAGCATGTCTAAGAATGTTTGGAGAACCAATTACATCTGGTAAGGAGGTTTCAGAAGCTGGGGGGGGGGGGGTTCCACAGTGCAGTTTATTAAGCAGAACTGTGCATGGGTGGCAAACCCTTATGTTTATACTACTCCACAGATGTGTGGAGGTGAAATTCTCACAATCCTAAATTATGTGTTGAAGTTAGATCATACAATGGATGCAATTGTACATACTATAAAAATACGAAAATGGTGTGGCAGGAGTTGTAGTCAAAATCATGCTGGCTTTTCTATTGCACCCACCATTTTCTGATTTCCGGATGGAAGCTGTAAAAGGTAAGAAGGATTCCTTTAAGCCGTGGAAAGCTAGTCTCAGTGAGGATGATTAAAGGGAACACAGGCTGTGGCAAATAAAATGTCTGTGATCAGGCAGGCAAAAAGGGAATATGAGGATCATATAGCAAAAAACATAAAGACCAACAATAAAACTTTCTTCAAATACATTAGAAGTAGGAAACCAGCCAGAGAGGCAGTGGGGCCCTTGGATGACCCCGGTAAAAGTATTACTGAAGGATGATAGAGAAATGGCTGAGAAGCTGAATGCATTTTTTGCCTCTGTCATCACCGTGGAAGATGAGAAGTGCTTGCCCACTCCAGAACCGCTGATTTTGGGAGGGGTGTTGAAAGGTCTGAATCAGATTTAGGTGACGAGAGAGGAGGTTCTACGACTGATAGACAACTTAAAAACTGATAAATAACCAGGCCCGGATGGCATACATCCAAGAGTTCTGAAAGAACTCAAATGTGAACTTATGGATCTCCTGACAAAAATATGTAATCTTTCCTTAAAATCTGCCTCCATTCCTGAGGACTGGAAGGTAGTGAATGTCACTCCCATCTTTAAAAAGGGTTCCAGAGGAGATCTGGGAAATTACAGGCCAGTCAGTCTGACATCGATACCGGGTAAGTTGGTGGAAACTATTATTAAGGAAAAAATTAGTAGACACATTGATGAACAAAATCTATTGAGGAAGACTCAGCATGGGTTCTGTAGGGGAAAATCTTGTCTCACTAACCTGTTAGTGTTCTTTGAGGGAGTGAACAAACATGTGGACAAGGGGGACCCAACAGATGTTGTTTACCTTGACTTCCAGAAAGCTTTTGATAAAGTTCCTCATCAAAGACTCCTAAGTAAGCTCAAAAGTCACAGGATAAAAGGATGAGTCCTTTTGTGGATCAAAAACTGGCTATTTAAAAGGAAACAGAGAGTAAGTATAAATGGGCAATTTTCTCAGAGGACGGAGGTAAGCAGTGGGGTACTGCAGGGATCAGTACTTGGCCAGATGCTTTTTAACCTGTTTATTAATGATTTGGAGTTGGGAGCAGGGGTCATTTCGTAGAAAAAGAGGTGCAGGAGCTCATTAGCATAATCCATTAGCATAACTTATTTGCATATGCTACACCACCTGACATCACCAGAAAGGAGAGAGAGAGAGAGAGAGAGAGAGAGAGGGAGGAAGGGAGGAAGGGAGGAAGGAAGAAAGAGAAAGAAAGGAGAGAGAGAGAGAGAGAGAGAGAGGGAGAGAGAGCTGGCAGGGAGGGGACAGCTACTAATCCAAGCCTCAGAAATACCACTATTCTGGGAGGACAGCTTCAGTGGTGGCTGAAGCCTTCAGAAGGCTGGTCGGAGGAACAAGGACCTTTCCAGAGGACGGGGTCATTTTGCTGTAGCCATGACACAAACAGGCATTCCCCCGTCCAATTCCTGGCACCAATTCCCGGAGCTGCACTCCCCCAAGCTCCTGCTTGAAATGACCTCTGGTTGGGAGTAAGCAGTGAAGTGGCTAAATTTGCAGATGACACGAAGTTGTTTAGTGTGGTGAGAACCAGGGAGGATTGTGAGGCACTCCAAAGGGATCTGTTGAGGATGGGCGAGTAGGCATCAATGTGACAAATGGGGTTCAATGTGGCCAAGTGCAAAGTGATGCACACTGGAGCCAAAAATCCTAACTATAAATACACATTGATGGGGGTCCAAACTGGCGGAGACTGACCAAGAGAGAGATCTTGGAGTCGTAGTAGATAACTCAATGAAAGTGTCGAGACAGTGTGCGACTGCAATGAAAAAGGCCAACGCTATGCTGGGGGTTATTAGGAAGGGAACTGAAAACAAATCAGCCAGTATCATAATGCCCCTATATAAATAGATGGTGCAGCCTCATTTGGAGTACTGTGTACAGTTCTGGTCGCCACACCTCAAAAAAGATATTATAGCATTGGAAAAAGTGCAGAAAAGGGCAACTGGAATGATAAAAGGGTTGGAACACTTTCCCTATGAAGAAAGGTTGAAGCGCTTGGGGCTCTTTAGCTTGGAGAAACGACGGCTGAGGGGTGACATGATTGAGGTTTATAAGATTATGCATGGGACAGAGCAGGTAGAGAAAGAAATCCTTTTCTCCCTTTCTCACAATACAAGAACTCGTGGGTACTCCACGAAATTGTTGAGAAGTCAAGTTAGAACAGAAAAAAGGAAGTACTTCTTCACCCAAAGAGTGATTAACACATGGAATTCACTGCCACAAGAGGTGGTGGCAGCTATAAACATGGACGGCTTCAAGAGGGAACTAGATAAACATATGGAGCAGAGGTCCATCACTGGCTATTAGCCACAAGGTATAGATAGGAACTCTCAGTCTGGGGCAAGTGATGCACTGTATTCTTGGTGCTTGGGGAGGGGGGCAAGAGTGGGAGGGCTTCTAGCGTCCTGGCCCCACTGGTGGACCTCCTGATGGCACCTGGTGTTTTTGGCCAATGTGTGACAGAGTGTTGGACTGGCTGGGCCACTGGCCTGATCCATCATTGGCTTCTCTTATGCAGGGCTGGCGCTATCACTAGGCCAACTAGGCGGCTGACTAGGGACGCAGCTGGCAAACGGGGCGGCGGAGAGACTGAGAAAGACTCAAACCAAGAGATAGTGTGCTTTATGCAAACCATGATTTACCATTATGTCTGAATGCAGCTTTCCATTCAGGTTAAGAACCAAACTTAGCCTTGGGCCAATGCAGATAGACTTGTAGGGGCTGCGGCAAGCCGGTGCGCGCAGGTGGCTGCTGGCAGGGCTGGAGAGCTTGTGAGCCCGGGCAGGTGGGTGGGCGCTGGGGCCGGAGGGGGGGGTGTCCCTTGCAGGTGGGCCTCCGGCAGTGGAAAGGGCAGCTCTGCGGTGGGGGGGTGCTACAAGGCAGCCTCGCCCGGGGGGGGGGGGGGGCGCCACAAGGTAGCCTCACCTAGTGCTTAAAAAAACCCTGGGGCCAGCCCTGCTCTTATGTTCTTATTATCAAGAAACTGGTACCTGCACTTTTCTGTTTTATAATTGACCAAAGACACTGTATCTAGCAAAATCCGCTTCTTGATTTTGTCTCTAGCTTCCTGTTTTATCTATATTGTCATATGCCCAGGACTTGATTCTCCTATTACTGCCTTGAGTGACCAATCCCACATCTGTACCTCCCCCTCCAGAATCCGGCAAGACACGGTTCCACACACAATATGCTTTCTATCAACAACAGTCCCTTTATGATGTTACTGTAAACATGGATTCACATGAGGAAGTAAGTGGTCTGGGATTAGAAGCTCTCAGAACTAAGAAGTAGGAAGAAAAGCATATCTTTAGATCTCTGCCACATACAGTCTCGGGAAAGGATATTTTGGGGCAGCAAACTATAAATCGTGTGCTCCTGCTAGTTGCAATAGGTCTGAAGTAGTCTTGCTCTCTTCCACAGAACTGAGCGATGCTCCCAAAGAATCCCTTTGTGTTTGTAAATAGTGCATGTACTTGTGAAACATCCTGCCAAGGTGCTTTCCACAGTACTGCAAGGCAACTTCTAGCTAACTCTCTAAGGAGGAGCAGACTCCCACAGACTACCCCTAGGTCTTAATGTAGCAGGATGCAGTTTCTGCACTGAGATGATGGAGTATGTTCAGGTAAGAATTAATATTGTCTTTTCTCCTGTCTTGAATTCTGCAAACTATAGAAGGATTTGTTGCTTTGTTGTATCCCAAATTATTTGGAAAAGTTGAGCTCTCACTTGAAATGAGTGTACTGGGACTGATGTTCTTTAAACAGTGGATGTACTTGTGAAACATTCTGCTGTTTCCGCCAGCTCACTTTGTGCCAGGCCCCTTCCAGGCTTTGCACGTTAGTCAGTTTCACTTGGCGGCCACCTGTACAGGCTATGGTGCAGGGAAACACAAAGGGATGGTCTCCCTGTCCTACCTTGCAGGGCTGGCATTGGGGAAAAAATTGCCAAAACAGTTCCTGCTGGCCCCAAAATGTCCAAAACTGCCCCCCCCCCCCCCGCCTATTGCCAGAAGCCACACACCTGGAGGTGCTAAGATGTTTAAGAAACACCATTTCAAACTAAATAAGCTTTCAAATACATTTTGCAACATTTATAAAAGATCTGAAAGGATCTGTTTCACCCCAAAGCTTTTTTGGGTACAGCAATCTAAAAGTTTTTAAGAATTTTAGGAAACCAGAACAAAAAAAAGTCAGCTATAAGTGTTTAACTCTCCCTCCTGCACGTGTTCAGCCTGTTTTCTCATGGGTTTTTATGGGCCAGCTTTATGTTTTACTGCAAACATTTTTAATTTCACAAAAAACACTATGGATTGTTATGCATCTGGTTGTTGTTGTTTTAAAAAGTAACAACAGTTAGTTACATCACTGAGCCTTTTAATTATTTTTATGCACACCTTACAGGAAGACTGTCAGAATATTGTGGCTCTGGACTGTTTTGTACAAAAATCTTTCAATCAGGGCCACAAAAGTGGGTTCACAACTCTGGTAAAACTCTCTTAAACATGTCCTCCCTGTCCTACCTTGCAGGGTTGGTGTTGGGGGGAATGGCAAAAAACCAGACCTGCTGCCCCCCCCCCCCCCCAATTTCCAAAACGGCTCCCACCACCTCTCAGAGAGGCTCCCTGAGGTTCCCCCACCCCTCTATTTTTCCTCTTTTTTTCTTCTGAGTTTAATTTCCTGCCTGAAAGAGCATTTCATGCCCTATGTATGTGCTGCTTTGAGGGGACTGAATGCATGTCTCCTGCCTCCTTTGGGGGGGAAGGTGGCTAGCCCACTCTCCTGCAAAGAACATTTCCAGCAAAGGAAAAGGGGGGAGATTCAGAAATTCACAGGCTCCCCGGGAGATTTCCAGGCAAGCATGGTAGCTGTTGGGGGGAGGGGAAGTCTTTCCACGTATTCCTCCGTGGTGACAGAGTGAAAAAAAGTCTGTGGGGGAGGGAGGAACAGGGAGAAGACGGGTTGCGGTTGGTTAACCGTAGATCAAAATTTCCCGGGCTGAAAACAGAGACTGTTCATTGGCTAGGAATCTTAACCCCCGCCTCCCTCCCTCCCAGCAGCTAGCGCAGGGGCTGTTTGTTCTCTCCCTTCAGACAGTCAGAAGTCCTCTCTGGCACACAATTTTGCTTCCCTTTTAAAAACAAAATGGTCTTTTCTTATAAAATGATGGAAACTGGGGTGGGGATAGATTTCCTGCTTGTATGCTTTGATGTGTGGTGGGGGGGGGGGGCAGAGACTCTGTCATTCTGTTTATCTGGTAAGTAAAAACTCTACCGCTTGCTGTCTTTTTTTTTAAAAAGGCTGTTTGCAAACGAACGAAGCTTTCTATGGGTTAAAACTCTTGCTTTTAAAGGGGCTCTCTGTGTGTCGGGGGGGGGGGGGTGGGGGGGGTGGGGGGGGCGGTGGAACCAGAGACTCTGAATTGAATCTGCCACCCCTTTTAAAACGGCTACTTACCGGGGGGGGGGCTCCGCTGGCTTCTGTGTGTTTCAAATTTCCCTTTGGGGGCAGGGAAAACGTTTGCAGAAAGAGGGAGAACGCTTTAGAAATTCTCTTCTTCATGCTGTTTTAAAAATCTCTTTCCGGCAAAAAGCAGGACCTTCTTCCCTGCCTTCCCCCGCCCCCCGCCGTGTGTGTGTTTCAACTTTTTTCCTCTCTGAGTGGAAGGCTCTCTCGCTCTCGCTCTCTCCCCCCCCCCCCCCCCACTGTCCCTCATGCTTTTGTTATCTATTTCTGCCAAAATCAGGACCGCTCCCGCAGGGCAATGCTGCAGACTGTAGGACTTTTTTAAAAGGACACTTCCCCCCCTTTGCTGCAAACCGGCTGCTTTCGCTGCTGTTTTCAACGCATCCCCAGCCACAAAACACAATCACACACAGGAAAAAGCACAATGTGCACATTGTATTTCCCCCCTTCCCATACAAAACACCAAAAAAGGTTAAAAACACCCAGGACTTCATTTCCCATCACTCTTCTCTCCCCCAACCCCTGGCCAGACACTACCCCATTGGGGGAAAGCCAACACATGGTCACCACGCTCCCATTGGCTGACACCAGCCACCATCTTGCCAGCACCTTGAAGGGTGGCCCTTAGGGAGGAGGGACTAACACACCTAAAAGGGGCGGGGCTCCTGTCAAAACAGTTTGATGTTAGAAGGGGAGTCCCTTATTCTTCAGTCCCTGCTTCCACATTCCTAGAATATTTAGACATCAGTACAACAGCAATCTTGCTAGATCAGACTAGGGTCCATCTGCTCTAGAATCCACATTGGCTGCTCCAGATGCTTCTGAGAAGTGGCAAGAGAAGAAGTTGGGAATAACCTCTTCGCAGCAGCTGAGTGTACCACAGGGGTGGACTTTGTTTCTTCCTCTACTTGCAGGTACTTAAGCCTGAACGTGGCCAGAGGCACATGCCCTCTGGCTCCTGCCTCCCCTAGCAGGACACAACTGGTAATAGAACAGAGCACTTTCCTCTATCTGCAGTCTGATAAAATATTTGAATACCTCCCCTTATTTTATTTTTTAAGAAATCTTCCTAAAGGACTTCTCCCTGATGCGTTAGTGTGTGTATGGGCAAGGAGGAGTTCATTTTCTTTAATATGGGAAGCAATCAAACCTTTGATTTCCCACCTACAGTTTGAAGTGCTACAAGCTCAGCAATCTATACCTTATAGAGGCATGCTAATAGTGTGGATTAGGTCTGAAATTCAACCACAGCTGGAGGAGGGGTGAGGCCGATGAGTGCTTCTGACATCTGGGAGCAGCATTACCTAGCTACTGCAAAAACTCAAGTTGTTCTTTTGGAATCTGGCCATAACACTGAGATAGATTAGGCAGCCAGTTCCAGTGTTATCTTGCCATATCTTTTCCCAGTCTTTCCTTCAAGGAGCTCAGGACAGTATACAAAATTCTTTTCTCCTCCATTTTATTCTCTCAACAACCTTGTCGGGTAGGCAGGTCAAGGAGAGAGAAGGTGATGGGCCCAGCCATCCTTGTGAAGTTCATGGCTGAATGATGAGTTGAACCTCCACTTCTAGTCGGACACAACTGCACTAGCCCTTCTCTCAAGATCATATTGCACCTGAGAAGATACATTTATCACCTAGTGATGAAGGGAGCCAAAGGTTATATCCTGAAATTTTTGTTGGTCTCTAAGGCGCTACTGAAATCAAATCTAGCATCACCTAGTGAGTGAGAAGCTGCCAGTGAACACAGAGTGTATATCTGGAGGAAGGAGGAGATTGAGGCAAAAAATGGGGAATTGGGGGTTGTACTTCAGCTGTTGGTTGAGGGAAAGAGACTGCATTAATCTAGCTTTACTTCCTCCATCGGAACTCCCACCCCATTTGGTGCACAGGATGTTTATAGCTGAAGAAATATTTATACTTACCGCCCTAACCAAGAGGATTCTCTATATCTGAGCAGCAAGCAAGACCTTGTACACACAGACAGCCCAGTGGGAGGTCGAAAGAGAGGCGGGTCAGCTCCACTGGCACTCATGCTTTCTGCTTGCTATTGTCTTTCAGCTCAACGAACGTGGACTTTTGCCCTTTTCCGCCAGGCACATTGAACAAGGGCACGCGGATCTCAGTTTACCACATTTCATCTTCTGTACTTTAACATGCCCCAACTTAAAATTATTTTCTATTTATTTTAAGCAGACTCTTTCCAGTCTCCCCACGGCTGCGTTATTCAACAGGACAGCAGCCACAAGGGAAAGAGGAACTTTGTTCCACAAAAAGGTGGAAGGCAAATGAAGACTGACAGAATACCACGAAAACCCCTCAATCAACCCAAGTTTCTTTTTCAGATTTTTTTTCCTTTTTACAAATTTTTGCTTTTTCCTCCTTTTTAAAAATGGGCACAAGGATTCTTCCAATGAGATGTTTGCAGCAGTGCAGAGGTTAAAGGGCCATAAAGGCGCAGCCACCATACCACTTAACAGAGACAGTGTTTGTTAAGAGGTAACATAGTCAGTATGGCGCAACCCAAATTTAATACACTGTGTCTGGGGAAAAAAAAAATTCAGACCTACAGGTCCTCTACATTGGACTTAATCTCAACTCTGTGCTGGTTTTTAAGGACTAAGAGCATTCTATGAGCCTCCTTCCCATGTTAAGATACAAGCATGGATGCCATCAAAATACACATACAAACTCTACAAGTCTACATGGTTGCCATGACATATGCAAGGGACTCACTGGCTTGGTTCACACCTAACATTTTCACAGACAGAAGTGTTTCCATCTGTGGAGTACAACCTCACCACCACTTCCCTCTGCAGCCCTAAATGCCACCCAAAATGCTCCTCCTCAGGGATCCCCAGGAATAGCCTGGAGAGGGGGGAGAGTCAAAGTCCGCCACAGGAAGGGGGTACTGGCAAAAGTCACATACACCCAGTCCACCCATCAAACTATCAGACAGGACCCAAACCACTAAGTGGATTGTCATGTCTGTATTATAACTTCCTGGGAACTCCCACAAAGGTGAGGAGCTAGTGTGGAGACTTTCCATGCAGTACTGGTGGATCTACGTGCCGAACCTCTATATACACTACAGGAGCCATACAGAACACCTGACCGCAGGTAGCATTTTTGTGGTACTGGCACACTGACTGCTGAAACACATGAACCTCTGCAGAGATTTTTCAAAAATTGTTCAAGTAGCTTCTTTTCCTTACAGATAACCAACTTTCGTTCTATAGCTCACAGGCCACTCCACCTACTTCCTGGTAAAGTTAGGGAATAAATTATTTCATTCATTGAGGATGCTTTTGAAACGTAATCAGGTTGGAAGAAAAAAGGGGGGAAACTACACAATGGGGGTGCTAATAAGCTGAACTGCTGACTGAATTGCTGCACAGCCGTACAAACCACTCTTACACTCATGGCTATCCAGGAAGTAAAGACACAATAGAAGGATAGTTTTCACTTTACCATTTTAACAGGGACAACTTTGTCTCAGCAGTAATTAATGCTTGTACCACCACCACCAGGAACTCACCCATAATCTCTCTACCAAGTGGCTGGAGTACCTTTCCTGTGGGAAAAGGCTAAAATAATTGGGACTTTTCCATTTCAAAAACGAAAGTCTAAGGAGGGGACATGAAAAAGGTTCATAAAACTATATGGCAAGAAGGAAGTGGATAGAGAGAATTTTTTCTCCAACTCATAGGATACTGAAAAGTGGGGCACCTGGTGAAGTTTATGGGCAGTATGTTCAGAAAAGAAAGACAATGTACGTCTTCATGCAGTGCATAACCTCTGGAATGCACTGCCTCTAGATGTAGTGATGGCCACTCATTTGGCTTTGAAAAGGGACTAGACAAATATGCAAAAGCCGTGTCCACCAACAGCTAACAGCCATGATGACTAAATGGAACGTCCATGTTTAGAGGCAGTGTACCTCTGAATACCAGTTACCGGGGTCAACAGGGGAAAGCTTTGGCCTCTGTGATATGCATGCAGGCCATCTGATTGAGAAAGATGCTGGTCTAGAATCGCCACAGATCCAGCAGGGTTCTTCTTAAGTGGATGGTGAAAAACCATGTGAAGGGTTAAATCAAATGATCTTGAAACGATGAGGCAGCTGTTTTAGTCTGCATAAAACAATTACATGAACAGAATCAGAAATCAGCTTGGCAGCATGCTGATTTAAAGCTATCACTATACAGAGTTGATGCCATCAAACACACCAACACAGTACTTAAAAATGTCAGCAACTCCTGAATTCCTGAGTGCCCTTATTCTGCCCAGTCACCAAGTTCTTCCCTTGTGGTCTTTCTCAGTTTTGCCTAATCCAATTCATTATGCTACTCTAAAGACATTACCAGCTCAGTGGTGTTCTTTTCCCTCAAATTCAATCTATTAAAGCAGCTCCATTACAATTCTCCCGGGTGTCATCCTGCAACTTAGAAAACTCCTTTCTCGCTTTCACAAGCCTCTGGAACTGGAACAATCTCTACCTCTCCAGCCACGACTTCAGCTGCGCTTATTCCTAAGGTCAAGTCAATCGCTTACCACGTTAACCACTCAAATGCAGGTTGATGTTATCATCCAGCCACATCGTGACCCATGCTTTATCACTCTTCTGCTGTAGCCCCCAAATCCAAGAAGAAGGAAGCACAGCAAGACGTGGCTCAGTACACCAATGCAAGCTGCACACGAATGGTTCTCCACCTGGTTAAAGCCACCAGACAGGACATTTTTATAAAGGTCACCATGCTGCACGCAGCCACCCCTTTTTCAATCCTTAATAGCACCTTGAGGAGAACAAATTGGGTCATCTAGTCCAAACCACTGAATAGAGGAAGAGCCCCACATAAAGGACATCCCAAACAGCCCCCAAGGACTACTTTGCAGACAGAAGCCAGGCAGTGCCACCCATTACAGGAGAACTGAACTCATTAAGGTCACCAGCCACTCTAAAGGCAAAGAAAACCAAACATTAAACTGTAGCAACATATTTTTCCAAGATTGTCCAAAAGAGAAATCCTCCCAGCTTCCCAGTCTTTAGACCATTTCTTACTAAGCTACGCTTTCATACTTGTGCATGCATACCCAAGAAAGAAATATGCACACTCGTACATACCACTGTCCGCAAGCAGCACATGCTTGTATGCACGCAAGCAGGAAAATCAATCTGATCATCACTCCCATGTACAATGAAAGCTTTGTTATCCAGCACCTGATTATCCAGAATGCAAAGAACCACTACCAGCCAGAAGGCAAGCTCCTCCCTCTCTGCCACCACACCCCTGTTCCTTCAGGCATGTGTGTGCCCCACTACTGCCTCTCACCTTCAGGAGCCAGTTCTGCCAGGGGGTTACCGTGCAGCTGACCCACTTGTCTACCTTGCTGTGTGGGACAGCTCCATGGCTTGGGTGGGAGGGGAAAGGTCTTACCAGGTATACAGGCTTTTGTTGTGGCATTCCCAGTGAGGTAAGGTTTGGTTGCTGTGGATTCCGATGGGGGGGGGGGGGCAGGGTGGAGCAACAAGCCTGAGCATCTGGCACATCTGATTAACTGGCAACACCCACTACCATGAGTGTCCAATAAAAACAGGTTGCTTACCTGTAACTGATTATCTTTGAGTAGTCTTCTGTGCATTCACACCTATGGGAAAAGGGCACCTGCGCCTGACCCACTGGTAACTTCAACAAGCCTAAAACCTCTTTTCCTGCGCTCCGCCCCCAAAGCACACGCGGGGCCCCACTGCACATGCCCACAGGGATGGAGCCCGGGTCTCTCGCCAGTTCCTTCTGACCGCTGAAACCCTCCCTAACATGAGAAGGCTGACAGAGGAGGGGGAGGCTGGGTGGGCGGTGTGAAGATCATCAGTTAATAAGTAAGCAACCTGTTTAACTTCTTCGTGGTCTCTGTTCATCACACTTATGGAAGAGTAGCAAACTTATGACTTACGGGTTGTGGGCGCTGTCAGCTACTCAGTCCAAAACTGCACGAAGGACCGACTGTCCCACTGGGGCCCCATGGTGAGCTTGGACGTCCAGAGCATAATGGTGGATGAACATCTTCATTGTTACCCATGTTGCTGCTCTGCAAATGTCATGTAGAGGGACTCCCCTAAGAAAGGCAGCAGAGGTTGACATAGCCCTGGTGGAATGTGCACTGATGGCCTTTGGCAAGGACTGCTTCTCAAGGAAATAACACAACTTGATTGTCTCCACAATCCATTTTGAAAGTCTCTGAGCTGACACCTTGTGGCCCTGCTGGTGCTGGCTATAGGTAACGAAGAGGTGAGGATCCTTTTGAAATGGCTGCATTCATTTCAAGTAGAATAAGAGAGCCCATTTAACGCTGATGTGGGGATACAGGGACGGGCCTTGTAATGGCTCGTTTCCTTTCTCCAGGGTCGGGGACAAAGGGGGGTGCTTGGGGAGCAGCAATCCATGAGGCACCTGCTTGAATGTGGTGTACCCCAGGAGGCGGTGCTCTCCCCGATGCTGTTTAATATCTATATGCGCCCCCTTGCCCAGATTGCCAGGAGGTATGGGCTGGGTTGTCACCAGTATGCTGATGATACCCAGCTCTATCTGATGTTGGGTGGCCAGTCGGACTCCAGCCCAGAAGATCTGGACGCCGTTGCTGGTTGCCTTAGGCTGAGCCGACTGAAATTGAACCTGGCGAAGATGGAAGTCCTGTGGCTGGAGTGGGGGGTCCTGCTCCTGAGCTTCAACGGGGTGCCATTGGTGCCTGCGTTGGGGGTAAGGAGTCTGGGAGTGCTCCTGGATCCCTCCTTGACAATGGAGGCCCAAATAGCAGCCACTGCCAAGTCGGCCTTCTACCATCTTCGGCTGACCCGGCAGTTGGTTCCCTTCCTCAACCGTGATGACCTAGCTACAGTGATCCATGCAACAGTCACCTCAAGGTTGGACTACTGTAATGCTCTCTACATGGGGCTGCCCCTGGTGCAAACCCAGAAGCTACTGCTCTTGCAGAATGCTGTGGCCAGGCTATTGATGGGTCTCACAAAGCAGGACCATATCCGGCATGTGCTGGCAGTGCTGCACTGGCTGCCTATAGCATACCGGGTTCGCTTCAAGGTGCTGGTACTTACCTTTAAAGCCCTAAATGGCCAGGGTCCAACATACCTGAGGGACCACCTTTCCCCGTATATACCCCAGCGGGCACTTCAGTCGGGGTCATTACATCGGCTTTGTATCCCGGGCTCCAGGAAGGCCAGGCTTGCCGGAACCAGGACCAGGCCCTTTTCAGTGGCAGCTCGTGTCTGCTGGAATGAGCTCCCGGAGGAGATCAGAGCCCTGCGGGATCTTATGCAGTTCTGCAGGGCCTGCAAGACGAGCTCTTCCGCCAGGCCTTTGGCTAGGAGCCGCCACTGTTAGTACCACCACACTGCAAATAATACCAGCGATGAAGGCCAACCCTGAATGCAGCCCAGGCTTGGTGATCATGAGGGGCCCGGCCCCATCCCTGATACGAAGCCATCTGAATGACAACTATTATGAGTGGAAGCATTTTATTTGTAATTTATCTGCAATTGTTTTATTATTGGTGTGTATTTTAAATGTTTTATATTGAGCTGGTTGGCACTGTATGCCCTTGTAAGCCGCCCTGAGCCCGTTCATGGGGAGGGTGGAGTATAAATATAAAATATAAATAAATAAAAATAAATAAATTTAAGGAATGGATGAGCTTCTACCGTTAATCCTTAGGGTCCAGAAAGAAGTCTGGGAGCTAGATGTCAGAGTGGAGGTGGAATTCCAACACTATCTTCGGTAGGAAGCAAATGTCTGGGCTCAAGGTGACGCCACTGGTGGAGAAACACAGGTAAGGTGAATCATGCCTAAGTGTGACCAGTTTTCCCACTCTGCGAGTCAATGTAATCGCTACCAGAAATGCCGTCTTCCAGGTGAGGAGGCGGATTTCACACATGGCCATAGGCTTGAATGGCTTTCCTGGCAGCTTTTGTAGCACCATGGGGAGATTCCAGGCTGGGGTAGGCAACTTACGTGGAGGGTGCAAATGCATCAGACCCCTTAAGAAACACTTGGTGTGGGGGCGGTTGAATACATCTAAGGATAATGGTAAGCCGTAATGATGGCTAGGTAAACTCGTATTGATGAGTAACTCAGTCCTTTGTCAGCCAGTGACAGTAAGAAATCAAAAATCACTGAGAGCCCTCTTGTCTCAGGCAGGCACAGTGTGGGCATATGAAATCTAACAAACTTGTCCCATTTGCATGCTTAGGATCCTCTGGTGGATGGTTTTCTGCTGTTAAGAATGACCTCTTTTACTCTGTCTGAGAAGGATCGAGGAAAATCCTCCATGCCGTCAACTTTAGGTGAGGAACATTCATTGTGATGGAACATGCGTCCCCCCTTCCAAGAGAAGAAGGTCCGGCACTGGAGGAAGTGATGCCATAGGCCCTGACAGAGCTTTCTTTAACAACACTGGGAACCACCTTTGCCTGGGCCCCCATGGTGTGATGAGGATACTGTTTGGTGAGTCCTTGAGGAGCTTGTTCACTACCCTTGTTATGAGGGGTAGGAATAGGAAAACAAAGTGACCCATCCATGGGAGGAGGAGACCGTCTCCTAGGGAGAGGGGGTCCGCATCTCCCCTGCTGCAAAACAAGCAGCATTTCCGATTCTGCCGTGTTGTAAACACGTCTACATGCGGGAGCCTCCATTTGAGGAACACAGGGGTCAAGTAGGATCTGTTGAGTTCCCACTCGTCGTGAAGCTTCCCCTCTGCTCAGTTGGTCTGCCTGCACATTCTGGACTCGTGGGAGGTGCATGGCCAACAGGAAGGTCCCCCACTCCAGGCATGTCAGCCAGAGGTCTATTGCTAATATACAGAGATTCCTGGACACTGCACCTCCCTGCCGGTTGATACAGCTGAAAGCTGTAGTGTTGTCTGTAAGCACAGCAATCACTTTCCCTTTGATTAAGGGTTGAAACGACTGAACCCCAAGTTGAATTGCTCGGAATTCCAGATAGTTTATGAGGCAGTCTCAAAACCGCGGAGACCACCTGTCTCCTACACAGAGGCCCCTCAGATGAGCTTCCCATTCCCATAAAGAGGCATCTGTGGTCAGCGTCGCTGGAATGGGGTACCCATGCAAAGGTTTGACTTGCGTCCCCACCAGGTGAGAGATTGTAACATGGTGGGTGGAACCAGCAGAGTCATTAATTGATGCTGTTTCATTGGTTTGAAATGTTTCAGGAACCAGATCTGCAGCACTTGCATGTGATGTTTGGCGAAGGGGAGGACTGCTGTTGTTGATGTAACCATTGGATTTCCCCAGTAACCATTGGATTTCCAGGACCGTCATCTTTGGAGTTTCTTGGATCTTTTGTACTAACACCATTATGGCTAGAGCTTTGTCTTCCAGGAGGAATGCTCAGTTGATTGTGGAGTCGATGAGTGCACCAATGAACTTTACCTTTTGTGCTGGGGTCAGGTGCGATTTTTTGTGGTTGATCTGGAGACCGAGAGAGGACAGGAGGCTGACTGTTCGTTGTATGTCTCTGGGCAGGTCGGCTTCAGAGTCTGTGACCAATAGCCAGTCGTCTATGCACAGGAAGACCAGCGTGCCCTGAAGTCGTAGATAGGTTGCTACCAGCACCATCGTTTTCGTGAAGGTACGTGGGGCAGTGGAAGTCCCAAATAAGACGACTTTGTATTGGTAGTGTCATGTCCCGATAGTAAATCTTAGGTACTGACAATGAGATGGCCAGATGTTGAGATGAAAGTATGTGTCTTGGAGGTCTATGGTGGCCACCCAAGCATTGGTTTTAAAGAGCAGTAAGACGTTTTGCAGAGTCACCATATGGAACTTGTGATAGATGATGAATTGATTCAGAGCTCATAGATCCATGATAGGGTGGAGGCCTCCGTCCTTCTTTGGGAGAGTGAAGTACCTGGAGTAAAAACCTCGGCTTTCGAACTGTGGAGGAACAGGTTCGATAGCATCTTTTTCCAGGAGGGTCTGGACTTCGTCTAGCAGGACTTGTGGTGGGGGGGTACTGACAAAAGTCAAGGTAAAAGGAGTGCTGTGGAACTCTATCATATAACCTTCCAAAATAATGGAAAGCACCCATTTGTCTGATGTCACTCATTCCCATTCTGAGAGGAAGGGCGATAAGCATGTGCTTGGGATGGAAGGGGCGGGAGTGGGAATGACAGGGTGGAGCACAAGTCAAAGGCCCTGTTTGGGTGTTCTGGAATCCTTGGGTCTAGATAGTTGCTGACCAGATTGGAACTTGGACTTGGTATAGGCGGGATGACTGCCTGATTGTAGTTGCTTGCTCTTCCACAGCTGTTCTGGAGATGGCTTAGTATATTGTCATTTGAGCCATGAACGGGACCACGATTTGTGTTTTGTTGGGCGTGTGAGGCCAGTCACTCCCAGGTTGCATGATGTTCTAATACTCTTATCCATGTCTTGCAGGACCACATCTGTTGTGGAATGGAATAGACCTTGTCCATCAAATGGGAGATCTTCAATGCAGGAGTGAGTATCCTACAGAAGCGATGCAGAGCGAAGCCAAGAATTTCTGTGCAAGGCTATAGCAGATATGATGGTCTTGGCAAAGATGTCCACCATGTTTTTAGAGGAGTTCAGTTGCTGTTTTGAGAGGATCATGCCCTCCTTCTGGAGGCATCTGGCCACAAGGTGTTTATCCTCAGGAAGAACTGGTAGGATCTCTGACAGTTGTTCCCACAAAGAGTATTGATAATAGCCCATACAGGCCAGGTAATTTGCTTTTCACTCCTAGGGCACCTGCCGCAGAAATTTTTCTGCCAAATGCATCTAGTTTTCTGCCTTCTTTGTCCACTGGGGGTGAGTGGGTAAGTTTGCTTCTCGATACCAAGGTGAATACTGTTGAGTTGGGTTTAGGATGACAGGAAAGGAATTCCGCTCCGGTTTCTTGGACTGGATACATATGCTCCAAACAGCTGGACGAAATTGGTGTGGATGATGGTTTGTCCCAAGGAGTTTTGGCTGCTTGGAGGATCACATTGATTACTGGGAGAGAGATGGCTGTCGAGGTGTCCAGTTGAACAATATCAAATACTGAATCTGTGATGGTCTGGACAATGGATTCCCCCAAGGTGTGAGCTTAACCAATTCTCCATATGACTTCAAATCTTCTGATGGTGATATGGGGAGATTGTCATTCACCCGGTCGGGGGGGGGGGGGGAGCTCCCGATGGGGAGAGGTGGTTAGATTCTGCAGCCTCAGAATCCTTATCAGAGTCGAAACTTGAAGCATCTGAATTGGAGACCAAGAATTCCTGAGATTGCCCGCCATCGCAGTGAAGGGCAGATGAAGGAGGAGGTGGTGCCTGTTGGTGATGGAAGGGTCGGCTTCAATGGAGATCGAGATAGATGGGAGTGAGAGGAGCGTTGGTCCTACTCTGGAGGGTGAAAAGGCATCCAAGGCATTGCTGTATGTAGGGGGTAGGCCCCATAAGTATATTGCAACTGCCTCTGGTCCCATGCAGGTGGATAAAAAATCAGTGTGGGAGGGCAGTATTTCGCAGGGGATCACTCCCAAGAGCGGGACTCGCGATATCAGTTGACTGGGCTACAGTCTCAACAAGCTTCAGTACTGACTGGCCTGTGTGCACTGCTGGCTACTGACGACTCCCTTGAGGAAGATCTTCTGTGGGGCTGTTGTGTCAAATCTATTTCCTCCACTTCCGATGCCGAAAGATGAGTCAGCTGTGAAGGAGAGGTCTTCTTCCTGGTGGCCCAGCTGAGGGATGGGAGAGTCCAGTAGAGAGTGAGGGTACTCCTGATACTGAGCCTCAAGGTGTTGGGGAACCTTCTGTTGGAGTGGTGAATGACAGTGTGGAAGAGTCAAGCTGAGGACTCTTGCTCCGCAGCTTCGATCCAGACTTCGTTTTGTGGATCTTACCCGTTTTGTTGTTTTTACCCTCCCTGCATTTCTTAGCAGGAGTTGAGGGGGGTCGACTGAGGCATGGCTTCCGAGTGCTCCAATGTTCAGCCGTCAGTGCTGATATGTCCTGCCATGGGGGTGGTCAATTTCGTCGAAGTCGACGCGCCCAGAGTTGACTCTGCAGGTGTGGCCATCGGTGTTGGAGAGAGGGCTGATTCTAGCAAAGCCACTCGAAGTCTCGCCGCTCAGTTTTTCCGGGTCTGTCGAGAGAATTTGGCAAGTTTGATCCCACACTTAGTGTAGCGTTTAAAGAAGCCCCAACGTTTTGCCATAGGCCATGAGAGGGCCCAACTTTGGGAGGAGAGGGAGAGGGGAGGGTGCGGGGATGGTTGGAAAGTTCTTTCCCCCTTTCTCAATCTGTTGAGGCTGGAGAATAAGAGGCAAGAGAAAGGGCTAGTATCACAATTTTCAAGGAAGTTCACCGATGGGGCCAAAGATCAACTGCTCAGCATGGCGGTCAGAAGAGAACTGGTGGGAGACCCAGGCTCCATCCCTGTGGGCATGTGCAGTGGAGCCCTGCGTGTGCTTTGGGGGCAGAGCGTGGGAAAAGAGGTTTTAAGCTTGGCAAAGTTACCAGTGGGTCAGGCGCAGGCGCCCTTTTCCCCATAGGTATGATGCCCAGAGACCACGAAGAAGATCAAAGCTATTACTGAAAGTACATGCATACTAGTTTCATAACTGTGGGTGTGTGGGTTCTATACTCACACCCACACATGCGTGTACCAGAGTACAGCTATTCACGTGAGAACTGGCCCTCAGTCCCCCACCCCAGGTCTGATATTGCTATCAGGGTTGTCACAAATACTTGGGATGCTCTGAGTCAGGCCCCTGCCCCATAAAACACTGCCAGAGATCATGGGCATTTTGTGAGAATTGCAAGAGCTTCAGTCAGTTATTAAACACTCAGAAAAATGTAGGACACCTCTCCTATAACCACCTGATTGCCACATTTAAAAAATAACAACAGAGGCAGCCCTGACCTGGATAGCCCAGGCAAGCCCGATCTTGTCAGATCTCAGAAGGTAAGCAGGGTTGACTGTGGTTAGTACTTGGATGGAAAACTTCCTTGGAATACGATGTCAGGAGGCAGGGGCAGGCTTTATTCAGCCACCTCTCTGAATATCCTCCAGGCCTCCAGTAGGGGTCAGTCACCAGAGGCAGAAAAACACAATCCAAAAAAATAAAATTTTATATTTTGGAAAAGTTAATAAAATTCTATTAAAAAAATAATAAAAATAAAATAAACAACAGACACCATTGTTTGCTATCTAGAAGACCTCAATCATACTTTGCTTTCTTTCCCTATTTCTGAAAGAAAGCTGAGGTTCAGCACATAATTCTAGGTTCAAATCCCCCCCTAAACCTTTCTTAATCATAAGCCAAAAGCCAGCCAGCTTGAAAACATTAACAGTTTTGCCACTCAAGCTTATTACATCCAGAATCCAGAATTGTTTATTGTGCCTACAGCTGCAGAGCCCTTAAGGAGACCTACCTCAGTTCCAAGTTACAGGCAATCAGAGCCAGCCTTCAGAATGGCTTCTTTTCCCAATTCTCTACCATACATCCTCTTCCTCCTGCTTGCTTGGGATGAATTGTTGAATACTGGCAGTCACAGCTAAGGTCAGTAGAACCACAAGCCTCTCCTCCTCCTCCTCCCTATATTATCACCCAGATCTCCCTCCCCCACGAACAGGGCAGTCTACTTCACTGCAATAGCAGCAGCTTTTGCGCTCTTTTTTTGGCTTTAAAAGTAGATATGCCTTTAAAAATGGTAACTGTGACAAATGAGACATGCACTAAAGCAGGAGAAAGCAACTCCTGGCACATATGCAAACATGCCCTGCCAGAGCATTTTCTCAGCACAGTGGCCCCCATGCCCTGCCCCCAAAGCAAGGATATTGGTGAGCCAGGCCAGGCCACAGTACAGTTCTTGCACTTGGGGGGTGGGGCCTGAAGCGGAGATGTCATCAACTGGGGCTCCTTGAGGTCTCAGTCCCAGTAAATGGCCAGTGCAGTACTGCACAGGTATAAATGAGCTTCGTTGCTCAGCGTACTCAACCTGTGATGCAGGTGCAGATGGCTACCAGCTGCACATTTAGTGCCACCACCTTTCTGAAGAGTGGAAGTCATCGATGCGCCTACCCCTTCACATGGAGCTACCTCTGAGGCCAGCACAACCCTCATTCCCCACCCCCCACCTCTTTTCTCTGCCAGCACACCAACATCATCACAGGCAGAGGTTGCATTGCTTTCCTCGCTCAGACCAAAAACAGTTGCCTACCCCTGCAGTAAAGGCACACTGTGGAACAGCTTCAGAAGGAGACCTTTCTCCTGCCAGTAAGCCCCAAAAGCTGCACGAACAGGAGAAAATCCACAGCCACAATAAAAGCTCCTAAACTATCCAAACTAAACAGTACAACACAATCCGAGCAATCCTGATAACATGAGTAGAAACAGAACATTCACATTTGGTAACAATGCTCAGCATCTGGATAGTGCATTCAGGTCTTTGAAGCACTTCACGTGTATTACCTTGCTGTTATCCCTTACAATAACTCTGTAAAAATGAGTTAGTATTATTCCCATATTGTACGGGTGGGGGAGGGCCATACGGTATATATGTGACCTAAAGGCACCGAGAGACTCAAGCTGGGGACTCCTCATTTTGTAGCTCAGTCTCTTACCTGTTACACTACACCAACAAGAAAGATCAGCAGTGTTTCTGTCATGCAGACTGAAATTCCATGTTCCAGAACAATGTTTTTACAAGCCAAAATTGCTTTGATAAATGGCTCACACACAAAAGACACCACAGCTTCAGATGCTCCGCTAATCCCATTTTGAGTACTTTCCATTTTGAGTACTTTCCCTGTTTTCACTAAGTCATTTACAACTTCGGAAAATAACCACAAGGGGGCTTCTTAAAATAGATCACTGTCTGTTTTAACAGCAATGATCATACATAAGAGGAACACAGCTGATAAATCAAGATCAACAGACAAAACCAAAGTCATGTATACGCTGCTAAAGATTTTATACATTTATAAAGAAAATTTAAGATATCTGCTAATCCTAAACTGTATACAAAAATGACTACTGCTAAACTGTTGGTATCATGCTGGTGACGAGAGCGTCCGGAATGTTGTCTCGTTTTGAATCTCAAAGATCTTCATCCGAAACGGATCATTAATAACCTAAAGTGCAGAAAAATGTTCATAAATCAGGCACAGGGCGAACAGAGCCAGGCTTCATAAATTTAGCATCCAAAAACGGGATAGCTAAACATCTTTTCACTCCATAATCGTAGCCTTAAGGCATCAGATGGCCCGACTATAGTTATGGTTATGGAGTGAAAAGACTGTCCAGCTATCCCATTTTTGGATGCTAAATGTATGAAGCCTGCCTCTGTTCGCCCTGTGCCTGATTTATGAACATTTTTCTGCACTTTTGGTTATTAATGGTCTGCTTTGGATAAAGATCTTTGGGATTCAAAACGAGACAACATTCCGGATGCTCTCGTCACGGCAATTAAGATGAATATTTTACCTAGATTTTTATTTTTGTCACAATCAATTCCCTTGCTGAAAGAAAGCGCTAAATTTTATAAAGTTATTAATGATCTTACGAGAAAATTCATTTGGTTCCCCAAGAAACCCAGAGTTAGGTGGAAACTTCTTCAGGATGTTAAGGAAGAAGGGGGAATAGCTGTGCCTAACTGGGAAATCTATGGTAAAGCCGCTGCTTTGGTCTGGGTAAAAGATTGGGTTACGCTAGAGAATGATAGAGTCTTGGCGCTCGAGGGGCATGATCTATACATGGGATGGCATGCCTATGTATGGTATAATAAACACAAGATTCATTCGAACTTTAATAACCATATTTTAAGAGCTGCCCTACTAAAAACATGAATAAGTATTAGAGAAAAACTATACTTAAAAACTCCTAGATGGGTCTCCCCGCTGGAGGCCTTTATTAAACCCTCCCTGGCCAACCTAAAAAATAAGGTGAATTACGATAGACTGTTAGATAAAAAGGGAAGGTTGAAGAATAACGAGCGATTAAAAAGCGAAATAGATCTACAATTATCTTGGTGGCAAAACAACCAACTACTCACGAGATATAATTTGGATAGTAGAATAGGTTTCAGTGAGTCCCCGAATGAGCTAGACTTAATTTGGATGGATAAAAGTAAACTTAATAAAATATATAAATTACTCCTTAAAAATGAAATGTTAGATGAAAAGATCAAACCCACGATGGTGAAGTGGATGCAAGATTTTGGTTATACAATTGAGACAGAAAAATGGTCTAAAATATGGAAATCAGTTAAATTTTTGGGAGCAATTAACTATAAGGAAAACATATATAAACTTTTTTACCGTTGGCATTGGTCACCTGATAGGCTACAGAAATGCTATAGTAGTCTATCTAATAAATGCTGGGTCTGTGGCGCGTGTGTTGGCACATATTACCACATGTGGTGGAGTTGTAAAGAGACTAAAAAATTCTGGCTAATGGTGAAAGATTTGATAACGGAGATTATGGATATGGATATTCCACTAGCACCGGAGATCTTTTTGCTAAATATTTTTCCGGACAGTCTATCTGGTTATGATCAGAAAATGCTGGCCTACATTTTGACAGCAGCACGGATAGCCCGAGCAAAATGTTGGAAAACATTAATAATGCCGGGGAAAGAAAACATAGTTGGTAAACTATTAGAATGGGCTGAGTCGAGCAAGTTAAACTTTCTTTTGAATGCAGATGCAAAAAAGGAGAACAGTACTGTATGGTCCAAATTTTATGTATGGTTAAATAATTATGGCTTCTAAAAATATGAATTATTGTACTTATAATCTGTAAAGTTTTTTGTTAAAAACTGAATAAAAACAAATTAAAAAAAAAAAGTTTAGCAGTAGTCATTTTTGTATAGAGTTTAGGATTAGAAGTTATCTTAAGTTTTCTTTATAATTGTATAAAGTCTTTAGCAGCGTATACATGCCTTTGGTTTTGTCTGTTGATCTTGTTTTAACAGCAAGCCGATTCCAAAAGTCAACCTCCTCCTTTCCTTCCTTCCTCCCTGAGTTCAACACCGAGCAGAAGATATATTCCCACCTCCACGTGCAAACCTTGCCCCACTGGCTATCCCTACCCCCCGCCCCCTGAAGAGTCTCAGTCGGCTCACCCCTGCGCAGGGCAACAGGCTTCGGCCGAACAAGCAGCCCCCCCAACCTCCCATGAGCAAGCGGAGAAGAGAGCGCTGACCTGTCAAAGACACAATCTGCCCTCTGGCTGTGGCTGGAAATCGGAAGACTGTCTGCTGTGCCTGCTGCAGCTGTCCAGGTGTGCCTGCGACTGCCACCTGGCCCTGCTGGCTGGAGGGAGCCAGTGAGTGCGGCTGTAACTGAGTGAGAGGAATGGCAGGGTTTCCAGGAGGGAGTGGAGCACCTGCCGGTAAGGAGGGAGAAAAAAGGCTTTAGAAGAGCCGGTTCTTTTTAAATACCTCCTTCAAGCCCCTAGCTCATGCCACGCTTCCTCCCACAGGCCCTTACTGAGAGGAAGAGGACTTAGCTCCATATCCCAACTCTGAACCCTACAATTCTCACAAACAGAGGTTTGGGGACACATCGAGATCCCTGTGACGTCCTTCTTATTGGGGAAACTGTTTTTCCTTTAAAACACACTATGTTCACACGAACTTGGTAGATTACTGCTGCCACCAGGAATTAAAAAATCCAAAATTTCTCTATTATGGTAGAATGACCCTGTGTCTGGGCACTTCAAAGGACTATGTGGCCCTGAGGAAGGACTGTTCTGACTGCTGGAATAAGTTTAAACAAATAATGATTTATTTATAAAAGAATAAAATATGTTTCTAGGTATTTTGAATTGTTGTTGAAGAAAGGAACTTATAAATATAACTGATAAAGCTGGGTATCACACACAGTCTCTCAAAACACCAAAACTCCAGTCTGACAGCCTTAGCCACACAGGCTAAACTGTTTGTCTTAGCCACACAGGATAGATTCAAACTGCTTCTTCTGCCGTACAGGATAAAAACTCCCTTTCCTCCTCTCTCTAAAACACACAGAATCTCCTCCAAGATACCCCTCCTCCCACATTCTCTCTTATCAGCCTATCACACTCATCGCCCTCTATCACTCTCCTTACATTACTACAGTCAAACGAAACATTTAAAGAAACACACGCACCAAAACATGAAATCATTACAATCCCGCTTTCCTCTCTCCAACAGGAGCCATGGGACCAGCAACAGAGACAGCAACATTTAAGCTTCCATGGAACTTCATGCACTCCAGGGATTTACCACTCACTGATCCTTACAGCCAATCCTACCCTCAGCCCTGCTCAGCTCTGAACCAATCACATTCAAGAGAATTCCGTTTCAAGCATTCCAATTCCGGCCCCTCGCAAGTAACGAGAGGGTTGAGGCATGCCCATGGTATTGGAGGAATCCACAGGGAGAATCTGGAAATGCCTTAGCTGGCAAGAGAGAAAACTGACCTGACATGAGCGTAAAGCCAGTGGGTATCTGCATTAGCCCTCCAGAAGCTACTGCGCTGGTTCCAGTGGTTTTCAGCACTGTCCCGTTGGCACTGGTGACTGCGTTGGGGCTGACACTGGCAGACACTGGTGCTAGGTAGTTGGTGATGGGGAATGAGGGACCGCTGCTGACCTGCATGGAGGTGGAGGTGGTGGGTGCCGTCTGGATGGTTGACGTCGTCCCTGGCAGGTTGGTGACTGTGAATGCAGGCTTCAAGGTGTCCTGCAAAAGAAGGTAGAGTAAGAGGAACCAATCCAAATGTAACCTGTGCCTCCACCCAGCCAAAGCCGAGCTGCAATCATCCAACAGCATTCAAACACTGAGAGAGAATCAGGAGAGTTCAGTGGGCTTCTGAACCAAAGGTAGAAATACAGTTTCTTGTCAGCATTTCAAAACAGCACAGTCCAATTACCAGCACAGCCAACCTGTAAAGAGGATGAAGCAAAGGGCTCGGACAGTGGAGGCCAAGTTAAGTGATTCCAGGCACCTAGACCTAAATGGCAGCAAGATGCAGCACTCAACAGCTGGAGAAGTGACAAACACCTTGATCAGAGGGGATAACAGGCAGGTGAAGGAGCAATCCAGAGGCTCCCTACAGCAAGAAGTTGCCCAAACTGAGGAAAGCAGCAAACCTTGGCGTTATATAAACACTGGCCTGGGACAGGCTCCCTGGGATCAGGAGACCCCCAGAACGAGGAAGACACTGGTCCAAGGTGTTTTTCTGCATCCTACTTAGAAATGCCTGCCTCTCTAACCAGTGGACCTGCTGACACAGACGCGATGGAGGATCTTTGTGTGTGTGTCACACCTGACAGTTTGATTGCAGCCACAAGGAAATTAAAACTTTAACCAAATTGAAGCAGCAACGTCACCCTGCTATATATTCCCAAGCACAAAACAAGGGGATCTGACGAGTCTTCGCAACCTAGTCCAACACACTAACTGCTACAGTGGTTCTCATCCCAGCACAGCACAACTCAGCACAATCCTAACAGGATATCCCAAACAGGCTCACTCACAGAAAACAATGATGGTATACCTGTCCTTTGTCCCCCAAGTTCCAGCTGAGTTTCTCATAGTGATACTGGTGAAATTCACAAACGGGGGGGGGGGGGGGGGAGTCATTAAAAAAACCCCTCTTCATTAAGAAAATAACCCCATATAATTGGCCTGTTGCAAGCCAAGGCCAAACACATCTAAAATTCAGACTCTGCTCACTACATTTCACATCCATCGCTGTTATAGCCCTTCTTTCAGCCCCAAGCTTATCTGATGCGCTCAATATGGACCACTGTAGAAGAATCACACCAAGTACCCTTCCAGGCCTGCAAAGGCTGGAACCTCAAACCCTTCCTCATGGCTCAAAAATTTTAGCTCAGCCCTTTAATCATCATCTACTGCAATGAAGCTCAAGCGCATGGACTGCATTTGCACATATTCTTTGCCTGTTACACTTACCTCTCCAACTCTCCCATCCCATTCCTCTGGCAAAATTTACACAGTAAGGCAGGGGTGGGCAAATTGCAGCCCGGGGGCCACATGCGGCCCGCCACAGAGTTTTTTGCGGCCCGCCAAAAAGATTTCAAGACTTCAAGAAAATTGAGCCTAAATTCAATTTGCTCTCTTATCCCATCACTGCTGATATTGATACAGCACCTGAGGAGCTGCAGCTTGAACTTATTGACATGCAGTCAGATCACACTGTGAAAGAAATGTTTAATGCTGTGACATTAGTTGATTTTTACAAATCTTTGTCTGCTGAAAAAATTTCCATGTATGAAGAAATTTGCTGGGAAAATGTTCTCTATATTTGGGTCTACATATATTTGTGAGCAAAGTTTTTCTTGCATGATGATCAACAGCAGTAAATATAGACATTAACAGACATTTGACAGACATTAACTTGCAGGCTATGATGAGAATCTCAACAAGCCATCTCCTTCCTGATTCCAAAAAAATTGTAGAAAAGTGTGATAGGGTACATTTGTCTCATTAAACTGATTCTAAAATTAAATGTGCTTGCAGCTATAGACGATATGAAATTAGCACAATAAATAAATTGAATAAAACTACCACTATTTAATTTAATTTATATTTATTGATTTTTACGATACAATTTATACCTTTTCTGAAATGCAAAGTTAACTAATGAATGCAATCATTTTAAAAGGTGCGGCCCTCCGCTAACCTCCGCTCCCACAAAGTGGCCCTCGAGCCAAAACAATTGCCCACCCCTGCAGTAAGGTCCTTGGGACATGTGCCTCTCTTTTTTTTCTATGTTACCCTACTAATGGCACCAGAAATGTGTGCTGTGCTTTCTGGCAGCCGAGCCACACTCTGACACTGACTGGTGGCAAAATCTGATGGCATGGAACACTCATAAACATTCCACCTCCTCAGAAAACAAATTCCACACAGTATCTACAGTCAACTTTCCCAACAAAATTGGATTAAAACCTTACACAGATTCTGGGGCAAGAGCAGGCTAATGGGACAGACAGAGGACTGGGAAGAGCTTCCACAAAGTTGGAAAGCTAAGTTGGCCAAAAAGGGTGTGTAGAATAGGAAACAGACTGAGGAATAGCTTAGGAAAAGGAAAAGGATGAGAAGGCATGAGAAAGATAAGAGGAAGCCCTGAAAAATCATTCAGTATCTAAAGGGGGGAGTGTTATGGGGCAGATAAAGAGGCTGAAGTGCTTGAGAGGTTAGTCAAGAAACAAACATGGCTAAACGCAGAGAGACAAAGTAGGAAATGTGCTCCAAGGCAGGGGCCTGAGGAAATAATGGGTGCAAGATAGAGGGATGAAGAAAGGGGTACTTGGGATAAAACATCCCATAATATTTAGCAACTGAAAGAGCAATCAGCATGACAGAAGTGAATGTGCAGGGGACATATGCGCATCTGGGGAATGAGGGTCAAGAAACCAAGGGGGCACAGCTGGCTGATTTTGGAAGCTAGACCTGGGGCTGCTGAAACTTTAAGTTCAGTTTCGAAAAGGAATTCTCCCACCACAGCTGCTGCTTTCACTGCAGTACTGTGACCAGGCAACAAGGGCAAGAAGCAGTGGGCTGAAGCGATGGCTGAATTTCATTTATTGATTTGAACTAGTCAGCCCTTTTTTAACATCAGGTTTCGAGCAAGACATTGTTATTTAACAGCCCACCCCAGGAGAATGCAGCAAGAGTCAACAGAAGTTCTACTTGACCTGGATAACCCAGGCAAGCCCAATCTCAGACGCTAAGCAGGGCTGACCCTGGCAAGTACTTGGAAGGGTGCCCTCCAAGGAATACCAGGGCTGGGATGCAGAGGCAGGTAATATCAAAGCCACCTCTCTGAAACGTCCTAATCCCACTAGGGGTCGCCAGAAGTCAATAATCACCAAAACAAAACAGCAGAAGTTCCACCAAGACAGTGACTGCCAAATCACACACACACCCTGGCCCACTATGGTGGGTTTAGAAAGATCCGCTCTGCTTCACACTAGACCTGAAAAAACAAGCCCCATTTTAAAAGGTACAGAGCATAAAACCTGTAATACAGCATCATGCTCTAAATCGTGCATGTGTCTGCTGTGTGTCGAGGGGTTGCTTACAGCTGCCAAAGATCAGAATTAAGCCTTGTTTGCAAATTGCAGTGCAGGCATGTACAATCCATGTATAGTGTACCCTTAATTTTTCTTTATACGTGTACTAAATCATTCTCATGTTATTTTCAGTTCATGTACAGCCGAACGTGCAATTGAAATGCCACATTTATTCAGGTATTCATCCCAGGTTTCATTTGTAAAGTGAATGCACACTGACTCTTTCTTACAAACAGGCAATGCACTACAGGCACAGTGTATGTACATTTGCTGTAATACGTGAACAGGGTTTCAGTAAACTGATGTTATGGGGGCTACCAAAGATTTTGCTTTAAAAATTGACAAACCAAGGGTTCTCCCTTGTAAAAGCACTTGAACTATCACAACTCATCCTTAGCAATCACATGTATGGAAAGAATTGAGAGCAAACAAAACTGCTGTACTGTACATGGAGGGGAACAAATCTGAAGGATATATTAGTACAGTTCTTAGAAGTAGACTACCATCAAAGGGATGTAGGGTTCCAAGCCCCCAGGTCCCAGCAGGGGCTCCCCCGCTTTTGGGACACTGTATGATTACATCATTCGGAAGTGACATAATTGTGTCACTGCCGTCGGGGGTGACACTCTAGTTTTTGAGCCAACTCTATGGTTTCAAAAGCAAAAACCCATAGAGTTTCACCCCAAAACTAGAGCATCACCCCTGACATCGGCAACATGATGGCATCACTTCCGGGTGACATTATCGGGCTGTGCGTGCAGAAGATCCTGGAAAGGACCCAGAAGCCCCCTGCTGGTAGGACTTGGCAACCCTAAAGGGATTTCACCACTACCACCACACTTAAGAGAAGAGGAAGAGAAGTCCTCATTGTCAGGTCTGTCTGTATACTACATTGCCACATCAGAAAAGGCACCATTCTTGCAAAACTCAATGTCTGAAGCAAGTTTCTAAATCATCAGGCACAAGAGTAAATGTCCATGTTTTTGCTTAACTGCAATTTATACAAATGACATAGTCAGGCTTACCTTGAAAAGGAAATCTGGATTTTATTTTGTACAGAGTATTACACAATTCTGCTCACAGTGGAGATATTTGCCTTGACTCTTTCTTCCATCTTTCAAACAGTGGATTAAGATTTCCCCTGATATTTACTGGCAAAGAGGAAAAAAGGGCACTCTTACCGACTGTGGAAGTACTCTACAGGGGAGGACTTTGTATCTAAAGAGGAAAATATATCTAAATATGCAAACCATTTCCTTCCACAAAGACAAAATCACTACAGCTACCTTCCAGCCATCTAGAATTGGGTTAAGGAGAAAGGGGACCCACAGATTTATTTTTGATTATTTCCAAAGTGAGCACTCCCCCCCAAAAAAAAGTACGAAAGGGATGTGACTGCCTGGAACTGGGGAGGAAGGCAGGGCATCTGTACCTGCAGTTGCACACAGCTTCAGAGGCAATTCTGGGACCCAGAGGCAGGATTCTTCTTCCCCTGCCTCTCAAACAAGGATCACTGGCGAGCAAAATTTTTGCCTGGCAACCAAGGCAATCCATTCTGTGTGCTCCAATGCTGCATGGCTCTTTAGTCCCAGTACCTCTCTTTTTACTATTTATTTAATTCATATATACCCTGCCTTTCTCCTGTAATGGGTACCCAAAGTAGCTCACATCATTCTCCTCTCTTCCACTGTAAACCCAAGACAATCCTGATAGGCTGAGAGAATGAGACTGGCCCAAGGTCATCCAGCAAGTTTCCATGGCACAAGTGCAGATTCAAACCTGGGTGTCCTGGATACGAGTCTATCACTCTTACCCACTATCCCCCCAACCCAGAGTTCCAAGACTACCTAATAAAAAGGCAAAACCTCTACCTGGTCAGGAAAAGCATATGTGAAACAATCAGGAATAACTGAACTTCTTTTTTAAAAAATCAAAGCTTTCCACTGGGAGGGAGGGAGATAATTTCTTCAAGAGAGAAAAACTGGACCATCTTCTCTGCTTGCAAAGCACCTGCTATTAGGAATGGCTGCTGCCAAAATTAGAACATATTCAGAATACACACTGTGCCAAAAATGCAGAGTGAAAATCAGAAATGCATTGTCAACATCTTTGTGATGGTCTGGCCAGCCACAGAAATCATTCAGTGCCAAAAGTGAGGGAGAACATTTCCCAGGGCTGCAGAAGACCATCAGAATTACCTTTGGGAAGAAGAAAGGAAGAACAGGTGAGATCTCCTGTTGTTTCTTACTACAGGGAACAGGAATCAGCAGCCATCAACCAAAAGAGCCACATCTGTAGTCTATATGCCCTCCGCAGCACCCCAAATACACATATACAATAATGTAAGGTACAGCTAGAAATATTAAATCTACTACTATAACCACCAAGAGGAAAGCCAGGACATAAGTGTCTAAATAAATAAACCTTTTTAATTACCAGACCAATTCTTGGAGGCCATGGATGGCTGTCTCTTCCCAACAGTGCTTTAGCCCACCCACGTGCATCTGGACTGAGCGGAAGGCTTCCTTATCTGCCTTCCTCCTCTCTCCACAGCATGAGACACAGCAGCTCAGGGAGGTTCACAGCTTATTCTTCTTCCAGTCCTTGTGGCGGCAGCCATTTGAAGGTGGGAGCCAACTGGCAGCCACAAGCCTTGCTGGGCAATGGCCTTGTTCACTTTCCTGGAAACTGGGCCAGGTGCCACATTGGAGAACAGTACTTAAAAATAGGGATGGGCACGAACCAGCTCACGAACTAAAGCTGTGACGAAATATGGCCAGTTTGTGGTTTGCAAAGTGAAGTCCGTGGCAGGTCAACCAGCACAAACTTTCCACGAACTTTCAAGCTGTTTGTGGTCATTCATGAATAGACATTACCAGCCAGACGGTCTACACTTAATCTAAATGTTTACCAAACTTCAAAGCAATAGAGGTCAGCAGAACTTGGAGGGCATTTAGAGCATTGAGGGGAGGGCCCCTGTGACTCTGATATCTCTAGCTTTCACAGGATCTGTTCTATACACTCCTGAACCTCCGGCATTTCCCCAGTAAGTACTTTCCGGGGGGCACCTTCTTTGTGAGGCCATAACTCAGACCCCGTAAACCCAATTCCTACCAAACTAAGGACAGGTAGAGGAGAGTCAGCCAGAGATCCTCTGTGAGTTTGGGGCATCTAGCATGCTGGGGGGGGGGGGGGGTTACTGCATCATGAACCAAACTGGGTTTTTTGTGGCTAAAAGTTCATGATGGTTTGTGGTTTGTGAAGCGGGTATGCCACAAACCACAAACCAAACCACATTTCCCATTTCATGCCATACCTACTCAGAAGAGCCACAGGTCCCATGTCAAAGACCCACATGTGACTCCTGAGCCAGTGACTGAGTACCACTGGTTCAGCTAAGTGACAGACCTAATATATACATATTTTTGAAAAATGGGAATGGATACATCTGGAAGGAAGAAGAGGCGTTGGTTTTTACACCCTTCTTTTCTCTACCCTAAGAAGTCTCAAAGTGGCTTTCAATCGCCTTACCTTCCTCTCCCCACTACAGTCACTTTGTGAGGTAGGTGGGGCTGAGAGAGTTCTCAGAGAACTGTGACTGGCCCAAGATCACCCAGCAGGCTTCATGTGGAAGAGAGGGGAATCAAACCCAGGTCTCCAGATTAGTGTCTGCGGCTCTTAACCACTACACCACGCTGGCTCCAGGGAATGGAAGAATCAGCTTTCAGACACATGCAGAGTACAGAAGAGGCACTGACAGAGTCATGCCAGAGCATTAACATAATACACATTTTCATCCAGGAACATGACAGATATATAAAAACATAAAAGTGAGAAAAGAGGCTTGAGAACCCTAGAGACTCCTTCCACTTGCTTACTACAACTAGGAGCAGTTTCAGATACAATATATACAATGTTCAAGAATGGTTACTCCCCTTTTGGGCACTGCAACGTCTTGAGCATAACTGAGCCCATGGTTAAAGTATCAGGCACAGCCTCTATAACTGCATAATAACAAAACGCCCATCAGCCTTGCAAGGTAGGATAAGGTAAGGAAGCGACTGTCCCAAGATCATCCAACAAACTTCATGGCAAACTGGGAACTGGAACCTGACTCTCCCAGATCCTGCCTCGTTCTCTAACCACTACAACCACACTGCCACGATGCAAAGACTTTGCCTTCATTACAACAATGACCCCCAAGAGCATCTCCTTCCATTCCTCCACTGCAGTGAACAGCTACCATGTAAGAAAGTAAAGGCAGTGTACTCTGGGACACCACATGATCCTGTCCTTGCCACTGACAATCAGACTTGCTCTTATCTACAAAACCCATCCTGGTTTGGCTTCTTGGTCAAATTAGAATGTTGGGAAGGACTTTTTGCTTTCATAAAGCACAGGAGGGCTTGCATCCAACTAAAAGTTCCTTAACTACACGAGTTGCCCAGCAACTCGGCCCCTTGGTTCACCAAGCTGCTCAGCACCTTCCAGTCCGGAAAGAGTTAAACACGCTTATGTTGTCAGAGCTCTGACCACCCCCAAGGCAGACTGGAAAGGCTGGCCCTCCCATGTGCTTCTCCAGGCTCCTGACCTGACACTCTGCCAGAAACAAGGAATTCACAGCTCCACTAACATCTAAAAAAGGAAAGGCAGCCCATTTTGGACAGAGACAACCAATCCAGAGCACCCTTCCCAGCTCCATTAGGGGAGGGGGAAGAAGGGGAGGGCTGGGCAGCAGACGCCTGCCCCTGATTCCTCTCCAGCCCTGGCACTGAGAGCTGTGTAGATGGAATTAGGATGAGCATGTGATAACGGTGCATAGTCGGGAAAATTAACTTTCCATTATCTCAGCTGCAGACTCCTTTCTGTTAGAGAAGATAGTCTGCTACCCACCACCAACACACTACTCATTAGAACAGGGGGGACAACTGCCTGTCCCAAAGGAAGAGCAAGAACAGGCTACTATTCTGTAAACACACACACTCCAGTCACTGTGGTTAGGGAAAATCAGGGGCCCTAACAGTGGCTGGGGGTGGGAAGTGCCCTCAAGTTGCAGCTGACTGATGGTGACCCCGCAGGGTTTTCAAGGCAGGAGACAAACAGAAGTAACAACCCCACAGAGAAACTTTGGACTTCCTCGGTGGACTCCCATTCAAGTACTAACTGGGGCTGACCCTGGGTCCCCCGCCAACTCTACCAGAGGACCAGAAAAATCACTTGTTCTCAAAGAACCAGCGACTGTACAGTGGAAGTCTGTGAACAGCTATTTACCTGCGGCAAGTAAGAATCACCTCCAGGTGATCAGACACAGAAGCTTACCAAATTATGGAGGGGCAGCCTTCCTCCTTTTAAGGACTTACATAATTAACAAATGCAAACAAGGTGGCTTAGTGAAAATTCTTGACTGCTACTGATTTTTTTAGGTGTGCTTCCAAGGCTGGTGCAGTATGCCTTCACAGACTCATTTTTAATTGTTTTTCTGGGGTGGTGCTCATACGCTGACTACATTTATGGCTGGACCACCTACACACTTGAAACTGACACAGTCCGTCTCTTCAGACTACTGCCTCTTCACTTCCAAATCCCCCCACAAGAGAAGATGAAGAAACAATCCATGATACCAGAATCGCATAGTGACCAAAAGCCACTGAGCATGAGGCAGTACAAGTAGATAGCAGGCAGGGTGACTATATGTCTCGCATCAAGGAACCAGTTCAGAGTTGCAGCTGTACCCATCCACACTGGCTACGTAACTGCAGAGAAGAAAATGTGTCGCTACCCACAGTCAAGGACTCAAACACCTGAACCAAGAACATTGTGACCCAAGGCCCAGACTTTGGCTAAGGAGACGGTTTGTGCTCAGTGTTCAGCGCCCTCATCAGGCTCAGAAAGGGACAGGGTTACGCAACATCAGGTCATGCAAAATCAGTCTCTGTGGTTGAACTGCAGTATGAAGCCTTTGAATTAGAGGGGCCTGGTATAAAGACCAGGAGCCTGGCCAAGACAGCAATACTGTCTCCTCCTCCAGTTGTATTGTTATTGTAATGTAGGATGCCTATATGCTTTCAATGAATTATATATTCCTCATTTTAAATGCTTTTAAATGTTTTAAAAGTATTAGTATTTTGGGGACCCTATTTGGATGGAAACACAACACAGGGTACTTCATCAGGCTCCCATAACCTCAGAAAGAGAATGTACGCTCGATATCTGGACTGGGGTTACCTCTGCTCACACCTCCCAGCCTGGCCCTGACAGACCTCACACACTATAGGAAAGAAGCAGATACCCAACTGGCCATCCACAACTTCATTTGCCAGCAGCAAGGGCTTTGGTCCTTCTTGCAAGCAGAGGATGCAAGGCTTTGCAAAGATTTATGGGAGGAGTTCTGTGCAAATTGCCCATCTCTACAGGTCTGAACAGGCGGTAAAACCATCTCTGGTGTCAGATGTTTTTCCCCGTTGCATTTTTCACCACACTGCAAGGAAGATCCATGACGCCCATTTTAACAGCACAGTCCCATTATCCTCTTTTGTAACCCTTCAAACATTTAGTGTGGCACATTCATTAATTTAGAGAATGTATATCCCAGCTCTCCAGAGACCTGGCTTAAGAGTCTGTTTTTGCTGCGAGACTGACACAGCTACTCCTCTGGAATTCATCTCCTTTAAGTATGCCTTGCTTCTGGCTCCTATGTTTTGTTTCACGGTCTATTCACATAATAACCTTTCCCCCCCTTTATTTAGAATTGTTCCAGAATGAATAGATTTGCTTGTGTTCACACACAGCTACACGCGCCACAATACATGGACTGTAACCAGAGAGACTGTGCACATGTTTCTGCTTGAAGGGCCATTAAAAAAAATCTTGCTCATTTGTGCAAAGACAAAGCTGTTCTTGTGCAAAACCTCAAAATGCCCCCCCATCAAAAAAAAAGTTTGAGGGAAGGGGAGATTGGGAAGGTAGAAAAGGGCAGAAGGATAAAAATGTTTTAAAAAGGGGGAAGAGGAGAGAAAAGGATGAGCAAAGGAAGAAAAATCAGACCACCCAAGAGCCCTGCAACTACTCAGTTGGATTCACACTTGGTAAGACAGCTCAATGTTGTCTTTATATTAAGTTAAGAGATAAGTTTCCCCTCCTCTCCCACAGTCACACACTTAAAAGAAGAAGAAAGGGGAAGCTGAGACATGTAGTGTGCCTGTGAATACAGAAACGAATGCTGGGTACTAAAAGCAGTGGATCATGTGGAAAAGTATTGGTACATTTGAGGCTATTTAATGCACAGCACACTTCAATAGTTCATTATGTTCAGCCCAAAAGTTGTACAGGGGAGCAAAGCTTGGAAAAACATACCATTTAATCAAGAGTGCAAGAGATGTATGTGCATGCATGTATGGATTTTTAAATATATATATATCTGAGCCTCTCCAAGTTTGCCAAGAAGAGTAAGTACATGGAATAATAATCATCTTCCCTTTCTGAGCTCCTAAAAAGACATTATTGTGATGCAGCTAGCTTCTACACATTCCTCAGCGTCAAAATGCAGGGTTGGGTTTTTTTTCAGATCCCAGAAATCAAAATAAATTGATTTAACACAGCTTCTCAATGTACTCTTTTTTAAAATATACAACTAGGTATATTTCAGGAGGAACAAAGCAGGAAAATGACTGGGAATGGTGGAATTTTACCAGAACACATCCACAGCCTTAATTTTTTTTAAGCAGGTGTGAGATTATATGATGTATCCTTTCAAGAACATAAACTGGATTTTCTCATAATCTTGCCCCTCTCCTGACACGCTGACCATCTCTAAACTCCTATAACTCTTGGCTAGAGGTACAAGATAAAAAAAACCCAAGGAAATTTTATTTATAATTATATTTATATGCTCTGTTTGTTGGTACACCAGTGCAAGAGGTTGACCAGTGTGTGAAATAGGATGCTGGACTAGACAGACCACTGGTCTGATCCGGCAGGTCTCTTATTTTCCATGGAACTGAATGCAGAATACATGGGGCTCCTCCACTCCAGACCAGATCTGCTCAGCTTCGGCAGGTTTTCAGGACCACACCCCAAGTTCACAAGATGTATTCTCATTCTTCAGTGGACATCAAATAGCCAGCACAGAATACATTAGACATTATAACCCACAGAGGCTCAGTAAGATAACATGTTATAGCCATGTTACAAAATGCACATTTAAAATTCTGAGTTCAAGGACAGTTGAATGCATTTTGCATGCCAAAATCAATTCCTTGTATGAAACTGTAGATCACAGCAGAAGACAAGATGAATACAGGCAGATGTGTAGGCAACTATTACACATTGTGCTTTTCTGCTGAGAAACATTACTTTGAATAGGCCCCCTTTCCCACTAAAATGCCATGCTCCCTCATAGTGGAGCTTCCTCTCCCCAAAACATCTTGTCACAGCAGACGCTCTATTTCCCCTCTCCAAGAGGTCTTTATTACAGACTACAGACTCCAACACACCCACTTCATTGGCTCTCTTCACTATCTAAAACTAAAATTTTAATACAAGGGCATTTAAAGCCCATCCAAAGAGCTAACACAACCTTTTAGAGATGCCCTGTGGTAACTCCCTCCAGAGTGGTTTGCCCTTTCATATAACTGCAGGTGTCATTTCATAGAAAAAGAGGTGCAGGAGCTCATTAGCATAACTTATTTGCATATGCCACACCCCATGACATCACTGGAAGTGAGTCAGACAGCAACACCCACCGCTCAGGCTCCACCCCTAAAATCTCCAAGTATTTCCCAAGTCAGAGTTGGTGAGCCAGCTTTACACTTTGACTAAGGACACTTTAGGTTTCTGTTGCTCTTGCAGGGAAGCTACCCTACAACAAGCATGAAAATACAGATCTAGTATGCTTTTCATTTTTTCCACAGCACATTACCATATGTGCCCACTCCTGGGCTTGTTACTCCCGGAATGGTGTTCCTGCTCAAAATGACCCCGTAGGGAAAAGGGGTGTGGAAATGGTCAGTCCTCTGAGACAATGAGGAATAGCTGGAAGGTACCAGTTGCCCTGACTTGGCCCAGGTTAACCTGATCTTGCCAGACCTCAGAAGCTAAGCAGGGCTGGCCCCAGTTTGTACTTGGATGGGAGACTACCAAGGAAGCCCGGGTGTGCTGGGTATGGCAGGTTGCCAAGGATACAGTTCACTGAAAGCTAGATACACAATCCAAAAGCAAGCCGAGAAACAGTGCCAAGGATCAAAATGCCGGGACATCAGTCAGAGTTTTCAGGAGCAAGGAGTGGAGGCTGGCAGCCAGGACAAGGTCCAAGATCGCACAGTTGCTTCCGCACTGAGGCAAGTGAGCATGGTTGCTTATGACCAGATCCTCCCTTTCCTGGGAGGCAATCTGCAAAGACTCACAGCCCCTCATGTTGCCTTTGCAGCAGCTGAAGTCTGGCACTCCTCCTTCTCTCTTGCACATCCAGATGTTGGTGTGCCCTGCGTCTGGGACATTCAGGTGAGCTAGGTGGGGACTCTGGCCTCGAGGTGTCTCCAGCTGAGGGTGCTGGGCCAGGCTCTGGACCAGGCTCTTCCTCCGACTGCACCTCAGGCTCTTCACCTTGCTGCCCCTCCTGCGCAAATTCTGGAACCTCTTCTCCCTCAGGTGCTGGTAAAGGTTCCTCTTCTGGGCTGACTCCAGAGGAGGCTGGGTTGCTCCATGCCTCTTTCCTCATATGAGGAACCGTCAGCCTCAGTGGAGCCAGGACCCACGACACCACAGTTGCTGCACCAAGGCAGGCAATGGCAAACCACTTCTATTTATCTCTTGCCTTGAAAACCCTTTGGGGTCACTGTAACTTGATGGCACTTCCCACCACCAAGCGTTGTCTCCCCACAAGATACCACGTGACAACTAATGCGCAAACTGACCTCAAATGCTAAGTTCATTCTGGACCCAAAAACTGGAATCTGCCCATCAGTGTAACTGCGGGCCAGTTAGAATAGCCCCCAACACAACATTGCATATGATAAGCTTAACTTTTGAAAGTCCCCCTGCACCATGCCACACAGCACATATGCTCCTTTTACATATTACCCACGCCACACACACCACCAAACGTTTAGCAGCCTCCACATGGGGGCTACAATGTTTAAATTGGCTCCCTTGCAACACTGCTCCAGAGCGAGTCATTCTCACTGGATTAACACATGTCCGGGCAACTCAGCGACATCAGCTAAAGCTGCCAAGTGAAACTGGAGCCTGGGGAAAAAGAAATCAGTCAAATTCCCGGGCAATTATTAAAAAGGGGGAGATCCAGACAATACTCCAAGTGGAAGTGGGTGAAGGAAGAAGTAACTGGGTATGGGAGCCTTGATCCCTTTGCATTGCAGCTGCTACAGTAAGACCAGGGAACCATGCCTACAAATCGGCAATTGTAACACCCTAACCTAGCTCCTTCCCAAGCTGCAACAGGCAATCATGTGTTCCACTACAGCAGTTATTTGGTATCTTCACCGTGTAAATAAAAACAATAACTCTTTGACATAAGAATATGCGCATTCAGTAAAAGTTCTGCAGAGAATGGGAACCAAGAGATAGCAAGAGAAATGACCAAGCAGAAGCACAGGGATAGGGCAGTCTAGCACCAGACAGCACCCCAGAGCCTTAAGGGAATGGTCCCCCCACACACACCTGCCATGGGACATTCCAGCCGCTTGCCTCAAGAGAGTCTCTGCAGCTGTTCCATTTGTCAGGGAATGAGTGGCACATGAAGAGACAGGACTAGCCAGCAGCTTCGCATGCCTTGGGGGGGCAACTTCACAAGGCAAAAACTCCTCCATTGAGATCCAGTGACACCGTCTCAATCATGCATGCAAAAAGCCCTAAAGGGACTGTTAGAAGGGCTTAGTCTTGGCCTTCTTCTATGAATCGGCAACCTCATAGCCTCAGCACTCTTTCCACACATGGGCAGAAGACTGTTATCTTTTAGATGCAAAGTCCCAGTTCTGAAGCTGAAAGGCACTGGCTCAGTAATGTCTCACCCTGGACTCGTATCTGGGATTGTATAGAGGCCATGAAATACATTTCACCCTGCAACACAGGGGTCCAAAACCCAGACTTCTGTCCCCAGAAGTCTAATCAACTATGTATAAGCCACTGCTAGACCCACATCTGTTCAAAGCACTCTTGGGGCACAGACCTTCAGTACTGCCAGTGAAGCAAATCAGCGGAAAACAGAAGTATAACATAAAGGTTTTGTGGAACAGTAGTAACCTGCCCATAAGGGGACATGCCTAGCCTTGTAGGGCATGGGCCATTTCTTAACAGCCTAAGATGACACACTGAAGTCTTTAATACTTTTTAGCTACTTTCTCCCCACAGAGCTCAGGAGTGGATTGCAGACACCTCTTTTAAAAGAATAATGTGTGGACAGAAGGTGTATGAAATTTTCCTCCAGGCCATTCCTGCAGCCCCTTCTAGTCCCCAGAAAGATCATTCCTGGAGCTATGGGATTCACATATGGGAAGCACCATATGGGTTGGGAGGCTGCAGTAAGGAGCAAGGAGGGTGATCTTAGCACTTTCCCCTCCCCATTACACCCCACAGCCTGAACCCCTTTCCCACCCTGCCAGGAATGGTCCCCCCCACCGAGGAGATTAGAAGGAGTTAACAGGAGAGGAGAAAGAGGCAGGAAAACCAGCATTCTGCAGAGACTGCTGGATACAAGCCAACAGCCCCCTCCCCAGTTCCCTGCTGTGTTTGTTTATATTACAGAAAGAAGGCCTGCTCTTCCTGTTTCCAAGTGCCTTGATCCACCATAAGTTGTTCAAAGAGCTCTAGGATATACCCCTGTGACTTTACTAAAGCTATCTTATAAATTAGCAGATTATTTGTTAAAAAATGCTGATAAAATGCCAACAATTCATTTTGATGAGTGGGGCCATGTTTAGGATATAACTGTTTTTATTTGAGAGGATACTCTGGGTTAGTGTTACAGTAGACTTTAAAAATGGCTTTTCCTTCCAACAATTTTATTTATTTGCTTTATTTATAGCCTGCCTTTCTTACTGAGGCTCAAGGCAGATTAGAAGATACAGAAAGCAATTCAGTCAGACAACATCAAGTAACAATTAGAGCTACCTTTAACTTAAATTAGAAGTTTGCCCTCTTCAGCACACAGAGCTTTTAGTTATATGCAAATCTACTCAACTTATTAGTCAAGAAAACAATCCTAGGTGGTGGACAGCCTGAAGAATTCCAACAGCCCTTTATCAGTCCCCTCAGCCCCCAACTGGTTAACCAACTTCTCCCATTGGATGTCTTCCTTCTATTATCCATTCTCTGATTAGCATTTCATTGACTTCTGCAAATCAGCTATGGAGAGAGGAGGAGAGAGGGGGAGAGAGTGACCGCGGTCACACGCCCCTTTAAAGCGGGAGTCACGGCTCCCGCATTTAAAGGAACCGATCAGACTGGCCGCGACAACTCCCACGCCAAAGCGGGCTCAATCACGGGTTCCTCGCACGTTTTCTGACCCCAGGAAAATCAAGTATTTTCCTGGAAGTCGCGCTTGGAACTCGGGATTTAGCCGATCTGGACAGCCCTCTCTTGCAATGATTGCGAGAAAGGGCTGTCTGACTGTCCCTCCCAGGGTTTTTTTTTCTCCTTTCTTGCACTTGGGTGCTTGGGCACTCAAGCACCCAAGTGCAAGAAAGGGGGGGAATGCCCCGTGCTCCACTCCAGGCCCTGAGCCTCGCTGGCACCGCCTGGCACACACACCCCTGGCATGCTTTTCCCCTTCTCCTGCTTTCCACAGATGGCGGCCAGAGGGGCTTGAGGCCTGGAGCAGAGCGCGGGGTGAGCGAGCCAGCCAGCCAGTTCCTCCTGCAAGCTATTTGGCTGCTGCAGCTCTGGAGCCCTCCTTCCTGAGACCCCTGAGGCGTTCGGGGGAGGCAACTGTGTGCAGGCAGGCGGGTGGCCCTCGTTTTGCCTCCCCCAGCCGCCACCGCCAGGGTTGGGATGTGTGAACATCCCAACCTGAAAGAAAGAATCCCAGATTAAAATCCAGCGGGACTTTATCCGGGATTAGGGTGCCGTGTGACCACAGCCAAAGAGAGAGCGCAAACAGCTTGAAGCAGCAGTTTAGTTTATGATACAGTGCATCAGAAACAGAATCTGTGTACACTCTGTATCATTTAAAATCCAATTAATCCTTCAGTGAAATGTACATAGCCTAGCAGGAGGCAAAAAACAAAAACATTATATACTGTAGTTCTGAAAACATTTGCAAATACAGTAAACTACATCCTCTGCAATGATTCTTACAGGAGTAGCAAGTGCTGTTTGCTTATGTCCACAGGAACACAGCAAGATGTTGAAAAAGCAAGATGATTTAAAGAGTCATGCTCAAACACTCTATCTCCTGGGACTCATAAAGGATTCAACAGTTAACAGCCCAAGAGGGTTTCCACTTGGTTTTTAGTATATGGTAACTTTTCCTGGTTCAAAGGTAATATATATCCCAAAGAGTTGAGGGAAGGGGCTGTACTTGAAGCCACGAGGTCACGTTATATGAAAACGTGTGAATATCTGGACACCATAAAAGGGATGGCAGTAATTGCTGAAGAAAGGCAAAAGTTGAACAGCATAACCTCCAAGGTCTTGAACTGAAACAGCCAAATGTATATATTTTTTTAAAATGTATGTTTTGTGTTTGGCCAAAAGCACAGCTGAATCCATAAACTGAAGAATAGAACATCAAGTTGTAAAAAAGCACCTTTTGCTGAAGCATCCCCATTTTTGGCCTGCCTATCAAATGTAAAATTTAGAAGATGTTACAAGGTTTGTACAGTTGCAGGGCCTCCCCCTTGAGCCACTCCTGGTACACACAGACCCCCCCATGTCTACCCCTTGGGACACAAACAACAGTGTCCTTCCTGCAATCCTTAAGTGATGCACATGCTCATAGGAGGAGGAGGAGGAAGAGATTGGATTTATACTCCAACCTTCATTCGGAGTCTCAGCGCGACTTATAAACTCCTTTCCCTTCTCTTCAATAGACACCTTGTGAGCAGTGTTCTTAAGCTGAGTTAGTGAGTGCTAGCTCACAATTTTTTAGCCTCCAGGTCACAGTTTTTTTGTCTTAGCTCAGGAAGGATGGCTCCAGAGTATACTAATTCATGCAGTAGCCAAATCGCTCACTCACAACTTTAATGCCAGTAGCTCAGAAAGTAGGATTTTTGCTCACAAGACTCCACAGCTTAGAGGGAGCATTGCAAGTGAGGTAGGTAGGACTGAGAGAATTCTGAGAGAAACTGCTCTTTCAAGGACAGCTCTGACAGAACTATTGCTTGCCCAAGGTCATCCAGCAGCTGCAAGTAGAGGAGTAGGGAATCAAACCTAGTTCTCCCAGATTAGAGTTCGCGCCACTTAACCACTACACCAAACTGGCTCTGTATTCCACAAGACAACTACATGTGGAGGATATGTATGGAGTCTGCAAGATCTAAACGCAAGCACAGTGAGCCCTTCACTACATCCAGCCAGCAAAACAAATTTCTCCCAGATGGTACAGCAGGAAAGAGAAACTCTTCAAGAACATAAAGGACCTAAAGCCAAGGGAAGAAAAGGAGCCTAAGGAGCCCATTGGGGGCAGACAGCAAGACGAATATATATAGCCCAAGAATGGAGTGGAAAACATGGACATATAAATTTTTATTACATTGTTCCCAAAATACAAGAACAAGCAACATATGACAAATTCACAAGCAACATATGACAAATTCACAAGAAATATTTCAGCAGCGTATTATTAGCTTAAATTCACTGTCGTGAGCCTAAAATCAATCACAGGAATGTCATCAGGCCACTGGGACTGCTATCGAAGGGACACACAATGGGGATCAACAAGCTAACTGGACATTTCATTTTAACATATATTAGGAATTTGCAAGACATTTGAAGAAAGAGCAGGTGAGGATAAAAATCTGAAATAAACATAATAAGGACATCAGGAACTACTGGTCAAGACGGTCAGGGAAGGTTCTGTGAATCTCCAGCTGTCAGAGACAGAAGTTGGCAGATCCATACTCGCCATAACCTACCACAGAATAAGAAGGGGAAGTAGCTAGGCCATTGGTACAGCTGTTCCATTCAAGAACAGAAAAGGGAAGTAACAGTGTCCCCAGAAGGACAAAAAAGTTTTAAATAAAATAATAAATAAATCTGTTAGGACTCTGCAGACAACCATAATTTTTGCACTCACTAACCGCCAAATTAGATTAGGGAAGAATCTGCGTTTGGAGAACCTCTTTTAGTAGTTCAGGAGTTCAGCTTTGCAAAAGAAGCCCAACCCTGAATCAGAGGCTGCCTTGTATAACTGCTTCGAGAGACGGTGACCATCCGCTGGAATCAGGTAGTTGTGGAACGACCAGTGGTAACTTACCATGAGGGGTCCTTCTCCTCTGAGGGTTGGAGGACATCTTGTGGGTGATTCCCACCTATCTCCAGGGAGGCAGGATTAAGTAAATCTTCTTCCTGTTTCCTGTGGTGGGAGTCACCCTCAACTCAGTTTCGGTAACTCCGACAGCTAGAAAAAGCTAAACTCAAATATAACAGTTAGAAACAGGAAGACAAAGTTGAGAAGGTACTCTCTCATAGATAATCAAAGTGCAGTACCATGAGGATGACCATAATCAATATCACCCATGCACCTCTCTCTCAGTCAGTATGCGTGCCCCTACCTGTGGGTGACGATCCGAGGAGGGCCAAGATGTCCTCCAACCCTCAGAGGAGAAGGACCCCTCACGGTAAGTTACCACTGGTCGTTCTCCCTCTGAGGTGGAGGCCATCTTGTGGGACCTCCCAGAGCAGTGGTCCTATGTTTTGGGTGGGGGATCGTCATTCTCTTGCAGGATAGTTTGCAGAATACGACGACCGAAGGCAGCGTCCGTGGATGCATAGGTATTGATTTTGTAGTGCCTTATGAAGGTAGATAAGGAAGACCAGGTGGCCGCCCTGCACACTTCATCTACAGATACTCTGTTGAGGAATGCTGCGTTGGTGGCAGCGCTGTGTACTGAATGTGCCGTGATTCCCTGTGGCACTTTAAGGTGCATGATGGTATACGCCTCTGCGATGCACATTCGAATCGAACGACTGATGGCCGATGTGGACATCTTTTTTCCAGTGTGAGGGGGAGACATGTTGATGAACAAGGCTTCCATACGCCTAACTGAATCCGTTCTCCAGATGTAGCACAAGTGCCCTCCTCAAGTCCAGGGTATGCCAGGACTTTTCCTTTGGATGTGTGGGGTTCGGAACAAAGGACGGTAGATAAATCTCTTGAGATCTGTGAAATTTGGTGTTAATCTTCGGACAAAAAGAGGGATTCGTGCGTAGGACCACGGTGTCCTTATGAAAGACACATAAATCTGAACGGACGGAAAGGGCTCCAAGTTCAGAGATTCTTCTAACTGAAGTGATGGCCACGAGAAACAGTGTCTTTAGTCTCAAAAATTTAAGCGAAATACTCCGTATGGGCTCGAATGGAGTTCTTGTCCGTGTGGTAACGACCAAATTTAAACGCCACGTGGGAAATCTGTGACAAATTGGGGGATCCTTGAAGGCAGCACCTTTTAAGAACCGCTTTATGTGGGAAACTACCTGTCCCCTGTATAGGGGAAGCACCGTGGATAATGCCGCTAGTTGTCTTCTTAGTGTGGAGGCCTTTAGTCCAGAGTCCTGCCGTCTTGTAAAAAGTCTAAGACGGAGCGTAAATGTGGATGGAGAGGATCGATCTTTTTTTTTTTTTCTTTTTTCTTTTGACCCATCTGACGAAGGCTTTCCATGTGGTGTTATAAATCCTGGTTGTGGATGGTTTCCTAGAATCTAAGATGGTATTTATTACCGACTCTTGATAACCTAATCTAACAAACTTCTGCCTTTCAACCTCCACGCGGTCAAATGGAACCATCCTGGGTCAGGATGTCTGATTGGACCTTGTAGGAGCATATCTTCCCGGACCGGCAGTCAAAGAGGAGGAGACACTGCTAACTCTAATAGAGACATGAACCACGGTTGACGTGGCCAGTATGGGGCAACCAGGATGACTTCCACCCGCAAGAGTTGAATCCTTCTCAGAAGTCTGGGAAGTACTGGAAGAGGAGGAAATGCGTACAGGAGCTCGTGAAGCCATGGAGACAGTAGTGCATCCATCTGTTCTGCCTCTGGGTTGAAGAATCTCTTGAAGAATCTTTTTAGCTGTGTGTTGGTGGCTGACGCGAAGAGATCCACCTTCGGGGTTCCCAACTCCGATGAAATGAGCTGGAATATCTCTGGATGTAGGGACCACTCTCCTTCCTGGATCGTCCGTCGGCTCAACCTGTTGGCTTGAATGTTGGCTGAGCCTTGAATGTGAGTTGCGGTAAGGGAAGACAGATGAGTTTCTGCCCAGGTTAGGAGATGTGCTTCCTTGGCCAGTCTCGGGGATTTCACACCGCCTTGCTTGCTGAAGTAAGTCATGGCAGAAATATTGTCCGTCCTGATGATGACATGTTTGTCTTGTATCTTGTGTGAAAAGTGAGTTAGGGCCAATCGAATGGCCCGCAGTTCCAGGAGATTGATGGGTAAGTTGGATTCTGCACTCGACCACATCCCCTGAATCGGATGACAAAGAAGGGCAGACCCCCAGCTCGATAGGCTGGTGTCCGTGAAGATCTGGACCTGGTTCTGAATCCAGAAAAAATCTTCCTTGAGTCAAGTTGTGACGAAAGGTCCACCAGCATAGGCTTGATTTTACCTGTAGTGGAACCTTCATTGACATGTCCATTTTTAGGGCTATGATATTCTGGAAGGGCCGTAGGAACTTCTGCAGTTGCTGGGAATGGAAACAACCTCATTGCTGGGTGTCGAAGGTGGAAACCATCAAGCCCATCAGTTTGACCAGTAGGGAAAGAGATGACGTGCGTGCTGTGATGACTTGAGTTGCTGTAGACATGATCTTCTGCGCCTTGGGTAAGGGTAGAAGAAGCTTGCAAGAACTCGTGACTATTATCACTCCTAGGTGTTCTAGACGTTGCGTGGGTCTTAAGTGACTCTTTGTCTAGTTGACCAGGAAGCCAAAGCTCTCTAGGAGTTGAATAGTCTGTGTAACATCTCTGAATGCTTGAGCCTCCAACGCCGAACGAATCAGGAGGTCATCTAAGTACGAATGGACATGGATTCCAAGCTGACGAAGGATGCTCACGGGATGTATCCGGACCTTTGTGAACACTCGAGGAGCTGTAGACAGACCAAAGGGGGGTGCACGGAACTGCAGGTGAGTGTCCCCAACGCAGAAATGAAGAAATCTTCTGTGTGGAGGAAAAAAGGGTACGTGAAGATACGCTTCCGTCAGGTCTACTGACGTTAGGAACTCCTGCGCCTGAAGGGATTCCGCGATGGATCGAAGCGTTTCCATACAAAAGTGCTTGAGCTCTACAAATCTGTTTAAGAACTTCAAATTGAGGATTGCCCTCCAATCCCCATTCTTTTTGGCACTGTAAAGAATATTGAGTACACCCCTGTCCCTTACTCTTCCTGAGGCACTGGTTCTACTGCCTGTATGTGAAGTAGATGACTTATCGCACCAAGTGTTCGGTTCCGTTTTTATCGGGGTTTTGTGAACAGGAGAGGAAAGGAAATGCGACTGTGGTGGACATTTGAAGACTATCTTGTAGCCCATGGACACCACGTCCATGGTCCAGGAGTCTGGTTGGGAGGTCAGCCATCTTTGACTGAAGAGAAGTAGGCGACCTCCCACAGCCAAGTCCACATAGTCACGCCTTGGAAGGTTTGGGATCGTTGGTCTTGTCTGTTGGTGCTGTGGAATCCTCCTCTACGAAAAGGCTGTTTATTCTGTGTCTAGGTAGAACGTCTGGTATCTGGTCGAGATCGGTAGGAAGAACCATAGGGACGAAAGGAAGATGTTGCACCGGGTCTCTTATCTCCGGTGCAGATGGTTCTGGGCAGTGTCTTCTTTTTTTTGTCTCGGGTCTCCACCATGATTTTCTCCAATTGGTCCCCGAAAAGCTTGTCCCCTTGGAAAGGATATGCCGACACCATAGCTTTAGATTGGTAATCAGCTGGCCATGCTCTCAGCCAGAGAGTGCGTCGTGCAGCTGCTGCTGTAGAGGTTGCCCTGGCAGAAAAAACCATGGACTCCAGGGTGGGGTCTGCCGTAAGGGAGATTGCCTTGAGTAATCTGTTGGCTCCCTCCAGTAGTCCCCGATTGCTTTCAGGCAGCATCTGAATGAGTCTGCGCATCCAGACTATGGACGTTCGAGATACTGTGGAAGCTGCAGAGGAAGGCCTAATTGCCAGAGTGTTAGCCTCGTGAGCCCTGCATAATGCAAATTCAGCTCTCTTACCCAAATTGTCCCTCAAGGTACCATGACCATCTTCTGAAACTACGCCTGTTGATTGCAGAGCCGCCACCGGCGCGTCAATCACAGGGACCTGTAATAAATCTAAGGCAGATGAATGCAAAAGGTACAGCCTTATGGTGGAACCCGGGAAGGGTTTTGAGGTCAAGGGCCTTTCCCACTCTGCTTTAACCTTCCTGACATAAAAACCTGGAAAAGGAAAGGCTATTTCCAAAGGATCCACAGGAGGAAAAAATTCATCAAAGACATCTAAGCCTTCATCCTGATCCTGTGGTGTGGGATTGGGCTTGACTGCCTTTTGATTGCCCTGGACTTGGAGGGCAGCCAGGGTTTTATGAAACAAATAATGAAGATCCTCTGGTTTAAGGAATCTAAAAGCCTGTTCCTTAGCAGATTGAGGCTTTGGAATAGGTTCCCCTTCTTCCTCATTAGAGGAAAATTCCCCTTCCTCCTTTTCAATAGAAACATGGGATACAACGTCATCATCCTCTGGGTAATTATATGCCATGTGATGATATTTGGCATTGCTCTTCTGAGCTGCCTTAGTGAGCCATCTACCCCGGTTAGGAGGGGGCCTCTTTGGAGATGGGGGGGGATAAGAGGGACAAAGAGCTAGAGGGAGGACACCCCCCCGAGGAGCAAAAACGGGTCATCTCATCCCACATAGCTCTTCTGGAAAAAGCCATTGCCTCAGGGGAAAAAGGTAAATCGCCTTGTACGTTACCAAGTTGTCCTCCGGAGCTTCGCCTTCATACTTTCCCTCCTCCTCCGTGCCACCGGCAAAACTTTGTTGGATTAGCCGTATCTGTTCTGCCCCGATTGGCCTGGGGCCCGGGGGTAGTTGGAGTGCAGGGGGGGGCATTCAGAGCCATTCCCGACTTATCAAACTGCGGGGGGGGGGGGCATTCAGAGCCATTCCCGACTTGTCAAACTCGGCCCAATGTTTCTAAAATGGCCGCCGCTGTAGATGTAGATGGGCCTTCCAGAGCCCTGAGATGGCCAGTTTTGGCGCACTTTCTTTAGTGCCGCCGCCGCTGTGGGCCTCCCCACGGCGTTCCTCTGCGGCTGGGCGTTTTCTGTAGCTGACAGCTCCTGGAGCATCGGGAGGCACACTCCGCTCCATCCATGTCTCTCTATGAGGCTTTTCTGCTGGCTTGAGTGAACAGCTAGAGAAAGAGGCGGGGGGGGGGGGAGGGCCCTTCCCCTTAAGCTGGATCGGAGAAGAGGGAAGGCGGCTTCTTTTTTTTGTTATTTGTTTTTTGAGAGAGGTAGAATGAAGTAAGGAATAGTAAGGAGAAAGTATAAGTAGATAAAATAGGTATTGAGAAAGAATTAGCAATGGAAGTTGGCAGAGCCAAAAGTTCCAGCTGCTCTCCCTATTGAGGCAGGAAACGAAACTGAGTTGAGGGTGACTCCCACCACAGGAAACAGGAAGAAGATTTACTTAATCCTGCCTCCCTGGAGATAGGTGGGAATCACCCACAAGATGGCCTCCACCTCAGAGGGAGAACAAGTCTGTAAATTCATTATTTTATTTTTGTTACTCAGCAAAAATAGGAGAATACAGTTTCCCAAAAGGCCTGTAAAGATTGAAAGGGCATAATTCAATGGGATATTGATTACATATTAATATTTTGATATCTTTCCTTTGTATTGATTCAGCACACACACATATGTATGAAAGACATAGTGTTAGAAACTACTGAAGAAGACTATTCAGTCAAAATGTATTTGGTCCCCCATCCATTTTTTGTTTGGTTTTTTAAAATCCTACTATGGCACCACTAAGCAGGAAAGAGCAAATGCGTGCTACAAACAGCACTACCCACAAAAAGACAAACTGTGTAATCCTTAGATTACACCTTTCTAAATCCATTGGCTTCACTGGACCTAGAAAGGTGTAACTCTGCATGAACATGAAAGCTTATATCCAAAATTAAACTTTGTTGGTCTTAAGGGTGCCATTGCACTCAACCTTTGTTTTATTGCTTCAGACCAACACAGCTACTATCCGCCTCACAAGACCCCACATCTTAGAGGGAGCATTGGTCAGTGGTAAAATATCTCCGGTAGCTGCCATTACATTTTATGTCACACATGGCCTGGCCCAACAAAGTGACATTTATGTCAGATCCAGCCTTCGTAACAAGTAAGTTCGACACTTATAGGCTAGACTGTTTGACAGATGTATGCGGCAAAACTGTTCAAATATACGCCTTCCCCATTCTCTATTGTATATTTTGCTTTTCTGCTTTCTTCTGACTCCTTCAAACCACCCCCAGTACTTTATTCATCTACTTTACCCAACTTGAAATGTGTTAATTATAAAAAAAAAAATAATAATCCCGTGGAAAACCAGTACTCAAAAAACAACTAAGGGCCTACCTAAATTAAAAACAGGGGTGATGACTCCAAGGAGAATGGAAACCTGCAGAAAGAGATGCAAGGAGCAGCTGGTAGGCTGCGCACTGATCTCCCTAGGGAGTAACACAATATTAGAATCAGATTTTAGGACAGTTACACAACTTTAGACATATTAGCAAGGTGGCAACTGAGTGCTAAAAAAAGGATTAACACACCTAATCTAAACACTGCACTTTAAAAGCTGGATTCGATAACAGTGTTAAGGCATGCCAACTAAGCAGATCTACATAAAATAACTTATGTTGCATAACGTGGTTTTGCTAGCTACGGAAGGCCAAGGACACTGGACTCTTGCCCCTAACCACCAAAAACCTCATTAGCCATCTTTCTAAGCTTCTGGTATTCCAGGATGCATTGCCTACACACGTTCGAGGACATCTTTGTAGATACAGAAACCTGCTTTTAAAAAATGAGATTCTCAGGAAGCTGAACTCTGCGACCAAGACTGCATTCTGCACTTTCTGCTCTCCCACAGAATTGCAACACAGAGACATATGCAGCCCTTACCTGTTGTTTCTGCTCACCAAAACAACCAAAGATCTAGCAGCCCCCCAACAATCAGGTCAGGTCATTAAACCTGACATCAGCCACCCTGCCCCCAAGAGCAGCCACTCTTCTGGATTCTCATCATCAGATTAATCACTGAACGATTAATCCCTCAATGTGAATAAAAGAGGGCAGTTCTCCAAAGAAAATGAAGCAGAATCATCTGAAGTGAACAACTGCTGTCTAAACAGTAGCAACCACTACCTGTATATAAATAGTACTTTTCAATGTTCAAAGTACTTCCAATCCATTTTCTCGGTAGTACACACAACCGCATGTAAAGCAGGCCATTATGACCCTCCCCATTTTGCAGGTGGATGGGGAAAGCCACCTGGCAGGTTCACAACCAATATGGGATTTAAATCAAGGGTGTCTCGCTCACAGTCTTAGCGACTATCCTAGTTCACTGGGATGGTGTCAAAAAAGTTAAATATGTGAGAACACTACATTAAATCCATGGGAATCTCCAATCTTTTAAGCTGCTGCAATGAATTCAGCACATCAGATAACTTTGGTGCTGTAAGAACAGACACACTTTTCCCCAAAAATGTAGGCAGCTGTGAGAACAGAAAGATTACAATCTTGTCATCTTTGTTCTCTGAAACAGAGATTCCAGAACTGTTATGTATTCACAGCGGGGGGATGGGCTTTTAATGCTCTAGAATAGGGATGGCAAACACCTATTCTCAGGGGTGAAAAACTGAGGACCCATGCTTTCCCACACATTTCTGTGGGTTTTTAGACTTTCAGCCTAATGCCACCTAGTACTGAACACATGGAGCTCCAGTGCTTGGGCTTATGCACAAAACCAAAAGGACTACAGTGTGAAATATTTATTTTTCCAACTTTTGAGAACAATTCTCCTCTTCTCCTTTCAAATGAAGCTGTGAGCAAACTTACTGCACCTTAATGAAGATTTGATAGGGCTACCACTGGTCACAAAAACAGACTCAGTATGGTGAATTTGGGCCCTCAGGCACCCAGCTGACTATTTTCAGCTTTAATGTTTACTAAAACACCACCAGTCATATGTGCACCTTCTAAAGTTCTGATTTGTCTACACGTGAAGCATTTTTGTACAGGAAAGTGCACAAGAGCCATAGGCAGAAAGCTGTGTGCAATACCTGCACATGGATCTGTTTTGTACAGTGTGGTAACCATTTATGGCTTCCTGAACATTCACGCATACTACAGAAAAAAAGGTTTAAAAGAATGTGATGGCTACACAATTGAACATTCTGTGGAAGAAAAATCATGTAATGAAGTGGTCTCTATTCCCCCTACATCAAGAGTGCTCATGTGAACAGAACTTAAACCAACAGATTATATAGGGATGGTAGATTCAGCAGCAAAAAGAAAGGAAGGGAGAAAGAAAGAAAGCTGCATGTTTTTTCCCCTCAGCAGGAAAGCTAAAGCTGTCAACATTTCACATTAGTGAAATGAGGCTTGTGGGAGAAAAAAAAATCACCATGCAAAATTGGGATCAGGACTGTCCATTTTGAGCTTTCTAGGGCTGGTGCTTTTTTTTTTTTTAATGAGCACATGTACTCAGCCTTCCAACCACATCTATCAGAGGCCGTTCCAGCATTTCCATTACTGGCTCTATCATGACTTGGACCATTCCAAGATAAACAGTCCAGGCTAGCCAAGGTTACTAGTAATCAGAAGAGTCTCCACTCTGCTGTACAAAAGATCCCATCCCCTTTTCCATAGACTCTCATAACCTGGTGGCCATGTTCAGATGTTGCAAACTAGTTTCTGTTTACCAATGAGTGGCACAAACACATGCTTGCACACCTCCCATTGTGCTTGGACAACTGAACGCTTCCTGGTTGGGAAGTCTTAAAAATCAAGCTCCAGTTCGCTGTGACATTCAAATGTCTGTGCATGCTTCGTCTCCACAAACCAGAATGTTAAACCTCAGTATACTCCCAATTTAGAACCTCAGTTTGTAGAAAGGAATCACCCTTCAACTTGCCCTGGCACCTCCATTCAGACATCACAGCGAACTGGAGTTCAATGCAAATCTCCCCAAACGGGGGCAATTCCAATTGTTCCCCATGTATAAGGTGAGGTGGGAGGGAGAGCACAAGCAAGAGAACAAGGTGCACTGGTTAATTAATTAATGATCGTATGGCATTGTGTGTAGTATAGCTAGGGGATCCTGTCTGGCAGGTTAAAGTTCTAGCTCTTTTGGCATGAGCTAGACTTATTTCTGGAGCTGAGAGAGCTCTGAAAAAGCTGCGACACCCAAGTTAACCCAGCTGGCTTCATATGGAGAAGTGCGGAATCAAACCCAGTTCGCCAGGTGAGGGTCTGTTGCTCTTAACCACTACACCATGCTGGCTCTCAGTGCACTGGTGTCCACAGACAAACCAAGGTTTGTCAAGGCCTTGCAATGTGGCCCCAGGGTAGCAGCACAGAACACTGACTTTAGTCTTCACAGCTGGGCAGGAATGTTTTGGAAAAACAATATGCATCCAAGCTTGTGCTAAAACCTCAGAAACCAGAAAAAGACTTCCTTGGGAGATAACCTCTTGTAAACCTCCAACCCCATCAGCACCTCTTCCTGCTACACCATTTACTCCCAATGAGCATCCTTCGGCAAAAAGTTAAGAGGCTGCAAAGATGCCCCATCCTGCTGATTGTACTGACTTACACTGCATAATTTGCCTTGAGTCTCAGTGAGAAAGACAGACTGTAAATAAAGTTATCTGAACCTACATTGCTCATCAATACCCTGAGTTTCTTTCCACTACTTCTCTCACCCTTGCACACCGATTTCAAGCTCTGCAAAAACCCCAGTTTCCAACTGGGAACAAAATGGGGAAGGAGATCAATTACAGCTAGCTACATCTGCCTAACACGCATGATCAAGAGACTGCAGAACTTGCAATTAAAATCTCTCTCTCTCACACACACACACACACAGAAATCTAGGAGTCTCGTTCCCTGTTGGCCCCTTGTTCCAACTGTCACACAGTGACTCACTGCCTGCAAGGCACCAGTTCAGCAGAGTTGCTTTATCTGGCCAAGCTACCACAGGGGTTGCTTTTACAATATTCCACTACTTCCAAAATACAGTGCCAGGTCATCCCTGAAAGGAAAGGGGGGCACAGAATTTCTCTTTTCCAAATTCTTGTTGAGGGCAGAATACGTTCCATTTCAGTGCCTTGCCCCAGTAGTTATTCTAATGGACTGGCATGGCACTGAAGCTGCTGGAGCTCTTTCATACATCTTAAACAATTTGTATATCTTAAGGGTTTTTTTTTTCAAAAAGTACTGATGCCAGAGAGTTGTATGTTGCTACATACAGATATAATACATGTAGGCCAAATGAGGATACTCAATAAATTGTGGGGCAGAAGGAAGAGAGGGGTCAAAGGCGGCTGTGCGAGTTTTGCTCATTTCCACCTCACACACAAAAATTGCTTGTTGGAGAAAGCTGTTCCTTGCCCTATAGCTCCTTCACAGGCACACCCTACCAAAAGAAGCAGGGGAGGGGGAGGCAGGGTCCAAGACAACGTGCCAGAAGGATGCTCCACTTTACAGACACAGGGAGTAATTTCAAGGGCTGTATGACAGCTGCGTTCAAGCACATGCATACAAGGGTCTCTTACTAACCTCAGGTTATGTTCGGAATTTACTTGGATCACCATTTCCCCCCTTTTACACTGATGAAACAGTCAGTGAGATGCAACAGCTTATTCCATCATCAGGATTCAGAGACTGAATTTTCTCGCCTCTACACGCCCAGGCAACTGATGACAAGGGTCAATCCTGATCATACAGTGCCACTGCCATCTTTATTTCATTTAACTGAAAAGTGGGAAATAATTAACTTTAAAGAAACAGGCCCACAAAACAGTTAAGAAGAAGAATCATACCTAAAAATAGTATCTCGGAGACAAAACCCCTATACCCCTTCCTACCCATGTTTTCACTCTGTCTCTGCAAACAAGACAGAGCACTTCTACTTCAAGACTAAATGTCACTGGATTGTATGTGATAGGATTATGGGCTCTGCAGCTCTCCATTCACTTTCTGCCTTCCATGCCATAGCAGACACTGTCCGTTGCTAAGCTGCAATCTTCCGTTGCTATGTTATTGTGTGTGCCAGAACGTGACTGGCTAAAAATGTTTTCCATGGCAAGTTATGTACTATTGCCCAATAAGTTTTGAAAGGAAGTGGAGTCTCAGAGCACAGGTGAGCTGGATAGATCAGTGCAGCAAAGCAACAACAGTGGAGTGCCACTCCACCCACAGAGAAAGAGAGAGGGGGGGACAAGCTCCACTCTCATAGTGTCAAGCTCTTAAAACAGCAACTACACAGACCACCCAGCTACAAAAAGAGGATACGCACACACCACGAGCAGTGGCAGTTTTTGTGAATAATTCAAAGACTTCACTAGCAACTTTGTGACAATAAAATGGACAGAACCACTTCAGCCAGCAGGCAGGATATCACATTGTTGAATGCTCCCATCCACAACAATACTCCTGCAACAGAAACAGATTAAAAACTGCGCTTGAATTTTCTGCTCCAATGTGCTATTTTTTCTCAAAACAGTATTAGTACCGCAGCCATTCTATTACCTCATTTGACAACTTGTGTAGCCAGCCTTGCTTTTGGAGAGGCCCACTGTAGTCCTGGTCCTTCCAAACTCCAGAGTCGAAATTCAGAAGGTCACAGATGACATGAATGAGGCTCCAAGTTCAACTGCTATCACCTCCAGCTCAACATATTCCAGGTGACAAGGCTGGAACAGACCTTTTTCTAATCCCATCACCACTATTTCCAGAATCAAAAAACCTGAGATTCAAATAATTAAGCATCAGAGCCAAAATCTGAAAAAGGAGCCTAAGCTCATAGCAACAGGAATGAACAGCTTCCTCCACCTCACAACCTGTTCTCAAGAAGGTCAACAGCAGCCCTAACTGAGGGCAAAGGCCATCTACTTTCAGCCTCTGTATCAATATTAGAAGTTCTAAAATGCTCATTTGAGGTTGGAACATGATTGGAGGGGTGCTAAGAAGGCTACTTTTGGGCAGGAACCCACGGAACGGAGTTCTGGCTGGCTCCTGAGTTGGCCACGCCTACAACCAAAACCTCTGGCATGTGTGGCTACAGAGCACGCTGCCCTCCCCACATTACACAAAAGAGGGAAAGGCAGCATGTTAAAATTCCATCTTTCCCTCTGGGGAGCCCATGGGGATTTCCTAGTCAATTTCACTCCCAGGCAGTCAGCTGAGAGTGAAATTGACAAGGAAAAGCCTCTCTTTGCCTTCCCTTCTCTAGCTGCCTTTCTTTCCCTCCCGGATCTGATCCCAGGCACTTCAGCAGCGCCTTTCCCCGGCCATCTGATTCGGGGGGGGGGGGGGTAGACTAGAAAGGCAATGCTGAAGTGGGGCGGAGAAGCTCGGGGGGAAGGGGGCGGGAAGAGGCAAGCTTCCATGCCTGCTCTGTGCTTCCCAGCCCCCCACCTAATATGCTAATGAGCTGTGCTGCCAGGGGTGTTGCCTGCTAATGAGTTCCTGCTGGGCTTTTTCTACAAAAAAAGCCCTGGTGCTGAGGTACATTCTTTGATGTGCTTCATATTTTAGCTGTGCTTTCTTTTAAATCTAAGGCAACAAGTAGTCAGACATCCTGATGTGTGTCCTACCACCCTAGAACAGAATGAGAATTTTTTTCTGCACTCCTCTCTGCTCCTGCAGGCCCCTTCCAGCCACCAGAAGATCAATCTCAGGGCCACAGGACCAGCAGGGAGGAGTAGCCTCATGGGCTGGGGGTGGGGTGGGCAGTGGAGCGAATATTAGAATTTGCTCCTCCTTCTTCCACAAGAGGTCAATTTCTCCTTTGTGCCTTCCTCCTCTAAACCACCAGCTGGCACAGCTGCTCCCCCTTACAGATCCTGCAACCAAAAGAGTAACCTTTCCAGGAGTTGGAAGGGGCTGCAGGAACTGAGAGCAACTTGGGGAGACTTATGTATAGAGTGAGCTGCATACCCACTGCTGAGCTATTCTGCGATGTGCCTTTGTGGATGAGGTTTAGCTATGTAACAGACCAAGGTATCCTCTAGCACAGGGGTGGGCAAATTGCGGCCCGGGGGCCACATGCGGCCCGCCACAGAGTTTTTTGCGGCCCACCAAGAAGATTTCAGGACTTCAAGAAAATTGAGCCTAAATTCAATTTGCTCTCTTATCCCATCACTGCTGATATTGATATAGCACCTGAGGAGCTGCAGCTTGAACTTATTGACATGCAGTCAGATCACACTGTGAAAGAAATGTTTAATGCTGTGACATTAGTTGCCTTTTACAAATCTTTGTCTGCTGAAAAATTTCCATGTATGAAGAAATTTGCTGGGAAAATGTTCTTTATACTTGGGTCTACATATATTTGTGAGCAAAGTTTTTCTTGCATGAAGATAAACAAGAGTAAATATAGATGCTCTTTGACAGACATTAACTTGCAGGCTGTGATGAGAATCTCAACAAGCAATCTCACTCCTGATTTCAAAAAAATTGTAGAAAAGTGTGATAGGATACATTTGTCTCATTAAACTGATTCTAAAATTAAATGTGCTTGCAGCTATAGATGATATGAAATTAGCACAATAAATAAATTGAATAAAACTACCACTATTTTATTTCATTTATATTTATTGATTTTTATGATACAATTTATACCTTTTCTGAAATACAAAGTTAACTAATGAATGCAATCATTTTAAAAGGTGCGGCCCTCCGCTAACCTCCGCTCCCAGAAAGTGGCCCCCGAACCAAAACAATTGCCCACCCCTGCTCTAGCAGGACTGGAGAGACCACACAGATGCTGTTTTTCCGAATAAAGATTTCTTCTTCTTCTTTGCTTAGTATAGCTGCTCTCTACTTTCCCCGTACTGGGATCTATAAACCAACACAGATGGGTTTGTAAGAACTGAACAAACAGGGATATTTTTCCTTCACCACACCGGATGCAAAAGGAGAAAGTGGTGACAAGCTACTGAAGAAGGAAAAGTTGCCAGTGGAACACAGTGGCCAAGCACGAGAGCCAGAAAATCCTTGATCAAATCTCACCTCAGCCGATTGGCCTCAGACAAACTGCTATTTTGGTAGCCTCCAACCCCTCCATCTGCAGTACAGAGTTAACAATACTGTGATCTGGCCACAGTTGTCCCTGCTCTGAAAATAACATGTGGTTAGTGCGTCAGACTACAACTGGGTTCAAATGCCCGCTCTGCTGTGGAAGCCTGCTGGGTGACCTTGGGCCAGTCACACTCTCTCAGCCTAATTTACCTCTCACAGGGCTGTTGTGAGGATAAAATGGAGGAGGGAGGAATGATGCATGCTGCTCTCAAGCTTCTTGAAGGAAAGGAAGGATAAAGCAGTATGAAAACAAATAAACTACTGCAATATGCTGCCTCTATGAACACTACTGGGAAAACTCAGCTCATTCACAATGCCACTGCAAGGCTGTTCATGAGCACAGGTAGGAGCAAACACATCTTGCTCATTCTTAAGAGCCCTGATAATTACCAGTTTGTTTTCTTTTCTGGACAATGCAAAGAGGTCTGGGGTTAGGTTATCTCGGTATGGCTGGAAAACGTATGCTACAACAACCTTGCTAGAGCTAAGCTGGGGTCTGGGTTTGGCCAGTGCCTGGGTGGGAGATCTTCAGGAACCGCCAGCCGAAGCTGCACTGAGTGTGCCCATGGAGGAAGACAGCAAGCCAAAACTAGAATATAAAATGTAATGAATCTGAAGGACTGCATGTTGCCATACAGGCCTGCCCAATTGTTAAGATCCTTGTCTGAGGCCCAGATCTGGGTGCACTTGCCCTCTAGGGACTGGCCACCAGGGCTTAGGACCTCCTAATCTTCTTCGGGGAACTCACCCCTAGCCCACATCTCTCTGTCTGGCAACAGAGCACTTTGCTATAGACTAATCTGCTGCCGTTACCTTTGGGTTGTGTTATGTTGCATTTCAGCATTGACTGATCGTTCTGTTGTATTTTAAACACATGGTAATCTGCCTTGAGAACTCTGGTTGGTATTTTTTGTAAAAACGAACACAGGTCAACTAGACCAGGCTGTTGTAGGGAGTACTGAGATAATCTACTTGGAGTAGTTGTGAACCTTCTGAAGGATTTATATATGTGAGAAGTTACTACAAAGGAAAATAGCAGAAAATGGACCAACGCCTTGTTGGTTCCTCAGATAGGAAAGCCACTGCTTTGTACTGTAAGCATTATTATGGCCGTCACCCCACATGTTTGCAGAGACTCTGTAGTCAAGAGTTAAACCAGCAGAAGAGATGATTTGAGACAGGAGGAATAGTCTGTTCAGCCAAGTGTTTCAATTCCCCGTGTCCTCCCTGCCCCCTTCCAAAACAGTACCAAAGCAAGAGACAGCTGCAGCTTATAAGGAATGTGAGGGGCCCAGCCAGGGACTTCGGGGAGGGAAACGAGGCTATATATGGCCATGGAGGCAGAATCAAATTTTTATCAATGAACGCGGGAGCACAGGCGCCCGAGGAGAGATAACGGAGAAGCTAAGCTGCTCAGCAAGGGTACGGGCAAGACTAACAGCACCTGTCATTCTCCTTCCCCGCCCCCCCCCCCCCAACCCAGCAAAAGACACCTCCCCCCCCCCCCATTTCTGCCAAGAAGGAGAGGCACAGCCCTGCTTCCACTTCGGCAGATGTCCAGCACAGTTGACAGCACAGAACGACTCAAGTCTCAGGGAAGGCGGCGGGGGGGGGGGGGGGGGGGGACACCATCCCGCAACACAAGCTGGCGTATTTGCAGTAGGAATCCTAACATACGAAGCAATCTCAGCCCACAGCTATCTCCTTGACAGAGCCAGATGAGACTCCTACCCCTCCACTGATACCGCCCCCCTTCTCAGAGAATTCAGACTCAAGCACTTTTTGGCATCCAAACTAAAGTCGTAAGGAGGTTAACCACTAGCTTGTGAGATCTGACTCATCCAACATTTTCTTTCCAGCAGCAGCCAACAGTGCGCCTCCAGCAGCTCAGAGGCAAAACATAAACAAGACAGCTTCTTCCAGTTGTCTGACCCTAACAACTGGTACTCAGATATACTATAACTGAACATGGAGGGTCAATTTAACCATTGCAACAAATAACCTTTGACCTAACCTCTCTTTTTAAAAGCTACTTGAGTGAGTGGCCGTCTCTGTATCATGCATGTATTATGTATCTGTATTACGCATGGTACGTTCAGAAGTACTTTCCCTTGTCCATCTTGAACCAGCTTCCAAGCAATGTACTTCAGTGTCTCCCAAGTTCTAACTTTAAAAACTCCTCCACCCAACACTGCTGTCTCAACTATACATGGAGCCCCATGACCTCCACCTATCTAGCTGGCCCTGCACATGGAGTAAGTAGCATTTCATAACATGCTATGTTGGAGGTGCCACAAGGTATTTAGCAACCCAGCTTTCTCTCCTCTTCAGGACTAGATTCCACCACATTGCTGGTGCACCAAGATGGCTGACTCCTGCCCCATACTTTACCTGTAATCTGTCCACAACATCAAACAAAAAGTCATCATGCAGATGAAATACCCATCATAACCCGGCCTGTGCTCCTAATTATCAAACTGCCTTGTTCCTAGAGCCCCCCTCCTAGAAAGTGGTGTGTTCAGGGAAAGTCCCTCTCTTCATCCTATGAGAAATGGGTCCCTTCTAAGACAGTGCTTTCCTCCTCAGCCTGGTGCCCTCTGACCTACCGACCCTCATTCACCATGACACCAGAGGAATTTTCAGCATGTGTGGCTTGGCAGTATGAAGTCCCTAAAAGCCTCTTCAAGAAACACCTCTGCCTCTCTAGGTGAGCAGCGTTGGTCTTAAGGGAAATAAATTGTTCTGAGAGCTGAGAGGCTCAAACTTCCGAAATGTCTAGAGGGCTAGCAGGCAGATTCGTGTTATCTATGCTGTGCATCACCGCAACGAAGGGAAAAAATGCAGCTTTCTGTTACAGCTGCACAGACAGAGGACAAGGACAAGCAAACCTGGAAAATGAAAGCAAACGCACACTTCTGTTGCATATGACCTACTCCCATTCAAAAGAAGATTATGTCAGCACCAGTGCTCCCTCTAAGCTGTGGAGTCTTGTGAGCAAAAAAATCTACTTTGTGAGCTACTGGCTTTAAAGCTGTGAGCGAGCAATTTGGCTACTGCATAAATTAGTTTGCTCTGGAGCCATCCTTCCTGAGCTAAGACAAAAATCTGTGAGCTGGAGGCTAAAAAACTGAGCTAGCTCACACTAACTCAGTTTAGAGGGAACACTGGTCAGCACAACTCTCCCGCCCACTCCAGAGACCTATAGGAATAATTCTCTGATGTCTCACCCTGAATTTAAAAAAAAAGAGGTTTACCTTTGTTTCTCCGCTGCTGTCAGATTCGGACACCTGATAAGTGAGGTCTGTCTCCTCAAAGCCTGTAGCACTCATGCGCTGGTCAGTGGTAGGGTCTGACCGAGGAGGGGAGTCAGGAGAGTTCAAGCATGTCTGGATCAGCGCTTTCCCTGTCTCACTGGTGATCATGGGCTGCAGCTTCCGTGTAGCAAATGTGTAGACGTGGCCCGTTTCACTGGCCACCAGCAGCAACACTTGAGTGCCCGTTAGGGTAGAAAGTTCATAGGCCTACAGGAGAGCAAGAGAGAGAGGAACAACAGTTAGCCATGACCCTGGTTCTTAAGGAGCACGTGTACTAAAGCCTCCGGGTATTAAGAAGGTTCAGATGTTGGTCGGTCTTGCATATCTCTCCAACACAATATTAAAAAGGATTCCAAAGCAACATTCCGTGGGGGCATCCTTCCCCATACTTGCAAATACAAAATACCGCATAGCCCTGGGGTATTGGTAACAGCTTGTTTTATGCCAGCGACCAAGGTTGTGCATATTCGGCAGAAGCACAGAAATCTGCACCCCAGGTCTCAAGTTTCTGTTCCGTAAGGCAGTGAAATTAGGTTTGGAAGCTGCTAGATATGAGACAAGACCACGTTGCCTTCTTTGGCATCAGACCATTGCACTTCGTTATCCAATGACTGGCAGCAAGCCTTCCAGGCAAGAAATCTTCCCTAGCACTGCCTCTGAAATCCTCTGAAATAACATACCCCCACCACAAAATCGAAGTTAGAACAGCAGCGGGCCTTCACACATCCAACTCCCATCATTTGTTCACCAGTGTGGTGGAACGAGCCTACTCTGGCCTGCAGGCCCCATTCCGCCCTGCCCTCCCAGGTTTTCCTCAACAGCTGGAGAGGCCTTTCTTCCACTCTTGGGTAGCCCGTCACCACCGCCTGACCCTTTTCAGGAATTACCCACAGGGAGGGTCAAGGCACCCAGCTTCCCTTTCACGTTCTGAGGCCTTGCCACAGTGTCTCCCGCTGCCCAGCACCTGGCCACCCCAGGGACAGATTATATGAAGTATTTATTAAAAAGAAAATGTTCATAAGCATATTTTAACACAGCACCAGATTTAGGCAAGGGGTACAAAAGAAATAGGTAAAACGCAAATCCTCTGTCCCTCTCTCTATACATGCCCTGTCAGCCAAAATATACCACAGGCTCTTTAGGTTTAGAAGTTATAGATCTCTACATAGATCCCATTGCCTGGAAGCTTCCTTCATCTCTCTGGGCCAACCACATGGTCAATGGCTGCCTCCTTAGTTGGGAGTCCTGCCTCCTCTCATGGCCTCAGCCCCCAAGGAAAAGAGACCTCCTTCACGTTGCACGGAATTTTTATCATATCTGTTTCTCCCCCACTGACCAGGTCACACCAGAGAAGCTTTTCCTTGGGCTTCTTCCTGGAGATTATACCTGGATCCATTCTAGCCCAAAGTCCTCCAAGTCTCAGTTTCCTGCTTGGAGGAAGGGAAAAGCTTGACCCACCCATTCTCTCTCCTGCTAGATCTATTAGCATTTGTATGAGGGTGAATTGAGGTATGTCTGGGAAGCAGTTGAACTGACCCCCACCCAGCCTGGTGTCCATCCAGAGGGAAAAGAACTGTTAAAACGTTATGTGGAGGTTTGGCACATTTCAAACTTCCTAGGAAAAAAGGCATTTCTTCATACCAGGTATTACAATCTTCTTGCCCTACCATTTACCAACTTTAACTACCTCTTCACCAAACTATGTGTAGGTTTCAAAGTCACACCTACTCCCTTCAGCAAAGATATGTCTCTACATTGCAATGGGTTGGGCGCAGCTGGCTTTTCCCACTCAATCTCATCTAATTCCCCTCCTGGCTACAGCCCTCTTCCCACAAGGCTTTTGTCCATGCAGGTTCCATGATCCTCAGCATAGCCTTTTTTGGGTGGTCAAAGAGGACACTCTCCTTCCCTTTTTCACCAGCAGAAAAGTTGGTTGGATCCAACCCAGTATGTTTCATTCCACTCTTAATTTTTATTATAATTATCAAAGTAGTGAAGCACTCTGCGAAGCTGAAAGATACATTAGGACAGCACTGCATTGAAAATACAACAGGTGATGGGGCAGGTGATGCTCTGTATTCTTGGTGCTTGGGGGAGGCAACAGTGGGGGGGGGCCTCTAGTGTCCTGCCCCCACTGCTGGACCTCCTGATGGCACCTGGTATTTTTGGCCACTGTGTGACAGAGTGTTGGACTGGATGGGCCATTGGCCTGATCCAACATTGGCTTCTCTTATGTTCTTATGCTCTCTTATGAGAAAGGGAAAGTGGAATCTTAAAAGTCCACTTTCAGAGAATGGTGGGTTGAACGCTATAAATTAATTAAAATGAGGACATACCACCTCGAAGACAGAATGGCTATTGCCCAGTGATTATAATGGTTAATGAGGAAAAGATGGGCAAGCAAATGAAGGAGAGAGATGGCCCCAGGGTATTACTAACTTGTCTGGTATTTGTGAGCTGGAAATGTGGCCTCCAAGTTGGAAAGGTTCCAATTTTGCCAGGGAAAACATAAATGCATGTTTCTACACCCACAACTTGCTAGGCACATCACCAGACATCTGGTGAAAAGTACTGCTTCTCCATTTCAACATTTGCTGCAGCCTCCACCTCACAGCTTTGGTTCCGTTGTCATGATAAGCATTGATCTGCTAACTTCAAGCCTGTTCGTGACTCCTTTCCTTACCCTCTAGAGTTTCGAAACACAAAACCAGCTCTCTCACAAGCACCAATTTGTGGGGTGGAAGAAAGGACCCTTTCCAAACAGCAAGTACTCCAGACATTCTGAATCAATCATACATCTGACAGCAATGGGGTGCCTATTCCATGCAGATCATTAATGCCCAAGTGTGGCAGCTATGGTGTAAGAGAAGGCTGTGAGGCAACTACCTTCTGGACTGAAGACTATCCAGTCCCCCACTCTGGCCCTCTCCTACAGGTTCTTGAAACCCCAGCCATCCACAATCAAATAAAGGAAGGACACAAGCTTTGAGTAAAGGATTGGTAGTCTATAAACTCTGTGTTCTCAAAAGGTCTCTTTTTTTGGAAACAGGCTAGACCAAGGCTGTACTTATTTGTGTGGTAAACAAAGACCACTTTTTTTAGATTTTTGACTTGACAGACAAGATGGAGATGAACAATAACACACAAGATGGAGAAGAACAGTAAAGATTTATTTAATAGAAAATAAAGTAAAACTGGCTCTCAAGTAACATAAATAAATCCTGAGGGGAGATTTGATTCCCCTTTCTCTGGACAGGTTACATCAAGCAGGTTTAAGGCTGCTCTTTTCCCACATAGAGCACTTTTTCACAGAACCTACACACTCCAGTTAGGTATGATGGGCCCTTAACAGGATGGCTATTTGTCACACTAAAATAAGCTTTCTTCCATACCCGACCCCCAAACCCTAACTAAAAGCCACATGAGAGCCTGGCTAAGCTGACACTCCTTTCCAGAGCCACAAAATCCCTTCACCCTTCTTATGCTGAGGCTGGATCACCCCCCTTCCATCCAGTGCTGTTCCATGGGCTCTGCTTGGCTGACAGTCATTTGGCACTGTGTGAGGCCTAAATCATAAGCATTGGTTCAGAGCCCTGAGGTGGACTTTTAAAGATGATTGCCACACAAAGTTTGCGGATTTTTTTTAAAAGATTGGGGGGTTAACCCTCCCAAGTAGCCAGTGAAGTGACCAAAAAAATGACCAAACCCTTAGAAGTACTTCTGGGAAGCAGAGGAAGGGAGTTTTGGAAACATGACTGCCAACTGTACAAGATCTGGGTTGACCTTCTGTTCCTCTTCCCAAAACAGGTACTTAAGCTTAGACATGGGGTCTTGGCTCCCGGCTCGCAGCCCATGGCCCTGAATAAGCCAGCCAGTAGATCCCAGACCAGGAGCTGGGATTTGTACTCCATATTTTTCATTTTTGCTGTTGATCTAAATTGTATCAGTGTTCCCTTGTGAGCCACTTTATGCTCAATGGCAGAAAAGTGGGATGTAAATTAAATAAATTGGATTGCCCAGTGATCTATGATGCTGTATGCAAATATGTTTTAAAAAGTAGATCAGCGGCAGGGGGTGGGGGACAGGAAGGATGGGGAAAACCATGTAATCAACCAAGTGAAGGGGAGAACTGAAAACTGTCCCGATGAGCAAAGGGGTGGAAACAAGGACATGGGCTGAGCAGGCATGGAGTGGGAGAAACAGACCCACTACAGGGGAGGAAGTGAGGACCAGAAGAGAGGTACTGGGATTTCCTGTGAGCCCCCCCTCTTCCATACAAATACACACGATATCATTAACTGTGAGTTTCATGTTAGACACATGCAAAAATGGGGAGGAGGACAAGGAGACATGAGATTAGGGGTTTCATGGCCCAACAACTACTAAATAGCTGCACACATTGCACACTACAGGGGAGTTTCTAGTGATAAAGAGATAGCGACTCCCAAGCCGTCTGGTGTCAGCATGTTCTGAACACTGGATGTTTTGGCAGTTCAAGCTCCTATGGACAATCCTGCTGCATCAAACCAGGGGTCCACCGAATCCAGCCTTCCAGCAGTCAGCAAGACTGCCCCCCCTTCCGTGCAAGAGCCCAAAAGCAACAGTCCTCCCATGATCCCTCTCAGTAAGGAGATTCTATTTACCTATCATATCTAAAAGTTTTTTCCTCCACACATTTGCCTTTCTAAACCTCATCTAAGCTCTGTGCCCTAGCATGTCATCCTTTTTGCTGGCCAACAGCTAGAAAGTGGAGAATTGCTGCTTTTGTGTTTAATGTGCAGAAACTCAGCTTCCCAAAAACTTGTATATGCCACTCATCTATTTTGTCCATTATAGACAGATACTTTTTGTACTAGCACAGCATGAAACAACCCTCAGACCTACTTATCTCTTAAACCCTAGGCACCGCTCTCAGCTGACTCACTTATCACTTTACCCTCTTGCTGTCCTGCTCAGAGAGAGAGGTACAACTTTCTTCCCTTGTGTCTGCATAAAACACAGCACAATTCAGGCTTTGGGGGCTGCTAAGCACTCTTTATAGGCTCAGTTGAGAATATGTTCTGACTCAAGAGGGCACGTGAAAACGATACTGTACTGAATTTTAAACCTAAGTTTTGTACTCCAAGGGGCATTCGGAAGTTGACTTCCATGCCCCCAGTGTAGTTTCTCTGTTAAACATTTATCTAGCATAAAGGCTGGGTGACACATCCTGTGCTTTAGAAAGCAACAATCCAAGAAGCAAACGGGGTGAAATGTAAAAGAAGAACACAGAGTTTGATCAAAGCAAGGATGGAGAGACAGGAGGAGAACCTTCTATTCCCAAAACTTCAATTAATCAGATGGTATCTATATGGGCTCTCTTTGTACGCAAGTCCACTGTATTGTTTTTTTTAAAACACAGCACAACAGCTGTGTTAAACAACACAACAGAAATACATTTTGTGTAATGAAAGCACACTTTTTTCTGTGGGTGTGCGTGTCCCACCAAAGTTTCAGATCAAACTGATTTTCAGAGCCCTTCCAGGGGTGTAGCACTGGCAAAGCTACAGCTTGCTCCAGAGACACATTAAGTGCTGCTGTAGAAAAGGCACATACATTTTGACATGACTGTCACAAACACCTTTGGGATGACAACGATCTCCTCCTTACTCAGTGCCTGGAATGGTTTTGGAATAGTTTTAAAGAGTTTTTGGTTTGTGAAAAAATAACAGCATATCCATAAACGTACTCACACAGTCCTTCAAAAAGAATAGGAGGGGGATACTACAAAGCTACCACTCTCAGCAATGACTTCTTGTCACTAACCACTAAAAGGAGGGATTCCCACAGTAAAAGTAAGGGGAAGTTGTTCCTGAACAGAAATCATCACATAAACCACACTAGTCACATTCTAAGGGCAAAACTATGCTACGGTGGAAGACCCTGGATTGGATCTTCCCACTGGATTTTTTTTTTTACCCTAAATGCAACTTGGGAGCAGAGGTTCCCTACTTTGGATCAGGACTAAAGTGCTAGACATGAAGGGACTTAAGTATTTTCCTCTTCACCAGTTTTTCAGTCAAAACCTCCACTTCCCTCCAGTGTGCAATTACCCAAAGCAGGTTAAGGCAACCAGCCAAAATAGGGCACTTGTCTTTCCCCACCAGTACTAACTGGGGGAGAATAATTTCACCAGCAAAATGCCAGAAGGGGAAAAAATCAAGATCTGTCTCTCCTTGTCCTGCAACATAGCCTCAAATAGGGCTACGCGTGTTGCCAGATCTCCAGTATATCATGTAGTTTGGCTTTAGCTGTCAACACAAACCTTTAGCTCATCCAGCCCTTCCTGACAAAACAAATTCCAATTATTCCCATTTCACAGCTAAAGAACTGAGGCCAAGAGAGACCTGCAAAAAGGGCCACCCACTAAGCCCACTGCAGAGCTTTATTTATTAAATAATGCATTTAAATACTTAGACCTTTTGCACCATCAAAGGGTTGGCATGTGCACTGAAGGCCACGCCCATCAGACTCTCAACTACACCACCACGGTGGGCTCATAAGCAGTTATGGCTCTCCTGCCAAAAGATAAAACAACCCTCAACTTTATTCCCATCCCACTTGCAAGGCACTCTCTTCACGCTCTGTATGCCAAACCCCTTCCAAAAAACTTCTTTAAAAGTTCAGACTCCAGCTCTATGGTGGCCGTGAAAGTCCACGAGCAAGTCACTTGCCTTCCCATCTGACCTGTCTCAAAGAGTTGTGCTGACGACTAAAAAACACTTCACCAGTTAAAACCTCAGGGCAAAGGACTGGTGCACCAGCTACAGCTATTCCCCGAAAAATGTGATTCAGCCATGATGATCCACATTCTCAGATCACAGCCAGGTTAGATTACTGCAATGTGCTCTACAAGGGGTTACCTTTGAAAACTGTCTGGACATTTCAATTGATACAAAATGCAGCAGCCAGTCTATTGCTGTAGGAAGGAGATCACACTCAAAAGATTTATTTCCTCTTAAACAAAGCCATATCACTAACAGAGAAGTCAACAGCTAAGAATCCAGAGGAAACAAGAGCAAAGACTGGCTCCCTTCAGCCAGCAGCAGCTTCCTCTGCCAGAGCAGAGAACACAATTCTTTGATTCAGAGTAAGTCATCAAGGTTGAGAAAACTATCAAATACAGAAGTTGAAACGATGAGGAAATATACTCATATTAGAAAGACGAAGAACATTTTAACTTTTCAAAGTACCCATGTGATTAGACAAGTACAGGAACAAGCTGCACATTTCCCCTCACCCCATTTTCACACAAGACTTAATAATACTAGTTAGGGGATTAGAAGAAAATTTCTTTACAGAAAGCACAATATTTGGAATTCTGGACAGATGTGCTCAGAGTTCACAATTGTTCTGCAGACTTGTAGGAATCCCAGCTGTCGCAATGCTAATCTGCCTCACTACAAAGTTACAGATAGGTGGGCAGACAGGAGTTCTTGGTACAGAGTCAAGGAGGCCATATTGATCTAAACTCTGGTGTACATTCAAGAACAAAGGCACTGTGGTAATTGGTGACTAAAAAGGGTCTCAAAAACAGAGCTGCAAGATTTAGCTGGCTTAATTGGTAAAATAATTAACTGAAGCTTTAGTTGATTAACTGGTGGGAGCCAACTGTAATTGGCGAGGGCAAGATTTAAAGGACTGAGAAACTCAAGGTCGCACCTGTTAATTTTTTGGCACTATTCTGAATATGGAAGGCTATTGTAATAGGGAATGACAAAAAAGAAAATCTTAAAAGACTGCTTACCCGTCTAAAATTGAGGGATGGCTTTATTTACTAAATTCTAAGTTTTCAAGCATCCTTCCATACCTCAAAAAGGCACACAAAAGTGAGGCCTTGGCAACATGCAAATTAACTGAACCTTAACCAATTAATTAATTGGGGAAAAGAGAGATGATGGGAGCCAAGTGAAAACCTGATGTCCCATCAATGCTGGAACTAAGCAAGCTGTCTGATTGTGAGACCACTTGTAGCCTTCGTGTAAAAGCAACATAAAAATATTCTTTTAAAGAGCAGATGATCGGCCAACTGTAAATTTTAATATGCCGACAACCCTGCTGTATGCAGGACTGTCACTTGGAAAGGAGATCCAGACCAAACATCTGCCTGGGTAATCCCTTTCTAGAGTATTCTAATGTACTTTATTCATAAACATTAATTCCCTCAATAGTATGGAACAAAGTTACTTACAAGGAACAAAACAGTGTTTACCAGATTCCACAAGATGAAAACTTTCAAATAGAAAAATCTGCACTATACCTTACCAAACACATGCCTTATGGTGAATCAAGACCATTGATCATTCACCAAGAACAGTATTAGTCTACTCTGACAGTAGCTCTCCAGGGTCTCATAACTCTTCCCCATCATCTTTTAACTGGCGATGTTGGGGATTGAACCTGGGACTTTCTACATTCAAAGTAGCTCCCCCACCCCAGTAAGCCCTGGCTCCATCCCACATTCAACTAAATGGACCAGTAGGGAGAATACAGCTTCCTGGAAACATAAAATTGTGCCAGATTCTTTTTTTTTTAAACAAATTTTATTATTTTTCTACTTGTTCAAAATTTTACATAGTTACTTTCAGAATATTATCATCACTAACCTATTTTCTATATAACTATGTATTCCAGTTACAATTCAAAACCTTTAGGACTTCCCGCCTCACCTATACCATTATATATATAACAACAATTATAAAGATTAAAAAGTATTAACTCTTACAGGTAACATATTTGGTTATAAAAAAATTTTAAACATTTAAAAGTATTATCTAAATATCTCATTCTTCTAGAAACATTTCTGAGTCTTGATTATTCAATTTTCTTGTCCATTTGTCCATTTCTGCCATAAATAGCAATTTTCTCAACCATTCCCATGTGTCTGGAGTTTTCTCACATTTCCAGTTCTGAGCATAGACCATTCTCGCTGTAGTCACCATATACCAAATTGTGCCAGATTCTACTTAGTTGATAGCTAACACACTCTAGTTGTCAGAATATTTTTGTTTGTTACTTTCTTCCTGTAGGAAGCAACTGAACAAAGGGCAGGTTTTACTGCAACAGGTACAATTAACTGGGAACCTCTACTGCACAAATCCAATTGAAATGAAATGAGTCTTACGTAAAGGTACAGCTGGGTTCCTGTATGACATCCATTCAATTCATAGTTCCCAGTGAATTCCACTCAATAACTTAACACAAGGCACTCTACTTTGCACTTTAAATCAAATCAACCTAATTGTATGCATATTTCTCCCCTGTAAGGGCTGCTACTGATGTTCAACAAGACCTGCATCCCACCTACTCATCAACTAAGCGCATACTACAGTCATCTGGTAGGAAAATAGCTATAAAAGAATAAGCTACTCAGGCACAGCCTGTAAGGACAAAGAGAGTGTAACTTGGGAGTGAATACAGGGACCTTTGTTGTTCCCTTGCCAATCCCCAGCCCACCCAGCTGCTTGGGCCTTGCAATGGATCTTTCAGTCACCTTTCACCTTCCTCTAACAGTGCAGTCCCAAACGGAGTCCGTAGGTTTGCCCTCAGTTTAGGATTGTTCTGTACATCCTTTTCCCTGCAATTTCCCATTCCTAGCATTTGCTTGGATGACTTTACAAAACAGTTAACAGGCCCATACAGCTTGACGTTATGGATGTTAACATTTCCACTGACCTCACATATACACATACATACACACCCACCTCAGGGTAATGATTTTCACTGTCTACATAGTTCTTAGGGTCCTTCATGCCTTTAACAAGCCCCTAAAACCACCATTCTGGTCAACAGCTACCACCCATTCCCCTTCTATCCAGGTTACAGAAAAATACAGGGTTGGATCTATCAGCAGAAGATGCTAACTTTTTATTTATTTATTTATTTGTTCGCACTTCTATCCTGCCTTTCCAGCGAACTGGCTCAAGGCAGCTCACAACATACAGTACCATCAAAGTGGTTTACAAAATAGTGGATCTTTCTCATGTCCCCCTGCCCCAGTAGCTATTTCCAACACTGGGGATGCAGAAGGGGATAAAATTCTCTCTTTTGTGGGGTCTTACAATCTGGGAATAAACTCTCCTAGGGTCAGAAATTATGTAGGAGGGGAAATGGGAATGCATGAAAGATCTGCAATCCTTGTGTTTATGGCTCACTAGATTCAACACATCATCGTGCTCTGCTTATTTATTTCAGCCAGGATACATTCAGGTTTTCTGTAACTGGTTGTATTCTAAAAAGAGAGATTATAAAGCTCTAGTATGCATGGAAGATTTACCTTGTGGCTTTACTACTGACACCCTAAAGTGGGAGGACTGGTTCCTGTTACACAATTGTTGGGGAACATGCATATGTCATCCATGTTCAGAAACAGAATCTTCATTATTTCAGGTCTTACTCCCAGTTCTGGGTTACAAAATCAGACCCTAGGTTTATGTCTAATCCCTCCCTACAGATAGGCAGTGGGTCCCTTTGAGTGCCAGTTTGGTGTAGTGGTTAAGTGTTTGGACTCTAATCTGAGAGAACTGGGTTTGATTCCCCACTCCTCCACTTGCACCTGCTGGATGACCTTGGGCAAGCCATAGCTCTGTACCAGCTGTTCTCTCAAGGACAGTTGTCTCAGAGCTCTCTCAGCCCCACCTACCTCACAGGGTGTCTGTTGTGGGGAGGGGAAGGGAAAGGAGTTTGTAAGCGCTCTGAGACTCCAAGTGAGTGAAGGGCGGGATATAAATCCAATCTCCTCTTCTTCTTCCCTTTCATACTATAAATGTCTGCAACCTATGGCTAGAGAGCCAAATGTGGCCCTGTATGGAACCAAACCACAGCTCTTTTAAAATGATCAAACCTTTTAAGTTAAGTTACATTGGAAGGGTAGGTGGTGATGCCAGAAAAGCGCATATTTTAAAGGAATGGCTGGCAATGGCTTTTATGGGACTAAAGGGCTTCTAAGGGACTATTTATTGAAAAGGAATTTACAGAGACGAACAGTTGCCATAACCCAACTGCAAACCACAGTGCACTAAAACCAGATTCCCAGCCAGTGATGAGGCTCCAGAAAGGTTGTGGCATGTCAATTACCAGTAATATGTCAACTACCAGTAATATTTAGCTTTAGTTTTTGTAGATAGGTGCTCTCAAACTGGCTCTTGGTTGATCTCTGAAATTTGTTGCTTGGCTCTTTAGTTATAAAATGTTGACAATTCTTGCTTAATTCCATAAGCCATTTAGCTGTAGCCCCCTGTCTGTTAAGAGCTGATATTCATGCCAGGGAATAAGAAATCCCACTGTAGACAATACTACTACTTAAACAGGGAATTAACACATATACATACAAACAGAAATACTGCAATGCTTGCAAATATCCCAAACACACTAACCCTTTTTTACCGAATTTCATCACACACACTGAATCAGTGACAAGCATCAAGCCAGACACCAATGATCCTTCTCCCCCACCCATCCTCTCAACCTACAACAGACTTGTTCCCATCCCATCAGGTCTTTTGTCCCTGGGCCAAAAGCAATGACACAATGAACAGGGGAAATGTACTCTGATTGACAGTTCCAAATGGACCATCATTCAGCAAGAGGAAATGCTGTCACAGTAAAGCTTTCAGAACATTAGCCAGAGTCATCACCAAGTAACAGACCACAGCCTGACCTCTCAGAGCCTACACTGACCTCTCAAACAGCCTTGCCTATTGCAGATGCCCTTTTACCCACAAGGTCAGAGCTCAGAAAGGCAACCGATCCTGCAGTTAATTGGCAAATCTTGCCGCTCAGAGACTGTTCTGCCACTGCACAGCTTGGAACTAAGACCAGCACTGCTGGAACAGACCAAAGGTCCGTCTAGCCCCAGCAGCTTATTTTTCACAGCCCAGTAGGGACCCAAAAGCAGCATACAATACTGTTCAACCATTTAATCTTCATGACAGACAGACAAAACTACAGCTAAGGCTACTAGACCAACTTCAGATCCTGCCCTGATGGTCCTTAACTAACCATGGTTAGCAAAATGGCCCACATCCTTACATTCTCTCACTTGTACTAACAACAGCTTGTTTAATCACATGGTTTTGCAAGAGAACAAAGTTTGAGTCCACGGTTTAAGCATCAGACACATTTATACCCAAGCTGCTCTACCTAATTCAGAAACCATTCAGGATGGCGTATTTCCTCTCATACTTCTCTCATCCATTCTTGCCACAGAACTCTGTGGCTGAAACGCAAAGAAGTTTGTCTTGTGCAGACCAAAACAAACTCAATATTTAGGGAGGACACTAGAGTAACACTGGCAACTTTTCATTGCATTGGCACACATAATAGGGCATCCTCTCCTTCCCAGTATAATCACAAAGGGCAAACCTTTGCCAAGTGGTAACTTACCATGGTATGCACAGATCCACTAAGTAAACTCACAGAATGCATCTGAGCTCCAACTGAAGAAAAATGATGCTAAAATACCGTTAAGTCTCCAAGGTACTATTGGACCCCTGTCTGATTTTGCAGCTACAGACTTAACACAGCTACCCATCTGGAAGGATGTGGACCAAATTTGCATTTTCATCACATCAACAACCTCAGGATCTCTATGTAGACTTCATCAAGACCCTATAGTTTCCACCCTACTGAAGAATGAAAAACCAACTGGCGCTTGAAGCATGCCAGGCAGCAATCAAAAGCTCAGCCTTCAAATTTGCATTCATCAAGAAACAATGCAAAAACAGACTGAAACCTAAACAAGGGGAGAGCCCGCCAGTAGTTCAAGCTGCCCATATTCATTACTACTGTCCTGGCTTCTGCAAGGAGCTCAAAGAAGTCAAAGTATCAGGTAGGAAACACTGAATTCCTTGAGATGCAGAAGACTTGAGATATTTTCCACTCTTGATAGCATTCTTTTGTAAACCAGCCTGGGAGTGGCCTGAAGCTCACTTAAAGCCCAGGATTCACGCATGTCTCTCTACTGGGAACCCTCCAGATCACCCAAGCTGTCACATGCCACAATCAGAGAAAGAACAAGCAAAGGGCACCAAACCAGGCATGCCTGTAAGATAAGGAATTAGTAAAAATAAAGCCATACAACTGTAGCAAATCTGGTTGTATGTAAACAGTCCCTCCTCCACATTCTTCTGGCCCAAGGAAGCTGGGGGTTCTTTTTGCTTGTGTGTTTTTGAAGTATAGAGGTGTACACAAATACACACACAAAATCAATGCAGCTCTATGTCTAACTAGGGGAGAATTAACAACGATTAGCTTTTTCCATATCCAAAGTAGACCAGAATAATCCAGGGCCTTTAAACCAGGACCTTTAACCCATGACTTCGCAGTCCTGTAAGACCCAGGACTACAACTGATGTTTGGACCCAGTCCTTCAGAGTAACACTTGCAAGCAGTTTAGCTGAAGATACTGTACCTGAAGACAACACGATATGCCAATCTGGGTTTAAATACTTGCCAGTAATTCCAGACAGATATATTCCTGCATTGCCAAACTCTCCACCTCCATCACCTACAGAGGGTCTGCCCTGTGTCTCTTTCAATGCATCTGGGATAGATCAAAAATAAGGCTCACAAGAACAATCTGTGAACTGTTAAGGCAAACAAAGTCCAGCTGCCATATATTGCCACCTGCCAGGTACTCTAGGCCTCCCACTGACTGCTGTTCCCAAAAAGACAGGATTATTAAGCCCTGTGGAATGCCATGCCTAAGGAAGCGCTGAGGATCAGCAGAACAGCATTTGTCTTGCATGTAGAAGATCTCAGGTTCTATACCTGGCATTTCAAGTTTTTTTTTAAGAACCTGGTAGTAGGGCGATATAAAAGACTTCAACCCAAGAGCCTGGGGAACCACTCCCATTCAAACGGGACAATATTAACCTTAATAAATCAATGGTCTGACTTCATATAATGCAGATTAAGGTATTGGTCGACTGAACATTTCTCTTGATAGGTCAAAAGTTGGGAGGGCGGATTCAATACAAGCTGGCACACAGCAGCCATTCCAATGGATGCCCCAAGTAGCTTGGACCTAGAGTGCCTGCCTACCCCACCTGCCAGGAGAAAGCAGCTGTGCCCCTCTTGCCAATCTCAGCCTGCAGCTGCTCAACAGCCTCTCACTGCTCAACCAGGCAGAATTTGGAACAAATCTGTGCTTCTGAAGAGCAGAACTTCTCTTTAATTCTTGCTTCGCCAGTCTTCCTGCAAGCCACTGCAAAGAATCTGAAAGTGATCAGTGATATCCAGAAGTAACCAGAAAACAGGACAGCTGAGGGAAAACAGAGCCTTGTTTAACTGTGTCCATATGACAAGCAGCTGCCAGATTCTTCATCACACACCACTGGCCTGGGGAAAGCAAGAGCAGCTGTTAAAATACTTCTGAAATGGTGACGGAGTACAGAGGCCCACATTCACACAACATGCTTGGCCCAAGATACTAGACGAAGTTCAGCAATATGGTGACAGTGGAAAAGCAGACGGAGCAAGATAGTTACTACTGGGTAAGCCATTCCTACTTGGCCTTTCTTCTGCTGAATCTGCTAAATTAAGCATCTGAAGTTGCTGGTCTTGCATGCTGTTCCTCTTACCTTCCCCCCCCCCCCCCAACTGACCTGTAAGGCTTATAAATCCATCTGGCCCTCGCTGACTCAGTCAAAGAGTCATGGGGTCTTACCAGACCCTGCCCAGCACAACTGCTCAAGAAGCAAATTAACTCAGCAACAAAAAAAAGCTCTCTCTACCACCTTCATCTGGCTCAGAAAATGGCTCTGTTTATTGATCAGGCTTATCTGGCCACAGGGATCTATGCCACAGTAACCTCAAGCCTAGACTGCCATAATGTACTTCATGAGTTCTGCCCTCAAAGACACCTGGAAACGCTGGCTGGTACAGAACACTGTAGCTTGATTATTACCAGGAATTAGGTAAAGAATGTATACTATACCTATTCTGAAGTTGCTCCATTGATTACCAGTTACTTACCAGGTTCAGTTAAAGACACTGAGTATCAGCCTGCAAAGCCCTTCATCGTGTAGGACAGACATAGCCAAAAGTCTGCCTCTCCAAATATGCCCCGCTATGCTCATCTGAGCAAAGTCTGCTGAAGGTCCCACCCGGCAAGTGGGTGAAATAAGTATATGCCCACACTCAATCTGAGTTGTGGCTCCCACTCAGTGGAACAGCCTGCCTGAGAAGGTCACAGAAGTGCCCAGCACTTCTGTCATTCCACACAATGTGTAAAACAGAAGTGTTCATGAGGACATTTTGAGAGAATAGGGCTGCAGTAAAATTGTAATTGCTCACAAGGCAATTTATGTTTTGTATACAGCTGATTTTACTGCATTGTTTTCTAATTTCCATAATCCAAATTTTGCATTTCTTGACATGTATTATACTGCTTTTACTGCACTATTTTTTAATTTCATAACAATCATATCACCATGCTTATATATATACACACATATACACACATATATATTACTGGTCTTATTGCATTGCTAAATTTTGTAATCTGCACTGAGGAAGGCCGACTATAAATAAAAATGAATTTTAAAATCTGAAAACTGTCTTCTTGGGACTTGCTGTTCTTGAGAACCATTTGGAAACTTCAAAATTAAATCTGTTCAGGAATACTTGAGTAAAAGCATCAAATGCAGGTTGGAGATTACACTCTGTAAACCATTACAAACAGGAAATGCCTTGCTCCAAGTATTACAGTATCAGGGGGACTGTTGCAAGAACCACTAGCTTCAAAGAAGAGAAAGTGTTACATTCCACAGGGGTTACCTGGCATTATATTATACCTAGAATTCTAAACCAGGCATCAGGGAGACCTGAATTCATGCTCACTAAAAGCCACAGTCAAAAGCACAATCCTACTGAACACAGCAAGACTTATTCCTGAGCAAATATGCACAGGCTGGCATTGCACCCCAATTTAGCCAAGCCACTTTCTCTTTGACTTGGCTCCCAAATGCAAGATGGGGATAATAATCCCAATCTACCTTGCAGAATTTTTATAAAGATTACAGTAAAATGACATACTTTGGGCACTGTAAAAATTCTGCATATTATCATTGGTCAAACCATGGGGATTAGTCATGATAGGCTGCAGCACCATTCTGGATTCAGAGGCAGTATGTGTCAGAATACCAGTTATGGGGGGGAGGGGCAAGGCACTGTAGATTTCTCAGAAGCATATGGCTGGCCACTGCTGTAAACAGGGTGTTGGGCTGAAGAGGCCTTGGCATGATCCAACAGGGTTCTTACTATGTTCTTAACCTAAATTTTAAAGGGGCAAAGCCACATGTACAGAGTACACTCTTTTGTGAATTGTCATTGTATCCTGCATCAAGACAGCTGCATCAAGACAGACTCAAGGATAAGTTAAAGTACACCTACAAAAAGTTTTAAAATCAGTTCCACTCTCAAAATATTTATCCATGCAACTCCAGAAAATGTAGTCTCTGGATGATGCTGAAAATCTGTCAGTAAATCTTATCCCCACCCGAACTACAATTCCCAGAGTTCCTTGAGGGCAAAGTAAACAGTGTAAAGCCAAATTATGTTCATTGTACAAATACTGAATGTATTAGCCACCGCTATGTCAAGTAGCAGCAAAAAGATACTCTATCCATCCTGTGTAAGAATCTCCACGTGCCATAAAAATATCTATAATTTACCAGTGGTGAATGGTAGCATCTGTCTAGGCATCCAGCACCACATGTAAGTGCACATAAAGGCAGGTTTCAAGGTGATTGCTCCCTGACACCCTTGGGGGCTCACCAATGCCAATTCCTGCATGCTGCTTCTGGAAGAGGTAATGTAAAGAAACTATAAACAGAGCCTGCTTTTTGCTCCTTATGTCAATATTAGGAGCCTTATAGCCCAAGGCTCCTGATGTCTACTCAGGAATCAGTGTCACTAAATTCAGTGGTTCTTACTCTCAGATAAGCATGACCAAGATTGCCACCATAGAAAACTATAATGTCCTTCTCTTTATTCCACACCACTAAAATAAACATTGGATTGCCTATTTTCATAGGTTTTAAAATACAAATAGATTTATTTGCATTGGGGAGCAGGGGAGATTACTACATTTAGTAGTCTGAACACAGTAAAAATGCTTAAGCATGTTGACTAAGTAAGTGAGCAAACATGTGAACTGGTGGCATTTGAGCTATCACATTCTTACCCTATCCTCTCTCCAAGGAACTGAGGGTGAAGGATGATACACCAGGTTAATCCCTCCCATTTCGTCAATAACAACCCTGCTAAGTAAGGCTGAAAGGTTGAAAGACTGAAAGTAAAAGAAGGGGATGGCAAAGGATAAGATGATCAGACAGTGTTATCGATGAAATGAAGTTTGGCAAACTCTGGAGGATGGCGGAAGACGGGAGGGCCTGGCGTGATGTGGTCCATGGGGTCATGAAGAGTCGGACTCGACTGTGCGACTGAACAACAACAACAAGTCAGGCTGAGGGTGTGCAGCTGGCCCAAGGTCACCTAATGAACTTTACTGACTGAATATAGATTTGAACCCAAGTCTCTCCCACTCTACACCACAATGGTTTTCAAATTTTATCTATCAGCTTTCTGGCCCTCGATATGACACAGGATACATGCCATCTTTTTATTCACCCTATTATAACAACAGCTAGACTTGCAAAAGTAAAGTAGCCAGGCCTAGAATTTTACAAAAACAAATTATTACTTCTTCCAAGCCACAGAAGTGGGCCATAGGTACATGCAAAGTAGAAAATGTTTTTCTACTCTATTTACTTTCATGGACTTCATTTACAAGACTGGTGGCAACTACTCCAAGAACTTAGTTATTTTGTTATGAACAAAACTAACATGTGGGAAAATTAACTGAAGGGAAAATAAGAACATAAGAGAAGCCAATGTTGGATCAGACCAATGGCCCATCCAGTCCAACACTCTGTCACACAGTGGCCAAAAATACCAGGTGCCCTCAGGAGGTCCAGCAGAGGGGCCAGGACACTAGAAGCCCTCCTACTGTTGTCCCCTCCCCCAAGCACCAAGAATACAGTGCATCACTTGCCCCAGACTGAGATTTCCTATCTGTACCTTGTCGCTAATAGCCACTGATGGACCTCTGCTCCATATGTTTATCTAATTCCCTCTTGAAGCCATTCATGCTTGTAGCTGCCGCCACCTCCTGTGGCAGTGAATTCCATGTGTTAATCACTCTTTGGGTGAAGAAGTACTTCCTTTTATCTGTTCTAACCCGACTGCCCAGCAATTTCATGGAGTGCCCTCGAGTTCTTGTATTGTGAGAAAGGGAGAAAACTACCTCTTTCACTACCTGCTCTGTCCCATGCATAATCTTATAAACCTCAATCATGTCACCCCTCAGCCGTCGTTTCTCCAAGCTAAAGAGCCCCAAGTGCTTCAACCTTTCTTCATAGGGAAAGTGTTCCAACCCTTTTATCATTCTAGTTGCCCTTTTCTACACTTTTTTTCAATGCTATATCTTTTTTGAGGTGCGGTGACCAGAACTGTACACAGTATTCCAAATGAGGTCACACCATTGATTTATACAGGGGCATTATGATACTGGCTGATTTGTTTTCAGTTCCCTTCCTAATAACCCCCAGCGTAGCATTGGCCTTTTTCATTGCAGTCGCACACTGTCTCGACATTTTCACTGAGTCATCTACTACGACTCCAAGACCTGCAGCACCCTCATAACAAAGCCTGGTGCTGATACTTCAGACATTACAATGTCAAGAGAATGTGGCAGAAGTAGAAAATTAGGAGTTTTTTTATATAAATAAGTTCCAAATAAATAATTGTTTGATAATTGCATGACAGAGATTACTGTAGTTTATGATAAGGGTATGATCTGGATTTTGTAGATGATTGTAGTTGGTGATGTAGATGATTATATATCTATGCCTTATGTATGATTCAGATTTTGTAGATTGTAGCTACATTTTGTTTTCATGTTATAAACTGAAATTTAGAAATACTTTTAAAAAACAATGTGGCAGCGATATTGGTCTTCAAACACAGCCTCTTGTGAACCTCAAAGACTATCACAAGTTTGTAGTCTTTGAGAAGCCACAACTCTTGGTTCGCTTTGTTGCAACAAACGAGGCTGCTTCCTGCTGATGCTGTCTGCTATTGGTCTTTTATTCCCTATCAGAACTTAGACGTGGACAATACTGAGCACTACAACAGGCCATGAAAACCAGAAGAAAGTTGTTCTGCTAAATGAGTCAAAAAGATACCAAAGTATGTACTTCACTGCAAGACTAGGGGTTTTTTTCAGGCACACCATCAAAAAAGGAGGGGATCATCCTACATTTGAGCGCAAGTTACAGTAATGCCAGGTAAAAAAAATACATAACTTTTTTTAGGGGAGAGTAGTCACACATTCACAGCTGCCTTCCGTTGGAACACATATGGCAAATTAAAACTTAGCATAGATGGCACAAATGCAGATTGTCACATCGAAGACGGCATGCTATTCAAGCAGATCTGTACTTGCATTCTTGAGTGGCCATAGCCATCCCTCTACTTGAAGAAATTTAAAATTTCAGCAAGCTTTAAACTCTCATCCAGCTCCTTACTTAGTCTTGCCAATGTGCTGCCCACAAAATCAAGGATTCAATTAAGAGGTCTATAAGCTTCATTCTCTAATGGATCTGTTGTCACAAATGCCAATTACTTCACCGGTTGCACTATTTGCCAGCTTACCAGACACATAAACAGGCAGCCCTCTCATGCAGCCCAGTCCTACATATATGTTAACCCAGAATTCAGCCTCTCTGAACCCAGTCGAGCTCACTCCTAAGTGTGCTTAGGGATGCAGTCTTCACAGGAGAGGGTCCACATAGCGACACATAACTCCCTTTCCACTGCGATATGCGACAGGGAGCTTACCAAAGGCTGCGACCTTTCACCTACACCTAGCCCGCTTTAAAAACATCCGAGGTCATAGAGAAGGAGCCCCACTTCCTCTCCTGAAGTACTTAAAGAGAAGGGCCGGACTACAAGAGGGCCGCCACCGAGCTGAACCCAGGCCAGACTGGGGCGTGCCTTTCCGGCGATCGGAGCGGGTGACGGCTAGGCCCGTGCCTGTCTCCCTTCCGGTGTCAAGGGACCAACCCCGACAGTTTAACTCTGCAGCGGTTTCAAGACTGCTTCGCTAGCGGGTCTGCAGCAGGCGGCAGGCAACTCCTTTCCGGGGAGTTGCAGGATCCTCTCGAACACGTGCACTTAAAAAAAACAAATAAGAGTGCCACTGAGCATGTCAGGACTGCAAAATCAAAAAAGAGATGTTTTTAAAAACATGCCAGCCAGCAGGCTTTAGTAACTCTTAGTTATGTAGCTACTCAAAGAGATCTTGGATGCATTCTTAAATTCCCCCGTTCGCGATGGGGGTCAGGAGAACCTCGAGGTCAGAGGCAGCCTCGCAGCCAGCATCTCCCACTTTGTGCCGGGACGGAAGAGCTGCTTTCCCTTCTACCCACAGGGCTCCCAGCGCCGCAGACCTTCGCCATGCAAGGCCCCCCTCCGGGGTTGCGTCCCCGTCCCACCCGCCCGAAGGTGGCCCTCTCCGCACCCTTCCCCCCGTCCCAACCTCGCGCTACCTTCTTCATGATGCCCGTCTTCCTCTTGCTAAACGTGGTGTAGCGCCGTAGTTTGTTGTCGATAAATTCCATCTTGATCTTGACGCGGCCGCGGGTCTTCTTGCCGGGCTTGGCGCCGCTCACAGCGCCGCTCACCCCGCCGTAGCCTCCCACCGCGCCCGCTGCCGCCGCCTCCGCCCCCACCACCACCCCGAGTTCCATGTCGCCCAAAGTCCGCTTCACGCCACGCCGGTCGCCGACCAGCTCCTCCTCTTCGCCCGAGTCGGAATCGCCTTCGCTGCCACTGGCCACTGCCGCCGCCGCCACCCCCGGGTCCCGGTCCCGCTCGAAGCGGCCCCCGACCGGCCCCTGCCCACTAGGCGGGCCTGTCCCATTGCCGGGGCCCCGGATCCCTGGACCGCCGCCGCCGTTGGCTCCACGAGGAATCCCGGGCCGGCCGGAGGATGTCCGCGCCATGCCCATCACTGAGCTCCGAGGCAGGGCAGCAGCGCCGTTCCCGGCCCCGGCCTGGCTGGGTAACATGGTACCACCGCTGCCTCCCACGAAGTGCAAGCGAGACTAGCGCGCTGGGTCAGGCCGGTGCTGCCATGGGCCCCCCGCGCCGGCTGATCCGGCCCGGCCCCCTCTCCGGGTAGTCGCCACCCGCCTTCCTGCCTGCCTATCCGCTTGCTCACACTACAGTAAAACCCTGCGCCGGCCTGGGGCTCCCCCCGCGCTGCCTTCCCCCATATAAAGCGATACAATGTTGCCTTTTATGGAGAGAACGCTCCTTATATGGTGAGAGCCGGCGCTTTGCATCTATTGGCCATCCCCTAGCAGCACTCTCGTGCCGTTGGTTGAAGGAGGTCGAGAGCGGCCTCTCATTGGTCGGAAGGACGCGGGGCTTATTTGCATACATTCCAAAGGAGATGCGTTCGCGTCGACGTCATCCTGGAAGAGCAGCTTTTAAAGAGAAAGAACCTTCCTCTTGAAGTGGGAGCCTGTTAATACCCGGGGGCGGGGCGGGGCGGGGCGGGGGGGGGGGGAGGAGGTAGAGAATGCAGGTTGAGCAAGAGCGGCGGCAGAAATATCCAGAGCCCAATCGAGAGATCGGCAGGCTGCTCCTATGCATTGCATAGCTCATCGGAAATAAAGTTCCACTCAAGACGCAAGGAAGCGCGCGTAGAATTTGGAGTTCGGCGAGAGCCCTAGAGCCTGCAGGGGGACACAACATGAGGCGGCACGGGAATGTTGCATTACATAAATTCAAAAGTGCATAAGGAAATCAGCGTCATATCAGAAACGGTACGAGGGAAGTCAAGAGAAATCCCTCGGTGCCCTGTTGCCACTAAGACAGCATTTTAGCGTTAGAAAGTAACAGCTACTTTTTTTTATAACCGGGCATGACCACGATCCTGCCTTTCTCTCCCTGCCTGGAATCTGTAATTGAGAAGATCAAAGCTTGAGTGCAGTTCTGTTCTTTCTCTACTGAACTCTTGAGAAGGTTACTTCTGAATAAACCTAGGATCGATCTGTAAAAACAGAGACTGTTAGAAACGTTGAGGGGTATACACCTCCCCACACAAAAACACAATAAATAAAGCAAAATGGTTACATTTTAGTAGGACTGGGCAAGAGCTGGATTTTTCAGCAGATCTATGTGAATATATATTAATTTTACTCAAAATCAAAATAAAACCGCTATCATATTGTAGATCATATCTTGCTCTATAGACAGCTCCATTAAAAGAAAGTAGATCTATTGGTTCATAGCATTGACATGGTGCAAAAACATGGATCCTTGGCACAAATCCTCATGACTTTTATATGGAGTCAACCCCAACCTTCTCATCAAATCAGAGTGCATCACAAAAACATGGATCCACCACTTGGTGGCGCCACCATGGTGCAAAAACATGGATACAAAAGCATGGTTCCTGATTTTTGCAGAGGGTCACCAGAGTTTTGACTCACCATCAAATTATACAGAAGAAGAAGAGATTGGATTTATACCCCGCCCTTCACTTGGAGTCTCAGAGCAGTTTACAAACTCCTTTCCTTTCCCCTCCCCACAACAGACACCCTGTGAGGTAGGTGGGGCTGAGAGAGCTCTGACAGAAACTGCTTTTTCAAGAACAGCTGTGCCAGAGCTATGGCTTGCCCAAGGTCATCCAGCACCTGCAAGTGGAGGAGTGGGGAATCAAACCCGGTTCTCCCAGATTAGAGTCCGCACACTTAACCACTACACCAAACTGGCAGAGGCACAGACTGCACCGAACACACAAAAAAAACCCACCACGGATCCACTGCTTTGTGGTGTTGATACAGTGGAGCCATATTTTTGCACCATGGCAGTACTGGAAAAACATGGTTGCACTTACCTGTTACTGTTCATTGAGTGGTCACCTGTCCACAGGGGTTCTGTACATGTACAGGCCAGCTCTGGAGAGATTTTTGAAGTTCTAAAGAAATAGAGGGCTATTGGGAATACTACCTAACACATTACCAAAAGTTTTGGAAGAGATATTTGAATATATGGTGACAGCGGCTATAATTATTTATGCAGCAAAATGGAAATCAGATGTTTGTCTGAGCTTAGAAGAATGGGAAAATAAACTTGCTGACTGTGCAGTAATGGCAAAATTAACAACTTACTTGAGAAATAAACCAATTTTGAAATTTGAGGCGATGGAGTGTTTATTATGCAAAAAGGAGACAAACTTAGGAACAGTTTAAAATTTAACATGAGAAACAGTTTTAAAATTGTATATAGGTATATTGCAATGCACATGAAGGTACTATAAGACAAAGCTGAATGAGAATACGTTCTGAATATAAATGCATAAGGAAATCGATCTAGAACAAAATAATTTTTTATTCTTTATTGTGAGACACAACATTTGTCTTTAAATTTTGGTATATTAAAAGTTATGGATAGTAAGTAGAAATTATGACATGCAATACAGAATGTGTAGCAATGATGAAACAATATAGTGTAAAACAGATTAATTATAAAAATCTAGAATTTTAAATGTTTGAACTAAGTATCATTGTACTTTATAGAAAATGTCTCAAAGAATAGAGCTGTTGGGGGGAAATAATGCATATTTCTCTTTTGATATACTCTGCAATGTATAACAATCTATTATATATATATATATGGTTGTCATATAATCCCCTATTTGTTACATACTCCCTTTTGTATGTTTTGTATTCCTTTTACAATTATCTGGTTTTCTAAAAATAAATAAATTAAAAAGTAATAGAGAACACTCCTTTCCCTTCCCCCCATGATATTTTTCTACCTTTTACAGCATGAAAAGTCGGGTAGAGGAGCACCGTTCCTGCAGTTCCCTTGAAGCTGCCACTGGGTAGGGATGTCATTACTAAAAGCTGCATAAAACTGAGAGCTAATGGTAGGGCAGGACGTGTGTCTGCACAGGTGACCATTCAATGAAGAAGTGAGCAGTGACTGACAAAAATTCATACTCTGCCACAAATGTTGTTAGTCTTTAAGGTGCTACTGGATTCTTGCTCTTTTCTACTGCTACAGCAAACGTGGCTGCCCAACATGATCTGTCACTTACAACAACGCTTACAGATAAATGCAACCGTGTTTATGTACACTTACACTTACAGATAAATGCAACCTGGGCAGTGCAGCCCCACTTGGGAGAGTAGCAAGCTGACTTACCTGATTATGGAAGGCAGGTAAGAATTCTACCTGAACAAGAATTGGAGCACCAATATTCCAGTTTCTGCATCTTTTGTAGCATCTATATCCATGGAGTTGTGCTTTTCAAATGTGCAGGATGAGGACCAGGTTGCTGCTTCGCAGACTGTATCACTGGAGACTGCATCATGGCAAGGAACAGCAGATGTCACTTGTGGTCAAGTCAAATGAGCATTGAGCAGCAAAAGGCAGACAATTTGTCTCAGCTTGTAGCAGAAACAGTTGCAGGAGACAATCCACCTGGAGATTGATTGGGCTGAGAGTTTGTGGCCTGACTTTGGTTCCAAACAGTAAACAAACAGGTTCTGGTATTTTCTTAAATATTTAATTCCAGACCCATAGCTACAGTGGGGCATCTTGTGGCTGGCCCACCGACATCCACCTAGGCCTCCCAACTTCCCATCCAGCTGGTTTATTTTATTTTATTTTTCTCATGTGCCGCAGCAAGCCGTCACCCCCCTGCCTGTGCCCTTGCCTCTCTCTCTCTCTTGTAACTTTTAAAAAATTATTTTCTGCATGTGTCACCGCTGTGCCGCACCATCGCCCTGCTTGCTGGCACCCTTGCTACTTACCTCTCTCGTGGCATTTTTTTTTTATTGTGCAAGCCATGCTGGCACTCTGCCCTGCCTACTAGCACCCTTGCTTCTCTCTCTCATGTCGCTTTTAAAAAACTTTTACTCTCTTGTTGCTCCTGACACAGCCTGAGGGTATGTGCAGGGGTGCCCCCCCAACTTATTTAAATGCCCCCTAAAGTAAAAAATCCTGGCTATGCCCCTGTTTAATTCTATCCAGGAAGAAAAGTAAGATTCTGCATACACTGAGTGTATGAAGGGCAAACCCTTTGTTATCCTGGAAATGCAGAAAAAATACTGGTAGGATACCGTCTTGATTGACATGGAATTGGAAAATTACCTTCGGTAGAAGAAGAGATGGGATAAATAGCTTGGAAGCTATTTAAAACCACACTAATTGAAACCCAAATCAAATGCATTCTCCAGGTTAGGAAAGGCACTGCCAAGTCTAAAAGAAGGCCTGCATGGTTAACAATTCAAGTCAAGGAAGCTATAAAAAGTAAAGAGGCTTCTTTTTAAAAGTGGAAGGTGTGCCCAAATGAATTGAACAGGAGGGACAACATACTATGGCAAAAGAAATGTAAGTCAATAATTAGGCACGCAAGAGGTTTTGAGGAGTGGGTTGCTAAAAGCATAAAGACAAACAAATCTTTTTTAAAAATATATCTGAGCAGGCAACCAGCCAGAGAAGCAGTGGGGCCTTTGGATGACAAAGGAATAAAGGCATTGCTAAAGGAAGATGGGGAGATGACAGAGAAGCTCAATTACTTTTTTGCTTCTGTGCTCATTTTGAAAGGTGTGGGGTGTTTACCTGTGCCACAGCCCCTATTTTCAAGAAGGGAGTCTGAAGAACTGAGCCAAATTGAGGCGACCAGAGATGAAGCTCTAGACCTATTGGGGAAATTAAAAACTGATAAGTCTCTGGGCCCTGACGCCATACACCTGAGAGGTCTTAAGGAACTCAGATGTGAGATAATTGATCTACTAACCCACATATGTAACCTATCACTGAATTCAGCCACTGTACCAGCAGTGTGGAGAATAGCAAATGTTACACCAATTTTAAAAAAGGGGTCCCAATGAGAACCAGGAAATTACAGGCCAGTCAGCCTAAAGTCTGTTCCAGGCAGATTAGTAGAAACTGTAATCAAAGATAGAATTGTTAGGCACATAGAGGGACAAAGCCTGCTGAAGGAAAATCAACAGTGGCTTCTGCAAAGAGAAGTCTTGCCTCACCAACCTTCTGGAGTTCTTTGAGAAAGTGAACAAGCATGTAGACAACGGTGACTGGTAGATGTTATATACTTGGATTTTCAAAAGGCTTTTGACAAAGACTCCTAAGTAGACTTAGTAGTCATGGAGGACTGCTAATTATAAGAGGATGGGTTCTCTTATGGATTAAAAATTGGTTAAATGACAGGAAGCAAAAAGTAGGAATCAGTGGACAGTTCTCACAATGGAGGGCAGAAAGAAGTGGAGTCCCACAAGGATCAGTTTGGGGGCTGGTACTATTTAATGTATTCATAAATGATCTGGAAGGTGAGTACTATAGTGACCAAGTTTGCAGATGAAATAGAATTATTCAGGGTGGTACAAATCAAGGCTGACTGTGAAGAGCTTCAAGAGGATCTCCACAAACTGGGTGTGTGTGACTATGCGGCAAATGAAGTTCAGTGCTGGTAAATGTAAGAGCTCAGAGTTGTAGTGGATAGCTCAATAAAAGTGTCAACCCAGCATGCTGCAGCAGTGAAAAAGGCAAACTCTATGTTAGGGATTATTAGAAAAGGACTATTATTATTAGGATTGAGAATAAAACAGTCAATATTGTAATGCCGCTGTATAGATCTATGGTGCGGCCTCATTTGGAATATTGTGTACAGTTCTGGTCACTGAATCTCAAAAGGGACATTGCAGAGCTGGAAAAGGTACAGAAGAGGGCACCAAGGTGATTAGGGGGATGGAGCACCTTCTCCCCTATGAGGACAGACTGGGATTTTTCTTTTTCTTTTTTTTTAATTTATAAAAGGCATAACAAGAACAATGGTAAGTATACAGAGAATAACAAGTGGGCTAAAAACCACTTAATAAAAAAACATAAAAATATAGATAAATAAATTTAACACAATGCCACAAGAAAAGGCATTAGTTCTAAAAAGACATTAACAAGTCAAAGAGTATAGGCCGGAGCTTTACTCTGACAAAGGATAATATTTATATAAACGATTGTTACTCAGTCAATACTGTAAGGTGAGGATGAAGCCATAATAACCAACTGGGATTTTTCAGTTTAGAAAAGAGACAACTAAGGGGGGACATGCTAGATGCTTATACAGTTATGCATGAGGTGAAGAGAGTTGACAAGGAAAACTTTTTCTCTCTCTCCCAAAATGCTAGAACTAAAGGGCATCCAATGAAGCCGTAGGTTCAAGAAAGACAAAAGGAAATATTACTTTACCCAGAGAGTGATTAAAATGTGGAATTCACTGCCAGAAGATGTAGTGATGGCCACAGCAATAAACAGCTTTAAAGGAGGATTAGATAGATTCATGGAGAGTAAGTCTTTCAGTGGCTACTAGCCGTAGTGACTGAGGGGAATGGCCACATTTAGAGGCACTAAACATCTGAATAACTGTAAAGACCAGGGGTCATTTCAAGCAAGAGAGTGCAGGAACGCCATTCTGGGAATAACAAGCCCAGGAGCGGGCACATATGGTGATGCGCTGTGGGGAAAAGCAAAAGGATACTAACTTGATCTGTATTTTCATGCTTGTTGTAGGGTAGCTTCCCTGCAAGAGCAAAGGAAACCTCAAGTGTCTTTCGTCAAAGTGTAAAGCTGGCTCACCAGCTCTGAGTTGGAAAATACCTGGAGATTTTTGGGGTGGAGCCTAAGCGGTGGGTGTTGCCTTTTGACACACTTCCAGTGATGTCAGCGGGTGTGGCATATGCATATAAGTTATGCTAATTAGTTATGCTCCTGCATCTCTTTTTCTACAAAATGACCCCTGGTAAAGACAAAGTTAGTGGCCCACGGAGGGGGGGGGGCGTGAAATTTCTTGCCTCTAATGACCATGTCAGCAATGGACATGATAAGTGGTTTTGCTGGTGAATTTTGGTGACTTCTTCCAAAAATCATGAGGATGTATAAGGATTCATGCCTTGCATCCACAATTTTGCACCATGCTGGTTCCATACCATGGTGCTTCTTATTGACCACGATAGGAGCTACAATATGATGGTGGTTTTGTGTCAGTGAAAAAAATCATATGAAGTCATGCCTTCATGCATGGATTAATGCCTCAGATCCATGTTTTTGCACCACTGCATATCCAAGAAATCCTGGATCTGTGTTTGTTGGTTCATTCTATGGACCTGGCTGTGGTATGTGATTTGTGGTGGTGGTGGGGTTCTGTTTTTTAAAAACCACTAGAATATCCATGAGGATCTACGTAGATCTGGCTTTTACTTTTTCCCTTTTAGTTTTGTACCTAAGGTCACTTTAAATTTTTTCCTGTATGATCCCGAAGACACAAAAAACAAGGGTACAAGGTGAGAATCTCAGCATTGTCAAAGGGTTAAGATGCCAACAACAAAAGCAGCAGACAGAGGGTTTTGTTGTGTTTTTTTTAATTGTATTTTCAATTACTGTACAGAGAGATAAAATACTTTGCTAAATTTAAGCAGAGAAGTAGGACACACATGTTCATGCAGATCTTGCTTACCTGAATGCTCACAATTAAGACCACTTGTGATCTGGGACATGTTAGTACTACCTACTGGCACTGAAGTAACAGCAGTTCCCTCTCTCTCTGGGGGACGTCTGCTTCTGGAATTCTGCAAGGGGGTTAGGAATACCTCAACAGAATTCTGAGCAACCTTGCTAACTTATGAATTCCAGCATTCTTTAAACTCAGAGTTAAACTCATACAAACCCCATGTCAGTTTGCAGCATCTTCTATCAAAAATTCATGGAGATTTCTTAGAGCTGGCTTAAACATAGTATAGACAATATCGCAATTCACCAGGAAGATGTGTAGACCATCCAGAACTTTAATGCTATCAGAATACAATCATGCCCAACTATCTAGTCACATTTTAAATGTGGAGGCACTGCAGTCAACGTGGAGGATATATATCCAAACAAATTGATACATTCTGTAGTATTTTTGCAACATTTTTCATTGTGCTTTCTCACCTATGACAAGCTTGAGCTGTCCCAGAGCTATGGCTGCCCCCCCCCCCAGTTAATGCACATACGCACCTAAAATCATGTGGCAGTCATATGTGACTGCAGCTTTTAAGGCTCTATTTTTCACTACTAATTTTCACCACTATATCATCAGGTTGGAAATTACCAGGATGACACCAGGACCTGCTTCATGGACACACACACATACACACAAACATTGCAATTTGAACAGCCACCCACTCATTCTGCTTGGGTGTGGACTGAGACCAGGAGGCTGTCCCAGTGATTCTCCAGCCAGTACACTTGCACCAGTAACTGTTCACATGGGGGTTCTACTTTAATGAGCAGTACAATGTTGCAGGAATCAGTTGCACAGGATTGTCCCTTCCTGGAGATGAACAGAATACACGCAAGTTGCAAACCTGTTCTAAGGATGACTAAGCACATTGAAGACCGAAATGCTGGTGTAATGTAGTATGCTCTGTGTAGCAACCAGCCTGCCATGTGCTCCCAGGTAATGGCGCCCGCCGCATGGCCAGAGCACATGGTCAGGCAAAGAGGGGAGCTTGAATCTGGAGGAACAATAGACATCCAGATTGAAAGCCTCCACCAATGTGGGACCTAGGTTCTCCCTGAGGAGCCAATGCAATCAAAGGCTCCTCCAGGGAACCTATGACAAACATGCACATATGTTAAGCCCCTATCAGGTCTTTTGGGTGCGGCCGGAGGTGTGGCTCTGGCCAGCGTATAATGAGGGCCCTGGAGCCCTGGAAGCATGCTTGTTCTGACCATCTACTGGGCATGCTGAATCACTCAATAAAGGCTTCATGATTTCACCGTTCCTGGTCTCCTGAGTCCAGTACTCTTCAGCTGGTTTAAATACTAAGAGGCAGCAATCCAGTTTCTTGCTGCTTCCTTCTCACTTCTTCCCATGTGCATTGCTCCCACAAACCCACAAATACGTCCTTTACAATACAAGTTAAAGAAACTTAACCTCTTTAACTTGGAACTGTTTCTTTAGCTTGTATTGTAAAGGATGTGTTTCTTGAAACTGTCCCTTTAGACTATATTGAGTCTGCAAACACCTTTATGTGATTGTGAATTGTATGTTGTGAATAACAGAAGTTATTGCTGTGAGCTTCTGTTACTGTAAGAATTTTTATACCTGAGACGATAATAATTACACTGAAATTGCTTAGGCTGTAGACCTTGGCAGATGCCCTGTTGTGGCAACCCCCCTTTTTTTTTCCTTTTTTTCTTTTTTTTAGATTTCAGATTTCTCTGTAGACCTGGGGCATTTCTCAGGTTTGTAGAAAGATGCGGCTTGTCTGTTCGTGACACCATTGTCTGGACTTAAGTATCCACAAAAGGATATGAATCCACAATTAAGTATCCACAATTCTCATGTTGAGAATTAGATATCTTGATTTTGCCTCAGGTCAAATTGGCTTGTAATTTACATATGCACAGGGGCACAAGTTTTACTTTACCTCTTTCTGTTCCATTAATTTGTGAACAGGTTTTGTTTCTTAAATTTATTCCTTGCCTTCAGGCATCTCTGTCTTTTCTGTCTCTCCTGTCCCATACTTTTCACTTGTGGCACAAACTTTCCTGCCTGGGTGGCCTGTAAAATGCAATATTCTTCACATAAATTTATCTTTTAGGGCTTGTTGAAATGAATTTTGCCTGCCTAAGTTCAGGTTGCATTTGTTTAGCTTCCATAAGTCTGTTCTGAAATAAGTCTGAAATAAAGATAAGCATTTTAAAAACCCTCTCAGAAATAACTGTAATCATAAGGATTGAATATGATAAAGATGCATGCCTAAAATTTGGCTCACAGTCTGCAAGACTAAGTCCCCCCCAGATATGCCATCAAAAAAGAGGGGGGCATCTTATATTTGCATACAAGTTACAGTTATATACAGTAATGGGTGAGTAGGTGGGTGGGTGTGTAACATTTTTAGGGTGGCTGTCTTACATTCAAAGGTTTTCCTCTGAGTTTGAATCCAGACTGAGTATATAGTTTGCATTAACGGTGGCATTGCTATGGTCTTCCTTCCAACAGCAAGAGCCCCAGTGGTAGCTTAGGAACTCCTTCACTAAGCTAAAGAGGCATACAAAGGTGTTTTGGAAGTGGAGAAAGGGGCAGGTAGGAAGTCAGGCAGTCCAGGATTCCTTGTATGGAGTTCCAAATGGTGGTGTCTCTCAGGATGACTCGTGAGCTGCTGCTCATAAAATTTTCAGCATTAAGGGTGCTAATAAAGAAGGTTCTAACCAGTTTGGTGCTTGGGGGGCCACAGTGGGAGGGTTCCTGGAGTTCGGGCCCCACTGGTGGACCTCCTGATGGCTCCTGGGTTTTGGCCCCTATGTGACATAGAGTGATGGACTAGATGGGCCATTGGCCTGGTTCAACACAGCTTCTCTTATGTTCTTAATATTATGGATTTTCAAATTTATTTCCACTCAAAACGTGTTGGGTTTTTTTCGGGTTTTTTTTGGTAAGGGTGGATTTTGTAAAGTAATCTGGATTATCAATGCCTGTCCAGGTAGGCGATTAACCTTCTGTTATTAGCCGCAACATCTTGTGATCAGACAGATATATATTTGGGGAGCGGCCATGTTTCAGTGGTAAGCATGTGTTTTGCATGCAGGAGGTTCCCCCCCCAAAAAAATTATCGTATGGCATCGTGTATAGTATAGTATAACAAGGAGATCCTAAAATTGTCTGGCAGTCTGAAGTTCTTGCTCTTTTAGGTGGTGAGCTAGAATTATTTTGGGGGCTGAGAGAGCTCTGAAAGAGTTGTAAATGACCCAAGATCACCCAGCTGGCTGCATGTGGAGTAGTGGGGAATCAAACCTGGTTCTCCAGATTAGAGTCTGTCATTCTTAACCACTATACCATGCTGCCTCCCTGGGTTCAATTCCTGGTATCTCCAGTTAAAAGGGCCAGACAGAAGGTGCTATGAAAAACTTTGAGCCCCTGGAGAGCTGCTGCCAGTCAGAGCAGCCAATACTGTCCTTGATAAACCATTGTTCTGATTCAATATGAAGCAGCTTCATATATATTAAATGCTGGCTTACATGGAATATCCATTTAGCTGTCCTGGGTAACACACACTGAGAATCTGACCATCCGTTTATTTTCCTAATGTAGAAGTAAGTCATATTTGGATATACATCATACTGCTTATCCTGGCCCAACTGAGCAGCACATGTATAGAAATGTAATGTTCACATCCATCTGGAGCTACCCATAGTTACAGAGAGCTAGCTGCCTGTGGACAAAGTTTGGGGCTGTGGGTCAGTGGCAGAGCATCTGATTGGCATGCAGAAGGTCCCAGGTTCAATCCACGGCATCTCCAGTAAAAAGGACCAGGCAGTTGGTGATGAGAAAGACCTCTGCCTGGGACCCTGGAGAGCCACTGCAAGACTGAGTAGACACGACCAAATTTGATGGACCAAGGGTCTGGTTCAGTATAAGACAGCTTCATGTGTTCAAGTTGCATCAGGCCATAAAATATACATGGTTTGTTGTGGATTGTACACGTCTGCTTCCAAGGCAGACATGGGTTTGCCAAGAATATGTAACATCTTGGCAGCATTCAGGTCTGTCTTGGGAAATAGATGCATGATAAAACCTTTATAAATCAAGGAATTACTCTGCAGGCTACTTACAAGCATTGCATTGGGAATGGTCCAAGAATTAAGACTCCAGCAACCTTAGCAAGTTGATAGAAGAAAAAAAGAACTCTTTTTTAAAAAATAGCAAAAGAAGAGATAGTACTTTCAGAATGTGAGAACAATACAACTTGGCAGGAAAGGCATTATGTCTGCCATCATCTGTGGTAGTTCATTTCCTAAAAGCTTGTCTAGTTTGGAAAAGGACTTCAGCTGAAGATCGTCCTCTGATCTCTACCAGCCAACTAAGCCTCTCTTCAACCTCACCCATCCTTGGTTGAATTTTGTGCACAAATGTATCGAGATTTGAAGATCTGGTTCCCACAGCAACCATCAGGCGCTCCAAAAAGAATGTCACTTTACATGATGCTAAATTTATTTCGTAATATTTCCTGCTGCACTCTGTGGCTCTGCTACCATGGAAATGTGGGCAGAACATGCCTCCAGAAGATGTGTTCTTGGCCAAAAAAAAAAAAAATGCCAAACAGGGACCCTGCTTCACATGTCATTCACCAACAGAGGACTCAGCTCTGGATGTCAGATGTACTTGATTGCGAAGGTCCATGGAATCAGAAATCATGGCTCCTTTGAGCTGGGTAACTTCAAAGAAATGGCAGAGTTCTACATTATCTGAAGTTGCATTTTCTCTCTCATGAGAGCCAATTCAGATCTGACGGACGCATGGGTTCAAAAAAAGTTCTTAGTACAGCCCCCTTGGAACTACATTTCAGAATGCGTGCAGACAACGGCCTTATCAGACTGCGAGCTTGGAGTTCTCATTCCAGAGCCTCAGAAGGTCTCATGGTTTGCTCAGAATTTGCATATGGGGAGAAACTTCCCCTCCTCCTGCATTCCATGGCTCTGTCTCTCACACAGCAGACCTCTAAGGCCCAACTTAAGCATGATGCCTGGCTAGCAAAAGCTTACCTGCACCGCTCTGAATGCACCAATATTTTGTCTTAAACGGGCATTGCTTTGCCTACATACTAAGGATCCACAGCATGAGCCGAGCAGGTTCTCTGCTGGTGCACTGACTTGGCATTCTTAGCATCTGAGGACCAGGTCTAAATGTGATGTTGGGCACGTACAGCCCCTCACAATTTGTGTCTGCTTGACATCATATTTAAAATTGGGTCTAAGCCTCTCTTCCTCCAAGAAATGCTATAACCATGCTCTGCCTATCACATGGCTACAGCATTTCTCTGGGCCTTGTCCTTCTCACCAATTCCATGCACATGTGTTGTAATTTAAAAGCCTGCTCTGAAAAACTTTTCTTTCCCACCTACCCCCTTTCCCCAGTCATTTCCTGCCAGAAGGAAGCTGCCCAGAATCTCCCCAGACAACCCCCCCCCCATTCTGCTTCAGGGGAGCACAGTACCAGAATGCTCCCTTGGGCAAAGAACTACTCCAGCCATTAGAAGAAGAAGAAGAAGAAGAGATTGGATTTATACCCCACATTTCACTACCCAAAGGAGTTTCAGAGTGGTTTACAATCTCCCTCCCTTCCTCTCCCCACAACAGACACCCTGTGAAGTAGGTGAGGCTGAGAGAGCTCTCTCGAGAACTGCCCTTGAGAGAACAGCTCTGAAAGAACTTGTAACTGACCCAAGGTCACACCAGCCGCTGCACATGGAGGAGTGGGGAATCAAATCTGGTCCTTCCAGATTACAGTCCGCGCTCCTAAGCACTACATCGAACTGGCTCTCCTTAGGAGTAGAAGCTTTTAAGAGCCAAAGCTCTGTCAGATACCTGTGTCAGATCTGCCAGCTTCCAGTTAGTGGCTGGAGATGCCCAGCAATTTTGACTGATCTTTAGCCTACAGAGGTCAGTTCCCCTGGAGAAAATGGCTGTCTTGGAGAGTGAGCTGTATGGCATCATACCCTGCCAAGGTCCCCCTCCTCAGGCTCTCCAAACCCTGTCCTTCCCAGGCTCTGGCCCCCGGAATTTCCCAACCCAGAGCTGGCAACCTGAAAAAAGCTTTGGCAGATCTGACCAAGGTATCTGGCAGTGTGTTGGCTCTTGGAAGTTTATACCCCTTGTTCACATTTATTCTCTGCTCTTGTGACTGCAGTCTTGAGCAATAACAGTTCAAACAACATAGCAGAAGTAAGGAATGGTGTCAATGGCAGTAAACAGTAATAACAACAGTAATGATGATGATAATAGTAATAACAGTAAGTAAATCTATAACAGGTAAAACATCAATTATCCAAGTCTAACTATCTATTGTAGGGTTGCCAGGTCAGAGTTGGAAAATACCTGGAGACTTTGGGGGTGGAGCCAGGAGAGGGCGGGGTTTGGGGAGGGGAGGGGCCTCAGTAGGATACAATGCCATAGAGTCCACCCTTCAAAGCGGCCATTTTCTCCAGGGGAGCTGATCTCTAACAGCTGGGGATCAGTTGTAAAAGCAGGAGATCCCCAGGCCCCACCTGAAGGCTGGCAGCCCTAATCTATTGAATCTGACTACATGGGGGGGGGGGAGTTCACAACGGCCAGGGTAATTTCTTAGTCGCTTCTAGCCTAAAAAGCTTGTTGGTCTCTAAGGTGCTACTGGGCTCCAGTCTCATAGGGTGCGTTCAGACAGCTCTTTTGAGCCGTGCCAGGCACGAGTCCCTGGTGGATTTAAAGTGCACATCCAGACCTCAACATGTGGGAATCGTGCTGCTTTCTTTAGTAGCTCGTCGATCCCCATCAGGGATCCATACTTAAAAGATAATAGTTAAAGTCCGGTCTAAAGCTGACCGATGGGCCAGTGCTGGACTTTCCATTGTCAGGTTGTTTCGCTAGTGCGCAATCAGCCCATAGAGTAGTCTCCAGACCCTCCCGAATGGCTGCCATTTTAAAAAACTCTTAGCGATGCGCACATAACCGCTTAAACATGCAACATCTGCAGACAGGCATATATGCACATATGCAGATAAGCACATATGCAGTCAGCCCGTAGGGATGGTCCCCAAAAGGGCCGCCATTTTAAAAAACTCTTAGTGATGCACACACAACCGTGAGGCACATAAGCACATGTGCACTTAAGCAGATATGCACATGCACAAACAGGATTTTTTTTTTTTTAAGCCAACTGCACGGCTCCTTAAGGTGGATGCTGTCTAGACAATCCACTGTGGAGTCACACGCAGTAAAGTGATTCACGGGGGAGCTGTCTGGTCGTGCAATGCTGGATTTAAAAGATCTAGATCAAATTACAGCCTAGCCAATGGCAGGATTAGCTGCCCGTTTGAACGCACCCATAGTTATGTGCTCGCTCCCTCCCCCAAACCCAAATCCTGCTTTAGCTACTTTTACTGTGAGCATAGTAGCGAGTAGGGCTGCCAAGTCCCCGGGAAGAGCGGGGGAAACACCGATTTTGAAAGCTTTCCCCCGCTTTTCCAAGATTGGCCACCGGGGGGACAAAATGGCTGCCAGCAGGGGAACCTCGGAGCCTGCCCTGGCCAGCCTCTTGAACTTCCTTCCTTCCTTCCCTCCTCCTCCTGCCCGCCTGGGCTGGCGCGGCAGCGTCGCCGGGGCCGGGGCCGGGCTGGGGTGAGCGGCGGCGAGGATGGCCGGAGCGGCGGCGGGGCAGCAGCAGCAGCAGGAGGGGGCGGTGGCGGCGGCAGGAGGCGAGGGCTGCGGCGTCGGCGGGGCATCGGCAGGGGCGGCGTCGGCGGGCGAGGAGTCGTCGGACAGCGAGGCGGAGCACGAGGGCCCCCAGAAGCTCATCCGCAAGGTCTCCACCTCGGGACAGATCCGCAGCAAGGTAGGCGGGAGGGGTGTGTGTCCGTGTGTGCCTGAGCCCCTCTCCCTTCCTGCCCGGGACGAGGCCAGACGGGGCCAGCCAGGCGCGGGGGGGGGGGGGAAGGCTCTTAGGGCTTCATATTCTGCCGAGATGAGGAAGGATTCAGTAGGGCCGTTGCTCAGTGATAGAGCATCTGCTTGACATGCAGGAGGTATCAGCCTCTTCAGCTAAAAAAGGATCAGGTAATAGGTGACATTAAAGATCTCAGCCTGAGACCCTGGAGAGCCACTACCAGTCTGAGTAGTCAATACTGACCTTGATGGACCAATGGCCTGATTCAGTATTAGGAAACTTCATGAGTTCATGTGTCAGCATGTGGAAGCAACATCACAGGATGTGACATCACAAAATGATGTCACTTCCTTTCTCCTGGCTCCACCCCCAAAGTCTCCTGGCTCCACCCCCAAAGACCCCAGATATTTCCCAAGTTGGACTTGGCAGCCCTACTAGCGAGGTGTTTTCAAAGGTAAATTTTTATTTATGGATGATACACAGCAGAAGTAGATTCAAGTTTCTGAGCCTAACTTTTTATTTATCTTCTACACGTCTGACAGTTTCTAGACACAAACACAGATATTGGTGCTCAGCCGCAAGGTCATAGAAGTCGGTTGGTTAATAAGGAAATGACTGATTTTCCACGATTCAGAGCCTCGCTTGGAAATGTGGCGGCGCCCTCTAGCGAAGAAGGCTGGTTACGTTTCCAGCTCTCTCTAGTGAACGGCATGTTGGGTTTGGACCCTGGGGAGGCGGAGACAAGGGTTCAAATCCCCGGTTAACGCTGGGCTGGCTCACTTTGTTCAACTCAGTCTCAGGCTAGAACAGCGGAAAAGATGTTTGGGGTGGTAAAGCAGCAAAGCTCACAGCAAAGGAATACGGCGATTATTGTGTAATCAGTGCAATAAAGATAAGAACCTGGGTGCCTTTGATCCGGGTGCAACCCCCTTCCTGTCCCCTCAGGAGCCGCTGCGATGAAACCACAGAAGAAGAGGGCAGTGTGTTGTCGGGGAGAGGGGGACGGGACAGTAAAGGGCTTTGTGTGGAAGTGGGATGGGGAGCCATGACTCCGAGGGACGCATTTAGCAAACTGATTTCAAGAAAGTCACCAATACGCTTCTTAAATCACTGCAAACGCACGGCCGCCTCTAATCACAGGCCAACAGAAAAAGTGTACACAAGAATCTTACCCAGGGCGAGCCTTCACTCGCAGTGGTGCAAATTCGTATGACAGGGGGACCTCAAGTTAGGCACCCTCTGACACGCGTGGTGAATAATAGCTTACCAGACTCGGTGCCCAGGCAGTTTCGCTCAAGCAGCTCAGGTGAGCCCCTGGGGGGCTGACAATGCCTCTGTGATTGGCAAGATGGGAGAAGGTGACGGGCATGATGACTGACGCCGCTCATTGCCACCTGGACCTGCACAACGACCAGATGGGTCTGCGGCAGGCTGCTGATGGGAATTGGCTTCCTCCCAGTGTCTATAGCCAAGTCCTTATTCCCCCCTCCCTTTTTTGGTTTAGTAGCTGACCAACATCGTAACAGCGCGGCGAATGTGTTCCCCTCCCCTCCAGTGCTTGAGCCGAAAAGGTTGCCTAGATCAGGACCGGGGAGGGAGAATCCTGCAGCACAGTGCCCTCTCGTGGCAAATACAGGAAAGACACCCCCCCCACTGACTGCCTTAGCAGGCATGGGGAAATAATAGAATTATACAGAACTGAACTAAATGCAGAAATTTCCATTTGAACAAGGTTTTTTATCAGTCTCTGACTTGCATTTGTGGTACTGATAGTTTTGTAAGTGTACTAGATTACCAACCTCAGGACTACTGAGCTGGGATGCCATCAATATGCTGATGACACCCAGCTATATCTATTGATGGGTGGCTGGGCAGATACTTTGGCTGAGGGGCTGGAGGCCATGATGAGATGGTTGAAAGAGAGCCAGCTGAGACTGAATCCTGCTAAGACTGAGGTTCTGTGGCTGGTGAGGGGGGACTCAGGGCTGGGGTGCCGACTTCTGGGTATTGACGGTGTGCCTTTAATACGGCGCCAACTGTCAAGAGCCTGGGCATGATTCTGGATGTCTCCTTATCAGAGGAGGCCCAGATCACAAAAGTTCCCAGAGTGGCATTTTTTCAGCCACACCAGGTCAGGCATCTGGCTCCCTACCTGTTCTGCCCTGACCTAACAACACCTCCAGATTAGACTACTGTAACTCACTCTATTTAGGGCTACCCTTGAGATTGACCCGGAAACTCCAACTGGTCCAGGATGCAGCAGCATGGGTCCTTACAGGGAGCCCGCGGACTGCACACATCCGACCTGTGCTGTGTGAACTGCACTGGCTTCCAGTGGAGTGCCGGATCAGGTTCAAGATTATCTTCAAGGCCCTTAATGGTCTGAGACCCACGTATCTGCAGGACTACCTCTCCTGATATACCCCCTGAAGAGCATTATACTCTGCAGATAAGAACTTACTTGTGGTCCCTGGCCTGAGAGATATCTGGCTGTCCTCAACCAGGGCCAGGGATTTTAGTGCCCGGGCCCCAACCTGGTGGAACTCTCTGCCAAGAAACATTCATGCCCTGTGGGACTTAATACAGTTCCGCAGGGCCTGTAAGGCAGAGATGTTCCACCAGGCGTTTGGTTGTTGACAGCGACAGTATCCATCTAGCTGGCACTCATACCCCTCACAGCCCCCTCACAGCTCCCCCCCTCAACCAGAAGTTTTGATCGCCATCTCAGTAAGTTGACTACTGTAATTCTACTGTAATTTTAATGTTTTAATCTTAAATTAGTATGAATATGGTTGTTTTATGTACTGTTGTACAATGCCCAGAGCCCTGTTTACAGGGAAGGGCGGTATAAAAATGGAATCAAATAAATAAATAACTAATATTAGAATGCTAACTCTCAGCCTCCAAGACTCAGGGTGAGTAACCATCTTTATATCTTTTACAAAAGGGGGGGGGGTTGTCACAAAATTGAAACACAATATACTTGTATCCCTGTATACTACTACCACTGTTAAGAAATGTATTGCTAAACCTGGACTGTGCATTCAGAGAAAGAAAGAAAGAGAGAGACTGAAAAATATTCCAAAGTCAGATGGGGTCAGGGGTGAGCACCACATGACTAGCAGAATAAACTAACTAAATAAAGATAATAATAGTGCTCAACCATCACATCAAGTTTTTTAATCTCCTCAAGTGATACTAGTGGCAAGGCTGAGCTTTGCCTGTCAGAGAACTTCATTTTGAAGCAAAACAGATACCACAGCCATGCCACTGATTCAGTGCCACTGACTGCTTTTGAGAACAGAAAAGTCTTCAAGTATTATTTCAATTTTTTTTTCTGGTGGTGGGGAGCCCAGATCTCCAGTTGGACCGTACAACTTCAGAATTCATGTAGACCGTGTTTTATTCACGGTCATTGACCAAAACACAAACCAATGACATTTTGTTACATGGGTAAAAGATGTCACATTAAAATCAAAATTCATGTAGGGAATCTCTTACCTGAAATCAGCCCCATATCACCGTTTCCCTGCATATGGCGGGAATATTTTTCTCTGATGCTTTCCATGTTCAGGATGTGCCTTATTTGCACATTACCAAGAGTAAGGGAGGAAGTAGTCTGCTTAAACTCACAGGACTATTCTGGAAGGTTATCAACTTGGGGAAGGCTTTTCTAGAGCTGAGAGACCAATCTCTCGTGGGCCAATTGTTTTAGTACATGGATGTTATGCTAAAGACAGCACATCCAGTTAACCTCAGAGAGATCAGAACGGATGAAGTTGTATCTTCAATGTGTAGGCATATATGCTCATAAATGTTGTCTACCCCAAGTGAATTTCTGTTTGGAATCCTTCCTATGGAAAAATACATAAATGCATAGGGTATACATTAAGAAAACCACCCATCTTGCATTACTCTGCATAACATTAAAATAAGGAAAGGATATTCTGAGTACAAGAATTATGAATTTTGAAACCTTACCTCCAGGGCCGGCTCCAGGTTTTTTTGTGCACTAGACGAGGCTACCTTGTGGTGCCCCCCCCCAATTGAGGCTGCTGTAGCCCCCCCACTGCAGAGCCCCCTCTCCACTGCCAGAGACCCGCCCGCAAGCCCCCCCCCCCCCCCGGCCCCAGTGCCTGCCTGCCCAGGCTCTTGAGCTCTCCAGCCCCAGCAGCAGCCACCTGCACCAGCTGGCTGCAGTGCCTACAAGTCTATCTGCATTGGCCCAAGGCTAAGTTTGGTTCTTAGCCTGAATAGAAAGCTGCATTCAGACATAATGGTAAATCATGGTTTGCATAAAGCACACTATCTCCTGGTTTGAGTCTTTCTCAGTCTCTCCACGGCCCCGTTTGCCAGCTGCGCCCCTAGGCAGCTGCCTAGTTTGCCTAGTGATAGAGCCAGCCCTGCTTACCTCACAGAGTCCCTGGAATGGGCTATGCCTGGCCTTGTAAACAAGTGTAGAGAGAGTCCGGTGTTGCTATTCCAGAGCAATGTTCTGGGCATCTAAGAATTGGGGGGGGGGGGGGTATCCTTCACTTAAAAAAAGGAGGGACACACTCCTCTCTGTGCATATTCCTGTACCCAGTAGAAAAATTAAACCCTAATCCTTTCCAACTTTGCTCATGTAGCAGAACAGAGTGTGCTGAAAATACTCTAATGCCAAATAAAGAAAACTCAAAATAGTAAAAAGCCCAGCAGCACATTTAAAACTAACAAACTTTCTTGTAGCATAAGCTTTCAAGATACACAGCTCTCTTCATTGGATGCATGGAGAGTATGAAGAAACTCTCCAGAGATATATAGGTGGTAAGGGGAGGGGGGAGTATGGAGAAAGTGCCATGTAAATACAAAGCAGTTACAAAAGTCATGAAAAGGGTAGAATGCGCAATCCAGGCTGGGTGTGACCCCTTCTACTGATGAATCTGAATGGAATACCTGAAAGGCAATTACTTCTGGTAATGAGATAACCATCCAAAGTCTCTATTCAATCCAAGTCTTACTGAGTCAAATTTACATATCAATTCCAGTTCAGAACTATGGTGAACTTAAGTCCTTGATGGAATGTCCTGATAGACTGAAGTGTCCTCCTACTGGTTTTTGGATATTACCATTTTTTATATCAGATTTATCTCTGGCCAGTTTCTTCATACCCTCAATGCATCTGATGAAGAGGGCGGTGTTTCTCGAAAGCTTATGATACTATAAAGTTTATTGGTCTTAAAGGTGCTACTGGGCTTTTTACTATGCCAGTAAAGGTTTTGACTAACTGACTGACTGACTATTTTATAATTTTGCAGCAACAGACTAACATGGCTGACTCATCTGGATCAAAATTACAAAGAGTGTGACTGAGTCACCTGAAAAGAGTAAAAGCTAAATGAGCTTGCTGTACTACAGAAGGCTGTTTTCCCAGTAGAATTTCCAGTCTCTCAAGAGCTTTGATTGCCAAATAAAGAACCCCTGCTGGCTTCAGGTTTCCTACTTGATAGATTTCAACTCCCAATCGATTTTAAATCCCAGAGCTGCTCTCTTGCTTATCTCTGTCTTCTCCCCCTTCCTGCTCACCTTATTTGAAAAGTCTTCTAATGTGGAAGTCCCCTTTGGGCACACCTCTCCCCTCAAAACTTCCCTTGCCTCTCTCCCAGTCTGGGAAAAATCAGACTTTTGCTAATTTTATTCTCTGGCCCTATAACTTATGCTCCTGAGGGAAGGGCCCCCAAACAAAGATTCCCTCTAGGTCAGGGGTGGCCAGACTCGCTTAACATAAGAGCCACACGGAATAAACGTCAGATATTTGAGAGCCGAAAGAGATGAATATTACACACATTTTTACTGGAAAATATGCAAATTTGCTTTATATTAACATTAAATGAGACTGCCAAAAATAAAAGCAACCCTTCACCCTCTGAAGCTTACATTACAGTGGTTTTCTGTGGGTGCTGTGACTGTGTACAGGTATTGCAGGCAAGTCAGTGTTTTATGCTGTAGTGTACTTGAGTAGTAGTTTGACTGAGTGCTTGTATCCCCCTCAATAAACTTTCTGGTTTCTCTGCTAAATCCCTGCTTCCAAGTCTGCCTCAGAGTTTCATCCCATTGTTTCAAAGGTCCCTTAGAAATCTGTTATCATTCCATGCAGCCAGGTGGGCAATAAAACCTAAAGCTGTGTCTCTTTCAGAACGAAGTTTCCCTTTTACACTTGGTTCTTTGGACCAAGTAGGAGACAATGCACCTATAGTTTATATGAGATCTTATGAAGTACACACAGTTAACCTACCTTTGCTGCCCATCTCCCCTCTGGTTTGATAGGCGAGTCAAGATCTTTTTGATTTAACGTAATATGCCTTCCAGAGAATGGAACCTGACATTGCCATTAAACATTTAAAAATTGAGGTTTTTAAAAATTGTACTGGGATGGTCGTCCTCTTCAACCAAGCATGCAGCTTCGGGAGGGACGCACATAGAGCAGTGAGGGAGGTCGGGGACACCTGCCCAGCCAGCCAGATCAGCCAAATCAACCCTGGCGATCAATGGGATGACAGATGTCGCAGCCGGATGGCCCTCACAACTAAACTTTTCAGAGCAGAACATGGTAGTGGAGCACTCCTGAAAAAGTTCTTGCCATCAAACAAACCTAACCTGAGTTTGAACCCACACTGGGAATCTTAACATACACAAAATTATTTTTGGCATATATTTCTTTCTACAACTCCTCTAGGCCAGAACTACTTATGTGGGCTTGTTGGTGCTCTCCCATTCAAGAACTTACCAAGTCTACACCCACACAGCTTTAAACAAATCTGTGGCATTTTATGTTCCCAGGCCAGTAAGTGAGTGGAAGAATCTCTTGGATTTAATTAACATGTAAAAGGCTCTTAAATTGAGAGAAATTGCAGATAGCCACTGCCCCCTTCTTCTTCTTCTTCCCAGAACACCAAAGGTAAAACCTGGTATTAGCTCCACTCAATATTTGCCTATTCAGATCTTCCTGGCATTCTACTGCACATGAAGCAGACAAGGAGCCTTAAGATTAAGGCATGTTTTTAATACCCCTTTGTTTAACACCCAGCTTGAAGAATTATCATGGAGGATTCATAATCTTGCACGGTGCTTTTTGTAATTTGTGAGTCTTCATAAAAGGTATTGCATGGCTGTTGTCCACAAAATTGCTATTTATTTCAGTGAACATCTTTAGCTGCAAAATATTGAAATGGCATTTAGAAATTTAAATTTAATCTCAGATTTACTGTTAAATTCACACTCTCTCCCATCCCATAATCCCTTCATTTTAAAATATCCTTTTTACGTTACACTGGTATTTCAAGGAAGCTGGGACAGGCAACAAGTGGGACCTTCCATTCCCCCTTTCCATTCACAGATCAACAAGCAGCACAATCTCAGAGCAGTTTCTTGATGCCTACAAGGCCTGATGGTATCTCTTGGGTAGCTCAGACAAACCCTGGAGAACAGAAGCTGCATCTATTTCCAGAATTCAAAATATGCACCAGACCTACAGTTATGTCTGTATGACTATTCATTATGGTCTTAGTGGTAGAAAGCGTGTGGGATCCCTTGTTATCTCACATCCTTAGGAATAGTTCACGGAGGGAGGGCAAAGCCATGTATGAAAGTTAAGGACCACGTCTTCCTGTGCAAACCTTCCCAGCTGTTTTGACCACGGTTACAGGCTCTGCCCTCTGCATGCCACGCTGCTGCAGCCAAGGCAGGTAGGCTACAGGAGAAAGGCTTTTTCTGGGGTGGCACCTCGTCTACAAGACCCTCTCTCTGCATGTGTTTGTCTGATGCCTTTTCTTTTGAAATTTATATGCCAGGTAACGAAAGGCAATTTCCCAAGGCATTTAAGCAATAATTAAGAACTTGTCCAGCTATTAGTTCTTGCTGCTAATTACTGTTGATGAAGTTTTAATTACTGCTTTCTTTCTTCATTTACTGCAAAAACAATTATATTACTCATTACTGTTAACAATAGCAAATATAAAATTCTCAGTAATTCCAGTGGTATTACTGGTTTTACTGCATCAATTTTTACCATTCCTGCTTTCATGAACGGTCATGAGAACCAGCTATGTAGCAGTCTAAACACAACCATAATAAAATAAATATTTATCCCAAATGGTGCTTTTGCAGTCTGCAGAGTGTAATCGCCAGACAACGCGGCTGCAGCTGCTTTGTGCTTTCTGAAATGAGATACTCAGATGCAGTACTTTGATGAGAGATGATTGCTAAAAGAAGCTCCAGAGAACAATTTTGCGTGTTGACCGGCTTTATCACACTTCCAAATTTACCACAAGTAGCAAGTAATTTTTGGCTTTGTAACAGAGAAAGTGCATGGGAATTGGTGGGTTGTGAGAGCTTGCCCTCTGCTTTTTTACTTTTTTCCGCGAAATAGCTGTGTAGGATGTTTTCGTGCAGTATGATATTCAATAATGAATGACAGATGTGCATATTACTATAGTCTTTATGGCCCTGCCCCATGAAATATAAATAACTACAAAAAAGGAAAAAAAAACTGGTCTAGATTTCCCACCTCTACAGGTCTCCAATGAGAATGCAACCTTATCAGAGTTATTTAGATCCATCTGAATTGCTGCAGCCCTGGGATGAAGCATGGTTGCTGGGAAGCCGACCACATCTATGTGTTACTCTTACCTACCTTGGTATATATAGTAATGTGCCATCCAGGGTTGTGTGGCCAGGTTTCTGGAGTGGGAATGTTTCATCAAAGGGAGTCAGTACTATCTGGCCTCCTCAGAGGAGGCTGTGAAGAGACCCATCCGTGGACCCAGATTTAAATGATTACAGGTAGTGACAAATATCCCCTTCTTGGGAAAGGGGTTTAAGCAAGGGGCAGCTGTACAATTCAAGGCTTTCTTGGATGAAAAGGCTTATCTGGACTGTTGCAATCTGGTTTCAGACCTGTCACTCTGCCTGATGACCTTTGCCAGAACAGAGGCATGGGGAGTGAGACTCTTTTATTACCCTGGATCTTTCAGCATCATTTGATGCCACTGGCATATTCCTGGGCTGGTTACTTGAGGCAGATAACTGGGAGCACTGTGTGGGATATAAATTCTCTAAACTAACAAGGGGGAGAATAGATCCTCCATATTTTAACATCTACATGAAACTGGTGGGTGAAGTTGTTCAGACTTGCAGTAGTATTAAGGTAGATGCCATCCAGCTCTCCTTTTCTACTGCGTCAGAAGAGATACTGGATGTACTGAATTAGTGTGTGGCGGAAGTAATGGACTGGATTAGGGCCAATAAACAGGAGACTGAGGTTCAGCTAGCTGATGATGAAGGTGATTGAGGAGTCAGTCTGTTCTGCACAGGGTTGCTCTCCACCTTACGGGGCATTTGTGCTGCCTGGGAGTGCTTTTTGCTCCAAGGGAAGGTACAGATCCTCTTTTCTATAGCCGTGATTTTCCTTCAGAGGAATGATTTGGTCATAGTTATCCATGCTCTGCTTGCATTCATGCTGGACTACTAAAATGCACTGTACACGGAGCAACCCGTGAAGTCTGTTCAGAAGCTTCAGCGGGTTCTACATGCAAAGGCTAGCAAGTTCAAATTACAGTGACTACATCTCCTTGCTTTAATTGATTAAACAAACAGATCCCTCAATTAAAGCATTCTGAGGTTATGCTACTTGCATGTTAAAACACCACACTACTATTCCTGGCCATTTTGTCTGGGAACAGTACACATTCAGGACCACCTCTCTAGGTATTTCCCCCAAAGAGCTTTACATTCAAGAGACAACAACTTCCTGGTGATCCTTGACCCAGAAAGTATCTGGCTGTCCTCGACCAGAATTGGGGCCTTCTGTTCTGTTCTGCCAGGCTTATGATGGAAGCAGCGATGGTCTCTATTCTATATTGCCTTCTCCCGCCACCCATTCTGTATCTGTTATTCCTCCGTGTGATTAGTGGTAAGATATTTTACTCTCCCCCCTGAACAGGGGGCATCTGGCTGTGCTCTTTTAGGTGCCATTTGTAAGTGTTAATAATACAGTTAAAATTGTTTTAATTAATTTTATAGCTGTTGTACTATGGATACTGTTGTTATCCCTGAGCCCTTTTGTACAAGAGAGGGAGGGCTATAAATCTGATAAATAAATTCTGTGCAATGACCTCTCCTTGTGCCTCAGAATCCCCAGGAAAAATAACCCTGTAATCAGTAATTTACCTAAAAGAAGGAAAGATTAGATAAAGAACATAGGAATGTTTTATTTTTTAAAAAAGAGAGAGACTCTTTATTGAGAGCAGCATATTAAAAAAAACTTGTTGGCTGTTCTAGCCTCCACTCAAGCAAACTGAAACTAAAATGACTCTAGGCTGCAATTCTTGCAATAATAATAATTATAATAATAATTAAAGAATACTAAGGCTGAGAGGTGTCAACATTTTTTTTAAAAAGGAAAACATTGTCCCCAAATAATCGTATAAAAAGGATAGTCAGGAAAGCAAGTGAAATTCTCCTTCATATGCCAGGCACTTAAGTTTTCTTTGCTCCTTCTAGATACACAGGGAGGCACCAGAAGGCCTGATGGACCATTCCAGGAGGAGAGACACAAGCAAACTGCTTAATAAATATAGAGGTTCCTCACTGGCTTAAGAGAGGAGCACATGGTCCAGTTTATAAGGTACCTTGATGTCTTGTTCAGGCCTCACATCAAAATATCTGCGTGTCTCCTCCTCCAAACCCTGCGAAAAACGAAGATTCTCTCAAATTAAAGGAACTTGCTTGTGCTTATTGTGAAAGGCATTCTGAGATCTGAATCGGATGGGGCCATGGCTCATTGATAGAGCACCTGCTTTGCATGCGGAAGGTCCCGGGTGCCTCCAGTTACACACGATATGATGAAAGACCTGTGCTTAAGACCCTGGAGAGCCACTGCCAGTCAGAGCAGACAACACCGACCACAACTTGGTATAAGACAGCTTTGTGTGAGTTCAGGAAGAAGAAAATGCCTGATGTGCCAACAACAGAGGAGTCCCAAAACTTGCCATAGGCCTTCATTGCCAAAGCGGCCTTCGGTGCCTTTCCAGCATTCCCTGCAGCTCTCACATGTTAACCAGCCCCACGGATATCAGAGGTAGAACCTGGAGGAACGCAGCTTGGTGAGGGGCAGGGAACAGGGCCTGATAAGAAGCCTCTGGTAAAGGAACAATGTCCACAAGTTTTGTCCATTAGCGTAAAAAAAAATCCACAGTCCCTTTGGGTGTGGACTTTGGGTCCCACTGGAGAGTCTGTAACAGTCAAACGCCAAAACCACTCTCCGGCCATTTCCCAGCTCATGCAAGAGGGGCCAACCTTTCCCTGCTCAGGCTTTGCTCTCAGATGGGCTTTCCCCAAGCATGTTGGCGATCTCGCTGAAAGACGGGCGGTCCTTCGGGCTGGGGGCCCAGCAACGCTGCATTACCTTGTAGACCTTGGAGGGACAGCCCTCTGGATGGGGAAGCTTCATCTTCCCAGTCTGTAAACCTGGAGAAGGGGAGAAGGGGAAGCAGATAGTCAGAAACAAGGAGAAAAGGAGATCAGCCAGCCCAGTTCTTGGTGGTGAGGACGCCCCACTGCACCTCAGTAACAATCCTCCTAAACTTATATCCTGTGATGATTCCTACTTGGCTTCTCTCTTCTCTTCCTCCAAAGAAATATCTGCCCACAGAGCAAATGCTTTGCCCAAATCCCCTGGATCTGGAACAGTTCAGTCCCCTTCAGCCAGCTGCATGCTTGAGGAAGGCCTTGCAAATATTTGCAAGCAACTCCTTTCTCTTCAGCCACCCCTGATCCTAGTTCCCCTTTCCTTCTCCCCTCTTTGCTGCCAGAAAGAGCCCTGGGAGCATTAAGGGACAAGCGAGATGTATTACAGTCCCCCCCCCCCCTGCCCCCAGTGCTGCTTCTGGCTTGGGGAGTGAGCTATCATGGCTGCAGCCTTAAAAGTTCAGTAGAGGTAAGGCACACACATGTGGCAGCTGCACAACATTTTCCAGTATCAGAAAAGGTTCTAACAACATGAAACACAATCCCAAAGAACATCTGGCTAATCACTAAAAGGAAACAACTGTAGCACAACAGGGTACACTTACAAGTATTCGTATACATGCATTTGTTGTGCTAGTTTGGTGTAGTGGTTAAGTGCGCAGACTCTAATCTGGGAGAACCAGGTTTGAATCCCCACTCTGCCACTCGCAGCTGCTGGTATGACCTTGAGCAAGCCATAATTCTGTCAGAGCTGTTCTCTCAAGAGCTGTTTCTCTCCAAGCTCTCTCAGCCCCATCTACCTCACAGGGTGTCTGTTGTGGGGAAGGGAAGGGAAAGGAGTTTGTAAGCCGCTCTGAGACTCCAGGTGAAGGGCGGGGTATGAATCCAATCTCCTCCTCCTCCTCCTCCTAACCCTAGACACTGTTTAGCTACCAGTTCCACCTACATGGGTATGATGTTAAAAAACTTAGTGTGGAGCAGCAATTTTAAACCACTTCAGGGATGGCTTAAGTCAGAGCACCACAACGGTGACAGTGAGGACACTTAATCTGTATCCACAACAGATCCATAACTTCTGTACTTTTGCCCCTCCCGGACATCCAGTGCATTCATATGAGCAATGCCATCTTCCATGCCATCTGTGGATGGAGTGTGGTGCAGGGTGGGGTGGGGGACATTCTTTCAGAAAGGACACTGAAAGGGTATGCAGCCGGTGGCTCTCAAATGACAGTCATGAAGATACATTACAGACTCATGACCATGTCACACCTTCCACACAGCCTTCTCTGACCTCTTCTCCTTCCTTTTGTCTACCCCATGCCAAAACACTCAGCACAGGCACCGCAGAGATGGATCAGTTACGGACATCTGCGATAGCACATGATGCCCTCAAAGGACTTGCCAAGGCAGATAGAAGAAGAGTTAGCAATTATATAGCACTTTAAGAGTGGCAGGTTATCTTGTAAGCCTGTAAAGAGGAATTACTATTGCCATACTCCACGTGTTGTGCCCTGGGCTTATTTTTATGGCTTTATTGTTCTGTTTTTACTGTCTGGGTTGCTTTGAGCAGATCTGGGGGAGACGCTGCCGGGGGGGGGGGGGGTTGTCCCTATGAAATAAATAAATAAAAAGCTGAGAGAGTGTGGATTGCCTAAGGCCACCTACTCAGGAAATGGCTGTGATGACTTGAGATTCAAACCAGAAACTTTCTGACCAGCACCTCTTCCCTACTGTGCCATGCCAATTCGTTTCTTTTCTTTCTTAAACAGAAAACAGTAACCAGCAGGAAAAACAGTAAGGCCTGCTATTTGGCTCAACTAAGCTTGTGGCTTGAGCAGAACATTCAGCCTTGCATATATGTGGACTTTTGCAAATCCTGTACTTTTGCAAGTTCTGTAAGCAGAACTCAAATTCTGCTCAATTCCCTAGTTTGCTGTGTATTTAAATGTTTATTTCTACACCAAAGGACACTAAATATGTGTGTGTGTGTTCTTTTCAAATGATGGCCAACTTGTTATTGGAATTACAGTATGCTGTGTTGTCACCAAACTACATGATCCTGTGGATTCGCTAAAATCGAAAACTGTGTGCGTACAACAATAAAAGTGCCAAAAATGTGGCACTAAAGCTATATCTGATACATTTCAGCTTTCATTTAGACCATATTTCTAGCTGCACACACAGTTGCAGACATAGGCATTTATACGGATAACAGAATCTGATCTTGGGTAGTGCAGAGTTACAAGGTTATTTAAAACCAAGCAGGCTCCCAGAAAATTAGTACTACATCCCATGCTTATTATATAACACCTGTGCTTTTTTCTAAAACAATTAAGGTGTTTTTGCTTTTTTTGTTCATCCCCTCCTCTTGAAGTAGTCTGTCCTATTTGGCTGGCCAGCAGCCATTCTGCTGGCAAGATTGCTGCGCACGCGGATTGCCAGATGGCACTTGTTGGTACCTGGCAGGGGTGCTTCACAACTCTCTGGGCCAAGGGAATAATAATCAGTGAGGATTCACGCACCTGCTAGCAACTCTTCATCTGCCAGTTTGGAGTACGGCATTTCCCCAAGGGTGAATATTTCCCACATGACAACCCCAAAGGACCAAACGTCAGACTTGGTGGAGAATTCATCCTCCAAGACAGCTTCGGGCGGCATCCAGCGGAGCGGGATCCAGGCTTGGTGGTAGTGATAGTATTCACTGTTTCACGGAGAAGCACAAGGATAGTCAACTCAGCCGCAAAGACCCAAGAACTGGCTTCTTCCCCAGCCAAGCAAGAGGGATCCAAAGCACCCCTTACCTGTTGTAAACATCCTTGCTGAGGCTCAGGCTTGACACCTTGACCTGCCTTTGGGCACTGACCAGACAGTTCCGAGCTGCCAGGTCTTTATGTACAAATCTGCTGTTCGAGAGATGCTCCATTCCCAGTGCCACTTGGCAGCTGAAGGATATCTGCAGAAAGAGGCCCCCAGACACTGGCTCCAGATCACAGAAGGCACATTAAAGTGACCCCAGCCCTTCCAGCTGTTAACCAGGACAGGGAAGAAAAAGGAAGACACACACCTTGTGCTTTCCCAAGTGCTTATTTTGCCAGCAATATTCTTTTTTTGTGTGTGAAAAAACAGCTTAGTGACAAGGATACAATTAGAAATATTTGCTAGGCTTAGTATTGCCAACCGCCTTGACAAAAAGTGTCCTGTCCCCATAATAGAGGCTTAATGGGGTGTTATTTACCAGGTGACATTATTTACCTCCATGCCATGAAAAGTTTCAGATGCCTGTTTTTACATATTAAGCCTCTATGCAAAGGACAGGCCATTTTTCTCCAGGCCTGCTCACAACCCTGGATCAGCCACAGACTTTTTTTAAAAAACAGTTTTTAATCTGAGGTTTTGTAATGCAAAAAACCCCCCAATATGTTGCTTGCTCCTTGTTCAAACTACACAGCTCTGCCTTTACACAAAGCCCCACCCCCACCCCCCAGGGTCTCCTCCACATCCCTGCTGCAGGCTGGCATCCATCTGTTTCCTTTACTGACCTCCTACAACCTGGACCTTCCATACTGTTTTTCACACATCTCTCCTCCCTTGAATAAGATCAAACATTATTTTAGCAGCACAGCTGATGCCCACATGGAGAAGGCGGGGCATGGAGGGCATCTGTAAGAAGTGGTTTGCACAAAGCAGCCTCTACATATTTAAGCCAGACTTCAACTGCACCAGCAATTCCCCCAGAAAGAAAGGGTCATAATTAAAATCAGCTGCTTCACACATTGCTCCTTGCTGCACTGCAAAAGTAACATCTAAAACAAGTCAGAGTCTAGCTACAAGTACCTCCCATTGGCCAAGATCAACCCAGTTTTCAGGGCGTTTGAAACTAGTGAGTAGAGATGTGCATTTGGCAAAAAACCAAGCTGAAAAAATACCCCCAAAGTACTGGTAACTGATCGGCTACCAGTATAACTGAGCCCGAATAAAAGCCACATGCAGATCCTGGGGCCATTGGCATAGTTCTTCTTGAGTCTATTGGACCCGAAAGAATCCAGGATTTTCCAGACATACCCAAAAAAATTTCAGGTCCAATAGACTTGAACTGAAAAAATGCTCTCTCTTTTTTTTTGCACACCCCTACTAGTGACACAAAGACCAGAGACTAGAAGAGAGTACTAGAAAGAGAGGTTGTATGCTGTCTGGTCAATATCACTTTATTGTCTCCCCAAAAATTATCTGTGTCTTGTTCTCTTCTCTCAAGCTAGATGCTTCCCTACATTTTGGGGCTCAGCTCTTTCTGGGCGAACTGGTGTTCCCCCACTTTTACCTTCTGTTTGGTGCTGATCGGCTGGGGCTTGAGTTTCTCATCTTTAGTCCTGGAAATCCTCAGGAACTGTTTCAGGTCTCCCTAGGAGGAAAGAAAAGTAGCACTATTTCCATGACCCAGGCAGGGAATCCCAGGGTGGGGTTGGAAGGGAAGGCAAGTCTGAGGCTCTGCCCAGGCAAAACTGCCACTTCTCTGGGGCAACCAGGTGAGTGCAGAAGCAGTAAAACAAAACAAAAAAAAGGCACATGGCCCAGCTCCAGCACCACATCTCATGTGTACAGGCTTCCGATACTACCACACTGAGTGTTGAGGCTTCCTTAATATCTGCTTTGCTATATTGCCATCATTTTCTAAAAAGGATCATGTAATTCTATACCTTCTTAACACACATTCTGCTCTGGAATTCAAGCTCCTATCCCTTTCGTTAAGTTAGGTTCTACTCAAATATCCCAAATCAGGCACAGTTTGTTCCTAATGCGAATGAGCCACAAATCCTCAGGCTTCCTCCCTCGTACCCCCGTACACACAGCCAGGGCAGGAAGGAGCTGTCTCTGAGGTCCCCAGCCTCACCCCTGTAAATGTTATATGGAAATAAATCACATGACTTCACTGGCTCCCAGGGGCCTGAGCATTTTCTCCTCCTAAATCTGCCCCCCCCCCCCCCCGCAACCAGTGGTCCTGTACACAGCAATGAAAGGCTTCCTGGTTTAGCAATCCAATTCCAATTTAAACCTAAATTCTAGCAAAATGTCAGTCATGGCGCCACACATGAGCTGGGGGGAAAAGGGAGAGAAGGGAGGGAGAATGTGAGCTGAAGGATCCGAGGGTTGTTCATATCACAAACTGTGGCTTTGTTTGAGACGTGTGAATGCAGCCCAAATACACCCCCAGCCTCCAGTTTAATAGAGTGGGATTTAATGGTAGAAGCTAGCATTCCCCCCCCCCCCCAGACTTGGAACTAAATGGGTCATCTGTGACTTTGCCCCTGGACAGCATGCCCAACAGAACACATCTCTACCCAAGTCCTCTGATTTCCACCTGGATGGTTTCAGGCGGTAGCCATGTTGGTCTGCAGTAAAACATACAGACTCAGTAGCCCCCTAGAGAGAGTCTCGCGATACAAGCTTTGTGGGGTGCCTGACAAAGGGAGGTTTGACTCTGGAAAGTTCATACCCTGAAAAGCTTGTTAGTCTCTAAGGTGCAAGCTGATTTCTACATCTTATCCTCACAGTCTTCATCTATTCCCAAATCCCCACAGCCAACAAGCCTGCTTCAAGAAGAGGGCATGCCATGCATTCACTAAGCAAAACGGCAGGCCAGTTTTTTCCATCACGGCCATCGTCGTATTGGGAGAAAAGCTCCTGTAAAAAATGAAAACTCCTAGCAGACTACCTACCAGATCCACATATTCCAGAATCATGTAATGAGGCTCTGTTTCCCGACATAGGCCCAGCAGTCGTACCACATTGCTGTGATTCAATTTGCCAAACATCTCAAACTCTCGCCGGAAGTCCAGCTGCAGCTGTTCATCCCTTGTCTGAAGGCTCTTGACTAGGACAAGCATCTCCGTTTCACTGTCTTCAATGCCTTTTGCCTTGGCCAGGAAGACTTCTCCAAACTCTCCCTTTCCTGGAAGGAGAGATCAATTTGTGTCTGTTTGCTGATCAGAGACAACACAAGCTGGAAGCTGCACAGTCCCAATCATCATGATCATATCCCGGCTTACGCTGGTCTCTGGGCAATGTACATGGGGGCATAATGCCATAAAACATATGAAATATATAAAATTCTACTGAACACTTTAATAAAACTAAAGACACAAGCAGAGTCCATGATGATGTCATCCTGGAAATTTCTACCCCCAGCTCTGGACTACCGGGGCCAGTTTCTGGGCAGGGGGAGAGGGAACTCATAACAGCAATTCAGAGGGGGAGAAGGGAAGGGAGGGTTGTCTTAAAAGCATTTACCCATTATTTAAAAAAAGACCAAAAATCTCTTGATCTATCATCAAGAATTATTTCACAACAAATGGTGTAATGGTTTTTAACACAGTTTAACTTACGGAACAAAAAACATCAAGTAGTCAAGCCCTGAAAAGAATAAGGCCTCTGTGTAAATACTTGCAGGCTGCCACATTGGTCCAAAGCAAAATCCGAACACAGGAGCCCATTTAATACCTTTTTATTAGAACCAACCAAAATGACACAGAACACTGTGTGAGCTAGCAAAATGAAACACCTCATTTTTTTCTTCCCCTCTCCCTTTTAAAACATCCAGCCAGATGCTCTGAAGAACTCAAAAGCTTGCACTTTGTTTTGTATCATTTCTGTTGGTCCCAATAATAGGTATTACTTGGCTTCTACTTTTGGATTATGTAAATGGCAGGAGCACCAGTGTCTGGTGTCAAAATCTGGGGATGTCTGTGGCACAGAGTGCATGATGCCACCAGCTTCAGTGGGTGTACCAGGTCCCACTCTGGAACCCGACATTGTGTTTACCGGCTAATGAGGTGATCTGGGAACTAGGCAACTGGAGAGATCTTGTTCTTTGGAGGGGAAAGGGGAGCGGGTTCCATCCTCCTTGAGGAGAAGACTCCCTACACCCATTCCAGAACACCCTCCTTTTGTGCTAGCTGACTGGGCATAAAAAGGGCTCACCCTCTATCCTTTTATTAGGATCAACCAAAAGGACTCATACTCCCTAGCATACTCAGTTTGAGATGGGGTTTTGAGCAGTGTTCGAGAAGTGCTGATATCAAGCAGCTGGCTGGGAAGGAAGATGAGAACAGCCACACTAGAGCCCCTCAGCACAGATTGTGAGGCTCTGTAGCTTACCCTAAGCATGCCACCACCTGGGGAGGGAAGGAGAGAGAGGCAGCAGACACATTGCTTGCACTCACTGGCGTGCAAGGATGAAGTACAACTTGTTACTCTGCAGCTTACCTAAGGTGGTGATTGTCTGCAAACTGGAGCGGGGAAAATGCATCTTGTCACTGGCGCTGTGCCTCTTACTGGCCGACGAGCTGCTGCCAAGATTTGTCAAAGCCACCTCTTCTTGGATTTCAGCAGCCATCTGCCCATTTTGCAGCAAAGTGCCTCCTAAGAAGAAAACACACGTTAAGTTCTCCTGCTTACGCAAAAGCACGCATCCTAATACTCATGCACCTTACAGTAAGGATTCTCAAAAACTATAGCAATTTATTATTTTATTTTAAAAATTTATATCCTGCCTTCTTAAACCAAAAGCATCTTATGGGGGGGGAAAAAACATAATAATATAATGAAATCATACAAGATCATCAACAGATCTACTGCAGCCAATATAAGATTCCTGCACTCGGGTCATTTCGTAGAAAAAGAGGTGCAGGAGCTCATTAACGTACCTATTAGCATAACTCATTAGCATATGCCACGCCCCATGACATCACCAGAAATGTGTCAGAAAGGGAAGCAAAGGGGGGGGGATCTTCAAAAGCCTCCCCTTCCCTTCCCCAGCTGGCCTGCCAAGGCAGGCTGGGGGGGGGGGGGAGCGAAGCTAGAAGAGCCCCATAGAATACAATGGAAAGATTGTGCCGCTGCTGCACGACTCTAAACAGAAGGGGTTTAAACTTTAAACCCCTTCTTCCTTCACTTCCTCCACAGGCCCGCTGAGGGAGGGGCTTGCCACACTGCCATTTGTGCCCACTAGGGGTGTGCAAATAAAATTTTTTTGCCCTGATTCAGACCGGGCCAAATTAGGCCGCATCTGTTCAGGCTGCCGAATGACCCCCGCATGTCAGTTTCAGCAATGCAAGCTGATTCGGGACCTCCTCTCCTCCAGCCCCTCATATACCCTATGAGTTTTTGCCATTGACTTCAATGGCCCATAGGGTATAATGGGGCTGAAACTGACATTTGGCCGGCTGAATGACTCCCAAATCAGCTTGCACTGCCGAAACTGACATGCAGAGAGGCTGGAGGAGAGGGGGTTTGAGGGAGAGGCTCCAAACTTGCAGGGTAGCTGCTGGGGCCTCTCCCCAAAATACCCACCAAGGTTCAAGAAGATTGGACCATGGGGTCCAATTCTACGGGCCCCCAAACAGGTTTCCCCATCCCCTCCATTGTTCTCTACGGTGGGGAAAAACGTTAGAACAATAGAGGGAATGGGGGCAACCTGTTTGGAGGCCCGTAGAATTGGACCCCCTGGTCCAATCTTTTTGAAATTTGGTGGGTATTTGGGGGAGAGGCTCCAGCAGATACCCTGTAAGTTTGGAGCCTCCTCCTCAAACCCCCTCTCCTCCAGCCGCTTTTTAAGCCACTTCCACCGCATTTCAGCAGCAATTCAGCGGCGGGCCAAATCAGATCAGAGAATCTGATTCGGCCCATGGCTGCCCTAGTGCCCACTCCTAGGTTGGCCTCCTAGTGCCGCTCCATCTCGCTCTGGCCCCAAATGACCCCTGCCTGTACTAAACACCACTTTAAAAACCCACCAGATTAAACCAATTCCTGCAGATTAAAAGTTTGTTTAAAAAGCACTGTCTTGTAACTCCTTCAAAAACTTAGGAGATTTCCCTACTCAGCTCTACAGCAAGTTAATTTGAAAGTACAGGAGCCATTGCCAAGAATGTCCTGAACCTTGCTGCTACAGTTCTGACCCATCAGCATGATAGCACTAAAAGAGCAAACATTGCTGACTTGATCCTAACAGGTAGGTGGGTGGGCTAATATGGAGATAACATGTGGGCCACTGATCATGAAAGGCTTTACAGGTAAAAAGCAGAACTATGATTTTGATCTCAATAGCAAAACTGGAAGACGGTGCAATTGTAACAAAAGCTGTATGTGGTGTTGACCTCTCCCACTCGGGTAACATTCCTACAGATGTAGCAGCTAATCTAGAACTGTGGCATTTCTCCTTTTGTTGTTGTTACACACTTCCACCCACTAACTTCTGAGCTACAGGAAAGCACAGCATTCAGCATCTTCAACTACACCAGCTTTTATAAGGGCAGGTCTTCCCTTCCATTTAAATTCAAAAGGCTCTTCCTGATGGCTGGGAGAATTTGCAGGCTAAATTGTCATCTTGTTTCCTTCCATTGGTTATATTAAGTCCCCCAATGGGGGCAAAGCAACTAACAATATCATTCTCCCCGCCAGCTGGTTTCAGTATGTTCATACATTTCAAACTTCACCTTCCAAGGCAGTCCCCTCCCACCCTGCTGCCCAACTTGTAGATTGTGTTTACAAATCTGATGAGACAGACTCTCAGCTACAAAATGTCATGCTATAAGGATGTCACTAAAGGTCTGCCTGTGCAGAAACAGATAGTTGTTTGGAGGAGGAGGAGGTGTCTTAGTGGATTTATGTATATGATTTTTAAAATTTCTGCATCATTTCATCTATTAATGGACTCTTATGTCTTTTGTTCAACAACTTGTAGTGGTCCCATTAGCTTCCAAGAGTCAAAGGCAATAAAGCAGGATATCAGTATTTCAAATATTTCAAATAAATAAGAAAACATAACATAAAGATGCCAGCAGCCTCTCTGTTGCTGCAAAAATATGATAAAAGAAAACCAGAAGACTATCATAATTACTCTTCTAGATTTCAGGATGATAACCAAGGACAGCAGGAGCAGATGCCATCAGTAAAACATAATTTTGTGTTGCCTCTGAGAGAACCCCTAAGTGCTTCACAAATGAGCCAGTTTTAACTGTATACGATTTCGGGATAGTGGCAGGTACTGGAGTCTTTCTTCGCAAAAGGATACGTCCTCAGAGTAGCCTGGCTTGGCCACTAGAGGGCACTGCTGCCACACCACTCAGGGATTAATGTGCAGTGAACCAGAACTGGCTGCCTTCCCATCCCTGAAATGTGATTCTTTTCTCTTGCTGTCTGACCTACTGCTAGCGGCTCCTGATAAGATACGCCTCATAGTTATTTCATAACCCTCCGGCAGTTAGACCAGAACATATCATGGTCCAGCTGTGGTAGAGGCAGCAGGCAGGTACTGCTATCACTAGCAATGGACTCACAGAGTATTCTGGACAGCTCTTGCATACTCAGAGGAGCCCACCGATTAAATTAACCTTGAACAGAAAAGCCTGGAGATACAATATAAGCTAAAAGCAGGAGGCTGCAATCTACAAAGACAGGCAAGGAATGTGCACAAAGCCATTATTTCCTATAGTTTATTCTCAAAGCTGGAAGGTACTTCAGAGAAGCCCATTAAAATGAGCACCAAGGTAATTCAAATTTGGTCCTCAGTTAGTTACTTCCAATTAATTTTGGCCACTGCAAGGTTTCAGAGATTTTGGAATAGTTGCACAAGGACAGGGGGAAGGCAGGAAGCACTGTGAGCCACAGCCGATGCCAATGGAACCACCACTATTTTTTCCCTATTAAAGGAGCAGGCAGAATTTCTTCCAGTGGCATTCTCTTTTCTTTTTAAAAAAAATATATTTATTGATAAAAGTCAAAAACATTATAAACAGTATATCAGAAATATTCAGCATCTTGAAATATAACATTAAGTTAAGAAATGCCAGAACGAATTTTAAAGACATATAATAATGTAGATCGTTTTACCAGTGTTCAGTGTGTACTTCTAGTATAAATGTAGTGAGTGTACCAATTATGATTGTATGGTTGGAAATTTTAAAAGTGAAGCCATTTAACATAAAGTGGGTTGGAGGGAATAATATTGTTTTCTGCCATGTACTGAATGAAGGGGAACCAAGTCTGAACAAATTTCAAATGTGATTTTGACGCTCTGCCTAGTTGTTCTTCAGAAGTAGCAGCAATCCTGTCCATCACATAATGGTCCCAGCATTTATTTCTCCATGTTGTTATATCTGGAGGGCTCGATGACTTCCACTTATCTGCGATTGTCAGCCTCGCTGTTGCCAGCAGGGTAGAAGTAAGCTTCGAGATCTCTGTGGTTTGAACGTCCGTATCCGCCAGCTCAAGGTGCAGTGTCCGTGGGTTCAGAGGAGTTTTTGAGATATAATTTTGTTGATTTCCCCAATAACTTGTTTCCAGAAGGATTGTATTTCCGGACATGCCCACCGACAATGATAGAAGTCACTAACTTTGCCACATCCTTTCCAGCAGAGAGGACTATAAGTCGAGTGCATATGTTGCAGACATGCAGAGGAGAGGTACCACCTCGTATGTAATTTAAAGAATTGCAGTTTTATAGCGAAGATTCTGGATTTACCAGCATGTGAATCCCATACAGATGCCCACTGATCATGTGTCAGGTCCTCTTGAAGATCTTTGTGCCAAGCAAGTTTATTAGCCATTCTCTTTTCTCTTTCGGTATCCATCAAGATTTTGTATAATATTGACATCAGGCCTTTGAGGTGATCTGCGAATTTATCCAAAGGGAGCTCAAAGTTAGTTTTAGGTCTAGTCAAAGTCCCTTGTTGCACTGTCCAGTCTATTGGATTTTTAAGTTGATAATACCTCAGCCACGAAATCTTGGAGTTCAGTTGTGTCTCAAAATGATGTTTCGGGTGAAGCACTCCCTTTTCAGTCAGATCCTGTATCCTTCTGAAACTGGCGTTAGTCAGCATCATAAAAGCCCCGAGTTCCTGTCCCGGTGGGAACCAGAGCTGATGGGTATATGTAGATAATGGAGAAATTTTTGGAGCCAATGTCTCCCGCCTTAGATCCCAGATCCTTAAAGTCGATTCCAGAAAGGTGTTATACGCTATCGTTTTGGGTCTGCTAAATTTAGACGTCCATATGACTTCTTGTAAGGAGAATGGTTGTACATAAGAAGGTTCAATATCCATCCAATCGGTATAGTTCTTTTGTTGTAGCATCCGGACCACGTTAGAGAGGGCGGCAGCAGCATGGAAATATAGCCTGAGTGAAGGAACCCCTAGCCCTCCCATAGAGGCCAGCTTTGTTACGTGGTGATGATCTATCCTAGATTTATTAGAATTCCACATAAAGGACATTAATGTTCATTCTCTTTCTAAAAACCTGAAGGAGGGGAAACATACTACCTGAAGACAACCAGCACAGACTAGGGAAAGGCAGGAAGGACTATGAGTTACAGCCAGTGCCTAAAATTGCCTCAATATAAAGGGAAACCACACCAATGGAACCACCAGTATTTCCCCCCTCCTTCAGGTTTTGTTTTTATAAAGAATGCAATAGGAAGAAATTCTGCTTGCTCCTTTGATAGTTACACAAAAAAACAAATTTTGAGCAGATGCAGCATCACAAGCACACTAGAACTATTAAAGAGTACAGAAGCTCTGTCTTCTTCTGTATCTGGTAACCTGGGGCATGGGAATTAGATGTAAAAAAAAAACACCCCATAGTGAGTCCCATGTTGTAGGCTGGAGCTAAAGGTGAACTGTGGGTCTTAGAAGTTGGATGACTGCTAGAAAAATACTGACCCTCCCTTTTGTTTAAGTCTTGGTGGTAATGTCAAGGTTCAATAAATGCAGAATGCCCTCCTAAACTTTCTGGGTGTGTGTACACATGCATGCACCCAAGCCAAACGGTACATACATGTAGGGAGACGCTCTTGGTGGCTACCAGAGACCCAAGCAAACTTAACAAGGCTACGTCATCCTTTACAAGCCCTTCAAGAGCTGGTTGCTTTCGGTGGCAGGATGGCCAACTGAAGCTTTGGACAGTACATCTTCCTTTGCTTCCATTATTTATGCCATGGACACGCATAGTTATTACTTTCTTCCCTATCCTATAGGTTACAGCAGGGTATAAATACATTCATTTTAAAAGGTGTTTTGACCACTCCTCCCAACAGCTTCAAAGCAATCTTTTCTCCCTCAGAAGGCTAAAGCTCAAGGCAGTACCACTATGCTCCCCTTCTTGACCAGAATCCAGACCCTATACCTTACCATTCAGACACTCCATCTCAGGCTCCTCGCCCTCTGGCTGCTTTTTCAACCTCTTCGCCTTTCTCCTCTTCTTGCAGTAGAACATGAGCCCCAGCACAATGATGATGTATGCCACGGCAGCTCCGACTGAGAGTCCTATGGTCTGAATCATCTTATATGGAGTGTGGTTGTTGGCCGCGTCACCTCGTTCTGTAATTGGTTTGTCTGAAAGCCAAGATTATTATAGAATCACAGAGTTGGAAGGGGCCATACGGGCCACCTAGTCCAACCCCCCTGCTCAGTGCAGGGTCAGTCTAGAGCATCCCTGACAAGTGTTCGTCCAGCTGCTGCTTGAAGACTTCCAATGAGGGGGGAGCTCACCACCTCCCTAGGCAGCTCATTCCACTCTTACACAACTCTTACTGCAAAAAAGTTGTTCCTAATATCCAGCCGGAACCTTCCCTCCCTTAATTTAAGACTTGAATTCTAACACCTAAGTGTTCTTTAAGAAACCTAGTTATGTTTTAAAATTATACTATAAAACAAACTTCAGAGTTTGAAATATAAAGCTCTGTGTTTTTAAAATTACTGGACACAGCTCCTAGCACACTAATGAAAAGATACTGAGAGAGCAATAGCATATCTATTATATGCCCCATTATATTCCCATTATATTCAGTGGCACTTATACCAAGGAAAGTGTTCTTAGGAATAAATCTTAGCCTTAATATTTGGTAATTTAAAAAAAATTATTCTCAAATATCACTGAGGATTTTCTGCTAAACAAATTATGACTATTAACTGTAATGCTACTATAAGCCTACCAAGTGGAAGAAGAAGGAAAATTTACTAAATTTTTAGAATAAGTAATGAAACAGGAAAAAACAGGGGAAACAAAATAAAAATGGAGGAAGTGTGTAGAAATGAAACAGAAAGAATGGAGACTTAATAGGGAAAGAAAAATAAGGAATCTGCTCTAGAATTGTATATTACTTGTTCTATATAAATTTAAGTTTTGGTTTTAAGGTTTGAATAAAGACTATTCAAGTTAATGTAAAAAGAATGAAGTAAAAGATCTTTGGGAAATATGTTGTGCTTAATACTCAAAAATATTGTCTGTACTAATAACATCTGAATGGGAACATGAAGGTACATGTACATAACTTAACATCTACATATTAAGTTACGACTAACTTTACATGTAATCTTTTTCTTCAGATTTGATCATCTTACAGAATATTGACAAAATACATGTTATTTGTCTTCAAATGTAACATACATTAATTTATTGTAGCATTTAGATTGTTTTGAGGTTTGCATCTGTGATTTATATTAATTGTTTTGAGATCGCTTGCATTAAAATATATAACAACTCAAGAATATAAAGCCCCAAAGCCCCCCACCCACTGGTACCATATAATGTTTCAATGAACCTGAAATATGCAGATGTGGAACCCTGTGCCCCACTGCCCTCATTCAGATTTTCTTGTAAACCATATCAGTTGATATAAAATCAGATTCAGAGCTATTCCCCTAGAAATCGCTTTCCTACATTTCAGACATAGAAGCACCACCAAATGGATATTCCCTACCTACAACATAGAGAAACGCGTCATGATCCTTGATGTTGCAGCTGTTGCCAGCAATACAGGTGTACTTGCCAGAGTCTTCTGTGGTGACATCATATATTATCAGAGAGCCATTGGGCATAATCTGGATCCTGCAAGGAATGCAGAAAGAGGCTGACAACCACTAGTCAACCTAAACATCACAAAACACTGAGTTCCGCACACAGAAAATAACTGCACTACTGAACGACAGTTCCAGATGACTCAAGCAAGAGAGCTGAGCCACGCCATGCTTGGATATCTACGAGAGCAGGATTACATCACACAACTATGACAACCTGATTTTTCATTAAAGAACATTAATCTAAGCCATTTAGGGCAGAATCCTAGCTGGCTGTATGTGAAGGAAGTGAGCAGTGACTCGCGAAAGATCATACCCTGCCACATATTTTGTTAGTCTTTAAGGTGCTACTGGACTCTTGCTCTTTTCTACGACGACACCTCAGAATGGCTCAGAAGAGTGTTCCATATTCTACACCTTGTGGCTAATAGACACTGATGGACCTCTGCTCCATATGTTTATCCAGTCCCTTCTTGATAAGTTTGTTAGGTTGGTCATTGCTAGATCATGAGCTTTTTCAGGATGTTGACCCCCCCCCCCCAATTGTTTTGGATGACAAAGATCTCTTATGGATTTTGTAATCCACTTTAAGACCAGTTCTGGAGAAAGGCTCTAAACAAATACAGCCTTACACCTTCCCCTCACATGCAACCATGATCTACTGCTTTCAGGCATGCTCTATAAGTGTCTGCCTGATGATTTAATCAGCTGTGAATGCTGGTTAGTTCTGCATACTCTTCACAGCAAAGAGACACACACCACAGGCTAAAGTAGGGGTGTCAACCATCACTGAACATTATTCATGGCATTTGAACACACTTTACACGATGAATCCATTAAGGTAAAACACAGAACATCTTCAGCCAACTCCCAACCCCACTCAGTTGACCCCAAGTACATAACTTATGCTTGAGATACTGTCTTCAGTTAATGGAGTCAAAACAGTCTAATGGGGGGGGGGATTACATTACCTGGGTAATAATTTGTCAGGTTCAAGAATCCTGTTCTTCCCTTTCCATTCAATTTGTGGTATAGGGTCACCCTCAGCTTGGCACTGGAACATGGCCGTGTGTCCCTGATATACTGTGGTATCATCTGGCTTCACTTTAAAACTTACGAAAACTAGAATACAGAACAAAAACCCAACCTAAGCAGAGACACTAAACTGCATGTTTCCTTGATGAACTCTCAAGAACACAATGGAAAGGACACCCTTGGAACAAAAAGATCTCACAGGCATATTTCTTTTTGAAAAACCCACAAATTTTATTGAAAGATTTTTAAAAATTAAAAAGAAAAACAAAAGGAGGACAAAGGGGGGGGGAGAAAACAGAAAAGAAAGCTTTCAATTTTCTTCATGACAAATATTGGCATAATTACAGAATTCACAATTGTTCTCTTGTTATCAGAATAAAACTTCTAATTTTTCTATAACCCTTTCCCCCTTAGTCCAAAACCACAAATCATCAGTTCATTTCTTTCAGTTTCACACAAAAAGTAAAAAAAAAAGGTTTCCAGTTTGCTATAAACGTGGATAATGTCTTCTCTCTAATCAAAGCCATAAGTTTAGCCATCTCACAGGCATAGTTCTTGAAATGCTAATCCACAGCAAAGGAGCCCAACATGGGCTCCAAGATATAGTTTTTAACACATCTACCCTCCCCCAAAGGGGGAAAAAGGAAAATGTTAAGGCAGAATCAGTCGGCTGCAGGATTTTAAGAGTCCCAAGGCAAGAGGCCACAAAAAGGGCATCTTTTATTAGGGACAGCAAGGGCACCATTGTGATCCTTCATGAATATCTATATCTTTAGTAAGTAAAAGATCTCATCAAAGTTACTGCCTCGAATCTCATGCTATGCAACACAGCAGGTCTTGCAAAGAGGATATTTCTAACCTCTCCTCTCCTGCTACAGCCTGCTACACCTCCCAGAATCCATGAAAATCATTCCCAGCCTCTTTCACTGATAAAAGACAACTTCTGCCAGTGAAAAACTTAGCCAGGATCCAAGGCAAAGAGCATTTTTAATATTAGATGATCTATAAACTCTTAACAACCACCAAATAGTTTTGCCTCAACATTCTATCAGCTCAGAAGACTAGACTGGCCACAGACGGACTCCCAATTGCCAAGCACTAGCTGCTTCATCTGATGCGTACCTGCCACTATAAGTTGAACCATCGCTCTGATCTCTCCCTGTGGGTTATTGGAGGCAATGCAAGTGTAGTTGCCAGCATCACTTCTTGTCACTTTCTGAAAATGTAGGATCCCAGCATTGTGACTGACCCGTGTTGGCAGGGTGCTTCCATCTGGGTAAGTGAGCAGAGACAGTATTAAATTTTTTAAAAAGAGTTTTTACTTGTTAATAAAAAGGTAGTCCATGTACTAGAGAGTACAGCTTCCCCCCAGGCGTTATCATTGTTCACAAAGGAGAGTCAAATCAAACTCAAGACACTGGGCTTTATCTCTCTTGCAAAACAAGGGGGATAAAGCCAAGTGCCTTATATAGGGATGGGCACAAACCGCAATTTTGCAGTTTGGTTCATGGCTGAACCATGAACTGAACCACGAACTAATCTGTTGATTCATGAACTGAACCGGTTCATATCAGTTTCTGACCCCTTCTTTCTGCTCCCCACTGTTTTTGGCAGGGAGCAGAAAGCAGGGAGTTAAATGGCTCTGAGACATTTTAACCAAACAGCTGAGTGGCGGGGAACAGAAAGCAGGGGTTTAACTGGCTCTGAGCCATTTAAACCCCTGCTTTCTGCTCTTCAAGAACTGCCTTAAAATTCATGGTGGCTCTTCAGTTTGTGAACATCGCTTCGCAAACCATGAACCGGCCAAAATACATGACAAACTTTCATTCATGAGCTAGTTTGTGCTCATCCTTAGTCTTATACACAATGCCATAAGAAAAAGCTTTGTCAAAAATCTTATGTATCCTCTACCCTCAAGCATGCTCCCTCACCACTTTTAATCCATCGGACTGTAGGCTGTTCCAGGCCCGTAGCTGAGCAGGATACTGTGACCTCTTTATCAAACTCAACACATCGCTGGGACTGAGGAGGAGGGGTAAACTTCAAGTTCTCTGTAACAAGCAGAATTATCCAATCGCATCCATGAATGTAGAAAGCAAATCCTGTGGAAACCACCCACTCTGTGTCTCATGCAAAAGGCAGCCACAGAACCAAGAGCAAGACCAGTGCTTGTAAAGGCTCTCAAGTTCTCCTGCCCTCCTCAAAAGATGCAAATGTAGATGGTGTGTGCAGGAGCTACAGACTCATATGCAGCAACCAGATCCCTCACAGTATCACATACCAAGAACTTGTGCACGAAATTGTGCTTCAATGCTCCCTGCTGGCGTGCTGCTCACACATTTGTATGCTGTCCCATCATACACATCCACATTGTTAATGCGCAGTGTCCCATTCTCAGCAATGTCAAAGCGAGAATCCTGCCAGAATTGAAAATAGGGCATGAAGACCTTCAGACTCAAAGGCCCAAAGGAAACACATTCCAGAGCTGATTTTACCAGCAGTTTACTCCCTCCACTTATGATAGCCAGAACTGCAGTTGGGCCTACCGATTCAAAGTAGCCTTTCGCCTATAACATTTCCAGGTACCAAAGATGATCTGTAAATTAGTGTACCCCTGACCTGCTTCAGGAAAGAATTACTAGAGGGTGAATCAATAATCAGAGGAGTCCTGAAACTTGACACATTTTTATCTCTGAAGACAGAATATAAAAAGCTGAGAGTGCTGTGAAAGTACGGGGGGGGGGGGGGGGGAGAGATCTGCTTCAGGCCACAAGGCAGAGTTCATGGAGCCTCAAGTGCCCCTTCTCCACCTGGCCCCTTTCCTTCCAACCAGACTCTAAGGTTCTAGTTGATTCTTGCCTGCAAAAAGAAACACGACACAGTTTCCAGAACTACCATACAAAACAGGGGGGATTAAAAGAAAACTGCAAATGAAAGCCTGTTTAGTACAATGTCAGTTGCTTGAACTCATCTCCCTTTTGTTGCATTTTTTTAAAAGGGCTTTAATTGTATAACGGGATTAAGCCAGTTGGAACCTGATACATAAAACCACAGGACACATCCAGCTGTTAAACTGCAGGACCACACAACGGCAGCTGACTGGGAGCCACATTACCAATATAATTTGGCTGCTGAGCTATGCTGAAATATGTGTGCAGACTCTTTTGTGGGTATGAATAGCTCCCCTTCCTCAAACTCTCACACAGAATATTTGAGATACACACATGTACAACTCACAAAGACAACAGCATCAGAAGCTCTCCCCTTGGGCCGCACACTTGTCTTCCAGACTCTGCCCCAGCTCTAAGAACTTGCATAGCCAAGCTTTTTCTACCACCACTCTTCCCTCCAATAAAAACCTCTGAGCAACATCTAGCTCAAACCCTTTCATAGGGCCTTTTGATTAAGAGCAAAATACAATCAAATTAAAGGATCCCATAGAAAAAGTTGGGAAAGGCCAGAGAAACATGGAGACAATTAGATAGAATTTGTGGGTTCTTCACCTCTAGTTTTAAACCAAGAGCAAGACTATGTAAAGCTACAAACAAGGGAGTTTGCTCTTAGCAAAAGAAGAGAATGAAGGAGAAATCTGGGGCTGGTAGGGACAGGAGAACTTAAGACTATATATAGCAAAGAACAGTTAAGGAGATTCAGTAACACACAGTGGGCAGCCAGTTCCACAGGGGGACACAAGGCCCTTCCACACTCACCTCTGAAATCAGGTTGCCATTGCGATACCAGGTGATACTGGGCTTCAGTGAAGCTTTGCTGAGACAGTGAAGATAGGCTGGTTTACCTTCTTCCAGCTGAACATTCTTGGGCTTTATTACCCATGTTGGCTTTGCTGAAAAGAATAGTAGATACCAGGTTCAAACTGACAGTGGCAGAAGACCCAGGCAAATGTCAAATGCCTGTTTGGCACAAAGACTTGCTGAACAGGCAGCCCAAGCCCTATAGCATCCATTTCTCAGCCTGCAGCAGAGGTCATCACTAGACGTGGTCAAAAAAACCCATCAAAATCATGCTGGACTGATTAGCAAGGACTGTGCTTCAGCCCTCAACTCCAGCATCAGGCTCATTTGTCTCCAGAGAATCAAACAGCTCTGCTGTCTTCTCCCATCCACTGTGCTTGTAATTACTAGAATGTAAGAAAGGTTCTTTCTTCCCCATCACCCCACTCTACCTATGATTTTTATTCAACCCATGACAGACAGTACTCCCTCAGTCCTTTTAATTATACACAACAGAACCTGCTTACTGGCTACTGTGATGATCTGATCTTGTTTTTTTTCTCCAGCCTTGTTCGCTGCATGACAAGTGTATATCCCTGCATCCTTTTCAACAATACCCTCGAAGATGAGTTCCTCTGCTTCTTGCCGTACCCTGCCAGTAGTGGGGACCCGAACACCATTTCTTTCCCACCAGATATGGGGTTCAGGGACTCCCCAAGGTGCATAACAGACCACACGCTGCTCTGTATTGTCTATGAAAGTCTTTGGCTCGAGTGAAACCATATCGTGAATTTCTGAGGAAAACACAAGTTTAGAGTTTAGAATGCAGTACAGTTTGGAAGATGCTTGGGAGAGGGCTGGGGAAATTGAAAGCCACAGAAACAGGCATTCCTCTATCCAACTTCCTGCACAAACTACATTTCCATTTGTGGGATACGCAGGTTCAGGAGAAACAAAAAGAACAGCCCAACCAGCCCTGTCTCACCCAGATTGATGCCCAGGCAAGAAACTCCTGGTTCATGCCTACCAAACTAGACAAAACCCACTAGGCATTCAAAGACACCAGTTCATACCTGCCAGCTGAAGAGCTGCTTCCAAAATTACAGGCTTTCCTCTCTCTCCACGGCCAACACATTTGTAGACCCCAACATTACGCGGTTTCACCTGAGGTATCAGCAAAGAGCCATTGGAAAGGACCACAGTCCTTTTGGAATCCAAAGAAAAGAAAAAGGTTGAGGTCAACCACTGAGCAAAGCAGAAATGCTTGCAGACAAGCAATAATGTTATCCATCATCATGATGCCTCTCCACGCTATGCTTTGTGCTGTGAACAACTGAAAGGGGATGGTGGAGAAGAGGACAGGAGCTATACATAGTAGACCAGAAAGACCAACTTTCATATAGGAAAGGCTCTTGAAATTTTAAGAGGAAAAAACCAAATTCATTGGTCACTGACATTATGCAGCCTAATATATTATTATTCAAAATAAAGATGAGCAACACTTATTTATTTATTTGTTCTATTTATATCCCGCCTTGCCAGTTTTTTAGACCGGCTCAGAGCCATTCCATTAAACAGCAACACTGCAAAACATGGATCAGCTGCTCTGTGTATCAAGCAATATTAAAGATTCATCTCCTTGTACTGTACCTTTCCCTGTTAGCATCACCTACCTGTTAGCTTCTCATACTGAACGGGGCTGCTTACCTGCTCATATTGGAAATAATTTTTCCATCAAACAACCATTCCTGAGTAGGTTGTGGCACTGCTGTGAACTGGCAATGGAACATGGCCTCCTCGTTTTTATTGACAATCTGGTTCTCAGGAACAATTACTGGGCGAGGGAAGCTCTCATCTGTTGGGGACACACACACACACAAGGAAATGGATTATCTACCAATTGCATTCCTTGCCCACCCCCCAGAAATGTATTTCTCTTCAAAAGGGACAGGTAGAGAGGTGCAGGAAAACCAGAATATCTACTGTATGCCTCCAGGCAGCCACCTGACTAGAATAGAACACTTAAGTGGGTCTGGTGGGACTTAAAGTTCTCCTAAAGAAAAATTAAGAGAGTTCTATCTGCAGAGGTTCCCAGCTATTTCTTGTTTGTGCCATATGCAGGTCCTGACTTTCCATGTGTCTGAGAAGCTTTGCTCTTCTGCAGAGGATGGCATTGATTAGACCACTATTTTCCTCTGAGAGACTTGCTTTGCTTTTAGGCACTAAGCACAGTTGGCCAATGAAAAATACAAAATGGAAGTGTTTCCAATACTGACATATGCAAAATGCACATCACAAATAAGTCAATGAAGTCAAATAAAATGAAATGCCCGCTAATTGGGAGACCTTGTTAAACTAGTTGTCATTAATTTGCTATTAAAAAGCACTGAAATCACAGGAAATCTTCTGCAGAAAAAGCTGAAGATTAGGCTGTAAAAGATATCTCACAGCAAGGATGAAATGCCAGTATATTTCACCCAGAGAATTGCTTGTGGCTTGTCACAGCTACAAGTACCATCCACAGACAAAATGTAAGTTGAGCCTGCAATGAGTCATCACACTGCAGTACCTTTTCAATAAGTTATAGAATGGAAAGGCACACATCTGCACAGTGTTTCTCAAAGAATATTTAATTGTCTTTGTAGCTGTGGACCAAATATCTCCCTTGCGCCTAGTCCTGCAGTGGCAATCTCTACAGAGCTGCTGGTGCATGAATGGGATGGTTGAAGGTCCCATTTGAAGGCCAGTTTCACATATCATCCTTGTATTTATATACATGCACAAGTACATTTAGTGTTCCAAAACATATTATTTCTAATACGGATAAAAGGGAGATCTTTACTGGTTGTAGCTCACTTGAACAGTTACCCAATGTGGGAAGCATCTATTTCTCTTGCATAATGCACTGAACGGCTCCAAGCCTTTGCTGGCCCCATATGTGGCCCTAAATAAATGAATACTTTTCTGTAACATTTAATGGTTTCACCCCGTGCCTCCTGTAAGAGAATGCAGTTACCACAAAGTCATCTGAGACAGCACAACTTCCATTCACCTATGATGTTGAGAGTGAAGTTGTTGCTGCTGCAAACAGATCCGACGGGATTACGAGCACAGCAATAATAGACGCCGTTGTCATCTGGACCTGCACTCCTGAGGATCAGTGTTCGCTCCTTGCTGATGACTGAATAGTTGTTATGATCATTCACAATCAAGGTGCCATCCCGAAACCACTGACTTGTTGGGCTAAGAAACATGAGACAGTTTAACAGCTCTGAATGAGCATCAAGAGTTACTGTTCAAAAAGCATCTAACAGAATTGTCCACTTGACTAATTCTTTATCCTAACACAAAACGGGCCATCATGGATAGTCTCATGACAAGAAATATATCTAGCAGCAATCCCAGAAAGCTATAGTGCAAAATTACTTTGTACCAAGAGGTAGTAAGTAAACCGCTAAGACCCATCTGCATGCCAAATCTGCAGCATCTTTACACCAACATGGAAAATTCAGACAGAAACAGCACTGCGTGTTTGTCATCTTCTGGGCGTGAAAGAGCAGTCACTGGGGGTGGGGGTGGGGGTATGTGTGAATTTCCTGCATTGTGCAGGGGGTTGGACTAGGTGACCCTGGAGGTCCCTTCCAACTCAATGATTCTATGAGAAGACACATAGAATACCCCTGAATATCTAAAGAGGCTGTAACTCTTTTTAGTGCTTAAAATCTTATTGCAGGAAAGAGATCCCAGGTGAAAGAAGAGACAAAGAGAAGCTAAGACAGTGTTCCCTCTAATATTTCCCCCTACTGAGTGGAGCAGTTCACATCCTGAGAAGAATATAACTGCTGTAATCTTAAAATGAGCAATGAGCAGTGCAAGATTCTGTGCGGCTCCAGACTGCCACTGAGCGGGGATTCCTGTGTTAATGAGCGGCTGCTCAAGCACACAGCTTAGAAGGAACACTGGTACCAATTACAACTAAACAATGGCTCCTTACCGTGGATGCCCATCAATATGGCAGCGCAACGTCACTGGGGAAGAACTCTGTATGTCCTCCATTGTGGCTGGGCTCCTCAAAACAACTTCTCCTGTTTCAATCCCTTCCAAAAACCGATGAAGGGAAGACAGAAATATCAAGATCATGTTGAAGCCTCCACCTCACTGCATAGCTCTGGAAAGCTCTGTGTACCTAGCACCAGGTGTCAAAAATCTCTCCTACGCAAAACTTCACTTGTTCTACACTAGAAAAGTACACCTGGGCTGCATGCTTGCACTGAAAACCTATTATTATTCCTGCGTTTCTGTGATAATGTGAAGCACTTGCTAAACTACAACATCCACCCTGAAGTATAGAAGTATTTGCATGCTCAATATATGCATGCTAAATATACAGGTGCCTACAGTCAAAGCTTCAATTTAGCCTCCAGTGGAAGCTAAAAAGTTCCAACCTTTGTCCACTTAGTACTTCCAGGCAGTGATACAGGATATAGACTTAAGGAGATCCTCTATACTGTCATTTCTCTCTCTATTCAAGAGCAAAGGTACTAAGGAAAGGCCTTACAGCAAGTACCCACCATGGTAGGAAACTCAGTAAAATGATACTAAGGAGAACTAGGATCTCCTAACAGGGGAAGTTCTCCATTCTGCAAAGTTACCAAATTATCCCTGTCATGGGTGGGATGTGGGACACACTCTGGGCTTTCCTGTCAAATGCCTGCGCTTACAAATGCTTCTGTCATATCTAGCATTAGCCAGTGTTTGGCCTGACTTCCTCCTCAGCCTGCAAGCAGTACTGGAATCTACCGTATGAGTTATTTGATCACACTTCAAGGGCCATTAAAGAGGGCATCACATTCCTAACGGCTTTCATCAGAATTCATCGGGGTTGATGACAAAGAAATTAAAGGCAAGGATTATCAGTATCAGACGAAGGATTTACACCTGGGATACTAAACCCAAGCCAGACACACTTTCCATACTTACACTTGGCTCCTTAAAATTTCCCCCGTTTCCCCTTCATTACAGTCCCATCCTGAATCAGGCATGGATATAGTTGCCTCAAAAAGCTTCCCCAGATAGCCTGTACTCAATTATAGCAGCAGAGAGGTACAAGAAGCTTGTGGCTCTGTTTCTGTATCCTGGACCCTCTCAATATTATTACTCTATCAACTGTTTTCCTAAATAACTTCCCCAAAGGAAAAACCTAGCACTGCAGGTAACAGGTAAGTAGTTATTTAACTAACTGACATCCTGCCTTTTCTCTACAGAGCCCAGGGCATCCTTTATAGGGTTCCCAGGGCCTGGCGTGATGTGGTCCATGGGACTGCGAAGAGTCGGACTTGACTGTGCGACTCAACAACAACAGGAACCTTTGCATCTAGGTACTATCCAGATCCAACCCAATTTAGCTTAAACAAGTCCTTTTGTTGGCTTGAGACTAAACAGTGATTTTTCCAGGGCCATTTCCATTCTTGCATGAGTGATTCAGAGAACATGTGTGTGCATGTTTACGCAAAGAATGTGATCACCAGTGAGTCTACCTATCATTTGCATGCAATAATGCTGCATATATTCCCAAAGGGTGTATTTATAGAGTAACTGTATTTCAATATGTGACTATCTAACCATTTGGCTTTTTGCGTGAATATGCAAGAAAGAATGGAGTGGGGGAACCAACTAACAGTGTGATCCAGAACAAAAAGCAAGAGGTCCTCCACCTCTAGGTTACACTGTCCTGCCTGTTCTCAGACCTCTCTTTCTCGACAAATAGTGAGGGGCTTTCTTTTAAGCAGTTACCTGGAGTTCTGCCACCATCAGCCTGGCTTCTCTTAGTAAGGGCTGACGCTTAACAGATATTCAAACAGATTATATTTTCAAACCAAAATGGCACCCCCAAATTTAATTTGCAGCCTGACTCCTAATGAAATAAAAGGCAGACACAACATGAAGTATCATCGTACCTGCAAGGGTTACATACACTTATGTTCCAGCATGTACACACAGTACAGAACTGCAATTGGCTTGGACTCCCTGGTGTGCATTTTATTTTATTACTTTTCAGTGCAGAAGCAAAACTAGACTCGTAATCAACAACAGCTTTGTTGTTACCCCTCTTTGCCTCCAAATAATTCCTCTAGACTGCATTACTGGTATCTGACTGACCAAACGTGCTTTGTAAGTGAGACACTCACACTTTATATTGAAAGACACATTTGTTGTGCGAGCTTCTTCTCCAGTCACTACATTCCGGGCCACACACTGGAAGTTTCCACTGTCTTGCTGCCTATCAACTGATGTGATCTGTAGGCTGCTTCCTTCCTTGAAACGACGTTCAGTGTCCTGAACAGGAACTCCATTCTGCAGCCATTCAAACTCTATGTCACTGGGTTCCTCCACTTCACAGCGCAAGATGGCACTGCGGCCATGTAAAGCATCCTGGGAATACGGCTCCTTGGTGAAGAGTATTTTAGCTTGAGCCCCAATAGCTGAAATGAACAAAAAAGAGAGAAAAAGATGATCAGATACCAGTGCTGGAAGAAGGGGGAGAATAGAAGTGGATTGCTCAACACCTTTTTCTAAAAAGTACAGTAGAAGAGAAACTGAATTAAAACTTTAAGGCAGCCATCAGGAAATTTGTCACTCTCCTAAAAAAAAGAGAAGAACCCTGATAGAAGCCATTTACAAAAAAAAAGGAACTTCCAAGTTCTTAGAGGTATGAAGATCATTTTTTAAAAAGTTACACTTCTGCTTCTGTAGAGGTCCTCAAGCCTCCTTCAGTCTCCTTTAGAGATAAAACTATTAATTACAGCACACAGAGAGCACTCAACAAAGACAAAATCCATTCGCTAAAAACAAGAGACCAGAACACACCAAGAAACGTTCACCCAATAATTGATTTTTAAGCATGGGGCACTTAAAAGATGTTCTGGAAATTTCAGACTTTACTGCCAGGGCCTAACTGGATCAAAGCTATGCTGAGTGAGGCCTCTTCTTAGAATACAGGACTAGACTTGTAATTAGGGTTGCCAACCTCCAGGTGGTGGCTGGAGATCTCCCACTATTACAACTGACCTTCAGGTGACAGATAACAGTTCACCTGGAGAAAATGGCCACTTTGGAAGGTAGGCTCTATAGCATTATACCCCACTGAAGTCCCTTCCCTTCCCTTCCCTCCCCAAACCCTTCCCTCCTCAAGCTCCACCCCAAAATCTCCACTTATTTCCCAACCCAGAGCTGGCAACCCTACTTGTAAGGGCTTTCCTTCAACAGGCTACCAATACACTAACAAGATGTTTAAGAAATAAGAAACCACACGTGCATCCCTAAAATTACACTATAACGACATGATAATACCCAAGTACCCTGTTCCTCCATGTATGGCATTTACATGGAGGAGACAGGCCTTACCAGTTAGAAGCCATCAAGAACAAAACTGGGGTGCACTTTTTAAAAACTACAGGTATCCCTGCTATTCTCCAACCCAGAGTAGAAACACTGTCTGTCTCTAGGTGGACTTTACAACTGTAATGTGAAACCCACACAAAGGCATTCTATTCTAACTTGTAAATTTAGAATGGAATAATTTTATGTGGAAAGAAGAGTTTTATTGTTAAATATATACCTTAACAAGGCCCTGAAGCACTTATAAGATGGCTACCACCTGGACACCAAAACTGAGGACTTCCAGACCTAACAGCAGGAGTCTTTATAACCTAGGCCATAAAGCTAAGGCGCCATAGTTCGGTTGTAAATGACTCTCTTATGCTCGCGGGATCACACGTTGGCTGTGTGCAACTTTCTACTGTCTCAGTTCACACATGCAGGATATGCTACAAGAATCTAAGAGCTTCCTCTGCAACAATATTTTTCTTCATTTGCAAAGGTAATTCAGCCTTGTATCTGATATCTACCAGTCTGGACCCTGAAAATGGAAATGGCCTGCCATGGACTTCATTAATTTTGCATTCCTAGAATCAAAAGTAAAGTAGACAAGACTTTACAGAACACAGTGCTGCCCAGGAGAGAGTGAGTGTGAGGTCATATAGCCTTCTAAAAAATTATTTAAAGATATCCATGAAACAGAAGGGTCATGCATTTGTTTGGGGGGGGGGGGGAAGAGGAGAGGTTTATCATGGTTTTAAAACTTCCAGAGATTTTACATCTATACTTGAGTACAACAGCAGCAGCCTGTAAAGTTTTAGTGAAAGTAAAATAAAAAGGTTTTGAAAGATATAGCACAGGTCATTATGGTGTGGGTTAAGGAAGAGAAAAAGAACTGTGTCAGTCATGTGTAGAACTACAACATTCTACACAGCAGTGGAAATGACAGTTGAGAGGACAGCTCACTTTTCCAACAGAAGTATTTCAGTTTTAAGCACTGGGAAAATAGAAGAGCTACCATACTACATTAAGAAACATTTTTGGACCCACCTGCAACACCTGAAAATTGTTCAAGGGGGGCATTTTTATAAAATGAATAGGGCCATATTACGACAAAATGGTTCACGAAGATGCTTTTATAGAGGGAACTGAACTTTAAACTCTTCCACTGTCTTCAGTATGTATTATCTGTTTTCTGGATGTATTACCTTACACTGACTGCTTTGGTTTTATACTTATGTAACATTAAATCCTGCATTATGTAACATATCATGTCTATTTTGTGCTTTGTTTCAGATTTTTGTAATCCTAGTACTATTACCTTACTTATTATTTCATCCTATCATCTGCACTGACTTACACTATGTAATCTCCTTTGAGTCTCAGTGAGAAAGGTGGACTATAAAGTAATGCCTAGTGCAACAGTAGTTTGGCAAGGCTTTAACACTCTAAACCCTGTATTTATATTCAAGAGGTGGCTACATCAAACTACTAAATTGAAGGTCATGCCCAGGATTTGGAGTACCAGGACAAGATGGCCTCCCAAAGACCCTGACCCCGTGCACCACCCCTTGATGGATCGCTCATCAACAACAGGTCATATGCCAGACCTTCGGCCCCAGCAGATGTCTGACCATGCTGGCCCTAATCTCTAGCCCAGACTACCCCCAGGAATTAAACCTAATGAAAACATTAGAAGTATTTGCAGAACACGTTTCAGATGAAGAAAATATAAGGATTGAATAGAAAAACAGGGACAAAAATAACCTGCAGTGAAAAACTATGCTCATCATCTTCTGAAACACAGGAACCTACGGTTGTATGGGTTTAATGAAGAGTTAGTGTATCTAGGCTATTCTTTAGATCCCATAATAATCTAAGAGCCACCAGTGGCTGGACCTACAGACTGTTAATGAAAACTGTTAAGAAATACTTTTCACTGCAGCCCCAAATCTGCCCAAGAACTAGCACCTGGTTCTCAAAATCGCCAGTCTGCAAATTCCACAGAGGCCGCAAACCACATGGTCTGCAAATTCCAAAGCTTTGCTCCAACTGAGTTCCATAATTTTGTGGCTACCTGGATCTATCTACCCCTAAAGCTCATTTTCAAAAGAGGGCCATAGAACAGAGGGAAGAGGTGACATTTCTGTGCACATAACATCCTTTGAAGAAAGTTTACTGAAAGTCACTGCTTTGATTTGGTCAATAAACAGATATAAAACAGGGGTGGGCACAGCCTATGGCTCTTTTTTGTAGTTACAGCAGTAAAAATCTGTGGCGGAAAACTAAAGGAGAGACATACAAAGCAGATGTTTTAGAGACAAATAAAAACGGAGGGGTTTCTTTGTACCCTTTAATAAGTATCTAAGATGCAAGTCTAAAAGTACTTCATAATTCCAGACAGGTAAGCAGATGTGTATCCACAACCTGGGCCTAATACAAGCAATGCAACCTATTTTTGCTTAGGTTTGCTGTAGACCATAAGTGGTCAAATGTCTTACTTTTCATCAAAACACTGGTACTGACTGTCTGAACATATAAACTTCCTTTGAAGAAACCCCCAAAGATTGCAAATAGTCATCTAGATTCACCCTCAGGAAGCTAAGTATTGCAAACCGCAATCACATTTGAGTGATCCTTTTGGCCCTGTAGAATCAAGATACAACCAAAAGAGCAGCCTGACACATCTTAAGAAGCTGCAAGCAAGGAAAAGAAGGACACTGGACATGCAAAGCAGGACACAAGCTTTACGTGGCATCAAACAAACAACAAGTCTGGATAAAGTTGTTGAAACAATACTTCTAAATATATTATTTACAGTGAGCCCAACTAATGTTTAAAGTACTTTTTTTCTACTAATGATCACCCTCTGAAATGGGTCATTCTAATTCCCTAAACTGATTTTACAGATTAAGGAACTGAAGCTGAGAGTGCATCTTCTCCAAGGACATCCAGCGAAAGCAACAGCTGAGCTGGGGTATTTTGTGATGAAATAACCAAACATTTGGAAAAATAATCCTGCAGCATATCTCCAGAATGGACTAAAAACCTTAATCTCTGGTTCTTATTTTAGTGAAGGCTTTACTTGTAATTTGTCAAGAGCAGCCTACAGATTAGAGATTTTTAAGGACTCCAATTCCACTGTAACTGCATTATATTACCCACGGTTTTTAAGAGGGGGCAGTTCAGGCTAAGTTTAAATAAGGTGAAAGGACTTGGGTCCTGAGGCACACGGAAAACATCAATTTTGAATATACATTTTCAAGATTTGAGTGATATATATTCATGACCTGTGTTTAATAGATTTACAGAATAAAACTATTCATATACCACTTTTTTGACATACACACCAAGAGGTACCCATATATACAGATGACACCATAAACATTACAACCAACAACAATGGATTTAAACAATCAACACAACCACAGGTCAATTTCCAAAGTCCCTTTTAAATAATTCTTGCATTTTTCTTCCTGAAGATAACCAAAGATGTCACTCTCCAGGGCACTGGTTCCCAATCTTTTTGATATGGGGTTGGACCCACAACCAAATTTACTTGGTACGGTGATCTACCCAGGGCCAGCCCTGGAACCCTACATGAACTATGACCTTGGCACCCATCTAGTCCAGCGTTCCATTTTCTGCACTATCCAAACAGATGTTTATGAGAACAAAGGCTACAAGCTACACAGCCTTTGCATATGGTGGCTACATTCCAACCTTTGACCACCCTCTTCTAATCCACTGTTCCCTCAAATCCTCTAAGAGCCTAAGAAACTTGCTTCAGTAACCATTTAGACATGTTTTACTTGATTTTTTTTATAGGAGGAGGAGACTGGATTTATACCCACCCATCACTCAGAGTCTCAAAGCGGCTTACAAACTCCTTTCCCTTCCCCTCCCCACAACAGACACCCCTGTGAGGTGTAGGTGGGCTGAGAGAGCTCTTCCCAGAACTGTCCTTGAGAGAACAGCTCTGAAAGAACGTATGAGTTGCTCAAAGTCATCCAGCAGCTGCAAGCGGAGGAGTGGGGAATCAAACATCTACTGAATGACATGGGAGATACTGCATCCAGGGTCAGGTCCTGCTTTCCAAAATACAGCTTAAAGTGTTGCCTCTGATTAATTACAGAAGTTGGTTCTCCTAGGAAACACTTCATACATTATGATTTTCTTAAGGTAAAGTAAAGATTTCCCTTGCTTGAAAGCTAGACGAATCTGACTCTAGGGGGTGGTGCTCATCTCCGTTTCCAAGCCAAAGAGCCAGCACTGTCCAAAGACATTTTCTGTGGTCATGTGGCCAGCATGACTAAACACTAAGGCCCACGGAACGCTGTTACCTTTCCGCTGAAGCGGTGCTTATTTATCTGCTTGCAGTTTCTTGCTTTCAAACTGCTAGGTTGGCAGGAGCCGGGGCCAGAGACAGGAGCTCACTCCATCACGTGGGTCTCGAACTGCCGAGTTACCAACCTTCCGATCTGCAGCTCAACATCTTAACCTCTTAGCCACCGCAGCCCTATGATTTTCCTAAGGAGATATTATTCTGCACAGAAAATGTGCCTATCGTTTGTAGTCAAATGTCACATTTTTCTTACTGAGATAGGACAATTTGTTACATTTCTCACACATGACAGCACATGTACTTTTCTCTACAAAACTGAAATATCATTGATGGTAATGTTGGTATATGAGACTCTTAGTCCACATGCACTGAGCTGGCAGATCTGCAGGATCTAGTTGACAGCCAGCAGGAGTCAGTAGAACTTGTAGTAGACAGAGGCAGTAGAACTTGTACAGACTAGTACAGACTTGTTCCTCTGTGTGACGGTGATGGATGGGATCTACATGACTCAGCACTAACCTGATTGGTTACTGACTTGTATATATGTAATCAATGTACAGATGTATTTCTCTTTTCTTCTTGTATGGTGTCCTGGCGAAGCACTTTGTTACTTGGATTAATAATTGCACTGTAAATAAACTGTAAATACACTACCACTGGTGTGGTGCAGTTTAATGTGCAGAGGGGTCTGGAGGACTTGGGACTCTTACCGTTGGTGCAGCGTGGTGTAGCACATAACAGACATCACGACAGGTAAACCACTCAAAATGGCCTGTTTTTCAGCAGGGAAACTGAGAGGTCACCATTGCAGCAACCAAGCCCACCCATAAACATGTCACTCACAGGGGAGAAGCTGGAGAGCTCACAAGGCTCCCCTTGAGGTCAGCTACATGGGAACATGGACCTCTCTGTGTCATCTAATTCTCTGCAGTTGAGCCAGAATGGAGTTTGAGGAAGCGCACAAGGGGGGGGGGGGGAAGCTGTGTGAAGACGGCAGATGGAAGTGGAAGGGGATGGCAATGAGGGGCTCGGCATGATATGTCTCCCACAGCAGGCAGAGGGCAGGGCAAGGGGTTGGGCTGCGAAAGGAACAATACCAAGACAAAGCCCACATATGCACAAGCCTTTCTCTCCTCCTCTTGCTTTTCCACCACTAACCAGATTTCGTCAACTGTCCAGCCTCTGTCCCCTTCCTTCCAGCTACTACTGTAAAGTTACTAATAGCTGGACAGACACCCCCCCCATTATTGTTGCAAAGGTGAGAATGTGTGAAGCTGACAAGGAGGACGAGGAGAGAAAGAACGCTGCAAAGAGCAGAAACAGCCATTAGGGAGGCTTTGCGACCCACTTCTGGGTCCTGACCCACAGGCTGGGGAAGACTGACCTAGGGAATGGGGCAAGCCAAAACCACTAGCTTTCCTTGGTGTTGAGACTGCAGCCCCCTGTCGTGATGTGTACAGTGCTCTTGAGGCTCATACCAGGATAGGTGAGCCATTTAACACTGGCATTATAATAATTACTGTTATAATAGTAATGTTACAGTCAATATATTTGCTACTACTACCCGTGATATTCAATTAAACCATTTATTAAATGGGTAATGATTCTGGGTCCTTAGCAGCATTCCTTTCACTGCAGGAAGGATGACACATTCCAGTTGTATCAATGAGTGACAAAAGCTGGAACGGAAACACAGGAAAAGAATCAATGAATGACAGGAAGCAGAGGCTGAATTTCTACCTCATCAAACAGCCATCTGAGAGTAACAGGTCATGCTGCTGACTCAAAGCACAGCTGGGCCACAAGGCTAAGTCGGAGACCACATGCCTAACTAACTATGGCAGAATTTGCTTCAGTACAGATCTAGCAGAATCAGACAAACTTTCTGTTTAAGAGACTTCATAAGCAGTATTCCCAACCAGCGTCTACAAATAGCTGCACATTTTCACTGCTCAGGTTACAAGCTGGCTATAGAAAGGGAAACAAAGGGCAATTCAACAGTTGCTGCTCTCCATCTGATTTGGTCCCCAGGAATGAGCTCTCACATGGAACAAGGCCAAAGCAGCTTGGAATTTCAGAGTTAGTCTGATACAAGACAGATGCTAAGAGGCTTATACATAAAATACGCATCAATTCAAAAGAAGAAAAACACAAAGTATTAGAAATGGCACACTGCTGCTGCTGCTGCCACTACCCCGCATAGCTCATTACACCAAGAATTTTTTGTTTGATGTTCCTGGATTAAGTTTACGAAGGGCCTGAAATTCCAAAAACTGAGGAGAGAGTAAGTGTGTGACAGCAATTTTAATTTTTTCAGTCAGCATTAGAGATGCTGAGTGACCAACTCTTTAGAGACAGCTGGTGAGTATCAGCAGTTAAGTCCTTTCCTTCTTCTCTATTCCCTTCCATTTTTGAATTTGACAAGCAGCCAGATCATTCTACTATGCAGCTGTCTAGCTTATCCCTGATTTAAAAACTGGATGCATGCATCCCTTTGTGCATTACTACTCTTTCTTCACCTGAAACTGATAATTGACAATCTGATGCATCACCTCACATTTAGGGAAAGTATCTGCTGATCACACCAGAAACATGGAGGGGGATGGAGTGGAGAGCATCCAAGTAACCGCTTGCCATATGTGTTTCATCCTTAGGTTAGTTTCTTTTATATCAGAGTGGGCTCTCTGAGTTTGGTCGGCTTTCTATTAATGAGTAAAGGGAATGCAAGTATGGGACAGCTCATGAGTTCAGCGTGTTGAGTGACAGTGTTCAGTGGGCTTATATACCAAGTACACATGCTACAAGGGAGAAATCTTTCCTTTAAAAGCTATAGCTTCTATAAAGAAATAATCACAATAAATGCTTAAAAAAACCGTTTCCCACAATTGTCTTTTAAATGCATCCAAGAGAAAATCTAAGTCACATCAATGTTAGGCTTTTTTTAGTTCTGTTCACTACCATAACTTTTCTGATCTGCTAATGCTTCAGTGCCATTTCCCCTTATGCCCTTCATCCTGTGAGCAGTCACAAAGGAGAGAACACGCAGCAAATGGTAAGGTGTCACAAACATGGCTATGTAGGGATGAACAAACTTTAATCCAATTTAGATTCAGAACAATGCTTCCTGATTTGGCTAGCACTCTGAACCCTTTCATCACAAATAACTATGTCAATGCCAAAAATTATGAGAAACACCTCCCTTTAATGGCCCCAGCTGCAAATATACGAACACACACATGTACACAAGCAAGCAGGCAAGTTACTAAATGATGCCCCTGCTTCCCCTACAGCATTGCATGAGGAACTCCCCAAACAACTTCTGTCTCCAATCAGTTGCTCTTCTACTGTTTGGCATGCTACCAGATTCTCCAATATTTCTGCTCCTACCAGAGTTGTTACTCTACAATTAAAATATCTGTTATATCAGTCTTCTGTATCTCACCCCACAATGTCTGGATCTGCGAGATACTAAAGGCCATTCTGGGACCAATCTGTATTGTACAATGTAACCATATCCCTACATTTAACATGGTAGGTTTTTCCATCTTCCCAATGTACATTTAAACTTCCTGTTACACATCTGTTAGTTTGAGCATGGTTTAACTCCATATGAATTGTACTCAGAAGTGGTCTCCCTAATTTTGTTTAGATCTCCCAGGATGTGTAATCAAGATGCTCCCATGAAAAGATGAAAAATGAAGCATGTATAATATTTAACAAATGTAGTCTAGAATAAGATCTCCCAGGGTTATTTCCCCCATAGTATACTCTTGGCTTTTAAAACAAATTCTGGCAGTTAGCAACCCACAGAATAAGGAGGCTCAGGGTCTCTCTGTATCTCTCAGGAGAGATATAATTCCGGGTAACCTCCAAGATGAATTGTAGGTGAATTGTACACAGTGTAAATGTCCTTACGTGGTAATGGACTTGGCAGAACCTAAATAATATTTCCATAATTGCACATTTCTGCAAGAGTCACACTATTTACAGACTAGATATTACAGGCCACAGTTTAAGACAGCAACGATTATTTAGAACATTTATACCCCACCTTCTATGTTTAGATTCATGGTGCAATAATCTGCAAGGATACAAAACATTAAGCGAATTAACAAGATTAAAAAACAAACATGCTAGGTAAAAACAAAAATATAAAACTATTACAAATTAAAAACAAAAATGAGAAAATGCACAGACTGAAAACACAGAAACAGTGCAACCAAATTTGCCAAAGCACTTTATCCCACAGCAAATGCTCTCTGAAATTCCCCCCTTGGACTTCTTCCTTCACCACTTTCTTGCTCTTTCTAGTGCATTTTATCCTGTCTTTCCTCCTAGGTGATCAGGGTGGCATACATGGTTCTTCCTTTCCCATTTTATCCCTCACAACCGCCCTGAGAGGAAGGTGGAGAGTGCCTGGCCCAAGGTTCCCAGTAAGCTTCATGACAAAATGGGAGATCTTCCTCTTTTCCTTTGTTCTAGCACATCACTGAAGCTCAGATAATTGCTGTCAGACCCTTAACCACAAAATCTCTTAGTGCGTTACAATATAGATGCTGAAAGGAAACTGACTGGGAGGCACAAATACACAGCCACAACAGGCACTCCATCAGATGTGACTTTACGGTTAATACTTCCTTAACAATGCTGGTCACAACTGCCAGTTCTGAAACTCCTCTGAACCAAAGTTCAATACATGCTAGCTTACTATATAAGCTATCTCAAGAGTGTTCCTGCCATTCATTCTTCAAGAAGAAGGGATGCTGGGATGCTGGCCCAAAGGTCAGTTCCCTAATGAAATTTTACCAGCCCTGCCACCCGAAGGACACACAGCTGCACAGTCAACACTTCAGAAATCTGAAAAATTGAATGACACTTGTGCAAGTTTGATCATGTAAAGATTGAAAATTCACTCAGTTTAGCTGAACCATTGGCTACACTGAAGGGAAATTCGCCTCACTTTCACACTGTCAGCTTATTAAGCTTCACACCTCACTGTATACTTTGCATCACTGGTAGAAAATCAGGAGAAGTAAGAAGAAGAAATAAGAGGGGGAGGAGGAGATTGGATTTATACCCTGCCCTTCACTTGGAGTCTCAGAGTGACTTACAATCTCTTTCCCTTCTCCTCCCCACAACAGACACCCTGTGAGGTAGATGGGACTGAGTGAGCTCTAAGAGAAACTGCTCTTTCAAGAACAGCTCTGACAGAATTATGGATTCCCCAAGGTCATCCAGCAGCTGTAAGTGGAGGAGTGGGGAATCAAACCCAGTTCTCCCAGATTAGAATCCGTGTACTTAACCACTACACCAAACTGGTTCTCTTTACTAGTTTCTGTAATTCTGGATTTTTGCTGTGCATCTCAAAAGTGCTCCTGTCTGAGAATCTCAGATACATGTACCAGAGGCACATATATACATATATAAATTCAAGATGGCAGATCAAGCATTCAAGCCAGCATGGTATAGTGGTTAAGAACTGTGGATTCCAGTCTGGAGAACTCTTCCACATGAAGCCTGCTGGGTGACCTTGGGCCAATCACAGTGCTCTCAGAACTCTCTCAGCCCTACCTACCTCACATAGTGCCTGCTGTGGGGAGAGGAAGGCAAGGCAATTGTAAGCTGCTTTGAACTCCTTGAGGTAGAGAAAAGTGGGGTATAAAAACTCTTCTTTTTTAGAGTTTTGAGAGCCAGTTTGGTGTAGTGGTTAAGTGCGCGGACTCTAATCTGGGAGAACCGGGTTTGATTCCCCACTCCTCCACTTGCACCTGGCTGGATGACCTTGGGCAAGCCATAGCTCTGGACCAGCTGTTCCCTCAAGGACAGTTGTCTCAGAGCCCTCTCAGCCCCACCTACCTCACAAGGTGTCTGTTGTGGGGAGGGGAAGGGAAAGGAGTTTGTAAGCCGCTCTGAAACTCCCTTGGGGAGTGGAGGGCGGGGTATAAATCCAATCATCTCCTCCATCTCTTCCTCCATCTCCTCCTCCTCCCCCTCCCCCTCCTTCTTCTTCTTCTAAGAGCAGTTTCAAACATCACAAAAAACCCTGCCAGACAGTCTTTGCTTATACCAAATCTCTATGGCAATACAAATCAAATATGTCAAATGCATTGCAACCTGCATAGGTAAGAAAAGGCAACTGAAAAACCACTTCAGTAACAGAAGGATCTATTAATTGTAGTGACCCTCACTTTTGGAAGCACCAATTGAATTGTGTCCTCCATTAGTAGGCTCCCAATGTGTGCAGGTTAAGTGTCATCAAGTTGCTTCTGACTTATGGCAACCCTATGAATTAATGACATCCAAAATATCCTGTCATTAACAGCCTCGCTCAGATCTTTCAAACTGATGTCCATAGCTTCCTTTATTGAGCCAACCCAACTCATGTTGGGTCTTCATCTTTTCCTGCTGCCTTCAACTTTTCCTAGCACGACTGCCTTTTCTAGCAACTCTTGTCTTCTCATAATGTGACCAAACTACAGTAGCCTCAGTTTAGTCATTTTGGCTTCTAGGGAGAGTTCAGGCTTGATTTGATCCTGAACTCGCTTGTCATTTTTGCTGGTCGACAGTATCCATAAAACTCTCCTCCAACACCACATTTCAAATTAATCCACTTTCTTCCTGTCAGCTTTTTTCATTGTCCAACCTTCACACCCACACATAGTAATGGGGAATACCATAGTATGAATAAACTTGATCTTGGTCACCAGTGACACATCCTTACACTTAAGAATCTTTTCTAGCTCCTTCATGGGTGCCCTTCCCAATCTCAACCTCCTTCTGATTTCTTGGTTGTAGTCTCCCTTTGTGGATGATTATGGACCCAAGCAATAGAAAATATTTAACTATTTCAAATACTTCATTGTCAACCTTAAAGTTGTGTAATTCCCCAGTAGTCATTACTTTTGTCTTTTTGATGTTCAGCTCTGATCCTGCTTCATTGGGAGTCATTTCAAGTCTTCCCTATTTTCTGCCAGTTATGTGGTGTCATCTGCATACCTCAAATTGCTAATGCTCCTTCCACCAATTTTCAATCCCATTTTCTTCTAAATCTCTTTGATGAAACTGATTAGCTGGATCCATTTCAATCGGGGTTCAGGCCTGGTTTTGGCACGGAAACAGCCTTAGTCATCCTGTACAATGACCTATGCAGGGAACGAGATGGGGGAAAATGACCCTGTTGATACTTCTGGACCTCTCAGTGGCTTTCAGAACCATCGATCCTGGTATCCTTCTGCAGTGTCTGGCGGAGGTGGGAATAGGTTCTGTTCCTACTTGATGCTTGGGGAATACTGTTCAGCCCTGTGGACTCTCCAGCAGGATGTTCCTCAGGGGTCTGTTTTATCTCCCAGGCTAGTCAATATCTACATGAAACCGCTGAGGGGAGTCATTTGGAGTTTTGGTGTGCATCGCCATCAGGATGCTGATGACACACAGCTCCATTTCTCCTTTTGATCTTCAGCAGGTAAGGCTGTGGATGTGCTAAACCAGTGCCTGGCCACAATAATGGACTGGATGAGGGCTAACAAACTGAAACTCAATCCAGACAAGACTGAGATGCAGTTGGTAGATGATTCCTCTGTCCAGATGGGGGGGTTTTCAACCTGTTCTAGATGGGGTTGCACTCCCCCTGAAGGAGCAGGTTCGTACCTTGGGGGTGCTCATGGATCCATCTTTGTCACTTGAGGCTCAGGTGGCATCAGTGGCTCAGAGTGCTTTCTATCAGCTTTGGATGGTTACCCAGTTGCACCCCTATCTGGACATGGATAGCCTGGTTTCAGAGATCTATGCTCTGGTAATCTCCAGATTGGATTACTGCCATGCACTGTATGTGGGACTGCCCTTGAAGACGGTTCACAAGTTACAGCTAGCGCAGAATGAAGCAGCCAGATTAATAGCTGGGACCCAAAGGTCCGAATATAAAAGAAGAGGAGGCGGAGGAGATTGGATTTATACCCCACCCTTCACTCACTTGGGAGTCTCAGAGCAGCTTACAAACACCTTTCCCTTCCCCTCCCCACAACAGACACCCTGTGAGGTAGGTGGAGCTGAGAGAGCTGAGACAACTGTCCTTAGGAGAACAGCTGGTACAGAGCTATGGCTTGCTCAAGGTCATCCAGCAGGTGCAAGTGGAGGAGTGAGGAATCAAACCTGGCCCGCCTGCATTGGTTACTTGTATGCTTCTGGTCCCAAATTTAATGTGCTCGTTTTAAACTATAAAACCCAATATGGCTTGGGACCACATTACCTGTTGGAGTGCCTCTCCTGGCCTCCATCTACCCAAACACTGTGCTCAACTTCTGGGGCCTTCCTCCGGATGCCAACTCCTCAAGAGGCTCAGAGGGTGGCAACTAGTGGAAGGGCCTTTTCAGTGGTGGCCCCCTGCCTTTGGAACAACCTCCCAGCGGGGGCCTGCCTGGTGCCAGACTTGCCATTCTTCAGATGCCAGGTCAATATAGCTGTCTTCACAGAGGCCTTCAAAGATCCTTTTAGACATTCAGGGGCCCAACATGATTAGTGAGGTGGTGCTGTTAACCGTTCTTGCTGTTTTTACTGTTTCTAATGTTTTATATTAATTCCTATTTATTGTATTTTACTGTTTTGTATTGTTGTAACCCCCCCCCCCAAGAGCTTAAGCTACAGTCGGTACAGAAATGTAACAAATCATCATCATCAGGGTTTCTTTATGATATGTTCTGCATACAGATTGAAGAGACAGGGAGATGAAACACATTCTTGTCTGACACCTTTGTCAACTGGAGGCTCACAACAGCAAGTCTGTAATACCCAAATATAACAAAATCTAAACTTCACAACATTTTTAAGAACGATACAAAGATTGTAAGATGTGTGCAGCCTGTGTAACAAGCACATACCGTATTTTTCGCTCCATTAGATGCACCTGATCATAAGACGCACCTTGTTTTTAGAGGAGGAAAACAGGAAAAAATGAAACAGAAAGAAAGAAAGAGAGAGAGAGAGAGATAAAGGAAGGAAGGAGGAGGAGAGAGAGAGAGAAAGAGAAAGGAAGAAAGAAAGGTGGGGACAGAGAGAGAGACAGAAAGACAGACAGACAGAAAAAAGGAAAGGAAGGAAGGAAGGAAGAAAGATAGAGAAAGGAAAGAAAAGAGACGTCGGCATGCCATGCAAAGCCAGGCCCTTCTGTGCAAAGTAGCCACAGAGCTTAATCTGTTGGCGGGGCTTTCTGCTGCTGGCTGTCTTAAAGGGGGAAAGCACTTAAAGGGAAAGAGTACTTAGCCTGGTGGGGTTTTTCCTGCCGTTTCCCTTTTAAGTCTTAACAGCTCAGGCCCAGCAGGGAGGGGCGGGGAAGGCTGGGATGCCAGCCTGAATGGCGTTCCCCTGTGTTCCTGCTGAAGAAAGAGCCCTGTTACAGGTAAGAAAAGCTCCATATTTGCTCCATAAGACGCACACACTTCCCCCCCCCCACACTTTTTTGGGGAGGAAAAGTGCATCTTATGGAGCGAAAAATACGGTAGTTTCCGCCATCACTGATCTCTCTTCCCAGCCCATCATACAACAAGCATTGCTCAGAACTGCAATGGGCTGCAATTTAAGCCTTCATCTTCATCAAAGAGGATCCAAACACTTCCCATGCTATGAGTTGGATGAATTTTACTGTGAAAAACCATTGTAAATTAAAGAAAAGGCCACCTAGTTAAAAAAAATCTAATCCCTTGCCTGAGGCAGAACCTGCTATGTACCAATCCTAGTTATGGCACACCATACTGACAGATCAAGAGTAAAGAGGATGTCCTATATTATTGATGGGTAAATTTGGCAAACAGTAATTTAGTAAAATCATCTAAACTGTACGAGAAAGTGAGCCAAGCCACATGCCAGACCCTTTCCCCTCCAATCCCAGGTTGCTGGCGAGTGTTCCAAAAAGGTGAGTGCCCCCCCCCCCCGCTCCAAACTCACATGGGTCTATTTCTTTTATCTTGTGGACTGAGGAATGCCAAAGGCAGTTTCCATCACCAGTTGCTACACTGTTATAATGACAACTTACAATGATGTCCCTGTTTATCCATCAATTCAGAACAGCTGCTACCTAAACAACAAAGGCTGCTTAAGTATCTCAAGGCTAGACAGCAAACAGAAACACATGTTCCCATATTAAGATTCATCTGTGAAATTAGCAACACAGCATATCAGTTTCATCACAAATTTTAACACACCAAATGTTAGCCATATAATACAGTAAAAGATTAAAAATAAAGGATGCAAAACTTATAGAATCACTGTAAGAAGTGCTGGCTCATGCACCCTTTAGCTATGTGTACTAAAGCTCTACTATTTGAAGTGTGCAGGAATCTTGTTAGACTTATTTGCCACAGATGAGAAAATGCACACACATTTTATTGATGCCACTATTTGGAACAGTTAAATCAGCCTTCATGTTTCCTAAAGGGATTTGACTGCAAACAATAGTTTTCAACTCTTAACCAATTCTCTAGTTATTTAAAAAAAATATTATTTCCCATTATGGAACTGGATGTTCTGGACAAGATTCCACTGAAATGTGTGTTAGAACTCAAAAGCACTGTGGTCTCTTTTTACACTGAACATACATATTAGAGAGAAGTTGTCTAGAAAATCCTATACAGTAGCATTTAATTTCAAAGGGAAAAATGAAAGCTAAATTTATTTCAACTTCAAAACTTCAAATATGATTTGAGAGCTGTGTTTTTACGAGCTATGAAACATCCTGGAGCTGTACTGCTAATTGTATCCTTATAAGAACAGGAGTTAAAAACTTAGCATAACAATCAGCAGGTCTCCCAGAGACAGCTCACAGGGAGATAAAATAATGCCTACTTCTGCTGTACTACTCAAGGACACACACTCTATAGTAGTGGTTTTAAAACTGTGTTCTAAGGAACTCTGCCATTACTGATTGTTTCACTGAGGAATTCCAGACAAGCTTCCTTATCACAACCAATTTTCCCCTGCAATGCATAGCTGTGTACACGACAAGAGTCTTCGGTAGCATACCAGGCTCTCAGTATGTTCTCATTTCAAGCAATAGTGGGACACATCAGCCTTGACAAGTACCCCACACAAACTGAATATTCACCCTAGAACACACCCTGAAGTCTTCTGCAGATATATGGGGAGCGCACTGGATGAGACAATGCAAAAGCATTTCCTGAAGGCCAGAACGACAACAAACCTGAAATACTTTTCAAATAAAGAGAAAACAAAACCTAGGCTACTTCACAACCATCAGAATAACAGTAAAGGTAACACCATCCCAAGTGGTAATTACAAGGAGACCTGCAAGGACACCAGACTCCCATTCCTAATAGTATGGACTATGAGCCTCAAAGGGAATGTCACTAGGTTAAAACCTAGGCTCCTCAGAACAGAGATGTGGACTATTTCGAAGTACTGCTGGAGAACAATGCAGGCAGAAGATGCAGGAAGAAGATGAAGGAGCAGCAGAGAGGGGAGGATAATACCAAAACCAACAGTCCTTGCATGCACAATTTTCCCTGGACTGGGAGAGGGAACAGCTTTCTGTCTACTTGTGGAAGTAAATTACAAGCGCCCATTTCCTGCCCTACAACAAATTATACCAAGTTCAGCAAGACAGAGTGCTGCTTGTGTTCACATTTGCTTACATAAGCAATCAAGTGTGCAACCTTCTAATATAAGCAGTTTTCTGCCTCAGTCCATCTCTCAAGTACACCATTGCCCCTTGTGCTCTGGTTTCGCGGGGCAGGGGCTGTCTGCCCCCTTTTTTCCGACATGCAGCCTTGCGAGATAAATGTGTGTGTGTATTTGTGGGTGGGTGGGTAGATGGGTGAAGGAAAAAAAAAGCCGACGCTTCGTATGGCAAAATGCTCAGGCATTATAACTGAGACTCCATGATGGGAATTTGTGCAGGCTATTTACATGCTGTGCTCTAATATTTTGTCAGAGATTTTGATTCAATGGCATTATATATTAGGAGACCAGCAAGGCTGAAGCACAAGAGGTACTCACATACTCACACCATTCCCAACAATCAGCTCTACCCACACACTTCATCTCAGCCAAAAGGCCAAGAAGTTCTACCCAAATTCTTTACACTGAACAGCAACTGTTCTATAAAAGGTTATGGAAAAATCACAGTGTGCAACAGATGTTTACAAAACTGCTCAGGGGAAAATCTCAATAGTACAATCTGCAAAGCAGACACAGAATTTAAGAGTGCAGCTGAAAATCTTAAAATTTCTGTGCTCATAACCTCAATTACAAGACAAACTTGAAAAGGATGAATAAGGTAACTTCTGATTTCAACCGCAAGGAGTGCTCCTAAACCTTATAAAAAGTCTGATTAACTTATTTAATTACAATATTTATAATCCCATCTTTCTGCCTAATTAGGGCCACCAAGGCAGCTAACAATCAGAACCCCCATAATAAAAACATATTGTAAAAACAATTAAAATCAGAGTTAAAATACAAAAAGTAAATTGAAACAAAGCTGTGTTTGTGGCAGAAGACAGGGACAGAAAGGGATAGACAAATATCTCTGGAAAACGAGTTCCATAATCTTGGTACCCAGACTGAGAAGGCCCTCTCTAGGGGTGTCTCATCTAGCCTCAGAAAGCAGGGACACTCAAAGCAAGGCCTGCAAAGATGACCACAGTGATTGTGCAGGTTTATACAGGAGTATGTGGTCCTTTAGGTATGCTGGTCCCAAACAGTACAGGGGCCTTAAAGAACCTTGAATTGGGACCAGAAACAAATTGGAAGGCAGTGTAAATGGATCAAAACTGGAGCTAAGAGTCAGATTCAATCAATATCCAATTCATCATAAGCATAGTTCAGCCATTAGCACATCACTAATGCAAGTGGCTAAAGAAGCCCTACTGACGTGGTACACATGCATTTTGTTCATATTTCTAAACACAGAGAGGCATGGGGGAAATGTGGCATCTGAAATTTGATATCAAAATCCATAAACAAATCCATGGGAACTAAACAAGTTAAGTAACCCAGGACTTCAAAATTCTTCCACATTACTACTACTTGAATCTCATGCAGGAAAACTATAATTTAGTTTTCAAACCCTTAAAATTTTTTTAAAAGTCTCCAGAATGTGTCTGGAGTAGCTCCAGAATTTTTAAGATTAACAATTTCACCCAAGTGTAAAATTTTCTGGTTGTGTAATAAACTGGGGGGGGGGGGGGGGGGGGATCATCTGCATTTATTTCTCAAGCAATACAGGTAAATTAACAAGCCATAATATTCCTCCTACTTACCAAGAAGCAGCAACCTCATGACTAATCACAACACACAAAACACCATGGTACACATTTCCTGTAGCAACTATGCCATTTCCCATTTAAGGTGAGATATGACATTTGGTTAAAAAAAATCCTCTAAGATTAAAATTAGAGTATCAGGGAGAACTCTCCTAAAGCCTTCTTTCTAACACTGTAGTTTTTCACACAGAGTTTTTCATGTGCAAAGATGTACTGAAATGTACAATCATCTACTTGCAGTCAGACTGTGACATTTCTGTGAGAAGAAGGGCGGTGCAATATATCATAGGCTATTTTGGCTATGTTTCTGTTCAAGTAATTGTAGGTAGAAATAAACTAAAAGAGCATTTATTTGGTTACACTTTTAGAAGAAGTGGTATTTTGCTAGTGGCATTTGATCAAAGACATTTTTGTTTTAACAGGGAAAAATTTAAACTCTTAATGAAATGTACCACCTGATCTGAATTTTGTTAATTCTTTAATGGCATACTTAAAATCCTTCAAGAGTTTGACAACATGCCTTTGACAATAAACCAATGAATCAAAACAAAGAATATTTTTCTATTAGTGTTTCAAGATTTTTGTTTGTTTGCAGAAATTCTCCTGTTTCTGTATTAGAAATTACTAAAAAAATTACTAAACTTATTAATATGAAAATGGGGTAGGTTTTTACTGCATTCCATAACCTGCCACTCCAATACAGCTGACTTCAATAAAATATCAGTAGCAACATTCTCTCCCTCTCAAAAACAAAAGTATGCATGGCCAAGTTTTCACTTTTGCAATAATGATTTTAACCATTCCTGTGTTCTTCTGAAACCATTCCATGGAGTTTGACAGTGTCCAAACCCTTCTTTTTATGTATAGGGAAACTGGATATTTATGTATGAATGGTCAGCTAGGAAAGCCTCTCAGGTGTGAGATACACACAAAACCACTTACAACAACAAGGTCCAAATTGCACATGCCAAAATGGGTGAAGTTTCCAGCTGTTCTGACATAAGACCTCTGAACTTAGGTCCACGAGTTCATGTACATGGCAGCTGAACTACAGCTAACTTTTACTGACAGTGCTTCCTTTCATCTTATGGACCAATGAATTCTTGCTTCCTCATTTCATAGATAAGCTTAGGGAGCAGTGACAGGGCTACAGAAGAAATCGTATCCAAGCCCCCATGTCACGAAGAACCTAAGCTGAGCTCTTCAAACACAGTACTAAATTTAATCCAGCAGTCAAACAACAACAGCACTGTGAACATCATTATCCAGTAGCAAAATTGCAACAAGTTTTATAGTGGTTCATAACATGTAATGGGAATTTAGAAAGCAGGCAGAGCAGCAAAAATGTAAAGTCTAGCTTATGTGAAAAGATGTCCTACATGCATGGATTGAGGAAACACCAAAAGACTATTAATCTCTTCACCTCTAACTCAACCTCAGTGTTACGGGAAACAGAGGTTTTTAAACCAGCATAAGAGAGAAAAGATACTGGTAAAATTCTAGTGGCAAAGGACCCAGTGAAAGAGACAAGCAAAGTGGACTCTATATAGGAAATGTATAGTCTACCTTGTCCAGGAGTACATGCAAACATGTGGTTCCGATTTTGGTTCTGATTTTGAACAAGTAACCAAGTTTTAAGACTTTTCATAATAGCTACACACTGTCACTACTATATTTACTCAAAAAGATGACTCCCCCCTAAAAAGCGATAGAAGAAGAACAAAGGTTGTGAAAATGCTACTGTGTAATTATAAATATTTCAATAAATAAGTGATATAAAATACAGTTTCAGTTCATTGTTATAAGGTTTCCACAAAATTTCCAATTTCCAGTGAGGTTTTCCAGGAATACTTCATTCTTTTTCCTGGAAAACTTCGTTGGAAATTGGAAATTTTGTGGAAACCTTATAACAATGAACTGAAACTGTATTTTATATCACTTATTTATTGAAATATTTATAATTACACAGTAGCATTTTCACAACCTTTGTTCTTCTTTTGTTCCTGTTCATCGGGGTTGTGGTTTTCTTGATTGCTGATATCTATAAAGAAAGAAAAAACCCTAGTCTTGCATTTGAGTAAATGCAGTACTTCTGTGGTGGCTCAGTGGTTAAGATGCTGAACTGCAGACTGGATGGTTGGTGGTTCAGCAGTTTGAGACCTGAGTGCCGCATGATGGAGTGAGCTCCCGCCTCTGGCCCCAGCTCCTGCCAACCTAGCTGTTCGAAAGCCAGAAATTGAAAGTAAATAGGTACCACTTCAATGGGAAGGTAACAGCGTTCCATGTGCCTCGCCGTCTAGTCATGCCAGCCACATGACCACAGAGATGTCTTCAGGCAGCACTGGGTCTTCGGTTTGGAAACAGAGGTGAGCACCGCAACCCTAGAGTCGGATTCAACAGGCTTTCGAGCAAGGGAAAGCTTTACCTTTACTAGTACTACTGTGATGAACTGTACTCCCTTCCATGTTTGCTTGTTCATATGTTTGTTTGTCTGAAAATAAAAAAGCTTTAAGCCTGAAAAAAAGTACTACTGTATTCTACATTTTTAATAGAAGATCAAATACTTCATCAGGAATGATTGGTTGTCTTTTAAATCAGCCACATATCAGGTTTTATTTTACTAAACATAACAGGTTTTATTTTACTAAACATAGATTATTACCACATATATAATCTAACCCGCATTCGTGTCGATTCCAACTGAAGGCAACCTATGAATTAATGACCTCCAAAATGTCTTCTCATTAAAAGCCTTGCTCAGGTGTTGCAAACTTCTTCATGGTCTCACAAACAGTTATTTAAAGGACCACTTCTCCAGATATGCCTTGCTGTGACAGCTACACTCATCTGAGCAGTCCTCTGAACGTTCTACCCTGCAAAGAGGTAAAAACAACAGCTGTCCATCCATGAGTTCACTCTGTTGCAGCTTCCAAATGGTGGAATGGCCTCCCTACAAGATCAGGAAGGCTCCCGCACTTCTATCACTCCACATAATATGCAAAACAGAATTGCTCAGGTATGCATTATTACAAAGGGAACAGGGAAGTGGCAAAGCAGGAGGGAACTTTGATAAAGGGAACAGGGATTCAGTTTTCTCCAGGAAAGAAAATTAGGTTGCCCCCTTTACGGCACTGTTCACTGGATGTATTTAATTGTTCTATAATTGTGTACCATTTATTAGATGTATTGTTCCACTGTTTCCACACTCTAGTTTATTTCTTTAAAATATTTACATGCCCACCTTTCTCCCAAGCATCTCAAGACCCAAGGTGGGTAACAACATAAAAACAGTTTGATAAAACAAACATTAGATCTGAAGATATTAAAACCCCATCTAAAAATACCTTATGCAACTACAAGCAAGGTATTCCCCCTTTGCCCAGTGTCAGTCTGCTCTAAAAGTCTCTAGTAACACTGTTTTGCAGTCTCACTGAAAACCAGGAGGAGCTCTATGACTTCATCCAGGAGGTTGTTCTAGGGGCTTGGGAGTAGGCAATGAAAAAACTCAAGCCCAGACTGTTGCTGAACATGCCTTAGGCATGCGAATATTGACAACAAACTTTTCTGGGAATAATTAAGCTTCAGTTTTATTACATTGCTCATTGTATGTATTATACTGGTGTTTACAATACTGTCTTTAGTTTTAATACTGTCTTTAGTTTTAATAAGAAAGGCAGAAGAGAAATGAAGTAAAATAAATCCCACCCCTAATGACTACAGAAAGGATTTCTGTACTTTGGAAAAAGGACATTCCAAGGCAATGTACAACAACAATGGAGTTCATTTGCTCCATACCTTGCCAATCAGCACATCAGAAGTAACCTCTTTCAGGGACTTAAGATGCCTTTGCTAGTTGTTACTACCATGTTCCATACAATGGCATCACCAACACTTTAGGTTCAATTTTTAACATTCCCATAATTTGGGTTGCTGTGAATAGCCTGTCAAAATAAACCATATCCCAGAATTCTGAATTATTGGCTTTAAGAGGAAAGCTTTTAAAAGCTTGGGTTATCTCAGCTTTTTGTTCTGGGTTAAACAAAATGCAAATACAGTTCTACCAGATAAGAGCTTAGTATTTAGCATATTTAGGGCTGGGGTTTTCATCATCATGTCACAAGCACTAAGATTTTAGGCTTTAAATAACATGTATGTATGTTCACACACACACACACACGCCTTGAAAATTGTGAAACTCAGCTTTCTGACTTATTCTGGTAGGAGAAAGAACCCTCAATACAGGAGTGCAGCCAATGTGCCAAGGGCATTCCACAGCAGTGACTATGCACTAAACAAGGCCAATTTAAACAAACACTTCTACTAGTGACTTGCTTCCTGCTACAGCAGACTACTTTGATGTCTTCTGGTCACTACATATGCAGCCGTCTGCTGAACAGATTGTTCTACCTCAAAAAGATGCCCTGTGTAAAAAAGTTTTTACAAGAATCTTTTAAAACAAGCCATTTCAAATATTGAGAGTTCGAACTGTTTAACCTACCCTTAAAAAGACTTAAGTACAATCTCTCCTGAGATTTTTCAACAAAGTTTTAGCAGCCATAAGAAAGGATGATTGGGGGGGGGATGTTCCTCAATCATCACAGAGGTTGTGAACTCCCACACTTTCTAGGAATAGTGGGATATACCTCTTCCTACATAAGGCTTTTTGAGCGTGCTGGATCCTATCTTCCTATTATATCAGAACCATCTGGTGAATGGGGTGGGAAACAGGAACTTCTCGGTGGTGCCTTGGACTTATAAACTATTTCCCCAGAAACACACACCAGATCCAACACTAACCATTAGGGAAACTCCCTTTTTAGTCTGGTACCTGCTTAGTAATCAAAACCAGCAGTTGGGTATACTGGGTATATTCATATTTTATTGTTGTAATTTTATTTCTGTACTTTTTGAACCATTCTAAGCTCAATTTTAACTTGACAAAAAGCAGATGGAAGGAATTTTAAGAATACAGCGTTGTTACCCACTTCAAAGAGAATGTCCCTCACCCCTAAAAATGAAAATGTAATCTATGTATTGAACAACAACAAAAAAACCCCTCTAAATGCTAGTATATGAGTGTAGGGGTCTGGCAAAGGACAGATAGAAGAGAACCAAGATCCAGGTGGGCAGCCATGTTGGTCTGAAGCATTAGAACAAAGTTAAAGTCTAACTTTGTTCTAAAAGAAAACCAAGTTAGGTGTATCTCCTACTTATCATTCTTTCAATCCTCCTTACTAGCAAGTTATGACAGCAGCAACTAAATGCCCTAAACCAAGAATGCATTTTAATATGAAAATGAAGTATAACAAAAGGGAAGCAACTTCCCTTGGTTTTGCAGCGTTTTACCCCAGAGCCCCAACAGCAACATACATGTTAAGGCTAATACCTCTACAAACTAGATTAGCAGTTTTTAAGCCATATTCTGGGGAAACCTTTTCAAGGGCTCCTCAGTGGGCAGATGGGTAACAGCAGGCAAGCTTCCTTAAAAGACAATTTGCCTAACAATCTTTCCCTGCAGCGGTAATGTTCTAGATCAGTGGTTCCCAGGCATTTTGAATATGAGGACCCCTTTTTAACATCAAAAAAATTAACAAAACCCCCACATGACAATAGTTGTACTATTAATATCTGTCTGAGGAAAAAGAAGAAGAGATTGGATTTATACCCCAGCCTTCACTTGGAGTCTCAGAGCAGCTTACAAACTCCTTTCCCTTCCCCTCCCCACAACAGACACCCTGTGAGGTAGGTGGGGCTGAGAGAGCTCTTTCCAGAACTGTCCTTGAGAGAACAGCTCTGACCAAACTATGGCTTGCCCATGATCATCCAGCAGCTGCAAGTGGAGGAGTGGGGAATCAAACCTGGTTCTCTTTGTTGCCCTGCAAGGTGCTTATGAGCACTTATAGATGTAAAGTCTATAAGTGTTAACAATGGTCTGTGTTGCTAAATGTGTAAGAGAGACTGAGATGCAATGTAACCAGATCACGATGCCAGCTGTATACACACATCAGCCGATGCCTGAGACGATGTGCCAGTGGTTCCCGAGGTTGCCAGCTCCCAGAGACATCCCTTGACACAGAAACACATGCAAAAATAGCCACTTGCCATTGTGGCTTATACAGACGCCATCAGAGAAGCCCTTCTTCATCACGCAGGCAGACTCCCCCCCCAACCTTTTCTACTACAAAGGGACAAAAGAATCTTTCCTGCCTTCAGTAGACAATGGACTTGGCCAGCCAGAAACCAGTTCTGCAGCCCTGAGAATAAGACTCCTCAACACCACAAAAGAGCTAGCCGATGAGTCATTCCAACCCTCCAGGTATCTCTGTCACAGTTCAGGTAAAGTTTAACATTGCCCAATTCCTTAAGCCCCGTTGCAGAAGAGACTTTTTACGTGGACCACCAAGGGGTGGTCTCAAGGAAGGTGTCCAGTCAAGCCCTCCCCCAGAACCCCTCATAAAAGAGGACATCCAGCAACGTGCTCTCTCTCTAGCTTCTCCTACCTCTGACCCTACCCTACCTCTATGGCTCTTAGTTGCCCAGCCAGAGTCTCCATGTGTCGCTACGGGTTCAGGACATGCTCCCCTAGTCCCCTCATAGCCTCCCCTTATTTTTCCAGTGGGAACAACATCTTTCCAGACAGGTAAATATCGTCCTCAGCAGACACCAACGATAATCCTGCTAATGCGAATGTCTTTGCTCTATTTTTCCTAATCTCCGTATAAGTGAATGAGTGATTGTTGTATTGTTTGCCTGAGAAAGATTCCTCAGTAAAAGAAACTATTTTATGACTGAAGCCAGCCTCCTTGTCTATTTCTGGTGCCTCTGGAAGAGGGGGGACCTCTGTATATATTGGTGTTGTCCCCTTTTGCCTATTGCCATATTAATAATAATCTCTAATTCTCTCCTCTTCCATGTTATCCTCAGAGCAATATCATTAAGCAAATTAGGATGTGACTGACTGGCTTTTCATCCACAAAGCTTCAAGGTTGAACACAGATCTGAACCACGGTATCCTCAACTTTAGTCCAACACACCTACCGTTACATCATAATGGCTCACATGAACCCCCTGTAGAGATGTAAAAGCAGAGGGGAAAGTGAAAAACTCAGAGAAAAAACTTTCCCTCTCCCACACTGAGGCCTATTTTTCCACTGTAAAATTTGGAAACTTAGGGGAGCTCCAAAAAGGAACTCCTATGAAATATTTTATCTTTTAGAATGAGTGGAAAGCTTCTTCAGGTTTGCTTAAATGTTTGTTTTCAGGTGCTGGTGTTGACCTTTCGAGCCCAGTAAAGATTGGAACCAACATATCTGCAGGATCACCTAATTCTTTAGGAACCTACCTGACCACTACAAGTCATCTTTGGAAGCTCTGCCTTCTAGGATTAGACAGGTGACAACCCAAGCGAGGGCCTTCTTGGATACTGCACCAAAACCCTGCTACTCTCTCCCCACAGAGATTCACCTGTACCCTCTTGTTGCTGTCTTCCACCTGCAGGTGAAGACTTTTGCTTCATCTAGCTTTCAAACAATAAGCCGTCCTTCCAGGTTTCATTGTTGTTTTAATATGTACATTTTAGCTTGGTTATACTTTTTTTAACAGTGTCTTGAAAACCATTAAAACCAAATAAAAGCATGCATTTTATTATGTCTTACCTCACTCCCACAATCATCCTTCCTGTGAGAGATTCTGTACTACAGAAAACGTGGTAGAGTTACATGATAAATGAATACTAAGGTTGTTGTTGACATACTGACATAGGCTAACAACATTAAGTGTGACGAGAATGGCACAAAAGATTTTAATTACCTTTACTCTCTCTCACTATATCCTTTCTAAGCAGATATGAGCACTTACTAAAGACAAGGAAAACTGTGAAACATAAGAACATTTAAATATCAGTTGTACAGAGTTTGGCAAGCCAAGGGCCGCCAGGTATTTGCACTCTGGTCTCAGGAGGGCTGTTTCTTCACAGTGACTCATCCACGACCCCCTAGTTTGAAAAACAGACAAAGGGTCACAAGCAGTTGGATGACAAACAGTTGGAAGACAAAAGTACCATGGGGTAACCAAAGCTTAAACATCAGTGATCTGGAAATACTTTATGCGCTAATTTTAAATTCAAGTTTCCAGATGATTTCTCCATTTTGGCCAACCAAGTAGTATCTTCCATTCTGTTAGCAACCTCACATACAGTTGTAGCTAACTCTCTTTTTCAGGACAGAAGGAGAGGCCAAGGTGGTAGAACTCCAGTTTTGGTTATGACCAAAACCGCTCACATCTTGAAGCAATTGGAAAATCTTTGTCTCAGCGGCTTCCTTACAGACATAGCTGGAGAATGCAGCCTTTACCACAAGACAGTCCACTCTGGGCTTCCCATTGTCTCTGCAGCAACATCTATAATGTTTCTTAGGAGGAGACACCTCAGTTGCAACAAAATGCAATGTTGAACAGAAAAATCAACTACCAAATAAAAACATTATTACTGCATTAAACCTCTGCAGGAACTCCAACTGCTTGTATTTTAGAATGTCACTGGAGCCAGACTAATACAGAATTAAGACATTTGAAAATACTTTAGGGCTTCAAAGTTAAACATGTCAGGAATGAAATCTATAATTCCAAAAACCTCACAAATTTACTTACATATCCTTTCCTATACTCAGGACTGAATAAAATGTGATTAGGATACTAAAACTTGTATGGCAAATGGTGGGGGAAGAAAGCCTCCCCTGCTTATTTCTGACCAGTAAAATCCTTACCAAACACTACACATTAATTCCAGATGCTGTCCTAACGCTGGGAGAAGGGAAAGAAACAGAGCTGGGAAGAGGCTAACAGAATGGAACAGGGACTCCTTCTGTGGGGGCGCAGTAGACCAAGATTATACTGCTGTGCTGCTGGACAAGATCACCAGCAGAACTAGACCTTAAAGCCAATATATGTTTATTTAGACGAAAAGCTCACTTAAGATACTCAACTGAGCATTCATATGCTTACAACCTTAACCCATGAAAGTTGGGGATTATCAACAAAATCAGTTTCAACAAATTGAAGAGATTAGGAGCGGGCAGAGGAATGTTACGAAACACTCTAGGTCTAGGGGACTTGTACAGTATGGTCACTGGCCTGTCAAATTCAAACACCATTAAAAAAAAAACTTGGTTATCTCCCAGTAGTTTCTGTGAAGTCCCTAAAAATTTCAAAATTTCTACTAGTTGCCAAAAATGGGGGGGAAAAAGACCAAAACCATTCCTGTAATTGTATGGCACCATCAGGTCTAGCTGAGCCAGTGATTCCTCAACCTGTACACCAAAGACTATTGATTAAGATTTTGGTATGTATTAATCTAATCAACAGTGGTATAAAACAGTGATATAAAACAAATTGAGAGCCATTTTGGTGTAGTGGCTAGGAGTGCAGACTCTATGGGACAACCAGGTTTGAGTCCCCACTCCTACACATGCACCTGCTGGTGTGACCTTGAGTCAACCACAAGTTCCTTCAGAGCTGTTCTCTCAAGGGCAATTCTCGAGAGAGCTTTTTCAGCTCCACCTACCTCACAGGGTGTCTGTTGTGGGGAGGGGAAGGGGAAGGGAAAGGGATTGTAAGCTGCTCTGAGACTCCTTTCGGTAGTGAAGGACGGGGTATGAATCCAATCATCATCACTGTCACCTCCTTCTCCTCTTCTTTGCACTCATTAAATTCTAAGGAGCAGGGTCAGCACTTGGTGCTCAAAACAGCAACCCAGAATTGTGGCTTGTGGATTCTACCAAAATACAAAAAGAATCAGTTGGATATCCAAGGAAATTTATGGAGCACAAATCTTTGGAGGACAAGGACATGGAAGGAAAGAAACTAGTGGCAGAAGGCCAGTTGTTCATTAGGGTAACTTGGCTCTAACTACTGTTGGACCCTCCACAACACTTTGCAACAGTCGCCATGGTGATAACTGACAGAAAGACCTAGGTAATTGAACAAAGCCCTGAATTCTCAAGGGATCATCCCTCCAGCTACCCTTCTGCAAGACTGCCTGGAAAACCCTCTCCAAGCACCTAGCATTTGACACCACCATTGCCACAAGGCCATTCTAGTATTTGTACAGGTGACTGACCAGCAAAAAGATTTCTGAGTTGTCATGGGTAGCTCAATGAAAATGTTTCCTCTGTATGCTGCAATGGTGTAAACAGGAAGTCTGTGGCTAGGGATTAATAGGAAAGGGAATGGAAATAACAATGGCACAGATGCATTTGAAATGCTGTGTATATTTCAGGCTGCTGTATCTCAAAAAGGATACTGTATTGCTGGAAAAGGTGCAAAGGAGAGCAACCAAAATAATCAAGAGATTGGAATCGTAGAAAGAAGGGCTAAGAAATTCAGGGCTTTCAGTTTAAAGAGGGGTGTGATACAGGTTTATAAAGTTACAGGTACAGAGAACTTTCCCCCTTTCCCCATAATACCAGAAAAAGTGAAATACTAGGAGGCGAGAGTGTGAACTGAGAAAAGGGAGGATGATATAGAGTTGTGGTCTTCAACATTTGCAGGCCTGAGGCCCACGCTTAACCCCCAGGTAGCAGCATATGATCTACTAAGCTGCAGCATATTCAGGCACGTAACAGGAAAAGACTTCTGACCTTACTTGGGGGGGGGGGGGGGCTCCTCACCATATCCATGCATGTAACACTTGTTAGGGATGGCTGTGCAGGCTTTCCGGGGGGGGGGGGGGGAGTGTGTAAGGGAGGAGAGGGCAGAGTTTCTGAAATTTCCTGGCCTTTTTTTCTGGATGGATTTAACAAGGCCACACTTGTCCTCTGGGAACTGCTGAAGGATTGGGGTCATGTAGTTCCAAAGATTATACAGGTAGCATGATATGCACACTGAATGATTTCCAGTATGTACAGTGGCTGAGTTGTTTTCTGCCCTCTCTAAGCCAGAGCAGAACAGGATATATGCTGCTCTGACCATGATGATCGCACGACTAAGGTGGAATCAACTTTCTGTAAATGGTACACATTCTCCAAACGACAAGATACTGGTGATAGAGATGATGGTTTTGCCTTGCATCTTTGATAGCTGGAAGGAAGACAGCAGGGATTGGACAGTGATGCTCAGGGTATGATTTTGGACTGGACAAGATGCTAACAGCCACTTAAAGAGATCCACATTAACCATCCACTTCTCTCAGTCACCTACAATGTGACCTGGAGAAGGATACCTTGACATACAAGGAAAAAATAAAGAATCTGAGTCCTTAAGAGACTCATCAGAATGAATGGATAGGGGGTGATAAGCAGTATAAATGGAATGATTAGTGGTTGTAGCTGGATCTGTTTTAGTAGCAGCACTGGATATCAGTGGCTGTTATCACAATTGGTGGCAGGTATCACAAAAGGGCAGGAGTACAGGAAAATGACACAGGTGCTAACATTGGTAGATTATTTAAATTTAAAAACATTTATATTTTACTGTAGCTCCAAATTAAAGATTCCATGAACATTAGGGGGTAGAGCAGTCGCACCACAGAATACCCAGGTCCCTGCATAAATCCACACAGAGATCACAAATAACAGAAGTGTTTCAAGAGGCTGGGAAGCTAAACTTAGGGAAGGCCATGGCTCAATAATAAAGCATCCGATGCAGATGGCCCTAGGATCAATGTCTAAAATCTTCAGTTAAAAGGATCATGTAGCAGGTGATGGTAGAGACCTGTACCTGAAACCCTGGAGAGCTCACCTTAACCAATGGTCTGACTTAGTGTAAGGCAGCTTCATTGTAGTCATATGAGCAGAATCCCCAAAGTCTAGCTGGCCAAATTAAGAGTGCAGAGTAGGCAATGGACAAAGGAACATGAACTTCTCTCCCCCCCCCCCTTTTTTGGTATTTTGTGTGTATGTGTGTATGCCTGGAAATTATGGTTGACCTCTGGCGACCTCTAGTGGGGCTTGGATGTCTCTTGGATGCTATTGCCTGCCTCTGCATCCTGGCTCTAGTATTCCTTGGAGGTCTCCCTTCCAAGTACCTGCCAGTTTCGGCTCTGCTTACCTTCCGAGATCTGACGAGATCGGGCTTGTCTGGGCTATCCAGGTCACAGCTGAGGAACATGAACTTCAGTAGGTCATAGAAGGCAAAGGCTTGACAAAAAAGGCTGAGATAAAGAAAAGTTAAGGGGCTTTAAAAACCCACCCAGCACCTATTGGGGGGGTGTGCTCCATACTATGGGGATGGGAAAGTGGCTGAAGCACTTGAGAGGTTAGCCAAGAAACAAATATGGTTAAAGAGAGTAGGAAGCATGCTCAAAGGCTGTAACCTGAGGAAATAATGGGTGTGGGGCAGAGAGGGGAAGAAAGGAGTGCTGGGATAAAACCTCCCATATGGCCTAGGGACCAAAAGGCTGAATTGAACATGCAAAGGGATGCTTGGACATCTGGGTCAAGAAAACAAGGGGGCATAGAGCAGGCTGCTTTAGAAGCCAAACTTCAGGTTGCTGAACCTTTAAATACTTTTTCAAAAAGGAATTCTGCCAATCATGGCTTTAATGTAGCACTGTTATTATGCAACAAGGCTCAAGAAGCAATGGCAGAATTTCATTTATTAATTTAAACTAATCAGCAAGTTTTGTATTCTGTCATACTCTTTTCCTCCTAATATTCGAAAGGTTACTTTAAAGACTACAGCAGCAAAGTCAATCTCTCCACTAGTATTGCACCATTCAACACTGTTACTTAGGATGAAATTTTAAACTGTTTCAGGAACACAATAGCCCTGCCTTCAGGATCAAAACAGTGACCCATCTAGTCTAGCATTCTGCTTCCCATAGGTCTTTTCCTGACCTTACCTCCCACCAGTGGTATTCATGGGTTTACAGTACAGCATCTGAATACTAAGGTTCCCCTTTAGTCACTATGGCCAGCAGTCACTGACCAACCCAACCACCATTAAACTAATTCTTTTTAAAACTATGTATGTTTGTGGCCATCAGTATGCTCACTGGCTGCAAATTCCACAACATGCCCTCTCAGTCTATGCCAATTCAAATCCTAACAGTTTACCTTCACAGTTAGGATTTTTTGTTTGTTTCAAGTTTCTACATTTTGCACAAGTCAAAGAAAATCTACAAATATTTTATAATCTTACCCAAAAAAGGGCTGCATAAAAACCATATTTACAATCCTAATGGAGTTTAACACAGAGAATAGAAAATTCTTCTGCATGCTCAGCCATCCTAGATATAGTAACAAATAGGTGGCACTGTTAATATCATGTTCTTTGGAGAGCAGAAGTTTCAGTTTAAATTTCAGGTGAAAACAAGCTTTTGTTCTGACGAAAAACCAATTACTGGCAAGACCAATGAACAGAACAAGCAAAAATGGTTCTGCAGGAATTAGATATCACATGCTGTTGTTGTTAGCCATTCAGTTGTGACTGACTCTTGACGATTCTATGGGCCAGCTCTCTCCACATTTTCTGATCTTGTACTGTTTCTTCGAGTTGTTCCATGCTCAGGTTGGTGTCGACTTTTATGGTGTCTAGCCACTGTGTTCTTTCGCAGCCTGGTTTCCTTTTACCACTAACCAATCCAAGCATAATCGCTTTTTCTAGTGAGTTCTTCCACATGACATGGCCAAATTAGGTTAGTCACAGTTTTATGATTTTTCCTTCCAATGACATGTCTGGTTTTATGCGCTCCACTACTTGTTTGTTTGTCACCTTTGCTTTCCAAGGAATCTGCAGGAGCCTTCTCCAGCATCACAGTTCAAATGAGATGATTTTCCTCCTGTCTTGCTTCTACATGGTCCAACTTTCACAGCCATAGGTAGCGCGTACACCTGTGTGCATGTCGGTCTAAAGCCCAGGATAAATAGGAAGGGTTGGAGAAAGACCTGGCAACCTACTCTGGAAAAATCCGCCAGGAAAATTTTATGGAAAGGCTCTCAAAAGATATCACATATACCATATATAATGGGCAATGTATAATGGCAATACATGTTGCCTCGAAAATGTAATATAGCTTTAACAATTTACTCAAATCATTGACTATTTCTTGGCAGCGGGCCAGTCTCTTTACCCATGAGGATTAATTTTATACAAATACCCAATACAGCAATTATTAGTGTACAAAACACTTGCCAGTTCAATTTCTAATTTAGCACTACAGCTTACCTTGCTACTCAAGAATACACAGTTGCTGAACTTGAAAACTTGTAGAGTAGGAATAAGGTACATGGGAGATATGATCTCTTCCTTGAATAATCTACACAAAACAGCATTATAGTTTTTTTAACAATTTTTTTAACAAAGTTTTATCAGTTCATTGGAATGCTGCCCAAAGGAAGCAGGCATTTGATAGGAAATGGACACACCAATTCAAGTTCATGTAAAAGGTTCTTTCACAGACTCACAAATGGAATGCAGTTTAGCCAATGCCTTAAGCCCTTCCTCAGCTCAGCACAATGCCCCTTTCCTATTCAGAGGGAAGTTTAAAGAATGCAAGCGGGTTCTCAATTCCCCAGTGGCAAAGCATCTTTCTGGACCAGTTTAAAAAAACCCAGAAAAAAAGTTGTGAAGCACTAGGAAGTGGCCATTGAACCACAGAACTTGATACATACCAGTGTAATATAGGATACAGTTTTTCATTTATTTACATAATTCTTTTTTTAAAACTTGCAAACTTGGTAAGTTAATGCCACTAAGATATCAGTGGACTAAAGGTAACATAGAATCAGCAGTTCAGTACTACTAGTATATTTCCCTAAGCAACGAAAATAAGAAAGCTGATACAATTCCTTGACTCTAGGTACTGTTCCAGCAGCGGACGCAAATCCCTGCAGTTTCTTTTCTGAAACAACATATAGAAGCATTCCTTATGATAAATCTTTATGACTAACTCCTGTGTTGAGAGAAGTATGTATTTTCATAAGTTTTCTAAAGACATTTGTATACTATCAGGCAAAACACATAGTTTTTCCGATGTGCTGTTTAATCTACACATATAATAAACATTTCATTCAACAATCCATTGCATCACTCCACTGCTACCCATTCAAAGGGATTCTATATAGTAAAAGGCTTTACATAATCCTGGACTCTGCAGTTAAGAAATACAAGCAATTTTTATAGACAAGTACATTCACAGTTTGCTAGGATGAAGTGACATGCTACTGTGAGGGAACAGAACTATCATCCACTGCATTTATCACATTGCAGATGTATGCCATGGAAGCCCATGGTCCCAGTTTTAAGGTTAAACACCAACCAAGCTATCTGTCATAATGCTGGCCATTAAGTTATTTATTTATTTATTTATTATTTCACATTTATATCCCGCCCTCCCCGCAAGCGGGCTTATCAATATGTATTTAAAAATTATATATCAATGTAATTTAAAACATTAATATGCACAAGCAAAACATGGATTCTCCCCATCAGTAAATACAATTACAATTTATAATGATCAACATGCTTCTTCCACTTTATACTCTAACAAGCAGTTCCTGCTTTCTCTACTAATCACACTGGTCTCCAGCCAAACTAGGCTTTTTTTTTTTTAATAAACAATTTTTATTAACTTTTAAACTTTTTAACAATACATACACAAAAAGAAAAAAGTTCAAAAGCAGCTAATATCAATTAAAATAACAATACATATCACTATGTCCAGTCTCTACGTATAAAGTTACAGAAAAACAGTTGTTGCATTGAATTAGCCTTTTCTAAAATAAATTCAATGTTATCTAAAATTGGGCGCCAACGCCCATAAAAGGAACAAATATCTTTTTGTAAGTCGTAGTTTGCAAGTCTGTCAGAAATTTTGTCCATTATCAGGTGGTCCCAAATCTTCATGTACCAGGTTTCCAAAGATAGCGGCCGAGAATTGTTCCAGTTCAAAGCTATTGTTGTTTTCGCCGCGGATAAAAGTAAGGTGAGTAATTCAATTGTATATTTAGGGAATTTCACTTCATTCCAACAGTTAAGAAGAATAATTTCAGGTTTAAAAGGAATCACATAACTTGTCAGCCTCTTAATTTCCACAATAACTTTTTGCCAAAATCTAGTCACTACTTCACACTCCCACCAACAATGTATATAGGAACCTATTTTCCCACAATTCTTCCAGCATCTTGGGGATAGGTTGGGATTAATTTTGTGGAGTTTTAATGGCGTCATATACCAACGCGTCAGTAATTTTAAATTCTGCTGTTGGATATTTATAGATTTCAAAGAGGCAGCATAAGAGGACCAAACAAAACCCCAAAATGTCTCAGGGAGGTCAGATCGAAGGTCTAATCTCCAGGACTGAACATATGAAGGAAAAATTAAGGGATCTGGGTCTATAGGGATTTTATAGATTTTTGACATCATACCTTTGCTGAAACCTCCAATGGGGATCAGTATTTTTTCAAAATCAGTTAGAGGTCTAGTGATAGTTTTCTGAAGTTCGGCTGAACCAAATAAATGTTGGAATTGAAAGTATTCAAACCAGGGGAGGGTAGTTTTGGCCTTTTTGTCTATTTTGGATTTTTCCATAAATTTGTTTTTATGGGTTAAATCATATAGGGTATTCAGATTGGCTGATTTCCACTGCGGAAATGAGGTTGGATGTTGTGCGGGGGGAAACCACTGTTGATCTCTAAAGTGGGACATTAAGGAGATCCCAGGTGCCAAAAATTGTGGTTGAGTTTCCATGTTCTAAAGAGAGCTACCATAAATGGGTGGGTTGAAAAGGACAAGGTCTTATCAGAAACTTTAGCCCAAATTGAATTCTGATAATTCTCGTTATGCAAAAATTGTTCTTCGATCTGGGCCCACTGAGGCATGGGGTCTGCACGAAGGATTCTTACAATAGTTGAAAGAATTGAGGCTTCATAGTATTTAAAAATATCAGGGAGGGCCGTTCCTCCTAATTTAGATGGGCGTTGTAAAGTTTTTAGACAAATCCTAGGTTTATGATAGCTCCATATAAAAGCTGACCATCCTTTCTGCCACGTTCTAAAAAAAGATTTTGGGATGGGAAGAGGTAGCACCCTAAATAGGTATAACAGTTTAGGAAAAACGAAGGTTTTAATTGAAGTAATTCTTTCTAGCCAAGTCAATTGTTGCAAGTGCCATTGTTCTTGCAAGGCCTTAGTTTTTTCTGTAGTTTCTAGATAGTTTATAGTAAAGAGATCTTGAACATTTATTGGAATACGTATTCCAAGATAGGGCCAACTTTTAGTGACCCATTGGTAAGGAAATTTAGCACAAATAAAATTTGTTGTTGGGTTAGATAACTTAATTGGGTATAATAGCGATTTGGATTGATTAACATGGAGACCTGATAAAAGTGCAAATTCTGCCAGAGTTGAGTCTATTAGCGGCAAAGAAACTTGAGGATTAGAAACATATAAAACAAAATCATCTGTGAAAAGGCTAATCTTAAATTTCTGTTGATTGATTTGAATTCCAGATATAGACTCAGTTTGTCGGATCTTATTGGCCAATGGTTCAATGCTTAAGGCAAAGAGCAGGGGGGACAATGGGCACCCCTGTCTCGTGCCCCTTGTCAAATGGAATTCTTCTGAAGTGTGGTTATTCAAGGCTATGTGGGCCCTAGGGTGAGCATATAATGCTTGTATTGCTTTCTTGAAATTGGTACCAAATCCCATTGTTTCTAAGATAGTTTGCAAAAAAAGAGGTTCCACCTTGTCAAAGGCCTTTTCAATATCCAAGGCCAATATACACAAGTCCTTAGATTGGGAAGTACCTGTAAGAATAATGTCCAAGGTCTTTCAAATATTGTCAGCAATATCTCTACCTGGAATAAAACCAGTTTGATCTAAATTAATATAATGACCTATGAATTTATTTAATCTGTTTGTTAAAACTGTAGAAAATAATTTGTAATCACAATTTAACAAAGAAATTGGTCGAAATTGTTGGGGAGTCATGGAGTCAGGGCCTTTTTTTGGAATAACTACTATTTTAGCCTGAGCCCAGGTCTCAGGCATTATTCCTGATTGAAGAATTGAGTTACTAACTTCTTGAAATGGGGCAATTAGTTGAGTAGCAAATTTTTTGTAGAATTCGATAGGGAACCCATCTCTGGGGCTTTATTGGATTTTATTTGTTTCAAGGCGGCAGATATTTCAGTTACTGATATCGGCTCCTCTAAAAGGTCTCTGTGTTCAGGGGCTAATGTCCGACATAATTCGTTGGTCACCAAGTAAGATTCTATCGTTTTTTTATCAGGGTCTTCAGAAGTATATAGAGCTTGATAATATTTTTGAAAAATTTGGAGAATATCTTTGTTGGACGTAATTCTGTTCCCAAACTGATCTAAGATCACATTTACATTCCTTGAGGCACGATGTCTTTTTAACTTCCAAGATAACAGTTTTAAGGATCTAGGGTGATGAAACCAATACTTACGTTTGAGGTATAAAAGATTTTTTTGTATCCTGGAAGTTTCCAAAGACTCCAATTTTTTCCTTTCGGTTAAAAGAAGCTTATAGACTTTTTTTGAACAAGTCAATTTATGCCTTTGTTCTAGATCTTTAATTGTGGATAATATATTTTGTTCAATTTGTTTTCTGTCTCTGTTGTAGGACGCTGTTATAGAGATCAACTTGCCTCTCATTACTGCCTTCATTGCGTCCCACACGACAGGGACAGAGACTCCACAAGAGGAATTCAACTGAAAATACTCTTCTATTGCACTTTCTATATCTTCTGAGTACCGCTGGCTGAATAAAATGCTTTTATTTAAAGACCAAGAGCGTGATGTGTTTATTTCTGGGTTAAGATCTAAGAGGCACTCTGTCCACACATGATCAGATAGCGTTCTAAGACCAATATCTGATTTCTGGATGTGATTTACTAAAGAAGGAGACACCAAAATGAAATCTATTCTAGTAAAAACATCGTGCCTAGGGGAATAATACGAGTAATCCTTGACTCCGGGATGTTGAATTCTCCAAATGTCTTGCAGGTTGTATTGTAACAACAACTTTTGCAAGACTGTAGGGGAGTTACGGGGAGGGGCGTGGACCTTTGTACCATTTGGTTTATAAGACCTGTCCCAAAAGGAATCAGAAATTGAGTTGAGATCGCCCCCTATTAAAATGTGGCCTTCCTGAAAGGAATCTAATGAGGCTAACGTTTCTTTCAGGAAAGACTCCTGATTTTCGTTGGGAGCATAAATAGAAGCTAACGTAAAAAGTTGGTCATCAAAGAGCCCTTTTATAAACAAATATCGGCCTTGTGGGTCTTTTAGTTGGGCCTGACAAACAAATCTAATGTGTTGAGAAAAAATTATTGCCACACCCCTAGATTTTGAGGAACCAGGGGCTAAAAATTGTAAACCAAATCTTTTATGTTTGAATAGCTGGTACCTGGGGCTTCTTTGGTAGGTCTCCTGTAAGAGTAAGACATCAGTATGCATTCTAGTTAAAGCTGAGGCCAGTTTCTTACTCTTGGATTTGTCATTTAGTCCCCTACAATTTAGGGAAATAACTTTTAAACTATTATTCATCATTGAACAGCAGTTTCAAGTGATCTACCCAGCAGAGTAACAGTATAGACAACAACAGACCAAAAGCCAAGACATAATACTCATAGGTTTGAATATATAGAGTGAACAAAGTGAAAAAAACTTTCACAAGCTGCATAAGTTGTTCTCTAAATATAAACTGACTCAATAAACAACAATAATTATAACTAAGAAATATTAAAAACTTTTTAAAAATCCTCATAATTGAGGATTAATTCTGTTGCTCGTCCTAGTGAGCTAGTGAATTGTTACTCTCACAATTCACTACTAAGATTGTGGGGGAAGACCTAATATTAGGTTTCCCCCCTCCTAATTTGGATAAATAAAATTTGGATATCCTCTTTAAATATTATACAGTAATTTCTTATTAAACTATAATAAAAAGAGAAAAGAAAAAAAAATATAAACCAGGCCAAGCCTGAGAGATGGGCCTCCATTAAAAAAGAGAGAAAACGACCCCTTAAAGATCCTCTCAACATTGACTATTATAAAAAATAGTTATAATGAAGTAATATGAATTATGTACCTATTCCAATATTTTTTAAGAAAGAAAAGAAAGAAAAAGGGAAAAAAATTATATATGATTTTTACCTACTGGATCTTAAGTTAACTTCACTAAGTCCAGTACTTTTTTCTTTTCCTTTCTTTTCTTTCTTTTTTTTTTATAATAAAGGGAAATGCATTGAATCATCAAAGTTATATCGATAAAAGGTGAAATAAGGGAATAAGGCCCTTATACCTAGACCTATTTTAAAATTAAAAATAAATAGAATAAAAATGATTTTTAACTAACTAATTAAATCATGGGTTAATTGCACCAATTTCAATTACTTACTCTTAAAGGAGTAATAAAAAATACTTAGTCCCTTATTTCATATTACATAAAATATAAAGAACAAAAAGAATGAATGACCTTATTTCAGGACATAATAAAAATATAGAGTAGAAGTAAGTGTGTACAAGTACATTATATAAAGGCCTCATTGATTTGTATAAAGAGAAAAGGTTCTATATATGCTTTTTTTGTTTGTGTTTCCCTTTAAAATAGGGAAGAAAAAGAACTCAATAGCAAACCTTTGGCCTTATCACTCAAGTCACTGTCTTATTTAAACTAAAAAAAAAAAAAAACATGGTTAACATCACCAAAATACTATATGAAAATTAATCAAAAAATTCTGCAGGCAGTTATCATAGGGCTGAGCGTTAGCCTCCTGTAGGCAACGCACATGAGACAAATACTGTAGAAAGCAAACTGTGTATTCAAAGATGGTCCTTCGCGCGTCTGTTGACTTTTTTCCAGCGATATCTGGGAACCTCGAAGGTAAGATGGTCGGTGTCGTCTGGGGCCTGACGCGATGGTGAGGAAGGAATATCAAAAGAGATGTCCAGTGCTGAGAGTAGTTTGTGGCCACTAGCGAGGTCAAACGCGGTGAGACGTAAGCCTTGATGAAGTACTAGGATTTCGGAAGGGGAGATCCACCGATAGCGATGATTGTGGTCGGATAGCTTTTGGGTAATCGGTTTTAAAGTACGCCTGTGTTGAAGGGTTTCCAAGGAGAGGTCCAACAGGATTTGTATTTTGTGATTCAGATAGGAGCAGCCTCCATTTTTCCGAGCTTTGTTTAAAATTGCTGACCTCAAAATGGTGTCTCGGAAAATTATGATGATGTCGCGCGCGAATGTTTCAGGGCGCCGATTACTAGGGCCAACACGATAGGCCTGTTCTATAAATGGGGAAGGGGGGTCTTCCAACTCGAGGGTTTCAACTAACCATTTTGATAAAAAAGAAATTAAGTCCAACTCACCCTCACATTGCTCTGGCAGCCCACGAATTTTGAGGTTGCGTTCTTTAGATTTGTTCTCAAGAGACATTATTTTATTTTTGGTCCATAGCTCTTGTGATTGCAATTGCCTTATGTCCTCCTGGGAAGCGATGGAGATTTCAAGGGCTGATTCCGCCGCTTGCGCCACCTCCAAGAGGGTTTCTGTAATCGATTTGAGTTCCTCGGAAAGTGGTTTGATCGCTGCGTGGATTTGTTCAGCTATCGTAGTTTCCAGGTGTTTAATCGTCGAAAAGAACTCATGGCGTAGGATAATCGTCCCATTGTCTTCATTAGGCGAGTCCTGTGCTGCGTCCGCCATTTTGTGTGTAGCTTGGGATGAGCCTCCCTGTGAAGTCCTGGAATCTTCTTTTGAAAAAAACTGGGTGAGCTGTTGAGGAGCAGCTGCAGTTTTTCTAGATTTAGCTGCGCCTGACTTTCCCATGCCAAAATTAGTAAAAAAAAGCAAAAGAAAAGTTATTTTAAAGAGGTTTGAGAGTAGAATTAGGAGGGGGGAGGAAGAGAGCTAACTCGTTATGCGTCCGTTCTCTCCGGTCGATAGGCCACCCCAAACTAGGCTTAAAGGACAAAACAATCCTAACAGTACAATGGTAGTAAAAAAAAATCCTATCATTAAGGAAAAAAGAGTTTGGTCTCTATTTCAATGCTATGCAAAAGAACAGCACAGAAATTAGGAAATCATACTGCCACTTACACATCTGTTTTAATAAGGAAATAAACCTAGCAAAGCCAAAAAAGCCAACAGCAATAGAAATAAGCCAAGGAAATCCTATGCCTTTTTCAGAGGAAAGTATATGCCCCCAGAGAACAATTTTAATGGTCCAAATATGCCATTACTTTCCAATCCTACTTTGGTCTACTTATTCAGGAAACTATGACTTCATTTGTGACGTCATTCCAGAATTCACTACTTCCTGAAATAATGTGAAATGAAACCAAGAAAATTCACGGTTGGTCAGTAACATTAGAAACACCCAGATGGGCAGCCGTGTTGGTCTGAGGCAGTAAAACAAAGTTTGAGTCCGGCGGTACCTTTAAGACCAACAAAGTTACAAGGAATTATCTTTCTCACATCAGAAGGGGTTGCAGGAATGGATGGATGGTTCTTTAGCCAACCAGTAAGACCAGTTTGGTATAGGGCTTAGAAAAACTAGAATCTGGCAGACCAAGGGGTCCAAGCCCCACTCTACCATGGAAGTTCACTGGGTGACTTTAAGGCCAGTCATTCACCCTACACTAACGTAGCAGGACACTGAGGATGTGAGGACAAAACTGAGGAAGGGAGAAGGATGTTGTACTCTTCTTTGGGTTCCCATGGGGGAGAAAAGCAGGGTATAAGTAACTAAATGATTTGGCTGTTTAGAGATGAATTCCTATAAAGGCCAGACCCCAGGGTGGGGGAGAGAAAAGATGGCTATTGGAATTTAGTTTCCCAAATATGATCAGAAAGGTATGTTTTGCTCCACAGAGGAGCAGGTATAAAAGTTTTTTGTTTTGTTTTTTAAATCTATAATTACTTACATCTCTATCACACTTAGGACTTTACAGACTTTCCACTATGTCCAAGTTTTAATCAAAGATGTTAACAGGATTTTTTTTTAAAATGGTGGTTATCCTTTATTTTTCTTGAATAATCCTTCAAGATTCCTTAACTTGGCCTTGCTTGTTTTAAAAAATTCTTGCTTTTGCCATAGAGTTTCATTACTATTTTGTGACACATCATATGGTACAGTAGTCTTTAGGAAGGCAGATGCAGATCTTGTGCTGGTTTTGGTCTTATTTCCAAGTCAGGTATCTCTACCAGCTTGGTAGAGTGGTTGCAATTGCTCTTAGTCTGCAATAATGCTGTTTGCTTCACTTCCCAAGTGATTCATTTTCCCTAGGGCTGGACTAACGTGATTCAACACGATCTGCTTCTAGATTGGAGCCAAAAGATATCAGTGTAGTATATGTCTTGTGCATACAACACATCTTGCTATACCCAGATTAACATCTGAACCACCCATAACTGTAGACTTTTCATCTCACTCCAACAGCAGCAGCAGCAAGGAGTAAATCAAATGACATCCAGCGCACCATCTCAGGCACAGTAAGGAGAATGCAAACTCAGCTCACTCAAGCAGGGCATGAAGATTCAGGTTTATCTCATTAGAGAGCACTAATGTTTCTGCCTGAAACATTCTAAGCCAGCAGGCTTCAAACGAATAAATTATACAAATGAAGCAGAAGCACCACTGGCAGCAGTATTGTAGGGCGCAGAATCAGAACCAGGAGTTAAATTTGAAGATGTCAGACCTGTAAAATTTAATAGACACCAGATTCCTGCAGTGAAAACCATAAAGCAGAAAAAACTTATCAGTACTGATAAACAATGGCAAGAAGCAGAACAAATTTAGAGTCCAGTGGCACCTTTAAGACTTTTGTTGGTCTTAAAGGTACCACTGGACTCTAAATTTGTTCTACTGTTTCAGACCAACACGGCTGACCAACTGGATCTATCTTAATAGCAATAAGTGCTCATTTGAGGGCCTTCAGGGCTGTTTGTTTGACTCCAGTTTGCACATATGCCCCCAAGGGCTGGAGAATCCCACAAAACATCATAACACAGACTCCAAATTATATAGGCAGACTGCTTGTTGAAATATCAGGTGGGATTAATTATTTAAAAACACATTTGACAGTTTGCATTTAAAGGAGCAAAAATAAAACTTCTACAATCTTCAATTCTTAGTTTTATGGGGAAACAACCCCCCCTCCCCCGGTCATATGCTGTTCCAATGCACATCACACCAAAAATTAGAATTAATATGGTCATAATGCTCTCCTGAATTGAGCCAAGAAACACCTGGCTTGATTGACTCTGAATGGGAGATTTGTGTTGGCACCAGTCCTTGGCTTCCTCTGCTCTTTTACACTCAGACCAGATGACAAAGAGGACAGGCTTGGCAGCCTCATTTGCTGTGTGGGATTCTGCAGCTTCACTACATGTAAGGGCAGCAGCAAGACAAGATTAGAAGGATTTGAACATGGCAAGATAGAGCATCAAACTGAACATTTTTTGTGTGTGCACGTTTGACCAAAGGGCTATCTTCTCATGCCCTCTAAGCTCATATTCAGCTTCACTGTAAAGTCTGAGTGAATGTAACTACAGAAATGAACACCTTCAGTATCACTGCTTACTTAATTAAATCTGAAAGTATTTTTATGACAGTGATTATAGTTCTGGTAGTAGTTGATTCTAATGCAAAAGAAGATACTAGATAAAAAACTTGATTATATTCTGAGCAGTTCAAAGAGGGACAAAGGCAGACAGAAAACCTTATTGAACAAACAGCTGAAGCAGCAGGGGATCCAGAAAGGAAGAAGTGGGGGCCTAGGAAGGCTACAAAAGTCAAGGGCAGCTGGGAGGTATAGCAAAGGAAGGCTGAAAGGGGGGAGGTGAAGAGGAAAGAGGGGGGAAAGGAGAAGGCCAAAAAGACTGAAAGAAAACTGGTACAGAGAATGGGCAATATACATGGCCAAGGTATGCAGAGGCTAGGAAAGCTGTCCACCTTTACATATTGATTTGAAATAATCGATCCCTGGCTACAGGCTTCTAGTCATCAGGTAGAAAAGAAAACAGTATCAAATACATATATATACATAGAACTGGTAGTTCCATAGTTACTAATTTAATCTGTTAAAGCGGATTTTGCCCCCTCACACTTCAAATACGTACTACTTCTATTCTGTGATAACTGTGGCCTATACCTAACAAACCATATGACTAGTTCCATGCACCCAAGAGAAGGATGAACTTGTGTTTCTTGAACAGCACAAACACCTTACACTTGCATATCAAACTTCAGTGCAAGATGGCATGGGGTTCTATCATTCAAGATAAAAAAAGTTAAATTCTGCTGGACATGCCCAAGGCATTTGACATGCAATAAAGTAGCTGTTTGGATCCCAGACATCAGGTCTAACAATACATACCTCTACAGAATCATCATCACTTGCTTTATTTAATATTGGTTATCCTAATCTGATCAGATAAAAGCAGCAACTTTTTTGGAACTGAACTTCAGATTCTGTACATTAAATGGAAGGAACAGGAAAGAAAGCCTGATGTGTTTTCTTTCCAAAAGCACTGTTAGTGTGAGTCTCTCTAGTTTACAAAGCTATCCAGAACTATGTAAGCTTGCAATAAAATGTTTTAAACATCCAGAGCATATGGAAATACTTTAAACACAGGGAAGGTTTTCTGTATATACAGCTGACCCGTTCTGATCAAATTTAACATCTGGAAATTCTTTCTGAAGCCCACCAAACTAAATCTTGAGAAGTGAATTATATCATAGACTAGAATTTACAAAGAAACAGGGAACTAATGTGTGATCAAAAACCTGTTGTCCTCAGGATTCAAGACAAACATCTTTGGATGTTGAAAATCTGAATGCCCAGTAGTTCGAACACAGCTGTGTTCCCTGAAAGCCAAAGACCAGAACTTCCCTTAACAAATTGTAAGAAGTTACTACAGGTAGTATATAGTACCTTTTCTGGAAAGAATATTCTCATGGCACAGAAACTGCAAGCAGCAGTTGCATTGTGGCAGGGAAGTGCATTTCTATTCTAGTGTCATACAACGTCAGGGATCATGAGAAAGTGACTGCTTTCCCCAATGCCAAAACACTGAATAAAAAATGAACAAGAACAAATTTTAGAGTAAGAGTGAATGCTAACTTGCAAGTTGTAGGCTAGATTTGTCCTGGATTGCCCTACCAAATTTTAATCATGATACGCTAAAAAGTTTGTTTACAGTTTCACTGACAAGGAAAAAGGGGAGTGCTCTATATTTTAATGTTACATCTGTGTTTTGGATTTTGTACGTAATATGTGAAAGTATACATTTACATGCAATACTACATCTGAGTACCTGTGATCCACTACAGTTAAGTACTTACTGCTACAAGGAAACAATCTGACTAGAGGGTCAGTCCCATTCTTCTGGCCTCCAGACCCCCAATTAGGAAAACAGAAAGGCAGTTCGATACAACAGTTGGCTATTTCTATTTCAGATTAATACGTGAAAGACTATTCTTAATTCAGCTTCTCCAGAATTCAAACATTTCTGGTGACTACAGATTGCTTAAAAACAAATTCAAGAAGAATCTCTTTGCACTACTTATTAAAATTGTAGAGGAGGAAGAGACAAAGATGAAAAAGACGACAGAGATGACGACAATAAGGATTTATACCCTGCCCTTCACTTGGAGTCTCAGAGTGACCAACAATCTCTTTCCCTTCCTCTCCCCACAACAGATACGCTGTGGGGTAGGTGGGGCTGAGAGAGCTCTGAGAGAACTGCAACTGACCTAAGGTCACCCAGTTGGCTTCATGTGGAGGAATGGGGAATCAAACCCGATTCTCCAGATTAGAGTCGGCCACTCTTAACCACTACACCAAATTAGCTCTCTAGTAACATCAGAAAAATACACTTATAGAAGAGGAAACAGACTGCCAGAAAGACTTCTGTCTCCAAGACACTTCTGTTCACATGCAAACCAGATGCCTCTTGAGGTTAAGATTTCTGGGCAGGTGTCATCAATACATTCAGATACTACGGGTGCCACTCTGGGCTGAGAAGAAAACACAGCTGCTAAATAGGATACATAGGGATGATTCGTGTTGCCCCCATAAAAGATGGAACTTTATATTTCCCGAAAGCTACTAAGAAGACATTGCAGCAAAATGGAACCAGCTGAATCTCTCTCCTATCTCATTCTGGTGGAGCAAGATCAGCAATATTATGAACTACTGAAAAAAAAAACCCTCTCTCATCAGATTCAGTCACTACACAGCAGAGAGACAGACAGCCCCTCATTCTTGGAGCTGTATTATGGCTGCCTTTCTTGACCCATTTTGCACAAGTTACAGTCCAAGTCAAACAATGCATATGAATTTTCACATACTAAGCTGACCACAACAAATTAAGCCTTATTTACCTACTTTTGCTAGTTTATTATTCCATTAAGCAACTCTTTCAGAGATTTACATGTTCTTGGATTGCTAAAACTAAAAAAAAAATTACAACACATAATTTATTTTAAAATATTTTAATCGAATACAGTATAATTTTGCTTTTATCCACTGATCTCATGTCATTCCATATCTAGTCTGGTTATTTAATGTGTTATCCTTTTATTCTGAATTCTACACATAAGAGGCCTGGATCTTTCCAGCCTTGCACAACAAGCCTACAAGCACCATGAAAATGGTTCTGGGATTGGAGGGCCTGCATGGATGAAAAGCAATACAGTATGGATGGCTGCATTTACAGGGTTGGCAGCTCTGAGTTGGGAAATAACTGGAGATTTGGGAGTGAAGCCTGGAGAGGGCAGGTTTTGGGGTGTGGAGGGATCTCAGGAGGGGACAATGCAATAGACCCAATCCTCCAAAGCAGCCATTTTCTTCAGAAAAAGTAAACTTGGTCATCTGGAAATCAACTGTAATCTCCAGGTGCTACCTGGAGGTTGGCAACCCTACTGCATCCAGGAAGGAAAAGATGGCAAAACTGCCATTTTCAGCAGCCCATGCATTATGGCTTTTCTGACTCACAAGCTGTTGCTGGAGCAATGTGGTAAAAATCCACTTCCACAATCATTTATGTTAGTTCTGCACAGAATTCTTCCTAATATGGTAAACAAATACTTAGGCAAACTTATCACAGGACAAAGTGCTGTGCATTGTTAATGATGAAGTCAATGGAACTTCAAGCACATTTAACTGCACCCCATAAACTAACCAGCATTTGACAAGGCATACACCAAATGAAAAAAAGATAGGTAAATACAGTAGGCTGCCTTGTTTACATATTTCAGCATGTCAAGTCTTTATTTTTTCCTGGAGGAACAGGGGAAAAAATCCCCATCTTCAAATGTCAAAGCTTTCACAGCTCTATTTCAAGCTCATTTAACACACAAGAGGCACAAATCTACAGGCTAGACCCGTTAGACGTAGCTTCACTTCTTTCCCGCTCTTGCATACTTTATTCCTTCCCAAATGCTTTCCACAGCTCATGTTGTTCTTTGTATGCATAAGGAGAACTGCAAGAAAAATAAGCCATCTGGAGTTTCTAATCAGCCACTACAGTTCTTAAAAGGCAGCATATAAAGGGATTACAGTGTAAATTGATCACTTGAGAAAGTGTTGAAACAGCCATCACAATAGCATACATGAGAATAACTGGCCCCGGGAAACATTCCTACAAGAATTTCTTCAGTACTTTGCTCAGCATGTGAGCTCCATTGTGCACAGCTCCAGCACAATGCACAGACTGTAACTACTCTTATGCTTCGCTTCAAGCAGGGCTACAGTCCAGAAGAGTTCTTCAACAATGCACAGAACCTCAGTTTGAAGCTCTCCAATGTTTGCTACCTTTTAATCTCCCACTTCAGTTTCTTCGAAGACACCTTTAATATTTTGTCTTCTTTAAAGCATTATAAAGTCTCTCAAAAAAAAACCCCTCAAAACCAAATGATTTTAGCCTCTTGCAACTCAGTAATTTCAGCAACTTCTACGCTGTTTTTAACCATACAAGTAAAAGGTAAACCAAAAGGGTAGCCCCACACTTTTTCACAAGGAACAAATTCAAGCCTGTCAAAATGTTTCATCTAAACACACACAAATCTTCTAGTTTTCCTTTTAGAAGAATTTGCTAAAAAGTCTAATAACAACCCCTAATGAAGAATACATATCAGGATTTCATTAAACCATTTTGGGGGTTTAGCTAGATTTATTTAATCCTAACAGCTTTCCTTTCCCCTGATTTCCCCCCCTTTTCCCCAACATTACTCACACCAGTTGCTAAACAACCCACTTCTAGTAGAGGATCTTAGGTTACCAAGGGAACATGAAGACAACAAATTTGCCAAAATGAAAGCTAATTTTGTAGAAAATGTCTAACTGCTAAGGAACAGAAAATAACCAGAAATGCTGATCACAGTTCTGGGAGAGATACATAAACTTAACTGTCTAGTATGACAGCATCCATATTCTCTAAGCCAGCACATAATGTGAGGTGCTTGTTGTGGTATACAAAAGCCAACAATCCTATTTGAAATTCCTTCTAGATGAAAGAAGTCTTTGTATTCACTTTCTGATCATGTGGCTCGCAAAAGTAGGGCTGGCATGCTAATAAATTGACTGGTCAAATACCTAATATTTGATTACAATCTAACATTGCTCATAATTCTATGAAACCCAGAATTCTTGTGAGTACATGGAAACTTACCTTTATTATTTCATTTTGGTGTCATTTGGTAGCAACAGCTACATTTAAAAACTGATTTTTAAAAAATTTATAATGACTACTACATTCCTGTGCATTACTACTGTTTTGTTTTTCTATTATTTTCAACTCAAGGCTAAGCCCTAGTTTCCCACCCTAGGATGAAAGCCCACTAACCAAATTTTCAAATAATTCTTCACATTTAAAGGTTTTAATACCTGATTATAGATTTTTAAAAGTTAATTTGTCTTACAAAACCCTGAATTAATCTGCTTTTATAACTAACATAACCCCAAAAAAGGTTGATTAAAGTATCTTTGTGTTGCTCTACTAAAGCTAATACTTTGAAAATACTTGGGCAATACTCAACTAAATCTTCTTTAACTAGTCAGATGTCCAATACTAAGTAAAATTTCTCATCTCTGTAGTCTCTTTGAAGCCATACAGTAACTATCCCAGTTCCACCGCTTGCAAAGATGTTGATGTGCACAATTATTTCTCTGCCTGTTTTTGTGCACAGCAACAAAAGAATGCTAAAACAAATAATGCTGTATGTCAAAAGCCTCGGAAGCTAAGCAGGTCGGCTGTGGCTAGTATTTGGTTGAGAGATCTCCAAGGCATACCAGAGTCGTGATGCAGAGTCAGGCAATGGCAAACCACCTCAGAACGTCTCTAGCTTTAAAAACCCTAGAGGGTTGCTATAAATCAGCTGTGACTTGACAGCACTTTCCACCACCAAAGACCTCTTTCCTGTCTTTATTTATTTGATTTCCACCTTGATTTTAAATCCTAAAGAACCTCCTATGTGGCCTATGCAAAAGGGTTATACAATTCAACAGGAAAGTGTTTTGTTCAATTCAAAACAGCACTAAACCCTCTGCTCTTTCCACCACATAATGGGTTGCAGTTGCCTGGTTGAATTCCATCCCATCTCCCCTGGGACTAAGAGTTTATTTCCAAGCACATGCTAAGTCATGGAAAGGACTTCATCCCAGTAAGAACATAAGAAAAGCCCTGCGGGATGAGACCAGTAGTCTATCTAGTCCAGCAATCTGTCTCACACAGTGGCCAATCAGTTTCTCTGGCAGTCCAACAACAGGTCATAAAGGCCTTCCCCCTGATGTTGCCTCCTGGCACTGGGATTCAGAGGCTGATTGCCTCTGAATGTGCAAGTTCCCTTTAGTCACCATGGCTAGTAGCCACTGATAGTCCTATACTCTAGAGAGCCAGTTTGATGTGGTGGTTAGGAGTGTGGACTCTGATCTGGGAGAACCAGGTCTGAGTTCCCCACTTCTTCACATGCAACTGTTGATGTGACCTTGGGTCAGTTACAAGTTCTTTCAGAGCTGTTCTCTCATGACAAGTTCTCGCAAGAGTCCCTCAGCTCCACCTACCACACAGGGTATCTCTTTTGTGGAGAGGAAGGGAAAGGAGATTGTAAGCTGCTCTCAGATGCCTTCAGGTAGCGAAGGGCGGAGTATAAATTCAGTCTCCTCTTCTCCATTAATCTAATTCCCTTTTAAAACCATCCATGCCTGTGGCAGTCACTACATCCGCTGGCAGCGAATTCCATATTTTAGTCAGTAAAGTAGTATTTCCTTTTGCCTGTCCTGAATCTACTGCCCATCAGCTTCATAGGATGCCCTCGAGTTCTAGAGTTTGGCATGAGGGAGAAAAAGCTCTGTCTGCTGTCTCTACTCCATGGATTGTTTTATAGACCTCTACCATGTCCTCCCAGTGTTGGCTTACGCTTCATGTGCTTGCTGCTGCAGTTTCTTACCCAAGAACATCTTGTTGTCATCCTTCTAGAGAGTTTACAGATATTGCTATTACCTCCAATATTTTAATATAAATTGGTGGAGACAAACCACCTATTTCTAGTTCCTACTCTGTTGACAGCTTCCACAATCTTGATCTAGAAGGTCCTTATCCAGTTATTTATTGAAAATATTCTAGTTCAACATCTGACAACAATGGGTCTACACAACTGTAAACTCTGGTTAAAATTGGGTGGGGCCAAGTGGGGCTTATGCCAGCATGACTTCTGAAGGGCTACTGGACATTTGATGGTTGTGCATATTTTTAAAAAACATTGGCTTGGCAGCAGCTGCCACCACTGCTTGAAGACCTTCACTGTGTGAGTGAAGGTAAGCTGCCAAAGTCGCTGGCTGGCTCCATCTCCTGTAGCAGGCACTGTCTGGCAGCCATTTTGTGGCTGCACCTACATGCTGTGTCAGAATTCCAAAGGTACCCACAGGTTCAGAAAAGGTTGGGGACCCCTGCTCCAGAAAAACAAAGTTTCTTCTTTCCTTCTAAATGTAAACGGTGAGGAGGTATGACAGACTTCCCTCAGCATGATCCATGACCTCAGTGCCTTAGTTTTCCAGAGGGGTAGTCATGCTGCTCTACTGCAGAAATAAACAAATAAAACAGGAGTCTTGTGGTACCTTAAAACCTAACAAAACTTTATTCCCTTATAAGCTTTCATGGACTATAATTTGCAATGATGAATAGCCACTATGCAGACATCTTATGTAGGAGGTATGAAAAAACAACTAGCAGCAAGGTCAAAAGGCAATGAAGTGCAGAAAATATAGGGTGTAATGTAATTATGTAAAATTCAAAACTAGTCAAGAAAAAGACAGACACCCTTCACTAATTATACTAAACTAGCTGATACCTGTAACGGTGAGTCCCAGGTTTTACTAAAGCAGTTCTGTTCAAATCTCGGGATGACAATTTAACATGGTGTTTGACCAGTTCAAAACTAGTTTTTTTGCAGCTCAGAAATATTGTCAAGGTGGACTAACACAGCCATCCTATTATTTAACTTTCTACTATAACATTTGATATTTTACCAAAGGCAATGAGGGGATTACGGCCAACACAGCAAAACTGTACAGTAGTTAGCACCAATACATGAAAATCCAGGAGAATGGAAACGTTCTCTACTATAAAGGCAAATACATGAATGGGTTCCAAATGTTCCCTCAGGCTGCCTAAAACTGTGCTATTGGGTGGGGGGTGTACATGGAAACTTTCAAGTGTCCTGCCAGGGCCCATGTTCAACATTCGATAGCTAACAAATCTGGATATAGTAGCCATGGATCCTACCCAGAATGACTGATGCACATGTGTATGGCTACAGAGCTTCATCTGACTGGCAGATGTATCCCATTTGGATTCTTCATCCCTTTCTGAGGGAATACAATATGCCTTTGGCAGATCTACAGCCCAGAAGTAAGTCTGAGACTATGGTATCCGAGAAAACTTTGCATTGATTAAAATAACACCTGGTTTCCTAGGTGGGCCTCCCCTCTCAAGTGCATTGTTTCTCCCCTCCCCCTTATCTTTCTCCCTTAAAAACCCTACCAATTTATCTTGATTATGTTCCCTCACAATCTTGAAAATACCACACTTTTCTGGTCATAAGAGAGTGCAGAGCAGATACCCTGTTCCTACAATAGTGTTCTTTTAAATAGCTCACCAGATCTTTCTTGTAGCACTAGATATCAGGAGTACAACTGCTAGAAAGCAATTCTACATCATTTTATTCACTATTATATTTATTTCATTAGGCTTCTATATTGCCCTCCTCACAAGCGGGCTCAGGGCAGTACACAACGAAATTAATAAAATTACATACAAATACAATACACAGTCTAAAATCCCAATCCATAAATCCAAACATCTTCATGGCACTTTAATATAAACTCCTGACCCTTTCAATTTACATCAGCATGGGGGAAAAGCGGTGAAAAGCAGTTAAAAGCAGCTAGATGTTAAAACTGCTAAAAACTGTTGAAAACCCATTGCTGTCCTCAACCGATTCTTACAAGTAGAGACCTATAAGAACTCATGGGGAGGGGAACTCCCATCACCCACAGAAACACCAACTTCACTCTTCCCACTGGCTATATTTCATAGAATCATAAAAGTTGGAAGGGGCCATACGGGCCGTCTAGTCCAACCCCCTGCTCCATGCAGGATCTGTCTAAATCATCCCTTACAAGTGTTCGTCTCCTTTTTCTATCCTTAGTTTTGTCTCCTCCTTTCAACCCTGCAGAGTCTTCTTCTGACACTTGCCCCATTCTGTTCCTCTATTTCCATTTCCTTGCTGCCTCCACACCCACTCCCCTCCTGCCTTGCATATGTCCTCATAGCACTATTTACCTTATGGGGAGGGGGGGGGGAATCAAACTATCCATATTTTCCTGCAAATCTTGGATTTCCCCAGGATTTGCAGAAACCCATTCCTTAGCCCTGGGGTGGCCCCATTCTACAGCTTCTTTTAGACATGTTTGGGGGGGGGCACATGGCTATTAGATACACAGATAGTACCTACAGGACTGTGTGTATCACAACTCCTCCCCTTCCCATGCACTCAACAAAATACAGTTCTGGGTGCATTCCTTCTGCTCACCTACCCTCAGGTTTTTCAAGCTCCTAATTTCTGTATCTTCTGAACACTGTTCCAAGTCATAGGTAAAGACTGAAGAATAAGGTAAGACTGTGAAGCTTTTTTTAAAAAATTCCTAATTACTTATATGTTTCATCCTTCTAATCAAATCACACTAACAGAAAATAAAGCTCAACAATGCTAGAAAACACTACTATCATGTGACAAAAGCTTCATGTTTGTGCTCAGCAGCCAGCTGCACGCACAAAAAACAGACACATTAGAAAGGCTCCATTTAAACAACCTTATCTGCACATTCAAAACCAGTTATATCAAGATTTGTGCAGTACTTCAAGACTGAAGCACAGCATGGTAATGCACTTGAGTAACAGTCATTTGCCTTTGAAGTTCAGAGATAAGAATTTGCTCCCTTCAAATAACATTACATTTGAAATAGGTATCTGTGCAGTGTGGTATGGAAATACCAAAAAAGTCACATTAGGATCACTTAATTCATTACAGTAATATTCTGGCCTTCTTCCACATATTTCAGAATGCTTCAGTTACACAAAAACCCCTGCGAAGAATCCCACTTTAAGATACAGGTTATCAAAAAAAGCTTCAAAGCCAAGGGTACCTCACAGTTCACAAAACAGTTGATTTCGAAACAGTAAATGTGTGTAGTGTAAATAATATGATTTTCAGCCCCTGTCATGTTATGTGCCCTTGACCCAATCAGTTTAGCAGAAAGTGTGCAATTCTAGCTTGCCTCCTCGGGGTACACCCTGGATAACACTAAAGAGCTAAAATTTCTGGCTGCCAGACAATCGTAGGATCTCCTGGCTATACTACACACATGGAAACAATCAACCAAACAGTCACTCAGGACTACTTCATAAGGGGTATAGGAGACTGTATCCAAATCTGCGAAATGAATATGGAGGGTATAAGCAAGTCTAAATGCAAATAGTTTTTGAGTATAAAATAAAATAGATTGAGCTCTTGTTCAAGAAACTCTTCTTGATAACAAAAATCAAGCCTGCCACAGAGCAAAAATTGCGGAATATGATGTTGCTGGTATCACATACCATCATACCTACAGCACAGTGATTTATGCCCAAAGCGACATTGAAAATGTGAAGATGGTATTGACCAATGTCCACAATGACATCCACACAATCATAGTAAAAGTTGGGGAAGTGGATGTTGTCAGCGTTTACAAATCTCCTGCAGTTTCATTGCCAGCACATGCCCTATCAACCTACCCCCATCCTTCTGTATATGCCGGCGACTTTAACAGCCACATGGAAATTGGAGATACACAGTTAATGAAAAGAATGGTGAAGCACTTGTCAACTGGGCTGAAGAACACGGCTTGCATCTTGTTTTCTACGCTAAAGACAGAGGCACCTTCAGATCAGCAGCACGGAAAAGAGAGTCCAACCCTGATTTAACATTTGTTTCATCTGACCGGAGAAGTGCCTATATCTTGAGGTTTTCCTACACAGTCAGCATCGACCTGTAATCCTCGAGCTAGGAATCCAAATATCAGTTACCAGGTCTTTTCAAAGACCACAATGGAACTTTAAGAGGGTGAATCAGAAAGGTTTCAGTGAAGATCTGGACAGGTGTCTTGGATGAATCCCTCCAACACATAATAATTACCGCCGATTCATTGGAGCTGTAATATCTATGGCCATGGGCACATTCCTCAAGGATATCAGAAAGAATATATTCCAGGCTGGAATGATCAGAGCGAGAGGCTGTATCAAAATTTCCTTGACAGCAAAGACCTAGAAGTAGCAGATGAACTACTCCATGAACTCGACACTGCAAGTAGACAAAAATGAACAAAAGGATCTGTGAATTTGGATTTCAGGCATTCCAGTAGGAATTCCTGGAGCCTGCTGAAAAAACTAGGTGCAAGCCAACCTGTGCTCCGAGGAAATCCAAAGGTAACATCAAACCAGGTAACTGCCCAACTAGTATCCCTATCCAGAGATCTGAAGGATCAAGATTTTACTATCAGGATAACAAAAGAACTCCAGATTTTGAAACACACCTGCCCTGAAGACTGAGCTGTCAGGGGATTTCAGTGCTGATGAGATTTCCAATGCACTAAAGGACATAGACTCATACAGTTGGAAAGGATCTCCAGGGTCATCTAGTCCAATCCCCTGCACAATGCAGGAAATTCACAAATATCTCCCCCTCCACATACCCTGTGACTGCTGTTCCACCCCCAGAAGATGACAAAAAACCTCCAGGATCTCTGGCCAAACTGGCCTGGAGAAAAATTGCTTCCTGACCCCAAAGTCAAAATCAGCATTTCCCTGGGTGTGTAAGAGAGGGCCACAGGAACTAAGCACTGATGCAGCCCTTCCTGCCCTCTCTCTCATGTCCTGCCTAAGTTCACAGAATCAGCATTGCTGTCAGATGGCCATCTAGCCTCTGTTTAAAAACTTCCAAAGGAGAGCCCACCACCTCCTGAGATAGCCCACTGAGGAACTGCTCTGTCAGAAAGTTCATCCTAACATTTAGCTGAAAACTCTTGATTTAATTTCAACATCAAGAGCAGAAAGGCACCAGGCTTTGACTGCATCCATAATAAGATCCTGATCAACAATGGCATTTTCACTAAGAAGTGGCTCACAAGGTTTCTCACTGACATCATTAGAACAGGAAGACTCCTAGGGGAATTCAAGAAAGCCAAGATAGTTGCTATTCTGAAACATGGAAAATCAAAACATCTGGCAGAAAGTTACAGACCTATTTCCCTTTTGAGCTCCTGTTCTAAATTCCTTGAGAGGCTAATACTGAACAGAATCAATGACAGAATTAAACATGTCCCTATAGGCCAAGCAGGATTTAGGCCCCATCATAGTTGTGAAGACCAGGTTCTCAGCTTAGCAACTTTAATTGAGGAAGAGTATCAGAAGTGTCCTAAAGACATCAGCAGTTTTTGTCAATATGACAGCTGGTTATGACAGTCTGGAGGGATGGTCTGTTGTACAAGTTTTTACAAGTTTTCCCCTGCAGAACATTACTTTGACTCCTAAATAATATGCTGAGCAATAGAATTTTCCAAGTAATTATGGGTCAGTTAATCAGCAAGCAGAAGAAACTGAATAACAAAGTCTATCCCAGGGCTCCGTCCTTGCTCCAGTTCTTTTCAATCTATACATCTCTGATGTTCCAGAGACAATATCCCGAAAGTTTGCTTATGCTAATGACATGACGATTGCAGTAAGGCACAAAACAACTGAAAGGACTGAGTAAGTACTAACTAGGGACCTCGAAATTTTGGCTTACCACCATAAATGGTGGCTTATCCCAAGTCCAGGAAAAACAGAATGCCCTTGTTCCCGTTTCAATAAAAATCTTGGGAACCATGAAATGAATGTCTACCTTAATGGCACCCGCCTTACACACAACCATACACCTAAGTCCTTGGCATTACCCTGGATAGGACTTTGAGCTATAAATACCATCTTACCAATATAGCAGTGAAAATATGCATGTGAAACAACATTCTCCAAAAATTATCTGGTACAACTTGGGATGCGTCTGTTACAACACTTAGGCCCCGTCCACACGAGCAAGATAAGCCAGACGGGAAGTGACTCAAATTTGAGCCGGTGCAATTTGTGCCGCTTTTGCAGGATCACACAGGTCCATGGACCTGTGAGGGCGAACTGTCGCTGCGTGATCACACGCAGCCGTGGGCGAGTTGGGGTTTTTTTTCCGGCTGTTTTCAGTGCGCTTATCTGCTTCTACAAGGGATCGATGACTTGCCTGTCCACCCTTGGGATCATCCAATGATGTGCATACTGGGATGGGAGGGGGAAAAAACCCCAAAAAGCCCGCTCCCCAATGCCACTTGTTTGCTCTGGTGTGATCACACCAGGAAAGGTCAGTTCTGGGCTGTCGCAAACCATTTGAGACTGCCCTTTCACTGGTAGCTAAATAAGTCGATTCCCCACCGGCTCAAAGTGGTTTGCGACACTTTGACACCAGTTGCAGGATGCTTCCCAGATGTGCTTGTGTGATCACGCCACTTTGAGCCGGCGGGGAATCGTCCTTCTTGTGTCGCAAATGGGTGCGTATGATCACGCCCACAGATGCTCAGCTTTGGGGTTAGTGTATAGTAGTGTGGAATATGATGCTTCAGTGTGGCTCAACAGCCCCCATGTCCACAAACTTGATGTCCAACTCAATACAACAATGAAAACCATCAGTGGATGTACTAAACCCACTTTAACCTACTGACTACCCACATTGTGCCACATCACTTCCCCATATCTCTGAAGACAAGGTGCTCTTCTTCGTGAATAAAGAAAGATAATTAAAAACAGAGAATTGCCCATCCACAAAGACATGGCTGACACGGGCCTATCCAGATTAAGATCCTGACACCCAGGAATAAAATCTGCACAAATCCTACAATTACAGAATTTTGATCTAGGGAATGAATGGTTGCAAACATGGATGCAATCAGTTCCACCCGATATCCATAACCTGATAAACACCAATGAGAGGCCCGCAGGGTTTGACTTGCCACGCAAACTATGGAAGACAGCTAATAGAAGATGAACAGGCTTTGGCAGCTGTGCAGACCTGTTGTTTAAATGGGGCAAAATACCAGGACCTGAATGCAATTGTGGTGCAGCCTGCCAAACTATTTTCCATCTGTCACAGGAATGTGAGTGTCATGCTTTCCAGGGTGATGCGGTGGAGCTCTTTGAACTATCTCCAGCTGCGATTGAGTGGATTGAAAATTTAGATATTAGTTTTTAGGATTATTGCCCAATTGGGCTGTGTACCCAATGTATTGGTTATGTATTTTTAATTATTATATTCTTCCTGTAACTCTGCCATGATAGACAGACAGACAGACAGACAGACACAGAGACAGACAGACAGTGTGTTGCCTGCATGAGGAAACTTGAGTTTCCCCACTTACAAAACCTGCAGGTGCCATAAATTGCTACACAAAAACAAGACAAAACAAAAAACAAAAACGCACAGGAACAAAGAACATTTCACAAATAATTCATGAGGGTCTAAAGAACCTCAGAGTGCTCTTCACTCTTAAAAAAATGAGGAAGGACAGTTCCTGCCCAGTCCCTCTTGCAGCAGCATCCCATGCACCAGTGTTCTAGAAGGTTCCCCAACCCTCAGCAATTACTTTGCAGTGTGCTCAGTGAGGTACAAAAAAGCTTTTATACAGTCTAAAGAGCTGATGATTGGAGAAAGTGCCACTTGAAGGAATGAATCAGGAGTACAGTTGCTTAAGAGGGTTGTTGGAATGGTTGAAGTTAGGGCCTCTGGGCCCAAGAAGTATAATGTGTAAACACATACTTTGGTTTCCTTCATAAGAGGTTGGAATCAGTTCTTTGGGGAACCTGGAAGTTTCTTCTAAATTCCATTACAAAACACAGGACACTGCTGGGGGAAAGGTAATACAAATCACTTCTGTAAATTCACTCGACTTACAGAAGCACTGGATCCAACCCAACATCTGCTACAATAATCAGTCAGAAGACTCAGCAAAACTGACAAGTGTCACTTGCTACTTGCCTTCCTCTGCAGGACTTCAGATGTTTCAAGAATCATAACAAAATGCAATCAGACTTATCTATGGCTGGCTTTTTAATGGTTTGTTAATTTCAACTATTTGTATGCCATAGTATAAGGTTTTATTTTGTGAACCACTTTGAGCAGGTTATTTGAAGAGGTGGTATACATGTTTCCTATATAGACAAATAGTTATCTCTTGTCTCCTGCACCAACAGAAAGTACAAGAATTTCTGAAGAGGATTCAATCTCTTGTTTTGCAGCATTCCCAGACACTCCAGTAAGAAAGTTAGGGTTTAGCATTATTGTTAGAATTTTGGATTCAGAGAGAAATCTCATGTTCTCTTCCCTTTCATGTTCTAGAGTTATTAACGACTAAAATGATCAAAACAACTAATTTAGCAGCATGGGCTGAACTTTCACAGTTACTAAGGTATGGTGTGAGCTTTCCTAAAATGGACGAGCTCTCAGGGAAGCTCATTCTTCACCTAACACCTTCCATTTAGTCAACATACTTTTATTCAGAGGACAAAGCTCCCATATCCAGCAAGTCAACAAATCCAGTAGTGCTGAAGCATACAGTCCTTTGTGAACTTGAACTGTTGTATGCTGTAAATATGTTTTGGATTGTGAAGGCTTATGGCCATACACAATACATTTACTACTACAACCACCACCTTTCATTTTGCTGCCTTTGTAAGCCAACAGAACACCATTCTAGTTCTGCTGAACTTTTGAACTTGTTGAACTAAGGGACTCCTCATTTTGGCTCCATGCATTCCTCCAACTTAGAATTATACATGCAGAGTCCTAAAACAGTGCCTTTCCTCTAACCATACAGAACCGCATTAGTTCCTGTATTCAAAATTATTCTGTGACTCTTCAGGTCCCAGTCCATCTGCCGCACTGGTATGAAACAGAGCATAGGTGTAATTTTAAGACAAGGAACCTGTTATAGAATGTGTGCATGTTCTTTTGAGGAACCAAATTTCAAGAGCATAAGACACAAGCACTCTCTCAGCACCTTTATTTTTAAAAAAATCACTTCTGCTTTCACCAAAGCTCAAGGGGGCTTATTTTAAAACAGCACCCTTAAAAACAATAAATAACAGATCTACAAATGTCTTCCACCACTAATTAATAGAAAGATTCTCACAGCAACAGTCAGGAAAAAAGGAGTAATAATCCAAGCAACCAAGCGAACAAAATACCCAGCAGAAAGCACTGTCCTATAGGCCTTCTCTAACATTGTCAACAAATGTCAGCACTTAACCCACACCACTTCACAGGGTTTGGGCAGCAACAGAAAAGGCTCAGAGGTGAGCTGCTGACATTACACCATGCAACAGGAAGGGATGACTGGCAATTGCTGTGAGGAACACAGCTGCTACATAGGTTCATATAGGGCAGGGGTGGCCAACGTGTGGCTCGGGAGCCACATGCGGCTCTTTCACACATATTGTGCGGCTCCTGGCAGGGCAGCTGGGGAAGCAAAGGGGAGGCATGCTTTTTCTCTCTCTCTCTCTTCCTTCCTTCCCTCCTCCCTCCCATCTATTTGCTTTCCTAGTTTCTCTCTCTCTTTCTTTCCACTTCTTTCTTTCTTTCCATCTCTCTCTTTTTCTCTCTCTCTCTCAATATCATTAGCAAACAAGTAATATCATTATCAATAACCGGTTTTCCTCGTTTGTTTTTATTTTTGGCAGTCCCATTTAACGTTAATAAAAAGCAAATTTGCATATTTTTAAAAATAAAAACGTGTGCGTGATATTTGTTCCTGTCTTGCGGCTCTCAGACATCTCTATGTGGCTCTTACGTTTATTCTATGTGGCTCTTACGTTAAGCAAGGTTGGCCACCCCTGATATAGGGAAAGGCTTTAGATAGGGAGCCATAGGTCATGAAGAACTTGATATTTAAAGAGAGAGCACACATTACAGAAATTTAGCTCAGAGGTTACAGAAACATGAATGAACAGGGTTAAGTCAACTGATTCTGGAAGGAAAAACTGAGATGGATCAACAGAGAAGCATTTCCCTTAGCCATACAAAAATGAAGATAATCCTTTCCCTTAGTCATAGGAAAGTGAAAATTATCCTATAGGTTTGAAACCAGCATGAAAGGAGTCAAAGGAAGAGGAGTGCCCAGAGTTTCCTCTGTTATTACCCATTCAAACATCTGTCCCAAAAAAGGGACTATAATTGGGACTATAATTGTTTGAATTATTTTGTTAGAGGAAGGTTTTTCTTTTTCTAAAATTGACTTCCCCACTGCACCTTCAAAACTCTTTAAAAAATTTCCATTGATCAAAGATGTCATCACAGTTTTATTAAGCAGAACCAATTTTAGTTCAAGACTTAGGTCAAGCAGATTCACTTTTTAAAACTCCAGGAATTTCCCAACCTGGAGCAGGCAATCCTAGTCCTAACCTGGCTCCAAACCCCCTACTATTTAGCCATCCATACTGTAGGAGAAATGCTTCCCAATCCGAGCTCCAGTTTTGCTTTTGCTTCCTCCCCTCTCTGTCTCTCTCTCACTGTCGATGTGGCAGGGCCTGGAGTAGATCCCTGTGGCAACTATTTCAAAAAGTATTGGGGGGGGATTCAACCCTCCCCAATCTTTTTGGATTTTTTTGCAAACCCACAGAGTCCCCTGAGTCTGTAGAAAAACCTATTGGGGGAGAGTGTGCCTCCTATCTATGGAAATAAGTATCTGCATGCAGAGGAAACTGTTGAGAATTAGATACACAGATATTAGAAACAGAATGGTTTCCAAATGGCAAAGATGTCAGACGATACATTTTATCTCCCTAACTCTTCAATATATATGAAAAACAAAAACTGGATTAAATTTAGGTAACAGTGGAGTGAAAATTGGTGGAAGGAACACTAACAATTTGAGATATGCACATTACTGGCAGGTAACAGGGAAGACTTGAAATGACTCCTGAAAGTGCCAAGGCAGGATTACAGCTGAACATCAAGAAGATAAAAGTAATAACAACTGAGAATTACATAACTTTAAGGCTGACAATGAAGAAATCAAAATTGTTCAAGATTTCCTATTCTTTGGCTCCACCATCAACCAAAAGGGAGACTGCAGCAAAGAAATCAGGAAACTCAGACTGGGAAGAGCAGCCATGAAGGAGCTAGAAAAAACTCTTATGTGTAAGGATGTGTCACCTTATGAGAAGACAAGAGCCACTAGAAAAGACAATAATGGTAGAAAAAGTTGAAGGAAGCAGGAACACCCAACATGAGGTGGATGAACAAAAGAAGCCACAGCCCTCAGTTTGCAAGACCTGAGTATGGTTGTTAATGATAAGATGTTTTGGAGGTCATTAATTCATAGGGTCGTTGGAAGAAACTTGACACCACTTAACACAAACACACATATATATAATTCTCTATTCTATCTTCCAAAGTCCTTAATACCTCAACATTTGCCCTTTCATGACACCATTTTATCCTTCAATCATTATTCATTCACAAATTCCCTTAAAGATATGCATCAGTAAGTATATGGAAAATATAACAGGGATTGCTTGGTAAATAAGTTAGTCTTGCAGGAATATAAACTATTCAAGCACCTGCTATCATTTATACAGTACTTCCAGCATTTAAAGAACACTGGAATATTAACTTCTTCACGGTTTCTACTATCATATGAAGAAGATCACAGTCATTCTACTTCCCAGATAATGAGCTAAAGGCAGACTGGCACCAGAGCTCTCTTTGAATCCATTCCTTGTTTAAATTTAAAATAAAAAACAAAACAATATTTCTACATACAATCTCTCTTCTCTTTGGCTTTAAGTAAAGAGAGGTTTCAAGAGGTGTCTGAGAAACTCCTGGAAAAGTTTGAACTTTAACAAAGAACTACTACTGATATCAATACAAGATTCTTCCTTTATCTAGCAAATTAAGGTGTCTTAACAAATCTCTGTTCCAAGATCATTAAGGACACTCAGAATTTTAGCACAGTGTTCTAACAAGGAGTCAAGTAAAACCTGGCTCCTGGGAAAATTATTTTCTGTTCCCATAAATTCATCTTCCAAAAATAGCAACAATGCAATAAGTCTGTTGCAAGATGAAGGCTTGGCCCCATCAACTATTAATAAGGACAAAGCAAGAACACAGGCAGAGTAGAGTGCATACTACTTTAGATTTGTACCAGGTTATATAAATGTGTAAATCTGCATTAAAAGCCACAAAATTGGTGAACAACTCCAGAAGAGATGCCAGATTAGACCACATTCATATATTATTCATTGTAATGTTCTACTCCCTCATATCCTCCCCGGTAAAGATGGCTATAAGCCATTTGCACAACAGAAAAGAACAACCTAAGCATTTTCTAAAGCACTTCTTAATCAATCAGGCAGCTTAAAGTGCACTGCAATGAAGTCTGACCAACAGCACCATCAGCCACCTGTGAAAAGCACCAATTAAAATTGAATTTCACCAATATGTTGACTTCTGCTCAAGTACGTTGAGGATGAATATTTTCCTCATTTAGATCATCAATGTATTTGGTCAGAGAATCTATACACCTATATATCCATCTGTTCTATAAGCTGGTCAAAACCTGCAAGCTCACAAATCGTTTTCTCCCAGGCAACACTTCCTATATATAAAAGAAAAAAAATTATCATGTAAGAACTCTAGCATGTAATGAGCTGCACAGCCTAAAAACGTAAAATATCCAAAATAGCTGAAGTCATTAAAAAAATTCCACACCTCCAGCAATTGGAGAAGCAGGAAAAGTTGAAGGTAGACAACAAATTCTGTAGTAAGCAAAAGACTGTATTTAGACAGAAAGTCTCTCAAAGTCACAGTCTCTCAAAGCATGTTTGGATATTAAGCTAACTGTGTAACATTGAAAGAACTCATTAATAATATATTGTTTACTTATTTATTTAGAAATATTTTATGTCACCTCTCCAGGAACCTGCCAAAGATGGCTTCCAAAAAAAAAGTAAAAACAAAATATTTAAAATATTAACCTTTATTCAGCATAAAAACCCAGCCCATAAAAATAGAACACTGACAGATTAAAATCAGATTCTAAACTAAAAATGTTAAAAAATTAAATTTCTTAATGAAAAGTTGGGTGAACAGAAATGTTTTTGCCTGGCACGCAAAGGAAAGCAATGTAGACACCAGGTTAACTTCAAAGGGGAAACACACTCCATAATGTATTACCATTAAACACATAACAGGATATTAATTGTTGCCAAATTGTTTACACTGAAATAAAAGTCTTGAAAATATTCTATATGTCTACACTGTTTTTTTTCCCAGTGCTCTCCAAAATTTCCAAGTTTCTCCACTGGGGGATTTCTCCCCACCCCCGTTTATTCGTTTTTCCTCCAGGTCTTCAAATCTCAAAAGCTACACCATAGCCTCCTTCATCACTACCTGCTCTCAACTGAAACAGGCAGAAGCCAGGGCTCCAGGTCCCAGTGATGGGCACCACCAGCCTGTGATGCTCCTGAGCAAAATATGTACGTGGCCAGGAGCTGGCCAAGAAGCAGTCCCTCCTCCTCAGCCACTTGCTCTCAATGGGAAAGCAGACAGGAGAAGGAGGAAGCATTTCTTGGCCATGGGCACCCCCTGCTTGTGCTGTTACCAAGCGAGTGACATTCTTGACCAGAAGACGACCGTGACATTTGTCTCAACCAGGTCCCAGACCACGGCTGCTGCAATGGCGCTGAACCAGATATATATATATGTAGCTGTGGTCGCTACCGTGGGTTGTAAAAACATTAACTGGTATAAAAAGCTTTTGCTGCATTTAGCTTTAATGCTCTTGCCTTGCCCAATTTCTTTGCCTGTAATATTGCCTATATATATATATATATATATATATATATATATATATATATATACACACACACACACACACACACACACACACACACAGAGACAATTTTAGCTGCACATAAGTTCCACTGAATTAAATGGAACTTAAGTTTGCATCAATGTTGATAGCACATAAGAACACACATGCACACACTTCCTGAACTGGAACCAGTTAAGTCTTCCTGTTCACTGCTCCCAACTGACCCTGATTCAGGTACTAGGCTTTTAAAGCTCAAACAGCTTCAAAGACTTATGAAATTGAGTATTTAATGGTTTTGAAACTGAGTTTAGAAAAGAGAATATAAAGAAAAAAACTGAGCAGCTGAGTGGGAGGCTAGGTCCTGTAGTTCCTAAGGACACATTTATTGCAACATAAATTTCATGGACAACCCTACTTTGTCAGATGCAGACTGTTTAGAAAATATGTATACTGCGCCTCCAAAGAAAAGTTCATAAAGTTTAAAAAATACCATACATTCATTTTAAAAAATACTACACATTCATTTAAAAACATCATTATAAGTAACAAACAAGCCATACAAACAGCATAAAACATTCAACAGCCTAAAAAGATATTCATAATACAGTCCTCAGACTAGAAGCATACTATAAAAAAAACAGCTAAAGAAAAAGAGAACTCAGTAAGGTAGGCAACCAGGTGAGCCTCAAGAGGAAGGGCCTTCCAAAGGCAAGGTGCTACCACAGACTTTTACTTTTATTTTTGCTGCAACAGCCTAACGTGGTTGACCCACGGGAATGTCTCCACAGTATATACATTTTCATAACTTATAGCCAACCTCAAGTGTGAAAACTGGGTTCTTCCTTCAAAGACCCTCAGTTTATCTTTATTCAAGGTATGTTTCATATATGTTCTGAAGGAAGAAAACTGCGAAGATCAATACCAGAATTCCAAAACATTCATACTTGTAAAGCCATTTATTATTTTTCTAATTTTCTTCTGCTCTGCCACAATTTTAATTTGTAAACAGCTTATACATTTCATAAATTAATAACTTCTGTGGTTTTCTATTTCTGACCATATTCCCTATGATAAATACCACACTTAAGGTGAACAAATAATATTCAATGGTACATTATACAGGACAAGTGGTAACATGAATTACTCATGTTACAACTATTCCAAGATCCTTCTATAGCCAATGTCTGCTGGATCTTCAAGTGGTAACATTTACTACACAGCCAAACATCAAAAAGGTTCCCTAAAATATCCAAGTACCATACAGAATGCAAGGAATGTAAAGAATCAAACAGTATTATGTTGACATTTGTTTTGATCAACTTTAGTAGCAAGGGATTGGGTTAAAAATGTATTTGAATTTCCTTTAAAGCAAATCCCTAAAGAATTGTTTCTACGTGGTTCTTAAATACTTCAATCACCCAAGAACTGCTCACATATGCAGCCATACATACACAGCTGCATACAAGGACATTCTCATAAAAATTAGTGTTGGATGAGCTGGAGGAGTAGAGTCAGTGCTGATCAAAAGTCATACAAATGTTTGGCACTATTACCACCTATTTCTTCAGATAAATACCTACCTGATTTGGTAGCTACTGTTGATAGGAAGCACTGGGAACAGAAATGGCAAAATAGATTTGCAAGCAAGCTGCTAAATGACTAGTTTAGTCACAAAATAAATGGGTAAGTCCCATTTTGGAGTTTTCCCTTTTCCCCATGATCCTCTCTCTGCCAGCACAAAAATTTCTCCCACAGGAAGAAAAGTACAACATTTTAAATTAGGAACATCCATTTCCCTCCTGAGAAGTTCACTCTAATTTGCTTTTTGCAGAAAGGCTGAGGGTCTTTCCACCTGAAAATCAACAAAGGCCTTTTGTGTCCATGTAAATGCCTTGAAAACATTGCACTGCAATAGTTACGGTCTATTGCTTTCTGTGCTTAAAATCTTCAAGCAATGGTCAATTTAGAGAAATTATCATTAAATCTTTCAAAGTAGTGGGCCACACACATATTATGAATTTGTTCTTTGTTTTCTGGATCAGATTTAAATGGCTAAATCAATCCCCTCCCACAGAATATTGATGAAGCAGGCCAGCCAAGACAAAAAACAGCTCGCTCAAAAAAGGAAAAAGTTCCAGATTTGCTAAAGCATTTTCAAGCACATCTTATAAATGTTGTCCCTCACCTAAACCTCCTAAAGTGGTACCACCCATTTATAATTTTTGTTAGGAGTGCAAGCATCTATAGGCCTTCTGTAGTTCCTCATTCTTACATTTCTCAAGAGCTTCTCTCTTAAGACAAAAAATTTTGTACCTGCAAAGACAGGATAATCGAAAATGCCATTCAAATTCTTCAAATTAGATTTCTGGACAATATCTGTAGAATTACTACTTCAGTCCCAACATTTAAGTTGTAACCAAAGTAGTAATGCTATTGTCCAGAAATCAAATATGAAGAATTTGTATAGCATTCTCAACTAGCCTCTCTTTCTCAGATTCAAAATTTGACTGTTTGTACACAACAGACTATCCTCAAAAGTATCTTCATTTTTTAATCTTTTGACTAAGTATATTCTTCATCGGAGCTGGAGCTGACCTCAGATTTTATAATGATTATAAAACACCAGAAACAGAAACTTCAATCTTGGTTTACTTGGTTTTCCCTTTGATTTTTTTTAACCTTTAAAATTTCAAGGATATCAATCAAGAAATTGACTGTTTTGATAAGTAGCTTCAGTTGTCCTTTCACAGTGCCTTTGGTCTGCACTTCTCACTACAGAAATTTAGAAAATGTCTACATTTCTTCAAAGAACCTGCTTGAGACGGTTTACAAAATAAAACACTAAATCATAACACTGCATAAAAATTGCTACCTAAAAACAAAATCATGAAAATTGGCAGCCATTATAACCCAATCAAAGATGCAAACAAACAAACAAACCCCCACCCCAAAACAGTGCAGCAGTGCTTCCAACTGCTTGACTGGGTTTTCCTGCCATTTTCTTCAGGTGTTTTGCAAATAGTGCACTGGCAGAATTTGGTAAGGCATGAACAGTACCATTACACTTTTTAATGGCAAAAGATCTACTGGGATATTTGAACATTTTGCGTTTGCACGGTTGTGCACATCCCTGGAAAAATTTGATGTTTGTCACAAATTGAAGGGCATGCAATGCACCCATCACATTTTGTAATTCCTGACCTAGTGTCAACCTCTAACCATGAAAATTCACTTATCCATGAATTTTTATACTACCTTTGACCTATGCCAGTGGTTCTCAACCTGTGGGTCGGGACCCCATTTGGGGTCAAACAACCATTTCACAGGGGTCGCTGGCTGGCATCCAAGCCTGCCCCTCCCCGCTGGCAGGAAAGGGCCCCGCGCTCGATCGAGTGCAAGGTCTGGCCTACCGGCTCTTTGCCCTCAAAGGGAGCTTTCCCTTTAAGGGCAAAGAGCAGGGGTTGGTTGGGGCCGGAGCCCTGCCCCCTGCTTCCAGCAGCCCTTCCAGCAGGGGCCACGAGGAGGAAGAAGCCAGCAGGTAAGTCAATGGCTGCTTCCCCCTCCCCTACCGCCACCTTTAGGGCACTTCGCCATCACCTTCCCTGGGCTCCACGCCGAAGCACAGAGCCCAGGAAAGGCGACAAAAGCCCCCCTGCCTTCCCTAGGCTCCGCGCCGAAACACAAAGCCCAGGAAAGGCGGCAAAAGCCTTTCCCACCTACCTACCTTCCTTCCCCTCTCTCTCCCCTAGCTTTCTCTCTCTCTTCCCCCTTTCTCTCTTCCCCCCCCCCTCTCTCCCCCCTACCTGCAACAGCCTTTCCCCCCCAACTACCTCCGTTTTCTCATGGCATCTTCTGTTGAAAAATAAGTCTGAAGCCTGAGTGTTTGTTGTGTCTTGTTGGGAATAGCTTGCAAATAAATATGTGTGTGTCTAAAGTCTGTATTAAAGATGTTTGGTGCTAACTGCCATGCAAGAGAAAACATCCGAAAAAGAAGCTTCATTGTTGTGTATGTTGGCAGAATTTTATGGTTGGGGGTCACCACAACATGAGGAACTGTATTAAAGGGTCGCGGCATTAGAAAGGTTGAGAACCACTGACCTATGCTATATCTGGCTGAGAGAGCTTTGCAACTGTTTTGAACCATGATTCATATTATACTAAGAAGTGGTTCTTTATAGAACTTCTTTATAGGCTTATGCCCTTTTTTGTCTTAAAGTTGCAGCCAACTTAGGGTGAACCCACAGTTGCAAGGCATGAGATGTTCAGAGGTGGTTTGCCACTCCCTGCCTGTGTGTAGTGACCCAAGTAGTCCTTGATGGTCACCCATCCAAATACTAACCAGGTCTGACCCTACTTAGCTTCCAAGTCCTGGATGCTCATGGTCATCTCTATTTATAAAACTAGGTAAGTCTAGTGAAAAACAAGAACATATTTCTCTGCTCAAGATTTTGCAATGCTTGCTTTGCTGTGTCTCCTTGGGGACACTGATCAGGTGGAAAAGAGGCATAAAATGTTTTAGATAATAAAATGTTCAGATCTAAAAAAGTGGAGACCCGCAAGAAACTTGCGAGATGGTTATCCCATTCCTCACACCTTTGCTTCCTCCCTTCTCCCCCTACCTCTCTCACACACTTTCTCCCTTCTGCCTCCCCTTCTTACTTTCTCTCTCTCCTCCATGTATGTTACTTCCTCTCTTTCTGATCCGTCATCATTCTCTTTGTTTTCTGCCTCCCCATCTCATCACTCTTTCTCTCTTTCTGCCTCCCCACCTCATCACTCTTTCTCTCTTTCTGCCCCCTCACTCCATCACTTTCTGCCCCCCCACTCCATTCCTCTCTTTCTGCCCCCATGACTCTCCCAGCCTCCTGCCTGCTTCCTCTTCCCCCACAGCAGCAGTGGGAGTGCTCTGGAAATCACAATAGATCTCCCAGCTGCAGAGATCAATTCACCTTAGGGCTGCCAGCTCCAGCCTTGGGACAGTGAGGATTGGGGAGGCAAGCAGCCTCAGCAGGGTATAATGCCATAGACTTAACCCTCCAAATCAGACATTTTATCCAGGGGAACTGATCTCTGTCACCTGGACAACAGTTGTAATTCTGGGTGCTCTCCAGCCCTTGTCAGGAGGCTGGCAATGGTAGTTCAAGTGAAGGAAATAGCTAGTTTGCAGGGTGGAGTCTATGGCATTATACTGGTCCATAGTCCCTCCTCAAATCCCACCCTCCCCAGGCTCCACATCTCAAATGTCCAGGAATTTCCTAACCTGGAGTTGGCAACCCTATTTCCTTCCCACCCAACAGCCAACCTACCTTTATCTGTCTTCAGCTTTCCATCTCCACCCCCCTCCCCCGCAGCCTCTACCTAGGAAAATTACAGTTTTTCTCCACAGTGGGGACTAAAGCAGCTTACATTATTATTTCCTCCTTGTTATCTGCACAACAACCCTGTGAGGTTGGTTAGGCTGAAAGTATGTGACTGGTTCAAAATCACCCAGTCAGCTTCCACCACAAGATGAGGATCTGAACCTGGGTCTCGCAGATCCCAATCTGAAGCTCTGTTACATCACAGTGGCTTTCATAGGGTGGCTGCTGATGAACAGCAGCAAGCAGCTGGGCCTACCTGAGTCATGCAAATCAGGTGGCATCAAGTCACCCAAAGGGTGCTTCCTAGGGATGCCAGCCTCCAGGTGGGACCTGGGGATTCCCTGGAATTACTGCTCATCTCCACACTACAGAGACAACTTTCCATAGAGAAAATGGATGCTTTGGAGGGTGGAGTTTAGGCATTGTACCTCACTGCGGTCCCTGTCCTCCCCAGGCTTTACCCCCAAATCTCCAGGAGTTTCCCAGCCTAGATCTGGATCTGCTGCCGGTGGCTGGGGGGATACTTGGCAGCCCTAGACGGCTGCCAGACCTAGGGTTGCCAACCTCCAAGTGGGCCTGGAGCCCGCCCAAATTACAACTGAATTCAAGACAGCAGAGATCTGGCTCCCTGGAGAAAATGGCTGCTTTGGAGGGTGGCCTCTGTGGCATTATACCCAGGTGAGGCCTCTCCCTTCCCCAAACCCAGCCTGACCCCAAGACTCCCTCCCTGAAAGGCCAAAATAGAACTGGAAAGGGCCCTCCCCCTGCCTTTTACTGACAGAAACAGTTAGAACCCTCCCCCCTCCCCCGAACATAGTAATATCTCACAGTTGATGTCTGGAGTTAGAGATCCCTGCGAAGGCCATTTCAAAATATTTGGGGGGGGAAGTCAATGGTCCCTGAAGTTTTCTTTTAACTTTCTGGATTTTTCTGCAGTCTGAGAAAGACCCCTGACTATGTAGGAAAAGCTGTTGGGGGAGAGTGAGCTCTCTTTTGGCAGATACAAGTATCCACACAGGAAAAAAAACCTCTCAGAATTAGAACATAGATAAATTAGCTAATCTAACGATGTCCTGTGGCAGTGAGTTCCAACTACTCCTTTTATACCTCACCTTTTCTCCAGTAGTGTCTCAAAGCAGCTTTCATCGTACTCTCCTCCATTCTGTGCACACCACAAACCTGTTAAGTAGGTTAGATTGAGGGAATCTGACTGACCCAAGCTCACACAGCTACCATCCTCTGTACAACCTACTCTCTCCTTTGTGATTAAGTAGATAAATTGAGTCTTTCAAGCTAAATAGAGCTGTATATAATCCCAATGGAGCTGGACTTCAGACATAACACAGCTGGAGAGGGCAGAACAAAAACTGAACTGCGTATGAGCTACTGCTCAGAGGGGCAGAGACACAACTGAAACTGACAGGAAGTCTAGGAGATTAAAAGCTGTGTCCCCTACCCCTGAGTTTCCACAAAGCCCTCTTGGGCTGCCCATAGGTGAGGGGTCCTCCCCCAGCAATTCTTTTTAGGGGAAACACCACCACCACAAATCCCTGCATGGCAGCAGAGTCCATTGCAGCAAAAACAAAAGAGGACTTCTGCACACTTACTGGGGTGCCCACATAGGCTTGTTCAGTGTTAACTGATATTAAATTCCTGCATTTTATGTTGGGGAACAGGAGAGTAGCATAAAGTTATTTTTCAAGCAAGTCCCCAAAATTATAATAAAACTTAGAAATGGAGTCCTATCTCAAAAAGTCTGAGGAGCACTGCAGAGGAAATTAGTATTAAGGCATATTTTCATACATTTCAGCCTTTAAAATTAATTAGAAATAAACATTTATAGATATTTTAAATAAAAACATAGATACATTTGCTTTAGTACCAACTCAAGAAGATGCACAATAGATATTAATACTAACAAGGTTAAAACAGTTTCAAGGGACAAATGTTTAGCAAGGAGGCAAGTCTAGGCATGTGGAGAAAGACTCTGGAGAAATGTCATACAAATCTTGTAAATAAATATAAATTCTCTAAATAAATCCATCCTCATTTCCAAATATTTTCTAACAAAATAACCATACCACAATTAATGCAATAATCTACAGTGCATGTATCAGTACAGACCTCAAATAATCTGACCATGAAGCATCACAGCAAAAAGAAATCAAGTGCATTCTCTCAGGAAATTAGCTGTGTTTGCAATTTTATTTTCAACTACATTTAGGAATCCAATTGATAATAAACACAGAGAGAGAATAAATGTAATATTATATACAGTCTGGGAATATCAAGTAAATAAGTAAGTAAGTAAAAAACCCACGTATTTGCATTGAGCAGTGCACAATCTGTCCACATTTGGATTATTAACAAACTCAATGAAAGAAATAACACTTTCAGTATGACATCCTTCAAAAACTACAATAATAAAGCTTATTTCCATAGAAGTCACACCTGAAGAAGTTAACAGCAGAATCTTGTCCATCTTGCTAGAAGGAAATATGTCTAGATAATTACTGAACAAAATAACAAAATGTTTTAGGAACAGAGAATTTCTACTGAATATCTGTATTTCTAGGTCTTATTATTGTGCATGTTATATTAACAGTAATTGTTCATTTCTACTATACTAGGAAATAGGGGTTTCCATTCAGCTATATCCAAGTGGATAAAATATCCGAAAAATATCTTAGCGATATTTTCCAGCTGTTAGTTCAGCGGGATACAGATTTGAGTATAGTTTTGGCTATCCAAAATGGCCAAGCCCCCAAAATATTCAGGATTTTTCAGGACTGCCAGATAGTTGAAATTAAAGGGCGATTAAAGGGACTGCAGTCCCTTTAAACGCATTCTGGGTGCACTCCCCACTTGGAAAAGGCATTTAAAGGAACAGCGATCTCTTTAAACACCTTTCCCCCTTCATTAAAACCAATGGAGGATGGTGGCCCATAGAATTGGATCCCCTTGTTCAATCTTTTTGAGATGGGGGGGGGGCTTTGAAGAGAGGCATCAGCAGCTATACTGCAATTCTGGTGCCTCTACCTCAAAAAACAGCCCCCCAGAGCCCAAGATACCCCCAGATCAATTCTCCATTATACCCAATGGGGACCATTGACTATATTGGTCCCCATAGGGTATAATGGAGCCGGAAAAAATCCCAAATCTGAATACTATACTGGTATTGGGATTCAGGAATATCAGAAAATACCAATATTTTTTGGGTTCAATATACCCGAACACAAAAAATTAAAAAAAAAATGTATACCCCTATTAGGAAAAAACGCACACTATTTATCTGGTATGTATCAGATATAAAACTGGTTTAAAGGGGATATAACAATGATTCCAACTTAACATAAAAGTTCTGTAAAACTGCAGTAAAGGTTATTTATAGTACAGGGATTGCTTTTAGAAGAACAGTATCTGTGGCTTGCAGGGTCACATAAAAGCCCTTGGTATCATCTGCTACATTTTTACCCACTCCTCCTCCAAAGAGGTCAGGGCAACATACACCAGTCTCCCCTCCTCAATATCAGTATCTAAATACCCTTTTTTTAAAAATAATATTTTATTCAATTTTAAATACAAACAACACTCAATAATAACATCAACAACAACTCTAAACATATAACAACTTATTCTAAAAAGGTAAATATAAACAAAAAGAAGACTCATGACAGTCTTATAACTAATAAAAAACAAAATTCAAGTATTTTTTAGGTAACGCACAACAAGGTTTAGGCGATTTCGATATATAATCAAAAAAGGGAAACCATTTTTCCAGGAAATTGTTTTTCAAAGCAGGATTTTCAAGGCTCATAAGATGAAGGGCTAATTTATCCATCACAGCTAAATCCCAAAGTTTCATAAACCACTGTCGTATCGTTGGACAGTCTCTTGCCTTCCATTTTTGGGCAATTAAGGTCTTAGCTGCAATTAAAAAAAGTGATGCCAAGTCTTTTGTTTGCTTCGTAGACTTCAAATCTGGCCAAAAATTTAAAAGCACTGACTCAATGGTGAGGGGGATAGAACAACTTAAGATAACATTAGTGAGGTTAACAATTTTCAACCAAAAATTGCTATTAATGGGCAATCCCACCAACAGTGTTTAAAGGTCCCAACCTCACCACAAGCCTTCCAACAATAAGGAACAAAAGATGAATTCACATGGGATATGCGTAATGGGGTCATATACCAGTGAGAATACAATTTGAAATTTTGTAATTTAATATTCAAGGCATTCGTTGAGAATAGGTTAGAAGACCAAACTACTTGCCATTGTGTATTGGACCACGAAACATTACAATCATGGTACCAAGCCTTTTGGATTGAAGACATTCGACCCCAGGTGTTTTTACTTATTATTTGATAAAACAATGAAATTAAACCTCTGGAATTTTGAGTTTTTTCCGACAGTCGGATTTCAAAAGGGGAAAGCTTTCTAGATAAAAAAGGAATAATGTTCGGGTTTTTAATAAAGTGGTTAATTTGTTGATAATACAACCAAGGGATTACAATTTTATATTTGTCTTCTAACTGTTGTTTAGATAAGAGTCCTTGTTTGTTACATAAATCTCCTAATCTATATAAACCTTTTTCTATCCATTTCTCATATATAGGGTTTTTCAGACCTAAATACCCTTTTTAATGAAATCTTCACCTTTACAAGAAAAAAAAGGGAGAATTGTTGGAAGTACTACAAAGCACTTAATTCCTTCACTGTACATGAAGCAGTAGTTTGCAAAAAATATTTGTAATTGCTCTAAAGTGAGTTATTACGGCAAATGTACAGCAGAGTAATAAAACAAAGGATATAGCTTCATAAACTTTTGCAAACATACTCAAAAATTCATGCTTTTCAGATTTGTCAGCAAGCCAGCCAGTCACAATCCAGTGCTGGGACAGTGTAGGTTGTAGTTAACATCTACTGAATACCTGGAGGAGAAGGGGAAGCAGAAAGATGTCCCCCCCCCAAAAAAATACCAGCTATCTAGTTTTACCACAAATGTTTATAAAATCTTTCAGCACATGTTTGGGTTGAAGAGTTCGGTTCAAAAATAATGCATGCAACATCTGCTTAGTACAAAAAAACTACACAAAGGCTTGCAGAGAACACACCTTTCTCTGGCTACTCCAAAGGAATTGGATTGCAATTTAAACAGATAATCAGGTCCAATACTGTGCATGAATTCAAATCTTATGTATCACATCTCTATAAGCGCCAATAGATCAATTGTCTCCAAAATTTAGTAACTAATAAAAGGAGCTAGTTTGTAGACTAGGGCTTTGAACTAGGCTAGATTTCTGTGGGTACAAGGGACCCTTAGGAGAAGATTTTGGAGGCCATTTGGGGATGCTGTGGGCAGATGGGAAATCATGCTCTGTGGGTGTAAATCCTTGCACCCCCCAAAGAAACAGTCTGGAATCCAGCCTTGGCACCGTTATACAACAGAATAAAAGAGAAGACTTCTCCACACAACAAAGAGCAAGAAGAACTATCTCTTTGGGCTTATTCTGAAAAGATGAGAAACCTGATATATTAAATTTCATGCTATATGCTGCCCATACTCATCATGCCTGTTAAAAATAGCTTTCTTTCAAAAAGGTATTTAGTTTTACCTTTGAGCAAAGGTTTCTGAGCAGTATGTAGGAGGCTTCCAAGGCAGGGTGGAAGGCTCCCCTGCTCCCCACATCCAAGCGGTTTTTGAGGAATAATACATGCTATAAGACAATGTGTTGCCCAAGGCCCTGAGGCCACATGGTCACCTCATGGAGTACTGCCTGCAGAGATGGTTGTCTCTGGCAGGTATCAGACTACAGATAACTGAGGAAAGAATTCCTCATTCTAGGTTGTGTACTGTGAGGTTCAAAGAGAGCTCTTTTTGGCAAAGGTATTTAAAGTGAACGTCTCACCTCATATAGATTAGCCTTTACTCCAAACACTTTTTTCTTGGGAATACTGGAAGGTGAAATACCTGTCATGCATAGGACTATGCTTCATGTTTTATGGACAGCAACAAAGTTGTTAACAGCTAAAAAACGGGGGGGGGGGGGGGGTTGAATCTAACAATATTACAAATCAGACTGTGGGTTAACAGAACTGGTATGACTAAGAGATGGTAAGCAGAAAGTACTTTGTTTCTTTCAAAGTTGGCAAACTTTTCTAGTTTTTTGATACTGAGCTTGGGGTGTAGCTATTGATTTTTAGAATTACTCTTCTCTGATGTAATCATTCTTATAACGTAAGAATCTTTGTTTAAAAAAATTCAGAATCTTGATTTAGGCTTATGTTAAAAACAAATCAAGAAACTGAATTTATGAAAGAGAGAAGCAAATCCCTTGCACACTGTGAGGAAGAAGAAAAAACTCCCAATATACCCATTCAAACCCATTAGCCCTTTTGCTAAGCAATGGCCTCTAAGGTGGACTTGGTGCACTTGCTAATAGGGTTCAAACATTAACTTTAATCTTCAGTTGGATCTCTTCATCATGAAGAGAAGAAAATGTTTCAAGTGTTTATGGACGACAAACACTCCAATTTGAATGAGCAAACTCACTAACAAAACTTTAATCCTCAAGATAAAAGCTACAAAAAGTTACTTCTACGGATTTAGCAATAAATGGTTTTCAAAACCCTGATGACCCAGATATATCTGGCCTTCCGACTTATACCCATCCTTGTAGAATAAAGCTTCTTTACAGATAAACCATTGTTTTGAAATACCAATAGAATTTATCTACAGATACTTATAGTAACTAGTTTACACATCCGTTTCACACCCCCAAAGCAAAACTGTTAACTCCAATTTTATAGGAAATATGAAACAACTTGTATTCCAGCATCAAAAAAACAGGATGTAAGCATCCAGAGCTGTGGAAATGTTTACTCACTGGCTATTAACCAGGCTATGGCAGCCTATACCTGATAAGCTTGAGCTTTGATCTAAAAAAACTGAATGGCAATGAAGCAGGAAACTTAACTAATACTCCTTGGTTACCTACACCTGAATGAGCGGTTGCTCTTTGTGCTGAAAAAAAGAGATGCTGTTGCTGAAGCTATATAGGCTCTATCATTCCTACTTTACCAAAAGAAATAAGCCTTATTAGCCCATATATTCCAACAATTCTTTAATTGATTATTTGGAAAAATATTTATAAGAAAGTACTTTTTCAAAAGTGTAAGAAGCTGGAAGCATAATAAGAGAATTTAGCCAAATGCAAAGGAACATTTACCAGATATATTGAAAATGAGAAGCACATCCAATCTTAGGGAAGAAAAGCTCATTTTAATGGCTGTTGAATAGGGATGGGCATGAACCAGAAAAATGTGGTTTGTGGCCAAAGCAGGAACTGAACTCAGAGGTTTGTTTGCAAACTGAACCAGCTTGTGGCCCTGCAAACCCAGCTGAAAGGGACCACAGTGCCTTAAAATGGGATTTACAGAAAGCCCAAAAAATAGCTGAGCAATGGGGAGCACCCTGCTCCCTGCCGCTCAGCTGTTTCAAGCTGTCTTGTGCAGTCCTTTTAAACTTTAAAGGGACAACATAAGACAGCACTCCCCGCCACTCAGCTGTTTTTTGGGCTTTCACAGGCTGTCTTACGCAGTCCGTTTAAAGGTACATGACAGCCCAATACAGCGGAGAGGCAGGGACCAGGCTGTTCCCCACCACTCAGCTGTTTTTGCAGTTTTTGCAGGGAACAGAAAGCAGGGGTTTAAAGGAACTCAGAGCTGCTTTAAAAGTTCATGACAGTGGAGCTGCCATGAACTTTGGTTCCCGAACCACAAACAGGAAAATTCATGACTAATTTTGCTTTGTGGTTCAGTCTGTGCCCATCCCTAGTGTTGAAGGCTGGTGTTGAAGGTAAAAATAGTACAATTAAGAAAATCACATTCACTTACAGTTTAATAGTAGATGAAGACAGTAGAGGAACACTTCAGAAAGGCAAAGCATTACAAGTGTTTTTTTAATAAGATCACACCACAAGTAGAATGTTTACTACTGCATGAAAGTGGAAATTGTTCGTTATGATTATGAACAAATAATACAACAACTTACACCAGTATTTGCCCAATCATCCCTGATAGTAACAAAAAACTAAAAAGGCTATTTCAACAAACAGTTCTGAAAGGATCAGCACCACAGTATTCTAGCATTTCAAACAGTGCCAAAAGTTAGCACAAAAAGTGTAAGGAGATATAGGCACAAGGGAAGGTGTTTTTTATAAAACAGCTGAGTAATCATGTGCATTAAACACTGTATCCTATAATGGTCAGAAATAGTTCTCAGGAGAAAGCATTAGTGAAAGCAACACATCACACAGAGTTTCCAAGCAAGCTGCAAGGGAAATATAGACAACATAATGTAGTGGCAGAAGAGTCAGACTAGGCCGTGGGAGAACCAGGTTCAAATCTCTACTCTGCCACAGAAGCTTGCTGGGTGACCTTGAGCCAGTCACTCTCCTACCTAAATACCTCACAGGGGTGTTGTTGCAAGGATAAAATGGAGGAGGTACAAAAGACATAAGTTGCCTTAGGGTCTACACTGGAGAGAAAAACAGGATATAAATAAGGATATAATTACCTTGAGCATAAGCACCAATGAAATCAGCAAGATCAATTTCAGAAAAGTCAGAAAAGTCAGATCCAGTTAAATTCTCTTCAGAATGATTCATTTCCCACATGCATAAAACCAACAGATTAAGATTTATTTAAATTGGGCAACTGCCCTACTCAGAGCATGCTGTATAATTAAAACCCATTTAGAATTACCAGAATTATTAGATACTGGAGGCAGGGAGGGAACAAGGAACATTAGAAAGATCAAGATTACTTGGATGCAAGAAAGGATTCCGAAGTAGTATTGGAAAACTGTCGGAACATATTTGACTACATGCAAGAACAGTGCCAAAGTTTAATAAAGTTTAGAAGATGCCAGTCTGGAGTGGTTTTTAAGTTGCATACTACACTACTGACTAGTGGAAATTACTGACAGAGAATAATACCACTGAAATAAAACACTTTGCAATATTTGTATAAATGTTTAATGTTCCTTATGATACCAGACATGGCTAATGGTGTAATAAAAGTGTATCCAGAACAGATGTTCACCTCTACGCTTCAAACTAAAGGCTATACCTTTAGATCTGTCCAGGACTAGGAAAAAAAATACCAGGCACCAGTACACCCAAGGTTCTAAAACGTTGTGATTTCCTAGAACTTTGAAAAAAGTTAGATACATCCATACAAGGCTGGTGCTTGGCCTTATATAAATGTTCCAAAATTGGAGTGTCTCACATAAGTGATCAATTTGTACAAGTTGCATAAAGAGGGGCGACAAGTTCATTCAAGATTGTAGCTTCTGTTCCAGAAAGGTATAAACTGTAAGTTATTTTTCAGCTTGCATATTTTTACTTTCATGGAAGAGGAACATAGCATGATTTCGTATAAGTAGATCACTTGCATGAACAGTTTTCTTCTTCAGGTTGACTGCTAGACATAACAATGCTGAAACCAATTCTGCAGCAAAGTTCCTAGATCTGATTATCAAGAGCTTCTGAACTAGAAATGCTGGGGATTACATCTGGAACATTAAACACTGATAAAAAATTAAGATCCTTCTCACATGCCTTGTTCTTTCTTCCCCATATCTAAAGATAAGATACGTGGCTACCACAGACACAGCTTTTACAGTGGTAGCACCTCACCTGTGGAATGCACTCCCTTCTGAAACTCACAAGGTGCCTACTCTACTTTTTTAGGTGCAAGGCTAAAGCATTTCTTTTTATTCTTATTATTTCTTTTAATAAGGGGACTGAATCTTTCAATAGTTTTTGCAAACTGCTTCTAAGCCTAAAGAAGATAATCAAGACTGCTTTTATTTTACTTTGGGTTTTTAATGTAATTTATCAGCAGAAATACATAAGTTTATTCCTTGGACTGAAGAATCTGCATAAAGTAACAGCCACTCAGGTCAGGAGGCTACCGGGGGGGGGGGGGGGGGGAGAAGAGGACAAAATGGTTTCCTATTACCCCTTGCATGAACAGATGAGCCCTAATGGAAGAAACAAGGTAGCAATTTTTCTCATTTCCCCCCTCCCGCTGTAGCCTCCCAACCTCACATGTCTATTACCCCATATGGGTCCTATGACACCAGGAATAAACTTTCCCAGGGGTCAGAAATGGCTGGAGAGAGGGAAGAGCCAAGAAGATCAGCAATCCTTGCACTGGATCCAACCCAATGATTTTATCTTGTTTTACTCTGTGAACAACCCCAAGCAGGGCTCTGAAAGGGTGGCATACAAGTGTTCCTAAAAAAACCTCTACTTAAGATAGGCTCTGCAAGTTTTTTTAACTTACATATCAAACAAAAGTTAATAACAGGAGATTGTGGGAGCAGGGACCCACCCAACCCAAAATAGTACTGCTACTACACAGAGAACCAGGAAGGAATGATGGATCCAGTACTGAGCAAGACACACTAGAAGAACTGCAAAGAACTACCCATAATAAACACATAGATTCAACATATGATGTAAATCCCAAGAGAACTCAAAAACTGTTGCGCAGACCGGCAAGCTAAGGACACATGAAATCATATAATATGATAGTAAATCCACTCCTAGTATTGACTGTTGGGGTATACAGAAAACCATAAACCTGGGAAGGACAGGAAGTAGATTAGCAATCTTATTACTCATTACTCTAAGATTTCCATAGTTCAGAGAAAAAGTGCATTCCATGTGCCCACATTCAGGTATAATAGTAAATGAAGCATCCACCAGAAGTGGAAGCAGAATACTTCACATATATATTTTTTTAAAGGGAAGATCTCTGCTTGTGTTCCACCAGGTCAATGTGTTGCATCTCATACCTGTGTACAGTATTAAACCTGTAGTATTCAGTGGTGATCAAGTGACTGTCTAGTCCTAGCATAATTTGAGCCATTTCTTCAGTAGCCAAAATCCCAAAGCAACTCCACAAGCATTCTGGGTCCATTTAATGAACATGTACACACACTCTTGTCCTTCATATATCTCAGCCAGCACCAGCAGGAACCAAGCACCCAAAATGGCATCAGCAGACACTTGCAATGAACTTCTAGACCTTGGGTGTCAAACTCATTTGTTACAAGGGCTGGAATCTAACATAAGTGTCTCTTTATCAGGCTGTGCCATGTGTGTCATAAAACGTAATGCCAGGTACTGGAGATAGAAACTGTATGAAGGACAGCAGCTGGTATGCTCCGAGTTGGTCTGTCCTCACTGCAAGGCCCCCTGGGGTGGGAGGGGGGGTGCAGAGGAAAACCCACAGAGGCCGACCAGAGAGGCAGCAGTGCAGTGCTGGGCAGATGCTCCCACAATGCTTGACTGCTGCAGGCAAGGTTGTTCTGCTGTGCTAAAGCCATAATTGAGTGGCTCCCCCCACTCCCCCACTCCCCCCCTGCAATCCCTCCCTTGCATCAGTTCCTGACAGGCCGCATAAGAGCCCTGGACAGGCCAGATCCGGCCCCCAAGCCTTATGTTTGACACTCCTGTTCTAATCTAGACTATGTATGCCTGCCTTCTCATCTGTACAAGTGACCACCTCCTTCAAGCACTTCACAAACATCCCCTATAAACACCTCATCCCTATATACAGCTTTCTTCTGGAAAAAGCAAAGACAAATGCACCCATCTATCCCCTCTCATTGTCCCTGGACATATAAACTCAGACAAGAGGCTGACATTGTAAGAAAGGGCACAACTCAAATTGGTTCTTGACACTTGGGCTGGAAAAAACGTTGAGAACTTCCCTGTGCCTATAAGAAAGCTATAGTGACCCTAAATATACAGCTAAACACTAGTGTTTCAGCAAAGTTTGGGAATGGACGTGAGGGCTGTATTACAAAGCAGATGTATAGGCATTCCCCAGTCTTCCACCCCAGCACTGGGCAACAAGAATTGTCTAGATGGCCACAGACATACTTCATACTGCAATTACACTGATCACACCCCAGGGTTATGCTGCTTGTTCATATATGCAGCTTTCCTTCTCCAACGAGCATTTATAGGTTAAAATACTGGTTTGTCCAGGAACATACCAAATAGATTTTACATATATAATGAACATATATAATGGATTTCAAAAATTAAGAAAAAGCTGAGAATATAGCTTTCTGCCTGTGGCACAGCAAAACACATGAGAGTGAGGAAAAAGAGGAATTGCTATGACAAGCAGTCACATCACAGTGGAGCCCAGTATTTTCAGCAACGATTTCATTGTAGCATCTGTCAGCAAATCTCAGAGGCTGTATGAAGGGTTTGATCTACAAAGAGGTAAGGATTAGGTTTTTTGGTAACAATAATAAGAAAATATAGTCATTAAAATACAAAAATATGAAGGCTGAAAAATGAGACTGGCTTCTAAATTTTGGACTGGTTCCTAGAGGTAAAGAAAATGTGTCATGGCCTGTGTTAAGATGTATAAGATGGCGACAGGCTGCTTGAAAGTGGTTTTACCTGATAGCTACATGGAGCAAGAGATTTGATTATGGCTTTTCCCATTCTGTACATTAAGAAATGAAACAGAAAGGCTATTACAGGTGGGCAAAAGTTACCTCAGAGTACACTGCAGATAAATCACTGTTCCTCCTACTTCAAGTTCTTTTTTTCCCATGAATCTGCTGAGAGAGTTGACAGTGACACTGCTAATTAGGACAAACAAAAGCCGCATTTGTGCACACTGCGGCTTAACAAGACTGTTTTTCAGCCAGATAACAAGCAGTGCTCAAGCCCCACTTTTCTATGTGGAAAGAAGCAAGACTACAGTTCCAAATATTATTCCATCTATACAGCAGGGCACACAAGGTCATTCCTGCAGACATATTCAGTGTTACTAATGTCTACCTTTGTAGTGTAAACAGAGCTGAAAGCAACAAACATTTTCACTTAATTCAGTGGACAAGAATGCACACTCCAGTTGAATGCTTTCCAAAAACCAAGTTTTCAAAGTGTTCACTGGAGTGCCAAAAATGCAATACGATGCAAGACAGACTGTGTAAAGAAATATTTATGAATACAAGAGAACCTGAAGCCAGGGTTGAAGCCTCGCCCTGCTCAGGAACTACTGGCAGATATGACAGACTCCCATTATATCATGGCAGAAGAAAAAGGGGTGTCTGAGACTGTTTAGCAAGATGCAGGAAGAGGAAAGTACCTAACCAGTGGCATCTAACCAATAGAAGCACTGCACATTGTTTATGTAACGGGGCATAAGAGGTACACCCACCTGGTGGTTAAGTGCCCACAGAGTAACTACTCTGAAAATGCACTTAAAGAGTCATGTTTCCAACATTCCTTCCCCTCCCAGACTCATTGAGAGTGCCACACAAGAAAAAAGGGATGGTGAAATACACACAAGCAAAGAGGAAGTAGGACAAATACTAAAATATAAGGGAACACAGAAGCAACATCAAGTATAGCAACTTTAATCAGGTTTTTTTTAAATGTATTAAGTCATCACGGAATTCTGTAATCCATCATTTACACTTTTCTCCACCTGCAAAAATTGTAAAGATATTAGTTGTTATGGAAAAAAATACCTGCAAGTACAAACCACAATAACTAACAGCAGACATTAAGAAACCAGACAAAATGAGCTGCAAAGAGCGTCAATTCCTGAATCCTGACACTACCAAATGGTGGGCATCTTAGAAGCTATAAGCAGACTTACAAAGTATACTAACAAATATGAAGGCCACACACACATCTTAAAGGAAGCTGACATCCATGATTCAGGGCACAAAGTTATTTTATATCTAGAGCAAATACTGGAAGAGAAAGTGTTTCGTCAACTATGTTGATATTAGGGCTTTTTATTTAATTTGAAGGAGATGGTGTAAAGTTCTAAAGCACTCCCCAAAATGTGTGTGTATACTAATGTTAAGTCGCTTCTGGCTCATGGAGACCCAATGAATCAATGTCTTCCAAAACGTCCTATCATTAACAGCCATTCTCAGGTCTTGCAAACTGAGGGCCATGGCTTCCTTGACTGAATCAATCCATCACATGCTGGGTCTTCCTCTTTTCCTGCTGCCTTCAGCTTTTCCTAGCATTAGTGTCTTTTCCAGTGACTCTCATCTTCTCATAATATGACAAAGTATGATAGCCTCAGTTTAGTGATTTTAGCTTCTAGGGAGAGTTCAGGCTTGATTTGATCTAGAACCCACTTAGTTGTCTTTTTGGCATCTAAAAGGAATACCACAGTGTAGATCAGTCATTGAGAACATTGTTCTACATAGCACTGGTGTTTATGCTTCATGCTGAATTTCCAAGGACACAAAGCTTTTAATATTTGGTAGTAAAGTTAATAAAAGCTGTTCACTAGAAGTACTCCTGCAATTAAGAATATTGTAAGCCTTTGGACAGGACAACTGCCTTCTAATCAAAGACCAAAAATGGTTCATGGCTTCCTCCTCCCACCACCCAAATTTACAAACAGTTGTTATGAAAACGACCCTCCTGTTTCTGCCTCTTTTAATCTGACTGAGGTTAATAACTTGCAAAGGCAATGATGCTTTGATCATCTAAGCACACAGAGAATGGAATGGAGTAGGAGTGTGGGTATCAAGAGGGGCAGTATTTGGAATGCACTGCAGAGAGAAAGCAGGCCTCACAAAAACGCAAGGCGGAAGAGTTAGGGACACTCAATACAACTGGGAATGGAAATTTAAAAGGCAAGGATAGCAACACAACTGTTAATTGGTTTTATACTTTTTCAAACAAAGATGCCGACCAATAAGGTAAGGAATAACTAGAATTTTTAAGTTCAGGGTATTTGCACTCAATATTTGTGGTTTCCAGGCAGAACTGCTGCCCTCCCTAGTATTTTACATCAGGAAGTGTGAAGCAGAAAACATGGAATCATGAACAGAAACCAGAAGAGTTTTAACTCTTCACTCTCAGGCCACATTTCCTTCTTTATTCAAAGAGACATGATAAAAAGTATATTAACATGACAAAACATACTGAAGCGAGTGTCACTGAATTTCCTTTCAAGCACAGTATTTCATTTCTGTTGCTCACAGATAAATAATACATAGCTTCACCGAGTCGTGTATGTGAATCTGTGCATGCAGGTTTTGAGATATAATACATCACATCTCCCTTTAAGTAGCACTTTTGAGCAGCATGGAATACAGCACTGTACAACACGATGACACTTCTCTACACAAAAGATCACAAGGAAGACATATGTTTTCAAGACTGCCATGAACAAAGCAAGTCAAGTTTCAGCTAACTCTCAGCTTATGGCCTTTTCTACAAACATCTGTAGGACTACCCTAACAGCCTGTTTCTCTCAAGTCTCCAAACACATACCTGTTAAAAGCCCCGCAGCAGCTTTGATTGCTTATACTAAAGCCGCTTACACACAAGCTTAGACTGTATATTTCAATTATCATTTTATTTACTTGCCCGCCTTTCTCACCAGACTCAACATGAATTCCAACCATCCAGGTGACAAAGCCTTAACCATTACCTTGCATGCTCTTGTACAAATCCACCTTCATAGGTTGGCTGTTATTACAAAAGCACTGTAAACTAAGTTGTCTGTACAGAGACCACAATTTCTATATTTTGCACATCATCTAGAGCCCAGGTAGACTACTGTATAGGTGAGAATATTCCTTTACTTGCACTGGCACAAAGTTCTTTCCCAAAAGCATTAAAAGCTAATGTGTTTATGACATTAATACAAACTGCAATGAAAGACAGCAAACAATGGCAGGGGACATACCCTTCCCACACTAAGTCTTTTAAAAACACTTAAGCATAAGAGAAATTGCAATTATTTTACGTGAGAATGGAGGTCTAAGAGCCTAAATAATGCTATTTATTACATTATACAGCTCAAATAAGACATAGCAATTATTCCAGACACTTTAGGAATTCTCACCTATACCAACAAAGGAAACACTACAAGGAATGCAGTATCACACTATTGCCAAGGAACCTTAGCCAAGCCTCAGCCTTGCACCACCCTGCAGATGTTACCTCCGGTGAAAGGGTAGTATAAGGGCTGGTTTTACAATTTAACTGCTACCTTACTTCAAAGGCTTCTGCCATTCCATCCAGCATGCCCACAGAGCTGCCCTGTAATTTAACTAATCACACCAGCTTCATTTCCACAAATTTCCACTCTTCTTTCATGGGTTATTCTTGTACCTGTGCCTGCTTGCCTTTGGCATCTATTTTGAGGAACAACTTAGCATTTTGAGTGCATTCAGACACATTTTTTCTATATTTAGTGGAAATAATACAAATATTAACACCTAAAGCAGTATCCCAAACAAGCAGACAGCAACTACCAACTATATATATTTTTAAGTTTCAAATACACTCCACAGGGAAGTCATGCACTGTATATGAAGGAGAGTAATCAGGTTTCAATGCACTGCTGCTACATTCAGCTGGATGACCTCTTCTGTTTCATTAGGGAGGGGACAGAATACATCTACCTCTCTAGTGTACCAGGCCCTTCCATACTGATGCTCATCTCTCAAACCCTTGTGAACGCCAAGTATTAAAGCTATTCTTCCCAGAGATTGAATTATCTAACTTTATTCTTTGAGCACATTAACCGCAGTTTTCCCACCAAGATACAGATGGCTAATTATTTAAAATCCCATGTAGATATTACAGTGCATTATAGAGATATGCCTAAGTTCTTTTTAATGACACAGCATTTAGCTTAAATCAAGCACAGTGCTAATAATACTACATACATTATCTACTGAGGACTGCCCCTTCAATTTCAACTATGATAAAACTATATCATTTATTAGACTGCAACCGTGTTGTTCCCTACTGAGGTTCTCGGAACTACTCAGTCCATTACCAGTTATACACTGTGGTAACAGGAATACATTAAATGTTGAAAGCTGTAGAGCAAAGACAGTATTAGCTCTTTTTCATCATTAGTCAATTGGCCCAAGTGTAAACGAAAATATGCTAGAAAATTCCACAAGTACATTGATGATGATCAGCTGACTAGAAATTTTAAAAGTGGATAAACTGAGGTGATATCAAGTTATACTTCTCAAGTTCCATAAATGTTCAGTAAATGCCACACATTACTTGCACCAAAGCCTGCAGACAAAAAAATATGCTGTACACTACAAGAAGAGCATTATTTCTAAACCTGTTAAGAAGACAGAACACTCTTGCACAGGAGACCAATGCAATTCAACTATGTCTTTGTGACAGAAGCAACATGAATTAACAGGCCATACGTCATCATTTTAATAGGCTTGTCATGTTTTTGTTTGTTTGTGGACCACCTATCATTTTCAGGAGTCAAAACAAGCAATAAATTCATATTTTGCAAACTGTGTGTTTTACACTACGAATTATACAGGGCTAAAGTAATCTTGCGTGATTATTGGACCATAAGTACTCACTCCATTGCCTACACTTGCTGAGATGCTCAGCTCTCTGCCTCCAGAACAAATAATCTGTTTCTGCCCTAAATAAGCTGTTCTAGGCATCAAAACAGTAAGCTCTATCATTTTTTTTTATTAATGCTCTCTTCCCTATTGCACAGTGTGTGCAAAAGGCTGGGAAGGGAATCTGCCTCACCTTGCACTTTACAGGATAAAGGCACTGTTCTGATCAAAGTGTGAACTAGCCCTCTCAGTCAGGGTCACCATCCAGGGTTAACGTTAGATCAATTCCAGTTGAGATCTGCATGGCAGCTATTTGAATGTCAACCAGGGATGCAGATGGGCAAGAGATTCTGACATTTGCTAATGTGAAATCCATATTAGCCTGATGATTTTTTCCCAGTTAAACACAGGAACTGACCAAATTAAAGTCAGCAACCTCTTCACTGCTCAGGTGTTAACAGAGTAGTCACCCTGCATTATCACCAACTTTAGTGGAACTAGATTTGCTTAACTAGTACAACTTGATCTAAGACATTGATTCATAGTGTATTCCTAAACCTCTACAATTAATTTACCTCAACTAAAAAGATGACTGAAAAAAGATGCCCCATTTTTGTCACAGAGATTAGGATGAAGTTTATCAGCATATGCCCAATATTTCAAAAAGTTCAATAATGGAAGAGTTGGAACAAGACCTTTGTAACCTGCAAAGGGAAATTAGCAAAAATTAAAGCAATTACCTTCTGCTGTTTTTTTTCCCTTCTCTGTGAAAAGCCAATAAAAGCTTAACGAAACTATGCAAACTGTCTTCATACAAGTGCCCTTCCTTGGGCTATAATAAAGAGGTTGGCAAAGAAAAAAGGTCGCTGACAGGACAGGAATGCAAAAGAGGCCACTAGTGCCTACTTTTTAAAAAAAAATAAAAAGGGACTGGCCTGTATTCCTGTGGTTCCTGCAGCCAGTCTAAACACACACACACACACACACACACACACACACACACTCTGCCCTCTTTGGAGTAGTTTCAAACCAGCACGTTAGAGGCAACTAGGAGACAGAGATGTTGCCTGGCTGCCTGCTCCAGAAAGATCCCGCTGTTCAGTCTGAATGGCACCAAGCAATTGCTGGGCTTGTATCGAGTGTGTGCGGGGGGAGAGTTAACTGCTGTTGTGGCGGCGGGCACAAAACCAAGGGGACGCGGGGATGGATATCCTTTTTTGCCCGCAAAGGCTCGATTGGCGCTTGACACCAACTGGCTAGCGAGAGGGTGAGCCTCGGTGCGGCCACTTCGTAACCCACTCCCAACAACTCCGGCGAACACAAAGAACTCCCCGAACGGGTTAGTCGCTCCTGCATCGTGCAAACAGGCGCTCCTCCTGCCTTTCTCGCTCTCTCACACACACGTTAAGCAGCAGAGCGGCGTCCCCTGAACAAGTTCTCAAGCGCCTCGAGACACACACACACACACACACACCCCGCACACCACAGCGCATTTCTCTCACACACGTAGACGTGTAACCCGCCCGCTCGAGGCGAAACCACAAAGCGGCAGCGACACAGCCCGGTCCTGCCTCCAGCAAAATGGGACGGAACCACCCAGGCAGCGCCAGGCTACCTATTGAGGCGAGGGACCCGTGGCTGGCTTGCGCCTCGCCTCCGCGAGGAAGGAGGGCGGGCGAGAGAGAGACCAGCGGCAAGCACGGCAGCCGCCGCCGCCCCCCTCCCCCAAACCCGACTCACCCAGGATCAGCAAGACCCGGACGGCCCGCGCCACCTCCCCGGCCATCTCTGCTCGCTTCGCGCTCGCTCGCTCGCTCGCTCTCCCCCGCAGCGCCCGGCCACCTCCAGCGGCGCCCGCTCCTCACTCCATGCTTCTCACACGGCTCTCTTCACCCGAGGCAGCCCAGCCGCCTAACCCATTCCCGCTCCGCCCCTCACACACCCGGGACAAGGAGGAGCTTCCGGCTGCGGGGACCCTGCCTTCGCTCTGTGCAAGGCAAGCCGGAACCTCTTCGTCCCACCTACCCTTCTCTCCCCATCGCCTTCCACAGCGCCGGCCCGGCTGGCGAGCGACCCCTCCTGGATGCGGGCGGGCGGGCGGGGGCCCTTTCTGAATGGAAAGACTAGGCAGGTTTTTTTTACCTCGCAGAGCACACGCGTCTTTTTCCTCAAGACTCTGTTCCTTTCCTGTGGGTCCAATTCAGGATCTCTTCGCAAGGCTGTTTGGCGTAGTGGTTAGGAGCGGCGGAGTCTGATCTGGGGAACCGGGTCTGATTACCCTCTCCTCCTCCACATGAAACCTGCTGGGTGACCTTGGGCCAGTCACAGTTCTCTCAGAGCTCCCTCAGCCCAACCTACCTCACAAGGTGCCTGTGGTGGGGGAGGAAGGGAAGAAGATTGTAAGCCTCTCTGAGACTTCTTCGGGTAGTGAAAAGCAGGGTATAAAAACCAACTCTTCTTCAGTTCCAGGCAGTTCAAACTGCTATGAACTAGCTATTATTAATAATAATTATTAGATTTCTGAATCGCCCAACCCCGCATCAGCCGCCATATAGAAAATTGGCTCTTGGCAGAACATTCTAAATGCCAAGAAACTCGATTTGCCTGTGCATGCTGGAAGCTTTTCTGCCCGTGGGGGCTGATTCGTAGGACTGGCTCACCTAAAGCTGGAAGCCAACCGGCATAGGCTTCTTTAGCGACCACCCTGTGCCTATGTGTTTATGTGCGGATAGATAAAAGTGGTTGTGTTCTTTTTTCATCAAATACCCAACTTGCAACAGCCTTGTTTCCATGTTGTATAGCTGCCAAAAAGCGGTTGCGCAATTTAGGGTAAATGTAGAGTGAGTTACAAAGCCAGATTGCCAACTGGTGATGTAAATCACTCAACTGCTTTGCTATGTACAGCCAAATGCAGCCGCAAATGAACTGAAGGTACATACCTGCACCAGCATGGTGATGTAAGTTGGCCCAGAAGATGAGCAAAACTGGAAGCAGCAGGGATAAAGACGCCTTGAAAATGTATCATACACCCACTGAACTATTTGTATCAGAGGGAACCTATTCCGCCTCTTGCCAAGAAATCTTATCCACCCCAAAACTGCTATCTCCAGACAGAAACTTGGGGATGTCTGTGCTTGATTTCCCTCTTGATGCAGTAAGAGGTATCTAATCTAACAGATACCTGTTCAGAGTCCTACTTTGGTCTATTCAGTGGGGTTTACTCGCAGGAACGTGTTCCTAGGATTGCACTGTCAGTTTTCCTTTGTTTGTAGGTACCTTGGATACAACACATCAGGTTTTCCCAAGAATGAGGCTGAGGAGTCACCATTGTATCTTTAAAGCAGACTGGCTTAGACCTTGAAAAGAAGTTTGTCTCAAGTTTGTGGGTAGAATTGACTGAAAATAGCTTCCTAGGGAAGGAAACCATACACCCTCAGGGAAGTAATAAAGAGGTTTTCATTTCCGGCCAGTCATGCTGATAAGTATCTTACCAGATGCCTTGAGACCCAACCCAAATACTGATAAGTAATAGTCTCCCTGTTCCATACCAGAAGGAAAAGCTGGAAATACAAAATATGGTAAGGTGGTACTTCTGTTGTACAAACTTCTGTTATGCCTGAGGAAGAGTGTGCAAAAGTCAAAATATGGCCGTAATTGGATAGATATTTTTATTTATTTACATTACTTATCGTCTACTTTTCTCAGTAAGAAAGGCAGACTACACAGTGTAAGTCAAATACCATCAAAAGCATGGGACTATAAAATAGTGTAATGGGATGAACTTTCACATGCCATAGACAGCTTGATCAGAAACCTGTGGAAGCTTGCTAGACCCTAAGGTGACATCCCCCCCCCTTTCTTGGTTATTTTGCCTTGTGTATTCTTTTACATCAACAAGTCAACTTTCTATTAGCACTATACGCAACCTATCCTAACATTTCAGTTGTGGTTACATTAATGTCACACCTGTGTGGCTGGATTTTAGCCTGTTAGAGAGACAAGGTATTGCTGTCTCCTACTTGAGGACATTTTACAAGGGGCTGCTAAAGCCATTAAAGAAACTAGTCTCCAAGCCCTGAGAAGTTTTCGTCTCTCTGATCACTCACTGAGAAGATCAAAGGGCTCTGGGTCCCATTCCATTTCTTGATTGTCTCAAGCTGGGAACAGCAAGGCTAGTGACAGCCCTATTTCCTTTACAGGCTAGCAACTAGGGATGAGGCTATAAAGATTATAACCTTTGTTCATGTTCTCACAAAATCCTTACTGTGCAGTAAATGGCCTTTGTTACCCCAGGGGATTCACATGCTGTTTAGGAAAATTGCAGGATGAAGAGTCATTTGCTGCAGTAATTTGTGAACTGCGGTATATTTCTTTTTTCTGATATCAAGTACGTATGAACATGCTTTGGGATATGTTAAAGGGAATTTTATTCCCAGTCAAGGAATAAAACTCATGGGTAAAGATTTTAATTCTAACAGCCCTGTCTAGTAGTTGCCATCCAGTGCTGAACATTAAGGAGGAGTGGCTACGGTGTATAAAAAACACCCAACTGTGTGTTCTAGTATTTTCAAGAGTTTGGTTTTAAAACTTGTGAATATTTTCATTTACTTCATTTATACCACACCTTTGTCCCCAACAGAGACCCAAAGCATCTTACATTGTTTTGCTCGCCTCCATTTCACCTTCATAACCACCCTGTGAGGTAGGTTAGGCTGAATGTATGTGACCAGCCCAACATCATCCAACAAGCTTCTATGGCAGAGTGGGGATTTGAATCTGGGTCTCTCAGATCCTAGTCTGCAACTCTAACCACTATAGCACACTGATATTATTAACCAAATAAATTGTGTGATATTTTTATCCGAGCACAGGTCTGAAATGATGTTTGTAGGTGGGGGAAGCTCACAGAGAAAAAGGCAATCTCCAGATACAGAATCCCTGGTATGTGAAAGGTTTTGAAGACAAGTGCTAACCATGGTTGTCTGCTACCTTTAGGGGAGGAAATGTCCTGTTCCTTTAACATAGATGTATTGCTATGTTATTTATCTCCATACCATGAAAAGCTTCCGCTGCCCATTTCCACACATTATGGTTCTATGGAGCATTTTTCTCCAGGCCTCTTGGCAACCCTAGTACCATCACTTTTATCATCTTTGGATGATTCTGTCATCTAGTCCTTGATCTCATGTTATTTTTTGCCCTCAGGTAAGTTTCCATAAAGTGGAATAGTTACTTTAACATCATGAACCGAACAGAGTGTGATAACCCCCTTTTTTGTCTTGTGGTGTTTTTTTTCTTTCCCAGACAGAAACCAGCACTGGATATATTTGCTTCTTAGTTCTGCTGTGATGTTATCTCATTCTGAAGGGGGGAAATTGCTTAGGTGGAATTAGGTTCAGTGCCTTACAAGTGGAATTCCTGATTCCTTTGTCTTTCCAGGAGACAGCAGTTTAGAATCTCACACGACTATGTTACCAAACCAGGAAATTAGTGGTAAAAATCCCTTCACTACCTCCCCCACATAATTCAGAATGTTTAGTGTGACTTTAAAGATACACTCTGCAAGAGCTTATAAAGTCTGGGCACCGTTATACCCTTCTAAGTCCACTGAAGTAACTCTACTTAGTTAGGATCCTACTGTTAAATAGGAGCTGCTGGCTGTTTGTGAACCAAGCTAACTGGAATGCTCCTGGAAGTTTTCCCAGGTGTAGAAAATATGGCATTTTTATTAGTAACAGATAAGACACTGTGAGGTTCCAGCACTGATGGTGAGGAGAGGCAAGTGATAGTTATAAATATTTCATATACCATCTTCTTTTCTGTATTGTATGTATTGATAATCTGCCCGGGAAAGGGATAGTAATTGTGAGGATCAATATAACAAATAAAGGGATTTATGTTTGGCATATTAATCCATGGAAGAGGTACATAAAATAAGGGAGACTATACAATAGAGTGGACCATAGGGGAGAAATATATCTCCTTGGATGTGTTATATACCAATGTGGGTGTGAAGGGGGAAGTCATCATATACTATCTACCTACCTACCTACCTGCCCCACCTGGCTCCTGTATTTTTGTGTGTGGTAGTGAAATTAGAACTCATTCTTCTCTCACATACCTCCCTATAGCTTTTGAAATGCCAGTCTTCAAAACAATTTACGAGGGAAATTAATTTCTGGGCAAAATCAGCAGGCTAATGTAGGCCAACGAATCTGTGACTTTGTAGCGTAGAAAAAAGACCTAAATGGGGGGAAGTGATACAATTGTGCAATTATGTATGGTGTAGGGAAAAAAGAACAGAGAATGTGTCTTCTCTATCCCATAATACTGGAATTCGGGGTCACCCAATGACATTAATGGGCAAGAGATTCAGTAAAGACAAAAGGAAATACTTCATACATCCATAGTGTGGTAATGGCATCTCCCTTACATAGCTTTAAAAGGGGACTAGACAGCTTTATAGAGGATAGGTCTGTGAAGAAATTGATTTTTTTCCTTGGAGGTTTGACATTAGCAAAATCTTCCACCAGGAAGTTTTAAAAGTTTTTTCCCCTCTGGGCAGAGAACAGGCAGGCAGGGACTGGCAGTCCAATTGCTTTCCAGCTTAAAAGGTAAAGGTTTCCCTTGTTCACCTTCATACAAATGCTAATAGCAGGAGAGATAATGGGTGGGTCAAGCTCTCCCCCTTCTTCTAGCAGAGAGTTGGAGGATTTTAGACTAGAAAGGTACCAGGAATAATCTCCAGGAAGGAGCCCCAAGGTCTATCAATGGCTATTAGTCATTATAGTTAAATTAAACTTCCATGCTCAGATGTAGTTTGCCACTTTGGCTCCAGTTACAGGGTAGACCATTCTGGGCACCTTAATGACCTGCCAGTGAATTTCCTGGTGGTATTTGTTGGTGTCTTTGGAAACCAGTTACTAGATTACACAGATCTTTGGTCTGATCCAACACTTTACAGTTGCCAACTTGCCAACAAGCTTGGAGAAAAATGTCCTGTCCTTTTAACTGAGGCTTAATGGGTGGAGATAAGGATCTGAAACTTTGTTGCATAGAAGTAAATAACATCACCTGGTAAAGAACATCCTATTAAGCCTCTACGAATGGATCAGGACATTTTTTTCCTCCAGGCAGTTGGCAACCTCATCCAATAGTCATCATATGAAAGATGTGTGTAGTGAGTTGATGCAGAGGTAGGAGATAGGCAAGAGATGGTTCTGAGAAAGCTGAGAATAAAAGCCTTGGGGGAAGGGTTGGATGGTGGGAGAAATGAGAGGCAAAATGCGCGAGAAGGAGCATGTATATGGGTCTAGACCAGTAATTCAGAATAATCGGTCAAATCTCAGGCTGTAATTTTTTCATTCTTTTTATGGCAGCTTGCACCAACATAGCATGATATATATATTTTCAGTTCTGCACCTTTCCTTGTTATTTATCTCTTCCATGTCAGTGAAATCATTTTTGAATTATGATGTTCTCCTCCAAAGTGTTCTCAGTTCCTCCTAGTTTGGCAGCATGTGAAGATTTCAAAAGTATTCTATTATCTTCTCCAAGTAATAAATATGTTAAAGAGTGCTGGAACCAGGACATCATCTTGTTACATCATTCCAGACAAATGTTAATTACTGTTCTTACACATTTTTATCCCAGAAGTATCCAGGGAGAAATACATCGGGGGTTTCGCATTTTATTCTCACAACTCTGTGAATTAGATTAGGCTGTGAGAAAGGTCACCTAGTGAATTTGATGTGGCAAATGGGGCACATGAACATATATCTTCTAGTCCAAGTCCAACACTGTACATTATGCTGGCTCTCTTTAGGTATGTTTCGTTATGCACCATCTTGTGGTGACTCTATCCCACATATTCTTTGTTTAGGAGTTAGTGCTATGTAGTCAAAAGCCTTATTAAATTCTATGTATACTGCACTTTCCCACTTATCTGTCACCAATGAAGGATATGTCTTTTATCTGTATATGTTTTCCACAACATGCTGCAAAGCCATGCCAGCATCTTTCTGGCTAATTAAAGGAGTCTGATTGGTTCTCTATGGCAGGGTTTCTCAATTGCCAGCCACTACCAGGTACATGAATTATGTAATTTAAAGGCCATTTGGTGCAGCCACTGTTTGCTGCACTGCACTTAGTTGTTGTATAGAATATAAGTAACTGCACTGTGATTGCTGTAAGGATATCTGTATATTTTGTGACATGATCATGCATAAATGATATTTAAAGACCTCATTGCATAGGATTTGTCCATTGTCATTGTCCAGTAATGTTAAACAGGACACATTATGAACAATCACATATGGAAGAGTGATATTACTAGACAGATATGGACACACATGTCGTACACATGTGGAGTTGTGAGTACTATACCTGAAACATGTCAGAATGGAGAAAACATTTGAGACCCCTGCATAGGCGTCAACTACGGGGGGGCTTGAGGGCTTGAGCCACCCCCAAAATTTCCCGGGGGGGACTGAGCCCCCCACAGGGAAAAAATGCGCCCTCCACCACGCCTCCCTGGGCCCTTCCTAGGGCCACCACCGTCTCTCTCCCCCCCTGCCTGGCCACTCCATCCCTCCCTCCATCCATCCAGGGGCCAGCTAAGCAAATGCCCAGCTGCCCCCTGGACAGACAGAGGGAGGGACGGAAGCAGGAGAGGTCAGGCCGGGGGGGAGGCGGCGGCGGCAGGAACATGGTCCCGGCGGGCGTGTGCGCAAAGCGCACGCACACTGAAGAGCTCCTGCCTCCCCCCCCAGGATTTTGAAAACTTGACGCCCCTGGACCCCTGAAGGAAGGACACAGAAACTATGGAAAAAGACACTTCCTGGACTTGTCAAAAAGCATACAAAAATAAGGGAAATATTCAAAATTTTGAAATATACTCCATGATGCAATTCTGTGTAAGGGCCTCAGAAGGGCAAAATTATAAGATATAATTATGAGTTTAAGAAAAATAAGTGATTGTATCACAAAAAGATATATTTTACAGAACATTACAGACTTTCCAGATGCTGATAAAAATTAGATATTAAATGGAAGGAACTGCATGAGTCAATAACAGCACTATGTGTTTAATCACTGCCATACAATAATAAGCAAAACAAAACATCTAGAAATGTGTACATTGTATGTAGCTTGTGTATGTTTTTAACAGTGAAAATGCTGGGTAAGAGGCCTGAGTACCGCTCATTGTCAACCTAAAATTATTGTCTATGGAAATTTTATTCTTCTTCGGCCCAAAGAAATGGCAAATTTTTGAGAGCCAAACATGACCTAAATCTAGCTTCAGACTAGGTCCTGTTAAACCAGCATGAGGCACTGAAAATTTCAAACCAGCAACATCCAGCCTCGAAGCCCAGAAGAACATCTGCAGAATACTTGTCTTATATAGACCAGCAAGCAGTGTAGTCCTTGGAGACCTGAGGTGCCAAGATGTGCTGAGACTCTCATATTATGGTTGCAGGCAAGTGCTATGTACATTGACAGAGAGCTAAGATACTGTGGAGTCACTAAAAACAAACATTATTCCCATAAAATGGTACATCTTGATCCCAAACTGGGAGTGTGTGTGATAAGAAATCATCAAGAAGAAATAATTGATTGTATAATTTGTGATAAGATTGTACCTTAAAATTATTTTATTTTATGTACTGGTAAAAATGGTAAAAACAAGAGAAAGTGATCTTATACGTGTAGAAAAATGCCTGCACAACATTATCCAGTTACCTGGAGTGATAATGGTCCTAAATGTAGGTGCCTCTGGGCAGTGTGAGAAAGTCATAGCGAATTTTGGAGCAATTTGTCATCAACCCACCATGGCTACATGTATATTCAGGCAAGTACTGTCTATTGCAGCTGACAAGGTAGTCAGTCCCTCCCAGCAGGTGTAGGGGTACAGTTGCTGGTCTTGACCAAAATGATTACAGAGGATGTGTCTGCCTGCCAGAATCAGAGCTGGCTTAGCTTCTCAGCTAAAAAATGAGACATGCCAGACAGGGAGTCCAGAAACCTAGGAGAGAGGTAAAGAACAAAGGAAAAACAGAATAACAGGGCCTATCAGGTGGGACGAGGGTTGCTAGTCCCCCGATGTGGCAGGGAATCTCCCGCCCACAGCTCCCATTGCTGTTCTGAGCCTACGATGTGATCTCCCCCCCGCACATGTCTCCCCCTTCCCAGTCTTCTGCTGGTTGCAGGCCAAGCCTGGCAACCCTGAGTAGAACAGCTAGCTACTGTTGGAAGATGATTCTGAACACTTATAAATATGAGAAACTTAGGAACACTTATAAATATGGGAAACTGAGCATCTTGTGGATGCTCCCTGCCTGTAACCTGCTTACATTCGATAAACCGTTTTAATAGGCTCAAGTAACTGTTCTCCTTTAATTATCTATGTAAAGTCAATGATGGTACTAATTTTTTTGTTACTGTGTTAAAAGTGTAAATTATTATGCTTTAATAAAAAGAGAAAAGTGGAGGCTAGAGTCTCTAGTAATATTTTTTTACTTGTGTACGATCCCAGATGAACCAAAGATGTTAAAGTGTACTTCTTGCCAGAAAATTAATGATCTGATATAGGAAAGTTAGCTAGGCCGCTAAGGCTTCTTAAGTGCACAATTGTATCTCATTCAGGCTTAACCAGGGTCATCTAAGAAAATGGCCTGTAGTAAAGAGAAGATTGTATTTGATTGTATGAAAAATCCATCCCAAAGAACAATGACATCTCACAACCCAGAAATGGAATCCAATCTCCAATGTGCAGGGAATGGTGATTTTCCTGTACCATCTCTTGCATCTCCCAGAATTCTGAAAAATGCAGAGATATGCAAATACAAATAGTCCAAGTATATGCCACCTAGACTCCCTTGATTCAAAAATGTGGCATTCAGCCACATAAATCTTTAACTTGATCCACAGCCTTTTAATCAAGATGACTGTTACATCGCTTATGCCAAGTGCCTTGGCTACCTGCCTGCAATTACTTTCGTCTCAAATATCAAGTTGACAGAAGCATTTTGTGCCTTTGTATCACATGTTGCATATTCCCCTGTCATGTTCAGGACAGGCTTGACAATGTTTTTGGTTGCTCACTTGTTTCTAATGTGCTTGTAAAATGTTTGTCCGCTACTCTGTATATGCCTCTTTGTGTTCCTGTTAGGGCCTTAGTCATCACACCAACAAATTCAGTTGCCTGGTAGCATTAATAAACTGCAGGCTCTGGAAGAATGACTAGTTATTTTCAAGAAACTTTCCTTTTTCTGCTAGGTGGGTTAAAATTGGATTTTTCTCCTGTAAGAGCTTTTCAGAATGCCTTTCTAGAAGCTGAGATCTTGGCTGCTGTATTGTAAACTTCAAGAAGATGGAAGCAGCCAGTTTCAGTCCTCCAGCTGCCACCTGATAGAAGAAGAAGAAGAGGAGACTGGATTTATATCCCGCCCTTCACTCACTTGGAGTCTTAGAGCGGCTTACAAACTCCTTTCCCTTCCCCTCCCCACAACAGGCACCCTGTGAGGTAGATGAGGCTGAGAGAGCTCTTTCCCAAGCTGTCCTTGAGAGAACAGCTGGTACAGAGCTATGGCTTGCCCAAGGTCATCCAGCCAGCTGCAAGTGGAGGAGTGGGGAATCAAACCCGGTTCTCCCAGATTAGAGTCCTCGCTCTTAACCACTACACCAAACTGGCTTGTCCCTGTGCTTAGGGTAGCCCATCTGGCATTGACTACAGTCCATGCATTTTCTCTTGTGGCTCCCACTAGTTGCAATGGGCTCCCTGAGAAGGTGAGGGAAGGTTTATCTCTATAAATATGTTAGGCGGTGCTGCAGTGCCATACTTATTTGCCAGGTCTTTCAGTGGGGTATAGACTGCAGGTGCATTTTGAGGGGAGGTTATTAGGGTTTTAATTTCATTCTGTTTTCAGTTTGCGATATGTAACCCACCTTAAGATATGAGGAAATGCTGGATATATTTACTGTAATAAATATAAATAAAATAACTAAATCCACTGTCTTTCACACCAAGGCAACCACAGGGCATTTTACAATTTTATTCTGGAGGATGAAACTGAGGTGTGCATTACTATTGCCATCTCACTGCTGCACCATACCCAAACAAATTAGGCTTGTGAAGAGAATGAGACAAAGGACCAGTACCAATACCAGCCCCTACAAATGTCATTAGTTCCAGGGAGACAGCCGTGCTGGTCTTCAGTAGAAGAGTTAGATTCAAGTCTAGTGGCACCATAGAGACCAACAAGATCTTCAGAGTCAAATCTCTGGGTGAATATCTGATGAAGTGAACTTTGACTCTCAAAAGCTTATCCTCCCAAAAAACTTTTTGCTCTCTATGGTGATCCTGGACTGGACTGGTCTTCTATGAATATAAATATTGTTGCCTCCAGTGTCAGCCTTATGGACACTGAAGGGCAAGGAAATGCAACCACCTTTCACCATCTAGAGAAGAAACTACATAGTTCAATGGCTACCATGAACTGATTTGGTCTGCAGTTATGCAAAATGTGATTAACAAAATAGCTTATCGCTATCTTATTAGAAAAGGAAAGATTTCCACTGCATCTCTTCCCTCAGATCTGTTTGAAGCAGTCAGATTATTCGGCTGATTGCTTGGCCCAATTGAACCATACTGTCTTCCTAAACTGTAATATTCCATTCCTTTATATTACAGTTTGCTGATTCTGAGCAAGCGGGTGTTGTCTCTGTTATCCGGATGTTCTCTGGATGTCAGCTGAATCCCAAATCTGTCACTATTAGTGAAACAGTAACTCCAAAGGTAGCCCGAAACTACAGAAAACCCAGGTAGCCCCTGGAAATAGATATTGCACTAAATAAAAATATATTCAAAGGACTAGATTTTATTCCAGGTCTAGATTTTATTTCATGTTTGCTTTGTACTACCAACCTCTCTTGGAAGAGGACAGCAGCATTTGTGAGTGTGAAACCAACCAATCAATGCACAACACAAGACAACGCAATATAAATGCTACCAGTGAGAACTTACACATATGACGGCCTGCTCAGCTCACATCAAGCCCTTGGGCCTGCCTGATTTAAGAGGAGGTGGGCACACACTCCAGCTGGCTGACAGGTAGAAGGCAGCCAGTGGGTGACAGATAACTCCTTGAATACTCTTGGGAAATATCACGTAAACCATAGGAGAAGAGATTCCATTGTTTCTGCTTCTTAGTTCACCATCAGGCCATAGGCTTTTGCAGGTATTTCCCATTGGTTACTCCAGCTAAGGCAGACTAAAGCAATCCCCTCCCAAAATGCAGTAGTGGCTCTTCACTGCTGTGGGGAAATGTACTAACAGAAAGATTTAGCCTTTTTCACATATGGCTAAAAAGGATGCTCTGTGGCATCAGAAGTTAAGTCCTCCTTCTATATGTAACTCAGGTCACAACCTGTTCCTCAACCATTACCATCTGTCAGCTGCAAACACAGCTGTAAAGCAATGGTATTCAAACCTGCTCTGCAAATTCACTTCCAGATTCTAAACCCTTGTAATGTGAGTTACTCTTCCCAGTATACCTTCCTTCAACTCTGGCATGGACATATTTGGGACCCACACAAGCAGACACCAATTATCTTTTCCAAAGCCATCTCCATTAATAATGGCATGTACTGCCCCCTGCAGTAGTGGCTTGGAAATCATCTCAGGAACATTTGCGTGTACTAGTTTTTCCCTTGGCTGTGAGCTCACAGGAGAGAACATAAGTTGTTGCAGCACCCAGGGGAAAAGGAGCGGTTCATCTATTCTATTGGATGACCACTAAGCCAGGATGTGCAATTATCTCCTTCAGGCTAGAACTGCCATCTAAACCGGTTCCTGTCACGGGGTGGTTTGCAATTTTGTCAGGAATTCCTGGGAACCTTCAGTTTGCTCGCCGAATAAACCAGATCTCATTGCGACGGTTAGGAACACCAGGATTTTCATATGTAGCCACCACGTAGGTTTCATGGAGCACATTATCAGTGGAGCCCAGCAATTCCCAGAGAAGATGGATCTCCTGTAGGATCGTTTCTTCTGTAGTGTTCCCATAAAACACCCTTTACACAAGATCAACAACAAAACAATTGTACTCAAAGATAAAACATTGGTTTAAAAAATTGCTTTTCTGCCACCCGCCCATCAATGCATGGCTCCTTATCGTGAAAACTTTGGGAACTACTGACCTATAGAGAATCAGCTTCCCTTCTCCATTATAGGACCACAGAAGATTTTTTCTATGCTAATGTATTTTATTAATCACCACCTTCCCTGCCATGCATTCTTTTTCTCCCAGCCAGGATGAGAAAGCATTAATCCTTCTCTCCTCTGCTTAGAAGCAGCACTAATGTGCAAGGAGCAGGGCCCACCTTGTAATGACCTGAAGTGGTGCTCTCTCTATGACTTGGATTTCAGGGTCCATAGGGAGAGGAGGGTTAAGCTGAAATTCCTCTGGGAGATAATAGCCAGTAATGACATCTTGCAGCAGTTCAGTACCTTCCTTATTAAGGTGAATCTCAGTGATCACAGGCACCGTCATCCCCAAGTGGCGGCCTAGATAAGGACATATGTAGAGAGACAGGACAGTGAAAAAGATGTGGCCTTGAAGCCTACCACTTGCTTCTCCAGTCCCATTTAATCCAACTGCTGCAGGGAACTATGTATTTGCAGAGTCCCTTCCCATCCCTCCATTCGCACTTGCTTGCACATACGTAAGGAGTTCTCCTTGCAGATATATCGCATGAGTTTCATGAAACCCATGGAGATGCTCTGTTCATACTTCAGTTCCCCTGTGGTGATGCATGCCCATTTCTTAGATGGGTATAGCCGCTCTTCATATGCCATCTCTTCACACTGAAACAAGAAGGGGAAAAAGTAATAACAGCAGTGAAGGGACAAAAACTGGACATTATGTATTATAAAAAAAACTTGGCATCAAAGGAAAGGAAGGACTTCCAAATCCTTTGTGTATGAATGAGGTGTGATACTTTAACTACAAAACACTATCCACCCGGTGAAGCCGATACAAGTCCTGATGGCTGAGGCCAGATGCATCCCAATCATGCCCAAGCTGGTATTGATAATGGGAGTGGGGGGCTGAAAGACCTGACATTTTTCTGCTTCATGAAAGACTTTCAGATCATAAAAGGTTTTAATATGATCAGCTGTTTTAACCAATTAATACACCAGCTTATACCAGGCATCCCCAATGTGCTGCCCATGGGCACCATGGCACCTGCTGACACCTTTCTTGGTGCCCACCAAGTGCCTTTAAAAAGGCAATATGATGCTTTTTATAAAGATAATAATTGTGAATTCTCTTATTTAACTGTTTGGGGCTTTTTGCTGTCAAGTCACAGCTGACTTATGGCGATTCCTGGTGGGATTTCCAAAGCACGAGACATTCAGAGGTGGTTTGCCATTGCCTGACTTTGCATTGCGACCCTGGTATTCCTTGGTGGTCTTCCATCCGAATACTAACTAAGGCCGACCCTGCTTAGCTTCCAAGATCTATAATTCACTGCCACAGGAGGTGGTGGTGGCTACAAGCATGGACGGCTTCAAGAGGAAATTAGATAAACATATGGAGCAGAGATCCATCAGTGGCTATTAGCCACACGGTATAGATAGGAACTCTGGGGCAAGTGATGCTCTGTATTCTTGGTGCTGGGGTGGGGGAGCAACAGTGGGAGAGCTTCTAGTGTCCTGACCCCACTGTTGGACCTCCTGATGGCACCTGGTATTTTTGGCCACTTGTGACAGAGCGTTGGACTGGATGGGCCATTGGCCTGATCCAACACTGGCTTCTCTTATGTTCTTATCTAATGAGATCAGGCTAGCCTGAGCTATCCAGGTCAGGGCCTTATTTAATTACTGATCACTGATTGGGAATTGTCAACAGATGGTTTATAATAATATCCCCCCACACACACACTGAATATTCTTTCACAGCAGACAACTACATAAATAAAAGAAATAAAAGAAAATAAAAGAAAATTCTGTAACTCCTTGGGGCTGAAAAAGTTCCTTAAATGGTCATACCAGAAGAAGGGTTAATTTCTATCCCTAATCATTGCACTAGCTAAGTTAGAGCGCTGGCCTCTCTTAGTCTGATGTAAATGTGATCCTTTAATATGTGCATGACCTGTCAGAGAAGTATGCAATCTGATCAACTGTTAACAGACATCAATTAGATTAACACTACAATCCTAAACAGAATTATACTCCTCTAAACCCACTAACTTCAATGTACTTAGGATATACTGTATTTTTCGGACCATACCACGCACCTGACCATAAGACGCAGGGGGAGGCTCGTGCCTTCCGCGCTGGTCGGTGGCGGCAACAGGAAGAAGCCGGCGGCTGCAGCCTTGCGCGAGCCAGCAGCGGCAACAGGAACAAGAGAGGAGCCAGCGGCGGCCTTGCGCGGGCCGAGCAGCGGTGGCCTTGCGCGAGCCGAGCGGCGGCGGCCTCGCACGAGCTGAGCCGAGCGGCGGCGGCCTCGCGCAAGCCTTGTGGCGAGCGGCGGCCTCGCACAAGCGGCGGTGGCCTCGCGCAAGTCTCGTGGCGAGCGGCGGCGGCCTCGTGGCGAGCGGCGGCGGCCTCGCGCGAGCTGAGTGGTGAGTGGCTGCCTCGCGCAAGCCTCGTGGTGAGCGGCGGAGGCCTCGCGCGAGCCGAGTGGCAGCGGCCTCGCGTGAGCCGGGCAGCAGCAACAGGAGCCAGCGGCGGCGGCCTCGCGCAAGCCTCGTGGCGAGCGGCGGCGGCCTCGCGCGAGCCTCGTGGCGAGCGGCGGCGGCCTCGCGCGAGCCTCGTGGCGAGCGGCTGCCTCGCGGCGGAGGCCTCGCGCGAGCCGAGTGGCAGCGGCCTCACACTAGCCGGGCAGCAGCAACAGGAGCTGGCAGCGGCGGCCTCACGCGAGCCGCCGCTGCCGGCGGCAACAGGAACGAGAGGAGCCGGCGGCGGCCTCGCGCGAGCCGGGCAGCAGCAACAGGAGCCAGCGGCGGCAGCCTCGCGTGAGCCGCCGCCGCCACCAGCGGCGGCAACAGGAGAGGAGCCAGTGGCCTCGCGCAAGCCGGGCGGCAGTAACAGCAACAGGAGCCGGCATGGCGGCCTCGGGCGAGCTGGCAGCGGCGGGGGCATTGTGGCGGCAGCAACAGGTACCCCCCCCCCCCGCAGAATTTTTAAAGTCACTCCCCTGTCTTCGCTCCATAAGACGCACACGCTTTCCCCCCCACTTTTTTGGGGAGAAAAAGTGCGTCTTATGGTCCGAAAAATACGGTACAATGTAACTCTGCTTAGGATTGCACTGTAAAGGCATGGATTTATATAAAGGTTGTAAAAAGCAGGATCGTTTGTTTATAGTGTCTGCCAGGAAGAATTTATACAGATTTATTCAGGCCAGGGGGAAACAGGGTTGTCATATGGCCTCAAAAACTGGGTTTTGGCTAGATAACAGGACATCCTAATCATGTCCATTTGGTCCTTAGCTGGCCCAGATTTCAAGCTTTATTTTATTTTCAGTTTCTAACCATTACGGATCCAGAGACAGGGAGCAAAATGTGCAGGAAACGTTCTGCCTAATTCTCCAATGAAAAATAAGTCTTAATGGGGGCATTCTAGGGCTGCCAGCTCTGGACTGAGAAATTCCTGGAGATGTTAGGAGTGCAGCCTAGGGAGGGTGGAGTTTGGGGAGGGGAGAGACCTCAGTGGGGTAAAATGTCATAGAGTCTACCTTCTAAAGGAGCGGTTTTCTCCAGGGAAACTGATATCTGTAACTTGGAGAACAGCTGTAATTCCAGAAGATCTCCAGCCACCACCTGGAGACTGGCAACCCTAGGGTATTTACAGCTGTGTTTGATAGGAAAGGAAAGAAGTGATACTTCGGTTAGTTTTCCTCTTAAATGTACTGAAGGACAAAGTGCCATTTCTGAACTCTCTTTTCTTGTCAGACAGTAATCCTTTTGTTCTTCTGGAACCTTATTGAAAAGTATCTGCCACCTTGGATGCTGGGCCTGAAATGTCTGATGTTAAGCTCCCCTGCTGCAGAATCCTGACTTCCAGCTTCTTTTCTAACATACACTTCACTCTTCTTTATGACCTTGATTCCCAGCCCCACACTTTCCATTTCCTTCCTAACCCAATATCCCAGTCCTCCACCCTCACAATGTTGATCACTAAGCCTAAAGAACAGTACATAATATAACTTTTTCCATGTTATATTAGTACTTGGTAGGGTTGCCAACTTCCAGGTGGGGCCTGTAGATCCACAGTATTTCATTTGATCTCCAGACTACTACTACCAGATGGCAGCTCTGGAAGGTAAACATCACATCCCTGCTGAGTTCTCTCCCTTCCCCAAACTTCACTTTTCCAAGGGTCTGCCTCCAAATCTCCAAGAATATACGAGTCTGGAGTTGGAAAGCCTAGTTCACATCAGCTTTAGTAAGTTACACCAAAAGAGAATAAACCGTGATAACCTGACTGAGTAACAATTCTTGTATAAAAATCCAAACCTTTCATCTTCCAAAGGTTTTTTTGGATTTTTATACAAGAAGAAACAAAGATAGTAATGTTTCCATGCAATTTAAATATAATTTTCACGTTATATGTAATGTACTGTTCACTTAAATATAAAATGAATTTGTAAGAATTGTTAATTAGTCAGGTTATCATGGTTTATTCTCTTCTGGTACATGCAGGGGTCATTTAGTAGAAAGAGGGGTGCAAGAGCTCATTAGCATAACTCATTAGCATAACTTATTTGCATATGCTACACCACCTGACATCACTGGAAGTATGTCGGAAGGAAGGAAGGAAGGAAGGAAGGAAAGGAAGGAAGGAAGGAAGGAAGGAAGAAAGGAAGAAAGAAAGAGGACAGCTACTAATCCAAGCCTCAGAAATACTCTGGGACGATAGCTTCAGTGGTGGCTGAAGCCTTCAGAAGGCTGGTCGGAGGAACAAGTATCTTTCCAGGGGACAGGGTCATTTTGCTGCAGTCATGACACAAGCAGGCATTCCCCCGCTGGGGGTGGGGGCTGGCACCAACTCCCGGAGCTGTGCTCCCCCCAAGCTCCTGCTTGAAATGTCCCCTGGGTACATGTGTTTCTGTGATTATCCCTCTTTGTTTTAGTAAGTTATACAGCAATTCTAAGCAGAGCTGCAGCCTTCTAAGCCCACTGACCAAAACATATGAAGCTGGCTTCTACTGAGTCAGACCACTGGTCTATCAAGGTCAATACTGCCTACTCTGACTGGCAGCTGCTTTCCAGGTTCTCAGGAAAAAGTCTTTCATAAACACTGCTACTGGATCCTGTTCACAGGAGATGTTGGGGGTTGAAGCTGAGACATTTTGCGTGCAAAGCAGATGCTCTGCCACTGAGTCACCGCCCCTCCCCAAGGGTGTAACTCTTTTTACGCTTGCACTGTTAATTAGGTTTATTTCCCTGCAGTTTTATCACAATCAAAGATCAAAATGCTACTGACTGACTGATAAAAAGAAAGCAAGAAAGCATCTATCTGTTCAACAATGACTATAGTAAAGCACTTTCATAAGAAAAAGGGCAATATATAAGAATATGCACATGAGTTAAAGGTTACCTTACTTACTATTCTTATACCTTAGAGAACATAATTATTTAGCCATTGAGTGTTCAAGCTATACATAGCATTGCTAGACACCCCAGTGGAGAATCAGCTGGCAGGAGGGGAGGATTTACTCAGAAAATTGCGAGGCCCAGTCGACACTGCAGCAACATGTCTATGTTATTCCCAATGTGACCCGGAAGTGATGTCATCACATCACATCACTCTGGTATTTGGGCAAAACCTCTATGGTAAAAGCCAAATTTTCCCAAATACCAGAGCATTGCCCTGACATTACTGCATGATTATGTCACTTCCAGGTCACATCGGAAGTGATGTAGACACATCACTGCAACGTTAGCTGGGCCTCCCTCCCGCTCCTGGTTAAGTCCCCCCATCCCCCACCAGTTGTCAGGAGGGACCTTGCAACCCTAGCTATACATTATATCAAAAATGTGCAAGATAAGCCCGACAGTCAGTTTCCTTGCTGCAAAGCAGCCGTGAGAAAGGGACATTTGCAGGGGAAAAGGGGTGCTGTTTGCTACTTATAGTGCCATCCTATGGAGAATTACTCCAGTCTAAACTCACTGACTTCAATGGGCAGAGACTGGAGTATCTCACCATAGGATTGCACTGTCCATGTAGTTTGGCAGTTTGATATCTTAATCACATATGCACAAATGTTTGCAATACTGAGTTCCATTTCTGGTTTTTTATGCAGAGAGCCTCTTAATCACAGTTTCCCAGTCCAGGCAGCTAGTTTCTAGTTGTTTAAGTTGCTGCAATATTATTAATACATGCTTTGGAGTGAGTCCCATTAAAATGGGTAGGGATTGCTTCTGAGTAAGTTAGAATCAGATTCTAAGTCCACAATCCTAGCCATGTTTCCCTGAGAGTGAATGTCATGGAAAATTCATTAAGCCCCATTGAAATCAATGGGGTGTACGCCCATGCAAGTATGAAGTAGAAAACAGCCCAAATTTTATTTCAGCTAACCATGAGGACTTTCCATTCTCTTCTACAAGCTATGGGATAGTGTATTTTTAAAAAGTACCTACCTGTCAGAGGTTCAAGACAGAGACACACCTTCCCAGTATCTGTGCAGGTGCAGAGCCATATACTACTAATGATGCCACTGGACTTGTTTTATTCTACATGAGGGACCATTGTTCACAGACACTGGCTGTATCTCCCCCATGAGATATGCTGATGCCTTAGAAGAAACCTCTACAACGACAATAGCAGGATCTCCTAAGGACAACTGATGTTACTACTCAAGTGGACAATTACCATTTACAGGGTACAATTAACAATATATTGTGTAAATTGCCAGGATTCTACCAATTATAGGACTAAGGTTACAATCCAGTCCTCCTTGAGAGAAGCGTAGTTTTTGCAAGAGCAGATAAGATGGTAAACCTGCTTCTGGGCTATACTGCTTCAGATTTTCTTTTGATTATAAAAAAATTAAATAACTCCCACACATGGAAAACTACAAGTCAAGGAAAAGGATTCTAATTTAGCCTTCACTTGGACATGCCAGATTTCTATGTACAAGGACTATTTCTTGAACTGATGAGCATTCAGCTAAAACATCCTGCACCTGTAGTTTGGCATTCTGCTCCCAGAAAAAAAAAAGCTTAAATTACCACCTCATCTGCTGTTTTTGAGAACTAGCTTTTTGTCATGATATTTAGTAGTAGAGAGCCTAACATTTGGGTGACACAAAAGATATTGCAAGAGACCTTAAATCATTCCACTGTGATTTATTTATTTAAAATATTTTCATCTACTGGTTGGAGACTTCTTGTATGGTGCTTTTAGATGAATGCTAGGTGAATGCCCTACATGATCATATCCTTTCCAGGTCATGCCAGAAATGATGTCACTGCTTCAGCACAAGGCTGATCATCCCACCATTTCCCCATGAACTTTCCACCACTGCACAACTGAGCAGCAGAGACCAAAGCCAGATGGCGGCAGGAAGTTTCCCTGTTTCCATCCCACTTTATCTCCTCAGACTCAAGGTGGCTAACAATGCAACACTAGGCTGCAAGGGCACAAAGCAGAGCAGTCCAGCTGACAATTTCTTACAAATGCACAGATTAAAAACCACATAGAATTAAAAAGCACAAATTACAGATCTAAAAATGCACAGGACTTGAAAAGAATGCAGCCAAATCTGCTGAAACAGTTCACCCTCCGTCAAATGCTCTTTGAAATAAAAGTGCCTTGCACAGCTCCCTACAAGTAGCAAGAGCTTTGAGCTGGATAGTTTAGGCAAGCCAGATCTTGACAGATCTCAGAAGCTAAGCAGGGTCGGTCCTGGGTAGTATCTGGATGGGAGACCTCCAAGGAATACCTTGGCCAGGGGGCAGAGGCAGGCTACCAAGCCACTTCTCTGAATGTTACCAGAGGTCGCCATGATTTCCAGGCACGGGCACACACACTTTATTACTTCCAATGTGAAGTCCACAGAAATGCAAAAAAATCCACACGCAAAAAATAGCAAGTGAAGGTGTCTTCTACACCCACTCTGGTAGGCCGTTCCAAAGGAAAAAAACCCCATGGCCTAGTTGCTGCCATATGGACAGGAGGGTACCACAAGTAAAAAGCTGTCTGAAGAACACAGCTGGAGTATGGGGGCATATTAACAGATGTGGTTCAATGTATGAAGGCCCTGTCATGAAAGACTTTAAAGGTATTAACCAGCACTTAATTGGGCCCAGAAGCAAAGAGGCCCTTTCTTATACACCCAGGGAAATGCTGATAACCACTTTGGGGTCAGGAAGCAATTTTTCTCCAGGCTGGTTTGGCAAGGGATCCTGGAGGTTTTTTGTCATCTTCTGGGCATGGAACAGCGGTCACTGCGGGTGTGGAGGGGGAGGTATTGGTGAATTCCCTGCATTGTGCAGGGGGCTGGACTACATGACCCTGGAGGTCCCTTCCAACTCTATGATTCTAGGCACCAGTACTGGAGTTTTGAGTGACACACAGGAATACCAATTTGTAGCTTCCAAGATGTCTTCAAATGCAGCCCCATATACAGTATGTTACAAGAATCTGAACAGCAGAACATCACTGTCAGCAGAATGTAAATAAGGAGCCAGCTGACAAGCAAGACATAATTGAAAGAAGGCAATTCTAGCAACAGCACCTACTTGTTTGATCATCAATAAGGCCAAGTCCACGGGCATTCCCAAGCTCTTACCATGATCTACTACAGAGCTTAACCCAGTCTAAATCTGGTAGATCAACACCACCCAAACATTCTGCCTTTCCAGTCACCATCACTTCCATCTTGTCTGAATTAAGCAAACAATATTACTATTAAGCAGACCATGACACTAATGAAAAACCTTAAAACTAATTAGAAAGCACATGAGTTTTCTTTTCTATGATCTATCCTATATTAACAACGTTGAGCAAGTTTCAGTTACAGCAAGAGAATTTCAAGGAGGCCTTTTAATCATCATGCTTGAAAATGGGCCAAGGGCTTTTGTCATACTATTTTCATTGCTAAAATGCAGGGAATTAAATTTGAGATTACAGAGATGGAGTCAAATGCAAGACACAGCAAAGACGATGAATACTCTGTGCTGCCATATAGACAACAGTTATCCATCAATCTGCTAGAGACAATGTGGCAAAGAAGCATCGTATATACATTGCTGGTGGTCATGCCCGAAGCTACAACAATTTTGGACAACAATTATACAAAGTATACAAGCAATAACCAATGTAAATGTTCCATTATCTATAGAGATTATAATATTGGACTCTTGGCCAGATGATGAAATCCCAAAAATACGTAAAGAATTAATTTCAACTTTATTGATGGCAGCTAAACATCTCATAGCATCGAACTGGAAAAATGCGAATCGTTTGACAAAACACCAATGGCTCTCTACAGTATGGGAGTTTTATACCATGGAGAAAATAGCCTCTACCATTTCACCTAACAACACTTCAAAACATCAAGCCCAATTTTATACTAAATGGTTACCATTTGTGGAAGCAACGATTAACGAATATATTCCTAGAGATACTATTCAGAAAAAATATCTTGATATAATTTCAATATTTTAGTTTATAAGCAATGCCAAGTTATAAAGTTAGTATTAGTTTGTATAGTTAGGTACAGTTAAGTTTATTAATATATTAAGAGTAGAAAAATGTTATAGTTATATATTGCAAATATTTTGATGTACTCTATTTTGACCTACTCTACATTGTAATTGAAAATTATTGAACAGTTATATGTTTATATTTTATATGAAAAATTAATAAAAACTTATTAAAAAAATACTCTGTGCTGAATTTGGATAGCTACAAGAAGCACAGGTGTCAAAGAGCTATTCTGACAAATGCTGACACCATACTGGGTTGATCCAGGTAAATGGTGCTAAAGTCTACAGATCTATGCATGCTGGATAGAGAAGAACTTATGAAAATATCCTTGAAGAATGTATTTACCATGTTTACAGGTAAATACACCTGTATTTACCATGTCTACAGGTAAATACACCTGGCCACACCTGTGTCACACTATGGGGCACTAGTTTCCTCACTAAAAATAAAAGCTAATCTAACATGGGTCCAAGGAAAGAGGGGAGCATACAGATAACTCCCACAGCAACAAAGGATCTACAAATCCAAACCACTTGCATCCATAGTTCCCGTTAAGCTGTGCTAGGGAGCACTGGTGCACAAAATTTTAACAGGCAGTGCAAGGATTTCTGCTTCAGCCCACAAGGCATTTCTCCCTCTATTGGAAACAATGGAGGATGGGGTACCTCCTTCTGAGGCCCATAGAATTGGACTCCCTGGTCCAATCTTTATAAAACTTGGGGGGAGGCATTGAGGAGAGGCACCAGCAGCTATGCTGTAAATGTGGTGCCTCTGCCTCAAAAAACAGCCCCCCAGAGCCCCAGATACCCCCAGATCGATTCTCCATTATAGCCTATAGTCCCATTGAATATAATGGTCCCTGTAGGCTACAATAGAGCCAGAAAAAATGATTTCTTGCACACCCTTATTATGCTTTTCAAAATGATTTGTAAGCTGCCTTGAGTCACAGGGAAAAGTGGAACATAAATATTTGAAAAAATAAGGAGTTTTTTGGCAGGTTGGTAACATTTAAGCAACTTCCTGTTTGTTAGGTAAGGCAGGGTTCTGACAGTGATTGTTCTCCTCTGTTATACTTGACCTATAATGCTGGTTGTCATATTTCACTAAAAAACACAAAGTAGACTGCAAGAGTCCCCCCACCCCAAGCGCACAGCACAAGGCGAGAGTCCGAGGCCAGGTCTACCAATACAGTGGACTGGGTGGGTAGACCTGTTCGCCAGAGGCCAGGTCTACCAGTATCCTGGGGAAGGGGGTGTGTGTAAACCTATTCTCCAGAGGCCAGGTGGAAAGGGGTGGGTAGACCTGTTCTCCAGAGGACAGGTCTACCAATATAGTGGAAAGGCGTGAAAGAAATTTGACTTGATTCTGTTTTCTCTTATAATGTTTAAATTATTCTTAAAATATAGCTTAAATATAATTTAAAATAATTTATTCTGAGATTTTTACAAGGTTATGGAAGTAATCGTCTAAAAAACTAATTTACGTGATAGTCAAATGTAGACTCGCTCACAACTTTAATGCTACTAGCTTTCTTCATTCACAAGGTAGAATATCTGCTCACAACACTATGGAGCTTAGAGAGAACATTGTATGCATCCTCAGTGATCAGGAGAAAATGGGTGCCTACTTAAATGACAGTATTTCTCTCATGTAATTAACCTGCAGAAGAGGATGAGCATTACAAGGGTGACTAGACCCAACCAAGACTACTTTCCTAAAGAGACCCAGAGTCATTAAATGCTGTTCCTTCTGTTAGACTACAGGCCTATCTTATGACTGGTGGTGAATGGACTAGAAAGAAGCAGCGTGCATTGCAGAGAAGACTGGCAGAGGGAGTAATGTGAGAGCTAAACCTCCCAATGTCATAACTGCAGTACAGGTTTTGCCCCTACCACATTGTTTGTTTTCCACATAAGAGAAAATAAGAGCCACATATAGAAGAAAGTACAAGGGTGTATCGTTGGTGTGACAGCTAAGTCTGTCCGATTTCTGATGACTGGCCTGAATTTTGCTCCTCCTGACCCATGCCCCAGAATGTAGCTTTACTTTTTCCCATGGAATGAAATGGGACAGCCAAGCCAGGCTTTGTCTGCAAAATGCCTACCCTGGGTTCATTTTTTGGTCACATCAGGGCAGTAATCCCAAACATGGTACCCATTGTACCCACTGATGAGTTTCTTGGTATCCACTTGCTTCCTGCATACTGCTCTTTCACCCTCCTTCCTTATCCTTTTCAAGTTCCCTTCTTCTTTTTATCTTCCATGCACATTCCTTTCTTTCCTACTCTTTTCATTGTCATTTTTTCACACTCCTTCCTTCCCCTTTCTCTGCCTCCTGGGAAGTCACATGATAAGTCAACAGAAGTTTAATGACTGGAAGAGTCATGAATTAGAAAAGATGAGGAGCATGCCTTTATTGTGGCTATTCTTCTTTCCACAAAATTTGGCCAACCAGAGCTACCTCTGGGAAGAGCTCACCACCCCACCCAGGAATGGGAATAGGGTTGCCAGCCTCGGTACTTGGGGATCTCCTAAAACTACAGTTAATCTCTAGACTGTAGAGATCAGATCCTCTGGAGAAAATGACTGATTCAGGCTCTATGGCATTGTGCCCCTCTGAGGTCTTGTCCTCCCCTGGCTCCACCCCCACATCTCCAGAATATGGCAAACCCTAGCACCATCCCCTGCTGGTGGCCAGGAGAGACCTGGCAACCCCAAATGAGAAGTATTCACGTATGCAGGTTTGCTCACCTTCTCATGCTGCGACAATGTAGTGTAGGGCGCAGGCTCGCGTGTCTGGTTATGTTGTGTCATTTCTACTATTGGTCCTGCCATGTCTATAAAAACAGTAAATTGGGAAAACCATTAAACCTGAAAAATGATGTAAAAAAACTCCAGAGTACCATAATCCCTTGAAAAAAAATGCATTTTTCCACAAGCTTTTTTAACAGGGTGAAACTAAAAAGACTGAAAAACATTAATTAAATACTTAAACTGGAATCGGTATCTCCTGAAATGGTAAGGATGAACAGATGGATGGCAGTGCTTTTTTTTTTTTTTTTGCTAAATAAATGTGCCAGGGCTTATATATAAGTCTGTGCCAATTTCCAACAATTCTCCCCTCCCTCTGGAGATCCCTGGTGCATGAGGGTGTGGACTTGGGAAACAACATCTTGCAGCAGTGCACGAGGGTCCATACCATCACAAAAAAAAGCCCTGACAAATGGTAACATGTTTTTTTAGAATTCTTTCACTCCTGGAAAAACAGGCCAAATCAAACACTTAACAGTTTTCTGCATATACCATTTTCTGTGCAAAGTTATTTAAGTTATTTTACTGTTATAATAAACTATACTATACTACCCATGATCTTGTAATCAGCCACCTTATTTTAACATTACCAGCAACAAGACAAGCAAGGACTTCTTACAAGTTGTTAATGGTAATAGTTAGACACTACAGGAAATCCAACTCTATATTCAAAACACATTTAACCCACATATGCAATCAATCTAAACATATAATCCTGACTAATTGGGTGCTTTCACACATGCTAAATAATACAGTTTCAATCCACTTCAGCAACCGTTTGCAAGTGGATTTTGCCACTTCACACAGTAAAATCCAGTTGCAAAGTGTGTTATTTAGTATATATGAAAGCACAGTTGAACACAAGCAAGGATACTGCACAGTAATTTAATTATAATAAAGTAGCTTAGCATTAGTTTGCTAGTGTTGCACTAACCATGAAAAATATGAGCATATTTACTAGCTAGGATTGCTATCAGGCCTGGAGAAAAATGCCCTGTGCCCCTTAACAGAGGCTTAATGGGATGTTATTTATCAAGAGATGCACTTTACCATACCATGAAAAGCTTCTACTGCCCATTTCTACTCATTAAGCCTCTATTAAAGGGACACCTCTCCAGGCATATTAATAACCCTATTTCTAGCAGGTAGCCACTGGAGTTGCAGCATTATCTAAAATATATCTACACTTGAAAGCAGCCTTGGGAGGATATGAGGAATTATAGAGAAAAGGAAGTATCCTGTATAAAAGCCACTTTGAGATGTTCATCTTTGAAACACCACCTGCCTTTGGACTCCATGTGATTGGGATGCAAATTTTTACCTTGAGGCAGTGTCACTTGGTGAGTGCTAGCTACTGCCTCCCAGTGAGAAAACAGCCTATTCTGTTCCACCCCATCCATGGGTTCCTCATCTCCATCAAGGTCTTCATCATCCATTTCATTCAGTTCCTCAAGGGTAATACGTGCCATCTTAACACAGCAACTCCTGCAGAAAAGACAAAATATTTTAGACCCTGAGCATATTAATGGCTCCTCTCCCATCACTCCATGTATAGTTGCCAGTGGGCATGGAGAAAAATCCCTTGTCTCTTTAACAGAAGCTTAATGCTTGGAAATGGGCAGCTGAAGCTTTTTATGGCGTGGTGGTAAATCACACTACTTGGTAAATATCATTCCATCAGTCCTCCACCAATGGGACAGGAAATCCCCCCTCCCTCCCGGCAGCTGGCAACCCTACTCCCAGCTTAGTCTGGGACTGGCTTTTCTGGGGAGGGCTTGCTCTTTGCTCTATTGTCACCAAGTTGGCACCAGCAGTGTGTAGCAGCAGCCAGCACCAGTGGGTATTGGCCCTTTTCTTCTGGTGCATGAGTGACAGCACAACCCTAGGCAGAGTGGGCTCCTACTGGAGTAACTTTATATAGGACTGCACTGTGAGTCTATTGTTTCATTCTCAGGTGGCAGATCTATATATGGAAGCTTCCATCTGTTGATACTGAAAGCAACTTTGTTGAAATGACTTGAAGACCTAAGTAGGCAAAAGCAGCCTATAAATCTTTTAAATACATAAACAAAATACAAGGTATTTTCTTTTGTCTGTTTCAACTTATTAATTTTATTCTGCTGAGGAAAAGCAAGAAAGGTTTATTGCTCACTGTGTTGCAATATTGCACAAGACCATATATATCATCCTATCCCATCCTTAAGAACAATACATTTAAGAATCCTTAAACACATGTAGATAACAACGAACTAGTAGATATTATACACTTGAACTTTCAAAAGGCTTTTGACCAAAGTCTCCTGAAAAGAGCAAGAATCCAGTAACACCTTAGAGACTAAAAAAAAATGTGGCAGGGTATGAGCTTTCATGAGTCACTGCTCACTTCTTCAGAACTTTGACTAAATTTTGTTAGTCTTTAAGGTGCTATTGGACTCTTGCTCCTTTCTACTGCTACAGAAAGACTAACATGGTTACCCATCTTGATCTATCTCCAAAGACTCCAGTGTAAGCTCAGCAGTCATGGGTTAAGAGGATGAGTCCTTTTATGGGTTCAAAACTGGTTAGATGACACACAACAGAGAGTAGGAGCAAATGGACAGTATTCACAATGGAGGGCAGTAGTCAGTGCGGTCCAACAAGGATTAGTATTGGGGCCACTGGTGTGCTATTTAATTTGTCCATAAATTATCTGGAACAGGGAGCGAGCAGTGTAGTAGCCAGGTTTGCAGGTTACCAAATTATTCAGGATGGTGAAAACCAAGGCCAATTGTGAAAAGCTCGGGGAGGATCTCCACAAATTGGGTGAGGTGCCAACTATGTGGCAAATGAAGTTCAATGTTGGTAAGTGTAAGGTGATGCACACGGGAACAAAAAACTCCCATTTTCAAGTATGTGCTAATGAGGCCGGAACTTGCTGAGACTGAGGTTGTAGTGGATAGCTCAATAAAAGTGTCAACCCAGTGTGTGGGAACAGTGGAAAAGGCAAACTATGCTGGAGATTATTAGGAAAGGCTCTGAAAACAAAACGGCCAATATTATAATGCCTCTGTACAGATCTAAGGTATGGCCTCATTTGGAATACTCTGTGCACTTCTGTTCACTATATCTCAAAAACGACATCACAAAAATGGGGGAAAGTACAGAAGAGGGCAACCAAGGTGATTAGGGGGTTGGAGCTCATTCCCTATCAGGAAAGGCTACAGAGTCTGGGACTCTTCAGTTTAGAAAGAGATGACTGGGGTGGGGGACATGTTAAGTTTCCCTTGCTCGAAAGTCAGTCAAATCCGACTTATGGGGGTGGTGCTAATCTATGTTTCCAAGCTGAAAAGCCAGCATTGTCCAAAGACTTCTGTGGTCATGTGGCCAGCATGACTAAATGCCAGGGTGCACGGAATATTGTTACCTTCCCACTGAGGTGGTACCTACTTATCTACTTGCAATTTCTTGCTTTTGAACTACTAAGTTGGCAGGAGCTGGGGCCAGAGACAGGAGCTCACTCCATCATGCGGCACTTGGGTCTTGAACTGCCAAGCTATCGACCTTCTGGTCTGCAGCTCGATGTCTTAACCTCTGAGCCACTGCAGCCCCTTAGGGGGGACACGATGGAGGTTTATAAAATTATGTACAGGGTAAAGATTAAATAGAGAGAACTTTTTCTTCTCCCAAAATACCAGCACATGAAGGCATCCAATTAAGTTGCTGGGGAATAGATTCAGGAAAGACAAGTGGAAATACTCCTCCACATGCAACTGCTGGTGTGACCTTGGGTCAGTCACAAGTTCTTTCAGAGCTGTTCTCTCAAGAGCAGTTCTCAAGAGCTCTCTCAGCCCCACCTACCTTACAGGGTGTCTGTTGTGGGGTGGGGAAGGGAAAGGAGATTGTAAGAGACTCCGAGTGAAGGGCGAGGTATAAATCTAATCTCTTCTTCTTTACTCAATTAATTGAATTCACTACCAGAAGATGTAGTGATACCCACAGGCATAGACAACTTCAAAAGGGGATTACACAGATTCCAGTGGCGACTAGCCATGGTGACTAAAGGGAACCTCCACATTCAGATGCAGTAAACATCTCAATACCCATGCCAGGAGGAAACATCAGAGGAAGGTCTTAGCATCAGTGCCCTGTTTTTCGCTCTCCAGAGTAACTATTGGGCATTGTGTGACAGAGAATACTGGACTAGAGGGACTACTAGTCTGATCCTGCAGGGTTCTTCTTATATTCTTAATCCTAAACTTGATCCTAACCTTGTTTACTTGCAAGTCTGCTATTGATTTTAACGGGATTTATTTCCAAGTAAACATGAGGACTCCACTGACAGCCACCAAACCTATGTATGTAATAACAGTTACATGCCTCAGTGGTAGGATATGAGCTTCCATGAGTCTGTCCGAAGAAATGAGCAGTGACTCACAAAAGTTCATACCCTACCACAAATTTTGTTAGTCTTTAAGGTGCTACTGTTATGGTTACAGACAGACTAACACAGCTACCCACATTCATGCCTCTATGGTTTCTAGTACCTTTGAAGCACTTATGTTTCTTCATCTATACCTTTCTTTCGCAACAATCCATGCAAGCTAACTTTGAATTATCCTACTAAATTTATTTGGTCTTTCTTTTCACCATCAAGTCAGATCCGACTTATGGCGACTAATGCACCCTCTAAGGTGTGGAGTCTTGTGAGCAAAAATTCTACTTTGTGAGCTACTGGCATTAAAGTTGTGAATGAGCAATTTGGCTACTGCATAAATTAGTTTGTTGGAGGGGAGGTCTACAGAATTACTGAAAATCACCACCCCTATTTTCCACCAGTGAAAGTGCCCTTCCATTGGCAGAAAATGAGGTTTGGATCTAACTTGATTACTTCAGTCTCTTTTCTGTAAATGTATAAACGTCCCAACATTTGCGCTGTTGGGAACAGGTTAACATTGTTACTTCATACTTGTCAGCATTACAGTATTCTGCAGCATATGTTGCCATCTCATTAGTCACACTCTTTTACAGTTCACTACTATGCTATGTCAAATCAGTATATTTTTTTAACATCCAACTCCTGTACAGATCTTAAGAAAATATTTGTACAAATAACTTGTTAAGCTACTTTCTGTTTCCGGTCTTTTACTAGCCTGGGGCCAGGGGAAGAATGATCTGGATTCCTATCTTTTGACAACTCTGTTACAATAATGAATACTATTCTTTATTATAATTACACTCAGTTTGCCTAGACTCATACTCTTGCCATTTTCAGGGCTACCTACATAGCATTAAATGTGTTATTTGAACTGCTCAGCTTCCATCAGCTCTTGGTAGCACAACTGTCCATCCTCTAGGCAGCCCTCTTATACTGAAGACTCTGAATTCATGCTATAATGCGCAGGTAGGAAGGTATGTGCAGATATTGTTTGGGAGAAGCCTGACCTAAGCTTGTGTCTAAAAGTGAACTCTTTCCAAAAAGAATGCATGAATCCTAGTTTACCATCTGACATACTGCAATCTCAAATTTAAAAATAACCATTAAATGTTTTAAGCAACCAGACTTGAGAAGCTAGATTGCTTTTTTTCTGGTACATTCAGGGGTCCGTTGGGGCTGGAGCGAGGCGGAGCAAAGCTCCGCCAGCTCAGGATTGGCCAGTAGGGCAGCCACGGGCTGAATCAGATTCTCTAATCTGATTCAGCCTGCTGCCGAATTGCCGCCGAAATTCGGTGGCAATTTTAAAAGCAACTGGAGGGGAGGGGGTTTGAGGGAGAGGCTCCAAACTTGCAGGGTAGCTGCTGGGGCCTCTTCTCGAAATACCCACCAAGTTTCAAGAAGATTGGACCAGGGGGTCCAATTCTATGGGCCCCCAAAAAGGTTGCCCCCATTCCCTCCATTGTTCTCTATGGGAGGAAAAAAGTTAACATTTTTTCCCACCATAGAGAACAATGGAGGGGATGGGACAACCTGTTTGGGGGCCCATAGAATTGGACCCCCGGGTCCAATCTTCTTGAAACTTGCTGGGTATTTCGAGGAGAGGCCCCAGCAGCTACCCTGCAAGTTTGGAGCCTCTCCTTCAAACCCCCTTTCCTCCAGCCCCTCATATACCCTATGAGTTTTTGCCATTGATTTCAATGGCCCATAGGTATAATGGGGCTGAAACTGACATTCCCTTTCTGACACACTTCTGGTGATGTCAGGGGACGTGGCATATGTTAATGAGGTATGCTAATGAATTATGCTAATGAGCTCCTGCACCTCTTTTTCTACGAAAGAACCCCTGGGTACATTTATCCCCCAGGGCTCACATGGTAAGAATTTATGACAATTCTCATGCAATGAAAGGCATCTCTGCTGATATCTATAAGCCACTGTGGAAAATTCAACAAGTAGCACTGGGGAGACCCATGTTAAAATTCACCCTGACATGAATTACACCGCGTGACCATGGGCTGATCACTATCTCCCAGCCTAACCTACCTCACAGTGGTGTTGTTACAGTGAGGGATAGATTTATACAGCCCTGTGTTTCGAGGGAAACTCAGTCTTGTCAGATCACAGAAGCTAAGCAGGGTAAGTACTTGGATGGGAGTTTACCAAGAAAGGCAATGGCAAACCACCTCTGTTTTTCACTTGCCTGGAAAGCCCCTTGCTGGAGTCACTGTAAGCCAGATGTAACCTGACAGCACTTGCATACCTACATGTTTATTAGGGGATATAAATCAATCAATAAACTTAGGCAAGATGGATTACATTGACATTAAGGGAAGCAAACTGAGATAACTAGGGTGGTGTCATACAGGTGATAAGGGTTCCCCAGGACCAGGCAGACAATGGCACATATTTCAGAAATGAGTGAACTCTCATGGGATGAATGGACTTTATGGAGATGGAGGTCTGTTTTCAGCCACAGCGTGCAGAAGATAAGGCAAGGCCCTAGGGGCTGGCAGGAAGCACGGAAGTGGAGGCAGTAGCATAGCCTTCCAAAATGAGAAAGCAGTGTCCCCCAGCAGCAGTTAGTCTTTCTCAAGACTCAGTGGGGTGGTGTCAGAGGAGACTATGGACAATACAGAGAGATGGAGTGGAGTCACAAGGAAAGAAGGTACCAGACAGACATAAGTAGACCACCTTCCACCCCACCAGGATCATTAACAGCCATGTAACAGGCAGAAATCTAATACATGCAGCTTTCATCATTTTATTTTAAAACCTGTATAGCCCTCCCATAGGCTCAGTGCAGCTAACAACACATTTAAAAAGTATCTAAAGTGCGGGGGGGGGGGGGGGGGAAGAATCACAAGATTAAAATTCACTCCACAATAAAGCAACCAAAAACATTTCCCCCCAAACTGGATGATAGTTTTATCATCCAGCAGACATAATAAACTAACAGCATCTCAAAGTCCAGAAACACTGTCCAATGCTGCACCTATCATTAATTAATACAAGGTCCTCTGGAATTGCCAGATTTTACTAAAGGAACTGCACTGTTGAATTTCTTCCTGCCAGGCTAAGGGGGGGGGGGGGGAATGTGGCAATCACCAGTGGAAATGAGAGTTGAGATTCTCATTGACAACAGGCAAGATACAGAACCTCAGTGGAAATCCCAACAGCCACCTGAAGTTCATTAATTCGGCACTTTTGGGGACAGTACTTAAAAGGACAATGCTGTAAACAACCAGTCACCCTTGTTTTAATGCATTTTCTGTGCAGCGATAAATCCCACAAGTGAAGCTATGTTTCTCCAGGCTCATTGTGGTTTCTACAGCGCTATCAATGTGCGTCAGCATATGTCTCATCCCGGTAGCCATTCAACGGTACTGTAGGATTACTGCCTCAGGCAGGCACTAGATGGGTTGAGTCGCTCACGGAGGGGCGACCCGGGATGCGCGCCGGGGGGGGGGGGGGGGTACTGGACCAGTAGCAGGAGGGTCTCCAGCGGGCAACCCCCGTAGGCTGTGTGTGTGTGTGTGTGTGTGTGTGTGTGTGTTTACGCAGGACACAGCGGAGAAACGGGGCCAAGGAAGGAAGCCATTTCCGACGGCTCAGGGTGACCACGCGCGAGGACTCGCAGCTCTTTCCGGCCGCCAGCTGCCCACGAGCTTAGGATCTCACGCCCCCGAGAGAGGAAAGCGGGACTGAGACGAGGCCAACGGCTCGGCAGGGAAAGCTGACCTCAGCCCCGCCCCGGGCCCCAACCGCCAATCCTTCAACCTAACGGCTCGGAGGGAGGGGACAAGACAGCGCGCGCAGCTTCTGCTAGGCTCGAAAGAGAGGAGGGGTCTTAATCCCCCTCCTCTATTACAGTGGGTAGAGCGCTGAGGGGAAGTATTACCTTGGCTCGCCTGGCGCGACCCGGAATGGTTCCTGCTGGTGGGGGAGGGGAAAGGAGTCGAGGACGAGATCCGGGGGCGGAGCCAGTATAGATGACGTCATCCTCCGGGAAGTTGAAGAGCGGGACTTCCTGCAACTGTAGGGGTGGGGCGAGCTTTCATTTCGTGTTGAATTTCTGTTCGTTTTTGGTTTGAGGAGTTTGGGGAAGGGTGTCTTTTTCAGCCCGGTTAGTTGGCCATTAGCACTCTGCGTGGTGGGTTGGGCTGAGTAGGAGTGTTTGAAGTCGCTTAAGGACTCTTTGTCGTAGTGATATTTGAAAACATTATGGGGAGAAATGAATAAAACCAGGCTACATGATTAATGGAGTACTGGGTTTTCGGCTGTATACAGGCTATGTGATGGGTAATTCAACAGGTACAGTCCTTTCTCACTCATGGAGATACAGTAATTGGAATGGCTGCAGGTGTTGAATTTCTACATATCCTGAAGCCTTTTGAAAACTCAAGGGCGGAAGAAAAGTCTTTGGTGACTTATCAGGCTCCCTTTCCCCTTTCGGTTTGTCCAGTTATCAACCTTTAATGTACAGATGATTGATCACTCAATATCCCATTCAGTGGGAATATGAACAAATTTAATTAACTCAGAACTACAGACTTGCCTCAGTAGTAATGACTTCCTTTACACTGAGACAGGGATGGAATATTGCCTTTTTAACCACCTACCCCATCTTTTGTGTAGCTGATGCTGTTTGCATGTTCAGTACTAATTGTTCCTTCCTTTATTTCACTGGCACCATTGTTCAAGAGGTAAATTTGTGGTAGAAGTAATGTTAGTAGTAAGGAAATCTCCTGGCAAAGTAGTTTGTGATGTTTTTTTATTTATTAATTTAGAACAACAACAATCAGAAGTGAATCATGGATAACACGTGGCTAATGGCAGGTCTTCCTGCAGTTATCTCTGTTGCTGCACTACAGTTGTTCATACTAAGGCAAACACAGGCAGTGAGGCCAGTAAGAACAAGGCTTGTAGAATGGAGTGTATACATACTACAACACCATGGAGTATGGCATGAGCCTGTATCCTCATGCCTGGAATTGTTGTCTTAGTTAGACTATATAAACTCCACAAAACTGTTTAAGTCAGGGGTGTCAAACATAAGGCCCTGGGGCTGGAACTGGCATGTCCAGGGCTCTTATCCGGCCTGCGAGCAACTGGTGGGATGGAGGGAACAGGAGGATGCTCAAGGGTGGGTGGGCAGAGGCATTCCAATTGTGGCTTCAGCATGGCGGAACAACCTCATCTGCAGCAGTCAAGCAGAACCCCTTCACTTCAGGGACTGGTTAAGTTGGGAGCCACTGCAGCCGCATTCATACCTCTCCCCCCAGCCTGCAGCTCTGGGAATGCTGTCCCGGATGGCCTCAGCGATCAGCGTTTGCACGTGGTGGAGGGCAGCTGCAGATAATTCTTTGTTGGGGCATGACAACGTCTGTCCAGCACTGCACTGCTGGGTCTCCCGTCCACCCGTGTGGGTTTTCCTCTGCACCCCCCTCCCAGCCCATGGGCCCTGCGGTGAGGAAGCACCAACTCGGAGCTTACCAGTTGCTGTCCTTTATAAAGTTTATATCTGGTACCCTGCATTATGTTTTATGGCACACATGGCCTGGCCCGACAAAGTGACATTTATGTCAGATCCAGCCCTGATAACAAATGAGTTCGACACCTCTGGTTTAAGTAGTCAACATTTTTCTGCCCATCTCTGTCTGCTTCAGAAGTACATTTCCTAGAAACAAGGACGTTCATTTGGGAAGGACTTCACAGAAGGCTGCAAGAAGAAGATGGGATGATACAGTGCAAAAATAGGTGTTACTGGACATATACAGGTTTGGGACCAGGCACTGAAGGAGTGAGTAGGCCAGCTTGAGAGTACACTGGGAGAGGAACTCCAATCAACAGTGCCATATTGTGGAAATGGTCTACATTAGGAACAAGATAAGACTGTACCTCAGCTCAGGGAGCCAGAGCCAGGTAAGAGCTATTGGAGCTCATTCTGTCCAATCAATAATGTACATCTTGCAAACATAGTGATAAGTGCATTCATTAGAGCTTCTAATCCACAGTGGATAGCTGCAGGGAGTTCCTCTGTCTAGTCTGGCAGTGGTCCCGTATTGATTAGTTTTTCCCAATGTACTTTTCCACAAGTAGTGATATCAATATAACAGACAACAAAGTTCTAATGTGTAGGGAGATTGCAGCTAAAATATCCAAAACAGTGATCAGTTTGAGATGTAGTAGTACTGTGGCGCTGTCATCATCTGAGATGGGGTGCAGATATAGCTGTCGTGATAAGTTCAGTTGGTGGTGACCAAGGAGCTGTGAGAGGAAAGATCCACACTGCTTGCACTGAAGCCTCTGCTCTCAGCTCGAAGACCTTGAGTATCCTGAAAAATAAACCCCCTTTCTTGTGAATATGAATCTTCCCATAAAAAGATACTGTCTCAAATACACCCCAAGAGCCTGTGAAACATCCCACAACTATGTTTCAGAAGTTAAATGGGGGAAATTGTCTAGAGATCTTCATTTCACCATGGAGAATTTCTTAGGCCAAGAGGAAATGGTAAGATTTACTGTTTGCATACAGAGTCAGTCATTTCATCTCCCATGCTGCAAATACTACAGACACATGCATTGTTCCTGAACAGTATACCTTATTTCCCACAAACAAAAATTCCACCTGCACACCCCTAAATACAGACGGGTATCGTGTTCAGGGTAACAACTTTTCATGCCACCATGATCCCACTAGCACAGTAGGTTGCACATTACATTCACTACACAACTCTGCACCTGGAACTCAGCAGACCAAATTTTGTGGAGGAACTTCAGACTTTCTGAGGGGGTTCTTAGTATATTTCTGCCAACACTCAATTCTGTACATCTCAGTTGCCCGTCTGTATTCTTGATGATACCCCACAGGGATTTTTGCATAGTTCTGATAAAAAACAGCCTTTTCTTTTAGCTTGAGTAGACTGAGGCAACTTTTGGCCTCTTCATTTTATTATTCTTTGCTAATAGAAGAAGAGATTGGATTTATACCCTGACCTTCATTCAGAATCTCAGAGTGGCTTACAAACTCCCTTCCCTCCCCCTCCCCACAACAGACACCCTGTGAGGTAGGTGGGGCTGAGAGAGTTCTGACAGAACTATGGCTTGCCCAAGGTCATCCAGCAGCTGCAAGTGGAGGAGTGGGGAATCAAACCTGGTTCTCGCAGATTAGAGTCCGCACACTTAACCACTACACCAAACTGGCTCCAAACCACTACACCAATATACACAGTCAGAGAAAATAATGTACTTAATGCTATATTTGCCAGAAAGCATGGGGTGCTCTCACCTGAAAGGAATCCTCACTGGATTTGTTCAGGTAGTTCAATGAAGCTGCTCGTTTCATGCTAATAAAAGAAAATAATAATAAAGTTGTCTCCACAGCAATAAGTCCTATGCCTGCCCTTCTCCTTAGCCTGGGAAGTACACTGAATGTAGGAAAGGGGCACACCTGAGGATCTTCAGCCACCCCTATTCTAGCATGTATTGCCTCCAAAACAGAGACCCCTAAATGAGACAAATAGAGCTAGAATGTTCCACAGTCTTTGAGAAGGGCAGGGGGAAGCTTACTAATTTGAGAGACCTAAGTAGAAGCAACAGGCATAAGGGTATGTAAATCCCAGGAAGAGTCTCCTACTTTGTGTTCCTTGGCTCCAGAGGGCCATTCCCTTGCAGCTTCTTGACCAGCAATTCACTACTTCTCCTTATCACATCCCGAATCTTTCCTAGTGAACCACTGCGGCGGAGGACACCAGTACCATCCTGGGAAGGAAGACAACAAACAGCAAGAGCTGATAAATGGAACACTGACTGCTCTATAGAACAGAAGAAATAATTGTCTCAGTATTCCAATAACAGCTTGTTACAACAGGGGGAGTAAATTGGGAGAGAGGGAGATCTGAGGGCAAGACTGCCAATTTTATGTGAGCCAGTGCCCTTCAAACAAGCAAATTTGAAGTTCCACTGATGTAACCATACCCATATGATGTAACCATATCTATACCCAAAGAGTAATTAACATGTGGAATTCACTGCCACAGAAAGATTGGATAAACATAGGGAGCAAGGTCTGTTAGTGGCTATTAGTCACAAGTTATAGATGGAACACTATGTCTGGGGCAGTGATACTCTGTATTCTTGGTGCTGGGGGGGGGGGCAACAGTGGGAGGACTTCTGGCCTCGCTGGTGGACCTCAATGGCACCTGTGTTTTGGCCACTGTGTGACACAGAGTATTGGACTGGATGGGCCATTGACCTGATCCAACATGGCTTCTCTTATGTTCATATCTCCTCCCTCTCTTGGTCTTAATCTCTTAATCAGGGCTTTTTTTGTAGAAAAAGCTCAGCAGGAACTAATTAGTATAATAGGCCACACCCAACAGCAGAAACTTATTAGCCTATTAGACCACACCCCTGACAGCACAGCTCCCTCCCAGGATTGGCTTCCCCAGGTGCCCCGCAGCTTGCGGGGCAGGCACATGAGGAACCCAAGGGAAGGAAGGCAGTTTCTGGATCGGCTTCTCCAGGTGGCCCGCTGTTTGGGTTCCCCTTGGAACTTTAAACTGCCTTCCCTCCCTGGATCTGCTTGCAAGGTGCCTGGGGAACCCAAGGTGGGGGAGGCTGTAGGTGTGGCCAACTTAGAAGCCAGCCGGAACTCCATCCCTGTGCGTTCCTGCCCAAAAATAGCCCTGCTCTTAATACTAGTTAATCCACTAATCAATCAGGTGGTAAAGCTTTTTTTGGTGATTGTATGCACTTCAGGATGCAAGTGAGGACTGCTCATTTGAATGTCCCCCCACACCTGAAAAAAATAAACATCCTCCATGTAAAATATGTGTAGAAGAAGGGTTTGGCCAGCTCTGACCCCCCCAATATTTTCTTTTTTATGTGTGGGAAGCCTCCCCTGCCCCTTGTGAGAAGAGTATTCAAAACATTTTCCCACCTGCAAACAGAAGTAGTACAGTCCAGGAAAATTGTTACCTCTTGATTCTATGGGATGTATGAACTGGCTGTCATTCACAGTAACAGAGGAAAACCATCTTAGCAAACTAATTTCTGTCTCTCATCATTTTCTCTCCCATAGGCATCTGTTCTCACCAACATGAACTGTGGTGGGATAGAATACCTTCATATGGGAAGTGGGGTGTGGGTCCTGCATTGCCTTGTACTTTTGTAATCCCACATTCTGCACAGCTCACACAATGCCAGCTTGGGAAATGCGCTGTTCATATTGTCATTCAGTTTTGTATTCCTAGTCCTATTGCATTATTCACTGGATGTCCCTGTACTGTAGAGTTAATTTTTTTTCTCTTTCTTTACTCTGTAATCCGTTTTGAGTCTCAGTAAGCAAGGAGGGCTATGCATTTATTTACATATTTATTTAAAACATTTCTATGCTGCCTTTCCATCCAAATAGGGTCTCCACAGTGGTGAAATTTAAAGAGTATTTAAAATTGTATATATAATAAAATCTTATAAACATACATAACACCACCATAAGGGAGGAGGGCCAATAACAATAATTGAGGGTATGGCAAACAAAACAAAAAAAGTTTCCATCTGTTAGTGGAAGATGATGGTGGAGAGTGGGAGACAAATCTCTCTGGGGAGGGTTCCACAGTTTTGGCACCATGACCAAGGAGGCCCTTTCTTGAGTTGCCACCTGTCTAGCCTCAGATGGCAGGGGCACCTGAAGCTGGGTATCTGAAGGTGATTGAAGTGGCTGGGTAGGTTCATACGGGAGAAGGCAGTCCTTAACATACGCTTAAATAAGATAAATAAATAAAATGCATTCTATACAAACTGGCCCACAGAGAAGGACCAGGCACAAAGTAAAAGAAGGATGTGCTTGTGTGAGACAGCAAATGAGAAAGATTGATTGAGGTTACAGCATTAACATTAGCTTTATGACTAAGAAATTGTGTCCATCATTATTCTCAATTTATCCTCTGCCAACAGGCTCAGTGATGAGAATGATCACATCAGTACTAGTAATTCTTGAATTGTGTGCTGCTTAGGGCAAACAAGGAACACAATTAGGCCTCTTAACAATGTCATATGTAGCTGCTCACGTTGTATGAAGAGATGATCATCTCTGGCCTCCAGCCATGTGGTCAAAAAACATTTTTAAAATATACACACACAGTTTCAGGGTAGTTCTTGGGAAATGGCAAAGCTCAGCTCAATGCTAGCCAGCTTCCCCTTTAGTTGGAGCCACTGTACCAGATGCTTTTGAGTTAGTATTGCATTGTAAGTGATTGTGTGATTGTACTCTGATATAAGAACAAAGGCATATAAGACCAAAGAATCCATATAGTTCAGCATCCCATTTTCAAGAGGAGCTATCCAGATGCTTCCAGAAAGCTCTTAAGTAGGCTGGGCAGGTGGAATGGCATTGTTTTCGGACATCCTTCTTTCCCCTATAGATGATCAGCAGTGCACCATCAGAGCTGAACAGTGTCAACCAATTATTTGGTGGGGAGATTCTCACATGCACAATTCCTTGCAGTGTGCAAAGATTATTGGTTCAAGGCAATCATTTGTATGCTTTCCCACTTATCAGTGAATATGTAAGTACAAAAAAACCAAGTCTGTGCTTTTCCCAGTGACCTGTTTTCTCTTTGATAATTTTTAAAAGTTGTTTTAAGAGGTCCCCAAACTTTTTAGCAGACCCTGAGTTGAACACAATTCTTCAGTGAAGTTTCTTCATTCTTAATTATCCTGTCCTAAATTTCACACATTCATGTCCTTTTTTATTTGCCTGTATGGAGAAGAGGGGGAGGGGTTGGATTTATATTCCGCCCTTCACTTGGAGTCTCAGAGCGTTTTACAATCTCCTTCCCCTCGCCTTCTCATAAAGATATCCTGTGAGGCAGGTGGGGCTGAGAGAGCTTTGAGAGAACTGTGACTGATCTAAGGTCACCCAGCAGGCTTCATGTGGAGGAGTGGGGAATCAAACCCGGTTCTCCCAGATTAGAGTCTGTCACTTCTAACCACTACACCACACAGGCTAGTGGTTGCTTGAGCATATTTTGGTGTCTACCAGACTACTGGTGAAAGACTCCGACACTTCAAGTTATGTGTTCTTCTAAAGAAATTCAGAACTATCCTAGAAGGGGCCAAAGAATAAGCATCCATGTGGAGAAACTTAAAACCCACTGAGGAAATTTTGTCTGTGTATTGTGCAAGGTGTGTAAATATGAATTATCTATACAAAATATATTTAATATTAAGATATTGTAAAGTCATGAGGAAAATGAGAGGTGAATTACTTTCCTCACAGATAGGGCTGCCAGGTCCCCCTGCCAGAGCCAGGTTGGGATACTCCTGGAGATTTGGGGATGGAACCTGGGGAGGACAGGGACCTCAGTGGGGTGCAATGCCGTAGAGCCCACCCTCCAAAGCACTCATTTTCTCCAGGGGAACTGATCTCTCTAGCCTGGAGATGAGCTGTAATCCTGGGGGATCACCAGGACCCACCTGGAGGCTGGCATCCCTACTCACCAAAATCAATAAAGTAGGTAGGCCTCTGGGCAGTGTGCCAATCTGAGGAGATGATACAGTTACCAAGGGAGCAAATTCTGTGGAGTGTTTTTCATTTTATATAGGGCAGAAGGATTCAAAATGCTGATTGATTAAGTGTACGATTGGTTAGTGAGCAACTGAACCACTTAAGGACCTTTAGCTTAGAACCATTCAGATGACTGATCAGATGAGGGCTTTAGACACAAATGAAGAGAGTTAAAGGCCAGCCTCAGCCTAGTCAGAGTCAGCCACTATGGGTGAACAGTTAGTAGGTTTTGGCAGAAATAGCAGAGGGTGAGCTGTCTGAGACAAAACTGTGATCTGGTAGGGTGAACTAAGAACAGTCTTAGAAGGTCAGTCCATTAAATGGTGCAGGTGCTTTGGTATCCTTATTCCAGTGTCTTCAATTAGTAGTCCTACCCAGAGGAAAATCACTTGCTTCACGTATGTGCCAGTGTCTTTAAGATACAGAACAATCCAAGAAAAGGGAAATTTAAGTTCTGTAAGTAGGAAGAACTAGCATGCTACCTCCCTTAGTTACAATACCACTAATGAAAACAATAAGGTATATCTGCCTAACAAATGTCCAGTTAATATCATCTGTATAAATATTTAATTCTTTAATTTAAAAATTCTCTGGTTCTTGTTAACCCATATTCTCAGTATCTGTCTATCCTATGCCTAGTACGCACCAAGCAACTATATAAAAATACAAACTGTGTTTTATCTTTTAGGGTAAATGGTGGGAAATGACACACACATTGCATATAGTTCTGGATAAAATATTACTTCATTCGTTACTGCTGCAGTTGGAGCCCCAGCTACTTGTGCTTCTTCTAATATAGTATTATGAATGAGACCTTTGTAAGAAAATATAGTCTGTGTATGCTCTAAGGCCACCGCATGTATGGCATGGGGAAATTATATATCTAGAGCATCTCTATAAAATGCAGAGTTATTCAACACAGAATTATTGTTCCTTGTTCTGGAGGACTCATGACAGCTGGGAGATTTTGAGATGTCAACTACTCTCCAGTACTTCAGAGCTGAATTTTGATGATTCTGTGAAGGCTTCCTTCCTACTTTTCAAAATTTCTGTGCTTCTTGGAGACATCAAAATACAAACCAAGGCCAATTCTTCTGGCCTCTCTCAGGATTTTGCAGCCTCTGTACCTAGCACTGGTATTTTACAACAACTAATTTTTCTCCATGCCCTCCCACCCACACACAGCATGATACTGCTTGGATTTCTTTCTTACTTTTTCCTGCTCTGATCTGGGTTCAGGAGAAACAGGTATAGAAGTGTGGAAATTGCACTGTTGTTGTGAAAGAAGCATTACATTCTTAAGGTATAATTTGTTTATGCTACCCACTCCACTTAGGTCAGTAAATCAATTTGCTTAGTCTGTTCTTAGAAAGTGAGCGTGCCTGTTGGATTCCAGAATTCTCTGGGGAACCATTCTGCAGACTTCAGTGTTGATTCTCCTAATGACCTTATTGTTTATAGCCCTTCCCATAGGGACCTCTTCCACTGCAACAGTGACAAAGGGTCACCTGCTACACGGAGGGCTACAAGCAGCTGAGACCTGATGAAAGACAATTGCTATATAATTTTAAATTGCAGTGCCATAGCATCAAACACAGCAAATTAATTGTTCTTTTCTACTGCCAAATAGCAAATTGTGAATTCACACAGTCAGATAGTGCATTTTAAAAAGTCTGCCTATGATGGGGATTATGTACACATTCTAAGACAGTTTCCATGTGGGTTATTGTGTTGAATGCAAGAGGATCTAGACGGGAAAGGGTTAAGAGAACTCTCTCTCTCTCTCCCTCTCTCTCTCCCTCTCCCCTACTCTTGGCAGTTGGCCCCACCTTCTTATTGGTAAGCTGTTGAGCCTCTTTGGCCCTTGCTTGCATTCTGTTTCATCTCAGGATCTTTCCTCTCTCTTATCTGGGCTTGGAGCTGTAGCAAAAATAAAATGGACCTTGATGGAGTCAAACAAAATGCGGATGGAAACATGGAATGCTACAAAGCCAAGATTAGTTGCTAAAGGTTTCTTGCAAAAATATGGTCAGGACTTTGATGAAACGTTTGCACCGGTGGTGAAACATAGTACAGTCAGATTACTTTTGAGCACAGAAGACGCAGTCAAACATCTAGATGTAAAGACAGCATTTCTTCATGGGGAGGTCCAGGAAGATCTGTATATGGAGCAGCCAGAAGGTTTTATAGACCCCAAACAACCAGATTGAGTCTGCAAACTGCAGAAGGGGCTGTATGGACTAAAACAGACAGCACATGCTTGGAATGAAAAAATTACACACAATGCTCATAGCACAGCAGATTCGTGTCTGTACACTAAACACAAAGATGGACATTGTACTTTTATTCTCGCATATGTTGATGACTTGATTCTGGATTATGACAAGCAAATGGACTGTAGTAAACAGTGTAGTAACAGTAACAGTAACAGTGTAGTAAAGTGCCTAAACAAAAACGTAGAAATTAAGGAGCTTGGAGATGTTCCTTACTACCTGGGCATACAAACTGAAAGGGAAGAATATGGTTCAGTTCTCCTAAAACAGAGACAGAAAATAACTGAATGCTTACAGACATCAGGTCTAGAAAATGCCACCTATGGAAACTGACTTTCTTAAGAACACCAAAATAAGTGAGCCTTTACTTAAAGACAATCAGGACAGAACCATCATAGGAAAACTTTTATATCTAAGCATCACTAGCAGACCTCATATTGCAACCAATGTTGGGATCCTTAGTAGAAAGACAAGTGCACCTAGCAAGAAAGAGTGGGTTGCAGTAAGAAGGGTGGCTAGATATCTAAAACGAACTTTAAATTTGAAACTGAAATTGCCCTCCACCAGTAATCCAAAATTATATGGATGCAGACTGGGCAGGAGACAGCTTAGACTATAAATCCGCAAGTGGGTACTTGTTCCTGTATGGAGGTGGACCAATCTCCTGGGCCAGTAGAAAGCAAACTACAGTAAGTTTGTCTTCCACAGAGTCTGAATATATAGCATCTGCTGAAGCATGCAGAGAACTCTTGTGGCTAGACCTGTTACTAAAGGGCTTTGGAGTTGATGAGCAAAAGCCAATTCAATTTAAAGAAGACAACCAGAGCTGTATTAAGATTTCTCAATCAGAAAAAATGGCTACACTAAACACATTGGCGTGGAGCTTCACGTAGTGCATGACGTAACTAAGAAGAGATGGTGGCCGACATCCTGTTCAACAGAAGAGATGGTGGCCGACATCCTGGCCAAGCCTCTAGCAAGAGACAGATTTGGAAAACGAGATAAGCCGAAACTTGAGAACTTTTGCATGTGACATTAAGAAGGGGTGTTGGATATTGTAACTCTGCATGCAAGAAGATCTGGGAGGGAAAGGGTTAAGAGAATTCTCTCACTCAAGTACACTTGGCCCCACCCTCTCATCAGTTAGATGCTGAGCTGCTTTGGACTTTGCTTGCCTTCTGTTTTATCTTATATAGGACCTCTCTTCTTCTCTCTCTTACCTCGGCTTGGAACTGTAGCCAGGTAACCTTTTTGAAATTAATCTGTTCACAATAAGTTAAACGTACCTACATGAATATATAATGTAAGATGTCCTTTTATTTTTGTAAGTAAAATTTCTTGTTATCATTTTAGTCAGGTTAGACTAACTGGTTTGAACAGCATTTTCCCCTTAACTGGGAAATGGGGAGTATCAGGGATACTGTGAAAAAGCTGCTGTGATTCCAAGGCAAATGGTTTTTGGGGTTTTTTTACATTTAAGTTTTTAACCTAATATACTGTACTCTATGCATATGATGTCTCTTAGAAATCTACGGATAATATGATCCAGTCTGACCATCACTTTGTGAATGTTATTAAGCAATCCTCAAGTATCTCATAGGCATATTCTTGCTTTCCTCATCAGGCAGAATCAGTTTGGCTAAAGCTGGGCAGTGTTATTTTGGTTTACTTACTCCCATCTTCCTTTTGAGGCAGATAGCGAGCTAGTGGCAAACAAGGGAAGAGGTAAATGTTATTTGTGTAGTCCCGGAGTATGTGGTGCCTTTGGTGCATGTGGAGGCCTAGGATTCTGAACATCAAGGCTGAACATGGCAGACAAGGAGAAAGGCAGTGTAACACAATGGATTAGGTAACAGGACTTCAATTCATACCACTGTCTCAGCCAAATATTCATATTTTTAATCCTATAATAATCAAAGCACAATTTCCCCTGAAAGGTGTGATTTGTCAGATCTACTCTGTAAGCAACCATTTTGAAAAGTAGGTCTTCTTGCTACTTCTGTTTTGCCCTTCAGTTTGATGGACATGTATGTACCACAGTGAACAGCAACTTTTTTTCGCAGCCAGGCTCTTCCATGCTCTCTCTCTCTCTCTCTCTCTCTCTGCATCCCAGCCACACAGAGGCGGTTCATTCATTCTTTACACACAGACCATGTCTAAGACCACTTTTGTGTTCAGAAAAATGTATCATATGCAGTGCAGGACATCCAGAGTACGGTTGCCAACTGGCCTAAAGAAACATGTTCTGTCCCTTTAATGGGCTGTCCATTCCCACACATTAAGTGTCTCTATTTATTTACTTCATCCCACTTTTCTCCCAACAGTCTCCCCTTCTCCCTTTATCCTCACAACAACCCTGTGAGGCAGATCAGGCTGAGTGTGTGTGACTGGCCCAAGATCATCCAGCAAGCTTCCATGGCAGAGTGAGGATTCAAACCTGGGTCTCCCCGATCCGAGCCTGACACACTAAACATGGTGCCATGCTGGCTCTATTAAAGAGACAGTTCATTTTCTCAAGGCCTGTTGGTGATACTTGGCCAAAGACTTGCCCTTGGAGAGAGAGGTACTTTCTACCCCAAAGAGAAAAAGAAGCACAGGGAAGCAGCAATTTAGAGTCTTCTGCCTTTAATTGGAGGTAAATTAGTTCACAACATAAAAGAAAGCACCAAGTATGTATCAAAGGCAGAGAGTACATCATACTTTCAAATCCCCCCCCCCGGGCCCAGTGCCATTGAAAGGCCTGTGGATAGGCAGAATGCAGAGCTGGGCAGAGAGCTGATGGAGGCAGTGAGAGCAATTTCCCAGGACAAACTCCAGAGGCTTCTTCACAGCATCCTGGGATTGGCTCTACCTTACCACTGGCACAGGACAGAACCCACCACGGAGGGCAAACTACTGGGTTCTCAGCAATGCTTTCCTACATCATCTCCCCCTGCCTGCAGCGCAGCCTCACGCATGCATGAACAGGCCTTTTGCTGAAGCACACACAGGCAAAGCAAAAAGCTCCGCTACAGCTGCAGTGGGCCCCTGAAAAGGAACCATGGCAGGCATTTAGGCCCAAAGCCTTCAAGCTGTCCCACCTCACACCTTCACCTGTGAACATCCCTTCTGGATCAGATCAACAGCCCATCTTGACCGGGTAACTTATCTTCAGCACTGAAAGAACAGCACAGGGCAATAACGGTACATTCTTGTTACTCAGTTCTGACTTCCAGCCATTTATGGACACCTTAAGCGAAAAGGTGCACAAATCCTACCTAACACCTACCAATAACTCTAAGAGATAAACATATCTTTTCTTTTTTCAAAAGCCAGCTATATTCACAGAAGACCAACACAGACAAAAAACCCACACACATACACAACTGTGCATGTTACAAGAGATGGACGGCAGTTTCCTGCTGGCCCAGGAGGAGGGTGGGAAAGCATCAGGTCGCCATCAGAAGTTTAAGGAGACTTGCATTGACTGCCAGGTACTGGAGCAAGCAAAGAACACACTGTGCCCCCCACCCGTCTTTAGAAACCAGATTCCAACATCCAGTTTTCTCCAGGCATCATGAGACCTACATACTAGCAGATTTTTACCAACATATCCTTAGGCTTCTCCAACTTTACTTTCCTATTCTGCTGCACACACACAATTCCAACAACTCTCTTCTAACTGGCATCTTGATAATTTGGCCTCTCTGAACAGTTTCTAGCCTACTGTATCCCATTCATGTTCTAACTTTAAATCCCTACCCCACAGAAATATTTCCACCACACCCTGTATGACCCACCCTGTGCTCTAAATTCCAGAAGGAACACTCTCGCTTCTCTCTTCCTCAGGCCTCTGCTCTCAACTCATTACAAAACCAAGCCCTCATGCATTCAGTGGCATGGCTTCCACTGTCCCTCATAATACTTCCATCCCACTATAAACTTGCACATCCTAAACCATTTATTGGCCCACATGAACACAAACTATGCTGCCTTATACTGAATCAGACTGTTGCTGTATCAAGGTTACTATTGTCTACTCTGACTAGCAACAGCTCTCCAGAGACTCAGGTGGAAGTCTTTTGCATCACCAAGTACCTGATCCTTTTCACTGTGAAGATGGTGGGGACTGAACCTGGGACCTTCTGTATGCAAAGCAGACGGCTCTACCACCGAGCCACAGCCTCCCCTCCACTAAAATCTCCCAGAGGCCCAGCAATTAATTATGGGGTCTTCTACCACTTCTGGTCTATGTACTGCACTCTCTTGCGCACAATGGCCTTAGTCTTCATCCCACTTGTGTAGGACATGCAGTTCCAGCTCACATGCCATGCTTCTAAATAAGCAGCAGCTGCACTCGCTACCTTAACTGGTGAAAAAACACCAACACACTGTATGTTCGTTTTGTGGCATTCAGCTGGGTCCTTGTAATCTCCAGTGTTGAGTAACAGTATGACTTTTAAAACTGTACATTTGTGACAATAAATTAAGAGATGTAAATATGCAATTGCTTTCTCCCACACATTTGGGAGAGAAGCAGCAGGCAGAGGATAGCAGTCAAGCCATTTCTGCCTTCAGTTACCCGTCCTCTTATGAAAAAGGAACTGTATGAGGAAACCTTCCCTGTTCACAGCCAAAGAGACATTTTCTTCTGAAACAAAGGTACCCTGAAGTACTACAGGAAGAGCTGGTCCAGAGGAGAGCCTCGTCAGTGAGGACAGAACAGGATCTATTATATGAAAAACTTACCTACTACAACAGCCCCTGCAACTATAGTCTACCCCAACCTCTCCTGCCTCCCATTCTGTCCCAGAGGTGGATCATGGCCAGCTCAATAAAAGTAAAGGTCCCAGCCAGGAGACTACAGTTCATGCCTGTTGGCTCTTCATCTTTTGGCTCAGCACATCCTTCAGTATCTTTATTGTTCTGACCTTCCCCATTGTGCTTGTCCTGGGGCAAATGAACAGACTCCAGCTACTAAAAAAGGGAGAACAGAACTGATTCCATCTTCATCTGTACTGGTCTCAGGGCCAACCACTATGAAAGGTGGCATGCCAGCCCCAAGTAGCAGCCGTGGACACATGAAATGCCGTTTCGACGTCACACGTTTGATCCGACAATGGGAAAGAGAACAGAGCACAGCTCACCCACCCCTCCTGCCTCCTTCTCCACAATCTGGGGCAATTCACAGGATACACATACATCTCTGCATCTGCTAACTCCCCACCTTCTGCCCTCACAGCAGGGGAAAGAAAAAAGGAACAGGGGAAGGCCAAGGAGGGGACAGAGAACTCAAACAGAAGCAGCCAATTCCATAACATTAGAAGGCAACAGGGGAAAAGGAAATGTGTCGTACCCAGATGAGTAGGGCACAGAACGGGGCAGCGAGGACACCGTTAGACAGGAGGAGCCTTTCATTCGGTTCCCCCACTTAAAAGACACCTGAAAGAGAATGGAGGAAGCTGAGAGGAGTCCTGCTGACACCTGGCCCTGACAGGGACTGCGAGGGGGGTGGGGGAGGCAGGTCCACAGAGATTCTTCCTGTTATCTTGCTGGTTGATACCGTAGAGCAGCCATGTGTTGCAAGCTGGACATTCCTCTGCCGGTGCTGCTCTGCTCCGCGGTGCTCACAGAGATGGAAGGTTGGGGGGACTGGCGTGGAGTCCTTTGCCGAGGAGAGCAGGAACAGCGGGAGGAGGGGGGATGGACTGGAGGAAAGAGTTGGAAGGTGCGGCACAAGCATCCAAGTGATTGTGGTGAAGGGGGGGAGGGGGGGAAGAGGAGTCTCAGGAGGCATTTAAGCCTAGTGCACAGAGGAGAAAGACACAATTTACAAGGCCGTAGTGAGGATGCATGATAATTCGGAGGAAGGGCAGGGAGAAAGGGAAGTACAAGCTGCAGTTCAGGTGTGGAGGTCAATCAACTGCAGAGGGGTGGACACACACACACACACACACACACACACACACACACACACAGTTACCTTTTGACATGGGATAGAGTCCTTTTTAAAAAGCTGTGAGGGAAAACATGTGGCTGGATAAAGGAGCCTTGTAAAAATTCTAGGTAGAGGCTTTGCTTAGTCATGCTGGACCACTAGGAGTCTCGGGACAATCCTGGGGTGCTTTGTTTTTGCATAGGGACAGCCAACGCTCCCTGCTTTAAGTAAGCTAGCAGTTAGTACAGTCTAGAGTCTGACCATCTCATTGTAAGTAACACAGAGAATGACTTCTAGGCTTGCAGCACTGCACAGGTAGCAAAATGACATGATGGAAACCTGCTAGGTGGTAAAGTGCACTGCTTCAGACTGCAAGTGGCAGGAAAATGCCACTTCTGAATGCTTCTCTGTGTTCCTGCAAGTTAAAACAAAACAAGACCCAAACACACCAGAGAGAAATTCTAGCCCAATGTGATTTCTGCTGTGTTAGGTTTTCTCCTTGCAGGGTGACTTTTACATAGGAGACTACAGAGGACATAATCAGAGAAACAAAGTAGGCCTTTCCACTGTTGAAAATAAATCCAGACTCTCAGACCATCACTATTCCTGGGAGTGAAAAACTCATCCTGGGTCAATGCTGCCTAAACGGAAAGGGTGCAGCAAATGGGAGAGAAGGGCTAACACCTTCCTTCCCAGCCAAAACATCAATAGCTGTAGCAAGACCATGCTGAGCTAAGCTGCATGACTGCAACAGTCAGACAGGAGTAGCTCATTGAAATATGAAGCTACCTTAAGGAAAGAGTCACACCTTTTGGCCATCTAGCCTGATATTGTCTTTGCTTTCCTATTCCTGCTGCCTGTAATCTTTTTAACTGGAGGTGTCAGAGATTGAACCTGGGACTCTCACCAAGCAATGCATACTTTCTGCCTCTGAGTTGCGGTCTCTTTCTCAAGGGTTGCTTGGGTTATTCAAAAAAAATCCTGTCAGTGATACCTTAGTTTCATGCTCCTCTGCCTCCCTGAATGTTCAGATCAAATCTAGAACAGCTGTGGAAATAAAAGCTGGGATGATTTCAGGAGAACTTTATACCTAATGAAGTGTATAAACTCATAGAAGTTCCAAAAAAATCAATGGGGAAAAATAGCTTCTGAGCTCTATACCACATTCAAAGCCTAAGGAATGGCCAAGCTGAACTGCAGCCTGAATTCATGTAGTTAAGCCTTGAACATGATTTTGTGGAGAAAGGGCTGGTGATGGATGAGATATAAAATGAGATTTAAGGGTGCCTGGGATGAAATGTAGTTCTTTCCATCTTTCCAGTTTCAAGGAACCCTTTCTATATTGATTTATCTTCCAACAGATCTCTGCAATCCTCACTGCAGAGAATTCTGGAAAGTATTCTAGGGTCACCTTCAGTTCATGAAGGATGCCTGCCAGGCCTCATCATTGTTTAGTGCCAGTTTGAGAAGGTGGCTGTTTAGTGATGGGAATGCTGCCATTTATTGGCGTTTTCCATTCTTGAGCTTTTTAAAAGAAACCTTGATAAGATGTCATGCCTTGTAAATCACTGGACTAGGGTAAGCTGACAAGCAGTCAGCTCACTGGGCAGCCCAGGGTCTTATTGGTTTTTTATGTCAGGCAATATTTTTCAAAGTTTTGGATAGCTACAAACTTCAGCTTTCTTTTGGAGCAGCTCCTTTGCACACTTCTAGAGCTTGCCAAGACAGGATAGTATACTCTTCTTTGATGCCACAAGGCAATGGCACTGTAGGATCGCTGTCCAGTATGGGTACTGGAGATACCACAGTCATGTGTCCATTAGAACTTCGGCAGGAAGTTCCACAGCCTTGATCATACAGAATGTGTGCAATCAAAGAAGGAAAGAGTCCTGGTACAATAGTGAAGCAGAAGGATTCCTAAGCACACAAGCCTTGTACTCTCTACACACTGTACAGAAGTAACCCAGTGGAAATACTGACCACTACGCTGTCAGAGACCACCCCTGAACTGTGGAGAACATGTTCTGTAGACAGCAATATGTGGACAGGGGTGGACAAGTGAAGCTGAACAGCTCCAAATGAAGAGCTAGGTTCTCTCTCTTATTGGTCAGAGCTTGCATGTGACACTTGCTTAAGGCATATTTAACACTTGAAAAGAAAAGAAGGAGCAACCTTTGGAAAAATAATTCTGAAAGTTTTGTAACTGCTTTATGGCTCTACTAGGCAATGTCCATGGAACTTCTCTCCCTATTATCCCTTCAGCAGTTTTGCAACTGTTTTTAAAATGTTGATGGATTTTTGGGGGGTGAAGAATGATATAAATTCATACACACACACAGACACACACTTTAATTTTTTTTTAAAGTGGGCAGTCCATCTGGAGCATGAGGGAAGGGGTAGAGATGATCCTGCATCCAATTTGTTAGACTGGATGCATGTGATACAAACTGCAAAGCTGGAATTGCACCACAAGTGAAGAACTCACTGCGACTGCAGTTAAAATATTAATGTTAGTCTTCACTTGGAGAGGGAAGCATCATTCTTGGAGGAAATACAGACTTTAGGAAATATGCCCCTATTTCCTAGGCCTCCAGGGGGAGTGTGCTCTCCTTTGTAGGTTATTATTTCACTTGCTGCCCGTTAGGTACAATCCACAATCAAGACTGCAAGACCTCCCGTGGTGCTGATTGGCTGTCATGGCAAGTTGCTGAGGGTAGAAGGAATGGAGGAAGCGCATGCAGGCAAGCGAACAGCAGAACTGAGTGTGAAGAATTAATGAGGGATGGAGCAAGTGCATGTTAATGCAATCGAGTCATAGGAACAAATGGCCAATATTCTCCCCCACCATTAATCTAGGACAGATTCCTTGCTGCTAGCTACATCCTGTGAATGATCCCAAGAAAACCTACTTATGTTTATGCCTGCTCTCCTATAATCAATTTATTGCTCTCTTACACTCCTTCCTCAAGCCAAGATTACATGCTGCACCTCTCTAACCTAGAGGGCTGAAGTTGGGGGCAGAGAGGAAGAGAAAGTTCTTGCATGACGGAGCAAAGCAGGAGAGAGTCAACCACAGAATCCAACTCCAAGAAATCAGAAAGACAAATTCAGCATGCTGTCCCATCAGAGACATGTTCATTACCACTCAACTCATCACCCATCTGCACAGTGGCCAAAAGAGGAAGCTTTTCCAATCTCTTGAGACTTGTTCCTGATCAGAGAGAAATTTCTCAAGCCCACCTAGCTCAAAGCTCCCACTCTTTGTCCAAGGCAAGGCACTGCTGTATGGGAACCAAGCTAAAAAGACCAGCCAGGAATTGGCAAGAGGCTAAGAGTGTAGTAAGATATCATTTCTAACCCATATGCTGCTTCACCAACCCATAAATGCAAAAAAAAGAAGTTGTACGCATATGTTCTCACCATCCTGAGAAAGACATGTGGTCTTTACACATACACTCCACCGCCTCCAGATACACCCTTCAGGCACCACATGCACACTAACACACACAGAGCCCCTCAAGTAGCTGCTGTGCCCCCAGAGCAGAGCCAAAGCACTCTGGGTGCTTCTTTCTAGAACAAGGCTATCTCCTCCTGCAAGGGGAAGCAACATTCTCTGCCCTCCCCTGCAACAGACAAGGGAAAGAAGCACTGTGGCAATATTAGTAGAGAAGACCAAGGTGGCTAGGATTAGTCAAAGTTGTACTTTCTTTTCTAAAGGCAAGCACTCGGCTATTCTGAGTGAATGGGGAGAAGTAAAGAGCTCCCCCCTTCCTGGATCGGTCTAGCTGGCAATAAGAGAGTGGTCAGGGAGCATGCAAAGAATGAATGAAGGTGGGCATGCCACGACAAGCCATCAGTCCCCCGAGTTGGCAGGGGGCAGCATTTGAAAAGAGAGCTCAAAAAAGACTGCTGCCCTTTGCCTCTCTTGGCTGGGTTAGGCTCTTGATGGTGGACTTGTACTTACCCCGTTCCATTCCACGCCCATACTCACTTCCTCGCTACCATCTGTGGCACTCTCGTATTTGACGTTGCCTCCTAGGCTGTCTCGGCTCCTCCTCCTCTCAGAGCTGTCACCCTCTTTCAGAATCTCTACCACCTTGGTCTGGTTAATGGGGTCAATTCCCTGCAAGGGGTCAGAAGCAGGAAAGGAAACCATAAATTAGGAAAGCTCGGATCCTCCCAGAGTTATCTAAAACTGGAATGAAAGGCACACAGTTTTTATGGCCTCTTACCACAGGCTGCATATATACTCTGCACAAAGAAAACTACATCTAGTCAATGCAAAAATTACACCAGGAAAAACCATATTCTGTAGCTTGTATAAACCATGCACATCAAATATGTACACATTTTACTTTTGCTACTTATGGGGATGGACCAGATTAACAGGATGGGATTAACAGGGCCTTGATCTATGTAGGGCAATAAATCTTCCACCTCTTCCTTCCACAGGCTTTAGACCATTTCACCTGACATTGCCCATGCAACTTCATGGTCACAATGGCTTACAAAAAAATCTTTAAAAATAAAAGTGAAACCCAACATTTATAGAATGCTGAATTCTGTAGTTCATTTCTGATCCTGCACTTGTATGATGCACTTGAGAGGGACACTCAGCCCTGCTCACCTCCTGGCAGCATAAGGAAGAGGCACCAACAGAGCAAGAGTACCCAAAAATAAATGGCAGTAGAAAGAAAGAAAAATCACAACATTCCTCAACCTCTTCCTTCTTATGTCTCTAGTTTGAGAGGTGTCAAATTCATTTGTTACAAGGGCCGTATCTGACAATTTGTTGGGCTGGGCCAGGTGTGCCATAAAATGTAATGCCAGGTGCCGGAGATATAAACTTTATAAAGGACACAGGCAAACACAATTAATGATGTTATATTTGATTCAAAATACAAACAAGCTTAAAACATTAACAGTATCTTACTATATTTCCTTAAATTATCACCCTGATTGCCCACCCTCCCCCTACCACCACCCATTACTCATTAGGACATTCCCCCATGCAATGATGTCACCCAAAAGTGACATCATTGTGTTGGAGACACAGCATTGGATCTTCTGGTTTGAGGACAAAACTCTATGGTTTTAAGCCCAATTTACTATAGAGTTTTGCCCTCAAACCAGAAGGTCCCTCACAATGTCCCTAACGTGACGACATCGCTTCCAGGTGATGTTATTATGTTGGGACGTTGAACTGGAATGTTGCTGTTTGGAGGCGGGGTTTCTCCTGCCGGCCAGCTGGCTAGCAGCAGACTAAAACCCCAAAATTGGAGGAACCTCGACCGGGACCTGGGAACTGGCAATCCTCTCTTCGTGTGACTTTTGCCAAAGCTTTTAAATTTAAATTCTCAATGTGAGGGGGAAAAGGAGGAGCACAGATAGAAAGGTTAGGTGTGAATCATCATAAATCAAAATAAAATCCCTGCTTTATCATGCAAGCGTGCTGTATGACTTTGGGCCAGTACTCATAGCCTACCCTACCTCACAGGGTTTTTGCTGTGTTGGATAAAAATGGAGGAGGGGAGAACAATAAGCTGCTTTGGGGCTCCTACTGGGGATAAAAGTGAGATATAAAAATATATACATAATAAATAAATAAAGTCCTGTGAGGAAAGTCCTGAAGGAGCTGGGTATATTTAGCCTGGAGAGGAGACGACTGAGAGGTGATATGATAACCATCTTCAAGTATTTGAAGAGCTGTCATATAGAGGACTGGCCTGACACCCGTGCTTCGCTACGGTATTTAAGTCCCATAAATCCAGTTATAATACTGATGATGTGAAGTTTGAAATGTAAAATTTGTTGTAGGAATTCTAATGGAGAAGATTGTAGTGAAAAAATAAAGTGAGACATATATACTGTTTTTTTCTCCACTGAAGGACCTCTCTATAGACCATATTGGAGGCTCTGCCCTCAGGTGCTAGGATCACCAGGCTGCTTGGTGAGCTCACTCTGGAGCAGGCCACATAGAACTGTCCATGTGAGAAGCAGTCATCTGTTAATTCCTGCCACCTTCAGTGTCTGGCAGACCTTGAGGGGAAACTGCCCTTTCTTGAACTTTGCCGTATTCCTAAATTACCTTCTCCTTGTAGTGTTGGTGTATCTGGCTCAGTGTTTGCCAGGAGCTTTCTTGGGGGTAGTGAGAGGTGTGAGTGGGAGTTGGTCTGAGGAAGTGGTGATGTGGTGGACATTTCTTCAGGTTCATGAAGGAGCCATGCATCAAAATGGCTCCTAGAAACGTCCTTTACAATCTCCCCATGAACGTTCATAAACTCAATTGCCATGCTGGCTGTTATGAGAAATGTCTATTCAGGAGTCTTGAATCGCTGATTTCTGTAACTGTCTTCAACTGTCTGCAGTCTCCTGTAACTGTTTTTAACTCAGAACACTGAGTTCTGCAGCCAACCAAGTGGTGCAAGGCGGCAGCAGCCTGGCAGCCACATAGGAATCAATGGGGGAGCACATTTTACCCCTTTTGACCCCCCTTAGGGGTCGAATTTCTAAAAATCCCTTCTTAGTGAGCACCTACACCATGGTAGGAGCGCTCTCCCCAAATTTGGTGTTTCTAGGTCCAGTGGTTAGGCCTGGGTGTTGATTTTACGGTGAGGGGACTTTCTTTATATATAGATAGATAGATGGTACGGAGTTGCTTTCTGTTGCCCCAGAAGGTCAGATCAGAACTAATGGGTTGAAATTGAATGAGAAGAGTTTTTGGCTAAACATTAGGAAGAACTTCCGGACAGAGCAGTTCCACAGTGGAACAGGCTTCCTCATGAGGTGGCGGGCTCTCCTTCTTTGGAGGTTTTCAAACAGAGGCTAGATAGGCATCTGAAAGCAATGCTGAGTCTGTGAACTTAGGCAGATCATGAGAGGGAGGGCAGGAAGAGTTGCCTCAGTGCTCAGTTCTTGTGGCTTTCTTACACGCCCAGGGAAATGCTGACTGCCACTTTGGGGTCAGGCAGCAATTTTTCTCCAGGCCAGTTTGACTGGTTTCCCTCCCACTTCTGGGCATGGAGCAGGGATCACTGGGGGTGTGGGGGAGAGGTATTTGTGGATTTTCTGCATTGTGCAGGGGATTGGACTAGATGACCCTGGAGGTCCCTTCCAGCTTTATGATTCTATGAAATATGTTGTGTGGTCCTACCAAAGTCAGGGCATAGGTCTCTGCATGCTGACTGCACCCCAACTGGCTGGACACAGACATATAATTTTTTAAATCTTATTCACAGAAATCTTGATGCTTCCACCATCAACAGCACCATGGAAATGACCCATAGACCGTTTCTGCTCAATGTACCAGTCTTCAATGGATTTGTACATAAACAAAACAAAAAAAAATAGGGAGATCAAGTTTCCAGCAGGAATTTCACTATTTCTGGCCCCAACATCATTGTTTTTCCCTAGGAAAAATGACTGATTAGATCTGGGAGCCTAACCCTAGCATTGCCCTATAAAAGTCAATAAGAAACAATTTGAATAACTCCAACAAAGAAATGTAAGCACACACACACACACACACACACACACACACACACACACACACACACAACTTCTGTATCCTCCTCCCCCAGAGTTCCATTCCGCCAACAGGAGTCCCTGTGTAGCGTGGGATTTACCTGTCTCCGTGACCGCACAGCACACTCTTCCAAAGTTTCTGCAGCTTCCAGTTTGCCTTGACGCCTGTATAATGCCCCCAGGTTCCGCAGGGTAGTGTTCACAGTGGGGCTGAGAGATGCAAAAGGAAAGCACAGAACTGAAGTTACTGTATCCTAGCAGTCCTTGCCAACCCTTGTAATACCCTGAACATCTGAATCCCTTTGTCTACAGCTCTAGCCTCCTGTCACACCAGGGCAACTTAGCCCAGCTATTGCCAACATACAGAATGATCCTCGGATGATATAAGATGTTCCATAAGGAAGCTGTACTTGCCCCTTGCTATGACGGCCTTGTTCCCTAGCATTTGGCAATATGTGCCACGCAGCAACAGCCGTGGTGGTATTATCAGAAGCAGGAATCAGACCAGACCTTTTGGTACATTGCTTCCATCTGCTCTCCACTTCTCTTGCCTCTGTTATGCCTTTTACCTTCCACTTTCACCTCCATTGCTCCTTTCTGTTCTGGCCCCACCCACACATTTAGGATCATCTTCAGAAATTTGTTCCCTTTGTGTTCAAACATGGATCTTCAAAGGAAAAATAAAGAGTTACAGAAGGTATGAAAGGGGGTTGGGACCCTTTGGGTAATTTCAGATCTTACCTGCTAACCTTACAGGCCTTGTACCAGCCACCATACTCTGCATAAGGGGTGTTGTCTCTGTGCTTGCCCTGGAGAAGAAGAGGAAAAAGGGAAGATCTGTTAGGACAAACCATCAGCACTTTGCAGGCCACAGTTAGAATGTGCCTTTCTGACTGAACACTAGCATGTAATAGAGATACAGATCTGTTGCCTTGCAGCCCTTTGTTAAAATATTTCTATTCCAGCTTTACAAAATATGCTCAATTACAGTTTATGAAGTAACCAATATACATATTACAGTATTAAACCAAAAAACAGCATTAAAACTACCAAAACAAGAACATCACTAGCCTTCAATGAAAACAAGATGACTAGTTACAGGACAGCTAAATCAGAATGAAACTAAGAAATCCACCAAAGACACTAGAGAATTGATTGGCATTTGCCTGGCACTTGAATGTTAACAAAGTGCAAGGTGGGTCTTTCTAGGCTGGGAATGTCAGAATCAGGCCACAACCACCACTACCATCACCCACCTCAAGCAATGACAAGGAGACCTAAAGAAAGACCTCTCAAAAAGTTGGCAGGTCCACATTGGAATAGGCGGTCTTTCTGATACTCCGGCCTCAAACTGTTCAAAGTTTTATAAGATGAAACTAGGTCTTTTAATTGCCCTCAAGAACAAAACCAGAAGCCAATGACGAGCTTCCAGTAATTTCCCAAAGGAAATCAGATGACTGTAACCTTGGACATAACCAGAGCAGGTACAATTGTGGCAAGGTAATTCCTTTCCAAGAAAGAAGAAGAAGAGATTGGATTTATATCCCACCCTTCACTCAGAGACTCAGAGTGGCTTACAAACTCCTTTCCCTTCCCCTCCCCACAACAGACACCCTGTGAGGTGGGTGGGGCTGAGAGAGCTCTGAGAGAACAGCTGGTACAGAGCTATGGCTTGCCCAAGGTCATCCAGCAGGTGCAAGTGGAGGAGCTGGGAATCAATCTAATCTAATCTAATCAAATCTAATCTGGGTTCTCCCAGATTAGAGTCCGTGCACTTAACCACTACACCAAACTGGCACCAAACAAGGGTGCAGCTTGTTCACCATAAAGGTGTTTAGAGACCAAAATAAAGCTGGTTCTAAAAGCATCCCCAGTCAGCATATCTGACTCTTCAAGGGGAGCGTAACACTGTCAGCACAGGCAGAAATCCATCTCCTCGGCCTAGTAATCCCGCCCATCAATAGATCCTCTATTCTGTCCAGACTGATCTTCAGTTAGCCCTTGACTAGCCCATTACTGACTCCAAACACCTGTTCTGCACAGGTACTTACTGCACTCTTTGATTAGTACTAGGATGATTAACATAGGGACATGCACTGAGGTTAGCTGGCATCTCCAGGCCAGGGGATGGGCAGAAGATCTATTTAAGTTAATGTTTGTACTCTTAGGCAAGGAAGAGAGCAGTCTTACTGAAGGGCGTAGGTTTAAAGAGTGCAAAAGCACATCCAAGTTATCATGCCACCACAGGGCAAAGCCTGGAAATGACTCTCCAGAGAGCAGGAGACTGGGGTCAAACTGAAAAGTTTCCCAGTGAAGATACCCATCAGCTTGGAACTGACACAGAAAAGGTTTTGATTCTCACCTGAGGGGGACCTACAGGGCAAGTTCTACCCCTGCCCTCCCAAACACATCAACACCAAGTAATCCTAAGCACAGAAAAGGCAAAACATTCAGGAGAGCGACATACTGATATTGGGAAAATTAATTTGCACCCAGGATGATTAAGAAGGCAGAGCTGCTATGATACCAGAAGGTAATGCAGTTCCAGCCCCAAGTTTACAAAGAATGGTCAGTGCATTTATTTATTACAGGCTTACATATCAACAGCACAGTAACTGAAGAATAGGACCTCTGCCCACATTAGGGTTTGGGCTTAGGAAAAACAAACTGCAAAATGCAACATAAATGGAGGATTGTCCATGTTTCAGTATACAAAAATGGATCATGAGTGCATATCTGGTTCAGATACAAAAGCTGCTAGTATCACTGCTGATATTTTGGAACTCTAGAGCCTTAGGATGAACCAGACACACACATAAAACACACTTGCAAATGAGCGTGGGCAAAAACATGAACATCCCTTGCCTACAAAATGATCGTTGAATTGGAGATTAATAGGGTCTAAAATCCTCAGGGAAACAAACGATTAAAGCTTCTCAGCACAAGTATTTATGGTCTGAAACAAGACTAGCAACAGAAAGTCAAACTCTGGCATTTTATCCTGTGCATGCCACCCCCGCCTCCCCATTCCTGAAACAAACTCCACTTTAGCAATAGCTTTCCCTTGGAATTGTGCCCAATTGCTGGCAGGTTATTGTTTCCTCAATATTCTCTGGGGCAGTCAGCCAGCATACAAGACTCTGATTCGGTCATTCATTCCCTAAGCTTCAAATATCTTCCTGATTAAAATTCTTTCATAGGTGTTCCTCTGCCAGTCAGTTGCCTTACAGCTCTGAAACCTGGGGGAAATCTAAGTTGGTAAAGACCCAAGAGAAATACTAAATGAATAAAAATATATTAATGCATACAACGTATTACTACAAAGGTGGGAGAGACAAGCAAACCCAAGGCTGCAATGCTGTGCTGGAAGACCAAGGGGACCTGGCTTGGTAATCCAGAACAGATTCATTCAAATGGAGACGGCTTCATTTATTAGGACAAAACAGGCTGCTCAGACGCTGAACTGCTAATCAGAGTGGAGGTTTCAAACATGCTATATTTTAGATCTGTGGTTATGTGTATTTCAGTTATTGTCACCTTCCCTGGGATTTTGATTTGGACAAGAAATTCAGCTTTTGCCCAGAATAAGATACTCAGTCCAGTCCAGTTTTAATACAGCCACCAAGGACATTCTGCGTAATCACAGTATGAATACAGTAACCTAGTGGAACACTAGATGGCCAAGTGCTAGTGTAGCCAAACAGTACCTTCAGGCCTCTTATAGAGCCTATAGCTTTGTCACAAAACTCTACTTGGTCTCAAACATATGAAATTTATTACATATGTATTTTGCCTTTCCTCCAAAGAGCTCATGAAAGCACACAGGACTCTCATGTCCCCCATTCCCCATAAATGTGAAGCTACCTTACATATTGGCTTGGTGGTATGGCTCATCCCCTTATCCAGTTGAACTGCTGCACTTTAAAGGCTGGCTATTGCCTTACCCTGTGCAAAGGGCACACAGATCAACCAACAGCTAAGCATAAACCTTCCAGGGTATTTCCAGGCCAGAATGATGAAAAGGGATTGACACTCAAGCTGTTCCTTAAACTGAACAGAGTCAGGGTTTGCAGTTAAGCAAGGGCTCAGGTTTACTTAGTGCTCCATTCCCTCTACAATTCCTCTCATAAACCAGGAAGGCCTCCAGTAACCACATGTTCCCAGTCTAGCTGCAAGCTGTGCTCTAAGAAAAATTATTCATAAACTGCAGGCTTATCTATATTTGCCTGGGAATAAATGCCATTGATTTCAGTGGTTTACTCTCAATAGTTCAGGCAACGGATTGTTTATGGTATGTCATGCCTTAGAGTTATTTTTGTCTGCATTGTTTCCCTAATTTCTGTAATTCTAGTCCTATTGCATCATTAGTGGATGTGCTGTCTGACTGAATTGTTTTTCTATGTTTTGTAATCCACCTTGAGTCTCAGTGAAAAAGCCAGGCTATAAATGAAGTTAATAGGACTGTAACTTAAATCTTCTCTCCCCTTGTAGGACAGTTCTGAGGTGGACTTTGTGCTATAATCTTAGAAAAGAAGAGTAAATTTTATACCTCAATTTTCCCTACTCTAAGGAGTCTCAAAGCAGCTTACAATTTCCTTCCTCCTCTCCCCACAGCAGGCATCTTGTGAGGTAGGTGGGACTGAGAGAGTTTGGAGAGAACTGTGACTGGCCGAAGGTCACCCAGCAGGCTTCATGTGGGCAATCGGTTCTCCAGATTAGAATCCACCGCTCTTAACCACGACACCACACTGGTTCTCAGAGACAGCTGGTATCTAGATGCTTTTGGATGATAGGCACCATCTTTCAGTCCTGCAGAATTGTGTTCCTGTGGGTCATTCTCCAATTTTAAGCTCCCAAAGTTCCCATTCAGCAGAACCTAATGGAGCAATCCAACTCTTCTTCTTATCCCTTCAGTTTTGATAAGGGGGATGTCCTGTTTATTCCCCTCACCTTCCACTATCCAGCATCCACCACAAACCATGAACATTTTACACAGTTCTAAGCCCATTCATAGGAAGGTGACTAAACATCAACTCACTCACTCTTTCTGAAGCCACACTGTACAAATAATATGCTGAGAAAACAAAAAGCAGCTCTCTACAAGGTGGGTTTTATGCCTTTTAATAGCACAAGACAGAAATGAGAAACCAAGTGCACCAGTCGACGACAACATGGTAAGGAATGCAAGTCAGGGAAGAAGCTCCTTATTCCAGCAACATATGACCTCATTCTTCTCCATTCGTTGAAAAAGTCCCTGTTTTGTCATTCTGGAAAGCTCTGTCTCACTTCTGTATTTAAAAAGCTGATATAGCTTATCAGTCAAGAAAAAGTTCCCTGTTCATATTGCCAGTGAACCCTTAACTCATCTGGCAGCTTTAGGCAACTGCTTCTCCATCTCTGATAAAGCACTAATATTACTGATCTAACCCAAAAGGGTTGTTATTCATTCCCACAATGGTCCATGCAACTCTGAGCTCTTAGTCCACCTGCAGCTTTTCCCCCAAGTATTATCCAGCAGGAGGCCTTGAGCAATCCAAACGAAGGTTTGCAATGGATACACCAACTAGCTATAACTTTCCCCACAACTGTAGAACTTTGAAAGTTCATCAGCATATGGCGGGACAAGATACAATTTCAGCCTCAAGTGCAGGTTGGACTTTGGTGATGGACTTAAATCTTGAAGCAGCTGAAGTAAAGAGAACTAATGGCAGATGGGGAAGGATCCCAGTCTTTTGCTCCACTGTCTTCCAGTCTCTCTTCCTAGTGTCCATGGGTGCAGAGTCATTAGCGAGATAAGGCAGGTACTAGCCAGCAAAGAAAGATATTTGACCTCTGGACACTTGCAGGAAAATGGTGGGAGCAGGTTGTTGAGTTCTCACATTCAGGAATAAAAGCTCTTCTCAGAAGCTTCCTGGATGAAGCTCATTTCCAGAATTCAGATCAGGCATTATGCAAAGTTTAAATGTTCAGTAGTATTTGTGAAAGAGGTGCTGAGAGAACAAAACCTTGCAAGGGTTCCCCCCTCCCAACAACATGAGGAGAAATAAGGCGAGTGGAAACAAACTTGGTAGAAACAAAAATATCCAAGATGATCAAGCTGAAGAATGCTGATGCCTTGTAGTGAAACCCCCCAGCAATGTTCCCTCTAAGCCCTGGAGTTTTGTGAGCAACAATTCTACTTTGTGAGCTACTGGCATTAAAGTTGTGAGCCAACGATTTGGCTACTGCATAAATGAGTTGGCTGTGGAGCTGTCCTTCCTGAGCTAAGCCAAAAATCTGTGAGCAGGAGGCTAAAAAACTGTGGGCTAGCTCACACCAACTCAGCTTAGAGGGAACACTGCCCCCCTGTACTACACCTCAGAAGGAAAGGTACCCCACTCATTATAAGCACTAGCATAAGGACTCTAGTCTAGTAAACAGCCAATTTCAGCTCAAGGATACATAGAAAAACTCTCATTAAAGCCAAATGGTAACCAGCTGGCTCCTTGCAGCCCATAATCTAGGTGGGAACAGAGCAAGAATCAGTGTTCAGTAGCATGGTGGTCACGTACAGGGGAGCACTACTCCTATTTAGTTTTCTGCATCAATGCCAAATTATTTCTGGACTGCAGAGTTGGATCCTTCTATTCACCAGCTCCAAGGCAGCAGACAGAAACATTCATCTCTGGCATGGCTTCCAGAACATCCAGCAAGAGATTCTATGTGCTGCCCACATGGGCATGAATGAAAGCAGGCTTGCTGGCTCCCCCTAAGCATCATCAGCTCCACCTGACACACACTCCTAAACAATATGCCCCACGGGAGGCAATTTAGGGAGCCTGGCCACGATCCAATAAAGGAGGAACTGGCAGCCTGCAGTTTTAAGATACTAGGTGGTCCATGTTACATGTCTGGGAAGCAGAGATACTCATCAAACGTGTCAGATATTACATCAGATTTCTAAAAAATGGCATTGAGATGGAAGGAGTAAATTTCTTCTGCCAGAGGAAGTCTTTATGTGCCTATCTGTGAACCGCTCTGCAAGAGGGAGCATCAGTGCCCATCAGCTCAGCCCAAAATAGCTCAAGAGCACATCAAGTTCCTGCCCTGTACCTTGCTTTTTAGGTTTTCCGAAAAGCCAGGGACCATTGTTCACTGTGCTAGAGGCAGGAACCCTTCTCCGAAGGGCCTTGCGCTTTTTGAAGCTCTAACAGAGGAACTTTGTTTATATGCTGGTCTCTTCCCAGGGGGTCTAATAACTGGCTTTTCTAGAACTGGCTGGCCTGAAGCAGAAGGTGCTCAGGGAAGAGGTGATGGTGCAGAAGACTGAAGCTTCTTCCCATTCTGTTGCACTAATTTTCCTGATATACCAAACGGATTTCCAAATGAGCAAACAGTGAGGCTTGGCATATTTTTTTAAAGTCTCCCTGATTCTGGAAATGTCTCTGGCTCAGAAACCTGCTGCGATTCCTCCATCTTCCACTGTCCAGTACGTCCTAAGGAGTACACTATAAGCAAAGAGAAAACATGCAGGCACTGGAAAAACACATCAACTCCCTCCAAAGAAAACTACTCCAGAATTTGATTCCTACACCCCCCCCCCTTGGTGAACAGCTGCTCTCTCCACCCCCCTCACAAAAGGCTGCTGCTTTAACTATCCAGCGCTCCTCTGCAAGTGCCAGCAGACAGATGCCGTATTCTCACCCTATGGCAAAGAGAGGGTGCTGCAGTTTCCCCCAGTATAGTGTATGTGAACTTTATAAGCTCAAGCATGTGGCAGATCCTTGCCATGTAACAGGACCCTTCGGAACCAAGTTATTGTGCTCACCTTGCTCATCTCTTCTCTTTCTTCCGCATGCATCCATATAGGCTTGTGTTCATCTGCAGGCAAAAAAGACCCCCCCCCCCAAAAAAGACACACTGATCATTCCCGAGGAACAATTTCTCTACGCTACATGCAGTGATTACTGTGAAGGATGCCAATATGTTAACTGTCAAGTAATTTATTTAAGTAGGCCATGAAGAAAGTAGGCAGTACTTATGCTGTGGACAACATGTGGCTTTTTCCTGTTTGGAGGGGCAGAGAAACCAGACCAATGAGCCGCCATGCGACCTGATGGCTTTCTATACTAATGGCAGGAGACCGAGGAGTGAGATCAAATTTCCTATGTTCTCAGGGTTCTGAAATTCAGACCTCCCTTTAAGCCAGGTGCCATCTATTCCCCTCCCTTTTTGCCCTTTTTTTCTTTCTACATACCATCCACAGAGCCAAATTCCTTCACATGGGCTCGGGTGAGAATCTCTTTGTAGAGGACCTCTGCATCCTTGTATTTGCCTTGTTTCAGATAGCAGGAGGCCTGACACAGGGAATGTGGGAAAAGCATCTTAAAACGTAGCACTGACTGTGCCTCCACCACCAATCCCGAGACACGTTGCTCTTTTCTCAAGATACCTCCATAAGACCCTGCTACCACCCAGTGGACCTACCAGGTTGTTCTTTGTTTTGGCAACATTTGGATCATCAGGACCCAGTCGAGACTCATAGATTTCCAGTGCCCGGCGATAGTAATATTCCACTTCTTCATATTTGCCCTGATTCTGGCACAATAGTGCCAGATTATTCAATTGTTTGGCCACATCTGGGTGATCTTTGCCTAGAACCTGAAGAAGCAGCAAAAGACAAAGAAAACCAGCTACAAAGAAAGAGGCTACAGCTGAATCTTCTCTTATTGGTGGGGAGAAGGGACTTAGGAATACCGTTAGAAAGATATATATCCTCCTCCCGCTGCATGAATCCTGCATCAGCCTCTCCACAGGTATTCCCCTGCATTCAGGAAGCAGGAGACTGGTAAAGGTTAATAGTACTAGGAGGTGCCACAGAGGCCCACTCCTAGGTGCCCTAGTGCCTTGGCCCTTGTTCCTCCAAGATACCTTTTCACGGATCTCCAGTGCTCGCTTGCATAATGGTTCTGCCTCCTTGTATTTCCCCCTTTTGCCATAGAGAACAGCCAGGTTGTTGAGGGTTGCTGCCACCTGCAGAATATAAGCACTCCTATATTAGAGCCAAGGAAGAACAAGGGGGAGCTGAAAAGAAAACAGGACAGGCGAGCTAGGCTGAGTATCTCAGCAATGTGCATTGAAACCCCATTACATTACAACCTCTGCTAATAGGGTTGCCAAGTTCTTACCAGCTGTCCAGCGGGGGAGAGTCCTTCCTGGTCAGGGCTTCTTCTGGTGCGCACGCTGCAATGACGTCACCCGGAAGTGACGTCATTGCGTCGGGCATGTTGGGGCAGGACCTCTCTAGTTTCAGGGAAAACCATAAAGTTTTCCCTCAAATTATAGAGCGTCCCCCCTGAAATGTGCCCGACGCGATGATGTTACCTCTGGGTGACGTCATCGCGCCGGGCATGTCTTTGCAGCCCAGCAATTTGGGGGCGGGGTTCCCCCTGGCGGCCCAATCCGGGCCGGTGGGGAGCGGGCTGCTGGAGTGGGGGTTTCCCTGCCCCCCAGGGGGACTTGGGAACCCTATCTGCAAGGGAAAGCACCAACAGAGTTTCAGAGTGTAGCCCTGTTGGTCTGCAGGAGAACAGCTAGATTCCATTCCAGTAGCACCTTAGAGCCCAACAAGATTTTTTTTCATTCACAGTTTATTAATTTCTATAGTGAACAATAATACAAAGTATTAATCTAATTTTCCAACGATCTGTTATATTATTCACCCCCTTGCAGGGCTCATTTCGTAGCAGGAGCTCCTTTGCATATTAGGCCACACACCCCTGATGTAGCCAATCCTCCAAGAGCTTACAGTAGCCCCTCTAAGAAGAGCTCTGTAAGCTCTTGGAGGATTGGCTACATTAGGGGTGTGTGGCCTAATATGCAAAGGAGCTTCTGCTATGAAATGAGCCCTGATAGAAAGTGTTCTCCAGCTCATCCACTGACTCCTATTATACCTAATTACTAAATAAGAATTACTTCCTATTCTGACTTCTGTTATCTTGTACCACCCGTTACATATAATTCCATTCAGTTTCCTGAGTTCTTCCTCTATGTTCATATTATAATTAAAATACATAAATTTGCATGACATTGGACATTCTTCAGTTAACTGTTTACTATTGCATACTTCCAATTTATTCTTCAGAAAGGCCAACTTCACCTAAAAAAGAAAACCAAATGGGACTGCCTCTCATTCCTGGGACTGAAAATCTCAGCAGAAAGGAACTCAGCCTTTCCTCCTCCTGTGAGAGGGCTTGGGGGGGCACTCCCCCTCCCTCCTCAATACGTCTACTGCTTAAAATTAAAACAACTTAATTGCCTTCCAACCCCTTTGCACTATAAACCCTATCACTTATGAAGAATCAAAGCTCATACCCCCAAAAATCTTATTTGGTCTCTAAGGTGCTACTGGACAGGAATCTAGTTGGACCAAAGAGTTTGTTTGCAGACACACCACAGCACACAATCAATATCAGCTATGCACTGCATAGGAAGACAGTACTAGATACATTAGGAATGTTTATAAAAGATGTCAAGAGTATGAATGTGTGCATTAAACAAAAGGATTTGATTATGTTACTCTACGAGGTGCCATGTCACAACTACCACCACCACATCATGCTTGGGCTTCCTTGTAGCCCTGTTGTCCAAGTAACTGCCTGTGAAGGAGGGCTGTAGGGAAATATTTATTTATTTATTTAGACTTATATCCCGCCTAGCCAGCACAAAGTGGCTCTAGGCGGCTCACAGCATTAAAATCAGTAACATACAAAAAATTCAGATAATAACTAATTAGATAAAACCACAGAACCCACTAAAAATGGTGGCAAATACAAAATCCAACACCAGGGCAGCAACTACAGCCCCACGGCCAGGAGGTTACCACCTGCAGATGTACCAGCCCAATACTTCAACTGGCTACTTACCCGTGGCCATTTCCCCCAGTGGCGGCCCCAAAAGCCTGGTGGAAGAGCTCCGTCTTGCAGGACCTGCGGAACTGCAAAAGGTCCCTCAGGGCCCTGATGTCTTCCGGGAGCTTGTTCCACCAGTAGGGAGCCGCCACTGAGAAGGCCCTATTCCTGGTGGTCACCAGCCTGGCCTCTCTCGGGCCAGAAAGGGTCAGGCGATGTTGTGTGCCTGACCGCAGTGCTCTCTGGGATATGTATGGGGAAAGGCGGTCCCATAGATAGGCAGGCCCCTGACCGTACAGGGCTTTAAAGGTTAAAACCAGCACCTTGAACCGGATCCGGTATGCTATAGGCAGCCAGTGCAGTGACCTCAGCACAGGCTGGATGTGGTCTCACACTGAGAGACCCATCAACAGCCTGGCCGCAGCATTCTGCACTAGCTGCAGCCTCTGGAGCTGAGACAAGGGCAGCCCCATGTAGAGAGCGTTACAGTAGTCCAGCCTCGAGGTGACCAATGCATGGATCACTGTTGCCAGGTCATTGTGTTCGAGAAAGGGAACCAGCCTGCCACATCCTGAAGCGCCTGCTCCAGGTCATCTGGGGTAGCCCTGGACCAGCCGCCCAACAACAGATATAGCTGGGTGTCATCAGTGTACTGGTGACAGCCCAGCCCATGCCTCTGGGCAATCTGGGCAAGAGGGCGCATGTAGATGTTAAACAACATCGGGGATAGCACTGCCCCGTGTGGCACTCCGCACAGTAGTGGGAGCCTCCGGGACATCTGCTCCCCCAGCGCCACTCTCTGTCCCCAACCTTGGAGAAACGAGGCAAGCCCCTGAATCCCTGTGTCGGCAAGGCGGTGGATCAGTAGCTGGTGGTCAACCATGTCGAACATGGCTGACAGATCTAACAACACCAGCACTGCTGTACTGCCCTGATCCAGATGCCTCCGAGGTCGTCCGTGAGGGCAACCAGTGCCGTCTCCACCCCATGACCTGGCTGGAAGCTGGACTGAAACAGGTCTAGCGCGGAAGTGTTATCCAGGAAGCTCTGCAACTGAACTGCAACTGAGATACATTATGTATCTCACTAGGACTCAAGGCAGATTACACAGAATAGGTTTTAATACCATCAGCAGGATGGGACATCCAATAGACAAAACAATAGAATCTGACTTACAGCAATCTGGAACAAACCAGAAATCAGAAACAATGTGAAGCAAAGCATAGGTATCAACACGACACATTAAACAATACAAAAATTACACAGGACTCTACCTACAGCTTGAGATAGTATGATCTATACACAGTGGTATAGTCTACAGTCCCTAACTCTTTAGGGCCCTTATCCTATTCACTCTATCACAGGGAGATCTTAAAGAATTCCTTCACTCTTCCTTTTCCCTGTGCGTTTTGCTTAACTTTTCCCTCCTAGAAGTCTCACCTTTTTTACTTCACAGCTGTGCAGCAGGAGAGTCTCAGAATAAGAACCTGTTTATTTCACTGCATCTCTCTCCTTGCTGACTTAAAGCCAAGGAGCCAGAGCTGAAACTCCTTCCTGTCCTGACAAGCCCTTTTACTATCTTTTCCCCCAGCCATGACTCAACCCACCATTACCCACCACGATGCTTCTGTAGGTCAACTGACAGGGTCATGTGACTCTCTTTTAGATCAGCTGACCCCTGGCTGTTGTGTTGCATGATTGTGTAACAGGTCTGCAGCCCGCATGACTGCTTTATGATTCCCACCTGCTCAGAAGGAGATCTGATACTTACTGCAGGGTGATCCTTGCCAAGCGTCTTCTCCCTAATAGACAGCGCATCATTCAGCAGGTGAGCTGCCTCTTTGTATTTGTTCTGATCCCTGCAGCATAAAATAAGGCACAGATAGTATGCAACACCAGAATGACAAGAGATCCAAACTACATGGAACCAAGAGAGAGAGAGAGAGAGCATACATGCCACACCTCATGTCTTCCTCTTCCTCACAGCTCTCCAGAACAGAGTTCAGCATGCTGGGCTCTCTCAGTACAACCCCCTTCCCATTCCACTTCCCTGCTCAAAAAGAGACCTTTATCTTTGCACAATGAGAAAAACCAAAGCAGGTTGGTTTCCGCACCCTTCTTGTTAAGTATTTGCCCACCCCACAAAGCAGCAAGGGCCTTGCTCTCACCTATATACTAAAGCCAGAATATTCAGCATCGTGGCCACATCAGGGTGATCATGGCCTGAAGTCTTCTCCAGGTCTTCTAGAGCCTGCTTGCAAAGAGGCACAGCTACCTCGTAGCGCCCTTGTGAAGCATACTGGATCACCAAGTTATGGAGCGTCCGCAGGCGTGCTGGGATCTCATAGCCACCTTGCTGGGCAGCCGCCACCGCACTGCTGTGTTGATGTGGCACTACAAAGATAGGTCATGTTAAGAAGGAAAGAAGAGGGAGCGGCTCCCTCATATAGAATTAGCTGGGGGGGGGGATTGCTTCTCCCTATTTCAAACCAGCTAGAGTACTTTCTGAAAACAGTGCTCAGCTAGTAAAGGTGACCCAGGCAGGCCTTATACCTCTACCCTCCTCACCGTCCAAGTTCCCAAGGAAATGAATGCAACCTACAGCCTTGGCCCTGATCTTCTTCTTCATTTGGAAACAAATCATCCAGGGAGTCCTTTGTCGAGTCACCTTCCTTCTCCTCCTAACCCACAGATGGAAAGACAACAACTATTAAAAATATTAAAAAGCAACACAAATTATTAATGTTTATTTAGGCAGGGAGAGTTCAGACCTCCAGCAAGGCCATTCAGTGCCCTCCTCAGCTACAAGGTAACCACCAGCTCGGTTATAGGCATGGGCTGCACCCACTGTACCCAGAGTGATCCATACCATCCAGTCCTGCATTAGACAAGCTCAAACAGGTGGAGCGCTCTTAGAAAGCTCACTGCCACTACCGTTTCTTAGGTGGAGCAAGGCACAGATATAGGCAACCCTGAGTTTGGATCCTCACCGACGGGGACACATCCTCATCATATTTCTTCAGCTGGTTCATGAACTCCAGGTGCTTCTTTTCTTCCTCGAGCTGTGCCACTGTTTGTTCACTGCGCTGCAGTTTCTGCTGGGTGTTAGCCAGCTCATCCCGCAGCCACTGGTTCTCCTGGCACAGCCTTCGCACTTGAGCCCGCAGTTTCTGCTTTTCCGACTCCACTGCATTCAGGTGGTTTGACAGAGCCATCATCACCTAACCCGAGAGAAGCAATGAGACCTTGGTCACGATGCTTGGGGCCCTCAGTCTATGCTTGGGGCCCATCTAGAGGCAGGTTCTTTGCCACTGAGTGCAGGAAGCTCCACCCCAGCCAGACCAAAGTCCTCCGGTACCAGTTAGGAAATGAGCACAAGGAATTCTGAGGCCTACCAGAAGAGTGGTCATTACATGAAGTCACAGTGGACAGTATGAATTGCCTGTTCTAATACCCTGCCTCAAGCTAGAAGGTAAGATGTTAGAGTTCAGCAAAGTGGCCCAAACTTACCTTGCCAAACCTGAGCTACCTCATGAATTCACCTTTCCTTGCCAAGGGGAAATAGGGTGGTGACTCCTATGGCCTCTGAAGAAGAGGGAAGTGGGCCACGGCAGGAGGCACTAAGTTGGAAATCAGCTTAGTGTGGGGCTGCCACATTAGGCAAGATATGGACTGGAAATGTGCCCAAGAGATGACAAAGGGCTCTGAACCACCCTACAGTTTTGTGCACCATATTTCCTTCTAGTCACCTTGGACCAGAAAGCAGGGAGGGGCAGGGGCAGATAAGGAGAAGAGATGAGGAAAGACAACATTGATCAGGTATTCTTTTTCTTCACAGCCATGCCAAACAAACCTACAGCTGCAAGTACTTGCCCAATGGGGTTATATGCTCACAGTTGTATATGCTCTGCTGAACATATTAAAATTCTGTACCAAGGTTACCCACTCAATGCATCTGGAAAAATTGATTATTCAAATTAAATTCATTTGCATACATCTGCTTATTCTGCATAATGCATTTCACTTTTGCAAATCATGAGGATGAGCAGAGAGCTAATGCAAGGTATCAAAGCCCCATCCACCCAAGGAATGCTATAGAGCTCTTCTCTGTTTGCAGTGATTTTATCAGACATTGCACGTTTTTCAAGCCTATCCTTGCAGCTATAAGGGCTAGAAACTTATCTACCCCCCCAAAAAAGAAAAGTGAAAGCAGTGGTATACTAGGTGCTCTGGTCTAGGCTTGATACCAAAATCTGCAATTTGCTCTGTCCTTCTGCAGACTACACGCAGCCCCACCTATACCGAAAGCAAATGTGTCGGGTCTGCAAGTTGAAGCTTCTTTTGAAAATGCCAGCAAGGGGTACGTCTCCACAGCCATCCTAGGCACTGTATTCCACTGCTTATTTAAGGGTGTCCCATATTTGTTCAAAGGTACACCCCAAAGGACTGCAGCTCACCTGAGCTTCTCCAAGCCCCAGCTCAATCATTTCCACAGACTTGCGTAGCAGGTTGGCTTTCTCGTGCACCAGGTTGGCTTCCTCATCCTTCTTCAGACACTTGATGGTTTCCAGCAGGCTGTGCAAGATCGAATTGTGTTCATTCTTCAGGGCCTCTAGCCCCTGCATCACGAGTTTGGTGTTGGAGATTATCTCCTCCTGGCTCAGTTTATCCATCTTCTCCTCCCTAGGGTATACCATTGTGGACATAGTCTTTCAGCTACAACCTCACCTAAGGCAGGACAGGGAAAGGGTAGGGTTACCAGAGAGCACAGTATCACTGTTTACACAGGGAAGATCCCACGAAACCACAGCTATGGACCAGCAGCTTCAGAAAACACATAGGAGATCCCTTACTCCATTTCCTGGAGGAGAAAATTCCCACAATGCTCCAGGGAAACAGAAAGAGGTGATGTGTTAGGACACAGCAGCAGCAGCAGCATGAGCACACATAGGCAAAAGACAGCTAAGTCAAAGCTGCCTTTCTCCCACCGCCCCCACGGCCTTGGGAACCAAGAAAGCCGATTTAGCTGTCATTTAAGAGCATGGGAGAAACTGAAGCAAGCACACCTCCTGCTTGGAGGTCACAGAGATCCAGCTAGGAATAGAGACACATAATGCATTTACATTACTTTCTTCTCTCTCTGATAGAAAACCTCTCTCTAGACAACAGAAATGAAAAAGCAACCTTGATGGTCAGATCCTAGGTCCAGCACCACATGTGAAAACAGGGATACCGGCTCTCTAAAACTAAGGGGAGTTTCTGGAACAAACCCGGACAAATGGAGAAAGTAAAGAGTCAAAGAATGGCTTAGTACTAGCAAACGTGTTTTGTAGCAACATGATCCTAACTTCCAATTCAGGATGTTTAAGACAAGTATTGTGTGCCCCTTCCCCCCCCCCCCCCATGCCAGAATTTGCACATGATATAACACCTGGAATGCACTATATAATCCTATGCAGTACACATACCACGAGGATTAGGGCTTATGGAGCCTGCCAGACTGGCAAGGGGAGAGAAGGAACCACCACTTTATTTATGAACCTGAAGCTAAACGGGGAATCCAGTTTCGGCTGCTTTGCTGCACTGGCTCCGACTTTTTGAAGATGCTCAGAAGTAATACAGCTTCTTCATACTATTTCTTTTTCACTGCAGGCAGCTCTGCAAAATGCTCCCCAAAACCCCCTAGATCCACGGCTGGACCCACATACACAGCCTTCAGTAGCAAGAGGTGCTTACCTCATAACAGCAGCCGAAGCAGTCTGCTCAGCGGCACCTAATGCTGCAGATACAAAGGCAAGCAAGGCAGCCTGGACTCACGTGATCCTACTGGCAAAAGATCGAGCTAGCACACTGGCCAGAGGAGCAGAGAACGGAGAAAGGGAAGGAGGAAGTTATCAGAAGAACTGCCTTTGTTCTCCGATAGCCCCACCTCTGTGTGTTCTGGGCTCTTTGCTAGGTGACCGCTGGCCTCCCCGTGTTTACCACTCGGAGATCCTCAATGAGAGTCTCTCAGTACTTCACCCCATTGGCCTCAAGGTGGCAACTCTGCTCCCCAAGGCCAAGGTGGAAGCTAGACAGTGCATTTATTGCTCCATATGGTTAGGCAGCAGGCGACAGGCAGAAGAACAGAAATTAGATAAAGTAGCTGTAAGGGACAAAGGAAGTAATCTCCTGTTCCTTTCCATTTTCTCTTCAAAAGACAGAAGGGGAGAGAGATGATCTGGCTTCGTTTGAGGGAGTGAGGACAGCTTAAGTTATACCAGCCAGCCCAAACAACCTTCCTTATTTCAGGGCACTGCAACAGTGCTATAGGAAAGGAGTGTTTAAATATTTAAATAAATAAATATAGCCACAGTCATATTAAAGAAGTTAACATTACTTTAAATGTAAGTATTGACAAAGGTCTTTTTTACTATAAGGTAAAGGTAAAGGTTTCCTGTGCTTGAAATCTAGTCAAATCAGATTCTAGGGAGTGGTGCTCATCTCCATTTCCAAGCTGAAGAGCCAGCGCTGTCCAAAGACTTCTCTGTGGTCATGTGGCCAGCATGACTAGAGGCCAAGGCGCACGGAACGCTGTTACCTTCCCACTGAAGCGGTACCTATTTATCTACTTGCAGTTTCTTGCTTTCAAACTGCTAGGTTGGCAGGAGCTGGGGCCAGAGATGGGAGTTCACTCCGGGTGTGTTCAGACATGCCATTTAATCAGGTTTAAATGGCCCTGCTCTGTTGCAATTATTTTTACTCTGGACAATCATGATGACATGGGGTTGTGTGTCGGGGTTTTAAATCACAGTCACAGCTTTCGTTTGACCGTTCTGCAGAGCACCATGATTTCACTGCTGTGACAGAAGACTTCCCTTTAAACTTTTCACCCAAAAATGGCCTCTTTGGGATCCCGAACTCAAAACTAGTGCCCGTTTAAATGTTGGTTTTATAAACGCGGGAGCGGAGCTCCGCTTATGTGCATACCGCTGACGCACAAAAAAAATGGTGGACAAAAAGGAGAAGGGGATTTAAACTATCGGAAGTGGCTTGACACCGGAGGAGTGATCACACAGGGAAAAATGTGGCTTTAAACGGGAGAGCTGAGAAAACACCAATTGGGACCCGGTAACAAAATACTCCAGCTTAAGGCAGGTTTTGAGCAGGAAACCAACAGATCGGGATGGGAGGCAGATGTTGCCGTGTGAACGTGCACATAAAATCCGTTGTTGATCAATCACAAAACCTGATCAATCACAAAAAGTCTGAACGCACCCTCCGTCACGCGGCACTAGGGTCTTGAACTGCAGAGTGACATAGCAATAAAATGAGCCCTCTGCATACCAGTTATGACAAATATCGAAGCAAAAATTACATGTATGGTGGCTTTTTTTTTTTAAAGGTACCTCAAGTTTTCCCTCAGAAAGAGGGTCAAGGTGGGTCACAAGCAAGATAGGTCATACAGCCAATAGGTAAATCATTTTTTTAAAGGAATAAAGTGAAATAATCAAATAAAATGAATGCTTCTTAAAATGCTGCAAGATTCTGCTCTGTGCCATTTTCATTTCTTGGTCAGATTAAACCTACTACAGGCAGGGGTCATTTTGTAAAAAAAGAGGTGCAGGAGCTCATTAGAATAACTCATTAGCATAACTTATTTGCATACGCCACAACCCCTGACATCACCAGAAGTATGTCAGAAGGCAAGAAAGAAAGAAGAGAGACAGAGAGAGAAAGAAAGAGAGAGAAGAAAGAAAGAAAGAAAGAGAGAGAGAGAAGAAAGAAAGAAAGAAAGAAAGAAAGAAAGAAAGAAAGAAAGAAAGAAAGAAAGAAAGAAAGAAAGAAAGAAAGAAAGAGCTGGCAGAGAGGAGACAGCTACTAATCCAAGCCTCAGAAATACCACTATTCTGGGAGGATAGCTTCAGTGGTGGCTGAAGCCTTCAGAAGGCTGGTCAGAGGAACAAGGACCTTTCCAGGGGACGGGGTCATTTTGCTGCAGCCATGACACAAGCAGGCATTCCCCCGGGGGGGGGGAGGGGCTGGCACCAACTCCCGGAGCTGTGCTCCCCCGAGCTCCTGCTCGAAAGGACCCCTGACTACAGGACCGCTTAACGCCAGTAAAGAAAGAAGGAACCTATGGAGAAGGCAAGAATGGAAGAGGCAAAGTGAGTAGACAAGAGCCACAAGGCAGGAGAAGGAAGATGTGCAAAAGAAGACAGGGTTAAAGCAAAGGAAGACAGAAGTCACAGTGCTACAGAACTGGTCAGTTTCAGCAGCAGTCTTGCACAACACAACCATAAGAAGAAATACACACAGGGCCCCTATAGAAAATGTCAGCTGCTCTTGGGCAAGCAGAACAGTAACTCAGCATACTTAACCGCCAATACAAGACTCCCTTCACTGCTTCCAGATCCTGCAGAAATGTCTGGTGCAGACTTTGGTATTGAAGTTTCAGGACTCCTTCCCACCAAACAATTCAGATTACACTTTCCACCCCACTCTTCACCATGGGCACTGAAATAAGAGTACAGTAGTTGTCACCCCATTCTGACCCGCTTTGGAAGCGGAGTAATCAGGCATCGGAGAAGTCTGGCTTTTATGGATGCCAGTGCTTTCAACCTGCATTTCTGGACATCTGAACTTCCCTGTTGCAAACTGAAGCCAGATGGGACGTATGAACCATCAGATCCGTTTCCACCTCTCTTGTTTTTGAGTTGTTGGAGATATGCGCATAAGCGCATGCGATTCCATATTTTTTTTAAAAACTGACCATATGCTGCACTTCATAGTTGAGGCACAGCAGTAATGTGGATGCTTGACCACGGGACAAGCACACAGGAAAGCCACCTCAGGGTGTGCTATCTGGTCAAACCTTCCCGCTACAACTTAAATCGGTACAATCTGCGGCACGCCCAGACTGCGCCAAGCTTGTCATCTGACCGCAGACTAAAACCCTGAGGATACCAAGACTGAATGTAATTCCCTTGGCATACTCAGGTTTCTCTCACGCGAAGAACTAGCAGTTTCTGCGAGAAGTGCTCCTGCATGGGTTCACAAGGTTCAGCATACCAGCCAAGAGGTTTTTAAGGTGGTGCCAAGTCCTGGTAACCATCCTCCATTGCTGCACCTTGGAGGCTGAGGAAGGATTGGTAGGCAAACGGAGAAGCAGACTATGACTCCCTCCATTCTCTCATTTGGCAAAGCTAAGCCCCTTCTCCCAGGATCTCCTCCCTTTCCCTCCCAGTTACCAGGAGCACAGTATTCCATCATGTTATTTACAATCCAATTTATATATATTTTTTAAAAAAAAATCCATGAAGAGGGCAAAGAAGCGCAAGCACATTTATGGATTTTTATTGCACACAGAGCATAAGTAGCAGCAGAAGGTTGCTTAAAGTATTTAGCAACACCAAAGCACCCAGTTTGCAGGGGCCTATTCATAGAGCAGCCTCATGATCATCAATGCTCACGCAAAGCACAGCACAGTGGTCAAAGTTTTAACCAGCACACCTGGTGCCCACTCCACTCTACTGGCCAATAGTGGGCAGGAGGTAAGACTTCTGCTGATGGCATCATGCACTACCAATTTATTTTTAAAAATCTGCATCAAAATATTGGCATGAGCCTCTCATTCCTGGTGGCAGTAACAGGCCTCAAGGCTTTTATCCTCAAGGACACAGTAACTGAACCCTGCCTTAGGCGTAAACCTGTATGGCAGCTAACAGTGTCCAACAGAAGGCCCTTGGGGAGACAAAGGATTCCCCTTTTTTGTTCTGTTTGAAAGGAGACTTAAGAGAAATCCACCCAAACCACCAAAACATGTTGCACACTTGAGGCACTAATGGCCACATTCCATATCACTTGTAGTCAGTGGAGGCATGGATAGTCCCTGTCCTGGAGAACAAGGAGAGTTGGTTTGTCTGCTCAGGATGGCATGTTGTAGGACTAGGGAAAGTAAAAATGGAGTGTTTTGTTACCTAAGGAATTGGTTAATAAGAACAAAGGGCTGGGTCTCTACAGCATCACTGAGTGTGGCACAGTCCCTTCCAAGAAAGGGGAAAAGATGTTCAGCCCATTGCCAGCAGTCAGGTAGATTTTCAGGCATAAATCAACAGGGATGGCATCTACTCTGTCCCCTTCACCAAGTGTCAGTAAAACAAGACAAATGGGTCTTGCCAGCTCCAATCCTTTATCTTATTTAACCACTGGTAACCTTGGCCACTTCTTTCAAAATTTCTGCCTTCAAAAGAGGAAGAGTTCTTCTGGTATCTAGAGTAGATTAGAAAGGTCATTCCCATAGCACAAAAGTAGGCGATAAGGCAAGAAATAAAGCACAATCCATTCACAGTTCAATAGCCCTGGAAGGAGGGGCTGCCTTCCAAGAGTCAGGGAAGTCTGCTTTGACAACCAATGTCCTGTTTAAAGTGCTTTGTCACTAGGGGGCGAACTAGGTTATGATGACACCTACATAACACCACCTTCCAATTTCAGATGTGTTTGTCAAGTGTTTATGTAACTACTTAGGGACAGGAATTGAGTAGTAGGCAATCACTATGCTGCAGCAAAACAATGCTATGGGAGCAATCCTAACCAGGTCTATTCAGAACAAAGTTCCATGTTATTCAGTGGGGCTGACTCCCAGGACAGTGGGGAGGGTGCATGGCTCAGTGGCAACGCATTTGCTTTGCATGCAGAAGGTCCCAGGTTCAATCACCAGGTTCTCCAGTGAAAGAATCTGTCACTACATGTTGTGAAAGGCCTCTGCCTGAGACCCTGGAGAGCTGTTGCTGGCCTGAGTAGACAATACTGACCGTGATGGACTGATGGTTTGGTTCAGAGTAAGGCAGCTGCATGTGCATCCTTAAGACTGCAGCCTACAGGCTGCAGTTATGCCTACGAAATGCTGTCTCATATCCCGTTTGGATAAGCTCATCTCTATATATATATATATATTATAAAGAGGAAACAAGTTTCCACATAACTAACTCTGTACCTTGAGGCAAGGAACTGCCATGACTGAGCATGCCTCCCTTTCATCCCAGATCTCACTGCATGACTCAGATTTGCAAAGGCATCTTGAAGAAGGAGATGTACCTTAACAACTCAGATTATTCCTCCTTCCTAGAGGGCCTGTATGTGCTTTAAAGATATACAGGTATTGTTGGGAGGAGAATTATCAAAACAATTGTACACATTACCCATGATGAAGGCAGCCTTGACTTTCAAAAGCTTATATCCTGGGGAAAACTTTGTTCGTCTTATGGTGCTACTGGGCTTGAATCTCACTCTAAATATTACCTAGCTCTTCACATTGGAAGACGAATAGGGTCTGACAGACAGGAGAAGAGAGAAAGCATGGGCCATTATATGTGGAGAGGGGCAGAACTGGAGCTCTTTTAAAAGTTACTCTCCTCTGACTTGTATCTTCTAATCATGCAAAAGTGTTTATGCATGGACAGGAAGGGGGGGAACTCAGTGGGAGAGCATCTGCTTGGCACACAGAAATTTCCAGGTTCAGTCCTCTGTATCTCCAGTTAAAAGGACCAGGCAGCCGGTGATGTGAACGACCTCTGCCTGAGAGCCTGGAGAACCACTGCCTTAATGAACCAACGGTCTGATTCAGAATAAAGCAACTTCATGTGTCCATCGGCAGGCGCCTTTGAGGCCAACTTGTTCTTATTCTTAAACCTTTCGCATTAAGTGTGCTTCCATTTTTAAATTCAATAAAAAGGTATGCCTCAGTTGCAAGGTTTGAGCAATGCTGCTCTAGTCTTTTAGTTAAAGACAGATGGAAAAACGTGCAGAGGATATTCTATGATATTGCCCAATAAGGAACCAATCGTATTATTTAATAAAATAAAAACAGCACAGTCCTAAGAAGTGTTACACCCTTTATGACGACTAACTTCAGTAAGCTTAGAAGAGTATAACTGTACAGTATTTAAAACCCCCAGACTACTTAAGGCAAGACAGCAGGATGTCTGTATCATCATCTTACCTCTGGCAAAAGACTTGTTGACTCAGCTGAGCAACAAGCTATGGTCAAATTGAGGTACTTATTCATTTAGCCCAAATGAAACCAGAACTTCAGTCTAGTGTGACTGAACTCTGGATCGCAGTCTATACATACATGCCCATCTATATACCTAATAGTGACGTGTGACCCCCATCTGCAAACACCTAAATCTGCGGATCGGGGCCACATCAACCCTTGAACATGTTTTCCTGCAAACTTGGGGGCCTTTCCAAGTTTGCAGGAAAATCTGAAATCTTATTAATCCCCCCCCCCCATCAAATGCAGAGAATGCACCTACCTCCAGCATATTCTGGCCTGGTGGCAGCGATGTTAAAAAGTGGCTTGGAGCTGTGGGGGCCCCAGTGATGGCTGTGGGATTAGGGGCAGCTGTGGTAGGCCTGGCAGTGGCTGGGAACCACAGCACAGTTGTGACGCTAAGAGGGGGAAAGGGATTTCCCCCCTCAGGCCCACACTTCCTACCTCCTCTCGATGCAGTTGCCACTAATGAGGGGGAGAGAAGCCTTCAGGGGCCAAGGGCCACACAGAGCTTGCTGGCATCATAATTGGGAGGGGAAGGGAAATCTTGGCAGACCTGGTGGCTGGGAGCTGCACAGGGCTCACTGCTGCTGTCAACAGTGGGGGGGGGGGGGGAGAAGCCTCGGTGAGCCCAGCAGCCACATGGGGCCTGCTGCCATCGATGGACAGGCTTGGCGGCTTGGAGCCTTGCTGGGTCATCACTGTTGACTGGGGAGGGAGCCTTGGCAGGCCTGGGGGCTGGGAGCTGTGCAGGGCTTGCCAGCATGGACACTGATGGCCATGGAGGAGAAGCCTCAGTGGATCTGGCTGCTGGAAGCTGTGTGGTGCTTGCTGGGGTATGTGTATGAGAGAGTGAGAGAGAAGCCGGGTCCAGTGGCAGCAATCAAGGGGGGAGTAGAACTAAGGTGTGTAATGGATGTCCCCACGATTATCACCGGTCCCCCCTTATTTTATCCTAAAGGGCTGAAATAGCAAATAGTTTTTGCTGTTAGGGAAAAGGTGGACCAGATGAAAGAAATGTGAAATCTTCGGTATTACTGTTCAAGGGCTCCTCTCTCTGGTCACTTATCTTCCCACTCTGACAAAGTAACTGTAGAGCTCAGAGAACCTGAACCAGTTTCTTTATTCAGAGACCTTGCAAGACAGACTGTTTACACTGCCCAATAGGGAATTAACTCTGCGTCGGCCACTGTTTTCCTTTGGCTACACAGCCATTCCTAGAGCAAACGTGGTTCCACACTAAGACCAAATAATACTCAAAAGGCCTTCTAAAGAAGACAAGTAAACATACATTTGGGTGGCTTCAAAACATTTTGCATTTGGGAGACATGGAAAATGCATTTGAATGTAGAAGAGAAGAAGAGACTGGATTTATACCCTGCCCTTCAGAGTGGTTTACAATCCCTTTCCCTTCCCCTCCCCACAACAGATACCCTGTGAAGTAGGTGGGGCTGAGAGAGCTCTTTCAAGAACTGCTCATGAGAGAACAGCTCTGAAAGAACTTGTAACTGACCCAAGGTCACACTAGCAGCTGCCTGTGGAGGAGTGGGGAATCAAACCCAGTTCTCCCAGATTAGAGTCCGTGCTCCTAACCACTACACCAAACAGGTAGTAGGTCAGACACAGATCAGAGCATGCAAGATGAAGTGCTCATGCTCTCATAGTTTGGCCTGGTTGCCAACTCTGGGTTGTGAAATTCCTGAAGATTTTTGGGGCAGAGCCCAGGGAAGGAGGGCTTTGGGGATGGAAGGGAACTCAGTGGGTTACAATGCCATAGAGTCCATTCTCCAGAGCAGTTATTTTCTCCAGGAAACTGAACGCTGTCATCTGGAGAGCAGCTGTAATTCTGGGAGATTGCCAGACCCTACCTGGAGGTGGACAACCATACATGCAGTTCATGTCCCCATAGTGAGGCAGAGGTTTTGCAGGGGAGCAGAGGAATTGGGGAAGATATGGGAGGGGAGGACTCCTGCTAGTCAGCAGCAGCTGAATACAATTTCCCTGAGTTTGTTCTTCTCTTTTTCTCTCTGCACAAAGGTATATAAGGCTGGGGCATGCCCAGAGATGTAAGCCAAAGGACTCTTAACCAGAGGGCCATGCCTAGAGCTGGGCAGAAGATCACCCAGGGGAAAGAGAAGATTAGTGTGAACATTTGAAGCCTTCACTCTCTGCCCTTGCTTTTGTATTTTCTCTGTGTACTGTTAGCCACTTTGGGGCTCCCATTCCCCTGGGGAGAAAAGCAGAATATAAATAAACTGAATAAATACCCTCCAGTTCAGTCCCTGGCATCACCAGTTCAAATAATCTCAGCTAGCAGGTGTTGGGAAAGACCTTTCTTTGCCAGAGAGCCATTGCCCATCAAAGTAAATAAGTACTGAACTAGGTGGATCAATGATCTGATTCAGTGCAAGACAGCTTGATGTGTTCCTCCTGGTCACTGTAGAAACATTCTGTGATTCAGGGCAGCATGGCTTGGAAAGGATTCCTTCAGCATACCTCATCCCCCATAAAGTAGTACGCTTCCGCTCATTCCAGCATCACATCTCCATGCAGGCACCCTATTTTAAAACTGAGCTATGTCCTCGCCCTATGGCAGTGGTAAATTATCTTCTTTGCATACTGAAGGTCCCAAGTTCAATGCCCAGTATAGCCAGTTAAAAGGATTGGGTAGTAGTTGATGTGGAAAAACCCTGCCCAAGACCCTGTAGAATTGCTGCCAATCAGAGTAGACCATAAGAACATAAGGAGAGCCCTGCTGGATCAGACCAGTGGTCCATCTAGGCCAGCACCTGTTTCGCACAGTGGCCTACCGGTTCCTCTGGAAGGCCAACAACAGCGCACAGAGGCCGAGGCCTTCCTCTGATGGTGCCTTCTCGCACTGGGATTCAGAGGCTGACTGCCTCTGAACATGGAAGTGCCCTTTAGTCACCAGTTTGGTTACCATACTGACCCTGATACACCAGTTGCCTGACTCACTATAAGGCAGCTTCCTGTGTTCACATGCTATCACCGGCATAGATGTGAGAGTGCTGTGGTGCTGTGTATTTGTAGGAACCTGCACTAGAGCTAGGGTTGCCAGGTCCCCTCTGGCCTCCAGGGCTGGGATGGGTGGGGTAGGGTTGCCAGATCCAAGTTGGGAAACTCCTGGAGGTTTGGGGATGGAGCCTGGGAAGGGCAGGGACCTCAGTGGGGTACAATACACATGGTGCACCCTCCAAAGCATCCATTTCTCCAGAGCAACTAATCTCTGTAGTCTGGAAATGAGCTGTAATTCCAGGGCATCCCCAGGTCCCACTTGGAGGCTGGCATCCCTAACTAGAGCTACCCTCAGCTTGCCAGAGTCTGAGATCCAGTTTGTACAACTGGCACAAACAAGCAGGAAAGTCCCGTTCGGCCCCCCCCCCCCCCCCGGGGAGAGACTACACACATGAGTAGGCCCACTGGAAAAAGAAACACCCTACACTTAGAAAATTAGCATGCCAGGGAGAAGAGTTCATTCCAGACTTCTCCCTGACATGCTGGAGGTTTTGCAGTAAAGCATGAAGTGGGGCAGTCCAGGAAAATAACCAATAGATCTTCATGAGCGCATAAACTGGCATTTGTGAGCCTGTTGATTAGACATGGAAATTACCAGGCTGTTCTGTAGCTGCTAAACCCTACTAGAAAGCATTCAGTCTGAGAATCCTGAAGAGCCCCCCAAAAAGAAGAGAACCTTCCAAGCAGAGCTTCTAGAGGGACTATAGTTTGAGGACACACAGTGTCATGTGGTAGGCACGGGGTCTGAACTCTGGCCTTCCAGACCAAAACTAAACCTTAATCCAATCACACCAGCAACCTGAGCTCTGCAATGACTGCTGCAGCACATTGGTCCCATCCTTAGGGCTGCCACTTCTCTTTGCATCGTCTGCTGCTGATACAGCCATGGTAACAGCCATGAGAAGCCTCACCATGTCTCAGTGGCCCTGCTGGACTGAGAGGTCAAGCTTTATCTTTCAAAGAACAGCAGCAAGTGCAAGCAAGGTAGCAGCCATAAATGGAGGGTTTATTAAAAAAAGAAACAGAAAGAAGAAGCAGATGAATGTCATTTTGTTAACATGGCTGGCTGGTGTTTTTCATTCTACGGATGCGTCAGGCAGGCTTGGAGCATCACCAGACTCCAGCTTGCCAGGTTACCGCTATACTTTGCTTGAACTGGGAAACGCACAGCACAAAGGGAGCTTTAGGAGCAGGCAGGTTTTCTGTCCTCAGGAGAGAAGCAAGCCAGCTGCTCTCTTCTGCTTTGTCTTGCAAAGCCCCACCCTGACATGCTCAAACAAAGCTATCGGAAGAACACCGAGTTCCGTTCAGTCCAATCCAGCGAGCTGACAGCGTGATGGGCCTTGCTATACATAGGCCTTTGCTGCCTGATCTACCTTACATTCTCCCAAGAGGGGCTGCGTCTGAATGCAATAGTAAAGACCAGCACAGCACAAACCTTCGTTCTTCAGCTCTCCGAGAGTGGAACACCCCGCCCTGACCCAGAGAAACTTACACTATGAAGACAGAGCAGCTGGCTTTCCATGGTATCCTCCTCAGACCAAGTGATGCTGTACTGCAAGATGGTGTGTGTCAGCTGCACACAGAGAAGACGAGCATCTGCTCATCTAAGCTCTCTCTCCCCACCGGAGACAAGAGTTACAATGCAGATTGGTGACCCACCCACTGCAGCAGCAGCAGCAGCAGCAGATGCAGCTAGACTACTGAGAAACCGCAAACACTCTCCTGCAAGCACAGACATGCATCAGCACAAGCCACTGGTCTCTGGGAAGGCTAAGGGACCACAAGCCAGAAATAGTCCCTCCTGCAGCAACAGCCATCAAGCTCAGCTTTTTCAGATGCCCCATCTTGAGCGTCCATAGGAGGGGGGCTGCAACCCCAGGGCTCTAGAGCCAAGTGTGGCTCAGTAGAGAACCAAATACAGTGCAAAAAATCAAAACAGTTTAATTAAGGGGTGGTGGTGGTTGTTTTTTAAAAAATATTTATAGCATGCTTTTAGTCTGGAAATTGTTAAATTCATTTTAAGCTGTTCAACTTTTTAAAATCCTCTGAATGGGTTTTAATTTATAACTTTTAATGTTTGTGTTTCATTATGTTATTTTTTAAGCCACCACTGGCAGGTTTCTCAAGAGAGCTGGTATAAAAATTCCCCTAAACAAACAAACAAACAAACAAATAAAATCTTTAAGGTATATTAAATGGGTGGGTGGGATGCTAGAATAACCCATATGTGAAGGGAATGGCAGGCAAATGTTTTTATAGGACTAAAGGGCTTCTTAGATAAGTTTTACAGAAAGGGAAATGGTAGAGGTGAATAGTTGCTAGTAATCAAGGTGTGAACAGATTTGTGCCATTGCACTAAAACAATTGTGCAGAGTGCTTCTGCATATATTTATCACATATTACAAGATCTCATGGGTGCCACTCTCTGATCAAGGACTCAAAGCAAACAGTGTTCAGGCTGCAGAAACTTTAAGGATTGTTAATCAACATGTCAATTAGTAATGGTTATCTGTATGTTTTCAGTTACATGAATGGGCTTTCATATACCAGCCCTTTGTTGATCTCTTGCTCTGGCTGATGACATAGTTTGGTTCTAAGTGTAAAAGGTCGCAACTCTCCGGTTTTAAGCCTTTGCTCCAGCAAACCAGTTGGCCTTCAACAAGTCACACTTCAGCAAGCCATTCTGTCACAATACATAGTCCGTTTGTCAAGAGATTCAGTGCAACAGCCTTGTAGTGAGTGAACAGGTCTTTGGAGCAAGCGACAGCCGTTCAGGTGGCCCACCGCTATCTGCATGGAACTGTTACCAGCTTTTTTCTACAGCAATATCAAAGTCTGAGCTCTTCACAATATAAACAGCAAAAACCCTTTTCTAAAGACCTTTGAACAAATCAGCTCAGATGTCCCCAGCCTTGTTTGCCCTTTGGACATTTTGGAATTTTGAGAAAATGTAGTGTCACCACCATCAAGATTTGGATTAGGGTTTCTGGTAGTCAGGGAATGGCATGTCACATGAACACACCTTATACTGAATCAGACCATCAGTCTATCAAAGTCCGTATTGTCTACTCAGACTGGCAGCAGCTCTCCAGGGTCTCAGGCAAAGGTCTTTCACATCACCTACTATCTGGTCTTTCCAGTGGAGATTCTGGGAATTGAACTTGTGGCATTCTGCATGCCAAGCAGATGTTATACCACTGAGCCACAGCCCCTCAGTTCCTGTATTTCCACACACACCTTGATCTTCAAATAAGACCTTGCTGTGCATGCCTTGGACTACTGAACAAAATCTGAGTCCAGTACCACTTTAAAGACCAACTTTAGTGAGTAAAATAAGCACGGGATAATAAGCACTTGGACCAATGAGTTTAGGAAAGTGGCTACAGGAAGAAGAACCTTTCGAATGGTCACATCCTCATTCTAGAAGCCAAAGCTTCTTTCCAGAGAGCTTTTCAGAAAACTGTCAAAAATGTTTTCTTTTTCACAGTGTCTTTGGTGAACTCCTGACTGCTGCTTTGTTTCTGGATCCTCCTTTAAGCATCCTTAAATTGTTTGATGCTGCCACGAGCAGCTTTGGGGGAAAAGCTTTGGCTCTGGAAGGCAGGACATACATGCAAAAACACTTAACGGCTCTCCAACTTGTTGAGCTCCTAGGGACCTTTCCACACCCATCTTTCAGCCTCGACATTCCTCTTGCCTTCATTTTACACAAGCTGTGACTTCTCTTTTGCTATTTCCCCCTCCAAAATCATGACCCAACCCTTAGCTCATGCAATGAAGCATTTGCTTCTTCTTTTAATAGCATGCCAGAACACATACCCTCCTTACCTGCTGCCTTAAACATGTAAACATACCTTACCTTCCTCAGAAGGCCAATAAGTATGCACACACTAATACACGTTTGGCTGTCTTGAGCTAAAACAAGGTTCAAAACTTTAAACAAGTCTAGGGTGCGGCTGGGCTTTGCTCCTTGGGCAGGACAAGCACTAGCTGTACGTACAAGGCAGCCTTGTCTCCTACTTATATTAAGAGCGGAGAAAACAAGGCTTTTACTCTGCTTCTGGGTAAATATTAACTCAGGTCTACCATTTCCTAGCTGGCTTAATTCCAACCTCACCCAGTGGGCTCTGTGGTTGCAAATGCAGTTGGACTCTGTACCGCAGCATGCCAAGACGCATATGTGCACATCAAGGGGATACTGAAAGTTAAAACAGCTGACTCAATTATTGGAATCAGTCAACACGGAAAGATGGGTTAATAAATATAGAGTTAAGATTGCAGAGCTTCTAAAAACTTCAACTGGGCCTTACTATTTTTCGTACCTGCATCATAAGTTACAGTAGAGTTATCAAAGTCTACAAAGTCTACTCTGCTCATCTTCTAAGCAGACACCAAAATTTGGGACTATAAATGAACCAGAAGCTGCACTATCATCACATCCTCTTTTTTTATGGATATGACAGTGGCCAATGACAATTCAGACCTAACACCATTCTATAGTGCTATACAGGCTTCTGGTAGGCACACAAGTCAAGTGTTCAAATATTTCAAATATTTATTATTTATTTACTAAAACATTACCTTGTGGTTCAAGGCAGCTTACAATACTCACTGAAGCTAAGAATTCTACTGTGTAAGTTTCAGCTTACCTTTTATATTTGACTATAAATAAGGCCCATTGTGGAAATAAATACAATAGGCTCTAGAAAGAGGCTCTGGGTGGGTGCCTCAGCCTTGGGCACTCAGCTTCAATTTGCTGTGGCAACCTCAGCAGAGTATAATGACACAGAGTCCACTGTTTTCTTCAGGGGAACTGATCTCTGCCATCTGAAGAGCAGTTGGAATTCTGAGTGATCTCTAGTCCTCACCTGGAGACTAGAAACTATGGTTCCCCAGGAGGAAATGGCTGGTTTGGAGGGTGGAGTCTATGGCATTGCACTTGTCTGAGGTCCTACCTCTCCTCAAACCCCACCTTCTCCAGACTCCACCTCTCAAATTTCCAGGAATGTCCCAACCTGGACTTGGCAACCCTATCTCCTTCCCAGCCAACCATCAACCTACCTTTATCTGCCCTTTTGACTTCACCTTTCCATCTCCTTCCCCCTCCCTGCAGCCTCTACCTTGGAAAAGTACAGTCTTTCTCCGCAGTGGGGACCAAAACAGCTTACATCATTGTCCTCTCCCTCTTTTGATCTGGCCAACAACCCTGAGTTAGGTTAGGCTGAAAGTCTGTGACTGGTCTGAAATCACCCACTCAGCTTCCACAGCAAGAACCTGGGTCTGGCAGACCCTGCTCTGAAGCACTAACTGCTACCTCACACTGGTTGTCATGGGGGGCCACCTCAGCAGGGTATGATGACACAGAGTCCACCATTTTCTTCAGGAAACTGATATCTGCCATCTGGAGAGCAGTTTTAATTCTGAGTGATCTCCAGACCTCACCTGGAGATTGGCAACAATGGTTACCCAAGAGGAAAAGTTCATCAGTCTTTCTCTGCAGTGGGCACCAAAGCAGCTTACATCACTCTCCTCTTCCCCTTTTGATCTGCACAACAACCCTGTGAGGTAGGTTAGGCTGAAAGTCTGTGACTGGTCTGAAATCACCCACTCAGCTTCCACAGCAAGAACCTGGGTCTGGCAGACCCTGCTCTGAAGCACTAACTGCTACCTCACACTGGTTGTCTTGGGGGGCCACCTCAGCAGGGTATGATGACACAGAGTCCACCATGTTATGCCACACTGGCTGTCCTGGGGGGGCTGCTGCTCGTGAACAGGAGCAAGCAGCCAGGCCTAGTTAAGTCATGCCAGTCAGGTGTCATCAAATCACCTAAAGGAAGGTGCCAGGCCTAGGGTAGCCAACCTCCAGGTGGAGCCTGAGGATCGCTTGGAATCACAACTGAACTCCAGACAACAGATCTCTCTCCCTCTGGAGAAAATAACTGCTTTAGAGGGTGAACTTTATGGCATTCTATTCAGTTGAGGCTTTTCCCCTCCCCAAATTCTGGCTTCCATAGACTCTACCACGAAATCTCCAGGAATTTCCCAACCTGGAGCTGGCAACCCTAGTTAGGATTGGATCCAATGAGTTTCCCACAAAGGCCAAAATAGGCCTGGAAAAGGCCTCCTGCTCCTACCTTTTTACTGACAGAACCAAGCTTGGTTGCCTAGCAACAGCTATTGAAGAGAAAGTGAGCCCCACAGCAGGAGAAGATAATGGTTTGATGGTGGGTGGTTCACCTTTGTGGCCAGCCAGCCACAAAGGAGCCAAGCAGAAGTGGCAGCAGTAGAAGCCTCTTCCTGAGCAGGGAACAGCCATTTCAGTAGCTAGCCAGACATGAAGGAGCAAAACAGCAGCAGTAGAAGCATCTTCATCAGCAGAGACAGCTATTTTGGCAGTTTATTCAGACAGGGAAGAGTGGCCAAGCTGGCCGTGAGTGGGGGAGAGGAGCAGACCCAGCACCCAGCCAGTGGCACACAAATACACTTGAGTAGCAGTTGACGGGTCAATGGTTGATAGAGCGCACAGCACAGCCAATGGGAGAGCTGGAAAGTGCCAGTATACTAGGGCTTTTATATATATATATATACACACACACACACACACATATATATATATATATAGGATACACTATCATTTGTTAGCATGGGCATGAGTAAGGGCCCCTTACCACCTAGCCCTGCTACAATTGGGGGTGGGAGAATGTAACAGCATATCAAAGATTCTCCTACCGAGAGCCAGTGTGGTGTAGTGGTTAAGAATGGCAGACTCTAATCTGGAGAACTGGGTTCGATTCCACATTCTTCCACATGAAGCCAGCTGGGTGACCTTGAGTCAGTCACAGCTCCTTCAGAGCTCTCTCAACCCAAAAAATAAGTCTAGCTCGCTACCTAGTGGTGTATGATGCTAATGAGCTAGAACGTAAAGCTGCCAGACAATCTTCAGATATCCTGGCTATACTGCACACAATGCCATACGGTTATTATTATTATCTTACTGACCACTTGCTGTAACGGCAGGCATCTCCGGGCACAAAGAACTGGCATACTGCCTTTCACTTTTGGCTTTGCCTTTTGTTTACTTCTTGTCACTTTGCTTTGTTTGACTTTGTAACTATATGCTGACTCTGCTGTTTCAGAATAAAAGCCAAAATGGATCATTCACATTTAAAGAAACCCTACCCAGTGTTGCTACTATTAATTAAAAAAATAATTAACTTTCAATGCCCTGTAATTTTATTGTTTCCCAAGAACAGTTAACTAATTTATTTTTTGTAATTGGTGTGTTGATAATTAAAATACCAGCTTCTGTTGTTCTTATAAAGTTAATGCTTTAAAAATATGTTGTCAGTATATAATCAGTCAATTGGTCAAAGCTTTCTTGGCTGGCCAAACGGTCTACTATATACAGGTTTGTTTGCCACTCTCATAACCCATGAAGGTTTATGGAGCAATATTTATTCCTTTAAGAAATAATAAATATAGTATTTAATAGGATTAAATGAGCAATCCTAAACAGGTCTGGTCAAAATCCAGCTCAGGTCTATTCAGTGGGGCTTACTCCCATGACAGTGTTCTTAGGATTTCACAGTAAACCCTTGACTTCTTGCACCTACAATGCCACCAAGACAACTCCTCACATAACTGAAGGGCCGCTCTGGGATGTAAAAACACATTAATTGACTCAGGCCGCTGTTCAAGGATTGGTTACTGTACCCCTTTCCCTCCCTTCTATAAAGCCAACTCCTGAATCAAAGGAAAGCAAAAAAAGGACAGCTTGGATAGAAGAGCTGCCTTTTTGCTACATGTAAATCTCTGAAGCCAAGGAGTCTATGGGGTAAGTCACCCAATATCTTTAAAAAAAACAAAAACAAACCCAGACTCCGCAATGAGAGTTCAAAACAGGGGCTATCATAGTCAGATAGTTCAGGCAGACACATGGAGTTCTCTAATGGCACAAAGGGAACAGGTTGTTCGCAGTGTCCCCACTACACCTTTTCCACACATCAGTACCCCTGATGACAGTGCAGCTCTTATAGCCCAGACGCACATAATATGCACCAACTCTGTACTAGGGCTGCCAAGTCAGCCCGGGAGGCGGGGGATCCCCCACTACAGAGGTCCCCAATCTGCCGGCCCGGATTCAGCCGGCTGGGGGAACCCCACCCCTGAAGTCGTCCAATCAGGACAACTGCCCCAGTGTGATGATGTCACTGGAAGTGACATCATCACGCTGGAAGAGGACTCCCCCCCCCCCCCGCAGGCACCTGGTAAGCACTTGGCAACCTACCGTACAGAACGTTTGTTATGTTTGAGGCTACCAGCACCAAGTAAGCCTACTTTAAATCACACTTCTATTCAATTGTGGCAAATGATTTAAATTGCATCAGGATCAATGGCTATGAGGTGCTCTATGGAAATCCAAGGGGAAAACCTCTCAGGCAAACATCCTCGATAATGATGATTGCCTGCTTCTGGGGTAATTTATAAATTTTATTTAAATAAGACCATAAACAACAAGCAAGGCATGCTAAAGTACAGGAAGATCACTACTCAATCATCCAGAGCAGACTGCAGCATCTGGCAACAGCCAACACCACCCAAAAGGGGAGCAGCTTTTTAACTGCAGTGAAAACATACCTTCCAAGATGCATCCCATTTCAGTTAACATAAGAACATAACAGAAGTCATGTTGGATCAGGCCAGTGGCCCATCCAGTCCAACATTCTGTATCACAAAGTGGCCAAAAAACAGGTTCCATCAGGAGATCCACCAGTGGGGCCAGAACTCCAGAAGCCCTCCCACCGTTGCCCTCCAGGCACCAAAACTACAGAGCATCACTGCCCCAGATATAGTGTTCCATCAATACCTTGTGGCTAATAGCCACTCATGAACCTCTGCACCATATGTTTATCCAATCCCCTCTTGAAAGTGACCAGAACTGTACACAGTATTCCAAATGAGGCAGCTCCATCGATTTATATAGGGGCATTATGATAGTGGCTGATTTTTCAAACCCCCTTCCTAATAATCTCCAGCATAGAATTTGCCTTTTTTATTGCAGTTGCACACTGAGTTGACATCTTTAGTGAGTTATCTACCATGACTCCAAGATCTCTCTCCTGGTCAATTACCACCATCAATGTATAGTTCGGATTTTTTGCTCCAATGCGCATTACTTTGCACTTGCCCGTGTTGAACCTCATTTGCCACATTGATGCTCACTTGCCAAGTCTTGACAGATCTCTCTGGAGCACCTCAAAATACTTCCTGATTCTCACTACCCTGAACCACTTAGTGTCATCCACAAACTTCACGGCTTACTCCCAACTCCAAATCATTAATGAACAAGTTAAAAAGCACCAGACCTAGTACCGAGCCCTGCAGTACCCCACTGCTTACCACCTTCCACTGTGAAAACTACCCATTTATACTCACTCTGTTTCCTGTTAATTAACCAGTTTTTAATCTACAAGATGACTTGTCCTCTTATCCCATGACTGCTGAGTTTATTTAGGAGCCTTTGATCAAGAACTTTATCAAAAACTTTATGAAAGTCTAGGTAAACATCTACCAGATCATCTTTGTCCACATGTTTGTTCACCCCCTCAAAGAACTCTAAAAGGTTAGCAAGACAAGATCTTCCCTTACAGAATCCAGGCTCAATAGCTTTTGTTCATCAATGTGCCTACTAATTCTGTCTTTGATGATGGATTCCACTGACTTACCCAGCATCTATGTTTGACTGGCCTGTAATTTCCCAGATCTCCTCTGGAACCTTTTTTTAAAGAAGGGGGTTACATTAACTATCTTCCAATTCCCGGGAATGGTGGCAGATTTTGATAGATTGCATATTTTTGCCAGTAGATCCACAAGTTCGCATGTGTACACCATCTGGGTCTGGTAATTTGTCAATTTTTAATTTGTCAATCAGTTGTGGGAACCTCCTCTCTTGTCACTTCAATCTGACTCAGGTCTTTCGATACCTCTCCTGAAATCGGCAGTTCTGGAGTAGGCAAGCACTTCCCATCTTCCACAGTGAAAACAGAGGCAAAAAATGCATTCAGCCTCTCTGCCATTTCCGTCATCCTCTAATAATCCTTTTACCCCTTGGTCATCCAAGGGCCCCTCTGCCTTCCTGGCTGATTTTCTGCTTCTAATGTATTTGAAGAAATTTTTATTGTTGGTCTTTATGTTTTTTGCAATATGTTCCTCAAAGCCACTTCTTGCCTGTCTGATCACCGACTTGCATTTTATTTGCCAAAGCCTGTGCTCCCTTTTATTTACCTTACTCCAACTAGCCTTCCACCACTTAAAGGAATTCTTCTTAGCTTTTACTACTTCCATTACTTTGTTCATTAACCACACAGGCCTTTTTAAATACCTATTCGTAACCTTTCCTAACCTGTGGTATACATTTTCTCCAAATTTCCAGTATTTAAAACTACAATACTGTCTCCAAGCTTCCTGAAGGGATTTGACCATCTTTACCTTTCCTTTCAGTTTCTTCTTCACAAGCCCCCTCATTTGAGAGAAGTTACCTCTTCTAAAATTAAATGTAGCAGTGTTGGTCTTTTTGAGCAACTCCTTATTTATATAAATGCTAAACTTAATGGCATTATGATCACTGTTTGTTCGTTTTTACTTTTATTCCACCGTCCCTGTAAGAGGGCTTGGGGCAGATCACAACAACAATATACAATAATCCAATATTTAAACACAATAATTCAATAGTTAAAAAGTTAAAAACAATATAAATTAAAATTGGTAGTGCTATCAGTTGAAGTGCAGTAATCTCAGAAGCTGGAGCCACTGGGCCTCTAAAATCTTCTCAGTCAGGGCCGCATAGGAGATGCCGAGCTTCAGCAAGGGAGGCCAACTTGATTGGATGCCCACCTCCTCATCCAAAGGCCTGGCAGAACAGCTCCATTTTACAGGCCAGGCAGAATGACAGGAGGTCCCACAGGGCCCTGATCTCAAGCGGGAGCGTGTTCCACTAGGCTGGAGCCAAGGCAGAGAAAGTCTTGGTTCTAGTTGAGGCTAAGCGGACGTCCCATGGGCCAGGAACAACCAACAGTTGTTGGTTGACAAAGCACAAGGCTCTCCAGGGCTCATGTGGGAAGAGGCAGTCCCTCAGATAAGTCAGTCCCAGGCCGTGCAAGGCTTTAAAGGTCAGTACCAACACCTTGAAATGGATCTGGTACTCAATAAGTAGCCAGTGCAATTGGTGTAGCAGCGGCTGAATGCATGCCCCACACAGGCAATGCAGTCAGAAGGTGTGCCGCCACATTTTGCACTAGATGGAGTTTCCTCAGCCTCGGGGCAAGCCTGCATAAAACGAGTTACAGTAATCAACCCTGGGAGTGACCATTGTGTGGGTCCCTGTAGCCAAATCCTGGGGGGAGAGGTAGGGTACCAATTGCCTGATCTGCCGAGGATGATAAGAGGTCGACCTGGCAACTGAGGTGACCTGGGCCTCCATGTTCCCAACTAGTGCTATCACGTCTACATCTCTCACCATGTCCTGAGCATTACTTAGGACCGAGTCCAGGATCGCCTTTCTCTGGTACATTCTGTGACCATCTGCTCCATGGCACAGTCATTTGTTGCTCACCTCTGTTCAATATGAGTTAAGAAATAAGTAGGTTGCCATGCAAAATTAAATATCCATTGTAGAAATACAAAATGAAAGCTGCTTTATGGAGACCCAAAAACTATCTCAAGGAAGTTGAGAGGAGAATTAACTAGATTTAGCAACCACTGCTAAGAGTAATCCCAGGAAAGGGGCCTATCATCCTTGCTCGTGGCCACTGCCAAGAGACAGCAAAGTCAGAGAATGGCATTAAGAGCACTATGCAAATATGCTCCTGATCAGGCCAGCTGTGCCTGAGTGGGTGCAACTAACTACATACTGCTGCCAAGTATGACAGTGCAGCTGAGGACATGGTGACCCCCCTTCTTTTTCAAATGCTTTCAGCCATCTAGTGCCCTCCACTTCACCAGCTATCGCTAATACGTTGTACCTGTGATGGCATATAAATTACATATGCACTGATGTGCTTATATTATATAATGAAAGGCATCAAATTGGCAGAGATCTGGGTGGAATAGCTGGAGTAACTTCTTCGGTTCACAAAGGTCTTATTATAATGTCTAGAAATTGCACATGCCTTTTTTTAATTGTTGGGGCCTTCCCTTCACTCCTGTAGTGATCCATAAAGCTGTCTGACAAACACTGTGACTCCATCCCGACAGCCTTCAAGAGAGGCTGGGCAGACTTCAGGTAGCTCATATACACAACATGCCTGTTTTTAAAATCACAGAGGAAGTGATTCCCACCCTGCTTGACTAATATAGCCACACACACTCCCCACAGAGAAGCCAGAGTGGAGCAATGGATGGGTTGGTAGAGACAACCAGCCTTTGTTTTGCCAGGAAGCTTATTGGGTGGCCTTGATCAAATTGTTCTATCTCCACCTAACAAATCCCCACAAAGCTGTTGCAAGGATAAAATGGGATACCCCCACATATACGGTCCTGATTTTCTTGGAAGAAAGGTGTCAACTTCATTTTGTTTGCTAAACAGAAAATGGGAGGGAGGCAGGATAATAAGAAGTAAAATTAGAGGGCTCCTGGGTTTCCAGGTAGCATATTCTCTCTTAATTCCAGCACTAACAGTGCCATCCTAACTAAGGTCACATCCTTCTAAGCCCATTGACTTCAGTGGAATCAAAAGGGTAGAAGTGGCGATCTGCGATAGTTGTGGCGGGTGCCCCTCTTTAACTTATCACCCTTGCCAGGGCCTGTGTAGCTCCCAGCCACATACATCAATTGCCTACAGGCCTGACACTACTCCTGGCCTCCTGGCTCCTGGCAGCCCGCCTCCCATTGCTGACATTGGCGAGGGGCACAGTCCACCTACTGGTTTTGCTGCCAGGCCTGCTGCAGATTCTTCTCCTCCACCTCATCGCCACTGTTGTCCCCTGGACCACCACAACTCCCACCCATCTCCCACCATTGCTGACAACATTGGCAGGCCCAGTGCAGCTTCTCCCCCCCCCCCATCACTACTGTTGGTGCCACCACAGCTCCCCCTACCATTGTCAAAACCCTCACTGAGCCCAGTATGCCTCCCAGCCTCCACTGCTGCTGCAGTCCCCCCACACTACCATGGCAATTGTTGGGGGTGCCACAGCCCCCAAGCACCCCCACCACTGTGAATATCTGGAGAAGGTATGTGTATTGTCTGTGCATTTTCAGATAACACTCTTATTTTGGAGGGAATTTAAGCTTCCCCCAAAGTATTTTATTAAGATTTCAGATTTTTCTGCAAACCTGGGGAGCTTCCCAAATTTGTAGGAAAGTCTGTTTAGTGTCAATGTGGCCCCAATCTGCTGATTTAGATATCCACAGATGGAGGCTAGACTTCACTATTAGATATATACCGTAGATAATTGTTCTCAGGATGGCACAGCAGAGCCACCTGTGGCAGTTATTTGCCGTAAAAGAAGAATTCTGCCTTTTTTGTAGATGGAAAGGCAATTTTTTTACCTTACATCCACACATTTTCACAGTTTGTAGTTTTATGAAAGCCTGTGATGTATCCCATAGTACCACATTTACAAACAACCTGGAAAGTCCAGAAACAGTGATTGTTTGGAAAGCTGTAGAACGTACATACCTGTAAGCTCCCATTTTTCTCCTGTTTACACTAAAAGGCAAGGATTACATGACTACGGCTCTCTCTTCTTATCATCTGGATACTGGATAAGGTACATTTTCTTCTTGAATCCTCCTGATGCTAAAACTCTATGAATGAACCCCACCCCACCCAGTATGAACCTTAATCATAGCCCTGTTTTTTTTAGTGTACCTTGCCACTCTGTTTTACCAATGGCAAATTCTAGCTTTATCTTTTCAACACAAAAATGTAATAAAATTTCAAATCCACCTGGAAATCTATGTTCAGAGTAAATTATTCCACCAGTTTCTTCAATCTGACCATTTTGTGCAACACTAAAGATAATGCTTGAAAAATATTCTAGCTATTTTATAAAAGAGCAAGTGCCCGCACCCTCTCCATTTCAGAGCAAGACATATTTTTACCCCATTGGAATGAATGAGAAGTTAGTTCTGTCTAGCTTTTCCCGCAGTTTTCAAGTGGGATTTAGGGGAACAGATTTCCTCTGATTTGGAGCTTTTGTTGTTTAGTTGATCACAGGAATCCTCACATTGAAGAGGAAGCAATTTTGCCTAAACAAAACTGAGAAGAAAGAATGAGATAAGGCAAGAATTTTATGTGCCTGGCTGGCCAAGGCTGCAGAAAGGGAATCCAAACATTACATTTTCCCTCTTAACAAAATGAGCAGCCTCTATGGGAAGGTGGTGAACCCAATTAAGTGTCCCCCCCCAATCACTTTGCAATTTTGTGTGATGACATTCTGATGCCTCTAGACTTCTCTTTGGGTGTCTTGTTCTTTTTCTTTTCTTCTGGTTCTCTTCTCTATTGCACATCTACTTCTTATTCAGTCTCCTTTTATATTTCCCATAGCAACTACCCAAACCTTCTTAGGAAGGCCTGCCTCAGTTCTGGAAACATGAATTTACAGCAGTCTGCTTTGTTCCCATTGAATGGCTTAAAAGGAAAACTGAGATTGCCTCCTAAAATAAAGCTATATTGAAGCTGCCACAATGTATTTCCAAATTTCCAGCAGTTGTTTTTAATAGCCATTATATATTTCTGCATTTCCAACAGCTGGTGTATTTTTTTTGTATTAAAAGTTGAGGTTCACTTTGCTTATATAGACAAAAAGCATTTTTTTTGGGGGGGGGATATAGACAAAAAGCATTTTGGGGTGGGGTGAGGGGATAGCAAAGAATTTCCCCACCTCCAGAGGGTGAGGCACTTACTTGCTTTCTGCTCCGTTCACTGATTGGGGTGAGATTTATGAGTTGAAGGAGGCAAGCACGAAAGAGCAACTACTATAAATGTTAGGTCATTCATACCCCACCTCTTCAGATACCTGCTCATGTCAGGCAGCTTTTTTCCAAGGACAAATGATTATGTGGTTACATCAAGAATGTCTGGATCATTCAATCACACCCAGTGTGAAGGCAGGACATGTAACTCCCCCCCACACACACACACAATAGAGGCTGATTGGAAGGAGGCAGATCCAGAACTGCAAGTCAGACAGTGACACAGCAGGCAAGCTCCACCACTGGTTGGTACTTTAGGGTGCAATTCTAAGAACACTTCCCTAGTAGGAAACTCCATTTAATACAATGGTTTATTTCTGAATAGACCAGTTTAGGATTTCTCCCTTAGGTTCACTAGAGCCTTTGATTTACTTCTTATACTACAAACAGAATATACAGTTTGAAAATTACTAATGTATTATGAGACATGTTATTATAGTTTGCATTATGCACAAGCCCAAACCAGCTCAGTTCCAAATCTTCAGATTCTGCTGAGGGCTAGGCAGCTACTGCCAGAGTTTTCTTAACATCCTTCTGAAACAGTAGTGGAAATAAGACATACTCCCCCAGAATGTTCAGATTTCTTACTCTTCCCTCACCAAATCATAGCTTTCCACAAGACATACTCCCCCAGAATGTTCAGATTTCTTACTCTTCCCTCACCAAATCATAGCTTTCCACAGGCCAAGATAGTATTGTATAAGTACTGGCTCAAAGATTCCCCCAAGGGATAGGCAAACACTAGCTATAGTCTGCAAGGTTCAAAGACAGGATCCACAATTTAATCCCTTGGTAACCATTCTGAGTCTAACTGTGTGTGTGTGTGTGTGTGTGTGTGTGTGTGTGTGTGTGAGAGAGAGAGAGAGAGAGAGAGAGAGAGAGAGAGAGAGAGAGAGAGAGAGAGAGAAGTGCCATCAAGTCACCTCCGACTTATGGTGACCCTATAAATTAATGATTTCCAAAATGTCCTATTGCCAACAGTCTTGCTCAGCTCTTGTAAACTGAGGGGCATGGCTTCCTTTATGGAGCCAATCCATCTCATTCAGGTCTTCCTCTTTTCATGTTGCCTGCAATTTTTCCTAGCATTATTGTCTGTTCCAGTGAATCTAACTACATTTGTACAATATGCATTTAGCTACCCTTTTTTCTGTACTTTTCCAAGCATTATAACATCCTTTTTGAGAGATAAGGCAACCCAAACCAAATGCAAAATTTGAAATGCGGGCATGCTATATCCAAGCCAGTAGGGTACAACGGTAGAGTGTCGAACTAGGACTGGGAGGATCCAGATTCAAACCCTTGCTAGTCATGAAACTCACTAGCTGACTTTGGGCCAGTCATTCTCCTAGCCTTATCTACCTCTCAGGGTTGTTCTGAGGATAACATGGAGAAGGGGAGAACCACATGTGCTACCACTAGCTTCCTGAAGAAAAGGCAGAATAAAGATGTAATAAATAAACTAATAATAAACATGGCATGTTTGTATAATGCAATGTGTAACTTTATGGGAGATATTAATGGCAGCAAATTTACTAGTTAACTATCAATCAGATTTATTAATTTCTTTCTAGTGTAAACACAAATAGCATTGATGCCAGCCTTAAGTGTTAATATTTAAATAGACAGGTGGGATGTAAATATTCCAGTAACTCACATAAATACCTGATATTTTATTCGAATGCTTTTTCTGAGAATTCACAACATTTAATTTGTCCTTTCACTGAAGTGGCTTCTCAGTGAATTGCCATGATGACTCCTTTTTCTGGGATGCTAGAAGGAAATGAAAAGTCTCTACTGCATCCCTATAGTTGTAATTTGATGGCCTAGTTTGCATCACTGGACACTCGCTTGTGTGGAATCTGATCTGCCATTTTGTCACCCAGTCCTCCAATTTATAGAGGTGTTTTGGGAGTTCTCACAATCCACCTAGCACAGCTTCTTACAAGAAATAGTATCTGAATAACTGGCTATATCAGCTCACAAACACAAACAGTATTTTGCTAGTGAAGCAGGCATGGAGATAATGCAGTTCTTACTGAGCAGAGTACTGTTGTCTGGTACATTTCTAAGAATTCCTGTTCCAGGATATTTACAGTGCAATCCTAAGAACACTTTCTTGGGAGTAAACTCAATTGAATAGACTCGAGTAGGATCCTGCTTAGGACTGCACTATTAGGAGCCAGCTTTCTTTTTGTATCTATCTGCTAAAATTGACAAAAAGTGACTACAATTTCAACACAAAAACCAAAGCTAAGCTATCTGAAAGGCAGCATTTTCTCTAATCTTTAGTTGACTGTTAGGTACAAAACTGCTCTCTTATCCTTTTAATTACACATGATTATCTAGGGTATATGTTGAAGACAATTTAGCCATGAATGATCACAGTATATACTATAGCCCTATTATAGCTTGTAATTACAGAAAGATTTATACCAGGACAAACTAGTTGTTTCCAAAGAAAACCCCAGAAGTCTCTTTAGAGAAAATATTTCTAGGAAATAATAAGCCATCTAGGGAAAAGGATTACTCTTTTTGGAAAGAGGCAACACATCCAGGCTCCTTCCAAGGAAACCTTCAGTTTGGAGATGCCCATAAGCCAAGTGTCCAATTTACAGCCAAAAAGTCTTATTATAAATGTACTCTTAATGGCTACCACACCGCAGTAACTTTTTAGGGTTTTTTTTTATATTGTATGTTGGTTTTTAATCTTGTTCTTAGTCTAACAAGTTTGTAAACTACCATTCCACTGATTAGCTTACAGTGTTGCTGTAGCACATCTTGACTCTTTACTGTTTACGAAATTTAACTGGAAGACACACTTCATAATCATGAAACAGTGTAAATGAATACAAACATCATTCTAAACTTATGGGGAATCCATAATCACCATTACATTGGCTCTAAGCCACAGTCTCACTGGAAGAAAAGTGCCATGGATCAGTGATAGTACTTCTGCTTTCCATGCAAAAGGTCGCAGGTTCAATCCCTGGCATCTCTGGTTGCAAGAATCAAATAGCAGATGACATGAAAGACTCAAAACCTTGGAGAGGTGCTGCAGGTCAGGGAAGATAATATTGATCAATCGTCTGGTGCACTATAAGGCAATTTCATGGGGTATAAAAGGACTTCCATTATTTTTTACAAGAAGGATGTATAAGTCTACACTGCAGGCACCCAGTTGGAATCTCAAAAGGGAAGAGAAAACACCTGCTCTGGGCTTGGTAAATACGTCAGAACCATTGGATCAAGGCCAATATTTCTATGACTATTCCCTAGCTTTAAAAAATAATAAAACATCAATACTCTTTGGCTATACAGGTAGCTATAAAAGAGCCCACAGTCCTCTGTTACAGTCAACATCAGTGTAGAAGCCAGAAGTATGAACTATTCACACATATTACTAATGCAAACTTATGAAGCTGCTACAGACACAGTCTAATTATTTGTCTATACAGACTAGTTTCTCAAGCAGAGGTCTCTCCAGCTCTGCTCCTTGAAGTCCTTGATTGAAAAGGTGGAGACTCCAGGGATTGTGTGAGAATTTGGGACCTGCTGCATTCTAAGCATGTGCTAGAAGACCCCTATTCAAAAACTATGTGCTAGAGAATGCAGCCAACTATCTTCCCACACACTGAGCAAGATGAAAAAAAATCCCCTAACCAGGTTTAAAATGAAAGAAGCCATTAATCTTTATTTATACTCTCCAAAGCAAGTTTTTGAATATTCTGGAATAATCCAAGCACAAACATATTTCAAGGATTTTGCCAACAAACTTCAATTCTCTCCCTAGTAATGATACCAACTAAAGCAGCACTTTGAAGAATACCCTCCTTCTTCTCCCTGGCCATATTTCAGTTCAGTATCATTTTCAAGAACAGTGATGCTTTAAAAAGTTTAACAATCCTGGGCACCAATGCTTCCTCTAAGCTGTGGAATCTTGTGAGCAAAAATTCTACTTTGTGAGCTACTAGCATTAAAGTTGTAAGCTAGCGATTTGGCTACTGCATAAATTAGTTTGCTCTGGAGCCATCCTCCTTGAGCAAAGACAAAAATGTGTGAGCTGGAGGCTAAAAAACTCTGAGCTAGCTCACACTAACTCATCTTAAAGGGAACACTGCTGGGCACTAGTGCAAGGTATGCTGGAGTAGGAGTCCTTTGGAGCAACTGAACATGGAGCATGCCCAGGATTTTTTTAATCTGTGCAACATTTGAATGCACCAGCTATTGAGGTGTAAATAGAATGCTGACTAGGAGCTTCCCACTCTGCCATGGTGTGTGACCCTGGGCCAGTCACTTTATCTCAGCCTGAATTACCTCACAGGGTTGTTATGAGCGTAAAATGAAGATGGGGAGAAGTCTGTAAACTGTTTTGGGTCCATGTTGGGAAGAAAAACAGGGTATAAATATCTAAAAGCCTTGTATAAATACAACTAATCTCTTGCTTTGACAGGTCAGACCTCATAGCTTTGTGAAAGGATTAGTTCAAGTGTAACAACAGCAAACCTTTTATTGCAGCCCTATCCTATGCGAAGCTAGGCACACTTATGCCCATTAAAACCAGTGGACATAAACACACCTAACTCTGCATAGAATTGCAACCCTAACTACCTAATCCCTAGAAAACAGTCTCAAAGAATCCATTAAATTCCCTGTTCCAGAAGGCCTCAGCCTGCAGCCCCACGGGTGAGATAGCATCATGGTTATAAATAGCAGGATGGTGCCACATACACAGCAGACCTTGTAGCTAACCACATACATGCCAACCCTTCCCCTAATACAGAGATCAAAACTTCCTCAGACATCTGAATGATTAACAAAATGGTATAATCCAACAGACAGCTTCTAACTTTTAGACTGGGGTGGGAAAAAGAGCACAGGGAAATAGCTTGACAATCCTAACATTCGTTGTAAAGTAGGAGAGAGACTGGAAATAATAACACAGTTGCAGAACGTTGCATCAGAAAATTTTCACCACCTCCCAGTTAAGAAAAAATATACCAGACATAAAAGATTTTCCTGGCATCAGAGTAGTGAATTGGGAAGGGATTAGTTGGATGTGCAGGACAGATCCCTGATTCCCTAATTCTCAAAGCAAGAAAGAACAGCACCTGATCCCACGTCAGAAATCCCAAACGAAGAATGCTGTGTCCCTAAAACACAGATCAAGGAGCAGACAGTGTAACAAAAAGCCAGAATGAATTTAAGCACACAGAACCCAAATTAACAATTCTGAATCTGCAAGAAGGGAATGACACCACTGTAGAAGAATAAGGGAATGCAGCTCTGGAAAGGAGTGTTTTATGGAATGACAGTGGCTGTCCTCAAAAATCACCTTGGCACTACCCTAGCAACAAGCGCACAGCCCCAGCCAACTTAGGACCCAGCCCATGAGCACAACGCTGCCCCAGCAGCTCACAAAGAAACCCTGTCAGTCTATCAAGCTATACAACTGCTTCTAGAGCAGAACTGCCAAGACTCCAGAATTTCTGTCCTTCTATTTTTTGTCAGTGCTGAACACACAGTCATCTTCTTTGGGTAGCCATTCAGAGGCAAAAATCTACAGCTGAGTCAGGGATGAGCAAGCAGCCACCAGCGGGATGATGGCACAGATAAAATGAATCTAGCTCCCAGGCACGCCATTTGCCATCAGCCTGAAATCGGACTTTAACTTGTGCCCGGAACAAAGCTGTGCTCTTGAGCATATGAAGAATGTCTTACCCCTTGTCAGAGCCCACCCGGGGGGGCCGGGGGTGATTTTCAGAATACAGCGCTTTATTTCCATCTAACCTGATGTCCCGTTATCGCTCCCCACCAACCATCACTACAGACCACGAAGGCCTACCCCTTCTGCCAGCAATACCCTAGTAGGTATTCTGTCCTCTTGCCAGGATGGCCGTGCCCTGAGTCTGACTGTTCCCTAAGCGAAGAGTTAACAGTTTCAGCCAGCAAACCCTCTACCATCCCTTTTCTTGAAAGAAGGCGGGCGGGGGGGGGGGGGGGGACACTCGTACCTGCTGCTTTTTCTGCCTCCTCCGGATCGCAGGATGGGAGCGCGCATGCGTTCCCCCCCCCCCCCCAACAAAGACCACGGCGGTTTCGGCGATCCCGGAGTTTGGGGTGGGGGACCTCACTCAGGCTCCTCCCAATGTGGCTGCAGCCCCTTTAAATCCAGCATGGCGACTAACTTCAGAATACGCCCGAGCAGATAGTCAGGGGAGGAGAGCGCTCCTTGGTTAGATGATGTAAAAACTAAGCTCCGCCTTCACTCATCCTGGCGCTCTTCCTCTGGCAGTCTGCAGCGGTGTAATAACACGAAAAATTCCTTGCTAATTTTGGGTGGAGAAAAGGGAAACTGGCAATTTAAAAATGTGCATTCATTAGTAAAGGCGCACGCGCTGTTTGTTTCAGAATGGCTTTTAGGCCTTCAAAATTTTAAGGGCAGATGATGTCAAGTGTTTAATTAATAATCTGTTTCTAAAACCTACAATTTGCAAATCTGTCTAAAAAGTTGCTTCTGTGATTACCATCTCCACCCCTCTTCTGGCCAACTTCTTTCCGGAGCATACCAGAAAATTTCAGAAGAAAATCAGCTTGTGTTTCATAGATTACTGCAAAACTTTGGCTGTGTGGATCCTGAGAAGCTTTAGCTGGTTTTAAAAGAAATGGTTGTGCCACAACATCTGATTGTTTTGATGTGCAGCCTATATTCTGGACAGCAGGCTACTGTTAGGGCAGAATAGAAGAAGAGAAGAAATTGGATTTATATCCCGCCCTTCACTCACTTGGAGTCTCAGAGCGGCTTACAAACTCCTTTCCCTTCCCCTACCCACAACCCTGTGAGGTAGGTGGGGCTGAGAGAACTCTGAGACAACTGTCCTTGAGAGAACAGCTGGTAAAGAGCTATGGCTTGCCCAAGGTCATCCAGCAGGTGCAAGTGGAGGAGTGGGGAATCAAACCCAGTTCTCCCAGATTAGAGTCCGTGCGCGTAACCACTACACCAAACTGGCTCCGAATATGATCTGAATATAGAGAAATAGAATAGTTTCCAGTTGGCAAAGGTATCAGACAAAGATTAATTTTATCTTCCTGTCGCTTCAGTCTATATGCAGAATATATTGTAAGGATGGATTAGATTTAGATGAAGGTGGAGTGATAACTGGTGGAAGGAACATTAACAATTTGAGATATGCAGATGATACCACATTACTGGCAGAAAATAATGAAGACCTGAGATGATTCCTGGTGAAGGTTTAAGCAGAAAGTGCCAAAGCAGGTTTACAGCTGAACATCAAGATGACAAAAGTAATGACTACTGGGGAATTACACAACTTGAAGGTCAATGATGAAGAAATTGAAATTGTTCAAGATTTTCTACTCCTTGGCTCCATCATCAACCAAAAGGGAGATTGCACCCACGAAAGCAGAAGGAGCTTGAGGCTGGGAAGTGCAGCCATGAAGGAGCCAGAAAAGATCCTGAAGGGTAAGGATGTGCTGCAGGCCACCAAGATCAAATTAATTCGTACCATGGCATTCCCCATTACTGTGTGTGAGTGTGAAGGTTGGGCAATGAAGAAAGCTGACAGGAAGAAAGTGGATTCATTTGAAATGTGGGGCTGGAGGAGAGTTTTATGGATGCCATGGACTACCAACAAGACAAATAAGTGGGTTCTAGATCAAACCAAGCCTGAACTCTCCCTAGAACCTAAAATGACTAAACTGAGGCTATTGTATTTTAGTCACATAATGAGAAGACAAGAGTCGCTGGAACATCATGCTAGGAAAAGTTGAAGACAGTAGGAAAGGAAGACCCAACATGAAATGGATTGGCTCAGTCAAGGAAGCCAGGGCCCTCAGTTCCTGAGATCTGAGTAACGCTGTTAATGATAGGATGTTCTGAAGGAATTCAAAGGATTGCCATGAGTCAGAAGTGACTTGACATCAGGCACTTAACACACACACACACACAACTCCTTTTGTACACCCTTTGGGGCTGCTATAACTCAGCTGTGACTTGATGGCACTTTCCACCACTGCCAAAAGTGCCTACGAGCATTGTAGGAGCCAGTGGTTTGACTATTTTTGTTGAATATTTTCATTTATCAATTAGTTCAAAATATTTAAGCTAAACTCATAAACTCTTAATTTAAGATGAATTATTCTGTAACATCAACATCCGTTTTTTTTGGACTAAGATCTGTGAGAGCTAGGTTTGAATTCCCACTGTGCCATTGAAATCTGTTGTGTGGCCTTGGGCCACTCACACACTCTCAGTCTAACTTACCTCACAGGATCCTTGTGAGGACAGAGAAGAGGACAATATTTTTCCCACTGGGAAGAAAGGCAGGGCATAAATGAAATAAATACATCAATTTGAAGCCATCTTTTTAGAATTACACTAATGAAATGTATAATGTTGGGTTTGGTTACTCTTTTGATGCATATTAAATGTATGGAAGGTATGGGACGGTTTCTAACCTGTTTTACAGTACAGTCCTATGCACAGTCTCCAGTATAAATCCATTGACTTAAGTTTCAACACTAAAGACACTTTCTTGGGAGTAAGCCCCACTGAAAATCACGAGAGTTCTGAGTAGGTTTGTTTAGGATTGCTCCCTTAGTGGTGTAATTTGGGCTGCAGTTTTATGGACACTTTTTGGAAGAATAAAGTGTACTGAATTCCTTTGTACTTACTGCTGAGTAAGGATGTATTGGAGCGATCTGAATGGCTGCAATTCTATAAACGCTTATTTTTTTCTCATTGAACTGGGTAGGGCTGAGTGGACAGGTACATGCTGTCACTGTTCAGAAACCAAGTGATAGATACCCCACATTAATTATTCCAATCCAGACTGAAACTTCTCGCGGGTTGTGTGCTGTACTGCTAGCTCATGAGAATTCCAGATCCATCCGTATCAAGAGGATTTCGCTAGCGAATTGTCTAATGAAAACGCGTTTAGAAACAAAAGAAGTTATTAACAATTTAATTTGGATTTTTCGCTTCGGGGGGAGAGGCACAAGAAAATTTTCGAGCTGCTGTACCTAGCAGCGCTAAATCCATTTTTGGTTTTGGCGACCGACTAAGATGCCTCTAATGCACACCAAAAGTAAAGAAGCACTCTGTAGCTACTGCCCCTTCCTCCGATGCTCCTCCCCGGGGTGTGACGCGCATGCCTCGTGGACTTCAGTCAGGAGAAGAGAATGATGGGTACAGTGTTGTGGGTCTTTATTTAGGGTGAGTGGAAATACTTGGGGAAAATATCCGGTTGTTGGGGGTTTATTGGCACGGACGCAGCGAGATAGCTTTGGCGTGGGGGAGGGAGAGTTCCGTTTTCCTGCCCCCCTCCCGCAGCCCTTGAGATACGCGCTAACGAAAAAACGAGGCTTCAATTTTGTTTGCATGGGGGGTTTTTTTGGCCCCCCCGCCCCCGGAAATAAGGCCCACTGAGATCACTGGGACTGTCTGCGGAGCAACTTGCGTTGAGGCGGGGAGGGAGTGTTTCTGGTAGTTCAGGGCTGCCATGTTATGCACATTTATTTGGGAGCAAGCCCTGTTAAATACATTGGGACTCCTGCATAAACACGGGAAGGATCGTGCTGCGTGAAAGAGTAGTGTTTCTATAAATCTTCATCCCCTACCCCCCGTTTGTCTCGTAGAGCCGGAAGGGCATGGCTAAGGGTTGCCAGCAATGCTTCCTCTAAGCCAGGGGTGGGCAATTGTTTTGGCTCGGGGGCCACTTTGTGGGAGCGGAGGTTAGCGGAGGGCCGCACCTTTTAAAATGATTGCATTCATTAGTTAACTTTGCATTTCAGAAAAGGTATAAATTGTATCATAAAAATCAATAAATATAAATTAAATATAATAGTGGTAGTTTTATTCAATTTATTTATTGTGCTGATTTCATATCATCTATAGCTGCAAGCACATTTAATTTTAGAATCAGTTTAATGAGACAAATGTACCCTATCACACTTTTCTACAGTTTTTTTGAAATCAGGAGTGGGATTGCTTGTTGAGATTCTCATCACAGCCTGCAAGTTAATGTCTGTCAAAGAGCATCTATATTTACTCTTGTTGATCTTCATGCAAGAAAAACTTTGCTCACAAATATATGTAGACCCAAATATAGAGAACATTTTCCCAGCAAATTTCTTCATACATGGAAACTTTTCAGCAGACAAAGATTTGCAAAAGTCAACTAATGTCACAGCATTAAACATTTCTTTCACAGTGTGATCTGACTGCATGTCAGTAAGTTCAAGCTGCAGCTCCTCAGGTGCTGTATCAATATCAGCAGTGATGGGATCAGAGAGCAAATTGAATTTAGGCTCAGTTTTCTTGAAGTCCTGAAATCTTCTTGGCGGGCCGCAAAAAACACTGTGGCGGGCCGCATGTGGCCCCCGGGCCGCCATTTGCCCACCCCTGCTTTAAGCTGTGGAGTCTTGTGAGCAAAAATTCTACTTTGTGACCTACTGGCATTAAAGTTGTGAGTTAGCGATCTGGCTACTGCATAATCATTTTGCTCTGGAGCCATCCTTTCTGAGCTAAGACAAAAATGTGTGAGCCGGAGGCTAAAAGACTTGTGAGTTAGCTCACACTAACTCAGCTTTGAGGGAACACTGATTGCCAGCAGTAGAACCAGCCCTGGTTGGCCCTGGAAGGAAGGCTTACTTTGTTGATGTTTGTGGATCAAATCTCTTAAAGCAGAGATGAGGCCCATACTGTTTTCTGCCAAAGGACAACTATAGTCTCTCTTTTTTTTTTTTACATATTTTATTGGGGTTTTTTTTCAAAATCTAACAGCTAATCTACAACTACAAAAGAAAAAAACTAACCTAACCTAAAATATACAAGGATCAGATTAGCTAAATAAAGTTTCATAGTTAAATATTTCCCATAGTAATACAAAACAGATATTGTCTGATTATTATCATAGTTTAATAATGCTGATACATCAGAACTTCAATCAAATAATAAAAACAGTATATAAGTAAATGTTGCTAGGGCTTCACATTTTCTAGATCTTCTCATTTTTTTCCTCTTCTGCCTCTCTTGGGAATAGTCTCTTGGACCCTGGATTGTTTAGGGGCAGCTGCCCCTATCTCAGAGATAGATTCTTCGCTTGTCTCGCTGGAACTGCCTCCAGAACTGCTACCTCTGCGCCCCCTGGCTAAGAGTCCCTTACAAGGACTGGGGGGGGGGGGGGTATCCAAATCAACTAGATCCCCTCCCAGCCTGGGCTTTACAGGCGAACTCTCTCAGAGCTGCGAGGAGTCACGCCCACCATTGAAACTGCCAAACTGGAAGCTCCAGGACAACTGTAGTCTCATCAAGCTCCTATATATTTTGGCTCTTTACTGGTGGTGACGGATATAATTGAAATTCCTCTTCAGTACTTTTCCTGTAATCTACCTAGCATACTGAAACCCATTTACACATGGATTGTTTGCTCTGGTTTTGGTGCTACTGGGAAATTTCATGTCCCAACAGCATTGTAGTGCTTCCATGCATTTCCTGTGTTTCCCCCATCATTTGTATGACTGCTCTCAAGCTTGCTTTGGTGCGCTGTTTTGGGAAAGATCACAGCAAAACTGGGATGCCATGCATGTGGATGGAAAAATCTGGATCTTCTCAGTCCTGTCCACATCTATAGCATTTTGCCTGCCTCAATCTAACACAGTGGCCATCCCCCCCTTCCCCCAAGAGCTTTTTAAAAATTCTGCAATTCACATATCATTATGTTATGGTAACTATTTGTCAGGTTCCCTGAATTCCCAACCTGCAGTTTTTCTAAGCAAGTCTTTAGATCCTTTTTTTGCAGAGACTTTTGAAAATAAATGAAAGCTGGGAGTTCAGAGAACCTGATAGATTGTTACAATGTTATAATGATGCATCAATCGCAGATTTAAAATTAAGGGGGGGGGGGGAGACCACAATAAAACCATTGTGGTGGGGAGGAATTGGGGAAGGGTAAATTCAGTAAAATCTGCCATGTGGATGCCCTATACCTGCTGCACTTTACCATCAGCTGCTGCTGCAGCAATGGAGAACCACACAAAACCTGTCCCTATATCAAAAATACCTCAGCCTCCAGCAGTCAGGGAAGAATATTAAATGCTTATGCTGTTCCCACATTCTTCTTTCCTTCCTTGATACTGGGGCTACTTGTCTTGTAGCATATCTTCCCATTAATGCACAAGACAGTAGTCTTTGTGATACCTTCCCACTGTTTCCTGTAGATGAGAGATCTGTGAGTCAGGACAACTTTACATATTAAGGATTTTCTGTGCATGAGTTTTATGCCATTAGTAAATGGGAATACTTTCCTTGTAAGAAATCTAGCATGTAAAGAAATCTCACAAGCTGTCCCTATGAAAAGCAAGGACCCGCAACAATGCCAAGATTATGCCCTAAAATGGGATGGTAGCCACCCCACTCCAGAGAGCTCTTGACTTGTCTGTTATTTAATCGGTCCTCTGGGGGAGGGACCAGTGGCCGTTGCAGATTCTGTAGCTGGGTGGCACTTGTCCCCAGCAATGCGGGTGTATCTCAGTATTCTTTTATTTATTTTTTTCTGTCTCTGCGAGTAAATCAATACAGTGCTCTCCCTTTTTAGCAGGGAGAAAGAATCACAGGCAATGGCTGTAAGTAGCTTGATCCGGAATTTTGGGTCCCTGCTGCTGTCTTCCAGCCCTCGTGTTTCACAGGTATGGAGATCTCATCCCTTTGTTGGCCATATCCTCTTCCTTTTTTTCTGATGTGGTTGTCTCTCATGTATTGTATATACTAGGGTATTTTAGCTCAGGGTAGGGGTTCTCAGTGGAGTCTTGTAACTAAATGTAATTATTTTTCTGCTGTTCGTGGCTTAAATTAAGCTTGGGTCTGCCAGGGCACAACTCTGAAATCTGTGTTAGGATTTGGCCAATGGCATATGCAGCTATAATAAGCAAGAGTGTCTTTCCTTAACTGTATACTCATAACTGAACTGAGCTTTCACAAATCTGGAATTAGAAGACAAAAAGGTCACCTTGGAGACAGTGACTTATATGAAGGCTTTGGCCCCAGCAACTTTTGTTTAATTAGTTAAGCACTGGCCTGTGATGGGTTCTCCAGAGGAGGCAGCTTACCATTAATTTGTGGTAAAACAGCTGCTTTCTTCCAGTGTGTGTCTCAAACTTTTCAGAAACCAACCAGAGACAAGTTCTTGTTTGAGTAAGGAATGGATGGAAGATAACAATTACATGTGGTTTGCTAGGGTCTGTGTGTTCCTAATTTTGGGAGTGCTGGAGCAGTAACTGGCCCTGAGTGGTAAAACATGGGAATTTTTGCTTATCCCAGGCAACCGTATCGTCCAAGCCCGTCTGTCTTGCTTGGCAATTCCATGCATACCGTGAAATTGGCACATCTGCAGTATTGTCTACTTCTAATCCGATGTGGAAATGTCGGATCAAGTACACCACAAGACCCATTGGCATGAAAAAAACAGGAGGCCGAGATCACACAGGTATGTATTCTTAAGCAGTGGCTGCAGTTATGTGGCCTCAGACCATTAAAGGTTTACTAAATGAGGGCAGTTCAGTGAGGCCAGTGAATCTTGTGTCCTTATCTCAGAGCAAGATATCCTCTGCATTTCCAAGCCCAAGCAAATCAATATGTTTTTTAATTACATTTTATTTATTTATTTATTTATTTATTTAAAAATTGTATAACATACAAACAGTTAACAATTCAACAGTGAAGATTACAAATCAATATGTGATGGGAGGAGTGAGGTTCAAGGGTGGGTGAAATGGGACAGAGATGAGGTATTGGCAAAAGCTGGGTGTGATGAGGCTACAAAAGCGGACCTGGGGTATGGTTGTAGGGCAGTCTTGGAACAGCAAAGTAGCTCTGGGTTTAGTCTGTGGTTTGGATCTTATTGAATATCTCCAGTGAAAGATTTCCATCAGTGGAGTGTGACTACTTCTGCCCTCCTCTTGTAATAGCCCAAAATGTCACCTGCAGTGCTGCTCCTGGGGGACAGAGGACCCTAGGAACAGCACATGGGCGGAGTTGAAGGCCTGCTGCAGAAGGGGGGAAATCTGTGGAAATGTTCAGCAGATCCAACCCATTGGTAAGACAGAAGACCTCTCCATTGGTTGCTTTGAGTTCTATGATGGAAGAAATATATTAAACGCAATCTTTGAAGCTTTGAAGGCAAAGGTCTTTTTCTGGGGTTTGTTGGAAGAGCAGGTTGAGGGCAAATGGGCATTTTGAAAAATATATACAATACTTACTTTTATTCCGTACTTTTAAAAAGTTGCATAAGTGGGCCTAATCACAGATCATTTAGCAGGGATGTAGCCAGCAGTGTTCATTCTGGAAGTTAAACTTGAAATATCTCTGGAAGGCAGAGAGCTACAGCTGGCTTGTGGATTTAGTGGCATGAAATTAACCCAGTTTGTAAATCTGTTCTTATGAAGTTGCTTTATACTGAGTCACACCATTAGTCCACCTTGCCCAGTATTACCTTGCCCAGTGAATGGCATCAGCTCTTTTGTGTGTGTATGTGCTTGTGTGCCTGGAAGTCATGGTTGACTTCTGGCAACCCACAGTGGGGCTTGAACGTTTCAGAGAGGTGGCTTGCTAGTATAAGAAAGGCCAGTGTTCTCCCCATAGAGCTGGTGGTGGACTTTCTCCCCACTGGGGAGAAAGGCGGGGCACCAATGAGCAAACGGGCTTACTTGTTGCCATGTAGTGGGAACTTTCTGACCTTGCAGGTCACACTTATAGCTGCACCTATGATCCTTTGCTCAGGAATAATTTTTCTCTGGGATTGGCATTCTCAATTTCTTAAAAGTCTTTGAATCAACTCATGCTCTCTCTCACTGTCTCTCTCTCTCTCTCTCTAATTGCATTTAATATCCAAAATTATGTGCAGCTACAAAGACATCCCTTTTGCCCATATTCAGGCTGCCACAAAAACTTTCCAGAATAACTCTGTTTGACTTTTTATGTGACGTTATTCTACAAGTATCGGGTAGCCACTGAAAAAGCCTGGACCATTGCAGAACGATCTCTAGACAAAAGGGGCACTGACAACAGACCTTGCGGGGCAGTAGTCTTCAGAGAACCTTATAGGTGTTATTTTTGTTAAAGTTCTTTGATTTTAGTATCTTTCATAATAGAAAACTAATAAGTGCTCTGCCTACCACAAGGTCGTATCAGAGTGCATGGAATCGGAGGGGGGCATAAGCAGCGCTACCGGATGATTGATTTCCGAAGGATGCATTATCAAGAAGGAAAGGAGCCTGAATCCTTTGAGGAGAAAGTGATGCAGGTCCGGTATGATCCGTGCAGGTGAGCTGTGGTGAGATTTTTTTCAAAGACTCCGGGGGGGGGGGGGGGATGCCAGCTGGTGCAGTTCTGGCTCAAAGGATTTGTACTGCAGTGTACTTTTCTCCTTTATCACTGGGAGTGATGCTTGCATCATGAGCTGACCATTTCTCATTGGGCTGTCTTACTGCCCATGGCAGATCAGCTGACATAGCTCTGGTGGCTGGAGAGAATCGGAAACGCTGGATTGTTGCAACAGAAAACATGAAAGCTGGTGACATCATCAAAACTTCAAAGCGCATAGGCAGGATGGCAGGTAAAAAAAATCTGTATCTTCCACTGAGAAGGGAAGGGCGTTGAATAGCTTGGGTATAGAATGGATTTTTCCGTTTCCTCAGATGTGTTGCGGTGACTATTTGAGTATGGCACAGCCCATGGGGTGGTTCTCAGCTAAAGAGTTGACATTTTTTCTCTTGGGGAGGTTCAGCAGAGCCTGCGGATATCACACTCAAGGATGGAATGGAGCATTGCCTTGCTCCTGTAAGACCTTGTGGAGAATCAGGAGGGGCAGGATCCACTAGACAACTCAACTTCCTCCTTCTGAGGCTTGAGGATAAAGCTAGGCACTCTCTGGGAAGGAGCGGTTGTGCATGAGCTCTTTTTACCAACTAATTCTGCCCAAGCTAAGACAGTGGTATGTGGTCAGGATATTAATTTAGTTCTGTGACTTTCTGTACTTTTGCTTTGTTGAGAGCTAACACAGTGCTGTGATTTTTGTCCTTCCAGTCTTGGCTAACGAGGGGGATGCCTATCCAGTTGGGGCTCTGCCAGTAGGAACTCTGATCAACAACTTGGAGAGCCATCCTGGAAAAGGATCACAATATATTCGAGCAGCAGGTCAGTATTGGACTGAAGTCAGAAACAGGTTGTTGGGGGGCAAACCTGGGCAGATAGTCAGAATCCAGAACAACAGGAGACTTCCCTCCCCTTTTTTTATAATTTAGGGGTGAACTTCTCTTTCTTTCTTTTTAACATTTTTTTACAATTTTACAATTAATGCTTATGTCTGAAGAAGTGTGCTTTGCACACAAAACCTTACACTTTGAATAAAACTTTGCTGGTCTTAAAGGTGCCATTGGACTCAGACTTTGTTCTGCTCATGGCTGTTAACTTGAAAGTAAAAGATGCTGGATTATGGGTGAGAGCCAAGTGGCAAGGTGTGCTGTGGTATTCTTAAGGACTACGTTCCTGATGGGCTATAGCCCATTTTTTATGGGTGATGCTGGCATGCACAGCTTGATGTCTGTAGTGGTTAAAACTCTTTCCCTTGGTGATTGCCTTGGGAAGCATTAAAACTGTGACACTTAGGTTTTAACCTGATAAGGGGTGGGTGAAACTAGCCCATTTTAGTCACACAAGAGATGTTTGCTACTGATCCTGTCCATGGACTACTGTTGTGCTTAAGGTGAAATGAAGAAAGAGAGGATGGTCCTGAGCTACAGGTTAAGTCTGGAAGGCTTTCAGGCGTGTGGGTGACAGGAGTGTGGTGGAGCAGGCCCTTTTCACAGGCTGAGCAATAAACCAGTAGAGAACATAGTGATTTCCTCCGCCTGTGTAATTTCTGGATTGAAATATCAACTGCAGTACTTTGGGAAGAAGCAGTAAGGAAGTATCTCCCATGCCACTACCAGTAAGTGTGAGTTGGGCTGCAGTTGGAATTAAAGATGTAGAAACCCAGCTGATGTTCTCTTTCAATGCGGTTACAGGAACCTGTGGTGTACTACTAAGGAAGGTGAATGGAACAGCCATAATACAGTTGCCCTCCAAAAGACAAATGCAGGTACACCATTATGATAGAAGATACTTTGAAACCTCAGCCAGGTGTGGGTGGGGGTGGTAGGGCATACTGAAGCCTCTTTCTGGCATACGGTAGCAGCTGATTTTGTTGTGGGGGAGCGTGCCTCCATGAGAACCCTCTAGGCTCCTGATTTGGTTGTGTGGAGGGCAACCTGCAAGAAAAGGCAGCCTAAAAAAGGTATAATGTACAATTAAAAATGGAGTTTTTACAAGACATTGCTCCTGTATGGACTGTGCTGCTTATGTTTATTTATGTTCAGCCCACGGTTTCTTTTATCTGTGGTGCAGAAGCATGAGATTGAGCATTTTGCATAGTGTTTGTAGGTTTGGGATGGGCTTTATCTGATTCTGTTCATTTAAAAAAATGGGTTTGAACTGGCTAAAAGTAGGGTCATACTTTATGTGTATACTGTGCATATGATGGAAGTATTTCTGTAAAGCGGGGATGTATAGCTCTTCAGTACTCCACAAAATTTATTTTGTCCATAACATGCAAGAATATAATCTTTTGGCATTGGGTGGATTTCACAGAACTAATGAAGAATATGTTCACTTACTTAGTGGCTGTCTTTGAGTGCCATATAGACAATGGCTGGCAATGGGACAACTCCTGACCTAGACTTTTCATGCGTAATGGAGAAGCTATTAATGGTGAATTTGTTGCTTACTGCATTGCAATGTCTGCCACCTGCACATAGTTGCGATTTGGAAGGATGTGAATTATGCTGACTTACTATTATGGTATAATTAGCATAACAGACTATAGCTAGCAATAAACCCTGCTCTGATCACCCTTTTTACCCTTATAGGTGCTGGAGACTTGCATGGCTACAGTGGGACGCGTTTCCAATGTTGACCACAACAAGCGGATCATTGGGAAAGCTGGACGGAACCGGTGGCTAGGAAAGCGTCCATCTAGTGGCCTGTGGCAGCGCAAAGGCGGTTGGGCAGGACGGAAGATCAGACCACTCCCGCCCATGAAGAGCTATGTGAACTTGCCAACAGCAGCTACCCGTGGTTGATTAGGGGCAGCCATTCCTCTTGGATCAGTGGCATCCTAGGATACTGCTAATAAAATCTACCCTCATTGGAGTGACAACTCAACCAGTGTGTGTTCTTTGTATAGGGGCTGAATCCCAACTAGAGAGAGAACACATTTTGGAATGGTCTTGGAAAACTAAATGGGAATGCTATGCAGAGGTGTGTGTGTAAAGAGCCATCAAGTCTGAGCCAACTGACAGAGCCCCTTATGGGGTTTTCAAGGCAAGAGACAAACTGAGGTGGTTTGCCATTGTTTGCCTCTGCATAGTGGCCCTAGACTTCCTTGGTGGTCTCCCATCCAAGTACCAACCAGGGCCAACCCTGCTTGACTTCTGAGACCCGACAAGGGGGGCTCACCTGGGCCACTCAGATCAGGGCATGCACAGTTAGGGAATAGTAGGCTTAGCTCTGCATAGAATTGCAATGGTGATGAATTTTTACCTTAGTCTGATCTGTACCTGTAGTTTAGTGTCCAACCATATACTTACTTCCTGTGTGATACCTGGTCTCCTTTAATACCACTGGCATTGAGATCCTGTCCATATGATCACAGCCTCAAGTAATCAGCTGTTTCTGTATGTTGGGAACAGCCGAACAGTGCCTCCTATAAGGAAAAAAGGTATTTGTATATGTGCCTTCTCTTTATTTTGTCTGCTTTAAAAATCAAGATGTATTGTGCTAAGGCCTCTTATATTTTTTCTGGTATACCGATTACAAGCTGCCCTGATTTTAAAAAGAAAATGTTTAGTGAATATTTAACTGTATAATGCAACAATATAATTATTTTATATGAATAGACTGCACCATTATTGGCAAATAGGTTGGGTGGTAGGCCACTCTAGTAGAGTGTTAGAAGCAATGGACAAGCTCCTCTGCTGGGGTGGTGCTGTACACTCAGCAGCATGTTTTCCTTGAGCATGTCCCCTTGTATATGCAGCACAGCCACCTACCATGCATTTGGGGTTATGGAGCAGAATTTCCAGATGAGAGGGCTAGGCTTCCAGGTATGTCTGACTGAGATTTCTCATTTTAAGAACATAAGAACCTTGCTGGATCAGACCAGTGGGTCCATCTAGCCCAGCATCCGATCTCACACAGTGGCCAACCAGTTCCACCGGCAGACCAACACCAGGGCTGGAGGCCAAGGCCTTCCCCTAATGTTGCTCCTGGCACTGGGATTCAGAGGATGACTGCCTCTGAACATGGAGGTTCCCTTTGGTCACCTTGGCTAATAGCCACTGATAGACCACTCCTCTATGAATTTATCTAGTCTTTTTTTAAAAAGCTGACCATCCTCTGGCAGCAGATTCCACATCTTATTTTATGTTATTAAATTTGTATCCTGCCCTCCCTGCATAGCAGGCTCAGGGTGGGTTCCATCAAATATGGAAAAATTAAAATACATCAGATAAAACACAATAATATTCCCATGTTTCTAATCAAAGCCCCAACCAATGAGGTCTATTTCAGATTTGGGTTCCCAGATGGTAACACAGATCTGACCCACTGAAGGGGAGGCCCAGTAGAGGGGGGACACCCACTGCCTCAACTAATCACTCTCTGTGTAAAGAAAATTATGTACGATGCTATATGTACTTGTCTAGCAAGAAAGAAGAAATGCTACAGAGATAGTATCTTTCCAAAGAATCTGAAAGTATCCAGATTCATATTTCAACTGTTGTATGGCTTTAGAGTCTTGCGCTCTTAGGTTTAATCATCCATCTGAGAAACAGGGATTATTTAAAAACTACTGAGAGAAATATCGAAAAATTCACCTGCCCAGAACTCCCAGAACAAGGGGTAAGCTGTCCTGGGACAGATAGTGTATTATGTTCTAGAATAGTGGAGAAGCTTGAATCAGATGGGGTCAGGTTTCCTGCTACCTTTGCATTTTATTGCATCCATTGCAACCTCTCCAAAGGATGAAATAGAAGGGTGCTGTATGAGACAACAGCGGAGGGAAGAAGTTTCAGAACGGGAGAGAAGGCTGTAAAAGAACGTGTATTCCTCCCATCTGCTTCCTTTCCCCTCTATATTATCTTACTGTAGAGCCGCATCTATAGGTACAGGAAATGTATGACTGCGTACCAAGATTATTACACATTTATTCACTGCATAGTTGATAATGGTTTAGTTGGAGCAAGAATGAATCATAGAGTTGGAAGGGATCTCCAGGGTCATCTAGTTCAACCTCCTGCACAATGCAGGAAATTCACAAATACATACCCCCAGTGACCCCTGCTCCATGCCCAGAAGATGGCAAAAAACCTCCAGGATCACTGGCAAACTGGCCTGGAGAAATTGCCAATCAGCGTTTTCCTGGATGAGTAAAAAAGGGCCACGATAATGAAAGTAGGGTGAATTTAGAAAACAGGACTATGAGACTGTTTTGAAAAAGATTGCACTGGGTGGTTTTTAAAATTTATTTGCTTTATACTCCACTTTTCTCACTGAGATGTAAGGCTGATTACACATTGTAAGTCAATGCAACCAATAGGATGAGGAAGTAAGCAACACAATAGGACTAGAATTACAAAAATTTGAAAGAAAGCAAAAAAACTTAAAATAATGTCAGTTATGTATTACTGCTGATATATGATCATAATGAAATGAAGAGAATGTCAAACGCTGAGAAAGGGACACTTAACAACAGAAACTATTAAACGAACAATAAATTGGTACAATGTTATAACATAAATACAGTTCAACACAACTTTACACAATGTTGTTGCAGGTGCTTTGTTTTGTGTGAGCTGCCTTCTCTGTACTAGTTAGCATACTTACCTGTTGTATTGGTATTACCTGTAAAGTTGTATTGAATTGTATTTACTTGTTGTAATATTGTACCAATTTATTGTTCATTTAATATAGTCTGTTAGCATCCCTTTTTCAGCCTTTTTGCTTCCTTATATTGACTACAGCTGGGAAGTCTCCTTGTTTTTTGATAACATCAAACACTGCAGTAAACAGTATTACAAAAGTAGAAAATGATGCAATAAAAATAAAATACATACAATGAACAGATAATACATACCATACATACATAGTGGCATAGGCTACAGTCCTGTTGCCTATATAAAAGTAACCACTTATTAAAAATGTAATTATTTGTTGCAAGCTCATATTAAGTAACACTTGGACTACACGAAGCTGACGCTATGAAAATTACAAAAAATGTATTTTTACATATAAAGTGCCTATGTAACCCAATTTGGGTCTTAAGAGAGAACGGCAAGCTATAAATAAGAAAATAATAATAAATTTGCAGCTGTAGATAAATGCAGAAACAAATAATGAAAAGCAGAACACAGTTCTAAGCAATTTGAATAATCAGACATCTGAACTGTAGTCACAGGTTCATGTATACAAATGTTATTGTGATAGCTTAAGACCCCACCCCCTACCCCACCGCAGGCTGCAAAAGCGGCATCGCGGTATTCCCGTCAGAGCCTGGAGGGAACAGGAATGCACCAGCGAGCCAGCAGCGGGATATCTTTTTATTCCCCACGACCGGGGATGGGGGCTCCCGCGACCACAGGTTTGCCTTGTGCGGGGACCTGTACTACGTCATTAGGACGGACATGCGCACAAAACACGGAAAAGGCGAAGCAATGGCCGGACTGGATAAATAAGGGTCGTTGCAGAGGGATTTTCTTTCTTTTTTCCTTTTTTTTTGCCAGGCCTTTGAGCCGCAACTAAGGTAGGCCTGAGCCTTCTTCGACGCTCCGTAATCTTCGTATTCGTCGAGCTTGCGGCGCGGTAAGGCAGCCCCGCTCTTTTGCTCGGTGTTCGAGAGGCAGGGCACCCGCACCCTTCTGCTTTATGACCGCTATGGCTCTCATGAGCCCCGCCCCTTCCACAGACCCCGCCCCTTTCACCTGGGTTGCTGGCCTTGTTTGCGAAGGGGGGCTCGTCCCTGCGCTGGTTATGGGGCGGGGCTGCAGTAGGAAGCTGGGTGGAGGACCTGTGACTTTGGGAGGCTTGTCTATGGGGCAGCGCTGGTAACCTCATGGTCATTTATTAGTTTTGTAGTAATAAGTACTGAAAGAGCCTTTATAACTTAAAAATCTCCCAATGAGCAAAAGGAAAATGTGTGCACAGGGAGAGCAGTAATATTACTTTAAATTACTTTTATGTAACATTTATATGGCTCTTTTTGAATGCTCAAAACATGACCAATAATGCTGGTTGAGTCTGACCAGCAATGCAATTTCAGTTACCCTGTAATGCAGTTCAGTATTATTAGGGGACTTGCTTGAAGTTGAATGGATTCTCCCTGACCACTCATAGCCAATCCTGCTGCAGGTAGGGGAAGAGAAGAAGATTCCTGTATTTGCTGCTGGAACAACAGGAGAACTGAGCTGATGTACAGTGTTCAAAACCCCCTGTGTTGGGTCACACTGACTCAGTTCACAGCTCAGACTTTTTGCCACTCCCTTGTATTGGCTCTGGAAAGACAGGAAGTGAGGCTGTCAACTTCGGACCTGGATTTGGCCTTTGGGCCACCTGGGTCTGGATTTGGCCTTTGGGCTACCTGGTTCAGGCTACTGTGGCATTAAACTCTAGCTTTGATGCTGAATTTGATGCTTGTAGTATATACTTACCAAGTGATGATTACCAAGTATGACCATCATTTACCTTGCTGGTTGAACAGAAAAAAAAATCTCTTGCCACAAAACAGGCTGCTCATAAGTGGTAGAATAATGTAACAGGCACAAAGAGCAACAGTAAATTATGGTAAGATAAAAATTTCCCTGAGGCATAATTCTGTAACTGGGCAGCAGTGGTTTTGAAGCGACTGTGCTGTGTGTCAGAACAGTTGCCATTTCCTGGCCTCTTGCCAGTAATTACCTATGGTTGGGTTGTTTGGCATTCACAACTGAATTTGGCATGGTACTTCATTTTCTATATGCTTCAGAAAGTTGGAGTCTGTAGCTCAAGGGTCCCTGACTCTCTTGACCTTGCAAGCACCTTTGGAATTCTGACGCAGCGTGATGGATGCAACCACACAATGGCTGCTGCAGGAAGCAGAGTCATCCATTAAATGGCTGTCACAAGAGGCAAAGCCAACCACAAATGTCAGGGAATGAGGTTATGGATAACTCTCATAGTAACATTTCAGGTTGAAGGTCTGTTTGACATGGTGCCTTTTAAAACAAACTTACTGTTTGAAATATTTTCTTGCATACACACAGATTACTTTCAGTCGCACAGTGTGCTGTTGCACTTGTGCTGTGGTGACAAATGTTTAAAAATCTGTACAGCCAATCAGATCACCAGTGGCCAATCAGAAGCCCTGCTGAGCAAACGCCCTCCTGACCACACCCACTTTCTAAAAAACACTTGGTGGGCACCAGGAAAGGGGTCGGCAGGCACCATGGTGCCTGTGCTGGGGAACCTTGCCGCAGCTCTCTAATAGCCGTGTTCTGGAGCACAGTGTTCTGACTAGCAATATATCTCTAGAAATTATGGGTTCGAACGTTGTTAGAGTTGCCTAAATTAGAAATCAGGGCACATTCATAAAATGTGTTGACCATTATGGGGTTCTTGAAGGGGCGGTGTATACCAGACAGTGCAAAGCCCAGACTGGTTATGAATGGATAGGATGATCCAGCACATTTTCTAAATGTGCCCCCTCCCAAGTCAAGTGTTGCCTAAAATAACATTTGCATACAATAGTTGTTTCAGAACAACACTTCTTTATTTTGCCACAGAGAATTTTCTACTCTAAGGTTCATACAGTTTTCTGAGGCCAGGTAATTGCAGTGGCTTGACTTGGCTTCTCTCTGCGCCAGCAGATGTGTCTCCTGTCATGGTAAGTGAGAGGCAAAATGGCAGTGTGCTAGTGCATCTCGAACTCAAGCTGCAGGCCTATCCTGAGGAGTTAATCCGGCAGCGCCATGGTCACAATGGACATACTGAATACCTGATTCGCTGGAATGTCCTCAGCGTTGAGGATGGTACAGGAAGCAGTACTGGTGCCACTTCTGCAGAGAGCAAAACAGAGAATGTCCTGATGTGGATGTCAGCAGACGATGCTTATGCAAACTGTCCCACACTGCTGGGTACTAGGAAGTGCAAAGAGCAGCAGGAGGGGAAAGCATCATTCCCTCCTGATGTGCCACTGGATGAGGCCTCATTTTTGGAGATGAAGGCTGATGTCAAGAACCTGGTGCAACGGGCTACTGAGCAGATGGTCAGCACCCCAGTCCCTCAGCCTTCCGTCCTCAATACCATCCATGTGCTCAGTGCCTATGCCAGTATTGGCTCACTGACAGCTGTCTTTAAGGAGTTGGGTGCCCTGGATCTGCTAATGAAGATGCTGTGCAATGAGGAGAAGCAAATCCGCCACAGTGCTGGAAAGATGCTGAGGGCGTTGGCTTCACATGATGCAGGTGAGACCCATCAAAGGGTATGAGCTGAGTTGTTCATTTTAGAAAATCATGATGCAATTCCTATCAAAAACTTCATAACCATCTCTTGTATTTTAGTAATACCTCAATGGTTGGACCACTAAGGCATCTTGAGATTGACTGTTCACTACAAGAAGTCTATCTCTGATAAACCCATTTCAGAGTCCCTCAGAAAGTGTTTCAATTGGTAGCCATCTTGGTCTGCAGTAGAACAGTTAATTTCGGGTCCAGTAGCACCTTAGAGAACAACAAGAGTTTCAAGGTATAAGCTCTCAAGAGTCAAAGCTCCCTTCGCCAGATACGAGTGTTAGAATTGTCTAAATTAGAAATTGGGGTACATTTGTAAAATGTGTTGACCTTCGTGAGGTTCTTTGAAGGGACAATATGTACCAGAAGGTGCAGAGCCCAAAGTGGTATCCCCGAAAAAATGGAAGAAATGATAGAAATGACGAGCCCTTCCTGTCCTCCTTATGTAGGCCATTTCACAAGGTGGGATGTGGAGCCTTCACAGAGAATATATATGAATGGGCAGCTGCCAGTCTTACCCAGTTGGCTTTTAGGCTTGAGGTTTCCTCATTAAAATAATTATTGAGACCCTTTCTGAAAATTCTACCCTAATCACCTCAGTTTATGGCCTGGCATGTCACATATTTGCATGTGACTTCCATTCTGCCATGATTCACAAGCCTGAAAGTATGAATTCACATGCACACAAAGCTGTCTTCAACTGAGTGAAACCATTGGTCTCTCAGGGTCTGTCTTGTATGCTCTGTCTGGTAGTGGCTGTCCAGGTCTCAAGCAGAGGTCTTTCATATCACCTACTGCCTGGTGCTTTTTTAACTGGAGATGGCAGGGATTGAATCTGGGACCTTCATGCAAAGCTGGTGCTGTACTACTCAGCCATGACTGTTTCCTGATTCTACAGCAGATGTCACTTTGTCAGACCGGGCCATGTGTACCATAAAATGTAACTCAAGGTAGTGAAGATATAAACTTTATAAAGATGATTTCAGATGCCAAATGGCAATAGCAGAAATGATTGGATTAGGTGTGATATGCAGACGGGTGAAGATAGCAGCTTTGGTGTGATATACAGAGGTGTGGAGATATCAGCATTGGTACAGGAGACCTAGGTCTCAATTTGGTACATCAGCATTGAGACAGGAAACCTAGGTCTCAATTTGGTACAGGAGGATACAGTCCAGGAGGATGCAAAGAATAAATGGAAATAAGTCTGAAGAAGTGAGCAATGACTCTCAAAAGCACATATGCTACCACAATTTTGTTAGTCTTTAAAGGTGCTACTGGATTCGTTCTACTACTGTTAGAAACCACAACATTCAAAAACCAGTGGGGGGAAATTTTAACCTTCCAGGGCATTCAGTTGCTGATCTAAGAGTAGCAGTTCTCTGACCAAGGAATTTCAAAGGGAGATTAGAAAGAGAGACTGCTGAATGGCAACTGATCATGGAGCTCAAGACAATGCAAATTCCTAGACTGAATTGAGACCTAGGTTTCTTCTCTCATTACCAGTGCCTACTATTGTCATTTGGCGTCTGAAATCACTTCACTCTCCAAGATATAAGGACAGATGTACTCACATTCCAGCTGTATCTGAAGAAGTGAGCAGTGATTCATGAAAACTCATGCCCTGCCACAAATTTTGTTAGTCATTAAGATGCTGCTTTACACTTGCTCCCTTTCACTAATAAGGAATGCAGGCTGTGCTGTTAGGTTCTCCCCCCCCCCCCCATATGTTAGAAATGGAAAGGGGGATCTCTCCAAGTGCAATGGGACTCCCTCCCCCCCCCTCTGACATGCTGTCCCTGGCATGCTCTTCCCCCCTCCCCCCCTCCCCCCCTCCCCCCCCTCCCTTAAGTGTTCTTGCCCGCAGAAGCTTATATCAGGAATGAAACATTTTTGGTCTTAAACATGGGACTCACTCTCTCTCTCATACATGGAATAAAATGTTTTTGGTCTTAAACAAAGGACTCTCTCTCACACACACATACATGGAATAAACACAGGAGACTCTCTCTCTCTCTCTGTCACATACACACACACAAAATACATTTTTGGTCTTAAAACACAGGATTCACTCTCACTCTCTCTCTTTCTGGTATGCTCCCTCTGGCTGTTTCCTGCCCTCTCTGTCTCTGAAGAAGAAAAAGTGTGCTTGCACACAAAAGCTTATACCTGGAATAAAATGTTGCTAGTCTTCTTAAAAGTCCCACAAGATGCCATTTCCCCCCTCTCTCTGGATCTCCCCAGCTCTCCCCCTCCCTTCCCAGAGAAGGAGGAGGGGGGAGGAGCCCTCAGCCAATCGAGGGGAGGCTTTCTTTCTCTCCTCAGAAGCAGGAAATAGGAGAGACTGGCTGAAAGGAGCGGTGGTGTTAGAAACAGGAAGCAGCACAGAGTCAGTTGCTCTTGGGCCAGATTGGAGGTTTACAGGTGCTGGATCTGGCCTGCAGGCCATATGTGTGACACCCCTGTTCTACAGGGTACAGTAGCATGGGAGAAGAGAAACATTGTGTTAATGTTTCTGGTTCTAGGAAGCCAAGCCTATGTTCTCTTGTCCCTGAGCCAACAGGATGGCATTGAAGAGCACATGGATTTTGACAGCTGCTACACCCTCCTTGAGCTGTTTGCAGAGACAACATCCTCAGAAGAGCACTGTATGTCCTTTGAAGGGATCAAGCTTCCTCAGGTATTAACTAGTAGCTCTGCAGAGAAGCATGAAACTCCTTCTTGAATAGCTGTTACTGTATCACAACTTCAAAGTATGTCTGTGTAGATGTCAGAAATAAACGTTTGTCCATAATGGGCATAAAATTCATTTACTGTTGGGTTCACATTTTTCTTTCCTCATTTCTCTCCTCAAATGGTGTGCTGAGATTTAAGAATTCAGTCTCCCATTAATCCCAGTTGCTGAGGAAGAAACAAACATCAGTCTGGGTGCCTATGTTCTGACATCACAACAAACTGGAATTGTTAGAGACTTCAGTCTTCAATCTTGACACCCTGGGAGAGGGGAAGGGAGTCCCAAAATTATCAGGCTTATGCCCATCAGAAACCAACCCCAATTTGTCCACAATGCCTTATTTGAAACTGAGAGGCAGATGAGATGATTGTGGGGGGGTTGGGAGCACCATATGGAGAAGGCTAGGTGAGGGACCACCAGGGTTATGTTTATGTTCTGCATTTTTATTGGCATAAAGACTTCTCTACAATAATTGAAAGGTCTGATAGTTTTCTGGCTGGAGCCCCTACCTGCCACTGGTGATGTCTGATTACCATAGCAGGAATGCCTAACTATATAGGCTTTCCTTGTTCCCTTGGTTTTCTCCTTGTGGTTGATAACATCCAGTAGCCATCACAAGGATGACAAACGAAGGGTGTGCACTAATAGAAAGAATGATGCTATTAAATAGGGGTGCCAGCAGCCTGAAGAAAAAGTGCCCTGCCCATTTAAAAGGCTTAATGGGATGCTATTTATCAGGTGTTACTATTTACCTCTACAGAGCCCTGTTCCTATATTACAGTGAATGCACATACATCTGTTTGTAGGAAAGAACCGATGCATGTTCACTTTGCAAATGAACTCAGGGACCATTACCTGGATAAATGTGAGTTTAAATTGCTTGTTCACCTGTACATGCACTGAATGTAACATGAAAATTATTCAACACATGTATAAAGAAAAATCAATTGTGCTATGCAGGGATTGTAGATGTGTTTGTTGTGAACAGGGATATGGGATAGGTGATTCAGAGTGGAGGATAGGATGGGAAGCAGTATTTTTTGGCCATTATGGCCAGTATTTTTGGTTTGTTTCAGATTCCAGGGAAACTGCTCTTTTCTCTAGTTAAGCGGTACCTGTGTGTCACCTCCCTCATGGGCAAGCTGAACTTCACCGCAGCGCCGGGAGGGGAAGAGGTGGACTCTGTGCCTTCCCCTGCAAATTGTAGGGGACAGAAGAGGATGCAATGTGAGTTTGACTTCAGCATGGCCATGGGCCACCTCATTTCAGAGTTGGTGCAGGTTATGGGCTGGGATCGTATTCAGGAGTGCAAAGAAAGGCGGCCTCGAGTTGCTCAGTCTATCTTCCAGCCCCAGGTTCTTCCCACCTATGCCACCGTCCAGTCAACCACACACCTGCTCCAGAAAGAGATCAGTACCTTCAAGACACGCTCTGCCTTTCCCAGTTGCAGTGGCTATGTGGAATATATGAAAGAGAAGCTGGTGCATGGCATGCGCGTGCGCATGTTGGAAGACTACGAGAAAGTCTGTGCAGGAGAGGAGGGCGAATTCCTTCACAGCAATAATGGCACCCCGCCTGTTCAGGTACTGCTGAGTGCAGGGCAGAGTTGGGCTGGGACTATGCTAGGCTCTGGCAGCCAGGGGAAGGTTGGCACTAAGATTCAAGTCTTGGCAAGCTTGTTTAGTTTTTGAAGCTCTAGCATGCACCTGTGCTTGCATCTGCTCTGTGAAGAAGATAATAATTCCTGAACCCAGAGAAATGTTTTGAGGTGTATACCAAGTAATATATGGGATGTTTTAGGATATATCACCTTTTCTTGTTTACTGGGAAAGTAAGTTGAGTGACCTTTATGTTCGGCTCCACTTTTCTAGGTTCACTGGGAGTCTCTGGGCTATACATACTGGGTTCATTGGCACATGATAGAGATTATTGGTGCATCGGGTCAGGCAGAGCTGAAGGCCCAGGAAAAAGTGTCCAGCCTTACAAAGACTCTGAGAGAGGATACAGGTAAGGCAGTCCTGGTTTGTCAGGTGCATATTGCTTCAAGCTGCAAAGGCAGATCTGTGTCCATTGCTCCATCCCCTACCTTTTGCTTTGTTCAGGATGCTCATTTCTTTCCTATGGACTGGTTTCAGCTTATTCTTTCTCCAGTTTTCCACTTGAACTAATGGACTTGGCTGTTGAAAGGATATTTTTCCCAGCTGGTCTTGTGTTCAGGGGTTTTGTGTTTGCCTGATTCTGAGAGATTAAAAACTCAGAGTTGATGTGCTTTTGAAGAACAGAAAAAGCCGAGACTTCTGTCATGCTGTTACTTCATCTGTGTTAGCCATACAAACAAATGTTTCACAATAATTCAGAAGGTGTTCCTTTCCTGATTGGGCCATATGAACACCTACAAAGAGAATCTGCTTCTGTTTTGATAAACCATGAAGAATTTATTCCAGTTCAAGAGAAGGCTAGAGGCATTTCTTAATCTCCACATTGGGCTATGTCGAAGCCTAGAGATGTCCTTTTTCTAAATGAGATATAGGATTGCTCTAATCACAACTGGTCTGGCGCTTAAAACTGAGACCCAAATCTGACTATAAAATGTTGTGGGAAGTTACCCTTTTGTGTGTGATACAAGGGGTAGTTTAGCACTGGCTCCACTTTAGAGAACTAGTACAGCACAGTGGCTAAAGGGCATGAGCTGTTAGCTGAAACTTCTGCGTTCAAAGTCCCTGAGCAAATGAGGTGGCTTAGATAAGTTGCTTTGTCTAAGCCTCAGCTTCCTGTCTGTATTGTGGAAATAATAATACTGGCCTGTCTTGTACAGAGATTGTAAGGATTATTGAGATAATGTATATGAAGCACTTGGAAATGGTAAAAATCCAGAATTATTTCCCGTATTATTTTGCCAGTCCTCCCTTATTTCTTTGCCTTCCCTCTTTGGTTGTATAGTAATTGAGAGTGGTTAGAGGGGTGGAATAGGATCTGGAAGATTTGAATCCTCCTCTCTGGCATGGAAGCTCGTGGGGTGACCTTGGGCCAGCCATACGCACTCTCAGCCTCTCCTACCTCACAGGTTTGTTGTGAGGATAAAATGGGGGAGAGGGAAATAGTGGAAGCCACTTTGGGTCCCCATAGGGGAGAAAGGTGGGATATAAACTAAGGAAATTATTATATGCGGGATACAGAATTAAAGCCATGAGAGTGGTTGAAAAATGGCCTTCTCTCCCCTTCTTCTGGATCAGATTGTACTGCAAGAGGCTTCTGCTTGGATACCAGCACTGAAAACTCTGCCCCTTGAGAAGTCCTAAAGCTCCTCTCTGTGATTTTGTGCCTAGCTTCAGTTAACCCAACGTTGTACCGTAAACCACTTTCGAAGCTGTGCTCTCTGCCATACCTGGCAGATCGGACGAGTGAGAAGTCTGGAACTCTCCATAGGGCCGAATGGTGGGAGCTTCTCTTCTTCATTAAGAAATTAGAGCCTCAGAAGCAACAGGAAATTATTCAGTTCATTCAGCAGAATCAGAAGGTAAAGAGCGGAAAAGAATTAACAGTGGGGGAATAATTTTGAGGCAAGAATGAACCTGTTTTTCTCTGCTACTGTGGTACGACTATCAGAGTTAATCACGGATCTATGGCAGAGAGAGAGAGAGGAAGACTGTCCCTGAGCTTCCACCTCATCTGTTCAAAATTGCCTTGTCTGCATTTTTCCCATAGTCTGTAAGAAGGAACCATTTTATAGATTCAAGGGGAAACAGCAGCTCTCATAGATAACACCGCCAGTGGTCACTGGTGGCAGTGCAAGAACTGTCTCAGTGCATATTTTGTTTCTGGCTGGCTGTGATTTATCAAACACTGGTTCAGTTCACTTTGGATTTGTGAGCTTTTGGTTTTGGGTGTGGTTGGCCCAAGTCTTTTATCTGCAGCGAGGTCTACATCCATGAATTCTGTTTATGCTTTCAGCTGCCAGAGCTGAATGAAGAAGGCCTGATCCAGCTGTCTGTGTCAACAGAGTTGGCCCGGAAAGTGCTGCAGCTTCTGAGCCAGCAGTGCCTGGGATGCACCCAGAGTGACCTGCAGAGCTCCCACGTCTATCTCAAGTACGGTTCCAGCAAGGGACAGGCAAATCAGAACTGCCAAAATGGGCATAAGACACTGGGGAAGTCTGGTAGCCTGTCTGATGCCATGGCATCCAAAACGCCAAAGGAGTCACCTTCTGCTCTCCCAGCTCCACCTAGGGTGGAGAAAACAGACACACAACTGAATAAGGAGCTTTTCAAATTGGAAGAACTTTCCTTCCCAGAAACGCTGGATGAAAAGGCCAAAGGTGAGTGCCAGCCAGCAGCCTGACCTTTCTGACATAGCATAACAGTGGTCCATCTTCTCCAGCATCCTGTTTCACACGGTAGGCAACTGGCTGCCTCAGAGGGTCATCAAACAAGCCATAGTGGCCAAGCCACTGATGTTGCCTCCTAGAACTGGGGTTCAGCAGTTTACCCACTCTGCATATGGAGGTTTACTTTAGTAATCATGTCTAGTAGCCATCGATGGATGTATCCAATGCTCCCTCTAAGCTGTGGAGTCTTGTGAGCAAAAATTCTCCTTTGTGAGCTACTGGTGTTGAAGTTTTGAGTGAGTCATTTGGCTACTGCATAAATTAGTTTGCTCTGGAGCCATTCTTCCTGAGCTAAGACAAAAATGTGTGAGCCAGAGGCTAAAAAACTGTGAGCTAGCTCACATTAACTCAGCTTAGAGGGAACACTGGATGTATCCTCTGTGAATACATCTAATTCCCTTTTAAATCTGTCTATGGTTGTAGCCTTGCAGACTTTTCTGCACCTGCATGAAACTGTAGAATACACACAGCACTGACTGTAAAGAAACAGGCAGGCAAGAAGGAGTGCATGTGCTGCAGTCCCCCCCTCCCTTTATGGCATCCCCATCAGATGCACACTGGTACTCTAATCAGTTGATGATCAGCAGGAGTGCTGGGAAAAGCATAGAAGGACAAAGGGATCTTCAGTATGGGTTGCTGGGAAAGAGCAGGCTAAGGGTTGGGATGCGCTGGCAAAACTGGATGAGGGACCACTGTGCTGATAGATCCTGTTGGTCAGCTTTCTGCAGTGTGAAAATGGCAGGGAAGAAGAGCCCTTTGGAGCAGCTGGCAGAGGTCATGGAGGTGATCCAGAAGTCCGGTTGTGGCGTGTTGCTACAGATGGCTGGTCTCAGGTTCATCACTGAGATCTTGGAAGAGGAGCCGGGGCAACAGAAACAGCTCGTCAAAGCAGAGGACGAACTTGCCATCAGGTCAGTTCCGTGGTGTTTTCTAGGTTCTCTGCTTGCATCAGGTGCTGTGTGGGACCCTTTCCATGACTCTGCTGTGTCGGAGAGCGGGCCAGGAATTTCCCCGTTTTTTACTGCACTACATAGGAAAAACAAGCAAACAGTATAGCAGACCTGGTGTAGAGATGTTGTTTGAAAAGCAGCTTCCATTGTTCTCCTCTCCTCTGTTTTTCCTTCACAACAACCCTGTGAGGTAATTTAGGCAGAGAGTGTGTGTCTAGCCCTAGGTCACTTAGCAAGCTTTCATGGCAGAGTAGGGATTCAAACTTGGCTCTCCCAGACCCTAGTCTCGCACTCTAACCACTACCACCACACTGGCTCACTGTTAAATCTCCTTGATTAACAGCCCTGCCAGGTACTTAACTGAAATTTTCTGTAAATAGATTGGATCTTGGGCCAAAACTGTCTTCTGAGGGTCAAGCTCCCTAATGACCGGTCCCTCTTACCACCCACAGGGAGAAAACAATCAAGATGCTGGTGGAGCTGCTGGACTGCAGAGGGGAGAAACTGCTAATCGTGTTGGTGCTGCAGGTGCTGTATGTGCTGCTGGCCAAATACGACTGGCGGATATTCTTTGCCACCAAAGGCGGGTTGCAGGCCATGCTACGCTGCATGCTGGAGTACCCCACGTCAGCGCTGGTGCAGCAAGCAGGTCTGGCAGTAAGTTTGGGTGCAGAAGGAAGGAAGGAGGGAAGGAAGGAAGGAAGGAAGTCTGATGTGTTTTGGAAGCCCAGAGGAGTGGGGATGAGCAATGGATTGGTGGGGGGGGGGCAGTTGGTCTGTTGTAGGAAGAGATACATAACTGTGTCCATTCAGGAAAAGAGCATCGTGAAATAGAAAGTGAATGATGTCAAATCTAGAATCTCACAAAATAAGTGGCAATTGTGTGTTGATGGGTGAAGCATCACATTCTGTGTTTGCTTTTGGGTGAAAGGAGGGTGGTTGTGAAAGGGTCAGTGAAGAGGGGACTTTTCAATTCTAGCCTTTAGGCATGTGCCTTTGTTTCTAAACAAACAAAACAGACACAAAATTCCCATCATTTAAACAGTGAAAACAAAGGCTCCCCTTTTTTCTTCATGTGGGGGAACGTGCTCGCAAGCACTTATTCCCCCTAATTTGGGAGTAAGGAAGTTAGTTACACAGCCGTCCCAGCTCTCTTGCTCAGTGAGGCTTCTCTTTCTTCACTCCTTCATTCTCTCTCTGGGCCCTTTTTTGTCAGCTGCTCACCAGTTCTCCTTTTAGGGTTCCAGCCTGCTGCTTGCCTGTTAAAGGCTTCCCTCCATGTTTGCATTACCATCTCCTTTCACACTAGCTACTGGGGGGCGGGGGGGGGGGCTTAACTGCTGCCCCCGTGGGACCATAGCCGCCTACTGTCCTTCTCCTGGCTAGGATCATCTGCATTTCCTGGCTTGGAGGTGGCCCTTTTAACTTGTGTCTCCACTTTCCTCCTGCTTCCTCCTCCCCCACTTACTGTGCTAGAGGCAGCTGCTGTTCTTCCAGGCTTGTAGTACTGGCTGAATTTCTTTCTCTCTCTTGGTGCCTCAGACACCCTTTTTGATGCGGTATGCATGGGATAGAGAGAAAGGACTGAGAGAACTTTTTCTACCTCTTCTAAAATACTAGAACTCAAGTTCATCTAATGAAGTTGATGGGCAGTAGATTCAGGATAGACAAAAGGACATATTTCTTTATACCATGAGTGATTAAAATGTGGAATTCACTGCTGGAGGATGTAGTGATGTGGGAAGTTTTAAGAGGGGATTAGACATATTCATGGAGCTTAGGTCCACCTGTGGCTATGAGCCATGATGACTAAAGCGAACTTGAACATTCAGAGGCAGTAAACAGCTGAATCCCAGTGCTAGGAGGCAACATCAGGGGAAGGTCTCGGCCTTTATGCCCTGTTATTGGCCCTCTAGCGTAACTAGTTGGCCACTATGTGAGACAGGATGCTGGACTAGTTGGACCATGGGTCTGATCCAGCAGAGCCAGTTTGGTGTAGTGGTTAAGTGCGTGGACTCTAATCTGGGAGAACCGGGGTTGATTCCCCACTCCTCCACTTGCACCTGCTGGATGACCTTGGGCAAGCCATAGTTCTGTCAAAGGTGTTCTTGAAAAAAGAGCAGTTTCTGTCAGAGCTCTCTCAGCCCCACCTACCTCACAGGGTGTCAGTTATGGGGAGGGGAAGGGAACGGAGTTTGTAGGTCGCTCTGAGACTCCTTCGGGTAGTGAAGGGCGGGGTATAAATCCAATCTCCTTCTCCTCCTCTTCCTCTTCTTCTTCTTCCTCTTCTTCTTCTTTCCTTAAGTGCTGCACTTTGGTATGAACTTTGGGGAATATTGTCCTTTGAATGCATGAAATTATGAATATGTCTTTCATGGGACCCCAGCAGAGATCCCTTCTGCCTGCTTCTCAGTGTCATGGATGGTTACTGCCACAAGCCTGGCACAGCCACTGCTGACTGCAGCACAGGAAATGTGAGTGGGGTGGATTGTGGTCTCCTTTGAAACCAATGGGAATAAAAGCAAAGCACAGATACATTATGAAAACAAATGAAGAATGGTTTTGAAAAGAAAAACAAAAGAGTGGGGGAACTGGGAATCTCTACTGATTTTTTTCTCGTTGCCTTCTCTCTGCCACTGAACTGCTGTCTTTGACTCTGAGGTGCTGAAGGTACTGTTGGGTGTTGGAAACTACGAGCTACCAGGTGCCAGTGGGAAGTCCTGCCCCCTGAACCACTCTGATGCCCAGATGATGTGGGAAATCTTCACCAGCATCGGCTCTGCTTCCAGCAAGGACTCTGACAACCTGCTTTGTGCCATCCCTGCTGCTGTTCAGAAGATGCTGGGCACACCTGGGTAAGAGCAAATGGTTAACCTGGCTAGGTAGGGGAGCACTGATCTATGATGCTGAAGCGAGCCCACACTAGTTTCCATCCATGCAGGAACCCTGGCTTGGTTCACCATTCTCTTGAGTCCTCCTTCCTTCCTCCCTTCCTTCCTTGTGGAGAGACAGTCTGATGGGCTCCTTGTCTGCCGCTGCAGGAACGGCTGGCCTCTGGGGTTGGCTGGTGGTGCTGGCCCCTTGAGCTGCTCTTTGGACTGCTGCTCTCCTGTTCATTCTTCCTCCTGCCCAGTGGAATGGCGATTGCCAGTCGCACCAGGCAGTCACCCTTTATCTCTCCTTTCCGTAGGGCTTCTTCCGCAGTGCAGAATGGGCTCTTGGTGTTGAAAATGCTGATCAACAACCACAAAGGTCTGGCAGAGCAGCTGGGAAACTGTGACCTCCACTCAGTCCTGCAGAACTGCTGCCGCTCAGGCCAGAGCTCCAGTGAGATGCTGGCTCGAATAGTCCTCAGCCGCCTGGCCGAGCACAAGCTGCCCCTGAGCCAGGAGAATGCAGGTAGGGAGCTCCCCGGCCTTCCTTGTCTGCCAGCAGTGTGAACTATTATTCGCTGGTGGCACAATGATTGTGTACAACTGGCTGGCATCCACTTTCTCACAAGTACAGTTAACCTCTCATTGTTGCCCTTCTTTTTGCCACTTGTGGTCGGTTCTACTGGCTTTTCAGTAGCATTTTTCAGGATTGCATTGGGGATGGGTGACCTGCGTACTGCTGCCTTGCAGGGTGTTTTTCAGGAATCTTAGAACTGGATGAGGATTTCTGAAACAAACCTTTATTCCAGTACAGTTCTTCCAGATATTGTTTCTCCACAACTAGACTCTGCAGCCTCCTTCAAGCTCAAGGAGACCGAAATTACAAAACTGCTGAGCAGCCTGCATGAGAGCAGCATTTCCAAGGAGATGGTGGCGGTGCTGGAGTGCTGTTTGCGTGGCTTGGGTGCCTGCCCTGAAGAAAACAGCTATGAGTTTTTCACAGAGGTGCTCCTTCTCAGAGACTTGGCACAAGTAGCATCTGAGAAAGATGTCATGCTGGGAGCCCTGAAGTAAGTTTCATGTAGTTCAGTAATAGAGCATGTGTGTTGTACCCATGAGGTCCTAGGTTTAGCTTTCTGTTAGGCTAAGAACCCCTAAAGCATTCTTATCAGTGAAGGTGACCATTCTAAGATGGGTGGATTGTAAAGGCATTGAGATGGAGTATGAAGATCCTCAAGTCACATGAAGCTGCATTATACTTTATTAGACCATTGTCCATCCCTGTATTGTAATGCCCCTGTACAGAGGAGGGCAACCAAGGTGATTAGGGGGTTGGAGCACCTTCCCTATGAGGAAAGGCTGAAGAGTCTGGGACTTTTCCATTTAGAAAAGAGACAACTAAGGGGGGATATTATAGAGGTTTATAAAGCTATGCATGGTGTGGAGAGAGAGTTGACAAAGAGAAACTTTTCTCTCTCTCCCAAAATACTAGAACTTGAGGGTATCCAGTGAAACTGATGGGCAGTAGGTTCAGGACGGACAAAAGGAAATACAACTGTACAGAGGGAGTAATTAAAATGTGGAATTTGCTGCCAGAGGAATAAGCAACTTTAAAAGGGGATTAGATAGATCCGTGGAGGATAAGTCTGTAAATGGCTACTAGCCATGGTGACTGAGGGGAAACTCCACATTCAGAGGCACTAAGCCTCTGAATCCCAGAGCCAGGAGGTGACATCAGGGGAAGGCCTTGGCCTCTCTGCCCTGTTGTTGGCCCTCCAGAGGAACTGGTTGTCCACTGTGTGAGACAGGATACTGGACTGGATTGACCACTGGTCTGATCCAGAAGGGCTCTTCTGATGTTCTTATGGTCAGTTATTGTCTGTTCTGACTGGCAGCAGCTCTCCAGGGTCTCAGGTTGAGGTCTTTCACATCACCTACTACCTGATCCTTTTAGCTGGAGATGTCGGTGATTGAACCTGGGACCTCCTGCATGCCAAGCAGATGCTTTGCCATTTGGTCTTGGCTGCTCTTGATAGATCTGGATAAACCATTCAGTGAAGAACTGAATTTCCCTGAGCTACTTTCACTGGTATATCTGTTTTCAGACCCTCCTTTCAGCTTTCCTCTCCTAACACTCTTCTTCTTTGTCACAGGCTTTTAAACAACTGTTTGGATAGTCCATGGTGGGATAAAGTTCTCTGGCATGAATGCATCGAGCCATGTTTGTCTTCCATGAGTGCCCACATAAATGACAGACAGGTAGGGAGGAGGTATGAGGGGGAACCGACTGCCACCTCAGAGTAACTAGCCCCATTGGATGCCATTATATGTAGATGCCATTATATGTAGTAGCAATTCCACGGAGTTCACAGACACAAATATTATTGACTACAAAAGAAAGACATTTGGGCTTTGCACATAATCAGCAAATTTTTGCCTGATACAAAGCAATATTTGTTTCTTGTTTTCCATGACAAATGCAGACATTTGGCTGCTCTGGGTCTCTGTTAGCTAACTGTGTTGTGTAAAAGTGCTTAAACAGGCTGTATTGTAATAGTGAGTGTCTGCTTTAACCCCAGAAGGTCCCAGGTCCAGTCTCTGGTACCTCTGATTAAAACGCTCATTCATGACAGTTTTGAGGAGCCTCTGCTTGACAGACTTCAGTAGCCTGACGCCATAAGGGCAGTTTCTCATGTTGATATGAATTTGGAATATAAAATTCATTTCTCAGATTTCTCATTTCTCAGAAGGGTACATTTGCTCTGTAGATGAACAATTTCTTGCCTGCTTTATTGTGACCCTAATATAAATGCACACAGCCCTATTCTGAGAAAGAAAAAACACTGGAAAAGAGGGGCAGAGAGAGAGAGAGGGAGGTGATTTGCTAAAAAAAAAAAAAAGGTCCCACAAACAGCTGTTGCTCAGTTGAGTGAACAATGACCCCTCTTCCTTGCTGACAGATTGTTCAGGGGTTCATCAGCTTCCTGTACTGCCTCGCCACCCTCGACAAAGATTGTGCTGTTATGTTGTGCTGCATGGGTGCTAAGGAAGCCTTGACTAAAGTCCTGGAGAAACACAGCTTCAGTGTGCTGCTGGGGATGGAACTGAGGGACCTGGTGATCCACTGCGAGAAATATGCCAGCCTGAATAAGAAGATGACCTCCAGTATTTTAGCTGGCTGCATCCAGGTAAATTTGGTGCCCTTTGTCCAGTCTGGTTTGGGACAACAGACCAAGCAGCCAGAGCAACCAGCAGAAGGGGACATGGAGTGCTAGGCTGAGAATGAGCTACATCCAGAGGAAACCAGAACAAATGAACTGAGGTAGCAGGAAGCGAGTGGCATAGAAACAGGCTCCCCATCCCACTCCAGCTGTGGTGTAGCGGTTAGGAACGGTGGACTCTAATCTGGAGAACCAGGTGTGATTCCCCACTCCTCCACATGAAGCCAGCTGGGTGACCTTGGGTCAGTCACAGTTCTCAGAGCTCTCTTAGCCATCTACCTCACAAGGTGTCTGTTGTGGGGAGAGGAAGGGAAGGTGATTGTAAGCCGCTCCAGGACTTCTTCAGGTAGTGAAGAGTGGGGTATAAAACCAACAGGTTTCATTCTATTAAACTGACTGTGTCTTGCTATTAGTTTCATGCCATTTTTAATACCCTTGACTCTCTGTTCCCCGCCCTTCCTTACTCACAGATAGCTCTGGTTCAGAAAGAAGAACACCGGCGGAGCCATCGGCCTATCACCATCCCGCTCTTTGACAAATTCCTGTGTAACCTTTGTGAAGGTGAGTGTCCTTGTAGGGTCTGGAGGTCGTGGTGACGTGTTCTTTTAGGGACCTCCCCCTGCTTGCCAAGCTCAGGCCCTTCTGTGGTTTCTCCCTTGCTTAGGCTGCAGCTCGGAGTTAAAGGAGGACAAGTGTTGGGAGAGAGTGGAAGTTTCCTCCAACCCGCACCGGGCCAGCAAGTTGGTTGATGGAAACCCCCAAACCTACTGGGAATCAAATGGCAGCACCAGCTCCCATTACATTAATGTCTATTTGCATCGTGGAGTGATAGTCCAGTGAGTGGATTAAGCAGGGGTCTCTGGGTAGACAAGATTTGGGAGTTGGGTGTGATGAGTGAAGGGTACTCCAGGCCACGGTAGTATGTGGGGTTGAAAAGAGGTGGCATTTCTGCCCATTTGCCTGAAACGGGCGATGTCCGCAAAAGGCAATCTGTCTTTGCCGGAATATCCAGCTCTGGTAGGGCTGCCAAGTCCAACTTGGGAAATATCTGAGGACTTTGGGGGTGGAGCCAGGAGACTTTGGGGGTGGAGCCAGGAGAAAGGAAGTGACATCATTTTGTGATGTCACATCCTGTGATATTGCTTCCACATGCTGACACATGAACTCATGAAGTTTCCTAATACTGAGCTTCTGCTGCTGCCTTGAGCTTTATAGGCTTGCAAGCAGCATTACCCAGACTGTGACTTTTATGCCACTGCTTTTTGTCGCTGAACAAGAGTCAGTGTTATGTAGCAGTCAGTTTGTTTGGCTGGGATCTGGGAGAGCCTGGCTCAAAACCCTGCAGTGCCATGGAATCATTTTATTTAATACTGAATCAGGCCATTGGTCCATCAAGGTCAGTATTGACTACTCAGACTGGTAGTGGCTCTCCAGGGTCTCAGGCTGAGATCTTTAATGTCACCTATGACCTGATCCTTTTTTAGCTGAAGAGGCTGATACCTCCTGCATGTCAAGCAGATGCTCTATCACTGAGCAATGACCCTACTGAATCCTTCCTCATCTCGGCAGAATATGAAGCACTGAGTGCTGCACAAGTGCTAAATATGATTTTCATATCATAAGAACAGGAGAGAAGCCACAGTGGATCAGGCCAACAGCCCGTCCAGTACAACACTCTGTGTCACACAGTGGCCAAAAATACCAGGTGCCCTCAGGAGGTCCAGCAGCAGGGCCAGAACTCCAGAAGCCCTCCCACTGTTGCCCCCCAAGCACCAAGAATGCAGAGCATCACTGCCCCAGACAAAGGGCTCCATTTAGGCCTTGTGGCTATAATAGCCACTGATAGACCTCTGCTGGATGTGGACAGAGAGAGAGAGACAGACAGACAGACAGACAGAAAAAAGAAAGAAAGGGGGAGGGGGAGAGAGAGAGAAGGAAAAGAGCAGGCAGACCCCAGCAGCTTACCCCAAGCAGCTTACTCCAGCAGCAGGCCACATGCAAAAGCAGGCCCTTCAGCAGAAAGAGCCTCTGGGCGGGACTCTCTTGCTCTTTCTTAAAGGGGAAATGTCTGTTGAGGCTTTTTACTGCAGGGCAGGCTCTCTGCAGACATTTCCCTTTTAAGAGGCCAGGGCAGGCTCCGACGTTTCCCTGCTGGCAGCCATTGCCTCCCCCGGTGGACAATTCTGAAAAAGCGGGGGAAAGCTTTAAAAATCGGTGCTTCCCCCGCCCTACCTGGGGACTTGGCAGCCCTAAGCTCTGGTAGGGCTTTCAACTGGGCTTTCTTGTTTGTGTCATTTTGGGACCAAGAGAAACGCAGCAACGGTGTAGAGCTAGCTTTCTTGTCAAGCCCAGGTGTGTTGGTTCTTAAGAAACAAGCCAGTCGTGCCTTCCTGTTCTGAGAAGCTGTCAGAATTCCAGCAAGTCTGGCTCTAAATCTAAAGTCCACTGTTCTCTCCTTATACAGGAAGATGTCTCTGCTGGTGGCCAGTGAGGATTCCAGCTACATGCCAGCCCGCATTATAGTCATGGGAGGCGAGAGCGCCTCTAGTATCAGCACCAAGCTCAATATGGTCAGTGCTGTGGCCTGTCTCCATGCCCAGAAAGTGCAGAGCCCAAAGCTTATTAGCATGCCTTGGCTTATTATGAGGAACATTGCACATCATTATCCTAGTTTTCCTTCCTTTGGTGGCTCTGTGAACATCTGCCTGCTGTTGGAATGTTGCTGGTCTTTCAGATTGTCCCTCCTTTTGATGTCCTCCCACCTTCATTTAGAAATGTTGGGAAAAGCTTGCCAGTTGTGTTGGACCTTTGTTCAGCAGGCACACAGGTGGCTGGAATTAATTAACAGTAAATGCCTCTGTGTGCTTCATGGATTAGAGACTCTCACCTTATTGAGAAACCCAGAACTGCACAAACCAGGGGCATTGAGTTTTAAAATCCAGGGGGGGGGGCTCGCGTGAGCACACCGGAACCATGTCCCTGCTGCCGCCGCTCCTCCCCCCGCCTGGCCACTCCTGCCGCCCTCCCTCCTTCTGGGGGCCAGCTGGGCAAATGCCCAGTGTGATGGCATCACCCGGAAGTGACGCCATTACGCTGGCCAGGTTGCCAGGGCAACGCTCTGGCAATCGCCCCGAAACTCTATGCCCAGCTGTCCCCCGGATGGAGGGAGGGAGGGAGGCAGGAGTGGCCAGGCGGGGGGGGGGGAAGGATGCGGCGGCGGGTGGGCCTAGGAAGGTCCCGGGGAGGCGCGGCGGCGGGCGCTCCATTTTGCTCAGGAAATTTTGCTCAGGAAATTTCAGGGGTGGCTCGAGCCCCCCCATAGTTGATGCCTATGGCACAAACATAGCATGGCCACTCAGTTTTTCAGATGCGGCTTTGGGAAACGAATGGGTGATGTACTGAACAAATGCCTCACAATCCACAAGTAAAATATGGTGACCATAGATTGGCTTGCATATACCAAGGCGTTGACCCTTTAACTTGGCACTTACTTCTCTGCGCTGTGTTCAGCTGACGATGTAAAAGCTGCTGCAGCATGCTTGAAAGACTTCTTGTTCCCAGTCTGATAAGGCTTCTGAGTCTGTAGAGCTGCATGCTAGGCGCCTGCTTTAGCTTCCTGTGGCCTCTTCTCTATCAGAGCAGTTGACTTCTGGCTGGAGGAGACTTCCTGTGAATCTGTTCCTTAAGGGTCAGTTGCACGGCCTTGCCTCCTCTACAGAAGTGATGAGCTTCTGTACATATTTAAAATCCCTTCCTTGTCTTCGCAATATTACCGTTATGTGCAGTGGTAATTATTGTGCCTCTCTCTCCCAACAGGTGAATGTCCCACCAACAGCCAGCAGAGTGACCATCTTGGAGAACATGAGTTGCTTCTGGCCGGTCGTACAGATTAAGATCAAGCGCTGTCAGCAGGTAGAAGGCTGTATATCCTAAGGTTAAATCAGTTAGAAGGGAAGGACCCCAGACTTGCTTATCTATGGCTGGCAGCAGTGCTGGCTCATGTAAGGGCCCTATGGCCCTGACCTAGATGGCCCAGGCTTGCCTGATCTTGTCAGATCTCAGAAGCTAAGCAGAGTTGGCTTTGGTTAGTATTTGAATGGGAGACCACCAAGGAAGTCCAGGGTTGCCACGCAGAGGCAAGCAATGGCAAACCACCTCTGAATGTCCCCATGCCTTGGAAACCCTATGAAATTGCCATAAGTTAGCTGTGACTTGATAGCATGTTACACTTGCAAGGGCCATGTCTTCTCTGCAGGGTGGGATTGACACACGTGTGCGTGGCATCGAGGTGCTGGGCCCCAAGCCCACCTTCTGGCCGATCTTCAAGGAGCAGCTGTGCCGGCGTACGTTCCTCTTCTACACCACCAAGGCCCACACCTGGTGCCAGGAAATCTCAGAAGACCGGAGGCAGCTGCTGCAGCTCTTCAACAGGTGTCCTCCTCCTTCCCCTGGGGCTGCAGATCAGGGAGCTTCAGGCCGAGGGGGGAGGGGGGGGAGAGTCTCCCCCGGAAGGGCTCAGCAGCCTCGCAAGCGGAGACACTCCCGGCTCCAGTGGCAATTCCCGGCACCCGCTCACTTGTCAGTCTTTCTCCGCCCTTGTCCTAAGAGCAGCACCCGTATCCTCCGTGGGCCGTCCTGAGTGGCCGCGGTCTCTTCCCTTCCCCGGCCCAGGGGATGTGCCCCCCCTTCCCCCACAGCCAGGGGTTCCCCAGGCTTTTGTCCACAGTGACGGGGCTCTCACACACAGCACCTCCTTTTGGCATCGCAGGCTGAACAGTGCTCTGCGCCATGAACAGGACTTTGCCGATCGCTTCCTTCCCGACGACGAGGCTGCTCAGGCCCTGGGCAAGACCTGCTGGGACGCCCTCATCACCCCCTTGGTGCAGAGCATCACCTCTCCAGGTACCGGCTCTTCTTCCCTTCCCGGCAAGGCCCCCCCGGCTGCCACGCTGGCCCTTTGCTGACACGTGTTTCCCCTGCCCTTCTAGACCCCAGTGGCATCAGCCCCCTGTCGTGGCTTCTCAGCCAGTATCTGGAGAACTTGAAGGCAGCGGCAAAGGCCAAGAAGCGAGCGGCCCTTTTCAACTCTCGCGTGCGGCGACTGAGCCACCTGCTGGTGCACGTGGACTCCAGTAGCCCCGAGCCTGAGGAGCTGAAGGCCCCGGTGAAATCCAGTGAGTGGCGTCCCACTGGCCAGGCAGGCAGACAGCCAGCAGGAAGGACGGGTCGTCCCTTCTGAGCAGAAGACGGGAGGGAGGGTGGGTAACAGGACGGGAGCCCTTGAAGGTGGGCGGGCGGGAGGGAGGGGTCTCCTCACCCACATCTTGCTCCCAGACCGCAGGATTAGCAGGAAGGCAGAAGAACGAAGATGGTGTGTGGGTTGGGTTGGGGGGTTCTGCAGGGAAGGAGGGAAACTGGGAGTAGGGTATGCAGTTCTAGCTGGGAGAAGGGAATTCCTTTTTCTGCTCAGAGCCTCCCACCAAGTTTTCAAAGCCCAGTAAGATCGAGGTGTGTGTCATCTGCACTGGCTGAAGACCTCTGTTCCCTGCCCCCTTTGCAGATGGGAAGAACGGGAAGAGCAAGGAGTCGAGTTCTGGGGCTGCCAAGCCGGTGGAGAAGAAGCCCAGCAGCACGACCGGCATCACTCAGTGCTGGAAAGGGGTGGTCCAGCAGCAGGTGAGCGCAGGCCCTGGGATGGGGCACGGGGCTTGGGGGGGCGGGGGGACCTCTTGGCCAGAGGCACAGACTGCCTGTCGACACACGTTGATGTTTGCATGTTGTCACCTCCCCTAACAGGCTGTCGGCACCCACTAGTGCACTGTTTGTGTGTCTTGGGTGTGTGTGTGTGTGTGTACTGGGGGAGCTGTTGCATGTTCAGAAACCCTGTGGCTGGAGGTCTGTGGGGAAGAGGCTTCTGGGCTCCAGTCCTGTGTGATGCTGGTGACTTATGGGGTTGGCCCACCGGGGGGGGGGGTTTGGTGCCCCAGGTGAACTACGACTTTGGACTCCCCCCCCCCCCCCATTTAAGATACGTACACAGACGTAATGAAACATCATTGTTGTTTTCTGTTGCCCCACAAAGTCGGACCAGAACCAATGGGTTGAAATTAAATCCAAGAGTTTCCAGCTATACATTAGGAAGGAGTTCCTGACAGTTAGAGCAGTTCCTCAGTGGAACCGGCTTCCTCGGGAGGTGGTGGGCTCTCCTTCTTTGGAGGTTTTCAAACAGGGGCTAGATGGCCATTTGACAGCAATGCTGATTGTGTGAACTCAGGCAGATCATGAGAGGGAGGGCAGAGAGGGTCGCATCAGTGCTTAGTTCTCGTGGCCCTTTCTTACACGCCCAGGGAAATGCTGATCGCCACTTTGGGGTCAGGATGCAATTTTTCTCCAGGCCAGTTTGGCTGGAGATCCTGGAGGTTTTTTGCCATCTTCTGGGCGTAGAACAGGGGTCACTGGGGTGTGTGGAGGGGGAAGCATTTGTGAATTTCCTGCATTGTGCAAGGGGTTGTATTAGATGACCCGGGAGGTCCCTTCCAACTCTGTGATCTCCGAGCTCATTCCAAGGGCTGCAACCCTAAGCATGCTTCCCTGGGGGTCCTGGGAACGTCTGAAATGTCCTCATGGGCCGCTAACAGGCTTGCCTCTGCTTTTGCCATTCTGCCCAGGTGAAGCGGTTTTTGGAATCCTCATGGCAGGACCCTGACTTCGTGGAGCAATATTGCAACATCTACCTGCGACTCCGCACTGCCATGGAGGAGCTGTTTGGGCAGCAGATGTGCTTCATGCTTGCCCTGCGGCAGGGCTTCTCCGGGGGGCTGCTGCAGCTCTCCTTTCTGACGGCCATGCACGTGAGTCGGGGCTGGGGGCCAGGGGCTGGGGACCAGGGGCTGGGCCTCCCCCTGGGTTTTAGCCCCTGGGAGAAGTGCACCTGGTTTCCTCGGAGGTCCCTTGCACCAGGCCTGGCCATCAACCTTCCCTGGTCTCCTGCAGCTTCTCTGCCTTCTCCAGGCCCCATAGGTGAGCACAGACTGGTCACGGACCGTCTCGCCCCCGGGAAATTGCACCAGCCCCTTCTGTGGCGTTCTTGCTGCTTGTCTGGTGGGAGGAGTCCCTTCTCTGCCCTCTCCCTGGCTCATCTGGCTTCTCCTGCTCTGTGCACCCCTCCAGGTGAGTGAGCAGTTTGCCCGTTACATCGATGTGTGGATCCAAAAGAGCTGGGCAGACTCGGGCAACGTGGAGACCCTGCGGCGCCTGCAGCGGAGCCTGGAGCCTGTCCTCTTCCTGTCCGGTCTGGAACTGGCCAACACCTTCGAGCACTTCTACCGGTGAGGCCTTGGTGGTCGGGAGGAGAGGCAGGACGTGGCGCTGCTTCTGCGGGCGGCGGAGAGGGGGAAGGCGTTAGAGGCAGGGCCTGGTTGGGAAGGGGTGGCCCAGCGCCTCCAGGGGGTGAAGGATGGCCAGTAGAGGTTCAGCCATTGGTACTGGAAGGGAGAAGGTCCGTGGTCCCGGCAGGGCAAGGGGGGCCGGAGGGGCCGAGCTGTGGCTGAGCGGGAGGTCTGTGGTCCTCCTCGTTTCTCCAGGTACTACCTGGGTGACCGGCTGCTGTCCCAGGGCAAGACGTGGCTGGAGAGCGCCGTGGTGGAGCACATCGGGCTCTGCTTCCCCAACCGCTTCCCCCAGCAGATGCTGAAGAACCTGAGTGAGCTGGAGGAGGAGCAGCAGCAGTTCCACCTCTTCCATCTGCAGCAGCTGGACAAGCATCTCCTGGAACTGGATCAGGATGGGAAATGCGAGGAGGAGGAGGAGGAAGGAGGAGAGGTGAGTGGAGGAGGAGGGAGGGGTTGTGCCAGAGACCCTCGGCTGCCAGGGCCTCGTTCCCTGGCCTGTCTCCCCGGCTCCTTGGGACCCCCGGCTTGTTTGCCAGAGCCACAGTCTGGACACTGGTTCTCTTGCGCCCCCAGGTCATGGAGGAGGAGCCGAACAGTCAGGAGGAAGAGCCGGAGGTGAAGGTGCTGGCTTTGTCTCCCCGCTGCTGGACCATCTCCCCGCTCTGCTACCTGGAGGAGCCGGCCAGATTCTTCCCACCATCCCTCAGTCAGCACTTGGGCAGGTTTGCTGACTTCTATACCCAGAGTGAGTGTGGGGCTGTCAGAGTGCTGAGAGGGGGCACCAATCATCAGTGCTGCTCGTGGTATAGCTGTAAAACGGGGGAGGGGCCCAGAATCAGGAAGTGACCAGTAGGGAACACTCTTCAGCCTTTCTATGCCCAGGTCCAGTGCTGAAGGTCTGTCTTTTGAGAGAAGGGGCTTACTGTGGCATCTAAGGACACCCCGCACTCACGCACACAGACACTCCTGGGCTGGTGCCAGTGCGGATCCTGCCCCACCACTGCGGTATCCCGTCCCTACATAGTGGAAAAGAGAGGACTGTTGTGCTGTTGGGAGAGGAGTTAGCCAACCATGGAAGAGTGGCTTCCTTGTCATATTTTCACCCTGCCCTAAAGGCCATTGTGTGATAAGAGCTGGCGTCTTGGTGTCCCTGGCATAGAGAGTGGCCACAAGGCAGGGGCAGAGCACGTGCTGTGCAGTGCATGCGGCAAGTCCCAGTTTCAGTCCTGTTAAAAGGTGCTCGTTCAAGTGGGTAGAGGCTCACCTGGGAAAACTGCAGCCAGGCAGAGTAGATGGGGGGGTGGGGAAGGGGGGCTAAAGGGACCAATGGTCTGATGGTGAGAGAAATCTCAAGGAGCCGGGATTTTGAGGGCTTGGAGAACCCAGGGGTGGCGGGGGAGTGAGGAAGCATGATCCCACTAGTCGAATTTGCCCTGACTGAACCTTTTTCTTGTTCAGGTCAGAGCCGCTTTGGGCTGGAGCACACGAAGCCACGGCGTTTACAGTGGACATGGCTGGGTAATGCCGAGCTGCAGTACCAGGGCTGCATCCTGCACGTGTCCACCCTGCAGATGTACATCCTTCTGTGCTTCAACAGTGCTGAGGTTCTGCCTGCCTTGATATACTGACTTCCTTTGCCTCTCTGGTTTCCTGTAACTTGTAGGACAGAGCACAAACTCTCATAACCAAACCTCTGTGGATTTTGCATTGTGAAGTCCCCAAGCTCTGCAACATGTAAAATGATCCGAGCACATCACAAGATTTTAGTATTTTAGTGTATTTCTTATTCAGAATAGTATATTAGAATACTGAATGTAATGCAAGGAATATCGGAATGTTTTGCTGCATCCACCTCAAAAAAGAAAAAAGGCTGTTAAGTGACCTCCACGCCTGAGAGGAGAGAATAGAGAGTATCAGTTTACTTCCCACAATTAGAAAAGATACCTTTACACATTTATCTGCTATTTTGACATATTTATTGCTTTACAACGGTTCACTTTATAACCTTAGCTTGTTATTTAGTTTGTCTTTGCACGTCTTCATCATGTTACATGTTAATTTGCTGTTCAGCCCCTGTCTATAAATTTGAACCTTATCTACCATTCCGTTGTATTTGAAAAAAGTGTGCATGCACACGAAAGCTCATACCTTGATTAAAACTTTGTTGGTCTTAAAGGTGCCACTGGACTCTAAATTTGTTCTACTGCTTCAGACCAACACAGCTGACCACCTGGTTCTATCACAAGATGTGATCGCACATAGGATATTTCCCAGTGTCAAATCTGCTCCAACCCAATTCTGGTGATTTATGCAAATCTTGCACTGTTCTTGCTATAAAACTTGCAGCATCTTGTGGAATTTGGAAAAACCCCTGCCAAGAGGCACGGGGAGTGGGAATTAAGAAATGGCATTGGTGCACTGACACATTGGAGATGAAAGCTGAGATCAGAGTAGCAGGAGTCACTGCACCAAATGCCATTCTCTAATTCTCACCTCCACACCGTCTTGGGGTAGGGACTTCCAAATCCCCTAAGGTTTCCTGTCTCAGAAGGGTCTCATACTTGCAATACTAATCCCTGTTTGGTTGTTGTGTCCCCCCCCGGTTGATCCTAGGAGGTTCTTCTGGAGACGTTACAAGCTACAGGTCTCTCCCTGCCCCTTCTGGGTCATGCACTGAAACCTCTGGTGGAGAAGGAGCTCCTGATCCAGAATCAGGGTAATTATGGAGGAGAGAAAGGGAAGGTGGCATGCAGCTGGCTCTTTGAGCTCTGTGAGGGGGGGAGGGTTTGATAGCTTCCTCTATGGGACACTTAGCTTGCCAGGCCCTGCTGGAATACCAGTGCACAGAGCCTTCCCAGTTACATCTCAAAGAGAGGAACCTGGATTATTCCTGCGAATCTCAAACCCTCTGTTGTTGCTGTTTTTGCACTAGGTGTGTTGAAGCTGAATGAGAAAACGCTGGCCCAGTTTTCTGGCCAACACTTGGCTCTGCAACCAAAACAGGCACACTTGAATGTGGTAGAGAATGAAGGCGGCGCTCTGGAGAAGAAAAGGAACTTCATCTGTGGCCTGATTATCCAGATCCTCAAAGAAGAGAAGGCAATGCACATCGACAGGCTCGTGTTCAGGGTATGGAATGCCAGGATTCTGTCTTTGTAGTGTGGTTCTGCTGGTAGCCATAAAGGAGGTTAATTCACTCTTGCACTCTTCTCAGGTGATAGATGGCTGCCAGAAATTGGACTCTGACTCTGCACCAAAGTTCTTGAGCTACTGTAACAGCACGGACGTCCTGGCTTGCATTCTGCATCTGCTGAAGCAGGGCTCCATCCAGCACCAGGACAACAAGCCACAGCTCCTGGAGTATGCCTCCCCAGATCTCCCACCCCCAGCACTGCCAAAGAACCAGCCTCAAGTAGCATTTCAGACCGTCCAGATCAAGAAAGTGCCCATCATGCCCCACGTGGAGAAGAGACAGACTTTCTCTACCTTCAGGTAGAACTGGCTGCTGGCCTGCTTTTGTGGGCCTGTGTGCAGGACTGGTTGCTCATGAGTGTGACCGTGTAGACATCTTACCCAACAGGTGGCTCTTCCTCCTGGTTGCTACCAGTGATTTCAGCAAAGAGCACAGTGTTGGGTCAGCAGCACAAGCTTCCACCGCAAGTGCCTGCTCTGTCTGCAGGAAATGGGTATCCTGCCCGGTGATTGTCCAGCTTGTCTTTTACTGCCTTGTGGCAGAATAAGCAAGCATAGTTGGCACCCGAGAATGTAGAAAGCAACACAAGCCTCCCTCAGATGTCCAAAGTAGCTTTGCATCTAAAAATCCAAGCAGTTCCTTCTTCATTTAATTTATCTAATCGCCTTCTTTTTGGAGTAGGAAACTGCCACTGGCGCTTGGTCATCCTTACACGGAATGTCTGATGAATGGCCCCTTTCCCCCTCCCTAGGAGCACGTTCTCTGATTGATGCCGCTGGCATTAAGGGAGGAGCAGAGCTGATCCATTTGCAGATTCATCCCACTCCAGGCCAAGGCTGGTGACTCAGTGAGCTGAAACTTCTATTCTTTGGGCGTCCTTTAACCCTCTTTCTCTATGAATTTGTCCTTGAAGCCTTAAGCATCCTTTGCTGTAAAAAGAGCAAGAGTCTGGGAGCACCTTAAAGACTAACAAAATTTGTGGCAAGGTATGAGCTTTTGTGAGTCACTGCTGAGCCGTTTTCTACCACGAATCTTGTTAGTCTTTAAGGTGCTCCTGGATTCTTGCTCTTTTCTACTGCTACAGGCAGACTAACATGGCTACCCATCTTCATCCTTTGCCATCATCTTTGCCTTTACTTATGTAAGAAGCCAGTGCAGATGTACGTTTTCAGCCACTCACATACCTGGCTGATGGGTGCAATACAGGATGAGCTTAATCACAGGAAACTATGGGCCATAAGAACATAAGGATCAGGCCAGGAGTCCATCTAGCCCAGCATCCTGCCTCACACAGTGGTTATTCTGGAGGGCCAGCAACAGGGCATAGAAGCCGGGGCCTTCCCGATGTTGCCGCCAGACACTGGAATCCAGAGGTTCACTGCCTCTGAATGTGGAGGTTTCCTTTAGTCCTGAGTAAAATGCTGGTGCTTTAGCCCTCCACAGACCATGGGCATGTGCTGAGAGAGCTATGGATTAACCCATCGACCATCATCCCTCAATTAGAACTCACCAGGAAAAGGTGGGTGTGCTGTTTGTGGCCATTCCTAGATTCGTGGAAGCTGGTGGCATCTTTTGCTCTGGGCCTGCGTTCCTTAATTCTGGATTCTCTCAGCCATAACTGTGAGCTGGTCCGTTATATGAAAGTGTGTTGTGCTTTATTATGTTGTAAAGTGCAAACTATAAGTGCGATCTGAACACTGCCAGCTGACGGTCTCATTTTGGAGAGGGTGTGCTCAAGACATCACTTCCCGGCACAGCCCTTCTTTCTGTCTCTTGACTGGGTTGCTGGGAGAGACTCAGAAGTGAGCAAGGAGGTTTCTCCCTTATTGGTACTGCTGTAGCCATGGTTCTGTTCCCCACTTGCTCTCACCTACTTTCAGTGCTACCCCCCCCCCTTTCTTCTCCCTCAGCTTTGTCTTTTCCCCTCTAGTCCACAATCCACAACCATAACACTTGGAGAGTCCCAATAAATAAATAAAGACAAGTTCGGCCAAGATGTATTGCATGGCTTCCTTGAACTATTGGAGACAGAAAGGGGGTGGAGCATGGCATCTCAGTTCAGTTGCTTTGGAGATTAGCCCCAAACATCCCACCTGTTCCAAGACCAGTGCTTGGAACACCTGCAGAGGTGGAAGGGCAGAGACAACCAAGGAGGGTGGGAGCCCTTCCGTCCTGGCATGAGGCTCACACTGGACCCAGCCTCCAGTCTCTTCAGCAGGAGCCATTTGAAAGTGAGAACCACCTGCCAGCTGCAAGCCTTACCAGGCAATGGCCTCGCCCATATCCCTGCAACACGGGGTGGAGGCCGCACTGGGGGCACAGTCCTTGCAAGAGCCACAGGCACCGTGTCACAGAGCCCTTTGTGGCTCCTGAGTGCATCTCACTGCTTTAGACTCTATGAGCTCATTCATAGAGCTCCTAGAGATGGACTCCAACCCCTACCGCATGAACACAACAGCCAGCCAGCATTGACAACTGATCCACAAATCCAAGCGGACACCTAGTCACAATGGTACCAGCATTAATTTATTAAAATTAATCCCGAAAGCAACCTTACATTAAAGTTTAACAAAAATAGAATCTTGTAAAAAATGGGGTTAACCCACCATCCCTGCTCTCCTAACCACGAGCAGCTGCGTCCGCCAGGCAGGCGCAATACCACAGTTTAGGTCTCTGAGTTTCGGTAGGGTACACTTCCAAGGCGGGGGTGGGGGGGGAGGGTTGGTTTGGCAGTTCTAGTGGCACAAGCGCCAGGAAAGCCGAAGGCTCTCTCGCCTTGGAGCCTGCTTTGTTGGGGGGGGGGGGTGTAAGAGAAAGGAAGAAGGGTGTGTGTAAATCCAGTCAGGGAGGGCGAGGAGGCACCAGCAGCTGCCACAAGAAGGCTACCCTTATAACACCTTGCTGTGATTTCTGGCTGTCTTGTCGAAGCCACCGGCGTACATTTTTAAAAGGACAAAGCAGAGGGCTGCCTTCCAGTTCTGACAGCCGTCCCACCCAATGGTTTGTTGCAGCTGCCACTGCCACTGTGCCGCCCGCTTGCCTGCCTCCCTTCCTTCCTGACAGTGTGAAGTGACCTGTGATGGTAGCCCAAGAAGGGATGGAGCTTGGCTCAGCTGACGGCTCCTAAGAGTGGCCTTGGAGCCATCTGAGAGAAGTGCTGGTCTAGGGGGCTGGTGCTGGCAATGAACGGAGTGTTCTACTCCTGCTACTTCCATTACAGAGGATGACCACCTTTCATGTTGGCGCCTGAGGCATGGTGGAAAGGGGCCAGGATCTGGCCTGCCCCACACCTGCATGAGCAGCAGGGCTCCCTGGCACCAGGCAGAAGGACACCGCGGTGCTGTTACACACAAGCAGACATGCAGTGGTGACACACAGTGGAAGTACAGCTGGGGGGAAGGAGGGAAGGGGCGGGGCTATCGTTGCCTAGCCTCATTCCCCGTCCCCTTCCCAGGCCCTCTAGAAAGGGGGAACAAAAGAGTCTGAGGAGGAGTACGCCTCTCCCAATAAGGAATTTCCGTCTTTTTCTAGCGAAAGAGCACTCATCTAAACTTCTCTGCTGTTCCCTCAAAAGGCAGCATACTGTGCTTTAAAATAGCAAAGAACTCGTCATCTTACCCTTCCACGGCTGCAACAGTTGGTCCCATCCTGCCTGCTGAATTGTAGCAGGTCCTGGACCATTAAATGCTGCTTTGTACCCTGCCAGTTCTGTACCATCACCTTGTGCGGCCAGAGCCGTTGAGCAGGAGAAGCTTCTGCCATTGTCCTCTCTCTCTCTCACACACACTCACACACACACACACACACTGCTTGAACTACGGTAGGAACCATATGCAGCAGCTCAGAGCCTGCTGCTGGAACAGAAGCCCCTACCCGCCTGCCTTTTTTCCTGCCATCTCAGCGCCTCTTGCACTGACTCTGGCACACGTTCCAAGAGCATGAAGTGGAACACCACCAGTCCTATCGCAACAGGGAGAGGCCAAATAGTTCAGTAGGGACAGAGCGAGCTGCTTCGTGTTCAAAGGAGACAGGATGCTGAGGTCCCAGTAGCCCTCTGTGAATTCTGTTAGGTGTGGCTGCAGGGCAGCACTTGTGGGCAGAGGTCCAGCTTGCCCAGAATGCAACTGGGAGAGCTCGGCTGGGTAACCCTACAGGAGGGCACTAATAAAATATTCCCTACTAGAGCAGTTACAAAATAGCAGCATATCAAGAAACCAGCTTCCCCTTTCTTGCCCGTGACAGGAAGGGGACGGGGTTCCCAGCCACCACTGGCACACAGCCCCACAGGGAGTGGTACGAATCCCCTCAGCCTCCTCCCCTCCTGACCCCCTCTGCTGGAGAAGGCTGGTCTGACAGTTTAATCTCCAGGCTGAGAAGCCTGCTGTGTCTCTCTTCTGTTTCCCTAGGGCCCAAGTTCGTGTTAACTAAAACTCATGGGTAAGACGTAAAGCAAATCGGGGTGCTCCTTGCCTGGGGCGAAGGGATCGAGCAGGGCCCCAGCCAGATTTGGGCTCCAGCACAGGGCAAGTCAGTCTTCAGCAGAAGCGACAGAGCTGGGTGTTCTCTCCATTCTGTGGGGCTAAGCTCCAGTCCTTCCAAGCTGCCCATCTGGCTTTGTTTCATCACACGTTCTTTGTGTAGCCAAAGATGCCAACCGGGAAATACTTGACATGTGTTGGCCACTGTGCAGCCAGCTGGAAAAACTTCACATCATTCCACTCCACGCCATCAATACAAACTGTAAGAGAGGGGGATGGAAAGATATTCAGAGGGAGGCAGGAGTGAAGAAGGGACCAAGTGCCCAGTCACACAGCTGGGGAGCCATTTTCTGTTCAAGCTCTCTGAGGTAGTGGACAGGGCATTCGCCTTAGCCAAAGACAGGCAATTTTCTGGAGTATCGGGGGTGGGGGGAGGCTGCTGGGGATTACGGTCTGGCGAGGGGTGTTCAGGGAAAGAACCACAACTCAGCCATGAGAGGCCCTGCATGGGGGAAGCGACTTACCACGCAGCATGGTGTTTTGGTGCTTGGCTGTGCAGATCAGACGTGTGATCCCCTCTATCACTTGGCTCTTGGGTTCCAAGTCCTTCTCTTTCGGTTTCTTGCTCAGAAACATCACTGCCAAGGACAACACAATACACTTTATAACAGAAGCATGGCCGGACAACTGGTGAACCAGCACACAGTGAAAGGCCTGACCTATTCCTCAGAATATGCAAAGAGCAGGCCACCAGTTTGCCCATGGGAGGCCGGGGAGGGGGGGGGAAGCTATGGACTGACAGAAGAGGACTGATGCTGCAGTTTGGTACCTTTCTTGTTCTTCTCCTTGGTGACCACAGTCATGGCCATCGTGTTGGGTGGGGCCAGCTCACCAGGGCTGGGGATGCGGCTGACCTGGAGGGAGCGGAAGTTACTTTTCAGGGTGTTCTTGATGCCCGTTTCCCGCTTGTCAGCCTCTTTTTTTTTTTCTGGCCCCTGAGCTGTCCAGTAATCGACCTGTAGACCCATCACCTCCACACCAGGGCTCAGAGAGCTGGAAGAAGCAAAAAAAAGTTATGACAACTCTGAGCGAAGACATAACCAGCAGGATCATGTGTGGCACAGCCCTTGCTGGAATGAACCACTTCCAACAGGAAGGAGGAGGGGTGTCTTGTGTTTAAATGTCCCATATAAAAATTGCCCAACTATAGAAAGCTAGGAATTCAGAGAATGGTTCCAACTTAACATTCATTCTGACATGCTATTTTTTTCCCTACAGAGTTTTTAATATAGGGTAAGCATTCAAACTTGTAAAATGGTTTACAGCCTGCAGTAATCCCCTTACAGCCTGCAGTAATTCTGTAGTGCAAACTACACCACATCTGAGCAGCCATCTCCACAACTCACCCTGCCATCCCCCATTCCCACAACAATCATAAGAACATAAGGAAAGCCCTGCTGGATCAGACCAGAGGTCCATCTAGTCCAGCATCCTGTCTCACTCAGTGCCCAACCAGTTCTTCTGGGTGGCCAACAGCAGGGCACAGGGGCCGAAGCCTTCCCCTGATGTTGCCACGCAAGCATTTGTCTCCAACTATACAAGCAGTTGTCTTTGTGCTTCCACACTCAACTCCTTTCTAACAGTCCCTGTGCAAATGCTGCCAGTGAAATTTCCCAGCCTAATGTTCGGCAGCAGGTTCTAGCCCTGTTACACACCACAGCCTCACCGCACAGATGGACCTGTTGTCATCCTCCTGCTCTGGGGTTCTCTCCCTGAGCCAGGGGACTGGGCCGTCTTTCTAAACCCAGCTGCTTTCTCTCACTGTTATTTGTCCTTGCACTAAACGTGCTAGCTGAATCACTCACAGAAGAGTCAACAGTGAAGTCACTGGCAGTGGTCAACTGTTAGTCCTCCAGGCCAGAACTCCCACCGGGGTTGTAGCTGAGAGGTGCTTACCCTGCTCCCGAGAGCCCACTGCTCACTGATGGGGAGGGCGGCGGAGTGCCCACTACCTCCTTGGTATAGGGGACCCCTCCGCCGGATGGAGAGGATGAGCTAAGTAGCGAGGTGGTGCAGATGGTGGCATCATCAGAATCAACTACAGGAAAAGAAAAATGAACACACTGGCTATAACGGGGAAGGGGTTCTCACCTCTCGGCATCTATGCACAAGGTTGGTGCCTGCCTGACTGTTGTAGGGTGCAAGTGACCACGTGGGAGACAGCTGGCTGCCTACTGCTTTACAGCAGGGTCTCTTGAAGTATGCAGTGACCCTCTCTGGGTAGAGGCCCCCACTCCTGGCGGGGAAGAAGTGAGCTCCCACTGTCTAACTCTTCCCAGAACAGGATGGATTCGGACAGGGGTCATTTCGAGCAGGAGCTCGGGGGAGCACAGCTCCGGGAGTTGGTGCCAGCCCCTCCCCCCCCCCCCATGGGGGAATGCCTGCTTGTGTCATGGCTGCAGCAAAATGACCCGTCCCCTGGAAAGGTCCTTGTTCCTCCGACCAGCCTTCTGAAGGCTTCAGCCACCACTGAAGCTATCCTCCCAGAATAGTGGTATTTCTGAGGCTTGGATTAGTAGCAGTCCCCTCTCTGCCAGCTCTCCCTCCCCCCCCCCTTTCTTTCTTTCTTTCTTTCTTTCTTTCTTTCTTTCTTTCTTTCTTTCTTTCTTTCTTTCTTTTTCTTCCTTCCTTCCTTCCTTCCTTCTGACATACTTCCGGTGATGTCAGGTGGTATAGCATATGCAAATAAGTTATGCTAATGAGTTATGCTAATGAGCTCCTGCACCTCTTTTTCTACGAAATGACCCCTGGATCCGGCCAACAGGAGTGCCAGCCTGTCTTCCCTTCTTCTCCATACAGCAAATGCCCCTTGTGATCACAGATGGCACTGCGAGTCTCTAGGGCAACCCTCTGTTTTCACAGGCATTTTGAGCTTTTTGATTCCAGACAGTCTCCTCTCCAGGGATGTACCAGTGCATGAGAAGCCACAGGCACAGCACGCGGCCTAAAGAGTAAGCACCACCGGGGTCACACACCTTCCTCAGATGGGCAGTGCAGGAATTTTACAGGCAAATAGGCTAGTGCCCCTGTTTCTGATTGGAATGATATTTTTGCCTCAAGTTCTGATCAGTTGATTCCCCATCTTCAGTGTTACAAGGTCGGAGAGGCTTTAAGGTCCTCATGGGCTTCGGTCATCCATGCACAGATGGCCTTGAAGTGTTGAGATATTTTACAACCTTTGCCCAGTGGGCTCTCAGAAGAACTATGTAGACACCTATTTAAAGCATTTGTGCCCTTACCTTTCCACTATCAAGATTAAAAAACTCAAGTCCGTATCAGTCTTCTGAGATGAAATGTCTACTACAGCCACTTTACAGAGCCCTAGTTTGCCTGACATGATTTCAGTCTTCTAGGGCCTGCCTCACACTGGCCCCACTGGAGTCTGGAGGCAGTGGGGTACAGTAGACCGAGTGTCTGACTAGGATCTGGGAGACCCAGGTTCAGATTCCCACCCACGCCAGGGAAGCTTGCTGGGTGACCTTGGACCAGTCTCACATTCCACATGGTTTTTGTGAGGATAAAACAGAGGAGAAGAGAATGTTAGAAGCTACTTTGGGTCCCCACTGGGGGGAAGATAGGGTGTAAATAAAGTAAAAACTTTTAAAAATTGTGGGGCCCTGGGGAGTTGCTGGCCAGCAGCCACTTCCAAATGGGCCTTCTCTGCAGCAGGCCCCAAGTGGTGGAGCCAGTTGCCAGATGAGGGGCCCCAGGTCACGGATCTTGGCCCACTTAAATGGAGCACAACATCCTGCTTATTCAGACAGGCTATTTTTTTTCTGGCCTGTTAATGTGCTTTCATGTTCTGATTGCTGCACCGTCTCCTGCTTTCATCTTTTCTGATTTGCATTTTGTTTGATTCTGTTCATTTTGTGGAGAGCTCTCACTCTTGAAAGGCGATTGCGCATCCTCCCTCATGAAAGAAGGACCAGGCAAGAGGGGAGAACAAAGGGAGGCCAACTTGGCAGGAGCCTGGAGGGCCCGTCTCGCCACCCGGCTGCTGCTCACCTGAAGTGCTGAAGGACTGCTCCACCAGCCCCACCTTCACCACCTGCCAAGCAAGACAGGAGAAAGGAAAAACTCCGCATCAGAGCTGAGCCCAGGGCCGTCTTTCAGCACCCTCCCTCCGGCCTTCAGCCCAGCAAATGGAAATGGCCCCTCTTAAAGGCAGGGCTGTGGCTTTCTTTCTGAAGGCCATCCCCTGTCCTTTCCAGCCTCCTCCTGAGCACCTCAGGGCTGGTACTCCAAGTGGAGGAGGAGGAGAAGGAGACCGGAGAGTCCTCCTTGTTCTTATTTACAGTCCCCACCCCTGACAATACTCACTCCAACAAATGGCACGAATTTCTGGCAGGAATCCTCGTCAGGGCTGCAAAACGGAACACAGGCATTTAAAGGTTTAGAGTCCCCGGCCTGCAAAGGCAACCGTGAAGCGTGGCTCATGCGCCAGACTTCACCTCCCAGCATCCCTTGCATCTCACATCACCAAGAGCCTTCCAATCCTCAAGGGAGCAGCTCTGCCCCTACCAAGGTGCCATCTGACGCAAGCAGAAAAGGCCAGGCTTTTTGCTGGCTCGGAGCTTTGGCTGCAGACATCCCAGCAAAAGCCTGACATTACAAACAAGCAGTGACTACAGAGCCAAGCAATGAGTGTTCTTCCTCTTGGGAGGTGGGAGCAGGGGAGGGAAAAGGGGGGAAAGAAGCAGGACCGGTTCCCCTGATTCACACAGCACAGCACTCCCCCCCCTCCCCCCAAGCACTGGAGTACAGGATCACACTGTACAGGGAAGGGGGGCGGTCAGCAGGAGTCAGATGCAGCTCAAAAGGGGAATTTCCCCCTTCCTTCTCCCCCCTCCCACCCACTCAATTTCCATAGCAGGGAATTCACACATGCAAACCAGAAGCAGCCAGCAGCCCTCGCCTCACACAAAGGCAGGCAGGGAGGGAATCGGTTCTGTCCCTAGACAAAGAGATGAGACGGACACAGGAAAAGGCAACACTGCAGCAAGCCACAGTCCAATACCTGATATAAAAATCAAAATAGAGGCTTCTTTTCCTTGAATGCCAAAAAACCAAGAAGAGGGACAGGCGTAAGCACTGCTGGAACACAAGCGGTTAAGACAGCGGCGCTGGGAGACACCGCATGGCGCTGAGCGAGGAGGCTGAGGCAACCCATGTTGCTCGCTTCTCCACAGAGGAAGGCATGGGCTGCATGGGCTCTCGCAGCACCTGCTAAGAGGCCCAACGTTTTCCTCCAAGCACCCCCCCCCTGGCCTGCCTGAGTAGATCTGGGCAGGAAAAGGGCTCCAAGACCTCTGAAGACATAACCAGACTTCTCTTGGTGTATCCACGCAGCGGCTTTCTGAAACTCTTAGTTTTATACTTGCAAACTAAGCCAGAAGCATGGAAAGACAGCAGAGAGGAGCTTGCAAAACACAGGGACCTTTTGTCTTTGCATGCCCGTGTATGCTTCTGCTGCTGCCTTAAGCAATGGAGGTTCCACTGTCATCTCCACACATGACTGGAGACTGATACCAGAGCAGCTTAGGTGCCGTTCTGATCAATGACAAAAGCACCTGTCAAATATTCTGGGCGCCATATAGGAAATCAAAAAATTCTGCCTTCCACGCCATGCCTTGTAAGGCACCCCTGAGTACCACCCCGCCCCGTGGAAAATTCCGGAGGACATTCTATGCCATGCGCTCAGTCTATCGAGGGCACTGATCAGGCCTCTTGGGTTCACTGTCAACCCATGTGAACAAAGTGCGCACTCAGCACTGCACACAGTGCTCTCCTGTGGTTGCGAGTCGCAGAGTATTACAGCAGGAAATATTCCCTTCCAGTGGAATTTTGTCTGTCATTATTAGCCATAGCACTGGGGAACCCCAGACGTCCTGGAAAACAAGAACTGCAATTGCATGGAGATCAGTCACCAGTGGAGTGGTGTCCTAATGCTGCAGAAGGCTTTTGTCTACTTTACTGCAATCACTTAGACAAATGGAAGGGGCGACTGCTGATTTTTAAGAAGGGAACGGTGTCGAGGACTACTTTTAGCTATAGACCTTTGACACAAGTCTTGCCTACTGTTTCATAGATTCTACGTGTGGACTCAATGTTATTGACTTTGTTTTAAAGTCATTGGTTTGAATAAGCTGCTCTCATATGCATACTTGGGTTGGGTTGCCTAAGCGATTTTGTGTGTATCTTTAATTGCACAGCATTAGCCTGCTCTCTCGCATGACTCATCCAAGACATGGAATTCAAGCAGCCAGAGAGCCCTCGTGCCTGAAACTCAGCTGCTTCCCGGAAGCCCAAAGCCTGCCCAGGGCAATAAAGACCGGCCCAAGACATTCTGATACCCCAAAGCATCCACAGTGCGCTGTCCTCAAAGGTGTGCCCCAAGGTCCCCCGCCACCTTGCTGAAAGCACAGGGGGCACCATCTTCTGATCAGATGCTGCTTCCCTGGCATCCCCAAGAGCATCACTCAGGGTGTTGATACTGCTGGGTCAACTCTGAGCGCAATGAGTTCATGCAGAAGCCAACGACATGCTAACCCAAGGCTCTCAGCTCCCTCTCTCTGCTCAGCACCCTCTCTCAATAAAGCTCACTTCTGACCTGCAGCCTCGTGGATTTTTGACACAGGCACCCGTGGGTCTGCTTGGACAACCCCTGGCTGTGTGGGGAAGCCTGTTCACATTTGTCCCCCAAGCTGGTGGCAAGCTAGTTGATAGCATACATAGTTACGTGCAGCATTAAGGTTTTGGGTGCACCGCACGGCAATTGTCTTGCAAAGCAATGCTTGTGGTGACATGCCAAAAACCACAGCTTGTGCACAAGGTCAGCCCACCACAGGCTTTCCATGTAGCTCCCATGCCCCCCCCCACAGGTGCTTGTGTCAACAGGCCAGCTGGAAGCAACTTCCAGAGCTAACCCCATCGCCACGTCCCTTGTCTCTCCCTCCTGGCACAACATGGCTGTCGACAGTGGCTTCATGCAAGGGCTATTCCAGCAAAACGGCTCGTCGGTTGCTCTGCTCATCAGTGCAGGCCAGCGGCAGTCACTTTCATTTCAGGAGGCCTTGAACGGTCACAGGACAGGAGTGGGTGAGGAGTTCACAAGCCAGCCTGCCTTGTTGGAGCAGACTCCTTTGACCTGGCCTGAGTTGGTGGCTCCTCTGAACAGACAGCAGGTCTGCTTACAGGCTCCACTTTGCCAACTGCCATTCCCGGCCACAGGCTTCAACTGCTTGGTTAAGTGGCGATTCAAACTAAGCAGGGAACCGGCTGGAGAGGAGCACGGGAGGCACTAATAAGCTGGTGCCCGTTTCGTTGCCACTTAGGCCAAAACCCTGGATGGTGAAATGAAAGCTCCTGTTTTACAGCTGTGCAATGGGCACAAAGCCTCTCCCTGGGTTGGGCATGGGAACCTTCAGCCAGGGATCTGTCCCAGCAGAAAAGCAGATACTCTCCCCCTCTTTCCCCAGACACCCCTGCAGTGAATGCAGCAAGCCAGCCGTACGTACTGCGTGCCGATCCCTGTTGGCTGTAGGGGCAAGCAGAGAACAGCAGGGAGTGAAGTACCCCACACACCTGAACTGTGGCGGGAGGAAGCACAGAAACAGCACTTGCAATTCCCAAAGTCACCATCTGGACGTGCCTTTTATGCTGGCACAGAACTGTCCTCTCCCCACCAGGAGAGAAGGAACTGCCCATCCGTTGCGCCCTGCTGTCCTGTGCTTCAGGGGAGGTTCAGACACACCAGAGCCACGCAGTAGCCCACTTACAAGGTAGCCAGGTGGCCTGACAAATGCATGGAGTGGCAGCAGTCTGTAGCCTCCAGCTCCCTTGCCTGCCTGTCTCACTGCCCGCCCAACCCCATCGGGGAATTGCTGGGAGAAACCAGAAACCGTGCTGGGATAGGTCCAGCGCAGATCCACGAGGGGCACAGTGCGGGGCCACATCTTTTGCTGAGCTGGGGGGGAGGGATGAATGTAGAAAAGGAAGACTGCGCCCCCCCCCCCCTTACCTCTTCTGCTTGTAGGTTAACATGGCTTCAGAAATGGGCAGCTGGTGGGATAGGCCGGCACCCGCAATGAACTGGGCAACCCGGCCGGGGACATCCACGGTGTCTGGAGGGAGACCAAGAGAAGTGTTAGGTGATGCAGAGAGTGGGCAAAGTCCCTGGGGCACCTCTGCACAGCTGCTTCCCCGTGTTGCTGGTGCTCCTGCCTGTCTTCTGGGCCATTACCTGAGCTGGGAGGCTCCACCTTGCTGAAGAGCTCCCTCCATGCTGTGTCCAGGAACAAAGTGCTGTACCGGTTGTCCACAGAACCAAGGTACTTGGCCAGGGGGTGGGAGCCTGGGAATGACAACACAGAGAAAATGGAGGCATGTGTGTGTGGGGGGGAGAAGAACCCCCATTGTGCCTGTGACCCACAGCCATATCTTGGCCTCTCTAGCCCAGGTTTTCTTTTCCATCCTCGGGCAAGCTGACAAGACAGTCCTGGTGGATTCCACAATAGCCATTTCAGTTTAGCATCACCATGATCCATTCCCTCAATGTTCATGGACAATCCAAGTGATGATGTAGGCAACAACACTGTGCTCCAATATCTTTGGTGTGTTTCCACCTTCTCTTAGATGTGTGGCAATTTTCTCTCTGATCTGTGGCAATTTTTTTAAAACTAGAAACCACTGCAGCAATAGCAAAGCACTGCTAAAAGCTTCCCAAGACTACTGTCCCTTTAAAATGTCATCTTTTCCACCATCTCCTTCCTGCTCGTTTTCTGTTCTCTCCTGCAACTGCTGGTCCCTCTTGTGGCATTCATGAATGAACTATAAATTATCAGCTGGGAGGGGGATGAATTATGTGTGTGGGGGGGGTTTGTCCTTTTTTGTCAAGCAAAGCCACTGCTATACCCTCTCCCCATTTAGAGTCTTACTTCATAGTGTTATTTTTCCAATCTAAAAAATATGATAAGTGACTTGGGTTTGCTACAAAGTGGAAAATACTTGGGATTGCCGCTCCATAAGGAACGGGAGCTGAGACTTACCCATTTATTCATGAGTGGTGGGAGAGAGAAAAACAGCCAGTCAGGGTGGCACAGGAAAGAATTAACTGGCAGAAAACAGAAGAAGTGGGACCTTAGCTGAAAGGTAGTCACTTCTGTGTAAATCTGCAGAAGGGTCTTGCCTGTGGGGTAGATGGATTTTTATGGGGAAAGTAGCTCTGCCTGTTGGTTAACAGGTGAAGGAGGGGGAATCCCTTCTCCCCGGCATCTCCATCATTTATTTTATTTACTTACTATGTTTATACTCTGCCTTTCTCCCCCGGGGAACCCAAAGCAGCTTACGCTGTTCTCCTCTCCTCCTTTGCATCCTCACCATAATCAAGTAAAGCAGATTAGGCTGCGAGTGTGTGGGGGAGCTTAGGCGGACTGTCTGTGACTGGGCCAGGGCCATCCGGTTCCTTGGCTCCATCTGCCCCCTCCTGTTTCCCCCATGGCATTTGCCCTGTGTCGTCCCCCCCCCCCCCCCCCGCTGTTGTGTACTAAGGATGAGTCATCCCTAAACTAGCCCTGGGATCAGGGTGAGCCTGTGTCCACAAAAAATAGCTAGCTAGGATCCTAGAATAGACCAACAGAGAAACAGTGTTATATAAATAGCCTATCATTGGGAGTGGGGTGTGTTCAGGGTGTGGCGTTTGCATGCATAAAAACCAGGCTGCTGCCTGGGGTTTTTGCCTTCTGCTGCTTGCTGAAATCAGGAATAAAGTAGAGCTGATCACAAGACTTGGGGTCTGTTCATCCATGGAACCCACTATTTAACACCTGCCATGTTCCTTTCCCCTCAAGTCTTTCCTTGTCTCTGTAGTACCTACAAGGCAGAAGTCTATTCACTGCTTTGGTTTCTCTTGGCAGCCCAAAATGGCAGCTGGAATCCTGGCAAGGGGTTTTGGTGAGATCTCACGCAACCAGAAAACCCCATTCCCCACTGCAGTGTCTGTGCACCTGACGAAGTGGCATGTCTGTGTTCGTACCTTTTTTAACCCACCCAACTTGGGAGGGGAGCGTTTTGCCACCCTGGGGGTTTCCCTGGGTTTGCAGGAATATGCATCTCAGCCCTGAGTGACATTTTTTTGATCCACACAATGGGGCCACCCATCACTATGAGGCATGATGATACTAAGGTTTAAGTGGAACCCCTGCACTGAGCGCAGTCTTATTCTAAAACAAATCATTGAAAAGAAAATAAATTCCATTTGCAGCTGAATATCGGAAAGGCATCCTTCCACTGCACCAAAAGCTGAAAAGAACCCACACTCGGTCAACCGTCAGTGTCCCAGGCTGACGGAACACGCTGGGCCTTTCTGTGCCAAGGCTTACCCAAGGGCACCACCAGGAAACGGAGGTAGTTGAGCCAGTCTGGGGTCTTGCTCGCCAGCTGCTCCACAAAGAAGCGCAGGACGATGCTCAGGTAGCTCTGGTCCCCTGCCACAGCCACTTTCACGGGAGGAGGCATGTGGGAATTACAGTTGCAGCTGCCAAAGGAAGGAAGGAAAGGAAGATCCTGAGAGGTCCAGAGTGAAGCAGCACCAGAATGGGGAAAACAAAGCAAAACAAAACATGCGCAGCGTCCTCTCCTCACCCCTCCAAGTGTTCACAGATTCTGGATTAAAGGCAGAGCCTTCAGTCAACCTAGAAAACCATCCAGACTCAGACTTCTGATGGAGCCTGGATAAGCATGAGCTCCAAGGATGGGGAAACAATCACAGTGAATGCCCTCTTTGGGATACAGGGCCTGAGCAGAGTTCGCTAGGAGAAAGCAGGAATCGCTGCATGCTCGATGGATATTGAACCGCAGAGACGGTGTTTTGGCAACAGCTACTGCATGGCACACACCAGCTGGCTCCCTGCTGCCCGCGGGCTGTACTCACTATCTCTGGATGCGAGCAACGATAGTGTTGAAGGCAGCCTGGACATCCGCCATGGAGCAGGTGGAGACGATGGGCTGCTTGTGTTCCTGGAGCTGGTCACAAACATACTGCCAAGACAAAGCCGGAAACAAGGATATGAGGGCCTGCTTTTTTCTGAGGCAGACCTGCTGGCCCATCTAACCCCTTATCAACGCCTGTGACCTGAAAGCCACTTTCCGGAGTCTGGGGCAGAGGTCTTGCCCAGCCCTCCTGCCAGGTTCGTGTGTTCTGAAGTCGATGGAAACTGAGACGTTTCTCCTTTCTCTGAAAATAAGCTTCTACCACACCAAAATCTTATTCTAAATTCCTTATTTTTAAAATCACTTTATCAATATATTAGGTGGTGGTAAGCGCTGTCCAGTCACAGCCAACTTAGGTAGACCCTGCAGGGTTTCCACAGCAAGAGGCATTCAGAGGTGGTTTGCCATTGCCTGCCTCCGCGTTATGACGCTTGACTTCCTCGGTGGTCTCCCATCCAGCCACTAACCAGGGCCGAGATCTGATGCTATCATGGTTAGCCTGGGCCTTCGAGGCCAGGGCATCACTATATTTACCTCTGTTTATTTTTATATGTTTCTATCTAGTTCTCTATTAGAATGTGGGGACTACCAAATTCTCCCGGTGAAACTGGAGAACAACCCCAGCAGTATTTCGCCTTGGCTTGGCTGGCTCAGCTGAGTCGTCAGGAATGGCTGCCTTGCCGTGGGCCTCCTCTTTCCTGCTAGAGTGCTCTGGACTGCAGAGGTTGAGCTTGGAGGGCTGGTCTTGGTCACAGCAACACGGGGGTCGGTCGGGATCAGATGCGTTGCCACCAGGTCAGGCATGCAAAAGATGCCCCAAAGCCCTGCCTGCCTACCCAGCACACGGCCCAATGTTTACCTGGCCTTGCCACTCAGTGATGTTCACCAGGATGATGCTCTCCGGCAGCTGCTCATCTGAGACCAGGATCTGGTTCAGCTGATCGTATACAGACTTTCGGGGCACCTGAAAACCAGCCAAGCAAAGCGGCCTTCAGAGCAGCATGAAACCCACCATGCCTCTCCTAGGCTGGTAGGTGATTTAAAAGCATGGACGAGCTCTCCCCCACCCCCCACCCCTGATTCAGCAAGAAGCTGCCTCTTTCCTCCACCCCTCTTGCCCCTCCATCCCTTTCTATGGGGGTCGAGTCAATCCCAGGAAAAAGAGGGCTCCCCCACAACCTGACCTGAGTGCCCTGCCGTGAGTCTGGGGAGCTCTCGCTGTCCAGGCTGCTGGTCCGGTCCGCCTGGCCCTTGGAGTTCTGCCTGTCCTTGACAGACATGCTGCGGGGTCGCCACAGCTGCTTGTTCTCAACTTTGCTAAAAGACACAAAGGTCAAAGTGAGCAAAGGGGTCCCAAGGGAAACGCTCTCCCTCGCGATGGAGCAACCACAACAGCTGGATTGTGCAAGTAGACAGTGATCTACAGAGGTCCGGAAAGAGACCACCCAGCCTTCACAGGGAACCTTTTCAGGAGGCTTCAAAAAGGCAATTCAAGTGTCTGGCAGGTCTCATCACCTCCATTAAGATCAACTGAGTGAGTCCTCCTACACTAACTTCCATGTGTCAAGCTAGCAGTGGAAGGATGTTAGGGGTTATCAGGAAAGGGATTGAGAATAAAATGGCCAATATTGTAATGCCCCTGTAAAGATCTACGGTGTGGCCTCATTCGGAATACTGTGTATAGTTCTGGTCATCAAAGGGACACTGCAGAGCTGGAAAAGTACCAAGGAGGCCAACCAAGATGATTAAGGGGTTGGAGCACTTTCCCTGTGAGGAAAGGCTAAAAAGTCTGGGACTTTTCAATTCAGAAAATAGACGACTAAGGGGGGACTTGATAGAGGTTTACAGAATTATGCATGAAGTGGAGAGAGTTGACAAAGAGAAACTTTTCCCCCTCTACCAAAATACTAGAACTCAAGGGCATCCAATGAAGCTGATGGGCAGCAGATTTAGGACGGACACAAGGAAATACTACTGTACACACAGAGTGATTAAAATGTGGAATTCACTGCCAGAGGATGTAGTGATGGCCAGAGGAATAAACAGCTTTAAAAGGGATTAGACAGATTCATGGAGGATAAATCTATCAATGGTTACTAGCCGTGGTGACTGAGGTGAACCTCCACATTCAGTGGCACTAAGCTTCTGAATCCCAGAGCCAGGAGGCAACAGCAGGGGGAAGGCCTTGGCCTCTATGCCCTGTTGTTGGCTGTCCAGAGGGATTGGTTGGCCACTGTCTGAGACAGGATGCTGGACTAGATGGACCACTGGTCTGATCCAGCAGGGCTCTTTGTATGTTCTTAGAAGCTTTCTTGATGCCTCCCTTTCAGATGGAGTTCATTACAATTAATTGAATTTCAGTAACTGATTTGCCTTCATAGGGCAAGCTGGCCAGAAAGACAGCCGCTCAGCCAAAGCTGCCAACGGAGCTTCCCATATTGGTGGGTCTCTGGCAGACAAAAGCAACACACTGGTCCTTTGGCATGTGGCCAGTGTGGCAACCATCCCCCATCAGGCCAGCAACACGGACCGAGCCTTCCTTACCTGGGGGAAACAGTGGCTGGGAACTCAGGCTTACTGATGCTGCTCAGCTGGGCTAGTCTATCCACACTGCTGTCCTTCAGGGACGTCTCAGTTGTTCCTGGGCAGGATTCGTCCACTTCCAATTCCTGATAGGATGTACAGAAAGTATTGGGGGGGGGGGGCTTTAGGCCCTAAAAGAACACCAAGTGGAGATTTCAACTTGGCAGCCCCCCCCCAAGCTTCCAGAAACTTTACCACACAAAACCCAAATAAAGCACTGTATAAAGGACACAGTCAGTTCTTCCATCTCCTCCAAATTACACTCTTGTTTCTCAACTTTCTCTACACACTCACTACCATGACTATATACAAGTTTTCAGACACATCTGCTAGATTTACTGGCCACATCCAGAAGGAAAAGGAAAGAGAAGTATTTCCTACTTCTTCGGGGGGGCGGGGGGCAGGTGGCCCAACACTTTCAGGACCCTGACAGTTGTGGGAAGACCCAGGAGAGCAATGTGGGTTTCATGGCTCTACAATGCACATGATACGCAACCGAGCCATAAACTGAGCCACGCAAGCCATAAACTTGGACACAGCTTCCATTACATGGATCCATGAGAATGACACTGGTGGAGAGGATACTGTTTTAAACAATCACACTGCTAGACATGCACCCGTTTTCCCTAGCCTGTGTTTCCTACCAGTGGGTTGCGAAGCCTGTGAAAGTGGGTCCCAGGATTTTGCAATTTTACTGATTTGTGCATGTTCAGTGTTTTTAAGCAGGTAGAAAGTAATTTTGGTATTCTGGGCCACCCTACCAAAAAGGTTGGGAACCTCTGAGATAAGCTAGCAACAGATGTACATCACACTGCCCTCATGTGTTCAGACTGCAGAAATGCAGCATAAACAAGTAGGGCTGGAGCCAAAACAATGTATTTACATGTGTTAGAAAACCCATCTTGGCATTGTTAGGGCACAGCTGAGGTCCCTGGGAAAGGCAGACTCCTGTCTCCCATGCAAAGCGGGGAAAGCTACCTAAGCAGCCAAGTCTGGTCACACCCATCAGCTTCACATGTAAGTGCCTGACCAGTGGCAGGCAAACCCTCTTTATGTACAGACTGCTGGGAACAAATGTGTTGTATGAGAATATCCAATCTCCCCAAGATGAGCAGCATTCAGATCTACCTTCAAGCAAAACGAGGCAACTGAAAAAGGTAAAGGCCATGCCCTTCACCTAGCATTGTGGACTTACCATCGCTGCTGTTTCCATAGCAGCTTCATCCTGGGCACGGGGAGCACCCATCTTCCTTTTCTCTGCTTCTCCCTGGGCGAGTGGAGGGGGGGGGGTAGGCACAGGTGGGGGAGGGGGGAAACAATCAGACTAGAAGTAAGGATCTCTGATCCATGCATCCCCCAAGCAGGAAGTAACGGCAGGATGGTTCCAAGGGAAAGGAAACAAAACAAAACAAAAGCTCTGCCCGCACACTGACCAAAGCTTTGGAAGCCGCCCCAGGAGGGGAAACCGCTGACCCCTGATGCTGCAGGGACCAGGGTGGCCCTGGCAGAGCAAGCGAGTTCAACTGGCCTGCTCTGAGCCGCTCATTAAGAGAAAGACAGGAGAAAGAGAAAGAAACACAGGAGAGACTGCTCTCGATAGCGTTCAGGTTCTGGAGGGGAGGCCCAGACAGAAAGGCTGCTCGCAGCAGGGGAAGGAGGAGCAGGAGGAGAAGGAAGAGGGAGGAGTAACTCACAGGGCTGCCCGTCTCCCGCTCCTGCCCTTTCTGGCCGTGCAGACTGCTGATCTCAGTCTGGGAACCAGAGTGTGAGACGCCCTCAAAGAAGCGCCTGCAGAAGAAACAGACGGACAGACAGAGAGACAGACAGACAGAAAGAGAAGTGAGGAAGAAGTCACCGCGTGACCCCAGCTCGAAGCCCTCCTCTGCCTCTGCGCCCACTAGCACACCCGCCACCGGAGCCCGGAAGCTTTATGATGATACAAAAAGACAGACAAGGAAGTGGCAGGTCCCAGTGAGCAGCATTTAAAAAACAAAACAAAAACCCTTTAGTATAGAAAGGATGCAAGAGAGCAGAGCTCCTCAATTCCCAGCCAGAAAAGGTTGTTTCCCCCTCCCCCGCCTTTCCTCCTGCATCACCTAGAACCTCTCTGAGCAGGCAAACAGGAACCATAGATACGGGAAACTGGGGAGCTCTCAAACCACAGGATCCTAAGGCACAAAAGGGATGAGACAGTGTCTTTATGTCTATCGCAGGGCCACCACTGTCACCATTTTAAAAGCCCAAAATGGCCATTTTTACATCACCCATTTTAGGCTTCAGAATGTTGGTGGAGGCCCTGTGGCATCCTCATGTCTTGTATGGCCCTGATATACAATGGAAAGGTTAACCAGACATGATGCTTTCCACATGTATGCTCACAGGGAACTTGGTTATGTCTCTGAACATGGAGGTTGTTGCTCCTCCCTCACTGACAGCCAGCGTGGTATAGTGGTTAAGAGTGGTGGACTCTAATCTGGAGAGCCAGATTTGATTCCCCACTCCTCCTCCACATGAAGTCTGCTGGGTGACCTTGGACCAGCTACAGTTCTCCCAACTAAGGAGGCAGCCATTGACCATGTGGTTAGCCTGGAGAGCTAAAGAAAGTCTCAAGGTAATGGTAACTATGTAGAGATCTGTAACTTCTTGACGCTACAGAGCCTGTAAATAGCTGATAGGGCATGCATATATATAGAGAGAGAGACAGAGGATTTGTATTTTACCTATTTCTTTTGTATTCCTTGCTCAGTTTGGTGCTGTGCTAAAAGTATGCTTATAAACATTTTCTTTTTTAATACATTTTAATGCTGGTAGTGGTTCTCTGTACCACATAGACCTCCATCGTCTCAGACACACTATTTTAAAAGGCACTCCAGGAGGAAGGCAGTCAGTTGGCAAGTGGCTATTCCTCCAGGGGCACACAAGGCCGTAATCTGTCCCCAGGGTGACCAGGAACTGGGCAGAAGGAGACACAGAGGCAAGGCCTCAGATCTTGGATGGGAAGCTGGGAGTCTTGACCCCGCCTGTGGGCAATTCCATACAAAGGCCAGGTGGTTGTGGTGAGCTACCCTGAGAATGAAAGAAAAGCCTCTACAGGTGTTGAGGAGGGCAGGGCGGAATAGGGCCTGCAGGCTAGAGAAGGCACATTCCACCACAGTTACTATGAGAGTTATGCACCATCTCACTCCAACATCTTGCAGCTGGCCCCGCCTCCTGTGGCAACTATTTTGTGGCTGTGCCCACCATCCTGTGTCAAAATTCCAAAGGTGCCCACAGGCTCAAAAAGGTGGGGGGAACCCTGGTCTGGACAGTTCCTTCCACACCAGTTCCTCCTGCATCAGGAGCGACAGTCCTTACCACCACAGACACAACGTAACCATCAGAAACAAGACTGAGCACCGCTGTACATTTAAGGAAGCATTTGTATCACAAAGGGACAGTGGCCAAAGGGGCCTAAAGCACGAAGTCAAATGAAAAATGATCTGGGAAAATGTTCATCGCTAGCTGACTTAAAATGCCAGGCACCAGAAGGGACAATGTGCACTGCAATTCCAGGCTGCTGCCACTGTGTGGCAGAAGAGGAGGAAGGAGAAGTCTCAGGCGCTTCCAGCTTGCATCTCCCCCCCCTCCCCCCAGCTATGACTGAGAAGAGACAAGTGCAGCCATCCTGCAACACAGAGCCCTCCGGTGGGCAGCACAGGCTCCTGACATCAATGGACTGGCCCAAAATAAGGAATACAGCAACCTTGTTGAAGCTAAGCAAGTCCAAGATCTTGTCAATGGCTGCATGGGGAGACCTTCTGGGAACTTTGTGTAGGTCGCCTCAAATTCCATGACAGATGGCAGGCAGAATACAAAGGAAATAAAATAAACCATGGGTAAGTGAATGAGATGGGAAGGCTCAGTTCAGAACTCAGCCTGGGCATAAACAGAGTCAAGGGATTGCTGCTATCTCAGCCCCATTTCCATTGTGGGGATAACACTGGCCTGCCTTGCAGGTATGGTGTAAAGATTACTGAGGTACTTATGAAGGCCTACTTCCTCTCATTAGAAAAAATGTGTTGTTCCAAAACTTCTCCACAATGCCTAAATAGTGGGGAGAGGAAGAACAGCTCAATCTGCTCAGCAGGAAATGTCAGATTGAATCCCAGGCACTTATTGTTCAAAAGGGGTGGGACAGACCATGCATGAGACCTCAGACTCTCACTACTGGCTGGAGCATGTAATAATGGACTAGATCGACCAGAAAGCAGCCTCAGAAATGTTAAGACAAAGCAAACCGACCTCGATGTCAGTCAAGACTATCAACAATAGAGTAATAATACCGTATATAGACTCCACAAGTAAATCTGTAAAAGTATGTGTATATTTTATCAGTGTGTAATAAACAACAAAGTTTAAAAATAATGTGTCAATATCTCATTAATGTCTCATATAGTACAAGTAGGCAGCTCTTGAAAAAGACTGAAAAATGGCACTTTACCAATGGACTGTAGACTTTGCCCCTGTATTTGATACTCATACTTACAAAACACCTTGTACTATATCCTCTTGTGGGAAAGATTAAATGTCTTAGTATTGGGTGACACGTGTACAAGGCTGCTTTTATACTTGTGATTTTCCAGTTTTGAATTTGTGAAACTTACATGATGACTTGTTGATGAATGCATAATGATATGTAGTTACTGAATGTGACATTAATGAGATATTGACACGTGATATTTAATTTTTGTTGTTTATTCCACATTGATAAAATATACACATACGTTATAGATCTACTTGTGGAGTCTATAGTCATAAATGTTAAACAGCAGCATCACGAATGCATGCAGAACACCAAATCTAAATTGATCTTCATCCCCCAGATCATGTTTCCAATAAAAAAAAAGCTTGCTGCAGAGCAAGAGTGTCATTGTTTGCCAACTACAACAAAAAATGATTATAACAATTAATGCCAAAAGGCTGATGAAGCCTGAAGCAAGAATATACTGGTGAACGGATGCTGCTTATATACAGGAACTATCTTTGCTTCTCTAAATAAGGTCAGCAGGCTTCAGAATCATTCCTTTGGTCACTTATGGTGAATAAAGATGGCCTCCAGGTTGATCAGGTAGGGGAAACTCCAATAAAATGGATAAGTCATTAAGATCATCAAAGAGCTGCAAATAGCACACATGGGCATATATGGCAGGGAGACTTGTAGCCTTTGTGGCTTCTTTGCAAAGGTGAACAACAAGGCCCATTGTGTCCCATGGCACCCAGAACCACCTGAGATGGGTTCCACCTCTACCCCCCAACCCCACACTAATGCACAAAGTTTAGCATATGGGAAGAATTTCCTAGCAGCTCTGCCATAACTATGTCATTCTGTTTCCTCAGAACTCTTCCACTAAGCAGTATTCTCAGCCTCAGCAACAAGAAAGACCTCCTTCTAGCATCTTATAGTTGGAGGTGAGCTAGTATTGAACCTAAAGGACCAAGAGAGACAAAAAATGGAATATACACAAATGTATTCTGCTTCTCCCGTGGCCATACAAAAGTCCACCAGAGAAAGCAACCTGGCCCACAGGAGAAGAGGCAATTAAACACAGCTAACAACAAAACAGTGTTCTTGCTCCCTTCCCATTTCTCTCTCCCCTGCTTCTACATGCAAGAAGGCAAGTTACTAAGGAGGGATGGATGAGAACAGTAACACCTTCTTTCAGTTGGAGCTGTTTCCCACTGAGGTGCTTTGCTGCTCTATCAATCCCTGCTGGTCCACTGCAGTTTACGCAGGACTCTCTATCAGCCTGTCAAATCCAAGGTCAGCCTCAAGTTATCAGCATCCATCACAGAACTGTTTTACGGCCCCAAATCTCCCTTTTCCAAGCAAATGAATCAAAATGCAGAAGCCGTCTCATAAGTCATTGCTTTGGCACCCTGGCGTTAGGGCACCATTAAGGAGTCAAGCTCTGCTATGGGAAAGGAAGCTAGATTTCCCATTTTTAGCAGTGACTCAAAGTGGAGAGTACCTTACCTTTGAGGAGGGAGGGGCATAAACAATCCCCTGAGACATGCAAAGCCAAGTTCTCGCACTGCTATTATCCATGAATCTAGAGGTAGCTAAGGCCTGTGTTTCTCCTGCCAGTTCTTACCTCAGGGTAGGCTTTGGAGTGCTGTGGACGCTTTCGTTATCTTCTATCTCAGGACCACTGTCACTGTTGTTGCATTCCTCTAGGCTATCGTAAAGGAGACCCAAGTCTTCCTCCACTTCTTGAGTCTGATCCACTGGATCAGAATCCAAAACCTGTAGAATCAGAAGCCAAAGAAGGAAAAATACCAGATAATAGCAACCAGTCAGAATGGCACTTCTTCATTCTTGGAAGAGGGACATTTGTGACCTAAAGAACATGCGTCCAAACACCATACCATTGGTGATAACAGAAACCTTGAGAGGCATTTAGGGATGCATACACACACACACAAATTTGGGATTTTTCAGATTCGGATATATTGGACTTCCAAAAAATTTGGATTCCCGAAAAATCTGAATTCCAATATTCAGTTTTTTTCAGAAATCCCAATTTGTTCTGGCTCCATTATACCCTATGGGACCATTATAGTCAATGGGGAATCTATCTGAGGGTATCCAGAGGTGGTGGTGGGGGTTTGAGGTAGAGGCACCAAAATTTCAGCATCACTTCTGGTGCCTCTACTCAAAAGACCCCCAAGTTTTAAAAAAAATGGATCTGGGGGTCCAATTCTATGGGCCCCCCAAAAAGGTGGGGGAAAACAGCAAAAAAACAAGGACTGATGTCAAACCAGAGAGTCTCTGCAGTAGAAACTGAAGGTGGGGGGAGGGATTTTCCCAAGCCCAGCAGAACCAGTGCATGTACAGAGTGCCCAGCAGAACCAGTACCACCATGGTAATGCCAGCGCAATAGATCCAGACTGAGGTGTGTGTGCAAGCACAGCACAGCCAGTGCATGTACAGAGTGCCCAGCAGAACCAGTGCATGTACAGAGTGCCCAAAGAAGGTGCCCCCAACCTACATTGTTTTCAATGGAGGGACAAAAAGAAAGCATTTATGGGAAGGCACTGGGTTTTGCTGGGCCTGCTGGTACTGCTGGACACTCTGTACATGCACTGGCTTTTCTGGGCTTGAAACCCACCCCCACTTGGATTTGTTGAGGTGGCATTGCCACTGTGGCATTGGTTCTGCTGAGCACTCTGTACATGCACTGGCTGTGCTAGTCTTGCAACCTGCCCCACCTTGCTTGAATTTGTTGAACTGGCATTGCCACAGTGGCACTGGTTCTGCAAAAATGCCCTCCCCTTCAGTTTCTACTGTAGACACTCTGTGGTTTGGCATCAGTCCCTGTTGTTTTTTGCAATTTTTTGGAATTAATGGAGGATGGGGGCACCTTCTGTGGGGGCCCATGGATTTCGATCTCCTGGTCCAATCTTTTTGAAACTTGGGAGAGTTTCAAATGAGTAGATGCACCAGAAGCTACACTGAAAATTTGGAGCCTCTATCTGAAAAAATAGCTCCCAGCCCCCCACATACCCCTGGATAGATTCCCCATTATTACCTATGGGAATCATTGACTATAATGATCTGCATAGGCTATAATGGAGCCAAAGGCATTTAAAGGTGTCATAGGCCCTTTAAATGTGTTTGTGAAGCTGCAGCTTCACCCAGAACAGCATTAATTAATTAATTGATTGATTGATTGATTGATTGATTATTAAACCCCCCGCAAGCGGGCTCAGGGCGGCTCACAGGGAGTACACTCTCTTTAACACCACTTACTTGTGGCTATCCTCTTTTCCCATATTATTCAGAATTTTGGGGGGATTATTAGGGATTGGTTATGTTCGATAGTCAAAAATACAACCCCCTCTGTATCCAGCTAAAAGAATAGCCGATAAATACCAATGGTATTTTCTGGCTATTTTTCAGACTCGAACAGAGCTGAATGCACACCCCTCGTGACATTAACTGCCCTGTCCCTTGTGACAAAGAAGCCAGGACCATGGAACTAGCAGAATGGGGTGGAGTGGCACTGGGGGTAGCCTTCTGCCAGACGGACTTAGGCATGTCACCGCTACAGTTCTAAGACATCAAAACATCTATCAGCTTCCACAGCAGGTACCAGATTTTATACAGAATTATTCACAGGAGTTTGCAGAAGGCCAACTACCCCGAGTTCAGCCACTACTCCATGGAGAAACATAAACTGGCCCTCCAAGCTCATTGGCCCTGAAACCCCATTTCTGCTTCATCAAGAAGGCTGAACATTTCCCCCCCCCTTCAGAAACATCTTTCCTTTACCTTTCTAAGACAAAACTATGTCACAGCAAAACCAGCTCCTCTCAACAGTTTGCCGCGAGAACTACATTTAGCACAATCTTTTATTAACGCATGAACACACAAAAATTAAGAAAGAGAATACAAATTCTGCCTCTAAGATGAAATTGCTGCATGCGTGGAGAGTCAGTTTGCTCCCACAGAAAAGACTCAAATTTAGTTAAGACCCCGTGAGACATATGACTGGATCCCCTGTCCTTTTTAAAATTAGTTAAAAACAGTTGCGGGGGGGGGGGGGATTCAGAATGGGGCTACAGTGATTTTCCAGCACATTCATTTCCCTATACAAACTGTGGCGCCTCCCCCACACCTTGCTGTGCTATTTCAACACAGATAAAAACACAACCAAGGCGGGGGGAGGAAGAGAGATTTGTACTGAGAAAATGGCATCAGAGGAAAGGGTTAAACCTCCAGAACTGAGGCTCCAATCCAAACAACCTGCCACAAAGCTGCTTTTAAATGATTTTTTAAAACTGTAGAGATCACAGATCTCTCTGCAACCTGTCTCAATGTAGCCCTTAGATAGGCCTGTTGCTGCATCAACAGCAGCAGGGCTGCTTTCTGCAGCAAGAGTGTAGAAACACATTCCATGTTAAGCCCATATGCTTTTGCATTGACAAATGGTGTCCACATATAGTGTGTTCTATCCATCTGCCCAGAATGCAAGAAAACCGAGGAACTCTTCCGCTCGCCAAGAACTCTGCTGATGCAAGCCCTTCGTCCTCAAGGGTATTGTTCCGTCAACTCCAGTGAGAGTGGCCTGACCTGGGTTCACCCTGCTGAAAAGACGCGCCGCAGCAATTTTATTACCCCGTTGCTTAAGTGGCACGCACTTGGTCAGCCTCCCTCATGAGAGGGACAGCTGAAACTTAGCCCAGATTCCTAGGTTTTAGCATCTTCAGGTGAGGGGATTTCAAAGTAGCAGGGCTGGGGAACGGGGCCTACCCACGAACCTTCTGAGCTGGGTAAGAGGCTTCATGATACTACCTCAGCCATTAGGCTGATTCAGCTCAAGGTGGCCCTCGTGTAACACAGTCCAGGGGCTGTGCCCAAAAAACCTGTTCATCCTCCAACCTGCAACTCAGTCACCACAGCCATGAGTACGGCTTCGTTTCTTGGCATGGTGACCAATAGCTGAGTATGGGAGCCGACTGCACTGAAAAGCACTGCACTGGGAAGTTCTGCCTCTTCACGTGTGTAAGTTATCACATGCTTCTGCACCAACCAGAGATGGATGGTTAGTGTGAGGCTGTGTTTAGAGAACACCAGAGGAGGATGGGACTCATTCTCCCACAAAGCCTACTGGGCAGCCTTTGGCCAGTCACTCTTTCTCAGACCTCACAGGACGGAGAAAAGGAAATACTTCTTTACACAGAGACTGATTAAAATGTTGAATTCCCCGCCAGAGGATGTCATGATAGCCACAGGCATAGAGGGCTTTAAAAGGAGGTTAGACAGATTCAGGGAGGATAGGTCAATCAGTGGCTACTAGCCATGGTGACTAAAGGGACCCTCCACAAGCAGTCAGCCTCTGAATCCTAATGCCAGGAAGCATCACCAGGGAAAGCCTCAGCCTCTATACCCTGTTGTTGGACCTCCCGAGGAACTGGTTCACCACTGTGTGAAACAGGAGGCTGGACTAGATGGGCCACTGGTCTGATCCTACAGGCCTCTTGTGTTCTTATGTTATTGTGAAGATAAAATATGAGAAGAGTCAGTGCAGTACAGCAGATAAGAGGTTCAGACTAGGATCTGGGACACCCAGACTCAAATCCTCACTCTGCCATGGAAGCTCACAGGGTGGCCTGGGGTCAGTCACACACACTGATCCTAACCTACCTCACAGGAGAATGACGTAAGCCACTTTGGGACCCAATGGGTGAAAAGGCAGGGTGTAAATGAACTGAACAGATAAATATAATGGGGACAGAGAAGAGACATTCAGCTGGACAGGATGCTTAAAAGTGCAGGGCAAAAAAAAAAAAGACTATATGGCTGTGAACTTGGCCTCAGGAGTTAGGTGAAAACTTTTTAAACAACCTGATTTTCAGGTAACATGTTTGCTCTGAAGTAAGTCCCTCACAACTTAAATCAAGGTGGGCAGCCATGTTGGTCAGAAGCATTAGAACAAAGTCAGAGTCCAGTGGCACCTTTAAGACCAACAAAGTTTTATTCAAGGTGTGAGCTTTCGTGTGCATGCACACTTCGTCAGACGATGAAATGGAATTACATATCATAGTTGTATATATAGGAGTGGTTTGTTAAATTAGCATGCAAAATAGTGAGGACACCTTTTTTAACAGATCAAAAGAATGACAAGCTTAGTTCCTGGTTATCATCTGTTTTGGTTCAACTGGGGGGGGGGGGGGACAACATCGGTAATAAATATGTTGGAGGTGGATGGGGTCTAAGGATGGGATTGTCACAAATCAGGGCACATCAATCTCCAGTTCTAACATATTTATTACCGATGTTGTCCCCCCCCCCCCCCCAGTTGAACCAAAACAGATGATAACCAGGAACTAAGCTTGTCATTCCTTTGATCTGTTAAAAAAGGTGTCCTCACTATTTTGCATGCTAATTTAACACACCACTCCTATCTATACAACCATGATATGTAATTCCATTTCATCGTCTGACGAAGTGTGCATGCACGCGAAAGCTCATACCTTGAATAAAACCTTGTTGGTCTTAAAGGTGCCACTGGACTCTGACTTCCCTCACAGCTTGACAGAGCTTATTCTCTAGTAGAGGTAACAGGATGGCAGTGCAAGTCTTTCAAATCGGTCCTCTTAGAAAGAGGCTGCAATTGCTGGAGTATTTTCTACCTAGAAAACAGGTTGCACCCCACATCCCAGGACCAGGTAAATTCTGGGGGGAATCTATCTCAGCTCCCCTAACGTGGTGACCGGTCGGAGCCAGGATGTGCTGGCCACACTCCAAGACTGTGTTTTGCAGCCGTTCAATAACCGGACCACAACAGCTGATCTCCTTGTTCCAGCTGCAGCCTTTGGTAACACTTCTGATCAATGTGATGCAGTCAAACAGATGGAATCTCACCTCGAGGCAACCGGGGGCCCCCTAGCAACATCTGCCGTACCTAGCACTGAAAACCTTAATTATGACATTCCTTTTACCTGAAGCTGGAAAAAAGACCAAGACCAAAAAAGATACTAAATAATACAATAAAAGACAAATGTATTGGCCGTAGGAAAGTGTTTGGCAGGAAATACTTTCTGGTCCCCAAAATGGTGGCTTTAAACAGCACATTAAGGACATCTGCAGATTTTACTAATGAGGAAAGCTGTGAATGCTAAATGAGGACAAGGAAGTGAGAAAAGTTGGACCTAGCAGGATTTTAAAAAGGAAAGAGCAAGAACTGGCTACAAGGCAAGCGTGGGAGGGAGGGAGGGTGGGAGGTGCCAGCCCTGCTAGTCTACTTCTCCTGCATGAGAGGGGGGCAGAGAAGGGGGAGACTTGGAAATCCCATCTGTGCATTGCCAGGAACACATCAACACAGTAAGTTGCCATACACAGATCAAGACGGGTAATTGTGTTAGTCTGTCTGTAGCAGCAGAAAAGAGCAAGAGTCCAGGAGCACCTGAAAGAATCGCAAAATTTGTGGCAGGATGTGAGCTTTCACGAGTCACCGCTCGCTTCTTCAGAAAAAGAAGAAGAGTTGGTTTTATAACCCGCTTTTCACTAGCCAAAGGAGTCTCAGAGCAGCTTACAATCACCTTCCCTTCCTCTCTCCGCAACAGACACCCTGTGAGGCAGATGGGGCTGAGAGAGCTGTAAGAGAACTGTGCCTGACCCAAGGCCACCCAGCTGGCTGCATGTGGAAGAGTGGGGAATCAAACCTGGCTCTCCAGATTAGAGTCCGCTGCTCTTAACCACTACACCACGCTGACTAAAGCTAGAATGTGAGTCCATCTGTCCTTATATCTTGAAGAGTGGAGTGATTTCAGATGCCAAATGACAATTGCAGGTAAATGACAATAGCAGGCATGATTGGATTAGGTGTGATATGCAGAGGGGTAGTTGGCATTGAGAAATCAGCATTGGTAACAAGACAGGAAACCTAGGTCTTGATTCAGTCTAGGAGGATGCATTGTCTTGAGCTTCATTATCAACTGCAATTCAGCAGTCTCTCTTTCTAATAATCTCCCTTTGAAATTCCTTTGTAAGAGAACTGCTACTCTTAGGTCAGCAACTGAATGTCCTAGAAGGTTAAAATGTTCTCCCACTGGTTTTTGAATGTTATGGTTTCTAATGCCAGACTTATGGTCCATTTATTCTTTGTCACAGGGACTGGTCTGTTGGGCCATTGTCTACAGCCAAGCCCTACTATAGCCAAGTCACATCTGCTCCAACTCCTTAGACAGAGATACTCACTTGAAGGATTTACAGCAGGCATTTTTGCAACTAAAATATCCTCCTGATACGGTAAGTAAGATGATTGGAAAGGCCAGACTGATAGCCAGGGACAGCTTGCTACAAGACAAGCCCAAAGCAAATGATAACAGAACACCACTGGTGGTCACATACAGCTCACAACCAATGCTTTCACTAAGCTGTGGAGTCTTGTGAACAAAACTTCTACTTTGTGAGCTACTGGCATTAAAGTCGTGAACGAACGATTTGGCTACTGCATAAATTAGTTTGCTCTGGAACCATCCTTCCTGAAGTAAGACAAAAATGTGTGAGCCAGAGGCTAAAAACCTGTGAGCTAGCTCACACTAACTCAGCTTAGAGGAAACACTGCTCACAACTCAAGCCAGTTCAACATATTATTAATGACCCACAACCCATGCTGGATAGTGACACTTCCCTCACACAGGCACTGAGAGGCTGACCTTTTCTTGCTTACAGACAGCCTGCTAACATAAAACAACTTCTCACCCGCAATGATAAACTACTTAACAGTAACATGGAGTCTGGTACCAAGGCCTGCCACAAACTGAGATGCCAACTTTGTTTTCATATAGATCCAGCAACACCATCAGTGGACCCAGCAACATCAGCCATACCATCTCAGGTTCATACTCCCGCTCATCCTCTAATGTGATTTATGCCATCACATGTCAACAATGCCCTGCCATTCTCTGCACTGGACAAAGAGAGACTGCTGAATTGCAACTGATAAAGAAGCTCAAGACAATGCACCCTCCTGGACTGAATTGAGACCTAGGTTTCCTGTCTCATTACCAATGCTGATTTCTCAATGCCTACTACCTCTCAGCATATCTCGTAATCCAATCATGCCTGCTTCTGTAATTTGTCTGCTATTGTAATTCAGCATCTGAAATCACTCCACTCTCCAAGATATAAGGACAGATGGACTCACATTCTAGCTGTATCTGAAGAAATAAGCAGTGATTGACGAAAGATCATATTCTGCCAAAAATGTTGATAGTCTTTAAGGTGCTATTGTTCTTTTCTACTGCTACTGTGTTTCTAGTTTAGACTGGTCCACTATGATTGGTGGTGACTCTTCAAGGTCTCAGCCCAAGACTTTTTAAGAGCAGATAATGGAGACTGAACCTGGGACTTTATACGTAGGAAAGCACCATAATCTATCACTGAGCTATGGCCTCACCCCAGGTTACAGTAACATGCACAGGTATATTATTAGTTTTCAGTGCAACAGGACTTAATTTTAACTTCATCTGTAGCTCTTTAAATTTCTGTGAATTACTATGGGAGGCAATGGTGGCTGGAAAGGAATATAAAAATATTTAAAAGGATCAATTTAAAATGAATGTATCCCATCTCTATAACCAGACATCCAGCACTTTGCCCCACCTCCCAAAGGAAATATCACATCTATGGCACAAAGATCACAGTGCATCCCTGAAAAATGGGGTGGAGGGAGTATCTACCCAAGGGATATTGTACAGTGGTTTATTCTTACAGGCAGGTGCATTCTGGGTAGGGGGGAGAAACCAAGCTGACAACACATCTGACAGGGGCAGATAAAATAATTTCTTACCTCATCAGTCACTTTAAATCTCTTCAGCAAGGCAACAAATTTCTGCTTGAAGTTTGGTTGCTAAAACAGAACCATTAAAACAAAACACCACTGTGTGAGATAGCTAGGAGGGAAAGGTCTCTGCCCTCATATCCCAAACTCTTTTCTGAGGCAGACCAGGCACCAATCGATGGACTGGCACAAAACCACTCAGCCAAGGGCCTGTTTGCACATTATGTTTTCCCGCACAGCAGTCACTTGTCATGCATGAGACACAACACGTCTTGATCCTACGTGTAAATGGCTGTGTCTTTTCCATTTTGGGAAGTGATTTATTCTCTCGTATTACCTATCAACAGAGCAAGGTCTAGCGCCTTTCTCTGACCTTCCCTTAAAAGCAAGAGACAGATGACTATGACAAAATATAATACTATTTATTAAACATTAAATGCCAGTGGTGCTTCAGGCGCTGCCTGGAGCACAGAAGTGACACAGTCTTTACCCAAAGCACTCGCAGTCCGCAAGGCCAGAATGCAGAGGGGAGAAATGCCAAGACTTATTATCACCTCAGCACCAACAGAGCTGTCAGTACTTTGACAAGCCATTCCTTTCTGTCATGGCTACAGGCATGCCAACGTGGCAGCCAACTGTGCATTCTCAAGCTAAGGCTGCACAGTGCACAACTGGGTGCATGGGACATCTGCCACATCCCTTTCAGCCACAAGGATGCAGAAAGAGGGCTGGGATTCAACCTGTTTGTTTATTTACGCCCCCTCTCCGGGGCATTAAAATCCAGCCTTACAGGCCCGGCCACAGCACAAAAACAAAGACCAAAGACTGGCTTGAAATAACAGTTTAAGAATAAAATAACACCGAAATGGTATTGAAAGACCACTTAGAAGCCTGGGTGAGCAGAATCATTTTGACCCAGCACCTAACAGAGAGCAGAGTAGGTGCCCGACAAGCCTCAAGAGGGAAAGGCATCCCATAAGTGAGGAGCCACTACTGAAAAAGCCCTGTCTCTGGTTGCCATCTGCCTTATATGCAAAGTGGGAGCATAGAGTGCAGGGCTTGCAAAGTAGATCTCGACTTGCAGGCCGGACAATATGGGAAGGGGCGGTCCTTCGTGCACCCAGGCCTCAAGCCATTTAAGTGGGGCTGCCAAGTCCCCCCAGGGGGCGGGGACTCCCCCGCTCAAAGGGCCCCCAATCCGCTGGTCTGGATCAGGCCGGTGGGGGGAACCCCACCCCCAAAGTGGCCAGATCAGGCTAACATGCCCGGTGTGATGATGTCACCCGGAAGTGACATTATCACGCCGGGCACGTCGCTGGGTGATGCTCTAGCAACCTGCCTGAAAACTCTATGGTACCATACAGTTTCTCAGGCCAGTTGCTAGAGCATCGCCCACCAATGTGCCCAGCATGATGATGTCACTTGCGGGTGATGTCAATGCAGCGTGTGCAAAAATGTCCCGGGACGGGACCAACTCTCCCCCGCTGATTTCGGTGAGTCACTTGGCAACCCTATATTTAAGACATTAAAGGGAAGAACCAGCACTCTGAATTGTGCCCAAAAAGAACTGGGCAGCCACTCCAGATCTTTCAGCACTGCGGTGACATGAACCCTGTATTCCACTCCTGAGAGTAGTCTGGCTGCTGCATTTCGGAAAATCTGAAGTTTCCAGACGGTATTCAAAGGCAGCCCCATGTGCAGTAATCTAACCTTGATACAATCAAGAGCATAGTCACTCTGGCCAGATCACCCTTTCTGGGGAACAGCCACAGATAGTGCACCAGCCAAAGCTGATAAAAGGCAATATGTGCCACAGAGGCCAGGATCCAGCAGTACCCCCAAGCTACGAACCTGCTCCTTCTGGGGGAGTACAACCCTTTCCAGGGCAGGTTTACTCCTCAGTCTTGTCTGGACTGAGCTTCAGCTGATTGGCCCTCATCCATGCCATTATTCTCTCCAGGCACCTGTTATGCACAGACTTCTAGCATTAGGCATGCTGTGTGAGAACATCTGCCGAGTGCCTTAAAAGTCTCTCTGTGGAGACATTTAAAAAGTGCAAGTATGCCTATGGCTGCAATCTTAAATATACTAAAGAAGAGGCAAATTATTTTAGTTCAGTGGCAGGACTTCACAGTGGGCAAGTTTAGGCTTTCACTGCAGGGATGTTAAGTGGAACAGCACAAGGAATCAGAAGAATGTACACTCCATGCCTGGAAACAAAATCATTCTACAAAGTCGCCTGAATTCTATTTCCCCCAAAAGCTGACATCCCAAAGCAGATCTGGGCTTGGAAGTTGTCTGCACGGATGACCACCTGAAAACCACTCTACATTCAGACTGGAGGAGCTCTAACTATAATTGCCATAATCTTTTATCCCATCCATTCTCCAAGAAGCTCAGGGTGGCAAACATTTCATTCTTACAAGAAGTCAGTTGGGGGACTGTGGGACTGGGCCGAAATCGTGTAGAGAGCTCCATAACTGAGCAGGGTTTGAACACGGGTTCTTTCTCCCTGTCCTGTCCACCATATGAACCACTACATCACTGTGGTTCTCCCTATGCACAGAACACTTGGACAAAAAAAACCTCCCCATTTCTTGGTTGTTTTATTTTCCTTTCGGTTTTTTTGAATGAAAAATTTCAACTTGTCACATAAGCTGCTCAGAGCTTTTGGGATGGATATAAATCAAATGAATGAATGAAGCCTCTCTGAGCTTCTTTGGAGGCAGAGTGGGATAAAAGTAACTAAGTAAATGAATTCTGGAAACTGTATAAATCATGCAGATTAAGCAGCACATATGCCTACATTTGGGTATTTTGCATAATTTATTCTGCTTCTGCTAATCGTGAGGAAAGGGGTTACAGGAGAATTCCTGCTGCCTTTAGATATTGCCTGGGCCTCAGTGTCATGCCGAGTACCTAAGAGTTCCAACTGGACAACAATACCTCTTCAGATGGACCCGTTCTCTAAGATATCATCTGCCAGGGAAAGCACAGAGCTTCCCAGACTGGGAGCAAAAGGAATTCCATTCCCAGTAACCTCCCCTTTGGAAAAACCAAGAAACGTTGCCCTTACTCTGGTCATCGATGTGGTCCTGATCATTTTCCGCCGGGCTTTCTTCGGCTTCCTCACTTCGTCCTCTTCATCATATAAATCCTGAAAATCATGAGATGTCCGCTAATATCAGAAGAATCCAACATTTGAGGCCAATAATTTCCAAACTGTGCCTGGGACTGCTTGGAAGTTGATCAAAGGTTCCTCAATCTGACGGTCAGTAATGGCAAAGAACCTTCCTCCAAAGACAACTTTACCCAGAACCACAGATCCTCTCTTGAGGTGCAGTTGAGGGAGAACTGGGTGCTTATTCAGGGCCCATTCTCAGTTGACAGGTGGGAATAGCAAAGCCCAAAATTCCTGGACTGAATTCCTTGTTGAACTGAGAATCTATTGCCAGATGCTCAGGGGCTCCTTGTCAGCATACAGAAGTATCCTCAGATGGTACAGAGGTGGAAATGGTGGGCCATCTCCCTCCCTTAAGGGAACAAAGTGTCATCAGAGGATAGTAATGGTCTATCCAATACTGGAATTCTTCGACTCCCCTTTTTAATAAGATAATTTAGGGCATCCTGAGTAGTCGAATGAATAACTGAGGTGCTAGCAATTTTAAGGGTTTTTAAAAATTTGCATACCCTTTCGGATGACTCTTGCACTCCTTACCCCAGGTTTGACCCTTCACTGAGTCAGGAGTGCAAAGAAGGAGTTAAGGCTGGAAAGAGCTCTGCATGTCTACAGGAGCTGGTTCTTCACCCAGTAAAATTACCAACTCTTATCTGCTTGCAAATGTATCTCACTACCTTTTCCCCTTGTGCAAGACATAGCACAAGGTATTTCTTCCCATACAATTTCAAAACCAAATTAAATGCAGTCATAGGAACCAACTGTTGTCCATTTCTATGCAAACAGTTATTTCATTAAAATTATATTACAGCATGATGTGTGCTGCAGCTGTTCTGCTAGTGCTTGCACAAGAACTGCCCTAAGTACATTTGCATTTCTGCTCGTGCATACTGGATCTGACCCACGGAACAGTGCAAGGCACTGAAGCTACACCACTAGTAGCTGAAAAAGACAGCATGGAAAGAAGAATACATGTATATAATACACACACACACACTTAATCTTCTTGGAGAGAGGGTGCCAGATAGAAGACAAACAGATACCTGGCCTTGTACTGCATCATCACTAGCTTCCTGCTCAGAGGAAAAGCTGTCATCTTCTTCTTCAGAGTAGTTATCAATATCTGGAGAGCGATCTGGAAGAGGGAAATGCACATTCCATGGGTCAGACTGCCCTGAATCAGTAAGGAGAAGGGTCAGGAGAGAGGGGCAATGGAGGAAAGAGGCACAAAGAGTTAGTGAGCTTTAATGTATAGGACTAGAAATTTGTAGCAGTTGACCAGGAGGCATCGTTTAGCCACTGAAGGGCATGTCATAAGCTGAGTGGCAGGAGATCTATAAACTTAGAAAAAGAGATTCTGGATTAACAGGGAAGGGAGATATTGCCAGACAGACTGAAGATCAAGCTACAGAGGACAGCTGATCAGCCAAAATTCATCGCTGCTAGTGCAGAGATGAAAGAACTTCGATTAAACCCTGTCAGGCAGAGTTCTAGAAACATTCTGAGACTCTGTAATATATATTTACCGGAGGCTTTGATTTTGGGACCAGAGGGGACATTCCCGTCTTCATGGTCAATCGGTTGGCTGGAGAGGGAGTAAATGCTGATTTCGGCTACCCGGATGTTCACATCCTTGATGTTGCTGTGCAGTCCCAGGAGCTGGCCTCCATCTGTCGGGTGCTGCATTACCTGAGTAAGGGACAAAGTGTGCTACAGGAGAACTCTGGAGTACTGCAAGTGAACCAGACTTCTTTATGACCAATCTCCTGCTTCCCATCAGCTCTGGCACTGCCCAGAACTCAACATTCAGAGATGGCAGAAGACACAAAATGCCTGTATCAGTCTCAGCTTCCCTTACCTCAGCCATGTTGATGATTCCCACTGCCAGAGTCTTGTAGCCCAGAATTGTTCGGTTCTTGTATCTCTTTCTCCGTTGCAGCATAATTTGGAGTTTGTTGCCATCTCTCTTCAGGAAGTGCGGATACTACAGAAGGGGAGACATACAGGTAATGCAATGGTTTGGCCTTTCAAACACCCTCCAAGTCACCTTCCTCTGTGGTTCACCCTGACAGCCCTGTAAGCAGTTTTCAGTCATCCTAGCCTCCGGGGCATGGCTAACTCAAACAGACCCTCTGAAGACCAATTATATCCTATGCTGTGCACACAGAAGACAAAAGCCACTTTAACAGAGACGCAAGGGAATTTCTCATGCCGCTCTCTCCACTTCCTAAGGGCACTAATCTATTCAGAAGGCTAAGGTAGTAAGTGTCCTGGTCATGGGACAATTCTCCGCTTCTTAGCCAGTGAGGCTCAAATTACCTGCAACGAAAACGTCAATTCCAGGTCAGTCTCCATCAAGCCACCAGGGGGGAGAACATATTCATTGGATCTCAGGACTCTCTTTGAACCCTGTAACAAGACCAGGAGATGTGTGTGAAGAACCTGCCAATGATCACAAAATGAGCTGGTCTCGCTTTAGTCTCTGGAAGCAATCTAATGCTTAGAAAGTCCCCAGAATTTCCTGACTTAGGCTGAGCCCTCAGAACTGGAAGGTTTTCAGAAAGTTTATGGAAGAGAAAGACTTCCTCCTCATAAGTGACCACAGCAAGCAAAATCCACTGGAAGGAGCACAAAAGGTATATAACTACAGGTATTTTTGTTTTATAATGTTTAGTGAGTGCCTCTCCACACAAATACCTGAAGCAGCAGGGTAATGATATGCCCTAACACACTTTCTGCAACTATGAAGCCTCTACTATTACTTGGTTACTAACTTGATTATGGCACCTGACTAGTCACTAGAGGAAGGTTAGTTTCTATAGCATAATGTATTTCCAGCTCTTAGACTACTGCCTGCAAAAGAAAGTGACCCCTGTGAGTACAGAAGATATCCATACCAGACAATTGACCACAGGAGGCCCAAGATTCCACAAGTCTTGTACTATTAATCAGGGAAACCGTCTGGATAAGTACTCATTATAAAATGCAAGATTTACAGAAAGGAAATTGCTATTACCAAGGAATCTAGAAGTATCAGCAAATTTCCCCAGGGCATCTACGATAAAGCTGAAAAGTAAAATGTACATGGCCTCAGATGCAACTGAATAGGATCTCTGAGTACCCAGGAACATAGAATTAGCACTACAAAAGAAATTACCTCAGTAGAGGAATCCTAGGTACCAGTACATGCAGGTCATAGATTCCTAACAGCACGTAAACAACAACAGTCAGGTTAGTCAAGCCTAATCCATAAAGGAGACTGCCTACTGCATCTCTGCATGATTCACTGCCCTGGACTCTCATAAGATATGTTAATGGTTTCTGTTGCATCTCTATATCGGATGACACAGAATCAAATGCAGCATCATTACTGACTTGGGCTGCTCACTGTATCTCTGTATGAGTAACTGCTCCTCCCCAACACTGAAGGGTGGGGTGAGCAAGTCTCACACTTATACACGTCATTATAATAGGTGTCATAACACTTAACAGGTGTTATAATGAAGTTGCCTTGAACAAATGAGAGAAGGAGTATAAATCTTTTTAACAAATAGAAAACGACACCTCTCATTTTAATTCAAAACGGTGAGTGTAACTTAGAAACCTTCAACTGGGTTTTTCTAACTGGATGCTTTCTGAAATTCCCCAGACTCAGTGGAAATAGCTCAGATCTTTTGTTGGCTGCCAGGCCACACTGCTGAAACTCAGTTGCCTGCTCCCATACTGCAGTGGGGGATTCTTTCTTCACTGAGAGAAGTTCTTTCTTGCCAGCAAGAAATCTTGGAAAGGCCAAAGTGAAGCAAGGAGGCCAAGTAATCCATCCATCTCCAGTCATTAAGTGACAGGGCATTAACTTGAGTCAGGTCAAATATTACACAGATCACTCTGATAAGAGCTCTGCTTCCAGCAGGATTAATGGCAACCTGGCTTTACATGAGGGAAAGAAAAAGGATTAGCCTATGTAAAGTTTCAGGACTATTTTAATGCTCTCACACATGCCCATCAAGACTCTCAGACTTTATGCTAGTAATGCCCTTTTAATTAGTTTAAAATTAATATTAATCTGGTGATTGTTATCAAAACAGGTCCTCGGAAGACTCCACACTTGAAAGGGTGACACAGTGCTCTAGCGTTAACCTACACAACAAGACACAGCAGCCAGAGAAGGCACCTATTTCGTTCTAGAGGTGGGCAGCCTTCAGGAATGTGGGATCTACTCCCTCCACCTTTTCCAGCCCTGGAGTCTACCAGTCTGAGCCAGCCGCAAAATGCTGGTGCAGGTAAGCCATGTCAGTTGCAACTGTCGCCTCAATGAAGGCAAGATGTTAGACTCCACAGTAAAGATGAAGTCATACTTCAAGACGCTAGAGAGTCCGGGTTCTTCTAAAATACCATTTACAGAACTTTACTTTTCCCTTTTTTACTATTTTGGGTTTTTTAAATGTATACAATATTTAATGTTTATTAATTAATATTTAATATTTATTAAAAGGTTCAGAGCCTCAGCCCAGTATCTGACACACAAGCCTTTCCCCAGGTTTAATTTTGCTGGGTTTCCCTCTGAGGAGCAGTGAATGTGCAGCAGCCATCCATTAATCTTAGGGGAAGGGAGAAGAGTAATGTGAGTAAGGGTTTGCCAATAGACCACAGGCCAATGCCCATGACCTGGTGACTGTGGAAGTCCTTACCAATACACACAAACATACACACACAAAGTGAGGCTTGGTGGATGTTCTTTTCTTTAAGCTGTAGGCATTGTTTCTATTATTTTGGAGAATTTTAATCCCCTGTTTTTAAAATGTTTCAGATTTTTCTCCAAATTTTGGACTTTCTTCAGATGATAGAGAAATACCCCCATCTGTCCCTAGCTTCAGTTTGCAGATCTATTAATCCAGAAGCCAGTATGGAATTATGATATACAACAAGGAGACTTGCAAGACTCGGGGGGGGGGGTCACCCTTTTATAGCCTCCCTCCTCCACTGCACCACCATGGGCACTTTCCCTCCCTTTTAGCCCTCCTTCTCTTGCATCTCCTGCCTCCCTTTTTTGCCCACTCCGTATTCTCATGCTTTCCCCCCTTCCCATCAACTCTGCTGCCACGTCCCTCACCCAGCTATGTCACTTGCTTACCCTCCCCACTGCCTCACTCACCCACTTGCTTGTTCACCAGCCCATCCGCTCTCCAGCCCACCCACTCACTTGCTAGCTGGCCAAGCTGTCTACTTCACTTCTCCCTGCCTGGCTCACTTGGATCTCTCTGTTGCTGCCCAGCCACCCCCTTCTCCTCCTCCTTCTCACCACCACCACCACTCCACCATCACCCTTACTTGTCCCTTCTCTTTCCTTAGCATTGTCTGGGCTTGCACAAACGACATTCCTCCATTGAGCAGGGAATTTAATCCCCCGTCCCATTGTTAAATACTTTTGGAATTTTTCTGTAAACTTGTAGAGTCTCCAAGGCTTGTAGAAAAATATCTAATGTGTGTACCTTGCCCCATTCTCGAAGTCTACTGATCCACATGGGGACCTGGTTCACTATTGAACATAGGATGCTAGTCGGGTTGACCTCAGTTATTGAGAACAGAGACCCCCAGTAGTTCCATACACCCTATTTATGGACCAAGTCCTGTTCCTTTCATTCTGCTTGGATCTGTGTGGAAGATTCTCTAACCTAACTACACCCACTAAAAACATCTCACCACTGGTGGTCAAGTGCCCACCTTTGACTTCAGACTCTCGGGAAGTTAACAGTATTTATCAAAGGACAAGGCCCCTGGGCAAGTCTGAATTTATGGTAAATGCATTGACAGCATGCCTCTGACGGATGCTCAGTACAGTCCAAATGAGAGATGAGCCAGAAAGAAGGAATGGAAAATTACTGAAGCTCAGCAGGGCTAATTTGGGATTGACTTGAATGATGAAAACAGTCCTAGCATGTGAACCAAGTCACTGCTGGGAGAAAGGGGGAACAATGACCTTGGAGTCCTTGCTGAGAAATGTGGAGAAAGGATGGCATAAGAACATAAGAGGAAACAATGTTGGATCAGGCCAGTGGCCCATCTAGTCCAACACTCTGTCACACAGTGGCCAAAAACACCAGGTGCCATCAGGAGGTCCGCCAGTGGGGCCAGGACACTAGAAGCCCTCCCACTGTTGCCCCCCTGGTCAAGCACCAAGAATACAGAGCATCATTTGCCCCAGACTGAGAGTTCCTATCTATACTTTGTGGCTAATAGCCGCTAATGGACCTCTGCTCCGTATGTTTATCTAATTCCCTCTTGAAGCCGTCCATGCTTGTAGCTGCCACCACCTCCTGTGGCAGTGAATTCCACGTGTTAATCACTCTTTGGGTGAAGAAGTACTTCCTTTTATCTGTTCTAACCCAATTGCTCAGCAATTTCATGGAGTGCCCACGAGTTCTTGTATTTTGAGAAAGGGAGAAAAGTACTTCTTTCTCTACCTGCTCTATCCCATGCATAATTTTATAAACCTTGATCATGTCACCCCTCAGCTGTCATCTCTCCAAGCTAAAGAGCCCCAAGCACCTCAACCTTTCTTCATAGGGAAAGTGTTCCAACCCTTTTATCATTCCAGTTGCCCTTTTCTGCACTTTCTCCAATGCTAAAATATCCTTTTTGAGATGTGGCGACCAGAACTGTACACAGTATTCCAAATGAGGTTGCACCATCGATTTATACAGGGGCATTATGATACTGGTTGATTTGTTATCAGTTCCCTTCCTAATAACCCCCAGCATAGCATTGGCCTTTTTCATTGCAGCTGCACACTGTCTCAACACTTTCATTGAGTTATCTACTACGACTCCAAGATCTCTCTCTTGGTTGGTCTCCGCCAGTTCGGACCCCATCAACGTGTATTTATAGTTAGGATTTTTGGCTCCAATGTGCATCACTTTGCACTTGGCCACATTAAACCCCATTTGCCACGTTGATGCCCACTCGCCCATCCTCGACAGATCCCTTTGGAGTGCCTCACAATCCTCCCTGGTTCTCACCACCCTGAACAACTTCATGTAATCTGCAAATTTAGCCACTTCACTGCTTATTCCCAACTCCAAATCATTAATAAACAAGTTAAAAAGCATTGGACCGAGTACTGATCCTTGTGGGACCCCACTGCTTACCTCCCTCCACTGAGAAAATTGCCCATTTATACTCACTCTCTGTTTCCTTTTAATTAGCCAATTTTTGATCCATAAAAGGATTTGCCCTTTTATCCCATGACTATTGAGCTTACTTAGGAGCCTTTGATGAGGAACTTTATCAAAAGCTCTCTGGAAGTCAAGGTAAACAACATCTATTGGGTCTCCCTTGTCCACATGTTTGTTTACTACCTCAAAGAACACTAACAGGTGAGACAAGATCTACCCTTACAGAACCCATGCTGAGTCTTCCTCAATAGATTTTGTTCATCAATGTGCCTACTAATTTTTTCCTTAATAATAGTTTCCACCAACTTACCCGGTATCGATGTCAGACTGACTTGCCTGTAATTTCCCGGATCTCCTCTGGAACCCTTTTTAAAGATGGGAGTGACATTTGCTACCTTCCAGTCCTCAGGAATGGAGGCAGATTTTAAGGAAAGATTACATATTTTTGTCAGGAGAGCCACAAGTTCCCATTTGAATTCTTTCAGAACTCTCAGATCCAGGCCTGGTGATTTATTTGTTTTTAAGTTGTCTATCAGTTGTAGGACCTCGTCTCTCGTCACCTCAATCTGACTCAGGTGTTTCAACACCCCTCCCGAAATCAGTGGTTCTGGAGTGGGCAAGCACTTCTCATCTTCCACAGTGAAGACAGAGGCAAAAAATGCATTCAGCTTCTCAGCCATTTCCCTATCATCCTTCAGTACACCTTTGGTCATCCAAGGGCCCCACTGCTTCCCTGGCTGTTTTTCTACTTCTAAAGTATTTTAAGAAAGTTTTATTATTGGTCTTTATGGCACCTCTAAACAGAAGTGTTATCTGCTCCTATGAGGCTTGCACTGGTGTCCTCCAACGTGGCTTGAAAACAGCCCAAAATGCCACCACTCCCCCAAAATGCTGTTCCTGGGGGGAGGGGGTCCCTGTGCCCAGGAGAAGTATTTCAGGAAGACATAGGAACATAAGAGAAACCAATGTTGGACCAGGCCAATGTCCCATCTAGTCCAACACTCTGTCACATAGTGGCCAAAAATACCAGGTGCCATCAGGAGGTCCAGCAGTGAGGCCAGGACACTAGAAGCCCTCCCACTACTTCACTTCTGCCTGGATGGCTCATTTGGTGGTGGCTCACAGGGTGCAGTCAGAGGAGCATCAAGGAAGTGGATTGCTTCATGGATTGAAATCCTTTTGTCTCTGGCAACACTCTGGAGAATCCAAGATTAAGTCTAGAAGTGAGTCTCCAGAAAAATTATTTAGTATGGCATATTTCTGGGTGTGTCAGCCTTCACATCTGAGCACTGTTAAAATACAGCTGTTATTTTGCAGCTGTTGATAATAAATGATTGGTGGTGATGAATGGAAATGGTGTAAAAACCTGAAAACCAGAATTATCCCCCAAACATTGCCAACTTGCCTTGAAATGGCTGGAGAGATGTGTCTGTGTTAGACAAAGAAACAGAACGCATAGAACTGAGAGCGCACAGGAGCCTTTTGAATGAATGCCTTAAGGTGGCAGAATTCTCTTGCCTAAATATCCTTTCTCAACAGAATGGAAGAAAGAACATGCACATACACAACAAACCCAAAACTCAAAGCAACCACTGGGGGGGGGGGGGGAATCTTTTGTTGAGCAAAAACTGTAAAGGAAGCCATGAAACTCTTCACTGGATGTTAACATTATGGTTGTCCAGTGACTCCCTTTCTAAGGCTCTGGTTGCTGTTTCATTGCTGTCTGATCGCTTGGTCCTATTTCATTTTGCTTTCCATTAATGCAAATGCATATTTAGTAGTGAAGCAACCATTGGACTTTAGAACCACCACCACCACCCCCGGTATGCCCACAATCCAGGAATTCTCAAAAAACAAGATGACTTGATATCTGGAGCTGTGGAATGAACGGACTACAATTTAACGAGGAAAAGATATAACATCTTCAGCTCCAACAATATGCAACTGCTATGTGAGTGTCATGATGCCTGCCAATGGGTTTCTGGTACCCATTTGCTTCTTTTCCAAACCAAGCAGGTAGTTCTGGCTTTTCTCCACCCTCCATGGAGCAGGAATAGGCAATGAATTTGGTCTTGCTTCCCCTTTTTGACACAGTGGCAGAGTTGAAAGGAACAACAAAATAAGGGATTTTTTAAAAAAGAAAAGAAAACAAAGAAAACTGCAGTCTGGGTTGCAGCAGGAGCATCTTGCAGCTCTTCAGAGTACCAAATTCAGTCTGGGGAACAATTTAATATGTTTGTGAGTACCAAAGGGAGAAGCTCATGCTTGGAGAACTGCTGTTTTCCTTTTCAGCACCCTCCTTGAGGGAAGTGAGCAAGACTGGAGACGGGAGAGGGTGTTGCAGAAGCCAAGAAGAGGCCAGATGCAGTTTACTTTTGTGTCTGATACCCACTGTTCAGAGTGCTTCTCTGTATGCTTCCATACAGATGGAAGAATCAAAATTATGTGTTAACTAAATTTGTAGGTGATTGTTTTGGTGTGACACAAGTTGTTAAGGGAATGGAATAAAACTCAAAGAACCTAGAAAGAATAAAAATTAAGAGCAGAGGCAGAAGGGCAGGGTTTTATACTCTGTTTTTCTCCATCTGAAGGAGTCTCAAAGCAGCTTACAATCACCTCCCCTTCCCCTCCCCGTAACAGGCACCTTGTGAGATATGTGGGGCTGAGAGAGTTCTGAGAGAACTGTGACCGGCCCAAGGTCAGCCAGCAGGCTTCACATGGAGGAGTGGGGAATCAAACCCAGTTCTCCAGATTAGAGTCCGCAGCTCTTAACTACTATACCACACTGGCTCTCACAGTTAACCCAACACAACACAACACAACAAAACATTCCCCTCTAAATGTTAAATCTAATGTCCTTTGAGAGAGCAAGAAAAAAACCTGGAATGTTAATGTTGAGATGCAGAATGTTTTGCCATCTGTAGGATCTGGAGTGGTAAAAAGGATTCAGCAGATTTGACCCACATGTGTCGTTATTCTCATGTACAGTTGTAATACTAGAATAAAATTTTATTTCAGCATAAGCCTTTGTGGACTAGAGTTTATGGAAGAATAAAATGTTGTCTGACTTGAAAGTGTCAGAAGACTTCTGCCTGCTTTTGCTGTAACAGACAAGCACAGGTACCCCTCTGAAGTCTCCATGAAGGACCACATAAGATTCTATCATAGGTCTGAAGTTAGAAAATGTTAGTCAGCTCCAAGCTGATGAGACACCCATAAACGTCTCGCTACTTGAGAAACACCTGTGTGTGAATGTGATGCTGCCAGCTTGGCATCGCAATAGGGGTTTCTTTTTCCAATGGCTTTGTTGTTGTTGTTTAGTCGCACAGTCAAGTCTGACTCTTTGCAACCCCATGGACCACCTCACATCAGGCCCTCCTGTCCTCCACTGCCCAGAGCCTGCTCAACTCTATGCCTGTTGCATCAATAGCACTGTCTAACCAGCTCATCCTTTGCTGTCCCCTTCTTCTTTGACCTCCAGTCTTTCCCAGCATCAGGGTCTTCTCCAGTGAATGCTCCCTTCTCATTTGGTGGCCAAAGTATTTGAGCTTCAGCTTCAGTATCTGGCCTTCCAGGGAACACTCAGGGTTGGTTTCTTTTAGAACTGACTGATTTGATCTCCTTGCAGTCCAAGGGACTCTCAAGAGTCTTCTCCAGCACCATAATTAAAAAGCATCTATTCTTCAGCGCTCGGCCTTCCTTATGGTCCCATGGCTACAAGTTCCTTACTGCTGGAAATTTAATGTTGAAACTACTGAGCCAGTGTTATCTCTCCTTGTAACAGATTAAGAAAGCATCTTAGAATTTCACTGCCTTGATCCTTTCATTTGCAGAGCACATGGTATTGTTCCTTGGTACTTCAGTATGCAAACAAAAACTAACAGACTTACTTGTCCTGCTCTGGAATTATTGTACCAGCACTTTATTGCTCTATCTTTATGTCTCAGCTATTTTATTTTGCAGTAAGTGTCCTAAACATTCAAGAATAGCCAGAAATTAAAGCCCCAAAGATGTATGTTCTCCTCGTGATCTGGAGAGAATAAATAACCTATGGAAGTAGGGTTGCCCTCCACTGGGAGGGTTGCGATGGGGGGGGCAGGTGGCCATCTCCAGGGTGGAGCCTGGGGAGGACAGGGAGCTCAGTGGGGTGCAATGCCATAGAGTCCACCCTCCAGAGCATCCATTTCCTCCAGGGGAACTGATCTCTGTAGTCTGGAGACGAGCTGTATTCCGGAGGATCCCCAGGTCCCATCAGGAGGCTGGCATCCCTGTATGGAAGGGTGTGGGACAATTTGTACCACCAGTAAAACTAGAGTGAACAATTGCCATCTCGCTCTCAGTTGTCAAGTCTTGCCTGGAAATGCCAGGGTTAAGAGAGAAAGATCACAAGAACATTAGAGGTTTGTTGCAACCAGGGCATAATGGGGCGTTTCACTTAAATTAATACTAATTTTTTTCCTCCCTGAAATGCAGTGTAGCCAACATCACTCAAAAGAGACTAAAGGTTTTTTATAGTTTCCATTCTGAGGAGCAGCCTGCGGGTAAGGGTGGCAGAAAGGACAGAGCTGTTAATGTACCATTCAGGCATTTATACTGATATTTCCATTCTGCTAATACTTCCATTCGGTTTAAATCATTACTTGCACAGTTGATCCCATAATGCCTGCCACATCATTGCTTGTGGTTCTGTTTCCCTCCACCACCCCACAACACTTTGAGATTTAGGAAGTTCAGTTTTTAACCCCTTCTCTTTTTCATGGAACAAAATTGTGTCTTGGGGGGGGAAAGAAAGCTTGCTTTAAGAATCTTCTAACAGCAGTGGAACAACATTAGGCCTTTGAGAAGCAGGAATTCCATGCATACCAGCTGGAGCCTGCTCCTTCACTCTGCAGCCAATGGATCACGTTGAGTGCAATTTGAAGACTACTTCGGTAGCTCATAGACTGAATTCCCTCGAAAGCTAATTCATACGCTACACTGGCAAACTCATGTTTGTAGGTAAACACTGCAAGGAGCAGCAGTCAGTACGATATTCCCACCTAGTTTAGATGCATGCTATATGTTCATAGCATGTACAAAATAATAACTTTAATATATGTTTATTCCTCCCTTCCAGCAGGCTCAGGGTGACCAAGTTAAAGACCATCTCCACAATTTTAGAATAACTTGTAAGAAAATTTGAAATTCACCCCATTATCAAGAAACTAAGAGTTTAAGAAACATTCATCCCCTCACAGCTCCTGTAATTTATAACTTTGTCAAGCAATAAATGTTCATTTCAGAGTGTAGAAGCATAGTACCTACAAACAGAAAGCCCTCTGGAATTGCCAGATTTTGAAGGCTTTTCTAAATGCTAAGAAGACTGGGATATATATAGTGAACGGTCTCAAGGTTCCATAGTTAGGGGGAGGGGATGGCCACAGAGAGCACTCGATTTCTGACCAAAGCCAGACACACTATCTGTGATGACGGGGTAATCAGAAGAGATTGCTGGGCTGATTTCAGCTTGCACATTTATGCCAGGAGTAGTGATTTCTTGGGTATCTGTTCATACTAAGAAGTAACATGTGCAGCTGTCTTTACTTAGATAGCAGGCCCCCAACTTCGCTGTGCCTGTGGACACTTCTGGAATTTTGAAAACAGGAGTGGGCACCGTCACAAACCCCCCTTGGCACTCAGCATCCCTCACCCACCTAACCATCTCTCACCTTGTGCTCTGAGACGGCTGAAAACCCAGGGGGGTCTGGTGCTGAAAACCTCTGAGTAGGATTCTCCTCAAGCAGTCCTTAGTAAACCACACCCTCTGACACCCTGAGAGTAAAGGAACGTTAATGTCTTTTTGCCTGTCTGTCTGTGTCTCTAGCTCAAAAAGCACAGATAGTTGGGAACAATCTATAGACAAGATGAAACAAGGCAGACCACTTAAAGAAGTCAAAAAAGTGTACTGCTGGCTGACCCTTACTTACAGCCTCTATGTTGCCTTTCCTGGGAATGGGTCCAAGATGGAACATCTTGGCAAAGTCTTTTAGAACCTGTCCTGGATTCCAGAGTCTTGATGACACAGAACTGCCACCTAGGATAATTTATGGACTTCACTGCAGCCTGGGAGGTCCTTCCTGGAGCCAACCAGAATGTAAGGTGCAGGTTCCTAATTTCCCTCCAAGCTGACTCCTGACCAGCCTCTACAAAAGGTTGGATTAAAGGAGTTTAGCCTGCCAAAGGGAAAACCAGTAAACAATCCATCACAGCCACTTGACAGCTTAGCCAGATGGTTAAACTGAGGTTGGAATTCAGTTTCCTTTCCCTGCTCAATCAGTTATCATTTACCTGCCCTTCTGTTCCTGGGATATAAGATTTAATTGCCCCACTCCAATGAATAAACAAAGCACTTTTATCCTTTCATATCCAGTCACCACCACCAAGTGGCTGCTTTGGGGTACTGGGGCCAGTCACAAAATGTTGGAAGGATGCAAACTAAGTACACTCCTTCAGTGGAGGCAGCTGTTTCTGGATGGAGGATTCCTGAAGACACGATAGGGATGCCTCCTGGGTTCTTCTGAGACACAGGCCAGCTCCATACTTTACACTACCAGTGTGAGGGGATCATAAAGACACACCTTTAAACTCCCCTGTCCATACATCCAGGAGCTCTAATTGGGCCAGGGTTTTCTAGAGATTTACATATTTCACTTTACCAGCTTACTCACTGTCACTACTCCAGATCTCCAACTATTTTTTAAAAAGGACATCCCCAGAAACACTTCCCCCAATTTTGCAAATGGAACTAATTGGGGGGGGAAAGGTAAGCAGAACTGTCTAATTTTCATAATACTTTTTGCCATATTTTCAGGAAGATATCAAGACATGGACACATATATACACACATCTGCACAAGTATTTGTCCATTCTCAATGCCACAGTAAACCAAAACCTCATTACATTACAAGTCACAGCTACAGGTTTAAGCCAGCATTAGGGAATTGCTATCACACAGACATCTCCATTTGTATTCATAAAGCAGCTCTGGGTATTTGGGCAGTTCCATTCTGGCCTGTGTTTGAATTGGAAAGGGCCCCCATGAACACAAGGCATTCTACTAAAGTTGCAAAGCTGTTTCCATTCTGTGCTTTTGTGTCCCAGTTTCTAAAAAGCCTCAAAAATGTCCCCCTTTGGGGCACATGTTTTCTATTTTCTGAACATGTTTTTGTTTGGTTTCAAAGAAACTGCTCCAGTCTTTTGAGTCAAACAAAAGGGGGGGGGAGAATATTGTCTTGTTTACTGCAGGAAAGAATGAAAACAGCTGAAATCTGGGGTGTGAAAATGATAGAAGTTAATTCAAAGCATCAAACAATTTGTAAACATGGGGGAAATTAGACCAGAATTAAGAAAAGATGTAGAAAAATCTACATGGACACACAAGAGATCCATTAATTTTTAAGTAACAACAATCTGGGCAATGGAAGACTGCATTCGACTGACATTTTTCCTCCATCTGTTCCAGCAATGGCATTTATCTTTAAATTAGTTCCTACTATGGGAGCATTCATATTTTACAATTGAAAATACTGAGTTAACGCAAGAAAAGGAAAATATAGGCTGCAGTCCCAAAGACCATTTCTTGAGATTAAGCCCCACTGAATAAAATGGGAGTTACTTACTCAACCTTGTTTCCACGGCTGCCCACAGCGGTCTAAGATGTTATTTTATTTCAACAAAATTTAACTACCCTCATTTAATCTGGCAGAAGAAAAATGGCCTTCTTAGTCTGCACGCTTGCATTTAAAACCAGTCACTGGTGTATATTTCTGGCACAGCACTGCTGGTCAATATCTCATGCTCCTTCAGCAGAGAAAGCAAATGCAAACAGACCCAACTCCGAGAAGCTCGTAGCAACTGCACTGGACTCAACAGAGGCCCCACCCACACCCGCCAATCATGGAGTGGCATGTCAGCAATACCTCCATGTCAACCATATATGGACACTGGCAACCAATACCATCTCACCTCCCAGAAGTCACCCTGTCTCCACCCACCCACAAAACACAACAAGGGGGTGGATTCAGACTAAATTTTCCATTAATGGAGGGGATGAGATAATTTTCACCAGTTCCCTCTTCCTGTTGCAGACCCCCCAATCTGCCTTTTGTGCTGCTACTGGGGGTCCCCTGTCCCTCAGGAATTTCAGAGAGATCAGTGGGCTGCAGTGGGACAGGGGGAGGAGGCAGAAGTGCCTTGCATGAGCAGAAAATTTAGTCTAGATTCAACCCAAAGGACAGAACAAAGGAAACATGGCACTCTTCACTGCAAGGAGGACTTTAGTTTGGACAACAGGACCCCTGTGCATAGGAGATCCACAGGTGAGTAGGAAAGTATGGCCATTCCAACCTTATAATTCGGCTATCTCCAGCTCAGAGTGCAGAGGGAAAGCCCAAGGCTTCTCCAAGGCATGGGTCTGGGTCTTGAGGAAGTAGGGGGCAAAGCTCCAAGGAACAGAAGGCAAGAGGGAACAACAGACCTCTTTGTCATGTAACCAGGATGGTTTATCACACACTGGTAGAGAAATGGGAGACTGTGCCCCAGAATAGCTTTCCACTGTCCATTGCTAAAGCACAAATGAAAGACCCTACACCCACTCTTCATGCATATCCCATGCTTGAAGACAGTTGAGGTGAGTAATAGGCAAAGGGTAGGTACAGATCCTTATGTACAACACCTTTTTTTAAAAAAGAGACACAGCTCTGAAGCAATTCAAATATTTACTGAACAGCATTAGGAATGGCGTTCTGAAAGGCAAGTATGGAATGGATAACTCTTCTGGTCTGGAAAGATTGCTGTGCCTTTAAAAGCTACACTGACAGTCAGCAGAATCATAGGTAGAGCTGTCCTCATCACTGCATGCCTGTGACAGATGGAACTGTACTAGTCAAGCAACTGTCTGTGAAGTAGCTTGCCATATACCACGAGCCATGCTAGAATCACGAGAGTTGGCAAACACATAGCAGAGCAGCTAGATGGACAGTGGGCACTGCAGCTGTTGGTCGTCTTGTAGGTTTAGCAGGTGTTTGGCACTGTGCCATGGTCCATTCTGGCCTCTACTCTTGTTTGAAGGATGCCTGAAAAGAGTCAAAAGAGATACAAGGGCAGTCATGGATGAAGTTCCACAGTAGCAACAAAGAGGGTGTGGGGGTTCACGCAAACTGCACATGGCAGTGAGCTTTGGGTTTCAGAAAGCAGCACCACGTATTTACTCTTCCAGCTCCTGTACCTCTCACCCTTGGGGTGTGTCCATGTCCCCATGCCTTAGATTTCTCCTGCTGGGGAACTTAGAGGCCAACATTTATCCATTCTTTTTAGGGAGCTGCATTGAAACTCTGGCTCCAGATCCTGTTGGGGCTGCTCCCTGGGTCTCTGATCCTACAAGGAAAAAGGTATCAGTTAGTAGTATTAATGGTTGGAGGAAAGTTTGTTGAGTCAATATATAAGAGCTACATGTTCTCAGGGATGGGGGTGGGAAGGGAAGTCAAACTGTGAGGCAAGGAATTCCCCCTCCCTTGCTTACCTGTACGTGACTGCACGATCTCGGCATCCCTCCTTGGAGGAGTGGAGACAGTCCACACTGATGTTTGTCCCAGTAAAGTACCTGCAAGGGTTCTCAGCACAGTATGCTTAGCAATAAGCTGTTTGTGTCAGAGCTGCCAAACCACAGGTCCCCCTGTGAGTGTTCTAAGTATGCAAGACATGAGACCAGACAGGCATAACCACAAGCAGCACACCCTATCTTCTGAGATACAGAGGTCCTTGCTGAGCATATATTGGGCTTAAGAGAGCTGACACCGGCTACAGATTTTGTCAACAATGGCTGTATAGGTGTGGGAGGCATGGAGGGGGAAATTTCTTTTCCACTCCCATCAGCTTCAGTGGGAATGTTTACACTTACACTAGCGTATTCACCTAACATGGCACTGGAGCTGCAAATGAGATGTTGGCTGAGGAGACTCAGAACACAAACTCAGCCCTACTTTTCCCCTCAGCACATCACCAGTTCTGCCTACTTCTGGTCCGATGCAGGCTTAGCTGCAGTCCTGAACTGTTTACACGCTGGATTTAGGATTGTGCTGTAATAAGATGTATATTTCAAAATTTAACGGTGTTGATTTTCATATCATGGTTTTATTCCCTCCATTTTCAGCACTAAACTAAACCCTGACACATTTGATTTTTATCTTGCGCAAGAACTTAAGAGTATACAAATGCACAGAAAAATATCAGGACAACTAAAACTGGAACTCTCATTTTGAGAAACAAGCCTCTAAAATGTTACCTTTCCATCTACTGAACCTCTACAGAGTTTGGATCCTATGGATGTTACCTCAAAAGAGAATGACAGGGAAAGAGAGAAGGCCCATCACTCATTTGGAGTGGGGCACTTAATGGTATATCCTATTCAAGTTCAGTGGTGCATGTTCCACACAGAGAAGGAAGATAACTGCTCCGCTATTTCTTGCCAGTTCACCAAAGAGCAGCTTAAGGCTGTGTAGCCCTTAGGGCATCTCTTTCTACCTCTCAGACTCTCGATGCAGTGGTAAAACAGACAGCCTAGAATGTGAGAAATGGACAAGGAAAGCATTTAAGTCAGAATTCTTTGCATTTTGTCTTCATTGAAAAAAACCCACCTAGTTTTAAAACCAGAGGCACAGTTTTCCCCTGTCTCAGGGCAGAGGTTGGGATAGAAGATCAGCACCACATAACTTCTCTAAGGGCCTGCATAAAGAGATGCGGGCTACAGTTCTTCTCCCCATCTAGCAATACAGAGTGGGTCTCCATATGTTTATTATGCAATGGATGAAACATTTCTTCTATAGATCTTTATTTCCACCTTGGCTGTCCATTGCTTGCAACAGAATACTGAACCAGAATTATCTTCAGACAGGTAATTCCCTAAAGGTAATCTCTTTCTTCCATACTTTCTCTCAGACCTTAATGAAGGACGTTATACACACACAGAAGCATGTGGCAGATGAAATAGAAGAGAAATGCATGTAAGTAAGTCACATTGTTCCTTAGACACATTTCCAGAATAAACATTTCCTTCAGACCCTTTCTATAACCGTCCTGAATGACATACAAGAAAAATTAAAGTACCAGATTCCCCAGGAGCTATTACAGGCCAATGGATCTTTTTTCAGTAGAAGAATTACATTTAATTTCGACACGCTAACAGATATCCAAGAAAGTAAGTCTAGGGAGACACATTTATCAAACTTAACTCTACTGCTTTAATTTGTATCTCCAGATATCTGACTTGTGTGAAAATTTTACAGCTATCCACACAAAGCAATCAGAAGGACGCCCCCAAAACTTGTACAAGGCTACAGCAAAGCATGAACATGAGCTGGACTTCCAGGTCTAGCTTATAGTGTGCATAGCACAAGGCACAGACACTCATGGATGAACACGCATAAATAGAGATCGGGGAGATGGGACACAACACCAACTCCCCAAAGTGCATTTCCTCTGCTGGTACTCAGCTATCTGAAGGGAGGAGCAGAGAGTCATGCCCTACCTAGCCCATCTTTATTGAACACAAATCACGGTTTATTTTATAACAATCCAACATCTGTTACTTGGGAGTCAGGAAGGAGGGAACAGACATTAAATTCAGTAGTATCTCAACAAGGAAACCTATACAGCGTTCTTCGCAACTTGTTGCTATCCCATTGACTGACACTCAGAGAACTTGACCTACAACATCCCACTTTTACATGGATGCAGGTTGCCCTGGATACTGGGCTGACGACAGACAATCCCCAAAGGCTGCATACTGTCAAGTCTTACTTTTACCCTGCCCTTTTGCTCATTTGATGCATGATCTGGTGACAGAATGTTAAATGAGATCAGGGCCCTGCGGGATCTGTTCCTGTTCTGCAGGGCCTATAAGACAGAGCTCTTCCACCTGGCCTATGGTTGAGGCGGTGGGTGTCCCTCTTCCTTCCTGGCTATCCCCCCCCCACCCAACGGCCTGGATCCCAGTATCGGGATACTGCTGAATTTCAGATAAGCTGATTGACATCGGAACTAACTGGTGCACAGTATTTTAGGGTTTTATTGTTTTAAATTGTCTTTTAATGGCTGTTTTAATGGTATTATAGTAACAGTTGCTGTAAACCGCCCTGAGCCCGCCCATGGGGAGGGCGGTATCTAAATCAAATAAATAAATAAATAAGCTCGCTGGTGTGGCTCCTGCCACTGATTTGGGATGAATGAGCCAGTCTAGAACAGAACGTTATTCCAGAAACCAGGACACAGTATTGATCCCCAAACTACCTTCTGATAAGTATCAGCTCACCTAGTACTTCTAGAATGGCAAGTCAAAGGCATCATGCTCATTCTGCTCCTTAAACCAGGCACTCTAGTAGGATTTTAAGTTTCCTAGTTGTATGGTTATTCCTCCTTTGACATTTGATGGGGGAAGGATTGCCCATGTGTTGAATGGGGAGGAGTTTCAGGGAAACCACAGCAACGGCCACAGCAGACTTCTCAGACAGAGGAATTTTTGTAATTATTACACTACAGACAGAAAGTGTGACAGCTCCATAATATATTTACTAATTCAAGCCACCACCCTAATAAGGGATGCCATCAAACTAGAGTGTGTCGGAACAGTGGGATCTTTAATGGGTCCAACACATTCGAATACTAAGAGGACAAGGTTCCTTCCGTCAGCCGGCCTGGCTCAGTGTCATCTCTCTACCCCCACTCAGATTCCATCACCTAACACCATTCCGCAGAAGGGGAGTGAGAGAGAGACACACACACAGCATGCAAGAAAGAGAGAGTACAAAGCCCCTTACGCTGAACCACAGACAGAACCACAGGAAGACTTCACTAATTTGCAACTGTGGCATGTATATTCTCCTTAAGCCACCTTGGGAACAACAGAAGTCTGCAAAGCAGGGCACAAGGGCTTCGCAACATATAAATAGATAATATTTAGTACAGATCAGGACTCCTGTGCTTTCAAGGGGTAATTTTTCCTTCCACAGCAGCAACAGGACGCTTTGAAATTCTCCCTCCCGAATGCTTATTAAAAGGCAGCAGGGTACTGATCCCTACTGAATCCAGGAACTCTAGTGCTAAATTGCCTGCGTCCATTGTCTGTGCCTTCCTAATTGCGATACAAGGACAAGTGCAATTTCAACTCCCACCGGTTTCACTCCTACTCCCAAGGCCAAAGGCAGCTTTTCCTTATGACGTCTAAAAAGAGAAATCATGCCTAGCATGGTAATTTAAAGAAACCTGTTCTTAATCCATCATATTGTGACCTTTATTTTGCTTGCCCCCCTCCCAGCAGACATTCCTCCCCCCACTTTTCCCTATGACTCAGATTTCTTTTACAGCTCTTGCAAACCTGCCTTAAAAAGTGCATTGTGTATTGTTAAGAAGCGATTCTTTATCTTGTTACATATTATTGATTATTTAGCAAACCACAGAAAGCCACAATCCAGATGTATTATTTTTAGAGTAGTTAGGTCGATTTGGAAGTGCCATTACTGAATTTGGTCCAATGTACCTTTCTTCTGCAGAGCCAAGCTCTGGGGGGGAAGGGGGGAAATGGTTTTGCAAATGTGAAGCAGAAGCTGGCTGTGTATATCTTATGAATAAACTATTTGTTTAAAAAAGAAAGCAGCAAATAAATAATACAGATGTACATGGATGCTTTAGAAAAAGAGACACACAAACAGCATAGAGCATGGGGTGGGGGCTGTACCGGACTTTGGTATGTACATCTTGTTGACAGGTACATCTCTTATTCACCTGGTCAAAGGGAGAAGAAGCCAGGCTCACAGTGGAGCAGACTGGCCATCAAGCCACAGCTCACTTATACTGACCTGTAGGATTTTCAAGGAAAGAGACCTTCAAAGGTACGTTGCTATTGCTTTCCTCTGCATGGAGACCCTGGACTTCCATGGCGGCCTCGCATCTAAATACTAAACAGGGAAGACCCTGCTTAGCTTCCAAGATCTAACAAGATCAAGCTAGTTACTTTGGTTTTAATCCTTGGGAACTTCACTGTGCCCAATTCTGTCTTTCATTTATGACCACAGCATTTTTGCTTTTATTCATTTAAGCTTACTGAGTTGTCTGTAGGCAACTCTATACCAAAAGTCACCTCTGCTTTTCTCTGCACCTCTGCACTGACATTCCACCGAAAGAGGGCACACTTCCAAAGCACAATATTACACTGATTCCACAAAACTAGTAGAAAAGTATTTATTTCAAATTGTAAACTGTCCTATGCCTTATGCTCAGTTGGCAGCTGGCATCCAAAGAGTATTTCCCCATTCTACTCTAGGTAACTCCCCCCCACCCCCACCCCTGACACTAGATGTCCCATGTTTCCTTAGCCAGTCTTAAATCTGAAGATACAATGTTTAAAACACAGGTGTGTTCTTGAAATAACGAATACAGGAAGTCAGACCACTGGTCCACCTAGCTCACTACTGTCTGCTCTGACCAGTAGGGGTTGACGAGGTCTTTCCCTATTAATCCCTGACAACTGCTCTCTTTTACTGGCATTGCCAGAGATTGGACCTGGGGTCTTCTGTGTGCAAAGCAGTGGAGCTACCCCTCAAAATTGCAATAACATGCCTTTTTTAATACTGCTCTGCCCATCTAAGCCTCTGCTCTCCAATATAACCTCCCTCCTTATCCATATCCCCAAGTTTGTCCAGCCGCTGCTTAAAGACTGCCAGTGAGGGGGAGCTCACCACCTCCCTAGGCAGCTGATTCCACTGTTGCACAACTCTTACTGTAAAAAAGTTTTTCCCAATAGCCAGCCGGTACCTTCCCACCCTTAATTTAAACCCATTATTGCGAGTCCTATCCTCTGCTGCCAACAGGAACAGCTCCCTGCCCTCTGCTAAGTGACAGCCCTACAAATACTTCAAGAGAGCAATCATGTCCCCTCTCAACCTCCTCTTCTCCAGACTAAACATTCCCAAGTCCCTCGGGCTTCCCTCATAGGTCTCCAGGCCCCCTGATCATCCTCGTTGCTCTCCTCTGCATCCACCCTTTGCTTAACCTATCGTCTGACTGCACGACTACTGATCTGTATCCCCTCCTTGTCACGCAAAAACACTACCAAGCTCCCCATCAGCCAAACACCAGGCTGGAGCATTTATCAAGTGGTCTTCAGACTGGGGTCTTGCATTTCCCTGGTAGCATAAAGGCCACAGTAGTACCACCGAGGTGACATAAGAAGTTCCAAGCCACGCAGGAGGAGTCCACACTGCAGCTTTCCCCCACATTCATATTAATCCTGTAATCCCAAGAGTTAATACTGGGGTGGAGGGGAGTTACGATGTGGGTCCCTCCAGTTGTCCCAACTTCGTTACCCCAGCTGTGCAGGAAATAACAGTGCTGCTGTGGCTCTGGCATCACCCAAGTAGCATACAAATGTAGCAAGGATTCCTGGAGAAAGGAATCTCACCCAGTCCCTTGGAAGCTGGCAACAGAGAAGGAAGCTCAGAATCTTTTTTTTTTTAGTTCAATTTTTATAAATATTACCAAATTAACAAGAATCTAACATTACAGACAAGAAAATACAAAGAAATCCAGACAACCCAAGAACATCCTTAAAGGGCTGCATCGTGCATCACTTTTCCCCCCAACTGTACCCTTCAAGCATACAAACTTGCTTAATTTCAACAGGTAAGCAATCTGCCAGACTTCACTGATCCATGTTTTATATATTCGATCAAACCCTGATTTCCATTATTATTATTATTATTATTTTACAAATAGCATTTTTGCTACAAGGTCCAGAGTCATATTTATATCCTGCTTTTTACAATTTTCAGACACAAAAACCCCAACAGAATAATGTTAGGGTTTTTAGGAAGCCGAAGTTTTAACTTGTGGTTAACATTTGCAATGACCTTTTCACAAAAAATTTTAACTGCTAAATATTCCCACTATCTATGCATATAACCTGCTGATCTCAGGCCACGCTGCCAACATTTATGGGAAGCTGTTCTGAATTACTTATTCAGCCTTTGTGGCAGAAAGTACCAAAACAGATTAATTATAAAAGTTTCCCTTGCCAGGCCCTTATCAAATAATTAGGACTGCCAGCTCTGGGTTGGGAAGTACCTGGAGATTTTGGGGGTGGAGCGTGAGGAGGGTGGGGCTTGGGGAAGGGAGGCACCACAGGAGGTTATAATGCCCGCCTAGTTTCTACCCTACAAGCAGCCATTTTCTCCAGTTGAACTGATCTCAGTCATTTGGAGATCAACTGTAATAGCAGGAGATCCCAGTTGCCACCTGGAGGTTCACAACCCTACAAATAACATCTTCCATTCCACTCCAGAAATAGATTCAGGTGGGTAGCCTGAAGCAATCGGACAAAACGAAGTTTGAGTCCAGCGGCACCTTTAAGACCAACAGAGTTTTATTCTGGGTAGAAGCTTTCGTGTGCATGCACACTTCTTCAGGTATCTGAAGAAGTGTGTGTGCACGTAAAAGCTTCTACCCAGAATAAAACTTCTTTGGTCTTGAAGGTGCCGCTGGACTCAAACTTTGTTCTACTCCAGAAATAGTTTATTTCAATTTCAACTCCTAATGCTCAGAATACACCACTGTCTCCAAGACAGTCTTTCCACATGTAAGAAGAAAGAGGAAGTCTTTGTTTACTTCTCTGATCCAGTTTTCAAGGCTCACCCACACTGCTCTAACATCTGCTCCTGGTTCCTCTTCTTAATTCCAAGCCTTGTCTCATGGCTCTGGGTGGGAGCACTTACTTCTTTCAAGATCTCCTGTGCCAGAACCATGCTCCTTGGCTTCTGCTCAATCCTCTTTGTGGATGATTAGAAGTGCTCTTGGGACCATACTGTATACCTTTAGAGTTTCTGAAAACACAGCTTGGTCCTATGTAAATATATATAAAAGGAAGTCCCATTGGGCTCAGTGGATCTTATTCCCAAAGTAAGAGTGCACAAAACTGTGGTATCAAAACCCCACATTTAGAGAGGCAGAATACAATTTGCTATGGATAGGAGGAGCAGGACACTCAGGGGCACTTTCCCTCAAAAGACACGCACACAAATTTCAAACTGGCACGAGACTCACTAGTTCGGCAGTTCCAGTTTTACAAGTGAATGAGACTGGAGTGTGGACCAGTGCACAGTTTACAACCACTACATGAAGACTACCTGAAACAGGCTACCACGAGGTAACCATAATATGTGCAAAAGGGCTCAGTGCATGGACCACCTGCAACACACAGGGACTTTACATATCACTGCAACAAATTTCAGGCAGTGTCAGGGAAGCTCTCTCTGCATCCACATGGCAAGGTGCTCGGCACATTACGGCTGTCACGCATCTGCTTCCTGTGGCTGCCATGTGCTGTGCTGGGCCTCTGGCATGCAGGCAAAGACAAGCTTCCGGTCCTGGAGCAACTTTAAAACACCAGCTCCGGTTGCTAATCCCAGATTTAAATCCTAATGACTGCTGTACACAGAAGGCCCTGGCCACAAGGCAAAGCCCTTCGGTTCTTCACCCCCCCCCCCCCCCGCCCGCCTGCCTGCTGTCAGCAGCATCAGTGGCTTTGCAAACAGCTGACAAGAGCACAGGAAGGACACCGGTCAGCCAACTGGGGGGGGGGGGGCAAGACCTTTGTTTCCATCCAGGGAATCCGTGCAGGAGGGAGAGGTCACAGGATCATGAGCAGGCCTCTCTGACAGAAGGGGGAGGAGGAGGAGACCGATTTGCCACATTCAAGGTGGAGATCATCACATCGTCACACCACACCGAAAGGAGAAAGTGACAATCTTTCTCTCCCCTCGTACACAATGAAAAGGAGAAGGGAAGGCAGCCCTGAAAAGATGTGCGGAAGACATTCTAAAGAGACCACAAATTCTCCCAATTTGAGCACAAAAGATAATCACCATAATCACATAATCTGTTACGCACTCACATACAAAAGAGTAGCCAGGATTAATTTAAAAAAAAACCCTGCAGAAAAGTATAAAAGCTTGCACACCATTTTATGACTGGTTGTTCTTGATAAAAAGGTTATCGCACGACTTGTTTTCAAAGTGTATAAGAGAAGCTCCTGGAGTGGTTTCCTCCTGCCATTCATTCGGTATCATTACTGCTAGCTGTCCCCTAGGCATGAGCCACTAGTGGATAGATTCAGTGTTTCCCTTCCCGCTCTTCCTAAAGCTCCACGTCACGTGCAACAAGCCTGGGCTTGCCACCAAGTATGTACTTGACAGGGGGCTGAAGCCAAGCCTGGTACGCATCTTTCCAAAGATATTCATGCATTACATTTTCAGTGCAGACCTAACATACATATTGTGTGAAGTAACCTTGACTTTTTATTTCTGTTAGTCCATATTGGGAAATTAAGCATCCACTTTTGAAAAGATAACAGTGGGATATGAATGAATACGTAACCTACCCTTCCTATTGAACTGTGCATAAACATTCAAACGTTACTCATAGCTACTGCTTTCTTGCAGAGAGGCGGCTGCCATTTCAGTGGACCGTACTCATATATCCTTGTAATGTGCGTCATATTTTCTTTACTCTAGAAGGTTATGAGGCCCAAAGGAGATGAACACAGCATTTAAAATCCCCAGGTAGAAAGTATCCAAGAAAAGCAGGAAGTGTAGAGAAGGCTGGGATGCCCCTGACGGCACTGAGGAAGTTCTAAAGACAAGGCCTGCCATCTAATAGGCAAATATTTCATTAACTAAATGACTCAAATTGACAGGAGGGTGGTTTTTGCTCCAGATCTGAGGAACGGCCAAGATCAGGAGATATTTGCTCTGCAAATAACTACTTAGGAGCGGGGCAGGGGGGGAGTCAGGCCACAGTCCTAGCAGTCCTTGGGAAGATGCTCTTAAGCACAGGGGGAGAATTCTACATCAATAAATCAAAAGCAAGTTACCCAAATTGGTTGCATTTCACTTGTTTAATATGTATCATTTTGCAGAACTTTTTCTGTCAGACTGGGAAAGAAAACTGGAATTTGGAACAGGGGAGGAGAACACTCCCTTACGAAACAGACCTCGATTTCCAAGTTAACCCCCTGAGTCCCACAAACTGCAGGTAGCACCACCCACCCCATTCCATTCTCCATTACTTGGAGACAGCAAAATCAGCTGTTTTCTAAAATATGACATAGCAAATATAGCAAGGTCTACATTGACCTGAAGACCCTAGCGGCTGAAGGGCTTTTTCTGCACAATGGCGGACAACGCTCAACCCCTTTCGGGGCCCTTCCTGCATAATCTTATTATTCTACAGCAATCCCAGCACCCTGCTGGGTCCAACACATCTATCATCCTTATCGGAAAACACTCCGTACCAGAAAACCCAGAGATAAGGAGGATGGCGCTTCCTCCAGCTTTAAAGATAAATCCTGCCTCAGCATGTAGCCTCCATGAAAGTCTGTTAGCTTCAGGGGCTAGATTTGTAGCACAGCATAAAGGAATGGATACAGGAATTAAAGAAGAAGAACAAGAAGAAGGTTCCCATCACACACCTGGAACCCACCCCAGTCTCTCTGAAGACATAAAGCAAGCAAGGACATGGGATCAGCCGCTTACCTGAATCTTCACAGCGATGAGCACAGAGCTTAGCTCCTTGTCCAGTTCCCTCAGCACAGTCAGCTTCTTCAGGCGGAGGCTGCACAGCCTGTAAGACAGAGAGAATGGGACACATTCAGGCACCACCATCCCAGGGCCCCTGCCGCATGGTACCAGGAGCTCCGAAGACAGCGGGGATGGCTGGCGGGCCACCACGGCTCCTCAGCTGGGAGCTTGGCCGAGGGACATCGGGATTCGTGCGACACAGAGAAAGCGGATCAGGAAAAGAGGAAAGGAGGAAAATTAACAGAGCTAAAGCAGGATTAAGGGGATTATGCCATGACAGTCACAGCCCATGCGGAGAAGAGATCCCTGCCCCTATGGGACCACTGCCAGCCCTGCACACAGACAGCTTCCTGACGACTAGCGCCAGGTCTCACAAACTGCAGGATTTGGAGCTAGCTCTAAAAATTTTTTTTTTTTTTTTAAAAAGGACCATTTGCCCCTGGTCGTTGATATCACACCTGACCATGCTTTAAGTGACATTTATCGTAACTGGCCTCTGTCATAGGCAACTGTTTTTATTTATTTATTTATTGGTTCAATTTGTAATCCCGCCTTGCCGGACATGCTGGCTCAAGGTGTGCAGCTACGCAGCGGCCATACAGGAACCGTCCTTCCAAGTGGACGCGGGGGGGGGGGGGACTGGCGAGATGGGCAACAGCAAGTTGTGTGGGCTGCCAAGAGAGTTTCCAAGTGTGTGTTCTAATCTCTGCTCTGCCAAGCCTCACACTATTCACTGGACCACACTAGTTCTTGCTCCCTATTTGCTTAGTCACACTTTCTTTTTTAAATCAAGCACATAATGGCCCCATTCTTCACCAGTTCATCCACACTGAATAAAGGGGGAAGGGCAGAAGAAAACCAGTCTGTCAAGCAATTTCATAAAACTGAGATGGCTGAATAAAGGGTTGAGGCTGAGGGAAAGGAAGCAGAAGGCATTAATATAGCATATTGCCAAACATCTTAATCACTAAACATCTTAATGCACAATGTGACTGGAGGTAGCCAACTCCTGTTTCTCCAAGACCCTTTGTCAGCAGCACTATGGGGGTCAAGAGTAGCACTCTACTTGTCAAGGGCAGTTACGCAGCAGCTATACAGGAGCAAGTGGGAACACGGAAGTTCTCATGCAAATGTACCCTGCAGGCAGAGATCCACGTGTGCACATTTTGTAACTGGATTCTGCAACAGCGCATAAATTAGTATTAAGCAAATAATTCAGCATCTGGAGAATCTCCTTTCCATTTTCTAAATGTATGCTTCTAGCCTCAAGTCTTTGAAGACAACTTTGTTTTCAATATTTTATTGCATTTCCAAAGAGTTGTTGTGACTGAAACACAAAAACTAACATAATGCAGTTGTATAATAGTTCTTTTCCAAGAATCGTAATAGTCTAATGTTTTCTTCGACATTACTAATTGTGTTTTGGAAACTGAATCATGAATCAGCCCCCCCCCCCTATAAACAAGCACCAGTTTACTTGGACAAGACCCGCTGGAAGTCTGCCCTCTCTTTTTTTTCTGCACAAAGTATCCAGCATCTTAATTAACCACATCTTAACATCTGGCATGTTAGAATCTTTCCAAAGGCATGTCAAACATATTTGGGCAGTAATTATTGGATATTGAACAAGGCTCTGCTAGTTGCCTTCTTTTTTCCCCCCTCTTTCCAATATGTGCTTGGCTATTTCCAAGTAGCGAGGTCTCACAGGAGTCCAATTGCTGATAATCATGAAGACATAAAAATGTGTGAGCAATGCCTGATGAAATCTCAGGATTCAGATGGAGGCCTTCCACTGCCCGGGGTGAAAGGTTTCAATACCCTGTACTAGAATTCTGTAGCAGAAGCAAAACTGTGCAAGCTAAGCAGCTATGCAAATGTGTGAAATATGCATAATATATACTAGTCGCAAATTCAGTTCTTCATAGCATACAATTAGGGTTACCTTAAGACAGAATTCCCTATTCCATTCACTAGCATGTGTGTTAACCTTTTTTTGGCAGACACTGACGTGGTAGTGGGCACAAGAGAGGGGGGTCCATTAATAAGCCATATAGCTACTTAGGTGCGCTCACAACAGCTAGAGTGGTAAACACTTGAAGTCTCCTGGTTAGCTTAGTTTTGTGTCTGAGATCTACTGCACAGATTTTGGAGAAGCCATGGAGCTTGTTGGTTGCGTCCAATTCCATATCCTTGCAGGACAGGTAGCACTGATCCAAGGGCAGCCACTAGTTCCCAGGCTTTAAATGGCTTGGCATGTTAAAGGCTGAGCTCGTATTAACAGGATCAGCCTTGCCTTGCTGCTCTCAAATGAAGCAGCCAAGGACCCCTTTCTGCAGGTAAACTCAGCTTGCAGCAGTCTTGTTATGAATGCCTTTTTGTGTTCCTCTTTAATCCTGCTCAAAACCCACTGTTATTCACCATTCTGCCTCTGTTCTGGAAGACCTGCTGACTTATCCCAGACATGATAATTAAGTAATGAAGGAACATCCCCTCTCCTCTATGGGTTTGTTCCCTAAACCAAAGCCCATGTGAACCTGGCCCATGATAAACACGCACCACCACCCCCAGCTCTGCTTTTAAAATATAGCTTAAAGCAACTCTCTACTGCCCACCAGTGTGGTAAGAGCCAGCATGATGTAGTAGTTAAGAGCAGTGGGACTCTAATCTGGAGACCCAGGTTTGATTCCCACCTCATCCACATGAAGTCTGCTGGGTGACCTTGGGCCAGTCACAGTTCTCTCTGAACTCTCACAAGGTGCCTGTTGTGGGGAAAGGAAGGCAAGGTGATTGTAAGCCATTTTGAGATGCCTTAGAGTAGAGAAAAGTGGGGCATAGAAATCAGCTCCTTCTCTTCTTCTGTACCAAAGTCACGGCAGTCAATGGACATGTCTCTAGGGCATGTCTGTGCACCCGCATGTCATCGTCGGGCCCCTCTGCTGTCTGCTGGGCCCGGACCCTCCCCCCTGCGGCCTGTTGTCGCTGGTGTAGACTGCGATTGCCAGCAGAGGCTGCCCTTGTGGCTTATCGCAGCTATTGCCATCTGCCATCCACTGGGGCAGAGCTCGCTGCTAAGGTCTACACCTACCCGTCGCTCGACTTTGAGGCCCATATCAACTCATCGCAGCCAGCTGGGGTCATCTGGGTGGCTTGCTGTGATTTGGGCGCTTGCCCTTATAGGACTGGCAACCCCACTAGCTCCTGTTCCGTGGCTGCAACCTGGCGGGCTGTATGGCTCCCAGGAAGAAAGTAGCGGCGCGGAGGCTGGTTTGGGGGGGTGCAAGAGCAGCTGGACGAATCGCAGCCAGGAACAACATCCTCCTCCTCCTTTTGGGAGGCCACTGCTAGTAGGTGGTCTTTTCCACCCTTCACTTGAATTAGTGTTTATTCTTACTGCTGGTGGGAGGGGGCGGGTATTAAGAAGGGAGGTCTTGGGTGATTTCAACGTCCATGCCGATGAGGTGGCCTCTGGCCTGGCAATGGACCTGGTGTCGGCCATGGTGGCACTAGGACTCACCCAACATGTAACGGTGCCCACACATCAGGCTGGGCATATGCTCGATTTGATTTTTGCAGCGGGAGTTCTGGTGGATCCGATTACTGCCTTGGCAGTACCATGGTCAGACCACCATGCCCTGAAGGCCCGTCTGAACATACCACTCAGACCCCGTGTGGGCGGCGAGCCTATTTTGGTTCGCCTGCGGAGCCGAATGGACCCACAGCGGTTTCTGACGGCTCTGCGGGATCCCATGCCCCCGGCAACTCGTTAGATGAGCTGGTCAAGGACTGGCATGGCCGGTTCTGGGCAGCCATCGAGGAGATCACCCCCAGGTGTCCTCTGCGTCCTCGCTCTAAGCAGGCTCCCTGGTATACCGGGGAGCTGCAGCAGATGAAACGAGGCCTCAGACGACTAGAAAGACAGTGGTGGTGTACCCACGATGAAGCATCAAGAACATCTTATAGGACGTTTATGAGATCCTATGAGGTGGCAGTCAAAGCCACGAAGAGACAGTTCTACACGGCCACGATTGCGTCTGCTAGCTCATGCCCGGCACAATTGTTTAGAACTATTTGGTCTTTAACAGAACTGCCACAGGGCAGACCAAATGATAGGGAATTGGACATAGGCTGTGAGGCTTTTGCGAGCTATTCGTGATCTCCCAGCCACAGTTGAGACAGTGAGCGAACTCGAGGCTCCATACATGTCTTCTAGTTCCATTCTGGATTATTTCAGTCCACTCAGTCTTGAGGAAGTTGACAGTCTGCTCTCAACTATATGCCCAACCACATGCAGCCTCGATCCATGCCCTTCATGGCTTATAAAAGCTGGCCATGAGGGGTTACAAGGTGTTCTCAGGGAGACTGTGAACAAGTCCTTCGCTGAGGGACTATTCCCTGAGGCACTCAAGGAAGCGATGGTCCACCCTCTCCTGAAAAAACCATCACTGGACCCGGCCGAATTGGCCATCTATCGGCCGGTTTCCAACTTGCCCTTTTTGGGCAAGATTTTGGAGTGGGCGGTGGTGATTCAGTTGCAGAGCTTTCTGGATGACACTTCTGCGCTAGACCCGTTTCAGTCCGGCTTCCGGCCAGGCCATGGGACAGAGACAGTGCTGGTCGCCCTCACAGACGACCTCCGGCGGCATCTGGATTGGGGCGGCACGGCAGTACTGGTGTTGTTAGATCTGTCGGCAGCGTTTGACACGGTCGACCACCAGTTACTGACCCACTGCCTCGCCGATACAGGGGTTCAGGGGCTTGCCTTACAGTGGCTTGTCTCCTTCCTCCAAGATCGGGGACAGAGAGTGGTGCTGGGGGAGCAGATGTCCCAAAGGCACCCGCTGATATGCGGTGTGCCCCAAGGGGCGGTGCTATCCCCGATGCTGTTTAATATCTATATGCGTCCTCTCGCCCAGATTGCACAGAGGCACAGACTGGGCTGTCACCAGTATGCGGATGACACCCAGCTGTATCTGTTGTTGGGTGGCCAGTCTGGAGCCACCCCAGATGACCTGGAGCGGGCACTTCAGGACGTGGTGGGCTGGCTTAGGCTAAGTTTATTGAAATGGAATCCAATGAAGGTCCTGTGCCTGAGTCGGAGTGGGCCGGGGGTAGGGATCCCATTACCGGCCTTTGGTGGGGGCGCCACTGGTGCCAGCACCAAGGGTCTGGAGTTTGGGAGTGCTCCTGGGTGCCTCCTTAATCACGGAGGCCCAGGTAGCAGCCACTGCCAAAGCAGCCTTTTATAATCTACGGCTGATTAGGCAGTTGGTTCCCTTCCTTGAACGCAATGACATGGCAACAGCAATCCATGCAATGGTCACCTCGAGACTAGACTACTGCAATGCTCTCTACATGGGGCTGCTCTTGTCCCCGCTCCGGAGGCTGCAGCTAGTGCAGAATGCCGCAGCCAGGTTGTTGATGGGCCTCTCTGTGAGGGACCACATCCAGCCTGTGCTGAGGGCACTGCACTGGCTGCCTATAGCGTACCGGATCCGGTTCAAGGTGCTGGTTTTAACCTTTAAAGCTCTATATGGTCAGGGGCTTGCCTACCTAAGGGGCCGCCTTTCCCCATACATACCCCAGAGAGCACTGCAGTCAGGCACACAACATCGCCTGACCCTGCCTGACCTGAGAGAGGCTAGGCTGGTGACCACCAGGAATAGGACCTTCTCAGTGGCGACTCTCTACTGGTGGAACGAGCTCCCAGAAGACATCAGGACCCTGCGGGACCTTTTGCAGTTCCACAGGGCCTGCAAGACTAAGCTCTTCCTCCAGGCTTTTGGGGCCGCCACTGGGGGAAATGGCCACGGGTAAGTGGCCAGTTGAAGTACTGGCCTGGTACATCTGCAGGTGGTAGCCTCCTGGCTGTGGGGATGTAGTTGCTGCCCTGGTGTTGGATTTTGTATTTGCCGCCATTTTTAGTGGGTTCTGTGGTTTTATTGTAATTAGTTATTATCTGAATTTTTTGTATGTTACTGATTTTAATGCTGTGAGCCACCTAGAGCCGCTTTGTGCTGGCTAGGCGGGATATAAGTCCAAATAAATAAATAAATAAATAAATAAAATAATACCCAGTGCAACATAAACCAGTACAATAACTCTCACCTGAGGAACATGAGAGTCCTGTGAAAACGTATGGAGAATTTCTCTCCCCCTCCCCCTTGCCCACCAATCCAGGGGGCAACTAGAGTGACATGAGGAACTACACAAACTGGATGACCTCAATGGCCAGCAGGCAAGGGTGGCACAGATTTCCACTTGTCTTTATTACTGTTCTAATGGCTCCAGGACAGAGTCTCCACATTCTAAGAAAGCCCTGTCTAGTCACAAAAAGTATTTTGACCTGCGGGTCAGGTATCCATATTTATCTGCAAGTGTGCTCAACATGGGACACTGCCAGGGAAGTTCAGTGCAACTCCAGAGAAACAAAACATTATTAATTTCTATTTTTTTGCTAACATGGGGTTTAATTAGGGAAAAAACTAAATAGAAAACAAAGGATTAACATAAAAATATGAAGCGTCACAATTCATTTGTACCATTATGATGGTCAATGTCCTTCAACAAAGTACAAAATAAAAATGTCAAATGTCAGCCATTACCAGTAGACATCTGTCAAAGACCCAAACCTGGGTCCCTCGGAGCCACTACCCCTTGGTAGGGTTGCCAGCTCTGGGTTGGAAAATACCTGGAGACTTTGGGGGTGAAGCCAGGAGAAGGTGGGGTTTGGGGAGGGGAGGGGCCTCAGCATGGTACAACGCCATAGAGCCCACCCTTCAAAGCAGCCATTTTCTCCAGGGGAGCTGATCTCTGTCAGCTGGAGATCAGTTGTAAAAGCAGGAGATCCCCATGCCCCACCTGGAGGCTGGCAGCCCTACCCCTTGGGCAAGCAAGCAGCGCTCAGAGCTAAGGTGTCCTTCAGGTTATCTGCACACAAGAAACCAGACCTTGGTAAAATCTGTGAAGGTTTATTGTTTTTTAATTTTTTTAATCTGGCCTGAAGGAGATAAGAACCATGTAGGCAGGGAGGCCCAATTATGGACACCTGAAAGCTAGAACAGGCATGCTAATATTTGTGTTAACCCTTGGGAAAAATCAGGGTGCTGTGCCTCACAGCATCTACACTGCATTCTCAACCCATGTCTTTCTAAACTCTCAGTAAAATCCACATATATCATGACAAAATTGTTGGTGATTCTGAGTTCCAGAGTTTTGGTGTCACAATCAAGAAGGCCCTCTCTAAATGCTGGGGGCACCCAAAGCAGGGCCTCGGAAGATGACCATAGCAGTTAGGTAGGTTCATAAGAGAGTAGATGGTCCCCTCAGGTACACTAAAATACAGACAAGGCTGAAGTGGTGTCTATAAGGCAGCTTCCTTTTGCTACTCAGGGGTGTATGTGTGTGTGTATGAGGAAGGGGGATCTTTTACTACATCTTACACTAGAAGGATACCTAATCAAGACAAATCATACTTACAGCAACTCCCCAACTAGGCATACCTGTTCAGAGCCTTATGCCTTTCTGATGAAGGGACCTTTGACTCTCGAAATCTTATATGCCAAAAATCTTGTTCTCTAAGGTGCTACTGGACTCAAATCTAGCGGTTCTACTGTAGACCAACAGGACTACCCTCTGAAACTTGTTCCTTTTTTCTATCTTTGCCAATCAGGCAAAAACAACTTGTATGAATTTACTTTCCCCAGCATAAGGTGCTGGATGACACCTTTGGTACATCTAGTGTAGAGTTGTTAGGCCCCCTCGTTGCTCTGGTGGAAGGATTTGGGGGGCGTTCCGGGATGTCATCAGACTGGAACCTGCTTAAAACCATAGACTTTTCCCCTTAAACCAGAGCATCCTGTCATGATGATGTCACTTCTGGTGACATCGTCATGCTAGGGAAGTCACATGGGGACGTGGCTGTTTAGAGGGGGTTTCTCCCACCGGCCACCTGGCTGGCAATGGGGAGAAGCCCCCAAAACCAGAGGAACCCCCGCCCCGACCTGGGGACTGACAAGCCTAATCTAGTGCAGTATCCTGTTTCAACATTGCCCAACCAGTTGCCCTGGAAGCCCAAACAGGACACAGAGGCCCAAACAGGACCCTGATGCTGCTTTCTAGCACTTGGATGCAGAGCCTGTGGATATGGAGGTTCCCTCTAGCCGTTGTGGTTAGTAACCACTGATGGATCTATCCTCCACAGATCTGTCTAATCACATTACTAAATCTACTGGCTGTGAATTCTGCAACTTAATAACTCATTGTGTGAAGAAGTACTTCCTTTGTCCTCTTAGAGAATGCCACAGTGATAGCTAGTGTATGATCTCTGTATTTTTCCTGATTTAAATGTTACACATAATTACATTTAATTCTGTACTCCCTGTATTTTATGGTCCTCTAAGCCTGTTTGTTTTTTCAAAGCTCCTACATTAAATGACTGCATAGTGGGGATCCACTGGTTGCATCTGAACAAGTGAAGTCTACTCCACAAATCTGAGACTCCTGTATATTTTACTGAAAATGCATTAAGTCCTGTCACTTCCCTCAGAACAACTCTATGTGGACTGAAAGTCTGCTGTGTAAGAACAGCATTGGCCCAAATAGGGCACTGTGATTTTGGAAAGGTTCTTTAAAATTTAAAGATGTTTTGCCCTGAAATTCTGTTTTATCACTTGTTCATATTTTAAAAAGAGATTGAGGTTCAGGGCATTTTTTAAAAAGTCCTTGGCTAGAATAGACATTAGCATTGGATATTTTAATTTTTTATTCATGAATGTAATGCCATCCTTCCTTTCCATCCACATGTGGGACCCTCAGTGTGGCTTATAAAAACCAGTAATGTAGCAAAAAACCCAAATACAAACAATATTAATAATACAACAGAAAACTGGAAGCGAAAAAAAAGAAGCAGATCAATAAAAATCAAGCACAGCTAAATCAACAGAACATCATTTTTTTAAAAAGAGAGAAGTCATCGATTATAACCCAGGTAAACAACATATTGATATAACTGTGCCTGGAACTGACATCTAAAGGAAAGCAGGGAAGGAGTCAGGCAAAACAAAACTCCTCAGACACCAAGTTCCAAAGCAGAATAGGCTACCAAGGATCCACTTAAGTTGCCAACAGTCTTTAATGAAACAAACACCATCCCAAAGAATTTTGTGGGATGTAAAGTAAATGGGATACAAACATCCTAGATCTGGATGGGACCTTACAGGCCATCTGGTACAACCACTACCGCCCCCACCCCTCTGAATATCAGAAATCCAAACTAAAGCAGTCCCAACAAGATGACTATCCAGCCTCAGCTTGAAAATCTCCAACACAGGGGGCTTTGGGGGCAGTGCCCCCATGGATGACCCCCCCCAGCCCTCCTCGGCAGGATGCCAGGCCTCCCCTCCCTCCCCCAACCCCTGGGAGCCCTCTTAGTAAAGAAATCTGCCTGCTTGCCTTCTCAGCTCTCCCTCAGCAGCAGCGTGGCAGCTGGGCTGGCTGGTGCAGCACTGTGAGTTGCTGGGGCAGGCCATTCCCTCCCCAATGCCTCACTGCACCTGTGCCAGCCAGCCCGGCCACCATGCTGCAGGTTGAGGGAGAGCTGAGGAGGTAGGCAGGCAGGCAGGCAGGGCAGCGGGTGGTGAGCAGAAAAAGGCATCATCACCTCTTACTGCTCACCGCCCACTGCCCTGCCTGCCTCCTCAGCTCTCCTTTTCCCTCTTCATTCCCAGCATGCAGGAGGCTCCTCTATGGAGAGGGAGAAGGAGAGCCAGCCAATCATTGGGCCACTTACAGGTGACATCACAAGTGACGTCACCATATTGGTGGCATTTGCACCCCCGCCCCCTCGCTAAAAATTATCTGGCTATGGGGCTGAGAAAAAGCCCTCCCCCTCCCTGCCAGCCCACAGCCATTGTTGAACTGCTCTTACTTTTAGGAAGTTTCTTCTAATGTTCAACTGAAATCTACCTTCCTATAACTTAAGCCAGGGGTGGGCAAATGGCGGCCCGCGGGCCACATGCGGCCCACCACAGAGTTTTTTGCAGCCCGCCAAGACATGAAGATTAACAAGAGTAAATATAGATGCTCTTTGACAGACATTAACTTGCAGGCTGTGATGAGAATCTCAACAAGCAATCTCATTCCTGATTTCAAAAAAATTGTAGAAAAGTGTGATAGGGTACATTTGTCTCATTAAACTGATTCTAAAATTAAATGTGCTTACAGCTATAGATGATATGAAATTAGCACAATAAATAAATTGAATAAAACTACCACTATTTTATTTAATTTATATTTATTGATTTTTATGATACAATTTATACCTTTTCTGAAATGCAAAGTTAAGTAATGAATGCAATCATTTTAAAAGGTGCGGCCCTCTGCTAACCTCCCCTCCCACAAAGTGGCCCCTGAGCCAAAACAATTGCCCACCCCTGATTTAAGCCCATTAGAACTCATCTTGCTTTCTGGATCAGCAGAGAACTATTATTTCTTGGATACTATGCTTCGATTATGGTGGAGAGTGCTGTCAACTCACAACCAACTTAAGGTGACCCTGTGGGGTTTTCAGGGCAAGGGACATTCAGAAGTGGCTTGCCATTGCCTGTCTCTGTGTAGCCACCCTGGACTTCCTTGGTGGTCTCTCATCTAAACACTGACCAGGGCTGATCCTGCTTAGCTTCCAAGATCTGACGAGGTCGGGCTAGCCCAGGCTGTCCAGGTCTGGGCATGTTTCCATTAATGCATCCTAAAACTGCATTAGCCTTTTTTGCAGCTGCTGACTCAGGTTCAATTTGCAATCCACTACAACCCCAAGTTCCTTTTCGAAAGTACTACTGCCAAGCCAGGTATTTCCATCGTCTTATACTGCTGTGCGTACATATTCATAAATGCAGAACTCTGCATTTCAACTGTTAGTTTCAGTCCAGCTTTTGAAGCTATCAAGGTCATTCTGAATCATCTGAACAACTGGAAACATTTGTCCAATCCACTTATAGCAGGTTTTTAAATGCAGTCAATTATTTCTCACACAAGTCAGCCTCTCTTCCTCTTGCACACACAAGGGCAGGCTGGCATCGGAAGGAACCATGTCATTATACCTGCCCACATGACAACTCTGTTCAAAAGAAAAATTTGGCCATACATTTCATTCACTACCTGAAAAGCAGCGGACTGTTGAAAATTCTGAAGCATCCTCCAGTCAATACTCAAGAGAAGCTAGGAAGTGGTTACCTTGACATAATTCTGAGAGAAAAAGATTTTCTTAGTTAGCTTCCTTTGAGCAAGGCCATGAAAGAGGAGGAGAAGATAAGTAGGAGTTGGGTTTTATACCCCAATTTTCTCTACCTTAAGGAGTCTCAAAGCAGCTTACGACCACCTTCCTTTCCTCTCCCCACAACAAGCACCTTGTGAGGTAGACGGGGCTGAGAGAGCTCTGAGAGAATTGTGACAGTAGGCTTCATGTGGAGGAGTGGGGAACCAAACCCGGTTCTCCAGATTAGAGCCCACCACTCTTAACCACACCAGGTCTATTGGCCAGCAGCAATAGCTTCCCCTCAGCATGATTTCAGGGCAACTACTTCCAAGCTTTCCTTGAGAGTCAGCAAACCAAAGGGTGAATTCAGAAGTCACAAGACTTAAAGCCTGACCTCTTTTCATATAGTGAATACAAATGTGCAGTCAGGATTATACAGAAGCAGTGTAGGATGAAGCCAGAGAAGAATGGCAACCACACCACTCCTGCAATGCAAGACCCAATTCCTTACCAGTGCACTCATTTTCTAGCAGGCACACTCCACTAAAAGTTTATTTCTACACCAACTCTCCTTAGACTTTTACAGCTCCCTGAGCACTCTCCCTCCAGTCGGATGTCTACATTTATGAGGATGCTCTCCTCAGTTCAATGGGCATTGTTAAAGATTTACCATATGTTTTTTTCTTCATGGTTCTTTATCCAGTCTGCAAACTACAATAGCCTTATACATAAGTCAATTAGGATAACAGATTTCCTTGGACACTGTAGAAAACACTTCACTAAAATCCTATTACTATAGCTACTGAGAACTGACTTTAGCTGATCCTCAACTCACTATACTGCAGCCTTTGCTGATGCTAGTCACAAGCCCTGCAGAGAAAGTTTGGGTCTCAAAGAGCTGGGTCCAGCAGCAGACCCAACGGTGGAAGCAACCTTCCTTGCCACACCTCTGTGAAGCTGACCTGCTTAGCAAACAGAGCTCTCCCCTGACTTGCTGCCTTGTACCTTGTTGCTGGTAACCTGTGCTTGCTCCTACAGCCTGGGACCCAGACCCTGCACCTGTCCCCCAGCCCTGGAACCAGACACTTGAACGCTTGACCCTCCTTATCCTGCTCCTTGGACTGGACCTGCAAACTCTTGACTCCAGTCTGGTTTGCAGACCTTGTCTCTGTACTTATTGTTACTGTATTTGTATATCCTGGAAACCCCAGGTAGAACAACAACACCAGGCTTGGCCCTGAACATGACATGTAGCTTCCACCTCCACAAGGATGCAGGCTGAGGCTGCAGCAGCCCTGGTGGCTCAGAACCAGGTGCTGTAGGATCAGGTTAACCAATGGGCCACTGCACTGGCCCTGCTCCAACAGCAGCTCCAGCCCCTCCATCCCCCCTGTGCCAATGGTCCCATATCCAAAATGCCCAGTAAGCCCAGAGGAGAAATCCTCAGGGAATGCTGAGGAGTCCCACATTCTTGGCTCAGTACCAGCTCTATTCTGGGCTATGGCCATGGGATTTCCCCAAGGAATGAACCAAGGTAGGGTTTATCCTGATCCTGCTTGAGGGGCAGGCAGCCAAATGGTCCACCCCACTCCTCCTCAGCCAGTCCCCCTTCTTACAGAATTAAAATGGGCTCCTGGAGGAGCTGTAGACGTCATTTGCTGACTCAGTGCAGTGGGAGAATGCCAATAGGTGGATCCGTCATTTGTGGCAGGGGTATGGTACTGTGGCAGCTTGTGCTGCTGAGTTCCAACTCCTGGCACACAACCTGACCTGGAACAAGCCAAGCCTGATGAACCAGTTCATGGAGGGGCTCACAAATGAGGCCCTGATGAGCTGGCCTATGCTGAACAGCTTGGCCTGCCACTCTCCGGGCACTGGTAGTGATGTGTCAACGCATCAACCACCACTTGGAGGCCCAAAGGCAGACCCAGGGAGAGTCACTCCAGAAGGCGGAGTCTCCCCATCACTCAGCCCAGTCCCTGACACCCATGGGGGCAAGTGAGGTTGAGCCCATGCAGTTGGGGGCAGCCCAACCCCGCTTGACCTGCAGAATAAAAAAGGGGAGCCCAGGGTTTTTGCCTGTACTGCAGGGGTTCCGGGCATTTTGCCAATTTCTGCCCCAAGAAACAACAATCTGAGGGTCCATTAAATGCTCAGCCCTGGTTTGCCACGGCCCATGTGAGCTGGGGCAAGCAATCGGACCCAGTGGAACCCTTGACCCTGGAAATAGGCACCTCCTCTTCCTGACAGAGCTCCTCCTGCCTAGCAATCAGTGCCAAAAGACGCAGGCAATGAACAAGAACTTCCTGGTGTTTCATGGACCTCGAGTTTGCCTGCCAGAACCAGATCCCGGCCCAGTTTAAGGAGAGTGTTGCCCTGATAGAGGCCATTTGACAGCTGCCTGTTACAATCAGGGCCTGTCACCCATGAGGCAGGCCCAATCCTGATGTACTCTGGTCAACATTAGGAGTGACTCTCCTTTGACTTGGTGCGCATGCCTCAACACCCAGTGGTGTTGGGCATAATTTTGCATATAAAACAGTATTATTAACGTTTTTGTGGAATTCAAAATTATAAGTATCTTAATTTTCTATTTAAAAATTCAAGTATATCCAATATTTTAGAAACAGCTGCAAACTACTGTACCTTATGCTACCACAGCACATGGATCTCCTCCACCCATATCATTTCCCCAACACAGCCTGGGGGGGATGGGACACTTCTTTGCTCCACTGGGTGGCTGCACATACAATACTCAGGGCTCATGCAACCCCACAACTCAAGCTCGAGGGCTCAAGCCACCCCCGAAATTTCCCGGAGGGACTGAGCCCCCCTGGCAAAATAGAGCACCCGCCGCTGCGCCTCCCCGGGCCCTTTCCTAGGCCTGCTCACCTGCCCGCCGGCCCGCCGGCCAGCGCCTCTCCCCCCCCCCCCCGGCCTGGCCACTCCTGCCTCTGTCTGTCCCTCCGTTCGTCCAGGGGCCAGCTGGGCAAATGCCCAGTGTGCTGGCGTCATCATGCTGGGCACGTTGCTGGGCTGACGCTCTAGCAATTGCTCCGAAACTCTATGGCACCATATAGTTTCAGGGCGATTGCCAGAGCGTCACCCCGGCAACATGCCCAGCGTGATGGCATCACTTCCAGGTGACACTAGCACGCTGGGCATTTGCCCAGTTGGCCCCTGGACGAACGGAGGGACGGACAGAGGCAGGAGTGGCCAGGCCGGGGGAGAAGAGGCGGCGGCAACGGGGACATGGTCCCGGCATGCACACACGCAAGAGCCCCCACACCCCCCGGATTTTAAAACTCTATGCCCCTGTCTCTAATCAGTTCTGAAACAGCATTCTTGATTATCTGCAGTTTTGATTATTTGATGCCAAAAGGTTGTTAGTATGGTGCCATGGTAAACATATTTACTGCTTGATCAGCTCAGCTTTGGGGTTCATCAGGCTGTCTCTTTTCCCTAATTGTTCCAGGAAGTCTATTCCAAAGCTCTATTCTGCCAGTGGTTAGAAGCTTTCTTCTGGTACCCAAGATAAATATAACCGTTCCCATTCATTTGTTCTTTTACCCAGGCACTCCTTTAAGAGCAATTTATTTTATTCTTTTTTTTTTAAATAAGCCTGATTAGAATGCAATAAAATTTAGGCCAATGTCTGTTAATGTCTCCATTTATCATAATCTACTGAAGGCATTTAAATCAAGATTTTAAATGTTGGCTCACCCTCATTCCCATCATAAGCAACCAGCAGCATTTTGCTTTTATACACACAATTATCAGGGGAAACACATTTTAAATTTAATGCAGCTTGATGTGTGACATGTAATTTTTTTAAACATATAACTATATTTTACTAGAATGTTTTCATATTTGATTTTAATAGGGTAATTAGCATTGAGCTAGTAATCAAACCTATTATCCTGTTCTTTTATGAATCCCTATATATCAAAATAGCAATACTTACATACATAAAAATAACTTACATAAGTGTGATCCTAAGCAAAGTTATATCTTTCTAAGGCCAATAACTTCAACAGACTTAAAATGGTGTAACTTTATTTAGGATTGCACTATAAGCTGTTCAGATGTATCCTTTGCATGTTTACTCAGAAGACTACCTCCAAAGCATTTAAAACTACAGTAGCCTTATTTTAGTTTTTCCAGCATTACTTCAGAATCTTCCAAACAAGTTAGTAGCCAGCTGAACAGCTCAATTCACAAAGAATATAAGACAACAATTTCACGGAAGTCAATGAGACTGATAGCCAATCCTCACATTCAAATATGGATCAAGAGATTGTGGGCTAAGAAGAGATTGGATTTATACTCTGCCCTTCACTACCTGAAGAAGTCTCAGGGTGGCTTACAATCCCTTTCCCTTCCCCTTCCCCTCCCCACAACAGACACCCGGTGAGGTAGGTGGGGCTGAGAGAGCTCTCTCAAGAACTGCTCTTGAGACAACAGCTCTGAAAGAACTTGTGACTGACCCAAGGTCACACCAGCAGCTGCATGTGGAGGAGTGGGGAATCAAACTCAGTTCTCCCAGATTAGAGTCCGTGCTCCTAATCACTACACCAAACTGGCTCTCAAGGCAAAGCTGTGCTGAATGAATTACATTTGCATTCTGCTTTGCTGCATTAGAGTGCAGGACTTTATGTATTTATTTCCTTCATTTTATCCTCACAACAATCCTGTGAGACAGATCAGGCTAAGAGATAGCAAACTTGATGGCAGAGCAGGGATCCGAACCCGGTGTACTCCAGTTCAAGTCCAATGCTTTATTCTCTATGCCAGGGGTGGGCAATTGTTTTGGCTCAGGGGCCACTTCGTGGGAGCCGAGGTTAGCGGAGGGCCGCACCTTTTTAAATGATTGCATTCATTACTTAACTTTGCATTTCAGAAAAGGTATAAATTGTATCATAAAAATCAATAAATATAAATAAAATAAAACAGTGGTAGTTTTATTCAATTTATTTATTGTGCTGATTTCATATCATCTGTAGCTGCAAGCACATTTAATTTTAGAATCCATTTAATGAGACAAATGTACCCTATCACACTTTTCTACAATTTTTTTGGAATTAGGAGTGAGATTGCTTGTTGAGATTCTCATCACAGCCTGCAAGTTAATGCCTGTCAAAAAGCATCTATATTTACTCTTGTTGATCTTCATGCAAGAAAAACTTTGCTCACAAATATATGTAGACCCAAATATAGAGAACCTTTTCCCAGCAAATTTCTTCAGACATGGAAATTTTTTCAGCAGACAAAGATTTGTAAAAGTCAACTAATGTCACAGCATTAAACCTTTCTTTCACAGTGTGATCTGACTGCATGTCAATAAGTTCAAGCTGCAGCTCCTCAGGTGCTGTATCAATATCAGCAGTGATGGGATAAGAGAGCAAATTGAATTTAGGCTCAATTTTCTTGAAGTCCTGAAATCTTCTTGGCGGGCCGCAAAAAACTCTGTGGCAGGCCACATGTGGCCCCCGGGCCGCCATTTGCCCAGCCCTGCTCTATGCCATATGAGTTGTGCTTATGGCAAAGCCATCATGTAAACCATCTTGCTAACAGCAGGTTACAAAAACACAAGACACAATCTCCCTATTTATTAATATGCCCTCTTACAAGTGGTCTTCCCCTTCACAGCAGAAAGAAGCTCTTATGCTTTGGTAAAGGTACCAGGCAGCACATGTGGGAACTCAAACCCAGTTTCAGGACTGTTCAATGAGAAACTCTCCCAGATGGGCGGGGAAAGTTTGTATAAGGTTCAACACACACTGTGAAGAATGGGAAGAAACGGAGTGAAGTCTCCATTCGATCAGTCTCAGTTTCATAGTCCTTGCTTAGCTTGTGTCTATTCTTCAAATAGGAATATCAAGGTGAACCCAGAGACTTATACAACCTAGTTAGTTCTTGGCTTTGTTACCTTTTATTTAGCAACTGTAACATTCCTGCTAATGTGCTGACACTGTTTTTCCAGTGCTTCCCTGCTCCTAGAAATTAGAAATGCTTGTTAGTAAATAAAGACCTTTTTTTTCTTTTTTAAAAAGACCTCAGACTGTGACCAAAGATTCTTTCCCAAAGCATCTGGTTATTCATCCATGTGTAGACTAAAAATTCCTGACTGGCCTAGAGGGCTAGCAGGGTAGGAAGAAGGACAGTGTGTAGTGGCTACTAAGGGTGTGCAAAAATAATAATAATGGTATTTTTCGGGTTTGGGTATATTGAACCTCCCAAACATCGGTATTTTCCAATATTCCCAAATCCCAATACTGGCATGTTATTCAGCTTCGAGATCTTTCAGAAAATCCAATTTTTTTGGCTCCATTATACCCTATGGGGACCATTATAGTCAATGGTCCCATAGAATATAATGGGGAAACAACCTGGAGATATCTGGGAGTCTAGGGAGGGTCTGTTTTTTGAGGCAGAGGCACCAAATTTTCAGCATATTTTCTAGTGCCTCTCCTTAAAAAACTCCCCAAGTTTCAAAAAGCTTGGACAAGGAGGTCCAATTCTATGGGCCTCCAAAGAAGGTACCCCATCCTCCAGTGGTTTCAATGGAAGGGGGGAAAGGCATTTAAAGGGAATGCAGCCCCTTTAAATGCCTTTTGCAAGCTACAAGTAAACTGTAGGTGTTTAAAGGGCTTGAAATCCCTTTAAACATCCTTCAGCTATCCAGAAGCCCCCCAAAAAATCCCAAATATTATTGGGATATTTGGGACTCAGCTATTTTGGATAGCTGAAAAAAAAATACTGAAATCTATATCTGGCTGAAAGAATAGCCAGAAAATACCGATAAGGTATTTTTTGGCTATTTTTTCAGCTCAGATATAGCCAAATGCGCACCCCTAGTGGCTGCTGTGTATGCATGCAGAATGTTACTATCAGTGCCTTGGAAAAGTTTGAGGGAAGATATGTTTGAGTGGTGGTAAGGACCTACCCTGTATGAAAGAAGGGGACAAGTGGGCTAGCCCCTCACTCACATAGAGATCCCCCCTAACTCTCGGGCATTCATAGGCAAGGACAGCGGTGGGGGGGGATCATCACAGTTAGGACCTGACGTGTGGGGTATTCCCAAGGGTCCATTTTATTCCCAGTGTTCTTGACCTGTAAAGCCTTTGGCCAAGATCACTGGGAGGCTCAGTGTGGATTGTAACCAATATACAGACTGCACCCAGATTTATATTTCATTATCTAACTTCCAGAAGCATCCATAAAAGTCCTGGCCAGTGTCTTCAGCTCTTGCTGCTTTGTCAGCTACCTTCAGTCCAAGGCAGGATACAAATACTTTAAATAAATAAATACCTTTGCATGTCTTTTTCCCCCTTACAAGGGGTACAGCAGCAGGGAACAATAAGTATGCTGGGGTTTATTTCAGTTGGCAGAAATACTCAGGAAGTGGGATGGCACCTTCTCCCCTTGCTTTGCTTTGCATCCAAGTCAAGGATCCACGTAGCTACTATTTCCTTAAAAAAAAACTGCAGGAAGACTTGTTCACATACCACCACCACCACCCCGCCATCACACTGAGTTTGGCTCATAGAAGGCCCTTATGGACACTGGGGATCAAGAACAACTCAGCAGCTTTGACCAAACCATCCTCTCACCATTATATACTCAGGCTTCATCCAGTCAAGCAAAGCAGTAAGTAAAGTGCCTGCCCAAGGCTGATGGAGCTGTTGCCTCACGACTACCACAGAGCAAATGCCTTCAGACCAGTTAGCCCAGGGCTGATCTCTCTTCATGAGATGAGTACCAGGCTTATGCCAGCAGATACCCAAAGGGCTTCAATGAAAGAGAGCAAGGGAAGGACTAGGCACCTGGAGGATCAGTTCTTCATTTCCTTAGAAGCTGAAACTGAGCAGTCGGAAGAAACCAAAACGAGCCAATAGTAGCACTGCCCTCCATCTCCTTCAACAAGTCACAGAAGACAATCCAAATTGTCTTAGAAAGAACTTGTACACACGACTGCCTTATGGTAGTACTTCCGCAGTACTACTAAGCCATTCTGACAGTATACTACATCAGACTGCATCTGTGCACTTCCCTCACTGTTATTCTCCTTCTTCTCTCACATACAACCATCATGAACCAAATTCCAAAACCAATTACACGAATGCAAGCAAATCTGCAGCTATTTTTTCTTTGTGTATTTTATTGTGTTTCAAGGTCTGGGCTTTCAAATTGCAGGCAGTTTAACAGGAAAACGGCAGTCATGGTAGAGCCATAAAAGTAGCTTACAGACTGAGGAAGTGCATCTCAGCTGCTTTCAAGCTTCTAGGAATCCACCAGAGGCTGCCCATAAGCTTCTGAGCTTTTCATAAGAGCCAATAATTTCAATGTGGGGATTCCCAAGACCCAGAATTTTATCCCAAGTGCTGGATTTGGCTTTGATGCAGCAATTCCAGGGACATGTAAAATATAAAAGGCCCTAGCTAGGGAAAGACAACATTTATATACATATACATAATTAGACTTGCCTCAGTGGATGAGAGTGGATAACAGTAGATCAAAATTATAAAGTCGTCAATTAAAATGCAATTAAAACACCCATTACAAAAATATCAGCTCCCAGAAGCCAACTTGAATAAAAGGATTTTTACAGCACTTTCAAATGATACAAAGGCAGCTAACAAATTTCCACAGGGAAGGAGTTCCCTGCTACTGCTGACAGAGTGCTCCTAGTCAAACTTGCAGATTAGAATGAGGTGTATAGAGGAGGACCCTCTTAGGGCACCTGAGCCCAAACTGGCAACAGTTTCAGGGGCACAAAATTCATCATCTTCAATCATATCCAAAACAGAGAGGCGGTATGTACCCTGAAGCACTAATGCTCCTGATGATAACCCACATCAGGAGGGCAGCTACCATGCTGGTACCAGCGCAAGCTCCCAGACACTCCCATGAAAGACCCAGAGAATGTGCATTGCAGTAGTCTAGATCTGCGATTATGAAACCATGAACATACAGCAAGAATGCATGCTTTGGTATCTCCAAAATGACCAACCTGCAACTGAGGCATCCCCTAGCCAAAACTGCTTTCACGCATCATTGGATGATACACTCTCAAAGCACTATAGCAATCATTTACAACTGGATTTCCCTGTGTGTGAAAGCAGCACAGATCTCATGTCAGCCATTAACCCTGACAGTACTTTAAAGCAAGCCATGATTTTGGTGCTGAGTTTGGGACATCTGCTGAAGCCCTTCCGCTCAAACCGGGCACTTCCCTTGTTTCCTTGCAAGCATGGCTCTCCTAAACTGGATCATAGAACAGGATGCAACAAAACAGGTAGGAGCAAAATATACAAAGCACAGAACTTTCTTGTGGATTTACACTTCTTACTATTAGCACACCCTGTGTCTGAACTGGGAAGGCAAGGACATCAGCACTCCTTGACCATGAAGGCTAAGCCACATGCCATGTTTTCCATGTTGGTAGCTTTCTTCTGTTTTTTCCCCCAGTGACACGGGCAGATCTACTCCAGAAACAACCTACTCTAGCCCATTTCCACAGCTTCAATCATCCACTCCTTATGTACTCAAAATTCTGCTTAGTTCCAGTGGATGGCACATCCACGTCACTAGCTTACAATGTCCTGAAGGTGGCAGCACTTTCATAGCTTCAGCCCCCCTCAGACAGTACCAGTCAGAAGAGGGGGGGGGGGGTGGAACCAGCTAGCCAGGTCTCTCAGAAAATTTAAACTTGGACAGGAGACTCTTCTCTGTTCTCTCCATCAAGGTTTACTGTAACAGGTAGGGTCAACACATCTAGCCAGACAGCACAGCTGGCCTCAACAATAATGGTATCCTCTTATCTAGTCAGACTTCCAACACACACTGACAGAAATGGGTTTAAAACAAAGAGCCCTACACAGAGAGAAGAAACTGACAGGCTGCCAGACACTGTTCTGTCATGGCTGAGCCCTTCGTCTTGGGTCCCTGCAGCCGATCGGAGCTAAAAGCAGCTCAGTCCCTGTGCTACTCGTCTGAGGCTGAGAAGCTCCTAAATCCTGAGGGCACTGGGCAATTTGCTGGAAGTGTTCCCAAAATGTGGATGCGAAGAAAGATGAGAAAAGGAGGCCCACAGCACAACTGTTTGACAGGTCTGAAAATAGCAAGTTGAAATCCCCCCCCTCCTGTAAGTAGGCATGGTGTTTCCTCACCGCTGGCCTGAATTCCCCTCAGTGGAAATAATCTACAGGCGTAAAACAGCTTTGTGAAAGAAACCAGCTAAGCCTCCAAGTATCCCCCCAGCTTGGCTGAGGCAGCAACAGCTCAAAAGTTACATTTCTCTTGCAGCCAAGTAAGCCTGCCTGTGTGTTTTCCAAGAACAGCCTCGGTCTGCCTCCCAGATTCCAGTCCCGCTCTTCATTCCCTCTCTTTCGCTGGCCTCAGGCGCTCCTCTTCCCTCTCTGAGCAAGACCCCAAAGGCAAAACTGACGGGGAAGCACAGAGAAAAAGAGAGAGGAAAAGGGAAAAACTCAGCAAAACACAAGCTGCTTGCCAGCAGTGGATTAAGCAACACAGGGAGAAAGAGAAAGATTCACAGGAACAGTATGTAAAATAGATCACACTTTAAAAACCTTTTTAAAAATCCCTCCAGTAAAGGCCCACACATTAAAAAAAAAGTTCATAACAAATATACTGGCGCCTATTTTAGCTTCTGGTAAAACAGCTTTTGTGGACTTTGGAAACATGGGGGGGGGGGGGGGGTGACTGTGCATCCTAGAACATGCTTCCAAATTTTCTTCAATGCAGGGAGGGCTCCATAGCAGATGTGCAGGGTTTCCTCAGCAGACATAGCAAGGCAGAAATGTAGTTCAATACTCATGATGTCTAAAACTCAACCCACTTTGTCTCTGGTAAAAAGATTCATCCAGACTGTTCAGGCTCATTACATCTCACCATCACCCTGCATAAACTAAGAATGTGACCTAGAACACATCAGCACTGTGCTGTGGCCGCATGTTGCAGCGGAAGGCCGGCAGTGCTGGGTGAGTAACCTTTCAGGGATGCCTGTCCATCATCACTGATCTTCTCTTTAAGGCACTCCAATGAGCTTCCAGAATGCCCTGGGTCTCCCAGGTACCATTTGAGAACCAGGGGGCTACACAGTTAAAGTTAAGGCTGCCAACCATAATCCTGGTTTATTTGGACCCATTTGGAATACGTTATCATCTGGCTAACCATGTAAAAGTTCCAAGTCAAAGATAGCTTGTCCGAATAAGGACTGTTATCTTGAGTTATCTTACCCAAGTTAAAAATAAAAGGCAACTCTGGTGCAGAAGACTAGCAGAAACCCATGAAATGCTTGAGCTTCCAATCTAAGAAGGGTTTTTAAAGTGATGCAGAGGCTCCCTTGGAGAGGATAACTTTTCACTAAAGGCACTCTGAAGGCTTTTTTAAGATTAGAACCAAGCACTGTGTTTTACGGCCACATTAGCATTTTGATATGCCATGCAGGCAAGACAAACTTGGATATTTGGACACATTAGTTGCCTTATTGCCTAGGCTCCTCACAGCATGAACAACAACCCGTTAATAATTCACACCAAAATGCAGCACTCGGCCTTTAAAAGTAACTTTAACATAAACTTATGCTGGAATACGACATTGACAACTCGCTGCCTATAGAGTGATGAATTCAGTCCCCTAAACGGTACTGTCTCTCCCCACCGCCCATCCCTCCTTCCAGTTACTTGAATGTTTCCCTGGTGGACTGGAACAAGGCAGAGATAGCTACAAATTTCCCTCCTCATGCTCCCCTTTGTCTCTATACTCCTAGCTGGAAAACAAACAAACCAAAAAGAAAATCTAGATAAGGTGAAAACTGGAGGCCCAGGTAGCAGCCACTGCCAAGTCAGCCTTTTATCACCTGCGGCTGGTGCAGCACTTGGCTCTCTTCCTGAATCGCGATGACCTGGCTACAGTGATCCATGCAATGGTCACCTCAAGGCTAGACTATTGTAACGCTCTCTACATGGGGCTGCCCTTGCTGCAAATCCAGAGGCTGCAGCTGGTGCAGAATGCCGCGGCGAGGCTATTGATGTGCCTCCCTAGATGGGAGCACATTCAGCCGGCGCTAAAGGCACTGCACTGGCTGCCTACAGTATACCGGATTCGTTTCAAGGTGCTGGTGCTTGCCTTTAAAGCCCTAAATGGCCAGGGTCCAACATACCTGAGGGACCGCCTTTCCCCACATATACCCCAGAGGGCACTACGGTCTGGGGCACAACATTGTCTGGTCATCCCAGGCCCCAGAGAGGCCAGGCTCACTGCTACCAGGGGGAGGGCTTTCTCGCTGGCAGCCCCTTACTGGTAGAACAAGCTCCCGGAGGAGATCAGGGCCCTGCGGGACCTTATGCAGTTCCGCAGGGCCTGCAAGACAGAGTTCTTCCTCCAGGCTTACAAATAGGGCCCCCCCCCACACTTTATGACCACATATGACCTCAGCCCATATGGGCTGGGACTGGCCGCGGGTACCATCAAGCCTGGTATCTGGAGAACATTGGGCATACATACCACGCCGTACTGTCATCTTACTGAGCACTTTATTGTTACTGTCATGACTAGGGCTGCCAAGTCAGCCCGGGGGGCGGGGGATCCCCCACTATAGGGGTTCCCGATCCGCCAGCCGACCCCGCCCCAGAAGTCGTCCGGTGAGGACGACTTCCCCCGTGTAATGACGTCACCTCCGGGTGATGTCATTTCGTTGCTGTGGCGCACACACCAGAAGAGCTCCCGGGAGGAGAACAACTCCCCCCCGCCGGTGAGTCGCCAGTACTTGGCAGCCCTAGTCATGACTGTTGTTTTACTGTGTTTTAATTTATTTTAATGTACATATGCACTTTGGCTTTCAGCCAAGCTATGTAAGCCACTCTGAGCCTGCATGCGGGGAGAGCGACCTATAAATCTGATATATAAATAAATAAACTGCATGGAGAAGTGGGGGGAAGGCGTACAGAAAAGGGCAGCAATGGGGGGAGACTATACAATACACTGTCAGTCAGGCAGCTTCAAAGAACCAATTTGTATGCTGCAAACTACAGGAACAGAAAACACTCTGGCCAGAGTTAATGTGCCACCCTCATGCACACTGCTGTTTGTCAAAAACAAACTCCCTATGGTGCAAAACTCTTTGTGCATTTAACTACATGTGATGATCTAAAAGGCAGGCTGCATGTTAATCCCTACAAGGTGGTATTTCCTGAGCAGAAGTCGGCAGCATCCTTAACTGGTTTTATTAGCTGGGTTGCTTGCCAGCTTTGGAAATTAGTACATACTAAACTGCTTGTCTATGCTTCTCAGTTTTGTAAATCAAAGAATCATTGTGCAGTTTATACTGCCTGTATCACATCATTTATAACATTTAATAAATAAGATGCATTCATATACTTCTAATTACTGGAGAGCTTGGAAAAGCAATGAGATGTAGCCACCTTGAAAATGAATCCAATACTTGGTCAGCTCCAAGTTAATAAGAGCTCTTGGTATTTAAACAGGAAGATTAAAGACTATATAATAAATAAGAAAAGGAATGACTAATGTTCTTTAAAAACCCATTACTGTAGCTTTGTCTTTTCTCCTCATTAGTTCCTTTCCCACAAGGATATAGCAGAACTAAAACCCTCTGCCCGGCTCCCTGTCCAAAGCGCCTCGTAACACAAGTATGTTGAGAGACAAGGGAAGCCACAGAGAAAAGGGAACATTTGAAACCAAACTAGATCTCAGAATGAGGTTGTGGTCACACAGTCATTTTGATTGGGTTTCACCACTGTTCCCTCTCGTATTTAAAATCGCTGATCAGATGCCTGCATCTGTCTCTCACATTGAAGTGGGCTCACTCGCACAATCCTCCCCATTCCCTAGCAAGTTTTCCTACACCTGGAAAATTAAGTACTTTCCTGGTATTTGTGCTTTAAATCAGTGATTTTGCCGATCTGGACAGCCATCTCTTGCAATGATTGCGATTAGGTAATCTGAATGTCCTTCTTGTGGTGGGTTTTTTCCCCCAAGCTTCCGTCGTTGTGCGCATGAAGAAGAAGAGGAGATTGGATTTATACCCCATCCTTCACTCACTTGGGAGTCTCAGAGCGGCTTACAAACTCCTTTCCCTTCCCCTCCCCACAATAGACACCCTGTGAGATAGGTGGGGCTGAGAGAGCTCTTTCCCAAGCTGTCCTTAAGAGAACAGCTGGTACAGAGCTATGGCTTGCCCAAGGTCATCCAGCCAGGTGCAAGTGGAGGAGTGGGGAATCAAACCCAGTTCTCCCAGATTAGAGTCCGCGCACTTAACCACTGCACCAAACTGGCATGAGCAATCCTGCGCTGAATACATTTAAGGTATAAACGTTCAAGAGCACATATAGACTACAGCACTGTTGTACATCACCGGTTAATTTTTTTCGCTGTTTGGGGGGGGGGGGGAACCTGCAAGAACAAGGGAGTATGGCAAGTCTCGGTGGGAGCAGTGATTCGGCCATGTGTATATGTGCATATGCAAAGCCAATTTAAAAAAAAAAAAAACAAGCCATGCCACCCAGGCAGCAGCGTGGCTATTTGGACGGTGCCTGGAGCCTCATCCCACAATGCAAGCGGTTCAGGGAGGAATGTGTGGTCATCCCAACCCGAAAAAAAAAAATCCCAATCAAATCTATAGTGGGAACAAATCGGGATAAACTTGCCATGTGACCACAGCCTGAACACTTTCCAGGATTTCAGTTTTCTCTTTTTCTTAAAGCTACCAAGCTCTCCAAAACGACATATTTGCATATAAGACAAACTCTCAGAATGCTTACTGTTCCTGGAAAAAGGCCCAACAGTTATTTGGGAAAAATACATGAGCAAGAATGGAATCTGTGTAAGCAGATGCCCAGTTGCAAGCTCGGCCCCAAAGCAGAGGTCCACAAGCAATGAAACCCTCAACAATGGAGCCGGGTTTAAAGGGGGCCTTTCACACAGCAATGATTTTCAGGGGTTTTCATGTCGCTGCAGCTGTTAGTTAGGCACAGCAGCAAAGGCTCTTCCAGGTGGTATGTTTCCCAACATTTCCCCTGCTCCAGCCCCTTGCAGCAGTCCATACCACCAGGAGGCCTTTTTAAAAAAAAATTAACGATTAATCATAATTATTTACTGGGTCCTCTGAATTAATTCACAGCTTTCATTTTTAAAAAGTCTCTAGCCCTTTTTGCTGCAGAGATATGCCTTTACTTTTAATGTTGCTGCAACAAAATGGGTCAGAGACTTTTCTTTTTTTTATGAATGCTGAAGATGTATGTTTACTTATTATTTATATATTTTATTCATTTACACCCTGCCTTTCTCCCCAGTGGGGACTCAAAGCATCTAACATCATTCTCCTCTCCCCCATTTTATCCTTACAACCAGGGGTCATTTCGAGCAGGAGCTTGGGGGAGCTCAGCTCCGGGAGTTGGTGCCAGCCCCACCCCGCGGGGGAATGCCTGCCTGTATCATGGCTGCAGCAAAATGACCCCGTCCCCGGGAAAGGTCCTTGTTCCTCCGACCAGCCTTCTGAAGGCTTCAGCCACCACTGAAGCTATCCTCCCAGGATAGTGGTATTTCTGAGGCTTGGATTTGTAGCTGTCTCCCTCTTCCCTCCTTCCTTCCTTCCTTCCGGTGATGTAGCATATGCAAATAAGTTATGCTAATGAGTTATGGTTATGCTAATGAGCTCCTGCACCTCTTTTTCTACGAAATGACCCCTGCACACAAGAAACCTGTGAGATAGGTTATGCTGACAGAGTCTGACTGGCCCAAGGTCACCCAGTGAGCGTCCAAATCCAGTGGGGATTTGAACCTGGGTCTTCCAGATACTAATCCGACACTCTTAACCACTACACCACAGTGGCTCAAAGGACCTCACAGATACATAATGATATTGGGACTGAGAAAATGTTGATTAATAATGATGATGATGATGATGATAATGATAATGATGATGGTAACAATGATCATGATGATAATCATCATCATCATCCCTCTTTCTGGTGGCACAGAGGGAGGAATGGCCACTATCAGGGCAGCGAAAACGTCACCAATGTAGGTGGTACCAGGAAAAATCTGGATTTTTCCATCTATACAGGAAATTTCACAAAATGACAGAAGTAAAATGGGTTTGGGGGGAAATGGAGAAAAGCTGGAATGTGCACAGATGTACCACAAAACTGTGTGGAAGCAGGGGTGGAGGGGAGAGCCTATTTCCCAATAGCTCCCAAACAAGTCCAAACAGCCACAGGTGGAAACAACTACATTTTCATCTTTATGACATTTTGTAGACAATACCATCCTTAGTTATTCAGCTCTGTTACACCAAAGGTTCTATTCACCATTCCTGAAGAAGACCCCCATGTTCTCAATAAAGTTTATTGCAGAGAGTCACTCTAATTGCGCCTGCAATGAGACAGCAACTTGTTTATTTGCTGGGGCACCAAACAAGGGACATAGTTAGCTCAGTGTTCTCTGGGTAAAGATGGTGAAGGGGGAACTTGGGCAAATAACTAGAGGGAGGAGCTCAAGATCTTTTTGGTATTATATATCACTTTTCTGTCATATACTCAAAGTAGTTTCCAATTACACAAATAATATCATACACTTAACAGATTCAATCAATGAGGGCAAAGTAATATGAACATATGAGACCACCTTATACTAAGACCATTGGTCCTGCTAGTTCACTGTTGTCTAGTTTGACTAGTAGCAGTTCTCTAGGGTCACAGGTAGAGGTTTCGTGTATTTTTTTTAACAACACCTGATATCCAAAATTCTTTATCCTGTCATTTGGCCTCATATTACCAGGAACAGGACTAAATCTAAGAGATCAGGGGTTAATTCAGCATGCCTAGAAAGTTCAAGGTTGATGCAACGTTTAAAACTCCTAGATTATATCATATACTCAACCACTACACTACATTGGCTGTACAAGCCCTTTGAATTCTTTAGTAGTCTCACACTGAGGATCATATCACACGGAATGCTGTTTAATATTCCATACAATACACACAAGGGGGCACGGCTGTGTTTCCATTTTTCATGGAAATGCAAGTCAATATTATCTGGTGCAACAAATACAAATGGAAAAACATAACTCTGCAAGTCACAAAAAGCTGTATTCATCTTATCTGGATTAGCACAACAGTGACTATTTGCTATCTGCATTCTCTTCTTCCATTTCTTTACTGCCATTTTAAAGTTACAATCCATCGCACAATTCCCTGGGGCTGTATATCTTTTAAGAACACAGAATGATAGATACCATCTTAATTGTTGAAAACGTTGTACAATTTTACTAAAATAGATAACTGTTGTCCCATTTAACTTCTTTAAAAGAAGGCTTGCAACCTGCATAAATTCAAGAATGAACAAAATCTATTACAATACATATTTAGATTTGCTTTGCTTGTGTCCAAAGGTAATCACTGTGTTTTTTCCTGAAGCCTTCTGGGGACACAATGCTTGCCATAATCCTAAACATGGTTAAGAGCAAAGGAGCATTTTGTAGCCTCATGGGCTCTGCTACCAGCTGGGAGATCAAGAAGTGTTACATCTCCATCAGGCACTATGAAGTTGTAACTGTACATCAAAACAACAGAGGCACTATCCCACAAAGTTACCAAACATAATCTTTACAGGATAAGAAGGCTTTTTAATGGCTTGGTTTTTAAAAAAAATATTGTGGTGATTTTAACTGTAAGCTACCTTGAACAGGACTCTGAAGAGGCAGTATAGAAATTTCCTAAATAAATATCTAAACAAGCAAAAAAAATGGCAACAACTGCAATTAAAATAAGCATAATGCACCAGAGGGAAAAGTCGCAAAATATAACGTAAGCTACCACCAGTATCAAATTCTCCCCTTGCTTCAACATATTTAGCATGCATTTTAAATTGTTTCCCTTGAAAGGGAAAACAAGGCAGCAGCCAGGGAAATCCACAATCAGATTTCCATGCAGATTTTATTTTTTTAGTTAAGCAGCCACAGAAGGCTCCTGAACTGGGCCAGGCCATTTTTCCTGATGCAAATCTCACCCTGGAGCTGCCATTTGCCCCATGGGGGAAAACACATACATTCTCCCTGCACCAACTGTTAGAATAACCACCTGTAGAGTAACACTTAATCATGGTTTTCCCTGCACCTCAGCATCAGGAGCTATGGGGACTCAACCCTACAGCCAGCAGTTCCAGAGCCCTGCTCAGGATGTCAGCTGAGCAGCCTGCCTTCAGGGGAGAACTGCTGGCTCAGTCTCCTCCAGACCATGGAGCCCTCCTCAAGATGGCCACCTGAGGCCGAGGACAGACTGGGCTTCTGGAGCGCCCTGCCTCCACAGGGAGCGCCCTGCCTCTGCAGCTGTCCCCCGTCACGGACTCACCCATCCACGAGGCGCCGGCATGCCGCTTCAGCCGGAGACACCTGGGAATTGGTCCCCAGGGGTCTCTGCGCGCGTCCGGTGGGTGTGAACGCGCTGAAGGCACGTTGCACACGCCACCGGAAGTCTGAATAGCGGCCGCGGCTGCGCATAGCCAAGGCTCGCCCAGGCAGCTGGCAGCCGCGCTCCGCCGCCCCTCGCAGCCAGTGCAAATGGGGCGGCCCGGGCAGCTTTTCCCGCGGGGCTTTTGGCCCCATGGCTGTGCCGGGACAGATCTCCAGTCTGTCCTCGGCCTGAGAAAACACATCAAGACTGCAGGGGTTTATTGAGAACTGCAAAGAACAGCTCACCAAAGCCCAGAGCAGGATTCTGCAACCCATGATTCCAGAGTCAAAAGCGGCTCAGTACAGAATCGAACATGGCTCTTTAAAAAAGAAAATGAAATCTTTAGGCATGGTAGGCTGGAGGGGGTAGGTGCAGCCCTGAATTAACCATTATACAAAATAAGCATGGGCTTAGGGCTCCAAGGGAAGGGGGCACCACAGAGGGTTTTTTTCCTTTATATTGCTTACTGCTATTTAGTGTTAAATAAATATTTTTTTAAAGTTTATATTTAATATAAATATAAGTTGTGGGGTTTGGCCTGGAAGAAAACTGCATTTTCAATCTTTTATTTCCCCTTCAGCACTTATTGAGTGTTAATGTCTCATCAGTTAAGCAATGGAAAGGCGGAGGGGCTGTGCTTAGGGCATCAACTGGCCTTAATCTGGCCCTGAGTAGGTGGGATGTTATAATAACCAGTACGTGAAGAGAATGGCAGACAAGAGATGTTTATACTTTTGATCCTTTGTTCACCTAACCTCTGGCCTGAGTTGGACTCCTCTGCTTGGTATAGCCTTGCACCTTGGCATCTCCTATTCCTCTAGAGTGGACCCAACTTAGAGGGATTTGCTTTGCAGCCAACTGTTTCCTGGCTAATACTTCTCTGCCACATGCTTAGGCTTGGAGTGCAAGGGCAGAAATCCACATTTGGAGGCAGAAACAGTGCCTCAAAACACAGACTCCTGAACGGCACAGATGGGAAGATGCAGACGCTTACTGAAGCAAAAGCTGGCCCAGGAAGCAGAGCAGGAGAACCAAAAGTTCAAAGAGACCAGCATCTCAAGTGGGAAGATGAAGAACAGAGAAATCTGATCTACTAACCAGACTCCTCATATTTATATATATATATCACTTTGCCTAACCTCTTATCATTCATCAAGCAACAGAAAATTGAAACAAAGAGCCTCCCTTGAACAAACATGTTCAGGGCTGTTTGTATTTGCTACTGAGCTACATGGTAGCAGTGGCAGCAAAGAGTATTTATTAAAATGTGGCAAGCTGACAAGGAAAGAAGAGAAATGATTGTTTACAGCATGAGAAAGCATCAGGCTCGGGAACAGGTGCAGAATTCAAAATCTAGAGCATCTCAGGTTCCATATTTTTATATTTACCATATTTTTATATATACCTAAAAAAGTCAATAGCTGTTACACTGTAAACATTAGCTTAATGTCAGATAATCTCAGGAACTGGAGTGGGATGGGTATGCCCTCCTCGCCGTTCCCCATGACTAATGAAAACAAGTATACATAATATGCTTAACATCTATATTTCAGCTATGGCAACAGAAGTCTTTCCCAAAGAAAAGTTTTTAGTGCTGAAGATTTACAGTGTTAGAACTAAGTAAACACCCTTGTGTATAGTCCCACTCAGCATACCAAAATAGGTCCCACCCTCATCTCCTTACACAAGGTAATGATGCAATCAGGCTGAACATGTTCCCAATTTAAACATCCCACATTTTATTATTAAATCTTTTTTATGCTGTTAGAACAAAAACTGACAGGCTCAATTGCTACTTCGCTTAAGATGCCTCTCCTCTAGCGTCCCTTAAAATCCATTAGCCCTGGTTTTCACTTCTCAAACGATTTATGCATTCCTATTTCATTCTACATTTTCTCCAAATAGATACTTTTATCTTCATCTTGCACTGAAAGTCAATCTTCTGCACCATGCTCACAAGGCTCAGGAGAAGGCCTTCTCTTTAACTATAACATTTATCAGAGCATGTTTATTCTTTATAGATCACAAACTGGAATGATGATCTTCAGGAAGAAAAGAAACGCCCAAAATTCACTTCTGGAAATGTTCTCTGGACATGTAACTAAGCAGTGCCTTTCAGAAGCCAAGTCACTGCTAAAGATGACAAGCATATTATATTCTTCAGCCCACTGGCCTTGAGACGGTAGTTCTAAGCATGGTCTAAGGTAAGTTACCCCATTGGCACCACCACTGTTTTTCTTTGGGTTTAATTTTAACAAACAGGAATTGGGGAGACAGTGAGAAAGGGGTGACCAGATGCAAAGGAAGACAGAATTCCTTTATCTTTAATAGTTGTGCAGGATGTCTGCGGCGGGAGCTCGCCAGACTCACCGGAGGCCTCTTCCAACGATGGGAGTTCCTCCGGCAGTGACAAGGAGCCGTTGGGGGGGGGGGGGAGGAGGGATCCTCCGGTGGGACCGATTGGACCCAGCCGGGAGACGACTCGAGAGATTGGGCAGAGGACAGGGCCGCTAGGATGCGCCCGGTCACGGCCACAGGAGCCGCAAGGACCCGAGGCTGGCCAGGGCGTGCCTGTAAGAGGGGAGGAAATAGGACCCCAGATGGACCCGGAGGGGCCTGCGTGGGGTGGGACGCCAGTGGAGAAGGCAGAAGGGAGACACCTAAGGGAAACCCCGAACCCGGAGACAGAGGGTGTGATCACACGGGCATTTAAACCCGGGTTCTCCCGCACTGCTCTTTCAAGCGCGATGGCTCAAACGGAAGGTACTTGTTTTTCCTGGTGGTTGGAAAAGCGGGCTCGAGTGCGGGGGGGGGCGGCGGCTTCGAGACGGGAGACAGATGCGGCTGTCTAGTCAGCCCCTTTAATTGCGATGGGGAACAGCCGCGAGGCCCGCAATAAACGTCCGTGTGATCGCACCCAGAGACGGAGAGGGGTGGGGACAGTTGGGACACCCAGGGTCGAGTGAGGGGCGGGAACAAACAGAGCCAAGAGGAGACGGAGACACCAATGGTGAAAGGAGGAGGGGAGAGTGACAGGGGGCACACGAAAGGGATGAAGGAAGGAGAGGGAAGGAGGAGCACCGAGGGGAGAGGGAGGAGATAAAAGGAGAAGGATATGGGACGGCCGGGGAGGAAGTGGCGCGGGAAGAGAGACATCAGAGAGCTGCAGGAGGCTGCGAGACGCAGAGAGAGGGAGAGCGACAAGGCCTAGCACTCTCACGGGTCACTGACCGCGCAGGGGTTGAGGCCTGGTGACGTTAACCAGGCGTCTCCCCATTCTGAGGCCACACCTATCCTCCCACTTCTTCAGCCCACCCCTCGGGGGCTCCAACGAGATTGCGGCAGAACGCCCACCGGGCCCAGGGGGCGCTCAAGGGCGTGACACAGGAGAAGATAATTTCACCCCTTTCATAGTAATCTGCCCCTCTACAACTTTGGTTTTATATAAATTAATAAAAGGATATGAGCCTTGCCTTCCTTTGTATCTAGTCTCCCTAAGGAGATAAGGAAAACAGCCATATATGGCAAAAACATGGAAGTGGGGCCCATATTGCATTTTGGGACAACATGAGGTTCTTGGATCAGAAAGAATGAGATGACCATTCTAGCTACTGTTGACCCAAGCCAGCACCCTTACGAGCTGTTCTAGTTCTACGCACCATTTGTCACCATAATGTCTATTGTTCAGTTGATAACTACAGTTTTAAATTAAGCCAGGAAAAGCCAGTTCTGCTGCCTCATTCCTTCCATTATTCTAATCCTTTGGGATCAAAATCCAAGGTTCTGTGCCAGTTTATCAATGCTTAACTTGGGTAAGATGCCTCTTGAGACCAATAGAGTTGAACAAAGCCACCCAAGGAAGAAATTTTATTATTGATTCACAGCAAGATAATCACTTCAGCAGTCTCTGACCAGAAGATGAGCTGTAAGTGGTGCAGCCTGGGGAGGTGACAGAAAAGGGGCAGGGAGGTAAAAAACCAGAATAGCTAAGTGCAGGGGGAAATCAATAGTTAAAAAAACCCACAATTGTCTCTGAAGCAGAGAATGGATAAACAAGAGTGCTTCTGAAAGAGAGCTCAGAGAGTTGATTGGAAACCTCAGCAAATTACAATATTTCCTGAAGAGTACCAAGTCCATATGAAAGTATAATTAACAAAATGCACTCAAGTGTATCTTGATATTTAATACAGAGCTATATGTGCCTCATATTATAGCAAAGCTTGCTAAGTGACCTTGGGCCAATCACACACTCTCAACCCAAACTACCTCACAGGATTGTTGTGAGGATACAATGGAGAAGGGGAGATTGTTGTAAGTCACTCTGGGTCCTCTAAAGGGGAAAGCAACAGAAATGTGGTTCCATTCTCTGAATTCTTTTAACGAGGGCAGGGCGCAAGGCAAGAGAAGGACTCCCGTTATGAGAGAAGGCTGCTGGCAATTAGATAAGCAGCTCTGCAAACCTAACATTCTTTTCACTGAGCTGCCTCCAAGCCCCACTTTCCTCTTCCTACAAAGAAACAGCCAGCCCTACTGGGCCTCTTGCCTTCTCGGCAACCTCCAAAGCTGGGGAGAATCCTCTGCTCCAAAGCTGCGACGCCAAGCTGCTTTCCCTCCTCACCCAAAGTGCAAAAAGGAGAAAGGTTAAAAATACTGAGACAGGCAGGGAAGACTCCAGAGGTACATACTGTCACACCTCCAATTGCAAAGCGACCTGGTTCCCCTTTCAACACAGCAGCTTCAATGGAGAGTGGAAGCTCCAAACGATGCCACACACAGGTGATGCTGCCTTCCGCGTGCAACTGCAAGTTGAAGCTGCAGGTCCCTCTATTTTTTTGCCTCTTTGAGGTGAAAACCATGATTTGGCCAGTGCGGCAGTGGGACTGGCTCTCAGACTCGGGGAGGGTGTTGAGAATTGGGAAGGGGGCTTCGCCCTATGGGCCCCACACTAGCTATGGCCCTGTGCAGTGCTCCAGGCCCCACCACCCTCCTTACGCCTGGCAGCAACAGTGCCTGGGAGCTGCTCAGAGTCCAGAGCAGCTCCCAGCATCCTCCGCCGCTGCAGCCAGCCCAGGTGCCTCTCCTGGAGTCCTCCACTACATAGTCAGGCTGGGGGGGGGGGGCTCCCTGAGTGCTCTGCTGTGGCAGCCAGGCAGGGAGCGGCTCCCAGAGTGCTATGCTGCTGCAGCCGTGCCCAGAGCCTCTCCCTGCCTTGGCTGTGGCCAGGCTCCAGGCACTCCTGACATCCACTGCCACAACAGCCAGTCCCATAGCCTCTCCCAGCATCCTCCACCATGGTGGTCAGGCCCGAAGTGGATACCTGCAGTGGCTGCTGCCACCAGCTCAACATTTTTTTTTTAATTCAAAGAGAATTTAAAACCCCAATGTATTTTTTTTAACTTCAGATTTTTCTATGGTCTATCTGGGTTTGCAGAAAAATGTTTAGTGATGGTGTGGTCCCAATCCACGGATTTAGGTATCTGCAGAAGCATGCCACACATCTCTATCTGATATACAGATTCTTTGGTCCCTGTTGCCTTGGACTGGAATCACCCCATGAGTGATAAATCTATATTGCCATAGCATTTGGATCTGGTGCTCCATCTCAAATAATTCTTCCTTGGACACTTGCCTCTCCCTTTCTGACTTTGATAGGGACTCTGCTGGGGGAAACTGAAGAGTGTCTTTCTTACTTCTTCCTACTGCCCTCTGCAGCCAGCTGTTGGGCCGACCAGCCATTCGTTGGAGCCAGTCAAATAGCTTTGGCCAGAGGTATGCTCCACAGGGTATCTGGAAAAAGTTAGGCTGTCTGGGCCTTACCCCTTTGCCCTCTGTGACCTCTTGCCTGGCTTAGACGGGATGCTCATCTGTGGGTAGGCTCCTATGGCAGGCGTGCAAGGTGGGGGCCTCAGGGCCCAGTTGGTAGTGCAGGAGAGGCTGGGGAATGGGGCCATAAGCAGGAATCTGCTAGTGGGCTGCATGCGGCCAGACTGTGACTGCCTGTGGTGAGGAAGGAGTGCCATTAGGCATGCGTGAGCCAGAGGAAGACTGGGAACAAGGTCTTGGGGACAGGGGCAGTTATCAGAACAGGTACTAAAGGCAGTGGTTCAATGCATCTGGGTGACTGCCAGAGGAGGGGGGCCTGGATTCTCTGTAATGGGCAGAACTGTGCTACGAGGACACCAATAGAATGGTTCTGACAAACACAAATGCCGTGTGTGTGGCCCTTCTCTGAGCCATGGAAGGCAGACCCTGGCCCAGTTTGCAATCAGTGACCTGTAAGGTGAGCCAGTAGGTCCCTGTCCCATCTGTGAGAGCTCCAGCACAGCACTTGATTGGGCACAAAAAGCCTGCCCTCAGTGCAAAGCCTCTTTTTCAGAGGGCCAGCACGGTGCAGTGGTCACAGAATCAGACTAGGCTCTGGGAGAACTACATTCAAATCCCCACTTAGCCATTGAAACTCATTGAGTGACCATGTCACTCTCCCTCAGACTGTCCCACAGAGTAGAGTTGCTATGGGGAGGATAAAGTGAAGCAGAGAAGAACGATGTTGTAAGATGCTGTGGAAAAAAGTGGGGTATAAATATCCAAATCAATAAAATAAACTAATCTGGGCATCCCAGTTCCTGGCACTGTACCAGGGCTCTGTTACGGCTTCAACCCATCCTTTGCTGAGGTGCCTCCTTGGTTCTACGAGTGTAGGGCGATATGAAATATCCGCTCATGAAAAGAAAAGGCCTGGAATTTAAGGCTCCCCCCCCCCATAAGTTACTCACAGGAGGAGGAGGAAGAGGAGGACAACGACAGGTGAATCAAACAAGGAAAGGAGAAGTTGGAGGCAAGGAAAATCAAAAGTGAACACAGCAGAAAAGAAGGCCCCAGCAAGGCAATTTGGCGCTTCAGATCTCCCTGCAGGCCCTGCTGTCATTCCCAACTCAGCAAGAGAACTGAAAAAAGGGTGTCCTCCTCCCACTGAGATAGGAAACTGGAAAAATAGTCCTGCCTCCAAATCCCAACAGCAGGGATTACCCATCAGTCAGGATGGTCCCCTTCTGAGTGCAACCTGACCACACTACTTCAGATTATGGGCAGGCGTGTCACTTTTTTCTACAATGTGACATCCTCTGTGTAAAAAACATACACACACACACACCTCAGGACCAAGTAGGTTCCATTCCAGCCGAATCCTTGCTGACCTAGTTTTCTATTTGTACTGAATAGGAGGAGAAGCATTTAAAATGGCAACCCCATCTACAGTCTGCAGTGGTGCAGTCCCCTCCTATTGCATCCCAAATTCACGCTCATTCTGCTGCATGTAAGAGCTTCAGTTCCTCTCCATCACATCCAGCTATACCCCACATCACAGGATTCCTCCCCACTTTCCACTGTGTTGTGGGAATGAGACAATAAAGCCCCCCCCCCCCCCCATTCTTGTGCATGGACATTTCTGCAATTCACCAAACATACACGCAACATATCCAAACACTCCTCCCTACCTCCCCCCTTCCATGTTTTACCATTAATGAATGAGGCCTAAGAATGTCAGTCCTCATTAACCTGTAGGTGGGGAAAACAGTTTCTACTGACAGAGAACAAAGTAACATAATGCAATCATACTAAGAGCAATATGCTTTTTGTGCTTAAATGTCGTAAACCCAGACCACCTCTGGAGACAGTCATTGAAAGTTCTTGCTCTGAATGCTGAACTTGCAATCACACTCACTAAGAGGCTGATTTAACACCAAACATATAAAGTTTATTAATCACCTCGCTATGCAAAATGCACCCACGGTAATGGGCAATAACCCCAAACTGTAAAACCAGCTAAGTAAAACACAATAAAATCAATAACTAATAAGAGTATCAAAGACAACTGCAGACACCATTTCCTTGGTTTAACAATGTCTGAGAACACAAAACATTTCCCTCAGCACCTGAATGCTAATAATTAGCCAGCCTCTCCTGGGTAGCCAGTTCCAAAGCCGTGTGCCACTGTTATGACATCCCTCCTCCATGATTCACAAGATTTTACATCAAGAAAAAAAAGGTCTTTAAGCAAACTAAAATGTTACACTGCATGCCAATGATCACGTCCCATTTCCTATGCTCTGCCTAGAGGCTATAGAAATGCTTCATATTGATGAGATCGGCAGTACCATCCCAAGCAGAACTACACCTTCCATACCCGTAGAAGGGTGAGCTTCTGCTCAGGATGGCACCACTATTGTTGGAATATTTCCAAGGACCATTCCTGGCACAATGTTTTCCTACCAGAGATGCAAAAGTCTTGGAGGGAAATGGGCAAAACACCAAAGGAAAACCTGGAAATGCTTACAAAACATTTTCTTTTAGAATGGGTGATTTTTTCAAAATAAGATTTAATCATGCAAAATGTGCACTCAGTGGTTATCGGTCAGTGCTGGACTAAGATCTTGGACACCCAGATTTGAATCCCCCCACTCCATCAGTGGGTGACCTTTAGGCAAGTCATTTTCTCTCAGCCTAAACTATCCCACAGGGTTGTCGTGAAGGTAAAAGGGAGAAAGCAAGAACAATGTTATAAATTGCTTTGATTCCCCCTCTGGGGAGAAAAGCATTATATGAACATTAAAATTTCTAGAAATTTTCTCTCTCTTACCTACTGCCCTGAACATCTCAAAATGACCAATTATGAGTTGTACACATGCAAGTGAATCAGAGACATCAAGAAAGCCCTGAGAGCTTCGCAGAACAGTTATGCAACTTATTTTTAAACTTATAAGTTCCCACCTTAATAATATAAATAAAATACATTTATATTATAGTATAATAGAAATGTGCCCTGACCTGAATGGTCTCATCAAATCTCAGAAGCTAAGCAGGGTCAACCCTAGCTTGTATTTGGATGGGAGACCACCCGGGGAGACCAGGGTCGCAATGCAGAGGAAGGCAATGGCAAACCACCTCTGAACGTCCCTTGCCTTGAAAAACCTACAGGGTTGCCGAAAGTAAGCTGCAGCTTGACAGTACATTACACACACACACACAGTATCAAGTGTATAATTACTTCAATTTTTTTAAACTATCACACAATAGCAATAATTTGTTAAAAGTAAATATATATCATAGGAATTCTAAAAGAGATTTTAAAAAGGAAAAAAATGCTTAAACAGAGCGTAAGCACTCAGTATTCTGACCCTGGAAAAGGTCCATGTACATCCCAAGAAAAAAGCAAACAGAGAATGTAAGATCAGAAGTGGCCCTGAGACTTAACAGGCACACTGCATATTTTGTTATTAAAAGAGAGACAGTGAGGTTTTCAAGGCAGGAGATGTTTTATCTGCGATGGCAGAATCTTCAAAGGGGTGGAGGCACTAAGAATGGCAAGCAAGCCTCCCACACAGTCCACCAGGACACATTGAATTATTTATTTGCAAGGCCTTGCAGCTTCACCTGTCAGAAGGATTCCATGTCATCAAGGCCTGTCCCTTCCATTCAGGTGCCTTCCCAGCCAGAACTGTCTTTGGCAGCCAAAGCAAGAAGAGGCAGCTGTCTCAAGGGAGAAAGAACTTCAGGAAGAGCTCTTGCAGAAACTGAAGAAGGCAGTCTCCCTGCTGGGAGCTTCTTCCAGGTGAAACGGTACCTCTCGCTGCCTGCACAGCCCTCCTGCCTTCACAGCCACTCCCACTGAGCAGGATGAGCTGACTCAGCCTTTTACGAGGCTTATGGAACCATTTTGCATCAATGCTCAGAATGCAAAAAAATCAAAAAAACCTGCCAGATCTTTCTATCAGTGCTCCAAACAGTAACTTGTTTCATTGGTTATGTAACACCATGTGTGCTACTGCAGGCAATGGGCAGTCCAGATGGACCAGCGAGGAAGAGTTAGTTGTACTCAGGGTAAATGCATCCTTGAGGCATGTCCTCACAGCAGCATCCTGTAATCTTGATTCAGCAGCCCTGGTAGGAAAAAAAATTTCCCATAAGGAGCATAGAAAGTGGGCCATGTGGAACTCACAAGCCAGCTATATACAGCCATAAACAAAAACGGAATGACTAGTGCCCAAGCACACAGCAATACTGGGACGTTCATCCAAATTGCCAAGAATTCTCTCCATACAAATATGGTCTTCTTACCTGCTGCCCTTGGTGGCTAATTGTGCCACATCACTGGGTCACACTGAAGGTCTAGGTATGCTGTGAAACAAACATGCCTTAAGCTTTCACCACAGAGTTAAAACCTCCTAGAACAGCCTATTTTGGCATTCATTTCTCTAAAGGGGTGGTAGTGGTCTTGCGGACATTTAGGGATATTCTGTCTCCCTTAACCATCAATATCTGCTGGAAGCAATGGTGAAAATAATTAAGAGAAGAAGAGAAGAGATTGGATTTATACCCCGCCCTTCACTACACAAAGGAGTCTCAGAGGGGCTTACAATCCCTTCCCCTCCCCCTCCCCACAACAGATACCCTGTGAGGTAGGTGGGGCTGAGAGAGTTCTGACAAAAACTGCTCTTTTTCAAGAAGGCTTGCCCAAGGTCATCCAGCAGCTGCAAGTGGAGAAGTGGGGAATCAAACCCAGTTCTCCCAGACTACAGTCCACGCACTTAGTGCAAAAAGAACAAGAATGGACAAAACTGTATGAACCCTGATGCCAATATGCATAACCAAAAGTTTCTTGGTGTGACCAGCAAGGCCTCTTTCATGAATGAGAAAGAGCCCCTCAAAGCATGAGTGTACTCTCTGGAATGCAGCTCAAATGCCTACCCAAGACTGACAAAACGAAAATTTCAAAATATGATGACAAGCACTAAATAACAATTCAGAATAAGCCCACACCTTTTGCAGACTTCACATGAAGCTTGCAGAGATTGAACTAAATTCTGTTCTGTTTATGGCAGCATTAAAAGTGCAGTATGCCCACTAGCCATGTATATGATAATAGGCACATTAATTAGAGGAAACTAAACTATGCAGGCTAGATTAAGCCTTCAGGCACACCACTCATTTCCCATCTGGCTCTCGGCATTCAGCAAATTTTGGAACCATGTTTGGGGTGGAATGGGGGAAGGACTGCATCCTTCTGTGGCTTGGTTCTCTTGCATAATTACAGAGATCATCCTTCTTGGTTCACAACTCCTAAAAGCCAAGAAGTCGATGTATGAAAACCTAGCAAGCCACTTGCAGGCCAAGGGAAGGACAAAGAATTCTAACCTTTTCCTGACCCCAGCTCCACTTCTTCCCATACTATTATCTCAAATCCAGGAGTAGGTTCAAGCCTTCTTTCCCAAACCTGTACCAGCCCCCTTAAAACTGAACTCCAGGCTTTGAGTGAGAAACTAGCAGCACCTCCCTCGCAACCATTTCCAACCCAGAAACTGAAGAAAGGGTGAGAAAAAGAGGCCTTCTCTACAGAGCCTGTTTTCCCCTCCTCACAGCTGGAGGTAGAGGAGAAGAAGGATCAGAAACGTACTAACCTTTTCCCAAAACAGGGAAGCTGCTGAGGAGGATGTTGCTCTCCTCTCAAGACGCTCCTGCACATGGTGTCCAAGCCACCCAGTACCACGTAATGCACAACTTTGCCACCCACTTTAATATTGTTACCAAATGTAGTGTTTTGCTGTTCCCTTTAGGCAGGGCTCTTTTTGAGGAAAAAGCCCAGCAGGAACTCATTAGCATATTAGGCCTCACCCCTGACAGCACAGCTCATTAACATATTAGGCCACACCCGATGTTCCAAGAAGTGTGGTCATCCAGCCACATCTACCTTTTGCTTCTTATTCTGTTTACCTTGTTGTCAAAACAGTTTTGACAAAACCAATAAAAACATTATTTTCTGTCCCATCTATACAAAATCTCGCCTGAACCAATATCTTATGTCCAACAATTATTCCCACACTGGATTGGAATCAATTCCTAAAGGTTAGGTTCCCATGGAAATCAGCTTGCCTTCCTGCAGAACTAGTATGCTGAATATGATTTTTTAGGGTTGCCAACCTACAGGGGGGGTCTGGAGATCTCCTGGAATTACAACTGAGCTCCAAACTACAGAGATCAGGTCAATGGCTGCTTTGGAAAGTGGGGTCCATGGCATTATGCCTTGCTTAGGTCCCTCCTTCCCCTAAACCCCACCCTCCACTCACAAATCTCCAGGGATTTCCTCAACCTGGAGTTGGCAACCCTAGTTCACTGGCAGAACAACGCTAGAAGCCAGTTTGGTGTAGTGGTTAAGTGCGCGGACTCTAATCTGGGAGAACCGGGTTTGATTCCTCATTCCCCCCCTTGCACCTGCTGGATGACCTCGGGCAAGCCATAGCTCTCTACCAGCTGTTGTCTCAGAGCTCTCTCAGCCCCACCTACCTCACAGAGTGTCTGTTGTGGGGAGGGGAAGGAAAAGGAGTTTGTAAAATGCTCTGAGACTCCCTTGGGTAGTGAAGGGCGGGGTATAAATCCAATCTCTTCTTCTTCTAGGTTTGTGCACTGGACGGGAGTAGTTTGAGGACTATTTTATTCAAGGTACAAAATTTTATTCAAGGTATAAGATTTCATGTGCCACCCACACTTCTTCAGATGGAAGAAGTGTGCATGCACACAAAAGCTTATACCTTGGATGAAACTTTGGGCTCCAACTTTGTTCTGCTGCTTCAGACCAATACGCCTACCCACCTGAATTATTACACTATAATACTTTTTACAAGCAGTTATGTACCAGTGGAGTGGTTACCATGCAGAGTCTGTCCCACAGGTAAAATTATCCTGTGAACAGGTGGTCTTTACCACATCAAAGTATCACTACCACCACAAAATCACCAATCGTTGGAAGTCAACTCCTCAGAAGCAGAAATCTCTCTTATTAGGAGGTTTAAGAACATCAACTTTGCTGGCCCATTAAAGGCAGATGTCAGCCCAGTGGCAGGAGAAGAGGGACAATCATCTTCATCAGAAACTCTGCCCACTTTTTAAATTTCACAAAACAGGCAATCTCCAAAGTGCTGCTGACCATGCTCATTTTTAGTTACATCTCCGTTTCTCTGCAGATGTCCCCCAAAGTCCCTCATGCAACAGTCAAGTGTTCTGCCAACACACACAACAATGAACCTACTTTTTCAGATGTTTTCTCTTGCATGGGAGTAAGCACCAAACCACTTTAATACAGACTTTAGACACACATATATTTGCAAGCCATTCCCAACAAGATACAACAATGAACTCAGGCTTCAAACGTACTTTTCTTAAGCAGAAGATGCCATGAGAAAACAAAAGAGATGCTCAAAAATTAAAGATATTATCAAAAGCAGCATTTCCTGGGCTCTCTGCTTTTTTACATCCCCCCCCTTTTCAATAATTTTTTTTATAAAAACACAAAGAACAAAATGAAACAGAAAGAGAGAGAGAGAGAAAGAGAGAGAGAGAGAGAGAGAGAGAGAGAGAGAGAGAGAGAGAGAGAGAGAGAGAGAGAGAGAGAGAGAAAGAAAGAAAGAAAGAAAGAAAGAAAGAAAGAAAGAAAGAAAGAAAGAAAGAAAGAAAGAAAGAAAGAAAGAAAGAAAGAAAGAAAGAAAGAAAGAAAGAAAGAAAGAAATGTAGGGGAGAGAGAAGGAAGGAAGGAAGGTGGAAGAGAGAGAGAGAGAAAGGAAGGGGGAGGGAGAGAGAGAAAGAGAAAGAAAAAAGGAAAGAAAGGTGGGGACAGAGAGAGAGAGAAAGATAGATAGATAGATAGATAGATGATAGATAGATAGATAGATGATAGATAGATAGGGGAGAGAGAGAAAGGAAGGAAGGAAGGTGGAGGAGAGAGAGAGAGAAAGGAAGGGGGGAGAGAGATAAAGAGGGAGAAAGAAAGAAAGAAAGAAAGGAAGGAAGGAAGGAAGGAAGGAAGGAAGGAAGGAAGGAAGGAAGGAAGGAAGGAAGGAAGGAAGGAAGGAAGGAAGGAAGGGACAGAGAGAGAGAGACAGACAGACAGAAAGAAAGGTGGGGGAGAGAGAGAGAAAGAAGGAAAAGAGATGGGGGAGGCACTTACCGGAGCAGGGAGAGCGACGTGACGTCGGCAAGCCAAATGCAGAGCTAGGCCTTTCAGTGCAAAGAGCCTAGCCCTGTGCTTAATCTCTGGGCGGAGCTTTCTCCTGCTGGCTCTCTGTACTTAAAGGGAAAGCGCCGGGTGGGGCTTTTTCCTGCCGGCTCCCTGCAGGAAATTTTCCTTTAAGTGTAAACAGCTCAGGCCCGGCAGGGAGGGGGCGGGGCAGGCTCGGACGCCAGCCGAAACGGCGTTCCGGCGCGTTCCTGCTGAAAAAGAGCCCTGCCTTTAGGAATGAACGGGGACACGGTGGATCAGTGGTTAAGACGCTGAACTGCAGACCAGAATATCGGTAGTTCAGCAGTTCGAGACCCAAGTGCCACATGACGGAGTGAGCTCTGGTCCCAGCTCCTGCCAACCTAGCAGTTTGAAAGCAAGACACTGCAAGTAGATAAATAGGTACTGTTTCGGTGGGAAGGTAACAGCGTTCCATGCACTTCAGCGTCTAGTCATGCCGGCCACGTGACCCCAGAAATGGAGATAAACACCGCCCCCTAGAGTTAGATTTGATTAGCTTTCGAGCAAGGGAAACCTTTACCTTTATAGGAATGAACAGAAAGCCTTGCAGCCTTTTGTTGCAAGAGTACCAGGTTCTCACACATACATTATTTCAGGCAAAAGCACTGTGCTAGTTGGTGCAACTACAATAAGTAAAAAAATGGGGACTTGCTTCACATTTTTTGAAGGAACTGTACAAAATATGTTGCCCCCACACCATTACTCAGCTCTTCTGCAGCAGTGGAAAGGGATGGAGAATTGCCTCCAAGATGGCACTAGGCATTTGTATTAAACCTAAGCTTCAAACAGCAATTTGCACAGAATTTACATCCCTTGCACATCCTGGAAGCATTGCCTCAGCACTGCCAATCGAGGAGGAAGGGGAGGAAACTGGCAGGGAATGAGAGGGGGATGCAACCAAAGTTTTTCTCCATGGAGGATGAAAAGCCAAAGCCAGTCACATTCTTGACATGTGTAAGAGTCCCAAAATGATAGATCCCCTTCCACCAACCCTGTTAATGAGCAGAGAACAGGTGGTTTTCTGCACCACTTATCAATAGGAACCTATCAAAACTGTCAACTCATTTATACAAAGCGTTGCTCAGCCATCCTGTACGAGCAAACAAGCTGCTGTTCTTTGGGAAACTGTTCAATGCAGGTGTGTTTGGGCATAAAAATTGCAAGATTAAAGTAAATCAATATCAAGTAGTTGTACACTGCAGTAAAATGTTGCCAGAGAGGAGCTGGCATTCAATCAGTGGTAAATCCAATTTTAGTTAAAACCAGCAAAGTTGTCCAATTAAGGATGCTCCCAAACAGGTGAAAAGTTTATAGAGCTTCTTAATCTTTACAGAGCCACGGAAGAGGAGACAATATCCCACATCTGCCTAAAACAGAACTCAGAATCAGTATACCGGAAATTCCAACTGTAACTACTAGAAAAAAGCCTACTGTGCAGCACTGGTGGCATCCCAAAGAAGGACAAATACAGTATGAAAGAAGAAAGGGAAGATCAGGTTGCATGCCTGCTGGCTAGAACAAAACAGTATAGTATGAAACGGAAGTGATGCTAATCTCAGGGACAGCATTTTTACCCAGTCTTTTGAGGGCAGATTTCAACATTAAGTAGCAGATCCACAGGCAGAAACCCAGGTCAACCCCAAACAAATGAAAATTGTGTGTGATTTGGTGGGCGGGGGGGAGGGGGGGGAGAATACAGTCTCGTAGGCAGAATCAGTAGGTGGGCCTTAACTCTTCACCTCCCTGACATTCATAGCTCCAGCTGCAATGAACACACATCTGAGAGAGAACCTTGAACAGGGCAGGGAGTGCAGGGCAAAAGCAGCTGTTCAGTAGAAAAGGTCTAAATTGCTCCTTCTCTGCCTACCCAGTTCTTCTTCCCAAATCGTGCCCATCCTCTGGCTCTTTTCAAGTGTTCAGTGGCCAACCCAGGTAAGTTCTCACTGAGCATTTAGTTCCAGCCTAACAACCAGGTCATAAAAATAAAGGGCAGCCAAGACTCACCTATTACAGTCAGAAATGCATCAGTGGAGCTGGAAGAAACCTGAAGGGTTAGATTTCCTGGCATTTTATAGCAGAACCCCAACATTAGACAGAAGCTGCATTCTTCACTAGCTACTTCACAATAAATTCTTTACTAACAACTGACCATTCTGGGTCTGCACACAATGCTGGTTATTCATCAGGCATGATAATCTTTTTCATCAAATCACTCTTGGGCCTGCTTTGACCCTCTCAGCTACAGTTTCATTATGGACTTCAGCTACAGAGCCAAAAGAAATTCTCTTTTAAACCTTTCCTATTTAATCTCTGCTCCAGCAATCTTTCTCCACAGCAGGGACCCGTCTAGCTACCAGGGCAAAACCAACCTTTACCTGACCTCATAAAGCCGGCAATTCCAACCCACAGCCACCTCGTACTGGCACCAAGGTGATCATCTGGGAGTTTCTGCCACAGAGTTAAAGTGAAATTTATCTTTGAAGGAAAACCATGGTTCAAGCTTATCTGACAATTGGGGGGGAGGACAGACTTAATCCAACAGCATGCAAAAACTTGCATTAGAATTTGAGAGAACGATAAAGAAGATTAATGCCTCAAGGAACAAGAGAGTTTATCCTGCACCAGGGGGGAAACAAACATGACACATGCTGGAGATTCTGTTTCCCAGAAGGTGTTCACAAGATCTAGCATCACAGATTGTGCTGTAAAGAGTAACCAGCCATTTTATGTATGTGAGAAAAGAAGGGATAGTTTGGGTTTTATCTGGATGAATGGCTGTGAGCACTCCAAGTGACTTACTCCCAGTTTTAGAAATTTCAGTTTACATAGTATCTTGGAAACATACATCAAAAGCTAGCTAGCAGATGAAGTTCTGGATCTGGGAGTCCGGAGCCCCCAAGGCAGAGCCCGCTAAGTAGCCTTGACCGAAATGCCAGGTGCAATTCTCCTTTGAGAAGTGGATTAATGATGTTATTTGCAAAGGTGAACCCAACAGGGTCTCTTTCCTGTTAAAAAGAGCAACAACCAAAGATTCTGAAAATGTAAAGAAAATATATCTCTAAACCATCCCCAAACGAGTGATAATGGATAGTTACTCAGCATTGTCTTGAAAATACACCCCAAAAGTATGATGTAGTAATTAAAATCTACAACAGTGGCACAGGTAGTCAAACAGAATTGGCAAATATTTTACAAGGACAACAAGGGCTTCTAGTTAGTATTTAGACTGACACTCAGGAGACCTAGGTGAAATTTCCTGTTGTGATGGATTTCTCGCTTGACCCTGAACAAACTACTTAACCTTCCTGCTTCTGTTCCTCTTGCTCCAAAGTGTCTTCTACTTATTTTATTGCACAATGGCTGGAGACGTCTAAGGCCATTCCAACAAACCTTCTTTATAAGCTTGCTCAGCGAGAAGATCAGTAAAGGTGAAAAAACTTCTGAATAGGCAATTTGCCCACTTCCACTGATCTCCCTCTGGAGCATAGAGTATATACAAGAGAACAGAAGCTTCAATATATTCTGGATCATATACAGTGCACAAGGCATTGCTGAAGGCCATCAGAACTAGCCACTGTACCGGATACATTGAGCTTTTGCTTGTTCTGCAGCAAATGTGCAGATGTAAAGGGTCTTCTGAAGATAGACAACAAAGAATTACCACACTGTAAGACATATCACCTTAATTCTACCCTGCCTGTGTTAAGGGATTAACTTGTATTGCACTTCCTGACTTTAAAATCTGGCAAAGGGACAAATTCTGCAATTGTCATCAACTAAATTACAGTAACACATAATATTTATTGGCTCAAACGACTCCAGTGCATTTCTGACTAATCCAATATATACAGCACAAACCAGCATTAGCATTCTCTATTAGCCATCACCGATTAACCTTTATTTATAAGAGACATCTGGTAGTATGCAATGCATCTGGACCTAAACATTTAAGTACCACCCCCAAAAAAGTTCAGGCCATCCAAACCAATTAACAAAAATCAATCAGATGTCTGCTATCTATTAGTTCTTTAGAACTGCCAGTTTTCATTAGCACAAACTCTGGAGAGCATTCAATAAGCCATCTCAATTTTCAAGATATCTACAATCTTTAAAAGACTTGGAAGTGGAGATACAAAAGATAAGGTGGCTTGAGTGTTCTCAAATTACCCAAAATGTACATTCATACATCTATAAAAATACACTTTGCTCCCAAACTGGATATTAAAATTAATGGTCCCCACCCCCCCTTCCTTTTTTATGTACACACTGGGACCTCTTAATGCTTTTGCTTACTCAATTGTAAAACCAATTTAGCACAAAAGATGATGCAGGCCAGTTCTGCACAGTGTGTAGTCAAGTTGTTAAAATGTTCTCTAGCATTGTTAGTGGAATTGAAACTGCAGCTATTGAATACAATGAATCAGAATCAGCCCAACAGGATGCATCTGGCTCAAGCTCAAACAAGGCTAATGGAGATGTAAGGTGTATACTAAGCATACCCTGAAGGATTGCAGAGCAAAGGAGGAAGAGGAAGCATCAAATGCCCAGGTCTAAAGGCTGGTGAGTATTAGAGACAGAGAGGTAGGTGACATTCAAATCTGGCAGCACAAAGAGAGTGCTTGGTCAGCAAAGGAATGGCTCAGACAGCAGATCTGGGGACTAGATAACAGGCAGCAGTACTCTTATCACCAGATTCTAGGAAAGATTCTGGACTGCAGTGACAGCTTCCTGGACTGAACTGTCTATACCTCCCTCCTTAGACAAGCAGCCCTACAGGCCCTGAAATTAGGAAACTAGTGCCTGGCCTGCAGAACTTCCAGTTCAATCCTGGGGCACCTGCCAAACAGGTTAGTCATAGCTTTATCCTAAGAGAGATATTCAACAAAATAGTGAATTTATACACTACAGCAGCCCCAAGTTCTGTAGTAAAAAACTATAGAGTCGGTTCACAGTCATGTTTCCACCTATAAGCTTTAAAACCAACAAGACTAGGTCTCAACAGACTCCAGCGTTAAAAAGATATGAAGGAGCTGCGTTAAACCAACTTGAGCCAACAGTTCATCTTGCCCAGCATTACTGAGGGAGTTTCACTGCAGAAGTCCTTCCAAGACCTGTTACATAAACTCCTTTCACTGAAAGTGCCGGAAATTGTACCAGTGGTAAAACCATTCCTCAGGGCTGCGAAAAGCACCAGGGTTCCCTCCAAATGGGAGAATGAATCAGAGAGGAATGAACACTACTAAACTCCAGAACTACACAGTAAATAGGAATACAACTGTGGGCAGCCTCCACAGGAGACAGCTGATTTAATCACCCTGGTTTTGGTAGGGAATCTGGCAACCCAGTACTGACCTGCCCCATTTAATTAATCCGAAGGCAAAAAAGTGTTCATTCTTCCTACAAGTGATTGGCAGACAGTTATTAAAAAAATGGGGCAGAAAGGAACAGCTCTGCTCATGATGATTACTAAATGCAGAGTAATTATCCCCAGCACCTTTAAACAAGCCCATCACTCTCACAATCAGGGTGGCTACGAACTGGAGAAAGGGCGGGTTGTGTTTTTTTTTTAAAGTTTCAATACACAGAAGGGGCAAAGTGAGGATTCTACTCTACACTAACGATTAAGAGGACAGATCGGCGGGAAGGGGGGCAGCTACTGTATAGCAGAAAACAATATACCAGTACAATCTGATATATGGAATTCAGCACACAACATGGAGAATCACTAGTATAAATTACTAAAGGGTAACAGTCTTTCTGGTAGCAAAACCAGTGAACAAGACCCAGGACTTTCTGTGTCCACAGTTATGGTCTCTTTCAGCAACATAACCATTCTAAGAATGTTCTAACACAATCACCCTGCACATTCCCCTCCATATTTTTTCCTCCTCCAGCATTTGCTCAAAAGCATCCCAGACATACTGCCAGTAGAACAAGAACTGGCCCCACTGGTGAAGGAAGAGGGGGCAGCAACAGCAGGGAAAGACAAAACACAGTTTCCTAGTGAAGAGGAGACAAAAGTAACTATTCCTTCGCTACCACAAAAGAACTAGCACATTAGAGTAGCTCTTACCCAGGAGGCCCAAACAATCTACCGTCAAAGTAGCTATAATTTGCACAAACAACTAGGCAGTCAGTGGATATGGCAGATGCGCTTTAACCTTTATCAACATCTCCCCCCCCCCCCCCCCCCATACACACCAGTTTTCCTGACAGGCAGATGCATTTCCGCAACCTACTTTTCCTACAGACAACTACAGCACCTGAATTACAACAAGCTCCTCTATATTCTCATATCACTGGAAACAGGGCTTGACATGAGTCATACTGGGTAGGGTGGGATGGCAGTTCTTCATCAGGGATGTTGGAAATATATGGCAGGAATTAGTACTAAATATGCCAGCTGTACAAGACAGTTAATATACACAGATGCAAAGTCACAAAGCATTTGACAGCACTGAATTTGAAGCCTCCTCTATCAGCCAAGAAATGTGCTGAAGAGACCAGTGATGTGAAGCCCCCTCCCATACAAACCTAGAAACAATTTGGGGAGGGGACTTTTTCTATTTTTTCCAGTGGAAATATCAGAAATTTGGGGAACACTGAAAAATATCGCCTAATATGAAGACTTTTATGTAAAACAACCTCAACTATCAGAAAAAAATTCCAGTGTAGACTGTAGAGATATACATTACCTAAATCCAAAATGCATTTCTGCACCAAGAAGATGCTGCCATCTTCCTGAGAGGAACAGATCTTCCTGGCCTGTGGGGTGTTGCTGGCCCAAGATGCAGACAACCACAGACGAGGAAGCAAGCAGTTTACTGCCCTGCCTTACTGGAGGCAACACTAGTTTTTTTCAAGGATATGTTCATTGCTTACATATGACTTATTCTGCTTACAGTTATTCCGCTGTCTATGTATCTAACAGCCAAGATGCCCCCTCTGTGCCGATATCTAAATCTGCACATCAGGGGCACACAGGGGGCAAAGAGGTTTTCCTGCAAACTTGGGGCACTCTCCAGGTGTGCGGAAAAATCTGAAATGTTGAAAAAACTATACGGGGAATATTTAAATCCCCCCCAAAAGTAAAAGAGCATTCCCTGCGCATGCACAGAGAACACACTGGAAACTGCCTCGTCAGCATGGTGGGGGAGAAGGCTTGGCGGGCTCGGTGGTTGGGAGCCGCTCAGGCCTTGCCACCGGTGCCGGGTAGGGCTGCCAAGTCCAACTTGGGAAATATCTGAGGACTCTGGGGGTGGAGCCAGGAGACTTTGGGGGTGGAGCCAGGAGAAAGGAAGTGACATCATTTTGTGATGTCACATCCTGTGATGTTGCTTCCACATGCTGACACATGAACTCATGAAGTTTCCTAATACTGAGCTTCTGCTCCTGCCTTGAGCTTTATAGGCTTGCAAGCAGCATTACCCAGACTGTGACTTTTATGCCACTGTTTTTTGTCGCTGAACAAGAGTCAGTGTTATGTAGCAGTCAGTTTGTTTGGCTGGGATCTGGGAGAGCCTGGCTCAAAACCCTGCAGTGCCATGGAATCATTTTATTTAATACTGAATCAGGCCATTGGTCCATCAAGGTCAGTATTGACTACTCAGACTGGTAGTGGCTCTCCAGGGTCTCAGGCTGAGATCTTTAATGTCACCTATGACCTGATCCTTTTTTAGCTGAAGAGGCTGATACCTCCTGCATGTCAAGCAGATGCTCTACCACTGAGCAACGGCCCTACTGAATCCTTCCTCATCTCGGCAGAATATGAAGCACTAAGTGCTACACAAGTGCTAAATATGATTTTCATATCATAAGAACAGGAGAGAAGCCACAGTGGATCGGCCCATCCAGTACAGCCCATCCAGTACAACACTCTGTGTCACAACAGTGGCCAAAAATACCAGGTGCCCTCAGGAGGTCCAGCAGCGGGGCCAGAACTCCAGAAGCCCTCCCACTGTTGCCCCCCAAGCACCAAGAATGCAGAGCATCACTGCCCCAGACAAAGGGCTCCATTTAGACCTTGTGGCTAATAATAGCCACTGATAGACCTCTGCTGGATGTGGACAGAGAGAGACAGACAGACAGACAGACAGACAGAAAAAAGAAAGAAAGGGGGAGGGGGAGAGAGAGAGAAGGAAAAGAGCAGGCAGACCCCAGCAGCTTACCCCAAGCAGCTTACTCCAGCAGCAGGCCACGTGCAAAAGCAGGCCCTTCAGCAGAAAGAGCCTCTCTGGGCGGGACTCTCTTGCTCTTTCTTAAAGGGGAAATGTCTGTTGAGGCTTTTTACTGCAGGGCAGGCTCTCTGCAGACATTTCCCTTTTAAGAGGCCAGGGCCAGCTCCGACGTTTCCCTGCTGGCAGCCATTGCCTCCCCCGGTGGCCAATTCTGAAAAAGCGGGGGAAAGCTTTAAAAATCGGTGCTTCCCCCGCCCTACCCGGGGACTTGGCAGCCCTAGTGCCGGGGTGGTGGGGGGAGAAGGTTTGGCGGGCCGGTGGCCCCACCTGCTGGGCTCACCTGTGGCCACTTCCTCCTCCTCCATGTGGAGCTCTTGCTGCTTCAGTGGGGGAGCCTCTGGGGAATGCTCTCCTCCCCCGCGAGTATCGCAGGTCCCTGTTTCTTGTCTTGTTTCTTCTTCACTTCTAATAGTGAAGTCAGGATATCTTTGGATACTTAAATCTGGTGACTAGAGCTGTGAAGAGGCAAGACAGATCTTTCTACAAATCTGAAAAGACCCCTAGGGTTTGCAGAAAAATTGGAAATATAAAAAAAGCAGCTTAAAAAAATCTGAAAACAATAAAAAGAGCACCTGTAGCTTTAAGCAATGCATTCCCTCAGTGGCTGTTGCTAGACAACCACAGCATTCCAAGCTTAGTTCGGGGGGGGGGGGCTTACCAGACTTATTTTGTCCTTTGAGGGAGAACTTCCTGGGGTTGCCAGTTCCAGGCTGGGAAATTCCTGGATATTTTGTGATGAAGTCTGAGGAGTGCAGGGTTTTGGGGAGGGGAGAGGCCTCAGCATGGTATAATGCCACAGAGCCCACCCATCAAAAGCTCAAAAGCAGCCATTTTCTCCAGAGGGACAGATGTCTGGAGTTCAGTTGTAATTCTGGGGGGTTCCACCTGGAGGCTGGCAACCCTAGGCCTTACAGCAACCTCTGGGTGTAGGGTTGCCAGGTCTGGGCTGGAAAATACCTGGAGACTCTGGGGGTGGATCCAGGAGAGAGCAGGGTTTAAGGAGGGGAGGGGCCTCAGCATGGTACAATGCCATAGAGTCCACCCTCCAAAGCAGCCATTTTCTCCAGGGGAGCTGATCTCTGTCAGCTGGAGATCAGTTGTCAAAGCAGTAGATCTCCAGGCCCCACCTGGAGGCTGGCAACTCAAGTGGGTGACTTGAGGCCATCTGACTTGCATGACTCAAGTAGGCCTGGCTACTTGCTACTGTTTTACAGCAGCCACCCTATGAAAGCCAATATGGTATAGCAGTTAAGAGTTTCAGATTTTGGACCAGTCAAATACTTTCAGCCTAATCTACCCCACAGAACTGTTGTGCAGATAAAAAGGAGAAGAGAATAATGTAAGATGCTTTGGTCCCTACTGTGGAAAAAGGTGGGGTATAATTATGTAAATAAAGAATATCGCTGAAGATGGGAGGCAGATAAAAGGTAGATTAGTGAATGGCTGAGATGGAGAGAATGAGGCAGGGAGAGGGTATGGAGATTGCCAAGAGGAAGGAAAGAGGTTAGGAAATCCCTAGAAATTGGGGGGGGGGGTTTGAGGAGGGGAGGGACCTCAGAGGAGTATAATGCCATAGACTCCACCCTCCAAAGCAGCTATCTCTGTCAGGGGAACTAGGGTTGCCAATCTCCAGGTAGGGGCTGGAGAGTACCCAGAATTTGAACTGCCTTCCAGATGACAGAGATTATTTATTATTATTTATTACTTTCAATTTATATCCCGCCTTGCCCTGGAGAAAATGGCTGCTTTGAAGGATGGACTTTATGGCATTATACCCTACTGAGGTTTCTTCCCTCTCCAAACCTCGCCCTCTCAAGGCTCCACCCCCAATTCTCCAGGAATTTCCCAGCCTTGATCTGGCAACCATACAGGGAATTGATCTCAGTAGCTGGGAGATCTGTTGTGATTCCAGGAGATCTCCAGCCCCCACCCAAAAGGAAAGAAGGAAGCAAGAAAAGGGAAGAGACTATGAGGGTCTTCAGGAAAAGGAAAGAGGAACTAGTGGGAAAGGGGGAAGTGAGATGCCTCCCACAAGTCCTTGCAGGTTCCCACTTGTCATGTCTATTATGGTAAAAACCCACTGAGTTCACTGTTCAGAATGTTTAACTAGATATGTAAATATGCAGTTAATGCTATTGCAGCAGTATGAAGCTGTTAAGAGTCCTTTTCTTCTTTACTACCCGATTTGTGCTTTTTGGTTTCAGCTTTCACTTTTTTATCTCTCACATGACAAAAACTAACATATATGTGCTAAGGCAACATAGGGTGCAACGGTTTGTAGTCTCTCTCTCTTTGTTGGTACTTGAAATTTCATTAGTAGAAAACTCAGACATTTATGCTTTCCAATTAGCTAAATAGTACTATTTTATAAGCTAAGACAAATGATGCATTGTTATGCTTTTAAAATAGTAAAAGAAGTATAAACCTGATTGGCAACTATTGCATATATTTTAATTTTTTCTCCCGAATTCCATTTTTCCAGGAATTGGGGGAGGGGGGGGCAGAATTCTGCGCCTTCAGAATTTCTGAACATTTTACATCTCTGCTCATGACTTAACATGCTATTGATTTTAAAACATTTCACCCCAATTTTGGATAGTAATGTTGTCTACAGCATAACCATTAATCTCCCATGGTCTGTATTGCCATCACAAAAGCGGGCAAAAGAAAAGAGCGCCATCAAAACCTCTCTCTAGTGCTGGATTGACTACAACCAGGCTTAAGCTGCTGAGTGTGTTTGTGCATAAATGAGCTCAGAAGAAAAGGCTATTATTGGTATGCAGACAACTGGACAATCCCACTAGATAGCATTTGGGAGGTCACACAGTGGTCTCCCAATCCCAGCCCCTGAAAAGAAGGCTGATTCTGCTACCTAACAAACATTTAAGAGACTCATCGTTAACATTTCAGAGCGGCCACCCTGCAGAGATTAAATGGGGGATCACTGCTGCAGCAGGCTGACTTGTCTTTTTTTTTTTTTTTTTGGTTGCAAAAATGAGCAATGCTGGGATGCCAGTTTATTCAAAACAGACAAAAGCTTCAGTGCTAAGTACACACTGCTGTTCTGGCTAGATTTAGACAGCTTTTAAAAGCTTGTTTATTCTAACTGAACATCAACACCCCACAGGTTTGAAATAATGGGTATTCATTAAAGCAAATGGACAGGAGTGCATAACAACCAATCCGGGGCTACTTCATAAAGTTGCTTTTGCTAACATTAACCCATAACAGTTCAAGAAATTTAAATGGTGGGATATATGATCTTTGAACCCATGTACATAAACTGGGAGGTGTACATATCCAAGCTAAAAATGGTACATCTATTCAGACAACTTATATTGGGTTTTAGACCAGCTTAATTTATACTTTGGCTTCTCTCCTAAGAATCAGAGCATCACTCTTTGCTGGAGGTCTTGATAATACTCTGCTAGAGATCCCTACCCCTATTCCTCATTTTTAGCAGTTCCTCAAAGGTAATGGCTATTATATAAAGTTATGTCTGTATGTCTGCCCCTTGTTCCACCATCCAAACATTACAAGTTATACCCCATTATGCAACAACTGAAAAACAGGTTGCTCACCTGTAACTTATGATTGTCGAGTGGTCATCTGTACATTCACACCTATGGGTTACTGTGCCTGCGCTGGAATCCATCGGTATCATAGAAAGCTCAATGGAATTTCGTGCCCAGCGCCTCCAGGCATGTGCGGAGGCCCCAGTGCGGAGGCCCAGAGGAGCAGAGCGTGGACATCCCACCAGTTCCTTCTGACCGCTGCAAACCAGACTAGATAAGAGAAGACCACCAAGCCTGGCAGCAGAGGTGAAGGATAGGCAGGTGGTGTGAATGCACAGATGACCACTCAAAGATCATAAGTTACAGGTAAGCAACCTGTTTATCTTTGATGTGGTCTTTGTGCTTCAAACCTATGGGAGAATAGCAAGCAGAGGCCTACCTGGAGGAGGGTGCTGGCAGGCGGTCACTGAGAGGTGGCAGAGAGAATAAGGTGAGCCATTGCAGTACGTCTGGAAGCACGGATGACGAGAGCGTAGTGTTTGATAAACGTATTAGATGTTGCCCATGTAACCGCCTTGCAGATGTCAGCAAGGGAGACACCCTTGAGGAAGGCCGTGGACGTTGCCATAGCCCTAGTGAAGGAGGCTCAAAGTGGTCCTGGGAGTGGGGTCTGAGCCAAAAGGTAGGAGAGACAAATAAATTCTACAATCCATCTTGAGAGCCTTTTGGCCATAATTTCAGTGCCCAGTTTATTGGCTGCACAAGAAATGAAAAGGCGAGGGCTTCACCTAGTCAGCTTAGTCCGTGCGAGGTAAAACAGTAGTGCCCATCTGACATCCAAAGTGTGCAAAAGACGCTCATCCTCCAATGTATAATTCGGAAAAAAGTCCGGGAGGAATACCTTGGAGTGAAGATGGAATTCAGAAAGAATCTTGGGGAGGAAGGAACCAGACAAACCCCATTCGGCTGAAAACAAAGGTACGGTGGGTTGTGCCTAAAGGCCAGGATTTCACCGACTTTCCTCGCCAAGGTGATGGCAACCAAGAAGGCTGTTTTCCCAGCAAGGTGCCTCAGGTCGCATGTTGCAAGGGGCTCAAAAGGTTTCCTGGTGAGTTGACGGGAGAACTAAAGGAAGATCCCACAACTGGGTGGGTTGCTTAATTGGAGGATAGAAGTGTAGGAGGCTACGCAAGAAGCGCTTTGAGAGAGGGTGGCCAAACACGGAGAAGTTGTCTATCTGGTTGTGAAATGCAGAGATGGCCGACAGATACACTCGTATGGAGGAGTGTGAGAGCCTAGCATCAGCTAGAGAGAGTAGGAAGTTGAAGACTAAATGTATCCAAGGCATGCTTGGAGGAGTTAATCTGCTGCTTAGCCAGGATAAGTCCCTCCGTTTGGATTTTCCAGGCAGTCAGATATTCCTCAGGGAGAGAGGCAAAGAGCTCCGTGAGTTGTTCCCTGAGGGCATACTGGTAAGGACTCATGCAGGCTAAATAATTCATGGTCTTAAGACCCAATGCTCCAGCTGAATAGAAACGTCTGCCGAAGGCATCCAACTTCTAACTCTCTTTGCCAGAGGGAGCGGAATGTGTCTTTTTTTGACTTGGAGCAGGAGTTGACCACCATCAAATTGGGTTTAGGGTGGTTCAAGAGGAATTCCACACCAGACTCTTGGACACGGTACTTGTGATCCATATGATGAGAGGACATTGGTGCAGAGGGTGGCTTGTCCCATGGAGATTTAGCTGCTTGAAGAAGCATGGACGACATGGGCAAAGTGATGGAGGTCAACATGTCCAGTTGGACCACATCAAAAACTGCATCTGTGACCACTGGTTTGGGTTGCATAACAGATAGACCCAGGGAGTGCGCCATCATCTTTATTAAGTCTCCATAAGAAGTGAGGTCTTCGGAGGGTGAAATAGGCAGGTCATCCACAACCTTCAGCTTGGGTGAAGGGTCATCTGGGGAACGATGCACATCGGAAGCTTCGTCTTCAGACTCCCTCTCCGATGAATCGGACGAAGCAGCTAGCGGGGGTGGAGGTTGGATAAGGATTCCAGTGCCCTGTCCCTGCTGCTGAACTGGAGGAGGAGGTGTCAATACTGGTCACTTGGGGATCGGTGGAGTAGCCAGTCGATGTCGATCGTATGTCAGAATCAGGGCCTGTTTCGGTATGGAGGTGGGTGGCATCAATGGATGTGGAGAGCGGTGTCATACGTCCGCACTGGCACGATCAGGTGGCCTGGAAAGGGAGCCCGATGGAGGGGCATGAAAGGGCCTCAGGGAATGGGATCGGTGTGAGGAAAAATGATCCCAATCCAAATGGGCCGCAGGAGTCAGCTATGGCATGGTTGACGACAGAGAATAAGCCCCATAAGGATATTGGAAGTGGTGCTGGTCCCAGGGCATCACAGGGTGCATCGGCGATGGATAGCCCCATTGAGGAGGGACCAGTGATCTATGTCAAGGTGATCGATCTTGGCGATTGGGGTGCCTGCCCCTGTCCAGGGGGGCATGATAGACCAGAGGTTCATCGATATCGATTGGTCGAGCTTGATGACGGCAGAGTTCGGTGCCAATGGGTGAATAGGATTGGTCGGAGAAGGGTGACTTAAAAATGGACCCATCACGACGAGGGGAGCATGTGAAGACCTCTACTCAGTCGACCTCGGAGAAGTCCTGAGTCTCAAGGATATGGTCCGGCATCGGTGGGTCCAATTGCCATGTTGGCGAGTCCAACAAGTGTACGGTAGGGGGCTCCAGAGACATCATGGGCACATCCGCAGCTGGGGCCTCGAGGGCAAGAGGTGTGGAGGAGGCAGGAAGCAGTAACGAGGCTGCCGGTCCGGGCACTGAGCCCTGCTTTGGGGTTTACCAGTGGTGGACGCCGAGGTCTTGTGCCATTTCTCCAACTTGTCCTTCTTCTTAAGGGGAGTGGAGGACACGGACTGTGTCGGCACTGGATGCTTCGATGTCATTCATACGATATCGGAAGCTACCTTCGATATCGGTGCTCATGCAGGGTCTATGGTCGAAGAGGTCGCAACTGCCGCGGTTGATATCAAAGACTTAGACGGATGGTTGAAGTACATGGGACCAGAAGCTGTGGTAGTAGTAAGGAGAAGAGCCGATTCCAGGAGGGCCACCCTAAGGCAAGCTGCCCTATTCCTGCGTGTCTGATTAGAGAATTTAGCACAGTGCACGCAGGACTCCAAACAGCGCGTCTCGCCCAAACAAAAAATGCACAAAGAATGTCCATCAAGTGGGGCGAGCTGGAGATGCTGGGCACGAAAATCCGTTGAGCTTTCTACAATACCGATGGATTCCAGCGCAGGCGCAGTAAGCCATAGGTGTCAAGCACAGAGACCACATCGAAGATCCAGCTCTTACCTCACAGAGTAATTCTCATCTATCTCTTAACATACTCCCCATTTTTCAAAAAAAGAAAAGGAGAAAGGTGCAAACAACCATGAGCGTGGTTCTGCCTTCATATCATGCTAGAAGGCCAAAATAATCCTAAATCAGTACTGCACACAATACATGGAAGACCTAGACACAACATAAACTAAAAATATCACCTCACAGGATAGTCCGGTCGTCTCCAAAAAGCTCAGCTCAGATTGACCCACAGCCAAGAAAAATTGCCTCACCATTTCTTGAACTGGTACAGCACACCTATCAATGGACCAACAGTGCAATTCTATGCAAATTTACACCAGTCTAAACCCACTGAAATCAATGGGCTTAGATTGGAGCAATTCTGCATAGGATTACATTGTGAGTTATAAATTAGCAAAGCACCATGTTAAATCTTACCCCTGCCACATACTCACTAGCTGGCCTTAAACAAGCATTAAGAAAACTCTCTCTTAGCCTCAACTCCTGCCATACAAAGATAACATTTCTCACCTACTTTGTAGGACTGCTGTCAGAATTAAAACAAGATAATGTATATGAAGTACTTTAAAACTAAAAGATTAGTCTAAGACCGAAAACATCTGGGCTGCATTTTACTGATCTGAACCAAGATTATTTTCAGGCTTTTCGTGTACAGAAGGCAAAAAGTAGTTTACGTCAACATTCCATTCTGGACTAAAGATGTTTTTTTTCTTTTTAATTTTGCTGGTCTTCCAAAGACAGAGATTGTGCATGAATAAAACAAGCATATCTACGGTTTTGGAAATGAAACAGAGGATGTGGAGAACATCAAAACCCTAAGGAATCAAAGGAGCTAAGGGATTCCCTTTAACTATTCAACAAATAAACTGGAGGAAAGACTTCACTGGCTAATGCTGTGGCCCACACACTGCACTAGGAAAAAAAATACTGGGCTTGGTGCATATGCAACAATGCTCATCATCATAATCTCTGCTGATTTTCATCATCAGTTTTATACGCGTGACCAGAATTCCTCTCCAATGAACACACACCACACCAACCCATATATCTGGAACTTGTTACATTTCATAGATTAATGTCTGAACAACAAACTGCTGATGAGTAGAATCCAGTGCCCAGGCATCTGGAATGATACATGTTTACCACAGAATTTTAGCTAGGCAATTTGGCAACTAGTGCAGAATGTGTAAAGTGCACCTTGCACACAACACAACAATAAACCTGTAGCAGTGTCCAGCTGCAGCCACACCCACTGCTAAAGAGGGTTTACCAGGCAGACACCTGCCTATACTTTAATTCTCGCTCCGTGAGGGAAGAGACCTATGCTGCTTGCCATGCTCTGGGGGTATCCATCAAGGGCACTCCCAGCCTACACTTAGACACATGGATAAATCAGACAGTCTTTATTCTGATGCTCAGTGTTTGAGGTGACTGTTCTTTGCTCCTCCCGTATGTTGTCACGCCTGAGTTTCCTCATTCTTCTAAAGAAGTCCAGGAGTTATGTCACTCCCAAGGCTCAGCACAGTCTATCTTGTTCAGTTCATAAAAGTAATAGGAGCCAGTTCATATCCTAATTCAAACAGGAAACTCTCAGAGCTACCCATGATCTCTCTGCCTAACCTACTTTAAAGGGTTTTGCAGAGATAAATCAGGATGATTTCAAGCCTGCCATCCTGAGCTTCCAAGAAGAAGAAGAAGAAAGACGCCAATATCTTTGCCTTGCCAGGCTGTATCTTTACAACATGCATATAGCGATTTTCTCTCCCCTCTACTATGCACTCACAAAAGTACTCACAAACTCTGCACTTTTCAGAAATTTAACATAAGTGCATCTAAAACTGCCATTCTATGTTTCACACATACAAGAACTGCTTGTTAAGATACATGCAGCCCAAGTGAAAAGTGCTTTAAGTGTCCTGTGAACTGAACTGTAACCAGGAAGTCCCTGCTTCAGATCTAGCCTCTACCACAAACTTCCTAGCGGTCCTTAGGCAAGTCACTGTCAAACTCAGGGGAAAAAAACCCTAAAAAAAATCTGGATTCTAGAATAAGCATACCAGTTTATCTTATAAGGTTGTGAGGATAAGGTTGTGAGGATAACATGTGTTATAAGGTTGTGAGGATAACATGCCCTGAATACTCGAAAGAATTATGTTATTTAAATGCTAAGAATTTTCACTACACGTATGTATTTAAATGTTAGTCACAGAGCTCACAAAGAGCATTAAACTGCCAACCCACACTGCCCAACCTGATAATGCAGTTCTTCCAACACCACCTTCTCCCTGAGCCTGGTACTTTCTTCATCAACACATCAAACCACATGTTACAATCCAGTTCCTCTTGACAACCCCAGCCACACTGGGTGGGAATCTGTGAACTCATGTACCCCAGATGCAGACGACACACAGTAAAAATACCCAGTCACCAAATTTTGGCCAACATTTGTCTCAGCATCTACTATCACTATATACCTCAAGCAAATGACACAAGGACTTGTATCATTCCAATAAGACTGTGCCACCAATGAGCCTCAGGCAAAGACAACACTCAAACAAAGGGGGCGTCCTGATTTGCAGCTTCATCTCTCAGCTATGTGGGTGCAAGATTCTAACAACGGATGGCAAAAAGGATGAGTTCTGTGCTCTCCTACTTTTTCTAGCCACCACCACCATCACAACAAGCAGAAATCCAACAGGCGGAAACAAGTCTCAGGTGCCCTGCCCAGGGGAGCGGGGGAGAGCTTACCATTTTACATGTCTCCATGCACCTACTTCTGTTTCCTCTGAATGGATCCAGGAGAAAGGAATTTACACAGCCTGCGTTTACACCTCCAAGAGAAAGCAGCAATCAAGCCGTGGCCCAACTGCAGCCTGCAAAACATCAGTCCTTTCTTCAAAAAGAACCCATAAGGTCTCCTTCTCAGTGGTCAGGGTGATATGCCTAAATCTTAAGCAGGGGAGGGGGAGTCCTCTTTTCTGCTGCTTAGGGCCAGGTGATAGAGGAAGTGGGACAACAAAGCACAGGAGGGGGGGTCCTCCACCCCAAGCAGCTGCACTTGCCTCACGCCCTCCAGTGCTCACTGCTCAAGGATGAGGCAAAAAGGCAGCTCTGCTTGTGGGATGCCCATCAGAAGCTGAGCATGCTGCTGGCACACCCTCCCCTTTACATCAGCTCCTATGATCACTGCCACCCTACCCATAAACCAGCTACAGTCCTGGTTTGCGATTTCCAATTCCCGCCATTGTCCATTGACATTTGGTTTATCCAAATGGCTCACTTAGAAGTAGGGCTGCCAAGTCAGCCCGGGGGGCGGGGGATCCCCCGCTACAGGGGTTCCCAATCCGCCGGCCAGCATTCGGTCGGCGGGGGGAACCCCACCCACGAAGTCGTCCATCCAGGACGACTTCCCCCACATAATGATGTCACCCGGAGGTGACGTCAGCACGTTGGGGGGCATTGCCAGAGCGTCGCCCTGGCAACGTCCCCCAACATGCTGACGTCACTTCCGGTGACGTTGCCAGGTGCGCGCGCCGGGGAAGCTCCCAGCCGGAGGACGACTCCCCCCCGCCGGTGAGTACTAAAGACCTGGCAACCCTACTTAGCAGTCCATTCCCAAAGGTGTTTATTTCTTAAAACATTTCTATGCCATCTTTCACACCAACCAGGGTGGCTAATAATGCCATTCATTTCTACAGCGTGATGCTACAGACCAAGCTGTAGCACTTCAGAGGCCACAGGGCTGGAAACCAGTGTGATTTGGGGGGGGGGGAGGGGTGAGATTTGTCAGTGGAACACTTTGACAAGATGAAGAGCTTCCATAACCCAGTTGTGCCTGTTTTTCATGCATAGCACGTAGTATGTACTGCTAGCACTTAAAAGATTATTACGGCAGGAGAGAACGTTATTTGAAGAGCAGCATGAGAACAGCAAATGGGAGAAATGCCAATTATTTCCCAATCTAAAAAAGAAAAAAAAAAGAGGAACACTACAGGTAAGACCGTGGTAAACTAGCTCTTTGGCAGCCCTGATCCTTCCCCTCTCTAACTCATCACAGGAATCTTGTCACTTAATTGAAAATATGAACAGGAGACCCTAGGCACTCATGGAAGTTATGTTAGACACTGCATCAACACTCATCAGTCAGCTCTAGTATTGTGCTCACAATCCTCTTTTCAGAAACAATTCTGCCTGTTACACAACAATACTATGTGATAATCTTAAAAAGAAAGATAATCTCCATCTCCTGAGGGAGAGTGACTAGCCAAGGTCACCCAGAGAGCCACATGGCTGAACAGGGATTGGACACAATCTAGCCACTACACTGGCTCTTTTGAAGTCAAAGGAAAAAATGAGACTTTACCATCAAAGGCATGCACTGTAATTCTCAACAACTCTTCCTCTGGATACCTACCTGGTGCCCACCTTACAGTCCTTCAGGAGATGCGCCAAAACTTCAGTTTTTACCCAGGCTTTTAACTGAGGGTTCCATCTTTTTTAAAACTAATTTTATGATCTGCCTCAAATAGGGCTGCCAGCCTCCAGGTGGGGCCTGGGGATCTCCCACTTTTTCAGCTGATCTCCAACTGACAGACAGCAGCTCCCCTGGAGAAAATGGCTGCTCTGAAGGGTGAACTCTATAGCATTGTACCATGCTGAGGCCCCTCCCCTCCCCAAACCCCACCTTCTCCTGGCTCCACCCCCAAAGTCCCCAGGTATTTTTCAACCCAGACTTGGCAATCCTAGCCTCAAGCCTGAGAACAGTTTTACACTGTTTTATGTCTCTTACTTGTTTTTTATGGCTTGTTTTATTATTAATAGTTTTTGACTTTTTGTGGTTTTGTTTTGACTTTGTAAGCCACCTTGAGGAAGTTTCTGGAGAGGCAAGCATTGTGAATTTTCTAAACAAAGAACAGAAACGCCATCAGGAAGAGCTGGCCACAGGCAAGCTCAAGGCTATTAGTGCACTCTAAGCAGCATATCCCCATTCCACGTCCAGGGAAGTCAATGGGAAGTGAAGTCAAGTGAAGTCAAATATAGCAGGATGCTAAAACACACAAAGCTTGAGCAGACTGGGGCACCACTGTAGCACAGCTGCATCACCAATGACTTGCATTTAAGAGATCTGGTATTAACACACCAGAAGGCAGCTTCAGATCTTTTTGACTCATACAGAGCCAAAGCTTTAGTGGTCACTGCAATTGCAGGAGTCAAATTTAAGAGTGACATCATTAATGCCATGTATCCAGGAGTTCCATGAGCAAAGCACTCTAAACCCTCTTTGGATGGATTTGCATGGTCTTGCTGGACAAAGAAGTCTCTGCTTCCTCAGACAGCCTGAGTTCTGTGTTATTGGTGACAGGAAGAAGAGGACATGGTAGGACGTGGCAGGAAGAATGTGGTTGCTAGGAAAACTGCTGAAGATCTGAAAAATCCTTGAGAATTGTTTGCAAGGGATCTAATAAATTCCAGAGACATGCTTGATCTTGCATGGGAATTCTTAAAATTCTCAAAATCCAAAACTGGTATTAGTCATGATATCAGATTTGGCCATTATATTTATACCCAAGCTTTCTCTTAAAACAAACAACCAAACCTCAACCAAGGCAGCTAACAAGAAACAAAACAAAACTGTATACAAGTTAAGTGAAAGCAGGCCCATGCAAAAAGCCTCCTTGTCATCTCACTCTCTCTTCCACTACCTGCTGATGGAGAGATGAGTAGGGGTGGGCTGGGCCTGGAAAGAGCATCTCTCTTCTCTCCCTTCCTGTGGGATTTTGTTGTTGTTGTTGTTCAGTTGCAGTCGAGTCCGACTCTTCATGACCCCATGGATCACATCATGCCAGGCCTTCCCGTCATGCTCCAGAGTTTGCTTAATTTCATGTTTCTTGCATCAATAACACTGTCTAGCCATCTCATCCTTTGCCGTCCCCTTCTTTGTCCTCCAGTCTTTCCCAGCATCAGGGTCTTCTCCAATGAGTGCTCCCTGCTCATTTGGTAGCCAAAGTATTTGAGCTTCAGCTTCAGTACCTGGCCTTCCAGGGAACAGTCAGAGTTGATTTCTTTTAGGATTGACTGATTTGATCTCCTCGCAGTCCAAGGGACTCTCAAGAGTATGTGGGATGGTTGCTGACAAAATCACTGAACAGTTGGCCAGGCAGGCTGATTGAAAGGGCCTCACCCTAATGTGGCCTAGCTCATCTTTCATTAGGAAGTGTTTTTACAGGGTATAGTGGAACAAGCCTGGCTCTAAACTGCAGGAGGACTGGTGATTTAGTAGCCATGGATTCCACGGCATCAGTGAGGCCGGGTGAAGGTTGTACTAGCTGGCAAGACTAACTTCACCTGCTGATCCCCATCAGACAAGCACTGAACTGTGAGAAGAAATGTGTTTTGGAATAAGCCTATGGGATTCACTGACCTTTTTAAACTCTTCCTTGCAGGGGACAGTCAACACAAAATATTACCAGCATTTTAATCACAGGAGGTTTCTAACAAAAGGTTCAAAGTGCATTCTTCCTGACAGGTAAGCACTGTAATGCTCTGGCCCCCTAGGACTTTCCTTGTTAGAGAAGCCCAATAGGAATCCATGTTTCCTGCAGTACTTCAGTATCAGAACGCTGTTATCAGTCTCTGCAACACCAAGTTCACTTCAGTCACAATAGGCTTGAGGTAGAGGTATGTGTTTGTGTGGGGGGGGTGTAATCTGAACAATGGTTAACTATTGTCTCTTCCAACAACAGATCCTGCACTTTCTTGACCCTAACAGTGTATAACGTGCTGGGCCCTGAAAAAAATATTTGTGCATCCCCCTCAAAAAAATTCTTACCTCCTGGAACATATTTTGAGGACAATATATACATACATACAAACACACAAACACACACACAATCTGGTGACTAGCCCAAGGGACAGAAGTAGCAGTTCCTCCATATTCCCTGATAACCAGCAAAGGAGTGACTGGTGACTGCCACTGAGGAGGCGGCATAGGATATGGATCTCAACCCTCCCCACAGACACTGGGTCCCAGGATCCCCTGCCCTCCTTATACGTTCACTGTGTGCAACTGCTATTTCTATCACCTCCCAAGCCTCCAAGCACCTGAAATGAGCACCAAGAAAGCCTAGTTTCTAGCCTTCATAACAGAAGAACCATTGGATGATGTGCCCGGATTGGGGGTGGGGGGGGGGGGGGAGAGACCTAAACATTGTCTTAGCCACATGAATAATGGCTACAGCAGACTAGAAAGAGAATGTATATTTGTGGGCCCAGAACAAAAACTTCACACCAGACAAGCTGGAAAAATACCACTTACTGAAAAAAGTGTGCATGACACCACATTTCCCTTTTATTTTTTGAAAGGCCAATAGAATTTACCCAGTTGGCGCTGGATGATTAAACAGCCATGTTTACCCCAAGACATCTGAAATGACAAGTCAGCTCTACAATATCACAGTAGGCTTCGAAAGTTTAACACCTTAACATATCTGCTCTCCAAGTTTTCAGGATGTGATGACATTTTCAGTTTTGATATAACCAATGAGGTCTAATAGATTCAGTGTTCATTTAGAAGCCAGTCTCCCCAAAGAGGATATTTTTTATTTAACAAGATTATAAATCTAATATAGGCATAAGAGAAAATATGCTAAAATTATGTACACGTCGTACCTGATGCTTGCAAGGTTTGCAAAAATCTTGATAGGCATCTCCAAATTATATTGGCAATGTAATAAAGAGGTGAGCACCTTGCTTCATGTTTGGTAGTCCCGCCCACCAGTTCAAGAATTTTGGACCAACGTATTTAGGGAGATAAATAACATCCTAAATTGCAACCTAACATATGCACCTAAGATAGCTCTGCTAACTATTTTACCAGACAGTTTTCCAAAGGAAAGAACATATGCTCTTAAAAAATGATTGGTTGCAGCCTGGCAATTCCTAGTGCAGGCTTGAAAGCAATCGTATTTGCCAAGTACAGATGAATGGATTTGTAAGGCATGGCACACTGTATTGATGGACAAAGTTGACAGCATATAAGAAGATCTGTGAAGGTAAAATCAACACTCAGGAATAGCTAGTTGAAACATGTCTCCCATTCATTAGATACTAGAATGGACATAAACCAAAGGAGCAGGTGAAAGAGGAAATCTTAAGATATATTTCACAAATTGGTCAAACACATGTAAGTTTAAGATGTATTATTAAGAAGCAGCCTCGGTTCTTTCCTTTAGTTGATTAAAGTCTGAATGCTGGACTGAGTTTGGTTTATGTGTGTTCTTTCTTTCGGCTTGTATAATTGCTTATAAGTTATTGAGTATGTTAATACAATGTAAATAAATGTGTAATGTGTAATGTCAATAAACACGTATTAAGATAAAACAAAGAAGATTTTTTACCACACCTTTCTGCCCTTACATGGCCCCCAAGGGGCTAATAAATTAAAACCTCATCTGAAAAACCATTAAAACCAACAAACAAATACAACATTAAAACAATTTAAAATCAGAGCTTAAAATAAATACAAAATATAAAAGCAGACACTAAAACACTGGGAAGGGAGGGAAGGCGGGAGGGAGGGAAGGAAGATCACTAAGAGAATGCCAATCCAAGCAAAAAAATGGTCTTCACCTACTGGCAGAAAACAGCAACAGAAGGGGACACACTAATCTCGGTGGCGAGAGTTCCAGAGTTTTGGTGCCACTACTGAGTAGGCCCTCTTCTGGGTTGCTACCTGCCTAGTCTCAGAAGGTGGGGGCACCTAAAGCAAGGCCTCCAAAGATGACCGCATTGACTGGGAAGGTTCATAAGGGCGTAGGAGGTCCTTCAGATATGATAGAGAATACAGTCTGACTCCAACAAGTGCTTACAAGCAACATGCTGCCCATCTGTTTCAGCAGTCATTCTTCCAACCCTTCTGTTCTACCAGATTTCCAGAGAAAAAGAATGTTCTGTCATATTTGTTTGCCTTTTAAAAAAAAAATACACCCCTTTTGGGATTAATCTTTACCACAGTGAACTCCATGCATCTGCTAAACAATGAAACCTGCCTGCCACCTGAAGTGCCTCCAGTTGGTTTAAAGTGCAGCAACCAGTTTAAAGTGCAGCAGCCAGTTTCCTTAGCAACTTGCGGCTCACAAAACAACACATCACTCTCCACTGAACACAGAGACCATCTTGGAGATCACGCCAGCTTCCAAGCCTCTCTAAGAGACCCTTCTTCCTCTTTTCTTAAGGACAATAGACTCCCAGCATTAGTTAAATTCCACTGGAAACCATCAAACTCCCCAGCTAAAGGTTACAGCCTCTGAATGGAAGGCATCAACTTAAAAATCAGGGAACTCAAGCCAATGCAGGGAAGAAAACAAGGGCCTCGATGCACTCTGAACAACAATCTAGGGCTCCTTGTAAGTCTTGGCTTCCCAAACCCAATGAAACCAGTTCTTAACACAGAGCCATACTCTCCCTCTCGCAGAGGCTATTAAAGGAAGAGAAAGCTATTTCTAGTTTTAAATGTGCCTTGGGGCGACACTTTAAAAGCCTAATGTACATGAGACAAAATAAAAAGCCAAATTAAATATGCAACAGAGAATTTGCACAGGCAATTGAAAATAAAAACAAAAAGAACCTCTTGTCTTTGTCACACAAGTCATTAGAATGGCGCATGAGCATCTTCTCAGTCAGGGGAAAATGCCATTAACACACACTCATTTTTAAGCCAAACTAGAGAGGGATGGAACAAAAAAGCTGGCCAGTATAAACATCCTGCCAGAACTGCAGGCTTATCCATCCACCAGCCACATACATACATAGATTTATACATACATACATACATATTGACATAAAACACAATGCAACCCTAAGGCTCAGTATGGCAAATAAGCCAACACATCAATATATCTTGAATCCTCAGCCCAATTACATCAGTGCAAGGGCCAGAAATGGACAGCACTGGAGGCACATGAAGGGAAAAGTGGGACCTAGGCAGCACTCTAAATTCTCTCAACGCAAGGTTCCGTCCCTCAACACTACTACGTTACACTGGCAAAAGCGCTAGCATAAATACTCTCTGATTATTCTGCTAAATCCCTGCTTCTCTCTCCATGCCAACCTCATTCCAACATTGCAGTCCCATCACTTTGTCAAAAAGATTCTTAAAAGGGAGTATGGTGGCCTCAGTCCAGGTTTTTGGACAATACTCCTCCTTCCAGCAGGTCAACGATTCCTGTGAAGATAGGACTGAGAAAAGCTGGAGGAGAGATTTATCTCCTAAGCTTGGCTATAGTTATTTATTTTTAAAAAATTATTAACCACCAAAGCTTACAACATAAACAAAACACATAGAATATTTTTACATTAAAAACTGAAAAGCCAGAATTTAAAATCACAACTCAGGACTGCTAGTAAACGTTAACCAAATGCAATCCTAATAAAACTGTCTGTAACCACCCCCCTAAAGACTGAAAGGGAGGGGGCCAGGCACACCTGCCTTGGGGGGGGGTGCTGCCACTGAAAAGCCCCTCTCTCCTGTACCCACCAAACAAGCTTCTCTGAATGCTGAAACAGTCAGGAGGGGCCTCTTCCAGTTATCTTAATCCCCAGGCACAAACATAGGGTCCTTCAGATATCCTGGTCCCACGCTATGCAGGGCGTAACTATATGGAGTGACTATATATTGGGGCACTCCTATCTCCCTTTCCTCCCAAAGGGACCCAAACCAGCAACAGAAATTTCCAAACAACCACGTTTAAATTTACCAGACCAAGAAAGAAAACAAATACATATTCTTGGCAGGGCCTCATTTACTGGCTATCGTAGGCCCTAGGCTGCAAGCCGGGGGCTAAGAGCCAAGGTCCAAGAGCCCTTTACTCTTGCCCTTTGTCTTGTGCCTCTGACCATCCCCATGCTTAGGTACAGTGCAGGAAAACACCAAGTCAGCACTCAGTGGCAAGCTCTTGCAAATTTCCTTCCCTGCCAGCAGCTCATTCACACAAGACATGAAGTCCAAATGATACATACACAGACCACATACATGATAACTGTCCTCATGATCCATTGAGGCCTCATGCAGTGAAAATCCTCAGCATTAATGCCATCCTGTAGCAGAGAAGTCTGCTATCTAACTACACACATATTCATTTCTAGCTCTCTCTTTTTGGAATCTGAGAACTTCCAGTCTCTCTGTTCTTGTTTTATCAGTTAGGCAGTAGACGAAAATGGCTCCTGATCTGCCTTCTGAATGCCATTCATCACATTAAACATTTCATGTCTCTCCTTGTTAGCGTCCTCTCTAATTTGAACTATTCCATTCCTGTCAGCCTCTTCACACGAGAGCTTATTCAAGACTTTAATCATTGTGTTGGCCTTTCAAAATAAATAAATAAATGCAGTTCAGTGAAGTCTCTTTAAGAGGAGACAACTAGAGGCTTCCAAACAAGGACAAATAAAGTGATTCACAGCAGTGTTTAACTTCACTTATTTTCTACCATCTCTTCCTGGTGACAGCCTAATATCTCATTTGCTTTTGAGGCTCCAGCTACACAAGCAAGTAATGGAAGTGTATTCAGTTGCTCATAAAGGTCCTTTCGCTGACTGTTATTCTGGAAGAATGTAGTGATTTAAAATTTCTCTCATGGGTACATCATTCTGCATTTATCCACAGTACTTCTGGCCATTCATATAGCTCAACAAAGGGGCCTCTGAATTCCCACACTTCCTTCAGGCTCTGAATAGTTTTATCAGCCACTTTTTTCTTCAACAGAGATGGTTCAAATTCCAAGAGACTGCAAGAGTGGCGTGCTCCCCTATACTAACCACTCACAGTGGGCTTGAAACCTGCAGAGCTGAATGAATACTATGTACAAACATACACAGGATATATTTCTAATATGATCAAAGGTAACAAAAATAAAACACTATGTGCATTTCACTGTACTGCGTAACACTGTTAAATTGGAAGTCAAGGATTTCAATTTTTTCGGTGGGGGAGGGCTTCTATCACTAACGGTTGTGTGGGTAAAAGTATGTATGAATACAACATTGTAAGATTTAAAAGCAAAAAAAGGCTTTCGAATTATCAGGGGCAAAGCTGCAGTGCTTTATACGATTCTTTTACTCTTTCCCATGGTTACTAATCCTTGGGCTTTCAACCTACAGAATCATGCACATTATTGTTCCTTTCTTCGTCCCTTGAAAAAGAGCCTAAGTTCTTTTAAAGCTTGGGTCTCGGCAAGAGTCATATACCAAAGTTACATGGGCTGTAATGGATCTTGACTGGAGCTAACTGGGCTGCCTTGTGACATCACATGGTTCCACTATGGCCTGTGTCTTCAGTGAGCTGACAGTGCTCTGGGCTGACAATGTTCTGACTTCTCCCAAAGAAAGTTTCTCCTCCACATGAATGTGCATGTGTGGATCAGAACACTGACTGTAAGCCCAGAGAACAGCTGAGAGTTGACATTTCAACCTGCCATCCAACTACTTGTTGCCTCCCTACAGTGAGATATTTCTCCACAGGGGAGGGGGACTTCTCGCTACATCCCAGAAAAGAAGATGCACCAATAGTTTGGGCAAAGTGGTACACCACACAACTTTGGTCCACAAGCCACATGTTGTGCATACAAGAGTTTAGGTATCAAGCACGAGTGGTGACAAGCAAGCAAATGTAGGTCAATGTGCAATGTTCCCTCAAAGAACTTGCCAGCTCTGCAATGGCAAAGACGTTTTTCACTTTGGCAAGTGCTTTTAAAGGGAAAGGAATTGGCGGCACTCCACATAAAAGAGCTTTACAACCCAAGGCTTGCAGCAGACTTTCGTTTACAGCAGAGGCTTTTCTGTCTCTCAAAAGCAGTTGTCTTTGGCTGCCTTCAAAATGGCCACCTTCAACATCAAGCGCCACATTTCTTCCCACACTTTTCAGCTCTTTAAAGGGTGTTTTTTTTCCTTTTGCAGCTGAGCTAGGCTGTAGCATTACAGCACAGTATGGCACAAAAAGGAGGGGTTTCTAGGCTGTGGGCAGGCACTGAAATCACCAGCGCCTGTGCACTTATGTGCAAATGCTAGGGAGGAGGGGCAGCAGCAAATATATCATGGATGGGGGTGCACAGATATCATTCTTGTTCCACTTGCTCCTGCTGCTGTGACTGGGACACATCCCTGCATGCAGAAACAGCCTTTGTGGTACAAACAAAACCCCAATTTACAGATATGCCCAAATTCTGCACATTTCCTGAAAAAAAAATCTGCTTTACCAGGAAGTGTATATGTTATAAAATATTAGCACTTGTTGCAAATATTTATGCATTTTCTGACAAAAAAATAAAAAAATTAAAGGACAAGCAGGTCAAAACTTTTTAAAAAATCAGGTTAAAAGTAAAAAAAAATCACACATTCATTAATTTAGATAAGACTGAAGATCATGAACACTGAAGATACTCAATTCTTCATATTTAAAAAGGTGTTTCCCTTGTATTTAGCATACAGACCACTCAGTGGAGGAATTATCTTATTATTACAGGTGATACTGCAGTGGGATTGAATTTTACAGCTGGAAAGTAGTAAACAACAGCTGGCTACCAAACCCAGTACAGCTAGTGGATGCTTGCCAATATGATTTCGCATATGGATCTCAACTACAAAATACTGAGCTTCTTTCACTTAGGATTTCACTTTTAACAGAGGATATATAGCCCAACTAATTTTCATTGGGAGGGGATTAAAAATATTTTAATCTCCCAGTCTTTATCTGGCTTCTGACAGAAGTGGGTGGAGCCTAATCCAAACTATGTATCAGACAGAAGGGGAAGACCACAAATTTACACGACCCTTTATTATCTTTGCCTGCAAAAGACAGCTATGTGTGGTCTTTTCTCCTATGAATCTGTTAAATAGTGGGTTCCACGAAGCAGCAGATTCACGACTAGTGATCAGCTCTACTTTATTAGTGATCTCAGCAAGCACAACACTGAACTCTAGGGCCCCAGCCCTGTTTAAATAGTATGCAGTTGCCTCACCCAAACATACCCCACTCCCGACAATTGGCTATTTACATAACATTGCTTCTTGACTGGTTACTTCCAGAGTCCTGGTGGGTTATTGTTCTTGGGCTCCAAGCTCAGCCAGTCTCTGGTAGAACAGTCCTGGAACGTTTCAGTCCCAATACATAACAGAAACTTTCAAAAGATACCAGAGACTTCTTGGGATCTGCACACAGCAGTCTTAGTTATTTTAGGAAGCTGTACATAAGAAGGAACATTTTGGTCATTTCAATGTTTTTCAAAAAAGCTAACAAGATACATTTCCACTAAACCAGAGAGACCAGGTGGTAACAGCATTATTTTTCATAATGCAATCTCACAGCACACTTGCCTTCTCTGCACATGGCATCATTCCTTCATGGAAGTGTGCCAGGGTCTTGGAAAACAAATATCACCGCCACAGTCTTTTGACATCTGTCACCACTTTTCCTCTCACTAGAAACATATGCTCCTGTCAGAGCTTGGGTAAGAAGCTGCTGCCTCAGTAGTTATTTCTAGTTGACAACATGCTTTGACACAGCAACTGCTCAAAGTCTCCGGTGTTCAGCATGGCTTCCCACAAACCAGAGGAATATCTGTCTCTGCCAGAGAAGCTGCCACTCAAGCTGTTGAAGGCCTTCTCTTTCGCGCTTTCTCTTTTTGCTTAGCTGGTAACATTAGAGATAGTCTAGAAGTCCTTCAAGAAACCAGCATGTGTAGGGAGTCTGTCCAAATACAACATACACATACACCCCAAATCACCACAGGCAGGAGAGCTGGTAAGAGCCAGCTGAGAGCATTTGTTCTAACCCTCTGGTCGTCTCTGACACATACAGCAAGGCAGATGACCCAGCTGTGCTAATTCAGGCAGAAGATGACTTAATAGGAACCTGGATTTCTGGGTAAGGAGGAGATCTTTTAAGCCAGCTCTTTGCCAGTGGTTAAAAAAAATCAACAAAAACCCAACCCTAGACACATTTATGCACTCTACGGTCTGCATGAAACCTTAGCCTCCGGGCTTTATTTTACAGAGAGAGACAGAGAGAGAGAGCATGAACGAGAACATTAGCCTAAAGAATAAGAGGGAAAATAATCCAAAAAGACACTAACAATTACAGTATTGCAATTTTTACTGATGGGGGAGCCATTCCCAAAAGCAGTAAAACCATTCATTCTGTTTGAGATGTCCTTGGCTGTAAGGTAACCAAACTCTTCCACATTCCTTCAGACTTCTGAGGTTCTGAAAGTGAAAGACTTGTGAGGGAGGCATAGCTGTTGCTTAGGAAGGGTTTTCTCCCAACTGCATTTTCTGAAGGTTACTTCATACAAAAGCAAACCCAAGTTCCCAGAACAACTTAGCTACTTAAAAAAAAAGTTTGCAAACATTTTTGTTGCATTAACATGTTACATTCCTATAGAGCAGGGATGTCAAACATGCGGCCCGGGGGCCAGATTAGGCCCTCGGAGGGCTTCTATCAGGCCTGCCCTGGAACTGTCCATCTCCTGCTTCCAGTTCTGTTGCTGCTGCTGCATCATGGCTTGCTTTGCCAGATGCTCTCAATCGCTCAACTATTTCATGTTTTCCCTTGGGTCCTAGACTCAGAACTCTGAGCATGAGATTTCTGTGGTGAACGTCAATAAATCAAAAGTAGGTTTGCAGCTTACAGATACACCACTGAACAGCATACTCAAGATTGCAATAGCACAGACATTTTGATGCAATAATTCGAAGCAAGAGGTGTCAGTTATCAGAGACTGTTAAATAAACAAAATATTGCAAAAGTGCCAATGTTTTAAGCATGTTTTTATTTTAAGTTTAAAAACACTTTGTGTTTGTGTCCTTTGTAACATTTATGTCTTAGCAACTTGGCATTGCATTTTATTACACACATGGCCCAGCCCAACAAGGTCTCATTAATGTCAGATCCAGCCAGAGGTCATTTCATAGAAAAAGAGGTGCAGGAGCTCATTAGCATAACTTATTTGCATATGCTACACCACCTGACATCACCGGAAGTATGTCAGAAGGCAAGAAAGAATGAAGAGAGAGAGAGAGAGAGAAAGAAAGGGGACAGCTACTAGTCCAAGCCTCAGAAATACCACTATTCTGGGAGGATAGCTTCAGTGGTGGCTGAAGCCTTCAGAAGGCTGGTCGGAGGAACAAGGACCTTTCCAGGGGACGGGGTCATTTTGCTGCAGTCGTGACACAAGCAGGCATTCCCCCACGGGGGGGGGGGGCTGGCACCAACTCCCAGAGCTGAGCTTCCCCAAGCTCCTGCTCGAAATGACCCCTGGATCCAGCCCTCATAACAAATGAATTCTGTTAGCCGAATTGCTCTGAATTTAAGATTAGCAATTGGCAAATAACCGGGTTACAGCCAACTATACCAAGGTCCCGCCCCTTCCAGGAATTCCCAGAACATAGGCACTGAGGCAGAGGACAGTTTAAATGATGTTTACTATAAAATGTTCTCAAGCATACAAAAACAGAATCACACACACAAATACACAGCTCCTAAGAAACTTAGATAGAGAAATAGCACTTTTGCATGAGCAGGAGAAACATTGGTTGGGAGATACTTTACCTATCTTGGAGATGGTTGTCCGTTCCAAAAGAACAATGGAGGGGTTGAAAAAGAAATAGGGAGCGTGCTCTGAACCGGCAGAAACACGCTTTTCTCTGTCTGCGTAGACCAGAGATCAAAGATGGAGGAAGGGTATTGGGATAGCAAGCTGGACTCAAGAGGGGTAAAAGCAGATAGGGGTCGTGGAAGCTCAAGAGACCGGCTGCATGGTAGGCAACCTCTTTTATTAGGTGATTTGGGGGCTGGCAGTGCTGGCCACATCCCCCTAACACACCTTCCAGGTAGTCTGTCCCTACAAACCCTATCATTGGTTAAAGGAAAATGAGGAGGGGATGCGGAGGGGTGGTCAATATTGCAACACTAGAGGCTAGACAGGAACTGACACCTGGGCAAGCTTGCGATGAGTCACTGATTCCTCCTATTGTTTCTTGATGGCCCTAGCTCAGCCAGTTGGTGGGCGGAAGTTTAGTTGCCAAGCAACCTCATTCACAGTCCAAAGTTCAGCATCTCGCTGGAATGTGTGGAATCCCACAGGTATGTTGGGGGGGTTGCCTAGCGTGAGTTGACAGGGGAACCCTTTTGCAATGGGATTCTTGCCTCCGTCTTTGTGTGAGCCATGGCGGGTGTGTGCTTCTTGGAATAGACTGGAACCTCTTACTGCAGTGAAGAGGGGATGTAGTCCTTCAAAGCATAACAACCCAATGTTCAAACTTATGAACATTAAAAGTCCATAAGAGCACGTGATGTGCCTTGCTAGGCAACAGTTCGACACCCCTGCTATAGAGGATGTTAGGTGTACACCTAAAAAAACCATAACTAGTGAAGTGCCTTTACTATATCTTATACAAGTGTTTAAAGTAGGAAAGAGCGTTACGCTCTAAAGATCAACACCCCCTGGTGGTCCCTGGCCCAAAGAACGTCCCTCTTGTCTCAACCAGGGCCAGGGCTTCTCTGTCCTGGCCCCAGCCCAGTGGAACATGCTCCCTATTGAGACCAGGGTCCTGCGGGATCTTCTTCAATTCCATAGGGCCTGCAAGACGGAGCTGTTCCACCAGGCCTTTGGTTGAGGCAATGGGTGCCCATATATGGCCTCCCTGGGGTTGCTGTCACCCGTCTATTTATTGACCACCGACAACTGGCCTTTAACTCACTGCACCATCAGACCAGAACTTTATAGCCAACTGACGCTGTTTCAAGCTGTACCCATTGTTTTAAGTGTTAAAATGTTTTATCGTGTTTTAAACTGAAATTGCATTTATTATAATGATGTTACCCGCCCTGAGCCCGCTCGTGGGATGGGCAGGATATAAATGCAATAAATGAATGAATGAATGAATGAGATGGGGTAAAAGGATCTGGCCTGTTCTTGTGCCTTGAATGAATGAATGAATGAAATGGATAAAAGGATCTGGCCTGTTCTTGTGCCTTTTACAAGCAGCCTCATCAGCTGCTTATACCTGCAGATGAAACTACTAATAAAGACACTAGGGCTGTGATCACACACACTAAATAATCCACTTTCAATGCACTTTCAATGCAGTTTCCAACTTGATCTTGCCAGTTCACACAGTAAAATCCAGTTGGAAAGTGCTCTGAAAGTGGGTTGAAAGGGGATTATTTAGTGTGTGTGTGTGACCGCAGCCTAGCAGAAAGGATTGGTTATACAATTGACAACCCTAGCTGGAAGGCCTGAGATAGGATTAAAGGTGACAAATTGGAAATCAGGGGGCAAAATGGCTGAAACAGTACAGAGATTATATGACGGCAAAAAGGGATAACCGCAAACCTGTTGTAATCGGGATCCCTGTTAAAGGGTTTTTTGAAGACTTAATTTTTAGATACTGAGCATGAGTTTTTGTAGGCTATTATAGGGTTGCCAGCCTCCAGGTGGGGCCTGGGGATCCCCTGTTTTTACAACTGATCTCCAGCTGAGAGAGATCAGCTCCCCTAGAGAAAATGGCTGCTTTGAAGGGTAGACTCTATGGCATTGTACCATGCTGAGGCTTCTCTCCTCCCCAAACCCCACCCTCTCCTGGCTCCACCCCCAAAGTCTCCAGGTATTTTCCAAAGCAGACTTGGCGACCCTAGGCTACTACCTTCTTCCACTAAATGCTAAGGGGATTGTTAGCTCCAAAGACAGAGAAACCAGTTGCTGGACTCTTCAAGGGATATTCATCAATACGGATTACTCATGTGTGTAAAGGAGGGGTACATCCACTCTCTATCCAAACCACTGGGGAATGGGGAAAATAACAGGCATGCTTCCTATATTTCTAAGAATTACACCGGCACAAGCACAAGAATGATCACTGGAAGATGTCACCGCAGATTTACAACAAAACTGACTGAATGATCAGTGCTGAACAGAAGCCATGTGCCAAACACTGTCTGCAAGCCAAAGATCTCAGCTACAGGAAACAGCAATACTCAACAGAAACCCTGTGCCCATTCAGTGGACAATGGATGGATTCTAGGCGAAAACAATACATAGCAAAGGGAATGAATCTAAGAGGCCAACTATTTTCAAGGCATGAGAAACCACTGCAAAAAAGTATAGATGCACTCAGGAACCCAACTGGTAGGTGGGGTTTGGCTGCAAGGGATCCAGCAGCTGGGATCCATATCACAACAGCTTTTCACAAGGGCTCATACTAAATGAAAACTGCACAATATCCCAATAGAATAAATGTTATGGGCCTTGAGTTTCTCATGCCAATACTTGTACAAAACTATGCTCCACCCACAGATCTCCCCAACTTTCTTTGGAGGAGGGGAGGCCAGTATGGTCTGAGTACACATGCCTTGCAGAGACTGGATGCAATCAATCCATTTGATTTCCTCCTCCAACAAAAATCCTCTAGCAGAAATTTATTCTAAAGTTTTGATGGGAGAGAACCACAAGAGAAAGGGGTGGAGGTAAATGAGATTTCCTCACAAGGGACGGCATGTATCACATGCTTGGCAGATAACAGAGAATGAGCTAATGGTGCAGACAAATCAGCCCCTAACCAAATTAATTTCTTCAGCTCAGGAAGAAGTGTTTGTATTGTAGAAACAGCTTGTCTCAACTCAAGAACACTAATCTAACTCTGCCAATAGGGCTGCCAAGTCAGCCCGGGGGGCGGGGGATCCCCCGCTATAGGGGTTCCCGATCCGCTGGCCGGCATTCAGCCGGCGGGGGGAACCCCACCCCTGAAGTCGTCCAGCCTGGACGACTTCCCCAGCATAGTGACGTCACCCGGAAGTGACGTCACCACGTTGGAGACGTTGCCATGGCGACGGGTGATGTCACCGGGCGAGCGCGCCAGGGCAGCTCCCAGGTGGCGAGGGACTCACCCCCGCCAATCAGTAAGTAAGACTTGGCAGCCCTATCTGCCAAAGCACCATACTGCGTCCTGTCCCCACTGAAAATAACTTCCTCTAGCAGGTACATCGACAAGTCCATTTTGTTTTTCAGATTTATACTGGTCTTCTCAATGCAAGTTCTCAATAACACAAAAAGACAAAGAAATGTTAAGGAACTTTACTACACCAGAAACAAGGTAGTATTAACAAAGGAGACTCTGAACAAAACTGACAAAATTATTCCAAATTCCTGAGCCTCAAAACCAAGTTAATAGGTATCAGCGTGACTGGTTGCCTGAGATTTTTCCAGCCCTGATGAGACAGGTATATAGGGTGACAAGTATGTTTACTTTCCTTGACTGCACCCATGATCCCATGAGCAAATGCAGTGCTCCTTTTCCTGCTACACAGCACTCTTTTTGGAAACCCGTGTTACACTTTTAATCAAGTAGCTGAGGACAATTTTAACAAGCATCTGCCTACGAAGAAGCACTAAACTCACTTTCCACATTACTTTAAGACGATGCTGGTAATTGTACTACAAACTTAATTGGTTTAGTTGTAATTCCTTCTCCCAGGGAAACTTGCAGCTACATTTCTGTGTAGGTGGACTGGGTTCTCTAAGTTTATCAGCACCCACAACAGTTTCAAAAATTCTCTAAGGGACAACGCAACTGTTAAAACGTTGTAACACCAATACAAGTTTTCAGCGTACACAGGACCTCTGGCGTCACTTGCCATGTCACTTTTATTTCTTGGTATGACATAACCCAAAAAAAGAGGGGCATATAATGCAAAACTCCAGAGGTATGGCTAGACATACATCTTAACACACAAGGACAAATACCTTTGCTTTTAAAAATAAAGACAGAGCTGCACAAAACAGCTAGCAAACAGAATGGGGAAGCAGAGCCCCAAGGAAAGATCCAGAGAAAGCTAAGTGGGAACATAGGAAATGGATCTTCCCTCACAGTTCTCTCTCACGAAGACTCTTATCCAAAGTTGATTTTAGAATACAAGGAAGGAAGATTCATTATTGTCTTCTACATTTTTTGTCGTACGTCTAGTTGCCCTAGTTACCAGATTCATGGTATCTAAGGCAACCATGCTTCGTAGGGCAAGGACAACACAATAATAAGCTTTAAACTACATATAAAAATTTCATGCCATATAGAATAAGGGTCAAGTGGGAATATTTGCACACTATTAAAGTTTGTGGGAAAACTTGTTACAGCCTGTGACATGTCTTCCCAGCATCATTTCACCAGCAAAGCTGACAGAAAGCCACTGGATGTTCTCTTAACAGTATGCCTATCTTTCACCACAAATATGTTGCGGACTGTGTAGCCCCCTGGGTTTTCTTCCTTGTTCCTATTAGTAAGCTCAACATTATCCTCCCTCTCCCTACTCTGATGGAATGAAATATAGTGAGTGGGAAAGGATGCCAGAAACAGTATCTCAATTCATCATTGTTTGGACATTAGAAATAGCCACAGGAAGAGATCCCAGGGGTGCATTCAGATGGGCAGCTAATCCTGCCACTGGCCCGACTGTAATTTGATCTAGATCTTTTTGATCCAGCGTTGCATGACCAGACAGCTCCCCCGTGAATCGCTTTACCACGTGTGACTCCATGGTGGATTGTGACTCCATGGTGGATCTAGACGGCAACCACCATAAAGACCCGTGAGGTAGGCTGTTTTTTAAAAAATCCTGTTTGCACATGTGCATATATGCCTATCTACTTGTTTTTCCATGCATGTGCGGACTAAAATGGTAAAAGCACCGCCAGCGGTACCTATCTCTAGGTACCATTTCAGTTAACAAAGTGCATAAATATCACGGGACCTTCAGAAACATTAACTTGTTCAGATCGTTTGAGCAGAGCTCTGCGGATGTCACATGTTTAAGCGGTTATGCACGCATCACTGACTTTTTCAATGGTGACCATTTGGGATGGTCTGGAGACCACCGCTATGGGCTGACTGCGCGCTGGTGAAACGACCAGATGGGGGAAAGTCCGCCATTGGCCGATCGACCAGCTTAGGACTGGACTTTCACCACTGTATTTTAAGTACGGATCCCCAACAGGTATTGACAGGATGATCACAGAAGCAGCACAGTTCCCAGGTATTGTTGTCCGGACGTGCACTTTAAATCCACCAGGCACTCGTGCCTGGCGCGACTCAAAATAGCTGTCTGAACACAACCCTGATCAGGAAATATTTTCCCACTTTTCACCTATGTAAAGAGAGCTCAGAGCAGATAAACCAAGCTACTTCATGCAAGTTTACAAGTACCCCTCCCCAAAGCTTGTGGTTTCTAAAGTGAGCACTTCCTTTATCCTGTTTTAGGACAGGACAGTCTCATCTTAACAAATATATTTGTGGTTATGTGAGGATTCCAAAGTTGCACTATTACAAGTTTACAACTAAGGCAACTACCCTGCCTAGTTCAGTATAACTTGAACAGCTGGACAGAAATGGAAACCACTTTCCATCTCTGAACACCATTCCCTTTAACCCAGCACTGCTTCATAACAAAGACACCCTTTTCAATATTGTTACAATGGTGGCACTGAAAATACACAAACTTGATTCTCTAAGGAAATTCCTGTAGCTTCTTATTTATTCCCTTTCCAGAACACTCTCCCTTCTACAACAGAAATACAAACAATTAAAAGCTTAGGATAAGGGAATATCTCAAGGATCTGTTTTCTAAACAATCAGCTTTATTCAGGGAAGCAGATGTTCGTGAGCCTGGGCAACCCACATGTTTGGTGGCTTAAGTTCAGCCAAGACACAACTTAAATAATAAGGAACAACCGCATAACTGGGGTACTTGGTTCAAATCCAGTTAAAACATCTGCCAAGATGGACAGCAAGTCTGTAGCTCTACTGAGAGATTTGGGAGGGGCTGTGGCTCAGTGACAAAGCATCTGTTTTACATGCAAAAGACACATAATTCAGTCCCTGGTATCTTCCCTTAAAGGACTGCAGGTAGCAGAAGTTGGAAAAGGCACCTCTCTTCCTGTGAGATTAGATAATATTGAGCTAGATGGACAAATGATCTGACAGCGCAAGGCAGCTTCATGTATGTAGCAAATCCTTCTATGAAACACTGAAAACAGAAAAATTACCCACTCATCCCCTCTTCTCCTCCTCTCCTCCATTTCATCCTTTTTTGCATCTTATTTTCGATAAAAAGCATGTTACCAATTATTTTAGCCGAAACATTTTTAAATGCCAAAAAAAAAATCATTAAGAAACCAAGCAGAAAACAAGCAGCAGCAACTACAGAAAGCCTCCCAGCCATCTCCACAAATACACAGATAAAGAGTAATGCCCTGGTTCTGGCATATGGAGCCAAACCACCTGCATGATATCTTGTACCCCATATAAGCTTGTACAATCACGCTTCATCCACCTGTAGTGACATCTCCTGAGAAAACAAAGACGCTCAGAGAAAGCAGACTGGGTAGTTCCACTAATGGCATGCCCAGCACCACAGGCGTGATGCTACTAGAGTTCTGAATGCTTTAAAATATAATGCATGTTACGTGAACAGTTCCCTTTTAAAAAAAAAAATTAAAAGTATGTACGGATCCATCAGGGGAAATAACACAGCAGTGTGAATTCTTCCACACTCAAAAACCTTAAGGTATGTGTTTTTCAAAAAAATAAAAGTCTAGTCTTTACAACCACCTTCAAAGCTCCAAAGTTCAATCAATTCCTTGGTTTAAAAGTCCAAGTAAAAAAAATAGGGAAGACTTCACATTGTTACAATCACAAGCTAAAGCTTCACAAGGTACATGGTTCCCTTAATTCAAAGGACTCCCGCTGGAATTATTCTCTCTCAAAGACACTACTTAATTTCCGTAAAAATGTGGAACTGCTGCAAAGAAAAAGCAGGCTGAAAAACAGGATGGAAGAGAAAGCCAAACAAAGTGCAATCCACACTGTTATGTACTGTATGCCATTCTTGCTGCTATATTATTTAGAATGTCATAAACAAGAAGATTAATAGTATGTGAGCATCATGACTGCCACTTCCTCATGGTTGCTTTCCATACAACTCCAGTACCATCAACCAATGGGGGGGGGGGGGGATTAATGACATGGTTACTTCCATAGCAGCATCTGGGTAATTTATTTACTGGCCCATGATCTTAAAACTTAACATCACACTGTGACATGGTTTAAAGTGGGGATGCTTTACCTCTCTGCATTGTTGTGGCCAGCTACATCTGGGTGCTAGATTTTGAAAAATGTAATTAAATCATGTTTGGATCCTGGGATTTTACTATATTACACTTCATCAGGATGTCCAGCTTTAATTTACTTTATTTATAGCCCACCTTCCTCGCTGAGTCTCGAGGTGGACTATAAAATTTACAATACAAATAGGAACAGTATAAGACATACAATAAACAGTGCGATAAGACTAGAAAACACAGTAATAAAAACATATGGCATAAGAAATGCAAAAGCCAACAGAAATCAGTAAAATAAGGCAGTAAGAACAAGATTATGCTTACAATAAACAGTGCCATAAACTATATCCATTGTCCCTTTGTAAAAGCATCCATTCCATTTTACACACAGCCCTATTCTCTTCATTAAAAATGCCAATTTTTCAATTAACCCAATTTAAGGAACAAAATTTAGATAACCCAAATAAGGATAATGACATTGCGAGGATGAGACAATGCAGGGAAGAACAAATATAATACAACCAGTTCCATCTTGACATCATTGAGAGATTTCAATTTTGTTTTGCATCTGGATGTCATTCCATCGGCCTCTTTTTTACATATTACCAGTATTTGTACTCCTGCAGAGCAGTTTAACAGTCTACAATCAAAGTAACTTGATAAGAAATATGGATTTAATTACAGATAACAGAATTACTTTCTTGTGTGGAAATTATAGTGTGGAGTGGGGAAAGACCTGTACTTCAGTATTCACAAATTAGGTCATACTTATCACACTGGATGAGAAAACACAGTGAGCTCTGATCTTAAACTCACTTTGAAGAGCTTATTAACACTAAAAACTGAATGGTTATTGAGGAAAGCAGTATTCTGTTATATCTAGATGACCAGTCAGATTCACCTTTTGTATGCATTGGAAGAATACTGATCCTTGCTCACAAATCCCTAAGGAAATGCAGAAAGATTTATGATGAACATGACCAAGATAGATAGGAAGTTGGTACTCTGTAACATAAATCTTCCCAAATTTCTTTAGATATTTGTAGTCTAGTATTCCATTCTGCTTGATCTTGCCAGATTCCTCTCTCCATTGCAGCCTCTGCCTTGCTCGGCTTTTGTCTAGTCCCACAGTCTACACAACATAGCATTTTATACTTTTAGAAGGGGCTGCCTTCTTACTTCACCATACCAAAAAATGCCTGACTTTCTTAACTAAAGAAAAGTTCATACAAATGGTAATTTCTATTCAGCACCTGGGAGAAGGGGCAATTCCTATCACATTTTCTGAGGGCTGTTCTTGTTTCTACAAGGAAGTGAGACATATGATTGGAATTCTATCAATATTCCCCACCGCTATGTTCAAGGGATTAGAAGAATTATTTCCAAAAAGAGAGAGAGAGAGAGAGAGCTAGATTTGTGTCCAATAGCACCTGAGAGACCAACAAGATATTTGGATATAAGCTTTTGAGTGTCAAAGCTACCTTCATCAGATATCCGACGAAGGGACCGCTGACTCTCGAAAGCTTAATAACCTCCCAAAATCTTGTTGGTTTCTAAGGTGCTACTGGACTCAAATCTAGCTGTTCTACCGTGCTCCAACACAGTTACCTTCACTTCAAAAAGGAGATAATCTGATCACCTATTTTTTTAAACTGCATTTTGAAAATAACCACTGAGATGTCAGAAAAATATTTACTTGAAAAAGACATAAATAAATATTGGGATATTTAATATATTTTTGAAAACATATGTTTTAGGACACTGAACAAATGACACCAGAGTTCCATCAAAAGAAATCAACTTCTACTGTCATTACAGTATATGAGTTAGATCCTACCAATTTTTTTTCCTGATCTTGCTAGATTCCTTTTTTCACTGCAGCTCCTGGCTTGCCTAACTTTTGCCTGCACAAGTCATACGATCCCCAGAATAGTATTTTAGAAGTTCAGAAGGGGCCGTCTTCCTTCTTTGCCAGCAGATAAACTGATAGAATCCAACCTTGCATATTTTGTGAAATACGTACTCTCAGACCCAAGACTGCCTGCTGTTCCTTGAAGGGCCATCATTAATTTCAAAGTAGCCCTTAATGAATTTTTCATATGGTGACCTTCATCAGAAGTCTGTTTAAATAAACATACAGAGAGGGAAGAACCCTACTATTCTACAGGAAAAAATGTAACTATGCAATATATTTAACCATTTCAAAAAGATCCCAAAACATAAAACTTCTATCATCCTAATGTTTTAAGGGTGAGAACAACAGCAACAAAGGAGATTTTATAGAAGGCAGTTTTACCGTATTTCTTTTGAGCCTCAGAAAGCCCTAAAACAATGGCCCTTCCAAATCAAAAGCTGACTCAAGCAAGCATACGTCTTTGTAAAAGCCATGTTCTGAAATCAAAGTATCATTACTCAGTCTGTTACTGAACTCACAATTGCTTTGATTCCTCCAGCTCTGTAGCCTCTTGCCCTTTAAAAAAAGATCACAGAAAGGAAGAGAACTCTAGCACCTCAGTAATGAAAAAAATCACAACTACCTTCTGGTGCATAAACATTTTTTGTATTTTAGGAAACTGTTTTCATTTTTGCAGTCCTCCTGATAAAAAGCTGGTTGAAAAGCATCAGCTACCCAGCAGGAACCTTTGATCCAAACTCAGCTTTGGAGAAGAGAAAAAAATTGACAGCACAATCAAATATGATTTTGCAAGACTTTCTAAGATCCAGAATATGCAATGCTTGCCGAGTACTCAATCCAGTGGTTCCAAAGAGTATGTGACGCTCTACTTGCATAGGTTTGTTTTTTTTTTCTTGTTGTCTATTATGAACAGGGGACACCCAGCATGCTCAAAGCCTAATCAATTCTCCACATGTGTAAGGAGCAATCTCCTCTCATAGAAAAACACAGAAGTCCCTAAGTACAAAAAAGTTTGGATCAGGCTTGGGGGCCTCATCAATAAAATATGTCACATTTTAAAGGCCTTTAAAAAAAAAAAGGAGACGGGAAAAATGGTTTGCAGACTTACACAAAAACAAAGCATCCCTAGAACAAAGGACAACATTCCAAAAATAGTTACTATAATGTAGCTTCAAATTTTTAGGAAAATAAAGCGATGCAAAAAGATACAGTGATAAAATAATTTTAACCCCCCAAATTGGAAAGCTACACTTTCTTTCTGGCTAACCATGGATCAAATTTTTGGAGTTTCAAATATCAAGTTCTTCTAAAGCTCTAGAATACTAAATAGCTAGCTCCATAAATTCTACAGGAACACCACAGTATTTTTCTCCTAGTCAGCATATCTCAGATTTTAATCTGATTTCACAGCCAATTTAAGAACAGGTCAAGTAGTAGAGGTGTCCAAAGGACCATTCAATCTTTATTCCATTAATTTCTTCCACCTGCTTTCTCCAAGTGGCATGGCGCTGACAGGATACTGGCCGTTCTGAAGTCCACTACATGTAACTTCGATCCCAGCTCATCCTGGCTAGTACTTTCCTTGACCACTAAAAGAGGCAGCAGTCTGTTAATTAAGAAATATTTATTGGACAAGTAGAACTCGGCAAAATAGAGGGCAATCTCCAATTTGCCTTTCATAGAAAAAACAACTGAATGTGTGGTGGCCAAGCAACTCCCTGGTTTTCTGGATGAGGCATGACACTTTTCCATATGGTTTCAGGCCTGCCTACAATACAGAGGCTGAGGACAGACTGGCAATCTGCCCCGGGATAGATCCGCATGGGAAGAGGGGGAAGGGAGCCTGTTCAGACATGCACAGCTGTCCCTTGGCTCCCTTCCGCACTTACCCGCTTTGAAGCCGGTTTTCTTGCGCTTTAGAAGGACACCGGGAGAAACCGGTGTCTGGAGGCTGTCTTACGCTTGCCTCCCGCTTCCAGGCAGTGTGAACCGGAAGAAGGCGGGAGGCAAGTGGAGGTGGCAGTGTGAATGTGGCGTTTTGCCAGTTTGTGCATGAGCGCATGCGCAAATTGCCGAAACAGCCCTATCACGAGCTGCGGATGCCGGCCCACCTGAGGCCACTCCGCAGCAGTCTGAACGCTCAGTAACGGCATCCTCGCGCAATACCCTGGCCAATGTGGACAGCCAGCCCCGGGGGATTTTCCCCCCGCAGCTTTTGCCTCCGGATTCATCCCACTCCAGATTGCCAGTCTGTCCTCAGCCAGAGATGACCTTGGTTGTGTTGGTGGGTGCTCTTCAATAAGATCAATGCCTCCTTGTTAGATCTATTAAGTTTATCAGCCATGTCATATAGAGTGGACCATGCAGTTCTGTTTAGACCTCTGGAATGTGGCATTGGTATTAGAAATCTGACACATAAGTTGATTTGCTCTTTCTATCTGACCATATGCAAAAATAGTTATTGCTGATGAAGAATTTGTGGCCTGAGAGCTCACATGTGGTGCTTCTCAAGGACTTGTGTTACACATGTAATTTTAAATTATGTAAATTCATTAACTGAGATCATCCAGAGCTTGAATAGGCTGTCCCCAATGACACTCTGCTATAAACCCAGAACAGCCTTTGTGGAAAAAGTCCACCCCAACATTCTAGTTTCTAAACTCATGCTTTATATGTTGTTTCCCATAAAACATAGTCAAGACCCAAATTCTGCACCATGAACAATGAAATCTACGTTCACTTTGCAATGGGCGGGGAAAGGAAGGCAAGATGAGAAAAACAAATAGGGTTTAGGCACCAAAGTGTCATTCTGTTCCTTATCTAACACCCCTCTGACTTCCCAAACTCAAGATCAATTGCTCATACATTCCAACTACTTTATTTTTAATTAAAAAAAATTAAAGCAGAAGTTCTAAAGCTATCCAGGTGTAATCCAGGCTTCAGTGGAGCCTGTGGGTGAATGCAGCCTGGAACATACTCAGTAGACAAGCAGCCACACCTAACAAATACCACTGTGAAATTTAGCTACATAAATATTTTGTACATGTTTTATTTCTGTGATTTAATTTGGGGGTTTATATGTATGTTACTGTGGTTAAAATGTCAGCCTCTAGAGAAAGAAAGAGGGGGGCTTGGATGGGTGATTGAATTGTGTTATGACTGAATGGTAGCTGCAAGGGCATAGACTTTCCAATTTCCCAGGGGAGGGGGCCTGGGCTAATTAATTAATTAATTAATTTCTAAACCGCTCTCCCCGCATTTGCAGGCTCAGAGCAGGCTAGAGAGGGGGAGGGAGGGGGGAGGGAAAAAGAGAGAGAGTAGGGTTACCATTTAAACTGGATTAGACTGATGTTACCACCTCTGCTACCGCTGCCGCAAGAGCCTCTCCCCCCCACCTGGCACCCTTGCACCCCTCTCCCCACCCACTCCTCCCTCCCTCCCTCTCTCTCTCTCTCTCTCTCTCTCTCTCTCTCCAGGCGACTGCCCTTTGTGATGATGTCACCCAGAAGTGATGTCATCACAAAGGGCACGTTGCCGGGGTGACGCTCTGGCAATCACCCTGAAACTCTGTGGTGCCATAGAGTTTTCAGGGTGATTGCTAGAGCGGTGCCCCAGCAACGTGCCCAGCATGAGGATGTCACTTTCGGGTGACATCCTCATGCTGGGCAGTTGCCCCGGAAAGAGAGAGAGGGAGAGGAGGGAGAGAGAGAGAGGGAGAGAGAGGAGTGGGTGTGGGGGAGTCGGGCAGGGGGGGAGAGGCTTTTGCAGCGGCGGCTTCTTGGGGCGTCTTCTTCCTAGCGACAGGCGGAGGCCAGGGGCCTGGAAGGCAGGGAGGCGTGGTGGCGGGTGGGTGCTCTGTTTTGCCCGGTAGGGGCTCAGTCCCCCCTGGAAAATTTCAGGAATGTCCCGCGCCCCCGAGCCCCCGCGTAGTTGACACCTATGGGTAGCTGTACCCTAGGAGATGAAGTTGACTGGCTTGTAAAGAGAGAGTTTGTTCAGTGTGTGGGAAAAGAGTGGAGAGGATGAAGAATGAGGTGCTATGAAAGTGATCTGTGTTCTTTATGAAAGTTATTAGCCTAAGTGGCAAGTGAGAAAATTAGCCTTTGTGGCTAAGTCTATTTAAGGAACTTGAAAGAAAAAGAACTATACATATCTGAAACCATTATACTTATCAACTTTACTGAAACAATAATGCTTACACTTCTACATAAACTCTACCTATGCTTGTGAGAAAACACCAACATCCCCTTTTACCTCAGAATCACTCCATGCACTGTCCATTCTGTCAATCTACCAAATATAACTATGCCATCCTGTTTCTTGAGATCCAACAAAAAATTCTAAGACAACAACCTTTGGTGACAGTGAAAATAAGTAGGCAACATGAAGGAAGGCAAAGAGGTATCATAACATGTGTCACCTCAGAATGTTACAGAGAAGTGCCTTTACAGATTTTATATATAAGGGGTTCCAGAAAACAAAAAATTGTTGTAACCACCACAACTGTCTCTATTTCTCTAAATTTCGCTGTGCTGCATTTCCCAATTGAACTTATGCACAGCAAGCAATGCTGCACCCATACTTTGACCCAGAACTCCCTACCTCATATCATATTAAGAAGAACAAATCCCAGAAAATTACAGTGCAGTGGTTCCCTCCTAAATATATTCAATTTTCCTAAATCATAAGATTCTTGCAGTCATTCATTAGGTACAAACAACCATCATGTGAAGGAGATACATTATTAGAGGTCCTGAGATTTTCACAAATGTACTTACTTTTTCTCCTCTAGCAGGGCTAATGACAATTTTGGGGGAGAACAGGAACATGGTGCTGTGGCAAGGGTTAAATGCCTTGTCCCACCACTGCGCCTATCAAATTCAGATCCACACACCTCAAAGCCGTATTTGTTAGAATTCAAGAGATCGAATCTCTGATCTCCCATATAAGCCATACTTTGGGTGTTAGAGCTTCCCAAGATTCTGCCTCAGAGAGGTACGAAGGAGTTCACTGTCTGGTTGTCTGTTGGATTTAGAACAGGTGAAAATCCCAGGCCAGCCACAAGTTACCTGGCAGCCTCTTCATATATTACACAGGGAGTGTGTGTGTATGTATATATACCCCTAAAAGCCTTTCAGTGTTCATAGGGCTGCCAAGTCCCCCGGTAGAGCGGGGGAAACACCGATTTTTAAAGCTTTTCCCCGCTTTCCCAAGATTGGCCACCGGGGGGACAAAATGGCTGCCAGCAGGGGAACCTCGGAGCCTGCCCTGGCCAGCCTCTTGAACTTCTTAAAAGGGAAATTTCCCCTTTAAGAGCTGAGCCAGCAAGAGAGCCCCGCCCAGAGATTAAGGAGGGACTAAGCTCTTTCTACTGCGTGCAAGGTTGCTGCTGAGTAAACTGCTTGGGTAAGCTGGGGTCTGCGAGCTCTTTTCCTTCTCTGTCTCTCCCCCTCCCCCTCTTTCTTTTTTCTGTCTGTCTGTCCACTGTGGTTTTGTCAAAGGAATAAACTGTCACTTCCAAAGAGGTAAACATCACAAGGAGAGGTTGCCTGTAGAAGGTCTGGGAGTGGGATTGTTTAAAATGTCTTGTCGTGGCTGTTTGGGTCCCCCCAATCCTCATTTCCCTTCTGCAAATAAAAGTTGGGATTCCTCATTTTTATGCCAATTTTCTGTTTCTTTCAACCGTGTCCCCCCCCCCCCCCCCCGGCAGTAAAAATCTGCATTTTTAAAAGCATTTGTACATCAAGTAACTGGTATTTTAAATTAGGGATGGATCCAACTAGCTTTTCTGCTGGCGAAAAGGGGAGGACAAAGGTCCTCTTTAGCCACCAAAAAGCCTATGCTGGGGGGGGGGGGGAGAAGTTATGGGACTTATATGGACAACAGCTGGGTGAAACAAGGGCCAGAAATAAAGCCTGGGAATTGGGCAAGAGTAAGTGAAAAAGCTGTCTGTCTGTCTCTCTCTGTCTCTCTCTCTCTGTCCCCATCCAGCAGAGGTCTATCAGTGGCTATTATTAGCCACAAGGTCTAAATGGAACCCTTTGTCTGGGGCAGTGATGCTCTGCATTCTTGGTGCTTGGGGGGCAACAGTGGGAGGGCTTCTGGAGTTCTGGCCCCGCTGCTGGACCTCCTGAGGGCACCTGGTATTTTTGGCCACTGTTGTGACACAGAGTGTTGTACTGGATGGGCCGATCCACTGTGGCTTCTCTCCTGTTCTTATGATATGAAAATCATATTTAGCACTTGTGTAGCACTTAGGGCTTCATATTCTGCCGAGATGAGGAAGGATTCAGTAGGGCCATTGCTCAGTGATAAGAGCATCTGCTTGACATGCAGGAGGTATCAGCCTCTTCAGCTAAAAAAGGATCAGGTAATAGGTGACATTAAAGATCTCAGCCTGAGACCCTGGAGAGCCACTACCAGTCTGAGTAGTCAATACTGACCTTGATGGACCAATGGCCTGATTCAGTATTAGGAAACTTCATGAGTTCATGTGGAAGCATGTGGAAGCAACATCACAGGATGTGACATCACAAAATGATGTCACTTCCTTTCTCCTGGCTCCACCCCCAAAGTCTCCTGGCTCCACCCCCAAAGTCCCCAGATATTTCCCAAGTTGGACTTGGCAGCCCTAAGTGTTCACCTAAAAACATAACATGCAAGTGTGTGAAATACCAACTGGAAAACTTGCATACTGAAGAGGTCCATACTTTTCAGCAAGACAAAGCTGGCTATAGCTGTCTTGAGTACATTGCTTGGTTGTAAAATAAGGGTGGTTTAGTTTCGGTTTTATATTTTTTATTATTTAATGTGTAAAAGCCTAAAAAGCAGGCTTGACCAAATCATCCTCTCCCATTTCTTCAGAGACTGATCTACCTGGTTTTGGCGGAACATTAAAAAACAACCTCCGTACACAACAGAGCTTTTGTTAATGTGGATTGAAAAGAAGGTAACTGCACTACATGTTCATTAAAAGACAATTCCTTTTGTATCCGTAACTGTACTCCCATGGTAACATCAACAAAACCTTCCCACTTCTGTATTATACACAGATACACACACACAGTTTTACAAAGGCCAAACTACTTCTGTTAGTTCTGATTTTCCCATAATACAAACTTCATGCCAAGGAAGAAAAATACATACTTCAATTATTAGTTGCAGGCAGCAAGGAAGAAGAAAGAACATCACATAAAAAAAGGATGCTGTCTAGCTACCCAAGGCAAAAGAAGTTATACCCTGATCTCAGAACCATCTGCGCTGTCTCTCCAGGGCTGTGAACCCCTTCTTTACTTTGCCGACCTCTAAAGCAGACCAAAAAGCATTGTGGAGCTCTCTTCTGTCCTGCACCACTTTCCATTCTACTCGGGGTGCCTTACTGCTCATGCTGGAAGATGCTGTGATCAAGTAGAGATTTCTCTCCTGTACATTGGTCTTTCCTTTGCTCCACAATCCTTACTACTTCAACAGCACTGCATTTTAAAATGTAACTTGCTCTGGTGACTGGGTGTCAGAATCTGCTGATTCAGACAGAGTATTTCTTTTGCTTACAGCCATGTTTCAGATATGTTTTCTGTGTTTGTTGCTCTGCTTCTTATGGTACTGTATGTATGCTAGCTGCTCTCATGAACACCTGTCATGTAACCCTCATTCTGGCCAGTATGTATCAGTGTGTATGTAGAATGTGTGACCCCAGGTTTATGACCCTGACCGGCCTGGTTTGTGTAACTGTCAAAGCGGGAGGATGTCAACTTCAAAGTATGGGAACAATGGGCCTCTCACACTCCTACCTCCGCATTCCATTCATCTCGGCTGAGACTCCAAGGGAGGACAAGTCTCATCTCTTATCAACGTGCGAAAGCCTCGAGGCCATGAACTGGTAACATCTGAAGGGTCTGGTTTGGAAGGGGAAATTTACAACTTGACACCTCACTTTCTTTCCTGTGGGAAGCAAACGGCCAGAGCCCCTTTTGCCCGCCGTTTTTCCCTTGTAGTGATTGGCTACCTATGGGTAATTCAAACTGCTTAGAAAGGTATAATAGACCCGCTTCTATCATCTGTGTCATCTCTGACAATAAGCCGAGAAGCTGTACCAATGTAGAGATTGGAAATAAAGAACTGTGTTTCATCAACAAAGATCTGATCCTTGACTACTTTGAGCAGAAGTCTCACACTGGGCACACAACAGTGAGGGGTCACTTCTTAGTAACACCATAAAAGCCCACCGTGTGTGCAATCATGCACTTTTAGGGTGCATTTGAGCAACATGTTATGACGCGAAGACAAAAAAATAACCATAGTAGTGAGAAAGAAGGGCCTGTACTTTGACAAAGACTTTTCTTTCTTTCCTCTGCATCAGGACAAGGAGAAGCACTGCCTATCAGATCCCCACAGGGTTGAAAATCTGCTAGTGCTAGCTGAGCAAACACAAGCTTCATCATCATTCCGCTCACTCCCCACAGTCTTTCCCAAATTCTGATCCATCCAGCCACAAGCCTTGCCAGAACTGTTGGAGGGACATGGAAAACACTCAGCTATTCTACACTGTTTTCACGCCAAGGTGCCCTTGCTCAGCTAGCCCATCTTCTGCATTTGCATTTCAAGCCTAGGGTTTTCCCTTGTAATCAACTTATGGGCTAGAAGTCTGAAACAGCATACATATATAGATAGATTTGTGTATATATGCTATCTGGGGACATCCTGTTCAAGCAGCACAGAGTGTATTCAGTCAGCAGGAAAGACTTCCAAGGCTATGGCATGCCTCGGGAGGACACCAGAAGGATTTCCTATTTAGAAGCTAAGAGTCACCATTCAAAATGTCATAAATATCACAAGCTAAGGTTACACTTGGCTACAGTTTACAAGCTCTGGGGCCTAACATTAGGATTCTACAAGGCCCACTAATCTATTCCTACCTTACATATGTGGTATACACAAGCCTACCTTTGTGTAGTAGGAGGACACATTCCACACACACCCCCCCCCCCAAACACTGGAATGGCCAGGTCACCACAGCTAACAAACAGCAGTCAGTCAAGTTGCAGCTAACCTACCATGCAAGAGCTTGGGAAAGGGCATGCTGCTCATAGCAGACCAGAGTTTTCCAAACAGGCTCTCTGGAAACAACTAGCCTCAGAGTTTATTATTATTTTTTTAAAAGACACTTAGCCACTACACTCATGTGTGTCAAGTCTCCTCAATTACCTTCACATTTGCTGTCTGAATGGCACCCTGCCAAACCTCTTATCCAAAAGCATTTGTTTGCACCTGGCCAGGTGCCTTTCTCACACAGCCAAGTGGAAGCTGTTTTTGTTTGTGATACAATCGCACATGGCTGAGGACTGAGCTCAAGTGACTCCACTACGAGGGTCTTCCCCAGGCAGCCAGCAGTGCCTCCATCTGCTTCATCCACAAAGTCCCATCATTCACACAAAGCCCCCAGCATCATGTAATAGAACAAAACAACAACTCCAAGGCACCCTGAGACCCTGGAGGAAACATGAGCATATAAAGCTGTCAGTCAGGAAGCCTGCCCATTGGCCCAGCATTGTCTGTTCTTATTGGCAGGGTTTCGGACGTCCTGGGACCTTCTTATGCAATGTATTTGCTCCACCATTGCGCTATGGCCCCTCCCTTCTAAACGCGCCTTTATCTGCAAATGACTGAATAGCTGGACAAAACAGCAATTTGTTTCAGCAAAAAAAAAGGGAAGAGGAATTAAGGGAGTAGGGACTCACAGTGCCAGTTTGATGGTTTAATGGAGGTCATTATTACATTATATGGTGGGGGGACAACCTTGGCCCTCTGTTAAATGCACTGAGTTAGAGACTACTTTTCCATGTCAAAGAATGGGTGACGGGAGAAACAGTTTCAAAAATTCTGGTCTCAGGGTCTAGGTATTGATCCTCACAGCCGAAGCTGCTGTAATGCTATGATATTTTGCTACCACCCATAGTGTCTCCCTCAATTTAGCTGGGGGTATCTACGGAAGGAACCACACTCATGCATATAGCAGACTCACATGCAGCATAGTACGAAATTGTGTGCTGGAACAGAGTTCAGCATCCTGGCATGCTAGTAAACATGCTAGCTACATAATTGTAAGGCAATGCACTAAGTTAAACAATACTGCTGACTTGCACTCAAAATATTCTAGCAGCCAAGCCACATTTCTGCCTTTGCAGGGCCAAAAAAATGTAGCAACTGGCCAAGAGGTGTTTTGTCATGTTTTTTAAGACATCAGCTGGGATGGGCTCGTTCTGAAGGGTTGGTTTGTTTTGGACAACCTTAAGGAGAAAGAAAGAAACTGAGCAGAATGTGTACCGAGAGTGAGCCAACAGATAAGCTTATCCTTTCAGAACAGGACACCCCTGCCCCCCCACCTTCCTATATCTTCTATAATGCAAGAGGAAGGCTACGTGACCAGAGACTTTGAATTATGCTCTATTTAGTAGGAAATCAGAACAGTTTTTAATTGTTACAATATTAATATTCAGGATTCCTCATGAAATAGATCAATTTACAAAAGGATTTAAGTTTTTTTTTCCTCTTGGCAATTTGAACTACATTGATTTAAATAAATCTACCTGGAAGGCAAGGGAAAGATTTCTATCTGACACCATGAAGAACTATAGCTACTAAGAAAAGACAATTACTACACTTGATGGATCTTCATAGTATAAAGCAATTTCTTACCAGAAAAAGTGTGTGGACTGGACTTAAATTCCCCTCTGAACAAAATTTGTAAAAATCTGGGAGAATTAAGACTGCACATAGGCAAACTGTTCCATTTTAATTTATCTAGCCTTGTATCACTTGATTTCAAAAGCCAAGCAGAGTCAGCCCTGGTTAGGCCTTGGATGAGAGACCACCAAGGAAGTCCAGGGTTACTATGCAGAGGCAGGCAATAAAGAACCACCTCCGTTTGCCTCTTGCCTTTTAAACCCTACAGAGTTACCATAAATCAGCTGCAACTTGACAGCATTTTCCACCACAACTTATTACAAGAGTCGGTCTCGTGATTTACACAGCTCCAAAGTGGCTAACAAAAATTTAAAAGTACCACAATAAAATTTAACACAATCATTAAAAATCAACAAATAGCTAGATAGAATAGGAAACCAACAGAGCCAGTAACAACAGCAGCAGAGATATCACAGGTTCTCGAAGCTCCAAGTACCCCACAGGCTTTCCAGAGGAAAATGGCCTCAGCTTGTTACCTGAACACTATAATAAGTAGAGTTGCCAACTCTGGGTTCAAAAATAGCTGGAGATTTCAGGGAGGGACCTTCCACAGCAGCTATTTCTCCAGGAGAAGTGGAATAAATAGATACACAGATCCGGAAGGGACCTCAAGGGTCATCTAGTACAACCACTTGCACAATGCAGGAAATTCACAACTACTTCTCCCCCAACTCCCTCAGTGACCCTTGCTCTGTGCCCAGAGGAAAATAAAAAAAACCTGCAGGATCCATTGGCCAGTCTGGCCTGGAGGAAAATTCCTTCTTGACCCCAAAGTGACCACCAGCATTACCCTGGGCATATAAGAAAGGGCCATGAGAGCCAAGCACTGGCTCATCCCTTCCTGCCCTCCTTCTCACAATCTGCCAACATTCACAGAATCAGCATTTGTGTCAGATGGCTATCTAGCCTCTGCTTAAAAACCTCCAAAGAAGGAAAGCCCACCACCTTCCAAAGAAACCTGTTTTAAATGTTTTAAAACAACTAATAATAAATAAATAATGTATGTAGTTTGGAGATCATTTGTAGTAACAGGAGATCTCCAATCCCCACCTGGAGGTTGACAACCCTAACAATAAGGAAGGAGCCAGAGTGAACTTCCACAATCTCTGTCCCACTATCAGGAAGGCCTCATCCTGGCCGGGGCACTTCAGATGTCAAGGGCACCCTGAACACGGCAGCCTGTACGAAAGATCTTAACTTGAGCTAAACTGGTTATGCAGAGGTCATAGTTGCCAATTTTTTTCTCCTACAAAGAAACTACTTATTTATCGCAGGCCCACTTGGTGAAGTTCAAGCATCAGAGGCAGTGGCCAACTTTCTGGAATTTGCCCAGGCAGATAAAGGCACTGATCACAGCCACTGAATATTCCCCTAACTAGCGCAGTACCTTTTACAAGGAAGATCACTGCACCATGCACAAATTGCCGGGGGGGGGGGGGACAAGAAAGAATATAGACAAGGCAAATGCCCAAGTATGTTCCCTGAAACTGATGCTAGGGGGGTGATCATAAGAGAACAGGACATGAAAGCAGAAATTCTGCCGCATGAATGAAAAAAGCTAGTAGCATTAAAGTTGTGAGCGAGTACACATTTGACTATCATGTAAATTAGTTTTTTTAGAAGATTACTTCCATAACCTTGAAAAAAAATCAGAATAAATTCTTTTAAACTATATTTAAACTATATTTTAAGAGTAATTTAAACATTATAAGAGAAAAGAGAATCAAGTCAAATTTTCACCCACCCCTTTCTACTATATAGATAGACCTGGTTTCCAGAGAACAGGTCTACCCACCCCAGTCCACTATATTGGTAGACCTGGCCTTGAACCGTCACCCTGTGCTGAGCCTTAGAAAACATACCACCACTTGGGGGAGAGGATTCTTGCAGTCTACTTTGTGTTTTTTAGTGAAATATGACAACCAACATTATAGGTCAAGTATAACAGAGGAAGAACAATCACTGTCAGAACCCTGCCTAACCTAACAAATGAGAAGTTGCCTAAATGTTATCAATCTGCCCAAACTACTTATTTATTCAAATATTTATATCCCACTTTTCCCTTTGACTCAAGGCAGCTTACAAATCATACTGACAAGTATAATAGGGGTATGCAAAAAAAAATAATAATCATTTTTCCCAGCTCCATTGTAGCTTATGGGGACCGTTACAGTCAATAGGCCCAACAGGCTATAATGGAGAATCGATCTGGGGGTTTCTGGGGCTCGGGGGGGGGGGGGGAGCTGTTTTTTTAGCTAGAGACACTAAATTTGCAGAATAGCTGTTGGTGCCTCTCCTCAACCTCCCCCAAGTTTCAAAAAGATTGGACTGGGGGTCCAATTCTATGGACCCCACAAGGAGATGTCCCCATCCTCCATTGTTTACAATGAGGGGGGGAAATGTCTTGTGAGCAGAGGCTCACAACCCCTGAGCTACCTGTTAAAATTTGGTGCACCAATGCCCCATAGTGCAGTTTAGAGGAAACTGTGGCCCCAACCTTCAAGGGAAGCACAGATGCTCACAACTCCGGTCTGGGGAGGAACTGAACACCAGAACTTTAGCTAGAGCACTAGGCTGCTCCTGAACAAATATAGAGCCACAAACTGCATATAGCCCAGAAACAAAAACCCTCCCATTACCACATTTAGTAGAGAAAATCTAGATTGCAAAAAAGTTTCCCTGTCCACTTTCATATCCGCCCACACAGAAATGAGTTATATTTTGCCTGGATCCACACAATATTGCCAACTGGTCTCTTTAATACAGATTTTCAGCTCAAAAAAACCTAGACCTCCTCCACAGTATTTGCTGGATACCTCCCTAAGGTATAGGTCTGAGACAGCACACTGATGAAAGGGCAGAGGCAGAGATCCCCACCCACACTCCCACCTGCCAAGGAAGCTTATTCAGAAGAGTGAAGAAAAGCTTATCGATGTAACAAGATTCTCTGCCAGAAAGCAGGCACTTTCAACTTCTCATGCTCACGCCAAGCTAACCCCAGTGAGTAACTACTTTCAAACATGCATTCCCATCTGCGCACCCCAAGAAGTGTTCTTGCATTTATCAGTTCTTCACAAGACGCCAGTCCTCATCCCATTCCAAGTCTCACATTGCTCCAATTCTAAAAGCAATATGAACAAGGAAATTAAGACTCTGCAAATCAAGGGCTTTGTTCTCCCTACGGTCTGCCACCTTGCAAGAGCAAGATATGCACAAGCTGGAAGTTCAGACATCTTGCATAAAGATGAGAATGATAAAGGATAATTAAAACTAGGCCAATGGAGAGTACAAAGCAGCAGCACCTTGCAGGGGATTAGTATACGTTCTTTCCCCTGTGGATCGTACAGCAGACATCTGAATTCAAGGGCTAGCTTTTAACCCCTTTAGAACATCAAGTTATCACTGCATATACATGCTCCTCACAACACATGTAATAGCTTTCTTCTAAAACTATAGGGCTGGGGGGGAAGAGCTTGCATATCCTCTCATTTACAGTCATCTTGTAACCCTCTGGGCACTAAGAGGATGTGCCATTTGACCTTCACCTTTTGTTTGTAATAAGCCTCAGAGGGGCCCCAGATACACAACCATATGCATCTGACGCTAATGATTTCCTCCAGAGGTTTTGGCTGCTGGTGGTATAAACACCAGTGCAGTAATTATCCCAGGTCCCACTGGTGGGAACAGCTACAGCTTGAGAACAAAATTACCACCATTGGGGGTAATGGATGTATTAGTGTCACTCTGAAGCTGTGGGAGGGGAAGATGCGCCACGCATCTTACAACAACAAAGTGCAAATACTGAGTCCAGCATCATGGGAGGAATTCAGCATCCTGAGAGACCCAGCCAATATCAGCTTGCAGGTATAATCTTGTGACATTATAAGAACTAGAGTGTAATGGAGGACTTCTCCTGGTCAGGGGTCTGGATTCTTGTGCTCTAAATGAGTAATCTTCAGCCCATAAGTCAGGACTGTCTGGTGGGCCAAAGAACCCCACGTGCTGGGACACAAACCAGTATACTGCCTGCACTGTTTGCTGTTGTTTTTTTGAAAGGACATGCTGCAAGTATGTATGGGTAGAGAGCAAAGGAACTACACCTCACTTTGCCTTGTACCCCCACAGGGTGATGGGACAAGGTCACTCAGTGACAGAGATGGTTCCTCTATGGCTCTGAACTTGGCTTGTTCCTCACTAGGGCACATCTCCTATTGTTCAGCGACTGCCTCCTGTCTCCATCTCTCTTGGTCTTCTGCCCAGGGCACTGGGAGGGGTCAGGGGGCATCACTGGGCAGGGATTACTTCTCTAGACTAGAAATTCTGTCCCTTTTTCGACTAGAATGAGGATCTTCTGTGATCCTCCCACTCCTATTTTAGCCTCCTTCCCAGTCCTCAGTCAGTGCTAAACTGTTTCTTCTTCCATTACCAACTGGCTTGTCACTCAAAAGTTCTCAGACTGTGAGGCATTAACCCTTGATAGCCTGTCACAGCAGCAAACGGGGACAAGTGGAAAGACAAGCTGCATCTGCTTTGGGGATGCTCACACTGCTATCTTGCCATGACATTCAGCACAGGAAGAACACCTACCCAAGGTAAAGGCTGCATCTAACCCAGTGTGAAAGCTTCTTGCAAGGAGCTTGACACATCCTAGGGGGATTGGCACTAAGAATAAGAGACCAGTGCTTTAGTACACTGACTAGCCAAACAGCTGCAGAGTTGTATGAACACCAGAAGGAGAAAAACCTGCCATCCAGTCACAACCAACTCATGGCGACCTCATCCACAGAGCATTCCAGGCAAGAGGTAAGCAGAGGCAGTTTGCCACTGCCTTCCTCCACATAGCAACCCGTCTTGCTTGGTGGCATCCCATCCAAGTACTAACAGTGGCTGACCCTGCTTAAGCTGTGATGAGCTTCGGCTAAACTGGACTATTCAGGCTGCTAGGCATGGATTAGAAAACACCTATAGTATGTATAAAAAGGAGCAAAACACCTGCTATTCTTAATGTAAATTGTTAGGTTGTTGGCTTGCACTTAGTCTCAATTACTAACAAGGGCTTGGTTAAGTTAGAGTATTTTGGTTTTACAAGAAAGGAGCAGTACCACCCTCAAACATGGAAGGGTGACAGAGGAGGCACATCTCAAAGATGCTTCTGAAATAAAAACTTATTCTGGCAAAACAAAATTCATGGGGATGCTGGGGTGCCATCTAGATTTTGATTTAAAATCTTAAAAGTAATCAAAATCCTTCAGAGGATGACCTAAAATCAAACTATGTTGGCCTCCTTCCGATTATTATTTTGCTAGAATAAACTTTTGCACTCAACATCAACTTGAAGCTCATCCCTTTTAGTCTCATCTCCCATTTTCACAAGCACACAATTCTAATTATTTACCACGCCCTTCTTTAAAAGGGCTTAATTGTCGAAACCGTCACCTCACCATTTATTTACAAAAGGGTTAATTGCCGCTGCATTCATTGAAATGAAAGGGTAATGTAGCAAAATAATTACTCAGCACTTATTTGTATGACTCAACAAATAGCTTGCCCTTTTCCTTGTCAAGAGAATGGCACAGAAGGGTCTGAAATGTGTTTGTGAGCTCTGAAGTGCTAACCCACTGTGATGTGGCACCAGTTGCTAAACGACTCAGCCATTGTTTCCACATGCAACAGCAAGATGTGCTAATGAGCTTACCCAACAAAGCAGTACAAGTGTTTACAATTGCACAGTACCACTTACTCTCTTGGAAACAGGGACAAGGCTTTGAGGGCTGCCAACTGATACTCCTAAGTTACTTGTGTTCTTTTTGAACATCTTCCCAGAAGGATTTAAAAGTCCTAAAACACAGGAACAGGACTGTCAAGATCTTCGTCTGTTAAGTTTTGAAGTCAGGCATCCTGAATTAACAGGGATTGGAAGGAAAAGCATCAGCAGCTTCACTGGGGGTGTACTGAAGAACCTCTATAGCGGTCTATGGGAGCCCACAAAATTCCCAACCCTGTTCAAGACCCTCTGGACTGAATTGCGTGTTGCAAGAAACAGAGTGGCTGCCCAGAATGGGATCCGTGCACCAACTTCTCTCATTCCCTAAATGGCCTGGGTCCAACCTACCTAAGGGACCGCCTTTCCCTGTATGTACCCCGGAGAGCACTGCGGTCTGGGGCCCAACACCGGCTGATTATACCTGGCCCCAGAGATGCCAGGCTCGCTACCACGAGGGGGAGGGCTTTCTCAGTGGCGGCCCCAATCTGGTGGAACGAGCTCCCGGAGATCAGGGCCCTGCAGGATTTAGTGCAGTTCCGCAGGGCCTGTAAGACGGAGCTCTTCCGCCAGGCATTTGAGTAGGGGCCGCTGCTTCCACCTTCCCTCCCCCCCCTTGTTTTTCTCCTGCAACATATCAACTAAAGCCTGACCGCCACGTGCACTATTAGCCACAAGTAAACAGGGGCTCCGGAGCGATTAGGATGCCGCCATCTGAATTTTAGAACTGAGAACTGAGCACTTTAGACTGTTAATTGTAAATTTGTAATCTGTATTTTAATGTTTTATATTGTTTTAATATTTTAATATGTTTGAATCCTGGAGTACCAGGTCTTGTACGCCGCTCTGAGCCTGCAATCGCGGGGAGAGCGGCTTAGAAATCAAATAAATAAATAAATTCCATAATATTTAAAAAAACTCTCTCACACACTCCGTTCTGACATCATTGAATTATGTATTTCCCATGTCAGTGGTGGCTATTGGTAGGGGCAGGAAGATGCAAGCCTCATTTGAACATGGGGTAGGGTTTCCTATACACTATGGAAAGGAAGAACACTGTGCAGGCACATAATTTGCAATGGTGACTACATGTTTCTTGTGGCATGCAATTCCATCCTCAGGGAAAGGACCACTGGTATTCATGACAGAATAAAGTTTGAGTCCAGTGGCATCTTTAAGACCAACAAAGTTTTATTCAAGGTATAAGCTTTTGTGTGCATGCATGATTCTTCTTCTCAATGGAAGGTTACTCATTCTTCTCAATGGAAGAAGATTAGTACCTGTCATTCACTCCCAGAGACAGGGAAATACCAATATTCCCCCCCCCCCCCGCCATCCACTATAGTGGAAAGTACCCAGTTTCAGGTAATATTGCATGCTGAAGACAAAACATTTCAGAATTGTTACAAAAACTTGTGTGGGGAGCAGTGGATAAAGATGTCAATAGGTTAAAAGGACAAAAAGAGGCAGGAAAGAAGACCATCCTTCACACCAGAGAGTTTCCAGAACTACAAAACTTACTACTTAACTTTTCTTCAAACCATATATGAAATTAAATATGATACACTCAGGTGGGTCTGGATGGGTTCCTTCCACTGAGAACAAATGCTCTGACAAGTACCAGCTATCCTCTCTCTCCATGCAAGAGCACCCTTCTGTGGCATGTCTAACAACAGGAACCACTCCATCACAGGTAGGATTCCTGAATACATTCTTAAGAATTTGCTGAGCTTAAGAGCTCCCCAGACCTCCATGCACAACACTACCTGCCATGCCACACAATGTAGATTAGTGTAAAGAAATCTCTGACAACCGATTCTTAAATTTTCTTCCCTGCAAAGGATAAAGCACAGAGCAGTATCTTGTCTCTGCCTGTAACAGATGGTGATCTGGATTAGTATATCTGTGTGTAAAAGGCTCTGGTTTTCGGTCTTCCACTATTATTCCTAACAGAAATACCTATGCCTTTTTGATGACCAGAAACTCAACAGGTACAGCTTTCTTCAAGAAAGCTCTGTCAGTTGAATTTCTGGCTAGTATAGCTAAAGACAAAGGCAACCCATCAAGAAAAAATAGGGAAAATTCTGAATGATCTGGAGAACCTTCTGATAACTTCCAGCCCTCCAGTAAAAGGTTTTACCATCTCCATTTACAAGCTCCTGTCAAACTTTAAAGCACCTCATCTCAACTACTGCCAAATTAAAACTGTTACACATTTCACTTTTAAAACTAAGAACAAATGTTTTCCCCTGAAGTCATTCTTTAAAAACAGCTATACTATTTTCTGCAGCAACATTTTTAGAAGGCCATCAGAAACAGGCATCCAGCAAAATTAACTGAAGGGAAAAAAGGAGATATTCTAATAATAGAAACTGTTACGCAAAGATGACTAAATATAGCCAACAGCTTCACCTATAATTAAGGTGATCAACTAAACTGAGGTTTGCAATCACAACATCATTCAAAACCAATCATAGTTACAAGTGTAACATACGAATCTTCCCTCTAGCTACAAAAGCCAGCATCTGAGAGGGTTCTCGGTATCCAGTCTTGGTGCAGTCTTTAACAGCTTCACAAAAAGGATACCCCAACAGTAAGGAAGACCAACTGCAAGGATGGCCAGTGCCTGCATTTGAACGCTGTTCTGCAGACAACAGTCGGGGGCCAGAAATGTATTCTGCCACACAAATCACTCCCTCTTAAAAATGATCGTGCACCATAATAAGGTTGGAACCATCTAATACCAAGGCCCTCCCAGTTATGGAGTACACATGTTCAGGCACAGTAGTATATTTATAAATACTTACACCACTTTTTGGCTTTATATGTAACCTGGAAAATGTAGAGCGTTTCGATTTCTTACAACCTGAAAACACTTTTTTACTTACAAGTCAACTCCTAAGCAACTGTTTTTTTTAATTATGCCTTATTGATATGTGGGAGGGCAGTCAAGGGCCATTCCTCCATATTGCATTATGCTAAAATACAGGGGAATATCCAAACCTAAATGCTGAATCAGTCACATGACAATGACCTTGGAGAAAGTGCTTGCCCATATAAACATTCCTTATGCTTTCCCTGACTGATAATGCACTTAAAATCAAATGAAACAGTATAAAAAAACAAAAACAAAAAAAACCTGTCAGGGGCATGTGCAGGAACAAAAGTTAGCAAGAAATTTCCTTTACTGCTCTCTTTCCTTCGCTTCCTGCAATAGATCATCATCATCATCAATTTATTAATTGCCACATCCCTGTAAAAACAGGGCTCTGGGTGATATACATCAGTGATCGTACAACAATCCAAATATACAGTTATGCATGTAATTAAAAACCTAAAATCCAAGATGGTGTCCTAATAAATCTTGTTCCCATACTGGACTGCACTGCTGCCCCATGGGCAGGAGGAGGGAAACAGATGAAACAAGGAGGAAGAGGGAGGAAGAGGGAGGGTGCCAGCGATGGTCATACTGTTGCTGTCCTCAAACAAAAACCGGATGAAACATCTCTGCCTTACAGGCCCTGTGGAATTGAATTAAATCTTGCAGGGCCCTGATGTTGTTCAGCAGAGAGTTCCACCAGATTGGGGCTACAACTGAGAAGGAAGCCAGGGACAGCTGGACATCTTTAGAGCCAGGGATCACCAGCAAATTATTCTCTGCCGATCGGAGCGCTCTCCTGGGGATATAACGGAGGAGACGGTCCCACAGCTACATGGGTCCCTGACTGCTCAGGGCCTTAAAAGCCAACACTAAAACCTTGAACCTGATTTGGTACTCCACTGGAAGTACCAATCATCCCTATTCACCACCTCCCTCCCTCCCTCTTCAACTTTTCCCCTTCTCACTTACTTCCTCCAATATAAGTGGGCTGGTGGGGGTGGAAATGGCCAGACAATGAAAGGTGCTGTTAGGAACTCTCAAGTCATCATGCTAGCCTCCTAAGTGCTTTCTGCCCAGCAACAACCTGTGCTGACACAATCCCCCCATTCTCCAGGATCCCAGGGCTAACACACTGTCCTCTGCTCTGGGGATACACAACTCAAAGCTATGGACAGTTTTTGAGCTTAAAGATAAATGAGTGGGGGGGGCATTCCAACCCTCCCTAATTTTTTTTTCTGTAGCATTGTAAGAGACTACTCCTTAACCTGCCCACCCTGACCATGGGCCCCTTAGATGTCTACATGACAGATGTTCAGTTTACTAACAAAGTCATATGAAGGTGGGGGATACATTTGAGTCACTAGTTGCAAGGCACAGGAGACCAAGAAGGTTGGACCAGAACCAGTGGGTTGAAGTCAAATCAAAAGAGTTTTCGGCTGTTGGGAAGAGCTTACTGACAGTTAGAGTGGTTCCTCAGTGGAACAGGCTTCCTTTGGAGGTGGTGGTGAGCTCTCCTTCTTTGGGGGTTCTTAAACACAGGGTAGATGGCCATCTGACAGGAATGCTGATTCTGCGAACTTAGGGAGATCATGAGAGGCAGGGCAGGAAGGGTTGCATTAGTGCTTAGTTCTCGTGGCCCTTTCCTACACACCCAGGGAAATGCTGATCACCACTTTGGGGTCAGGAAGCAAATTTTCTCCAGGCCAGTTTGGCCAGAGATCTTGGAGGTTGTTTGGGGGGGGGGGGTTGCCACCTTCTGGGCATGGAATAGGGGTATTTGTAAATTTCCTTCATTGTGCAGGGTGTTTGTGTGGTATTTGTGAATTTCCTTCATTGTGCAGGGTATTTTTGGGGTATTTGTGAACTTCCTTCATTGTGCAGGGTGTTGGACTAGATGACCCTGGAGGTCCCTTCCAGCTCTGATTCTATGATTCTAAGCTATCACAGCTTCTCCTGCCTCATTCCTTCCTCAGACTTCTGTCCACTCCCCTGCCACACCCACCCTGCTGCAGCGAGTCTGAGCCAGGTGTGCTGCACAGCAGGTGAAGGAAGCCCAGTGAAAGGAGCAGAAAAGGAACAGGTGAGAGAAGCTGCACCGACAGCTTTTAAAATGGACAACGTGTAAAGCTCTGAGCTGCAACACACCGGGCCAGAAATACACTCAAATTCCACATCTGGAAAAGAAAAAGAAGTGGCAAGAAAGCCAAAAGTGAAGAGCAGCCATTCAGTTTATAGAGTAAAATGTCACTGAGGCACTTTTTACAGGACACACAACAATCCAGTGATCATTGCAGAGACACTTTTTAGTCCAATTTATATTCCATCTGAAACTGACAACCCCCCCCCCCCCCGAATCAATTACCAAAAAAGGCAATTGATTCCGTGATGAAGAACTGCAGCCTCACCTCAGCACTGCCAGTCTGGAGTTACAAGGGAGAGTAATAGTTTCAAAATGGCCCATAAAATCACAGTCTAGAAATCAATCAACTCTCCCAGAATGTGTTCTGGCCACCAGAAAAAGCGCTCAGATAAAAATCAAGACCTGTAGATCTCTGGTACAATAAAATGCCCCAAGAGAGAGAAGCGGTTATTCAAGGATCTTATTAGGCACAGAGATATATAGACTTCCTCCAGGTGAACTAAACTCTTACAGGAACACCCAGCGAAGCTTACCCCCATCCGTTTAAACTGGCCTTGCTCCCACACACTTCATGGCAGCTTGACACAAGAAACTAGCAATAGAAACTTTCCCTACAAGTCATTTCAGTGCCAAGACAAGCTTCCTGAGATGAACTCATGTGTGACGGGCTGTTTTCTAAAGGCGCAGCAGCAGCAGCAGGGCCACTTATTTAAAAGACATGGCAATCCTCACCATGCGCTTTTAAAAACAGGATATTGCCCATTGGAGCTTTATTTGTTCATATCAAACAAATTCTTTGTTATCTCCTTTATTCCTTCCAAGGACCTCAGGACAGTACCAGTGGGAGCCCACACTGCATTATCCTCGCAATATGGCAAGGTAGATTACAGTGGGACTGAGTTTCACCGCTGAGCAGATTCAAAGCCAGCATGTCAGGCACTAAACCACAGTGTCTCTCACAACACTAACTCTATACACACATAACGACAAACACATGGAGCAGAAATGCGGATTCTGAACACTGTCTGCATAGAGCCTGCCCACATACAAATGAATACAGATAAAGCTCTCTTACTGTGATAAAAAACCCCTGCTTTTCCTGATCACATAAATCCTGTACACATGATGTATCAATGCACAACACCAACATGCACAGAGCCAGGGGCTGGGAGCAAGCTGAGCCTACTCATGCACGTACCCTCTGCGTGTACCCCCCAAATCCAGTAGCTAACAGTGCCATCCTAATCATTACTTCCAAGTAAACATCCATAAGCTCATGTTGCAGATCACCATTTTAAAACCATCTCTACAGGCCTGGGAATGCCCTGCGCGAAGAGGAAACCCAAAAGCTGCCTGGAGAACAGTCAGTTCTAAATTTCATAAAGTGGAACAGAAATTTCATGAAGTCACAACTTAACTGCATAGGACAGACCACTGCACATTTGGCACAACAGTATCAAAGTCAAACAGCAACCTAGCTACATCAGTACTAGTAATGTAGCTCTCCCACAAACCAGTTTAGGATGCTCCTGATCAGCTGTTCCGTAGCTATGTAAACTTCTCCTCAGAAGCATACACCTTCCCAGTCACCCTCTACGATCTTCAAATGCAAAGTGCCAGAAACAAACACTATAAAGCCAAATATCCATGTCTGCACAAGTTCTGGATCAATGTTTAATGGCCACTTGACACCATCAGTTATCCTAGAATAATCAAGCCTCTAATTTGTTTCTAGGGATGAATCAGCAAATGAGGTGAGCAAACAGATAGTCAGGAGCCCTTGGCAAGGTCACAGGCTCTTGACTCACCACACTTCACACCCTGGAAAAGTGATAACTTAAGTAACAGGGATGCAGAACACCCAGCAGTAACGGGCAAACAATCTGAGGGACACTGTCGTGTCAAGTTGATTTGCCTGCTTCGCAACCCGGCATGTGGCAGATTACCCCTTTTGCTCCTTTCCAAGTATTCTAGCACACACAGAACGTAAGGAAAAGAAACAGAGAGTGGCAAGCACAAATACTTAGCTACTGAGCTAAAACAAATGGGTGGACTTATTTTAGCTGGACTTGCTTTACTCAAAAACATGCAAGCAGGTAGGACTCTTCAGGCCAGCAATTCTCAGAATGACAGAGTCAAAATTCAGGTGTTAACAAACTTTGACAAATTTCCTCTGCTAGTCATCCCAAGCTGTGGAAAGGTAGGATACACATGTGTGAAATTAAGGAAGTCCGTATTTATTAAAAATCAGAGCACGGGTAGTCTTTGCAAGGTCAAGATGGTAGCTCTTGCGATGTTTCCCTGCAGGAGAGAAAATACAAGGCAACTCAATCAGCAAGGTAGGATGATTCTCCACACCCTGGAATAGATCAAAAGTAGGAATAAAAACTTACCCACCAAGGCTCAGGGAAGAGCAGCAAATTCTGAGCAGATAAGTGAAAGGCAGGATACAGTAGACTGGAGCTTATGATACATGGTTACTGCAAGCCCTGTTAAAACCAGGGGCCACTCTTTTAAAGGGCTGGCTGGTTTCAGTCACAAAGACATGACTACCTAGCACCAGATCTAATCTAAAGTAAAGAGCCAGTCACGGCTTTCTTCCATCTCACTAGACCAGGAGGTGCTTCAGAAGAGTCCAGGAGGCATTACCTTTGAGTCTGCAGGGAGCATCCATTAAGAACAGCTGCATCCAGGGGTCATTTTGTAGAAAAAGAGGTGCAAGAGCTCATTAGCATACCTATTAGCATAACTCATTAACATAACCGGCCGAATGTCAGTTTCAGCCCTATTATACCCTACGGGCCATTGAAGTCAATGGCAAAAACTCATAGGGTATGAGGGGCTGGAGGAGAGGGGGTTTGAGGGAGAGGCTCCAAACTTGCAGATTATCTTCTGGGACCTCTCCCCGAACTACCCACCAAGTTTCAAGAAGATTGGACCACGAGGTCCAATTCTACGGGGCCTCAAACAGGTTGCCCCATCCCCTCCACTGTTCTCTATGGTGGGAAAAAATGCTACTTTTTTCCCACCATAGAGAACAATGGAGGGAATGGGGGCAACCTGTTCAGAGGCCCGTAGAATTGGACCCCCTGGTCCAATCTTCTTGAAACTTGGTGGGTATTTCGGGGAGAGGTCCCAGAAGGTACCCTGCAAGTTTGGAGCCTCTCCCTCAAACCCCCTCCCCTACAGCCACTTGTAAAGCTGCCACCGAATTTCAGCAGCAATTGGGCGGTGGACCAAATCAGAGAATCTGATTCGGCCCATGGCTGCCCTAGTGCCTACTCCTGAGCTGGTGGAGTGGTGCTCCGCCTTGCTCCGGCCCCAAAGGACCCCCTGGCTGCATCTATCATGGGAGGGTGCTTGGCTTGGAACCTTCCAACATTTTCTGACTGGCCCAAGCCCCTATGACAATTATTCCATGGCTGGCCATGCCTTCCATTCATAGCAGCCATTTTGTGATGATGCCTCCTACCTGTTTTTAAAATTACAAAAGTGGCCAAAGGTTCAAGCAAGGTTGGAAACCAGTCAAAGCAGAAAATATTGAGCTCAATGGACCTTTGGGGGTAAACTAAGATTAGATTGTTCTTTAATATGTGAGAAACAAATTTCAATATAAATTTCAATATAACCTTTTAAAAATGCATTCATATTCACCAGTCTAGAGCTATCAATGTTACATTCTTGAGAGTTCTGAATTTAGACCTGCAATTTACACTCAATGATTCCATTTGATGTAGCTACTGAAAATACAGCAGCTCTCTTCCGTCTTGCCTTTATTCAAGAATCTTGTAACTTATTTATTGCTATATCAAGCAGCCACGATGCTTTACACACATTGGAGCTGAAGCTCTTCCAAGAAACAACAGTGCTTTCTCTTATTGCACTCACTCTTCCACCTCTTGGAATTCCCCAAGAGCTTAATTTCACAGCCATTAATTAAGGTTTACTGTCTAGCATTTTTATGGGAGGTGCAACAGCAACTCTGTAATTAAAGATAGGTGTTTCCCCCACCCCCATTCTAAAACAAACTTTCAGCCATGTCCACACCTCCCAAGGTTACTACAGATGGCTTGAATTAGATTACCAATTTTGCCAATTACTTTTATTACTTCAATTTCATTTTTGAAGTACAATCTTTAGATCTGTTATTGTTTCTCACCTCTTCAGGCCACAAAGCAGCATAAACAGAAAATCAGCATTCCACATGCAAATAGCTTATTGCTAGCTTGCAACGAAATGTCCCTTGGCACAGTTCACCAGAGGACAGCCGCACGCAGCAAAAGGGGCTGGAGTCTACTTTCAAACTTTAAGCCACTGCAGCAGAATGGAGGGCTCCTTTATGCCCTTCAGACCAAAGAAGGGGACAAGTAACACAGAGTCTTCTCTCACTCCGGAAGCGTATGACACTGATGTCACTGCATAACGACGCATAGGGATTCTGTGGCATAACTCAGTAATAATGCTGGTTTCAAATTCTGGAATCTCCATTGTAAAGGATCTCAGGTAGCATAAGCTGAGAAATACTTCTCTCCCACCCCCCACCCCCAAGATTTTGGAAAGGCATCACCAATCAAAGTAAACAATATTGAGTCAGGCGGCCCAGCAATCACTTTCACTGTAGAGCGGCTTAATAAGTTGATATTCAAGGCCATCCAATGAAATTTGGTGGGCATCAAATTCAGAATGGATGAAAAGAACACAATACGTGACGATCGTATGGAATTTTCTACTACTAGCTTATATGGCCAGTCTATCAATGATAACCATGAAAACAAAGCAGAACCTCAAGATTCAGAGGCAGTATGCTGCCTGGGCACACCCAAACAGAGAGAAGGGTTTTTTTACAGCCTCGATGCCCTACTTAGACTTCCTGGAAACATCTGGTCAGCCATTGTGCAAATTGGGCTGCTATACCAGATGTTTTTGGGTCTGATCTTTGGTTGGACAAAGTAATGCAAGAAGGATTTAGTAAACCATTCCTCCAATTTGAATGCAGCAAAAAAACCAATCCTGAGGCCTGGGTACCTAGTATTATTTACACTGCCTTCAACAGGACGAGTAGATTCTGAAATAAGATCTCTATACCAGCCAACTCACATACCTGCCCAGACAAGAGAGGTAAACTTTAGTATCACTCTTGGGTTGTCAAACACTTTATTGCCACTGAAAGCAGCAACTACTTTCTGAGTGTTCAGGGTGATCAGAGATGTTTGAAGAAACAGGGCAAGAGACATGGAGTAATCTGAAGGGAAGGCTGCAACCACAAAGGAACATCAGTGGGCCTCCTGTGCTGTACTGGTCACCAATTAAATGCAAGTGTCCGCTTGCCCCCCCCCCCCAAGCCACGTAAATGTTGCAGGATACTACAGACATGGTGATCAAGCACCCTGGCCTGTCTGCACTTTTCCCTTTTCACAGCTATGGAGACCTTCAGCTAATTCTTTCTTGCCTTTGTGGTTGTAATGCTAATCCACAGCTGTAGTCCTGGTCCCACTACTGCACATCATACACTTCCATTATTCCAGTCCCCCTGCTGAAGAATGGGAGAAAAGATGATTAAGACTGCCAGCAGGCTATGGGAAGGTTTGCACTGATCTCACGTGAACAAGAAAATTCTGCATCTGTCAGATTCTGCACTTCCTTTTGGCTCTTCCAGATCTATGGGTCAGCAATGGGTTTTCCTAGAACACGGCCAAACTTGTTTTCCTCGCCTGTGATCCTAACATGCGGGGATTCAATGACCAGTTACATAACTGACTGATTTCTTTGAGAGGCAGTCTGAGGACAGAAGGAATGACAGACACATCGGTGTGGCCCAGCCCACCAGAATACATGGAGCTGATATCCTTTCCTAACAAGCGCAGTTGCCAGGTTCCATACATCTTCTGCCATAGCTCAGCACAAGCTTTGTAATAATTTTAGAAGCCTGGAGACACTGAACATTGCATACCATTTTTCAGAGTTTCATATTTTGCCTGCTTCAAATTACATCTGTCTGAACTGAGCATTTGGGGAATATATCAGCCAGATAGCCTCTCATTAATGTTTCTTTCCTCTACTACAAATTAAATCTCAGCAGCAAATTAAAAAGCTGGACTCGTATGGCAGTTTTGATATTAAGACTGGAGTTTGCAGTTAGATTCTGTCTACTTCAATGTGATGTTTTTACTCAACATCCCACCTAGCCTGCAATCCTAAAGCCATTTATCCCACAGCAGCCTTTAGACAGAGGAGACAAGCTTGGCTCCCAGCTTGAAGGGCAGAAGAAAAAGATGGGGAGAGGAGTGTTTTCCCTGGGCAGTCAATCCACTGAGGGAAAACAAAGGAACCCCTTATTCACTTCCTAGAAATGCTAGGACGCTGGGGTCCCACTCCAACTGCATACGGTAACTTTTTTTTCTGACTAGGGCTCTAGGGGCTTAAGCAGGGAAGGGGAACCTTAAGTTCACATCTGCCAGCTGAATAAGATCTGGGCTGAACTTCTATTTCTTGTTCTGTTGCAGGTACTTGGCCATGCTGCAGCCAGAGGTGCAAAGGCTCTTGACCCTTCACTCTTAGTGTTTATGGGGAGGGACTGTGGTTCAGTGAAAGAGCCTCTGCTTTGCATGCAGGAGGTCCCAGGTTCAATCATGGGCATCTCCAGTTAAAAGGACCTGACTGCAGATGATGTGAAAGACCTCTGCCTGAGACCCTGGAGAGCCACTGCCAGTCTGAGTAGACAGTACTGACACTGATGGACCAAGGGTAGCTTCATGTGTGTGTGCAGTCCATGGTTCACAGAATATGGCCCTGAGTGAACTGGCCCAGTGGATTAGGGACCACCTAAGGAGTTGGATGTACCATATTTTTTTGTTGGTTATTTGTCTAAAATATATTTATATTTTTTGTGTGTGTTCTTTGTAAGCCCCTTTGAGGCCCCAGTAGGGAGACAATCCAGATAGAAATACTTAAGGTATTAAGAGTCCACAGCCAAGATATAGGATTAATGTACAATATACACTGTACATACACCTGAAGATAAACTGTACCTAAACAAGCCTTCTCCAATCAACATCGCCCAAGGTCACTAATGTGCCCTGTGAAGTCAAGAGTCGCAGAATGCAGTACAAAGCCCTACTGATTCCTCACACCCAGAAACTCAGTAAGGAAACTTACTAACAGTTTGCCCTCACAGCAGAACTCTTGGAAAAACTCAAGTCACAACTCTTCAGGTGAACTACTGAGATTTTTAAAATTACCCACCAAGAGGTAAGCAAAAAGAGTGGATGGTGCTTTCTTCTCCCTCTCTGTTTTAAATAAGAACAATCTAAGACTTAATATTTTCAATTAATATTTCTTTCTTTCTCTTGTACCCCACCCTCCCTGCCAGAGCCTTTAATCTCCAAGGCTAAATTCTTAAGGAAAATATTTAAGGAGGGAAATAATTTGTACACATTTGCAGCAAGAGTTGGCTGTGGACAGTACTCACTGGCTAACATACATGATGTCCCGAGGAGGGGGAGGAGATTGGATTTATAACCCGCCCTTCACTACCCAAAAGTGATTTTAATATACTGTTTATTTCAAGATAAACTCAGCATCAACTCTCCTATTTTAATTCCTCATACCTCTTAAACCACATCATATTCCAGATTGCATAGGATGATTTATGGGGGTTAAAAAGGGGCCAGCGGACAGAAACCTCAACCTTTGGACTGAGAGATGGGGGAAGGAAGAAAAAACTGGTAAACCCTTTTGGTCCATTTAAACTCTAGAGAAGTTATACAGTACCTCTTTCTACAGCTGAAGAATTTTATGTAGGTTCAGAAGATCTTGCAGACATCCATCACCCTCCTCCCTTTATGCTTAATTGTTTCTGTATAAAGGGATTCTTAATGTCTTTAACATGAAGAATAAAGAGCTCAATGAAGCAATGGTGTCAAGCTGATAATGTAATCCCCCACACTTCTTAAATGGGCTAACTTTATCTTCAGCATTCTCTCCCACCCAATGACGCTGTTAAAAGAGTCCCAGGGCTTAAACTCCTCCTGCTTTCCGACATCCTGGTCCTAGGCTTTTTGACTTCTAATAGTGTTACATTCCTTCAGTTCCCCCCACTCCAGTTCTTAATTCCAATTCTGAAGGAAATGTATTATCTATAGTAGAGTGCACCCAAAAAATCAATTTGACTTGGTAGAGAGTGTTGGATTTCTATCTGGGAAACCCAAATTTAAAAAACCCATCCACCCAATAAGCTTGCCCTGTCCAGTCGCCTTCACTCAGACTAACTTTCCTCACAGGGTTGTTGTGGGGGCATAATGGAGGAGAACTTGGTGCCACTCTGACTTCCTTGGAGGAAGGATGGGACAAGCCACCATACTCACTGCCCTGATCTCTACAGAAGATGAGTGCAAGACAGAGAGATTTGGGGGGGGGGGTTAAATGAAGTCAAGGCACTTCTGACTTATGGCAGCCCTATGAATTAATGTTCTCCAAAACATCCTATTGTTAACACCTTGCTCAGGTCTTGCAAACGGGAGACTGTGGCTTCCTTCATTGAATCAACCTATCTCATGTTGTGTCTTCTTCTTTTCCTTCTGCCTTCAATTTTTCCTAACATTATTGTCCTTCCCAGTGACTCTTGTCTTCTCATAATATGACCAAAGTACGATAGCCTCCCTTTGGTCATTTTAGCTTCTAGGGAGAGTTCAGGCTTGATTTGAACCTATGAAGAAGGGAGGGATACAAACATGATAAATGGAACTGTGTGGAATCCTTAGCATTATTTATTTAATACATTTATATCCTTCCTGCAAGGAGTGCAGGGCAGTGTACACTGTCCTCCTCTCTTCCATTTTATCTTCACAACCACCTTTGGGGGTAGGACAAGCTGAGAGAGCTGGACAGGCCCAAGGTCCCCCAACAAGCCTTACGGCAGAGTGAGGATCTGAACCTGGGTCTGCCAGGTTCTAGTTCAACACCCTACCCATTACTCCAGGCTGACTCCAGCTGCTTTCCTACCTTCTAGTTACTGTTATTCCATTCTTTGTTCAAGGACTTCAGGCTGATATTGGTTGGCTGAGCTGAGGGTATTACAGTAACCTTTGTAGTTGAGTGGAGATTTGAACCAAGGCTGCCTCAGTCTACATACTTCACCATAGGCATTCTACCTCACTTGCTCTCTTGTAGCTTAAAAAGAACAGCAAGAACCTGGAGAGGGAGGTGATGCAATGCAAATTCTCTTATTCTGTGTTCACCTAACTGACCTTCAATCAGTTCATCCTACCCACAAAACACCCATGCTAGATACAAGATTCGTATTTTTGCCCTTGAGAACAGTGTTCTTTCTCCCTCTTCATTTCTACAGTATTGGAGGTGTCAACTCATTCAGTCAGACAATATGTAACATTTAACTAGATTACTATAGATGCAGGATGGTTCTCCACCCCTGCCCTTCATTACCCATTTTGCTTTAAGTGACACTCAAGTCATTTCGATCCACATCTGACTTGCTACCTGGAGGGTATGTGGCTAATTAACGGTCTCTAGTACTGTCAGATTGTATTATGGCATCACATTAATGCTAATGTCTCTGTCCCTCACCAGGTACAGCATGTTCAGACACTGTAGCCGTATTCCCAGCAACGATTTTGAGCAGAAGATGAAGGGCCAGAAGACACACCAATGTAGGAGAAAGGGAGGCTGCTTTTGGGGACAAAAGGGGAGCCATATTATCCATGAGCAGGTCCAAATGGAAATGAGGGATCCAACAAGAACAAAGTGCTTTCTGTATATTCTGTTTACTCCATATGCATGGCTCTGAGCTCCACAAAGGGAACGGATTCCAGTCTTGCAGCGACAGGGAAGGATCATGTAATCAGTTGACAGCAGCCTCCTGTCTCCACAATGGAACAACCCCCTATAGCTCCACAGATTGCATGGCATCTGCTGGCCACGTCTGCTCCCTGAATGTGCGCCTTCCATACTCTTTTGAAACCTGCAGGTGAGCCTGGCGTCCTAAAGTCATCTCACATCCTATTCTGACATTTCACGGCTGAGTTTCTTACTGTGTGACTGATCTTTCTGTACTGGGGCTTGGAAGAGTCAAACTGTGTCCATGCAAAAGGTCCAGCAATACTCCAGTTTGAAGCAGGAGCGACTGTCATTTCTCTGGACAGCAGGAAGTGCTTTCCTGCACCAAATAGAATGAACAGCTACCAAGAGCTGCCCACCCCCCCCCCTCCACTGCCCCTATTTAAGCCAAAAGAATATACTGACCAAGGCAACAACAAATTCTTTTTCTTTAAATGTGGTTGCTATTGAATCTCGGCACAACACTGACAGCTCTTCCCTGTTGCTAAGAGAGACCGGTGCCCAGGTACTGCAACAATGGTCATCACTAGAAAATTCTACCAGCATTGATAAGGAGCAGACTGCAAAGTAAGATATTTGGAAGGTTGTTTTTCTTTTCCTCAAATAAAATATAGCACCATAGTGCCTTTCATTATTCTCAAAGCAATACATCTATCTGCACAGGAACACTACATACCTTTAGAGCATGGCCTGCTACTATCTGCTAAATGTTACACGTCACTGTCTAGTTGACCATCTTGATTCCAGACAACAACTGGAGATGTCTGGGATTGAATTCGGAGCCTTCTGCATGTAAATCATTTGCTCTGTCACTGTCCTATGGCTCCTCCTCCACAATCCAGGAATGTGTCTCAATTATAATGCAGCTTCATATGTAGCCAGATCAGGACCACTTTCTCCATAGGGCCTGACAATTTCCTTTCATTAATGTCACCCTACCCAAATTTGTGTTAAACCCAAACATATCAGTTGCCCATACTTTTCTCAGGACGATTTCTTGTCATAGAGAAACATGTGAAAAGGGGAATTAATTCCCTTCTCCCTTTTGTTCCTAATAGGTATTTACTCAGAATTGCAATGCACTGATTTCAAACAACAACCTAAGTACAGGATTGGAGGAGTGTAAGGGGAAGAGGGGAAAGGGGGGGGGAGTGCTTGCACCTATTTGTGTAAATGCAAGAGTGTGTGAACATGTCTGCTCTCTGGGAAAGCATACACACGTGTTCCTGGGTGTGCTACAGCAGCCAATTTAACACTGGTGTCTTCCACAAACCCCGTGCTGAAACAGCACACATAGGTTGTGCCTTCTCTGAAAATTGACACTCCTCACTTCTCCTTGGTCTTCTTTACTTTCCTGTTTCTAAGCAACCTGAAGCGTTTCGATATATCAGTATCTCAAATATCACAGCTCGTGCTAATTCCAAGCATTGGAGGGGCACCTGCTAAAACAAAATTCGAGAGTTGACTACTGTGAGAATGGGCCAAGAGATATAGTCCACAACAGGTCTCCTTAAGTAGACAGTCCTTTATTTGTAGAAAAGAACATGTTGGTCAAACACTTTTCCTGTTAGTAATGCCCAAGCCTAGTAAGGCTATTACAATTATACTTGATATGAAACATGGCCTGCCTACCATCTACAAATCAATAGTGAGAATTATTGGCGCCCAAATACACTGGCCCAATGTTCCCAAGAAAAGCGTGGCAAAATAGGTTCTCAGGGAAAATACATAACACCTGTGATTCATGTAACACATAACAGGAGGCTCTCCTGTTCAAGGTTGTTAGCCAAGGAATAGCCAGCTAGAGATAAGAAGGGAAGGAAAGCAAATGAGTAATAAGCATGCACAAAGCGAAGCAGGCAAGCAAGACTCGCATTCCAAAGGTGGGAGTCGGGATACCGATGCTATCTCCCGGGCGGGACCTAAAGGGGTTGAAAGAAACCTTGGAACACAAAGCAATGTTATGAGATCATCAAACCTGAGGGTAAAACAGCCAGTATTGACACATGTAACTCAGCAATACATTGATCATACCCATGCCTATGGCAGTGCTAACTGACATTTCATACCCACCCCTATGGCAGTGCTAACTGACAACTACAGGAGACTGGCCAGTCACATCCCACAGTGCAAGCATCAGAGATACACACATACACACCCCACCAAATAATACAGAAGTAAACTATTCTCTCACCCCCCACCCCTTTTGTCAGTCAAAATCTAAACAGACATGACTGGAAGAGCTATATGGATGCCAAGCTGAGATCAAATAACAGTCTCCTCAATCTTCTCAAGAATGGACTGGAAGTTATACCTACCACTGTCCTAAGGATATGCTCTGACAGGAATGGAAGTACAAAGCCCTCATATGTTTCTATCTGCCGGGGCAACTGGGAACTATTGTACAAATACTGCTAACAGGAACCAACTATATCAAATTTCCCCACAGCACTCTTCAACATTAAATGACTGCATTCACCCTCCCAGTATATGCTCACTTCTAGGGATCACTGGTTCACTGAGGTCAGTGCTGTCTACTCTGATTGGAAGGCTCTCTAGTATCTTAAGCAGAGGTCTTTCCCACACCTATTACCCAATCCTTTCAACTGGAGATGCCTGAGCCTGGAACCTTCTGCGTGCCAAGCAGATGCTCTACTGCTGAACGACAGTCCCTTCCCTAAGTTAATACAACTGCATTTAAAGTCCCTTACAGCAAAATTAAAAATACACTATTTTAAGTATCCCTGAAACATGCCATGCATGTAAGACAACTCCCCTCCCAGAACCACCAAACTTCAACCTCCTGCCTGTTATCCCTTGATTTACAGGGGCAACCACCAGGCTTCTTTTTGCGTTGGACTTCCCATATTTCCAAACAGTTAAAAAAAAACGAACTTAAGAGCTACCGTACCCTGGACCAACTTGCTAAGTTCCGGATCTAAAAACTCCTGGCTTTTACTTCTCTTTGTGACCCCACACAGCTCCTCCGTATTGAAAGGAACAAACTTTTTGTTCATTTGATTTACAAACTTTACACGATAGGACATACTGATTGAAAAGAAGTAGCAATACCGTGCAAAAAGAAAACCAACTGCTCAGAGAAGCAAAATTCCAAGTCATGATTTCTCTGCTTGGAGACTGTTCCCACCAGTTGCCATGGAACGCAAAACAGCCCATGGATACACAAACCTTTTCAGAAACAGCTTGCTTCTGTTACATACCCTTTTTCTGTGTCTGTGTGAACACTTGTTCGTCAGCTTGAGCTGTTAATCCCTCCACTCTACCCTCCCCCAAACCGCCATCTCAGAAAACTAGTACTCACAATCAATAATGATGCACAAGACTCCCAAGCACTTTCTGTGAGTGCCAAGTCATCTGTGGGGGTGGGGGAAGTCTTTTCATTCCACCAAACATGGCAAACTGGGGTATACAGCTATGAATGTAATTCTAGATGGGCAGCTTGGTTGGTCTGCTCTAGCAGAACTGCACAGGATTCTAGCCAGTAGCACCCTAAAGCCTAAAAAGTTGTTTCAGTGTAAGCTTCTGTGTGGGCATCTCCTCTTCAGCCTATATCCCCTTGTCTATCTATTCCAGGTACACACAGCCTGTGCCCCTCTAAGGTGCAAGTGGCCATCAGCCATGGCATATGAGCCTTTCCCAATACACATGCAGCTGTGCAAGGCAATGTTCAAGTACAGCCAATCTGTGCAACCATATTTACATATATTATTACCTTACACAGCATTTGAAACATTATAATGTGTGCAGGAACAATGACAAGTTTGCTTCCGATACGTTTTCAAGCAGATTTAAGCACACTTAACTATGTGATTTAGCTGGGAACAGACACAGCCTGACTAGCCCCGCAGGGTCAGCCCTGGTTAGTATTTGGATGGGAGACCACTATGGAGGTCTACAGATGTGATGCAGAGGCAGACAATGGCAAACTACCTCTGAATGTCTCTTGCTTTGAAAGCCCTACGGGGTCTCCATAAGTGGGCTGTAACTTAACAGCCCTTTCCACCACCAGACATCGCTAACTTTTCACAGGATTAGGCTGAAAGGGGCCTGCACATAATGGACCCACGTGCCTTAATCACACTTTGTTCTTACTACCAACAGACTACCCAAGTCGCATTCGTAACAACTCCTGTCCCAAGTTAACTGTCAGGCCCTTTTGCATATCAAAAAAGTATTTACAAAGGATGTGAACCACTAATAATTAGTAGAAGTAGAGGAAACAAATAGAATAAGCTGAGTGTAAGTAACTTTGTGAACAGATGGGTGTTATGCATCAACACCCCCCACCCCCATCTCAACCCAGATGTTCACTAGCAATATACTTTCCTTGGACAGAAGCAATGCCTTTTTAAAAGTTAACTAGGCAAAGATAGTTTGAAGTAGTGGGGGGGGGGGGGGAGCAAGGGAATAAGTGAATGTGTCCTCAGGTCCTTTCCACACATCTCTCCTAACCAAGTCTTCCATTTTCCAAAGCCTTCCAGACTTCCAGCCCACAACTGGTTTGATAGAAGGCCACATATGCACAGGTGTGTACCACCACTTCGCAACAGCCAGATCTAACAGTCAATAGCTTATCTGCACCTATGTTCTGTTGCTGGGATCAGCAGTTGGAGGGCACACAGCATCACTCCGGGCTACCAACTGTGATACCATATTACCTACCTTTACTGAAAGAAAGCACAGCAACCCCAAGCTCTCTTCAAGACCACATAGCTGCCTGAAAACATTTTATCTTAACATTACAATGTAAAACACTGCTCTTCAAACAGAAACACCAGCCATCTAGACAGGTCCAGGGAATGACTGGAGGGCAAACAGTGTGGTAACCTTAAGTAGATCTGGATCTGATCCATGTCTGGAAGAAAGAATGACTACCTATGAACTTTATGCATGATGCTTTAAGTACCATGAAGGAAAAGAGGTGGTGGGATACAAACAAAAGAAGTAAAGCATCAAAAGACCCCAAAGAACTCTTGGATTCCCTACAGCAATCTATAGTCAAGTCCAATTTAGATGAAGTACCGTGAACTGATTTTTAATAGATGTGAGGCATTTTTTGTGTCTGAAAAGCAAGTTAAGATAAAATAAATTAATGTATATGTTCTATACGCATACAGTCCTCTCTCAGTTCTCTCTCTCTCACACACAAACACATATGCATGCATAAACTTATTCAGTCGATGCACAGATTTTTTAGAGGTGGAAAAAAAAACACTACACAATCCGAGTAGTAGTATACTCCAGTCCTTGTACCGTACACGCGCATACACATACATACTGATCTTTAGTACTCCAACCACCCTCAATCCGAACATCTATAACCAGCATCTACCACACTTTTTGACAATCTTGCACAGCACAACGATGACCCCTCTACACACACACACATACACACACTCAGTATACCCTACTGATGCTAGACACCCCCCATTATTGCACTCCCAGCGCCATGCCATGCTATGCTATGCTATGCCAGGGCTACACACCCACATTCTTCGCAGAGTGAAACCCACGCACCGGCCCATCTTCTGCCCACGCCTCTCACGCTCCCCCCTTTCTGCTTCACCCCACCCTGATCCGAACGGCGAGAGCCGCCTGGCTGGCTGCCCCCCCTCGGTCCCCCCCCCCCCCTCCGGCTCTCACCTGGGCACGCAGCTAGGCGCTGAGCGATCGATCTCCCAGGTGGCGAAGAGGTTCATGGGCACCGGGACCGGCCCGAGCCCCCCAGAGACCCCCGACGCTACCCCGCACGGACCCGCTGGGGGTCCGACCGCGCCGGCAGCCCCCCCGGGCCCGGGTCCCAAAGAGCCCCCTGCTGCTGCTGCTGCTGCCGCCGCCATCGTGCCGCTACCCTGCGCTGGGAGGAGAGGTGGGGGGCTGCCGGGACCCTCGGCCCAACCCCGACCTCCACCTCACAGCTCAGGCGGGGTGGGGCCGCTCGCCCCTCAGCCAATCGGGCGAGAAGAGGGGGCGAGACTTGCGGGGACTACAGACCAACCACAGTGCGGAGAGGAGGGACCAGGTTTAGAGTCACAGCCAATCTGAGCTCGAGAGGCAGGCTTGACTGGGGTGGGCTTGACTGGGGTGGGGTCTCGGGTAGGGAGAACGAGGGGAGGAGAAAGGGACCTTTAAAGAGCGGAAAGGAGCTGAGTGGCGTGAAGCTCACCCAATAAAGAGTGAGAACATCAACCGGCGATATAACTATTATTAGTACTGGTGTTATTGTTATTATCATCATCACAATTTTGTTGTTGTTGCTGTTTGTCGTGTCACCTTATTTTGGGCTGTTGCAATAATTTATCATTTGCAATAATACTAGGTAGCGATGGTACTATTAATATCTTAGGTTATTTAATATTCAAGTCAATCCACAAAGTATTGTACGCAAACATGATGGGAATGTCAAGTTTCCTTTGCATCCTGGGCAGCTACAGTACTTTTCCTTCATTAGATGCTGAGAAATTCCTTCCTGCCCATTCAGCACTAATTCTCCCATTAGCTTAGCTTTTTCATTATGGTGTCCTGCATAACTTTCAGTTTATGGATTAGCTTCCCCCCCCCCCTTTGTTGCCGTGCAACTCAATGTTGATTTATCTATACAAAAAAATGTTATTTTCCTTGCAACCGTTCATTTTCTGGATTTTGGAAATTATTTTGCCGTTATGAAGTCAATGGTGGCCAAAAAGTCAACTGAAAATTATTTTTTGACATACCTGCTATACCACCTTTATACGGTGTTTCATTTTTTTGTGTTTGGGAAGAAGTAGTGAGAGAGGTTGGTGTTCTTAATACACAGAAATTATTTTATTGTTTACTGGCTCATTTCGACTCTCATCTGATTCAGCGCTTACATGTATAAGACCAGAGTCCAAAAGATGCCCACATTCAATGGTTGGACTTACTGAGAAGTAATCATTAGTATGAAGAAGCAAGACAGGAGGAAAATTGACCCATTTGAGGTGTGGTGCTGGAGAAGGCCTCCTGCACATTCCTTGGACAGCAAAGGTGACAAGCAAGCAAGTACTGGAGTGCATAAAACCAGACATGTCATTGGAAGGAAAAATCATAAAACTGCGACTGACTTATTTTGGCCATGTCATGCAGAAGAACTCATTAGAAAAAGCAATTATGCTTGGATTGGTTAGCGGCAAAAGGAAACCAGGCTGCCAAAGAACACAGTGGCTAGACGTCATGAAAGTCGACACCAGCCTGAGCATGGAATGACTCAAAGAAACAGTACAAGATGAGAAAATGTGGAGAGAGCTGGCCCATAGAATCGCCAAGATTCAGACATGACTGAATGGCTAACAATGACAACAATCATTAGTATAACTGCATTGCATGTGAACTACAATCAGCTTTTCGCTCTTTACAGCTATTTCACATTGTTTCATTTGCATGGAAAATGTATAATGTGCCTCCTTTTGCCATCATTCTTGCCACCATTCCAGACAATGACAATTCAGACGTGTCTTAGAGCATTCAAAATAAAAATCAATTCAGCATGTCAAAATCATCAAATTGCAAACCTGTTTCTGAAGGCAATTAATCATTTAGTCTTCATGGCTAATTGAATTTAATTGGACTTCTAGAGCTGCCTTATCATCATTGGTCTATCAAGATCAGTGTTATCTACTCTCTCTCTACAAGATCAGTGTTATCTACAAGAGCTCTCCAGGATCTCAGGTACAGGTCTTTCACGTCCTTTTTTAAAAAAAAAACTAGAGAAGCTGGAGATTGCATTCAGAATCTTCTATATGAAAAGTGGATGCACTACCACTGAACCACCATTCCCTTCCCGTTCTGACTAGTGTGCTGTCAACTCACCAAACAGTAGCAAATTCTGTTAGCCATATCTGCAGAACATACACTTACCATGTGAACTATTCATTATGTTTCTGTATTTTGGTTGCATTATTGTGGTCTGGCAATGCCAATGCTCCCTCTAAGCTGTGGAGTCTTGTGAGCAAACATTCTACTTTGTGAGCTACTGGCATTAAAGTTATGAGTGAGTGATCTGGCTACTGCATACATTAGTTTGCTCTGGAGTTATCCTTCCTGAGCTAAGACAAAAATGTGTGAGCCAGAGCTCACACTAACTCAGCTTAGAGGGAACACTGGGCGATGGCTCTAATTTATCCAGGTCTCTTTGCAACAGAGAGTTTTGATCAGACATCCCCACCTTAACCCATCTCACCGTGCATTAACCCCGTGGTTGATCAGTCAGATGTGGCAGCCATGGAGTGGGGCTATCAGGCAGATTTTTTAAAAATTAGTTGTCTTTTTTAACATTTTTTTTATTTCAGTATGAACAACATTAACATAATACATCAATACATAATCTTATAATATTATTAGAAAAAAGTACAGGTATAATACATCCAATATAACTGGTTATTTAAGTATACATATAAAGCAATCCATTATAATATCCAGTCTCTATGAATTAAATTATAATAATCGGTTTGCTGGTTGGGTTTAATCTTTTCTATAACATATTCCAACTTTTCCGGTATTGAATGCCATCTTCCAAAGAATGATTGAGAGTCTAGAGGTGAGTCAAAATTTGTTAATCTGTCTGAGATTTTGTCCATAAGGAGATGGTCCCAAACCTTGGATACCATGTTTCTATAAGTAATGGGGAATTGTTATTCCAACTCATGGCGATTGTCATTTTTGCCGCTGACATAAGGAGGGTGATTAATTCTTTGCTATATTGTGGGATGTGCACCTCCTTCCAATAGTTAAGAAGAACAATTTCCAGTTTTTCAGGAATCTTATGTCCGGTCAGTTTTTCAATCTGTGTCAGAACGTTTTGCCAGAATTAACGTATCACCTTGCACTCCCACCAACAGTGAATGTATGAGCCAATACTGCCGCAATTTTTCTAGCACTGTGGTGATAATTTGTTATTCCTTTTGTGCAATTTTAGTGGTGTCAAATACCACGTAGTTATTAATTTAAAAAATTAGTTGTCTTTTGAGCATGTGCATAAATGCTTATTGGAAGCAGCGCTTCAAATTCCTGGAAGGATGGTGGCAGGTGTTGGCCGATGGGGTTGCTGGAGGAGGCTGCAGGGATATGTAGTGCAGCATGGCAGAAGTGTTTTGCTTTTGAAAAATCCAGCATTTCAAATGTTTCAAAGCTGAGGTGAGAGAATAAAGAAGCCTCATCCTCTGTCCTGTGTGCTGCTGGTGTTTTTATTCAAAAGCTTGGAGTGAATTTGGAGTCAATGGCATCATTCTCAGAGTGCCTCCCTCCCTTCCTGAAAAAACTCACCTTTTCAATAAATCCCTTCCCCACCCTGTGTGCAGCAAAGTGCAGAAAAAAGCTGACATACATTGGTATCTACCTTTGTAAGGTTTTTAAAGAAAACACAGTTGAAACTCCTGTCTCTGTGTGTGTGAGAGAGAGAAAGACAGACAGAGAGAGAGAGAGAGAGAGAGAGAGAGAGAAGTGCAAAGATGCAATTATGTGCATCTTGCTAACTGCCTCAAAAAAAAAAAAGCCCCAAACTGGAAGGGAACATTCAGACTTCCCAAACACCTTGAGAGCACGATGAATTGATCAGACTTCTGGAGATGCGGGGTGAGACCACTGACACCAGGAAGGACTAGCTTGGGGACACTGCTGGACCCAAGCCTCCTGTTGGATAAACAGGTGGCAGCAGTGGCTAAAGGCACCTTTCACCAGTTTTGGTTGGTGAACCAGGTGAACCAGGTGAACTAATGTGCTGCACATAGGGCTGCCCTTGAAGACTGTCTGGAAGCTACTTGTGGTACAAAATGCTGTGGCCAGAATGCTGACTGGAGTGGGTCAGCCATCTCACTCCATCTCACTCCAGTTTGGCTCCCGTGTACACTGGCTACTACAAATTTGCTTCTTGGTCCAATTCAGGGTACTAGTATTGAACTTGAAAGCCCTATACAGCTTGGGCTAGCACACCTTAAGGATCACCTACTCACATATGAACCTACCAAGCACTATGGTCATCTTCAGGTGCCCCTGCCATCTGAGGCTAGACAGGTGCCAACCTGGGAAAGGGCCTTTTCAGTTGTGGCACTAAAACTTTAAAACTTCCTCCCCAGAGAGATTCATCTGTCTCCCTCTATTGTTGTCTTCTGCCAGTGGTTGAATACTTTTTTTTTGTTCTAGTCGGCATTCCCTCACTAATTCCTCTCTGTTTCTGTTTTTATGAGTGTATGGTTGTTGTTGTTTTGGTATTTGTGTGTGTGTGTGTGCGTGTCATGGAGACCTCTGGTGACTCCCACTAAGGCATGGAAGACATTCAGAGAAGTGGCTTGCGGCTTGATAGCCTGCCTCAGCCTCCCGGCCCTGGTATTCTCTGGAGGTCTCCCATCCAAATACTTGCCAGGGTTGGTCCTGCTTAGCTTTCAAGGTCTGACGAGATTGGGCTTGCCTAGACTATCCAGGTCAGGGCATGAATGTATGTGTTTATATATTTTGATAGTTTTAACTATCTCATATATACTTATATTTTAAATGCCTTTTTAATGTTTGAAATGTTTTAATCTTTGTCATCATGGGGACCCTAAGCTGGGTAGAAATGCAGCATAGAAATGTTTAAATGATTTTTCAAAAACATTGAGCCACATGGAGTGTGAGATAACGTGGGATACACTTTTTAAAAATAAAATAAACTAGAGGGAAGTGTTGGAAAATATTGACATAGCCAGTCACAAGGTAAATCTTTTATAAATGGGCAAATGTCATCCATATGCTCATCATTTATTGCCAAATTACTGTATATTTTATTTTGTATAATGTCGTCTATATTGCCTTTTGTATCTTTATAGAAAAAATGATTTAGAAGTACTAAATAAATGCCCATTTTACAGATCAGGAACTGACAAGACAGTGACTCGTGGCCATACAGTGAATAAGGAACGCTGAAACAGGACCTGACCTCAGCTCTTCAGGATCCAGGTCTACATTAGCATTATCTATTGACAATGCTGTCTATAGGAGGAGTTTACATACTTGACACCATCCCAGAAGTGAAGTGTTAAAACATTATTGTACTTTACCAATAACAGTTGCTTTTAAATTAAAATATCATGCCTACCCCAGGTCCCCTCCCCATATAATCTTACAAAGGCAACATCTCCAAGCTGCACCAGGGGGTTAGTATGCCCCCTTTCTTTTAACATGTCTAGGTTTATGGAATTTACAAAGCTCCCCTAATAGCTGATAGACTCCATGAGATCTGTGCTTCTCAGATTTCATGATTCCCAGAGGTTCATCTAAGCAGAACTCTAACCTCTAGTAAACTCTCTTCAGGCCTCATGAAACATATGATTGCCAACAGGAGACTTCTGCACTTTATAGCCTTTCTTCCTTCTGGAAAAGGCAGCATGGAAGCCAGGGCTGAGGTAGCTGAGTGAACAGCTGATTCTGTGCTGGGATCCAGGTGTCTTGAGACATGTCTGTGCTGTACACATTCGTTCACTCCAGTGGGGTCTGAATCATGCTGCTTTCACCACATTTGCTTTCCATCTTGTGCTTGTCACTTGATCTAAAGTGCACTTTTACCTCAGGTGGTGCCAGATAATTGGGTGATCCTGGAGGATGGATGTTTTTGTGTGAGACAGACCATCTGTGAATAGATTTATCACTATGGTTTTGTCCATAGCATCAAGTAATGGGGATCACTGAAGGGCATACAAAGAGTTTGGAGCAAGTTCACAATTTGTATTCAGGGGAAAACAGGATGACCAAGATTTCCGAAGGTGTGAGTTGCTTGAAAAAGAAGCATGTGTGTAGACACTCCCCTGGAACCTGAAGCAGGCTTAGCAGCTTAGCTATATGAGTGCCTTTTTGCAAAAAAGAAGAAGCAGGGAGAAGGATGTTTCAATTGATGATGGGAAATGCTCTACGTCTGTAGTAAAGTGTTTCCTCATACTGGCCTTATCCCTCTTGCAGAAAAGCTATACCAGTACATTTTAATACTCTTCAAACCTCCTCAGAATACACTGTCACTCACCAAATGTTTTTTTTGTGAGGCAGCATCTAGGTATATTTATAGGAAGATGTGGTTTGCAAATGGTGAAGCATTCTGGTCTCCGACGAACTTCGAGGAACATGTGCGGCTCGAAAATATGTATGAGCTTGGGACTCCCAAAGAGTCTAATCTCAGCATTGGATACATCTCCAGTACTTGTTCTGTTTGTCTCAGCACCTCCAGCAGGGAATGCCCGATGGGTTATGTGACTAATAAGCAGATAATTCCATTCCTCATCAGAGGCACAAAGCTAGACATATCTAGCCTTATTGCTATTATCTGTGAACACAGCCTTTAGGATTTGCTGTAGCAGCTGCATGGAGGAAAGGGGCAGCCATTTGTGAGACTGGATGCATACAGCATATCTATTTCGTCCAGTGGAGATGCCATAGTCTGTAATAAGCAGAAGTTGTCTTTTTCAAAATGAGGGTTATCTGGCAATCACTTGGTTCTCACTTAATTGAAAACAATGAAATGAAATACACACTGTGGCAGCCTTCAAATATGTGGGATGAGGGGAACGCTGCTCTTCCCTACTTATTATCTGTTCCAGACATTGTTTTAAAATGGGCAAAAGGGTAAGTGGGAGGTCAAAATAATCATAGTCTCATACCAGAAACAATTCCACAAGATCCCTGGGGATGTGTTGTTAGTCATCACACAGATATGTTGAGAATTCTGCAAGGATGTTTTCCATCAGATCACTGCAAAAAGGTCTTCAGGAAAACACCAGAAATTGAGATTTCCTCTTTGACTTAAGGAATTCTCCAGCAAAGATAAGCAAATCACAAGACACTACTCTTGGGAGTAAATCCAGTGCACTGAGCTTTGGCTTGGGTCTGAACTCCTTTAGATCCTCTGGATCATTTGGTCTGCATGACTGGATGCAACAGTACAGTGCAAGAGCTTTTTAAAAATCTTGGTGGCCAATTTAAACTGGTGAAACTCATTAGGACGTAGCCCTACAGAAGTTAGGAAAGCTACACCTGCCAGTAGTCCCTTTTTGTGCTGCTGATAAAGGTTCCCCTTTGGAGGCGACATGAAATCATTATGCACCCTCAGTTACACCATCTGGAAACCTCCAGTCTTGTTATCAATATCTCACATTTCTCACAAAAACATCCAGACATATCACTAGAGAGAAGCATTGTTGTTTGTTTCAGCAGATTCACAATGTTTCAGTTGCATTGGTAGCAAGAACTGTTTGGCCTAATTCCTGAGCTTCCATCAACCTTTATGCCATTTTTTTTTTGGCTACCAGATAAAGTAAATAATAGACACAACACCTGGATCTTTCTGGACCTCTGGGGATGGATCTGATGTGATGCTATTGCCAGGCCTCCTAGCCATGGATTTTCCTGAGAAAATTATATTTGCTTTGGAGGGGGTCAGTTTAGTCCACCCTGAATGGCTTTAAAATGTGCCTCTCTTCATGCAAGTTCAAAATGTGCAAATAAACAAGGAGCCTATTGTGCTCCATCTGGCAGAAGGGCCCTCCGCATTAAGGCATGTGCGCTGAAATCCCATAGCAAAGGCGCAAGGTCACGAAAATGCCACTTACTGCAGATTCTCTGTTTAGAGGCATTCCACAAGGAAGCCAGGGATTGAATCCTGTGGCCTACAGCATCTGCTGTCTGCACAAAATATGCCCCTATTAATCCAGGCAGAGAAATGCCTCATCAGCAGCCTCTCTGTAGAGACTCAGTGACACCCAGTGGCTGCTTTGATTCAAGCTCTCCCTCCCTCCCTCCCTCCCTCCCTCATTCTCTCTTTAATGGATGATAAACATCTCCTACAACTCAGAACGGGAATGTGGTAAAAAGAACCATCATGCTGCTGGGACCAGAACTGGCCTATCAGATAAAATTATTGCATTTTGTCCTACTTTTGTAATTCTGTTCTCTGGACTGTTTGACCCATCATGTCTGATACTTTTTTGCATTGTTTCTAATGTTTGTAATCATAGTCATATTGCATTGCTTATTAGACTTCTCATGTTATGTGAATACGTTGCTTTACTCTGCATAATCTGCCTTGAGTCTTGGTGAGAAAGGTGGGATATAAATAAATAAAATGATGCAGCTCCCTTAGCCAGTGAGGTGGTGCATCATTAAAGGTCAGCAAGTTGGCTGTTATTAACTTTTTATCACAGGGAGGGGGAAATCATTGGAATGGTCTGCCTTAAAAGCCAAAATGCCCTGAACTAGTCCAGGCTAGGACCCCAGCCAATCGGATTTCTGTGTGGCGTAGGCAGGCAATTGAGGCTACCTGCATAACTTCCTGGAGGGTAGGTAGGTGCCCTAACCTGGATGGCCCAGGCTAGCCCTCTAGAGCTAAACAGGATCAGTCCTGGTTAGTACTTGCATGGGAGACCACCAAGGAAGTCCAGGGTCTCTACACAGAGGCAGGCAATGGCAAGCCACCTCTGAACATCTCTTGCCTTGAAAACCCCATGAGAGGTCACCATAAGCCTGTTGTGACTTGCCGGCACTTTCTACCACTGTGAGGCAGGGAATGAAGTAAACCTCAAGTGTTTACATGGAATAGTGGGATTCACCTCACAATTTCCCTTGCACTTCTAATTTAAATTGCAATTTTATACAATTAGTAGAATCCAACAGGAGCACTTCAGGCTGAGGGCTGGGGTGATGAAGTGGGGGTTATGTACTTGAACCCTCTCCTAAGGGAGCAAAACATCCTTGCACACAGAAAGAGAGCCTTCTCTTTAACACTAAGGTGGAACTGCATGTTATAAAGCAAACACAGGATACTTCTAGTGTTAATGCAGGGTCTCAGGGCATTTGCAGGGGACAGCCCGTTGAGGAGCAGGCAGGGACTGAATGGCACATTAGCTCAACGATTACATAGCCCCTCCCCACCCCCAGCTCACCCATTTTCCTGTGCAAATGCTTCTCTCCTCTGTATACTGTTCTTTTCCCCACTGTGTGCTCTAAGCCCTGCTAGGGGAGGGGGTTGGCCAGGGAGAGGGGAGTGAGGGTATTTGCATGGCAGATTTAGTGGGTACAGTAAGAATTTATTTCTGAATTAAAATATTTACAGCCAGCTTTTCCTGTCTTCAAATGATGGCTCAAAGCACTTGCTGACTCTCCCCAGTCCCACATTCACGCAGACTCAATAAATGCAGGCTCAGGAGCATGTTTCTGCTGAGTGAACGTGTTGTTCTGTTCTTATTCCAGTCTTTCCTACCTGCCAGGGTAATGTTACAGTGACTTTAATTAATCAGCATTACATGATTTCAAGCAAAATGCCTTCAAGTGTAATATGTTATGATTGCGAGACCATAACCCAGCACACAAGCAAGTTCAGCCTTTGAATGCATACACAGCTCAAGTTTATTGATCTGTTTTAATGTTCAAGACAGATATTATAACAAAGGGTCTTGTAGCACCTTAATAATAATTCCAGAGGGGTCACTGTGTTAGCCTGCTGTTGTGAAATTACACGGGAATCCAGCAGCATTTTAAAGACTAACGAAATTCATTTCAGCCTGAGACCTTATGTGTCAGAGGTCACTTTTTCAGATGCATTGCAGAGTATATCCACTTGTGTTGTTTTCTGCTGTTGAGTCACAGCTGACTTATGGTGACCCTTGTAGGGTTTTCAAGGCAAGAGACTTCAGAGGTGGTCTGCCATTGCCTGCCTCCACGTCACAACCTTGATACTCCTTGGTGGTCTCCCATCCAAATACTAGTCAGAATTGACCCTGCCTAGCTTCTGAGATCTGATGAGATCAGGATAGCATGGGCTATCCATAGGATTGCCAGCGTCCAGGTCGTGGCTGGAGATCTCCTGCCATTACAACTGATCTCCAGACGATAATCAGTTTACCTGGAGAAAATGGCCACTTTGGAAGGTGGACTGTATGGCATTATACCCCACTGCGGTACCTCCCCTCCCCAAACCCCACCCTCCTCAGGCTCCACCCCCAAATTTCCTGGTATTTCCCAACTTGGAGCCGGCAACTCTAGCTATCCAGGTCAGGGTGTATATCTATTTGGCCTAATTTTATATACACACAGGAAAACACAACTCCTATCCTTGTATTCTGAAATGAATTTTATTAGGCTTTAAGGAGCTCCAGTGCAATTTTGTAGCACCTCAAAGACTAACACATTGGTAAGCTCTCATGGGCCAGAGCCCACTTTGTGATGAAGCTCGTGACAATTTATGCCACAATCACTGTGTTAACCTTTAAGGTGTCACAAAGACTCTGTTATTTTGACTATAGCAGCCTACCATGCCTACCCCTTGTGGAATTTGTCAAGGGAGAGACCGAATTTCAAAGAATATACTGAATTCTACACACCATGTAAAATTAAGCAAGCAGATTGCACTCAGGTTTAAATGTCAAAGCATTTTGGTTCCGAAGGCACGTGCAATGCCTCATGGCTGTATCTCACAGCACAATCCTTATATCTTTTGAAGTCCTTTGGGCTACGAAGGGGGTAACTCCACTTAGGATCGCAGTGTCCATGTCCAAGAGACATACTGAATCACAATTAACAACAACAACAAAAAAGAACAGTCAGAAAATGCCAGATGTTTTGCATTCAATCCAAAGTTTAATTTTGCTCACCCAGTAAACAGAATCTTGTGAACACTCACCGAGTCTTCTTGGGGAAACACGAGGAAGCAAAACCCCCCACAGAACCCTGTGTTGTACCAGTAAGCACTGCTGGTTGATTCATCCCACTTGCCCGCCCACCCGTAGGAGGTGAAAAACAAATATACAATGCAGTTTTCAGTAGCTTAAATGGTGTACCTTTATGCCGTTGATGGGGAAGTCGTTAAGACATGAAAGTGTCATCTTAATATAGAACGATAGTACAAGAGCATGACTGAAATCAGGATGCAAGAGAACGCACTGGAGTTAGGAAACTGAGAAAACACTTGGCATGCATCAGGATGCAGGGAAGCTGTCTTGCACAATGGTGCCCAACATGTTTTTCACATTAGCCTGCTTCCCCTAGGCAGACACATCCAATTAGCCTGCAGTGCTGCTAACCCAAAGGCAGCTGGGTCTTATCCGGGATAGTCTTTCCAGGATGCACCATTTCTCTCCATATTCCTCCTACATCTGATTGTCAGTGATGAATTGTTTCTGCCAAAGTCAGATCTCTCACAATGGATGTTTTAGTTCCTGATCACCTCCTCCACCTGCTCTTCAGCACTGCACACCAAAGAAGTCTCCTGAGACCCAACTCTTGGTGACAGATGATGCCCACAGCTTGATCCTCTTATGAACCTGTCACTCACTGCGAGATTAGCTATGCCCAAGAAGAATCCTTTCCAACCTGCTGCTTGGTGCTTTGACTGCTTTCAAGGGGAAGCCCTGTCACATCTTTTGCCCTCCACCAAGTTGTCTGTGCCCAGAAGAAAATCCTTTCAAATCTGAAATCTGGCACCATGTCAGTCAAACCAGCACACTTTTCCTCTCTAAGCCTCAAAGCCAGTGGCTATATGCTTTGGCTACATAAAAGAGATTCTGCCAGAGGGGGCCAGGTGCAATGCAACACAGTTTGCAGGCAATGGATGTTTTCAGAGTCATTCCTATGAATGGATACATGTAGAAATGTTTCACCTGAATGGGTCCATACACATACACATGCATGCACAGTCTCCTTGTAGTTTATTGAGGGCTGTAAATAAATAAATTGTACACTGGGAAAATCCCTAGGACTTTGGAGATTGTGCAATTTGTAAAGGTTACATAAATTATGTTGGCTCAAATTCCCAAGCTGCTGAATGTTTCACTAAATGCCAATTCATATAGTTATATAGTATGATCACAGAACTGGAACTTATTGACAGCCTTCCTGTACTGTGCAGCATCCTGCAATCTTCAAGAACATTTGAGATAGCTGCTCATCATGTCCTGGGAAATTCAAAAAATGTCCCTTGATCAAGAACCTACCAGTCCAACAAAATCTCCACAATACTGATGAGTACTCTAGAACAGGTGCTGTCTTGTGCTGGCTTCAGCACACCACTCCCAGACACTACGAACCAGCCTCTTCTGTATGCAGATATGTGCTGAACACACAGTCTCTTCCTAAAGGCAAGAAGCAGAAGCATCCCACTTTCTGAGCATCTTGTGTTCTCAAAAGTACCAGGCTGCAAGTAATTCAGGTTTTGTCTGCTTGTGCGCACGCACACACACACACACACACACACAGAGGAATTTTAACAGTGCATTCCTCAGCAGAGTTACATCCTTCGAAATCAGTGGGCCCCAAAAGCATGTAACTCTGCTTAGGATTTTACTACAAGTCTTTTATTTTTGGAAATATACTTACTATGCCATGCTGCCCGTATATATGGTATCTGCAGATCATGTGAGTGAGAATAAAGGTACCTGCCCTAAAGACATTACAATCTAGATTACTATAGTAAATAAGAGAAGAAAGGAAAAGAAGTGAGAGAAGAAATTTATGGGTACCATCCCAAATATCTCCAGTTAAAGTTTTCATGGAATCAGAGAGCTGGAAGGGACCTCCAGGGTCATCTAGTCCAACCCCCTGCACAATGCAGGGAATTCACCAATACCTCCCTCTCCATACCCCCAGTGACCACTATTCCACACCCAGAAGATATTTTCAAGGTGATAATTGGAAAGACCCTACTCTCTGCCTGAAGCACTGAGCCGACTGTAGCAGAAGATAATGCTGTGCTGAGTAGAGGTTTAGGTCATTTGGTGAAAAGGTGACTTCCTATGTGTATCTTGCCAAGAATCACAGCTCTGGGGAGTGTGTGGGAGTGCTGCCCTTTGTTTTATGGGAAATTTAGGAGAGTGAGGAGAGGTTACCTCTGTTATAGCTGGAGAAATGTCGCCCAGCACTGGGGCTGCATGGGGCTTTGCCCCACCCAGTAATCCATTTAATCAGAATTATGCAAAAACGTGCATTTAAAAAAAAATTCCATCCATGATCATGCTTTTCGGTTTCATCTAAGATATACAGATTACTTTACAGCAGAATGTTGGGGTGTCGTCCCCCCTCCCTTTTCTAGTTGGGTAGCACCAAGCCTACCGCTCCGTATCCCTGTGCAAGACAGGGGGCAGGAGTCCATGGCTGACCCGTCTGTGTTTTGACTGAGGCTTTTGCCAAATGATAAGCTCAGGGAGAACACCCACACCCACAACCCCGGGGCTGCCCCCCCCCCCGCCTCCCCTAGGGCCTCCCTCCAGGTGGCGAGCTCTCTGTTAGCGCGAATTACTCTCTCGGCGCCCTGCCCGCCCCCTCCCTCGTCGTTCTCTCTCTCTCTCCGGCGGGAGTGGCCATTCTGCCAACCTGCCGCCTGACGGAACTCACTTTAATTCACTGCCGCTTTCGGCTCCAGATCAATACAGAGGCTCACTTGATCCCAGCCGAGCCGAGCCCAGCAGCCTGCCAGACTGCAGCAGCGGCCGCGCTGCACGACTCTTCCCTCCCCGCCTCCGCGGGCCGGGGATCTTCCTCCGGGTTTTTCTTCCCTCCTCCCCCCCCCCCCCCCCCCCCCGCCTTCCGCGCGCTTGGAGCCTTTTGGCCCTTGACGAGTCAAGGCAAAGAGAGCGCCAGAGAGATCTACTGCAGCTCGGGCTAAGCAGAACAAAGTCCCGCACTTCCCGCGCCGGGAGGAGTTTCTGGGGGCTGGTTTAAAAAATAAAGATCAAACAAAATATCGCACCTCGAGGGCCGGGGTGGGTGGGTGACCAGAGCGCTCTCCTCCTGGGAGAAGCCCGGACTTGGAAACCATCGTGAGCTGCTGCTGCCGCCGCTTGGCGAGGTGAGCCCGCGGCTGACCTTCGCTTCCTGTGGGGAGCGAGGCCGGTTTGGGAGCGTGGCACTGGCGGCGGCGGATGCTGCCGGGCTCCGGGCCTGCCGGGCTCCGGGCCAAGGACTGCTCATCTCCACCACCTATGCCGGCGAGGAAGTGCTTTGGGGAAGGCGGGAGAGAAGGGGCGAGCCTCGCGGCGCAGCGCGCTCCAGAGACCGGGCTACGCTAAAGCACCCCGGAGGGGAGCCGTAGCGAGCCCAACGCCGAGAGCGGCAGAAGCCCGCTAGCTCGCCAGCCGGCCGGGGTGCCTGCCCGGGAAGCCTAGGAGGAGCCAGCTGAGCCGGGAGCGGAAGGGAAAGCAGGAGCGACCATTGCGAACCCAAAAAGGAACCTGCCTGGAAGAGGTCTTGGGGCTGCAGGATTGGGCTGCGGGGGATCGGCTTCCTGGAGGGAGCGACTGAAAGAGCGGAGGATCCACGCTCAGAACTTGCTGAGCATTCATTGGCTCCGGAAGACTCTCGCTTTGCAAAGGGATCCCTCTCTCTCTCGCCTTCGTGCCCGGCTGATTGACTGCCCGGATCGCGTCAGTCGCCTTTCCCTCCTTCCGACACACAACTATCCCGGCTGAGACAGAACCAGAGAAAAGTCCCAGGCTTCCAAGACCAGCACTAGGTAAAACAACAGCAATAGAAACAAATCCGAAGGGGGTGGGGGAGGGAGATCTTTAAAAAGCTCCCGGATTCCTTCGGAAAGCGCCCGAGCAGTTCTGCCAGAGCAGACAAATGGCCCCAAACTGCGGTGACGGGCGTATTGTGTGTATGTTTCAGGGAACGTCCAAACATTCGGTAAATGTCGTCGTTCACACGTGAACGTTGACAATACCCCGTTGGTTTTGTGAATGCCCGCACACTCAAGAGAGATGTAGGCGGATGTTAACCATTACTTACATGTAGCCATGAGTATATCTCCAAAGTGGGAAATATTTAGAGATGCACATAACTGGTGGTTGGAGGGTGTCAGCATTCACAGGCGAACGTTGGCATGCACCAGATGAAGGGTTTTCACTATCGAGGCAGACAGCTGAAGCATTCTCTCCCCTCCCCCCACCCCACACACGTGTTTGGTAAGCTGTGTGAGGAGAGGCAGGTTGTGTAAACCAGCATGCACATTCTCCCTCCTTCCCTCCCTCCCTCCCTCCCTTTTGCTGAGCCCTGTTCTGGCTGGCTGCCTGTGGGGTTTTTATCCCATGCCCTGTGTATGGTTATCTGCTCCCTCCTTTTATCCTCAGAACAACTGGTATGGAGGAATTCAGCAGCCCGCCTGCCCTTCTCTTTTACTGACATGATTGCCTGAGACTGGCAACCATGGCTTTTAATCTGTCCATGCTGACTTTCCTCTGTGCGCCCATGTGCAGAGCTGAGCAAGTGATTTCCCCCTGCCATGCGCTAGGCTGAGCCTGGATCGGCTTTCCACACTCACACAGTGCTGCTCCAAAACCTGCCAGCATGCCAAATGGCAAACGCTGACCCAGGCTCTGTGGGTGGCAGCATGTGGCAGTCGCGCAACTGGTTCAGCCCACAGCAGGTCGGCAGGCACTGATTTACACAGCAGCTTTCCCAGACTAGTCAAAGGGTTCTGTGAATGAGCCCCCTGTGAGTAGACTTGTGCTGCCAGCAGATGTGGGGATAGATGGAAGTGTGGGACGCTCTTCCTTTTGGGACCATGTTATCTTGTCTCCCTGACAGCCTTTGAACCTGCTATGTTGTCCAAGTGCCCCTAGCATGGAGGAAGCCCTTTAAACTAGAGCAGAGCTCAGGCAGAAAGATCTCAACGGAGTACTGGAGAGGAGGAAGGTAGAATCTCTAAAAGAAAAAAAGGCATGCCCAGCTTTGCAAGAGATAGTGTCATGTAGCAACACAGGTTTATTTATTTATTCATTATTATTTATATTTGTATCCCGCCTTGCCGGACAAGCTGGTGGTCCTATATTAAGAGGATGGTCCTATATTTCCTACAGTGGAGTTGATTTCCACTGGTGAGACTGTAAATGCTTCCCATCAAATCTACAGAGAACTCTTTGTTTGTGATAATGAAGGGGGCCGGCTGGTAGGGTGGCTCTCCTTCCCTGGTGCGTCAGAGGTAGTTCTTGGTTACTGGGGATATGTTCTATCAGCAGGTAAGACATGTGCCACTCATGGGAAGAGAGGGGTCCCTCCCAGGGCTCTGTCATAAGCTGTTCTGGTAAGCAAGGGGGGCAAACCAAATTGGTATCCTTGCAGTTCCATGATCATTAGATTGCCTCTCTAAAGAGAAAGAGCCTACCCCACAATGGAAAGAGTCATGATGTCTGCATGGTGGCTAATTTCAGTTGGTGGGTTAGCAGAACAGCTAAAAGAAGCATGGGTGTGTCACAGAAGCTGGTGTGGTGTTGGCTAAGACACTGGGCAACAACTCCGGAAGTTTCCTGGTTTGAAACTCTCCCTTGTCATGGACTCACTGGGTGACTTTAGGTAAGTCACGCTTCCTCTGCCTTGCTCCCCTAAACAATAGAAGGATGATCATACACTTATCTCATAGTCTGAATGACACAAGGATTTCTCAAGACAATGTATGTGAAGTGCTTGGAACCCTTGCAGGCGCTACACAAATGCCAAGTGCAATTAGCAAGCACCTATTTCTTGTGGGCAGGTCTAGATGTTACTTTTGCCCAGGGTACCATCCCTCCCATGGTGGATTTCTCCACCCTCCTCTTGGCGTTTTCCATTCCTCTCCACACATCCTGCTAAGACAGGCAGTGTGCTTCTTCTCATCTGGCAAGCACCTCTCCAAGCAGGAAATGACTTGATTAGAGCTCACCCCCAGGAGCTGAAGCCATCACGTCATGATGAGTTTCCCTACTTGCAGTCTCATGTCACCAGCAGTCAGCTAGTAGGATTGGAAACTCACTGATGTGGTGGCCCCAACTCACATGGGGGGCTCTAATAGAGTCAGCCTCTCTCTTTTTCCAACAAGAAGGATATTTCCTGGATGAGAGGGGTCATTTTGCTGGTTCCAGCATAGCTGTGGGGAAAGAAGCAGAAAAGATCAGAGAAAATGCCAACAGGGACAGGATGTGGATCAGACACTGCCCACAGTCTACCATTCAGCCATTCCTGTGAAAGGAATGCTGATTCCCCAAGGCAAATGGGATGGCTTAGATGAGCTCTGAGTTATTTTCTGTGCAGTGATCTGGACAGACTCTGCAGATGCATTCATTAATTAAAATAATTTTGCTAATAAAAATGATTGCTTCTAAATTGGCCAGAACAGAGTAAACTGTCCATTACAGTGGGTTAACTCTGGTAGGGGCTTTGGGGGGGGGGTCTTTGATGAACCAAAAGGGAAGAAACAAATGTAAAAAGAAATAAACAACATTAGGCACTCAGAGAACGATACACTGTTTATTCAAAACAACTGTTGACTCTTCCTATCTGTTTGTTGCCCGTTAATATTTTATTTATTTACTTACCTACTTAATTTCTCCTCAATAGGGACTGAAGTAGCTATATCATTCTCCTCTGTTTTGTCCTCACAACAACCCTCTGATGTAGGTTGGGTTGAGTGGCCCAAGGTCACCTAGCAAGCTTCCATGGCAGAGTGGGGATTCGAACCTGGGCCACCCAGGTCCTAGTTGCATAGACTAACCACTGTAGTGAGATCTTCCACCCACCAGCCACAGCTATTCATTAAATATGAGTGGTATTTCTTTAATAAACTAGAACAGAAGACTATAGGAACGATCTAAGTGACAGACAACAACTTAAGATCCACCAGTAACCAGTAAGATGTGATGACAATATGGGAGAAAAGGGGTCAGGCATAGGCAGGGCTATTTTGGGGCAGGAACGCACAGGAACAGAGTTCCGGCTGGCTGCCGAGTTGGCCACGCCTACAGCCACCACCCCCTCGGGTTCCCCAGGCGCCTTGCAAGCTGCAGGGTGCCTGGGGAAGCCGATTCTGGGAGGGAGCTGCTCTGTTTGGGGGTGTGGCCTAATATGGTAATGAGTTTCTGTTGTTGGGTGTGGCCTATTATGCTAATGAGTTCCTGCTGGGCTTTTTCTACAAAAAAAGCCCTGGCATAGGTGTTCTTCATTTCCATCTAGTGAACCGACACATCCTGGGATACAAGGGCAGACCCCACACATTCTTAACCTATCAAAAATTAATTATGCAAAATCCTTCTGCCACGGACATACCGAAGTAATTTATCAAATGTTTAATGTATGCTGCTTAAAATAGATATATGCCTCATTTCTATTGTATTAGTGAAATGGTCACTATCTTTTATATATTTCTGTATTGCCTCTTCAACTTGCGTTAGACCCAGAGGGTATGGCATTCAGACAGTCTGAAACTTAATTAAAACCAAATTAAATCAATTTAATATATATTACAAGCTGCTCCATCTGTGTGTTACTACTCAGATGTTTCCTCAGGTTTTTTTTTTTGTTAACTCTTTCTGTCCTACCTGCATAAGGCTTCATTAAAAGATTAAGACTGAACCAAAGGCTGCTATTGGCTCTAAGGTGGGTTGCCAACAGGTCTGTAGAAAAATGTCCTTAATGAGTGGAAATGGACAGCAGAAGCTTTTCATGGCATAGTGATAAATAAACATCACCCGATAAATAACATCCCATCAAGCAGCTCATAAAGGGACAGGGCCTTTCCTTTTTCCACATAGTTGGCAACCCTGGTTCTAAATTTCATTGTTTTACGACCTGCCTATTCCCTAAAGCTGTTATTCCATGTGACAATATAAAACTGGCGTCTTGGTGCTGCATGATTTTCAGTTTTACATATCTGAATTTCTGACATGGTGTCTCACAAAGTATTGGATAGAGGTAAAGAAAGCATATCCATATTCTGCATACCATGTGTTTAGCGAAATTAAGGTTTTGTAATTTTAGCTACTTTACCCTGTCTTTTTAGCTTTTAGCATCTAAGCCAAATAAAGGTAAAGTAATGAGAATGTACTATATTTCTTTATCCTTTTTATCATAGTTTCCTTTTTTTGTTATTTTCTCAAGTTTTGGCTAGGGGATTCACAAAATATAGCCCAGATTTGCATAAACTTCAGCCCATTTAATAATATACTTAGGAGAAGAATAGACAGTGGTGTAATGGTGAGCCATGGTTTACTGATACATGATCATGGAAGGAACTTCAGGGTTGTTTGCATCACTGATGGCTGGTGGATGTTCTGCCCAAATGGCAGGGCTTCAGGTGCCAAAGCAGGTTCACCCTGTGCCTTACATCACTCAGTTGTTGTCACCTGTCTCACATCTGTTTCTTCCCACCACAGTCACTCCCCTCCCACTTTGGTAATGGCTAAGAGAAAGTGACTAGTCTACAGCCAGAAAGTAAGTGAGAAAATCCTTAAACACAATTAGTCCCTGATTTACGGTTAATCCGCTTATATGGATTGGAAACTAAATGCTGATTCACATGTTACAGAAGTTATGTTCTGGAGTTCTGTGTTTCCCAGGCATGTGTGGACCCAGTTTGGATTAGGTTCACAGCATGTCAGGAGCAGAGGTTTAGATCTTCACCCATGCCCTGTTTTCCCAACACTGAGACAGTCCCTACAGGGGCGGCCTATTGGGGAAATTCGTGTGCACTGATGATTACGTGTAAATTTCTGCATTGGGGAGAACAGCAGCCTTCCAGAGCTTTCAAGTTTGGGAAGAGGGAAGGAAGTAGCTTAAGCTCCCTCTCCCTGTGTGCCATAGGCCCAATCTGAATCAGGTCCACATTTAACTGGGAGGCATGGAACTTACTCCAGAACACATCTGTGGGTACTTTCACACATGCTGTATAAACCCAGTGCAGTATAATTGAGCATTTTGCAAGGGGATTTTGGCGTTTCACACAGTAAAATCCAGTTGCAAAGAGCACTGAAAGTCTGTAATGTGTGAATTGGCCCTAAGGCTGAGAGAAAATTATTTGGCTAAGGCCAGACAATGAGTCTGTGCCTGCCTGATGCTATGCCAGACAGGGCTCTTGTGGCTTAAATAGCTATGCAGAATGGACCATTTTGGCAGAAGCCAATTTATTCACCGTGCCTCAGGCTGATATGAATACAGCAAACAGTGATCCTGGGGTATGTGCAGAACATATTTCCCTCACCGCTAAGTAACACCACGATCAACATCCATTTATCTGAGATTACAGAAGAAGGACAACCAATTTGCTTTGTGTGATTGTACAACATGGGGGGGGGCCTTTCCATCAAGTCACAGGCAACTTATGGTGACCCTGTAGAGGTTTCTAGGCAAGAGACTTCCAGAGTTGTTTTGCCATCACCTGCCTCTGCATAGCAACCCTGGATTTTCTTGGTGGTCTCCCATCCAAGTACTGACTTTGCTTAGCTTCTGAAACAGGGCTAGCCTGTCCTATCCAGGTCAGGGCACAACACTGTGTACAAATAAAATACAACCTCATATTTTCAGAATGGAATCCTGAAAACTAAATGGGAATTCTGGAAGGAAGATGAGGGCGGTGAGTTTGTGACCAAAGGGGAGAGGAAAGTAAACAAGAGGGGAGTTTGAAAAAGCGGGGGGGAGTTGTGGTCTCAACAAGTGGGTGCTTCAGTCTCCTGGCCAAAGAGGATAGAATGTGCTTGTATTTATTCTTGGAGCTTGAGGGGAAGCAGGATTTAGTTAGGGCTGTTTCTGGAAGAAAGGAGATGTTCTTTGCAATAAGACTGAGCAAAATTTGCTCTTGTTTACTTATATCTCACGTTTCCTCCTCAATAGGGGCTGAAAGTGGCTTTCCCCTCAGCCATTTTCTTACATGTTAGAGTGGGCTGAGAGAGTGTAACTGGCCCAAGGTCACTCAGTAAGCTGCTATGGTGGGGATTCGATCTTAGGTCTCTCAGCATCCAAATCTGATACTCTGTCCACTATACCACATTGGGGCTAGGGGGAGAGGTATGAGGTGAAGGAGCTCTCTCTCTTCAGCCTCACGTTGACTTGCCTACTAAGAGTTGTGGCTGGGAATGAAAATTCTTTGATCAAATCCACCCAGGAGTCTTGCAGCTGCTTTGTCAGGTAAAAATAAACTACTCTACTGGACAGCCTCTAATCAGGAGCAGCAGTGCATATATGATATCATCTGTACATCTGTCCCCCTGCAGGCTGAAACCCAAATGACACATGTCAAGGAATGAAGCAGCAATCAAACGGCAGAGATCTGAAAGGGTGGAACAGGCTGCACCGTTTTGGAGTGTGAGCAGGCCCGTGGCCAGGATTTTTTAATCCAGGGGGCCTTTAAATAAGTCAGAGGGACGCCCCACACACCCTCAAGGGAGTGCCTGGGCTGGATGGGAAGTCGGGGGGCCTTGGTGGTAAGTCAGGGGGCCGGGCCCCAAGATGCCCCACTGTAGCTATGGGCCTGAGTGTGAGTGGCAGGGATTTTGGAATGGACCCCACATTCAAAACTCTCTGAAAATAGAAAAATGGTGCAATAAGTAAAGAGGGGATAGAACTTTTACCTCTGCTTTTCTATGTTTATGGAATCCTTTTTGATGCAAAGGAACTTTCAGTGGCAGAATCCGCCACCCGTCAGAGTCTCACAGCAATCAGTCCCAACAACGTTCCTTCAGAAGGATCAAGTTTATTGAGTACAGGAAAGGCAGGTCATCTGTGCATACATTCTGTGTTAGAACTAACTAGCAGGGTGGGAGAGGGGAAGATATACAGTTTTCAAAGTGGGGTCCCCTGATGGAGCTGAGCCAGTCAGAGGGTGCATTGAAGCATGCCTAAACTAACGGTTCACATCAGAAGCCTAGACTATAAGATAAGGCACAGTGAAAGAAATGAAACTTAACATTCCAGCACATTTAAGGAGTTCACCCAGCAGCCTCCTGCCTCCCTGCACCAACGATGGCAGTGTAGCTGACACCACCTTCATTCCAAAGTGGTCCAGTCCATTCTATCACCTCAGAATTCTATCACCTCTTTGCCATTTAATTCTACATGTGTGGACTGGGCTTCAGGTATCTGCAGTGCATGGAGTTACAGCTCTGCTTGCCCTTGGCAATCAAGGGCAGAGAGAAGCCCACATCTTTGTATGGAACTGAAGGAAGAGCAGCTAGGAATATTAGAGGATTCCAACAATCTTTCTGTTGTTCTCAATGCTGACTGCATGCTTCACCCTCTGAGAATGTGCAAGCCTCTGTAAAGCATATGAATGGTCGATCCCTTCCCCAGAAGCATGTTCTGGCTTGGTTGATAAACAGAACTTTTTTGTACATGTGTAGTATGAAGGTGTCTTTTTGCAGATGCACAAAACAAAAGTAACCTAATCGGTTTCTTTCACAGCTAACTGTAGTTTCACCTGAACCAGGAAAGTGGTTTCCGCTTGGCCTGCGAATCAGGGATGCTCTCGCACATCTTTGTATTATCACAGTATTGTTGCTCTACAGCTATAATTTTCAACTGGATTATCCTGTGTAGCTAAACTAGCCCTGTTGCAAGTGATTGATAAAGTGTAAAGATAGCATAATATCCCATAGTATGTGGATGCAGCCCAGGAATTCCAAACCATAGTTGGTTGGTTTGGGATTTCTGATTTGAAGGGCTATGTTACACCACAGTTGCTAATTTGGATATAATAGCAAACCATGGTTTGTCAGGGGATACAATTAACTGATTAGCTCACCATATGCAAGAGGAGTGGGGGAGTAAGGATTACATGAGCAAGACTGAAAGACCTTCAAGGCTTGTTCTTTTAGCAGCAAACCACAGGAGGAGGGGCTGTGGCTCATTTGGAGAGCATCTGCTTGGTACACAGAAGGTCCCAGGTTCAGTTCTCCATATCTCCAGCTGAACGGACCAGGCAGTAGGTGACGCGAAAGAACTCTGCCTGAGACATTGGAGAGCCTCTGCCAGTCTGAGTAGACAGTACCGACTTTGATGGATCGATGGTCCAATTCAGTAGAAGGCAGCTTCATGTGTGCCATTATGCCTGAGCCAAGCTAATGCAATTAGGAAAATCACTTGGATTAAACAAGAAAGATGTGCATATATTTCAGTTGAGCTCCTGTTTGTGTTAACTTTGCCTATTTGGATATAAGTATGGGGTAAAGGGGCAGAAGCTATCTGGAGTGGCATCCCATGGTGTAAAGCTAGTTAGCCTTTTCTTGTGAGTTGAGTCTCTGAGTAAGAAGCACAGTGGCTCAACTAGACCAGACCCCAGGTCTGTGACAGCTATTTTATTACTTAGCTACTTAATGTGAGGCACTACTTAATGCTTTGCTGTTAAAAACCAGTTACACATGGAAGAGGCATAAATTTTGCACAGCACGATCTATACTAGTGCCATGGTTTAAATGGGAGAGCTCCTGGCAACTTTATTGGTGTAACTCCCCAAGAAGGAGGGAGGACTGAATGCAACAAAGAGGGGAAACCAGTGAAGGCAGCACAGGATATTCTATATGCCCATAAGCAGCAACTGGTATGGCATAGAGGTTAGACAGACCAGGACTGGGGCAACTTGAGTTCCCCACTCAGCTATGAAACTCACTGGGTGAGCCTGGGCTAATCACTCTCAAGCCCTTTTAAATCATTATAGTTTTGGTTCTCTGACCTCTCATACTTTGAGAACACACTGCACAAGAACCTCTAATACGCAAATTCACCATTTTGTGTGAACAGGCCAACACACATATTTTCCAGTTTCAATAAGCATGAATGTGCACCCTCAAAAATCTGGATTTCCAGCTTGTATGTCTTGAAGTTTTAAAATACATGTACTGCCCTATTCACACAAAATGGTGAATGTGCATATAAAGGGCAATGCACTGTCAGATAGGGTTTTAGCCAGTGGGCAACAGGGGCAGCGGCCCCAGGCACCATGGGCCTCCCACCAGCCATGGCCCCACCCCCCTGAAGGAGGGGGGGGGAGAGATAAGACACCTGCTGTCACTTGTGCCTGCCCCTCCTAGGACTTGAGCAGCTGGCTTCTGGCAGTGGCTCCCACTCACCTTGCATGGGGGGAGGGACACTGCTTGCTTAGCCCTGGTGGTAGTGGGAGTGACAGTGATTCTGGGGCTCCATCCTGGACTTTGGCCTAGGGCCTCAGAATTACTAAGACCACCCCTGTGTGCTATGCACTGGCATGCAAGATAGTCGTGCTAAAGTTATACCAGTGGAAAAGTACTTCAGTCTCAGCTATCTCACAGGTTGGTCGTGAGGATGCAATGTAGGACGGGAGAATCTCATACACCACCCGGAATTCCTTGGAGGAAGAGTGGGGATAGAAATGAGACAGACAGAAGTTTGCATGCTTGTAAAGTGTTATATGTGCAAGAAGTGTGATATGTGCAGGAAGAATATCACACATGTGTGGATCAGGCCAAAGATGTTCAGCTGTTCTCGCCTTTCCAGAGTTCTGCCTTCAGTGGCTCATTTGGGATATTTCTCTGCACACTTTTGTTAGGAGCATTGATCCCAGCTCTGTTTGTTTGCCCTGCAATTTTCTGCCCATGTCTCTAATTGCGGCAGTTTCTTTTGTTGATTTTGTTTTGCACTCGTATTCACAGCTTCCCACATTTGCAGTTGTGAACACCATTAGCCTGTCATCCCAAGTACATCAGTGAACAAACCCCTGATTCCCCTGTCAAATACAGCCTCACAGTTCACTCTTTACTGCCGTTTATAATGTAAAGTCTTGAGAGCGAGTGTGATGTAGCTGCTAACAGCTGAAGTCTGTGTGAGTTTGCTCAGGAATAAATTCCACCTTGTTGAAAAGAGCCTACTTCCAAGTAAATTCCAGTTGGGTGGCTGCATTAGTATGTCACAAAGAAACAAACCTTGTGGTACCATAGACAAAAACAAATAGGAGTCTTGTGGCACTTGCTATAGCATAAGGTTAGAGCCTTCTTCATTAGATGAATGAAGTAGGGTTGCTAGCTCTGGGCTGGGAAATACCTGGAGATTTCGGGAGGTGGAGCCTGGGGAGGGCAGGGTTTATGCCATAGAGTCCATCCTCCAAAGCAGACATTTTTTCCAAAGGAACTGATCTTGGTGATCTGAAGATCAGTTGTAATAACAGGAGATCCCCAGCTGCCATCTTGAAGTTGACAACCTTAGCATGAAGGCAGTCTTCACTCAGCAGAGAGACAGACACACACACACATAAAGGGAGAGAGAGAAAGAAAGATGGGAGAGAGAGAAAGGAAGATGTTGGGGAAACTTGGGAGTCCTGCACTCCTATTTTCCCCAACAGAAGACAACCGTAAACAGCAGACCATGAGATGCAAAAACCTTGGACATTCTATGTAAAATTCAGAATTGTGTAAGATAAGCCCAGGGACCATTTACAACATGACATGGTACAGTTAGAGAGCTGGACTAAGATCAGGAAAGTCTGGATTCAAATCCCTACTCAGCCACAAAACTTGCTGGGTGCCCTTGGGCTAATCACACTTTCTCAGCTTAGCCATAGTGTTGTTGTGAGACTAAAGTGAGAGAGGGGATCACATTGGATACTGTCTTGAGCTACTTGGAGGAAAGGAAAGGTAAACATGTGGTGGACAGATAGAAACAGCTGCAGTGGGTGATAATGCAGTATTCCTAGTTGTTTTAAGCAGTGTAGTTAAGAAATGTATAGTCTGTTTAGCCCTGGTGAATAGAATTCAGCCTATTAATAAATTCTAATTTAATTCAACAGTTTCACTATATATTCAGATCTTTTTTTGAAGTAAATGAATAAAACACAATAAATATACCTGAGTACAGAATGAATCCCACGTAACTGTGCATAGGGTTGCAGTGTGTGAGAAAGAACTGGTAATCCAAATATCCTTATTCCAAATCTCAGTTCAGCCAGGAAGCCACTAAATGGTCTAAATAAATCTCTCGCAGTCACAGCCTCTGCATTCTGTCTGCAAAATGGGGGGAATTGTATCCACCTGCTGACCTACAAGGTGATTGTAAGGATTACTTACAATGCCTGTACTTTGAATGCCAAATCTGTTTACAATGGCTTGCCTTCTCTCTGAATTTCATCTTTCGAGAAAGAATGCATGAGTCAACCCAAATTTTATTGCATTTACTCAAATCTTCTCTTTTGTATTCAGGTATGTTTATCTGATTTTATTTACAGTATTGCAAACCTGCTCTTCCAAGTTGCTCAAAGCAAGGAACAATACAAACAAAGATAATAAAATCGACAATGAAAACCACATTTTTTGGTACAGCAGTTGCTTGATGTTATGTATTCCAGAGGGGTTAGTCTGTTGCAGCAAAATAAAACAGAAGTCCAGTGGCACTTTAAAGACTAACAACATTTATTCCAGTATGAGTCTTCGTGAGTCAGAGCTCACACCTCTGATTCATGAAAGCTTAAGCTGGAATCAATTTGGTTAATCTTTAAGGGGCCCCTGAACTTCTGTTTTATTTGCTGATGTTATGTAGAGTGTAGTTTCTGCTGAAAAACAAACAAACAAAACCAACAGGAGCACAAGAGGTAAGCACATAAGAAGAACCTTGCAGCATCTAGTGTAGCATCCTGGGGTTTAGGGGGTAGGGAACGGCAGATATCTTCAGCATTTTTACAAGCAGGGTGTGATGGCCCCTCCACTAGTACTCATGGTCAGAGGCATCCTGAAACACACAGGTTTCATTTAACCATCGTGGCGACTGGCCATTGATAAGTATGGCAACATCACCTTCTGTTGCTGTACATCTACATTTGGCACTGTTTAGGCTAAGTTAAGCACCATTCAATCTCTTTCATTAAAATAACTAGAACTTTAAAAAATAGCTACCTTTGGCTGGGTCATGCTCCTAATTTGTAACTACAGTCAGAGAATCAAAGTGAGTAAGATTTTTCAATGAGCCTTTAAGCCTCCGTGAGTATTGTCTGTGCCATTAATTACAAAGACTCTTTGCTTGAGCAGCCAAAGAAAACCCAGTTCTATTCTGACCTGACCCCCTCTGAGTGCCTCTGGCATAGAGATGTTCAGCTTTTTATATCTCTCTGTGTGTGCTCTGGGTGGGAGATCTCTCTGGGTGGGAGAGACATACCTTTGAACTGATGCTGGGGCCAGTTCACCGGGCTGGGATGGGCTGGCATCATGTCAAGAGCTCCATCTAACCTGTCAGGGGCCCATGCACTGTGATATCAGATGGGAGGCGCCTCTGGAATGTAGGGATGTGCCCTCACTTGGCACAGGAAGGGGAGCCTGGTGGTGGGACTGGTGTGAGAGGAATTCTGTATACCACTTCCAACTCCAGAGGTGCCCATGTGGAGTGGCGATGTGTCTTGACACTTACTTGGTGAATGCAAGCAGGGTATAAGAGGACCTATGAGTCAGCAGTGTGACGTGGTTGCTAAAAAGGCAAATGCGATTTTGGGCTGTATCAACAGAAGTATAGTGTCCAGATCACGTGATGTGATGGTATCACTTTACTCTGCTCTGGTTAGACCTCACCTGGCATATTGTGTCCAGTTTTGGGCACCACAATTTAAGAAGGATATAGATGAGCTGGAATGTGTCCAGAGGAGGGCAACAAAGATGGTGAGGGGTCTGGAGACCAAGTCCTATGAGGAAAGGCTGAAGGAGCTGGGTATGTTTAGCCTGGAGAGGAGACGATTGAGAGGTGATATGATCACCACCTTCAAGTACTTGAAGGGCTGTCGTATAGAGGATGATATGGAGTTGTTTTCTTTTGCCCCAGAAGGTCGGACCAGAACCAACAGGTTGAAATTAAATTAGCAGAGTTTTCAGCTAAACATTAGGAAGAACTTCCGGACACTTAGAGCGGTTCCTCAGTGGAACAGGCTTCCTAGGGAGGTGGTGGGCTCTCCTTCTTTGGAGGTTTTTTTTTTATCAGAGGCTAGATGGCCATCTGACAGCAATGCTGATTCTGTGAACTTAGGCAGTTCATGAGAGGGAGGGCAGGAAGAGTTGCCTCAGTGCTTAGTTCCTGTGGCCCTCTCTTACACACCCAGGGAAATGCTGATTTTGACTTTGGGGTCCAGAAGCAATTTTTCTCCAGGCAGTTTGGCCAGAGATCCTGGAGGTTTTTTGCCATCTTCTGGGTGTGGAACAGCGGTCACTATGGGTGTGGAGGGGGAGGTATTTGTGAATTTCCTGCATTGTGCAGGGGGTTGGACTAGATGACCCTGGAGGTCCCTTCCAACTCTATGATTCTATTCCCCGAGCTTGGGCGGGGCGTGTGTGTCATCATGCAGCCAAGGAGCACGACCCCTTTTGAGGAAAACCTGAATATAGATCACCGGGTGGAACCAGAATATCCTGTCATGAGAGCAGGGCAAGAGCACATCTGGCATCAGCTGCCACTCTAGCCATCACTTCTTCCTGAACTGCATTCGTGACAGACCCAAGTTTCTGTATTGATATAGGTGCTCAATTCTGGTCTCTTCAACTTGTTTTGCCATTCAGCATCTCATTCCCTCTCAGACAATCCCCATTAGGATACATCCTAGCAATTTTCGGCCTCGGCCTTTAGCTCATTCCACTGATGTCTCTCTGGCACAAGGCCTCCCAAAGCAACAGGAGCGTGCAGGCCCCAGAAGTTTCAAGATCCCCTTCGCAGCAGCCGTGGCAAAATTCACAATTGTGACACTCCCTGCATCGCCTGGAACCTGTAGGTGTTCAAGAGCCAGAGGGCAGGACATATTTGTGGGAGTACACACCGAAAAGCTGTACCCTCTATGTATAATTCAAATGCATGATGCTGTCCCACATTTATGTTAGCTCAATAGCAAATGAGTGTAATGATTTAAAATGTAAAGCAAGTCACGATGTTTTCTTTCCTTCAGAATTTTAAAGCCGGGCAGCCTCAGGCTGTTTCAACATGGGGGACAGGAAAAGCCACCCCTGCTGTGGAAGCAGCGGTGGGCAGAGTGGAGGCAGGCAGGGTTGGCATCCTTACACTGTCCCTGTAATGCTGGCTGATATGTCCATTCCCCCATCACGTTGGGGTGGAAGTGATGATAATACAAGAGTCTTGCCTCATACACCCCACCGTGGTTTCACCCCCCCTTTACTGCTAAACTGTAGCTGTGAACTAAAAAGAAGCCAGAAAGGGCTGAAAGGGGAGGGAGAAATATGGAGTTTAGCACCAGCATTTTGAAGGTAGAGCTTAACTCCTCCCTAGATTGGCTGTGAGCAGATCTTCCACAGGTGTGTGGCACCTGCAGCCGTCCTGCCCCTTTAAGCCGGAGAGTTTGGGGTTTGCCTGGTCACATGAGAATATAGAAAACTTGTTACTGTCAACTGATAATCTAAAATATTTTTCTCAGCCCTAAACAAAACCATTTCCTAAATCGTTTAATTTCTAGTAATTTAAAAAAAAAATTTCAGTAGGGGGCGGGATATTTTCCTCTTTAATAATATATCATTCTTTTCCTTAAGTGCTCAAAGCATTTATTATATTTTATCACACTATAGAAAAATCATGTGCAGTTAGGCTGTATTATCATCTCCATTTTACTGGTCTTTTAAATGGAATACTGAGGATGTACTCCCTGCAGATTTAGTCCATTCAGATCAGCGTGAACTGAAAATACACCTTTCTTCTTCTTCTTTTTTTGCCAGAGTACTACATCTGTGAGGTTACTGGGAACCAAGGGCAGATGAATTCGCATTGTGTAATTGAGGAACACAGATACATTAATATCCCACTCAAAAGCTATAGAACATGAAGTTATCAAGACGCAGTAGAATGTAGAATGGTGGCTGCATAAAACTCCTGACTCTTTGACTAATATGTTTGTGTGCTCCTTGTTTCAGGATGGTTCCTCCCCCTCCTATTAACAAGCCTCATGTCTGCCTCTCCACTACACTCATCATGAGCAGCATGGTGCTGATGGATGCCTACCTGGTAGAACAGAACCAGGGCTCCAGAAAGCTGGGAATCTGCATCATGGTATCAGTGGGAGACATCTGCTTCCTGGTCATGCTCAGGTATGTGGCAGTATGGGTTGGGGCTGAGGTGAGGACCGCCAAGCGAGGCTATGCCATGATCCTTTGGTTCCTCTATGTCTTTGTGCTGGAGATCAAAGTCTACTTCATCTACCAGAACTACAAAGCAGACCGTAAAAGCTTGGACCTCATTGCCCGCAAGGCCTTGACCCTCTTGCTGTCCATCTGCATCCCAGCCCTCTACGTACTGCTAGTGGCCACAGAGCACATGGAGTACGTCAGGACGTTCAAGAAGAAAGAGGACCTGCGCAACCGTCTGTTCTGGGTCATTGTTGACATGCTGGATGTGCTGGACATCCAGGCCAATCTCTGGGAGCCCCAGAAGAAAGGGCTGCCCATCTGGGCTGAAGGCCTGATGTTCTTCTACTGCTACATCTTGCTCTTGGTCCTCCCTTGTGTCTCACTGTGTGAGATTAGCATGCAAGGGATCAGCATCGTGCCACACCGCATGATGCTCTACCCAATGCTGAGTATGCTCACCATCAACATCACCACCATCTTCATTAGGGGAAGCAACATGGTCTTCTTCAGGGACATCCGGGTCTCTGGCATCTTCATGGGAAAGAATGTCCTGGCCATCGTACTCAAGGTCTGTATGTTTGTGCAGTACAGGAAGCATCTGCACTATGTGCCAGCAGGATCCAGCACAGCAGAGCCTCAGCACAATTCCACTTCGCAGCCACAGCCTGTCATGCATCTACTAAAACCCCAGAACCAGACTCCCTGTCCCGAGGGGCTAGCCCAAGAGAACACATGACATGCCATGTTCTTTGTGTGTGCCTGCCCAGTGATGAGTAACACTATAGCCTGTGATCATTTGGGATCAAATGCAAAGGGAAACAGAGTCTGCGGAGCCCCACATAGCCAGTGCTGGCCCCTTCGGAAAGTCAGCAAGTGACCCTCCTTTCCCTCTTGCACAGATATGCCACTAGTTGTGTCCTGGAGTCGGCCTGGGCTGGAAAAGAACCCCTCCTTAGCGAGAGAGAACCAAATCCAACCTTGGCCCTAGTGAGCAAGCTAGCTGGCTATAGAGACTTGTGGGCAGGTCCCTGGATAGTAGCAGCCACAGGATTGGTCATCTACTCAATTAACGGCAGGCAAACAGCAGACGACGAGCTCCTTCCTTTGACTCTTGTGTACTTATTTCTATAATGGAAGCGTTCCGGAATATGTTCTGTTGCCTGGGGTATATTTGCTTCTGGGACTTCCAAATGCCTCAGGAGACTTTTCCCTCCCTGATTTAGGTAGTGGAAACACCTATTTGGCAACTATTCTATAATTTTCTAGTTTGTGGGGGTAGCCTTCCTTTCTGGGATGGTTAAAAAAAACACTGCCCTTGCTGCCTGCCCCCCCCCTCCTTAAGTTCCTCAGGAGTGCAGGGATGCTTTGGGTGAGGCTCTAGGGTTTCCATTGGTCTCAGAGCCACCTTGGCCCCCAAATGGAAACATGCTGGGTCATGGTCCCCCCCCCCCACTTTTTTAACTGAAACGTTTCTCTTTCCAATAAAATGAAGGCCAAGCCTTGAGGTTTCCCAGTGTCTCTGTGTGCAGCTGCTTTGCCAGCATTTTCAGTGATCAAGACAGAGTTTCTGCCTGGGGCTCTCTAGGTGGGTAAGAAAGATAACAGGCAAAACAACAGGAAACATAGTGGGTTGAAAAATGCCTTCATCCTTTTATCCTAAGATTGTGTACTGCTCAATTTTAAAGTTGTTCTAAAAATACATTATTTAAAATTACACTTTAAATTTCCAATTGCCTTGATCAGAGGCTGAGGAAGGCCAATTTTTCATATAAGATCAAGAGGGTGGCACAGTCTTTCTGCTCAAGCAGAACTCGACAGTGCCCTTTTAAGTTGGTTGAGACAGCTGTAACTGTGGCTGGTCTCGGGGGCAAAACAGACAATAAACTTTGCCATGAGTCAAGATGGGGCTCCCCTGACCCGACTGTGATCCTCTCACAGCCAGATGGCAGCTGCGGAGAACTGTTCCTGAGCCCAGATTTGATCAGTACCACAGCACAGGGCGGAAGGGCCTTCAGGCTCCTCTCCATGCCATTCTCCCTACCCAAAATAGCCCAGAGGGTTGTTATTTGCCCCTTTGGGCAGCTGCATGTCCAGTCAACGCAAATGCCAGTGCCTCCAGCAGGTGCACCCCCAACTTTTGGCAAAATGTATCTTCTAGTTTGGCCCCCAAAGAATAAAGGAGAGGTGCCTAGTAAGGTGGCACTACTTACCTGGCTAAGTTCTTCTGGGGTTTTCAATCTATGTTAGGTGAGCAGAGACTTAGAAGGACAGAACTCCTGCATCATCTTCTCTCCCATAATTTTATCTTAAAAAAAAAAAAATTGTGCTTGCAGCCAGATTGCATTGACCCCCAGTAGTGTAAAATCTCTTATTAGGACCAACTAAAACATCACAAAGTAATGAGATTAGTGGTTTCCCATCATGCCCTGAGGGTTGCCAATTCCTATCTGGGAAATTCATGGAGACTTGTTGGGAGTGCTGCCGGGGGAGGTCAGGGTTCAGTGATATGAGGAAGCTCTGCAGGGATGTGACGCCATAGAGTCCACCCTACAAAGCAGCTGTTTTCTCCAGGGGAACTGATCTCTGTAGTCTGGAGATCCACTGCAATTCCAGGAGAACTTCAGAACCCACCTGGAGGTTGGCATCCTTACCCCTCACCTTTTTTAAAAAAAACAAAACCCTGCAATACCAAGCATGAAGATGAGTTCCCATTCCAAGTGAAAAGCTTGTTCACTATTCTGAAATGTTTTGGCCAGTTCTAATGAGAGTCATGCTACTGCTTCCAACCTTAGTTCAAACAGACCCATTAATAATAAGTCTTAATTCCCACAACATCCCATATTTTAACAGCCCTTCTGCCCATCAGCCTTCCTGTAATTTTGTTGCAGGCACATATTTTCCTGTCTCTGACGGTTTTATAGAAGAGAGAATTTTGATAGGTGTAACTTTTCTTTCCCTGAAGATAGATCGAGATGAGTAGTTGTGTTGCTCTGTCTGTAGCAGTGGGAAAGCATGAGTCCAGTAGCACCATAAAGACTAACAAAATTTGTGGCGGGGTATGAGATTTCATGAGTCACTGGTCACTTTGTGAGTCACTTTTTCAGCTCATACCCTCCCACAGATTTTGTTAGTCTTTAAAGTGCTACTGGACACTTGTGCTTTTCTTTCCCTGTGCAACAAGAGGAATCTGTTGGTCCCTCTTCTATACAAATGAACGTATGCAGCTGCCTTATACAGATCCAGCCCACTAGCCTATTTAGTTCAATATCATCTACTCAGGCTGACAGCAGTCCTCCAGGGTTCTAGGCAGGGTATCTTTCTCAGCAGCTGCTGCCTTTTAACTGGGGATGCCAGGGATTGGACCTGGGACCTTCCTCAGGCAAAGCCACAGTCTTTCCCTGAAGTCTGGAGATCAAATCAACAGTGTTAAACCAACAGAATTAGGTCCTATAAAATGACAGCTTAACGCTTTTGTTTTCTGTGTTCTTAATAACCCATAGAATTTAGGGTAACAGTAGTGCAGGCTGGCCACACAACCGGAATTGCTGAAAGGAGGCATTTCCCAAGGTCTAGTGTCCAATAACGAAAGCACAGTCTTTATGTAGAGACAAACAAGGAGTACATTTCAAAATGTAAATTTTTAAAATTTTAGGTAAGGTCTGCGTCCACACATTGTTGGATATTGCGCTGTTATTGTGTCATAGCAATCATTGCAGCTGGAGTTTCCCACGTGAACTAGTCAATTCATGAGATGAATGATTGCAACAGTGCCAAGTGTGCCAAAGCAGGGGTACCCAACCTTTTTGAGCCTGCAGGCACCTTTGGAATTTTGACGCAGAGTGGTGGGTATCACCACAAAATGGCTGCCACAGGAGGTGAAGCCAATCACAAAAGGTGGGGGGGGGTGAGGTTATATATAACTCTAAACAGTAACTCTTCAACATTTCAGGCAGAAGCTCTGTTTAACAGGATACTATTTAATCTGCACAGCCAATCAGAAGCCCTGCTGGAAGAAGCCCCATCTAGCCCTACACACTTTTTTAAAACACTTGGCGGGGGCCAGGAAAGGCGTTAGCAGGGACCACGGTGGGGACCCCTGAGCCAAAGAGTTACAAAGGATGATGGAGTTAAGAAAGAGTTTGCAGGAGAGGCATCTGCCTCCTGGTCATGTCTGGAAAGAAGCTGTGGTGGTGGTGTTAAGATGTCTGTTGGCATTGTTGCAGTTAGGGTCTGTAAGCCCAAGTTGTATTGTATCTAAATAAACCTGTTGAGTTCCTTCACAAGTAGTTGAGTTCAGTTCTTTGGGGAATGTAGAGTATCTTCCTAAGTTCTCATTATAACACCAACATAATGCAATATCCAGTCACCTGTGGATGCAGCCTAGCTGTAGTATTCCTCCAAGGAAAGCAGGGGTGCATCTTTCTATCAGGATGCAGAGAATTTTCTATCAGACAATCCTATGCGGCCACAGAACTACAACTCCCAGAGTTCTGTGTGGGAAACAATGACGGCTAAGCAGGTTACATTTTCAGCATAGCTACACCTGCAGTCCTGCATTCTAAGACTCAACGCCAAGCTGACTTCCACACTGGTGTAACATCCTATTTTGTGATGTTTCAGTGGTATATTGTTGCAAACATTGCATCTTGAGCACATATGCATTGGCCTGGTAGGGCCTCGTAATCCTTATTGTTGTGGAGGTAAACTTGAAAGGGAAGGCTTTATTTTAAGGTTGTTGAAACCAGAAAGTAATTAAAAGGGAACATAAAATTCCTGCTGTTTTTGTGCCGTCAGATGTCATGACTTCAAAATCAAATTAATGCTTTTGAGGGTATGACTCATGCTTCTGAATAATTAGTGGCTCCACGGCATTGAAACACCTACTACTGGACATAGTCTTGCTGGGATTCTTCTAGCCTCTGAAGATAGAAAAATTCAGTAAAAAAAGAGGGCCAAATTTCAGAAGGTTCAATAGAACCTGCTCTGTCAGAAGTACCCTTAAGCATAAGTTGGGCTTGACATGTTTCCAACAATAAAATACCACACCAGGACAAAACTTTCAGGTCTCGTGTGTGAGAGTTTCTTTGAGAGGCTTATCGTTTTCAATCTATCCACCTGTCATACTCGTTGTCAGGCATCACAAACAAGTGTATCAAACTGCCTTAGAGTAATCCACACCATCCATCTGTTTTGCCCAGTACTGTCTATTCTGGCTGCCAGAGACCCTCCAAGGCCGCCTGCTGACCTGCTGCCTGAGTTTCTTTTTAGACTTGAGCAGGGCTTTTTTTCTGGGGGAACATGCCAGAAAAGAATTCCGGAACCTCTTCGGCAAAATTATTTTAAAAATGTTTAAAAGTTCATGAATTTTCAGTATACAGATTGAAAACTTCACTTCCCTCTTGAGAGTTCCGGCACCTCTTCCCCCCACCCCCAAAAGCCCTGGACTTGAGATTGAGCTGGAGACTTCCCTGCACACAAAGCATAGGGTTGGATCCAACCAGTTTTTTTGGTGGTGAAAAAGGAAGGAAGGGTTCCCCCTTTGACCACCAAATAGGTTATGTGGGGGACCGTGTACAAAAGCCATGTGCATTGGGGGCAAGGATGAATAAAAAAGCTAGCTGAATCCATCCCATACTTTTTATCATCTATCCACAGTTTTTCTGGAAGGCTTCTTAACTCCCAGCAGCTTTGGAGAATCTCCTGCTCTTAAAATAAGCAGTCACTGAAAGCAATCCCAGTACTAAGATCCCCTTTATTAGTAAGTGTAATAGAACTCCATAGTCTCTGTCACCCCAAAAGGCCCATTGAAGGAGGACTTACACAGCTTCCAGTCCCCCATAAGAGCCAGTTTGGTGTAGTGGTTAAGTGCGTGGACTCTAATCTGGGAGAACCAGGTTTGATTCCCCACGCCTCCACTTGCACCTGCTGGATGACCTTGGGCAAGCCATAGCTCTGTACCAGCTGTTCTCTCAAGGACAGTTGTCTCAGAGCTCTCTCAGCCCCACCTACCTCATATGGTGTCTGTTGTGGGAAGGGGAAAGGAAAGGAGTTTGTAAGTTGCTCTGAAACTACAAGTGAAGGGCAGGGTTTTAAATCCAATCTCTCTTTTTTCTTCTTCTATTACTGCCACTCCTTCCCACAGGTGAGGCAGCTGCTGGTACTGGAGCTTGAACGGGCTGTTGGTTGGGCTTGGGCCCTTGCATCAGCAGCAGAGACAGAATACCCAAAGCTCAATGGAACCCAAGTGCAAGAGCTAATACATAGGACTAGTCTGGCAAACACAGACACTTGAGTCAACACTCAGGAAAATGAACTTCTCTCTGCAGTAATGTTTACATTTGCAAGCAAACATGTTCATTGCTGAAACTTATCAAGTGTAGACTAAGGCCTAGTTAACTGGGGATTCTCTTTAAAAAAATTCAAGGATGCATCTTGAATGAGTAGCTTAAACAAATGACATCACTGATGAACCAGCTTCTTTTATATCTTCTCCTTGCACCCAAACGCCTCTTAAACCACACTGTCCTGGGTCTTTCCAGATGATCTGTTTACAACATCACAAATGCAAAAAGTTTTGTTCACCACAGTTTCTTGCCCAGAACCATGTTAGCTATGAGGGAATCACAGTTTCTCAACTTATATCACAGAATACTGCTGCTTGGGAAAACACAGTTCATACCATAGCTGGGGGGGGGGGGGTCGATGTGATCTGGAGTGCAGTCAGAAATGGAGCTGTCATCAGAGATTTGTCATGGACATCTATTAGCTGGTGCTCATGACATCGTTAATGAATGACATCCCATCCCCATGCCTTACTGAGACACCATCCAGCCTGCAAAGTGATGACCAGAATGGAAATATACTAATTTCAGGGTAAAATACAGAGAAGTTCCTTCCTTATCAGTTTCACTCTCATCCACTCCCTAACTTGCAAAAAGCTTTAGACTCACTCATCAGGGTTTCTTCAGACAAGTCCATTTTGGCTCTTAATATTACTATTTTTGAACACTGAGCTCTCTCCTCCTGTACAGAACATCCTAACCTGCCACCTACCCCCCCCCCCCCCGCAATGTTTCCCTTTTCCAAATTTATTGTCTGTGTACTAGATTATATCCTACTGTATTTTACCTATGACTGGAAAAATAAAAACCAAACTATTCTGCAAAGCTAAAAATACAGGACTTACCTCAAACTGATCATCTGGATAAGCCTAATGTGTATTGTAAAGTGGAAGTAAAATTAAGTAATGGAATTTAATGATTTCTTCTGCTGTGCTGCATACAACTTTGCCTGTCTACATTTACCTATCATTTGAGGGACTGGGTATTCTGACAGCCTAGTTCACATGTGTGTTTGATTGCTCTTCCTTTGCTTAGAATATACTTGGCGGGCAGTTGCATGTATGAACTGACTCCAATGAAAACATAAGTCAGGGTGATTTTAAAGATTTGTCTGTAAAATCTGTGATTCACACAATCAAACTGTTATGTGTGAACTGGCTCTTGATGACCTCCACCTAAACTCCAGTGAGCTGACTCCACTGAAAAGCACTGGGTTTGGGAAGAGAAGCGATAAAATGTAAGTTCTGTCTGCAGTACTAATATCCATGGTGGCCAATTTATATATGCAAGTCAGTGCAATGTTGCACTCATCAAGTAATGAAGATACATGGGCAAAAGTAAGAGAGTGAGCTGCCCGGCACCACCTTGAGACTTCGAGCTGATCAGGGGTGCACACCTGGCACTCCAATGCGCTCTTGAACTGAGGTATGCTATTAAAGCCATATTTGAACAAGTGCAACTCCACCACAACAAGGAGTATTAGTGCCAAAATTGCAGCTTGTTCTCCATCCAAGTCAAGTTGACATACGTGGGTTTAAGTTGAAATCGATGCTGTTGAGGTCAATGGGAATGAAGCAGCTGAAACCTCAGCCCCACCGCAGCTTAACGGAGTGGTGGATCAGGCTGTGCTTCTGGCAAGCAATATGCTTGAGTGGAATCAATCGCCTGCACGTGCCACTGAGTTTGCACATGCCCAATGGGCCGGATATTAAGCAGAAGCCTGGCCTTTCCATTTCCCTTTATGCCTCAGGTGGGTCAGGGCTGCAAAGCACAATAAATCACCTGAACCATGCTCAGGGTTGGCAGGTAGCAGAATAAGGTCTCCAGCACAGGCCATCAGGTGCACACGTCCAGCTGGGGAGATGCTGAAAGGGTCGGGTGGAGGGGCTGGACAAGTCCCTCTCTCCCCCCTGCAGATAACATTGAATGAGTCGTTGATGGATTAATCCAGGGATCTCCAACAGATAACTTACGAGGAACCTGTAGGTCACTGGCCGCTGCAGAGTAGCTCATGCATTCCCTAGAACACCCAGGAAAAGCTTGCGAGAAGATCCACTCAAGGCTTAAAAAGAAACACTTTATTTTGTAGGGTTTTCCTCCTTGCCATTCATTTCTGGTGATCTTCCTAGCCCATGGACAAAATTTGGACAGGACAAACTTTGGTAACATGCCACTAGGGATGGAGGAATAGCTTAGAATATTTTCTGTTACTCAGAAGTAGCTCTCACGAAAAGGTTGTCAGTCACTGGAATCAATGAAAGCTTGTAGCCCTTCATGGGAGTTCTAGCCCCATCCCAAGTCCTGGTTAAAGAATAAATTACAGTGCCTTTACTTGAGTAATGATTGAAGACAAATTGTAATCAACTGTTGTGCAAGAAAAGGGCAGTGTTCTTTACCAAGGTGAGGAGGCTGTTTTGGGTTTGGTACCTTATAGTGACTGTAGGGTTGCCAACCTCCAGGTGGGGCCTCAAGATCTCCTAGAATTATACCTGATCTCCAGTTTAGAGAGATCAGTTCCCTTGGAGAAAATGGCTGTTTTGGAAGGTGGACTCTATGCCATGCTGAAGAGCTATTATACCCTGCTGAAGAGCCAGTTTGGTGTAGTGGTTAAGAGCGGCGGACTCTAATCTGGAGAACCGGGTTTGATGTCCCACTCCTCCACCTGCAGCTGCTGGAGTGGCCTTGGCTCAGTCACAGTTCTCTTAGAGCTGTTCTCTCAAGAGCAGTTCCCTCAGAACTCTCTCAGCCCTACCTGCCTCACAGTCACAAGATGTCTGTTGTGGGGAGAGGAAGAGAAGGAGACTGTAAGCCACTCTGAGCTCCAAGTGAAGGCTAGGGTATAAATCCAATCTCCTCCTCCTCTTCTCTCCCCAAACCCCACCCTCCCCAGCTACCCCTGAATCTCTAGGAATTTCCCAACCTGGAGTTGGAAATCTTATTGTGTCCAGGGCTGAAACAAAAATTAATAAAGAGGGCATTTCAGTTTTACAAAGAGTGGTAGCTTCTGTGTATTCAATTGTAATTACCTTACACTTTTTGCAAAAACATATCTATACTTGGTCATATGCACAATTTATCAAGATTTAGTTAATTAATTAACCACTGATCAATTAAAGGAGTTTATTAATTAGCAAAACAGTCCTTAATTGACAACCCTATGCTGTCTGTTTTCATGGGAGAGATTAGAATACAGCTGCAGTCTAACCATGCACCCATTTTATACAGGATTAACCACCTCTGCTTCCCTCAAGGAATCTAATGGGAGCTGCAATTTTGTGCACATGCTGAGACTTATAATTACATTTGAAGAAGTGGGCTGTAGTCCATGAAAGCTTATGCTGGAATAAGATTCAGGTGGGGAAGCCTTGCTGGTCTGAAGCAGCACAAGAAAGTTTGAGTCCAGTGGCACCTTTAAGACTAACTAAGTTTTATTCAAGGTATAAACTTTCGTGTGCAAGTACACTTCTTCAAATACAATGAAATGGAAATTACCAGTCCATACATATAGGTAAGAGGGTGAGTAGTAAATTAGCATACAGCATAATGAATGGTTACCATTTGTTTGGGTTTAATTGGCGGGGGGGGGGGGACATAGTGAAGGAAATAAATATGTCAGAATTGGAGATTGATGGGCAGATGTATCCTTTATTGTGGCATGCTGAGAGTAATTAATTGAGACCCTGTTGTTAACACTCCATCCGCCTCCTCTCAAGCATGGAGGTGACCTTATAGCATTTTCTTTGAAATGGGGCGACTGGCTGTGTAGAATTATCTCCCCTGTCCCCAGACCAGAGAAATACATTTCAGTCTACCATTCCAAATTACAATGCATTCTACTATTCATTACATTACATTACATTCTTCTATTCTAATCTATTATTCCAAATGAGAAATAAAACAAAGAAGATGTATGGCCCTTCTGGGGGATTGGTGAGAATATAGATGTAAGGTCTGAATGATGTTAGCATATGTCAAGGGTGGCCAAACTGTAGCTTCTGAGCCACATGCGGCCCTTTCACACATACTGTGTGGCTCCCAGCAGGGCAGCTGGGGAAGCGAAGGGGAGGCATGCCTCCCTGATCAGCCTTCCCTTCCCCAGCCAGTGTTCCCCTCCCTGGGTAGGCCTGAGGTTGGGGGGGGGGGGGGAGCAGAGAAAGAAAAAAATCTTTAAATGCATTCTCAAAGCCCCCCCCCCCCCCCCCCAGCTAGCTTGGAGAAAGCATTTGTCTCTTTAAATCCCTTCTCTAAGCCAAGCCAGCTGGCGTGGGGGGCTGGGAGGATGCATTTAAAGTTGCTTCCTTCCCACCTCTCCCTCCCTCCAGCATCTATTTGCTTTCTTTCCACTTCCTTTCTCCCCTCCCTCCCCATCTAAAGTTAAATATGTTCTTCAAGCCCTAACACACCACCAGGCTGGCTTGGCTCAGAGAAGGCACTGGTCTCTTTAATATGCAAATTTGCATATTTTTCAGTTTAAAAGTGTGTGCTCATGTGTTGTCGCTCTCAAACATCTCATGTTTATTCTATGTGGCTCTTACACTGAGCAAGTTTGGCCACCCCTGGCATATGTAGTGAGATAAGAAACCAATATCCCTGTTAAGTCCTGGGGGATCTGTTGTTCTGAGTGTTGTAATTACTTGCAACTCAGCAATTTCCCTTTCTAGTCTGTTCCTGAAGTTCCTTTGTAATAAAACAGCTACTCTGAGGTCCCCTATTGAATGTCCTAGAAGGCTGAAGTGTTCTACAGGTTTCTCAAACTTGTGATTCTTGATGTCAGATTTGTGTCCATTTATCCTTTGGCATAGGGTTTGACCTGTTTGCCCTATGTGGAGAACTGATGGGCATTGTTGGCATTTAATGGCATTTAATGCAGTGTTAAAAGAGGAGCAAGTGAATAAGCCTGAGAAGGTGTAGTTGATGTCGTTAGGTCCAGTGATTGTGTTGCCTGGCTGTATGTGGCAGGAAAGTTGGCATCTGGGTTTATCGCAAGCTCTGGTACCAGTGCCCATGTTCAAATTAGATGTTGTATTATTGTGGGTGAGGAGCAATGCTGAATCTAAGCTGTGGAGTCTTGTGAGCAAAAATTCTACTTTGTGAGCTACTGACATTAAAATTGTGAGCGAGCCATTTGGCTACTACATAAATTAGTCTGCTCCGGAGCCATCCTTCCTGAGCTAAGACAAAAATGTGTGAGCTGGAGGCTAAACCCCCCCCCCCCCCCCAGTACTTGTGAAAGAGAACTGTCATTATCCAGTAGAGGTTGTAGGTCGCTAATGATGCGTTGAACTGTTTTGAGTTGAAAGCTGTATGTGGTGTTCTCTTACTGTCTCTTTTGGGCCTGTCTTGCAACAGATTTTCTCTGGGTACCATTCTGGCTTTGTTAATTTGTTTCTTGACCTCATCAGGTGGGTACTTTAGTTCCAAAAAGGTTTGTTGTAGATCCCTCAGGTGAGAATCTCTGTCTGTAGGACTGGAGCAGACGCTACTGTAGCATAGAGCCTGGCTGTACACAGTGGATCGTTTGGTATATTTAGGATGGTAGCTGAAGGCATGTAGGTATGTTTGCTGTTCAGTAGGTTTCCGGTATAAGGTGGTGTTTATGTGTCCATTGTGTATTTTTATAGTAGGGTCCAAAAAATGAATTTCTTGCACAGATTGGTTCCAGGGCCGGCCCCAGGTTTTTTGCTACCTTCTGGCACACACACACTCTGTCCACCAATAAACATATGTTTATTACATTTGTGAATAGAGTTGATTTGCAAGCTCACTGCGGGAAATACGGCTGTTTAATTCCAACGATATAATGTCTCTCACATCTCAACTGGGAACCTTAATTATTGGAAGGCGAATGCTGATTTTGACATGATGTAAACACTGTAAAAAAAAAACCCTCCCCGTCTGTCTGCAACCATCCACTTGCTTAGAGGCAGAGGAGGGAGCTGAGGGGGGCGGGGTCCCTCAGGTGAACGCTCCCTCCACTCTCCCTCATGTGTTGCTGGGTGCAGAGGAGGGCACTCTGCAGATGCTCAGAGACTGCTAACTTTTCTGGGAGCCCTTGCCTGCTGCAGTCCCGAGATGTGGGTGCTGATGACTTTTTGGGGGAGGAAAGGGCACTCTGTGCAAACTCAGGAGCACCCTGTCCTTTTGCAGGCTGCACAAACTTCCCGTGTTTCAGCCAGGAGATCAGGCTCTGGTTAATTCACAGACTTCATTTATACCTCCTCTTTTCCCCCCAATGGCAACTCACAGCCAATGCTCCCTCTAAGCTGTAGAGTCTTGTGAGCAAAAATTCCACTTTCTGAGCTACCGGCATTAAAACTGGGAGCAGGTGATTTGGCTACTGCATACATTAATTTGCTCTGGAGCCATCCTTTGCCTGCCTCGACTCAGGGCCAAGTGCCAAGGTGTCCCCCCCCTCCCTGGGCCTGCAAGAAGGGGTGGTTGCCCCCTGGAATCCCACCCTCCGTTGGTGTGGCACAGCGGGGGTGCTCTGCACATGCTAAGAGGCGTGGTCATCCGGCGCCAGGGGCTGCACGGCTGAGCCTCCCCCCTCGCTCCCCCGCGCCATGCCCCTGACAAAAACCTGTTTCTGTGGCAGGCTTGCCCTCATCTTGGCTCTTCCCAGATGGGCTCTGCTCCTACAGGTGTGCCTCCAAGCCTGTGGCCTCTCGCCGCCATGCAGACCGCACCCCACAACCCCTGCTGGCTTAACGGATGGACGGCTCTCCCTCCGTGTCTCAGACAAGAGGCCCCCGGCCACCTGAGCCATGCTCAGCTCCACCACCTGGAATCACACAGCAGCCTCGGACAGGGCACCTGGCACATGAGCGGCGGACAGAGAGCGCAGCACAACAACACCACCCCGCCGCCCCCAAATCCAGCACTCTCCCACACCCCGCCCAGAAGATCCTGAGCTGGGGAAGCCCAGGGCACAGCAAGCCCAAGCCCAACCAGAAGTAGGCAGCCAGGAGGCAGCAGCAGCCGAACCCAGAAGTGGGGACCAGCTCCTGCCCAGGGGCTCCCCCTTGCCATCCTCTGGTGCCACCTGCTCTTTCTCTGCTTCTGCCTCACCGGCTTACTGGCATCAGCAAAGGGGCACGAGATGTGGGCGATGGGTGTGTGTGTGTGTGCCGCCACTGCCAGCAAGCGCAGCAGCAAGAAGGGCGCCTGAGGAGCAGCGCCGGCCCGGACTCCCTTTCCAATCCGGCTGGCAGCCAGAAGGTCAGGTGGGCCTGGGGAGGGGAGGGGAAGGCCCATAGGCAGTTCTGCACCCCTCTGGGTTCACCGCCCTAGGCGGTTGCCTAATTGGCCTAATGGGAGAGCCATCCCCGATTGGTTCATTGTCAGGTTGATGTTGGGATGAAAGTTTTTGAATGCCTGGTGGAATATGTCCAGGGCTTCTTTACCATGTGTCCAGACAATAAAGTGTCATCGATGTATTGCACATATAAGAGAGGTTGGAGTTCAGCTATAAAGATGTCAGCATACTGTAGGGTGACCATGGCTGTACCACTGATCTTAAGGAACAAGTTGTCACCAAATCTGAAGTGGTTATGGGTGAGAACAAAATGGCACAGTTTGCTGCAACAGACTAACACGCTTAGGCTTCTGAGATTTTCTGCTAGTGTTCCTCAGCTGCCTTATTGAACTACACTTCCCAGGGTTCTTATAACAGTGCTGGGGGGGGGGGGGGAGAGAATTAGGCAGACATGCTTCACATCCTGGTACAGGTACCCCACCTTGCCCTAACAATCTCAGTAGCATGCTATCTCCTGCAGTTGCTCATGTTGGTTCCCACTTACAGATCTCCATCTCCACTGTGTGCCTGCCCGTCTCCCGCTTCCCTAATCAGGAGTGAACTGCTCTAGACACTGTGTTTGGTGCCCTGGCAGCCCTTGGCCAGAAACAGGCAGGCTGTGCACTAAGGCTCGGAAGATCAGGCCCTGAAAAATGTCTGTGCTGCTGGCTTTTTCCCAGAGAGCAGGGCAAAGAGCTGCCTGAGCACCCTAGTCAGCCAGCCGACTGGGGAAAGGATTTATGGAGTGCTCTCCCACTTGCATGGCCAGGGTTAATGCATAGTGCTAAATTACTGCAGACGCTCACTGCTCCTGGCTCCCTTTAAGGACTGCTTGTTCACGACGTAGCAGCAATCACGCTGCATCGCGTAGGCCCTCCATCACAGGGCAGCATCTGGCTCCCTCGCTAGCTCCGCAGAGGGCCCAGCTCACAGGCAGCTGAGTTGTCAAAGACCTTTTTCCTGAGGACTAATGAGAAGTAAGAGGTTCTTTGTGCACAGCCTTTGTTCAATGCACATTGCTTGTAAAGGGGCAAGTTTGGCCGCACAAAGGCCCTGCATAGGCTTGCCAAATCTGACCAGGGGAATTCCTGGAGATTTGGAGATAATGCCAATGGACAGGGGGATTTCAGGGAAGAATTTAACCTAGAATCTATGATATACTATAAAGTCTGCCCCCTGATGCTGCCATTTTCTCCAGGGGGAATGATCTCTGTGGTCTGGAGGTCAGTTGTAATTCTGGGAGATCTGGAGGCTGGCAACCATGGCTCCTGAAGTTAGGCTTCTGAAGCTCTGAACTGGCCTGTACCCCAGAAGGGGTGCCACATGGAAGAAGAATAAGAGGTCCATGTGGCCACTGAGAGCCTAGTTCTTCAACAATCAATGCTGGACAGCATCAGTGGGCTGGGCCAACCTTACTTTCTGCAATGCATATTCTAGAAATGCATGTAGCCACACATAGGAACCAGCGTAGGACCAGAATGGACTGGACTCCATCGGTGACTGACACCATCTAATGCTGCCTACCAAACTTGATCTCCCCCAAAGTAAGTGTACGCTAGTCCTTATGACTGCATTGTGTGGCTTCTGTTGACTCATCAAAGGGAATGTAATGATGCATTACTGTCGGCTCTTGTGATTCGAAACCAGTCTGGCAATTGAGACACCCATCTGTTCCGGCCAGGCAGTCAAAAGCGTCCCTGTTCACCTTTGCTTTTAGCAGCTCAGTATAATGGAAGTCTGAAAAGCATCAGCCGCACTACTGCAAGAGAGGAAAAAGTGAGGGAGTGGCATTGCCAATGAGCCGGGAGACTGGGGCTGGCTTTGGAAGGCTGAGCAGCAAAGTATCAGTAAGAGAGCACACAAGTGCCTTGTCTCTCTCTTCGTATCCAAAGGGGAACTCATGGAAGAGAGCAAGCCCAGCTCAGTGTTGGTTGATCTAGGGCCTAGGAGACCCAGGTTCAGATCCCAACTCTGCCATGAACTTAACCGGGCAGCCTTGGCCAGTCCTCCTCTCCAAGGGTAAAAATGGATAGCTAGTCTAAGGCGCTCTCATCCAGACCCAGGGGGCCTGTTCTCTAGTTCTGAGTCTCAGCCACAGTGGCTTGATCTGGTCTTAGAATGCAACAGGCAGAACACTGTTGTGTGTGGAACTGGGCAAAGGGAGCGTGCCAGGCTCCTCCCATTCATACTAACTGCAGCCAGTCTAGAAGCATCAGTCTGCCTTACCAACTTATATCCCTTGTGAGTCCTGTGAGTAAATACTCCATGGTGGCTCACCAGCCTGGGTCAAAGGTCAAGCTCTTCCTATTTCAGATACAGCTTGTGCTTCCACCCTATGCAAATTCCCCTTCAGACTCAGCAAGGGAAGTACTAAGAGCAGAAGTGCTAGTTAGCCTCCAGGCAAACTTCTTATTTCCGAGAACTGAAAATGGCATGAAAGAGAAATCAAAGCTCATGGTATGTACACTTGTTCAGCTATTGTCTCTTCTAAATAGATCTTGCAGGTTTTCTGGTAGTGCTTCTGAGACATACAAGCAATTGTTATTTGCTTTTTCTCTTCCAAATTTCAGTTTTTAAAAGTGTTTATAGTGTCTCTTTTTTAGGAGCATTTCAGTACATGATTGCTTTAAGAAAAATCCTGGTGTGATAAGAGGCAAAGAATGAATGTGCATACTGTGGGTAATGGTGGCTCTATTATACTACTATTCAGTTCTCTCTTAAAAACATCGTCTGCTGTCTCAGTTGCTTACCTGCTGGTTGATGCAAGCTGGAATGGCTCAAATCCACTCTGAAAAGAACTCCCTCCCCCCAGGAGTCCACGTTCCATAAGCACACGGTGCAAGTACAGAATATGTGGCCCTAGACAGACACAGAGTAGAGCAGAATCTCAGTTATCTTAACTCCTGAAACGTGTGATGAAGTGCTGGCAGCAACATCGGTGTTCTTTAGTGTGTGGTTCTAGAACAGGGGTCCCCGACATGGTTGCTTGCCAAATGTTTTTAGGAAGTGGGTGAGGTCAGGTGGGGCTTCTGCCCAGCAAAGCTTCTGATTGACTACTGGAGATTTGATTGGCTGTGCAGATTTTTTAATATGTTGCTTTTGGCAGCAGGTGCCACCACTGCACAAGGATCTACACTTTGTTCCTGAAGTTAAGCAGTGGCAATCATTTTGTGGCTGGCTCTGCTTCCTGCAGCAGTCATTTTGTTCCTGTGCCCACCATGCCGTGTCAGAATTCCCAAGGTGCCCATATGCTCAAAAAGGTTGCAAATCCCAGTTCTAGAAGATGCTGCCTAGTCAGCAAAAGGAACCTGGCTGAAAGCATCCTTATTTGTAGGCAGGAATGATCTCACAATGACAAAGCTGGGATACCAATTCTGAGAGAACTCCAGGGAGCAAGCTCTTAGGCCTGAATTAAATGTGGCACCGGTAAGGCAAAAAGGCTTACTGGTGGGGACTTTGGATTCATACAGCGCCTCCTTCAAACTGGACCAAAGTGGATAGCTGTGCTTGTTTGCCTGTCAGAGGTCGGTAGGACCATAGCCCAGGCAGATGTTGCACTGACATGCTAATTAAACACATCCACTTGGTTTGTCTGAGTATGGAATAGTCCAGTTGAAGTGAGACATTCTGCAAGTCCAAAATCCCACTGGGAAGTGCATTCCCCCCATCTCAGTATTACACTTAAATCAAGCCTTAGTCTGTACCAATAAGAAGGCTGAGTAAATAAAAGAACTGGCTCCTTGTGGCTAGTGTCTCCTCACTTCCTCAAATGCAGGAGCTGCTGTATGTGTCTAGGAAGGCAAGTCCAAGGTATTTTTGTTTATTCATTAGATATTTATATACCAGACAGCTCTTTGGGCTGTGCAGCTGCAAACTCCTGTGGCAGCCACAGTTGCTCCAAATGTGCTTTCTTTTAATGGGAAAAGGGGGGGGGGGACAAAGCAGTTGCCACTGGTTTGCGCCAGCATTGTGTCCACCCTAAAGGTCCATTGTCGCATATCTTGGAAAGGCTCTGCATCTCCCCCCCCCCCCATCAAGGCAGTTTGTAGCAAATGCCACTCTAGGCCTGAGGAAGCGAATCAAGGCTGCTAAATAAGAACGGCTCATCTGCATGATTTCCTGCAGGAGCATCATGAAAGTATCTGAGGCGGGAAGGGAAGGGTCAAGAGCAGCTAAGGAAGTGGATGGCCTATTTTGTCAGAACACCGGTAATTTGTTGCGGCAATACAATGGCCAATCAAGCAGCATTGTAGGTGAGGGGAGAAAGACTGCCCCCCCCCCCCCGCCCCTAACACTCAGTGCTAACAAGTGAGTGTGGGCCTCAGACCCAGAGGCTATATAGACTGAGGAAGTCTGACTGCCAGAAGTCCCCTCTGCCTTGAACTCAGTAGGAAGATGGGTGACTGTGTGTAAACCAGTCTCTCTCCTCACCACAGTCGCCTGTTAACATCCTATTGAGCCTCTGTTAAAGGGACAAGACACTTCCCTGTCTCTGGGCCCTGGATGACCCTAATCAGGCCCAACTGTTGTTTCAAGATAATAAACTGGGAACTTTAAAATAATTCATGTCGGCTTGCCACTTTAAGTCCTAAACGTGGTTTTTTGCAGGCCCTTCCTACTGCTTGGCTTGACCACTTTCACCACTTCACAATAATCAGAGCGTGCTTTGCTTTTAAACTGGTATAAGCACTCATCCCAGAAGACATCCAGTGTCTCACTCCTGCCCCAGCACACAACAGGAGTGAGTGGCTATGGGAATTCTCCCTCTGAGCCACTGTGCATGCCATTTTTGCTGGGTGAGTTGGAGCAGAAGACGAAAGAGGAACTAGCACTGAGAGACTGATCTGTAAAAGGAGAAGCGCTTGCTTGCCAAGAAGCTATGCCTCAGGCACAGGAGCAGGCTCTGATTACTGAGTGGTTACAGACACACACACTTGTTCATGCTCTGAGGCACTCTTTAAGTATTCCACACATTACAGGGTGGATACCCTGGCACTCAGAAAGGTGGCTGAGGTCTGATGGTCTGGCTGTCAGCAGCTCCATGTGCATAAACCAGAGGTCACTGGGGCAGCCCTGGCACCTTTTGTATCAACACTTTAATTACTCATAGTTTGGGTTTTTTGCCATCAAATTGCAGCCAACTTATGGTGACCCCGTAGGGTTTTCTAGGCAAGAGATGTTCAAAAGTGGTTTGCCATTGCCTGCCTCTGCATTGCAACCCTGAACTTCCTTGGTAGTCTCCCAGCCAAATGCTAACCAGGGCTAAGCCTGCTTAGTTCTCAAGACTTGACGAGATTGGGCTAGCTGGGGGAGAAATGGAGGGAAGGGAGCCTGGAGAGTTGAAATGCTGGTGGGACACAGTTGCCCTGCTCCACTGCAACTACCCACTGCGGGGTTCAGCTTTCACAGTTGTGGCACAAACCACTTGTGTACATTATCCATCCTACAACACTGAAATAATTCTCTAGGACCTTGGCCAGAGCATGCTAAACTGCTGTCTTCTCCTGTTGGCTTAAGAGAACAGCAGCTCATACTTCCTTGAGCGGAATCTTGATGACACAACAGCAAGGAGAAATTCTGATTTGGTGTATCCTCCTCACTTGCACGGTGGGTAGGCAACAGCCTCAGTTTTCTTTCTTCCTGCGGAAAACTGCTCTACTTGTATATAGGTGTGAATACCTCCCTCAACTAGGAGAAGTGTTAGGGAAGAGAAGGTTGGTAGTAGGAAAACATAATTTTTTAAATAAAGGGAATAGGGTTGTAATAAAATCCAGTTGTTCAGCAGGGCACTTTTATAAAGGGAACAGGACTGTAGTTTATTGCATTGTTTATTGTGTTTAGTGCCTTGTTTTTTACGGCATGGGTTTCTAATCTTTGTAATCCAGTCTTACTGCATTGTTTATGGCATGTTTTATACTGGCTTTATCGCATTGTTTGTTTGTTAAGTTTGTAATCTGCCTTGAGTCTCAGCAAGAAAGGTGGACTATAAATAAATAAGTAAATAAATCCAGGCCCATTGTTGTACCTTATGGGAACAAGGTTGCCAACAGGCCTGAAGGAAAATGCCCAGCTCTTTTAGTAGAAGTTTAATGTGTAGAAATGGGTAGCTGAAGTGTTTCATGCCATGGAGGTACAAAATGTCAAGTGGTAAGTAACATCCCATTAAAGCTGCTGTTAAAGGAACAGCACATTTTTTGGTCTGGGAAGCTGGGAAGCTTTTTGGCATGTCTGGCACTGGCATGTGAGTGTATTTAGCTTTTCAAGGAGTTTGTCAACCCTACAAGTTTATTTTTTTCGGTCAAGCTGAAAAGTATCTGGGGAGATGATTGCAGTTTAAAGCTGCCCATCAACATCCCAAAGGTTGATCTGCCTCACCAACAATGCTCCCTCTAAGCTGTGGAGTCTTGTGAATTCTGCTTTGTGAGCTACTGGAATTAAAGTTGTGAGTGAGCGATTTGGCTACTGCATGAATCAGTTTGCTCTGGAGCCATCCTTCCTGATAAGTATTGGAGTCGGGAGTCCATGGAATAGTGAAACAGCTAGATCTTTATTGCTGGTCCGGATGAAGCATACAACCCAGGGCTCCAAGCCCTCCTTTTATGCTGGTCAGGGACAATCCCCTGACCTCACCCAACTGGCCTGATAGGCTATTAGAAGTCTATTTACATTTCATAGGTTCCCTGGGAGAAACCTAGGTACAGGATTGGTGGCCGGTTTGAATCCACCTGGCCTTTGTTCTACCTGGCTGAAGCTCAGGTAGTTTCTTGGCCATGTGCTCTGGCCATGCTCTGGCCATGTGCTCTGGCCATGCGGTCGCAATGAAGAGAGCACATGGCGACCGCATGGTCAATACATAACACCCCTCCCCCCATAGTCCAGAACCCCTCTGCACACATAGTCTTTGAGATAGTCCGGGCGTCTGCGCTCACGTCCAGAGCGCCGGGGGGTTGTAAGGCGGGGCGTGTTGCTAGTGTCGGCAGGTTGCGGTGTGGGTAGTTGTTCTGCTGGCGGGGCCTGTCTGCTCGGGGGTTGTTCAGGTGTGGATGGTGCGACTGCTTCGTCCGCGGGCAGGAGCGGCATCTCCGCAGTCTCTGGATCAGGGTCTGGCGCTGCTTCTGGAGTCGTGTCGATGTCACGGTCTGTTGGTGCAGGGAGTTCGGGGGCCTGGGTATCATCGTGGTTCTGGGTACGGCGTCGAATCTGGTCAATGTGCCGTTTCCAGACTACGCCATCTTCCGTAAGGACCTCATAGGAATAAGGCCCTGTGACTCGGACGATCCTCGCGGGGAGCCATGTTGGACCCCGCGCGAAGTTCTTTGCGTATACGGGGTCTTCGGGAGCAAAGCCTCGGGCAGCTGGCCGGTCCTCCATTGTCGGGTTCCCCTCGATTGCTCGGTCGGGATGTAGGCGGTCCAAGACGGTTCCCAGTCGTCTTCCCATCAGAAGTTCGGCTGGCCGGCGCCCGGTCCCTGAGTGGGGTGTGTTCCGTTGGCAGAACAGGAACTTGTACAGCTGCTCTTCCCAGTCGCCATGCTCCATCTTCTTTAACGCGTCCTTCGTTGTCCTCACCATGCGCTCGGCCTGGCCATTGGTTGCGGGGTGGAACGGAGCGGAGCGGATGTGGCGCAGACCGCAGGCTTCCACAAACCGTTGAAACTCGCCGGAGGTGAAGGCGGTCCCGTTGTCGGTCACGAGAGTTTCTGGCATTCCGTGTGTCGCGAAGATCGGCCAGAGACTTCTTAAGGCAGCGTTGGTGGAGGTCGAAGCTACCGGCACTACCTCAAGCCACTTGCTGTAGCTGTCAACAACGATAAGAAACAACCGGCCCTGGACCGGTCCCGCGAAGTCTAGGTGCAGGCGGGACCAGGGCTTGTTAGTAGATTCCCAGGATCGGACAGGAGCGTGTGGCGGATCTGGCCGTGACTCCTGGCATTTGGTACACTTCTGGACCCGCCCCTCAATGTCTTTGTCCAGGCCTGGCCACCATACGTAACTCCGGGCCAGAGCTTTCATGCGCACAATTCCCGGGTGAGCCTCGTGGAGGGCCTCTAGCACTCGGGGCCGCAGGGGCCCGGGGATCACCACTCGAGATCCCCATAGCAGGCATCCCTTGTGGGCCGATAGTTCGTGCCTGCGTGCCGTGAAAGCGGCAAAATCTGGTCCCGGTTTTTCCGGCCACCCCCTTCCCACCCAGTCTGAGACACGGGAAAGGATGCGGTCCCGCCGCGTGCGACGGGCCACATCTGATACCTGTACGGGGCGCTCCGGTAGATCCTCTAGGAGCGCGACGTGGAAAGCGGGAGCCGGATCAGGGTCGCAGGACGGGAGGGGAAGACGGCTGAGGGCGTCTGCATGACCCATCGCCTTCCCCGGGCGATGTACCAATTCGTAGGAGTAGCCTGACAAAAAAATTGACCACCGCAGGACCCGCGGGGACAGCATGTGAGGGGTTTGCCTGTGGGGGGCAAGGAGACCCAGCAGCGGCTTGTGATCTGTGGCCACGGTGAATGACCGTCCGTAGAGATAGTCGTGAAATTTCCTGACGCCAGCTACGATTGCTAGGGCCTCCTTGTCGATCTGGGCGTAGTTCCGTTCTGCCGACGACAGGGTCCTGGAGTAGTAGGCAACTGGTACCTCCTTTCCGTTGGGTAGCCGGTGTCCCAAGACCGCCCCAACGCCGTAGGGGGATGCGTCGCAGGCCAGGATGACAGGGAGCCTCTCATCGAAATGCGCTAAGACCGCATTTGAAATTAATAAGTCTTTGACGGCCCGGAAGGCTGCATCATGCTTGGGACCCCAGGCCCAAGCCGCTCCCTTGTCCAGGAGACGATGCAGGGGTTCAGCGACCGCCGCCTTGTGCGGAAGGAAGGCGTGGTAGAAGTTCACAAGTCCCAAGAACGCCTGGAGTTCCGCCTTTGAGGACGGGCGGGGTGCACCTGTAATTGCCACTACCTTCTCCTTTGTAGGGTGAATGCCGTCTGCGGTGACTTGGAACCCCAAGAAGGTCACCGAGGAGACTCCCAGGGTGCACTTGTCTTTTCGAACCTTGAGACCCGCGTCCTGGAACCTTTGCAGCACCATCCGGAGGCGAGCTGCGAACGTGTCGGCGTCCGGGGCGGCGATGAGGACGTCGTCGAAGAACGGCTTCACTCCTGGAACATCTTTTAGGAGAGAATCCATTAGATTTTGAAAGATTCCAGGTGCTACGCTGACCCCAAATTGGAGGCGTTTTACCTTGAACGCTCCCTTGTGAGTCACAATCGTTTGTGCCTCGGCCGTTGCTTCGTCTACGGGAAGCTGCTGATAGGCTTGGGCCAAGTCTAATTTTCCAAATATTTTGGCACCCGCGAGGGAGGCCAGAACATGGCTGACCACCGGTACCGGGTACGCGTGGTCCTGTAATGCCTTATTAATTGTACATTTGTAATCCGCGCAGATGCGGACTTCCCCGTTAGCTTTGAGGGGGGTCACAATGGGAGTCTCCCACTTGGCGTGGGAGACCGGCTCGAGCACCCCTTGTGCCACGAGCTTTTCCAACTCTGCCTCCACTTTGGGCTGGAAGGCGAGTGGTGGCCGGCGGACGGCCACGCGGATGGGCCGGACTGCCGGGTCCAGGTCGAAGGAAACCGGGGGTCCTTTGTAGCAGCCCAATGAGCCATCGAAAACGGCGGGAAATTCCTCGCAGATGGATGAGAAGTCAGTAGAGCCCATGCGGTGTATTCCGGTCCACTGCACTCCGAGCGGCTTGAACCAGGCGCGACCTAGGAGACTGGTTAGATTGCGCTCCACCACGAGAAGGTCCAGCAGGCCATTAAAGGCATGGTACTGGACCCGGACCCTGGCTAGCCCCTTAATAGCCACTGGGTTTTTCTGGAAGTCCCGGAGGACCAACCCAGCCGGCAGCCGCAGCCAGCGTGCCCCCTTCGGGCAGAGGCGGCGGAACGTAGCTGCGGACACAATTGAATATGCTGACCCTGAGTCCAGTTCCAGGGAGCAAGGAACTCCCTCTATTCGGAGAGACACGGAAATTGCGCCCGGGATGGGCTGAGGCAAGTTCATTACCGTGGCCGTGGGAACGACACTACCCACTTCTTCGAAGTTCGCTGCTGGGGCACGGTGGCTGTTCCTCAGGCGGCAGGCCCGGGCGAGATGTCCTGCTTTCCCGCAGGCGCGGCAGATGGCATCACGGAAGCGGCATGTCCGTCTGTCGTGGGGGTCCCCACAGCTGGCGCACGTTGGGGCCTGCCTGTTGAGGGAAGCAGGAGAGGGAACAGAGACAGATGCTGGGCGCCGGCCCTTGGGCCTGGGGACGCCGGGCTCACCCTTCTTCGAGCGTGGTTGCATCCGGTGGACGTCCTCTTCTTCGCTTGAGTCGGGTTCGGGAGGAGCCGCCTGGTGGACTTTGGTGGCTGCCTTGTCCTTTTGCGTTGTCTCGAAGGCTGCCGCAGTTTTGAGCATCTTCTCCAAGGTTGGCTCCGGCATTGCAATGAGGCGCCGGCGGAGCTTGGCTTCCCGGACCCCTCCCATGAAGGCGGTCTCCACGTGGTCATCCATGTGGCGGAATTCGCAGCCCACGGCTAGTCGACGGAGTTCAGCCAGGAAAGTGGCGGCTGACTCCCCCGGCTGCTGCTGGCGCTGTATGAACTCCCAGCGCCTGGCCAGTTTTGATGGCTTCGGGGCGAAGTAATCGCCGAGGGTCTTGGTGAGCACGTCGTAAGACACCTCGGTGGGGTCTTGCGGGGCTAGTAGGTTCTGGGCCACCCGCATGACCTCCACCCCTCCGGAACTCAAGAGCCAGGCACTCTTCAGGTCCGCATCTGTGATTCCGCGGACCTTAAAGGCACAACCCAGCGTCTTGAGCCAGGACTCCCACGTCTCGGGGCGAGACGTATTGAAAGGGGTAATTGGTCCCGGAGCGTTTGCCATATTTACCAGAGCAGGAGCGGCGGCGGCTGTTTGAGCGATGTCCTCGTGTCTTGCGGCGGTGCCGGGGAGCGCTGAGGCTTGGCGCTGGCTAGTGCCGGAGGATTGGGCTCAGAGCGGCTTGCGGCGAGGCGTTGGAGCGCTGGAGCTCGGAGATGCCTGCGGCCGGCGGGACGGAGCTCGCTGTGCTGCTGTGGTCTGCTGGAGAGTCGCTCATCGGGATCCCATCCTCGTCGCCACTGATAAGTATTGGAGTCGGGAGTCCATGGAATAGTGAAACAGCTAGATCTTTATTGCTGGTCCGGATGAAGCATACAACCCAGGGCTCCAAGCCCTCCTTTTATGCTGGTCAGGGACAATCCCCTGACCTCACCCAACTGGCCTGATAGGCTATTAGAAGTCTATTTACATTTCATAGGTTCCCTGGGAGAAACCTAGGTACAGGATTGGTGGCCGGTTTGAATCCACCTGGCCTTTGTTCTACCTGGCTGAAGCTCAGGTAGTTTCTTGGCCATGTGCTCTGGCCATGCTCTGGCCATGTGCTCTGGCCATGCGGTCGCAATGAAGAGAGCACATGGCGACCGCATGGTCAATACATAACACTTCCTGAGCTAAGATGAAAATCTGTGAGCCAGAAGCTAAAAAACTGTGACCTAGCTCTCACTAATTCAGCTTAGAGGGAACACTGTTCATCAATAACCTTGGTCTTGCTGCACAGTGAATTCACCAGCCATGTAGCAAAACCCTTGCTTGATCATACCACAGGACAGCTCAATGGATTTTTCATTGTGGGCTGAACAACAGTTGGTTCATGTGGGCAACCTGACACGCATTTTGCCACATGGCTCTCAAGTCTGGTTTTCAACCATGTAACTCAGCCCTAAACTTTCCTGAACAGTGCTCAGTTTGTTACATTTTTATTCCATTTTCAACGGATGTTGGCCCACAGAATGGCTCTCAGTAATAATAATAAAAAAGCAAATAACATTAAAATTCAATGCATATATTCCTCGAGGAAAGGATTCTCAGCCAAGCTGGATACCCAGGTACAAAAGATAGAGCTTGGCTGCTTCCCCCTCCCCCCCTCCCCCCCACCCCCCCAATGGAAGCTGGAAGCTGGAGGCAGTCGGTTCTCAGATGGTGCCTGTTGTTGGAATGGATGGGCCCCTGTGTTTTTAATGTCTGTGCTATTTGCTTTGGTGATTTGTTTTCTTCTTAACAGTTGTTGTGAACCACCTTGAGCCTTATTGAATGGAGGCTTTAAATAAATTAAAAGAGTTGCATCTGGGCATGATGAGAAGGTGCCTGCTACTTCTGGATCTCCCTCAAAAGCCTCATTGGTAGGGAGTGTAAGTTGGGGGGGGGCGCCACCTGGATCCATTTGTGAAGCACGGGTACCTAGCTTCTCCTGCCCCCTCTCCCAATAGCCTCCTTGATGACTGTTGGAAAATTAAACCCATCTGTTTTTATAAAGCAGTTTTGTTCCAAGCCTTGCAAATGGTCTCAAAGACCCCCAAGGGCCGCACCCCACAACATTTTGCCTCCACAGGATGGTTCTTGGAATTCCTGAGAGGGTAAAATAAATGGCACCTCTTCAGATGATGGGATAGGAATTAAATGCCCACCATATTTCCCCCCAAAAAGATATCTACAGTGAGGAAACCGGCAAATCAGGGAGTGGGCTTGACCAGAATCCTGCATTTGGCTGTGCTAAGTTATTGGGGATTTTTAACTTGTAGTGAGTCTTTAAAATGCAGGACCATTAAACTAGTAGCAGCCACCATCTGCAATGGTACCATCTATTCTGCTGCCTCAGTCATCTGCCACCTCATTCTGTGGCATATGTCAATCAGGCCTGTCCGTATGTTCTTCCAGCTGTAAAACAGCCTTTCTCCACATTGTGCTTTCCTCGGTTCTGCTTCAAATGCCCTATTTATGTGTGACATGTGGTGCATTTACCTTTTCCCATTGGCCTGTCATGTTTAATGCTTGTATGACATTCACCAACCTAGATGTCTGCAGCACTAGCATCTCTCTCTCTCTCTTCCCCCCCCCTTCCCCCCCACCCCCAGGGGAGACCCAAAGTGGCTTACATCATTCTTTGCTCTTCCATTTTATCTTTGCAACAACCGTGTGAGGTAGGTTAGGCTGAGAGTGTGTGACTGGCCCAAGATCATACAGCAAGCTTCCGTGGCAGAGTGAAGATTGGAACCCAGGTCTTCCAGATTCTAGTCAGACACTCTAGCCACTATACCACACCACCGTGCTAGTTGCTGTTGGCTTGTACAGGCATGCTAACATCTGCACTTGTATGAGTCAGCATACATAGTAGATGTAATTGTGTTGAGGGTTTCATGGAACTGTTATATATGTAAGGGTCTTTTTTTCTTTTTAACACGGAATCTGAGTCACATAGATACTGGGACTAAATTTTCTATAGAAAAGATGCCACTAGCATGTAGACACGTCCAGGGTCAAAACTCTTGCTCCTCCCACCCCTTCTCTTGGGGTTCATGACCCAAAACAAAATTCACCGCTGGATTTTCAGCTAATTAACACCTGTGGTTAGAAGAACCAGCAAATTTACAATACGGCAAGAGGGCTCATTTGCTGTGTGGCCATAGAAGCGGGGCACTCTCGTGCTCTCACTTTGTATAGTTCATTTCAGTGTGGTAGCTAATTTGAAGCTTTCTCTGTTGATCTAGTGGATGCTAAGCAAACGTCATTCATATTTCTCTAATCTCATTATATGTCATCTGCTGTCTGGAACTTGCAGTGCAGCTGCCAGAAGACTGCTGCTCTGGAACATCCACGGCACGTGCATCCCTCATCAAAACAACTGCCATTAATATCTTTTGCCTGACTAGTGGGTCTAGATTTCTGCTCACTTACTTGAATTGTACACCCTTGTAACATTGGTCTTTGTCTGCTTTTTTCTTTTGAGTTTGGGGCAAAGCCCACATTCAGGGCTGGATAAGACATTTTCTGGGCAAGAGATGGAAAATTCGAATGGCACTGCACTCCAGATAACACAGGGCACACTTCATCAGGAAGTTCACTTGTTGCAAGCGTTATTTGACTGCTTTGGTGGGGTAGGGCAAGTTATAAATCGTAATATAAATAAAATTTAAAAAATCAAATGAACTGTCCAGGTGCGGGCTTGCCTCTGGACTCAGCCTCCCCCACCGAGACCCCAGAGCCGAGATGCTTACTTGGTCTGTGGCCACTGGAAGGAAGGAGGAAAGAAGAAGAAGATTCATCAAAACAGCAACCAAAGGGAGCCTTCTCTTGACCCCAGCTGATCATGTTCCCCCTGCCAGAAGAAGTGGGTTCATATTATAATTCCTTTCTTTCTTTCGTTTATTAGCTTCTATGACCAAAGGTCTTAAGCTCAGCCAAAGTGTCAAGTATCAAACATGGGTATACAACATTAGCCTCAGGATATGAAATTTACAGTCAAAATAATCAAATCTAAAAGATCTAAAATGTTAAAACAGAAGTTAAGCTGATAAAAACTATAATTCATTTAAATAGATCATATTATCTGAGTTATACAAATTCTGCTACAATCAGGTCAAGCCAGATTTTTATCACTTTACAGATAAAACTATCATTAAAAATTTTGTAACAAAATAAGTAGTTTCAGGATTAGTATCTGTCAACAAGTAGGGAGCCACCCAAAGTTCAGTAGATAATCAGTGTTTGGTAAGAACTGGAGTGATCCAAATCAATCTAGGAGTTGACCATTGGTGACAAAATAATAGAAGATGGCCAAGTGCTTCCACAACTCCAGTCTCACAATTACGTAAGCGATCCGAGTATGGAACTTTAGAAAAGTGACCTGTTAACTCAGCAGTGGGAAAAGAGTTAAGCCTAGCAAGACTGAAAACACATCTATAGCTAGGTATTTTAAAGGATTTAGTATATGAAGGAAGAGACTCCAGAGGAGGAATACCTAAGGCAAGAGTGGAACATACATGTCTTGCTCGAGCTAAAGTACTAGCCCGATCAAGATTAATCACCTTTATTCTGGTCTGCTTTAAGGCTTCCTGGTAAGTTAAATTATTCCATACTGTTGGGGGAAAGCCCAATAACTCAGATCTAGCATCTAGATATCTTTCCCAGCTGTTTTTGTGGTTGTCCTCCTCTATCAAGCATAGAAGGCCACCTTGGGAATATGGTACTGAATAGAGGACTTCGAGTCTTCGTTTGAAAGCTGCGATCCAGGCTCTAGACTCCACAGAATGTTGGGCAAATTCCACTCTAAGTGCAGTTCCAGCCACATATCTAGGAACCCCTGCCATTCTACGCAAAAAATAAAGGAGTATACGATCGAGAGATTCAGAAACTGCATTAATCCAAATAGCCACCCCAAATAAAATCTGAGAAGTTACTTTAGCATTAAAGGCTGCAATGGCCATCGGTACATACTGACCACCACCCCCTTGAAAAAAATATCTAAGGATTACGTTTGAGTTTGTTCTAGCCATCTCTGATGCTGCACTAATATGAGGCTTCCATTATTTTTGACTTATGATATTAATGACATAAAAGAATGGAAGGAACAAGCTGCGCCTGTATCAGTTGGCCAAAGAGCCTCCTGATCTACCTCACAGTGATCTACACTGTGGGAAAAAGGTTCTTACCCAGGATCTCCAAGTTCTAGATGAGGGGTTGACTGCAGCCCAGCAGAACCAAGTCCAAGACCTGTTACAGCAGATGCCATGGGTCTTTTCTAATCGACCAGATCGGACCACTGTTGTGCTTCACGCTGTTGCCATGCCTGAGGGCCAGGTAGCCACTTACATCCAACATGTCCAAAAGGTGCTTACAACTCTGGCGGAAGCAGGTTTAAAGGCTAATCCCCGGAAGAGCCAGGTAGGGTTCTGTGAGCTCAAATATCTGCGCTTCTTGGTAGGCAATGGTCAATTAAAATCTTCATCGGAATGGGTGGCATCCTCAGAACAAAGTCTGGAGCCACTGACTAAAAAACAAGTGCACTGGTTTCTGGGGCTGGTGAGGTACTATAGTAAATTCATTCCCCACTTCACAACATTTGCTAGCCCCTTGTCTGATTGTTTGTGGAAGGATCAACCCACAAAGATCCAGTGGATGCTACCCCAGCAACAAGCTTTCCAAGCATTGCAAACCACCCTCTCCAAGGACCCTGTCCTGAAAAACTCTGATTTCAGTAGAACATTCATCGTGCACACTGACACCTCTGATACAGGCTTGGGAACAGTTCCGTCATAAGAACATAAGAGAAGCCAATGTTGGATCAGGCCAATGGCCCATCCAGTCCAACACTCTGTCACACAGTGGCCAAAAACACCAGGTACCATCGGGAGGTCCAGCAGCGGGGCTGGGACGCTAGAAGCCCTCCCCCAAGCACCAAGAATACAGAGCATCACTTGCCCCAGACTGAGAGTTCCTAACTATATCTTGTGTCCTAAGAGATAGAGGGCCAGGAGCACCCCATTCTCCTTATCAGCCAGAAATTACAGTCCACTGAGATGAAATATGCAACAGTGTATTATCTTGCCATAATCCCTTTACTCTTTGGCAGCTTGTGTGGATGTCTTGGATGAAAGCTCACAGTGCTAGAGTCCTAAGGATGTATATGTTGCTCTTACTTTTCAGCTTCATAGTCCAGCACTGGGCTGGCTGACAACACCTCAATGCAGACTACATCATCAAGGGCATGGGTGTCAAACCTAAGGCCCACGGGCTGGAAGCAGCCCACCCATAACTTTAATCAGGCCTGTGGCTATTTTCTTCCCCCCTCCTCCCCTTCCTGTACTCACCCATTTTAGCTTGGGGCTGCTGAAGTTCTCAGCTCCCTCCCTCTTGTGTTTGCCCCCTTGCCAGGAAGCTCTTCTGCAGTTGCAAAGTTACAAAGAAAATATGGAATGGATTTTTCCTTTAAGGTCTCTGCACCCAGATAGACTACTCTGGGATTGTTTCCAGCAGAGGTGTAGACTTTTGAAAGTGCGGGTGGGGTGGGGGCTTCTGTGTGCGCACGCATGCCAGACCACCCCTGCTGCTGTGCCAGGCCGCCGGGCGACCTCCGCTCTCCCGGACCAAGCTGGGGGGGGGAAGTGGGTTGGGAGAGCGGCTCTGGTGGCGGCTCTGGCAGTGGTGCAAGGGAGCGGCGGCGAGGCACGGTGGCTGGGTGTGCGGGCGCTCCATTTCCCGGGGGGCTCAGTCCCCCCCAGGAAATTTCCGGGGTGGGCCGAGCCCCCAAGCCCCCCCGCAGTTGACGCCAGTGGTTTCCAGCAATAGAAACAGTGCTCTGGGACTGGAAGGATGCCTCTAGAGTAGAATGACGGTCCCTAGCAATAGAATCTATATTCTGGGACTAGAATGACAGGGCACAGAGTGGAATGACAGCCCCGGGGAGTAGCAGTAGCATTCTGGGAATGGAATTCCACTCTGGAGGCCCTCATTCCGATCTCAGAATGCTTCTGCTACTCCCAGGAACTGTCATTTCACTCTGGGGGCTGCCATTTCAGTCCCAGAGTAGTCTATCTGGGCCCAGAGACCTTAATGGGAAATCCATTCCACATGTTCTTTGCAACTTTGTCTGTGCTGCAGTGGAGCTCAAGAAGTTTCACTTTCCAGTGTTTGTATCCTTGAAGCTGTTGCTTTAGGGAGTTGTCTCCTTGCAAATACAGGGTTGATGTTTTGAGCCAGCTTGTCTCTGCTGAATGGACCTGAGAATGGGTGCCTGAGTGAGCACTTTAACCTGAGAACCCACAGCCAAAGGGGGACATTATAGTGGAGATCCACTGCGACTCTGAGCAGACCTGGGAGGGGAGGGGAGAAGCTTGCAATGCCCAGCCATTTTATGTTCCAGCTGGTACGGATCCCAGGAGATTGAACCAAAGATGGCTGGGTTGGGATGGGAGCCCAGATATAGGAAAATTGTGCCTTTAAGGCAGCGGGCACAACAGGGAAATGGTCCAGGCTAGACCATAAGGCTGCTAATGACTCAAAAGGGGTTTTGGACAAAGAAGTCCAGGTTTGGGCAGGGAAGCCTTTGTTAGGAAGGCATTGGGCAAAATTGCATAGTCTTGGCTCTGTTAATGGCTAGGCTATCCAGATAACAGTGATGACAATAGACTGTGGCTGGGGTGTTCCTAGTATGGAGGGGCAAAGTCTGGAGGTTTGATTGTGAGACATAGAGCTGGAATGCACGTTGGCTGATCAGGCCTGTAGCTACAGTGGGGCATCTCGGGACCAGGCCCCCCAACTTACGGCCTAGGCCTCCTGACTTCCCATCCAGCTGGTTTCCCATCCAAATCATCATCCTGCCCTGCCTGCTGGCAGTGTACCTCTGGCTGTGGGCAAGACTCACCACAGGGCATGTCTGCTCTGTACTCCAGCCCTCTCTCTATCTCATCACTTTAAAAAAACTTTTACTTTCTTGTTGCTCCTGACACAGTCCCCCCCCTTATTTAAATGCCCCCCAAATTAAAAAAATCCTGGCTATGGCCCTGTCACTGATACCCTTGAGATGATGAAATTAAGATATTGTCCTTTCATGATGACAGATATGTGCCTGCTGTATCTGCGCCTGATGGCTGAATGAGTCAGAGAGATGGTCCTGAGCACATGTCCGGGCTAGTTGGCTTTGCACACAGAGAGGGCCAGACTTGCCCTTTGGCAGCTTTGGCCCTACCCTGGCTGGGGTACCATCTTTCACTTGGCAAGAGGAAGCTTAGGCTAACAGCCCCATCCAAGTCTCTTATCCGGCCTGCAAGCATCTGGTGCAAGGGAGGGATCAGGAGGGGAGGGTGCTAGGCATAGGCGTCAAATTCAGGGGGGCTGGGGGGCTGGAGCCCCCCCCCCAAAAAAACTTTTCCAGGACATGCTGAGCCTCCCCTGGAGACAATGGCCTGTAATGTCTCTGGCCCAGCCCCAGCACCCCCCCCCCCCCCCCGAAATTGGAAAGTCTTTGCCCTTGCTGCTAGGAGGGGAGTGGGTGGAAGAAAGTAGCACAACAGCAGGCAGTGAGGCTGCTCCAGGGAAGGAGAGGAAGGAACTGTGACGTATTGGTGGTGTCCTACCAGCCCCCAGTTCTGAAGCCTGAGAGGAACTATCGCAGAAAACATGATGGCAGGGAGGGCAGAGAACAAACTCTTAAAAGTGGACAATCACGTGAATAATAGCTGTATAAGTCTTCCAGTGGTTTTCAATGGGATCTGACCAGGAAAATATCCTGAGACCTATTGCCCCATTTGTCACTGCTGCCCTTAATGCAGTCATAAATAATATCATAAAAATAAAGCTTGATTTGGTCACCTTGACACACTGTGACGCCTGAACACTGTCAGTAATCTGTGCCCTACAGGAAACATCTGTCTGAACATTTCCCTGCTTGATTGCCTGGAAACAATTCACATTTGCCATAGGTGACTAGTTCTTTACAAGTCTGCCTTAATGGTATCCACTTCAAATCTGCTGTCTGATGTGGCTGCCTCACCTTGCTGGATTCTGGGGCAGCCTCTGCTTAAATGCTTCTTTTCATATTTTGCTGCTTAGTAACTTCCTGGACTTTTTTTTTTAACCTGCCATCTGTTTGAGACCTAGTGCCTACCATTTGGCATGCTTAGTGAAAAAAACCTAAGTGGTTCTGTTTTCAATAAAGAGTTCACTATTTCTGAACAAAAGACCTCACATTTTTGCATCTCACCCCCAGCTTGCCTGTAACCAAGAAATCCTCAAAGGGACATGATTACACGATTGGTTTGGTTGCTTCAAGCCTGCAACATGTTTTCTGATGGCCTTCAGTATGAAAATGAAAATAATTTCTCTCCTGTAAACAGGCAGTGTATTTCGTAGTATTCATCCATCCATGAAAACCTCCATGAGAAGCAGCCAGGAGGTTTCTAAATCTCAAAGAGGGGTCTGCAGGGTGAAGCCAGCAGCAAGAAAGACAGTGGGCAGAAGGTGTAGTTTCCCCATGTTCCTCTACATTGCTGTAGCTCTTACTGATCCCTGGAAAGATGAGTCCTGGGCCTTGAGACTTTTATGGTGGGATAAGCAGCTTTGTGGGGTAGGGGAGGGGCTGGCCTGAGGGAGGACTGGATCAGGAGTTGGGGTTGCTCCTCCTCCTTCTGCTTCTCTGCAAGAGCAGCTCTAATGACAGGAAGGGGCAATTTCACCCCGTTGTTCTTCCTCACTGCAGCCTTCAGTCACTCACAATTGTTCCACGGCACATATCCTGTGACCCCAGGAATGAGGGATCAGAAAAAACAGCAGTGATGCTGAGGAACGTGGGAAAACTGTGTGTGCTCAATGCTTTCTTATGGCTTGCCAAGAGAGTCCTAATGGGCCATCTTGAAATTCCACCCCTGCGCTTTTGCTGGCCGGCTTTGGAACACAGTTTTCAAAGGCAGGAGAACTTTCATGTCTTTCCTTAACAGAAAGGAAACATGAATCATCCTATGCAGCTAAACATGTGCACTGGGCTTACTGAAACCAACTATTTTTAACAACTGCCCTGCAATATTTTAAGCAAATGTTTACATGCATTTATTTTGAAGCCAGTCCTTCTGGATTTAGCCCTCCCCTTTCCATAGAAAGTGTCTTTCGAATCACTCAAGGCATCCATAACTCATAGCACTGGCACCTTTGCTAATCTAGCCATTGACTCAGTTGCCAGCAAGATTATAGTCTTTACGAATCCCAAAGGAATACAGGGCCAAGAGTTGGAAACAGCCTAAAATGCCCCGTCTGGCTCCTGAATGTTGTAGAGAGAGCTTTCCAGGTAACAAAGGCTGGGGGAGGGGGAATGAGTTATTCTCATTTCCCTATGCTAATTCATTCAAGGATAGGCACTTTTAAGATTGAACTTCTGTGGAATAATGTGAAGCCAAACAAAAAAGAAATGCAATATTTGCAAATTTAGAATTGCCTGTGGGTTAGTATTTGAGGCCAAGTTGGGAAGAAAACCCTCTCCTTCACCCAAATGAGGCTGGCTTGAACCCAAACAGATGTCAGCCTGTTCCTGGCTGAATCTCAAGCTCAAAGACAGACAAAGTAATTTATCTATCCTAGATTTAATCTTGGCCAGATGATGGATAGCCTTTCTGTAAAACTTCCTGATCTTGTTCTTATTCATTTAAGCTATTTCCAGTACTGCACCAAGTATTCCTAAAACCACAATACCTGTGGAGGTGAAGGGACAGATTGACCAAGGCAAGACAGGTAGTCATCTTCTACAGGAGAGACCCAGCAAAGAAAGTAACAGGACCTACAACTCTCCACTAACATCTCTCCAGCACATTATCAAGGATCTAAAGCCCCTCCAGCAGGGACAGAAACCCTGGAAATAGCCCCTGTGATAAATCACAGGATTAGCTATGACCCCAAATCTAGTCAAGGAATATTTACCCTGTGTGCCAGCAATGCCCAGCTAACACTTATCATGGCCAAATTGGACTGTCTCTACTTAAAAGAATAAATGGATACAAATCAGATGTCAGAAATGGAAATATGCCAAAATGAAATGAAGAACACTGCAATACCCCTGGATATTTAAGTTACACGTCAACAGCAAAGATTCAAAGGTGCATGAAACGGCAGAGCTGGAATTCCTGTGAAGTTCTGACTTCATTGGACTTCTGCCCAATGGGTCCTGGAGGCAAGCTAGCTCACTCATATTCCTTTTCAGAGATTTAAGTATACTTCTCTCCTACCTTGCCAATTCATCAGCAGTTGGGAGTTGTCCCTGCCAATTCTGACTGGATCATTTGTTCTTTTGATAGAATCTTCTTTTTATCTGTGCTTTACTGATCCTTGGATTGCTGATCCTTTTGGCTTCACTTTGTAATATGACTTACAAAAGCGTATGTCACAGCGTATTTGTTAGCCTTTTGAAGGAGCCACAAGTCTGTTCATAGTAGCAAACCCGATTTCCAGTGACACATCTCTACTACCACACTAATTAGGGCTGGTTCCCACATGCAGCCATCTCACTGGATGACTGATTTATCTGGTATGACTTGCATGTGTGAATGGACCACAAAAAATGTCACAGCAAAGAACTTCCAGAGTATCTCTGCTTTTCCACAGAATCTCTTAACGCAGTCATCTGTACAGCTTCAAGATGTATCAACAGTGCAATCCTAAGGGCACTTTCCTAGAAAGTAAGCTCCATTGAGCAGACTTGAGCAGTATTCTGAGTAGACCTGCTTAGGATGGCATGGCAAGTGATCTTTTCTAATCCTGTTTAGATTTTTAAGTGGCTCTTACTATTTTTAATTTAGAATGAATCCGTAGTTGCGTTTTTAATGCTATATGATGCAATGGGTTGCCTTTGGCCAGAGGGACCATACATATTGTAAATGAATGCATTTGGGAACCAGCCCTGAGATTTCTCTTCCTATTGGTACCCTCGGACTTCCCAGTCATCCCATAATTCCTGGACCGTAGTCTCCCTAGTTATTTGTTTCCATGGAGATGTGTGCTGGCCAGCAGGAGAGCTGGCTCTTTTATACCGCCATCTGCTCTAAGGTGGTGGAGATCTCTGCTTTCTCCTAAGTGGAGCTGACCTGCTGCTGAAGCGGTGCTGCAGGAGGGGCTGCTGGGGCAATCCCCTTCCATTAGCGGCCACACACAGGGTGGGTATTCATCACCACTGCTGACTGGAGCAAAAAAGGAGGAAAGCAGCAGCGGCAGCAGGTGCAAAGGGCTGAGCCGCACGAGACTCATTCATCTTACCAATTAGCACCCCCTCCCTCCCTCCCTCTCTCTTTCTCTCTCTCTTTCACACACACTCACACACCCTCCCTCTCTCTCCAGGCTCCTGAGCGGAATGCAAAGCATAGCATCCTCCTTCCCAGGGCAGCTACTCATTAAGCACTGACAAAGCAATGAGAAGCTGATTAGCTAATGAGGGCTCCCATCCCTGCTAATCATGGCCTGCCACTCACAACACTTGGGGACCAGCCCTGCTCCACAATCCCTGCCAAGGGGGGGGGGGAGGTTGTGGCAGCAAACTCGTCTCTTCAGTTTACAGGAAAGCCCCCCCCCCATGTGTGCTGTGTGTATGTACGTACACAATTATTGTGTTTTGGCTAATTAGATAATGAAATTGCAGTTTATTAATCACTCCAGCTGGTGTATTTGCAGCCAAAGGAGAAGAAGCCTTTTGAAAATATACATTCCATTGGGGAATACGCTCTCCCTGGGCCAGAAAAGGTGTGAGAAAGCGGGGGGGGGGGGGGGCTTGTAGCCAAGACAGTCACCATTTCCCTCATGGACTCCTCAAGCTTTTCACAAAGCCTTTCCAAACCTACTGTAGCCCATCATTCTCATGAACCCACCCCTCATCATTACTTATATTTATGCCCTATTTTGTTGCAATCTGAGAGGTCCACAAAGCAATTTACCATCTAGAATGTAAAATCTGACAATCTCCTGTTATAAAACCTGCATCGCATAAAGCCCATGGCTGATTGGATTGCTTTCCGTCTTTGTTATTTCCAGCTGCTCATCGCTTACAACCCCTTCTCCCTTCTTTGTGAGGAATTCTAAAGCTCCCCCTTAGAATGACTGACGGGTATGGGCAACATGAGGGTTACCAAGCTAGATCTTCTGGAATTACAACTGGTCTCCAGACTACAGAGATCAGTTCAAATGGAGAGAATGGCAGCTTTGGAGGGTGGATCCGATAGCATCACATCCCTGCTGAGCCCTCCCCAGACTTCACCTTCTCTAGGCTCTGCCCCTAAATCTCCAGGGCTTTCCCAAACCAGAGTTGGTAATTTCATGGCCTGCAAGTAGGGCAAAGCAGCTTCTGCTGCTAAGCCTGTCCTCCCTCAAGCATGTGCAATGCAAACTTAAGAAACATTTAAATTAAAAAGAAATTATTTGGAGGTAAGGGGGAATGGCGTGTGTGTATGGGGGAAATGGTATGCTCTTTCTCTTGACCAGAAACATTGGGATGAAAGGAAAGATACATGTTTTCCCCTTGTTTAGTTGGCAATTTGAGTAGAAGGCTAGCTATACTGTGGCTCCTAATCATGCATGTTTTTTTTCCTGGTTCTGTGGGGGTACAACACGGGCTCCTAGGACATGGGCTGATGCCACTGCAGTGATTTCAATATTGCTAGAATGGCATAAGTTAGTAAGAAGCTGTACTGATGATCTGTAGCAAAATCCAAAAACAAAGCTGTGAGATACATTTTTATTATGACCAACCCAAGTAACACAGCATGCAATACAGTTGCCAGCTCCAAAGGAAATTCCTGGAGATTTGGGGGTAGAGCCTGGGAAAGGCAAGGTTTTAGGAGGCAAGGTTTTAGGAGGAGAGGAACCTCAGCAGAGTATAATGCCATAAAGTCCACCCTCCAAAGCAGCCATTTTCTCCACAGGAACTGATCTCCATTAATGAGGAGATCAACTGTGATTCTGAGAGGTCTCCATGCCCCACCTGGAGGTTGGCAACCCAAGCATGTAAACTTTTGGAGCAGTCCAGAATTTTTCATCAGCCTGTATGTTAAAAAGAGGGAGGCAGTTACTATGTTACTGGGAATCCTACCAGATAATATAGAAAGAACCTCACAAGACCTACTGAGATACATGTTGACAGCTGCCAGAGTAATATTTGCAATGAAATGGAAGACTGTCCTACAGTAGAAATCCAGAAAGAAAAACTAGCTGATTATGCAACATTGGCAAGACTAACCAATTATATAAACAAAAGACCGTTGAAAGAATTTCAACAGAGGCCTCAAGATTAAAGGATAAACGTTCAAGCTGCAAGCATTTGCAGACGACCTACTATTTATAGTAGAAAATCCAATTGTAACCATTCCACACTTGATAAAAGAAATTCAAGACTATGGGATAGTAGCAGGATTAAAAATTAATTTTAAGAAGACAAAAATCCTGACCAAAAACTATTCAAAATCAAATCCAAAGAATCCAAGTAATTTCATCAATGGAAATATCAAAGAAAATTAAATATTTTGGTATAATTTTATCTAATAAAACATCCAAACTATTTGAAGATAACTATAACAAACTTTTAAAGGAGGTAAAAAAAGACTTACTGAATTGGAAAGATTTACAACTATCTTTCATGGAAAGGATAGCGACCATAAAAATGAATATCTTACCAAAGTTTTTGTTTTTGGCCCAAAACCTACCAATCGTCAAAAAGATACCATACTTAAATGAACTGGATAAAATTACTAGGCAATTTATATGGCATTATAAAAGATCGAGAAGTAAATGGAAGATTCTACAGGACAAAAAAAGACAGAGGAGGCTTCTCTGTTCTGAACTGACATCTATATTACAAAGCAGCCTCGCTAGGTTGGATAAGAGATTGGATAACTCTAGAGAATACTAGAGGATTGAAGCTAGAGAGACATGATCTAAACATGGGCTGGCATGCATGTACGGGAAGGACAAAATACACTCGAACTTTCACAATCACATGATAAGAGGAGCTTTAATTAAAACCTGGATCAACATAAAGGAATGTTTATATATTAAAACCCTGAAATGGGTTTCTCCGCTGGAAGCCTTTATAAAACCTTCTCTGTTAATGAAACAGGATAAAGAAAGTTGAGACTCTGCTAGACAAGAACAATGAATTAAAATCAGATGAAGTTTTAGCCTCACAGAATTTAAATCTGTCTTGGTGGAAACTTTTACAGCTAAAATTTAGATAGGAAAAAGATAAAAAATTAGGTTTCTACAAAAAACAAAATGTACTGGATAAGATCTGGCTACCAACGAATAGCAAATTGATTCAGAAACTATATAGCTGGTTGCTTAAAGATTATATGCAGGATGAGATCATCAAACCAACAATGATTACGTGGATGAGAGATATAGGGCACAATATAGAGATAGAAGTGGTCTAAAATTTGGAAAGCAACTAAGTGCATGAGATCTACATCCTATAAAGAGAATGTCTACAAAATATTTAACAGATGGCACTGGTTGCCTGATAAAATTACATAATATGGGAACATATTTTCATATGTGGTGGAGGTGTAGTATAATACAAAATTATTGGAACAAAGTCCACAAGACAATAAGAGAAATACTGAACATTAACTTACCAATCTTTCCAGAAATATTTTTGTTGAATATGATTCCAGCTGGTTATGATCGGTCAGATATCTACTTATTAACTTCTATACTAACGACAGCTAGAATTTTTATAGCTAAAAACTGGGAAACAGAAAAAATCCCCTCAAGAGACGAAATAATAAATAAATTGTTTGAGATAGCAGAAATGGACAGATTAAATACTGTTTGGCAAGGTACAAATGAAGAGATATATAGAAAAAGATGGTCTAGAGTTTACAACTGGTTAAACAAAAAGTTTTGAGATACAGACTCACAATCTTACCATGTGCAATTTTAAAAAATGTTATAGTTATGATTTTGAAAATAATATATTTTTGCATGTTATATATCTGTTTTTTGGTGTACAAAAACCAAATAAAATTGTTAAAAAAAGAATTTCAGCATAAATGGCAAGCTTATTACTCATACTATGGGAATAATTAATTTTTTTAGTTTTGAAATTATCTGAATATCATATTAAAGATGATGAAGATATTGATTATAGTTTCAATATTTTATTCTGTATTCCACTAGTAATTAAATAATTAGTAAGACTACAATGTAGATTCAGATAAACAATTAAGACAATATTAAGGTTTTTACAACGACTTAATTTTAGTATAGAAGTTCATTTAATTGTTAAAGATGGAATCTCTTTTATCGTTAATAGATTATTGCTAACTTTAGGAAAGTCCTTGTTTATTCTTTAAAGAGAGAATCTATCCTAAAATTCTGTAACATTGATGTTTTATTGTCTGCTTCTATATTTGAAATATGTAATACATTTGGTGATACATCTAATTTATCTGTTGTATGTAGCAGCTCACAATTTGACAAGCCTGATGAATGTATATTTTCCGCCTACCTGCAGTTGAAGGGTTGGGGGAGATTTTTTGGGTCCTGATCTCAAGGCCTCTGGATGCTTTGCTGACTTCAAAGGGCACACAGAGTGTGGCGTATCAGGTTTCATCCTTGGCATGCTGGGAACAGGAAGCAAAATATGGAAGCTAACCAACTGAAATTTTAACAACCAACAGTTGATCAAAAGGAGAATGTGAAAGTTTGTACAATGCGTTGTGTTATTTTTACTTGGTTTTAATAAAAAGGCATCACATCACATGTTTTTGATTGTAATACTGTTAGACAGTGCAGCATAAAAAAGAGGTTCAGATATTCCCACAAAGAGGTGGAAAAGAGTAACACAACTGGTATGTTGAATCTCCTCATGGTGGTAGGGAGGGTACAGAGAGAGAGAGAGAAAGAGAGAGAGAGAGAAACACACATGCTGAATTGGCAGAATTTTTTTGGTGGTCCCCTGCTCTTGTTTACTGCTCCCTTCTGTGGTCATAGAGCTCAGTTCTTCTCCGGGCTGACCTAGTTCTAGGCTACACTGATCATGCATTCAGTTTTTACAACACGCTAGGCCGTTCTTCCTTACGACCAGGCTGTTGTTGCCATGGGGTATGGCTTTTGCCACATGAATAAATCAAAAACTGCTGTGAGACCTTGGAAGCGGTTGACATGACCAGGCAGTGATGAAAGGTGATTGTGGCTGGGCAGAATTTCAAACAGAGTGTGTAATGAAGACAAACAGACCCACTTCAACCCTCACAGGCTTAGCATGAATATCACAGAACTGGATGGGGGCAAAATTATTCTTCATATAACCCCTCTGAAGTCTTAGGCATAACTTGAAGCTTCCTGGTATCACTGTGCAGTGTGTGGAAAGAATAGGTAGACAAGAGCCTCCAGGGAGTTGTTAACATCACCAACTTCACCAGCTGAGTTCTTAATAAACCGGGAGAACAAAAGCAAAGAGTTTTGGTAATATTACCCATAGCACCATGAATCATATAGGGGCTGCTTTTCTGAAGGCATCCACTGAAGCTAGGGTTATGTAAGGCTTCTAGTTTTAATTAAAAACAAGTAAATTGAAGGTCTGTGTGCATCATTTTCCCCTAGTGGGGCTAATAAGTGCTGAAGGAAGGAAGTTTCTATCCAGGAAAACAATGTAGAGGGAAGAGCTACCCAGTCCTGGCCCAGGATACCTGCACCAATCGAAAGTCTTCCCTCCCTACAACTGCTCTAAAAAAAATTAAGACACACATCACATCATAATATGCAATCAATATTATGTTCTACTAGATGCACAACAGTCTCCCATTTTTGCAGTCCCAGCTAGGCAGAAAAAAAAGCTGCATTGAGCACCTGGTAGGCTGTATTTGGTTTAAGAACGTAAGAGAAGCCATGCTGGATCAGGCCAAAGGCTCATCCAGGCCAACACTGTGTCACACAGTGGCCCACAACCAGGTGCCATCAGGAGGTCCACCAGCGGGGCCAGAACTCCAGAAGCCCTCCCATTGTTGCACCACCCCCAAAGAACCAAGAATACAAAGCATCATTGCCCCAGATATAGTGTCCCATCTATACTTTGTGGATAATAGCCACTGATGGACCTCTGCTCCATGTGTGTATCTAATCCTCTCTTGAAGCTGTCCATGCTTGTAGCTGCCACCACTTCCTGCGGCAGGGAATTCTACATGTTAATTACTCTTTGGGTGAAGAAGTACTTCCTTTTATCTGTTTGAAGCCTCCGGTTTCCCTTGCTCGAAAGCCAGTCGAATCCGACACTACGGGGAGGTGTTCATCTTTGTTTCCAAGCGAAAGAGCCAGTACTGTCTGAAGACTTTTTCTGTGGTCATGTGGCTGACATGACTAAACGCCGAGGCACACAGAATGCTGTTACCTTCCCACCAAAGCGGTACCTACCTATCTAGAACTTCTTTCTTTACCTTCTCTATCCCATGCATAATTTTGTAAACCTCTATCATGTCACCTCACAAACATCATTTCTCCAAGCTAAAGAGCACTAACCACCTTAAACTTTCTTCACAGGGAAAGTGTTCTATCCCTTTAATCATTTTAGTTGCCCTTTTCTGCACTTTTTCCATTGCTATAATACTATTTTTGAGGTGTAGTGACCAGAACTGTACACAGTATTCCAAATGAGGCTGCACCATTGATTTGTACAGGGGCATTATGATACTGGCTGATTTGTTTTCAATTCACTTCTTAGTAATCCCCAGCGTAGCATTTGCCTTTTTTATTGTCGTCACACACTGAGTTGACATTTTCAGTGAGTTATCTACCATGACTCCAAAATCTCTCTCCTGGTCAGTCTCCACCAGTTCGGACTCTATCAATGTGTATTTATAGTTAGGATTTTTGGCTCCAATGTGCATTACTTTGCACTTGCCCATGTTGAACCTCATTTGCCACATTGATGCCCACTTGCCCAGCCTTGACAGATCCCTCTGGAGTGCCTCACAATCCTCCCTGGTTCTCAACACCCTGAACAACTTTGTGTCATCCACAAACTTAGCCACTTTGCTGCTTACTCCCAATTCCAAATCATTAATGAACAAGTAAAAAGCATCAGTACTAAGCCCTGCAGTACCCCACTACTTACCACCTTCCACTGTGAAAACTGCCCATTTATACTCACTGTCTGTTTCCTATTAATTAACATTTTTTTAAATCCACAAGAGGTCTTGTCCTCTTATCCCATTACTGCTGAGTTGACTTAGGAGCCTTTGATGGGAAATTTTATCAAAAGCTTTCTGGAAGTCTAGGCAAACAACATCTACTGGGTCACCCTTGCCCACATGTTTGTTCACCCCCTCAAAGAACTCTTAACAGCTTAGTGAGACAAGATCTTCCCTTACAGAATCCATGCCAATTCTTCCTCAATAGCTTTTGTTCATTTATGTGCCTGCTAATTTGATCTTTAATAATGGATTCCACAAACTTACCCTATGTTGACATTAGATTGACTGGCCTGTAATTTCCCAGATCTCCTCTAGAACCTTTTTTTAAAGATGGGGGTTACAGGACTGGAGACAGATTTTAATGATATATTTTTTTGGGGGGGGGGGCGTATGTGTGAGATTGCACAAGCCTCACATAGGTCTGCCCTCACAGGGCTGAAGAGTTTGTGAGAGGGAAACATGGCTGTCCTCTCACATAAGCACTGGAGTGTGCTGGGCATCATAAAGTGGGTTAAGAGCATGAGAAACAAAGTCTCCACTTCAAATTTTACCTCAGCCATGAACTTAGTGAATGGCCTTTTGGTAAGCACTTCACATATCAGACTATACTAACCTTGGGGCAAACTTGCTACTCTCCCAGTGTGCAATGTGAAATGTCTTACTCTATATGTCACTGCCATCCTGTAAAGAATGTGTACCTCCTCACTGGACTGCTGGGGACATAAAAAATCTCCATTTGATAATAGAGATCTACACTGGAAGAAATTCTTATGTCACTCAGAAGCAAGTACCTGAAGAACAAACAAAACATGAGGACAGAGTAATGGGCTAGTTGGGATGGCTTGTTGACCAGGGAAAGATGCTGACTGATGACATGAAGGTTTCTCCTGCTGAAGGAATGAAAGACAACATCACCTGATGAAGGATGGAAGATGTCTTGTCTTTATTACTTCATTTCTCTAGCTGGCATCTGCTGTAGCTGTTCAAAATCCAGTCAAGTTAAAACACAGTATATTATTCAGGGACCACAAGAGGACCTAAAATGGTGAAGGAGAAAACTTGGGGTGACTGGATTTGGAAGGGCTGGAGCCACTGAAGATCTGGACCCACCTTGCAGAGAACAGGGCTTGCAAAATAGCTTTTTTGGAGGACTATATTCAACCATCTTTCCTTTTCAGGGAACTGCTAGCAGCCAGTGATTGAGTTCAAGGCAGTTTATTTCCCAGATATTGAACTGGCACCAGTTCAGGAAGCTTTGTCAATTTGAAGAAAAAGGCAGACTCTTAAGGTTTCTGTCAGGGAACTAAGTCAAGTTTCAATCTGTACATTTAATTTACCATCACCGCCCACTTCTGAGCAGGCATAGCAGGTAACTGTGCAGCACATCCCACCCTTCTCATCTGTGGGCTCCCCCCCTCCCAGGCATCAGGACGGTTACTTCTCATTGCTTTTTACGATTCCCAATAGCTGTTTTAATCTTTTATGATTTCCACTAATTTGAGAAAGTAGCTTTCTTCCTTGTATTTAGGTCATTCATTTCCATGAGTATGTTCTGAGGCAGCCACTGATACTTCAATACATTCAGCCCACTAAATAAAATTACTCATTAACTTGGTAAATATATTCAGAAGGAAAACTTATCCGGGGGGGGGGGGACAAACTGACCTTGTAACTTTCCCTTCCTTGTAAGGGCATGTTCAAACTGCTGTCTTTGGGAAATGAGGATTCCACTTTAGTGCTTTTGCCCCTGAAATGTCCAGGCTGGTCCACAGCTGACAAGGACTGATCCAGGAACAGTACGTGCTGCATGAGGTCTGTGGCCAGTTTTCCACTGAGAAGTGACATGGGAAGAAAAGTACCTGCCTTTTCCTGGGAAAATACAGTGCTTAATAAGGAACACAAGCTGTTGGCAGCACCCACTCTAACAGTGCAATCCTATGTAGAATTACTCTCAGAGCTTTTTTTGTAGAAAAAGCCCAGCAGGAACTCATTAGCATAATAGGCCACACCCTACAGCAGGAGCTCATTCGCATATTAGGCCACACCACCCTTCCAGGATTGGCTTCCCCAGCTGCCCCACAGCTTGCAGGGCACATGAGGAACCCAAGGAGGGGAGGCAGTTTAAACGGCCTTCCCGACCTGGATCGGCTTGGCTTCCCCAGGTGCCCCATGGCTTGTGAGGTGCCTGGGGAACCTGAGTGGGCGGGGGAGGCTGTAGACATGGCCAACTCGGAAGCCAGCCGGAACTCTGTTCCTGTGTGTTCCTGCCCCAAAATAGCCCTGATTACTCCACTTTAGAGTAACTCTGTATAGGATTGCATTATACACCCCCCCCCCCCGCCATCCTCTCATGGATTCCTGAGGAACTACTTTTATACGGCAGTATGCTGTGCATTCGGGGTATCTGTGTGAAAATAACCCCTAGTTCATTAAAAAAAATGACTTCTGTAGCTGGGAATTAAGAGGCCATTTAGGTTGTAGATTCTGTGATCTCACTGTACAAACAGAGCACTGGACACAACATTTAGCCTCCTGAAAGTTTTCTGTTTTGTTTTTAAGTGAAAACAAACCTCCATATTCCTGAGTATGAAAGCTGCTCTAATGAGTTTGACCAATATATTTATTTACTTCATTTATATCCCTTTTCTTCCCAGTGGGGACCCAATGTGGTATACAACATTCCCAATTTTATCTTCACAACAACCCTGTAGAATAGGTTAAAGCTTAGAGTAGGTGACTGGCCCAAGGCCACCCAGCAAGCTTTCATGGCAAAACAGAGATCCACACACCGGGATCTTCCAGATCCTATTCTGACTTAGTGAAGCTTCAGAAGCCAGATGAATGCAAGCAGAATTTTGAGTGGTTAAGGAGCATCAATCTTTGTTCCCCAGTCTCCACAGCCAGCAGAATAAATTATACAATTTAAATTGGCCTGATTTGTGTATAAGGCAGCTTCATATGAGACAGACTTGATTAAGGCAGGTGACCCTTAATTAAATCCACAAGACCTGTTGCCTGACCACCAACACCCCAAGACAGGGAAACGGCAAATGCTTCTTTCACCCTACCAAGTCTTTTAAACACAGTAGCTAAGGTGGCTATCTGAAAAGTACAGGGCCAGCCCACCTTGCCCCTTATAACTCAAGCCTTGATGGACGGTAATTGTGACATTCCTCAGTTTCTCCTGCCATTCCCCAAATGGAGAGGCATCCTTTGCACTAGATGAAGGTGAACAGCAACCAATCAAGAGCTGAAACATGAGCACAGAGAAAGGACGCAAACTGAAGAGCTGACAAGATTCAGAACATGAAAACCCCCCAACAAGGATCTGCTTAGCTAGAATGAAGCCATGCTAGCAAGTACTGAGAAGATCAAACGACCATAAACAAAAAAGAGAGTGAGAGCAGAAAAAGTTGTGTGAAGAAACAGTGGTAAACGTGTCCTAATGAAATAAGCAATACTGTGTGCCCACGTCTCCCGAGAATACATCAGTTCCTTTGTTTAGCTAACAGAAAGAAAAAAAAGAGCTCAAAAGGAAAACCAAGTTTGATTTTATTAAAATTTTACTTACGAGATATGTTCAGTGAAATGTTACTACATAACATTCTACCAGTTACCCGAGGAGCCGTATCAAAATACAAGCTGTCTGTTAATGGTACACTGCAACCTATTACTTTTGTGCAAAATTTCTAGGAAATTTCCAGTTCAATGCAGAATATCTGTATGAAAGGAAGCAGTCGTCCTCAGCCAGAATCTGATTGAGCTAGAAAATATATATACAAACCTTCCCAATGAACAGAATTCCCTGTGCTATTTGTCTTTCTTCCAGACGGAATGCTGTAGGCATGGCAGTGTTACTATTTTAGGGAAGGTTTTTCTTAATGCAGTACCTATGTGAGAAACCAAGGAATTCTGCACACAGGGGGGTGTCTGTGGGTTCCTATAGAGCCCAGGAAAGAACACAGCTGGGAAGAGAGCCAAGCAACACTGGAGATAGGAGCAAGAAGATATGTGTGCTGCCCAATGGGCTATAAGGAACCCTGCGAAGGCAGGAAGGCAAAGACCTGAGAAGTTCACAAGTCTGTACAGGCTATGTGAGGGGAGGGTAAAGGCTGTGGACAAAGATTATTACTTCATGGCAGGGCCTGGCAAAGCCCTCCAATTCTGTGTGTTAAGCTCCGATTCTGGCGTCTGGAAGAAAGAGGGGAAGAAACTGGGTGAGGAATGCAAAACTTCTTTTCATCTGAGGCTGAATAAAAGTACACCCTTGAGAGGCATATGCAGAGGTGAGAGCTTAATTTGCTTAGATTCTTATTTGTTCAGAAGGTGCAGATGCTCTTGGCATCATGCTGGTACTTTCAACAGCAGCTCTGTACCCCCCCCTCCCCCCCAAGGCATAGCCGAAGATTACACATTCTTCCTGGAAGGCAGTTTCCTTTTGTCCTTAGCAGCGTTCCGTTTCCGCTTCTTGCTCAGGAAGTTCTCCAGCTTCCCACTCTTCTTTAGCTCCTTGTACTTCTCAGCTAGTTCCAATTTCTGCTTATCGGCTACACAACAAAATGGAAGGTGGTCAGTTCAAGTGATAACTGTTCATGATGGCATTAGCAATACCCAGCCCTGACTCAAATTCTTTTCTTTGCTCTCAGCACTTTCCCATCAAAATACAGTATTTCAGTGGGTCCTCTAATACCCATGTCCTGCACATATAAACAGTTTTGAATGTAAAACCAGTGGAATGAACTCCCCACCCCACCCCAGTATCACCATCCAATTCCTTTCCATTATTCGCAAGTACAGGGATCCCCAAACTTTTTGATCCTGTGGGCACCTTTTTAATTCTGACACAGGATGGCAGGCACTACTACAAAATGGCTGGAGCTGACGATAACATGGCTGCTGCAGGAGGTAGAACTACCCATAGAAGAAGCCCAAGTGAAGGAAAGAAGAGGGATATTATACTGGAGGACTGGGGAGTAGCAAATGTTATACAGATTTTTTAAAGCAGGTAATCCTGGAAATTACAGGCTGGTTAATCTAATATTTGTTCCGTGAAAATTAATAGAAACTTAATAAAGACAGAATTAGTAATCACACAGAAGAATAAAGCCTGCCTAGGGAAAATCAGCATGGCTTCTGCAAAGGGAAGTCAAGAGTTTTATCTCATCAGCCTTTTAATGATATGCTTCTCTTTTATGGACAATTTTTAAGCTGTTTATGTCTAATTCCTTGTTTCTAATAGCTTTTTTAATACTGGGGCTTTGAAATAAATAAACAGTGTAAGTGAGTGTGAGATGATACACACTGGAACAAAAGAATCCTAACTTCAGATATATGCTGATGGGGTCTGAACTGGCCAATACAGAGGGAAGGAGACCCTGGAGTTGCAGTGGATAGCTAGAGGAAAATGCTGACTCAGTGTGCAGTACTGGTGAAAGAGGCAAACTCCATGAAGATGATTATTATGAAGACAGATAGGGACTGAAACTAAAACAGCCAATAATGTAATGCTCTTGTGTAGATCCATGGCGTGGCTTCATTTGGAATACTGCGTGTTGTTCCAGTTGCCATATTTCCAAAAAAATATTGCAGACCTGGAAAAATTGCAGATGAAGGCGATCAAGATGATTAAGAGGGAAGTTGAAGAGTCTGGGACTCTTTGGTTAAAAAATGGTGACTGATGGGGATATGACAAAAGCATACAAAATTATGCAAGGGGTGAAGAAAGTGGATAAAGAGAACTTTTTCTCTTACCTGTAATACTAGAACTTAGGGTCAGGTTAATGGCCAATAGCTTTAGGACAGACCAAAGGAACCAGTTTTTCATTCAATGAGTAATTAAATCGAGGAATTCACTGTTAATGACTATAGAGACAGCCACTAGCATAGATGGCTTTAAAAGGCGGCTAGAAAGACTCATGGATGATATCCACCAGCAGCTATAAGCCATGAAGACTAAAAGGAGCCTCCATATTCAGAGGAAGTAAACCACTGAATACCAGTGCTAGGAGATCACTTCAAGGGAGGATTTCGGCCTCTGTGTCCAACCTACTGGCCCTCCAGGGCAGCTGGTTGGAAACTATGTCAGACTGGATGCTGGACTGGGCCACTGGTCTGATCCAGCAGGGATCTTCTTACAATACATTCTTAGGAAACTTACATTTCTTTAGATAAAAGGGCTTCTTCCCTTGCTTGGCTTGCTCCCTCTGCTGTTTCTTCCAGGCACGGTCCTTTTCTCGCTCCTTCTCACGTTTCTTCTGAGCATCCTCTTGCTGTGTCTAAGCAGCAAAGAAGGGCAAGCCATCAACATTCTCGTGAAGATCAATGTAAGATTTCTCCTCTTCCCTATCTCATTAGCATCACTGGAGTTTTTCCGCTGAATGGTCACTCCAACTTTTGCTTGCCTCCTACATCTCAGAAGAAAACAGAGTCTGACTGCAATTCATTGTGACACCAACTCACCATACGTTTTAGGAGCTGTTGCATTTTGTTTTGCTGTTCCCCTTTCCGACATTTTTTCAGTTGCTTCCGAACTACCTGTAGAAGGAAGAGTTAGTAAAATGACTCTTCAGTCTGAGGAAGAGGTACTCAGATCGGCTCACTCCTCTTGTAGTACACATGTTGTCCATAGAATAGGTGGTAGCAGTTGCAGCATTACCTCCTTTTCGTTCTTTCTGAGGTCATTCAAGAAAGCGTATGTCTTTTCAAACACTTCAGAGTTGTACTCCCCAGAAAGGTCATCAAAGCGCGGGTCTCGTGACACCTAAGGAGAGTGAAGGGGGAGTAACATCTAAATCTGAGCGATGCTAAAATGTGATCCCTCACCTTCTAGTGCACACCCATCGTTTTATATTTTGGGAGCAAGTCCAGTTCTGTCACACTTCCTGGAACTTTCCTCACTTCACCTTTGATAGCACTGTTTAGTCTGATGCCTACTAAGTTGTCAGCCTTCTCACATCATAAAATTCTGTGATATCCCCCCCCCCCCGCCTGCAGGTTTCAGTGCCTTACTCCCTTAAATGTTATCATCCTGTCTTTCCTCCTTGTTTGCTTCTTATTTATGTCCAGAGACACAAAGCTACTACCTTCTTTTTAACAGGCACCACTTGCCGCAGAAAGGGGACCGGCTTCTTGGCTGATAGTTCCAATGGCCTGAGGGTCAAAGAAAGCACACTTGGTTAGAGAGAAAGCCAGTGACATCCTGAGTCTTAGAACAATCTCTCCAAATGCAGCATTAAAAGAATGCCACAACCAGAAGTTCATCCGCACTGTGAACCATTAGAAGAAATCAAAAGACTCTAAAAGCTTATTGGAGGGCAATTGAAAAGTATTTGAGAAGTACATTATACTTACTCATTAACTTAAAATATAAGGGAGGATTAAAAACAGGTACACTAACGTAGTATTAGACTCCATCTGTTGTATTATGGAACAAGAGATCTCGATAACCCCAGGAGAGACAGATCATTGCTAAAATAGATTCAAGACCTAACTGGGCCATATTCTGTAATATGCTTCCTTGCGTTTAATGCTACTTATGTAAAGGCTGACAAGAAGTTACAGAATTTTCAGCCATTAATTGCTTGCCTTTCAACTAATAATTTAATTAATCACTATCTCTAAACAATTTCTCAATAAAGGAAGCCATGGCTTTCAGTTTGCAAGACCTGAGCAAGGCAGGATGTTTTGGAGGTCATTAATTCAGAGGGTTGCCATAACTCAGAAACAACTCTGCATCTCTGCCACTCTGCATCTGGCAGTCTCCCATCCAAATACTAACCAGGGCTGACCCTGCTTAGCTTCTGAGATCTGATGAGCTCAGGCTAGCATGGGCATCCCTACTTTTATATTAACACAGCATGCCCAATGTAGCCACAAAGAATAAATAGTTATGCCTTTAATTCTCAGCCCTACTGATGAAAATTGCCACCATCACTCAATCAACTAAAATTTTAGTTGACTATTCTACTGGTTAAAGCCTGCAGCCCACTGACAGAAGTTACATGGGTTTAGAAGCTTTGGTCACTTTATCCTGAGCGGCACTATATTTCTAAAGCAAAAAGTCCCATTTTCAAGCTGCCCGCTTGCTGATTTGTGAGAGTGTTTAATTTACTTTATGGATTAACATTTGTCACTCAACAACAGAAGCCTCAAATCCCATCCCCTTTCTTGTTAGAAAGTTATGCTAATTCAATTTTGAGTGTCCTGTAAGTTCTCGAGAGAAATTCCTTCCTTCCTGTCAGACAACTCTGTGGGTGTGTAAAGTGTTCTTGTATTTTTTCACAATCCGACTAATTGCTCTACACTTAAGAATGCTTATTTCAGTGTTGCTGGAAAAAAAAACACAAATGGTTTTTTGAAACTATGTGCCTACAAAAATAAATAGCGGTCTTATCATACTTAGAAGACTAACAAGTTTTTATTCTAGCAGAAGCTTTCAAGTATTAGCCTGGCAAAGTGGGCTATAGTCCATGAAAGTTTAGCCATTTAGGTGCATCAGATTAAGCAGGCTACACTTCTGGATTCATTTCACTTCTGTGGCAGGCAAGTTCTCAGACCACTCCCTTGCTGGATAAAGAACGCCCCCCCCCCCAACACACACCCCAATCCTGACTAGTTAAACTTTCAAAGCCAAGGGAAGGGCTCACATTCTCAAAAACAGAATTCTTCCCAGCTGGAACATGGTTATGGTCAAGTTGCCTTCCTGTTTCTTTGTTTTGGGACTAACATATGCTTAGGAGCAATGCAATCAAAAACTTACCCCTTCCCCTCCAACATGAAAACCTCCAGAAATGGCTTGGGAGAAATAATTTTTTAAAAAGAGAGACATCCTACCTAAGCAGAACACCTAGAGTAGTGATACCCCTAGCCACATGCAGCTCTTTGATATGACATTTGGGGCTCTTCTGAGCATGATTCCCCAATATGGCAGCCACCACATATCAGGAAAGTTGACAAGGCTATTGCTCAGTGGGACTTGCAGCCGGCAGATATTTCCCACCTTGAAACATCTGCCACTGGAGGGTGGATAGGCTGTGAGTATCTCTGAGCCACAGGCCTCGTGTCAGAGAAGGAAGTGAAGGGCCTGTCCTCTCCAGCAATACCCCAGTCTTTTCTGCACCCTCTGTGCCCTCACCTCAGCTCCCAGGTAGATTTTAACGTAGAGAAACAATCATTTTTTAAGATCACACCCAACAAATTGTTTTGGAGAACCTTAAAGCTTGAATGCTGTTTTGTGTCATAAGTCTGACTTGCAAGGCCTTCCCTTGCTCCAGATACACAAGGGCTGGCTAAAGTTCAGCAGAGGTGGGGAGAAACTACCCTATATGCTCATATGTCATCTGATAACAAAAGGGTTATAGCTATATATTTAATATTAATAGTTACTGTATGTGTGTGTTTGGGATGATGAAGAGGGTGTACAGGAAGTATGCAGTTCTTTTGGTTGATAGTAGCTACAAAATTTAGGTCCCCCTTTGGGGAGAAAATGAGACAGAAACCAACTACAAAAATAAATATTATATTTAATTCACACATATATGAGATTTATGGACTGGGGCAGAGATTGGCCTCTGAGGACCATAGCTTAAAAGACCAAAAGGAAACAGAAAATGAGTATGGGCATCCTTCGAGGTTAATTCCCCCCTGCCCCACAGTAATTTAAACTGCAGCCCCCCTTGCAGCTTAAAAGATCCTTGGGGGTAACATTGGTCTCACTGGACATGCCAGCAAAGTCCCTCTCAATCCAGTTGCCTTCTGACCCTTTATGCCCTGGGTATCTGCTTCCTTCCATGTAACTCCCAGCTGACGGCTGATGCCTGTATGAATGGTTTTCATTCCCAAGGGCAGGGAATTACTACCTTTAGTAGACAGCCTCTCCTACTTGCCCCCCCTTTTCCTCCATGGTTTCCATCACTAACTTCTTTGGTTACCTACATTCCAGAGGAGAAGCCATCCTTGTCTGCAGCAGCCAAAATAACAAATCTTGCAGCACCTTAATTTATTTGTGGTATAAGCTTTTGTGAGCCAGAGCTCTCCATTAGAATGTGTAAGGAATGTTAACATGTAAATATGGGAACTCAAGAAAACACTGTAATTCTATTGGCAGAGGATTCTAATAGACTGTACTGAGATGTCTGTAGTTTGTATGGCACTTTAATTTATATAATCAGTGTGTATAATGGAACAGAGTAATAAAGAAAAAAAATTCTAGGTTGTGCATATCTGATTAAGTGTTCTTAACATTCTGTTCCCTTTCCACCTGCATTCATTATTTTTTAAGAGAGCTTTTCCTGTCAGAATTACAGGGCAAAGACTAATTCATTAAGCAAGCACTACTCCAAATAAAGGTAAGAGACCAAAGTTTCAAACAAAAACGTCTTCCTGAACATCAAATGCAAAATTTATTATTTAAATACCTCTAAAATCCAGCAATAAACTTTATTACTTTTATTAATAAACTTTACATAATACTGCTTCTCAGCCCAATATAAAATATAACCCTTATAATGCAGCTATATAGTTCATATTAAGTTACAGAATTCCAAATTAAAGTTCTTTGGATTTTGATCCAGCTGTCTTCTTCAACAGCCTTTTACCATGGTCAGCAACTTTTATTTTTATGTCAATTTATTGACAGCTGGGGATTATTTCCTTTGATGGGTTTTTGTGTATACTGCCCTGAACCCCCGAAGGCTAATCCAACTGAGATCCTTGAGCTCCTCCCTGTATGAACTGCAGTTCTTTTATTTCAAGCCCCAAGGTCCAGTAAATTTGGTTTCTACATATTTTGAAGAGGGGGAAAGTTTAGATAGTGACACAGGTGTCATTCTATCTATCTCATGAGGAGGAAACCCATCCTGAACTGCTTTTATTTGCCATCATTTCTTGGTCCCATGACTACAGCATATCAGACAGAGGTTCTGGCCGCCATCATCCAGGCATTTGAGAACTCTAGGCTGGACTACTGCAATCTGATATATGACTGGATGCCACAAAGAGTGTTCAGAATTTGCTGGGGGTGCAAAGTGCAGCGGCCCATCTCTTAATGGGGAGACGCTATCAAGCTTACATAACGTGAGTGCTATGAGATCTGCTCCAATTACCAGTTGGCTTCCAGGGCCAACAGAAAGGGCTGGGGTTGACTTTTAACACACACACCCCAATAGCCCGGTTCCAGACAACCTGAGATAACGACTCTACTCACGTGAACCTGCTCCAAATGCCATTTGAGAGAAGCTTCGAGTAGGGCACCAAGGCGGGCCCTTTTCAGTCATTGCGCCTCTTTTACAGAAAACCTCCTCTAAAGCTGCTCAGATTACTAGAATTTAGGATGAGAGACTCTCCTCTTTAGGAAAGCTTTTAATGCAACACCAAGGTCATTTTAGTCCCTAATTCATTTTAGTGTCATTTGTGTTTTAAAGCTGATAGCCTGTAACAATGGTCTAATGTGGTTCACCACAATAGGTTTTATATTTAAAAAGCATACAAACATATATTAAGAAAAATAAGTATTGTACCATTTTTACCTTGTACCTTATAAATTAGAATACTTCACCCCGACCGCTTTGTGCTATTTTGATTTTATTTGCCATGAGCAAGTCCCATAGAATGGCAGGATATTAATGAACTATGTAAGTAAATACTATCATTAACCAGAACAAAGCAAGAGTTCAGACAAGGTCTACAATTTTGTATTATTACTTGCTAACCTCTCTCCTCCGTCAGAATTACTGCTGGCTTATTATCACCTTTCAAAGAATGCTTGAGCCACCCCAGCAATTAAACTAGGAATCCTAAAGACATATAACAGAGAGAACTCCTGGGAAGCGCACAGTTCTGTCCAAGAGGTTGATTAGTGCAGCAAAGTTATCGTGCCACCCACTTTGTCTTTTGTATCCTCTTGGACCAACGTGGCATCACCAATATACCAACATGAACATTTAATGAAATGATGAATAAATCCTTTACCAGCCTTAAAAATATGACAGCTATACTTTATTCAGTGGTGACATTAACAAAAGTCATACTTCTTTTGTAGGAGCTGCAGCTTTTACACAGTAGCCTCCAGATACAGTAGAAAAAGAAAGGCGTGCAGCTAGTCCTAGGAAAGGGAGTTCTCTAAAAAGCTGCCTCCCTAGGGGATATATAGAGTCCCAGCCTTAAACCTGGAAACAGATTAAATGTAAGAAGACCAAAAAATGAAAGTGAGCTCATCTTTCCCTCTAAAAGCCAGCAAAGTGCTGCATGGGAATTATGCTAGTTATGAAGTTATATTAGTTAGCTGCAAATACGGTTCCCCCAAACAGAGTTTAATGACGGGAATGCTGGCTCCTGCTCCAGAGAAAGGATCTTTTGCTTTAACAGCAAAACACTACTGCCATGGTCCATATCAGCCCCCCCCCCCCCCGCCAAGCGGCCTTGAAGCAGAACGAGAATGTGCCGCTTTCTACAGCAGGCAGGCAGAAGAGGGCAAAGAATGAACCACAGCAGTACTGTGGCTGCAGCTATCCTTCCACATCCCCTGTGGGATTTCTCGAGCTGATTAGGCTCCTGCAGTTCATTGGCTACTGCTTCCTTTTCATTTCCAGTACACACTGGCTTCTGATCAGCATGCAGGACATTTTAGAAATCCTGCTCAGTTCATTTTTTCAAAAAAAGTCACGGTGTTGGGTAGCTTCTGAATCCAATTTCATTCTATAATGCACCAGTGAACAGAGAAGAATTTTTGGAGCGTTCCCTTTAAAAAGAAATAGATACATCTGATTTGATTCTGGCTACACTGGGGCTTTTGTACAAAGCATCCCTCAAAAGGCTTTGGAGAGTTAAAAATAGAAATAAATAAACCATAATAGGGAAGACATTTTGAGAAGCTTCTGGCATTGTCTGGAGAGCCCAGCAAGAGCCCCGGGTAGAAGGTGAAAGAACAGCACAAAGGTACTAATGGAGGAGGGGAAGGGACAAAAAGATCTTTTCAGCTGGAAGTTGGAAACAGATGAGGGAGAACGGATGAAGTAAAGAGCAGATGTCTGCTGCAATTACCTTGGATCGGACACTTACATGAACTGAAACCTGGCTTCAGGACCAGGAGCAAAGGGGTAATGGCGCACAATAAATGTGTAGAGCTGCAAGGAGGTGATTGGTGAAGGAGCAATACCGTGATCGGTTTTTGTTCCCGTCTTCTTTAATGTCCAAACTACTCATCACACCCGTGACATTTACAGAAAACACTGAAATTGAGGAACTGCAAACATGAGCAAGAGCCAAGTAGCCTTGTAAAGGGATCTCACAGAATCTCTGAATAAAGGGAAGGAATAATTAAGAGCCAGATCACATTTGGAAAAAAAATGCAGTAAGGGTACAGCAGGAACTCCAACAGGGCAAACTGTAAGGCAGACCCTTAGACTGTTATTTCTTCAAAAAAGCAAGGCCAACCAAGAAAGACATCTACACCTGTGGAAAGAAGCCCCCAGAAAAGAACCTCTGTGTTAAAAATCCACCCCTCCTGAAAGCATGTTGCTCTACTTTCTAATATCTCTCCGGGCAAATTGGACATCTCTAAGCCCTTTACCAAGTGGAACAGGGATTTGAGAATCCTTCACTGGAACCCAGGAGAGCAGTTATCTGCTCTGTCCTTTGGAGAGCAAAGGAAACCACATTCACCTGTGTTTACTTGAAGACTGCCTCTTCTTTGGTTTTGTGGTATTTTTTGCTGTCTTCTCAAAAGCCATCCGCTGATAAGCCTTGGTCCCAACCTTGTTCCTTAACTTCAGCAGTTCCTCAAAAGACAATGAAGATAATTCTTGGGAGATAAAAAAAAGACACAGAAGTTCCCCACAAATATCAGTCTTGTGTTAATCAAACCCCTCCCCTTTCCTCTCCATTTACACAACAGAAAGATGGCAACATCTTCTGTGTTCAAACTGCAAGGCCCCCTGAACTACCTTTCTGTCCCACAGGTATATAACCACATTGTCATCTTTCTTAGATCTTCTGTTGAACCTCTCTTACCACTGTACCAATTCATCCACAAACAGGTTGAAAGGACACTCATATTGTGCTCATGAAATGCATCCAATCCCCATAGCCTCTGAAAACAGACACCACACCACACCACTTCCTTGGGGTGCTAGCCCATGCAGCTGCAGTATTTGTGCAAGTAAAACAAAACTGTGTGGGGACAGTCATGTAGATCTTTCCTACCCAATCCCACTGAGGGAAACCCCACATGGCTACAGAAGTCATACACATATTTCAGCCATATGGGATAGCACCACATAAAAGCTGCTTCCTGAATGTGCAAGACAGAGCAAAGGGGATCCCTTATATGGTGTGGTGTAGTGGTTAAGAGCGACAGACTCTAATCTGGAGAACTGGGTTCGAAGCCAGCTGGGTGACCTTGGGTCAGTGACAGTTCTCTCAGAGCTGTTCTCTCAAGAGCAGTTATCTCAGAGCTCTCTCAGCCCCACCTACCTCACAGGCAGTGATCCCTCTAAGCTGAGGTAGTGTGAGCTAGCTCAGTTTTTTAGCCTCTGGCTCACAGTTTTGTCTTAGCTAAGGAAGGATGGATCCAGAGCAAACTAATTTATGCAGTAGCCAAATTGCTCGCTCGCAGCTTTAATGCCAGTAGCTCACAAAGTAGAAATTTTGCACACAAGACTCCACAGCTTAAAGGGAGCATTGCTCACAGGGTGTCTGCTGTAGGGAGAGGAAGGGAAGGCAATTGTAAGCCGCTTCGAGACTACTTTGGTAGTGAAAAGCAGGGTATAAAAACCAACTCTTCTTCTGGTCTGGAAAGCTAAGCTCTTGTGGTCAAGGCGTCTTGGGGGTTAAAGGTATCTTCCCATTCCTAAGAAACTTCTCAAAACACAGACTGTAAACTACAGTGTTAGGTAGTACTACAGGCAGCTGCCATGTAATTGCACTTCAGAGACAACCTCTTTTATTTATTTGGTGTAGATTCAGAACAATGAGATATGGACACTACCATTAGTGGATTCTTGCCTTGGGGATAAGTTAGTCAATGCCCAATGAGTCAAAACCAAATGGCAAGATCATGTCTCACTGTCTTCTGGATCCAAGTTTTGAAATCTGGATTTCCCCTAGGAAACAGGAAGGCCCACCTAGGAATGTATGTACTTCATGATTTAAAAAAATGTATGTACTTCATGATTTAAAAAAAAAAAATCGGTACCCAGACCGTCTGCATTAAGACAAGTTGAATTCAACAACCTGCACTGCCCACACCATTTGAATGTATGACGCTCCCCTATACTCTGTCCAATCATTGGTCCACCTTGCTCAGTACTGTCTATTTTGACTGGCTGTAGCTGTCCAGGGTTTCAGCCAGGCATCTTTCCCAGCCTGGCTTTTGGAGATCTTGTAACTGAAGATGCCAAGGGTTGACCCCGGGATCTCTACACACGAGGCCAGTGCTGTATCTCCAAGGAATGGCCCCTCTCCGTATCCACACCTTCATAACCATAAGGGCTAGAAACCCACTCTTCTTTCTTTTTTAAATAAAGGCTAAGATGCTGAAGAAACTGAATTCTGAGCTCAGTATTGCATTCTGCGCTTTTTTCCTGTGCCCTTGCAAAAACACATAGCCTTGGTCACAGCCTTACCTGTAACATGTCACAGCATTTAAATGAATGTACACCTCCACAAAAGGTCCATGCTGTGAATAGCTTGCAATCCAAATTTCAACATATAGGGGAGCCATGTGTAGCAAGAGATGGCTGCATAGACATACATTTATAAATCCTTTGTTTGGCTTCTCTAGGAAGTGAGGATGTTGGATGGTTAAGCCAAAGGCGTCATAGAAAAAGTGGGTACAGGTTCATGAACAAAAGTACGTTTTACACTCCTCATGAAAGCATGTACTCTTTTGTAGCATCCTTTATTCTGGGAGGAGTATAATGTGTTTGACTATAAACTTCTCTTAATGATTGAGCTACTGTTCTGATAACACATTAAGCTGACAGTATTGGTTCTTATCTTTTCCTGTTTCATTTGGCTTCTCATATCCAGACAGTTCTTTTTGTCTTCTTTGTTCAAACATTTAGAGTACTAGACTGACATCAGTTCTTGTCAGGCATGCCAACTATATAATAGCTCTTCTAATCCTTTGTGATGGTAAACGTCTGAAACACAGTTTTCCCAGATGTGCTCTGGACAGGCCAGAGAAAAGTGTTACCTCCTGTCCGCTGATGTAAAGTCTATACAAATGCAGGCCAAACAATGCATTCAGCTTCAGACATCAACATAGGATGTGTCACCTTGGATCAAATCTCTGCCCCATTGAGTCTGCTATCCTACTCTTGGCAAAGACTAGTGCCTGCCGTTTCAAAAATTGGAGAGGGCTTTAACAATATTGGCTAATAGAATATAAATCCCTTCTGGATATTGTACCCAGCTTTCACAATAAAATATAAGAGAAAAAATGATGATCCAAGCTTCATTTCTGAACAACAACAAATCCATCCTTTTTAGACAGCTAGCTACATTAAATTCTACAGGTCAACTACATGCTTGATATCACTGATCTAAATTAGCAACCAACCTCACTGTCATATTCCCTTGGTTTCTGTCCCTCCCATCTCAATTTCTCCTTCAGCTTTCATAAACATCAGCTATAGAAACTACAGTGGAAACCCGTATCAAAATAAAAGTTTGTGGTTTAAAAGGCATTATTAAGGTTGTTTCAAATACAAAAGGTCTAGAAATCGCTTTGCTCCAGGCAAAGGATAGCTTCAATAACCAAACAAGAAATGACAACTATAAACTATACTGTTCACAGTTGCTAAGCAAGTGAATGACAGCTAATGAAAGGAAAGGTGCATTCAGACTGGTAGTTCTGTTCTTTTGATGTAAAACTATCCATAAATTAATCACATTTTTATCCCACCCCGTCCACTAAGGACCTTTATGTGGTCTATGTCTTTGCTCCCCATTTTATCCTTAGAACTCTACCTGTAGGGCAGGTTAGGTTGAAAGAAAGTGATTGATCCAAGGTCAACCAGTGAGCTTCTTGGCTGAGTGGTGATTTGAATACAGCTCTCCCCCAGGCCTAGCCCTAGCCTAGTGGTTCTTTAGTGTTCCGCAGTGCAATCCACTTGTAAACTTTCAGTAGTCTTTGGGATTCACTTGATCTCCAAGAGATAATCCTAATCCTATAGCCATTAACCTCAGTACCTTGGAGGAAAGGTGGGGATCAAATGTAATAAATATGATTATTACCTTAGTGTGGTGCATTCGTCAGAATGTCAACACTAAGACTGGGGAAACCAGAATTGTTGTGAGAATAAAATAGGAATAAAATGGTTGTAAAATATGATAGCATAGATGAGATGGTTTTCAGGTCTGAGTTAACCTTTGAAAAGCTCAAACTGATGCAGCAGTTTTTGCATGATATATAGAGCCATGCTCTAACGCAGAGGCTTGTACAGGTTTTCAGCGTACTACCACAGGCATTTGGCTGCTGTAGAGATTAATAGTTATTTGTATATAAACAGTATATCATATTAGTTTGAATTGAACAGAGTTGGACATATTTTGATGGTAACATCAACAACTTTACTTCAAAATATTTAGAGGGCTGGGCATTCTCACTAAAAGCTGAAGAAGGCGCCCCACTGTGCATTGTCTTTGGCATTCTCCATCTTCTGATTTGAAGGTACTTCCAACTGGTGATAAAAGTGGTGAGATTTGTGTGTGTTGTTTTGAAGTAGGTTCCTTTGATGTTAGTGCATACCTTGATGTGGCACCTAATCTCCTTTGCCATTTCTCTAAGAAAAAAATTAACTGAACTGATTAATCAGAGAACACTCCTGAAGGATTGTAGGGTTTGTTTGTTTTTTGCAGTAACTATACTGGTCAACTCACCGCAAGTCAATTCACTATTCACTATCAGTATCTGTGCAGTTATGACTTAGCCATGTAATTTCTGCGAGTATTAATACTCTGTCTGTTGTGAACACTGAATCTGCAATGCCACTCTACTGACTTACCTTCTGTCTGTTTTTATACTGTTAATATCTGCCTTAGGCCCTGAGATGCTCAGAAGAAAGGAGGCATAAAATTAAATAAATGTACAAGCCTGGCAGCTCTGGGCACCTCACTACTTTGGACACTGACATTATCCCAGTAGTGACTCTATCCTCAGTCCCTATGGTACCAGCACACTAATTTATCATCAGGGAGCCTTAGGAACACTACAGTCCATTGATAATATCCCAAAGAATACCATCCTTGATACTACGGATATAATAACTCCCAACACAAATACTCCTGATGGTACCACAATACACCTGGCCACCAAGTTTTGCTACTTTGTCCTCTCCCACAATTACTTTAAATAGTTCATATCTTCAGGACAATTGTACTAGCAGGAAAATGCACAAAGCTCCACCATATGTGGGATTAAAGAATATAACCACTTATTAATGGCTTGATTTAGATGGCACTTTCTCAGCTAACCAAAATCCCATCTTCTATTTGAGGCACTGTAATGACATCATCATAATTAGCACTCATGGAAAAGAGATCCTAAACAAATTCCACAATAGCTTCTGCCATTTACTTGGGCCTATATGTCAAAAAAGCAGATTTATTTTCTAGACATCATGGCCTCTTCTGCAAAAGATATACAGATACCACCCAATAGTGGAACAGCACTGACCAGTACACATACCTATGTTTTCAGCTAAAGCCCAGAATGAAGTACAAGATCCATTACTACAACAAAGCTCTCCCATACAATCACATTTGTTCCAATGCCTAAGACAGAGACTTGTAGCTGAAAAATCTCACATTCATAAAACTGAAATACCCACCCAGTGAAGAAATGAGTTGGCAATGCCTGGCCATTACCCAGCAGTTCCCTCCTACAAGGCAAGTCCAGAAGAGAAAGTGGCAGCACACTGAGTGTTGTCACTTACATCTCCCAGTTGAAATCACTCCAGCATAATGCTCTCTAATCCATCCTGGACAACAATACTTTTCTTACAAGCCTTGGGTGATAGGCCTTTTCTTACTTTGAGATAGCACCTTTTAGATCAGGCAGTTATATACAAGCAACAGCAGACCATCTGTCACATACACACACACACACACACACTGAGGTGCTAGAGCCACAGCAAACTCAGATACTACATGTGTCCTCATATCCTCTCAGGCAGTACTATTATAGAGTAACATAAGCCATCCTATCGGGACACGCTGGAAGATGAATAGATTAAGGGGATACCGGCCATCCTCTGCCTTTATTTAAGAGAAATAAATCAGCCTCAGTGCAAAAGAATAAAGAGCCATAAATCTGTCATAAAAATTAGAAATGTTCTGAAACCACTGAGAAAATATATTACTCTCCCCAGGATCCTCAAAGCAACTATATGGTGACCTCAAAGCAACAATACTCAAAGCAACAAAACGAAGCAAAAAACAAGTGAAATTACTGAACTAGGATTCCTCACCAAATTTGATTCAGTTAAGTTTAGGCTTAATCGGGCCTGTGGGTTCTTCTTTTCTTTAGCGTTAAATTAGCCTAATGCAGCATAGCAAGGTAGCATCCCCACCAATAAGAACTGTTGTAAATGGGTCACTGATGGAAAAAGAGTTCTGCACAGATCAATTTTTAACCCATTCTTCTTCTAAGGGATTCAGGGCAGTATACATGTCCTATCCTCACAATAGCCCTGTGAGACTGAGAGACAGCTACTGGCTCAGGCTCACCAAGTGGGCATCACAGCAAAGATGGATTTGAATCCGTGGGGGAGCTGCACTCTTCTCAACAAGGTTTCCCAGCAGTCCCATCTCAAGGATATGATCTACTACAGCTAAGGCATTTTCGGCTGCTGTCCTGCTTCTACGGAAGAGCCTCCTGAAAGGGGTGAGCCAGGCACCCAACACTGCTAACTTCCAGGGAGATTGATCCAGATGGGTAGCTGCGCTGGTCTGTAGCAAAAGAACAAAGTTTGAGTCCAGCAGCACCTTTAAGACCAACAAAGCTTAATTCTGGGTATAAGCTTTTGTGTGCATGCACATGAAAGCTTATACCCAGAATTAAATGTTGTTGGTCTTAAAGGTGCCACTGGACTCAAACTTTGTTCAAGGGAGATTGTAAAACAGAACTATTTTAAAGAGCTTATAGGGCAGCTTGAAGGTCTATACATGTAGGCTCTGCCTTATGTTTAAGTATCTAATTATAATGATGTGCATGAATGATTTTAACAGATGAGTATTTTTGCACAGTCTTTATTGCTGTTACCTACCTTGGGCCCCATCTTTGTTGGGAGACAGGCAGAGTATAGAAATACTTTAATAAAGCTCTTCCCTGTCCTTGTGTGACACACTTGCTCCCTATTGCAAATTTACAGCTACCTCTTGCATTTCATGGCTTTTTGACCCCCATAAGGACAACATCTGATGAAGTGGGATTTAGACCATGAAAGCCTATGCCACAGCAAACCTATTAGTCTTTGAGGTACCACAGTACTGTTATATCTACTAACACCTGGCACTGTGTGAATTGGCAGGCATATGTCAAAAGAGATAAATGACAGAACCGCCGGATTTTATAAGCCTTCACTCACATTCTCCTTCTTCCACCCCACGGGAGAGGGAAATAAACCCTCTCTCTCCCACTATGGCCTTTGCACCTTCTTCCAGGAGACTCTCCTTATGACTTAACACCAACTCTCTAGCATCTCCTTTTCCTGGTAAGACCCCACTGTTAAATAAAGCCTTTCCTGAGGAACTTTTCTCTCTCCCATGGGGTGAAAAGGAGAATGGGACTGAAGGTTTATAAAATTATTTTGTTAATCACTTATCACAGAGGTAAGATGTATCAATGGCTATTCATCATGATGGCTAAATGAAAGCTCTGGGTTCAAGGCAGTTGAATCCTAGATGCTGAGAGGCTGATGGCTGGATTTTTGCATTGTGACCTATGAAATTTCAGAGACATACACCTGCTATATTCATGAATCATGGTTGTAATCCTCACCGAACCCTGGGGAGGAAACAGGATAATGCCACATCTCTTAAGGAATGTTATTCAGAATTAAGGAAAGTGAGAAATGCTCCCAGGATCCGAGTAAATTATGTGAGCAGTAACACAAGAGAAAGTGAGAAATAATACTGGCAGATTCAAAGCCACACACAATGGGAAGAAAAATATGAAGTACTCTAAAGTTAATAGATGCTAAATTAACAGTGACACCTCAGGGAAAAGACTACTGTGGTCAGTTCAATAAAGAGATCCACTGTGGTCAGTTCAATAAAACCCCTCTCCCTTGCATTCAACAGCAGTCAAGAAGCAGCCAAGGAATGCAAGGATGCATGTCAAAGACAAAAAAATAAAATTGAAAACCTATCCCATTATATAAATAAATGGTATGCTCCTCAGGTTGATCTTTGGTTCAGTTCTCCCTGCTTAAAACTAATTAAAGAGGGGAAAGACAAATGACGGCAAACGCGTGGGAAGAGAGTAGAGTTGTTTAGCATGGTGAGGAGATGAAGGTGTCACAGAATAAATGGAAAGGAAAAAAAAGGATGTCAGGCTTTCCAACTTACCATTGCTATTTGAAGAAATGTTTGGAAAAACAGCAATCAAAATTTTAAAAAACAAGTTATACACCACTGAAAACTGTTCAGTGCTCCCCATAAAAAAAACACTCAGAATCATGACTATATTATACCGATCCTCCACCGCAAAATTTGGTATCACAACTGAACAAAGCCACTGTTGTAAGGCCAACTTGTAGGGGGCTGCAGTGGCTCAGAGGTTAAGACACTGAGCTGCAGACTGGAAGGTCGGTAGCTCGGCAGTTCAAGACCCTAATGCCATGTGAGGAAGTGAGCTCCCGTCTCTGGCCCCAGCTCCTGCCAACCTAGCAGTTCGAAAGCAAGAAATTGCAAGTAGATAAATAGGTACCATTTCAGTGGGAAGGTAACAGCGTTCTGTGCACCTTGGCTTTTACTCATGCCGGCCACATGACCACGGAAAAGTCTTCGGACAGTGCTGGCTCTTCAACTTGGAAACGGAGATGAGCACCGCCCCCTAGAGTTGGATTCGACTGGCTTGCAAGCAAGGAAAACCTTACTAAGATAACAAGCTGGGGGGAGGGGGGCCTTCAAACTAAGCCACTCCCTCTTCTCCTTGTGCACCACAATCTAGTTAGTTTTTTTCCCTTTTAATATACCAACTGGACAAGCTATGATGTGCACTTGTCATGCAACCCAAGATTGTAAATCCCTGCTCATTCTCAATTTGCCATCCCAATTTGCAGGATAAACACAATCTATAACTTGGTTCTGCTGTGACAGCAAACTATAGTTTGCCACAAAAGAGGAAGCTGCTCATTTGATTGTTCTGCGCAAGGGATGGACAACGGAGCCTATGAGCATGAAGACCCCTCAGGCTCCTTCACACAGCACCACCCTATGGTTAGGCACCGTTGTTCAAGGAAGTGCTGCATATCCCAGTATTTTCTTGTCAACAGAAACAATGCAACACATGTTGGAAGTTGAAAGACAACTGCAGAACTTGGGTACATCCCACTCAATACTGGAGTTTTAAAGACAGATGGATTTCTTAGAAATCCCAACATTGATGGAGGATCAAATTACCTTGCTTCCAAGACTGCAACCTCTCAGCTGACTGACCAGGTTAGAAAGAAAGGGTGTGTATGTGATGTATATAACTATACAATGTTTTTTCTCAGATGGTCAATTTCCATGCTTGAAAACTGTGACTTAAAAATACAGTGCAAGAGTTCATTTTACCACAAGGGCACAGACCAAGGAGGCCTATATACACAAACTTTTAAAATGTAGAAATAATTTTCAAATGCGGGGGGGGGGACAATGTTGGGAATGGCCCTTAAACTCGAAAGAAAGGGCACTGGACAAGAAGGGTTCTTGGTCTGACTCACTGTATCAATTTTTAATGCAGACACTAGTTTTATGCAACCCATTAGGCTGCATTTGACTGTGAGATATTTTCTACTTAACATGTTTGCTATCAGACGAATGCAAACTACCTCATCTTTTTTGTGCCTTCTAATCCCTTCTAATCAGTCATTCAGACTTGCTCTCATGGAACTCATTCCCATACATCTGCTTCCTCACAGCCTAACTCTTTCATGCTTAAAGGCCATCCAAGGCTATTAAGCAGGGAAGCCAATCTCAAGAGGTGACAAACGGAGGGTCAGAAGGAACAACCAAGCAAAAAAAGCTACAAAAATCACAATTAGCGCATATGCTTGGAAGGTTCCCTAGACTGGAGGAAGGTATCAAACTTTGTAGAACTGAGCGTCTTCTTGAAAATCTATGAATTCTGGCTCTTTGTAGTTATACAGTGTATTTAAAATGCAATTCAAGTTTTTAAAAAGGTAATGGCTCATTAGCAAAGGATTTGATCTGAGTGAGGCTGAGAATGCTATTTGATGCAAATCATTGCTGCTAAAACCAGGCTCCAAACCCAATGAAGAGAATCCAGTATGGCCCAAATCCAGACTGAGTTCCACACTTGCACAACCAGGCCAAACCTCTTAGTTGTACCAGCCCATGTGAAAGTCAGATTTACCACCTGAGCGTGTTCACTGCTCTACTTTAATGTTGTCGATCATATTAAGCCTGAATTAGAAGAACATTTATTAAACTCTCAGTCCCACTGAACTTAACAGGCCTCCTGACCAAACACGCTCAGGGTTATGCTATAACAACAATTAACACAAACCTGAGAATTATATTTAATTGCTTCACTACATGGATAAAGTCACTGGGTACTTTGCTAAATAGCAAAAAGATGTACTAGGTTTAGTGCAGTTTGGAAGGAGTCAATTTGTTTAATGGCAGCATTTACCAATGGGAATGTGCTTTTCTCCCAAACACATGTAATACAAATGGAAAAGCTAATTAAAAATGATTATTCAAATAGGGGCTTTCAGCTTGTTAGCTTAAAGAGCTTTAATTTAAACCAATCTACCCCAGTCTTTTTCACCAAATTTGGCACATGTTTGAGAGGCAGTTACTGGATGCTGTCTGCAGGGTTTGGAAGAGAGAGCACCGTGTCTTTGACGTCTGCAGAGGTTTTCTCATGGAAACTGGAGGGGGGGAGACACCCCACACGATTCATATTCTGTTTGAACCATGGTTGAGTAGCTTTCCAAAGCTTGTCTATTTCTCCTCACTGAAGTCTCTTTTTGCAAATTGCTGGGCTGAATTCACTCACTATAACTCATTTTTATTTGTATTATTAAGCCTCATCCCACGCCTTTCCCTTTCCTCCTCTCATAACTGGCATTTGCCTAATATAGATTGAAATCTCTCCAAAGCGCCAGGCAGTATTACAGCACTACATAACCACCATAAAATAAAATTGTGATAAAAACCTCCAAACTCGCTTTATAGCTCTCATGATATCTGAGGCCCGTCCCCAGGCTTTTCATTCTTAGATATTTTATTAAAAATGTGGGCAACCAAAATCCAAAACACTCCCACATATGTCATAATTCTGCAGTCTTTTCTGTCTCTTTCCTGTACTTCCAATGTATTTATTGCTCTTAGCTCTTTCTTTCCACTGCTATCCATCATCCAAATAGCAACTAGTTATCAGATAAGTCACCATCATGCCATTAAATGCTATAAAGACAGACTGGCAAATGGTCGAATTGGTGCACATCTGGGCTGCCAGTCCATTCTTTCCAGACCACCAACCTAGCCACAAGGCAAAGAAGAGTGTTCCCATAAATCAGAAAGAAGCCAGGCTCCTCCCTTTTTAAAGTTATTACTTTTTTTGGACGCGATGAAATGCCATTACTTGATGCTGCATTAGGGTGCCCATGGAACAGTCTCTTTTCCCTTGCTGTTCTTCCCATGCTCAGCATCTATAATTTGGTAGATTGTTCCAGGTTGTGCATTCGTGCAAAAGATTACAAAAAGCACCAATTACTCCCCAAGAACTCCTCTCCATGCAACATTTTTCTACTTTTCTTCTAGTGTTTAATTTGCCTCATCCGATTTAGCCTGTACAAAAGAATCATTTTAAATCGCCATGTTTTGTACCTCCGCAGAATCATCTATTATTTGTATACCACTGTGTTTTCATCACCTTCTATTTTCATTTTTTGAATTTCATTAGTGCTTTTTTGCTCCCTCTCCCAGATCCATTTATTATGCTAAATGAGACCTAATCCACATCCCTGCTGAACTCATTAGACACCTTCCCAATTAACTACATTGCTATTTATAATTGTGCATTGTTTGTGGTACATCAGCCATTTTTAATTCATGTAAAAGCATCACTCTTGGTACTGCCAACTCTCAACAATTTATTAAGATTCTCAAGATAACTGGCATTTGTCTGAGCAATGTAGCACTTGGAAGTATAAGTATAAAAGAAATCTCAATTTTTATTTGTCTATATTTGAATATATTCATGTATATTTAAATATATTCAAGTTGGACCAATCTTGGGATTTTTAAATGAAGGCAAGAAAGAGTCTAAAAGCCTGAGTCTCTTTAGTTTTGGGAGATTTCCACCACAGCTTAATCCTTACAAGCAAATCTTGGGTTTTTTGTATTAAAACAGGAACTCAAATGTTGACTGAAAAGGTTGCCTTAGGAAGTCTCACTTTTCCAGATATCATATCACATTGCTTATTGCACTTAGCAAACATATTTTTATGATGGAAAGAACATGTCTGAGTGGCATCATTTGTTCTCTATCAATGCTCCAGGCTATTTCTTGCTGACAGTATCACAATACTCCGATACGCTTGTTCTGTGGAGGAGACCAAATGATAGTTTTGGCTGAAAGCTGCAACATATATTTAGGACTCCATACTACAGTTGATTCTCAACAGACCTGACAATGGAAGGAAATCTGCCCAATTACCAAGAGGCAAATTTGGCTTCTTATATAGTAACTAAGCTGATTTAGAACAAGGTTCAGTTGCTTACTGAAGCCGGCAACATGACTCATACAAGAGATGCTAGTTTCCGGAACCAACATTTGTTTCCAAGTACTCTTTATTCCCTAATTCCCTGTCCTGGAGTTTTCAGCATTTTGCATCAACTTTTGGAGAGGGACATCAATGCACATAAATGTTTCATGACTGAAACCAGTGGCAAACTGTTTCAGGTTTATGAGCCATTAGAGAGAAAACTGAGAACAAACTTTCGCATAATGCTTAATTTTAAACCAGCACATTCCTTAAACTCCTTTAACCTCAGTTCAGATCAATGTAAGGAAAAACAGACTATTCCGTTTTTAACAATCAATGCAGCTAAAAACTGCTCCCATACCACCAAAAGAAAGTACATGATGTTATCCAACATACAGACTAGCCAGACTATTGACTGTTTAAGATTTATCAAGATGGGTAGCTGTATTAGTCTGTCTGTAGCAGTAGAAAAGAATCCAGTAGCACCTTAAAGACTAACCACATTTGTGGTAGAGTATGAGCTTTTGTGAGTCACTGACATTAAGCATATCACACAGAAAGACATCATCAATGCTATTCTGCTGGCAGGGAGAGCATGAAACATATAAAGTAGCTGATGTTATAAAAAAAACTGTAGGACAATTAAGCAACAAAAGAAGCAGAGTCAGAAACCCAAATGAATGGTGGTCATAACGTATTTTGGTATTAACTGACACAAGAACAACTAAGATGCTAAATCAGAAGCAGAAGTAACCAGAGAAAGAAAAGCTCAAAGCTTCTGATAGGTTGACACAGAGATGCACTGTTTATTCAGCTTTACAGGAATCAGTGTTTACCTTTAGTCAATTCAGGCTTTGACAGAGGATCGCTTGTCGTGTCTTCTGAATCTGAGTCTTCATTATTGCTTCTTGAGGAATCACTGCCAACTTCATCGTCATCATCTTCACCATCATCACTACTCGTTTCATCACTGACATCATTATCACTCTCAACTCTCTCAAAATCGCTGTCATCTGAATCCTCATCTTCGGATTCCTGGCCAGTAGAATTTGCTGAAGGCAGCAGCTTTGGTCTCTTGGCATCATTAGTGCTTTCCCCAGTCCCACCTATCATGTCACTCAAGCCTTGCAGAGATCGCTTTTGAGCCAACAGTTGAGGACTGAGGGGGGTAACCTCTCTGCTCTCTTCTGAAGTCTGTCCTGTTGGAGTGTAAATGGCTTTATCAGAAGAAGAACGCTTCTTTTGGGGATGACCCCCAGACTTATTCCCACGGAGCTGCTTCATAAGGCTTTTGGGAGTTTTTGCCGTTTCAACTGGCTAGCCTTGAGCTGAAAAGAGACGTTAGTACTCAGTGTTGTCATAATTTAACATTCAACAGAAACAGGATTTGCCCCCTCTATCCACTGTATGGCCTGTACACCAGGTCAAGCAAGGATCAGGACTGGAAAGAACCGTATAAATCACTTTGCCAAACTGGAGACTTGTCTTATTGTTGGAGGAGGGACTATGGCATTGGTTGTGTATACAGAAGAGTGAAAGGGAAGATATTCCTTTTTGCCATAGGTTCAAGATAGTTTTATGATGCTAGCACTCTCATTTGGTTACAGAAAGCTGCACATCCATATTTACCACACCTTAAGAGCTGGAAGTGAAATGGCTGCTCATAAGGTCTGTGCACATTACAGCTGGAGCACTGATTCTGTCTCCAGCTTACAGCTTTCAACAAGTGTTAGGAACATGCACATCTCCCAGTGTGCATTAAAGTGAGAGGACCCAGTAGATGTTCTCTTCCTTGAAATGAAATTCAGCGACATAACAAAAATCACCAGAGGCTTTTACTCTTTCTGGGCCCCTTATAGTTGCCTCAAAATTCTGTAAGAGAAAATCACTTAATACACAACACCAGGACTGCTCCTCACTCATTCTTGCTGGTTTGGTCTCCAGGATTAAGACTGCCATATATCAGTTTGATTCAGACATAATGAAAAAACACAGTTTAATTAAACTGTGATTAGTGGATCACATGAACTCAGCCCTCTAGCTAACCACAATGAGTTTAGCTCCTTTAAGCCAGGATGTGAAGTTGTTTATTAAGCACAGTTTTTCTTAATTATGCTTTCACGCTATCTATGATTGAGAAATCCTGCCTTGCAATTTCTCACACTCTCCAGGCTACAGAGATCCCTGGCAAGGACCATTCAAAAGCTGAAATTACTGTTGCATTTCACCATGTCTCACTACCTTCTCCCTATTCATGCTCATCTTAAAGACCCAAGAATGCTGGCATGCTCCACATCTGGGATGGCTCAGGGCATTTTGCTTCTCCAAAGGACCCCCGGCCCCTTCTGTGCCACCTCAGTTTCTCAGACAGGCTCCAATGGCAGCATGTTTGCAGCCACCTTGGAGCCAAGGCAGGTGGCAGCAGCACAAATGCCTTCTCCTGCTACCTGTGGCATTGCTTGCAGGATTTGAAAAGCATATCACTCCCCAGACCTGCCTGGCTGCAACAAAGGTGCAAAGTAGTGCCTCTGCAGCCCACCTTGGATCTGAAGGAAGTGGCCCTGGTGGCATCACAGACACAGGGGATGCATACCTTCACCTGTCTCCCATGGAGAGTATTGTTCCCCAGACCTGCCTCACTGCCGTCGTGGTAGGTGAGCTCTAGCAGCAGAATGCGGAATAAGGATGCCAACTTTGGGATGAAACAGGGGTGGGTGAGTGGGTTTGGTATCTGTTGGAAACTTGGGAAGTTTGGAGGATACTGTATGTGTGACTGTTCTTACAAAATGGCATAAGGGTTAATATGAAAATCTAGCATTTAAGGAGGTGTGAACTACAGAGTTGTTTTCAGTGCTGACAGATTTCGGCTTCCCCGCCCTTAGTGTCACCAACCTACAATAAATGACTTGATGATGTGAGGAAGCTTTGCCCTTCAGCTGGTGTGCAGAGCATGTTGGACTAGCAGACTAGTTTTTGAACACAAAGGTGGAGAAGCTGCAGCCAGGATTTGTCAAAAAGCAGGACCCAATGATCTTCTGTGAGCAAAATCCTGGTTTTGCAAACTATCAGCAGATTAAATAATGAACAGTTTCATGTTGCCAGAAGTGAGCCATAGATGTTTCTAATCCCATGGATAGAAGAATTCTTTAGCTGTTCTTTTCATTTCTATAAAAGGCAAAATACAGTTCTGTGATGCCTTAAAATGTATTGGCACATAAGCTTCAGTAGCTACACTCCAGAAGTTTTACTGCAACAGACTAACATAGCTTCCCCTTTATAGCGCTACCTGATCATGGTAGGCTTTGCTTCCCAAATGGCTGCCCATTCCACAGCATCCTGTTCATGTCATCTCAGGCACATATGCCTTCATAAGCGTACCCAAGCTCAAGACCTATTCCAAGGAGGGGGGTTTGTTTCATAGGGCTCTAACATGCTGAAATGATCTGTGTTTGTACAGCAACCTTGGGAGGAAGGATCTATGACTGATGGATAAAATCTGCAAATAGTTCTACTGGATTTAACCAATGGTCCATGCAGCACAACAGTTTATCTCCCACCACTTTTAGATATCTTTAGAAATCACTGAGTGTTTTCTGAGAACTTCATGGGTATTTACATCACTGGGTATTTTCTGAGAACCGCTCCATGGTTATTAAAGTATTACAAGACATATGGCTTAGACGGCTTTTAAAAGGGATTAGACAAATTCATGGAGGAGGAAAGGTCTATCAACAGCCATTACAAAAGGAAACTTCTGGTTAGAAACAGTATACCACTAAACAGCCAGAGAAGAACTCTGGGCTTCCAGGGCACCTGGCTGGTTACTGAAGGAATTAAAAGGCTGGACTCAATGGACCTACCTTGGTCCTATCCAGCAGGGTTCTTCTGATGTTTATTTGATGGCTAAGAATAGAACCTCCACATTATGCATTACCAGGATGCAAGCAACCTAACAACTGGCAGACAACTGTCTGGCTGCTCCAGGAGATGCAGCAGACATATCTTTGTTCTGATCCAGCAAGGCAATTCTTGCAATGTTATTTATAGCCTCTGGAACCAAAGCGGATCTCCTTCATCCCACAGAACACTTTAGTTCTAACCTGGATGAATTCTGAACCAGAGCTAATGTATGGAAAACTTTGTAGAGAAGGGACACGAAAAGGACTTAGAAGAACAATTCACAAGATCATGTGGAACTGAATACCTGAAGCTCAAGCTATAATGTTTGAAACAGGGAAGCAACTTCACCAGATATAGCAGTGGACAATAATATAAAGCATGTGGCATGACCAACGGTCTAAAATGCCCTTTTGAGGTGGAGGCATCAGGGCTAGCAATACTAACTTGCAATACATCTCTGTGTTCTAAAGGCCGTCTCATGTGGGAATGGGGGGAATGCATGCTTGTCCAAATAAAAAATTCCTTTGAATATCCTTAAAATAATAAACTCCCTTAAAAGAAAAGCATTGGATAATGTTATGTGGAACTAAGGAGCAAGAACCCTCCTCTAACTGCTCATGGGAGTGTGGGTAAGACAGGGTTCAGGGAGAACAGTCAGGAATTCTAGTTGAATGCAGAGAATATCTTACAAAGAGTTTTAGGATTCTAGGTTGAAGCGATCCTGTTGTAAGGATATAAAATAAAGAGTCTGCCTAGGGGTGCCACCTTTAAAAATAATTACTCTGTACATGTAATAGTTGCATAACAGGCAGAAACGAAAAGGTATTGCTTTATTACACCAGAAATTAAGTCATGGTAAAAGCTTTATGTACCTGTTATGCATCTGTTACTAACTAAACCTGTTCCCATGTGAAAAAAAATGGATATGGTGATTTTCTACCAAACGGGGAGATTCGGGTGTTTTGCCCCTTCTTTTAGGGTATAGAGTTACATCTTGGTACTGTTCCTTTAACTGTACTAGCATGCGTAACCTGAGCTGGTGAAGCCACAAAAACTTCTCTCCCATAATAACCTGGGAACCCCTTGTTGTCTTAAAGGGAAGGGAACAGGAAAATGACTTTTTTTTTACACAACACATAAGGTTCTGTTCAACTGCCAGTGTGCTTGAAACCAGGATAGAGGTGCCACTAATGGAGGGGGAAGAGTAACTCCTCCCAGTGTTTCTGACCAAATGGGATTATTCCTCAGGAACACTTGTATATCTGATTAGTATGAGATATAGCTAATGGTGCAAAAAAAGTGCACATATATTAGGAAAGAAACATAGCAGAATATCTGGAATAAATATCTGTGCTTTTCTATTGAACCACTGGCTTTTTGCCTACTTTCTTCTTGGTGACTGGTCAGACCTTTTGTTTTTCTCTAAAGTATGCATCAACAGAACCAGCAGTCTGACAATGGAACTGATTACCAAATTGCGGAAGGAGAGGTGGTATCTCCCTCACTTGGTGCCTAGTTCAGGCAGAGGCTAGACAGCCATCTGTCAGAAATCCTCCAGCTTCACACTTCCTGTATTAAGCAGAGAATTAGATCGCCTAAGGAGGCCCCTTCCCATATGATTCTCAAACGAGTACTGGCTATATCCTATCGATAGGGAAGTTTACAAATGAGCAAAAATAGGAAACGTGGTATAGAAATGGTAAAATTATGTTCCTGAATACAGACAACCCTTAGCAGATGAGGCAGCTGACAGCCTAGGCAGCACACAGAAGTAAGAGGGGCCTCTTCTTAAGTCACTCAGATGTGTGAATGCCAAAGTAAGTTGCAGGACTCGAGTCTGTGAAGCATAACATTGAAAGAACCCAAGGATAACAATGCTGGATTACATCAGGGGATCATTGTGTTTCCAATACTTCCAAAAACCCACAAAAAGGGTCTGAAAGCAATCTCGTTTGTGGCCAATATTCAGAGGCACACCGCCTCTGAAGAACTTGCGGGTTCGTTACAGTTGCCCAGCCCCACCGACCAGCAAGGCCACCAGGCACGTGGCAGGCGGAGCCCTTCCAACCACCCACGGTCCGACCTCGCCAACCACAATCCCGGCTTCCTACACCGATCTTTCCCTTCCCCCGCCTTCCTAGAATCCAGAAATAACAACGGGCACAAGGACCAGCCACGGAAAGGGGCGGCGCCTCGGCAAGGAACACGTGAAGAGCCAGGGGGCGGCAGCCAGACGCGAGTTCTTCTACCTGTTGTTCACGCGCTTTCAGGCTCATCCCCTCAAGGCAACACTCAGGTCCCTCTCCTTGGTCTGCTTCCACGCACTGAGCCTGTAGGCCACGGCCGCTTCCGGTTTCTTAGCAACGAGCGCGGGCAGAGACACGCTCGCGGGAGTCACAAAGGGCGGGGCACGCAATTCAGGAAGCAATGTGTCGTCGGGCACACAGGATGGCGCGTGCGCACGCTGGCTTGCCTTTCGGAGTGTCTGGAAACTCGCGCCGGTGCCTGACCGCCCCACCTTGTCTATCTCCCGGGGTACCTCATAAATTAACTGCGAAGAGACAGGCCAGAGCGTTTTAAAACCTTTATTTACAAGGGAGAGCCCGCCCCCGCCCCCCGGAACGCCTCTGCAGCACCCCCTGCAGGCTGCTTCTCGCCAAAGATTGACGCCCCTTCTTGGGCATCGTTGTCTGCCCGCAGCCGGCTTTAAGACGCGAAGCAGCAATGAGACCCTAACAATATGAGGTATATTGGTCTTTATTTACGGTGTTTTGCCAGCTCCTCCCATTCATTCGCAACGAGTGAAGGTTTCTGCCCCTGCCCGATATTTTTGGCAACACTTCTGTTCATGCCACTAATCCATGTGGAGATACACAGCTGGCTCTGGAACTTTCTCAGGCACGTGGTGGTGTTCAGGAGAACATGGCCTCCTCTGGAGGGGCACCTGCATGAAGGGAGAAGGTACAAGACGAGCTGGTTAGAACGCAGGGGGTAATCTCTGGATCGCGCTGTGACCGAGTTCTTCACACAGCGCTTGCTAACCGGCCTTTCAACTGGTTAGCCCTGAGTGGGCGCCGCTGCCATGAGCTCTTTTGAGCACCACATCAGCTCCACTCTCCTCGTTTGATGAACACGGCCATAGAATCCTGACGTCCCTCGCATCCCCCTAGGGACACAGAGACTCAACAGAACAGTTGTGTGTAGGTAGTATCACCATGCGCTGTTTTTAAATAGAAATCTGAGAAATTAAAGCAGGGCTACTCACAGAAATGTTTAGGGGAGCTTTTTTTTTTATGAAGGAGATCAGTAGTATAATGGACTGGTTCAAGAGGGTGCTTTTGTCAGGCCATAGGACTGTATATTAAACTGCTTATTGTGTCTATTCTCTTGATTTTGCTGACTTGGCTTTATTTCTAATTTGTTTTTTGCATTGTTTGTGTATGTCATCGTGGTCACAGCTCCAATTTTGATAAGAGACCAAGGAGGGTAACTGTGCCATCTCTCCCCTCCCCCACACTATTAGTCTTGGAAAGATAAAAATACACATACCTGCCTGTATCCCCCACCCCCACTTTCAAGTTCCATGTTGTAAAATTATTTCCACACTCCCATAGTTTGCATCAGGTTTCAGCATAAACACTCCGTGTTCTTTCTGTTTGCTGTTTTACTTCAAAGTATCTGTGGGTGGGCACTCCATTTCTTTAACTGAGCAACAAGGTACTCAGACAGAACCCCCCAAATTGATATTAGTTCCACAGACTTGGGGGGGGGGGGATAAACACAGGCATATGTATTTTTTTCTTTTGTCAGACTAATGGCAGGAGGTGGGAAAGGGATTTCTTTTAGAGAAATGGTGCAATCACCCTCCTTGCCTTCTCATTCAAATTGGAGCCCTCTGCTTACAAATGTTTTTAATGGAGATCTGGATCATGGGTCCCCCATATAATGCTTGCTTTGACTCAGAGACTCCAAACTATATGAATGTGCTTTTGTTGAGAAGCCTGAAGGATTCTTGAGACCATGATATTATTCCTTTGCTTTCTTTTCTGACATCCTCTGACTGAGCTGCATACTGTATCACAGAAAAATAATTTTATTTTAAAGGATTTTTTTTGGAATGCATACTCACTGACTTCACACTGTAAAAAGACGATCAGGGTGAGAAAGAGCTATGCTCAAATGTGCCATCTGTTTTCCAGGTCAGTCCCACTTGATGTGTTTGCCCTATTTTACAGTGAAGACTGTAGGCTTCTGTAATAATGCAGAAGTTAAGAGACTAGCTCTCATTGGTGGCTGAAATGCAAATTATGGAATTTCAGTGTCCATCCAAACATCTAGAAATCAGCAGGGGAAAGATGTGGCGATCAGGAGAAACAATGAGAAAAGTTGTTCAGCTGCCCTTCTTGGCGCATCAGTTCTCACCTGCACTCCCTTCCCCCAACCATTCTTTAAGCATCCAGCAGAAGCCTAAGTTTCCTAACGTGTGTTCCCACCAATGCCCAGCTTGGGTCCGGGAGGCATAAACCACACCATGTTCCTTTCCTCCAAACTGTCAGTGTTTTTGTCCTCAAAACCGGTGGTGGGAAATTGAAACTCTCTGGGCAAAGAGAATGCCTGACCGGTGACAAATTGGAAAGGAGCTTCCATCTGCTGAGGCAGCAAACCTCTGAATAATGCTGGGAAGCAAGAGCAGGGGCGGGCCTTGTTTGTTTGGCTCTCGAGGACACTTGTTGGCCACTGTGTGAAACATGCTGAACTAGATAGACCACTGGTCTGATCCAGCAGGGCTCTTCTTACGTACTTTTGAGGAACTGGCTTAGATTTTGGATCCCTCTTTGTAGCATAGAAACGTAGCCCAAGCCCTCCTTACCTTGGTGAAATGTAATATGAAATCTTGCATCTCTTTGAAAGTCAGGCACACGGGAATCAGCTGATGCAGAGGAAGACAAGGTCTGCAGGAAAAGGCACTGGTTGGGGCAAGGGGGTGCTTCTATTAGGGGTGTCTGGAGTAAAGAAAGTTGGGATTCAGAGTCTGATACGTGAAAGTTGTTAGCTGTTCCTAGCTCAGAAGCGGACAGGTTCACGTTGCCATTGTCCAGGAGGTTGTTTAGGATAGCTGTGATGACTTCTTCATCCACAGAGAGTTCTTCTGTGACATCTAGAGCTCTGTTAGTCTGAGAGTTCTCAGGAGGCTGAGAAGGCCACAGGGGAACGCTGGGAAGAGTCTCCGGGGGAATCTGCTTTGTGTACTGAGAGAAGATTTCAGCCAAGGAGTGGATCTGATCAGCCAGCATACTGATGGCCCATCTGTCTGGGTCAGAGCCCGTATCCATTGCTGGGAACATTTCTGTTGATGGGGGTAGTGGAGAAAAGTCTGTAGAAGGGCTCCTGGCAGGAGAAAATGTACTTTCTGGGGAGCAGAGAGCACAAGGGCTCAAGGAGGGCAGTCTTTTGGCTCTGTCTGCGCAGGAGAGATTCTTGTGCCAATCAGCAGGGAAAAGAGGGGTCTGCATGTTGGCTGAATCGGGGACAGGGAGAATGGTAGGAAATGGAGGCTGGAGGGGAGCTGGGAGCATCTTCTTGGCGCAGGCACCAAGAACCTGGCAGCAATCGTACTGGAGTGTCCCATCCCTGGGCATCATTGGCTCTTGAGGGAAAACGCTAATTTCATTTGGCTGTATCTGCTGTTCTGTTTCTCCGGTACACTGTCTCAGAGCAGCTGGGGGAAAAGTTGCAGGCTGTGGCTTTTGGCTCTGGATATGCAAGGCTTCTTCCTCACTGTGGATTGGAACAAGCATTGGAAGTCAGTTTCACAAATTTTGTTTAGTCTGGGATGCATTACTTGTGAGTGTTCTGGATAAAGGACAGAAGGCAGAACAAACTAATGTACGTTTTGGCCATTGTGGGGTTTGCATTCAAGCTGTGGACACAGCACATGAAAAGCAAGCGAGCAACCCTAATGAGCCATTGCTAGTCAGAACACGGAATACTGCCCTTGGTAGGCCGAAGGTCTGACTTAGTATAAGGCACCATTAACAACAGTTGAACACAGTGTGAGGATGGCCTTAAACTGCTTTTAAATTGAACTGTCATGGATTCCCCAAGGAATTCTGAGAGTTATACTTTTGTCTGAGCAATGTGATTTTTCTGTTAAAGATCCATTTAGATCTGAGATGTGACGAGATTGGGCTAGCCTGGGGCCATCCAGGTTTGGGCCCTTTGGAAGTTAGTTATTTCATATTTAACGCACATCTCCAAGAAATACATGGGTTAAATTATACTGCCATTGCTTGAAGGTCCAGATCAGGGGTGTATAGAAGAAGGGGGGGAAATTTGTCCCCATACTCAATCGAGAGAAGCTTCCAACATCATAAGTTCCATCCAGTCAGCCATAACTCCATTCATAAGTGTTGTATATGTTCCACTGTACCCTAGTTCTTGCATGATCTAATAAGCAAATTATCCTCCAGCCTCTGACCCATTTCTCCATTGGTTTTGTTAACATTGGCAGTATTGCGATTGGTAAAAATGGTGCCTTGTAGGGTTGCCAACTCTGGGTTGGGAAATAACTGGAGATTTGGGGGGTGGAACCTGAGGAGGATGGGATTTGGGGAGGGGAGGGACTTTAGTGTGGTACAATGCCATAAAGTCCACATTCCAAAGTGGCCATTTTCTCCAGGTGAACTTCTCTCTATCTCCTGGAAATCAGTTGTAATAGTGGGAAGCCTCCAGCCACCACCTGAAGGCTGGCAGTGCTAGTCACTTGGGCTTGCCTCTGTGCAGAAGAGGGCCAAAAGAACTTCTTTATATAGGGTTGCCAGTTTCTGACACAAAACATATGATTTTCACAAAGAAAAGTTCCATTGTTATGCCTTCCCCTGTTGCTATGTTGTGATTTGGGGAAGAATCTGCACTTGCTCTACTTCTTCCCGTGGTAGAGCTTTAAAAAAGACAAAGGAGTAGCCCTCAGTGCTGGATCCTGCTGACCTAATCTCCTTCTCAAGGTCTTTGACTAGGCCTCCACCCCATATCATGTGTATAATTCCAAATCCCCACTTCCTTTGCCTCCCCTGCTTTTTCCCATCTGCCCCCCTCTACTGCCAGTTATGCAGCACAGCCAGAGTCTTGCTCATAACTGTAGATGGTGAAAAGGGGAACCAGTGATGGGATCAGGTGGGAGAAACGGCAGCTGGTTCTTCTCTGGCTGCCTTTCAGAATTTAAAGCTACACACACATTTTTACAGCTCCAGGGACTGAATACTTGACCTATTGTCTTTTGCACCTCTTTCTTCTTGCTCTTATCAGACAGACTGCATAGTACCAACTGAGATCCCAAGCATAACCTACACAGGGAATGTCAAGGCTGGGGGGTTCTACCTGAGCATATGGTTGGTGCAAATGACCAGTTCTCCTGCCTGTCCATTTTCCCTCGAAGCCATGATTTGTACCCAAGCCCAGCTCAGGTCCTTGCAGAGCATACGGACTATGACATGCTGCTTGCGTTGTTCAGCGCCATGCACTGAAATTACAAAAAATGATAAATGTATTTATTTAGACTGTTTTGATGTTGCCTCTTCAGAGTCCTGCTCAAGGTGGCTTACAATTAAAAACTACCATATAAACTCATTAAAACACAAGCCTTTAGATAGAAGCATCATATCCATAAAACAGAAGCAGACTGTTAAAAAGCTGGTAAGCTAAAACTCCTAATTAAAAACCTGGGTAAAAAGATGTATTTAGCCTGGCACCTAAAGGAAAGTGCAGTAGATGCCAGTTGAGCTTCATGGGGGAGGCATTCCAGAGGAGAGATGCCACCACAGGAAATGCCCTGTTTGTAGTCACCACCCACCTCACCTCTGAAAGCAGTGGCACAGAAAGCAGGAATGGTCCAACAACTACATCGCCCAACACAGGAAATTCAGCTACATATGGGCAAACAGAATACCTGGAAGAATAGGACCCAAAGAGCATAAAAAAACCCAGTCCTGCTTTGAGTTCAGAGAAGGCCGAACAATGCCCCTTTAGCTCGATGTACTGAAGGTCAGCTCAAACAGTCAGTCTTCATAACATTTACAAAACATGCTCAGGCTTCAGTCTGAGTGCATTTTTAATAATAACAGTGTTTATATGAAGCTTTCCCTAAGTACCCAAAGCATTTACATACATTATCTCAGTGTTCTTCACAGTGCTTCGGTAGGGCAGGTCATGCAGTATTATCGTCATAAATCCTCAGTCTTATAAAATGAGGCTGAGCAATATTGGCTTGCCTCTGATCCTCTGTGGCAGAACAGAAACTTGACCCAAAGATCTCTAGCGCCATTATGCTATACTGGTTCCAGACTACCACAGCTACTACTAGTAGTGTACACATTTATACCATGCCAACAGTCTGTTGGATGCTGTTCAAGGAATGCAGAAATGTTGCAGAGGTCTTACAGTCTTTATTAGATGAGTGAGACTGGTGTAGAGGGTGGGATTCATGGAGGATAAGGTCTATCCGTGGCTACTAGTTACAATAACTTAAGGGAGCCTCACGTTCAGAAGCAGTGAATCTCAGAGCCAGGAGGCAACATCAGGGGAAGATCTTGACCTCTATTCCCTGTTGTTGGCTCTCCATAGTGACTGGTCGGCCCCTGTGAGGCAGGATGCTGGACTAGATGGGCCACTGGTCTGATCCAGCAGGGCACTCACATTCTTATCAGGGACTGATAAATAAGGGAATGAGGAAAGGGAGATTCAAGTGGCAGCTAATGCAATTATTATACAGTGACTGAGGAAAATACCTTGCTTAAGAGCTTAGTTTTATGTAATAATATTAATCTATATAATTTTAAGGCACCTCACATATGTTAGCTAAGTAATCTGTACAAGAACTCTGTAAAGTCGGTCATCCGCAGGGGCTGAAAGAACCGTGGCTTACCTGAAACTGCCTGGCACATTTTTACTCAAGAGGAGGTGTGGACTCAGTTCACATTCTTACACTACACTATGCTAGAAGTATTGCGTCAGTGACACAGTAGCAAATCTAATGATCTACTGTCACAGAACCGACCATCTCTTGTGGGAGGAGGTGACTAGACTGAAACAAGAGAAATGGACCCTTTAAACCCCTCACTGTATCTATTCCTGCCATATCTTCCCTGAACTTTTGCATCTAATGGAACATCTTCCCTCCTGCCCCTTCTCTGTTCAAGGGACAGCTCTCACCCAGGGCCTTGTGTAATTCTGCAGCGCTGCAAACGTCTTCAGGATGCAGGAGGCTGTACCAAGACTGGTTAATCAGTTCTTCTTTGTGATAACCAAGATGGTAAATAACACTGAAGAAAGAAAAAGCATAAAGGAATTGAGTCAGTAATGAAGTGGGGAAGCGCAACATAGGTGCAGCAATTGCATATTCCTTGCAAGCAAGAGCCATTGTCCAGAATAAGGCTGCCAACTTATCTAGGGTTTCTTTTCCTGTGCCTTTAACAGCAACTCAGTTTACAAATATTAGCAGATTAATCCTGTCATACTGCGGAGATGAGCACAATCAGCTGCTAGCATCTGTACATAAAGCTGCCGTTAAACACAGGGACCATGCTGATTTTCATGTTTGGTCACTTGGCACCTGTATCCATAGATACCCTCTTAATTGCCTAAGCAGCATGTGTCTCTAACCTTTCAGTAACCTCTGCAATCTTCATATCCAGTGTGTGCAGACTTTGGAATGACAACTTCTGAGAAGTATGATCTCCGTCTTCAGGTAGTTGTGCAACCGGTGTGCAAAATGCAATAAAAGTCAAAATGGAAGAAGAGGAAGTAAATTGCGGGTCAAGCGAAAGAAATCTGCCCCTCAGGGCCACAAAACAGCTCCCTCCAAATCTTGCCCGCAAGGCTCTTGAGGTGCGCATTTCAGTGATGACTTCAATTTCTGCAACAATTAAAAAAAAAATTAGAATGTTTGTAGCTCAGAGCCAGATTGAATTTCATGGGGTCCACTTTGGGACATGCTCCAAGGCAATATCCTTCACAATATAGGGATACTTCGTTTCATTTATTAACAGGTGCATTCATACAGCTCACAGGCTTTTAGACAATACAAAGTTGTATAAAATGCAAAATTATATAAAATGCAGAGTTTTAAGATAAAATATGAACCTTCAAGCTAAAATCCCTTACAGTCTCCAAAAGTATACTAACAGATAAACAACAAAGCTTAAATTATACACCATTTTTAAGTGAAAAAAAAAGTTAGTGTTCCAAAGTAATAATCAGGCAGGGTTTAAGTAACTATCTCAAGGCCTTAGGACAGCAACATAGGGATACATTTTGACCCATATTGGACCCAAGTTTAAATCCCTGTTCTCTAATTAACTTCTTATGTGGCCTTTGACAGATGATCAGATAAAGTTTTCAAATCATTTTTTTCTCAGTACACATATAAATCTTTACATTGGACAGTGTGTATATTTTGTAATATTTGATAGGGGAGAAATGAAACAGACCATTACTAATCAGGCACAGAAAAACTACCAAGTCCTAGAGACTAAAATATAAAAGCAATAACCCTGAAAACAATAAATAAGACCCATGTGTGTCATTGAACAATTGTACAAAGTCTGAGGTCAATAAATAAGAATGAACACTGTGACTTTAAATGTCAATGGTATGTGTATCAGGGGGTAGGACAGCAACTCTAAGCTGGTCTACTCAGAATCCTAGTCAGGCCTATTGAGTGTCAGAATCTATGGATTCTAACAAGAGTTGCTGGGGCTTTATGCTGTGCTGTGTAACCTCCTGTGTAACCTATCCCTGTATTTGCTATGTAACCCATATTCGATGCTTGCTGGTTTGAACCTTGTAATCTACTATGCAATGTCCCTTTTCATTTATGACCCTGGGTTTATGGCCCCAGCTAGGTCTGGCTAATGTAACCATTTGTCTGGGAGGGTGGCGACTTCAGAGCCTGAGAACAATCGGCCTCTCACCCTCCTGCCTCCGCATTTCTTTCCGCCCTGCCGGGTAAGACAGGGACCAGTTTCTTATCAATGTGTGAAGGCCTTGGAGAAAGCAATTTGTTATGTGAAAGATGGTTACATCTGAGGGGTCTGGTTTAAGAAGGGAAATTTACTGCTTCACACCTAACCTTTTTCCTGTGGGAAGCAAACGGTCAAAAGACCTTTTAGCCTGCGGTTTTTCCCCCCTGTTGATTGGTTACCTATGGGCAATTCAAATTGTGCTGGAGGGTATATTAGTCCTGCTTCTATTGTATGCTTTATCTCTGACAATAATCCGAGGACCTGTAGTAATGTAGCAATTGGAAATAAAGAACTGTGTTTCATCAACAAAGATCTGATCCTTGACTACTTCGAGCAGAAGCCTCACATTGAGTAGGGCTTACTCCCATGAAACGTTCCTAGTCTTGCACTGTAAACATAAATGATCAAACATTAATAGAGAAAATAAGCCTAACTTAAATCATCAGTGGTGAGAATACTGGTCAAAATGATAATACATGATTATGGAAAGCTACCCAAAATCATTTTTGAACACTTTTTCCTCTACAGTTACCAACTGCTGGGAGAAGTGATGTCTTGTTTAATAAAGCCTTAATCAAATGTTATTTCCAGGTTGTGTTATTTACATCCATGCCATGCCAACCTTTGGCTAGCAATTTCCACAAGTTAAGCTTCTGTTAGAAAGACAATTTTTTTCTTTAGGCCTGTTGGCAAGCGTATCTTTCTCAAAGATAGAAACTATGATCCATATGTAAAGACTTCCTAACTGCTCTGTGCCTGTTGTCCACCTGTAACATTATGTGACAATATTAAAATTGGAGAGGAGTGACAAGTAGAGTGCCTCAGGGATCTGTCCTGGGGCCTGTTTTGTTCAACATCTTTATAAATGATTTGGATGAAGGAATAGAGGGAATGCTTATTAAATTTGCAGATGATACTAAATTGGGAGGGGCAGCAAATACAATAGAAGACAGAGTCAGGATACAGGATGATCTTGACAGGCTGGAAAACTGGGCTAAAACAAAATGAATTTCAGTGGGGATAAATGAAAAGTTCTGCATTTTGGTAGGAAAAATTGTGCATAATTTTGGAGGTTTTCAAACAGAGGCTAGATGGCCATCTGACAGCAGTGCTGATTCTGTGAAATTAGGCAGTTCATGAGAGGGAGGGCAGGAAGGGTTGCCTCAGTGCTTAGCTCTTGTGGCCCTTTCTTACATGCCCAGGGAAATGCTGATTGCTACTTTGGGGTCAGGAAGCAATTTTTCTCCAGGCTAGTTTGGCTGGATATCCTGATGGGTTTTTGTCATCTTCTGGGTGTGGAACAGCGGTCACTGGGGGTGTGGGAGGTATTTTGTGAATTTCCTGCATTGTGCAGGAGTTGGACTAGATGACCCTGGAGGTCCCTTCCAACTCTATGATTCTATAGTTCTATGATTCTATGATTTCTCCCAAATACATGAAAAAATGTAAATTAAAGTAATAAACTGGGAGCTAAATCAGTTAGCTCCTCACTCTTGCAAATGAGACTGAAGTTGGTTCCCAGTGCCTTATTTGCAACTCTTAATTTGTGGACTCTCTTTCAAAGTCAGGTCAAAAGTGAATTCAGATTTGAATGATAACCTCACTCTCTACTACATGCACATCACACCTGTGAAAACCTCCACATATTTCTACCTCACATCGCTGTGCTTTTTCAACAGCAGCTCAGGGATTTGGAACAGTTAGCAGATGTTTATTGGTACATCATGAAAAAGTTGTCTAATGATTTCTGTACATTATCAAACATTATTTGAGAGAATGAACACAACTTAAAGCATCAACAGTGAGAATAAACAACATGTTCATATATACATATGAAGCTGCCTTCTACTGAATCAGGCCATCAGTCCATCAAGGTCTACTCAGACAGGTAGCAGCTCTCCAGGGTGTCAGATAGGTCTTTCACATAACTTACTACCTAATCCTTTCAACTGGAGATGCATGCCAAGCAGATGCTCTACCACTGACCAATGGTCCCTGCCCTGGTCAAAATTACACTGCTGGTACATGACTGACAGAAAGCTAGCCTAAATCTTTTTCGAACAATTGTTCCTCTAGGATTAAAGGTCCCTGAGCAGATCAGGATGGCTTTACTCTCCTTTCATGACTCTGATTCCATGTTTCCTTTATTAATCCAATTTATCCCCTTTTTAAAAATCCAACTTTTTGCAAAATAAGAGTTGCATTCAAATTGTTGACCTAGATTGAGAGTTCAGAACTGCCTCCTTCAAACTTTTGTTCTCCCTTATTTTAAGTTAGCATAAGTTATTTCTTTAAAAAGAAACAAGAAACTGCTCAAGGCAAAGGATTAACCGTTTGTGAGCAGGCATTTTGGCTGTGCTTAAGAGAAAAACAATGCTAGAAGGTATTTACAATGTCTTTGAAGGTTTTGCTGTTTACATTTTTTGTACGTAAAGCTTCAGCCTTCACATTGTGCAAAATGTTGAAGAGGTTTCTTTATTGCCCTGGTTGCAGTTGGAATCTCCCCTCTGCAGAAATCACCAGCTTGGACATACTGATGTCTCCCCACCACTAGGGTACTACCACTACCACTAGGGTAGCCAACTGGGCTGGAGAAAAAAGTCCTGTCCCTGTAGTAGAGGTGGTGTAATGTATGGAAATCGGCAGCTGAAGCTTTTCATGGCATGGAGGTAAAGAACATCACCTGGTAAAGAACAGCCCATTAAGCCTCTGCTCAAAGGACAGGATAATTTTCTTCAGGTCTTTTGGCAACCGTGTTCATTTCCTTACCAGTGCCTGGGTGCTGCTGAGCAAAGCAGAGCTTCTCCTTCATGGTCCCACTAGCAGTGCTGTTCAGAAGGTCAAAGATGGAGTCACCATGGGCTAAGAGTTCTACCTGGGAAAAGAGTACAAGCAAATATTTTGCGTCATTTTCTGAATGGTGAATTGTTCAGCATTTTGACATTGTATTTTAAAATTGCAATCATGAGAGCTAGAAAAGTATTTTAAAGGAAAACCTGGAACTTTCTGGGTTCTAACAAAAGCTCTAGCGGTTATCAGTTGTTTGCACTATTTCAGTTACGTGTGTGTGTGTGTGTGTATAAAACATGGCCAGAGGGAAGGCAGCATGGTAGAGCCCGATCTTGTAAGATCTCAGAACCTATGCAAGGGTCAGAACTTGGATGGTAGACCGCCAAGGAAGACTCTGCAGAGGAAGGCATTGGCAAACCATCTCTGCTTCTCACTTGCCTGGAAAGGTCCTTGCTGGAGTCGCCATAGGTTGGTTGCAATTTCATGGCAATTACGAATGTATATATCATAGCATTTTTTATGGCGTCTGTTCTCAGAAGTAGTGCATTGCATAGATTTTCAGGGCAGAAGCCATTACTGAGCTGTAGAAAACATTCTTTGCATAGAGTTCCAACCTCTGGAATCTTTAGTTAGAAACAAATAGGGTTGGGAAACTCCTCAAAGGAGGATTTGGAGAAAAGCTACTATACCAACCCCTAGTTTGGATCATATGCTATGTGAGTTCTGTAGTGCTGAAGGAGGGGAACTAGCCAACCTCTGCCTTCCCACTGAAGACTTCCATGGTTCCACCCAAGTCCTGCCCTCAGTGGTTGGTGGATCCTAAAACAAGGTGAAAAGTGAGGAATTGGTAAAAATTACTCCCCTCCCCTTCTTCTCTAAAAAAAAAAAACATAATTAGGATCTCTAAACAGCATAGTTTTGGCTAGATGACCAATGGTCAGTGATGCTATAACATAGCTTCATCATATTTCTGACATGTCTAAGCTTGAAGCGCATTGCAGATAACAGGGCAAAGTTGGTTGCCTCACATATGTTAACATCCTATGCTTACCACAGAGAAACCAAGGAAGTTGGACACATTCTCAGAGATAAAAGCCAATTTGCCATTTGCAGTAAGAGCTAGGATGAACCCCGGGAGGGGAGACAGCAATTCTGGGTCTACTATCGCAGCAGCAAGGGCTCCTCCCGCACAAGCAGGTGAACCTGAGGAAACAAAAACATAGCAGAATGGTTCCATTTATAATTTGGTGTACATGGAACAGAACAAGAGCACCCAGTCAGCGATGAGATGCAACACACTGAGGGAAGCGCTATGCTTTATGCAGCTCTGACCATCACTGTCGGTACACTGCTATTATACCATCTACCCCTGCAGGAAAACATGAAGTATGCATGAACCTGGGAATCCTGATTGTACCTAGGGTCTCCTGTTTTGTGTGTGTGTGTGTGTAAGTATACTGGGTATGTTGTCTGCACTTTGCTGCCCAAAACATCAGCATAAAACAGTATGCCTATAGGTCTGATGTCTGCTGCATAAAATGTGGAGCTGTCCAGGGTAAAGACCAGTTAAACAGTAGATTGCAGAATGAAATGAGTTTTTTTGAAAATTTATTTCTTTAAAAAAAAAACCACAGAAAAAAAAGAATAAGGGAAAAAATATAAAATCCAGCAATTAAATAAAGTTAAAGAAGAAAGAAGAAAAAATACATACATTGAGTAAAGACAAAAATATAACAACAGTGGTGGCAGATTTACACACAAGTTTCTATAAACAGGTTTCAAATATCTAAAAATGTCCATGCGCAGTTGCTGTCTGTATGCCTTGCGTTCGAATACTGATAAGAGTTCTAAGGTCCAATAATATACCAGAGATGGGTTTTTATCTTTCCACTGTTGTAGTACAAGTCGTGCAGCTATAGTAAGAACACAGAGTGTCCATTTAGTTAACAAGCTAACTGACCATCAGTTAGCTTCCAAGAAACCGTTTGTCTTTAAGGTGCTGCCTGGACTCTTACTCTTTTCTGCTGCTGCAGGTAGACAGCTACCCATCTTGATCCATCTTGAAGAAATGAGCAGATAGTTTAAAAGTATATAAGCACCCTCAAAAGTTGATGAACTTTCTAATAGAAAATGTATCTGGGTAATCAACAATTAGCTTGTTAAAATTTAACATAATCATATGTGTAATGTCTCTAGGAATCAGTATCCCAAGATAAGTAATGACATCTGGGCACCACCAAAGATGTCCATAGGCAAATATACTCCGTGATATATTGTCCCCCGGTGGCATCAACTCAGATTTTGTACAATTAATTGACTATCCAGACAAGTCTCCAAAGGAATTAATCATACTAATTAATGCAGGAATGGAAGACTGAGGCTCTGAAACAAATAATAAAAGATCATCTGCATAAAGAATTATTTTAAATTCCAAGGAGTTATGTCCAAGCCATGAATATTATTATTTATTATATTATAAACCCCACATTTATCCAGGTACTGGTCCCTGGTTTCATTTGTAAACACACATTGTGTCTGTCTTACAAGCAGGTAAGCATGTACATGCAAAGACATACATGCATTCACTATAGCAGATGAACAGACTGGTTCAAGATCTCGTAATGAGGCTCATGGTGAAGGGGGGGATTTGAACCCAGGTCTTCCTGGTCCTAGTCTGACACTCTTAACACCATACTAGCTTTCAGGGCCATGGTCCCAATTCAGTTCAGTTGCTATTTGCAGAAATGTAAAAGCTCAAGAGACTCAAACATGGATATCCAATGTCTTCTCTAACTGTTTTATGAGTAGCACCAGCATAAGGTGCTGCATCTACTTATTGTGGGGGAAGAACGTGAGCCAGTACAAACAAGGAGAGCTGGACTGAGTAGGTGAAGTATGCCTTTGTGTTAGAGATAAATTAGGGGATTTGTCTAGGAATTGCTTGTTTTTTAATGTTGGGGGGTAGTGTTTAAAAATGGTTCGATGCTGTGCTGATTGCAACCAGCACTGTGGCAAAAAAACCAAAACAGTTTCCTTGGAGTAAAAGAAAAGGAATTTCTCCCTTCTCCCTCTTCTTTATCATTTTCTTACCTAAATTGGATTGCAAACCTTTGAAAGTACACCCACCCACCCACTCATAAGCTATTTCTATATAGTCTTGTTGCCCATTGTGCTCCCAAGTCCAGATTCACCAAATACCCTGATTGCACCGACTCAAATAATCTATTCAGCCTGCTACCTTTTTGTTTTTCAGTAATCAAAGCTATTATGGCAAATTCCTCTCTCTGCAGAGTCTGTTGTGGTGAGGTTGATTTAGGTCTTTACTGTTTTTTGCCAAATGAGTGCCTCCCTCTACATTACAGATTAAAAGAGCACAACATATTTCAGGTGACGCGCTGTTCAGAACAGAACATGCCCTTTTGGGCACGTAATTATGGAACAGTGGTATCAAGGTCACTGCTCCTTTCCCTTTATGATGCAGTAATAAGAACACTGCAACAAATATTGTAGCTTTAGGGTGTGCTAGCTCTAGCACTGATCCTCAGGCGAGAAATGATTAAAAGTAAAAGGGAAGAAAGGGAAATGGCTTCAGGTGAAAGACACCTTTGGGGAAAGAGACCGTGAAGGATAATGTGCTTGGATTGATCGGGCCAGCTGTCTCACACAGTATGGCTGCTCTTTACACCTGCTGTATGCCCCCTTTCATCTGAAGCAAGAACCAGTTCAAACATGGCAGGAAGTGCTTGGTACAGTCTACACACAGGACTCTACCACTATGAACATGCTACCTTGGAAACATTCTCATGTTATAATCTCCCTTCATGTAGGAAGTTTAAACATCAAGGCAAGGGCTAGGGAGACAGTCCCTTGTGCCCATGGACACCCTACAATTGTGTATCTGGAAGGTTAATTGGAGCAGCAATAGAAAAAGGTTTTGCTTTTACCCGGAGGAAAGAGCTGAGTTTCTCGCATGTAGAGGCAGACCAGAGCCATGGTGTGAAGATACGAGAGGCGTTCCTTTTCTTGCTCTGAGATGGGCAGCAGGGAGCGTAGATTCTGCAGCTCAGCATTGATCTGATCCCGGCGAGCCTTAGAAGCGCCTTTAGTTGATCTGCATGGATCAAGAGTTTGGAGATGTGAGTCAGGTTCTCATAGGGTTGCCAGGTTCCCCCAGCCACCGGCAGGGAATGGGGCAGGGAGTAGGGTTGTCAGCTCCAGCTTGGGAAACTCCTGGAGATTTGGGGATTGAGCCTGTGGAGGACAGGGACCTCAGTGGGGTACATTGTCATAGAGTCCATCCTCCAAAGCATCCCGTTTCTCCAGGGAAAGTGATCTCTGTCTTCTGGAGATGAGCTGCAATTCTGGGGGATCCCCAGGTCCCACTTGGAGGCTGACATCCCTAGATACTCAGCCAGCTCATAGTATTTCCACATCCTCAAAACTGTTTGCTTCCACCACTAGCAGATTCACATGACCATCATTTTTTTACAGCAAAGCTAGGTTGTGATAATAGTAGTCAGCGTCCATGATCTGCTGGCAATGAACTGGCCTGTGACAGATGGGGTTACCTTTATCTATATATTTAATTCTCAGCAGTTCCCTATGTGTGGATATCTAAATCCACATATAGGGGGTATACTTAACCCAAACAAGCTTTTCTGCAAACTTGGGTGACCCCCTAGGTTTGCAGAAAAATCTGAAAACTTAAAAAAAAATACATTGGGGATTTAAACCCCCCTCCCCAATAAAAGAAGAGAAGAGATTGGATTTATACCCTGTCCTTCACTAGGAGTCTCAGAGCAGCTTACAATCTCCTTTCCCTTCCCCTCCCCACAACAGACACCCTGTGAGGTAGGTGGGGCTGAGATACTATTTCCAGAACTGTTCTTGAGAGAACAGCTCTGACAGAACTATGGCTTGACTAGGTCATTCAGCAGCTGAAAGTGGAGGAGTGGGGAATCAAACCTGGTTCTCCCAGATTAGGGTCCACACACTTAACCACTTAACATTGCCTGTGCATGCCTGGATCCAACACATAGTAAGGGGCAAACAGCCCCTTCTGCCCTGGCTCCTAGGATTGCCAGGTCTGGGTTGGAAAATACCTGGAGACTTTGGGGGTGGATCCAGGAGACGGTGGGGTTTGGGGAGGGGAGAGCCCTCAGCATGGTACAATGCCATAAAGTCCACCCTTCAAATCGGCCATTTTCTCCATGGGAGCTGAGCTGTGTCAGCTGGAGATCAGTTGTGAAAGCGGGAGATCGCCAGGCCTAGCTGTGGTGGTGGGGAATGCTGGGAGAGGCTCCAGCTGCAGCAGTGTGGAACACCAGCAGAGACTCCAGGTGGAGCTGCAACAGCAGGGAATGCTGGGAGAGAATCCAGGCTTGACTGCAGCAGACACTAGGATCTGCTCCAGACCTGGCCACCGCCAGGAACTGCTCCAGGTTTGGAGCAGCTCCCATGCACTGCCACCACTGCAGGGCTTAAAAGTAGGGAAAATGAGGGAGGGAGAAAGAAGGGGGGTTGGCTTGGGAGGGGGAGAAAGGGAAATATGTGGGTATTGGCTTGGGGGGAGAGAAAGAAGGGGGATTGGCTTGGAGAGAGAGATAAAAAGACGAGGGATTGGCTTGGTGGAGGGTTGGAAAGAAAAAGAAGGGGGGATTGGCTTGGGGAGAGAAAGAAAGGGAAAGATGGGGGAGAAGGAAGAAAGCAATGGGGAGGGGATGCCCCCTCCCTGTAAGTTTTTTGCAGGTCCCCACTTGTTTTATCTGATAGGGATAAGAGATGTCAAGTTCTCATGCATCTAGTTCCACTTTTCGAGAGGTAGGCTGCAGTAGTTGCTAGGAGGCGTGCCTTTTTCTGTGTGTACTCAGTGTGGAGGCTCTGTTCCTTTTGAGACGGGGTGCATTGTTCCACATGGGTACTTCAAGTAACTTCCAGGTCTGATAACTGCAATGCACTGTACATGGAGCTGCCCTTGAAGGTGACTTGGAAGCTTCAGCCAGGGCAGAATACAGCTTTTTGCCCTTTACTATGTGTTGGGTCCAGATTAAATTTTCTGCTCATGGAAGATATTTCTGTCAGTGGAACAGAACTTTCCTGATTCTCTCCCCCACTACTGCAGCCCATTTATCTCCCCCAAATGCTGCTCTTAGGGGAACAGGGGTCTCTCAGGAATAGCATGAGAGGCAAGTTAGGGGTCTGTGTCAGGAAGGGGGAATTGGCAGAAATTATATCTCCCCTGTTAGTGACAAATTTAGTCTGGATCCAACTTTGTGTTTTGGAAGGCATGCACATATTCAGCCTATATTGTTCCCATTATTGATTTGCTTCCCAGCCCAATTCAAGGTACTACTTTTAATCTTTAAGGCCTGAACACCCCAGGACTTTCACACCTAAAGGACTGTCTGCAACTCCTCATTAGGTGCAGTCTGGCCAACAGGCATATCTCACTTTTTACAGTTTTGCCTGCTTATGGAGAACCTTTGTGGCTATGGCTCCCAAACTGTGAATCTTCCTCCCAGAATATATTAAAATATCTATCCCGCTGTCAGATTTCTGGAAAGGCTGTAACATTTTTTTTACAACATTTGACTGACCTCGGTTTGGTTTGTGTGTGTGGCATTATATTGTTCGTATTTTTAGTTAATCTGTATTTAATATTTTTTTATATATTGTGTTTATTCAAACTACTGTGAGCTAGGTTGGAAAAACGGTGTATGTGTATCTTAAACCAGTGATTCGCACTGTGGTTCTTGCCAATGTTTTATGTAACGCCTACTTACTTCTTGACTTGAGGACTCAAAATTAAAAGTATCTTGAATGGAACAGGGTGGGTTGGAAGTACCAAGGAGCTTCGGGGTACTCCCTAACAGCCAACTGACTAGCAGGTACTCAGCTCATCCAGGGCAAGTACCTCACAGCCATGTAGCCCTAATTTGGCCATAGACACAGACATTCTTATAGTCTTTGGGTTTGGCAGTCTCTCCCTACAGCCACTCACAGAGCCAATTCTCACCTTTTGTTGGAAACAGAAACCAAACAGCACTCTTCCCCTAAGCAAAGAACTAGTCCTCAATTCCCTTCCCATTTGGATGCAGCTTCTTGGAACTTCCTAAGGGGTTATGGAACCTCCCAACATTTTGTGATTGGCAGCCATTTTGTACTGGTGATGGTGACCACTGTCCTTTCTCAGAATTCTCAAAGTGTCCACAGACAGGATGAGACTGAAAATTTCTTTATCTCTCCTTTTCTAACACCACTACTGATCTTTTTCATGTGCAGTAATTCTAAAATCTTGTAATGAACATTTAAATTTATGTAAACATATATTTAAATGAATGTGAGAGCAAGCGTCACAAAGAGAACGTCTATTCCTGAGTAGTTAATAAGGCTCAGTGAGTGGCAGTGGGATATTTTAAATGAAAATAAAAATTTCTTTCCAATGCAGGTGATTCCTTACTGAAGTGAAAATGTTACCACCTTGTACCTACCCATCAGGCCCAAAGGACCTGTGTGAGCTACTCAAGAAAGACCATATGGTCAGTATGGTTCAGGCATAGTCCTGTGCAGTGTCTAATTACAATAATTGTGTCTAGTGGCAACCAGCTCATAGCAACTCTAGGACCATGGGGTTTTCAAGGCAACAGATGAGGAGAGGTGGTTTTCCATTGTCTTCCTCTGCATAGCAACCTTAGTGGTCTGCCATTCAAGTACTGACTGTGGCTGACCCTGCATAGCTTCCATGCTGTGATGAAAGAGGGCCAGTCAGGGTTATTCAGGCTGCTTTGCTATAGTGTGTTTTGAAGGTGGAACTTGATGGTTGAATGCTCCTTCGTACAAAAAAGAAATCAATCTACATTTAAAAAAAGCCCTAGATGTCAAGGAGAAGAGTTCTAGCATAGGAAACTGTCATAGCAGTGACAGGGCTGTATCATGGAGGCTCTAATGTCTGAGTAATTCCTTAGACTGGGAATCCTGAATTCGGTTTAGCCATGCTTGGATGGCCTTGGGCAAGTCATTTCCAGTCAGCATGAGTGTCCTCGTGTATAAAATTGAAATATTAATGATCCTCCTCATGTGCTGTAAAGTCTGAATGATAAGGGCTATAAAATACTCTGCACACTCAAAGTGGCATAGAAATTGTTAGTTATAATAATTACTCACAGCCTTGACCAGATTTAAACCTTTTCTCAGCACATCTGTCATAAAGTAACAGAGAGACACCTGTTCTTCCCAGCCTTGTTCTGATTGCAGGTTTTGTGCAATGCCAGAGCTCATTGGTGTAAGCCCAGAAAGACAGTCTTGACCGTTTTGTATTTTGCTACTTTTGCAGCTAACAATGCAGTGACAGATTCTATTCCTGGCTGGCAGCTTTAAAAAAAATATAAGGGTGGTATTTTGATTCAAGGGAGGGCTTGAAGGGCCCATAGTATTGGCCCTGACAAGTTATTTATTCCCACACAAGCCAATATACAGACAAAAGGATCTTTAATTCCTCCCTTCCCCCAAGTGTGAACAGCAATGGATGCTTTGGCAGAGTGCTCCCCTTGTGTATCTTAGCTGCTGATGCCTGTTTGCTTCTCTTTTGGCATGCACGTAGGAGTGAATAGCTGAGGTGCCTAAAGGGAGAACTCTGCCAGAGCGTCAGTTGCTGTTCACACTGTTCAGAAGGGGATTATACTTCCCTATGCCTTAGCTAAAATGGGAGAAAGATGGATTATGGATAATATTTGGGACCTGATGGGACGTTCTCAGGGGGGTAGCTAGGCTGAGCCCCCTTGGTCAACAATTGTCTTTCCCTGGTCCATGCAGAATAGGCCACCTGAACAAAAAGACATGTCTGCCCTTTGCTGCTTCATTGGACTGTTTTTTTTCAGTAATCAGGAATTAAGATAGCCCGAGACCCGTGTTTTTCCATAACAGCAGGGTCTTCTCTCAATTATAACCAGTCCATTACTCCCCTGCATAAAGAACTGAAGGCGACAGCCTGGAATTTTAGCTGACCTAGAAGTGCAGGGAAGGAAGTCAATGTAAAACAAGGCCGAGCTAAACAGGGTCACCAGATCCAAGGGAGAACAAGGCTCCTGTGCCTGTCATAATCATGTCAAAGAATCAATTTTGTCAGTTTTCATGCAGGAGTCAGAAAAACAGCCCAGTCTGCTACAGATTCCCTCTCCTATACGGCTACAAGAAGCTCTGTCCTCTTTTGCATGCTGCCACTCTGAAACTAAATTCATTGTACAGCAGCCCCTGTCAGGAACCAAATGAGCTTTTTTGACATTTTAAATTGTTTTAGCCTCTATTTTTGTGGTTTGGTCCCTCCCCCTCAATTTCTCTTTGCAATAAAATTCCAGGAAGACCTTTAAAAATAGGAAATCAATAAAAAAGGAAACCAGAAACAAAGGGACCAACAGACAGGAAAAAAACTACCAGACAGATTTGAGAGGATTGGGTGCAGCCAAAAATTTAATACATACCATGGAATTGTATGTCATAGTTCCCATGACAACTACCATGCAGCCAGGTGAGACATTGAAAGACTGCAAGGGGTGTAAGCAGGGAGGGAGGGAGGGAGTGTGTGTGTGTGTGAGAGAGAGAGACATGAGTCAGCACCCTTATCTCTTGAATCTGTGAATTTACATGTCTAAAATTAGAGATGTGTAAACTCAGATTTTCAGCAGTGAGTTTAAAAGGGCTCAACAAGGATACAGGCAGACTGCAGTACTTAAACCAAAGTTCTGATTTTGCCTCATTGCAGTTAATTTAAGTACTCAACTGGATTATGGATCAGGCTATGAATATGGCTCATTTAGGCTGTAAACTAGTGGGCAGGAATCTGCGTATTCTTTACGTACACTATTGACATGCAGTCAGTTATAATGATGATAATGATGATGAAGCCCAGAATCCTAGCCAAATAATTAACTTTCTCCCCTGAGGGTATTCCCTGTGGTGATCACTAGGGGGCTGTCCCTCCACACGTATCAGACGTGCTGTTTTGGGTGCACCAGTCAGCGTGCATTAACTTCAGCACAGCTCTGAGCGTGTTTATTCAGCTGTCAATCCTACTGAATTCAATTAGTTTGAAATTGCAACCTTAGGCCTTAATTGAAGATGGAGAGCCAAGGAAGGGAGAGGAGCTTATGCTAGTATTACCAGAGATTTAAAACAATTGTTTCTTGGATCACTGGTCTGATGAGGACAACATCCACACTACACTAGCAGTATTTTCTTACACATAGTAGGGATGTTACACACATAAACCCATCACTCCCATGTAAAACCAAACAGGAGTCTTGTGGCACCTTTAAGATTAATGGATTTATTGAAGCGTAAACTTTCATGGGCTAGAGACTATTTTATCAGATGCATGCAGAGAACTGCAGGAATTTTCATGAAGCCTGCGTGCAAATCAAATGCTAATTCTATAGCTGAGTTTCTTACAGTGCAATCCTGAGCAAAGTTACACCATCCTAAATTCACAGATTTCAATGGACTTAGAAGGATGTAACTCTGCTTAGGACAGCAACTGGTAGAAACTCTGTTGAAAGATCATTGAAAGTTATAGTTCAAATATGGACTTCACAAGAATTCTTACATGAAGCTGACATTCTATAGACATCAGGATGTAAAGTAATAAGTGGTACTTCAGTGGAGAGAGGGAGCATGTGACTCTTCTGTACAAAGGAACTATTATGAAAGACGGTAATGAAAGTCAATGTACTTGTAAGTAAAATGGATTTATGACTGTACAATGCTTGACATTATCCATTTACTCTGGAGCAAGCTAGAGGAGATTTAAATCAACCAGAATGTAATGCTGCTGCTGTTGTTCTAAAATTCATATTGTTTAATAGGTTCCCCTGAGAAAGAATGTTTAAGTTTGAACTGTGAAATAAATAAACCCTTCTTGCACCCATTGGTTTTGCCTTCTGTGTAATGCAGCCGCCTGTCTGTTGGTCTGTCTTATATACCACCCTCCCTTCTGAAGTGGTTATAGTTTTTTATGAATGCCTTTTTTAGGGACTTAAGCAGCCATCGTACCATCTCCAAAAGATGTTCATCCCATCTGTTCTGAAAAACCTCAAAGGAAGGAGACGTTATGGCTTTCACACTGCAATTCTACCTAAAAGCCTCCACTGCTGTTTTCTTCAAGATAGCTACGTTCACCACGTCAGCAGAGCTGGATTTAGGGATAACCTAGAAAAGCTACAGCTTAAGGTCTCTCCAGGATAAGGGGCCTCAAAATAAGAAAAACCAAATTAAATCGTTCCCAGGCTGTGACAAAGCGTGCTGCCAACTGCCCAGGCAGCCAAGAGATATTTATATGTTCCATGTCCTTTCTGTGAGCAGAATCAAGTATTATTTCTATCATATTGTGCCTCTTAGAATAACAGCTTAAGGCCTCATCCTCCCTGGACTCAGGCTGTGCAAACATTTGCCACCTCAGTGATTCATTGGTCGGTACTAGACCAGCCTCTGCCAAGTGAGGCCCTTCCACAGGTGACATAGGCCCAGCTTGCCATTGGCTAAGCCATTCCAGTTCACTCTCTGCTTTGCTGTTGGCATCTACATGCAAGACATTTCCCTGTCCCAGCAGAGGAAGCAATTGCTTTGCAGATGCTCTGGAACAGCTGTGCTAACTCTGAAATATTGTTATAAACTAATTGTGTTTATTCACTGGGCATCAAAATATGTCCATAAAACATATCTCAGCACTGCCCCAGACACAGTGTGGTCCATGGGAGAATGTGTTGCTTTAGATGTAAGAAATCTCTATATTTAAATCTCTGCTAAACCCAATCTACTAATGTGGCTCTGTTGAAGATAGATTAAAAAATGGAAAGAGGGATGGAAGCCCCCTCCATTCACACTCACTCGCTCACTGCAGGTAGCAAGAAGAGTGGGATGCAGGTAGCAAGAAGAGTGGGACGGTGAGACCCTGACTAGCTGTGGGCTGGAGACTACAATGGGTTGTTTCTTTCGACTGCTTTTTCCAGAGCCTGCTGCATGCCCAAAAGGTCATGTGGGTTAGGTCCTCATTTTCCCAATATTTCTCAGCCCCTCTGTCATTCTCACAGTCAGAGTGTATGTCTTCTTTCTTCCATCTACTCTGCCTCTAGACTCTCTGGGGTCTTCTCCCAGTCAACCTTCTGCCTGCCCCATGGAGTTCCTCCTGACCCAGGGCCTGTATGAAGGCCATATAGTCTGCTGCTTTTTCTTGCAGAAAGTGGGATTTTGCAGCATTTGAAGTGTCCCTCAAAAGACTGCTTATGCTTAACAATGCTATAGCTCATACCCAAGTATAGAAAAGACAAGATACGGTAGGTTTCAGCTGGTCTTGGTTATAGGCCTAGTTTCACTCGGGGCAGTTTAAGGCAATGGGCAATAGGGGGCAACTGCCCAGGGCCCTAAGCTGGAGGGGTGAAAAGAAGATAGGTTCCTTCCAGCTTGTTTGTACCTGCCCATCTGGGGCTCAGACGGCTGGCTTCTGGCAGTGGTGGCTTCCACCGGCTGTGCGTGGCCGAGAGCCATGGCTTGTTTGGCCCCAGTGTGTGTGGGGTCCCTGATGCAGAGCCCTGACAGGAAAATGGCAGTGATGCTGGGGCACCATCCTGGACTTTTGCCCAGGGCCCCAGAATTACTAAGACCATCCCTGGGCACACATGCAAGGAAATTAAGTGTCAGGGACTTGAGGTGATAGAATGGACTGCAGTAGTACAAATTGCAGGGGGGAGGATCAAGGAACATCACATTTTGGAATGCTCCCCTTTGTTAAAAACTCTCTGCTAACGGAAGACAAGAACTGCAAACAAAGAGAAGATGTAAAACTGTTTCACTAGTTTTCTAAGTGCACAGGATTTTACAATGAAGGCTCATTCAAAAGTGGGATCCGCTGCCTGCAGTCCAGTGGAGCAATTCATTCTGTCACCTAAGGGCTTTTCTACTTCATTCTCCTGCAGTGTTAATTAACCAAGATTTGTAGTGCAATCCCATAGAAAATTAGTCTAAGTCAATTGCAGTCAATAGGATTGCACTGTGAATTGCTGTAGTTCAGCTTCAATAAACAGATGCTAAAGTTGCAACTAACATCTTGTCCTAACTAGTGTTTTTCCCACCCATAAATTCAACTGAGGACCAGGTGAATAACATCTTTGCCCCTCTCATGTGGCCTGTGTAGAGAAAGAGTAGATTACTTCCTGACCTGAAAGGCTTTGGAGTCCTGGGGTCCCGCCTGGAGGCAGACAGGCACCTAGAGTTGCCGCTCTCAGTCTTGACTGGCCTGCAGCAGCTGTCACATAAGATGGTCATGATTCTGCAAAGGGATGGAAAAGTTAGGAGGAGAGAGGTGCAAGACAGGCAGGGCTACAACCATCCCTGTGTGGCAGGGTGAAAGGCTGAGTATCAGGTTTTTTAGAGACCAGACCAAAATTCTAATGCATCAACTTAAATTTAAAATGCATAGGTTCCCCCCCCAGCCTCAATAATGTTTAATTTCTATATGATAAGGGTAGTTTGGAGGCAGGAAATCAGAAATAGGCAACATCATCAACAAAAATATGTTTTGAGAGGTGTAAATAAATATAAGGGGTCTTTTACAGTGAGGAATATCTGGAAATGCTGGTTGTGAGAGAAGAATGACCTCGCTTGAATCCCTTTTTCCAGTAATTCCTGAGCTCAGGAGAGCATGGAGAAGGAGACATTCCTCCACTGTGGGACGTATCTTTCAAGTGCTTCCATGAGGTGGCTCCCAGACCTTTCTACCACCTTTGCACTAATCCGTCATCTTATTACTTCCATTTTTATCCCACCCTTCCTCTATAGGAACTCAAGATGGCATACATAGTTCACCTTCTCCCCTTGACTTTCACAATAGCCTGTGAGGTAGATTCGGTTGAGAGACAGCCTGACTGGTAAAGGACTCCAGTAGTTAACTGAAAACTTAAACCCTGGTTTCCAGGCCCTAAACTGCTACACAGATTCCCAGAATGCTCCCAACACTGACACTGAAGAACTGAATTTCTTCCAGAGCTCAACTGCAGACTCTCTTGTAGTGCCAGGTCTCAGTCCTGGTACATGGGAAGATATCATAAAGGGCATCCATTGAGCACACAGAGCATTTCCCCCTCTCTGCCAGTGAATGGTCACGGCCAGTCTTGAAATACCTGATATTAGAAGAAGGCCCTCTGTGGCAAAAGGTGTGACATCCAGGCAGAACTGAGCCTGAGGAACCCTCAGTCCACAAACGGAGCATGGCACAGTACTGGCTGGACCGCTTGCACTAATTCTGTCATCATGGTCCTACCTGCTTTGTAGACAGACAAGGAAACCAGCAGTGCGGGACCCTTCCATTAATCTGGCCTGCATTTGAGGGGCATAAGACTAAAATTCAGTCCAATACCCACTCTTCCATATGAACGCACCCTGTGCTTTAACGACTCAGAGACCTCCCTTGCCAGGATTCTTCCCCCAGTTGTCCACTGGGTGGTACTACTGGAACTGAATTGCTGTAGAGCCTCAAAGTCACGTTCGCCAAGGAAGGCGGCATCCAGAGTGACAGTAATCTAGGAGCAAACAGAGGGCCACTCTTGCAAAACAGCTGGCTACGTTTACCTGTCTGGGGACTTTACCGGAGAAAGGCAAGTTAGAGATGGAAATCATAATTATAATACCAGTGTGAAGTTCTCACGAAACGCTAATCCTACTGTTTAATGCTTAGGCCTGCCCCCCCCCCCCTCCCAAAGACCTCTTACCTCTTGGCTTTCTCTTGATCAGTCTGAACTTGCTGACCCCCTCATCCTCTCTCTGTTCCTCCTTTTGTATTCACCCCCTCCTAGGGAGGAGGGGGCAGAATGGGGCCCCTGTCAGGCTGGAGAAGAAGATAAAATTACCTCTTGTGACGCAATTCTAAACATCTCTGGGCTATTTTTAGAAAACAGCCTTCTAAAAATAGCTTCCCCCCAGCCTGCCTGTAATCTGATAGGGGAAGCAATAAAGAGAAGCCTGGCTCTTTAAAACAAGCCTTGCCATCTCAGCAGGGAATTGGTGTGTGTGTGTGTGTGTGTGTGTGTGTAGGTAGGGGTGTTGTTGCGAGTGGAAGAGGATTATCATGCCCTTTCTCCCTCTAAGCCCAGTGATGTGGTTGATGACATGATGGCAGTGAGGAGCTGGTTCTAACATTCTCCATGTGGAAGGAAGGCCAACTGGGGACCTTGAAAGATAACACTAATAGCCAATTATAAAGCAATTTAACATGCACTGTATAGTATTTCTAATATACTGACTCTGTAACCTTTTTAAGAGGAATAAGGAATAATTGTCCCTATATTCCAGGGGTTGGGGGAACTGAGGCTACAGAAAGGCGGTGGGGCTCAGAGCATCTTCCGTAGCATCTTGAGGAGCTCCTCAAGCAGCCTCCTCCTAGCTACCTGGTACACCAGAAAATCCTATCGGCAGCTCTGAGGCTAAGAGTTTCTAATCCTAAACAGAGTCACACCTTTCAAAACCCACTAACTTAAAGAAGAGTATAACTCTGCTTAGCATGGTCCTGTTATCCAGGGAACCCTGATGAGTTCATGGGAAATACCAAATTCAAACTGATGACTTGCTGGATTATTACTCAGTTTCTTAGCCACTGTTCTACGCTACTCTAGCTCACTTTGGTTTTGGGATGTCATTAAGTCAGCCAAATGTATGTCCATTTCAGTGTTTGGCTGGTGCCAGAGACTTGGAACAAGCAAAGGTGAAGTTAAGAACATAAGAACATAAGAGAAGCCAATGTTGGATCAGGCCAATGGCTCATCCAGTCCAACACTCTGTCACACAGTGGCCAAAAATACCAGGTGCCATCAGGAGGTCCAGCAGTGGGGCCAGGACACTAGAAGCCCTCCTACTGTTGTCCCCTCCCCCAAGCCCCAAGAATACTGTGCATCACTTGCCCCAGACTGAGAGTTCCTATCTATACCTTGTGGCTAATAGCCACTGATGGACCTCTGCTCCATATGTTTATCCAATTCCCTCTTGAAGCTGTTCATGCTTGTAGCTGCCGCCACCTCCTGTGGCAGTGAATTCCATGTGTTAATCACTCTTTGGGTGAAGAAGTTGCAAAAGGAAGATGCATAGGTTGTCACATATGTACAATGGATGTGTCTCCCTTCACACCTTCCTTTTTAGATGATCCTGGACCATGATTTCATGTTCAGTTGACCTGTGTAGGATTGAGACATTCAAAGCCTGCTTCATGTGTGATGCCACAGTATGGTTTTTTGGAGAGTATTCTGTGTGTGTGTGTGTGTGTGTGTGCGCGCGCGTACATGCGTGCGTGTGCGTGCGTGCGTGCCTGGAAGTCATGGTTGACTTCTGGCGACCTCTAATGGGGCTTGGATGTTTCAGAGAGGTGGCTTCTTATTGCCTGCCTCTGTGTGCCAGCCCTGGTATTCCTTGGAGTACCTGCCAGGGTCAGCCTTGCTTAGTTTTTGAGATCTGATGAGATCGGGCTTGCCTAGGCTATCGAGGTTCAGGGCATTGCCACAGTATGTTAACTTATTTTCTGAACAATGTGTTTGGTGAGGAAATGTGTTTGGTGATAACATGGAAAATATGCCTTCGTTAGTCTTGGTGGTGCTGGTAAAAAGTACCATCAAGTCACAGCCACTTATGGCAACCCTGTAGGATTTTCAAGGCAAGAGATGGTTTGCCATTGCCTGCCCTGTGTAGCAACCTTGGACTTCCCTGGTAGTCTCCCATTCAAATATTAACCAGGGTCGACCTTAGCTTCTGAGAGCTGGCAAGATCGGGCTAGCCTGGTCCATCCAGGTCAGGGCAATAGTCAATCCTGGCCAAACACAAAATAATGTTCCGTAATGTGAAGATATCCAAACATCTTGGCTCTCCTTCCCTAATGTACAAGAAACCATATTTTCTGATGGGAAGACCAACTCCTATTCATATAATCACCACATCAATATGGGAATTAGGGCATTACTCCTCTTTAAAATGAGATGCATATTTCTTTCTCACTGTAGCCATCTCATGGCTAGCACATGGAAGCCCTTTGAAAAAGTCTCCAGGTGATGAGGAGTCATGACCCTCGGAGGAGCTCACCCTGTGGATTGCTCACATTGCACAGAGAGTTCCCAGATCATTGTCAGTCACCACTGGGAACTGGCAGTGGTGGTGTGAAGACTCTGTACGCAGTGTGGGTGGCCCACATGATACATATCTTTGCCTTATGGAGAAGCCACTACTTAACGTATGTTTGCTGCAGACTGTATCAGATCTCACTCTACTAGGCAGCATTTATGCAGAATAGGAGCATTCATCATACTGTGAGCCAGGTATATTAGAGGAGTTTGGATCACTGTGATTTGAATAATGGGGTTCTGCCCTAGTGAGCCAACGTTTTTAAAAACTGAGGTACAAAAATGAACAGAACTTTAAATAGCAAAATACAGCATTGGGCTTAGCCTGGTGCAGTTTTGGCATGTGAGGCAGAAGATCCAAATGGTGTCTCCATTATGGTATAATAATAATAATAATAATCAAAGATAATGGCCATCTGTTGCTCTGTAATGAAGCTCCAAGATTTGTCATGAGTTAGGCTGCCATGTATCAACTAATAAGTCCTGAACATCCTGCCTGTTCAGACTGACACCTGCATGCTTTCCCTTGAGGAAATAAGGAAATGGTACTCGCTGAAGGATCAGGGCCTTCATCCCTATTTACACAGGGAAACCTAACCACTGAGTTGACGAGTGTGCCATTTATGGTTTATCATGCCGCATATGTTTTAAGGCCATTGAACGTTTTCATACCAGAGCTCAAAATGTAAAACGTGAATTGTTCCGTAGCCACTTATGGATGTGGCAGCCTCTTTATCTCTTCGTTTCCTTCTGTTGCTAGTTGTTGTTTTCCCCCTCAAAGAGATGCTCCCACCTGGTTCAAGTCCAGGTTGCTGTGTTTAGAGTAGAAAGCAGTAGGGAAAAATTTCTGTCTCTTTCTATAAAAATGAAAAACTGCTTTTGCTGCATCTCTTTTCATCCAAATGTTCCTAGTGGGATTTGCAGTCTGGCATGGTTTATTTAACAGTAATCAGTAAAACTGACTGTAGTGTTCTGCATCAGAATTGTAAGTCCTACAGGAGACCTTGCTAATGCCGGTGATTACAAGAACCCAGAACAAAGCCTGAGTGACAGCATGTACAGGAGGAGATCAAGTAAGACCTTGCTTGGCTTTGGGCCCCATACAGGGCCATGATCTGCAGCAGCATCCAATTGCCCACTCCATAAGTTATTCTTAGGGTCACGTCTCCATTTAAAAAACAAATCACCCACATTCCACACCCAAGCAATGCTGCATTCTGTGACAGAGATAAATTATGTCTATTAAGCAAATGTGCATACAATGGCTTATCTAGTATATTGGAGTGATTTAACAACTAAGAATTTGAACTATGGATGAGAGGACCCCTGGTTTGACTGCACCTTGAACTCATTAGACAAGTCACTCTCTCTCTGTCTCAGGATCCCCCCCCCCAGGGGAATATGGAGATACTGAGCTACACAACAGGGTTGTTGTAATTTAGGCTAACAAAATAAAGGGTGGATTCAGTGATCTGTCAGCAGAAGGTGCTGATGGTGATAGATAGTCTCTGTTTTCCTCTCCCCCTAGCAGTCCCCCACAAATACAAGGAAAGCTGATTACAATGATCATAGAACCCACATGGAGTAATAGCTACTGGGTCTGAGAAAAGGCTGCAGTGAAGAGAGAGGAAGAGAGCAAAATCACCCTTCCTGGCTCTTCCACCACTTCTAAAAAGAATGCTGAGGGGAAACTAATGCAAACCCCCACACTAAACCCGACACTACAGCTCTGATGCAAATGTGTGCTGGAATTTGGGGAGACAGATCTTGTTTTGAGTAGGCATTAGAATATAATAGTCTTACCAGCCCTGGATGCACACAATTAGTAGCCATGGTCAAGGAGGCAATCCTCCATCTACCTCAATAGATATGTCCAGACGGTTCCACTGAGCCCTTCCTGGGGTGTTTGATGTGCTGCTGCTGATTATTTTCCAATATAAACTCCATCATTTCTTCTAAACAAAACCTAACTACTGAAAAACAGAAAAATTGGGAGAAGCGATTGAGATAAACTAATCATCTGGATTGTAAAGGTTAATTTGCAAGGAAAAGGCGGCTAATGCAACTGGAGGATGCAAAGGAAAATGATTTCTCTGACAAATGAGCTGCTCCTTTTGGTGGCCGGGTATGAAAAATTGGAACAACGCAAAGGTAGCATAGTTAATAGCGTAGTGGCAGAGGAAAAACAAAAGAGGCAATTGCCCCAAACATAATGGGGGTTAGCTAGAACCTGTGGAGTAGTCTAACAGCTCCCATTAAAGCAGAAGGCAAAGTGTTTGCCATGATTAATGGAAATGCTTACATCGGCTTGTTACTTTTGGAGCTACTGCTGAATGAAGAGCTAGCCCACTTCTACCAATGGTGTCAGCAAAAAGACCACTTTATGATCAAAGAAAATAAATCAAAATTGTGCCAGTTTTGAAGGTTGCATAGTAGAACATAACGGGCACTTAGTACTGGGAGTGACAAGGCACTTTGTACCAAAAGGTGCCATCACCGCTGCCTTGGTTCATCATATGTGGGTCCATGTTGTGTTTTTAAAAACAAAATGTCTTCTGCTTCTTTATATTTCCATGATCATATCTAGTTTAATAATTTTTAAGCACCTACTATATCTTTCCATCCATTCTTAGTTCACCTGCCCACGCACACTTCAGGCAAAAATGGGGTGGTGGGAAATGGAAGATTATAAAATCTGGTAAACATAAAAATATTTTCTTTTTTTGCACAATACTGCCTTTATAAATCTATACCACGTCTTTTCATCAAATTATCTCCAAGGCAGTTTGCAAAAGACATGAGCTATAGAAGAAACTTGCAGCTCCAGGCTCATTTCTCACTGAGTTCTCAGCAGTGGAAGCATTAAAAAAAGGGGTTAATTTGTTCATTTATTTGTTTATATTACTTTTATCCCGCCCTCCCCGCCGAAGCAGGCTCAGGGCGGCTTACAACATTATTAAAATCAACATACTTTATAAATACATAAAACAGTACAATCACTCAATCAGTCACAGTTTTCCAATGGTGGTACAGCATGCTAAAGCCTCCATCTCCCTCGTAGTTCTGTTGCTGTCCTTAAGATTACAGCTTAATTAGGGTCCCTGAAATGAAATCGGTGGGTGCTGCCACAGATTCATGACCAGAAACCAGCACTTTTGACAATGCATAACTCACACGCTAAGAGTTGCTAGTTTGGTTGGCTTTTTTTAAAAGCATGAGACAAATGAGCGGAGAATAGACCTGTCGATGGCAATTAGCGATACAGTTTTGATACTATTAGCCTGTTGCAGCAAAAAAACAACAGAAGTCTTGTGGCAGCGCCTTGAAGATTTGCCAGTCTTTCGGATGCCACAGTACCTCCATCTCCCTCCCTTGCCCAGATGCTGGGGCAAAGAAAAAATCTGGGGGAATCAGCTGCTGTTCAAGAGCATGCTTGATTAGATGGGCTGCCCTAGCAAGGCATCTCTTATTACGCAGATGGTCTGGCTATGGTTTCATAGGGAATGTAGTCAGGGGCCTCTTCTTTGTATAGTTAGTAAAAATCCATATTTCATATATCCCATAGCTGAGCCCTGATATTTAAATCTTGGCTCAGTGTCACACCAGATTGCACCAGTGGGCCAGATTCTATCTTCCTCTCCCTTTTCAAATTATAATTTGAAAATGAATTATAATTTTCAGTTTCAGTCAGCCTGGAGCCCAGAGGGCTGTGACTTTCAGTCTCAATAGAACAGTGCTCTTGTCAAGCTCAGTCCTGAATCAATTATCCACCTAGGAGAGATGTGTCTCTTTGTGCAAGCCAGGGAAATGGAACAACATGGACCAGACGCACACAGGAGAGGTAAGAGTAATGAACACTGGGGAGGTTTAATGAATTTTAGCCAAGGAAGAAAAAACGCACATATCGGAGGGGGAGGGACTCAAAGGCATGGATCTCCTTGACAATGAAAGCAGCATGGATCTCCTCGCCAATTAAGGTTAGATGGGGAAACACAAGTCAGTACCCCATCTATTGAATGATGTTTGATTGATGGGGCTGCAGGCTAGGACTTTCTCCATAGTAGCATTAACCTCTGGAATTTTCTTGTAATGGAGGAGGCCCTGAGTAAAGGCTTTACCAGGAGACAGATTACTGCACAGATTTTCTATACTCGTTCCATTTTTCACCCTCAATAAAACAAGACTTTGACACTGTTTTAAAACTGTGTTTGAAGGGAAATAACGATGCACACACCACCATGGGAATGGAGAATTGGCTTTCCTGGTGAACTGTCTTTACTTGTTCACTGGAGAGTGCTCCAGTCAAGATCATGGGGTGTTCTTCTCTCCCTCCACTAAGGAGGTAGTCATGTTGCCTGAGCTGGACTAGGAGTCACGTTCCACTTCCTCCTTACAGCCAATGGTTATTATCCCAGCCATAAACATGTGCCAGACTCAGCTATAAAAGCAGTAACACTGAAGTAAGAAATGAAGGCTAACCCTGGTGGTAACCAAGAGCCTGTCTAACGGGTGGGTTATGGACCACTGTTAGGTGAGCAAGTATGAGGAGAATTCATCAGGTGAGGAAACTGTCCACTCTCCCTATCAGTTGCCCTCCAGTGGTCCAGATCATGGAATGTTATTGAGCAGTGTCTGGAGACCCAAGTGGGTATAGGTAGGCTTTGTCAGTGGAGGCAAACAAGGTTGATCTCATAGTGTCTGGAAAAGCTATACAAGGAAGACCAGTCGACTGCTCAACATACCTCATAACTTGCTGCTTGTGAACAGAGGGCCCACTCCCCCAAAGTGAATGAGCAAATATGTTCTAGGGTAGGGAGAAGAGATGGCTTTGCAACCTTATATTCTTCTGCAGTGCTGCTGCTGAACCATCTAGCAAGCAAGGTCTTGAAAGGCTTGTTAGCTCTGCCTCTAAGTCCATAGTCACAAACTTTTAAAGGGCCATGCCACTATGAAGGTATATCATAAAGTTAATGGCAGGCCTTTTCCTTGGGATGGACAGGATTAGGGCAGAATGGAGGAAGGGTGAACTCCCATTACTTATGCTAAATCAGAGGTTGCCTTTTGAATTGAAAGGAGGATCAGGATATAAAACAGTACAACCCTGATAGCAATAGAGCACCCAGCCAAGACTTTACAGGCTGAGGTGATATCCACCAAAACTGCTGATTTTTAGAAAAAAAGGGGAACTTCTTAGGTTTTCAAAGGGAGTCCTAGTAAGGGTTTAAAGAAGTATTGTAAGTTGCCAGTTGGGAAACCTATGTACCAGAGGGGGACCCAGCAGGGAAACCACCCTCAAAAAGTACTTAATGTGAGGGTTGGTCCCCAAAGAGGCATGGCAATCTAGAGAGATCATGGAACCTAGCACTGCCACTGCTCTGTTAAGATGCTGAGCCCCTCTTGCAGAAATTCCAGGATGGCTGGCACTTGGGCTGCTAGGGTGAAAACACCTTTGTCCTGACACCTATCCAGCAATATTTCATTGTTCCCTGGCAGGCCTATCTGCAGTCTCTTCTGTCATAAAACCGTGCTTGAAAACCTCGTTCCCTGGCAGACACCCGTGTACCTATGAATTGGGAAAGAAGGCTGAGATGACAAACGGGAGCCTCCACCACTTGTCGCAGCAATGATTCCTGTTCTGGGGAAAGGACTACTCTTGCCTGGCCTATATCAGTCACTATGCTTACATGTTGTTGCTGGCAAGCTTAAATTAGGTGGCTCTATTGACCACAAACATGATGGCCCAAAAGAGAGGCAATATTTAGCTCTGTGTTTCGAGTGGGCCTCACCTGAGGAAGCAGCCCAGACAAACGTGTTCTGAGACAGGTGTGTCAGCACACAGTGGGGCCAGATGCAATAAGCCAGCCTGAGAAACTTGCACGGCATGGTGTCAGTGCCTGCCATATATTTCAGTGCATACCCTGTATTCTTATGTGCCTCTGCTATACCAGTATATTACTCAGGCTTTGAGCCTATACACCCTGTATTCTTATGTGCCTATGCTATACCAGCATGCTAATCATGCTTTGGGCCTATTCATATTTCGCCTTGCTTTTAGCTTCCCCACAGGTCCTGCCCGGGAGTTAACAATGGGCCTCTCACCCAGCCCTCAGGAATGTGGAGTCAGCTACCGCCCACCACCCCGCCTCCCTTGCTTGCTTGGCTTATGCTTTGCTTGGCAGATTACCCGCGCCTGTGCAGACGGCTAGCTACCTTCTGGCCCCTTATCTTGTGTCTTAGCCTTGAAACATGAAAGGGTCTGGTGTGGAGAGAAACTGTTTGCTGTTACGGTCTCAGGTCTCTGTGAACTGATTTTTTAGAATGTTCAGCATCATTATTTCCTGAGAAAAAGGTTTCCCGCGTATTCTCTGGGAACTAACCCTCCTTTTTGTTAGCGCCATCAGCACTATAGTCTGACTGGCAGACTATCTGTAACCGTTTGTGAGTTTAGTATATCAATGCATGTAACCCTAAGCATCTCATTACTAACAGAAGAAGTGTATGACTCCAATAATCTTTTCTACAAGTAAAGGACTTTTATTTACAAGACCTGTTGTGGACTATATTCATTGGGGCATTCTCACACTTGGTCCTGATCGGGACAGGTAAATCAAGGACTGTACTATAACAAAATTAGTCAGGACGATACTTTGGTAAGGGAACTATGGACTGTGTACCATGCTACTGTGCACAGTTTGTCCTCTTGCTGTAAGTAGGATCCTGCTATGTCATTTCTGCATTGTATAATGTGTCATATTAATCCTCATGCTTTATTTTAGCTGTATTCAGATTTCTGCTTGGTTCCGGATTTCTGCAATCCGCAGCCTGCTGCATTGTTTATTGGATGCCCCATGCTGTTAATTGTATTGACTTTCACCCTGTAATCTGTCTTGAGTCTCATTTAGAAAGGCAGACTATAAATAATGTAAATGAATACAATAATAAAAATAAATGAATCTCCTAGGGGAAATGCTGTTAGAATGGATGAGAAGGCTTCCGTCTTGAAGTGTCTTACCTTGAAGTACCTGTTGACCTTCAGAAGGTTGAGAATGGCTCTGACATCTGTATTTTTCTGTAGTTCAAGAAAAAGATGAATGTGTATCCTGCTCTCTTTGGTCAAGAGGGACAGGCTCCATGGCCCAAATGTGGAGAGCCTTTGTATGGCTTTAGCCATAAGAATGCATCTCACTGCATTTGAGGAGGAGGAGGAGGGTAGGAGTCAGTGTTCCCTCTAAGCTGAGTTAGTGTGAGCTAGCTCACAGTTTTTTAGCCTCCGGCTCACACATTTTTGCCTTAGCTCAGGAAAGATGGCTCCTGAGCAAACTGATGCAGTAGCCAAATCGCTCACTCACAACTTTAGTGCCAATTAGCTCACCAAGTCAAATTTTTGCTCACAAGTCTCCACAGCTTAGAGGGGGCATTGGTAGGAGTATCTTGAAGTACTCTCAAAATCTACAGGGAATATCTGAGACAGACTGGGTTCTTCTGACCCAGTGATCTGAAGTGGGGAGGTTCCAAGACCAAAATGCCCCTAATGGGGGCAGACAAGATCTCCTCTGTGGAGCAATCAGGATTTCTTAGTATTCCCTTTAGCAGGCAGAGAACCAGAACAAGGGATTCTGTCCATTAGGAAGCAGGTTCACTTTGAAGAATGAACTAGCCAGACCTGGACTAGGGAGCACATTCCACTGCCTTTCTTCTGCCTCTACAAGACCAGGTTCTTCCTGGTCTGCTCCTCTGATGGTTCTGGTTGGTGGGGATTAATTTACTAAATAGAATGAGAAAGGCCCTAGTTGCAAATGAGCTGTTGTCACTGTCAGACTCACAGCTGCATCCTCTCTTCCCAGGTTTCCTGGGAGTGGAAAAAGTATCAGGTCAGTTGCCTGATAAATCAGCTCTACAGCCAGCATCTGCCCCCTTCCTTTTCCCTTTTCCTGTTCACACTCCCATTTGTCTGGATATTGAACCACACTTTGACTTAACAACAAACAGTGCTACTAATGTTCCCTGTTTGGCCAGCTAATCCAGAGGTACTGCAGTAGTTCCTAGGTCCATCTGCCTCAGGCCTCGGGAAAAGAATATGGCTACCAAATTAGTTTTCACCTCTATGAAGTTTTAAGGAAATAGCCTGTTTGGGAGTCTCTCCAGTGTTTGTGGAGCACTCTGGTAGAAGATCTAAGCACAAAGTAGTCCTTATATCATGCAAGCTACAGTCCAGGGAGAAACAGCACTTTTCTCAAGCCCCTTTCAGCTCTTCCCCCCACTTCTTAAACAACTGTCTCCACTGTAGAAGACACATGGACACTCTCTTTTTAAAGCAGCTGTTTTTTAATACTGTTACTGAAGACTTTTCTTGAGGTTCCATGATGTGTTTTATTGTATTTATTTCTTGACAAATTGCCATGGGGGCAGTTCTTTGGTAAATTTTCAGAGACATTTTAAAAACAAGTTATCAGTGGAGAAAAAGGTGCTCCTTTGCCCTAGAGGTAGATTTCGTAGCAGAAAACACTGATCTGGGATAGGAGCACCACATGTCAAGTATCATAAAAGATTAAAAAAAACCTCTTGTTAATAAGGTATGTGTAATCAGCCATCTAGCTGCTGGCCCTCGCACTGACTACTAAAAGAAAGCATCACTAGCTGGAACAGGTCATAAAAAGTGAGGGTAGATCTAAGCAGTTGCTGCCATTTTGGTTTGCTTTCTAGTAGTAGTCAGGGGAGGGGCTGCAGCTCAGGGTCTACCTCAGATTCTGGAGAGTGGCTACCATTCTAAGTAGACAGTACTGATTTTGATAGATCAAAACTCTGATTCCGTATAGTTTCATGTGTTCATGTGGATAAAGAGGAGCTGAAACTCCATCCTGGCCCTTACCTATCTTTGCAAGGTAGAAAAAGCCAATCTGAACTGCCTTACACTGAAGAAGACTATTGGTTCATCAAGGTCAGTAGTGTCTACAGACTGGCAGCAGCTGTCCAGGGTCTCAGAGCAGACGTCTTTCACATCAGCTATTACCTCATCCTTTTTTTACTGGAGACTGTACCTGGGACCTTCTGCATGCCAAACAGATAGTCTACCACTGAGCCACAAGCCCCTCCCTTTCTATGACAGGCTCTGTTGAACGTTCCAACATTTGCTAATATATCAATCTCATACCATTGTACTTGCTAAGCTGAATCCACACAAAAGCAATGGAAGCAGTTTGGTGAAGAAGCTAAAAATGTCAAATCCCTTTCACAAAAAGTATACTTCCTAAGATTTCCTGGAGAGAGAGAATGATTAAAAACAGTGGGGTAGATCCTATCAAGCACAAGGGAACCAGCCCTATCTGAAAGAAAATTCTCACCTTGCTTCTGCTGCTGTACGTTTCTTGTCTTTCCTCATGCCCCCCTCATTACAGCATGCCGGGGGGGGGGTCGTCTGAAGTGGAAGAGAATGGCAAAAAGTAGCCCCCCCCCCACTCCTGTAGGCAAACATACTTTCTGCAAGCAGAAAAGGTTAGGACCTATACTAGTACAGGCACATAGCGTAGATACAGCTGTGACAACAAAACATTAGAGATAAGAAACTATAACTCATAAAATAATCATAGTCAAAGACACTGAAAAGGTTTAATTAGAAAGGCTGCCTTCCCTTTCAGAAACAGGAGTTTGTGCACAGCAAGTGGCAGTATATTCATATATAATTAGGAATCATCTTAAAAGGCCTATCCATCTGTCTTCAGGATTATTACTCTGAATCACAATAAGCTTTAAAATGACAAACAGAAAGTCTGAAATGAGCCTGAGGTTGTAAAAGGTAGCCATTGGGTTGGACCCCCTAAAATTTCCACAGACAGAAGGATTTCCATCCTTGGAGGGTAACCTCCCCACCTCTCTGCTCCAGCAGCAGCCCACAATGCAGGAGAGTTGGATGTCTTGTCGTGGGAGGTGGGAACTGGTGAAAATTGCCCGTCTCCCTGTGCAGAACTATTAGGTGGGATGTGAGCCAATATTTTGAAGTAAACACATTTTACTCTTCTGATCCTCCAGCTCCATTTTCAGCTGTAAGCACAGTAGCACTGAGAAGAGGATGAACTGGTAGGTAAAATACAACGTTATCACAGGTGCTAGTGAATAATGACAGGTGATGATACTGAACCCCAATGCAGCCAGTTGGTTCTCTATGGCACCAAGTGAATTCTTGCCAATGACTAAATTTGAGCCTGACTTAAGGGTCTGATACTGGACTGAGCAGATGAGAGTACAATAGGGTCGTTCTAGCCTTCTTGGCAAACACCTCAAGGCTGCTTAGTGTAGTGATCTCCAGCCCATTGGTTGGGACCCTCAGGTCGGCTCACAGAGCCCCACCAGCTGAGTCACGAGCCACTCCAGGGCTGTGTTCTTTGCTGCCTTTTGGAAGGCAATGCCGCTAAGTGCACGAGAACAGGGGTGACACACCTCCTGACTCACTCTGCAGATACATGGTCCAGGGCAGAAACCTTTTTCCTGGTGCAGAAACCCTTTTTAATTGAACTAGGAAGTACTAGTTTTTAACATTCTCCAGAAACTGAACAGATTGCTTAGGTCTGCTCCACAATAAGATTAAACAGTAAGTGTTGGCATTCATTAATCCTGCAAAATCTTTCAGCCCAAACGCATCCAAGAATAAAATATGTGTATCAAAGAAAAACAAAAGCTGCAAAAACAGAAAAAGAGGTGGCTTGGACAGCCTTCTTTCTACCAAACAATGTGCAATACACATAAGTTCACAAATGCACATTACCCTTGACCAATGGCAGCTTGAACATATAAACTGACTTAGTTAAAAAGTGCCATGGTTTAAGATAATGTGAAGATATTACAAAAGTTCTTCCTGCAGTGCCTGTTCTGCATTGGCTGATGAACACATACATGGGAACAAATGCTAACACTGCAATCCTAAGAACATTTTCCTGGAAGCAGACCTTATTGAATAGACCCAAGCAGGATTCTGAGTTGGTGATGTGGAATGGTATAGCGTAGCCCGATCTCGTCAGATCCTGGAAGCTAAGCAGGGTCAATACTTTGATCGGAGACCACCAAGGAAGACTTTTCAGAGGAAGGCAAACGCAAGCGACCTCTGCTTATTCACTTGCCTTGAAAACCCTATGGAGCCACCATAAGCAACTTGATGGCACTTCACACACACAAAGGAATTCTGAGTAGGATTGCTGTCTAGGTGACTTTGCCAAGATGGAAAAACATGGGAAACAGCACTTATTTTAGATCCAGTTTGGAGACGCATTTGGTTTAGGTCAAATTTGTCCCACAGCCATGGTTCCTGTACTGTTCTTCATACTTTTGGAACACACCCTGGCATGAATCCATTCTTTCTCCGACTTAAGTGGTTCTTCTGTTGGAGGAAAAACTGTTTAAATTGGAGGAAGGCTTCAAAGTTTGGTAAGTGGAGTGGTAGGAAAAGGGTAGGATGGATCCAACCCACTTTCATTTCCTTACATAACTATGCATATATAGATACACACTCATCATTTTACTGTGTTACACTGGGCTTTTCTGGAGTTGCTCTGTATGCAGAGAAAGCAAGCAGTACAATGATCTGCCCTCCCCACTCCTGATGACTTTTGCTAACCATGGGTTGTTTTTCAAATCCTGGAACAATACTCAGCTTTCAGAGTGTAAAAGCCGGCATCAAGCTATCATGAATGCCGAAGGAAATGAGAAAACAGAGTGATAAATCAAACCAGAAGCAAAATCATCAGCTTTTCATTTGCCACCCGAAATCTGAGGTAGGTAGATTTAAGGTTCCTGATTATCCTGGCTAGCAGAAAATCTTACCAAACAAGGTTAACCATAAAGCCTGATTTAGTAATACTCAGCATTTACTTAATCATATATCCAGCAGTTTTGTAATCTTTACAACATCCTCCCTGTAAGTCAGGAAAGTATTGTCTCCATGTTACAGATGTGGACTGAGGTTAGAAATAGTGGCTTGCCAACCAAATCCAAGAACAAAGCAAGATTTTAACCGAGAACCGCCTGGCTGACCCCATTATACCATACCAGTTCTGTATTGTGGATGCCTGCCTGTGTTCCCACAGCTCCCACGTAGGTCCCCCACTCACCCCTCCTCCAGCCATGAAAAGCACTGACACACACAACCACCAGTTTGGCTTTTTTCCTCCAGGACTGTTTATAAATACAAAGCTGCTGCTTTTACACATCGAACTCGGCAGCAGCATTCCAGCTCCTGCACTGACCCCTCCTGCAACAGGCACAGAAAAGTCTCCGTTCTACTCAGTCTTATACAGTGTTGGTTCTTCACTCACTGCCTAGCTAGAGTCATCTTCTCCTTTCTTCGCCCAGTGAAGACTCTGACCATGCAGAAATCCGTACTGTGGAGAAGCACTGAGTGCTTGAGTATCGTAGGAAGTTCCTCTGAATACCCACTGGGAGAGGCAAACCCAGTCAAGCTCTGAAACGTGTAAGACCAGGCATGCTTCTCTGTGCCCACAGCTAGGCAGACAGAATGGCTTCGGGCGCCCTGTTCATCCCTTGGTTTAATGGAGAAGGGCCAGGCACTCAGAATGGCTGGGGACGTGGACTAGCTGAGCCCGGAAGAGTTTTTGTCTTTAATCCTATAGCATATGAAGCATGCCCTGGTCTTACGCCAGTTAGTCCTGAGATAGTGTCCCCTTTCCTTTTGTTGCTATTCATTCAAATTTTACTACAGTAGTAAATTGATGTCAAGCTGTAGCTTCCAGCAGCAAGAGTAGAAACACACCCGTCTTTCTTCTCCATGGAGTGTGACTGATTCTGTTCGCATGCTGCCTTTAGGCCAAGGTCCTGGCAAAGTTATAGGTTGGACAGAGGCAGCAGCAGGACAGGCAAGTGGAGCCTTCCTCGTGCAGGGCAGCACATAAATCCCTTTTGATGAGTTTCCTGAAGAGGCTAAACATTCATGCACGGCAAGGGAAACAGAAGATGACATCTGCAAGGCAAGGGCTGAGGGCAGCTGAGAGAGGGAGCAAGAGCCCAGATTATCCATGGGAGGAAAAGATAGGCCGGCTGATGTTGCTGTTTGTTGTCATTGCTGTGAGCTCCCATCTGCAAAGACAATGGATGGGGTTTAAACGCAAGTACGAACTCAAAAGGAGCCACTTCTTAAATTAAAAGAGAGAAAAAAGCACACTGTTTTGCATTTGTTTCAGTCAGTCAACCTTTATTGCCTACCACCCACAAGCCATAGAGAAGCAGAGCATTTGTTTCAGAGTACAAAATAAATGTTACGCGACCTGAATGGATAGGGATGAATCTTCAGCATTTGGTAAAGGGTGAACCGAGTCAGTTAATATCGAATGGCCATTTTTGAAATTCTCACTGTTGAGAAGGACTGCCGCAGTAAAAATGACTATCCTCCAAGAGATTCTGTTCTTATTCACAAACAGTCTGTTGGGTGTCACACTAGCTCTACTGAACTTGTGGAAGATCACTTTTGAAGTTTATTTTTTATAACAAACCCGCAACAATTATGGCTGAAACTTTGTATAAGCTAAAAGAAAAGGGGAGGCAAATTCAAGTAGGTATTAAGCGACTAGATTAGTTTATTTAAAGGACTTCACTCACTCGGAGTCTCAGAGCGGTTTACAAACCCCTTTCCCTTCCCCTCCCCACAAAAGACACCCTGTGAGGTAGGTGGGGCTGAGAGAGAACAGCTCCGTTCCCTTGAGAGAACAGCTCTGACAGAACTATGGCTTGCCCAAGGTCATCCAGAGGTGCAAGTGGAGGGGTGGGGAATCAAACCCGGTTCTCCCAGATTAGAGTCCGTGCACTTAACCACTGCACCAAACTGGATACTAATCCCCAGGGGTCCTTTGGGGCCGGAGCGAGGTGGAGCGCCACTCCGCCAGCTCAGGAGGGGCAGTAGGGCAGCCATGGGCCGAATCAGATTCTCTGATCTGATTCGGCCCGACACCGAATTGCCGCCGAAATTCAGTGGCAACTTTAAAAGTGGCTATAGGGGAGGGGGTTTGAGGGAGAGGCCCCAAACGCCCACCAAGTTTCAAGAAGATTGGACCAGGGGGTCCAATTCTACGGGCCTCCAAACAGGTTGCCCCCATTCCCTCCATTGTTTTCTATGGTGGGAAAAAGTAACGTTTTTTCCCACCATAGAGAACAATGGAGGGGATGGGGCAACCTGTTTGGGGACCCATAGAATTGGACCCCGTGGTCCAATCTTCTTGAAACTTGGTGGGTATTTCAAGGAGAGGCCCCAGCAGCTATCCTGCAAGTTTGTTGCCTCTCCCTCAAACCCCCTTTCCTCCAGTTTTTGTCACTGATTTCAATGGCCCATAGGGTATAATGGGGCTGAAACTGACATTCCCTTTCTGACACACTTCCAGTGATGTCAGGGGATGTGGCATATGCTAATGAGTTATGCTAATGAGTTATGCTAATGAGTTATGCTAATGAGCTCCTGCACCTCTTTTTCTACGAAAGGACCCCTGCTAATCCCTAAAAAAATAATAAGCAGTGTAAGCACACTGGGTGGGATCCAGGCTAAATTTTTCAATGGTTGAATGCAATTTTCCCACTTCCACTGCCACTCCCATGAAATGCTGTCCCTGGGGGCGACAGGGGATACTGAAGAATGACATGGGGGGGGGTGTCTGCAGTAAAAATTGCCCATTTAGTCTGAATCCAACCCATTATTTGTAAATCTCTAAAGACATTCAATGTAGTTTTCAAAAAAAACAAAAAAAGCAATGGGGAGAAAGACTTGGGATATAAAATACCAAAAGACTGGAACCAAATTTAGCTAAAGACTACCTCTAATTGAATTTTGGGCAATCTGATCTGAGGGGAAAGTTTTATAAGTTTCAGTTTTAGAGATATTTGACATCATACAAACTAAGCCATATTCATACATCAGTGCATGAGGTACTATATTCTGGTGCAGTCGTAAAATTAAACAGACTCCACATGTTATTTAGACCTGTCCTGTAATAAAGGAATATTGAAAATAATGAAGGAAATGACAGACTAACCCAAATTGCCTTCTAAACCCGATATCATTTTACTGTGGGCCTTGACTGTTGTATTAATTAAAGTATCATTAAGATTTGGAACTCTTAATGAACTTAGTAGCGGTTTGGTGTAGTGGTTAAGTGCACGGACTCTAATCTGGGAGAACCGGGTTTGATTCCCCACTCCTCAACTTGCACCTCTGGATGACCTTGGGCAAGACATAGCTCTGTACCAGCTGTTCTCTCAAGGGAACAGAGCTGGTCTCTCTCAGCCCCACCTACCTCACAGGGTGTCTGTGGTGGGGAGGGGAAGGGAAAGGGGTTTGTAAGCCGCTCTGAGACTCCTTCAGGTAGTGAAGGGTGGGGTATAAATCCAATCTCTTTTTCCTAAAATCACCACTGCTTCTTCCTAGAAAAAGCGGGTACCTTCCATCTCTGCTTGGGTGAAAAGAATTTGAACTACTGAGGCATTGTCAAAGCTGCCTTATGGAACTGTACCACAGATATATAAATTTGTTGAAAAGTCAGTTGTCTTTTTTTCTACATATTTTTTGGAGCAAGAAGTTCCATGATGATGTCCACCCTTATGCCTCCTCCTCCTCAATGCTGTAAATGTTGCAGTGAACGAAGTCCATGCTTTATATCACTGCTTATTAATGAGTTTTTGTTCTTGTATTTTTCTTGCATTGAGAGACGATGAAGCCTTAGGGTAAACAGGATTAGTAACGATCCTTAGTGAATAGTGGTTGCATTTATATTGCCTTCTATAGCCTAGTCCTATTAATATTTTAATATCGTTAATTTTTTATTTTCCAGTTTTTTAATGTACAGTAATTTGAACTGCGTTTGTTTCATCATAATAACAGGGGGGAAATATAGGTATGACAAAGATTAGATTGGGAGCTCTGGGGACAGGATCTGCGATGCTCTCCTTCTTGGGAGACTGCCTTGCTTGGTGGATATTACCGATTACCTCCATTTAGGGTGATAGGAAAGTCACAGACATAGAGGGAGAAATCAGCCTTTCGCTGCAACAGAGTCATGCCTGCCACTCTGTCTCCCTCCTGCTGAGAAGAATAACGACCCAAACACTGGATGTAAAGAGGCTGAAGGAGAGACTGGAACAGCATAACAACTGGTTCTGTTAGGAAATTTAGTGTTGCTATATGGATTCATGAATTTAGATAAAGCAAGTCACTAACAAGTGTAAAGCTGACAGCAGGAGCAAAGATATGGGCTGGGATGCAAAGACAGTTCAGCAGTTTTGACTGTCATTTGACTGTCCTGCTCAAATTTCCCAATTTCTACTGCGGAGACATGCTTAAAAGGCAGAATCTCCAAAAATCAATCTTTTTTTTTTGTCCATGGTTGACTTTCCAATCAGATCCACAATAGTAAACATAATTATGTACAACTGTGTAACAATAACGTCTCTTGAACAACCACCTCCTCTGGTCCGGGACTCAGTGGTCAGAGACAGTAAATGCATGACATGCGCACATGTAGCTTACCTGATGTCGTGAGGGAGGCAGGACTGGTCCAGGTTGTACTGGATCACTGCTAGTTTACACAGTGTTTTTAAGTTGGGACCTGAAGAAAGAGAAGCATACTATATGATAAAACTGTCCTTCATGAATGAAATGCTGTAGAAAACTTGTTCACTGGCACAAAGGGACAGAAAGGCTGTAGCTATTTCAGCCAAATTAAAACAAAACACGAACAGGAGACCAAACCTAGATAAAATAGCTACTGAAAGAGGACATGAGGAGGAAATGCTCACGTACTGAAGTCCAAGATGTACAAGTCTGAGTGATCCATCAGGTCAAATTCATCTCCCATGCCTTCCTCTGGGGATGGGCTGTGGGAAACAATGAGAACCCTGCCATCAATCACTATAATCCACATCAAATAAGGCTTGAATTTCAAATTCCTAGCAAGTTTCAGATTATTATGTGGAACGTCCTTTGGATAGGAAAAAAATCTGAACAGTGTTTGTCTACTAGTAGCAACAGGCTCCCTCTCCTCTCTCCTAACACTGCCAGCCATTCCAAAGTTGTTTGTTCTTAGCTCTTATTACTTGTATGCTGAAGAAGCCCTGCTTGCTTTGGCTTGCATCCAGTGCTATCACTCCTCTATGCTACTGGATACTTTTCTTGGCCTTTACATTTCCATTTTTTCTGCAGGATTCACTGATCAGCCTTGGTATTCTTGAAAGCTTTACAGAGGTACCTTGTAAGCCCTGCAAGGTGCTTTCGCACTCTTATGAATGAGTAATTCATAAGTGATAAATAAACTGTGTTGCTAGTTGTGTGAGAGGAACTAGGAGGAATAACCAAGGAGAAAAACCAGCTACAAATGACTTCAGCAAATGCCTGAGACAGCGTTTCCCGAGGTTGCCAACCCCAGGAGGCTTCTCTTAACACACAAAGACACTTACACAGGAAATGGCCATCTTGTCATTTTGGCTAAAGACATGGGCTCACAAAACGCATTACCGTACATGTTCTCTACACATTGCAGGCTGCAACCCACCCACCCCAACATTCCTTGATCAGTGAAACAATGGACTTGACCAGCTAAAAACTGGTTTGGCTGCCCAGAGAGGTTAACCCCATTTACAAGACAATGCTCCTAGCCAATGATGTCAGCTTCTGGCCCCAGGTATTCCTCTGACCATGCTAGGTAGAATCTAACATTGCCCAATCCCCCTTCTCCTACTGGACAAGAGCTAGTGCAGGGCAAACTTGCTCAGCATAAGAGCTGCATAGAACAGGGGTGGGCAAACTTGCTTAACGTAAGAGCCGCAGAGAATAAACATCAGATGTTTGAGAACCACAAGACATGAACAAATATTACCTGCTTTTATTGGAAAATAAGCAAATTTGCTTTTTATTAACATTAAATGAGACTGCCAAAAATAATAACAAAAGGGGTAAAAGCAGATATTGATAATGATATTAATTTGTCCAATGATATTTGTTTGCTAATGATATTTAGCTTCTCCAGCCACCCTGCCGGGAGCCACATAATATATGTGAAAGAGCCACATGCGGCTCCCGAGCCACAGTTTGCCCACCCCTAAGCTAGTGGGTGGACCAGCAAGGGGTGGTCTCAGGACAGGCATCTGGCCAAGCCTGCCCCCAGAGACCACCCCCCAATAAAAGAAAGCTCCCAGCAGCCAGCTCTCTCTCTTGCTTCGATGATCTTCTGCCCTCCCTTACCTTCAAGACTCTTGGTCTGCGCAGCCAAGGGCCTATATGTGCTGCTGCTGGCTCAGCACATGTGCTTCCCCCCCCCCCCATCTTTCTCCCAGCCTATCATTAATTTTTCCAGCGGAATTACACCAGAACTCTGGAGAGCTAAATATTGCCTTCTACAGGAAACCAACAATCTCCTGCTCATGCAAATGTTTCTTACTCTCTCTGATTTCCTAGTTCTTGTATAAAAGCATGTGTGCATCTGTATTGTTTGAATGAGATATAATTTCTTAGTAAAGAAACACTACTTTATCATTACATCAGTCTCCTTGTCTATTCTCTGGTTTGTCTGGAAGGGGCCCAACCTCTGTATACACAGGTGTGATCCGTTTATACCTATTGCCAGTTATTAATATTCATAATTCCCCAATATTGATTAAGGAATCAAGGCAATTTGGCTAACAACCTCAAACTAGAAGGCCCAAGTTTTGAGCGCCAAACACCTTTACAAATGCTAATGTGCAATGAGGTAACAAAAATCTGGAAGAGTTTTCCTGGGTTGCAAGAACAAAGGGGGAAAAAACCTTTACTGGATTTGGATAATTTATAAGAGATAATGCACAAGATTTCCTCCCCAATGCCCTAGTTGTGTCTTCCAAGGCCAAACACCCCCCACCCCCCACTACAGTATAAGTCAGAGTTCTTTTTGTCTCTGGGCAGAAGAAGCTGCCACAGTCACAGGGATGGGACACTGGAAAGCAGAGAGGAGAAATTTAAATGTGGTTTTCCTTCATGAATGGGCTTTCTTCATATTTAAGATTGGACTGACTACGATATTTGGGGGTGGAAGAGAAACCTTCCTGCCCCTGTTTAGCTAGTCAGATTGGCTACAGGGAATTTCTGCTTACCTCAGTACTGAGAAAGGAGAACATAGTTATGTCAACTACTTCCTAACAACAGTCCGGGAAACTCTGGTGTTCTCAGTACTGAGAAAGGAGAACATAGTTATGTCAACTACTTCCTAACAACAGTCCGGGAAACTCTGGTGTTCCTTGGAAGTTTACTGAGGTTCCACAGTAATGGTAGCTTGCCAGTCACTGCCTATCTTACCCTTCAATGTGCAGCTGCAATTGCTGATTGTGTTCTGAGATATGCTTTTAGTTCACACAAGGTGATGGTGAAGCCTCAGAGATGATACAACTTGACTGTATCTCAGAATCCCCTGCCACACATATTCTATAGCAGATGTGACAAACATGGAAAGGGTTTTCTGTAAGCAGGAAACTGGAAAACCACTGGAATAAATAAATATATAAACTGCCAATCAGATTCACTTTGCGGTTTTACAATGCTTCCATCCTATTACCATGTACTTTCATATTCAGCTTGTGATACTGGACTCTGTCCATACAATACCTGCCACCTCTGCTCCTGCCCACAGCACATAAGCCTCTGAGGAATCCTATTTTCTGTTAACCTTTCAACTCCGCCTGACTTTACATGCTCTCCATCCAGACTGATGCACTTCACTTCCTGTATTCTTGTCTGTCCTCATACCTGCTGTCCAGAATCTTACCAAGTCATTGTTAAGCACCTCACGTAATTCAGAAACAAAGTAATCTCTTCATGCTCTACTCGGGATTTTTAAGTGGAAACAAACTACTGCTCAGAATAGACAAGGGCAAGGAGATGCAGGAGATCTCATGGTTTAGGAAAGGAGAGACCTAAGCACGCAGGAAAGAAGATACTTTGGTGCTGGCCAAGATCTGTTTGTACAACCATCTGCTCAGCTGCTTGGTTTTCTCCAGCCTCTCTTCTCCCCTAGCAAATAAACAAGGCTCCTTGTGCTGCCCCCACAATACTCAGGGCCGGATGTTCTGGCACCATCTGGAGATTTCATTATCACAGAAGGTCACAGAGTCCCCTAGCAGGCAGCCAACTTGGGAGCAAGGGAGGGGAGGAAAATCACATTTAGGTTTGGTATCAGATCACTTCATATCACCAGTGAGGTCCGCTTTTCTCTGAAGCTGGAGGAAGTCATTAGAGAAAATTTAAAAACAAAAAACACCGAAATCATCTAAAAACAGAGACAGGAGCTGCGTAAGGCAGACTTTAAAAAACAGATGTCTTTTAACAGGTTTAAAGTGGGAGAAACTTGGTTTAAAAAAATAAATCAGCCTACTTCTTCCCTCACTGCTACCTTAACCCCAGGCCAGGGTACAGAAACAGCCAGACTAGATATCAATGGTTCATCAGGGGTCTTGGCTTCAGAAAGTACACTACTGACATAATCTGACTGTATGAATGCCTGCCCTGTAAAAATCTTACTGTAACCACTAGTATTTGGAGACAAGACTGGAAACTGAACTACGAAGTAATTTTCTGTCCTTATTACGTTACAGCTATGAATGTTCCTGCCACCCGCTCCTTTTTTCCCCTCTGAAATCTCAGCTTGTCAAGTCTCAGATGCTGGGGGCTACAGTGAGCTCTACTCATCCTTGCTTATTTTCATTTATATTCTGCCTTTCTCGCAGAGATTCAGTTATACATTCTGCAAAGCAGCACTCGCATTTTGAATTTGCCACTAAATCCCCTCTCATTCTCAAGTGGAGGGAAGAGAGGAAACACTTTCCAATCTGCTGGATGGCATTTTATTGCTCAATTTGCACATAATATAAAACACAACGATCCAATATTACTTTAGAGGGATTTGCACATATCCTTGCTTAGTACAGCTGTTTCACTCTCAGACTTAATCATTAACTCACAAAACTTCTTATGGACACAATCTAAACACAAAACCATTTTATATAATCAGAATATCTGACCCTCCAGTATGATTTTTTTCCTCACCACTTGGGCGCAATGGTTTTGATTCTGGCATAACAGGCTAAACAGCAATATTAGCTGAAATGTTCTCAGTAACATCTCCTTCTCAAGTTATTACTAGATGAAAGTGCTGTAAGGGATGGCCCTATGTCATTTTTTCAATACTACACAACTGCAATACATTTAACCTACTTTCAGATTTCCCGCTTGTCAGGTTAACATTGAAGTTTATTTCATTGTTACTGGCAGCAGAATCCTCTGATGCTTCATTTTGTCTATTGCAGGAATGGTCAACTGAAAGGATACAGATTGGACCTGGCTCCTGAAATAGTTTATTTGGCACCAGATAGTTCTACCAAACTTTAATCAAACGATGACTTTAAAAAACACCAAGGTACATGTAAATGAAAAGATGTCTTCGTACACTGAGAGTCAGAGCGCTGTAGTGGCTAGAGTGCTAGACCAGAATACGGAAGAGCCAGGTTTGAATCCCTGCTCTGCTGTGGAAGCTTGCTGGGGGATCCAAGGCCAGTCTGAACTGTCAGCCTGAACTCCCTCACGGGCTGGTTGTGAGGTTAAAATGGAGAAGAGAAGGATGCTGTAAACCACTTTTAGGTCCCCACTGGGGAGAAAAGTAGGGTGCAAATGAAGTAAATAATGTTACAGATCACTTTGGATTGTAATGTCCTGGGCTGCCAGCTCTGGATTGGGAACTACCTGGAAATTTGAGGGGTGGAGCCTGAAGAGGGCGGGGTTTGGGAAGGGGGAGGATTTCAATGGGGTATAATGCCACAGAGTCCACTTTCCAAAGCGGCCATTTTCTCTGGGCGAACTGACCTCTGTAGCCTGGAAATCAGTTGTAATTCCAGGAGATCTCCAGCTACCACCTGGAGGGTATTAATATTAAAGCACTGTGTAATGAACAATAATATAATCAACTTTTTGTTGTTGTTGTTGTTTTCCAATATATTGGTATGTATAAAGAATCCCTACCAGCTGTGAATCCTGTTAGGCTGAATGCCACGGATTCCCGCTATTTTCTAAGAGCATTATTTGATGAATATACTGAAGCTTACAATATATAACAGACTGAAAACAACATTAGAATCATAGATTTCTTCTATTCTGTAAGACCTGAGGAAGGCAGCAGAAATGAGTCAACACTGGCTCTCCTTGTCTTGCTAATTTTCTGCATCTTCATTTCGTCTAGACTTTCATGTCAACTTATAACCCCCTATGGGGCAAACATCGTACTTTTTTGGGGAAAAGATTTTCTCTTGAATGTTTTGTATTTAATTTACATTGCAATTATTGTGACTGGGTAATGATAAATTAGCATTACAAATACCAACATAATGGAAGAAAAAACCCAAAAAAGTTGAGTTGATTTAAGGTTATATTATTATTCATTACACCATGCTTTAGTGTTAATATTTTCTGTCATTCACACTGCGGTCCTCTTGTTATTTATTTATTTAGATTTATACCCCGCCTAGCCAGCAAGGCCGGCTCTAGACGGCTAACAACCAATATCTTGTTGTATTCTTACCACCTGGAGGGTGGCATCCCTATAAGAATATGCCCAAATTCCCATGTTCCATAATCTGTAAAGCACTGACTGCGAGAGCCATTGTGGTGTAGTGGTTAAGAGTATTGGACTAGTATCTGGGACATGCAGGTTCAAGCCTCATTCTGCCAAAGAAGCCTGCTGGATGTCTGTGGGCCAGTCACACCCTCTCAGCCTAAAGTACCTCACAGGGTTGCTGTGAGGATTAAATGGAGAAGAAGAGAATGTTGTCAGCCACTTTGGTTCCCCACTGGGCAGAATGACAGGATATAAATGAAGTAAGTAAATAAATAAAACAGACCGTGCCACCTTTATTAAGAAGCCTGAACAATTGCGAGGAGGATCAATTTGTGCAACAAAATATGCTTCTGGCTCTCAGATCACTGCAGAAAATGCAGAAACTGGACATCCCTGGCCTTTTGTTCCTAGGGAACCAGTTTATTCTATACTGAGTCTAATACAGAGCCTTAAGCATGTCACTAGTGGCCTTTAAGAAGACAAATGGTGTGCTCTTCATTTTTACTCTTCTGCGCCTGCCTTTTTGACAATTTTAAAATATAAAACAGCACTCTGGTGTCTAATCCATTACGACCCTAGCACCTTCCATAGTCAGTAGATCTGTCCGCACTTCCATTTATATGCTGCTTAACTGATGTATTTAGTAAATTCAATAAAGCACGGAAAGAGGTTCCACATTTTATATTCTTCATCGTGACCCTCAGGAATCAGTCTCAGAATAATCAGCATTCCATTCAATCAACATCTATTAACAAAATCAAAGTAAGGTAAAAACAAATGGGGGAGGCGGGTTTAAAAGATTTAAAACAGACTAAGGCCGAGAAGTGAATACAAAGGAAAGAAATGAAAATGAACCCCAGCACTGATTTAAATAATTGGCAAACTGATGATGGATGAGAAAAAGGAAAGAATGAAAAAAAGAGAAAATACAAGAAAAACTCTCCAGCATCACTGAACAAATTAAAGAGAGTAGTTAAGCAGCTAGTTGAGGTTCTCAAGGGGTGTGGAACAAAAGAACATCTCACACACTCCTTCATAGTCAGACTACGGGGTTCACATGCACAGGTGGCTTCGACATGCCAACTTTAACATCCCTTGGCTAAATTTTCATCACCCCATACTAAACTGTAGATTCCTTAAGCAAAAAAAGGGGACATAATAGAACTTCAGGACTGGAAGGTGATGTCCGAATTTAAGGTGGGCATTAACATTTTACATTAATATCAAATCCACTCAGGCAACAATTACATGGAAAAGCTAACAATTTTATGTCTCAGCTAAGATATATGTTTTGATAGGGATCTTCAATTTCTTCACCAGAAAATGGAAGAGCACTTTGACTTTACTAATTCTTACTTGGAAAAAAGAGACGATGGAGGCAAGCCCATCCCTACCAAATTGCTCCAGCCTTGGCAAGGACAATACATAAGAACATAAGAGAAGCCAATGTTGGATGAGGCCAATGGCCCATCCAGTCCAACACTCTGTCACACAGTGGCCAAAAATACCAGGTGCCATCAGGAGGTCCACCAGCGGGGCCAGGACACTAGAAGCCCTCCCACTGTTGCCCCCCCTCAACCACCAAGAATACAGTGCATCACTTGCCCCAGACTGATATCTGCTGTCAAGAAGAGCCAGCTACCTGAACTTAAGAGGAAACCCTTTAAAACACAGCCACAATGTTGTCATTTCCAAGGCAGGATAATCTACTCCTATTTCACATCCACATGGCAGGAAATTTTAATGCCTTCCTTATCTATGGGAGAGGGGAGACAATGTATACTGCACTGTAGACAAACCTTAGGGGTGAAGAGATGTCAGCGTTTATGGCCAAGAAGATCTGCTGAAGAATGAGACCAGACATTAGGGTGAAAGGCTCCCATAAGTGAATATCTTGGGTACCTCCTTTACTATCAGTCAAACAAGCTAGTGGGACTGCTTGCTGTTTCACATGTGCCCGGCCAGTTAATTAACACAGAAGTAGTTCACACTGGAAGGAAGGTTATCTGTACACTTTGCTCAGCCAAAGTTAGATAAAAGATGGCTGCAGCAAAAGAAGGCAGTCTGAGGAAGCAAAGTCTCTCACAAGGATTACTGGATGCAAAAGAAAAACCAGCTAAGTCCATGTGAACCCAATCAAATTTATTTGCAAGTCACCACTTCATATTATGTACAAAACACAACATTCCGGGGGCCCTAGAAGTCAGGAAATAGAGGGCTTGAGGCCATTCAATCACATTCACAACTCCTTTGGGACAGATCAGGCAGACAGTAAAACAGCTCTTCTTGCAGCTTCCATTCGTCAACACCATGCAGTACATTGTGCTTTACAAGTCCCTTTTGCTGAAGCACCATCAAGCTGTGTTGAATATTAGATATGGTTTAGCATTGGTGTCTTGGGACAAAGCTTCTTTATTTTGAAATACACTCATCTGGCTATTTATGAAGTAATGCTTACTTAACGCTAGTTTTCACAAAATTGCCTTAGCTGTTTTCTTTTTTAAACTGTTGTTACAGGAGTGCAATTAGGTTTACAGATATAATCACTAAGAAACCAAACGTGCTCCCTCTCTTGGATGTGGGAAAGAAGAGAGCTGAGGATCAGCAACTCTAGGATGAGAACTGTTTCAAAATCTCTCTAGCTAGAAATCTGACAGGGGCTAGGGCTTCCAAAGGGTATATCCTACAGTGTTTGTATGCAAATATAAGCATGGTTAAGCAGGGATAAACAGATTTGCAAGATCTGTGGAAAAGATATTTATTTATAGAGCCTCCTGTGGACAGAACATACAGATTTGTAGTCTGTGGGAGAACTACTGGGATATATCTGTGCTTCCACCAGGATTACAGGCTACACTGACAGAAAACACAATTGAAGTAGCACTCTGAGACTGAAATTGTACCAGTTTTTTTCATAGAGCTGGAGATAGTATGATACAGCAGTCATTTCCCCACTGTGAGGACATCATCCTAGTTCAGTGTCTCATAAGCAAGTTCTGCAGGTATCTGTAGTTAACCTCCCCCCCAGTAAACCTGGTTGACCTAAGTTAACAGTGGAACAAAAATACATTAGTGTGTACACCATGGGAAAAAGCACTTCTACTTTACCACCTTCAAATGTCTTAAATGGTCTTCAACTACAGAGCCAAACAATATATTACAATTTTTAAAGATTTGGCTTCTTTTTTAAAAAAATGGGAGAGCCTAAATGGGCCCAGAATGGCACTATGGGCTCAGTCAGAATGGCCCTCCTTTCCCCCTTCCTCATGCTCTATTTTGACAATGGATCTAGAGGCTGGGCTGTTATTTATCCACTAATGCTTTCCCTAATCCCTTGCTCTGTGCTGAAATTTTATCTCCCCCCTCCCCACTTCCTGGTGACCTGTGGCCTTCAGGACAATACAAGTTGCAGAAATCTCTTCGTTTACAACAACTTCCTGGAAAACGTCTTATCAAGCCAGCCAGTTCCAGAGCCTACTTGATAACCGCTCAAAGGAAGTGAACCAAGACCCCTTCTCCCTTATTCTCTTTCCCTCCAGATAGCAACAGTCCTCTCAGACCAGCAGTAGAGATGAAAAACTGTACTGTACAATGAAATGGTTTGAAGTATAACCCAAAACAATTAAGCACAAAATAGACGCTTCCAGCACATTCTTATTCCGATATCACAATACTAAAGGCTAATGATTAAATAGTAGTACATGTTCTTAGATCAAGATGGGTAGCTGTGTTAGTCTGTCTGTAGCAGTAGAAAAGAGCAAGAGTCCAATAGCACCTTAAAGACTAACAAAATATGTGACAGGGGATAAGATTTTGTGAGTCTGAAGAAGTGAGCAGTGACTCATGAAAGCTCATACCCTGCAACATATTTTGTTAGTCTTTAAGGTGCTACTGGACTCTTGCTCTTTTCAAAAAGTTCTTGAAACTGTTGTAAGTGATACTGCATCCTTTAGGTACATTATTAATGTGCTTCTGTAACACAAGCAAGAATTATTTTGTTAGACAGCATACAAGCAATTTATTAAGTCCCATTCTCCTTCTTCTACCTTAAAAGCAAATTTCAGTATTTCTGTATTAAAAACCATATTCTGAATAATGGTCTACCTCATTTGTTAACTGAAATTTATAAAACATGTTAAACATGTAATATCAATAAATCTGCTTACTACACCTGGTTGGTCTGGTGCTGAAAAGAAGGTATATTGCAGTGGAGTGAAAGATTAAGTGAAGTAATCTTATACTTGGTATAGGAAGGAACACGGTGTATGAAATTAACCTACTTCCCAATAGAACTACTTTTGGGGAAGGGCTGTGGTTGGGTTTTGCTCTGTTTTAGAGTTTGATACCATGCCCAGTTAATCTTACCTACTCTGACCCTCTTCTTGTGGCACACTACGGACTGGACTAATACGTTTGTGGAGGCCTGTGCTTCAGAGAGAAGTTTGAGTTGATGCCTTTCTAGTTCCTTCCACCCCATAATGGAAGGAATACTTCATTAATGGAACTATCTGCGCAACACACAAGATCAGTCATATTCAGTCAGAGGTGCAGTCCCTCTCTCCAAATATCCTGATTTCCATACAGGCCAATACGTGATGCTACAAACGAAGCAAGAGGCAGTGGCCGGAAAGACCAGTGCAAACCACTGATGCTTAACCCATGAGTGAAGCTTGTGTACTACATAGATGCACTCATCAGAAAGTTAGGATTGGCAGCAGCTTCTTATCAAGTTTATATACTCAGCAAACCACGGAATGGTTCCAAGATAGTTACAACAAAAAGCAATGTCCATTCAAGGATATCCAAAGGAACAATTGCAGAACTTGGGGGAAAATATGAGAAAACCAGTTAATTTTTAATCCGTCAGTATGCTTGTCTCATAGATCTTTGCATATGCACACATGGTCACTGTCACCAACATCTTTCCCTCCAGAGAAAACTCATATGGCAAAGGTTCTGCTGCACACAGGCACTTCCTCTCTTTTAACAGGTGTTAAGTATCTCAACCACTTCCCTGCATCCTGCTGCACTCACTTCCAATGTTTGACAACTCAATCCTTAATTCTAGGAACCCTCCAAGGGAGTAGAAAATTCACCCATATGTAACTTTGTAAAGACACGAGAGGTAATTCTGTCACTCATCAGAGATTCATCACTTTGCAGTCAGTGTCACAGACAAGTGTGCCTGGCTGCTTCCTCTTTCTATGAGCCTTTCTGGACTGTCAGTTTATTGTGCAGCAAATGCATGTGCTTTCTCATTTGCAGGGCACACACTATACCTCTTCCCATTTAAACAACAGTATTTTTTTAAACTGGGAAAATGCAGTTCTTTTTCCAAACAGGGGCACTGCAAGAAGTGTTGTTGCTACTGCTGCACTTTTCCATCCCCCCCCCCCCAAATTGGCATACCCACCTCCAATCCAAAATGGGAGAAAAACAACAGACCCATCCTGAGCTATCAATTTCTATTCTACACCAATTGACAGGCACAAGGGCAGGGGATAACAATGTGGTTGTCTTTGTTTAAGTAAAGCAGAGAGGCAGTGTACATCCCAACGAACTCTGGGAACTGAAGGCAGTAAGCTAGCCTAAGATCTCTCCGACAGGAAAGCAGCCAAGAGAACTTCAGTCATAACTTTCTTTTTGACAAACTAGCAACCTGAAGGTACATTTGACAAAAGAGTGCTTCCCCCCCATCTCCTGTATTGGAAGGGACATCTAATCAGTTATTGCTTATTTTATTAAAAGGGGAGTGGAAATGCCTGAAAGACAAGCTGCATAACCTATCACACACAAGAGACTGTGGGGGGGAAATAGAAAGAAAGAAGAGGCTTGTGGGAGCAGTCTTCAAAGGATGAAGAGTAACTCGGGGAATGCTTTGATGGGGTGGAAAAGCCCATAAAGGCAATGGCATTCACCAAAAGTCCAAGAAAGGAGGAGAATGTCAACACAGGAAATGGACAGAGCCCCTTGCAAAGGATACAGATGTCCAGTGTTTACGTGGCGTATGAACACCCGATGGCTGCCGCATGCAGTTTGACACAGCCTTCCCTTCCACAAATACCTTTATCTCTGGACCACGTTTATGCATTGCAGAAGAAGTGTAGACTGCATGACCCTCTCATTTTTTGCAGAGATCATTTTAGTCATGAGTCTCAAGGCCAAACTGAGAAACATTTGACTTGGAACTGGAGCTCTGCAACACTTATTTTCACTGACATCCTGACTGCTGTTTCATCTTTCTGAAGAAAAGAGACTGAAGGAGAATTGTGGAGATGGGGGGGATGGGGGAGGGTAGGAGGAAAAGGTGATGCATCACTTTTTGTGATGCTGAAGACTGCCCAAGGACAAGGAGGAAAGTCTTTGTCCCAGTTAGCCATTCCACAATGGCACATATAAATTACTTAATGTGTACAGTTCCCATACTGGCTTCATGATTTCTTCAGCTTTATGATTTCAATGTACTTAGTATTTTATAATCTTCTTCCATTAATTCCCACAGCAGCCCTGGGAAACAGAGCATTAACAATGCCCCTTTACTGATATGGAACCAAGTGACTCATCCAAGACTACTGGTCTGGGCTTTCAAACACGAGACAACACGCAATAAAATCAGCATGTGCAGAGGAGGGAGTGGGCCCAAGCATGCTGAAACCACTTCTGTGCAACCGTCACCTTGAAGCCCAGAATCTACACGCACAAGCTCCCTTCCTGCAATCAGGAACCCTGCTTTTTCAAACATTCTCAGCCACAGGGAGGGAGTCTCCGCATGTAGACCACATGCTTAAAAGCTGGTGACTGCACGTAAGCGGGTCTAGCTTGCTTGCATCTGCTCCCCTTCTGCATGTGTTGATTTCAACAGGAGCAGCGGGCTACAATCTCCATAGGCACATTAAAATCATAACAGAGGTTTCCGGTGAGCTTGATCCAGGGAGGTGGCTCGACGTGTGCCCCAAACGCAAGGGAGTGCTTCAATCCTGAGTTCAAAGCTAAAACTATGTATATCTCAGGACATTCTAAAGCAGAGATCTGAATTTCCCAAGTCCATCGCTCTACAATGAAATCACACTGGTTGATAATGCTGGATGCAATTTGAAGTTGGGAATAGTTACTATCTAGAAAAGTTCCAAGTTTGGAAACAGAAACTAAGAAACCACTAGAATGCTCCAAGACTATTCTTCCTAAAGATCTGATCAAGTTCTATGGAATCTACAACTAGAATTAACTTTGACTTAAAAATAATGACTGAGCTTGGAATGTCATGTGTCAGGGTCACTGACCAATTTAATACACTGAACAAACACATTTTAAAAGGCAAAGATGAGGGACAAGAACTTCAAATGTCTGGGAGAAAAAAGGTTAATTTACACTATGAAATCACTCAAAAGGACAGGACCTACAACCATAGACAGGGGCAGAGTCTAAAACCCAGGGCTTCCCAAATTATTCTAAAAGCTGCACTTTATTATATGTATGATATACATGCCACCTTGATCCAAAAGCTGCAGCGCAAGATCCTGTACTTATGTAAAGAATGAGCCATGGAATACTGAGGCAGATGGGTCATTTATCTGACGTGATATCTGGTAGTGACATAGTATCCTAAAAGTACTAATTACTGCAACTAACATGTGAGGTAATTCTGGTGTTATTAGAGAAGAGTTTAGGATAAACCTTTCAGCTAGTGGCTCAGGAGAGTGGTTTATGGAAAAGAACCATGAGGTCAGGATCACCTCCTTGAACCAGACTGAACAGGATACATACAGTGCCTGAGAGAGGCAGGATCAGACCTGCTTCTTGTCCTCTCATGAACATTCTTAAAGAAACATTGTTGTTATTGGTGTACCATCCATCACACACCTATACATTTACAAATGTACAGGAAACCAGACCACTAAAAGAAGCCAACCAGTGTGTAAAACCACTCACCTGGTGCCTCCAAAAAGGATGATTTTGTCCCCTATCCTACAGCAGCATTGCCTGCGGCGAGGACATGGCCCTTTCCCTTTGGGATCGATTTTCTTCCAGGTAAAAGAAACTGGAGAAAACACACACACACCATGAAAGTGGCATATCTCAAACAGTCCTAATACAGATCACATGGATGAGCTGTAGAAAGGCTCCACGGCTTCTGAAGCAGAACCAGGTAGCAAAAGACTAGGACCGATTTCCCACAAAGTGCTGCTCCGCCGCCACTCTTCCCTTTCCCCCAATTGCGTGTGTCAATTTCCCACTATTTGCCCCATGTCGCATTTTGACCCGCGGCTTCGCCCGTTCCCCCCCGCGGTTTCACGATCCTCAACAAACAGGATCACAAAACTGCAGGGGAAATCGGGCAAAGCCGCAGATCAAAATGCGGCGCGGGGCAAATAGTGGGAAACTGACGCACGCAATCGGGGGGAAAGGAAGAGCAGCGGCGGAGCAGCGCCTCGTGGGAAATCGGTCTAGGTAACATAAAGTACCAAACCCAGGACTTTCCAGACCTCCACTGGCTTCTCCATCATCTTACTCTTTTTCTCAATCATAACAAAAAAGTGTGTTCCAGGGAGGACTGCACTCAAGATGCCATAGGAATAAGCCTTTTATTTTGCACAAAAAGTATCTCATAGAAAGCTGAATCCCACAATCCTCTGGGTAGGCATATTTTAGTGTAAGAACGTGAAGATTTCTACCTGGAAGTATGAGAAGGTATTCAGGATTTCAAAGATCATAATCTTTTTGCCCCAAAAATGTTTACTTACCAAACGGAATGAGCGTAAAACTCATATGCTGCAATATGCAGTGGTTCACGCTGAACTCACCTCTAACAGTTAAAAGATCAGTTTCCATACCATCTCAGAAGATGCTAAGCAGCAATGAAATTCTACATTACATTACAGCTTAGGCAATGTCTCCACAAAAGGGAGCTCTTCAATAGACCAAGGATCTTACAATTCCAAGATTCCAATTGATTTAGTTCTGACTTCATATCTTTGTTGCATAAGGATCCCGGAAAAAGCAAGTGCTTTGGAGGGGAAATGAGAGGAGGATGACAAAACTCATAAACAGAAAACCCCCCCACAGATCATCCTTTCCAAACCATTCTGCAGAAATGTGCTTAAGAAGCTCTTTGAAGAGTTAATGGAGACACATTGCCATCTGTTGGTAATTACAGGAAGTGCAGAAATCATCTAAAATGGCATATCCCCAGAGAAGTCTGCAGCACTCTACTGAAAGTAGAGATTAATGGGTTAACTATGGGAACGTAATAAAGACAGGAAGAAAACTATGCTCGCTTGGAGCATACAATAACAAACCACCCCCAGATGTTTTCTTTTATGATTCTATCCATGCCAAAACATTAAGGGAATTTGTCATCAGTCAACTTCAAAATACCAAATGCTGTTATGTTTGGCAGGTTGGATCCACCGGAGCGTTTCCAGGGATGAAGGATTCCTGCCCTCAAAGCGTGACTTTCTCACCTCTCTCCTCCCACTGCAGCCCAAAATGCCACACTCTGCGGGCAGGAATCCTTTCATCCTCAGAAACACACCAGATGATGCTAACACAAAGACCAGTTAGCTGAGCTGAGCTGAGCTATGCTGTGGTGAGAACTTATTGACTTCACAGCACAAATTCAACCCACAATAACTCTTTGTTGAAGGGGGGAGGGGGAGAAAGGAGATGAACAGTGGGGATCCCATGACCTCATTCAATCTGCAGCAGGTGTGTGTGGGAATGCCAGATACACCACACTTTCAAATTCACTCCTTCCTGACTGCAGTTCAGAGCTTGCAGGTCAACTGGAGCAAGGGGAAAGCTGAGGAGGAAGTCGCAGACAGCAGCAGAAACAATCTGAAGATGATTTTCCTTGGAGTACAGCACTAAAGTAGTGGTAAAGCCCTTTGGAACAATGAGACTGGAAACTCTTTAAACTGCATGAGCAGAATCCAAGAGTGCCTTAATTTTTTATCTCATTCACCTTTTAATTCAGCCCCCTGAAGCTGTCAGGCAACCTTATGAGATGTTCTATTCCAACTTCTACTGCAGACAACCAAAGCCCAGAGTCTTCTTGGCCAAGTGAATATCTGGCAGGCATCTTTTAAGGGGGCAGAGGGGAGAGATTTGGGGGTCTGCTGTTTTATTTTTGGTTTTCATTGAAAACGTTTTTAACTAGTATTGTAAGCTGCCCTAAACCACAAGGAAAGGCTGGATATAAAAGTTTTAATAAATGAAATTAATAAATAAGCTGTGCTTTGAATTTAGATCTCCTAGGACCCTCCAATACTTTTACTCCAGTGACCAGGGAGGGACAGCAGCATGGTATAGCCCAATCTCATCAGATCTCAGAAGCTAAGCAGGGTCAATACTTGGAAGGAAGACCACCAAGGAAAACTCTGCAGAGGAAGGCAATGGCAAGCCACCTCTGCTTCTCTCTTGCCTTGAAAGCCCCTTGCTGGGGGTCACCATAAGTTGGTTGTGACTTGATGGCACTTAACACTCACACACACACACAACCAGCAACCACTAATGGGCTGGTGCTCTTCAATACAAAAGGAGAGGATGCCACAAAAATGCCTGTGTTACTATAAAAGCATCTGGTGTGTCAACTAATCATGTGAGTTGGCCTCCAAATGATAACCCCTTGGCAGTATTACTTATGGGATCCCTCTTTACATTTTTGCAAACAGATTCTAAATATGCCTACTGCACATGTGTGTCATGCAGATAAAATATACAGAACTTCTTGGAACACAGATGAAAGGTGTTCAGTGTGTAACTGCTGCCCTGACTACAACACAGAACCTTGAAGGTCCCTGCAATTCCAATATAATAAGAAGGAAGTTTCAGTCCAAATACCTGGATCAAATTTCCAGAGATCGTGGAAGTGTCTGTTGAGGCGTGCATTGTAACCCCCAAATATGTACAACTCTCCATTATAGCCGACTGCAGGGAACAAAGAAGAAATATGTCAGAACATCCAAAACATAATTCAGCTTGTTCCAGTCTCCTAATAGCATCCATTACAACTTAAAGGGTTTTTTGATCTAGCCTCCTTTTCACATTCTACCTTCATAACTAAAGTTGTCCACTTGTCTTGGATTAAGAACAACCTCAGATGAGGATGAAGGTGTGAGAGAGAGAGAGACAGAGAAAGAGACAGAGAGAGAGAGAGAGAGAGAGAACACATGATAAGGAATGGACTTGTGACTCCCATTTCCTGAGTTTCTTTACTTCACTCGAAAAAGGATGCCATGGGAGACTAGCAAGACTGAAGACAGAAAAGTAAGGGGGGGACAGCAAGACAATTACGCTTGCAAATTCCCCTGGAAACATTACTTGCTTTCTCCAGAAAGCACAGGCCAATAGTCTTCTGAAGACTTTCACCCGACCTGCAAGCTACAGCATTCTCCCTTTTCTCACTCAGCTCTCCCACTTCTCATGTTCCATAGTCCGACTGTGGCTTACATGCCGAGTGGCTCCTTCTGCCTTCAGGGAGGAGTGGAGTGGGAGGGGAATCCAGCCAAGAGTTGGTATCTGTGTCAAACACATTGATTCTGTTACAGTAGATCTCATTGTTGGAGTGGAATGGCCCAAAGCGGTCTGCTCTTCCCCCAAACACATACATCTTTGTCCCGATTATTGTGGCTGAATGGAAGTCCCTCCAACGAGCTGGGGTGCCCTGAAATAAGAGACTCCAGTTAAGTCAGTCAAAAGGAAAATGGAAGCTACTTAAGACAAAATAGATGTGGGAGGGGATGTAGTCTGGGTGCGATCGATCGATCTAACTTATTACAGCAAGAGCCAGTAAAACAGTACAATTCTAATATAAGAGAGATTAAAACAGTAATAACACAGCACCAGTAGAAAAACATTAACAAGAGAAAAATAATAAAATTAGTAAAATAAAATAATAAGAGAATCATACAGTTTTTTCAGCTAAAAGAAGTTTACGTTTCTTAATAGCTAAGAGACAAAATTTTGCCACCGTGTAAGTCACTGAACTCTGAATGTCTTCTAGGAGGAATTTGTGCAGGACTTCTGGCCTACAACTCTGCCCCATTCAGACCACAGGTTAAACCTAGGTCCCAACCAATGCTGCCTCTAAGCTGTGGAGTCTTGTGAGCAAAAATTCTACTTTGTGAGCTACTGGCATTAAAGCTGTGAGTGAGCGATTTGGCTACTGCATAAATTGGTTTGCTCGGGAGCCATCCTTCCTGAGCTAAGACAAAAATGAGTGAGCCAAAGACTAAAAAACTGTGAGCTAGCTCACACTAACTCAGCTTAGAGGAAACACTGGTCCCAACACAGGACTGACCTTAGTAGCGATCAGACTCCACATCATGTTGCTGGTATCCAGTTTGTGAATGTCATTTGAAAAACAGTCCGCCTGAAAGAAAGAACAATTATTGAACTGTTGAGCACTTGAGTGCTAATGCCGCGATTCTGTTCCTAAAACCAGCAGTTCCTCCCTCCAGAGATTAAAAACCCTACAAAATTATATTCTTCAAGATTTCCTCTGGAGTGAAATGGGATGGAAAGAGGTGGCCCAGAAAGCAAATTTAGCAGCTGCTTATTCGCATTGACGCATGTGATTCAAATTCCCATACTGAATATGAAATTATGAGCCTCCCAGGCTTTCTATATCACCTGCCACCATAAAATATCTCCACTTTACAGACGGGGAAAGGAAGCAATGACATTAAAGACATGATCTGCTATAACAGGCACTGGTTCCGCTTGCCTGGCTGGAAGTAGCAAGCACTGATTTCTTGCAAAAGTAGTGCCGAATGTAAGTAGCTCTCACTAACTTTCACGGGAGTTCTTAAATAGCCACTTCTTAAAGTCAAGCAAGAGAAGCCTCAAGCCAGATATTCTGAGAGGAATGCACAATTAGCGACAGCTTGCAAAAGATCCAATTTTGCCGGTCTTGTTGAAATCAACGGCACCCAGACAAGCCATACAAAGAAAATCTTTGGGCTGCTGCTATTCCCCACCACACCCCCACACCCCGCTGGTGCACCGCCTCATGGAGTCTAATGCTGCAGCAAATGAGGCTGCACATCCAGTGACAACTGACTTTTTCACCACATGATCCTATCATGGGAAAAGCCAGTGAGGTTTACTAGCTATGACTGCTGGACAAGGGTTCATGTCACAGACACACCAAATGACTTCCGGTCACCAGCTCTTTCAACTGATTCAGTTCCCCAACTGGCAGCAACCCACTTTATAGATTAGGGGTCCACAACGTGGTACCCATGGGCACCATGTCACCTGCTGACACTGTTTCTAGTGCCTGCCAGGTGTTTCTAGGAATTGGCTGGGGCCAGGGAGGGGTTTTGTGCAGAAAGGCTTCTGACTGGCTATGCAGATTTTTTTTGTTAATGTTGCTTTGGCAGCAGCTGCTATTGCAGCAGAGCTCATCTTACTGAAGTTAAGCTGTGGCAATCATTTTGTGGCTGGCTCCGCCTCCTGTGGCAGCCATTTATTGCTGCACCCACCATGCTGTGTCAGGATTCCAAATGTGCCTACAGGCTCAAAAAGATTGGGAACCCCTGTGATAGACAATGGAAGTGCGACTAAGGCTACTATTTTACAAGTAGCAGCCAGTGAGCTCCACAGTGAGTGGGGAAACAGGAACAGTCAGGTGGGGGGTATGTGAGTGGGATAGTGGGATGGGATGCAAGACTGAGGGACCTGATGGTGGGAAAGGGAGGGGACCCTTGGACACTCTGTGTCCAGTCCCCCACCCCCATCTGGAATTGATGCTGCCTTGGAAGAAGGGCAGGATGAAAGTTTCAATGTGTTCAATAGGACTTATTCCAAAGTGTGTCCTTAAGAAGATCCTTTTAACTCTTTGACAATGTGTGCTGGGATTAGACTGCAATTAAAACTGGCCCACTCCAGCAAGCTACTTTAGGCATGCCCTCTGGCACTTGGCCTTTACGAGTGGGAGGCTTAAGCAATGTTGTCAGAAGCCCCACTGGGTGTACAGAACTGTTTGCACAGGTCTCTGGATTGTACCATTTCAGGGGGTTTTCAAGCAGGATGTTAACACTGGGCAAACCAACAGCATTTGTTTCAGAGGAACATTTTGGATACTTTGTGGAAACCTCACATACCTTAATAACCGAGGTATCATTTGCAGCTGATTGGTCAGACTTCTTTGTTAATATTATTGATGGTCTACAATTCCAGTCACAGCATGTAATATCTGGTCATGCTTATGGGCAGGGCCTAACGTGCTCTTCGCTCTGCCCTATTCAATTACCTTGGAGGGAGAGATTCTTTTTAAACTATTTTCATTTTCCAGAACAGTATGAACAATGACTGTAAACAGCCATTCTCTTAAAACAGGCTGACTGAAAGCAGAAATTTTCCAAAGAAACTCTGAAATTTTAAGATAACGTACCAGTTGCTCGTATCCGCCAAAAATATACATGCTCTTTCCCAAGACACAAGCGGAATGTCCATCCCTTGCTCCTGGTACCATTCCAGACACTTTTGGTGTGGACCATTTATGTGTGCCTAAAATGTAAAAAAAGGAGAGAGACAGAGAGAGAGGGGGAGAGGGAGAAGCTGTCATGAGCAGACACAGACTGGCATTCAAAAGAGTGACAAAAAGTGAACTCTTGGCAGGGGGGAGGGAACATTCTAAATTTACAACACATTCCTCACCTGGTTAGGACGCTATTTTACAACTTCTGATAAACTCTCCAAGGCACCTGTCATTTCCTCATAGGCAGGATGCTGTGTGCTTTCACTGTGACCCTAATGTAAAACTGCACTATTAATGCAAAGGTACATTGTACCTTTGCACATTGTACATTGTACATCATAGAATCCAAGAATTGGTACATTGTACATTGTACATCATAGAATCCAAGAGTTGGAAGGGACCTCCCAAGTCATCTAGTCCAACCCCTGCGCAATGCAGGAAATTCACAAATACCTCCCCCTCCACACCTCCTGTGACTGCTGTTCCACCCCCAGAAGATGACAAAATCCTCCAGGATCCCTGGCTAAACTGGCCTGGAGAAAAATTGCTTCCTGACCACAAAGTGGCAATCAGTATTTCCTTGGGCATGTGAGAGAGGGCCACAAGAAATAAGCACTGAGGCAACCCTTCCTGTTATCCATCTCATGATCTGCCTAAATTCACACAAACAGCATTGCTGTCAGATGGCCATCTCTAGCATTTGTTTGAAAACCTCCAAAGAAGGCGAGCCCACCATCTCCTGAGGAAGCCTGTTCCATTGAGGAACCACTCTGTCAGGAAGTTCTCCTTAATGTTTAGCTGAAAACTCTTCTGATTTGATTTCAACCAGTTGGTTCCGGTCCAACCTTCTGGGGCAACAGAAAACAACTCCATATCATCCTCTATATGACAGTCCTTCAAGTACTTGAAGATGGTTATCATATCACTTCTCAGTTGTCTGCTCTCCAGGCTAAACATACGCAGCTCCTTCAACCTTTCCTCATAGGACTTGGGTCTCCAGACCCCTCACCATCTTCACTGCCCTCCTCTGGACACGTTCCAGCTTGCCTGCAACTTTACAGGAACTGACTCAACTGCAAGGAAATTTCTACCCTCTTTGAAAGACGTTTTTCAGGCAGGGCAGTATGAATAAGGAGTAGTGAAAAGCTTACACCGGCAGCTGTCTTAGAGGGTCCCCCCCCCAAAAAAACCCCCTACTCAGATAAGCTTTGGAGCAGCAGGAGATGCCCGAATCACAGTTGGCAGTTTGCTTCAGCATCATTCCAAGAGGCAGTGCAATGTTCCAGCTTGTTCAATATCCCCTGCTGCACCAAGAGCTTCTCACAACCTGGATTCCATCCACAGCCATTCACTCAGACTCTAACCAGAGCTGTACTCTAGCCCACTGCAAGGTCAGTGTAAGCTCCAGGGAGATGATTAGCACAAAGGAAAAGGGAGATTTGCTCCTAGTGGGATGCTTGCCATACTTGGATTTCTAAAACCGGACATGTGTTATATACCAAAAAGATTTCAGCCAAGAGTAACACATGAAACTAGAGATTGAAGTGGGCTGTGACATCTGATCTAGACTCTACTTACACAACTGCATAAGCCAGCAAAGGACAATGCCCTGCAGAACAGCCTCGGGACTTTGTCTAGCCTGAAGTGACTCATGAAAGAGGGCTTTCACTCTTTCCCTTGAGGGGGGAGGAGGATTACTAGTGCTTTCCAGGAATGGTAGGAAATGGCACAAGCAAATGCAGGCAAAGCTGCCCAGGACTCTCTGGACAGCAAGAACTGCCTAGGCCGGTTTTCAGTCAGTCACTCTTCACCAAAAATTAATGACAGCACAATGTGGCTGGCTGACACCAGAATCTACAACAGTATTCTACAGATACCTGCAAAAATATACATTAAATATCAGTGAAAAAAATACATAAAATATGTGTGAAAAAATATAACTTAAAGAAATTAGCCAAAAACCTAGGAAGAGAGCCCAAGCACTTGAAAGGCTTCTTCAGTTTTTGCAAGCATGGACAGCTTACAGGGTTTTTTTTTACCCTTTTCCTTGTTATGGCTAATTAAAGAAAATTATCTCATAAATCACTCCCCTTATCTGTAATACCCAGTCAACTGAGAGCCAGTTTGGTGTAGTGGTTAAGAGCACAGACTCAAATCTGGGAGAACCGGGTTTGATTCTCCACTCCTCCACATGCAGCTGCTGCTGTGACCTTGGGTCAGTCGTAAGTTCTTTTAGAGCTGTTCTCTCAAGGACAGTTCTCAGGAGAGCTCTCTCAGCCCCACCTACCCCATAGGGTGACTGTTGTGGGAAGGGGAAGGGAAAGGCGTTTATAAGCCACTCTGAGACTCCTTCGGGTAGTGAAGGGCGAGGTATAAATCCAATCTCTTCTTCTTCTTCTCTTCACAATAAAATGATACAGGTGTGCAAGTATCTTTCTCACAAGAACACACGCACAGGTCCTTCCCATATTTTGACACTGCACATATGTTGGACTGGCTCATGAAATACTACCAAACATGCACCTTCACTGGGTCAACTCTTTCACATGTTACCTTCCCCAAATTACAGTGGAATACACAAGCATCTATGACTTCAAAAAGTAATCTCAGAAGTGAGGTCCTTCCTGTGCTGACCAAAAGACTCCAAAACAACCACCTCTTCCATTTCTTTTATATTTTTTTAAAAAACATCTTACTATGTTTAGGATTTGGCTTTTGGATGGGGCTCTTAGCTCCACTCTTGGCTTCAATGGTACAGGTTCTCTCACTGGATCCTTGCTGTTGCTCTTCTTAACCTATGTTTCCTGAAAGGCCCTTCTTGCCCTGCAATCTCCATGTAAAGTTATACCTCTGCCTGCATGCTGCTATCTTATTTTCCCCTCCATTTTCTTTAATGTTCCACATTCTCTTCCTGCTACTACGAGTAATGTTATCTATTTTTATTGCACCCTTCCTCCGAGGAACTCAGGTCCGCATACATCATTATACCCTTGCGCCAGTTTATCCTTACAAACACTCTCTGGGGTAGGTTAGGCCAGACCTGTAGCCAGGATTTTTTAAATTAGGGGGGCCTTTAAATAAGTCAGGGGGCACCCCCCACCCCCTCCAAGGGAGTGCCTGGGCTGAATGGGAAGTCGGGGGGGGCTTTAGGGGTAAGTTGGGGGGCTGGGCCCCAAGATGCCCCACTGTAGCTACAGGCCTGGGTTAAGCTGAGAAAGACTGACCCACCAAGATCAGCTTCATGGTCTCCTAAGATCCAAGTCCAGCCCCTATACCACTGTGGAATTCCTATGACTGTTAAACTTTTTAGAAGTGGGAAACCATATCATTAACAATGCTGCAATCCTTTAAATTAAACTGTATCTCAAGGACAGTATTCAGTATTCTTTATTGATACAGTCATTGACAAGGACAGTTCTTGGGAGGGCTCTCTCAGCCCCACCTACCTCACAGGGTGTCTGTCGTGGGGAGGGGAAGGGAAAAGAGATTGTAAGCTGCTCTGAGACTCCTTCAGGGAGTGAAGGGCAGGGTATAAATCCAATCTCTTCTTCTTTTCTTCTATTTTATTTGTTTAAATGCAAATACAGACTGTGTCCACATGCATTCAGAAACATGAGACGGAGACTTGCGAGGGAAGGAACCAACACTTACTGACGTCAAAGGCATATAGTACATTGCAGGCTCCCTCGGTATCATTGCGGCCTCCCCAGATGTAGATGGTATCATCTATGAGCACTGCAGAATGTCCATATCTCATGTAGGGAACTTCCCTCACATGGTCCTTGCTGTTGGTCCACACTGGAGGCAGTTTAGTCCAGCGTAGAGAGACTACAAGAAAAAGCCCACAGGACTATTAGTGGATTGACTTGCCCCCCAAGCATCAGTTTGCCATGTATACAGATCCACAGAGAAACTACAAACACTTCAGCTCCTCTGATTAAGAAGCCATAGAAGAAATCCAATCTTTTATAGAGAACCCTTATCAGCATTCAGGAAATGAACAATCAAACACTATCATGTTTGTAGACAATAAAAGCGAATAAGGACAACGGAAAGGAACTAAGCAATATCAATAGATCACTGAGAAAAAGATGAAGATGTTCACCAGGACCTATTTGTTATTAGCAGACAGGGGCTCTCTATCATGTGAGAACAGAAGGAAACTCCTTCCTCTTGCTCTGAGCTTCAAAAGAATTGAGTTCCAAGAAACTTACATAAATGAGCACAATTCTGAGTATATTAAGCAGGTATATAGCTCGTTTCATTTAACCGTTAAGCAACATTAAACTCACAGTTAAGCATTTTTTAAAAAGGTATCAGGTAGCACAATGGCAGAATAAAACATGCAACAGTGCACAATGAAAGAAGAGTCAAGGCATTTGTCCTTCATTCATCACTTAGATAGCAGTTTTCAACATATCAAAAGATTTACAATTCTACCATTTATTTACACAACTGGATTGAGGGAACTGTCACCACCAATTGAGTTTCACTGTTCACCCAGCCTGGGTCTCTAACACCTGAATACAATAGTTTATCCAGACCTACTGTCACCCTTCCAACCACCTTGAAGATCCTATCCATCTGCTTCTCCAATCCTGTCTTAATCTGGATCAAATTAATTTGGATTAGCCCACTTGCCTTTGAGGGTTAAAGCCACCTCTTTTGCAACTGTACTACCTATACCTCAAATTAAAATTAACTTTTATTTTAAAACACAAGTTACTAACATGCCAGAAGCTGTGAAACTAAGGTAATTAGTTTTGCTTTATGGAATAATAGCGTGCGAAGAGTCTCTCTGACATCCAACACCTGCCGTCTCCTAAGAAAGAGTTTTCTCTGAGTTGGCATCTATTTTGTGCATGTCTGAATTTATGTTCTAGCCTAGTTTAACTTTCTGGTTTCAGATTACTAGTTACCTCTTCAGACTCTTGCCTGAAAATAAGATGCATATTAATTTACCTGGACAGAATAGTTTTGGGAAATTAAACTCTATGAAAAGCCTCCTACACAGAATGTGAAAGAGCTGCACAGATTTCATGACGGTTTTTGTTTGTGTTAACCAGGTAACACTATCTAGCTATGCTAGATTTTAGTCCAGTAGCACCTTAGAATGCACCAAGATTTTAGGGGGGGGGGGATAAAATTTCAAGAGTCAAAGCTCCCTTTGTCAGATACAAAAATCTTGTTGGTGTCTATGGTGCTACTGAACTAGAATCTACCTGTTCTACCGCAGATCAGCGTGGCTGCCCTCTGAAACTGTCTAGCTACAAAATATGTAGTAGAGCTGTAGCAATGCACCCTCTATTAAGAAACGGGATAAAACCTCACTACCATCATCTCTCACTTTTGAGAGATATAACTCACAGTTGAGCTTAACCTGAATGTGAGGAGTGCGTTAACTTAGAAGATCATTCCCTCTCTCTCTAATAAACCCTTTTTTGGATAGTTTGTTCTGTTCTGATTACTTCCACACAGAGGATATAACAAAGAGGTAAAAGTTGGAGAAACCAGGTAGAGCACATCAAATTATGCCTAGAGATATAAAAAGTCTGTAATAAAGCAACTAGTGAAATATATATTGTTGAAAGATAGGCATAAAAGCAAATAAATTATTACAAAAAAGATGAAAATTAGAACGCAATTCTGACTAGAATCAGAATGCAATAAAAGATTACTGCTAAGAGCTTAACAGGATTAACTAAATGGAAGTACAAACATTTTAATATGTACATTTTTAAAAGACAGATTTATATCGGCCTTTATATAGCCCAGAAACATCTAGATCAAACAATCATCTCACCTGCATTAAACACATGTACATCGATCTGTCGCAGAGTCTCATAGTCTTCACCAGAACAGTAGCCACCAAAAGAGTAGACTTTGTGTCCGACAGCCACAGCAGCGTGGTTTACTCTCCGAGGCCCACCTTCTAAATGCACTGTCCACCGTAACATTCCCTTTTGTGAGTGCTCAGTCCCTCCAAGCTGGGGGTGGGGGCTCTAGGGTCTCATGCCCACAGGGCTACCAACCAACCATGTTGCTTTGTTGCCACGGAACTATACGACAGACAAATAATACAAGTATTTAAAATGTGCCTTATTAGGTCCATTGCCCAAGGAATCTGGGTCTTCTTGTACATAACAATTTCCCCACTGAAGATTTTAATAGCTCTTTCAAACTTTACATTACAGCATTCATTTATTTTAATACATCTAGGTGGCAGGAAACAGTTAGGCCTGTTAGACTGTAAAAGCTTAAAACAGAATATGTAATCAAAAAAATATAACATGGAACCACTGCAAAAAATGGTGAGTGTCCCTATGCCTTGAGAGATCATGCTCGGCAGTTCAAGGGGACAGGATTTCTCCTTCTATTAATGATTTCAAAGAATACACAGCAAATGAGAGCAGAAGTTGAGTGTTGTTACCACGAATACCTACTACATTTATTTGCTTGAACAGAAGGCATCTCCCCCCCTGGCCTTCTCAGACTGGAGCAACAAGTTCTAAACACCATAAGGTTGTTGCCAAAAAAAGACAGCCCCATGTGGAGCCCTTCTCTGTTAACACTCCTCAGGACACCAATGGCTGTCACCGGTGAAGAAGACATAATGACATCAGTAAAGTTACATGAGGTAAATTATACTACATACTGCAGAAGGGAGGAGGAGAACTCCACACGGGGCTGCCATTTTTAGCTGCATCCCGGCGTTTCCAATAATATGCATAACCTTCAACATTTCACAGGAAAGACATGGAGGCACACTTATATAATCCCTTCCTTAATAACTGCAAGGATGTTTCAGGTGGGGTAGCTGTGTTGGTCTGAAGCAGAAGAATAAAGTTTGAGTCCAGTGACACCTTTAAGACCAATAAAGTTTTATTCACGGCATAAGCTTTCGTGAATACAACTTTGTCAGTCTTAAAGGTGCAACTGGACTCAAACCTTGTTTTGTAAGGGTCTTTGTTCTCTCGGTTAAAGGTACAATGGAAAAAAAAATAATTGTGTTAACAAACATTTTTCAAGAATTCAAAATATACCTCAGCAGCTGCAATGGATGAAATGACAGGCTGTGAACTACACAGTCCCTTAGTGTTTATGGAGCATTCCACTATATGCATGCCCACTAGTATCAAGATCCTCTCCTCTCCTTCAATGATTTAGTTGCTAAAGACCAAGGGAGGGGGCTGGATGCAGTAAAGAACAATCCTAGCAACACACACTAATAATTCTTTAGACGGTATCTTCAAAAGGCAAAACAGGGTAATAATTCACCAGGGACAATGACCTGAAAATAGGGACAGTTAAAGGAAAGTAAGGAGAACTGGAACACCATATGCAATATATTACAGTGAAATTATGACAATATACAAGGGCAGAGAAAGTACAACCACAAAAGAAACATGAAGGCTGCAGTCATACACACGAGGTAAAGGGGGGGGGGAAGAGAGGCTATTTCCTCCAGCAGAAGTTGACCCGCAGTTGCGCGATCACAGTCTTTTAAAGCTGTGGGCACAGCCCGCCACTGACTGATCAGATGCAACTGCGGGTGAGTTGCTGTTCCCACCATGCGCTTAAACAAGGGATCAATGATTCACACCTCAGCCCTGAGGGCTCCCTATGGTGTGTGCGATGTGCTTACCGAGAAGGGAAAAAAACAACGGTACGGAATCAGGATGGCCTGATCAGACCATCCCAACGCCATGAGAGCATGCTGGAGCAATCAGACAGGGGGAAAGTCTGCCCATGGCCCATAGCAACCCGTTTGCTACCGGACTTTCTGAGGTGCCTTTTAAATCTGCTTCTGCAGCAGAGCAACGTGGGTTGCTGCCAGCTGCGGGACGCTTCCCATATGTTCAGGTCTGATCGTGTTTGTTAAATCCACCCAGCATTCACGCCGGTGTTGGGGCTAATTGTGCATGTGATAACAGCCAAAATTTAAGTGTTAGGGCTACTAGCGGCATTGTTAATGTGTGTTGTCAGGGAGATAGGTGTTCCCTGTACACATCAGTGTGAGAGTGGACCACATTCCAGTCTAGCCCAAATCTACACTGAAATAGTCGCAGTGTAGGAAAGAAATCTCTCTTTTAGTACCTATGCGAAAACAGCTGCCAGCTTGGGTTCTACCCCCAAGTTAAGGGAATACTTCAAATCTAAGCAGGGACCCACACATGCTATGAAGTGGCACAGCTCTTCTATCAGCTTGAAAGGGGTACCAAAAATCTGAATACAGTGAAATCAGAAACAAAGTTTATTGAAACTGAGAACATTTAGGCAATCACAACAGTATCAAACAGTCAACAATACCCCACACCAGTGTTCCCTCTAAGCTGAGTTAGTGTGAGCTAGCTCACAGTTTTTTAGCCACTGGCTCACACATTTTTGTCTTAGCTCAGGAAGGATGGCTCCAGAGCAAACTAATTGATGCAGTAGCCAAATCGCTCACTCACAGCGTCAATGCCAGTAGCTCACAAAGTAGAATTTTTACCCACAAGCATCCACAGTTTAAAGGGAGCATTGCCACACACTAAAATGTGTCCATGTGTTAAGTGCCATCAAGTCGCTCTTAGAGCAATTCTACTTAGAGCAATTCTATGAATGAATGACCTCCAATGTCCTAATATTTACTGCTGTACCTCACTGCTGCAGGCTTTCACCAGCCCCAACGGGCAAGGATGGCGGGGACATGTAGTGGGCTTCACAGCAGCCAGAATCCTGTCAATTTCTTCCTGGGTGAGCAGATTGAAATGGTCCAACACTGGACCTGAAGACGGCCAAGGAGCTTCCAGTTCCATTATTGTATAAAGTGTGGCTGGAAGATCACAGCGGAATGACAGGACTGTATCTGCAAAAGGGCTTGCAAATGCCACACAGCCTATAGCCAATTCCCTAGCATTAGGAATGCCCTAATGCAGTTAGAGACTGAATTATTCTAAATAACTGGGCTGGGCGCAAGCTTGCAGACACAATGGAGGTCACACAGAAATTCTTCTTCGCGGTCTTCACTGCCATCTCATAGGTCTTTATAAATGACCTAAAAGATGTTCTTGCAGCTTTATCATGGGCTTGTCGATGCCACTTTCTCTCTAGCTGTCTTTTCCAGCTGTCTTCAATTTTTCCTGGTATTACTGTCTTTTCCAGTGAGCTTTGCGTTCTCATAATTTAGTTATTTTAGCTTTTAGGGAGCATTCAGGCTTGATTTAATCTAGAACCCACTTATTTCTCTTTTTGCCAAAAGATCGAAATATTCCTGGTGAGTGTGTGTAAGTAAGCAGTGTGAATGCACATATACATACACACACAGTGCAACATATTCACTCAAGAAGAGAAGCAAAAAGTCAAAGAGGTACAGCACGAGAGTAAAGCAGGGGCTTACAGCTACCCATCTGTGCCAGTGCAACAACGTGTGCAAGGCAGGGGTTCAGGAGTCTGAGCAAGGCAATACTCCAAAAGGGAACTGAAAGAGCAATAAAGAAGCACATAACAGGTACCAGATCAGGTATCCCACAACTGCACAAACACAGTTGGCTGAGAGCCAGACCGAACATACTCACAGGTCCTCCAACAAGGACATCCAAACAAACCAACATCTGGGGACACATTCTAGTCACAGTTGTATGAGGCCTCAGTCCAAAACAAAAGATTATTTTCTTCCCAGGCTTGGAAAGAGGGCAGAGGTTGGCTGGGGGGACAGGTATAGGACTGACTGAAGATGGGGAGAAGTCCACAGTCCTGAGAGTGTTCCCCAGTTAGGAGCAGAGGGGAAGAGGTGTGTTTCAGGGCAGTTACCACAATGAGCTGGAATTTGTGGTAGGAAATTCAACAGTCCAAATTAGCTCAATCTGAACCTTTTAATAGGAAATGCTAATTTGAGCACAGTAATTTACAAGAGTGTGCTATGACAGGATTCATTTGTGGCTAAGTGCGCCCTGATTGATTGCTGAGAGTGTCTGATAGCTAGATGCCAGGCAAGTCTCCAGTTGCCCTTCTGGATCTGCTATTGTCATCAGTAACTGGCTGTGGTCACATGGCCCCTTTAAATCTGGGAGCTCTCCCAGATTAAAGGGGACACGTTTTTTTACCTCGGGTTGGGATGTTTACACATCCCAATATTCCTGGTGAGTGTGTGTAAGTAAGCAGTGTGCATGCACATATACATACACACACACAGTGCAACATATTCACTCACTCACTCAAGAAGAGAAGCAAAAAGTCAAAGAGGTACAAAGAGGTTTACACATCCCAACCCCTGCGACGGCAGGCAAAGGAGGAGAAGGAGGCGGGCGACGGCCGGAGGCGGTGAAGGTGGAAAAAGCGGCGGCATTCTCGGGCGTTTGGCGGCAGCTGGCGGCTGTGGCCGGGGAAGGCACTCTTCCCCGAGCCCCGCCGGCCGCCTGGTAAGTTTGAGGTGTTCCCCCCCCCCTTTTACACTTGGGGGCTTGAGTGGCCAAGCGCCCAAGTGTAAAAGGGGGGGGGAAATGGCGGATGGGACCATCTGGACAGCCCTGCTCTCACAATGATTGAGAGAGAGGACTGTCCAGATGGCTCAAATGCGAGCTCCTTGCACGACTCCCGGGAAAACACTTGATTTTCCCAGGGTCAGAAAACACGGGAGGAACCCGCATTTGAGCCGGCTTCGGCACGGGAGTTGTCCCAGCTGTTCTGAACAGTCCCTTTAAATGCAGGAGGAAACAGCTCTTCCTCCCACATTAAAGGGCCGTGTGACCGCAGCCACTCTGACTGAAGTAAAGTGTGGGGCTACTCCATCTGCTAGCTCTCAGGTCTTCTGTGGTGCTACTGCCCATCCACTCAGTTTCTTGTGACAAGTGGACAGAGGATGGTTCCATATCCTCAAGAAAGGAGGGACAGGAAGAGGAGGCTTGATGGCAACAGCATTAATTGAGCTAGTCTTTCAGGCCAGATATTTTGGTTTTTACTTTCCCCCCTATCCTAGATGAATGGAGGCAGTCACTGAAACAATTCACTCGTAAAGAATGCCCCAAAGGTCCATATCAAGACTATTTATTTATTTATTTATTTATTGAGATTTGTATCCCGCCCTCCCCGCCATACGGCGGGCTCAGGGAAGCTAACAACAGAACCAAACAGTGACATATACAATATCTTAAAAGCATTAAAACGTATAAAACAACATAAACATTGTACAGATGGCGTATCTTCAATTTGGTGTATCAGAGCAGTGCCCAGATGTTAACCATTGTATACGGTCACACAGACTGGCGGATAAAGTCAGGCCAGGGCCAAAGATGTAAGTATTAGGCAACCCCTACTTGAAAGCCTGGTGGAAGAGCTCCGTCTTGCAGGCCCTGCAGAACTGTAAGAGATCCCGCAGGGCCCTGATGTTATCCGGGATCTCGTTCCACCAGTGCGGGGCCACCACTGAAAAAGCCCTGGCCCTTGTAACCGCCAACCGAGCCTCCTTCGGTCATAGGAGGACCAGATGGTTTTGGGATCCAGACTGAAGTGCTTGCTGGGGAACATGTGGAGAGATGCGGTCCTTCAAGTAAGTAGGTCCCAAGCCATATAGGGCTTTATAGGTAAGCACCAGCACCTTGAACCTTATCCGGCATGCTATAAGCAGCCAGTGCAGTGCTTTTAAGGCGGGCTGGATGTGCTCCCATACAGGGAGGCCCATCAACAGCCACGCCGCCGCATTTTGCACCAGGTGCATCTTCTGGATTTCACACAAGGGCAGCCCCATGTAGAGAGCATTACAGTAATCCAGCCTTGAGGTGACCAGAGCATGGATCACTGTAGCCAGTTCGTTGCATTCAAGGAAGGGAACCAACTGCTTGATCAACCGTAGATAATAAAAAGCTGACCTCACAGCGGCTGCTACCTGGGCCTCCATCGTTAACGAGGGGTCCAGGAGCACTCCCAGACTCCTAACCTTCAACGCTGGTACCAACGGCACCCCATCGAAGGCCAGGAGAGGGATCCCTACCCTTGGTCCACTCCAACTCAGGCATAGGACCTCCGTCTTTGTTGGATTCAATTTCAGTCGACTCTGCCTGAGCCAACCAGCCACGGCTTGCAACGCCAGGTCCAGATCACCCGGACTGAAGTCTGACTGTCTGCCCAACAACAGACAGAGCTGGGTATCATCAGTGTACTGATGACACCCCAGCCCATGCCTCCGGGCAATCTGAACGAGGGGTTGCATATAGATGTTAAACAGCATAGGGGAAAGTACTGCTCCCTGGGGGAACCGCAGATCAGCAGATGTCTTTGGGAGAGTTGTTCCCCTACCGCCACCCTCTGTCCCCGATCTTGGAGAAATGAGGAAAGCCACTGTAAAGCTAACCCCTGGATCCCAACATCGGCGAGGCGGTGGACTAGTAGTTGATGGTCAACCGTGTCGAACGCCACCAACAGGTCCAACAACATCAGCACCGCCGTACCGCCTCGATCCAGATGTCTCCGGAGGTCATCTATGAGGGCGACCAGCACTGTCTCCATCCCGTGGCCTGGTCGGAAACCGGACTGGAAGGGATCTAACACAGAGGTGTCATCCAAAAAGCTCTGCAGCTGGTCCACCAACACCTTCTCGATTAACTTACCCAAATAGGGTAAGTTAGATACCGGTCAATAGTTGGCCAATTTGGCCAGATCTAATGATGGATTTTTAAGGAGGGGATGTACCACAGCCTCCTTTAGGGCACTAGGGAACATCCCCTTTACAAGGGACTAATCATCTGTAACTCACCTTTATTTTTTGTGGTGGAAAACTAAGAAGGAGCAAGAAGAACTCTATTAACGACAGGCAGATGAAAAGCAATGATGGCAAACTAATGTACAGCCCAGGCCTTTTGCTACTGTCAGGTCCCCTGAGAAGGGGACAGCAGTTCCAGCCAAGTTACTCATTTGAAATTGCATGTCACTAATGCGTTACTTATTACTGAGGGTTCCAGGCAGAACATACATAAAGTTTTTCTTGCACTGTATTCACTCTTGTGGTCCAGAGGTCTGCGCAAGTCTCTTTTTTAGGAGGGGGAGGGGTTTACACTTGTGTGTGTGTGTGTGTGCGCACGCCCATTCCTGGAACTCATGGTGACCTCTGGTGACTCCTCCTGGGGCATGGAGGAAGTTCAGAGAAGTGGCTTGATAGCCTGCCTCTGCCTCCTGGCCCTGGTATTCTTTGGAGGTCTCCCATCCAAATACTTGCCAGGGTCGGCCCTGCTTAGCTTCCAAGACCTAGTGAAATCGGGCTTACCTGGGCTATCCAGGTGAGGAAAGGTCTGTGCAAGTCTTGTTCTCAAGAACAGAAAAGAGGAAAAGGCAGGTAGGCTATGATATAAGCATTTTCAAAAGTCAGTCCCTGGGAGAAAATCAGTGGTTAGAGATTTAAACCCACACACCTCTCTCCAGCTAAGAGTCCAAAATAGAAGGGAAACCAAGAAGACCTGTCTTCTGCCTAATGATGACTGTAGCGGGAGTTATCCAAATCTTGTTTGAAGACTTAATGGTTGGAATCTTTAAGCATTTAAAGAGCACACCCTCATCAGGAATTTCAGTATGTAGGTGTTTCAGACAGAGTACTTAATTGCTCATTATCAGCCTGCAGCAACACATTAAATATAGAAATATCCATAGGAAGAACATTCACCTTTAGCAAAGAATACTGTTTTCCTTAAACACATCAGCCCTCCTTATAGGCCACAAAAAAAATGAAAGTCATTTTTCTCTTTTCTACACAGCTCATTGGACCATCAGCCAAAGAGAGTTTGGGTTAGTATTGGTAGGATTTGAGCACCAAAGGATGGCAACCATATACAATCCAACCCTCTCTCACTTAATACACAACAGCAACGGTTTCTCCTTAGCTGACAAAATAAAATATAAGTCAATTAAAGTTAATATGCCAGAACCCAGATGTGAAAGGCAGCAGGGGAAAGATGAAATAGCTAAGGATAAAAAGTCAGAGATGTGTAGAAGATATTTAAAAACACTGAAATAAATGCAGATCAGGAAAATAAAACAGTGAAAGGAATGGACAATACATACAACATGTTTGGAAAGAACACTATTTTCCTCAAATTATAAAGTTAGTAGTGACTATATAAAACCAGGATCACAAGAGTAGTTTGCTCCAGAGTACTGTTTCAAACAATTATAATGTCCAGTTTTCCTGAAACCTTGTCTATAGCTTCAGAAAATAATGAGAAAGACTTCTGTGTCCTATGATAAGGAACAATAGTAACTTTAATAAGACCAAGTAAAATGTATTTTATATACACCCAGAACCTGAATGGAAGTTTGGTTCAAGAACTGTTTAAAGAAAAACTTAAGGAAAAGTAGCCATGTGAATTGGTAATAGTCAGGGGTCATTTCAAGCAGGAGCTCGGGGGAGCGCAGCTCCGGGAGTTGGTGCCAGCCCCCCCGCAGGGGAATGCCTGCCTGTGTCATGGCTTCAGCAAAATGACCCCATCCCCTGCAAAGGTCCTGGTTCCTCCGACCAGCCTTCTGAAGGCTTCAGCCACCACTGAAGCTATCCTCCTAGAATAGTGGTATTTCTGAGGCTTGGATTAGTAGCTGTCTCCTCTCTGCCAGCTCTTTCTCACTCTCTCCCCCCCCCCCCTTCTTTCTTTCTTGCCTTCTGACATACTTCCGGTGATGTCAGGTGGTGTAGCATATGCAAATAAGTTATGCTAATGAGTTATACTAATGAGCTCCTGCACCTCTTTTTCTACAAAATGACCCCTGCTAATAGTTTACCTTTCAAGCAGCTTGCACACACGTGTGTAATATACTGCTTTTCACATCCATGCTTTTTTTGAAGTGTCTGCAGGAAGAGCTACTGAAAACCAATTATCCCAAAATATTAGGGGTGTGTAAAGATAGTGCGGCATCACTGGAGTCAATAAAGAGGCTGAAATTAAAGCCCTACCTAGAGGTTATACTTGCCAAGTACCATGTATTACACTTGTATGTAAATGCAGATGCTGCTGAGGATTCACCAAATGGTAACTTTTTAAGACAAGTATACAACTCCATGTGGGGAACTAGTCATCCATAGCATCCACTCATGGGATGGTAAGAATTCTACTGAACATCTGCAAATGACCAGAAACCCAGGAAAAAGGAATGGCTGCAGGAAAACTCTCTTCACTACCGATGAGTAGTTCCTCATGTGCATATATGGCCACCTTGGTAAACTGCTACTTGGCAAAAAGATAATTTGGATTTAACAATATCCAGTTACATTCGCAAGAATATTTTATGTCCAGTTTGCCAATTAATGATTCAATACTCAATTATACTTTGACTTATTTTTGCACTGTTGCATTTCATGCATCTTACAAACCTTAGGTCATCTGTGGCCAAACAACTTCCATTGGATGATTTTTCCACACAAGTAAAGGCTGCTAACAATTACCAGCCTCCTCCCCCAACTTACTATTCTTTTTCGCAAGTTTATAACCAGAAAAGGATGGAATCTGAACACAATGTAGCCAAAACACACACTGAACTTAAACCCCTAAAATAACAATGGCAATTTGACATTTATTTAACACCAGCAGCACTTTACATGCAGAGTTCAGAGGTCTTCATCCCAGCCAACAGTGAATGGAACAATTCCACATTGCATTTAATTCAACTGCAAGCCTAACCAATCACCAAGCTGAACAACAAGAAAGAAACAGCTCATTAAAAAGCAAAAAACATACAATTAAACTTCAACTCCCTGTCACCAAACTGAAGTCCAAAAAGCCTCTAGACGCTCAGACTTTGGCAAGCCTTTAGGGCAGTGGCACCCACTCCGTGGCTTTCAGAGAGCCACAGTCCCAATTACCATCAGCCAAAAGAGCTACATCACTACTGTGTGCCCTCTGCATCCCCCCACCGAAAGCACACATACAATAGTATAGTTTTAACTATAACTACAATAACGATGTAACTATTAATATTAAATATATAACTATCACTTTTCTCGTATCAGAATACCTCTACACTTCTCTTGCTGCCTTCTCACTGTTTCCCTGAGTGACACAAGGCTCACCGCTCAGGTGATAACAAGAGCTCTCAGGCTTCCTGCTGCAGAAGCCTGCTCGGAGGAGCTAGTCAGCAGCACTGTGAAACCTCACTTTGACAGAAGCCTGTGTGCCCTTTACGTTCCTCTCCGTCCTCTCACCATCTCCTCAACACAAAGCACAGCAGCTCAGTTGAGAGAATAAGATTTGCAAGGTGCCTGGAGGAGAGCAAGCTGGCCATGAAGGAAAGGTGGGTGAAATCACCATCACTCCACTGTGGCCAGCTTGTTCTGTTCCTGGGTGGTGACGGTTTTACTCTAGTCTGCGGCAAGATTGCTGTCCTTCTGGCAGCTGCCTGGGAGCTCAGATGTCCGTGCAGAGGCTTCAGAAAGGGTGTTGGAGAGGACAGGACCTTTCCTTCCGTCCTTGGCACGAGGCACACAGATCAGGGAAGCTTGCAGCTTACCCATCCTCCAGTCCCTCTGGTGGTCACTATTTCAAGGTGGGAACCACCTGCCCACCACACAATGACCTTTCCTACTCTCCTGAAAGATGGGGTGGGCGCCACATAGGGAACAGTCCTCAGAAGAGCAGTTCCTCAGTGGAACAGGCTTCATTGGGAGGTGGTGGGCTCTCCTTCTTTGGAGGTTTTCAAACAGAGGCTAGATGGCCATCTGACAGTAATGTTGATTGTGTGAACTTAGGTTGCAGTCACACGGCCCCTTTAAATCCAGGAGCCCTCCTGGATTAAAGGGGCTGCATTTTTTTACCTCGGGGTCAGGAAGCAATTTTTCTCCAGACCAGTAGCTCCCAAGCTACTTAGTACATGTCACTGCTTCGGAAAAAGGGAATTCCTCAGTCACTGGCATTGACAAAAATGCTTTGCTAGATAAGACTGGTGTACTGATTGGGAGCAAAGATGGTTTTATTATTATTTTATTATCTTGATATTTACGTGACTGAAGTTGAAAGTAAAGGACAGGGACACCTTTCAGGGATGTTGGACCATTTATAACCATGCTGGACCAGGTCGAACTCAAGTTAACTCCTTAAAACTGTGACCAGAAGGCAACTGTATCCCAAACTGCTGACTCTGGAGCAGTGATGTGAAATGTTCTGGGCAACCTGCCTCCTACAAAGGTGTGTAGTGCAACAACTGAAGTTTTGAAACTATCGTTCAGAGCAGCTTCATGCAATACTTAAGCCTCTATGTCACAAAAGGTATGAATAAGGGGTTGGATCTTGCCAGCTTTTTCACTCACTCACACCCAATTCCTCTCCCTAATACAGCCCCCATTCCACATGGTTTTTGTACATGCGATTCCCATGATCTCCTGCATAGCCTTTTCTGATGGTCAAAGGGGACCTCCAACCCAATAGGTGCTACAAAAAGGGGGATGGTTGAACAGTGTTCTAGTCAATACTGTAGCAGATCTGGGCACAGCTCTGAAGGCATGACAAAAGGGAAATTGAACCCCCATCAATTACACAGGTTCCCCATTTCAAAAGACATCATGATCTCAATCACTATTGAGGTTCAAGGGGGCTTTTCTGCACAGGTAATAGGGTTTCACTGGACAAAATGGTTTTACAAACTTGCTTGGATAAATGATTAGGGACTGTGGACTATACTGGTGTGTTTAGCTTATTGTAAGTAGGATCCTATTTATGTAATTTCTGTACTGCTTCATGTGTCATGTGAATACTTATGCTATACTTCAGTTCTTTCTAGTGGTTCCAGACTTCTAAAACCTTAAAGCACTGGTTACTGAATGTCCCATTTCTGAAGTAGTGTGCTTGCACACGAAAGCTTATATCTTGAATGAAACTTTGTTGGTCTTAAAAGGTGCTACTGAACTCAAACTTTGTCCCATTTTTGTGATTGTACTGGCTCACTATGTGTAATCTACCTTGAGTTCCTGTGAGAAAAGTGGGCTATAAATAACATAAATAAATAAATTTATAAATCAATGAAATCACATTTAGATGCAGCTTCACGGCAGCTTGTCTCTTTTTGGGCAGAGAACAATTGCAGTAGAAGTCTGAATGATAAAAGATTCCATGGTTATGGATTGGCATTGTTCTTCAGAGGGGTCACAACTCATTCGCAGCACACAGAAACCAGCCCATAAAGCAAAATGGAAAGACAGCACTGAAAAGAAAGGGGAGCTGAAAGGAAGCAGCTGGTAACAGTGATGGTATTAGCCACAAGGTATAGATGGAACACTATGTCTGGGGAAGAGATGCTCTGTATTCTTGGTGCTTGGGGGGCAACAGTGGGAGGGCTTCAGGACTAATGGCCCCACTGGTGGACCTCCTGATAGCACCTGGGTTTTGGGCACTGTGTGACACAGAGTGTTGGACTGGATGGGCCATTGGCCTGATCCAACATGGCTTCTCTTATGTTCTTATGACTGTTTGCTGCTCACTGTAGCTTTTATGCTGATATTTGTAGCTTTATTAAAAGTGTAATACTGGCTGATTTTATTGTAAGCTGCATTGTGGAGAGAAGGAACATAAAAATTGAATGAATCAATAAATAGCTCCTGTTCAAACAAAAGGAGTACACATAAACAATTATAAGCAAACACAGACAAGCTACTGCGCATGTGAGAAGATGGAAAATGGCTGTTACAGAACATGCAACCTGTGCAACTTTCTCATTTAATTCTTGAATCAGAAAAAAAGTTAATAATTTGATTATGGTGGTAGAATAATTCTGACTTTTTAATACGAGGACTGAACTTTTTCCACAGCACACAGAGACACTGGCCGCGGTCACACGGCCCTTTAAAGCGGGAGGAACTGCTGTTTCCTCCCACATTTAAAGGGACCGATCAGACTGGCCGGGACCAGTCCCGGTGGTCGTGCGGTCCCACACCGAAGCAGGCTCAATCGTGGGTTCCTCCTGCGTTTTCCGACCTCAGGAAAATCAAGTATTTTCCCGGTGGTCGTGCGAGGAACCTGCAATTGATCCGATCTGGACAGCCCTCTCTCACAATCATTGCGAGAGAGGGCTGTCTGATCATCCCTCCCGTTTTTTTCTTCCTTTTTTGCACTTGGGCACTCAAGCGCCCAAGTGCAAAAGGGGGGGGGGCCCTCCACTCCACTCCGAGCCCCGCCGGCCACTGCTGCCTGCCCCCAAGGTTCTTACCAGGCAGCGGCTGGCGGGGCTCGGGGAAGGGTGCCTCCCCTGGCTGCCACTGCTGGGTTGGGATGTTTGAACATCCCAACCAGAAGAAAAGACTCCCAGATAAAATCTCAGCGGGATTTTATCTGGGGTTAGGCCGCCGTGCAACCTCGGCCACTCTTAACAAGCAAAAAGCTCAGTGGGTCATGGTGCTGTACACCAGAATTTAATTTGCACAACTGGGCAGATTTCTCATACATTTAAATAGTCAGCAAACCCTCCTCACACCATACAGCTTTACTTTCTATTCTTGAATAGTTTGCCATTTAGGACTGTTTTTCAGAGCTGAATTCAGTGATTTTAAGTGGCCTATCAACAGAAACAGCACCATATAACACCACTGGAAAACAAATCAAAACAACAAACAGAACATACATCCCAGGAGATAAGGACATATCATAGCTGACCTTTGAAATAGGGCAGGGAAGAAACCCAACTAAAAAGAGAAAGAGCGGGCAACCTTATTTCCATTCCAGAACTGACCAAACAGCCTGGTAAGATTAACTCTACACAAAAGCGCAGAATCCTTATCTTTAACAAGAAATATAAGAATCAAATCCTGTCTTTTACAACAAACCAGATGGACAGAGCTAAGCAATAACAGCAAGCTCTTCATACTGTCATCTGCTAATATAATGAAGCAGTCATAAAATGCCCAGGAGAAATAAAAGTTCTTCCCCCAAGAAGAAGAGCAATCCCGCTCCCACCACTTCTGAAATACATTCAAAGGGCACAAGTCCCTACCCTGCTGTTGTTCCAGTCCTCCAGGGAATGAATCCTGAGAAGCTGTGGTTCTAGCCACAAGGTTTAGTAGCACTTAAAAATAGCCCTTAACCAGTGTGAAGCAGTCCATATAGACTGTTCTATTTTCAGGCACATCCCAATTCACTGTTACATCCAGCAGAACAACAATCCAGCATCTTGTCTCACCCCTGAGATTTATTCACTCCTTCCGCTATTTATTCCTTCGGAATGTAAGCCAGTCTCCACAAAGGAATAATCAGTGGCCTTATGTAATGAGGTGCACTATGTTAACACTGGAATGATTGCTAGGTAGATTGAGTCACTTATGCTGCTGCTAAAATAAGACTTGTGAATCCCGAAGATCTGCAAGACACAGAATCCGGTAGACAGTCAGAAACTTAGGACCCATTCTGATCTTACTCTTTTCCAGTTCAAGATGACTCCTGCATGTCAGTCCACTGCCTCCACATGTGCTCAGATCCAGTTTGAAAGAAACATACAGCAGATCCATGAAGAAAATTCCAAAAGAGAAGGTTTGCTAGCCTTTCTGAGAGGATTTCAGCTCCTTAAAGACTGACACATTTATTGTGACCAGGGAAAAAGTCCACAATCCAGGTCATGTTCACTGTGCCTGCAAGACAGCACAGAATGTAGGAGAAGCAAGAGAGCTATGGAAAAGCCATAACAAACAGGAAGGGATGTCATGGTGACTGAAGAGAGCAGTGGGCCGTCAGCATAAAAAGACCAGCATGCAGGCATGAACAAAGGAATGGAAACATACCACGTTGAAAGATATCGGGCTGATTTTTTTTTAAGCACTCCATAAAGAAGACACAAAAGGAGAAGATTCTTGAAGGATGTCGCCACTAACCAAGCTTGGTAGCTTCAGGAAACTAACCCTTCATCTCCTCAATAGTAGCACTGCACAGTATATAGTGGGCAGGCTACAGGGTAGCCACCAACTGTGAAAGGTAGTTTTCTGATGATCTCCAGAATATAGGCTTTCCTAAGACTAAACGTGTAAATCATACTTGTTCTTTAGCTCTAGTGAATCACACACACACACCCAATATTAAGGAGAAAATAGTGTCTGGAAGATCATCTGACATTTGAGAGGTCTTGCAATGTTACTGGGAGTGGGGGAGATATGGTACATGCTGCAGCTGATGATGCATGGAGAGTCCCTGTGCAACCCCACCCACACTACCACATTGCTCATTGTGTGACGGTACAGCTCACTCACTCTCCTGCAGATGAGCCTGCCTACATCTCATGGGGTCAAAGTCAAGCTGAAGTTCTGCGGCTTCATGTGTAGATACTGAACCCCCTCCCACCGCAATTCCCTCTGTCTCATTTTTCATTTGCCACCAAGTGAAGAGGAACAAATCTTCTGATGTCTGGCAACACCCTCCCCCCCAAATGTTCTTGAATTAATCCTACTTTAATGTCTCCTCTTTAGCAAGAAGGAGCAACTGGAGTGACATCTCACAGGAAAGGAAGATTGTTCATGCCAGCTGGGGAAAAAACACAGGCTAAACAAAAGGTCACACAGTTGATCACTTATGCAAGCTGTGTTAACAAGATAAACCCTATATTAAAATCAAAAGGAACCAACTTCTACCACAAGCTACATTCATATACCACCCACACTATCCAAACCCAACCACAGCTCACCTTATAAATATAATCCTACTTCCCATCTCAAGCAGCAGCTGCCTGTTAAGTGCCCCTCTTCCTCAGCTGACCACTTGGAGGTCCTTAGCAACCTTGGGGTTTTATCCTCTCTTGCCCTCTGCTCCCTTCCTGTATATAATATGGGGGCCATTCTGACTTCAGAAGTAAGTGAAACAATCATTACAGACTCCCCAAAGAGACAGCAGTTACCAGATCTCTTCTTCTATACCCTACAGGCAGCAGCGCTTCCCATGCAAATTAGGAGAAGACATTTAAAATGCCTCACCCACAACAACTTATGTTGCATGTGGTGGAATGGGCCTGCTCTGGCCTGCAGGCCCTATTCCATCCTGTCCTCCTAGGTTTTTCTCAACACTTGGAGAGGATTTTCTTCCACTCTCAGGATAGCTTACCACCACCACCTGACATTTGTATGGAACTGCCCACTGGGAAGGTCAGGACTCCCAGCTTCCTTTCCAAGTTCTGAGGCCTTGCCTCAGTGTCTCCTGCTGCACAGCACCTTGTCACCATGGGGATGCATTACTGCCTTGTGCACCTCTGGAGGAATAGCCACTTGTCAACTGCCTGCCTTCCTCCTGGCGTTCCTTTTAAAACAGCATGTCTTGAGACACTGGAGGTCTATGTGGTACAGGGAACCCTTGCCGGCATCAAAACTTATAAAGTATTTATTAAAAAGAAAATGTTTATAGCACCAGGCTGAGCAAGGGATACAAAAGAAATATGTAAAAACGCAATCCTCTGTCACTGTCTCTATACATGCCCTATCAGATGTCAAAATAGAACAGGCTCCTAAAGCTTATGAAGTTACAAATCTCCACAGAGTACCATTACCTTGAAGCTTTCAGTAGCTCTCTGGGTGAGCACATGGTCAATGGCTGCCTCCCCAGTGGAGAGAGGTCTGCGTCCTCCCATGGACGCAGCACCCCAGGAAAAGAGACCTCCTTCCTGTTGCAAGGAGTTGTTATCGCCTCTCTTTTCCCCAACCACTGACCAGGTCAGAGAAGCGTTTACTGGAGCTTCTTCCTGGAGATCATTCCTGGACCTTTGTAGTCTAAAGTCCTCCAAAAATTTGTTCCCTGCTAGGAGGGAGAGAAGGCGGGAAGCTTGACCATCCCATTGTCTCTAGCTAGACCTAGTAGCATTTGTAGGAAGGTACGCTGGAAAGCAATTGGACTGCATATTCTCTGCCCAGAGGGTATAAAAACCCTATTAAAATGCACAGAGGAGGTTTTGCTCATTTCAAATCCCCCAGAAGCAAAAGGCATTTCTTCACACTGCACTATGGATCCTTTTTTTTTTTTTTTTTTACAAACACCTTACCAGAAGACTGATATTTCCAGCAGGGAAGCCCCAACAGGCCCACCTTCCTCTGTGCACACTGTTAACTCATTCACCCAAAGCAGGATCCCATGAATCTCTGAGGAATGTGTGTTAGATAAGGCTCCAACAGAAGCCTGCTATAAACAGAAGTCATGAAGCAAGCCTGAAATTCCATAGACACCACTAGGCATCTGAACAGGAGAGAGCGGAAACTGCTACACTCAGAGAGAAGGGTCAGTCTTGCTAATGACAGAAAGATTAAGACACCTGCTCCACCTCAGTGCACCCTTCACCTCCAAAAACACTGGACATGAACTACAACTCACTCCCATATCTGAAACACAATCAAAGTGCAGCTACATGGAAAAAATGCATCTAGGTTGCCAAGGTCTCAAATGACACCCTGAGGAAGGAGGTCCAAGCACAATGCTGTAGACTAGGAAAGAACTTTGAATATTTAAGGTTTTTCCTCAAGATGCTATCAGTGAATTTTATTGATGCACGTCACCTTGATGTGACCTGGAAAAGGAACCCAGACAATTAGATAGCAGAGATCATTCAGAATTTTTACAACATTTAATAAATATATGTAATGTATATTCTCCAGATCAGTGGAAGCTTATAAGTTTTAAAGCTACATATTCTGTTTGCTTTCAGTTGGTTGCATCTGCCATCTGCATGAGCCATTGAGAAAAAGGAAGGATAACAGACTAAAGCAGGTTTGAGTACATATTGTTATTTGATTTGGTCTAAAGTAACCTCTTTGCCAGTATTTGCTAATTTAAAACTTTTTAAAAAATCATTACCAGTGGTATTTGATTCCCTATAGATTGGGTCAAATTTTATGGATACCTTTTGGTGTTGTGGAAATGGCCATACCAGCTTGTTGCATGCATTTTTGCTTTGTTCTAAAATTAATCCCTTCTGGCAAGCAATCTTAGATAGAATCATAACAGGGTATGCTGTACCTTTTTTAATCCAAAAATGATCTTGCTATTTGAAAGATGTGGTAAATACCTCCGAATGGGAATTAGTGATGAATTTATTACCTACTGCTAAAATTAACATTGCCCTCTCTTGGGGAAAAAAATTGGATCCTCCTTTTTCTGACAGAGTGATTTAGAAGAGTTTGTTCAACTATTTTTATGTCTAAATTAACCTCCACAGAAATGAAGGAACTCATGTTCAGGAAGTACAGTATAAAAAATACATCAAAAAGGAGAGTGTAAAAAAGATTTAGTGTGAAACAGAATGGCTCATCATTACCAACACTGACATAACTACAAAAATGGATAAAGACAAATTACAATATATAGGCCAAAAATTGACAATATCTTCAGCCAATTATTCAAGGATAAAAATCTACACCAAAATGAAAAACCAAGAAATAAATAAATATCACATACAGCCAATAACACAATGGTTGCGGTCACACGTGCCAGAAAACCGGGGGGGGGGGGGGAGCGAGGCTATCTCCTCCGGCAGAATTTTACCCACAGTTGCATGATCACACCTCCCTTTGAAGCTGCAGGTGCATTCCATTAGTGTGTGATCAGATGCGACAGTGAGTGAGTGGGGGGGGGGGGGGTTGTTCCATTTTTTCCCCATGTGCTTAAACGAGGGATTGGTGAATCGCACCTCCGCACTGAGGGCTCCCTATGGAGTTTGCAATGATGCACATACTGTGAAGGGGGGGGGGGAAACAATGGCACAGAGTCGGGATAGCCTGATCCTAACACCTCAGAGCACGCTGGAGTGATCAGACATGGGAAAGTCCGTCCATGGCCCATCGTAACCTATTTCCTACCGGTTTTTCCTTGGTGTCTTTTAACTCCGCTTCTGCAGCAGAGCAAATGGGTTGCCAATGGCTGTGGGGCGCTTCCCAGACGTTGTTGTCTGATTGCTCCCTTTAAATCCACTTGGCATTTGCGCCTATGTCGGGTCTAATTGTGCGTATGATCGCAGCCATAGATCACTCAGCCAGTAACACAATGGTGACAAGACAGCCAGCTGGAATTCGCTTCAAAACTGCTCTTCATCAGAAAACTACCAAGTAATTTGTGATCCCTCGTGTGCTTATTCAGAAACCTTGGGTCACTGTGACAATTATTCATGAGACAAATATTTAACAGCTATTGGTGTCATTTTACACACGTGGAACTGTTGGGTTTTTTGTTTCTGAACAACTGCCCCAGTGACAGAAGGTCTCTGAATAAACAGATGAGAGGCTACAAACTACTTGGTAGTTTTCTGAAGAAGAGCGCTTTCAAAACAGATTTCAGCTAGTTACCATCAATATGTTATTGGCTGTATGTTATACTTATTGTGTGGTTTGCCATTCTGACATGCATTTCTATCACTGTGCAACTGACTGAAGACATTGCTATATTTTTGCCTATATACTGTATTTTATTTATTCACTATCACAGGGGTCCCAAATCCTTATGAGCCTTCAAGCACCTTTGTAATTCTGACAAGAGTGGTGGGCACAGCCACAAAATGGCTACCACAAAAAGATTGCTAAAGGAGGCAGAGCCACCCATAAAATGCCTGTCACAGCAACACAGTGAAGATCTTAGTGCTGTCTTAGCAACTGCCACCAAAACAACATTTTAAAAAATCTGCACAGCCAATCAAATCTCCAATGGCCAGTCAGAAGTTTTGCTGGACGAAAAGTTACACGTCACCCGCTCCCTTCTAAAAACATTTGTTGGGCTCCCACGGGCACCCTGTGGTAGTCTCCTGCACTATTGGAATACAAGATTTCAGGATAATATTAAACCTTGCTATTTATTATGAATAATGCTATATATGGAAAAATTTTAATTATAGGGAACTGTTTTTATTGTACAGAAATATTGTATTGAATAAAGGGACATATTTATTGTTTTTATGTTTATTTATCATTCTGTATTGCTTGTTTTTGTGTTTAACTTTTTAAAATTCTTCTAAACTCCCACAGTCCCACTGCAGAATTTGATAACTGACACAGAATGAATTTCAGCTTCATTTAAATAAGATGTTTCTAGCCTTTACAACTATAATAGCAGTGTCTGCTGTTGTGGACATGGCCATCCAACATGTTACATGTCTGGTAAAGCTTTATTCTCATTTGTGGCTGGTCAATATATAAAAACAATAATATGCAAATTTGATTATTCTGTACAATTTATTCAGGTCGATTAATTTGGCACAAATTAGTAAAGACAGGCCTGATTAGTGGAACTGGCACGTGCTAGCCATTAGAGAAGAATCTCTTAATGGTCACAGACAGCATTAACCAAGCCAGAATGTATAGCCAAAGCATACAATTAAACAGACTGGGTAACTATATAGAGTATACACATCTGGTGCTCTAGATGGTGGGAATGAGAAACCTCTGCTATTAATGGCAGTGGTAGCATACTTAGTTGCACATGGCCAAAACACTGCAGAGGTCAATAAGCAGTTTATAGAATTTGAGGCCATTCAGCTTGCCCTGTAGAGACCAATATACATTTGAGAACTTTAAACTTATGCAAAACGGAATTACAACAATTTCCTGAGAGATTATTTTGCAAATCTGTTTCCTTGTCAGCATTTTTTCCTCCACTGCCTTCTACTGCTTTTAAGCAACCTTCCCTAATTGAAATAACAATCCTGCTAAGAGCCTGATGTGTTGTTTTGCACACCAGGGCTCTTTGCGTGTGACAGAATGAAATCTGGAAGCCTGTAAAATATATATACAAGTTAAAGCAACTAGGGACCTGTACTTGGTCAGCAATACTTTGATAAAGCTATTAAAATGGTCACTGAACAGTGGTTAAAGTTAATAGCTTCCAACCGACATCCTATGGTCTGATAAATATGAATGCATACATTTAAAAGCAACCAGGAGCCCCTCCACATATAACGAACTTCCTACACTTTGTAATGTAGACAATTTCCTATGCAAAACTGGTATATGTATATTAATTTTCTCAGGTGTTTGATCAGTCAAAAGTTACTGATGAACATGAGGAAATTTCACTGCAAACTGAATATCTTCAAGCGCAAATGTTATTCTCCACTTAAAGTTGTTTGATTTAGTAATTTTAGTGTTCTGATTTTGAATCATATTGTGCTGTATTTTAATGGGCTGGATCCAAAGGTTGTTTTACACTGACAGAAGGCACTTCTGCCAGTGGGGAGGGGAGATTTTTGACTGTTCCTCCATCCCACCGAAGCCCAGTGAGTCCCCTCCAGTGCTGCTTCTGGGGGACATGGAACACTCAGAAACAGTGTAGGAGGAAAAGGTGTTTACTGGCATGGGAAAATCAACCCCTTTTTCCATGGGCAGAAATGCCTTACATGATAGTGGGTATCAACCTTCAGATCCAACCCATTGTGTTCTTATATCCATTAGCTTATTTTGTGGAACTCTAGGTCAAACAGTAAGGCACACATTTATAAATGAACAAGTGGGGACCCACAAGAAACTTGCAGGGAGGGGGCATTCCCCCACCTTTGCTACCTTCCCTCTCCTCCATCTTCCCCTTTCTTTCTCTCCCCAAGCCAATCCCCCCTTCTTTTTCTTTCTTTTTGGAGTCTCTGTTGGTGTTCTGCACTGCTGCAGCCAGGCCTGGAGCCTCTCCCAGCATTCCCCACCACAGCAGCCAGGCCCGGAGCGGCTCCCAGTGTTCCCTGCTGCTGCAGCCGAACCCACCGCCTCTCCTCGCATTCCCCGCTGGCATGACTGGGCCCAGAGCAGCTCCCAGCATTCCCTGCCCCCATAGCTTGCCCCAGATCAGCTCCACAGGAGCAGCCGTAGCCAGGCCCTCAATGGTAAGTTGTGCTGTCTGTGCATGCACAGACTATGCTTTTTATTTGGGGAAAATTTAAACCCCCAAATATATTTTTTTAAGTTTTCAGATTTTTCTGCAAACCTAGAGGGTCACCCAAGTTTGCAGGAAAACTTGTTTGGGGTAATTATGACCCCTATCTGCAGATTTAGATATCCGCACATAGGGGACTGTTGAGAATTGGATACATAGATAAAGCAGCCCCAAAGCTGATTGTATGTTTTACAGTGGGCATCTTCATCCTCAGCCTGAGAGCAGGCCACACAGCTGCAGAGTGCTGCAAGCACCATGAGGAGATGCACCTAAGAACTGCCCCCCCAAAAAGCCGGATGGGTTAGCTGCCCGTCCCTGACGGTGCCATTTACCATTTTGGCCACTGGTTTAATTGAGTCACACACCAGCTGGAATGAAGCTTGTTTTAAAGGCTAGCTTTCTATTCCAAGACTGAGTTTTTAATTACTCAGAATTAATCATTCTAAGAAGTCATGTTTTAACCTAGATGTTCACTAGTTCAGGCTGTTCCTTCTTAGAGGAGCATAGTGATCTTGCAGACAAGACAAACAGGCAACTGTATTTTGAGACTCCTTCAAAGAAAGTAGCATTAATGTTGCCAGATATCATATGCTGTACCCCAGTGTTTCTCAAACTGGGATCCAGAGACCCCAGGGAGTGCATGAGGGTACTCCAGGGGGACCACAAATCTTTCATAAGGGCAGAGGGCAAGTTCTTCTCATGCCCGTCAGCTAACATAGAAAATGAAGCCCTCTCAATTTCCTAGAAATGGTGGCAGGGCACTCTACCTCAGGGGAACGGGACAAAAATCAGCTTCCTCTCTTTCAAATAACAAGAGCTCATATAGTCAGTGCTATCCATAGTCACCTAGCTTCCAAATCATTTCGGAGCACTGTCCAGGAAACGCAGTGACAGTGGTCACTAGGAACTCCAATTGGTTGGGTGGCACCATGGAATTCCTAATCCAGACTTCATCTGCTTTCACTGTAGGAATAAACTAGTTTTACTCTATTTTCAAATGCAAAGGATTTCAATATACAAATAAAAAGACACCACCCTGCATTCCATAACAGCCAATCATGGTTTTCAACTGAACATCAATGATCAGGTTTTGTGTGATGTTGGTCTTTTTCTATTACTTTAAGCAGCTCTGAAAATGTTTCCAGGCTCTTTCCTTGTTCACCTGGCCTCAAAGCTAGAGGTATTATTAAGAAAGGTTCTTGCTGTCCAGGTACAAACTCCTTTCCAATCAGGGGGTGAGACTGATTAGAACTTGGGTCAGGGCTACAGAATCAGCTATGGCTATCAGACATAACCTTGTATGCCATGTAAAAAGGTAAAGGTTTCTCTTACTCAAAAGCCAGTCAGATCTGACTCCGTTTCCAATCTGCTCATTTCCGTTTCCAATCCGAAGAGCCTGCGCTGTCTGAAAACATTTCCATGGCCATGTGGCCGGCATGACTAGACGCCAAGGCGCACGGAACGCTGTTACCTTCCCACCAAAGAGGTGCCTATTTATCTACTTGCAATTTCTTGCTTTCGAACTGCTAGGTTGGCAGGAACTGGGGCCAGAGACGGGAGCTCACTTTGTCATGCGGCACTAGGGTCTCGAACTGCCAAACTACAGACCTTCTGGTCTGCAGCTCAGCGTCTTAACCCCTGAGCCACTGCGGCCCTTGTATGCCATGTACAGACAATGTTAACATTGAGAACCAGTTTGGTGTAGTGGTTAAGTGCTTGGACTCTAATCTGGGAGAACTGAGTTTGATTCCCCACTCCTCCACTTGCACCTGGCTGGATGACCTTGGGCAAGCCATAGCTCTGTACCAGCTGTTCTCTCAAGAACAGATGTCTCAGAGCTCTCTCAGCCTCATCAAACTCAAAGGGTGTCTGTTGTGGGGAGGGGAAGGGAAAGGAGTTTGTAAGCCGTTCTGAGACTCCCTTGGGGAGTGAAGGGCGGGATATAAATCCAATCTCTTCTTCTTCTTCTTTATTTGAACTTGCTTTTAAATTGTAATTGATATGATCCTCCTGTATTGTTTTGAGGATATGAGAGGATGGAGGCATGAGTGGCTTGCTGCGAGCACGTTGAAGAAAGAGGTGTCTGGTGCAGGGTTGGTGCCAGGAAGGGAGCCAGGGATGGTAGGTGGGGGAATCTGAAATTTTTAAATATTTATTTATATTTATTTATTTATTCATTAGGCTTATATGCCGCTCTCCCCGACAAGCGGGCTCAGAGCGGCTCACATAAAAATACATTAAAACATTTAAAACAGATAAAAACAAACATGACATTCACAGTACAAAAGTTAAAGTGCTCGAAAAAGATGGTGTAGTCAAATACCCAGCATTCTCTGCTTACAAGTGATGATGGTACTCACAGTAGTCCAGGTCCTAGGTTGGGATCACGATGGTCAGGGGTAAAAGGGGGGAAGGCAAAAGAGGAGGCGGCCCTTATTTGTAAGCCTGGCGGAAGAGCTCCGTCTTGCAGGCCCTGCGGAACTGCACAAGGTCCCGCAGGGCCCTGATCTCCTCTGGAAGCTCATTCCACCAGTTAGGGGCCACCACCAAAAGGGCCCTACCCCTAGTGGCAGCGAGCCTAGCTTCCCTGGGGCCTGGTATAACCAACTGATGTTGGGCCCCAGACCGTAGTGCTCTCTGGGGTATGTACGGGGAAAGGCGGTCCCTCAGGTAGGTCGGACCCAGGCCATTTAGGGCTTTAAAGGTAAGTACCAGCACCTTGAAGCGAATCCGGTATGCCATAGGTAGCCAGTGCAGTGTCTCCAGCGCCGGCCTGATGTGCTCCCGTCTAGGGAGACACATCAGTAGCCTCGCCACGGCATTCTGCATCAGCTGCAGCCTCCAGATTAGCGAAAAGGGCAGCCCCATGTAGAGAGCATTACAATAGTCTAGCCTCGAGGTGACCGTTGCATGGATCACTGTGGCCAGGTCAGTGCGGTCCAGAAAGGGGACCAACTGCCGCACCAGCCGTAGATGATAAAAGGCCGACTTGGCAGTGGCTGCTACCTGGGCCTCCATTGACAAGGAGGGATCCAGGAGCACTCCCAAACTCCTAACCACCGGCGCAGGCACCAACAATGCCCCTCCGAAGGTCAGAACTGAGAGCCCCAACCCTGGGTCACCCCTTCCCAGGCACAGGACCTCCATCTTCGCCGGGTTCAGCTTCAGCCTGCTCATCCTGAGCCGTCCAGCCACAGTGTGCAATGCCCAGTCCAAATCATCCGGTCCAGCATCTGACCAGCCGCCCAACATCAAATAGAGCTCAGTGTCATCAGTATACTGGTGACATCCCAGCCCTACCCTCCGGACAATCTGGGCAAGGGGGCGCATAAAGATGTTAAAAAGCATTGGGGATAAGACAGCTCCCTGGGGCACTCCACATTCGAGCGGGTGCCTCTGGGACTGCTGCTCCCCTAGCACCACCCTTTGTCCCCAACCTTGGAGAAAGGAAGCAAGCCACTGCAAGGCAAGCCCCTGTACCCCCACGTCGGCGAGGCGGCGGGTCAGCAGCTGATGACCGACCATGTCGAACGCAGCCGACAGGTCCAACAACAGCAACACCACCACACCGCTCCGATCCAGGTGTCTCCAGAGGTCATCAGTAAGGGCAACCAGTGCAGTCTCCGTTCTGTACCCCGGGCGGAAGCCTGACTTGAAGGGATCTAATACTGACTGGAAGGGATCTAATAATATCAAAATGTGGGTCCTCAGATTGCTGAAGTTTAAAAACTGCTGACATACACTATCATAGAAGCATTATACACCTGGACTCAAATAATTTTAAATGTTGCAGAATCTCTTAGGATATTTAAATTGTACTGTGAGCTCTTAATAAGAAACAATGACTACTTCATTCACTAATTCTGATTCAAGGTATGAGAAGTTCATACTGCCATATCTCCTACCACTCCACTGAGCAAAGTTTGAATCCTTCCTCCATCAGAAGAACCACTTAGGCTGGAGGAAGGCTCAGGCTGGAGGAAGTAACTTTTAGTGTAAGATAGGATACATGCCACCATCAATATCTAAGTAATCATTAAAGTTGAATCATTTAAATATATAGTAGATATTTATTCTCCCAGAGCAGACCGTTTCTCCCAGAGCAGACTGTTATTCTCCCAGAGCACACATACCAGACTCTTCAAAGCACTCTGCTGTGAACTATTCATCTCTAAGATGTCTGGTATCAGAGCTGATTCCTCCCATCAAAAATGAACATGGAAACTCATCTTCACACTCAAAATCACAGACCCAAGTATGCCGTATAACAGCCATGTGAAAAAGAAGCAAACTGAGTACAGTAAATCAATGCAGCATGAAACAGAAGCAAGTTAATATGTAGTGAAAGCGCAACCCGAGCAGTACTACTGAACTCAAAATAACCAGATCAGAGTTTAGTTATGAAAAACTGAGCATCTAAATACTAGTGGCATTTTAATATTCTATTTTCTTTTTAATAAAAAAAGATAGAAGTACTTCCACCACTGTTTAGTCTTTGTATGAATGTGGCAGGGTAGTTTATTCAAAAGGAACAACTAAATTGAAATGAGACTTGATTAGGATTGCAGGGGATTTTGAATATGTGCCATCTGACTGTGGGGACAAAATGCAGAAGTGCGTTAAGGTATACCTCATCCATGTTAACATTTATTTTATTTGTTTCATTTACGTCCCATCCTTCTCTCCTAGGGGACACAAAGCAACTTACATTGTTCTCCTCTCCTCCATTTTATTCTCACAGCAGGTGACTGGCCCAATGTAACCCAGCAAGCTTTCATGGCAGAGTGGGGATTCAGACTTGGGTCTCCCAGATCCTAGTCTGACATTATAACCACTACACTAAGCTGGTTCACATTATCTTCAGTTGTCTTCATTCCAACCATATGAACATAACCTTGCGAGCTAGTGGGCTGAAATGATTCAAGTACTAGATTTGTTCTGGGGAGGCATGGGTTTAATCTATCTCTACAGTGAAGGTCAAGGAAGAAGAAGATAAAATTGTGCTTAATAAACGTATGAGTATGTCAAGCTGGGAATACTAGTAGAAGCAGTGATAGTGGTCAGAAAAAAAACTAGAGGGTATGTGACTAATGATTCATGCACACATAGAGGAGGGCGCCTGAGGACAAACGTTAGATATGATTTACTATTACATTTTTATCCTATCTTTCGTCCAAGGAACTCAAGGTGGTATACATGGCTATTGACCCCCCCCCCCCTCCATGTAATCCTCACAACCATCTCCTGAGACAGGTTAGGCTGACAGAGAGGGAACGCCCCAAGGACACTTACAGGGCAAGCCAATGGGTCTAGACTGCTGTATGTAGAATTGTATTCACAACTAGCTTCATGGCTGATTTAAATCTAAATCTTCTAGGTCCTAAATCCAACATTTTAATTACTACAGCTAGTTATTACCTTTAAAGCCATAAATGGCTTGGGGCCAGCCAGGTACCTGAAGGACTCCCTCCACAATTCTGTCCTTCCTAGCAATTAAGATCCTCCCCATAATCCCTGGCTCTCTATGCCCCTGCCTTCAGGGATAGGACCAGTGACAGAGCTTTTTCAGTGGTGGCACAGAGCCTGTGGAACACCCGTCCCCTTTAGGTTTGCCCAACCAACATACTCTCTTTTAGGCAACAGGCCAAATGTTTGTTTTTAACTTACACTTTTAATTAAGGGGTTGATCTTTTAGCATAGTTTTTATAGTCTGCTTCTAACTTGAAAACTGTTTTATGAGACTGCTTTTATGCAGCTCAGTGGTTACTGCTGTTTCTATGTTCTGCCTGGGCATTTAATTTTAGGTTTTTAATTAACAACTTTTTATGATCTATGTTTTTATTATGATTTATTTTGTAAACCTCCTTAGGCATGTTTTCTGGAGAGGTAGCATACAATTTTTTTTTTAAACTAACTTTCAGAAGGATACACAGTTTAAAAGGCCTGGGAGCCCTCCCCCCCCTTCCCCGAGAAATAAAATATGCATTTATTTTAGATTACTATATAAAGAATGTGTTCCCAGACTTCTTTGGCTGATTTGAGAAACTATATAGTCACAAAGGGATTATTCACAAATCATATAACGCTTAATTTCTCTTCAGAGCTGGCAACTGAATGTGTATATTGACTCCACTGCACTTTTTGACAAGGTGTGAAAGTTCTACCTGAAATGCTATATCTGTGATCTTCCATTCGCACATGCTACTGATAAGCTACCACTGCACTAACCAAGTGATGAATATACATGTGTGAACAAAGCCACAGTTTCTGGGCCTAGAGACATTTAGAAAGTCAGCTGTTTGCTGGTCTTTATAATTCAGTAGAATTTAATTATTTCAGTGTTACTCAATTACAGGGATGTAATATGGCCAGGAGCTTTGTAGCTATGTGAAACAGCATATTTTCTCCATCCCCTCAGGAATGTTCTAAATTGGGAATTTTCAGTCTTCACTCAATTTAGAACTGGAGTTACTCCAGATAAATTAATTTAGGATTATCTAAAGCAGAGAACAAAGATAAGTTCTAAACGTATGTGGCAACAGTGGTGGTAAGAGTAGTAAAAGGAGATTTTTCCTTGCACACTTGCAGTGCATACCAAAGGAAGGTCTAACCAGTCAGAGACTACATTCACTTCAGGTGACTCATAACCCAGGGTGAGTTGTTTCAGAGTGAGCTTTTGTTCTTTCCCAACTCACGAGGTTTGAGTATGTATAACTGTATTTGTATACATTAATCCCTAGTTATCCCTGTTGTTTTTAAAATTATTTATTCTAGATTATAAAATCCTTAGGGGTAGGGACCTGTCTGCTTTTACATACGTGTAAGCCTTTAAAAATATTTATTATTATAATGTTTGCCTGCATAGATGGTTCTGTTCTAGGAACACTAGAGGGAGGGGACTCTTACATAGGCTGGGTGAGGGTTTTCTTGGAAAAGGGCCCGCGGTTTCCGAAGTTCACAAAAAGCATGAGGAAGTTATTCAGGAGGGTGTGGAGAATTTTTGGACAGAAGTAGTTTGAGTGAAAAAAAGCCAACAGAGATCGAGAAGGGTAGTGGGCTACATTCTGGCATGGGCCTTCGATCCTCAGTGTTTATAGGGTTTCTCCTGCTGTGGCTATAAGGAAAAGCGGTGTCTCAGAGTTTGTGAAGATGAGAGACCTCACTAAGTGTCCAACGAGACCTGCCTACAGTTTGTGAGGCAGAGCTCACAGACTAAAAAGACACTCTCTGTTAAGCCTGACTTTAGGACTGCTCTGCTCAGTATGTTTTATTATTCACACTGTTTTGTTTAAAACTCCCAGTTCTATACCCAGTTTTTCCTGCCTTTAAATAAAAGCTGTTTATTTAAGTGCTGTTCAGGTTTGGAATGGGGAATCCACAGTTCTGTGACCACTAACCTGGCCCTTTTAAGGCTAAAAGGATTACACATGCTAAGCATGCAATCTTATGCCCCAGTACCAAAAAAAATATCCCAACACCAAGTCCCCTTAGAATGTCAGGACCAGAAGGTGAGATCACCACAGGAATCTTCTCATGTACTCCACCAATATCTACACACCTTCTTTCGTCACTAAAATCAAATTGCCCCAAAAGACAGTCAAAAGGACTGATAGTGCTATCCTAAGCAGAGTTACACCCTTCTACATCCACCGAAGTCAATGGGCTTAGAAGGTGTGTCTCTACTTAGGACAGTACTGTAACATCTCTTGCGTGGAGCCATTTCTCTAGATCATTATTCCAAAAAAACCCCGACCATACGAGAAGGGACGCTTGTCTGTTCGGAATGATTTTAAGCGCGCACACTCGACTATTCTTAATCCATCACAACTCAAAGCCCTTTCCCACTGTTTAAAAAAGGAACAACAAAAAGCCCAACCTTCTTGCGCCCCAGGCTTCACGTGCAGACCTTCATCGTTACGCCCCACCCACCAGGGTCTCCTTCACCTCGTGTACACTTTCGCAAAAACCTCGGCCCGGCCTCTAACAGCCGCGGATCTTCCACCCCTCGCAGGCGCATTCCCAGCCCTTTATCTAAACCTGCCAGGGACACCCCCGCCAACGTGGTCGCGTCAACCTGTCCCGCAGCACAGCGCAACCCGCTTCGTCCCCCGTCCCCCCCCCCCGGGTAGAGCTTTTTGGAAGAGGCCAGGCCTTACAGTGGATCTAACAGCTGTAACGTTACCTGCCCGAAGGGGAAAGCGGGGGCGGCCGGCGGCCCCAGAGAATCGCGCCCGCTCGCCCAGTGCTCTTGCAGGTCTAACGGCCCAGCCCACAACAGCCAGCCAAGTGCCAGCTCTCTGTTCGGCGCCTCACTCTCTCCGCCCGTCCCTCCCAGCCAGGCCTTGCCTAAGCCCAGCCTCAGCGCACAAACACCGAAGCAAGTCACGCCTACCCAGGGAGCCTGGGACGTGTAGTCTCGATTTGCACCGCGTATAGGCGAGGAAGAATCCCTGTTCCCCAATACAGATTCCAACTCCGCTTGCCATAGATGTGTGCGGAAAAGCAAACAAGTGGTGGAACTCTTTAATGGGACGAACTGAAAATACGACTGTGGAGATCAGATGCAAGACCGCCTTTAGTGGGTGCTGGAAAAAGGACAGCCCTCCTGTGGCCTTAAGACTAATATAGCATGCGCTTATCATAGGTCAGATGCATGAATGGATTCATGTGACACAGGCTTCGATCTCACACACTAAATAATCCACTTTCAGTACACTTTTCAACAGGATTTTACTGTGTGAACTGGCAAAACCCAATTCTAAAGTGGATTATTTAGTGTGTGTGATCACAGCCACAGTTGTGTTACAGTGCAGAACTATGCAGAGCTACTCCACTCCTAATCTACTGAAGTCAGTGGATTTAAGCAAGTAGTAACTCTGCACAGGATTTCATTGATATTATGTTATAGCAACCCCTGAAGGAGTATTGTAAGACCTCAAAAATATTCCTCCAGTCTTATATGTATGATTTAGGGCACCATTAAATACAAGGTACAACTTGTAACATTTCTGTGACTGATGACAGGGCAATCATAAGTACCTCTACAAAGAAACAAATCCCATTATATTCAGTGGGGCTTAAGTGGCCATTGGATTGGAGCCCCAAAATTCACTTAATACATCTGATAAAGTGGGCTTTAAACCTCAAAATCTTATGCATCAATAAATCTGCTAATCTTTAAGGTATCATAAGTCTCCTTTTTGTATTTGCTGCAACAGACCATCAAGGCTAGTTCAGAGGAATAAGTAAGTGGCAGTTATCCTTGTTCACTCGATTAACCATCCCACCAAATTCACAAACAAGATACACACTTATGTACACTTACAAGGAGTAAGATCCACTTGGGGGACTGAGGAGGATGTGGTTTTCAGGACACATGCATAAAATCTGGTTTTTAAAAAATGTGAAAGGAAAGTTGGTTAATGTTTACGCCTTCAGTCAACAATTAGCAAAATGGGGGTTCTGTTTCTTGTTAATGATTATGATTATGGATCCAGTTGGTTGTTCATTTTGTCCAGTTAAATTAACAATGAGTACACGCTGATGTAATATAATTTATCCATTTTTATTTGAAATACATTTTATTGTGCCCATAAATGTATTTTAAAACAACACAGAATCAATAACACCAATAAATAAACCAGAACCTGTCCAGAGCCCACACAAAGTTGCACAGGGGCCAGCTTCAGTGTTCAAATTAAGCCTATTTGCTGATCATAGCATATTTCATTTTGTTCAATGCCCGAGTTGTTTCCCTAAAACGATCGCCTAAAGATCATCAACACGGGTGCTAGGGAAATGGACATCTTGTGACCCTGTGTAATTCAGGCTGTTTACGCAGCACCATGCTGAATAAAGAACTGGGGCTGAGGGTAGGAAACAACCTTAGACTCCTAAACTGAGAGAACCAGTGTGTAGCGGTTTGAGCGTCACAGTAGGACGTGCAGACCAAATTGTGGGGGCAAAAGGGAGATAGGGCAAATTACGTAAAATTCCCTGAGCTCTTTAGAAGAAGCGCGGGATAAAAATGTGATAGGTGTGGAGGGGGGATAGGGAGTACAATCCTATGTATATTTACTCATAAGTATGTGCCAGTGAATTAAACAGGATTGCAGTCCTGGAGAAGAACATTATGACACAATCATTGAAGAGGCTGTCGTTGTCGTGGTTACAGCTCCTCCCACCGCGCTCAGTTATGACAACATCCTCAGCGGCCGCAATATACGTTGTTGCTTCCGGGGATTGAGCTGGAGGGAGGTGGTGGAGCTGGAAGACGGTGCTTGCCTTGGTAAGGATGGGGGTCGGGGTTTGCGATGCTACGCAAGGCTAGTCCACTTTTAGCGGGTATGTGAGGGGAGAGAGCGGACGGTGGAAATGGAGGTTTGCTGCTGCTAAATATTGTTGGTTATGCGACTTCTAAAATGGGAAGTGTTTTTCATATCACCTACCTTGTTTATAATTCTTACTGCAAACCTGCAATATAATGTATTGGGAGGGTTGAAGCTGGGAGAACGCGGTTTGCTTATGGTCGCTTAATGGTCACCTCTTAGACAGCACTCTGAAGCAGTTTTAATGGTAGGTTCTATTTTGTTAGTTTGAGATTTTCAAGCTCTTGCCCCCCCTCCCCCCGGGTTATGTGTTTTTATTGTTGGCTTCTGTACACCCGTGTATATAAATGGCTACTACTAGGAACTGCCCTGTGAGTGAGATGGATAAATAATATCTTTCATGAAGGTATATGGAAAATAACAAGGCTATGTATAACACAGTGACATCGTGGTGTGCTTATGTGCTTTTGGAAAGGGGATTGTGAAGGAGGAAGGAGTAATTCCGGTTCGGAGAGAGAGGTGCAAGTTCTTGCTTTGCAATAGTTTTGTAGTTGTGTGCAGTGAATGGGAAGAAGTTTTAAAGACATTCATAGTCATAAGTATGTGAGATGAGATACTATTCATTGTTCTTTTGATTCCATTATCCTTTTTTACAACATTGTATAATGTTATTTGCTAGCAAAACTTTTCTCATTGTGCCAAAGGCATCTGGTTTATGGAGAGATTGTGTGAAGATACCTGAATGGGAGTGTTCTGTGTTGCTCCATACAATACTGTACAACCTGCCATGGGATCATTGTTGGGGGTCAAGCCACGCATCTCTAAAAGGAATGGGGCACAGCAGATTTTGGCCCAGTCACACAACATTGCCATCAAGTTCTGCTCTTCTGTTTTCATTCCACAGAAGATAGTAATAGCTATTTGCTTGTAGACGATAAAGGAGTATACTAGGGAGCATTATTGGAGCATGGACTCAACTAACTCCTGAAATCCCACAGTCTGAAGCAGGCTATATCCTTCCAAATACTTATCTAAAAAAAACCTCAAAACATCTTTGGCCCACAGAATGCAACAAAAGCTCTGGGAAAGTGCTGACTCAGAACTGGTTGTGAAAAAACTTTATTGTAATACAGTGGTTAGTATTGGACCATGACTGGGGGAAGTTGAGTTTATATACCTCCCCATACACTTATGAAGCCCACAAGGTGACCGGAGATTAGTCACACACTCTCAGCCTATCTCACAGGACTATTGTAGTATTATATTTTTTTATTTTACTAAATTTATATCTCGCTTTTCTAGCCTCACAAGGGCCACCAAAGTGGCTAACAAATTAAAGCATACATAATAAAATCACAATTTTAATCAATTATAACCAAAGGGTATTAGGTATACTATCCTAAGGTCTTTGGAAGAAGGGTGGGATAAAAGTATCTCTCTTCAGAGAAGCTGATTGGAGGTGTTAAAGAGGGGTTAACTTCTTAAAAGACTTAGGAAAACACTAGCAGGCTTGAATTATTAAAATAGCTTGTTCATTTGTTGTTTTTCCTCTGACAATTGTACTAGGTAAGTTGTTGTTTAAAGATGCAACAGGCATTGTTCTGGGGCAGGGGTGGGCAAATTTGCTCAGCGTAAGAGCCACCTAGAACAGGGGTGGCCAAACTTGCTTAACTTGAGAGCCACATAGAATAAACATCAGATGTTTGAGAGCCACAAGACATGAACAAATATTAGCTGCTTTTATTGGAAAATAAGCAAATTTGCTTTTTTATTAACATTAAATGAGACTGCCAAAAATAATAACAAAAGGGGTAAAAGCAGATATTGATAATGATAATAATTTGTCCAATGATATTTGTTTGCTAATGATATTTAGCTTCCCCAGCCACCCTGCCGGGAGCCACATAATATATGTGAAAGAGCCGCATGTGGCTCCCAAGCCACAGTTTGCCCACCCCTGTTCTGGGGCATGTCTGAGGATGCACTTTTGGTTTCGGCATTCATGACCAGGACTACTGGGCTTTACATGAAAAAAACACACACCATAGAAGTGTTCAGTAGTCTTCTGTGGCTATCTGTTGCTCACTGTTGATTTCCCTCTGCAAGCTTCTTTCTATAAGCTTGCCTACCATGAGTAATCTTAGTGAGAATCCCCAAGTAAACTTCCATGGAACCCAGGCTCCCACTGTCATGTATGATTACAGGAACAAGCTACAGTGACATTTATTATGTAGCAGGACAGCCCAGTTAACCTTGAGGTCTTTCTTGTTGAATCTAAGGATTCCTTTACACTAGGTTAGTTCTTCTCTCCCCCCAGCCTGTTTGGGTTAGGCGATATCTCTTTCCTTGGACTTAGATATAGTTTCCTGGTGTTTGTTTTGCAAGATGTGGAGATATAACTCCATCCTTTCCCAACATATTATAGTGCATGGCCTTGGAGCCAGTCATAACTCTGAGAATGGGTCCAGAGAGGATCTGTCCAAATGAACATGAAGAGGTGGGGCTACAAGAGACATCCGATGGAACTCCTGATCCTGCTGGAGAATGGAGTAGCGAAGAACCGGAGGAGGAGGAAGAAGAAGAAGGCAGTCATGGCTACTTATATCAACCACTGAACCAAGATCCAGACCAGGGACCAGCAACAGTTGAAGAAACAGTACCCAGCACAGAGCCAGTCCTTGACATCCATGAGCGACTTCAGGTAGCACTTTTGTTTCTTACAGGAACCTACCCTGTGGTCCCTCAACATGGGGATAAAGATAGAACACAATATGAGCATGTCTTTGTGCTGTATTAAACTTCCAATGGGTTTTGTGCACTGGATGCAGGCAATGAGACTGCACCTGCCTGATCCACCTGTGGACAGTGATGAGGAAGAAGGATCCACAGCCCAGAGCAGTCGAAGCTCCATCCCTATGGATCCAGGTAACAATCAAATGTGAAATAGGTTACGATTACATAAAATCATTAAACCATGTGAAACAATGCCACCTTTATAACACAAAACTTTATTGTGGATGCCAAGTACTATTATAGTTCTAATATATTTTTCTGTTATATCAGATCAAAACCTGAGGTCTAGTTCTGTGGTCCAGTTATTCTATGGCACTTATGTCAGAAATCTATCCTGTACTTCCTCCAAGGATTGCAGTGGTATAGATATAGTAATAAATGAACAGCTTGAAAAGGGTGAGAGGTGGGTAACTTGCCCAGGGGTAGTGACATTAGTGCTGAGTGGAATCTGAACCCAGGTTTTCTTACCTACATTCAGTTGTGATCTTCTCCGTCCCACTTGCTCACATAACATTTTCTGCAAGTCAGTTTGTTCTAACCTTTAATAACTAGAATATTTTCAAGCCAGCAACTTGAGAGCCAGTTTGGTGTGGTGGTTAAGTGCGCGGACTCTAATCTGGGGGAACCGGGTTTGATTCCCCACTCCTCCACTTGCACCTGCTGGATGACCTTGGTCAAGCCGTAGTTCTGGCACAGCTGTTCTTGAAAAAGAACAGTTTCTGTCAGAGCTCTCTCAGCCCTACCTACTTCACATGGAGGGGAAGGGGAGGAGTTTGTAAGCTGCTCTGAGACTCCTTCAGGTAGTAAAGGGCGGGATATAAATCTAATCTCTTCGTCTTCTTCTTGGAGTATAGAAGCCTCCAGTTTGTTACCTAATTGTTGCTGTTTCACACAGATTAGATGCTGTAGTTATGTGATGTAAAAATTTGTGGGGCAGTACCCATTCTGCTTAAGTTTGTTGCACGTAGTCCTGTGTGGATGAAGCCACTTGCTAAGCATCTCTTCATTGGGAGCTAGCTGTCTTCAATTTCCATACACTTTGTGAATATTAAACCCTGAAAGGTGATTATCTTGGCATGGTGGGGGGGCCTCCATTCTGGGATTTTGTTTGTTGGTTGAAGCAGTATCTCTCATCCTTCAGCTCTGTTTGATTCTAGAACACGTGGAGCTGGTGAAACGGACAATGGCTGGAGTCAAGCTTCCCACACTGGGAATACCTTCATGGGCCAATGAGATCTCAGATGATCAGTGGCAAGCTATGGTGCAGCGAACACTGCAAGCTCGGCAGAATCCAATCAGTTCTAGGCCAGAATGGAAATGAAGATGCAGAGCCACCAGTAAATTCCCTGCCTAGAAGGGAAACTTTTTGCTGAGTATGAAGTGCTGCACTTTAAATCTCTGTCTTTCTGTGAACTGGTCAGGTAGAAACTTACCTTCCACCAGCATTGAAGCTCTGTGTTCTTGTTGCATTGAAAATGTGGCTCTAGTGCATCAGTTGTCTGTAGCTCTTAAATTATAGCTAGTGGGTGGTAGTGATTGTTGTGGGGGCCTGGGCCAGGAGGCTATTTTCTGGCCCTTGAAAAGCAGGCCACTCAAATATCAGCCCCTGTGACAGGACCCTTCTTCCTTTGACATGCATGGTCTAGCCCTGTTGCCATTCCCTCCCAACTAGCTTATAGCCTAAAGAACTAAGCAGGGGCCATGAGGTGGAGTCCAGGGTGTCATCTTTTCAAGAGATCCATTTTATTTAGTTCTGTACATACAGGGACATCTGTACAAAATCCAACACTGTCATACTATGTAATACTCTACTGAAAATAAAGTACACCATATGTACATATGACTGTAAAGCAGCTTAATACTCGTGTCCAGAGAGTTGATGCATCACTTAGTTTTGCTTCCCTCCCCCCTCTTGCGAGGGACTATGTAAGAAGTGAAAGAGGCCACTCCAACCCAGTCCATGTAAAAAGTGGAGAAGGGTACAAGCAGAAACTAGGACAAATGATGCAAGGAAATTAAGTACCGCTGCATTAAGGTAGATAGTGACCTGAAGCTGTGTGCTTGAGGTGTTTGTTTTGGCTTGAGTTGTCAATTTTCACCCCATTTTTCACACAGCTTCCCCCACCTGTGAGATACATAGGACACTGGAATGAATTGGCAGCAAACTAAACTTTAATGTTAGGTACGAAACACAACTTTCCCTGACCCCCAAACAAAGATGACAGAGGGCTATATTTACATCTAAGCCATACAGCACAAGATGCTCAGTTGCAGCCCTGCTCCACCAGTGCAAAACTGTAAAAGGCAGAGGAGTGCTATGTTGCATCCATATGGAAAAGTAAAGGGGAGAAAAGTCCTCCAGTTCTTATTTGCAGAGCCCAGCCTCATGGAGGGGGGATGAACAGGTGGACTGAATTGTACTTTAGAGAAGAAGAGTTCTAAGTCAGCTCCTTCTCACTACCATCTGAACCACACTAGAAGATTACAGGCTAACCAGGCACATACTGAACGTCAGGCAAAACTTTCCTGTTAATAGTTTTTTTTCTTTGCTTCTCCAGTTGTTGCCTCAGCTTTCTCTCCCTTTAGCAATAATATTTTTACAGGCATTGCACAAAGGACATTAAGGACTACAACAAGTTAGTAGCCAGATGGTATTTTTAAAGATAGGTATTTGAAAATATTTTGGCAGCAGATAAGCTAGGTAAGACAGTACCAGTTGGCAGCCAAGTCACATGACACAGAATTAGCAGCAACTCTTCTTCCCAAAGTGCAATTTGCAGGTTAAGGAGAGTAACACTGTGAATTAGCTGCCAGTATGAACAGCTGGTAAATTCCCACTTGTCAGATGTTAACTAGTCAGTTTTCTAATGGCTGGAAGGCCACTAAACAGATGGGGGGAGGCTATCCTCAAGATACAGGTATGTCTGAGGGAGTACATTTAAATGGTTCAAGGTACAGAAGAAAGAAGCATTAGGAGTACTTTGTGGATAGTAAGTAGACAAGGCAGTACACTGTGCAAAGATTAAACAAGGAAAACAGGAATTTTACATAGCATTAAAAAAGTTAGGTTACAGCCTGATCTTAAATCCATAACTCATCAATCTCACTGATGTCAGGTGAGTCTTGCTTCAAAGTAGATATGCTCAGGTTTGGAGCCTTGGTCTGACATACCAGCAGTAACTGGCTGAAAGCTAGAATCTGAGGGAAAACCCAGCAGTGAGCATATATGATTAGAACTGAAAAAACAGGCAGAGTGTGGAGGAGGAACAGATTAGCTATAAGGGCCTTTTCCCTTTTGTAACCTTCCATGATTCTGAAAATAGCAGCTTGAGAGCAATGGTAGCACATTAAGTGAATCCAGCAGTTAGTATTAGGGCAGCAGTGGCCTAAGGAAAGTGGTCTAATGCTCTGAATTAGCTCACACCATTAAAAAGTGTCTACTCTGTGTGTGTGTGTGTGTGTGTGTGTGTGTGTGTCCCCTTCTCTCACACACTTTGGTTTCTAGGACAGAACCTCTGAAATGAACCTGACCCCAATCCCAGTAAGGCCAAATGTATTCCAAATGAGGAGGGCTGGTTGGCAGTTTCTGAGACTGTGAAGACACTATTCTTCGCTTGTTCCCAGTAGGCAAAATGTTTAAAAGCCATTGTGAAACTCTACCACAAGCTTTCTATTTTTAGTAAGCATTCATTCAGAGTTCCTCCTAAGCCTACCCGCCAGCAATTAACACAGAAGCTGGTGCGAGTACAAGACCACTTAAGAGTTACCTTCGCTCCAGTTTTAGCTGAGACGGCTATGAGAACGGCCATTGGTACTTACCGTGAGGGGTCTTTCTCCTATGAGGAAAGGAGGACATCTCCAATGGGTTATTCCCATCGTGCCTTTAGGGAGGCAGGAACTAGTTTTTTCCCCTTCCTGCTGGCGCCTTTGGAATAGCCCATCCCTCAGTTTTGGGACTCTGAAAGCAGTGTAGGCATGCTAGCCCTAGAAAAACTTGTCCTATATGAGGAACATAACCTTGACAATAATAGAGACACTTTCACAAATACAGAAAAAACAGTATATAGAGAGGACAGGACGAGGAAGAAGAAGTTCAGCACAGTTATAGAAGACAAGGAAAGGGAAGGAAAGATGACACTGGGAGGGCCGAGATGTCCTCCTTTCCTCATAGGAGAAAGGCCCCTCATGGTAAGTACCAATGGTATTTCTCCCTATGAGGTGGAGGACATCTCCATAGGACCTCCACGAGCAGTGTCCCCTACTTGGGTGGGTCATCATCTTCCTCCACCGATACAACGTGCTGTAAGGTTCTTCTTCCAAACACCCCATCTGCAGATGCTATTGTGTTGATTCTGTAATGTCTGATGAACGTAGATATGGAGGACCAAGTGGCCGCTTTGCACACCTCCACTGAAGCTCTATTGTTGAAGGCAGCGTTAGTTGCCGTGCTCCTTAGGGAATGGGTAGTAATGCCCCCGGGTATCTCCTGACCTGAGGCCCTGTAGGCCCCCACGATGCAGGCCTTGAGTACTGAACTGATCGTGGCCTTGGACATCTTTTCCCCCTTGTGAGGCGGGACAATACAGATAAACAGGGCCTCTGTTTTCTCCAGGCTTCTGTCCTTTTGATGTAGCTCTTGAGGGCCCTTTTTACATCCAGAGAATGCCACTCTAACTCCTTGGGATGCTTGGGCTGTGGACAGAAGGTGGGTAGACAGATCTCCAGTGAACAATGAAATGATGAGATCTTTGGTTGGAAGGGAGGATCGGGTTGTAAGATCACCCTGTCTCTGTGGAAGATACAGAGAGATGCTTTGGTGGATAGAGCTCCCAGTTCTGACACTCTCCTGGCGGAGGTTATGGCCACTAGAAACAGAGTCTTCATTCTAAGCCACTTCAGTCCCACTTCTTTGAGTGATTTGAAGGGTGTCTTGGTGAGAGCCTTAAGTACTGTGTTGAGCCGCCATGTCAGGAAGCGATGAACCTGTGGTGGAGATTTTACTACGGCTCCCTGCAAGAAGAGTTGTACGTGTGGGTGTCTGTTAATTTTGACGCCCCCCATGGAGGGGAGCACCTTGGCTAGAGCTGCCACCTGTCTACGAAGAATGGATGGCCGTAGTCCGGAGGTCAGGCCCTCTTGCAGGAAGGCCAGAATTGCAGTCATAGAGGGTGAGAGGGGGTCAACCTGCTTGCGCCGACACCATCTTACAAAGGCTTTACACGTGGTGTTATATATATGGATCGTGGATGGTTGTCTAGAGGCCAGAAGGGTGTCCAAGACCTCTGAAGAGTATCCTAGTTTGGCAAGCTTGCGCCGCTCAATCTCCAGGCGGTCAAGCACAACCAGTTCGTATCGGGGTGCCACACTGGGCCCTGGGACAGCATGTCCGGGGTGACTGGCAGAGTCAGCGGTGATAGAAGGGACATCGCTTGAAGTGCCGAAGACCACGGATGTCACGCCCACCTTGGAGCCACTAGAATGACCTCGGCCCGGAGCTTCCTTATCCTGCGCAATGTCCTGGATATCAACACGAACGGAGGGAAGGCAAACAATAGGCCCCGGGGCCAAGCTGACGTCAGGGTGTCCGTCGCCTCCACTTCCGGGTGGTAGTATCTGCCGAAGAACCGTGGTACCTTGCGGTTTTCTGGCGATGCAAAGAGGTCCACTGACGGCTGACCAAAGTGTCCCACGATCGTGTCGAAGAGCTTGGGATGAAGGGTCCACTCTCCCTCCAAAATGGTCTCCCTGCTGAGCCAGTCCGCCTGCATATTTTCAGTTCCTCTTATGTGTTCTGCCCTTATGGAGGTGACGTCTCTCTCTGTCCAGTTGAGTATTTTCATTGCCTCGCGGTGCAGGCGGGGTGAGCGTGAGCCACACTGTTTGTTGATATATGCCTTGGCGGAGATGTTGTCTGTCCTCACTAAGACGTGTTGTTTGTGAAGTCGTGTGGCAAAGTGTGTCAGTGCCAGTCGTATCGCTCTCAGTTCCAGGAGGTTGATAGGTAGGGTCTTCTCATGATGCAGCCAGGTCCCCTGAACTGGCGCCCCCAAGAGGGTCGCCCCCCAGCCCTGCAGACTTGCATCTGTGAAGATCTCCAGTGTGGAGCTGACGTAGTAGGCCTTGCCTTTGAAAAGGTTGGCAGGATCCAGCCACCAGCGCAGGCTGCTCCTGACCCTGAGGGGAACCTGTAGGTTGACATTTCGCTTCTCTGCTATGTAGGCCTGGTAGGGGCGGAGGAATCCCTGTAGGTGTTTGGCGTGGAGGCGAGCCCACTGAACCATGTCTATGCAGGCTATCATCAGTCCCAAGAGTCTGGCTAGAGTCATCAGGGGTGAAGAGCTGCTGCAATATACCTCTGCAGTCAGTTCCCTGAGCTTCTGCGTCTTGGGAGCTGGGAGGGACAGGGTGTTGCAGGTGGTGTCGATCACTGCACCCAGATGCTCGATTCGCTGTGTCGGCGTTAAGGAGCTCTTCTCAAAGTTGATCAAGAACCCGTGGTCCTTGAGGCATTGGATTGCCTCCCTGGTGTTCTTGACAGTCTCAGTCTGACTGCTGGCTCGAACAAGCAGGTCGTCCAGATATGGATGAAAGTGAACCCCTGAACTGCACAACCGGATTGATGACCAACTTGGAGAATAGTGTGGATGCCGTGGACAGACCAAAAGAAAGCGCTCTGTACTGAAAATGTTGGTTGTGCACGCAGAACCGCAGGAACTGCTTGTGTGCCGGGTGAATGGGTACGTGCAGGTATGCTTCCGTGAGGTCTATGGACATCAGGAACTCGTTTGGAGACAGAGCGTCTGTGATGGCCTTGAGGGTTTCCATACAGAAGCGGCAGAGTTGAATGAACTTGTTCAGGAACTTCAAGTCCAGTATCGCCCTCCAATCCCTGTTCTTGGGGACCATGAACAGGATGGAGTATACGCCCTGCCCCCTTTCCGCAACAGGGACTGGTTTTATTGTCCTGATGTCCAGAAGATGCTGAATTGCTGAAGTGACAATCTTGATCTTGTCTCTGGATCCGCTGGCGGGTGATTTCACGAACCTCTCCGGTGGATGGTGGTGGAACTCTATGGTATAGCCATGAGAAACAGTCTCCATTGCCCAAGCATTTGCCTGCGCTTGGGCCCATGCCTCTGCAAACTGTAGAAGGTGCGGCCCCACCAGAAGGGATGAGTCATCATGTCTACTTGGCCTTGGGGTCTCTATCTCCCTAATCGGGTCGGTTGAAACCGGACCTGTGGAATCTCAGAGTGAAGGAGCCATGCTTGCTTGGGGCCTTCGATGCTCCCGACTGGGGCTTCCTTTTAGTATTCAGAAGGCGGCAAATCCCGTAGGTCCAGAGCCTTAATGGCCTTACTTAAAAAATACTGGTAATTCTCTTGTTTGAAAAAACGACTGGACAGTTCAGGAATGATCACTTCTTCCTCCTCCTCAGACAGGAATTCCCCCCTCTTCCTCTCCTCCACAGAAGAGGTGGTAGATTCCGCCTCCTCCCCCCAATTGTCCCTATTGGAGCTACCCTGGGTGGGTGGGGGGGTGCCTTCTGTGCCACCTTGGTGAGCCAATTTGCAGGGGACTGCAGCAGGGAGGAAAAATCTTTCAGGATTGGTGGTGGTGGTCAGGGCTGGAGTAAGGCTAAATTGCTGCTGAATGGCCTGGTTAATCATGGCCATCAGCTCCGTGGGGCGAATCAGGACCCCCCCCCCGGTCCACATTCTTACCCCTCTCCTGCTCACTGCCATCCAGAGTCTCCAGGGGGCAGGTGACTTAGGTCCCCGCAGGAGTTGAAGAGGCCCCCGACAGGGTCTCGGAGGCAAACTCCGGACCCCAAAAATGGTTGCCGGCTCCCCTCGGCCGCCTTGCTGCACCAGCAGGATCGTCCTCCTCTGGTTGCCAGTGGTGCTTGCTGGCGCACGGCGCCACTGCCTGGCCAGCCGGATTGGACAGGGGTCCGGAATCTGGCCGCGAAGGCAGATCGGCCCTGAAGTTGTTTTGCACTGCTGCCGGCTCTGCAGCGCGCACGTCTTCCTCCTCCCCCAAGGAAAACTCCTCGGGTATTCCTCTCATCACCATGTGCAACTGGCTTGAAAAAAATCCCTCGCCAGTCAAAAAGACTTTGCTCTAACTGCAGAGGAGCAGGTTGAAGAGAGAGGGGGGGGGGAGCCCTGAGGCTGAAGCTTAAGCAAAGTAAGTAAAGTGAAAGGTAAAGTTCAGAAACTAAGAAAAAAGCAGAAGGTTCTTTGAAAAAGGAATGAGGGAACAAAGGAATAAGGAACAAATAAGAAACAAAGGCTAAAAGCTTAGCTAAGGTTTTATGCTGCTACTCCCTATGAGGCAGGAACGAAAACTGAGGGATGGGCTATTCTGAAGGCGCCAGCATGAAGGGGAAAAAAGGCACGATGGGAATAACCCATGGAGATATCCTCCGCCTCACAGGCTATGAGAACACTGGAGCTGAAGTGGGAGGTCAACCAAACCCTAACTGAGGCTTCTACACAGCAGCTGCTAGCTATCAGGCGCATAGATCAACTATTCTCGCTCTGAGTGGATGAAAAACTACCACAAAGCCCAAAGCAATGGATTTAGAATTATGTGTAGCTGCCATCGCACCACAAATTCAGGGTGGGTGGGGATTATGCAAACAGAATAGTGTGTGCAAATTTTTGCTTGACTTACTCCATTTACATTAACAAAAATTTAGGACTTTCTTACACAGAATGATTATATCTCTGTGCTAGACACAACCAAAAGCAAAAGTCTCCTGCATGACGCTGTCACCCTTTCTCACAAGGATCAAAACAACAGAGTTCTCCAATAGATTAGCCAGTTACTGAATGTGGGAAAAAGCAACACACTGGTCCCAAATCTAGCCTGGTCCCAAAAGAACAAGTGTGCCTTGAGCCTCAGATTGAATTTGATCCGCTTAGTCAGTTTCATGTACAATATCTGTTTATGGGTATGCATGAAAAATGGTACATAAACATGTGCCTGGAGGCTGTAGTGAACAGTCACTGTAGTGTGCGGCTAATAAGTTGCTGAACTCTCTCTGCTTTGGTTTGTGAGGCTGGGAGTCAGAGGGCAGGAAATGGAATGATCCCTGCAAGGAATGGTACTTTCATGGATTGGCTAGGCTCCCTTCACACGTGCACACAAGAACAGCTTTAAGAGGATAAAGCAGAGGAAGTGACAGTGTGGTGGGATATGAGGTACGATGTAAAATCAAATCTAACCTGAAAGAATGAGAATGGAGCGGAGGACAGGCACAGCTCACCATGTTCATTCCCTAGTTATACATTAGAACAAAGTGCATTTCTGTGTACCCTCCAGGGGCTCCCTAGCCCGTCAGAGTGTCTCCTGGTTCGAGGTGAGAAATTCTTCTGCTCTCTTGTGCGCTTCCAGGGCCTTTATGGTGTAGACATCCTGAGGAAGCTCAGATTTCCGACGCAGCAAAACCTTCTCCTTCTTCATGTCTTTCAGCATCTAGACAAAATCACAAGAAATGAAAGGCAGGTTCTGCCAGCCTCTTCCCATGGTGAAAGCATTAGCCTCTTCTCTAGAGCTACTCTACACTTTGGTGTTTACTGTGGGTCACTCCTGTGTGAAATTTATCCAGGGGGGCAAGCTCCAGGTTCTGTGGGGCCTAGGGACTCACGGGCCCACCTGCTTGTTTACCCTCTGTGCTCAGATCCCTACCCCAGGATGATCATGTAAGGTAGCTGCTGCAAAGCTTGCTGATTCTATAACTTTAAAAAAAAGTTTAAAAAGCTGCCTATTCACACACACACACACACACACCCTTGACTACACCACAACCCCCACTATGGCAGTGCCACAATCAGAAAGTGGAAACTAATGAGGTGCATACAAAGCAGGTAACTCAAGAAAAATGAGCCAAGCTACAGTCTACAGGTGAAGTTGAACATGCATGCAACACATTGTAAGGAATCTAGAAAAGATCCCATTTTACAGATAGGGGAACATTAGGACTGAAAAGCAAGCAAGTGAATCCTTGACAAATCTAAGTCGAACTATAACCACCCACTCTGTGTGTGTGCTTTGCTATCAATCTCCCTTCACACCTCAAGAACACCAAAGTTCAGAAAACAAGCACTCCTCTGTCTCTTGTCTCCATAAAACTACATGCTGTGCATGATCCCAAGGATGTTTACTTAGAAATAAATACCACTGGTTTCAACAGGAGTTTCTTCCAAGGAAGTATCATTAGGATTGCAGTCTCGTGAAACTCCCCCTATCCACAATGCAAGAAAGGGAGTCCTGTACCAATCAAAAGTTGCTCTACCTTCAACTTTACTGTGATTCCTTCCACAGCTGCTTGACTGCCTCCAGTAATCTCTACAGAACTGGACTGGTAGGCATACTGAATTGGCACTGAAGACGTTTTGGGAGCACAGTACTAGGAAGGGATTTCACAAATTTTACTCAGGTGCATTAGCTTCAGGAAGATAACTTGCAAGGGTGAAAGGGGTGCTTCACAAGGTGTTGGCTGAGAGAGGCAGGTGCAGCTAGATGGGAGTGGCTCCTGGGAACAGAGAAGTGGGCAGGTGAGATGGGATGGCTGCTGGGGGCAGGTGAGGGCAGTCCTGGGTTCAGGCCAAAAAAACCAGGAACACAGTCAATGTTAAGCCCCTTGGCAGTACGTGGGCCCCAGAACATGCCCACTCTTGCTGACTGCGAACAGCCAGCCTGAATTTGACTACAGCTGACCAAGGAAGAGGCCATAATTCAGTGATAGGAACACATGCTTTCCATGCAGAAGATCCCCTGCTCAACCCTGGTATCTCCAGTTAAAACATTCTTGGGTAGCCAGGGATGGGAAAACCACTGGTACTCAGAGCTGATGGTACTGGGCTAGGTAGACAAACAGTCTAAATCCATATCAGGCATGTCTTCCGTTCAAATGTTTGCAGGCTGTGCCCATAATATAAACATAACAACCTGCACAGGTGCCATTGGCCTACATGGCTCAAGGTGTGCAACTCTGAGGGGCAAATATTCTTGCTTGAGACCCTCACAGCCATAGCTGTTACATGCATTTTAAAAATTTTGATTTAACCGTTGGTTGCCTTTGGGATGCTGAACTGGGTGGAAAGGTGGTATAAACATGTTTTAAATAAATGAAACCGGTTGACTGAGCTGCTTCCTCTTTCACTCCGTGCCTCCCCTCCCCAACACCACCATCCCCATCATGGATGATGTCTGTTCACACAAAAAGTAGACTGGAACCAAGTTAAGTCTCTTTTCCGCTGTGCTTTTTGTTTTGCACAACCTGTATCAGAGTTATCAGAGACTTAAACGTGTTTCAATAGACATTTTATAATGGTAGAAAACAGAACTCTCACTAAATGGATTGGGGGGGGAATCGCAATTTCTCTGGCAGATGTCTTTTTATTATCTCAGTTTCCCTGGTTAGCTAAAAATTCAGCAGTGGCTACACAAGTACATTGTCAGACAGAGTGATGATCTGTGAACTATCATCAGCCACAACTGACCTGGAATAACTAACAGTGACCAATCCTTCCAACTTGGGGGCCTTATGTTCCCTGCTACCATATCAGACCCATGGAGAATGAGGCTCTCTGTATTTTACTGCCCGTTCTCACAGAGAAAGGTTAAAGTCAGTAATAGTTTACCCTGCCTGCAGAGACACAACATAAGTTCTGTATCCTGGAGAGCCTACTCGCTTGTTCTAGAGGAACTCCACTTGGCTAACAAGAACCAAAGTTCCTGATCTATTTGGGGATATATAGATGGTTCACCTGCACAGCCTCTGTCTCCATCGTTTTCTTCAGCAGCTGTATGTCCTCTGCAGTGGGGGTCTCCGTCTCCATGCAATAAACAGGAGGCAAAGGTGGGGGTGCGCAATACATGGGATACTGCAGGAACACAGCACACACAAAAAAATGGGAATGCAAGCTCAGCAACGCAAGTACTGATACACCAAACATTTAAACACAAACATATAGGTAGACCTCAAGGTTAAGTTGGATACAACACTGATGTTCCCCCTTAAGATTTCTATGAAATGGCTCAAGTGTCTCTGGGAAATGAAACAGGCTGAACCTTCCTATGCCATTGGGGCCATAACTGAGCCTAAAAGGGAAAATCTCAAACTCTGTCACAATATATCACACATTATCTTACAATAAAGAGACTGATTGTTCTGTGGTTTTTGTGTGTGTTTTGTTTAAATGAAAGTGAAGCATGTCCAAGATACTAGGAGAGGATGGCATCTAGACAAGCCCAACATGTTGAAAACTCCACAACAGCTACTTTATGCTGATGCAGCTGGCCAGAGAAGGACTTGTTAGCCATTCAGGGACCACTGTTCCACCACTTCACCAGCAGAAGGTGTGATATTCCTGTATTCTTCTTCTCCATTAGTGTGGCCCTGGAGGAATCAGTCTAAGAGTTGCAGCTCCTGAGACCCATGTAAAGGAACAGCTGCTCACGCAGGGCTGGGGCCTGGAGTGAGGAGGAACATGGAGTTAAAATTGCTTCTTCCTGTTCTGCGTGAACAGCTCTGCCGAAGGAGGGAGGCAGTTTCATCCCCGTGTCCTTCCTTGCTCTAGCCCGCCCACCTTTGTGGCTGTTCCTTTGTGAAGATCCTGCAATCACCAGGAGTGACCTTTCTGGGGATCGGAGGATTGTCAAACAATAAAAAGACTGAAGGGGGGGGGGTCTAATTACCAAAGTGGTTTTTACAAGCATAAGAGGTTTAAAATTAAGCAGCACATAGGTGTGTGTTTACTGTTCCACGCCCTGCCTAAAACGTGTATTTCCTACATGGCCAAGGATTATTTTTTCCTGGTCTCTCTGCCAGCAGACAGGGAAAACACCCCTTTTTCCTGTTATCCCAGCAATGTGGGCATATACATTAAGTCTTTATTCAGAAACTCAGAAATTTCTTATCCATGTAATTCTGTGTACTAACCACTTCTCCTGTTTCAGGGGCTGAGTATAACTTCAATGACAGCAATTTACCAAGCTATGACAGAGGTATCTAGCAACCATATTACAAGTCAGCAACCACAAATCTGAGCAGTAATTAGTACTTGGATTATACTTTGCCGAGAAGGGGAGAATCAAATAAATTCTGTTTGTTAAGAGACACATTTGTTGGGTTCAGGTTGCATTTGATAATCTCCATTTTGCTCCTCTGATGATTATTCCCATTTTACAGAAGAGGAAACTTGAAGCTGATAGCAACTCATCTAGGGCCATCCAATGAAGCCATGGCTAAGCAGCGATTTAAACAAAGGCTAATCCCAGTTCAGTACCCACTGGATCCAAAAAATGTTGCAATGGTAACCATCTCTAGGCTTGTAACCTAAGGAAGCAGAAATGTGACAGTGCTTGAGGAAAAAATCTTCCATCTGTTCAACATCATCATTACCTGTGGATTTTGGCGGGCTAGTTCTTCAATCTTGTGCCACATTTCTTCTCGCTCCTTCAATCTGAATCGCCCCCTGAGGGAAAGGAATTTTTTTTAGACTTCTAACCCATCCTGTCTCTAGGTATCTGGCCATTTTAAATGATTACTGAAGTATTTATATCCTGCCTTTCCCATGGCTCAAGGTGACATGAACTTCAAATTCAAAAACATATAAAATCCCAAATAACGCCTCCTTTTAAAAAGCCTGCAGCCTATAACCTACAGATCAAATCTCCCTGCGTATAAAATGCAGAACTTCCAAGAACTAGTCATATCAGGCACAGTTCAGCTCTCATATCCCAGGGACTAAGCAGGCCTACCTTTCAGGAAGGCAAGGAGGGTGGCCCAGCCACAATTTCTTTAACGGATCCTTTTATAACCTAGTGATCTACCATTCTCACAGGCAATGACCCAAACTTTTTGGAGAACTAGTCATGTCAGGCACAGTTAAGCTCTCATATCCCAGGGACTAAGCAGGCCTACCTTTCAGGAAGGCAAGGAGGAGGGCCCAGCCACAATTTCTTTAACGGATCCTTTTATAACCTAGCGATCTACCATTCTCACAGGCAATGACCCAAACTTTTTGACCTGCAGCATCCTGCTGGAATTTCTCAGTTGCTTCGGTGTTTTAAGCTCTTTCCTCCTTACTCTGCTGCCATTCTAGTTTCCTCCTCCACATCAGTAACTTGTTTCTGAAGGGCCTGAGTTCCTCATCCTCACCAGCACCAAGAAAGAGGTCCATGATATGCCAAGAAGTTGCTGATGTGCTGGCAGAGGACCCCAGAATACTCACTTCTGCTTCTCTGCCTTATATTGCTGTGTGCAGTCATCAAACAGCTTTTGGTTCATCTCCATGAACAGCTTCAGTGCATTGTAAATTAACCCATGGATTGTCCTGCAAAAAGGGGAAAGTGGAAGACAGTGAATTTGAGTGACACCACAAGCACTCTTATATCAGAGGCAGGAGGAAAAGGAACAGATTAAAGTGGTCAAGACCATGGTTCCAGGACCCAATATGAAAGAAAACAAGATTTAAAAAGAGTTTAAATTACCAGGAACCACATAGCTGAGTAAATCTTGCCGTCTGATTGAGAGGCCTGTCTAGTGTCTATTATTCTACCTTTCCTCCAAGAAATCGAAGTGGTCTACATGGCTGCCCCAACACATAATTTATGCTTACAACAATCTTGTAATATATGGTAGGCTGCAAGACTGTGACTGACCCAAGATCACCCAAGTTTCATGGCTGAGTGAGGATTTGAATCCAGGTTTCCCCAGTCCTAGCCCAACACTTTAACCACTACTCCACACAAATTTTATAGCTCAGTTTTCCTGTACTTGCATACTTCCAGTATTCACTGCACTTCCTTATCCAAGCTGTTCTCTTTCTCAGCACTGTGAAGGAGTACTAGTAAAGGTAAAGGTTTCCCTTGCTCAAAAGCCAGTCGAATACAACTCTAGGGATGCGGTGCTCATCTCTGTTTCCAAGCCGAAGAGCCAGTGCTGTCCAAAGACGTTTCCGTGGTCATGTGGCTGGCATGACTAGACACCGAGGCGCACAGAACGCTGTTACTTTCCCACCAAAGTGGTACCTATTTATCTACTTGAAATTTCTTGCTTTTGAACTGCTAGGTTGGCAAGAGCTGGGACCAGAGATGGGAGCTCACTCTGTCATGCAGCACTCCAGTCTCGAACTGCTGAACTACCAATCTTCCGGTCTGCAGTTCAGCATCTTAACCACTTGAGCCACTGCAGTATTAGTAAGAACCAAATACAGCACTGTTATCTGCATGTATCCCACAGTGGAAGACCAAATCTCAGCTTTCTCCCAGATTTCTTAATCAGCATGAGCCAGCGTGGTGTAATGGTTAAGTGTGCGGACTCTAATCTGTGAGAACTGGGTTTGATTCCCCACTCCTCCACTTGCACCTGCTGGATGACCTTGGGAAAGCCATAGTTCTGGCACAGCTGTTCATGAAAAAGAGCAATTTCTGTCAAAGCTCTCTCAGCCCCACCTACCTCACAGGGTGTCTGTTGGGGGGAGGGGAAGGGAAAGGAGTTTTTAAGCCACTCTGAGACTCCCTTGGGTAGTGAAGGGCAGGGTATAAATCCAATCTCTTCTTCTTAATGTTTAAATACAATACAGAAGTGACCTTACTTGTTCCAATGGCTCTTGGAATTCTTGTAGAGTGCTGGGAACATGATGGGGAGAATTTTGGCTGCGTTGTCACTGATCAAGCTCATGATGTATTCATTGTTCCAGTAATACAATGCCCTCTCTGCCACCTGCGTTAAGTAAAGAGAAATAAAGTTTTAAATCTTCCTCCTGCTGCAGTCTGAAATACTCTGGAAACGCTGCTACACTCTGAGGCAGGGGACCCCAGGAACAACATGAGAAGACAGACAGTGGTCCACTATGGGAGGAAGAAATCCAAGCTGTAGCTTCAAAAAGAACAATAGAAAATCTGCTAGACTTCAGTTTGTTTCTCCCTGTAGTGGAATTTAAGACTAGCTTCAGAATCCCTATGAGAAGCTCAAAGGCACCCAAGATGATGTTGTCCTCAAGAAGGGAACAGAGAGTACAAGAGAACTCTGCTTTCCAAAAAAAAAAAATTCCCCTTTCAAGAGAAGCTGTTTTGTGGAGACAGTGATTGGAGCTGCTTCCTTCTGCTTTTCAGGAAGATCCACAGGAAGTTTCAGATTTTCTTCAAAACTGGCCCACAATGAAGGCTGAAGGGCTGCCATTTTCATCTCTCCTCCAAAAGGAGGAACTTACAAACCAGCACTTAACTTCTAAGAGGAAGACACTGCATGTTGGAGTCTGTGAACTTCAGACAGACTGATCTCTCCCCCACTTAATGTTAAGAGTGAAGAGGCCTTCAAGGCTAAAAAGAAGAATTTGAAATGGGACTTGCCTAGCCTTTTGAGGCCAATTTCTACTACAGGTAATTAGGTGAGAGGTTATTTTCAATCTTGACTTTTCCTATAAGGTTATGACTGTCCCCAAGTACCTCTTCCTTTGTACCATTGTTAAATGACATCCTGATCAACAAGATACTGTTTTATTCACTTTTGCTTTGCAGAGCTGCCTGTTTTATGTAGCAGTATGCTTGCAAATGCTGCAGGTGAACGGAACATAAAGCTGTTGCCCCCTTCCTATGACCTGAACCTACCTGGAAGTGTGGACTGGAGACACACTTGGCCAGCTGCCTGAAGAGAGGTTCCATAACCTTCACAAACTCAGAAGGCTCAATGACATCCAGAATTTCTTCCAGTTCATTCAGAAACATAACTTCCTTGGGGCTGTGTGTTTTTGGCCAGAACTTCAGCAAGCCCATAATCACCTGAACAGATCAAGGAAGCAATTTTACTGGGCAGAAGAGAAATGAAAAGGCACATTCTGTTTATTACATACCGTACGTATCTTGCCTGTCTTCCACCTAAACCCTAGCTGGTCTATATGGTTGTCTCTTGGGTGCTCTTTTATCCTAGCTCCAGTTTCGCTTTGTTTCAGCAATGTGGCTGCATTGTGCATCTCCAGACCATGCTTGGGCCCTCGTCTGGTGTTGACCAACCTCAGCACAAGGGGAGGCAGCCCATGGTGTATGTCCCAAAGAGGAGGACACCAGACCCATCAGCAGAGCACGCAGGGCTGGTCCTCTGCCCAAGGAATCAAAGAGAGCCCAAGGCATTAGCTGGGTTGCTGGGATTATATGTTCCCAGTGTTTCTGGCCACGGACAACCTTCCTCTTCTCAGTCCCTTGCTGGCATAACCAAGTTTTCACAGGCGGATATTGTGGGGGGAGGCTGGCACTTGGGACAAAATGGCTGCCTGCTCCTCGTCTATACACCCTGAAAAAAATGTACTATGTCCTCTTTATGTACCTCAGGCTGTGCTGTACATACTGCTTTTTTAAAACACTTCCACTGCTTTTTAACAATTAGATTTGAGTCCAGTAGCGCCTTAGAAACTAACAACATTTTCAGGGTATAAGCTTTCTAGAGTCCTAGCTCCCTTCGTCAGACATGAGTAGGAATGGAGATCTGAGTCTGGGTTATTATATCCCAGTCAGAAGGTGGGAGGAGTGTTGCAAAGAATGCTTGCAAAGGAGGCAAAGGTACAATGTATATTGTAATCAGCTTGATTAAAGTGGAGGGCTACTAGATGCAAATCTAACTGTTCTGCTGCAGACAAACTCAGCTGCCCTCTGAAACTGCCAGTTTGGTGTAGTGGTTAAGAGCAGCAGACTCTTAATCTGGAGAACCGGGTTTGATCCCCCATTCCTCCACATGCAGCCAGCTGGGTGACCTTGGGTCAGTTGCAGTTCTCTCAGAGCTTTCTCAGCCCCACCTACCTCACAGGGTGTCTGCTGTGGGGAGAGGAAGGCAAGGAGATTGTAAGCCACTCTGAATGAAGGGCGGGGTATAAATCCAACTCTTGTTCTAACAAGTCATATCCTTGGCACTCAGAGACCCTACTTTTCCTTGACCTCTGATTTGTTTCTAGCCGTACTTAATAAGATTCAGCATTTATACAGTGCTTAGAATGTTCAAAACGTATGCTATACACTATAATTGTACAAGAATCTTGTAAGGGAGTTTAATATTATTATCTCCATATTGCTGGAAGAAGGGGAAGGCTGAGGCTAAGAGACACAATCTTCCCTGGTAAGCCAGCCTGGTGTAGTGGTTAAGAGCAGTGGACTCTAACCTGGGAGAACTGGGCTTGATTTCCCACTCCTCCTCCACATGATGCCTGCTGGATGACCCTGGACCAGCCACAGTTCTCTCAGAACTCTCTCAGCCCCACCTACCTCACAAGGTGCCTGTTGTGGGCAGAGGAAGAGACCTGCGATTGTAACCCACTTTGAAATTCTTTAAAGTACAGAAAAGCAGGGTATAAAAACCAACCCTCCTCCTCCTCCTTCTTCTTCTGCCTAAGACCATGGTTCCCAGAACACACCAGAGTTCAGCACCTAAACACAGCCTGCTGTAAATGTCTGTAAACAAATTACTTCTGTAAACAAGTTCCTTCCTCATCTGGCAGCATTTTCCCTTCTCCTTCAAGTACCAAAAATACCCAACAGGACTTGCATACTGTTAGGGGTGAAAGGAAAATAAAATATAAAGATAATCTGCATCAAATGACTTATTAATTAGTGCAGTATGTGTGTTTCCTAGATGCAGAATCTCAAGGTGAGGGGCAGAGAATAGCTGCCTTGCTTTGACGCCTTTACAGCAACAATAACAAATGGGTTGTCACTTGATGAGGAACAGGACTTTTACAGGGCTAGTTCAGACATAACACCAAAGCATTGTCCAGTGCTACATGGACAAGCCCAGTGCGCATTGTGCTCTCCACTCTCCTTGCGCACTCAGTAGTTTACCATTACATCCAAATGGTCAAACTATGGCTTGTGCTGCCCTTCCAAACCAGCTCTAAACTGTGGTTGCCTGTCCTGCAAAGCCACACTTTGTCGATCTGGAGGTAGTAGCAAACCATGGGTGCAATGGTTGGAGTGACAGATTAGTCACTAAGGGACTGGGGAGATCCAGATGCTCATCTCCACTCAAGCCATGAAATTCACTGAGTGACCTTGGGCCAATTACATTCTGTCAGCCTATCAGCCTAACCTACCACAGAGGGCTCTTGTGAAGAGAAAAAAATGGAGAGGGGGACCCAGGTAGGCCATCCTGATCTCCTTGGAGGAATGGCAAGTTAAAAATGTAATAGATAAAGCAGGTTTGTGCTGAAGCAGAAGCTGTTCATTGACTTGGGAGTTCAAAACCTGAACCAATAGATTAAGAAGCTAGACAACATGCTGTGTATTTTTTACAATGGCCGGCTTTACAATCTATTTAAGTTGGCATTTTAGAATTAACTATGTCTTCAGTTGATCAGCTGGTGAAGACTACATTTTAATTCACATGCCTTAGTATTTAAGACCCTCTTCTTTTATTTCAAGGATCTTTTCATTCTGGTGGGCTACTGTAATAGTAAATGGAAGCAAAAATATGAAAATGGTCTTCTAATAATCACTGGTAGGTTCTGATTGTGGAGTTGGAGGGCTCTCATGCTTTCTCCAGGACTTCAAAAAGGAAGCTACAGCAACAATTTGGAAATAAAAATCTCACTAATTGATTACCTTTAGATAAACTGTTTACCCAGTTAAAGGCAGCGGAACATGCAACTAAAAATTCTCTAACGGATGACACCCCCAGCATTTCCCATCTATGCTTATCTCATCCCCTGCAAAAAGGTAAACTTTGCACTACTTGGAAGAGGGAGCAGTCTTAGCTTTTAGCTTTGTTTTGACAGTTAATACTGCAGCACACTCCCATGAACTGAACTTAATAATGTAAAAGCTGTCACATACTAGTGCAACAGCTTCAAAGCAAGGCAAGACAAGCATGAGGTAGGCAAGCTCGCCCGAGAACTCTCCAGTGACTGCTGCTAGATTAGCTTTCACACAGCCCTAACAACACACAAATCCTGTAATCTGCCTGTCTTATTACATTGTTTAGCTGCACTAATTGGAGTATCTTTTTACCTAAGCTTCTATTCTTTCACAGGAACATGCCAAGAATCTTCTCCACTGGCACAGCCTGGTTTGTCAAGACATCAGTGCTATTAAAAGGCTTGTGAAGTTAATGAGAGCCACCTGCACAGGATTTCAACCAATTATGGCAGCAAGTGGTCCCTGTCACCAGCAAGGACTGGCAGGGCTTTTTGGAAGGGTGCCGCTGCCATGCAGGAGAGGACAGATCAGAAACACTTGGATATTCTGACCTTGCTTTTTTCTGCCCACAGATCAAAATGCACGGGTAATTCCAGTATTTTAAAGAAGCAGGGTGGTTGTGCCTCCAATTTCAAAAGCATGAAGTACCTACTACCACTAGACTTGTAAAGGCAAATTTCAAGTTCACCTAATGGTACCTATAGCAGCAGAGGAACCTTTGAGGCAATAGAAATGAGTGAAGGGCCGCACAATCCACCTCGTGGCGGGGGGAAATGGATTACTAGTTGTATTCTTGTTGCACAATAAAGTTTATGAATGCTGCGAACACAATGACAAGAGCATCAGTCATAGAGTAGAACTCGTGTCAGCTCTAGCACACACAAGCAGAACAAACTAACAGTGGATATATGAAGCTGTTTTTAATTAACCAGAACATTTGTCCTCCTAGCCCAGTATTTTCCACCCTGAACTGGAAGACACTCAGATCTCCAACAGAAATCTTTGCCCGGCCCTTGACACAAGAGATTTAATTGGTAATAGCAGGAATCAAATCTGAATCTTTATGCATACTAAGTATGTGCATGGCCACATGTTCCCCGACCAATGTGCTTTGCACAAAACAAGAGTTATTTACTGAGATATAGCTGGCCGTTTAATTTTAAGATGGGACTATATATGGTTTCAAAGTCAAACACTGAAACACCAGTCTACTACTATCATCTGCAAAGACCTATACTGTTGTGGCTGCTTAGAAACAGTCTGATCGATTTCCCATGAGGCACTGCTCTGGTGTTGTTCTTCCCTTTGCCCCGACTGCGTGCTTGAATTTCCCACTATTTGCCCCGCGCTGCAGCTTAGAAACAGTTTGATCGATTTCCCATGAGGCGCTGCTCTGGCGTCGTTCTTCTCTTTGCTCCGATTGCGTGCTTGAATTTCCCACTATTTGCCCCGCGCCACATTTTGACCCGCGGCTTCGCCCAAATTCCCCCACAGTTTCAGTGATCCTCAAAAAACAGGATGATGTATCTAACATTTTTAGGAATGGAATAATATATAAAAACAGTAGAGGTACATATGTTATAGAAAAAGAGCTAAATACCCTTTTTTTTTTTTAATTAGTAATTTACCTGTTAATCTAAGTTTAAGTACAGGTGCGGGGACTGCTGGAAGCCTAGAAGGGGGGAGGAGGAAGAAAAATAAAAAGAGGTCGGGGAAAAAAATAAGATGAATGTACTGTATAATGAAAATGGTGACTTCAATAAAAAAATTTACATTAAAAAAAACACAGGATCATGAAGCCATGGGAGAATTCGGGCGAAGCCGCGGATCAAAATGTGGTGCAGGGCAAATAGTGGGAAATTCAAGCACGCAATCGGGGCAAAGGGAAGAACGACGCTGGAGCAGTGCCTCGTGGGAAATCGGTCTTTGATACTGTTCTCATGATGGCTCCATATGTAAGCTCACAATGAAGGCAGAAGAAGATTTCACAAGTGGTTGCAGCATTAAAAAAGAACAGCAAAGCTACAAAAGCTGTTTATGTCAAACTTTCCTATTTTCGGTTTCCAGCTCACCTCTCTAGTTTTCTGACCCGTTTTTGTAATGCAAAACTAATTTTGTCCATTATTGGACTAATTTACTTACACTCTTTCTCATGGCAACCACACATTCGCTCCCCCCCACCATCAACCTGGCACTTAGGTGCCCTGTAAAAATGACACCAGCACAATGGGAACAGTTTTTCCATAGCTTCTTCCTACACCACTAGTCAGGATGGCAGTTGCAAGCTCTCCATGAGAACTCCATTCTACAGCACCGTAGGGGCCTGATTTGGATCAGGATGGTGGCCGAAATGGAGGAAGGGTTCAAGCCTTCCTTCCCATGCTCTTTTCCCCACTTGAAATGGCCTTCAGGGGTGTTATCTGCCAAGGGGTGGGGCTAAACATGCAAATATTCAGTGCATGTTGCATACCTTGATGGGGCAAATAATGTTCCCCCTTCAAGGTCATTTCAGGGCAGGAAAACTGTGTAGGTGAAAAGGCTGAAGCTCCTTCTCTCCCCATACCGTGGTCCTGATCCAAACTGGGGACCCTGAACTCACAGTGGACATCCTGCTATGAGTCTCTGTGGCAATCATGTTACATGTAACTTCTAGTTTGGGCCACAGCTAGATCTATAAATGCTGCACTAACGCCATGGGATAATCTGACGGAAAAGAATCTATTATGACCTGACAAGGGCACCACAGTCTCAAGAAACAGCCCCCCCCCCCACCAAGAGCTTAGTTGCCTGGGAATAACCATCTAGCAAGAAGGTAAAAGTGTCCATGTGAACTGACTCCAAGCCCATTTGGATCACCCCTGAAGAAAAGGCAAGAAGGACGAGTCTCAGAGCAGCTTACAATCACGCTGCCTTCCTCTCCCCACAATAGATACCCTGTGGGGTAGGTGGAGCTGAGAGAACAGCGACTGACCCAAAGTCACCCAACGGGCTTCATGTGGAAGAGTGGGGAATCAAACCCGGTTCTCCAGATTAGAATCTGCTGCAATTTAACCACTACACCATAGATGTCTACCTTAGGCAAGGAGTGAGCAGGTCCAGACTCATCATAGTACTTGCACCTGTTAATAAATCAGTAAGTCCATTGCTACCTACTCTCACACACTGAAGCTGGATCCAGAAACTACTTCATGGTTCGAGACTGGGACCCAGCCTAGCAGGCTATTACTACAGAATGGCCCATGTGACTGGCAGGCCGTATGAAGCCTCCAGATTGGTCAGGTCCAGTATAAATATCAGGATCCTAGCCTTTGTCTGATCAACAAAGCACTGCCTTCTGCTTTGCTGCACTTCAGGATTTAACTCTCACTACTGACCTCAGGAACCAGTCTGGAGAACACTACCTGCTAGTGTGAAATCAAGACACATTTGCCACTACATCAGTATATGATCTTGTGATGGTTAACAAGTTTGTAGAAGAGAGGAGCTCTTTGAAGAACTAATCTCAGTGTTGGACAACCACAAAGGAACACTTACTGGCTCAGTCAGGCTGCTGTCCTTCTCCAGAAACTGCACAACACAATACGCCAACTGCAGGAAGAACAAAACACAGTCAGAATTTTTAGGTCCTGGTATCCTCCATGGTTGGCCACTGTGATACAGGATGCTGGACTAGATTGGTCACTGGTCTGATCCAAAAGGCCTCTTCTGGTGTTCCGTGGACTGGTTCCCTAATGGTGGTGCCTTCCTGTGACGCAAGGAGCCTTTTCTTTGTTCCTTGCTCCTGCCCCTGCATCAGGGGAAGGCTTCTTGCACTGCGGGAAGGCACGGCCATTAGCAGAATGGATCTGTGGGATCCAACCCCTTGTCTTAATTCGTCGCTACTGTCCTCCGAAAGCACTGCAGACAGTTGTGTGGCATCAACAGTTTTTTTAATTGCCAAATAAGAAAGGGCTGATGTTTAAGCCAGCAATGTTCTCACAGTAATTCAGATGCGAATCTGGCAAGTTAACAAGAAAGCATGGGAGATGGTGCTGGACACACCAAAGACTCTGACTGAACTTTATATGTCTGAAATACTTAGAAAGCAGCACTTCCAAGAGTAAAGCCAGATAAACAGGGCCAAACTAATCTGCCAATTCTGGCTGCACAGTGAGTCTGAGGTGTTAACCAAATGAACCCCTTACCTGTGGGTGGTAGACGCTCAGCGATTTCACCTTGTGTAATGGTAATAAAACTCGGATGAGAAACATCTTGTGCTCTTCCTTCAGAGGCAAAGCAAATCCATTGATTATACTGAAGAGAAGGAAGAGAACTGGTAGATTCCCACAGTTCCTACATTGTATGTATTAGCATGCAGCCACAGATCTGTTCCCAAACCCCGCTTGGCATTGCCCCCATCACCAGGAAATCCTGCAGGAAACATCTGTAGTGCTCCCAGGGACCCATTCTTCCAGTTCACAGCATGCTTTCTTGGAAGAAGCTTCGTGGAGGGGCAAAATGCAAATCCCACATAACTGCTTGGGAAATAATCACCCAACTCTGTCAAAGAAATTTCTACAAAAATGGGAAGAACATGGAGAGACAGATTCTCTTACCTGCCTAAAATCTCTAGCAGCTCTGCAATTCCATTATGATGCTCTGTCTCATAGATAAACCTGATTAGAAAGAAGTCAGTGTTAAGCGAAGAATGCAGGCTCCCTGTGGACATGCACGGAATACTTGCACATGCAGCCCCCTCCCCCAGCAGATTTTTTTTTAAAGCCCACACATCTTGTTCTAAGGAACATTGAGTGTCGGGGTACTAAATAAATGTGGATATTTCTAACAAGGAATTCACTTACTATGGGGAAAAGGGTGGAAGACACTTTTCAGTATCTATGTAAAGCCGCTGGGTGAGGTCACGCAGAGATCTGGGCTGAGTTGCCACCAATATGCACATGACACTCAGCTCTTATCTCTCGCTTCTCGCGGATCCCAGGGAGTCTGTGGAAACTGTGACCAGGTGCCTGGAGGCAGTTTTGGAATGGATGAGGGCTAACAAACTGAAACTGCCACTGTGGTGCATGCCTTGGTAACATCTAGATTAGGCAAGTGGGAGCCCTCAAGTAACTTGTGGAGAGGGGGCATTCCCCTCTCCCCTATTTTTCTGCCTCTCACTCCTCCATCCTGTCACCCCATCTTTTACTCTCTCTCCCATACCTGTCACTCTCTCTGCCCCTACGCTATAACTTTCTTTCTGCTACCTACACCATCACTCTCTTTTTCTGTCTTTCCTCCCCCCAGGCTCCCCCCCCCCCCCGGCCACTCTAGGTGGCTCGCCTTGGTGAGCAAGCAGTCTCCCCCCCCCCCCCGCCCTGTGTTTTGCCCTGAGCTGCTCCAAGTGAGCCAGCAGACTCTTCCCTTCTCCCTCCCGCTGCCTGTCTTGGTGGCTTGCTTAAAACTGCTGCAGGTGACCTGCCCAGGCCCCCCCACCTTTTGGTAGCTCAACTGGCACATGCACAGGTGCTTTTTTATTCAGGAGGGAGTTTTAAAAAAACCACAATTTTTTGTCATATTTTTCTGCAAACCTAGGGGGTCCCTCATATTTGTTGAAACATCTGTTTAGGGCAAGTGTACCCCCTATCTGTGGAGTTAGATATCCACAGATAGAAGGCACATTTGAGAATTAGATATATAGATTACTGCAATGGGCTCTATGTGGGGCCGCCCTTGAAGACTAACCAGAAGCTACATCTGGTACAAAATGCTGTGGCCAGAATGTTGACTGGAGAGGGTCATAGCTCTCCAGTCTTGTTCCATCTACACTGGCTCCCAATTTGCTTTTGGGCCCCATTCAAGGTGCTGGCACTGACCTATAAAACCATATATAGCTTAGTCCAGCATACTTTAAGGACTGCCTTCTCCCATATGAACCTACCCAGTCCACTCCAATCATCTTCAGAGGCTCTGCTTTGGGTGTCCCTGCATTTGAAGCTAAATGGGTGGCAACCCGAGACAGGGCCTTCTCAGTCACGGTGGCAAAACCTGGGGATAGCCCCCCGATCAGTCTGTCTCCCTCTATTGTTGTCTTCCACCAGTGGATGAAGACTTCTTTGCTTTGTTTGGCATACTGACCGTATCTGTTACTGGCTCTCCTCCCTAGTCATGGTGTTAAGTGTATTTATATAGTTTTACGTCTGCCACCTCAGGGACCTTGCTAAATAAAATAAAATAAAATAAAGGGAGCAGGGGAATTCTGCAGGGCTCTTAACCAATGTAGCCAGACTACTAGGAGCCCCCCTTTGGACCTTCTGTCTGGTACTATTCACATACTGCCACCCTTCTCTCTGCAGTCCTACAAGCCACCTATCTTTTTAAGTGGATACCTCATGTAGCTGTATAGGTCTCATGAACTGGGATGAAATTATCTAAGGGGAAGAGGCTTCTATCATTGAAATCTCAAAACCCAGTATACAGTAACCCCCAGGACGTCTTTTATAGGAGGTCTCTCTATTATTCCCCATAGGTAAAGATAAAGGTAAAGGTTTTTCTTGCTCGAAAGCCAGTCAAATCTGACTCTAGGGGGCGGTGCTCATCTCCGTTTCCAAGCTGAAGAGCCAGTGCTGTCCGAAGACTTTTCTGTGGTCATGTGGCCAGCATGACTAGACACTGAGGCACATGGAACGCTGTTACCTTCCCACTGAAGCAGTACCTATTTATCTACTTGCAATTTCTTGCTTTCATACCGCTAGGTAATTCCCCATAGCCCTACACAAATAAGCCAGACCAGCTATTTGTCTGGCTCTCTTTTCTGTGTTGAATAGGGGATGTTCTGACAAATAAACCACAGGGAAGGAAACAAGAGAGCAAAATGACTGCATGTTCATTCTTGGCTTTTAGGGGATACTTTGGAAATACCACACTTTAAGGTTACATTCCCTGATTTCCTCTAGCAATGGCCATTCCTTTGACAGCCATTAACTTGCTATAAGGCTAGGCAGGACCAAAAGGAAAACTAGTCAAGCTCCTTGAACCAGGACAGGACCCTCTGTGTGCAGGTACTCCCAACAGATTCACCATGATGTGGAAATAGTATTACCTGTAAAATATATTGTTGATCTGCCGCCTTATATATGCTCGGAGGCCCAAGAACTTCCCATAAATCCTATGCAAAATGGTCTTCAGGAAGTCTCGCTCTCTGGGATCTTCACTGTCAAACAGGTCCAGCAACTGTAGAAGGAGGAATTAAGTCAGACAGCTCCATCAAGACACCGGCATAACAAGGGTGCATCCAAGTGACACTTTCCTTTACTGTTTTTCATCAAGATTCCAAAGCAGTGAACAAAGAAAAAATGATTAAGTATTATTAACATTTCCCAAACACATTAAAAACAGCATATATATTAAAGAAACACATTGGAAAGATTACTACAGAACAACAGAGCGTCAACTGAAAGTCAAAGATGTAGGTAATAAATCTTATCTACCAAAGATCCTCTGAAACAAACAGGTCCTACATGTTTGCAAAAAACCAAGAGGATATTAAAAGTATTGCAAGACAGGGGGAATTTCAAAGTTCTAGCGCAACTGTCTAGATAGATCTACTCCTATAGACCAATCTTGCCTCTATAACAAAGCAAGGCTTCTCTGTTTTGCGCATGTGTACTTAACTACAACTGTGGGCATTCTGCAAATACAATTTTTTTTTTTGCACTTGCACAATTATAATGTTACTTCAGTCTGGAGATGTGAATGCTCAAGGAAAATCCGGGGGAAGGATCAAGGGGAAAAAATTCTGTCCCCCCCTCCCCAAGACCTTTCTTGGGAAGTACTTGGGGGGGAGGGAACTCCTATGAAATATTTTCTCTTTTAGAATGAGTGAAATCTTTTTAAAGACAAGGTGGGCGTGCTATAGACATACACAGTTCTTAAATCCAAAATGCATTTCTGCACGTAGAAGGGTATCTAATCTTCATGAGGGGAGCATGCAGGGCTTTCACTGCTTGCATGCCTTCTGTTGTCCTTTTGACCTGACTCTTAACATTTTCATCTCTCCCTCAAACATATACCCACAGATAGGGTAACAAGTCGTTTACTGCCCGCTCTTGCTGGAGGGGGGGAAAGATAAGGAGGTGGGGCAGCAACTGCACCAAAGCCTCAGAGGAAAACTCTGAAAGTTCCATTGTGAACTGAGCTCTCTCTAACCAGATAGCAAAAATTAAGGTAAATGTGCTAAGGTAGTATAGTGTGCATCAGCTTGCATTTTTCTCTCAAGTATTGGGCATATTTGTAATTTTGACTGAAGAAAACAAAGGCATTTATAACTTTTAAATTCCATAAATATGCCAAATTTTATATCCTACGTAAGTTATAAAGTATGTATTTTATGTTGTTAAAGCAGTAAAAATTAGTTTAGGCTTGACAGAACAGGAAGTATTGCATATGTTCCCCCCCCCCCCCCCCCCCAGTTTTTGGGGTGTTTTCCTGTGAAAAACAGTTGTGTGCCCCCCCACCCATGGCTTCAAAATTCCCAGAAAGTTTACATCTCTACTCCAGACTGCTCAGCCTAACTTATGTCATTAGTTGTTGTATATTTTCCGGGCTGTATGGCCATGGTCTTGGCATTATGGTACCTGACGTTTCACCAGCCAGCTAACTTGTGTCAGTTGTATCCTCTTCAAAGAAATCTAAGGCGGAAAGGTACTTCACATAAATCTCCAAAATTAAGTATTAATTTTATGAATATATCTACAATGTATGTGAAAAGGAACTGTATATATCTTAGGTATAATAGTCATTTTGAATGTATTCTTCCCATAAATACAAGTTTAAGGTTGCCCATCTCTTTAAATCCAAAGATATATCAGCAAATAGTTTGTTGCAATATAGCATAATTATATGCATATCTCCAGGAATCACTGTTCCAAGACAAGTAATGACATCTGGGCAACACCAAAAATGTCCACAGGTAAATACACTCCATGATGATATATTGTCTCCCAAGGGCATTGACTCAGATTTTTGTCCAGGTAACTGAATAGCCAGACAAGTCTCCAAAGGTATTAACCACATTAATTAACGCAGGAACGGAAGACTGAAGTTCTGAAATAAACAATAAAAAATCATCTGCATAAAGAATCATCTTAAATTCCACAGAGTTATATACAAAGCCATGATTGTTATTATTTTGTTTGATGGAACAAGCCAGAGATTCCAGGCATAGATCAAAAATAAGAGGAGAGAGGACAACCTTGTCTAGTACATCTTTCAGGGAGGAATGGCACAGAAAATATGCCGTTAGTCAGCACCCTGGATCTGGGAGACAAACAGAGAATTCTAATCCATTTCAAAAATTCTTGAGGAAAATTGAATTTGGTCAATGTTCAAAGATAAATTTCCAGTATATTTTGTCAAAACATGTTTCAGTATCATATGAGAGAATAACAACTTGATCAGATCTCTTACTATTTAAAGGAATGAAATCAGGGACCAGCCTAAGATTATCAGAGCCTTCCCTACTTCGTACAAATCCTACCTGGTCTACATGAATCAAAGCTGTAACAACCTTTTTGAAGTCTGTTAACAAGAATAACCATTCATACCTATATTCATTAAATAGGTCAAAAATTTGCACACTGAGTCAATATGGTCTCTGCCAGATACTGGAATCATAGTAAGAATCATATAATGATGGTGACAATGAGCCAGACTCAAAAAATCTTGTTATGTAATTGATATAGCTTTGGAATTAAAAAATCTGGAAAGGTTTTATATCATTCAATAGGCAACCCATCTGGACCTGGAGATTTGCCAGTATTCGTATTCATTATCACCACCTTAATTTCATACATATACAAAGGTTCAATAAGAAGCTGTTGCTGAATAATATCCAAACATGGAACAAGGTGAGAAAAAAATGTTTCCAAATATTTTTCTGACAGTTCTTTCCCTTTACTGTACAATTCAGAATAAAACATAAAACTGTGAAACATTCCACACAAAAATCCCACAAATCTATAGTTATCTACACACAAGCCACCAATATTCACATAAGGCAAAATTCAAGTGGAGATGAGCAATCCAGAAAAACCAGAAGTCTTCAATGGTCTTGGACCCACATACCTGCAGGACTGCCTCTCTTGTTATACTCCACTGTAACAGCTTTGCTCTTCTGAGCAAACCCTTCTATTGGCAACTGCCTGTTCCTTCACATTCTGTGGTGGCTCCCACCTTGTGGAATGGTCTGCCTGAGGAGGTCAGGAAGGGTCCCACACTTCCATCATTCCACAGAATGTACAATACAGAAATGTTCAGGAGGGTATTTTCCAAAACGGATTAGATCAAGGGAATTGCTGAGCAGTCAGGTTAGAACGGATAAAAGGAAGTACTTCTTCACCCAAAGAGTGATTAACACACAGAATTCACTACCACGGGAGGTGGCAGCAGCTACAAGCATGGATGGCCGAGAAGGAATTGGATAAACATATGGAGAAGAGGTCCATCAGTGGCTATTAGCCACAAGGCATAGATAGGAACTCTCAGTCTGGGGCAAGTGATGTTCTGTATTCTTGATGGTTGGGGGGGGGGCAACAGTGGGAGGGCTTCTTGTGTCCTGGCCCCACTGCTGGACCTCCTGATGGCACCTGGTATTTTTGGCCACTGTGTGACAGAGTGTTGGACTGGATGGGCCATTGGCCTGATCCAACATTGGCTTCTCTTATGTTCATAGAATGCATTCAGGAGGGGAGTTTTATGAGGGAATAGGATTGTAGTCTACTGCAATGTTTATTGCAAGTATCTTCTTACTTTTACTGCATTGCCTTCCATCCCTGCAATCCACTTTCTGCATTGTTTAGAGTGGTATCTTGCCTTAGACAGTGTGTTGTTCTCATTGTTTTCTAATTCTGTAATCCTAGTCCTAGGGCATTGTTCACTGGTTGTTTTATGCAGTCTGACTGCATTGTTTTTATGTTCTGTATTCAGCCTTGATTATCAGTGAGAAAAGCAGGCTATAAAGTAAATAAAATAAATAAAAACAAAAAGAAAGACAAAAGAAAATATATGATCCCATCCAAAAGAAAGTACATGATCCCAGGAGCCTTTGTATGACAACTATTTGTTAAAATGAATGTTAAAAGTAACAGAAAAGGTACAGTCAAGAAGCCCACTGCACCAAGACCCTTTAATAATGTTACTTTTCACTCTTCAGATCTTACAGATTCTCAAGGGAACACTGGACTTGCTCTTTAAAAGCCTCATCCTTTACGACCAGTTTCTTTTCCAGCTATATTGCAAAGTGTTGTTGGGGGCGGGGGGTTTCAAGACGGAAACTTTCAATGCTCTAATTTTAAAAAGGCCTGGGGCTAAAGCAAGATAAAAGAAAGCCCTTAGCTACTTACCGACAATACAAACTTCTGGTCAATATATTTCTTGGCTACGTTTGGCTGGAAGTCTGGTGACTCCAGGAATCTTAGGAAAAATTCATACACCAACTAAGATGGGAGAAAGAAAAAGGAAACAAATACAAAATGGATTCTGTGGTACAAGTAAAGAATAGTACTTTCTACTGATTAAGGTATTTATTTATTTATTTCATTAGACTTATATCCCGCCCTCCCTACACTGTACGCTCAGGGTGGTACCAACATATATATATCTGCGATTAATGTGGATTTACAAATCAAAATATATTACAATAATCAATTAAAATCCATAAAATCATCAACAACAATGCACCTCAACGGCAGATAGTGTGGTCCCAGTCTAGTTTTCAGGATCTGTGGTCACTGGGGGGGGGGGGAGGGGGCGCTAATCAAAATGGATGCCTGCTGCCTCAACTAAAGGCCTGGCAGAAGAGCTCCATCTTGCAGGCCCTGTGGAACTGTAATAGCCATACAGTTCCTAATAGCTAGCCTTGCCCTTTTGCCTAGGCACACAATTGCACAGTTGGCTCGATCTTGGCTCTCAAATGACAATCTTACAGCTACAAGCATTTCTACCAGTGGTGGTTCTGATCAGTCCAGCAGAAGCTCTGGACTGTGCTTTGTAGCACAAAAATAATTGTGGCAAAAAAGTAACTGTGGCTACAGAAAGCTTATGACCAGGCTTTGTATATCAAGCAGCACTGAACACTGGTTTGTCAGACATTTCTCTAAAAAGGTTATGAGTAGTTGCTTGGGAAAATGTGAGCTCTTCCTTGCTCCAGCCCTAAAGCAGGGGCAGATCACCACCCCCTCTACCTGATGCTACATGCCTGGGTGATTCCCTTAATATGCAGTATGGGGGCATTTTTCCAGGCTGTGGAGGTATTTTTCATCCCCAAAGTTACCCACTAGGGACCTGAAATCATGCCACTGGCCCCCATATTCCTGCTGCCTTGGATTTGCACAGCTTTGGACCTGTAATTAGCAAGAACTTTACCAACCCATTAAAATTATATATCTGCCACCTATGCAAAGGATTAGCAGCTTCCTTATTTTTGGGAGGTTCTGCATGATATTTTTTTTAAAAAAATAAACACAACCCTGACACCAATGTCTGGCCCAAGGGAGCCATGCCAACAGAGGATTCTGCATATCATCCTGCCGGTATCAACAGGAGGAACTCTCAGCATATAAAAGCTAGACAGTGACTAAATCTTAAACGTACAATAAAACACAAGACGCACACTTGGTATTAAAAATGCAGAATTCTAGGACAGCAGCATTAGTTTGTCACAGCAAAAAGAACGAAGAGCCCTGTAGCATCTTAATGATCAAAACGTTTATTGGGACAAAAGTGTTCATAGGCTAGAGCCTATTGTGTCAGCCACAGGGCTCAACTATGAAGGTATCTAGAGAGTGCCAGAAAAATACAGACATTTAACAGGGTGGTAAAACAGACAAACGAAGAGTAGTTCCAGCCAGTCCTGCAAGTAAGTCTACAATTTACTAGCCCACAATTAAAAAAAAAAAGTTGGCTGACTGGAACCAATTCTTTATTACTGAAGAAAAAGCAGCTAGCTGTTACAAGCCTGAACTCTTACTGCTTTTACGCGTGGATTTTTAAAAAACTTTCCTGTATTACTTTTCTGCTTTTAAAAACACTCAGCATGGTTCACAAAAATCCCTCAACAATGGACTATACCCAACAATTTCTTTTCATCAACATAAAGAGTCTTAGTTGGCAAAATTGTAACTGAGTCCAGTGCTGTTTGCATCATACAACATATAATTAACTTCTGGAATTCAGTGCCACAAGATATGTAGAGGACAACTATTTTAGCAGTGCAATCTGAAACACAATTACACTCTTCTAAGCCCACTAAAGTCAATGAGCTTAGAAAGGTGTAACTTTGCTTAAGACTGCACTGTAGACAGCTTTTTAAAAATGACCAGACAGATTCAATGAAAACAGGTCTATCAAATACCATGACAGCTGAATGAAACCTCCATGTTTAGAGACAGTATACCTCTGAACACCTCTTAATGCCAATAATTTTTTACAAAAAATCACAATCAAATACAGCTGGCTAAAAATAAACTTCAGCCATATGGGCCGTTTATTTAAAAAATCCTATCTGAATAGTTTAATATATTTGAAAATATGCTGGCATAACTAAGTTTGCTGGTGAACTTGAAACTTCTATTGGAATTTGAAAATATTTCCAAAAGAATTCTTTTTTTAGAACCGGATGGCTTATATGCAACAGTTCTTCAAAAATTATAAAGGAGATTATAAAATGAGAGTTCTGACAGAATGGGGATAACATGATCACTGGTGCAGCGTAAACTTTAGTGGGGGGGGGGATTGTAGTATCAGAGAGATGCATGCACTGATTGGCACAGGAAAGCAGAGCTGAAACCGATGTCTCTTGAGAATGCTTTTATCTTTCCTTCCCCAGCCAGCAGGAGAACAGACATGTCACAGGACCTCTGAGAAAGAAGTCAATGAAAAATGTAGACAGTTCATCTCAGCAGGGGCTTAATTCAATGATTAAAGACTTACATTAGCATACTGCTTTGAGTAGCAATCCTTCTCAAAGGGATTGACAGTCTGATTTTAAGCAAGTATACTTGAAAAGACATCTGAGATCATAATGCTTGATCTCTAGTAAGTGGGCACAGGACGGCAGGCTGAGTGGGGCTTCTAGGCACTGGATAGCTCAAAGACCTGATCCCCCCACCCTGTCTCAAGTGGCTCTGCAGACAGGAAGGCCAAGAAAAGCAACATTTGCTAGGACTTGCTATTTGAAACTTCCTCCTGGAAAACTCAGTGTCCTCACTATTGCTTCCTCTGAGCTTTTGCTCAGAGACATAGCCAGATGGCTGCAGTCGTTTTCCCCTTTTCGCAGGCAAACAGCATTGTCAAGCAATAGTTTGCTCTCCAACCCGAAGATGAGCCTACAGACCTCATCTACCCAACCACCCTGACCCTTACCTGGAGATGTGGCCAAGCAGCTTCTAGCGTGGGTTCATCTTCCTCAGGGTCAAACTCTGCTCCTGTTGGATTGGACGATGGGGGAAGCGTCCGGAAGAGATTCACTGAAAACTGACAAATGTGGTGGGTTCAGTTAGTGCTTTGGTCATTCTTTCCAAGGAGGATACTGCAAACCTGACATGCCTTCATTGCTCTCACAAGCACCCCCTATTTTCAAAGTCAAGAAATAACAAGCCTCATGAAACAACCCAGTCCCTACAGGGCTAATCGGACAAGCATCGCTTCGCTGATCTATATTCTATGTACAATTCTTTATCCACATTTCAAACCAATCAACACCAGTCACTTTCAGCCTGAGAAACAACAGGCCAGGTGTCATTCATCCACAATGTTAACTTTCTCCAGCTCCCAGCGAGACTACACAATCACACCATTTTTTGCACAGGCACACAGAACATGTGTTCCTAGTCACTTGAACATCTGCAGCAAGAGGCAACAACCAGAAGTCAGGTCAGTCTTACCATAATAACAGCTTCGGGGTAAATGGCCTCTGTCACAACATCCCGATTGTGTGTGATGTACTCTACCATTTCATTGAGACCCGCTCGCTTCACCTCTTTGAATTTCAAGTCACTGAGCGGGTCAGAGACAAAGTCAAAGAGGACGCAGCATTGCCGCAACTTCTGTATGAAGAGTTCTTCCCGTTCGTGAGGCGGCGCATCTGTCAGAAGCACAAAGGGTCACTTTTAGTATCAGCTCCTCTGATACAACTGGTCAGTCATAAACCAATATCTGAAATGCACCTGAGGCTGAAACGTAGCTGACTGAACATGGCCTCTGTGTGGATGGGAACACCTGCCCTGAGTTGCACAAGGCAGGAGACTGAATGGTTTATTTACAGTATTTTCAAAACCACTGAAAGCATACAAATAAAAATACAACGCAACCAAAATAAAAACAGTGAAAACAGAAATTCATAACAGACAACTGTTTACCAAAAACTAGTTATCCTAGCATGTCTCCTCCCTATTCTTTCCTTCCATCACCTTTAGGTTTCCACTGTTTTGCACAACTCACTAAAACCTAATGCAACAGTCAGAAAAAATTATGTCTCCTCAGCTATGTGCACTGAGTGACTTTAGGACAGGAGTCATTTTGTAGAAAAAGACGTGCAAGAGCTCATTGCCATATCTATTAATTAGCATAACTTATTAGCATATACCACGCCCCCTGACATCACTGGAAGTGTGTCAGAAGGGAAGCAAAGGGGTGGCGCCTTCAAAAGCCTCCCCTTCCCTTCCCCAGCTGGCCTGACAAGGTGGTGGGCGGGGAGGCTAAGAGATAAGGGGTTTAAAGTTTAAACCCCTTCTCTCATGAGTTGCGCCACAGTGGCGGCACAATCTTTCCACTGTATTCTATGGGGCCATAGGATACAATAGGAGATAGTGCCGCTGCTGCGACACAACTCTAGAGAGAAGAGGGGGACTCTAGAGAGAAGGGCTTCTTCCGCAGGCCCACTGGGAGCTGGGGGCAGGGCTTGCCGCCACCGCCATTTGTGCCCGCTCCTGCTCCGCCTTGCTCCAGCCCCAAATGACCCCTGCCTTAGGACATTCCTCAGCCCCAGTGCCTTTTCAGAGAGATTTATTCATTTGTATGCTACTTTTCTCCTTGACGGAAACCTATAAAGAGGTGTAGCAGAGTGGGAAGACCTGGTTTGCTCCTCATTCTGCTGCATCTGACATATCTAAAGAAGGGATCTTTGACTCTCGAAAGCTTATACCCCTCAAATCTTGTTGGTTTCTAAGGTGCTACTAGACTTGAATCTAGCTGTTCCACTGCAGACCAACGGGGCTACTCTACTGAAACATTCTGCCACAGAAGCTCACTGGGTGACCTTGGGCATGTCACACACTCTCAGCCTAACCTACACCTCATGGGGTTATTGTGAGGATAAAATGGCAGAGAGGAGAATGGTGCCGTAAGCAATACTGGATCCCCACTGAGGCGAAAACAGGGTATAAGTATCTCACAAATAAATCAATAGCAGCTTACAGTATTCTTCCTTCCTCCATTTTATGCTCACAACACTAGGAGATAACATTAGGCCGAGAGAGTGCCTTGTCCAAGAGCACCCAGCAAACTTCCACAGCAGAGTGGGGATTTGAAGCTGGGTCTCCCAAATCCTAGTCTGACACTCTAACCATCCTGCAGTGCTGGCTGTACTTCTAGTAGCCTATTGTTACAGGGTTGTTCTAACAATTATTGAAGGGGGAAAATGTGAGAAATGCTTTGGATTCAGGAAAGGCATCTAGCAGCATCACTGGTCTCCTTAATGTAAGAGCTGTCTCAGCAGACCACAAAGATCCACCTGTTTCAGACACCAGCCAACCAAAAGGTCTTCTTCTCATTCCCATCTTCACACCTTTTGTCATGTTTTCCCTTGAGTCATGAACAGCCTGCCCCTCTGTCAACCCGCTTCAAATCCCTTCTCCATAGCAAATGCTTGACTTCAAATCACTGATGCTTTATTGGATTACATCCGAGATACGGAAGAGTAACTATTCAGTTATTTAAACTTGTTTGGTTTAATCTGCTCTTAAATACTTTCGGTACATACATGCTCTTGTGCAACTCCCATTTGTTTAACCAAGTCTGATACTTTATGCCCCCCTCCTTACCTGACCCACCATTTGAAATGTGAGTCAAAGTTGTGCAAACCAACAAACTTTTAGCACAATGTGGAAAGTTAAAAAGCAGCTCGGCATGTTGCTATCAGGAAAGGCTGGACAGGATTTGGATGACGCTAAATTAAACTGGCTTGATTCATTTTCAAAAAATGCCCAATTGTGATGCTTGACCAAGTCATTTTATACAGACCGCTTCAGGTTTCTTGCAACCACAACTGGACAATGATGGTATTTGGGGTGGGGGTTTTCCTCCAAAATATTTATTTATTAATTAACATATTTATACCCTGCTTTTCCTGTGGGCTCAAGGTGGCTTACAGTAATAATTAAAATATTACAAGTTAAAACCAAAATAAAATAACAAACGAAAGGCAGTTCACTGGGAAGATTAAGTATTTTAAGAAAACAACAGAACAAAATGTGACGCCCTCCTATACTTAGCAGTTACTTTCCATTCAGCACTGCAGTCATTTAAGTCAGCATGACTCACTGCTGAATCAACCTCTTTTTGCGCCTGTAGAAATCCTCCATGGTTGGCATATAGATTAAACAGCTGCCGCTTGCCTAGCTTGAATGCAGAGAAATCCACTCTCACCTTTAAGGGCAGGGAGCTTTTGAAGTTCCCGGTTTTTGCTCAAGTTGAAGCGAGAGGAGCTCTGCCTTCGCTCCTTCTTTACAATCTGAGGTCCCCCTGAATACTTGATCTTATTCAGCTGCGTTGGTGGCGGGGTACTGTTGCTGGGGCGCTTATTCGAGGTTTGCTGTTGTTGCTGTTGTTGCTGCTGCTGCTGCTGCTGCTGCTGTTGGACCTGAAGTGGAAAGAGCAGAAAAATAAATCAAGATCTGAGCCTTATCATGCTCTAGTCTACACAAGTATCTGGCTTGTTGAGATGAAAACCTGATCTGTCTGAACAATACAACAGTAATTTCCAAAGGTTTACTTACAATACCTACCAACAGAATTTGGTTTGCTTTGGTAGCCCTTTGTTGCTCTCAGGCTAGAAATAAATTCCCTAGAAAGGACCCACTGACAATTTCCCAACATGACACCTGGGTATCCCTGCCATATATTATCACGTTAGACTACATCACTAGTGTGAGTGCCTTCATGCCAGCCCTACTTCACACAATCCACTAGCCAACACAATGCAATAAAGTGTGCTACTGTGACAGAGCACATAGCAAAGGAAAACAATCTCATCATCTTCTGTGTTTGAAACAAAAATCTTATTGCTTTTAATGTGGGGGGAAATCTAAGCAGAATTTTTTAACAACTGGGGGCAAAACTTGTACAAGGAGAAGTCTTCTTTAAAATGCTAACAGTTGGTATTAACATCCTAAGTACTGTATTAGGTAGGCTGTGCTGCTGCTTTACTGTAAGTATAGTCATAACCAGTGCAGTGCTAAGCTATTCGAACATTCTAACAAAATTTATCACCAACGTTAATTTTAAATTACTGATAAACTGGTCTTCTATATACGAGGCTATTCTGTTGATCCTCTGTAGTAAGCATGAGCCCCCCCCCCTACAAAACCAGTTCCAACATTCAAAACTCACTGGTGTAGTGTCTAGAACTCACAAAGAAAACTCCTGCTATGACTAGGGCCTGAAGGTTAGTATTCTTTAACGAGAACCGATCTCAATGCAGTCCATTAAACATTCAGCAGGACATATGGTAATCCTCAAATACAAATGTAGGGGGGGGTTGCTTGTTTCTAAGCATCCCTAAATCCAGAACCTCCCTGCATTGGATCTTGCAGTAAATTTCCGGTAACAGAAACTGCAGGCCACCAATGTTCCCCTCATGCTGTTCCTGAGGGTCCCTGTAGTCCAGTAGCAACATTTTTGGTTGCAGTGGGAGGGAAGAGGCAAGGAAGTTGTGTTCCGCAGAGGGAGCCAAACGCCTTTGTGTGCAAAACTGATCCATTACAGTGAAGGCTGAGCCACTTCCCCAACACAGTAGCTTTCCAGATGCAGGTTCGATCTTGGTTCGACCTTGGGTGTGTTTTCAAACCAGCAATCCCCACAGGCAGTTCAGAGATGGTGTTCACTGTACCAAGTACCCTGATGAATGATGCATACCAGAAACAATGATTGCACCTGGAAGTCCAGGTTTCCCTTAATCTGTTATTCTGTTTTATGAATCCTTGTAGAATAAGGCAGATAATTTAACTCTTTGAGAGACACTTCAGGATCAGGGAAGGGAAAGATTAGCACCTGAAGCTCCCTGTCTTCTGTTCAGCCAGTCATGGAAGAGCAATTTGTGAAATAGGAGAAGGCAAAGATGGCTTGCTTCAAAGACAGTATGTCCCATAACAAGACTGTTGTGAAGAAGGAGGAGTCATGGAAGGCTGGAGGATACTAGTATTCTGAGGTGTCTATATGCAAGTATATCCCTACGGGATGACAGAGTAATCCTGAATCAGGTTACTACAGAACTAACTAATTCTGAAGCTCTATTCTATTCAGATACATGTATATTTGAATGGGCTTCTAAATACACTTTGGAGGAACATGAATAATTTGGGACACTTACCTTGATAGAGAAATACTAAGTAAAATGTGATCTAGGGTTTTGACCACAAAACCATTTAAAACTTACTTGCCAACATTTTCAGACATGAACTTTTAAGGTAACACTTGACCTCCTGTAGGCTGTACCATGTTTTTTATTTATCTGACACCTTCAGGAGGGAGTATGGCCAGATAGCTTACTCTGTCCACATATGGGGGCAATGCAACAAGATTAAGGCTATTTCGGTAAATGCTATTATGTAAATTACAGGAAATTGTTGGAATGTAGGTGCCAGATGATCCTTTAACAGTTATTTCAAAATGAATATCCTGCCTCATTCCTTTGCTAGCAATGGCTTACAAAATCAACTACACCTTCTAAACCCCCAATAATATTAACAATCCTTGAAAAAAATTCTGCAGTCTTTACCACTTTTTTTGCCCAACAGAACATATAAAGCATATAAGTACATGCTGTCTATAGTCCTACATATGATACAGTATACATTATGGACTGGATCCCACACAAAATCTCAGGTGACAGAGGGAATTTGTCATCAGAACAGGATTTCTCCTCCCACTCCCACTGCAGGTCAAAATGCTCCCCAAAATGCAGCTCCTACAGGAAAGGGGACACCTAGGAACAGCAAGGTAAGGCTGGAGGTCTGCTGTAGGAGGGGGAAATCAGCAAAATTTTCCCCCTCCTTCTGCCAACAGAAATTTTCCACTGGTTCCCTCTGCAGTTCTGATCAGGTCCAGAACCCTGATTATATTTTGTCAACAGCAGCCAAAGCAGTCATTGCTCCTAACTGGTGCTCCAAGCAACTGCCTACAGAAACTCACTGGTGGACTGAAGTTTTGACTGTATGAAAATCTCACCAACTAGAAGCCCAACGGGGGAAAAAAAGAAAACTTTTTAGCTACCCCATTTTTCTTATGGACTCTGGGGAAACATGTGCATGTACCAGGCTCAACAAATTGAATGCTTACTGTTCATACCGAGGGTCTGAGAAGCTATCCTCATTTCTGACAGTTGGGCTGGTTTGTGTCATAATCCAAAGACAGTTGCTAAATATACTTTCCCCCCTTTCTTTTTAAGACCTTGCGTTTCCTTTTATTTAGCCTCTCCCTTTTGAGAAATCTGTTTTTGTCTGTTTTGTAGCATTTCTGAATTACAGACCTTGGTTTTAAAAACTTGCCAAGGTCCTTCCTTCACTTCACAAGTAGCCCAAACGATTAGCATTGTTTGCTCAATGCAGAGTGGTTCGTGGGCAGGGTTACTGATTCCCCCCTCCCCCTGCAGAGTCCCTAAGCTACTCTCAGACATCTCTTGGTGGCAGTTTCAAGTGGTGCAACAGCCTACAGCAGAAGAATGGAGTTAGCTTTTGCAAACACCAACCTGTTTGCACTAGATAGCATCTAAGTAAGGGACTGCCAACCTTTTCTTTAATGATAGCTGCTTCTGAGTAACGAAGGCTGCAGTCACACACACTAAATAATCCACTTTCAATATGCTTTAGAATTGGATTTTGCCAGTTCACACAGTAAAAATCCAGTTAGAAAGTGCACTGAAAGTGGATTATTTAGTGTGTGTGACTGCAGCCGAAGTATGTCCCAAGCGACTTTCCCACACACCCCTAGCATGGTTACCAAGTTTTGGTTTGTCCTAGAAACAGAACATGGCCTAGAAAAAGCACCAGAAATGAAGCTGCCGGCTAAGAAGCACACAGTAAAATCCTATGGAATAGAATTAAAAACAAAACAAAACCCTAGAGCAGGTATTTGTGTGATCTTTTCCTGGATCTTCTAGGTCAGGGGTGGGCAAATGGCGGCCCGGGGGCCACATGCGGCCCGCCACAGAGTTTTTTGTGGCCCACCAAGACAGTTGGCAACTGTCAGCACCTGAGGAGCTGCAGCTTGAACTTATTTACATGCAGTCAGATCACACTGTGAAAGAAATGTTTAATGCTGTGACATTAGTTGACTTTTACAAATCTTTGTCTGGTGAAAAGTTTTCATGTATGAAGAAATTTGCTGGGAAAATGTTCTCTATATTTGGGTCTACATATATTTGTGAGCAAAGTTTTTCTTGCATGAAGATCAACAAGAGTAAATATAGATGCTCTTTGGCAGACATTAACTTGCAGGCTGCGATGAGAATCTCAACAAGCGATCTCACTCCTGATTTCAAAAAAGTTGTGGAAAAGTGTGATAGGGTACATTTGTCTCATTAAACTGATTCTAAAATTAAATGTTCTTGCAGCTATAGATGATATGAAATTAGCACAATAAACAAATTGAATAAAACTACCACTATTTTATTTAATTTGTATTTATTGATTTTTATGATACAATTTATACCTTTTCTGAAATGCAAAGTTAACTAATGAATGCAATCATTTTAAAAGGTGCGGCCCTCCGCTAACCTCCGCTCCCACAAAGCGGCCCCTGAGCCAAAACAATTGCCCACCCCTGTTCTAGGTGACAGATGAACTATTCTGCAGTAGTTGGGGAGCTCCGGAGCTACATTCCCACCCCCCACCCCCAAGACTCAGCCTCCTGAATCAAGCAATTGCAACATGTCTGCATTTGCAAATCAGCCACCACAGGCAGATCTTTCATATCTGTCAACATAAACCCAAAAGACAACTTTCCATGGAGATGGTTGACATATTCATCTGAAACTCATCCAGTGAGATCCAACCAGCTTTTCCACTGGCGTCAGGGGAAGGAGATAGCCCAAACTTGCGTGGACTAAAGGCATGAGGGGCCAGAGCTGGAGTAAGGAGGGGGATTAAGTGAGATTTGATTTTAAAAAACTGTCTGGATTCCAGCCGATCAGTGGCAAGGAAATCTAGAAATGTATGCATGCAGTTCAGCCCCAGCCGTACTGCAATTCTTGTTTGCTACAAAAAAAAAAGTTTGCTGTCTTAGAGCACCTACAACATTTACATATGATGGGTCATCTCAACTGCAAAATGAAATGTGGATGAAACAGAAAAGAGATTGCAGAAAAAGAGAACATGTATTTATTGCATAGCAAGTGTGATTCTCAGCTTTCAGCTTATCCTAAACCGCGATTAGAACTCTGAATGCATTAGAGCACAAGTCAAACCAGAAGATTATGAGACCTTTTTGAGGCTTTCCCATTCACACAAAACAGCTTGTAGAGCTAGACTAACGGACTGCAAAGACTCCACTGTGAATGGTTAAGCTGTATATCACTGCTCTGCTGGCAAAGATTGGACTTGCTATTCCAAGCCTTTGCATTGGGCCAGAGTCTCATTAAGTTCTAGAAGTGCAAGGCTACTCTTAAATTGCTTTCACTATACTGCATTCTCCTTTTTCTCCCCCACCTTTCTTCCCACCTTTCAACCATCAGCCACTTTTCTTTTTAGCTCTTCTTTCTTATTTCCCTTGTGCTTTAACCTCCTTGGCTGTTCTACACCCTAGGCACTAATTAGGAGCATCCCAGTGTTGAGCTGCCCAAAAGCCACCAAGAGAAAACTGACAAATTGGTGAGCCACTTACAGAAGGATATGATTTCTGCAAGAGGTTTCTATAACTGTGAAAACTCCCTTGCTTCAGACCTTCAACCCCCAAGATGTAAAAGTATTTTTGAAGGAATCTAACAGGTTTTAATTGTAATTTTAAAAAACCCAAAAACCATTATATAAGGTGGCTGGGAAGTGGAGATTATCGAAGTAGAGAGAGTACAGCTGCCAAACATCAACATGTCTCTGATAATCAAATCCTGCAGAACAGATAAGGCCACCAAGATCAAGGCACAGAAAGATAAAGTGATGAAAGGGGAGAAGTCCATGCAGGAATCACTGCATAAACAACACAGCACACTCGCCAGAAGCTTGGGGAACAAGGAAGCAAGGAAGATTAAACCGGCAGCTGGTACAAACAAATATATCCAAAGAAAAGGGCTGGGATTTCAGAGGACACAGAGAAGTTTCAAAGGAAAGGAGCCCCAAAAGAAGAAGAATGCCCAGCACCAGGGCCGCTTTTGAATGCTGGCCTCATTTTGCAACACAAGCTTAGTGACTGAGGCTGGCAGAACTTCCACTGGATTCCCTCCAGTAGCTCTGGGCTCATTTCTTGCCTTGCAAATCTAATCCTTAGCAACTCGCAGGTTAATTCAAACACTGCAATAAAGAACTCCCCCCCTCCCCAAAAAAGGGAGCCCTCCCCGCAGACTTGTGTCCTTCCCACTGGGGAAAAAACAAAAGGCATTCTAGGGTCCATGTGACATGTCAGGCTGGACACCGGGGGGGGGGGGGGGGGGACAGGGGACGTAGCTATAACAAGAAGAAATGGGGAGGCATACAGATGCCCTGGACCAGAAAAATACTGTGGGAAGCAATGACAGAAAACAATACTTTCCCAAGACAGTTGAAATGGATGCCATGTGCTCCCCTCCACCCCTCCCTAACACTTGTTCCTCTCCTCTCTTACAAGGGCCTTGGGGAGTCATGCCAGTCCCCAGTCCTGCCTACTGCATATTAACAGGATCTGGCCACAGTCACTTCATTATAAGTCTGAAGAGGGCCTGTGCCACTTTTCAACCCATCTTTTCCAGAAGCTTAAAGAGAGTGGAATTTAAAAGGCTGGCGGGGGGGGGGGGGAAATGTATCAACCCCATCAGAAGACATTTTTTAAAAATAGTCTAAAGATTTAAAAATAAAAAAAAAAAAGCTGTGTCTCCACTAAAAGATTTCCAGTTGTCAAATTTCCATGAAAACTGTGTGTACAATCAGGAAAATGAGAAGCTTTTTTTTTTTTTTTTTTAAGTATTTTGTCCGGAAGAGATCAGAATATTGCAGTGCAGCAAACACTGTTTTTAGAAGCCCCTGAATTGAACTTAATGCACTCTTTTGAAGTGTGCCTAAACAAGGTTTGTTGGCTAAAAACTCCAGCCCCACTTGATTCTGAAGAGACACACACACTGTGGCTCACTCCCTCTCCTTTAGCTTTGAAAATGACAAAGCAAGCAATAAATGTAAGCAAACAGGCAACCCAGAGCTTAAAGCATGTCTTTTAAGGCTTCTTCATGTTTTAAATTGTTGCATCATCAATTTCAAGGGTAAACTGTAGCAAAGAAATGAGAGGCTGGGGTTCAGGTGATCGTGGGATAGTTGCTAGGCTGTATTTTAGGGTACAAAGTTGGCCAGCAGCAATACAGGTTTCTCCTTTCCTTGCCAGATAATGTCACAAATAAAGAAACTGCAAAGTACTCCAGCCCTCTTATGTGAGATGGAACAGATGGAGCCATCCCTACTCATAGCTTGCGGGAAGCATAAACCATTTTAATAGAAATTAGAGCCAATCTATTGTTGGGCTGTACCAGTTCAGTCTGGAGGCAGAGGAGAGTGGAATCAAAGGCTGCAGTCAGACAGGCTTTTTGATCCAGTGTCGTTGCTTCTCCCTTCCAGATTTAAATTGCTCAGTCAGACAGCATCATTGGTATCCCATCCGACAGTGATCAGCCCCCCGTTCTCATCCCCGACTTTTCTGACACCGCCATAAAGTCCAATCTTTACAGATCTTGCCGGTTTCAGTGTGAATTTCTGGATGTCTGATCGCTCTCTTGTGAAGTCAAGCCATTTCGCACTGTTCTGTTTTGGTGCCATTTTTTTAAGGCAGTTTGCGATGTGCACATAAACAGTCAATCGCACCCGGTCCTCCACATCACCACTGATGCACTTCGACACCCAGACTGTCCTTCAGGATCGGGAGCCCCTGGGGGAGTTGTCTTTGAGCTCACCAACCTGACAGACAATTCAAATATGAGCGGGACAGGAGTGATTTCAGCCAGAGAAATCTGGTTGTATAAGAACCAATTAGAGTACAGTACTTGGCAGAAGGATCACTAGGCTGACAAAAAGGAGCAGTGCTTTGAATATACGTTTATGCACATGCACTGACAATGAATTTAAAAAATTCTGCCCAGCACCTCAAATAAGCATTTATGCACATGCACGAGCAACAACATTAAAAAAACACTATCCATACGCTGGCTCCATGGCTCTGTGCAGCAATGGTCTGGATGGTTGCCCATAAGACGAGGGCATGGGTGAAGCAGGTGAAGAGTGGGCTGTCTGATCGAATCTCTACGGAACAAATCAGCCCAGATAAAATTAGAGGCGTGCCCACAACATGAGAAGGATGCTGTCTGACCGCAGCCAAATGCTGGAATATCCCCATTGTTGTAAATAGAAAAATTGGGGGGAGAGGACTTTTAGTACATGGTGGGGCATTCAAACATCTGGTAGAACAGCTGGAAGTTGTACAGTCCAGCAACCAATCTCTATTCACATGGGGCTGCTGATAGTGACAGCTTTCTCAAAGGAGGAGGAGATTGGATTTATACCCCACCCTTCAGTACCCAAGGGAGTCTCAGAGTGGCTTACAATCTCCTTTCCCTTCCCCTCCCCACAACAGACACCCTGTGAGATAGATGGGGCTGAGAAAGCTCTTTCGAGAACTGCTCTTTCAAGAACAGCTCTGACAGAACGATGGCTTGCCCAAGGTCAAACAGCAGCTGCAAGTGGAGAAGTGGGGATTCAAACCCGGTTCTACCAGGTTAGAGTCCACACACTTAATTACTACACCAAACAAGCCAGCTGCCTCCTCCACTTCCAAGACCACCTTTATATACTGCACTTGTACTCTACCTTTCTCCCTAATGGGGACTCAAAGCATTGTTCTCCTCTCTTCCATGTTCTCTCCTCTTCCATTTTATCCTAACTACTCTATCCTGGGTCTCCCAGATCCTAGCTGGACACTGTAACTAATTCACCACACTGGTTATGACTTCTGCCTATGGAGCCACACTATGAACCAGTGTGGTGTAGTGGTAAGAGCAGTGGACTCTAACCTGGGAGAACTGGGCTTGATTCCCCACTCCTCCACATGAAGCCAACTGGGTGACCTTGCGTCACTCACCGTTCTCTCAGAGTTCTCTCAGCCCTACCTACCTCACAGGCTGTCTGCTGTGGGGAAAGGAAGCGAAAGTGATTGTAAGCCACTCCGAGACTACTTCAGGTAGTAAAGAGCAGGGTATAAAACCAACTCTTCTTCTCACTATTCTTTCACCTGCCTGGGTGGATCTTCTGGCAGCCAGAAATCACACACACTAGGGAGGCACAAAACTGCTCATTCCAAGTGTTTCAAGGTGTCTTAAACATCAGTTGCTCTCATTAAGGGGATCAATTTAACGGTCTCAGTGGTACATCCCAATGAAGGTCATCTGTAGACCCCTCAGAACTTTCTTGTACAGTACAAATGACTTCTGACCTATCAACAAGTGATTTGCACTGTGAGTCACTACTGTGTACAGTATGATCAAAACATGCTGGGGTAGTCTGTTGCACTGCCAGGTGTTTCCACTAAGCTTCTCACCAGTTTATGAGTTGGTGCAGCCCTACTTATATTTGTTATCTTTGGTTACCTCAGCAATGTTGAGGAAGACCTCTTCTGGACAACTCCTTAAGCAGCATGGTGGCTTCATATGAAGATGACCTTGAAAGTAATGACAACTTCCTGAGCTAAAATGAATTTGTGTCTGTGAGCCCATGGGTGTGAAGAAAAAAAGCACAGAATGTGGCATTGGACACAGAATTCAGGTTCCACAAAGCCTCAATGTTTAAAAAAACACAAATCTCTAGCCCTTGTTTCTGCAAACATGTACTTGAGATATGTCTGAGCAATGTCTTTATTTAAGGTATGTATATCCCACTTCCCCTCCTCCAAGAAGATCCAAAGCAGATTACAACTTCATTTTCCCTTCTTCCTTTTCATCTCCATAGCAAAAACCCTGAGAGGTAGGTTAGGCTGAAAGAATGACTTGCCTAAGGTTACCCAGTCAATTCCAGGTGATGGCTTGGTGGTACAGCATCTGCTTTACACGCAGAAGGTCTCAAGTGTCAATCCCTGACATTTCCAGTTAAAGGGATAAGGCAGTGGGCAACATGAAAGACCATCTCTACCCGAGAACCTGGAGAGACATAGCCAGTCAGAGTGGACAGTACTGCCCTTGATAGATCAGCGGCCTAACTTGGTGTAAGGCACCTTCATGTGTCCATGGCAGAGTGGGGATTTCAACATGGGTCACCCAGGTCCTACTCTGACACACAAACAATTACATAATCCTGGCTTTCTTACCATGTTCTTCCCATAGGAAGAAAGGCAAGGTGCTTTAGAGAAAATCTGAGAATAGTTTTTGCCAAAGATGGCAAGCCCGCCAGCTTATACAAGGTGCCTCTTTTTACAGGAGATAAGACATGCAGTTTCCGCAAGCCCATTTGTAAGACTGTGGAACCTTTGGCAGTTGCAGATCTGACATGAAAGAGAGACTGCAAGGGATGCTGCACCTTGAATTAGGCATGGTATGTTGTAAGGTATTGATAGCACTCCAGGCCGTATCCAGATTCTGACATAGCTGTTGTACCAGCACACTAAGTGAATGCTACAATTTGGTTGCATTTCAGAGCATAGCTGGTAAAGCACAAACTTGTGACTTGGAGCATGTTGCATGGATTTGGCTGCACACCAGGACACAACTGGTTTTTAAATGTCTTATGGATTTGTGCCTCTACATTTGATTTTATGCTCTTAGGGAACAGGTTTACTATTATGCTTTGAGCAGCCAAAGAATAGATTCTTTTGAATTATGGTGCTGGAGAAGACTCTTGAGAGTCCCTTGGACTGCAAGGAGATTAAATCAGTCAATCCTAAAAGAAATCAACCATGACTGTTCCCTGGAAGGCCAGATACTGAAGCTGAAGCTTAAATACTTTGGCCACCAAATGAGAAGGGAGCACTCACTGGAGAAGACCCTGATGCTGGAAAAGACTGAAGGCCAAAGAAGAAGGGGATGGCAAAGGATGAGATGGTTAGACAGTGTAATTAATGCAACAAACATGAAATTAAGCAAACTCTGGAGCACGACAGAAGACAGGAGGACCTGGCATGATGTGATCCATGGGGTCGCAAAGAGTCAGACTCAACTGTGCGACTGAACAACAACAACAAGCAGCTGATCTGAATGGTCTCAGAGGTCTGTTTCTGCTCAGATTTATAGCCAGGATTCTATTTAAGATGGTCTGTCTTCATCATACACAAAGAAAATAAGAGCTGTTGGTGCCCCCAATCTTTAAAAAGGGGATGAGGCACAGAAGTCAGAGAAAGAAAGCTATTATACAGCAACGTTCAAGAAAGCCCAGGTGCCTGGTCACAATGGCACCTAGAAATTTCATTGAGGAGCACACTAATTTCACCAATGATTTTATTGTAGTGTCTCTCAGTGATCCTCAGTAGAAGTACAAAGCTTATTTATTATTTTATGTTAGAATGTTCTGTTGTATGACATAAAAATACATGCAAGAGAAGTTCTTGTTACTGTCTGTTTACACGTTGAATTTAACTGCCATCATCACTGAATGTTGCTTTCCATGCTGGATCCAATAGAAGAAGAAGAAGAAGAAGAAGAGATTGGATTTATACCCCGCCCTCCACTCCCCAAGGGAGTCTCAGAGCGGCTTACAAACTCCTTTCCCTTCCCCTCCCCACAACAGACATCCTGTGAGGTAGGTGGGGCTGAGAGAGCTCTTTCCCAAGCTGTCCTTGAGGGAACAGCTGGTACAGAGCTATGGCTTGCCCAAGGTCATCCAGCCAGATGCAAGTGGAGGAGTGGGGAATCAAACCCGGTTCTCCCAGATTAGAGTCCGCGCACTTAACCACTACACCAAACTGGCTCTCCAATTCAACTTCGCTTTTTTTTAGTTACAATGAAATTATGACAAAGTAGGGAGAGGTATGGTTAGAGTTATAGCTCTAAAAAAAGTTTGTGGTAACAATGAGGTGTGAAGGCCTTTGGGGAAAAGGGGTGGGTGGGTTAAGCAATTTTCTCCAAAGAGAAAATTGGGAAATTTTGAAGAGCACTGAAAAAGATCTCCTATGCATTATTTTTTTTCCCCTTTTAGAATGAGTAAAAAAAAATTCAAACAAGATTTTATTCAATGTTTTATGGAAATTTGCATGCAAGATGATCTACAGCATTAGATAGTGACAATTCATATGTTCCTGTAGACACACAGAAGAAATCTTCAAGGATTTGTTTTTTGTTTAAATGTGAATAATATGACAAAAATTAATATGCTATAATGTGTTATGAGTGTTTTCAATTAATAATATCCAAATATGCTGGTAGTCCTATCTATTGTGATGGTATGAGAGTATTTCTATCCAAATAATACACTTTCTTTCAACATCCAAGATGCAGGTACTAAGGGTGCAGCAGCCTGAAAGTTAGCTCTCTCTCTCAAGTATAGGGTATATTAGCAATTTTTGCTTATAGAATACCTAGGCATTTATACTTGTAAATTCTATAAACATACTAAAAAGTACAATTTTATATTCTGATTACATTATAAACTATCTGTCTATATTATCAAGCCGATTTGGGGTGACCACATACGATGCACTCCCTTAGCCATAGGCTGAGCGAGCCACCGCTCAACCCGGGGAGCCTGGCCATTGGCCAACGCAGCGCTGGCCCAAACATGCCCCATTATTCATCCATGCCATGCTGTACTCCCGCCCACCCACCCACAGAACCGCCACCCAGCCTCAGTAGGCTGCGAGCCCACAGATGGGGCGCATACTCTGCCGGTGGCCGAAAGGGCGGCCGCTGATGCCTGGACATCGCAGGACGATGGATCTGGCCAGACGCCAAACCTCAGCCTGCTCCTGCCGCCGCCTGCGGGGACCCACTGGCGAGCACAGCCAGCCGCACATGGGGCCTCAGACAGAGCTGCGACCAATGCCCGCAGGTACCCAGGTGGGTGGTGGGTGCAGGCGGGGGGGCGAAACCCCAACAGCTGCTAGAGCCTGTTATATTGCTCTACAACGGGCCTTGCTCCTAGTACACTTATATTGCTAAAGCAGTAAAATAAACTTAGGCTTAACAGGAAAGTAAGTACTATATGTATTTCAATTTTTCTCAAAATTTAATTTTTTTTCTGGAAAAAAAGGATCCCCCCCAACAACTTTAAAATTTCTGGACATTTTTCCTCGCTAGTAATCACTAGAAAATATGGTCATTAAATGCAAAACCCTAAACAACTCTGACTCCTAAATTTTTGGCTGGTTCCGAAAGTCAAAGAAAACTAATCAAGGCCTGATATTTATTTATATTAAATTACAATATGATGACCCAATAGTATTGGACAACACAGATCACTTTAATGGCACACTGCTTCCACCCTCACATAGCAGCTAATACAGCCAAAATTTTTGCTATAGCCAGCATGATACCAAAATCAGTATCAGCTGGCAAAAAAAAAAGCAGGAGAGGAGAAAAAGCATCAGAAGCTATTACCAACCAAATCCAGAGATCTCTCAGGGATCACCAATACAGAATAATTTAAAAAAAAGATGTGAGAGAACATTTCAATTATCCCGGATCCACAAGGGTACAATCTATCTGAATAGGCTATTTCTCAGAATCTACCCAACAAACAGTGGAAGGAAGAACATTTTATCTGGCCAAGAGAAAAGCTCTCTAATATTTAGGAATGGTCAACTGATAAAAGTAGGATGGAAGAGTAAAACGAGGCACAATGCCAAAAAAGAACATTCACCATGTCATGGCCTATTCTATAGTACGCAAACAGACCTGTGTATATTAACAGCCCATCCACGCATTTAAAATTTGATTGCCAAGATTACCTTTATGCAGTTGTGAACCCCACTGTTTGCAATGGTCAGAGATCATTCCTTTCAGGGAATTTCTCCAAACTACCTTTAATATAACAGAGTCTGATAGCAGTTTCCCCTCTTTTTCCATTTATTTCACCCCAAAGTATAACAAAATACATCAGCTAGCAAGATGATCAATTTGCATTCTTTCCCCCCCAAAACACTTTTCTTCAGATCTGAGAATAGCACTGGAAGAAGCACACAAACATCCCCACCTCCAAATTCCTTACCTAGGCTGGTATGCACATGCTAGAGCCTAAACGTTTTATTATGGCACCTATGAAATCGAAGAGACTTTTCCAGCCCTGCTGGAGAGGCTAAAAACTTACAGGCAGACGCTCTTATTTTTTTTCACAGTGATGGTTGTGACATAGTAACACCTTCCCAGCTGAAATAAATTCACAGCCCAAAGTTAACCAACTGTCATTAGGTCACTTACAAGATACTTACTGTTTTGTAGCACATTCTTAAGTGTTTCAGAAACCACAAGAGTGTTATTTTTAATTGGCTGCATATAAACAACGATACAAATACAAGGCAGTTTTTGGTTTCACCAAACAACAGTTTTGTTGATGCATCAGAATTTAAACCATCACTGTTGGGTGACATTTAATCCATACCCAAGGAGCAACTGACTGACTGTCTGTCTGTCTGTCTTTCTTTCTTTCTGTTATTGCAACAGACTAAGCATCCTGTGGTATCTTAAAAACATATACTGTAGCCTAAACTTTCAGGGACTAAAGCCCATTTAGTCAGATGCACAATGTATGCACATATACACAGGGGTATAAAAAGCGGCCGGGGGGGGGGGGGAATTCCTGTCAACAGTAGGGCCAGTACAGGGCCTTTTAGTCCCACTGTTTTGCTGGAGGGGTTCTCCCCTGAGTGCACATATCTGGCAACTGAGGATCACGTATCATAAAACTGATGAAATGGTCTGTAGCCCACAGGAGTTTCAGTCGGAGTGTGTCAGTCAGTCTACAAGGTGCCAAAAAAAAACTTTGTTGGTTTAAATCAACGGCAATAAAGTGATCTGACTTTGAAAAACTTGAGGGCTGTGCCTCAGAATGGAAGAAGGTCACCTCCTCCTTTGTTAAACGGGAAAATTAAGACTCTTCAATAGCCAAGGACTAACTTGCCTGGCACCCATCTGAGGAGGATGGGGGGAAAGCCAAGCATGCTACTGAACAACAAAAAGAATGGTATCCTACTTCCTTCTTTTGGGCACAACCAAATTTTATTTATTTTTGTGCACTGTTGCTAACCCTTCTGCTAATATGTACTTTTCTGAACAGCTACAAAATGCTACTGAAGGACAACAACATCAAAAGTCATAACAATCTCAATCAGCTCTAGCCATACAAGAAGGCCACTGCCATGAATGCAAGTAGAAAAAATATTCCCAAATCCGTGATGCCAGTCTTTTAGGTGTCTGCCCTACAGGTAACAAGAGAGAATTTCAAATTCCTGGATACCAGTATTAAACTTCTAGGAACTCAGAGAGCAGAATGCTTGCCATTTGTCCTGACTCTAAGCAGCCATTAAATTAACCTTCATTTCTTCATACGGAACAGTAAATGGTTCCAAATCAAGGTTCCTCCCCCTGCCCCCCCAGCCAGCAACAAGTGGAAGCAGCCACTGAAGAGAACAATCACGACTGGAGCATTATCAAAAAGCCTGAATAAGGAAGGCCAGAAGAGATTCATACTGCCACACACAGGCTCTTTCATCTTTGGCTATACAGACATGCGTCACGAGGACAAGTGTTTGCAAGAGATGCACTGTACATGGGAAGCTGTGGTACTGCTGTCCTTTTAGCCTAAACAGGGAACTAGATTATTTCTATTCTTATCATTAATATGCTATTTTTGAACTGAAAACACTGGCTTTTATTTGAGCTTCGGGTGGGAAAGAAAACTGCATTCATGTAGATCCTGAAATGATTTGCAACATGCTATTCATGGATGCTTTCTTTTAAACACAAATGCTTTCTTACCTTTAACTTCTCTGCCATTAATATGGTATGCTAAATGGACACCTTGGTAGCTTCCGTCATGCATCTAGCTACTCTTCTTGTGCTCAGTTCCCACAAAATTTAGTTTAGTTCTCATCCACTTAGAGTTTTTCTCCTTCTCTCTGACAGGTTCTGTCTATTTCTGATCTCCTATAACTGATTAACAGTGTAATCGTAAGAACACTTTTCTTGGAGTAGGCCCCATTGAATAGACTTGAGTAGGATTCTAAGTAGACCTGTTTAGGATTGATCTCTAAGAAGTTCAATGGGAGAGCTCTGAAAACAATTATGATTACTGTTCCCGTCATACATAATAATAATTAGCATTTATGTATTAGAGTGACAAGGATGCAGTTGTATGTACATGTAAGCCTCACTGAATATAATGGGGTTTATTTCTGAACAGACATGCATTGACTTGTACTGCAAAGCCACCCCACATAACTTTATCTTCCTGTAATCCTTATAAAAACAATGCAAGATAGACCACTTTTTTATTTCCCATATTGCAGAGAGGAGATTCAGTTCTAGCACCTTCTCATGCACAGCTCAGTCTCTTGGCCAATACTCTACACTAAAAATAGCCACATGTTAAAACAACTCATTGGATCTTTCTACTTCCTTAGAATGAACTTTTGTTTCCACCAGCTGCTTCCATTCTTTATTTCGCTCTCTTTCTCTCCCTTAATTCTCCCAGGATAAACATATGCTTCTCAAACCTATGCCTCGCTACTACATCAGTGGCAGGACATGAAGTTTCCCAAAGGTCTGAAGAGATGGGTGAAGTACTTGCAACCCCTACAAACCGGGGGTCTTCCTATGCATTCTCATCACAGTATTACTGGTGTCCTATGCATAATACATCACAGTATTACTGGTGATTTTTAAAGCATGGCCCAGAGATCTCGATGGAGACCCAAAATCCTGTTCCTTTACTGTACAACTGTCATTAAACCCAGATGCTAGCTAAAATATCTTAAGCTGGCTTTTTCAGCTTGGAGTCTGCTGGCAAGTTCATATGCCACAAGTAGAGATGTAGATTTAAAAAAAAACAAATGCATAGGCAAGAAGCAGCTGTTTCCTGTCCCAAGACACATGCAATCTAGCTAAGCAGTTTTAAAATCGCTTTAAAGATCTGTAGTCTTCTACCAATCAGAATGATTTTAATGCTAAGCCAGTTAGTACGCAATATATACCCAGCAGAAAATGACTTAGTGCTTCACTGAATTAATATCCTACCTCTTCTGAATTCTCTGTGCCGCCATCCTTTCCACCACTGCCACTGCTGGCTTTTGTAGTGCTTTTGGTAGACTTTGGAGGCTCCTAGAAAGAAAGGGGGAACAGAAAGAAAAGCACCTTGAGACGCATGGCTTCACTGAAGATTTAATACAATTCACGATGCTCTGAAACAGACATTATGGAAGTGAAATAGTTGAAAGTGAAAAGAGGCCTCTGTTCTATAAACAAATATCCATACCATGCTCCAAAAGTCAGTGCCCAAGGGACACACTGCTCCCGGCACAAAAGAGAGGTCTGCACACAGCAACACACTACTCATCCTGTAAGCAGTACCATCAGTTCTCTTGCCTTTGGAACGGGCACCTGACACTGTAAGCCCTGCCCCTTCCACACTCTGGGTGGGGACAGCTGCCTCTCTGACTCCAACAAAGAACAGGCTGCAGAGCCACTGACTCTCAGCTACTGCTCCCTAGATGGGAGTGGGCCTGCCAACACAAGCACAGTGTTATTTTAAAACAAAGTTTGCAACGCAGAGAGCCGGAACTGAGAAACAAACTGGAACACATTGCATTATGGTTAGCACACCCAGCTACAGGAGGGGTATGCATTTGGAAACACCTCAGCCACACCATAAAAGGTCCAGTGGTAAAACAAGGAATATGAGAACTTTTCTAGGCAGAACTGTAAATAAGTAGTGCAATCTGTCCACACACAAAAAAAGTAGTAGCACAATTGATTACAGGCTTAGGTTAGTCATGTGTGTGCTAAAAGAAAATTACAAAGGCAACTTTGCTAATGCTTTCCTGGCTCGTTACCTAGAGGAGATTCTTTACTGACCACAGGTAACCAGGCAATAACTACTTAGACAAGGCAATAACTACTCTCCCTTACAAAGCGGGAGGGGAAAAAGGGAATGAGGGGAAATGAAAAGAGGGAAGAAAGGAGGGGAACCCTCAGTGCAGGCTAAAATATCCCTATTACATGTTAAATTATCACAGATGATGGAAGCAAATCACAATAAGCTTTACTGCCGGTGTTTTGCACAAGTAGGTGGTGAACATTTGGCCTGCTGAAAGATTGTCCAGGAATGATGTGGCAATGACACACTGACACATTTCCCTGCCACCATGTGTTTGATACAGTATGCACAGGCTGCACCCTCAGGCCCACATCTGCCTACACATGCTAGTCAGACAGGTTATATATGTTTCATAGCAGATGAACACTGGAATGTTACACAGTGTCTCTCTCCTATTAGTATATGCAGCAAGCACAGGCCTAAAATTCAGGCTGCTGGCATACTCCATTGGAAGCCCCTTTCTCTATGCAAATAATTCATATATCTCTGCTACAGGTTTTGTACATGTACCTACATACAGTACAGAGGCACTGTGCCTGCCTTACATTCTACTGCTTGAACAGGCCCACTACTTCTGGGGTATCCTCCTTATTGTGCTAAAAGATTCTGTGCTTGCTTGTACTGCAGACATCCACGTGCTTTCTCTGTACTCTTGTAAGATTAACAAGCTTTGTGTTTTCAACCATCCCCACAACTGTATTGGAATGTCCTATCTGTCTTGAGCATGCTGAAAGCAATGACTTTGTTAAGGATTCTGCAGGCATGCATTACTTCCCATGTAAGGCCTTGTGCCCCTTCCTTCATTGCCTGTTTTTGTGCATACCGGCACAAAAAGCTCCATAACCCTCACAATATACATCTGCTTAACACTGAAAGGAGGAACCATGGCTGCGGTCACACACACTAAATAATCCACTTTCAGTGCACTTTCAATGCACTTTGAAACTGGATTTTTACTGTGTGAACTGGCAAATCCAGTTTGAAAGTGCACTGAAAGTGGATTGAAAGTGGAGTATTTAGTGTGTGTGACCGCAGCCCATGGCTCAGTGATAGAGCATCTGCTTGGCAAACAGACTGTCTCAGGTCCAGTCCCTGGTATCTCCAGTTAAAAGGATCCTCCTTATATCCTTTCCAGGTGTATGAACTACCAAGGCAGTGTTCTACTAGATGTATAAAGGCCTTCCATCTGCTCAGTATCGCTGCAAGTGTGCTCATAACTTCACCCAGATGTTAAAATTTTCATACACATGATTGCATGGGTGGGGAAGAGTAAAAACAGAACTTATGTACAGAAGCACAAAGAAACAATGCTTATCTGTGAGCACACTGCACCCTACATCAGCTGTGCCCTGAATTCCCCCCAACCCATCTAAAATGCATGCCCTACACAACTAGATCCTTACTCTGCAACCAAGCCTCCCCCCACCCCCCCAATACAACGAATTGCAGTGGACCTCTCTGTATCTTGCATGTGTACAATGTACAACCCGGCCTTGTACTGCAACCGCAGAGTTTCCTCCTCCACCCCGCATGTAGGTAGGTGCGGGCAACATCCTCCTATTTATGCGCAGCCACCACTCACTCCCTCCGTGCAAAGATCCCATGCGTAGCTTGACATTTCGCCCGTGCATAACCCAGTGACACTCGTCCACCGTATATATGATGTGCTTTGTCTGTGCCCGCCGTGCGCCTTCCGTGCCTGCCTGTATCGGAAACCTGAGATCTGCCCCTCTGCAGGTGTGCGCACTGCCTGGCCCCGTTCCCTGCGCTCCTGTGTGTGCTGCACAGGCAAGAGATCCCGCGTCGATCCCGGCGGGCACCGGCTGTTACAAATGCCACTGCAGTTGCTGCAGCCCCCCGAGCCCGCTTCGCCGGCCTCGGCCTCTGGGGCGCGGGTGGGGAATCTCGTTTGCTGGCGGAGGCCCCGGGCTTGGCCGTCGCCAGGCCCGGGCAGGTTTTTGCGCCTGGGCCGGCCTGGCGGAGGGGGACTGTGGGGGGGAGGCCCTCGCCGGCCCCCCGGCTTTTGCCCCTCACCTTCTCCTTCTTCAGCTTGTAGGGCATCCCGGATCTTCGGACTGGCTGGTTCGCTCGGCCTCTCCCGCCGGCCCGGCCTCCTCCTCACTCGGTTCTCCTCGGTTCTCCTCGACCGCCGCCTCCCTCTGCGCTGGGGCGGCTGAGCCCCCATTGGGCCTGAGCCCCCGAAACTGCCTGGCAACTGCTTCGTTAGCCTTGTCTCATTGGCCGCCAGCCGCAAGGATTTTTGTCATTGGGTGCCGGCCCCCTCCGGTCCTCCCTCGGAGAGGCGGGAGAGGGAGAGGCTGCCAGTTTGCAAGAAAGCACCACAATATGGGGCGGGGAGGGCGAGGCGCAAGGAGAAGGGGGCCTGGTCCCCCTCTGGCCCTTGTGGGGCCGCGAGGAGGCGTTGGGGCTTTCTTTCCTGGAAGTTGGGGGAAGTGTGCGTGGAATTCAGAAGCGCCCCTTGGGAAAGAGGACACCCACCCGTGCAGTCTTCAGACGGGCCTCCTCTGTGTCATTGTCAAGGAGAAACATTAATGGAGACAACCCCCTCCGTGAAATTTAGTGAAGCTGCTGCAAAAAAATTGACAACTGCATTGCAGATTGAATTCTCTACAAAATAAAAGTAATAGGAAAAATGGCACATTGTGAGAGTGACTTCCATTGATCGGTATCAGAATGCTACATTGTAAGGGCCTTTCACAGCTACAATGATAAGCACAGATCTGAGGAAGAAAGCCCCACTGAAGATGCTGCAATATATTTCTGAGTGCGAATGTTCAGGGCTTGACACGGCAAAGCAATTATTTGGTTGGAAGGTTTTCATATTAGGTGGAGAACTGAGAGGTGTCCTCATGTTACAGTAACATTCTGCCAACCAAGTATCAACAGAAGGGAAGAAATGTTCTAAGCAGGGGAATGTGTCATTCCATCACTCTGCTTTTCTTTATTTACTTATTGTCATGTTTTATGAGGCTGGGTTTTTTTCTTTGTCCCCATTTGGCATCACTGTCCTCACTTCTTTTCTGCCAATTTAAAATCATTGTTTGGGATTCAAAACTGACAAATCTCCCTTCTTGCCAAGACTAAGCAAGATGTACAGAGCGATAGTAGATGAAGCACACAAGAAGCTATGGAGATAGTCCCATCAAGGCAGGCTACAGAATATCTGGGTGTAAATAGTGATGGCAGCAGTCCATGACTAAATACTGTATGTAAGAGTGCAATCCTATGGAGAGTTATTCCAGTTTAAACGCCCTGAAGTCAATAAACTTTGAATTGAGTAAATCTGCACAGGATTTGCACTATGAATGTCCTTAAATACTTGGATACGTACTTAGCATTATTCTTGGAATTCAGAACAAACTGGTAGCAACTCCTTAATCTGACTAGGGAAAGAATCCAGCAACATGCAGCCTAGTGAAGAATTCTGAAGAGCTTGAACACTTGCATACTGTCCTATGTTATGGTAATATAAATAATATTTAGGGCTACCAACCTCCAGGTGGTAGCTGGATATCTCCTGGGATTACAACTGATCTCCAGGTGACAGAGATCAGTTCTCCTGGAGAAAATGGTCCTTTTGGAAGGTGGACACTATGGCACTAGAGCCTGCTGAAGTCTCTCTCCTACCTAAATCATGCCCTCCTCAGTCTCCACCCCCCAAATCTCCAGTTATTTCCCAACCCAGAGCTGGCAGCCCTAATAATGTTAAAGGTATTCCATAGTGGTGGTTTGTGAATACTTTTTTTAAAAAATTAAAATATTACATGTTTTAATTTTTCCCCATGCTCACACTAAAATCCTTTCCATGCATGCCTTTTCTTTGTGTTCAAGACCCCATACTTCTGAAGATGTGAGGTCCTTTATAGTAACATAATAATTGGCAACAGTTCAGTTGCAGTCCAAAGAACCCCCACAACCACAAGCCTAAATTTCAAGCAAAGCCACTGCTCCTAATCTAAAATCCTAAATAGTGATATGTTCTTCCCATGTGGGTCTGCCCAAAAAGTGGCTACAGCAACTTTAAAATTCATTTTTACAAAAGGTGGTTCCCACATACCATATGCATTGAAAGTCGTTTCAGGGCAATGTGGTACCCCAGTTTATGTATGGTTCACAGACATGTCTGTACTATGATGACCATAAACTAAAAAGCAATCCAATCCAAATTCCTTAGATCCTTATTTGGAGTACCTTGTTGTGTACCCAGTGCCCTGCTTAGGCTAGAAGCAGGGTTGGTTCCACTTGACGTACATGCCTGGTTCCCAGCTATATGCTTCTGGCTCATGTTAAATCTCTCCTCCCCCCCCCCCCGGATTAACTTCCTTAATCTTCTCAGAGAATTTTAACTCAAGGTGGGTGAGAGCAGTAGAGGACAAGGTGCAACTATTTGGTTTCTCCTATACAGCCTTACTGCTTCTTGGGTATTCAGGAGCCAGTGCACTAATCACACTCAGACTATGGGACACCACCCTTCAGAACGACAGATCAGGAGCCCACTCTGTATCTGTAAACAAAAGTGGGGCACTGTAACAAAACATTTATTCCATCAAATTAGCTTTATATATTAGAATTCCCCAAACATCGCAGAGCCTTCACTCTGGCCCATTTCAATGTCCTCTCATCTGCCCTTCTTGAAGGGAGATATGCATGTACCCCATATGTACAATGTCCCTGCCCATGTCAGTCTGGAATGGTAGAAACAATTGAACATGTCCTCTTACATTGCCAATTTTTCCAGGACCCTCAGAATATGCACATTCTGTTCAAATATCCAGGTAGATCAAATGATTTTTTATACTTCTCGCTGACGGTTTTAATGAAACTACTCTTAAGGTAGCAAGATTCTGCATTCTGGCATGCTCAACAAGGCAGAAGAACACGGTCTAGTATTTTAATCATTTTATTATTACTATTAATTTGTATATTTTTTCTGTACAGAATATGTATTTCATGCATCCAGTGTGTATTATGTATTGTTGATATTCTCGACTGCTGATCTTGGATCGTAATAACAATAAACTAAAATTACTGATATGCTCATGCTGTTGCTCAAATTTTAAGGGCGATTTTAGACATGAATTTATATTTGTTCCAGCTTGTTGGCAGAGTAATTAACACAGCAACGATGCACAACCTGATTAAACGGTAGATAAAGGTTTATTTAGGAACTAACATACTTGATAGGAAAGAGGAGAGAGAGAGACAGGTTCTTTACTAAATCTCTAGCTGAGAGAGCGGGGATACTGAGAAGAAGGGGAAATTGCCCTAAGAGTAGCAATCTGGACACAGACAAGGAATGATACTTAGCAGGAGAGAAAATGTGCTATTTTCACTATCCTATCTAATTGTCTTCTTGCTGCCCCCTGCAGGGTCTTCTTCTTTGTACACCAGATGTTGCCTTTTCCTGCTCAGCTTTCCATGTATCCATTTCTTTGCTCTCTTTCCCACTGTCTGCATTTACATTATAAGCCTCTTGGGGCAGATAATTGACCTTTATACTACAAAGCACTCTGTGGATTTTTGGTGCAGTAGTAACAATAGTGACAACCTGTCTATGAGATGGTAGGCTTCTTTAAAGAAATATGAAAGCATGGAAGGTTTACATAAAAATGTACACAGTGCAATCCTATGCAGAGCTACTCCACTCTAATAAGTCTACTGACTTCACTGAGTTTAGACTGGAGTAACTGTAAAAAGAATTGTACTTCCAACCTGCAAAGATTTTTTTAAAATCTTATTTCTTTGGTAGGGACATTGACAGAAGAAGGTGTAAGACCCTTACTATTAGGGTTGCCAGCCTCCAGGTGTGGCCTGGGGATCTCCCGCTTTTACAACTGATCTCCAGCTGATAGAGATCAGCTCCCCTGGAGAAAATGGCTGCTTTGAAGGGTGGACTTTATGGCATTGTACTATGCTGAGGCCCCTCCCCTCCCCAAACCCCACCCTTAGGGTTGTTTGGGGTGAAGGGTGGGGAACAAATATTTAAATAAATATGTGTGCTCCAGGTCAGGGAGAGCTTTAAAAATAAGCAGCAGCACCTTGATTTGATCCTGGAAACAAACTGGCAGCCAGAAGACTGAAGTTGGTTTTAAGTTCCTAATTCATGAATCGAAACCACAAATATTGATACTTAAAAAGCACTGCACCCCATATTAAACTTTGACCCTCTTCAAATCATACATCCCCACATTCATGGGACTCTGCCCTACAAGCAGAGCTGCCAACCTCCAGTTGGGGCCTGGAGTTCTCCTGGAAGTACAACTGTTTCCAGGCTACAATAATCAGTTCTGCTGGAGAAAATGGCTACATTGGAGGGTGGACTTTATGGCATTACACCCCACTGATGTCCATCCCCAACCTCATCTTTCTAGGCTCTACTCCCTAATCTCCAGTAATTTCCCCACCTAGAGTTGGTTACCTACAAGGCACTTATGGTGTTCTGTGGTCCAAAGCATAGTTTTTGCACTAACCACTCAAAAACGTTCCAAGATAAGTAGGCTGAGAGAGTGTGGGTGATCCAAGATCATCCAGCGAGCTTCCATGGCACAAGTGGGCATTCAGACCTGTGTCTTCCAGATATTAGTCTGACACTCTTAACCACTATGCCACACTAACAGATGTTACACCACAGGGGAACCAGGAAACTACAGGCCAGTTAGCCTTATGTCTGACCCAGGCAAATTAGTGGAAACTGTAATCAAAGATAGAATTATTAGGGAAATAGAGGGATAAAGCCTGCTAAGGGGAAATTAGCATGGCTTCAGCAGAGGGAAGTCCTGCCTCACCAACCTTTCGGTAGTCTTTGAGACAGTGAACAAGCATATAATTAAATGAACTTGTAGGTATTATATGCTTGTACTTTCAAAAGGCTTTTGACAAGTTACCTCACCAAAGACTCTTGAGGAAGCTTAGTAGCCATGGGATGAGAGGATGGATTCTCTTATGAACTAAAAATTGGTTAGATGACAGGAAGCAGAGCTGGAATAAATGGATAGTTCTTGCAGGTGAGGGAAGTAAGCAGTAGGGTCCCACAAGGGTCAGTATTGGGGCCGGTACTATTTAATTTGTTTATAAATGATCTGGAACTGTGAGTGAGCAGTGTAGGGGCCAAGTTACAGATGACACAACCTTATGTAGGATGGTGATAACCAAGGCCAACTGGAGGAGGATTTCAAGTTGGGTGAGTGGGCAAGAATGTGGCAAACTGAGTTAAATTTTTAGTAAGTTTAGAAAAGAGACAACTAAGGAGGGACATTATAGAGATTTATAAAATTATGCATGGGGTAGAGAGAATTGACAGAGAAAAATATTTCTCCCTCTCCCAAAAGAGCTTGAGAGCATCCAATGAACCTAAGGGCAGTAGATTCAGGAGGGACAAAAGGAAATACTTCTTTACACAGTGAGTGATTAAAATCTGGAATTTTCTGCCAGATGATGTAGTGATGGCCACAGGCATAGACAGCTTCAAAAGGAGATTAGGCAGAATCAGGGAGGATAGGTCTATCAGTGGCTACTACCCATGGTGACTAAAGGGAACCACTACATTCAGAAGCAGTAAACCTCTGACTACAAGTGCCAGCAAGGCTTTGGCCTCTATGCCCTGGTGTTGGACCTCCAGAGGAACTGGTTGGCCACTGTATGAGACAAGACCTGGGTGCAGGAGAGGGAGACAGTAGCTCTCTCCCAGCTTGCCCCCCCCCCCCAGATTCTCGGTCCTACACCAATCGCGGACTAGGGGGCGGGGGGGGGGGAGGAATGGCAATCTTCATTCGGGAGGCTTACTCCTTCAGGACGCTCCCACTGGTGGAGATCGTGGGCTTGGAGTGTGTTGGTCTGGCGTGGGAGGCTGTAGAGAGTTTGGCTGTTTGGTTGGTGTACCGACCGCCTAACGCACCGACCAACAGCCTGCTGTCCCTGATGGAGGCTGTATGAGGCTGGGCGTTGGAGTATCCCAGGCTATTGGTCTTGGGTGATTTCAACATCCACGCCGATGACACAGCTTCCATTTGGGCGGCGAATCTGGTGTCGTCCATGGCGGCACTAGGACTCTCTCAAGTCATCACAGCCCCCATGCACCAAGCCAGGCACACGCTTGATTTGATCTTCGCTGCGGGGGTAACAGTGGATCGGATTACTGCCTTGGCAGTACCATGGTCCAACCACTATGCTCTGGGGGCCCGTCTGAATATGCCACCCCGACCCTGTTTAGGCGGCGAGCCTATTTTAGCTCGCCTGCAGAGCCTAATGGACTCTATGCAGCTTCAGATGGCTCTGCGGGATCCAATGCCCCCTGGCGGCTTGTTGGATGAGCTTGTGGAGGACTGGCAGACCCGGCTCTCCACGGTCATCGATGAGATCACTCCCCAGCGCCCTCTACTCCCCCATAGTAGGCGTGCACCCTGGTACACCCAGGAGTTGCAGCTTATGAAGGGGGAGTTACGACGACGGCTAGAGAGACGGTGGCAGCGTGCTCAGGACGAAGCTACAAGAACATCTTATAGAATGTTTATGAGATTCTATGAGATGGCAACCAAGACTGCTAAGAGAGATTTTTATGCGGCCTCGATTGCATCCATGAGCTCACACCCAGCCCAATTGTTTAGAACAGTTCGGTCCTTAACAACTCTGTCACAGGGCAGACCAAAAGCTAGGGAATTGGATATCAGCTGTGAGGCATTTGCGAGCTATTTCGCAGATAAGGTCTTGACGCTCCACTGCAACCTACAGTGAGTGAACTCAAGGCCCCTTGCACATCTTCGATTCCGGGGTTAGATGGGTTCAGCCAGCTCAGCCTTGAGGAAGTCGACAGGTTGCTCATGACTGTACACTCAACCACATGCATCCTTGATCTGTGCCCTTCCTGGCTTATTAAAGCAGGCCACGAGGGGTTTCGAGGTGCTGTCCGGGAGATTATCAACAAGTCCCTCTGTGAAGGGTGGTTCCCGGATGCACTCAAGGAGGTGATGGTTCGCCCTCTCTTGAAAAGGTCAAATCTGGATCCGGCTGAATTGGCTAATTATTGGCCGGTTTCCAATTTGCCATATTTGGGCAAATTAATTGAGAGGGCGGTCGCGATACAGTTACAGAGCTACCTGGATGAAGCTTCAGTCTTAGACCCCTTCCAGTCTGGCTTTCGCCCAGGTCATGGGACGGAGACTGCACTGGTCGCCCTTACTGACGACCTCTGGAGACATCTGGATCAGGGCGGCGTGGCAGCGTTGCTGTTATTAGACCTGTTGGTGGCGTTCGACATGGTCAGTCATCAGCTGCTGACAGGGGATACTTGCAATGGCTCGCTTCCTTTCTCCAAGGTTGGTGGTCAAAGGGTGGTGCTAGGGGAGCAGCAGTCCACGAGGCACCCATTTGAATGTGGAGTACCTCAAGGGGCAGTACTCTCCCCTATGTTGTTTAACATCTATATGCGCCCCCTTGCCCACTCAGCTCTATCTGATGTTGGGTGGCCAGTCAGGCTCTTGCCCAGAAGACCTTGACCGGGCATTGCACGCCGTGGCAGGTTGGCTTAGACTGAGCAGGCTGAAATTGAACCTGGCTAAGATGGAGGTCCTGTGCCTGGGTCAGAGTGGTCGGTGTGGGAGGGTCCAGTTCCTGACCTTCAGCAGGGTCCCATTGATGCCGTCGGTGGTTAGGAGTCTAGGAGTGCTCCTGGATCCCTCAACTATGGAGGCCCAGGTAGCAGCCACTGCTAAGTCAGCATTCTGCCATCTGCGGCTGGCTCGGCAGTTGGTTCCCTTCCTCGATCGCAACGACCTGGCCACGGTGATCCATGCAACAGTCACCTCGAGATTAGACTACTGTAACGCTCTCTACATGGGGCTGCCCTTGTTGCAAATTCGGAAGCTGCAGCTGGTGCAGAACACTGCAGCCAGGCTATTGATGGATCTCCCTAAATGGGATCACATCCGGCCTGTCCTGGCAGTGCTGCACTGGCTGTCTATAGCGTACCGAATTCGCTTCAAGGTGCTGGTGCTTACCTTTAAAGCCCTATATGGCCAGGGTCCAACATACCTAAGGAACCGCCTTGCCCCGCATTTACCCCAGAGAGCACTTTGGTCGGGATCTCAACACCAACTCTCGATCCCCGGGTTGAGGGAAGCCAGGCTCGCCGGTACTAGGGCCTTTTCAGTGGCAGCTCCACTCTGGTGGAACAAGCTCCCGGAGGAGATCAGGGCCCTGCGGGACCTCATGCAGTTCCACAGGGCCTGCAAGACGGATCTCTTCTACCAGGCCTTTGATTAGGAGCCACCACCATCAACCATCACCATTGGAGATGAGGGCTAGCCCGAAGAAACCCACACTAGGTCATGAAGAGTAATTGTAGGACGCCATCTTGACATAAGCTGATTACCATCACTGCGAGCATCTTATTGGAATTTTACTGAATGGTTATAATGATGTTTTAAACTGTTTTATTGTTTATTTTAACCTGGCATTTTGCCACTTGTAAGCCGCCCTGAGCCCGCTTGCGGGGAGGGCCGGGTAAAAATGTGAAAATAAATAAACATAAATAAATAAGATACTGGACTAGATGGACCACCAGTGTGATCCAACAGGGTTCCTCTTTTGTTATGTTCTTAGGAGTCTTGCTGGTTTGGGGAGACTTTTAAGAACATATGAAGAACCATATTGGATCAAACCAAAGGCCCAACAAGCCCAGCATTCTGTTCACATTGCAACCTATATAAAGAGGTATACTGCCACTGGTACTGGATATCCATCATGGCTAGCAGCCATTTGGACTGGTAGTCAATCCTCCATGAATATGTCTACTCCCATTTTAAAGCTTTCCAAGTTGGCAGCCATCTCCACAACTTGTGGCAGCGAATTCCAGATCGTAACTATGTGCTGTGTGAAGTAGTACTTTCTTTTTCTGTCCTGAATCTCTCTCTTCAGCTTTAGGTGGATATACCCAGGTTCCTAGGGTTGCCAGCTCTGGGTTAGGAAATACCTGGAGATTTGGCAGGTAGAGCCTAGGGAGGGCAGGAATCTCAGCAGGGTATAATGCCACAGAGTCCATTCTTCAAAAAAGCCATTTTCTCCAGGGGAACTTATCTTGGTCATCTGGATATCAATTGTAATAGCAGGGGATCTCCAGGAGCCACCAGGAGGTTGCCAACCCTAATTATGACAGAGGGAGAAAAGTCTCTTCCTATCCACTGTCTCCACACTATGCATAATTTTATAGACCTGTATCATGTCTCCCCTTACTTGCCTTTTTTCAAAGCTAAACAGCCCTAAGCTTTTTAACCAATCCTCAAAGGGTAGCTGCTCTACTTCTCCAGTCTCTTTGGATGCTCTTTTCTGCACCCTTCCAAGCTCTACAATTAACTTTTTCAGATGTGGTGATCCCAACTGTACCCAATATTCCAAGCGTGGTTTCACGGTAGATTTATATAAGGGCAATATGATGGTGGCAATTTTTTTTCTCAGATCCTTTTCTAATTATGGCCAGCATGGAATTTGCTCTTTTCACAGCAGCCACACACTGAGTCAACAGTTTCATTAAACTATTCACTACCACCCAAGATTCCTTTTTTGGTCTCTCACTGCCAGATCAGATCTCATCAGTGTAATGTGAAGCTAAGATTTTTTGCCCCGATATGCATCACTTTACACTTACATTGAATCTCGTTTGCCATCTTAATGTCCATTTCTTCCGTTTGGAGTAGGGTTGCCAGGTAACATCATGATTCAAAATGACAAGCTGGTACGGTATCTGCACCACATGCTGATGATCAGATCTTAAGGACATGATTTTAAAAATCTACTTACCATCGTCTCAATTTTAAAAAAAAATTGTAACATCTGGCCTGATGAAGTGTTTTGGTTATCAAAAGCTCACCGTTATGTGCCATTGGGTGGTCCAAATTAAAGGTGGTCCAAATTACACAGATTGTGTTCTTTTTAAACATTTTACGTTTGGATTAATATGGCTGTAAACAACTTTTCACTACAATAATACAGGCTGTGTATAAAGAGCACAAAAATTACAAAGATAGGTACTGATGTACTGTATTCATACAATCAAGAAAAAATAATTGTACAAAGTATACAAAAATCTAATCAATAAAAGGTACATATTTCTTAAATTCCAGTATGGTACAAAATGTTTCTTCATGATAGATTGTTCCAATAAAGAATCCGGATATTAAAAACTTCATTTTGTTAATCTTCTTCAAGAAATAATAACTATTTCAAAGGGATAAGCATCTGAAAGGTAGTATAACATCAGACCACTTTCTATGGAGGGAACTGCCCTTTCTGGGTACTCTTGAGGTTTTGCAATCACAAACACACTGTTTAGATCACACTGTTAAACTTTAAATCAATGGGCCACCAGCCACAAATTTTTAAGGAAATCTCTCTGTAGTTATGCTAAGCTGGTATAGCCTCTAGGCGTCCTCTAATAAAGCCTTTATTATTGTAGTTGTATTGCATTGCTGTGTGAGCTCCCCTTTTTGCTAACACCTTTTCACTTTCAGTGACAATGCAAAGCGTATGAGAGGTACAACAGATATTTAGGATACATTACAGAGCAACGTTACTCAATTCCCATAGAGAATCTTGCACAATGGCCGCTTCCAATTTATACCGGACCTTCCTAGTGCATGCGGCTGTGGCCCTTTTCGAGCTCTATGGGAGCCTTCGTTTCCTATCATTATGCGTTTATTAAAATCCTATGTAGGACGGCGACCAGCCCTCTTAAATTCAAGTACTATCCTGCATGCCTACTCTATAGTTTGAATTTCCGGCGGATGCGCGGATAGTTGTTGTTTTTTGCTATAGAGCAGCCCCCGCCTCGGCGGCTGCAGAGTCTGAACTTCCGGTAACAATTAAACTGAAGTCCTGGGGGCACTTTAACTGGGACTTGTCTTTGGCGTCCGTTGTCTCCTTGACTTTACAAGAAATATTTCTCTATGAGCGCACAGCTGGGGTCTCCATGGTGAAAAACTGCCCTTCGCGGCGTGAGAGAGAACCAAGTGTGGAGAAGACTTTTGGCCCGGCGGGCGTTTGCCGATGAGGACTGCGGTGCTCTCGGCTTCTCTGCCGAGTGACTCTTCTTCGTCTCCTCCTCGGCCTTCGCGCCCGCTCTCCATGGCGGTGGCGGTGTTGCGGTGCCTGGAAGGGGAGCCTCCTCTTTCCCAGGACCTTCCCCCGGCGGGGACCGGGCTCCTGGTGGCCCCGGAGTGGGCGGCGGCAGCGTCGTTGTCGGGCAGCCCGCTGGTGCTGGCCTTGCGGCCGCCGGAGCCCAACGCGCAGCCGGTGCTGCTGTGCGCGGCGCTGCAGGAGGGCGAGGCCGGCTCCCCGGGGCGGGCGGAGCTGTGGCTGAGCCGGGCCTCCCTGCGTCAGCTGGGCCTGGCGGCGGGGCGGCGGGTGCGCGTGTGGCCGGTGCGGCGGCCGCCGGTGCTGGGCTGGGCGCTGCTGGGGGCGGTGGCGGGGCGGACTCCGACCTCGCGGGCAGGCCCCGGCCCTGGGTCGGCCGTGCTGGTGCGGCGCGGGGAAAGCCTGCCGGGCTCCGGGCTGCTGGTGCTGGAGGCCCGGCCGACGCTGCAGGGCTTGCTGGGCGCCGGCACCCGCCTGGCCGTGACCGAACTGCGGAGCGGCGGCGGCGGGGAGAAGAAGGAGCCGCCTTCGCCGCCGCCCCCTCCGCCTCTGGTGTCCGGCTGGGCGCGCCTCGGCGAGCGGTGGGTGAGGGCGGAGCGGAGGCCCCCGGCGCCCTGGGACGACGGCGTGCGGGCCGAGACTCTCTGGGTGAGCCGCGGCTGCTTGCACAGGCTGGGCCTCTTCCACGGGGAGTGGGTGTCGGTGAGCAGGGAGCCCGAGGAGGAGCACGACGGCTCCCCGGGGGATCATGGGCCTCACTTGGCCACCGTGAGGACTCGAGAGCCCCAGTGGGACTTCCCTCTTCGGGATGCCGGCCCCCGCCGAGCCCTCGCCGCCGCCGAGGAGACCTTTTTGCACGAGAGAGCGCTCGTCCCCCTTGCCCTGGCCTTCAATCTGTCCTGCGACCCTCTGGGAGGAAGCCTCCTCAAGATCCAGGTGGGTGAGAGTCAGCAGGAGGGCGCTGCAGGTGTGCGGCAGATGTCTGAGCCATAGTTGGGGGATGTTTAAGCGGTAGTTGCAGTGGGATGGCGGTTTAAGGGAATGAGGCTGTCACTGTCCTGGACAACAACGGCTGAATAACACTGGTCAGGTGTCACCTGCAGTTGCTGAACCAGGCCCACCTTTGGGAAGAGAGGGGCTCCGGCTCCCCCAGCTGCCAGTTAGGATAAGTGATGCCTCTAAAAGCCAGGCTGCCTCAAAGTTTGTCTCCCCAGAGTCTTCTGCTGTTTTTGGGTGTTACACAAGGCAGGAATAGCTGAAGTGATTGACACCCACCCTTCCTAATTCCTGTGCGTATTAAGCATGGATAATAAAGGGGAGGGGGGAACCTGAGTCTGTCCCAAGTTAAGTGGCCAGAGCACGTTGCAAGGTGTGATGATGGGCTTTTATTTCCTGGTAGATGAGTAGGGGTAGCGTTGGGGAATGAAATAACAAAAAGAGAAGGTCTGGCAATTTGTGGAACATCTGCTTGTGAACATTATTTGCCTGGTTGTGTGTGGCAAGTTGGAGCTGTTCTCCAGGTGACTGGCTAAGACTCTCCTCCAGGGGTCCCCTGCCTGTGGGCACATATGGAATTCTGACACGGCATGGCGGGCACAGCAACAAAATGGCTGCCACGGAGGTGGAGCCAGCCATAAAATGATTGCTGCATCTTAACTTCAGTTACACAGTGCAGATCCTTGTGCTGTGGTTGCAGCTGCTGCCAAAGCAATATGTTAAAAAATTGCACAGCTAATCAAATCACCAGTTGTCACCAGAAGCCCTGCTGGGCAAAAGCCCTACCTGGCCACATCCAATTCCTAAACACACTTGGTGGGCACTGGAAAAGGTGTCAGCAGGCACCATGCTGGGGACCTCTCCTCTGCTCTCTCTTCTAGACTTGAAGAGTTGCTTAACGTTTTAAGTTTTGGAAAAGGAACAACGAAGCTTGTTCTTTTGAGGACAGTGTGCTGATTCTTTCCGTCTTCCTCTACCAAGAGAAAAAGCAGCAATGTCTTCCAAATGTGGTCCCCTTTAAAGCTGGGATATATTCTGAAACCTGCACAAAAGGCTTTCCCTCCCATTTTCCTTGAAGGAAACAAGTCCATGCATTATGCTCGGAAGAGTCTGGTTTTAACTGAAGCTGTAATTCTGAAATTTATCCAGAAAACTGTTCCAGACAATTTATAGATACTTTTTCAGGATGTTGTTCCTTTGAGATGAATTGTTTTGAAAGCTTCATTTGTGGCTTGTTTCTTGTCTCAGTCATTTAATGTTAAGCTAGTTACCCATTATCAAATTTCAAAATGTTCTCTGCAGTGATTAAAGAGTGAATGCTTTCCACTTGTTTAATACACACCTGTGTGTGGAACAGTGATTTCAAATATGTGTCAACAGTTATGGATGTAAAACTTAGGAACAATTTTATGGAACCCTTCCTGCAATGCTAAGTATATCTAAGCAATCACATTGTCTCCAGATTCATCAAAAAGCATAATCCTTCCTCATTTTGTCCCTAATCTGACACTTTCCACTAACCAAAACACTGTCTATGTTTTCTATCATACCACAAAATATCCTTCTCAGTATGTTGACATCACTTTTCTATTTCCACACATTTAAAAAAAAATCAACTCACCAGAGAATTGGCTCACTTTTAAGATGCTTTTTAAAAGATACCAACATGTCCTTACTTGCGTGAACAGAGGGAGTGAATCAGGTTTTCCCCAGGTGGTTGGGAGATCCGTAGAATATGATGGTACTGTATAGAAGGAGATCTGGGTATTGATGATCTCCTGGCTAGTGTCATAGCAGAATTAAAACATTTGTATGGCTGTTTGTCTTCTGTAGAGATATGGGGAGACTGCTGGAGCAGAAGAGGTGAAAGGAAGTCAGTCCTTTCTGTCTGCACCACCCTTTGCGAAGGAGCTACACATACAGATTGTTTCCTCGCCAGCCTACAGCACCACAGGAGTCTATGACCAAATTCTCTACCAGCACTTTCAAAAACCCAGGTTAGCCTATTAGTAAGCGTGTTAATTTAATCTCAGCATTCCTCTTCATGAGATCAAGGGATAATCTTGCTATTGTGCTTCTTGTTTACTGTTTCAGTACATGTGAGCATGACACTGTGCATATGTGAACCTTACTTAACATTCATGAATAATTGGGTATATAAAATAATACATTTGGGGATGTTTTGAATATCTGTGTTAAATCAATGAAATAATTTAGTTACACTAGCTGAGAGAAAAAAAGAGCACCTGTATGCTTGTTCTTATGGTGTGCCTACTGGTTCTAATTACAAACCTTAATTCACAATCCATTTTCCAGATTTTCAGTGAAAATAGTTTATCATTGTATGAAAAGTAACACATACTTTGGGGAGATCGACCTTTTTTCCTGGTCATTTTTCTTCTGTCTTGCAACTTGATTAAAAATTTGAAGGACAGTGATGTTTCAGTATATGTTCCAGTAAAACTGAGAATCTAGGAGAAATAGGTTCATTTACAGAAATGCTATGGGTAGAAATAGTGGCCCAAAAGGAAGCTTAACTCTGGGAGTTTATCGCCCATGAAATCAAAGGTTAGAGGATGATTTAAAAACAGCAAGAATTAAGGAAAGCCGCTAGACCAAATAACTGTGTCATAATAGGTGATTTTAACTACTCATACATTGGGTCAATATGTGTCCAAGTCAGGAGAAAGAGATTGGCACTGGAAAAGGTGCAGAAAAGAGCAATTAAAATGATTAAGGGGATGGAACACCTTCCCTATGAAGAAAGGTTAAAGAGGTTAGGGCGTTTTAGCTTGGAGAAATGATAATTGAGTGGTGACATGATAAGAGTTTTACAAAGTTATGCATGGGATAGAGAAGGCAGAGGAAGAAATACTTTTCTCCCTTTCTCACAATCTTAAGAATTTATGAGTGTGCAATGAAATTAATGAGCAGTAGCTTAGAAAAGGAAGTACTTCTTCACCTAAAGAGTAATTAACCTGTAGAATTCACTTCTTCACCTGAAGAGTAATTAACTTGTAGAATTCACTGCCACAGGAAGTGGGGGGTGTCTACAAGCATAGACAGCATCTGGGAGGGATTGGATAAATATATGGAGCAGTGGTCTATAAGTAGAAGAGGAGATTGAATTTATACTCTGCCCTTCTCTACCCAAAGGAGTTTCAGAGCAGTTTACCATCTCCTTTCCCTTCCCCTCCCCACAACAGACACTGTGTGAGTTAGGTGGGGCTGAGAGAGCTCTCTCAAGGACTGCCCTTGAGAGAAGAGCTCTGAAAGAACTTGTAACTGACCCAAGGTCACAGCAGCAGCCGCATGTGGAGGAGTGGGGAATCAAACCCAGTTCTCTCAGATTAGAGTCTGCACTCCTAACCACTACACCAAACTGGATATTAGCCACAAGATTTAGATGGAACACTCTTTCTGGGGCAGTGATGCTCTGTATTCTTAGTGCTTGGGGGGCCAACAATGGGAGGGCTGCTGGAGTTCTGACCCTGCTGGTGGACTGTAAAGAAAAGCCATTTTCTTTTCAAACAGGTCTGAGCCAAAGTCTGAGGCCTGTTTCAAAAGGCCAGTTTGGTTCTAAAATTTTCCCTCGAGACAGAGAGAGAAGAGAGATAACGGTGGGGCGCAATGACCTTGCCTCCCATTTGCCTCCTTATGAGTTCTTGCCCTTATCTCAGGAGCTCGTTAAGCACATTCTGATTCTATTACCACCAAAGCGCACCTGTTTGTGAGACCGAGCTTGTTAGCTGCAGAAATAAGTTTCATTCTTACAATTATGGGATGTTAATTAGCTTAGTAACAGAAAGAGAATTATATCATTGAAATGCCCTCTGATTGGTCACTGGCCATGACTCTCTCAGAGGCCATTATTCTATAAAAGTTCCTTGCTTAATGAAACACTTTGCTAGCTGTTGTCTACTTGGACCTGGATGGTCAAGTGGGCCCGTTAGTCACAATGCTATCTGGTGACTAGGCCTGGATAGGCCTCTCTGACTTGTGGATTACAACTGTGTGGAACTCTGTCTTGTCTGAACCCTGTGAATCAGTTTGCCCTGGAAGGGGTGGCTGCGCTGACATGGACCTCCTGATGGCACCTGGATTTTGGCCACTGTGGGACACAGAGTGTTGGACTGATCCAGGATGGACTCTCTTATGTTCTTACATGTATATACAGAATATAGCCCTTTTCATGCCATAACAGTGTTTCCTTTTTTTTTTAGGAGTATAGGTATATTTATGCTCTTGTTTTGCATTCATTGTAGAAATTTGACACTAAACGGCACTTTCTAATTTTTGCCAGAGGAAAAGCATTTCTGGCTGTGTTGCCTGCTCTTTATCTTTTGGGTGTGAAAATTTATTTATTTTTTTGCTTATAATAATGTGATTATTCTTCACTATGGTTATTTTGCTACAGGTTAGTCCAGGTGGAAGATATTCTCTGTGTGCCAACTGCTGGACATCCTGAATTCTTAGAAAAAGATTCAGAGAAATTTTTAAGGTATGTTGTCTATCAGCTGGAAGTTAAACAAAAGGAACTATACCAGGGCTTTTTTCTTTTCTCTTCTTTTTTAAAAGAGGTGCTGGAACTCTCAAGAGGGAAATGAAGTTTTCAATCTGTATGCTGAAAACTCATGAACTTAAAAAAATTTTTTTTAAGAATTTTGTTGAAGAGGTTCTAGAACTCCATTCCAGTGCATTCCCCCAGGAAAAAAAGCCCTGAACTGTACAATTTGCAGTCATCAGTGAGTTAGCTTAAAAGCAAACTGAAGAGGTCTGGTTGACATTTGGAGTAAGTGTCTGGGGACAACTCTCTTAGGAAAAACTTGTGTGTGGTGAGCAGATTGCATTTTTACACTCCTTCCTGACTGAGACTTGAAGGAGGTTCTGTAGTGTTAGGGAACTGAAGTTTATACTTAGTGTTGTAATAAATGAAGGCTGATATGTTGATGTGGGCAGATTGCTATGGGGGAAAAAAACCATGAAACTGTGTAAAGTCCAGTTTTCCCAAAAATATAATTTTATTTCTATCAATATTCCAGTTGCTTCCTGCTGGTGAAGGGGTTACTTCTACATCCAAGGTCTTTGGTACTGGGATTTTAGCCTGTTTGCTCTTCCTTCAGATGGCCAGAGCTCTACTACAAGGTGAAAAAGATAGTACCAGCAGAAGGAAAAGAACAGAGTGTGGGGTACTTGGCTGACATCCAGAACACTTCTTTATTTCTGGTAAGATATTGTAGAGGTGAGAAACTATTTAAAATATTTATTAGCTGCCCATTTTATTAGCCGCCCTTCTACCTTACAGAACTCAAGGTGGCTTACAATGTAAACAAGGCTAGATCCATAAAAACTACAATTTAAAACCACAATTTAAGATGGCCAATAAATAGAAAAACTAAATTAATCAACTTGCATTATATTGTTAGCATCAGAGTGTGCATGTTCATGGCTTCCTGGCTCTTCAGAGCTCACCATGAACTACAACTTGGCTAGGGTATTGCACACAAAACCCAAAGAGTTGTAACTAACAGGTGGGACACCTTTCCCTCCCAGTTTCTGAAAATAACTTTCTTTTCCTCCTCAAACTGGGGGAATTTCTACCATACTTTGACTAAAGTTTTGCGATGCTGCCAACACCAGGATAAAGTTGCTTTGTGGGTCACTGAATTGCTATCCTTCTAAAGAACACTGATTGAGTGAGTTGAGAACACCTCTAAATGAAAGATGGTCTCCCTTGCTTTATTTTGTAGGGCAGTTCAACAAACAGTCCTGTCCCTTCTTTTCCATCTCAAAACACTCACAGTTTTTGGAGCAGTTTATCTCCTGCTGGACTTTGTGATGTAGTGAAGCAGTTGTGTGACATTCTTGGACCTTACTTGCACAGTAGGTAAGCTTGCTCATTCAACTTGAATTATCTATAGTAAGACACAGATACACTAATCTCTCTGGCATTGGGGTTGTACTCAGCGTCAGCAAAGGGAAACAACCATAGAATTTGTGATTGTGGGTTAGTAGAGTTTTCTGGATTGTGCCACTTCTAAGCACTATTGGTTGAAGTTGCTCTGGTACACCCACTCCTCTCCCCTGAATTCATGCTGTATGATTTGAATTCTATGTGACATCAGGTCTCTTACAGACATTTCTGGCATGTAATTGGTGGAATACTGAACCATACAATATTGTACATGCTGGCAAGGTGAATAAAAATTTATTATTTTTGTAACTGACTCTTTTGGCTTTGCTTAAAGTTTTCTCAGAAATCAGCAGGTTGTTATTTCTGAATGTAATGCAAATAGTTAATCAAAACTTAATTTTATAACCTTCTTAAGATTTTATTATAGGTACTTTTCTTTGTAAATAGAGAAATGTTTGTAAGTCATCACATAGCACAATATTTCATGCACTTGTATCTTGACTTGATACTAAGCACCTTCCAATGCGTAGAGAATGATGATGAGCAACTACCACTAGTTCTTGATTCTAGTTGAGATTATTTGCTTTTTTGTGGGATAGAGAAGGACAGTTTAGTCAGGGGAGAAAAGGCAGATTAACACAGAATGAAGCCCTGGATAAAAGAAGCACCTTCTGCCAATACATCTACAAAAACCTGTTGTGGCTTTAAGTTGTAGGATACCTATTTGAGGACATGGGCATTGTTATGAAGAAATAATTCATCGTGTATCATTTTCTAAATCAGTAAAAATCAGTTAGATGTTAAAGCATAATACACCTTGTCGTGTTGCAGAAAGGATCTAAATTATAAATCACTGTGTCTTATGGTTATGGCAGCCAATTAGTCTACCTTCTTAGGAATTATCTAAAAGGAAAAGTTTTAATTTAGATAAGTGATCTAAATCATCTTTTTTCGTTGGCCTTTAGATCAATCCATTCTGATGCTAGCAAAAAGAGAACATTGGTTTTGGGGACTGTTTCTAGGGCTGTCAGGTACTAAAATTAAGGAACTGAGCCTGAACTCTAGCCCAAAAAGCTGATTCAGATTATTCTGCAAACCAGAATTGGGCCCAAATCTAAAATTTCTTGTTTGTTTGGAACCAGAACCAAACCCATTTTTTCCCCCCAGAGGTTCTCTTTTGGCTCAGATTGAAAGCAACCAAGAGATTTCCACTTCACAGAAAAAGGTCCCTAAACCAGTTTTTAGGCTGGGATTCTCATTCTGTTTGACTTCCTTGACTGAAATCAGTTTCTCGTTGAACCTTGGAGCTCTCACATTCCATGTGTATTTCCTGTAGTTGTCTCCTCCTTCCTGCAATATAAAGTAAATCAGTTGTTGATTTCTGTGTTCCAGAGGGACTCTGCTAAGTGGAACAGGAGGCATTCTTCTTTCAGGACCCAGTGGTGTTGGGAAAATGACAGTTGTTAGAGCTGCCTGTAGCCGCCTCAATCTCCATGTGTTCAAGGTGAATTCATTTAGCCTTTAAGTTTCTTGATATGTGATCTAATAATGTTCAGAATATAACCCATTTAAGAGTGTAAAACTGTTTGCAAATAGCAACAGGCTTTTTGACCCTTGCAATCTGAACTTTGGGCCTGGGGACTTTGTGGAGGAGAGTGTGCCTTTCCAGAAAGAGAGCTCCTAGCATTTAGGTGGGATTCACTGTATACCTTCCGAGTGCTTTTCTTGTTTTCTTTCGAAACCAGTGAGAGAGGTTCTGCAGTGCTTCTAAGACAGTTGTTCCATTGCACTGAAATGATATTACAGTTAAGGAACCTAACATCCTCATAGTTATTTTTTTCAAGCCCAGTGCAGACGTTTTTAGATCTGTGTTTTCTGGTTGCATATAGGTGGACTGTGTTAGTTTGTGTGGGGACACTAGTGGATCTACAGAAGCAAAGCTGCATGCTGCCTTCTCACAAGCTGAGCTCTATAGCCCTTGTATTCTACTGATGAAAGATGTAGAGCTGCTGGGGAGAGAACGCAATGGGCTTGGGGAGGACTCCAGAGTAATCCTTGCCATAAGGCACCTTCTTCTGGACAGAGAGGCAGACACCAGGTATGGCCCGGTTCACTAGAATCTTGTGATATTAATTGGAGGTTTCTGTCCTCTTTTGTGAGAACTGTTTCCCCAGTACGGTAGGCTTTAACAGAGTCACTTTGAGCTCTCTGTATATGGATACATATGTGAACATTGGCTGGGGAAACAGCTGCCTAATCTGTGGAAGGACCTCTGTGAGCCCTTTTGCTTCAAGGAGGTCTTTTTGTTAACTTCTTACACGAGTTTATTGGAAACTATAGTAAATTACATGGATGATATGGGTACAGTGGGATATTTGCAAAGGTGAAAGGAAGCCGTATGAGCTGGTACAGTGACACAGTAAGAAAATCTGAGTCCTGGCCTGCACCAGCCTTTGAAATGCCCTTCAGGTGAGAACTGCAGCAGACAGGTTGACCAGGGGATGGAGAAGATCCCTGCAGTGGGCCAGCAGCAACAGCTGGCTGCAGGGGCAGGCAAGGTGCTTTCTGCCCACATCAGATCAGTGATGGAGCCAGAGAGGCATGTGCCATACCTGTCCCCCTCCTCGGGCAGGCTGGTGCCATCGGCTGATGCCATTGCACAAATCATTCTGGTGGGCATTCAAAGTCTTCCCAGTCACAGTGATTGCTGTGACTGAGAAGACCTCCAGCCTCCGTGAGAACTAACAGTCTTGCGTAAGGCCAAGAGGGGGGACGATGCACATCTTGCCATGCTTGCTGTGAAATGGGCTGGGAGGCACCCACCACTGATAATCTGCTCCAGTCAGCATGGAGGAGGAGGAGAATAAACTGGAAACCCACTTCCTGTCTGGTTTGAGGCCATAGAGCAAGTGCCACTGTCAAACACAATCATTGAGGGCACAGCGGTGGGGGGGAGGCAGTTCTAGTAACAAATTTAAGTTGCTTTCACCCCTGAATATTTATGGCACATGGATGATAAATCTAGAAAATGAATGATATGGGGGAGACACTTTAAGTCATCCTCAGGGAGCAGGGAAATGCAAATAGAAGTCCGCTGGTGCTCTTCGTGTGCTATGTGTAACAGAGCTGTCATACTGTGTCTTTTCCTTCCTTCTCTGCCCTACTGTTTGGGACTGAAGCAGTTCAAGAAGAAAAAGCAGCAGGGGTAGAACAGTCTACAGCAACTCAGTCTGCTCGACTGTGGTACAACTGCTGGCTGGGCTGGGAGCTTCAGAGGATCTCTTAAGTGCAGGGGATTGCAGTGGGAGATCAAGATATTCCTTTATTGTGTTTGAGTGGTGGCTTTCAAGTGTCCACCTGTCTCTCTCTCAGCAGTTATCCTGTCCTGGTGGTAGGCACAACATCCAGGCTTGAGGATGTCCCTGTAGACTTGCAGACAGCTTTCCTTCATGAGGTGAAAATGGAAGCACCGTCTGAAGAGCAGAGGAAGGCCATGCTGAGCATGCTAACGGAGGGCCTCCCTCTGGGCAGAGAAGTGAGCCTGAGCAAACTAGCCCGGCAAAGTGCGGTGAGTGACACATCCCTCCCAGTGACATAAAGGGTGGGTAGCTGAGCTGGGTAAAGAAAGTAAAGTTGTGAGTTTTAAACATTAGCATAGCTTTCTAGCTTCTTTGCCCACCATTAAGGCTAAAGTGAAGAGTGATGACTTGAGTAAGGAAGGTTCCTCTGGCTGCCACTTAGGCTGCATCCTTACAGTACAAGGAACTGCTTCCCTCCCCTACATAAGCAGCATGACTCAAATGAGAATGCTGATTCTGGATATTTTGATCACTATGGCAAACTTGTTTGAGTCTCCTAGACAATTTGGTATTAACATCAGTATCTTCGCTGAACTTGGAATTCCTTATAAGTAGCAGCATGGCTACTGTGGCGTTCTTCATTACTTCAGAAGCCCGCTCAGTTGCTTGTCGAAAGAATGCATGATGAGATTCCAAGATATGCAAGTTTTTAAAATATATATAGAAATAGGTATTCACATGCAGTTTTTTTAATATATAGAAAGAAACATCTTTATGTGCCTTCTTTTAAAATGCCTTGTTTGCAGCCTGTATTATTACACAAGTATCCCCCATCTCACTGTTTCGCTCCATGTCTGCAGGGTTTTGTTCTAGGAGATTTCTGTGCTTTGCTTTCCCACAGCAGTCGTGCTGCCTGCACCAGGATCCAGAATTCAAGGTACCGGAAGAGGGTTTTCTGGCTTGTTTGCATCTGGACATTAATTGCAAGTGGACTGTGAATAGTATGAAGGAAACATGCTATTTTGGGCCTTTCCCCAAAAAATTAAGACACTTTGAAGAGTGGGCACAACTATTTTTCCTGATCCTTCTGACATAGGATCACAAATAAGTATTAACAGTTAAGCCCCTTCTCTGATGGCATGAGTGTTCACAAAATGTGCTACCCCAACTGACCTTAGAATTTGGAGACCCATGGCTTAGTCAGTGGGATAGGGGATCAGTAATGCTCAGTGACTCTGGATTTTTCTGTTCCTCCTTGACCAGTTTCCCAGGTGGGCTAAGCAAGGAGGAAGAGCATGATTTCTGTGCTGCAGGTTTCCCTCTCCTAGCAGAAGACTTCAATACTGCACTAGATAAACTGCATGAGGCCCATTCACAAGCATTGGGAGTGCCAAAGGTATGAAACAGAACAACTTCTGACAGTTGAAAAGCTTGCTAGGGATTCTGTTTTGTGCGAAAGCAGGTTATAAGTGTTTCAAACAAATCAGCAATCATTTGTAAACTCTTCAACAGCATTCCTGGTGAGATCTTGGGAGAAGGAGGGGTGACTCCTATAAGGATTGCATGGAGATGATGTTGCCCTCAAAAATCCCTGCTGTTTACTGTTGCAGATCTAGTCATGTTGAAAGATGGAATGCAAAGCAGGGCTTTACCTGTTGATTTTAAAGTTCGAATTTGTTTTATACAGAGGGAGCTTATATTTGACTCAGTCTGTTCAAGGCACAAGACCACGTGAGACCTCTCTCCCAGGATGTTTTGTGGGGAGGGATTTGGGTGATGTGGCAGAAGTAGCAAAAATCAGTGGCTGGATGATAGAAGAGTATTTAAGGCTCGTTCTTGTTCCAGGTGCTTATGAGACTGTATTCCTTTTGAGAGCATCATAATGTTTTTGCAACTTTTGGAACAGAAGAGGGCAATGGAACCAGAAAATCACAAGGCTGTTCTCTTGCTGCAGATACCATCTGTCTTCTGGCAAGATGTTGGTGGGCTCCAGGATGTGAAGAAGGAGATCCTGGACACCATTCAGCTTCCCCTAGAACACCCAGAGCTATTATCTTTAGGTCTCCGCCGCTCTGGCCTTCTTCTCTATGGCCCTCCTGGAACAGGAAAAACACTGCTAGCTAAAGCCATAGCAACTGAGTACACCATGACATTCCTTAGGTAGGCACTGAGGTAAAGGTGATAACAGGGAATATAGAAATTGAGATGTTGGTATAATTTTCTTTTTTCCCCTTTTCAGTGTGAAGGGACCAGAGCTCATTAACATGTATGTTGGGCAGAGTGAAGAGAATGTGCGTGAAGGTTAGTGTGGGACCCTCACGTTTGCTTAGAGGGGACAGTTTTTTAGGAAAACATTGTCCTTGCACCTGAAAGAGTTAACTTCTGCCAATCTACTCCCACATCTGAAATGACATACAAATGTTAAGTAATAAGCCATGATTGATTTCCTTGCATCTGTTTGTACATCAGTGATTTGTCAGCAGTGGAGAAACATGAAACTCTATAAATACCAATGTAAATTCTACTAGATGTTACAGAGGGGGAGAAGAAAGCTAAATTCTTTTAGCAGACATTGCATATTTGGTTCACCATCTAGCATAACTTTTGCTCAGCTACTGTGCTCAGAGACTCTTCTAATCCCTTTGTTGCCTTATTCCTATAATTCAGTCCTCACAGTCAAATTCTGTGCCATTTTTCTGTTGCTTCTTCAGGACAGCTCCTTTTCCAAGCTGCCCTTAATCTCGTTTTATTAAATATATTTGTGAAACACAGTGTGCAGTCCAGACAGCATAAGGATGAATTCTACATAAAGGGACAAAACACAATACAGAAATAAAACAAACTGTACAGTTATTTTAGAAATGTGTGTTATGCTAAATAAGTTCAAATCAAGATCATATCACTAGTTTAAATCGAGATTGTATCACCATTTAAAAACACTTACAAAATGGTGATCCACTTTAAATCCATCTTTCTTCCTACTCCTTACTTGCACAATCTCTATGCAAATACCTCTTTGGGTTATATAGATAATTCTATACTACGTTTTTAAATATATATTTTACCATATTAAAATTAGGTATAGAATTATCTGTATAACCCAAAATGACATTTATTGGATGTAAAAGGAATTGCATAATTGATCATCAACTGTTTTCCATAAAGAACTCTTTATCTCTGACATTCCATATTTTAGGATAAAATCCAACACATGGCATAAAATCAACATCTGATCACTTACAGTGTCAACATCTATCATAGCAGTTTTTGTAAACATTAAATTTGTTAAGGAGTAAGGTGCCAGTAGTGTCCGCCAGTAGTGTCCCACAACTTTCTTCTTTTAAACAAGGAACCCATCACTCCCACAGAATTACAATGCCATCTTAAGCAGAGTTACACTGAACTCAACAGGCTCAGAAGGGCTTAACTCTGTTTAGGATTGCATTGTTGATAATTTGCATTGCAAAGCTGAGATCAGGTGATGGTAGTGGGATGAATTAAAACAGAACAAAAGTCCAGTGGCATCTTGAAGACTAACAGTGTTTATTCCAGCATGGATTTCTGGAAGTCTAAGTTCACTTTTTCAGATGCATTTCCGGGAGAAGTGAACATTTTACATACACTTAATTAGGGAAAAAGGGAGTTGAGCAGAGAGGCTTGGAGTGGAACCTGTCATAAATCTTTCTGGTGTAATTTTCTGCATAAGGGGCTGAAATAGATTGGGTTGTTACACATAGTGCATGATGACAGAGGTCATGGAGTGTAGATGAACAAAAGTGTAGCATAAGTAACAACTAATTGAGGAAGACACAGTCTGAGGCATAAGAAAATTTTCTTACTTTAGTAAGGGGTATACTTACTGTATGAGACAACATGTTAAAAATGACCAATTAATTTCTAAAAGGTGGCTCGAGTTGAGTAAGGAGAAATTATACTGAGTAAGGAAATGCAATACAAGTCTCTGCTTAAGGCAGAATGACAGCATTTCATTTCTTGGTGAGTTATAACTCAGCACGTTCGCACTGTATATTCCTTTTGAACTGTTGGGGGTTTTGGGGGGGGGGGGGGGCGTAAAGCAGTAGCTTTGAGATCTGCAATAGTATATCCAGGAAGACCAAAAAGTTCCCCTGCTGGTTTCTGATGTTGCAGTTTCTTATGTCTGATTTGTGTTTGTTGATAACCTTAAGTAGGGACCTACACATTTGTCCAGTTAGATAGTAGAAGGGCCCAGAGTAACAGAGTGAACATGATGACTTGCCACTGCAATGCTGTGCTTCTTTCTGTGCATCTCTTTCCCAGACTGTCACTTACCTGGAGTTGTTATCTTCACTTGTGATCCATATTCCAAATCTTACTTGTGCAGGTTTTTTTGTTTAAAAAGCTACTCTCAGCGTCTCTACAAAAAATTATGTTTAAAGCGTCTTACAATATTAATTTGAAGAATGACAAATCACTGCAAAAGTACCAAAAAACATTTTCACAAACAGTCCAGCTTAATCTCAGGTTTCTTCATACCTTGCAGTGGCTGGCAGCATGTATCCTAACTTGGTTTTCTGCCTGGGAAGATGAATGGGGAATGTTTCCCCAATTGTATTTGCTCCTCATACTACATGTGCTGCTGAATTTAGCTTGTGTTTATCTCTTCTCAGTTTTTGTCAGAGCCCGGGCAGCTGCTCCTTGCATTATCTTTTTTGATGAGCTTGATTCCTTAGCCCCCAGTCGTGGCCGGAGTGGAGATTCAGGAGGTGTTATGGATAGGTGAGTGCACCTTAGTCACTGCAGTACTTGTCTTGGCTTTTGCTTGCTCAATACTACATTTCACCATCCCTTTGATTTTTTGTAGTTGGCCTGATTTATCCTCCTCTGTTTCTCCAGGGTTTCAAATTTTCCGATATCCACACTTGGCACAGTGCTTTGGGATGGGTTATAGTAACTATGGGCATTTTGTAAGCTGGATCCAGCGTGCCACCTTGTTTCATGGAATATCCTTCAAAGCTTTAGGCTTGGCTGTTCAATACCAAGGCTAAATTCTAAAACATATGATGAGAACAAATAAAGCCCAGCAGAGGCTTTATTTTCTCAGACTTTTAAAGAAAAATAATTTGAATGAGAAAATATTGATGTCTTTCTATCGTTGCTCAATAGAGAGCATTTTAATATACTGTATCTGTGCCTGGTTTGCTAGTTGTACGGTTGCAGATAGGAAAGCACTCCAGAGAGTCATCACCACAGCCCAGAAGATAATTGACTGTCCTCTCCCACTTCTGGAGGAACTGTACAGTTCTCGATGTCTGAAAAAAGTGAAGAACATCCTACAGGATTTATCACATCCTGCATATTCCTTGTTTGAACTGCTGCCTTCGGGCAGAAGATATAGGACAATCAAAACAAGGACAAGTAGACTAAAAATCAGTTTTTACTCGAGAGCTATTATTGCCCTGAATGCTGCATGAGACCGAAATCTGGGGGAAACAGTGGTTTGGTTGCTGTATAAATCACAAGGGAGAAGCAGTCGTGAATGTCTGTGTGAGTGCGCATGATTATATGTTGCGAGTCACTGAATGATGGCACTTTTTAATTTCATTGTACTATGTACAATGACAATGAAGTGTGTGTGTGTGTGTATATATATATATATATATATATATATATATATATATATATATATATATAAAAACGACCATGGTGTCTTGGATAAGAGGAAAACCTGCAAGGACTCACTTGGGAGGGGATTTTCTCTCCCCCACCAAGTCCCTGCTGCCCCTCCTCCTGTGCTGGTTCTGCCTGGCCACCTTTGTTTTGCTCCCTATCCACCTCCCTGTCTTTCCTTCCCCACTGTACTCCTTCATCCACCCACCCACCTAGCCTTTCCTCTTCCCAGCTGCTTGCCCCACCTATCATTTCTACCCCCGCTTCAGCTCCCTTCAGCTCCTTCCAATTTAGGATACCATTTTGGGTTGCTTCTATTCACCACTCTCAAATTTCAGTGTTTTTAAATCTCACTTTTCCTGTTTTTGATATTTTGTAATCCAAAAACTTTTGTTGGACATTTTCTTATTATTTTGCAAACTTGTATTTTCTCCCGAGTTTGACAGAAATATATACCTGAGCCCCATCTGCCTCCCCTTGTGGTTTTTTTAATTTGATGGGGAGCCTTTCTTGACTATTAGATACATGATTTGGCAGTATTTTCGAAAGCTGTGTAATTCTGTCAGCCTTGCAGTCTGTATGATATTATGGTAGTGGAAAGTGCTGTCAAGTCACAGCTGACTTAACGGTGACCCTGTAGGGTTTTTAAGGCAAGAGATGTTCAGAGGTGGTTTGCCATTGCCTGGCTCCACAGCATGGCCCTGGTATTCCTTGGAGGTCTCCCATCCAAATACTAGCCACAGCCAACCCTGCTTAGCTTTTGAGGTCTGCCAAGGTATCTCAAAAACATTTTATCTTATGAGATGACTGTGTTCTCTCTTCGTTGCTTAATCTTCCTTTTTGGATTTGGACAAGTCACCTTACTTCACTGTGCTATTTATTCTCCTTTGCCTGTATGGGACCACTTTTATTAATACAAAAGCTGTTTTCCCCAGTGGTATACAGTATCTGAAATGAGCTTCAGGCACTGGTCATATATACACAGATAACTGATTTGGAATAGTATGTTCCCTTTGGATTCCTGAGTCAGCTTGCTTGCTTCATGCACTGGGATTTATGACAGCTTTGAAATGTCATCTTGTTTCACTTGGCAGAGTTGTGTCTCAGCTACTAGCAGAGCTTGATGGACTTCATTCTTCCCAAGATGTTTTTGTTATTGGAGCTACGAACAGACCCGATCTTCTGGACCCTGCACTGCTCCGGCCAGGCAGGTATGTTGGCTGTTCTGGCATTGCTTCTGCATGCAGGTACAGTTGGCTTCCATAAATGCAGCTAGTGTAGAAGCATGGCTTGAAGGACACAAGCTTGTTATGAGTGACTTTTAACTTGAAACTCACCAAGTCTTTATGGCAATGCAAGGTGGAGCTGAATTAGTTACGGTGTCTTTGTATTTTCCATTGATCATCAGTTTTGTCTTCTGGCACAAGACGCTTTTCTGCTCCCACTCTTCATATGGATAGCATTTTAGCTAAAGTATTCTACATTAATGGAGGTCTTGAGGTGCTACCCCATTTGTTTCTGCTTCCTTGCCTTAAATTGCTAGATGTTGGTTCTATTAAAAGCTAATGCTTCATAAGAACATAAAGAGAAGCCAATGTTGGATCAGGCCAGTGGCCTATCCAGTCCAACAGTCTGTCACACAGAGGCCAAATATACCAGGTGCCATCAGGATGTCCACGTGGGGCCAGGACACTAGAAGCTTCAAGAACCCTTGTGTAGCAGTGCTACATATAAATGTTAGAAACAAATGTATTGCTGTAGAAAGGGAGTACCATTTCCCCACACTTAAGAAACCTCTAGGAAAGTTTTCTTGGATTATGATGGATGAGGTGAGTATACAGGCTATAGTTCAGTTTTTATTTGTCAGAGACCAGGTAGTTTGTATTCTCAACAGGAACTTGGATGTGCTGTCTGCTGAATTTGCACACTGGGGCCAGGTACAGAGTAGGGAGGTGTTTGTTCAAAACTGCGTCAACTCCCAAGTTTGCACAAAAAGAAGAAAAAAATAAAATTAAAAAATTAAGTTACTATGGCAGAGGAAATGGCTACCATTTTGGGTGAGTGCTTCTTCACTCACGGGGGCTTTTCTCCTTCATGGGAGGTGCAAAATGGGTGGAGTGGCCTCCATTGCCCCTTCCCCTCTGGGGCCAGGCACCTCGGCCAACTCTCTAGCAGAGATGCTGGCTGCAGCCTTTCCAAGGGCTGCCTTTTTTACTGCTGACACCACCTAACATTAGCCAGGTAGGTGGCAGCAGAGCTACAGGGTGGGAGTCCCTACCACTCCCATATCAGGCAGGCAGGAAGAGTAAGAGGTGTCGCAACATGAGCCAGTCAGGTTGAAGAGATGGTGCTTGCGGGGGGGGGGGGGGGGGGGATGGAGGAGTAGCTGCTGCTGTTGCATGAACCAGGCAGGTAGACAAGACAGCGCTGCAGGCATGCTGGGTGGCTGGCAAGTGGGTGCCTGGAGAGCGATGGGGCGGGGTGGGGGAGGTTGGGACAGTCTAGTAGAAGTGTTAATTTGTAGTCCTCAGAGTTTCACGAGGCTTTTGGATATGCTTCTGGATATACTTTAAGGATACGGCAGCCATTCTCTGTTTGTATGCGTGTGTGGAGGTTGCCTGGGTTTAATCTCTAAAGAATTTTTCTGCTTCCCTGACAGATTTGATAAGCTGGTCTATGTAGGTTTCAACGAAGACCGAGACTCTCAGCTACGGGTGCTAAATGCCATCACCAGGAAGTGAGTGCTTGTCTCTCTGCCTACTATAAAACAAAATGTACAGCCAGAAGGTTCTTCCTTTTAGCAAGGATTTTATGCTCCCTAATGCTTCTTGCAAATGGGCCGGCTGTTCTGTTAAGGCTGAATAGGTCATTTCTCTCCAGTAGTGTCTGTGCACCACTGCATCTCACTGTAGCTCCATGTCCATCAAAGGCAGTTGTTTAGCACTGCAGTTCTTTAGTAAATTGCTGCATAACTACAGACTTCCATGCTGCCATTTGCCCATCTTGAAGTCTAGCTAGTCATTAGACTGAAACCAAGAGTAACTGTATAGTTTTGGGTAATTTGCGCACCTGCTGCCTTCCTTGGATGTGGTAGCCGTTTCTCAGGCTTTGTGACCTTAGCCCATGTCAGCAGCGTCTTCCTTAAAATATGGTATGGAAGTCATCATACTTGTGCCATAAAATTGTGGTGAATCAGGCTGAGAAGGCATCATGAATCAGAGCCCTGTGTCACTGAGTTATATAGTGTAGAACAGCTGGATTTGAATCCAGTACACCTTAGAGCCCAACAAGGTCTCTCAGGTGTTACTGAATTTGAATCTGGCTGCTCTACAGCTGACCAGCATGGCTACCCTCTGACACTGAGTATGTACTGTTTTCCCTTTTCTGAGCTCAGGGCTGGTTCATGGAGCAGTCTGCATGGAAAGCACACTCCCACACAAATGCATGTGGCCTTTCCTGTAAATTTCCTCTCTGGGCCTACATTTCCCACATATCCTTTTAAGCTAGGGATTGGGCCTGGTAAAACTGGAGGAAATGGGTAGGCCAGTGACTGCATTGGAGGGGGAGCGTCTTGGCTGTCCCAAGGAGGGGTGGTGATCTTCTCCCAAGAGCTGATTAGTAGAGAAGCTGCTAACAGCAAGAAATGATCCCTCACCCAAAGAGGGTGAGTCTGTCCTGGGAAATCCAGATCCTTAGATAAAGTTAGGAACCAGTGAGTTAGGCTGAGTTTAGGCCCTTCTTATGATGTTATGCTGCTTTAGAAGGTCTTGGGGAAAGGGTTACTCTGATTCCATCCTAACTGGGATCTCCCTAGACCAGAGTAGTGGCAGATGAGAAGACCCTTGCCTGCTTCAGGGCTGTTGGCGAGCAGAAGCATGTGGAGGCTGGAGGGGGCACCGCACCATTGCAAACACACCCACCCCAGTTCTTCAATAGAAAGTATGACCATTTTTAAGCATGGTGGACTTATAAAATCCTTGTTTCCTCAAAGTCTGGATTTAGTGGCACCTTTAAGACCAACAAAATTTAATTCTGGATATAAGCTTTCATGTGCATGCACAAAAACATTATGCAGAAGCCATACAGATGTCTCAGTCTACCATCCCTATTATTGTTCTATCCCACCGCTTTCTGGAGAGTTACATCCTTGTGATGATCCTCTCATGGTACTAACCCTCAGACATATTCTTTCCTGGCAGATTTAAGCTAGACCCTTCCGTGAATCTCCTGAGTGTCCTTGATAAATGTCCTTCACAGCTAACAGGAGCAGATTTGTATGCACTTTGCTCAGATGCCATGATGTCTGCTATCAAAAGGAAAGTGGAGTGGATAGAGGAAGGTAAGGAACCCAGCACTGCTCAGCTGCTGCCAGCTGGCATCTAAAACTCTTTGTGACGGAACAGATTTGGTAAGAACAAATTATGCTGTGTTGAATTTCCTTCCCAAAGTTAAAAGGTCAGGAACCTGCATATACTGCATTATATAGGGTTTGAGCAAACATTTGAAAAAATGTTATTGCCTGCAATCAACCTAGTCTGACCTGATCTCCTGAGACTGGGTAATCTGTACTGATGGAAGACAGGCAGTAGTGAGGACTGGAAAGGCAGCATGCTTTTTGTTGGGCTTTCCTCGTGGGAATAACTCATTATCCTCTATACTATGGGGCCTAAGCTTCTGAGCTATATCATCTTGCGATCCAGTAAAGCCACTATTGTGTTTTTCTTTAGAAAGCAGGCAGTCACTTGAAGTGCAGGCTGTTCCACATGGATTGTACCCGAACACTCCATGCCATTTCATGCGGCAGCACTAATGCTTTCCCAAAGAAGAGAGGCCTGTTCTAGAGGAAGCCAGTTTGAGGTGTTTGTGTACACGGGGGTCTCTGGCTGCTCTTGTGATTCAGTTGATAGCTGAAGTGAACAGTCTGTGGCCTGTAGTGGAGGATAGCAGCAGCCTGCCTGACATGATGGTTCTCTCAAGAAAATGGGAAATCTATGAGACAGAAAATACATGTCCTTTGGAGAATGGAGTACCTTGTCCCAACAGCCCTCTCCTCTGAAAAATTTGTGGATGGTTTTTGGCTGTCCTGTCTAGGCAGGAGTAGCCCATGCATAAGTGTGTGCACCATGTGACAAGACTAAAACTAGTTCTGCAATTCTCACTGTCTTTCTCCAGGACTTGATACAGAGAGCTCAGAGCTGCTACTGACTATGGATGACTTTGTACAAGCGGCCACGAAGTTGCAGCCTTCAGTTTCTGAACCAGAACTGCTTAGATACAAACTGATCCGGCAGAGATTTACTGCTTGATAAGCATCCAATGGGAAGGCAATGAGTATATTCAAATGGAACTGTACAGTCACAAGGAACCTGGAAGAATTTGCCATGGGAGCACCCTGTTGGAAATTGGGGGGGGGGGGGGGGAATCATGATCTTGTTAACATTGGTGACCTAATCAGTGAGGTCATGGAACTGGTCTGATTGTAGTTTAGCTGAATACATACTACTGCAAGCTGGTCCTCTTCTGTGTGCATACCCCTGTTGGTACCTAAGGGGGAAATTGTTCTAATATAAAAACCTGGAACCATTTAGGCCTTAGGATGTAATAACTTGGATAATAATAAAAATAAAATGTCTTAAGTACTAAAAGTATTTAAATAAAGACTGAACTGATTCTTCTGAGGGACTAACAGGACTTGAGAGCTTCTGTTTTTATACATGTGAAAAGAAGTGGGGGGAGAATGATCACAAATAGTTCAGATTTCATCTGTCGTCCTCTAAGGATAAACTGGTATTTAAGTATGTGACTGCACCATACAAGCACTCCATTGAGCAGTTCTTCTAAGTTTTGAAGTGTTGCTAGTATCTAATAGCCTGTCTTGTTTGTGATTATAGTTTCCATAATGTAGTCTTTATACTCATAATAACTATGAGAGGCTGGGGAGGTCAGAGGCTGACATGACCTCAGAAAACAGTGTTTTGCTTGGGCCGATGTGGTGTCAGTTAGCATTGCCATAGGTGTCACAGGCTGGGTGCCAGTAGGTCAGAAGCCAAGCCGAAGTCCAAGCCAGTCCAAGGTCAAGCCAAATCAGGAACAAATTACCAAGTCCAAAACACAAGCCAAACGCAGAGTCAGTCCAAGCCAAGGTCAGAGAAAGAAACTCGTGAGCAAACCAGTCCAAGGAGTCAACCAAAAGCCAAGTCAGACAGAACCAAAGTCACGAGCCAGAGGGTCCAGAATTCAAGCCGAAGTCAGACAGAGCCGGAGTCACGAGCCAGAGGGTCCAGGATCAGGTTTAGCTGATGTGAGCCGAGCGGGTGCAGAGCGTAGCCAGAATGACTTGTTGCTAGCACGAGTTGGTAGTCTCTGTGCTGTGCCTAAATACCCAGCCACTTCCTGTGCTCGTTAGCAGCTGGCAGCGAGGTCCCGGCTCCTCCTAAAACTTAGGGCTGAGTGATCTGCGACCACGCATGCGTGCCTCTTTTCTTCTAGCAACTAAGTCTTGCCTGGATCATGACCTTAGCCGTTCCACCCGAGAAGGTGAATCAGGTGGGCTTGAGCTTGGCTGTGGCTCAGCTGCTGCTGGTGCTGGGGTAATGCCCTGAGAGGTGCTTGCTTGAGCCTCCTCCGGTTCAGATGGAGGCTCCTCTGGAGCTGGGGACTGATCCTCCACCGCACTTAGGTCCACAGGAGGCAGGTCCTCAGAGGCACTCCTGACAATAGGTATGGGTGACTGTCTTGCCATGATCAATAAGGTTGCTGAACGTATTACTTGTATTAATGCTTGGTGTGATGATCTATTAACAGTGCTTTGTGTTCCAAGGTTTCTTTCGACCCCTTTAGGTCCCGCTCAGGAGATAGCATCGGTGACCCGACTCCCACCTTTGGAATGTGCACTTTGCTTGCCTGCTTCGCTTTGCGCAAGCTCATTACTCATTTGTTTTTCCTCCCCTCTTATCTCTAGCTGGCTATTCCTTGGCTAACGACCTTGAACAGAAAAGCCTCCTGTTACGTGTTACAAGAATCACAGGTGTTATATGTTTCTTTGCTTAGTTTTCTCTGGGAACATCTTCTTCAAAAACCCTCAACTGTGTTTTTTTTCCTGAGAACCTATTTTGCCGCGCTTTCCTTGGGAACAGTGGGCCAGTATATTTGGGCGCCAATAATTCTCACTATTGATTGGTAGATGGTAGACGGGCCATATTTCATATCAAGTATAATTGTAATAGCCTTGCTAGGCTTGGGCATTACTAACAGGAAAAGTGTTTGACCAACATGATCTTTTCTGCAAATAAAGGACTTTCTCCCTCTGAGAGGAGGACATCTTCATGGGTGTTTCCCATCCTACTTGTAGGGAGGCAGGAACTGAAATCTTTTACTTCCTGTCCTCTAGATGGGACACGCCCCTTGAAGCCAGTTCTGTTCCTGCCTCAGTAGGGAGAGCAGCACATCGTGGCCTCTTGTGCCTTAGAAATAATCTTTGTCAGTTTTCTTCTCAAGACTTTTTTCAAACTCTCTCCTCTAACCTTGTCTCCTACCTATTGATCTTCTAATCTACTCCTCCCTCCTCCGGCTTTGCTTCCCCTCAATTTCTACTGCCTCTCACCCCCCCCCCCACCTCGACTTTCCGAATGGATGGGGGCGATGGATTCCTCTCCGAAGGAGAGAGAGAGAGGATCCTTCCTCTTCGGGCTCCCAAATTCAACCTGGGGAGCCCCAGGAAGCCGCGCCGGCATCTGCTGTGCCGGCGGCCATCGCAACGGCGCCAACCGCGACGGCGCCGGCCGCGCCAGCTAAAGCCGCTCCCGCCAAGGCCAGCAAGAAAAAAGCCGCGCCAGGGGAAAAGCGCGCGAAGAAACGGCAGCGTTCGACGGCGGACGGAGCGGGCGCCATTTTGCAACCACCCGCTAAGGCCCGGCCCCACGGAAAAGTGGCAGAAGGCTGCGGAACGGCTATCGCCGTGTCCATAAGCCATCCAACACCCTCGGATGCCGGACAGGACCCTCCTATCACCCAGGCTCCGAGTGGGAGAGGGACCGGTGCTTCGCCGGGCCACACGGCCCTACCCGTGAGTAACCCTGCGGACGGGGAAAAGGCCATTTCCCCCGCCTTAATCCGGGCTATTAAACAGGCCGTAAGGGAAGAGTTCCACTCCCGCTCCCTTCAAGGCCCCCCACCATCGGCCCCCACCTTCCAAAGAGACCTCAGGGGTGCCATCTACCCAGAGGAAGAGGAGGAGGAAGGAGAAAGACCCCGCTGGTCACCTAAGCCGCCCAGAAAGGACCAGTACTGCCCCACATGGGACCCATCCACCCCAGGGGGCAGTGAACTAGATGATAGGGAGGAAGGTGAATTCCTATCGGATGAGGAGGAGGAAGAGGAGGAGGTAGATGCCTCAGACCCCTCTCTTCGCTTTTTTAAACCCGAGGAATACCAATACCTCCTTTCCAAAGCCCTATCAGCCTTAGAGCTCCAGCCCAAGCTGCAGGGGGAGGACCCAGCCGGTCCATCCAAGACAGAAGGGTCCAGACCAAAGGGAAACAAGGATTACTTTCCTAGACACCCCAGTACAGAACGGGTCTTTCCATTCCCCGAGTTTTTGGAGACCCAATTGACTAAAGAATGGCAGAAGCCCATGGCCAATAAGCATTGCCCACCCAATATTAGAAAATTATATGCATTGCCTTCTTTCACTAACAAGCTTCTACAGGTTCCCCTGGTGGATGCTCCGGTCGCCGCACTTCAGAGTTCTGGTCTCCTCTCTGAGGACGGCGACGGCTCAGTGAAAGACAGCCTAGATAGGAAGGCTGAATTTGCACTCAGAAAATCGCATGAAGCCAATGTCTTAGCCATCAAGGCCTCCGCGACAGCCACTATCGTAGGAAGAGCGGCCATAGCCTGGGCAAGAAAGCTGGTACAGCTCATACCACCGTCCAACAAACGACTTGCTGAGGGTGCCAACCGGCTACTTAAGGCGTCTTACTTCTCCACCGACGCCACCCTGGATGCCATGGTTTTCTCTTCCAGGGCACTTGCCTCCGCGGTTGCTGCGCGCCGAACCCTCTGGCTCAGAGCCTGGCCTGCTGATCTGCACGCCAAAACGATTGTAACTGCCTACCCCTTCCAGGGCGATCGCCTCTTCGGTGAAGCTCTAGATAGAATCCTCATAGAAACCAAGGATAAGAAAAAGGCGATGCCTAGGACCCTAGGCAGGACAGATCGCAGACAGTACAGTCATTACTCCTCTAACCAGCACTCCTTTCGCACCCAAAGATCCCTGCCTAGATTCGGCAGGGACGCCTATAGATCGTCGTGGGGCACTTCCAGACAAGGCTTCAAGAGAAACCCCTTCCAGGGTCGCGCTGGCAGACCCTTTTCCAACAGGGATGACAAGCCACACAGAGGCAACTTTAACAAACCCTCCGCATGACTGCAACGAGTCCCCGGTGGGAGGCCGTCTGCTCCTCTTCCACCATCGCTGGCTCGAATCCAAGGCAGACGCATGGTCTCTGGAGGTCACATCCAAGGGCTACATCATCGAATTTCAATCAAAGCCCAGAGACCGCTTCCTTCCATCTCCAAGACTAAAGAACCCTCTAAAGTTACAAAGAACCCAGGACGCCATATCACACCTTCGCTCCATCCTGGCCATAGAACCTGTCCCACCAGACCAGGAGGGACAGGGTATCTATTCAATCTTCTTCACCGTTCCCAAACGGAATGGAGACTGGCGAGCGATCCTGGACTTAAAGTACGTAAATCGCTTCGTCAGACTAAGACACTTCAGGATGGAAACCCTAAGATCCATCACAGAGGCCCTACATCCAGGAGAGTTCCTTACCTCCATCGACCTGAAGGAGGCTTACCTACATGTACCCATGTTCCCTGCCCACAGACGTTTTCTCCGGTTCCTGGTCCAGGGCGCCCACTGGCAATTCAGGGCCCTTCCATTCGGCCTCTCAACCGCTCCGCGTGTCTTTTCCAAGGTCCTGATCCACCCCATTGCCATCTTGAGACAACGGGGAATTCACGTCCACCCCTATTTAGACGATTTGTTAATCCGCTCCAGCTCCAAGGAGAAGGCGACTCAGGACACAGCCGAGACCATTCACTGCCTTCAGTCTCACGGCTTCGTCGTCAACCATCAAAAAAGTTGCCTCACACCATCTCAATCCCTCGAGCACCTCGGAGTAATAATCAACACCACCCGAAACCGCCTGTTCCTCCCCCGCCCAAAGGCGGAGAAGATTCGCAGACTCTCTATTCAGACCATCAGAGCCAGACAGTCTTCGCTGTCGTCCCTAACAAGACTGCTGGGTCTGTTCATCTCGTGCATAGACTCTGTCCCCTGGGCTCGACTACACGCAAGACCACTACAACAGCTCCTCAGACCGCTACAATCCAACATCTTAGCCAAAATAGAAGTTCCAGTCACAGTGCCTCATCTGACGAAGCTCAGCCTGTCCTGGTGGTCCAAGCTGACGAATCTTACCCAGGGGAACTGCTATTACGTCACAGAATGGAGACAGGTCGTGACGGATGCCAGCCTCCAGGGATGGGGAGCAATCCTACTCAATTCCCCTGTACAGGGCGTATGGTCAACGGAGGAGCAGTCACTACCCATAAATCTGCTGGAACTGCGTGCCATACGCCTGGCCCTTATCCACTTCCAGCCTCAGATTGTAAATCAGCATGTCCTCGTCAGGACGGACAACGTGGCAGCGAAGACCTACCTGAACCATCAAGGTGGATCCCGGTCCTCCAGACTCCACAGGGAAGCCATGAAAATCCTGGCGTGGGCAGAAGCCCACCTCCTATCCATCAGAGCGGAACACATCAAAGGATCCCTGAATGTACGCGCAGACTGGTTGAGCCGACAAACATTGAGAGAAGGGGAATGGATGCTCAAAAAAGATCTTTTTCTTCTTATAGCAAGCAGGTACGGCATGCCGGATGTGGACCTGTTCGCCTCCCCAGACAATCACCAGACGTGCAGGTTCGTCACGAGATTCTTCCATCGCTCGGCAGAGGACACGGACGCCCTAACCTGTCAGTGGCCCAAGGGTATCTTGTATGCCTACCCCCCGACTCCATTGCTGCCGAAACTCCTAAGAAAGATCAAACATCAGCAAGCGGAAATAATCGTTGTGGCCCCCCTCTGGCCAAGGAGGCCTTGGTTCTCAGAGCTACAACATCTGGCGATCCTCCCGCCACTTCCTCTGCCCATTTCTCCGGACATGCTCAGCCAGGGTCCAATCTGGCACTCGAACCCAGCCTGGCTACGACTAACCGCATGGAGGTTGAGCGGCAAAACCTGCTGATACATGGGTATTCGGAAGCAGTTACTACCACTATGCTGGCTTCACGAAGACCCTCTACCAATAGAATATACGACACCACCTGGAAAGCCTTTGCTAGATGGGCAAGGCGAAAGAAAATTAATCCTCTAAAGCCCGACATGTCCAGCATATTGTCCTTCCTTCAGGACGGCCATGACACGGGCCTCAAAGCGTCCACTCTCAGGCGCCAGATAGCTGCCTTAACAACAGTAATCCCAAGATTTGACGGCTGGACTCTGTCTCAACATCCTCACATTCGGAGGTTTTTGAAGGGAGCGGCCATGAAAGATCCGCCGGTTGTCCATCGATTTCCTACCTGGAGGCTGAACGTAGTGCTATCGGCTTTGTCAGCCCCACCCTTTGAACCTATCAGTGAGATCTCCCTTAAATACCTTCGGATGAAGACTCTCTTTCTGGTTGCCGTGACATCAGCAAGGAGGGTCTCGGAGCTCGGGGCCCTCTCTGTAAACCCGAGGTTCTGCTCCTTTCACAAGGATAAGGTTGTGCTCATCACCGACCCGTCCTTCTTACCCAAGGTGAATTCTAGGTTCCATCGGGCACAGGAAATTTGCCTACCATCCTTCTGCCCCAATCCGACCCACCCTAAGGAGAGATTATTCCACTGCCTAGATGTGAGGAGATCCCTCAAGGCTTTTCTGCACCGTACTAGTTCATTCCGTAGAACCGAGTCAATGTTCGTGGCGGTATCGCCCCCTAACAAGGGTTGCAAGATGTCTAGAGCCACTATCAGCTCCTCTCTTAAAAAATGCATAATGGAAGCATATCGCGTGAAAGGAATTCAGATCCCCTCAGGGATTACAGCTCATTCCGTAAGAAGCGCGGCCACCTCCGCAGCATTCTCCAACAGAGCCTCAGCTGATGAGATCTGCCGTGCAGCAACCTGGACGTCCATCTCCACCTTCATGAAGCATTACAAGCTGGATATGTTTGACTCAGCCGACGCCGTCTTCGGCCGAAGAGTCCTGCAGCGTGTTCTCGAAGAAGTAGATGATGTCCCACCCGATTCCAGGGACACTGCTATGGGAGGTCCCATGAAGATGTCCTCCTCTCAGAGGGAGAACGGACCAGTGGATACTTACCGTGAGGGGTCCTTCTCCTCTGAGGTAAGGAGGACATCTTCGCCCTCCCACTGATCCATCATCTCCTATCCATTCCTATTTTTCTCACTGTTACTTCCTGTTCATTCTGTTCATATGCTGTACTGTTGCTCACTCGAGCATGTTACTTTATATGTGTTTACAGTTCTGTTCAGTTTGTTGGTTTCAGTTCTCACCGCTCCTGGGAATTTCCCGAACTGGCTTCAAGGGGCGTGTCCCATCTAGAGGACAGGAAGTAAAAGATTTCAGTTCCTGCCTCCCTACAAGTAGGATGGGAAACACCCATGAAGATGTCCTCCTTACCTCAGAGGAGAAGGACCCCTCACGGTAAGTATCCACTGGTCCGTTCTACTTAAGGAGACCTGTTGTGGACTATATCTCTTGGCACATTCTCACATGTGGGTGTTTTCATGTGGTTCCTCTTGGGGCCAAACTAGAGGGAAAGGCATCCTCATTACTGCCACAAAGATGCTGTGACATCTAGTTTGGCCCTTAGACTTTGTCTGTACAGAAAGTATAGCACAAAAGAAGGGGAAGGAAAATGCTTTCTTCACAATTAGAGGAGCCCTTCAAATTTTATTAATTTAGAATCAACTCTCCAAGGTGACTCTCAATAGTTAAGCCATAGTACAGCCATAGTACAAGAATTAAAAGCAGCATAAAACAAAAATAAAATCAACAAGATAACAAATTGAACCAAAAGCTATGTCCTGAGAATATGATTGCCAGAACGAAGCTGCCTTTTGTTCAGGCATCAAAGGTCAACAAGTGAAGGTCAGAAAGAGCTTTACTGAGGAAGCTTTTAACTTTAATACTGCTGCTGACAAGGCTCTGGCCTTCCCTCTGCTTTCTTTCAGTAGGATCTTTCAGAAAGGCAACAGTATGTAGGCCTGAATTAGTGAGGGCTTTCTCAGTCAACACCAGGGCTTCCACCAGGCTTTCAATTAGGAGCCGCTGCTGGGGGAGAAGGGGGGTCCCTGGATAGCGCCGGAATAAATCTATTGGCGCAAGTTTCTGCGGTCACGGGCCGGGAATTTGCTGTGCTTCACTTTGGAATGTAATGATGGCCGCCAAATTTGGTGAATCTTGTGATTCTTGCGTTTTTATATTTTAGCTGTGATTTTATATATATGATTAATGTTGTGAGCTGGCTAACGCTGGCTAGGTGGGATATAAATCCCGATAAATAAATAAACTGAGCCCAGAAGCCAGTATAACAATTATGTTTCCCATGGCTCTCTATATTAGAGGAATAGTTTCATTTTGAAGTAGCTGTAGTTTCTAGACACTTCTCAGATTTATTGAGAGTGTTTATAGTAATCTGAGATTGTATTAAGCCATGAATTAGTGTGGTTAATTTCCTTTTTTTGTCCATGGAAGGCACAGTTGGTGAACCAGTTGAAGATGGTAAAAGGCACTCTACACTATCCACTGGGCATGCAGGACTGGCACTTGATCAAAAAGTGCCTGATGTGAATTGTTAGGGACTGCAACTGTGTTCGGCTCAGACTGGATTCCAGTGGGACTTCCAATCATCCGGGTTGTCTAATTTGTTCACGTAATGTCCTCAGGGAACAAAAGTACCAATCAAGATCTCATTTACCTCCCACAATTTGACAAGAGTTGAGTGTCATCTGCCTACTGGTGACACTGCATAGTCCTTGGGGGAGAGTGAGACCCCCTCCAGGCTAGAAAACCTCCAACTGATAGAACAGGAGACCTACACAGGCAGGTTGGTCCCACACTTTATGCGACACTCTTTGAGCTGTCAGTCCAGCTGCTTCATCATCAGCAGTCCCCTAGAATACCATAGAGGTACATTAGTATTAACAGATGGGAAAGAATACCTCCCTCCCCCAATTACTGAGTCTTCCAGATATTTAGGTATATTACCAGCTAATCTGTTAGTTTGCCTGGCTAAACTAAGGTATTCTAGAATCCATCTGCTATTGATAGAGGATCACTTTTAATAGGCAGTTCATGATGAATGTGCTAGCTCTTACAGTAATGTGTATTCTCACTCAGTCTGGTCATCTGTCCACTATAAACCCATTTGGCACAGAACAATGAATTATCTGCCAAATACATTGTGCCTCCTGAATGTTTTAACAGCTTCATTGTTTGAAGTCCTGAGGTTTTTCCCCCCAATACTTCACAATATTCAGGGACCTCTACAGTGTGTCCATGACCACTTCTGTCAGCTCAGAGAAGAAATTTGCTAGGCAGTAGACTGGTCAGCACACTAGCTGGAACCTCATTCTGCTTCTCTGCCTCAAATACACTCTTGATACAAGCGATCTACTTTGGGGGGAGCAGGGAAAGAACCTGGTAATGGAATCTCTTGACACAGTGACAGAAACACTCTGGCCACTGGTCCTCCTAGCCCAATGCATGCCCGCAGCAGGGCTAGATATCCTCCTGTGTTGATAAAAAAAAAATGCCAGGTTGCTATCTTAATCTAAGTTGAAGTCACAGTCCATGATGATCCCCACACATATGTAATGTGGCATTTTATAATGCAATAGGTCTAGATGTAGTGGGAAGTCAGCCTCATTCTTTACCAGCTGGGTCGGTAGGAGGACTGGAAGAAACAATGATCTTGGACCCAACCAGGTTTTCTACTTGAGTAAAAGGGAGAAGTGACCACTAAAAAGGCTTTGCTGTAGATCATGGGACTAAGCTGAAAAACTGCTTGCCTTTCATCTACATTGCCAAAATACTGTTTTCCACTTACTTGGTTTGCACTAGCCTGGCACACTAGTACCCACCCCTTTCTCATGCTCTCAGCAGCAGAACAAGGAAACACTCCTATAATTAACAGTAAGGGAGGACACAGACGAGTAATGACTGATGCTTGGAAGGATCTGACCAAGGGCCATGGCTGCTGTGGGACAGCTATCTTGATGTGACACTGCAGTCTACAGCCTAAGTAATCTAATAGTTTTATCACCTCCCCCAACATTTGAGTTGAAAAAAAAATCTGTTGGCTCTTCTACAACCCTAAGCACACCACTTAAGCATGCACCGGAGTCACATGCATCAGACACACAGCCTCTGATTTCTCCTCTGCACAAGTCATGCTGTTCAAAGCAGTGAACAGGGCGACCGGTGGAGAGATAGAACCTGGTACTGCTAGAGTGTTTCTCTTCCTTCCCCACTCAATGACTGGGACAAACAGGAAGATTTCAGAGCACACCTTCACAGGATCACCAACTTGAAGGTCTCTGGTTGTTAAAGCTGGCTAGGCTCCGTACAGTGCTCTTGCCCTGACCGAGTGACTTTATCGGAAAATGAAGTTCTGGAAAAGACACAATGTATGCCAGTCACTGGTACACGGATGACTTATTTGAGTGGAATGTGATTTTTGGGTTCTACAGCCAAAAATACAACCCACCAAAAGTAATGCAGGACAGAAGGACAGCATCTGTGCTAGATGCACCTCACAATCCACATTCTGGCCCTACAGATTAAATACATATGACTGTGTCAGGTCAAATCAATCCCATCATTTTAGCAGCAGCAGCTTTTCTTGTTGCTCACCTGCCCTGTTACAAAAAGTTTGCTACCTTTTTTCAAATTGGTATGAAAAATTGCTGAGAAAGAGAAACGGATGCGTGTAGGGGTTTTCAGAACGTGCCATTGGAATTTAATACTCATGAAACAGAAATGATGGGAACAGTTTAGTGAATAATTTTGCATTGGAAAATGGGACAGAAATTTTGCCTGCAACTACTCCCATTTGCTCCCATTTCTGCTTGAGCCAGAGGAAAGAGGGGAGGGAACAGTGGCTGCTCTATACAGTCCCTAGGCCTGCCTCTATATTTGGCTTAAGTTCTCTGTATTTATAAGAAAAATGAAATCCTATAAATAGTATCAATTTGCATTTGTTGTTTTTTGCGTTGTCTATAATTTTGGCTTTGTCATGGGAAACAGAAAGAACTCTGCAGGTCATGGAAGTTCCCCCTGCCAGCTTACGCCTATCAACTTTATATAGCTTCCTCTCTGGCTTTTGAGATTTCAGCAGATATTGTCCACACAGAAAGAAAAACAACTGAGAGCAGAGCCTTTTAGGCAGCTGAATTCTCACACACACACCCCAATTCCACGCTCTGCACTTGTTCCATGCTCCCATGCCACACTCTTAGCACAGGTCTTAGTGGGATGCGGCTAGAAAATGGTCACATATGCATACTGCAGATTTCAAAAATCAATGCTCACGATGAGCACTAACCCAAAAGTAACCTTTACTCTCAAGCAGCTTGTGAAAGTCCTTTCTAGTCAAAGGACAAATTAGAATTAGGCCCCCAGCCTTTCAAACCAAACATGGCCGGTCTATATTAAAAATGAGCACATCTCAACTGGTGGTAGGATCATCAGACCACAATGCAGCAAACTTGCCTCTGCCTCTGGTGGTTCCTTCACCCAGCCATGGGGTGTTTTTTTTTTTGAGGGACATCCATTTAACCCAATAGGAACTAAAGAAGGGGAGGAGAGAAAGGAGCTATTGGAGTTAAACTATATATCTCAGCAATAATTAGACATCAAAATTCCTAATTATCTCTGTGTCCACTTCCCCTTCTCAGCAAAGGCTTGTAGAAATCACCCCCAGGCCTGGAAGAGCTTTTTCCAACTTTCTGTCACAGGGTGGCTTTAGAAGCTGCCTTATACTAAGCCAGATCCATCTGTCCATGTAGCTCCACCACTGTCCACTCTGACTGGTAGGAGCTCTCCAGGGTTTCACAGAGAAAAGCCTCATCACTTACTACCTGACATCCTTTGCCTGGCAATGCTAGGGATTAAACCTGAAATTTTCCACATTCAAAGAATATGCTCTGTCGTGTTTAGGATTTGCCTTCAGCCTTTGAGATAACTTGAAATAAACCTTAGATTACTGTATTTATGGAGTACTGGGGGGGAAATTACCTGAATTGGCTTTGTCGTTGAAGAGACCTAACCCTCAAAAAACAAACATGAGATGCAGGAATATATATGCATCACACTAATACCACCAACTGCTAAGAGAAGACTCTGGGAATCTACAGAAAAGATTCCTCACTAGGCAGTAGACTATTATCCACAGGTTTCAGACGGCCAGTATAATTCCTGTCTCCACATCTTCTGTCCCAAAACCAAACACACACCCATCCACATTTAGCAGCGTTGATGCACATTATCCATGCAACCTAAGAAACAGCAGCAAGAAAAAAGAAAAGAAAAAAAGAAGGCACCAAGGACTGAAAAATACAGTTTAACCAATAACAAAACTTCGCATAAAATTCAGATGCCAACCATCCCCACCTCTTTCTCTCAAAGGTCCCGGATTAAGAAACAGCTCCTCCAGTCCCTAAAACAGATTCATTACATTGGCCCCTTGACGGGGGTGGGAAAAGGTGGAGGAGGAAAAATCTTTCCAGTTTTCCCTTTTTCTTGTTCAAGCGCCTTCTATACACATTCATTACCATTTAAACTTGGTTTGCTGCACTGTTGGAGTAGCAACTGGCCACTCCAACCATGGACAAGAGGCCCCAGATGCTAGCCGGAGCATTCTCTTATGCAATCCTCAGCCTGTTTTCTTCACCACATGAATGAAGTAGCATGGCGTGTATTCCTGGCCTGGCTTGTAAGGTTTGAAGTCTCCAAGGACACTGTGCTCACACTGGCCTTGTAGCGCATTTTTCAGAAGTTCTGTGAAGGGCTCCAAGCGGTGAGGGTAGTATGAGAGACGGAACTGACTGGGGAAGAGACAGAAGAGACAGTTAATAGCTCGGGGGAGGCAGAGAGCTAGCGGCTGGCTGCCTTAGCCTTAAATCAAGAACCTGACAATATTACATTCAAGAAAATTCTGCAAAAGGAACAAATGATACAACATAGGACAACTGCACATCATATACATGCTTTATGTTGCATAGTACTGTGTTTTGGGAGGGGGTTCAGGGTGGCAGTTGCAAATGTGACAGATCAGGAGAAAGGTGGGAGTAGAAACACTAAGATCCATGGAGCAGGGAAGGAGAAAAACTGAAGGACTGGAGGATTACAGCAATGGAAAGTTATTTACTTGAGTTCCTGTGTAGACTCTGTACAGGTGCTACCTCCAGCAGAATCTCTGCCAGATTTTATGCAAGAGTGCTGGCTTCTCAGTATTCTGCCAGGACATCAACAGTGGCTGGATCCTTCCAAGGAAGGTAATCAGCACTCCCCGATTTGCCTTGGCTGGAGCAGAACTCTAGGAGGGGAGCCCTAAGCATTTGGCAGGGACAGCACAGGGCTTAGCAGTTAACAAGGACCAGCAGCTGGAAGGTGACAAGAATGATGGATTAACTGGTAAGAAACGTTGTGCCTAACCAAGCCCCTACAGATGCCAGCATGTTTGGGGGATTGTCTTTTCTCATGCTCATTGCTTGCATCTCCTTCCCCACCTGTCTTCTATTCTCTCCAGAACCTGGACCTTATTCATACCCCTCTCTATGTCCCACAGTCGCCAGCCCTGAAGCAACTAGGATGGCAACAGCCTGACTCTTACCTTCCAGTGATCTCAGCAAGATGCCACAACTTTCATCAACTTCCCACCTATCACCGGCCCCCTGCTCTCCAGCCTCCATCTTTTGTCCCAGAGCTGCATGCTGATGTCAGGAGGTTGAACCCAACACTCATGGATCTGGGTCAGTTTCTAACTGGCACCTCAGGGAGAGGCTCTTAGTTATGATATTGATACCAATGTTGGACCACTCTAAATTTTGGATAGACTGTGCCATTAGGCCACAATATTTTCCTGATTGTTCCCAGTCAGTCTGTTATGTCGAGTGTGTGTGCATGCCTCAGAAAAATTAGTCTTGCCTTCCCATAGCCCCCCTTTTCCCCAGTACTTTAAGATAAAACATGACTAGAGCAGCCAGAGAATAGGTAAGTTTTCTCTAGGATTTCCTTTTCAGACTAGATATCAGATTTTGAAAGGTTTTTTGGGGGGTATTTTTAAAATATGTGCATGTGTGTGTGAGTGTGTATGCGCCTGGAAGTCATGGGGACCTCTGGTGACTGACCCCTACTGGGGGCCTGGAGGATATTCAGAGAGATGGCTGAATAAAGCCTGCCTCCACCTCCTGCCTCTGGTATTCCAAGGAGGTCTCCCATCCAAGTACTTGCCAGAGTTGACCCTGCTTAGCTTCCGAGATCTGATGAGATCGTACTTGCCTGGGTTATCTGGGTCAGGGCAGATTCTGCAAGTTTTGTTTACTAAGCATATATACTAACAACAAAAATATTTGGGAAATATCCATTCACAGGTCGAACAATTCCATGCTATGGTCACCTCGAGATTAGACCACTGTAACGCTCTCCACATGGGGCTGCCCTTGTCTCAGATCCGGAAGCTGCAGCTAGTGCAGAATGCTGCAGCCAGGCTGCTGATGGGTCTCTCCACATGGGACCACATCCAGCCTGTGCTGAGATCCCTGCACTGGCTGCCTATAGCATACCGGATCCGGTTCAAGGTGCTGACCTTTAAAGTCCTATATGGTCTGGGGCCTGCCTCCTTGAGGGACCACCTCTCCCCATATGTGCCCCAGAGGGCACTGAGGTCAAGCTCACAACATCGCTTGACCCTCCCTGGTCCAAAAGAAGCTCGGCTGTCCAGCACTAGACCCAGGGCTTTCTCAGTGGCAGCCCCATACTAGTAGAACAAGCTCCCGGAGAACATCAGGGCCCTGCAGGACCTATTACAGTTCCACAGGGCCTGTAAGACAGGGCTCTTTCACCAGGCCTTCGATTAGGAGCTGCCACCGGGGGATTAAGGACAACTATGCCCCTGGAACCTGCTGGCTGAGACCCTACAGGAGGCGGCTTAATTTGGATGCTGCCCTTTCATCGCTGTGACTCTGATTGCCCCCACCTTATCTGTTTGTTTTATTATAAATTATGCTGTGTTTTATAATTTTGTAAACTATTTTATTGTATCTTAACTGTTGGAAGCTGCCTTGAGCCAGCTTGTCTGGCTAGGCAGGGTTGATATATAAGCAATAAAAAAATAAATAAACAATACAGAACGCTAGAAAATTAAAGGAAAATAGTTGCTAGCTAGATCTACTTGCAATGTATAAGCATCTGTTCCCTGAGAGAGAGATCCAGGCTTCTCCCAGCCCAGCATCCTGGTGTGGTAAGGACAGGACAGAGATGAGACAAGCCTTGCATTCATAGATACCCTGTTTTACATGTTTCTCTCTACCTGGGGAAGCTCCCTTCCAGGGCCAATCAGAAGTCCAGGTATGAATTCAAATCACAGCAAGAGGACTTTTGGCCAGCCAGTTCCAAAGTAAAGGCTTGTTGTGAACACTAAAATTACAGCTGTGTGCAAACAAGTGTGTCACGGACATAAGGCAGGATACAAGTGGTGTTAGGACTGGAAATGCCCTTGTGGTCTCCCAATACCACTGGGAGCATCAGAGGCAGAATGACCAGAAGAAGGTATCTGCACAGGCCCATAGCTGTAGTGGGGCATCCCAGGGCTGGGCCCCCCAACTTCCTGGCAAAGTCCCATGACTTCCCATCCAGCCCAGGGAATCATGGCCTTCTCCCCCCAGGAGGGGCAGCTCCAGCCAATGATCTCTGGGGTGGGAGAGGAAAGCTAGATGATCACAATGGCAGCGGGAGGGAGACTCCAACCTGCCAGTGGCCAGAGCAGAGACCAGCACAGCGCAGGGTTCCTGTGTCCCACTTTCTTTAATTAAATTATCCTTAATTCAATTAGCCCGTGCCCCCTAGCTGAAAAAATCCTGGCTACGAGCCTGTATCTGCATGTTGCAATTTTACTCCTTCCTACACCAGTATAAATTGTCATCTCCCTCCCAGGAAATATAACTTAATGTTTTATCACCAGCTTCAAACAGGCAAGACTCTGTCATAAAATCATACGAATCCATCTGCGACAGCACCACTAGTGGATTTCTCAATGGCTCTGACCAAAAGATCTGGCAGCTTTCATAGTCACCTCCTTTCATTTTCAAAGAAGCCAAGCTTCTTGTTCTTGTGGTTTTGCTGAAGACTTTCATACCTAGATACTTCAGTATGTTTAGAAGAGCCAGATTTCCCTTTAGAGGCACTGCCTCAAAATACAACCCCAGTTATTCCCTCTTTGTATCAGTGGGATAGAAGGGGAATCTTGTAAGCCGGAGGGAAGTTCTTTCTGCAAAATACATTTACACCAGTACCTTCTACCTATAGCATTTGTACGCTGGTCCCAGGCACCTGCTGACTTTTTTGGGCTGGCCGGGCCCACAAATCTGTCACGGAATCAAAGTCTGTAGATACGAGTTTTGAACCAGACATACCTCAGTTCTGGGCTCCCATCGTTCCCTTCAGGAGGCACCTGCACGGTGTAGTCCAGTGTCACCATACTCGGTTTGTTATTCACAAGGAGTACAGATGTGGTGATGTCCTTAGTTAAGTCACTCTGCAAGAGAGAAGAATTTCCACCTTTCATTTCCTTCCCCCTTTGATGCTCCCCTGGCCTCCCCTTGCTTATTCGGAGCCTCATCTCTGGACCAATCGCACGGCACAACAGTAGTACGTCTACAACCCACAACCCTTCTCCCTGTACTGTTTGATAGATACAACTGCGACTTCACCCTTCTTCCATTTTCTCCATGAATTTGTTCCCAGAGCTGGACTTTCTGTAGAACCAGTGTTTATTCTGGGAATGGGGAGTTCTGTGTTGCCCCATTGCATCTTACCACTGCCCCACCCCCACCCCTCCTGGAGAAAAAGTTGCTGATTCCATCCAGAAGAAGAAGAAGAAGAGATTGGATTTATACCCCACCCTTCACTACCCAAAGGAGTCTTAGAGCAGCTTACAATCACCTTCCATTCCCCTCCTCACAACAGACACTCTGTGAGGCAGGTGGGGCTGAGAGAGCTCTTTTGAGAACTGCTCCTGAGAGAACAGCTCTGAAAGAATTTGTGACTGACCCAAGGTCACACCAGCAGCTGCATGTGGAGGAGTGGTAATTTATCAGCTTAGAGATGGACAGAGCTGCTCTAATCCTTAGGTGTCAAAATGTACCAGAAAACATTGGAAGCAATTTGAAAGAGGAACTAGTAAGTGCTATAGCTGAGCAATTGGGAGTAGGAACTAAGGAAGAGTTGGCAGCTGATATGGATTCTATATATAGAAGAAATTCGGCGTATGCCAGAAAATATAATGTGCCACGTGAAGTGCCCATAAAATTTTATAAAAGAGAGATGAAAGAAAAGATTATGAGAGCGGCAAATCAAGCTAAAGTATTGATACAAAGTGATGAAGTAAGATTTCTAAAGGAAATCCCCTGGCGAGTCAGGGAGAGAAGGTGGAACTACCAGGTATTAACAGAGCTTTTGAGATCTAAGGGAATAATATATAAATGGCTTCTACCTGAGGGTGTGCTTTTTGAATATGTTGGGAAGAGACAAAGAATAGACTCGGTATTCAAACTTGATAATTTCCTGGAAAGATACGGAGAAGAATTAGGATGGCAGAGAGACAAAGAAGAGGAGAAAGGGAGAAAAGAGAAAGATGAGAGAGGATCAGAGGTGCAGAAAAGCCATAAGACTGATTCAAAGAAGGGAAAAAGGAGGCAGGAGATGGCACCATCCCAGATGCTGACCAGGTTTCAGTATAAGAGCAGGGTGGGGGAGGGGAAAAAATGAAGAACATTAAAAAATTTAAAATTGTTTCTCTGAATGTTAATGGATTAAATGGCCCCCAGAAGAGAAAGAGAATTTTCCATCAGATTGGTAAAAAACACTCCGATGTAATTTGCTTACAGGAGACGCATATTAAAAAAGAGGACATTAAATATTTAGAAATTAAAAAGTGTGGAAAAGTGCTTATATCTTCAGATGTGAAGAAAAAGAGAGGGGTTGCAATATATGCTAAGGAACACTTACACCCAAAAATGTTGTACTCTTCAGAAGATGGAAGAATAGTGGCTATTACTATAATTAAGCAAGGCATTGAGGTTGTGATCATTAATATCTATGCACCTAATCAAAACCAGAAACCCTTTTATAAAGAATTAGCTGAGGTTTTGTTGCTACATGAATCCAAGGAGGTATGCATTGTAGGAGACTTTAATGCCGTATTTAATCAGGAGTTGGATAGGAAAAGCGGGAAAAAGGTAAAAAAGAAAGGAATAGAACTACCGGGAACTTTTCTACAAACAGCAGAAGAATTTGGATTAGTAGATGCGTGGAGGATTAGAAACCCAGAAAAGAAAGAGTTTACTTACTATTCCATGAGGCTCCACTCATGGTCTAGAATTGATATGGTGTGGCTAACTGTACCAATGGTGAAGAGTTTAGTGGATGCGGAAATATTATCTAGCACCTTTGCGGATCACAACCCAGTTTGTCTTACATTTAAAGACATAAAAAGACAGAATAGATGGAGAATAAATGTTGCGCTTCTAAAGGAAGTGGAATTTGTGAAAAAAACTAAGGAAGATATTAATGGTTTCTTCAAAACAAACATTCAGCCAGATATTTCTATGAATACAGTGTGGGATGCATTTAAAGCATTTATAAGAGGCAGATTTATCAGCCAAGAAGCATGGAAGAGGAAACAAAGAAGGGATAAATAATGAGCATATAAGTAGACTGATTAAGTTAGCAGAGGATGAAATGTTAAGAACCTTGAACTATGAAGAGAGTAAATTTAAGATAAAGTTACTACAACATAAAATGAATTTACTTCTAATGCAGGAAATAGCAAAAACTATAGAATATACTAAACACTACTATTTTGAGAATGCCAACAAACCAACACGATGGTTATCTTACAAGTTTCAGAAAAAAAGGGAGAAGAGAACAATTATAGCTTTAAAAGATGACAAAGGAGAGGGAAAATATAGTTTGCAAGAATTAAAACAAATAGTTGAACATTTTAATGGAAACTTATATAAGCAAGGAAATGAAAATATTCTGCAAATTAACGAATATTTATGGGTAAATAATAGAGGTAAATTTACTGTGGAACAAAAGCGTATCCTGAATGAGCCAATTTCGACATGCAAAATAGTAGAGGCTATTAAGAGGCAAAAAAGAAAGAAATCGCCAGGTCCGGAAGTGTATTTGACGTTTGAGGAGCAGATAACTTTGCCATTTAAGGAACTCTTGGAAGAAACTGGCAAGGTAGGGAAAATACCTGATTCTTGGAATCATGCGATAATAACATTAATACCAAAACCTGATGTTAATGAAATAGGTAGTTATAGATCAATTTCACTCCTAAATGTGGATAAAATCTTTGCATCAATTTTAGCAGACAGATTGAAGAAAATTCTATCTCAGATTATTTATTCTGACCAAACAGGCTTTTTGCCAAAGAGATACAAGAGAGCTAACATAAGGACTCCGATGAATGTATTAGAGTATTATGAAATTCTCCCTGAAAAACAATTGGCTTTAATGTTTCTGGATGCAGAGAAGGCATCTGATAATTTATCATGGGATTTTTTGGTGCAAAAATTGGAACTTTGGGAGTGGTACGTGGTTCCAGACTATGATTAAAGCAATATACAGGAATCAATATGCCAACATCTTAGTAAATGGGAACTTAACACAAAATATTCAGATTTGTAAGGGTACAAGACAAGGGTGTCCACTGTCACCACTCCTATTTATATTTGCATTAGAAACATTCACCGAACAAGTTTGAGAGAATGACCAAATAAATGGTCTTAAGACAAAAGGAAATGAATATAAATTGAGAGCTTTTGCAGATGACCTATTGTTTATAATGGAAAACCCGAAAATCTCCATTGGTCAATTACTCGAAACAATTCAAGCATATGGTAAAGTAGCAGGACTTAAAATTAATATTAAGAAAACCAAGCTACTTACCAAAAATTGTTCAAGGGAAGAGATAGAAGAGATTCAGTAATTATCTGATATGGAAGTAGTTAAGAAAATCAGATACCTTGGTATATTTTTTACAAACAGAAATAGTATGTTGATAGAAAACAACTATAGTGAGTTACTGAAGGAAATCAGGAAGGATTTGGAAAATGGGAAAAGCTACAATTATCATTTATGGGCAAGGTGGCAGCGATTAAGATGAATATTTTGCCCAGGTTTATCTTTCTAGCCCAAAATATTTCCATAATGAAGAAGAGAAATTTCTTTATGGAATTAGATAAAATAACTAGGGAATTTATTTGGTATCCAAAGAAGCCAAGGATTAAATGGAAACTATTACAAGATAGAAAAGAAAGGGGTGGCTTTGCGCTTCCAAATTGGGAATTATATTACCAGGTGGCAGCATTAATGTGGATTAAGGAATGGGTGAATTAAACGGACTATAGAGGCTTATGTCTAGAGGAACACGACTTGTATATGGGCTGGCATGCCTATCTTTGGTATGGCAAAAACAAGGTCCATACCAATTTCCATCAGCATGTAGTCAGGGGAGTGTTAATGAAGGTTTGGTCATATATAAGAGAGAAATATTATTTAAAAACTCTCAAATGGGTATCACCTCTGGAAGCCTTCATTAAACCATCATTGTTTAGTCCTGAGAAAGCAATAACCTATGAAACTATGTTGGATAAAAATAATAAATTGGAGTTGGGAGGAAAGTTTGAGGAGAGGTGTAATGTACAGTTGTCCTGGTGGGAGAAGATACAGCTTCAGGCAAAATATGACACAGATAAAACAAAAGGCTTCTATGTTAACAAGAATAACTTGAACAAACTCTGGCTGATGTCAAGTGATAGACTGATTCAAAAATTGTATAATTTTTTATTGGATGATTTAATGCAAGATGAAACAGTTAAACATACAATGATTACATGGATGAAAGATTTTGGTTATTCCATAGCAATAGATGATTGGACTAAAATTTGGAGATCAATAAAATTTATGAGAGCTATAACATATAAGGAGAATATATATAAAATGTTTTACAGGTGGCATTGGACACCTGACAAGATAGCTAAGTGTTATAGAAATATGTCTAATCTATGTTGGAAATGTGGGACAAATGTAGGAACTTTTTTTCATATGTGGTGGCGTTGCTCTGAAATTCAAAGTTATTGGAAGATGATGCAGAAAATAATTTGGGAAATTATTAACATCAATCTCCCTTTAAAACCGGAAATATATTTGTTAAACATTTTTCCAAAAGAGTATGCCTATAATGATATTGTATTGATGACATATGTTGTAACCGCGGCTAGAATTACATGGGTGAAGCATTGGAAGATTTATAAAACCCTCCTCTAATAGAAATAAGATATAAGCTGATGGAGTTGGCGGAAATGGACAGATTAAATGTATTACTATGTGGAAAAGATAAAGCTGTATTTACAAAGAAATGGTCAAAAATTTATACATGGATTGGGAAAGAAATGACTCAAAATGTATAATGTATAGTATGTTAATAATTATTTATGGAAAACTACCAATAAAATTATATTAAAAAAAAAAGGATTGTCCAGTTCTTGGCAATAGGGCCAACATCTCAGGTAGCTCCATGTTTACTGCCCTGTTTAGATAGTAGCAAGGGAGGGTGCTGCTGGGGATCAGTATTCACTCACCGCAAGGGGCAACAGTGCTGCTCAAAGCAGCCAGGTGGGAGGGACAGGGGCAGTACAGATTGGGGCTGCAGTGCAATCCATTAAAAAAAAAAAAAAAACCTCCCCCCACCTCATTTTGCCAATCTTCAAGCTCCGCAAGGGGGAAAAGGCACATATTATGCCTGCTTTTTTATGCTTCCAGGGCACATGAACAAATGAAACTGCCTTATACTGAATCACACCCTAGGTCCATCAAAGTCAGTATTGTCTGACTCAGACTGGCATTGGCTCTCCAGGATTTCAGGCAGAGGTCTTTCATATCACCTACTGCCAGATCTTTTAACTGGAGATATCAGAGACTGAACGTGGTACCTTCGGCATGCCAAGCAGATGCTCTACCATTGAGCCACAACACCTCCCAGGGCTTAAAGTAGCCTAGAGAAGAGTAAAAAGAGAGAAATGTTTTCCCAGTCTGCAGTGCCAATCTATATCCACACCTCTTCCCTCCCACAAGCTTATTTTTCTGCGCTCAGTTACACGTTAAGGGGATTCAAATTTGGATTCCTTGTGTCCTGTGTGGTTTGGCCTACAGTGAGATATGGATAGATATATTTGTATACCACTCTTCCTCCAATGACACTGGGGCTTTGTACATGGTTCTCCTCTCCTCATTTGACCCTCACAACATACCAGTGAGGTACAGTTGGATGAGAGAGAGTGACCGGTCCAAACTCACCCAGCAAGATTCACAGCAGAATGGGGATTCAAACCCAGGCCTTGTAGATCCTCATCAGACACAGTAAAACCAACATCAGGACAGCTCTCATCTAGAACTATGGGTATGTAACCACAATGCCACTCATTTTCTGCATATACCACATGGTGGTCTGAATGAAGGAAGGTGAACGGGAGATGCTGAATGATCCAGATGAACCTGGAAGGTCCATGATGGACCAATGATCTGATTCAGTATAAGGCAGCTCCATGTATGTATGTGTGTGGCTTGTCTTGTCTATGAGCTGGCAATAGTTCTGAGCAGGAATGATCAGCTACTAAGGTGACTATGAACTGGGACAAACCTACTTCCCTTCATCACTGCTTCCCTTGCTTCCCCTTCAAATGTTAGAACCCAGATGCCAAAGTCAAAGGCAGGTGGCTCTGGAAACAAAGGGTAAGACTGGATTCAAACATTCTGATAAAGCACATGGTGGAGTCCTTATGGGCCAGAAGGGAGGTGTGTTACTGAAATACTAGATGTAAGAGTTCCTCCATGTGTAGAACTCCCTATACAAGCTAACCTATCCAGAGGATGACTGTGCTGGACGGTAGTGGCCTGATTGGTTTTATTTACTTGTGCAAGAAGTTTTGCTTTTGTTTAGGTGGGGGCACACATTCAAAAATGCAGTTCCCCTACTTGCTTTCTGAGGGGGTATGGTCTATGAGGTCTATACCATGTTTCAGCTCTGAGCAGCCACCAAAGACAAATCTTTGTCATGCACTGAGGGAGCTACTGAAAACCCTGAGTAAGGCCTATTTTTAGGAACTTCTCCAGCATAATTGTACCCTGTCCTTCTTTAAAAGAGTTCAGAGTGGCATATATGGTTTCCCCTCCTCCACTGTATCCTCTCAACAATCCTATGAGGTAAGTTTGGTTGAAAGAGAGGGACTGGCTTATGGTCACCCAGCAAGCTTCATGGCCACATGGACATTTGAACCTGGCTTTCCCAGATCCTGCCTGGACACTCACACCACACTGGTTCTCTACCTTGTAGTAGATGTTCTTCCCTGGAGGGGCGCAGCCTGTTTCCAGGATGTAGTCGTAGTTACGGTGATCAATTACCAGGATGCCACCAGGACGCACCATACTGGCAATATTTTTAAGAGCTTGTTTATGAGCACTTTGGTCACCTAGAAGAAGACACAGCACTGAACTAGACTCCTTCCCATTCCATTTAGGGTTCCCCCTTCTAGCACAAGCCTGATGGACCTGCAGCTTCCCAGTTGTTTGATGGGGACAGAAGGCACAAGAAGAGCTTAATTCTGGGTTTCCACAGGCTTCGGAAATGGGTTAGAATAGGTGCTAATCCTCCAGAAACAATTTGTGGGCAATCTCTCTAAAAGTGAAAGGCACCGTAGATCATATAGCCTATGCCATATGCTTGACACATATCCTAGACCAGAGCATAACATAAGTGGGATGGAGAGCAGGGCCTGAAGGCCAACAGAAGACTCCATGACAGTATGCAGCTTCCAAATCTAGGATATGCATTTAATTTTTAATGGGATTTGAAAGGCACAATGAGGGAGGTTGGACTGTCAGAAAAAGACAAGGTTCCAGCAGTAACAACACATGTTTGTATGGTAGGGATGCTAGACCCCCCCCCAATGGGGGTGGGGGGGTCTCCTGCTGCCAGGCCCCACTCCTCTGCTGCAGGCCAACTGGCCAGCGGGGGAATTACCCTTCAAAAAAGGAGGAATGCCTGGCATTTCAGTGACGTACCTATGTGACCTGGGAGTGACGTAGGCATATCAGGGACGACATTCTGGTTTTTGGGCAAAAACTCTATGGTAGAAAGCCAGTCGAATATGACTCTAAGGATGTGGTGCTCATCTCTGTTTCCAAGCTGAAGAGCCAGTGCTGTCCAAAGATGTTTCCGTGGTCATGTGGCCAGCATGACTACATGCCAAGGCGCACGGAACGCTGTTACCTTCCCACTTAAGTGGTACCCATTTATCTACTTACAATTTCTTGCTTTCAAACTGCTATGTTGGCAGGAGTTGGGACCAGAGACGGGAGCTCACTCCATCATGCAGCACTCGGGTCTTGAACTGCTGAACTACTGACCTTCTGGTCTGCAGTTATAGTCAGTGGCAAATCTCCTAGGGTATATTCAGTTCAGCATTTTTTTTGGTATTTATTAAGCCAAATACCAAATCAGAGCATCTTTTCAATAACTGAACAGAGATTCCCGAATACTATTCAGCTTTATTCGGATATTATTTGGCTCATTATACCCTATGGGGCCATTATTGTCAATGGGAAATCTCTTAGGGTATATAAAGTGGTCTGGTGGAGAGCAGATTTGATGTAGAGGCACCAAATTTCCAGCGTAGCTGCTGGAGCTTCTCCTCAAAAGGACCACCAAGTTTCAAAATGATTGAACCAGGGGGTCCAATTCTATGGACATCCAAAAAGGGTGCCCCCATCCTCCAATGTTTCCAGTGGGGGGAAATAGCAAGGCAATACAAGCCCAGCAGAATGTCCCACAGAATCTCTGCAGTAAAAAGTGAAGTGTTTGTGGGGGGAATCTTTGCAAGGCCAGGAGGAGAATCGGTGCAATGTGCCCAGCAGAACCAGAGCCACTGTGGCAGTGCCAAAACCCAAAAGGACTAAGGTCAAATCTGAGAATCTCTGAAGTAGAAACTGAGGGAGGGGAATTTCTGCAAGGACAGCAGAACCAGTGCAAGGCATTACTGGGTATTTATTTGGCTCGATAAATACCCAATACACCCCTATACCATGCTAGGTAAGTCATATATCATCTTCTGTTCAACCAAATTTACATCAGTTGGAGGCAACTGCTTGTATTTGAGATGTATGGATTCCCTGACTGACTTGATGTAAGCTTAAATAGCATCCTTGAAAATGGAGTATGCTTATCCTTTTCTTTTTTAGATCTGCACAAAATCACCAGGCCATTCTCCCCTACTGGATTTTTTCTGACTGGAACTACTGAAAGTCTCCCAAGGAGCCTGAACAAAGGCTCTGATGAGAAGCAGCATGTGCCCAATGGCCTATACCCAACTCTGTCTATAGCAGCTGGGTAACAGTGCTGATCCGTAGAAGCAAACATATGATTGTCAACACAGTCCCAAGCAGAGCTACACCCTTTTAAGACCATTAAGTTCAGTAGACTTGGATGGGCACAACTCTGCTTAGGATCATCCCGTATGACATTCACCTTTAAAGTCCGGGAGATGTGCAAAGGAATTCCCGAGGCAGATGACAGCATCAAAACCATCACCAGGCTTCTGCAGATCTTGTGCCAGGGTGAGCCAGTTGGCCTCTTCAATGACTGCAAAGCAAAAGGAGAGATTACAGCTGGGCAGAGGAAGTCATTTTGACCTCCTCACATTTCCAGTGGCATCTGGAAGAGAAAGCTTCTGGCTCCCTGTTGATACTGAAAATGGCTAAACTTTCAGTGAAAGATGCCACCCTGTTGGGAAGAAAAAGCATGCTAAGCTGAATAACATAAGCAGCTGGGAAGAGGGAAGGATAAAAATTAAAGAGACAGATAAAGGGAGGAGTGGACTCTTTGTTGAATGGGACTCACACCCAAGGAAACACGTGGTACGATCTTGCCCATGAAGATGCACACTGATGGATGATAAATGCCATCTTATGTGCCATGTGGAACTGCGGTTTTAAATTCCACTTGCAGTTGATTAGGGAAAGAGAACAGCTGAGCACAGCAAAAGTGTCCCAGTATGCAAGTAACTTCTTTTTTTGCATATGCTGTTCTGTGGGACTCCTTGGGGTCACAATCACCAACTTCTGCTGGATTTTTTTTATAAAAGGGCAACCTACATACGATTTTTCTTTAAAGTTCATCTCAAGGCTGCTTTCTCAAAAACAGCCACATCAAGGTGTGATTACAGGGCATCCACAAGCAGATAGAGGATCTACTGAAGCCTTTTATGACCAATAGATGAAGCCATGGAAAGAGGCAGGCATTCCAAGTCCAAAGCTCCCTGACAGTGTCAGAAAGTTATGGAACTCTGGAGATCACTAACAGGATTGCTTGTTGTCTGTGATTCACATGCAGCAAGTTTCAGACTATGCGGGCAATGCCACAGTCTGGGGGATTCTCTATTGTCTGTCAGATTTTTATCTCACCCTTCTTCCAAAGAGTGCAGGGCAGCAAACATCGCTCTTCCTTCCCCCATTTTATCCTCATAACAACCCTGTGAGGTAGCCTAAGTTGAGAGTTTGTGGCCGGCCCAAAGTTACCCAGTGAGATTCATGGTCATGTGTGGATTTGGACCCAGGTCTTCCAAGTTATAGTGTGGGGCTCTAACCACCCCACTACGCTGGCTCTAAAAGCAGCAGAGTCCACAAAGAACGCCAGTGCTCGGGAGGAGGGGCTTCGTTGTGCTGCATAGCTCACTGCCTCTCCCAGTGAATGCAAGAAGCAGAAGAATAAATTATGCAAACTAAGGAAACCTATGAAAATAGACTCCATTTGCATAATAATTTATTAACATGGTGACTTCCTTGGTTCTATTTTTAAATTGCAAGCACAGCCCTAATCACCAAGACTGCATTAACAACTTACAAACACAAACATCTTACAAACACAAAAATCTTAATGAATAAATAGATCCACTGTGACTATCGGTTAACTTCCCCACAGCCCTTACGTGTCCATTCCTTTTTGTGAATCAGGCAATATTTATTGAGTTTACAGGCCACTGGTCCCCTAAACTCAGTGCTGTCTACTCTGACATGCAGTGGCTGTCCAGGGACTTGGTCAAGGAAGGACTTTTCCTGGTCCTGAAACCTCTAACTGGTGATACCAGGGACTGAAGCTGAGAACTCCACCATGGAGCCACAGCCCCTTTCAGTCAGAAAGTCGTACTCACACCCTCATAGGAGCAAACAGAAATTCCAGCAGTCTTTATTTCATTGCTCAGGTTTCAAGAGACGGAGATATTTTGCAATGCAGTCCATCCTTACACAGTCACATGCCCATAAATACACACCATAAAGTCAAGCACGGAGACAGTGCCATCTCAGGGCTGGTGAAGAGGGTTCTCCCCATTGTCTTTCCAGGTCAAAATTCTAGTCAAGGAACTCTCCCCCCATCAACTCCCTTCAGTGCACATACAGGATGCGTGTCAGCAGGCAGTTCATTATGCCAGCTGCCTTCCCCCAATTGCTTAAATAGAACTGATCATATTTCAGCATGCACTCCCCACAGATCAGCAGAGATGCTCAAAGCCAGATGCCTCAGTTGCTCAGTGCGAGAGTAATCAGGGCCTGTTACAGCTCATCGTGGCCTATGGCAAGAATTATGAACTAAGTGATCAGCAGGCTCAAGTATGTAGCAAGGAGGTCAGAGAGAGCTCTCTGCCACAGAAGGGCTTTTCTATTGTACAGGTCAGCTAACCTCTACACTGGAGAAAGAAGTGTTTGATAAAGAATATTAAAGAACTGAACTGATTGCTTTGACCAGTGACAACTGTAACCACTGAAGGCAAGACTGTGGCTATTTTGATTCTAGTGTGTTATATCTTGATTTTTTAAAAGTTATAAAGACTTCTATGCATGAGTTATATCTTTTGTTATTAAATTCTGAGTTATCTCACACTTCCTGCATAAATCTAAAAAAAGCAGAGTTTTAAACAAATGCAAGTATTTTGAAACTTTACTGGTTAAAATGCAGACTTTTAACCAGTCTACTAAGGATTCCACATTCAGTTGATGGTCTTAACCCGAACAAAGGCTACCATACCCCAGTTGTCAAAAGGTTCCTCTTTCCGACGATTCCACCGCTCCTTCAGAGCATATTTGAGCATCTTGTCACTGGCATCCACGCTGGTAACAGTGAACCCTTCCTCAACCAGCATGATGGAGTCCACTCTATGGAAGAGAAAGGAAGATGTTCATGCTGTCCTGGGAAACGAGGTCTCTGTTCAGAATATGTCCCTGTACTGCTGTCCAGCAAAGATGGGACATGAGCAGATGGGAGATAAATCACCCCATGGAAAACGTGTAATGCATAGTATTTGTATCAGGTGAGTGTATCAGGTGAGTGTATCAGGTGAGTGATACAAATACTAGCTAGTAATGGAATGAGCCAGGAAGGGGTGGAGCCTCTAGATGCAGAAGGTGTGGAAAGCAGAGGAGGGAAGCAAGACTGTCCTGCTGGGGACCTTGAACCTTAATCATAAGTTCTTAACACCTTGTTTAAGGTAACTATGATTTATGGATGGAAACTGGTAAGGGAGGGAGACTTGTAATCTTAGACTTATGGTTTCAGGGCTGTCTTGGAAGCTGGTGCACAGAAGGTTCAGCTGGAGACTTCTTGCGCCACCAACAAGAGGAAAGAGATGGACTTTGGGGGTGGCAAGCTGTGAAGGAGGGAATAGTTAATTGTTTGGACTTTAAAAGAGCACATGTTGTGTTACTAACTAAGATATCTTAATAACACAACAGAACAGTACTCTTTTTAAAGTCCAAACAATTAACTTTTCCCTCCCTTTTTGTTACATGATATGATGTTAAGTGAAAAATAATAACATTTTATTCTCTTTAAATTATTGCAAGATTAATTCCAAGTTCTGTCCCATAGAACCCACACACTGAGGTTACAAGTGCACAACATACCTTTGTATTTCAGTTTAACTAGTCCAGGGATAGCATTTTTGAGGGAGACAGTAGTGGTTATAGTGTTGGATTAGGCTCTGGCAGGCCTAGAGTTCAGATCCCCATTCTGCCATGGAAGCTCACTGGGTATCCCTGGGTCAGTCAGAGCCTCTCTCTCTCTGCCTAACCTACCTCACAGGGTTGTTGTGAGGATAAAATGAAGGAAGGGAGGGAAAACAATGTACATCACCCTGTGCAATTAGCATGCTTTGTTCACAGAAATAAAGTCCTGGGCTCTGAATGTAAGAACAGTAAGGTGGCTTTGTTTTCTCCTTCACATTAAGACACAGTGGGAGGAAGTGGGGAACGTGATGTGGAATGCCTGCTACATACCCTCTGGCTGGGCATCCACTAGGACTAAAATGGCTGGTCAATTAATCAACTGAAATTTTTGATGTACTAAAAAACCCCAAAAACCCCTCTGACTAACTGGGCAGCAGACTTTTAAAAATGAATTATTTTTTAGAAATGCATACAAAAACATGGATGGTGAGTATTATAATAGAAAAGACTTTCCCCTTTCTTGCACACACAGGTAGAATGAAATACCTCTTGTGAAATCCAAAACAGGAGTCCAGTGCCACCTTGACACTAAACAAGCACAACTTCTTCCAGCATAAGTTTTCATGAGGCAGAGCTCACTTCATGAGGTGGAAGTGAATCAGGTGCTTAAATGCATCTATAAGAGTGAGCTCTGACTTACACAAACTTAAACTGGAATAAATTTTGTTAGCCTTTAAAGGTGCCACTGGACTCACACTAGCCCAGCCTACCCATCTGGGATTCTGATCTCAAGCAGCACCAGCTGTGAAGTACAAGCATTCCCCCCCCCCCCCCTATCATTAAATCAGTGAAAACTCCTTCAGCCTGCCTGGCAACTCTAGTAGGTGTCTTTCAGAGGCTGGGAGGCTTCTGTGCTTGAAGACAGAAGTAGAACTGCAGGGGTGGTTGACGACACAGAGGAAGGACCACGGAAGCCACCAGAAGGAGAACGTGAAATAAGGGGTTGGGGTGGGTGGAGTGGAGGAGCGATGGTGGCGTCCGCCCTGTCGGTGGAGGAAACCGCCTCTCCCCCGACTTTCACGGAGCCGCCAGGAGTGATGATAAAATGGGCGGCTCCCATCCCTCTTCTTTTGATGCAAAGCGGTGGAGGCGGAATACAAGAAACACGCTTTCCACCCGCCGGCCTCCCCTCGCCACGCTGGAGAGCTCCCTGGGTAACATGCGCGCCAAGCCTCGGAAGGGTAGCAGGTGTCTGTCTCCCTCCCAGCCCTGCCTGCTGCTGCTGCTGCTGCTGACTCACCCGGTCCCGCAGGCCACGTCGAGCACCGTCTGGCAACGCTGGTCCCGCAGCAGCCCCACCAGCCAGCTCTTGTACTCGGCCGTGCGGCTCCGCGTGTCGCCGATGTAGAGCTGCCAGACGCGCGCCGCTTTCCCGTCCGCGTACTGGTCCGGCAGCCCCTCGGCCGCCACGCCCAGCGAGCGGGTCCGGTAGATGCTGTCCACCATGCCGCCGGCCGCCACCCAGACCGCGTCCGAGCGCCTTTCCCTTCCGCCTGCCTGGGCTCGCCGCTGCTCTTTGCCCGAGCGGCGATTTCTGATCAACAGCCAGCCAAGCAGCCGGTAGAGGACTGAGCTCAGGCCGCCAAGGGACCGCCCCCTCTGCCCAGCCGGGCCAATGAGGAGCGCCGTCGGGGACACCCCCCCCTGCCGGTTCCGCCCCCCTCCGAAGCCGATGCCCGCTGGGTCATACACAGCCTCCGGTTGGTAAAGGTGGTCCGACGGAAATGAGGGTTACCTGTTTTTTTTTGGGGGGGGGGGGGGGATCCGTCCTCTTTTGAGCTCTTTAAAAAAAACCACACTGATAAAACCTCTTTTGGGTCGGAGGGTCAGGGATATTCGTAATTAGCAGCAATGAACACAGCTTAAATAGTAGGGGTTTTTAAAATGAGATTTGTCATAGCGATCACTTGTTTGAAGTAGTCAGTCGGGAAATAGGTCCTCTTTTTTTGCTTTTCAGAATCATGTAACCCTGCATAAATAAAACAATAATGACATTGCATTGCGCTTCTAGTTTTCAAAGCACATCCTATTTATTTATTTATTTATTTATTATTACCTGACTCTTCCAGGGTCCAGGGCACTTCACATATATTATCATCATCTTAATACTTACAACACAGCCCTCTAAGGTGGGGCACTGCACCCGGCGATGGGGAAAGAGGCATTGAGGCTAGCTTAAGGCCATGTAGCGAACTCCTGGCAGAGCAGAACGTTGATCTGTGCCCTTCATGGCTAATTAAAGCTGGTCCTGAGGAGTTTCGAGGTGCCCTTAGGGAGATTATTAACAAGTCCCTCTCTGAGGGACTGTTTCTGGGGGCACTCAAGGAAATGATGGGCCACCCTCTCTTAAAAAGACCATCCCTGGATCCAGCCAAATTGGCAAACTATTGGCCGGTTTCCAATTGAGAGGGTGGTGGTGTTACAGTTGCAGGGCTTTATGGATGACACGTCCATGTTAGACCTCTTCCAGTCCGGTTTTTGCCCAGGCCACAGAACGGAGATGGCACTGGTCACCCTCATGGACAACTGGGGCAGGTCGGCAGTGCTGCTGTTGTTGGACCTGTCAGCAGCGTTTGACATGGTCAACCATCAGTTACTGATCCACCACCTTGTCAACACTGGGATTCAGGGGCTTGCCTTGCAATGGCTCGCCTCCTTTCTCCAAGGTCGCGAACAAAGTGTGGCTCTTGGGGATCAGCTGTCCCAAAGGCACCCACTTACTTGCAGAGTGCCCCAAGGGGTGGTGCTTTCCCCAATGTTATTCAACAATTATATGCGCCCCCTTGCCCAGATTGCCTGGAGGCACAAGATAGGGAGTCCCCAATATGTGGATGACACCCAGCTATATCTGTTGTTGGGCAGTCAGTCGGACTCTACCCCAGAAGATCTGGACTGGGCGTTACAAGCTGTGGCTGGTTGGCTTAAACTGAGCCAATTGAAATTGAATCCAACAAATTGAATCGGAGCGGACCAGGGTTAGAGATCCCACTACTAACTTCCAATGGGCTCCATTGATGCCAACGCCAAAGGTTAGGAGCTTGGGAGTGCTCCTGGATGCCTCCTTAACAATGGAGGCCCAGGTAGCAGCCAGTACCAAGGCAGCCTTTTACCATCTTTGGCTGATTAGGCAGCTGGTTCCCTGTCCTCGAACACAATGATCTGGCAACAGTGATCCACACAGAGGTCACCTCAAGACTGGACTACTGTAATGCTCTCTACATGGGGCTGCCTTTGTTGCAAATCCAGAAGTTGCAGATGGTGCAAAATGCGGCAGCCAGGCTGCTGATGGGTCTCCCTGTGTGCGAGCATATCCAGCCTGTGCTAAAGGCATTGCACTGGCTGCTGATAGCATACCGGATTCACTTCAAGGTGCTGGTTTTAACCTTTAAAGCCCTATATGGTCTGGGGCCTGCTTACCTGAGGGATCGTCTTTCCCCACATGTTCCCCAAGGAGCACTGAGATATGGGTCTGAAAATCTTTTGGCCTTTTCTGGACCGAAAGACGTCAGGCTGGCCCCTACTACGGCCAGGGCCTTCTCGGTAGTATCTCCATACTGGTGGAATGAGTTCCTGGAAGATATCAGGGCCCTGTGGGACCTTTTACAGTCTTTGTGACTCTGTTTTACAGTGACTCTGGCCATACTCCCTTGTCACCATTTTACCATGGCCTACTGGGATCACTGTGTCATGTTATACCGCCACTAGCACTTTATTTGTTATGTACATGAGTACATGTCGTCTATCATCTGTGTTTTAATGCATTTTAACTTTTTGATGTAAGTCGCCCTGAGCCTGCCTGGCAGGGAGGGCAGGATATAAATTGAATTAAATAAATAAAAATAAAATCCGGGGCCTCCTGTCCTGATCTGTATTGCTCTACACCAGTTCCCAAAGTTTAGGGAAGCTAATAAGCAGTCTCTGAAGGCAGCTCTCTCGCCCCCCTTCAGGCTGGGTGGTGTCGGTGCGCTGCCCCTTCCTGGGAGCACAGTCACCCCATCAAAGATTTTTCACAACGTTTTTAAACCCCTTCCCCTTTAATGACACACTGAGGAGATAGTTAATTAATCTGGTGAAGTGGGCGCTAGTCCTTATTTTGGAAATCTTGTGATTTTTAAGGTGTGGCAAGACTTCCATTTCCAGCTTTTGCGGCCACAGTCCAAGGGCCAAAACAACAGTAACGTCAGCCCTAAAAGTCATAACACTCCACATGCCACCCACCTAACTTGCCCAGTTCTGCTTGCCCAGATTGCCCCTGGCAAGATCATTAGCCTCCATTATACTTAAAAGAGCGGGAGGGGGGAATCCTCATTGAGCAAGGCAGAGAGCTAAGTCAAAAGTCATTCAATAAAAGTATTTATTTAATGAAGTTACTCATTTTAAAAGCTCCATTTCCTTCATCTTCTTTATTCGGCTACAATTCACAGACACTAACCCTACCATCCTTTGCAGAGTTACTGCAGTATAAATCCATTCAAATAAATGGTCTTAGCCTGGAGTCACTCTGCATAGCTTAAAATACATGTACAGACAATATACAGCCAAAAGACACCTACAGACAAATACAGCCAGCAAGCAACAACCTTCTTGCTGGTTCTCAGGAAATCAAAGATGTTCCATTCATGCCTTTGAGCCCCCCTCTTGCAATGTTAGCAGCTCCCCCTGGAGATGAAGGCTGGCCATAGCCCTGCCTCTCCAAATAATCTGGGGGCCCCAATCATCACTGCCTTTGGCACCATTTATTTAGTCTAAATAGACGCTGACAGACTGATGGCACTGTTAACCACCACAGGACTTATTGTTGCAAAGAGCTCCCTCCCAGAGAACAGAAGAGCAGGCCCCTGAATTGTGCCTCCAATAAATTTAAAGTTATCATTAATTGCCACTAAGATAGATTTGAAAAAGTGTACATGTACACGAAAGCTCATACCTTGAATAAAACTTTGTTGGTCTTAAAGGTGCCACTGGACTCTAAATTTGTTCTATTAATTACCATTATTATTGTCCAATATTAAAGGGGAGATTCCTTTTGTAGCAGAAATCCAGCTGCAGATTTCTTATTTGCACAGCAGTCTCTCTGCACTCTTTATGTAGAGAAAATGCAAAGAGAATGTCCCTACCAAACTCCCAGAAGCTTACGATTTAAATTTGAAAAGCAGCAAACAGATGTAATGGGGAGAGGGAAAGAGGGGGATATACACTTGGGCAGGAACTCATTAGCATAATAGGCTACACCCAACAGCGGAAACTCATTAGCATATTAGGCCACACCCCTGACAGTGCAGCTCCCTCCCAGGATCAGCTTCCTGCGGCTTGTGGGGCGCATGGGGAACCCAAGGGAAGGAAGGCAGTTTCTGGATCAGGGCGCCTGGGGAACTCAAGGAGGGGAGGCAGTTTAAACTGCCTTCCCTTCCTGGATTGGCTTGGCTTCCCCAGGCGCCCCAGGGCTTGTGAAGCACCTGGGGAACCCAAGGGGGGGGGGAGGCTGTGGGCGTGGCCAACTTGGAAGCCAGCCGGAACTGCGTTCCTGCCCAAAAATAGCCCTGCACTTGGGTAATGGAGCTGTGTATTAGATAACAGCTGGTGTGGTGCAGTATTTAGAATTCCAGTCTAAGATCTGGGAGAGCTGCGTTTGAACCCCCACTCTGACATGAATTTCACTGGGTTACTTTGGAGCCAGTCTTTCCCTCAGCATAATCCACCTCACAAGGTCGTTGTAAGGATAAAATGCAGATGGAAGAACCATACATGCTGCCCTGGGCTCCTTGTTGGAAGGATGACACACAGATGCAGTATAAGCAAATACATCTACAAAAAATGACACTACAGCCAGTCTACAGCTCTGCCACTTGGCAGCCTTAAAGAAGCCACAGGATGCCTTCTTAAAAACAAGGGAGTTCAGTTTGCACAGAGATCAGAAGCACATAATGGCCTTAAGGTATTAACTACTGACTGAATTAGTAGGCCTTCCCCCCCCCCCCCCCCATCATTTGCCTGTCTTTCTGTATGCACCATGCTGTAATGCTCTGCAGACAAATATGCAGCCCCTGACGTTTCATTTGGATGCTTGGCCCACTTCGTTTGCCTTTTCTTTTCCTTCCCTGTCACCAGTCAGTTTTTCTTTCTGTTTTTTTTTCAGTATTTTGGGGTTTTGGCTCCATTGCCAAACTGGAATATAACATTCCCCTTTTTTAATTAAAAAAAATCAAAGCCTGGGGAGTAGTCTCAAATTATGGGAACACAGATGTAGATTAAACTTTATCAGATTGATGCAGCATGTTGAGCCATGAATTAAACTGTGGGTGTACAAACTCTTTTCCCTGGAGTTCTTTGAAAAACAAGAATTGGGGGGGGGGGGGGAGATGGCCGAAAAGGTTAGGGAGACAAGACTAGGGAGGGGTTAATTATATACTTTCCCATGTATGGTTATCCTACCCTGTCTCCCGGGAGCACAAAGCAGATTATTTGATCCTCCCCTTGACTTCAACCTCACAAAAAACTTGAGAGGTAGGTTAGTCTGAGGGACAGAGACTAGTCCAAAGGGGATTTGAACCCAGCTCTCTCCTTTTGTATCCTGATATGCCAGCGCCTACATCACTGAGGCATTCAGTGAGTTGCCTTCCACTGCTATGGCTGGAGCTCAGTTGGTGCTTTTCCCGAGGAATTCCAGTAGCATCTGGATGGGAAAGTGACTCAGCAAATGGGGTAGTAAATTTCAAGGAGTCTTCATCACAGCCACCCATAATGATGCTCTTGGTGTATTTGAGTTGGCACAGCCCCAGTGCAGCTTTAAGGCCACTGAATCAACACACATTAGTTGCAAAACCCTTTCCTAGCAAGTACTTTAAGGGTGCATACTCAAAATTATTTAACACACCAGTTACCCCTTAACTTGCTTTGGTCCCACAGAACTAGGAGTGTGTCTGTGCTGTATTCTGCACCCAGAGCCGATCACTGTCCAACCTCTCTTTCCTTTGTACAGCAGGCCCTGTATCAGGTTCACTTCCTCTGCCGGAGGGCTCAACCTTTGTGCTTTTGGCACCTCTGGTTTAGTTTAATATTTGAATGAAACAGAGTTAAATTGCATCAAGGGCCAGATGCAGCATAAGATGGGGAAAGAGAAGACAAACAACCAGCCTCTGGAAAAACCAAAGGTTTATTTAACAAAAGGAAAAGTACAGAGACAAATTGTGAAACCCAACCACCACGAATCAACATCAGTATAACTCTTAGCCATCATCACAACCCTTGAGTCCTAATTAGGCTGAAGAACTCACTGTAGAGGTGTTCCACAAAGCAATGGGTGAAGATCCAGACACATTAAATGCAGGGGCTCTTCTAAGGAAGGAGGAGGGCAGAAGGGGACACCCAACAAAGTTAATGGGCAATAGGTACAGCCAGGGCTATTTTTTGGCAGGAATGCACAGGAACGAGTTCCGGCTGGCTTCCAAGTTGGCCACGCCCACAGCCTCCCCCCCCCTTGGGTTCCCCAAGTGCCCTGATCCAGAAACTGCCTTCCTTCCCTTGGGTTCCCCATGTGCCCCACAAGCCGCAGGAAGCTGATCCTGGGAGGGAGCTGCACTGTCAGGGGTGTGGCCTAATATGCTAATGAGTTTCTGCTGTTGGGTGTGGCCTATTATGCTAATTAGTTCCTGCTGGGCTTTTTCTACAAAAAAACCCCTGGGTACAGCGTAGACAAAAGGAAATACTCCTTTACTCAGTGGGTAATTATATTGTGGAATTCTCTGCCAGTGGAGGTAGTGATGGCAGTGCCTTGCAAGGGGGTTAGACAGGTTAATGGAGGAGAGGTCCATCAGTGGCTCCTAGCCATGGTGACTAAAGAGAACATCTATATTCATGGGCAGTTTACCTCTGCAACCCAGTGCTGGGAGTCAACATCAGAGGAAGGCCTCAGACTCAGTGTCCTATTTATTGGCATTCTAGAACAACTGGTTGGCTACTGTATGAAGCTGGATGTTGGACTACATGCCAGGTCAACTGGTCTGATCCAGCACAGCTCTTCCCATGCACTTAGAAACTGCTGGGATCTTTATATTCTAGGAAAGGTTGCTTCATTGCTACTGTGCCTCCACAGTCTTATTTCATAGTCAGCAAACACACAGCCTAACCGTTGAGACTGTCTTTCTATTATTCTGCATCCCCTCCCACAAGGTCCCAAACTTCAAGAGTTGAGATCTTACCCCACAGAGCCCAGCCTATGTAGCCCAGCAAGCCTAAGCTGTAACTCTCTTTTCCGTTCCCAACCCCAATAGCCATCCCCTCTGACATCCCCACACCTAGCATGGATCCTCCCCTTCAGCTTCTGGTAGTATTAGAATCCTTAGCCAATAACCTAGCTCTTCCTTCTGTTCCCGTACCTACTTGGTGTTCCATCCTACTTTCAGCCAGCCTATTCTTAGGCAGCAGCAGATGCTCATACCAGTTTGGTGTAGTTGTCAAGTGCATGGACTCTAATCTGGGAGAACCGGGTTTGATTCCCCACTCCTCCACTTGCACCTGGCTGGATGACCTTGGGCAAGCCATAGTTCTGTCAGAGCTGTTATCTCAAGGACAGTTCTGAAAAGAGCTCTCTCAGCCCCACCTACCTCACAGGGTGTCTGTTGTGGGGAGAGGAAGGGAAAGGAGTTTGTAAACCACTCTGAGACTCCTTCGGGTAGTGAAGGGCAGGATATAAATCCAATCTCAATCTCCTCCTCCTACAAAGTAGTACTGGGAGAGGTGCCATATTAGAGCATTGTAATGTTTAAAAACAATACATTGGATGGCAGGAATATTGCAACACTTTTTACATTTATAGCCTACTTTTCCTGAAATTTGTCTGCCAGAATATTGATTTAGAAAATTTATAACCCACCTTTCTACCCTCATCAAGGCCACCAAGGCAGCTAATAATAATAAAACACATATATAAGCACATGTTTAAAAACCATTAAAACCAAACAAAAACACACCATTAAAACAATTAGAACCAAAGCTAAAATTGCATATACTAAAACAATTAAAACATAGGGCAGGAAGAAGAGATGATGGAACAAAAAAATCTCCTTTGGGAGAGAGTTCTAAAGTTTTGATGCCATGACTGAGAAGGCCCTCTCCTGGGCTGGCACCTCCCTATTGTCAGCCGGGGGGGGGGGGGGGGGGACCCAAAGCAAGGCTTTGGAAGACGATCAATGTGGTTGAGTAGGTACAAGGCCGTAAGCAGTTTCTCCCTTCTTTAACTATATGTTGGATCACCAGGGTGGTTTCTTGCTCCATCTACCAAACAGTACTTGTATTCCTCTGCCTGCCTCTGCTTTGTCCTCTGACTGGCAATTTAAGAATCTAGTCCCAAGGCTCCTGGAAATTACTGGTGCATTTGGATATAGAATTCAGCCACAATTTAACTAGCAGCCCTTTCTGTCAGAATTTTAGCCAACCACCCTGTTTGTTGTCACACTGCAGCTTCTCAGGGCATTTCAATAGTACGAGTGCTTTCATCTTCCATTCCCTACCATAGCACTGCCAGTAAGCTTGTAAATTTTGTCCTCACATTTTGTTGAGCTACTGGGGGCCTGGAGGATATTTAGAGAGGTGGCTGAATAAAGCCTGCCCCTGCATTCCACCTCAGGTATTTCAAGGTCTCCCATCCAAGTACTTGCCAGACTCGACCCTGCTTAGCTTCCAAGATCTGACAAGATTGGACTTGCCTGGGCTAGTCAAGTCAGGGCTGGAGAAATCGGATAATTAAAGTGACAAAACATTTAAACAGAGCAATGGGAAAGCGCTTTGTAATTCCTAACAAGGCAAAAGATTATTTCTTCAAATGTAGAAACTGTCTGAGGACAGGAGGAAGCCAGTATGTATTAGAAGAGAGGTGAGAAACAGGAGGTGGGCTCAAAGCTCCAAAATAAATTCACACGGTTGCTGTGTATGTAAATCTCCATTTCATAAGGAACAAACAGCACTCAGTGGCTACAAAGGGAAGCTTTATGGTAAGTCAGACTTTCTTCCAAAACATTTGCTGCCTTCCCTTCAGACACCCCCGCCTTAGGTTAGATTCTACACCAATTGCCCATATCGCTTCTTTAATCTAAATCAACATGTAGTACATGCACATACATGGCCTAGTAGTAAAAGAGCGATGGCATCAAACTAGTCTAGTAAGTAATTTTTTGATTAATAGTAAGGGCAGCATTGGCTGAGTGAAAAGAGCCTTAGGAAAGCATCACAAGTCCAGGAAGAAATGCGCACGCTGACCAGTCCCAGCCTGTTTGCAACATACCTACACATGCTATATTCTTGCAGGATCATGTTCATTCAGAAGCAGGCACATGCAGAGCTAATATGCTGCACCTGACATAGAAAGCCTTTTGCTCTGGGCTGCATAACCTCTCCCTTGGGCCAGTCTTTCTATTAGACTAGGGGGCAAATGTTGATGATACAGATGTGTTCCATAAGCTTTAACCTATTGTGGGCCTGAGTGAACAAGTAGCTTTACAATGCCAACAAGTTTCTTGTAACCTAATTACAGTGAGTCCAAAGACACTAAATAATAAATTACTGGCACAGAATCAAGGCAGCTTTTTAACACACGTGGAGCTCCCTTATACCAAATCAAACCCTTGGGTCCATCACGATCAGTATTGCCTACTCAGACTGGCACTGGCTCTCTGGCTGAGGTCTTTTACATCACCTACTACCTGGTCCTTCTAAGTGGTGATAATAGGGATTGAACCTGGGACCTTTTGCAGATGCTCTACCACTGAGTCATGGCCTTCCCCTTTTGCTTAGAAGTCCTTTGTCCAGCAGGAAACTCCCAGTGTTTCAAAAGGGATGTAGACCAATGTTTAGAAATCTATACCTGATCCCTTTAAGAGACACTTTTTCTGTTTAAATGACACCATCTTTATCTACGGTGAATCACACTTCTCCAAAGGCTGCACTCATTGTGGCACAGAAAGTTAAATGAAAAGCAGAACAGGCCTCAGATAGCCCACAAGAGGTACAAAGGCTTCACTGCATAGTCTCTCTGAAAATACCACCACTCAGTGGTTTGTTCTGAAGCTGGAGCCCTCCACTGGTTTGCCTGGATGCTCCATGTGATAAAATTAAGCTACAGAATACCTTGATGTCACAAAAATGGATAAGAGCACATCACTGTATAGACAGAAGATAATGCTGTACTTGATGTGGCACAGAAATGGCAAGCCAGCGTAGGGATTAAACAGAGCAAAAGCTATGCAAAACATTTTATTTACATTCTTTGCACCAAAATATTGGGAAGGGTGTTTACTGCAGCAACAGAAGGCAAAGGGTAATTTTAGGATGGGTAGGAGAAGATGAAGTATCACAGATATGTGCAAAATGTCGCCAGGCTGGAGCTGCTACAGAGAACTGAACCTTTAGTAAGGTGAGAAAAGGATTCACCAAACAATGGAACGGCAACAAAAGCATAATGCCCTTTGTTATCCCAGTAGAACCTTCACCCCCCCCTCACTTTCTTCTAGCAAATTCCATGATCTGCATGATATAAAAGGGTAGAACTGGAGCCCACTTTTCAAGGAACTGAGTTGGGGAATGTACCATGTTATAGCTGGCAAGTTATCTTGGCCACAGCCAACTCTTGTACAACAGCTGGAAAAATGAGCGACTGGAGGAACAGATCTTCTCCTCTTATGCCTAGTGCTTTTTTGTAAAAAAAAGAAGAAGAGGAGGAAAAAAAGACCACCAGTACTCATCTATAAGGATGTGCTGATTTCTACCAATTCACCCCTTAGGGATTAGGAGGCACCCCCCCCTTCCCCACAAAAGTTGCTGGTATTCAGTACTGTACCATGAATACTGTCACACACACACACAAAAAAGCCTGTACCTTGTCATAACTCCCAACTCACAGTTCTGTTTGGCATGTCAAGGGGGCGGGGATCAACAAAGCTAGCAGACTCAGCCTTCAAGGGGTAAGCCTCGTCCAAGTAGCCAGCGCCTCACCATCTCTAGAAAGAGCTTTCTGCCTAGCTCCATTCCCCCCACATATGCCAGGAACTAGCTGAGTTCTACCTGACCTGCACCTGTGATGTGGAAGGTATAACTGCACACAATAACACTGGATAGCTACAGTCCAAGTGGCCATGATCATTGCTCCTCAGGAAATGACCTGTATTAGAATATCTTCCCATCAAGTAAGTAAGAGTCTCTGTCCTGCAGCTGCAGCAGGCTAAAGTAATTCTTGGTGGCCTGAGGACAAGCTTGCAGCCCCACCCTCAAGGGAAGTGGGAGTGGGGGGAAGAGCCTAAAGTTCATCGGCTTTGTGTGAAAGTGGAGCCACTTTCTGAATGTTCTCTTCTGCCTTTGCTTGATCAAGGGCCTCCTTGGCTCCGGGCTCCACGTTTTCCATGTCTTGCTCGGCCGTATCCTTGTTCCTCTTCTTAGCTTTTGTATTTTTCTTGGTTTTGCCATCTTTCTTCTTAGTTTTTTTCTGCCCCGAAGACGCTGTGTCCCCTTTCTTGCCATTCCATTCCTCTTTCAGGCAGCCTACCGAGGCGAGAAGAAAGAAAAGGAAACAGTGAAATATAGCCTCTATTCCCACTTCAGCATCGCCATTCCCAATATTGTCTCCCGAAGCCAATAAGCTGTAATTTCCATTTGGTGTAAGAGGCATAAAGCAGCACTGCTCCACGGTAACAGCCCAAAACAAAAGCTGTGTAATACTATTTATTAAGATGAACAGGAACAATACAACACATGCCTGGCACCACCAGAGCATCTCTGCAGATGGAACCACTTTTGCCCATTTCTGGAGCATGACTTTCTCACTTCCTGTGCTCTGCCACAGCCCAAAAAGTCCCCTGAAATTCTGCACCCAGGGATTTCTTGTCCCCTTGGAGAAGCATCCTTGGGGGTATCTGGGGAGGCAGCTGCATGAAAAGAGACAGTCACACTCTGCAGTTGAAAATCATTCTGTCCACACACACACACAAAGAGTCCTGGTGGATCCAAGCAATGATATAGAGGCTTTCGAGGTCTCTGGAACTCTTACTCAGGTTAGATTAAAAAAAAAGTTATGGGGAAAAAAGGATTGTTCAGGCCATGACCTTAAGGTCTTTCTCTGCACCCTAGAAAGGATGCTCTACCAGTGCCAGTGAATACAAGAAAAGGCTCGTATCAGGTTGTACCAACAGCCTTCCAGGAAGAAGGGGGAAAAACGGCTACCACTCAAGTGAAAAAACACAGCACAGCATTTGATCAGCTGTGAGTCCTCAGTGTTTTCAACTGGATGGCATTAATTTTTTGCTTTTTCTCCCAGAAGAAGATCATGGGTGCTACCTGATGAACACATGAAGCTGCCTTCTACTGAGCCAGATCACTGGTCTATCATAGCCAGTATTGCCTAATCTGACTGGCAGTGGCTCTCCGGGGTCTCAACCAGAGATCTTTTACATCCTTTGCTACCTGATCCTTTTAACTGGAGATGCCAAGACTTCAACCTTAAGATGTTCGGTATGTAGAGTGTATGTTCTACCACTGAGCACACCCTGTTTAAGTTAGTGGTTATTAGGATGAAGGGGACCTGGGTTCAACTTCTGGACCCAGGCATGATCCTCATACAATGACCTTGGGCCAGTGACCTTTTTTTCCCTGCCTACCATATGGAAGTTGCGAGGATAAAATGGGGGCAGGTGGGTACTATCTTGAGCTTCTCTAATTCTTACCAATATGATAAATGAAGACACAAATAGTTGCATTAGGACTTTACATAGTAGTTGATCAATTATATCTACCAATGTATAAAACAGTCGTTCGGGGGCGGGGAGAGCATTTTTGGTGATACACACATGTGGTGAAGCAGACAGTCTTGTGAGAATGCCTCTTCCAAAATGGCACACCCCAGCTTCAGTCTACGTAAGTATTTGCACTTCAAATTAATATTAATAATAATAATAATAAAGACCATCCACCTGATTACTCAGGAAAACCTTTTTATTCAGCTAAAATGCTTTTAGCTGAACCTAATGATTGCCTCAACTTTGCAAAGGACTATATTTCTAAGTCAACTGTAGGAGTGGCTTGCAACCTTAATCCCCTTCATTCTCATAACCCTAGGAATCCGACAATGAAAACACACTTCTCCAGGTGAGCAGGGATTCAAAGCCACACCCCTGGTCTAGCGTCTTGTCCTATCCAGAGTGCCAACACTCCTGCCTATAAGTGGCCTTACTCCCAACACCAACTATCAGCAGCCCAGCACAGTTTAAAAAAACCCAAACCATTACTGAGTCCCAGTCTACAGTGGGCTGGGAGCACACGTGCCCCTGAAATCCAACAACTATAAGCCATAGGAGGGCAACTCACTGGCATCTTTTCCTTTCAAAACGTGATTTGCACAGAGGAACTGAGAAATGTCTTCTTCCTGGTGGTTTTTGTACCAGTCTTCGATAACATCTTCATATTCCTCCACCATTGTATCACACTAGTAGATAAGGATACACTCGATTAGAAAAAAACTTTTTCAAGGAAAGCTACAAATACAAGGCAGTGCCTTTCAGTGTACCTCATATTATAGCTGCTCACAGAATTTCTAAACATACAAGTAGGGAACCCCAGGGACTTGCAGGTAGCATCTTTCCCCCCATAGCCCCTTTCCTATCTATATATCTAATTCCCAAGTGGTCCACCCCCATGTGGATATCTAAATCCACATGGGGGGGCACTTGGGGGGCAGGGAGGTTTCTCTACACACAGGGGGGACTCCCCCCGTGTGCAGAAAAATCCTAGAAGTAAAAAAACTTTCGGGGGGATACTTAAATTCCCCTGAAAGTAAAAGAGTGTCCCCTGTGCATGTGCAGGGAACACTCTGGGAACTGTGGCGGCCTGCGGTTGGGAGGCCTCGCCGCTGGTGCTGGGGGGGGGAGGCGGCGGCAGGGGAGAAATGCCGGGCCCGAGTGGCTTCAGCCACTTGGGGCCGAGTGAGAGCAGGGCGGGGGGGGGGGGCGGAGGAGGCTGAAGCCACTCAGGCCGTGGAGAAGGGCGGGGGGAGGAGGAGGAGCGGCCCGAATGGCTTTGGCCACTCGGCCGTGGAGAAGGATGGGGGGGAGGGGCGGGAGAAGTGGCAGCCCGAGTGGCTGACAGCTTCTCCCTCCCCCGCGAGTATTGTGGATCCCCCCCTTCTTGTTATTTTCTATTTTCCTTCCCTAAGAATCCCATAGCCTCTCCCCTTTCCCTGCTTCCTTCTCTTTCCCACCCACCGACCTACTTTTACAATGACCTGCCCAGCATTGGGCTCAGTGTAACAGAAAACAAGGCTTAGAAGGCTCAACAACATTGTGGTGGCGGCCCAGGAACCTCCAAAATGGCCACTGAGAATTCAGTGGGCATTCTTTTAAAGCTACAGGTGTTTCTACTACTTGGGTTTCTTTTTTTAATTTCATATTTTTCAGCAAACCTGGGACTTCCTTCAAGTTTGTAGAGAAATCCCTCCTATCTGTCCCTAGTTCCATTTTGCAGCTCTATCAAACCACATTCTATGATCCAGTTTGGAATGAGATATATGCATCGCACAATTTCAGTACATAACACTGTTAATTGTGAAGCAGATCAGATGAAGTGCTGTACAAAAGGAACCCTTCTTACAAGCTAAAAAAAAGAAGTACAAATTGAGTAGAGTAGTGGCTGTGTTGGGAAAGACTCCATGTGAATCAGCCATAACTTATGTGGCCTTGAGCAACCCATTCTTTCATATGATATATCGTTCATGTAACACTGCTTTAAACCACTGGTCTATCAAGCTCAGTATCTGCTGGCAACGGCTCTGCCCCCTAAGGCTCTTCAGCTAGAGACTCCAGTGAGCCTGTGTGCAGCAGAATGTCAGATGATGACCAAAGAGACCGAAACTCAAATCCACTCTTAGCTATTAAGCTTCCTGGCTGACTTTGGTCTAGTCATAAAGCCCTGCTTGCTATACTCACTGTTAAAATGTCAAGAAAGCAGCTGGGGTGATGAAACATGACTTCTGCCAAGAATACTAAATGAGAAACTGCAATTTGTCCCCCTCCTCACATATTTAAAATTAAGGAGCCGAATTTACACCATGGTTGCCAAACTGTACAACTACAGCATATACCCTGTTCTGCTTCATATGAAGATCCATCCACTGCTGGTTGGTCATTTCTCACCCTCTCCAGTTCTCAAACTAAAGAAAGGTTGTTATTTTCACTACTGTTAATGAATCTACCAGATGCTCAAGGCAGCAACTGGCAGTGCTGGACTGGGAGGAATTCTGTGGACATTTTCTTCTGGGGTGGAGGCAGAGAGGGCTGCAGAAGCTCTGCAGATGAATTTCAGCAGGAGGACACAGCTTGGAGAGGCAAGGAGTGTGTGGGGAAAGAAGCTTCACACACAGACTGCACAGAGAGGTGCACACAGCAGAAACACACTGAGTGCTGGAAGAGGGACTCGGAAATGGCATTAGGAGGGCCACAGCCTCTTGCAGCCAACCAATCGGATGTCAAGATCCACTGAAAAGGAAGAGAACCTTAAACCCTTCTGGATACTCTGCAAAGCAGCCAGCAATACACCTTTGGCTGCTGTTCTGGCCACTCTTGCCCTTGCCCAGAAGATCACCTGGAAGCTTCAGTCCTTCTGAAGTGCTTCACTGGCAGCTACCCTCACCCTTAAACTAATCCAAGCACCATACCTGTTTCTTTAGGTCAGCCACTTCTGCAGAAGTTTCATTCCAAAGCTCGTAAGGAATATCCATCACCACTTTCACTCCTTTATGCACCAGGTTATGAAGAGTTTCAAATGTCTCAGACATGCCCTAATGCAATACGAGAATTCAAGTTAACAGACATGTTTTGGAGGAGGAATTTCTAAGCACAATTAAATGGAAACAATACAGGACATACAACAAACCATGCAATGATTAGAAAGCAATGTAACAAACACTATGAGACATGGCATATTATAAACAAGGCAAAAACTGGGTTATGGAATTTAGAAAATAATGCAATAATGACAGGATACTTTGTACAATAAACAGGTGTTATAAATAACAGCCCTATTCCCTTTACGAAAGTGCCTCTCTGAACAATTCCATTCTGAAAAGGAAGGGCAAGGGGTACAATCCGGAATTCACCTGCAGTCATCTCTCTCCTAAAAAGACGACATCAGTGCCTTCAAAGTAATGCCAACAGATCACCATATCACAGACATTTCCTTTCCTTCAAGATGGTCAAGCAAACCAAGTTAACTATTTCATGGATTATTGGTTCTATCCCTTCCTGTAGGAATATTAAAAATGAGCAGGCATTTCCACCATGGCGGAAATGTGGAAGAGCTATGTAATACTGGGAAATGACCTTTATTATGCTTTCTAAAGGAATTGGTCACAACACTGTTGGTATGCATGAGCTATTTCTATTAAACTACGCCACTTCTATTCCAAGCAAATTTTGGGAGTTTGCTGTACATGCTGTCACATCTGCCAGGTTAGTATCTGCTAAACTTTGGAAACCAAAAAAAAATCCATTTAGACAATCTTTGATAGATAAAGTTAAGGATTTTATTTACTTCAAAGGGAAGGAGACTTTTCAAGCTGTGATGTAACATGGAAACAAGCCTTAAATCATATGGATTACATAAATCATATGTAACCTCTTCTTTGCTTTTTTTGTTTGCTATGCTAAATTTCCTAGTAGATTCTTTTCTCTCGGTCTGTTTGTAAATTGGCATGTATTTGTTAATATCTTTTTTTTTTTTAATGAGCAGGCATTGTTTCTTAAAACCTTAGAAACAAGATCAAAATTTGTTGGTGTTTGCTGGGGCCAAGGGAGGGAATCTGATAGAAGTCTTTCTGTTCTAGGAAGCTTCACACCTGGATCCATTTCTCCTATTCCCTCCCAATAGCTCCTGACCCTAACCCCCCGAAGTTCCACTTCAACATATATCTTGAAGCACAAGTTATTCCACACTGAAGAATTCATTCCACAAATGTCATTCTGCTTCTCCTGTATTCAAAACAGTTTCACAAAAAATGCATCACATAACACAGTAAAACATTGCAAATAATAATAAAACTAGGAAATAACAATCAATTAACAGATTTATAGAACAGCCAAATATCAAGCAAAATAAAAGTGCTTTACAGTGTTTATGGAGAATCAGGTAGGATGTGGCCTCTCAGCCAAATCTCATCTGGGAGCTAATTCCAAAGTAAAGTGGCCACCACAGAAAAGGCCCAGTTTCTTCTGGCCACATCTGATAAAAATTACCAGCAAGTCCCAATCATAACAGGTGTGAGGGCACAGCATTTATTTTCTACTGGGAGATTTGGAGGAGGGGGCTGCACAGTGCAGGATTCTAAATTTCCAGGGCTTTGGGCAATACTTAGTATTGCTCCAGAAATTTGTAATGCTAGAAAGACAGTACTAAAGAAGGACTGCTTACCTAAGGGAGCTCTGAAATAAAAGGACTAAGGTATAAAGCCCCCCCCCCATGCAGGGCAAGTAAAAGTTTCTACTAAACAAAGATTAAGAAAACCTCCATCTCACCAAAGTGAGTGGGCTATAACTTGGCCCAGAATAGGTTGAATTTGTGAAGTGACCCTAACTTTTGTCCCCACCCACCCCCAAACTGCAACGGAGCTTGGCTGTTTCTTTGAATCTGCTCTCTGATATGGGTACACATTGTTCTGGGACGCTTTGTGTGGCACACTATAATCCAGTTTATAAAGGCTGGCAGCTACATAGGTAACCCTGACTTTATGGCCTTCCTACTCCCTTCTAGCTCTACCACTGAAACCACAGAATTCCCACCAAAGTGAATATATTCCTTAACTTGCATGGTGTTAAAAGTGCTTATGATTATTTCTAAGCCAAATGCTTCTACATCTTATTCACTGTAGAGTACTCCTTCTGTAGGAATTTTCTTCTTGCTGTGAGAATGTCTAGTTTTCTCAGCTCATCAAGTGCATAATCTTCTAGACACTGGACTGACGAACGCAGAACCAAGATAATACACTAACAAAATAATAAGAAGGTAGCGTTTTGTATCTTGCCTTGCTCCCAAAATGGGGGCTCTTCAAGGCAGAGCAACTTCTTTAGCTGTGCTATCTGATTTTGAAGTCACCAGCCAAGCACTTGATTCCAAATTTAGCACTGCAATCCTATGCAATGTTACTCCACAAAGATCATTGAAATCAACGGACTTAAACTGGAGTAACTCTGCATACGATGGCACTGTAAGGCTTGTAAGAAAGTCCACTGCAGCAAACTCTGGAAATGCAAGAATTGTTGGAACGTACCAACCTTTGCAAACCGGTTGCTTCCTGTCCTCTCTTTGTGCAGGTTGTACGTCAATATCCTGTTGCAGATGTTTTCTTGAACATCAATTAGGCGAATGTCCCTGCAGGGAGAAAAGGGTGTTAGTGAGTGGAAAGATGTCTCCAGTATCAGAACTAGTAAATACCAGCTAGAAAATTGAACTCTATGATTACAAACTTGAAAAAAATAGGTCAGGATGGGGCCAGTGGCCTGGCTGACTGATGAGCTGCTATTTTCCTAGGTGTCTTGCCATCAAAAATGCCTTACACATTTTTAGCATCATTGCTGGTAAGATTTTCTTATTTAGAACTTTCTTCTCTCATGCTTACTACATAGTGAAAGGAACCAATACTATCTCAGCTGTACCTCAGTAATGAGTCACATGGCCATTTTCAGCCCATTACTGATTACATCCTGCATCGACTATGTCACCTGGTAGCCCAGTGAAGGGATTCTTCCATCACTTCATCCATCATATCAACACAAAGCTCTGAGTGAGAGGTTTGTCAGATTAAGACCACAAGAAGAGCCCTGCTGGATCAGGCCAATGATCCATCTAGTCTAGCATCCAGTCTCACACACTGGCCAACCAGTTACTCTGGAGGGCCAACAACAGCGCACAGAAACCAAGGTTTTCCCTTGATGTTGTCTCCTGGCACTGGTATTCAGAGGTTTACTGCCTCTGCATGTGGAGGTTCCCTTTAGTTACTATGGCTCGGAGTCATTGATAGACTTATCCTCCATGAATCTGTCTAATCCCCTTTTAAAGTTGTCTATGCTGTGGCCATCATTACATCCTCTGGCAGCAAATTCCATAATTTAGACACTCATTGTTTCCTTTTGTCCATCGTGGATCAACTACCAATCAACTTCACTGGGATTTTTTGTTCCCATGTGCATTAGTTTACACTCAACCAATTTGTGGAGAACCTCATGGATCACTTCACAGTCAGCCTTGGTTTATACCATCCTGGAAAATGTCGTGTCAATTGCCTACTTAACCATTACAGTGCTCACCCCCAGATCTAGATTATTTAGAAACTAAATAGCACCAGTCCCAATGAATAATCCAGCAGAGCCAAAGTGGGCATATTATTTAGTACAGAGGACTATATATTTATCAGGAGCTGCAGGCAAGAGCCGATTTGTGTATCAAGTTGTTTCTATTCACCAACTTGCTGAGATTTTTATCAAATGGCTGAATACAAACAGCAGCCCAGGAATGTTGTACTATATCTTTTAGAGAAGATATGCTTGAAAACATTTTTAATTTTGAAAAGGGATCTTTCAAAAACACATCACTGTATCCATGAGAACTAGAAACACCAAGCACAATCCAGTGAGAGATGGGCATGCATAACCCTGGGATCTAAAGTACTATATGCACAGCAGCTCTAACAGTTTTAGTGAAATTTTGAAATGCCCAACTTATTTTGATTTCACTGCTACTTTGCTGGCAGTTACACAAAGGTAACTCATGGGTGACACAGAGCCTGCACAGTATGAAATGAAATTTCCTTTGCAGGAGAAACAGGCCATGAACAGTTTCTGAGAATAGGAACATACAGCCTGAAGCTGCCTTATACTGAACCAGACCATCGGTCCATCAAGGTCAGTATTGTCTTCTCATATTGACAATGGCCCCCTAGGGCCTCAGGCAGAGGTCCTTCCCCTTTCCCTACCACCGGGTCCTTTTAACCAAAGATACTGGGGACTGAGCCTGGGATCTTCTGCATGCAAAGCATAAGCTCTTCTACTGAGCCACAGCCTCTCCCTGTCACAGTGCAATCCTAAATAGAGTCAAATCCCTCTAAGCTTACTGACACTGCAGCTCTGCTGAGAACTGCAATGAGACTCTGTATGTCTAAACATTTAAGAAACATACAATTAAAAGTATTAGATCTTTTTTGTAAGGGCAGAAAGGTGGGATACAAATTTTGAATAAAATAAAAATGGGAGTAACACAGACCTATCCGCTGAAATATTGCAATAATATATGGTATAAAGAATCACTGCTTCCACATGCCCATCACGAGCCCCATTCACTTACGATTTTGTGTACTTTATTTGAGATCCCCTGCCATCCAAGAAGCCATACTTCGTGTCAATCACTTCCTTCGTCTTGCCAGTTTCATCAAAGGAGGATTTTAATTCCAATGCCACAATCTTGCAGACTATAAGAAGATTGAAAGCAGTTAGACTGTAAGATCTGACCAACAGTAGACTGGGGTGTTCTTATAATACTGGTATGCTATACTGCTCAAATGCCTGCATATATTTGAACAGCAGAGGCATTACAGTAAATAATAACAAAAATAAGATCCACCCACCCCAATCACTCAACAATATAACACATTACTGGTAAAAGATCAAACTTGCGTTGACATATTTGTACACTTTCAAAAGAAGTATGAATGTGTCAATATTTTCATGTATATTATGAAGGTACCAATTTGTCAAGGAGCTGAAATAGACCATGGCCCCACTATCAACTGTACACTTTGTTTCAAACTCAGGTCTACTGCCTTGAGATGGTAAGTTTACCAGCAGCCACAAGCCTCTCTCAATGAAGCCTCTCTCAGTTTTTTTGAACTAGGGCTCTCTTTCCAAACTTTTCCTACTTTCTGAGCCCCCTCCCCAACCCCCTCCCCCATCTCTTCCGACATTCTGTTTGCCAGGTGAGTACAATAAGATCCTTGTGTGCAGGATCCTGACAGCAGGAGCATTCCCCATTTTTGGCAATCCCATCCACACTGGAAAAGTCTAGTCAAATATAAAGAGGGCTTGAACTCCAATGTGCCTGTCCCCTCTAGACTGCAGCTGTGGAGAAGAAAAGAAACTGGGCCAGGGGCCTGTACTCCATAAACCCGAAACTGGCTTTTCCCTGTAACAGAAAAAGTTAACATACACCTAGACTGGCCAATGTTTTATTACATTTATTTTATAAATGTAAATATAAATAAATAAATAGGGCTGGTAAACATTTGTGTAATTAACTTCTAGTGACCCATCATTTTTACCAAGAGTGCAGAATTTATTTAAAAGAGGGAAGATCTGGCACTTTTATACTGATGTTACCAATATTAATATTTCTTGGGATCTCTGGAAGATTCATATTCTTTACAGCTGACACAGCCCGAGCTGGGGCTCCTGCTAAACCAGCCTCCGAATATTCCAGTTTCTTTTGGGCATCGATCTGTGTGACAATTTCATTCATACTGGTCTCTAAATCCATTCCACCCATCACCATTTCAGCCAGGATATTATGAACCTTATCTACGTGGAAAATTAAATCCAATTCATAGACATTCTCAAAACACTTGTCTAATGTTTCTACAAACACCTGTATTAGATCTAAAATGCCCAGCTTACGTTCTGAAGAATCAACACATAAGACAAAGTACAATGTAGTAGCCATGCTCCTTCAATTCCTGAAGTAATATCCTGCTTTTGGTTCGTTCTCTGGTGCCCCATTAATGGACATACCAGAACTACTTTTTTTCTTTCAACAAGTCGTGATGTTAAGAAGAATTTCAAGATGACCCACCTCCACTTCATCATCACTGCTAAAGACATCAAGAACTTATATCTCATCATGCTCATGTTCCTGCCCCAGAAATAGGAATGCCCTCCAAATTCTTTAACAAAGAACTTTCTATGTTTGCATCTTTTCCATAATTTGATTTTACACAGTCAAATGATCTACAAAACAAAAATTGCACAAAATCTGTCTCCTAATAGACGTTCAGTCATGACTAATGGTAACTGATGTATTTTCCCTGTACTCACTACTTTAGCCCTTCTAGCCCTATCACTACAAGGCTGCCTCTGTCATTCATCCAAAGGTCTCTAAGACAAAACCCTTCTTTAGGTCAACAATATACATCTTCATTCCAGTTTTCTGAGTCCCCAAGCTTAGAACTTAGCCTTGTATCATTTAACCTCATATAGCAGGAAAACCACACATATAGTGTCACATGCAAAAGATGCACACACTTCAATACAGGTAGATATGCTGTAAAACTAATCAGAAAGCCACAACTAATAAGTACTTGTTAATACATATAAGGTCATGAAACCCACAGGTGTGCAGCTATCACACAGGACAACATCCATGCAGATTCCATACCATTTTGTAGAGTGAAGCACTTTCTGATAATATTTAATATATGAAGCCGCTCTCTGAGAAAAGGACTTGTTCTGGGCTGCCAAATCATTTTTTTTGGGGGGGGGGGGATCCCTAGCAGGGCACACATCTGTAATCACAGAACTTATGTCTCATTTCTAAGGGCAACTTCCCCCTTCGTTGTTAGGACTTTTTGTCCAATATTATATTAGTGATAATTTAAAGTTATGGCTCTTGCTTTCTGGAAAGAAGAGGCTGCTTCCTCTAGTTTAAAATATTTATTACTAAAGGATAAAGGGAAATGGGATTAGCTACAAAAGAAACAAAACATGCTTTCTTAAGAGCAGCATTGTGCTCCATCTGCACACTAAGCCATCCTACAACAAAGTGAGAGATTACAATGGAGGATCTCTCCTTCTTCTTGACCCCTGAAAGGAAACATCTGATATCAGTCACCAATCAGTACAACAATACCCCTCTAGGTTTCCCTGGCTTGCACTTAATTGGCCAGCTGCCAGGTACTTCTTCCAGGTTAGCCTGAGAAACAACAAGTTACATAGGTTAACCCTATAATGACTAAAATGGTCAGGTCTTGTCTTACATACTCATTTTTCCAACATTCATTACCTGCAATACAGGGGCATGTGGCTTCACATCTAACTCAAAACCTCTCTTTTCAACATTGTATTTGCCTTAGAATCATAGAATCATAGTTAGATTATCCCATTACCGCCTTACCCCATTAATATTTATCCCCCCCCCCCCCCCGTAAACAAGTTTAAATGTCACTGTATTCGTCCACGAGCATCCTTTCCTACGTTTGTCTCTCCCCATCCTATTGCCCGTTCTTGATTATGAGTCCCATCTAGCTTTGCTTAGTGTCATCCTGTAAATCGCCATAAATAATAATAGTAAGCAGCTTCTGATGGACTCGATTCCCTACGTGAATTTCTTTATCCTATCTCAAAGTTTTCCAGGCTAACAGCCATCATCACACAGTGTATCCATGACTCTTCAGCCACTACGCAGGATATCCCTGCGGATGCTTCCTAACCACTCGGTATTTCTCCATCCATCCATCCATCCCACACCCCCCCCCTCACCTTCGCATTTACTAGGCAGCTTCACCCAATCGCTGTCGTCGGCGACGGCTCCCCCCAGCCCAGGGGCCGGCACCAGAGGCAGAACCACCAAGAGCACCGCGGTGGGACCCCAGGAAGCCATGTGAGTCCCCTGCTTGGGCTGCCACGCTTCCACCGCCCCCCAGCATACACTTCCTCCCGCCCAGCGCTTCCGGGAACCTCACCTCTCTCCAAGTGTAACTATAACAACCACAAACACCGGCCAATCTCAGCCAGGAACGTGTCACAACCCACCAACCGACAGCGGCATACCACTAGTCCCTTAAGTTACCATCCAATCAGAGAGTCTCGAAACCACTCACTTCCTCAATGGGGAACGCGGAAAGCTTTCTTTCCCAGCGCAGCCAATTGAAGCGAGACTTTGACTGGTCTGTGATTGGTGCGCCTTTGCCCCTGCCTGCTATCCCCGCACCTTTCATTACAAAAATTCCATTCTCAGGTTACCGGTAGGATTCTTTAGTATTGTTATTAGCTCTAATTCTTATTGTGAGTCAGAACATTGGCCTACCTAACTCACTTTGCGTCCTGTTCCTGCGGTGGCAATGGATGGTTCTTCAGGTCGGATGTCAGTCAGGGAAAAGGATTGAACCCAACATTTACTACATATAAGGTATGTGCTCAGCTGCTAAGCCCTGGCCCTGATCCAGACTTTTGCAGTGTGCTTCAAGCGGTGTTGTTTTACACAGGTCAGTCCACTGTCCGGTAGTAAATGTGTTGTACAGCTAATTCACACATGTGCATACATTATTTCATAACCCCTTGCTCACATCACCACCTGAGTACAAATTGTATTTTAAATGTAACATCTGTAGTAAACCTAAGCCATCAGTATGCCTGGACGCTAACTTTAATGACTTCTAATAATACAGTGAATATTTTTCTGCTAAGGGCTTCAGGGATCTCTTCTAGTATAATGAACTGGAATAAAATCTTAGATGTGTTTAAAACACTGCTAGACTCTTAATTTTGCTGCAACACACTAATGTAGCTACTCCTCTGGGATTTGTAAAGTTTGCTTAATTTACAAATATACAAGCAGAGCATAAATGGAAGCAAAAGGTACACCTGAAAACCAGTGCATCACTTCAAGTGCACACTTCCAGCACTGGAGCAAACAAAAACCCCGCATCTCATGGTGCTTTACCTTCCACCAACTCAGCTCTCTCTTTCTGCCTTTCTCCAAATTCAAGCCTTCCAACTTGTGTTTCACATATTAGGCTGCCAAGCACATCTTTGCAGGTAAATTGCCTCTTCAAAGGACCATACATAGTCATGAATAAATCATATTCTGATGTCAGGTCTCAGATTGCAATCATGCATCATTTTAGACACAATCATAGTGAAAAACAGATTTACAGTAACTGGACAGCAAGTTCAGTAATACAAAGAGGACTACAACAATCACAGATATATCACATGGTAATAGAATGATTACAAGAAGTTTATTTATTTTACATTCCTCACTTAACAAGGATCATAAAGTATGATACACCTGATTTCCCATCAGGATTTGTGCTCAGACAGAGCATGGGTGTCTGGCTCGCTCACAGCCTAGTCAGTTATTGGCATCAAAGGAAAACAAATAGAAGGCCACAGCAAAAACAGCTCTTCGAAGCCGTCTTTACTCAGTTAAAGTCTTTCTTCCTCTCCAGGATAAGTAATCATTTTTGAACGACCTGTTCGTTGATATGAGTGTTCTCTGAAACTCTGCTTCGATTTGGTGTTCACTGATTGCTGTAGTTCAGGCCACTGCAAGGTTTTAAACTAGTGGAAAAACTCAAGAGGTTTTTCTTCTGATTAAACCAATTTAGGATTGTGTGGTAAATTATCTTTAATCCTGCAATCCATAGCTCTTGGTGCTATTCATGGTAAATGTACACTGGAGTAGAATGAAATCTGACTTTGTATGGAAGAACTGCAGGACAATTGTGGGACTTCAGATGTGGCAACGAGTCTTCTCTGAAAGGAGAGAGGGATCATTTTGACAAGCTGAGAGATTCATTGATATATTTGTTACATCTGATTCCCATCCTCCAAGGAGCTCAGGGTGGTATGTGTGAAGCTACCCTTTTTATCATCACAACAACCCGGTGAACTGAACTTTTCTTTTAAGTACAGGGAACATATAACCATGAGTGAATTAAGCACAGAGGATATGACTTGTCTGAAGCGAAGAAGAAGAGATTGGATTTGTACCCCACCTTTCACTTGGTGTCTCAGAGTGGCTTACAAACTCCTTTCCCTTCCCTCCCCACAACAGACACCCTGTGAGGTAGGTGGGGCTGAGTGAGCTCTGACAGAAACTGCTCTTTTTCAAGAACAACTGTGCCAGAACTATGGCTTGCCCAAGGTCATCCAGCAGGTGCAAGTGGAGGAGTGGGGAATCAAATCTGGTTCTCCCAGATTAGAGTCCACGCACTTAACCACTACACCAAACTGGCATTTTAGTTGAGTGGGAACTGGAACCCAGGTTTCCCCAGCCTCATTCTCAATAGAAATGGAAGACAGTGAACATTTCCCACACTTCCCTTGCAACAAGATTCATATTTTTGATCTTCTCCCAAGCAGAAATCAGCACTGTTGTCATTTTAAATTTGGAGAATAGCATAGGCAGTGATGTTTTGCATTTTGATCATAATACAACAAAGGCGATAACCACAGTAATAAACTACAAGAGTACAAAAACACTGTAATGATGCAGAGAAAATTAATGTCAACACAATTTACATCAATGACACAGAATTAAAGAGAAACAGTACATAAGAACTTGATAACAAACAGTCTTTCTTTCCTTCTCAGGCACAAGGTCCACAGACAAATTAAAGGACAAGTAAATATCAATACATCACATACAAGGAAAAATATCTATTACAATAAATGCTTCTTCTTTACTTAAGGCACAAGGCTCACAGAATCTTCAAGAACAAAGTATCCAGTAAAGAGAAATACAAAAAATATTTCTTTTTTATTTAAGGCACAAGGCTCACAAAATCTTCAAGAACAAAGTATCCAGTAAAGGGAGACGAAGATGCCAGCTTGTTCTCTTCATTTCACTAACGCTTCCTCAGTGAACTCAGTTCTCAATATGTAAAGCACATAAGTGCTAATATTAACTTGCAAAACTAGATCAAGTTCCCAACGTGTTCAGCATCTAGAATTCATTTCCATAACCTTTCAGTTCCCAAGACAAACGGGCTACCGCTTATTCCTCACTTTTGAAGCGAGGAATGAGCAGTAGCCCTTTATTTGTCTTTTAATTTTTTCTGTGGATCTTGTGCCTGAGAAGGAAAATTCTTATGTACTGTTTCTCTTTAATTAGGTGTTATTGATATAAATTGTGTTGACATTAATTTTCTCTGCATCATTACAGTGCATTTTGATCATCACATGGGCAGCAACAGAGAATTCATCTGCTGTCCTTTCAGATTACCCACTGAAGAGATCCCACTAACTATGGTTAGACTTAATGAAGGACTAATCTTCCTGAAGCTGCTGGAACTGGAGAGTAACTAGTACTCCATTATAATTCTATTGTTTTGCACTGGCATCTTCTGAAGGACTGGGTACATATGCTCTTATTTATTTATCAGCAGCTATTTCATCAACTTAGTTCACATTGCGGGAGAGTATTTTTAGTTACACATTGTGTGTTAGAATTATTCTCACCTCTTGTAAAGGAACCAACAAGTAATCAATACATCAGTCATGAGAAACTTGAACAGCAACATTCGGATGGCCAAAAGGAGCAGAGTCTGAGAATAGATATGTTGAATTTCAGTGGATGATATCTGGTCCTGGGCTGCCACCAAAAAGTAAATAAGATAATGAAAACACTGCAGAGCAACCTTCACAGCAGAACTATATCCACAGACAGGTACGCACCTCCTCTAGTAACCTGTGGATAGGCCTGTCTACCTTTTCTCTTAAACATGCATGAGTGCACTTCAATGCATTGTCTCCTGGACCATCTGCATTCTGCTTCTGTAAACTACAGACAAGTTTTTCAGAGCCTTTACCAGCATTGCAGGGATTCTCCAACAATTTCAGTGGTGCTTGCTTGCCTTTCAATGTGTGTAGAAGAACTGGAAAAGGTTTGGTGTCTCTTTAGAGTCAGAACCCCAGACATGACTTGCTTTCCCCCAGCTCTGTGTGAGATAACCATACAGTGCTTCATGTCCAGTCATAGTAAACTTGAAAAAAGAAGAGCTAGATTTGAGTTCAGTAGCAGATTAGAGACCAACAAAATTTTCGGGGTGCAAGAGTCAAAGCTCCTGTTGTCAGATACCCTGAAAATGTTGTTGGTCTCTAAGGTACTACTGGACTTGAATCTAGCTCTTCCTTTTTATGTATTATCTTCTTAGATATCTTAGATATATATAATCTTCTTAGAGAAGAAAAGACTTATTGGAAAAGATGCTAGGAAATGCCAGGAAACTGCGAAGGCTGTAGGAAAAGAGACAGATCCAACATGAGGTGGATTGACTCAATAAAGGAAGCCACAGCCTTCCATCTGTAAGACCTGAGCAAGGCTGGTAAAGAAAGGATGTTATAGAGGTCATTAATTCACAGGGTCTACTTGCCATAAGCTGGAAACGACTTGACGACACATAATACACATAGTTTCTAGTCTGTATAATTCCTCATTTGTAAGTAATTTGTAATACCTTGAATAAACTTTTGTTGGTCTTAAAGGTGCCACTGGATTCTAAATTTGTTTTACTTCTTCAGACCAACATGGCTGACCACCTGGAACTATTTGTAATTGTAGTTAACCATCCAGTGTTGCAAGTCACAGAAAGGGGTGGGTGCCACCAACTTTTGTATACAAGTTACAGTTATGTTCAGTAACAAAAAAAACGTGTATAAGTTTTTAAGGGGGATCATATTACATTCACAGTCACCTTACTTTCAAGTAAATATGGTAATCAAAATATGATTTGTGTCTTATAACCTTATCTATTGACTAAACAAGAACTTTTATACATCAAGTGAAGAGATAATCATCAATAGGCATTTGAATAGCTAAAACTAAAGGTGTATGTTAAATGGCTAGAAAATTATTGACGATTGACAGACTGCATGCTGATGGTTATTAGCTATAATAATTTGTGATAAACCTTATCTCCTCGAGTGAGTTCTTGAGTTAGGCAGATGGAATGACACCTGAAAAGGAGCTGACTTCTGAGTTTTGCGTCTGGCTGGAAGAAGCTTTCTGAGGAAGCTAGAACAGCAGTGTGATTTTCAGGGAAATTGATTTTGCTTTAAAGCATTGTTTGTGGGCGTGCTTGTTTTTTCTCTCTCCTACTTAATGTGTATATTTGAAACTAAGGAAGCCCCTTTCTCAGCTTGGCTTGGCTTCCATACACAAATTTTTTTTTGGGGGGTATTAAAAGCCCTCCAGTGAAGGGGGTGGGGGCACCACAGAGAAAGTTCAGAGGAAAATCCCGTGTGAATTCCCCATTGCTTCCTCAGCATGTGCAATGGCAGCTAGTGTGGAATAGAGAATCATTGGCATGTTGAAGTCACCCCAAAATGCCACAAGGGTCTCTCAGTGTTCAGATCTAGATAGCAGTGTTTTCATCCCTTTAACTAGCACACCATTTTTAATCCCTTTTACATATAGTGTATATACTTTTATAGTTCTGGAGTTAATTAATTCTTCATTGCATGGGAGGCAAAAGCCTTGTAATATTTTAATTCCTTTCCCCATGAAAAACTGGCTCCAGCTCAGAATTCATAATGTACCAAGACTGGGAAGTAGGAAAAATTTCTGCTTACTTCTGTGGTTTTCATCCAAGCATGAATCTTCTATACTTTCTTCTATAAGGCAAAAGAAATATTAGACTGTTAGAAAGCTCAATAAAACTCCTGTTTAGTTATAAGCCTCTGTTTTGCTGGGTTATTCAAAGTCTCCAAGTTGATTGCTGAGTTGAAGTTCTTGAAATGTATGCATTCTGTCCTCAGCTTTCAATTTTTAGGGCGAATCTGCACAAATGCATATAGTAGATTGGGAGAGGGAAGGCTCTGTGGATGTAGCAGGAGGCATGCACCCAGAACCACTGGTGCAACTGCAGCAGCTAGATGTAGGGGATTCCCATGGGCTATTTATAGTTTGGTTAGAATTAAATTGTTTTTTGCTGTGGTTATAGTAAGTTGGATGGTAGCTTTATTTTTAATTGGACATTAATTTTATATATTTGTAAGCACCTTGATTATTTGTGGGGTAAGAAACACTTAAATTAATTACAGGGCAGTCCTGGGCAGTTACTCCAGTCTAAGCCCACAATCAGTCATTCTGCACAGGACTGCACTGCAAAGGATCAGTTATCTTTCCAGAGACATAGCTTAACTGATAACTGTGTACTGATAAATACCAGAGATCTGAAGAGAGGTGGTGTTCCACATCCTTGAAGTTTTGTTTTGTGCGGCATAGCAAGTAACTGCATCCCATGATTCAAATTCTTCGGTTTCAATGGCAAGCTGAGAAACTGTGCTGAAACCATCATCTCCTTCTGCGGAAACCATATAGGTGAAAGACTCCAGCATGCTCCCGTTTCCGTTGGAGAACCAAACAGCACCTGATGCTTCCTCTGAGAGGTCATTCACCACACAAACCACCAGTGTCTTCCTTTCGCCATTTACTACCACACTGAGTGGAGGTGCCATAACTGGAAACAGGCCCCAAGAGCTACCTGCTGTTAGAATAAAATTCCTTGTTACAAAGAGGCATGCACATAGTATAGAGCAGGGGTCATTTAGTAGAAAAAGAGGTGCAGGAGCTCATTAGCATAACTCATTAGCCTAACTTATTTGCATATGCTACACCACCTGACATCACCGGAAGTATGTCAGAAGGCAAGAAAGAGAGAGAGAGAGAGAGAGAGAAAGAAATTGCTGGCAGAGAGGGGACAGCTACTAGTCCAAGCCTCAGAAATACCACTATTCTGGGAGGATAGCTTCAGTGGTGGCTGAAGCCTTCAGAAGGCTGGTCGGAGGAACAAGAACCTTTCCAGGGGACAGGGTCATTTTGCTGCAGCCGTGACACAAGCAGGCATTCCCCCGCGGGGGAGGACTGGCACCAACTCCTGGAGTTGAGCTCCCTCGAGCTCCTGCTCAAAATGACCCCTGGTATAGAAGACAAACTTGTGCAGTGTAACAGAATGGGAGGTGTATTGATTCTCTACATGTCAAGGACTTGCCTGGTATTTACCTCTTTGGGCTCCATTCCAGGGAAGCTTGGTTTCTCTTTAACTGTTTCTGTCTAACACAATAACAGTGCAAGCCAAAGCAGCATTATACCCTTCCAAATTCATTGAAGTCCATGAGCAGAGAAGGGTATAACTTTGCTCAGGATGGTTCCATAAGAAAGACATCACTATGGCAAGGCCAGTTCACGTCAACATTCTATGAGGAACAGAATGGGAAGGCCACAGAATGGGGGGAAGCAGGTTGCGTCAGGCTGAGAGACAGACAGTGGCCATATCCACACTTTATCAGATACTGCACCATCCTTATGCTGTAGCAATCATTCACAATTGGATTGCCTTGCAACATAAAATAATCTGGTTGTGAACAATTGCTGTAGTGGTACAATTACATAATATGCTCTGGGGATGCAGACAATGGGATGCAACTGCTAGTGTGCTGGACTTAAGTATTTCCAGATCAGGATTGCCTCAGGCAAAAGACCCTTCTCATGATCTCCCCTCCCCCCTCCAGTGGGCCCTCTTCATTACCTGCTAAAAGCTGGCAGGTAAGCAAGCAGGGGGTAGTGCTTTTCTTCACTCCTGTTGCTGCCTCTTGCTTGCCTGTCCAGATAACTGGTGGGCAAGCAGGCAGAAGCTGCATGGAGCCACAGGGCCTTAGTCAGCAACATGTTCTTCTTTAGTCCGGGCAGCTGCCTGAGCAGCTGACCCTTGATGCTGCTGTCCTACAGGTCAATAGCCCAGCTGAGCTATTACGCTTGCTGGGCAGCAAATCACCAACCACAGTGCATCACAGAGTTCAGCTGAAGTATGCTTAGCAGACCTTTTCTTACATGACAAAGATGTGCACTGGCAGACTCCCAGCCATGAGAAGGTTTTGTGATGGCAGGCACTCCCCAGATGTATCCAATAGTCAGGCTCCTGGTACTTGTGGACAAAAAGGATGGTTGTGGCCAGATGAACTCTTAAGTGGAAGTAAGCCCATTCAACATACTGGGACTTACTTCTGAACAAATGCACCCAGGGGGCGGACTGTCTCTCCATGTCGGATGATGCCCACTGTCTCTCAGTTTAACCTACCATATAGGAAAATACAAACAGTAGACTTGGGGCATTTTAAAAGTAAAAGCTTGTGCCAGGATACATTTGCTAGTGTTCAAGATGCCACATGACTCTTGTTTGTTTTTTGTTCAGCTTGTATTTTGAGGGTTGCTGTGGGGTTTAAAGCTGCTCCTTGGAAGAAAGGCAAGATAGACATTTAGCCTGCTAAGTAACTGAACTCCTGCTTCGGAAAGGTCAGGGCAGAACAGTCTAAAACCAGTTAGAGAGGACACCAACTTTGCATTTTTCTGTTTAGAGGGTGGGGGCAGCTACCTTCTCCATGCTCCCTCTAAACAGCATCTGACTCCTACAATTTAGTAAAGAAGTAATTTTCACTTACCAGTCAGAAGCTGAAGTGCTGCACTGGTCAGGAGGTACCTGATAGGCTTCCAAGGCAATTTAATGTGGAGAGCTTGTAGCATCTTTTGAGAGGCATGAACACAAGAAAGTGTGCTAGTGCGCCGCGTCGTCCTTGTTTCTTCCTGTCTGATTTTGGGCTTCCCATCTCTAACGGCAGACCAACCGTGCAGCTGCCGAAACACAGCTGGTCTCTAGTGAACAAAACAACCCCCTCCTTCTACCTCACACAGTCTAGATTCTTCGACGGTTGCTGGTCTGTCTCACAGTGATACGAGGAAGACATAAAAACAGCAGTTAAAAACAAAACTGTGCCACAAGCAGAACTATGTGTATGCCTTGATTTCCTAGGATTCCTGGGAAAGTGTAGAATGTACAAGTGCAGAATCTTTTTACTTCCTTTCATCTAAAAAGGTGTGGGTGGTATAACCTGTGTGTTCTGGCCAAGTTGACAGATGATCTATGCTGATCTGATATCCAACTGGCCTGAAAAAAAAAAAGTATCCCCCCAAAAGTATCCACACGCAGAAAGCACAGTTGGGAATTAGATATATAGATAGTAGACCATGTTCACACAAACAATCTTTCTGGATACTCCTAGGCTGATTCATTTATTGACACGACGACTCTTTAACTGATCAAGAAATGTGCTCCTGATTCATTGGGCAGATTTCCAATGTAAAAGATCTTTTAAATAAATACTTACAAAACCTGTGTTCTTTTACGTGGTTCCTGCTGAAACTCGTGTAAAAACAAAGGTTTTTTAAATTTAGAACTGTAGCTTTTTTGTATACAATAACAGATTTAAAGATGACAGATTTATTTGAAAGAGGCCTTAAAATTACGTTAATTTCTTGAGTACTCTCTGAGGAAAAGAAATTAACACGTGAGAAAGGAGCATACTTCGAGTACGCTCTCAGAGAGGTTTTGAGACCCCCCGCTAGGAAACCGCTCTTGGTATAGCCTGGCATCCCCTTCTGTTTAGATGGTAATTCCCAGGAAGTGGAGCAACCCGGCCGGGATTTTGGTTTTATGTAGCCGTGTAAAAAGGGTATGTGGGGTGCGGGAGGGGGAGTGGACTGGTTATAAGATCAAGGATGGCAGCAGTCTTGTACGGGCTATATATTTTTTTTTTAATAATAATTTTTTCTGGGCTATATTTTATGCACCTTTACTGGGCTGCAAGTTACAACTGAACCCAGCCGTGCTTTTTCCCGAGTCAGCAGGCATAGGCTGAGTGCACCGTGCCCGGAGATCTGCGGAAGGGGGCCCTAAGGAGATGGAGGCCCTGTGCGTGCGAGGCCATTCCGTTTGCTCGGGCTTTTCGGGGTGGGGGGTAAACACACTTTGGGTATCTTTGAGGGGTGGTTATCTGAGGGTTTGTTTTGTTGTGTGTTTTAAATTGTGATGTGTAAGCCGCCTTGAGCCACGAGGAAAGGTGGGGAATAAACAAGTTAGATTCGAGTTCAGTAGAACCTTAGCCACAGTGGCACAGTACAAGCTTTCGAGAGTCAAAGCTCCTTCGGGAGATGGTATCTGACCAAGGGAGCTTTGACTGTGGAAAGCTCCTGCCCTGAAAATCTTGGTCTTTAAAGGTGCTACTGGATTCGACTCTCTAGCTGTTCTACTGCGGACCATCATGGCTCCCCTCTGAAACATAAATAAACAAATAAAAATTAGATGTACAAGGGCCTTTCCAGGGCAGGCATTTAGGGGCATTGTGCCGGGAAAGAGGTGCTAATTGGGAAAACAGAGTAGGGGGTGAGAGGAAAGGGAGAATATGTAGAAATAGAGACTTTTCACTTGTTTGTACTTTTCAAGATGTATGGTTAGTTATTTAAAAAGCTGTAGGGATTTTCTTTTCAGTGTTCATGAGAGGAGGTGATTTTCCTAGGTCACCTTGTGATTTCAGCCAGGGACCTTCCCTTGAGAGCCAGTTTGGTGTAGTGGTTAAGTGTGCGGATGCTAATCTGGGAGAACTGGGTTTGATTCCCCACTCCTCCACTTGCACCTGCTGGATGACCTTGGGCAAGCCATAGTTCTGGCACAGCTGTTCTTGAAAAAGAGCAGTTTCTGTCGGAGCTCTCTCAGCCCCACCTACCTCACAGGGTGTCTGTTGTGGGGAGGGGAAGGGAAAGGAGTTTGTAAGCTGCTCTGAGACTCCCTTGGGTAGTGAAGGGCGGGGTATAAATCCAATCTCTTTTTCTTCTTCTATCATAGCTCACAGTTCCATCCTAAACAGTGGGTTTCGAAAAGGGCAACTCTTGTTTAGGATGGCACTGTTAGTCCTGCTCCTTTGACAGCTACTTACTCTGTTTCTAACAGTATATCTAGACAGTAGATTGGGGGGGATATCTTAATTTTTTAATGAGAACATGACAATAGCCTTGTTGGATCAGACCAGGGGTCCAGCTAGTCCAGCCTCCTGGAAAGGCCAACATGTCATAGACGCCAAGGGCTTCTTCATGCCTTGACAGTCTCTACATAAATTGCAGACAGTTAAGTTTTGAGTTTTGTTCTCCATCCACCCTCCGCCCCCTCAAACCTTTTTTGCTCTTCTCAGAATTGGAAGGTGCAGTTCCTAATTGTGACTTGCTGTCTGCAGGTGTGGTTTGCGTGAACACTTCTTGCAGATGGCTGATCCCCCCCATTCACACACAGTAGATTGGAGAGTGGCTGCTGGGATTGTGAAATGTCTCTGTGTGCCTTTGAGATGTTGTTGGGGAGGGAACTTCCATTTGGTCTTCCGTGGTAGTGGGCCAGGTGCAACATCATTCTGCTTCTGCAGCTGAGTCTGAAGGCTGGTCTGCTGCTCTCTGGCTGGGAAGTTCTCCCCCCCCCCCCCCAATGCAAGAGAAGTGTGGAATGAACCAGAAGGAGCTTTAAAATGCTATTGTACTTCCACATTCCAGGGAAGTTCTGCTGTCCTTGGGGACATACAACGCTCAGCCTCAATTATTGCTCTTGCTTTCCATCCTCTAGGACAAATCACTGTGTTACTCCCCCCCCCCCCCAACTCCATAAGTGGATTCCCCCCCCCCAAACTCCATAAGGACCCTTTTTAAAAATTACTTTATAACTGGGGCCATATTTTGAGCTGAGCGAGGGCTGGCTTCTCCCGCTGACCCTCTTCTGCAAGAGCCAAGAAACTGGTAAATGGCTCTGCATAAACACTTATTTTCCTGTATGGACAGTAGTGAAGGCCTCGGTCAAGTTCTCCTCTTCATTACTTCAGCTGCTGACTTTCAAATGGGGGTTTAACATACTGTGAGTGAGCAAGAACTGAGTGGAGCAGCATTACACACACACACTTCCAAGGAACAAGGCTGTGTCTCATGGACTGTTGGGACAACATGAACACATGTAGCTACTTTACTGTGAGTCAGATCATTGATCTGTCCAGCTCAGTATCTTCTACTATGACTGGCAGTGGTTCTCTGGTGTCTTTCATATCACCTACTACCGGATCTTTTCAGCTGGTGATGTACTGAATCTGGGAACTTCCACGTATAAAAAAGATGCTCTACCACAGAGGAGGGGAAAATGTTGTTTGTGACCATGAGTTCCTTGGGGCTATTGCTCCTAATGTGTGCCACATCAGCACACCAGGGATCTAGAATTGTGCAGTCATGTTACTGTTTCACTTGGACCTGTTTTGATAAGATACCAACAGGATGCAAGACTGCATGGGTAATTTTTCTCACTGACATAACTACATAGGAGCCAGTGTTCCAAGTTGCATAAAGCATCCCAGATCTCTCTTGCTTTTCACATTGAGGGAGCTTTGCTGAAGCATCACCATCTGGATTAGAGTACACAATGGTGGGCATAACTGAGGAAAATCCCAGGATTAAGGGTTGTGTGGGGATCAGGTGGTCTTTCCAGTACTCTCAATCCCATCCACATTCACTCCTAGCCTGTGTGGTTCTATGTGTGTAGGCTTGCCTGCTGGCTACTTTTACAGTTCCATTAATTTAATAATGTTATAGTGGTCACAGAGTATGTAATGCTTCATTGCATTTTACTTGCAAGTGAAAATAAATCTGGCACAGAGCTCAGACTGCAGTTGTTTAAAACTTGGAAAATTTATTTCCTTTTTAGGCATGCTCTCAGAACACTTTCCCTTCCTCTGATTCCCTGGTGAATAGTCTGGTGTCACTTGTCATCCACCAACTGTAGAATGGAGCCCGTAGTAAACAACTCTCGTCCCATTACTGAAGGCAATGGAAAGGAAGAGACTAAAGAGGACCTGGCAGGCCAACCCCATGCTCCAGAGACTTCTGCATCTTTCTCTGAGATCCTTCACCTGGTCCAGACTGGACAGAACGTTCCCGGACTCCAGAAGCTAAATATCACTGCAACACACAAGAGCCCAACACCTTCTCAAATGGCCCGCAGACCCAAGCCCTGGGAAAATACTCCCTGAAGAACAGAAATCCCTTTCGCCTTGCACTCACACCAGGAACAAGGAATATTAACCAAGACTCAATGAACTGGCGGTTGTCTGTGTTTGAGATACAGTATCCCATTTGCAAGGTCATGGAGTTTGTGGACAAGGGGCATTGAGAGAATGGATTTAGTTAAGTTGTAATTACGTTCTCTTTGTTGGCTGTTCTGTAAAGTTCCACTAATTTATGCAAAATCCTATTGCACCTATGTTAATCCAAATACTGGGCCCGGGAAAGTTGAATCCTGTGACCCTGTATACTCACGCAAATTGAGCAAATTTATATGATGTGTAATTTTGCTTTATAGTTTCATGTGCAATTTTATTTTTTATATTTTGTTCTGCTTTTGCTAGTTAAGCTTGCATCAAAACACTGCAAAGAAGAGCTGGATCTGAACAGTCTTTGAGCCAGTGTGATATAATAGTTGGAGTGTTGGACTGGGATGTGGGAGGACCAGGTTTAAATCTCTGCAGTGCCTTGGAAGCTTGCTGGGTGACCTTGAGCCAGTCACACACGCTTTCAACCTAACCTGCCTCACAGGGTTGTTGTAAGGTTGAAATGGAAGGGAGGAGAAGGACGTAAGCCAATTTGGCCCCCGCTTGGGAAGAAAGGCAGAAAATAAATATTTTTTGAAAAACTAAGGTACTACAAAAAAGTCTTAAAAACTTTTTAAAGGACATTTCTTAAATTCAAAAACTTAAGCCATTTGTAGTGCAAAGTGACCATTAATTACTTTTCAGTGCAAAGTGGGAGGGCTTCTGGAATCTGGCCCCACTAGTGGACCTCCTGGTGGCACCTGGCTTTTGGCCACTGTGTGACCCAGGGTGTTGGACTGGGTGGGCCATTGGCCTGATCCAACGTAGCTTCTCTTATGTTATTATGTTTATTAATTAAGCATTTTCATATCTAATGTAGATGTAGTAATCTACTTTGTGATTTACTCCTGGAGACACTATGTGGGAAAGGCATAACTTTAGAGGCATTATGAAAAAAATAGGAAAGGAAGGCAGAACACCCCCCACCCCAATGTTATCTCTAAATCAGTGGTTATAAACCACAAAGGCAGCCTCCCACTGGCAGTAAGCAAAGGATGCACCTGAGTCATTGAGGCAATGCCGTTTAACCCAAAGCACAAAGACAGTTCATGCAAAGGCACCTGCTATTGACAGTGTGACTGCCTACCACCAACAAAATGCCCATCAAGATGGGTGGGTTGGGCAAAGAGGGAAGGTTCTTGTAGCATAAGGATCCATTGGGCACATGATCTGAGGTACTGCAGCATCTCTGCAAGGAACAGCCAGGCCCTACAGGGTCCAGAGTGCAGGGCAGGTTTTGCTCTCTGTACCAGAATACCCTTGGATGACCCAGAATAGCTTGATCTCATCAGCCCTGGTTAGTACTTGAATGGGAGGAAGTCCCCCGTTGAGGAAGTCCAGGGTTGCTATGTGAAGGCAGGCAATGGCAAACCACCTCTGCTCCTCTCTTGCTTTGAAAGCCTTATGGGATCACAATAAGTTGGCTGTGACTTGATGGCACTTTCCACAACCACATCCAGTTGCAAGTGCTTCCCCCCCCCCCCCCCAAAGCAGTGAATGACCACCACTCGCTTATATGGAAGATAAGGAAGAGATGTGAAATCTTGAATCTAAGCGGAGAAATGAAAACCTTTCTGTGATCAGGCTGAAGATGTTGTGCTCCCTCAATTCCTCCTGTTACAGGATTTTTGCAGGCTGAATTTACAGTTGTGTGGATCCATTCCATTACTGAATATCTTTCAGCTTCAACTGTCTTAAGAGTTCCATCTTTGCTTCCTCCCCCCACTCCTGATTTTTAATGCATGAGCAAAGATGTATAAGCATGTGGGGGGTGGGAGGGAATCCTTTGCAGCCTAATCCTGTACAGGCAAGTCCCACTATGCCTTAGGCACCCTATTTGGGTGAAAAGGCAGCATAAAAACATTTTAAAGTTTGTGAAATTGTGCTCAGTGAGACAGTCACTAAACCAAGGATGCACAGGATTGCAGCCTGCCTGAATGCTTCCTTCATGCTTCCTCATTCACAAAATGCAAGGAACAAATGGGAAGAGAGCATGGGTTCAGACTTAACTCTTCCGAGCCAAGCCAGATGCCACTACGGATAGAGCCTATACTTAGCAACTCTTCCCTCCGTCCCGCCACTTCTTAGAAGCAGCAGCCATTCCTTTGTGTTACAAACAACAGTCTAGAGACCTGGAGGAGCTGCAGGGTTTGTTGTGGGGCGAGGTCACTGCAGGACCCTATCTGATGGACTCTGCTTGGTAGCAGATGCTGTCTTCTCCTCTTAGTGCCTTTGCTTTCTAGAGAAAATGGCAAAACCTGAAGGCTGGGGATGCTCACTTGGGGCCTTGACTGTTCTCTTTTCTGCAAGGGAACTATTCACCCCCTCTATGTGTTCCCAGAGCTAGTCCAGTCTTACCAACTACTGCTGAAGTAGATAGTGGTCCTACCTAACATAGCAAGTACAAGAACAAGAATTTGATTCAGCAGGGTTTACAGAGAAATAGCTTTGAAGAATCTGTGTATTTACTTTGCCAGCATTTGGAACAGAGTGAAGTCAAATAGGAATGGATGCTTTCACATTTGTAAAATTTGCTTTGAAAGGACTGTGAGTTTTGAAATGTAATGAGTGTTTGCTTATTAAGAATACATTCGCTTAAGCTGATGTTTTCTACATCTATGCACAACATTTCTGGCTACTGCCTATATGTGAAATGACTGAAAGTTATTCACACATGAGGATGATTTTCATTCAATTTATTTTAAAAGCTAATTTTGCAGAATTCCAACTAAAGTGTCTATGGACTTCAAAGTAAAATCATTTGAAAAACAAGAGAGCAATATTAGTTTAATAAGAACTAAGCAAAAAACAACCCTCCCGTTAATTTAGTAAAATATCAACTATACCATCCCTTTACATTTCCCTGCATATCTACAGAGGAACGTCTTGAGAGAGTAGCTAAAGGTAAAAACCTGCCACCCACAGTCCTTGCAGAGAGGTCTCCACAATTCCAAGAAAAGCTAAGGTTCTGTCCTGCAAACTAGCAGGAAGTTGTTATGAAGCTGAGGTGCAATCATCTGGAGAACTGGGTTTTTGTGACATAACTAAAGCCTATTTTTGCTTGTGCTAGAGCCCCTTCCATTGATTTCAGAGGCCAGAACCCACAACTGGAGTTGGAGGAAGGAAACTGTTGCCTAAAGAGTTACTGGCATCACAGTTCAGGACTGGCTGATGTCTGTAGCCACATTAATTTTCCTTTTCAAATAAGCAAGTCTTTCAATACGGAGGCACTATCCTCTACATAAAGGCACATCAGACAGGAAGACTTCCAATAGCTCTCTCTGATGTTCTCATCTAACTCCCCAGCCTCTTTTTGTTGTCCCTGTTGTTGGCATAAAACACACTTCCAAGATGTACAGCATGGAAAAAATTGGTTCAGTCTGCAGAGCAAATAACACATTTCAATTCAAAAACGGTTATCCATACAATAGTTTGCTAAAAAAACAGAATTGTGCTAGTTTGCACAAAGTTTAAAGTGACCATCAGACCACATGCCTGAGTCTGATTTCTTAGGAGACCAACCCTGCTGTGCAGAGTTTAACCTGTTTTCACATACAATCAGACAGTTCCTAATGAGCCCACAGCTCTTTTAAACATTCCACATCAGGAGCAAGTCTGCTGCTCTTCCAAAGTTAAAAAGTAACAGTTCATATTGCCACAATCACTTCACATCCAGTTTCACTTTTACGTTAATGGCTGCCAGTTCTGCCACAAAACATCGGAAGACATAAGGTACAGCGATTGTTTCTATGGTATCGCTCCGCTCGCAAATGGTACAAATGTACTGCCTAATGTGGGTGGTGGACCCAGGAGGTGGCGGTTTCAACAGAGGAGAAAGCAAACTGCCACATTTAACACACACATGGGCCACCGAGCGATCGGAGCAGTGGAAGAGGCGGTCATGCAGCAAGAAGGATGTTCCATGAGCCAACAAGGCATCTCGCTCCATCTCTCCAAAGCGGATGCCCCCTTGAACATTCCTTCCTCCAATGGGCTGGTTGGTGAATTTGTCTCTGGCCCCTGTAGTCCTAACCTGAAACTTGTCAGAGACCATGTGTCTCAAGCGCTGGTAATACACAACTCCAATGAAAATGTCCGCTTCCAGCTCTACTCCACTGACGCCACTGTACATCTTCTCAGTCCCATAGTAATTGTAGCCAGCAGCCTTCAGCATTTCACCAAAGTGCGCCAGGGCAGAGTTCTCTTCAGAAAATGTGAAGGGGGTGGCATCGTGGCAGAGCCCGTGCAGTGCTGCTGATTTCCCTGCCATGCTCTCAATTAGCATGCCGATGGTCATTCGGGATGGAAAGCCATGGGGGTTGAAAAGAATGTCTGGCACCATTCCGCTTTCTGTAAACGGCATGTCCTCAGCTGGCCACAGCCGGCTCAAGATGCCTTTCTGCCCGTGCCGGCTGGCAAATTTGTCCCCAACAGTTGGATTCCGTGGGATTCTCAGAGTGATGCAAACACTTTTGAATCTTCCAGTTCCTGTGTCATTGCTACATATTTTGATATTATCCACATAACAGGTTTCCCTGTTCCTGAAGAACAGGAAAGAAGAGGTTTAGATTGTCATTACGTAGAGAACTTCTACGGGAAACCTAGTTCAAGCTCTCGCTAGAAGAAAAGCTTTATAAGCTAAAAGCAAAACAAAAGATATGAAGAGCCTGCTAAAAAATTACCACAATAAAAAGCAAACTCTTCTGTTTAAATCTCCATCTTCCACTCTTAATATTCTGACTCTTACATTCCTCAAGACCGTTTCCTAACCACACCTGCTAATGACCGCCTTTGCCCTAGCTGGAGCAGTAGTTGCTTTGCTCCAATTAGACACTGTTATTTCTTTTATGCCCCTGGGGTTCTTCTGCATTTAGAACTGCTTAATTTCCCCTCTTGGTGGCTTTATCAGCCACTGATCAGCCTGTATTGTCTGCCACTGAGAGTCAACCAACTGTTCCTAGACAGAGTTGTTATTCCTGCTCAGGGTAGTTCTTCTCTGAGAGAAAAGGGTAGTCTCGTTCACCTCATCCATGGTATTTCACTTCTGCATTCTTATCTGGCTGATCTTATCAATGTACTTGCCCCAAAGCTAAGTATCAGATCTTCCACATTCATAATTTATATTCTGCAGTTTTATGCCGCCTTTCTTCCAAGGAGCTCAGGGTGGTGCACAATCGCTCCCATCTAATCCCACAATTCCCCTGTGAAGTAGCTTAAGCTAAGGAAGTGACTAGCCCAAGGTCACCCAGTAAGTTTTATAGCAAGCAAAGTTCTCTTCCCTATAGTACCTTCCCCTCAATTTGGCTTGGTTCAGTAAGCCAACTTTTTTTTCCCTTTGGCCATCCCTTCTCCAGTAGTCAACACTAGACAAGTCTTTATGCCTCCCCAGGGTCATACTGAAGGAAAAGTACCTTCAGTGGTCTTCAGGAAACAGAGAGACCAGTAAAAATAATACTAATGCACTTTTCAACATAGAAACAGCATTAATCCCCCCCCCCCTTCATTCTCATAGTGTAGGCCAGCTTGGAAGACAGATTTCGCCAAGGCCAGCAGGTGAACTTCATTAGCTGAGCAGGGGATTCTTCCACATTAAAAACCAACACACTTTCCTATCAAAGTCTACCATTCCAAAGTGTTTTCCAGGGTGTTGGGGAGTGGTGGCATTCCCTGGAATGATCAGGACACCCAACACAGCAGCTCATATGGTGGTTTTTACAGAACAGTTTTCAGGAAGGAAAGTATAGCAATCTGAACTTACTTATGGTAGATGACAAAGCTTTCCCCTGTGCTGAGATTCAGATAGCTGTAATAAGGGTCCCTGTATTCAAGCTTGGTCCCGATGTGGGGCAGACCATCATCATCCAAATTCTTCAAAGGATTTGGGCTATCACGACCAATCCCAAAAACCAGACTTTCAGATCCTTCCTTTACTTTTGCAGCAAGATCAATATACTCTGTTTTGTAGATACTTCCATGAGCAAACCCTCTCTCCCATGAAGCTTTGTTTATAACCTAAAAAAAAGTCATGCAAACCCATATAAAGTAAAAGCTTAGAGACTGGCACCGCTTATGTGACCCAACACATCTGGTTTCTGTGGTTACAGTGAAATATAGCAACAATCTCTCTGAGACTGAAAAAGAGCAACTGAAATAATTTAAAAGTTGGATCACCTTTCCTATGAGAAAAGGCTAAAGGATCTGGGGCTTTTCAGTTTAGAAGAAAGATGACTAAGGTGAGACATGACAGAAGTTAATAAAATTATGCAAGGGGTGGAAAAAGTGGATAGAAATAAGTTTTTCTCCTTCCCAGAACATCAAGATTGGGGGCACCCAGTGAAGATAAGTAACTGAATTGTGGAATTCACCACCACTGGATGTATTGATGGGCCTTTAGAATAGATTACTTTAAAAGGAAATCAGTTAGATTCCCGGAAGATACATCCAGCAATGACTACTAGCCATGGTTAACTAACCCCCACATTCAGCGGGGCAGTAAAGCTGAGTAGCAGACTGAGGAGGCAATATCAGGGAAAGCCTTGGCCTCTATACCTTGTTTGTGGCCCTCCAAGGCAATCAGGTGGCCTCTATGTGATACAGGATGCTGGACTACATGATTTCCCTAACTCAGCTGACTTTAATTACCGGCTGTAGCAGCTCAAACTTACCACCTGATAGACAGGCCTTTTTTTGTTCATAGATGTGAAAATAAACTTCCTTCATGGATGATTAAATTTTTTATCAGGAGGGTCAAGTTCTACTTTAATCCAAATATTATCTTCGTTTGAGCTCATCAAGAGAAAGTTCATTTCCAAGTTTGCCTTGCCTGAAGACTTACCATTGCATCTTCCATGTCATAGCCACTATAGGAGATAACAGCAACGATTGCATTTGTACCAACTGGGTAAGAGTCCATGTTGTAATAATCATACATGGATGGCCGCACCAAGGGACTTTGAGGGGTCTGAAGTCGGTAGAGTTTGTCATCTGAACGGCTTTGAAAGGTCAGAAGTGGAAAGCCCATAGTTTGCTTGCCTGAGGAAAGAACAAAAATTGGCGGTGTTGGGTAAGACACACGCACAAAATTGTACTAAAAAGGAAATATGGCTTTTGTTTTTATATTTAAGAACTTGGGTCTTCCATAAATATAAGCAAGAGCTGGCATTAAGGCACTTATTTTTATGTATTTATTTTAAATACATACATGCAGCCTATCAACAGTCCTCCAAGGCAAACTAACAATACAAATTAAAGCACAGTAAGCTATCTTCAGTGAAACCAGTAAGAATATAAACAGATTTAAAATATTAGTAAACTGTTTTCCTAACAATTCACAAAAACTAGTAGCAATCAGAAAAAATGGCAATGTGCAGCATATATAGCTATCCCTCTCCTCAGCAAGGCTTTCCCCCAAAAGGAAGGTGAACTTGCTTTTTGAAGAGAAGACACCACTCAGGACTCCTGGGGGCATGTCCAGAAAAAGGGGTGCCAGAGGCAAGAAGGCCCTGTTCCTAGTTGCCATCCAGTTTGTTTCTGGGTAAGAAGTGCTGCTAATGAGAGTTATAGCTTTTAAAGGCATTGCATGGTCTGGGACAACAATACTTTCTCTTACATCCCCCCACGTCTAGCAACACTGATTTGAGATCAGTGGGAGAGAGCTTGCTCTCAGTGAAAATCCCTCCCCAAATTCAGCCCTATGAACATTTAGTTAAGGTGCTTTCATTTTGCATCTTAAAAAGACTTATATATTTATCAAACTGAGTGTGTGCCCAGCTCTGTGAGTGGGGGTTGTTACATATTCGGAGAGTCCTAGTGCCACCACAGACGACACCAGGTCTATCGCCCGAGTAGAGGCCACGTCATCAGCATGGACGTTGAATCACCCAGGACTATCAGTCTAGGGTGTTCCAAAGCCCAGCCTGATACAGCCTCCATCAGGGATGGCAGGCTATCAGCCAGTGCGTTAGGCGGTCGGTACACCAGCCAAATCGCCAAGCTCTCCCCAGCTTCCCACACCAGGCTGGCACACTCATTGCCAGGGGTGTTGAGTTTTAAAATCTCGGGGGGGGGGGGGCTCTTTCTTGCGTGTGCACGCCAGGACCATGTCCCCGCCACCGCCACCGCCACCACCCCCCCCGGCTAGGCCACTCCTGCGTCCATCCCTCTCTCCGTCCATCCAGGGGCCAGCTGGGCAAATGCCCAGGGTGCTGGCGTCACCCGGAAGTGACGCCATCACGCTGGGCATGTTGCCAGGGCGACACTCTGGCAATCGCCCTGAAACTCTATGGTGCCAGAGCGTCGCCCCGGCAACGTGCCCAGCATGATGGTGTCACTTCCGGGTGATGCCAGCACGCTGGGCATTTGCCCAGCTGGCTCCTGGACAGATGGAGGGAGGGAGGCAAGAGTGGCCAGGCCGGGGTGGGGGAGAGGCGGCGGTGGCGGCCGGCCAGCAGGCGGGCCTAGGAGGGACCCGGGGAGGTGCGGCGGCAGGTGCTCTGTTTTGCCAGGGGGGCTCAGTCCCCCTCGGGAAATTTCGGGGGTGGCTTGAGCCCCCCCATAGTTGGCGCCTATGCTCAATGCCCGTGATCCTTGGTGGCAGGAGTGCCCTGAAGGAGCAAACCTCCCGAATGAATAGAGCCACTTCCCCCCGCCCCCTAGTCCGTTTTGATGCTGCTGTTTCTTTAATTGTCTTAGCTGGCCTCTGAATCATAACTATTTTCAATCTGCACTTATGTTTTTTACTGTACTCATAAACTAGGTTTTTCTATTTCTGTTGTGAATCACCCAGAATCTTCTGGGAGGAAAAGTGAAATATACATTTAAATGCACATTTGAACAGGTATGGGGCCTAATTTGCACCCCTTTGTGTGCTGTCCAAGCTTCCTGGCCTCAAGACCCAAATCCCCAGCTCTTCTGACATTAAAGCCCCAGTTCGGGGCAGTCTCTGGATGTTGTGGTCAAGTGGCCAAGGACCAACAAGCTAAAGGAGGATTCAGAAAAAGCAGAGATTATATTGGTCAGGAAGGTCAATAACTCTGAAGGGATTATCTTGCCAATTTTACTATTAGCAGATTTATTGAAGAGTCGGGGGTTGCTTTTGGACCCAATGCTGCGGACAGAGAAAGCAGGCCTGGGTTGTTGCATTATATCCCCACCTCCATGATGCGACTCCATTTGTTATCCAAGATTAGGTTTTTATTATATTTTCATTAGTTATTTCTGCTCTTTTGTGCAACTTGTTCTAGTTTATTACCCTGTGCTTTTATATGCATTGATGGATTTATTTTGCTTGTAGGTTTTTGTTTGTTTGTTTTCCCTCAGATAGTTTCTGCCAGGAGTTTGGAGAGGGCCTTTTTCTTCTTCTTCATTTTGATTTGATGAGAGCCACCCTGAGAACCTTCAGACTCAGGGAAGGAATACTCTGGTTTTTTTTAAAGACTATAATACTTACTCATCTGACACTGGTACATGTTTCTGGGACTCTGATTATGGTCTGAGAAGGGAATGAAACTTGCTACTATGCTTAACATGCTATGTGGAAAGAGCTCCTGATGGGTGAACACGCCAGGTACAATTTCATCCTCAGACACAGCAATGTTCAAGAAGACCTGTGAAAAGAAAAATCCAGTTTACGTTTATCTCAAACTTTTTTTGGAAGGCAGTCAAACCCACAGAACAACTTCCTGCAGTTCTTGTCAGTATACAGTAACAAAGCATATTAGTACCAGGTGCCTCCTTGTGGGAGATCTTTAAGAGGTGCTGCAAGGTCTATGCAAGGCCTGCCTGTTTGCCAGAGGTTTTGGCAGTGTTCCCTCTAAGCTGAGTTAGTGTGAGCTAGCTCACAGTTTTTTAGCCTCTGGCTCACACATTTTTGTCTCAGCTCAGGAAGGATGGCTCCAGAGCAAACTAATTCATGCCATAGCCAGATCGCTCGCTCACAACTGGAATGCCAGTAGCTCTCAAAGTAGAATTTTTGCTCACAAGACTCCACAGCTTAGAGGGAGTATTGGTGGTGGGATATTTGAAGTTTGTTATTTTATTTTGGTTTTACCCTGAAATGTTTTAATTATTACTGTAGGCCACCTTGAGACACAAGAAAAAGCATGTTGTAAATACTGTAATAAATAAATAAAAGCTTATGGAGAAGACCTCAGGTCAAAAGCGAGTTCAGAACCTGGGTCAGATGCAGGATCAAAATCCACCAGATCAGTGCAACAGACCATGTTAGCACTGCTTCTAGCAACAGCTCTGACTTTGCAACCCCTTAAAAATAAGAAGTTTGTAAGACAAGATTACACAGAAAAACAGCAGCAGTCAATGCAAGTTTGAGTCCCAAACAACTGAAAAGTAATGAAGGTGGAAGGGACTCAACTAACCACTAAGGAATAAGTTACATCAGTGAGCAGATTCACAGTAGTAGCCATCATCTTGTCATTAATAAATACACTTATCATTAGAAGTACATGCATAGTACCTGTTCCAGGGTGCCAATCAATTCTCCTTTCCCCAAGGCCAAGTTTTGTACAGGACGCATCATCCTACATGGGGTAGTGAAAATGAAGAGCCCTGGGTACAGGCTGGGTTTCCCTGTTATTGGGATAAGGACCACCTCCATCCAAACTGGAATTCTTTTTTCTTGCATCATCTATTTGCACAGACCAAAAAAATATTAATAACTTAATTTCTTTTCCAGCAACAGAAGGAGCTGCAAATATATGCAAGCCATTCCTCAAACGTTTCTGACAAGGCAAAACAAAGCCAAAAAAGTATACCGTCAAAAGTAATAAATCTAAACAGATAATAGTGCCAAACTTTTTTTAAAATTAAGGGTCATAAATACTAATAATTTCCAAGTCCAAAAAGAAACAGCAAGTAAAACCTATATGACAAATATAGTTACAGGCAACTTAACATTCAAAAAATGCTCAGAAACATTGACACTTTACAACAGAGTTTAATTGAGCAAGGCTAACCTTAAAATATCTTAGTGTGTCTACAAGACCAGGAGCTAGATCCTTCTCTATCCAGCCTACCAAAGAGCCATCTAACATAACTGGGTAACAGTCTGCATAGGACTGGCTTGGCCTGCCATTAACTGGAGTGACACCTACAGAAAGACACATAACAATGGTTAAAGCAGCAACCCCATCATCAGTAAACATCTTTCAGAAGTAAACTGTCCAAGTTTTGTTAACAACACAAAATACATAGGAAGAGACAGGCTGTGATCCCACAGCCATTATTACTGTTCTCTACAGACAAGGATAAGCATGCGCCCACATGTTCCTGCACACTGCAGTGCAAGATTTGTAGCACAGAGAACTAGTCTTCAAAAAACCTTTGCTGACTGGTGCTGATCTTCTCACTGAGAAACCCCAGCTTCTTCCAAATGCACTTTATGAATATATAGATATTGTAGTTCTACAAAATGTTGACCTTAGGACTTACTTTCTTGAAGAGCATTACTAAGAATGAAGTCAATTAGTACATACCGAGTGAGCAAAGCAAAGGTGGCAGGGATATTGTGTAGGAAGGCTGTGTTACTATTTCACATGTAGCTGTCATGTGATTCATCAAGCCACAGGGTTCCCCATCTGGAGTGTGCACAGGACATAGAAAACCCCAGGACTCCGGCAGCAACTTGCGCACTGAGGTGGTTCGCATCTTGAGAAAATCAGAACCTCTGTGCACGCAGCGGAAATGAGAGAGGTAGCGAATGAAGTTCAGCTTGTCTGCCATCACACACAGACCAGAGCTTTGCAACATCCCCAGACCTTGGAAGGAGAAAAAGTGGTGGTGGGGAGAGGAGACAAAATAAATTTTAAAAAGATCTTACGAAAATTCTTTGCTATGAACAACTGTCAGCCAAGTATATCACTTTTAAAATGCACTGAATTTTAGGAGGTTTACTAAATATGAGGATAACAGGTGTGCTTGTCAAATACATAGTCTCACACATAATGTAGAAGCCTGTCTGAGATGTTCTAAGAGTGGGGTCATGGAAGCAGTCCAAAGGTGTGCAAGTGCTTCTGTTTATGCCATGATATTCCCTGATCTCCTTCCTTGCCTTGTGTTGGTGCTCTTGGTAAGCATTACAGCTAGCTAAAATTTGAGGCAGCAGCCTTTGAAGCCCTGTTACATGTAAAGTCTTCTCCACAACACTCTGGATACTGACCACACTCATTACTATTTGGGGTTAAATATATGGCCAGAACATACAAGATGCAGAGGGTTACAAGACATCATGTGTCTATAAACAGATTAGCCATTTACTCCTCACTTTCTAAACACAAACACATTCCGTTGTAATTCTCTCACTCATGCCTCTTGGAATTTTTTGAAAATGCCCCTTGAATCATATTGCAATGCCCAGGGACATCTTTCCTGCTATTTCCTTGTGGCCTCCTATGAACTGGATCATATAGGTTGAGTTATGAAGGGAGTTAATTTGTGGGTGGTATACAAAGGATTCAGGGGTTGGACTAGACTCCATTCTAAGGCTATGATTAGGGTTACATATGCTCCATGCTCAAGAAGTTAAAATTCAGCAGTCCTGGTAATCTAAATATTGTAGCATGTATTAATTATGCAAACTGATCAGATCTGATTGATTTCCCATAGTTTCTTTGGTACGGGAAGGAAGACAAACAAAGGATGCTGCCCATATCCAACCACCAGAAAACGTACAGAGGCACCTGTCTAGCTTCTAAATTTTCAGCACATGATGCCCAACACACTTTCAAACATATAATCAGAACCCCAAAGGGTGAGAAACTTGCATTTCTCTAAAACTGAAAACAGATTATCAGGCAGCTGTCCTTAGTGTCGCATTGGGTATACTTCTATGCTCCCATGGAATTAGGAAAAAGCAGCTGGGGACCCACAAATACTTGTAGGGGGCATCTCATCTCCCCCTTCCCCCACTATTTCCTCTCTCCCTTTTCCAGCCTATTTCTCTCCTTCTCACCCAACAGCCAACCAACCTTTAGCTCCCCCCTCGGCTTCAGCCTTCCCTCCTTCCCTCTTCTGACAGTCTTTACCTGGGAAAACTATGGCCCAACTGTGCAGTAGGGAACCTGCAAGGGGCACCTCACTTTTCCTTGTAGCCACCTTCCCACACTATTTCCTCTTTCCCTCCTCCTGACAACCCCCATATTCTCACCTTTCCCTACTTCATTCTCTCCTACTATTTCTTCTTTACCTTCCTTGAAAGCCCCCATAGCCTCTTCCCTTTCCCTGCTTCCTTCTCTCCTTCCCACCCACCAGCAAACCTACATGCATCTACCTCTGTCTAGAGCTTCCCCTCCCTCTGGCTGCCTCTACCCAGGAAAAGTATGGCCCAGCTCTGAGGTGGCCTGCCAGGCACAACTGTGTGGTAGGGAACCCACAAGGACTTGTGGGGGGCACTCCAATTTCTTCAGGATCCCCCTCCCCATATATTTCCTCATCCCCTCCTCCTGCCAACTCCCATATCCTCACCTTTCCCTGATTCCCTCTCACCCAACAAACAGCGTACCTTATATCTACCCCCCAGTGATGTTTATTACTTCATCTCACTTATACCCTGCCTTTCTTTGCAACGGGGACCCAAAACAGTTCACATCATTCTCATCTCCTGTTTTATCCACACAACAACCAGTGAGCTAAGTCAGGCTGAGAATGTTTAACTGGCCCAAGATCCATGAAAGCTTCTATGGGAGAATGGGGATTTGAACCCAGGCATCCCAGATTCTAGCCTGAAATTCTAACCAGTACACCACACTGGCTTTTGTATATTAGCTGCTATTGAACAGCTGCAAGGAGCTGAGCCTAGATGAGTCATGCAAGTCATAACGTAACAAGTCACCCAGTGGCTGCTGGTGGGCCTTGCCCTGATGAGTCATTTCTCAAAGGCCAAAACAGCCCTGGAAAATTTCCTGGCCCCTCCCTCTGCCTTTTACTGAAAGAAACCAAGACTTGAAGGCTGGCAATAGTTTTATGGTTACCTAGCAATGACCATTGAGAAGGCATTTGTTTCTTAAAGCTACAGGCACTGCTTTTATTATTTGGGATTTTCTGCAAACCTGGTTTTTTTTCAGGTTTGCAGAAAGAGCAGTCTTGTTTGTACATGGCCTTAATCTCTGGATTTCAGTATCCCCAGATGGGGTCATGTTGAGAATGAGCTATATCAATACTTTACCTATGAAATGCCCCTAACATTTATGTAGGATTAGTAGACAGATTCAATATACCATGGGGGGGGAAATTATAACAAGGTGTCTGCAGCATTGGAAATGTCTCTGTTTGACAGTGTCACATGACTGGCATAGTTTTGAGCACCTCTGAAAGGAATTTAGGGAGTAGAGAGACCTTGATGAATGGCAGTCTGCAAAGGGGTGAGTGGAAGTCCAGAGGAATATGCAGCATGAAAAAGTAGAAAATTATTCTCTAACTTAGAGAACCATCCTGGATGTTACGTATATTTTGCCTTATTTGTAGCAAAAAACCTTCAGGCACCTTGGGACCTTGTCATGGTTTTAGTATACCTACCGGTTCTAGATCGCAGATTACCAGTGGCAAGGAGGTATTCAAAAATCCTTGTAATATCTGTTCCCATGCCAACAATCTTCATCATGCTTTCTGAATTCAATGTTATGTTTGACTTCTGAGCCTTCTTTTCTAAGGCTATTTTAACAGACTGTAACCAAGATTCCATCTTCTCCTGTGATACAGGAAAAAAACAAGAAAAAAATGCTTCAAGGGCAAACCATATTTACATAAGACAATGCTTTGCCATGTTACAAATGAGCATTCAATAAGGGACACCCCTGCACCAATACAGGCATGGATGAAATACAGCTCAGTCTGCCCTACTCTGCCTCCAGTTGCCTGCTGAGTGGTCACAGCCAGGCCATGCGCACGTGTGATTATACTTCCTTGTCAAATGTCCCATGGGAATAAATACCAGTGATTTCAGTGAATTTCCTAAGTGAGTCTGAACACACTGGAACCTCGATTATGAGAAAGTTGGAAGGAGGGAATGAGCAGTATGATGTAAGAGCCTTTAAGCCACTTGGAGACACTTCTGGCTGTCTCATTGCAGCACTCAAATAAGCAAGAGGAAGTTGCCTTCTTAAACTGCTAACCAGGTGTGGCTTCTTAAGAGCTAAATTCTTGGCAAACCTATGAGAGGGGAGCACATGGGAGAGTATCAGCAGGAAACAATCAGAATAGAGCATCAACAGTGTAGCTAAACTTCCTTTGCCAGGGTAATCAAACAAGTTAAAGCACAAGGTCTCCCCTTAGGAAACTGAATTACCCGGTGTGACTAATTCTTTAAGTGACTGAAGCTCCTAATGTGAAGTGACCCAGTGTGTCATTTTATTCAAGGGATATTCAGCACACCTATTCTGTTGCAATCAGAACACCTTTGATGGGAGTGTGGAGTCAGGAAAAGGGTGGCTCATGCTTTTTGGCTCCCCTGCAGTATAGTGACAGAAGTCCCAGGGTCCTTGGCAACTACCTGTTGTATGGGTCTGTATTCTCGTAGCCACACTTAGCTGTGAAAAGTGACTTCCAATATGATCCATGGTAGAAAGCAATAAACTAAAACTAAAAGGACCCTTTTGCATAAGATGCAAGGCTGGACATGCTGAAACCCCAGTCACTCGGTACCTAGGTGTCTTGGTACTGTCTGAGGTTAATAGAATGAAGCCAAGAGAAGACAGTAAAACAGCCAGAAGCAGCCTAACCCATTAGAGGAATTTATGTAACTTACTATTATGTGTTCCTAACTCTATATAATGGAAGGTTCTGGCACGACTTCTTTTTTAAAAATTCCAAACACAGCACTCTCAAGTAATACCTTTAAAAACATGAGGTACAGTTGTCCTGCAGTGAGCACTTCTTGATTCATTAAACTGTCAGGATTCTCCTCCATGCAGCCTTCTTTAGCTAGAGTAAACAGTTTCCGAGTCATGAGACAAAGCAAGTAGAACTTTTCAGTGTTGGTTTTCAGGTGTATGCAGATGCACTGGCTGCAGGGGGGAAAAAAGATCACTCCCAGTCTAATTTACCATGGTTATCCTTGATCATCTTTTCAACCAAAAAATATCTGTTATTTCAGATTTTTATCTTGACAGTAACTTTAATCAATTGCTATCCCTACCATGTTTTGGATACTTTTTAAGGTTAACACAAACTGTCTGTTAGACGATATGCAAAAACTGTTTATTCACATTGCTAGAGATCATCTTTACTGAAAAAAGGCAAAAAACAAAATTACATTATTTTTCCCTTAGTGAAAACAGTAGCTTCCTGGGTGAAGATTTTTAATAAGAACTGTCACAAAAAAGCAGACTTCTGAAAAATATACAAACAAGGACTTGGAAACAGCCTAATATACATAATTTATTCTAGTTACTGAATTTTGGTTTTGAATTACCAATTCCCTAGCAGTATAATTAACTTTTCTATATTAAAATTTTCTGAAACTAAAAATCTTTAACTTTTATCAGCTACACAGATGCAACACAAAAAAGACAAAAAATATGGTTTGGGGTCATTCATAGGCTGACTTAAAGATTTCCAAACTGATTTGGTTCTGAACTTTTCATGTTATAGATGGCTTTAAAAACTATTTGACAAGTCCAGACATAACGAAAATAGCTATGCAGACTGTCCACTTTCAGAGACTCTTGACTTCATCTGGCCGGCTACTGTGCAAGAGGATTCCAGAGAAACCTTTGGTCTGATCCAGCAGAGCTCTTTTTAACTACGTCAACACAAGCCAGAACAGATAAAATAACTTGGCTGCAGCACCATCGTACAAAACTATCCTGTGAGGAACTCAAAATGCTTTAGAGGCTTACTGATCATAAAATCATCCATCAGTGGACTTTGTTTTCTCACATAAGTAGTTACGAAGTATAAATCTAGACACCAAGAAATTACTTAAACTTAGACCTACTCAAACAGGAATTCTCCAATTTGTTCACTGGTGTACCACTCGGGAAGGTCCAGTTTCACTCTGAAGCGCTGACCCAGGAAGTTCAGAACCTGTCTCTGTGTGATGCAGCCTTCTTCAACCACCACCCTCAGCATCTGACACACACAGTTCCTATAGAAAGTATCCTCCTCCTTTCCTTTCATCAACTCTTGAAAAATCTGGAAATCTGAGAAACTAACTAATGCCTGGAACACAGAAAAGGGAAAGCTGGAACCAGTTAATCAGAAAACAGGGCACCATGCTGTGAAGGGGTCAGTTTGTTTGAAGTCTGCAACTGTGTAACTCCAGCAATCTAACATTTATTGAACTGAAGCACCTTTCTTCAGTTATGGACTCAAGGTGAGCTACAATGACCATTAAAAACAGACTCATAAAATGTTTCTAAAATCACAGACAATAGACGACATAATAAATCAGTCAACACAATTTTACAATTGACAGAGTTGCATACAGTAATAGTCTTGCCAAAGAAATTTTAGCATGGGCTGAATGGATTCGCCCCCATGCCTATCCAGCCCCATGTGCCCTCCAACCTCAGCCTGCACCATGGGAGGTGCTCAGTCCTAGCACTCCTCCAACACCCCAAGAGAGAAGCTGCCATGGCAGGGCCCATCTGTTGCTTCATTGGGGGGAGACTCAGCAGCGGCCAGCCCCATGCACACTCTCTTCTCAGCCACCCACTTGAGGAGCCATGAGCTGCGATTGCCACTGCTGCTTCAGCTGCCAGCCTCCTCTCTGTGCTCAGACAGCTGGCAGGAGGGGCTCCAGCTGGAAGTCAGAAGCAGCAGGAAGAGCTGGCACTGCATGCAGGGCTAAGAAGCATGGTGCATCATGCGTGGGCAGGTCTCACATCCTCCTGGGGTGGGGGCGTTGCAGATTTGGGATGGGGCACTGCCCCCACCTAGCTACGGCCCCGGCTGAATGCTGAGTGCATTTTGCACAGGAAACAGGCTAGTGGCTGATCTGAGGGCGTATGTGGCTGCTCTAGCATGGGGGGAAGCTGTCTTTGGGTCCCACACTCTCCCACAGCACTGCTGGCATGTGATAAGCCATGCAGATTGGCAATACTGGACAGGGGACCCAAGGTGGATGCAAGGGATGGGCCAGCACAATGGGGCTGAACGTTGTAGAGTGCTGTGCCTGCCCAAAAGAGGGATCTCTAGGGTGGCCCACTAGCTGGACCGCCCTCTTCCCTCTTCTGTGGGGGCAAAACATCAGCTCTCAGGCTTTTACCTGCCACTGATCTCTCCCCGCATGGGAACCCTGGACCTGCTATCCCAATGCAGTGCCTTTCCACTGAGCCATGCCTCTCTGTGCAATGGTCTCTGCCTGGCCCCACTGAGCGGGTGGTGGCATCAATGGGGTGCCTATGCTTCATGGCTTGCCTACTTTGAACCTATCCTCCTGGCCCAGTGGTTAGGAGGCTGGTTATGGGTCTGGAGGTTATGGACCCCTGCTCCATGTTTATTCATGTGTTGACCATGACGGAAATGTGTTAATGTTTGCTGCCTTGGAAACCCCAAATTGGATGGACAGGTGGTCTGAGAGAATTCAGTTGTGACAGCATTTCCTTCGCTTCACTGAGGTTAATCAAAGAACTGCATGCCTGGACAGGAGGAGAAGCCCAGAGGCAATTTCTGCTCTTTATTATTTTGTCTTGTAGTAGATTGCATTGTTGAACAGCTTTGAGCGCTTTTACGTAAAAGTGGTATCTAAAGGCAGTTAGGAAGTAAACAGACTAATCCCGGTATTTGCAGGGTTATTGCACCATGCCAAAGTAGCCCATAAATGTAGAAAGGATTTTAATGTCCTGATAATCACTACAATACCTTCAGCACGAACCCCAGTGGGATAAAGAACAATTCTTTCTGACGAATGAAGTTTACCATCACTGAGCCACTTTCAAGGTAATGAAGGGTCATGTTAACAGCAGTGTGCTCTTCTCTGACGCAGTGCATTGAGATACCTAAAAGACACCAAAAAGAAAGACATCTCAGTATTACTGCATCATGCTATCATCTAAAACAATTACAAGTGGTTTAAAAATGAAAAGTGAACATTTAACATATTACTAACTTACATGCTGCTTGCCCTTAGCAGTCTACAAAGACAGAAGGAACCCAGGCCCTGTTTCCCCACCTTTATGAAACACTGTGTGACTGATGCAACTATTCCGAATAAAACTAATCTGATTTCTGAAGAGATGATACTGCAAACAACCACATACATGTTTACAATAAACTCATTCCAAAAACTTAATAGTTAAAAAAAAATTCAAGATTGCTGCAAAATTAAAAAGACATACGATGACGAACTGATATAAGGGCCAGACAATTTAGTTCTACTAGCTACCATGTAATTAACATTCATATTTTGAAAACGAAAACAATGATGACACTGAATATACGACCCATGTTTCTGATGCCTCGAACAGCCCTGCTACTGGAGATGTGGGGTGCAAAATACATGCTTAACCCCTGAGCTATGGCCCCTCCAAAGCACTTGTGCTGTACTATGATGTTATTTAAGTATTTAATAACTTGAGAAGCGGTGACACCTGATGGGTGTGGACCAAAGAAGTCATTATTCTGTTTACTGCATCAGGTTTTCTCATAGAATTAAAACAGGTACATTTTAAAAAATAACTATTACTATAATAGGACATACAATAACTTAAAACAATTACCATATTGTGTGTAGCCAGGGCCTCTGGATTTCCACTTGGGTTTTATTATTGCAAGGGGGAAGTTGCGCCTTGGCATGATTACCATTCGAATTACCTTTTCCATACCATTAATTATGAAATAGCCTCCCATTTCCTGCCAAAAGAATAAAAATTCATACCATTTAGTATTAAGGAGAGCTGCAAGAGTTAACAGAGAGATCAATTCCAGCATTAGTTAACAAAGCCAAATTTTTAAGTCTTGGAGCTTCCAATTAAAGGCAGCTTTATGTCAACATCAGCTCAACATATTATATTCAGGTGGGTAGCCGTGTTGGTCTGAAGCAACAGAACAAAGCACCACCATGCATGCACATGAACGCTTATACCCATTATTAAACTTTGTTGGTCTTAAAGGCACCCCTGGACTCAAACTTTGTTCCTTCAACATATTACTTCTCTACTAACATTCTCATGCATCCTTCAGTATCTTAAAAACTCATCAATGTTGGCGTTTTGGCAATGAGAACATTTATTTTCATATTAAAAGGCAACCATAAATAAAATCTTTAATCAATTGCCAGAAATACCACTGAACAGTATTAACTCTGGCTAAGGCTTCAATCCTTAGAGGGACTTTTGTTCATGTAAATTTGCATCAGACAGCACTAAGATTAACTGTTACCTCTTCTTCCTCGTAGTGTTTGATTAGTTCTTTGGGAGAAAGGCCATAGAGATTGCATAGCTTGGACTTCACCATAATTGGAATATTTCCAAGGGACTGCTTAATAATCCCTTTAGGGGAGCCATTCAATGACCAGCTAACATCAACCTATACAGGAAAAATATGAATAATTTTAGAAGCGTATAGATATAACAATAAAAGAGAAAGGATATGAAATAGGGGAAAGGATACAGTTGCCATCCCCCCGATATGGGCGGGGGTTCCCCTGATTTCCAGCCCTCCGGTTTGCCCATCGGCCAGCTGCTGGTGGGGGGAGCCCCGCCTTTGAAGAACTCCCTGGCATCTGGCATGCCTGACACGATGATGTCACCCAGAGGTGACATCATCGGGGCGCGCACACAAAGCACATGCGCTAGAACATTCAGGAACAGAGTCTCCGTCCCCCCAACAGCAGAAGGTAGGGACCTGGCAACCCTAGGAAAGGAACTGTTACAAGGTAAATATTTTACCCTCTATACATTTCCAAAATATACTTTCAGTTTTTAAACCTTTTGGCTTTCTAAGGTGCATATAAAGATGCCCAGAGCATGATGAAGCATCATTTCATTCCTTTATGCTGTTACTCACCGTCAGTTTCCCACGGTAGGTGCTTCTGCGCCCCCTGCATTCTGCTGGGTAAACTTTCAGTTCTTTACATATAGTGCCCTTCGGTACCATAGGTGGACTGATCACAGCCCCAACAATTGCCAAAGTGATTCGATCTTGCTTAAATGCAAACTCTAAAGGTGGAATAGCCTGAAAGGAAAAGCAAGCCAAACCGAAGGTTATCTACACTCATTAGAAACAAACAGCATATAAAAGATTCAGCCCACCATGTCAGAGGCAACTATTATGTAGAGTAAGTTTTAATAAAACATGTCCCACTATTATTACTTTGGTTCTTTCCCCTCCCCAATGACCCAAGACAGCTACTGGTAAATTTTGCCTCCCATCTTTGGATGAGGAGTCCCCAAGCAGGGGTGGGTGGGCACTTTTTAAAAGGAAACAAGCCTTATTCATCTTCTTCATTCCTCATCACTCATCACTTCTTCATTCCTCATCACCCATGATGCTACAGGGAGGGGCCACAACCTAATGGCAGGGCACATACTTTCCACTGAAAATACCCTGGTGGTTAAACGCCTAGCATTTCTAGCTAAAAAACAGGGCTAGGGAGGACATTCCTCTCCCTAAGACCCCAGAAAACATAAAACTGGGCTAAACAGGTCAATGGCCTGACTTGATATAACACAGTTTTGTGCATTTGGGCCCTAAACTTCGTTTAGCTTGCAGGCGCTTTTGGACTTCTGAGACGGTAGCAGGCATGATCACAATGAAATGGCTGCTATGTGGAGATCGGCGGTAGAAACCACAAAACAGTGTCTGGGACGTTCCAAGCCAAGCATCTGCCTATGCTAGAAAGAGGGGTTTCTGAAAGGCTGCGCTTGGGCAACCCAAAGCTCCCTGACTTTTCCTGTTCCATCAAAGAGTCTGAAATTTACCCTTAAGATAAAAGAAGCAAACGGGCACCAGGAAACACATCAACGGGGATCACCGCTTAGCCTCTTTCTTCCTTGCCCACCCGCTCGGCCCTACCCCACTTTCCCCGCAGTGCCTCACCTGTACTGCCCGGTACAGCCCTTCGCCCACGGCATGGTTGAAGGACTCGATGTGCGCTCGTGTCACTTCCCGCAACGCCGAGCGCTGCTGCTCCTTAACCAGCCCGTAGCACGGCTCCGTCAAGTGTTTAAGGCTGGGGGAATCAGGCAAGTCCCGCCACTTGCACGCGGCTTCCATGCTTTCCCCTGAGCATACAAGACCCCGAAAACCGATCGCAGAGCTTGCTGGGACGTGTAGTTCGCTGGCGAAAGAGAACGCTCCCAAAACGCCTGGCGCATAGAGCAAGCCAAAGCAAGGTTCTCTGGCTTGCTCTGCGCAGCTTTTCTCATTCGCCACAGCCTGGAGGGTATGGCGCCATCTGGGCGTGGAGGATGGCAGCGTACTACTGAGAAATTGACATGCTGCGTATTTCTGGAACGCTTGCCTCTTTCTTTAGGCTTGTAGGGGGCAGCTGGTGCAGTAGCATTCCTTAAACTTCGACTCAGAAGAGCATCTGCTTTGCTTGCAGAACGTGACCTCCCAAGTTCAGTCCCTAATGTTTCCAGTTAGAAAGAGGAGCAGGTAGTTGGTCCTGTGGAAAACCTGGAGCCCTGACTTACTGCTGCTGGTTAAGAGTAGATATTGATCACATGAAACTGCCCTATAGCGAATCAGACTCTTGGTCCACCACAGTCATTACTCAGTACTGTCTACTCTGACAGGTAGTGGCTCTCCAAAATCTCAGGCAGAGGTCTTTCACATCACCTACTGCCAGTACTAAGTACTTTTAACTGGAGATACCGGGGACCTGCATGCCAAGTAAATGCTGTACCACTGAGCCACAGCCTTCCCTCTGTTGGCCCACCACAGGCCAACAGCCTGATTTAGTATAAGGTAGTTTCATATTCTCTCCCCTCTCAACACATTTCTCTCACACTCATTTTAGTAATTAAAAAAGGCAGAAGTAGTGCATGGTAATGAAATTATACAATTTAGGATGAGGCCAAATCAGTGCCTTGAAGGATAACATTAGTGTGGCGAGCCCTCTATCTCTCACCCTCCCAAATGTCTTTTTAAGTGAACACTGAATGGTGTACACAACATTATAGCTGTTATACAAGGAATCTTGTATTGATTCAATGTTCATGTCTATGTGGGGAGTACTACCCACTCCCTTAAAGTTCATTTGATGGAGCATAGATCACACTTGAAGAATAAAACCTTGGAAGTGCCTCTGACTTCTCACTATTTGGAATTTAATCATCCACTTGATGACATGTGTTTCTGTGATTTGTATAAATATAGGGATACTCTCAGTGTTAATGTGAACATACATAAGATCTTGCTTCAGGAAGAAACATTCTGGATTCACAAACTTCAAGCACTAGCTCCTTTTGGTCTTTCACTGTGGAAAGTAGGGTGGTTCCAAGGCAGCAGTGTCAATCTCTTGGCCGGGCAGAGAGGGGGTATTTACTGCTTGCCAGAATAAAAGTGTAGTCCTGCAGCTCCTTCTCAGCAGGACCTCCTGAAATATATATGCATCAGCAGCTACTGGTAAATGGTGTGTTCCTAGACAACAGGTAGGGTTGCCACTTCTGGGACAGCAAATTCCTGGAGATTTGGGGGTTGAGCCTGGGGAGGGTCAAGCTTGGGAAGAGATGGGAATTTAGCAGACTATAATACCATACAGTCCATCCCCAAATCAACCATTTTTTCCAGAGAACTTACCTTTGTAGCCAGGAGATCAGTTGTAATTCTACAAAGTCTCCAGGCCCTACTGGGAGGTTGGCAACCCTCACAAAAACGCTGATGCAAACACCTGAGTATTTTTTTTAACCTGAGGTAGGCTTTGCTAACCAAGAGGGCGATGACACTGCAACACATCTCTCTATATAATAATTGTGTTTTGGTCATGGACTCTCCTGAACATTCCACAAGCTCCTAAATCAGTTGGCTCCATGATGTGTCACTCAAGCTTTCCCTATCCACTGGCTGCGTTGCCTGAGTCCCGCCTCCAACATTCCAGTTTGCTGTTCCTCTTCCGCCCAAAGCCAGTTGGAACACAGAGATCATTTGCATATGCGGCCTGGTTGGCCTTTGCCTCTAACATTCTAAACAGTTTGCTGTTGGGAGTCATTGAATGTGTTCTGAGGTAAAATACATCTCCCAATCTTCCCTTCAACGGTCACTGGAGTTGCCAATCACCATGTTCTGCAGCCACAGCACATAATTTTCCCTACAGAAAATTTCCCAGCTATTACAACTGATCTCCAGATGACTAAGATCAGTTCTCCTGGAGACAATGGCTGCTTTGGGCAGTGGACTGTATGGCATTATACCCTGCTGAAGTCCCTCTGCACCCCAAACCCCGCCCTCCCCAGGCTCTACCCCTCAAATCTTCAGGTATTTCCCAACCCAGAGTTGGCAACCCTGTAACTGGCTACGGAACCACTTTCCAGACCCTTGGAACACAGAAGACATGGCATAGGAGGAGGTGGTTTTCTAGCTTAACTGCCACTGCATAGCCCCAAATCAACATAAGTCAGGGGTGGAGGGAACCATACCTGTTACCATGAGGCTGTCCTCCCATACTACCCACTTCGGGCAGCAAAAGGACTTGAGGCAGCCCTGCCTTATAGCTTAGCAAAAGGAAATAAACATGGCTTGCCTCCCTCTATTTTCCCCTCCCCTCTGCTGCCCCACCAGCCACAGCTGGGACACTCACCTGGAGCTTCCTCCTAGAGCCCGTTGTATTTCTTCCCACAATGGGTCTTACTCCTAGTTATAGCATAAGTCTGATGCTGGAAGTGGGCAATGTTAGAATTCGTTTCTGCCTTTTCCAGAAGGTAGCCATAACCTGTCTACTTTGAAGCATATCCCCCATTCATTTTGGGAGGCATAGTAAGGTTAGCTAATATTAAGACAGTTGGTAATGTTCTTAAAGGTAACAACTTGATTACATGAGATTTCTTATGTACCTTTGGTCCCATATTTTTAATGATATTGGGGGGGGGGGGGGGAGAGGAAGAATCACAAATGTTCCACAAGGAAAAGTTGTGTTTATTATTTTTTTAAAAATTGCTTCAGAGAGGTTTGAATACGAATTTCAGCAAACCATGCACTGCTTACCGCCACATATTCTGTCAGACACAAACATAGAAAAATCGCACTACAATATTCTGAAGACAAACAAAAGGCCATTCTGATGTCACTTTTGGTGCCATGAACACAGGCCAGGGTGGCTTTGGATTTTTTCAGTTCAACCATTTTAGCAACACTAAAGAAAATACCCTTTTGATCTTTAATGTATTCTTCTTGTAACTGAAAGAGCTCAGAGAATGAGAAATGCTCTGACCATTCACCTACATTCAGGTCCCAAGACTCTCAGCTCTTATAAAGCATTGTGCTCCTGGCACTCCTGTCTCATCTACCAGGAAAGCACGCTAGGAGCAGTTCTCTTGGTATATATGACTGCCATTTTGTGTGAAATAGGAAGTCCACATATTTTCCAGCCACAGTACCCAAAGCTCATATTTGTGGGTACATGTTTGCACAAAGCTGCAAAATACACACATTTATTTGTAAACAATGGTCTTTATGTTAAAATTGTTTGGAATTACTAGTTAATGGTGTAGTATCTTAAAGGTTTTGGATCCTATAGTTCTTTTTTAATATAAACTGGTTATGAGTCAAGGTTTCTTTTATTGTATGTTTTAGTTTTTAACTGTTGATGTTCCAGTTGCATTGAACTTTGTTTTTCTATTGTTGTAATCTTTGAGACCTGTTAAAGGAAAAATAATAAAAATATATAAAAAAACCAAAAACAAAATACATACATTGTCCTTTTCACACAAAATGGCAACTGCATACAGAGTGCTCACCTGGTATGCAAGGCAGACACACCAGAAATGCAGTGCCTGAGAAGAACTAAAGGCAGTGCCATATGCAAGGTTGGATGAAACTGGTTTTATTCACTTGCATACCAACCTCTTTAAAACTGTAGTGGCAGCACATTTAGTTTTTTAGCACAGATGTAAATTTTAAGCGGGACGTTTTGCTATTACATAAAACGTACATCTATCTGGAACAGCTGCAGCAAAGTAAACATTCCATTTCTAGACAGTACCACCCCATAACACACAAACATATATTCAAAGAACAGCTTCATATATAACCTTTAACACTGCAGCTTCATGACATCTTACCTGGTGAACAAGTGCCATTCTATCACCACCTTCTGAAAAAAGGAGGAAAGTGAACCTCTTTCCAGTTTATTATATGGACATCCAATCAGATAATTCCCTACAGAACGGGTGAAATGTATTTTCTACTGGGATGAGGAATATGTGTGTGTGTGTGTGTGTGTATGCCTCCATTCATTGTTCCCCATGACATCCAGGACCCAAGGTAGCAATGACCTGCTGCCTATCTCCTCAAAGAGGGTCTGTGCTTTCAGACAGGTGCATAACAAGCAGAAATTCATCCAGAGCTGCTATCATTCTGAGAAAACTACACCTTTTGAACTTCCATCTTATCATACTGCTGCTGAAGACACACAGCCACTGTAAGGAAAAAAGGGGATGGAAAGAATCCTTTGTAGAGGCCTTTCCTGTCTCCTTCCATTTTCATTTTTTCCATAAGCGCTGTTGAAGCTTCAATCAGAACCAAAAAATAAGATGTAAGATGGTATAAAGGAGAAATCAATCCGTGGAAACCATCTGAGGTAGCCAACAATGGCAACCCTTGAATAAACATCCATTTCTTAAGCCAGCTCAATATTTCTAGGGCTTCATTGTAAAAAAGTGCTTTCATTTTCAAAAGGGCCTCTATTTTGTGAATACTTTCTAAATTTTACAGTATATGGCAGAAATTTTCCTTATTCCAAAAAAGAAACAAATAAAATTCCTTATCAAAGGAGCATTACACATAATGCTCAGAAAATATCCAAGAGCGGTCTCATCTCAAATCAAAGCCCCCAACTCTCAAAGCTAATTCACATCAGCAAAGACCGTAAGGAATATCAAATCTGACAGACTGAAAATGGTGGCTTTAAATGTATAGGTGTCAATTTATCAGTACTGCATACTTCCTGTTTGGGTATTTTGATTTTTTTTTTAAAGGCAACATATCTCTGCACAAAACACTTTTAAAAAAGACTTCAGATCTTACATTTGATCACCCACAATCTCATTCTGTAATTAGGCCTGTCTTTTTGTCACTGTCTAGGATACGACACTTCCATCATTTCATGAAACAGATGTAAATGATATCTGCATTAAGAATACAAGTATTTATACCCTACTACTTGAATTCATTCTATGTTTATTGCTTTGCAGGTCTGTTCAGTAGAAAACCAAACTCCTATAACTTGGTTGGATTTGACAAGAGGATGAAATCCAATATGTATGATTCCACATTACAAAGGATGCACAATCAGTTTACAGTGTAGAAAATATATACCCCAATATCAAAGTGGGCATACACAACATTGTCTTAAAATGGGGTACAGCCCTTTTTAACAACATATATTAACTGTATGTGCTATTAGCCTTCCTAAACCAGGATTTTCCACAGTTCCTTCTTACTACAAGAACAAAGCCTTCATAGTAATGGACAGAAACTACAATTTAGTAAGTTAATAGTTTGCTGTACTTTTCTGCTATTCTGCATTTATGAAAGCTCCATAAAGTCATCCAGTACCTCAAGTTTCACTTACTACCTTCTTTCATACAAGTTTGCATGCCAAGGATATCCAGGAACCTATTTAAAGGCCAGTAACACCGTCATCATCCAAATTTCTATTACCAAGGTCTCTTACTTTCTAAATTAAAAACTTGTATCTCCCACCCTTATGGGAGTACGACATTGTAATTATTCAAATGCATTGATTTTTAAGCTATTTGCATCAATGAGGTTGTGCTGTGATTATACATCCAATAATCCATACTCTGATGGAATTTAACAGTTCCACTAACAAATTTGCATCTTACTTCCTTTACCATCTGAATTACAGTTCACAGACATTTCAGTGGGGGAAGGGAAATCAAAATTATGAATGGAACATATGCAGTGTTAGAGAGAGATTGGCAGGACCAATGAAGTTAAATGAAAATCAGAAACACAGGATTTTTAGAGACATTTAACACCACAGCATCCACTGATAGAAAAATAAAACAAAAGACACAAGACTGGATAAAGCCACCAAGGTACAGACATCAGTCGCTAAAAGGATGGGCTATCCAAAACTGTTGAATGACCACACCTGAAAAATCTCTGTGTGTACGCGTCCCAAAGCAATGGTTTTCAGACTGTGTTCTGAGGATTACTGGTGTTACTCAAAAGTTTCAATCAGGCTGCTCAATAAGAAGATCAATACTGGTGGGCACGTTTCCCTAACTGACAGCTTGACCAACATACTGAACTTCCTCAGCAATGTTAAGTGTTGGGTGTGTTCTAGGGTGAGCTCTCAGTCCATGAAGAATGGTAATGAGGCCCAACAAATCTGACCAGCATCCTGTGTGAATGGAGCATGCAGAACATCCTCAGAATCCTCTGCAGCATGAGCAGCCCCACAGCAGACATACAACCAATGTTCCCTCTAAGCTGAGTTACTGCGAGCTAGCTCACAGCTTTTAGCCTCCAGCTCACACATTTTTGTCTTAGCTCAGGAAGGATTGCTCCAGAGCAAACTAACATATGCAGTAGCCAAATCGCTCGCTCACAACTTTAATGCCGGTAGCTCAGCAAGTAGAATTTTTGCTCACAAGACTCCACAGCTTAGAGGGAGCACTGCATACAACCCTTATCTGCTGAATCTATATGGAAAATATTCTGCGAAAGCAGAGTGTGAAAACCAGTTCCAATTTCCAATAACCTTTATTGGCATAACAACTTTGAAAACCACTCTCATAAGATTGCTGGGAGAGAAGGAAGCCTACAATTTTATCTCAGAAACCACAGACCGACCATCTTTCATTCAAGGAGGTAGTTATTGCCTCCATTACAAACTCAAGAAGGATATAAAGGACTAGTGCAAAATAGCAAGTAGCCTCATCTATAACTCAAAGAGTTTCTAGCTAAGCCGGGGGGGGGGGGGGGAGCTTTCTTGGGCCACTCCTGTGTTTTTAATAATATTTCAATTTACAGAAATATCAGCATGGTAACTAAGCTGTTCAAAAGCAGAGGCTGATTAAAGAGCTGTCAATCCTAAACTTCATTAAGCTGAAATATTTGCATTTAGTCCCATCACAGACCCCCAATAGTTTGGCCTAGTTTTGTTTACTATGCTGCAAGTTGAACCAAAGCTCTTAAGTTCTAAAAAGTTGTAAAATGTCAAATACATGCTTCTCTAGCTATGCTTGCTGCAATGGCCAAAGAGTTCTAGAGGCAGTTAAATTCTGCACAGCATGGCAAGGTAAGCATCAGTTAATATTCACCTATCACGGCCAAATCCAAAAGCCGCCATGCCTGACAAGTCAAAGTTCTGTGATGATTAATATCAGTGCAAAATTATGCCAGCGTGTTCAATGCACGTTCAAGGATGCGAGCCAAAAACCTGAAAACTGCATAATAGGGATCTGTTTGGTTTCACTTGCATGCAAACCATTCCCCATCACCACTGTTGGTAGCTACTGTCCTATACTTCTTGGTTATAAATCCTAACAAGTTCAATGGTGCTTACTCCTGAGCAGGTGTACACAGGAATGAAGCCTTAAAATGCAACCCTAAGCATGTTTACTCAGAAGCAAATCTCAGCCAGTACAATTGGACTTCCTCCCTAGTGAGTGGGTTTAGGATTAGAGCCTACTAATGGACCACATCATCTGATTTCAGAACAAGATACAGTTCTGATATCGACCGGCATGCTAAGAGAACTCTTAATGGGAAGGCTTACAAGGCCCCACACAATCTCAAAAGAAAGTGTCTCCTACTAAAGCTATTCAGGTCTTATAGTTATTCCATTTATTATACCAAGCTTGCAGTGCATTCTAAAAGAAAAGTCATGTAAGAATGCCTACCATAATTTTAAGCTAATAGCAAATATTTGCAAACGTTATTCTGACTTCCTGAGTATTAAGCATAAGGCTGTGATCCTGAACACCTGCACATAAAGTAAGTCCCATGGAAAGTTAACAGTATGTATTTCTAAGTAAGTATGAAGGGGGTCAGGGTATATGATTGCATTACATGCCTTGATTCTACTGAAAATTCTTCCGACAGCACAAATGTGACATGGAATACACATGATGTCTAAGTTACCCAGTATACATCTTAGGTTCCTTCAAGATCAAAAACAAATTCTAGTATGTTCTATTGTACTGAACTAGTCTTTTTCACATCTATTGTTTAACCAGAGCCTTTAAAAAAGGGACACTGTCAACTTCTTCATATCATAAACTGAATTTTACAATAATGGTTATTCACAATGGGAATGACAGTCCAAAATTCATGGAAATGTTTCAGAAAGTTAACAGCAATGATGCTGTCCTACCTATACATGTCAAAATTGGTCAAGATGGGTAGCCATGTTAGTCTGTCTGTAGCGGCAGAAAAGAGCAAGAGTCCAGTAGCACCTTATCTGAAGAAGTAAGCATTGACTCACAAAAGCTCATACTGTGCCTCATATTTTGTTAGTCTTTGAGATGCTACTGGACTCTTGCTCTTTTCTAATGGCAAAAATGGGTTACATTCTGAAACACTCTAGTAAGATCTTAATCTCAATAGACAAAGCCGTTGTACAGTACCTTCTAAATAAGTTGCCTTATCTTGACTGGGCTTATCTTTGGTGAACAGAAACAACCCTAGTTGGCAACTACTTTTTCAGGAAGGCCAAGCCCTCTATTGCTCCCTAAAATGGACTGTCAGCAAGTCCCCGTGGCCAGAATCACCTCTTCCTCAGGGCTGTCAACGGAGAGGCTATCTGGTATTCCTCATGAGAACCAGGTGCTAGTTAATAGCTGGAGATGAATACTATCAAACAATGAGGGAAGCAGTGGTCATTAACAGCTTTTATTCTGAAGCCTCAGAAATATTAAAATAAGGGAAAGAATCCAATAAAATAAAAGGATGATTAACGAAAAGTACTAGTGCTGGAATTAGAAACTTTCAAGTGTTCCTTTCCAGTGGTTCTCTTTTTTAAAAAGAAACTGCAAGGCAACCCCCCCCCCCCCAATTAAAAAAATATTTGGGAAAAAAGAATTTTACTAAAACTGGAAACACATGAAGTGTTGGAAGGCCAAATAATGTGAACATTTAAAAGAAAAGATCACATTCATTCCCCAGCACTGGGATAAACTTGTCAGGGTTTCGGTGCCTCAGAGGAACAACAGAGCAGCCAGCCAAGCTGAACAGAGTCTACCAAACTTAAACGGTGGTCTACCAGGGGCTTCATCAACCTTTTGTTTTTAGCTGCAAACAAAACAAAATTAAAAACAAAAACAAAAAACAGATTGTCAAACACCTGGCAAGCCAATATATATGGCTGGTGCTGAGTTTCATGGGTTACACTGGCCTGTATGAGGGAGGGGGAGAAAATTATCCTTCATCTAAATTAAACTATGCATAGTGTCATTCAGTACTGAAACCAAACACACAGATTTTGAAACCAATTAGAAATATAAAACGTTTATACCCCACAGAACAAGACAGCTTTTTGTGTTAACCCCTACAGGACAAAACAAGAACAAAGTAGCTTAGTTTCTGGGAACAAAGCTAAGGCACTAGAAATGTAGCATGTGGAGAAAACAGAAACCACACAGGTTGAGTTGACAAACCCTTCAAAGTCCCTGAAAGGCTACTAGTACTACAGTTTGGTAAAATAATTTATTACTTAAGGAGGGGAAAAGGAAGGGAGGCAAACACATTTTAGAGGGTAGTTAAAAAATTATGTCATATCCCTGGTTTTGCATGTATTTTTTAAAAAGTGGTTTTGCTATTCTCCCAGAGGAATTTCCTTCAGTTACTGGAATTGTTTTTTTAAAATCAAAGCTTTCCAAAACACGGGCAGCACTGATGAGATGACTTGCATTCATCTTGGACTCTCCATGGAATCCTTCCTCTTTTTAAAATTCCCATGATGATGTTGATCCATTATTTTGGCATGATACGTAAGTGAAATGATCATTTCACGTTTCCTCTTTTTTCCTAGGTTCAACAGGTGACAGTTCTTCCATATGTGTTGTGTAGATGCTTCAATATCCTCACAATTTAATAAATATTGATTGCTGACTCTGCTTTTGCACAGGCTCACTAAGGGGAAAGACGCTGGAAATGGCCACATCCACTATGCCTTGGCAAAGCTCTGCATAGAGTTTCCTAGAAGCCAAAAACAGAAGCAACAACAAATAAAAACACAAACACAACAGAGAATTACAATCCCATTCCAAACAATGCAATTTATATTTATAAAAGTAAATATGCATTAATCTAATGTAACTGGCATGCTGGCTCCATTAACAAGAGATACCTCCTTACCCATTTTTATTCCAACCTGGAACCCCACATGTGCACACTGTTCCCACCGACAACTATCACAGACGGAGCTCTGCAAGAATACTTGGGGGAGTGTCTTTACCTGAAAGACAGCCCCATACAAATAACCTGTCTGTTCACTGACTGAACATATGGCAAGGGAGGATCATCCCCTGCCATTGCCAAATTGTCTGTGTAGGGAGAACATGCAGAGGAAGTGACCTCACATATGCTTCCTCCCTGTGTTCAGCAACATTTGGAAAACAGCGTTGCTGGGAGGAACAGAGTTTCAGAATCCCTGCTGAACACCACAAACATGATAACATAGAAGGTGGTTGGGATGGCCAACTAATGAATGTGCTAGGACAACTGCTGTTTATTGCTGGGCCAGTCTATTTTCTAATGTAGTTGTTTTTAAAACTGGGATGAAAGCAGTTTCCAGTGTTTCCAAAGTGATATAAAGAGCAGAGGAATAAGCGTTCATTTGCATCACTTAGTATCTTTGGCTCTTTTATTTCCAGAGATGACCGGAATATTCTTGAAACCTGAGCAGCAGAAACATATACATTCAGAGAGGTTTCCTTTGTCACGTTCTAAAGCTCTCCTTGTGTTGTGCTGATGGAGGGCATGTTAGCAAATGAAACACCTGTCACCCCAGTTTGTGTACACAGATAACACTGAACTTGCATTCTTCTTGCTACCCCTTGCTCCAAAATAGCCAGTTTGCTGAAATGAATTTTATGGTTTTATCAACTGGAGCACTGCAAGGGGTGGGGGAGTAGTGACCCTCTCCTCACCCCAAACAGTACTTTCTGACTCCCGGAAAATTTGTTCCTGGGGTCACAGAACCCATGCGGAGTAACAGCCACGTGGGTTGGGAGGTAGCAGCCAGGACAGGTACAAAATCACCCTGCCTCTTCCATCAGCACCACACCCCTGACACAAGAGGGAAGTGATTCCATCCTCCCCTCTGCAGCCTCCTGATCCATAAGGCTATTCATTCAAGTGGGTCACAGGATCCTGGGAATAAACTTGCTGAAGGTCAGAAAGGGCTGCTGGTGTGTGTGTGGGGAGGGGGGAATATGGGATTTACAATGCTTCCATTTGCATCTCACTGCATTCTGCCCCTTGTCTGTGGGTGGCTTGGTTTTGCCGCTATTGCTATTAGCAAAGGGGTCAGCCACCTTGTTTTTAGATATACTGATGATAAGGCAAGGAGGAAATGGTGGACTGTTAGTAAAAGTCGCCTTCTCAAGCAGCTCCATCGGGTGCTTTCCCTACCTACGCTCTTCCCTGAAGAGGAAGAGGAGATCAAACTACTGGGAGTGGGAGAGAGAAACATGTATGAATACTAATAACGCAGTTGATCTTGCCTCCCCCTGTTTCACTTGAAAACAGCAAAGGCAATGTCTTTGTCTGAGTTTCTGGGAATGCTTCTGTACTTCCTGTGCATGCGCATAATAAGTTTTCTCAGGGTGCTTCTGGAACAGGATACTCACTGGGCGCAAGCAGGGGCACCATTGACTTCAATCAGCCAGACCTTCAAGTCCTCATCCACCATGAAATCAAAACCAAAGAGCTGGAAGCTCTGGTAGTGGAGGTGTTTGGTGCTGATAGCAGGTTCTATACACATAAGGCAACTTCTGTGGAAGGAAGATTTTGTATCAGTTCAAGATGGACAAGCCCACCGTGTTAGTCTGCCTGTAGCAGTAGAAAAGGGCAAGAGTCCAGTAGCACCTTAAAGCCTAACAAAATTTGTGGCATGGGATGAGCTTTCGTCACTGCTCACTTCTTCCGATACAGCTTCTGTATCAGTTGACAGACTTATCCTAGGTTTCTACCCTCAACTATGGTATACTGAACTTGCGGGGTGTGAAATTTCTTCTTCGTTTTATTAGACCACACTTTTTTCCCCAATGGGAACCTGAAGGGGCTTGCAATATCATTCTGCTCTTCTCTACCTAATCCTCACAACCACCCTGAGAAGCAGGCTAAGCTGACAGAGAAAGTGATGAGCCCAAGACCCCCCACAGTGAGCTCCCAAAGCACAGCAGGGATTCAGGCCTAGTTCTCCCAGCTCCTAGGCTGACCTTCTAACTACTAAGACAGGCTGGCTCTTGGTTTCCTCTGGCACCTCCTGCTGGTATCTAGAGATTGAATGTTCATGTCTATTACAGCAAATTGTCAAACTCTGTCCTTAGTTTGCCATGATGACTGGGGGAAGGGAAATTCCTGGGTGTATGTGTGAATGCCAGAGTGTGCAACCGCTGGGTCGTAGATGCTGTAACTCTTCTCAAGATACCTCCCTACGAGGGACGACCTTGAAGCCAAAGCTGTGGCTTTCTCACTTTCATAGATAAGGGAGCCATATATTCCCAAGGGGGGGAGATAGGAACACGAAAGTTAGGTGGGAGGTTTGCAAAGTGTGATTGGTGCATCTGATGGGGGCCTTTGTTTGAACTGTCTATATCTTTGGGGTTTCCTGCTTGAACCTCAGTTTTGACACGGTATTGAATTGACCTGGAACTTGCTTGCATCTCAGTAAACAAATCACTGACGAGACAGTGTTGTTGAGAGTAACTTTGTCCCGAGATCCAACACAAATAAACTGCTGACAGAAATTAATGCCAGTTTGGTGTAGTGTTAAGTGTGCGGACTCTAATCTGGGAGAACCAGGTTTGATTCCCCACTCCTCCACTTGCACCTGCTGGATGACCTTGGGCAAGCCACAGTTCTGGCACAGCTGTTTTGAAAAAAAGAGCAGTTTCTGTCAGAGCTCTGTCAGCCCCACCTATCTCACAGGGTGTCTGTTGTGGGGAGGGGAAGGGAAAGGAGATTGTAAACTGCTCTGAGACTCTTTTGGGTAGTGAAGGGTGGGGTATAAATCCAATCTCTTCTTCTTCTCTTTTTGCATGACTACTTCCCATCCCACCTGTAAAGTCCACACTATCCAAACTTAGCCATTGCTTTGTAGTTCCCAGCAGTGTAGACTATCAACAAAGACCAACACAATGACTTTAATAACACTTTCCCTAACAGCAATACTTTTAATTCAATTCTGTACCAGCCTTATATAATTGTGAACTGTTACAAATGTTCATTTCACTATGGGGACCCTAAAAAATTGGTTAAGTAATTCTAACTTTGACATGGTTTTTTGATCTTTCAGGTAGCAGCTTCGTTTCCAAACCTGATGACAAGTTTTCCATAGCTCTTCTTATCTGTGCCTTGCTTATCTCACCACTAATTAATGCTCTTAAATGAGTTACTTACCTTTCTTACATTAGAACTGTAAGAACCCACCATATGCAGGTGCTGTTATGATTCTTCCATCCACTTCCTGCAGCACATTACATGCAATCATGTAAAACTGAATCCAGACAAGTCCCCCCCCCCCCGGGGCCATTTTGGTGGAAAAGGGTTTGGAGTGGAGAAGCAGCAAAAGACAGGTGGGAAGGGAGTTCTCAATCTTTTCCCTTCCCATCACATTTGGCTCTGTGTTGCCCCTTCCCAAAGACAAAAAGGAGTTCAGTAACACACAGTTGTGTGCCACATACAATAAAGCCCTTCTTTCATTTCTGAACTAAGGCAGGGATAGCACTTTGGTTGTACAAATGCATTCTGTCTCAGTTTTGCCTTGAGCTGTAGAAACTTTTATGTGCATCCATGCATCAGATTTCTTTATTTACATCAATGGAAGGGTCTTCTATGTGCACGGTTATAGAAAAATGCCCAGAGCCACCATGTGCATTTTTATTAAAATGCAAACAAACATTTAATCTTAGATCTTTTTATACATATGTGTGTATATTCATATGCACAAACAAACACACACACACACAGACAGAGTAGTTTCAAAACTTATAAGCTGTGCCTTGGTACATTCCTTTGTGTACTATTCTAGCAAATATAAAACGTTACCTTATTATATTTTTGACTTGTAATAAGATCGCATTTTCCAGAGTAACATTCAAAGCGCTCATCAGATACTGACTGAACTCCTCAAAAAACATCTCATTCCCTTCTTCATATCTCCCATAGTTTTTAGAGTACTCTTTTTGTATGCAGTGATTGGTCAGATGGCAGGTTTTGTCTAGGAAATTAGCACTATTATAAGGTTCTGAAGAAGTCCGTAGAACGCCTTCTTTGTAGAGGTAGATATTATACTGGTGATCCACCAGCACCCAGCTTCTAAAAGTTAGAGGGAAAAAAGGGTATAAAAGTGCATTGTAATGCCAACTCTGATTAATTAGATTAATCACTAATTGCTCATTTCACTCAGCTATTAAACTGAACAACTAAATTGTCTCTCTCTATATAAAAAACCAAAAAAATACCTAATATCAAATTTACGATGACCTGGTTCTAAGAGCAAAGGCTTCTCAAGGTATTTCTGAATCACATGCACTTGTCCTTGATTATCTATGAAGTCCAGGAGTTCAGTAGCCTCAGAAGAAATAAGAATCCCTTCACCTAAAAGGGAAAAAAATTCAAACACAATAGAAGTGGGACAGGATATAAAATGTTATATTCTATAAGCACAGCTGTTAACTCTGACTCAGTGGGGGTTGTGGATAAGAAACATGGGCTGTGATACCTCCAATTTTTATCTCTCACTGAAAAACCCTGCAGTTATATATGAATATTCTAACCACTTCTAACCTTGCCAGCAATATGTAATCCCAGGAAACTAGCCCAATGATAGACACACTCTTGCAGTTTCATTTTTGGGTAGGCTTCTCAGCTCAGCTACAGGTAAGAATCTTGGTTTAGAGGTATGGCGCATCAAGTGGCTTTTTGGCTGCAGGAAGCCAAGAAAGAACACAGTCTATGTAATACCTTTTAATAGGACCAACACATGAGATTTAACAATGTGCAAGCTTTCAAGCTTACTGGATGTCACAAACATTAATATATCTAATTCTTAACATAGCCAGATCTGTTGATACTTAAATCTGGAGGTAGAAGCAGAAAAGACAGATATTTTCACAAACCTGAAAATTGCCCCAGGTTTGCATAAAAATCTGAAATCTTTTTAAAAATGCATTGGGGGTTTTAAAAACCCCAACATGATAAATGGAGCACCTGTAGCTTTAAGAAATAGATGCCCTCAGTGGCAGTTGCTAGGCTACCACAACAGTATCAACAGACTTCAAGCTTTGGTTTCTGTCTGTAAAAGCCTGGAGGGGAGGGGGCAAGGCCATTTCTAGGGCTGTTTTGCCTTTTGAGGGTGGAATTATTGGGGCCAGGCCCACCAGCAACTATCAGACTGCCTGCTACCATGTGACTGGCATGACTCATCCAGGCCCAGCTGCTTGCTAATGCTCAACATCAGTCACTCCACAAAAGCCAGTGTGGTGTAGTGGCTAGAGCTTCAAAGTAGGATTTGGGAGACCCAAGCTCGAATCCCCATTCTTCCATGGAAGCTCACTGAGTGACCTTGGGCCAGTGACACACCCTGAGTCTAACTTTCCTCACAAGGTTGTTGTGACAGATAAAAAAGAATTGTTTAAGCTGCTTTGGGTCCCCATTGTGGAGAAGGGTGGGGTATAAATGAAGTAAATAAATAATAAATATAGCTGAAGATGGGAGGCAGTTAAAAGGTAGGTTAGTTGGTAGATGAAAAGAAGAGAATGAGGCTGGGTAAAATGAGGAAATGTGGGTTGCCAGGAAGATGAAAAGAGGAAATAATGTGGGAGGGAGATACAGGACAAACAGAGGAGAATCCTTGCAGGTTCTCTACCAGGCAACTGAGCCTGGCATCACACTACTGGACCAGCTAGAGTCTACAACCAAGAAGGCAAGCCAAAGACTGGGGCAGGGGGATAAAGGTAGGTTGGCTAGTGGGTAGGAAACAGAAAAGGAAGCAGGAAAGGGGGAGAGGCTATGGGGGATTTCAGGGAGTGGAAGAGGAAAGAGTGGAAGGAGAAATGAGATACCTCCTACAAGTCTTTGCAGGTCCTCCTGCTTGTAAAAAAAACTGGAAGAAAAAAGCAGATTTCCCAGGTCATATTCTTAAGATCTGGTCATGCCAGCATTTGGTGTAGATGCTGTGTTGGCTTGTCATTTTGAATTCCTGCTGGTATTAAACTACAGCACAAGGCCTGCATTGTGTGTTAGATGCAGATTCCAATGGATTTAAATTACTTCAGATAAAGGGAAATAAACTGATTATTTTCCATAGCAAAACCAAGTTCAACAGATACCTGTGATGCCAGAGAGACTCAAAACTCTTTTTGGAAAACACTAGAAATCACTTGGGACGTCACTGAATTAACTTAGAGGATCAGTTTAAGGTGTTGCACAAGTTATGGGGTCAACTGAAGCCAAATTTGCTAATTTCCCCTTCAGTTCCATTCTCATAGTCACACCCTCTTGCTAGTCACATGAGCTTCCACCAGGGCCATGGCTTGCATTACAGTGCCTCACACCCTCTAGGCTTCTTTCCTCTCTGACACCATGTACATCATTCCAGGCTAGGAAAGGGATCCTCTTCTACTTTTATTATTACTTCCAAGTTCTATTCACCAGGAGTTGATGCTTACTCTCCACTTTGGCCTTTCTTCCCCCAGCTCTCACATTGAGGCTTGGTTCCTCAACAGTACCTCTTGCTTTAGCTCATGCTGCCTCTTCCCATCCCCCGCATTTTTCTCTTTTTAACACCCTCTCCCATTGACATGTCAAATTCTTACTTCCCCCTCCTGCCTTCTGTTAAAGGTCCCCTGATCTGTGGGCACTGTTGGGTTTTGAGAACAGGTACTGGATGCCATCACAAAACGGTTGTCATGGGAAGCATGGCAAAAACATAAAATGACTGCCATGGGATGGTGTCATTGACAAAATTTGGAAGGTTCCAAGCCAAGTGCTGTCTTGTGATGAAGGGAGCTGTTTTTTGTTGGGTGCTCCCTGAAGACACAAAGATGATGCCTTCTGGGCTCTCCTGAAGTGCCTCACAGGTGGAGAAAAGCCAGAATTGGCTTCTTGCTTAGGAGAAGAAAGAAGCAGGTACCAGACGAGAAACACATTGATGGGTGCCATGGCACCATTTTGGGGATCACCGGATTATAGTATTGGACTATGGCTAGGGGAAACCTGGTTTCAACCCCCACTTGCCATGTAACTTAATGGGTGACCTTGGGCCAGTGATTCTCTCTCAGGTTGTTATGAGAGGAGAAATGGGGAAACCATGTAGACTACCCTGAGCTCCTTAGGAAAAGAGTAAGATGAAAATGCACTAAAATAAACATACTCTGGTCTTCCTCCACCCTGAATGTGTCCTCAGGTACTTTCTACAGAGCCAGCCTGACCTAGCATTCTATCCATCCAGTTATCTAGTACAATCCTCCATGATTTATTTTTACCCCTCAGCTTCAAATGGAATGCAGACAGAAAACCTGTGCTGATTTGCTGCATCATCCCTCCCCTGCCCCAGAATACCTGTTTCCCCTGTGGTTTTCTCCAGGCTATACAGTTTCAACCCGGAGGTAGGAGCTTAAAGAGCGCCATACGTTAACCCTCCAAAGAGAATGCAGTAATTAGACTACATTTCTGAGAATGGAAGACGGCTCTAGAATATTTACCAAGAATTCCCAGTTCCCTAGGAAAACAAAAGATACCTAAAATAGCTCAAGGGAGGAGAACTACAGTCTTTCATGTCAAACCCAGCCTCAGGAGGCATGCTGGTTCACACCTGTTGCCCTCACAAAAGCAAGAAAGAAACACATACAATAAGCAAACTGCCTCATCTTGCCCGCCTTTCTCCTTTACGTGTCTCTCTTAGTTCCATGCTAACCTTTGGCACCTGCCGAGGATTTGGCTATCCAAACATTTCCATCTCCGCTCTCTTTCCTCTTCTGATATGATGCCAGGAAGACTTCCCTTTCATCTGTTCTTGGGTTGTTTATCAGATGATACACCCCATTCTGTGCTGGAGCTACCGGAGTCTTTAGATTAGTTGGATAAATCATGTAAGACTCTGGGAACCACATGCAGGATTCTGCCAATTCAGGACTTGTCTTGATTAATCTATTGGAAACAGGCAGAGATTTCATTTGATTTTGTGAATGCCCAGCTATGTGTTTTCTGCAGGACATCTTGCACTTAAACACCCTGAACATCACTACTTTATCTCCCTACTATAACATCTGGAAATACTCACCACATGGATCAGGACTATTGTTTTGTATCTACAGGGGAGGAAATGGAAAGTAACAGTGTGATGGCCTCCCACTGAAGTTGTAAGTACTTTCAAACCTAATTGTGGGGAAAGGACACAGTTTGCCACAGGGATACTATTTTTAGCACCATTCCAGTGGCAGAAGTAATATGTTCTTTGACCCACACTAATCTTGGTGCTTACTTTCACACCCAATGATTCACCCATGAATGCTCCAATTATTTTTGTATTTGTTTATCAAAACTTTTATATCCTGCCTTTCAGGGCAGTTTACAATACATAATTAAAACATCAAACAATAAACCCCAAATTCCCCCCCTCCTAACCTAAAAAAATATAATAAATTACTCCATTTATATTTCCACTGCCAAAAGGTTAGCTGTGTATTGTTTTAGAAAAGGTCACAGATGGATATTAAAGGATGCCTCTGCGATGGCAAAAGTCACTGTGTGGTTTATTGCCCCCTGAGATATTTTTTTTAAATAATCTTGCTTGAAATTAATGAGCCATATAGCCTCAAGGCATATTTCTATATGCACACAGTTCAGTATCAGGGTCTGCATAATGCAATAAGCCCTGAATCATCTCTCCTACTGAATCAGAGTAGAGTTCTAAGCACTTTATGGAAATCAAGCAAGTGCTGAAAGGACATTTCTAAGAGAATGCCTCAAGTCATATTTTAATGATTATTTTTTTGTTTGTTTTAAAAAAAAGAGCTTGGCATTTCATGTTCCTGAAAGCAAAATAAAACTTTAAAAGTCCATTTCTGGGGAAGCCTCAAATTTTGCTCCTACGGGAAGGGGAGGGGAAGGAAGAAGTGATTAGAAGGTGCCAAATTACACAGTTTTTGCCACTTTGAGCTCCATGTCCTGAAAACAACACTGGAGCAATTAACTCCAGAGGTGTGATCTGAATCTGACCAACAGTGGCTACACCACAGCTTTAAGTAGCAGTAAAAAAATTCTGGATTTGAAATACCACTAATAATGGCCACAGCTTTTACTTGGTAAAGGGGAGTGACACCAGGTAACTGGGTCTGAAAAAGGGGCCTCTTGACAACTCAGCCGCCCTAAGCCCATTCATGGGGAGGTCGGCGTATAAATATAATAAATAAATAAACTCCCTTTATCATGTAACTATTACAGCATCACAGATCAAAACACCAGTGGCAATTACTTACTATGGTTTGCCCACATAAGGAAGTTTGCCATTACTTCTGTGCTGGAAAGCTATAGCTTGCCCTTATTCTCACTTGAGAAATGAGTGGAAACCAGCCACAGAATCACAACGGACCACTTCTGGAGTCCAACAGTATCAGTATCTTTAATCAGACACACAGCTCCAGTTCCGCATGGGGGACTAACCTGTACAAAATTAGGCAAAGGCCTTTCTCTAGCCTAAGGAGCCTTTTTCCAACTTAAGTGGCTCTTCTTCCAGTGGAGAAACTTTCCTTAAGCTGGAAGGAATTGCTGCAGCCTATGGTAGGATACCACTGAATGAAGTGTATAGATTGTTACAGAACCCAGTTTGCTTACTGTGATTTCAGGAGCCTGGCAAATGGTTTCCTGTACATTTCAAAATGCCCTTACCCACAGATAGAAAAATTCTTACTTCACTAAAGAAGCTTTGCGGCAGAGTTTATCAGCTCCTCTATAGTAGTTCACCAGCTGTGTAAGTCCAGGTTCATGACCTACAAAAGGAAACAGAGTATTATATCTCAGTGTCTTGGAATTTCAGATGAGAAAGGGACCAGAATCATTTGTATAAATGTTCAAGGAAGAAAAGAAGAGGAGAAGATTGGATTTATACCCCACTCTTCACTACTCAAGCGAGATTCAGAGCAGTTTACAAACACCTTCCCCTCCCCACAACAGACACCCTTTGAGGTAGGTGGGGCTGAGAGAGCTCTGGCAGAAACTGCTCTTTTTCAAGAACAGCTGTGACAGAACTACAGTTTGCCCAAGGTCATCCAGCAGCTGCAAGTGGAGGAGTGGGGAATCAAACCCGGTTCTCACAGATTAGAGTCCGTGCACTTAACCACTACATCAAAAGTAGTAGGGACCTTACTTGGTCACAGAAACCATTATTAAAAACCACAGCTATTTTGTTCTGCATTTCATCTACAAAAAAGAACATGTATATATGTTATTTAGACACAAATTTTACTTGCACTTGAAGTTGTCTACTTGACACACCTAGCATAAATATCACTAGGCTGCTAATCATGGTTAGCAGTAGATAAACTCCAAAACTGACCAAGGCCAAATTTAAATCTGCCACCCGCAGGCAACACAATTTTACATGTGCTTATGGGTCTACCATCTCATTAGGCTTGACCCTCATCTCTCCATGTACAATATCAGGACAGCAAAGATTTGTAGGCTGGGCTGCGCTATTTCACACATAGTGCCTCTGGCCCAGTTTAAATGAGCCAACTGATACATACAAGGCTGCAGAGGCAAGTTCTTTTTGCCTGCCTGCGTCATGTTTAATTCAGGGTTTAGGGCCTCCAAGGGAGAAATATGCAATGCCTAATATCACTCCTTAACCAATTACTGTATATACGCAACAGCTGTAGAGGTGCAACATGGACAGCTGTAGAATACATCTCCCTGCTTCAGTTGTACTAACTGAGGGCTAGCAGAATGAGGTGGTACAGTTTTAATGTGGCAGAACTGTACTAGTACTTCAGCCTTACAGGTGAGGGATCAAGTTTTTTCCAGTGCTCCCCTACATAAAAAAGAGAACATTCCATGGCACAGGCGGGATCAGACTGGGCTAGGACCTTTCTCCCTGATACAGTAGATTTATTTTCCTACTTACATGGAGTATTCAGCCTTTTGGAAGCATTAAAAATGTGACTCCCCTCACATGCCATCTGAAGTAGTTCAGTCCATTTTAATCCCCTCAAAGCTTTTACTGCTACATTCTTATTTTGTTACACTTCATGTATGAATCAGGCTCAGCTCAGTGCTATGTGTGCAACGTTAGCTCTGCAGGAAACTCAAGAAGGCAAAATAACAAAACACCAAATACAGTGCCCAATACTACAAAGTTCATTAAGAGAAACCAGACATTCCAAGCACCCCCACACTGTTGAACAGATTCCACTCGAGAAGAAGAGGCAGGAGCCCCAAATAAGTAGGGTGGGAGAGAAAGCAAGGATGGCTATAGATATCGATACATGTAGCCTAGGCAAAGGTTCTGCTCTCAAAGCAAAGGCTCCAGTGTCAGGTCTGCAAATAATCCAAAGGGGAAAAGAGGTAGGGACATGTTTTGTGTGTTCAGTACAGGCATACCTTCAGCTATACAACCTGGAGTTTGGAGTGCATCAGAAGTGCATTCAGGGCAATGCACACTTAGGCCCAGCAGAGCAGAGGCCCATATCCCAGGGTACATACCAAGGGTAAGAATGATTTGGGGGCAGACTCTGGCCCCAGTTATAGGGCAAAAGGCTTAATTCAGAAAGAAGGGAGTATTTTATTTTATTTATTTTATTTATTCTTTCAATTTATACCCCGCCCTCCCCGTGAACGGGCTCAGGGCGGCTTACATGGGCACAAAGGCCAGAAATAATACATTAAAATGATTAAAACAGTTAAAATGAATTCCTATGATTAATACATTGCTAATAGCTTCCTGTAAACATTATTATCAGAATGGCGACCCAGTGGTAGGTCTCTAGATCCCGCCCGCACCAGCAAGGATTGTTAGGGCCGGTACATCATTGATGGTGTCCCTGATGGGTGGAATCCTCAGTGGCGGCTCCTATTCGAAAGCCTGGCGGAAGAGCTCCATCTTGCAGGGCCTGCGGAACTGTACAAGGTCCCGCAGGGCCCTGATCTCCTCTGGGAGCTCATTCCACCAGACGGGAGCCACCACCGAAAAGGCCCTGGTCCTTGTTCTGGTGAGCCTGGCGGCCCTCAGGCCTGGAACCTCTAGCCGGTGGGTTGACCCCGACCTCAGTGCCCGCTGGGGAATATATGGAGAAAGGCCGTCCCTAAGGTATGTTGGACCCTGGCCATATAGGGCTTTATAGGTAAGAACCAGCACCTTGAAGCGAACTCGGTATACTATAGGCAGCCAGTGCAGTGCCGCCAGCACAGGCCCGATGTGTTCTCGACTCGCGAGGCCCATCAACAGCCTAGCCGCGGCATTCTGCACCAGCTGCAGCTTCCGGGTTTTTCTGACCAGACATGAAGAGAGGGTACAGTGCAAGAGGGAATGAACCAGGTATATCCTCCAACTGGAGGAGGAGGGTGGTTCAAGGTCCTGGGAATATTTCCAAATAAGATAGAGAGGGGAGGTATCTAGAGAGGTGGTGTGTTTGGCAGCAGTCTTGGTCTGACAAGTGATGTGTACTGTGGTAAGCAATTTAAACAGACTTAAATGCATTACTGGCATAGTCAGTCCTGTTTTCAGTGCTTAAAGCACCATTAAGAGGCAGCTGACTTATGGTGACCCCCATAAGGTTTTCAAGGCAAGAGATGTTCAAAGATGCCGCGGGGCACCTGGAGAAGATCAAGAGGGGAACCCAGGCATGTCTGCATGCCTACCCTCTTTCCTCAGCCTGCCCACTGCGGTGGACAGGCTGAGGAAGGGAAGGCATGCATGCACATATGCCCCCTTCCTTCCCTGAGCCTTTCTGCTTTTGCGGAGAGACTGGGGGAAGTGGGGGGGGGGCATTGTTTAAATGCCTATCTTTCCCTTCCCCGATCTCGGGGAAGGGAAAGAAAGACATTTTAAACATGCCTGGGTTCCCCTTCTGATCTTCTCCAGGCGCCCCACAGTTGTAGGATGCCTGGAGAAGATCAGGAGGGGAACCCAGGCCTGTCTGTATGCCTGCCCTCTTTCCCCAGCCTGCCCACCATGGCCAACAGGCTGGGGAAGGGAAGGCAGGCATGCACACATGCCCCCTTCCTTCCCTGAGCCTCTCCGCTTTTGTGGAGAGACTGGAGGAAGTGGGGGGCATGGTTAAATGCCTTTCAGATTGAGGAGGGAAAGAAAGGCATTTTAAAGATGCCTGGGCTCCCTCCCTGATCTTCTCCAGATGCCCTGTGGCTGTGGGGCACCTGGAGAAGATCAGAGAGGGAACCCAGGCATGTTTGCATGCCTGCCCTCTGCTTTCCCAGCCTGCCCACCATGGCAGGCAGGCTGGGGAAGGGAACGGCAGGCATACAAACACGCCCCCTTCCTTTCCTGAGCCTCTCCACTTTTGCGGAGAAACTTGGGGAAGTGTGTGAGGGGATGTTTAAATGCCTTTCTTTCCCTTTCCAGATCAGGGAGGAAAAGAAAGGCATTTTAAAGATGCCTGGGTTCCCTGTCTGCCCGTCTCCAGCGACATCCTGTCAGCTAGAGAAGGGAAGGCAGAGAGCCCTGGCTTTCCCTGGTCAATTTCACTCACAGCTGACTGGCTGGTAGTGAAATTGACAGGGAAATCTTATGGGGCTACCAGAGGGAAAGAAGGCATTTTAACATGCCTCCCTTTCCCTCTAGTAGCGTAAATCAGACCTGAAAACTTCCGCAGTCCAAATACCTTACCGGAATAGGAGTGGGGAAATTCAGCATTTACCAATATTTTTCGAGTCTGATGTACCTGAAGCCGAAAAATACCGGCTTTTTTTTTTTTTTTTTGCACACCTCTATGTATTTTTTGTTCCCACAGTTAAAAAAAATTAGCAATTTCAAATCTTGTGGTTTTTTATTCTTCCTAAAATGCATTTATGTTTGAAAACTGGTGGGGATGGGGGCGCCAGAAGGTAGCCTCACCTAGTGTGCAAAATAAACTGGCACCGGTCCTGTCTAGTTAGCTATTAGCTAAGGCCAGGAGAACAGAGATCGTTTAACTTACTCTGAAAGTTCCTGATGGGATGCTGCACAGGAGGGTGGCCAGGAGGAAACTGAGCCAACAAGTTCTTGTGGTACCAGCTGTGCCACAGGGACCACTTGGCTCAGTCCAGGTCACAGTGACAACAACAGGTACAACAGGATTCAAGCAGCCCCTAGAAAGGGACCAACCCTAGAAAGGGATCAACATCCCAATCTGCTTCTGGACATGACAAGCCACTCCTGGAGTCAGCCTATTTTTATTCCATTCAACTCAATATGCGGTGTGTTCCTCCTGGCTCTTTCACCTTTGTAACAAGACAAACCATGTTTACTGGCCCATGCAAAGGCAGAGAAGAGAAGCTGGTCCTACATCAAGATAGTGTTGGGGGAAGGAGGGGAAGAGAAAGACAGGCTGAAAACGAAGGCTTGATGTTAGCAATGCTAGTAAGTGTTTGAAATACTTAGCCCAGTAACTGATATGAGCATACCCCAGGATGTTATTTGTTGAGGGAATGCAAGAAATAGCTTTCCTCTGAGTAAAACAGCAAGAACTGGGTATCTGTGAGTATAAAACCAGCCATTTATGTAACGCCAATGCAGGCTACTCACTGACCTCAGGCAAACTTTCACTGGACTCTCCCTGTATCATGCATAACACTAGTACCATAATAGCTTCACAGCACATTGGTGAGGGCCTTCGCACAGGAGATATTTTCAGAGACTGTAATACAACACATCTCACATCAGGCTAGAGTTAAAAAGGCCAAAGCTTTGTCAGTGGGGGTTTCTTGTGGAATCTTCCATATTTTTAGGCCCCATCATTAAACGACCAAAGACTATTTAATAATTTTGCAAGACCATTAATACATGGAATTAAAGGCAATCTCTCCACAGATGATGCTGGAGAGATACAGAACAGTGCACTCTTTTTATGGTAACAATGGGACACTGACGCAACTGAAGAGCGGGTGCTTAAGCAAGCAACAAAATTAGAATAGGCCACTAGGCTTAGACAGTATTTATCCAAGTGCTTTTAATCACTGAGAGAAAGACTGATAATACTGAGGCTTTTTAGGGTTCTATGACTGGATCTGCCATCTGGCTGAGCAGAGAACTAAAGTATATTAACAGTAAGAATGACCTACAAGTTGGATAAACGTTGAAGAAGCAAATCTGTTAATGATGCTGTAAATTATTCAGAGCAATCACATTCAGAAGAGATTGCTGAAGTCCGCTCCCCCCAAGCTGTGTAGAGCGGAATCTCAATGACAAGTTAGCAACAAATATGAACTATACTTGATATTCATCTACACTGGTAATTCAGGAATGGCTAATGGGGTGCCCACTCAGGAAACAAAATATTGGTTCTGGAGCCCAGCTGCTTTGGGAGAGCACTTCAGGAAAGGCTGGTAATGCTGGTGGCGGCAGCCATCCCACTTACTACTTGGTTAGCTGACTGAGAGAAGGGTGAACAGCCATAATGTCACATCTCTAGGTGGCCAAGTGGTGCTGGGCTAGCTCCTGAATTTTGGAAGTGGTTTCTGGATCTGCACTATATTTCTCCAAGCCTGGGATAGCCCTAGGTTCAAACTAGATATATCAGATGGAAAATCTAAGGCAGATGGCAGGGATAAGGAACCAAACCTCTTCATCCAGGTCTTATCCAACTACACCAAACTGTTGCACAGAGTTGTAATATTTTCAGGGACACCACTGAAGCAAGTATGTTCCAATTTTCAAGAGGCATACCCTAGCATCTTGTGCCACATTGCACAAGATCTTGGGATACGCAGCACAGTTGTTGCTATATGAGTGGGAAACATGGCACATGATATGGGTGGAAAGATGAGAAAGTGCATGTTATAAATGGTTTAAATAAAACAGAGACCAAGTTGGATTAACAGTTCTACAAATCTGAGGCTGCAGCATATTTTAGCCGCCATGGTTTAATCTAAAAAAAGCAGGCTGTGAACTCTAGGAGTCAGTTTAATCTTCAAAGTAGGGGCTCTGTGTCTTTTGGGATTATTCAGCCCTTGAGAATTAGGAGTGCGATGTTTATGAATTAATCATGCAGTCTTGTTGATTACCAAATCTTCAGGAAAGCAGTAATCTACAAATACATCTAAAGGCTAAAAGCTTTCCAGAATCACTGCTCAAATTTCACCATGACTCAGCTAGATGCAAGCAGGTAGGTGAATAATTTTTTTGCATTTATCTACAAGACTGAGTTGCATAAATACACGTGAACCATTATTGTCTAAAAAAAGAAATGTAAGCACAACTAAACAAAAGAATATGAACATAAATTAAAATTAAACCCTTTGTTAATGTGCAGCTGTGGTCCATGAAAAGATGAAATGGAAAAAAGCAGCAATTATAATGCTCTTATACCGATCAATAGCATCATATCTCAGACAAGGATGGATTACAGACTGATGCAATAGGTGATTAAGCAATTTTAAAATATAAACTGCATCATGATACAAAGGTATATATACAAACATATGAGAGGACCAATCAGGAGTTACTGTTTTCCTTAGCCCTAGAAAAGAGTATGGGAAGAAAATATTCATGGAAACAGACAACTGACAAACTGAGACAGAGAATGGCCAAGATCCTGCAGGGAGAAATTTCTTCAAGCATGGGATGAAAAGGTGAAATGTCAGCATTCTGCCATCTTGTCTGCTCAAGAGCTGGAGTGTTAGTCAGCACTTGGTATTCACAGGAGGCTGTGACTAGGAACAAATCCTGCTCACATTTGCAAAGGGGGGCAATAGCACAGCCCAGTGAGAATGACTTTTATGTCCTGAGAGTGAAGACTCCGCCTCAGGGGTGGCAATACTCAAACCCTAGGACAGGGGTGTTAAACTTACAGCCCACGGGCTAGAACTGGCCCACCCAGGCCTTTAATCCAGCCCAGGAATGGGGCTCTCTTCTCTCCCCCCTTAACTACCCATCCTCACTGTTCTGAGCTTGAGCTTCCTTAGAGTATAAAGAGCAGAGGGCAGGGCTGCCTCTGAGCAGAAAGCAGAGGGCAGGGCTGCCAAACTTCCCAGCCACCACACCAGCCTCCATAGTCTTCATCCCAGGTAGGAGCTGGGAGTGGGGGTGCCCTTCTGCTGTGATCCTTGTGCTTTTTTCATTTTAAAAACTTGCTTTACAAAATCCCACTAGGCCTCCACCATTCCAATTTTGGCAAGCATAATTTAAGGGTGCGGCGGGGGGAGGTTTAGGACAAGCCAGGGTTAAAATATAGAGTTCTGAAAACTCAAGGGACTCCAGTTTTGCAGATAAATATTAGTTTTAACATACATACCCTCCTAATGTGGAGCTCCAAAAGAATAATAGCTGAACAAGTGCTGAAGAGGACACCCAAAATTATCATCTCAAACCACCTTGTAAAAAAACCTCTGAGACCCTGGAGAGCCACTGCCACTCTGAGTAGGGGTGGGGAGAAGCTTGCAATGCTCAGCCATTTCATGTTTTCCCCTGGGCCCTAGGCTCAGACCATTTATATTTGTAGTTTATGGGGGGGGGGGGGGGGTTGGGGGGGACGTTTGGGACTAACCACAGTTAAAATATAGAGTTCTGCAAACTCAAGGAACAGTTTTGCAGAGAAATATTAGTTTTAACACACACACCCTCCTAATGTGGGGCTCCAATGGAATAACTGCTATAATATCTTTAATTGTGCTTGTCTGTGCCCTTTATAAAGTTTATATCTCTGCTGTCTGACATTACATTTTATGACATGCATGGTCTGGTCCAACAAAGTCCAAATTATGTCAAATCTGGCCCTCATAACAAATGTGTTCGACACTCCTGCCCTAGGAGTTTCTCAGCACCTAGACATCACCCCCAGAATTTGCCTACACCACAGTTCCTTGGATTTGGAAAATGAGCAGGAACTCATTCACATCTGTGCAGCAAATTTGCTGCTGGGGTCCTCGGTAAGGAAGAGGCCAAGACTGATGCAACGTAACAGGAAGATGCATGCAGAAGTGTGGAAGAAACAGGCATCACACTCACTGCAGGAGGGTGAGAGAAATCCAGTTTCTCTAGAATACAGCCACCTGGTAGAGACTATGATAGTGACCAAACCTACAGACCTTCCAGAGGTAGAACCTTTCCACTGCAGATTCAGTCCCAGGTGCAAGCAATGGTGCTTTCACAGGAGGGTTAGACCAGTTCACCTGCTGGGAGAGTGCCCATCACCTACCAGTGGCATGGAAGCCATCAAGAGGAACCACAAGCAACATCTGCTGTAAAGCCCAAATACAAATGATTCCTTTTCCAACCTCACAATGGCCACCAAGGAGTTCATGAACACTTCTCAGAATGGCCACCTCCCACCAAAGAAATGATACACCCAGTCCTGTCTTTAGGAGACTTGCTGGGGTATTGGCAGTATACCAGGACTGGCCATACCCAGATTTTATTTTGTTTACTTCCTTCCTAACTTAATGTATATATGTTAATCATACTTGTAGCAGTGCTGAATGTAATATTACCTTTGTCTTTTTCAAATAAATTCTTCAAAAAAGAGAAAGAAAGCTGACAAACTGTGAAGTGATAAATTACTTCATTGTGGCTTCATCAACACTTACAAAGTCTAGTTCGGACGTTTTATTTGCTGGTATTTTTAGGTTGCATTTCTACCATATGGACTTCAAAGCTGCTTACGAAACAACACAAGTGAATATTGTATCATAATTTTAAAAAACCAGCTAAAAATGGTAGCACACATGCTCAGAAGATATACAACTGAAACAGAAATACATTGCTGAGAAGACCTGGCAGAAGAGACATGTTTTAACTAAAAACCTGAAAAGTTAGTTTGCAGATTTCCCTTGAAAGTGACTTTTGCAGAAAGAATCTCCAAACAGGCAGGGTTGCCAGCCTCCAGGTGGGTCCTGAAGTTCTCTAAGAATCAGAACTGATCTCCAGACCACAGGCTTCAGTTCCCCTGGAGAAAATGACAGCTTCACTCTATGGCATAATATCCCTGCTAAGCTCCTTCACCTCCCCAAACCCCACCCTTCCCTGGCTCTACCCCCAAATCTCCATGAACTTCCCCACCTAGAGTTGGCCACCCTACCAAAAAAGAGAAATTGCAGAGGGGGAATCCTAGGTCTCGTCATCCCAGAAACCCATGGAAACAGGCAAGCCACAAGATTAGTTTTCAGTCCAAAAATTTAGGACCAAGACTCGTTTTTCAGTCTTCAGAGTCCCAAAAGCTAACCTCTAACACTAAATTAACTTCTCAGATTTTCATAACTCTGTTATTCCTTAAAAAAAATCACTATTGAAAGAAAATACAAAATGAATCCCTCCACCCTTTGTACTTCCACTGAGAACTGCTGAGAGATACTACAATAAAATGACAGCTGAAAATTCTAGGTGCCACAATGAATTTCTAAGTGCCATGGTAACCTGGTGCCTGGGATTTGTCAAGGCCCCACAGAGAGTTATCTGATGGTGTTCCATCTAGGCCAGGGGTGCCAAACTTGCTTAACGTAAGAGCCACATAGAATAAATGTCAGATGTTTGAGAGCCACAAGACATGAACAAATGTCACACACGTGTTTTTATTGAAAAAAAGCAAATTTGCCTTTTATTAACATTAAATGAGACTGCCAAAAATAAAAACAAAAGGGGTAGAAACAGATACTGATAATGGTATTTATTTGTCCAGTGCTACTTATTTGTTTGCTAATGATATTTATTTGCCCTCACACCAGCTGGTTTGGCTTGGGGGAAGGGATTAAAAAAGACAAATACCTTCTCCAAGCCAGCAGGCAGCGGGAGCTTTGATAACACATTTTAACAAAGTTGCTTTCTTTCTCTGCTCCCCCCCCCCCAGACTACTCAGGGAGGGGAACACTGGCTAGGGAAGGGAAGACCAATCCGGGAGGCATGCCTCCCCTTCACTTCCCCAGCCGCCCTGCCAGGAGCAGTACAAAATGTGTGAAAGAGTCACATGTGGCTCCCGAGCCGCAGTTTGGCCACCCCTGATCTAGGCACTGCCCAGGCCTAAACCCGCTCAACTGTAGCCTTTAGACCATCAATATGAAACCCCTCTATTTCTATCAGCAGACAGCCTCACCTGAGACAGCCATGGCACCCAAAGCAATATTTCTCCAGCTGATTTGAACTCACAGAATGGAGGGGGGAAACAAGGGAAAGAGCTCCCAAAGGCATTCCAGACCCAGGCAGCCTTTAAAAAAAATAAAAACCAGCACCCTGGATCTGGCAGGGAAACAAAATTAACCAGTGAAGTCACCCAGGATTGGTGTTGTGGGATTCCTGTGGTTATCCCCAGTTAAAACTTGTGGTGCTGCTGTCTAGACAAGGCAAACCCTCCAAACTGCCTTCAAGGACAGCCTTGTGTTTATAGCACACTACAGTAGTAAAATTTCCCCTGCAGCCTCACAGTTCCTTTAAATTTTTGCTACTTTGTAGGAGGCTGGGAGTGTACAACTTCCTTTAATGAAAATGTAGCTATCGTATAGTTATGCTTTCTTCACCAAGGCCAGCTATACCCCCTTCTATCATTGTTAAAACATAGAACTACTGGATTATGACAAAGGGGGGGACCTATTACTTCAAGAACTGCTTATCTCTTTTCATAATTCGGCTGCACAGATTCTGCATAATCCAGAACTGCACAGCATATGTCATCTCAGACCAAACCAGGGCCAAGTCAGTCAGCATTATTCCCAAAACTCAAGCATAAAACTTCTGCTAATGAGATCTGCTATGGTTTTTCTGCAACAATATCTCACTGCTGATGCATGTCCCATTAGCCTGTGTTCCAGTTACAAAATGTCAGTTCCACTCACCAACTGGAATGCCCAGCCAGATATCTTCATTTTGCACTTTCACTGTGAGTTGCTTCTTCTGATGGACCCAAGACTACTTTGAACTCTGGTATCAACCAGCTTGCAGTTTTTCAGGGCTGTGCAAAATACAAGTGAGCTAGAATATTCTGCCTTCTCCCTCCTGCAGTCATCAATAACATTTTAGAACACTGCAAGATCCACAGCAAGTCCTCCTGCACAGAAACTAGACTTCCATCCAATTTCACTAGAAGAATAGTATCCAAAGCATCAGATGGAGCTTGTGTCCAAATCCCTACTTGTGAAATCATGATATATTATGTCTATTGCATTTCCCTTATTCACAAGCCAAACTGTGAAACCATCAAGCGGCTCCTCAAAATCAAGAAGACACAGAGCAGAAACAACACGATCCAGAAACCAGGGACAGTAGCTTCCTCACTTTAGTTCAGAGGCCTTCCCACCCACTTATTTGCTGCTTTAATAAGAAGTTAATCATATCTGGGAAAGATGGTGGCCATGCAGAGGCAGAGCTGGAGCAAAACAAAGCATCAGCCAGTCACAAAACAGCATCCTATCGTAACAATTCCAGTGAGCTTCTAGAAAGACTAGGGAGAGCCTTAATACATCAGTCCCAAGATCAAAGCCCAGGGATCCCAAATGGTTTTAGCACTTCCAGATGCAATTATTAGGAAAAATATCTTTCATTTAGCGATCCCAAGGCCGGATATAATGTTTATTAGCATAAGACTTACCCTTTGCTATTTTGCACCTAAGGGTATCTACAGGCAGTTGTCCAACAAAGAAAAGGCTGCAACTGGTTAATATTAAAAGACTAATTTTTAATAGTACTGTACAACAATACTGCATTTGGTGGAGCCATAATATCTCAAAGTGAGATACTTTGTGACATTCTACTCTGTTACAGCATGTCCACGGATTTGGAAGTGATGTGCTTCCAGGCCACTTTACTTAATTTAAAGCAGGAGCTAATATTTATAGCTTAATTTAAAACAACCAGTGATTTATGATGACTGTGTGATGGGAACTGATAAACCACAACAATCGCAGCCTTAGGAGGAAGGACTTCTGTAGGCTGGCATAATTCCTCAAGGCTAATTTCCATGACATCGAGATTTTTGTCACTTCTGTTAACAAACAGGACACACAACCCTGTTCTGTTTGCTTAATGACTGATCCCATTTACTATACTCAGTTTTCTAATTATCAAAATACATAAAGTGAGAGACTAAAATACTAATGTGTGTGCGCTTCATACAGTATGACTATACAATCTCAGAAAAACACAGGGCTCAATTTGCTTTCATATGTATTTTTTACTGACATGGGGAGAAGTTCGTAAAACTTTTGTTTCTTGTTTGATTTTCTGAAATATGAAAGATTTAATTCTTTCCATTATCCTCTATGTGTGCAATATTTTCAGTGCTTTAAAATCACTCTATGCCTCAGTACATCTTCTTGATGCTTCTCCCATCCCCAGATGTAATCATTATGGTTCATTTCTCATATTCTGCCAGTTATGAAGATCTAATTTTATTTGTTTTGGTCACAGACAAGAGGGTGTGATCCACCTGTTAAATACTTTTAATGCATGCCAATTTCAAGGGGGAGATTTCAACATCTGCTTAAATCCCCACCCTCATGACAACAGGATTTAATTTTGTGTAAATGTGTCTGGATAATTGCTATTATGACTACATCAGTGCTTTTTGTAACACTCACAAATTCAATCCTTGGAAGAGCCACTTGTTCTAGAAGGAACCGATTCCCTTCCATTCTTCTTGGCTAGCTGACAAAATTTCAGTGAATGAAATTCTCAATAACCTCTTGAAGAAGTGTAAAGATTTTAGATTGTTCCATTTCATTTGTTTAAATGTAGATCAGCTTCTAAGTAAGCAAATGCGTAACTGCCAAGAACTCATGTACAGGAGAGTGGCAAAATGAAACTTTCTGCTTCATGCACGTCACTTCCTAAAGATATACCAGTGATTAAAAATTCATGATGTTTTCCAGTTCCAACTTTTATTTCACAGCCTTTCCCTAATGTAAGAAAAATGATCTCCTTGTTATTGGAGATTGGATTTATACCCCACCCTTCACTTGTAGTCTCAGAACGGCTTACAAACTCCTTTCCCTTCCCCTCCCCACAACAGACACCCTGTGAGGTGGATGGGGCTGAGAGAGCTCTTTCCAGAACTGTCCTTGAGAGAACAGCTGGTACAGAACTATGGCTTGCCCAAGGTCATCCAGCAGCTGCAGGTGGAGGAGTGGGGAATCAAACCCGGTTCTCCCAGATTAGAGTCCGCGCACTTAACCACTACACCAAACTGTCTCTCAAGTATTCATATATTACATTAGAGACCATGGTGATACTCTTTAAGCCACTGAGTTTATGCATGCTTAACAATGCACTGGATCATGGCCACTTATGCACTGCAGCTTCTTAAAGAACATTATAAAAATGGTAAACTTTATACCTCTATTTTAAAGTTTCATTTCGTTTTGCATTACCTGACCTAGTAAATAAATTCTCAATTTAACACTCAAAAATAAAAAGTCTCCAATCATACACCACTAAAATTACAAGTACACTCATATATAGCAACAGTAGGTATCAATCTGAACATATGGTGCCTGACATCACCAATGCTATACGGTTACTAAGCACTCTGGAGCCAACCATCTAGAATTACCTGGTGATATATTATTCTGTAGATATAGAGCTGTTTCTCCTTATTTTAAATGTTGGGGGGGGGGGGGGAGAGACATTTCAACTCCAAAAGGAGGTGGCAAATGTAAAACAAATTACCAGTCCATGTCTAAGTTTGCACAGTTCTTTGTTCCTAAATGCTTCATTTAAAAACTTTCCATCTGCCAAGGCTTTTGAGGACTCAGCATTAAGATGGAATGACATCTTGGCTATAATGCAGCATCATGCTTATGAACAAAAACCTTGCAGTGCAAAACTGGCTATTTTCAGAACTACAAAAAAAAGGCCATCTCCCTTGCAGAACAAGTGCTTTAACTGCTAATAATATAAGGTGGCAATTTTCACAGCAGAGGCATCACCCCAGGCTATAATTTATTTGGGGCACCTCTCCCCTAACCCTCTAAGAAACCTTCTTGCTACTCTAACGGACACACTGTTAAGTGGAGTCCCACCCTTGTTGCAGCAGACAACACCCAGATTGAATATATCTGCAGCACGAGTCAGGCAGATACCACTGGGGCATTCTTCCCAGAGATCGCCCAAGAGCTTCAAGCCCCAGCATACATATCAGCAGCCCTTGGAACGGAAACTAATTCACTCCACGCCCACCGACCATGCATCCATTCATACAAACAAGCGCAGGCTCGACATTCAACACGGCATGAGGAACCCCGCGGTCGCCTCTTCCGCTGCTGGCCCCTCTCTCACGGGGTCTGCGCGGCTCGCTTACCCAGTCGCCCAAAAGGCAGCCGGTTTCTCTCCCCCAGCATGAGGTTAAACCGGGGGTTGTCTCTTTTCAGCCTCTTCCATTGTCCGCTGGAGAGCAGGATTTTGGACACTTCCGCATAGATGCTGCTGTTTTCATCTCGCACAACAAACGTGTACATCTTGAAATCAATTTTCTTGGGGGGGGGGGGGGGGGACCCAGTCACCTCGCCCCGTGCAGCTCCGCGTACACGCTTGAGAAGCCACTAACTGAAAGGCGTGGCTGCCTGAAGTCTCTCGGCGCGCTCCACGAGAGTCAAACCAGGGCAACCAGGCATGCCTCCGGCTGGGGCCGCCGCGGGCTCATCCTCCCGTCGAGGCACCGCAAAAGCACCGGCTCCCCGTCACAGGGCAAAGGACTGCTGGGCTCGACGGCTCTTCTTCTCTGGCGGCGGCGGCGGGGGGCGTGTGTGCCTGTCCTTCGCTCAGAGCCTCCCGAGAGCCATGCCTCCGACAGCGCTTCCCGAAGCCCTCTGCAACGCTTCCTACATGATGACGAAGGCGGCCTCAGCGCAAGGACCCGGGATCAAGAGCAGGAGGCGGCAGGGCAGCCCCCGCCTGACTGACCGCCCCGGCTTCCTACGCGGGGCCATGAACGTGACTGCCGCATTGGAGGGCTGGAGCTGCTGCTGCTGCTCCTCCTCGCAGCGGCCACCGCCGCTCACGCCTCAACTTTCGCCACCTTACCTCGCAGGCGCACACCTCTCTCGCCAGAGAGGGAGGGCGAGAGAGCCACCCAGCAACAGCCACCCCTTTCTGCACGGGCAAAGGCGCCTCGCCTCTCCTCCTTCTCCTCCACGCCGACTCCGCCTCGCCATGATTCAACGCTGAGCTCATAGGTCAGGGAGCAGAAAGAGGCGGGATCGGACGGGTACGGAGGAGGGCGGGGCTCGGAAGGCCCCACCCCGACGCACGAAGGGTGCAAGGACGTAGCCACGCCTTACCCCCTCCATCCTGTAGAGGTCCCCGAGGAGCGGGGTTGGGGGGTTGTGTCCTGTTCTTGGTGGCTGTTCCTTTGGAGCGCTTCGGTGCGAAGGGAAACGCGGGATGAGTCGTCCTGTTAACACGGCTTCTGTCTCTCCCTTCACGCCTCAGCACAGGGAGAGGCATACCCGCCGCCCAAAATGAGGCTTGCAGCAACAGGGAGGGACCGGACAATAGGAGAAACTCCGGGTCTCTCTTCCTGGGGGTGAGGGTGGGGGGTGGTTGGGGGACAACGCCGGCGTCAGAATTGCCTTGCTGTGTGCGGTTAAAGGCCCGTGTAGTGCAACGCGAGCTGGCCCGGCGGCGTCGGAGCAGACCATTGTGGTTCTGATGAGCTTCACGCTTCCCGAGCAGAGAAGTATTTCCAGGCACAGCACTACAGCTTTTCTTTCATTTCGGATGAAAGAGCACCCGAGACTTTTAGCGTGTCCTTGGAATATTGGTTTCACTAGAGCGTAAGGGCATGCACTCCTGCTACGTAGCAGATCAAATTCCCAGGGGGAGCTTTGTTTCCACAGCACTCTTTTTGCTTATTCTGCTTATATCCAAAACCAAACCTACCCAAGAACTATTGCTGGAAAGCTCTACAGGACAAACCTACAAGAATAACGCGATTAACCGTGTCTAGTGGCTTACCTCCTCCATCAACTGAACAAACATACAGTGTCATCTAACACTTCAAAAGAATGCAGGAAGAGTTTCCTCAAGGATCCCCTATGCATCTTCAGCTGAGGGGGTAATGCTATAAATATCACCCAGGAGTCTGATCAGTTTTTACTACTGCTCCAGCTGATTTGTACTTCCTCTAGAGCTTTATTACAGAGTTAATAGCCCCCTCTTCACTTTTTTTGTATGTTTCATATGGGCATGTGTGTGCACCTAGAAATCATGGTGATCTCTGGTGGCTGACCCCTATTGGGGGCATGGAGAATATTTAGAGGTGGCTGAATAAAGCCTGCCCCTGCCTCCCAACTGCTGGTATTTCTAGGAGGTCTCCCATCCAAGTACTTGATCCTGCTTAGCTTCTGAGATCGGACAAGATCAGGCTTGCCTGGGCTATCTAGGTCAGAGCTCCCTCTTCATTTTTTAATGATGGCCCCCAAAGGCATACATCTAAGAGTTCTGAAAGAACTCAGATGCGAACTTGTGGATCTCCTGACAAAAATCTGCTTCCATTCCTGAGGGTTGGAAACAGTGTTCCCTCTAAGCTGAGTTAGTGTGAGCTAGCTCACATTGTTTTAGCCTCTGGCTTGCGCATTTTTGTCTTAGGTCAGGAAGGATGGCTCCAGAGCAAACTAACTTTATTTATTTATTTATTTATTTATTATTTTTAACTTTTACAATTAATACAATTTTTTTGACAAAGTTTATCCAGAAAAAAAAAGGAGCGAACTGAGTTTACAATCAAAATTCAACTTGTTTGGTCCACAACATTTATGTATTTGCTATCATACCAACAATAAAACTTTCCCCACATTATTCCAAATGTTTCTTGCTTGTTTTTTAATCTTAGGTTCAAATTGTCTGTTTCAGCCATGTCAAAAAGTTTCTTTAGAGTTTCCTCCTCTCCAGGTATCCTGTCAGTTATCCAATATTTCGCATATAACAATCTCGCTGCTGTAATAACATGTATTACCAACCTCTTATCATAATGATCTAATTCATCTGGGAGAATATTAAGCAAAAAAACCTCTGGTTGCCATGGTATCTCGAACTGCAAAATCTCTTGCAAAATTTTCTTTATAAATTGCCAATAGCTTTTTGCCCTTTGACATGTCCACCACATGTAGAAGAAGCTACCTGTGCAACTTTTACACTTCCAACAGATTTTAGAAATTGCCTTAGAAAATCTGGCCAATTTATCTGGTGAGAGGTGCCAAAAATAAAACATTTTATAAAAATTCTCTTTGAAGGAACTTGCTTTGGTAAGTTTAACATTCCTTTCCAGACTTTTTCCCAAGCCTCCAAATTTATGTTGTGACCTATACAGCATGCCCAAGATATCATGTTTGGCTTGATCCATTCATCTTGCATTTTGCACTCTATAAGCATTTTATAAATTTTTTGTATATTTTTTTCCTTTGCAATTACCCAACATTTGTTGAATTCAGTGTTTTCATTATAAAAACCATTCTTCCTATCAATATTAAATCTTGATTTCAATTATATTTGCTCCCACCAAGTTAAGTCAACACCTTGTGCCTTTAATAACTCAGTGCTTTTCAATTCTTGGTCCTTATCTAATAAATCCTCATAGTTACAAGTCTTTTGTTTCGCCAGCAAAATTGGTCTAATAAAGGCCTCCAGAGGGGAGACCCATTTGGGAATTTTATTGTAAAACTTATTTCTAACCTCCAACCAAATTTTTAACAGCGGACCTCTGAGAGCATGATCTTTAAAAACTCTATTTTTCTGGTTATACCAGATTATAGCATGCCAGCCAACCAGTAAGTCATGGCCTTCCAGTTTCAGTAATCTTCGATTCCTGAGGTTGGCCCAGTCTTTTATCCACATCATAGCTGCTGCTGCGTAGTAGAGATACCAATCTGGTAAGCCAAGCCCTCCTCTTTCTGCCCTTTCTTGCAAATATTTTGGTTTTATCCTTGCTTTCTTAGCTTGCCATATGTACTTTAAAATAACTTTATTCAATTTTCTAAAAAACAATTGGTTTTTCAAAATTGGTATAGTTTGAAAAAAAAACATAAGGCATGGTAAAACATTCATTTTTACGAGTGCTATGCGCCCCATGAAGGAGATTTGCAGTTTACTCCATGTTTCTAGGTCTTTTTTAATTTCTAGTAATACCTTCAAATAGTTGTCTTTGTAGAGGGAGCTGCATCTATTTGTAATTAATATACCTCTAGAGGAGATCTAGGAAATTACAGTCTGGTCAGTCTAATGTCAATACCAGGTAAGTTGGTGGAATCCTTTATCAAAGATAGAATTAGTAGGCACATAGATGGACAAAAACTATTGAGGAAGAATTAACATGGATTTGTCCATGAAGATAGGTCCAGGTGAGTAGGTGTGTTGGTCTGAAGCAGCAGAACAAAGTTTGAGTCCAGTGGCACCTTTAAGACCATCAATGAAAGCTTATACCTTGAATAAAACTTAAAAGTTGCCATCGGACTCAAACTTTATTCAGCGTGGATTCTGTAAGAAAAGCTCTTGTCTCACCAACCTTTTAGAGTTCTTTGAGGGAGTGAACAACTGTGGACAACGTTGATTAGACTTCCAGAAAGCTTTTGATAAAGTTCTTCATCAAAGGCTTCAACTCAGCAGTCATGGAATTAAGAGGACAGGTCCTCTTGTGGATTAAAAACTGGTTAATTAACAGGAAACTGTGAGTATAAATGGGCAGTTTTCACAGTGGAAGGTGGTAACCAGTGGGGTACCACTGGGCTTGGTACTAGGTCTGGTGTTTTTTAACCTGTGACAACATGAAACTGATGGGCTGTGGCTCAGCAAGTCCCATTTTCAATTCCCAGCACCTCCACCTAAAAGGATCAGGACATAGGTGATGTGAAAAACCTCTCTCTGACACTCTGGAGAGCCACTGCCAGTGTAAGTAGGCAATACTGACCTTGATGGACCAATAGCGTGATTCAGTATAAAGCAACTCCGTGTACAAACTGGGTTGCTGAACAGCTGATGGAGTTGGCCAGAAAACTTTGAGTTGCTGTGCAGTTGTTGTGTCCCAGGTCAGCAGAAGCTTGGAGAAGGCAAACAGCACTTCCTAAGCAGAGACTTGGAGAGCCAGTTTGGTGTAGTGGTTAAGTGTGCAGACCGGGTTTGATTCCCCACTCCTCCACTTGCAGCTGCTGGATGACCTTGGGCAAGCCATAGTCTCACAGCAGAGCTGTTCTCTCAAGCATAGGCATCATCTTCGGGGGGGCTGGGGAGCTTGGAACCCTGCCGAAATTTTACAGGGAGGACTGAGCCTCCCCCAGGGTAACTGGTGCAGATAGGCTTTAAAGTGTGGGCAGCCAGTTCAGGTCGCCCTTTTGCTATCCCCCCACCTAAGAACGGGAGGGAGCGAAGGGGAGGCTTGCAATGGCTGTCCGCCCTTTAAAGTGAGCAGCCCAGCAGGTCTGCTTGCCAGCTGCTTGCTTTAAAGCAGGAAGCCAGTTCAGGGCACCCTTTCACTCCCCCCCACCTAAGAATGGGAGGGAGATCCAGTGGGGGGGGGGAGTCCAACGTTCTGCATTGATTCTTTGCCCTGTATCGCACGCATGCCTTGCCATGGCAGAGAGGCAAGCAGGGAAGTGGCTCCCACCATGCATCTCCAGGGAAGAAGAAGGCACCTTCTCCCATCTCCGCGTTGGGGGAACGGATGCAGGCGGAAGGGCCCCGCTCTGCCTTAATGGGAGCCAGCCACGCAGATAAAAAAGGAGCAGCTCCTATATTTATATTTATTCCGCCTGAGTTCCAGGAATGTAAATTGTCATGGGGGGGGGGGGACAGGAGGAGAGACTCTGAAGAGTGTTTACAAAGAAGAGGGGGAGGGGAGAGAGGGCTGGCCTGCCCGGGCCGAAGCGGGAACATTTCAGCGCTGGCAAACCTGGGGTAGGGATGTTCATCACTCAACTGGAATCTTCCTTCCTATAATTTTTCTGCTTCTCTTTCTGTCTTCTTTCCTTCCTTTCATTTTTCTTTCTATCTTTCACTCCTCTCTCCCCATCTCTTTTCTACCTCTCCCTTCCTTCCTTTCTCTCTTTGTGTTTTTCTCTCTCTGCCTTTCTCTCTGTCTTTTTCTTTTGTCTTTTCCCTCTCTCTTTCTGCCTTTCTCTCTCTTTGTCTCTCTCTGTTTCTGTCTTTCTTGCTTTTTTCTACCTCTCGTTCTGTCTTTCTTAGTCCATTTTTTTTCTTTTGGTGCATAATGCCATCAGCTCTCACACACAATGCCACTTCTGTCACCTCTTCCAGATGATTCCTTAAAGTCCATTTTTTCTATGAATTGTTTGGAACAACTGCTTAATCCCCATTTTCTGCTGAAATTGACCATTACCACTTAAGACTGCATATTTTTCCTCTTTAACCTTGTCTGGCCTTCCTTCCTTCCTTCCTTCCTTCCTTCCTTCCTTCCTTCCTTCCTTCCTTCCTTCCATTATATCTGAATAGTTTCTATAATTTTTTTTAAAGTCGGTCTGCTCAGAATTTTAAAACTAGCTCCATAGCCAACACATGGTAACCCTGTAGGGTTTTCAAGGCAAGAGACATTCAAAGGTGGTTTGCCATTGCCTGCCTCTGCATACCAACTCTGGGCTTCCTTTATGGCTTCCCATCCAACTGCAGACCAGAGCTGTCTGTCAGAAAAGAAAGTATAGTCCTTAACCCTGGCTGTCTCCACCTACTTTCAATGTAGCAGCAGTCAGACTGCAAAACCTCTGTTGAGCTCCAGTTTACATTTTGGGGGGAAGTGTGTCTCGATTTTATTTTACTTGGGTTTATATATCTTTGATTGAGAACAGTTGTTTTTTTCATTGGAGGGGGCGATGCTTCAACCACTCCTAAGTTCTCCTTTCAATTTCCATTTCATTTTTAAATGGTAAGCCCATCTGCATGAACAAGGACATGCTGATCAGAGGCCTTTTAAAATTTCCTTTTGCTCTATGTGCAGCCCAGAAAGAACATTGGCAAGAAATGTGCATTCTGTACATGTTCATGCTCTTCATTTTGCTGTTACTTAAAATGGTATGGTACAGTTGCAAAGAGACAACTAAATCGGATGTATAAAAGGAATTACAGGATTGCCCATTGGAAACAATGGGAGAGCCTTGAATGCCCATTGGAGATAATGTGAGCCAGGAATGCCAATTGACTTCCATGGGCTCCACTGAAATACATTGCAGCACAAAAAAAGTTGCAAAGAAAATGTGGAATGGTTTTTCCATTAAGGTCTTTGGCCCCAGATAGGCTACTCTGGGACTGGAATGACAGCCCCCAGAGTGGAGTTACAGTACCTAGGAAAAGAATCTGTGCTGTGGGACTGGAATGACAGGTCACAGAGTGGAATGAACTGGACAGTCCCTGGGAATAGGCTCAGTGTTCTGGGACTGGAATGACAGGTTGTAAAGTGGAATGACAGCACCTGGGAATAGGCTTAGTCCTCTGGGACTTGTACTCCCTTGTACTCCCTTGAAGTGAAAAGAAGATTGCTGCTACTCTTAATTCTGTACATTGCTCAGAAATTAAGTGCATAGCAACTGTTTGGTATTCTGGCTCAGAGACTTCAGCCATGCATTTACCAAACAAAGGCATCTGTGGTGCCATAATTTAGTAAATTTCAGTGCAAGATTACCCATATGAATAAGGCAGAACAAGACTCCTGTAAATGAATGTCCAGGAAAATTTTTAAAATGTTCCCTTACAGGCTTTTCTGTGTTGCCCTCCTTACTTTCAAATTTGTGACCATTTGTTTGTTTTATGCACACGGTATGTATATCTGCAGATTTTAAAGTGACTATTCTAAAAGTGAATTTAAATAAAGGACACAGCAGGAGACCGCTGAGATACCACTATAACCACTGGCCAACTCCCACCTTTTCCTGGGTTTAGCTCAGCCCAGAGGCATGGCTAGGGGGGTTCCCAAGGGTTCCCCCCCAATTTCTGGGGAGCCCCTTCCTAAATCCCACATGGCTCTGCCTCCATAGATAGTGACAATGGCTTGTGATGTCACTGGGTCCTCCCTATGATGTCACTAGGCCTCGGTTCTTTTAAGAACCTAGCATAGCAATGCCTCTGCCCCAGACCCCCTGGGAATTTGGAAAGTCCACGCCCTTGCTCCCAAGGACAATTCTGGAAAGAGCTCTCTCAGCCCCACCTACCTCACTAGGTTTCTGTTGTGGGGAGGGGAAGAGAAAGGAGTTTGTAAGCCGCTCTGAGACTCCAATTGAAGGGCGGGGTATAAATCCAATCTCCTCTTCTTCTAGTAACTGGGTGATGGGTTGACCAGAAGTTCTGCAACAGGGCTTTGGCAGAACCTGTGGTAAACACTAGCAGTCAGATGAAGTTGAACCAACAAGGATCCCTGCCAAGATGGAGTTAAATAGAGGGTTTTACAGGGAAGCAAACCCTCCATTCCATGTGCCATCCTTGGACTTCATTCTGCAAGGAGTTAGTTAGACACTGATCCTGAAAGGAGCTATGGATGAATGCAGGGGTCCGTTGGGGCCAGAGCGAGGCGGAGCAAAGCTCCGCCAGCTCAGGACTGGCCAGTAGGGCAGCCACAGGCTGAATCAGATTCTCTAATCTGATTCAGCTCACCCCTGAATTGCTGCCGAAATTTGGCGGCAACTTTAAAAGCCACTGGAGGTGAGGGAGTTTGAGGGAGAGGCTCCAAACTTGCAGGGTAGCTGCTGGGGCCTCTCCTCGAAATGCCCACAAAGTTTCAAGAAGATTGGACCAGGGGGTCCAATTCTACAGGCCCCCAAACAGGTTGCCCCCATTCCCTCCATTGTTCTCTATGGTAGGAAAAAAGTTAACATTTTTTCCCTCCATAGAGAACACTGGAGGGGATGGGACAATCTGTTTGGGGGCCCATAGAATTGGACCCCGTGGTACAATCTTCTTGAAACTTAGTGGGTATTTCGAGGAGAGGCCCCAGCAGCTACCCTGCAAGTTTGGAGCCTCTCCCTCAAACCCCTTTCCTCCAGCCCCTCATATACCCTATGAGTTTTTGCCATTGATTTCAATGGCCCATAGGATATAATGGGGCTGAAACTGACATTCCCTTTCTGACACACTTCTGGTAATGTCAGGGGGCGTGGTATATGCTAATGAGTTATGCTAATGAGTTATGCTAATGAGCTCCTGCACCTCTTTTTCTACGAAAGGACCTCTGGATGTATGCAGAGTAATCTTTCTCTATGATGAGTACAATATGCAAGATAGATACTTCTACAAAGCGGGGCCATTGATGATCTTGGTGGCCAGGAGGGGGAGCCCTGGGGGACTGCTAGTCTGAGGCCTGGCCTTGCATAGCTGAGGGATGGCTGACCTTGAGGCTAGAATGTAATCTGAGCAACCTGGTGGGGTTGGGACAGGAGCTCTTCTGAGGCCTCTGGATCTAGGAGCTCAAAGTACTAAGGGGAACCCTGGCAGAGTACGGAGTCTTCTAAACAACCAGATCCTTTGCTCCCTCTCATATATGAAATCTGTTCTGGGGTCCAGCCTGGGAGGGCAGTCCTGAATCCTGTGGCCAGCTGCGAAGAGAGACTTTTTGCATCTCTGTAGCTGGGCTTGCCAGTAGGATTGTCAGTTTCCAGGTGGTGGCTGGAGATCTCTTGAAATTACAACTGATCTCCAGGTGACAGAGATCAGTTCACCTGGAGAAAATGGCCTCTTTGGAAGGTGGACTATAGGGCATTATACCCCACTGAAGTCCTTCCCTTCCCTAAACCCCACCCTCCTCAGACCCCACCCCCAAAATCTCCAGGATTTCCCAACCCAGAGCTGGCAACCCTGGGTATGATCAATGATCCATTCCAGGCAGATCACTGGTTGCATCTGTCTAAAGCTATTATACTCTACTCCTTTTATATCATTGGCATGGCCAGGACCGTAACCCTTTATGTTGAAATTTTTGATGTAGACTTTTGGTCCAAAATATGTGTGCTTTGTTGTTTTGTACTTTTTTCCTATAGAACTTGGAATGTCATTCTTAATGAAAGAGCAGTGGATGTTAACCTGTTTCAGCAAAACTTTGAGTGCTACCAAATTTATTATGACATGAACTTTTGGTTACAAATAATATACTCACTAATCTTTAAGGTGCTGTAAATCTGCTGTTTTGCTTTTTTGAGACTGCTTTCTTTTCCCTCCCTTTGCATCTCTGGGAGTAAATGTGGGCTAACTAAACAGAGTGACGGGCTGGGTCCAAATTTGCACTCTGAAAATGTCTCAGCCTTGGTCTTAGAAGCTGTGGAATGTTTTTGTAATTTCAGTTCACAAGATGGGTACGATTTGCCAGCCAGCACCATTGCACTGATGTCAGACCTCTGATCAGCTGACGGCCTGTTGCCATGAGACATCACATCTGCTGAAGGCTCCCATTACTTGTCAATAAGCCAATATTAATTATTTATAAAAGTGGTCATCTCTGTGACATTCATGAAGTGTGTGGAAAAATCAGTGGATGCAACGCTTCAGGCAAAGCAAGTCCTCTTAGATGGTGGATTTGACTGATTCTCAGAATAGGGGAATTTGTGAGTGCTTCTGTTTTATCTTTGTTCTGAAAATAAATGTCATGTTGATGTATCTCTTTCTCCTGGTTCCTGAGCCAATCAGAGCTTGCTGGTATTTACTTTTTAAAATGGGCTGTAATTATAAAATCCATATGAAGAATATCTGAGATGAGCATACGAAAGAATTGCTGTAATCCTTATTAAATGCAACTAAAAACACTCTCTCTTCACACAGCACTCTTGAGAGTACATTGTTTTTCTGCTTGAGAACTGAAAACTGCCTCTTTTTGTTATATATACACTTTATTAAAATATGCTTTATGAGGGGGGAGTTCTGGCTGTTGGTGTCTTCTCAGCCAGCCTTGCTTGTGGGGTCATGAGGAAATTGACTGAGGAAGGGTCCCCAGTGCAGAGTCATTAGGGCATTTCCCTGAAGTGAATAGACTGAAAGTATACAAGAGGAAAGTGTAAAAGAGGAACGTGTAGAATCCTGCATTCCAAACTAGCCTAGGAGCAGACATAATGCATTGATTTAAGATTCTGTGAACTGTGTGTGATAAGGTATATTGTGGCTGTGGCAATATCAGAACAAGGCCCCGGGCCCTCTGATACATTGCTGTTTGTATATGAATTGATAATGCTGCTTTAGCCGCTGTGTGCTGCCTGCTTGGATCTGGTGGAGACCTTTCTGCTCTTCTGTGTGCACTGGTGGAGGTCAGACTGCACAGTGTTTGGGAACACAAAATGCCGCTTCTCTGCCAGAGGGAGGCAGGACAGACTGGGCCAGTTCACAGAAAAGAAGTGGTAGGTCTGGGAGTGTTTAGCCTTTTCTTCAAGCCAGTAAACGTGGGTATGGGAATAAAACCATGGAGGGAGGGCTGCGAGACAAAAAGTGGCAAGGAGAAGGGAAAAGCCCAGTAATCTCTTGAAAATGGCACCCTCTAGCTTTTTTGCAGCACAGGAAAAGCAACTTTTGTATCCAGGCAGATCCACGTTTGTTCCCACAGCCTTGATTGGGCGGTGGGCCCTATGATTGATTATGTGAGACCTGGTCTCCAACAGACAGAAGAATGAGGTAGAATGGAATGTACCACTTTGGGCTGCAGGTGGAGTATGTATTTTTTTTTAATGGCCACATGAGAATAAACAGAACTTTGCTTGTAACAATACCAACATATCATGAAAAGAGGTTAACTTAGACCTTCCTGATCGTTTTTTAAAACTTGAGAGTTATGTGAGAGTTCAAATGTAGTGCCCCCATCTGCAGTCTGAAGTGGTACAGACCATTCTGCTACCTCAGACCTTGGTCCACTTCATTTTGTGGAGCACTACAAGGCCCTGGCCAAGAGTTTTCTCATACATTTGTAAACAGATCGCTCTCACATAGGGCTGCCAAGTCCCCCTGGGGGGCGGGGATTCCCCCACTAAAGAGGTCCCCAATCCGCCGGTCTGGATTCGGCCAGCAGGGGGAACCCCACCCCTGAAATGACCACTTCAGGCCAACGTGCTTGGTGCGATGACATCGCCCAGAAGTGACATCATCATGCTGGGCACGTTGCAGGGCGATGCTCTAGTAATTGCCCTGAAAACTCTATGGTACCATAGAGTTTTTAGGGTGATTACCAGAGCATCACCTTGCAATGTGCCCAGCGTGATAACGTCACTTCCGGGTGACGTCATCGCGGCCCACGTGCGCAAAGCACGCACATGCAGGCCCCAGACTGGGACCAGGACTCCCCTGCCAGGAAGGGTAAGTGACTTGGCAACCCTCCTCTCACAAAGATACCAGCAGTACCTCATTAAAAAACGATACATGAATCTGTAGGGGGCTCTCACCACAAGGAAAGATTCTGCAGTTGCCCCGCTCTGAAATTTCCTGTCACACAGGAAAATGGTGTGTGCTTTGCTAATATCTCACATTGCAGGAATCACTCACATGATTGTGTCTGTTCTACTTCCAGGACAGGAGCAATGGAACACTTTTATTTATTCGACATCAGTGCTATCATTTATACCAAATCTGCACAGAGAGTTATTTCATCGATGGTAGCTGAACTTTACCATTTAATTATAGCCATAGAGTTGGGAGAAGTGAATAAGGAGGCACTGGCTGGTTTGGAGGAGACTGCAAATGAATTAGTGAAAACTACTGAAGAACTTGCCTGTATTGCAAGAAGGTAAACTTTGTTTCGAAGCAAACAAACAAAAATCATTCATTATGAAATTTGGAATCAGACCAAACAACCAATTTCCCTGTATTATAGCAGGGAATAGTCCATCTGGCCTCGACCTTGTGTGAACATAAATGCCTGTCAGGGTAATTTCACACTCTGTATGCCACAGCAAATCCAGGTTTGCTGTTGAGTTTTAACAGCTCAGCAGGGGGTGGCAGCAGCAGAAGTCACACAATTTTTCTGGCTTTGAGTTACTTCCTTTGAAGCAGTGGGTAGCCTAATAATGTAACATGGTATGTGCACAAATTGTGAGTCCAGTGACACCCTTAAGACCAACAAAAGTTTATTCAAGGTATGAGGTTTCGTGTGCACAAACACTTAGAATAATAGAATCATAGAGTTGGAAGGGATCTCCAGGGTCATCTAGTCCAACCCCCTGCACAATGCAGGAAATTCACAACTATCTTTCCCCCCCCCCCCCCCCAGCACCCCCAGTGACCCCTGCTCCATGCCCAGATGGCAAAGAACTCCTCCAGGATCCCTGGTCAAAACTGACCTGGAGAAAAATTGCTTCCAGACCCTAAAGTGTTTATCAGCATTTCCCTGTAAGAAAGGGCCACAAGAACTAAGCACTGAGGCAACCCTTCCTGTCCTCTCTCTCATGATCTGCCTAAGTTCACAGAATCAGCATTGCTGTCAGATCTAGCCTCTGTTTAAAAACTTCCAAAGGAGGAGACCCCATCACCTCCCAAGGAAGCTTATTCCACTGAGGAACTGCTCTGTCAGGAAGTTCTTCCTAATGTTTAGCTGAAAACCATTTTGACAACCCTGAAGGATCTTACGTGAACACATGCAGCTGCCTTATGGTGTAAGACCTTTGGTCTATTAAGGTCAGTGTTGTCTACATTGACTGGAAGTGGTTCTCTGAGGTCTCCAGTGGAGGTTTTTTGCATTACCTGCCCCCTGATTGTTTTAATGCTGAGAACGAAACTTGGGAACTTCTGCCTGCCAAGCAGATGTTTTGCATCTGAGTCTCTGCCCTCTGCTTCTGTATGGCTCAACCTGGAGACACCTGGAAGTGTACATGCATGAAACAAATGCACACTGTCATTGAACTATATCTTCTGGACATAGGCAAGGCCTTGATTGACACAGGCAGGGGAATGAGGTGATAAAATGGACCGTACCACTTTACACTGCAGGTGGAGAATTCTGTTTTGGAATGCTTCATTGTGTAAAAAACTCCCTGCCAGTAGAAAACAAGCACAGCAAGCAGTGGGAGAAAGTGGAAGGGAAAGAATCTTTCTGCCTATAGTGCTACTTCTCTGCGTGTAGGGATTTTTTTTAATGCAAAGGAATATGCAAAACTGGGATCTACCACCTGTAGTCGGAAGGCAGAATCGGCTGCATCATGTCACATGTTTTTGCCACCTCATTCTATGGCATGTGTACATCAGGCCTAATTCACTAAGTAATTGATTCAGTTTCTGGGTGAATTTGGACATCTAGCTTTCCTTCCTCTAGGTAAAGGTAAAGGTTTCCCTTGCTCGAAAGCCAGTTGAACCCGACTCTAGGGGGTGGTGCTCATCTCCATTTCCAAGCCGAAGAGCCAGCGTTGTCCGAATACTTCTCCGTGGTCATGTGGCCGGCATGACTAGACGCTGAGGCGCATGGAACGCTGTTACCTTTCCACCGAAGTGGTACCTATTTATCTACTTGCAATTTCTTGCTTTCGAACTGCTAGGTTGGCAGGAGCTGGGGCCAGAGACAAGAGCTCACTCTGTCATGCGGCACTTGGGTCTCAAACTGCTGAACTACCGATCTTCCCGTCTGCAGTTCAGTGTCTTAACCACTGAGCTATCACGGCCCTGTTTCCCTCCCTCTAGTGAGCACTGAATTTGGATGCCATCAAATAATGGGAATGAAGTGGAACCAGGTTGTCTGGACAGATCCAATGAACACTGGACACGACAACCTGTAAGAACTGGACAAGGTATTTGGCCCTGTGAAAGACACAGATGGGTTATCTGTCATTCTTCAAAGACACCTACTTGATGTTTTCTAGAAAACTGAAAATTCACACTTTCTCTAGGCAGCTTTGATATCCCAGTTTCAGTGCACTGTCCCCACCACAACACTTGTTTCTAAGATCCTTCCTGCCTAGGCCAATAGCTGTCATACCAGGTTCCATCTTCAGATACAATGAAATGGAAATAGCAATAACAGTCATACATATAGAGGGTGGGCAGAATTATTATGTTAGCCAATTTACTGCCCACCCTCTATACATATGGCTGTTATTTCTATTCTACTCCTTCAGACCAACACGGCTGCCCACCTGGATCTATGGTACGTGCACATGATCACAAAGATGTGTTTAATTAATTATACCAGCACAACACCATCTGTAACTAAGTTGAAGGCAACTTCTTTTGTCTAAGTGTAGACTGGCTGAAGAATCTGATGATGAGGTGCTCAAGCGGGAAATGAAGCCGGCTGCTGAATCACTCTTGATCTCTGGAAAAGGCATCCTTCTGGTGGCCCAGAAGCTTCTCATTCAACCTGATGCTGGAAATGGTACTGAGGAACTGGTTGTATCAGCTGAAAGGATTCTAGTGGAAACCATAAAAGTATGAGAACCACTTTTCCACCAGTGTATTTAAACATAGACGTGCCTGTTCTTATTTATTTATCTGACATAGTTATCTCCCGCTTTTCTCCTGATCTTTGGGACTCAGGGTTGAGTTACCAGTTAGAGACTGGCAGGGAACAGAGAAGCATTTCTGGGAGCCTGTTACAATAGTAGGACCCATCTCCTTATGTGTTTCTTGGAAGAACACAAATTAGCATTGCGGTGCTGATTCCAGCTTCTCTTTATGTTGTCTGCTTCAAGCCCCTGTCTCTGAGGTACCATGAAGGTTAAGCAGGAACAATGTCAAAAATGAACTAAATAATTCAATTTATTGTGCTCTTAAAATACAAATTAAAAACATAGACCTTGAATTTAGCCTTTAGATTAAAACCACCAGACTTAGTAGTCCTCAGTGTGTCACGACCCTGGCATTCCTTGGAAGTCGCCCATCCAAATACTCGCCAGGACCAACCCTATTTAGCTTCCAAGATCTGACAGAATCAGACTAGCCTGGGCTAGTTGGATCTCAGTATATGCAAAGAAGGCAGTGTCAGACTAGCTGGTTCTTCCTTCTGCCACTTATAGCAAACCTCACCCCCTTCCTGTCCTAGGGAAGGGGTGCTAGAACACGCCATTGCCAAGTCAAAGCAGGCTGCTTGTCCCTTGCTGCAGGGAAAGTATGGAAAGGGGCAGGAGACTATCCAGTGGCCCCTTGAGGGGGATATGTATGAAGAATAGCAGTTTAGTCTGGAGAGCCAGAAGTTCAGGTCATTTGGTACTTGGGGGCCAATACATGTGTGACACTGGAGTTCTGTGAGTGGTATTCTGGATATGGAGTTTGGTTCAAAAAAGCAACTGCAGGACCCAGGGTTGCTGGCTTGGGAAATTCCTGGAGACTGGGAGTTGTGCCTGGTGGGGGCAGAGTTTGGGAAGGGATAGAGATCTCAGCTGGGAGCTGATAACATACTGTTGCCAACTCTGGGTTGAGAAATTCCTGGACATTTGGGGGTGGGGCCAGGGAAGGCTTGGGTTTGGGAAGGGAGTGAATCTCTGCAGAGTATAGTGTCATAGAGTCCACCCTTCAAAACACTGATTTTCTCCAGGGGAACTGATGTCTGTTGTCTGGAGATCAGTTGTAAATCTGGTAGATCTACAATCCCCACCTGGAGGTTGGCAACCCTATGCCATAGAGTGCACCCTCTGAACCAGCCATTTCCTCCAGGGCAGCTGCTCTCTGTAGACTGGAGATGTGGTGATGCTATCAAGTGCTGTCAAGTCACAGCTGAATTATGGCAACTCCATAGGGTTTTTAAGGCAAGATACATTAGAAGGTGGTTTGCCTATCCAGAAGAAAATAAAGAACTATCTATCCCTATATATCTAATGAAAAAAATTAATAAAATGCTTTGACAAAGTCCATATTAGTAGAAAATAAGAAATTGTATATTCATATATTTGCAATTACTATATGATAGCACAAGGTGGGAAAATGATAAAGATTTAGATAATGTATGAGGTAGTTTAATAGGGGAAGAGAATGAGATGAAATCTTGTACCCCAATTTTAAGTTTGTTTGTTTTGAAAATAAAAAACTTTTTTTTTTTTAAAAAAGGAGATGGTTTGCCATTGCCTGCCTCCGTGTCACAACCCCAGTATTACTTGGAGGTCTCCCATCCAAACATTAACCAGGGCTGACCCTGCTTAGCAGCCTAGATCTGAGGAGATTGGACTAGCCTGGGCATTCCAGGTCATGGCTTATCAGATGTAATTTCAGCAAAACTCCAGAACCTGAGGCTGATAACACTCCCAGGGGTAATATTTTCAGGTTTCCAAGTGATACTGCCTCCAGTTTGATTTTATAATAGGCTTAGCTAACACCCCTGGTTCCGTGGGGTGCACAGCCCAACCTGGCATTTAGGTGGGTGCATACACCTCACATTGTTTCTACTTCAGGTTAACAGTGTTATTTATCATGGCTAAATACATGATTGCAATTAATCTGATTTTCTTTTAAAAGGTCTTGAAGAAGTACTAACGGTGATATGTGGTTGTTTTTTGTTGGTTTTAAATAACTCACTAGGTCCTCCAAACAGAAGATGACATCATGTTCAGGAGGGTAATCCAAGCTGCCCACTGGCTCTTAGAGTGTCTGTTCAGTCTAGAATCCACTGAAAATATATCAGCAATGCTGGTTGCATTCCGTAATTTTTCAGAAGCGTTGCTGTTGCTGACCAATTTGACAGAAAAACTTCTTTGGGAGCTGAAAGTATCTCCTCATCAGGAGTGTTTGGCTCAAACCTTGCAGATGCTTAAGAAATGCATCCCGATGCTACACACAGCAAAACTCAGCAGCCTAAAGTATCCCCACGACCAGCAAGTAGAGCTGTCAAAAACCTATATTTTTGATTTAGTGGAAAACATTGTAAAAGAACTGATCTCCATATTAAAGAATGATGCAGGGGAAAAGAAACTACATGGACGAAATGGCCTCTTCCCCCAGAGTTTACCAAAGCTTTCGAGGCTTCTGTCCAGGCCACAGCCTATACACCTCTATGAGGGTCAATTCGATGTTCTTGTAGCAGCTGTTGTTTTCTATTGCATGTTGTTGGCTGATTTCTCAAGGGCGGCTATTAAAGTGAAGCTGGTCAAAATCTGTTACCGTCTCCTGAAACTCAGAAAAGTGATTGCCGTGGATGTGAGCACCATGGGGGGCTTCCCTGTGGAAAGCCAGCTGAAGGAAAGCACAAAAGAGAAATGCTGTTCTATGAGAGCTGAGCTGGAAAATCTGAATCAAGCTGTAGAGATGGCTGTTCTCTATCAGATCCTGGACAATTTTGCAGAAACTAAAGAACCCCTGAAGAGTCTGGTAGAAGCTGCTGTGAAGCCAAGTTCTCAAGCTAGAAAGGGAGGATTCCTAAAAGAACTGCAGCCCCTTATTACGGTATTCTTCAGCCATTCCATTCAGATGCTTAAAGCAGCCAATTTCATTCTAGTCACATGCATCAAAATGGATACCGCTGAGGACATTGAAGATTGTGTACACTGTCTGAGTAAGCTTCTTGCCACAATGCCTCTTCTCCTCAGCAAAATGAGTCATAATCCTGATAATGAAGACGTTTCTGGAAAACTACACTCTTTGTGTCAGATGTGGTCTAGCACAGTAGAGCGCTTGCTGATGTGTTTCGACAAGGTAATTGACCTCCGGGCGTTCCTTGATTTATCTGTTCAGGAGATGGTGGGACACAAAGAGTGTAGTGAAAAAGCTTTAGCTGATCAGCACTTGGGAGAGTTTTCTTGGCATGCGTCCAGTCTTTCCAAGCAAGCAGTGCAAGTGGTTGAGTTTGTTATCAGACATGTGGATAGAGCCAGAGATCCCATTTTCCGCAACGGACTGTTGGTTTTAATTAGACAATTGGAAAATGCCATACTGCTGATGAAGATGGCCATGGATCAGTGTGTGACAAGCAGCACCAGTCTGCAAACAAAGAACACATATTCAAAAAGAGCAAAACGTTTGATTGAGTCTGCTTGCAATGTCAGAAAGGGGCTAGATGAATGCAACCAGCCGGATATCCTCAGCCCCCTTCGGGAGAACATTCGAAATCTCGATATTTCCAAACACCTTCCAACTTGTGTTAGTCCCCGGGATTCTCTGGAGCGAAGTTCACAGAACACTATAAAGCAAAACACTATAGACCACTCAGAAGGACCGGATGAGTTCTCAGGCAGATCATCTCCAGCCCATAGTTTCCTTCAAAATGTTTCTCAAGAAAGTATTTCATTTGCCAAAGGTGCAGCTAGAAGAGAAGCTGATTTGCACCCTCTGGTTAATGAACTCATCACAGCAGTGAAGACCCACGACATTGCAAAGCTGAACGGAGCTTGTTCGGATTTACTGGCGCTTTCCACCTGTTGTGTTGATGCAGCTGAAGAGGCCTTGCAAGTCGCCAAGTCACCGGTGTTGGAAAAACTGTTTAATTATAGAGAAATAGTGGCACTGACATCTTGTCTTATTAACTTAGCCAGAGAGATCACTCCAAACCCTGCTTGCAGCTCAGAAGGGCTTCTGCAAATGGCAGTTTTACTCTCCAAGAGGATTCATGAAGTTAGGCAATGCCTGATCTCTGTTGCAAGCTCTTGGTACAGCCTTTCTAAGCAGTTATTTTGCATTGATTTGCCATGTGATTTTCTTCACAACACTCAAGCAATGGATGAGATAATGCAGATGTTAGGGACTGTTGTGCAGCTGGCTGGCCAAGCTACCTTTATAGATCATGATGAAGAGCTGCCTGCATTTCCTGGGCTTCGTGAATCTTTTCTGAAGATGCAGGCAAAATTCACTTGTGTGCAGGCCAGGACAAAACACTTGCTCGAAAAGGCACCGCCTGGTGTTAACTCCTGCTCTAATGTAGGCAACCAGGAGAGTTTTGATGGGAACTGCATTCTGTGGTCCATCACTGTCCATACATTCTTAGATGTTGTAGACCGGTTTATAGGAAGAGATGTTTTGTCCTTAAGTGAGTTAAAAACCAAGCTGAAGTACCAGGTTTGCTTGAAGAGCACCATGGCAGCAGTATCAAGAAGTTCTTTCAGACTGCAAAAAGCAGCCAAGTTATCCTTTCCATTGTGTGCAGAGCACAACCTTATGAATGAGATGGTAGCACTAAGGGAACAGATGCAAATACTGACTGAAGCTCTGCTTCAAGTTGCCAGTGTCCTGTCTGTCTCGCCCCTGTCCGCCCCCAGTTTATCAGTTCGTTTTGAGCTTCTCCAGAGAGAACTTGCCATAACCGCCAAAGTGCTTCTGCTTCGACTGAGTGGGATCAACAGAGTGTACCTGAACAGCATCCAAAGTGTTATCAGACTTGCCCAACCTGTGATGCATGATAATAAATGTGATGGTCACAAAAACAGCCAAGAGGCCTTTGAAAAAAATACTGGTCATCTCATGGCAAATGTTCAGATGGTGAAAAAGATAATCAAGGATGCGTTTGAGAATCCAGCTTCCTTTAAAGTGAAAGACAGTTTACTCTCCAGTGTAGACCGCCTTCTCCTCCTCACTGATGAAGTGATGGGGAGAGCTGGGAAACTTCAAAGCCAGCTAGACAAGGAGCATCTCCTAGTGGACAGTCTTCTTCATGAGTGGTCTGCTGAAGCTGGTTATCTTGTAACACAACTCCAGTCCACAAAGGGTATAAGTAAAACAGCCCTGGACCTCATTAGGAGATGCTTGCAAAATGAAAGAGAACATGCTTATTCAAGTCAACCTTTCTGCAAAACTCAGCCTACTCCACACACAGAGGTAGACAATGGAAAGCATCAGAATCCAGCAGCTCTGAGCCACAGGCCCATGAAGACTGGGCAGAAAGCTTCACTTGCCTCAGCCACAGACGAAATGGTAATGTTGATCTCTTCCCCTAATGCTATATAGCAGGAACAGATATTAAGCATGCACCTTTGTCAATAATGCTAATTTGAATTTCACTGCATTTTCAGCTGGAATGGGAAGGGAAAGATCTGTGGGGAAAAGACATATTTCTACTCCTCAATCTTTCTACTTGTTCTAGTTATATTTAAGAAATTATCCCACCCACCTCTGACAATGCAGGTGACAGCTTATAAAACACTAGAACTTGTATACATCTAAAACGTAAATATACATTTAAAATGAAGCTATAATATAAAGCTATAACAAATCAGCAACCAAAAATATTCATAAATAATGTATAAATAAACAAGACATTGCCTGGTACCAAAAGCTTAATAAGCTCAGTTCCAGGAAGGTAGATGAGTGGAGGAAGTTTCACAGTCAGGGTGCCACCACTGAAAAGGCCCTTGTTATTGTTCTGATCATTCTCTTTTCATGGTTTTCTTTCATGGAGAAAAAAAATTACATTTACCTTTTCATTTCTGAGAAAATGTTTGAATGTATTGTCCCAGCAGATAAATAATGGAGGATTTTGCATCAACAAATCCTCTATCCTTCTTAACAGAATTATTTGGTGTAAAATTACTTCACAGTCACAGATGGGGTAAAGAGTTATGTCTTCAATGCTGGTGGATCAAAATAGCATTCTAGAAATCTCAACAAAACATTGATCATGATAACCAATAAGGAATGGCAAATCGGAGTTCACAGAACAGACTGTGATTATGATCAAATTTGTCTCAGGCAAAAATTTCAGTTTGTATGGCTTGGTACACCAAAGCTTAATGAGAAATCATATCGAAAAGGCTGACAGTTTGTTTTGTGGAAATAAATCTCACATATTTATGATTTCAGTGCTACCCCTCATAAACAGAAACCTGTCATCTTCAAAGGGATGGGAAAGAGGAAGGTGATCTGTTTTATTATTTCAGCAGCCCAGAAGCCATCTTCGAAGTGGTTTCCAGTTGCATCATTCTGACCGAAACTTGACAGCCAGCTCTACAGCCTCCTCAGGGGAATCTGAAAAATGGTGGCATGATGGCTATCCTATTTCACAAATAATCACGCAAATGACCACTCAGATGTCTGACATGGACCAGTTTCTAAAAAGGAAGGGGCCAATCATGGTATTTCTTCTTTCTTCTGAAATGGGGGGAATAAAATAACTGAGACTTCTGTTTCATGACAAAGGCTCCAAAGGGCACCATATTGTGTCTTCTCAACCGACCTATTGTGCCTTTTTGTGCTGTTTCCCCTTAAAGGACAGGGCTGGTATGGTGCACTGCAGCAAGGGTACTTTTGATCTCTGGATTTGAGAGATGTATGTAATAGTCAGCAATGCATCAGCAAAAGTCAAACTGGCTTTCAGGGTTCCTGCATGCAGCTCTCACTTGTTTTGCTGCTGTTCTTCATCATCTTCTGGATCATTATTTCTTTCAAGTTAATGTTCCTGGCCAGTGTGGTTTAAGTACCTGAACTGGATTAACTTTGAACAATTTTTAAAAAATCATGTCCCATTGTTTGACCATCACCAAAAGGCCCAAGGTGCCTTAAATGAAACAGAAATACTCAGGGCAACTATTAAGAGCCTATACAATGAATAATGATATGATAGAAAGGAATGTGGGGGAAAGTTAGTCCCTATTTTGTACTCTGGAAGACAGGCAGCAGGGAATCTGCTGGTTTCCAAAAGGAGAGGAAGGAAGGAACCAGCAAAACTGCCCTTGGGAGGAATTTCAAATTCCAGGGGAAAGTAATGAAAAAGTTGCATCATATCTCTTGCCAACATGAACATCAATATATACAGTGAAGGAATTTGGGGGGGGGGGGGGGGCGGCATTGGGACTAAGCATCTCGAGCTCAAGAAGTTGACAGTTGAAGTTTTCCCTAACTAGGAAAAAGCCAAGGCAGATGACCTTATTCATCCTTAGACTATCAATGAGTAACTCCCAAGAAGAGGGGATGAGTAAGGGGCTGCAGGGACCCCAGAGGGATTCAAGACTGCTGAGGAGCAGAAAGGCTTGGTCATAATTGAAGTTGGCCCAATGGAACATACTGCATTGCCTGTTTTACTTCTCTCACCTGGCAGGGCCAGCATGAGAACATTCCAACACATGAGAATTTTTCAAAGTGAATGTTTTAGTTAAGTGGGTTGCCCTACGGCCAAGCCTCTGGATGGGCTACGTAACCACACGTAATTGTTTTATCATTAACATAAAAATAAACTATTCCTATCTAATTCAACATCTGCAGGGAGTAAAACACAAAGAACAGTATGGTAGAACAGGCCTGCTCTGGCCTGTAGGCCCTATTCTGCCCTGCCTTCCTAGGTTTTTCTCAACACCTAGAGAGGCTTTTCTTCCACTCTTGGGTAGCCCGTCACAACCACCTGACCTTTGTAAGGAATTGCCCACTGGGAGGGTCAGGACTCCCAGCTCCCCTTCCAAGTTCTGAGGCCTTGCCTCTATGTCTCCTGCTATCCAGTACCTGGTCACCACAGGAACAGTTTACTGCCTTGCATGCCACTTGGAGGAATAGTCACTTGCCAACTGTCTGCCTTTTCTTTGGCACCCTTTTTAAAATAGCATGTCTGAGATGGTGGAGTTCTATGTGGTACAGAGAACCACTGCCAGCATCAAAAATTATAAGGTATTTATTAAAAAGAACATGTTTACAAGCATACTTTTAGCACAGCACCAGATTGAGCAAGGAATACCAAAAGAAATGGGTAAAATGCAAATCCTCTGTCCCTCTCTCTATAGATGCCCTATCAGATGTTAAAATAGGACAGGCTCTTTAGCTTAGTAAGTTACAGTTCTCTACAGAGTTGTGTGCTCCCTCCAGCTCTTTAGGTGAACACATGGTCAATGGCTGCCTTCTCAGTGGAGAGAGGTCTGGGTGCTCTCATGGCTGAAGCACCCAAGGAAAAGAAATACCTCCTTCCTGCTGCAAGGAGTTTTATCATATCTGTTTCTCCCACCCCCTGCCCAGGTCAGGCCAGGTCAAAGAGGCTTTTTCTGGAGATCTCCAGATATCTCCTTCCTGAAGACTCTCTAGCATTTAACACCTCCAAATCTCTGTTCCTAGATTGGGGAAAGGTGAGCTGAGGTATGTTTGGGAAGCAACTGAACAGTCTTTCCCCTTCCCCTGCCCATTCTTTGCCCAGAGGAAAAAACTTTTAAAACGCACAATGGAGGTTTTGCTCATTTCAAACCTCCCCAGAAAAAAATGCATTTCTTCACAAACAGTATTTCCATTTCCACTTAACTGTACAGCTTTCATTCAAATTGAGGGTGATCCATCCTGTCACAAAAACCAGTGTCCCACTTGGCTTCTTCTCATCCCTTGCCATCCAACACTAAGGATCTGCAAGCTACTCATATGTCTCTGGCTTGGGTCACACACTTACTAGGTTGCTAATCCACATTCTGTAGGAGAAGAATACTTGCACACCCTTCCCCTCCTCTATGCACATAACAAAGAAGGAGGCATACAGGGGTCTATATGACATGTCCTCTTCACATGTTGAACAATGTGTGAGGTGGAATGGAGGAATGCCTGTTTCTCCACCACACGAAGAGGCCTGGTAAATGTCTGAAGTGGCCCTATACCTTTTTAACATCTTTTCTTCTACAGAGATAGGCTGTCAACAGACCACTCCCCTGGTAGCCAGAATCATAGAATCACAGAGTTGGAATGGGCCATACAGGCCGTCTAGTCCAACCTCCTGCTCAATGCAGGATCAGCCTCGAGCATCCCTGACAAGTGTTTGTCCAGAAGCTGCTTAAAGACTGCCAGTGAGGGGGAACTCACCACCTCCCTAGGCAGCTAAGACCAAATTTATACCTCCCCTCTGAAGTAGTTTGATTGCTATCTTTTCCTACGCTCATTTCACGCTGGTTTCAAATTTCACTCCCTGGGTCTGAAGAGTACTAGCAACAGGATCTGTTTAAAGTAGTATAATGCTAGCATGACCACAGGAGGGCAATTAAAGAATGTAAACAGTAATTTTTAAACTAGAACAAGTATGGTTTGAAACTAGAAACAGGTATAGACGGGGTTTTTTGAAACTAGAATGATTCCAGCCGGAAAGTCAGATGTAGTTTTGACCTAATTCCACTACTGAACTACTCTGACTGTAAAAGAGTTTTTCCTAATATCCAGCTGGTATCTCTCCCCCCAGTTTAAACCCATTATTGCGAGTCCTATCCTCTGCTGCCAACAGGAACAGTTCCCTGTCCTCCTCTAAGTGATAGCCCTTCACATACTTCAAGAGAGCAATCATGTCCTCCCTCAACCTCCTCTTCTCCAGACTGAACATTCCTAGGTCCCTCAGCCTATCCTCATAGGGCTTGGTCTCCAGGCCCCTGATCATCCTTGTCACTCTTCTCTGCATGTGCTCCATTCTGTCCACATCCTTTTCGAGGTGAGGCCTCCAGAACTGCACACAATACTCCAGATGCGGCCTGACCAATGCAGTGTACAGCGGGACTATGATATCTTGTGATCTGGATGTTATGCCTCCGTTGATACATGGTCTGCTCCCAGCGCTCCATTTTCCCAATTAGGGAGGGATTTGTATTCACCCTTGATCTGTTTCAAAATCCTCCAGACTTGCTAAAAATATGGGAAATGGTGTGGAGTATAGTGACTAAAGTGTTGGGTTTGGAGGTAGGGAAAGCCATGTTTAAACCTTTGATCAGCCAGGAAACTTATGAGATGGCTCTGTGGAACTCATGATCTTGTACTGCCTCATAGGATTATTATGTGAGTTGAAGGGCAGGTTGTACAGAAACAGGTACTAAAGCTTGTGCAGAACTGGTTAATTTTCTAACTGCAGATGGGTGGAGGGAATTCATATGTTTGAATATTCTCTGGTTGAGGTAAAAAACCCAACAAAAGTGTGCATGCACACAAAAGCTTATACCCAGAATTAAACTTTGCTGATCATAAAGGTGCTGCTGGACTCAAACATTGTTCTATTGCTTAAGACCAACATGGCTACACACCTGAATCTATTTTCTCTATAGACAGAAAATTCTCAGGTTGCAGGGAATTGATGTCTTCTCTCTGAATCAGTAGGTTTCTAGATACGGGGAGCTTTCTTGCAGGGGAGCATTCAAATAATGCAGCTTTCCCATCTGCACCTTGAAGTGGTCCAGTGCAAAAACATCCCTCTTGATTGTGCTTGCTTGTATAAACAGACTCTAAAACACTGCTGTAAGTTCTTTAGATGAAGGTCATGATAAAGAACAGGACTGATTCTGTTTTTCTGGAACTGCTTTGGATTTAGACCAAGGAGCAACTCATTGCCCATGCTACACAGATCATTTCTGGAGGGCAAGCATTGTTGAAATTTGCTGGCATCATTGCAAAGAACTGCCTAGATGAAAGATGTGCTATAGAACTGCAGTGTGCAATAGAGCAGACCAAGACAATCAGCTATCAACTTAGCATCATTTCCAGGTAATAGGATCTTTAAAAGAATGATCTCTAAATCTTTCCATGTGATAAAATACGCAGCTTTTTTTCTAGTGCTAATGCTGGAGTAGTCTGTATGTCTACTGAGTGGGAGGGATGGTGTCAGAGTCCCCAGATATCAGAAACCAACAATGTTCCTTAAGCAGGATCAGTTTATTGATTACAGTATTCTGTATTGCTCTAAACACTTCTCATGTTAAGACTGCCATTACAAAGGAGGGAAGGGGTACATATACCAGGTTAAACAAGGGTTGTCTGGTGGATACAAGCCAATAAGCAGCAGGTTACATTCGCGCTAAAACGAACAGATTTAGTTCCCAGCGGGAAAGCAGTGAGTGTCTCCCAGTTCTCCAAGGTCAAGCCTTGTCAGAGCAGGAGATAAAAGATGCAGGAGAATAGAAACGTAGAATACCAGAGGCCAAGGCTGAGAACTCCCCCCTCCCACACTCTCATGACAGATGGTAGTGTATTGGGAATAGCCTTGGTGTGGAATAAACATGTTGCTGTTCACATTTTTTAAAATTGGAAAATGTGGTTAGCACTGGTTTTCCAATGGCAGAAATAGAAAAAAATAATAGAGGGTTGGATCCAGACTAAATTGGTAGTTTCTACCAATTCCCCCCTCCAGACCCCCTTCATGTTGTTCTTCAGGTCCCACAGGAGAAACATTTAATAGAATCACAGAATTGGAAGGGATCTCCAGGGTCATCTAGTCTAATCCCCTGCACACTACAAGCCCAGAAGGTGACAAAAAACCTCCATGATCTCCAGTCAAGCTGGCCTGGAGAAAAATTGCTTCCTGCCCACAAAGTGGCGATCAGCATTTCCCTGAGCATGTAAGAAAGAGCCACAAGAACTAAGCACTGATGCAGCCCTTCCTGCCCATCCTCTTATGATCTGCCTAAGTTCACAGAATCAGCATTGCTGTCGGATGGCCATCTAGCCTCTGTTTGAAAACCTCCAAAGAAAGAGAGCCCACCACCTCCCAAGGAAGCCTGTTCCACTGGGGAACCGCTCTGTCAGGAAGTTCTTCCTAATGTTTAGCTGAAAACTCTTCTGATTTAATTTCAACCTTTTGGTTCTGGTCTGACCTTGTGGGGCAACAGAAAACAACTCCATACCATCCTCTATATGACAGCCCTTCAAGTACTCGAAGATGGTTATCATATCACCTCTTGGTCATCTCCTCTCCAGGCTAAACATACCCAGCTCCTTCAACCTTTCCTTATAGGACTTGGACTCCAGACCCCTCACCATTTTTGTGCCCTCCTCTGGACACATTCCAGCTTGTCCATATCCTTCTTACTGTATTCTTTGCTCCATAAGACGCACTTTTCCTCCCCCAAAAAGTGGGGGGGAAAGTGTGTGCGTCTTATGGAGCGAATATGGAGCTTTTCTTACCTGTAACAGGGCTCTTTCTTCAGCAGGAACGCAGGGGAATGCCATTCAGGCTGGCATCCCAGCCTTCCCCGCCCCTCCCTGCTGGGCCTGAGCTGTTAAGACTTAAAAGGGAAACGGCAGGAAAACCCCCACCGGGCTAAGTACTCTTTCCCTTTAAGTGCTTTCCCCCTTTAAGACAGCCAGCAGCAGAAAGCCCCGCCCACAGATTAAGCTCCATGGCTACTTTGCACAGAAAGGCCTGGCTTTGCATGGCATGCCGACGTCTCTCTTCTTTCCTTTCTCTATCTTTCTTCCTTCCTTCCTTCCCTTTTTTCTGTCTGTCTGTCTGTCTTTCTGTCTCTCTGTCCCCACCTTTCTTTCTTCCTTTCTCTTTCTCTCTCTCTCTCCTCCTCCTTCCTTCCTTTATCTCTCTCTCTCTCTTTCTGTTTCATTTTTTCCTGTTTTCCTACTCTAAAAACAAAGTGCGTCTTATGATCAGGTGCGTCTTATGGAGCGAAAAATACGGTAACTTGTGGTGCCCCAAACTGAACACAGTACTCTAGGTGAGGCCTAACTAGAGCAGAGTAAAGCAACACCATCACTTTGCGTGATCTGGACCCTATACTTCTGTTGATACAGCCCAAAATGTCATTTGCCTTTTTAGCTACCACATCACACTGCTGACTCATGTTCAGTTTATGGTCTACTAAGACCCCTAGATCCTTTTCGCACATACTACTGCCAAGACAAGTCTCCCTCATCCTATAATTATGCATCCCCACTGAAATTCATTTTATTTGGTTTAGCCGTTTTCCAGCCTGTCAAGATCATCCTGTATCTTGACTCTGTCTTCTACTGTATTTGCTCCCCCTCCCAATTAAATATAATCTACAAATTTAATAAGCATTCCCTCTGTTCCTTCATCCAAATCATTTTAAAGATGCTGAACAAAACAGTTCCCAGGACAGATCCTTGAGGCACTCCACTTGTCACTCCTCTCCAAGATGGTGAGGAACCAATTAACAAGCACTCTTTGGGTGCGATCTGTCAACTAGTTACAGATCCATCTAACAGTAATAGGATCCAAACCACATCTTATCAACTTGTCAACAAGAATATTACGTGGAACCTTATCAAAAGCCTTACTGAAATCAAGATAAACTATGTCTACAGCATTCCCCTGATCCAGCAAGGTAGTGACTTTCTTAAAAAAAGAAATAAGGTAAGTCTGATATGGCTTGTTCTTGAGAAACCCATGCTGGCCTTTAGTAATCACAGCCGTCCTTTCTAAATGCTCAAGGACTGTCTGTTTGATGATTTGTTCTATAACTTCCCCAGGTATAGATGTCAAGCTGATGGGTCGGTAGTTACCTGGATCCTCCTTTTCCCCCTTCTTGAAGATGGGGACAACATTTGCCCACCTCCAGTCTTCATGGATCAGTAGCCTGCAGTGGGAGTAGTAGCCTGCAGTGGGAGGATCAGTAGCCTGCAGTGGGAGGAGTAGCCTGCAGTGGGAGGAGAAGGCAGGAAAGTTCCATTCTGCTAATGGAAATTTTACAGTTGGATCCAACCAGCTTTTCTGGTGGTGAAAAAGGGAGGAAGGGGGTCCCCTTTGACCATTCAAAAGGCTATGTTGGGAATCATGGGACCTACATGTACAAACACCATATGGGATTTGGGCTGTAGTAGGCAGGGGAATGGGGCAAGACTGAGCAAAAAACAATACATATTTTCAAATAAAGGTCATTGGAATGATTCAACACAGAATTTACCTGTGTGAACTGGTCCTTGGCAATATAGACAACTCAAAAGTGAAGAGAAACTAGAAGACTAGATAAAGGCCAAAGTATAGAATAGAAAATTACCTGTTAAGAAGGTGTCAAAAGATGAGGCCATGATGCCTGTAGATCTTGCAAAGGCTTTGTGAAAGAAGTGTGAGAGTGTGCAAGGAGGAATTACAGGGGGACAAGAGATTCATTTTGATTGACTGTAGGTTGCAACTCCATAACTAGACATATTACAAAATTTAGGGAAATCAATTTGATCAGGAATCATGGTGGGATTAAAAAACTTGCATCAGTGGCAATTGCAGCCGTACAATCACACCTCAAAGTCTCTGAAAAGCTATGAGTACACAGCCTTAGTTGCTTGTTCTCAGCTATATCTCAGAGTGAATGGTTACTATTTTGTGGTGTTCTTTCCTGCTTAACCCCTGAACCAGAAAGAGGTGACATGGTTCTGGTATTCTGGGATGTTTAAACATTTGCTTTCTACTGATTTAGAGAGGAGCAGCTCATGTTAGGACTCTTGGCCATTCTCGTTGTATCCCTTGCTGTTTGGCAGTTCACATAATGCACACTCATTATATTCCCAAGGGTGAATGCGTCAACAGGAAAAAGCAGGCTATCTGCGGAACATCTAGTGAGCAATGCCCAGAACTTAATCCAAGCAGCTTTTCAGATATTAAAGGCGGCTGAAGCAGCTTGTGTCACAGTAAGTCAAATACTGGTTATCCAAAAATAATTGTTTCATAAAAATAAACTGTTCCCAACCGTGTTGGTTCTATTTTCTCCAAATTAACTATCAATAATAAGAACAGCCCTGTTGGATCAGACCAATGGCCCATCTAGTCTTAGCATCCTGATTCTTAGTGACTGACCAGATTTCCTAGAAGACCCATCCAAACTGTTGGCCCATCTAGCACAGTATGGCCAACAGATAGCCAAGTTTCCCCCCAGCAATGCTACCTTTAAATGGAGATGCCAGAGATTGAAACGGATGGAGGGGGTCTTCTGCAGGCAAAGCAGAACTATGTCTCCCTTGTTCCATATTTGCATATCCAGAGGTTATGGATCACATACATATGTATACTGTACATGTATTCTTTTAAAAACTAATTTATTTTTAAAAGCTTGCACAGTTTCCTACCCTTTCTCCAGGCATCATCTCCCAGTCTCCACGAATCTCCCAAGCTGGAGTTCACAGTCCTATTGACAGGTCATCTTCTGCAATCTCTTACTCAAGAACACGTTGCTTTCAGGGGTCCATCTATAGACAATTAGCTCCTGCTAAGAAAACACCCACAGCCATCAAGGAACATTAACATTCCTAATTCCCACCATATGTCTTTTTAGGCCAAAACATGTAAGTAGACCCATCCTTAGTGATCAGACAGTAAGCTTATTACAATATTGTAGCAGTAGCTATGATATTGCTAAGCTTTTCTTGCTGAGTTTGCAAATTATTCAAGAGTTCAAGCACTTTTAACTGTCCATTAATTTTGTTTGCTTCAAGAATTTTCATCTTAGACAGAAGAACAAATTTAAAGTCCAGTGGCACCTTAAAGACCAACAAATGTTTATTCAAGGTATGAGTTTTCGTGTGTATGCACACTTTGTCAAATACATCGGAAAGGAAGATCGATTAGTATCTAGCTAGAATCTAGCTTCCTTTCCAATGTATTTGACAAAGTGTGCATGCACACGAAAGCTCATACCTTGAAGAAACCTTTGTTGGTCTTAAAGGTGCCACTGGACTCTACATTTGTTCTACTACTTCAGACCAACACAGCTGACCACCTGGATTCATTTTATACAGTTAGCTGAACTAATTATAGAAAAAAGTTGTGATTGGCCTTTTTATCTTGCTTTACCAGATGTATCTCATACGCACCTGCAGATTCTCATATGTTGCTGATCTAGTTAAGAACCAATCAGTTATCTAGATAGTATCACATGCCTGTGCTAGCTAATCAGTATTCATATTGCTTACCTCTTATTAGTTATGAACCAATCACTTTTTAAAAATAATATCACATGATTAAGATAGGGTTAGAGATAAGAACTGCTATTTTTCTGTCCAGTTCACTAAAGAAACTAATTTCTTATCTCAATAAATGATAAAATATTTCTGTAGTTGTTTCTGTGTGGTTGGCTGGTAATATTGAAAGACTGAACTCTACCTTATTCTTTTGTATTATCAGAATTAAATGCATTAATCAGCCTTTAATATGATAAGTCCTGGAGAACCTTGTTGCTGAACAATTGTAGAGGCACAGCCCCTTCAACGTTATCAGTTCAGGGTCTCTGATTAGATGCGGGAAGGAATCTCATGCTACAATATGGTGAACTGCTTTTCCATCAATCCTGCCTTTTCTCATTCCTTTGCATTCAGAATGTGCTTACTTGCCTTGCGTCCCACTCCAACAAGTTTTGTCTCATGATGTTAAATGAAGCAGGGTGTTTTCTTACCAGTGTCCTCTTTTGTGACCCATCCTTAGAGTGACAACTCTGTACTGGTTTTGTCTTTGGTGCTGAATGCGATTTCAGTGATAAATATTTTACAATTATGTAACCGTTTTCTTTCTTTCCCTCTGTGCAGGGTTTGCAGCAGCTGCCCCCTAATTCAGAGGAAGCTGAAGTAGCTGCCTTTTGCAGCCAGTGGAGAAAAAGGCTGTGGTGGCACAGGGTCCAAAAAGCTTCCAGTTCAGATCGGGATGACTTGGGACTCCGCAAAACAGGGGCATGGACCGAACCCACCTTCACTTCTTTGATCCATGAACTATCAGCTCAATAATCCTAGCAAGGTCTCTTTCCAAATACTTTGAAAACCATTCACAATTGGTAAAATGCCTACCAAATGGTAGATATATGGAAATACAGTCAAAAGGAAGGGCTCTGACTGAAGGGATGAGCAAGTAGCCTCCCTTCTGTGCTGCCTTTATCTCACTTGTCTTGGGCCCTGCTCCCTCCCTCTTTCAGGACAATAATTGTGCTGGTTATTGCCCACATTAATTTTTCATGCTTTGTTTCCAGGCATCTTTGATCCTTTCCTAATACAGTGTGTTTTGGATGCTAGGCATGCAGACAGGACTGAGAAGAGAATATGCTATTCCACAATGGCTCCAGCAACCCACGGCAACCATTTTCTGGTGGCACCCATCCCCAGTTGTCAAAATTCCAGAAGTGCCCACAAGTTGTGTCATCAGTAAATTCAGTGACATCCAGCGACAAAGGTCCAGGTGACCAAGATCTCACATAGATGTTAATTAGCATGTCAAGAACAAATCCTGGGATGGAAATAAAGTTTTTCTCCAAGGGATGTACCATGCCCCCCCCCCCCCCAACACCACTTGGCTTTAGTAATACAAGACTTTATGAATGTTATATTCCGGATTTAGTACACTTGTATTTGATTTTTGTTATCTACTTTGTTATGGATTCTTGTGGATTCATGTCTGTTTTGAGTCTGGGAAAAGCAGTATATAAATTTTAAATAATTATGTAGTGTTAAATATTTATGTACGAGGTAAAGGTAAAGGTTTCCCTTGCTTGAAAGCCAGTCGAATCTGACTCTAGAGTTGAAGTGCTCCTCTCCATTTCCAAGCCAAAGAGTCAGCGCTGTCCGAAGACGTCTCGGTGGTCATGTGGCCAGCATGACTAGACACCGAGGTGCACAGAATGCTGTTACCTTCTCACCGAAGCGGTACCTATTTATCTACTTGCAATTTCTTGCTTTCAAACTGCTAGGTTGGCAGGAGTTGGGACCAGAGACGGGAGCTCACTCCATCATGCGGCACTCGGGTCTTGAACTGCTGAACTACTGACCTTCCAGTCTGCAGTTCAGTGTCTTAACCACTGAGCCACCGTGGCCCTGGGCATAAATGCATACAATTAACAGCACAAAAGGGGGTCATATAGTATCTCTTGAGGAGAGGATTATTATAATGCTATGATGGGGGTTATTAGAAAGGGAACTGAAAACAAATCAGCCAGTATCATAATGCCCGAGTAGTAAAAGGACCTACCTTGCATATTAATGAGGGGGCGTAGCTTAAGTACCAGTCACCTTGCATATTAATGAGGGAGCGTGGCGGAAGTGACGTCATCTTGCATATTAATGAGGGGGCGTGGCGGAGGTGATGTCACATTGCATATTAATAATTGGGCGTGGCAGAAGTGACGTTACCTTGCATATTAATGAAGGGGCATGGCAGAAGTGACGTCATCTTGCACACTTAATGAAGTGGGTGTGATGGAAGTGATGTTGCCAGGCACGACGTCAGCCTCCTCACCCCCTTGCCACGTCACTGGAAGTGACCCCTGACCCATCACCAGATATCACCTGACCACCCCCAGCGGAAGTGACCCTGACCCCATCACTGGATATCACCTGACCACCCCCAGCAGAAGTGATCCCTGACCCCATCACCGGGTATCACCTGACCACCCCAGCCCTGCCCCCACCCACTGTAGCATCATTGAACTTCCACCTGCTGCAGCCCACCCCGGAAATGAGGCAACCACCAGTGGGAATGCCCAAGTGCGGCCATGTGACCCCTCTAGTGACATGCCCTGCCATCCTTGGCCAATTGCGAATGGCCTGGGACCTGCCCAGGAGGAGGTGATTGAGGAAAGAAGCCATTTGCGCTAGCAGCAGACACATGGTCAGGCTCTTGGTGAGGGCATGGACACCCCCATGAGACCCCTGGTACTTTCTAGCCTGCCACCATTGGTGAGAACTAACTTTAAAAGAATATATATGAGCAGTGATAAGGATGAAGACTTTGTTCCTTCGAAGCTTTACTTTCCTGCACTGGTGCATGACAAAGAAACACGGCTCAGTTTGGATGCTGAGAGCGTGCTGCCTACAAGCGAGGTTTCCCAAATATGGCATGGGCTGCTGGAAAATCTGCCAGATTCCCAGGAACTGATCCCTGCAGAGAACTCCCAAGTACAGGTAATTTTGAAAATGTATTGGGGGGGAGGTGAGAAAGCAACTGTGGTGTGGAACACAAAGCATGCATAGGCTCTGTTAGATTAAAAAAAAATAAAATGGGCTCTTTTAGTTCCCAGACAGCAATGTTGAAGATGCGAGTACCAACATGCCATCTATCACTGAAGACAGCCAAATATGGGATATTCCGGATTCTGTAATGGCAGAAGTACCAGATTAACAAGATCCAGTTCCAGCAGAGAACTCCCAGACACAGGTGATTTGGAAGGGGGAAAATGGAAGGAGTGTGTGTTTGAAAGTGGCTGGGGGCGTATGGTATTTTTTTTTTTTTTAAAAAAACCCTTTGCATAGTGTTTTAAAAGCTACTTTAAAAAAATGCCTTCTCAAACTTTTCTAACAGAAACAACCGACAGCTACAGCTCTACTATCTTTTGGCATTACCGCGAATGAAAGGGTCTTGGCTCTTAGAAAGCTTCTAAACATGAAAACGGCTGTGGGTACTGCCTTTATTCCGCTTTGGCAGCGAGAAGAGATTATGAAGAGCATTATAAGGGCCACTGTGCATGGTGTTGTAAAATACTTTTTCAATGAATATTCTTATGAAACCTGTATGGGGTGTTCTATTCAGGCCCCAGGGCAAGCTTCTCATGATTGTCTAGGGTGGTCTCATGAAATGATGAACAGAAAACTTAAATTTGTGTGTGATGAACTGAGTTCAAGTCCTATCATCCTTCTTGTGACTTCAATTGCCTATGCATTGAAATGTCTGTTTCTTACACAAGAACATATGGACCTAATATTTTATTTATTAAATACAATTGGTGATTCTGCAGATTCAAAACAGGCTCTTGAAACCATCCTGCAGCCCTCCGACATGGAGTTTTTAAAACATGTTCGAGGTTTTATTAAAGACCTCCATTACAGCTCCTTTTTTACATGCCAGAAAGCTCAAAAATTAAATGGTGTCACAGTGATGTAAAATAGAGATGGCTGCTCCTTTTTACTGTTGGTAAAAATAAAATATACATTTTGAAATTCAGTGTTGTAAATAAAACTGGAAATAAAGGAATGGTTTTTTGAAATTAAGTGTTGTTTTTCTTGCCGAGACATGTCTCATCCACAGAAAGAAAAGGGGGGGAGGGGGAAGGGGTTTTTCGCTCCTATTAAACTGCAAGGATAGTTACTGTGCGCCTGTTACAGCCACCTCCCCCCCCAAATATTTAGATCTCTGATATTCACAAACAAAATTTGGGGAGGAGACAAATATATATATATATATATATATATGTGTGTGTGTGTGTATGTATGTATAATTGTTTTTGTAAATAAAATTTAAAAAATTAAAAATGGGGTTACTTACAAAGTAAAATATATCCCAAAGCTAACCATGTGCTCCTTCAGAAGCATGGTTGGGAGGGGCCAGCTTCCGCAGAGGGGAAGGGCTTCACTATGTTAGTGGCCATCAGGGGGTGGGTTTAGAGGGAATGACCAATCCTGGATCAGTTTTTGCGCAAGGGGCCAAAAGGTTTTAAAAGGACTAGCAGCAGAGCGCCCTGGCCTCTTTCCGCCCAGGTACTGAACAAAACTAGATCTCTCTCTCTCTCTCTCTCAAGGTAAATCCTTTACTTTAATGGGTAGAAAAATAAGATACTGGGGGGGGCAGGGCATGGGACAAAAGCATGGTTTTTGAAATTCTGTTTCTCATTTATAGGCTTGGGGGGAATAAAACTATGAAGGAAAATCTTCAAAGCAACCAGGTATCTTGTTTTAATTCTTTAGAACAGGGGTGGGCAAATTGCGGCCCACGGGCCACATGCGGCCCGCCACAGTGTTTTTTGCAGCCCACCAAGAGAGTCAGCCACATGGTTTCAGTCAGGCCTCTGATGTAGAAAAAATTGTAGAAAAGTATGATAGGGTACATTTGTCTCATTAAACTGATTCTAAAATTAAATGTGCTTGCAGCTATAGATGATATGAAATTAGCCCAATAAATAAATTGAATAAAACTACCACTATTTAATTTAATTTATTGATTTTTATGATACAATTTATACTTTTTCTGAAATGCAAAGTTAACTAATGAATGCAATCATTTCAAAAGGTGCGGCCCTCCGCTAACCTCCGCTCCCACAAAGTGGCCCCCGAGCCAAAACAATTGCCCACCCCTGCTTTAGAAGGTAGTTTGAGGGAGACCATGTGCTCTGTATGTTTTACCTACCTGATAACTGTCTGTAATACTGTGGCTATTTAAACATGTGGGCCTGTGTTTGTGGTGTGTAGTAGCAGAGAAGGGGGGGGCTCTGAACTCAGTGTAAGCCAATGTGGCCTTTTTATTTATTTAGAAAAAGAGGCCCTCCAGATACACTGTGGAATGCAATGAAACACAAAAGACCCTCACCAGGTATATTTGAAATAGGGGGTGGGTGGGTTATTTCTATTTTTTGTGTAATTTTCAAATTCATTTTATTTTATATTGGTGGGGAGGGGGAGGGCTATTTCCTTTAAAGAAGCCAACCATTGCAGTCTATTTTAGCAAAATGGCTTTATTTTAGGAAAGATTTTTTACTTTTGGCTTTTCTGGATTTCAGGAGATGATAAAAGCCCTGAAACTCTGAAACAACCACATGGTGGCAATTTTATAGCAAAGAACACACCACAGACTCTTTGGGGGACTGTATTGCACAAAAAGGAACGGCAAGGTATATCAAAATATCGGAAATGTATGATTCCCTGCGAACACAGGAAAAGTGGCTTAGAAATTAAATAAATAAATAAAAATAAATGATGTTCCACCCACTGTAGTAGTATTGAACTTCTGCCTGCTGCAGCCCACCCTGGAAATGGGGCAATCACCAGTGGGAATGCCCAAGTGCAGCCATGTGACCCCTCAAGCAACACCCCCTGCCATCCCTGGCCAATTGCCAATTGCCAATGTCATGGGACACAGTGGTCAAGTTCAGTTTGACCCCACCCCAAATAATGTCAGCAATTCTGGGCAGGTGATGGGGAATCAAAGATTTGAAATTTCACTCTCACTCAGCACTGCCTCCTTCCACAGCTCCAAGGGTGTGGTTTGCATCACCAATGTGGCAAGAGACAGGCAGAGGAGGAAGTGCCAAGGAGCACTAGTCAGAGCCTAAACTAGCAACTTAAAACGCCTGACCTCTTGCTCTACCACACCAAACTGCAATATAGGATGGGGGGGGGGGAGCCTGCTGTAAGCTCTTCTAAGTATTCATGGCAGTAAGTGTAGGCCCACACTTGGAAGTTGACTGGTTCTACTCAAAAGCAAACTGGAACTCTGGTACCATTAAATGGTCCAACATGGAGAAAGGCATCACTAGTGGTATATGATTTTTGCTTTGTCCATCAGAGCAAGGAGAAAGCTTTGCTGCAGGTGTAGTACTGTAAATCACTGATGCTCCTGCCCACGTTGAAAGCTGCTTCAGCTTACTGGGATGCATCCAACCAGTTTTTCTGCTGCTGAGAGAGCACCATTTTGACCACTAAAGGCAGCTGAGTATCATGAGACCTTCACATACAAAAGCAGCATGAGACAGGGCTGTAATTGAGAGGAATTTGGTAAGAGTGAAAAAGCCATCTGAATCCAACTCTTTGTTTTGAACTTGGAACTTCTCTGGAAATTTATTAAAGCTATCCTCCACCTTGAACGGGCTTGACACAGAGGAGGAACTCACTATAAACATTGCCGTAAAAATAGTAAGTGCTACCCGCCTTGCTGCAGGGGAGAGGGAGCATCCATGATGTTGCTGTTCACTTCTTTGCACCTCCAAAGAAACAGGTGGAACAAGGAATAAAAGGGAGGTCTTACTTGCTAAGCTGGGTATAAACAGCCTCCAAGAGGAGCAGCACCCAGCTTCAAACTGAATAGGGAAAAAAGGCTTATCCAACGACAAGGCAGTGCTATATAAAACTCCTAAGGGCTGCAGCTCCAGGTAAGTCTTCTTCCCTCCCCACCCCAGCACTGGCGCGAGGCCTCAGCAGCTCTCAGCCCCTGGCCAGCTGCAGAGTTCCCAGAGCGTTCTCTGCACATGCGCAGGGAACACTCTTTACCTTTTGGGGGGGATTTAAAAATCTCCCGTATAGTTTTTTAAACTTTTAGGATTTTTCTGCACACCTGGGGAGTCCCCCAAGTATGCAGGAAAATCTCTCTGCCCCCCAAGTGCCCCTGATGTGCGGATTCAGATATCCGCACACACAGGGGCACTTGGCTATTAGATATATAGATCCTAGAGGTCACCTACCTACTTCAACCCTCTTGCTCAGTGCAGGAATTAACTACAGCACCCCACTTTGCTCAAAGTGCACACACTTTTACAAAAATGTTTCAAAATGATTGAAAAAATCTTTTACAGGAGAAATTCTTGTGGAGCTGTGCTTTTAAGAAAGTGGGCAGAGCCCCCATTATCCCACCATAGCTACTGGCCTGTATAAAGCTTACATTATATTATTTTTTCTTTTAAATTTCAAGAGTAAATAAATGCTCCTACCAGTACAGTACAGGGTGTTCGGCTCAGTCTAGATAATATATTTTAAAGCTCCTGATGAAACCAATGATCTAAAATGGTTTTCACTTTCCTGCAATTATATAAATAAACACAGCAATTATCATAAAGGTGAGGCTATTACAGTCCTCAGTGAAATCTTTTCTCCCTAAATTAAAAGAAAGGAAATTTTGCTCTAATAAACACTACAGAATCTGGACCTTAATGAAATTGCTTATCTATTTCAGACTGGCTTCACTATGGTCTCCAAAGCAGATTTCCCACCATTTAGCCACCAAGTAGTGTATCAGCCTTGTCTAGTCTATGAAAGGCTACATATTTTCACTGTTTTTTAATTTGTTAAAAATGTCATATAAGTACATGAATACAGGTTACTGTAGTTACATCAATACAAAAAAGCAATACAAATTAAGTAATTGAATACAAAAATACACTGAATACATGAACACCACAATGTGACATAGCACTAATTGAGAAGAGTGTACACATGAATAAAAAGGAAATATAGTGTTATACAGACAAATTTTGTGTTTTCAGCTTTAACGGTAATGTTCTAATTATGTCCTTTGAATTTTCTTTTATATACAGAATAGAATAAAATACTTTAAAAAGTTGTTTTTTTAACAATATGCAATACAGTCTTTAGGCTAAGAATATCGAATGCATGAATAAAAAATGATGCCTTGTGTCAAATGCTCAGAAAAGAACAATATTTTTATTTCAGTTAGCAAGTTTGGCTTGATAGGTCAGATAATTGTCTTTAAATAGTGTCTCTCACAGTAATGTACATTATATTGCTTGAACCTATACAATCATACAAAAGTGGCAAACATTCTCTAAATGTTGATTTTGAAAAGACAATTACACATATACAAGTTTTCAAATTGATTTCTTAATGATTATTTACAATGAAAGTGCGTCTCTCAGATCTAACATGATATACCTATTTTTTTTTTAACAGCTCCATGATCAGTCTCCCTGAAATGGGGAAATTATATCGAAAATACCAACTTGGCAAACACTATAGCATAATGTATTACTGCATGTGGTTCTGAAAATAGCAGCCCAAAAGTGTTTTCTAGTTATAATTTAAAAATAAATAAAGCATAGAGGTAAACCAGTTACAAAACTGCAGAATTCTGCATTATTCACAATGGTAAAAAGTCTTAATAAACAAACAACTAACAAAAAGGTGAAGCCGTTGGATCAAATGTCTTGAAAACCTCCTTTAGGGATTTGTCATCTGATTCCCCACTTGGATCACTCTCTTGCATCAGACTGATCTGCCCAGGCTGCCTAACTTGCCTCTGATCACTGTACTGTGGTCTGATTAACCCTGATAAAGCTTGGATAGGAAGATTGTGCACTGCTGGAGCAGCACTGGAGTGTTTTGCCTGAGATTTACTGATACTACCCACTTTATCTACATTGGCTTCGCCAACCATTTCCAGATTTTTTTCCATGTTTGGTGATATTTTTGTAGACAACTGTTCTTCTGAGAGAGTAGCTTCACTTTGGCCAGCATTTTTCAAAATACCCTTTTTCTGATTTTCTCCATTCTCCCCTGAATTAAGTGGTGAGGGGTCTGAAGAAGCGTGATTTCTTGGATCGTACAAACTAATGCCACTAAGTATTGAGCTAGGGGTGCCCATTCTAGCACTAGCAGACGATAGCTTAGGTGCATATGGAGGCAATGCATCAGAGTCAGGTTTAACATTTGTGGCTTCTGAGGACTGTGATGTACCAGTGCTAGATTTTGCTAACCTGGGGTCTGTTTTTGGAGGCAGAGAATCTTTCATTGTACCATGGTGCGAGTCTGTACTAGGCAGCCTGTGGAGTCTAGGGTCAATGCTTTTCTGCAAGCGAGGATCTCCTAATTTGTTTGCATTGCTACCAGGATGTGAATCTGCAGAGTGGTCCAATGAGCTACTTCTATTTGCTAAATTTGTGTTATTTTTTGCTTTTGTCGCTAGTCTTGGGTCAGATGGGATGGGATCACTTTTGATACTGCGTAACTGATTAAATCTCTGGTCAGCTATAAGTGGAGGAAGGGGTAAGTTGATTGAGGATACTGGATCTTGCTTCGGCAAAGGTACTGGAAGTAAGTCTTCAGGCGCCCATACAATATGCTTAGCAAAGTTGGGTTTGCTCAGGACAATATCCATTTTAATGTGGCTGAATTGTCTAAGCTGTGATCTTGGATCTCGTATTGTTACGCCAGGTAGAGGTTCCAATGGTATCAGAAAGGCTCTCTCTCTCAGTTCTTGTTCTGCATCTTCATCATCTTCATCCAGGCCTTTTTGCACAACCTTGACACCAGGATGTGTATGATGCAATTCTAGCTTTGCTCCACTAGCAGATGAACTTGAATGACTGCTTTCACTACTTTTTAAGGTTCTAGGGTCTCGTGCAAGCCTTGGGTCCAAAGTTCCTGACTCCGAAAGTTTCCTGGCATTTGATCTTGAAGCTGATCTCAGCCTGGGATCAACAGCCTGACTTCCTGGACCTCTCTCCTTAGTAAGTCTTGGGTCAGTAGGCATAACACGCAACTGCTGTTCTGGGGACTGCTGATTCCTAAACGTCTCACTTCGTTTCTTTAAGGTTTTTAGTATTGACTTAACACTGCTTCCTTCTTCTTCTTCACTACTGGAATACCAGTTTACATTGTCATCTAGAAAAGAAAATACACCATGTAAATTTCAGTAACTGGACTACTAAAATACCAGCAAAACAAAAACTAATAATGAACTTAGCCCCAAGAGTGTGGATAAAAAAATCTGCAGAATGGAGCCATGTGAAGAGAAAGAGCTGTTTCAACAAACTTAGGAAAAACCCCAAGTTTGCAAAAAAATTAAATTAAATTAAAAAGTCTATTTCTAAAAAGCCACGTTGGAGAGTTCCATGCTTAAGAAAATAAATACTGACAAATCTGGCACCATCATATGGTGAACAACTCCGAACTCCCCCCATCAGGTGACAGGTGGTAGCAGGGGTGGGCCTTGGGCTAAAAGGCTTTCAGTTCCAAGCCCTCCTTTGCTCCCCCCCCCCCCAATAACGTCCCATCTAACTGGGAAGGTGTAAAACCAAGGAGGAAGCAGTGGGCCAGTGGGGAATGGGACTTTCTCTCCCCTAGGATTCCCTGCGGGTCTATTATTTGCAGCCATCTATGTGGGTTAAAGAGCAGCTGCTGGCATTGTGCCATCTTAGGCAAGAAGAAACAATCTATAACATTTTACTGTGGGTTCCCACTTGTCTAATCCTAGCAGGTATCATGGAGTGCAATTTGGGAACATTTCTGCCAGTGGTACAAAATCCAAACTGAACTTCTTCTTTTCCTTTCTGTGGAAGATGTTAAAAAACTTGGCTGTGGCCAAAGGTACAAACCTTTTGGCATTAGGCAAAGGGCATTAGGCAACTCTTGGCCTGCAGCCCTGCCTGAGCAGACCTGACATCTTCCCTATTAAGAAAGGCTAAAATATTTGGGGTTTTTAAAAACATAAAACAACATACAAACAGCCAGACAACAGGACAGGTGGATTACACACTGTGACAAACTGAGACCAAGGCTATTTCCTTTGTAACAAGCAAGTACCTTTTGCCATCTATCAACAGAAACACAGCGTACAAGATACAAGCAGCAATAGCTCATTTCTATTTAGTCCTGTGAGCCTAAGTTGAAGCGCTATGTCCAAATGCAGAGCACTTTGCACACTAAAAGATATTACAGTACATAAACATGTAAAATGTTTTAGAAGAATCAAAAACAAGTTAGACTTATGAAAACTAACTTGTCCACCAAGCTTCTCTCTTACCTTCTTCAAGCTATGCAAAAATCAGCAAAATGAGCAAAAGGTGACTAGGGTATTTTTATAACATGCACATCACTTTTGAGTTAAAATGCTTCCTCTCAATTCCTCTCTCTACTCTCACCCTACTATTTCAGTAGAAAAGAGCGAGAGTCCAGTAGCACCTTAAAGACTAACAAAATATGTGGCAGGGTATGTTAGTCTTTAAGTGCTACAGGACTCTTGTTTTTTTCTACTACTACAGACAAACTAACACAGCTGCCCATCTTGACCTACTATTTTAGAACTTTCTTTTCTTCCAACAGTCAGATATTAAGGCAGATTCATGATACATATTTTTGAATCCAAAGATTAACTCAGTATAATACTGCCTGAGTAGGAAAAAAGCCTGGATTTGTCAACAGCGGAGTCTAGCTTGGTCTGGAGTGTGTGTGGGGGAATCAGTGTTCTCATTTATATCATATTCATGGTTTGTGACTTGAACCACTGAAGTATTTGAAATTTCCATACTGTAGAATCAGCAAAATCACCAGCAGCTCATCAGGGGGACAGTTTGTTTAGCACCATACCCATCTCCTGTGAATGAGAGGCAATTCTAACAATACACACTTTATGTAAACAGTGACTATTAAAAAGAATGACCAACTGTCTTGGCCGTTGAATCTACAACAGGAATCTTTACATTCAAAAGTTGTTGAAAAGAATTAAGTTAAATATTTGTTTTCCTGACTGCAGAAGCACAATCCCCTTATTCTGTGGAGAAAAGCTGGGAGGAGGGAGATTACATAATCTCCACAATGGAATAGATCACAGAAGCCTTCCTGCTCTGGCCCTTCTGGGGCTAATTTTGCAATATGTGAAAGTGTACTATAGAAAATTAGAAGGGAAATCAAAACAAGTAGTAACTAAACTGAACATGTTCACAAGGTTTTAAATAAGAGTACCCGCATGTAAGCATATTACTACAGTGTATTTAAAGTGTAAAATCTGACAATACCTTCTTCTCTACTCAGTGTCCTCTGACAATGACTGCTCATCCTTTCTCCATCATCCTGCTGTTTTTGACTAAGCCTCACAAAAAGGGCTTTCTGCATTGCAGGAAGAAAATCTGGTACATTAACGGTTGAATTATGTCCTGCTGTAGGGGCACAGTCTGACTCGTATTCATTCCCACTGTTGTGTGAATCTGAGGAAATGTGGTGAGGTTGATGATCTGCAAATTCTCCATGCCATGTACCATCTGCATTCAGTATTAAAATAATCAGTATTTATGTTGGGACATAAGCAAAAATAAATAAATAAATAAATGAATACTGAGCAACGCAAGTTACACTTGATATTTCTCCTTACAGCAATGCCACCTTTCCATGTTCCACCATTCTCTAGTATGACCAGCCAACACAAGTCAGGGTGGAGCTATATAGACTGCAGCAAGGCAAGACTTTCAAACCTAGGGTTGAGAGAGGGCTACCCCAAATCCCAATTATTTCCCTGAAAAGTATCCTTTAGTTTTCCCTTAAAACTTAATAGGAGAAAGTAAAAGTACAGGGACACAACCTATGATTTATAACTTACTAGGTCCAGGAAGAAAGGAAGGGGAAAAAATCTGCATGCAGAAACATACTGCATCCCCAGGAGTCTGTGAAATCTACAAACCCACCTTCCACACAAACCTCCTTATACTCCTCCTGACAGCCACAACAGTTTACGTTAGCTATTACTTCTAAGCAAGGAATACACAAAATATATACAAAAACTTACCACAGGTGTTATTATTTGTCTGGAAGTTATGCACAGCCTGATGTGAATAATAATTGTCATAGAAATTGGCTGAATTTTCATAACCAATATTTGGCTGCCTTTCACCAGGTATTTGCTGATATGGTGGCCCAGGTGGGCAATGATTGTCTCTTGGCATGTTAGCCATATGCTCTTGAGTAGCTGCACAGCTGTACGATGCACCAGGTGGTGTTAAAGGAGGACCACCCTGCTGTCCATGCATAGGTCCACCAGCCTGACACTGTGGGCCTAAGAAACCTGGAGGAACTGGCTGTAAAGGTGGACTCTGTGGCACTGCTGGACCTGCACAGGGATGCCCAGGAGAACCTGGTAATCCTAATGGTACATGATGTCCTGGGCTTGATTCTGCATTGTACATGTGTGCATCATCCCCCTCAAACTCTGGTCCTGGTGGTGATGTGCTATTATAGAAAGCTGGTGGGCTGTAAAACAGAGTCAACAAATTACAAACATTTTCTACAAATATTTTAAAAATTCCAATATTCCATACAAGAACTTAAAAAACAGCTGCCCACACATTTCAAAATTACTTTATCTCCAGAAACTATAACATAGTTTCTAATTATGTTGGCTACATTGATTACAAGTCAAGATTCTTATATGTATAGCTTAAGAATGAGCATGAGCAGAATATTCAAATACCGAAGAAGTCTATTAAAAGATGAAAAGAAGCTGCAAGGAAACGGCTAAGGAAAGCTCTCACCAATCGCATAAGGAAACCAAGAAATTTCCTGATTAGAAATATTTAAGAAACTAGATCTGCACAACTGATTGCTCTACACAAAGTTTCTCTAAAAGGATCTCAATCAGAATTAAATAAATTTCTGAATTACATTTTCCCCACTAAGATATCTGCTGAAGAAGCCAGACATCTAAACAATTATGGCTTATTTCTGTTGTAAATACAGTTTTTAACTTTTTAAAAACTTTCCTGTGGCTTTGCAGCTGAGTGTGGCAAACTACATCTACTCACCATGGTTACAGCATGTTGCTACATTTACCTCAAGAGAAAACACAATGCAGTCCTGCAGTAATCATGCTTGCGGTTTACTCTCTTTCCACCAACTTAGAAAAGGCCCAGTAGACCTTTCAGAAGAGAAGACTGAGAGCTACAAGTGTTGCAATTTCAGCATTGTGTGGCTGTGTCTTCTAGAGGATGTACAGTTTAGCTGTAACGTGGATGTGTCCCTTTAGCTGGTACTAAACAACTTCTCCAGTTAGGAATGGCAGGGAGGAGGAAGAAGCAATAGGGGGTAGACAAGGGAAGTGCTGCACCCAGTGCGCAAGCGAAGTGTGTGTATCACATCTCCCCTCTATTTCTAAAGACATTTTCTGCAAGCTTACAGTAATGTTGCTGATTTCCTGAACCCTTTTATAGTCTCATTAAAACCCCATTCAAATACCTACGTTTTTCCAATCTTGTGTGCTAAATCCACAGTAGGCTTCACAACTATCTCAAAGAGAGATGGTATTTTCTTGAATTCACCAGAGGGATCTTGAAAGCTTTCTGTATCTTCCTCACTAAATGAAAACGGTTCTGGTGGGGTTGGCAAAAGCCCAACTCCTGGCGGTGGCTTAGGAAGAGGAACTATGCCTCTCTTCCTAAGTTCTTCCAGTTCTTTCTCATCATCATTTTGTGGCTCTTCTTCAGTATTCAGTACCTAAAAGAAACATACAATGTAACAAGAGTCATAAATGTTTCTGGTGCATCTTCTAAACAGCACTACAGAATCCCACCATATTCCTTACTTGGTTCTGTATCTCAGCCAATAGGTTACATTTTCAAAACAAAGTTCATAATGATAAAAATTCACAGAATACAAATGGGATTAAAATACTATCATATAGCATAGGCCTAATATTAACAAGCAAAATTAATTGGAACCGCCTAGCAAAATCTCTCCTAAACTTAAATCTAGCACCAAGCTAGGCAGTCTTGTAAGATCAAGTGGATGACACAGTCCATCATCCAAATATGAAGTTTTACACTGGTCCACTGGTATTAGCATTCAGCTTTTGGGGTAGACTGGGATCCAAAATAAGGGTACTATCCTTTTCCTTAAAAGGCAAATCATGAAATCCAGTTACTTTGTTACTTGGGGAAGAAAGAACAACCATGATTAGGAAATCAAATACTGGATCAAGGGCTGAATCCTGCCTGGCAGTGCAAATGTGCAACAAGCCCTTCCTAGGACATTCTGGATCCTACAAGCTCAGACTTCATCTGCAGAGATGTATACTTCCCATTTCAGTGAGCTTATCAGAATCTCACTTATAAAAATGAAATGCATCTCTTTTATCTTACTGGATCTTGCTGCTTATGACATAGTAGAGACTTGATTTTATTAAGATGCTTTGAAACTTGAAACCAGAAACTTGAAAGGCAGTGTGTTAAACTGGTCACAGTCTCCTTTATCGAGGCATGCCCAGAAAGCCATAATTGATGACTTGGAATTCATCAGAAACTGTCCTGGGCCACTGCCTTAACAACATGGTCAAATGGCTGAAGAGTAACAGACTACAACTGAATGCAGACGAAGAAGGGTGTAGTGTTTGTCTGGAAGACAATCTCTGGAGGAGGAGAAGAAGAGAATTGGATTTATACCCTGCCCTTCACTTGGCGTCTCAGAGCGGCTTACAATCTCCTTCCCTTCCTCTCCCCACAACAGACACGGTTATGAGGTAGGTGGGGCTGAGAGTGCTCTAAGAGAACAATTCTCAGAGAACTTTGACTGACCCAAGGTCATGCAGCAGCTGCATGTGGAATCAAACCCAGTTCTCCAGATTAGAATCCACCGTTCTTAACCACTACATCAGACTGGCTCTGGGGATTGTTCTGCCTACCTTAGGAGGAATGGCATTGAACTTTAAATTCTGTTTGTAAACCCCACTTCCCTGATTGTAAATCAGACTGATGCAGTTGTAAGGGCATTATTCTTCCAACTGCATCTTGGGTGAAAACTGTCTCACCTCTTATATTCTGTTTGCCCCAAAGAGCTTTTGATGCCAGGAAATCTCTGGTGTCATTTGTTGCTGTTGAGGCAGGAGGTGTATCTAGTTTTATTTGGTTGCTTTTATGCTCATTTTTTAAATTGCAATTGAGCTAGTGAATACTAGTTTTTGTAGGCTGCCTTGAGCAGCTGTTCATCATAGGATATAAGTGTTTTTTTTTTAAATCTAGAGGAAAAAACTACACAAAACAGTAAGATTAATTGGAAAAGATAAGAGATTGAAAGAAAGCAGAAGAACCGAGACAGATGTAACAATTTGGAAATATCCTTAGTATCAAATCAGACATTTCTTCTCTGGGCTTGACCTATTAAAAAAAGTTTTACTAGTCTGTGGCTCTGTACAACTGGCTGGCATCCACAACCCCTGAAAATATTTTGCACTTTTATCTCATTTATTATGTTAATTTTTTTTTTACTTATTAAATACAAAACACAGCTTAGGTGCTCTGATGTCTCATTAAATTTGCTCAGAATCTTTGGAAAATCAAGTTAAAGCCAGGTTAATCACTGGCTTTTTTATTTTTGAAAACTGACATAAACTTTTCAGATTTCTGTATGAGGTTAAATATCCCGATAACAGGCATTACTCACTTTATCAAGTAGTTCTTTTGTTTCTTTAGTTAGTGGATCATGAGAAAATTTGCATTTATCACCGTGGTAGCACTTTGCTCCTGTATGATAGAACTTGCAAGGAAATTCATGTAAACCAATATTAAGAACTCTAACAAGGCTAACATCTCTAGTAAACTGCTTAGCATTTTATTAGGCAGAGAGTAGTGAAATTAGGCATGTAAGAAGCCCCTTGAAGTATGCAGGATTCCTCTCAGTGTGGGCTGGACCATTCCACGTCAGGGGGCAACAGATTCTCTATATGGATGAGGTCATAGCGAGGGGATATATTATATGGAGTATTCTGAAATTACATTGTCTCAAAAAATTCCCCACTTCTATTATTTTCATCATATGGAAACAAGCACTGGCAAGAGAAAGCACAACATTTTAAATACTTTAACAATATACTACTACTAACAATTAACTTTAAATATAATTACCTCCTAACGAGCATGGATCTAAAGCTCCTCCCCCTAGTGTTTTGCAAGTATTCCTTTACATTGCACTTCAAGCCAATACTTTCATAGAACATCTATATTCTAGGACAAGTTTTCAAATATATTGTTTAAATTATATTATCTGAATATTTTGTGAAAGGATATTATGCATGTAAATACAGTTCTCTCCTTTGGAACAATAACCCTGTATATAAAATTTGCAGATTTCCTTTTTCTTCTCGATCTCTGCATCGTGATCAAATTTACACTGGTCTCCCTGTGTACATAAAGAGATTATTAGTTATAAGTTTATGTAATACTTATATTTCAGGTTGAGTTTACAATAGTAATGTGGTAAACTTTAGCAAGCCTTCTTCAATTATATTTTCACTAGCTGAGCTGAAAAAGTTAAAATGAATTTCTATATTTATTTTACAAAAATGAAATAAAGCAAATCATAAAAGTGTATCCAAATTCTGTGCTTACAAGAGGCGGGGACCCGCGATACTCGCAGGGGCAGGGGAGCTCCACGTGGAGGAGGAGAAAGCCCCCACAGGTAAGCCTTCTTCCCCCGCGGGCACTGGTGAGGCCTGAGCAGCTCTCGCCGGGCCCACCGCTCCTCCCCCCGGGCACTGGTGAGGCCTCAGTGGTTCTTGCTGGGCCCACCACTTCTCCCCCCTGGGCACCAGTGAGGCCTCAGCGGCTCTTGCCGGCCCGCTACTTCTCCCTCCCACCCCTCCAGCACTGGTGGCGAGGCTTGGATGCCTCCCAACTGCCAGGCCGCCGCAGTTCCCACAGTGTTCCCTGCGCATGCACAGGGAACGCTCTTTTACTTTTGGAGGGATTTCAATATCCCCTGAACGGTTTTTAAACTTTTTAGATTTTTCTGCACACGTGGGGAGTCTCCCACGTGTGCAGGAAAATCTCCCTGCCCCCAAGTGCCCCCTCCACATGGATTTAGATAGCTGCACGGAGGGGGCAACTTGGCTATTAGTATATAGATACAAAAGAAAACATGAAACTGTTTTATGACACTGCAGATACCATTTGCATTCAGAATGTATTGCCAGTTTTGGTATTATCAGAATTGCTGAGGGTCCTCGTTTCACAATGATGCAACACTGTGATGCAACAATGTGTATGTCAGCTTTGTAATTATCATCAGAACAATTTATTTTTCTGAAGAGGAGTTCTCTTAGGAAGTGCTTATACTGAACATCTTCAGTGTGTTCAAAAGTAAGTAAAACAGTTAACAGAAACATTTAAGATGCTATGCATAGACAAAATAACCTGCCATTCTGAATTAATTTTCTTGAAATTCTGAGATCAATACAAAAAGGTACTAGAGAAAATTACTTAATACATAAAAATGCAATATCCCTAAAAAGGTTCAATGACTTCTTACTATAGAACAAATTGGAATCAAATTTATACACTCCGGAAAGAGACAGTATAATTATACACCCACCTTAATGCATCGTGCCTCTAAGAAATATTTACAAATTTGTTTTCCTTTGTGTTCTACAGTATGCTGGTTTATGAATGCCTGACTCATAGTTGGCCATTTCTTCACTGGCTTTATTTCCTGTAAAAACGAATTGTCATTTTTTAATATCATTCCAAATTAAAATAACTATAGAGTTTACATTTTTAAAGGAGATACTATAATTTGCTGAGCCTTTTAAGGTCAAACAAAGAGTTTCATCATTAGCTATCAATATTCTAGTTAATATAAACTTTATGAGTGTTTGACATGTTTGTACAAATGCTTCCTCTGTCTGTAACAAGGAGTACAGTAATACATTTATACATCATGAAAATCAGGCATAGGTTTCTCAGTGTGATGTCTGAAAGTACAGTAACTTAGTCAGTATGGTCCATCTTTGGACCAAGATGTGGAAGACACAGCTTAAACCTAACCTCTGTTGCAGGCTTGCTGTGAGGCCTTACAGCCTTAGCCTTAGTTCCCCATCTTTTAAAGAAAAATTATAGTCATCCCACTCTAGAGGATAGCCTGACATGTAAACACAATAAAGGCTGTAAAGATACTGGTTAAAGGTAGTAAAGACACTGGCCATTCTGTTCAGTGGTAGTAGGCTGTGCTGACTTAGCCACCAGCCATCTCGCTGCTACTGACTGAAGGGACCATCAGAGCTAAACTTGTAATTTTTATAAAAGCAACTACCTACTGACCCAGTGATCATGATCTTGTTACTATTTCTTATTACAAAATTGATAGTGCCTGTTCCATAGCTTAAGCTCATCAAAAGTTGATTGATGCATATATCCTTTTGCTATAATATTGTTTAACAGACTAATTATATCATTTATAAAAGTACCAATAAAATTCTACAATCATATTACAACCACACCAAATGCAGCTATACTACTAAGTAGAGGTGTGCAAGAAAAAAAAAGCCAGTATTTTTCAGCTTTGAGTATATTTACCAAAAAATATCGGTAAATGCCGAATTTCCCCAGTCCAATACTGGTAAAGTATTCAGATTGGGGAAATATTCAGCATTCCCGAATATATTCAGGTCTTCTATACACCACCAGAGGGAAAGGAGGCATGTTAAAAATGCCTTTACTCTGGTAGACCCTACAGATTTTCCTGTCAATTTCACTCAGGGCCAGTCAACTGTGAGTGAAATTGACCAGGGAAAGCCAGGGCTCTCTGCCTTTCCTTCTCTAGCTGACAGGGGTAGCTGGAGAAGGGCAACCTGGGAGCCCGCGGGGCACCTGGAGAAGATCAGGGAGGGAAACTTGACATGTTTTAAATGTCCTTCTTTCCATCCCCGATCTGGGGAAGGAAGAGAAAGGCATTTAAACATGCCCCCCTCCCTTCCCCAGCCAGCCTGCTGCAGCAGGCTGGCTGGGGAAGCAAAGGACAGGCATGCAGAAATGCCTGGGTTCCCTGCCTGATCTTCTCCAGGTGCTCTGATCTCAGGGAGGGAAAGGAAGGCATTTAAACCCAACAGCTGACTGGCGGCTCAGCCTGTTAGGTTTAAATAAGACCTTGTTTTCAGTATAGCAAAATGAACCCAAAAAAAGCCGGATAATATCAGCTTTTTTGGTTTCAGCTATACTGGTAGCCAAATATAGATCTCCGACAAGGTATTTTTCAGGTATTTTTTCGTTTCCGCTATTGCCGAATGCACACCCCTACTACTAAGCATTCTCAGTACTTAAAATTCCAGGATTTTTATATAATACATGCCACTTACTTCTTCAGGTCCTTTATTTGCACCTCTTCCCCTTCCACGATCTTTACGTTTCAACTTCTTTTGAATGCCACGGCCTCGGCCCATACCATAGCTATTGCCAGTTTGTGCAGCACCTGGGGGAAAAAGTCAACCCATTTAGGACATTATGTTCCAGAAGAGAACAGGAAAAGGGACAGGATATATATGTCACTTACATAAACATCACTTCATTTTTGGCGCAGGTAATGATGAATAAACCACATTAGGTCCTACATGCCAGGTCAGTGCTACAATGTCAAGGTTATTTCTGATATTGTAAAACTGCACAGAGTTTCTTATAAAAGTGTGATATTTTAAGAGGGGTAGCTGCGTCAGTCTACTGTAGCAAAATAAAACAGAACTTCAACATGAGCTTTCATGTGTCAGAGCTCACTTCTTTAGATACCTATTTTCCCCTCCCATAAGAATCTGAAGAAGTGACCTCTGACTCACAAAAGGTCACACTGGAATAAATGTATTAATCTTTAAACGTATTAGTCTTTAAAGTGCCCCTGGACTGTTTTATTTCACCTTGTGATGATCCACTAGATTGCATCTGACAAAATGGATTCTAGTTCATGAAAACTTATGCCAGGAAAAAATCTTAGTCTTTAAAGTATCACTATATTCCTATTTAAACTTTATTATGTGTTCCTGCTTTATTTAAGTCCAAAGAACACATAACGTAAAACACAAGCGGTGAAAACTGTTGTCATTTCAGAATTACAGCAGTCAAGTGGCTCAAGCAATTTGAATTCTAGCTTGCCAGAAAGCTACATGTGCTTAAATAAAAGCAATGAAATAAGAGTTTAGGAGTAGTAGCAGTACTGGGAGTTTTTTGGCTATATACAGTATGTTTTGTTATTTGCAGTTTGTTCCACTGTATATCTCACTTTGTTTGATACTCCTTTGGCTAGTGGCAGCAGTAACACACTGACTGAATATCTGTCTTATATGTCATCCAACACGTGATCTTTTCAGGATTTCTCCGGACTCATCCTGACACATACCTATTCTTCTGAAATCCATCAGACTCATATCTCAGAGAATAGCAGCCACATTCTCAGGTGGTGCAGCAAAAAAAAAAAAAGCAGAAATGGCCAACCTTAAAAAAAATCTGTCTGTGGAACAGGTTGATCTCACAAAGCAACTTTATCAGCCTCTAAGAGCCCTAACAATTTTTAATCAATGTATGCTAAAAGTTTTGCCCACAATTCCATGTCTAAAGAGAAGACAGATTTATGAGAAAAATCTTTCACATTTAAATATTATATCATCTTCTGGATTTTCAGTGCTCAGTAACTATGAAGTCTTGCTGTTACGTGACACTGACCATATTATAAAATGTTATTATACAGCTATAACAGATCTGTGAAGAGATCATGTAGTGTGACTAAATAAACTTCTGGCTCCTGAGCTACTCTCTGTGCAAGAAAGTGATCCCTCACAACACAGAAGCTGGCCATCCCCAATTTAAAATACCGACAACTTCAACAGGTTAAAATATAGGATGAGCACCCGAACTATGCTACTTGTTTAAGATTAGCATGACAGTTTACTTTACTGGATATTTGTTCTTGTGTGTTTGAGCTACTACAGGCAAGAGGAGAGTCTGATCTGGGACCTTAAGATTTGACTTAGCCCAGGGAACTTTAAAACAAAGTTTAGCTGATGACACTGGAGGTGCAACACTTGACCTTTTAACTCAGTAGTCGTCAATATTTTCATGCCCAGGACCCACCTTTAATCTGCATGATAACAACTTTCAATATATTTACAATTTCATTTCTGCAACTTTCTTTCTCCTCTTATGAAAGGGACATACTTCCCAAGCAAAAAATTGGGGTGATGCCAATGGAGGGACCCACTTTAAGTTGGCATACAACACACTTGGGTCCCAGACATCTAGGCCGAGGACAGACTGGCAGTCTCGGCCGCATCTGCCCTGAGGAGGCGGCCCGGACGCATCGCGTCCGGCGCCGCGCTCCTCCTGCAGCAGCTGAGCACCACTTCAAAGTGGTGCTTGGCTGCTGCAGCACGTGTTCCACCCGCCGGAGCGGGTGTGAACGCGCGCGGGCAGGGGGAGCCGTGTGGCGTCTGCCCGCCGTCGTAGGAAGCCGCCTGCAGTCTGAACACTGCGGGCGGCTTCCTTCCGGCAGCGTGCGAACGCCGCGCCGTGGGGGAAATTTCCCCCGCCTTAGTCTGCCGCGCCACAGAGGCGTGGCAGACTGCCAGTTTGTCCCCAGCCCTAGTTGGACAAATGCTCAATGAACATGCGCCCTTTGATTTCCGTGGGGAACAATGACTCAGACACCCTTTTTGATAACTATGTTTGTACCATGAAGATAGATTCAGATAGATAGATTCAGGTGGGTAGCCATGTTGGTCTGAAGCAACAGAACAAACTTCAAGTGTGCATGCACACAAAAGTTAATACCCAGAATTAAATGCTGTTGGTCTTAAAGGTGTCACTGGACTAAACTTTGTTCTGTGTTCTAACCACAATCGTTAACTTGATTGAACTAGACAATTTTAGCCATAGACAATGCTCACAAGAAGTCATTTGTGTTAAAACCAACTAAATTTTATATTCTTCTGGAGCAACAACAAAACTAGTCTTTTTACTCATCTTGACACGCAACACATAAAATAGGGCTAAAACAAATAAAAAGAATCTCAATGGGGATAAAGTTCTGCATTCAAGTAGGAAAAATCGAATGCATAATTATAGGATGAGGGAGACTTGTTTTGGCAGTAGTATGTGTGAAAAGGATCTAGGGATCTTAGTAGACCATACACTGAACGTCAGTAGTGTAATGCGATAGCTAAAAAGGCAAATGCCATTTTGGGCTGTATCAAGAGAAGTATAGGGTCCAGATCACACAAAGTGATGGTATCGCTTTACTCTGCTCTGGTTAGAACTCACCTAGAGTACTGTGTTCAGTTTTGGACACAGCATTTTAAGAAGGATATAGACAAGCTGGAACGTGTCCAGAGGAGGGCAATGAAGATGGTGAGGGGTCTGGAGACTAAGTCCTATGAGGAAAGGTTGAAGGAGCTGGGTACGTTTCGCCTGGAGAGGAGATGACTGAGAGGTGATATGATAATCATTTTCAACTACTTGAAGGGCTGTCATATAGAGGATGGTACCAAGTTGTTTTCTGTTGCCCCAGAAGTTGGACCAGAATGAACAGGTTGAAATTAAATCAGAATGGTTTTTTGGGATTAGGAAGAACTTCTCGACAATTAGAGTGGTTCCACAGTGGAATAGGCTTCCTTGGGAGGTGGTGGGCTCTCTCTTCTGGGAGGTTTTCAAGCAGAGGCTAGACGGCCATCTGACAGCAATGCTGATTCTGTGAACTTAGGCAGTTCATGAGAGGGAGGGCAGGAAGGGTTGCATCAGTGCTTAGTTCTTGTGACCCTTTCTTACATGTCCAGGGAAATGCTGATTGCCACTTTGGGGTCAGGAAGCAATTTTTCTCCAAGCCAGTTTGGCTGGAGATCCATGAGGTTTTTTGTCATCGTCTGGGGGTGAAACAGTGGTCACTGGGGGTGTGAAGGGGAGGTATTTGTGAATTTCCTGCATTGTGCAGGGGGTTGGACTAGAGGTCCCTGGAGGTCCCTTCCAACTCTATGATTCTATGAGATATTATGTCAAAGGGACTCTATACAGTAAGACAGTATCAGTTCCCTTATTTTATCAGAACCATTTCACAAGGGAAAAGCAAGTAGAAAAGTCTCTTGGGGTCGCTGAACACTTGTTTCCCCCTTAACAACACAATTCCTGTATTCCAGTGCCTGACATTTCCAAAGGACACTCACTACAGTTGACTGGGCCTTTTTGGGGGGTAAGTGGGTGGGCAATAGGAAAGCACTCATCTTGAACAGAAAAGTAGCAAATAATAAAGACACTGCACATATTTGTAGGACGAATGAATGGGCCAAAAGCATAAAAATTCCAGGAGGACTGCCATAATATAGCTTTTGCTCAGAGGCTAACAGCAAGTGAATATGTAGCCTCAACCACTAAAAAGTTCCAATTCAAACTATCAGACAGGAAAGTCAATGAACCCACACAGTGTTTCATTATTAATTCTGCAACATTATCCTACATAAATGAGTTTCAAAATTAACTTAAACCAGTCTTTTAATTTACCTTTATGAACCCCTTTCATCCCTTGCTTTTTCATTGGTTCTTTTGAAACTGGAGGTTCTAAATCAGCATTTGATGTTTCTTTAGCTTGTCTATATTGTTTTAACTGCTCAGCAAAATCTTCTTTTTCATCTTCATTGTAGCCAAAATTATCATCACTGTACGTGCTATAATCCTCGTAGTCCTTGCTTTTTGACTTTTTATTATGCTGAGTCTTCTGTGAAGATGTGTATTTTCCTGAAATATGTCCATGCTACATTAAAGAGAGTGACAATTAGAAGAACATTAGGATGTAAGGCCCAATACCATCTACTATAAACAGACAGAACTTTTCAGAGTCTCCAGAAGAAGTCTTCCCAAATTTGTCAAGACAGCTTAATCTTAGGTATCAATGTTAAACCATAGGACCTTATACATAAAAAACAAAAGAAACTACAATGGACTCAATGCCATTCCTTTGAACTTTTCTATTCTCTACCAAATACATGCTTCGCTGTTTCAGTAATATGTGCATGGAGATAACTCCATGAAATAAAAACAAATCCAAATAAAAACAAATCCATGTACAGAAAAAATATGTGGTCATTGACAAGGTTTTAGTGTCGCAAATAAAGTATAAAAATGCCTCTAGTAATCCAGCATCCACAGATGACAGCAAATCTGAGCTAGAACTGGATCACTGTCTCATTCTTCCTTCCCAGTCTGCCAGTCACATGAGAACAGCAACAGGAAAAGGAAATCTTTTCAACTAAGAATTAATTCTGTGTTAATGCTAAAGTTCTGGAAACTTTTTGTAAAGCTAATCAATATAAAGGTTTGCACTTGAGAAGTCACAAATCTCTGTTTAACTTCCTGATACCTAACTATTAATCTCCAGGCAACAGGTACACATTCAAACAATTCTAAATTCTCCACAAGTATATTACAACAAAATAAATACTATTAAAATATTTTTCTCCATTTCCCCTTTATTCACATTTATACACAATGCCCACAATCTTGACTTACTTAAAAGAATGTCAGGTCCCTTCCACACGAACCTATTTGCCATGCTAGAGGGATGCTTCATCGACGGATCAAAGTGGCGTGATCACACACCACATCTGGGAAGCGTCACACAACCGTTGGCAAGCCAGGGCAAACCAATTTGATCCGGCAGAGAAGCGGGGTAAAAAGCTACTGGTGAAAGACCGGTAGCAAATGGTTTGCCATGGCCCACAGCCGGACTTTCCCCGTGTGATTGCACCAGCGCAGAAGTGTGGCGTTGCGGATAGCGTGATCACATGCTATCCCGACGCCACACTGTTGTTTTTGTCCCCCTTCCGCGTGCGCATTGTCAAAAGCCCGTGGGGGGGGAGGAGCGAGTCATCGATCCCTCCTTCCTTTGTTCCAGTGAGGCATCGATCCCCCCCCCCTTCTTCCAGCAAAGCATCCATTCCCCCCCTCCTTTCTTCCAGCAAAGCATCCATTCTTCCTTTCTTCCAGTGAAGCATCCACTCCCCCCCCTTCTTCCAGGGAAGCACCGATCCCCCGTTTAAGCGCCTCAGAAACCCACCACAAAAAGCCCCCACTCGCCCGCGGTTGCATCTGATCACGCAGCGGCAGTTTGCCCCGGCAGGTCCACGGAGCTGTGTGATCGTGCAACTGTGGGGCAAATTGCGCCGGGGAAAAAAGCCTCGATTCCCCTCCGGATTATCCCGCTCGTGTGGAAGGGACCTAAGAGTACCAACAGTTATTACTACATAAAATACTGCATTGCTAATCTGACTCCAATTTCTTACCCACAAGAAGCTGCCTCTGATTCCAAAGTTCTCATCATATATTTAATTCTGAGCCACACCACAGAGCATATGATTATCAGACAGGCAAAATGGAGCTAGGGTCAGAAAGGGGAAATTTCTCTACAAGCCCCCCCAAAAGTATCAGGTTTGCAAAATAACCAGGAGGAGGACTCACTGGGGACAGGCGTGGCAGTGAAGAGACTCACATGCAACTGGGCCTGGTCTGGTGACAGCTGTGACACTAAACCCAGCAGCAGTGGCCTCCCCAGGACAGGCTGCTATGGGAAGGGAAATAGGGACAGTTGAAGACAGGGTGGGAAAACATAAAGGTTGGTTGGCTGGTGGGTGGGAAGGAGAGAGGGAAGCAAGAAAAGAAGAGAGCCTATGACAGCTGACAGGGTTGAGAAAGGAGGAAATAGTGGAGGCGGGGATACAGGGGAAAATAGATTCTTCTCACAAGCATCCCCTGCATAAATGTATGTATTATCAAAAGATTACCTCGTATTTAAATCATCTCTAGTATAACCTGAGTATCCCACTAACTGGGCTCACGAATTCGGTTAATTTATTTTCAACATTCCTAAAATATATGTAACAATAATCTTGCAGGATTACTACTATTCATATTTTTAGAGAATGTTAACTAAATTTATGCATATTTCTCCTCATAGCTCATTTTACCACTTTGACTGTAACATAAATATATATATCAATATATCAATTTTATTATGACTAAAATTCCAGCTGGCTTGTGTCCAACCCAAGAAGGGGAGGCCAAGGTAATTTCTGTGTCTCTTAAGCTTAGACTAGCCTCAAATGTTTTATTTTTCTTTCTTAGTTCTGCAGTAGTCCTTTAGTGCAGTGATATACTTTTCCCTATGGACTTGGGCTCTAGAGTTTAAAACTGTCTTATAGTGAATAAAGATTGTGATGAAATGAGGAGCAAGAGATGCTGTAACAGTTATGGTGATAGAAAAGGGGCCAGGCATCTTTGTGGTTCGGGTGTACTTCCGGGATAGAGAATACCCTTTTCCAAATGAGGGAAAATACAGTAGCCCTTTGATGCATTAACACCTCTTGACTGGAGGGTCCAGGTTTGGTGGGCTTGAGCCTCAAGACCTGCATCCAGATTGGCTGAAGGCCTTGGAACACGTGTGGAGTGGAGTCTGAAAAGAAGAGCTGTTCCTTTGTTTGGAGAGCTCTTTTGAGCCTGTACTGGGAGAACTTGTGCATGCATTCAGTGTCAGTTTACCACGAAGAATGACAGAGGAGAATTATACTAAAGGGGGCTGCAGATGCCCTGCAGACTTGGGCTTTCTGCAACTCTCAAAGATCAGATATACCATGGATTGTAAGTACCTTACTTAGTGCACCTAGATCCCATCCTTTTTAGAACCCTTGGTGCAAACCATGTGACAGAGAGGGGCTGGATTTTACCTAGAGGTGGTGGCAGTGACCATGAAAAGGTGGGCAGAACAACGGCTAGTCTTGCCCCACACCATGACGGAGATCATGACAAAAATACTTCTCTTTAAGAACTCAGACTGTGTTCAGAGGGTCTACTCAACTATGCATATGGCTGTTTCTTCCATGCAAAAGCTTAAATTTTCTGGCAAGGCTGGGTTGGATAGCAAACAGGAGAAAGTGGGGCGGAAGCTAGGAGTATCCACACCTCATTCACGCACGTGGAGCCCAACCAGTACCCTAAGCCACTGGTGAATGAGGGAAAGCATGAATCTGCTTGGTTGGTGGTTTTTCTGGAATACCTGGTGGGAAGAGGGGGGGGAGAAGTGGGATGAGCCCTCATACATGCATTATTACCTCCTGCCCACTACTCTTTCTCAAAATTCCAGATGTGTCCATAGATCAACAAAGGTATTCCAAATTTCTACCTACAGAAGAAGCACCATTAAATGAGAACATTAGCGATTTTTAGCATCTGCCCACCAATAATCTTCACTAAATCTGTGATGAAAAGAAATGGAAAACAGTACCCAAGTACCCCTCCCTGGCAGTGGTTTTTAAAAAAAAAATTAAGATCTATACCAAGGTAATCTGAATTAAACTGCAGTAAAGCATAAATAATCATGGAAATCAGCAATTTGATCATCACAGTTGGCAGCAAAGTAATTAGGGCATGAGGGAGTAAACACTGAAAAAGTCAAATGTCCTCAGGGCCAGCAGGAAAATCTACAAAGATATGCCAAATATAAACACACAGACACATTCAGCTTTATCTGTTATTTTAACTGTTACTGATGTACCAACCAATGTAAGCCACCCTGAGCCTGCTTTGTGGGGTGGGTGGGGTATAAAACAAACAAATAAATAAATATTATTTTTTAACTTTAAGTAGTTACATTCAAGTTAAAATTTTCCTATTTTCTGTAGCATAAAGATAACATGTGGCATAAATAAACAACTGCATCATATTCAGTAGCAGTCAGAATGAAGCAATACTTATGCACCATTCCACCCCTTTTCCAGAGATGTGAATAAATGTAGATTAGTAACACACTACTGGAAGAGGTTTTGATCTCAATTAAGTCTTGAGAATTTGCCTCCTCATACTCTGCCTTCCTACTCAGGATATTTAAAAAGTGTTATCTGAATGTGGCTGCAAGCCATATTAAACCTTTGATTATTTCTGTAAGTAATTGAAAATGGCTTTGTGAACTCAGGTTTTACTCGGATGGCACTATTAATTGATATTAAACAAACACACAAGAATGTAGTGGATATTAAAGCTACCTTTAAATAAACTGCAGCTAATATGAAGTTACTATTGACCTTACACAACAAGCATTAATAAAACAGCTTGTGATTGTACACCACTGCTGTAATTGGAACGTCCAATTCCAAGCACTGCTGTTCTCACAAAGCAATTGGTCATGAGAAACGAAATGTCAGGAAATCATGAAGCTATTTTATGCAAATAACAGGAGGCACCCCGGATTCAATTACTATGAAGAGTAATGGGCTTCTTGGAAAGGTCCCTTTTATTTTCTAGGACACCAATCCAAGTCACCCATATCTAGTTTTTTCCACATTGATATGAAAGTCCTCTCGAAGGAAAACTGAATCATTCTCCAGTAAAGAGCATTCTCTGTTAATGATCTTGTGAAGATTTTTTTAAGATACTGGGACACCAAACAGTAAAAACTCACACAATGAAATTACAAAAATCTTTTTATATTTATATACTAACCTGATACCCGTGGTTCGTTATGGTATTTAAGTTCTGTAAATCCAGCTATAATACTGATTATGTGAAATTTAAAATGTAACGTTTGCTGTAAGAATTCTAATGGAAAAGACTGTAGTGTAAACAATGAAGTGAGACATACGTAACAGTTTTTTTCCCTCTACTGAAGGACCTCTCTATGATTGCCATGCTGGCTGTTATGAGAAATGTCAGGAGTCTTAAATTTCTGATTTATTTAACTGTCTTCAGCTGTCTGCAGTCTCTTTTAACTATGTTTTTACCTCAGAACATTGAGATCCACAGCTGAACAATCAGAGGGAGGTGGGTACAAGCAGGCAGGTTTTACCTCAGAACTCTGAGCTACACAACTGACAAATCGGGGGGGGGGGGGGGGGGCAAGGAGGCAGCAGCCTGCCAGGCATGTAGAAAACAATTGGGGGAACATATTTTGCCCCTTTTTTACCCACTTAGGGGTTGTGTTTCTCAGAAATCTCTTCATAGTGGGGGCTGACGTCATGGTAGGAATGCACTCCCCTTATTTTGGGTTTTTTTGGTGCAGGGGTTTGGCATTGATTTTTTTTTTTGAGTGTAGGGCATACTTTCTTTTTTTATAAAAATGCTTCTCATTTATGTTACATTTAAGAAGTGGGACATATACATATTCAAAACAATATCCAAGCAATCAGATATTAAACAAGTTCATATGAACCAATTTTCCAAAACCCACATTGTGAGAAGTTAAATGACCTGATACAGGAAACCACTTTTCTACAACTCTGGGTTATACTTCCATAGTGGGTGGGAGTGTGGCTAAAGGGTGGCCTCCCTGATGGATTAAAGTACCCTGGCCCTGTTCCTGACAAACACCTGCTTGTCTGGTACAAGGGGGGGGGGGATTGTGCTTAAAGGCATCGGGGAGGCTGGACCAGCAGCAGCACTAAGGCAATCCTGCTAAGCAAGCCTCCCTGATGGCTTTAAGGACTCCGTGCCCTTCCAACCCTTAACAGGCAGTTGTCTGACAGATGTAGAAGGGGTAGCCTGTCTGAAGGCATTGGGGAGGCTGGACCAGAAGGATTGCTAAAGCGATGCTGCTTGGGCACCCTCCCTGATAGCTTTCAATGCTCTGCCCCTGCTCCTGCCCGACAGACAACCACCTGTCAGTTGGAGGAGGGGTGGGTGGAAGTGTGTCTAAAGCCTTTGGGGAGGCTGGCCCAGCAGCACTGCTAAGGTGTTTCTGTTTGAGCAGCTTCCCTGGTGGATTAAAGAACCCTGGCCCTGCTCCTACCCCTGACAGACACCTGCCTGTCTGGTGTTGAGGGAGAGTGTGTTTAAAGGCATTGGGGAGGCTTGGCCAGCAGCAGCGCTAAGGCAATCCTGCTGAGCAAGCCTCCATGACAGCTGTAAGCATTCCACTCTCTCTTATACCTGACAGGCAGCTGCCTGTCCATTGTAGGGGGGAGGGGGATTGCAAGCCATTGTAGAGGCTGAGCCAGCAGGATTGCTAAGGCATTACTGCTGGGGTGAGCTCCCTGATGGTTTTAATCACCCTGCACCCATTGCTGCACCTGACAGACAGCCGCCTGTCAGGTGTAGGGGGAGCATGTTTGAAGCCATCAGGTAGGCTGGGCCAGCAGCACTGCTGCACCTCACTGGTGGGTGGCCATTCTTCATTTCCTCAAATTTCGATAGCACTCTGCAGTCTCCTGTAACTGTTTGTACCTCAAAACACTGAGCTCTGCAGCTGACCAATCAGAGTGGGGGGTGCAAGGAGACAGCAGCCTGGCAGCCACATAAGAAGCAATGAGGGGAATACATTTTACCCCTTTTGACCCCCGCAGGGGGTTGAATTTCTAAAAATCCCTTCTTAGTGAGCATTGATGCCATGGCAGGAGTGCTCTCCCCGAATTTCGTGTTTCTAGGTTCAGGGGTTCGACCTGGGCGTTGATTTTACAGTGAGGGGACTTGCTTTTATATAAATAGAAGTGTGTGTGTGTGTGGGGGGTGCATGTATGTGTGTTTTTGTGTTCTTGCCTGCAAGTCATGGTGACTTCTGGCGACCCCTACTAGGGGCTTGGATGTTTTTTCAGTGAGTTGGCTTGAGTAGCCTGCCTCTGTACTCCACCTCTGGTATTCCTTGGAGGTTGCCCTTCCAAGTATTTGCCAGAGTCGGCCCTGGTTAGCTTCTGAGATCTGATGAGATCCAGCTTGCCTAGGCTATCCAGGTCAGGACAAAATTACAAAGATCTTGACTGCAGTCAAGGTGAGAGCATATGCTGCTTAAATCTGCAATCCTTTCTACTGTGAACAAATATGGCAAAGGCAACAACACAGCCAAGGTACCAATAAAACCTGAGACAAGATCCATTTTCTTTGCACGAAACTAGAACGGAAAGCTTTTGTACCAAGCAAGAAAAGAGTGGGAATAAACACTGCTTGAACTTTTACTGACTTGCCCAGTATTAACATCACAAAAATTGCAGAAAGTTATAAAATCAAAGCCAAGTATTTTCAATGAAATAAATACATTAAATGCCTACATTACATCAATACAATTCCAGTGTGAAAGCATGTATCTTTTAAGAAAGGATGGAAGTTGTGGTCTGAAATAGGACTGAACATGAAGGCTATAAAGTTGTGAACATGAAAGGAAGTAGGTCCATCTTAAAAACTGTACCTGGAGAAATGAAGAATCATAATCTCTGTAGAAACCACCTCCTTTCTTATGGGGTCTTTCTGAACGTTCCGAATCAGACTCAATGCTATAGTCAGAGCTATCATCACTAGAGGGAGAATTATGCTGAAAAACAAAACCCATTTCATTTGTATAAATGTATGCATGCAAGAAATTACATATATTTTAAAAATACGACATATGGATTAGAAGCAAAATAAGAGCCTCAACCAGGGCTTCATAACTCAATCTACCACAGTAATTAATCAATAATAAAGACAGATTGTAGCTTAGCTAAATTGCATATATACAATAGTTCCTATCTGTCACATTTTATTCTGCATTTTTCCTTTGAAGGGCTCAAGGTAGCGTGTACCGTTTTCTCCACTTCCATTTTATTCTCACAATAATCCTGTTAGACAGATTAGACTGAGAATGAGTGACAGACCCAAGGGCACCCACTCAGGTCTCCAAGTCCTAGTCCAATACTCTAGTCCAGGAGTGGCCAAACTGTGGCTTGGGAGCCACATGCGGCTCTTTCACATATTGTGTGGCTCCCAGCAGGGTGGCTGGGGAAGTGATCAGTCTTCCCTTCCCCAGTCAGTGTTCCCCTCCCTGGGTAGGCTTGAAGTGTGGGGGGGAAGCAGAGAAAGAAAGCAACTTTTACTTTAAATGCATTCTCAAAGCCACTGCCCCCTCACCAGCTGGCTTTGAGATGATGTGGGGGGCTTGGAGGACACATTTAAAGTTAAAGTTGTTTTCTTTCCACCGCTCCCTTCCTCACCCCTCTTGTTTTCTTTCCACTTTCTTTCTCTCTTTCCCCCTCCCCATCTAAAGTTAAATGTGTTCTCCGAGTCCCACTGTACCACCACACCAGCCAGCTGGCTTGGCTTAGAGAAGGCATTTGTCTCTTTAAATCCCTTCTCCAAGCCAAGTTATTGCAGCGGTGGGGGGCTTGGAAAACACATATAAAGTTGCTTTCTTTCCACCTCTCCTGCCTTCCCTATTTATTTGCTTTCTTTCCACCTCTCTTTCTCTCTCTCTTTTCCCCTTCCTCCTTCCCACCACCATTTATTTGCTTTCTTTCCACCTCTTTCTTTTTTCACTTTTGTCTCTCTTTCTCCCTTCCTTCCCCTCCCTCATCTATTTGCTTTCTTTTTCTTTCTCTCTTCCTCCCCTCCCTCCCATCTATTTGCTTTCTTTGTTTCTGTTTCTCTCTCTCCTTCTTTCTGTCCACCTTTCATTCCCTCTTCCTCCCTCCCCATCTATTTGCTTTCTTTTTCTTTCTCTCTCTCTTCCTTCCTTCTTCCCCCTCCCTCTGCCCCATTTATTTGCTTTCTTGTTTTTTCTCTTTCCCCCTTCCTTCCCATCTACTTGCTTTTTTTCTACCTTTCTTTCTCTTTTCCTCTTTCTTCTTCCTCCCTCCCTCCCCCCCATTTGCTTCCTTTCCATCTTTCATTCTCTCTCTCTCAAACAAATATCATTAGCAAACAAATAAATATCATTGGACAAATAAATATCATTATTAATATGTTTTACCTCTTGTTTTTTATTTTTGGCAGTCTCATTTAATGTTAATAAAAAACAAATCTGTATATTTTTCAATGAAATATATATGTAATGTGTATATGTGTAATATATTTGTTCATGTCTAGCGGCTCTCAAACATCTGACATTTAATTCTATGTAGCTCTTATGTTAAGGAAGTTTGGCCACCCTAAACCATAGTGGTTCTCAAACTCCTTAGCATTTGAAGAACCCATGTAGCCTGTGAAGCCGAGGGTGATGGTTAGGATGCCAAATAAAAATTCACTCAGAATTAATTTAACCAATCTGGTTTCAGGTCCGGTTATGGGACTGAAACAGCCTTGGTTGCCCTGGCGGATGACCTCTGCCGGGAGATGGATAAAATCTCCTGGACCTATCAGTGATTTTCAATACCATCAATCATGGTATCCTTCTGGATTGCCTTTTGGAGCTGGGATTGGGAGGCACCATTTTGCAGTGGTTCCAGTCCTGATTAGAAGTCAGATTTCAGAAGGCGGTGCTTGGGGCTGCTGCTCAGCCCCTTGGTTTTTGGGGTCCTGCAAAGTTCCATCGTGTACCCTACGGGATGGATGTCAGCTAATAAATTGAAGCTTAATCCCAACAAGACAGAAGTGCTACTGGGGGATGGAAGAACTGGCCTATAGAAAAGTGTTTGTTGTTCTGGATAGGGTTGCAATGCCCCCTTAAAGGAGAAGGCTCACAGCTTGGGAGTTCTGCTGCACTCAGGCCTCATGTCAGATAAGCAAGTGGCAGTGGTGGCCAGACACACCTTTCAGCAGCTTCAGACAAAAAGTCAGTTGTGGCCTTTCCTGGGTAATAAAGATCTTGCCACAACAGTGCGCACCCTGGTAACATGTAGAGTAGATTACTGTAATGCAGTCTACATGGGACTACCCTTGAAGAATGTCCAGAAAGTACAACTGGTACGGAAGGCTGTGGGCAGGAATGATGACTGGAGCAGGTTGTAGGGATAATATCACTCCAGTACTGTTTCATCTGCACTGGCTTCCAAATTTCCTTCTGGACCCAATTCAAGTTGATGTTTTGACCCTTAAAGCCTTACATGATAATGGGACCAGCATATTTTAAGAACCACCTACTCCATATGAACCTACCCAAACATTATGATCAACTGGGGCGTGTGTGTGTCCAAAATTAGTCCTGATACTTCCTTAGAATTTTCAGCAGTTCACTTTGACAAATTTACAAGGCATTCTGCAGGAAAAATCATTTCTTTCTGTTTCTGCCTAGATTCCACTGTTATAGTTCAATATCAGGAGGCACCTAGAGTAAAGTGGTCATGGGTTGTTGGATGACATCTAGTTATTGTAGCTTGAAGACATTGGCAAGCAGCTTGGAGAGGTGTGACCTACCACTGCTTTGCTTATCCTTTACCCTTCATGGATATAACAGCTTTTAGTGTTCTTGAAGCAGGGGATTTTGCAAACTACACTTAGAGGTGGCATATGGCCTCTTGGGAAAAAAAAATACCTGTCTGAATTGAGAGGATTTAAATAACTATAGGCTGGTTGCTATGGGGCAAAATGTTTGAGCTAGATAAGAAGGTACTGCTGTGTGTGGTATTGGTGCTAATCATGGCATAGGAGACAGCCGGTTTCTGAGAGTATACTCTTTCATTCTTTGTTGGGTAGGCCAGTGCATGAGGATAAGGACCTGAGTGAGCCTGAGAAAAGGTGTCAGTAAGTATCATCACAACAAAAGCCCTGCAGTGATCTATGCTCATGTTACCTCCAGATAAGATTATTGAAATGATCTTCATGTAGCATTGCCTTAAAAATGGTTTGGAAACTTCAATTCATCTCGAATTCAGCAGCAAGACTTCTACATAGGACAGACTACATCCTTGGTGTTACATCATTGTTGACTGTTGCTGTTTTTTATTTTATATTGTTGCTGACTTTTTATGGGACTCTATTGCTGGTCTATTTTTAATACCATTTTATTGTACTGTATACCGTAACCTTATCCACAAATATTATGTTATACTCAGTGTTCCTCTAAGCTGAGCTAGTGTGAGCTAGCTCACAGTTTTTTAGCCTCTGGCTCACACATTTCAGGAAGAATGGCTCCAGGGCAAACTAATTTATGCAGTAGCCAAATTGCTCACTCACAACTCTAATGCCAGTAATTCACAAAGTACAGTTTTTGCTCACAAGACTCCACAGTTTAGAGGGAGCATTGGTTATACTGTAACACCAAATGAATCCAGTAACAAAGTACAGCATCTCCTAAGATATCACAGTGCATTTTGAGTACACCTCTCAGCTCACATGTGGTGCCAGCAATGCTGAAAGCAGCATGTCACTACCCTGGAGACTGATCCTCTTGGCTACTTTGCAGTCCTTGTTAAATTCCACCCCAGAAAGATTCTGTTCAATGAAGTTATACAGTTACTCTAGAGTTCTTCCTGGCTCTACCATTCTGTTCTGCATTAGAGGACAGAAATCTGGGGAAGTGAAGATTAAGCCCTAACTTTGAAGTATCCACACTAACAGTTAAGAAATTAAGGTATTAGTCCTGTTTAAAGAGGAGTCTGTCCTTCTGTTCTATTTTTATGTCCTCTTTAATGTGAATAGTATAGAAATTAACATCATTAAGAACTTAGGTGGAAGTAAATTTCCATGACCATGTCCAAAAGGCAGTATTTCAGTTAAACAAAATTCACCTAGCATGATACAGTCAGGACTTCAAATGTTAAACTTCAACCCCCCAAAATATCTGCTCTGTTCACATGGCTCAGACTAAGACCACCTGAAACAATCTAACAGTATTGGGGTTTAACTTTAAGCAAACTAAAGAGATTTCAATAACCATTCACTGTAACTGTATTGATACAGCCCTAAGCATAAAAAAACCACACTGAGATAGCCTAATTTACCTCATCAGTCAGTATAAGCATTGCCCAAATTTCCTGAAGTTAGAAAAAAGTTAGTAGTGCCATTCCTTGCATAAGCTACAAAGAATTTTGACTAACAATTCTAACCTTGTGTTTATCTCTTCTTCTCCTTTTTGATTTTTTCTTTTCTTTTTCTTTTTTGCGTTTTTTCCGAGATTTTCTGTGTGCTTTTTCATTCTTCTGTTTATCTTCAACTTTTGCATCTTGCTCTTCCTTATCTTCTTCAAAACCAGCATCATCTATTTCACCATCCTCAAGCTCACCATCTTCTCTGTTTCAGAAAAATAAAGTCTAGATTTAATATGAATATAATTTTGGAAAGGCCAATGCTTTTCTACAAGAATGTAGGAAATGTAATGGAAAAAATTTGTTTCACATTTGTATGTTCCTCAATCAAAACTATACACCTTTATGCAGTCACATAATATAGTTTTTAGCTGCATTTCAATGAAAAGTACTACCTCAAAACTGGAAGTACTATTAATAAATTTTATTAATTAATATTATCAAAATAATGAAATATGACAATTTCACAGGCAAGTACATAGAGGAAAAATAAATATTTATGATATGAAAAATATATAAATTATACTACTAACCTTATAAAAAGCCATAATTTTTGATTGTGAAAAAAAAATAGGGAAGAATGCATCTCAAATGTGTTTAAGACAAGCTACACATATAGTAACTATCCTATTTACCCGCTTAGTACAGCTATGCATCTCTGAACTTATGGCTTTGCAGAAATAATTATTTCTCTGGTTAATTTATGCTATAGGGTTATGTCAAGATAGATTATATTAAAAAGCACGTTGCATAGTATGTTATAGAAATTCTAACAACCATAAAAAAGCATTGATCTTTTGTATACAGTACAGGGCATCAGTTGAAGAGAAGGGTTTTCTCAAGAATGCCTCAACTAGAAACCCCAAACCCAAAAAACATTAGTTATTAAGAAAGGGAAATAGACTGTGTGACAATTGTATCATAGAACCTACATGTCTAAAAATTGCACATATATATTTAGAGAAACTTTCATTAATGTCTAGTTAGAAGCTATTTTTAATGTATTTCTTTTTGGAGGCTAAAACAAGCTGATTTCACAAACTGTGTATGCTGTTTAAGTTTTTTTAAAAAAAGAAAGTGTACTGTCCTTAAAGAGAATGGCTGTTGCTCCCCCTTCTGGTAAGAATCTTGCATCCCAAGACAGTTCAGCAAGAGAAATACTGGGTGGAGGGTGGATTTAACCTTGACTTAATGATTGCCTGACTATGCTTTCCCTGTCTGACATTTGATAAATGTCAACAATTGATAAAGAGATAAAGCGATATTATAAAACTGACAAAAATGTTTAGCTTGGGCTCTAGTGAAATCTCAAGCCAAGATTTACAGTTTTGTGAACAGCAACCAAGAACAATTGTATACATGTACTTATTGTAGACACATAATAAAAACAATAAGTAAAAGATGACAATATAACTTAAAGAGGGAGGCCACTTGTTCCAACTGATGGCTGGGACTGAGATTCCCCAATCCTCACAATATCAACCAAGGGGTTAGATCTGGTTCAAAGATAGTGATCATGGTGGAATTCCTTCCAAATAATTTAAACACACATAGACAACTAGATATCAGGGAGGAGAGCTGTAGCCTGTCCTTCTCTTGGATACTGCCTATATGCAGGGATTTGTTTTTCCATGTTGAAGCATTCTATCAAATAATCTAGAACCTTGCAATCTGAAGTGGTACAGTCCACAGACAGGTTCACTACCTCTTTTGTTTTGCCATATATGTTGTCTCAATGGGCAAAAGCTGGCTAGTCTTTGGCAAAAGCTGGCTTGTCTTTAGCAAAAGCCAACATGATGCTCAATACAAATGTGAGATGCAATATGATCCTTCTACTGTTCCCCAAGGCAACTTGCACTGTACTAACCAGTTAAGGCTAATGTGCTGGTCTCTCAGAGTTGTAATTGCTCAATGCTGCATGTCTTAACTTTGTACTCAAATTTTCTTTTTGTTATTAAACATTTATCTAAAGCAAACATACACAGCCGGAAGGAGCGTACTTTCAGAGGAGAAAAGAAACTTGCTTAATAGAAATACAAGGCTCACCGGGGGCGGGGGGGGGGGAATGAAATTCAATGCAAAAGACTATATATAGGTAAATAGTACTAAATCTTTAGGTATAAAAGGGAAATGGTCAGAAAAGTGGTTAGAAAGTTGATCTACATCAAACTGCCTAAAGATAGATGAAATCTCTGTTTGGAAATTTTTAGAGTAAGGGGTACTTAATATTCTGACTCAGTACAAAGAATTAGAATAGATGACCAGTGGACCATCTTCCCATAATTATGCAATGAAAACGTGAATCTTTAATAATTTAATAGGCCTATACAGATGCATTCAAGTCACTTCATTATTCATTTTCAAAAGAAGTGAGGACTATAAAGAAATTATGCTAAACAGGCCAAATTATTTTTGGCTACATGGCTCCAAGCATTAACTTTTGGAGCATTCCACCTTTACTTCAATAGATATTTCATGGAATATGGTCTAAGGCCTACACAATAGCATCTGCCATTCACATGCACAGGCACACACATATATACCCAAGACTATAAATATACCTGTAATGTAATAGTCAAATGTTTATCAGAGGACTCAGTTCTGGAATTTGGATGGTATAATTCTGGTACTGTGACTATAACATTCAGGCATCTTAGGAATGAAGGAAATGTGTATATATAAATGACAAGTGCATTTTTGCCATATACATGCTTTGGAAGAGCTGAATTGAAATCTGAAGGCTCTATTTTTGTAACTAGGAGAGCACAGGCAGCATAATGTCTGTTTTCCAAGCAGCATTAATGATTTAATGAATAGTGGAAAAGTGCCCTACTCTCACTCTTTGAAGACTGGGATGCAATTTTTGAAAATAAGACTCAAATTTCTTCATTGTTCCTTTTCAACACCGTAATTAATAAATTAAAACTTTTCTTTATAATTAACAATACTCTATCTTTTGCGAAGATATTTAGTTCTTACTGCAGTAAGTAGGACAGAATGGATAGCTAGAGTATTGATTATTAGGATCTGCATATATTTGCATATCTTTCTTGCCCTGTACTTCTTACATCCCAACAAAACAGAACTCTCCAAGTGAAAAATGACAGCCTGTTTGTATTTACTCCAAAATATAATATTGGGAAGCATAAGAAAACTAAGCTTATGCTGCACTTAGAAAGGGCTCGATGTGAACATTTTCTCATTTTGTGATTGAAACCTTGACTGGAAAAGAAAACCCCCCAAAAACAAATCTCTGCTAGCCACTGCAAAAGAAGGAAGGAAATACACCTCTGGCCTTCCTTTTTATTGCAATTAGCACATGATGAACACATTTAATCCTATTAATTTAGGGGGTTCAGTTTTAAAGTTATCTCCCTATAAAACCATTCATAGAACTATTGGGACACTTTGGAGTAAAAGAACAGTGTAAGGAAATGTTCCAAGATATGATGTTACCAGTGGAATTTGTCAATTAAGAAGTTCCAAAGCAATATACATTGAAAAACTTTGGCTGTGCTCCTCTAAATGTTCAGTGCAAGGCCAACATATTTCAACCGACCTTGCACTTTGAGGGTCAGCTGCTCAACATTATTATAGTGACTTTTTAAAAGCTCTGTTTACACTATAGAAAACTGTTGTTAGCTGTCTGTCTAGATTTTGTGCTAGAATAGTAGTGATATCTTGGACTCTTTCTCATTTTGGCTGACTGTCTCCAAGACTCACAGTTACAAAAGAATAAGAAACTATAGGTCTATTAACAACTTAGCAGATTGTAACTTAATTAAACAATTTTTTCTTTAAGCAGTGGTTGCTGATCTACTAAAGTTACATTTCATGACAGATTATGCTAAAAGTAATAATATTGCACTTAGTATCATTTTGAAGTTCAGGCTGTATTCACATTTTGACATGCTACAACTACTTCACTGAAGGACTGCTAATATGTAGATCAGTTACAAGGCCCAGATCTGATTCACTGTAACTTGAAGCAAATGATTTTAGTGTACTTCTATATTCTTCTTTCTAAAGCAAGCAAGGAAACAGAACATAACGTACAGTGTTGCTGCATGAACAGGGAGTATGTAATGTTTTGTACCACTTTGATAAACAGTGTTGTTTATGTTGATGGAGGGCTGTGGGAAGCACAAGCAGACTTGTCTGTTATTGGGAACACCACTGTAACCCTTGACCTAAAGAGTAATATTTGCATACGTTATTGAATGACAGGTAAATAATTTCAGAGGTTTTAAAAAAACTTAAGAAAAATCTGCATAAAAAGAAGTATCAGGAAAGAGAGCAAGACACAGGACCTCCAACCAGAAAAAAATACCTCTGGTTTGTTAGCTCAGTGGGATGGAAAAGTGGCAAAAATATCGGAGAGAACTTCACCTGCACAAAAAAGATTCTGTTAAATGTGTAAGGTGTGAAAATAACAAGTACTTCTATGTATACATAAGGGAAAACACTCTTTGATTTCAAATGGGAGTGGCGTCAGAGAGGATAAGAACAACGGTGATGTAACATAGACACCCGAAGGAAAGTGCATTTTATGAAAAGATGGATTTGTAAAAAAAATGAGATGTAAAAATGCATGCAAAATGCGCCTCTAAGAGATCACCCCCCAACATAGCTAAAAATGCTCTCCCACCAGCCTGAAGGTGACTTTACCCATACAATGCTACAGAAATATTTTTCCATTTTCTTTTCTTTTCTTAACCCAACCAGGCACATTTTTTAACACACATCATTATCACTACCATCATCATCCCACATTATACCGTCATTCTTAGCACTGTTAATTATCACCATTGAGAAGCGGAAAGAGAGAGAGAGAGAGAGAAGAGAGAGAAGAACGTTACTCGACCTTTCATCCCCTGCATGTTGCCTGTCAGATTCGGGCATGTTTTGGTCAAGAACTGGGTTTGGGGGCTTGGAGAACAGGCTTTCAAAGGCCATTGTGCTGGTTCTGGCTGTGTGTGCGGGGAGGAGGAGGAGGAGGAAGGCAGGACACTGCTGCTGCTGCTGCCCGTGGTGGGGCGTTGGGAGGAGAGGGAGGAGGCGCGCACACACACACCAGACACTCAAAACACGCACAGCGACGGCGCTGTTTCTGCTGAGGGAAGAAGGCGGTAGGATTCCCCCTCAGGCGACGAACGACGGTTTCACTCACGGTTTACTGAGTGGGGAACACAGAGGGACACTTTAACGGTCGCCCTAGGCATGAGGCTGCCCAGCGCCTCAGCAAAATAAGAAGAGTGAGAGTTGAAGGCGGCTTCGGAGGAAGAATCCCGGCCCGGGGAGTGACAACAGCCAATGCACACGCACAGTTTTCAAAAAAAATAAAATAAAAAAGGAAGGGAGAACACAGGCGGGGCGGGGGGAACGGGAGTTGTTGGTGGCCGCGGATGAGGAGCTGCTCTGGTTATTTCTTCCTTACAAACATGGCGCCCGATACAGAAAGACAGAAATGGCGCGCGGGATGGAGGGCTGGGGGGGGTGGGGGGTGGCGGGGGGAGGGGCTGGACACGCTCACAAAATGGCGGCGGGCTGGTGTCGCACACAAGCGCAGAGAAAGAAGGAAAGCAACTTCTCCCTGGCGCCTCCCGGGTCGCCGTGACCGAGACGGCGTTCAGAGCGCGCTCTTTCTTGCCTCGCTGTTCGTAGCCCGCAACCTTACACTTCCCCTCATTGGTCCGCATCGCAAGAATGGAGATTGGGGAGAGAGCGGCTATTGGACGCGCTTCTTGCCAATCTTGCACATTCTAACAGACAAGCGTGCTTTTCCTCGATTTTTTTAAAAGTAAAAAAAACGACGTAAGGGGCAGTGCTTCTTTCTCCCTCAGAGAGAAACCTGAAGGCGGTGGGATGGCCGCGGGCGGTTTCTTGTCTTGTAAGGACGGAAAACCAAGGATCTTGCTTGTTTTCTTAGAGTCGCCATTTGCTTTAATCTCTGGTAGCGCTTCAAGGAGAAGGTCGGACCAGAACCAACCGGTTGAAATTAAATCCGGAGTTTTGGGCTAAACATTGGGAAGAGCTTCCTGAGAGTTAGACGGATTCCTCAGTGGAACAGGCTTCCCCGGGAGGTGGTGGGCTCTCCTTTGGACGTTTTCAAACAGAAGCTAGGTGGTCATCTGACTGCAATGCTGATTTTATGAGCTTAGGCAGATCACCAGAAGGGAGGACAGGAAGAGTTGCCTCAGTGCTCGTGGCCCTTTCTTATACATCCAGGGAAATGCTGATTGCCACTTTGGGGTCAGGAAGCAGTTTTTCTCTAGGCTTGTTTTGGCCAGGGGTCCTGGTAGGGCTGCCAAGTCCAACTTGGGAAATATCTGGGGACTTTGGGGGTGGAGCCAGGAGACTTTGGGGGTGGAGCCAGGAGAAAGGAAGTGACATCATTTTGTGATGTCACATCCTGTGATGTTGCTTCCACATGCTGACACATGAACTCATGACATTTCCTAATACTGAATCAGGCCATTGGTCCATCAAGGTCAGTATTGACTACTCAGACTGGTAGTGGCTCTCCAGGGTCTCAGGCTGAGATCTTTAATGTCACCTATTACCTGATCCTTTTTTAGCTGAAGAGGCTGATACCTCCTGCATGTCAAGCAGATGCTCTATCACTGAGCAACAGCCCTACTGAATCCTTCCTCATCTCGGCAGAATATGAAGCACTAAGTGCTACACAAGTGCTAAATATGATTTTCATATCATAAGAACAGGAGAGAAGCCACAGTGGCTCAGTACAACACTCTGTGTCACACAGTGGCCAAAAATATCAGGTGCCCTCAGGAGGTCCAGCAGTGGGGCCAGAACTCCAGAAGCCCTCCCACTGTTGCTCCCCAAGCACCAAGAATGCAGAGCATCACTGCCCCAGACAAAGGGTTCCATTTGGACCTTGTGGCTAATAATAGCCACTGATAGACCTCTGCTGGATGGGGACAGAGAGAGAGAGAGAGACAGACAGACAGAAAAAAGAAAGAAAGAGGGAGAGAGAGAGAAGGGAAAAAAACTGGCAGAGGCACTTACTTCCATTTAGACCTTGTGGCTATAATAGCCACTGATAGACCTCTGCTGGATGGGGACAGAGAGAGACAGACAGCCAGACAGAAAAAAGAAAGAAAGAGGGAGAGAGAGAGAAGGGGAAAAAACTGGCAGAGGCACTTACTTCCATTTAGACCTTGTGCTATAATAGCCACTGATAGACCTCTGCTGGATGGGGACAGAGAGAGAGACAGACAGACAGACAGAAAAAAGAAAGAGGGAGAGAGAATGAAAAGAGCTGGAAGAGAAACTCACCTTGCCAGCCACATGCAAAAGCAGCTCCTTCAGTCCCTCCTTAATCTCTGGGCGGACCTCTCTTGCTGTGGAAGAAGCTCTCTTGCTGACTTCTTAAAGGGGAAATGTCTGGCGAGGCTTTTTACTGCAGGGCAGGCTCTCTGCAGACATTTCCCTTTTAAGGCAGCCATTTTGTCCCCCCGGTGGCCAACTTTGGAAAAGCAGGAGATAAGCACTAAAAATCAGTGTTTTCCCCGCCCTACCGGGGGACTTGGCAGCCCTAGGTCCTGGAGGGTTTTTGTCATCTTCTGGGGGGTGGAACAACAGTCACTGGGTGTGTGGAGGGGGAGGTATTTGTGAATTTCCTGCATTGCGCAGGGGGTTGGACTAGATGACCCTGGAGGCCTCCTCCAACTCTATGATTCTAAGTGAAGTTCAGTCAACCTACTGAAAATGGGCTGGGGACTGACATCAAACTAACTTACAATGCTCCCCGCCTGGTACAAGTTACGTGCATATAAAAATATCTATAAAATATAATTAGGGAAACATTTCCATAACAATGTTTTTAAATGAGGCTGCAGCTCTAACAAAACACAGAATAGAACTTTGGGAAATATTTAAGTACATTTCTCGTGTGTATCTGCCACTTTTCACTTTCAACATTTATATAAATAGCCCTGTGAAGAAACCCCCTGACCCCCATTCCTGAAGGGGAAGGCCATGGTGAGGCTCTGTAGCCGTATAAGGAGAAGACATGATTTCAACAAAGATGGCCTTTACATTCTGAAAACCTGCAGCACTTATTAGTAAGTTTTAGCTACACTGTTTAATCCTGGGTATAAGCTTTCATGTGTGTGCACAGTTCATCAGATCTGATTAAATGTGCATGCACATGAAAGCTTATACCCAAAATTAAACTTTGTCAGTCTTAAAGGTGCTGCTGGACTCACACTTTGCTCTACTGCTTCAGACCAACATGGCTACCTACATGCGTCTATCTTAGCCACACTTGCTCTTTTTACACCCTGGTCCACTTACTTTTTTGTTAAATGAATCCTATTGAGTAACCAATATGAAATGGGCCAAATTGGACTGAAGGGTCCCTTGCAGTTGATTCTATTCCATTGGTTAGGGCATGTAGAACTATGGTTGCCAACCATCCTGGAGAAAATTGCCCTGTCTTATTAAAAGAGGTTTAAAATGTGGAAATGGACAGCTGAAGCTTTTCATGGCATGGGGGTAAATAACATCCCAATAAACCCCTAGTAAAGGAGACAGGACCCTTATTTCTCTGTCAGCTAGCAGCCCTATGTGAAGCTGAACTTGAATGTTTTGTTTGGAAATTAAGGAGCTGCAGCTCCAATGCAAAGGTGGGGGAATGTTTGTTTAGTTTCTGTGGAGATTGGGGGGGAATGCTCTGGTTGGAGTGATAGCTGGGTTCAAACCCCTGCTCAGCCATTAACCTTACTGTGTTGCCTTGAGTAAGCTGCATGTGCGATCCGCATCTGACCTCACAAGGCTGATGAAAGGATAGAATCTGAATAATCCCATCCTGGAAGGTGATGATGAAGGGGACCACAATGAAGAAATACTCTACAGACTTGGCCACACAGATCAAACACACATCTTTCTTTTTCCCCATCACTACCAGCTGACTTCTGACATATGTAGAGATAATAGAGCACTGAAAAGAGGGTTTAGTTCCCAAAAGGATCTTTATAGTTTACTAGGTAAGCAGGAAATCACTGAGGTTCTTAAGATATAATACATTAAAATTATGTTTAATAGCTAGGGCTGCCAAGTCCAACTTGGGAAATATCTGGGGACTTTGGGGGTGGAGCCAGGAGACTTTGGGGGTGGAGCCAGGAGAAAGGAAATGACATCATTTTGTGATGTCACATCCTGTGATGTTGCTTCCACATGCTGACACATGAACTCATGAAGTTTCCTAATACTGAATCAGGCCATTGGTCCATCAAGGTCAGTATTGACTACTCAGACTGGTAGTGGCTCTCCAGGGTCTCAGGCTGAGATCTTTAATGTCACCTATTACCTGATCCTTTTTTAGCTGAAGAAGCTGATACCTCCTGCATGTCAAGCAGATGCTCTATCACTGAGCAACAGCCCTACTGAATCCTTCCTCATCTCGGCAGAATATGAAGCACTAAGTGCTACACAAGTGCTAAATATGATTTTCATATCATAAGAACAGGAGAGAAGCCACAGTGGATCGGCCCATCCAGTACAGCCCATCCAGTACAACACTCTGTGTCACAACAGTGGCCAAAAATACCAGGTGCCCTCAGGAGGTCCAGCAGCGGGGCCAGAACTCCAGAAGCCCTCCCACTGTTGCCCCCCAAGCACCAAGAATGCAGAGCATCACTGCCCCAGACAAAGGGTTCCATTTAGATCTTGTGGCTAATAATAGCCACTAATAGACCTCTGCTGGATGGGGACAGAGAGAGAGAGACAGACAGACAGACAGACAGAAAAAAGAAAGAGGGAGAGAAAGAAGGAAAAAAAACTGGCAGAGGCACTTACTTCCATTTAGACCTTGTGGCTATAATAGCCACTGATAGACCTCTGCTGGATGGGGACAGAGAGAGAGACAGACAGACAGACAGAAAAAAGAAAGAGGGAGAGAGAAGGAAAAGAGCTGGAAGAGAAACTTACTACAGCAACGTTGCCAGCCACATGCAAAAGCAGCTCCTTCAGTCCCTCCTTAATCTCTGGGCGGACCTCTCTTGCTGTGGAAGCTCTCTTGCTGACTTCTTAAAGGGGAAATGTCTGGTGAGGCTTTTTACTGCAGGGCAGGCTCTCTGCAGACATTTCCCTTTTAAGGCAGCCATTTTGTCCCCCCGGTGGCCAACTTGGAAAAAGCGGGGGAAAGCACTAAAAATCGGTGTTTCCCCCGCCCTACCGGGGGACTTGGCAGCCCTATTAATAGCGCATAAAATGGTGCCAAAGCAGAAGCTATTATGCCATTCAGGAATGTTACAGACAGTAGATAACAGGTATTTTTGATGCAAATAAACCACATGCAATACAACTACAAAGGATTTACTTGGAGAAAAATACATATTTGCCGCAGCCCCACTGTTATGTATTGAGCGGAATAGTGTACTGGTAACTAGACCTAGCTTGGAGTCCAGAAACAATAGCCAGACAGGATCCTGAAGGGAACCAATAGTATAGCAGCAGTATGTAAATAGCCAACCACAGGAAGCTGGTGTGTGTTGGGTGTGGTTTATTGCATGCATTTAAGCAGGGTTTTGGCCCTGCTTAGGTTGTCTTGAAATCACTAATAAATTATGAGCTGATCACTATACACATCTGAACCCAGTATATTTCACTCACCTAGCAGCTAAAGGGCATGGCTAGAGCAACAAAAATGAAATACAACAAAAGCAACCCCAGGGAGGCATTCAGCTGAATACAGGAAATGGATTTGATTGGATTTATAGCCCACCCACCCTTGCAAGCACGCTCAGCGTGGGTAACAGCAATGACAATAACAATAAAAACATTTAAAACAATAAATAAAAATTAACATTAAGAACAGTGTCTAATATCAATATCCAATGGCAGCCGAAACATTAGAACAAACTAATACACCCCAGAGGGGTTTTTGCATCAAGTGCAACAATAGATGACCAGTGCCAGAGCCCAGGCAGAAAAGACCAGATCTGGCAGTTGGACTTTTAAGTAAACAAGATTTTTAAAATCTTTACCAGTGGATAACCTGTGAGATAAGGGGGATGACTCCTGCAAAATGGAGTAAGCAGATCTGACTGGTACTCTCCTTTCCTGCCCCTCCCCCCTAGGGAGACACAAATGACATATGACTGTATGACTTTGCATCCATCTTGAAGAAAGTTATGGGGATGAAGTACACGCCCCAGGAGGTCCTGAGCAATTGGCACCTACAGTGTGACTGGAAATGGGTTTCATGTCTACCCATTTAGGGGAGCCATGTGACCCATTTAAGAATTCACCCTGAGGCTGCTGACCAGTAAGTATAGGTTGCGGGCCTGTGGTATGGATGGGAATGGGGGTCACATGTCTGTCTTTCTTTGAATTGTTTTAGGAGTATTGTATGACCCTTCTATGACCTTTCTGTGATATAGCCAGTAGGAACCAGCCAGTAGGAACCTGTGACATAGATGGAAATGTCCTGTCTCTCTGGACTGGTCTACAAATGTATCCCATGGCACCCAGTCAATGGTCACAGTCTGTACCAAGAATGGCATGATTTGTGGTCACCATGTCATTGTCTAAGTGTTTGGATTTGGGGGTGGGGTTTTTTTGTATTTGTGCATGTGTGTATGTGGATGCGTGCATGTGCCTAGAAGTCATGGCGATCTCTGGTGACTCCTACTGCGGTATGGAGGAAGTTCAGAGAAGTGGCTTGATAGCCTGCCTCTGCCTCCTGGGCTTGATATTCTCTGGAGGTCTCCCATCCAAATACTTGCCAGGGTCGGCCCTGCTTAGCTTTTGAGATCTGATGAAATCGAGCTTGCCTGGGCTGTCCAGGTCATGGCATCATCAGGGGTCCTTTCGTAAAAAAAGAGGTGCAGGAGCTCATTAGCATAACTTATTTGCATATGCCACACCCCCTGACGTCACCGGTAGTGTCAGAAGGCCACACACCCCTGACGTCACCGGAAGTGTGTCAGAAGGCAATACCCACTGCTCAGGCTCCACCCCAAAAATCTCCAAGGTATTTCCCAAGTCAGAGCTGGCAAGCCTATTTGATGGCAAAGGAAGGAAGGAAGGAAGGAAAACGGAGGAAGGGGGAAGGAAGAAAGGAAAGGAACAGGAAGGAAAGGAACAGGAAGGAAGGTAGGTATGTAGGTGGGGGGAGAGAGAGAAGAAAGAAAGGAAGGGGGGAAGGAAGGGGGGAAGGAAGAAAGAAAGGAACAGGTAGGTAGGTAGGTGGGGGGGGAGAGAGAGAGAAGAAAGGAAGGAAGGAAGACAGATGGACAAACAGACTAGGCGCTTCTCCCCCCCTCGCTCCGGCTGAGTGGCTGTCAGCCACACCGGCCGGCGTTTGCCTCCCTTCCCCGTGGCCCGGGAATGGTGGGGGGGAGGGAAGGGGCGCTTCTCCCTGGGCTGGCGGCCTGCTGCGGCCCGGGAATAGTGAGGGGAGAGGGAAGGGGATTCTCCCTGGGCTGGCGGCGGCCTGCCACGGCCTGGGAAGGGAGAGCAGGGGGGGCTTCTCCCTGGGCCGGTGGCAGCCTGCTGCAGCCTGGGAAGGGAGAGCAGGGGGAAGGAAGGGAGTTCTCCCTGGGCCAGTGGCAGCCTGCCACGGCCCGGGAAGGGAGAGCGGGGAGAGGGAAGGGGCTTCTCCCCGGGCCAGTGGCAGCCTGCCGCGGCCTGGGAAAGAAGAGCGGGGAGAGGGAAGGGAGAGCGGGGGGGATGGGGCTTGGGAAGGGAGAGCAGGGGGGACAAGGCTTCTTCCTGGGCCAGCGGCAGCCTGCCGCAGCCCGGGAACAGAGAGCGGGGGGAGGGGACGAGGCTTCTCGCTGGGCCGGCGGCGGCCTGCAGCGGCCCGGTGGCGGGGCTTCGTCATGTGCCCCCCCCCGGCATCTTCATTCTTGGAGTACCGCTCTGCGGCGCACCGGCTCGAACGGACCCCTGGGCATCATTGTCTACGTGTTGATGTGTCACCCTCTCCCCTTGACTTAGCAATGCCTGTCAGGGCCACCCTGGTATGTATGTCTAAGCCATTCTGTGGCAAGTACACAGCAGTTAAATGTGATAGTATTTATGATGAAGAAGACATCCAGTCAAGTCCTCTCCACCTGAATGAACGGCCTACTGTGCTGGGGCCAAAAGTGGTCAAAAGGCATTATGTCATCAGATTACATGACAATGACAACAGTCTGCTCTTGCCAAGTGTCTCTTACTGCACCAGGTGATGACATCACTGCAGGGTCTTTCCAAATGAAACAAGCGAGTGCTTAAACAAATAGCATGTGCTGGATGCTGTTAAGTTTGTCCAATTTGTGAAAGAATCTGCGCCCCCCCCAACCACAAGTGCTCTAACAACATATCTAGTCCAGTATTCTATTTCACACAGTTCACAGAGCACTTAACGGGCATGATAACCAAAGCCTCTGTAATGAATCTTGCAATGTTATGAACCCCATTTTAATTCATTGTGAATTATTTGGTGCATCCCCCCCACTTTCTATGCCTTTCCCTTTTGGAAGTCAGCTCCCTAGAGAATCAGCATCCATGCTGGCATCCAGTTCATGGCCAACAGAGCCGTGTGATTAATAGAAAAATTCTTTCTCTTTCTTACTGTAGAAGTCAATCAGCAACTCTGTGCCCCACTTTGAAACAGAACTTCCCATTGCCTTGCACGAACTTTTGGGCAAGCTCCAATCATCTTTGCCCTGATCCTTTATGCAAACTTTCTATTGCTGTTGAACTACTTTTCTACAAATCAACAGCAACCAACGCACCTATCCCTTTCTGGTTTGAATGGAAACTTTTAATAAAAGGTTTTAATCTCTGAAGGGATATTTAATATCTCAGACATCCAAAGGCCTCTTCCCTAATCTCCACACCGATTCTGAAACAGCAGCCAATTGTGCCAGACTTTGAACCTAGAAATCAGGATCTGGTATACTGTAGGATTTTTTACCACATGACTAGCATCTGCGCCAGTGGTGTAGAGGTATCATACAAGATTCCCATTCTCGTGAGCTGGGTCCTGGCTGGCGCATAGCTTATACTGAAGGACAGGAGCTGAAGTTTTTTCCCCAGGTGTCAGTATAGCTTATCGATCTCTTCAAAAAGCAAAGGTGAGGGGCATCTAGACACACTTCTTAAGTCCCTAGGTGGGTTTGAACCACCAACCTTTCGGTTAACAGCCAAATGCTCTGGCCAATTGCGCCACAGAAACCAGATGAGCCATGGGCTGCCTTCTGTCATCTGCTCTCTTTTGCCACCTACAAAGACACATTAGAAAAAACATTGGGCAAAGAGCAGAACAATGAAGAGAACAAGAGACAAACTGTCAGGAAGCTATACAGGTGTCAGTGAACTGCCATAGACTGGGGTGACTGCACCAATATTACAATGTTACATCCGGCTAAGCCTTTCTGTTTAACTTGCATTGTTTTGGGTCTAAATGTTTTTACTCCATACTTATAGGTCCCGGCCGGGAGATAGCATCAGGGACCTGACCCCCACCATTGGAATGCACACCTCGCTTTGCCTCGCTCGCTTTGCTTTGCTTTGCGCATGCTCATTACTCATTCGCTTTTATCTTTAGCCTCCTCAGCTAACGACCTTGAAAGGAAGAGCCTCCTGTTCTGTGTTACAAGAACCACAGGTGTTATATATTCTATTTTCTTACTTTCTCTGGGAACTATCCTCTCAAAATGTTCAACAGTATTTCTCCCTGGGAACTCATTTTGCCGTGCTTTCCTTGGGAACATTGGGCCAGTATAATTGGGCACCAAGAATTCTCAGTATTGATTGGTAGAGGGCAGTTGGGCCATATTTCATATCCAGTATAATTATGATTGTAATTCAAAGCTTAAGCATTACTAACAGAAGATGTGTCTGACCAACATGATCTTTTCTACAAATATAGGACTATCTGTTTAAGGAGACCTGCTGTGGACTATATCTATTGGGACAGTCTTACAACAGGCAGCAGAGTGGCACAGCGGGAGCGTGCTGGGCCCATAACCCAGAGGTCGATGGATTGAAACTATCCTCTGCTAGGTAACCTTCCTATCTTTTGGGGGTGTAGTGAGATTCATGAGCCCCATGAAACTGTAAATAGGTGCTGTTGGACTTTTTTGTTCACCCGGTTCTTCAGTCTGTAAAAAGGTGGTATTGCAAAGCAAATGTTTTAAACTGTGATTTCTACACTATCTTAAGCCAGGAGGAAAGGTGGGGGTAATAATATTTTAATTAATAAATAAAGCCAGACCAGGCATGAAGAAACAAGGAAGAGCAATGCATCTTTCTGTTCCCCAAAGTTAGTGGCCATTATGTAGGGGGAGCCTAGCAGGGATTCAAACCAGCATCTGCAGAGACAGAACACATCTGATGCTGCCGACTCTATATATGCTGCCACCAGGCAAGCTTCCAAGAAATGTTTCATTATGAAGCAAGAGGCTGAGGGAGAAAAAGACACAGAAGGCATCTTATCCCTGCCACTGCTGAGGAAATATGAACCTGTTTGGCTGGGTGCGAAGACCAAGCCTCTTTTCTCTGAGTCCCAGACCCATTCTGTGGCACCGAGTTCCCCAGACTTTGAATCTGGAAATCTGAGTTTGACTTTCAGTGGGATTTTTTGCCACAGTGTTAGCATCTGTGTAGAGGTATCATATGATATGCCCATTCTTATGAGCTGGATTTCAGTACCAGGTGGTGCATAGCTTACGCCCAAGGGCAGGGCTGCTGCTTTTCCTTCAGAAGACAGCTTCATGGGTGCACGACTTACTGAGCCATTTAAAATCCAAAGGTGTTACCCAACACCTTTAATCCCCCTCATCTTGAGCCTTACATGGGGACATCCCTAACTCCTTAACCTCATGCTCTCTTGGGTGCCGGATAAAATCCCCCCAACTTGTTATCAAAACTAAGTCTCTTTGAAATTCAGAAATTCCCTCAAGGCTCTCTTTAATAGAGAATGAAATGTTGGGCTTTCAGTGAAGGTTTCTTCTCTTCAGTGGAGGCAAAGTCATCCTCCTACTTGCTTCAAGGCAGGGTTGATGCAAATTAAGCTGATTATTAAGTAGGACCAGTAGGAGGCTTACCTTCCTCAGTTTGGCCAAAGCCAGGTTCCACGGAGAAAAAACTAGAAACTAGAAAACTTATTTTTCTCTATCAGGAAGGTTATCCCAACGCCAATGAATTACCTACAAATATGGCCCACAGAGAAAAGGGATCCTGAGCAGCTCTATACCAGGTAGGGCAAGTATGACTTCACCCCCACTGAACTGAAGAAACCTTTGAATTTCGGGAAGTGGTGGGCTCTCCTTCTTTGGAGGTTTTCAAACAGAGGCTAAACGGCCATCTGACAGCAATGCTGACTCTGTGAACTTAGGCAGGTCATGAGAGGAAGGGCAGGAAGGGTTGCATCAGTGCTTAGTTCTTACGTGCCAAGGGAAATGCTGATTGCCACTTTGGGGTCAGGAAGCAGTTTTTCTCCAGGCCAGTTTGGCTGGAGATCCTGGAGGGTTTTTTTGTCATCTTCTGGGCATGGAGCAGGGATCACTGGGGGTGTGGTGGGGAAGGTATTTGTAAATCTCCTGCATTGTGCAGGGGGTTGGACTAGATGACCCTGGAGATCCCTTCCAACTCTATGATTCTATGATTCAAAGAGCCTCTGATGAGGCTGCCTTATCAACTGTATAATACTTAACAGAAGTTGAAAATGATGACCAGATGGCTGCACTGCGGATTTCATTAACAGGGGCATTTGATGAAAATGCTGCCAGTGATGCTGCTGCTGCTCTGGTAAAGTGCTCTGCCTGGAATAATCTAGAGGCGATTTCAGGGGCAGGGGGTGTCCTCCCCTGACCATTCCTCTTCTTCCCTGTCAAAAACTACGGAGTCAATGACCAAACAGTATTCCTTGTTATGCCCAGTAGATGGCGGTGGTGCCTCATAATTGTTGGGCTGAAGCTGATTGCCCTCTGAGATTGATTGATTGATTGATTATTCGATTTATAGGCTGCAGGCTCGAAGCGGCTTACATGCCTTGGCAAGTCAAGATTCATAGATACATCAAAATGGTTAAAACATTTTACAATCACGATTAAAACAATAACAAGTGCTCAGATGATATGTCAGATGACGTCCTGTAATTAGACCCCTAACGTTTTCCAGCTCCGGTTGTCAGATCTCTGACTCTGGTGATGTTGTCTACGGCCAATCAATTGCTGATCGTAGGGTGGGGGAGGCAGGTAGAAAAGGTGGCAGCCCCTATTTATAACCCTGGCAGAAGAGCTCCGACTTGCAGGCCCTGTGGAACCGCCTCAGGTCCCACAGGGCCCTGATCTCCTCTGGGAGCTCATTCCACCAGTAAGGGGCTGCCACCGAAAAAAGCTGTCCCCCTGGTGGCAGCGAGCCTGGCATCTCTGGGGCCCGGTATAGCTAGACGATGTTGGGCCCCAGACCGTAGTGCACTCTGGGGTACATATGGGAAAAGGCGGTCCCTCAGGTAGGTTAGACCCAGGCCATTTAGGGCTTTAAAGGCAAGCACCAGCCCTTTGAAATGAACCCGGTTCACAATAGGCAGCCAGTGCAGTGCCTCCAGCATCGGTCAGATGTGCTCCCGTCTAGGGAGGCACATCAGCAAACTCGCCATGGCATTGTGCACCAGCTGCAGCCTCTGGATTTGCGACAAAGGCAGCCCCATGTAGAGAGCATTATAATAGTCTAGCCTCGAGGTGACCGTTGCATGGATCACTGTGGCCAGGTCCACGCAGTCCAGGAAGGGAACCAGCTGCCACGCCAGCCTCAGGTGGTAGAAGGCCGACTTGGCAGTGGCTGCTACCTGGGCCTCCATAGTCAAAAAGGGATCCAGGAGCACTCCCAAGCTCCTAACCACCAGTGCAGGCACCAATGGCGCCCTGTCGAAGGCCGGGAGCGGGAGCCCCGACCATGGTCCACCCTGACCCAGGCAGAGGACCTCCGTCTTCGCTGGGTTCAACTTCAGCCTACTCAGCCTGAGCCACCCAGCCACAGTGTGCAATGCCCAGTCCAAGTCGTCCGGTCCAGAGCCAGACTGGCCACCCAACATCAGATAGAGCTGGGTGTCATCAGCATACTGGTGACAGCCCAGACCTGCCCTCCGGACAATCTGGGGAAGGGGGCGCATATAGATGTTAAAAAGCATCGGCGACAGAACAGCCCCTTGGGGCACTCCGCACTCAAGCAGGTGCCTCTGGGATTGCCATTCCCCTAGCACCACCCTTTGTCCCCGAACCTGGAGAAAGGAAGCAAGCCACTGTAAGGCAAGCCCCTGTATCCCCATGTCGGCAAGGCAGCGGGTCAGCAGTAGCAGTACCGCCCTGCCGCCCCGATCCAGGTGTCTCCGGAGGTCGTCAGTAAGGGCCACCAGAGGTGTCTCGGTCCCAAACCCCAGGCGAAAGCCTGACTGGAAAGGATCTAACACCGAAGTGTCATCCAGGAAGCTCTGCAACCATATCGCCACTGCCCTCTGTATTAATTTACCCAAATAGGGTAAATTGGAAACCAGCCGATAGTTGGCCAATTCGGCCAGATCCAAGGATGGTTTTTTCAAGAGAGGGCGGACCATTGCTTCCTTGAGTGCACTTGGGAACTGTCCCTCCATGAGGGACTGGTTGATAATCTCCCTCAGTGCACCTCGCAGCCCCTCGTGGCCAGCTTTAATAAGCCAGGAAGGGCACAGATCAAGGTTGCATGTGGTTGGACGTATTGTTACGAGCAACCTGTCAACTTCGTCAAGGCTGAGTGGGCCGAAGGAATCCAAACCCAGTATCACCAACGTACAAGGGGCCTCAAGTTCGCTCATTGTATCAACTGTGGCGGGGAGGTCATGGCGGAGTGCCAAGACTTTATCTGCAAAATAGCTCGCAAAAGCCTCACAGCCGATATCCAATTCCCTACTATTTGGTTTGCCCTGTAGCAATGCTGTTATAGACCGAATTGTTCTAAATAATTGTGCCAGGCGTGAGCTAGCGAACGCAATCTCGGCCGCATAATAGTCCTTCTTAGCGGCCTTGACTGCCACCTCATAGGCTTTCATAAATGTCCTATAAGATGCTCTTGTTGCTTCGTCGTGAGCACATTGCCACTGTCTCTCTAACCATCTGAGCTCCCGTTTCATAAGCCGTAGCTCCAGGGTGAACCAGGGAGCAAGCCTAGTACGGGAGTGCAGAGGGCACCTGGGAGCAATCTTGTCAATGGCTGTGGAGAGTCAGCTATGCCAGTCCTCCGCCAGCTCATCCAACAAGCCACCAGGGGGCCTCGGATCCCTTAGAGCCAACAGGAACCGCCCCGGGTCCATCAGGCTCCGAGGGTGAGCTAAAATATGCTTGCCGCCTAAACAGTTGGAGTGGGATGCTCAGATGGGCCTTCAGAGCATGGTGGTCTGACCATGGTACTGCTGAAGCAGTAATCTGATCCACTGTTACCCCCGCCGCGAAGATCAAATCGAGTGTGTGTCCAGCCTGGTGTGTGGGGGTTGTTACAAACTGGGAGAGTCCCAGCGCTGCCATGGACAACGTTAGGTCCGCCACCTGTATGGAAGCCGTGTCATTGGCCTGGACATTGAAATCACCCAGGACTATCAGCCTTGGTGTTCCAACACCCAGCCTGTTACAGCCTCCATCAGGGCCGGCAGGCTCGTGGCCGGTGCGTTAGGCGGTCGGTACACCAGCCAGATCGCCACACTCTCCCCGGCCTCCAGCACCAAGCCAACACACTCTAAACCCATGATCTCCAGTGGCGGGAGTGCCCTGAAGGAGTAAGCCTCCTGAATGAGCATTGCCACCCCTCCCCCTGGTCCGTGATTGGTGTAGAACCCAGGTGGGGTAAGTTGGGAGAGGGCTACTGGGAGAGAGATGGTGGAAGATCCAAAGCCACCCTATAGGAGTGGGGCCTTCCCTTAGCCACTTGACCTGGGGTCTGGAGAGGAATTTGATGATCGGACAGGGGACTCAACACCTGTATGTCTACTAGGGCATCTTTTTGATGTATGGGAAGCCTCCAGAGAAGACAAGGAATCTGAATGTAGGGTGTGGTGGTTGCTATGGTGCCTTTTACAGTGCCTGCTCTCCCTTTAGAAATTCCCTGTGGCTGAGGAGAATATTGCCAGGGTGCAAAGCCCTGGGTGCCAGAGGTCACTTTCGAAGCCAGGGGACTGGGCAGATATGGCAGAAGAGGCTTCTGAGGGAGCCCTTGGAAACCCTACTACAACCAATCAAAGGTGGTTCGAAAAGGCAGAAAACCCACATAGAAGTGAAAAGGTGCACTCCTACATTGAGAGGCAGGCCTGAGGGCATTGCTGCAGCTGTGCTGCTTTGAGTTGCCTGCATGGGTGCTGTGGAAACCAAAGGGGGGGCTTCCCAGCCAAACCATGGAGGGGGCCACCTCTACCAGTGATGAAACAGCCTTCTTCTGAAAATGCCTTTGTGCCTGTCACACCTGAAGCATCAGCAGGAGGGGCAGAGAGGCCTGCTTGGATGCCTGAAGGCCAAGTGGCCAAAACTGAAACCTCAGCTGCCACTGGTCCTGGGGAGAACTCTGGTGGTTAGCCACAGGCAATCATAGCCAATCACCATCCTGTGCATACTGCAAAGATGGCTCTGCCCGGGAAGGTTCTGGAGTGCAGAGCTTGAAGAACCCGCCTTGAAAGGGGCCTTGGTGTTTTCCCTCTCAGCCACTGCCACAAGAAGTGTTAAGGCTACTGAGGCAGTTGATAATTTTTAAGCCTTTTCTGGCATAGTGAATGGCTGGAAAAAACTAGTCTATCACACACTTTTGGGAGGTGTGTGGCCTACAAGGCAGAGCTGGCTAAGTGATTCTTGCCTGGCATGGGCTGGGCTTTCTGACTGGGAAAAGTCCTCTCCCTACAGGTCCTCTTAAGGATCATCTTAATTTGCATAATATGACTTTGGAGCTAGTATGAGACATAACCCTGAGGAAGATTTTTTTCACACCCACTAAAGGAGAAATTATCCCAAATCCTGAAAACTGCAGGGAAAAAAGCCATCAACAGCCTTTTGTGTAACATGCCTGAGCAACATGCCCATGTGGACACAGACAATTACCCAAGATTACAGCACAACAATTAGAGCTTCCAGGATGTTCCCTCATAGTTCAATGTGTCCAATAATGGAATCATAAATTCAGGAAGAGTCATCAAGCCATACATCTCTGATTACATTAGTTAAGCCAATCAGATAAGCTCATCTCCTGGATATACCTGCAACATTCTTACCTAGAACCCAACATCCTCCTTTTCTTCTGAGGACCAGATCTGGGCATCCTCCATCCCATCCCAATCCATCAATGAGCAGCTCTCTTTCTACCTTGGCCCAATATTAGCATGTGTTCCCCAGGCTGAATTCAGCTAATGGTGACTTCCCCCGCCCTGTTGAGACCCAGGAAAGGTGTATAAAGAAAGATGTATGAAGAAAGCATCCCAAGTGTGCTATTTCTGTAGTTGGTTCTGCACCCAGACCTTCTTCCAATAATACGAGCACCTTACACCGTATGCTCCTCTTCGAGACAGGTGGAGTACGTTTTCTGCTTTCCAGTTTGGCTTCTCTTCCCAAATTTGACACCCTCCCCATATCCTGAGTAGGTTTGAATCACTAACCTTCCAGTTAACATGGCCATGCTAGCCAGTTGCTTCACAGAGACAAGATAGGTAGTGTGTCAGCTTATGTGTCCATCCCCTATCTTTTGGCATGCAAAAAGATACATCAGAAAATAGACTGGGAGAGGAGGAGGATGGGAAAAGCAAGAGGCATGCCAAAAGATACATCGGAAAATAGATTGGGAGAGGAGGAGGTAGAGGAGGATGGGAAAAGCAAGAGACATGTCGGAAGCTGTGCTGCTATGTAGAGTGGCACAGCAGGAGTGTACTGGGCCCATATCCCCAAGGTTGATGGACTGAAATGATCCTCTGCTACTAGGTCAACCCCCTCTACCTTTTGGGATGTGGTGGAGCTCAGGCTTCAGAAGCCAAGGAAATAACATTTAGTGGGACTCTTTGCCACGATCTGCATCAGTGGTGTAGAGGTATTAGATGATATTCCATTTTTTGTGAGCTGGGATTGAGTCCTGGCTGGCGCAGAGTTTATGCTGAAGGGTAGGGGTGAATTTTCCCACAGATGTCAGAAGACACCCTCCAAATCAGTCATTTTGTCCAGGGGAACTGATCTGGGTAGTCTGGAGATGAGCTGTAATTCCAGGGGATCCCCAGGTCCCACCTGGAGGCTGGCATCCCTAATAGGAAGTTGCCTTTATTATTGAACAAGAGGCGGGACCCACGGGACCTGCAGGGGGGGAGAGGAGGAGTTCCATGTGGAGCAGTAGCCAAAGTTAAAGCTTCCTTCCCTGCCCCAGGCAACAACCACGAGCCCCGGGCCTGCCGATCTCTCCCCCCGCCCCCGCTTGCCCCGGCAAGGCCCACGTGGAGCAGAGCCACTGGGCCTGCCAAGGTTCCCAGAGCATTCCCTGTGCATGTGCAGGGAACCCTCTTTAACTTTTGGGGGGATTTAAATATCCCCCCAAAAGTTTTTTTTACTTTTCAGATTTTTCTGCACACGTGGGGAGTCCCCCAAGTTTGCGGAAAAATCTCCCTGCCCCCCAAGTGCCCCCTCCGTGCGGATTTAGATATCCGCATGAAGGAGGCCACTTGGCTATTAGTATATAGACAAGTGGAGACCCACAAGAAACCTGCGGAATGGTTATCCCATTCCTCACACCTTTGCTTCCTCCCTTCTCCCCTTACCTCTCTCACACTCTTTCTCCCTTCTGCCCCTTCCTTACTCTCTCTCTCTCTCTCCTCCATGTATTTTACTTCCTCTCTCTTTCTGACCCGTCACCATTCTCTTTGTTTTTCTGCCTCCCCACCTCTTTACTCTTTCTCTCTCTTTCTGCCCCCATCACTCTCCCAGCCTCCTGCCTGCTTCCTCTCCCCCCCACAGTAGCAGTGGCAGTGCTCTAGGAATCACAATGGATTTCCCAGCTGCAGAGATCAATTCACCTCAGAGCTGCCAGCTCCAGGTTGGGAAATTCCTGGAGATTTAGGGGTGGAGCCTTGGGACAGTGAGGCTTGGGGAGACAAGCATCCTCAGCAGGGTATAATGCCATAGACTCAACCCTCCAAAGCAGACATTTTATCCAGGGGAACTGATCTCTGTCACCTGGACAACAGTTGTAATTCTGGGTGCTCTCCAGCCCTTGTCTGGAGGCTGGCAATGGTAGTTCAAGTGAAGGAAATGGCTGGTTTGAAGGGTGGAGTCTATGGCATTATACTGGTCTGTAGTCCCTCCTCAAATCCCACCCTCCCCAGGCGCCACCACCCAAATGTCCAGGAATTTCCCAACCTGGAATTGGCAACCCTATTCCCTTCCCACTCAACAGCCAACCTACCTTTATCTGTCTTCAGCTTTCCATCTCCACCCCCCTCCCCCGCAGCCTCTACCTAGGAAAATTACAGTTTTTCTCCACAGTGGGGACTAAAGCAGCTTACGTTATTTCCTCGTTATCTGCACAACAACTCTGAGAAGTTGGTTAGGCTGAAAGTATGTGACTGGTCCAAAATCTCCCCGTCATCTTCCACCGCAAGATGGGGATCTGAACCTGGGTCTCGCAGATCCCAATCTGAAGCTCTAACTGTTACATCACAGTGGCTTTCATAGGGTGGTTGCTGCTGAACAGTAGCAAGCAGCTGGGCCTGCCTGAGTCATGCAAATCAGGTGGTATCAAGTCCCATAGAGGGTGCTGCCTAGGGATGCCAGCCTCCAGGTGGGACCTGGGGATCCCCTGGAATTACTGCTCATCTCCAGACTACAGAGATAACTTTCCATGGAGAAAATGCTTTGGAGGGTGGAGTTTATGGCATTGTACCTCACTGAGGTCCCTGTCCTCCCCAGGCTCTACCCCCAAATCTTCAGGAGTTTCCCAGCATGGATCTGGATCCGCTGACAATGGCCAGGAGGGGTAGTTGGCAACCCTAGATTGCTGCCAGTAAAAACCCTGCCTTTTACTGTTATAACCCTCCCCTGAACATTCTAATCTCTCACAGTTGATGTCTGGAGTTAGAGATCCCTGTGAAGGCCATTTCAAAAGGTATTTGGGGGAATTCAGTGGTCCCTGAAGTTTTTTTTAAACTTTTTGGATTTTTCTGCAGACTGAGAAAGGCCCCTGACTGTGTAGGAAAAGCAGCTGGGAGAGAGTGAGCTCTCTTTTGGCCGATATAAGTATCCACACAGAAACCCCCCCCTCTTGGAATTAGAATATAGATAGGATTGTAGCCTACTACAATTATTCTTAGTATCCTGCTTTTACTACATTGTCTTCTACTTTTGCAATTCCACTTACTACATTGTTTAATGCACTGCAGTGGCTCAGAGGTTAAGATGCTGAGCTGCAGGCCAGAAGGTCAGTAGCTCGGCAGTTCAAGACCTGAGTGCCGTGTGACAGAGTGAGCTCCTGTCTCTGGCCCCAGCTCCTGCCAACCTAGCAGTTCAAAAGCAAGAAATTGCAAGTAGATTAATAGGTACCACTTTGGTGGGAAGGTAACAGCGTTCCGTGTACCTCAGTGTTTAGTCATGTTGGCCACATCTCCATGGAAAAGTCTTCCGATAGCGCTGGCACTTCGACTTGGAAACAGAGATGAGCACCACCCCCTAGAGTTGGATTCGACTAACTTTCGAGCAAGGGAAACCTTTACCTTTAAATTGTTCAATAGTACACCTTGCCTTAGGCAATTTATTGTTCACATTGTCCTTTTAATTCTTTACTAAATTATTGTTCAGTAGATGTTCTATACTGTTTGAATACATTGCTTTTATTCTGTAACCTGACTTGAGTCTTGTCAAAAAATGTGGGCTATAAATAAAGTGAAAAAATTAAAGTGACAACTTGTAACTTTATTTTGTGTCGTTGGTATATTGTTCCAACCCAGATGTAAATGGAACTTTGATTCTCTGTCTTTGTACCAGAAGGGTCTTTACCATATTCCAAAACTCGCTAACCTGCTTACATGATATGTGAAAGTACTTTTCCTTGGTGGATTTAAAATGTCAGCAGGTACTGTTTGGAATGTTGTATATTTTAGCTAGGCTCTAATGGGATGTCACTGATGTGATATTTTCCTTATATATTCTTTAAATAATATGCTAATTGAAAGGAGGAACTTCATGTGACTAGATGTATTTCCCAGCCTTATTCTCGTAGCCTAGATCCTTATTCCACTTAGCGTAAGATTTCCCCCCCTTTGAATAACACTCAATTGAAGATCATGTGCCAGAGAAAAGATATGTCTGGAACTTCGTATAATCATCAAACTGTAAGTCCTCTCAGAATTCCCCCATATATCTTTTTCCCTACCAGCACTTTTAACATTAGTGTTATAATCCCTGAATATAGATACTGCCTTATTACTGAGTATTGGTTCTTTGAATGTGTCTAGCCTGGAACCCCCCTCCCCCCCAATCTCTTAAGGGACCTCAGGTTAAAGCCTTATGCTTTATCAGGCTCCCTTAAAGCAGATGCTGGGGGTGATATATATGGTAATGTGCCACTAGAATCTATACATATCAGATTTCTTCATCCATAAAAAGGTTTCCTTTTAATGAAAGTTGGGGATTCAGAGGAACTGGTAGCATATGGCAATAGATTATGATAACATTATAGCAATCTAAGAATTACTGATTAAAATCTGTTGTACAGTTGTGCTTTTAACTGAATTTTATAATTCTAGCTGTATTTTTGTTTAAATGTTTTTCATGGCCTTGTAGACCCTGAATGGGTGGAAAGGCAGCATAAAAATGTTTTAAATAAATAAATAAACAATCTACCACAATCCTTTCCTTATATATAAAAGCCAGTTGGAGTGGCAAGATTCCATGGGGTGCCAAAATCAGTTGGCTGCAAGAACTACCATTCAAAAGGGGTCCCTGGCCACTGGCTGCATTCCCTCGCTGCATTCCCTCAGTCCCGCTCACAGAGCCGCTAGCCAGCATCTTGGCCTAAGTCTTGAGGGAGCTGGCGAATGGGATGGGCTGGGTGGTGAGTCCACTCTTCTCCTCTGCCCACTACCAGGTGGGCCCTTGCTGGGGGGGAGGGCCATGACTGGCCTCACTGACCTACCAGGGCCTTTGCCGGGCGGGCTGCTGGCAGCCGGCCACACCTGGTGGCTGCTCGCTGTGGGGAAGGGCTATGGGGACTCTGGCCACTGGCTGACGTGGCGCCAGCCCGAACATGCCCCATGATTTGTCCAGGTGCGGGGTCTGCTCCTCTTCCCTGCCCACTCCCACTTCAACCCCTGTTGCCTGTCAGATTTACTGGTAGACAGCTCTCTCTCCTGAGGAAGACACTTCTCTTGGCTCCTGTGAGGGACTAACTGTCCCCTCAGTGGCCATTGGTAGGCAACCAAGCTTGCTTCTGTCAGTAAAAAGACAATGGACTTTCAGCATAACCCCCTCCCCTGCCCACTGCCAGCTTGGCCACTTTCCTGTCAGAATAAATTGAAAACGGCTCTCTCTCTTGCTTAGCTGCACCATGGCTGGCTGGCTAATGAGATGGGCCAGCAACCATCAAACCATTCTCTTCAACCCCTGCTGTGCAGCTGACTTTTACCCTAGGGCTGCCAATCTCCAGGTGTGACCTGGAGATCTCTTGCCATTACAATTGATCTCCAGATGACAGAGATCAGTTCCCCTGGAGAAAATGGCTGCTTTGGAGGGTAGACCCTATGGCATTATACCCTGCTGCATCCTTCCACCCCCCCACCCCCAATGCTGCCCTCCACAGGATCTACCCCCCAAATCTCCAGGTATTTCCCTCATTAGAGCTGGCAGCTGTACTTTTTCCTCAGTGCCTGTTGCTAGGTAACCAAGCTTGCTTCTGTCAGTAAAAGGCCCTTTCCACACCTATGTTGGCCTTTGGGAGAAAACTCATTGGGGCCAGTCCTGATAGGGTTGCCAACTCCAGGTGGAAAATTCCTGGAGATTTGAGGGATGGAGCCTGGAGACAGTGAGGTTTGAGGTACAATGCCATAGACCCCACCCTCCAAGCCAGCCATTCCCTCATGGGGAATTACAACTGCTCTTCAGATGGCAGATATCAGTTCCCCTGGAGAAAATGGTGGACTCTGTGTTATTATACCCTGCTGAGGTCGCCACAGCAAATTGACGCTGAGTGCCCAAGGCCAGGGCACTCTTCCAGAGCCTCTTTTTAGAGCCTGTTGTATTTATTTCCACAACAGGCCTTATTCTTAGTAAAATAATAAAGTCTTGTGGAATCTTGGACACATTTTATTGTTGTGGGATACTTTTGAATGGTTCAGAACCCATTTTGTCAGCTGCATGAAGTGGCTGCCTAAATGGGTAGTTATATTTTTTATTTTCAACAAAGGTACACATTTAAAAAATCGTTGTAAAGCTGATGGGTAGATAATAGCCATTCTGGGAGGGAAGTACTGAATTTTTCTATGATGGTCAAGTTGATAAGCATTGTATCCTCTGATTTAGGAGGAGGAGCAGCTGGGCTAAAATTCCTTCTCTGCATTGGATTGCCTATATTGATTTCAGTGGGCTTAAAAGGCTATAGCTTCTTAGGGTGGGACTGTACACTTAGTCTCATCCCCAGTCAACTGAATCTTTTGCTGCAGAGATCCAAATTCCAGATTCGGAATACTTTTTGACCGTGTTATGTGCCTTTTCCAAAAGAGATTAAGTGATATCATTTAAGAAAGATCAGAAGAATGGCACTGGAAAAACTTTGTGCCCATTTACTGCACTACTTAGTAAATTATTATTTTGTACTTTGTTAGTTTATGGCATAAATCTCACTGTATGCCCACCTTTTTTCCTCTTGCAAGGGCAAAACAAATGCCAAATTAATAGTCAAAGTATGTCAAGAGCAAGCCCTCCAACAATCATTGTTTTAACTATAGTTTCATATATTTGTGTTGTCAAGGAAAAATGGTAGGCACATAGGAAGCTAATAAATGGCCCTTTCTCTCATAGTTTTGAAGTATAACTAAACTTGGCTAGTTCAGCTAAAGAAATCCCTCAGTACAGTATACACTCTCAGATTACACAAACATCACCAGAGCCAGGCTTTGGTGTGTATAGCTTAGCAACATACTTAGCAACCATAACAAATAAAAATATTATGGTTCACAGTTTCATTAAAGTCTGCAGTGGGATTAAAAACATTTTGGAGTGTGTTCTTACTTCTTGGATCTAGTAAAAGTGTTTTAATATGTCCTTCAAGATGTCTTATCTATAATTTACAATTTTACTACAATTTGCTTACTTTTGAGCTGCACTGATTTTGTAATGAAATCAGTAAAACTCAGTTTGGTTCTGCAATTCTTTTGGTGTCATGACTGCCTTTAGGTAAACTGAATGTATTTCTGAGCAGAAGTGGAATTTTGTATGCCTGCCTTCAGTTCTTGAACCATTTTTAATTTGAAGTTCATTTTAATATATAATATTAAACAGTATCAATAATGTGAATGGTCTTTTACAGAACCAGGTAACAAATGTGATTCCCGCTCAAAAAAATTCACTGTTGATCTGCTTTCAGAAAACATAGGTGCACCTGCCTATATTGCATGATGTATTGAAGTAAATTGCAAGAAGCCAGGGGTATACCATGATTACCGAGGTTGCAATCCCTGCTTAAGATGGTCTTGTCACTGCCTCACAGAGTTGTAGTTGAAAATCAGTAGTTTAAATGAAAAACACACAAATTAGTTATTCTTTAAAAGGGTGTGGCTATAGAAGAGATCACAGAAGGCCTACTGTGAGGGCTTCTGGCCCAGGCTCAGGTTGCAGAGGTAGCTTTGATTACAATGGCTCTAAAGAAGGAATATGTCTAGTCTCTTATGTCTTTTGGTATGAGTGTATAGTAAAGGTAAAGGTTTCCCTTGCTCGAAAGCCAGTCGAATACAACTCTAGGGATGCGGTGCTCATCTTCGTTTCCAAGCCGAAGAGCCAGCACTGTCCAAAGATGTTTCCATGGTCATGTGGCCAGCATGACTAGATGCCGAGGTGCATGGAATGCTGTTACCTTCCCACCGAAGCGGTACCTATTTATCTACTTGCAATTTCTTGCTTTCGAACTGCTAGGTTGGCAGGAGCTGGGACCAGAGACGGGAGTTCACTCTGTCATGCAGCACTCGGGTCTCGAACTGCTGAACTACAATGCCATCATGGGTTGCTTCCACACAGGGATTTTTCCCTGCGCAGAAAGCAGGAAGCCCCTATAGTAAAGGGGAGCATCCAGATGATGTCATGCCCACGAATTGGGCATGATCATGATGTCATGATCTGTGCACAAATTGTCTGGCTCCCCTCTCTCCATTCTGGAGAAAATATAAAACTAATTTTCTCCAAAGAGCCAACTGTGGGGTGGATGGCTGGGGTGGGGTGTCCATGTGGACACTCTCCTGTCGATGACATATTTATTTATTTATTAGTTTTGATTTATATCCCGCCTTACCTGCACAGGCAGGCTCAAGGCGGTGCACAGCAGGCTAAAATACAATAAAACACAGATGCATAATGCAATACAATAAAATTTACAGAAACACACAGTATAAATACAGAGTGAAATTAAGTGCAGATGGCGAGTACTGTATGATGGTCCAATGTAGCAAGACCAGTATCCATAATTGTTCTTAATGCCAGTAACATGAGGGCCATAATTATTCAGATTAGAATACATGGGTAAGGGAGGTGAAGTGAAGTGCCACATTCCCATCCTCACCCCCATCAACCCTTTAAAGGCATCCCCCCTTTCCCTTTCAAAGGATGCTACAATTTTACAGCATAGCTTGGTAGAGAAAGGGACAAGTGAGGGGAAAGGCCCCAGTGAAATCACCATCCTGTCTGTATTTTTGTGTAGACACAGGGGGTAAAGGGGGGGGGGGAGCAGAGATGCTGCTATGAACTGGGTTTGTGTGGATGCTATTTCTGCCTGGTCCTGCACTGCTTGCTGCTGTCACCATAGTGGAGAGGATATGTTTTTCCACACACACACACCACTGCGTGGATGCAGCCTTGGTCACCAAACTCTTTGCAATAATTTCAGTACTCTTGAGTGGACATGGGGCTCCTTCCTGATGGTTTGGCTAACTTGCTAACATAACGGATGTCAAGATCTGTAGATCCCATTTGTCCTGTAATGTGCTTTCCTGGACTCTCTGAAGGCCTTCATGTGAGACGGCTAACTTGTTCAATGCTTTCCAGCTCCTGTTGTCCTTCTTTCACTTCAGTTATCACACAGGCTAGCCCTTCTCTATGGATTTCCTGTGGCAAGACTGTCTTGAAGGAGATCTGTATGTCTGTTGAATGGCATTGCTGTTTGAGCAGCAGCCATTGCAGCCATTTAGCAAAAGCTAATTTGGACGTTGCAAATCTTTCCCCCCTTCTCTCCCCATCCCAGGCGAGTCTGTCTTGCTGTTGAGTTCAGTGCAATAACTGAGCTCCTTTCTCAGTGTAAAATGGCACATGCCGCTCTGCACAGGGATGCTGCCAACTTGTACACATTCACTCCTCACATATGCTAATGTGTCTGCCCTTTTGTTTGCCTCTTATATGTGCACCCTGGGTTCTGACACAATGATCAGACCCAGCTTCTCTCCCACTTCGCATTTATTGCTTGAAATTGCTGCAGTCCCTGAGTCTCTCCCCCCCCCCCCACTGGTATGCCAGTCTGAGGACCCACAAAACTAAATGACCCCGGACAATTCCCCCATGCAGAAAAGAGTGGGTAATCATTTTCCTGCTTTCTCTCTGTTTCCTTAATCCTTAGCTTACTTTTTGTCCCCTTTCCCTTATTTTTTGCGGTGATGCACTACTCTGTGAGTGGATGCCAGAACTGGATACTGGTATTGATGGGGTGCGGTATTTTCTGCAGACATGTACTGAAGTCTGTATTGCAGTAATTGCTTGCCTGTAACTATGGTTCTCCTCAGTAAATTCCTTATGACTATTTCAACTTATTACAGCCTCTGCTGTTCTTTCTAAACCTGGCTTGGAGCTCTGTCACTTTCCATTTCAATCCTAAACCACTGGACGTACAATTTTAATTCCTTTCCATTTGAGCCTGAATGTGAGTGCTGTTCACATGAACTGAAGTGTACTTGTTGAAGCTTGAGCACATTGGTTTCACTGGTGAGATCATACATTTAGCCTCTCCTCTTCTTGGCATGTGATTGTGATGTCACATTCTTCTCTGTGACCTGTTTGCAGTTCAGTGGGTCCCATGCTGCTGCCTAAGAGTTAAGAGTGGGACCTGGGCCTATAAAGGTTGAACAGCACTGGCTTAGAATATTTGTTGACTTTGGCATGATGAGTCCTCCTTCCACACCTTCTGCATATAGTGTCAAATTAGGCATTTGCTAGCATCATGTTGTTCAAGTTGTCCGATGCCGAGGAATGGTGGGCGGGATGGTGCAGCCCCCTAAATACTGGCCAGGCACTCCCACCCACCCCGATGCCCAAGACTTGGCTGATAGGGCTGACAACAGGTCAGGCGAGCCCCAGTTTCCCACATCTGGTGCCACCCCATCCCCTCCAGCCATCTGGAGCTGTCTCCCCTCCCCTCCCCGCAGTCCCGCAAAAGGGCCCCCAGATAACTCGGGCCTGGCTTGCTAGAGTGTCCATCATTTTGATGTTGCGATCCACTGGGCTCATCATTGTTCTTGTGTGATGGATTTTGCAGGTCACTGTGTTTATTTTTGTTGATACAATGCATGCTTTCAATTTCAGATGGCTTTTTATTAGCATTTGTTCACTAGTTTTGCAATCTATGACATCTCACAGAGTTAACGCAGGGTTTTAATTCTGAACATTCTCACATGTGTTCCTTTGTCCTTAATGTCTATAATCAATCTGTTTCTGATAAATTCTTCTTGCAGAGTTCCATATGCATGTGAAGCTGGCATTGTGCACAGTTAGGGAACAAGACTGCTGGTTTCAGCAGGTGTTCTAGCTCACATATATTAAGGACTGAGTACAAATATGTAACATTTCTGGTCGGTTCAAAATACTTTTTGCAGGGCTTTTGATTTTTTGTTCTTTGCTGCTGGTCCATCCAGATGTTGGTGGAGCTGCTGACGTTCCCATCATAGCCCAGACTTTTTTGATTTTACCATCTCATCACCCTATTGCACTTTTCTAATCTTCTCATTGTGCCCTAAGGAACATCCAGTTAATGAAGATTTTATCATGTCCGTAGGCCCAGGAACTGGAATCAGCCTGGCTGCCATTGGCAAAATACTGGCTTGTTCCATTTATCTGTTTGTTCAGCTTGAAAACAATGCTGCTTGAGCCTTTTGCCCTTAAAAAAGCACTTTTAATTCTGACGTTGTGTTTTAATGGCGTGAATATGAAGACCTGGTTCCAGTGACTTACAGATAATGTGTCAGACTGTTGAGCTCCGGTTTCTGACACCTCAGTCTTCTGAACAGTCTCCCAGAGTTGCATTTCCAGTTCTTGCGCAAGTCAGATAAGATCTTTGCTGCAGGTCCCCCTGCTGGATGGGAGTGCTCTCCTAGCAAGGGCCCCTAAAAACTGCAATAATGCATTTGCATGTCCTCTAGCTTTAATATAGAATTGGAGAGCTGCTTGTTACAACAGATAGAAGGAAATGAAGCGACTCCATTGGGGCTGGAGTTGTTGATGCTGCAGAACATCTTCCTACTTCAGAGCCCTTTATGCAACAGGTGGTTGGTTGCTTCCCACTATTTAGAGTAACAGTCATCCAGAACCTTACAGTATGTAAGGACAATGTAGTTGAAATGGAAAAAGACACCCAAGCTCCATAGCTGTTCCAAAGCAACCTCCAGAGAAAGAAAAGAAAACCAGTCCTATGTTTACTTAGAAGTGTTCAGTGGAGTTTACTCCCAAGAAGGTGTGTACAGAATTGTGCAGCTTACTCTATACATGTTTACTCTAAAGTAAGTAGAATGGGGCTTACTCACAGCTAAGACCCATAGCCTTAGAGTGATCTTCTGCTTTTTACTTTCCAATATTTTTGTAGCCTGTGAATTTTGTAATGCTGCAATAGACCTGGCAGAAGGTTTTTTTTCTTTGGTAAAGCAGATGCCTAATGTGATATAAATAGGTTTAGGGTGAAACGTATTAGAAACCTTGCTTTAATAGGGGAAAAAAAATAAAACTATGAGCACACAAGAATTTTTAAAAAACCCTTCCAATTAATTAATGGCACTTTTCTTTTCCATGAGGACCTTCTTTTTTATAAACTTTCCTTAAATAATGTAGCTGGTATTTAAACATGTCGTGCTCAGCTATCAGAAATTTTTCTAACTTTGGAGAGTCAAGTGATAATAATAGGTGCAATCCAGCTATAGTTCAGCTTTTAAAAAGTTCTGTTGATTCCATTGCTGTCCAGTGAGGTAAATTGAACTTAAAATGCTTAACCTTGGCTTAATTGTGCCTGTTTTAGCTAGTGTTTATATAGTGTTTCTATTCTACTCATCATCTCATATACATTAGCACATTCATATTTACAATAACTCTATAATATTGGGATAACCTACCCTGCTCTGAGAAACACATTTAAGAACATAAAAAGAGCCCCACTTGATGAGACCAGTGATCCATCTAGGTAGGGATGCCAGCCTCCAGGTGGGACCAGGGGATCTCCTGGAATTACAGCTCATCTCCAGACTACAGAGATCAGTTCCTCTGAAGAAATGGAAGCTTTGGAGGGTGCACTCTATGGCATTGTACCCCACTGAGGTAGGGTTGCCAGACCCCACCCAGAGGAGGCGGGGGTCTCCCTTTACCAGGCCCCATCTCCCTGCTGCTGATCAGCTAGCCAGCGGGGGGTGGGGTGGGAACTTACCCTGAAAAAGAGGGAGATCCATCTGATGCGCAGTGCTGTGTCTAATGTCACTGACCACGTGACCCGGAAGTAACATCATCACATCTGGGGTGTCGGGGCAATGGTCTGGTATTTGGGCAAAAACTCTGTGATAGAAGCCAAATTTATCAGGTGCCATCCCCAAATATCCTGGGGTTTCCCAACCTGGATTTAGTAGCTCTACCCCTCATCCCCTGCTGGTGGCCAGGGGGGACCTGGCAACCGTACATCTAGGTCGGAATGCCCTAGAAGGTCTGCAAACTGGGCCACAGAGGCCAGTACTGTTATATGTTGTTGCTCCCCCATCAATTCAAAAGTATCCTGCCTCTGAACACAGAAGTTCTGTTTATGACTATAGATCCATTAATGGATCTGTCCTCCCTGAATTAGTGTAAATGATAAGAAGAATAGAAATCTTTCTCTCTGCTCTCTAGGAGCAGGACTTCTTCCACTGTTGTCCTAATACTGTGGAATGTGGTTGCCAGGAAGTCAACTTGACCCTGTCGTTCACTCTCTTTTGGGACTGACAAAATTACCCTTGTACTGCCAGGCTTTTAACTTGCTGTATATTGCTGACATTGATCTGTAGTAAGTATTGAATCTGCTGCTGTTGATTTGTTGATCCATTGATTTGTTTTTATTTTAACAGATTTTTACCTAGTTTTGATGTTGTAAAGTGCTGTGTAAATTAGATGAAAAGCAATAGAGAATATTTTATATTATTATTATCCCCTGTTATAGACATACATCGATAAGTTGGCCAACTTCAGGTTAGGAAATTCCTGGAGATTTTTGGGGGGTGGAGCCTGGGGAATGCAGGGTTTAAGGAGAGGAGGGATTTCAACAAAGTATAATGCCATAGAGTCCACCTTCCAAAGCAGCCATTTTCTACAGGGGAACTGATCTCTACTGGAGATCAGCTGTGATTTTGGGAGATCTCCAGGCCCCACCTGGAGGTTGGCAACTCTAGACACTAATAAACTTTAAAGCAAAAATACAGTCTTGAGATACAGATGTTTTCTATAGGAAAAATTTCCTTCAGATAAACACCATTATCTGACAATGCATTCAATATATGTAAGTAAAAGCTGAAAGAACAGTGTGGGACTGTGCTGGATCCAAACTGATCTAATATACTAGTGTCCTTAAAAGATCAGTGTGAATTAAACTAACTTGACACAATTTTTTTTTAAATTTCTTGGAGAACTCCCACACTCAGGGGCTTAAGGACTGATCTAGTGCCAGCTGAACTTGAAGCAATATTTCCATTTAATTCTAGATCATGTCCTGGTAGTTTAAGCTTTAATAATTCTTACAGTACGCATTTTCAGAATAGCCAGGAACTTGCAATTCCAGCTGAACAGCAGTGGAGTTTCTCTGCTTGTATTTATGTAGTGCCGTATGTGCTTTGCTTTGGCTTGTAAGATCATATTCTTACATAACTCATCACAAATCTGCCACTTCTGTCAAATTCTATTGCTGTGATCCTCAACCAAGAGCTAGACAAGTTTGGTCAAAACAACGTGTTAATTTGCACTAGGACTATGGGGCACAGTTAGCCTTGCATAATGAGGTATTGTGTCCAACTAGTGCAACAAGAGGAAAGCTCTAGCAAAGTAGCTCCCATATAACATAAACTGTTGATACCTGGGTGTCAAGAACTTTGGTTCACTCAAAATGGAGTTTGCTTTAGAAGTCTGGTTCAGTCTGGCTGCAGCCTGCTCTCATTATGTTCTCTTTAAGTCTCCTTAGTTTCACACAGACATGCTGGGGAGAGTGACTATCTCTATACCTGCAAGATAACAGCTCCACTCTGGCCTTGGCTCATTAACATTCCAAAGCAATTAAGTCCTGTGGGAAGAGGGCGGTGGTGTGAGACTGCAGACCACATCACCTGCTCTTCTGACATGACCAGAGACCAAGGAAATCATCCTTTCACTGCTTGGCCTTCTTGTATCTGGAAGACATTGCTTGAACCCTAATTGGTGCAGAGGCCTAGCAACCGATTGGAATTCAAACAATAAATAACCTGCTTTAACATTCATTCAGGGGGCATGATGGTGTTGCATGTGAAGCTGACATGTAGCATTGCCTTGCTCACCACATGGCCATCTTGAAAACTCTGACTGCTGAAGCAAACCAGCCTGGTGTTTGGGACTCTGGAGATGGAGTACGCTTTGGACAGAGAACTGAATGGGTAGCATCTTGTTCTTAGAGAACCAAGGTTCTACAAGTGTTTAGCTACTATGTTAATCCTAGTTTTCTTGTTTTTGAGTAATTGTGCACTTTTATTTTGCATTTAATAAATATATTTTATTTACCAACTTCTGGTTTGTGTCTCCATTGCTGCAATAAGACAATCTGCTGTGAGCCAACCTCACAGGGAGGATTCCCTAGCTAAGCCCGGTAAGGTCAGGAGCTTGTCCTTCGACTCTTGACTGGAGGGACAAAAAAAAGACTGGTGGTAGCTGTTATGTCTTGTTTGTTATGATGCATTGCATTGTCAGGGTTCTGGTAGTTCAATCCCCTCAATCTTATTGGCTGCCTAATAGAGACTCCTTATTGGTCCTGAGGCCAATCCAGGGAACCAATCACAGAGCCCTGCTTAGGTCCAATGAGACTGCATGTAAATAGTTACAATGTATATAGTTAAGCTGTTGAAACCCTATAAGTTGAGTGCCGCTCTTTCTAGAGCTGTCCCAGAGCTGAATGATGTCTGAAATAAAAGCTTGCATTTGGTTCATCGTCTCTTGACTTCAATACTTAAAAGTAGCACTACCTGGTTAAAGATGTTCAGGTGCCTTTAACCCTCTTTGAAATCTTGACTAGCCAGCCTCTTGACGAAGAGAATCTCCAGCCCAGCCAGGGCAGCAGGGACTCCTTTTTTTCTGAACTAAATTGGAGGAATGTTTAATTTTTACACTCCAAAACAGGGGTCTTCAAACTATGGCATGTGGGCCACATGTGGCCCACCGAGGACATTTATCCGGCCCGCTGGGTGTTTTTGCCGCCGCTGCCTGTCCTCCGATTCCAGGGCCAGTTCATTCACTAGACGAGGTTAGGCGATCACCTATGAGTGCGTGGGCCTGAGGGCGCAGATTAGGCCTTCAGTCCCGCCCCCTCTCCCTCACCAAAAGCCCGCCCTCTTGAAGCCTCTCAGGAGCACTCAGGAGTCGAGGGAGCAGTCCAGTCCTTCTGCTGCCTGTTTCTGGCTGCCCTGCCCCCTCTCTCTTTCCCTCCCTCTCCAAAAGCCCGCCCTCTTGCAGCCGCATGCATCAGAGCACTCTGGAGTTTGTAAGGGAGCACATGCAGTGCTCGTGCGCCTACCTCGACGCTGTTTCCCACAACAAAAGCCTGAACTGTGCACTGCACACACACACACACAGAGCCGGATTCCAGCTGCAACTGCAAGGCGAGTGGGGCCAGCCCAGGGGTGGTCGGTTGGTTGCCGCCTTGCCAGGGAGCAGTGGGGTTGGGGCGGCTACAGCAGGCAAGTCAAAGGGTGGTGGGATGGGAGGCTGGCTACTGGTGGTGGTGACGAGCTATCTTGTTTTTTCTCCTCCCCAGCCTTAGCCATGCCTGCTGGGGGGGGGGGAGAGAGCCTCTATCTGGTCCAGAGAGGCCCCTGGTCTCAAAGGAGAGGGGAAAGGGGCGCATTGGTGCTTTCCCTCCCCGCGCCTGACTTTGGTGTGCCGCTGGCGGAGACTCTCTGAGACGGGGAGCCGTGCCTTCTGCTGCTTCTTTGCTGTGTGCCCGACTGTCCTGCCTGGCTAGCGGGGGCTCAGAGTAGTTGGGGGGGGGAGCAATTTTCAGAGCCTTTGGAGTTCTCTTTGGGTTAGCAACCGCTGCTAAGAAGTTGCCCAGGGGGGGCGGGGAGGAGAATTCCGAGTGGGAAAAGAGCTGCCTGAAACCTCCAGGCTCCGAAGGAACTTTTATTTTCTTTGTGTGTGTGTGTGTGTGTGTGTGTGTGTATGTGTGTGTCGGCTGGCCAGCTGGCCGGCCAAAAGAAGTGACACCACCACCTCCCCCCCCCCCCCACGCCTGCTGCAATGGGGGAGGGGAGAGGAGAGAGAGAGACTCCTTGCAATATGTGTGTGTGTGTGTGTGTCCAGCCAAAGGAAGCTACGCCCCCCGCCCCCTGGGGCGGGGATTGAATGCAAAAGCGTGGAGATGCTCCAGGACTCAGAAAGTCAAGAGGAAGGCTCCAAGCCAGTCTGATAGGGTTGCCAGACCCCAGTGGGAAAATTCCTGGAGATTTGCAAGTGGAGCCTGGGGAGGACAGGGACCCCAGTGGGGTCCAGTGCCACAGAGTCCACCCTCCAAAGCAGCCATTTCATCCGGGGGAACTGGTCTCTATAGTCTGGAGATGAGCTGTAATTCTGGGGGATCCACAGGTCCCACCTGGAGGTTGGCACCCTCAAGCCAGATCCAGCAGCTGGGGTTAGCAGAGCATAGCGGGGGGTGGGGGGTGGGAGAGCTGTACCAAGAGAGAGAGAGGGAAATAAGAAAAAGTGGAGGGTGTATCTTACTTTTCCTGGTGTCCTGTGTACTCTCCATGCTGATGGGGAAAGGGCCAAGAAATGGAAGCAAACAGGGACTCTCAGTCTGGGGAAAGTGATGCTCTGTATTCTTGGTGCTTGGGGGGGGGGGGGAGGCAACAGTGGGAGGGCTTCCTGCCCCCACTGCTGGACCTTCTGAGGGCACCTGGTGTTTTTGGCCACTGTGTGACAGAGGGTTGGACTGGATGGGCCACTGGCCTGATCCAACACTGGCCTCTCTTATGTTCTTATGGGAGCTTTTCCTTGGCAACCCTTTTTTGGACCTTTCATAAAGGAGTGAAGGACCTCTGAGCATGTGTAGCTCCCTCCCCCAAAAGGCAGGAAAACAGGAGGGATGTGTCTGTGGGTTTGTGTGATGCGGCCCTAGTGAAAGATAATCGCCAGGCTTCTTTCCCCCCCATTTGCCCTTTGACAACAAGCAGCTTTCTTAAGTCAACACATCTTAAGCCCATGAGTGGCTATTAGAAGAAGAGATTGGATTTATATCCCGCCCTTCACTCACTTAGAGTCTCAGAGCGGCTTACAAACTCCTTTCCATCCCCCTCCCCACAACAGACACCCTGTGAGGTAGGTGGGGCTGAAATAGCTCTGAGACAACTGTCCTTGAGAGAACAGCTGGTACAGAGCTGGTACAGATTTTTCCAGGTATTACACAGGATTGTCCAAGGTCATCCAGCAGATGCAAGTGGAGGCATGGGGAATCAAACCCTGTTCTCCCAGATTAGAGTCTCTGCACACTTAACCACTTGTTCCCGTTTTGTTTTTTTACTTCAAAATAAGATATGTGTAGTGTGCATAGGAATTTGTTCATAGTTTTTTTTAAAACTATAGTCCGGCCCGCCAGCAGTCTGAGGAACAGTGAACTGGCCCCCTGTTTAAAAAGTTTGAGGACCCCTGCTCCAAAACATACAGTTTCCCAGTCAGCACCCTGAACAGTGGACAAGAGTCCTCCTTCAAACTAGGGGAATGCCCAGGTAATTCTGCCTGCCTGCATACTTCCCCCCTCCCCCTGGCCACTTTTCCCTTCCACCCTAGGCTCCAACCCCTTTCCCAAAGTGCCTTTCTTTTATTCAGACTGATTGGGACAAGTCAGGGCATGGCAGCTGCAGAGGACAAACCCCAGGGAAGCCAGCCGTAGCCAGGCAGGAGGTGTGTTACAGTCCAGAGCTGCACATCTTTTTGCTAGTGAAGTTGGAACCCAACCACCCTATCCCTGTTTTCTGCGTGATTGCAATAGATCTTTTAAACACATGGATCTGCTGTTTGGCGCTTAGTTATTATACAGTGCAATCCTATCCATGTTTACTCAGCTAAGTCCCACTTACTTCGGTGGTGCATTCTCCCAGTTAAGTGTGCATAGGACTTCATGCTAGGAAAACCATTGCAAAGAGGCAGCATCAGGGAGAGGACTTGGACTTCATGCCATGATTGTTGGCCTTCTAGGGCAGCCGATTGGCTGCTCTGTGAAACAGGATGCTGGATCAGATGGGCTGCTGGTCTAATCCAGCAGGGCTCATTTTATGTTCATAGCAAGGCCAGCTCTGGGGAGTTGCTGGGTCTATCATGCAGCCCTTAGAGGTACAAAAGGATCCCAAGGGGAAGAAAGGTGGTGATTTTGGTTGGTAGGAAGGTACAAATGCCCATAAGGAATGTAGGAGTAAGAGTAGTTCACCATTCCAAATGTTTTAAATTGCAGATTAATGTATGATTGTACAAACTCTCCTAAAATGATGCACTGGACAGATGGGGACGGGGGGAATCACATCCTTTAATGTTCATTTAAATTCTTTGAGGAAATTTCTAGCGTGAAAATGGAGTGACTGAGAAAGTTGACTGCACTATCAGTCCTGTGGTTGTTAACTCACAAGACTCCAGAAAGAAGGAAAGTAAGTATATGGTGCAGGCTTTGAAAGGAAGAATCAAGGAAGAGATAGAGAGAGCCTATAACACTTCCTGCTTGTGCTGTCTGGACTGTGAGGGAACAGAAAGCCTGCTCCTGGTATGTGTTAGGTCTCCTGAGGCTGTTGGGTTCTGGGACTCCTCACCTCTTCCATACAACAGAACCTCACAGACTCAGGACTACCACTAACGAGTGTCTCAAAACAATCTTCTACAATAAGAAGGATAACTGCTACATTTCAAACTTTAAATAGAGCCTCTGTCAAGGATATGATGTCATTTATTAGTCTAACCATGAGACTTCCAGGCAAACGCGCCATTGTATAAACTCTCCTTAGGTTTTCGGGCAGAATTTTAGATTATATTTTTTTTTCAGACTTGGCTGCCTCTCAGAGTATACAGAAATGGACTGTGTTTACATGAATGGGTCCAGTATGAAAATAACTCCAGTTAATTTATATAGTTATAGTTAGTCTTTTAAACGCGAGCCCTTTAAAGAGATATTTCCTAAAATAATAATGATATTATTTATTTCCTAAAATAATTCTATAAAAGCAGTAGACCATTGAATTAACTCCGCAGACAACCACTGAGTGGGGGTGGGATCACACCATCTGTCCTCACACCCCCCTTCTATGCATTTGTCTGACAGTGTACAAATGCAATTTGGTACACTACAGCTCCTGCAAAGACAGCCTATACAGGTACCTGTTGTATCCGAAAATCAGAGGATATAGACGATCGTGAGCATGTAGCGGTTGGGGGGGGGGAGGGGAGGAAGACAGCTGTCACAATTAGGGTTGCCCACTCCAGCTTGGGAAATCCCTTCATACAACCAAGGATTTTTCAGGAGTCTTTATCAGTGACAGGATCTTGCTTCTGAAAAATGCCACAGACAAAGAAAATCATCTCCAGGCCCCCTTCAGAGTAGAGCTTTCAGACAACTTTTACAATTCTTGGGTTTTCGTGCATTTTATAATGTTCTGGCCATGCCATTCTATGCAAAATTGCCATCTCTGGTTTTTTGGGGGGGATTTATTTATTTAGCATATTTCTATGCTGCCTCTTTAGAGTTATGCTTGAGGCACCTTACAGTTAAAATAATGCAACAAAAACAATATAGTTAAAATAATACAAAACAATTAGCATGCCACTGGACATGAACAGCATAAAAACTGTCCATAAAACAAGCAGATAATTAAAGCTGGTAAGATATAACTCCTAATTAAAAGCCTACATTAAAAGATGTGCTGGCACTTAAAAGAAGGTAAAGTAGGTGCCAGGTAAACTTCAAGAGGAAGGACATTCCAGAAAGGTGCCACCACAGAAGCTGCCCTGTCTCTATCTGTCACCCACCTCCCCTCTGAAGACAGGGGCACACTGAGCAGGCAGATCTTAGTTGGTGGGCTGGATAGTATGGGTGGAGAAAGTCCTTCAGGTACCCTTGCATCAAGCCTTTAGGCCTTGAAGATTACAGTCAGCACTTTGCATTGTGCCTGGAGAAAATGGGTAATCAGTGCAGATATATAGCCTAGCACTTGGTGGTAAGCAATGAGGCCCTGATTAATGAACTGTTATGGCTATTCCAAACTCCTGGAATATGTCTCAGGACCAAAGGTCACTTGCACACAGGTTGTTTGTCCTGGGATGGATGCTGTTGGGATGTGTTTTTTCCCTGCTTTCCTTCAACACTGTGGTGCTTTTGTGTGCTACTTCTTTCCTGCAATTTCCCCCGAACCTGCTTTGCTGTGATGTTTTGGGGACAATTGCAGCAAGGCCAGGGTGGCACCATGTGGAATGGAAAGTCTGGATCTTGCTGGTCTTAGCAGCACTGGCAACATTTCCCCCTGCCCCAGTTCTCTGTGACAACCACTTCCCACCATGACTAGCGAGCGTTTTTGTTTTTTTTAAATCAGCAATTGAATATTGTTATATTTTTAAAATGTAATAGCATTCTGTCTATCAAGTTCTCTAAATTCCCAGCTTTCATTTTTAAAAGTCAGTCTCTAGCACCTTTTGTAGCAGCGATATGGCTCCCCCCTTTATATCTGCCAACGAGAGGGGATAGAGGCTTACTTTAACACCCACAAAAAAAAGAAAGCTAGGAATTCAGAGAATCTCACTGTTTTAACATTATAATACTATAATGATATTCAATTGCCAGTTTTAAAAAAACTGGAAGAGCTCCCAGTGGTGTGTGTGTGGGGTATGGCTGATGCTAGGGGACTGAGGCAGGGGGAATGTGTATGCATTCATTTAGTTATTTATATCCCACTTTTCTCCCCATGGTTGAGACTCAAAGCAGCTTATAACACCTCTCCTCCACTCTTTCACAACAACAACCCTGTAAGATAGGCCAAGCTGAGAGTTTGTGAGAGGCCTAGTGAGCTTCCATGGTAGAAGTGGGGATTCGAACCCAGGTTGCCCAGGGTCCTCGTCTGCCACTCTATCCACTACACCATATTGGCCTACCCATGAAAGCCCCATTGCTGCTGCACTGTATTCGTAGCAGCAACAGGAAAACCACACAGGTTGTTCTGCGTGAAAAACACCAAGGTGTCAGAAGGTCTATTATCAGATCACCAGAGGGATTTTTTTAAAAAACAGCATGAGTAAGAGGGTGGGATTTGGATCAGAGCCATGGCGTGGGAAGAGAGGAAGTAAGCTCTTTCCCTGGCATCATTTTCCCTATCGCAAACAACCCAAACATAAAGGTACCTCACAGATAAGTTGTCTGCTTTCCCCCAGTGGGGCAAGTAACAACTCTATGAGGCTGTTTGAAATTGAGAAAATGGGTCAAGGAGAAGAGGAGGAGGAGGAAGAGATTGGATTTATACCCCACCCTTCACTCAGAGTGGTTTGCAGTCTCCTTTCCCTTCCCCTCAACAGATGCCCTGTGTGGTAAGTGGGGCTGAGAGAGTTCTGAGAGAACTGTGACTGGCCCAAGGTCACGCCAGCAGCTGCATGTGGAGAAGTGGGGACTCAAATCTGGTTCTCCAAATTAGAGTCCGTGCTCTTAACCACTACACCAAACTGACTCTCAAAGAAGTTAAAACTCTGCCATGACCACAGCCTGTGAAAATGCTGTGCTGGTTCCAACACAACATATTCTGACAGTTTTAATACCTCTCCGTGGGCTATCACTTTCTGTGCAGATAGTTCAAACTGCTGGCTCTAATTTTTGAAGCCCTAAATATCCTGGGACTGTCTACTTTCATACAAATCTGTCCATCTGTTGAGATCAACAACAGAAGATCTACTTGTATGTTCCTACCTGATTAAATAAGTTTGATGGCTACCAGAAGCTCAAGCGACATGTAAATACCTGATTACCATGGGGGATTTGAGTGGGATGCCAGCTGTGAGTTCCCTGTGGGAACTCAAATCTGAAGCATTGCAGGAGCCCGATTTTGCTTGGGACTGTAGCACAGGGGGAGAAGGAACTTCAGCCTTCCTGGGAGGTGTTATTTGCCCCATCAGGGCAAATATCATATTCACGGAATGAATATAAAGGCACCTGGGCATTTTGAGTAAAAAAACAGCTGAGGGGGAAGACTAAAGCCCACTCCATGCCACACTCCTAATCCGAACTGGGCTCCTTCAGTGCTTTGGAATTGAGTTCCCATAAGGGAACCTGCAGCTGGCATATGGCTGCAAGTCCCCATGGTGATCACATGTCACACCTATGTGTATTATAGACCAGAGACAGCATCTTTTCTGTGGGGGCCCACCTTTAATTGAATACCATCTTTGCCATGGTTTGTTTGACATTGATTTGTTATTGTTCAAATGTGGACACTAGGAAAAACTTCGTTGTTTAGCCAGACACTTTGTTTAGTGATATTGTTTCCCATTGTCCTTGTGTGAACAGACACAGTAGGTTTTATAGAGCTTTATCTGCTGTCTTTATTTGCTGCTTTCAAATTGCTGGCTTTTTCCCTGTTATTTTTAGAGTGTTTTATCAACAGGAAATTGTACTGTTTAATATTTTAATTTCCTAAACTGCTTTGTATAAAGTAATAAATAAATTTTAAAAGTTTCAGACAGCACATGGCTTGATTGTCACCAAAACATTATACCTCTTTATTTTACAACTTTAGTGACTTGCGGTGGAATGTGTGAACTGCTGCACTGAAAAGTGCCGTGTGGGAAACAGTGCTGGAGTTTCTCTGTGGTGCTTGACCTCAAGTGGCCCTTCCACTCATGCAACTTATCCCAGCTGCTTCTTAGCACACATATGGAAGTCATTGACCCCAAAGCCTCATACTTAGAAGACAGATGAGCTTCCACTAAAATGGTCTGCTGAACAATTACATAATGGATCCTTAAACAGACATTCCCAGAAAATTGGTACATTAGTGTTTTTCCATGAGTTATTTTTGTTATCCACTTTAAAATCCACACAAGTACTGTCCCTAAAGGTCTATTATATGGCGCAAAATTGCAGTTGTCTTCTTACATACAAATTGGAACTTTGCATTAGGCTTCTGGCTTTGTGAAAAGAAAACTGGATAAACTCTAGAGAGGAGTTGATTGGTCTTTCAAGTGCTCTAGTGGCATAAACTAGTGCCGCGCTTGAAGGATTTGGGCTTGCCATGAGCCACATCCCCACCTGCTAAGATGTCCCATCTTCCACCAGCATTGCCAAGGAAAAGCCAACACCTGAGAAGTGCAGAAGTTTCACTTTAATTTGCTAAGACCACTTACAAGAGTCAGTTCCATAGGTTAAAGTCACCCTTCACTCAGGCCAGTTCCTCACTCAGCACTTCCACTTGCTTCCACTCAAACTCCAGGTCTGCTTTTTCCACCTGGGACCTTCACCAGATCCTCTGGCCACACAGTTACTGCCTTTCTGTGCTTGCTTCTGAGTAGGCCCTTTCTCCCAGTGGGACCTTTACCCGAGAGGAGGCCATAGGGAGTCAGTAGTGGTTCTCCTTCCTCCTGGCTTCTCCTCAAGATCCTGGAAGACCCACGTAGCTTTGCCACTGCTTTCCTTAGGGAGGAGCCCCTACTCTTCCCCTTTTGTGTTTGATGCTTCCCTCCTCCTGCTACACCCTTAAAAGTTCCCAGGGGTTCATGTGAAGGCCTGCCAAACCTTGTTGCAGTATTCCTATTGTTTTATTCCTATTAAGAGAAAGAAAGCATTTTTTTTGAAGGAAGACTTATTCTCCAGCACTAGAGAGATGGAAGTGTCCTTCCTATAAGGCTCTATTTTGAAGAAAAAGTTAAAAATGGTTATCCCACATGTTGAGGTATCACAAGGGCAAGAGACAGCATTCAGGACAAAACAGAAACATGAAGACAAGCAGCTGTGACCTGGTATAAGAAAGAAAATAGAATGCCGTACCCCTCCCCCCTTACAAAAATAGTAGTGCAGACATACTGGGGCGGGGGAGTATGGATTTGGATGGTGGCATGTGGAGTCATTTGCTCTGTTGGGGAAACTTATGTGCAAACAGCAGTTCCAGTTAGTGGAGGGAGCTAAAATGTGAATATAGCCTAAAAAGTTAATTATTGTCCAGATCATATAATTGACTTTAATATTATTTGCATTTGGGGATAATAGATAACTGAAATTGTTGTTTGTTTGTTTTTGGAGGGCAAGTGAAACATTATATAGCTGGAAAGAATTTTTTTTATAAAGCACAGCCAATTTTCAGATTATAAAAATAATGGCCCATGTACAACTTATACACTAAAAACGGTTGTATAAAATAATGAACCATGTACAACTTATACACTAAAATAGCTGTATAAACATATGAGATGAAACTGTGTTTCAAATAACAATATGTTCAGGCATTAATATTCATCTGAGTGTTCACAGTACCCTCTGAATGTGCAAAATAGTTCATGAAAGAAACTTCAAGTTCTAGGCGCAATAGAGAACAAAGTAGGTAAACACAACCACTATCATCGATGTTGAATAAAGAAGTCCAAAATGGCAAACATCGAAAAGGACATGACGTTAGCCTTTCATGGTCCATGGGAATGAAACTGGTATGTGTGATATGCAACCAATGAGTTGGCTCTTAAACACTCCTCACCGCAGTCTTAAATAGACTTGAATCCTTCTCAGTTCACTGAAGTCAATGGACAAAACAACAACAACAACAACAAAACTGAACTCAATGGACTGAACTTTGCTCAGAGTGATATTGTTGGTCTCATATACTGGCCAGAACCTGTGTACTTATAAACATAGCAGCAGATAATAAAGAAAGTCTAAAAATGTCTAATAGTAAAAAAAAAGGTGTATAAGTTAGATTCTGTTAGACAAACCTAATTTATTACTTGAAGTACATACTCTGTGTGTGTTGTATGCTGTATGTTGATTTCTTTTTTCTTATTCTTTTTTACTTTTGAAAATAATAAAACTTTCTTTAAAAAAAGAAAAAGGAAGAAGAAAAAGAGCAGAAGTTAAACCCAAATTCATTTAAATTTATCTGGTGTTCTGGTTGTTCTGCTATAGTCAAGCTAACAGTTTGTTAGGATGGTCAGCTTTACAGCTGAAGGTCTGTCCCCCCAAACCCAATGTGATGTGTTTTATTCAGGTTGTTTGTATCTGTTGATGTTTATTTGTAATAAAATGGTTTATTTGTTACAATTTGGGAGTCAGTTGCTCTTTCCCTGTTTGGATGGTTTCTTTTTAAAAAGTCAAAGAAAAGGGTGATGGAGGGTGTGTCGCATTGCTGCAACCTCTCTTCATTCTTCTGGCCAAGTTAGTGTTTTTACTGGAAGCTGCAGGTGGACTCATGGTGCTCTCACCAGAAGTCCTGGGAGGGACATGAGGCCTTTTTGCAGCTGATTTTGCTGAAGCAACTTTTTTTGCTCCAGTATCATTACTTTCTGCCCCCTAATTTCCCAATGCTAGTTTTTCAGGACTTCTGCAAAAAGAAGAGACTGAGTGGAAGAGACAGGCCAACTTCAGGTAAGAATATGAAGAATGAGGAATAAAGTGCCTGGGGGTACTGAAATGCCAACCAGAGTTTTGAGAACTGGGGCAGGAGTGCACAGATACAGGTACACGTGGCACTTGAAAAGCCATCACAGCTGGTTCTTGATCTCTCTGCCACTCTCGAACTGGTGCATCTGTCTTCAACTCTGTGGATCAGTTGTGCTGTGATAATTCTGAGCTCAGGCCAGCCCTTGATTTCCTTGATTGGTTAGGGAGTGAACTGGAAACGGAAGTGAATTGAAAGAGAGAAAGCAGCTCCTCTGAAGATCAGGAACTCTTGACTCCTCTCTCTTTCATTTCAGAGAAAAGGTCAGTTTTTATGAAATATTTCTGTGTTCTATTTTTTCTGCGTGTTATGAATGCCCAAATACAAAATAAACACACTACCCAATACAGTGCACTGTGTTATGAAAGGCACATGCATGTGATTTCCCCCCGTTTCATGTTAAAACATTTTCAGTTGGCAAAGAGGCCAGGGTCAGCTTCCTGCTCTCTTTCATTTTTAAGTACAGTATGCATATGCTCCTTGACATATATGCACTTAGCTATTCAAACCTGAGTTCATAAGCTGTCTTAAGAACCAAAACATTATATTCCTACCTTAATGGAAGATGCATAGGGTCTGTACAATAAATAAGAAAAAAAATAGGCATTTGTTGCACAAGAAAACCAGATTGTGCAGAAAGGCCCTGAGCTACATATGAATCTGTTGCAATCAACTTCCTCATAATTACTGAAACAATAAAATTTCTATGCCAATTCTTGATGTTATTCAAATTTTTAATATCAGCAAAGATATGAAGATTTCTTTCTTTTTGGTTTTCCTTCAGGGTTATGTGTTCTAAGGTTTTTCTTGGAATACTTACTCTACAAGATCTGTCAGTGGAAGGAAACGCAGGTTCCAGCCACAGGGACTTCATGGCAAGCCAATGCCACATGGCCTAGCGGGAAGTTCACTGGGCCGTGATTGCTCTTACAGTGCAATCCTAAGCAGAGATACCCCATTCTGACCCTATTGACTTCAGTGGAGTAAAATAAAAATGTCATCAGTGGCTCTGCTGGCGGTGTGGTCAAGCAGCGCAAGCCTCGTGCTTTGCTCATATTTTCAGATTGTGCTGTATTTGAGGAAGCTTTCTACCTCTAATTTTGGGCTATTTCCCCCCGCTGGGGCTCTCCCTGCCACACAGAAAAATGCATGTGTGAAGAACACCATGTCCAAGTTTGTCATACCAGCAAACAGTGTCTCTGCACTCTTTAGCTGATACTCTTTAGCCATTTCCCCTCTCTGTAGGAATTAACACATTGTATGTGTGTGTGTGTAAAGTGCTCTCAAGTTGCAACTGAGTTACGGTGACCCCTCAGGGTTTTCAAGACAAGAGACAAACAGAGGTGGTTTGCCATTGCCTTCTTCTGCATAAAAACCCTGGTCTTCCATGGTCTTCTCCCATTCAAATACTAACCTGTGCCGACCCTGCTTAGTTTCCAAGATATTACAAGATCAGGCTAGCCTGGAGCACCCAGGTCAGGGCAATTAACACATTACACACATTTAAATTGTAATGTTCCTACACTTGTATAAATCTGTTCATGCACAGACATTTATTCCTCTTCAGAAGCGATTGCCCCGGATTCACCTGGGGCTGTTTTTGTGGCTGGGGGCTTGGGAGGGAGAGAGAGGATGAATGTTCTTATCTGGCTCCCTGGTGGTGATGACTCACAGGTGGTGGTGTCTGGGCCCTGTCTCCAAATGGGAGCCAGTCAGCCTCAGGCCCTTTGGGAAGGGGGGAGTGGCAGGACCAGAAGGCACAAGCCTTCATGGGGTTCTGTTCCTTGAGGATTTAGGAAACTGGACCTACCTTCTGTGCATCATTTTGTAATATGTGTCCCTTAGAAATGTTAAGGTATTTATATTTTAGATAACATTTTATAGCTGAGAGTAAGCTGGGATTTGTTTTATTTTGTTTTGTTTTAAGTGGGAATCCACTAGATGTAGAATCTAAGGAAGGAGAACTCCTTGGAGACCTCTCTGAAGAGGAGGAGGAGTTATTATTTTCCAAATATCAGACTTCATGCTCAGCTGAGAAACCTGAATCATTCAGTTCACCACACAGGCCTGTTTACTCCCAAAGAGATCCAGTCTGAGCCCATTCAGTGGTGCCATTGTGCTCATCTCCAAGGCAGGGAATTATCCTTTGAAATTCCCTGGAGTTTCAGTTGAGGAGTCAGTTTCTGGCAATCATCAACTCCCGCTTGTATCAGCTGGGCTTTGGGCCTTGTTGAATCAATGCTTGTCTTCCCTGGGAGATCTAAATGGGAGCTTGTTTGAATTTCGCAGGCCTTGACCCCACTGCTACCATGACTGAGTTACTCCTGCTAAAGATTAGTAGTTTACAAGCCTTGCTTAGCATCATGTGGGTGTGCATCCTGGCTGGGACATGAGACACATTTAAGTGTTTTTATTGCTTATTTCTAAATGTTGTTATCCACCCTAAACCTTATGGGGAAAGAATCAGTTACAAACAAATGTAATAGTCCTTCACACAGACTCACCCAAGATATGTCACATGGGGCTTCCAGATGTGGATCACATTCAAGCATGCTAAAGCAAAATATGGCCAGTGACCCTGTTAAGTGTGTTTATTCTGCCAAATGGTTAAAATAATCCCTTTCAAAAATCCCACTGGGGAAGAAATGTCTTGCTAACCTCACACAATTTTTACACAGTATTTTGTTTTGATATTCATATTTTTGGATACAGGGCTTAGTTATTAGGCCAATATTGTTAAAAAGTTAGAGCAATATTAATAAACTGAACTTTTAGTTTTATACAAACACATTTGCATTTTTGACCCAGTCGTTATTTTCAGTTCAGCTACTGACAGCCTCAGAATATACTGCTTGAGGAATGTCTGGCCAACACAAACTTCCTTATACATTTGAAGTAACAATCCCTTCCTAAGAACCCCAATGGGGGCGGCTCACCAGTGCTGGCATGGCATTGGCACTGCTAGTCAGTATCCCAGGGCCTTTCTGAAGAGGGGAAATAAGTGCCACAAACACCCCCCTGAAAGGCTCTGATCACATTGCGATCATACCAGAGTCAGTGCGTACAACCCCTCTCACATCTACCAACCATGGAGCAGGGTTCTGCTGATACCTGCATGAGTGGCAGACAACATGGACACAGCCAACAACAGCCTGCAGCCCCCTGAAATCATGCATCTGAGGCCCACATGCAGATCCCCAGAAGGTAGTGGAAGAGGAGTGTCCAGCTCCTTTACTCCTGAGGAGTCTGGTGGTGCAAACAGGAGTCCTAGACTAAAAACACTGCAGTGAGCCCACGGATGTGAGTTTCAATACCTGCCTGCAGCTGAGTTGCATATTGCCAGGCAGATACCCAGGGAAGGAAACATGGCCAGTCCAGTCTCAGCATTCCTGTAGCTCATAGGCAACCACAAAGGACCACTGAAGAGTCTTTCAACCAAGGGTTTGGATCCCAGGCAGGGTGGGACGTGGAAGCACCATCCTTTTCCAGGTAGGGGAAATGGCAAAAAGGATGGCAAAAGGACCAGGATGGCAAAAAGGGTGCACACAACTGAACCTTCACTAAAGGCAATCCCATTGTTTCACTGGGGCAGGGCACTCATGTGGCAAATGAGAGGCAAGCATTCAGTTTCTAGTAAGGGAGATGTTGGCCAGAATGAAAAGCTCATAATCTGCCCAGCGACAGCAGGCAGAGGCTGGAGTAGGACACACACTTCCCACACCAAGGTGCAGTTCTCTGACCACTCACCCAAGTGAGAACACAGGATTGAAACCCACCACAGGAGCCCTGACATCCCCATCAGCCATATGGAGCAGCACAGGGAAGACTGCAGAGACAGGCATGGCACAGTGGAAAGGCACAGAGAATACCCAACGCCCCTGGTTTGTTTCTCATATGGGGAGAATCCTGAAGAAGTACAGATGGACTCTTGTGCACAGAGGAACTTTTGCCTTGTCAAGGATGCCCTCTCAAGTATCATCATGGCGGATGGGCTAATCATGCTGATTGGCTGCCTCAGAGGCCCATAGTTTTGGCCAGTAAAGGTAGACCTGTCCCAGTCACTGCATCCTTCTGAGAGGGACAACGTTGTCAGCTGAACAACTGTCTAAACAGCTTGTGATTGTGCAGGAACTGTGCAGAATAGAGCTGCTAACCATACAATAGAACAGTTATGCTGTGAGTGGAATGGATTAAGAACCCACTCTCAGATGGTCTCCTGTCAGCTGGGCATTAGGTTCTGATTCATTCCCTACAAGAAACATCAAGTGTGAGATTTTTGGTGGGACTCAGCAATTTTTCCTTGGGCAAAAATTCAATTGTGAACCCAGTTCCAGGTCCCATCTTGTAACTGACTTGGTCTCACCCCAACCTTAATAAGCTTTTATTTCTATAACAATAATTTATAGTAGCACATACTATTAGAAAACTGCAACAATAACAATAACAACATAATTACAAACACAAAAAACACAAGAGCGATAAAACCAAACAACTATTCAATATATAGCTATAACCTTCAAATTACCAGGAAGTGCCTTTTTAAGCTTACTATGTCTTTCCATATATTCAAGAAAAGAGAACCAGCTCTCCAAATAATCTGAATGATAGTCCAGATTCTCCACCAAGGAAATAACATCTGGTATTTTGTCCATGACCAGGTATTCCCACAACTTATTAAACCACATTTCGGTGAGGGTTGTATACTACTTGTCCAATGCTTAACCACTAAAGTCTTGACTGCCACCAACATATGGCCTCTCCTTTGATCCCATTATGGATCTGCCCCGGGATTCCTTCCACATTTTGTTCTGGTAGGACTTACATTTGAAGTCATATGTATGTGGTAAGCAACAGGCCAGTATTGTTCTCTTTAATTTTAGCTGCTTTGCTTTGCACACAGAATTTGTAGAAGACAGAGGCCCTGGCCTCACAAGCAAGATAATCCGGGGGTGGGGTGGGGGGAGTGAGGCTATTTTGCCCCGGAGCAATTTGACCTGCAGTTGTGTGATTACACATGTCTGTGAAGCTGCCGGCGCAACTTGCTGCTGCGTGATCAGATGCAACCGTAGGTGAGTTGGGGTTTCTTTTTTGTCGTTCGTTTCCGATTCGCTTATTCGCTTAAACAGGGGATCCATGAATCGCCTCTCCAATCTGGGGTCTTCGCTGGCAGTATGCGATGATACGCATACTGAGAAGGGGGAAAAAACAATGGCATGGTGTCAGGATAGCCTTCTCAGACTAACCCCGATGCCACAAGTTTGCGCTGGAGCAGCCACATGGGGAAAGTCCGACTGTGGGCCACAGCAACCCATTTGATACTGGAGTTTAACTAGTGGTTTTTTACTCCGCTTCTCTGGCAAAGCAAAATGGCTTGCCCACGGCTTGTTGACGGGTGTGGGATGCTTCACACATGTGCTGGTGTGATTGCACCGCTTTGATCTGCCGGTGAGTCGTCCCTCTCACATGGATAATGGGTGCGTATGATCAAGGCCAGAGCAAGATAAGGCCTTCAGTGGGGAAATTATAATTTTGCATCCAGAGTCCCCAAACTTAATTAGAAGAAGAGCTACAGAATGCTCAGGCATGATCAGAATTATCAAGGAATTTGCTGCCACATGTTAGGTGCAAAGTGAGGGCCGTGCATTGGGACAAATTTTGTCTGAAGTATACCACCACTGGGTCCTAATACTCAGCATCTTGTGGCAGTTGTCATGCAGGAAGGGATGGGAAAATATACTCAAAATAGTGCAAGGCAAATAAATTGAATACCAGTTTTCTATAGCAGAACATTTTACATATGGTGGAGCCCTCCTTACAGATGTAAATTATAGATGAAAGGTATATAAGCCAGCATGTGATGTACAAGCATCATCTTGGAAACACTTTCCCATTAGAGGAGGAAATTCCATCAGAGGAAGAAATTGGGAGCAATGCATAAAAGAACGAAGCCAATGGAATGTCAGAACAGCAGCTGGGCTTGAAGGTATTTACAGGAATCAGTAACTGGAAATAAGATGCGTGTTATCAGATTCTGCAGGACCAAGGACAGCACCTAGGCTGCTCAGATGTTGCTACGATAACACTAATACGAAGTTCCAAGAACAAATTTAGAGTCCAGTGGCACCTTTAAGACCAACAAATGTTTATTCAAGTTAAGGAGTTCCAAAATACGGTTGCACTCCTAGAGTTTCCATTGGGGTAGCATTATAGAGACTGAGCCCAAGTTTTGGTGCTCAGAGCACAATGGCACTGTATAGCTTCTTGAAGTGCCTCTTGCTAAAGTGAAGGGGTTTGGGTTGTTGTTAAATTCCCAAGGAAGAGCTAGGGGCTCCATGCTATTGTGCTGAATTCACTAGTCATAAGCCAAATTTCATTCTTTAGGGGAGTGTGATCAACTACTGAAACAGTCCTGGAGCCCAAGGGGACATGTTTTCCTTCCTCTTGCCCTTTTGTTCTGTTTCATCGTTATTCCTTGGGCACAGACATGGATTGTGTGTATGGTGCTCAGTGGAAGGACTTCCCTCTTTCCCCTGCTAACATATGATTGATGTCAATCACCCACAGGGGAGGAGGGAGAAAAAAGGGGAAATGTGAGTACCTGGAATCAGCCTTCCCAGTAGAGGGATCAGCACCATGAGAGAGGAGAAGACCAATGAATCAACAGCACTCTTGTATCTCAGAAGTCCCACAGGGTACCTTTGTGGGGTAGATGTATTTTTCCCCATGTAGCATATTTAGAGACCTATCACTTTGTAAAATGGCCATCTGGGCCTGGGATCTTATTTCTGCCAAGAGAGTTTATCCTTACTGAATTGAGGCAAAAATGTTTAGGACCTTTAATGTAGGTTGGAGTGTCTTCAAACCAATGTGAGAGATAAATTTTAGACAAGGGCATATCAGAGGCAAGATACTTTATTGTCTACTTGAGATCTTTAAAAATGTAACAGCCAAAACTTGATGAACTCTCTAAGTTTTATTGTTCCTCACAAAGACAGAGCAGTGTGTTTATTGAGCAGAGCAGTAATAGCAGTAGCAGTAAATAACAGACAGGAAACTGTAAAAGGCGTTAAAACTCCAAACCCCAATCCCTGGAAGTTCTCCACATGCCTTCTACAGTACTCTCTAGAGTCCTTATGAGGTGCTGTCCACACATTTCTGTCTGTTCAGCACGACCGTGATCTTTATGATACAATTGTCTGATCCAGAAAGGGTAGGAAGTTGATTCCTTATAACAATTAAAGTCAAGATTATCAGAACAGTGAAATCTATGCAGGGACTTGGGCTGAGGACAGACTGGCAATCTGGAGCGGGAGGAATCCGGAGGCAAAAGCTGTAGGGGGAAAATTCCCCGGGGCTGGCCGTTCACACTGGCCAGTGTATTACGCAAGGATGCTGTTACGGAGCGTTCAGACTGCTGCAGAGCAGTCCCGGGTGGGCTGGCCTCCGCAGCTTGTGGCAGGACTGTTTTCGGCAATGTGCATATGTGCGCATGTGCCACCTCCGCCTCCACTTGAATCCCGCCTTCTTCCGGTTCACACTGCCTGAAAGCGGGAGGCATGCAGAAGACGGCCCCTGGACACCGGTTTCTCCCGGTGTCCTCCTAAAGCGAAAGGAAATTGGCTGCAAAACGCGTAAGTACGGAAGGGAGCCGAGGGACAGCTGCGGATGTCTGAACGGGCTCCCTTCCCCCACTTGCCAAGCGGAGCTCTCCCGCTCCAGATTGCCAGTCTGTCCTCAGCCTTAGATTATGTGCTCAGATCATCAATGCACAAAGCCACAGAGTTCACAAGGCCTGACTCTCCATCTGAAACCTATTCTAAAAGGGAGATGGAACTTTAAGGTGAGAGATGTTTGTGCATCTTTAGATGCCAAGAGTTTGCCTCTGTGCTGGTTGCATTCCGTTCTAACATGATCGTACATGTTTCCAGCTGAGGGATATTATTTGGCAAATGTATTATGTGACCTATATATTGAGTTGACAAGTATTTTGATTTTTGAAACCCACATCAAAAATACATTTTCATTTCCAAGGTGCAAACTGGCAGACATCCACCGACTTAACGAAATCCAAGCTCCCAAGGACTGGTGTTCCAAGGACACAGTGTTCTCTCTCACTTGTTAATTCAAGCAATGGGTGTTCAAGTATGGCAAGAGTTTTACTCTGGGATGTTTCTTGCAGGAGGTAAGCTAGTTACATAATTCATAATGGGACAGACCTAGGAGGAGGGGCAGAAGTACAAATAATTTGAAATAATTTACAGGTCTCAACTGGTATACTGATAATGTGAGCTGAGTGCAATCAAAACCTATTCTTGTGACTATGTTTTTCAGGATCATATCACAGATCAGAAAGATAAAAACAAAACAAAGCACCCCCCACAACATCTGGGTTTGCCATGATGCGTACACTCAACACAGAGTCACAGCTAATCCTGTGTCATTGGCAAGTGTGATACGCATGCTTTTGGATGCCTTATTTTTATTTATTTATTTAAAATTTTATATACCACTTTTCTTGCAAGCACTCAAAGCCATTTTTAGATGACACCATAAACATCAAAATGTTAAAACCAACAACAGCAAATTTAAACAATTAGCAGAACAGTGGGTCAGTTGCCATCGGTATATACTCTTTCTGCTTTTAGCTGTGTACTTAAGAAAATTTAGATCTACAGCTCAAATATACACGTGTGATTCCACCTTGAATTTCACTCATATTCCCTGAAGAAGGCTTCAGTTGGCCTATTCACTGATTTCCACTTGTGGTGTCACATGCTGATCATGTGTATTGCAGCAATACAGGGTGACATCCATCTTAACTGAAAACAGAAGAATGGCCTGTTGTTTGCTAGCACTTGTTAGATTCAGATTATGTCTTTCTTTTTCTCTCTCTTCTTTGGACTTCTAAACAAAAGCAGAATGTACTAGTCCTCACTGGTTACACCAGAATTAAAAATGTTCTTGCATCCTGAAGACTCAGGCTGTGGTCACACGGTCATTTTGATTGGGTTTCACCACTGTTCATTCTCACACTTAAAATTGCTGATAAGATGCCCGCATCTGTCTCCCACACAGAAGTGGGCTCACTCACACAATCCTCCTGCTTCCCTAGCAAGTTTTCCAACACCAGGAAAATCAAGTGCTTTCTGGATATTTTGCTTGGAATCTGCGATTTCGCCAATCTGGACAGTCATCTCTCGCAATGATCACAATTAGGTTGTCTGAATGTCCTTCTCGTGAAGCCCCCCCCAGCTTCTACCATTGTGCATATGAGCAATCCTGCACTGAATAAATTCAGTGTATAAACGTTCAAGTGCACATGTAGACTCCAGTGCTCTGTTGTACGTTGCCAGTTAATTTTGTTCACTGTTGGGGGGGGGGACTGCAAAAAGAAGGGAGTACGAGTCCCAGTGGGAATGGTGATTCGGTCATGTGCATATGCACATGCACAAAGCCAACTTTTTTAAAAAAAACAAGCTGTGCTGCCGCTTGGGCAGCACGGCTATCTGGATGGTGGCCAGAGCCTCATTGCATGATGCAAGCAGTTCTGGGAGGGATGTGTGATCATCCCAACCCCCCTCAAAATATTCACAATCAAATCTGTAGTGTGAACAAATTGGGATCAGCTTGCCATGTGACCACACCCTCAAATGACGTATTTATTAAGATGACTGATAGTTTCTCATCCCACTGTGATCCTGCAGAGCTGACTCATGACTCTTTTGGCATCACAAATTAACACTTAGTGTTCATAGGCCCTATGCTTAGTCATGCTTAAGCACATTTGAAGTTAATGACTTGCTTTCTCTGAATGATGCACAGTGATGTTAAAAACACCCATAGCTGCCATGTGCTGAGAGGTTTGTAAGACCAGACCCCAAGCAAATCGGTAATGGTTTTAAAATGCACTCAGCTCATTCAAGATTTTTAATTCATATTTCAGAAGTTCTGTTCATAAAGAAAGTTGTACCTAAAAAATATTTGAGACAGGGGAGGACATCTCAGGGCTAATCCACTAATACAATGTATGCCTGGACTAGCTGAAATTTTCATAGTTGCAAAATTGCAATGTATTGCAAGTCAATCATCAAGTCTTGTAGCAGGCATGGGCGTCAACTACGGGGGGGCTCGAGGGCTCGAGCCTCCCCCGAAATTTCCCGGGGGGGGGGCTCAGCCACCCCTGGCAAAATGCTCGCCCAGCCGGCCGTCGCCGCCTCTCCTTCACCCCCGGCCTGCCCTGCCTCCCTGAGGCGGGGGGGGAGAGAGGCGGCAGGGACATAGTCGCCCGCGCGCTTCGCGCGGGCGGCAGTCCCGGCCAGCTGGCTGCCATCGCGGGTCTGCCTCCCTGGGCTGGGGGGGGGGGAAACGGAGCGGCCGGGACATAGTCGCGCGCGTGCTTTGCGCGGGCGGCAGTCCCGGCCAGCTGGCTGCCGCCGCGGGTCTGCCTCCCTGGGCCGGGGGGGGGAGGGAGCGGCAGAGACATGGTCCCGTGCGCGTGCGCACGCTTTGCGCGCGTGCACGAGAGAGCCCCTGCCCCCCCCAGGGATTTAGAAAGTCAACACCCCTGGTAGCAGGCCATGATCCCCCAAGCACCCATCCCCATAGACTAATCCACATAACCTTCAGTTGCTCTGCCCCATCTGCAGCACAGGAAACATGAACAGATGAGTGAAAGCAAAGTAACATTAAAAGAAGGGCTTATTTTCCCCCAGGAAGCCCTGTATTGGTATGTGGTACTCCCAGGAAATATGAATGCCAGCATTCATCTGGCTGATTGACATGGCTAAGTCAAATCAAACACCTTCATTGGAGAGTTAGCAAGGATCCAAATGCCCAACAAGGCAAGCTGAACTCTCTTGAAATGCATGGTGGCCTGCTTATAAGTTGATATGCTGGTGGGAACCAACACTGTGTGAGAAATTTGTACACTCAAGTTCATGCACCAGCGGGAACCATCAGCTTTGGTTGCTCCTGTGTGCAAATAACTTCAACTGAGTTCAAACTTTTCAGAGAGTGGCTTAATCACTTTATTGACATAAATAGTCTGAGATAGTTTTATGTAAAAGGGATTGGATGGAGATAAAAGAGTTACAATCAACATCTGCTTATTCAGAGATCTCCCCTTAAGCATCATTAACTCGGATTTCCTTGGAAACTGGAAGAGCATCAAGTCCAGCCCCAAATGACAAGGTAGCAGGAGCTGCTGAGTTCTTTCTGCTATTGCTGTTGTGACTGAGCTAAGCCTCTAATCATTTTCAGCTTGAAAACAGATTGTGTATTGTTGAAACAGTCAAGTGAGGAAACCACCTTCTCTCTACCCATTTGCATAGTTTCTAGCTCAAAGGGCATTTCCTGGCTAGAAGAGTTCTTCTTACTGACCTGTTTTTGAAAGCCAGTGGCTGCTAGCTCTTGGACATATTACCTGTGTATAAGTGAAGGTCGGAGAGACACAGTTTTGGAAACTGGAATACAGACCTCCAAACACACTGAAGTCTGAGTTTTGCAGCTCTCTAGCAAAAAGAATGAACTATTCGCTTTTTAGGAATGGATGCTCTTCTACAGACAAGCTCTGCCTGTTGTTGCTATTCCACTGTGCTCAGCTTGTATCTGTGAAACAGAAGATACAGTTCCAGCATTCTCTCTTCTCAGTGGAGCTGAGTGTGCAGAAGTCTAGAACTTCTTACTGCTCTGGGAAGTACGAAAAGAAATCTTTCACAGTAGCCCCATGGTATGCTTGAGCTCTGAGCTCTAGGATAAGGATGAAATATTCTCCTTGAACACTAACGGTAGCTCAAGTGCTTTGTGCTTTCTCATTCCTGTCTACCTTGCACCACTAGCTGTAGTCAGTCACAGGCATTGGGAGAAGCTTGAAGACATAATTTTCTCAGGTATGAGCCAGCTACTTGAGTGGTAGAGGTCTGAGCAACAGGGTGTTTCCACATAGGTTATTTACCCTGAGCTCAGTGCTTTTGGGAAGTGGGTGCCCCCTGTGACTTCCCCACAGCATCATGGTGCATTTGTGAACCTCCTGGGAGTCCCCCAGCTTTTCTTCAGTCTTTCTCAAAGCTGCTTCGCACTGAAGTTTTGGGAAAGATCTCTGCAAAGCCTGGATGGTGGCCAAGTAGGTGGGCAAGTTTGGATTTTCTCAGCACACGGCAGCCTTTTGCCCCACAGCAGACCTTTCCACTCCCTAACACCAGAGCTTTTCTTTTTAAAAAAGGTGAATGATTGCGGTTACATTGATTTACCATTATACCAATATATGTACCAGGTTCCCTGAATTATCAGCTTTCATTTTTAAAAAGTAAGCCCATAGCTCTTTTTTTTGAGGAGCTATAAGAAAAGGGCATCTGTCTGCAAGGAATGAAAACAGGTAATTCAGGGAACCTGATACATATATTGATATAATGGTATATCCATATAATGCTATTTTCCATTAAAAAAACTACCAGAGAAACATGCTGTGTGGAAGCCCCACTACCCGTGCACTGTGTTAGCAGCCACAGTAGCCATGGGGCAACTGCACAAGCCTGTCCCCGGGTGGAAAACACCAGTGGGAACAAGCCTCTTGCAGAGGACTGTTGGCAGGCAAGAAAGAACAGGGGCTAAAAGGAGGGCAAGGTAAAGGTAAAGGAGGGCAAGGAAGTCTAAACAGGGTACTTTTGGGTTGCTGGGAGCAAGTTACTGGGGATCTCAAAACAGACTCTTTTTAACACTGAGAAGCTCAGGGGCTGAATCCTTATTTGAGCCCGTCCCCCAAGTTAAAATAGTTCAAGTAGTAAGTTGCATAAAAGAGCTCTAGCTGAGACCCTGGAGAGCTGCTGCCTGTCCAAGTAGACAATCCTAATCTTGGTGGGCCAATGGTCTGATTCACTACAAGCAGTTTCATGTCTTCCTGTGATTGTCTTTTGACATGTGGTATATTGCTAGTTTAATACCAAAGATAACCAGATCGCTCTGCAGACATGGCAACTGTCTCTGGTACTCAACCGAGAATTTTTTTCTATAAATGGAAGCAGGAAACTGATCAGGACACTGAATAAACAAGACTAATCTACGTGATGGGATGCTTATCCCTGTTTGGTTTTATATGTTATAATCCAGATTTCTCAGCCACATCTCACCTTTAAGTATTTGTGTTCTCGAAAGATTACACATTACAAAGGTAGATAAGAAGTAAAATCCATTGTATTAAATCGGGGGGGGGGATCAAAGAAATGTTCAATATGACTGTGTTGCTTACATTTCTTTGTCAAAACAGTCTAAGTGGGATCCAACTTCTCCTTATTGTGGACTTGAAACAATCTGCAAATATTTAATCTGGTGAACTAATGCTCAACACATTGGAAAACTGATAAGCCAGATGTAAGTTTCTTTAAAAGTATCTGTCAAAATCACAATTTAAAGGCAACGCATGAAAAAATATTAACATCCAACCACAGAAATATAGCTGAAATTTTAAATTTGTGTCAAAATCTAGTTTCTGCTCTACTAAACACCATGAGCCCGATCCAGCCAAGTTAAGTACTTTAAAAATCCCATTGGTTTCAGTGGAAGAATTTAAGCATATGTTCATATCTATCATTCAAACAAATAAGACTTTAAAAAGATTGATTTTGGATGGCTCATGCCCCATGTTAACTTGTATCAGATCAGTACTGTACACCTATTAGAAAGCAGAAGTGGGCTGTCTTTTTTTTTGGGGGGGGGGGGAAGCAGAGCAATGGCTTTGTTGCTTATGCGCTGCCCAGAGAGAGCGAGACCACACAGTCCCCTGTGCTAGGGTGTGGGGGTGGGCAGGGTGCCTGTGTTAAGGACAGGGCATCTGCACATATGAAATGCTAGGAGGGGGCAGGATGAGAATTGGGGAGGCTGCACAATGGTTGGAGCTATAACAGTAACGGATACCAAATAAGGTAGAATGCCAGCATAAGGGAAGGCACAAGTCCCCTGTTCTTCTCCTGTCTTTTCCTACTTCACCTCTGAGTGTATTCATAACTGACGGAGGTGGGATGAAGTGAGATATCCCAGGAAACCAATGGCAAGGAAGAACATGAGTTGCAGATAGCTGCACTGATCCAAAAATGAAAGCCATTTTATTAGGTATTATACCAAGCAATCAAAATTACAGAAAACAATAGATAAGCTTTCAAGTTCTCCAGAACTTTTCATCAGAACTCTTCTGCCCCTTTTTAAAAACATCCTGCCTGGTGAAGAGTTCTGGAAAATACGAAAGCTTGCATACTTCTTTTTTTTAAATTGGTTGGTCTTAATAAAATGTATTACAAAGCTTTTGGTTAAGGAACAACAATGTATTCCTCATAGTGCCCTTTCTCATCTGAGCAAAATGTTGAAGACGTTTGATATAGCTAAAAAAACTCTTCTACTTCTAAAGATGAGCCAATTAGCAGTGCCATTTTAGTTTTTTTATATAGGGCAAACTAATTATAGTGTTTGTCTGTGAGGGAGGTAAGGTACACAGAAAGGTTCAAGAGCCTGCTGCTAGACGTCTTTGTCCAATTCTGACCTAGAAAAAGACCCATGGGCTGGCAGGAACAGGGCTGGGCCCTGCAGGAGGTCAGGGTCACCAGCACAAATTGTTCAAAATTTTTAACAAGGCCTGGATCAAGAATTTGGATCAAGAACCCTAAAACAAGAAAGATCAGTTAACTATGGGGACTTCAGCACCCTGGACAGGTCACAGGGGAACAGATAATGCGTCCCAGCAGTGGCCCATTCTGCATCTAGCATTCACTCTGCTGTTTTACCAAATCCACGTTGGAACAGAAATTCCCCTCTACATTGCATGCCACTTTCACTTTGGTTGATTGTCGGATTTTATGGCAGTGTCCAGACTGCATGCTGCTTTCACTTTGTTTCATCTCTCGGTTTTATGGTTCCTGTCTGCATAGATTTATGGCTGTTTTATGGACATTCAGGGGTGACTGGTGTTGGCCCAGGGTATTTGAATGTGGTTTTGAGCCACATCTTTTTCTGTTCCAGTGTGGATTTGGTAAAACAATGGAGTGAATGCTAGATGCAGAATGGGCCACTGTTTTGGACAAGGGGTGCACAACCTGTGGTGCAACCTGTAGTCCCTCCCCCAATTCTCTGGCGGACTCCCTGCCATTGACTGGCTGCAGCTCTGAGCAGGGGCCCTATGGGTTGCCAGTAAAGGAGCATCACAAGAAATGGGCAAGCTGGCGAGAGGTGTTGACACCCAGGATGCTTTTTCCCTTTAAAATGCTAACTGCAAAGGAGGGAGATGCAGTTTGAACAGAGAAATCAAGTGGAGGTTGATAAATTAAACCCCTTCTCCCTTCCCTGCACTACCCTGAGACAAACTAAGGCTGCATGAGCCTGTGATTTGTGATTTATTTACAGAATGGTATAGTGATCTTCTTCTGATTTGTTTGAAGATCACCAGCATCCTAAATCCCGGAATTCATGGGGTAAGGCCTGGTGATGGCATGGGGTGGGGTATGAGTATGTCATACCTTTGTAACATAGCCTGATTTGATTCAATTAAGGCCATTCGAGCCCATGTAAGTGTCCAAGTTTTGCACTGCTGTCTTTTAGTCACCCTGGCTTGAGTCCCCACCTCTCTCTGGCTCCATCTCTTTTTCCTACAAATAAGAGCCTTAAGTAAGCCTTGGGCTTGGAGTCTCACACACTGTCATCTTTCCATCAGCTCGTTCTATGTATGTTGCCTTTATTTGCAAGAAAGATCGAAGAAGAAGGAGGAGGAAGAGGAAGAAGAGGAGGAAGAGGAGGAGGAGTTCCTTCCCTTCACTACCCAAAGGAGTCTCAGAGCAGCTTACAATCTCCTTTCCCTGCCCCTCCCCACAACAGACACCCTGTGAGGTAGGTGGGGCTAAGAGAGCTCTTTTGAGGACTGCTCTTGAGAGAATAGCTCTGAAAGAATTTGTGACTGACCCAAGGTCACACCAGTAGCTGCAAGAGGTGGAGTGGGGGATCAAACCCGGTTCTCCCAGATTAGAGTCTGCGCTCCTAACCACTCCACCAAACTCCATCACATCACTTTTGATTATGTGAGAGAGGTCTGTGGTGGGGGCAAGGGGAGCTGACTAAGGGGTGCCATTTCAGGGGGTCCTGATTCAGGCATCTCTGGCTTCATGGGTTTTTATTTATTTATACTTATTACTTCCATTTATATCCCGCCTTGCCGGATGAACTGGCTCAGTTCTTGTCTGGTTATGCATTGGGGCCACTACAAGGCACTGTAGAAGCCAGTGCTATTGCCCATGCCAGACTCTGTGACTCTTTTCCCTTGGCGATGGTATCACTTGGGGCTGGCATCATGGCAATATTAAAGATTAAACTGAAAACAAAAAAAGGGTATTTAAGGAGCATTCACTGTGCTTCTTTATAATTCATAGAAAAAGAGATATAGATTCCTCTGAGGAATGATCACAGATGGTCTGACATTGGGGAGGGGGGTCCTGCCAAGTAGAGGGTGCCCATGAGCTGGGTTTAGTTCATATGCTGCCAGCATTTTGCTACAAGCGTATAACTAGGGTGGATGTAAAGCAGTATGGAAGTAGAACTACAAGGGCTTCTATTATTATTGTCGCGCTGGGAATTAGCGGCTGGCCAGATGAAGAAGTGCACGGACAGCCAGAACCTCAACATGAGCCCTGGTTTTTATGATACACTCCACAATCAGCAAGAACCATCTGTGAACTATTTATTTCCTCACTGGTATAAAAGGTTCCTTTAAAATGCATAAGGTGAGACAAAGATGGTTATCTTTGAGACATGCTTAGCTTGGAAGCTGCGATCGAGGTACTCTGACATGTCCACCTCCACTTCTATGGTCTGAGGTCCCTGAAGGCTCTGAACCAGAATGAGTTCTCCAGTCTGCCTGTCTGAACGCTGCATCACAAAATGACCTCGGCTGTTTCCTCCCACGATCCCAAAACGCAAGCTGTCTGGGCCGGGTCGTCCAGGAGCTGCAGCAGTCGCCATGCGGAAGAGAGCCATGGGAGTGATGAGATCAGATGGCAGGGGGAGGTAATGGAACGAGACAGTCTTTGGGGCATGATGGCATGATCTGCTGTCCATTGGACATGGGTTCCGTTCACATTGGCTAGGAAGGAAGGGGGGGAACACAAGAAGATTTAAACCTCAGGAAGGAATTGCAGGATATGAAAAAGCAAAGAAGGGCAGCATCCAACTAGCATTAGGTACTCTTAAGTCCCACTGATTTCACAGAGAGTAATTTCAGCCCACAGTTGATTTTCCCGCTGAACATTATGGGGCCTGCTCAAATAATTGTCCTAAATGAAAACAAAGCTGCATTCCCATCACATTACTATGATGAATAATCAAGGCACAGGATGCTGGCTTCTTATCAAAGAAAGTATAACATAATCATTCAGACTGCAGGGAAAATATTCATTTTGGAAGCTTTGAGACATTGTCAGGTTATTTTACTGTTTTGTAGTCTATGATCCAACAGATGCCAGTAGCTTAATCATTATGCTATTAATTTTGTCTCAGCTTTGAAGGGCAGTTCTGAGACCTACACTGGATTTTCTGACCAGCAATTAATTCTCCCTTTATGCCTAGAATCTCAAAGGTCCATGCATGTTGCAGAAGTGAAGAAAACCTATAACTTTTTCTCATTAATTTGTGGCTCAACTTGTAGTATCTGTTCTGGGCTAATTCACACTCAGTCTTCTTATGTGGTTAATGCTAGGCAGTTACAGGCTTGCAGGGCATTTGTTTCCACTGTGTACAAGTCTTGGAAGTAGAGAGCCACAGCTTGCCCTACTAGAAGACATACAGAGATAGGTGGTCAATAAGGTGATGGTCTCCCCTGCATTCTGGAGGATATGATCAATAGCCTTGTGGTTATGCCATCAGCTGCTCAAGCACAGGAAACAAAGAAATGACAGACATTAAAATGAGAAAATATTATCCTGGCCAGCTTTTGATCAATGCAGTGCTGCTCAGCATACAATAAGACAATATTTTAATTTGCCTAGAGTGGCAGGAAAAAACACCTTAGGGCATTCATGATGCTTTTCTCAAATATTACTAAAGTCTTAATGAATTCTTTCACTTGACCTCAGATGTTTTTACAGGTGTTTTTTTTTTTAACCAATATGTTGGGTGTTTTAGACACTCAAGAAAAAATACATATTGAGCTTTGGGTTTCTTGAACTAACATTCAGATTTTAATTCCAAATGAAAGTCCAGCTTTGGAATAATTCATGACATATCTAACAGGTTCAGCTAACTGGTCAGCAATCCCAGATTATCAGATTCATGGAAGATAGATCCATCACTAACTAGCAGCCATGGTGACTACTAATAGGAATAGAAGCAGCAAATCTCTGAATACCAGGCAACATCTCGGGAATGCCTTGGCCTCCGTGACCTGTTTGTTGGCTCTCCAGGGCAACTGGTTGGCCACTGTGTAGTCCGGCCAGGAGGCTGGACTAGATGGATCACTGGTCTGACCCTGCAGGGCTCTCATGTTCTTATGCTGTGTTTTCAATGCTGCTCAGCTACAGTTTTCCCCATGGAAACATATGAGCATGGCAGCTGCTTTTGTTTTGTTTAAAATCAGCTTGAAATGCAGAAATCAGCCAGTGACATTTCACACTGCCTGGGAATAGACCACTAATCTGCTAATGCCTGCTCACCAAACTACTGTTCATGGCATAACTGCACCACTGATAGAAAAAAAATGCTATTTCTAAACACACCCAAATTGGCTAACCCAAATTTGTAGCTGGACTATGCCCTGTAGCCCAGGGTTGTAAAAGTTCCACCACTGGCAGGCAGTGTAGTCCTTTGAGAGGGGGATGTGGCAGTGCAAAGGAAGAAGCCAGTGTTCCTGGCCTGATCCAGTCCACAGGTTCAGGTGTCTGTATAAATGTTATTTAAGCAGTCCTGTAAGCTTGGATTGCTTCTCTTCCCTAAACCCACATGCATGCCTGTATTATGCTCATGAGCCAGGAGGGTGTACAGAAGTGCTGGTCCTGTGAACCAGTTCAAAGATCCATTTAGTCTAGTATTTTGCTTCCCAAAGCAGTTGGCCAGAAGTCTCTGGTGGCTTGCAGACAGGACAGGAGGGTTTCTTTCCCCATGCGTCTTACTACAGCATCCAGTTATTTGTGGCTAATAATATACGTAAAGCTGCCTGATACTGAATCATCCCTTAGTCCTGCAGAGTCAGTATTGTCTACTCAGACTGGCAGCAGCTCTCCTGCATCTCACGCAGGTGTCTTTCACATCACCTACTGCCTTGCCCTTTCAACTGGAGATGCTGAGAATGGAACCTGGGACTATTGCCATATTTTACTACAAGCAATTCTAAAAATTAATTCAGGTAAGACTGAAATGCACTGGCCTGTATGGCCCAGGCTAGCCCAATCTCATGAAATCTCAGAAGCTAAACAGGGTTGGCCTGGCTTAGTATTTGGATAAGAGACCACCAAGAAGCCCAGGGTTGCTATGGAGAGGCAGGCAGCAGCAAACCATCTCTTGCCTTGAAAACTCTATGGGGTAGCCATGAGATGTCTGTGACTTGATGGCATTTTCCGCTACCACCAAGACTGAAACAATTTTGTGTGGGCATCTGAGGATAATGCTGGGATTGTCAGCTTTGTGAATCCATTCTTTGTTAGGGTCTGGTGGACACAGAAAATTTTACTGGACCCTCTAGCTACTTTTCTGCCATTAAAAAAGTCCAAGCTGTTTATAATTATGAGGTTTAGAAAGATCCTCCAGATTTCCCAAGGCACTGATCCCCCACTTTTTATGAAGGAAAACAAATTGTTTATTTTACGTATCATAAAACTTGGGCATAGAGGCCCTAAATGCAGCCACTCCATCAGCCATCTTAACATCAAGTCCTGGTTCTTCCTCAGGGATTAATTAATTCTTCATTAACTGTATAGTCCTTTTGTATATTCTTTGACGCAGAATGCCGCTGAGACAAGGAGTTATTACAGCTCTTTGCTGCAGTCGCTTCTCTTCTCCCTTTTAGACCCCTTCTGCTGTGTCTTTAAGCCATGAAACCAGCCAAACATCATCTAACACAGAATCTCTACCCCAATCAGGCAACTGGGAGAAGGATCAGGCTGTTTGGTTGATAGCAGTATAGAGCTCTGTGCTTTCAAAATGGTCATTCATTCAGCTGTCTGGGTAAACTGGAAAAGACTTGAAGATCTTTTCATGTTGTTGATACTCCTGGGAACAAGTATTTTAAAATAAAAATTTCTAGCCATATTTTGCGAATACTGCAAGAATTCCCTGTTTTACTTACAATGGCGATGTCTTCACATAGCTGACATTTCCACTAGACTTGGGACACTCCGGGCTAACACACTGAAAGCCTCCTCCTGTGTTAATGCACATTGTTCCTCTTGTGCAGTTGTGCAGTGAAAGACCACATTCATCTATATCTGCAAAACAAAGGGGAACGTAAAGACCATGGCACCTGTTTCTATGGGTTAGGATTCATGCACAGCAGAACAGCAGTGAAAGAGGAGTGAGGGACATGAGCTCCACCCATTCCCTGTTAGGGCTCATCATCATCGCTATGCTGAAACCACCTGAAAAAGCTTCCACGTAAATTCCTCCCTCCCTTCCTATTTGTTATTCTGACCATTCATCCCAGAAGCTCAGGTGGCACACATTATTCTCCCCCACTCTAGGTACATTATACGCGGCATAACCTCATGCATCTGACCCAGGGGGCTCACTGCAGCCCACTGGGAGTTCTGTGACCAGATCTTCCCCAGCCTTTTGTAAAGGTGTGGATCAGGGCTGCGAGGGAGTTGGGAAAGGAAAGAAGTTTAATTCTTCCACCCCTGCATGCCAGTTCAACTTCCTCATGTTATCATTTGCTTCGGAAGGAAAGAGAGAAGGTAGAGTGGAAGAGTTAGCCCTCTTTCCTTGGCATTGTTGCTTTCACTGTTTAAGACCCAACTGCAGATCTTCCAGTGTCCTTTCTAGTTCTATGTTTGGTCTTGAAATGCCACAGCTCCTCTGACATGAAGATCAAGGGAAACAATCAACATATATAGGAAAAACAATCCCTGTGGTAAGTCACTTTACATGTTACAGCCACAGTATGGAAAAATCATCACATCAGCTTCCCCATAGGTGATCTTCAGGGCCCCCAGTCAATCTGGAAGCTTATACATACCATCACACTAAATGCTTTATGCAGCCCTGATGAAAAACATTAAAAACATAGAAAGCATAGAGATGTTAACCTGGTCCATGCAGCACTTGCAGAAACCATATAGGCACAAACTGGTGACCCTTTCTTTGGGGGGAAGGAAAAAGGCAGTCCTACCTAAGGAGAGCACTGGTTGACTAAACTGGGCCTATCAGAGCAGTCCTGAACAGGACACCAAGCAGAACATAACCTACCAGTCACATGCAGTGGTACATGGGCAGTTAAATGACTGCTCAGTTCTTCATGAACAGAGTGGTAGTCAAGGGCATTGTTCAGCATCTTTCCTTTTTAAAATTAATACATCTTTTCTTTCTTTTTAAAAACATTAATGTATTAATTATCAGTCAGGGAAGTACACTCAACAAACATCAAACCGAACTAAAAGATAATAAAGTATAAAAGATGAATCCAGACAAGACAGAGGTAATGTTAGTTGGGAAGACTAATATTCCAGAAACACAGGATCCACTTGTCCTAGAAGTAGGGCCGGTGCCAGGCTTTTTTGTGCCCTAGGGAAGGCTAACTACTTGCGCCTCCCCCCCCCCATGGGCAGGGGGGCAAGGCTGGAGGGGCTTGGATCTGAAAGATCCCAGCCACTGCAGCCTTGCCTTTAGCTCCAAGCTCCTTTGAGACCCTGACCCTTATGGAGCCTGTCAACACAGTGGTCTAGGTTATTTTCCATAGTCATGGTCTGCATAGATTTCACACTGCAGTGCAAGTCAATCCTGAGTACATAGCATTCATTCTCATGTGAAGAGAAAAGGCCTCTTTTAGTTCTAGTTTGTTATCTATTGTTAGGTCTAGCCAATCATTTCTACAAAAAAGTATCTTTTTTTGAAGCATGGGGTATAGAAATCTTAAAACCAATCTGTCATATCTACAGCAGTTTTTTTTTTAATTGTTTAATCTGATGCTTTCACATATGAGAGCTGCAGCTGAAGAAAGGCTGAAAGCCCTGATTTATTGACGTAATTAACTTATATATTACTTCATTACCAATGAACTTGTAGGTTTTGAATCAGAATTATCCCTCTCAAAAGTATATTAATTAATGTCATCCAGTCCCAGATATGGATGGTTTCCAGACTGCCCTTGGGGAGTTTCTTGCTGACATTGCTGGCACTCCTGTCGAAGCCCGGTCTGACTTCTGGAATTAGAAGATGAGTTCGGGCACTTGACACAGTCACTCCTAGACATTCTCTTCTTGCCAGCAGAGCCCAGTATTTGTCCTCAGTGGGCTGGCAAAAGACTTAAGCACCTGTTAAACTCACGTGTAAAACTCAAATGTGAATCATTCTCCACTACCATGTCTATGCAGAATTGTCTCAAGTTGTGAGGAGGCCCTCACATCAGGCTCCTGTCTATGTGCATTCAGATAACTCCACTGTAACATATTTTCTAGGCATTTCATAGAATGGATGATTTTACCTGTTCCAGGGCTTCAGTATTGCAGCCAGTCATTATCAGGATGTTAACATTCCAGACTAGTTAGGACTGCAGTTTCAGCTACCATGGCAAGAGGATATGCAGAAGCTCACTCCACGGAAATGCATCATATCCCAGATGAAGCTGCCTTGTTCTGAATCAGACCATTGGCCCATCTAGCTCAGTACAGGCTATTGTGACTGACAGATGCTCTCTAGAGAAGAGTCTTTTCATTTACTTGAATGCCATTCACTTGAAATGCCAGGGACTGAACATGGGGGTCCTTCGGTATCCAATGTATGTACTCTGCCACTGAGCCAGTTCTCCATATCACTGCTCAACTCTTGCCAGTCATGGTTAATTTCATCTGGTCAGAGGGTACAAGGAGCAGATAAACCTTCCTTAAGGCAGAGGATGGTCCCAACTGTCTTGAGGTAAGCAGTTACTAGGCCCCTCCTGAAGAAGCCCTCTTGAAGCTTGAGTGATATAGGGAGCTACTCTAAGTTGGTCCACTCAGAAGTCAGTTGCTCTTTAGTGAGATTTACACCCAGCAAAGGGTGCTTGGAATTGCGCCATTACAGTGCAATCCTATACAGAGTTACTCCATTTAGATTTAGAATGGGTTTAGACTGGAGCAATTCTGCATAAGATTTCATTGTTAACTATCCCCTTTGGGCAAGGCACTCAAGCATTTTTGTTTGTACAACACTGGCCTTTCTTGACGTCAACAGTTTACCAGCTCCTGCTGTAACTTTGGAAACTGCTCTCGTCACTCTGATGATCTTCACCAGAAGATAGGTGGAGTGTAACTGCTGATCCTCTTGGACTTCTTGCTGGCTTTTGATGCCATCAGGTATAGTATCCTTCTGATCTAGTTGGATCCGATGGGATTTGGGGGAACCATGATCTGGTGGATCAAGAGCTGGTCGACCAAAATCAGAAGATGGTGCTGGGGGACTGCTGCTGGGAGCCCCCTGCCCCTGTTATTTACCAGTAAAAAAACCCTTGGGAGCATCACATTTTCAAAACAAACATGTAGTTTAAGTGAGCGGAAGACATGACATTCCTACAACAGAAGCACATACTGTTAATTTGGTGCTATCATTGGGGAAAGACCCATGTCACTGTGGGTTTTCACTGCCACTGCTGAAATTGATCCAAAGGACTGGCCATTCTGCCTTCCTGATTTGAGAGGGCCCGAGGCACAGCAAGGGGCAGTGGACAGAGTATGAGTTTGGGGAGATCTGTGTTCAAATTCCTGCTCAGTCATGAAGCTCAAGAAGTGCATCTGAGTCAATCATCCTGTCTCAGCCTACCCTACCTCACAGTGCTGTAGTCATGTTAAAATGAGATAGCCCCTCGTGTCGGTTTTCTGAGCTACCTGGGGAAACAATAGGATATATAAGCAATACACTGAAGTACTATAGAGTAACTGGCTTATGAAGTGGGCAGTAAAGCTTTTAAGCCGTATAACTTGAGTTTGCTAAGACCCAGCCACCAGCTCTGTTTCGTGAAAACCTGAAGGGATTCTCTAAAGCAGTCCAAGCGCACAGAGGGCATGCTTCACGGATACAATATCGCTATTCAATCCCCAGCAGTTCTTGGCACTTCACCTTCAGACCTCCCCACATACCTCAACCATATTACAATGCATACCTTGTCTGGGATTCTTGCTCTCTTCAGTATTCACAGCTAGTATTTTTAATAGCGTATTACACACTGCCATGAAGAACTGCATGGCATTTTGGAGGCCCAGTTCTTACTGTCATATATTTTTTACTGCACTCATTAGTATAAGAGGTATTTGACACAGGAGGCAGGAGTAACTCTCAGGCCTGTTAATGTTGTGTGTGGCTACTGAGAAAGGAGGAACCAGCAGTCTGCATGTGCTTGAGGCAAACTAGATATTACAGTGGACCATGGGCGTCAACTACGGGGGGGCTCGAGCCCCCCCCAAATTTCCCGTCACCGCCTCTCCTCCCCCCCACCCCCGGCCTGCCCTCCTGCCTCCCTGGGGTGGTGGGGGGGGGAGAGAGGAGGTGACGGCCAGCTGACTGGCCACCGACGGGCGCTCCATTTTGCCGGAGGTGGCTGAGCCCCCCCCCCCGGGAAATTTCGGTGTGCGAGGCAGAGCGGGAGCCGGGGGCCCGCAAGGGTGACGCGCTGGCCCTCGGCTGCAGGCAGCGGCAATCCTACGCTCGAGCGCACTCACACATCGGGTCCTTCTGCCCAGCAGCCTCTCGGAGAAATTCGCAGCTCCTTCTCCCCATGCGCAAGCTGCCCTGTATCAGGGCAGGGATGCACTACAGCCGACGCTGCTCACCCTCCCTCGCCTTGGGGGCTAGGCTGGGTGACTGGGAAGCGTCCTGCTCGGTCCAAGCTACACCAAGCCCTCCTAACCCTCTTCAGCTCCCCCCTCCAGGAACTCCAATTCCTCCCGCCAAAACGCCGCCGGCAGCACAACACTGTCCTCGCCCCCCCGCGCTTTCCTTTTCCTTGCATGTGGGAGGCGGGCAGGCAGGATTGGCGGCGGGGGGGACCGGAGCAAGAGAGGGAGCGCTCTCACAAGCATGGCGGGCGGGCGGGCGGCACGGCGGGCACGGCCCGGGGGAGGGAAGCAGCGGCGGTGGCTCCCTGGGGCGGGGGGGAGAGCAGCGGGGACATGGTCCCGAGCGTGTGCGCGCACGAGAGAGCCCCCCCCCCGGGGATTTAAAAAGTCTACGCCCCTGCAGTGGACCAACCTGGGAGTCAGCATGGGAGTCCATCCAATTCTTGATAAAGTTTGGGGGGTACAGTATGAGCTTGCAACAAAGGTCTGTTTTAATGGATGAGAGCGGGAGACCTACACAGATTAGTGGGGGGAATTTCACCTCCCCCACTATTTCTTCTCTCCCTTCCCTGAAAGTCCCCATGGCACGTCCCCTTTTCCTGCTTCCTTCTCTCCTTCCGTCTCACAAGTCAACCTACCTTTATTTGCTCCCCTGTTTCAGTTTTCTCCCCTTCCCCTGGCAGCCTCTGCCTGGGAAAACTCTGGAGAAGTTGAACAGCACCAGCTGACCTGGCAGTCCCCATATCCTCAACCTTTCCTTGCTTCCTTCTCTCTTTCCCACCCAGCAACCCACCTATCTTCTTTCTGCCCCCCCCCCCCCAGCTATATTTATTACTTATTTACCTCATCTGTATCCCACTTTTCTCCACAATGGGGCCCAACACAGCTTACATCATTCTCCTTTCCTCCATTTTATTTTTGCAACAACCCTGTGAGGTAGTTAGGCTGAGTGTGTGTGACTGGCCCAAGGCCACCCAGCAAGTTTCCGTGGCAGAGTGAGGATTTGAACCTGGGTCTCCCAGATCCTAAGTGCTAATGCTGCACATTTATCATGGCCAAATTCCATTGCTATATCCTTGTTGAATAGTCAAACTGTATTTAGCAAAGAATCGATCTCTGATTATGACTTTCCATATGTTTTCAAGTAATCCATACACAATAAATGTGAAATCTTTGGGCCTATATTTGAAAGCTGGTATCTTAGGCTTGTATTGTTGAGAATAGTTGTGAATGATATTAGGGCAATGACAAAGAGCAGTAATGATAGTGAGTCTCCTTGGAAAATTCTTCTTCTTGCTTCTAGTCCAGGATGTCCATTGGGAGAAACATAACTTGGGAGAAGTGGTTTTGGAAAAGAAAATTTGTGGAAAGGTACAGTTCTGTAGCCCCATTCTGCCAGTTCATTTTGTGCTTTAAATCCCCCCCCACGACTTGTGCCACTGTCCCATCTAGATTGTCTTTAATGTTAAACTAAACATGACACTTTTTTTTCTGAGTCAGTCTGGGTTCCCCAACCCAACTCTCATTCACCTCAGTCAGACAGTTGCTGGTGGGAACTAATTTCCCAAGCACCACAGGGGCCTGATTTTGATCCAGACTGCAATGTGGGGGAGGGGCTTCAGATTTCCCCCTTCTAAGAGCATGAGGCTCTACTAGTTCAAATCTCCTCCCAGTCAGGAATTCATTAGGTGTCCTTGGGAAACCACTGTTTCTTCATTTCCTTAGGAAACCACTGTTTCTCAGACTCTGCCCCTGCTTTCAGTAACAAGATAGTAATTCTGGTTTACTTCACAGTGTTGTTTTGTGAAAAGTGCTTTTAACTCCTGAAACACTGTTAGAAGTCTGGGGGTTGTCCTGTTGGAGAGAGCAGGCAGTGTTTCAGCTTTCCTCTTCATGTCCTGAATTTGTAGCTCTGTAATGACCACAAGACAGGGCAAATGATAAAACCATAAAAAACTTTCCAGGACAAAGCAAAACTAAACAAAAGCCTTAACCAGCCTTCTGGGTGGTTTGATTTTATGTTCCAGAGGGTTTTGCATGGTCTATTAACTGATCTGTTTTGTTGTTGTTTGACTCTGTTCCACCATTTTAGTGGGGGTGAACAGTTGCTGATTTTTAAGGTTTTAATGGCTGCTATTTAGTTTTATGTGCTGTTGCTTATGACTGGCTTTTAACACTAGCCTTGCTGTTGCTGTTTTTGGTTATCGGTTGTTTTGTTGTTTTAATTTTATCTGTGTCATTATGTCATTGTATCCCACTTTGCTTGTAATCTTATGACAAAAAAAGCAGGTTACATGTTTCCTAAAGCAAAAAGTGGGCTTGAAGTCAAATTAAGCTGTGATGGCAGATAAAGGCTCTGCATGTGAGTCCTACACTTCTAGCAGTTCCTCATCACCTAAAAGCTCTGAAGGAAACCTGAAACTAACACCACTGTCATGCTTCTTTCATTCCTGCAAAGCACCATCTGTTATACACTTAGCAATTGTAAAGCAATGTGTCACCTTCACAGCTTTTCCCATCGCTGAAGACCTTGTATCCACTGGGGCAGGAGCAGTGGTATGAGCCTGGAATGTTGATGCAGGTGTGCATACAGAGACGAGGGGCTCCCTCCAGCTTGTAAACTTCACATTCATTCACATCTGCAAGAGGGGAAAAGTGATACCGTCCCATTATGCTTCAGACCCTGGACAAACAGCTCATTTCATGGATGGAAATAAATAAATATCTGGATAGCCCCGTTCCTGGTGGTATTTGATCATCACAAGGAGTCTGTGTTCTAGATCTATGAAGCACAAGTAATTTGATCACAGTCCTTGGTACTCATCTACTGGAATTTAGTATATTAGAATGCAACCAAAATGTTAAAGGCGTGCTCCTTTGAAATTGCTTTTAAAAGTTGGGAGTAGAGATACCAAGATACCAAAGTGGTAATAACTGATGCAGAAGATCTGTTAGGTATCTTGTCTAGAAGGTTCATATTTGAGAATTAATATTTAAAAAGACATTTCCCACATCTGAACTGTAGCCACTCAAAAACCATCTTAAACTATTGGCCTATAATGTCTTCTTATGGGGGAACATGAAGGATGGAGGAAAATGGATAATGGTAGTGCTGATACAACAGGTAGTGCTGATACAAATGGTCCCGGGAGGAAAATGAAAATGGATAATTGGTAGTGCTGTTACAACAACTTTGTATCCTCTGGACAGGGCTAGCAAAGGCAAACTAGAAATTTCAGACTCTTGTTGTTGCCCTGAAAATGTAAGATGTTAGGTAAGTTGCCTGGATGCTAGACTCTTTCTCTTCTCCAGCCATAAATGGTTACCTCTGCTCACAAAGACCCTGAAATAACCCCAGCTGACTGGTCTCCATGGTGCTACAAGCCAGCACTGCAGGGATCACAGCTTAGTAGTGCAAACAGTGAATACTAGCTCACCAATTGCTTCCTCCTAAACACTGGCAAATACTTTGCTCAAATACTTTGGCCACCAAATGAGAAGGGAGCACTCACTGAAGAAGACCCTGATGCTGGGAAAGACTGGAGGTCAAAGAAGAAGGGGATGGCAAAGGATGAGATGGTTAGACAGTGTCATCGATGCAACAAACATGAAATTATACAAACTCCGGAGCACAACGGAAGACAGGAGGGCCTGGCATGATGTGGTCCATGGGGTCATGAAGAGCTGGACTCGACTCTGGGACTGAACAACAACAACAAAAACACTGGCAGCAGTGTGGGAAAAGACGGGTGAACTGACACCAACTATTGTTGCCAATGAATGGTCTGAGCCAAGAAGCCCCTGAGGATTTGACACAGTTACTAGAGCTTGGTTGCGCTGGTTCCTGGCAACCAGCAGCCCTCTAGGGCTGTGTGACCCTCAGGGAAATTTCCCTGTAAGCTAAATGGCCACTCCACCCCAGTTAACATCCCTTGACTTTGGAAATGAAACTACCATGTATGCCTACCCCTGGGGCAACATCATCTGGAAAAAAGGGGGCTGCCCTAGAGCAGAGAACAGTGAATGCTCTAGGCACAGGCACCATCTTGAATGCTCAGTAATTGGCTCAGTAATTGGCTCAGAATGCTCAGAATTGGCTATAGCACCAATTTTGGATGCAGAGAGAAGGGATCAGAAAAGGTTGCTAGACCATAGACCCTGATGTACAAGTCTATCTGATTCACTTTGGACCTAGGCAGTTCTTCTTCTAGACCCTACAAAAAGATCAGCCCATGCCCAGAAAGCCCCATGGTGCCCTGACATCAGCAGTCCATGCTGACATACCAGGTCCAGCACGCTGCTGAGTGTGTCCTCTGGAGTGGCACTGGCATCTGTGGAGCTCTGGAGGACAGGGCTTTGTTACCTTTTTGAGCTGATAATCTACAACAACCTGCCAGGTAGGGTTTAACAAGGAAGCTTTAGTCTCGACCTGATTTCAGTGTGTCCTGAGCTAATTCAAGGCTTATCTCTAGGTGCCAGTATTCTCAGTTGAACTACATTTATTCCAGTTCAAAGCTGAGGGGAATTCAACTGTGGCCTTCTTTTAAATGACATTTGCTCAACTAAAAATGTTCTAAGCACACTTCAACCGTCAATCTCCTTGGGATAACAGTTCCTGAATTCAGCCTCATACTGGTTTATACAGTTAAGGAATCAATAAGATGCTGCAGCAGGATGATACAAAACTAACTGTTCCTGGCAAGAACTCCTTTCTGTCACTGCAACTTTGAGCATAAATATATCTCCTCCGGATGCATGCTCTGTGCTTTGGATTGAAGTGAGCTTAGACTCTCAAAAGCTCATGCTGAAATAAACATTGTTATGTTGCTGAGGTGTCACTGGACCTCTGTTTAATTTTCCTGGCAAGACAAATGAATCTTTGTTCTCGTTCAACTATGGGTAAGCAATTCTGTAAATAGTAGTTACCTCTGGTGGCTGGAGTCCCATAAAACACATTCACCTGAGAATGACCCAAGATGGTATTGAAACCCCCTGGAATTCTTTGTTAGTCTAATATGGTTTTCTCTGCATATCGTAGCAGCTCTGGGACAACTAACATGGAATGCGGCTTCTGCCATCAGCAATTACTGTCTTTAAAACCTAGCTTTATGAGGAGCCTATGGCTTAACTCTTTAGTCCCAATCCTCTGCAAACAAAGGCTGCAATTGTGTTTTCGTGCAATTGGGGAGAAAATCTCATTGAACATACTGATACTTCCTTCCAAGTTCCAAGTAGACACACGGTTGTAACCCTAAATTTGCATAAGCCTAAGGCATTGTCTCACATCTATCTCTAGTTTTCCTCTTCCTTCTCTCTCATCTATCATGTCCCTGCTACTTATTTGTTTGCATCTCTACCCTCCACTCTTAACCAAACTTGATTCACTAGGCAGCTTACAGTAAAAAGAATAAGGCAACTGAAAATCAAAGACATAAATAATCTTAAAGTATAAATTATAAAACAATTATACATTATAAAACAAACTCACCTTTGCTGGTTTTGCTGTTGTCTGGTGTTTTTGAAGATTATGTTGCTGGTGGTTTTGTAATTATTTATGTGTCATCAATTACATTTTTAGCAGATAATATAAGGGCAGGAATATAACATTGCTAAAGCCAACTGAGCTGATCAATATCAAAAGCCCAGCAAAGAGCAATAAAAATAAAAATAAAACAACCTTTATCCTTAATATTCAGCTCCATTAAAGACCCACTGCAGAGAGGATGGGGTAAAAAAACCCCTAATGAACCAATTGCCTAGGGAAAAGGGGAAGTCTTAACCTGGCACCAAAGATTCAACAGGGAGCACCAGAAGAATGGATACAGGGTGGGTGAAGACACCATCCCTTGTAGCTGTTCACCTTGCTTCAGATAACAGGGGCAGATGCTTTTAACTTATATATATTGGAGCCATCTTTTTGCTTTTCCTTCTCTTCAAAGCAACATACATAATAATGATGACCTTGTATAAATCGAAAACAACAATAATCCCTGTGCAAAATGTAAGTTTCATACATGAATTCCTGCAAGATAAATGCAATGTGCTTTTAAACTGTTGTAGTTTGCCCTTTTACCCAGGATTTTCTGAAATCTGGCTGAATATACACCCCCAACTGAGCTGATTCTCTGTGCCAGATTTCAGACTGATGGGACAGTCTAGATTTTATGAGGAAAAGAATTTTCAGGCACTGTAATGGCAAAAGGATGTTGAACAAGTGTGGCTTATAAGAAGCAGCTCCTGCAGCTCTAGAAAATTGTCTTCTGCAACTTTCAGTTATTGATCCAGCAGCACTGGTGTCCAGCAATGTTCCCTCTAAGCTCCACAGTGTTATGAGCAGAAATTCTAACTTGTGAGCAAAAAAAGCTAGTTGCATTAAAGCTGTGAGCGAGTCTACATTTGACTATCGCGTAAATTAGTTTTTTTAGATTACTTCCATAATCTTGTAAAAATCTCAGAATAAATTCTTTTAAATTATATTTAAACTATATTTTAAGAATAATTTAAACATTATAAGAGAAAACAGAATCAAGTCAAATTTTACCCACCCTTTTCCACTATATTGGTAGACCTAGCCTCCAGAGAACAGGTCCACCCACCACAGTCCACTACATTGGTAGACCTGGCCTTGGACCATTGCCGTGTGCTGAGCTTTAGAAAACATACCAGCACTCGGGAGAGGGGGGGGGGGGGAGGAGTCTTGCAGTCTACATTGTGTTTTCATGAAATATAACAACCAGTATTACAGGTCAAGTATAGCAGAGGAGGAACAATCACTGTCAGAATCCTGCCTAGCCTAACAAACAAGAAGTTGCTTAAATGTTATCAACCTGCCCCAAACTACTTATTCAAATATTTATATCCCATTTTTCCCTGTGACTCAAGCAGTGTTCCCTCTAAGCTGAGTCAGTGTGAGCTAGTGCACAGTTTTATAGCCTCCGGCTCACACATTTTTGTCTTATCTCAGGGAGGATGGCTCCAGAGCAAACTAATTTATGCAGTAGCCAAGTCGCTCGCTCACAACTTTGATGCCAGTAGCTTACAAAGTAGAAGTTTTGCTCACAAGACTTCACAGCTTAGAGGGAGCACTAGACTCAAGGTAGCTTCCAAATCGTCCTGAAAAACATAATAAAGGTAAAGGTTTCCCTTGCTTGAAAGCTAGTCGAATGGGGTGTGCAAAAAAATGGGGACCATTATAGTCAGTGGCCCTGTAGGCTATAATGGAGAATCAATCTGGGGGTGTCTGGGGCTCGGGGGGCTATTTTTTGAGGTAGAGGCACCAAATTTGCAGCATAGCTGCTGGTGCCTCTCCTCAACCCCCTCCCAAGTTTAAAAAAGACTGGACCAAGGGGTCCAATTCTATGGGCCCCAGAAGGTGGTGTCCCCATCCTCCACTGTTTCCAATTAAGGGGAAAATGCCTTGTGAGCAGAGAGCAGGAATTCCTGCGCAGCCTGTTAAAATGTTGTGCACCAGCACCGCTTAGCATGGCTTAGAGGGAACTATGGTGTCCAGTGCCGATTCCTGAGATGTATCATTCCATCAGTCGCTTACCCTGGCAGATGCTGTTTTCTGCGGTGCCACTCATATGGAATCCTGGTTCACAGCTGCAATGTTGCATCTGGTCAAATTTGGCACAGCGTGGCTTGCGACTAAAAGCTGGATCATTTGTTACACTCCATGCTGGTGGTACTAACAGGTAAGGGAGAAAACAGAAACCATTAACAATAACAAGAACAACAAGAACAACAACAGAGATTGCCTCCTACCCTGAGCATGTGTCTTTCTGGATGGAAGAGCCAGCCAAAACATGGCAATAGCAGTTAGGTGCTCAGGTGTGTAATGCTGCTTTTGAGCTAAGGCAGCTGTAGAAAATTTCACAATCCACTTGTGTACTAACTCCCATTTGCAAGAACAGGGGGATAGAAATGGAAGGGAATTCAGTAGTACACAAAAGCAGCAAACTTGCTGAAATGAAATGGAAGAAGATCAACGGTTGGACAGACAAGGAAAAGAAATCACCTCTTGAATCTCCCAGGTTCACTGCAACTGATGGAAAAATGCGGTGCGCACAGGGCTCCGTTGGGGCCGGAGCGAGCCGGAGCGCCGCTCCGGGAGAGAGGGGGCCGGGGGGCGGGGCCGGGTGGGCCCCATCCCGCCCCCGCTGAGGAGCCCCGTCCCGGCCCCAGTCTTCTTCGCGGGGCCGCGGCTGGCCGCCGCCGGCCCCGCCGAAGAGCCCCGTCCCGCCCCCAGTCTTCTTCGCGGGGCCGCGGCTGGCCGCCGCCGGCCCCGCCGAAGAGCCCCGTCCCGGCCCAAGTCTTCTTCGCGGGGCCGCGGCTGGCCGCCGCAGGCCCCGCCGACGAGCCCCGTCCCGGCCCAAGTCTTCTTCGCGGGGCCGCGGCTGGCCGCCGCAGGCCCCGCCGACGAGCCCCGTCCCGCCCCCAGTCTTCTTCGCGGGGCCGCGGCTGGCCGCCGCAGGCCCCGCCGAAGAGCCCCGTCCCGCCCCCAGTCTTCTTCGCGGGGCCGCGGCTGGCCGCCGCAGGCCCCGCCGAGGAGCCCCGTCCCGCCCCCAGTCTTCTTCGCGGGGCCGCGGCTGGCCGCCGCAGGCCCCGCCGAGGAGCCCCGTCCCGCCCCCAGTCTTCTTCGCGGGGCCGCGGCTGGCCGCCGCAGGCCCCGCCGAGGAGCCCCGTCCCGCCCCCAGTCTTCTTCGCGGGGCCGCGGCTGGCCGCCGCAGGCCCCGCCGAGGAGCCCCGTCCCGCCCCCAGTCTTCTTCGCGGGGCCGCGGCTGGCCGCCGCAGGCCCCGCCGAGGAGCCCCGTCCCGCCCCCAGTCTTCTTCGCGGGGCCGCGGCTGGCCGCCGCCGGCCCCGCCGAGGAGCCCCGTCTCGCCCCCAGTCTTCTTCGCGGGGCCGCGGCTGGCCGCCGCCGGCCCCACCGAGGAGCCCCGTCCCGCCCCCAGTCTTCTTCGCGGGGCTGCGGCTGGCCGCCAGCCCCGGAAAAAAACCCTCCCGCCCCCAGTCGCCTTCCCCGGGGCCGCGGCTGGCCGCTGGCCCCGGGGAAAAAAACTCTCCCTCCCCCAGTCACCCCCAGAACCCCCCCTCCCTCCTGCACTCAACAGTTCCCCGGGCCCAAGGGAGGGAGAAGCCGGGCCTGAGTGGCTTAACGCCACTCAGGCCCAAGCAAGGGGGGGGGGGGGAAATGCCAGCCCCAGTGGGGGGGAGAAGCGCCCCTCCCTTCCTTCCCTCTCTCCCCCCACCTACCTACCTGTTTCTTCCTTCCCCTCTCCCTTCCTCCCTCCCTCTCCCCTTCCTCCCTTCCTTCTCTCTCTCCCCCCAACTACCTACCTACCTTCCTGTTCCTTCCTTCCCCCCTTCCTCCCTCTCTCCCCCCTTCCTTCCTTCCTTCCTTCCTTCCTTCCTTCCTTCCTTCTCTCTCTCCCCCCAACTACCTACCTACCTTCCTGTTCCTTCCTTCCCCCCTTCCTCCTTCTCTCCCCCCTTCCTTCCTTCCTTCCTTTCCCCTCCCTCCCTCCCTCCCGTCTTGCCTTCTGACACACTGCCCATGACGTCAGGGATGTGTGGCCTTTTGACACTTCCGGTGACGTCAGGGGGTGTGGCATATGCAAATGAGTTATGCTAATGAGCTCCTGCACCTCTTTTTTTACGAAAGGACCCCTGGGTGCGCACCAAGTAAAACAGGGACCTGCCCTCCTTTGCAACTTATTCAAATAAGGACATGATGTGGCACAAATAGCACATGGTAATTATATCCACAGATACATGACTAGCTTTTTTCATTCGTTTGAATGGCATGTGAAGTTTCACTATTTTTTGTTCTGCCTCCAATACCTACCTAGCAAATAACATACCTGTCTGTGTTTGATACTGGCAATTGGTACCAGTCCACTCCTGTGGACAAATGCATTTGTACTGGTCAACTCCTTCTACACATGTCCCACCATTCTGGCATAGATGACTTGTGCATTCACTGATACCTAAGAAGAAGCAATTAAAATACAAAGGGTTATGAGCTTTGATTTTTAAAAATCCATGAACTACTTTTGAAGTTCCTCATGAAAAGCCATTAGCATTTGGCCAGAAGACTTTGGGACTGTAAAGTGTGAACCTCTATCTTTATGTATATACTAGGAATAAGGCCCATTGTGGAAATAAATACCAACGGACTCTAGAAAGAGGCTCTGGGCAGATGCCCTGGCTTTGGGCACCCAGTGTCAATTTGCTGTGGTGACCTCAGCAAGGTATAATGACACAAAGTCCACTGTTTTCTCCAAGGTAATTGATCTCTGCCATCTGAAGAGCACTTGTAATTCTGAGTGATCTCTAGCCCTCACCTGGAGATTGGCAAAAATGGTTCCCCAGGTGGAAGTGGCTGGTTTGAAGATGGAGTCTATGGCATTGTACCTTTTTGAGATCCCACCCCTCCTCAAACCCCACCCTCTCCAGGCTCCACCTCTTAAATATCCAGAAATTTCCCAACCTGGAGGTGGCAACCCTATCTCTTTCCCAGCCAACCATCAACCTACCTTTATCAGCTCCTCTGACTTCGGATTTCCATCTCCTCCCCCCTTCCTGCCGCCTCTTCCTGGGAAAATTATAGTCTTTCTCCACAGTGGGGATCAAAGCAGCTCACATCATTCTCCCCTCCCCCTTTTGATCTGCACAACAACCCTGTGAGGCAGGTTAGGATGAAAGTCCATGAGTGGTCTGAAATCACTCAATCAGCTTCCATAGCAAGAACCTGGATCTGGCAGACCCTGCTCTGAAGTGCTAACTGATATGCCACACTGGTTGTCCTAGCTGAGAGCTAGTTTGGAGTAGTGGTTAAGAACACAGACTCTAATCTGGGAGAACCAGGTTTGATTCCCCACGCCTCTACATGCAGCTGCTGGTGTGACCTTGGTCAGTCATAAGTTCTTTCAGAGCTGTTCTCTCAAGAACAGTCCTCAAAAGAGCTCTCTCAGCCCCACCTACCTCACAGGCTGTCTGTTGTGGGAAGGGGAAGGGGAAGGGATTGTAAACCACTCTGAGACTCCTTCAGGTAGCGAAGGGTGGGGTAGAAATCCAATCACTGCTGCTACTTCTTCTTCTTCTCTTTCTTCTTCTGCTGCTGCTGCTGCTGGAGGTGAACAGGAACAAGCAGCCAGGCCTAGTTGTCATGCCAGTCAGGTGTCATCAAGTCATCCAGAGGGTGCTGCCAGGCCTCAAGTGGCCAACCTCCAGGTGGAGCCTGAAGATCGGCTGGTATCACAACTGAATTCTAGACAACATCTCTCTCCCCCTGGAGAAAATAACTGCTTTGGAGGGTGGACTCTATGGCATTCTGTTCAGCTGAGGCCTCTCCCCTCCCCAAATTCTGGCTTCCATAGACTCCACCACAAAATATCCAGGAATTTCCCAACCTGGAGCTGGCAGCCGTAGTCAGGACTGGCTCCATGAGCTTTCTCTCAAAGGCCAAAATAGGCCTGGAAAGAGCCTCTTCCCCCCACCTTTTACTGACAGAACCAAGCTTGGTTGCCTTGCAACAGCCAATGAAGGGAAAGTGAGCCTAGCAGGAGGAGGAGGTCTTCATCAGGAGAGAGAGCCATTTTGGCAGTTTATTCTGTCAGGGAATGGCCAAGCTGGCAGTGGGCGGGGGAGAGGAGCTGATCCAACGCCCAGCCAATGGCACGTGAGTACTCTTGAGTGGCAGTTGATGGGCCAATGGCTGATTGAGTGCACTGCACAGCCAGTAGGAGAGCCAGAAAGTGCCAATACACAAGGCTCTTATATATATATAGGATTACAGTTTTGTTCTAGAGGGATAGCTGTGTTAGCCATTTGCAGAAAAACTACACATGAGTTGAAGGGCACTGAATTGGAGCCCACTTTATTAGATGCACTAACAAAAGATCAGAGGGTACTTCATCAGATGCATTTGATGAAATATGCTTAGATTCATGAAAGTTTATGCTGGAATACTTTTGTTAGTGCATCTAATATATTGAGTTCTGACTCAAGAAAGCTTAAACTGGAATACTTTTGGTACTCTTTAAGGTGTCAATGGAGTACAACTTTTTAACCTGCCTTTCTTCTCCTCCGCATTATTTACAGAGCTGTACTCTCCAGCACTGATTCAAGGAGTATTCCCTGTGTTAGCCACCGGGAACATATTTACATAGGTACGTGCCGTCAAGTCACAACCAAATTATGGTGACCCCGGCAAGAGGCATTCGAGGCAAGTGAGAAGCAGAGATGGTTTGCCATTGCTGTCCTCTGCAGAGTCTTTCTTGACAGTCTCCCATCCAAGTACTGACCCTGCTTAGCTTTTGAGATCGGACAAGATCAGGCTCTACCATGTCACCTTCACTCCCAGGAATATATTTACTACATGGAAACTTCCCACAGAGTCAGGCAGCTTCCTCAGACTTTGGAAATGTCAAAGAATGAAAGGAAAGTGAACAGAAGAAAAAGAACCCCACTGAATTCCTTTGTTAGCAAGGAAAGGCCAGATTGTTCCTCAGTTCCTCTTCACCTAATTTTATCATTAAAGCACTAACAAATCCTGCCTTTTGATTAAAAACAGTTGTTAAAAATGTTCATGAATCAAAATAAATCTAAAACTGCAACAGTTGGAGCAGAACCCAACTGAGAATAGCCACAGTGATCCATCCCAAGGCAGTCAAGACTTCCACCTCTCCCTGGCGTATTATGTGCCAAAATAATTAGTTCACTGGAATGTCCTTGAAGAAGCAGGTGGTGAATACCTTGTGGGTTACAATGGCATCTGGCAAAAGCCAAGCTCTCCTGCTCATCAATAGAATATTCTAAATAATTGGGTGTCACCAGACCATGAAAAGATTGAACAAGCAGCCAAGGAGCTTTCTTCCTCCCCTGCCTCCTTCCATTGAGCAGAGATTCTCATCTGGCTCTCTGCAGTGAGCCATGTGCATTGGGCCTTACCAACACCTGGGCTAGGCAATGGGAGGAGGTAAATGTGTGGAAGCTGGAATGCAAACCTCAGCAACAATCACTGCCCAGGTGTTCTAAAGGGAACAAGTGCCATTTTTCCTGGCTGGAGGACAGCTGCCAAAACCTTTTCAGCTCAATAAAGACATTGTGGGAAAAAATACCCTTGGCAGATTAGATGGATGGCTGTCTGCTCACTAGAATCAAGGCTGTCTGTCTGGCTAGGATGATGTAGCCTAAACTCTTTAGAATTATCCATCTCCTGAAGAATGGTTGCCTTCTGCCTTTATAGCGATGCAGGGAGATGTGACTATGTGGCTCAAATAGCTCCTTAGCATTTTTCACCATGAGGTGGGAATCTATTTTTAAACAAGCAGCCCTCACATTGTGCAGGGGAGACTGGATGGTGTAAATGCCCCAAGGAGAAGTGCGTGACAGTTTGTTCACACAGACCAGAGCAAGACTCTTTGCATTATCAATTTCTCAGTCAACAACGTGGATGCATATGGGAGAAGGGACTGTCTTATACACCCTTCCTCTGAAATACACACTTTAATGTCAGTGCTGAAGAATTTCCCCTTAAAATAGTGATGCCTGAGAAAGGACAAATATCTAGTCAAGAGACATTTCGAGGTGGTTTGCCATTGACTGCCACTGCATAGCAATCCTGGACTTCCTTTGTGGTCTCCAGTCCAAGTACTAACCAGGACCAACCCTGCTTAGCTTCCAAGATCTGCCAAGATTGGGCTAGCTTTAGCTAACCAAAAATCCATTTCATCTGTTGGAGCAAATTTCATGGAAGCTTCAAGGATCTGACACCCCGAGCTATCAAGGAATCTGCCATATACTTCTGGGAGAGAGAACAGTGGAATTCCATCCCTACTTACTGGGCCACTGAAGGGAAATTTCCTCCCAGTTCTGTACATGGACAGGAAGACCTTTGCAGTCTGCCCTCTGTGACTGCATCTGGCAAACGACTCCCAAAGTACTGAATTGTTGCAGTAAGCTATGTACAACATTTTGAACACTCTAAAATAAATGCAGATAAGACCCAGCTCTATCTGTTGTTGAGCGGCCAGTCCAGGGCCACCCCAGATGACCTGGAGTGGGCGCTTCAGGACGTGGCAGGCTGGCTCAGGCCGAGCCGACTGAAATTGAATCCAAGGAAGATGGAGGTCCTGTGCCTGGGTTGGAGCGGACCGGGGTAGGGATCCCATTGCCGGCCTTCGGGGGGGCACCATTGGTGCCAGTGCTGAAGGTTCGGAGCTTGGGAGTGCTCCTGGACCCCTCATTAATGATGGAGGCCCAGGTAGCAGCCACTGCCAAGGCAGCCTTTTACCATCTGTGGCTGATTAGGCAGCTGGTTCCCTTCCTCGAACGCAATGACCTGGCGACAGTGATCCATGCATTGGTCACCTCGAGGCTGGACTACTGTAACACTCTCTACATGGGGCTGCCCTTGTCTCAGCTCCAGAGGCTGCAGCTAGTGCAGAATGCCATGGCCAGGCTGCTGATGGGTCACTCGGCGTGAGACCATGTCCAGCCTGTGCTGAGGACATTGCACTGGCTGCCTATAGCGTACTGGTTCAAGGTGCTGGTTTTAACCTTTAAAACCCTATATGGTCAGGGGCCTGCCTTTCCCCGTATATACCCCAGAGAGCACTGCAATCAGGCACTCAACATCGCCTGACCCTCCCCAGCCTTAGAGAGCCTGGGCTGACGACCACTAGGACCAGGGCCTTTTCAGTGGCAGCTCCTCACTGGTGGAACAAGCTCCCAGATGACATCAGGGCCCTGCGGGACCTTATGCAGTTCCGCAGGGCCTGCAAAGCGGAGCTCTTCCGCCAGGCTTTTAATTAGGAGCCGCCACTGGGGAGAAGGGGGGCCCCTGGATAGCGCTGAAATAAATCTATTGGTGCAAGTTTCTGTGGTCGCGGGCCTGGAATTTGCTGTGCTTTCCTTTGGAAGTAATGATGGCTGCCAAATTTCGGTGGAATCTTGTGATTCTTGCTGTTCTATATTTTAGCTGTGATTTTATATGTATATGATTAATGTTGTAAGCCACCTAGAGCTGGCTAACGCTGGCTAGGCGAGATATAAATCCCAATAAATAAATAAATAAATTATTGTGTGTGTTTGTTAAGTGCTGTCAAGTCACTTCTGACTTATGGTGACCCTATGAATTCATTACCTCATATCCTATTTTTAACAGCCTTGCTCAGGTCTTGCAAACTGAGGGCCGTGGCTTCCTTTACTGAGTCAATCGATTGCATGTTGGGTCTTCTTCTTTTCCTGCTGCCTTCAAATTTTCCTCCAGTTAGTGGCTTTTCCAGTGAGTGTTGTCTTCTCATAATGTGACCAAAGTACAATTGCCTCAGTTTGGTCATATTAGCTCCCAAGGAGAGTTCAGGCTTGATCTGATCTAGAATGCTTATTGTTACACAATCCCCATGCTCCTGAGCAGTGAGAAATTCCCAGAGCCATACTACCTTGGTTGGCTCACACTGGAGTCTTATGGTGTCTTTGTGATATTTGCTTTATTAACAAATATTCAACTAGAGCAGAGGTGGAAGCAAAGCAGCATCACTACTACAACACAGTAGGTCTGCTGCTCTCGGAAGGGGATTCTGTATACCAGTGGGCATCACCTTCTTCCAACTCACAACATGTTCTTTATCTGATTCCCATAAGGCATCTCTTGAACTTTAACTCTCATGATCAACCCGTTCATGATAATACAACAGCAGACTCACACACACACAAAAAGAGCCAGTGTGGTGTAGTGGTTAAGAGCGTGACTCTAATCTGGGAGAACCGGGTTTGATTCCCCACTCCTTCGTATGCAGTCAGCTGGGTGCCCTTGGGTCAGTCACAATTCTCTCAGAGCTGTTCTCTCAAGAGCAATTCTCGGAGAGCTCTCTCAGCCCCACCTACCTCACAGGGTGTCTGTTGTGGGGAGAGGAAGGGAAAGGAGATTATAAGCCACTCTAGATTCCAAGTGAAGGATGTGGTATAAATCCAGTCACTTTTTCTTCTTCTTGTAAATATGGGGAAATCCTGTAATGTGTTCTGACCACAGACTAACACAACGGCTGTTTCATAAGTTAAAATATATACACAAATCCAAATGTCCATTCATTACCATGGAACAGACTTCTGCTCAGTAAATAATTTTTAACTGGGTAATTATGTATAATTTCCTTGTTTGCCAAATGTGGATCAACTACACATTGACAAAAGGGCATTATTCCAAATAAGCATGTCATAGTAATTACTGTGTTTGTGCCATGCCGGTATCATTTTCAGATGCTGACATCTGTTATTAAAAATAAACAGTTGCAGGATGTGATTTATGCTTGGCTCTTCAGTCTTAACCACAACGAAGAACAGTTGCATGAATCTGAAATAATCAGCAGTATTTGGGGCACATAACACTTGTGGTACATCTACAAGATCATACTGTAAAACCTGGATGATTTTGTTTGGAATAATTGCCATGCTGGTTCAAAATCAATTGCACTGATTAATATCAACTTTACACCAATAAGCACGCTTTTACTGTTTTAAATTGGTGGTAAAAGAATAACAGAATCATCTTCAGGGGTAAAATAATATTGTGAGAGGATGTTGATTACTTGCCATTATGCACATATAAAAATTAGTTAGGCTAGTGCCATTCACCCCAATAAACGATTCCCACTGTGGCAATCATCCCCAAAAGTCCCACCTTTCCTCTGATTTTAGCTTCCTGTAAATCCAAGTGATTAGTCAGCCAATCAGAGCCCATGGAACTCCACGGGATGGGTGGGGGTGAGTCAGCCTCTGTTTAAGAAGTAGGAGGAATTTTTTTTCCTCAGAGGATTTTTGATGCTATGGATAACAATGTCAGTTTAGCCAGGGTTTTTGGGGGGGTTGCTTTTAGTTAGGGTCTGGAGTGGCCTAGGCAAGAAAGCTTGTTTTAGAGAGATATTCCTAACTTGCATGTACAGGTTCTGTGGACAGGAGCTCTCTGTGTTAGAAGAGCAACCTTGAATCTGGAGAAGATCCTGTCTGTTAGGTTCCAAAGAAACCAAAGTTGTGATTACACGCACAATTCACCCCGACATAGGTGCGAATGCCAGGTGGATTAAAGGATCAGATGACAACATCTGGGAAGTGCCCCACAGCAATCAGATGACAACATCTGGGAAGTGCCCCACAGCAGTTGGCAACCTGTTTTGCTCTGCCACACAAGCAGAATAAAAAAACCTTGGAAAGTCCTGTAGCAAACGGGTTTCTACGGGCCACAGCTGGACTTTCCTGCATCTGATCGCCCCAGCGCACTCCTGTGGCATCAGGATAGTCTGGTCAGGCTATCCTGACTCTGTGCTGTTGTCCCCCCCCCTCGCAGTATGCACATCAGCGCACCCCCCCTGCACACTTCATAGGGAGACCTCAGTGCGGAGCTGCGATTCATCGATTCCTCATGTAAGTGCATCAGGAACAAATGGTTAAAAAAAAACCGACTCACCCACGGTTGCGTCTGATCATGCAGTGGCAGGCTGCACCCGCATCTACAAAAGTTTGTGTGATTGCGGAACTGCGGGTCAACTTACGCCGGAGGAATTAGCTTCGCTCCCCCCCCCCCCCGCTTTATCTTGCACGTGTGACTGCAGCTCTAGTCAACTGAGATAACCTGTTTGGAGGAAGGGGAAACCAATTGCCCCTCAGAGTTTATTTACATTAACTGAGGCTCGTCTACAAAATGGTTACTCTGACTGAGGAAAGCTTTTGACTTATGAGGGGTGAAGAGGAGAATCAGTTCACTTTGTATACTGAAGAATTTCCACACAAGATCCTTACCCTGTCAAATAGTTTATTTTCCGTTAAATAAATATTTGTTATTCATCTCCATTTGTTTCTTGTTGTCAAAGGGCTATCCCACGCAATAGACTTGTGAATTTCTTGGCGGTCGATCCAGAAGCACTGGAATCGATTTGGACTTGGTTTTGCCGCACATATGTCCTTCCGCTGCATTTTCACAGTTGTGGAGCCAGTTTATTTTCTTCCCCAAGTGCCTTAAATAATCTGGATTTGAAAGGGAGGGTGCTGTCATCATTGGCGTTGTCACTGGTGGCATCACAGCACCGCCCCTTTTTATTTTTTTGTGGATACTTCTATCAACATCATGACTGCATTTTTTAAAAACAGCCCTAAAATATTGATAAAACTATATACCATTGTAATTACAGGTTCAGCAGATTCTCCTAATTTCCAGATTTCATTTTTTTAAAGTAAGTTTTTTTAAAGTAAGGTTTCAGTCCCTTCCCTAGTGAAGATATAAGGGAAAAGGCATATCTCTGCAAGAGAATGGCCTAGAGCTGGGGTGGGCAATTGTTTTGCCTCGGGGGCCACTTTGTGGGAGCGGAGGTTAGCGGAGGGCCGCACCTTTTAAAATGATTGCATTCATTACTTAACTTTGCATTTCAGAAAAGGTATAAATTGTATCATAAAAATCAATAAATATAAATTAAATAAAATAGTGGTAGTTTTATTCAATTTATTTATTGTGCTAATTTTATATCATCTATAGCTGCAAGCACGTTTAATTTTAGAATCAGTTTAATGAGACAAATGTACCCTATCACACGTTTCTACAATTTTTTTGAAATCAGGAGTGAGATTGCTTGTTGAGATTCTCATCACAGCCTGCAAGTTAATGTCTGTCAAAGAGCATCTATATTTACTCTTGTTAATCTTCATGTCTTGGTGGGCCGCAAAAAACTCTGTGGCGGGCCGCATGTGGCCTGCAGGCCGCCATTTGCCCACCCCTGGCCTAGAGAATTACTTTTTAAAAAATATGAAAGCTGGGAATTCAGAGAACCAGCCAAACCAAACATTAAATAGTATGATGATTTATTGATATTTTAGTGCTATTTTTTTTAAAAAATAAAAAAATGAAACCACTTATCCTTCAGGGTGAGGTGGGGGGAGGAGAAGAAGTGGTTTGACAATGATAACAGTCCAATTATTGAAAAGCAGGCTGGAGGTGGGTGGGAGTGGGAAGGACAAAGGAAACCGAAAGAAACATTATACATGAGGAAAAAGGTGACTCAGAAATTGGCTTCCAGAAAAAGACTGGGGTAAAACTGATCTCAAAAGAACCAGAAAAAAACCAGAGGAAACCCCCCCAAAAGAAGCAAAGTCTAAAGGCACAAAAATGCATGTGGAAATGAGGTTCAGGACAGACAGAAGAAAATGCTACTTTGCACAGAGGGTGATTAAAATGTGGAATTTGCTGCCAGAGGATGTAGTGATGGCCACAGGGACAAACAGCTTTAAAAGGGGACTAGATAGATTTGTGGAGGATAGGTCTATTAATAGCTATATGGTGGCTGAGGGGAACCTCCACATTCAGGGGCACTAATCTTCTGAATCCAAGAGCCAGGAGGCAATATCAGGGGAAGGCCTCAGCCTATGTGCCCTGTTGTTGGCCATCCAGAGAAACTGGTTAGCCACTGTGTGAGATGGCATTCTGGACTAGATGGACCATTGGTCTGATCCAGCAGGGCTCTTCTTATATTCTTATGTTCTTAATTACAGCCTCAGTCTAGCAGTTTCCCAAATAAGAGACCCTTTAGAGAGCACATAGCTTACACAATACCAGCCCTTTGATCAAACTTGTGTCATACCTTTTACCTAACTGTGGGCAGTTGGGTATAAAGAATTCATAGAAGACATCAGAGTGGGGGATTGGACTTCTTCAGTCCAGAGGGGAGTGACCTCAAAATCCTCCACCCTCTCACCCACCATATTGCCACACTACCCCTTGGCTCTGTCCAAGAAATAATCCTATCCTGTTGTGAGGATAGGAAGGGATGGTAATAGTAAGTTGATCTGAGACAAGGGCGGGGTATAAATCCAATTCTTCTTCTTCTTCGTCTTCAACTTCTTCTTCCCTGATTTCTTCCGAAATGTGATGCCCCATGTATTGTCCTGCCAGCTGTATTGCATTGAGCTTGCCTCTACTATGTATGGACTCACAAAGGTTCAAGAACTCTTCATGTATCCTTTGAAGAAGGCTGTCATTTTTGTGCTATTAACTGGTTTCATAAGCCAAAGAAGGGGTAAGAACTTGATTGATAAATGATCAGGAAGCAATGTGTGCGTGCATGCGTGTGTGTGTGTGTGTGTGGCATACAGTTTTAATTAGTTATTCTTGCACAGTAATCCTACACACTAAACAGGAATAACAATTTTATATAAGCATCAGTACCTTGCTGGTATTTTTCTAATCATACCATGTACTGGCTTGTTTGCTGACCTGATAGAAGGCATCTAGGACAAAGAAACAAAAAGTAAAATTACCTTTGCATTGAGGAAATTCTCCAGCCCAGCTGCCATTTAGCTGACACACTCGAGAGCTGGAACCAACAAGCTGAAATCCAGGATCGCAGGTGAAATGAACTTCATGGTCTACCATGTTCTTGCTGCCAAATCTTTTGCCATTTGGAGGGGCTTCTTGTGTAGGGCAGAACACTACAAATATAGTTGGGTACACAGAGGTTAGCAGCTCCTAGACAAAAATCCACACACTACTGTGGTGTGTTGTGGTATGGATTACTATGTCCATAGTGGCTACTAATTGAATTCATGCTGAAGATGTTGTTTGCTTGCCTATGCCATGAAACAACAGTGACCTCTCAAAAAAAATACAAAATTAGATATCAAAGGCCCACTCAAAATAATCCTTTTGAAAAGACTACCTGAGCATGTACAAAATCTCTTTTTTCTTAGTAGTTGCTCCAAATATATCCCTTTATATCTGACTAGGAGTAAGGCCTCTTGTGGGAAGAAATACAACAGGCTCTAGAAGGAAGCTCGAGGTAAGTGTCCCAGCTGTGGCTGGTGGGGAGAGGGAAGGGGAAAATAGAGGGAGGCAAGCCATGTTTATTTCCTTCTGCTTAGCCATAAGGTAGGGCTGTCTCAAGTCATTTTGCTGCCCCAAGTAGGTAGGATGGGAGGTCAGCCTCATTGTAACAGGGATGGTTCCCTCCACCACTGACTTATACTGATTTGAGGCTATGCAGTGGCAGCTAAGATAGAAAAGCACCTCCTCCTATGCCATGTCTTCTGGGTTCCAAGGGTCTGGAAATCGGTTCCATAGCCAGTCACAGGGTTGCCAACTCTGGGTTGGGAAATACTTGTAGATTTGAGGGGTAGAGCCTGGGGAGGGGAGGGCTTGGGGTGCGGAGGGACTTTAGCAAGATATAATGCCATAGAGTCCACTGCTCAAAGCAGCCATTGTCTCCAGGAGAACTGATCTTGGTCATCTGGAGATCAGTTGTAATAGCCGGGAAATTCTCTGTAGAGGAAATGATGTGCTATGGCTGGGGAACATGGTGATTTCTGGGAGATCTCCAGGCCCCACAGGGAGATTGACAAATCCAGTGACCATTTAAGGGAAGATTGGGATATGTATTTTACCTCAGGACACATTCAATGACTCCCAACAGCAACAACAAACTGTTTAGAATGTTAGAGGCAAAGGCCAATCAGGCCGCATATGCAAACGACCTCTGTGTTCTGACTGGCTGGGGGGGGGGGAGGAACTGTTTCGAATGTTGGAAGCGAGACTCAGGCAACACAGCCAGTGGATAGGGACAGCTTCTGAGTGACACATCATGGAGCCAACTGACTTAGGAACATGTGGAATGTTCAGAAAGTCCCACCCCATTACTCAATTATATATAAGGAGAGATCCCCAGATTGTTCTCTGTACCATTAGAACTTTTACAAAGGACCCAGTTATGGATACATATATGAAACACAACTCTCAGTTTCTAGAGGTGCATAATTTCTCTACACTGGTGACTTACAAAGAGATCAGGAAATGGATCAAGAACTTGAGACAGTTGGCTTAAATTCCAAATATGAAAATTCTTTTTCTCAAATCCACTAGTCCTTGGTTTTGAAAAGCCAGTGTGTGGAAATGAACTGGACAGCCAGTTCTATGCATCTACCAGCCCATTTTGACAAGTTCTGGGAAACTTGTGCTTGCCAAGGCTTGTTACAATCTGCATCCTGTGTGCCTCATGATGTGTGCCAAGTGTAACAAACCCCCAGTCCAAAGCACGTTAGTCATACTTAAGTCTCATTGACATTACAATACAGTCCTAAGCAGAGTTACAGGTTTCTACAACCATTGAAGTCTATGGGCTTAGAAAGGTGTAACTCTGCTTAGGACTGTGCTTCTAGTCATCACTGGCCCAATCTGCATCTAGCATTTGCTCTGCTGTCTTACCAAACCTACACTAGAACAGAAATTTGCATCTGCATTGCATGCCACTTTCACTTTGATTGACAGTTGAACTTTACTGCGGTGTCCAGACTGTGTGCCGCTTTTACTTCATTTGATCTCTTGGTTTTATGGTGGCTGTCTGCATAGGTTTATGGCTGTTTTATGGCCATTCAGGGGTGACTCTGCAGTCCGTACGGCATTGGCCTGGGGTATTTGAATGTGGCTTTGAGCTGCATCTTTTTCTGTTCCAGGGTGGGTTTGGTAAAGCGATGGAGCAAATGCTAGATGCATATTGGGCCACTGACTTGCCTGATCGAACTAAATGGAATACAAATAGTACTATCTTTCTCTGGACTGAGGTTGAGCTTTTTCAGTTGTGGCTGTCAGACTCTGGGACTACCTACCCCTTCGGTTGTTTGTTATACCACCTTTCTCTTGACCTTCCAGAGATTCAATAAAACCATGTTATTCCTGAGGGTGCTAGGCATTTTTGCTCCCTGACAATGCTATTTTAATTTGCTTGTATTTATATGGTTAGTTTTAATACTGTTGATGTTACTGATGAGTGTGTTCACTGATTGCTGTTTTATAGTCATATGTCTTAATCCAACTCTATGATTCTATGAGTATGAGTATAATTGTTTTATTGTTGCTTATATGAGCAATTCTGTGCTGCTGTCGCTTGCTGGTTTTTGTTCTGCATCTTTTTGATTCCCCCAATTGTTGTCTATTAGATTCCATTTTAATTTTTGCTGTAATCTGCTTGGTGCTATGTTAGTAATAGAAAGGCTAGATAGAAATCTTCCCCATAAATAAATAAAACGAATAGCACATTCAAAGACCTCAGTATGTTCAGCACATATCATTTACCTTTGTCTGCCTGTGGGGCTTGTTTCACAAATCCCACAAGTAGCTATATCTTGAGTTTGCTGTTGAATGTGAGCCATGTGGTGGTGTTTTTTTTTGATGGGTCATGTAAAGAATTTAACAGAACTAATTAATTCACATTCCATACTGAAGGCATTCTGTGTCTGAGCTGAAAATCTTTCTTATACAGGTGCCTCACATGTCTCAGAGATAATAGTCCTTTCTTCATGGAGCCTGTCAGTGTCATGGCTATTGTGTATTTACAAAGTCTCTCTGGGATTATTTTTTTTAAAAGTATATTAGAGTATAAAACTGGGGTTCCTTAGTGAGGCACTACCCTTTTGGGAGATGTAAAATCACCTTCCATTTTTAAAATACAGAGAAAAGGAAGAGAACAGTTATTGTTTTCGAAAATCATGTTCCCCCAGAAGTAGAGTAGATACTACGCACTTATTGAAAAGCTAGGACACCATTGTGAAAAAAGATAACTCTAAAACCCGTTCCTTGCTGATTTAACTTGCTGATAAGGTTTAATTTATATATATTTAATATCTCCATAATATATTTGCAAATATCCATATTTCTGTTTTTAAGAATCTATTCCCACATGGGGCTCTTATTTTGAAGTTATTATGTATTGTTAGAAAGCTGTTTGGCCATTGTATAGATCATGAAAGCCATAGAATAGGGCCAACACAGACAAGGTAAAACTTGGAGTTGCCAACCTCAAGGTGGGGCCTGGAGTTCTCCTGAAACTGACATCCAGATGACAGAGATCCGCTCCACCCTGGAGGAAATGGCTGCTTTGGAGGGTGGGCTCCATGGATCACATCCCCGCTGAGCTACCTCGCCTCCCCAAGCTCTCCTCTTCTCAGGCTCCACCCCAAATCTCCAGGTGTTTCCCAACCTGAAGTTGGCAACCCTACTGCTCCACATACCAAGTTCCAAGGAATGCAGGAAAATATGGCTTCATAAATTAATTGAAAAAGGGTGGGAAATACAAAAACCATCCTAAGGAGGACTAAAAATACCTCTGAACTGACAGAATGTTGAGAGCCTCTGAATATCTGTTAAAGGGGAAAGGGGGGAAGGGGGAGAAATCAACCCACTTAAGCCGCTGAAGCTTTAGAGCCGGTGTGGCTAAACTTGCTTAATGTAAGAGCCACACAGAATAAGCATCAGACGTTTGAGAGCCACAAGACAAATATCACACACATATTTTTATTGAAACTGCCAAATATAAAAACAAAAGGAGTAAAAACAGATATTGATATGATATTTATTTGTCAAATGATATTTATTTGCTAATGATATTTATGTGTCTGAGAGAAAGAGAGGTGGAAAGAAAGAATGAAAGAGGTGGAGAGAAAGAAACAAAGAAAGCAAATAGATGGGGAAGAGAGGGGGAGGGATGAAGGAAGAGAGACAGAAAGAAAGACAGAGATCAAATAGATGGAGAGCCTCCTGGGAGCCGCAAAATATGTGTGAAAGAGTCGCATGTGGCTCCCGAGCCACATTTTGGCCATCCCTGCTTTGGAGGATCCTAGAAGGAAAGGATTCCACATTGTTCCCCCTTCCCCTTGCAATCTCTTCTGGGCCCCTAGCTTAATTTTTAGTACTGTTAAGTGATATCTGTATATTGCCTGAGAACACCAAGGTGAACTTAAAAGACTGTCTTGCAAATCTGGATTTCCAAAATCTCTTCTACTACAGGCTGGCAGACCAGTTGTCTTAAGACTGGCACAACATTCTCTCTATAAGTGATGCCACTTATAAACAGTCTAGCTGCCATACTTTGCACCACTTGAAGTTAGCCTAAGCATGGATATACTCTTCCTCGGCTTTTTACAGTGAGTAATGTATTGGTCAGACACAAGCTGTTCTCCCTGCCCCCTTCCAGTTTTAGATTTAACTCAACGTTGAGAGTTGTTTTTTTTTTTTTTTACCAGTTGGTAGGTCTGGAGTAGCTTTAGTCACTGTGTTTTGGAGAGTCGTCAGTCGGTGCTTCATGATGCGGATTCCCTCTGCAAATCGTGTTTCTTGCCCCTTCAGCAATTGCTGCATTTGACGAATGGCAGCCAGAAGTTGCTGTTTGTTCATGCAGTTCTGGAGAAGGAAGGATGAAAAGAGAAACTAGATCATTGTTACCCTAAATACTTGTCCTGAATCAAGGTAGTTCAGGAAATCTTCAGCCCCAAAGCAGAGGTGGGGATGGGGCAACCGGGGCATATCTAAGCAGAGGACACTAGCTAAAGGAGAATGAGCAATCTCCAGAATGTCCCCATAAAGTGACTCTTAACCAGAAACTAACAATCAGATGTGATCAGATCTTAATCAAGGACTTCCAAGAATCTGTATTTGTTTATTTAAACATCTGCACCCATCAGTGGTCTACACCTATGATGCTGGTAAAGTATAATTAGAAAGCAATTGTCCCAAGGTCCTCTGGATTTATACTGTACATCCTCCACCCCCACCCCCAGACAAGATACTAGAAGCCCATGAATATATTGCTAATGTGCTTTTATTCCTGATTAATAACCATGTGGGCCTTGGTTCAGATGAGACAGTGACACAGGGAAGAAGGGGTTGACTCTTCTCCCTACCCTGTTTGCATTCCCCTCCCCTACAGCCGCTATTTGCCCTGTTTGAGGAAATATAAAGGTTGCCTCAAAATGACAGACTATACACTATCTATTCCACTTACATGATATGGTGGTCAAGGTGGCAGCCATGAGTTACAATTTGTAGCACATTTTTTGCTGTTGTTTTCCATCCAATTTGGAAGCAATTTGAATTGTGTCCTCACCCAAGGGGCACTGTGCAGAAAAGAAATCCTGAGAGTTCCCTCTCTGAAGGGCATTTGGGGAGGGATTCCTCTGTCTCATTACTGTGGACTTGTGCTATTGTGCCATTCTGGTGTTCACACTTTTTTTACAACATAATAAATATGCAGTGCAATTATTATAAGGTTAGCAAGATTTGCACAATAACATTCTTGTTTCTGTTGATTTCAGGGGGAAACATTTCCAGCTGTAATTTCTTATTTTTTAAATATAACTTGGATGAAATTTTCAGGAACTGTGCTCCTCTTGCAAGGGATCAACCCCACCAAATACCAGACACTCAAGAGAAAGGTCCTGATTTTACAGACAATTAGAATAAATACTCATTAACCTAGGAAAAAGGATGCTGGAGCATCTAGAAAGCAACTTACCAAATTATGATGAAATGTGAGATAACGTTTGTACCCCCAAGGGGATTTTAACAAAAACAGGCATTGAAGTAAACACGAAGCTTTCAATCAAACATCAAAGTAACACAGATCTTTTATTTCTGGTATGTGTAGTCAAAGAAAGGAGGAGAGAGCATAAGGAAAGATCAAGAGATATGAAACTGACATATCAGAAGCATTCAATCATTCATCAAAGAGATGAAAGAGATAAAATTTTTGTTTTTTATTAGTTTATGAACGGTTTATTATTAAAATAGAACATAAGTTGGATAATTGCCATGTTATAGTTATTGTTAAATAATTGATTGTTTGAGTTTTATGTTATAGTTGTTTTGTTGTAATGTATGTTGTTAAAAATTATAAAATTAATAAAATGTAAAGTTATAAAGAGATATTTTATTTCTTGTATATGTTTTGCCTTTAAATGTCTGTAAAACTGGGCCGCTTTCTCCTGTCTGATATTTGGCAAGCTTGATCCCTTGGAGAAAGGACATAAATCCTGACTATTTCATCCAAATTGTATGGAATTGAAAATGCTACAACTGTAAATATGTTTCTCATTTAAATCAAGTGAAAGCAGAAATCCATTATAAGTCTTGCTGCTTTTCAGTCATGCTATTATGAATTTATTTATGAAAGACCATGATCACACTGCAGTGTGAATGCAAAAGTATGTAAGAAGAAGAGACAGAGAAGATCCCTGAGTCCTCCAAAGCATCTATAGAGAAGGCATGTTGATATATCTAATACTCCACATGGACAGATCTAGAAATACTTAAATCCAGAGAGTAGAGCCATGAACAGACAAGACATATCTTTCTACAAACCTGAGGGAAACCCCAGGTTTGCAGAAAGAAATCTGAAATCATAAAACAAACAAAAAAGCATTGGGGGCTCAACCTTCCCCCCCATAATAGCAACAACACCTGTAGCTTTAAGAAATGAATGCCCTCAGTAGCCATTGCTAGGCAAACACAACACTATTGCTAGGCTTCATGCCTTGGTTTCTGTCATGAAAAGTCAGGGGGAGGGGCAGGGTCATTTCTAGGGCTATTTTTGGCCTCTGAAGGAGGACTCTCCAGGGTCAGGCCCACCAGCAACAACCGGGCAGTGTGATACCATTTGACTTGTATGACTCACCCAGGACTGGCTGCTTATTACCACTGAACAGCAACCACCACATGAAAGCCAGTGTGATGTAGTGGTTAGAGTTTCAGACTAGGATTTGGGAGACTCAAGTTCAAATTCCCACTCAGCAGTGAAAGCTCATTGAGTGACATTGGGCCAGTCACACACAATCAGCTGAAACTACCTCACAGGGTTGTTGTGAGCAGAGAACTACTTTGGGTCTCCATTGTGGAGAAAAACATGCTATAAATAAAGGAAAAAAACAATAAATATAGCTGAAGATGGGGAAAAATAAAATATAGGTTGTTTTTTGACTGGGAAGAAGGTATGGAAGCAGGGAAAGGCGTGGATGTAGAAGTTGCCAGGAGGAGGGAAACTGGACTCAGCCCAGCAGCCAGTATTGTGCAACATAGGCCTGGCTCAGCAGCCAGCAACTCATAACTGGGCCATAGTTTTATTGGGCAGAGGGGGGCAGGAGAGAGAAGGAGGGAAAGCTGTAGACAAGAGAGCAGATAAAAGTAGGTTTGCTGGTGGGTGGGAAGAAGAAGAAGAAGAGATTGGATTTATACCCTGCCCTTCACTACCCAAAGGAGTCTCAGAGTGGCTTACAAACTCCTTTCCCTTCCCCTCCCCACAACAGACACCCTGTGAGGTAGGTGGGGCTGAGAAAGCTCAGACAGAAACTGCTCTTTTTCAAGAACAGCTGTGCCAGAACTATGGCTTGCCCTACGTCATCCAGCAGGTGTAAGTGGAGGAGTAGGGAATCAAACCCGGTTCTCCCAGATTAGAGTCCGCGCACTCAGCCACTACACCATGAGAAAGAAGCAGGTAAAGGGAAGAGGCTATGAAGGCTTTCATAGAAGGGAAATAGGAAATAGCGGGGGAGGGAAAATGAGATGCCCACTGCAAGTCCTTTTAGGTCGCCTTGCTTGTATACAACTAATCCTTTGTAAGTGGGAGGATTCCTGTCAGCCGTTGGTATGATATTGCTTCCAGGTGTTCATGGAAGTGATGTCAGTCCTTCTAGGGATTGCCAAAAACTCTGCCTTACCAGAGTTCCAACCAATTCCTAGAGTGGTGTGACATCATTTTTGGGTTTTTGAGAAAGTGATGTCACACAGCTGGCCACCAGTAATTTTTTTTAATTATATTTTTTCTACTACTGCTCTGAGGATCCCCAGCCCTCACAAGGGGGCTGACAACCCTATGTTGTTTAACATCTGTGTGTACCCCCTTGCTCAGCTGGTCTGGAGTTTCAGGCTTGGGTGTCACCAGTATGCTGATGATACCGAGCTACATCTGCTATTGAATGGCCACTTGGATGCTGCCCCACATAATCTGGTCATTGGCGTGGAGGCTGTGGTTGGGTGGTTGAAGCAGAGGATGCTGAAATTGAATCCAACAAAGATGGAGGTTCTGTGGTGGGGGGCCCTTCAGGATTGGGACACAGATTACCAGCTCTGGCACAATCCGTCAGGAGCTTGGGAGTGATTTTGAATCCCTCCTTAAGTATGGAGGGCCAGATTGCTCAGATTGCCAAACTAGTGCTTTTTCATCTATGCCAAGCTCGGCAACTGGCCCCTATTTCCTATTGCACCCTGATTTGTTCACAGTAATCCATGCAACGGTCACCTCCAGATTAGACTATTGTAACTCAGTCTGCACTGGCCTACCCTTGAGACTGACCCGGAAGTGCCAACTGGTCCAGAATGTGGTGGCATGAGTCCTGATGTGAATATCATGGATGGCACATATATATCCAGGGCTGCGCTAGCTGCACTGGCTTCTAGTGGAATACTGAGTCAGGTTTTGGTATTGACCTATAAAGCCCTGCACTCCTTAGACAGCAATTTGCTGGTAATCCCCAGCCCTAAAAACATCCAGCTGTCCTTGATCAGGGCCAGGGCCTTTTTGGTCCTGGCCCCAACGTGATGCAATTCCGCAGGGTCTGCAAGGCAGAGATATACCACCAGGCTTTTGTTTGAGGACAGTGACAGTTCCATCTCGACTGGCTCCCTTCCTGTTCTCTGTTGTTTACATCTATTTTGCCCTCTTCCCCCCATCCATGAGGCAGCTGGCACTGGGAGTTGGAATGGGGATTGGTTATTTGCCATCGGATTGTCTTTAACGTTCTACTAACGTTTTAACTGTTTTTATCTTGTTTTATCTTTGGTTGTACACTGTCCAGAGCCCTGCAGAAGCAAGGGTTGGGTGAAACAACAACAACAACAACAACAACAGTTGTTGTTGTTGTTGTTTATTAATTTAATTTATACCCTACCCTCCCTGCTAGTGGGCTCAGGGTGGCTTACACGAATGGTCTGCAGTGACCATTAATACACATAAATTCACATTAAAATCGCATACAATAATACAATAAAATTTCAGATACACTAAAATCAAATCAGATTAAGTCAAAGTGCCAGTGCTGTTCCAATAGTTGCCCAAGATGGCATGCTAAGATTTCCCACCACCAGTCTATTTGCCATACCATGATCTTTCTGGGTATAGTGTTAGGCCAGAAGTTAAGTTAAGGCCACAGGCCGGGCTCGTTGGTAGTAGTGGGGGCGGCTCCTAGTCGAAAGCCCGGTGGAAGAGCTCCATCTTGCAGGCCTTGCAGAACTGTAAAAGATCCCGCAGGGCCCTGATCTCCTCCGGGAGCTCATTCCACCAGTGCGGAGCCACCACTGAGAAAGCCCTGGCTCTAGTGGTGGCAAGTCTGGCATCCTTGGGGCCCAGAAGGGTCAGTTGGTTCTGGGACCCCGACCTCAGTGCTCTCTGGGGTATGTATGGGGAAAGGCGGTCCCTCAGGTATGTCGGACCCTGGCCATATAGGGCTTTATAGGTAAGTACCAGCACCTTGAAGCGAATTCAGAATGCTATTGGCAGCCAGTGCAGTGCTTTCAGCGCAGGTCGGATGTGCTCCCATCTGGGGAGGCTCATCAGCAGCCTGGCCATGGCATTCTGCACTAGCTGCAGCTTCTGAATTTGCGGCAGGGGCAGTCCCATGTAGAGAGCATTGCAGTAGTCTAGCCTTGAGGTGACCATCACATGGATCACCGTGGCTAGGTCATTGCGGCTGAGGAAGGGTACCAACTGTCTAATCAGCCTAAGATGGTAAAAGGCCGACTTGGCAGGGGCTGCCACCTGGGCCTCCATTGTTAAGGAGGAGCCCAGGAGCACCCCCAAACTCCTAACCTCCAGCGCTGGCACCAGTGGCACCCTGCCAAAGGTCAGGAGCAGGGGGCCCCCTCCCAAACCTCTCTGACTCACACACAGAACCTCCATCTTTGTTGGATTCAGCTTCAACCGACTCAGCCTAAACCAACCAGTCATGGCCTGGAGCACCCAGTCCAGATTTTCTGGTCTGGAATCCGACTGGCTGCCCAACATCAGATAGAGCTGGATGTCATCAGCGTACTGGTGACATCCCAGCCCATACCTCCGGGCAATCTGGGCAAGGGGGCTCATGAAGATGTTAAACAACATCGGGGACAGCACTGCCCCTTGGGGCACACCACTCTCCAGCAGGTTTCTCATGGACTGCTGTTCTCCTAGTGCCACCCTTTGTCCCCGACCTTGGCGAAAGGAAGCAAGCCATTTTAGGCAAGTCCCTGGATACCCATGTCAGCAAGGAGGTGGATCAGTAACTGGTGGTTGACTGTATTGAACGCAGCCGACAGGTCCAACAGCACCAGTACTGCCAAACCACCCTGATCCAGATGCCTCTGGAGGCCGTCAGTAAGAGTAACTAATGCCATCTCCATTTTGTATCCCAGGCAGAAGCTGGACTGGAAGGGATCTAGTGAGGAAGTGTCATCCATAAAGCCCTGTAATTGTAACACCATCACCCTCTTGATTAACTTGCCCACAAAGGGCAAGTTGGAGACCAGCCAGTCGTTCGCCAATTCGGCTGGGTCCAGATATGTTTTTTTCAAGAGAGGGTGGACCATCGCTTCCTTAAGCACCCCCGGGAATAGCCCCTTTAAGAGGGACTTGTTGATAATCTCCCGTAGTGTGCCTCTAAACCCTTCATGGCCAGCTTTAATAAGCCAAGAAGGGCATGGATCAAGGCAGTCAGGAGCAATCTGTCAACTTCCTCTAGGCTGAGCGGGTCAAAATGATCTAAAACTGAACCTGAAGACATGCTTGGGGCCTCCAGTTCACATACTGTTTCAATCATGGTGGGGAGGTCGCGGTGGAGAGACAAGACTTTATCTGCGAAGTAGCTTGCAAAAGCCTCACAGCCAATCTCCAGTTCCCTAGTGTTTGGTCTGCCCTGTGGCAGAGCTGTTATGGACTGAATTGTTCTAAATAACTTGTCTGGCCATGAGCTCGCAGATGCAATCATGGCTGCAAAGTACTCTCTCTTTGCAGCTTTGACTACCATTTCATAGGATCTCATAAATGTCCTATAGGATGCTCTTGTAGCTTTGTTGCGAGCGCAGCGCCACTGTTTCTCTAGCCGTTGTAGCTCTCGCTTCATAGGCTGCAACTCCTGGGAAAACCAGGGAGCAAGCTTACAGCAAGAATGCAGAGGGTGCCGGGGAGCGATCTCATCAATGGCTGCAGCGAGTTGGCTATGGCAGTCCTCCACAAGCTCATCCAATGAGCCGCCAGGGGGCATCGAACCCGTAGAACCGTAATAATAATATCGTTCAGTGCTGCTGTTGCAGGCCAGGCTGATTCCTCTGTATTCCTGGCTGGGAGCATTTTTATTTGAGAGAATATTCTACAAAGAAATGCTTACTTCAATAACCATGCATGTATGGAAGTTCTTTCTTCAGTGGAGTAAAGGTAAAGATTTCCCTTGCTCAGAAGCCAGTAGAATCTGATTCTATGGGGAGGTGCTCATCTCCGTTTCCAAGCTGAAGAGCCAGTGCTTTTCAAAGACGTTTCCGTGGTCATGTGGCTGGCATGACTAAATGCCGAGGCACACGGAACACTGTTACCTTCCCACTATAGCGGTGCCTGCTTATCTACTTGCAGTTTCTTGCTTTCAAACTGCTAGGTTGGCAGGAGTTGGGACCAGAGATGGGAGCTCACTCCATCTCAAACTGCTAAAGTACTGATCTTTCAGTCTGCAGTTCACTGATACCCAAAACAATTTTGACCAACCAGCTGTAATATTTGAATCTTTGACAGATTTTGAAGTGGAAAAGGGAATTCTTAAAGGTATATTTGAGGGATACAAACACTAATCATAAACATGTGAAGTTTTAAGATTAAGGCTGCAGTCACCCTGGAGGCTTGCCATGATCTGGGCGCACCTCTAATTGTACCGGTTTAAAGTGTTGTGGGATAGACCAACCTGACAGCGCACTCTGGGGTGGTTTCCCCGTGTGCTCATCTGGTGGTCAGGAATTCACATTATTGCAGCACCTCAAGCACAGAGTATGCTACCCAGTAATTTTTTAAAATGCAGGTGGGTGCATGCGCATATGCGCTCATGCACATATAGGCAACAACTAAAAAAACAGTGATGGAAATGGATCTGCGGGTTCAGGCTTCCCTTCTAAGTTCCTTTCATAGCAGGAGAGTTCAGACATATGAGAAAGTGGACTGGAAGTGCTGGCATCTGTTAATACTGGACTTTCTCCAATGCCTGATAACTCTGCTTCCAAAGCAGGGCAACGTGAGGTGCCAACAACTGGGCCAAGGAAGGCAGATGTTGTCGTCTGATCGTGCTCTTTAAATCCATAAAGGTAACGCTGCTATATTGTGGCAAAATGCTTGTGTGATCACAGACCAAGGCACTCTTTTGAAAGGTCTAGAACTCAGATATTTTATAGCAGGGTTTTCTGAAATTTGGCAGAAGTGCACCCATCTCCATGTAGATTCTACGTGCTAAACCTCAGGCTGACAACAAAAATTGTCAAGGTTTTATGATGAATTGCATTTTCAGTAGAAGAACTGTACCTCCCTTTTTAATTCATAAAAAGTGTGTTCCAGCAGTCAGAACTTTGGGGAAGCACTGATATAGGGCTTATATTCAAGAGAGAAATACCAAATGGAAACAAAGATGAACAAAGTTTTAGTTCATGTCCAGCATTTTGCATTTACGAATGGCTTGGATCAAGGAGGATTTCTGAGGATGGAATTTTTTGCTGATTCCTCTTTCTGTTGCAGACATCTACTTACTCCCTTATGCTGTTCTGGGGGGGGGGGGGGTTCCCCTCTGTCCTCTAGGAACAGCATTTCACAGGAGATTTTGAGCTGTGTGGTGGGGGGCAGGGAAGTCCCACTCCAAGGATAGATATCCCTTCCATCAGCTGAAATTACTGCCTTCTTAATACCTTCCTTACACTGTTTATCTTTTTTAACTCTCTCTCTCTACACACACACACACACACACCATGACTTTTTGAGTGCTGGCAATTCAAAAAATGTCTATAAAAGGCAGAGGTCACCAGCATTAATCATTTGTGCTATCCAACTGCATTTGCAAGATGACACAGAAGAGAGCAAAGTGAAGGGCAAGAAAAGATCAAATTTTGACAGGAGACACGTACATATTTCCCAGTGAAAGTAAAAACTGTCAGTACAAAAGCAATGAATTCAGAGTTTGAATGAACTGAGGAAAAGTCTTTCTACTAGCAAGATGCAGGAATCAGAGAGCCCTCCCTCTCACTTTACTGCAGTTACTGTAATGTGTGTTTCCCCCCAAATCAAGTTGCTATAACATGCATGCTCATGTTTATTATTAGGTGGAAAAAATGTTACGCAAATGAAATAAGACCACATGTTAATTTGGAGAGATCAGTGCTAGATGGGAGCTTACCTGGGAAGCCTGAGATTCCTGACATACCGCTAGGCAGAAGGAGAGGAAAAGGCTGTATTGGAATCCAGAAATCATGGTCCTGTTATTTCCAGACAGAAATGCCTCCTCGGATTGCTTTGAAGTGCTTCACTGAACGGTTGCTCCAACAGTCAAGTTTTAGTGACTGCAAATCACTGGGGGGTGGGGGGTGGGGGTTGACGTTGCCAAGCTTTTCCTTCCTGAGCTCAGGAGAGACTGCAGCATCCCCCCCCAAAAAGGGTTTTTTTGTAGAGCAAAACACTCGGCTTCAACTCCTTATTGGTGGGCTGCCTGTGCTGCAAGTGTGCTCCCACATAGGAGCTCCCCCTTCCACCCCTTGAGAGTTTACACAGCAACACCTAAGAGTTTTGGCTCCTAGTGAGCAAATGACATGTCATTTCTGCCAATGTTGATTTTTTCCCCACTTTAAGAAACAGCATGTCGAGTGGAAAAAAATACGAACATTTCCTGGTGCAGAGCAGCCAATAATTATGGATATTAATTTTGATTTATAGCCTGTCCCAACCAAAGAGCTTATAGTAATTGTAACTGTTATGTAAAGACGGATGATACATCTGAGTCTCCCACTTGTGTTTGTTTTGGGAAAGTCAGGAGGTGGAAGACATAATTTGTATACCACTTGAATGGGTTCAAATTTATGGTTGCAAGGGCTAACTACTGAACCACAGAGTCCACCATAGCAATGTTTGCTCCTATCATTAATACATTAGTAGTGCAATCCTAAAAAAAACCCTTTCCTGGGAGTAAGCCCCACTGAATATACTTCAATAGGGTTTCTGAATAGATCTGCTTAGCGTTGTGCTGCCAGTAGCCTGAGGCATTAGGGGGCCCCTAAGAGAGAGAGCTACCAAGTCTCTTGGATTGGTGGGGGACCTCACACTGACAGTCCTTGTCTCCTGCCACCATAGAGTGGGCCAGCTGGGGGGAAATAGAAGGGAGAATTGCCTGCAACATGGTGATGTCCGAGGCGACATCATCACTTAGCATTCACCCCAAACTGAATGGTCACAGACAGTGTTGCTGCAAGCCCTACACTGTCCTGATAGACGTCCTGTGAGTTGCCAATCTTAAACTTACTAAGAGAGTAATCCTAACCTGGTCTAACTCAGAATCCTAAGAATGGCTATTCAATTGGGTTTATTCCGAGGAAGGTATTTTTAGGATGGCACTATGAATCTCTGCCAGCCCCCAATCAGCACTATGCAGTAATAATGCTGATTTACTTTGGAGGGTTGTTGTAGGGATGTTATAGAGAGTACCATGATAATGTATATGATGTATCTTGAACTCACAATAGATGCTAATTAAGTGTTATACCCATTTTGCAGATGGTGGAGAGTGAGCAGCTTGCTTAAACCCTCTTAAAGGCTATGTTAGAGGTCATATTTGAAAGAGGTGCTTTCTGGTTCATGGACTACAGTGCAATCTGATGCAGAGCTGCTGGTGGTGGAAAGTGCCGTCAAGTCACGGCTGACTAATGATGACCACGCAGGGTTTTCAAGGCAAGAGACGTTCCAAGCTGGTTTACCATTGCCTGGCTCTGCATCATTCCTTGGAGGTCTCCCATCCAAATACTAGCTGGGGCCAACCCTGCTTGGTTTCCGAGTTCTGGCGAGATCAGGCTAGCCTGAGCTATCCAGATCAGATGTAGAGTTACATCACTCTAAACCCCTTAGGTTTGCACTGTCTGTCTCTTAGCCATTACAACAGCCACCCAAAGCCTAAAGAGCATAGAGTTTTGTGCAATGCCTACAGTGTCATCTGCAACATCATGATGTCACTTCTGGTTTCCACTGTCAGTGACATTGTGTGTTGGTGTGATATTGGTGTGGTTTTCCATGTGTTCCAAACCCTCCCAGCTGTGGGGACTTCCAGTCTAAGGGTTAACGAAAGTAGACAGGCGGCGGACGAGCTCCATCCTACTTTGCCTTCCTTAGCAGTTTTTTCAACTATTTTCCAACTTAGAAGCTCTTCAAAATATTGAAGAACTAGCAAGAAGCTTATCCCAAACACAAGCATGCTGGCAAAACGCTTGTAGTTAATGGGAAATGCTCCAGTGCAGGAAACTGCAAGGACACCAAGCAACATAGAACATGGAGCAGGCGACGAGTTAATCCTCCACAGACCCACCTGAGTCTACAGCTTTCAACAAACTACAAACTTGATAAAGACACTTGATAAAGGAACAAAAGTTAAGTATCTCTTTGTCTTTGTCTTCTCTGGCTAGGGGGAAATATAGGCACTTATAATAAATAATGCTCTCCACTGAGAAGGGGAGGTAAAGGGCAAGGATAAAAAGAAAAGAGTAAATGGCCGAGTAAATAAAGCCCAAAATGCTGTCAGAAGAGTTAACTAGATTAGAAAGGGAGGAGAGCGATTTGAATTACTGACTGGTTTCTGTTTTGTCTTCTTTTCTTTGCTTTCCGGCTTGTTTGGCGGGATTTTTGAGCTCAGGAGAAGTCTTCGGCATTTTGGCTGGGCGTGGGGCAGCAGCGGCGGGTCGACTCGGGAAAAAGAGGTGACAATACGTGAGGAGAGAGGGGGGAGTCTTGGAGAGTGGAGAGGAAGAACAGATAATATTGATGGGCTGACATCAGACAGCAAACGGAGAACGATGTGCTGGCAGTAATGGTGCTGATGTAATCGGGAGCGACGCGTGAACTGCGAGTCAGCAAGAACTACAAGGAGGTGGGCTGACGCGCCAGGACAGCAGGCTGACGTCAACGAGCCGAAGTTTGTTTGGCGGAACTAGGCAGAATTACAGAGGAGGCAGATAGGCGACTCATTTAAAGGCAAATAAACTTTAAGCTGTACTTAAAAGAAAAGATAGAAAAAGAAACGGAATGAGAGTGAAATAAAAGAAAGATTGTATAGTTGTTAAGGTGGAGGTTATGTGAAGGGGAGGAGAAACGTAACCTTTAATTACAAATTACTGGGAAGAGGCTGAAGAAAATAAAAATATAATAATAAAATCCGTAAAAAATAAAAAATACATATTTAATATCAGAATAAATTAAAATAAAATAAAAATAAGGGGGAAACTGAAAACTAAATTATACAAACATACACTGCATACAAACGTACACTGTAATAGATTACAGCATGGCTTCAGGCTCAAGCTCAGGCCACACTAGAAAGTCTTCCCTCCCTTCACCGGGCTCATTAGCTAAATTGCAAATTAATCCAGGCAACACAGTTCAATTGTCTTTGAGTGACTTAAAAACAATAATTCAAGATTCAGTTAAAGAAACTGTAGAAAACACTCTACCAATACTTTTAAAAAATGAATTAGACCCTATACGTACTAAAATGGAAGAAATTACAAACCAAATTTACACAGAAACGGAAGAAATAAAAAAACAAATAACGGAGAATAAACAAGAGATACAGAAAATCACTAAGACTAATATCCAGGTAGAGGCAAAGATAAGGGATCTAGAGGAAGATTTCCAAGAACTAAAAAATAAAAGCGATAAAATGGAAGAAACACTAATATCTTTAGAATTGGACAAAGCAGCTCTAGTGCTTAGATGCCAAAATATTCCAGAAACAATAGATAAGAACTTAAAAGAAGATATAATTCAGCTTATAGTAGAACAACTGGAGATAGGAACTGAGGAAGAAATAGGAAAAGAAATTGACTCAATTTATAGAAAAAACTCTGCGTTCGCCAAAAGAAATAAAGTACCAAGGGAAGTTCATATAAAATTTTGTAGGAAAGAGATTAGAGACAAGGTTCTACAGGTATCTTACTTAAAGAAAACTACGTTAGGACAAGCGGATATTAGATTTCTGAAAGATACACCTTGGAGAGTGCGAGAAAAAAGGAAGAACTATACAGAGTTGACTAATTTATTAAGGTCAAGTGATATATCCTACAGATGGCTCTATCCTGAAGGGGTTGCATTTACTTATCTAGAGAGAAGATTTAACCTAAACTCTACATTTAAAGTTGAAAACTTTCTAGACAAGTATGGGAAAGATCAAGGTTGGCGGAGAAGTGAAATGTCTTCAGAGGGAGAAAACTTAGAAGAACTTACCGAACCTGCAATGGAAGAGACAGACAGTAAAACTAAGAAGAAAGGGAAAAAGAAAGCAGAAAAAAATCCCTCAAGTATCCTTACAAGATTCCAGTATAGAGCCAAAGGAAAAGATAGTAATAACAGAAAAGATGGAGAATAAAAGCCTAAATATTCTGTCTGTAAATGTGAATGGGCTTAACAGCCCTCAAAAAAGATCTAGGATATTCCACCAGCTTAGAAAATTAAAAGTAGAAATAATTTGTCTTCAGGAAACACATATTAGAAGAGATGAAAAAAAAACCTGTTGTCAAATAAACTAGGAAAAATGTTTGCGGCTTCAGACTCAAAGAAAAAAAAAAAAGGAGTAGCAATTTACGTAAAGGAGAATCTCTTACCAGAACTGCAATTTCAAACAGAAGATGGTCGGATAGTTGCAGTTTCAATAATGAAACAGAATAAAAGGATACTTCTAGTTAATATTTATGCACCTAATCAGAGTCAAGAAAGATTCTATTCAGGCCTCTAGGAGATTTTAATGAAAAGCGACTGTGATGATATTTGCATTATAGGAGATTACAACGCGGTATTTGACCCGGATGTAGATAGGAGAAATCCAAAGATTAAAAAGAATAAGAAGGGCAATAAGCTACCAAAAACCTCCCTACAAATAGCGGATGAATTTAGTTTAGCGGACGCTTGGAGAATAAGGAATCCTCTTAAAAAAGACTTTACGTTCTTTTCAGCGAAATATAATTCATGGTCTAGAATAGACATGGTATGGTTATCAAATACTATGATACAGGAAATAGTGGAAGTCAAAATTCTTCCCAATACATTTGCAGATCACAGTCTGATGTTGATAGCACTGAGAGATGTTCAGAAAAAATCTAGATGGACTATGAACATACAGTTATTAAAAGACTCAATTTTTGTGGAAAATATGAAAAAGGAAATCAAGATCTTTTTTAAAGAAAATATTCAAGAGGAAACATCTATTGACATAGTGTGGGATACGTTTAAAGCCTTCTTAAGAGGTAGGTTTATGAGCCAGGGGGCATGGAAGAAGAAACAAGAGCGGAAGCAATGTGATATGTTGAAGGAAAAAATTAAGGAACAAGAAAGTAAATTGAAAAAACATAATGAGACAGAAATGCTTCGATTTAAAATAGCAACACTACAACACCAAATGAATCTCTTGTTTTCCCAGGAATTAGCTAAAAAACTAGATTTTGCAAAACAATATCACTTTGAAAATGCTAACAAGCCAACAAGATGGCTGGCCTATAAACTGAAAAAAGAAAAAGAAAGGCATTTAATCAAATCCCTTAAGGATGAAAAAGGAATAGAACAATTTGAACCACAGAAGATTAAAAGGATAGCAGAAAACTTTTACAATAACCTATATCAACAAACAGAGGAAGACCATAGGAATATTCAGGAATATCTGTCAAAATGGAATGTAAAGAAATTCTCAAAAGAACAGAAATTGATACTAAATGACCCAATTTTGATGTGTGAAGTAGTAGAGGCAGTTAAACGTGCTAAAAAGAAGAAAACTCCAGGCCCAGATGGTCTGCCATCAGAACTATAACAAATGTTTGAAGAACAAATTACCCCAATCTTTAAAGAAGTTCTACAAAATATTAAAGATACAGGCAAGATGCTGGAAACATGGAAAGAAGCACTAATAAAATTATTACATAAACCAAATACAGATCCTACAGAAATTAGAAATTATAGGCCTATTTCCTTACTTAACACAGATTATAAGCTTTTTGCAAATATAATGGCGAATAGACTAAAAAAAAACATTATCACAAATAATCCATCAAGATCAGGCAGGCTTTCTTCCTAAAATACAAATTAGAAATAGTATTAGAACAATAATATATGTACTAGAGTACTATGAACAACATCCAGGCAAAAAAGCTGCCTTAATATTTTTAGATGCTGAAAAAGCTTTTGATAATGTAAGTTGGCGGTTTATGTTAAAAAATTTAAGGACTGGGATTGTGGGGAAAATTTTCTTACAATGTTGAGCGCAATTTATAATAAACAAGAAGCTAGGATAATAATTAATGGAGATTCTACTCAAAAGATACAAATCCAGAAAGGAACGACACAAGGTTGTCCATTATCTCCATTACTTTTTATCTTTGTCTTAGAAACTCTAGCAGACCGAATTAGAGACAATGATCAAATATTTGGGTTGCAGATAAAAGGAGAGAGTTTTAAACTCCAAGCCTTTGCAGACGACTTAGCGTTTATATTAGAAAAACCCCTGGAAACCATCACTGTCTTGTTGTTTGAAATTCAGGAATATGGCAGAGTAGTGGGTTTAAAAGTTAACTTCCAGAAAACCAAGATTTTGACAAAGAATTGTATTGTTCCCCAAATCCAAAAAATTAAAGATGTATAATCAATGGAGGTAACAAAAAGGGTAAGATACTTTGGAATAACATTGACTAATAATTCTGCTGAGTTATTTGAAGATAATTATATTTCATTATTAAAAGACTTTAAGAGGGATCTTGCTAAATAGGGAAAATTACAATTATCATTAATGGGAAGAGTGGCTGTAATTAAGATTAATATTTTACCAAGATTTCTGTTTTTAGCCCAAAATATCCTAATTGTCAAAAAACACAAGTATTTTCTGGATTTAGAAAAAATGTGTAGACAGTTTGTGTGGCAATGTAAGAGAGCAAGGATTAAATGGAAGAACTTGCAGGATAAAAAAGATAATGGAGGCTTAGCCATTCCAAATTGGTATCTGTACTACACAGCTGCGGCATTGGGCTGGATACGGGATTGGCTGAAGCTAGAAAACACAAGGTTATTAAAGCTGGAAGGCCATGACTTGTTAATGGGTTGGCATGCATATCTATGGTATGCAAAGGATGAAAAACACTCCAGCTTCCATAACCATATTATAAGAAGCACATTAATTAAAAGTTGGAGGGAAGTAAGAAAAAAGCATATAATAAAACCCCAAAATGGGTTTCTCCATTAGATGCTTACATTAAACCATCTTTATTATTAGAAAGCAACAAAGGCTCTTATGAGATATTGTTAGATAAAAATAATAACTTGAAAACAGAAGAGTCATTAATAAAGGAAAAAATAAAACTGTCCTGGTGGGAAAAGTTCCAATTAAAGGCAAAATCCAATGAAGATAAGAAATTAGGTTTCCATGACAGCACAACAGAGTTAGATAAGATTTGATTGTCCTCTAACGATAAGTTGATTCAGAAGCTATATAATTGGTTAATTACAGAATTCATGCTAGACGAAGTGATTAAATCCCCAATGATAGCATAGATGAAGGATTTGGGTCATACTATAGAAACGGAAGCATGGGGCAAAATATGGGTAGCAGTTAAATATATGAGGTCAACTTCATATAAAGAAAATATTTATAAGATGCTATACAGATGGTACTGGTCCCCAGCTAAAATTGCTAAATGTTTCCCGAATGCTTCTAATATGTGCTGGAAGTGCAAAACAAACACAGGAACATTCTTCCACATGTGGTGGAGGTGTAAGAGGATCTATAAATTTTGGGGGAAAGTGCAGAAAAGGATCGTGGAGATACTTGATATCGAATTACCTATGATAACAGAGTTATTTTTACTAAATACATTTCCAGAAACTGTAAGATCAGATAGATATGTTTTGACATATATCCTTACGGCAGCTAGGATATTGGTAGCTAAGAACTGGAAATCAGAGATAATCCCTACAGTAGAAGACCTAAAATACAGACTCCTGGAAATGGCAGAAATTGATAGATTAAGTGTGGTTTGGTATAACAAACCAGAGGAAATTTTTTGGAAGAACTGGAACAAAGTTTATGTTATGAATGATGAATGAAAGATGAATGTTAAAATTTTAATTAAGACTCAAAATGTTTTATTTCAAGCTTTAACAAATCATATATTTTGAGGTAGATTATCTATTGATAACTTATTGGCTTGGTACTTGTATATTGTACAAAATACACTATTAAACTCAATAAAAATGTTAAAAAAACAAAACAAACCCTCCCAGCTGCAACTGGCAACCCTACTGTAGGCTCTACATTTACCCTGAAGCCCATGGATAGGACCTAGAGTTGCCTGTGGCAGCAGTGAAAATGTTAAACTACTTGCTATGCGTTATTAAGGGACTGAAAATAAAATGGCCAATATCATAATGCCTCTTATGATGGACTGAATGGAGCACTGGTCTGATGCAGCAGGATCTTCTTATATTCTAACTGCTTGGAGTAAAAATGTCCTGTCCTTTTAAGAAAGGCTCAATGTGATTTACCTCCATGTCATTAAAACTTCAATTGTTTACACATTAAGCCTCTGTTAAGGGGACAGACCATCTTTCTCCTCCCTAATTGGAAATCATAATTGGATCAAGGTCAGATAATCCCTGGGATTTAGCTAGAGCTGCCAAAGAACCAATTCTCCATTGTTATGACACTTCCCCCCACTTTGGGTAGCTGCCACATGTAGTATGGTTGCCAACCTCCAGGTGGGGCCTGGAGATCTCCCAGAATTACAACTCCAAACTATAGAGATCAGTTCCCCTACAACTGCTCTAGAAGCTGGAGAAAATGACATGATACCCTGCTGCAGTTCCCCCCTCCCCAAACCCCACTACCCCCAAGTTCTATCCCCAAATATTCAGGAATTTCTCTACCCAGAGCTGGCAAACTTAACATGTAGGGTTTTTCATATAATGGAGGGAATAGGAGAGAATCTTTTTAAAAACTCATTAGCACCTTTTAAGGCAAAGGAATTTGCTATACTTTATCTTAAAGACCTTGGCTTGCAGTCAGCTTTAACTTTTATTTAACTAGGCTCTTCTGTGCCTCAAAACCAGCTTCTCTAAATGCTGCAGCTGTTTTTGCTTACCTTTTCTGCTTCCCTTTTCCTTTTGGTATCTTCACAGCCGGTTAGAGAGAGCTTTGTACCTCAGATTAAATAATATTTTCTGATGGCTCTGCCCTTTGACCCTCTCAGCTCTGTCCCTGGGCACTTGGGCTCCATCTATTGACTCTTGACCCCACTGGGTCAAGCCATTCATTGCCATATTTGTGCCTTCTAAGTAGTTTCACCATCCCATGGCTGGCAAGTGGTGGGAGATTGTTGGAGGGGCGGTTACCGTTTCAGTGTCATACTGATGCCATGATGCCAGTTCCACCCCCCATTTCACCTGGCATTCCCCCCCACTATCAAGCTGGTGGGGGGATGAGGTCTTCCACAGAGACGTCTAAGATCTGGGAACTTGAGATTGGGCTATGGCTGCAAGGGCCATAGCTGCCCATAGGTTCTTCAGACTCTTTCCCTGAATTTATAATTTTCATTTACAAAGAAGCATGGCCCAACTAAAACATGTTTAATCACATGTAAATCTGAGGGATGTGGAATGGTATAGTATAGCACAATCTCATCAGATCTTAGAAGCTAAACAGGGTCAGTAGTACTTGGATGGGAGACCACCAGAAAGACTTTGCGGAGGAAGTTAATGGCAAATTGTATGGGTTCACCATAAGTCAGCTGTGACTTGATGGCACTTTGCACACACACCCCGCCCACAAATCCCAGTGAGCAAAATGGGACTTCCTCCTTAGTAAGAGTGTATAGAGTTGGGGCCTGCATTCCCAGTCCAGCTGTAGTCATGATTAAAGCGACAATAGTAAACACTAGGAAATCTTCCCATTGAACAATGGGAATTATTTTCATGTGAACTGTAGTCTTGTGATTTATAAGGGGAAAATTCAGGTTGTCTGTTACAAATAAACCTGCTCCTATGTCCAGTTTTCCGTCCAAAGAATGTAAGACTCCAGATATGCCTGAGGACCATTCGGTACTTATTTCTGAATTTACTATAATTTATTGTACAAAATTAATTCAATATTTTGAAATATTTTAAAAAATTGTTCAGATTTTTCTTCAGAATTCTGCACTCTTATGATCTCTCCTTATAATGTATCCTCAGCTTACCTCTCTGGTTTATGGGTCTGACTGGGTCAAATATAATGCCATCAGAGATGGAGGAAGGGTTGGCATCATGTCCAACTCTGCACAGAGAGCCTCTTTTTCTCTTTTGACTGAGCACAGAGAAGGGTGGAGTAAAGTTATGGATTGCATCCTTGGGCAGCTTATCTGTCATTACCTTTGGGGTATCAGAAGTCAGGGGATGAGAATCCCCCTACTGATGAGACCAGTTTTGAAATTAAAGACCTAGAACACATTTCAAATAGACAGAATGCACCAATTATGTGCATTGCACCAATTATGTCAAAATGTTCCCTAATAAATGAATGAATGAATGAATGAATGAATGAATGAATGTGCATGTGATACCAAGAAATGTTGTGTAGGGCAAAGGCTTGACCAAACTGGTATAATTTGATGGTGTTTTCTGAAGTCTCACAAACAGCAGATGAAGTGGTCAACTTGCTCCTGAGCTGAACTCTTCCAGAGAGCAGTGGGTTTCACATGAGTGAATATTTGACTCACACAAAAAAAATTCCGGGAGAAGTGTTCTAGCATAATCTTCTTTCTAACATGCTCGAGAGTCAGAATTGTATAGTGGCTAGAGTGTTGGAATAAGCTGGGGGCTCACTAGGTAACCTTGGAATAGCTGCTGTTTACAGATTAACGTATATGAGAAGGTTATTATGGTGATAAAATGGAGGAGGACAGAAAGCTGACTTTTTGGGAGGAAGCGCAGATAAAAGTGTGATAAATAGATAAGGTTGCCAGGTGCCCACCAATGCTCCCTCTAAGCTGTGGAGTCTTGTGAGCAAAAATTCTACTCTCTGAGCTACTGGCATTAAAGTTCTGAGTGAGTGATTTGGCTACTGCATAAATTAGTTTGCTCTGGAGCCATCTTTCCTGAGCTGAGACAAAAATGTGTGAGCCAGAGGCTAAAAAACTGTGAGCTAGCTCACACTAACTCAGCTTAGAGGGAACACTGGTGCCCACCCATGTTATCCAAACTTGTGCTCCCACCCTCCATTGTCAGTGCTCAATTCAGCGAGCAGCAGGAAAAAATGGGGATGACATCACCCCCCCCCCCCAGTGTTTTAGGAATTGACCCAAACCCTGAGGGATTTGAAGGACCGTCACCTTCCATATGTCCCTGTGTGTGCTCTGCATCACCAGGCAGCCATCAGTCAGCTATCCAGCCACTTAAGGTGGCCTATCTGGCATTGACCAGAGACTGGGCCTTTTCCATCATGGCTGTCGCTTTGTGGAGTGGGGTCCCTCAAGAGTTGGGGGAGACCCCTTCTTTGGAGATCTTCAGGAAGTACTGCAAGGCTTGCCTATTTGCTAGGTATTTGAGGGCGTTTAAATGGCAGGCATCTTTTAAGGGTGGGAGGGGGGAGCAACTTGAGGTTTGCTATTTAATTTTAGTTTAACTGGAGATGTTTTAACTATTATTGTAAACCACCTTGAACTATGAGGAAAGGTGGAACATACATGATTTAATTAAATTTATTAATTTTTTTACCATAGAGATCAGGGAACTTCCTAGAACCTCAAAGGGGTAGGGATGGGTAGTGATGTCATTTCCAGGTGATCCGTGTCAGTGACATTTCTTTCTCTCAGGCTCTGCCTCCCCAAAGCTCTTGGGGATTATGGGTGCAGGTTTGGCATCCCTATACACAGAAAATGTTCAGCGTATAGGGAATGGTTTCATGTAGGCACATTCAGTCATTTGAGTCTCCACTGTACTGGGATATGGCTCAGAAACTGATTTATGGCTAGGGTTGCCACCCACAACTAGCAGGAGCTTCCAAGGGAGGAGTGCCATGTGCATCATGTCACTTCCGGTAAAATCCTGGAACAGATGTCAGAACCACCTTGCAGCACTTCAGGTATTCCCAAATCTCTATGATAAAAACCATAGAGAACTGGCAGGTTCCTAGAGCATCAATGGGTGGCTGCAACATCACATTCAGCTTTTTTGGGGAAGTGACATCATGATGCATGTAATGCTGTCCCCCCCCCCCCCCAATTTTCTTCCACCTGTCCAGAAGAAAGCAGCAAGAGGGCTGCAGCCCGAAGTGGGAGAATGCCCGCCACTGCCTGGTAAGAGGCTACCCTATTTATGGTCCTTTGTATTATTTGTGGCAATTAGGCCACCATGTGAATCAAACTGCAGGAATATTTTCCATTGGCATATAAACAGTACTTTCCAGGTTACATTTGTATCTGTTCTCTGCATCCCTAACCACATGAACCATTGATTCTGTTCCTCTCTTTGAGAGCCAGTTTGGTGTAGTGGTTAAGTGTGCAAACTGTAATCTGGGAGAACCAGGTTTGATTCTCCACTCCTTTGCTTGCAGTTGCTGGATGACCTTGAGTTAGTCATAAGTTCTGTCAGAGCCATTCTCTCAAGGACTGTTGTCTCAGAGCTCTCTCAGATCCACCTACCTCACAGGGTGTCTGTTGTGGGGAGGGGAAGGGAAAGGAGTTTGTAAGCCGCTCTGAGACTCCAAGTGAAGGGCGGGGTATAAATCCAATCTCTTATTTTCTTCTACTCTTTGTTCCTTATCCCAAAGACATTAGTTCAGTGGAGTGCAACATAATCGATGCTGTTAGCACATTCACATTGCTGTTCTTTTCTCACTAGTACAGAAAGAAAATTGAGGGAACTATGAGAATGTTATCTTCATATTTTCTTTTACCTAAGAAGGGTGCAGCACACATCCTATTTAAAGCAGGTCAGAAGCTACTTGCTATGTTAGTATCTGGCCATGGATCCTTGGTGTGCTACAGCTGCTGGTGTAGAAGATGGCAATCTGATTTAAACATGACTCCAACCCTGTGGAATTGTCACTGGTAGGGCTTTTTGTCCATCTTGTGTCCCCTTGAAACTGGAGTTGAGCATTGCCCTGTTGCTTCATCTGAGCTGGGTCAAGGCCTGGCTGTTAGGTCCTGCCTCTCTTTTCCTCATCAAGTCCAGATCACACAGTTCATGAAAATTAAAGCTTGTTACTGACACACGCAATACAATAAAGTGATAGATACAAAGGAGAAGTATTCTGGATGGTACCGCTTCAAACAGCAGGTGGCAGGGATGGGTCATACTTATATGTATAGCTTTTAATCTGTCTTTCCCCTGTAAGGGGGCATCTTCATATTCTTTCAGTGCTTCTCTGTGTAAAAAGCTGCAGGCATGCGCTGCGCTAATGAACCACAGAGAGCTTTTTAGCACATCCCTTTCCCTGAAATGCCAGTTTACCCCCTGCAGGGAGCTTGCTTGTCACACAGGTAGAGGGGGCATTCAAAAAGAAGGTGTCCCGCTTGTACTCCACAGTGGTACAATCCAGAATTCTGTCACTTCAGTCTCCTCCTCAGGGCCAAATCACACACACTTGCTAGAGATCAGTCAGTTGATCCCCAAATGTGTACTCCAGTAGTAAAAAGCATGGTGGGGGGGAAAGGATATGGGATGCAACCAACTTACTGGAGAAAGTGGCGTTTAATTCTTCCTTCCATCTTATTTTCTGGATTCCAAACATACCCCAGCTATTTTAATCCTTGGGAGAGAAAAAAAGGGGAGGGGTAACAATATGAGTGCCTGACTTTTTTTGCCCCCTAGGAATGAAAGCAGCCAAGGGAGGCATTTTCAGTCCAGGAAGTTGCACAGGGATAAAGTCTAGATTTATTTCCCACCTACCCCCCATCAGTGTCATGGCCCGTATCCATCCTCTCCCGGCTGCTTTTATGCAATTCAACTATAAATCTGTGGATCTGATCACAGATCTTCAGTATCATCTATAATCTGACCTCTTGTCTCTGCCAATGGAACAGCTCTGCAGCTGGCTAGTCTGATCCTGTGCTGTGCTGTTAAGTAGTCGGACAATTCAGCAGCCAGCAAAATGCTGTCCTTACTCAGCCTGCAACATAAACCAGTCCACCAACAGGGGCTGTTCTGTGCTCTATACATTTCTTTATACTGTGCTTTTAACCATCACTGATACATTACAGGGGGAGGGGGAATGCTGAAAAAGAACAGTTGTGTGTACCCTCTTTTTATAAGGTGTAAGCTGTAACACCAACCAAAATAACACAGAACAGCTTTTGAGTCCCCCTAGAACTCTTTCTCATACTGGATGTTGAGGCATAGGTGTCAACTTCTGGGGGGCTGGGGAGCTGGAGCCCCCCCCCCCCAAACTTTTCCAGGACATGCTGAGCCTCCCCCAGAGACAATGGCCTGTAATGTCTCTGGCCCAGCCCCAGCCCCCGCCCCCCTCCCTCGGGAAAATTGGAAAGTCTACACCCTTGTGTTGAGGGGATGGTGGAAAGATGTTTCAGGTCACAAAGGATGAATCTTATGCACTTTTACTATGACGGAAGCCCTATTTAATTCAGCAGGGCTCACTGCCAAATCTTCAAATGGACTCCAGGATATGTTGCAGACTGAATTGGATTGTGTGATGTTGGGTGAAAAACAGATTTCTAGATGCATCAGTGGTAGTTGGGACACAGAAGCAAAAGGTCTTCCAGCACTGTCATTGAGAATGTGCCACTTTCATTAGTTATATAAATGCACTGAGGTTTCTGCTGTCCTGATTAGGCCTAATAGGCACTGGCAAGAGGCGGGGACCCGCAATACTCGTGGGGGGGATTCCTAAAGGCTGCAACCCCAGGAAAGTCATCTTCCCCCCCCCGGCGATTCCCCCCCTGCTCCAAGGCCCAAGCGGCTGATGGCCACTCGGGCCAGTGATCCCCCCCCCCCCGGCTCCAATATAGTGGATTGGGGCTGGTAGTCCTGTTCTCCGGAGGCCAGGTCTACCAATAGAGTGGAAAGGGGTGGGTAGACCTGGCCTCCAAAGGACAAGTCTACCCGCCCCTTTCCACTCTATTGGTAGACCTGGCCTCCAGAGAACAGGTTTACCCAGCCCTTTCCACTATATTGGTAGACCTGGCATCCAATAGAGTGGAAAGGGGCGGGTAGACCTGGCCTCTGGAGGAGCTCCATGCAGAGGAGGAAGCAGACTCAGGTAAGCCTTCCTCCCCCCTGGGCTCCCCCCCCCCGACTCCTGCAGCAGGCCCAAGCTCGGACCACCAATGTCCCCCCGGCTTCTCCGGCGGGCCCGAGTTCAGGCCGCTGATTTCCCTCCCCCCCCCCCCCCCCGGCTTCTCCAGCAGGCCCAAGCTCAGCCGCTGATTTCCCTGCCACAGCCATGAATCTGAGAGCTGAACATTTGCCTAGGTAAAATGCATACCTAAATTCTCCAGATACCAGAGCACATTGTTCAGATTCACAGCTCTTTTTGGATAAAAGCATTTAACTTTCAAAAGTTTGAGGAAGTATCAATAGCCTGAGTTTTAGCACCACCTGCTGGACTAGATTTTCAATATGATAATACCTACAGACACTAAACATCTGCGACAATACAGAAAAACGCAACACAGGTATTAGTTCAAATGACACATTATTGCAGATATCTACTACATGCAATACCATAGGATATAATGGTAGGCGCAATTTTCCTGCCACACTACATAGAGATCCTCTTGTAAAATTAACTGATCAGAGGATCCTATCATGTAAAAAAATAATACATTATCTGCCAGCGCCAATAAATTAAAAACAAGAGAAGAGAAATAGCCAAGCACCTAAAATAAAAACAAATGCAAGGATCTTCCTATTCCTAAGGCAATGACTTTCACCCACAAACATGGTCAGTTTTTCCTCTGGGTACCTACATAAGTCAGCATAAAAAAGCAGCCCATGTTGGTTTCCTGACCTGGAGTGTGGATCAAAACTTCTGTGGAAGCAACAGTTGCATACCTGTACAGCTGGGGCTGCATCTCCTGACAGCTAAATCTATTCCACAGAGGAAAAAGAGCCAAGTAGTTCAACATACGGTTGAAAAGACAAAAGCCACGGGATAGACACTGACAGTACAAAACTGCAACTTCCCAAGAATGGGTTTCTCAGAGTTGGAGTGAGCGACTCAGCATGCCTGGACATGGTGGGGGGAGGCACCACATTTATTTCCTTGAATGGGATACCTCTCTTTGTACCTGGGATACCTGGGAGCTGCCCTCTGACCCTTCCTCTTTCTCTTGCTTTGTCCTCTCACTCTCACTTCACATGGCCTCCCATGGAGACACATGTCTCTGCAGGTCTCTCCTGTAGAAGCAGCGCCCTCACACTCCCACACACAAGAGGCTGAACGACTGGCCATTGGTGATAGGGAAAGTATTCTTTAGGTTAGACTTCTTTCTCTTCTTTTGACTTTAACCTGAATGTGAACTGGATCTACTTGAATAAATGTAAGTATACCTTTTTTTTTGCAAAATACTTCTTGGGAGATTTATTTACTGCACTCAGTATCATGCTTCTATGACTGGGTAAACTCTGCCATATTAACTAAATTTCCCAATATTCAGCACTTGATGTTTATATTATGTGTCTTTCTTGACCCATACATTCATGTTAATATATTATTTATTTATTTATTTAGATTTATATCCCGCCTGACCAACATAGCGGCTCTAGGTGGCTCACAACATTAAAATCAATATAAATAATATAAATTAATACATTAAAATACAATACAATTACAATTACAGTTTCAATTGGCGGCAAATTGCAAATATAATAATTGGCGATCTAAAATACTAACACCAGGGCAACGACAGCTTTCCCGGCCAGGAGGCTACCACATACTGTTGTCCCGGGCCTGTGTACTTCCCTGGCCATCCATCAATGGCCATTTCCCCCAGCGGCGGCCCCAAAAGCCTGGCGGAAGAGCTCCGTCTTGCAGGCCCTGCGGAACTGCAGAAGGTCCCGCAGGGCCCTGATGTCTTCCGGGAGCTCATTCCACCAGTAGGGGGCCGCCACTGAGAAGGCTCTGTTCCGAGTGGTAGCCAGCCTGGCCTCTCTTGGTCCAGGAAGGGTCAGGCGATGTTGTGTGCCTGACCGTAGTGCTCTCTGGGGTATATATGGGGAAAGGCGGTCCCTTAGGTAAGCAGGCCCCTGGCCATTGACATTATTTGCCACCTGTGACTTTTTCCCCTCAGCCATCTAAAGAAGTGAGCAATGACTCATGAATTTTTTTGTTAGTCTTTAAGGTGCTGCTGGACTCTTGCTCTTTTCTGCTGCTCTTTTCTGGATACTAACATGGCTGCCCATCTTGACTTTTCCTCAGCCAGATAGGGACGCTCAGCACTCTGTAATGCTATTTGCAATCTTGTTCCAGAAGCATATGTTCATGCTTTTGGGGTTCTGAAGGTGCAGATTTTCAGATATTTTGCCAATTACTCTGGACTTCCCTGAGCAGTGTCAGGGTGCTTGAGAGGTGGTAGAGCTGCTGAGAGTGGCACGGTATCAGACAGGCTGCAGGGTCTCACCAAGACATGGGTTCAAATCTCACCCCAATGCTATTTTCCCCTCTGCTTCTTTGGCAATGGACAAAGCCCCCTGGCCTGGCCTGCCACACTGAACCCTGGCTTGCCTCCACAATTCCCTTGCACTCATTTGGTCAGAAACTCCCATTGCCTCCACCTGCCATCAGGATGGCCAAGTGGTCCAAAACACTGCTGTTGGGCCCAATCTCCCTCCAAAGGTATGGGCTTGAATCCCACTTCTAAGACCCTTGGGAATGGCTTGAGAGGCATCAGTTTGGAGGCACATCCACCTTGGAGGGAGGCCCTGCACCTCAGGGGTTGTCAAGATGGCTGAGCAGTCCCAGGTGCTGTACTGCAGCTCACAGTAGCCCACTAGAGGTGTGAGTTTGAATCCCATTCCTGATAAGCCTTTTGAGCTTCAAAGGCATGGGTTGGCAGGCATTTTTGTCTGGAAGGCCCTCTGTCTGGGCTATCATCAGGTTCGCAGAGCACTCCAAGTCACTGAATTTGGTCACACTGTCCCTCCTGAGGCTGGTATTCAGATCCTATTCTTTACATGCCTTTTAAGATCAACAGGGATGGCAGGTTTTCCCACCTGTCTGCCTCTCTGGGTTGCCAAGCACTTCAGAGGGTTACATTCCTGTAGCAGTCTCTACTGGAAGCATGGGTTCAAGCCCCCCCCCCCCCAACAGAAGAAGAAGAAGAAGAGATTGGATTTATATCCCGCCCTTCACTCACTTAAGAGTCTCAGAGCGGCTTACAAACTCCTTTCTCCTCCCCTCCCCACAACAGACACCCTGTGAGGTAGGTGGGGCTGAGAGAACTCTTTCCCAAGCTGTCCTTGAGGGAACAGCTGGTACAGAGCTTTGGCTTGCCCAAGGTCATCCAGCCAGGTGCAAGTGGAGGAGTGGGGAATCAAACCCGGTTCTCCCAGATTAGAGTCCGCGCACTTAACCACTACACCAGACTGGCTCTCCTGTGCCTTTCCCCCCCTTCGCCAGCAAGGGTGCCTAGCCACACCCCTTCATCTTAACCTTGCCTAGCCACACCCCTTCATCTCAAGCATGCCTAGCCACACCCCTTCATCTTAACCTTGCCCCATGCATGTCTGACCTAGCAGACTCCCCCAGACCTGACTGCCATCAGGATGGCCAGGCAGTCCAAAATGATGCATTAAGGTCAGTTTCCTGTCTGGAGGTAGGGGTCTGAATACCAGTCCTTTTGGACTTGGGAGGTATAGGTTGGGAATGAAACAGAAATCTGGTGATTTTATTCTCTCTATCCCTTCTCACCTCAAGTGGAGCCTGGAATTCTCCCAGAATAAGAGAAGAGAAGAAGAAGAAGATTTATACCCTGCCCTTCACTACCCAAAGGAGTCTCAGAGCGGCTTACAAACTCCTTTCCCCTCCCTCCCCTCCCCTCCCCTCCCCACAACAGACACCCTGTGAGGTAGGTGGGGCTGAGAGAGCTCTGACAGAAACCGCTCTTTTCAAGAACAGCTGTGCCAGAACTATGGCTTGCCCAAGGTCATCCAGCAGGTGCAAGTGGAGGAGTGGAGAATCAAACCCAGTTCTCCCAGATTAGAATCCGCGCACTTAACCACTACGCCAAATAACACTACAAAGATCAATTCCCCTGGAGCAAATGACGGCCTGGGACAATGACTTTTTGGCATACTATACAGCCTAGTGGAAACAGAGGTGTTAGAGTGGGCACAGAGGCTGGATGCTCCAGGACTCCTCCTTTTCCTATGGTATACCATAGAGACTAGGAGAAACTGATTGATAGTTGCTTGTAAAGACTCTAAAGGCCAGCTGGGGTTTGAGAGTGGGACGGGACCTCTTCTGTTGGCTGGTGTCCTCCTATGAGTCTTCAGATAGTTTCTCTTTAACACTAACCTGAAGAGCATTTTGAGAGGTTTTTTAGGTTGAATGAATGGAACATAACTGGATAGTAACCAATGCTCCCTCTAAGCTGTGAAGTCTTGTGAGCAAAAATTCTACTTTGTGAACTACTGGCATTAAAGTTGTGAGCCAGCGATTTGGCTACTGCGTACATTAGTTTGCTCTGGAGCCATCCTTCCTGAGCTAAGACAAAAATGTCTGAGCTGGAGGCTAAAAACCTGTGAGCTAGCTCACACTACCTCAGCTTAGAGGGAACACTAATTGTAACTAGTTACACCAGCACAAATATTTTAGATAACATGTTGATATGACATACAAGAACATAGAGAAGAAGAAGAAGAAGAGATTAGATTTATACCCCGCCCTTCACTCCCCAAGGGAGTCTCAGAGCGGCTTACAAACTCCTTTCCCTTCCCCTCCCCACAACAGACACCCTGGGAGGTAGGTGGGGCTGAGAGATCTTTTTCCCAAGCTGTCCTTGAGAGAACAGCTGGTACAGAGCTATGGCTTGCCCAAGGCCATCCAGCCAGGTGCAAGTGGAGGAGTGGGGAATCAAACCCGGCTCTCCCAGATTAGAATCCGCGCACTTAACCACTACACCAAACTGCATAAAGAAGCCAGCAAGTAAAGTAAGGTGGAAGAAACAGTTGGCAGGAAGTGATATGAGGCAGGAAATTTAAGAAGAAAAGAGATTGGATTTATACCCTGCCCTTCACTCCCTGAAGGAGTCTCAGAGCAGTTTATAATTTCCTTCCTTTCCCCTCCCCACAACAGAAATCCTGTGAGGTAGGTGGGGCTGAGAGAGCTCTTTTGAGGACTGCTCTTGAGAGAACAGCTCTGAAAGAACTTATGACTGACCAAGGTCACATCAGCAGCTACATGTGGAGGAGTAGGCAATCAAACCTGGTTCTCCCAGATTAGAGTCTGCACTCTTTACCACTACACCAACGTGGCTCTCTTAAACTTAATAGTTGGATTTAAGTGAGAGGAAGTGTTACCTTGAGACCCTGGGGGAGGGGCATGTATGTAGCCATTCATGCATACACCCTGCAACTCTGACCTTCTTGGGACCAGAACCCCTATATACACAGATTCCAGATTGGTGTGGTATTTTTCCATAAAAGAATGAGATCATTGTTTTAAAAGGGTTGACTTTTTAAAACTATAAATGAACAAACTGAAGGCAAGGCAGAAAGGAAAATTTGAAAGACAGCTGGCAACTGAAGCATTCAGCAAGTCAAAATAAAATAATTAAAATATCTACCTGTGTAAGTCCTAATTCAACAGCTACTAAAATCTTTGATAACTAAGGTGCTCAGTTAGGTCTCGCTGATGGCTAGTCCATGAGAGAGTTGCATGGATGGGTGCACGTCTCTGAAGGACATGAGAGAAGGGCAGGCTAAATGAGAGGGAAAAAGAATAAAAGGTAATGCAAGGAGAAAGCTTGGGGATCAGAGCGAGAGAAAGAGAGTAATGTTGGCGAGATGGACAAAAGGGGCTGGCAGGAGCCAAAGAACCAGGGGACCTGGAGAGGGACATTGGGAGGCTCCACGTCACATACCAGGGGCGGTGTCAGAGCAATGGGGAGAAAGAGTGTGGAGACCGTATGTTGCCATAGTGAGAGACAGAGGGAGAGAACAAGAAAGAGGGAAAAGTTAGATCATAGCTACCAATCTTGAAGAGTGAATGCTGTCTCCTTAGAGGAGGAGGTAGGTTTGATGGAAAAACCTGACCTGAATCTCAGAACTTATATACTTAATTTTCTGTCCTCAGACTGAAGGGGGGGGGGGGGGGGGGATCCAGTGCAAAACAGAACTGTTCCGCTAGGCCTTTGGTGAGGCGGTGGGCATCTACCTTAGTTGGCCTCCCCGCTTTAGTTCCCAATCTGCTGAAAGGGCCCATTTGATTTCATCTTGTGGCTCTAACAGATTTAGATGAAATTGTCGCTACCTGTGTGATTTTTTTATTCCTTATTGTTTTAATTATTTTAATGTGATTTTATGTAATGAGTCTTGGACTCAGTTTCTTGTGATCCACCCTGAGCCCGTTCTGGGGATAAACAGATAAATCAATCAATCAATCAATCTCCTAATTGCAGGATTCAGGATACTTATTTCCTTTGCTAATATTTGTTCGGGGGAAAAGCTAACTGTGACCTGAGAGTGTGTCCATATCCTGACTAACTCAGAAACAGTGGTTGGATATTTGTTATAGATGTACGTTGTCGAAGGCTTTCACGGCTGGAGTTCATTAGTAGTTGTAGATTTTCTGGGCTGTATGGCCGTGGTCTTGGCATTGTAGTACCTGACGTTTCGCCAGCAGCTGTGAGTGGCATCCTCAGAGGTATAACACAGAAAGATGGAAATGTCAGGTACTACAATGCCAAGACAACGGCCATACAGCCCGGAACATCTACAACAGCTAATGTTACAGATGTGTTAGGACTCAGGAGATAAATAATTAACTCAGGAGATTAGGTTGCTTTCTTGTATATGTTAGGACATTTAGTTTAAGAAAATCCCTTTATGTCTTCTGTAATATTTGCCCTTTGTTGTAACACACAACGACCATTTCCTGTGGCTAGAGTGTGAAATGTTCACAGTTAGTAAGGATTGTTTGCTTTTAGGTTGAGCTTTCTTGCATAGGGTACTTGTTTTGCGTTTAATGACTGGCAATTATTTCTGCTGATCCTTATCAAACTGCTTCTTTCCTTTGGCTTCTTTCCCTTGGTTTTTCTCTGGGTATGAAAGCGAGGAGGGACTTTAGCTGTCCCCTTTTCTATTTTCTAGGGCAGCCTGAGGCTCTAGATGACTATAGGGGTGCTGGTGTAACAGAAGGGGAGAAGTTGGAGGAGCTGGCCTTGACCTGAGCACAACAACCCAGGATGTGATATCATACCTCCAAGGAGCTCTCTCTCCTCTCCAAACTCCGTGGGTCCCCCGCCACCCCATTAGTGCCCATAAATCACTAGTAGTTTCCCAAACTGGAGCTGGCAGCCTTCTTACAACATCACAGAGGGGTAAATTTTAGACTGGGAGGAAGGGGGATGATTGTGTATTGTTAATTTTATTTTTTCCTTTGCTACGTGTTTATTACACAATTATTTCATTGCATGCTTGTCTGTTTAGTAACCGATGAAAGCAAATACAAGTGAAATTTTATAAAATTGGCATTATGGGGGTACATCTTCACACACATTAGGGGCTAATTTGGCTCATGTTTATCAAGGTATAAAGACACGTTCCAGTGCCTAGACTTGAACTGTTGTTACCAAGGCTTCGCTTACATCTAGGGTGGGTGCAGGAGGTAGCCAGGACAGACCTGAGATCCTTAATTTGAAGAAGTCTTTTAAGACACCATAAAAGAGAGTCTAACAGTACAATCCTAAGCAGAGTTACACCTTTCTAAACCCCTTGGGTTTAGAAGGGTGTGACTCGGTTGAGGATTGGCACAGTTAGATGATTTTTTTTTTAACGAATTATTGTAAAATAACAATATGGATGTTTTATGGGTTGGTCATTTTTATGGTTTACTTGTGGAGATCACTTTAAGCAAAATGGAAAAGTGGTATAGAAATATTTTAAATGAATAATTCTTAGCTATGACATTAGATTGGGAGGGAAGGTGGTTATACCCTGATCTCATCAGATCTCAGAAGCTAATCAGGGTCAGTTGGAAGGGAGACCTCTAAGGAAGACTCTGCAGAGGAAGGCAATGGCAAACTACCTTGCCCTCTCACTTTCCTGGAAAGCCTCTTGCTCAGGTCGCCGTAAATCAGCTGCAACTTGACTGCACTTTACACACACATGACTTGTCAGGAATCCCAAACCTTGCTAAAAACTTCTGAGAGTACCAGAAACATTAAGAAGCTGCAAAGAAAACAAGATGAACCACTACAGGGAAGGGGGGGGGGGGAAGACCTTCAGACTGAAAACCAAGATAAATATGAATAAAATAGACCATCATCATGAAGTGTTGTTTATTAAAATATAATCTCTATCAAGATACCGTATTATACAAATACAGAGACAAAACATTACTTCTATAATTACTTGCTGTACAAGATTCAGAGAGGAACTATACATGACTGGCTTTGCATGGCTCAAACAAGACATGCGGAATGTCTGACAGAACTATTTCTGGCGAAGGAGTTCAGATCTTCAGCCCACAAAAGGTCCTATTTTTGCTTTCACAGCAGAATTTTACAGTCCTCCAAAGAGTCGTCTGCGTACAGTAGATCATCAGTCAGCGTGCTTCCTACGGGAAGTGTGCTATCTTGAGACCACAACCTTCCATTTTGAGAGAGGGTGTGCTGAAGCAGAGGGCTATCTTCCCCTTCTGTTCTCACAAGACTGGGTATGTGTTCCTCACTCACTCCACTTAAAATGTACCTATCCCCCATCCCATTGCTCTCGTGGACATCAACAGTGACCACTGTGGTCTCTGGTCTCTGGGAACAGGATTCTATGATGTCATGAGGATTAAGGTCTATGTCTAAGTGAGGAAACTCAGAGTCTTCCATTGCCTCATCTGCATTCTCCTCTAGCAGATTAGTGTTAATATAAAGAACACTATTTGGTTCACTCTGTTCAGGTAAACTTTCTGACAACTTCTGAAGATGAAGCTTAAGTTCTGAGAAGGTGGGTCGGTCCACAGGATCTGCTCTCCAACATGAATACATTATTTCATACCTGAAACAAAAAAGGAACACTGAAATAAAGTGTCAAACATCATTAATAGAAAGCATCTTTCATCTAATCTTCTCCTACATAACTTATCAAATTGGCTTTAAACCTTGGAAATACCCTTAGTATTTCCTGACAAGTTGTAATTTTTTTTTTTTGCAGACAGCAGAGATGTGTTGGTCTAGAACTTTTTCCTCTTAGGACACAGTCACACGTTCAGTGGTACACAATGTCTCCAAAGTACAGCCAGTTAACACTTACAGTTTGATCTCTGTAAACAGAAATGAGAAAACACCTAGGCTAAAAAACAACCCCAGGAATCTATCAGTTTTGCCACTGGCAAAGTTTTCCAAACCAGATCTTTTTAACACATTGGGGTAAAAATATCTCAAGAGTTAATTCAGAAAACCCTGATCCAGGGAACCATTTTAAGTGCTCTGGAGAGCTACAGTCTTTCCTGACAACCTGGAGAATATTTACATCAGCAAAGAGATATTTGTGAAGTAGAAAAATGTGAAGTAATTTTTTTAAAAAATTCCTTTAATATTCGAGAACTTCTGTGTTAGTTATCTAATAGCTTAGGTTCAAACCATCATTTTTGTTGTCCCCCCTCCCCCCAGCTTTCCAAAGGAATTTTACTAGTGTGAGGGAGAGGATGACTTTATGCAAAGGAAACATTCCACCTCATGCCAAAGTGTGTTTTCAAGGTCTGGATTGTTTTAGTACTGAGAAACACAATGATTCTTGTCACCAGAAAAAAAATTGTGTAGGACATTTTTTGCCCAAAGATACATCGGAATTTGGCTTGGAGTAGACCTATATCCCAGATGCAATTTGTGTAAGTATTTTACAATATTGCTGGCACAAGGCTGAGATATCTGTTAACTCCATCCGTTAATATCTTTTCCCTTGGCGGAAGGTTAAAAAGTTAAGCAACAAAAACCTTACTTTTTAATTAGTGGATGGAATACAACATGAATGAAACAGAAAGAGTGTCTCAGGGCTTAATGAGCTACACCTCAGAACCTCCATTTTGGTAAGCAGTATTTGAGAACCACAGTGCAGTAAGATCTGCCTCCCTTTGGACAGGGGCAGTGCAAGTTGAACAGGTATAATTCTACATCCCAGGGTAGGAACTTCCCAAGCAAGCTGGTGAAGGCATTCACAGAGCAAAAGGTCCAGCCAAAGAGCCGCAGACAAAAGAGGCCTCAGAGAGTTCATCTTCCCAAGATGGCACCATGGTCTTCTGCATAACTGTAGAATTGCTACAGAATTATTAATGAATCATTGTATTTCCAGCCAAGGTAGGTGAAATATATACATATATTAATATATATGAGAGCAGAAGCAAAGGCCGGAGAGCTCCTAACAACCTGGTTGATGCATGCGGGAGAATGAAAGAGGAATGAAGTGGCCAAGTGCTGATATGGTAGGATGGACTGCACCACTTCAGACAGCAGGTGGTAGATTCCAACTCCTTTCATAACCCCCCCAAGAAAATTAAAACAATAACAACACTTTAGCACAGCAGGGAGACAGGTTCTTTGCTTGCTGTGCTGGTTTTCTGTTTCACAGGAGTTTGTAACATAGGTGAGCATTCCAGTATCTGAGCCTCCACAATCCTGTACCTGCAGTCTGAAATAGAACGATCTGTCCTATTCCCTTGGCATTCTACCACCTCACTCCCAACCTCAATCTCTTGCTTGTATGAAAACCAGGCTGAAGAGACCAACAATGGCTTGAAAAACTTACCTGGAGCATCTGTGTGCTTTCAGGGGAAAGCATGAGAGAAGCAGCCCAGGGACTAAGAAGTTCATGCTTTTGGCTCCTGAGTGGCCTGAGATACTCTTTTGTCTTTTAATATTTTACACTGTAAACCACCCTTGAGTGCCTTAACAGAAAGATGGTAATATAAATGCAGTAAACAAACAGGACTACTTACAGTTCATCCAAGCAGCCTTCTGGCTGCTTCAACCTGTGCCCATGAAAAAGGTAGTCATAGATTTCATGATTCTGCACTCCTGGGTATGGAGTCATCCCTCGTGTTGCGATCTCCCACATTGTGACACCAAATGCCCACTACAAGGAAGGAACAAAGAGAAAACACACTCAGACATCATTTCAGGAAGGCTGAATTATCCTAAATATCAATCAATCAATAAGATTTATTGTATTAGCCATAGGCCATAACAAAGTTACATGGCGTTAAAATACAAAAAGTATGTAAGGAATAAAACCTAAAATTGCATACATGAACTATAGAATTGTACAGTAGAATGAGTTAAAAATGGCCAGCGGGTTGTAAGAATGACCCCTATGGTGCCACCTTGGCTCGAATCTTTTTGGTTCTAAATATCTGTTCTGTTCCCTTACACAGTGTTGACAACCATGTTCCCAGTATTCATTTTGCACACTAGGGGGGAAATGTTGGATATTATTTTAGTGGAACTTGCAACACCTGAATAACTCAATTATGGTACATGCAGTTCCTAGCAATATAGGCAAGTGTGACTAGTTGATCAGTGGAGATCTACTTTATAATACATTTTGGTATAAGAGGTTTATCAGTTGTTTCTTGCTGAAGAGCAACACTACAAGAAAGACAGTGTGATGAGTGTTGGACTAAGTTCTAATCTGCCCTCAGCTCTGATGCTCACTGGGGGATCATGGGTGACTCCGTGTTTCTCAACCTAAGCAATTTCGCAGGGGTGTTATGAGGATAAAATAAGGGGTACCATGTTTACTGCTCTAAACTTGTGGGAAGAAGAATAAAGCTTTTGCACTTTGAATAACAAATCCAGCAGTTTCTTCAAATGTAGGGGCTCCAAAGTTCCATCTTTGGGGTTCTCCACTCAGTTCAGTAGAGAGGGCAGTTCTGCACATGGATTCCTTGTGCATACATAGCTATCCTTTCCAGTGAAGTGACCAGGGAAATCGGCTTATGCAAGAGCACATGATGTTTAGAGTGCCTAATGTTATGAAATGGTGATGGAGAGTGCCGTCAAGTCACAGCTGACTTACGGTGACCCTTGTAGGGTTTTCAAGGCAGGAGATGTTTAGAGGTGGCTTGCCTCCACATCATGACCTTGGTATTCCATGGAGGTGTCAGCTAGGCTGTCATAATAAAAGGAGGGGGGAGAGAGACAGCGGCTGCTATGAAGAAAGGGGGGGGGGAAAGAAGGTTGTAAATGCTGTTGCAACCTCTGGAATGTTGCCTTTGATGCTCTTCTAGCGTTTGCCCCTGTTTACATAAGATCTCGGGTTTCTCGTGAGTCTCCCGCCTGAAGGTTGACTGAATGCTGAAGCCATTGTTCTCGGCGCAAGGGTAACGGGGCACTCATTGGCTTGTAGCCAGCTGACACCCCAGTTTGAACCCTGTATATAACCTCTTTCCCGCTTCCCCCCTTTAGTCTTAACACAGAAGTGTTTAGGGAATGTCTTAGAAATACTGACTCCAATAAACTGAACCTACTTAAGGACCATTGTTGAGTGCTGATTTACTAGGGAGCCTGACAGGAGGTCTCCCATCAAAATACTAGCCCACCCTGCTTAGCTTCCAAGATATGACAAGATTGGGCTAGCTTAGGCCATCTAGGTCGGGGCTACATTATGAAATAGTGGCTGCTTAATGCTCTTATTTCCTCATATTTTGGATATTTACATTGTTTTAATAACCTTCCACCAACAGGGGGAACTGCAGCAGCAATTCATTAATGTAAGAGAGCTGGGTCTCTGGATTGTCACATATACCACCACTTGCTCAACCAGCCCCCAAAGGAAAAATCCTGGAATCTGGGCATGGAATCATGACCACCAGAGGTTAGAAGACAGGGCCGTGCATGTATTCCTGACACCTTATGTTGTATCTGTGTGTTGTATTTTAATTAACATTGTGTATAGTTGGCTGAAAAAACAGATGTAAATATAGTCAGTAGTCAATCAGTCTGACATACAACAAAGAATTGAATAAGCAATTCCAGGTCAAATGTTTGCCAACATTTCAACCAGCAAATACAGCTGTGTTCTTAAAAGAATCTTGGTGAAGTTAGCAGATAACTATCTCTGAGTTACAAACAGTTCCACCTGATTCCCTCATATCAAGTTGCTATCTGTCAAGCCTGCACTGCCTGCTGGTCAGGCTTCAGCCTATTTTTTGAAGAGCCATCTCCACATTTACATACCACATCACTTTTTGTTGTGTAGACTCGATCAGCAAGGCTTTCTATTGCAATCCACTTAACAGGCATCTTTGCAATGCGTCCTTGTCGATAATAATCCCCGCTATAAATCCTCTTGGACAAACCAAAGTCTGCTACACACACAGTCATGTCATCCCGTAACCTGTCGGTTGATTAAGGCTCACTATTAATACGCATCAATTTAAAAAGAATAAGAAGTACTTGAAGACACAAAATTACATTATGCACATGCTTCAGGAAAAGGCAACGGTGGAATTACATGACTTTGAATCTGCATGGCTTTCCTCTGAACATGCAAATTTATTACGAACTGAGTGATTCCTAACAGAGATTTCCCAGAACCTTCACAAAACCACAAGTCCTAGGTTAATTTGGGAAAGCTGTATCAGTTAAAATGAATTGTAAAACTACTTTAATTTTTTAACTTGTATGCATCATTACCGATGCTTGGATAGTTCCAAAATATTAGCCAAAATATTATTTTGGAATCTCCTGGCATGATTTGAGTAAACACAAGAAAACAGGGTAGCTTCAGAGATGCAGGGATGCAGAGATGCAGGAAGATGTTGGAATAATCTAGTTGGAATAGATTATTAGTAGGGATGGGCATGAACTGCATTTTTGTTGATGGGTTCATGATTTGAGGTCGAACCACAAACTGAACCACAAAATGATGCACTGGTTCATGAACTGAATTGGTTTGTATTGGTTTGTGCTTTCTGCTCCCCGTGAAAATTGGCAGGGAGAAGAAAGCAAGGGGTTAAATGGCTCTGAGCCATTGAAACCAAACAGCTGAGCCATTGAAACCAAACAGCTATTTTTTGTGAAGAGCAGAAAGTAGGGGTTTAAATGGATTGGAGCCATTCAAACCCCTGCTTTCTGCTCTTCACAAACCACCACAAACTGCCTCAAAATTTATGGAAGTTTGTGGCGGCTCTTCAGTTCACAAACATTGCTTCATGCCCATCCCTGTAGACTACTGTATGGACCCTAGAATAAGGCAGAGTGGATGTGTTTTACTGAAATCTATGCAGAAAGAAATGGAATTGATGACTCAAGGCTACGAGAATCTCTTTGCTGCCTGGCCAGACCAAGTCCAACCTATATGAAGAGAGGCTAAGCGATTGGGAAAATCTGGGTTTGAACTGCATTTGAAGATTAATAAGAACATTAGAAGCATTTGATTTCTCCTTCTGGAGTTACAAACACTGTTGGACTATTTTATTCTGAGGAGGATAAGGGAATTTAGGAACTTACATGCAATTTCGAGCAGCCAAGTCTCTATGGAGGAAATGCTTGTTACTGAGGTATTCCATGCCCAAAGCTATATTGATCATAAACTTCAATAAAGTCTGCAGTGGTACATACTGGGGAAGAGAATGTGACAAAAATTATGATGATTGTATCATAAAAATATACTTTGTTTTCAAGATTTCTTATATACCACCAAACTTCTTCCTCAACAAAGTCCATGCAGACACTGTATTTAGCTGCACCCTACAGAATGAGAAAATTATTGCATCCGCTAGTTCATTTTCCATTCCTACAAAGGCTGTCTTTGATAATTCCCAATTACATGCAAAGACATCATTCAATTTTCCACTTGTTTGCAACTTGTGCAGATTCATATGCCAAGCCCTGAACAACTTCATTGTTTATAGCAATTCAACATAATCATTGTTGACTTATCACCGGGTTTGTAACTTTCTTTTTTTTTAACTGCAGTAAAGTATGAGAGAGAATAAAATTAAGCAATTGAATCACATCACAAAATGGAACATCATCAATAGATTTGCTTTCAGACTTCTAAAACTTGCAGTGCATTGTCTTATTTTAATAATGCTCCTCTGTGGAGAAAAAGCAATAAAAACAGAATTGCCTCCATCATAAAACACAGAAAAGCCTTCTCTCCCATAGGTATTGTTTCTGGAACAACTAAAGTCATTTTTCTCCTGGCCTAATGTAAGATTGTACATATACAGCAAAGACAAAAAAAGACTAGAGACTGCTCAATTATAGGAAAAAATGCACAGAAAAATGTCATATACCTCATAATCTGACATCAATGAGCTTTTGAACAGTCACCAGTTTACCCTCTGTTTGGCCTGTCTGACAGGAAGATGGTGGCCTTTGCATCTCTTTGATAATGTCACACAACTAAACAAGACATCTAAGCCAGGAAATGGCAGTGCAGCCCAAGCAGAAAGAAAAGAGTTCCACTCTATACAAAGAGTCCCACTCTAAGTGACAAAGCAGATGAATCCTAACACCCAACTGGGTTGACATAGGTGCTGTTCACATGCAATTCCACAGTATCCTAGTGGTTGCCAAGAGTTCTGTCCCTTTAATAGAAGCATAATGGCATTTTATTCACCAGGTGATGTTATTTACCTCCATGAAAAGCTTCAACTGCCATTTTCACACATTAAGTCTCTCTTAAAGGGAGAGGAGATTTTTCTCTAGGCCTGCTGACAACCCTACAACAACCCTGCCATTAAAATTCTAAGTGGAAATCATTAAAAAAAACATATATGAAACATAACCACCCATTTTTAAAAGATATTGAAAGCCCCATCACTTAGTACCCGAGAACACAGCAGGGACCCTACGGCTGTGGCCCCTACTATATGGAATTCTTTGCCTCAAATAATTCACCTGAGTCCTGGCTTCCAGTTCTTTTCGAAGCACTTGTAAAGTTTGTTTCTTCAGAGAAAGGCATCCAGTTCATTTATTCAATTTTCAGTGAGTCCATGGTATTTGTTTTTAAGGTTTGGGCTATGTTGTATTAGCATATTGCCATTAATCTGAGCCCTTTTCTATGAAGCTCCCCAGTCCTCCACTGCAGGGCAGGTTTTCACTAGGTTAACTGATATTTACCTGCGGGCCCACTCCAAGCCTGGAACGAAGGAGGAAGCTGTGCAAATCTCCATATTTCATGAATGGGAGAATCACCATGGGCTTTGGAACCTGCTGAGAACTTGGTTCTATACACACACCTGGAAAGAATGCAAAGAAACTGGTAAGGTATTTTTATTTAGTAACTGAGGGCTAGACATAATGAATGATGTTATCAGTGAAATAACAGCTGCTGGCCATAAAGGCCATAAAGTCAGATACAAACATATATAAAATAGGAAAAGATAAGTCTCTAAAAATAAAATGGCAGGATGGCAGAAGTTATCTAAATCACAATATTGCCTGTTGTGTGCTAACTAATACCAGAGGCTTACTGGGTAAACCTTTCATTCTACAGATTTCTTTGTGAATCAAACTCATTAACAGGACAGCACTATGGAAAAGACCTCCATCCATCTCATCCATAACATTCTACCATATTATGTAGAACAGAAGGCAGGTCTAAGCATGGAACAGAATGAAGAGGAGCTGAAGTTGTCAAGAAGTAGAATGGGTGTCAGGCTGTAAGTTGTGGATCACATTTATTTACGTACCCCTACTCCCTTCAAGTAGGAAACTAGATCAAGAAGGAGCAAGCTGGGATTAAACCTTTATTCCTGGCATGCTATATTACTACAAGCAGGTATTTGAAAGAGTGTTTATAAATGAAAATTTATTTTTATTTATTTATTTAGATTACGATTTATACACCGCCCTACCCCACCAAAGCAGGCTCAGGGTGGCTTACACAGTTTAAAATACATATTGACACTCAAATTTGATAAAACATTTAAAAACAATTCATAAACAGAACAATACTAGATCATTTGCTATCGTAACGATGGCGTTATCATGTGAGTGCATGCCATAGTTGTTTAGCTTTCCAGCTCACTGGCCTTCCTCAGAAAGACTTGGTGTACATAGGCTGTCGGTAGCCAACCAGGAACCAGGCTCTACCAGCTGTTATAGTTGTTAATAGTGGTGGTGGCAGCTCCTAATTGAAAGCCTGGTGGAAGAACTCCGTCTTACAGGCCCTGCAGAAGAGATCAGGTCCTGCAGTGCCCTGATCTCTTCCGGGAGCTCATTCCATCAGTACGGAGCCGCCACCGAAAAAGCCCTGGTCTTGGTTACAACCAGCCTAGCATCCTTGGGGCCCAGGAGGGCCAATTGGTTCTTTGACCCTGACTGTAGTGCTCTCTGGGGTATGTATGGGGAAAGGCAGTTCCTCAGGTAAGTCGGACTATAGCCATAAAGGGCTTTAAGAACCAGCACCTTGAAGCGGATCTAGTATGCTATTGGCAGCCAGTGCAATACCTTCAGGGCAGGCCAGATGTGCTCCCACCTGGGGAGGCCCATCAGCAGCCTGGCCACGGCATTCTGCACTAGCTGCAGCTTCCGAATTTGCAACAATGGCAGCTCCATTAGAGAACGTTACAATAGTCTAATCTCAAGGTGACCACTGCATGGCTCACTGCTGCTAAGTCATTGCGTTCGAGGAAGGGAACCAACTGCCTAATCAGCTGAAGATGGTAAAACGCTGACCTGGCAGTGGCTGCTACCTAGGCCTCCATTGTCAAGGAGGCATCCAGGAGCACTCCCAAACTCCCAGCCTCCAGCGCTGACACCAATGGCACCCCATCGAAGGCTGGGAGTGAGGTCCCTACGCCCAGACTGCCTCAACTCAAGCACAGGACCTCTGTCTTTGTTGGATTCAGTTTCAGTTGGCTCAGTCTGAGCCAACCAGACACGGCTTGTAACACCCAGTCCAGATCTTCTGGTCTGGAACCAGACTGACCACCCAACATCAGATAGAGCTGGGTGTCATCTGCGTACTGGTGACATCCCAGCCCATGACTCTGGGTAATCTGGGCAAGGAGGCACATGTAGATGTTAAATAACATTGGCCCCTTGAGGCATTCCACACTCTAGTGGGTACCTCTGCGAGAGCTGTTCCCCTAATGCCACCCTTTGTCCCTGACCATGGAGAAAGGAGGTGAGCCATTGCAAGGCAAGCCCCTGAACTCCTGAATCAGCGAGGCAGTGGACCAGTAACTGTGTCGAATGCAGCCAACAGGTCCAACAACCACAGCACCTCCAAACCACCCCAATCCAGATGCCTCCAGAGATCGTCTGTGAGGGCAACCAGTGCTGTCTCTGTCCCATGGCCTGAGTGAAAGCTGGACTGGAAAGGATCTAAAATGGAAGTGTCATCCCAAAAGCTCTGTAGCTGGATTGCCACAGCCCTCTCTATTATTTTGCCCAAATAGGGCAAATTGGAAACCGGCTGATAGTTGGCTAATACGGCCAGATCCAAAGATGGTTTCTTCAAGAGAGGACGTACCACCGCCTCCTTGAGCGCCCCAGAAAACAGTCCCTCAGTGAGGGACTTGCTGATAATTTCCCTTAGGGTGTCACGTGACTTGTCACGGCCAACTTTAATTAGCCACGATGGGCACGGGTCAAGGCAGCATGTGGTAGGGTACACTGCTAGGAGCAATTTGTCACCCTCTTCCAGGCTGAGTGGACTGAAATAATGTCTTCCACCTGCAGCCAATCTATCACACTGAAGACAATACAGACCAGGATGGCTAGGGATGCCTTGTTTGGGGGTCCGTAAAATCAGACTCCTTTGTCCAATTTCACTTAAAACTTATGGAATCTATTGGAGGGGGTGGACTTGGCATAAATACACAGAATGATTCAAAAAGCCATTGGGGGGTATATTTTTGGCTCAGAAATTTTGGTATGCATATACTAGTCTCAATCCCTGCAGAAAGAAAAGCAGCTGGGGGGCAGGGGGGGCAAAGTTTCAAGGAGGAAAGTGTGGCAAAAAAAAGGCCAAGTGTCCCCTGCCCCTTCTCCATTGTAAGTTGGTATCTTCATGTGTTGGGCTGACTTCACGTGTAAATAGTAAATCAGTAAAAAAGTGCTAATACAAATACTTGCAGGATACTCTGCTCTTGTATGCCCTGTGGTAGAACATTTGCTCTGCATGGGCCAGCTTTACAATAAATTCTTCCCCAGTTATCCCCAGGTCTGATCAACAGGTGTAGTTTGGGAGTTCCATGCTTCCATGCATGTGGACCTAATTTGCATTGGGACCATAGTGTGCGGGAAGAGAGGACTTCAGCTTTCTCCGTCCACTGTCTTCCTGACCTGATATAGCCCCAGGAGGCCACTACTTGCTCTGGTGAGGAAACCTAATGAGCACACACATTTCAGGTTAGGAAAAATGTGCATGGTAGGGGGAAGGTATAAGCACTGGAGTTTCAATTCAAACCCGGTCCTCATACACCTAGGAAGCATGGAACCTACAAATCATGTACAATAGCTGCATGCACCTAGGAAAAAGGTGTATCATATAATTAGGCCCTGGCATCTCCAATTTAAAGGATCTTAGCAGGCATTATGCAAGGGCTTTTCTCTGGCACAGGCCCAGGAGAGCTGCTGCTAGTCAAAGCAGATGATACTGTTAGATCAGTGGGCTGACGATATAAGGCACCATCATATGTTTCCTAAGTCTGCACAAATACCTTCGAAGTTCCTTGTGTTTGTAGGTCCATATTTCAAACTACCTTGAGGACAGCCTTCATTGAGAAAAGGCAATTTGTTGGAGGGGCAGAGATAATAACCCTTGGTTACGCTATGCAAAAGAGCTAGTAGCCCACACAACTACTAGCTGTCAGTTGACCCACCAAGAAGCTTGATGACATTGGGATGGTCAAAGTCTTTCATGCATGCTGCTTCCCGAAGGAATTCTTCAATTTCTCGTTGGGAAAAGCTGTCCACTGAGGGGAAAAAAAAGGTTGCATTAATAATCCAAAAGTTTCTTTTTAATTGCAACTTGTCCTTTTGCCTTCCATTTCCTTATCTGTAGACTGGAAGCAGTAACATGCCCTGAACAGATAAAAAGAACAGACTATCCCTTGGGGACTGATATATAAGGCTATTCTAGAGGAAATGGAAAACATATTTTCTCTCAAGTTTATGCAGGGTCAGCAAGTGTGGAATTTCTCCAAAACAGAATTGTTACTTCAGCAACATTTTTAGAGCAATTTCTTAGACTATTTTTTTAAAATATTTTATTTATATCCCACCTTTCTTCCATAGAGTTGAAGGCAGTGTATAATGAGTACTCCGTACATCTCCCATTAATGCACTGATGAGACCCTGGCCTGCTTTGCTTTAGCAAGGCCACTGTTTCATTGTTGATGCATCAAGAGTGTTGCCTTCACACTGTACCCCGGGCTGAAATTATAAACGAAGGCCTCTCAGTCTGAGGCAAGTGATGCTTTGTATTCTTGATGCTGGGAGGGGGGCAACAGTGCGAGGGCTTCTAGTGTCCAGGCCCCACTGGTGGACCTCCTGATGGCACCTGGTATTTTTGGCCATTGTGTGACAGAGTGTTGGACTGGATGGGCCATGAGCCTGATCCAACATTGGCTTCTCTTATGTTCTTAAGGCCACCCATTCAATCTCTGGCTACTGGATTTTAACCAGTTCTTCCAAGTCAATGTTTCTTTCAAGCTCAATGTTCTTTCAAGCTCAATGTTTGGACCTATGTGGAACCCATCTATTTTTTTTTTAGATTACACTAATGAAAATATTTCACTAATTATTTCATTCTGCTTTCTTAATTGACAAAACCTAACCTGTATACATGACCTCAAGTAAAGAATTGCCATGTGTTCTGGTACAATAAGAACATGTATTCCTTTATGAATCTGCAAAGCAAGAGGCACTATTGAAAGGTAATGGAGAAATGTAGCCCTATGCTTGAGTGTGTGCAATTGAATTGAATACATATACTTCCCCAGTCAATCTTCTCTCCCGTCTTCCTCATTCTATAGCCTCTCCCTTTCAGCTTTTAGATTACAAGATCCTTGGGGCAAAAATTCCAGCCTTCACTGTTATTGTGTAAAGTTCCACGCACACCAGTATCAATTATTATTTTTGATGACTTTTGAATGGCACTGAAGGAGTTCACTGGTCACTAGACTTTGGAGACAATGTAGTAAATTCTCAGTGATAAACTCTGCACTCCTGCCCAGCTGTTTAGAATTCCATACTTCAAGGAATCTGAATTTTTAAAATAAACTCCAGATCTCTCAAGATCTGTTGCTACTTACACTTCATGGTTTTCACAGCTACTTTCTGAGTGGACCCATCAGGATTGCTGAGGCTGCCTTCCATCACTGATCCAAACTCCCCTGCATGAATAAAAAAATAATTTGTATTCCTCTGCCTCCAGAATCACACCATCCAAAAACAATGTGCAGTTTCCTTATAAAAGGGGCTCTGGTATCATGGCTGTTCTAAAGATTGGAGAAGATCATAGGGATAGGCCCTACTTACTCTCCCATCAATCAAAAAAGCTCCTTTGGTGGGTACAAAAGAGGGGGCCTTTTCAGTGGTAGGATTATGGGACAACCTCCCCAGGTAGGTGTGCCTGGCTCCCCCACTTTTGATCTTTAGGAGGCAGCTGGAGATGGATTTCTTGAGGAGCGCATTTGGTTAAGATTAGCAACAATTCTGAGCAGTGATTTTAATACCCCATGTGTACTCTTAGGCCCTCCTTTATATATTGCAAAGTCCTTATGTCTTATTTTCTTCTTCTTGTGACATCCTGTGGAGCTGCTGTCAGCTACATTTGTGATGTTTATGTTATTTATGTTATGTTATGTTATGTTATTTATTTGATTTATAGGCCGCTCTCCCCGCTGCGCAGGCTCAGAGCGGCGTACATGACTCGGCAGGCCAAGATATATAAATACAGTTAAAATCCATTAAAACATAATAAAACATTCAAAACATTCAATAACAATAATAAAGTGCTCAGTAATTTTCAGATGGTGACATATATAACCCCATATTCACCGTCTCCAGGTGTCAGCTGTCAGTTATCCCCCGCTCCGGATGATGATAACTGTGGCTGGTCGCTGCCCATCTGGGCTGCGATCGATTGATGGTCATAGGAGGTGGGGGGAGGGTGGTGGCGGCCCCTCATTATAAGCCTGGTGGAAGAGCTCCATCTTACAGGCCCTGCGGAACTGCATAAAGTCCCTCAGGGCCCTGATCTCCTCTGGGAGCTCGTTCCACCAGACGGGGGCCGCCACAGAAAAAGTCTTCCCCCAGTAACAGTAAGCCTGGCTTCTCTGGGGCCTGGGATGACCAGCCGATGTTGTGCCCCTGACTGTAGTGCTCTCTGGGGTCTATACAGGGAAAGGCGGTCCCTCAGGTAAATCGGACCCAGGCCATTTACATGGCTGCATGAAATTTTCCCAATGGAGCAAATAGCAGCTCTGCAGGGTGCTTTAAGAAGAGAAGAGATTGGATTTATACCCTGCCCTTCACTTGGGGTCTCAGAGCGGCTTACATACTCCTTTCCCTTCCCTTCCCCTCCCCACAACAGACACCCTGAGGTAGGTGGAGCTGAGAGAGCTCTGACAGAAACTGCTCTTTTTCAAGAACAGCTGTGCCAGAACTATGGCTTGCCCAAGGTCATCCAGCAGGTGCAAGAGGAGGAGTGGGGAATCAAACCCGGTTCTCCCAGATTAGAGTCCGCACACTTAACCACTACACCAAACTGGCTTAAGGGGGGGGGGGAGCCCGAAGGGGAAGACAGCCACTGATTCTGCCTTTACACACTGAGTGTGAGAAGAAAAGGGCTTATGTGAATCTGGGAGATATAAAACTCCCATTGAAAATCTGATTCAGCATCCTTGTGTCATTGCAAAGAGGCCCAGATGTAGTCCTACTGTTTTATTTATTATTTATTTATTTGGTTACATTTTTATCCCGCCCTCCCGGCCAAGGCTGGCTCAGGATGAAAAGTTATATGAACCTGTGAGTCCCCTCTGAAGTTCACCATATCCTAACTCTACGCACTTGGAAAGGTGTTCTAACATACAGTGAGCCATGATGCCAACCTGTGTGCATTCTCAAAACCAGTTTGCCAAAATGAAATCACCCAACAGGCCAAGTCAGGGTCATCCTATCATATAAGCATCAAATAAAATAGCAAATTTGTTGGCCCATAATCTCTCTCTATTTCAAAAAGCAGGAATAAAAAAATCTTTTCTGAACCAACAAGCCTAAAATAACACCTTCACCAGTCCCATGGTAGGCTGGGCTGTAATGCACAGCACTATTACAGTATAATGGAGTGAGAATAAGAATTTTTAAAAGGAACTGGACTGCCAAAAGGGTCTGGGATGCTTACCTTCTCCCAGGATCTTCCCCAAAGCCAGGTTATTCCTGACAATCACAACATCCTGGAGTTTCTTCTGCAGCTCTTCACTGACACCAAGGCTGCCCACTGTAAGAGAGTGACTTTGAGTGAGACAGGAGAAAGGGAAAGAGGACAGATTTCAGTTATCACATGCCTGAGACAACAAAAGGCCACCAGCTGGTCCAGAAGAAAACTAGCTTTCCTTTATAAATGTTAAACTGCACATACTGGAGGACATGATATATCACTCGCCATATCAATCCTCAGATGTTCCCATTTTCCAACAGCAAATCAGACTGACTTCATTTTGGAAAATGGTCAACACAAAGCCACAGCAAAGGGCCAGGAAATTAGGTATCAACCAGTTGCTAATCGGTTTTTTAAATGCAAAATCTCCTGTGCCCTGACCTGGATAGCCCAGGACAGCCCAATATTGTCAGATCTCAGAAACTAAGCAAGGTCAGCCCTGGCTAGTATTTGGACGAGAGATCTCCAAGGAATACCAGAGTCATGATGCGGAGCCAGGCAATGGCAAACCACCTCTGGACGTCTCTTGCCTTGAAAACCCTACAGAGTCACCACAAGTCAACTGTGACATGATGGCACTTTCTACCACCAAAAGTTCTTGTTGCCTCCATGATTAGAATGATTATTTCATAAACCTTTGAGTTACTCAGTGGCATTGTTAGGGGTTGTTTGGGCTGTTGTTGTTTTTTTGTACACAGCTCGAGTGACAAACCCTAAAACTTACATGTCAGTTCAACAGCTCTACGGCAGTAGGACTTCTTTGCTCTGTAAGTGACTGCTGGCTCTGACTCATCACTGCTGAAAGCATACCTAATGGAGGGGAAACAAAAATACAAGATCTTAAATGCCATCACAATTTTTTCCCATCTTCTAGAATTCTTCAGGCGAGCAGCAGCTGTACAAAAAGCCAATGCCTTTCTTGTCAGAGAGCTGTCACAGACAGGTGGTTGGTTTACAATTAATCAAAACAATGCGAGAGAAAAGGAAATACCAGCATTCCCAGTCATTTTCCACTTTTTTTGTCTCTGTGTTACATCATACACCTGTTTCCAGCATTTGATCATAACATGCCCTTGGTAAACTATGCTTGCCTATAAACATGTTGAGTCACTCAAACCGTGGGTGGAGTTTATGAGGACACAGTGCCCACTGACGCTAGTTATTCACTTCCTATTCCTATAATTGTATTTATTTGCGGCAATGTAAAACATATGAACTTTCACTTACGTTCACTGTTTTCCCCTACATGACTTACCAGTCCAAGGCCTGAGGAAAAAACCCCAAGACCTTTTGAACTGTAACATGAACAGAGATCAGGATTCTGGCATCCATTTATCTGGTCAGCAGTTTACTTCCGCTGGTATTGAAAAATCTCTCTGCAGGAGCAAAATGGACACAAGCCCTGCCTCTATTTCAAAATATCGAACATTACCCCCTTCCTGACACTGGATTTCTTTTCTTCAGAGACCCAGAGAAAGAGGTTAAACCCTTCAGACTTGAGGCCAAACCCTGACACTTGGCAGCCATATTTATCTGAAGAACCTATTACTGCGGACTGGTCTATACAGGCAGAAGAGGAACGAGAAGGTAAAATCCAGAAATGGTGGTAAAGCATACACGCCAACTCTGCAGAAGTCTCAGTTTTCTGGCATCCTTTTGGGGCTCAACATTTGCCCTTGAATGTTTTTGTTATTGTGAGATGCTAGCTTTCATTCTTCAGGTTAAATCTCGGGGGGGGGGGGGGGGGGATGAATCTTGTCTCTAGTGCACATACAAGCAGATATAAACATTGTTGCCATATTATGCACAACTTGCCATTTCACATCCTGCAGCTAATGAAGTTCATTATATAGGAATATCTGTTTCCTATATAGTTATTTTAACCAAAAGAACATAACCCTCTTGATTACTGTAAAGCTAAAGAACACAGCATGTAAAGTGACTCCAGCAACAGTTAAATAGTTAATAATGACAGGCTGCTGGGGAGTTACTCTGGCTGTGATCCTTTTGTGGGGAATATTACAGGTACACAAGAGTATCCCAAATTTCACCTGTGTGGGTATACTACAGTGAACAGCTCCACTTTAGGCTGAATGTGAGAGATGTTGTTTTTGAATGGCTCCTACAGAAACACTCTCTGCAAATGAAATACACTGGGAAGACTGGGTCCAAGAAAACAGACATGCTAGTTTTCTATTTGCGTGGAAGTTTAAAATGTGCTAATCTGACCATTATGGTATTAAATATATTATTAGGAGGTAGAACAAGACCTCACTGTTAGAATTGCATTTCCCAATCTTTTCTGTCTCTCACTAGTGTTATTACAACAATAAGCAGCCTGTTTAGTTAGCTAGAAAATAAAGTAAATAGGAGGGTGTGTGTGTATATATATAAAAAACACCTATACAAAATTCCACATTTTACAGGTCATAAACATAATCCTCCAATTGCAGTTGGAAGTAGTACAGTCTACTGCAGGACTCTTACCACCTCGTTTCGCTACACGTGTAGCCAAGATCAGGTAACAGTTGGGTGACTTGTGGAGTCTGCGGATCTAGCCATGAAATCCTTTGCAGAATAACTTCAGTCTAAGCCCACTGCAAGCTCAAGCAAATCCCCCCCCCCCCCAAAAAAACCCTGCATAATATAGCTGGCACTTAGTACATTTTGGATTATGTATTTATGCTTCTCAAGGACTTGAGTGGGCATTTAGTCTACAAGTGTGTAACCATTTTGACAGAGGAACAACCCCATAAACTGTTGCATTAGCATGAAGAAAAAAAGAAAAATAACGGCATCACAGTAAGGCAGGGGTGGCCAACCTTGCTTAACGTAAGCGCCACATAGAATAAACGTCAAATGTCTGAGAGCCGCAAGACAGGAACAAATATCACACACACGTTTTTATTTTTAAAAATATGCAAATGTGCTTTTTATTAACGTTAAATGGGACTGCCAAAAATAAAAACAAACGAGGAAAACCGGTTATTGATAATGATATTACTTGTTTGCTAATGATATTGAGAGAGAGAGAGAAAAAGAGAGAGATGGAAAGAAAGAATTAAAGAAGTGGAAAGAAAGAGAGAGAGAGAAACTAGGAAAGCAAATAGATGGGAGGGAGGAGAAGGAAGGAAGGGAGAAAGAGAGAAAAAGCATGCCTCCCCTTTGCTTCCCCAGCCACCCTGCCAGGAGCCGCACAATATGTGTGAAAGACCCGCGTGTGGCTCCCGAGCCACAGGTTGGCCACCCCTGCAGTAAGGTTTCAGCACTGCCGAATTCCCAGAAGTGTGTTATGAAAAAATGTTTTCTGTACCATCATAATGGTTGGTTGTTTCAAAAGGCTTTGTAACTAAAGGGCAGGCACAGTTCTGTTTGGAGCTTCATTGTATAAAGTCACAAGGGAATGAGTTCTGTGAACCAGGATTACAATGGAACTTTGTTGGCGGTATAAAACAAATCATTAGATTACATAACACAGCAGAAAGTGGGGAACTCATTGGAGAAAACATTAAGGATTAGAACTAGTGTGTGTTATAGGCCAGGAGACTAACCGTCACACAGCACAAGCTGTTCCATTTCCAGTCAGCTGTGTCGCATGACCTGCTGTAGACCCAATCGCCGCTGACAGTATCACTCCCAAGTTTACACTCAACAATGGCTTGGATCCAGTGGAGCACTTTTCATATGCAGAAGGATTTCCACCCACAGATAGTGACTTGTTTTTGCACCCTCCCCCTGCTGTGGCCCCAAACACCCCCTCTTGGGGTACCCCAGGAACAGCACTCCAGGGGCATTTCCAGCTGCAGTGGAAGGCAGGAGATGGGGAAGTCACTCTCGGTAGGTGAGGATCCTTCTGCCCACAGAAACACCAGCTGGATCCAAGCTACTGACAGCTTTCCTTCAGAAAGCTTATCCATTAGGCCCATTTTTATCACCAGGTACATTTGCTGAAATTTTAATTTAAAAAGTCAGCCCTCGGATGCTTAAAATACCCCAGTTAATTTAAGCATATACCATAGTCTGTGGCTGTTTTCAAATGGTTTGTCTAGCCTGCTTTTAGCCTGTGGACTATTTTGAGTGGATCATTTTATGCTACTAGATATTTTGTGCTGGTTGTGTGTTCTTGGTGGGTTTTTAATAGTGGCAGTTTTTATGTTTTCAGCAATTTTTATGTTTTTCATCATATTTTACTTTGTAAGCTGCCTCAAGTAGGCTGTCTAGAGAGGTAGCATTTAGCATTTTTTAAACTAACCAGTGTATGTACATATGTGCGTTCGTAGAATCTTCACTAAGATTTTGTTATGAGGGAGGATTTCCATCTTGGTTTTTCTGTAGTTTAGGTTCGAAGGGAAAAGCCTCTCCTCCTCCATAAATCACTGGATTCTTTTTGGTGAAATTTAGTTATGCAATAGAATGACGTATAGGAGACAGGGCTGCCAGTAGCCTTGATATCTGCATCTGAGGCTTCACCTGTCCATTCGTTCTCCTTCAGTAATGAACAGAGGGAGGGAAGGCGGCATGGTACAGCCTGATTTTGTCAGATCTCAGAAACTAAGCAGGGTTGGTACTTGGACGAGAGATCATCAAGGAAGGCTCTGCAGAGCAAGGCAATGGCAAACCACCTCTGCTTCTCATTGGCCTTGAAAGGGTGGACAATAGAACATAACGAAGAATGGCCATAGCCACTAAGTCTCCTGTTGTATGAGGGAATTTAATTGATAAGATTTCTGGGTTTGGCAAGTCTAGCAGGATAGTGGCAACTGTACAACTAGAGCCCCCTCCCCACATCTACCAACTGCAATTACTAAAGCCAGAGGGAAGAGAGCAGTAATCATGCCAGGAGTGAGACCTGAGAACCTTTGGACATTATATTTAATTGGTAAGAAAAGCAGGGTTACATACAATTATTATAATTAATAATACATTGTGCCAAAGGCTTTGGGTGCAGACTAGAAAGGTCTACAGTTTAGCAATTAAGATGCTGTTCACAATCATATGCTCAAATGAATCATGCCTCACAAAAAAGGAGAACCACTGTGATCCAAATCTCTTGATTACATGAAACTGTTTTCTGTCCTCAAAATAACCCTCTAATAATACTTAGCAGTTATATAGAACATTCTTTATGTCCAACTAATATTATACCTAGAGTAAGCCTCGGTTATTCTTACTCCCATGTTACAGATGGGGCAAGGGGGGCTGACACTGGGAAACAGGCAGCTTATCTAAGGGTGGAACCGGATGGGATGCTTGAGAGTTCCATGAATGGAGCTCCCTGCATTTTTTTCCATATAAAATCAGGTGTGCAAGGCCTGAGGGAAAAGCTTAAGCCCCAAACCCTTACGTCACTGCCCCAGTTAGAATCAGCCCTCTTGCATGTCTGATTTTTACAAGAAAAAACACTGGGAGGTCTGCTGTAATAAAAGACCACTTACATGAGTGTGCAGACAAGGAAACATTTGAATCAGGTGACCTGCATGCAAAATACACATGTCTCCCTGTTTGGACAACATGGTGACCAGATTATCAGGAGCATCGCAAGTAGCATGCACTCCCAATACACATAATGGCCATGTCCCAGTATGCGTGGATACAGGGATAGCAAGATGAAGACTGTGTTGGTGTCACTCATATCACTAATCATTCCCAGCTTTGGTACTGATGAATATGTAATTGCTGCTATGCCTATCTTTTAACTGTTTTAACGGTTTTTATTGTTTGATATTAACTTTTAATTGACTATTGATTGTAATTTATTGTTGTAAACCACCCTGAGCCCACTTGCGGGAAGGGCTGGATATAAATCTAGATAAATAAATAATATAGGTAGGATTTGTTCCCAACAGGTGAAGGTTGACATGAATTCACATTATGACTCTCTGCTAGCAAAGAAAGACTTTCCTTCTCCACCTCTCTAGTTTAACAAAACAACTGTAATTTACTGATTCATCCCAAGTTAAAAAGTTGCTCAGACAGTGATGTGTCTATTTCTGCTCACTCTGTCTGGGGGGGAAGAAGACCCATAAAAACCAGCAGCCTGCCTTTTCTGGAGAGGGACCATCAGAGAAACAACAGTCTTGGAAAAGAAGTGTTGTCCATTTATCTATCTGTATAGCCAAGACTACAGAAGTACATGGTTGTTTGAGGCAGCCATACATCTTGTTCGGGCAACTGCCTGCCCTGGGTGCCCAGCACAATGTGAAAGATTCCTCCCCGCCCTTGCATTTTCTACATATGGCAGAAACCTGTGCTGGGTGTGACGGGCAGGTCCTCCCACAGGCAGCCTGGGACACAGTTCAGTGGGAAGCAAGAGAAGCCGCTACTGCTGTGCAGTAATCAAGCAAAAGAGGATTTGACATCCATGCCGGAGGGCTTCATGCAGCAGTGGAGCAGCACGGGCTTCTAGCTGACCAGCTAGACCAGCGACGCCCAGTCTAGCTTCTAGCTAGACCACTGACCAGCGACACCCAGTAGGGGTAAAGGCCATGACATCAGTGGCCTTTACTGGCCCCTGCTATGTGTCTGCAAACTGCTAGGCTAGCAGCTCCTATGCCTCCACCACTACCTCCACTGGTAAGGGTGGTGGGTCATTTTCCTTCCTGGTCATGATTTAATGGGGAAAAAATGGTCCTAATGCCTAGCAGCCACCTCATCAGCCACTCCTGTAGATCCATTCTGGGGGGGTCATTCTGTCATTTTGCCTCTGCTCTCTGAAGATCCAGCAGGCACATTAACTCTGCTTCTCTGTGTCTCTAAAAACCACACTGGTGAAAGTGAGATCCCTCCTCTGAGTCCTCTGCACATGCTAGAGGACCTGGGCTGGGCAGTAGATGCCTCAAATAACAGCTGCCTACCAATGCCAGCCAAACTGTATGTGTACCTCTTTGTGTAACATGGAGCACATGGCCTTCTGCTCTTAGTCACACACATGGTGGTATTTTCCAAGGAGGAGCTCACAGGACCCCATGTGAATGTTCAGGCCAGAATACAGCGCCTTGTCTCATCCTTTTGAAGATGAGTTTTCAATTTATGCTTTGGGGCACTCCATCATTTATGGAATTTTATCAGTTGTTCAACTAAGGGGGGGGGCAACATGACTGAAGTTTATGAAATTACATATGGAGTGGGGAAGGTGGAAGTTTTTGTGCCCTGCCCATGGCTTGCTTTTAAATAGCTGGTTTTTAATACTGATAATTTATGTTGTTTTATGGTCCTAAGGTATCGTTTTTACTTGCACGCTGCCTGGAGTGGTAGCATATAAATATTCTTAGAGAAAGTTCTTTTCTCCCTCTCCCATAAGTTTGCTAACTTCTAGGTGGGCTGGAGATCTACTGGAATTATAGCTGATCTCCTGACTATGCAGATTGCTTGTGTATTATTTATTTATTAAAATATTTAATCCTCCCGGACAAAAGGGCTACTTTGGAAAGTGGACTGTATGGCATTATACTCTACCAAGGTCCCTCCCTTCCCTAAAGCCCACTCTCCCAGGTTCTACCCTCAAATCTCCAGGTATTTCTGAACCCAGAGTTGGCAGCCCTACTCTCCCATAATACTAGAACTCCCAAGCAGCCTATTACGTTGTTGGGCAGTACATTCAGGATGGACAAAAGGAAATACTTCTTCACTCAAAGATAAATTAGCCTGTGGAATTCATTGCCATAGGTTGCAGTGATGATCATTCAGTTGGCTTAGAAGTGGGATTAGCCAAATTAATGAAGGATAGTCATTCAATGGCTATTAGCCACAATGGCTAAATGTCTTTAGACAGTAAACCTCTGAATAACAGTGCTGGAGAGCAAGGACAGGTTGAAACAGGATGCTGGATTAGATGGGCCACTGGTAATTATTCTTTTATGTTCTGCAATGAAAATATCAGTAATGGCAAACAAGTGACAACTTGCCTGCCATTACTGACCTTGCCCTGCCTTGTGCTGCCATAAGGGAGTGTTGGGGGTGCTCTAGGATGGTTGAACACAAAGTTCACACAAGATGTGATTACAGCATGTGCCCTAACACAACTGCCTTCTGCCCAAAGTCCGCCAGGCCCTTCTGCATGTACAACTGATGCTTACGCAAAGTAACCAGCTCAGTGGAATTCAAGTAAGTTGCTTCTAAACTGAGAGAACAAGGCTTTGCTTTGTTCCTGTTTCCAGAATATTTAAGGAATCCCTCCTACACTACCAAGCTCAGTTCTTAGTTTCTCTGTTGCTGTTTTACCACATGACTTCCAAAAATAGGGGGAAAGTCATAAAAGGTGAACTACTGGAAATAGGGGAGAAATAGAAACTGCGGCACTTCATTAAATTGCAGATCATCACCCCTGTCTTGCAGTATTGTTATTTACTTCAGATACTTTCCTCCTTCCCCCCTCTCTTTCAAAACTATTGGGGAAAACACTGTGAAAATTAGGCAACAGTAGTTTCTGAAAGCCACTTACTCTTCCAGCTGAAGATATTTATGGTTATACAGCTGCAGTACTGATTTCTGAAAAATTGGTGGTGGAAAGTGCCATGAAATGGCAGGCAACTTATATGACCCCATAGGGTTTTCAAGGCAAGAAACGAAAAGAGATGTCACTGCATAGCAATCCAGGACTTGCTTGGCGGTCTCCCACCCAAGTACTAACCAGGGCCAACTCTGCTTAGCTTCCAAGATCAGGCTAGCCTGGGCCATCCAGATCTGTAAAATTACTACAGGCATAAAATAGACACATACAAAAATAACTTCACTTTCAGAGCTCAGGCCCAATTCTGTGGCTCTGCCTTAGCTGCAAGAATACAGTCTGAGGGGTTTGCTATTGTTATTAAGGCAGTCCATAGTACAAGGGCAGAGAAAACTACCCGGCCTTGTATTTATTTATTGAATGTATCCATCACAAACGTAATAGATGATACATAATCACTGAATAAAATGCACCTGAAGCAATGCACAGAACAGACCATGCAAAAAATATATATTATACAAGAGAAGCCTGAAACAAATGCAATACGACAAATTTCCCTGGCTGCATCTAAACATCTTTGGATATTGTGATATTGTTGCATTAAAGCTATTGTTTGCAACAGGGTTTTTATGTGAGGACAATGCAATCCAGATGCAAATGATTACTATAGCACAGCAACAATATAATATTCAACAAAATGTGGATGCAGTCCTTGACTAGAATGGAAGAGTGGCACCAGGTTGCCCCAGCTTTCCTTTGGCCACTAGAGCACTTTCTCATTCCTGTCCCAACCCCCAACCCCCCAACAGGTCACTATGAATGTCCTTGTATTGCATTACCATGAAAATACTGGAGAACTGGGGCAGTAGCACTCAGTTCTGACCCTTGGTAGGTCTGCTCAATATCTTATAAAGTCACACTGTTTTCCTCTAGTACACAGATTTCCTCTAGTACACAGAAATCTTGTGTGTCTGAAAGTGGTGCTGAAAGGCTGCACTGATCTCAGTTAGAAGAGTACTTCAGTGCAGAAGCAAATAGCCCACAAAGATGTGAGCCCCCATGAATGCACAGTTTGGGAGTGGAGAACCTGACTTGGCTGCAGCAGAAAAATTCATGCCTTTCTAAAAAAGTAGGAAAAAAGCAATGAAGAATATCATTTGGTTTGTATTCAGATGTTTTACCTGTGGCTGGGAAAAGTCAGGAAAACTTTCCCCCATCTGTATGTGTGGCATCAGTGACTCCCAGTGACTATATAAGCAAGTTATTGTGTGGCGTAGTTGAACGTGCTATGCTCCCCTCAGGATTATTCAGTGTAAGGACAAAATAAAATTTATAGATACAACTCTTAGTATATACATAGCATAAGACATTCCTGCCTTCTCCATTTTCCCTGTGGAATAGGTCAGGCTGAACTAGAGTGACAAGCCAAGCTCAGCCAATGAGCTTCCATGGCAGAGCAGGGATTTGAACCTGGGGCCAAGGACAGACTGGCAATCTGCCCTGGGAGAGCTCTGCTTGGGAAGCAGGGGAAGGGAGCCCGTTCAGACATCCGCAGCTGTCCCTCAGCTCCCTTCCACACTTACGCGCTTTGAAGCTGGTTTCCTCTCACTGTAGAAGGACACCGGGAGAAACCGGTGTCCAGGGGCCGTCTTCCGCATGCCTCCCGCTTTCAGGCAGTGTGAACCGGAAGAAGGCAGGATTCAAGCGGAGGCGGCTGTGTGAACGTGCTGTTTCAGCAATTTGCGCATGAGCGTTCATGCGCACATACACACATTGCCAAAACAGCCCCGCCACAAGCTGTGGAGGCCGGCCACTACTGCTATGCAGTAGTAGGGAAACTAAGGCATCAGGTACAGACTAGACATGTCTGAAGTTAAGAAGGACCTTACTAGTGTGTTTTGGTTAAAAAAAAAATCACCCCCAAACCACAAGCTCAAAACATTTAGCCTTTAAAATGCTGCTCACAATCACATGTCCTAATGAGTCATGCTTCACAAGAATACTCAGCAAAATCTCTATTATCAAACCTTCTGAGAGCATAAATTCCCTTTTCTCCATCCTCCAGATAGAGCCATAATAACACTTAGCATTTATACAGAACATTTCCAAGCTTCAAAGAACATCATGTACAGTATCACAGTAATCCATACAACAGCAATGGAAAAAATACAATGGTGATGATGATGATTAACCCCATGTCTCTATAGGGAAGAGGAAGGGTTAGGACTGGAAGAAATGGCTTTGCACAGTAACTTAGTGAGGTGAGCGTCATGTCAGGAGTCCCAAACTAACAGATTTAATCATTATGTTAACATCAATGATGACACACCTTTCCAGAACATAAAACAATCCTCATGCTTGGTGCCTGTTGTGCCTAGCTCTAAGATTATGGTTTCTATGATAGAATCTAAATAAGGATTTATTTGTGGGGGTCCCTCACCAGTACAGATTAGTATGAATTTATGTGATTTTTTTCTCTGTCTCTTTACTTCCCAATCTTTAAAAAGTTGTATTGATCCTTTCCTTTATTTGTTCATCCAATGTTAAAACAATGGATTTGGTAGTGATGTGTCTAGCTGAACACAGAGGTGTCGACTTTTGAAATCCCGGGGGGGGGGCTGTTGTGTCCCCATGTCCCTGCTGCCCCCCCCGGACTGGCCTAGCCTGGCCACTCCTGCCTCCCCCCCCTGGACAGCAGCCGTGGGGCTCAGTCTTGAGGGGTGGCAGCCGCAGTGCCGGTCCCTCCCCCGACTCTCGGCCGCCGCTCCGGCTGCTCCGGGGGCTGCTGGCTGGAAGGTCCCGCCGGCCGCTCAGTCCATGGCGCGGCGGGCGCAGGCGGGCGGTTGGTCCGCTCTTGGTGCTGGCTGGCTGGCTGTCGGGAGGGGCGGGAGGGCAAAGGCGGCCGGGGTGCCTGTGGAGGTGATCGGGGATGAACCCAACCCCCCCTTCCTGGGGCGCGAGGCGTTCTCAAACCCCGCCGACTCCGCCCCCAGCGGGAGCCCAGCAAAGCCGAAGCCAGGCTCCTGGTTCTTGTTGCCTGCCCCGCCGCCTCCCCCCCCTCCGTTCCTCCCTCCCTCCATCCAGGAACCAGCTGAGCAAATGCCCAGCGTGCTGGACAGAGGAACGGAGGCAGGAGCAGGGGGAGAGGCGGCGGCAGTGGCAGCCAGCCAGCCTGGGCGCTCCATTTTCCTGGGGGTGGCTGAGCCCCCCCCGGGAAATTTCGGGGGTGGCTCGAGCCCTCGAGCCCCCCCGTAGTTTACGCCTATGGCTGAACATACCAATGTACTCTTCTGGGGGCAGAATGAGATGAAGTCCTGCCTTTCAGCACCCTACTAGCAAACTTACTGCTCTTCAAAGGTACATTAAGTACAGGTTTCAAAAGTGTTTTTGTGGGGGCAGGCACCAGGACTGTGAATATCCTAGAAGAATGCAGTTACCCTGCTTAAACATGGAAGGTGACCATTAATTTCTCCTACCAACCAAAATACGGAATTGTGGCTAATAGGGCAGTCCTAAGCAGAGTTACAACCTTCTAAATCCACTGAAGTCAATGGGTTTAGGAGCATGTAATTCTGTTTAGGATTTCTCTGTAAATGTCTTGTATAAGTGAGTCTCTACAAACCAGTTCTCAAGGTTAGCGTACCTGTTTTTTTTATCCTTCCTTATGTAACTTACCCAAACTTGGTTTCTTCCACCAATTTTTTCCTGATAATCACTGACAGATATAGGATTAATCCAACAGCAACAATTCCACATATAATTCCCAGGGCAATTATGAACGAGTCTGAATTTCCAGGTGCCGGAACTGATGAAGGTGCAGTGGATATCAAACCTAGGATGAAGAGCCAATTAAGTTGAAAGAAGGCTCCACAGTATAGAGGACGTTGCCTGAGGAGTGGCAGGGACTACTTCCACTAACCGAGCATACCAGGGACAAAGGGAATAGCAGTGAAGGAACTGCTCCAACTTCTGTTAGGATTCTTATGAGAAGTTACACTGTTAATGCAAATAAAGCTATGAGCACAAGCTGTTGTTTGAAGGGATTACCTGGCTGAAGGAATTCATGAACCCTATCCCTGCAAAAACTGAAGGAATAGACACTATGCTATGTGCTGGCAAGAGTTTGAAAAGCATTCTGTACAAGGAGCAAAATTCAAACTGAGGCAAAAAGTTCTGGTTTAGCGGAGGAAGAAAGGAGGCTACTAAGCATAATGATTAATCCATCCGTGTCCATGAAACACAGCGTAACATACGACAAAATGATCTTGTTTAGAGGGAACTGGCTCACCACAACCCACAACCCACACCCCACACATCATCAAGCGCATCTGGCAGGAGAGAGAAATTTCATTCACAGCATAACCAATTTGCACAGTTCGAGATGGTTTCACAATCTCGTCCTTGCAAAATTTCCCCCCTCAGATTTAGCAGTTCTGATGTATTTTATCTTGGTTGTGAAGCAGTGCTGAAGCATTTACTTCTGGCTTGGATTTCTGGAATCTGTAAAGGCTGCTGTAATGGCAAGTTCTTTGCCATCTTTGAAATATCCCAAAGAAATGTGTGCAAAAAAGGACAAAGAAGATAAAGATGAGAGGAAATTTACAATGAGCGTGCCAATTTCACCTCATTGTTCTTGACCCTAATTTTACTAGCAGAACTCCCTGCAGAGCAAAGGGGGGGGGGGGAGAGACCTCTCGTCAATTTCAGGGGTGCAGGCAAAGTGCACTTGCTCTAGCAGAGATCTGTATTGCTTTTGAATTAAAATATATGCTGTGTGCAGCACTGATACATATACTTTAGTGGGCGGCGGGGGGGGGGGGGGAATAAAACCATATAGCCTGGCCCTGTACTCAAAATAAAATCTCAATGGACTAACATTTAGGTAAGTGTGGATTCTTATACATTGATCTTATTATGCTTAATATGCTTATTTTTGATGGCTAGACGCACCATAATATGGATGAGAATGTCCATTTGAATAAGTGGCAGTAACCAGTACAACTAGGATCCATATTCAAAGGTATTTAGATGCATATTAGAAAGGATGGCAGGAATCAAGATGCAGTTATGCATGCTCATGTATACATGTTCAAAAATAGTTATGTTGTTTCAATATGCACAACTGCTTGTGTGCATGGTTCACTTCCAGGAAAAAATAATCCATGCATGCAAATGAAAAGAACAAAAAGCATAAAGCAAAGGCAAACTGGCAATTCTGAAACTAATTATGGAAATATGCACAATCAGGAGACAGACAGAGCAAAACACGACTGTCAGTTTGTGAAAGATTTACAAAACAGAGCAAGAAGAAAGCCATCCAACTGTAACCATGTCGGGGACACACCCTAAACTAAGACAGGAAATTCTAGGTGTTTTAAAGCTACTTAACTTGCGGAATCTCTCTGCTTGGAGAAAAGGTTGACCAAGTATCCTCCAGAAATGCTTTAGAAATGCAATATCATAAGTATTACCAAGTCTAACCATTCCATAATCAAGCTGCCTTGAAGGAAGAGGAAAGGTGAAGTATAAATATTTTAATAAATAGCAAACGCTGTCTGCTGTTATTGGCAGCAGCTCTCTAAGGCAGTGAGAAGCAAACAGAGCCAATGCGGCCCACTGGGTTCTGCCCACTGCAGATTCAGGTCAAGAGGAGTATGAGTAGTATATTAGCAACAGGACTTGCTGGCAGTCTGTATTACAGGCTGGGCTTACCATCCTCCCTCTCCATCTCAAAGTGGGTCTTCCAGAAAACCATTTGTTGGACATCACTTCAAGATCTCAAGTGTCCTAGATAACTAGATAACTAGCCTAGGATCTCTTATATCCAAAGCAGATATTCTTGCTAAGCTGTGGCCCCTCCCTAGAGGAGCTGTGCAGCTGCAGGTTCAAGTCTCGGGTAGGCTCTTCCTGCTAGAGGAGATGCACCTTTAATTGTGGGAGGGGTAGAGGAGTTATCTGCAGAGCAGATATATCCCGTGGGGAGGGTAGGATATAAATCTGAAAAATAAATAAATAAATATGCTTTCATTCAGAAGATGCCAGGTTCCATCTCCAGGAGTTGGAAAAGATTCATGTCTTACCCAAGACCCTGAAGTGTTTGAGACAAACAATATTGGGCTAGTTGGACCTATTTACTTGTTTGCTTCACATATAGTCCACTTTCCTCACTGAATCTCAAGGCAGATAAAACAACTGAAGGGATGACCCATTGGGAGCAACTTTGTAAGATTTGTTTTCTGCTGGGGGTTGGTCCCATCTACATTCAGCATTCATTCACCTCACAACCGTAACCCACTTCCCTACATTATTCTGACTCACCATTCCCTGGAATAAAAACTTCTACTGGATCACTGAATGGCCCAACTCCGCCTTTAGTGACTGCTGCTACTCGCACTGTGCAGGTGGCATTTGTGGCCACAATAGGAATAGAGACAGCACTGGTACCTTCGCTGGTACGGGAAGAGAGATTCCTCTGAAAGAAAAGAAAGAAAAGCCTTAACTCCAGAGCATTAGTAAGAAAGCATCTACTTTCTGTTAGAATCTGTAAATAGTTAGCTGAAAATACAAGGTTCATCCCCATTTGACATATTTCCAGATTCCATTTTATTCTAGTTTGTCTACAGTAACTAGCAGGCACAAGAGAATAACTATCTATTTATACGGAGTAATAAAATGCTTTGTAAAAGATAGTTCTTCAGCAACCGGATGGGAACAATAAAGTAGCTGACAAGTATTTCTTTATAAGCCCTCTTACTGCTGATGCCACAACTCAGTATACATTTTACCCATTTGTACAAGCTGTCGGCTGTTGACCTTCAGACCCAGTCATCACAAATCTGTTCTCCTACTGGCAAAACCAAAATAAAACTAACAACAAAAAGCTGAGTTCTCTGGGAAACAGTGGAGGAGAACAGTTTGCAAAATCCATTTATTTTTCTATGTTTAATCTTTGTTTTTCACTTTCTGACTTTAGGAAACCATAGGAATTATTCCAAATCCTTTTAAAAGAGATATTTATCTGAGCTTTCTTTTGGAATTATAATGGTTTTGTAGATATATTTACTTCATCTGCAAATTTTACTTCATTAACGGTAATAGTGGTCCTCCCCTATTTTGACCTGAGCTTCCTAAAGATTTCTTCACATTACAGGCATGATCCAGCCAATGTTAAGTGCATATAAACCACTGATATCAATGAGAGAAATTTAAGGATACAGTTAGTGCGCCTGTTGAAATCAATAGGGCTTAATTTTGGCTGGATTGTACCCTACAATTTTAATATACGTCTGAGATTTTTAAAATGGATATAAAATGTGTGACTCTGAAAAGCACATGTTTGTAAATCCATGTGTCATACTGATACACTAATCAGAGAATCAAGACTGGCTGCAGTACCACATCAGCGGTACAGTTAGAAGCATACCCTGGTTTTATTGCCTTGTAATATGCAAAATGCTTCTTAGGAGCTAAGAAGATGAGACTATAGACAATAATTGTTTCATCAAATGAGGACTGGAGACAGCCCAGGTGTTTGTGCTCTACACTCTGCAAAGCCATAATTACAACTGACTTATAGTTAATAAAACAAACGCAAACCATGAATCTAATGGATCCTACCTAGCCATAGCTAGTGAAGCCCCTAGTTCAGACACTGGCACTAACAATAGCTGGTTTAATTGAAACAGGATTTCCTGTTATGTCTGTCCTGAGCCAAAGTTTCCTAATAGACTATATCCTTATTGAATCACTCAGTGTCAGGAAATGCTGTGTGATTGTTAAATTCTTAATCAAACACATTTATCCATAAACATGAACCCAAGAATGGGCGTGATCATATGCACCCGTTAGCCACGCGAGAGGGATGACTCACTGGTGGATCAAAGCAGTGTGATCACACCAGCACATCTGGGAGGCGTCCCGCAACCGTCAGCAAGCTGTCGCAAGCTGTTTTGATCCGCTGGAGAAGCGGAGTAATAAACTACTAGGGAAAATGCAGTAGCAAATGGTTTGCTGCAGGCCACAGCCAGACTTTCCCCATGTGATTGCTCCAGTGCAAACTTGTGGTGTTGGGGATAGTCTGATCAGGCTGTCCTGATGCCATGCTGCTGTTCCCCCCCCCCCCCCTTCTCAGTATGCGCATCATTGCATACTGCCATTGGAAGCTCTGGATGGAGAAGCAATTCATCAATCCCCCGTTTAAGCGAATCGGAAACCAACGACAAAAAAAACAACTCGCCCACGGTTGCGTCTGATCACGCAGCAGCTAGTTGCGCCAGCAGCTTCACCAAGCTGTGTGATCGTGCAACTGCAGGTCAAATTGCTCCAGAGCAAAATAGCCTCGCTACCCCCCCCCCCCAGATTATTTCGCTCATGTGGCCACAGCCAATATATGTTAAATATTGTAAGATTAAGTAGGGAACAGGGGATACTTGTTGCAAACAGTTTCTCCCCCTGAAATATCAAAGCCTCTTGCTGCAATTTTGTGTGTGTGTGTGTATGTGACAAACAGCAGCAAAAGTGTATGCACATTCAGAGTGGGGATAAGAAGTATTGCCCCCTACTCTGAATTTTCTTAGCAATGTTGGTACATAAACAAACCTGACTGGATATAAAGCATTATGATATTGGCAGAGAGTGAAGGCAAAAAAATTGCACTCAGCCTGAATTGGTTTTGTAATGTAATGACACCAAGAACCTGGCTATGTGATCCCTGAATGGCTGGGAAAAGAAGATGATGTTTTAAAATATAGTGCTTCAGCAGCTGCTGCAAGGGGCAGAGACTAGATGTGAAAAGATCAACATTTCATGGGCTGGCAGGAACATTCTGAGCACTCCAAAATCCTCCTGTCTCACATTAAAGAAGTTCTCCCACGCAACCATTTCATACAATCACAATCATAAGCACCATTAAGATCTTCTTGAGTGTCTAATAATGATCTAAAAACCACCAGTTTTCTTTAGAAGAAAAACAAGCTTGCCATCAGTGGGAATATTTATTCTGACAACCAGCTATGCTTTTACCATTGGTAGTATTAGATTACTAGGAACCCAATAGGCATGCACACTGTGTCCTTCTCCATCTAGATGCCACTCTTGTAGCTAGAATTCCTTCAGTGATGAGCACATGGAAATTTATTATCTCACACAGTCAGTATCAGGTAGCAATACAGATTGTTCAACAAGCTTAACTAATATACATTGTACCAAGAAAATACATCTCTGTGTTCTGGCTCATAATTTCCCTTCATGCTTTGAGAAAACAAGAGATTCCCTTTCCCGTAAAGTCACTGTTATTTCCTGGATTTCTAGTGAGTCAGCTGAACAGCTGAAAGAGCAGTAGGCAGTGCTTCCTAGAAAACTGCTACTAAAAACACACATGCACACAACTGTTCAATGACACACAATGCAGCTGGCAGGTTGGCATGTAACGTTCATAACAAAGTTATAATGTATTATAACAAGAACTGACTAAACCGCTGTTAAAAATTCAAGGTAACCAGGAACTGATCACTATGCACAGTTATAAAACTATTAGGTTGCCAAATGATTTTTTTCAATGTACCAGCACCTCTAGATGGGGAAATGGAAAAACTGGATAAAGGAAGCACTGGTTATTGGTTAAAATGGGCAAAGTGTCTCAATAAAAATGTCAGCTCAAGTGTGAAGCAGCTGTGAAAAAGGCAAACTCCCTGTTGGGTATTATTAGTAAAGGGACTGAGAATAAAATAACAAATATTGTAATAACCATGGGCAGAGTCATATTATTTGGAATACTGTGTACAGTTCTGGTCACTGTATCTCAAGAAGTAGCTAGGAAAGGCTGGAGCATCTGGGACTTTTTAGTTTAGAAAAAAGAAGACTAAGGTGGATATGATAGAGGTTTATAAAAGTATGCATGGGTTTAGAAAGTGCATAGAAGGAGCTTTTTCTTCCTTTCCCATAATACTAGAACTCAGGGACACCCAGTGAAGTTGATGAACAATAGGTACAGGACAGAGAAAAGGAAATACTTATTATACAAGGAAATACTTGTTTACTTGAGAAGTACAATTACATTGTAGGATTCACTGCCAGTGAAGCCAGCGTCATGAGCATAGATGGTTTTAAAAGGATTTTAAGAGACACAAATGGTTTTAAAAAACGGTTTTAAAAGACAGATTCATGGAGAACAGCTCTATCAAGGGCTACCAGCCATGTAAAAGAAACCTCCACATTCAGGGGCAGTAAATATCTGAAACCCTTGGCCCCTGTGTCCTGTTTGTTACCCATCCAAGGCAACTAGTTGGATGTTTTATGAAACTGGATATTGAACTAGACCAGGGGTGGCCAACCTTGCTTAACGTAAGAGCCACATAGAATAAACGTAAGAGCCACATAGAGATGTCTGAGAGCCGCAAGACAGAAACAAATATCACACACACGTTTTTATTTTTAAAAATATGCAGATTTGCTTTTTATTAACGTTAAATGGGACTGCCAAAAATAAAAACAAATGAGGAAAACCAGTTATAAGAAAGAGAGAGAGAGAAACTAGGAAAGCAAATAGATGGGAGGGAGGAGGGAAGGAAGGAAGGGAGAAAGAGAGAAAAAGCATGCCTCCCCTTTGCTTCCCCAGCCACCCTGCCAGGAGCCGCACAATATGTGTGAAAGAGCCGCATGTGGCTCCCGAGCCACAGGTTGGCCACCCCTGAACTAGACAGAAAACTAGTATGATTCAGCAGGGCTTTTCTTATGTTCTTATGTATCCCATGACCCTAGGAATAAACTTTCCAGGTGCTGGAAATGATTGCTTGGGAGAGTCAAATGTTGGGAAAGATCATGATCTTTATGTCTGTAGATCACTGGATCCAACCTACTGCCTGGTTATGATTACCCAGCAAGTTTTATGGGAATTCGAAACTAGCCTTCCATCCCTTAGATCAGGGGTGGGCAATTGTTTTGGCTCGGGGGCCACTTTGTGGGAGCGGAGGTTAGCGGAGGGCCGCACCTTTTAAAATGATTGCATTCATTAGTTAACTTTGCATTTCAGAAAAGGTATAAATTGTATCATAAAAATCAATACGTATAAATTAAATAAAATAGTGGTAGTTTTATTCAATTTATTTATTGTGCTAATTTCATATCATCTGTAGCTGCAAGCATATTTAATTTTAGAATCAGTTTAATGAGACAAATGTACCCTATCTCACCACGTGGCTGACTGTCTTGGCGGGCCACAAAAAACTCTGTGGCGGGCCGCATGTGGCCCCCGGGCCGCTATTTGCCCACCCCTGCCTTAGATCAACATCTTAATCATTACACCACAATGGCTCTTTTCCACTCTGTTAATTATAATTAAGGGCTCATGATCAGGCCAGTCCTTTTGCTCTTCTTTCAGGAATGAATTTCCCCTCAGCTTCCCTCACCCACCTTGCCCATCATTAAAAACTACATCAGGATGGATGTTCACCACTATTGAGATTACTCAGCATTCTGGAAGCTGGTTAGAAGAACTCAGGTTAAGAGGGAATCTGGTCAGTGTGAATCCTTGTTAAGCATCCATCCTAGTACAATTCTTAAATACAGCTAAGGACAGCAGAATTACCACATTATTCCACATCCTGTTCCAAATCTCTGCTCTTAACCATGGTTAAACACTACATCTGTTCTTGATACACCTATTGAAGTCTCTCTTATTGGATATCTGCTGCACAATAAATCCATTTTAATGACAGAAGCCATGTTTTAAAGGTTTTGTAAAGAACTTTCAGGCTGACAATTGCTTTTCCATCTTACTGGGGAATAACAGCTAAACAATGAAGATATTTTATTACACTGGAGTAATTATAGGCACTTGTAAAATATGAACTGTGGAGATGAAAAAGTTCTGGCATCAAAGGAACCCAGACATAATTTATTTTATTTTTCCAAGGACCAGGGAAAGGAAGTGCAGACCCTTCGCCTGTCCTCTGCAGTTCTGAGTTGATGAGTTAGCATTTCTCACCTAGTCACAAGACCTTCACATTGTTTTAGCAACTTCAGAATATTTGGGACCCAAAAACATTTAAGTAAAAAGGGAACAGAAAACTCCAATGTGCTACAGAATAACAAAAACATATGAATCACTTTTTCTTCCCCTGTAGGAAATTTAAAACATTTAAGTGCGCTTTTTAAATACTTCACACTATGGAAAATCTTGCTAAATAAATAAAATAAGTTTTTTTTGGGGGGGGGGATCACAGCAGTTCACACAAGTGAGGAAGCAGGATTTGTCTAAGAAACATGATCCTATCACAAGTGCAAGCTTCTGTTTTTTCTTCCCCACGAGACTGTTTGTTTCAAAACTGTTACGTAACTCAGCATTTTATGATGCAGAAGGCATTGCACACAACAGGAATGTTCTCAAACAACTGCTGACTCAAAAGTCTGGGAGTGATAAGTGCTTGGAACCAGACTCCCAGCTAATCACTTCAGCTGGCCCTGAAAAAAACAGATTGCATACCTGTAACTGATGGTCTTCGAGTGGTCACCTGTGCATTCACACTGTGGGTTTACTGCGCCTGTGCGGAAATTCATCGGTGTAGAGAAAAGCTTTTAACGGATTTTCATGCCCAGCATGCTCTGGGCATGTGCGGAGGCCCCCATGCGCATGCCCAGAGCAGCTGGGGGCAGACTTCCCGTTAGTTCCTTCTGACCACTGCGAACCAGACCGGAGAGAGGAGCACCAAGCCTGGCAGCAGAGGGGAAGGATGAGCGGGTTGTGTGAATGCACAGATGACCACTCGAAGATCATCAGTTACAGGTATGCAACCTGTTTATCTTCGACATGGTCTCTGTGCTTCACAATGTTGGAGAGTAATGAGCAATGACGCACCTGGAGGTGGGTGCTGGTAGGCTGTCAATGAGATGGCCTATGCTCGCACTTTTGGTATCTCTAACTTCCAGGGCATAATGCCGAATGAATGTGTTGGGTGTTGCCCAAGTAGCCGCCCTGCAAATGTCATGGAGCGATGCTCCCTTGAGAAAAGCTGTGGACATGGCTATCGCTCTAGTGGAATGAGCCCTGAGAGGTCCTGGGAGTTGAACGCGGGACAAGTCATACGCCAGTCGTATAAGTTGCACAATCCATTTTGAGAATCTTTGGGCTGTGACGGGCGAACCCAGATTGCGGCATGCATAGGAAACAAAAAGTTTAGGGCTTTGTCTTGCTGCCCTAGTCCTTGACAAATAAAATAAAAAGGCCCTTTTAACATCCAGAGAGTGTAGGAGATGCTCTGAGTCAGAGGACTAGTTAGGGAAGAAATCCGGCAGGAGTATCTCAGAATGAAGGTGGAATTCAGAGACCACCTTGGGTAGAAAGGATACATCTGGGATAAGACATACTGCATCAGGCAAAAAAGATAAAAGGTGGGTCATGGCGGAGAGCAAGGATTTCGCCCACCCGTCTGGCAGAAGTCACCGCTACTAGGAAGGCAGTCTTCCAGGTTCAGAGGCAAAGATCACGTTGCCAAAGGTTCAAAAGGCTTCCTGGTTAGGGCTCTGAGAACAAGGGGCAGGTCCCAAGGTGTAGCAGGGATCCTGACAGGCGGATAGAGATGCAATAGACCCTTGAGGAATCTTTTGGAGACCGGGTGGGCAAATAAAGTGAAGCCATCAACAGACAAATGGAATGCGGAGATGGCGGAGAGGTAGACCCGGAGTGATGAGTGGGAGAGGCCTACATTGGCTAGAGAGAGAAGAAATTCGAAAATTTGGGGCAGGCCTGCGGAGGTCAGCGTGGAGCAGTCCTGTGGAAGGGAGAAACAAAAACGGGCCCATTTCTAAGTGTAGGACTGACGTGTAGAGGCTTTGCGTGAGTTGAGTAGGACATTGGTCACCCCATCCAAGAACATGAAGAAGTGATTCTCCACGCTATCAGCTTGAGAGGTGGAATATCGTGGTGCCAGAGTGGAACGCCAGAGATCTCCAGGAGATCTGGTTGTGGTGGTAGGTGCATGAATTTCCCATTTGCCAGAGACAGGAGGACTGGAAACCATAGTTGACGGGGCCACCAGGGAGCTATTAGTATGCAATCCGTTGCATCCTCAAGAATTTTGTAAACCACCTGCGTCATGAGCAGCAGAGGGGAAAGAGATAAATCAGGCCGTTTGTCCATGGGTACAGGAGGCCGTCGCCCAGGGAGAAGGGATTGCGGCCCCCTTGGGAGCAGAAAGCCTGGCACTTTTTGTTGACTCTGTTGGCAAAAACATCCAATGTTGGGAAACCCCAGTGGAGGAAGACTGGTCAGAGATATTTCCATGCAAGTTCCCAGTCGTGTTTCTGGAGGGCTCCCCTGCTGAGATCTGCTTGGGAGGTAGGAAGAAAGTAGCCTAGACGGATGGTGGTGGGCACTGCTTGCAAGTCAAAGGCCCTGCTTAGGCTGCTGGGATGCCTTAGCACGAGCAGAGGTTTGGTGCTGGGTAAATTTTTGCTTCTGGGTATATGGCCCACGTTGTGAGGATGGAGATGTTCATGGCCTCCAGGAGTGGTCTGGAGAGCTACGGCTGGATGATCACCTGGACCACTGGCGTGACCAGGTGTGCGGTTTGTATTGCCTGGGAGCAGAGGAGACTCCTAAGGTGCGGGAGGCTTTGATGCTCTTGTCCATCTCTTGGAGGACAGAATCAGTGGTGGCATGAAACAGACCAAGGCCATCGAATGAGAGATCTTCCACATACGCCCTGGTGTCCAATTGGAGGGTGGTGAAGCAGAGCCACGAATGGCGGCACAGGGCAATGGTGGAGGACATTATCTTGGCGAAGGTGTCTAGAGAGTGCTTGGAAGAGTTTATCTGTTGTTTCGCAAGAACCAGACCTTCCTTCTGGATCTTGCAAGCAGCTTGGCAGTGTTTATCGGGCAGAGAGGCCAGGAGTGGTGATAGCTGTTCCCATAAGGCATACTGATACCTACTCATGCAAGCCAGGTAGTTAGATGTCTTAAGTCCCAAGGCCCCTGCAGAATAGAGCTGTCTCCCAAAGGCATCGAGCTTCTTTCCCTCCTTATCCGAGGGAGTAGAGTGTGTACGTTTCGACTTTGATGAGGAGGTGACCACCATGGAGGTAGGGTGGGGGTGATTGAGAAGGAATTCAGCTCCTGTCTCCTGAACCGTGTACATGTGGTCAAGGCTTCAAGAGGAAATTGCCATTCTAGATGGTTTGTCCCAGGTCGCCTTCGCTGCCTGGAGAAGGACTGTCGACATGGGGAGTGCTATTGAGGTTGAAACATCAAACTAAATGACATCGAATACAGCATCGGTAATGGTCGGCTTCAGCTGAACAACTGAAAGACCAAGGGAGAAAGCCATATGCTTTATGAGATCGCCGTATGAGGAGAGGTCTTCGGATGGTAAGATAGGGAGCTTGTCTGCGACATCAGAGTTAGGGGAAGGCTCGTTTGGGCGATCTGGTACATCAGAATGGTCATCCTCTGAATCCCTATCGGAAGATTCCAAGGAAGGAGGAGGGGGCTCCGACAGGATCGACGGCTGAGGAACCTGTCTGGGAACGGGCTGCAGCAGTGTCAAGGCCGGGATCTTAGGCTGAGTAGGACACTGCCCATCACGATTGAGAGGAACAATTGGTATCAAAGCCTGAGGCGGGACAGAGTGTGCTGGTGAAGAGCCCTGTCCCTGCATAGGAGGTACCTGGTCTGGAGGCCTAGCCAGTGAGGCGAATGGAGGGGGGTGGTAGGTCGATGGAGACCTTGGGCGGTGTGTGCGGCAGTAGTCCCAGTCTGGATGTGCTGCGGGAGAAGACCAGGATGAGTCTGCTGCGGGAGAAGACGTGGATGAGTAAGCACCGTGATGGTATCGATGCTTGTAATCCCAAGGCAATGTGTGTGAGGGGTAACCCCACTGAGAGCGGGTAGGAGACCAACATTGGGGGGATCGACGGACAGGTGACCTCTCCCAGCAGTCCCAGTGCCTATCTCTATCCATCGAGGAGTAGTATGAGGGAGGATCAACATTGAAAAACCTCTCACTCCTATGTCGGAAAGGCCTCGTGTCAGGTGAGACTGAACGGTCGGATAGCGAAGACTTCGACAAGGGTCAATGCCAGAGAGGAGACGAGATGGGCGTACGTCCTCTATTGACATCTGGGAATTCTTGTGACAGTAAGAAGCAGGAAGTCCATATTATGCTAATCGGTTACATCTGCTCTGACCCTACCAGGGTTTCCAAGACAGAATGTACATCCTAAGAGATGGTTTCTTCCCTGTGGCTACCTATTTTAGACAAGTACCAAAACAGAGACATTTGTGCTGAAACTAAATACAACAGTAGCTGTTTCTGTGGGTTTAACATCCAAAACTGACCCAATCACACATAAACTGGTGGTGGGGCCATCTTTAAATGCTCAAGAAGTATGCAGGTAATGAGCTTAGCACCCTCCGTCACCAACAATGTATCTGGGAGACAGAATATCAGACCATAAGAGGAACCTGCTGTATCAGCCAGTGATCCATCTAGCCTGGCATCATGTTTCAGACAGTGGCCAACCAGTTGCCCTGGACAGCCAAACAAACCAGGCATAGAGGCTGAAGCTCTCCCCTGCTGCTGCCTCCAACACTGGTATTCAGAGGTTTGCTGCCTCTAGAGGCTCCCTTCAATCACCATGGCTAGTAGCTATTGACAGACTTGTCATCCACAAATCTATCTAACCCCCTTTTAAAGCTATCTATGCTCATAGCCACTGCTACCTGAACAGAATTACTTATTTTTGTTTGTTCTTAACATATTTCCCAACAATTTCACTGGGTGCTCCTGAGTTCTAGTATTATGGGAGAGGGAGAAAAAGCTCCCTCCACTTTCCCCACTCCATGCATAATTTTATAATCCTCTTTTTTATTTTACTATTAGCTGTCTAGATTGAAGAGGCCCAGACTGTCCTCACAGGAAAGGTGTTCTAACCCCCGATCATCTTGGTTACCCTCCTTTATACTTTTTCCAATTCTGCGATGTCTAGTTTTGCAGCAAAACTGCAGATAGAAAGGAGGTTTTGCTTCCTACACATGTGCATCCTTTTTTGCACTTAAAAACACCTGCTATCTATCTGATCAGGGCAGCTCCCATTTAATCTACCTGTGAAAACACTTAATATTGCAGATGTTTCCACTGTAAGTGGAGAGGGCCTGACTTACTTGTGGCCCTTCTTTTGCGGCCAAGCAAGGGGGGGGGAGTCAGCTGGAGGGGGGCAGCTATTGCTGAGTTGCCTAGGAGGTGGTGTGGTTCAGCTGCAGAAGCAGCTGGGAATGGGCCAGACTGCAAGAACAGTGAGAAAATCGGCCCCTCCCTGGGTCAAGGGACCTATAGCAAGGTCCGAGTCAGGTCTGGGGGAGGAGTTCTCCCAGGGGGAAAGGGATGGCTGCACACCCTAGCCACCATTCCCATCCTGCCTCTGAAGCAGATCTGGGGGGACCCATGCTGTGCCAATGTTTCTTACAGCTGTAACCAATGAAGTTGCGGCCATCTGATTCCACATTTATCCAAATCTTGTGTATGGTGTGTTGTTCAGTGCTGGTGGGAGATACATGCAAGGCTGAACCCCCCCCCCCCCCCGAGAGCTGAGGCCGCAATCAGCACACTTAAAATGCTAACATTTTAAAGAAAAGAAAATGGAACCAGGACCAGCCAGCCATTTCATATGGATCATTTCCCCCCTAAGGTTACTTGTGTCTTCATACTTACAGACACATCAGAATTCTGCCACATGTGGGATATTCTGTAGCCCTGAAGTTCACCATTCATCAGTGAATCAGGAGGTTTTGCCCACGATACTACCACCGAAGAGGCAGACTCATTAACTGAGAGAGTCACATTCACAGGAGAAGCAGATGGAGCTTTAAAACAGAAACAGAAAAGACTGATCAATCTTTTTTTGCTCAATGCGTTCTTTAAAAAAAAAAACATAACAGAATAAAAACATGAAATTAGAGGAAGATGCCCTAAATCTAAAAAGGGCGTGCCCCCATGTTTCCTCTTCCCTAATCCTCATTACCCCAGGGGTGAACAACAGAGAAAAGGACTGCACTTAGGGTTGTCACCTGCCTGGAGAAAAGGAAAGTCCTGTCGCTTAATGGGATATTATTTACCAGGTGATGTTCTTTATCTCCATTCCATCCAAGGTTTCAACTGGTATAAATTTGCTGTGTATTTTTGTATTATTTTTGTAATATTTACAAAATTTCAATAAAAATATTAATTGATAAAAGAGGGGAAAAAAGGTTTCAGCTGGTAATTTCTACTCATTAAGCCTCTGCTAAAGTGATAGGATATTTTTCTCTAGGGCTGTTGGCAAACTTAGCTGCATTAGCATTACTGTTTTTTAATAAAGGAAGTATGCCACAACACTGTAAAAGGAAAGAAAATATGTAATACCCATAAAACAAACAAATAAAGGCAGTTCCCAAGATGGTGAGGAGCAGGGAAGAGGAGACTGGCTAATGATTTTCACTTTTTGAAAAAAGTGTGTGTTTCAGCAGACATACAGCTTTACCACTTAGGCTTCAGTCATACAACAGATAACACTTCTCTGCCAGAAGGTCATAAAATGGTACAAGATGGAAAGATTTCCAGCCATACTTGAGAGACAGTGTTACATAGCAGATAGATCTGGATGGGAGAAATACAGATTCCAAACTCTGCTTAGCCATGGAGCTCCCTTGAGCCAGCTGTATTACTTCATCCTGTCCTACCTTCCAGGGTTGTTGAGAGGAGAAAAATGGGGGGCTCCTCTTCTGTTAGCTTCCCTGATCTCCTTGGAGGAAAGACAGGATACAAGCATAATGCAATTAATAAAAAATTACTTTAATTGTACTAGTATTTTCTTACCTCCTTCTGTTGTACTGGCTGTAATCCAAGGGCTGAAACCAGACCAGCCTATTTCATTCATACAGGAAACACGGATGTTATAATCCTTCATAGGCCACAGATTTTGAATGCTGTACCGATGAGGTGGTGTGGAAGTATTAAAAACCATATCAGAAGTATTACCTGGTGACACAACATCCTTCACCTAAAATGAAAATCAAGTTGATAAGCAAAGATGATTAAACAAGGACCCCCAACACTACCAGGAATTTAGACAACGCATCTGTAAACAACTGTACTTAATTTGTAAGGTGACAAGACTCAAGATGGACAGGAAGCCTTGCCTCTTCCCCAGATCACAGAAAGTGATAAAGATGAATGAACGGTAAGGACAGTTCTCTCTGCGCATGCTCAGCCTCACTACCACCTCCACTCAGTCTCCAGTGGGCATAACTGCCAACTACAGATACATACAGATGCACTTGTGTTGCTTCCACATGACATGAAAGTTTTGCTCAGATCTGATAATTGGATGGAATTTTTTAAAAATGTGAGCATCCAGATGATGTCCCAGTTACTGATTCTTTAAGAAGTAAAAAACGAAAGAAGCAAAACAAGAAAACAAAAAAGCCCTCCAGTGGTACAGCAGGGGGGAAGTGCAGGCGAAAAGGTGGCTGACAGAGGAAAGTGGACACAAAACTTCTGTTCAGAGGCTCCTCCATTGCTAGTGTGAATGCTTCTGCATTCACAGTGGCGATGACAGGGAAACACTGAAGAGGCCATTCTGAAGTTATCTTCGTTTTGTCATCCCTCTCTCTCTCCCTGTGTACTTGTTACAAAGACAGAGGTCTGTATTCATACCAAAACGGATAAGTATGGCTGACAGACGGAATCTGGAACTGCCAGCCCAGAGGCCAAATGCAGCTTCTGTGAGCTCCAAATCAGGCACCCCCCCCCCACAGTCTCAGATTCCAAGGCTCCACTCCTTTTTGTTAGGCTTATCAGAGGTTTTGTCCCACACCAAAACAGGGGTAAACAAATGGGTATGAGCAGCAGCTATATAATCAGGGGGGTGGCTGTGCCAGCCCCACTGTCACGGTTCACACTGGAAAGAGTCCTTTGTCTGTGACCTGGCTTGTAGGGAAGAATTAGTGGACACAGAGATGACCCTACTGGTCCTTCAGCTCATGCTCAACTCAAGCTATCGTTGCTATGAAAAACAAAACAAAACATCAGCTGAACCAGGGGCTGTGCTATCAGAATCGTGTTTAATCTCAGGCGAAGAGATTCCCTTCAATGCTGTGCAATGTAGAAAGAAAAGCAAAATGAAACATTATTTCATGCGACCAGATGCTCTGGCAAGCATATATTAGAAGAGTAATCATAACTAGATGTTTTTATTTTAGGTACATTTCATTTGTATGCAAGAAATCAACTTTCTGGCTCTTGTATCCCCAAAGAAGGCAAAACAAGTAGTGGCCAAAGTTATTTGCTCCACACATGGTAACCAAATATCAGTATTATAGTAATTCTAGTCTGCTTTTGCAAGTTCTCCTGTGCTCTGTGATTAAAGCATTCATTTATCTTGAAGGTTTTGAATGCTTTTGAACTAAGAAAATCTACTTCTGTACGCATTGTGATAGCTGTCAAGTAACCAGTACAGAATATGATATCACAGGAAACGTTTCGGACTCTCCAGCCTGTTTCCGGAGGTTCAGTAAGAATGCAGGATCAAATACCATGAACATGACAACATCCGGAAAGGAAAAACATCTCCCCATTCTTTATCTGCCCACCGTAGCCCATGAGAGTTTATTCCAAGCTGCCAGAGGAAGCTTCTCTTAGCCAACCAATAGGAAATGGGTATGGATAGACTCATTGGCTTAAATTATCACTGCAGTTCTTCAGAATTTTGTTCTATGGTTCAGGTGCTAAGAAGGCGGTGATTCATGTGTGTGAAACGTGATGCACTAAAACCTTCCCCAGTCTCTCTTATGAATGAGTACCAGCCCCAGGAAATCCTGATTATGTCCAGCTATCTACAGGTTTTTCCTGTTGTATACAACAATTCTTGGGGGGGGGGGGGGGGACCAGCACAGTAACAAAGGGCACCACCCACAAAGCTGCTGTGTGGACAGACTCCACCCCTTTGCAAGAGATTGGCCTGTATAGTGTTGTAGTGTTCCAGCCAAGTCCTCTGGCTGAAACTTTCTCCTTTCTGTATAGCACCAAGCACCTCACTGTTACTAAGCTAATGTTAAGCAGCATAAATTTTAACAATAATTAACCATAAGCATAAAGAATGATGTTATGCTACAGCTGGCTTTGTTTTTAGTGTACAAAATACAATTTTTGCATTTTCAACTATTAGAATACAAAACTAAAATCTGTACTGGCATGTATAAACCTTCCATTTTAAAATGCCTCCCCAGCTTTTTATCCTGCATTGATGATGTTTGTGAAGACAGAAGCAGCACAAAAGAGGCACTGCTGGTATAGTGTGTAAATTCAGGTTAACAGCACCTAAGTCCCTTCCTCTTGGGGGTGGGGGGAAGCAGTCAGTCTCCAACACGGAAGAATAGCCCAGTGCACAGAAAAGTGCACTGCATACACACGTTATGTGCACATATATAATCAAACTTCACTATATCCCTCCACCCCTAATAAACATTGATTCGAAAGAGAGACAATTTTGAGGAAAAAAGCAGGAGCAGAAATGCTGCGTAACCCTTTGCCTGCTGTCCAGTTCTTGCCTCGGAATCTGTGGGGGGTGGGAGAAGCAGCTCAGTGGGGGAGGCATTTTGGGTAGAATAACGATGGGGAAAGGGAAAGCACCTCTGTTACCCCCAGTCCACTCAAAATTACCTCCTTTGGATGCAGTTTTTCCTGGAAAAGGAAAAAGCAGGCACTGGGGCTCATTTGCTAATGTTTGCATGTAACGTGTGGTTAGATTCTAATATGGCCATGAATCTGTGGCTTATGTGTATCACTGGATGAGGAACCTAATTCCTCCCTTTATGATAGCATTCCCATTAACTCTGGAACTGGCATCCTTCCCAAATACCTCTCCTCTCTCCCTGTCACATTCACTGGCAACACACCTGTACCCTGTGGGGTTTTTAATTGCCTGGATAAATAGGTTACATACCTGCCCTGAAAGACTGAACATTATACAAGCCAGTTGTGTTCAGGTGGGGTAGCCATGTTGGTCTGAAGCAAAAGAACAAAGTTTGAGTCCAGTGGCACCTTTAAGACCAACAAAGTTAAAATTCTTACCAATTCTTACCAATTTTAACCAAAGTTAAAATTCTTACCAATCTTAGCTATACTTATCGCTCAGTTACTTGTGCGTCTTGTCTCTTAGTAGCCCTTTCTGGCAACCAACCCCCTCCCCATATGTAAAGCTTGAGGAAGTCTGTTTCAGTGTATCTGAAGAAGTGTGCATGCACACGAAAGCTTACACCCAGAAATAAACTTTGGTGGTCTTAAAGGTGGCACTGGACTCAACCTTTGTTCTGTTGCTTCAGACTAACACGGCTACCTACCTGAATCTATTGTCAAACAGTTAGTGTGAAGAAAGCTGTTTCAGAGGGGAAATGGGCCTCCCATTTCAGCAACCAAAAGTATTTACTTCCCTTCAGCATTTATGCCAGACTTATCATGTGGCATAGTTCTGTCTGTTTGACATGTCTTGACCACAGGACCAAACGAAAGCAAAGCACAGTTCATAGATTAAGCAGCTCATGTGCCATTTGAAACCCTCTATCCGTTTTCTAACTAGAGTATGGCTGGATGCAAGAGACAGTAAGCTCTTTGTCAAATAACACTATGATGAAGGACAATGTGATTTTTAAAAAATACAAAGAATTCATGAAGGATGGGCGCTAAAGGAAAAGCTCCTAGGCAAGATGGTCAGGAGATCAAACTGTACGCTTATTCCTTTAAAATTGTTTTTCATTTGCTTTTTTAGCTACAGGGTACTCATGGTGTCATACAGTAAACTTTTGCTTAAATACTTTTGATATATTGAAAGGTGAGTTTATTGCTGGGCAGTAAAGAATGGCACAATATGGTTTGCATACAATGAAAGCAAAAACCAACATAATAATGTAAAAACAGTTCCTCTCCCCCCTACCCCCCATCCCACATAAACTAGTAACAAACTCTGGAAAAAACCTCAGTAAATAAGTTTTCAGCAGCTAGCAAAAGCTATAAAAGAAGATTCCAAGCTGATTTCCCAGGAGAGAGATTTCCAAAGTGTATCACAATGGAAAAGACATCTTTTTCAGCCAATGGGACTGCTTTTTCAAGGAGAAATAAGGAAATAGAAGCTCACTAATCCTTCCCTGCCATTTTCTCTCAACATGAAAATGTGTCAGGCCCTGAAAGTAGGAGCTATATTCTCTGTATGCAGAACTCCTTCTCACTGGATACTTACCAGGCCCTATGCCTGAGTAAGCACTGTTAAAAGCACTTTTGGGCTGGCCTATAGGCTCAGTCAGTAGGAAACAGGGTCCTTTTACTGCACTGGGATTTTATTCTGGTTTCCTGGTAATGTTGCCCATTGTTATGATGGGTGGAAGCATTGCTGTTTTGCTTCTTAGGTGAACCACAACTGTCACCAGACACTTCTGCATAAAGAGGCCTAAGGAGTTCTCCACGGTAATTGCTTATTTGACACACTTAATTCCTGCAACTGGCAGCAGACACATTGCCCTCTGGCTAGAATGAGTCACCATGTCTTGTTTTATTAAAGGATCCTTTTCTCGATATGACAACCTGGACTCTTCCTGCAAAGGAATCAAAACTGTAATCTCCCAAAGTACAAGGAAGCAGATCATTTCTTCACCTTTGCCATAGGACAAAGTACACTTAGGGCTGAGGACAGACTGGCAATCTAAAGCGGGGCAGGCACGCTTCGCAAACGGAGGAAAGGAGCACGTTCAGACATGCGCATCTGTCCGTTGGCTCCGTTGCGTACTTACCCGTCTCCCAGTCGCTTTCCTTCCGCTTTACCCGGACACCGGTTTTTCCCGGTGTTCAGGGGCCTTCCTCCGCATGCCTTCCGCTTCCAAACAGTGTGAACTGGAAGAAGCGGGAGGCATCCGGAGGAAGTATGAACGCACCGGCAAAAAGTTTTGCGCATATGCGCATGTGCACATGTGCACACATGCGAAAAACATCAAAGGAAAACAAAAAAAAAGTGCAGCGGCGTGCGCAAGCCGCGCACGCTAACTATGCGGCAGTCTGAACGCTCCGTGGCAGTCTGAACGCTCCGTATCGCCGCTGATCCGCATTGCTCTGGCCAGTGTGAACGGCCAGCTCCGTGGGTTTTCCCCCCGCTCCAGTTCCCTCCGCTTTGCCTCCGCTTCAGATTGCCAGTCTGTCCTCAGCCTAGCTTTCTCTCTAGTATTGATGCTATGAAACCTGCCCTCTTTTATTTGGATAAGGAATGCAGGCAGGAACCATGTGGAAAAAAACACAGTTTGCCTCTATTTCCTTTTCATGCAACATACATGGCTATTATCTGATGAAGGGAGTTTTGTCTCTCATAAGAACATAAGAGAAGCCAATGTTGGATCAGACCAATGGCCCATCCAGTCCAACACGCTGTCACACAGTGGTCAAAAATACTGGGTGCCATCAGGAGGTCCACCAGTGGGGCCAGGACACTAGATGCCCTCCCACTGTTGCCCTCCCCAAGCACCAAAAATACAGTGCATCACTTGCTCCAGACCGAGTGTTCCTATCTATACCTTGTGTCTAATAGCCACTGATGGACCTCTGCTCCATATCTATATACTAATAGCAAAGGCGTCCCCTGCATGCGGATATCTAAATCCGCACGGGGGGCACCTGGGGGGCAGGGAGGTTTTCCCTCCAAAATCCAAAAAGTTCTAAAAATTTTTGGGGGGATCTTTAAATCCCCCGAAAAGTTAAAGCATTCTCTGTGCATGCGCAGAGAACGCTTTGACCGCTGTTGGGGAGGAGGTGAGAGGCTGCGGCGATACGGAGCGTTTTCAGGGGGGGAAGGTGGGGGAGAGGCCCGGCGTGTGGCAGGTCTCGCCGCCGCTGTAGCTGCTGATTTCGGGGAGGGCAAGGGGAAAGGCCGGCGTGCTGCGGGGTAGGGCAGGGGGAGGGAGGGGAGAGAGGCTCACCTGCCCCCTTGCGAGTATCGTGAGTCCACCTGCTTGTCTATATACTAATTCCGAAGTGGCCCCCTGCGGGCGGATAGTTAAATCCACGCAGGGGGCCACTTGGGGAAGGGAGGTTTTCCTACACATGGGGGGCACTCCCCCCGTGTGCAGAACAATCCTAAAAGTTAAAAAAAATTGGGGGGGATATTTAAATCCCCCTGAAAGTAACAGAGCGTCCCCTGCACATGCGCAGGGAACGCTCTGGGAATTGCGGCCGGCGGTTGGAAGGCCGCCGCTGGTACCAGGGGGTGGGGGGTGGGCGGGGGAAGCAGTGGCCCGAGTGGCTCACACCCACTCAGGCCGCGGAGAAGGGCGGGGGGCGGAGGAGCAGCAGCCCAAGTGGCTGACAGCCACTCGGGCTGCAGAGAAGGGCGGGGGGGGGGAGGAAAAGCAGCAGCCCGAGTGGCTGACAGCTTCCCTCCTGTGAGTATCGCGGGTCCCCCCTTCTTGTGTTTATCTAATTCCCTCTTGAAGCACTCCTGTGGCAGTGAATTCCATGTGTTAATCATTCTTTGGGTGAAGAAGTACTTCCTTTTATCTGTTCTAACCAGACTGCTCAGCAATTTCATGGAGAGCCCACGAGTTCTTGTATTGTGAGAAAGGGAGAAAATTACTTCTTTCGCTACCTGCTCTATCCATGCATAACCTCATAAACCTTGATCATGTCCCCCCTCAGCCGTCGTTTCTCCAAGCTAAAGAGCCCCAAGCGCTTCAACCTTTTTTCATAAGGAAAGTGTTCCAACCCTTTTATCATTCTAGTTGCCCTTTTCTGCACTTTTTCCAGTGCTAGAATATCCCTTCTGAGGTGTGGTGACCAGAACTGTACACAGTAAGGTGTGGTGACCAGAACTGTACAAGCTCAGACCTTGAAAACCTTGTTGGTATGGAAGGCGCTATTGGACTTGAACCTAACTCTTCTACAGCGGAACAATGTAGCAACCTTCCTGAAATTATTGCTATTAGGGAAGTAATGTGATTTTAAAAACTTCACTCAAGTGCATCAGGTAACATATGAAACATCAGGCATTACGGAACGCAGTTGTAAAGGCTTACCTGAACACTGCACCTGCTCAACGGAGAATAACCATCAAAGCCTGGGACCCAGGATACAACTATCATGTGAGCTGTTCTATTTTGAATACGGACATCAACTAGCGGGGATGGGATTCCTGCATTAGAAACAACATCTTCAACAGTTAAGCTGTACATGGTATACAGTGCAAAATACACCCAACTGAAGAGCAATTTGGTCACAACACAAAACCACTGGAATTACTTGAATGGGGGTGGGAAGAAAGGGCTACAGGCAGGTAAGTAGCCACATGGAGGAGAAGATAGGGAGAGGGAGCAGAGAACCATGGGATGCAGCTGGCAGAAGTCTAGCTTAGACAAATGTCCAATGCAATTCTGTCTGGTAAATCTGTGTCTTGTCCTTCCTCCAAGAAACTCTTATTTGCACATTATAGCCTTACAGTAACTCTGTAATGTAAATTAGGCTGACAGCACGACTGGCCCAAGATCACCTAGTGAGCTTTATAGCATTGTGAGGATTTGAACCCAGGGCTTTCATATCCTGGTACAACACTGTAATCACTGCCCTGCATTTGCTCCACAAGGCATGAAAGCAAGATCATAACTTCCTGCTCCCAACTAGAAGTCGTGTCTGTTTCAGACCCGGGCTGAGGTGCAGGTATGTTTTCACAAAGTCTACAAATATAAATTCCAAATTATGTAGACCAGGGCCTTCGAACAATGATTACCACTGAGGCTCTACTTCATACCACCTTGACCTAACCCAAACATCATATGAAAGCACATCATATGACATTCTGGTAGCATATATGATAATAATGGGATATTTCAAAGTGTATCTAACATTTCCCCCCATTCTTTCCTTGTAGGCTTACTAGTTGCCCATTTCTGGTGGGAGGGCTCCTGCTGCCCTCCCACTCCTGCTCCCCAGACTGGAAGAAGAAAGATCTGGGGGTGGAAATGACAAAGTGCAACATGTTATGTCTCATCTACCCCAAATCCTAAATATGATGTAAGCATGTTGGGGGGATGCTCTGGCCATCCTTGAATGCTCCATGGTATCATAAAGTTTTCAGGGACAGCCAAAGCATCACATCCAGAGTTATGGGAGGATATAATGTCACATGTTGAGCAACATCATTCCGTTCCCCAACCGACCCACTGCTAAAGCTCTTAGGGATGCCAGCCACTGATCTGGCATCCCTAATTCCTTATCCTACCCTTCCTCCAAGGAGCTCAGCACCAGTGTTCCCTCTAAGCTGATGGGAGCTAACTCACAGTTTTTTAGCCTCCGGCTCACACCTTTTTTCCTAACTTAGGAAGGATGGCTCTAGAGCAAACTAATTTATGCAGCAGCCAAATCACTTGCTCACAGCTTTAATGCCAGCAGCTCACAAAGTAGAATTTTTGCTCACAGGACTCCATAACTTAGAAGGAGAATTGCTCAGCACAGCTTCTATTTTATCCTGGGAAGAGGCCTTTTCTGTAACAGTTTACAATAAAATACTGATGATCAGGGGTCTTTTGGGGTGGGAGCTAGGCAGAGCACTGCTCCGCCAGCTCAGGAATGGGCAGTAGGGCAGCCATGAGCCGAATCAGACTCTCTGATCTGATTCGGCCCACCATCGTAATTTGGCGGCGGCTTTAAAAGCAGCTGTGGGGGAGGGGTTTGAGGGAGAGGCTCCAAACTTGCAGAGTAGCTTTTGGAGCCTCTCCCCCAAATACCCACCAAGTTTCAAGAAGATTGGACCAGGGGGTCCAATTCTACAGGCCTCCAAACAGGTTGCCCCCATTCCCTCCATTGTTTTCTATGGTGGGGAAAAAGTTTTTTCCCCACCATATGGGGAAACCAATTCTATGGGCAACCTGTTTGAGGACCCATAGAATTGGACCCCATAGTCCAATCTTCTTGAAACTTGGTGGGTATTTCGGGGAGAGGTCCCAGAAGCTACCCTGCAAGTTTGGAGCCTCTCCCTCGAACCCCCTCTCCTCCAGCCCCTCATATACCCTATGAGTTTTTGCCATTGACTTCAATGACCCATAGGGTACGATAGGGCTGAAACTGACATTCGGCTAGTTATGCTAATGAGTTATGCTAATAGGTATGTTAATGAGCTCCTGCACCTCTTTTTCTATGAAATTACCCCTGCTGATGATAGCATCTGGCCCAAACTCATACTCCCACCTTCCCTGTCCTTCAAGAACAGAGCTGCAGAATTCACAGTACCAGAAATGCATTGCCCAGGGTCCCCAGGTTGATCAAGCCCTGCAGAATTTTGTCTCCCCCTTTGGCAGCCTTGGCCCAAATCATGTTATCCATATTGTAAATACACTGTAGGAAACAATCATGCATTTGAGGCCTACTCACACTGGATTTTATGTGAGTAGATCCTCCCATGCAAATCCTGTTTATTTTTTAAAAAACATTTACACCACACCTTTCCACAGCTGCTCAAAGCATCTTACAATATCCATTGGCCCAGAGAGATTAGAAAAGAAGGAGAGGGATGCAGGGAGGAAAAGAGAGAGCTCTGATGGCCAGCAGGCAGAGATTACTCGGTCAAAGAGGATATTTATTAAGAAAAACTTATGCTAGCCCTTTATTATTGTGTTTGGTTTTAATACTGTATGTTTTTATATGTATTGTTGGATCTTTAACCTTGTTCTGTAAGTCGCCCTAAACCGGCCTTGACCAGGAGGGCAGGATAAAAATTAAATAAATCAAATCAAATCAAAAACGGGACAGTGGCTAAGGAGTGACAGAGGGGAAAATAGGCCTGGACTATATGAGATGTGTAGAGGAGGTTGAAGCTACTTTCTCACTTTCCTCTGTGCCATCTGAATTAGGCCCTCTGGCACTTGAGCTGTTAAATTCCTTTCAGCTGCTGTCCAGCTGCAGGGAATACAATTGAGTTAGGGAGAATACCAACCCAACTCATGGCAAAATGTCCTGAGAATAGCAAATGGCTGAGCTATCTAGTATCTTCAGGTAGCAGAACTTAATTAGAGTGTTTGCCCTCCTGGGACTTTGGCTTTTCCCTTACATTTGTGGTTAGAAAGAGAAAAAACAATGGCCAACACAGTGATAGGTTCATAGGATCCAAACTTGTGTGTCTTCTTTGATTAGGTACCAAAATAATAGGAACCATATGAAAAAATGAGTATAGACCCTATGACAAGAATCTAGGGTTGCCAAGTCCCCTTGTTGCTCTGGTGGGGGAATTAGGGGGGTGTTCCAGGGATGCATTTGGGTGAAACTCTATGGGTTTCTTGCCCATAAACCATAGAGTTTGCCCAAATACCACAGCAGCCCCACACGATGTCTCCAGCATGATGATGTCACTTCTGGGTGATGTCATTGCATCAGGGACATCACATTTAGGGGCGTGGTTTCTCCCACCGGCCAGCTGGTCTACAGTGGGAAAAAGCCCCTGAAACCAGGGGATCCCCCGCCTTGACCTGGGGCCTGGCAATCCTACAAGGATGTGAAAGGACATTCTGGGAGTTCACCCAACCACCACATTGCTCATGGACAACAGTTTTATGTTGTAATGGTTTGACTGTAATAAATCGGACTTATACAGTTTTGTTTTTAAACTGCTGTTAACTTTAGGGGAAGATGCAGCCTAGAAACCCAAAGTAAGATAAAAATAATAAAGCTCCATGCAAGCCAAAAATGGTTACTCTTTGTGCACACTCTGAAATAAAATGGTCTTTTTATTGGCTTAGCACTAAGACTACAACCAGTTTAATTTTGCTAAGGACAACAAGATATTTTTATAGCTCTCCAAATGGCATTACTGCATTACTATGAGAAAAACATTAGAATGGAAAAACCAATTATGGGGGACTGTTTCAAGAATTACAAAGTTTATTTACGAAGCCTTGCACCAGTGGGAGCTTCTGCCCTCAGAGGAATAGATCTGCATGTTCCAAACCTTGTATACTTTTTGGTTAGTACCCAAATAGGCCAGGCCTGGCAACCAGCAGGAGGGTTGGTGGCAGTGTTCCCTCTAAGCTGAGTTAGTGTGAGCTAGCTCACAGGTTTTTAGCCTCCAGCTCACACATTTTTGTCTCAGCTCAGGAAGGAGGGCTCCAGAGCAAACTAATTTATGCAGTGGCCAAATCACTTGCTTACAACTTTCATGCCAGTAGCTCACAAAGTAGAATTTTTGTTCACGGGACTTCATAGCTTAGAGGGAGCATTGGTTGGTGGCAGGGACATGGTGGGGGTAGCATCATAAGCATGATGACATAACTTCCGGGGAAAACCCAGAAGTGATGGCAGTAGGTCTAGGAATCACAGGAAACTCTATTGTTTTCCCTGCAAGTGACATCGTCAAGCTTATGTTGCTGGTGGGGCTTGACAGACTGGCGGCTTGGCAGACCTGTTCAAAAATAATAGAAACTGAAAAGAATCTATAAAGTAAACATCTATCAAATGTATCTGACTTAATAGATGCTGACTTAATATGGTTATGGTAGTTCTGCTGAAAAAGTAGCCCATAAAGGGATAAAATGATTAAAGTCACCTACGATAAACACAGTTTGTAGATTCAGGAAAGGTTTCAAAGTGCCCTTATAACATTTAATGAATGTGACAGGTATAAAGGAAAAACAAATATGAACCTGTTGGTGGTAGCAATGGGAAAATAAATGCTGTTCAAGACCAAAGAGCATTTTTATAAGAAATTCTAGCAAATAACTAAGTTGGAGGGGAGAAAAGGCGAATATATGCTTTGACAAGGTGTGACGGACTGCACTTTCCATACTTGTAAGACTCTAGCTGGTCTCTCTGTTTGGACTTCTTCTGGAACAGGGTCTGGTAGGAGTTCTGTAACTGTTTCTATTTTAACTAAATTTACAGTCTTGGCTGAGGTTTGCTGTCTTCTTTTGTCTAATTCTGGACAACAGGTTTTCATGTGTCCCTCTTCCTGGCAGTTAAAGTACACTATCCCTCTTTTTCTATTTGGCTCCTCTTTTTAAGCATTTGGAGTATGTTTCAAATCAATTCTGTTTTGATTAAAACAGAAATTTGAAGAGATGGGGAGCAGGAAGGGATGTTCTGCAAAATTTCAGAATTTTACTCTGCATATACTCAGAGGCAGGCAATGTCTGCCCAAGGCTTCCTATCCTCCAGTTAGGCCTGTGATTTGTAACACCAAACCTGTGATTTGTAACATCAAACACTCCAGCTGTTAGATATTGCCATCTGGCCAGGAAAAAAGAGAGGTTTAATATGCAGAAATGGGCAGTTGAAGCTTTTAATGGCATAGACCTAAATAACATCACCTGACATTTGCTGCAGATCAAACTGCTATTAAAGGAACAAACTGCTATTAAATGCTGGCAAGCGTATTACAGTCCTGTATTGAAGCATCCAGGGAAGAATGCAATACAGGCCTCCACCTGGACTCTAATGACTCCTGGAAAACCTTTTCAGCACTTTTCTCCTTTCTTAAGTTTGGGGGAAGGGTGAGAACTGCAACCCATCAGCCTGGAATGGGGAACCAAACCTAAATTGATACCCCTAGGCAAACTCATGAAATCTGGTTTGACTCCTCCTCTCCTTTTCTGACTCCGCCTCACTTCCAGAGCTAGATTTGAGTCCAGCAGCACCTTGGAGACCCACAAGATTTTCAGGGTATGAGCTTTCAAGTGGATACTTGATGATGGGAGCTTTGACTCTTGAAAACTTATACCCTGAAAATCTTGTTGGTCTCTAAGGTGCTGCTGGACTCAAATCTAGTTCTTCTACAGCAGACCAACAGAGCTACCCTTCTGAAACTCTCACCACTCCTAGTTATCACTGAAACATCTGTTCATGCATCAGTAAATCCTTAACTCTCTACTGGAGCCCCACTCCATCCACTCTTTCTTCCCACCCCTTCTGCCGTGTTTCCCAATATCTCCCAGGTTTCTTTAAAAACAGATGTTGGGCTGCCAGTGGTGCAACCCACCACAAGTTACACCATAACTCCATATATCCCAATGGTCCCCATATACCAGGTATATTCCTATATATTTCCGGTACTTGTTCCTGGTCAATCACTTGTGCATATTTTTGCCTTTGAGGGATTGCCTGTTCAAATTTGGTTATCATAATTTGCCAGTGTTCTCATTTTTGTATGGTCTAGAAATTAAATCTCAGGGTGGAGGGATGGATGTAGTGCACAAGCCACTCTTTCACAAGTTCTGAGGTAATTTTTTCAATGTTATTCACCTATTTTAGGTTGCTTTTCTAGTATATGATTAACCAAGTATATCTAGTATATGATTAACCAAACACAACACACTCTTGGCTTTTTAAAATTGCAGTCACAAAGTAAATGAATGCAGCCTGCAGAAGGCAGAATATAGTCTTTAGGAATATGTAACAGTGTGTGGAGGAGGGCTGTTGAACAATGGGCCTTAATATGAGAATTGAGGAATTCCAAGCATGTCCCTATTTTTTTGCCTGTAAAATGCTAGAAATCGGGTGAGTCCTCTTGTGGGTACAAACCCATTACATTAGGATCAACGAACTAGAACATTAAAGACTGCTTGAGACTTACTACTAACCTTTTATATTGACTCGTCCTTCAGTTGACGTAGCCAGTCCTTTCTCATTATGAGCTTCACAATGAAAAATAGCAGCTTCATTAAGACCTGCAGTCAGATTAAAATAAGTCAAGCAAAGTGAGAATGAAACAGTACAGCGGGAAATGCGATTGTGACAAAAGGGAACATTTGGCCCATTTCTCTAACATTTTTTTTAAAAATTAAACATAGACCACAAAAAGAAACCAACTCCCAAGTGTTGTTTTACAGTTTGGATAAACATGTCTTCAGCTACAGCACTTCTCTGACCGCAAAGGGAGACACTTCATGGGAAAGGCTGATTCTTTTGTGTGTGTGTGTTTTTTTAAAGCTACTTTCCTGTGCCAAAAATGTGACTGAACTCTTTCACATAGCTATTTAAAACCTACCAGTGCCTCATGCTGCAGCTCAGGCCAAGCCAGGTTGGGGGGTGGGGGAGTCATAGAATGGAAAAGTTTAGCAAGCCAGAAGCAAGTAGGAGGGCGATAATTCAAGAGGAACTATGCCAGCTCTGCGGCTTTAAAGTCTCAGAGCACTTAAGCACAGGCAAATCACAATGGTATCCCTCTCATTTCACCCCGTGCCATGGATTAAGGTGCACTTGCAAAGTTCCTTCTTGCGCTTTCAATTCCACCATCTAGCACTACACCAGAAAGGCAGGAAGAGGGGTGCAGAAATCCAAGCATCTCCTCAAAACTGGTCAGCCAGTGGATCTAGGGTGGCCAGGTCCCTTCTGGCCACTGGTGGCGGATGGGGAGGTAGGGTGGCCAGATATGGGTTGGGAAACTCTTTGAGATTTGGGGATGGAGCCTGGGGAAGACAGGGACCTTAGTGGGGTACAATGCCATAGAGTCCACCCTCCAAAGCAGCCATTTTCTCTCGGGGAACTGATTTCTATAGTCTGGAGATGAGCTGTAATTCCGTGGGATCCCCAGGTTCCACCTGGAGGCTGGCATCCCTATGGGTTGCTGAAGGAGGCAGAAACCAGATCTCTCTGTCTGCTTCTGGTGTTCAGCTGTCTGCAGGGCCTCCAAGATTTCTCTCCTGTTTCTGACTCTACATCCATGAACCCTCATTTTTATAAGGGGGAGAGATTCCTATATGAGTTTTGGATTGTTTTTCCATTAACGGAAACAGTCAGCTCTATTGATGACTCTATATAGAGACCTACTGATGACTACAAAGGAAATACATGTACCCTTCTCTATTGTCCCCTTGTTTTTCTTTCTCTGTTCCATCAGTTCTTTTACTCTTCCTTCATTTACATTTTGTTCTCCCTCCCTTTCTTTCCCCTTCAATTGTCCTTTCAGTACTTCTACCCCTTGCATTCCTTCCCCATACAGTTCTCCTTGTCATCTGCTCTTTCTAGAGTTGCCCACTCCGGGTTGGGAAATTCCTGGAGATCTGTGTGCAGAGACTGGGGAAGTTGCAACCTTAGCTCTTCCCCCACTTTTTATTTCCACAGCAACTTTCTTTCTTGTTGCTTTTACTCACCTTTCTTGGGAAACTTCTTTTCCTCTGTCTTTCGTACTTTCTTCTCCATTTCTCCCTGCCCCCACACAATAATTTTTAACTTTCCCCATCTGCTTTTTGTTTTCAAACTGCCTATAGAAAAGCTTGAGGGTTTCCAAGTTCTGGAATAAAATAAATTAAATTGCACCTGCCTGTTCAGAAATACTCTCCTCTATCAACACTAGGAATCTAGCGGACCTTTCATCTGAGCTACCAGAGCAGTTCTTTACATTCATATGATGGTTGCAACTCACTCTCAAAATCCAGTTCTGAACACAGTGGACTACTTGCCTATGGCCTTCTGCTATTCATAAGATCTCTCACCTTTCTTTCTTTTTTGCTTGACTAGCACATCAAGCCCTTTCCTTTCCTTCAAGTGATGTACAACCATGTGAACACATGAAGCTGCCTTATATTGAATCAGACCATTGGTCCATCAAAGTCAGTACTGTCTACTCAGACCGGCAGTGGATCTCCAGGGTCTCAGGCAGAGGTCTTTCACATCACCTATTGCTATATCACTGTAACTGGAGATGTTGGGGATTGAACCTGGGACCTTCTACATGTCAAGCAGATGCTCTACCACTGATCCACAGCCCCTCCACACGGGCAGTGGATGATAAAAGGGCAATGTTTGTATGCAGGCAGCAAAATTCACTTCTGGAGACACAGCAAAAACAAAAGGAGAAGAGGCAGCATGTTTCCTCAGTGTCATCTAAATAAATATGAACAACTCTTCCAATAGGAATTGGCAACCAAGACTTGTTGCTATATATTCAGCAATTACTTCAATGGGATATGTGCAGAGGATTCATATCAGTAAGGTTAGATGAAATTTGTTCTATAGCTGTAACAGTAGCTGGGTGCAGACAACCCATTCGGACATTGACTCACTATACAGAGAGGGAGAGTGGGCATGAGTGAGCTAGAGTCATCCCTGTGGGAATGGGCGAGTTGTCTACACAGTGTGAATGTATGGAAGTGCTGTGCCCACTTTCGCTCCCCGCACAGAGAGTCAATGCACAGATGGATCCTCTGCACACAGCTACTTTTGGGAGGTGCTTTCTGGTTGGTGTAGACTGTTGGAGTGACTGGAGTTATCAAAAGACAACTTGCTTTTTGAAAAAGAAAGCTGCAAAGCTTGAACATTGGCAGTTAAAAATACTTTGCTACAAAGTTTTACCCAAACATTTTATAATATATGAATTATCAGCATTCTGCAAAATCTAGTTGAACAGTATGAAAACTGAAATACTGCAACCAGAATCACATATTCAGATATCGTATACAGTTTTATAGTTTTAGCACAAGGCACTGGATCTCCTTGGCACAAAATCTGGATTTCCTTAGTGGTGCACATACCCATTCTTTATCCTAGACCTCTTCATTCTTTTCTGCTTGTGCAGAATGTATTTATTTATGCATGAGGATTTTATGCCCCACCTTTCTATTCCTAAAAATAGAATGTTCTTAGATGCTTGGAAAAAAATTAAAATAGCATATAAAACACCAAACTACTAAAACAAACAATGGTTAACGTAATGTAACAGTAACATAAAAGCAACTAACTGGAAAAGCTCAGCACTGGTTCACTCTATAAAGCAACAATAAAAACAGCAATGAACAATTAATTCAATGGCAGTCAAAGATCTAAAACCCAGAAGGTAAACAGGATTTTTTCTGAAGATCTAAGTGCCCTAGAAAGGGTTTCCTGCTCTCCCGAGATCTAATGAGGGGTACCATGTTCAGCAATGCAATATTATGCCCTGATGATGCTCCCTGACTTGTGCTGCTGAGGTTTTTGTTGCCTGACCTTCACAGTACGGTCTAGCAAAGCATGGAGCATCTGCCTGGTTGCATAACAGTGCAGGAATGGGTTCCCTGAATTGCTCTGCTGCGAGGGTAGGTGATGACACTGCTGCGGTGCAGTGCCAGACACATAAAGAGTAAGACAAGGAATGTCAGTCCAATTGGCTCGATAATGTAGAGCTGTGGTTCCTCTCCATCAGACACCCCCACCCCAAAATTGGTGAATTATTTACCCTCCATTTGTAATATCCCTATAACAACTACCTTTTTGTTATAACCAGACTTTCTACAGTTAGGGAATGCCTACAATATTTATATGCACACTGAGGATCTCCATGCATGTTTGTTATGGAATCCCAGAACATTGCAGACAGTTCAGAGCATGTTTTAGGTTACGCATGAAGGGCACTGGACGGTTGGACCTCATTGTTGCCTCTTCAACACAGAGTGTGCTGGATTTACTGACTGAATGATTTCATGCAATTATATCCTGTGCTCTCAATCAAATTTGGGCCATGAGTTTGCTTACAGTAAATTAAATAAAATACAACCAGGTGGGGGAAAAGTTATAAAAATTGGCAAGAGTGTTACAGTGCAATCCTATTCACAGTTATTCCAGTCTAAACTCATTGAAATCAGTTACTTAAAGGCTAAGCCTAGAATTGCACTAGTAAGACCATCAAGACTGGCAGCAAAATATATAGAAAATGTTTTTGAAAGAGATAATAAAAACAGCAGAAACGGGTATTGAATACTTGAATATTAGCATCATTAATAAAAGGTACAACATATCATAAGGAAAGCTAGATTAGATTTAGATGAGGGTGGACTGAAAAATGGCAGAAGGAACACTTTGGGATATGCAGATGTCCACCCCATTAGTGGCAGAAGATAATTAATACTTGAAATGATTACTGATTAAGGTTAAAGGAGAAAGTGCCAAAGCAGAAATACAGCTGAACATCAGAAAGAAAAAAATAATGACTACGGCGGAATTACACAATTTTAAGGTAGACAATGAAGAAACTGAAATTGTTAAAGATTTTCTATTCTTTGGCTCATCAATCATAAGGGAAACTACAGTCAAGAAATCAGAAGAAGACTGAGACTCAGAAAGGCAACCGTGAGGGAACTAGAAAAGATTCTTAAATTTAAGGAAGTGTTGCTGAAAACCAAGATCAAGATAATTCATGCTATGGTATTCCCCATGACTATATATGAATGTGAAAGTTGGAGAGTGAAGAAAGATGCCAAGAAGAAACATGATTCATTTGAAATGTAGTGTTGGACAAGAGTTTTATGGATACCCTGGACTGCCAAAAAGCTAAAATGAAGCTAAAATAACTAAACTGAGGCTATCATACTTATGCACATTAGAGAAGAAAAGACTTAATGGAAAAGAGAATAATGCTAGGAAAAGTTGAAGGCAACAGGAAAAGAGGAAGACCCAACATGAGAAAGATTGACACAGTAAAGAAAGCCATGGCCCTCAGTTTGCAAGACCTGAGCAAGGCTGCTAGGACATCTGGGAAGTAATTAATTCATACGGTTGCCATAAGTCAGAAGCAACTTGATGGCACATAATACACCTGCAACAGCAGGGGAGGGAGATGGTGGAAAATAATTACCAAATGCCTGAGTGTGGGGAGAGAGACAACTTTAACGTGGGTGGCTTCTGCAAGGTGATGGAAAAGCCACCTCTGCTGGGCAAGCATCGGGAAGCAGGACTGGTGGCAGGGGGTGATGGTGTCTGCATCCCCTGTTCCCATGCAGATCATTGCGATCCCCCCCCGGCTGATTATTGTCAGGCTCCCTGCAGCCCTCCTTCTGCCTTCACAGTGAGGGATCGTACACCACAGCTCAGCTATGAACGGGCGGGGGGGGGGGGAAGCTAGCTAATAGACTCCATGGGAAGAAATGTGGAGCTTACCTCTGTTCCCTCCCTGAACTGGCTGTGAGTGGAGCAGCCACATTAGGGCTGCCAAGTCAACCCGGGGGGCGGGGAATCCCCCGCTAAAAGGGTTCCCGATCTGCCGGCCAAGGGGAACCCCACTCCCGAAGTCGTCCAGTGAGGATGACGTAATGACGTCACCGGAAGTGACGTCAGCACGTTGGAGGCGTTGCCATAGAGTTTTGGGGCGATTTGGGGCGATACCATAGAGTTTGGGGGCGATTGCCAGAGTGTCGCCCTGGCAACGCCCCCAACGTGCTGATGTCACTTCTGGTATGTTGCTGGGCGCGCGCAAAGTGCGCACGCCAGGAGGAACTCCCGGCCGGAGGAGGACTCCCCCCCGCCGGTGAGTTCCGAAGACTTGGCAACCCTAAGCCACATGGATGCTCCACCCACAGTCTCCCCACACTTCCTCCTTTCTTTGCATTGGAGTAAAGGAGATTTTTCTTTGCTCCAGCTCAAAGTGAAAGTCTCTTGAGCCCCATGAGTTACACCAGAAAGAGCACAATGATGTGTGGAAGCTTCTAAAAGAGGTGGGGGCACGCTGCCTTCCACTAGAGTTACCAACCTTCAACTGGCTCTGGAGTTCTTCTGGAATTACAACTGCTCTCCAGACTACAGAGACCAATTCCCCTGGAGGAAAGAGCAACTTCAGAGGACAAACTGTATGGCATCATGTTCTTGCAAATCTGCCACCCCAACATCCCCCCCCCCCCCAGTCACTGCCCCCAAATCTTCAGGAATTTCCTAAAACAGAGTTGGCAACCGTATATTATACAAGGGGGGGGGGGGGAAATCCATGTGTGGAAACAGCCCTGATCCCAAAAACTCAAGACTCAGCGCCACAAGAGCAGATATTGGGAGGGCATTTGAAAGCCACTGAGAAGGCTCTGTCCTCGGAAGCAATCTTCCTCTTTTGAAACAGTAACAAAGGGCCTCCAAAGGGTATCTCAACTAACAAGGAGGTGTTTTACGTGACTTAACAATCCTGTAGATATCTTAGTACCAATTTGTTTGTGACTTTAAATGTAACAACTAGGCCCAGGAAGCAAAAAGAAAGTTCTTTCAAAACTGGCAGCAAGGTATTTTTGTTGTCCAATCGCACAGTTGAGTCTGACTCTTTGTGACCCTATGGACCACACCATGCCAGGCCCTCCTGTCCGCCGCCACCATCCTCCAGAGCTTGCTCAACTTCATGTTCGCTGCACTGATAACACACAGCAAGATATACTCTCTATAATTAATATAGAATCGTAATCTGATTTCTAGATTTTGTGCTAGCTGAAATTTCGGAGTTGTGTTCACAGGCAGCCCTCGACAGAGTGTGCTGCCGTAATCTTACATGGACGGGCACACACAGTTCCCTACTTGCTATGTATTGAAGAAGACTGCCTCCAGTAGGAAATCAGGCTTTCACGGAGGCTTACCGTGATCTTTACATCAGGACCACCATGGGGGGAAACTACGGTTAACTCCAGAAGGCTGATCATCCTCTGGTCCCATACAGCAAAGCAAGGCATCTGTTGTTGTTTTTTTTATGCTTTATTTAAAGTTTTTCATTATGTTTATACAAAAAACAATGAACCAGTATTAAGTATACATTTGTTTCAATCATCTTTCCTTATTTTTATCTAACCATATATACATATTTTTCCATCTTCCCATATGCACATTTTGGTCTTTCCCTTATAAGACAGTATTTAGCTTGTCCATTTCAATAATATCCAACACTTTCTGTATTAGATCCTCTTCTGAGGGTAGTCTATCTAATTTCCAACATTTTGCAACTAAAATTCTAGCCACAGTTAAAATATAGCATATCGTGTTTCTATCCTTTCTCTTATATAGATCCGGCAACATATTCAACAAAAATACTTCATATGTGAATGGTATGGCATTACCAATAATATCCTCTATTATTTTATGTATTTTTAGAGCAAGGCATCTGTTTTGCTTTCATATGATGTTTGGTTGGGTCTGGGTAGTGTATGTGGGGGAGGAGCCTAGAGGGACTCTTTTTCCGGGGGCCCATGGCAGGCCTAAACAACTCTGGCTGAGGACAGACTGGCAATCTGGAGCGGGAGGAATCTGGAGGCAAAAGCTGCGGGGGGAAAATTCCCCGGGGCTGGCTGTTCACACTGGCCAGTGTATTGCGCAAGGATTCTGTTACGGAGCGTTCAGACTGCTGCGGAGTGGCCCCGGGTGGGCCGGCCTCTGCAGCTTGTTGCAGGGCTGTTTTTGGCAATCTGCGTATGTGCGCATGAGCCCTCATGCGCAAATTGCCAAAACGGCACATTCACACAGCCACCTCCGCTTGAATCCCGCCTTCTTCCGGTTCACACTGCCTGAAAGCGGGAGCCATGTGGAAGACGGCCCTTGGACACCGGTTTCTCCCGGTGTCCTCCTAAAGCGAAAGGAAACCGGCTGCAAAACGTGTAAGTGTGGAAGGGAGCCGAGGGACAGCTGCAGATGTCTGAACGGGCTCCCTTCCCCTGCTTCCCAAGCGGAGCTCTCCCGCTCCAGATTGCCAGTCTGTCCTCAGCCTCTGCTTCTTGCTTTGGCACCTCTGATAAGATCCCAATGAACTTCAGAGCTCCCCAGGACACAGCTGAAAAACCACTGGCTTAAGATGTAGCCTAATCTACAACTAATTTATAAAGTGTACAAATAAATGTAACTTCATCAAATAGAAGGAACTGATGAAACATTTCATTCTAAGTCAAGGCAAGTTCTTGTTTCATGGAGTTCACAACTTCAGTCATCCCTATTATGAAATCATTAAATCTTGCAATTTATTTTACTAACTAAATTAACTAAAGGAATGATTCCCCCCCCCCAAATGTTAAAAAAGGAAAAGGAAATAGCTAAATTATGTAATACTGGAATTATTTTCACAATGACTTGGTAAAAAAACCAGATAAGCCACTTTTAGAGGCAACACCCATTAAAACAATTCCTCAAAATCTAGGAAGCAGTGGCTCTTTTAAATTGTTTTAAATACCTCAAGTTCTTCAAAGGGATATGACCAAAGAAAGTCAGTGTGGTGTAGGGCTACATGTTTCAAACTTCTGTAATCCTAGTTCTATTACAGGGCTTATTAGGCATTTCATCCTGTTGATTACATTGATTTAACACTTTTAATCTGCCTCAAGTCTCAGTGAAAAGGTAAACTATAAATAAAGAAAATCAATACATAAAGTAAATAAAAAACCCAGAGTTAATCCTTGATCATACATGTAGCTCACTGGGAGAATTGAGGCTAGACACACTCTCAAATGTTCAAACTACCTGTTCCGGTTTTTATGGAGTTGGGGTCTGGGTTCCCCAGACTCAACTGTGGCTCTCTGAAGCTACAGGGAATGCCTTTTAAAAAATACAGGGGAACCCAAATAAGCTCAGAATGCCACCTTTGGGGAGAAAAGGTTCCTGCCTCCCCCCACAGCTGTTTTCCTACACAGAAACTATTAAGTATTGAGTCACGAGACAATAAACCAAATGCAGGCTTTTATTCAAAACATCGTTCAGCTCAGGGACAGCTCTTTCAAGAGCGGCACTCAACTTATAGTGTTCCAACAAATAACTATATTCAATGTAACTATGAAGACTCAATTTCATTGGGCCTAAGCGGCGCTCTGCGATTGGTTCCCTGGATTGGCTTCAGGACCAATGAGAAGTCTTTATTCGGCAGCCAATAAGAATGCGGGGATTGTAATACCAGAACCCTGACAAAGCAATGCATAACTCAATAAGAAAACATAACAGAAACAGTGGGGAGAGTTATTCCCCCTTTTTTTGCTGCTTCGTGTGTACAGAATACTGCATGTGGAACAGCAAAAACAGAGGGGGGGGGGGGGAACCCGCATTGTTTTGGTGCAGGAAAATGGCTTGGGAAAAGGCAGGAGGCTTTCCTTGCCTCACAGTGGCATTCTGAGTTTATTTGGGTTCTCTTTTATTTTTAAAAAGCCATTTCCCTCGATTGCTGTGTGGACGCGGGGAACTAGAACTGGGTCCAGGAAACCCAAGTCTTTAAGAATCTGAACATGTAGTTTGGTCCTATTTTTCCCAGGGGTGTTTAGATTATAAGAGGAGATATGACCTAAGAAAACTGTCCTGAACTTTTGGGTAGAAGGATAGGAAAAAAATATGATACTATCACAGACAACTCTGTGAGTCTAAAATTCGATGTTTGAGGAAGGCTAGCTCATTTCCAGCTCCTCCCACACAAGTTTTCTAATTGGGGGTGGGGTATAACAGCTGTCTCCTCCTCACTGGGAAAGTCCTGGAAATATAGGAAGGGCGGGATTTGGGAAGGGACCTCAGCAGGGCATAATGCCTACAGTCTACTCTCCAAAGCAGCCATCTATATATATAAAAGAAAGTCCCCTCACCATAAAATCAACGCCCAGGCCAAACTGCTGGACCTAGAAACACCACATTCGGGGAGAGCACTCCTACCATGGCGTAGGTGCTCACTAAGAAGGGATTTTTAGAAATTTGACCCCTAAGGAGGTCAAAAGGGGGGAAATGTGCTCCCCCCGTTGATTCCTATGAGGCTGCCAGGCTGCTGCCTCCTTGCGCCCCCCACTCTCTGATTGGTCAGCTGCAGAGCTCAGCGTTCTGAGGTTAAAAAAAAAACAGTTACAGGAGACTGCAGTTGACGAGATCAGTAATGGCCAACAACCACCTGTGAGGTGCCGTAATGCTGCTGGCCAAGCCTCTCTGGTGGCTTCCAACACACTTCCCCCACCTCCTACACCTAATAGGTGGCTGTCTGTCAGGTTCAGCAGCAGTTGCAGGGTGCCTAAAGCCACAAGGGAGCCCGCCCCAGCAGTAACACCTTAGTGATCCTGCCAGCTCCACCTCCACAGTGGCTTCTAATACTCCTCCCCTCCCCTTCCTACACTGGACAGGCAACTGCCTGTCAGGTGTAGGAGAGGAGGTGAGATGCTTACAGCTTCTGGGGAGGTTTGCTCAGCAGGATTGCCATAGCCCTGCTGCTGGCCCAGCCTTCCTGATGCCTTTAAATACAATCCCCCCCAACACAAGACAGGCCGGTGTCTGTCAGGTGTAGGAGCAGGGCCAGGGTACTTTAACCCATCAGGCACGCCGCCCCAGCAGGATCACCTTAGCGATGCTGCTGGCCCAGCCTCTCTGATGGCTCCCAACACACCACCACACACCACCTACACCTAACAGGCAGTTGTCTGTCAGGTGCAGCAGCGGTTGCAGGGTGCCTAAAGCTACGAGGGAGCCCATCCCAGCAGTAATGCCTTAGTGATCCTGCCAGCCTCGCCTCCACAGTGGCTTCTAATACTCCTCCCTCCTCCCCCTCCTACACCAGACAGGCAGCTGCCTGTCAGTTGTAGGAGAGGAGGTGAGATGCTTACAGCAAAACAATCCAGGAACACAAGTAGAGAGGCCATCACTTTTGTGGAAGGTGGCAGGAGTTGACTTAACAGACGACTGCTTCTTAAATGGACAGTTCTATGTGGCCTGCTCCAGAGTGAGCTCACCAAGCAGCCTGGTGATCCTAGCGCCTGAGGGCAGAACCACCAATGTGGTCTACAGAGAAGTCCCTTCAGCAGAGGGGAAAAAACCCAGTACGTATGTCTCACTTCATTTTTTACACTACAGTCTTCTCCATTAGAATTCCTACAACAAATGTTACATTTCAAACTTCACATCAACAGTATTATAACTGGATTTACAGAACTTACGTAGCGAAGCACGGGTATCAGGCTAGTTCTTTAATAAGGGAACTGATCTCTGTAGTCTGGTACACTGTGTTCTGATTCAGAACAGGACCACACCACACAGGGAGGCATGGGGACCTAAAAAACCCCCAAGGAACCTGAAAAGGCCCCTGTCTGCCTTCTTAAGGTAAATTTACATATACCTGTGAGTTTATCCCAAAAGAGCATATAGCAGCTCCCCACAGCCATTTTGGGATAGGAAAGTGGCACAGTGGGAAGGCTGACACCCTCCACACTCCAGTCCACATTAGTCCTGGACGCACATGTAAACTGTATTAAAAAAAAAAAATCACATAAGACCCAGTGCCTGTCTACTTTGACCTCAAGACTTCATTAATATTTCAGACTTTTAGTCAGTATAGATCCAGACCCGCATTCTGCTTACATTAAGGCCTACTTCCTACACTAACAGATTTGTTGCTGTCTCATGGGAGATCTGTGATCACAGTCATGCCACCTTCATTATTAGTGATTGTTATTTATTAACAAAACTGTAGTATCCGACTGTGTGACTGAACAACAAAAAGTATCAGTTTCTCCTGATATAACAAGTACTTAACCATACATTAATTCATTAAGATGAGTCACATATACACATGAAGCCACCTCATACTGAATCAGACCCTTGGTCCATTAAGGTCAGAACTGTCTACTCAGACTGGCAGCAGCTCTCCAGGGTCTCAGGCAGAGGTCTTTCCCATCACCTACTACTACCTGTTCCTTTTAACTGGAGATGCCAAGGATTGAACCTGGGACCTTCCTCATGACAAGCAGATACTCAACTACTGAGCCATGACCATTAGCCATTATGTCTTTATGGCATAATGTGATGGTATTCTATTTATTTAGAAAACTTCTATGCTGCCTCTCCAAGAACCTGCCCAAGGCAGCTTACAAAATAAAAACAGTACAAACAAAACATTAAAAGACATTAAGTAAAATCCACCAGTAAAAACACAGCCCGGCATAAAAACATGTTCTGGTTAGTAGGATTTCTGGTTTATTCACTTCCTAGCATATTTTAAAAAGCTGGATTTCTTGTGCCTATGATCTTGTTCTTAGGGTTCACCTCTTTCTCTTTTTGCTCTCACTTTCCAGTTGTTTCTTCTCTGTTTCGTATCAGAAGGAGCCACACTGGAGCTGCTACTGTCTCAGGGTGGATTGTGTGGGTACATACCCCCATTTGACAAAATCATGACATCATCAGTTTTCTCTTCATATAGCACATGGCTAGCCAGCAAAACTAGCTCATTGAAGTATTATTTATTTATTTATTTGGATTTATACCCTGCTTAGCCAGCAAGGTCGGCTCTAGGCAGCTAACAATCAATAAAATCAACAATCACAAAACAGTTAAAATTTGTTAAACTTTGTCTACGTAAAACACAAGTCATAAAACCATACAGATACAAGAATCTAAGAGATTGGGGCAATGCAGAGCCTGCACAACAGGAGCAGTCCCTGCATCCCTAGGCAGGTAGCATTTCCATTATTGATTCCCCGGCCAAGATCATCCAACCGGCGGCACCAGTGGCCCCTTTTCCCCCAGTGGCGGCTCCTACGTGTAAGCCTGGCGGAAGAGCTCCGCTTTGCAGGCCCTGCAGAACTGTAAAAAGTCCCACAGAGCCCTGATGTTCTCTGGGAGCTCATTCCACCAGGACGGAGCTGCCACTGAGAAGGCCCGGGTCCTGGTAGATGCCAACCTGGCCTTCCTAGGGCCAGGGAGGGTCAGGCGATGTTGGGTGATTGGCCGCAGTGCTCTCTGGGGAATATATGGGGAAAGGCGGTCCCTTAGGTAGGCTGGCCCCTGACCATATAGGGCTTTAAACGTTAATACCAGCACCTTGAAGTATTCAAATATTTGAAATTAAGATGAGTTAACAGGCTATTCAGGGGATGTTAACACTTTCCTGTGTGAGTGTAGAATGGCAAGCATTCACACACACACACACACACACACACATCTTGAAACCAGTGTACTGTTCAACTTACCTGGCATCATCAAGACAGATGGAGAAATGTCTGGTTTCTCATGAACTTTGCTGCTGTTCCAAAACCAATGAATCACAACAGGTTCAGGAGGCCCCACAGCATGGCATGTGAGATTGAACGGCTTATTTCGGGTAATGTTCAGCTCCTGAGGCTCCTTAATGAAGTGTGGCAGCCCTGTATGCAGCCAAGGGGAGAGAACTATTAGAAAGACTGGAAGAACAAAGAGGCACACACAGACTAAGGCAAAACCACAGGCACTTTAGATTGGCCTATAGCAGCTCAAATCATGCAGACCAAGAATAGTGATGTCAAAATGAAAAACTCCAAATTTGGAGGAGGGAAGGGGAAAGTTTACCCTTTGTGCTTCAAAAGTGCAGGGAATGTGTATTTTTCTACCCATAGATTAAATCCAGATGGTGCGTTTATGATCTATTAATTACCACCAGCTTTCAATGTGAGAAGTTCCCTTATACAGAGCCAGTTTGGTGTAGTGGTTAAGTGCGCAGACTCTAATCTGGGAGAACCAGGTTTGATTCCCCACTCCTGCACTTGCACCTGCTGGATGACCTCTGGCAAGCCATGGTTCTGTCAGAGCTGTTCTTGAAAAAGTCAGAGCTCTCTTAGCCCCACCTACCTCACAGAGTGTCTGTTGTGGGGAGGGGAAGGGAAAGGAGTTTGTAAGCTGCTCTGGGTAGTAAAGGGCAGGGTATAAATCCAATCTCTTCTCTTCTTCTACAACCTACTAGGATACTAAGGTATGAAGTACTAGTGCACCAATCTCATCATTTAATTAATACCTACTGCAATATGTCCCTGTTCAGACAACCACTCTTATACAAATCTCTAAGGCTGCATCCACACAATGGCATGCCATGGCAGCAGCCACAAGGGGCAGAGTAACAGGCAGGAACAGCATCAACACACACACTACCATTCCTGACCAGTTTGCTGCTGCTGCTGCTCCCAACTCCTGCTCCTTTTCCGCATTGTGCCTGTAAAAAACACAGACCAGCAGTTTCACTGGGACCCCTCCCCTGCAGCCTGGATGCCCCCGCTTCCCCACTATAATGCAACAAATGCCTTTGCAGGGAAAGGAAATAAGCCCTTTAAAGGACTGAAGGGGAAGGGGATACAGAGCTCAGTTCTGCCATTTTGGAGGTGGGCCTTAGCTCCATCCTCCTATCTGTGCCAGCGACAGAGAGCATCCAGATGGACACTGCCCCCACATCATCCCACAGTTTCTCTTATTTCAGACAAAACTGTCTCTGCAGTAAATGGACAGAGTAAACAGGCAATTCATACACAGCCTGGGCACAATGTCCTCTGCACACTCTCCTTTATTGCCTGAGGGGAGGGGGGCTGCTTCCTGCTCCCTGCAGCCAACTCACAGATGACCTTTGCCCACCTTCTACTCCCTGCCCTAACTTTCTTGTGGAACTGGTGCAACAGAGGTCCCTCTGTAGCCAGGATCCTTGTGAACCCACTCTCTCTGTGGTGGCCGGCTTCTTAGGAACATGTGCTACAAGTGAAATCCCAAGTATTTTATATTGCCACTCTAGCGCACATTTGTGTATATTCTCTATGTTTTTTTGCATCTAGACTACTGATGAATAATGAAGCATCAGAGAAGCAATCAGAAAATGCAGGTCTGACTTCTGTATTACAGCTGAGCTTGCAGGCTGTCCTGCCCCAGTCCCAGCACAGCACAAACACCCACTGCCTCTGTCACCGGTGGTGGCTATCATGAAGAAATGGTCATCCGCACATTACCTATACCTGGACTGAGGTTCATTAGACTCCTGCACTTTTCTCAAAAGGTATGTGACTACCCATGTGAAAGGAGCCTTTAACAAAGATATGAAATGTGTGATAATTGGCTGAAGCCAGACTAATATTTCCCCCAACAGAAGGCACTTCCGTCGGCAGAACAGAACGTCTCCACTTCTCCTCCCCAGCTGCAGCCAACTTCTTTTCTCCTCAGTGGGGACCCAAAGTGACTTACATCATTCTCCTCTCCTCCATTTTATCCTCACAACAATCCTGTGAGGCAAGTTATCTGAGAGAGTGTGACTGGCCCAAGGTCACCCAGTGAGCTTCCATGGCATACGTGGGGATTCAAACCTGGGTCTCCCAGATAACTAGTCCGACACTCTTAACCACTACACCACAGTGCCTCTCAGCTGATTTCCCCTAATAATTTAGTCTGGATCTTGTGGATGTGTGGATGTGATTGCAACACCAGTTTCTTCTCAGAGGCTGATTTACATGACAGCATACTGGAATTCTTATGAGAGCCACGTTCAAAGTCCATAGCAGGGCTGAAAGTTTTAAAGTGCAGCTTTTATGGGGCCATGTGTAATTGACCTCTCCTACAGCTGAAAGGGGTTCTGGGAGCTGACTGAGAAAATCATTATGTGTCTTTTTGAACGTAAGAGAAGTGTCTCTCCAATTTTAATTCAGGAAAAAATAACATGTTTGGGAAATACTGCAAATGACTCTCTGCTTGCTTTTTCTATACATCGTTTCCAAAACTGGTTCTTTGTCTAATTCAATTTATTTCCAGTGCTCCTGGAATAGTCATTCCCATTGGGTTGTAGGGTTGCCAACAACCTGGAGAAAAAAATGTCTTTTTCCTTTAACTGTGGCTTAGTAGGATGTTATTTACCTCCATGCCATGAAAAGTTTAAATTCTTTCAAATCTAGGCTTACCTTCCAACACGATCAAGATAGGGTCTGACTCTATTTCATTACCGTTGACGGTCACTTTGCAGCGGTAAGATCCATTATCAGAGCGCTGGACATTGATTATACTGCGGGGGGGGGGGGGGGGGACAAAGAAAACCTTAGAAAGCCTTCAATCTTTATTTGGTGACTTAGCCAAGAACATAGAATTTCCGGTACACAATTTAAAAAAATGCTGTGGTATTTTAAAACTGATCTAAAATAAAGATGTTATTTAGGCAACCATGGGAACTGCTGAATACATAAAGAAAAATAACCTGGGAAAAATCTAGTTTTGATCAGGATTCTCAAGGGCTTGAAAGCGCTCCCAGTTTCTTTTAATCTGAAGACTTAACTACATGACATACTTTGCTCAGGCCTACCCTGAGTCATGGTGACACATGCGGTCTGGAGTTCCATGTCCCCCAAGCTCACATGGACCTAATTCAGACTGGGTCCATGCCATGCAGGGTATGGGGAGCTTAAGCCTTCCCCTCCCGAGCCATTTCTCTGACCTGAAATAACCCAAGGGAATTACTGTTGGAGAAACTTAATTTAGGCTGCAGTCACACGAGCAGATTGCTGTGATATAGTAGCGTTACCTTTGCGGATTTAAAGAGCACGATCAAATGACATCTGTCTTCCGTGCCCCAGTCATTGGCACACCGTGTTGCCCCACTTTGGAAGCAGATTAATCGATCACTGGGGAATGTTCGATATCAATGGATGCCAGCGCTTCCACTCCGCTTTCCCAAATGTATGAACATTCCTGCCGCGGAAGGAACCCAGAAGGGAAATCTGAACCCACAGATCTGTTTCCGTATGCACCTGCCTGTATTTAAAAAAACCCAACCAGGCAGCACACTCCGTGGTTGAGGTGCTGCAGTAATAAGATTGCCTGACCACCAGATGAGTATGAGGGGAAACAGCTCCAGGGTGCGCTGTCTGGTTGGTCTGCCCTGCAACACTTTAAACTGGTGCAATTAGAGGTGTGCCCAGATCACAGCAAGCCTCCAGTGTGACCACAGCTATAGTGTTGGCTATATTTTAAGTTCCCCAGAGTCATTTCAGTTCAGGAAAAAATTAAGCTCACCCTCTCCCCATATGCTGCAGCCCCAGTTCACTTTGGGTCTCCATGATCCTGGGAAGTATGGAACTCCCAGATCACATCAGTCAACTAAACCTGGGGAAATACAAGAATTATATCATATAGTTTGGTCCTGAGTCAGTAACAATTGCACACATTGCCTAGGACTGTGTGCTGGGGGAGTGTAGCTGATCCCATGTGTGGGTACCATTTCTTGAGCCTCAGGCTTGGGTGTAGGGGGCTAGCTTATGATGAGTTCCATGGCTGGTCCATCTGCATTAGTGTTGCCTGCTCTGGTTGGTGACTGTAGCTACATTTTTTTTGGGGGGGGGGGGGGGACAACAACAGGGTGTTTCCTCCAGGCTGCTGGGGTGACAAGGATTGATCCTATGAACTTCTGTCTGTGGGCCATGTACTCTGACACTGCACTATTCCCCTACCTCCCTGAAGGACACTTTTAACCACTTGACCCATTATATAGTCCTCTAATTAATTGCATGTCTGCTAGGGGTCTGGTTGGAATCCCTCCTTTCTTAATTCCTTTTTAAATGCAATCAATGCATCATTACTATTCACTTGTCATGAGTCCAGGTGCTACTAGATTCCTGTTCTGTATTGCTGCTTCAGACTACACACAACTACCCATCTGGAATTGTTGACAGGGATCCAGACCTCTTATCATAAGCTATCTTGGTGAGATATCAAGAGACTCCTGGAGCTCCTGGATGATCTCACCTGAGGAGATCTAAATAAGATCCAGTTCCCACATTACAGAAGGAAAACAGGACGTACAGTTCCTCTAACATCCATTTATTTAAAATGTATGCAGTGGCACTAAAGTTTTTGTACCCTTAAGATTCTAACACGTAGGTTTCCTTACACTAAAAAATTAAGGGTAAACTTTAAAACCTTGTAAATTATTTACCTGAAAGTAGATATCATCGTGGTTACTTCATTGTCCTCAATATCATAATACTGGCTGGCCAGTCGGTCAGCATTGAGCAACTTCTTCCCGTTTTTCCACAAGGAAATAAGTACCGAGTCTTGGTGGATTAGTGATTTAGGAACATTGATGGAGCAATTAAATTTTATTTCCCTATGTTCAGCAATTATGATTGTCCCTACTGTAGGATTAAATTTAATCGACCGAAGAGAGCGAGCTGTATAACCTTCACCAGGGGAGGCCTTGTTTGTCCTCACAGTACTGGATTCCATAGGATGTGTTGATGCAGAGACTGCAGACTTATTGTTTAAGGAACGGGGTGCGCGGGGTGAGCCCTTTGAGTCTTTTAAAGGCAGATTCAATTTTGTGGGTGATGAGAAGTCAGACCTCTTCCTTTCTTGTTTCCCTTCAATGGGACCTGCAGATTAAGACACACAATGCTGTTTCAACAAATGCCGTTCTTCACATTGTTACCAGGGCCGGTGCTACCATAAGGCGAGGTTAGGCGACCACCTAGGGGCGCAGAACCCTGACAGGCGCAGAGGCCCACAAGCGGGGTGAGGACGATGGGGAGAGCAGCCCTGACTACAAGCAGGAATCCTCGTCTTTGTGTTTTTCATTCTTCCTAAAATGCATTTATGTTTAAAAATTGGTGAGCACACGGTGGGGGGCGAGGGGGGCGGCAGAAGGTAGCCTCGCCTAGTGTGCAAAAAAGCCTAGCACCGGCCCTGATTGTTACACATGGTTATGGTTCACATCTGCTGGTAATAGTAACTTTGGCTCTCTCGCATGGTCGTGATTCCTACAAGTAGAATAGCCACTTCCAGTATTACTGGTGCAAGCCTCTTTCTCTGTATTTATTTGTTAGTTCACATTGCTTTGTTGACTGTTTTCTTGACTGATACAACAATTTACTTCATTCCACTGGGTGGGCTCAGATCTTATTCATGGCAGAATATTTATCAGTCCTATAATTCTTTACCAACTCAGTCTTTGGATACCAAATGAATAGGGAACTAACCACACTCTCCTGAATATGCAGATTTCTTGAACAACCCTAATAGCCTGGACTAGCCCAATCTTGTCAGGGCTGGGAAGCTAAGCAGGGTCAGTACTCGGGTGGGAGACCACCAAGGAAGACTCTGCAGAGGAAGACAATGGCAAACCACCTCTGCTCATCGGTTTCCTTCAAAACCCCATGAGGTGGAACTTCATGTGGTCACCATGACTCTCTTGTGACTTGATAGCACACTGCACTTCATCAGGAATTGAATCCAAGTTCTCGCGTTTCTAGGAATGAAACTGAGCTTGTGCACCTCTGCCCAGGGCAAGCTTGGTAAGAGATTTGCAGGGTGAATACATGCATTTGCCTGATCCAATTTACCCCTTTGGAATAATGTGTTTTATATATATATATATATATATATATATATATATATGTCCCTTCTGGCTCATGCTCATTCCTTCAGTCTAAGCACCCTGAAGATCACTTTTTGATGCTGCTCTTGCTGCTGTGAAAACAATCTGCCTTCACCTTATATAGCCTTGCTCTGTCATCTAGGAGTGGAGCCAGCTATGCACAACAATAATGGTTCCTTCTGTGGCTGTAGAATGAGAGCAAAAAGAGGAGGAAAGGAGCATGCTGCTGGTGAAGGAGGCAGTGCTTTAAGGAACATCTCTGTGTTAGCTGTGAAAACACCCGAACATTCTGGGCCAGTTTACATGGCCCATTTTGACAAGGCTGTTATCTAGCAGACCCACAAATGTATTTTGTGGGGCTAAGAGAACCCAAATTCTGTGCAGAGAAAAGCTGGATTCTGCAATATGAATAAATGATATGCACTGTAAACACAATACCATTTATGTCACATGGGCAGCCATGTCATAAGCAGCTCTCCATATAAACAAGTCTCTCCAGGCCCAGGAAAGGAGAGGGGTGTCAGCAAAACAGGGAGCCAAGTAATCACATAAATACATTTGATTTGCATAGTTTCTCTACAGGGAAGGCCTAGGCTCCAAGGCTGTGGTGCGGGGCAACCATTCATTCTTAGTTTAATCTACCTCATAAGGTTGCTGTGAGGATAAAATGAGAAACTGAAGGTGGGGTAAAAGTGTGAAATAGATAGACTAGGAGATTGCTTTCTTTTCTAAAAGGATGAGATTCTCAGAAGTGGCATTTGCCACTGGTTTCTGTCTCTATTCTCTGCCTATATGGAATGATTTCACATACACAGATCTGACTGAGGGTTACATCCTCTCAGTGTTTACTGTGAAGATAAGAGTAATAAAAATTAGACAGGTCCAGAAAAAGTCTTCCAATAGTAACAAACACTGTGACACGCTAAATAATAGCTGAGAAATTGAGAAACTAAATTCGAGATAGTCAAATGATTGCCGGTTATAAATCCTGTTGTCCTGTGCACAAATGCTTAACATGAAGCATTTGCTGTGCTCTCATTAATTTATTTTGAAGAAAATTAGCCATTTTGGGATAAACAGAGTATGTGTTTGAACACTGCCATCCATTTACTCCAGAGCACTCTCGTGTATTTTTATAAGATTACCCTGGAACCAGGAAAGCCAACTTCTACATTCTCAGTGGCCAGGCCACTCCAGTCCAGATATTCTGGAGGCCTAAACTAGCCATCTCTTCACCACCTATGATCTGGTTCTTAGTATGTAACCATTACCTTGTTGTTAGAGCTTAGGGTTGCCAAGTCCGGGTTGGAAAATACCTAGGGACTTTGGGGGTGGAGCCAGAAGGTGGGGCTTGGGGAGGGGAGGGGCCTCAGTATGGTACAATGCCATAGAGTCCACCCTCCAACACAGCCATTTTCTCCAGGGGAGCTGATCTCTGTCAGCTGGAGATCAGTTGTAAAAGCGGGAGATCCCCAGGCCCCACCTGGAGGCTGGCAGCCCTATTAGAGCTGGAGTCCCTACTATGTAGAGTCCTATTGTTATCAAGGTGGGGCCTGAAGTTCTCCTGAGCTACAACTCATCTCCAGGCTACAGAGATTAGTTCCCCTGGAGGAAACAGCAAATTTTGAGGGCAGACTCTATGGTATCACATCCCCACTGCGTCCTGTCCTCCCCAAACTCTGCATTCCTCAGACATCACCACAAATCTTCAGGAATTTCCTAACCAGAGTTGACAACCCTAGGTCTGCATGTACTTTTGGAATTTTAAAAGATTACAGGGCTGCCACAAAATGGCTGTAATGGTAGGCAGTGCCAATCACAAAATGGCTGCCATAGGAGTGGGAGTGGTCCTTTTCTTTGGGGATAGAGTTGCCAACTCCAGCTTGGGGAAATTCCTTAAGATCTGGGGGTGGTACCTGGAAAGAGCAGAGTTTGGGGATGAGAGAAAGCTCTGTGGGGAAGTGATCCCATAGAGCCCATATTCTGAAGCCTCTGTTTCCTTCATTGTAGTCTGGAGATCAGTTGTAATACCAGGAGAATTCCAGGGCCCACCTGAAAGTTGGTAGACCTGTTCAGGGATGAGATGCTACTTGCTCTCAGTTTTCAAAGAAATAGGAGGTTTGTTCCCTGCAGAGTCACAGGGAGAAATTTTCCAAAACAGAATCACTGGAAAATGTGTCTGTGATTATGCTGAGGATATACCTACCCAGGACGAAAGTGCTTTGCGAGTCAGTCAGCTGGGAAGGAGCCACCAACTTGAGCTCTCTGTTTTTTGCCATTTTGTGCAAGACCCTTTGGGTTTTATCCACAAGACTGAAGAAGCAAATGAATGCCAGGAAGCACAATGGCAAGCATCATGCTGGGGATCACTGAGTTAGAACTTCACACATTATGTTTGTATGGGCTCTTGGGGCACCCCTATGGGGTCCACTGCTGGTGGAAATGATCCCTCCTCATAGACAGGGGGTCAGCATACTTATAGTATATGAAATATACGCAGAGGCTCACTGCTTCATTTCTTGACTAGTGAAACTGGGCAGTATCCTACTTTAGAACCTTAGAGACCAACAAGAGTTTCAGGGTGCCAGCTTTCGAGAGTCAAAGCTCCCTTTGTCAGACACAGTAGAATAGAAGGCAGCTTTAACTCTCGGAAGCTTACACCCTGAAACTCTTGTTGGTCTCTAAGGTACTACTAGACCCAAATCTAACTGTTTTACTGAAGACCAACAAGGCTACCCTCTTAAACTACTCTGGAGGAAGTTTCTCTAGCCTAAGGAGCCTTCCTCCTAGTTATCCTTAGTGGAATGGAAGGAGACAGGCTACTGTAAGTGAAATCACACCTCAATTAATATTTGACAGGTCTACCAGGGACCAGATAAAAAATGCTGCGGAGACCAGATCTGTCTCATGGGCCCTCAGAGAGCTGTTCCTTCTGAGTCATAGATTATGATACAGTCAAAGCATGTCTGTGCAGTCCTAAGAAGAGTTACACCCTTCTAAACCCACTGAAGTCAATGGCCTTAGAAAGGAATAACTCTGCTGAGGATTGTACTGTATATGTATGCATGCAGTATACCAGAAGCAAAGCTGATTGGCACATACGAGTGTTTTTTGAACTTTGCCAAAGGTGAGCAGTGACTATATTGCTGAAGGCTGGTTGAAGTTTTGCAGCCTACACCACCTAAGTTTAGAGGGCAAATGACCACATAGTGCCTTAACAATAATATTTATTATTTGTTATTTATTTATTTAATAAATAATAATAATAATACATAGCATTTTAAAGCACTTTCAATAATTCAGATACTTTCACATACTTATCTTGCAATTCTTACAACAGCCCAGCAAGGTGGTTCAGTATTATTACTCTCCTCTTACTCCTGGCTAAATCATAGGTGAGAGGGTATGTCTTGCCTAAAATAACCTAATGAGCTCATGGTAAAGGTGAGGTTTGAGACATGGCCTTCCTGACATAGCTTATTCTTTTTAGCCACTATGTGGAATGCACACATATATAAATAATTCTGTGTTCTTGCAGTAAACACAAAAGTAGGTTATGCAAGAATTAACTGAAAGAGCTGGAACAGCAAAAGGCTTACAAATGAATGAATTAATGAATGGATGGATGATTGGTTGATGGCCAGAGCTCATATTAATGCAGACAGGTATCATAAAGTAGTACAGGAAAAGCAATGAGGAGAAAACATATTTTCAAAAAACTCTCTTAGTTTACAGATTAAGGGCAGGGACAGTGTAATCTGCCTCAGGGAACTGCCCTCTATTTGTAAAACAGAACCAAAGCTTCTGCAAAAAAAAAATGTAATAGAAACTGCCAGTGCCATGCTGTACAGAGTTAATCCAGTCTAAGACCACTAAAATCCATGAGCTTAGACTGGAATACCTTTTGCATGGGATTGTATTGATAACATCTTTTATACTGACTTCAAGGAAGCTGGTTTTCAGAACCATCGTCTGCTACATTAATGCTACTTCAGTAAACCAAAGGATCCACCTGCTTCTTAGAAAGCATGAGTGCCTGATACTATAATACCCTTTGCCAAGAACGGATCTTTATGTTTATTCATAATGCTGATACTTTGGAGTGAATGAGCAGGCAGACAGAACATTGCCTTCTAGTTAGACTCTCCTTCTGTAAAGTAAACAGAAAGGCTTGCCTCATCGAAAATGCAACTGGCACTGGCAGTTTTCCTTCACTGGTGGTACAGTCCTAAACAGAGTCACACTCTTTTAAGTCCACTGACTTCAGTGGATGCAGAAGGGTGCAAGTCTGCTTGGGACTGTGTTGTAAAACAAGGGGAAAATAAAGAATCTGATCAAAACATAATCTTAATACCACAGCACATTTATTAGTTGAAGGTAGGGTTGGAAAATTCTTGGAGATTTTGGGGGTAGAGCTTCAGAAGGGTGGGCTTTGAGGAGGGGACAGACCTCAGCTGGCTATAATACCACAGATTTCACTCTTCAAAGCAGCCATTTCCTCCGAGGAAACTGATCTTTGTAGTCTGGAGATCAGTTGTAATTTGGGGAGATTTCCAGGCTCTACATGGAGACCAGCAAACCTTGTTGATGGCCTTCTTCCAACCAACCGATAAACAGGGTATAATAAATATCAGTCCAGTAGTATCTTTTGCTCACTGTGTATGTAAAGTGCTATCAAGTCACAGCTGACTCATGGTGACCCTGTGGGATTTTCAAGGCAAGAAAAGAGGTGATTTGCCATTGCCTGGCTCTGCACAGCGACTCAAGAATCCCTTTGTGGTCTTCCATCCAAATACTAACCAGGGCCAACCCTGCCTAGCGTCTAAGGTCTGACAAAATCCAAGTAGCCTGGGCCATCCAGGTCAGAATATCTTTTACTAGGACCAAGTTAAATGTTGCAAGCTTTCAAGTCCCCCAGAGCTCTTCAACAGACTAAATGTTAAAACATAACTAAAATGGGGCAAAGGAGAGAGAAAGAGCTGGGCATAATGGCAAAATTTCTTTGTCAGCAGATTCTAATTGTGTTCAGTGAAGCGTTGTTTCTGTACTTCTGCTCTTTGCCTTCAAAGAAGCCAACATGTTCTGCTTAGCAGTGGAGAGAGACCTGAATGGCTCCTGTTTTTTATATTTTCAAAGGGAGAATTGCCCTGCCTTTGTCCCTGTGTTTTCAGTGCAACCTGATAACTAAATTGCATCTAAGATGACTTAACCTCATTAAGTCTGCATAACACAGGGGTGGCCAAACTTGCTTGACGCAAGAGCCACACAGAATAAACATCAGATGTGTGAGAGCCGCAAGACATTAACAGATATTACACATGTGTTTTTATTTTAAAATATGCAAATTTGCTTTTTTATTAACATTAAATGAGACTGCCAGATATAAAAACAAAAGGGATAAAAACAGATTTTGATAATGATATTTATTTATACAATGATGTTTGTAGGCTGGGGGGAAACTTTGAGAACGCATTTAAAGTTAAAGTTGCTTTCTTTCTCTGCTCCGCCCCCCCCCCCCCCATACACCTCAAGCCTACCCAGGGAGGGGAACACTGGCTGGGAGCCACACAATATGTGTGAAAGAGCCACACGGGGCTCCCGAGCCACAGTTTGGTCACTCCTGGCATAACATATCTTGTATTTTATTAAAGTTCTGGGGCCAAATTAGAAGAGGCACAAGAAAATCCATGAATGAATCTCAAAGCATTTTTTAAAACTGTTAAATAGTAGCTGTGGGGTTTTTTCATATCCGGGACACAACATGGAGGAGTTTAACCCATTCTCTCCCTCCACCATTTTTCTGATCTCAGGCAGCCCCTTCCCCACCCGCAATTTGCTACTTGCACACAGGCAGTAACCAGTATTTTCACCACCACCCTCCCTCCCTGAGTAAAAAGAAGCTCCGGGGCATTGTTTGAAGTTGAGAAAATAGCTTATAGGAAAGGACTAAACTGAACTTCCACTCACAACTCCAGTCCCGCATTTTCTTTCATGTATCGTAGCTCTTCCTAGGAACTGCAGGGCACGATCTTCCCAAAGTTAAAAACTATCATATTCCACTGATTTCAGTGGAAAGATTTAACGATCAGTTAAGAATAAGTTTTGGTCGAAAGCCATGGAATGCAGATGTGCTCACATATGTGTGGCTCATACTCTCCAAAATATTTTCATTTAATTTTAATGAATCATTGATCTTAATTTATGTGATTTTAATTTTGGTCTGTAACAAGACTATACTCATGTGCCTGTGGATAATCTTCCACACTTCTGTTTACCCATTAAAGGGTAAGCTTTTCTGACCTTTACCTGAGGTGGCAAGAGATTTTCTGTTTAACCGCCCTTTCCCTCATTCAACAGGATCAGAGGCTTCTTTCAAGTGAACATATAAAAGGAGCTTGTCTGGGGTATGGCTGCAGTGTTTGCTTCCCAACCAAGGCAGATTTCCCAGTTTCTCAGAGTCAGGGATGTAACAACAGCATACATACAGAATTAAAACTTTTTCAAATATCATCTTGCTTACTCCTTATTATAGTCTTATAAAAACAAACCATTAACAATCAGAGGTTTCCCCACTATTTCATAAGAATAACTTTGCAAATCCAAACACATGCCTCTTGGAATCCTACAGGATTATAAGGGCAAGACCTTTATCCCATTGTATTCAGCAAGAATGTTCAGATTAATGAGCAGCTGCATGTTTGTAAGGCATTCGGGCTGGATCCAGACTAAATCAGTGATTTCCACCAATTTTCTCTTCCCTCCGTAGATCCCTCTCATACCATTCCTCGGGGTCCCCTGACCCCCAGGAGCAGCACTCTGTGCTGATCAGTGAACTTCAGTTGGAAGGGGGAGGCAGAAACATTCTGTTCCTCTGATGAAAGCTCTGGATCCAATGCTGCCATTGCATCAAATTATCTACATCATAAACATTTCACAACCTTCCAATCAAAAACCTTTAGGTTTTTTCCTCTATGATTAAATAAAATAAATGTTCTTCGTATCTAAATGGGTCTCTATGCACTCCCAGCTCTGATCCGTCCACCTAAGTGACAAGCAGATGCTACACAGGAGGTTTCCGAATTATCCTTTTTCTTTGGTATTGACACCACTTACTGGCTGAATGTTCTCCTGAAAATCTATTTTATGTAAAAAAAATTATGCTACCTTTATCATCTGACCAGGGCCCCCAAAGCAGCAAACATTAAAACACTTGAACAATTAAAAACAGCATTTAAAATGATAAAATAATTCAATAAAAACACATAAACAAACAATGCCAGAAACAAGGAGGAGGCCCAATAAACTTCACTTTACAAATGAAACGAAAAACTCTTCACTCGCCAGCAGAAGAAACTCTTCACCCACCAGCAGAAGACACCAATAGTGGGAACCACATGAATCTCCCTGGAGAGGGTGTCCCAAAGGTTTGTACTCTGAACAAGTGTCTCTCCCAAATCATTATATTCCCTCCAATGTATCCTTTTGCTTTTAAGTGCCAGTTTGGAGAACTACCATAAAACTGTAGCACAATCCTTTCTGTCATAATGCTCTTGTCTCCCCTTGGTTTGGTGGTGATGGTGTGTAATCATACCTCTCTTCATTATCAGAACATCCTCTACCATGCCCTTCCTCTATTATGGAGCTTCTGGGGTTGAAACTCTAAGGACTCTGTCTTGAGTTTCAAGGCAAATAAGATTAAATTAGCAAGAACTACAAACCAAAAGGGAAAAGCTTGCCAACTGAACATTTTAAAGCAGTCTCTCTTCCAAAAAGTGAAATTAATATAGTTTGCCTTCTCCTCTCCAGGGAATCTCTACACAGTTAATTTTGCTTTCAAAACCAGACAAATCCTTCTTCAATTCTTTCACATTGTGGGGACTATGCATTGCACAGTCACCTCTGAATCAGGCTAACACTTGTGCAGTGTTAGCAAAGAAACAAAAAACTCCCACAAAATGTTATCTAGAAAGCATCTGAGAAGTGAAGAAGTGCCATTTTCAGGTTTGGCCAAGCTTCCCATGCTTAGTAGACACAAAATGGCATTGCAGAATATATCCCCAAGGGATAAATTTATTTTACCCTCCAGGGATAGTTGTCATCTGTCCCCAGATTTTATGATGTTACAGTTAGTCCTTTAAAAAAGGTTTGCTTTCTTTTCAGTTGCCACTAATCTCAAAATGCACGTGTTGGTAGGTAGCTAACATGCATTTCTGTTATACACAGATGTGGCAGGGCCTGGTAACTTGGTTGCCTGGCATATATACCTGTAACATACATATCTTGTTAAATACCGGCTTGTTCATGCATACATTTAATTTGTACATGTCCACTTAGCACATTGTAGTAGTTAGAGCCCATGACTAGGACGCTGAAGAGCGATCCAGGTTCAAATTTCCATTCTGTCATGAAAGGTGGCTGGGTGACCTTTGAGCCAGCTTCTCTCTCACACTCTCTCACTCCCCCCCACCAGATAACATTCACAGGGTAGTTGTGAGGATAAAAATGGAGAAGGGTAGAATTTATTTTACGGAGGGCCTGTGGCTCAGTGGTAGAGTATCTGCTTGGTAAGCAGAAGGTCCCAGGTTCAATCGTCAGCATCTCCAGTCAAAAGGACTACGTAGGAGGTGATGTGAAAAACCTCTGCCTGAGACCCTGGAGAGCTGGTGACTTTGATGGACAACACTGTTTTTCATGGACCAGTGGTTTGATTCAGTATAAGGCAGTTCTATGTGTTCATTTTATTCATTTAATTATATTGTAAGCTCCCTTAGGTCTCCATTGGGGAGAAAAGAGTATAAATATCTAAATTTAAAAAATGTATCCCACAGTGCTTCCAATAAACTCCTAATGGGGTAGATGGCAATAGTTTTACCTTCACATGAAGCATATGAAGCCGCCTTATACTGAATCAGACCATTAGTCCGTCAAGGTCAGTGTTGTCTATTTAGACTAGTAGTGTGGCTCTCCAGGGTCTTTCACATCACCTATTGCCTGGTCCTTTTAACTGGAGATGCTGGGAATATCTAAAGGAGTGAGCAGTGACTTATGAAAGCTCATACTCTGCTACAAATTTTGTGCTACTTTAAGGAAGGACTTGAACCTGGGACCTTTTGCATGCTAAGCAGATGCTCAACCCCTAAGCCACTCCGTCAAACAAATCACTCCCGTCAGATAGGCTGATCCAAGGGACCATGGCTTCCATTGGGCAGACCACCCAGCAAGTTCTTTAGCTGAACAGGGATTTAGAACTCTTTCCTACAGCTAAACTCAGCAGAGTACCCCACCAAGACAGTGTGATGTAGTGGTTAAGAACGGCGGACTCTGATCTGGAGAACCGAGTTTGATTCCCTACTCCTCCTCCACATGAAGCCTGCTGGGTAACCCCGGGGCCAGTTACAGTTCTCTCAGAGCTCTTTCAGCCCCACCTACCTCACAAGGTGCCTGTTGTGGGGAGAGGAAGGGAAGGCAATTGTAAGCTGCCTTGAGACTCCTTAGGGTAGAGGAAAGCAGGATACAAAAAATGATTTGTCTTCTTTTTCTGGACACCCTACACTGGCTAGAAGGATACTGTGTGATGAGCCCCCTGACAGATGTAGAGGTAACAGTTATCTCCTGCCCAACGGCGTAGACTTTCCAATTTCCCGGGGGGCGGGGGGCTGGGGCTGGGCCAGAGGCATTGCTCTGCTAGGTCCTTAAAAGAACTGAGGCCCAGTGACATCATAGGGAGGAGCCAGTGACACCCACAGGCCATTGTCACTATTTATGGAGGCGGAGCCATGTTGGATTTAGGCAGTGGCTCTCCAGAAATTTAGGGGGGCCTGGGAACCCTTCGGAACCCTCCTAGCCAGGCCCCAATGGCTCAGAAACAAAGCACAGCACAGGCAAAATCCTCTACATAAAACCCTGGAGAACCACTGCCAGTCTGAGTAGACAATGATGACACTGATGGACTGATGGTAGAGGGGCCATGCTTTGTGTGCCAAAGGATAAAGGTTTAAACCTAGGAGGTCTAAGAGAACAGGTGTTGGAAAAGATCTTTCTCTGTCTGAGTCTCTGAGCTCACCTGCATCAGAGCAGACCATGCTGAGGTAGATGGACCAATGGCATGATGACCAGCATGGACTGAGGAGATCCATGTTCAGATCTACATTTTGCATGACGCTTACTCAGTGGTACTGGGACAGTTAGATTTGAGTCCAGTAGTAGATTAGAGACCAACAAGAGTTTCAGGGAATAAGCTTCCAAGAGTTGAAGCTCCCTTCATCACGCTGGGTGATATTGCCATTGTTGTGAGGTCAGTCTAAGGGAAGGGAGACTGGAGGAAGGGTGGCTTAAAGAGGGGATTGACAGACAACATGTGAGCAGAGTCCACTGTGATGGAAGAGGAGTTTACAGGAAAAAATAGCACCAGCTGATGTGACCAAGAAAACAGATCTTCCCAAACTAAAGCATCATAAATTATAGCCTGAACATGAACCTATATTGTAATGCAGTCTTGCCGGCAGCACCCAACCTGTGTGCAAAGGTGGCTAGGTGCTTGGGTGTCTCTGTCCTGTCTCTCAGGCTCGCCCGCGGACCCAGACCTTAGCCCCAGCCTGAGCAAACATAGGGAGGGACAGAGGGGAGAGTACCAGTCAAGGCCGATAGGAAGGAACAGAGGCGCCAAGCACGCATTGTTAATCTCAGTGTGTGCTGCCCTCCCTTTTTCAGGGAAGCGGAGTGCTGGCCGGTTTCCAGGGAATATGGCACCTTAAGTACTGACAACAGAGTGGTGGCGGCGGCTGCGGCGGCAGAGACAACTCTTACTTTATAAGAAAGCTAAATAATGTGATTTTAAAATCCTGCCTGGAAGTTGTGATCACTGATCCAGTCCCTTGTTCCCTTATTGGTAGGAAGCAGATTCTGGACTCTCTCAGAGACGCTCCTCCTGTTATCAGTTTCTAGGCGCCCCCAGGTCTGAGCTGTGTGCCACACAGAAAGGTGGAGGAGTTATCAGCCCCCCTGCGAGCTTCCTGGTTCAGATGAAGCAGGAGAAATAAACTCCCACTTGTGCAAAGTCCCTTCGTGAAAAGTCCGCTCCCCCCCCCCCCCCGCAGCTTTCAGGACGACCCCCTTTTGCAGGAGGGAACGACCCGCTCGTCTCCTACGGAGAGTTCGTAAAGCAGCCAACTGGTCGGCGAGCAACTCGATCTCACGATCTCTGCCCCAAGAGGAATTGCACGTTCTCTCTCTCGATTCTACCCTTCGGCAGCAAAAGCGTTAGAAAGTGCATTTTACCTTGTCCGGAGGAGGCCAATCCTTGCAACAGCAGCACCAGCAGCGACAGCCAGACAAGCTCTCCCATGGTGGAAAAGGGTTGGCAACAGTCCGACCCGGGCACTCGACGACCCCGGGATCGCCCCTTTCCCAACGGGCCGAGACCCCAGCCAGAGCGGTAATTCCTCCTGACACTGCCTGGCAGGCAGGCAACCCTTGGGGCGCTCAGCCGCCGCCACGACACTTCACTCCGGCCCGGAGGCTGGCCCAAAACAAAAGTTCTCGGTAAACTTTAGAAGAGGCGGGCGAGGGGCGGTCGGGGGGGGGGGGGGGAGGTTCCACCTCCAAGCCCTGATGAGGCCGTGTGTGTGTGTGTGTATGCGCGGGGGGTGGGGGAGGATACTCGGAGGAGGAGGTGCCTCTCTTTGCCTGGGATCCGGGGTGGAGTAGGTCGTCAAGGGGCTCTGCTTCTTGAACTGGGAGATTCTGCCAAACGTAAACTAGGTTTTTTTATTTCGAGGACTCCCCTTCAACCCAAGTCCTTCAAGTTGTTCAACTCTATACTGTTCCGTCGGACCCCCGGATTTGGCAACGGCAGCAGCGGAAACCATGAGACCAGATTCCATGGCTTTCAGAAACTCTAAAATGTGCCTTTCCTCTACCCTCTTTATTCATTTTTAAAACAAGATCTTGATGAGAACCTCTGCCCAACTGGTGATAATTCCAGAGCAGTAGCCGTCTCAGTCTGCTGTGGCAAAACTTCATTCCAGCATACGTTTTCACGGACTAGCGCCCACTTTGTCGAACACCCAGTCATTGCATCTGAAGAAGTGTCCACGAAAACGTATGAGGGAATAAAATTCTGGTCGGCTTTAAGGTGCCGTTTATTTTTGCCCAAATGGCTCAATGTAGACAACTTGGTATGATTAATATCAGGTTCAGATCATAAGCTCAGATCAATCTTCCCCTGATTCCCTTCAAACTTCTGGCATATAGTGTTAATATATATATATTGTATTTACTGAGAAGTAGGTCCCACTGTATTTAATGGGGTAGCTCTCCCCAGAAGCTAAAATGAAGCTATCATACTTTGATCACATTACAAGAAATACAAGAGTTACTGGAAAAGGCAGATTCATGTGGGTAGCTGTGTTGGTCTGGAGCAGCAGAACAAAGTTTGAGTCCAGTGGCACTTTTAGGACCAACAAGATTTTATTCAAGGTATAATCTTTTGTGTGCAAACACACTTCTCCAGCTACAATAATGCTAGGAAAAGTTAAAGGCAGTAACAAAAGAGGAAGACCCAACATGAGATGGACTGGCTCCATCAAGGAAGCCATGGCCCTCAGTTTGCAAGGCCTGAGTAAGGCTATTAATGATAGGAGGTCATTCATTCATAGGGTTGCCATAAATTGGAAGCTACTTGACGACCCTTAACACAATACACACACCCCATCTTGTAAAAGTGCACAGGATTATGAACTTCATTGAAGCAATGACATTTCAGTGTGTGTGCCACCACTATTTAAGGCCATTTTACTCTCTCTCTCTGCTTTCCTCTAGCCTAAGGAGCCTCAAAGTGGCTTACAATAGCCTTCCCTTCCTCTTCCTACAATAGACACCCTGTGAAGTAGGTGGGGCTGAGAGAGTTCTGAGAGACCAGTGACTGGCCCAAAGTCACCCAGCAAGCTTCATGTGGAGGAGTGGAGAACCATATCCAGTTCTCCAGATGACAGTCCACTGCTCTTTAACCACTACACTGTGACAGATTGCTCTTTGGGTAGTTTTAAGTTTGAAAAGTGAACTCATGCTGTCAAGAACTATAATAATTTGAAATGTGAGGCCAGCAAAATAAAGCACTTTTTAAATACAGTGTATCATTAAATTGAAATTCACTGTCACTGGATCTAGATGCGCAGCACTATGGGGTGGAAGAGTGATGAGACATGGATTGTATACCATTTCAGATTGTAAATGTGGAATTACGTGTTTCAGAGTTCCCCTGTGTTAATAATTCCCCCTCATGAGGATTTGGGATATGGAAGCCCAAATAATCAATGCTGGGAGTTCTGGAGTCTGTTCTCCACGCTTCCTTGATCTTCCCCTCCCCCAAGCCCCCATGGCTCCCTATATTTCCAATCTAATAGCTCCGCTTTATTGGCGGGTTTTCATGCTAGCAAGATTCAATCTTTTTCCCTCAGCTGTTGTGTCAGGCAGATATAGGGGTATCCCTTATCGGGATAGAACCTGTAGTTGCCTTTCTAGTGAACCCGACTCGGTGGCCCATATCCTTCTACGCTGCCCCCATTACTCCACTATGCGTAGCTATTTGATTGGCCCCCACCTACCCCCCTCAAGGAACTTGTCCGTCAGTGACCTAAAAATTTTACCGTCCAACAAGTTCTCGGCAATTACTCTGTCTGTAGCCGAATTTTTAGCTTATGTTTGGAAGTTAAGGGTAAGGGAGTATAAGGCTTAATCCTCGCTGATTAGTTCCATCCAGTCATGTCGGCTACTGTTTGGTTTACTGCTAGTTGCTTGCTACTGTTTCTTTATCGATGTCCCTGCAGTGTATGCTAATAAAGGTTGCGTATTGTGTATTGTTGTAAATTCCCCCTCAGTTGAAAACTAGAATTGCATGTGAAGAGCTAGGCTAGAATCTTTTCCACTCATGTGCTAATTTTTAAAACAAAAAGCATTTTATGAGGCAGCATTACAATGTGACCTCCCCACCAGCAGTCTGAAATGGTATTTCCCATTCTATTGTCACCTCATTCTGCTGCATATGTAGCTAGGCTTCTGTTAAAGTGGGATTTGATAAATTTGTGGATAAAATAAATTTGTCTAATTTGGGGGATTAGATAAACGTCATCTACCAATGACTATTAGCCACAATCAGTGTTCCCTCTAAGCTGAGGTAGTGTGAGCTATCTCACAGTTTTTTAGCCTCTGGCTCACACATTTTTGTCTTAGCTCAGGAAGGATGGCTCCAGAGCAAACTAATTTATGCAGTAGCCAAATTGCTTTAATGCTAGTAGCTCACAAAGTAGAATTTTTGCTCCCAGGACCCCATGGCTTAGAGGAGCACTGGCCACAATAGGTAAATGGAACCTTTACGTTTAGTGGAAGAATGCCTCTGAATACCAGTTGCTGAAGGGCTATAGGTCTTTGTACTTTTTGTTGTGGGCTTTCCAGAAGTATTTGATTAGCCTTTGTGAGGAACAGGATGCTGCAGTTGATAAGCCTTTGGCCCAGTCCAGCAGAGTTCTTCTTAAGAGGCAACTTCCTTGATCCCAGTGTACCAATATGAGATACTCTTCATCAGGGAGATGAATGATGGCAGTAACTATTTACTACACTTTTACACTGCCCTTTCTCCAAGAAGCTCAGATAAGGTGTGTGATTTCTCCTTATCCCCATTTTATACTCACAACAATTCTGCAGATAGGTTAGGCTGAGAAAAAGTGACAGCCCAATGCCACCTGGTGAGCTTCATAGCAGAGTTTGAACCCAGGTTCTAGCCTAATGTTAACCACAGTCAGGCACACAAGTAACCTGGTCAGGTCTTCAATGACTTATTCATAACAATTTCTCATAAGATAACTGAGCAGTCAGGAGGCAAGGATGTCATCTTATTGGCTGAAAGAAATGTGTTAAAAACAACCACCACATTCTGCATGCATCTTTCTCTCAGCAGGGATGAAAGTAGTGGGGAGGAGGGGGGAAAGCATCAGTGGAAATGGCTGGGAACTCAACTTCCCTGTGGTAAATTTCAGTCTCAGTGGATGCATTGTATGCAAGGAAAAACATCCCTACAAACCATCATGGAATTATAAGTAACACATAGGCTGTGATCACATAAGCAGTTTGGCCCAACACAGCCACTCCTGTCCTCCAGATCAAATGAGGCCAGTCAGACAGCCACATCTGTCAGGCATTCCCCAGCCATACTTATCCCTTCATAGGATGACTTGGAGCTGGATTAAAAAGGCACTGCATCGCAAGTGATGTTTTTGGTTCCCTGCACAGTGATAGTGCATGGCCGGATGTCTGAACATGGGGGAGCGTGCACAGAACGGATTTGGCAGTCTGAACCTGCAGATCTACTCTGCTGCTAGGAAGGGGTTTGTTGTTGTAGTTGTTTTTTAAAATTGCCAATATGCACGTACACATGTGTGCATGCATGTGCACCTGTGCGTGTGCATAAATGTTGAAATTTTTTGGCAGCACACTCCATGGCTGAGGTGCTGCGATACTGTTGATGCTTTACCACAGGATGTCTCCATGGGTAGTCTGCAGCAGGGTGTGCTGTGTGGCTGATATGCCCCACAACAATTTAAACCAGTTCAGTTAGAGATGGCACCATATTGTGCCAAGCTGCCAGTGTGACCACAGCCATAGTTCTGCTGTGGAACTCAGTTCTATCCCCCCAAATTCCCTAATATTACCAGTATATGCTACCTACCACTTAAGAAGCCCAACTGATTTTTTTAAAAACAAACCAACCTGTTTACTAGAGAATTATATGAAAAATTGCTTTGCATTAATCAGGCTACATACGAGCATAAATGCTGAAGAGACTACTATTTGTCCTTAATATCCCTTAATAAAGAGTATTATAGTTCTAAACACATTGGGATCTGATATATTCATTTTTTTTTAATAAAAGTTGCTTTAAGTAGCTTTGCAATAATGCTGTAAAACTGGCCAGATTTAAAAATATCCATGACAACCATCTTAGTAGACAAGCACTAAATATAATCAGATATGTACTATATGCTAGACATAAAGTTTCAGTACGAAATGGGGGGGGTGTGTGCTAGCAAATTGTTCCCAGATGCCGTTGGCTCTGAAGAATGCTTGCTCAGTACAGAGTGCAAGCTGCTCTGCTGGCAGAGATTTCTGCATCTCTCTTTTACTCAAGAACTTCAAACATCTGTAAGCAATCAGCCACTGAAAAAAGGCACGTGCCTCTAGTAACTGCGGAGTAAACTGGACGTGACACCAGCAGACTCAAATCTTAGAACTGAGCCTCTGCCAATTTTCTGTAAAGTGAGGTTTGGCAGAAATTTAAAGGCAGTGCAGGCAGGCAAGACGTGTGCATACTGAACCTTCCCCCACCGGCTTCCTTCCCTCTGAAATAGCTCCTCCCCAGCTCCCCTCCCCCCATGGAGGAAAAAATGATGGGCAAAACCAGCTTTAAATGGAAACCAGTGTGTGTGTGGGGGAGCAAAGGTGCAGCACACCCCTTCCCTTTCTGCCCATGGTATACTTCAATTTCTTTCCCCACCCCAGCTTTGCAGGAAATGAGTGGTGACCTGATTCTGATATGTGGGTCATGTCACTGTAACATCTAGCTTGTCCTACAGAAGAGAACAAAACAAAGACTGCAGAACAGCTGATAGAAGAGAAGTAGAAAAGGTTTCTCTCCTCTTTAACCTGTGGTTCTCTCTTTTGCTGCATTCCAGTGGGGCCCAGCCCCTTCTTTCTGCTTCAAGTTCTACTGACACAAGACAAGGGAAGGAGGCCTGGGGTTATTTATTACTTTTAGTAAAGGAACTCCTTTTTTAAACTTTTTTAATTTTTGCTTTAGTGGCTTTCAAGCTGTCCATGATTATAAAAATCTGCTTACACTATCTAGCTTCAGGGAACTCATGCTGCATCATCTTTCAAGGAGCTCCTACATACAGACCTTCCATTGTTTCAGGGTTCACCAGGGCTTTCCCTAGCATAGGGTCCCCCAACCTTTTTTGAGCCTGCGGGCACCTTTGGAATTCTGAGATGGTGTGGTGGGCACAGCAACAAAATTCCTGTCACAAAATGGTAACTGCAGGAGGTGGAGCCAGCCATAAAATTATTGCCATAGCTTAACTTCAGTCACACAGGCCTTTTTTCACATTACCATCTTTACCAATGTTATTTGTTGTTGGCTTGATTTTGAGTTAAAGCGATACAAGGATGGGGGTTTCATGCAGCAAAATTCCTTCTGTTAATGAGCTGTTTCTGAGACGCTATGGTCATTCCAAACAGTGCTGCTTTCTCCTCTCGCCCTTTTTTACCGTGTGATCTTCCTTGGACCTTTTTGGGAATGTTGTAAGTTGAGTACTATAGCGCTAAACCAGTATAGCACTTCAGTGCTATAGTGGGACCACTGAAATGCATTGATTGGAGTCAAGGCATCTCAGTGGTGCTGCTATTGCACTGAAGTGCTATATCAGTTTAATGCTATAGCATTCAATTTAGAATGTTTTTAGGAAAGTTCTGCAAAAGATTGCATGGCGAAAAAGGGCAGGGGAAAAAGCGACATTGTAGGAAGTGCTATGGACACTGTAAACAGCACACCACAGCAATTCAGAAGTGCAACTAAGGGGTTGAAAAGGGAAAAAAGCAGTTTCCCTCAAAAGTGGCTCAACCACACTTTGCTAACTAGACACAAACAGTTTTGTATGAACAGGTAAATAAATTCCACTAGCAGCCAATTACTAAAATGGGTCTGTCTAAAAAGACAGAAAACCCCCAGCTGTGGTGGCATCTAATGCCAAAGCAACATTAGGAAAAAATCTGTATAGCCAATCAAATCTCCAAAGTCATCCAGAACCCTTGCTGGGCAAAATTCATAGCTGGCCCTGCCCACTTCCTAAAAATGATTGGCAGGCACCAGAAAAGGTGTTGGTGAGCACCAGGTTGGGGACCCCTGCCATAGTATCTGTGTTAAATGCTAGGTTCTAGCCTGGGACTGCATGAAGTACAAACTGATGAAAATGCCCTGAAGCAGTTCCCTCACTTCCAAGTGGCTATAGTGGGTTCCCACAGATAGGGAGTATTGTCATGCAATGGTGTTTCCACAGTTGCAGAAGACTTTAGGAAGGGTTCTACAGCACCTATTGAGAATGAAAAATTAACCATAAGGAGCAAGATAAGCTGTGATTAATAATGGGGGGGGGGGTTGGCCAGCAGTTTCCAAATTCTTCTATGATTTTTCATTGCCCATCTCTGAGAGGGTTCCTTCAGAACTCTCAAGGGGGAGAACTAGGCTGCATGTTGCTAGATTTTAACATGGTGAGTGAAGCCAGGCTATATTTTCATTCATTATGCCAGTCAGGCATATTTACTTCATAACTGCTCTGTGGTCTGGGAATGCACCCCTGAGCAGTAGTCTTCAGTCCTTCCAGACCAGGAACCCACTAAACATGGGGGCCAATGAGATGTATCATTTGAATTATGTGACAGGAAGAATGGGAGCTGGAGCTATGACTTCACCAGTATTAAGGCCAGTGTTCAGGCAATGGATCAAGAGAGCTGGAGAGGGAACACAAGATGAATACCAGAAGGTATAACATAGGAATGACCCGATCAGGGCCATATAAGAATCCACTCTACCACTGAGTGACCTTGGCTCACTGTCCTGTTGTTCTAGTCAGTATGGCACCTATGTTCTCCATGTATGTGAACTGGCAGCAGGTCCATCCGAAAGACACCCTCCAAGAGAGCTCAATAGGGGCTCATGATGACCTATCAGTTTGAGCTCCATGACCCAACTGAAGGTCTCAGTCCATTAGATGAAGACCACTATCCTAGAAAAGACCCAGCACTGCATTGCTGCTGTACTTATTAAGGGATCCAAGATCACTGCAGATGGTGACTGCAGCCATGACATTAAAAGACGCCCGCTCCTTGGAAGAAAAGTGACGGCAAACCTGGACAGTATAACAAAAAGTAGAGACATCACCCTGCGAACAAAAGTCCATATGGTCAAAGACATGGTATTCTCAGTAGTCAGGGGTCCGTTGGGGCTGGAGCGAGGCGGAGCTAAGCTCCGCCAGCTCAAGAGTGGCCACTAGGGCAGCCATGGGCTGAATCAGATTCTCTGATCTGATTCAGCCCGCTGCCGAATTGCCACCGAAATTCGGTGGCAACTTTAAAAGCAACTGGAGGAAAGGGGGTTTGAGGAAGAGGCTCCAAACTTGCAGGGTAGCTGCTGGGACCTCTCCCCCAAATACTCACCAAGTTTCAAGAAGATTGGACCAGGGGGTCCAATTCTATGGGCCCCCAAAGAGGTTGCCCCCATTCCCTCCATTGTTCTCTATGGTAGAAAAAAAGATAACATTTTTCCCCACCATAGAGAACAATGGAGGGGATGGGGCAACCTATTTGGGGGCCCATAGAATTGGACCCCGTGGTCCAATCTTCTTGAAACTTGGTGGGTATTTTGAGGAGAGACCCCAGCAGCTACCCTGCAAGTTTGGAGCCTCTCCCTCAAATCCCCTTTCCTCCAGCCCCTCATATACCCTATGAGTTTTTGTCATTGATTTCAATGGCCCATAGGGTATAATGGGGCTGAAACTGACATTCCCTTTCTGACACACTTCCAGTGATGTCAAGGGATGTGGCATATGCTAATGAGTTATGCTAGTGAGTTATGCTAATGAGCTCCTGCAGCTCTTTTTCTACGAAAGGACCCCTGCCAGTAGCGATGTATGGCTGTGACTATAAGGAAGGCCAAGCGCCGAAGAATAGATTCTTTTGAATTATGGTGCTGGAGAAGACTCTTGAGAGTCCCTTGGACTGCAAGGAGATCAAATCAGTCAATCCTAAAAGAAATCAACCCTGAGTGTTCCCTGGAAGGCCAGATACTGAAGCTGAAGCTCAAATACTTTGGCCACCAAATTAGAAGGGAGCACTCACTGGAGAAGACCCTGATGCTGGGAAAGATTGAAGGTCAAAGAAGGGGACGGCAAAGGATGAGATGGTTAGACAGTGTCATCAATGCAACAAACATGAAATTAAGCAAACTCCGGAACACGACAGAAGACAGTAGGGCCTGGTGTGATGTGGTCTATGGGGTCGCAAAGAGTCAAACTTGACTGTGTGACTGAACAACAACAATATTTAGAACTGTGCCTAACATTGCAATACAGAATCATGCCCTTCCATTCCTACACATCAGCCTTTTGCCAACTCAGAACAACATAAATAAAAGAGAAATAAATGTAATTGTATTAATGTTTACTGCCTTTATTCTTTTTTAATGTCAGTTATCTTCACTGTTTATACTTTCTGTCTGCATGATTTAACATGCAGTGGCGGCACAGTGTTCGCCTATTGTACCTGCTTCCATATCTTACCTGCTTTTTCAAAGGACTTCTCTGGAACTTCTAGGGTAGTGCTATGGTGTTGATTAGAGAACAGACAAAAATTCCATGCAGATGTACCAACAAGAATAAAAAAATCATACTTGAAAAAATACAAGCAAAATATTGAAGGAGGGCAGCTATATGTTTTCCCAAAATTCTGGAAGAAGTGGTGCCAGAGGTATTATAATACAGAGTATCCAGCTCTCTGGAAATTATTTTCAAAGTTAAAAGACTGACAATATGCTGGAAGATGTTGATAATGGAAATGGAATTTTGGCAGATACTGATTGAAATCTAGGGGTGACTAAAATTGTACATATAAAAAAATTCCTTCTTTTGGAAAACTATTTAAGGTACACAAATTCTGTCCTAATTTTTATGAAATCATCCAGAGGAAGAGAATTCTTTGAAGCATATGCAGACTGCTTCTCCCTCATTGCTGGTTTATCAGAACTATACTTTGGTTATCTGGTACTTCAAGGCAGGATTGAATCCTTGCATGCAATTTTAGAAATGCAGTACCAGTGCTGGAGCTTCTAATCACATATGTGGAATGAGTTATGGATATTTCAATCTTTAGCTCCAGAACTGCTACATTCAATACTAGAACTGTTTCTGCTATTGGTTCACTGCTGACTGCACTCATTTATTTACCTTGGCTGTCCAAAGTTGCCATACGATTAAACTCTTATAATCCCAATGAATTCAACAGTTAGAAGAGTGTAACACTGTTTTAGGATAACACTGCAAGTCAGAGGACTCCCATCACAGCCCAGATTACTGATTTGAAATATCACTTCTGTGCACTTTACTGCAATATGACCATATTGTCCTAATCCTCTCTGAAAGAAGCCTGGAGTAATAAATCACATGGCATCATGAATGCTGTCTGACACCTACTGCCACTAACTGGAGATGCAATTTAATTGTCCATGCAGCCTGATCTCATCAGATTTCAAAAGCTAAACAGGGTCAGCCTTGGTTAGTGCTTGGATGGAGGGACCACCGATTAAAGGTCACTACACAGAGGTAGGCAATGGAAAACTGCCTCTGATATACTGGAGATATAAATTTAATAAAGATTTTTCAGATGCTGAATGGCAGTAGCAGGCATGATTGTATTAGGTGTGATATGCAGAGAGGTGGTAGGCGTGGAGATATTAGCATTGGTAATGAGACGGGAAACCTAGGTCTCAATTTGGTACAGGGAGCTTCAGTCCAAGAGTATGCAAAGAATAAATGGAAATAAGTCTGAAGAAGTGAGACGGACTCATGAAAGCACATACCCTACCACAAATTTTGTTAGTCTTTAAGGTGCTACTGGATTCTTAACTCTTTCTACTGCTATTAGAAACTACAACATTCAAAAACCAGTAGGGGAACATTTGAACCTTACAGGACATTCAATTGCTGATCTAAGAGAATTGGAAGATAAACTGCTGAATTGCAACTGATAATGAAGCTCAAGGCAATGCACCCTCTTAGACTGAACTGAGACCTAGGTTTCTTGTCTCATTACCAAACCCCGCTATTATCATTTGGTGTCTGAGAGCACTTCACTTTCCAAGATATAGGGACAGCTGGACTCACTTTCTAGCTGTATCTGAAGACGTGAGCAGCGACATCTTTTGTTTGTCATTAAGGTGCTATTGGACTTTTGCTCCCTTCCACTAATAAGGAATGCAACTTGTGCTGTTAGGTTTCCTTCCCCCCGCCATGTTAGAACTGGAAAGGGGGCTCTCTCCAAGTGCCATGGGACTCCATCTCTCTCTCCCTGGCATGCTCTCTTTGGCTCTTTCCCTCCCCCTCAAAGAAGTGTGCAGGCACACAAACGCTTATACCTGGAATAAAACATTGTTGGTCTTAAAAGTGCTCCATTTCTCTCTCTCTCCACCCGCTCTCTCCCCAGAGGGGGAGGAACCCTCAGCCAATCGAGGAAAGGGAGGCTTGGCTTTCCTTCTCTGCTCTGCGAAGCAGGAAATAGGAGAGACTGGGCAAAAGGAAGTGTAATACAGGAAACAGGAAGCAGGACCAGGAAGCAGCAGAGAGCCAGTTGCTCATGGGCCAGATAGGAGCCCTGCAGGGGCCAGATCCAGCCAGCGGGCCATATGTTTGACACCCCTGCTCTAAAGTATGCTGGGCATAGACTGTTTGGGGCTTTACAGGTCTGTGCCTTAAAGAGAGCTTGGAAAGCAATAGGTGACAGTGCAGAACAACCCACCAATGACAGAGAAGATTCAAAGAAACCTACATGTATATAAAAATGGTTATCAACCTTTATTCAAAAGGAAGGTGAAAAGTGAAATAATAGTCAGAACAAGGGCTGAGGAGAGACTGGCATTTTGGCCCGATATAGGTCTGCTTTCGAAGCAGATTAAGAGAGCCCATTCAGACAGCTGCAGCTGCCCGGCGTGGCCGTGCTGCACTCACCCGGTCCCGAAGCGCTTTCATCCTGCGTTAAAAAGGTACCTGGTGAAACTGGTGTCAAGCCGTCTAAGTGCGTGTTCATCCTGCTTCCTGGCAGTGTGGACACAAATAAGCTGCGCATCAAGTGGCGCCGTAATGTGAACCCGCTGTTCTGGCTGCTGTGCCTATGCACAGGTAGGCAAAACGGACCAAAGCTGAGCACCACAGTGTGAATGCTCTGTTCCGCCTCCTCCCTGGTATGGCCCCACAGCAATCTCTGCAGTACGGATGGAAAGCCCTGGGATAACTCGGCCCAGGGCTTTTTGCCCCGCTTCCCTTGCACTTCAGTTTCCCAGTCTGTCCTTGGCCAAGATCTGCCCATATTTGTTTTCTTATGCTGCCATAGACCCCTAACAGCATGAATGCAGAGAGTGGCAAGAAGCAATCCTAAGCGCATACACTCAGAAGTAAGTCCCATTTAGTTAAGTGGATTTACTCCCTAGTAAGTGTGCTTGGCATTGCAGCCTCAATCCTGATACTTATTAGCAGAGTACAGTGAGATTCTCTAGGTTGTTTTCAAAGGTGCAAGTTGCCAAGCTAGCATTTGTTGGTATTCTAGTAAACAGCTAAATACAGCCCTAGTCTGTTCTCAGTGAATGAATATGAAGCAAAGAACGTCATTTTGTGTCACTGGTATTAGTATTTCCTGAGAACATATACGAGAAACTTTTCAAGCAGCTGAGTATTTTGGCTACAGCCACAGCTCCCAAATCCATGGAAATGAATGGAACTTCTGGCATGTTAACTGGTTCAGCCTGTAATTCTTAATGAGAGACCGCAGTCCAAGGCACAAATTGCAATGGACATTGCTTGGCATATTAACTTGCTGGACACACTCCAGATGCTTGTCATTATGTTGATGGGTTTTTACAGAGCTGAGCCCTTATTAAATGTTTACATAATTGTGGCTTTTGTTGTCCACCTGTTGAAAACAACTTGAATAATATAGCCTTCAGTAAAATAATGAGGACCTGCTTCAGAGCTATGTTGAAATTCAAGAATGCTGCTTGAGTTCGACTTTTACTGGAACTCTGAAACAACGAATGCTAGCATAGCAGCATGTGCTGCTAAAAAGGGAGCAAGAGAAATACATATATTTAAAGATGTACTCTAAGCTGGATCCCATGAACAAATGCACAGGCAATTAAACTCATAGGACAGGCAGCAGCAAAACTTTCCGCTTGAACTGCTGTACCTATACTGTCTTTCCTCCCAGGTCTGACCCATACAAGGACAGTTGTATGTTTCCAGCAGATGCAGCCAGGAGAGTGCTTCCTTTGGCTCACATAACCTTATAAAAGCCTCAGAAAACCCGTTTTATCTTCTTATAGAATAGCCAATCCACATGGAGCGATCTTGAGAATCAGATCCTTATGCAGGCATAGTTACATGCCAGAAAGTCAGGAGAATGAAGAAGAAAATGTTCTAGGCAAGCATTTGATCCCTCACCACCTGCTTCATGAAATGGTGCCTTTCAACAGCTCATACACCATATGGCCCTTCTGCTCATCTCTTACAGTTCTGGGCTTGATTTAAATACGATGTTGGTAAGCTGAATAGTGTACCCACAAAACTTTGCCCAGGCCCATGTTCTTACTCAGACTGGGCTGCTCCCTGTGCAAAGCAGCTTACCTATGCTTAGTTAACAGTCCAGAGAACCATTCCTGGGCACGTGTTGCAATAAGCTTTCTGCAGATGAAAGGGAATCTGTCATATGACCAAGCAGTCCGTGAGGCACAGGGAGACTTCACATCTGGTTCTTCCAACACATCTAACTCTACACAGGATTTAGTAGCTACATGGAATTAGATTGCACTAGTTTCAGCAGAACAGTAATTGTATTTAGGATTAGAAGCATACCCTCCACCAGCATTTCACAGGTAAAACAGGGGCTCACACCAAGCACCAATTGCTACAGATCCCTGCCATTACAGATGGCTGGAAATTCTCCATCCTGCACTAACTTCAGAAGCAGTATGTTAGCAAACAAATCACAACAATTTTATTTTTCTTAAGTTTTGTTCTTACAATTAATCTTATTTTACTTCTAAAATAATTGCAACTCAAAATTATTGAAGAACACCAACTGTCTGGGATAAGACATTGTGGGGAAGCAAAAAGAGGTACATTGACATTCTGTGGCCATGCGTTTGTAATTTATATGCATATGTGCAAGAGGCAAGATATTTCTCCCCCCTTCTCTTGGTGCTGAATCCTGTTCCAATGACACCACATGTGTGTACACTAACAAAATGTTAAAAAAACATCCACAAACTCTCTCCAAAAGGCAAATCAAGGACATAGTATTGTCAGTCATATTATTAGTCAGGTATTGGGGCTGTCCTTGGTAAATAAAGGCAGTTGAAACTGAACCAGTCACTATGTCACATTCCAGCTCTCTAACCAGATTCTACAACCACCACACTTCAGTGATTTCTTTCCCTTTCCATCATCTCTGTGTGTCACTTGAACTGCAACTGATTTAATTTGGGCCAGGTCTCATCACAGCTTAGTCCCTGTACTATATGCAGCAGGCCTCTGCATTGTGCGAAAGAGCAAGGGTACTTCTGAAGTAGTGCAAAGTACCTTCTGCACTAAAGAGTCATAATGCATCCTGGACAAAGACCACCAGTGGCTCTACAGAGCAAGAAAAAGCAAAGAGGTTGTGTTAGCTTTAAAAACAAATGTCTGTGCATTCCACCCCCCCCCCCCCCCCCCCCACGAAGGGTTATCACTCATCCTGGTTTTTGTTTGCCTGACCAGACTTTGTTCTAGGGTTGCCAAACAACACTTCTCTGGATTTTTAAAAAATGTTACTTTAAAGTTGGGCCAGATGCTGGAGAAGCTGCATTCAGTGAATAGGCAATTTTTGTGTCGTCCCCCCCTCCCCCCTCACTACAGTATGGATCTGCTTTAAATTGCTGTGCTCCACCTCTAGATCCTATTTCCAGAAGATCCCACCCTCGGCTATTTGTCAGAACCGGGGAATGCAACAGGAATAGACAGCCTCGAGCCCTGGGTGGCTGTTCGCGGTTGCCAGAGGAACACAGGACGGCGAGGTCATTCTCCCTCTTTTGATGCCACAGTAAGGGAAGCCAGGCCTCCCCCTTGCTCTGTTGCCATAGTGACGGTAGCACGACCGTCCTTGATTCTCGCTGCTGCCTATATCGGGACTCCATCCTGACTTTTCTCCCAGGCCAGTTTGCTACAGGGACTGAAGCAGCCGCTGCGCCGCCACCGCTTTAATCCCGCCCCTGGACGTGTCGCGGGCGGTGATGGGAGTCTCAAGATGGCTGCGCCCGTGTGAGAACCAGAAGGAAGACCGTGCTGCTCCTGCTGTCGCTGCTGTGGTCCAGGTACAGGCACGGGGAGGAGCCGCTGGAGCCCAGGCCCGCAGCCGATCGCGCTTTCCTGTGTCATTCAGGTTCGTGCACTTCCCCGTTGACTGCGCCTTCCCACCGCGTCTCGTTGCTTCCTTGTGGATTCTCGCTTTGCCCTGTCAGTCTGTCGCTCACGCTGCGTGACCAGTGCTACTGAACTCCGTATGAGTTAATCCAGGGTAGTAGCTGTCAGGCTGGTTCTGTACCCACAATAATCACTCAAGTGAAATAAAATTTCCAGGCATTCATTTCTAAAATAAAGATTATTAGTCCCGTCTTTTAACTTTTTTTTTTTGCCAGAGCACGGTGCTCCAAATCATGTGCAAAAGGAATAAGTAATAACTGTGCATTTATTAAAAAGCACTTTGAAACTGTAAGGGCCATTAGAATGGTAAAAAAGAAAAAGATAGTGCCACAGCATGCATTGTGAGGAGAAAGTCTGTCTTGCAAATAGTGTGAAATGTGAATTGTTTTTATTTTGTACACCATGGATATTCTTGAAAAAAGTTAAGTTCTGGTAAAACATATGTGTGTTTGTGTGTATGTATATGTGATAAGGTGATTAAAGAATAACGGATCTGCATTAAGTTTATGCCATTAACACATCTTTGGTGTGCTCCCAAAATAATCAACATCATATATATTCTTGGTGATCTGACAGTCACAATATGCTGTACATTATCTACTTGAATATTTAATGTAGCACTCAGCATCTCAAGCCATTGAGTGCTCCATAAGACAGTGGTATTAGTTCCTTATAGTAGCTGGCTCCCAGTTATTAGTGCACAAATTAACACTAATGTGGTTCGGTCAAACATTTTCATAACATTTCACAACGTTTCAAAAGACAGTTATGTTTAGATGTGAGAGATGCAGATTCAAAGTCTTCGATGGCCAGGATTACTGAATGGCCTTGGGTAAAGTACTCTACCTTGCATGGATATTGTGGAGTTAAATAAAGGCAGCAAAAATATTAATAACAGTAGGTTTTTGCTCAAAAATCACTGTAAAATGATTTCTGCTTATGTTTTGGTCATCTTTCAGAAATAATGTTGATATTTGGAACTCATGTCGAACATCTATGAAGAGAGGGTAACAATGATTGCAGCAGGGGATTTGCAGGAGTTTGTCCCTTTTGGCCGTGACCACTGCAAGCACCATCCTAATGCGCTGAACCTGCAACTTCGGCAGCTGCAACCAGCCTCAGAGCTTTGGTCATCAGATGGAGCTGCCGGATTGGTGGGATCCCTTCAGGAAGTTACAATCCATGAGAAACACAAAGTAAAACTTCCTTTCGTTAAGATTTAGAAAACATGCATGCACAGTATGTACCAAAATGAGCAGCAAGTGACCAGAGGTAGCATTAGCAAAGTAGTTTGTTAAATAGCCCAGTCCTATGCAGTTTTACAAAGTAGTAAGATACCTCCACTCTTACTCATAAAATGAATGGATATGTTGGCCCACTCAGGAATTATGAGTTGTAGGACTTCAGGGCTGATTTACGTCTGTGCAAAACCAGTTTTGGATACTGGTGAAGCTTACTTTTCTAGAGATTTCTGCTAGGATCTATTTCCATGAGACCGAGTTCACAGGGAGGGGACCACAGACCCACCCTGAGAACAGTGACACACTCCCATGCAAATTATAGATTCTCTTATATTGCCATGCACACTGTTCCTGCTTCAATCTTTCCCCTCAAATTGTTAACCTGAACTTAAACTTTTAGAGAGGGGAAAGTTTGGCCTGTTTAGAAGACCAGGCCATGCAAATGACCAACTAGTTCTTTTCTTGGACTGTTTCAGTTCAGGGTGACAGTGTGATGGAGAAAACCAAAGCTCCTTCTGTTTTAGCCTTCTGTGGGTCCTATCTAGTGCAGCAGGCATGGGAATAGAAGAGAACATGCAAATCTTGCAAGAGTGTCTTACTGTTCCTAGGGTAAGTCCATGGTCCTCACCATGTGAACTTCATTATTCTGATTTATAAACCTCGTACAGATTGAGATATCCTTTATCTCAAACAAATATTTTCTAAGAGAATCTGTGATTTAAAGGTTTACTATGAATGCCTGTTTTCATGTATTGTGGGGGTTTTTAGCTTGGTTTTTTAATCATAGATTTAATAGTATTTTGCATCAATTTATATAATTATGCCTTGCTACAGAAGTAATATTACACATATTTAAACTATTCAATTATTAATTGCAGCATCCGTGGCTCTTAAAGCTGCTTACCATTAGATCTCTTTCAGAGAGGGTCTATAATTTGTGGCTTTTAAACTGAATTCTATTATCTGGGACTTTGGGGAACTCAAGACAATTTTCATGGGGCCAAGAAATCTCCCATGCTTTTACTGAGCAGAGTAACACCTGTTAGACTTTTGCAGTGTATCAATATCATTTCAGACTATTCTCTGGCCACTCTTAGACAGTCATATGAAGCTCACCGTAATGAGTCTTAGTGTGAGCCTGAGGTGTAGAATATTCTTAACCATTGTGTTTTCTTCCAGGAATGTTGGCAGTTACGAAAGGGAATAAGTGATGTTGGAGAAGAAGTGGACTATGATGAAGAACTGTATGTAGCTGGAAATATGGTCATATGGAGCAAAGGAAGTAAAAGCCAAGCTTCTGCTGTTTATAAAGCTTTCACGGTTGACAGCCCTGTTCTACAGGTGTGGAAATGGAAAATTTGTAGAATATAATGTAATTGTATATTGAAAGGATGGGGAAGGAGAGCTAGGCCACAGCTGTCCATGCTCTTGTGTTAGGGAAAGTCCCACTGAGATCTGTGTGAGTTTTGGCTCAAATATGCAGAGGATTGCAGTCCTGAGCTCTTCGACATTTTTATTCTGGCACCCATTTAATATGCAGCTTTCTGAGAACATCACACAGTTGTATTTAACTGGTATGTTTGTATTTTCTAGTGGCTCAAAAATTAAGGCTTCTGTTCAGTTTATGGGGGTTTTGGAGGAGGAAGAAGTGTATTTTTCAAAATACATTAAAAATAACTAAAATTTGCCCTCGCTGAATATTTTGATTTCAGGCACTGTGGTGTGATTTCTCTGTACCCCAGGATAAGCCTGAGAAAACAGAAGGTAAGTTTAGTTTTCATGCTGTTTATTTGAGATCTGGAATTTGAAAGACACTGCCTTTCAGAAAAATTGTCTTGCAAAAACAAGTTTACAAATGTAGTCCAGTTTTGTGTGTAACATAGCTGAGCAGAAAATGAAGGAAGTCATGCTTATTTTTTCTTGATTTTTCAGGTAGCAGTGAAGTAGTAGAAAAGTGTATCTGCATATTGCAGAACTCTTGTATAAATATCCACAGCATTGAAGGAAAGGATTATATAGCTTCATTGCCCTTTCAGGTAAATGCATATGTGTGTGTTTTTTATAAAGGTCAAAGAAATGTAATTCTGCAGCACCCTGTGTTGGCAGGCGAGCATGAGACCTGGGGTCCATGAGATCTTGAAATCTTCGATCCTGTTGCTGTTTTCTTACATAGGTTGTTTTCTTTACCAGTCCATGCACCTGAAGGTGTGGTTAGCTTCTCTCACTTCAGCATTACTTAAGGGAACAGACACAATGCTGCAACCTGCCTCCTTCTTTTCCCTTCTTCTTCTCCAGCCAGCCTCCTCCCATTTCCCCCTTCCTCCCGTTTTATGGCCCCAGCTTCACACCTGGACCTGGACCTAAGCTCTGCCTTCTTCATCTCTGCGCCCTGCTTTTTAGCCACCCCCTACTCTCCCCAGTGATGCCTTGCCTTAAACTACCTGGGCCCAGAAGCCATTGTTCTCCCATCCAGGCTTGCTCACTGCCGCCACACCTTTGGAGCTTCCCTGGGGCATAGTGCCAAAGCTATTCTGACTGCATCCTCCTGCCTCTGGTTCCACCCTTCACCCAGGTGAGGCTTGCTGCTGGGCCCGAGGGCTTGTCCTTCTCATGCAGTTGCCGGGTGGCTGCCACAGATTCCCTTCCATTTTCCTTGTATATTGAATTCTCTGTGTTTCTCTGCTTGCACACAAAGGAACGTGTACTATCCAGCCCTTTACTCATAATAGCAAAGGGATGTTACAAACAAAAGAGAAATAACTGTGTCCCATGGGGTTAAACATGGGGTTGTTGACAACTAGGCTGAAATACCATAGTTATGGGGAATAATATTCTGATCAAAATCTTTAGATATTGGTTAGAGCACAGCCAAGCATCTTATGGCACCTGTACCAGACTTGACCTGCGAGTTCTCTTTGTCTCTTCACACAGTTCCCTGAAGCCCATTTCATGCACTACTTCAGCCATGTGGGAGCCGTTTTCCGATGTCTTCCTCCTTGGCCCGGAGTGTATTGTAAAGGAACCTTATTATTTGTTCCACCCATTGTTCCTCCATCTTGGTGTCTCTGGTGTGGTGTAGGAAGAAGCAGCAGGGAAGTTGCTCCCATGGTATTGTGGTATAACGCATATCTGGTCTAAGAAGTGTACCCTGCAAGCCTCTGCTCATCAATCTCTGGCTTCAGTTCACTAATTTATTGCATTTTCTCTGAGAAGCAAAGCAACTGCACTAGAGTAAGCTGAGAGAGATGGTCACCCAAATGAGCATTATTGCTAAGCATGGACTTGACATTTCATTTCCCACATCCAAGCTCCATCCTACTGGCCATTGCACCACACTGGTGTCGTCCCCCCCCACCTACCTTGCATTATACTTTGACTGCTGCAAAGTTAGTGTGTGAATAGCCTGATGGTGTTGTGCTGTGCTGCTGAGTACAGACACGAGTTTCAGGAAATGAAAAGTAGGCAGCACACTGCTGTTGTCACTTTAGATCCTTAAAAAAAAGTTGAGAGCCAGTTTGGTATAGTGGTTAAGAGCAGCAGACTCTAAGCTGGAGAATTGGGTTTGATTATCCTCTCCTCCACATGCAGCCAGCTGGTGACCTTGGGTCAGTCACAGTTCTTTCAGAGCTGTTCTCTCAAGAGCAGTTCTCTCAGAGCTCTCTCAATCCCCCACAGGATGTCTGTTTTAGGGAGAGGAAGGTAAGGTGATTGTAAGCTGCTCTGAGACTCCAAGTGAAGGGCAGGGTATAACTCCAACTCCTCTCTCTCTCTCCCCCTTTCTTCATCTCCTCCTCTTCCTCCTCCTCCTCCTCCCCCCCTCTCCTTCCTCCCCCTCCCCCAAATGAAAACATTGTCAAAGGCTGGATTAAGATGTGCTTTCTTGGAACACAGTCTGCCAAATTATGGCGTTTAAGTGCTGCCTTCTGCTTTTAAAAAATGCTGAAGGACTAGCATTTTTCTCCTTTGTAGGGCCCTGTAAAAAGTACAAATGTATGCACTGAACTTGGCTTGATTTCTCCGGGGGGGGGGGGGGTCCAGGGGGTCCAGTGCCTTTTCTCTCCAAGCACAGCTGCGTCTCCAGACTCATTTAGGATTGGGAAAGAGAATGGAAGACCCCAGAGCCTTAGTGTCTGCTTAGCTTGAACATCTTTGTGAAAAAGGGAGGCATTCATCGTGAGCTTTGGATTAATTAACTTTCTGTCAACAGAGTATGACTTTCTCGCCTCTCCTGTTCTGCTGCAGCCCTTCCACCCATGGAAATGTTTGACAGCATCCAACCCATTGTCAGTTGTGGAGGAGCAAGGCCATCCTATGTTATGTGCCAGTGTCCTTTGTGTTGTAATGTACCAATGGGCAAATGTTTTGTTGCTATCTAATGGAACACTTATACCAGCAAAAATGGCTCCCTCTTTTTCTTGTTTACAGGTAGCAAATGTCTGGCCAACAAAATATGGCTTGTTGTTTGAACGCAGTAGTTCTTCACATGAAGTGCCTCTAAATCCAACTAGGTAAAAGGAGCATGGGTGATTGTTGTCTGTACGGTTGCAGAGGAAAGTTAATTTCCTTAGGAAGATTTTAGAATGAATGTTCTTAGCCAGTGTGATGATTTAGAACGTCTGTATTCTGTCTTGGTGTGTTTTTGGTGGAATCATGTCATGGCTCGTGGAATGAATACAAATGAGTTGATGTTTACAATCGTGCTTGCTGTATTTAAATATGTTTTTAAATTAGCATCCATTAAAATCATGTAGTTTAAAAATGGTATTTGAATGGAACATTAAAAGCCTGTGCTCATCATCTGTTGAAATTGGATCAGTGACTTTCCTTTCCTCCAAGAAGTTCGGCATGTATTGGTAGACTGGGCTGAGACAGTGACTGGCCCAAGGTGGCACACAGAGTTAGAGGTACATACTTCTGAGTCCACTGAAATCAATAGGCTTGGAAGGATGCAGTTCTTAGGATTGCAGAGCCAGTGGGTTTCAAGAACGTGGGTCTCCCTGATCTTAGTCCATCACTAATTCCTAAACTGTATGGATTCTTCACAGAGTTTATGCCAAACTCCATCTTCTCTGTCAAAGAATGAGCTAGGGAAGGGGTCCCCAACCTTTTTGATCCTGCAACCACCCTTTGGAATTTTGAGGGGGGTTTGAGTGCTACCCTTAAAATGGGCACCATAGGAGGCAGAGCCAAACACAGTACCTCCCTCCTTACTTTGCAGCTATGGAAAACCCTTTCATTTGAATGAAGGCAGCCAGTAACAAGCCCTGCCTTACAGTGGCCTTGTTCAGATTCTGAAAAGCTTGGTGGACACCAAGGGAAATACTGGGGGATGCTGTCCTTGCCACCAGGTGTGAGGCGAGTCCCAGTAACCACAAGGTCTGACAGGAGGGATTCTCAAGTCACAGGCCAAGATCCAATAATGCAATCAAAGGGAAAGTCAGAAGGCAGTCCAAGGTCTCAGGCCGGGATCAGGTTACATATTCCAAAAGCAGAGTCAAAAACTGTCCAAAGGTCAGGTAACAAGAACAGATACAAAGCAGGACAGGCAACAGGTGGGGTAGCCAGCAAGACTGCAAATAAGTTGTTCCCACACCTTATATAGGGTGTTTCCCTACAGGGATTGTTGGTTCCCATATTAGGCTCTTTCCTGCAAGCTTGCTCAGCTCCTCTACTCATGAGGAGTACTGGGGCCCAAATCCTATGATCTTACTGGTCTCTTCCAGCATTTCCTTAGCAAAGGATGCCAGGCGTGCACTTCTGAACCTGGTCCGTGCCTCAGACCTTGCCCTTTGTCTCCTCTGCTCCTGGGGTGCTTTGAGAGACCATGGCTGGTGTGGTTGTGGCCAGGGCCATGCTGGGTAGTGTTGCCAAGTCTGGGTTGGAAAATACCTGGGGACTTTGGGGGTGGATCCAGGAGAGGGTGGGGTTTGGGGAGGGGAGGGGCCTCGGCATGGTACAATGCCATAGAGCCCACCCTTCAAAGCAGCCATTTTCTCCAGGGGAGCTGATCTCTGTCAGCTGGAGATCAGTTGTAAAAGCGGGAGATCCCCAGGCCCCACCTGGGGGCTGGCAGCCCTAATGCTGGAGCCTCCAGGCCTGAGGGCTCTGCTGGCTCAGGGGATGGTATCGGTGCTGGCTCAGGGTTCCTTTGGGAAGACCCTGAGACCCCAGCCTCACAGGAGGGGTTGGCCAAGATGTGGCTTGGGGACTTATCTTACCATGCTCCACCAGGGCAGTACATGACAGATGCCCATGAGCATCACATTGGGGAACCCCGAGGCAGGGGCTTCCTTCCAGCTCATGATATGTTTGGGGTTCCAGTTGAGCATGACTAGGCATTTCCAGGCTGTGCTCCACTACAAGGGATAATTGTTTGTTGTAATCCACCCTGAGCCCACTTGGAGAGGGTGGAATAAAAATCCAAAAAGTAAATAAAATAATAAAATAAACAGCTGCAACAACAGTATTAATCAGTTGAGGGGGAACAATGTTGTTGTTGCAGCTATTTCAAGTATTTATTATGCAGCTATTTCGGGTATTTATTTTCAGGCCCAGTTTTTAAGAAAAATACTGAATCTCCCCTGCTGTATTATCAAATATTGTATTGTGGGCAGAATTTGGGCAAATATCCCTGGAAGCAAGAATATGGCTCTGTGCCTTCAAAGTGAGACTACAGTTGTTCTGTGCTGAAGATGGCTTGCTAGCTGCTCTGTAATAGGATACCCACAAGTTGATTTGGATGAAAGCTCTGGATGAGAAACTAACATTAGCTGGAATATTGGCTAATCATATTTCTGGTATGGGCAAATCAAAGGCATTTGCTTTGATCAAAATGCGTGTCCTAGAAACTGATTACTGCAGTTTGATCTTAAGAGCCCACCATGTTTGCTCACCCCCATCTTTTGGTCTTTCTTTTCCAAAATCTTTATCCCCCTACATGTACTATCTTACTATACCATGATACTGCAGAGCTTTCTTATTCGCAAGATTGGATATTATAGGAATGAGAATCTTCTGCTGCTCAAGATTTGTTAATCAAGGAGCCTCTAAAGGAATGATAGGAAAGGAAAGGGGGAAAAGGATATGTTTGGCTTGTGGCTTTCATTACCGACCAAGGTATTTATCTCAGCACTTACAGCAGTGCTTAATGTCTCTTGTCCATTTTCTGTTTAGAGAGCCTTTGCCCACCATGTTCAGCATGCTGCACCCATTGGATGAAATAACACCAATGGTTTGTAAATCTGGAGGTAAATAATGTAATTTTGTAAAAACAAGAAAAATCATGTGCTCAAGTTGTATTCAGAAATGCTTGTCAGATGTTGGGTGGTCTCTGCTTTGATTTATGGAATTCAGATTTAGAATTATGGAATTCAGATTTATATGATGGGCATTGGGTCTGCATACATCCAGTTTACCCAGTTCAGTACTGGATTGACTGCAATAAGGATTAAAATAACTATTATCAGACAGTATTTTTCGAAAGCTTTCAGAGCTTTTCATGGGTTCTAGTCTACGAGTGTGTACAAAAACTATCGACTTTTTTGGATTTGGATCTGTTGGACTCGAGAAATATCAGTATTTCCCAATATTCCCAAATCCCTGTATTGGTATGATATTGGGATTTGGGTAAATAATCAGGAAACCTGAATATATCCAGCATTTAAAAATTCCTTCTCCCTTCACTTGCAGCTTCTCCCATCACTTGTGGCTGCATGACTCGGGAAGTGAAGAGAAGTAATTTAAAAATGCCTTCCCTTTACTTGTGGAGTCGTGCCACCATGGTGGCACACCTCAGCAAGTGAAGGGAAGTTAAATGCCTTCTCCCTTCACTGGTGAAGTTGCGTTGCTCTGGTGGCATGCCTCCATGAGTGAAGGGACTGCCTTCTCCAAGCTGCACCTTTCCTGCTACGGAGGTACGACTTGGTGATATAGCTGGCCCGAATAAAAGTCGAATAATATCAACTTTTATTCGGGCCAGCTATATTGGTAGCCAAACCAGATTGTCTAATATACATTTGGCTGAATAAATACCCGAAAAATACCGATAAGGTATTTTCGGGTATTTATTTGGTTCAGTTTATACGGAATGTACACCCCTATTCTATTCCTAACTAAACAATTTCCTTTTTGAAAATAATCCTAAAACACAATGTACCTCTCATATGTTTTACAAAGAATTTTGAACAAATATGTAAATGAAATATTAAATTCAGAGCACTAATTAACTCCTAGATTGCCTCACCATTATAGGATTTAATGTTTTTTGTTAAAATTATAGCTTCTGGAAGGCTAAAATAAAAAGGCAGCTGTTGTATGAAGAAACATTTTATTAAAGTATTTTGGACTCTGGTGCATTGTTTACAGTGTGATGATTAAATGAAAAAAGTGTGTGTCCCTGTCCATGCAACTTACAGCATGCACAAAAGCTGGGGAAAGAATTCCAAGAGAAAAGACAGATTGGCTTTATTTATAATATAGTAACAAAATATGAATATGTTTTAAGCAACACTCTTCAGAAAAGCTGTAGGAAGAATATCACAGTCTTTGATATGAGCATAACTCCTTTAAACTAGAAGCATGCAAATGAAATGAACATTTGCATCGGGTGTAGTGATTACTGGATCCTTCTGTGATGATAATGTCTCAAGTTATATGACTGTTGATTTTAGGCAAGTTACAAGAAAATATTCATACAATAAAAGTAATCTATTCTGCTTCTATTTAATCAGTGTGGAGAACGAGAAGTGTTTGTAACCAACCTCCCATTGAACTGATTTGTCTTTAGCCCTGTTCACAGGTTACAGTGAATGCACATACAGTCTATGTATACTTGATGTTTCTCTATATTTGTGTTGCATTGAATGTAACATGAAAATTTCTCCTGTACAGCTGAACATGTGGTTTAAACCCTGCATTTATCCAGGTATTGGTCCCAGGTTTCATTTTTTAAGTGAACGTACCCTGAGTCTTTTGTTCGAACAGATGTACGCACGTACTTGCAAATTGCATGTGCATTCACTGTCACATGTGAACAGCCCTATAGTCATATATAGTCATATAATCACTGCTGCTAGCATCACAGTCTTAGTTTGTGTCTTGTCTAAGCAGAGCTAAAGCTGGCAAATGAGAATAGAACAGAACAACTCTGTTCTTTTGTACCCTTGGCTCCACAGTGGCTGGGACAGGACAAGGAATACACACCCAATACTCCTTAAACCTTTGACCTTATCTACCTTACACTGCCTGAGCAAAAATGTGAGGAGATGGGAAGAGTTGTTAAGATATTCCAGTGCTTCCAAAGCTACTTGGAGCACACACAGGATACAGTCCAGCTTTGTTAAAATTGATGGGAGTCTTGTTAACTTAGTGGGATATAAATTTACACTTTTGGGGAATTACAAGTTAGACTACTGCATTATATATCTAGAACATTTCTATGCCACCTGTCCAGAGAATGTGCTCAAGCCAGTTTACAAAATCAAATCGAAACATAAAATGATGTAAAAACTGTAAACACTTAGCAAGCTATTAACCTGTTTATTGTCCACAAATGAAGAAACTTGTCCATCCTTGCTGAACCAGACGTCTTTGTTTCTGACAGTGTTTTGTTGCAGTTTTGAATACTAGAGCTTCAGTTCTCATTGGCAGCCATAGACTGCTCACTTTTCCAGCAAATTAGGTAAAAGCACAGCATATCAGCCTGTGTGTGCCACCTAATAATATCTACAGTAATCCCTGCAATCTGTTTTCCTTTTGGCATAATGTCTGCTGTCCAGTATTCTTCGTGGAGGCTTAATCAGATCTTTCCTCTACTTAGCAGGCTTGTTTGGTTCTGCCAGAGTTCAGTATGTTGCCGACTACTCCATGAGAATCGTGTTCCTCAATGCTGAGCCTTCCATCGTAATGACATATGACTCCACTCAGTGTTTGCATGCTATCTGGGCCCTTCGTAGAGTAAAACCAGAGGTAAGAAACCAATGGCCTGCATAGACCGAATACTGTCATGTTGAAAACAAATAAACTTATTTATTTATGTTATTTATAGTCCACCTTTCTCACTGAGACTCAAGGCAGATTAATGCATTCATAAATGTTACAGTCTGTGATACCTCACAATTTTACATGTCGCGAGTATGAAGTGAAGAGCTGGATTTATTGAGAATAGCTCATGAAGTTATCTGCAATCAGAGCAGCTAATGGCATATTTCCAGGGCTGCTCTGTTCTGCACAAGTGAAGGGGAGGGTAGAACTAGCCTGAAGGTGGCCACAGTACCCAAAGTTTCAAACACAGATGAACAAAATCTATTGAGGAAGAGTCAGCATGGGTTCTGTAAGGGAAGATCTTGTCTCACTAACCTGTTAGTGTTCTTTGAGGGAGTAAACAAACATGTGGACCAGAGGGACCCAATAGATGTTGTTTACCTTGACTTCCAGAAAGCTTTTGATAAAGTTCCTCATCAAAGTCTCCTAAGTAAGCTCAATAGTCATGGGATAAAAGGACAAGTCCTTTTGTGGATCAAAAACTGGCTAATTAAAAGGAAACAGAGTGAGTATAAATGGGCAATTTTCTCAGTGGAGGGAGGTAAGCAGTGGGGTACCGCAGGGATCAGTACTCAGTCCAATGCTTTTTAACTTGTTTATTAATGATTTGGAGTTGGGAGTAAGCAGTGAAGTGGCTAAATTTGCAGATGACACGAAGTTGTTCAGGGTGGTGAGAACCAGGGAGGATTGTGAGGCACTCCAAAGGGATCTGTCAAGGATGGGCGAGTGGGCATCAACGTGGCAAATGGGGTTTAATGTGGCCAAGTGCAAAGTGATGCACATTGGAGCCAAAAATCCTAACTATAAATACACGTTGATGTGGTCCGAACTGGCGGAGACCAACCAAGAGAGAGATCTTAGAGTCGTAGTAGGTAACTCAATGAAAATGTTGAGACTGTGTGCGACTGCAAGGAAAAAGGCCAATGCTATGCTGGGGGTTATTAGGAAGGGAACTGAAAACAAATCAGCCAGTATCATAATGCCCCTGTATAAATTGATGGTGCAACCTCATTTGGAGTACTGTGTACAGTTCTGGTCGCCACACCTCAAGGAAGATATTATAGCATTGGAAAAAGTACAGAAAAGGGCAACTAAAATGATAAAAGGGTTGGAACACTTTTCCTATGAAGAAAGGTTGAAGCACTTGGGGCTCTTTAGCTTGGAGAAATGACGGCTGAGGGGTGACATGATCGAGGTTTATAAGATTATGCGTGGGATAGAGCAGGTAGAGAAAGAAGTCCTTTTCTCCCTTTCTCACAATACAAGAACTTGTGGGCACTCCATGAAATTGCGAAGTACTTCTTCACCCAAAGAGTGATTACGTGGAATTTACTGCCACAGGAGATGGTGGCGGCTACAAGCATGGATGGCTTCAAGAGGGAATTAGATAAACATATGGAGCAGAAGTCCATCAGTGGCTATTAGCCACAAAGCATAGATAGGAACTCTCAGTCTGGGGCAAGTGATGCTCTGTAATCTTGGTGTTGGGGGGGGGGGCAACAGTGGGAGGGCTGCCTTCCCCCCACTGCTGGACCTTCTGAGGGCACCTGGTGTTTTTGGCCACTGTGTTACAGAGTGTTGGACTGGATGGGCCATTGGCCTGATCCAGCATTGGCTTTTCTTATGTTCTTAACATGAGGAAGATGGATGGATTAGACTTGTTAACTTAACACCAGTACTTGTCAACTATGTAAGGTGGAAGTAGGGTAAATTCCATGGCCCTTCCCCTAGTAACAGGAACCAGCCAATCAAGCTAGAAAGGAAAGTTTCATAATCTGTTTTCTGATTTGAGTAGGCTCTGGCTTGGTTGTTGAGGAATGTAGTGGATATAGTTCCTCATCCCATCTTTATGTGGTATGATTTCCTATCAGTTGTTGGAGTCATTTCCTCATATGTTAGAGTCCTTGTCTATTATCTTGTCCATTATCTTGTTGGTTTTAGGCGACTAGGCAATAGCTTCTGTTGTACTTCTCTATTCCTCTGAGAAGCTCTATTTCCTTTTCATAGAATGCCTTCTTTTGCTGAGGCAAGGGCCAGCTACCACAACTGGACAGGCAGAGTTGAGTAACACCACCTAGCAGGACTTGCGTTTAAGCTCCTTTCCACTCTGAATTGATTGCAGCAAACTCTTGAAGGGAGCAGAAATCCAGTCCTAGGTTGCTCACAATTTCTTGTTGTTGTTCAGTCTCACAGTTGAGTCCAACTCTTTGCGACCCCAAGGACCACATCACGCCAGTCTTCCATCGTGCTCCGGAGTTTGCTTAATTGCATGTTTCTTGCATTGGTAACACTGTCTAACCATCTCATCGTTTGCCGTCCCCTTCTTTACCTTCAATCTTTCCCAGCATCAGTGTCTTCTCCAGTGAATGCTCCCTTTTCATGTGGTGGCCAAAGTATTTGAGCTTCAGCTTCAGTATCTGGCCTTCCAGGGAGTAGTCAGGGTTGATTTCCTTTAGGATTGACTGATTTGACCTCCTTGCAGTCCAAGGGACTCTCAAGAGTCTTCTCCAGCACCATAATTCGAAAGCATCTATTCTTCAGCACTCGGCCTTCCTAATTGTTCAGCATTTGCAGCCATATAATCCATGAGCACCAGAACATCCCTGCTGGATGAGATCAGTGATCCATCTAGTCCATCATCCTGTTTCTCACAGTTGCCTCCAAAGACTTCCAGGAAGCCCCTAAGCAAGGAAATGAAGATAGCTGCACTCCCCTGTTTCTGCCTCTCCCTGCAACTGCACTGCACTGCACCTATACACGGAGGTTTCATTTAACTAGCTGGCTAATAGCCATTGCCAGACCTATCCTTCATAATTTGCTAGTGCTATTGATCATCACTATAGTTTGTGGCAGTGCACTGCATGACTTAATACTTTCCTTTTTCTGTATTGAATCTCGTTCTCCTTGATGCCGTCTGTTGACCCTGTTTTCTCCACAGCATGCATAGTTTTATAAACCTGTGTCATCATGGCCCCCTTTTAATCACCTTTTTTTCTGAATGAAACATGGTGTTTCATAGTTGAATGGTTATACTCCTGTAATTAGAAATTTCCACCCTCAGTCAGAGACTGAGGATACGAACGTTTGCAAGTTTCTTCAATGCTGCATAATAAACTCTGCATTTATACCAGTAGAAAAGAGCAAGAGTCCAGTATCACCTTTAAGACTAACAAAATGGGTATGAACTTTCATGAGTCACTGCTCACTTCTTCAGATACAGCTAGAATGGGAGTCCATCTGCCCTTGTATCTTGGAGAGTGGAGTGATTTCAGATGCTGAATGACAATAGCAGGCAAATGACAATAGCAGGAGTACTTGCTCTTTTCTACTGCTACAGACAGAATAATGTGGATATCCATCTTGATCTATCTGCATTTGTACAGTGAACCCACAGAAGCATGGATTAGACACAGATAAAGGGTTTTTTTGCTATTTTTCAGGTATCTCCCAGCTTGCTGGTGTTATATAACTGTAGACAGTGCTACTGTAGCTAAGGTGTCTCTTAAAAGCATGGTGCCCAGGAACATGTAATATTTTAAAAGTGCATCTTAAGAAGGTATATTAAATGTTTGCTGCATTAAACTGCATAGGCTGATTTTTATTTTATTTTTTTTACTTTTCAGGAGCGGAGTGCAGTCTTAAAGCTTTCAGAACAAGTGGGGACCCCTCAGCATGCAGCCACCAGCAGCTCTTTCACTGTCCAGCTCAGAAGTCTGTCTAAGGGTGATTCGCCTGTGGGTTCCCCTTTCCAGAATTACTCTTCGCTTCACAGTCAGAGTAGGTCGGCATCATCCCCCAGCATTCATTCCCGTTCACCTTCCATATCCAACATGGCAGCCCTTAGGTAAGTGGTGAGCTTGCACTGTTTAACCTCCTAGGGTTAAACTAGACGATTGCACATCACTGAGTCCACCACAGGAAAGCAGTATCATTTTAGATTTTTTTTTAATTTTTAAAAAATGCTGTGAGGGCCCACTTCTGCTGGGGACCATGGTGCAGAAGGATGAGGGGCTCCTGTCTTCACCCCACCCCTGTGATAGTGGGGGATACAGGATCCACTCATCTCCCTATGGTATTTCTGAAAGTAAAAAAATAACAATCCAAAATGGCATTATGTCTCTGTGGTGGACTCAGGGATGCAGTATCATTTAATTTGGCCCTTAATAAGGATTATATGGCTATCGCATGTGGGTTGCCCATATCTGATGTTTACCTCTTTGTTACTGAAGGGGGGAAAGATGACTTTCCCTGCTGGGAAACTTCCTTAGTCTGAGCACCTGGTACTGGCTGTTACCACTCAAGACCTCCTGAACACATCAAGACTGACCCACAGTACTAGTCCAATACAGAAATAACTGGGTATAAACCCTGGAGAATATCTTATGGAAAACTTTGTAGCCTCCATGATCTAGCTCACAGGGAAAAGATTAAGAGAAGAATCCCAGAGAAATAGATTGTACTAAACAAAGCCCAAACACAGCCAAGACAATGTCATTATTTTTAACAAAAAGTTTATTACTGAGGGAGAAAAATAAAAATGGGATTGAAAGGGGCAAAACACCGTACAAGGGAAGAAAACCACACAACACACACTTTCAAATAAAAACAATAAAGTTGATATAACTCAGCTAAGTACATGTTACGTAGGTTGTAGTAAGTTCCTCAGAGCATGTACAGAGTTATATGCAGTACCAAGATGGCAGAGGAGTCCATAACCCTTATACACTGTTCTTGAGGTCACCAGATTTCACATTGCTGTATCTGGGATCAAAGACAGATCCAGAAGTCCCAGATATTTATGTGCAATGGAATCTGGCCTTAAGCCAGTCTCCTCTCTAAGGTTGACTAGCTGGTTTAGTCAGTCCAGTGTAAAGGCTCATCTCTGGTGTCAGAGGTCACAGTTAAGAGTCAGAAAATTACTTAAATGATAGTCCCACCCCACAGGTAGTGGTTGATAGACTCTGAACGTCCATGACAAACAGTGGCTCTTGTTCCAACCAGTCCTTCTATTGCCCAAAAAGGATTACATTTGACTGTGTGGCCCAATTTTGAATGGAAATTGTGAAGTACTCAGTCCAGAGACGCCTTCAAGTGAAATCAGCTCATGGTTTATTAGGAGGTTCAGGAACACATGTCTGAGCTGGGCTCAGGGGTCTGCTTATATGCGCATCTAAACTGCACCCCCGGCCTCGCCCATACACTCTGATAGGATTAAGTCTCCCCAGATCATTGGTCTCTATTTGTATCCTGGCTGACCGATAGGTCTGAATCACAATCCAGCTAGTCTATTGTGTTCTGGAGCAAAGCTCTGTCTGTGCCTGGCCATATGCTTGCCGCATGGCCAGACCGCATGGCCGGACTGCATGGTTGGACCACATGGCGGTCGCCATTAGAACACAACAGAAATGAATGGGTTATTCTGATGTAATCCTCAGGGGTCCAAGATCCCAAATACACTTGAGCTCTAGTAATGTTTTAGGTTTTCTTTCATACTTTGACATTATGAAACTGGGATTTCCAGATTCTGGCAGGCCTTGTTCCAGAGATTCATGCCCCCTTGAAGTCTGTGTCTCTTCCATTGTTCATCAGTTCCTGGCCAGCCCTGAAGAATTTGATCTTCAGAATTATTGTTGTTCATGCAGCACTGCTGTGACCTGGATGGCCCAGGCTAGTCTGGTCTCAGAAGCTAAGCACGGTTGGACCAAGGGAGTACTTGGATGGGAGACCACCAAGGAAGTTCTGGGTTGCTATGCAGAGGCAGGCAACAGCAAACCACCTGTATTTGTCTCTCACCTTGAAAACCTTATGGAGTTGCTGTAAGTCGGCTGCGACTTGACAGGATTTTCCACCACCATATAATGCTATCAGTATGCATAAATTCTGTATTGACAAGCAAAAATGGCAGGTTGCTCAGCCCTTAAGGAACATACAGTCTAAATTTTAGCAGTAAGGAAGAACACAGCATTTTGTCTCTTGTTCCCTAAAGAATCCCGTTTTCCCACCCTAAGCTTTTAATTGATGTTTCTCTGTGCGTATGGGTGTGTGTGTATGTGTGTGTGTATGTATTTTACTTTCGTGTTTAATTCGTTCTTTGATGTGATCTTCATAGTTTGCTGCCTTAGTGGCTCTGATTGGGCTGAAAGGAAGGATATAAATCTTGCAGCTAAATAACAGTTGTAAATAATAAGAGGAGAGGCAAAATCTGACCAAACGCAGTTATACAGTTTTTGTTACTGCTGTTGTTTCTAGTAATATTTTTTTTTACAATACACAACCTTAATTGGCATACAAAGTAATATTAATGCTTAGATTGTGATGCAGAGAATTCCACATATGCACCTTAATATCTTCTCTGCACTGAGGAATGGTGCCAGATTTACATCATGGCTGTGGTCCCAGTGCTGTTTTGGATGTTACTCTAGTCCTCAGAGCTGCTTTGATTCCCCTTCATGGAGAAAAGTGGGATTGTGATAATGATGATGATGATAATAGTAATAATAATAATAATAACAACAACAGTAATAATGTGTTTACATGTTTATATATATTCATTTGTATTTTAATACTTGCTTTTAAGTTATGATTGTTTGCTGTCTTGAGAACCCTGAATTGGGTGGGAAAGTGGCATACAAACCCTTATTGGGTTGGATCCAACCAAGTATGACTTCCTCACCTCCCTGCTCCAGCTGTAGCCCCAGATGCCCCTGAGTACTGTTCCTGGGGGTAGGGGGGTGGGGGTAGAAAGCTGCACTCTGCAGATGAAATGTTCCATTGATCTAACCCATTGTACGGTAGGCCAATATTATTCCCATATTACCTATGTGAAAGCTGAATTTGAAAGGCAGAGCTGAGATTAGAATTTGGGGTTTCCAACTCACAGCTTTCTTTCTACAACATTAGGCGGCACTAGCTTGAACCTCTAATATTAGTTCTGTTACATCCAACTCATCATGGAAAAACATTCACTCTCTATTTGCAGCCGGTCTCATTCCCCTGCGTTAGGGGTTCATTCTTTCTCAGGAGTGCAAAGATTCAACTTTTCTAGCCACACACAGTCTCCAAAGAGGCACAGCATTTGCCAGTCTCCAAACAGCACTTCCACGGACTCCATCTTTACACCAGAAACTGAATTGATTGTGCCAGAGCTTTGCATAGACCATCTATGGACTGAGGCCGTCACAAACATAAGGTTTGGAAGCAATGGTCTTAATAGTGTTTACAAGGTTTTTTCTGCTATTGAAATTCTGCTTGAATTACAACTGTCCTGTGTTTAGAATAGACAAGCCAAGTACTTGAAATCATTCGGGACTCACTGCTGTGTATATAGTCTTGAACAAAAAAAAAGGGTGGGGGAGACCTCTGTGGGAAACCAAAGAGACTACTGAGTACCAGAGGCCACACAAAAGAAAGGGCTGATACACGAATTTGCACACTAACCAAATGTTAATATATACAGTGCAAAAAGTACAGTGTAATTATTGAAAGTCTCTGTATACTGGGCACAATACAGTGAAGCATGACCATTCAAAGATAAAAAATTTAGTACATAATACGGCAAGTTATGACTATTTGTAAGGCATAGCAATTGACAGTCTGCTGGCTATTTAAGGCACCATTTTGATATCTTCTTCAGAATTGTTTCTGTTACAGTCCCATTGCAGAATGGCCTTGACCAGTTGTTGCAAATTGCCTATAAAAGACAAGAGTCAAAACATCTTATTAACTTATTAACAGCAGAAAAAAATTATACTTACTATTTATCAGCCAATCATAGAGGATTAATTAGTGTATTTAAATCACATATCTTTAACACATAAAGTATAAACCAATTACTAGAAACCAGCAGGAACTCATTAGCATAATAGGCCTACCCAACACCAGAAACTCATTAGCATATTAGGCCACACCGCGACAGCACAGCTCATTAGCATATTAGATGGGGGCTGGGAAAGCACAGGGCAGGCATAGAAGCTTGCCCCCCCCAGCTTCTCCACCCCACTTCAACATCACCTTTCTAGTCTCCCCCCCCCCCCGAACCAGAGGGCTGGGGAAAGGCGCTGCTGAAGCATCACCTTTCTAGTCTCCAATCCCCGCCCCCCCCCCCCCCCCCCGAACCAGACAACCAGGGAAATGCGATGCTGAAGTGCCTGGGAAAGAAAAGCATTTTCAACATGCCTGGGTTCCCTGCCTGCCTTTTTCCAGCTGCCACAAGTCAGCTAGAGAAGGGAAGGCAGAGAGAGCCTTTTTCATTGTCAATTTCACTCTCAGCTGACTGGCAGGGAGTGAAATTGACAAGGAAATCCCAAAGGGCTCCCTAGAGGGAAAGAGGGCATTTTAACATGCCGCCTTTCCCTCTTGTGCGTAACCTGGGGAGGGCAGTGTGCTCTGTAGCCACACATGCCAGAGGTTTTGGTTGTAGGTGTGGCCAACTCAGGAGCCAGCCGGAACTCTGTTCCTGTGCGTTCCTGCCCAAAAACAGCCCTGCTAGAAACAACAGGAATGGAAGGGTGCAATGAAAAGATATGAAAGAGCTCACACTAAGAAATTCAGAAATACCTGTGATCCAATTTCTCACGTCTAATTCTGAAAATCTTGCATGTACAGGTCTAATAACAAAGAGGCCAAGGTGAATGAGAATTGCATCATTCCTACATATGTGTGAGTTGAGGAGCCAAAATTTAAAGGGACAGTAGACATATAAAATTGCTGTGTCATGATGACTTGAATCTTTTCAAAGCAGCAGCAAAGGAGAAAGATGTATTGCATAAAGGCAATCAAATCCAGACAATTATTGAGGCCCTTAGGAGATAATGTGTCTAATAAAAAAATCCTTAAGGCCTTTCTCTGAAATAACAACTTGTCAATATTATAAGATTAATGAGGCCTAGATTGAATCTCCTCAATGACAAAAAATTTAAAATCAGTAGGTTGATGGTGTTTTTCAACAAAATGTTTCATTAAGGGAGTGTCAAAATTGAGATTCCTAAATTTGTTATGATGCTCGGACACTCTATTTATAAAAGGATGGTTTGTTGCTCCCACATATAATAGATTACATGGGCATATTAAAACAACTTGAGAAGGTAAACAATAGGAGAAATGGTTTTTGGTGAAAACTTTTTTCTGATGTGTGAAGCTTTTAATCTGAGCTGCCTGGGCATAGCTAATGCAGAGGTAGTTGAGAAGCACCTGGTTGCATTAAATGAGTTCAAATCCCCTGGGTCAGATGGTATGCACCCAAGAGTGCTCAAAGAACTTTCTAGAGAGCTTGCGGAGCTTTTGCCCATCATCTTCCAGACCTCTTGGAGGATGGGGGATGTGCCACAAGACTGGAGGAGGAGAGATGTTATTCCAGTTTTCAAAAAAGGGAGGAGGGATGACCCAGGAAACTACAGGCCAGTCAATCTGACCTGGAGATCAAGCACTGTGAGGAAAAGCTAAGGGACATGGGAATGTTTAGTCTGGAGAAGAGGAGGTTGAGGCTAAGTACATGGTTGCTCTCTTTAAGTATTTGCAGGGCTGTCACTTGGAGGAGGGCAGGGAGCTGTTCCTGTTGTTCAACAATGGAATTAGCTACCTAGGGAGCCGGTGAGCTCCCCCTCACTGGTAGTCTTTAAGACCCTTCAAAATAGGCAATGCCTCCACTGTCTTCAAATCAGCCCGTACCAGTAAATCTGTAATGGGTTGTGAATTCTTAAAGCCAATAATAGACTGTGCCTCACAGGATAAAATATTGTTTAGAAGATACCAATGCTTGAGAATTATACTCTTAATCTGTAAAGCGAGTGAGGAAAATTCCAGTGAAAAAAATATTGCACCTTCCTTGGCCGAGGACAGACTGGCAATCTGAAGTGGGGCAGGCACGCTTCGCAAACGGAGGAAAGGAGCACGTTCAGACATGCGCATCTGCCCATCGGCTCCGTTGCGTACTTACCCGTCTCCCAGCCGCTTTCCTTCCGCTTTACCCGGACACCGGTTTTTCCCAGTGTTCAGGGGCCTTCCTCCGCATGCCTCCCGCTTCCAAACAGTGTGAACTGGAAGAAGCGGGAGGCATCCGGAGGAAGTGTGAACGCACCGGCAAAAAGTTTTACGCATATGCGCATGTGCGCATATGCGCATGTGCAAAAAACATCAAAGGAAAACAAAAAAAAAGTGCAGCGGCACGCGCGAGCCGCGCGCGCTGGCTATGCGGCAGTCTGAACTCTCCGTGGCAGTCTGAATGCTCCGTATCGCCGCTGATCCGCATTGCTCTGGCCAGTGTGAATGGCCAGCTCCGTGGGTTTTTTCCCCCGCTCCAGTTCCCTCCGCTTTGCCTCCGCTTCAGATTGCCAGTCTGTCCTCAGCCCTTGTTGGGCTTGGAACGGGAAAAAAAGATCCCTCCTTGATTTGCAGTTAGATTGATTTGAGGCTGATGTCACTACTCTGTTGGGATATCCGTGCTGTTAAAATTTCTGAGCCATGGACTTGGCTTCACCAGAGTAGACAGAAGCAGATGAAGTATTGTGTTTAATATGCAGAAAATTATTGAAAGGAAGGTCTTTGCACTGTATGTATTAATATTTGGTTTGCCTCTGGTACTCAGTACCCTCTGTAATCTTGAACAGCCAAGTAAACAGCTTCAGAGTCATATTTTTAGAGTCATTTTTTAAAGGAAGGTCCCTTGCTCTGTAGAAAAGAACCTACTGTGTTTGTTAAAAGTAACAGGCTCTGTGCTTGTGGTAAACATCTCTAGTAGCAGAAATGAGAAGGGAGAACCATGGCACATTCGGTAGCTTGTTGAGGACAAGCTTGTATGATAATAAACATGAGGGCTATCTAAGGTTTTCATGCTCTTGGGATACTCCAGGGTCCCCCCCGCCCATGTATTTTAAATACTACTTTAGACTGGAAATCCCTAGTGGTCAGATAGCTTCTTTCTTTTCCAGTATTAGGCTAATTCTTTTGACTTATCCTATAGTCATTGGATTTATTATTTGAATGTTGATAGGGAGAAAAACTCTCAAGCATCCAAAGTATTCATTACGACTGACCTTTGTGGGCAAAGGTTTTTGTGCTACCTAGTGGAATCCCAGCTCCAGTTGCGGTAAGTCTGGTCAGGTATGCCGAGTTACTTCTGTGGCTGTTTTGAACTGTTGGGTAAATATATGGGATGTATAACAAAAGGAGATGAAGTGTTCCTACTCCACACTTAGTAAAAATCTGCAGCATTTGTGGAAAGACACATTAAAATGAAGTTTAGTGTCTGTTCCTGCCCCCACATCAATCCCCAGTGTAACATTTCTAGCCAGCTCAGAGTATTAGGACACATCTTGTCCAATACAAACAGAATTAAGGATGACTGATCCCATCGGATAAAATAATTCATTGATTATTGTTGTTATTTTTAAAAATCAGTTAATTGATCTGCAGTGGGAAATCTGTCCACTCAGACATCAGATCAAACTGTGCTTTGAGCTTCCAAATGTATTACCAGCAAGCCATTGTTTGTTGTTGCTTATCTGCTTTTATTTCCCATCTGCTCAGCACTTGCATTTCTAAGGTTCAGGGGTCATTGGCGGTTGGATCCAGACTCACTTCTCCATAGGCGTAAGGATTATCAGCCTACAGAGGGATATTTTTCTGTCTTCCCACTGAAATGCTCCCCCAATCCTGCTCTGTGGGGGCCCTCTCCCCCAGCAACAGGATTGGGGGGGCACTTTTGGGCTGCTGCAGGGGACGGGGTAGAGAGAGGGAAAATCACATTCTGAGGGCTGAAATCTTTGTGTCTGTGGGAATGTCTTGGCTGGATCCAACTCATAGTAAACACAAAGAATGACTGTCAAACCCAGTTCAAGCCATGGTTTCTCCATCAGTGGAGGAGGAGACCTTGAAGACGGGCCTTTCTGCTAAGGCAGGAGCATGTTAATCCCTTTAACCTTCCAGTGAGAACAGCTCCTCCCCAGCCGTGTTTCTTCAAGCCAAGCTTTCTGATTCTGGCTTGCAGGCCGATTACAAGCCTTGCTTTGTTAATTCAGATGTCCTGCCAAACCATAGCTAAACTTCCTTAACCATAGTGTGGTATGCTGTCTGAACAGAGTCCCTGTCATAACAAGATGCTTCTGCTTTCAACTTACTACATTTATAAATTCTGATCAAAAGTTGGCCATTAACAGTTCTCTAAATTGATCTTGATTTTTAGAAAAACGGCTGTGTAAATCTTGTCTCACTATACCACAGACATTTCTTATATACAATTTTTGCCTGAAATATTCTCTTTCCTCGTGTTTAGTTGTGTGAAGTTTCAAGAGAGTAATGACATGTCGCAGTTAATTTTCGGAGCTGTTACCAACATCCAGGCAAAGGATGCAGCTCCGGTAGAAGTATGTATGGAACTGGGAATATAAATGACATTGATCTCTTTTGGCAACATTTGTTCAGGTGCCAACTGTTTCATACCCTCTTTTTGATATTTACAGAGTGTTGACACAATGTTGGTCCTGGAAGGCAATGGGAATTTAGTTCTGTATACGGGAGTGGTTCGGGTAGGTACAGCATTGTTTTCAGTTAACAGCCTTTAAAATCTCTTGTGCGTTCTGATTCGTAGACTGGTCTTTGTATCTGTATGCTTTTCAGTCTCGCGTGAGCCTTTTCCCTCTTTAATTTGCTTTCTATATATTTGTGTTCGGGTTTTGTTTTTCCTTCCGATTTTTCTTTATTTCTATCTTGGATTTGTTTTCCATTTCTGAGAATGGGTCCTGTTAATCTTGATTGTCAGCGGAAGGCGTTGGCTGGTGTGCCTTGTTTTTGGTCCTCCATAGGGACTGGTTGCCCATTGTGTAGGATGGGATGCTGGGCTAGATAGCCCAATGGTCTGATCCAGCAGGGCTCTTCTTATATTCTCACCTCATATCCATTCTCATTCTTCTTCAATCCTATCCAATATTTCTTCATTAGTTTTCCTTCTGCCCAATTCACTTTATACATGCTTCTCCAAAACCATCATTCAGTCTCCTCCATGCTTCATATAAAGCTGTATTCCTTGTGAATGAATTTAGTACTCTTTTTCTGAGAGTTATATTCAATAAATTCAATAAATAATAATTCCTCATGTCAATAAGCATTTTTAAAAATGTTTGTTTTGGCATTACTGTAGTCTCATTAGCAAAGCACAGCCAGTTTGTTTCCTTCCTGTTTACTCTGCTCCCTGGGATGATTTGACCAACACAGCCACATTTAACTTTAGAAGGGGTAACTTCTTTCAAATTAGGGGGCTTGTGAAGAAGAAGAAGCTGAAAGGAAAGATAAGGAGGGTCATATCCCTTCAGGAAGCTTGGAGACTATTTAAAACAACAATCCTAGAAGCACAGATAAAATGTATACCGCAGGTTAGGAAAGGTACAAATAAGTATTTTAAAAAGGCCTGCATGGTTAATGAACAAAATAATGGAAGCAGTGGAAGGTAAGAAGGATTCCTTTAAGCAGTAGAAGGCTACACCAAGTGAGGTAAATAAAAAGCAGCACTGGACTAGACTAAATGAACTGGACTAGATGGACCACTGGTCTGATCCAGCAAGGCTCTTCATATGTATTTTTATGTTCTTGCTTTTTAATGGGGTTAGAGATTTTTTTAGATGCCTGTAGTCCATTTTTGTTGTGGACTTGTCTTTCTTCTTATATCTCCTCAGTGAAAGGTGCTGGAGACTTGGGTTTTTTTAAATGAAAGCTGGAATCCAGAGAACTTGTTACACATAATGTCATAGCATTATATCAATGTAACAATATTCAATTGCCGATTTTTTTTAAAAAAGGGAAAAAACCAATTGGTGCAGGGCGGGTTGTGTGTGTGGCTGCTGCTGAGGGACTGGGATAGGGAGACCTGCCTTGTGGAGGCCCCATTAGAGTCATGCTGTATTGGCAGCTGCAGCAGCAATGGGGGAAATAACACGTATGTGTAGCTGTGTGAAAACCACTACTGGCTTGCGTCCACCAGAGCATTTCTGTGGATGGAAGGATTAGCACCTACATAGCGCACTCATGTTCCCAAGGTGCAAAATTTTTGGACACATTTTGTACTGTAGTTGAGGGGAGCAAGGAAGTCATACTCTGTGGGTGGAAATTCTTCTTTCTGTGGAAACACTCTGAGGGATCCAAGCCATTATGTTGTCATATGTAAACATCAAATTTAGGAATCAGGCACATTTCTGTGTATTACTGTCCCCCCAAGAGCTCAGGGTGGCATACACAATTTTCTTTTTGAGATTTAAAAAAACCATTAACTGACAAATTGCAATAGTGTTATAATAGTTTACTTATTTTAAATAATTAAAATGACTATAGTGGTTCAAGGGTACAAAATGGCTGTCACCAAGACAGAGGAAATGTGGAGCGACCCACTGTGTGGGAGCCCTGTTGCCACTGCACTCAATCAGCAGTGAAGGAACCCTGTGGACTTGTCACCCTGTGGAAGTTCCCTTGGCCTAAACACTGCCAGTGTTGAAACTGGGCTTACAGCTCCCATGAAACTTTACTCAGCCTTTCTATTTCTTGTCCATTACAAGGTAGGAAAGGTTTTCATCCCCGGTTTTCCTGCTCCGTCCCTGCCATTGTCCATTTCAAACCAAATGCCGTGCCCAAGCACTCCTTTGGACAATATCAACACTCCTTCCAAGTCTTCGAATAAGCACCTTGGTCCCTTTGATGAGGTAAGGGATATAAAAATTTCTTTTTTTATTATCCTGATATCTTTCTGAGTGTGTGTGTGAGAGAGAAGCAAGAGAGATGGTAGGGGCATGCATGCGTGCATTCATGCACAGTATTATGGATCTCTTGGGGGTCAAAGTTAAACACAGAGTGGTTCAGGAATTCTGTCTCGCCAGATCGTAGCGTACTTACTAGCCACTAACAAAAGTCATGTTCTACTTCTTACTGGGTTGAACCAAAATATCACAGAACAGTTTGCAAAATTTCAAGTTCTTCTGAACTCTGTCAGACTAGATGGTAGGAAAAAAAGAGGAGGGAGAGAAAGGTCTCTGGTCTGCAGCTTGAAGTCCTGCAGACGTAGTGAGATGAAGCGACACTGAAACTTTTTGAGAACAAGGAGGGGAAAATGGCAGTGTCCATTAGGGAATTTAAAAGCCAGTGATGAATCATATGCATCTGCAGCACAAAAGAGAAGGCACAAGTCCCTTAAAAGGCTGAAAGAAGATGAGAAACATGGTGGTTTTTGTATTAAGAAAACAGGAGATTAATTTAGATGATGCACTAGATATAGAATCTGGGGTAGCCAAACTGGATAATTTTATGTAGCGGTTGGTAGGTAAGACTCCCCACTCCCCCAAGTAATACCACATCCTAGATCATCTTCCTTCAATTAAAGAATCCCTCTGTTAGATGACTAATAACACAACCCTTTTCACAGTTACTTTAGTGTAAGCATATTTCTTTCAATGGGCTCAGATTGGAGTAACTTTGGATAGGATTGCATTGTAAATTCAGTATTTTCCAACATACACAGAGAATCTAGGTAATAATTGTATCAATTGGTTGCTTCTAACAAAAGGTGCCATGTGACTTCTGTGTTTGGAATTTTTCTGTGGATCAGTCAGCTACCTACTTCCTCTGTCCTTCTTGGCCACTGATGGTGTTTTAGCTTCAGACAGTCATTAGAACTTCCTCTTACCATCCCAGAAACTTTATGTCTGCTTGATGAACATGGAGCGGATGCTTTGTTATTAGAGTTTTGTGGAGAGGAATCAGGACAAAGGAATCTTCTGATTGAGGGTTGGAGGATTTTGCAAGAAACAGTGGGCATTCTACTAAGTCCATAGGTTTGTGCAGATGTTTCTGGGTGGTCTACTTTCGGTTAGCAGTCACATCTGGATTGTTACCACTCTGAAAATGGTTATAAAATGCTTTGTTTAATCCTGAATCTGGGCCTCTGGAGACAGTTGAGAAACTTGCTAAACATTACATCAAAAATTGTCCCATTTTCAGCAGGGAGTGTTGTCGCCTGTTCCAGAACTGAGGGATTCTTCCAAACTTCAAGACTCCTCTTATATTGATGACTGCACTTTCCAGCAGCTTGCAACATTTATTCATTCTGTGAGAGATCCTGTCCAGAACAGAGTAACTCTGGTAAGCACAGTTCCTTCTAAGCTGCGCTAGGGGGTGCTGGCTCACAGAATTTTAACAGGCTGCTCAGGGTTGTGAGCTTCTGTGAACAAGACATTTTTTCCTCTGCATTGGAAACAATGGAGGATGGGGCACCTCCTTCTAGGGCCCATAGAATTGGATCCCCTGATCCAAACTTTTTGAAACCTTGGGTGGGGGGGTGTTGAGGAGAGGCACCAGCAGCTATGCTGCAAATTTCGTTCCTTTACCTTAAAAAACAGCCCTCCCCTGAGCCCCAGATACCCCCAGATCAATTCTCCATTATAGTCTATGCGGCCTATCGACTATAATGGTCCCCATAGGCTACAATAGAAGTGGGAAATAGTTTTTTTGCACACTCCTATTATGCTTTTCAGTATGATTTGTAAGCTGTCTTGAGTCACAGGAGAAAGTGGAATATAAATGTTTGGATAAATAAGTAGTTTGGGCAGGCTGATAACATTTAAGCAATTTCCTGTTAGTTAGGTTAGGTTGGGTTCTGACAGTGATTGTTCCTCCTCTGTTATACTTGACCTGTAATGCCACTTGTCATATTTCACTTTAAAAAAACACAACCCACCCCCCAAAACAGACTGCAAGAGTCCCCCCTCCCCCCGCAAGTGCTGGTATGTTTTCTAAGGCTCAGCACAAGGCAATGGTCCAAGGTTAGGTCCACCAATAAAATGGACTGGGGTAGGTAGACCTATTCCCCGGAGGCCAGGTCTACCAGTATAGTGGAAAGAGATGGGTGAAAATTGACTTGATTCTGTTTTTAATGGTTAAATTATTCTTAAAATATTGTTTAAATATAATTTAAAAGAATTTATTCCGAGATTTTTACAAGGTTATGGAAGTAATCTTCTAAAAAACTAATTTATGCGATAGTCAAATGTATACTTGCTCACAACTTTAATGCTACTAGCTTTTTACACTCACGAGGTAGAATTTCTGCTCACAACACTGGCATTTAAGGGAACATAGCTGGTAAACCTACACCAGTCACTCTCCAATGTGATGTAGTTTGCATTTGGGGTGTAGATAGCCTACTGTCAAATAGCTGCTCCTCTGTGAACCTGCTTTGGGCAAGTCACCATATCTCAGCATAACAAAATTTGAGTCCACTGGCATCTTTAAGACCAACAAAGTTTTACCCATGGTATAAGCTTTCGTATGTATGCACACTTCTTCAGCTACATGGAAAAAAAGGATTCAGTGGACTTGAATGTTGTTCTGTTGCTTCAGACCAACATGACTACCCACCTGAATATATCTCAACATAGTAAGGCTAAAGCAATTTGGAGGAAGAAATGGGTCCACCTGCGCATTGTGACTATGTGAGGGGAAAGTGTTTGTTACTGGGTGGAGGGCAGATGCTCTAAAACTCTGGAACACCTTGTCCAAGGAGTCTATTTTGTTTCCTGTTCTTCAGATTTTTAACAGAGCTGGCTCTGAGGTTGTAATTACCTAGTTTGGAACACAAACTTTGACTGCTTATAATGGCAGCCCTCAGTCCGGCACAGACATTAAGAACCTGTGAGTTCTTCCATGCCATAGATAATAACTTGAGTGAGAAGAACCCTTCCCCCACTCAGCAACTCCCTTCTCTTCACCTAAATTTACCTGGAAGCGGGGAAGGGACAATGGTGGTAAGGTCTGCCTCAGGAGGTCTTTGCCTCCTTCTACTCTCTCCTCCCCTGGACTCAGGGGTGCCCTGAAGAAATGCATTTCCTAGACCTGGAACACTGCTTTTGCAGTCTCATAGGCATTGAGGGGCACACAGCAGAGGCCTTTGGAGAAAGACTATATCACTATCAGGTAATTGTGATGGAGAGTGGTATGGGGCAGAGTTTAGAAGAAGAAGAAGAAGAGATTGGATTTATACCCCGCCCTCCACTCCCCAAGGGAGTCTTAGAGCGGCTTACAAACTCCTTTTCCCTTCCCCACCCCACCCCACAACAGACACCCTGTGAGGTAGGTGGGGCTGAGAGAGCTCTTTCCCAAGCTGTCCTTGAGGGAACAGCTGGTACAGAGCTATGGCTTGCCCAAGGTCATCCAGCCAGGTGCAAGTGGAGGAGTGGGGAATCAAACCCGGTTCTCCCAGATTAGAGTCCGCGTACTTAACCACTACACCAAACTGGCTCTCCTGTTTAAGGCCTCATGGGTAAGCTGGAGTAGCCGTGCTAGGTCCATTGTACAAGTGATGAAACCATCAGGAGCATGGTGGTTTTGCTAAATCTGGCATCACGTTCAGATAGAAGCAAGATATTTTTTACAGAGCTGGGGGTGTCATCACTTCTTAGGTTCCACTGGCAGTTTTTTGGTTAGGCAATTTGTTCAGGATTTTGTTTAACTCAAAGACTGATTTAAGTATTTTTTTTCATTGTCCTGTAATTCTTTCCACATTGAGCATTATTGAAAGTTACTGGCTGTTGTCTTATCATTTTAACAATTGATTTTCATCTTTGCTGCCTTGAATGATTTTTGGAAAGTCAGAATATAGACTTTGAAGATACCTACAGCTTGGGATAAACCATCATTAATATTGTGCTGTGTGATGCAGAATTAATTCTGTCTGGAACGCTGTTGCTCTTTTTTTTACACTTGTATTTTCATCTCACAGGACCTTAGTAATGGCTCAATGGTTAGAATTACCATTCCTGAAATTGCAACTTCGGAATTAGGTATGATTTGGAATTCAGTAAATAGAATTCATTCTTTGCTCAGAAAGCTACTTTGGAGTCTTAAATGGGGCTTACTCCCAGGAACTGTGCTTGTCTGTCTGTTAACTGATGAATAGAACTAGTGAGTGGGCTGCAGAGTCCTTGCTGCTTTCTGCATCTCCCCACCCCTCTCTTGCACAAGCTGTCTCTGCCTATTGGAATCATTGGGAAGATTATCACATGGTTGAAGACCAGCCAGGTTTCCCTTTATTTCTAAGCTTGTTGTTGAACTTGGGTAGCAAGCCCCACTTATGACGCAGCCTGAACTGCTTGTAGGAAGAATAATTGTTGGGGAGGGAGCACACGGTCACCTAGTCTGCTCCCTAAACCTCTTAGTTAAGAGATCACTGAGATTACAGTTGTACCTGCTGAGCCCACTTAAAATTGATTGAACGGCTCACTAACAAAAAAAAAGTTAACAATTGTTTTTCTTCTCTAAACAGTTAAAAGATGTCTGCAAGGCATTAAGTATATCCTGCCCAAAGAGGTGGCAGCGCAGATGCTTGTCAGGTGGTATAATGCTTACAATGCACCAGGAGGACCAAGTTATTACTCCGAGTGGAACTTATTTGTCACCTGTCTCATGAACATGATGGGCTACAACACAGATCGAGTGGCATGGACCCAGAATGTAAGCAAATGTGCAGCGTCACCACTGGATTTTACTCTTAAAGTCATCACTTGAGATAGGAGTAATTTCCCCACACATTCGGACAGCAGGTCCAAATAGCTTTGGCTGTGCAGCAGACAGACCTTATTGCTACTAACAGTGGAGATCATATTAGACTCCTTCCAGAAAGTTTGGTTTTCCCCATCTCACATCTGGTTAGAATTTGTGCGAGTTGTGAATGGAGCACATAACCGGCAGAGCTTTTCTAAGCAGAGTTACCACCTTTCCAAGTCTCTTGAAGCCAGTGAGCTTAGAAGGGTGTAACCCTCCTTAGGATGGCAGCGTACATTCCTTGGCTTTGTGTGGATGGCTGTAGATCTCAGAGTAAAATGTCCTTTACAAAGTCTCTGCAGTTGTAAGTTTGGAATCTTTTTATGGTACTTAGTCATGACAGAGACTTTTCTTGACGTTGCATTAACTAACTTGAATGACTCTATTCTCGGGGCGTGCTGTGATTGTTAGAGGATGATCTGGGGACTGGATGTGTAGTTTCCTAAACAAATAGTGAAATTGGGCAGGAGCCTTAATTAAGTAAACTTGGTGCTGTTTATCCATGCAGGCTTCAAATGTGTGAAGTACATGGACTAATGCATAGTATTTCTTACAAATACACACATTTATATATTACAGATGTTAATATACAAACTCCACAAACAGACAAGTATGGAGTATCTCTTTTTCTTGCCATTTGAAATGGTGTCTCAACTCTAACCGTTCTGCCTTGAATGACTTGCTAGGAGTTTAGTCTCTTGACAGAGTCTGAGTTCCTTAATTTTTGTTGACACACACAAACCGCCTCACCATGTTAAGGTGTGCTTCCAAGAGGCTGTATATCAATAATATCTACCATGTGTGGAAATGCTGCATGTCGCCTTGGCTTTTACAGATTTATTTCCATGATTTGAGTTTAAAAAAAAATGAAAATCAGTTGTCTTTACAATTCTTTTCTTTCTTTTTCACTTTAGCTTGATTTCGAAGGGTCCCTTTCCCCAGTCATTGCTCCGAAGAAAGCCCGGCCCTCAGAGTCAGGATCTGATGAAGTAAGGAGAGAATGAATTAATTGGTGATTCCTGACAGAATAGAGACTACAAAACCATCCCATTTGAGAGATGTTGTTTCTCTAGGCTTGCAGACTGAACTTAAGCCACTGTTTTCAGTGGTGGCCTCTAACGAACTGAATCACATAGAAGTGATGAGATGAATGTCAAGGATTAAATGACAAATTAAACACTAAGACAGTACTGGATCTGGATGGCATTACACCTGAGTATTCTTCAGGAAGTCAGATATAGGATTATTTATCTACTTAAGTGGGTTAGAGAATGTTTAGATGAAGTAGCATCTCATGTCTGAGGAAGCTAGCCCTTGCCTATAAATCTAATGCCTGGTGTTACTTTTAACAGGCCATAGGTCTTTTTAAATGAAGTGGTTCATCTTTATATGCATCTTTCAAGAATCTTTTGGAGTCATTTGGGAAAATTCTTTTTAATTCACTGGTTCGAATTTTCTTTTTATTAAAGGACAAAGTAGGACACACAATTCAGGATACATGATTACCCCAAATTATCTTTCTGTTTTTATAGGATTGGGAATATCTGCTAAATTCAGATTATCATAAAAATGTTGAATCTCACCCTTTGGCCAAAGCTCTGCAGCTGGATCCACTGGAAATGAAATTCCCAAAGGACAATCTTTCACCCAGCCACAGCTTGGATTCCTCTACTCTTCTCTTCCCCCATATCCCAACCATCTTCTGTGTACTCCATCTAATCTATGAGGAGCTCAAGCTGAACTGCTTGATGGGCGAAGGAATTCGTTCCCTTGTTGTTCTGCTGGTTCAACTGGCACGGTATGTCTTCTCAGAAACAAAATCAAGCGGGTTGTGTTGTTGGGTGGTTGGCAAGAGAATTTGGACTCCACTGGAAATGAAAATAGACTTGAAAATAGATCCAACTTCTTTTACAGATTTCATTAAACAGAGAGAGCAGGTGAATGACCAGGACCATCTTCTATCCAGGAGAAAGCCTTTTCCCTTTTCAATATTCTTTAGATATGGCTTGCTTTCCCCTTGCTGTAGCTGACTTTGTATTGATGGCTTCTTCTGTACTGTAAACAGTTTCAAGAATTTAGGTGTGTAATGTACGGTATATTATTGGAAATGAGCAGACAATGTGGAGGGGCCATGGCTGAGTGTTAGAACACCTGCTTTACATGCAGAAGGGCCAGGCTCACTCCCTAGCACCTCCAGGTGAAGAATTTCAGGTAGCAGGTGTTAGGGAAGACCCTTTTCTGCCTGAGAGCTGCTGCTAGTCAGAGTAGATACCCGTGAATTAGATGAACCAGTGGCCTAATTTGGTTTCAGGCAGCTACATGTGTTGCTAACGTCTGGCCATGTAGAAGTACTTCTTAATAAAGGATACTTAGCACTCATTACGATGCTTCAGGAACTTTAATCTTTGGGCTAGTTTACACACTACAGCTGTATTATGGAGTCGTTATATGGTTGTCTTACGGAGTCCGGGGCCAGTACTTCTGCCAACCCAGGTGTTGGCAGATTTTGATGTACCATTAAGGGGCGGCACAAATAACAGTGGTTTAATTCATTGTTATCTGTTTATCACTGTGGGAGCATTGTTGGGGTCTTCTGTCTCAGACTGTCCTCAGCTAGCTTGGCTCTGGCAACTCTTACTGTGTGGTGAGCTGTCTGGATACCAGTGGCTTGGATGGCTTCCCCTTTTTCACAGCAATTGAATTGAACTGGAGGGGTAGAAACCGGCTAGGTGCTTCTTCATCTTGTTCATACCTTTTAATAGTCTAATTATTAATTGTATGCTGGCTTTCAGGCTTTATATTTCACATGCCTTTTCACATATGATTCCTCTTTTCTAGGGACTTAAAGCTGGAAGCTTATCTCGATTATTACTGCCGGGACTATCCAGTGCTTGTAAAGACTTCCAGGCAGACGTGCATAATTGATCCAGGTAAGTTTCAAGAGAAATCTTTGAATTCTTTGGGAGAAGGATATTTTTAAAAATCAGATTATTAACAGAGTTATTAAAAGTGCTTGAAGCCATGCTGCCAGGTCCCATCCATGGCTTTGTGTGAATAAGCCCACTCTGAGTGTGTTTGGGAGCTTTGTGTACCATATCCAGCAGGCTGTTCTAAACTGTGGATGCAGCAACTCAAAATAAGCATTTGTGGACTGGCAAATTAAGAATCATGTGTTCAGTGCATCCATCATGAGCACAACATCAAGGGCCTTAATGCGGCCAAGTGTCAATATCAATGTTTTTTTAAATTTCTTGCAGACTTGGAAAGCCGATTACGAATGCCTAATGGTCATTGTAGCTGCTTATTATCCTTTAATGTGATCTCTGTTTTCAGGCTGGTGATGCTGAACACAGTGCATTGGATTTCTTCCGAAACAGCTTGCCCCCTAATAGGGTTTTTTTCCTTTTTTCAAGTATGCTTGGTGTTGGTGTTTACTTCCCACAGCAGATAAAAAGGCCACATATTTCTGTTAACTTAAATGAAACTGCGTTAGACTGAGGCAGACCCATGGATTCACCTGTTACTTAACTTAGGTTGCGTGCACCTTGCCTTCCTAGTTTAAGAACTGTACAAAGTGCCTTACTTTCAGCACAATATAGTCACAGTTGTGACACCATGAAGGCAAGAGGTTGAAAGACAATAGCAATCAATCCACAGTTTAAAACCAGGGAAGGAATTATTTTTATTATTTATTTATTTATTTAAATTTATATCCCGCCTAACCACCATAGTGGCTCTAGGCGGCTCACAGCATTAAAACAGTACAACAATAAATTAATACTCTAAAATACAATAAAATTTCACTTTCAATTTCAACTGGCGGCATAACATACAATATAATTTAATTTCAGATATAATTGGCAATAATTTAATTTCAGATTTAATTTAATAATTAAATTGGCAATAATTTAAATTCAGATTTAATTCCAGATATAATTGGCAATAATTTAAGGTGCCGATACCAGGGCAACAACAGCTCCCCCCCGCCAGGAAGCTACCACTCTCTGTTATTCCGGGCCTGTGTGCTTCTCTGGCCACCTATGGGTGGCCATTTCCCCCAGCAGCGGCCCCAAAAGCCTGGCGGAAGAGCTCCGTCTTGCAGGCCCTGTGGAACTGCAAAAGGTCCCGCAGGGCCCTGATGTCTTCTGGGAGCTCGTTCCACCAGTAGGGGGCCGCTACTGAGAAGGCTCTGTTCCGAGTGGTAGACAACCTGGCCTCTCTTGGGCCAGGAAGGGCCAGGCGATGTTGCGTGCCCGACCATAGTGCTCTCTGGGGTATGTATGGGGAAAGGCGGTCCCTTAGGTAGGCAGGCCCCTGGCCATAAAGGGCTTTAAAGGTTAAAACCAGCACCTTGAACCGGATCCGGTATGCTATAGGCAGCCAGTGCAGTGCTCTCAGCACAGGCCGGACATGGTCTCTCAAAGAGAGGCCCATCAGCAGCCTGGCCACGGCATTCTGCACCAGCTGCAGCCGCCGGAGCTGGGACAAGGGCAGCCCCATGTAGAGAGCGTTGCAGTAGTCAAGTCTCGAGGTGACCATTGCGTGGATCACTGTAGCCAGGTCATTGCGTTCAAGGAAGGGAACCAGCTGCCTAATCAGCTTCAGATGGTAGAAGGCTGCCTTGGCAGTGGCCGCTACCTGGGCCTCCATAGTCAAGGAGGCATCCAGGAGCACCCCCAAACTCCGAACCCTCGGAGCTGGCACCAGTGGAGCCCCCCCGAAGGCCGGTAATGGGGTCCCCACGCCCGAACCGCTCCGACTCAGGCACAGGACCTCCGTCTTCGTTGGATTCAATTTCAGTCGGCTCAGCCTAAGCCAGCCCACCATGTCCTGCAGCGCCGCTCCAGGTCCTCTGGGGTGGCTCCAGACTGGCCGCCCAGCAACAGATACAGCTGGGTGTCATCCGCATACTGATGACAACCCAGTCTGTGCCTCCGGGCAATCTGGGCAAGAGGGCGCATATAGATGTTAAACAGCATCGGGGATAGGACTGCCTCCTGAGGCACACCACATACCAGTGGGTGCCTCTGGGACGTCTGCTCCCCCAGCACCACTCTTTGTCCCCGATCTTGGAGGAAGGAGACAAGCCACTGTAAGGCAAGCCCCTGAACCCCCGTATCGGCGAGGCGGTGGGCCAGTAACTGGTGGTCGACCATGTCAAACGCAGCCGACAGATCTAACAGCACCAGTACCGCCATACCACCCCGATCCAGATGCCACCGGAGGTCATCCGTGAGGGCGACCAGTGCTGTCTCCGTCCCATGGCCCGGTCGGAAGCCGGACTGAAACGGGTCTAGCACAGAAGTGTCATCCAGAAAGCCCTGCAACTGAACTGCCGCTGCCCTCTCCAAGATCTTGCCCAAAAAGGGCAAGTTGGAAACCGGCCGATAGTTAGCCAATTCGGCCGGATCCAGTGATGGTTTTTTCAGGAGAGGGCGGACCATCGCTTCCTTGAGTGCCCCAGGGAACAGTCCCTCCGCGAAGGACTTGTTCACAATCTCCCTGAGGACACCTTGCAACCCTTCACGGCCAGCTCTTACAAGCCATGAAGGGCACGGATCAAGGCTGCATGTGGTTGGGCGTACAGTTGAGAGCAGACTGTCAACTTCTTCAAGGCTGAGTGGACTGAAATAATCCAGAATAGAACTAGAAGACGTGCATGGAGCCTCGAGTTCGCTCACTGTTTCAACTGTGGCTGGGAGATCACGGTGGAGCCGCAAGATTTTATCTGCAAAATAGCTCGCAAAAGCCTCACAGCCTATATCCAATTCCCTATCATTTGATCTGCCCTGTGGCAGCTCTGTTAAAGACTGAATAGTTCTAAATAATTGTGCCGGGCGTGAGCTAGCAGATGCAATCGTGGCCGCGTAGAACTGTCTCTTCGCGGCTTTGACTGCCACCTCATAGGATCTCATAAACGTCCTATAAGATGTTCTTGATGCTTCATCGCGGGCACGCCGCCACCATCTCTCTAGACGTCTGAGGCCTCGCTTCATCTGCCGTAGCTCCCCAGTATACCAGGGAGCACGCTTGGAGCGAGGGTGCAGAGGACGCCTGGGAGCGATCTCCTCGATGGCTGACCAGAGCCGGCTATGCCAGTCTTCGACCAGCTCATCTAATGAGCCACCAGGGGGCATGGGATCCCGCAAAGCCGTCAGAAGCTGCTGTGGGTCCATTTGACTCTGTGGGCGAACCAAAATAGGCTCGCCGCCCACACGGGGTCTGAGAGGAATGTTCAGACGGGCCTTCAGGGCATGGTGGTCTGACCATGGTACTGCCGTAGCAGTAATCGGACTCACCGAAACCCCCGCCGCGAAGATCAAGTTGAGCGTGTGTCCGGCCTGATGCGTGGGCACCGTTACATGTTGGGTGAGTCCTAGTGCCGCCATGGCCGACACCAGGTCCATCGCCGGGCCAGAAGCCGCCTCATCAGCATGGACGTTGAAGTCACCCAAGACTATAAGACGAGGGTGCTCCAACGCCCAGCCAGAAACGGCCTCGACCAGAGATGGCAGGCTAGAGGGTGGTGCATTGGGCGGACGGTACACCACCCAAATAGCCAAACTCTCCCCAGCTTCCCACACCAGGCCTGAACACTCTATGCCCGCAAGTCTCAATGGCGGGAGCGCCCTGTAGGAGAAAGCCTCCCGAATGAACAACGCCACTCCGCCCCCCCGCCCCTCAGTCCGTGATTGGTGAAGGACCGCAAACCCGGGTGGAGCCATCTGGGAGAGAGCCACTGTCTCCCCATCTCTCACCCAGGTCTCGGTCACGCAAGCCAGGTCAGCCTCATGCTCAGACAGAAAATCCCGCAGAGTGGAGGTCTTGTTCTTTATAGACCTGGCATTACACAACACCAATGTCGGAGGGGGGTTAATCCCAGCCCCACTGCCTGTCACCCTCGGGATGGGACAAAGGCTGGAAGGAGGCCGAGCTTCTCTATTTCTCCGCCCCCTTCCTTTCTTCAACTGCCTAGTCCCACCGCTATTCCTTCCCCTCCCCAGGAGCACTGGTATCCTTAGCCCACTCTCCCCCATCAGGTGGCCTCCGCACTGACAACAGCGCCCCTGGCCAACCACAATGGTCAGTAGTCCCTGCGTTGCTGCCGTAAGTAAAGATCCAAAGTGCCCTGCTCACTAGCCTAAGTTTACTAAAAAATCCCTCCACCACCCTGACCTCTCTTCTTAATACCCGCCCCCTTCCACCTGCGGTAAGATTTTAAAAGGCTTTGCAAAAAAAAAAGCTTGTTAACTCTCGTTAACTGGCCTGTAGTGTGGGAGTCAGACTCAACCCATGCGGGAAGGAGTTCCAAAGAACTGGGGCTGCTGCCACGAAGGTCTGCATGTGGGCTCCACCAAGGGCCCCTCTGCCAGTGTGGGCTCCCATCACGGGGCTTCCCCAGATGACCATGAAGTCACTTTGTCCGGTTCAGTCTGTTCTGACTGGCACCTGTTCTCTGGAATCTTTCCCGTCACTGCTACCTGAGATTTGATAAATGGAGATGGTAGGGAATTGAATCTAGTGACCTCTGCTCACAAAGCACGTTCTTTATCATCGGTTCTCAGCCCTTCTCATTCTGCTTTCACAAACTGCATCTATAGTGAGCAGTATTGTTCCCCAAATATTGATAATAATTAAAAATGTTGAACTGTATTCAGCCATCCATATAGCATGTGAGCAAACAGGTTCTCATGATGGCATCAGCAGGGTTCTGTCGTAACAGAGGAGTTTTTCTGCTGGCTGTATATGTGTACCACCCAGTTTATACTTGAACTACTTCATGTACATGCAGACCTGGCTGTGGCTGGGGACTGCAGGATGCTGCTTCTGTGTAGGAGGGAAGTTGTGCATCAACAGGCCTAGAGTGGCTATATAATGTGAATTCCATTTTGTTGTCTTTACAAGTGCTAAAGCAGTTTTAATATTGTAGTAGGACATGTCTTACAGACATTTAATATGATTTAAGCCCAAACAGGTTTCATGCACCATCCTTCATTTTTTTCTACTGAGCCTCCAAGTATCTTTCAGTGGCTGAGCTCATGCCTGAAGGGAGAAAATGTACCACCTTATCCTTACTTACCAGGAATCTGTGAAAGGAGCAAGTTACTCGTGGTGGTACGTACTACTACACCTGCGAAAGGCATTTGGTTTTTTAGATGCTTATTCCTCATGCTTCAATATAATGACACCCGGGGGCCCTTTGGAGAGTCCTTGCCCCATCATGCCAGGGGGTTGCTTGCAAAATGAGATTTCATGGGTGTCCAAGTACCTCCGCTTTCCCACTGTGCCCTAAATCCATCTCAGAACACACACAGTTGCCACCACCTCCTAATCTGAAGTAGGTCTTCTAGTGGTAGAGATCCAGCTGGGATACCAAGCTACCCTTTCCAGTCTCTCACTCTGAAATGCTTGCAGACACTTCTTAAGTAATGCAGCGGAGGGGACCAGGGAGAGGATGTGGGCGGGGGTAAGCTCAGGTAGAATTCCCCCCACCCCAATCTGAACACAGAGTTCAGTTGAATGATGAGTTAAGATTTGTCAATGGAACACGAGGAGCAAAAATGTAGTCAAAGAAATAAAATATTAGAAATGGTTCTGTCTCCTCATGCTTGCCTTAACCAGCACAGTGCCTCCAGATGACCCCTAGCAAAAGGCGTCCGTTAGAGTCAGCGCTCAGAATCTTTCTTTTTCCCTCCTGGCTGAAGCTGCACCACAGGTTCCCAGCAGGATTGCATCTGCTGGCTTTGTAGACTCACATTTTAAAATTCAGTGAAGGCCTCCAGAATGCCTCCACTAATTTTCAAATCAAGGTTGCTTTCCCTCTTCAGCTAAGATGAATTTGTAAGTTCCTTTTTATTTAGAGGCTAACAACAGATTCCTTTTTTTGTGAGCAGAGTGTTGTGCTATACATATTTGGCGATGAAAGAGCCATATCAAATGAAGCGTCGAACTATTTGACTAAGATAACTTCAGGTAACATAACTTTTGAGATTTGCTGCTTGCTTGCCTTCATAAGTAAACATGGGAACCGTCTGTTTTCATTCCCTCTTTCTCTCTACCTTTCTGTTTTTAGGGCAGCGGAAACAGCAAACTGAACAAGAAGAATATGAGTAAGTTACTACCAAGTTGCATTTGGAAGCTCTTTAGTTATTGGTAACCGCTAATGTAACACACACACACCCTGCAAATGGATTTGGGGGAGCATTTTGGGCTACTATGGGTGGGGGGAGGTGAGGAAATCACATTCCTGTAGAAAATTTAGTCTTGATCCAACCCCAGAGGGCTCACCTTGCTCCATTGTTCACTGGTAGAGTGAACCCACTTCCCCAGAGCTCCCAAGTCCTCAAGCTGGCTCCCGTCTCCTCTGTCTTGCCCTGTAAAAAACCCCCAAGGTTTTATAAGTGTCAGTTGAAGGAAAGGTGGAACTGAATACAGCACTGAGAGAAAGAATAATCTTCTCATTAATATTTTCTGGTCTGGACATGCATATCTGTGGTTGCTACCCAGCTCTCTGATTGTGGGAAGTGCCAGGACTCCAGCCTACCTGGAAATTACATGCAGGGGATATCTGTAGAGGATATCCACTGGTGGAGTGGGGAGGAGTGATTTTTGTCTGTCTCCCATCCCTGTTCCTGATGTCCCCTATTTTCCAGGAGCAGCATTTCAGGGGGGGAATGGGGAAGCGAGGAAGCTCCCCTTTGTTGCTGGAAATTCTTTCATCAGCAGCAGTGTTTGGTGCGATCCAAGCCACAGCTGCTGATTTAGGAGTCTTTCCTCCAATTACCAGCTGCTAGGTGCTATTACTTAGTAGGGAAAAGAACTCACAGCCACTCTTGCTGAGTGAAACAGGGACTAAGGGAAGCTACTGCTGTGTCATGTGAAGAGCAGCACAGATGGGAGGAGGAGAAACTTCCTGCCTCCTTCAGCAACCACTGAACAAGCCCAGAGTTGGCGGACACCTAGATTTTTGCACACCTGTTCTAGCATCATCATACTTGTTCCTTGGCTGTCATTGGAGAGCCAGTGTGGTTGCTAGTAGTTAGTGTCAGCCTAGCATCTGGGAGACCTGGGTTTGAATCTCTTCTCTGCCATGGAAGCTTGCAGGGTGGCCTTCCCTCACAGTGTTGTTTGTTTTGAGGATAAAAATGAGGAGAAGAGAATGATGTTTAAGCTGCTTTAGGTCCCTGTTTCTCTTCCTTCCCTGCTGCCCTGACCAGCTAGTGTAAACTGTAAGGAACCTGTACACTTCTGTGTATAGTGCTCAGTAGATGTAAAACAGTAATGATGACATGACATTACTTTTAATTTGCCTTCCTGTTGTGATGCAGATACAGTTCAAGGCACAGTACGTCTACCTCCAGCCTTGCTGAAAAGTTAGTTATCTGGATGACTAATGTAGGTAAGGAGATCTTGGGATGGGGGTGTACTAAATACCAAAACAAATTCCTGTAGCTGAGGTTTCTCAGAGATGGATGGTAGTTCCCCCCCCCCCCCCCCGCAATATTGAGGGAAGTTAAGAAAAGGGGGATTGCTGCTTGTGTTTTGTACATGTCCCACTGTTGTTGCTGGTGAAACAGAGTTTGCAGGGTTTTGTGTTTCATCCCTCCCCAAAAAACCTGAATGTATGGTCACATGCAAAGGAATGTGCGTGAACTCTGTGGGAACCAGTGATGTACTCCAACCTGACCCCTTCCAGCTGTTTTAAAACAGTTGTTGGTTCCAGCTTGGGATTCTGCTGCAGGTTCTTGAACTCTTGCTGCAGTAGGCATATGGAGTATATTCCCGCTCAGTTTTTGTGCATGCAGACTGTAATGGTATATGGGCATTAGTTGGAGCTATAGAAATTTGGATGTGAAATAATTCCAGTGGTTGCACCATTTCTTATGCTAGGATTCACCTTAAGAGATCTGGAGTCTTTGCCTTTTGGAGTTGCTCTTCCCATCAGAGACGCAATATATCACTGCCGGCAGCAGCCTGCCTCTGACTGGCCGGAAGCTGTGTGTCTTCTGATTGGCCGTCAAGACCTGTCCAAGCAGGCTGGTGAAGGGAACTTGCCCAAGTGTAAAGCTGTAAGTATCAAAAGAAAAGGCAGGGGAAATTCTTCAAAGTAATTTATTTAGATGTGATATTTGTGATGATTTTTCCATAGCTTTAAATTAAAATAAATTAACATTCCCAGTTTAACAAATAATGCATCTTTATGGAAAGAAAGGGGCCCTGTGAAGTTTATGGCTGAGTTGGGATTCAAGCCCTGGTCTTTTCAGTCTAAGTCCAGCATTCTAGCTGCTGCACTCTAACCCTAGGCTACAAATGGCGAGGCTGGGACCCTGGTGGAGCATCTGCCTTGCATGCCAAAGGTTCCCCAGCATCTCTAGTTGAAAGGATTAGGTGGTGATGGAAAGACCTCTCCCGAGACCCCAGGGAGCTAGCTGAGTATAGCAAATGGACCTAGATAGGTGAATGGTCTGACTCACAATAAAGCAGCTTCATGCATACACCACACTACCTCTACCGCATGGCATAGTCATAGTTATCCTAGTTATCCTAGTGACAATCAATCACATACAACGACCCTATAAAAATGATCTATCCTCACAATTCTTGCAAAAATAAATTAAAATTACGTAAACGGGGAAGCAGTAGACACACTGTTCATAACTGCGGCAGTGTTCTTGTATTTGTTAAGTGCTCCTGAATTTAAATTTGCTGTTGTTGTTTTTTAACCTTCTCTCCCCCTTCCTTCTCCCCCAAAGTCTGATACCCAGGTGCTCTCCCCAGACGTGCCCTCCACAGCAGAGTCAGAAGAGGAGGACGATGGCATGAACGATATGAACCAGGAAGTGATGTCGCTAATCTGGAGTGAAGACTTGAGAGTGCAAGAGGTGCGCAGGCTTCTCCAGAGTGCCCATCCTGTCCGCGTCAATGTCGTTCAGATGCCGGAAGTCAGCGACCACGAATACATAGAAGAAAAAGAAAACAGGTAGATCCTCTGTGTTCCTAGCAGCTTGTTTTATCAATGTCATGCTGTGACGGTCCAGGGGTTCCTCCAGCCTCTCCAGCAACCCTTCCAAACTCTGGGAGCTCCAAAGGGAGTCGGGATTAACAGTGGTAGCAGCAAGAAGGAAGCACCTTCTTGAAGAGAGACTTCCTCTTAAATAATTCACTGTTCAGTGGTATCTTCACCGCCCATTCTGAATTGTCCATAAACCCATCCGTCTGAATGTGCCCTTATGGTTTCCCTCCCACACACTTTGAATATGCAGTTCATTGCATGACTGATATTCCAAATCATCCATAGAGGCTTTATTTGGAAGCGTCCTTAGTCAGTCAACACCTTTAGATATAATCTTGTGAAGTAGAAAACACAGATTGGTTTTTTATTTGTTAATGTTATTTGTAGTTTCCATTTCTCACTGAGACTCAAGATGTAAGTACAGAGTAAGACAAATACAGTCAACAGGATGGGAAGTCCATTAAACAATGTAATTGGGTCTGCATTACAGAAATCTGAAAACAAGCAGAAATCTTGAAAAAGTTTTGGCTGTTTCGGCACTAGAAAAGGCGCCGGGGGGGGGGGGGGGGGGGAACAAGGGCTGGGGCTCCCACTCTGTTTACCTGATGCAGACTGGGGTCTTGTGGCAACATTTTAAAAACTGCAGCTGCTTCCAAGATGGCATCATCAGCCGCAGGATGGACCTTTGCCTGCTGTCACATTTAGTTTGGCTATGAGTGTAACGTGAGTCAAACAGCGAGAAACTGCTTCCTGCTCTGTGGCCTATTTACCACACAGGGCTGTTTACAATTACAGATACAGCGCTGTCACTTGATGACTTGTATGTGTGTGAGGGGGTTATCACAGATACACTGCTATAGATTTGTATAATAGAATCATAGACTCACAGAGCTGGAAGGGGCCGTACAGGCCATCTAGTCCAACCCCCTGCTCAATGCAGGATCAGCCTAGAGCATCCCTGACAAGTGTTTGTCCATCACCACTTAAAGACTGCCAGGGAGGGGGAGCTCACCACCTTCCTGGGCAGCTGATTCCACTGTTGAACAACTCTTGCTGTAAAAAAGATTTTTCCTAATATCCAGTCGGTACCTGCATACAATACTCCAAGTGCAGCCTGATCAATGCAATGTACAAGGGGACTATGACATCTTATGATTTAGATGTTATGCCTCTGTTGATACACCCAAGATTGCATGAGCCTTTTTTGTCACCATGTCACACTGGTTGCTCATATTTAACTTATGGTCCACCTGTACCCCAAATTCACATACATTGCTACCCAGAAGTGTATTCCCCATCCAGTATGCATGTTCCTCATTTTTGTTACCCAGATGTAGATCTTGGCACTTATCCTTGTTAAATTGCATCTTGATCACATCCACCCACTTTTCCAGTGTGTTCACATCTCATTGAATTCTATCTATCTTCTTGTGTTTTCGCTGCTCCTCCCAATTTGGTGTCATCTGCAAATTTAATTAGTAGTCCCTCCACACCCTCATCCAGATCATTTATAAAATATTTGTAAGTACCAGGCCCGGAATTGAGCCCTGTGGCACCAAACTGGACACCTCCCTCCATTCAGATGAAATGCTACTGACAACTACTCTTTGAGTGTGGTGCTCCATCCAGTTCCGTATCCACCTAACTATCCTAGAGTCCAGTCCACAGTGCTCTAATTAACCCATCAGAACATCATGGGGAACCCTGTCAAAAGCTTTACTAAAATCCAGGGAGACAACATAAACAGCATTCCCTTGATCCAGTATGCTCATCACTCAATCAAAGAAGGAAATGAGGTCGGTCTTGCAGGGCTTGTTGGGGACAAAACTATGCTGACTTCCCCAGATCACCAAATTGTCCTTTAGATGCTTGCAGATGGATCCCTTTATAATCTGCTCCAGTATCTTCCCTCGGCCAGAGGTCAGACTGACTGGCCTGTAGTTTCCTAGGTCATCCCTTTTTTAAAAATTGGGATGACATCTTCCCTTCTCCAGTCTTGTGGTACGTCTCCCATCCTCCAAGAGGTCTGGAAGATGATGGGCAAAGGCGCTGCAAGTGATATAATGCTACAGACATGTTTTTTTAAAGTTAAATTTTTTATTTTACCTTAGCAAGCATATAACAAACATATACTGTACATAGGTAAACCTATGAACTTACTAATGATTGAACAAAGAAAAGAAAAGCATTGTAGAAATAATTAATTTGATAATATTGACAGGTTCAAAAATATACTATAATATTGCTTTGCCTGCACCACTTCTTTTAATGTATCATTGCACATCAAATATTCTAACACTGAAAACCATTGTTCCACAAATTTGGAGTTATAATGAATCGTTTCTGATAATGAAACATGATCTGCTATCTTCTCCATTATAAAATAATCCCCCAGTTTACAATGCCACTGCATGATGGTTGGTGGGTGAACAGTTTTCCAATTGGATGCTATTACAGATTTTGCAGCTGTCAATCAAACACCAATTAGATTTCTGTTTGGGGAGCATATATTAGAATCATTCCAAAGATTCAATAATATGGTCTCTAAGAGCATGCAGACCTCACCCCCTGTTATTAATTTTATACGTTTCACTATCTCAGTCCAGAATTTTTTTAATAAGCTTAGAATACCACCAACAATGAATAAAAGTACCCCTTTCTCTATACTTCTTCCAACAAGTGGCTTGATGAGTCAAGTTAACATGATGTAATCTTGCTGGCTTCACATACCAATATGTCAAAACTTTTATAGATTGTACTCTGATATTTACACACTTCAGTCGAAGTGTATTAGAATGCCATATTCTTGTCCACTGTTCCTCTGTGAAGGATTGTGAACAATCCCGTTGCCAAGCTTTTTGATATGTTTTTTAAAAGTATCTTTGTTATCCCGTCTTTCCTTCAGGGTGCTCAGGTTCTCCCCTTCTCCATTTTATCCTCACAAAAACTCTGTGAGGTAGGTTAGGCTGAGAGAGCGTGACTGGCAGAAGGCCCCCTACCAACAAGCTTCATGCAGAGGGGGAATCTGAGCTCAGACCCTAGTCCAACATTCTAACCATGCAACGTATACAAAGCATGTCAGTTTACACATTCAGCTCTCAGTCATCATCAGTAAAAAAGTCTGGAGAAATCAAATTCAGGAATGTGCATTCCAGCCCACTGACTGGCCAGTTGCCGATCTGTTCTCCATGTTAGACTTTTGAGCTATTTGGTGCCTTCAGAACACATCTTTTTAATCTTAGTGCTTTTACATTGAAGCATCAAGTGTAACATGAGTTCAGACTGATGGTTCAGTTCATACACCGTATCAAGCCATGGTTTGCACTAAGTTTAGAACTAAAACCAGAGTCTGAGTTTGCAGCACAAACAAGCAAAGCAAACCCCAATTTAGAGCTGCTTGTCTGCTTTCGTTTTCCATCCTCTTGGCACTCAGCTTTGCAAATTCATAAATTCACTCCTGTTTCCATGGTGCAGAAACAACTAGAGTGAGCTCAAGCGCAATAACTGTGGTTTGTCAGTTCAGACATTGCGCCAAACCAAAATGACCTGAACCTTGCCTACTGATTCTGGCCTGCCAACTGATCACAAATGGTGGTTTATCAATTCAGATGTCACACCAAGCTAGAATTAAAATTCCTTACCTATCATTTGGCATGCTCTTTGAACTGAGCAAGTTATATTTATTCATTTTAAGCAGTCCAGGACTAATTTTTTAAAATCATTGCATACAGTTAATTTGATTTCCTCCAACAGGCTGCTGCAGCTGTGCCAGCGGACCATGGCGCTGCCCCTGGGAAGAGGAATGTTCACTTTGTTCTCCTATTACCCTGTTCCAACAGAGCCGTTGCCCATTCCCAAACTCAACCTGACAGGTGAGTGCTATCACAAGTAGCAAGTTAGGCTGATCTACTGTAGGAAAAATGCGCTGACATTCAGCAGTGGGAGAAGACTTCAGACTGCCTCTTCTACTGCAGCTCTGTTGAAGCCAGTGACTCTCTTTTGGAGTAGGCAGGCCGAGGGCTGCAGTGTTAGAGCTGAGAGGGGAGGGCAAGAGTTAATAATCTTCTAAGTCACAATTAAAGCTAGGATTGGGCATTTAACTAGTCAAAATAAGGTGCATTCAGCTCATCTGGCAAATATTGGTCAAGTATTTTTTTTAAGTATTAACTTCTTCAGAACACCAATTCCTTGGCAAAACCCTCCCAAACATTCTTTTCATGTAATTAATGCTTCTGAGAGAGACCCTGGTGTTTCTGAGGGTTTTAAGAGCGGCTAGTCATGACAAAGGTAAGGTGGTGTATACTAAACAAATTTAAAATAGAGCAAATTTGAATCCCCCCCCCCCAATTTTGCACAATTTATTCTGGGGTTGCAAGCATCATTCCCTTATGTGTTATGTATCCTTTCAGCCATAGAAAGATTAGAAACCTTTTAAAAATGAAAGTCAAGTGTCTTAGTTAAATTCTGTGTTGAATACCATTTTCTGGGCTTTTCCATGTCCTGCTCCATGGCAGTAAAGTGTGTGAACTCTTTCTTCTTGTCATTTTAAGACAAATCGATAACTTGGAAGGATTCCTCTGGCATAAGAGTGTAGCACGGTCCATGATATGCAGTCACTTAAACTAAAAAGTTCAGCTTAAAAGCTGTTTCTAAAGCATGTTACTTGCTGACTTTTTTCCCACTTAAAAAAAGGAGCAAGCTACATAAAGAAGACATTCCTTCGTTACTTTCCTGTTTTTTCAAACTAAACTAATTGTTTCATCCTCCTACACAGGCCGGGCTCCTCCTAGGAATACTACAGTGGATCTTAATAGTGGGAACATAGATGTCCCTCCTAACATGGCTTGTTGGGCAAACTTTCACAATGGCGTTGCCGCTGGGCTAAAGATAGCACCAGCTTCCCAGATAGACTCTGCGTGGATTGTCTACAACAAACCCAAAAATGCAGAACTAGCCAATGAATATGCAGGCTTCCTTATGGCACTGGGTTTGAATGGCCACCTCACAAAGCTTGCAACACTCAACATCCATGACTATTTAACGAAGGTGAGGCCTTAATTCACTATGAAGAGGTGGAGAGGTTGGTTTTCTTTATGCTGTTGTGCATGTTACCTTCTCCATGTTGAGGGAGAACCAGACTACAGGTTTGGGCTTTGAATAAATTTGGTCTGAGTTTCTCACAGCCACACGTCAGCTGATGGGAACAGCTTTTTAAAAATGAAGGAGTTTGGTAAACATTTAAATTGAGCAGAGAGAGTCTGTCTGGAAATGTATCCATTCATGAACCTCCACAAACAGCTTGAAAGTTGTGGAAAGTTTGTGCCAGTTGACCTGCCAAGAACTTCACTTCACAAACCATGAACTGGCCAATATTTTTCACAAACTTTAGTTCATGGGCTGGTTTATGCTCATCCCTAATGCTATTGGGTATACAAATATTGCCAAATTTCCCCATAGGTGCCCTATTGAAATATTGATGGAAATATAAAATTCAGTATATACTAATCAAAGCTAGGAGCTTCTTTTCTTCCTTAATACAGTAACACACCAGAAACAAAATCACCTCATAAATAAATAAATATATATACCCTTAATTGTGTAACATACTAATTACAATCTGCCCTTATAGATGAATTAACTAAACTTCAGTTGATTGACCTACTGGTTAAAAGTTGAAGACTGTATATGAGCTTCTGCAGTCATGCTTTTCAGTTTGGAATGTATCTTATAAATGTTCCTATCCAAGGCTTTCGATCACTGCCTTTTGTTTCTTATATCAGGGCCACGAGATGACAAGTATTGGGTTGTTGCTTGGGGTTTCTGCTGCCAAGCTTGGCACAATGGACATGTCAATCACTCGTCTGCTCAGCATCCATATACCTGCTCTGTTGCCACCAACTTCCACTGAGCTGGATGTTCCTCATAATGTGCAAGTGGCAGCTGTAATAGGGATAGGCTTGGTGTATCAAGGAACGGCTCACAGACACACCGCTGAAGTTCTGCTGTCAGAAATAGGTAACATGCTAGAAAAGGAGAGCCATCGGGGCTGCATCTTTTTTTCTGTTTTAAACATGTTTGCTATGAATAACTTATTATAGTGCAAAGGTGACCAAATTTCATAAGCTTACAAGCTCCTTGTGTTTGTAGGCAACAGTTTGCTCCACCTCCAGCATGTCTTCATGGGTATTATTTCCCTTCTTCTCTCAGTAATCTTATAATAGCTTCAACACCTATTTTCAGTTAAACAAGCTCTGCTGCTAAGAGTTCTTTCCTTTCCTCTCCTCCCCTTCTCTCTCTTTCTTCACACTGCTTCTGGGCTATCCTTCATTACCCCTCTTTTCCTAGTCAACCTGCTCCTTCTCTCACACACCTATCTCATGACTCTGGAGACCTTCACTAAAATAAAAACTTCTACCCTAGTAGAAGTGGACCACAGGATACTTGCCATTGGTTCTGTCCCCAAAATCAGTCAGTCAGTCTGCAAAGGCTATATGCACATCAAACACTTGGAAAACCTTGAAGGTGCCAAGATCATGTTAGCCACAATCACAAGACGGCTGTCCATAGAGATCTCAACATGAAGTGTGACTCGTCAACAGCTAAAAATCTTCGTGAAATTGATCGAATTGGCCATTAATGTCTCCATGAGTTGTGGGTATCACATTTAATGTTTGCTTCCTATTTTTTGTTGATTAGCTTTCTGTTATGTGTCTCTCTCTTGTCTTTTTTTTTTTAAAAAAACAAGGGCGTCCCCCAGGACCAGAAATGGAGTATTGCACTGATAGAGAGTCCTATTCGCTAGCTGCTGGCTTAGCTTTGGGCATGGTTTGTCTGGGGGTAAGTGCTGTTCTCCTTTTGTTACCATTTCTGTGATGTCAGATTATTTGCCAGGCAACACCAGTCTGTGTGCTGAACAGCCATTTGTTTCAAGTTCCCTGGCCATGAATGCATAGGTTTGGCTGAGATCACATTCAGTTCATCGGGCTGGATTCAGATGAAGTTTTCCACTAGTAAAAACAATGGAGTACTTTCCACCAAATCCCTCTTTCCTGCTGCAGACCCCAGTTTGCCCTTCATGCATTACTCCTTTCCCCCGGAGCAGCATTTCGGGGAGATCATAGGATTGTCTGTGGGGAAGGGGGGCAGCGGTTCTGTTCCACGGACAGAAGTGCTTTGCATGAACTGGAAATTTAGTCCAGATTCAACCCATGAGTAGTTTTTTGCTTGATTGTTTGTTCCTCCCCCAGCACGGCAGCAACTTGATAGGCATGTCAGACCTCAATGTGCCTGAGCAGCTTTACCAGTACATGGTTGGAGGTCACAGGCGTTTTCAAGCAGGGATGCATCGTGAAAAACACAAGTCTCCAAGTTACCAAATTAAGGTGATCCTTTTTGCTTCTTTAAAATGTTTGTGAAAAAGTAGAAGCTCTGGCAACGAGATCCCTTATGTGCTACTGCTTGTGTATTGTTTTGTGAAGAAGAGGCTGTTATTTGTTGTTCTTATCAAACTCTAAACTACGTATCTGAGGCTCTCGGGTGGCCTCCCACCTTCAGGCTCAGACCTGCTAACTTTCAAAGAGGGGAAGTTTGTCAAACACCGTCAGAACAGATTCTCACCCCAACTGCTACACAGTGCGAGTCTAGTCCGAACAAGTGATGTGTAATATGCACGTCTAGAAAACCATAAACCAGTTGAAATGTGTGCTCCTATACTGACAGGAAGGAGATACCATAAATGTTGATGTGACTTGTCCGGGTGCAACTCTGGCGCTAGCGATGATCTACTTAAAGACTAACAACAGGTACTGGGTTTTGCATTTATGAAATTTCAAATGGCAGTTTTGGAAAAGGGTCCTCCACCCATCCTCCCACACCTTCTAAGGCACATAGTCTGGATGGTACATAAGAATATAAGAGAAGCCAATGTTGGACCAGGCCACTGTCCCATCCAGTCCAACACTCTGTCACACAGTGGTCAAAAAAACCAGGTGCCATCAGGAGGTCCAACAGTTGGGGCCAAGACACTAGTAGCCCTCCCACTGTTGCCCCCCCACCCCATAACAACCAAGCTGCATCATATAGCATGTGGGTCCCCAGCCAACCACTTAAACTCTGTGATTGAAACAAAACTCCTCCATAAAGAAAATATAATTGGAGCTGATTTTAAAGCAATTGCTTACATTTACTACCTATTTGTTCCTGTGTTTTATACTTTAAATAAAACTGTTTGTTATCTCACATGACAAGCTGTACTCTTCTAAAGTGGTTTGCTGCAGATGTCATATTCTTGATATTTTAGCCATGGTTAAAGGGTTGGGAGTGCCCCGTGGGCCCTTGTGTTGCCCTCTTTTCTCCCACATGGGTTCCCCTTCTGCTTCCCTTCAGAGATATCTATGGTTATTGCTAGATCTGCACTGAGGTTAGTGCTAACACTGGAGGTAGTGCCTTGGTGGGTATTCCTTCTCTAATACCAATTTCAAAATAATGCCTTGGGCCTCTGTTGCATTTTTGTTAACATATGAGCAGGATATAAGTGATGCCATAAGGATGGTTCTGCTTTGACAAAGCTTGGGCTCATGTGTTCTCTGGGGAATCGTGGAGGCAATTGCCACTCAGTCAACGGAGGGAACTTGTGCAAGCACAAGTAAGCAGTGGCTGTTGTAGTTCTGCCAAGTCCTGTGAAAATGGATAACGATTGTGCCTTTGCAGATGAAAAAGGGAAGTCTGCAAGCAAAAGCGAATTCCACCATTAGGAATGCTTTGGTGAAGCAAATACGCATGTTGCCACAAACAAGCCACTGCAATTCATGAACTGTACTTACTCTTGTATTTTTACTAGGTCCATTGCTGACTGGCTTCGAGCTCCAGACACGATGTATTTATTGGATTTTGTGAAACCTGAATTTCTTTTGTTACGGGTATGGTTTATATTTTGGTTTTGTTCTTCTGTTGCAATGCAAGTTGCTCAAAATGGAAAGACCTGTACAACCTTAATAGAAATACTGCACTACATCCATTTAAAAATAATTCCCATTAATTACTTTTACATGTTTCACTCTAAACCCTTTTTGTCTGCAGTGTTTGCTTCTAGCCACAAGCAGTATATCCTAACACAGCTTGAGGGGCCTGTTACACCTGTTACAATTTGCCCCCAGCTGTTCTTTGCCTTCCTGCTGAGCCAGGTAGCCTCTGGTTTACTGATAAACTCAGGGCCAAACTGCATGATGTGTCCTTTAAGAAGTCGGGCATGACCCAAATTTAAATTTAGACCCAATTTAAATTGCTTTCCCATGCAGCCTCACAGCTGCTATGGGGAATGACATTTTAAAAGTGTGTGAGGGCTCAATTTAGCTTGGAGCTGCATCATGGGGGGAGGAGGAGGGGCTCCTGCCTCCCCCTACCCCATTTTCCCAAGCTGAAACAGCTCAGGCGGAGGCAGTTATTTGCCCTATATTGGAACTGCATGTGCAATATTCTTGGGAACCCAGACCAGACTTGCTGAAAAACGTAGTGTCTGACTTTGGCACTTAGAACAATGAACCAGGTTTATAGACATTTCCCCCTCCCCAGCTATTTCTGGAGCTTGATTCCTAGAGCTGTGAGATCCATTTGGAGAAGCAGCCACTCAGATTGGTGGGCTGCAGTGAGTAGAGTCAAGAGGATGAATTTGCTGCCTTCTTTTGTCAGTGACGCTCTGCTGATGGAAGTCACAGGAAGGACAATGTCATCCTAGTTTCCTTTCTCATTGCAGCGCACCAACCCTAAAGGCTATTACTTCATGTGGGTCTTGCAACCTGGAATCAAGCTTCAGAAATGGCTTCAGGGGACAGGGAAACTAGGGAAGATCTTCTGCTGACTGATGGCTGGATCCAGCTCAATAGAACCTAAATAATTAAAATCAGCAAATTGTTGATGGAGGTTTGCAAAGTGGAGCATTGTATTTAGAAATAGAATTTAAATCCTTTTCACAAAGAATGCAAGCATCCAAAGCATTTTTCAGGTCTAAATTTAAAATGGCAATGTCTTTTACATTCCTGTGTAGCTCATCTTAATTTCTTTAGAGTTCTGTCATTTCTGAACTTGTTGCCAACATTACTCTGTTCTGATTATGTTTATTTTGTTCAAAGACACTGGCTCGATGCTTGATTTTGTGGGATGACATATTGCCCAGTTCTAAGTGGATTGACAGCAATGTGCCTCAAGTAAGTAACATGAGTTTCTTTAGCTTGTTACGCTAAGTCAGCAGAACTTTCTATGTTCAGGGTTTCCTCTCCATGTCACTTTGCCTGTTGAGGATCCCCTCCCTGTCTGCCATGGAATAACCCAAGTTTTCCAGAGGAGCCTGAATTAGGAGGATTCTAAGGCACACATTCCATTCCTATGGGATGCTGTCCTGACCTCTTTGGCCTCACTTTCAGTCTACATGAACTGAGAATCCACCATTACCTGTCCTCTTGCAGCCAAGCTAGATGCGACCCCAGCAGACCTGTTCATATGTTGATCTGTCACAGTCTGTCACAGTCACTTGAAAAGCAGCAGTTGCATGGGGATGGGGAGTCTGTTTTAAAGACTTTTGGCTCGCTCCCCCCCCCCCCCCCCCCCCGCACTTTTATCTTGGCCACATCGACTTGTTGTTGAAATGTAGCTGGGAGAAGAGAATCTGGAGAAATGAGCTGCAAGGAAGGCAGCTGGAAAGGTGAGTGGGGAGGGAGGAGTGCACATCTTTCGACTCCTTTTGCTCCTTAATTTGGACCATCCCACCTCTGCTCTGACTACACAATTGGCAGTTCCTTTCCTAACCTGGGGAATGCATTTTATCTGGCATTCAGTTAGTGTGGTTTTAAATAAATTCCAAATATGCTCTAGGGATTTGACTCTCTTGAGTCTCCCTTTCAGTTTCCTTCAAACTAGTCAACTCATTTTTTAAAAAATTTCCATCATTTGAAATCAAATGTTCCTGTTTGCGACTTAAGGGGTAACTTTCCATTGACATGCATGCCGGACTTAAAAGCAATTGTGGCCACTGTTCCCAGTTGGTGCAACAGCATCTTCAACGTGCACCAGGTCTCAAGCCCAGTTCAGAACCAAGTGGAAGATCACCACCTCTCTGGTTGGTTCTGTGACCAACTCTTCCAGTGCATGAGGTCTAGGTATCTCATTTCTACAGCATGATTCAAGCACATGTTTACCCAGTCAATGTGAGGGTAGCTGAAGTTGCCCAATATCACAACATTATCTGCTTTAGTCACCTCCAATGCTTCCCCTAAGCTGTGGAGTCTTGTGAGCAAAAATTCTACTTTGGGAGCTACTGGCATTAAAGTTGTGAGTGAGCAATTTGGCTACTGCATAAATTAGTTTGCTCTGGAGCCATCCTTCCTGAGCGAAGACAAAAGTGTGTGAGCCGGAGGCTAAATAACTGTGAGCTAGCTCACATATTAATTCACATAAGCATGACAGTGCCCTCTTAAATAGAGAGTTACACCTGTCTAAGTCTGTGGCTTAGAAGGATTCAATTCTGCGTATGATGGCAGTCCTACCTGCCCTTACTTACATTGTTGGACTTATTTCTGAATAACATGCAAGATCCACTGCAATTTTAATTAGTTTCTTTGCCGCTGACATACTAAAAAGCTCTGAAGACATCAAACACTTCTGGAATACGTTAATAATGGAATAGTATGTTTTGAGTTGCAAAGGAGATGTGGTATATAGAAGCCTTAAATAAGCAAGATAGTTCTGCAGTCTACTTATTGTCATGAATTTACAGACATGGTTAAATTCATTCTATTTGTTTACAAAATTTATACCTTGCCTTTCTGCCTTCATCAGGGCCCCTAAGGCAGCTAACAGATCAAACACATAAATAATAAAAACACATCTTAACCATTAGATGCAAACAAAAACAAGTAATTAAAACAATTAAATCCAAGATAAAATACACACGCAAAGATCAGAAAACAACAATTAAATTATAGGTTAGGAAAGAGGAAGATCTAGAGTTACTGCTTGGTCCAGACTTAAAGTTGCAGTCTGTTATGCTAATAAGAAGACATTAGAAGAAGGACTTCAGGCATCACTCTAATAAAAGAAGACTTGTACTTGTCTCTGCTTTGCTAATGCTGGAGGTGGTGTGAATTTGAGACTGAATAGTTCTGTCTTGGTGTTTCTTATGTTTCTTACAGATCGTAAGGGAGAACAGTGTATCCCTTCATGCAACTGAAATGCCTTCATCAGAAGATCTGAACCTGGAGACGCTGGCGTAAGTTGTTGCTGTTGCCTGTTTGCTTTTGTCTTTAGGCAGATGTGATTAAAATACAGCCGTAAGGCTGCCACATATGTTACTCTCACTGGGTGGCTCTCTCCTAGGCTGCAAGGTAGCACCCAGAATTTATTGTAATGTACAGCTGGATGTACTGTGGACAGTGAAGGGGGAATTGTGCAGCAGGAACTTGTACAGTAGAACATATGGGGTTAAATGTGGGATTCTCCCTCTTAGCCCAAGGCTTCTGGCTGTACCATTGCAATGTGGGAAACAGCTATTCTGCAGCACCTTTCACACTGCCAATATAACAGGATGATGTGTTTGCAAGTAATGAATAAAACTGACTTCAATAAACCAAGTAGTAGCCTCTAAACCAGCTAGCATTTCCTTCTGCTTGGTGGGTGCCTTTTGGAAGGTAATCAACATGCACTGAATAAGGGATTTTGACCAGTACTTACAGATTTCCCCCCTATAATTAGCCTTTTGGTCCCAAAGGGGTCTGAGTACACCTTTGAACCAACACATAGAAACCCCCAACCTCACCCTCAATGTGAGACTCCCCCCCCCCAGATGGTTTACTGTATTAAAATAATCAATTTAAAATAGATACAGTAAAAATAAACCGATATATAATCAGTAAGTGGCAGAATAAATAAAGGACTAGTGGTGCTATATAAGCAGCAGATTCCGCCCTCCTCCTCCTCAGTGTTATGCTATGGATAGTATAGCAGTTAGAGTGTTGGACTGGAATCTCTACTCTGCCATGAAGCTCACTAGGAGATGTTAGACCAGTCTGCTGTCTCAGCTTGCCTCCCTAACAGGGTTGTTGTAAGATTAAATTAGGGAAGAGAGAGTCATATACCGTATTTTTTGCTCTATAAGACGCACTTTTTCTCCCAAAAAAAGTGGGGGGGGGGGGGAAGTGTGTGCGTCTTATGGAGCAAATACTGCCCGGGGAGAAACCCCCCCTTCCTCCCCCACTCACCTTTCCTGGGCCACGGCATGGCCGCCGGCCCAGGAAGAACCCCCCTCCCTCCCTCCCTCCCTCCCTCCCTCGCTCACCTTAGCTGGCGCACCATTTCGTTAAACAAACAAAACCACCGTTTCGTTAAACAAACAAAACCAACCAACTATTTCTTGGGGGGAGGGGGGCACGATTGTACCCAAGTTTCAGCTGCTTTCTCTGCGCGTGCGCGCGCATGCACGCACACACACCCAAGCTCAAGCGTCCCCGCTGGATTTTGCATCCCGCCTGGCTTCCCAGGACGCCAGTCGCTCATCCACTGGGCTCCTCCTGGCCGCGCAATTGGCCAGAGAGGCAGGCGGGGGCTGGGGGAGCTTGGCTGCTGCCTCCTCCCCTTTTGAGCTCAGTTCCTGCATCGGGAGAAGAGCCTGGAAGTCCGGCACCAGACTCTCCGAGTTCTCCCCAGCTGCCAGCATGTTTTCCAACTCCAGCCTCAACACCATGCAGCGCCTGGTGGAGCAGCTGAAACAGCAGCTGAAACTGGAGGCCGGCGTGAAACTGGAGACCGGCGAAGAACCCCCCTCCCCCGCTCACCTTAGCTGGCGCACCGCTAGGCTGAGAACCATGATTTCATTTGTAAAAGGTGCCGTTTTGTTAAACAAACAAAACCAACTATTTCTTGGGGGGAGGGGGGCACGATTGTACCCAATTTTCAGCTGCTTTCTCTGCGCGCGCACGCACGCACACACACCCAAGCTCAAGCGTCCCCGCTGGATTTTGCATCCCGCCTGGCTTCCCAGGATGCCAGTCGCTCATCCACTGGGCTCCTCCTGGCCGCGCAATTGGCCAGAGAGGCAGGCGGGGGCTGGGGGAGCTTGGCCGCTGCCTCCTCCCCCTTTGAGCTCAGTTCCTGCATCGGGAGAAGAGCCTGGAAGTCCGGCACCAGACTCTCCGAGTTCTCCCCAGCTGCCAGCATGTCTTCCAACTCCAGCCTCAACACCATGCAGCGCCTGGTGGAGCAGCTGAAACAGCAGCTGAAACTGGAGGCCGGCGTGGAAAGGATCTGGGAAAGTGTGGCTTGGAGGATCGCAGGTGGTTTAGAGATGGTTGCCCGGAGGAGTACAGGCACCGCTGTCTGGTGAAGGGGCACTGGCTGGCTGGCTCTCGGGAGGAGGAGTGGGTGGCCCCACAAAGCGCTTTTTGCCTCCTCTGGGGAGCCCCGAAAGAGAGAGCAAGAGGCTTCGTGAGAAAGCCTTCCGTTTTGTCTTCGCAGTTCAGGCTAGCTGGGCGGAGACAAATAATCCCGATGTTCTCCTCTCCCAGAAATCTGATTCCAGGCCCTGTAAACGTGTAACCCGCTGCTCTCTCTCTCTCTCTTTAATGATCAGTTGCAAGCAGTTGCTGACCGGCAAGCCCCTTCCTGCCCTTACTTGACCCGAGGGGGTCCTCTGCGTGCCAAATGGAATGCGTGACTCTCGGCCAATCCAGCATGCCAAATGCATGACTCTTGGCCGAACCCCCCTCCCTCTCCTGCTTATCTTTCCCGGGCCAGCAGGCCGCTGGCTCGGGGAGAAGCCCCATCCTTCCCCCCCACACACCATTCCTGGGCTGTGGTGGGGAGGTAGAGAGGGAAGAGCTGGGCCTGAGTGGCGTTAAGCCACTCGGGCTCAAGCAAGGGGGGGAGGAAAACACCCTTTCTGTCTGTCTGTCTGCCTTCCTTCCTTCTCTCTCTCTCCCCCCACCTACCTACTTACCTTCCTGTTCCTTCCTCCCTTTCTTTTTTTCTGTCTTCCTTCCTTCCTTCCTTCTCTCTCTCTCCCCCCTACCTACCTACTTACCTTCCTGTTCCTTCCTTCCTTCCTTTCTTTTTTTCTGTCTTCCTTCCTTTCTTCTCTCTCTCTCCCCCCACCTACCGACTTACCTTCCTGTTCCTTCCTTCCTTCCTTTCTTTTTTCTGTCTTCCTTCCTTCTCTCACTCTCCCCCCTACCTACCTACTTACCTTCCTGTTCCTTCCTTTCTTTTTTTCTGTCTTCCTTCCTTCCTTCCTTCTCTCTCTCTCCCCCCTACCTACCTACTTACCTTCCTGTTCCTTCCTTCCTTTCTTTTTTTCTGTCTTCCTTCCTTCCTTCCTTCTCTCTCTCTCCCCTACCTACCTACCTTCCTTCCTGTTTCTTCCTTCCTTCCTTTCTTTTTTTCTGTCTTCCTTCCTTCCTTCCTTCTCTCTCTCTTCCCCCTACCTACCTACTTACCTTCCTGTTCCTTCCTTCCTTCCTTTCTTTTTTTCTGTCTTCCTTCCTTCCTTCCTTCCTTCCTTCTCTCTCTCTCCTCCCTACCTACCTACCTTCCTTCCTGTTTCTTCCTTCCTTCCTTCTCTCTCCTCCCTCCCTGTTCCTTCCTTTCTTTCTTTCTCTTCCTTCCTTCCTTCTATCTCTCTCCTCCCTCCCTACCTGCTCCTTCCTTCCTGTTCCTTCCTTCCTTCCTTCCTTCCTTTCTGTCTGTCTGTCTTCCTTCCTTCCTTCCTTCTCTCTCTCTCCCCCCTACCTACCTACCTTCCTTCCTGTTCCTTCCTTCCTTTCTGTCTTTCTTTCTGTCTGTCTTTCTTTCTTCCTTCCTTCCTTCTCTCTCTCTCCTCCCTCCCTTCCTCCCCCCTCCTGCTCCTTCCTTCCTTCCTTTCTCTTCCTTCCTTCCTTCTCTCTCTCTCCTCCCTCCCTTCCTGTTCCTTTCTTTCTTTCTTTCTGTCTCTCTGTCTTTCTTTCTGTCTTCCTTCCTTCCTTCTCTCTCTCCTCCCACCTACCTACCTTCCTTCCTGTTCCTTCCTTCCTTTCTGTCTTTCTGTCTGTCTTTCTTTCTTCCTTCCTTCTCTCTCTCTCCTCCCTCCCTTCCTGCTCCTTCCTTTCTTTCTTTCTCTTCTTTCCTTCCTTCTCTCTCTCTCCTCCCTCCCTTCCTGTTCCTTCCTTCCTTCCTTCCTTCCTTCCTTTCTTTCTTTCTTTCTTTCTTTCTCTTTCTTTCTTTCTTTCTGTCTGTCTGTCTCTCTGTCTTTCTTTCTGTCTTCCTTCCTTCTCTCTCTCCTACCTACCTACCTACCTACCTACCTACTTTCCTTCCCCTCCCTCCCTCCCTCCCTTCCTTCCTTCCTTCCTTCCTTCCTTCCTTCCTTCCTTCCTTCCTTCCTTCCTTCCTTCCTTCTCTCTCCCCCCACCTACCTACTATTTGGTTCAGAATATTTTTTTTCCTGTTTTCCTCCTCTAAAAACTAGGTGCGTCTTATGTTTAGGTGCGTTTTATAGAGCGAAAAATACGGTATATCATCCTGAGCTCCTTCAAAGGATGGTGAGACAAAAATGCACTAAACAGAATATTGTCACATTAACTGAGGGCTAGATGACATGTGACTCATACAATTACATGGCTGTTTTTACAGCTAAAATAAATGTGCTAGGGATCTGATAGATCCCCATGCGTGTATTTTAGCTGCAAAAACATGGGTATATGAGTTATATGGATCAGGATTGTAGTTCTGGGGAAGGAGATGATAAATTCTTCCCCTGCATGCATCATTTCTCCAATAAAAATGCCCCTTCTCCCAGTTACTTTAAGTACAGGGAGGGGAAAAAGACAGGTTCCCAGCAATTTCCCAGTCATTTCTTCCCCTGCATTTCTATCTTTTATATGGTATACAGGTGATACAATGACTGTGGCCATTTCCCTGCTTTGGGCTGGAGGTCGTATCAGCAGCATTTTCAGTGATTGAGACTTTCAGTGGGGCAGTCTTTGGCTGGTTGACTTATTCCTCTGAGGCCTTTTGGAAGAATACAGCTAGGCTGTTGCAGAAAGAACTCAGACCCCACTGCATATTGCTTTTTTCCTTATTTTATAATTGGAGGAAAAAATCAAACTCACCTTTTTTGGTATCTGGAAATCTTTCATGCCAGTTATTTCTTTTTAGGCAGGCTCATGTCTACATCACTGCTGGGGCCTGTTTGTCTTTGGGATTCCGCTTTGCTGGTTCAGAAAACCTGGCTGCCTTTAATTGCTTGGTAAGTGGATTGGTAGCTTGTCAAACAGGGTTGGGAAACGTGAAGGCCCAGGGTGTTTCTCAGAGAATCCCAGTTTTCTTCTCTTTCTGTTTAACTGAGTTTCCAGTCTTCATTACTGTAGGTTTATCTATGAAATCACAATGTCAGTGCATTCTTTAAGCTGAAAATGTAGTTGGAAAGTACTTTTCCCTAGGCCAGTTCTTCTACAGAGTGTGGCTTGGCTTGCTTGCTTGAGATATGTGGAAAGTGTTTCAAAAGTAGTAATGACATATGTGGATATTTCGTGTACAGGACAACTTTTTCGCTCATCCTTTTTACAGGTGACCTGTGTTGGACTCCCCCACTCAAGTCATGAAACTCACAGGGTGACCTTGGGCTGGTCATTCTGTCCCAGCCTAATGTGCCTCACAGGCTAAAGATAAAATGGGATAGGAGAGAACTATGTATCCTATCCTGATCTCCTTGAAGTTACCCCCCCCCCCCCCCCCCGTAATACAGTGGAAAATGCTTCAGGCTCATTAACCCACATCATCCTGGCTATAATTTATAGGAAGCAAATATTTAGGTGTCAGTTTCAGTTCCTTATTTAAAATGTGTGAGCATTTCCTGAATACTTATTGGTTTTCTACATACTTATAATGTGAAGTCATAGCAGGCCTGTTTGAAGAGAGCATAAGAGAAGCCAATGTTGGATCAGGCCAGTGGCCCATTCAGTCCAACACTCTGTCACACAGTGGCCAAAAGAGGGAACCTCCATGGAGTTCTGGGGCTGTAACTGAGGAGGCCCTGCTTCTTATCCCCACACCAAATGTTTAGTGGTTTCTGCTTCATGGGTGGGTGGTTTTCAGCATCTTATAACTTTATCATCCTATGAATTAAAGATGCAGATGTTTTATCATGGGAAGGACTCCCCTGCTTTAATGTAATAGGGGGCATGTTTTGCATGCACACAACTCTAGACTAAGATGCTGGTGTATGGCATAGTCTTCTCATCTGCCTTCTTACAAGTCTTGTATTTTGAATTCCTCTTTCTAGTACACGTTTGCGAAAGATTTCATGAAGTGCTTGTCCTCTGCTACAGCTTCCATAGTAAGTGTCAATAAGTTCACTATTAGAACTAATCAGACTTGATTTCATGATACCATTTGGTTTAATTTTATTGTGATCACCAGCCCAATCTATTGTTGGGAGGGTAGGGTGGGTTGCTTGTACTGAACTTACTCCAGATATTGGGGAAGCACATCTGCTTTCTGCTGCACTTGTGGATCACTGAATCAGAGCTCCCATTGTTAGTGTTACTGGGGCTGGTGGACGTTGATTCTTTTGCAAGCAGTAGCATGTGGGGCATTTTGCATGAGATCCCCATCCAGAAACCTCGAGTCCCATATGTGTCAATATTTCTGTACTGTATGTGTTGTCAGAACATTTTGTAGTAAACTAGACTTTTCATCCTTCCACCAGATGGAAACCTTAAAAGTAGTATTGCTGAATAGTCTCATAACTAAGTTGTTCAGTATGGTATAGTGGTTACAGTGTTGGACTAAAATCTGGGAGACCAGGTTCAGAGCCCCATATTGCCATGAAAGCTTGCTGGGTGAACTTGGACCAGTCATTCGTTCTCAGCCTCAACAGAGTTGTTGTGAGGATAAAATGGAGGAGAGAACAACGTCAGCCAATTTGGGTCCCCACTGGGGAGAAAGGTAGTATACGAATGAAGAAAAATTAAAAATGTTCACTAACTGTTATGGGTGCAAAAATTAATGCTACTTTGTTATGGCATAGTAATTTGCCTTGTTAGATTTCTGAACCACTTCGTGTCGGAAGCACAGTGTGGATCAAAACAATCATTCTGTCTGTCTTTCTGTCTATAAAATATAACACACAGAACACAATTTAGTTTGTGGGCAGTAATGCATATGGAAGGCTGTTGCATTAGTGCAAATCTCTGTGCATAGAAGAAGGGATGATCGGAGCTCGGTTTCTAGGAAAATTCTGCATGCTATGTATTGTGCACATGAGGGGGAAGAGTTTAAAGCTGCTAATTTATACCTTCGAACAATCATTAAAAGTTTTCTCAAGTTTTTTAATTTTTCAAAAAGTCTTACAATGCTTTTTGGAAATGCCAACTCTCAGGACTTTGGAGAGCATCTACTGAAAGATGTAGACTTTCATAGAGATGGCCAGTTTGATACACCAGTTCTCTTAATCATATGGTACCTTATTTTTAAAAATGTTAATTTGGGACTCTAATCAAGTGACCATAAGGAAAGTATGGGGTGATTTATATGATGCTAACGTCATTGGCATAGGTAGATACATTGAAACTGGTCTCTAAGGATAAGCTTATTTAAAAGGTATAAAAATGAAACTGACAAATGGTCTCCTTAACATCTATTTAAGGCAGGTCATTATAACCTGGAAACTTGTCTGAGTGTGGTACTGCTATCTTTGGCAATGGTGATGGCAGGATCTGGAAATCTGAAGGTCCTCCAACTCTGTCGTTTTATGCACAAGAAGACTGGTGGGGAGATGAACTATGGATTCCACATGGCACATCATATGGCTCTTGGACTCCTTTTTTTGGGAGGAGGAAGGTAACCTATTATTTCAAGGTTGCTCAATGTAAAAGGCTGCTCTAATAACTAAGGAGAGAGCTGTTGTGGTGTAGTGGGCAGAGGGCTGGACTAGGATTAGGAATTAATGAATAAAGTTTATTGTTTATGGCCATTGGGTGTCACAATTTCTACAGGTATAAATTCAGTGAGAATTAGGTTCATTTATACAGTATCTAAAGACTAGGATCAGGAGGCCAAGGTTCAAGTCCCCACTGACCCATGGACTTTGCTTGGTGACCTTAGGCCATTCACTCTGTCTCTGTTAGCTGAACCTACTGCACAGGGTTGTTGTCAGGATAAAATGAAGAAGGGAGAATTGTGAGTTTCTTGGAGGAAGAGCTGGATAAAAATATACCTGATAGATAAACAGGCTGTGCAATCATAGAAACTGGTAGTTGGAGAGTCCTCTTTGTGAGAAGGTCAATTTCCATCACTTTCAGTGGCAAGTTTCAGTTCTTATGGCTCAGGAGAAAATAGAAAACACAGGCAGATGTCTTGTAAAATCTCAGGTGACAGAGTAGGGGCTGGGCAGAAATTGAGGTGGAAATGGAGCCTCCTTGTGCTGCACAGTTCCACAGTTCCTGCTGTGGCTATTGATTGCTCTGGTACTCACCTGTGGCAACAAGAGTAAAACACCAGAGACATTCAGGGCAGTGGGAGAATTAAATTTAATTCACTCTTTTTGGTCAAACATTATTGTGGTGGGAAGTGTCCAGACTGTCCTGTTTTACAGGTCATTTATAATATGTCTGTGTAGTGTTTTTTTTAAATAAAACCTTGTTGTTCTTAATTATGTCTAAATGTACAAACTTCTTCTGTATTGTTTTTGTAAAAGAATTTCCAGAGCCATAAATTATTTGCCGAAATGTTTTTTCTTTGTATGTTCAGTTCTTTCTGTCTTTAAAAAATATGCTTTTTAATTGCCGTGACTAAGCTGGACTAATCTTGGCAAGTATTTGGATGGGAGACCCCCAGAGAATAATAGGGCTGGGAGGGCAGAAGCAGGCTATCATGCCACTTCTCTGAATGTCCTTCGTGCCCCAGCAGGAGTCACCAGGGGTCGCCATGACTTCCAGGCATGGGCGCACACGTACACACTGCTTTTTAACGAATGCTTTTAAGATTTTTATTTATTCTTGCATTTACTTCCAAACTCCCTGATTGGAAGTATATGTGAAATGTGTAGGGATCTTACAGTGAATTAAAATTAATTATCCAGTGATACCAATTGTTTCTTGTTTTTGCTCTATGCTTGGTGCGGCACTCTTTTTCTTGCTCTCATATACTCCCTACAGACCATGTTTCTCCAATTTTTAAATCATTTCCTCCTTGTATTAATTCTGTTCTCCGCAAAAATAATTACAAGTTCTTTATGTACACAGATCATGAGAGGAGAATGAATTATGCAAACTATACTGATTTGCATCAGTATGGTTTACATAATTAATTCTTTCCCCATGATCTATGCACATAAAAGAATTTGAAATTATTTTTGGCTGAGAAATGAGGAGATAGGAGAGCACTGAAGGCAGATGGTTAATTAACAATATTTGCATAAATATATTTTGCCAGGGGGGAGGCACAGTAGTTCAGAGTTTGAGCACAAGGCACCAGATTCACTCCCTGGCATCTTCAGTTAACAGGATGTCTGGTACCGGAGCTGGGCAAGACCTCCTGTCTGAGATGCTGGAGATCTGCCTGCTAGAGTCAACAGTGCCGGTCTTGATGGACCAAGGTCTGATTTTGTATCGGGCAGCTCCTTATATTCTGTCATTGATACATAATTATTTTCACTGTGATGTAGAAGATGGATGAATGTGTCCTTGACTATGTTACAAAAGCATGCAGAGCATTTTGAGTTTTTTCCATGCCTTATAGTAGTGGTCTTCTGCTTTAGAATGGTAGGTTGCAATTTCTTGAGAGGCTTAATGTACTTCATTACTTCCAAATAAAAACTGCAGGGTTTTTTTCGTTTTGTTTTGCAGATATTCTCTTAGCACTTCAAATTCTTCAATTGCTGCTCTTCTTTGTGCTCTGTATCCTCACTTCCCAGTTCACAGTACTGACAACAGGTAAGGTTTTAACAGTTAGAGTTGCCTAAAACAAAATGCTGAGAATGACTTTAGTCCAGTGGATAAAGCATGCTACATCTGGGAAACTTAAGTTTTAATTCACAGGTATCAGATGCATGCAATAATCATGTCCTGTGAAAGGCCCTTTTTGTTGTTTAGCATTGTGAGAAGCAGTCACAATTTGTTCTACATTCTTGGAGCAAATAATGGAACACTCTGTGACTCATCATGAACAATTTGCTAAGCCTTTTTGATGAGATGATGATGATGATGAGATTGGATTTATACCTCGCCTGTCACTACCAGAAGGAGTCTCAAAGCAGCTTACATACTCCTTTCCCTTCCCCTCCCCACGACAGACACCCTGTGAGGTAGGTGGGGCTGAGTGAGCTCTCTCGAGAACTGCCCTTTAGAGAACAGCTCTGAAAGAACTTATGACTGACCCAAGGTCAATACCAGCAGCTGCATGTGGAGGAGTGGGGAATCCAACCCAGTTATCTCAGATTAGAGTCCATGCTCTTCACCACTACACCAAACTGGATCTCTTATTTTGCAATAAAATTGCTCACATATGATCTGACTGAGATTCCATTTTAAGAACAGTTGCTCTGTTCCTTCCTGGAAAACAAATATCAGAAGTTGGTGCTCAGGGAGTGGTGTTTTGCCCTATGAATGTAACTTGTAGGATGCCACAGGGGTCAGTCTTGTCCCCAATACTCATCAACCTCTACCTCAAGCCATAGGTTTGGATATGTTGTCAACAGTACAGTGATGGCAGACAGTAATATTTCTCCTTTCTGTCAAAATCCAGTGAGACAGTAGAAGTGCTAAACTGGTATCTGGAGTCAGTGAGGATTTCAGTGAGGGTTGTCTGTACAAGTTGGTAGGCGGGCATTTTCTCCATCTGAAATGAGGCTGCAGTATTAAATCTTTGGGATGTATACTCACCTCAGAGATCTTAGGGATGTATACTCACCTCAGAATGGTAACTTAAAGTAAATTCTGGAATTGTCTTTAAAAACCTTTTAAATTTTTTCTGAGCAGAAATGCTTTACAGTCCTCTCCTTGCGGGCTGTAACTGACATGGCTTGCTTTAGGGGGGGAAGATAATCTTTACCTGGTAATTGCAATGATAAAGAGACAAACTGGTCATTTCTGTAATAACAATTTTTCTTACAACTTGTGTGACAAGGACTCAAACAGAACAAGAGGCCAGGCCCAGACTCACATAATACTGTAATCTGAGGAGTTAGTGGTGAATCACAGTTCCTCCATCTGTACCCAAGTTGCCCTGTGGGCCAGACCCGAAGAGTTTTCAGGCACTAGAGATATTCTCTCTTAAAAACATGTTTTTCTTTCTTAATGTTCATTTATCTCTTGTTATTGCACTTTGGGGAGTGGGTTGTTTTCATGTTCATTCTGATGCCCCTGATATTGGGCTGTAGAGAGTATCTGTACTGAACATTTGCCCCACCAGGCTGCTTATTAGTTGGCCTTGGAGAGCATTGCTCCCCTCCAAGGTCAGTTGTGGAAAAAACATGCACAGACGCATGTAGGTGAAAACCATATATTCCTAAATAGTATGTAAGTACCTTGGAATTGCCCCAGTAGTGAACCTTGGCTCAGGCTGGCCTGCAGAGCAGTGCTGTGCACGTTGGCCAGTTGTGAGAGGCTGCCCGCTGTTGTTCTTGTGGGTTCACAATCAGCAGAAGGGGTGTAAGCATGTGTTCATCATCGTGGCTTCTGTGTGGTCCCACATTGGGGTCTGCGTGTGCAGGTAAACCACAGAAAAGATTTCTAAAGCTTTCTAGTAGACTCGGTGCGTCCCTCCTACATCTGGTTCTTTCCTGCCAAAATGATCCCATGACTAGGAGAGGCACTACTTCCTTAGTTCTCTTTTTGCTGCCACGGAGAGAGAATCTCCATTGTTGTCCTGTGTTTTTTCCTCACCTCATTCTTGAGTCTGAGGATACTTGTTTCTCTCAAAAGTTTTCTTTTTGTCAGCAATAATACTGATTCTGTTGAAGAATAAACTACATTTGAAGAAGAAATGTTTCTGGATTTCCACTGTGTCATTATGGCTCAAACGGGGTCGCCTGAGGATTGTGGTGACTGTGGTTTTAAACACAGTCTTGTTCTGCCTTGTTCCTTGATCTCTACCATTCCTGCAAACAGTCCCTCTGCCATTGCGAGTGGAAGCTCCCAGTGGTAGAATTCCAGCATTTACCTTTGTTTGGGATTATGACTTTGGCTGTTTAACAAAATGTGCAGCAATTAGGGCGGCCCGTGTGAGGCTGCTGTATTGTTTTCTCCTGCTCTTTTGAGGGGTGGTTTTTGATCCGGGCAACCCTTTTATCTTACTGATTGAGTTTTCCTTTGCCTTTCTTAGTCTTTAGTCAGCCTTTATTTCGTTCAGATTGTTAGCTTTTTTTGGCTTCCACATATGTTATACCATAACAGATTTCTTTTTCTTTCTTTCTGAAACAGACCCTAACGTGCATCATTCTTATGGTCTCAGCGCTGCATTTTTCTCAGAGCACTTCTTTTGGCTCTGAGCCTCTGGAAGTTAGTGTCATCTTAGATGTCTCCTTCCTTATAGTGTGGAGACTCAGCTATGGGCATGTGTTTCCCAGTGGCTCCTGGTGTACTGCAATATTAGTCTCTCACACCACTATTTCCACCTAGAGCACTAGGCATACCTTACTTTTGTCTTTTATTTTAGTGCAAACACTCTACATAGTCATGGAAACACTGTAATTATGTTTTCATTGACTAATGGGGGCCCAACTCCCCGAGACTCTGATTGGAGGCCTAAGCTATTTTGCCTTGCCCAAAATGGGGCATTCCATGCCCTGTCCTTTTTGCTTCTATCCTGACAGGGACTTCCGTCATTGGGGAATGCCCTTCTATTCTATCAGCAAGGTAATCAGTTTTTATGTTTTTTCTCTGTTTTGCTGAGCAGATTGCTCTGCAAGCTGCACAAGGTTCATTTATGGTGCATCCTGGCCATCTTTTCTTTGGCAACATCACACCTATTTTCACTGCCTTCATTATTATGGTACAGATCTGCTTATTCTCATTTCCACTGACAACTTTGGTAGTTTGATCAGCTCCTTTCTGCATTGTAGCAGTAGCCTCCGACTTTTCTCATTGACAAGCACCACTCCTATAGCTTGCACCTCTAAGTGGAAAAGAGTATCTACTGAGGCTGTAACAGGGTTTGGACCCTGCTTCTTGTGCTGTTGATTATGTTTTGGCCACTGGTTGGGACTCAAACTCTCTATGCTTTCCTCTTCCTTATTGGACTTCTAAAGATGTTACAAAACAGAGGTATGACCCCATGTTTGATTTTTTTGCTGTTCCCTGCTGCTTCATTTAGAATAGGGTCTTTTAGTATGCAGCATTTCCAACTGTGCAATGAGGATACTGAGGGCTCTAACCTATGCTCCCCCCATTCATGACATTTCCCAAGGTGATACCCTGGCCAGGATCCCCTACCAGGGATTGTATCTCAGTCCTCATGTCGCACATGGTCAGCATCCTCACACAACTCATCCTTGTGGATTGGTAGAGGCTATCACACTCTGTCTTGAGTCCATGGGTGTTTAATGCCACTTTATGTGTCATGGCTCTCTCTCCAAAAGAGTCCTGTTCTTATTTGCCATGTTCCTGCGTGTATTTTGCTTGGGACACTTGTGGAGCTCTCTCTGCTCTTTTATTAGACAGTTCTGGGTGAAGGTCAATATGGGAAACTAAACAACTGTTGGAAGGGCGGTCCTCCATGGTCTCTTCCTTTGAGAGCTTCACACCCACCTCCTTCACTCAGTGAGCTTGCTAATGTGGTACTGCACAGAAGCCACGATGATGAAAATGGGGTTGCACTTACCTGTTACTGTTGTTCTTTGAGTGGTCTTCTGTGCAGGCACACATCCCTGCCTCCTGCCACACTGTGAACTCTCTGGAACCCTAGTTTCTTGGGGTCTCTGGAGGTGGCATGGAGAGAACTGAGGGAGTAGTGCCCCCTCCTCCTGGTCATGTGATGGTTTGGGCAAGAAAGCACCAGAGGGAGGGAGCAGTGCTCCTAGTCTACTGGAAAGCTTTGGAAATCTTGTCCACGGCTGGCCTGTGCACACGCAGTCCCCAGTGTGTGCCTACATAGAAGACCACGCAATGAACAACAGTTACAGGTAAGTTCAACCCTGTTTTCTCTATTTTAAGGCTTGTTGATTTCTTTTCTGTGACTTACCAGAGAAATTTCAATAAAGCCATTTCAATAAAGTCTGGTGTTTTCCTTCACCGCTTGTGTGCTTACTGCTTCCAAATCCCTCAACTGGAAAAATACCTTTTTGCCTCTTGGCAATACATACATCCCCATACATCTCACTTTTTAAGGGACAGGACTTTTATGCAGGGCCTTTTCAATTAATCTCAAAAGGTGGGAGGAAAAAAGGTGTTTCTTACACGTTTATCTTTTACACAGGTACCACCTGCAGGCCTTGCGGCATTTGTATGTGCTGGCAGCAGAGCCCAGGCTCCTTGTGCCCATGGATGTGGATACAGACACCCCTTGCTATGCGCTGCTGGAGGTGACATACAATGTAGGCGAATTCTGAATGATATAAAGGGTGTCATGAACGGAAGAGGTAGCAAAGGGCGCATTGTGTTCAGTAGGCTGCATCTGAAGGGAGAAGCTGTCCCCTCCTAAGTGGTTTCCTCCTAGCGGGCTCTCTGGCTGTGTGCTGTTGCTGGCCCTCATGGATGGAATGGTAGATCAGTTACTCAGCTGTTCCCTCATGGATGGAATGGTAGATCAGTGCTGCCAGCTCAAAGTGCATGGTTTGAGATGGAGATTTCCAGCATATAACTCATGCTTTTAGCTGCTTTGTGGAACCACCACAAAATGTTGAAAGTACAAAGTCATGTTGATGTAGAGTGCAATCCATGTGAGGGCCCACTCATTCAAAGGCTGAGATTGCACAACTCATTTCCTCTCAGAAGAAGCCAGAGAATAACTCCTAACTGGACTTTCCCATGATTAGATGGTGCTTCAGAGGGCATGGTTGTCTTGGAAGGCTTTTGCGTCCTTCCTCCATTGTGTTATTTCAGCATCACACCCAGCTGAATGTGTAAACCAAGGCCAACAGTTAAGAAGGAATGTCTGCTGATTAAACATAACATTTTGTAGCATCAAGGAAGCATTTTGTACTGAGAGAAACTGTACCCATGACCACTATCATCCAGGGACAAAAGGAACACCAGCAATGCCTGGAACATCAGTAATGCCTGATGAAATCACTTCACTTTTCATCTGCATGTATGTATGTATGTATGTATCTAGTATGGATTCCATTGGTTCTTTGATGTATTTATATTCTTTAAATCAGATAGCATGAAACACTTTCCATGCTGATTGTCCTAAACAAGAAAAGCTATCATATAATATTTTTGTTTTGTTTTGTGGGTCTTTTTTGTGGTAATGGTAGTGGTGGTGTGCTTTCCTGAATTACATCCTAGACAAAAAGTATTCCAAAGGTTTTTTTCCCCCCATATTTTCAAGGGAACTCAGTGGTACGAAGAAACAACCGAAGAGCTAATGGCACCTACTCTTCTCCCGGAACTTCATCTGTTGAAACAGGTATGTAACAAAACTCAGTGTGTGGGCTGCTAACCTAAACAAGCTTTAACCTAGCAGAAATATTGAACATGGGGTTTGAAGAAGCACCTTACTAACTGATGAGAGCTCTCCATTTCCTCCTCTGCTTCTGGTTTTCACCTCAATAACCCTCTCTTTGGTAGGGAGGAACTCACTTGAAATCAAGTAGTTCAAAAATTGTCACCAACATGGTGCCTGGGAATGTATTGCCTGTTCGTTAATTTTTACATTTGCATAGCAAACATTGGTCTTCTTTCTAAAGGGGGAGTAATTTTAATGTGTTGATGGTGCCTATATGCTCCTGCCTGGGAATTAAGGTCACAGGGAGAAGCCTCCTGGCTGCCCCACCAATCCAAGCAGCTCTCCTGGTGGTCATACAAGACGGGACCCTTTTCAGTGGCAGCCCCACAATTCTTGAATAATCTCCCCAGGGAGCTGCACCTGGCCCCCTTACTGTTGAAATTCAGGAGACAGTTGAAGACAGTTTTAATTAGGACTACATTTGACTGATTTGGTTCTTATTTATTGGCAATCCTAACTGGAGTTTTTTATATTTAAATTGTGACCTTTTATGTGTTTTTATCATTTTTGTTTTATTATATTGTTTTAATGTTGTTTTTATAACTATTTTATTTATATTGTCAGCCATCTTGAGTTCCGCAAGGGAGAAAAGCGGCTAATAAATGTTTTAAATAAATAAATAAGTAACGGTTAGCACACATCTCTTTCATTTCCAACTTTTTAAAAAATTCAAATTTATTTATTTAAATACCTTTATCTACTTCATGGCTAGCAAATCCAGAGTCTGTGTGCTACATTTAGAATGTATTGTTACAACCTAACTAACCTAGTTTATTTACGTATCCGTTTGGCAGAGCTGATATGGTAGTGGTGTGAGTGTGTATGTGTGGGGATAGTTGTAGCTTATTCCAGGGGTGTCAAACCTAAGGCCTGGGGGCCGGAACCGGCCCATCTAGGACTCTTATGTGGCCCACTAGCAACTAGTGGAAGGGAGGGAACAGGAGACTGTTCAGGGAAATGAGCGGAGCCACTCCAAGTGTGGCTTCAGGATGGCTAAACAACCTCTTCTAGCATGGGTACGTCTGCCCAGTACTGCACCGCTGGCTCTCCAGTCTGCCCAGCATGGGTACGTCTGCCCAATACTGCACCGCTGGCTCTCCAGTCTGCCCATGTGGGTTTTCCTTTGCACCCCAGTCCCAGCCCATGAGGCCTTGCAGTGAGGATACACCAACTGGGAGCTTATCAGCTGCTGTCCTTTATACACCTTACATCTCTGGTACCCGACATTACGATTTATGGCACATGTGATTCAGCCCAACAAAGTGACATCTGTGTCAGATCTGGCCCTCAAAATGAATGAGTTCGACACCTCTGGCTTAATCTTTCCAGTTATGGTACATTTTTAGCATATTAGTAAATATCTTTTTTACAGATAAATTCTCATTGTACCACACCAAATTAAGATGGAAGCAGCTGGATAAGGGAGAGAAATAGTTTTTTCTGTTTATATAGAACAACCATGAGAAAATTCAGCATATTTATTTTATAAAGCTTGTTTGTACATTAAGTGCCATCAAGTCACTTCTGACTTACAGTGACCCTATGAATTAATGACCTCCAAAACTTCCTGTCATTAACAGCCTTGATCAGGTGTTACAGACTGTTCTAGCATTGGCCCATAGTTGTGGAACAGTTTACCAATGGACATGTGTCAGGGTCCTCCTTTGGTGGTCTTTAAAAAGACCTGTAAAATGGTTTTATTTTGAGAGGGCTTTCTGGGGACAGCTGTTGAATTTTACTGAAGCCAGAGAGGTTTTCTAGTTATGATTGTTGAGTCATTTTGTACTCAATGGATTTTTGGTATGTATATTTATAAGCTAACTCAAGCTCCCAGAAAGGTAAGGTATATATATTTAAAATAAATTACTAAAGTGTTTGTGGAAGGCCCGTGTGTGTTAGGCATAAACAGACTACGGTGCTTTGGATCCCACCCAGTACATTTATTTTTCTGGCCTGTAGTTAACTGCTGAAATATTGTATGTTTCTAGATCCGAGTGAAAGGTCCACGGTACTGGGAACTGCTGATAGATTTAAGCAAAGGCGTGCATCATTTGAAGTGAGTATTCATAATGGCAGCTGTTCTGTAGGAGCTCAGTGCATCATGTTTACAGTGGCACAGTGTCCAAATTGGAGCTATCTTTACAATTTTTGTAAAAAAAAAAAACAACCCCAACTATTTTGTTTGCAGGTGTTATCAGTTTCCTGGGGTAAGCACATGGGGAATTTTGCCTTCTGCACATGGAAACTCATGTTGGGATCCACCTGCATGCACATAACAAAAAGAATCTAGTTCAGATGGCAGAGCAAAGTGTTGTGCAGAATGAAAATCTAAATAATAGAAATGCAAGATCTTTGTCTCTTTGCCCTTGAAACATACTAATATATTGACAGTATTAAAAGTGAATCCTATATATGGAAACATCCAGAATACAACCCCCCCAAAGAATTGTCTTTCCATCCAAAACCAGGTAATGTAAAGGTAAAGGTAAAGGTTTCCCTTGCTCGAAAGCCAGTCGAATATGACTCTAGGGATGCGGTGCTCATCTCTGTTTCCAAGCCGAAGAGCCAGCGCTGTCCAAAGACATTTCCATGGTCATGTGGCCAGCATGACTAGACACTGAAGCACACGGAATGTTGTTACCATCCCACCGAAGTGGTACCTATCCCCTAAAGGCCTTTAAGGAAATATGAGTTCCCTTCTAGAAAGTCTGCAGATTGCTTTCACCCCTTTTGTGACATTCTTCCACTTTCCCTTCGTATAGAAGACAGAGGCATACTTGCAGATCTCCTTTTCAGTAGAATCCATGGATACAAATAACAGTGTTTCATATGCTCCCTCTAAGCTGTGGAGTCTTGTGAGCAAAGGTTCTACTTTGTGAGCTACTGGCATTAAAGTTGTGAGCATTCAATTTGGCTACTGCAAAAATAGTTTGCTTTGGAACCATCCTTCCTGAGCTAAGACAAAAATGTGTGAGCCGGAGGCTAAAAAACTGTGAGCTAACTCACACTAACTCAGCTTAGAGGGAATCCCGGATCAGATAGGATGTAAAATATCTGTCAGGCTTCACAATGCAACAAAGTATTTTCCCTGTAATGGCTATCTTTAAATTGTACTCCGGTTGTCCACATATTAACCTGAAAAATGAATGTTTTTAAAGAAGTTTTGTCATCTGCTCTTAATGTCTTTTCCAGATCAATTCTTTCCAAGGATGGTGTCCTCTATGTCAAATTGAGAGCTGGGCAGCTTTCATACAAGGAGGATCCAATGGGTTGGCGAAGTTTGCTGGCACAGACCGTCACTCACCGAAATGCAGATGCTCGTGCTTTCAAGGTAATCATTATGCAGCCGTGAAGCAAAGAAAGCTGAGAGTGAGTCTGTGTTGCTTTCTGATCTTACTAGCAATACTGCCAGCTGCAGCAACATGTGTATCTTGGCCAGAATGTACAACAAAACAGGGCTTAGCTTAGGAAGCTGAATTTTTCATTGGGTTATGAAGTTAGGCATATGTTGGGAAACTAACACTGAAACTTATATAGGCTGCTGAGTTCATATCTGGAGGCTAGGAATGTGTTAGTAAAAATTAATTAATGAAGTTAAGTCCAAATTCATTGTTCTGCTCCTCTATATATCAGAGGGTTTCTGTGGGCAGAAGGCCTTCTGCCAGCGGAGTGTGATTTTCCAGGCTTCACCCTCCCCTAGCACCCTCAAATGCCACTGTATTGGCTATGGGATGAGATAGAGAGGAGAAAGCGGTGTGGCAGCTGCCTTCTGGTCTGAAAAATATCCAGTCTCTTATTTGGAAACATGCCAGACTTATGGCTGTACTTATACGTGAGGTAGATAGAGACCACTGCTTCTTAGGTTTTTGACTTGACAGATGAGACACAGATGGATATGAACAACAAAGGTTTATTTAACAGAAAATGAAGCATTTAATAAGGTAAAAATGATGTGTGGGTAACTTAAATATATAAAGTTAATCTGGCTCTCAAATAAAGTGAATAAGCCCTCAAATAAAGTGAATAAGAGGGGAGATTTGATACCCCTTCCTTTGGACAGGGGACCTCAGAGAGAAGCAGAGGTGGTTTGCTATTGCACAGTTTTCCTTAGTGATCTCCCTTCCAAGTACTGACCCTGCTTAGCTAGCAAGATCTGATGAGATCGGCCTATACTATGCTGCCTTCCCTCCCAAAATGAGGGATACCACAGCTAAAACTGAACAGATGCAAACAGTGCTTGAATATACGTGTAGCTCATTCAGGTAAAAATTGTGTGTAGCAAGTCACAAAATGTTTTTTACATTTTCCTCTGAGCTTGATTGTCATGGCTCTCTGGCAGCTGGTAAACGAAGTTTGCATGAGGGCTAACTGTTTGGCCTGTGTTACGTTCATGGTATGTTACGAAAATAATAAATTCTGCCCATATTATTCGCAAGCAGTCCAGACTAGGCACTTTCACCCTGAACTCATACTCTGTTTGTAATTAATAAGATTGTGTGTTTTGAGCTGATGTTCTGCTTTTGTGTCTGCGTCATTGGTATTCATCAGACCATGCAGCTGGGCTGGTCAAATAAAACAAAGTCCTGTGGCACTGTTAAAGGCTAACAACATATATTTGAGGATGGGGATGTGGAAGGGATGCTAGTCCCCGGGTGGGAGTGGGGACCCCCAATTTTTGGGACTCCCCTCAGATGCCGGCCAGCTGGCTGGCAGGGGAAAGCCCCGCCACCAACAGTCATCTGCAGCCCCACTTGAAAAGATCCCGCTCTTTTCAAGTGGGGGCCTTGCATGCCTGCCCTGCAAGCTGCAAATTCACAGCTTACAGGGCAGGCACATGTGGCACCTGGTTCTCCCCCCACAACCATTTAAAGGGAAGGTTCCTTTTACCTGGTTGAGGGAAAGTGGGGGCATGCATGATTTCATTACGTTGTGGATAGCCCCTTCCCCTCCTGGGACACCACCCAAATCCCCCGTGGGGGAGAAGATGGGACCTGGCAACCCTAGGCTGTGACTCAGTGGTAGGGCTTCTGCTTTGCACACAAAAGGTCCCAGATTCAATCCCTGGCATCTCCAGTTAAAAAAGGACCAGGCAGTAAGTGATATGGAAGATCTCTGCCTGAGACACCTGGAGAGCTGCCATCAATCAGACCTTGATAGATCAGTGGTCTGATTCAGTATAAGGCAGCTGTATATGTATATTTCAGTATGAGAATTTCAGTGTCCCTTTGTAAAATCTCCATATCAATTTAACCTACCAGGTAGGAAGGACAGTTTCTCATGGAAACTGAGTAACAGGTTAAAGTAGTCAAGTACTGAGCATGCACTGATAGTGGCTGCCAGCCCGGCTGATTGCGGAGGGTTAGCCATGCTAGCTTGTTACAACAGAATAAACCAAAAGGCCTTAAAGACTATATTTCAATAAGATCTCTTGTGAGTCACAACTCACTTTCTCAGATATGTCATATGGCATTTATGACTGGAATGCATCTGTGAATCTGGTTCCACAGTGTTCTAGTTTCAGAGGGAAAATTATCATCCTCTGAAGACGTTCAGATTGTTATGGTTTGACTGGCTGCACTGGTAGGATAGCAAACATGTCAACCACATACAGCCCTTCTTTTTTGCCAAGAGATAATTTAGTAAGAACTTCTGTCCACTAAATTTTCAGATGGATAGTGCTCATTTTTTGTCGAGAAAGTGAAAGATTGCATTGTCTTGGCTGTGGTTTAAAAATAAACTAAAGAAGAGGAAATAATCCTTAATTTAAAATGCCACTTTATTTTCAGCCAGAAGCCATTTCTGCTTTTACATCTGATCCTGCGTTGCTTTCATTTGCTGACTACTTTTGCAAACCAGCTGCAAATATGGGGCAGGTATGTGTCAGGGGTTGCTTTTAAGAAAGTATGTTCTTTATGAGGAAACAGATTTAAAATTGGCAGAACAGTTTAGGTGACAGAAAATATGTCATCAAAGCATGGAGGTCTGGAGGAGCATTTAATGTGCAGAAGAAACTAACTTTCCATTAATATATATATTAAGTGCCCATTAAAATTATATTCCAGACTGCTGAACAGATACATACATACGTATAGGAATCTATCTTGTATATAGGGTAGCCCCCATCATCCTGATTCTTGATGAGATAAACTACTAAACTATTAATAGCCCGTTCACATTTAAGGTTGAATGTCCTCCACACAAATATTCTTGCCCCTGTTTCCATGGAGAATGGATGGACCACGTGAACAGTAAAGAACTCTGCATTTCCAGTTATGTACCACTGCAGCAATACCTCCTATCACAACTGCTCTAAAAAAAATGCTGTTCTTATGACTGTAGTTACATGCAGATGTTCACAGGGAGGCTACAGGATGAAATAGTAACATGTGAACTGATCTTGAGCTGTCTGTCTTTCTCTGTAGGCCTATACTGAATCTCTGAAAAGAGCTGTTTTTCTCAAAATCCCTGCTGATTCGTAGCTGCTGTCCACCAACACCCTAAGCATTTATTCATTTAACTGAATGTGTGCACTGCTCTGTCTCATAAGATTTATTTATGGTACTTACAAGTGGGCCCACAAGCACCTTCCCCACATCTAACATCCACTTCTTTTTTTCCCCTGCTTCGTTCCTTCTCTGCTCCTTGCAGCTTCTACCAGTTCTCCAATTCCTTCTCTCCCTCCTGTTTCCTGTTCCACCTTTCTTTCCTCAATTCTGGTTCTGCTTCCTCCTCTTCATTACTTCTTGCCTTTCCTTTCCTGCCTTCGCGCCTGCCCACTCGTTCTCCACCTCCCTACCCACTCCCTGGAACTGCAGTGGTCATTTTGGATTACCTAGGCAATACCACAATTGCCTGCAGTTGCCTAAGTAATGCCAAGTGGTTGCTGAGATCTTGTGAGGTAATCTAGTCAGTTATTTTTAAAGTTTTAGTGATATTTTATCCCCTTTTCTCTCCCCCTCTCGCTGTAATTTAAGTTTTTTGTTCAAACCTGGAGGTTCTTCTAGATTGGTAGCAACATTTTCCTTTTCTGTACCTTTGCCCCATTGTATGGATTTTTTGATCCACACTCTGGGGCTATGTTCAAAATGTTGGAGGAGGTATTCATCTTTTGAAGTTTTATTGCTGTGACTAATTTTTTTAAAATTGCTTTGTGAAGATTGTGTGTTTCAAATAAATGAAATGATGGGAAAGGGGGTCCTCAGCTGGAGGGAAGTGCTTGGCTGTTGCCTAAAATACTATTTTCTGAACTACTTCTAGCTGATGAAAGGTATATTTAAGATTACATCCATTTGAGTTTGAGGACTCATTTGTAATCTTTGCCTGAGGCAATACTGTAATATATCCATTTAATACATATTGGAAGATTCATCTTTTGCCTTAAATCATGGTTTAATTAAATGTTACTGCACAACAGAAAAGTTCCTCCAATCTAAAGAGGATGAGAAGCTGTTCTAGAGTGCAGACTCTACTCTTCTTTATAGATGGAAGACTAATCTCCAATTGTGCTATCCAATTGTGCTGTACAGTTATACTATACAAAGGCTTTGGAAGGACTAAAGTATCTCTTGTTTTTGTAGGTTTTAAAATAGGAAGTACGAATGGGGAAATGCTCATACATGTATAAATTCTACCCTGAAGTATTAAACACTCCAAAGAAACCAGCAGAGTAAAGGAATATATGCTAGATGCCATTCAGGGTATGCACTTTGTAAATTGTGTCTCTTTTCAGAAACTGGAGGTGTTTGACCTCTTCTCATCTATCCTATACGAGTGTGTAACTCAGGAGAATCCAGAGATGCTCCCAGCTTATATAGCAATTGACCAGGTAAAGTAAATGGTTCTATTTTTGCCCCTCAATGGCTGTGCTTGTGCATATGATGTGGGTGTTTTCTCTACTCCTGCTGATTTCTGTGAAAAGAAGTCTTTATGAATCTCTAATAGTAAAAATGTAAAGGTGCTGATGTATTTCAAATTGAGCTCTGGAAGTCTCCCTTGAAGGGTGAGTTTATGGAATTCATTTTCACAGAGAAATGTTGCTTCTTTACTGCAGTTCCTTTATTTTATTTTCAAAATGAATTTACTACTTTTCAAATAAATACCTTGACCAGCATGTGTAGTAGAGACCCATTTGTACAAATAAGGAATGACAGAGTTATAGAACTATGACACTAGATCCATGAATTCAGCTTTAAGTTTCCTCCCATTTAAAGATTATTAGGAAACAACAAAGACAAGAAAGAGGATTTTTATAGAGTTTTAAAAGCTGTATCTATGGAGATGTTTGTTTGCTTCTACAGTTCATTCCTTCTCTTTTTATTTTTCTGCCAGGCTGTGAGAAGATTAGAAAGAAGAGAAATGTCCGAGACATTTGATTTGTGGCAGATAAAGTTGGTTCTAGAATTTTTTAATTCCAGAAGTCATCAGGACAGAGTGAGGAAGAACCCACACCGAGGGCTTTTCATGAACTCTGAGTTTCTACCAGTGATGAAGTGTTCTATTGATAATGCCTTGGACCAGTGGCTTCAAGGTAAAAGACTGTCAGTGCTTAGATGAGTCTGACACAGTTGAGGTATTAGTCATGAGTCATCTCTGGAATGTCCACACAGCTCAGTCAAGAGCATAATCTCCTGCCCTAAAACTGCGGTTCTTACATTTTATACTTGTTTGTGCAAAGCTGGAGATATTTGAAAGCCAGCCAGCCATGTTGAAGCCATTCTAAAAATCTGGCAGTGTATATTTTTAACAGTTCAAACGTTATCTGTGGTTTACACAGCATAATATAAATTTCAGTGTGCAGAGGATGTTGGGGAATCAAAGAGACAAGGGCCCTGCATGTGCCTGTGAAGGGATTACTGGTGGGCTTTTGTTCGGAGTCAGCTTTGTACTGCTCCCCAGGGAATATCTCATGCTTTGAGAATGCTGCTGGTGGGAGGCAAGTGTCTTTGAACGAATGTTTGGGGATAACTGAGTGACTGAAATTCCTTTAGGGGATGGCCATGTTAGTCTGTGAGGCATATATGAGGCAGAAAAGTTATAAACAGGCAGGGTCAAGGGTCTGTGAAAGAGACCTTTCACAATAATGCCTCTTAATGTCTTCTGTACATCTGTTCAGATAATTATTTAGTAAGTGAAGAAGACCTCTAATCCTCAGTGTGCCTCTTCCTTGCCTTGCAGCTGGAGGTGATGTCTGTTTGCACTCCTATTTAAGTGGGCAGCCGACTGATGAGTCTCAGCTCAGTATGTTAGCCTGCTTCCTCGTATACCACTCTGTCCCAACTCCAGGGCAGCTGTTGGCTGGAGGTTTGGAAGGTAAGAGTAAATATCGATACTGTATTAAAAAACAAAACACTGCAGCTTAACAGACAAGACAGATTTTTTTCCCTTGATTGTACTATGGGTCTTAACAAAAATAGAATCTAATGTACTGAGTACAGGATTTCAAACTCTAGCCATTCACTGATCATTAAAATTACCCAGATGTGATTTTCCTAATACTGCAGATAATGGGCGGGAGGGGGCAGGGCCTGAGAAAGTAGCTTGCCTAAGGCCATCTGGTGAGTTCACAGCTGAGGTCATTTGAATCAGGGACCTTCTCTTTTTTTTGTGAGTATTGTGTGTGTGTGTGTGTGTGCCTGGAAGTCATGGTTGACTTTTGGTGACCCCTAGTGGGGCTTGGCTGTTCCAGAGGTGGTGGTTTACTATTGCCTTCCTCTGTGTTCTGGCCCTGGTATTCCTTGAAGGTCTCCCATCCAAGTATTTGTCATGGTTGGCCCTGCTTAGCTTCTGAGATCTGATGAGATCAGGTTTGCCTGGGTTATCCAGGTCAGGGCTGAATCAGGGGCCTTCTGATGCACAGCTCAGTCTTCTGGCCACTATGCGACACCAGCTTTCATTGTGTTGGTTGTGTGGCCATATATTTTACCCACATGCTAGAAAACCCCTAACAGTCTTTGCTTCTAAAATACAGGGTGCTTCCACACAGGCTTATAACTATGACTTGCATCCCAAACTGCTGCAGTTTTTATTGGCGCTTCTATATGACTACTCATATATCCATTCCTCCTCTGGCTCCTCCCATGGTTTTCTCCACTGTTTCCTAAACCTGCTTTATTACAATCTTTCTGGAAGGATTTCTGGATGCTCTTGTTGTTGCTGTGACTTCATTTGCATCTGCAATGGCAATGAGAGCATCATGGGGAATTGTTGTCTGAACGTGGAAGCAGTCATAGTGTTTCAATATGTGTCTTCTATTTAGAGATGCAATGACTTTTCCTCCTTTTATTCATCTAGGTAGTACAAGCTTTTCTGAATTGCTGTTGAAATTCAAGCCAATGAAACTGCCAGTCCGTGCACTGCTAAGACTTGCTCCTCTGCTCCTGGGAAATCCACAGTCAATGGTTTCGTGAAAGAAAGATTATGAATCTAACACAACTGAGTGACCAAAATGCCAGTACCAGTGCAGTGTTTGACCTTGAATGGAAGATGCGTCTGAGCTCAGACTGTAGCTAATACATTTTTTTCATTCCCTTTATATGTTTTGAGAGTGCCAGGGAGAGGTTTATATATTGTTGGATGATCAATGTGTCCATGCAAATTAATACATTTAGTTTTTGTAAATAAAGCTTGTTTGCAAAAAAACAAACAAAGGGTCTGTTGATGAATTGGGCAAATAAACCATCTGGAAGTAATTTGTCAGCCTTGTTCAACAACAGCTTCCTTTGGCACTTGATTAATTGCTTCTAATGGTAACAAATACTGCAAAAAGGAGATGGTTAATTCAGAATCTTCAGAAACCACCAAAGGCCAAGCTCAGCTCCTTCTCTCAAGGCTTATGCACATGTAAATTTCCAGCACCTGAAGTTGTTTAAAATAAGATCAAAGATACTGTAATGAATGTTGTGACCCTACTATGCTGTCTTTTCTGACTATATTGCAGGCAAGTCATTGGGAAAGGGACTTGGCTTTTTCCATCAGACCTCTGTGGAATAAGCTTCTGCAGGTGGCGAGCAGCCGAATTACTGGCTGCCCTCCTGCATGACTAGTGTTTTCAGGATAGAACTATTAACCGAAACAACCCTCACAGAGATGCCACTGAAAATGGCAGCTGTGCACTGAGGGGGCCCCCCCACAACTCATCCCATGTCACAGCTCTAGGTGTTCTCCTGTCCTTCGTCCACATTCTTTGGTGGGGGCAGGGAAACACATAGCAATCTAATTTTTCTTTAACATACAGTCTGCTTCAGTGGGCTGAAACATGTTTAGGAGAGTCTTACGAAGGACATATGAAAGGGGACCTTGGTTCCCTCACACTAGGGCATGAAGTTACTGTTGTTTCCTTCTATCTAAGTGAGGAATTCAAATTTTGCAAGAGTACACACCCCAAGAATGGTGCGTTAATAGCACCACTTTTCATGGGAATTGTATTTAATCTTCTGTGAACTGGGGAAAATAAGCCTCTCTTAAAATCACTACTGAGAAAAAGAATCCATTTATTTATTTTAAAATATTGAAAAGCATCTAAACTGGGCATTTATAAGCAAGTATTTGCTACTGACAGGAGCCTGCAATTATGAGAATTTGTCAGAATCAAATAGTCCAGTGAGCAGACAATGAGCAATATGCTTTCAGTTTTACCCATTCCACCCCTCACCCCAGCTGGGTCTCTCTGCTTAAAATATCTCAGGGAGGAGCAGAAAATGGGACTGTGCGTGACCTCTAAGAAGGTAATCGCTTGCCCCGTGCTGCCTGGATTGGATCTCTGGGTTAACGGACATGTGAAGTGGCCTTCTGCAGAGTCAGATCATTGGTCTGTCTTTCCTAGAATTTACTATTCTGACTGACACACTCCACAAAGTCTCAGGCAGAAATCTTTTCCTAACTCTGCTACGTGAAATTTCTTGATTAGAAGTTTTGGGAACTGGATGTTATACACGCAACACATGTGCTCTACCATGGAGTTACAGCTCCTCCCAAAGAAACTTACACGCCGAGGGATATGAGGTCTGGTGCCAGATGCCATTGCAAGCCTTATCCTTTAGTCTGCCAGTCTTCTGCGGACCTGGGGTGATCACCTGGTCATCTTGTGAAATCAGTATAAAGGGGATAAAAGATACTTGTGGTTCTGGTTATGCCTTTGTCAGTGAGCAGCCTCTGTCTGCCACACAATGTTCAAGTGGTTTTTGCATTCTCTTTCAGTCGGCACCTGATTGTTTCTCAGACTAATTTCAGGAGAAGGACATTCCTGATGAGCCCATCTCAGACCCTCAGATGGAATTATCTTCTTGTTAGTTTTCAGGCTGGCTTGGGAACTTAAGCCTGTGCTTTTCAGGTGCTCTGGTACCTTGTCTTAAGCTTTGCCAGCCATTCCATGAAAGTCTATGAAAGTGACAGCAAAGTTTATGAAGGTCCTGCTCATGCAATATTTCTGTAACAAGATCTGTTTATTCTTTTGCTGAATTCCCTTACTAAGGAGGGAACAAACTTCAAGGCCAGAGGACAAGCTTTGTATGCAGCAGGGGGGGTGCATAACATAGGAGACCAGTAGTCCATCCAGTCCAGCATCCTGTTTCAGATAGTGGTCAACCAGTTACTCTTGAGAACATAGAAGCCAAGGCCTTCCCCTAATGTTGCCCCCTTGCTCTAGTATTCAAAAGTTCACTGCCTCATAATATGGAAGTTCCCTTTTAGTTACCATGGCTAGGATACATTGATGGACCTCTCCTCCATGAACCTGCACAATTCTTTTTTAAAGCCATCTATGCTTGTGGCCATCACTATTTCCACTGGCCATGAATTTCACAACTGAATTACTCATAAAATAACAGTTCATTCTCTGATAGCAACCATTGGGAAATAGCTCAGCTGGAGCCCCTGGGCAGGTGTTACCAATCACTCAGAGTAGGACAGTATTTAGAGAGATGGTCCAATAGCCTGACCTATGTAACTCCTGACTGTTCCAATGACTGGGGCCCACAACAGCCTAGGCAATTATTGCACTTAGGAGGTGGAAATCAATGGGGTTGGATTCACACTGGGAGTTGTTTGTAAGAAGTAGTGGATGGATCAGTTGTTTCAGTGGCTGGTTGATCTGGTAGGGGTAGGAATTGTGGGTGGACTGAAACGGTCACAGTCCTGCCTAGGCTTACTGAGAAAAAAAGCACACTGTTCCACAGTGAAGCTTTTTCATTTTATCTCTTGAATTCCTGGACCTTTTTACTCCTCTCAGAGAGCCAGTGTTATGTAGTGGAAACCCAGGTTCAAATCCCCACTCTGCTATGGAAGCTTGCTGGGTGACCACGGGCCACTCACTCAGCTTAATCTACCTTACATGGTGGTTGTGAGGGTAATGATGTAAGCATTTTGGGTCCCCACTGGGAAGAAAGCAGGGTATAGATTAAGTCAATAATAAATCTTTGTTACTTTCATCTCATGATACTGGGCAATTCGCAAAAAAGCCAGGCAAATTCTACCATAATGCAAATGCCACACAAACACACTTGATTTAGGAACATGTCAGAAGCAGGACTAGCCTCAAATGCAATTGTATGGGTTACTTACAAAAAAAAATCTGTATTATTTACTTCAAGTGTGCAGGGTGCTCCAAAATGCATCATCTCAACTTTTATTAAACCTTGTTGGGGGTCGGAGGTGTTTCCAGTATAATCCTGATATATATCTCTGCTGGAAAAATGCAAGCAGTGGATGAAATGGATGAAAAAGGAAGACAAAACTGAGGAAGGAGAATTCACTGTAGCACTCAACATATAATTAACAGGATATATTCCCAAACTGGTCATTTTAGTAAGCTTTTCATTCTTAGTTATTTGTTTCTTTTCCAGCACTCTGCCAGAGATACTTTGGTAACAATTGTTTAAATACACATCACCAAAACAGTGGCAACTCTATGAGCTCGGTGAGTTAAAACTGACAAGATCTGGGGAGGGAAGAGGGGAGTAAACATTTTATACCCTTCTGTTTTCTTCTGTATGTGAAGTGGAGGAAGGAAGTGGAGCCTCCAATTTCGACAGTCTTCATGAATGCCCAAAGCTCCCAACAGCGTCTGGTCTGGTATTGTGTACAGCGGCAAGTAATACCCACACACGTTCATTCTCGTTCTTGCATGTGAAAAGTCCAGTCAAAAGATTTCAGTTTGGGGTCTGGCTGTGAATGAAACTCGCTGGGAATCTGAAAGGGATTGCCCGATTCTTCTGGCTGCCGATGCACGCCGAGCACTCGGGGCTGCTGGAGGAAGTCCTCTGCAGGGCAAAGAGACGTGGCTGCGCGGCGGCGTGTAGTTCGTTCTAAAGAAGCTTCCTGTTTCCTTGGGGTGGGGGTGGGGGGGCGGTGAGAGAGGGAGGGGAGAGCTCAGAGCTGTCACGAAATTTGAAATCAGCCGGTAACGTGACCCGGGCCAATGATGTGGGCCGAGAACGCTGAGTTTCATTTCTGGCGCCCGTTACAAACGCTGCCTTTGCACTTCCCTCTGTACACGTGGAGGCGCCTCTCGTTTTTCACGGCTGCGCCGGAGAGGGACGCCGCTGACAGCTGTGTTGGGCAGGCTGGGTCCGAGAAAAGACATTCCTGGGCCAGAAACGACGTCGGTAAGAGGCGCCTCCCTGCTCCACGAGCAGCTTTGCAGCGACTGTTTGGGTAGCAACCGGCTGGGTCCTTCTTATCGCCCCCACCCCCATCCCCCTTACAAGCATAGGTCCAAACCAGTCGCTGCGACGTCGCGGTTGGTTTTGATAATAATGTGGGACGAAGAAGAGCGCCAAAAGCTCCCCTTTGGAGACCGAGAGGTAATCCCCCGTATAGCCATCCCGCGTATCCTTAGTGACCTCGCAGACGACTCCTCTGTCATCTGCCCTGTGTGCAGAGGGAGAAAAATAAGTACTGCTGGGGCTGCTGTCTCTGGAAATGCTACTTTCTAGTTAGGAATCCCAGATCTGTGGGGCTCTAGATAGCTGACACAGTGATGTTTAAAAAAAAAAAAGCACTCCGAACTAGTTTAGGGGCACTTCTCAACCTCGTACATTTCAGGGATGAAGCCTGGCTTTGAAAACGAATTTTAAATCCTGAAACTACCCTATCCGTACCGGTATACACATCAGGAAATGTCTGTTTGGCTGAGACGCTGCTGATGAAAGTCATTGTTATTTCGGGCTTTAGAAGCCCCCTTGCAGATTGACTGAGCTATACTGCATTTATACCATTAATATCCTCCTTTGGCTTCAGGGCTGGTAGGGTTGCCAGGTCCTCCCTGGGTGGTGGTGGTGGTGTGTGTGTGTGGGGGGGGGGGGGGGGGGTAGGGTTGCCAGATTCAGGTTGGGGAACTCCTGGGGATTTGGAGATGGAGCCTGGGGAGGACAGGCACCTCAGTGGGGTACAACTGATCTCTGTAGTCTGGAGAACATCTGTAATTTCAGGGGATCCCCTGGGCCCACCTGGAGGCTGGCATTCCTAGAGCTGGAGTTGTGATAATGGATTGGAGGCTACAGAGTGACATTCTGAACTAGAAAAGGCTTGATCCTTGAGATATGAGAAAACCACCACAATTTGCACTGTCTAATTTTAACTGTGCTAACACTTGCTGGCATGTATGTCCGCCAATGTATATGTTAACCGAAGGGAAACAAAATTGTGTTGGTGAGAATTAGTGTTGCCAGCTGAAATTCCTGGAGATTTGGGGGATAGAGCCCGGGGAGGGGAGGGACCTCAGTTGGGCATGATGCCATGGAGTCTACCTTTCAAAGCTGCCATTTTCTCCAGGGAAACTGGTCTCTGTATCCTGGAGACCAGTTGTAATTCCAGGAAAGCTCCAGCTGCCACCTGGAGGCTGGCAACCCTAAATAGTAGGTTCTTGTGCACATGCAAAATGCTTGGGGGGGGGAGGGTGGACCATCTCAAATGTCACAATAACAGCTGCTGTATGTATTGGGGTGGCTTGTTATAAATCAAGGCCTTCTAGCAGTCCACTACATCTCTGTGTGAGGGTCAGGCCATCTAGTGTCATAGGTGGAGGAATTTAGGTTTGGCCCTCACTGAAACCGGTTGTGGACAAATCCACTGTGTATTTTTCCTATGCAAGTAAATAGCAGGCATTTATTTGCATACGGGAAAGTAAACGGGCCCCGCTGAGGAGGCAAAGAAGACTCTGATTGCTTCCTGCCCACAGTGACCCCAGCCAGTGAGAATCCAGCCTGCTCCTATTTGCAAAGACCCAGCCTAAGTTCTTGATCTTGTGCTAGAGCGGGACAGAAGAGGTTTGCTTCAAATGTAGATTGTATTTCCAGCTTTCATGGTTCTTATGCTTGAAAAAAAAAAGATGGTAATATGTGTTAAAGGCTCAGCAAGCAGCACACAAAAAAGGTTCAAGATAAATGCTTCTCTCTCTCTCTTTTTAAACTAGGGAAGTCAAGCATGGACTAATAAAGCCAAAATGATGGCTGGTTTAGTGTTTTAAATACATTTCTAGATTTGGAGACAGAAAGACTGGTCTGGAATAGGCCTTGTCACTAACAGTGTTTCTGGCAACAAAAATACACCAACAGTGCCCTCCTAAGCAGAGTTAAATGCTGCTTAGTAAATTGAAGTCAGTGGGTTTAGGATGGTGTAGCTCTGTTTAGGATTGCACTGGAAGCTTTGTAAGAACCATCTTGGCAAGAGTGGAACAAAGTCAAGAACCAGATACCTGCTCTTCTGCACACCAAGAGATGTAGCCCCTGACAAAAACAAAGCCCAGCTTTTTTGATAATAATTGACTTATTTTTTTCCTGGGCTGTATAGAGGAATACAGAGTTCTTCTCAAGTCTTTAGTTTTTCTTGGAATAAAAAACAACCAAGACTAAGTTTATAGAAGAAAGTCACAAACATTGAAATCTATGTTGAGTCTCAGCAAGAAATGTGGTCTATAAATGAAGTAAATAAATAAGAATATGGTTTTTCTTTCACAATGCATCAGAGATCGTTGCCTTAAAGCAGGGGTGGGCAAATTGCGGCCCGCGGGCCACATGCGGCCCGCCACAGAGTTTTTTGCGGCCCGCCAAGACAGTCGGCCATGTGGTTTCAGTCAGGCCTCTGTTGGGCCCAGAGCACCGTGAAGTGTCCAGAAAAGTGTGATAGGGTACATTCGTCTCATTAAACTGATTCTAAAATTAAATGTGCTTGCAGCTATAGATGATATGAAATTAGCACAATAAATAAATTGAATAAAACTACCACTATTTTATTTTATTTTATTTATATTTATTGATTTTTATGATACAATTTATACTTTTTCTGAAATGCAAAGTTAACTAATGGATGCAATCATTTTAAAAGGTGCGGCCCTCCACTAACCTCCGCTCCCACAAAGTGGCCCCCGAGCCAAAACAATTGCCCACCCCTGCCTTAAAGGATGGGAAAGGCCGGCATCTTGGGTAGCAGGGCTGGGAAGAGCTTTGCCTGACTTACTGCCAGTCAGAACGGACAGAGCAGTGAGCTGATTCAGTGTAAGGCAACTTCAAGTGCCCAGATTCTAGTTTCATCATTGCACAAACTTCCTGCTATTCCTCCAAGAAACTCAGAATGGCATTTGATCTTCACAAAAAACCTCGTGAGGTAAGTTAGGTTGAGAGAGGGAGAGCAGGCTTTCACAACACCTCTTAGCTAAGCAGGGATTTGAACCCTGCAACTAAAACCTTCACCGCCAACCATTATACCACATTGGCTCCCCATTTTCAGTATGAGTCAAAGGGCAGTGGAACAAGATGGGGGGGTTGATATAAAGTTTAATGGAAATAATAGTGTAATGTATAAACTGGAAAATCTATGCAAAGTGAAACGGATTAAATCAATAACTGCTACACTTGAGTGCATGATATCTTATGGAAAGTATTGTCTCCTTCCTAATCTGCCTACATAGGATTGCTAGAACAGTGAACCCAAGCCTGTAGGCTTTTAAATGTTTCTGTCTGCAATTCCACTTCTGAATCATTCATTCTCCTTCTGATTTTTGTGGGAGAGGTGCTGTTAGAAGGTTTAGAGGCAGAGGAAGGTTAGGCAACTTCTCATCTGGGGAAAACTCACTAAATGGTGTTCTCCCCTTGAAATTGCATAGGGACATATCATTATTATACTTTAAGAAGCCACTAAGTATTTTGTTACATCAGCAGCCTAACAATCATTGAGCAAAGGCTGTCATGCTTTTGAATTCGGGAAGCTAGCTACTCCTGCTACTATGCCTGACCAGTCAGAGGACCAGTGTAGGTTGTACAGACCGATTTCCCACGAGGCACTGCTCCAGCGTCGTTCTTCCCTTTGCCCCGATTGCATGCTTGAATTTCCCACTATTTGCCCTGCACCACATTTTGACCCGCGGCTTCGCCCAAATTCTCCCGTGGGTTCAGTGATCCTCAAAAAACAGCTTGTTAATCTGCCTTGTTTTTGTTTTGTTGACAAATATTCATTTTAGCCTAATCTTTTCCTGGACGATTTTGGGTTTTGTTGCTGTTAGTGGATTTTTAGTCAGCTTGCACCTTTAGAAATCACACCCAATTTATTAATTTATCAATCAAAAGACTGGTCAGGCCAAGGATTATTACAGCCATACTTGAAAAATGGCACACACCAGTAATGCAGTGGCATTATTGGGATTGAAACTGAGAGCTGGGATGTGGGAACTGAGAGGGGAAAGTTACCAACACCCATCCCTCCTGGCTTCTGGCCGGAGCCACAGAGGACTGTTAGCTCTTTTGGAAGGCTGTATTGAATTCAGAGGAGGTTGGTCTTAGCCAGTGTAGTTTCCCTGCAAGTTCATGATCTCCAAGCTTTCAAACAACCACAGAAGCCAACAGCTGCCACTCTGTAGTGAGTGCTTTAACATGGCATTTGCACAGGACTGGAAATAGGGAAATTATGTATTATCTATATATCTAATAGCCAAGTGCCCCCGTTCATGCATATATCTAAATCAATGTGGATGGGGTACCTTGGGGGCAGGGAGATTTTCCTATACACTTGGGGAACTCCCCACATGTGTAGAAAATCTGAAAAGTAAAAAAAAATATTGGGGGATATTTAAATCCCCCCCCCAAAGTAAAAAGCATTCCCTGCACATGTGCAGGGAACGCAGTTAAAACTATGCCTCGCCTCCTGCGAGGGGAGGGAGAGGGCTTGACGGGCCAGCGGTTGGAGCCATGTGGGCCTCGCTGGAGGGGGAGAAGAGGAGGGAGAGGAGAACTGGTGAGGCCAGTGGCTCCGAGCTGCACGGGCCTCGCCGTCGTTGGAGGGGCAGGAGGGAGAGGCAAACTGACGAGGTTGGTGGCTCTGAGCCATGCAGGCCTCGCCATCGTTGGGGGGGGCAGCAGGAGGGAGAGGCAAACTGGTGAGGCTGGTGGCCCCGAGCTGCGCGGGCCTTGCTGTCGATGGGGGGGGGGAGAGACGAACTGGCAGGCCCTGCGGCTCCAAGCCGCGTGGGCCTTGCCGTTGTTGGGGGGGAAGCGGAGAACTGTTAGGGGGGTGGAGAGAAAGGGAGAAGGCTTACCTGTGGCGCCTTTCTCCTTCTCCACCTGGAGCTCCTCCGAGAGTATTGCGGGTCCCCACCTCTTGTCTATATACTAATAGCCAAGTTGCCCCCTCTGTGCAGATATCTAAATCCGTGCAGAGGGGGCACTTGGGGAGGCAGGGAGATTTTTCTGCACCCTTGGGGGACTCTCCACGTGTGCAGAAAAATTGAAAAAGTTAAAAAAAAAACCTTGGGGGGATATTTAAATTCCCCGAAAAGTTAAAGAGCTCTTGGAACTCTTCGGTGGCCTGGGGGGTGGAAGGGGAGATTGGCGGGCCTGGTGGCTGAGTGCCGTTCAGACCTCGCCACTGGAACTGGGAGGGAGGGGAATTGGCGGCCCGAGTGGCTGAGTGCTGCTCAGGCCTTGCCACCAGAGCTGGGGAGTGTTGGGGGGAAATTGGCTGCCTGAGCGGCTCTCAGCCACTCGGGTCTCGCCGCCAGAGCCAGGGGGGGATTCAACAGGCCTGGGGAGAGCTGCTCAGGCCTCACTGTTGCCCATGGGGGGGAGAAACAGCTGGCCTGGGGAGAGCTGCTCAGGCCTCGCTAGTGCCGGGGGGGGGGGGGGGGGAAGGGGCGGGCCTGGCAGCTAGAAGCCTCAGACCTCACCATTGGTACGAGGGGGGGGGGAGAAGGATTGGCGGGCCCAGGCCTTGCTGTGGGTGGCAGGGTGGGGTGGGGGAGAAGATTCACCTGCGGCTACTTCCTCCACTCGGTGGAGCTCCCCCCTGCAAGTATCATGGGTCCCCCCCTTCTTGTAATTATATATAGGTGATTTTTTTTTTGTTTTACAGAAGTAACCATTACCCCGACTGATAAACACTACTATAACTGGACTGTCTGTGCTAATATGAATTGCACTTTTAACTGGGTTGTGGATGAAAATATCCTGCCTCTTTAGTAGAGGCTTAATGTGTAGCAATGGACAGAAAATGCAGGGACCTAAAGAACATCACCTGGTAAATCATATCTCATTCAGGGACAGGCCACTCACTCCTCAGCAGGCCTGTTGGCAGCCCTATCAACTCCTCTTGAGGAGGCTTGACCTTCAAATGACCCTCAGGCCCAGTTTTAGGCCTACAGTTCTGTGGTGACAAAAACTAACTCACCTGATGAAAAGAAGGTAATTGATAACCATATAAGGCAAAATGAGGAAAGACAGCAAGACTTGGGCTTTCCCCCCTCCTTGCAAGAGTGTCTACTCAAAACCTCTGCTTCCTTTGGCATCCTTCCTCATTTCAGCATGCAGTGCAGTGCCTTTGCCAGGCCTTTGTTAGTAAGTAGGTGCAGTTGTAAGCACCTCAAGCCATATCAGCTGCCTGTTGGTTTTGTTGTGGTTGTTAACTTGCCCTTTTGGGGCTGATTGGCTCATATTAGTGTTGACAAATGGCTTGAGGGGGAAAATGACCTGGCTGGGTGTTGTGCATTTAGGAACATCAAGGTCTGCAGAAATCAGTAGGTGAATCTTTCCAAAGCATCGCTTGCTAATGACTGCAGCTTAAGCTGCTGTTGCAGGCACAGTAGTAGTTTTCCTGGTAGAGTTTGGAATTTTCCTTTGATTATCTCAAAAGAGAAATCCCTGGAAAGCTCCTTGTGTTTGGATGGTCTGAATATATGTTAGGACTATGAAATGCTCCCCTCAATGAGCTTGTAGCCCCCCAGAGCTCCTGCAGAATTTCCGTGAGCTTTTTTGGATAATGTACTATTTTAGACTGCATATGACTGCCTTATCTTGTTTTTTGCTCTTCTGAAAAGTGCCATTATTCTCAGCCTCATTCATTATCTGCTTAAGAGTTTCTAAACATTATTTGTGAATGTTTACAATGACAAGTGAGGGGGGCAATGAAGTAACATTACATGTTTGGTTTGGTCTGTTGATGGGAATGTGTATGTCAGTCTCCTGCTTTCTCTCCTAATTTTGCGTTCTGGCTTTTCAAACTAGAATGTCCTGCTATCCAGTAGTTTAGCTGGCTTTAAAAGGGGATTAGACAAATTTGTGAAGGCCAGATCCACAATGACAGAATGGAAGCTCCATATTCAGATGAAGTTGCCCTCTAAAGACCAGGTCTCTGTGCCTTCCAGTGGCATCTGGCTGGTCACTGTATGACATAGGATGCTGGACTAGATTAGTATGATGCAACAGTTACTTTTCTACAAGGAAATGGATTGGAATTGCCCACTGAGACTGTGGCTAACATTATGGACTGCCTGGCAAGGTCTCCAGGCAGCAAGAGGAAGGTTGCGGGCTTAACATGTATGGGAAATTATAGGTGTTTATATACAAATGCAGGAAGTGCCTGAGGTAAAATCGGGGAGTTGGAACGCTTGATGTTGGGGGGGGCGGGAATAGACATTGTGGGTATTTCAGAAACTTGGTGGGATGAGGAAAATAAGTGAGATACGGTGATTCCTGGTTATAAATTATATCGGAAGGATGGGGGGGAAAGGTAGGAGGTGGGGTGGCTCTGAATGTCAGAGAGAGTATACAGTCCAGTAAGATTGAGAGGGTAAGAAAATTGGATGCTCTTCTGGAAATACTATGGGTTGAAATAGTGGGCCCAAAAGGAAGCTTAAAACTGGAAGTTTATCGCCCACCCAACCAAAAGATAGAGGAGGATTATAACATGATGAATGAATTAAAGATAGCGGCTAGACAAAAAAAACTGTGTAGCGATAGGTGATTTTAACTACCCACACATTGATTGGGTCAATATGTGTTCAAGTCAGGAAAAAGAGATTGACTGTGCTATGGAACAGATGGTCACAGAACCTACCAGGGATGAGGCAATCCTGGATTTGGTCCTAAGTAATGCCCAAGACCTGGTGAGAGATGTAAAAGTGATTGCACTGCTTGGAAACAGTGACCATAATGTTATTGAGTTCCACATTTGTATAAATAAGGAGTTGCCCAAAAAGACTGACACAACCACTTTTAATTTTAGAAGTGGCAACTTCTCTGATATGAGGGGACATGTGAGGAGGAAACTGAAAGGAAAAGTAGAAAGAGTCAGAACCATTGGGAGAGCTTGGAGAGTATTTAAAACTACAATACTAGAAGCTCAGAAAAAATATGTAGGCTAGGAAAGGCACAAATAGGTACAGAAAAAGGCCAGCACGGTTAACAAACAAAGTAATGGAAGCTGTAAAAGGTAAGAAGAATTCCCTTAAGCAGTGGAAAGCTAGTCTCAGCGAGGTTGAAAAAAGGGAACACAGGCTGTGGTAAATAAAATGCAAGTCTGTGATCAGGCAGGCATAAAGGGAAAATGAAGAGCATATCGCAAAAAACATAAAGACCAACAATAAAACTTTCTTCAATACATTAGAAGTAGGAAACCAGCCAGGGAGGCAGTGGGGCCCTTGGATGACCAAGGGGTAAAAGGAGTACTGAAGGATAATAGGGAAATGGCTGAGAAGCTGAATGCATTTTTTGCCTCTGTCCTCACTGTGGAAGATGAGAAGTGCTTGCCCACTCCAGAACCGCTGATTTCGGGAGAGGTGTTGAAAGACCTGAGTTAGACTGAGGTGATGAGAGAGGAGGTCCTACGACAATTTAAAAACTGATAAATCACCGGGCCCAGATGGCATACATCCGAGAGTTCTGAAAGAACTCAAATGTGAACTTGTGGATCTCCACACAAAAATATGCAATCTTTCCTTAAATATGCCTCCATTCTTGAGGATTGGAAGGTAGTGAATGTCACTCCCATTTTTAAAAAGGGTTCCAGAGGAGATCCAGGAAATTACAGGCCAGTCAGTCTGACGTCAATACCGGGTAAGTTGGTGGAAACTGTTATTAAGGCAAGAATTAGTAGGCACATTGATGAACAGAAACTACTGAGACAGACTCGGCATGGGTTCTGTAAGGGAAGATCTTGTCTCACTAACCTGTTAGTGTTCTTTGAGGGAGTAAACAAACGTGTGGACAAGGGGGACCCAATAGATGTTGTTTACCTTGACTTCCAGAAAGCTTTTAGATAAAGTTCCTCATCAAAGGCTCCTAAGTAAGCTCAATAGTCATGGGATAAAAGGACAAGTCCTTTTGTGGATCAAAAACTGGCTAATTAATAGGAAACAGTGAGTATAAATGAGCAATTTTCTCAGTGGAGGGAGGTAAGCAGTGGGGTACCGCAGGGATCAGTACTGGGTCCGATGCTTTTTAACTTGTTCATTAACGATTTGGAGTTGGGAGTAAGCAGTGAAGTGGCTAAATTTGCAGATGACACGAAGTTGTTCAGGGTGGTGAGAACCAGGGAGGATTGTGAGGCACTCCAAAGGGATCTGTCGAGGATGGGTGAGTGGGCGTCCACATGGCAAATGGGGTTCAGTGTGGCCAAGTGCAAAGTGATGCACATTGGAGTCAAAAATCCTCACTATAAATACACATTGATGGGGTCCGAACTGGCAGAGACTGACCAAGAGAGCGATCTTAGGGCCCGTCCACACGAGTGCGATAAAGCGGACGGGGAGCGTACCTGCGTTGCGTCGCTGCATAAAAAGGCGCGTTAATGCGATCCCACGGTACGTCACAGAATCGGACGGCAAACGTCGGTGCGCGATCACACAGCAGCATCGGTGCGCTGCTGCGATCCCATGCACGCCTGCTTCCGGCTTTTCCGGAAAAGACTTCTGTTTTAGCGGTCTCTTTTTGAAGCGCATCAACGGGCGCTCGCGACGTTGTTATGCCGGGCACACGACACTTCATAGATGTGCTCGTCTGATCCCGCCGGTTTGCGCCGCCGCTCCATCGCACCGCTTCTGTCGTAAATGGGTGCGTATGATCGCGCCCTTAGAGTTGTTGTGGATAACTCACTGAAAATGTCAAGACAGTGTGCAACTGCAAAAAAAAAAAAAAAGGCCTCAGTGCTATGCTGTGGATTATTAGAAAGCGAACTGAAAACAGATCAGCCAGTATCATAATGCCCCTGTATAAATCAATGGTGCAACCTCATTTGGAATACTGTATATGGTTCTGGTCACCACACCTCAAAAAGGATATTAAAGCTTTGGAAAAAGTGTAGAAAAGGGCAATTAGAACGATAAAAGGGTTGGAACACTCTTCCTATGAAGAAAGGTTAAAGCACTTGGGGCTCTTTAGCTTGGAGAAACGACGGCTGAGGGGCGACATGATTGAGGTTTATAAGTTTATGCATGGGATAGAGCAGGTAGAGAAAGAGTCAGTGGGACTTAATTCTGAATTAAACCTACAGATAATGGGGCTGTAAATTGGCATTAGCCTCTCTAAATACTAAGGAGAGTGAGAAGTATATATTACACCGACACACAGAAATCGATATAGACATTTTCAAAGAATTGAATTTGAGTTTTTATTGAACTATCTTGTATTTGTAATTAAGACTTTCTGTCTACACCTGAAGAAGTGCTTTGTGAAATGTAAAAGCTGGCAGGAAGGGTTGCCTCAGTGCTTAGTTCTTTTGTGGCCCTTTCTTACACGCCCAGGGAAATGCTGATCACCACTTTTGGGGTCAGGAAGCAATTGTTCTCCAGGCCAGTATGTCCAAGGATCCTGGAGGGTTTCCCCCCTCCCTTTCTGGGCATAGAGCAGAGGTCATTGAGGGTGGGGGGGTATTTGTGACTTTCCTGCATTGTGCAGGGGGTTCCCTTCCAACACTATGATTCTGTGATTCTGTGAGCTATATAGCACTTGAACTGGAGACACAAAATCACATGCAAAATGTAGGGCGCCTCTATGGCAACATCACCATCACACAGAATACATATAGGCTTGTGGTTTTTTCTACCACTCATTTTTAATTTTGGAAGCACTTCATACTCTGGTTGTTTTGCTAACCGTAACAGCACTAATGCGGATGTGCAAAATAGTGTTTTCTTTTATACAAGCACAAAAATCAGTGTCCCTTTTTAATGTTATAGCTGAATAGGTAGGAACCTGGACCTGAGCATTTCTCAAACTGTCGTGCCCATTAGAAATCCAGCAGATGCCAGTTTAAGAAATAAGGAAATATAGCAATGAAGCAAAATTTACCTGTTGATTTCATTTTTGTAAGGAGCATTTGTCATAAATAGACAACCAAACTCTTATGTCTTTTATCACCTGATTCTCCTCTATCCCATGCCATCCATTTATTATTTCCTTTCTATCATTTGGGTACTTTTTTAGATAAGCTCTAGATCATTTCTGTGCTTGGGATAACACCTAGCACTCCTATTACCATTTTATCTTCACAATGACAGCCCTGTGAGGTAGGTTAGGCTGAGAGAGAGTGATTGGTCACCCAGCGAGCTTCCATGGCAGAGTGCAGACTTGAACCTGGGTCTCTCAGATTCTAGTCCAACTCTCTAACCACTATACTATGCTGGTTCTAGGGATGGAATACAGGATGGGGAAGTAGCCTCTGGGGCTGCCAGGTCCAGACCCTGCGTCTTTAATATTTGAGTATATTTGGGGAAGGGCTGTGGCTCAGTGGAAGAGCTTCTGCTTGCCATGCAGAAGGTCCCAGATTCCATCTCCAGCATCTCCAGTTAAAAGGATCAGGTAGGAGGTGTTGAGAAAGACCTCTGCCTGAGACTCCAGAGCGCTGCTGCCAGTCTGAATAGACATTACTTACCTTGATGGACCAAGGGTCTGATTCAGTATAAGGCAGCTTCATGTGTTCATGTATGTGAGTTGCACAGAAAGAATTCCAGCAGGTTCAGCTTTTCTGTCAGTATAGCACTGAAACAGGGAAAGGTACATCTGGTGAAATTCTGATCTGAGCATCTTTTACACATAGAGAAGCCTTCTCAGGGTTTAGAACTGTCAGCTAAATTTGCCAACTATTTTGTAGACCTCCGTTTTAAAAAAAATACCGGGAGTTAATACCGGGAGTTCTTCCTCCCTCTTAAAAATATGGGGAGAAAGCAGAGCTAAGCTCCATATTCCTTTCCTTTCCTTTGGCCTGTAAATGGTTGTTTTCTTTCCCCATCTCAGCTGTGCTGTAGTTTTACAGTGCAGCTCAGTTGAGGGAGGGGAAAGAGGGATGGGGTTGCTGAGCTGTAGACAAGTTCTGGCATGATCTCCATGGGATCTCTGCAGGCACGATGAAAGATGAGACGATGGGGCAGCAGCAGCAACTGGCATGAGGATGGGGTGTGGATGCTGGATTTCTGTCTAATGCCCACACCCACACCAGGAGCTGCTGTTCCCAAGGTGGGAAAGCTAGCTGCTGTTGCTGTGTGGAAGAAGCCAGTATTTGGTTTCTCTTGCTTTGCCTTTTGAAGGGGGAGGGTCTGTGAGTATTCTTGTAATGTCATTTGCAGGGGCGTAGAGTTTTGTAAATTCCGGGGTGGGTGGGGGCTCTTTAGTCCCCACCCCCTGGGATGTCCCCGCCCTCCGGGAAACCGCCGCACCTCCCCGGGCCCTTCCGAGGCCCACCAGCCGCTGCTGCCGGTGCCTCTCCCCCCCCCCGCGCCCTGGCCACTCCTTCTCTCTCCCTCCCTCTTTTCCGGGCAAAATGCCCAGCATGGTGGCATCACCTGGAAGTGACGCCATCATGCTGGGCACATTGCCAGGGCGATGCTCTGGCAATCGCCCTGAGACTCTGTGGTGCCATAGAGTTTCAGGGTGATTGCTAGAGCGTCGCTTAGCAGTGTGCCCAGCGTGATGGCGTCACTTCCGGGTGACGCCACCACGCTGGGCATTTTGCCCAGAAAAGAGGGAGGGAGAGGGAAGGATGGAGGAGTGGCCAGGGCGGGGGAGGGGGAGAAAGAGAGGCACCGGCAGTAATGGCTGTCGGGCCTCGGAAGGGCCCGGGGAGGCACGGCAGCAGGCACTACGTTTTCCCGGGGGGGGGGCTCAGTCCCCCCTGGGAAATTTTAGGGGTGGCTCGAGCCCCCCCACCATAGTCTACATCTACGGTCATTTGGGCATTCCCTGTTTTGCTCATTCTATCTGGATGATGGAATATCTCATGTGGTTTGAAAGACAGTCAAGGTCTTTGGGGCTTCTAAATACCAACAGAAACCTAGAAAACTTCCCTCAAAGTTCCTACAGAGGCTCTGCCTAGAGAGTCCCACATTCACCTGCTGATCTTAAGTGATGAGAAAGAAGTCCATTGTTACACTCTCCCAGGGGCAGCCCAGGAGAAAGAACCTGTTAGCTCATTCTGTGATCTTATGGGAACTTTTACCTGGTCATTGACTGTCAAGTACAAGGAGGGTGGAAAATCATTTAGTTATATTGTGCAAAAAACTGGTTGCCTGTTTCATAAAATCATAGAGTTGGAAGGGACCTCCAGGGTCATCTAGTTCAACCCCCTGCACAATGCAGGAAATTCACAAATACCTCCCCCTCTACACCCGCACTGACCACAGTTCCACGCCCCGAAGATGTCAAAAAACCTCCAGGATCCCTGGCCAAACTGGCCTGGAGAAAAATTGCTTCCTGAGCATGTAAGAAAGGGCCACGAGAACTGAGCACTGAGGCAAGCCTTCCTGCCCTCCCTTCTGGTGATCTGCCTAAATTCACAGAATCACTGACCACAATGGGATCATGGAGACACTGAATACAATAACAAAACAAAATACACAATACTCCGTGGAAACAACAAATAACTTATTAAAGCACTATTGCTAAAGCCGAATGTACATACCCAAAAAACCTTCCCAAGCAAGACCAAAAGGCAATACACAGTCCTTATATACACTGTAGTCTTCTTGGCTGTTTCTGAGTTGCCAACTTCCAGGTCTGCAGGGAAGCTAAACACCAGGCTGATGTCTCCTGTCGGCCGAGAGAGTTTCGATGTACTTCTTCAAAGCCAATATTCTATGGAACCACACCGTTTACATATTTTATATGCCTTATCTTGCTCCCACATGGGCTCGTTAGGCTCCTGATGGCACTTTGCCTGGTGTTTAGCCTCCCTGCAGACCTGGAAGTTGGCAACTCAGAAACAGCCAAGAAGACTACAGTGTATATAAGGACTGTGTATTGCCTTTTGGTCTTGCTTGGAAAGGTTTTTTGGATATGTACATTTGGCTTTAGCAATAGTGCTTTAATAAGTTTTTTGTTGTTTCCATGGAGTATTGTGTATTTTGTTTTGTTATTGTATGAAGTTCACAGAATCAGCATTGCTGTCAGATGGCCATCTAGCCTCTGTTTGAAAATCTCCAAAGGAGAGCCCACCACCTCCCAAGGAAGCCTGTTCCCTTGAGGAACTGCTCTGTCAGGAGGTTCTTCCTAATGCTTAGCCAAAAACTCTTCTGTTTGTTGATTTAGAAGAAGAAGAAGAAGAGATTGGATTTACATCCCGCCCTTCACACCCTTGGAGTCTCAGAGCGGCTTACAAACTCCTTTCCCTTACCCTCCCCGCAACAGACACCCTGTGAGGTAGGTGGGGCTGAGAGAGCTCTGAGACAACTGTCCTTGAGAGAACAGCTGGTACAGAGCTATGGCTTGCCCAAGGTCATCCAGCAGGTGCAAGAGGAGGAGTGGGGAATCAAACCTGGTTCTCCCAGATTAGAGTCCGTGCACTTAACCACTACACCAAACTGGCTTTAGATGCTGAAGATGGTCCCCTTGTCATGGACAGATCACTCCTTGCTGGAGTTTAGGCTTATAGGGACACCAAGACTCCTTAGGGGAGGAGAATCAATTAAGGTGATGGATCTGATTGGTTTTCAGATGGCATTAGGGGATTTTCCTGCTGATATGGTTGGTGCTCCTGTCAATGCCCTGGTTGACCTCTGGAATGAGGAAATGACCTGGGCAGTTCACACAAACACTCCTAGGTGCCCTCTCTTAGGTCTAAGAGCCCAGACAGCCACCTTCTCCTCTATTAACCTGTCCATCCAATCATCTTCAAAGGCCCTGCTTCAGGTCCCCCTGCCACTGGAGGCTAGATTGGTAGCAATGCAAAAGAGGGCCTTGTCAGTTGTGGCCCCAAAACTTTGGAACTTCCTCCCAAGGAGATTTGTCTGTCTTACTATATTGTTGCCCTCTTCCAGTAGGTGAAGTCGTTTATGTTTTGTTTGGCATATCTCCAGTAACTGTTACTCCTCCATGGTTTTAGTGCTGTGTTGGTTCATATGTTTTTATTGAATTATACATTTTATTGAATTATACATTATAAGAACATAAGAGAAGCCAATGTTGGATCAGGTCAGTGGCCCATCCAGTCCAACACTCTGTCACACAGTGGCCAAAAATACCAGGTGCCCTCAGAAGGTCCAGCAGTGGGGGCAAGACACTAGAAGCCCTCCCACTGTTGCCCCCCCCCCCTTCAAGCACCAAGAATACAGAGCATCACTTGCCCCAGACTGAGAGTTCCTATCTATACTTTGTGGCTAATAGCCACTGATGGACCTCTGCTCCATATGTTTATCTAATTCCCTCTTGAAGCCGTCCGTGCTTGTAGCTGCCACCACCTCCTGTGGCAGTGAATTCCATGTGTTAATCATTCTTTGGGTGAAGCAGTACTTCCTTTTATCTGTTCTAACCCAACTGCTCAGCAATTTCATGGAGTGCCCACAAGTTCTTGTATTGCGAGAAAGGGAGAAAAGGACTTCTTTCTCTACCTGCTCTATCCCATGCATAATCTTATAAACCTCGATCATGTCACCCCTCCGCTGTCATTTCTCCACGCTAAAGAGCCCCAAGCGCTTCAACCTTTCTTCATAGGGAAAGTGTTCCAACCCTCATCATCATCATCATCATCATCCATAATTCATCACATCTATTATATGGAATTACACCCACACACACTTTATTTTAAATGTTGTTTTAATGTTGAACTATTTTAATGTTTGATGGTTTGGGGATCGTAGTAGTTGGGTGGAAATGCGGCTTAGAAAAGTTTTAAATAAAAATAAATAAACATTGTCACTGAAAATAGAAAGCAACCAACCTGAGAGCCTACGCTCATTGCTCTGCATCACAATAATATAAACAATACAATTCCTTTTGCCAGTCAAACAGCAACTGTCGTAATAGCAAACCTCAACACATGCTCTTTCGTAACTTTCCTTGCTGATTTGTAAGCTGGATGATGAGTAAAAAAAAAAAGAGTGCCACTGCAGCCACAGAAGGTGTTATGTTCTGAGTTCATTCTTTGTTGTATGGTTTTGGCTTTGGTATCGTATTTCCCTCGTTCAGATTGGCCGCACAGTAAAGATCAACCGTTGGTCCTGAAGCCACAGTAGGGAACCAATCATAGAGCCTTGCTTAGGTCCAATAAGACCTCGTGTAAATAGTCACATTGTATATAGTTCGCTGTTAAAATCATATAAGTTTAGGTGCCGCTCTTGCTAGAGCTGTTCAGAGCTGAATGATGTCTAGAATAAAAGCCTTGCTTTGATTCATCGTCTCCTGACTCTCAGTACTTAAAAAGAAGGGTTGCATTGCGGAGTTTTGTTTTTGTTTTCTAAAAAGAACCCTGACATGAGGCCTCTTTGCTAACAGATTCCTAGTACATGGAGACTGCGGAGTTCAACTCGGTCCCAATCCATCTCCTGTGTATCTGAAGGAGGGAAGGCGTCTGACTCATGAGAGTTCATGCTGAAATAAACTTGGTTAATCTTCAAGGTGCCCCTTGATTTCTATTTTACAAGGCTACCCTTTTTAATCCATTATCTGATATACTGGTTCTGAAATAGTTGCACTCTGAGCTATATTGGAGAGTGCAGTTAGATAATTTTAGATTGTATGCCCCCCTAGCCCTCCTTGATGATAACATGTATTTCAAGTGCAAAGCTACACCCTGCTTTTGCTCCTTCCTGCTCTTGCTGGGCCTAGGCCCAGATTTCTGGTGTAACAGTACCACTGGCTGTGAATTCTCCCTAGAAGCTCAAAGGACCAAACTGAGGCTATTGTATTTTGGTCGCATCAGAGAAGACAAGACTGGTTAGGACAGGCATGTTGGACTATTATCTGGGGGACCTGGGTTTGAATCCCCACTTGTGCCATGGAAGCTTGCTAGGTCACCTTGGGTCAGTCCCATTCTCTCAGCCTGACCTACCTCAGTTGGGTGGAGAAAATGGAGAACAATGTAAGCTGTTTTGAGTCCCTATTGGGGAGAAAGGCATGGGTACAAATGAATTAAATAAAAGACTCACTGGAAACGACCATATTGATAGGAAAAGGTAAAAGAACTAGGAAGAGAGGAAAGCCCAACATGAGATGGGTTGACACAGTCAAGGAAGCCACGACCCTCTGTTTGAAAAACTTGAGCAAGGCTGTTAACCACGGGATGTTTGGGAGAATGTTAATCCATAGGGTTGCTGTAACTTGGAAGTGGATTGACAGCCTGTAACACATACGTTAATAGACCAGTCCTCCATGTTGTCATCTAATATTATTTTTGTTGGATTTTCAAAAATTTTTGCTTACAAAAAGAAGGGGAGAATGAAATTAGGTAGGATTCATGCTTTGTAAGCTGATACACAAATGATCAGTACAATAAAATGACTTCATATGTGTCAGTGCAATATAATGGTTATACTGACAGACAGGAATTTAGGAAACCAAGCTTGCAGCCTGTTCTCAGCCCAGAAACTTCCTGGGTGACATCACGCCTGTTTCTCTTTCAGTCTGACTACCTCACAGGGCTGTTGTGATGATTAAATGGAGGAGGAGAGGACTATGTATGCTTCCTGGAGCTCCTTGAAGAAAGGTCAAGATAAAAATGGGATAGATAATTACTTTAACAATGCCCCTGATCCTGTCCATCTGTGTAAAAAGAATGCCAGGTGGCAAATGGAGGAATTTGGCTTAGCCATGTTCCTCGATATTGCCATGATGAGTCAATTCATCCGTCTAGTAATTTTCAAAAAAGCAATCTGAAAACCAAGTCTGTGTAGCTGTGTGTGGGCATCTGCACACATGGGGCTTTTCCCAGTTTCTTCCTTGTGACCAAAGGTAGGCTGTGGGGAAGCCCCATGCATCTTCAGAGCATCTCAGCCTAGCATTTATAGTTACTGAAGTTAATTTTTTCCTCAGGGGAACAATTTGGGCTATGATCCAGTCAAGGTCAAACACTTTGACATCAATTAAAGAGATTTTAGCAGGCTTCTATCAAGGGCTAAAAGTAAATGTTGCAAGTGTGCAAAGGGCCTTGCTGGATGGAATAAAAGGGCCATCTAGCCCAGCATCCTGGGGGCCACAGTGGCCAACTTGAAAGCGAGGCATGAGGGCTACAGCCCTCCCCTGCTGTTACTCCAGCTGCTGCTATTCAGAGGTACACTGCCAGTGAACAAGGAAGCTCTGTTCAGTCATTGAACAATGCGCTGAAGCTTCATCGAACACTAACCCAAGGGAGGTTTCCCCGATTGTAATGTGCCTCATTTTTTATTTTGCCTTCAAGTCACAGCTGACTTATAGTGACCTTGCAACAGTTTCAAGGCAAGAGATATTCAGAGGTAGTTTGCCACTGCCTGCCTTGGCATCACAAGCCTGGAATTCCTTGGGGGTCTCCCATCCAAATACTAGCCAGGGCTGACCCTGCTTAGCTTCCAAGATCTGATATGATCCGGCTAGCCTGGGCTATCCAGGTCAGAGCTAATGTGCCCCATAGGTGATGGTTATTTTGTAAGGAGTGGGAAAGGAGGTGAGTGACTTTTATGCTGAACCTCTGTAACATTCCACCCTCGGAATCACACCTATGCTTGTGAGGTAAACACCCTTTGAAGGGAGCGGCTGGGAGGTACAGTTTCAGGGCGAAAGTGGCTGTCACTTCCCCTCCCATAGCTGCTGCTTCTGCAAGTAGTTTCCTCTCAAAGGCGCATTGCAAAGGAAGAGCAGTCCTTGGGATTATATGTTACATATACCTACAGAGAAACTTTTTGGTTAGCCTTTAGAAGCGTCTGATGGTGCCATCCTAAACAGAGCTATACCCTCCTAAATCCACTGAAGTCAATAGGCTTAGAAGAGTGTAACTCTGTTTAGGAGGGCATTGCCATCTTGGCAAAATGATGCCTAAGGGCCAATGTGTTTTCTTATGACTCAGGTCCCTGCTTTCGGCCCTGTTGCAGGGATGCACGTGCAGTATTCAGTGCATGTTGCAGCCCTGCAAGAGAGCAAATAATCCCTCCCTGGGCTGTTTTGACTCAAGAAAATAGTGTAGGTGGAGGCAGAGGCAGCCATTCCAATCTGAACCAGGCCCTGCAGTGCTTGGGTGGCCCCGGGGTGGGGGGGGTGGAGTTCCCTGCAGCTGCTATGTGATGGTGGGGGAAGCAAGTCAGGTTGGGGAAACCCCAACCCAACTTGTTAAAAAAAAAGACCAGTATAGATTGAAATGTTAGCTCATTTGGGTAAAGTGAGCTTTAAGCTCCCTGAATTTTCGGAGGGTTTCAACTTTCCTCTCTCTGTCTATAGAAAGGCTGCATTCGGTCTCACCAGGGAAAGATGATTTGATAAGATAGGATCGTAACCTTTCTTGCCACTGCTCTTGGCTCAATGGGAAGACAGGAGAGAGGTGCAAGGCTGGATTGTAGGTCATGTAGGAGAAGGTGGTACTTAAGGTATGTTGGTCCCAAGACACACAGAGCTTTAAAGGTCGGTACCAGCTCAACTTGAATTGGGCCCAGAAGCAAACTGAGAGCCAATGTAGACAGAACAAGACTGGAGTGATGGTCTCTGTGGCCCACTCCATTAACATTCTGGCAGCAGCAGTCTGTACCAACCGTAGCTTCCAGGCAGTCTCCCAGGGCAGCCTCACATAGACCGCATTGCAGTACTCTAATCTAGATGTTCCCAGTGCATGCACCATAGGAGTATCATCTTTTTCTCCTAGGGAGGGCTTTTGTGTCCAGACTGCTAGCTTTAAATTGAAGGCAAGGATTTTGAGGCACCTTAGTTCATAATCTGAATCTGGTCATTCCAGATTTTGGTGTGTTGCTACTTCTTTTTCTTCCTGAAATAAGGGATATTAAGGCTGGCACCGTACCTGTAAGGCTGTGTTTATGAGATGTTGTTTAAATTGCCATATCATATAGGTCGTACTTTCAATTATCTTTTTAACAGTTTCTTGGCAGTATGTTTGTCTCTTCTGCAGCAGTGCCATCTGCTGGAGAAAACCAAGGCAGCTAAAAACAAAAAAAGAGGAGTGCAGTGATTTTTTTTCATGTGTGCAACAGGAAATCGGAACCGCCATTTAAATGTTTACCCCTGTTTAAATTTACTTCATTTATACTCTGCCTTTCTTCTCAGTGAGGACCCAAAGTGGCTTATACCATTCGTCCAGTAGATCCATCCGTAATGGGATCTATACCAGAATGCACATGCAGTTTTAAAGAGTCTCCCAGGCTCTGCTACTTAAAGTTGGAGAGACACTGCCCCCCCCCCCCCCGAGAATTGTTGGTGGCTTTGAAGGAGGGATTCTTGCTTGTTGTATGTATATTAACCCCTCCCAGCCCCTCCCCTTTACCTCTGGAAAGCAGGTATTGCATGTTTTTGAAGGGTCTGAATAGGTGCTTGGCCACACATGTCAGTGTCTGGGGTGAGGCAAGTGTGCATGGGATGGCGAGCTGGATTGTGGAGACAGGCCCCATCCCAAACCTATGTGTGTTTCGTTGACTGTCCATATGGAGCCTACCTATGTACAACTGTACATATGTAGGGTTCTCTCCATGCAATCTGTAAGCCCCATAAAGCAGATTTCCTGACTGCAAAAGAAATCCCTTCTTGTTATGGCCTCCATGCCAATGTGCATGTCCACTCACTTTCGACAGGTATCTGAACAGAGGCTCTGATGAGCCCCTTTCAACCCTGTTTTTAAAAGCAGTGTTTGTCTCCATCCTACCCTCTGTTCAGATACCTGTCGAAGGTGAGTGGACATGCACCTGCACTGGCAACACTCACGCATACATGTCCATTGCACAAGAAAAGCTCAAACACTAATTTAGGGTTCTGTGAAATGCCCATACATTTCTGCAAAGTACAGTAACATTCTTTCCACCAGCCTCAGGCTTCAAACAGGTAAGTTCATAGCTCTTCATCTGTCAGGTGTTTTTCTCCCATGATCTATGAAATATATTCATGATAAACTGGGAACAAGAGATGCACAGATATCAGGTGGACTTACAAGTGAAGATTATTAATATCTAGGGAAGCTCATTCCAAAGGTCCTAATATTTGTTAGATTACGAACTAGTGGCCCAGGATCTTGTGCTTTCTAGTGAGAAGGGTACAGCTAGATTAAAGTCCAGTAGCACCTTACAGACTAACAAGGTTTTTTGGGTATAAGCTTTCAAGAGTCAAAGCTCTCTTCATCAGATACGAGTTGGAATGGAGATTTCTGAGTCCTTGTATCCCTGCCAGAAGGTGGGTGGGGTCTAGCAAAGAAGGAATTCAGGATGCAGAGGTACAGTGTGCATAGTAATTATCTTGATTAGAACACAGGGGAAATGCATGGGGGGGGGGGGGAAATGGGAGAGTGAAAATGGGATTGCTCCAGAGTAGGATCGCAGTTACATTTGCCAGCAGTAGATGGTGCTCGTGGCACACTGCTGCTGGCACGAACTGTGATGTCCTGGTTTTTCCTTGCGTGAGGAAGGCGTATATTTTAAGTCCAAAACATAGTCACATTAAAACACACACATACGCACAATCAGCTCCTGGTATGTCTGTAAACACACAAGCCAAAGAGCAGCTGCCATTTCTGATCAGAACCACAGAACAGTTACCAAAAGGTCTTCTGAGGACAAGTGAGGGGAAAAAATCAAGAGACTCACTGGAGTTCTAATTTAAGAGCTTTGCAGTTGGCCTCTGTGACTCATGTAAACAGAAGTGGCGCAACTGGTGGATAATCCTGATAGCGCCTTTCTGTAAATATTTAATCATAGAGGTTTCCAGTGAACCAATTGAATTTTTAGTATTAAGTCGATTGCAATCTTCAAGGAGGACTGGATCCCCCTTTGTGTTGCTGGAAACATCAGTGTTAGGTTTTGGAATATAGGGCCTGGAGCATAAAACAATTTCAGAAAAAAAGGGTGCATGAGGTACCCCCCACACACACACCTCTTTCACCTTTTCTTAATTATCTTCCACAGCTTGCAACAGCTGTTTTTCCTTTCTGCTATTTTGGTTCTACACTTCCACACCCAGCCCTAGCTGTCTTCTTTCCCTGAGTAATCTTAGCCAATCAGGGATCATGCAAGGAATGCAGTGATGTCACAGCGCTACATAGCCAATCAGGTTTGGCGATATGACAGTGTCACTAAGGGGACCAGATGAAGCTAATTCTTTCCCTTCACATTAAACTGGTGTGGGGGAATGGAACCTCTTGTTGTTATGCTGGCCAAGCTGAACATTCCTGTCGAAGGTGGTAAAAGGAACACCTGGTAACAGGAACACCTTCTACAGATATCTCTGTCCACTTTTGTACTCCTTTGAAAAAATGTCCAGGAGGGGATGGTTTTCACAGAAGATTAAAATATTTGTGACCCCCCCCCTTTCCAGTTAATAAATGGATTGATAACTTAAAACCTAGGGTGGGCTTAGAACATTTCAATGCACCAGAAGGGTCTGTCTGCACACACTTACAAAAACTCCAGATGCAGGCTTCCCTTGTGACAGTAGTCATTAAATTGGAAGCAAAGCAGGAAGTCCTTCATGGAAGAGGTAACCACTGTTGCACACCAAAGCAGTCTTGTGTACTTCTGAGGAGTCATGACCTCTTGAAGACAGGAGGAGGGTTTGGGTCTGTGCAGTATTAGGCTTTATTCAGCAGTCTCATTGGCCCAAGATGCCTGATGATTATCAGGCTTGGGGGAATTACTGTTTGGGGGTAAGCTGTGGTCAGTTCCCAAAAGAAAGGTCAGGAAGGGTCTGGTGAGAGGAACGGACAGTGAGAGTGGGTTGAGGAGCCTGGAGCTAGCTATGCAGAGTTAGCAGGATCAAGGCAAGCAACAGAGGCCTTGTTGCCTGGGCACAGCCTTCTGTCTGAAGAGAGATGCCTGTGTGGGGGCAGAAAGGGACGCTGTCTGTTGACCATGAAGGAGCAAGGCAAAGAGGCACTGGTCTTACTTTCATCATGGCCAGTGAATGTGATTGTTGTTTAGAGCTGTTGTTGCTGATGTTGCATGACGGCAGGGGGTGGTGGGGGTGGTTCTCTTGAGACCTACCTACCCCAAAGCCTAACTCTGTGGTAAGGGTACAGTGGCCAGAGGCAGCGATTATGGAATCCTGGGTGCAGGACTGGAGCCTCGGTAGTGACAAGAGGAATAAGCAGACCTCCAGGCTGTCACTGAACATTTGAACCTGGGGCTCTGTTATTGTCAGCCAACTAGAAGAAGAAGAGATTGGATTTATACCCCACCCTTCACTACCCAAAGGAGTCTCAGAGGGGCTTATAAACTCCTTTCCCTTCCCCTCCCCACAACAGACACCCTGTGAGGTAGGTGGGGCTGAGAGAGCTCTGACAGAAACTGCTTTTTCAAGAACAGCTGTGCCAGAGCTACGGCTTGCCCAAGGTCATCCAGCCAGGTGCAAGTGGAGGAGTGGGGAATCAAACCCGGTTCTCCCATATTAGAGTCCGCGCACGTAACCACTACACCAAACTAGGCAATAAAATACAGCTGGAACTCCCCCCCCCCCCCCCCGCCCATGTCTGCCCTTTATTGAAGAAGCTGGAAGATGATGGAATGCCTTGGGTGGAGAAGTAGCCCCTCGACCTGGGTTTTTTTTTTACATGCTGCCTTCTACTGAATCTGGCCATTGGTCTATCAAGATCAGTATTGTCTAGTCTGACTGGCAGCAACTCTCCAGGGTCTCAGGCAAAGGTCTTTCATATTTCACACTACCTGATCCTTTTAACTGGAGATGCTGGGTATTAGAAGTGGGAACTTATGAATGCCAAGCAGAGGTTCTCCCGCTGAGCCGTGGCCCCTCCCCAGCCCCTGTTGGAGAGCATTGTGCCTGAGGTGATGTGAAATGATCTGAAAGCTCTTTGATCTGTGATGTCACATCCCACAGATTGGTCATCCTGCTATTGCAGTCACTGAGTGATAAAAGATTAATAAACAAACTTGAATTTACCTATTAGGCCAGAGGTATGGAACAAGAAATTGGTTTCACTGAGTCTCGCCTCTTGTCCCCCGATGATCTCAGCGCACACACAGCCCGCTGTCCCCTTCCAAGGGGAGATTAGTGTCTCTCCCTACTGTGAATGGGTAGAGAAACCTGATCTCTACAAAAACAAAGCGTAGCCTCTCCCACTCCTTTTTTTGCTTCTCCCTCAAATGTGAGCTGTTGGCTTCTATAGCCAGCCTCCTCCCTCCTCCTCTCCGTCAGGCGCGGAATAACGATTCAGAGGCTCTTATCTGCCAACAGCAGTCAAACCAATAAAAAAGGGCTGAATAAGACAGAGCTTATCTGGAGAGTGGGGCCTTATCTCTAGTGTGTCTGGGAGCTGGCAGCCCAGGGTGTTTACAATGAGAGGAAATAATTTGCTGAGAAGGAGGCAGCAGGAATCATGCTGCAGAATCTCTGTCCTTCTTAGAAGCAAAGACTTAAGGAAGAAAAATATTTTTGGGAGCCAGTGGTTTCTTTCTCTCTCTTTTTGGCCTCTGTCACGTGCCTTGAAGTCTTTCGAGGGGAAAATGGACCTGCCCTGTTTCTTTTTGTGGTTCAACATCTGTCCTAGGAAATCAAAGCAGCTGCATGCCCACACAGGAAATGGCATCACTGATCAGCTGTCAAATGTGTTTGGGTATGATCCCAAATAGTGAAATTGTATCCATCCCATCTTCTGCTTCAGCAAACAGAGGAGGATCTATTGGCTTGTGAGGAAGGGGGGGGGGTGCAAAGTGGGTAAAATGATCTTCTATTAAGATTGACTTCCAGCTGGTATAGACCTAGGCGTGCTGTGAGTCCTGTGGAAATCTGCATCAAGCCAAATTCAAGACAGTAGAGGAATGTACTTCTTATGGCCATGCCACTTAGTCTTTAAGAGCTATGAAGATTTTTGTTAGAAGTTACCAACAAAAGGAATAATTCTCAGCTTCCAGTGTTCAAAGCACTCACAAAGGAGAGCCAGTTTGGTGTAGTGGTTAAGTGCACGGACTCTAATCTGGGAGAACCGGGTTTGATTCCCCACTTCTCCACTTGCACCTGGCTGGATGACCTTGGGCAAGCCATAGCTCTGTACCAGCTATTCCCTCAAGGACAGCTTGGGAAAAAGCTCTCTCAGCCCCACCCACCTCACAGGGTGTCTGTTGTGGGGAGGGGAAGGGAAAAGGAGTCTGTAAGCCGCTCTGAGACTCCAAGTGAGTGAAGGGCGGGGTATAAATCTAATCTCTTCTTCTTCTCTTCTTATATTATCACTGTATTCCTTGCAAACAGCCTTCTAAAGTAGGCCAGTTTGATAGGAGACTGATGCTGACAAGAGGGCTTTGGCCACTCAGTAATTCAGTGGCTGAGATGGGAACCAGCAGCCTCCTAGATCTTAGCTCATTTTCTTAGCCATTGTACTATGCCAGCTCAGGCTGATTTTCGCATTTAAGATGGGCACACTGAAATAATCAGGCACTAGTGGTTTAAAATGAGATACAATTATTAATGTGTTTGATTCTATAATTAAGTTAACACCATATATGGCATTAGTAGTTTATATCCTCATTTAACACTCTGATTGAAATCAATAGGATTTTAGAGTGTTCAGTTGTGCCTGGATAATGCCTGTTATTAAAATATTAGCAAAGTGCCAGTCATTTAACAGCCATGTGAGTGAGGGCGGGATTACAGCAAGGATTTGTTGGAGATGCAATGGGGTTTTTGCATGCTTTGTTCATATACAAGCCCTGCAGTATTCTGATCAATGTAAGGCTGAGGTACCCAATGTAAGGGTAGAAGGCGCAAGTCTAATTTCATTGCTTGTGGAATCTCTTCAAGGTTCTGAGGGGTTCTACTTACCAGTCATGCTTTCAGGAAACAGCATTGTGTGTTCTCATCTTTATAGCTCAGTAGCAAACCATCAGGGTTGTGATATTTTAACTCTTTTCTGGAAAGCCATCATTCTTCAGAGTGAAATTATTGCATATCTGAAAGGATAGTTCATTGCTTTGAGAATACAGCATTCATGACACAATGCAATCTGCAAGTGATGTTGCTGTGTGTACAAATACACCTTTCGCTTTGGAGAGCAGTTGATCATAGTAGTAGTAGTAGTGGTGGTGGTGGTGGTATTATTAGTATTAGTATTATTGTTTAGGTTTATGGATCGCCCAACCCTGCAAATGGGCTTTGGGCCATTAACAACTTGAAAACAGATAAAATACAGTCAACATAAAATAAAATTGTCACAAAGTACTAATAACAGTCGAACCATATGGCAAAATCCATCCCTTTTGGCAGGCTGCAGTGCTGTCCACACAGCAGGCAGGGAGGGGACATGGGGAAAAGAAAAGGGTGCCAATCTCAACCGTTGCTGTCCTCAACTAAAGAGAGATTGGCAGTGCCGAATGAAAGAGCCAAACCTCAGATTTGCAACGGAAATATGCGTTTTGGAACTGGGAAAACAAAACTGTAAATTGGATTTTCCTTGTGGGTTTCAGATAGGTCTACTTGGAACCCTTAGGCAGCAATTTTAAAAGCACATAGCATGCTTTAAAAATACGTGAGTTGGTGCCATAACTACCAACTGGTTTGTAAACCAGCTTTGGAAGTTTTAAAAAAACACCTTGGAATGGCAAATGGATTAAAAGGCGAGTGCAACTCCAGAGTTAAAGGGCACCTTCAGAGTGCAGATTCCCACACTTCTAGCCAGGTGCTCTAATGCAAGTCCAGGAGGCTGGGAAGTATTTGGGCAGAGGCTGGTGGTGGAGAACTAATCCCCCGCTCCCACCACACGCACACACTCCTCTGCTCAGGTCAAGAAGTCAACCAGGCAGTCTGCAAATCCATCGCTGGTCCCTCTGAGTGGTCAAGGGGGGAACAAAGGCAGACCACATAATCAGCTTGCCTAATCCTGAAGTAGGACCCCAAATGTCCTTGGAAAATGGACTCCAAAGATTCTCCCCTATTAGAAGCAGAGACATAACAGGATGCAGAGAGATGTTCTACAGACAGGGGTTCCCCACTGAATATCTTTACAAAATCACCAGCTACTGACACAGGGGACCATGAATTGTGTCTCCAGCATCCTGCCTCCTCCATGCCACAGCCCACTGGAACTCAGTCTCCTAATGAAGTAGCATCACACACGCACAAAAAGGGTGAGACTTGTGTGGCTGAAAGGCTTGGCTAGAAAATGATAGAGCGCTTGCCAAAAGGATCAGGGGCTTTGCTCACCAGCAGGTGGAGCCATAGTGCAGACCTGTGCTGCAGCACTATAAAGATAGTTGATTTATTTATTTACCATATGGCAGAGTTACATACAGGAAGTAAATAATAATATAAAATATATAACCAACCTGATACAATGGGTAAGCAGACTGACTGGGCAATCCCCCTAAATACTAATATCTAGATTTTCAGTCCACTCAGTCGCAGCTGGGGAGAGTTGAAAGAGCTCTGTCACATCTCCCTGGAAAGCACGACACTCACATTTCTGTGACAGTTGATAATCTAGTGTGACTGAGCTGAAAATTTGAGCTGTGAGGGCAAAAGTTTTTGAACATAGGCACATGCTCCAAGACACATTGAGGTGGTGATCTCTGGCACCCCATCAGAGTGCCTCCCACCTGGTACAAGTGGGTTCTTCTCAGTCTTGATCATAGTCCTGCTTCATTTGAGTAACATCATCAAATATGATTTATTATATTATGGGGTTACTATTGCTAAGCAAACAGGTATTTTAAAGCAAACAAATGGGCACAAAAGCTGAACCCAATTTTGGTTGCAGCTACCAACAGCAGGACAAAAAAGGGAGAGAACTACAGAAATGTAATACACAAATAAATCTGTGGAAATTAGTACAAATGATAAAAAGCAAACATATATTTAATTAGCTATTTTTTCTCAACTAAATATACTAATACTATTTCTTGACCATCGTGTACTAGTTATGGATTGGGTACTGAAGTTCAACAGGTAAGTTGCCTGCTTTGCGGGGAGGGCAGGGTACAAATGTAATAATAAATAATTAATAAGATTCACCAAAGTTCAACAGGTAAGTCCCCCAAATTCAACAGGTAGCTCAATCCAACTTCATATACTGGGTCATTAGCACAGTCCAGTCTTATGTATTGGATGTGTTATTTTGGATTAATGATTCCATATATGAGGTTGCATTAAAATATTTGTTGAACTTGGGAGGTTTACCTGTTGAATTTTGAGAACTAGTTCATATTGTATTATGTCACTTTAAGAACTACATCTAGGACATGATGGGCAAAAAATAGTATTAGTATATTTAGTTGAGAAAAAATAGCTAATTAAATCTATGTTTGCTTTTTATCATTTGTACCAGTTTCCACGGATTTATTTGTCTCTCGGTACAAACAACAGAGCACATACACATAATCACGCACAAAAAGTTTTAGATCTTTCAGGAAACATTTCAGGGCTCTTCAAAGCACTTTTTTTTTGCAACACCCCCCCCCCCCCCCATTCATTTTCAAACATAAGATGCAGCCCTAGTGGCAAATCAATAACTGATTATTTCACTTCCTTCATTATCTCAGCTCTTCAGAACGCTAGCTTTATTCCAGGTCAGAATTAACCTTCTGAGCAGGCAGCCGTCACAGTAGCCTTTGACTTATTTAACTGTCTGCTGGGCTTCCAGTGGGTTGCATATTCCTCAACTGGCTAGTTTTCTTGGACCCAGCCTAACTCTTTGCCTGCTGCATTCATTCAATGGACCCTGACATCTTCCAGCTACCCATCCTGGAGGGATACTTGTGCCTTGACATTTATATCCACAGAATTTCTTTCTTGGGTGAAGCCAATCTGAGACACTAACACCTGTATTTATAAATTGTGGGGACCAGCGATGCTCAAACATCCCTGAAATTACAGCTATTGAGATGTGTACTGAAGAGCATCTGTATCATAGTCATCCTCAGTGCCCAGTCCATGACCCTGATGCCTAGCACAAAAGGTGCATGAAGCAGAAAGGATCAGATAGCATAAAACCAACTGGTTTCATATTCTCCAGACTAAAGTGCTGTATGTCCAAGGCCAAGAGCACAGATGGTCTCGTTCCAGTATAGCTCTGGGTCGTTTGGAACTGTAATTACCCTCCATTGTATAGTGGGGGGGGGGGGGAGGAACAATCTTGAGTCACTTGGACAGTCTTCAACCAGAAATTCAAGTCACTACATCAAAGAGCTGTGCAGCTGTGAAGCATGAAAGACAAGGGGTCTAAATTAGCAACAAGGTCACATCAAAGTTCAAATAATGCCCAGGGCGCACGCATAAGGAACACCCTTGGGAATGGGAAGTCCACAAAGCAACTGCCATATTGTTGAGACGATTCAGTGAAAGCTGCCATTCCAGAGAAAAGAATTCCTCCCCCTGCAGATGTAAATCCATGTTGTCAGTAAAAGCCAAAGTCAATAGACTTTGACCTTGTTATTATGAACAATTGCTTCACAGTTTAATAAACCCTTAATATACTCTTTAACTCCTCTTCTGTTCTTGCTGGGGGGAAAATAGTTAAAGTGAGGGGGTAGCAAGACTGTTTACATATTTCTGTGTCTGAAGGCTTTGTTTTCAAGAACATTACCAGACTAGGGCGTTCTGTCTCCCCCACCCTCTTTTTCTACACAGAGTACCTCTGTGTACCCTAGAGAGGATGTTTACTCTCTCAGATAATGTATGGAGAATTTTTAGCTGGTCTCAGCTTGGAAGGGTTTCTGGGAAAACAGAAGAGAAGGCATCAGGAGGACCCCCATCTCTCTCTCTCTCTCTCTCTGAACACTGCCCTCTTTGCAAGTATAAAACCAAAGCACATTCCTGAACATTTTACTTTCCTGTTGTTAATTTTGTTTTTGTTATTTATATCAATTTATTTTCCTAGAGATTTGAGGCAGATTACAAAAATTAAAAGCCATACAATAAAAACATTAAGATAAACATGATGAACCTAAAGAAATACAGTAAAACTCCTGAACATGTTCACAAACAATAAGACTGTTCAAAACACCCTTTATAAAAATACTCTCCTAAACATTCTGTTTTAAAATCTAAAATACTGTACCCTATATAATAACTCTTAGCTGTGAATGTGGTAAGCTTAGGCTAAAAATGTTGGTTAAAATCTCAATAAATAATCAATGAGAGGCAGTGAACAAAGCTGGGATGAGAAGTATTAACTATATGTGGCTTCAGTGAGATTTTGCATCGCTTTGAATACCCAAAGTGTGTGTGTGTGTGTGTGTGCTTGCATGCATGTGTGTGAATGAGTGTACATATTTTGCATATTGAAGGTCTTGGGTTTGAGCCTCAGCATCTGTAGTGAGAGAATCTTGTGTAGCAGGGTTAGGAAAGACCAGACTGAAGGCTGCTTCACATATTCTTACAACAGGTAAAAATGTTGCACTTAGTATCTGCATACCAAGATTATCTCACTCAGAAATGAAGCAATGTGTTTCAAAACCTGAAACATTTCCATAGTTTATGCTACTGAGGCATCCATAAATTTTAGGCAAGTAATAGTTTACGGCAGAGAAGCTGAGGAAGAGAGAAGGGTGATTGAGAGTAGAGAAACAATACGCAGGGAATGGGTTGAGCACCCTGCTCCCTCCCCCATCACTTATCCTCTCTCAATAGTCAAAGTTACTTTACATTTTAAAAAGCGGTGTCCGGATCATACCCTTTGTGTAATATGTAGTTTGCCATGCAGCCACCTCCCCAAACGCTGGCTTTCTCCATGCAGGGACTTCCATGTCTGGGTGCTTTCAAGCATGCAATTTCCTACCCCATGCAAAGATTCTGCATGTTTTAATTGGCTATGAGTCCATTGCGATGGTGGGATTGAGTTGTGTCTCCTAGAAGTAAATTCATGAGTGCGTGCAGATGGAAAATTTACATTGAAATTGTATCCATACAACTTTTCTAGTGACAAAAACGTAAATTTAACATCTAACGAGAATATAGGATTCTGTTAACAGGATCCTCTCTGGAAAATTTCAGTGGGTAATTAGTTGCAGGTCTGCTTTTATGAGTGCACACACTCATAGAGCCCTTCCAAAATCCCTTGAACACCAAACCTTGTGCCACAAAGGAGCCCAGATTTTCTTCCTGTGAAGTTTCCAGCAAGAATACAACATTGCTGGAAGTTTAAGGATCACTGGAAACCCCTTTGATCGGCCTTTACAGCAACACAAACATCCTGACTAGGAAGTAAAACCTGAAGAATCTGATGAAGTGTGCATGCACACAAAAGCTTGTACCCAGAATTCAGCTTGTACCCAGAATTCATCTTAAAGGTGGCACTGGACCCAAATTTTGTTCTGGGAAGTAAACCGTTCAGGAGAATCAGCTATGCATGTTTCTGAAGAAGGAAGCTTCTCAGCGGTGGGTTCTTATTTTCGAAAACTTTGGTCGTGACCACAGAGCTCTTGTTTATCTTTCAAAGAAAAAAAAGAGAGAGAGAAGACGACCAAAAAGAAGCAAAAAAATGGATTTGCGGGAGCTGTTCCAGGATTCCGCCTAGGGGGAAAAGGCCCCTGCCAGTTTTCCTTAATCATTAAGGCTTATGGGTGACTGTTCTCTGAAGAAGGCTCCAGCCATCTGGGCAGTATACGGACATGTAATTATACCGGTGTTTAAGGCAAACAAAAGACTTGCTGATCAGCACTTTTTGTGCAGGCTGCAGGTGGCTGAGAGGCTTTTTTAGAGGAATGTCACAATGTATGAGGGGAGGTGTGGAGGGGGATGACTCAGAAGTGCTTGGTCACTTGTGGTTTTTCGTTCATGGTTTTGCTATGACTATTGGCTTGTTTTTACTTTAACAAGAAAGCAGGTGTTTTGTGTGTTGGTGCAAAACAGTATTTTGTAACAGGGCTGCTACTGTTCCTGCAACCCGTGGTGACTTAGCTTGCCGAGAAGGCAGCCTTTTTGAAGAAGAAGGGAAAAAAATACGTTAGGGTCACGGATGGTTTTCTGTAACCATTCTGCAGTATTATGATACCCTTACTCTTGAAAGCCACATATAGACTGACAGACCAGCCACAGAAAGCTTTGTACACCCTTTCCCTTTGCCTTTCCTTGGAAACACAATACTTGGTGCCTAATGCCGGTCTACTTGATAGAGAAGTTTTAAAAATTGCTGAGGACACGTGGAACACCTTTGGGGAAGCCGCTATTTAAATCTGTCCATCATCTCTTAGACCAAGCTGCAATCTGGAAAATGCTCCTGTGCTGCAAAATCCATCAGGAGACGGGGCAGCACTGATGTGCGGGGGTCTTCCCCAGATGCCTCAGGGGTCACCGTCTCAGCTCAGCACCTGCAGTCTGAGCACACAAATCCCCAGCCCCTCCTTATAGTACGGCAGCACTAGAGACTCCACCACACTGCAGGCAGTGTCGTCCTCCCGCCTTTTGTTTAACTTCCATTATCCTCACCTTCTCCAGTCACTGCCTGGATCTCTCAAACCACAGTCTCCTATTCCTCCCACCTTTCCTTAGCTTCAGCCAGCATCTGGAGTGCTAAGGCTCCCCCACTCCAGTTTTGTGGAGGGGTCAGTCAGACAGGGAAGCTGCTAGAGTTGCAGGCAGTGTGGCACCAGACCCAGCAGCCACTGCTCCTCCTGCCTGGTCCCTCCCTGACCCTGTCCTCTAACTTCCTTCCTCACTTGTCATACTGAGCAACACTCCAGGTATCTGCATTGTTTCTGGAAGACAGAAACCTGCCTGTGGGGTTGGATGTAGATTGTATAGCGTAGAATAGGGGGCTTTTAAATGTAGCCTAATGCAGTCTGCCAAATACCCAGGTTTGGTTCATCTGACAGGTTTTCATTCCTGGTCTTAGATATTCCTCGTGGTTCCACTCCTGCACTGTTTGCTGGCAGGTGATAGCGATCCCTCTCTTTCCCACATGTTTCTGCAGCATGAAGAACACGTTTTTGGCTTGTAGTGATTTGGCTGGACTCTCCCTGTTTGCATGCAAATGAAGAGAGTGTTATTTTGATGGCAGCTGGTTAAATCACCATCAAAAATATCCATACCCATAAAGCATTCCAAACATCCAGACAGACCCAACTGCATTGCATATTTCATTCTCTGATCCTCCTCCTTTAGAGTTAGAAAGGGGAACAAGGACAGAGGATGTTTTTAAAAGGGAAAGAAAGAAAGAAAGAAAGAAAGAAAGAAAGAAAGAAAGAAAGAAAGAAAGAAAGAAAGAAAATTTTGTCTCAGAGTCCTGAAGTTATGCTAGGTTACAAAAACATGTCATCTGGTAGTCAAGCTACTTGCTCCATTCCTGTTTGATTAAAAGGTCATTTTATTGGCTCCAGAGATTTGTAACCTGGAAAGTAAAAAGGGATTTTTCTGCTCAATAGTAGGTGGAAGTGTCTTCCTAACTTGCAACACCAGCCAAGAGAACTGACCCTGCCGTAGCAGCAAGGGGTGCCAACTAAGTAAACCAGCACAAACAAATACCCTTTAATAAACATACATGCCTCACAAAATGAGGTCTCTGCGGTGGAAGGCAGGGAAGAGACCAAGAGACCCCTGACAGATCAAAGGCCAATGGTGCCCCTGAATGGGCTCCAGGCTGTAATTATGCTCCTGCTGTTTCCATGGTTCCCTAATCGCACTTCTGTATCATCAGTTAGTTTTAGGGGAGGCAGTCCTGCCCCACGGAGCCTAGTTGTTTGTCTGAGGGTCTTTTTTGCCTGCTCAGAAGCTCCACCAAAATCTCACACACATGCATTCTGTTGCACCAGGAAGTCGGACCAGAACCAGTGGGTTGACATTAAATCAGAAGAGTTTTTGGTGATACATTAGGAAGAACTTCCTGACAGTTAGAGCAGTTCCTTAGCGGAACGGGCTTCCTTAGGAGGTGGTGGGCTCTCTGGAGGTTTACAAAGAGAGGCTAGATGGCCATCTGCCAGCAATGCTGATTCTGTGATCATGAGAGGGTGGGCAGGAAGGTTTGCCTCAGTGCTTAGTTCTTGTGGCCCTTTCTTACATGCTGATTGCCACTTTGGGGTCAAGCAGCAATTTTTCTCCAGTCCATTTTGGCTGGAGATCCTGGAGGTTTTTGGTCATCTTTTGGGAGTGGAACAGGGGTCACTGCGGGGTGTGTGTGTGTGTGGGGGGGGGTATTTATGAATTTCCTGCGTTTTGCAGGGGTTTGCACTAAATGACCCTGGATGTCCCTTCCAGCTCTATGATTCTATGAGCAGACTGTGAGTCCAAATGAAGGGAGGCAAGCCCTGGACCCAACCTATGCATATTCTGTCTGCAGTCTAAACCACCTCTATGTGTAAATACAAGCTTTATGCATCCAGGGTTGTTCTTCAGTGTGCATACAAGTGGACAGTTTGTAGGTCTGTAGGACCATTTCAGACAGTAGACAGATGGTGCATGGACAGGGCCTTTCACTGCAATCCCACTGCACATGCATCCAACAAATTTATAAAACATGTACAAAAGGGTATGATATTTGAGACTCACAAGGTGTCACAAGACCAGTATTAGCTCAATGTTGGCCAACACAGAGACTCCCTGGGGCTGATTTCATTCCATTTGTATCCCCAAATTGTGCTGTATGTATGGAAATAGTACTGAAGTGGTGAAAGGGTGCCCACAATTTTCCATACCAGTCTATGTGGCTGAATTAACAGTTACACAATTTGTTTGTCTCTTAGCTGCCTCTACAAAAAACTGCTTAAGGTGACTTAAAACAGCTGATAGTAAAGTGACATCATTAAAATGAATTAAATATTCAAGTAAAGCCAATTCTAAAACCCATACAAAGCAGCACAACAAAAAACTGCATAAAGTGATAAAAACGTATCCGAAACAATCAACAAAAACCAGCATAAAATAGTAAAACATTACTATTATTACTAATATTACAACTTTCAAGCAAATTGGACCAAGATGCCCAGTTCTATGAGCCCCTGAACAAAGTGCCCCCAATCATCCTCCATTGTTTCCGGGGGGGGGGGGGAATTCCATGCTTCATCCAGGGCAAAGACACAACAGCAAGCAAAGCAGCCCCTGGTCAAAAGCCTCTCAGAGCCGGCAGTACGAAGAAGCCCAAAGAACCAGTGCAGAACCAGGGAATTCCAGAAGCAGCATGGGACAATTTAGCAAGCAATAAATCTACAACCTGAGAATCCAAGCCAATGTCAAACCAGAGACTCTGGGGAGGAAGAGAGTTACAGTTCAATAGAAGTAAGACATAAACCAAAGGAAAACTGCATGAAGCAGCGCTGATAAAGAATGAATATATATATAATGCTAAACAAAAGCAATTATATAATTTTATCAATAGATGAAAAATGGGACCATATAGTATAACAAAATACAACAGTGAATATCAATATAGTGAAGTTATTAAGATACAGTCACATGTAGTAAGGTAGTAAGTTCAGGCAGGTAGCAAGTAGAGGTTAATGAAAGCTTCCGGAATAAGTCTTCGTTTTGTGAAGAGATTTCATCTGAACCAGATTTTCAGACAGTGTTTCCAATTGTTTTTCAAAGCTTCACAGAAAGAAAGGAACCGGCATAAAATATCTACGGAGTTACAACATACTGCTCCTCTGATGTAAAGCAGTATGTTGTAACTCTGTATTCCTGTATCCTCTGATGTATTGCTGTATCCCGATGTATTCTTGTAACAAGGTTTTGGATGACCCGACTGTAATTGCAATTATGAAGTAAGATTGTATGATTCTATTGTTTTGTGGATGTTAAATATATGAAGGCGGGCCACTTTTGCTCTGTGCCTGATGTATGAACAATTCTCTACACTATGGTTTTCTATGTCATGGTTCAGATGAAGATCTTGTGATTCGAAACGAGACATTATTCCAGAGATTCTCGTCTGCCAACAACTTTTACCAACAACTTTTGCTAACAATTTATTAAACATTTGTGTGGTTTTCATGGTTCTATAATTTTTGTATATTTTTGTATAATTTGTAGGATTGTAGTAACAGTTTTTTCCATTATATAAATAAGTTTCCAGCAGCATATATACGGCTTCAATATTTTTGTCTCAGATCTGTTCTACTAGCTGTGTTCCTCTTAAGCTGTAGATACATAGGCTATATTTACATATGTGGGGAAGAATTTTTTTCACAAGAAAATATAGCTCTGGAAAGTTTTCTGCCCCACATTACAGCATGGTTCTAAGCTGACTAAGGCTTTAAAGGTACAAGACAACACTCTGAATGGCACCTGGAAACAAACTGGCAGCCTTTGCAGTACAGAGGTGATCTATAACCCACTCTGTTCAGGCATTCAAAATCACTTACATGCATGTCCACTGGCCTCTCTTCTGGATGTCTGCACACACAGTTAAACATCAGCAAAACTTTGTGCATGCAATATGGACCCTGTTTTTTGCAGCATTCGTGGTACTGTGTTCACTTATGATAGATAATTGCTGCATATAGGAATGGAAAAACAACATTGCATAGTACCTGCTAATCTGTAATTTGTGAAGCATTTCTCAATGTGATGCTATTTTTGTAGCAATTAACTTTATTGTTTCTTAATGAAAATTGTACTCAAATCCTGTGTGCTGCTTCACTTTTTTTCATAATATTTTAAAATAAATGAGTTTTTAAAAACTGTTTTGCTAGAACTAGAACATCATCACTAAACTATTAATTTGGGACTTTTCTGCCAGCCAGTTAAATAAATGGATGTCCCACTGGGTAGCCTGTGTGTTGAATTCAGGATGGCATAAGAGACACCTCTCCTCTCCTGCAGGATAACTGGATAATTCTTTTGCTTTGTGCCAGGTGTGAGACACTGACTTTTCTCCTCCCTCAAGTCCTCTGGTTTGTGTAGATTTGGGATCTGCCTCTTATTTTGTGTCAAGATTTTTGTCAGGCACTAGGCAGTAGTGAGAAATTCTGCAAAGCCTAGTATGCTGGGAGAGAATGGCCCACTTCTCTGCATCCTCAGGGAAAAGGATCTGGTCATTCAGTCAGCTTACACGACAATTTGCAAATCCTGAGAAGAAACAAGATTTATTTATTTATTTATTTGTTGAGATTTATATTCCGCCCTCCTTGCTGTACGGCGGGCTCAGGGCGGCTAACAACAAGCTCAGGGCGGCTAACTACATGTGCTGCTTCTACATGTCTGGAAGGCCTGGTGTGGTTGAAGGCCAAACCTTCCCCTCTCCCAATTCCTTAGGCATGTCTGGTGGGCATAAATGATGGCTAGCTATCAAGGCCAGTTGAAATCTGAGGAGCCCTAGCATTCTCCTACTGCTCCCCTCAATTGTTTATGTTCATGCCCTGTAAACATATCTGAATGTCATAGAGAAGCTTGAGTAGTGAGTCTGGCAAGGGACCTTTCTAGAAGAAAGTTCCAGACAGGTAGCCATGTTGGCCAGCAGTAGTAAAATGAAAGCTTTGTTGTTGTTGTTCAGTCACACAGTCGAGTCCGACTCTTTGCGACTCCAAGGACCACATCACGCCAGGCCCTCCTGTCCTCCACTGTCCCCCAGAGCCTACCCAACTCCATGCCCATTGCATCGATAACACTGTCTAACCATCTCATCCTTTGCGTCTCCTTCTTCTTTTACCTTCAATCGTTCTCAGCATCAGGGTCTTCTCCAGTGAGTGCTTCCTTCTCATTTGGTGGCCAAAGTATTTGAACTTCAGCTTCAGTATCTGGCCTTCCTGGAAACAGTCAGGGTTGATCTCTTTTAGGATTTTCTAATTTGATCTCCTTGCAGTCCAAAGGATTCTCTAGAGTTTTCTCCAGCACCATAATTCGAAAGCATCTATTTTTCGGTGCTCAGCCTTCCTTATAGTCCAACTCTCGCAGCCATACATTACTACTGGGAATACCGTCGCTTTGACCATATGGACTTTGTTGGCAGGGTGATGTCTCTACTTTTTATTATGCTGTCTAGGTTATGCTGAAATAAATTTAATTAGTCTTTGAAGAGCCACTGGACTCATGTTTTATTCTACCCAGAAGAAGTCACTAATATCTTCAAGGGTACAGTAAATTCTTACCTTTCCAGGATTTACTTCTATTCACCTGAGATTTTCTGAGTGTTACTTTGAACATAATGGTTTTTAAAGATGGTCTTAATTAATGTTTAGTGATTAAAAAAAAACAAAGTCCCATTATTATTATGTTATACATAAAATTAGAAGAATAGGAGGATAAATATATTGGTATGTATCGACCCATGCAGTTCCAAAAATCCATTGGCAGTTAAGTCTTTGGAGATAGGGGGCAATTTTTTTGCTGATTTTCCCTCCCACTTTACACCCAGTGATGTTCTGCTGACCCCCAGGAACTAAACTTTTGGGTGGTGGAGTGGACTGCAACAGGAGGGGAAGGCTGGAAAGTCCTGTTCCGCAGAGTCTGCAGAGGGCTGGATATACCCCACTGTCAAGTATTCTCTATGAACATCTCTATGGTATTGCAAACAAGCCTTTAGTATTGCACTATAATCCAGCAAATCTTTCCAGTAGATCCTGGCCATGGGGTTCGATTCAACCAGCTTTTCCACTGGTGAAAAAGTAATGACAGGATCCTGTTTGACCACCAAAAAGACTACACTGGGGATCCTGGGACCTGACTGGACAAATGTCCTGTGGGATGGGGGCAGAGGTAAAGAAGGGAATTCGGTGAGATTGGATGAAACAGCTGGTTGGATCCAGCTCCATATTTGAAGCATTCTGGGTGAGTGTCTGGGTAATAGAGGATACAGGATCTGGCTATCCGTGGTTCAAATGCGCTATAAACCAGCTAAAGGCAAAGTATTGCAAGAATATAAGGCAACAGCCCTCATGTTTTGTTAGTTTGGTACAGGTCTGGAAAAAGAGCAGCTGCCCTTGCTGTTTTAAAGTCTTCCGTTCTTCCTTGGTGCACCTGAATTCCCCTCTTGACTTTTCAGGTGTTTAGTGACAACACAGGGGGTCTGGATTCAGAAGTGCTAAGTACAAATTATCAGCAGCACTGTCGAGTCAAGGATGAATAGCCTTTTTGTAACAATACCTTGAGGAGCATTCATTCTAGACGACAACCTGCGTTTTTCATTTACCCCCAGAAGAGTTTTGGTCTGTCTCCAACCATCCACCAAGAACCATAGTAAATAGTTCATAGCAGAAGTCAATAATTCAGACTGATTGGCAGGGTAACCTTAGCTTAGCATATTGTTTACTGCTTTCAGTATAAGGCAGGAAATCTGGAAAAGGAGAGAAAGGAAGAAAACACAGCAAGAGGGGTTTTTTGTTTTGTTTCTTCCTTTCCCAGCATGTATGGACCAAATACTATGGCAGAAATGTGCCTGTTCTTAAGATAGCTGTGTATCAATGAGGCAATCAGGGGGAAATCTTCCTTGTAAAAAGATCACATTGCTCATTGAAATTCAAAAAGCCTTCCGCGGACATTCCCATCTTTAGTTTACTGGAGAGTTTCTCGTAAGTGTATCCTAATCCCTTAAGAAATGCAAGGCTGTGGGTTGCAAGTCCTGGGCCAGAAGGGCACAGATAGTTCATATTGATATTGATTTCTGCATTTGGTTCTTTTGTCCTTTCCCCCCACTGGCCTCTCTAATTGGCTGCCAGGGTCCCTTTGGAGATTGCTAATAGTGTGAAAGTGCATCTTCCCAAGATCTCACATTCAGCAGGAACTGAAAAAGACAAAAGGGAGGGCGAAGAAAAAACCCCTACAAGGAGACAAAGCATCCTGGCATCAATTCTAAAATACACTTATTTTATTAGCTGAGCAAATGCCTTTTCCAGATGTTCGTTTGAATGGCTCCTGGATTTTCATTACATTTCCACAAGCCAGCCGTGTTCACAAACCTGATTATTAGATTAATGATTTCAGTTGTGAAGGAATGGAGTGATTAAAAAACAAAACAAGTCTTGTCCTCTTCAGTCACTTGTTGCGGCTCCAGAGTCCCATGATAATTGTAGAAAACAACAGTTTATGAATTATCCACTCAGATGGCCACTGGTAGTAAAAAATGAATTGTTGTATGTTTCATAAAAATAGCAGCTCTTTGCCCCAAAGAGAAGCAAACTTTTTTTTTTAGTGTCTAGCTTTTCAAGGGATGGGAGAGGTAAGCATAAGTAGGGATGAAGCTGTGTTTGTCCACAGAAAAAATCTTCAACCCAAAGTTGTGTAGTACCTTTTAATTGGGACCAAATAAAACATTGCAAAAGGGTGTGCAAGCTTTCAACTCAGCAGAACTCTTCATCAGCCTGGCTATTTAGTACATAGTAGGTGGAGCAGTCTGCAATGGAAGATAAACTGCATTGCAGATTCAGCTGGGTTACATGGGAGTGGGGTCCAGGCATGCTTCTTGATGCAATGAAGGCTGCATTCAGAAACCAAGAAAATGGCCACACTCCCTTTGAGCATAATTAAATGTTTCTCCAAAGTTAATCAGAACACACAGATTCCTTCTGGTGTTATGGCCAGAATGTGAATGTAATGCACTTGCAAATGACACCTCCCCACGAGACATTTCAGGTTAGGAAAATAGCATAGAGGCCCCTTGTGGCATTTCTAAATCGAGTTCCTACAGTGAACTCGCAGCTGGTGCCTTAATGCAAGTCCCCTTGGCAATCATGTGATAGATATAATGTGTAGTTTGGCCCTAGGTCTAGACGAGGGGTGTGCATTTGGCTTCCCCAAGCCAAAAAAACCCTCAAATAAATGCCTTATTGAAGAAGCGAGCGGGCGGCTGGAGAAGTGAAGGGGAGGTAAGAAGGCAAGTTCAAACACCTCCCCTCCCCCCAAGCCACCTGTCCAGAGCCACTGGTCAGTTTCACTTCCTTCTGCCAGTCAGCTGTTAGGTTTAAATGGCCTAAACCTATCAGCTGAGGTGGGGGGGAGTGAAACTGATCAATGGAAGTAGCAGGGGGCTTGGGGAGGGAAGGGAAGGCATTTAAACATGCCTTCTTGCTCTCCCCCAGGTATATAGACCCAAATATGTTTGGAAACACCAAATATTTCCCAAAACACAATACTATACCAGTATTGGTACTCAGGAAATGTGGTATTTACTAATATTTTTTGGTTCTGATATACCCAAAATCGAAATATACCATTTTTTTTCTTGCACATCCCTAGACTAGAATTTGCAGTGGTTGGGGGTGAAGACTTGGAGATGAAGCAAAGGCTTTGCAGAAGAGTTAGGTTTTGCAGAGGAAATCCAGCAAAGACAGTGAGATATGCTCCATGAGCTTTCTGATAGGGAATTCCAAGAGTAATGGGCAGCAGGAGAAAATGGGCAGTCATTTATGAGACCTGAGGTTCTGAGGTTGATTGGATTTGGAGGACCACAGGTCATGGTTAGGTGTGTATTACAAGAGAAGATAAAAAAATTAGGTTACAGAGAGCTTTACTGGTAAATGCTGAGGAGGACAGCAAGGGCTCAGTCCTACAGTTACCTTGGTCTTCAAACACCCTCCAAGTGCCTCTGAAGTTCAATCTAATATAACAAGGATCTTGTGCTTCCCTATCAGCTATCAAAGGCCAATAAAAACTTCAAACTCTCTGGTCCAGGTGGTTGAATTGGATGCAGAAAAGGATGGGAGGCCAAGTGTAAAGGATTTAAGGAGGAGCGTCTCATGGTCTGATGGAAAGAGGAGGAAATGATTTCGCAGGAGAATTTTGTGGCCACAGATGGTCAGAGAGTACAAGGTTGCAGTAGTCACATAATTGGCAGTGAGTACTGTGTGAACCAGATTTTGAGCCAAGAAGATGATGCAGGATTTAAAAAAGATATATTGAGTAGAGAAAAACAACCTGACCAAAGAAAGTTGGCGTGTAGGGAGCAGCCAATGTCATACCTGACTGTGTGGTGTTATTTTGGCCATGGTTGACTCGGGCAGTTAAATCAGTTAATTTTCCCAACAGAAGACAACCAGCTGAGGCCTTATAAGGAATCTTTGGAGGGTGGGGGGTGGAAATAGGATTCTGTAAATTCAGGAGTTTAAGCAGCCTGATTTTTCTCCCACACACCCCTTTGCTTGAACTGATAGGCTTAAACTGATACATTATTTTGCCAATACATTCTTTGGAGCATATTTGGTCCTCATTGTCAAAGCCCCCTTGTTCCACTAGAAGACTTTGGACAGAGGTCAAGAGCAGAACGCACAGTACTGGGGAGTGAATCCTCGCTACCCAGGGTAACAAGTCACCACCAGCCCCTCATAAGGTAACCCTCAGCTGAGAGACTGAGGGACCAAGTCTCCAGCCCTGCTGGGTGTTCATCAAGAAGTCAGCCCTACAATGTAGGTCACTTGCAAGTTGAATTCCATAAACAATTACTTGGTAGCTGTAGCCAAAATAGGCCAAGATACTGAGTTTAAATTGAAGCCCCCAAACCCAAATAACACCACAGGAGTATTATTAACAAGGTTTATTAAAAGAAATGTGCATTGGTATACAAATATAGAAGCAGTGCAAAGCAGGGAGGAAAATCAAATTAAATAAGTATCCTAGAATATTTATTCGGGCTTTAGTTCAGCTACCCAGATGTTACCCGGTCAGACTGAAGGTACAGAGTCCAGATAGAACTCCAAAGTCCGAAATCCAAGAAGCAGATATTCCAGGTGCATAAGGCCCAGCCTACAGTCAGAAAGGTGGCCAGAAGGCCCAAAGGGGCCGAATTAGAATAAATGGTCTCATTTTATGCCAGACTCCTCGCATGAGGCCTGATCCCTTTCAGCCAGTCAGGTGTGTTGCTAAGACATGTGATCACAATACCTCTGCACATGAAGCTGCCTTATACTGAACCAGACCATTGGTCCATCAAAGACTACGCAGACTGGCAGTGGCTCTCCAGGGTCTCGGGTACCGCCTGATCCTTTTAGCTGGAGATGCCAGGGATTTTAAACCTGGGAATTTCTGCATGTAAATCAGAGTCTCCCCCACTGAGCCACAGCCCCGTAGCAGCTGACATGTACCCCCAATCAAGCAACTTATGCCCAAAGTTCCTTGCGCTGAGGAGATGGAATGTGAGTGTGAAACTCCCTCTAGGTTTCTGGCCTTGAAGCTTCTAGACCTGTGATAGCCAACTGCACCTGTGCCTGACTCCATCTCATCCCTTTTCGTCCTGGAAACTGCAAGTCATCATGACATTAAGCTCCCAGAGAGGAGTCTTCAGTATAGGGTTGCCAAGTGGCAGTTACGATTTGGCGGGGGGAGTCTTGCTGGGTCTGGGAGAGTTCTGGTGTGCACGCTGTGATGATGTCACCCAGAAGGGACATCATCGCGTCGGGCATATTGGGGTGGGACCTCTGTAATTCGAAGGAAAACCATAGTATCCCCTTGAATTATAGAGCATCCCCCCCCGAAACATGCCCAACGTGATGATGTCACCTCCGGGTGACATCATTGCACCGGGCACGTCTCCACAGCCCAGCAATTTGGGGTGGGGTTCCCCCCAGTGGCCCAATCCGGGCCAGCAGGGAGCAGGCCGTTTGAGCGGGGTTTTCCCTGACCCCCAGGGGGACTTGGCAACCCTACTTCAGTAACTTGACTAGGCCCAACAGCCTGAACCAAAATTTGAAAGGCCAAGAAATGACTAGGCAAGGCCAGTTTCTTGACACTCATCAGGCCAGTTTTTGAGGGTTTTACTTTTGTTTTGGCTAATTTATGGAGTCCTGTTTTTCTGCATGTGTGGGGAGTCTCTCAGGTATATAAAGAACACTGATTTTTGTGGGTGTCCCAATTATATTGCTTTTATCATTGACATAGGGGCTAGCCAGTATATCATTAGATTAAGCAAATGTGTGCCTACAGAAAAATTGCAGATTGTTTTTCGGTTACCCAGGGCTGGCTGTAAAGGTAAGAATAGCTCAGCTTAGCAGCCATCCTTGAACAAGATAAAAACAACCTGTTACCCCCTTTGCAGGCATCCTTGGGGCTCTGAGAGCTGAGCTTCTGGGGCCATCCCAGAAGCCTCATTCTCACTGCTCCAAAGATGGCTGGAAAGGGGAGAATGCCCTTCACCTTTCCATTCATTTTTAGTGCTCTGGGAGCATGCCTGCAAGGATTATCCCAGCAGATGTGCTCTCTGCCCTGATGACTAGGGTAAAAGAGGTATCTGGGAAGACTTGAGGGGGTGGGGAAATCTTATGTCTCCATCCCTGTTGTTTTTTCCCTCACAATCCCCTCACTGGGGCCAGCAGTAGTACCAAAGGAAGTGGTGCACTTTCCTGGGCAGCATTGGTGGCTGGCAATCTGCAGCAAGGAGAATGAGCCCTTTGCACTGCCACTCTTCTCACCTTAGGGGCTGTGGTTGGATGGGGTTATATGACAACTTCAAAATGGTGATTGAGATCTAGGTCACCATAATCTTGTGAGATTTTGTTCTGCATTTATTTTGTGAGGTTTTGACGCCCCCCCCCCCCATTTCAATTTTTTTAGTGTTTTCTGCAGAAATATCTTCCTATTTTGCACCTTAAAGTACACTTTGGGATCACATTCAGAGTTAGATATGTAGATATTACAGAGGATTGATTACATCATCCTGTAAAAGAGTATGCTGGAGAGAATTATAAGTTGTCAGAAATGGGGGAAGTCCCCTATTTCTTCCTAAGGCCATACTCTTCCCCTGGGGAAGCTCCACATTCAGAAGCACTAAGCCTCTGAATCCCAGAGCCAGGAGGAACATCAGGGGAAGGTCTTGGCCTCTCTGCCCTGTTGTTGGCCCTCCAGAGGAACTGGTTATCCGCTGTGTGAGACAGGATGCTGGTCTAGATGGAGCGCTGGTCTGATCCAGCAGGGCTCTTTGTATGTTCTTATCCCATCTCATCCCGTCCCATCCTACTTCCTTCTATTCTCCAGACTCCACAAACCTCCTCTCTCGTGGCTTCAACCTCTGAAGTGACAGGGGTGGACTGCAGCTATCCCAGCCTTGTTGCAGTGCTAATTTATATTCGTTCACTTAATTTTTTTTATCCTCTATTTCCTCCCACACCTGGGGTCAAACTGGCTTACAATGCATACGGACAATACACATTTAAACAAACTAACAAAATAATAACCCAACAGACATCCCCCAATACACAGTCCCTGTTAAACTTGAAAAGATGATGAGTCACAAGAAGGAGGCCATTATGGGCTGGTTCTGGTTCCAACAGCAAGCTCACACAGGGTCACAGTCTGCAGTCCACAGGTTAAAAGCCAAGTGCTTTGGCTAAACCCAGGTTTTACATTACCTGCCAAAAGGGAGGGACAGATGTGCAGCCAAGAACTTTTGCAACTGGCTGAGATGTTCCCAGTTCTCTCCCCTGCTTGTGCCTCTGGCCAAGTACAGGCTTTAAGCTACCTGGTCTTGTAGGCAGGACAATCTAGTGGGGTGGTCTTTGGAAGCAGAAGCCACAGAAAAGGGCAACTAAAATGATTAAAGGGATAGAACACCTTCCCTATGAAGAAAGGTTAAAGAGGTTAGAGCTCTTTAGCTGGAGAAACAATGCTTGAGGGGTTTACAAAATTATGTATGGGATAGAGAAGGCAGGGAAAGAAGTATTTTTCTCCCTTTCCCACAATACAAGAACTCGTGGGCAATCAATGAAATCGCTAAGCAGTAGGTTTAGAATGGATAAAAAGAAGTACTTCTTCACCCAAAGAGTAATTAACACATGGAATTCCCTACCACAGAAAGTGGTGGTGGCTACAAGCATAGACAGCTTCAAAAGAGGATTAGATAAACATATGGAGCAGAGGTCCATCAGTGGCTATTAGCTGAAAAGTATAGATGGAGCACTCTGTCTGGATCAGTGATGCTCTGTATTCTTGGTCCTTGGGGGGGGGGGCAACAGTGGGAGGGTTTCTGGAGTTCTGACCCTGCTGGTGGACCTCCTAATGGCACCTCGTTTTTGGCCACTGTGTGACACAGAGTGTTGGACTGGATGGGCCATTGGCCTGATCCAGCATGGCTTCTCTTATGTTCTTATGAATCCTCCCCAAACCAGTGACTTCTTGAAAGTTCTGAATATGAAGCAAACAAGTTTTGTGTGTTGGGGTTTTTTCCTTTCATTATTCACACCCAAGGAATTTCTCTGGCCACTAGAGACCGATTCCAAAAGGTAGCTATTCCATTCTGTAGCAGTGAAAACAACAAAGAGTTTCGTGTCCTCTACTTTGTTGGTCTTTAAGATGCCACAAGTGTCTTTGTTTCTGTAGCCACTAGAGGGCATTCTCACTGTTTCATTGGTAAAGGAATACGAATAAATCTTCTGTTTTCATCCCGGAGATAAACAGTTGGAAATAAAATTTACAGATTATTGTATTTATTGGAGCATTTTTGCATTGCTTTTCTCCCTGAGGGCATGAACAGTGGCTTACAGAAAATCCTAAACTATAAAATGGCTTAAACAAATAAAACAAATGGAAGAAGGCACAAGTGTGTCTGGGCTGGTCCTGCCCAGTCAGACTGCCAGCTGCAGGCTCCATGCTGCTAGCCATGGGCCAAGAGCCCTTTGTCTCCTGCCCTTTTGGCTTGCACCTTAAGCCCTGCCCAGGCTAAGTACCTGTAAGGAGAGAAGAGGAAAGTCCGCTCACGTGGAACTCAACTGCTGCTAGCAAGCCAATGAGATCTTCCTCACTTCCTCACCTGCCCCGTTGCTGTTTCTGGGAAGCTCTCAGGGTGTGGTGCTAGGCTCCAAGGGAATTATCTCAACTACCCTTCCCTCCAGCCCAGCAGGGCCGGTGCTACCATAAGGCGAGGTTAGGCGACTGCCTAGGGGCGCAGAACCCTGACGGGCTCAGAGGCCAGCTAGCGGGGTGAGGACGATGGGGAGAGCAGCCCTGACTACAAGCAGGAATCCTCGTCTTTGTGTTTTTCATTCTTCCTAAAATGCATTTATGTTTGAAAACTGGTGAGCACATGGGGGGGGGGGGGGCGCCAGAAAGTAGCCTCACCTAGTGTGCAAAAAAGCCTGTCAGCAGCCCTGCAGCCCAGTTCCCTTTGCCAATGACAACCCCCTCCCCCCTCCAGTGCTGAAGAGATTGTAGAGAAGAGATTCGGTTCAAAGCAAGCTTTCTTGCCTCCAAATAAATATTTATTGCTGCCTGTTCATGTTGTAGTGATTAAGTGCGTGGACTCTACTCTGGGAGAACTGGGTTTGATTCCCCACTCCTCCACTTGCAGCTGCTGGATGACCTTGGGCAAGCCACAGTTCTGTCAGAGCTGTTCTTGAAAGAGCAGTTCTTGAAAGAGCTCTCTCAGCCCCACCTACCTCACAGGGTGTCTGTTGTGGGGAGGGGAGGGGAAAGGAGATTGTAAGCCGCTCTGAGACTCCTTCAGGTAGTGAAGGGCGGGATATAAATCCAATCTCTTCTTCTTCTAAAAGGGCTGCGGTGGCTCAGAGGTTAAGACCCTGAGCTGTAGACCGGAAGGTCAGTAGCTCGGCAGTTTGTGACCTGAGTGCCGCATGATGAAGTGAGCTCCCGTCTCTGGCCCCAGCTCTTGCCAACCTAGCAGTTCAAAAGCAAGAAATTGCAAGAAGATAAATAGGTACCGCTTTGGTGGGAAGGTAACAGCGTTCTGTGTGCCTTGGTGTTTAGTCATGCTGGCCATGGAAAAAGTCTTTGGGCAGCACTGGCTCTTCGGCTTGGAAACAGAGATGAATACTGCCCCCTATAGTCAAATTCAACTGGCTTTCGAGCTAGGGAAACCTTTACCTTTACCTTACTCATAGCTATACACTAGACTAGTGAAATGTCCATCAAATTGTAAGAAAATCTGAATGTATATGAAAATAAGGCCCTGAAGTTGGGCGATGATGGAATGGGTGGATGTGTGCAGGACAATTTTTAGCTGCCACCCCCCCCCCCTTTCTTTTCTCCCCCTCTCAGCTACTTGGGCCCCTCACCTCTGTCTGTTGCCTCATTTTCCTTCCTGCTTCCTTTGCCTGATGAATGTCTGAAGCTCCTTAGAGTGTGACAGAATGCTCTCAGTTCCCATCCCACATACTTGCGGCAAGGCACTCAACTCTTCTGTCAGGTGATGAGGGGACTCATGCCACACCCCTGTCTCTTTGGCTTCTTATCCAAGTGTGGTAAGACTTTCCTCTTTACCAGGCTGTCCCCTTTTACCTCCAGTGAGCCTGGAGTCTCTTTGCCCTGGTTTATTTTCACAGCAACAATAACCCTGTGAACTTTTCATTTATTTACTTACTTATTTATTTGCCCTCAAGTCACCTGGTGGGGTTTTCACGGAAAGAGATGTTCACAAGTGGTTTGCCGTTGCCTTCCTCGGCATAGCAACCACTCTTGGTGGTCTTCCATCCAAATGCTAACCAGGCGGACTCTGATGAGACGGGCTAGCCTGGGCTACCCAGGTCAGGGCCCCCTGTGAGGTATTGGACTTGGATCTAGCTATTCTACTTGTAGACCAACATGGCTGCCCTCTGAAACCCTGTGGATTTTTTATTTATTTATTATTTGTTAAGACATTTATGCCCCGCTTTTTCTTTTGGGTCAAGGTGGTTAGAAGATTATAAATTAAGTGGTTAGACTGAGAGAATGTGTTTGGCCCAAAGTCACCAAGCAAGCTCCAATGCAGTGTGGGGATTCGAACCTGGGTGTCCCAAGCCCCAGTCCATCCCTCTAACCATTATACCACACTGTGGTAAGTTACCACTTGGGAAACAGTTATCTACATTCACCTAGAACTGCCTATGAACTGTTCTTTAACATGTTCTTAACTAGACAACGTTACTAAAACAGAGTGTGCATGTGCCAGTCCACTTGGGCATAAAAGTTAGCGGTGCTGCTAGCTCAAGAATCCCAAGTGGAAAATGTAACACTTCATGGATGCTTCCTGAAGTTGATTAAATATCCTACGGCCACTCTTGCACGCACAGTTAACTGGTATTTTCTCCTTTCTTTTTGTATCTCATCTGGCTGAACCAATTAGCTCTTATGATAGTGAAGAGACAGCGCTCTGTTGTGTTAACTGGTTTAACTTTGATTTCTTACTTCTCCCGAAATCTGTTTGGCAAAAGCAGCATTTTTAACATAAGGAAACTGGGAACCAGCCCCCAAACAGATGAAGAAGAAGAGCTGGCTTTATACCCTACTTTTCTCTACCCTAAGGAGTCTCAAAGTTGCTTACAATTCCCTTCCTCTCCCCACAACAGGTAGGTGGGGCTGTGAGGTAGGTGGGGCTGAGAGAGTTCTGAGAGAACTGTGGCTGGCCCAAGGTCACCCAGCTGGCTTCATGTGGAGAAGGAGGCAATCAAACCTGGTTCTCCAGATTAGAGTCCACTGCTCTTAACCATGACACCAAGCTAACCCTCTCAGATTTCTCCAGGATAGGTTCATGCAATTTTAGTTATCAACAGGGGGGGAAATTCTGCACAAGATAGGGAAAAAATACTGTTTGAGAGTCATAAGTTGATGATTTGCCACAATAAAATATAATATGTAACATTGTGTCATGTTTATGATTTACCTAACAAAAGTCAGATCCCCCCCCCCCAGCTTGGTCCTTTACTTAATATGTTTGATAATGGTTAGAGAAAGACTGTGGCTAGGAGGTTCCTAGTCCCATCCCTCCAACAATAGCTTGAGCAACAGCAGACTGGCCCTAACCTTAGTGGGAAAGTCCCAGTATGCTGATAATTTTTTTACTTTTATTTATTTTACAAAATTTATATCCTGCCTTTCTACTCTCACAAGGGTCACCAAGGCAGCTAACAAATTAAAACACACATAATAAAAACCACATTTTAAAACCAGTTAACCCCTCTTCCCACAAAATACACATCATTAGAACAATTAAAAGCAGAGTGAAAATACATGGAAAGAGATAAAAATAGTAATTAAAATATCAGTCAGGAAGGAGGGGTCACTGAGGGGAATGCCTTGGCACTGGTCACAAAGACCTCAGGCAGCGTCTGGACCCACCATGAAGACTTTCAGTCAGATATGTGTTGTGAGTTCTCCACTGGTATCCAGGGGCCCAAACTGAATGGGGACCATGGTGTGCAGGAAGAAGGGCAAATGCCTTCCCCTGCATAATTTCCCTAACCTGAAATGGCCCCAGTGGGGATGCTGTAAGCCTTATTGCAGAAACATAATAGCTATGTTGTTCTGGGCTTTGGACATGAAGTGTAATTCAAAGACAAAACTACATGTAAAATGGACTGTCATCGATCGGACTTAAAGTCACCGTCTAAAGCATCATGTGAGGAGCTCAACAGGTGCAGCCTATTGTGCTTGTCAGCTTCAGACTCAGGCACTGGGAACTGAGAGTGAGAAAAACTAGGAGAGGCTTGTACATGTAGAAACACCCATGTGTGCCTTTAGAGCTCTCTGGATTCTAACCTAAGTGTCCACCAGCAGCAGGAACTGAGGGAAGATGGCTGCCACCTTGGAACATCGAGGCTGAGTGTTTCTGTCTCTCCTGCTGTGGGAATTTAGTCAGGGTGTGAGATGAAAGGCAGGCGCCTAAGAGCTCTTGGCCCTTGGCATGGCCTGTAGCCTTATCCAGATCAATTAACCTGGCACACACCAACATAGGATGTTCCATCTACTTTTTGTCTTGTTGTTTTTTATACTATGTTTATGTAATTTTGGGGTGAGACACTTTTGTCAGGGAGAAAAGCGGAATAAAATACACTAACTAAATACATTTACATGTAGTCTGTACCTGGGCCCCCCAACAGTGGAATTCACTGCCACAGGAGGTGGTGGCGGCTACAAGCATGGACAGCTTCAAGAAGGAATTAGATAAAAACAAGAAGGGGGGACCCATGATACTCGCAGGGTGGGGAGAGAAGGAGCTCCACTGAGTGGAGGAAGCAGCCACAGGTGAGTCTTCTCTCCCCCACCCCCCCACCCCAGCTCCTGCGGCAAGGCCCAAGTGCCCAAGAGTTGCTTGGGCCCACAGCTTCTCTCCCCCCCCCCCCCGCTACTCCGGCAAGGCTCAAGCACCCAAGAGCTGCTCGGGGCCACTGCTTCTCCCCACCCCCCAGCTCCCGTGGCAAGGCCCGGACAGCCCGTCAGAGCCCAAAGACGATGCCTCAGGTAAGGAGCTGTGCAGGAGCACCAAAGTATGAAAAGTCTTGCCTCTCCCCTCTCCTCACTGGCCCTTTTGGCTCTCCCCTTCCTCGGCCGTACCTGCGGCTACTCCTCTGCCAGCCTGCCTGCCAGCCCCAGAGGCTCGAGTGGGGGGAGGAGCAAGCGTGAAGGAGACGCCAGCATGTCCGTCTGGGTGCCACGGTGCTGGGCCACGTGCAGTGGGGCCAGGGGGACTTGCTGGCTTTTCAGGTCGGTGGGGAAGGAGGGGGGGAACCGATTCCCCCCCCAGCTCTTGTGGCGAGGCCTGAGTGGCTGATAGCCACTCGGGCCCGCTGCTTCTCCCTCCCACCCTCCTGGCACCAGCGGTGAGGCTTGGATGCCTCCCAACCACCAGCCGCCACAGTTCCCACAGGGAACACTCTTTAACTTTTGGAGGGATTTAAATATCCCTTAAATGTTTTTTTTTAACTTTTAGGATTTTTCTGCACACATGGGGAGTCCTCCACATGTGCAGAACAATCTCCCTGCCCCCCAAGTGCCCCCACATGGATTTAGATATCTGCACAGAGGGGGCCACTTGGGAATAGATATATAGATATGGAGCAGAGGTCCATCAGTGGCTATTAGCCACAAAGTATAGATAGGAACTCTCAGGCTGAGGTGCAAGTGATGCTCTTGGTGCTTGGGGGGCAGCAGGGGGAGGGCTTCTAGTGTCCTGACCCCACTGCTGGACCTTCTGAGGGCACCTGGTGTTTTTGGCCACTTTGTGACAGAGGGTTGGACTGGATGGGCCATTGGCCTGATCCAACATTGGCTTCTCTTATGTTCTTATGTTCTTAAGGCAAATAGCAGCCTAGGCCCATTGAGCTAGGAAAAATGGAGCAAAGGCATGTCTCCCTCATGCCATTGTCTGGATGTCAGTCAGGCCCCCATGTACCTGGGAATTTTGTTCCCTATGAGGAGCTCCCAAGTCATCTATCACTGAAAGTCCCTCTGATGGACATGTAGTTGAGATTGTAGTTGTGATATTAGCTGAGCTCTGGAAGAGCAGGTCAGTTTCACTCACCTGTGGAGTGGAGCCTGAGGGGTGGGTGTTGCCTTCTGACACACTTTCGGTATGTTAGGGGGTGTGGCATATGCAAATGAGTTATGCTAATGAGCTCCTGCGCCTCTTTTTCTACGAAATGACCCCTGGTCAAAACCACTGGGGAAGCTTGGAGACTATTTAAAATTACAATCCTAGAGGCTCAGAGAAAATATATACCACGAGTTAGGAAAGGCACAAATAGGTATAGAAAAACAAACAAAGTAATGGAAGCTGTAAAAGGTAAGAAGGATTCCTTTAAGCAGTGGAAAGCTAGTCAGTGAGGCTGATAAAAGGGAACATAGGCTGTGGCAAATAAAATGCAAGTCTGTGATCAGGCAGGCAAAAAGGGAATATGAAGAGCATATCACAAAAAACATAAAGACCAACAATAAAACTTTCTTCAAATACATTAGAAGTAGGAAACCAGCCAGGGAAGCAGTGGGGCCCTTGGATGACCAAGGGGTAAAAGGTGTAGTGAAGAATAATAGGGAAATGGCTGAGAAGCTGAATGCATTTTTTGCCTCTGTCTTCACTGTGGAAGATAAGAAGTGCCTGCCCACTCCAGAACCACTGATTTCGGGAGGGGTGTTGAAAGACCTGAGGCAGATTGAGGTGACAAGAGAGGAGGTCCTATGACTGATAGGCAACTTAAAAACAAATAAATCACTGGGACTGGATGGCATACATCCGAGAGTTCTGAGAGAACTCAACTGTGAATTGTGGATCTCCTGACAAAAATATGTAATCTTTCCTTAAAATCTGCCTCCATTCCTGAGGACTGGAAGGTAGCGAATGTCACTCCTATCTTTAAAAAGGGTTCCAGAGGAGATCCGGGAAATTACAAGCCAGTCAGTCTGACGTCGGTAAGTTGGTGGAAACTGTTATTAAGGAAAAAATTAGTAGGCACATTGATGAACAAAATCTATTGAGGAATACTCAGCATGGGTTCTGTAAGGGAGGATCTTGTCTCCCTAGCCTGTTAGTGTTCTTTGAGGGAGTAAACAAATTTGTGGACAAGGGGGACCCAATAGATGTTGTTTACCTTGACTTCCAGAAAGCTTTTGATAAAGTTCCTCATCAAAGGGCTCCTAAGTAAGCTCAATAGTCATGGGATAAAATGGCAAATCCTTTTGTGGATCAAAAACTGACTAATTAAAAGGAAACAGAGGGTGAGTATAAATGGGCAATTTTCTCAGCGGAGTGAGGTAAGCAGTGGGGTACCACAGGGATCAGTACTCGGTCCAATGCTTTTTAACTTGTTTATTAATGATTTGGAGTTGGGAGTAAGCAGTGAAGTGGCTAAATTTGCAGATGACATGAAGTTGTTCAGGGTGGTGAGAACCAGGGAGGATTGTGAGGCACTCCAAAGGGATCTGTTGAGGATGGGCGAGTGGGCATCAACGTGGCAAATGGGGTTTAATGTGGCCAAGTGCAAAGTGATGCACATTGGAGCCAAAAATCCTAACAATAAATACACGTTGATGGGGTCCGAACTGGCAGAGACTGACCAAGAGAGACATCTTAGAGTCGTAGTAGATAACTCAATAAAAATGTCGAGACAGTGTGTGACTGCAGTGAAAAAGGCCAACGCTATGCTGGGGGTTATTAGGAAGGGAACTGAAAACAAATCAACCAGTATCATAATGCCCTATTTAAATCAATGGTGCAACCTCATTTGGAGTACTGTGTACAGTTCCGGTCGCCACACCTCAAAAAAGATATTATAGCATTGGAAAAAGTGCAGAAAAGGGCAACTGGAATGATAAAAGGGTTGGAACACTTTCCCTATGAAGAAAGGTTGAAGCGCTTGGGGCTCTTTAGCGTGGAGAAACGACAGCTGAGGGGTGACATGATTGAGGTTTATAAGATTATGCATGGGATAGAACAGGTAGAGAAAGAAGTCCTTTTCTCCCTTGCTCACAATACAAGAACTCATGGGCACTTCATGAAATTGCTGAGCAGTTGGGTTAGAACAGATAAAAGGAAGTACTTCTTCACCCAAAGAGTGATTAACACATGGAATTCACTACCACAGGAGGTGGTGGCGGCTACAAGTATGGACGGCTTCAAGAGGGAATTAGATAAACATATGGAGCAGAAGTCCATCAGTGGCTATTAGCCACAAAGTATAGATGGGAACTCTCAGTCTGGGGCAAGTGATGTTCTGTATTCTTGGTGCTTGAGGGGGGGCAACAGTGGGAGGGCTTCTAGTGTCCTGGCCCCACTGCTGGACCTCCTGAGGGCACCTGGTGTTTTTGGCCACTGTGTGACAGTGTGTTGGACTGGATAGGCCACTGGCCTGATCCAACATTGGCTTCTCTTATGTTCTTACTAAAGCATGCTTAACTTCATGGCCTACAAGTATTAATTTTAACAGGTTTATTTTTTTAAAAAAATCAAAGGTTGAATTATTTTTTTAAACCCTTTCCCCCAAAAAATCAGTTACCTACCCTGAATTGTTCCAGCCTTATTTAAATAGCACATAACGAGGGGCTTGGCCAGGAAAAACAAGAACCATTTACCTGCCCTTAGGACTGCTAAATGTTTTTGTTTTCTTTCTGGGCTTTTCTCTCTGTGGGAGGTGGAATCTAACAGGTGTGTATTATTCCCTCACAGGGATGCAGTGACCGGCTGATTTGCTGAGTGATGATTAGAGCCCTGGGAGAAAAAGAGCAGTCAGTGCTTCCTTGCACATAGGCTCATTTAAGTACATGGTTGTTTTCAGTATGCAGGTGCCTTTGGGCTTTAGGAAACAATTCTACAGAAGGATGTAAAAGTGCTGTTTATTATGAGTAAAGCTGGCAGAATCTGTCCCAGAAAAGTGGCATGCAAATTACAATGGCAAACAGGTGGAATTGCACTTGAATGCCCTTTACACAAACAGGTTCTGTGTTCAGTTTGATTCTGCATGCGCGTGCGTGTGTGCACACACACACACACACACACACACACACACTCCAGTTTTCCTTGAAAGCTAGCCAAGTTGGCCACAACATTACTTGCCAGTGCTGGTGTAAGGTTTCATTTACTAACATATTGAAATGATTATGAAGAAGGGACATTTTCCTTTTTCTTTAGAGAGGGAAGCCAGAAAAAGACAGTGTGGCAGATTAAGAGAATCCTCACAGTCTCTCCAACCCTTTGGCAACTTTGCGGTTGTCACATCCAGATTTACAGTGGAGGTCTAACCTTCATGATGTCTGTGGAGGTTGAGCCATCAGACTTGGGGAAACTCAAGATCCCAAGTTTAAATAGCAACATGAATCTTTCTGTGGTGACCTTAAAGGCCAGAATGGCCCCAGATGGCACAGTGGGAGGCAGACCTGTGGCTGCTGTGATTTAGGGTTGCGTAACAGAAGGCACCAGAGCGCCGGGAGATTTACAGCACTAACCAGGGCTTGTTCTTGACATATATAAAAAGGTCACTGCTTCCATTGCTTCGAAGAAGCCTCACATCATTCATAGAAATAATGCACCTTGCTGAAACAAGCCAGAGCTACCTCTTTAAGAAGTGATATGCAGGCGTGGAACAAAGTGGGGTGCCACTGGCATTCTAAACTGGCAGGCTGAGAGTTTCTAGCAACATATCATTCTAAGACACAGTTGTGGAAGTAGGTACAGAACACACATTTTGTCCCTGCATTGCGTAGAATCATAGAGTTGGAAGGGATTTCCAGGGTCATCTAGTAAAACCCTTTGCACAATGCAGGGAATTCACAAATACCTCCCCACACACCACCAGTGATCCCTTCTGTATGCCCAGGAGAGTGCAGGGGTCACTCAGGGTGGGGGGTATTTGTGAATTTCCTGCACTGCGCATAGGGTTGGACTAGATGACCCTGGACATCTCTCGCAACTCTGTGATTTCATGCATCTTGCATGCATCCAGTTTCCCCCCTGTCTGGAATCACAGCAAGCCATAAATTGGAGTGACATTATATATTTAAGGCAACGTTGGATACCTAGTGGCCTATTAGGTGTAAGGATTATCTCAGAGTTCAGATCTAAAAATTCTAAGTGGTCTGAGAACTTTGGATGGACTGAATGTCACAGTTACCCAGTGCGGTAGGCAGTGGTATAGGGGAACAGACTGCTCTCATTGGAGAAGGAATTCCATAAGTTTGGTGCCATGACTGAGAGGGCCTTTCTTGGGTTGTCACTAGTATTACCATATGCCCATTAGGAGTGGGAAATCTCATGCCTCCAATGGGCTGTTGCCCAGTGGGAGAAAAACTTTTCAAAAAATTGCTGTCAGTGATATCAGTCCTCTCTTGGAATCTGTGGTTTTATCATAGAATTTCCAGCAATCCCTAGAGAGAGGAGTGGCATTAGTTCCTGGTTTTCCTGGATGTGATGTCACACTGTTAACCATGGGGCCCCCACGTCCTCTCCCCCTGGACTCCTAGACTTTGTTGCCACCTAGACTTTGAGGTCACCCAAAGAAGGGCTATAAATGGGTGAGAATGGCAAACACTGAGCTGGGTCTTTCCAGCCATGACTGTTCAGTGAAGCATGGGAAATTGATATGGGAACTGAGAATCCAAGAACCAGAAGGCAGGATAACTGGATTACCAGTCTTTCATACCCTTGATATACTGCTGGCCTGCAAGGCTGCCACTAAAAGCAAGACAGCACAAATCCAACAACTGTATACAAATGTACCATAGTGAAGTTACAATCTTCTTTGATAATGAGAAGCACTTCCTAAATCGATTTAGGTCTACTAGGATTTAAAGTGGCTGTGTAATGGCACGCAGTGTTTGCTTCCTACAATCTGTAGGAAATTTAATTCTAGGAATATAGTACACAAGTTAGTCAGAATCTCGGCGTTAGACAATTCCTCTAATAGTAATATGACATTATAACTGAATGGTGCTATTCATTTTTTCAGCTGAGTCTGATTTTAGGGTTCATTCAAAATGAAAAGTGATTGTGGGGTAGGGGGAATTTCCAAGTGAAATGCTTTTTCAAAACCTTAAAGCTACAAGATGATTTTAGAAAACCCAAAGCATCCACAAGAAAAGTGAAATCATACTGCAAAGTCTACAGGCTGTTTGCTTTTGACATACTATCATTGTGGGAAATGATGATCAGAAAGCAAAACCACCAGAACTGCAGGTGCACTGGGACTTGGGTCTGTACAAGTGAGCATAAAAATGTCAGTGCTCATATGGCCAAACATACATCAATTTATTGTCCAATGAAAACAACATCCGCAGAATTTACCAGGCATCTATGAATATGGACTAAACTATTTTGCTTCTTGGATGACATCAGTATCTTGTGTTCCCTTTGGAATCACAAGGTCATTGGATTTAAGTAAGACTAACGTGTCTTCACTGTTAACCCACATATATTATTTTGTCTAAAGAACAGATCATAGGAAATCAAATGCAGCTGGGATGGTCAAAATCTGTAAATCTAAGAACTGCAAATCAAAATCTTCATGTGACATAGTGCCACAAAACACCACATCCCACTCCCCATTGCTACCTTATCTTCCCTCAAACCATTTGATCTACCTTTTACCAACCTCTGCTATTCCTCTTTTCCCCCTCTCCCTAACAGTCCTCCTTCCACACTTTCGAAGGCTAATTCTCCCATCATTATTGCTCTCCGGCTCTTCTGTCTCACTTTATGCAAAAGCTCCTTTCCGCATTAGCTGGCAAAATTCACCTCTTCCTGTATACTTACTTGCCAAACTTACTCCACCTACTAGCCTTCTTCCCCATTTAGACTTCCTGTTTCTTCTGGGACCAAAAGCAGCTTGCATAGTTCTCCTCCATTTTACCTTTACAACAACTCTGTGAGGGAGGTTAGGCTGAGAGAGAATGACTGGTCTAAGGTGACCCAGCAAGCGTCCATGGCAGAGAGGGGACTCGAACCTTGGCATCCTAGTGCAGTGCTCTAACCACTACACCTCAGTGGGCATGACGCTTCAGGATAGAAGTGTTCCTCAGTGGTAAATGATCTGCTTTGCATGCAGAAGGTCCAAGGTTCAAACTCTTACATCTCCAGCATTTAAAAAAGAATCAGGTAGCTGGGGGACTGATCATCATGTGTACGACGTAAAGCCCCCACCTGAAATCCCAAGAGCATCTGGATACAGGAGCGCTGCTAAGGGAACACACTTAGTGGATTTCTTACCTTCTTTTCTTAACCTTCAGAACTCATCTTTCCAAACCGTAATTGACTCCATTCAGTTGTTTCCTCTGTATTTATTTCCTTCCCTGTTCTATTTTTTTCCTCCCCCTCCCTTTAGTAAAAGTTTGTAAAATGTGTTGTACATGAAGTGAAGGAAAGTGTCATGCCATTGTGCCGTCCTCCCTATGTTTAATGGGAAGAGAAGAGAGACAAGGATTGTTGTGGGCCAGATCAGCTGGGAACAAGCTGAACCCCAGCAGTGCTTTAGGGGCTTGTCTTTATCTTTTGGGCAGCAGACTAGCCCTGTATGTTGAGCTGTTTGGTTTGTTGTTTGCAAGAGAATTGCTGTGGGTTTCCTACCCCAGGACTAAAATGCCATATATCAATGTCATTTTTACGCCACCCTTCCTTCAAGGAGCTCAGAGAGTGTAGATGGTCTTCCCCTCCTATTTTACCACCAGAATTGGAGATGTAAAGTGTTAAATGTTTGGACAATTAAGGATTTGTTTATAAGTTTCTGTAAACCGAGACCATTGAGGAGCAGGGGAGTCTGTTATTGGGAGCCAATCTTCAGCTGTTTCTAAGTAATGTTTAAACAATAACATGTTTAGTAGTTTAAACTGTTTGTTAAATGAAATTTACATCCCTCCTCAGCACAACCCCGTGAGATAGGTTAGGCTGAGAGTGTGGGACTGGCCCAAGGACACCCAGTGAGCTTCATGATCAAGTCTGGACATCTGAACCTCGGTCCCCCCATCCTAGGCCATCTCAGTGCCTAAACCACGCTGGCCTACAGTAGAGCATTATGGCTAGCCTAATGGCAGGCAGCTAAGAAAAATCCACTCAGATTGTATGACAAGTTGTTCAGACTAAGGAGCTAGGCCAGAGCTGTTAGCTGCAGTACTGCCCTCTGTCCATCTTAATTGGTGGTGCTGCAGTGCATTTGAGAGCAGGCCAGCAGCTCCTTCTCTGGCAGGTGGGTCCCATAGCCAGACTCTCTGGTCCAAGACCATGGCCATCTTACATATTACAGGAAGCACTATATACTAGAGGGAGCTGTGTATCACTAATAGTGATCTATAACAAAGATTAGGAAGGGATTGGGTAAAAAAAAGTGAAATGTGGCAGGGAAAACAGGCTTTTAAATGTATTGTTGAATTTATGGCGTGCCCCATATCACCACATTGCTCTTTGTTTGTGAACTGCCATGAACAGTCTCTCTATTTTTAAAGTTTGTTATAATAACAATCCTTTATTAAACAGAGTGGCATGTTTCCTTCTCGGTTGTGTGTGCTTATCCTTAATTGAACTGTTACCTGCATCAGAATCAGGGTCATGATCCTTAAAGCACTTAATTGCATTTACAGCATTTACAGTGTTGGATTCCCACACTTCTGATGACTGAACACTCCATATACCAAAGTTCCTTCCACACAGAAAATAAGATGTTAGCAAGAAAAACTCTGGCCTAGTCTTCTCCTTCATACACTGTTTTCTGCATTCAGTGATTTTTTTTAAATAGAGGAAATGGTAAAGCACAAAAACTGATTTTACCTCTTCTGTAGGAAATAGACCACTGAACATATTTATTATTTCTGTGTTTATTTAGATTATTTATAGTCTGCCTTTCTCACTGAGGCTCAAGATGGATTACACAACATGTCAATAGGATCAACAGGTGGGGAATCAAATAAACAATGGATTGTGGAAATCTGATACAGGGCTGAAACAATGCTGAAAGGCATAAGCATTAAACATGGCATGTTAAACAATGCAGAAATTACCTAGCAGGAGCATACTTAAAGCAACAGACAGTATACAGTATATAGTCTATAGTCCCTATCCCTTTACCAAAGGATCTTTCTGAACGATTTCATTATGGTGCAAACCTATTACCTGTATAGAATAGCCCTCCTGAGAAGGGATGGGCATGAACCGAATTTTGAACTGAAATTTGTGATTAACTGGGCCTGGTGGTTCGCAAACAGTTTGTGCCATCCTGCCCCCATGAACCACATGAACCTCCCATGAATCTTCCAGGTGAGTTTGTGTGGTTCATGTTGGCAGACATGCTGGTGCTGGTAGCGAAGCTTGGAGAAGGCATTTAAAGAGACCGCAGTCCCTTAATTTTATTTATTTATTTATTTATTTATTTATTTATTTATTTATTTATTTATTGAATTTCTATCCCGCCCTCTCCGCCTCACGGCAGGTTCAGGGCAGCTACCAACATACCATTTAATACAATAAAAATCTATAAAATCACATTAAAACAGCCAGTATACCCTTTAAAACTACAATCCAAGATGGCGCTTCATCGTCTCTGTCCAAGTGGCATCACTGGGCACTCTTCAGTTCTCATTTGGTGCAAATGGTCCGTTGGCGGCTGCAGTACTTAGGCCAGGGATATAGGATCGTGGCGGCCCCTACTTGAAGGCCTGGCAGAAGAGCTCCATCTTGCAGGCCCTGTGGAACTGCAAAAGATCCCGCAGGGCCCTGATGTCATCTGGGAGCTCGTTCCACCAGTGTGGGGCCACCACTGAAAAAGCCCTGGCCCTTGTAACCGCCAGCCAGGCCTCCTTGGGCCCTGGGACAACCAGGCGGTTCTGGGAACCCAATCAAAGTGATTGCTGGGGTACATACGATTTGTACAAGAAATGGCTTGCAAAAACCATTTAAAGGGATCGCTGAAGTGGCTCGCATTTATTTCAGGCTGAAATGGATGCAAGCCTAACGGACTGATGCAAGCCTAACAGGCTGAAATGGATGCAAGCCATTTCAGCAATCCCTCTCACTTGAAAGTGGTGAACTTGCTGTTTGGACTTCACTCGCATGTGGACTCCACTTGCAAAAGCCATTTAAAGGGAATTTCCCCTTTCAATGGCTTTTGCAAGATCTCTCTCCCCCCCCCCCCCTTCCATTCTGCTTGTCTCAGGGAGCCATTGCCAGCAGAAAGGAGGGAGGGAAGATCCAAGAACCTCATGAACTGAACTGGTTCATGAACTGGGGGAGGTTCATGGGACCTCACAAACCACAAACTGGGATGAACCTCCATTTTCCCGGTTCATGCCCATCCCTACTTCTGAGTAATTCCCTTCTGCATGGTTTGCGGAAAGCCAGGACAGTGGGACCCTTCTTAACCTCATCAGGCAGGCATTCTGTCCCTTCACCTTTAATCACATGACTTTTCTAGCACATTAAGGAAATAACAATCTTGTGTTCTCTTCTGTTTCTTCCCAGATTCATATTTACTGATGCTTTAAGGTTTTAAGCTGTTTTTTTTTTAGTTTAAAGTACTTTACCTTCCACATAAGCAGATCAGCTACACTGAAAAAGATTCTCCAAAGGTAAACTGAGTATTTCTGTCTGTTGTATTGCTGAGTGTTGAAGGAACACTCCTGACTTCTCTTTTGACCTCTCAACTGTGTTTAAAAATAATGTCTATGGTTTGCACAAGAATCTGTCCCTGGCACCAGAGCCTCCCCTTCCCCCTTTCCTGCCTCTCCACGGGCCAGTGTGTTGAGTAATCCTGAGAGGTTGTACCTGTTGTAGAGGGAAGCCGGAACCTTCTGTCCTTCCCTTGAACTTTGGCAACAGTTGCAAAACTGGCCGGTTATGTCACTCTCAGCTGAACTGAGCAGAACAAATTTACCTAAAATATGTTTTGAAATTCAAGATAAAATTTGCAGCCAAGATGGTATCTAGTTTCTCATTTATTATTGTTATTATTTTCACACAAAGAGCAGGTATACTGGATTTTTCCCCCTCGAGAGAACCTCACTACTTATTAATAATAGCCCTACAGTAATCACTCTTTAAGGGTCTAGATTCATAATCGACTCGAAGTAGTGTCTGCCAATTCAAAATTGGCAAAGCAGGGAAGAACAAAGTTATCACATCAACAAGGCTAAACAGATAATTTCTCACAGAGTGACAGGTGGTAATGACTGATAATGTATGATAATAGCTTGTAAAGACTGACGTTATGAACTGAGTAGATCTTGTGCCCCAGCACAGGGAATGCTGGGTGAAGTATTTATAACAGCCTGGGTGGGTTCTACCTGCTGGCAGAGACAGGAGGGCTCTTGTCCTCTTCTTGAACTTTGGCAACACTCGTAGAACTTGTCCTGCCAGTGATGTCATGATCAACTGAATTGCACTGAGCGCTCTGGATTCCAAAGCCATTATCTGAGCAAAAGCATTTGTAGCAGCTTAGTTTTAAATGTATTGGTCACTGTTTTGCTCCATGGCCTTTGAAAATGATAAGGTGGAGAATTAAAATGCTGTTTCATTAAGGTATCCATACATAAGCGAATCTGAGAGCTCTGGGATTTTTGTTTTGTCATTTTTGGTGCATAAATCCAAAAATAGTGAGGCGGTAACATTCATTCTATTTGGTAAATTCTTGGTAATCAGTTTGATGGGATTCTTTGATTTCTTACGGCATGAGTCATTTTAATTATTTCCTGGTTAACAAATGGTTAAGTGATAACCAGGGCCCTGGCCCTGGCTCTGATCAGTGCTAACTAGGATGACCACATTAACCAGGGTTTGAAGCTGTATGCTAACCATGTTCAAATACAGGGGAGACAGTTTGCTCACAGAACATATCAATTAATTCTTTGCAGTGCAGAAGATGTTGAAATAATCTCTACACCTGATTCCCCCCCCCCCCCCCCCCCCCGATCATGGTTTGCCACATCCCGGGAATGCTTTCAAATATGGGTTGATCCAGGAGATAGTGGTGAGTCACAATCCTTCTATATTTTGTAGCATTCATAAAACTTACTTGTCACACCCAAAATGGCAACTTGTGCTTGTCTCACAATGTAAAGAAAATGGCAATGTTAATCAACCACAAATTTTCCACATAAAGTGCCCCAGATGGAATAGTAAAAGGCGCTCGGTGATATCCAGCTACCCTTAAAGAAGAGCAGTTCAATGGGTGCACACTTAATGAAAGGAATGACTGGTATCACCACTGCTTATCTTCACTACCAGAAGAAGGTAGCAGGTTATCTTCTTCCACCAGCCAAGGCAAGGCAGTAGTGGCTGCAGCCAGAGGGCTGTTCTAGCACAGGTGTCCCCATGCAAAGGAAAGCGACTGCTAGGGTTGTTCTCTATCAGCTGCTTGTCTGATTACTTAGTAATTAGATTAGTAATTAGTTAGTAATTAGATTACTAACTAATTAGATTAGATTAGTAATTAGTTAGTAATTAGATTACTTAGTAATTACTTAGTAATTAGATTAGTAAGTGCATTTTTGGTAGCCAGAATAGGATGGATAGGGATTGGTTTGGAGACCAGTGCCTGTAGTTTGGAAGCTAGCCCCTGTGACAGGACCAAATCTCAGCCATTCTTTGCTGCTAGAAGAAGACTGGCTAGCATTCAAGATAGTGGGGAACTGATTTGTGTTAGACCCAGCTCCTGTTAAGTTGGGCTGGGAGCACCATCAATTGCTATAAGGCAGGTATAGAATTGGATCCAGGCTAAATTTTTCAGTAGAACTTCCCGCCTCCCCCCTCACTTTCAAATGCAGTCCAGTGATCTTTATGAAACATTGCTCCTGGGAGACAGGAGACTCTGAGGAGTTACATGGGGGGGGGGGGGGGTCTGCAGTAGGAAAGGGGAACTGGTGGGAAATGCCAAGTTAATCTGGATTTAACCTACTGTGTGTAAAAGGAAAGCTAAAACCAGATACCTGGATGTTGGAATGGACTTAATTGACAAGGAAAATTCCACATATGGAAGAGATGCACAAAGAGATAGGGAGAAATTATATGCACAGTGTACAAAAGATTTTGAGTGCAATCCTGAGCAGGTCTATTCAGGATCAAGCTGTGTCCTATTCAGTAGGTCTTATTCCCAGGAAAAAGGTTTTAGGATTTCACTGTATACTGAAAATAATTTTTTCCCTGTTTTTTTTTCTTTTTCCTACATTTTCTCATGCAGAATTCTTGCTTATTTGATTATCTCTTCGCAGTGGGTATGGAGGTCTGAACAAAGGATGAATATGTAACAGCCTTGGTTTGGGGAGGGGTTTAAAAAAAGAGTTTTCCTTGAGAAGGAACTTCTGTGGAGAAATGACTCTGTTGAAAGGGGAGGCGTGAAAATAAACTGAGGCAAAAATATGTGGTGTAGTAGTTGTCAGACTAATGTCTGGGAGATGTGGGTTCAAATCCTTACTCATGCCATGGAAGCTTGCTGGATAGCCTTGGGCCAGTTGCACTCTCTCAGCCTAATCTACCACCTCACAAGATTGTTGTGAGGATAAAATGGAGGAGAGGAGAACAATTTAAGCCACTTTAGGTCCCCAGCAGGGAGAAAGGCACGGTGCAAATGAATTAAATAAATATGTGTTTGATAAGTAGTTTAAGAGCAAATAAAAATGTGTGGGACAGAGGCAGCAGACCAGTATAGTAATCTTATACAGATTATACCTTGTGATATGTTTTGGCCTATTGTGTCCCTGAAGGTCTGAATCATTTTCTGTGTAGTTTCCTCTTTAGCCAGAGGAATTTGTTTTGCATAGACTGAATTCTTGCCAAGGACCCTTTGTGGCTTTGAGTCCCTGTGTTTTCTTAGTGATTCAGTAATTTGTCAATGCTTCCTGAAGTTGCTTTCTGTATGTATATAGGGTTACTAGCTGGAAGCATTTGGAGGGTGGTGATTGGAGAAAATGGTGCTGCACAGTGCTCTAGGAGCTTCTCCAATCTCTATGGCAAAAACCATAAAGATTATAAGAATTCCTAGAGCATCGCACTATGTTGTCCCCCCACACACACCATTTTGGCTTCCACTGCTGCACTGAGTAAGGGCAGGGGCCAAAGCATGGAGATGGGACGTTGCTTACCTCAGTGGGCAGTCTGGTAAATCTATCTGTGTAGTTTGCTTATTTAAGACATTTCAGCACAATCCTTCCTGGGAGTAAGCCCCACTGAAAAACTAGTATATTTACTTCTGAGTAGACCTGCTTAGAAGTTCCCCTTGACAGTACAATGGTAAGCAGAGCAGAAATCAATAGTCTTAGAAGGGAGTAACTCTGTTTAGGATTGCACTTTTATATCCCAACTTTTTGATCTGCATGGATCCACAAGAAGACTAACAATAACCTTCAAACCACAGTATGTAATAACAATATCACAGTCTATACCAACAAAATTACTGAACAGCAACAACACAGAATCAGGAAAGCCAGCAAAAACATGAGCAGCAATATTCTGCTTCAAATGTCTACAGTCAGTCCGGAAAGTCCTGGGAAAAGGGCTCCGTTGTGACTTAATACCACAAGACTTGGTCTGGCATTCACTGCAAGAGACCAACACACCCAGCTACCTGGAATCTGTCTGCTCTCTGAATTTAAAACATTGTGCCATGTCTCGAGTCCCCCACCCCAAGGTGCTCTGAAGCCATTTTTTTAAATTAGTCCCTTGTAAATCCAGAGCTGAGGACTTTGACTTAGATCTGCCTAATCATTCAGATCATTCTGTCATTGTTGATACAGAACCACAGACTCAATTACTGTTCTGGTTAAACCAGTTCCCTTATCTCTGTTTCGCAGAACAGCGAGCAATATTTTGAAATTACCAAGGAACCATTTCTCAGTCATATTGTTGGGCATGTTGGGACATGTAATTTAGGAGTCACAGCCCACACTGAGGCAACTGTGAATGCAATTTGTGTTCTCTTTTGAACATGACGTATGCCTTATGGGTCTCTCAAGGTGTCGCCTAAACAGGGCTGTGTGTTTAGTTTGCACAAGAAAGGTTGAAAGAAAACCAGATTCTGTAGCAAGAATAAATAAAGCATCTAATTCTTCTTCTTACGCCTCACTTCAAGGTCTGATCTTTTTCCAGGATTCAAACTTCCCAGTCATTTGAATTGACTTTTTATTGTTGCCAAGTGTTGGGACAATGAAAGAGTAGTCACCCATCTCAAAAATATACCTTATAGAGCTGGAGAAAGTATAAAAAAGAGCAACTAAAGTTATAAGAAAATCTTCCCTATGAAAAAATGCAGGGCTTTTTAGTTTAGAGAAATGATGACTAAGCAAGAGATGAACATGAGAGAGGTTTATACGTTCTGAACGGTGTTGAGAGCATGTACAGAGAGAGCTTTTTTCCTCTCAGAAAGCTAAAACTTTGCATCATCCAATGCCATTGCTTGTTGGTAGGTGCAGATCAAACAAAAGGAAGGATTCCTTCAAGCAACAATCCAAAATTATGTGATTTATTGTTACAAGATGTAGTAATCATGACTAGCAGAGATGGCTTTAAATAAAGGCTTGGAGAAATCAATGGCTGAACATGGCATTATCAGTGGCTAACTTGATGGTAGCCAGTATGTGGACATGGAAGAACAGTTCTGCCAGGCAACGTTAGTAAAGTGCACAGATGAAGTTTGATCAGGAAGGGGAACAGGGAGGATGCGACCACCATGGTGTAAGACAAGGAGAAGCCAATTTCACAAGCAGCAAGAGTACTCCTCAGCCCTCCTCCTCTAGCTAGTGGGAAGCAGCAGACCCATACTGCTTACCTGTAGGGATGTGTACCACAAAAAAATGGATTTTTTTGAATCTGGATATCAGGGAGCCAAAAAAAATGGTATTCCCTTTTATTCTGGTTCCAAATACCAATTTGGTATTCAGATCTGGGTTTGGGAGGATTCCAGTTTAGTTCAGCTCCATTATTCCCTGTGGGGAATATTGAAGGGGGGGGGGGCTGGAGGGGCCAGCTTTTATGCAAATGGAACAAAATTGCCACTGAGCTGGTGGTACCTGTACCTAAATAACTCCCAAGTTTCACGTGGAATGGATCAAGAAGTCTGATTCTATGGACATCTGGTGCCCCAGCCATCTTCCATTGTTTCCTACAGAGAAAAAAATTATATGGTTTCTTCAGGGCAGACTATAACTAAACACACAAGAGCAAGCAAAGCAACCAGTGGCTGAAAGTCTCTCAGTGCAAACAGAACCAAACAAGCCCAAAGAACCAATGCAGAACCAGGGGATTCCAGCAGAATCCAGCAATGTGGCAAGCCTAACACAACAAATGTCAAACTGGAGAATTCAAGCAAATGTCAAACCAGAGAATCCAAGCCAAACAAATTTAACAAGGACTGCTTCTGCAAGCTCAACAAATGTCAAATCAGAGAATCCAAACCAAGGGCAAACCAGAGAATCAAAGCCAATGTTGAACTAGAGAACCCAACAGAAGCCAACTTCAGCAAAGAACACAATATTGCAACTTGCAAGACCAACAAAACCAATTTCAAAGCACAGAATCCATGCCAAACCAACCTGGCAAGCCAATACCAAGCCATACAAAGAAGAGAAAAATTAAAGAAAAAACAGTCCTGGGAGCCTTAAAACTCTGGCTCTCAGTATTCCTGGTTACTCCTGAATATTTCTGGAATTGTTCAGGACCCATTTACCAGTATCCTGGAAAATCCTGAATACCATCTGGATGCCTGAATATATCCAGAAAATACTGAACTCTCCCTAGAAGCTAAAATGACCAAACTGAGGCTATCATACATTGCTCACATTATGAGAAAACAAGGCTCACTGGAAAATACAATAACACTAGGAAAAGATGAAGGCGGGAGGAAAAGAGGAAGACCCAGCATGAGAGGGATTGACTCTATAAAGGAACCCCCTGTCTTCAGTTTGCAAGGCCTGAGCTAGGCTGTTAACGATAAGACATTTTGGAGGTTGTTAATTCATAGGGTCACCATAACCTGGAAGCGATGTGATGGCACTTAACGCACATATATACACACTTTTTTTTCAGATGGTATGTAGTGTAGTATGAATACAGGTGTCTGTATCAAGGTCTCAGCTGCAGGCTCTGCTACTGAATGGCACATGGTTATTTGGAGGTCTACGTGAAGTCTACATACATACAATAATTTTGCTTTTTGCATGTATATGACCAAGAATTCAGGAAACATATATGTGCATGTGGCTCTCTATGCAGACCTTCAACTACTGCAATTTGGTCAGGAGCAGAGCCTTCTGCCGTATTGTTGCTCCCTCCTGTGCATGTCTTAATTCTATGCTGCATGATATCTGGAAAGAATTAAAGTTTCTGTTACATGTTACTGCAGAGAACAACACCGGTACAGATGATAAGTATGAGATAGTTTTACTGCAACCATTTAGAACCACCACACTATTAAATGTCACAAAAGGCTTAAAAAAAGAAAAGAAAGCAGTTACGTCACTTTTGCATATTCAAGGCATTTTAATATATATCTTATGCATTGTTAGGGGGTCTTACATTTCCAGTGAGCAAGTCTCTGAGTATTGTGCAGCAAAGGAAGGTTTTTCTCTTGGCTCCCAGCAGTGTTCCCCCAGCAGTCCAAGGGAACGCTTGCCAGCAGATGCTCTGGCTTCCTTTTTAATGCACATTTGAGTTTTTTCCCATTTTGATTTACAGGTAACTTTGAAGACAAGCATTTGTTGAACTCTCTGATGAATCTTGACATATGTTAAGGCCCATTCCATTTTGTACCTAGTCATTTCCTGCAGTGTAGGCTTGCAGAGACATTTTACAAATGTCTATCCGTCCCAGTAGTTGAGGGCATTTTCAGTTTCAAGCATAGGTTTGCACAATTTGCAGATTATTTCAGATTACTTCTTCAGATTACTTCTTCGGAGAATGCATTCCAGATCCCTTAGTCAGTTGGGTGCCAGATTACTTCAGATAGTTGGGTGCTATATACAGTTCAAGATGGTTACAGGTTAGAGTTATTATCCCAGCCCCCTTGCTACCCGGCCTCGACTACCATGAATAAACTCTATCCAGAATTTAGAGTTCAGCTAAGGGAGCTTAACAGGAAGGGTTCAGTGGAACAGGTCCCAGGCAGACTTCACTCCCAGGATTTTCATTCAAGGTTTTTTCTAGTTGATAAAAAGGATGGTGTGTGCAGGCCCATATTGGGTCTTAGAAAATTAAACAAGTTCTTTAAAATTTCGAAGTTCAGAATGGCCTCACTTTCTTCTGTTGTTGAGTGCCTTGCCCCAGGTGTATGGTTTGTAGTGCTTGATTTAAAGGATGATTATTTTCATATTTCAATCCACCAATCTCACAGAAAGTTTTTACAGTTCAAACAGGGTTCTTAGGTGTTCCACTATACTTCCCTCCCATTTGGGCTGGCCATGGCACCCAGAGTACTTACCAAGTATATAGCTGTAGTGGTACACAGGGTTGCTCTATATCCCTGTATGTAGATGACTGGCTTATTGTGACCCAGCATCATTAATTACTGAATGTCCATGTTCATGACATCATTCCCACCTGTAACACGTTAGGCTTAATGGTGAATTGGGAAAAGTCTTGCCATGAAACCCTCTCAGCAAGTGCATTTTATTGGTGCCTCCCTCAATGCCACTTTAGGTAGGGCCTTTTTGCCTGCAGATGTGGCCAAAAGCATTAAGGCAATGATGTTAACCTGCACTGAAATGTTGGCAGCCAGTGAGAGCAATTCAATGGTAACTAGGGCTTATGACCTCAACTACTGTGGTAATTCTGTTAGCAAGACTGCACATCTGGAATTTGCAGATCTGGTTTGTCAAGAAGTATGACCCTAACAAACATTCCCCCAAAACACTGTTTTTTTTAAATACCTAGGTGGTGGTCAGGTCTCTGCATTGGTAGCTAGATGACACTAATTCGTTTTCAAGAATTTGTTTTCTGGATTCCTCAGTGCACCCTGACCACAGATGCTTCCTTATTTATTTTGTTTATATTTACATTTATATCCCGCCCTCCCCACCATTTGGTGAGCTCAGGGCGGCTAACAACATATATAAATATACCTCAGATTGTGGTGCCCATTGTCAGGGTCTTTCAGTACAGGGCTGATGGCCTCAAATGCAAACTACTCCCCATATTAATGTCCTGGAGCTTTGTGCAGTAGGATTTGCCCTGACCTCCTTTTCAAATATTCTCAAAGACAAGAGGGTGCTGATCCAGAGGGACAACACCACAACCGTGTACTATTTCAAGGAGGCATGGGTTCCCAGAGGATTTGCTTAGAAGCAATAGCAGCATAAAAAATAGCTATGAGTAATGGGTCCCTTCTCAGGCCACCGATTTATCAGGATCTTCAAAAACAGAGGCAGACAACCTGAGCAGGGTCTATCAGACCAACTATGAGTGGTCTATTCAGGACAGATACAGGGCAATTTTCAACACCTAGGGGTATCCTTAGGTGAACTTGTTTGCCACAGCTGACTCTCCAACTTCTTCGGAGAATGCATTCCAGATCCCTTGGTCAGGCGCACTCATCTATGCCTCTCCCCTCCCTCTCCTGAACAAGGTTATAGGGAAGATGTTAGCCAATCGAATGGATGGTATCCTGGTACCTCCTTTCTGGTGTCTCCTGCCAGATCTGGTTCTCGGAGCTGCTACATATCCTTCCCCCTGCCTCAGATCTGCTGATGCACAGCCCATTACTGCATCACAGTGTAACATGTCTACATTTGATGACATGGAGGATCTGACCTTAGGGCGCTCCTTCTCCAAAGGGGTTCTAGATATTTTGCTGCAAGCCTGAAACCTTCAACTAGCTGGTATTCTTATGGCAGAAAGTGGACTCGATTTGAATCCTGGACATCAGCTAGAGGGGAATGCCCTTTTACCTGCCCATTGTCGGAATACCTGTTGTTCTTAGTACAGGCCAGGTTAGCAGTTAAGACCCATCTGGTGGCTATTGCTGCGTTTCATGAAGAAGTGCAGGGGGACTACTGTTTTTGCTCACAAGTTGGTTCAGCGAAAATAGCTCAAAATGTTACCTTAGGAGGCAAATACTTTAAAAATACATGTTTACCAGTTGATATATATGAAGGTGCGGGTGGGGTGGGAAGTCATTTAATGATTATATCTTTTTAGCTAAATATGCAATTTTATAGAGAATGGAATATGTATAAAAGCTAATTGCATTTGAGAATAATGGAAAAATAAAAAATTCTATTGCAAAAAAACTTCCAAGTTGGTTCAGCGCTTTTTAAAAGGGCTGTCCAATGACTTCCCCCAACCCCCTATTGTTCCACAGTGGTCATTACCCTTAGTATTAGCAAGACTGATGAAACTTCCCTTTGAGCCTCTAGCCTCCCGTTCCTTAGCTTTATTCTCTAGGAAGGTAGCATTTTTAGCAGATATTAACTTATCCAGGAGGGTGAGCGAACTGGTGGTGCTTAGAGTTGATCCACCTTTTCTCAAGGTATTCAGTGAGTGGGTTGTATTATGCCCAAGTCTAGACTTCCTACCTAAGGTAGTTTCCAAGTTCCACCTAGCTCAGGAAATTGTTCTACTGGTATTCTTCCCTGCTCTGAGTTCAGAGGCAGAGAGGACTCTCCTCAATTATTTAGAAAGAACCAAACCATTTCGTAAGGACAGGGCACTATTTATTTGTTATCGGGGCCCCAAGAAGGGCAAAGCTGCCTCAGCCCAGTCTATGTCTAGATGGGTAGTGGCGGTTATTTGGGTCCAGATGAGTGGTGATGGTCATCTGTTCCTGCTACAGGGCATCTGGAGGACTGTATCCTCTCAATGTGAAAGCGCACTCCACCCGAGCACAGGGGTTGTCTGCTGATGAGTTCCCCTTCTGGACATCTGCAAGGTGGCAACCTGATTGACAGAAGACACAGTTGTGAAACATTATGCTCTAGATCATCAGGCAAGGAAAGAGGTGGACGTGGGCAAGGCTATTCCGCAAGTTCTGTTCCAGTGAGAGACTCACCCCACCTCCTCTGGTGAGTATCTCACGAATGGTCCCAGTGTGGGGCTGCATAAGAAGACAGGAGATGAAAACAGAGGTGCACTTATCTGCACTTGTTGTTCATTCCCTCCCTCCTTCCCCTGCCATTAGCTCTCACGGGGCCCATTGTGCCATGAAAGGGGGCTCACAGCAGCTTAGTGGGAACTGAGGGAAGGGGGCGCACGCCATAGGAGCATGTGATGAATTGGGTGGGAATCCCACACATGTGCCGGCTCCAAAAGGGGCAGAGCACCCCTCTTTGGAGTTTTTAAGCCAAAAAGAAAATGCCCATGGCCAGCCTGCACAGGCACAGTCCCCATGTGTGTCTGCACAGAAGACATTGATGAACAACAGTTACAGGTAAGTACAACTCTGTCTTCTTAATATGTTGTATTCCAGACTGGGTACTGCAGGTTCTAAAATCCAACTAACAGCAGAGTTTGGTGTTGTGTGCCCTGCAAGCTGTAAGGTTTTTTTTCCCAGGAAGATCACTGTGCATGTGCTAAGAAGAGTTGGAATATCTGGAAAATGATAGAGCATGGCTGGATTCCACCGTGGACAGAAGGAGGGGGGCCGTTTTCATCTATCACTCTCTCCTGTGGGAGACCCCAAGTTCCCCTCCGAAGCTATTCCAGTGGATCCCCTGTTCCCCAGAAGCTGCATTTCAGGAGGTGTTTTGGCTTGCTGTGGAAAGGGGGAATTGGTGAAAATTGCTCCCTCTTTGCATCTCTGGAAAACTAGGTCGGATCCTTCCCAGTTTTTTTTGGGAAGCAGTTGGGCACATATGTGCACTTTTCTGGTGCACAAGCTGTGCTGCTAGAAACATTTCTCAGTGCTTTTCATTGCCATCTGCACGTGAGTCTTTTTGCGCATCAGTGTATCTTCTGTATAAGCAGTGGACACCTTAACTGCTGCAGCTGATTCCACATAATCTACAGTACATAATTTACAGTGTTGCTTCATGAGAACTAAAGCTGTTTCCACTCAGAGATTTTACTATGCTTTGGCTTCCAAACTACAGAACTTTTAAAAAAGATATTTACTCAACACAGGGCTATGATCACGCTCTGACTGCCCTTTCCCTACCCTCGGTATGCTCTGCTATACTCCATCCCTTTTGGAAAGAGCACAGTCCAAGAGTGTTCTCAGACCATCTTGATGGAGAGGTTCACATTTTCTTGCCCCACAAAGGACCTGCCTACATTGCTGTCATTTCACTGCTGTTTGCCATGCCCATTTTCCCTGTTGCAGCACCAGGAGGCTTTTGGAGGGCTTTACGGGGAAAACCAAAAAACAAAACATTTTTGTTGTTGTTTACAAAAAGGCCCTTCAAAAGCTTGCTGGAGGCACGGCAGGGGGAAATGCAGGGGAAATGGCTACTATGAGGGGTCTGATGGAGTGTGCAGAAGACTTCCGTGTGGAGGCTCTGTTGTGAATGCACACACCTCTGCGTTTGCAGTGGTGATTAAAGCAAAACAGAGAATCCTCACTGTGGAAGGCAGCTCTGTGCACCTATTTCATTTGAAACAGATTCAGGGGATATGATAGAGTCATGGACAGGAAATTGGATAGGATATCATTGGATAGGAAATAAAAAAGCTGTTTGAAATATATCTCCATATTATGCATATGAATTTCCATGCCAATATATGGAAACAAAGGATGTGGTTTCTCTCAAAAGCAAAGCACGAGAACATTAAAAAAAAGATTTATAGAAAGCAGTGGACTTCATTAGCCAGCTCCTCTAATATTTTGCAGTTCTACTGTATAAATGCCTGGTTATAGTTTGATTTTTGAGTGTGGTTTGACAGATTTATTTTTTTTGTAGCTAAGTCAAATATACTTGTGTGATGCTGAGCCACATATGCTTTGGTTCTTTATAAAGCTGGGGGAAAAGACTGATGTTTTGTGATCCAGATTTTCTTGGCGTCTCTTGGTCAAAGCACCTGCAAAAAAAAAAAAAAAGAGTGACATATCCATCTGGTTTGGTTATGTGTGAACTGCCTATGTTATGTCAAGTGCAACAGGGGCAAGAATAAAAACAGAACTGCTGTTGGTTAAGAATATCTACAGACCATTTAACTTAATTTTAAGCAACAGAAGTAATTGCACCCATAGTTATACACTCAGGTTGGTGCTGACCCAGCAACAGAATGGTGTTAACCATACAAAGATAATAGGGCGGGGACAGGCATGCTCTATAAAGTCAGGCTTTATTTTACATGGGTATTTATATTTTGTTTTTCTCCCCAAAGCAGTATACAACATTGTTCTTCCCTCTTCCATTTAGTCCTCACAACAGCCCTGTGAGGTAGACTAGGATGAGAGAGAACGAGAGCCACTTGCCCAAAGTCACCCAGAAAGTTTCGTGGTTGGAATGGCGATCTGAACCTGGGTCTCCCAGATCCTAGTTCGGCACTAACCACTATACCACACTCCATGCTTATATATTTATTTGAAACATTTTAATGCCACCTTTTCACCAAAATGGGGCCCCCAAGGCAGGGAACATGAAAATATTAAAGACTGAGTATATAAACCCTAGTTGTAGAAAAATGGATTCTTTTCTCAATTTTGTTTTCTCAATTTTCTCAATGGATTCTTTTCTCAGGATGGATTCTTTTCTCAATTTTTCATTTCATATTTTCGTTTAAAAAATTCTACATCAAGATGAGATGGTCTGTTAATCTATCGGCTTAATCTTAAAACCCCAATGCATCACTAGCACTATGTTAGTGCTATTGATCGGTATACTGTGCTTGACGTGCATTGGAAACATGCATAAGAGAAAGGCCCCTCCCTGGTATACATCTATATTGAGCAGTGTGTTTAGCCATTACACCAGGATCCACATCAACCCTACCACAACCCTATTCCATTTCAGCACAGTGTGCGAAAAATATTTCTGTGACAGTGGATCAAAGTACATAATATTTTTTTTGCTTTCTTTTTGATTCTTTCCCTGCAGGCACACAGCAGCTGTGGGGAATGTTGTCTTTAAAATCTATGTGAGCCTGATTCGTCTTGAAGCTACAAAATGGGGCTTGGGAAAACTGCGTGTGGGGTGGGGTGGAAGCAGGAATCCCTCCTCCCGCATGCTGCAGTTCTGAGCTGACTTGGGCTCCCGTTAATTTTTAAAATGACATTCCTGCAGCTTCTGTGTGGTTGCAGGGAACTTGCAGATCTTGCAACTGAGAAATTTGGATGCTTTGAGCATTTGAATGCCATCTTATGGTGCAGTGCATCAAGAAAAACATGCCTCTTCTGCTGCGTCCCAATCTTGCACCTCCAAAATAAAAGCTTATCATGTATTGTGGCATGTTCAAGAGGCCCTCTTTGAGCTCTGCCTTGACTGTATGACCTTGGGAAGGATCTATTTACCTACCTATAAAATGGGGGAATAATAATCCAAATTGAACAGCTGTCTCCTTGCTAATTGGTTCATTACAAACACTCATTTCTCTAGTATATAATAATGAGATACATCTTGCAATAAATATGCCAGCTAAGCACTACAGCATTGTCTCTCTAATTTAATGGACCCACAGTGGGGAGGAGAGACAGTTCATGTTTCACATCTCATTTTGTCTTTGAATAACCAATAACACATTGCTAAAAGCTTGCTACATGGAACAAGTGCTTCATTTGCTACTTTGGCTTTCTGCTAAATTGCAGCACTTTGATGGCAGAAGGGTGGAGAAGGGGAGAGAAGGAGCCGACTGTTTTCTAAAAAGCTGATCAGCTGACATTTAATTGCGGTTATGCTTTTTTTTATTGCTTTTGGCTTAACCTTCCCCTCTCCTCCTGTACTACCTAAATAACAGAGTGGTATCTTTTGCCATGGAAAACAAAAACCTATTAAATGTCAGGCACAAAGGGGAATAAAAAGATGCTGACATTTTGCTTTGCAAGGACAAATTAATTTATGAAAGGAATGTATGCTTGCCACAAGTCATGGGAAAAAAATCTCTGTGGAGAAAATTATATTAGCTAAAAGAAAATGCTAATATAAACTCCTGGTAATACTGAAACCATAGGGATGACGCATTTTTTTTTACTTAATGTCAAAGTGCCTCAGACCAGTGATCTTGCTCTGCACACAGTAAGGTACAGTTGTGTCAAATGCACATGTGCTGTCTTCTATGGGACCCTATTGCACACGGAATACAAGAACAGATCTATTACCACAGAGGAGAACACTCACTTTTTAACCAACAAGAAAAGACTGCAGTTTGATTGCTCAGAATGTGCAATTTTCCTACTACAGAAGCACTTTCTTGAGGGAAGAGGATTAAATTCCCTGAAGCAACTGAATAACAGTGAAGCTTTTTTTTTTTTGGTGTGAAACATTGTTGCCTGGAAAGCTCTTTGGAGATTTTGTGTGTGTGTATGTGTGTGTCCCTGTACCTTCTATAAACACATCCCTGACTGCATTAATGCTCATATTATTTTTCAAGGAAGTTGGGGACATGAATAAGGCTTCCATCTTCAACAACAAATTCTGTCCCGGTGCCAAGACCCAGGAACTCTCTTCCAGGGTCTTGGCACCCAGGATGTATGCTGCAAAAATTGCTATCTTTCAGGCCCTAGGTGAAAACGTTGTTATGCTCCCTTGTCCTTTCTCTGCTGGTATTAATGTTTATCAGTGGACAATATAATATTTATCAATGCATTTTTGCCACTATGATTACTGTTTTTGTATTTCACTGTTTTAAAAAGACTGTTAATTGCCATTCCTCTGTTTTTATGCCGCTGATTTTATTATCCTTTGGTATCATTTTGTTATGAAATTGATCCCAGCCTTTGTGAAGGAGCTCAGGAAGTTTATTTATATATTGTACAACTTGAGCCTAGAGGCTCTAACTGCAGCATCTCTCCAGTCAGCCATCTCCCCAGTCAACAACATGGCTTCTTAGTCCAAGACACCACCAGGAGGCAGCTGGCCTCTCCTCCAAACATGGACTCATTCTTAAGTAGATCATTTTTTGTAACTCTACCTCTTAATGGAATGTTGAGAGCTGCCATACACATGAAGCTGCCTTATACAGAGGAGGGCAACCGAGATGATTAGGGGGTTGCAGCACCTTCCTTATGAGGAAAGGCTGAAGAGTCTGGGACTTTTCCATTTAGAAAAGAGATGACAAAAGGGGGGGATGATGACATGATAGAGGTTTATAAAATTATGCATGGTGAGGAGAGAGTTGACAAAGAGAAATTTTTCTCCCTCTTCCAAAAGACAAAAACTCAAGGTCATCTAATGAAGCTGATGGGCAGTAGGTTCAGGAAGAACAAAAGGAAATACTACTGTACACAGAGAGTGATTTAAATGTGGAATCTGCTGCCAGAGGATGTAGTGATGGCCGCAGGAATAAACAGCTTTAAAAGGGGATTAGATAGATTCATGGAGGATAGGTCTATCAGTGGCTACTAGCCATGGTGACTGAGGGGAACTTCCACATTCAAAGGCACTAAACCTCTGAATTTCAGAACCAGGAGTCAATATCAGGGGAAGGTCTCGGCCTTTGTGCCTTGTTGTTGGCCCTCCAGAGGAACTGATTGGCCACTGAGAGACAGGATGCTGGACTAGATGGACCATTTGTTTGATCCAGCAGGGCTCTTTTTAGGTATTTCAGTTCTCATACTGGATCAGACTATCAGTCCATCAGAGTCAATATTGCCACCCTGAGCCTGCTCCAGCAGGGAGGGCGGGATATAAATCAAATAAATAAATAAATATTGTCTACTCAGACTGGCAGTAGCTCTCCAGAGTCTCAGGCTGAGGTCTTTCACATCACCTGCCACCTGATCCTTTTACCTGGACATGCCAGGGACTGAACCTAGGACCTACTACATGCCAAGCAGATGTTCTTCCATTGAGCTTTGGCCCCTCCTCCTCACAAGCTCTGCTCTTTGTGCCCCCTTTTGTAGAAGTGAGGCAGGTGGTATTGTAGAGACCTAGCTTTTTCAGTGGTGGCACCATCACATGTTGACTCACAAAGGCTCCTAAGTAAGCTCAATAGTCATGGGATAAAAGAACAAGTCCTTTTGTGGATCAAAAACTGGCTAATTAAAAGGAAACAGAGAGTGAGTATAAATGGGCAATTTTCTCAGTGGAGGGAGGTAAGCAGTGGGGTACCGCAGGGATCAGTATTTGGTCCAATGCTTTTTAACTTGTTTATTAATGATTTGGAGTTGGGAGTAAGCAGTGAAGTGACTAAATTTGCAGATGACACGAAGTTGTTCAGGGTGGTGAGAACCAGGAAGGATTGTGAGGCACTCCAAAGGGATCTGTCGAGGGTAGGCAAGTGGGCATCAACGTGGCAAATGGGATTTAATGTGGCCAAGTGCAAAGTGATGCACATTGGAGCCAAAAATCCTACCTATAAATACATGTTGATGGGGTCCGAACTGGCGGGGACTCACCAAGAGAGAGATCTTGGAGTCGTAGTAGATAACTCAATGAAAATGTTGAGACAATGTGCAACTGCAGTGAAAAAGGCCAACACTATGCTGGGGGTTATTAGGAAGGGAATTGAAAACAAATCAGCCAGTATCATAATGCCCCTATATAAATCGATGGTGCGACCTCATTTGGAGTACTGTGTACAGTTCTGGTCGCCAGGGCAACTAGAATGATAAAAGCAGGGGTCCTCAAACTTTTTAAACAGGGGGCCAGTTTACTGTCCCTCAGACCGTTGGAGGGCCGGACTATAGTTTTTTAAAAAAACTATGAAGATGGGCTTTTTCTTTGGTTATTTTGCGGGTAAGGAAGGCGCTGGGGGGGGGGGGGGAGGAGGTGCGCAAAAAGGCACTGTTGACGGGGCTGTTGTCTTTCCCTCTCTGAAGAAACAAAGAACTCGGCATCCTCACAAACTTTTTAAGGCAGCAAGCCCCCAGCTGCTTCTCCCTGAAACTCCACTACTGCAGGCATCATGATGGGAAAAAGAAACCTCTCTCTCTCTCTCTCTCTTCGGCTAGGAGACTTGGGGCCTCTCAGCCAGCTAGCAGACTTGGGGCCAGCCGGAGCGCCTGCCACCCCACACTTACCCTCTTCCAGTCTTCCTTTTGCCTCCTCCTGGATAATAAAAATAAGCATAAAGAACACACCCTCATTCCCTTCCTGCTCCCTTGAAACCACCAGGTACCCAGGATATGTGCACCACCCATCCCTTTCCCTTCCCCTCCCCACAACAAGACACCCTGTGAGGTAGGTGGGGCTGAGAGAGGTCTTTTGAGAACTGCTCATGAGAGAACAGCTCTGAGAGAATTTGTGACTGGCCCAAGGTCACACCAGCAGCTGCATGTGGAGGAATGGGGAATCAAATCCAGTTCTCCCAGATTAGAGTCCAACTCCTGATCACTACACCAAACTGATGAGGTGGAAGCTGCTGAAGGGTTGGTGAAATTTCTCCAGTACTTATGTGCCATGTGCCCAGATAAAAAATGGTATACTTAGAAAATGTATATGCCACCTTGAGCAAGTCTCTGGAAAAGCAGCACACAGTCATAAAAGGAACAATGATAAAATTATCAATATTAAAACAAAACATTAAAAACAATAAAGACCCTAGCAGGGCTTTCCCCGGGACGCTGCGCCTCTGCACTGCTCAGGGAAGCCGAAGAGGGGGCGGGGCTTGGTCATGTGCCCGCCCCCTGGGCTCCTCACTCCCGGAGCTGTGCTCCTGTGCGCTCCTGCTCCAACAGACCCCTGGTCTTTCCCCTTGAGGCACATCTGGTGCCTCCCCTATTCTCTTTTATGCAGCAGGCCGAAAAATTTCTTTTTACCCAAGCTTTTCAATAAAAAGTTTGATCTTCTATTGATTTTTATAGTCTCCTAGCCTGATGACTGCATTCTGAGGATAATTTTACTTATTTAAATATTTATTAGCCACCTTTCAACCTTATGGGAACTCAAGACAGCTTACAATGTAAACAATAACAAAACGCAGTAAAATACAAAAATACATAAAAACCCACTAGTTTGAAATCAATAATTTAAAACTGCTGGTAGGCAGAAGAAATAATCATCTAATAAAATGCTGTTACAAATAAAACTGTCTTCAGCAGCCTCCTAAAGATCAAGAGCGAGGGGGCCAGGCACACTTCCTGGGTTTAAAAAGTCCCGCTTTCAAGATATAAGCCACTTACACTGCCTAATTACCCTCAGTCATATTAGAATTTTGCACAATGGATTATCTTTCTTTGCTGTCTGTAGGAAAACACAGTTTCATGTTTCCCCCCTGTTTTCCCTCCCCTCTTCAATTTTTTTGCATGCATCTTTATGTCCCTGTACATTTGAACCATTAAGGATACTATTTTTAACTTGAAGTGAACTTGACTTTTATTCCTCATGACTTCCCTTGCTCTGTGTTCCCAGTTTTTTTCTTTATGAAAACAACTTTGTGTATACTTTGATTCACGTTTTCCACCACTTCTTTTTATTATAATTTTTTACAGTGCTTCCCATTACTTCTGAAAACTTTATGAGCCTTCTGTATTGTGAGTTGGATCCTACCAACGTTTCTACTAGATGAAAAGGGAGGAGAGGCCCTTTTTGACCATCAGAAGGGCTGTCATGGCCTCACGTAGACAAGGGCCACACATGGCAGGGGCTGCAGTAAGGAAGGGCATTAAGCAAAAAAGTTGGTAGGCTAGGCTCCAACCCTGTTGTAGGTATTTTTTGGCTTGATACTGTGTTTTCAAAAATCCTTTAAGTATATTTTAGAAATATTCATGATGTCCCCTCTCTCCTATTTATATTCATATACTTTTATGTCTTTACTGGACTAATATTACCAGCTGGTAACTGAAAAAGTGAATGCCACCTGTCATTACTATGGATAGCTGCATTTGATGGGTGGGGGGAGGTGAATAAGCTTTTTAAAAACAACTCATTTTCTCCTTTCATTGAATTTATCCTATACATTTTCTAAATAGCCAGGCATTCCTTTTCTTCAATGCAGGGGTGTCTGTGAATAATCTTTCCCCTCACAGAATATCAGCTTCTTTACTCACTATTCATCTATCACATTTTAAATTTATGTATTATTATTTATTTATTAATTTCAGTATTTGGTTGGGAAACTGTTGCAGGTCCCCCCCCCCCCCAATATTCCTGCATTGCACAGTCCCAGTCAGATCCTTGCAAGCCTGGGAATTAAGATTCAGTAATGGAAGTCCCATCACACATCTGTTTGACAGGATATGGGGCACATACTAGGTGGACTCATAAACAATGTATTGTATATTTAGGTCCTCTGTGAGTTAATTACAGAGGCAAGATTTGAACCAGACATTTCCTCAGTTACTGCTCATTTGATGATAGTTGTGATTCCAGTGCTCAGCATGCACTTCTGAGGTAAAATTAAGTAAAAATCAGTACTGAATTTTAACTTTTACTGAAAATTTTAAGTCTGTAAATGGTCTCAAAATTATACCTAGAAATCCTGTTTATGAGAGTGCAATGGGCTGTCCAGTTGGATTCATTTAATTAGATATGCCTTTGGTTTTGTTTGGGCTGTGCTTGTAATTTTTGCAGTTTTTGTTTTTTATACATTCACAGTTCTACGGATTAATTCCCTAAATCGTTCTGTTCTAGATTCCTCAAAAGTCAGTATCAGTTTTGATGCTAAATTCCATGTGGGAAAGTTTGATTCTAAGTGTTCCCATGAAAGACATCTTTTCTCAGGCCTCTTTTCTGCAAAGGTCTCAAAGTTCACTGGAAAGCAGAGCCATACTTTTGGGTTATTTTTGTCAGTTTGTTTACTCATTACCCCCGCCTCTCTTTTTTAAAGGCCTAGTGTTAATCCCAGTTTGTAATTTTCCTCAGCAGCTTCATTTATGAGAACAGATTTCTGTAATTTAAAGGGAGACTGAAACAGTAAATGATTATAAAGTGTGGGAAAACGTTATTCCTTTATTTCTTCATCCCCCCTCTTTTATTTTTGGTAGATTGACATGGGGACCTAGTATGGTTATCATTCCCAGGACAAGTGGTTGATTTTGCAGTTGTGTTGTGATTGACCTGCACTGATGTTGATGGGAGCTGCAGAAAGGAAATTAAAGGTAAGCAAACGGCAAATAACTTTCTATTAATCCCACATTGCAGTGTGGTAGTTTAGAGACTAACAAATTAACATAAAAGTGGAATTTATATTAAAGTGAACTTTGATTCATTTACTTAGATATTTATATCCTGCTTTTCTCCCCAATAGGAACCCAAAGCAGTTTACATCCCTTACATTTTTCCTTAATTTTATCCTCACAACAACTCTGTGAGGTAGGTTTGCTGAGAAAGACTGACTGGCCCAAGATCACTCAACAAGCTTCCATGGCAGAGTAAACATTGAAACCTGAGTCATTCATAGTATAGTTTAACCTCTAACCGCTATACCAATGATTTTATTTTAGTTTAGTTTGTTCATGGCCAGTTGTAAGACCAAAAGCTTCTATCATTTTAAGACATTTAAAACATGAAGTTTCCAGCCAGGGCAGTTTTTCCATCTTTGCAAGGCTGTAAATGTCTGATTTCTTCCTTGATAGTTGTGGAATGAAAACCTTCTTCTGGTTGTTTACTCACTTGATTATGATAGTTATCTGCTGTCTGCATGAATAGCTAGATGTCTAAAATGGCTTTTGCAATGAAGCAATTAATAATGTATTAAATAACCCTATTGTTATCCATCTGTCTAATGTTGATGGTTCTGAGGAACTCAGCATAATTTACATAAAATTAATATATCTAGCATGTTGAGGGTAAAATGTGCAACTATCTGCAGAACTACTCTGGGTGAATCAGTATAACCACACATCTGTAAAAGCTGGGACCAATGACTTGCTGAAAGGTAGGCAGTAAGTCTGTGATTAAGATGGAATATGAACTATAGTTTCCATGTTGACAGATAAGTCCGCTTTGTAACTTTATAGTGGTGTTTCCTTGTAACTGATGAAGAAATCACAAGAACGTATGTTTAGTACAGAGGAAGCAATTTCCAAGGAGAAAAAAATCTAGTACATTTGTAAACTCCAGCATGAGGGTTTTTTCATGATAATTCATGGTGAACTTTCTGTATCTCAGGAAAGTAAACTATGTGGGATTTCCCCAGATGATTTATCTCATGATAGAATTCAATCAAAAATTAACTGATAATCACTTTTGCTATCGAAAAACCAGTCACGCGCACATGTGGCATGTATATACACACACATGATTACTCAAGTACAAGGTGGTGTCTGTCTACTATGGAAAGTTTATTTTCATTCTTGCATGTTAAGTGACAATACACAATAGAGTCCTTTGTGCTTCTACATGAACGTGAGTAGTGTTAGATACTTTTGTATGGGTTATTCAGGAAAGTGTGCTTTACTCCTGACTGTAGTGTTAACACTTGTTATCAGAACAGGAGATTAGAATGTTGTGTCCTTCTTCTGAAAGACTGAGTTCAGTAACTTCTGAAACTATCCTAGAGCTATATTTGGTTCTGATTCCTACATAGCCAGTATTGTTGTTGTTATTATTTAGTATATTTTTATACTGGCATATATTTTTCTCTTCCTCCATTTCAGTCTCACAACAACCTTGTGGAATAGGTTAGGCTGAAAGAAAATTACTGGCCCATGGCTACCCATCAAACTTTCATGGCAGAGTGGGGATTTGAATCTGGGTCTCTCAGGTCCTAGTCTGGCACTTTTGTACTATACTGGTGAAGCACCAAGAGAAAGGAACAAATTGGTTATCTAATATGGCAAACCATCTCTGCTTCTCACTTGCCTCGAAAGCCCCTTGCTGTGGTCACCATAAGTCGACCGCAACTTGACGGCACTTTACACACTCAGTGTTCAAATAAATTCACAGTTTAGGTGGTAGGGTAAGTTACTCCTCTTCCTCTCTCACTTTAACTCGTCTCTCAGTGCCCAAGCCATGTTAATCTTTTTTTTAAAAAATCATTCTGATATCTAGAAAAGAAATAAGAAATTCAAGAGTTAACATTAATGTCACAGATATTTTGCCTAGATATTCATGACACATAGGTATATGATACCAAAAATATAATATACAGTTTTATAGTATCAGGGAATTTAAGTTGAATAGAAGATCAATACACTGATTCCATATTTTGTTGAACTGTTTCTGTGTGGACGGGTTCCCCCCCCCCCGCAGTTCTTCCACTGCGTTGTTACTTGGTCCCTTAGGCTGAGGACAGATTGGCCATCTCGGCCGCTCTGCCTCCCTTCAGAAGTGGAGGCAGAGCGGCCGTTCAGATGGCCGCATCTTCCCCAGGAGGCGGCCTGGACGCATCGCGTCCGGCTCCGCGCTCCTTCCGCACCAGCCGAGCACCACTTCAAAGTGGTGCTCGGCTGCTGCGGCACGCCCCACGTGCGCGTTCCACCCGCTGGAGCGGGTGTGAACCCGTGTGGGCAGGGGCAGCCGCGCGGCGTCCGCCCGCCGCTGCAGGAAGCCGCCCGCAGTCTGAACGCTGCGGGCGGCTTCCTTCCAACGGCGTGCGAATGCCGCGCCATGGGGGAAATTCCCCCACCCCATTCTGCCGCGCCGCGGAGGCACGGCAGAATGGCAATCTGTCTTCAGCCTTAGTAAGGTACAGACCTTTGACAGTGGAAGTCTGGGATTCTTGCCTTTTTCAGAACAGTTTTGGGTCAACTGGTAGTTTAATATCTCTTTGATATAATAAACAAGCTTTAAAGTAGGTAAGCAGCTTTAAATTAGGTGAGCTGCTATTTCAGCAACCATTCAAAAGTGTTCAGGTCTCTGTTTAGACTTTTGTTAAGATCAAGGGTTTGGCAGTTACAGCCTGTTTGCATATTGAAACCATGGCCTTTTCCTTGCTTTTGGGTGTGATTTCAGAGATCCTGCTCATCTTCTTGTTATCCCAGTGGGTTTTTTAAAAAAAGTTGTGCATTTAAAATGCTGGACTGAAATGGTAAATATTGTGTTAAAGTGGGTTTGTTTACTGTGTTTGCAAGCACTTACTAGCTAGCTTACAAAACACACATGAGATCTGGTCCTTGTGGTAGCTAGCCTATTCCACCATCAGTTGTGCAATTTCTTCTTCTGTCCCAGATGCCCACTGTAACCGGAAGAGCACCCACCAACCACATTGTTTCCATCAAATGTAGGGGTGCCATAAGTCTTCTGCTCCAACCTTGCCCTGTTTCATGCTGCATGTGATCAACTTCAGGAGGAGGGGTTATACCTCAGACGTGTACCTCTTTTTCTCTCTCTTTTCAGAAATCTGAAATGTTGCCCATGGCCTCAGGTAATTTAAGTTGTGTCCTGTGGTTGCTTGGCAACTTCACAAAAGCCTTCTCCTTTCTCCCAGTCAGAGCTTTTGTTAGTAAGGTTTTTAACAAAGCCGGTGATAGCAGCAGGGGGTAGAGGGAAGCAGCAGTGCAGCATGGAGCCGCCCCCAGTTTAGGGGTTGTTGTGTGTGAGAGACAGAAAGCAGAGGTCAGGGAAGACAGGAGTACCCAGTGTATCACATACTTATTAACTTACTGCTGCTATTATTTAGCATGTATTTACTATTCAGTTCCATAATGTGCTAATATGTTATCAGATCAACCCGGTTTCAGACTCTGGGAAAAAACTCTTGCTTCCTGCAAGATAAAGGGGCACTCTAAGAAGAGGGAACAAAATGTCATGTATTAGAAGTACACATTCTTCTTTAAACAGGAGGACACGCTTGTCCTTTGCTTTAAGATTATTTTATTCTCAACAGAAGAAGTTTGGTGTGGCTGTAGCAAGACCAGGTATCACTATTTCCTGCTTCCCCTGTTTTAGCTGTTGCTTGGTAGCATTTGAAGGAAGGGTCTGGGATTCATCAGCCTCACAGCCTGAGTCATACTGGTTCAAATGACCCTCAGTTCAGAAAATTCATGAAGCGGTTTTATGCTGAATCAGAGCATTGGTTCATCAGAGACAGTATTGTCTAGACTAGGGTTGCTAGCTCTGGGTTGGGGAATACCTGGAGATTTGGGGGGTAGAGCCTGGGGAAATTGAGGTTTGGGGAGAGGAGGGACTTCAGCAGGGTATAATGCCATAGACTGGACTCTCCAAAGCAGCCATTTTCTCCAGGGGAACTGATCTCGGTCACCTGGAGATCTCCAGGTACCACTTGGAGGTTGGCAACTCTAACTCAGACTGGTAGTGGCTCTCCAGGATCTTATGTAGAGGTTCTTCACATTACATACTACTAGATCTTTCCTGCTGGGGACTGAACCAGAGACCTTCTGTATGCCAAGTAGATGCTCTGCCACTGAGCTGTGGCCCTCTCCCACTCGGTAGCTAGTCTCTTATCTAACAAAGGCCAGTAAGGTAAGCCTGGCTAAACCAACATCCATCGACTATACTATTTATTTACAATTAAGCTAAGGTAGGGGAAAAGTCTCTAAAACTTTTCTCTTTCAGCTAAAATTACAACACCTTGCATTTGCTTTTTTTTCTTTCAACACAAACTTCAGTGGGAGATGAATTTCATAAAAGATGGCAGAGGCCATTGTATGTAACTCTACATTGTATGTAACTCGCTGCTTTTCCATGGCAACCACCTCCCTCCCAGTAGCTTCTCCCTCACAGAGTTCCTGATGTTTGTTTATCCTCATAAATCTGTGTCTGGAACCATCCAGAGGGGAAGTAGTTTTTTTGGGGGGGGAGCAGTTGGAGGGGGGAGGGACATTTGGCCTGGACCTCAAACTGAAAGGTGGCCACAGTTTTTGTTAATTCGGGGGGGGGGGGGGTGTTCTTGATACATTCTGTAACTTTTGCACATCATGTGTTGTCATTTTGGGGCCTTGAAAGCTGGAAATGGGCCAGACCTCTGCATCTCTGATAGGGCCTGGGGAAGAGTTGCAACAGAAAGGCATCAGCTGTGGAAAGGGTTTAGTACCCCCATGTCTCCTGCTGCTTCTCTTCTGAAATACACTCCTCCCACCTAAAAAGAAGGAACTGGCAGGTTTGAAATACACACATTTGCATGCAACATGCAGTCTGGCTTTAGTTGCATTTAAACTGGTTGACTGCTGTGTGAGACAGAATGCTGGAACCGATAGACCATTGGTCTGATCCAGTGGGGCTCTTCAGGTGTTCTTATGTTCATATGAAGCTACACTCACCTTATCTACTTCTGTGCCACAACTTGACTCCTCAGTTCTGTCTCTACTGCTCCTGGCTAATCCCTATCTTGTCTATCTAAGGTAGATTGTAGATCCTCTGGAAAAGGACTGATTTACTTCTGTGTTTAGAACCATGTTAAATGCCTACCAACTGTATACTGTTTGGTTCTAAACAGATGTCTTTTTTTGGGTCCACATCTTCATGGCAATGTACAAGTAGGCCTTTTTAGTGGTGGCACCAAGAGCCAGCGTGGTGTAGTGATTAAGAGCTGCAGACTGTAATCTGGAGAACTGGGTTTGATCGCCGACTCCTCCACATGAAGCCAGCTGGGTGACCTTGGGCCAGTCACAGTTCTCTCCGAACTCTCCGAGCCCTACCTACCTCACAGGGTGTCTGTTGTGGGGAGGGGAAGGGAAAGTGATTGTAAACTGCTCTGAGACTCCTTCAGGTAGTGAAGAGTGGGGTATAAAAACCAATTCTTCTTCTTCATTTAAGCTATAAGTACTCTGTTCTTTAAAAAAAACAAACCCAGAACTCTACATTTTGCATTAGAGTACCCCAAATTTTGCATCAAGAAAAAACTGAGCTCTGTAAACCATATCATATGCTGCCTTTTCAGTGGATCAGGGTCCACAAGGCAGCAAACATAATATCTGCCTGCCTGCCTGCCTGCCTGCCTGCCTATCTATCTATCTATCTATCTATCTATCTATCTATCTATCTATCATCAACTTGCATGTTAAAATCTTATTTTGCATAGTCAATTCTTGGGTTTTTTTTACAAGTTTGAAGGAGAATCATAGAATCATAGAGTTGGAAGGGACCTCCACGGTCATCTAGTCCAACCCCCTGCACAATGCAGGAAATTCACAAATACCTCCTGACCCCCAGAATTCTGAAACAGAATCGATTACCGAGCATTCCCACACAATTTCAAACATGTATTTGCAGTCCTGAGGACTGGCTTTTTAAAAAGTGCTATTTTGACAAGGAAAGCTGACAGGGAGCTTAATTTTGTATTCAATACTGGATTCTTCAGCCACGGTTAAATATGCTCTGGTAACATCCGGATTATACTACTGTAATACACTTTGTGAAGACACTTCAGTTATTCCAAAATATGGCTGCTCAATTATTGAGCTCATGAAGCTGCCGTATCCTGAGACAGACCCTTGGCCTATCAAAATCAGTATTGTGTACTCTGATTGGCAGAAGCTCAAGACAGAGGTCTTTCACACCATCTGCTGCCTGTTTCTTTAACTGGAGATATTGGGGATTAAATATGGGAACTTCTGCATGCAAAGCAGATGCCACAGCTCCTTCTTCTGAGTGAACAATCCACTGGTACAAACCACAAATACAATATTAAAAAAATGTTGATACACCTTCTGGGGTTCCCAGTTCACTTCTGCCTCTTGTGCACAGTGTATAAGATCATTAAACTGTATGAGATAAGGACAGCCACCAACTTGGTCGTTCAGTGGGTGGCAATGTACAAGTAGGCTTTTTTAGTGGTGGCACCAAGAATACAATTCCTTGTGAGGCATGGCTGGCGCCTTCCCTCTTGGTTTCTAGGCAGAAGTTAATAACTTTCTCTTCGACCAAGCAGTGTGGTTAGTTTAAGGCAGTGTTTTTCAACCACTGTGCCGTGGCACACTGGTGTGCCGTGAGATATTGTCAGGTGTGCCGCAGGATTTTTTCAATGAAAGAAATGTGCCTTCTGGGCTGACCTTCCGGGACGCGTTTGCGCATGCGAGAAAGAACAGTGGCACGGTCTCGCTGATTCCGCTCGCACGCTCTGAGTTAGGGTGATTTGCACCAAGACATTCCAGTAAACATGAATATGTTTGGTGGTAACAGCTAGCTGTTTCTGTCAGGGTGGGGTTCAAATCAGTAACTGTCCCTCAGCGAAGAATGGGTGTACTGGGCTTCTCTTCAAATCACTTATGGTCAGCGGAATGCCGTTCACATAAGAGTAAGAGTTTAAATTCTCTATTTGAAAAACTAGCAGAATTGCAATATTAAAATACATCTACATTATATTTCTTCTGAAACTCAGGTCAATGTTATGGGAAGGAGCCATTACACTTTGGATCTGTAACTTACGATTTCAAGTTGAGTGGCTATTATGTGTATTTGTAATACTGTCATAGTTAATACTTGAGCTGAGGCAACTAATGACCCATTTATCTTGTATTTCAGTGTTTTTCAACCACTGTGCCGTGAGATATTGTCAGGTGTGCCGCGGGATTTTTTCAATGAAAGAAATGTGCCTTAGCTCGGAAAAGGTTGAAAAACACTGGTTTAAGGGATGGTGAGCTAGCAAATGATCTGTACATTAAAGTTGGTTGATGCTCTTTTGGTACCTGGCTTGTATTGCCCTGGTTGCTGAGCTGCAGTTTTGTGTGCGTGTTCTGTTCTGTTTTTATTATGTAATAGTGCATTTCTGTTTGGTTTTTATTGTGCTTCTTACACTATTTTAAGTCATTTAAGGGGGTACCTGGGAAGTAAAATGTATTAATATATGCCCTGTACATGTATAGAATCACAGTATATGTGGCCTTGCTTATAAGGCAGTTCTTCCTCATCACTGCAGTGTCCTGCCAGTTTTACTGTTGAAATCTTGATTTTTCACATAAATCAGATAAGGGAATAACTGTTTGCTGTACAGTACTTGACTTTAAACATGCCCTCATACTGTTGCTTGATGGAATGTTCCCTTCCTAAGCAGCATGTAGATGAAAGAGAAAGGCAGGCAGGATGTCTTTCTTTAAATAGTGTTGAGAATATTTCCCACCCATGGTATGGACTGAAGTGGGTCCTTCCTGGAAGAAATTGAGATACAGAGACCCTGAGAAATTGACTAGTCATACTCTGAAGTATGAAAAGAATGTGAGGAGAGGAAGTTGTGGTTGGTGAGTCAGCATGAATAATCTGGTTACAGGGAGCATGAAGGCTGGGTTGAGTTTTTTCTTTCTTCTTAATCATTGCATGAATTATTTTTAATGGAGGGAAATACATGATATTATCTCTGGGTTGCTGGCAGTTCTTTTTAACCCATGCTGGCACCATCTCTAGATACACAGTTTTATATCCCTGGAGACAACCCTCCTTCATGAAAACGTGAAGACCAGAAAAGAAAGAAGAAACAGCCCAATGGTAAGCATGTTTCCCTTCCATTCTCTCTCTCTCTCTCTGTTTGCAGATTGGGGCTGTTAATGGACAAACTGGGATCTTAACATTTAGCTGTTTTCCCCATAAGGCAGAGAAACTGTTCAGTATCTAGTTCATTAACACATGAGCAAGATGAGGCTCTGTTGTGGAGTGTATGTGTGTGTTTAAGCTTAGTGACAATCTGATTCTTAACATGTCTTCTTTAGACTGATCTGTTTTAACTTTAGGATATTAGTTGGTTGAGATCAGCCTTGCAGACAAGACACTGAACTGAGCAGAGAACTGGTTGTCCTCCCTCCTGACCAGCTGACTTCAGAAGTCAGTGCTGGTTATTTCAAAAACCCGTTAGGTGCTTGGTTGCAGGTGCCATATGTGCTTGTTTTTAAAGGGGTGTTCCTTATTTTTTTAAAAAAAAATATATATATCATTTGTGCCACAGTGTCCTCTTGACATACAGATTCCCTTGCTCAGTCCCTGATGAAATGGCAGTCCTGGCTGAATCATTTGCTTCCCTTTTGCTACATCCACAAGTCAAATGATGATTTTAATAACTTTATTTTATGGTGGACTTTTGGACTGACTGCCCACAACAACTGATTGAACTGTTTAGCATGCAGTCCTATTACCTGAGACTTAGTGGGATTCTTGTAGTTGACTCCCAAGAGAATAAATTCTACACCAGGGCTTATAAGACGTCGTTCTACAGTGACTGCATGCCAATGTGCAACCAGTCCATATGATTGCCATGTGTTGAGGTATCATCAAGATGATTGCATTGCCCATGTGTCAGGCACTGTGAGGTCTGAAGCATGTTTGCCAGCAGACAGAGAAAGGAGTTCAATACGGGCAGATTTCCACCTGTCATCCACTTACTTCTCCACCCTTCTACTAATTCCTCTGATACGATGCTCCTTGTGTTTCCCATGTGGATGGTTGGGGAAGGATGAGTGACCACCGGCCCCTATACAGCCTTCCCCTGCCATGTCTGTGATGGAGCACATAAAGGGAGGCAGTGTAAAGGTGATCTGTTCTCCTCTCCTCCAGCCATGGCAAACCTTGCCCCTTCCCCCCCTCTTGACGGAAGGGTTCATTCATTCATTTATTCATTCATCTATTTGACTTATAGACCGCCCTCCCCTGAAGGGCTCAGATATGGAATAGTCTTGCAGTAAGGTTGGGTAAAAACCCACCAGGTCCAGTCTGATGTGTAATTAATTTCCTAGACACTTGCCTTTCATTGTCTCCAAACTAGACCTGGGAAAAATGCACACCTCCCTCCCCACCTCTGTCCCGCAGCCAGATCTTCGGTTTGTTTGTCTGCCAAACCGGCTGTATGGCAATTCAAAACTGTGTCCCAGTTCAGCAGTTCTGTTCAATAACATTCAAACTCAAATCAGGTGACTCCCAACAAGCTGCTAATTCGCCCCTACTCTTATAAAACTGCAGTTCCTGCCCCATGCTTCCTTGTTGCTTTGAGGAACGGTGTGTGCATTATACATGACAATTTTCTACATAGATCCATTGCAGGAAAAATTCACATATAGTATAGTAGTGCAGACTTTGGGGTTTAAGGAGCCTCGTGGATTTAACTGCAAAAGAAATTCCTAAATATGACTTTCTTTGAGTTGATTATTTTAGTGATCTGTGTTCAGATTTTTAATTTTTGTACTTGTCCTATTGTATATTTTGTATAGAAGCTGCTGTTACGTTGCAAACTGACCTCTATTTTTCTCTTTCTGCTTTAAACATTTTTGCTACATTTTATGCTCCCTTTTTTGGGTTATGTTGCTAGTAGAGGTTTAACTGTTATGGTATGTAATTTATTAGTTCGAGTTACTGGTTGTTTTTACTACTATGGTTGATGTTTTTATGATTTGCATATTTATTCTTTCCTTCATTAGTCTTATTGTTATGGGGTTTATATTGTGCTGGCTGCCTTGGGACTCTATTACTTGAGAGTGAGAATTACAAAGAGCTCGAAACATAAATAAAGTGTGTCATCGAGCCGCAACTGACTCATGGCAACCCCATAAAGTTCCACGTCATGGGGTTTTCAAAGCAAGAGATGAGCAGCGGTGGCTTGCCATTGCCTTCCTCTGCTAAGTCATCCTTGATGGTCTCCCATCCAAGTACCAATCCTGCTTAGCTTCCGAGCTCCGATGAGACTGGGCTAGTCTGGGCTGGGGGATACCATAGGTCCTCCCAGATCCTCTGCTGTCCACAACTGCTATGTACTTCGTTGAGCTTGAAGGGAAAGAACTGACCTATTGCATTTCTCCCACTGTAGCACAAGCAACCATTATATCCCACTGTACATAAACATGGACCCCAGATGCTCGGTGGCTGTATTGCAATGAGAAGAAAAGTGTGTTCAGCCCCTTTCCCCACTCAGAGGGTGGTCTGACTTCTGTGGCTTGACAGCTGTGGGGAAAAACCTGGCCCATCTTAACTTCCAGCAGCTTCAGCCTGTACTATACTAAGTCTGTACTAAATTGACTTTTGTGATTGTGCTGTTTAATTTTGCTAACCCCCGCTTAGGATGGTTTGCAGCAGCACACATGCATGTAGCTGGTTTAGCACGGGGTTTAGCACAGTCTAGAGTTTTTTCTGGATGCTGTCATACACATATGTGGGCACGAGACTGCGATCACATCAGTTTGTAGCAACAAAACAAGAGGCAAGAACTGCTTTCCTTGAGGAGATCTGAACCGTTATTTTCTTGATATAGGGAAAAGCTGGCTCGCAAACCAACAACCAGGCATGATAGTAATTGTAGTAATGTATCACTATGTTCTAAAAAAGAGAACAAAATGTACAGTGGCAGTGGAGGTAAAAACAGAATTTGAAAGGCGCTAGTTAGCAAGCTGTTTCTTGCAATACTTTGGTAGGCTTTCTGTTGGAAGTCCTGTTTTTCCCCCAAGTGGTTGAAGGTTACAGTAAATAAAAGTGGGTCTTCAGTATTAACATTCACATGATCAGACTTTTTAAAAATCATGTGCATATTTGTGAACGTTCAGTGACCTGATGGAGGAAGAGTGCTATGCAGTCGCCTACGTACAGGCACTCTACTGTGTCAGCTTTCTGGGTTAAAATGAGTAAGCAGTGAGCCCTTTAAAATTGCCTGGTTGCCGAGAAAAAGAGGTTGAACTTGTTTTATAAAACAGAAAGTCTTGATTTGATTGAGATGTAACTTGCAAAACATGCTTTGCCCATGAACAAGACTGGGAGGCAATTTGTGCATTCCTGCCTTCCCCTTACTTCTTTCTGCTCCTCGTTGTAGTTACTCCTGCTTTCATAGCAAACCATAGTTTGGCATTATGACTGAACCTCCCAACCACAAGTGGCACTTTTCTTGCAAAGCAGGAGTCACCATTTGGAACCCTGATTTGCTAGCAAAATACGAGCGACGAACTGTTGTTTGCTGCAAAAAATAGGAAGCTGATGCAAAAAAGTGGAACCTGATGATCTGGCTGTGTGCAAAGGGGAACTATGTGTACAAACCTGCTTGTCTTCAAAGCTTGTTCACATGGCACATAATGGCAAACCACGGTTTGCTGCTAAGCTTGCCAGAGTATACCCCCAACTGCCTAAAGGAAGCTCTACAGGGGCTTGTTTTGCAGCTGTTACAGAGTAAACTAGACATGATGGCAGCACAACTTTTATGCTGCAGTGCAGGTCACAACAAATTTCTTTTCAAAAGAGAGTGAATATATTTGAAATGTATAAGGGGTGGGGAGGAAGGAGATGTTACAACAACATACTGATGTTTCAGAATTGTATCATTGGAAAATCTCAAAAAAGGGGGGGAATTTAAAGCAATGGGAATTGAACCCTCGCTTGCTGCACATTATTTCTCATTTCCAGAAGAAACTTCTCCCTATCCATTTTTCTCCTGGCAGACATTACTTACAGCTTTGAAGGTGTGTCAGGAGAAACAATTTCAGGGAGGAAAGCTGTCATGTTCAAGGGCAAACCTGGTGCTGACTAAACCTGGTGTTGACCAGGAGTCTCTGGTATGCACCAACACAGTCAAATCAACAAACAAATGTCACTTTCAGCCTGGCGCTTTTTACTCTACCCGGGAGTTCCAGGAGGCACAAATGCAAACACAACCATTCAGGGCAAGAGATAAGAGTAAGGTCACAAACGGCACAAAGTCAAAAAGCCAAGGGTTCCATCCACAGGTCTGGGGAAACAAGGAAGGCAGGAATTCAGGATCAAGGCTTGGAATTCCAAGCAGCAGAACAGGATTTCAAGGCAACAAGGCAAAACAGGAGTCTGTTCACGGAATAACCAGGTCACAGAGGGTGGCGAGCAAAGTTGCTTCCACACTGACCCCTGGTCGGCATCTCTCACTTATTAGCCTAATGAACTGACTCATTCCTGAAGTGCAGGTGTTCTTCACTGGCTTGTGATTCTGGCTCCTGTAACAACTTTACATCAGAAATCAGTGCTGATCACCATTGTGCAATTAGCCTGGCACTCCTTCATCTATCCCGAGCTGTCAAATGTACTTGATGTCTCCTGCGCTCAGCTGGTTTGGGAGATTCAGGTGGTGAGTGGCACTCTGACCTTTGTCCCATGTCTTTCATCGTCAGCCAGAATGAGCAACCCCCATCGCCTGATGTGTCTTTTGCTGTTTCTGCCTCTAAATCCAGATGTTCAGATGGGCATTCCACTGGTGCAGGGCCTGACTCTTCCATTTCCTCAGTCTCAAAGGAGGAGGTAACTGGCTGGCTCATGACAAAAGCATTGCTGGGGGGAGGGTCCAGTACTGTTCATGCTATATTTTAAATTGCTCCCTCCCCCAGTTTTATAGGAATTCACACATAGGTATGTCACTGTGACATTTATTTTGCCCATATAATCAAGTCTTTTCTGTTGAATGTTTTAGTACTTCTGGACTGTGTGCTTTCTTTCAATTTTATACTGAGCAAAATGTCCTTAAGAAAACTTTATTTCTCTAAGCTTCAGTGAATTAAAATGCTGCTCTCTAGGGAACATCACCTTCAATTTAGTGCAGTCGTGCTTGGTCTATACCTTGTGGAGAGCTGCATTCACAATTAGCCATCAACCTAAATAGCCACATGACTGTGTGCCACCCTAGAAGAAAGGGGGGGGGGGGGGCACACCAAGGCAAAATAAAGAAAAAGAAACAAAATGGTGCAGAGGGAATGGAATATTTAATAGTTATACGGTGTTTCGCAGACAGCTTCGTTAGAGGGAATCTAATGAAATAACAGAAAATAAAATATATTTAATACATAATTTTAAGAATTAATAAAACACAGGACATTTTCACAGAGTATGTACAGAGTGCAATTCATAAGTTGTTGTCATTGAAAAAAGCAAAACCACATTAACATATACTGCATATTACATTTTTATAAAGAATTCACAATTTAGATGGTTTGTTAATTTGGAGATTTAAAAAGTCTACTGACCTTTCAGATTCCTTTTTGTACCATTCCCATACATAAATTGGAACAAAAGGAACTGTCCAGACTTGTTCTACCCATTATCTACATGAATGTCTTCCAGGAGATGTTCTCATTTGCCACCCCAGCAAAAACACACACACACAAATCATATAAGATATAACTATTAATATTAAACCTCCGTGTATAAAGGGTTATTTCTCTTTACTGCTGTTGAATCCTAGGTGGTGCTTGTGTCTTGCACTGAGAGGGAAGGGCTTCCCTCTCTGCCTTCCCATTATCTCCTTACCACGTGGCACGGCAGGTCAGGCAAGAGAGGGAGATTGCCGTGGTGTCCAGTGGAGGACCAGCTGGTCGTGGAGAAAGGGGGACTATAATCCCCACTCCATCCCACCCCACTGCAACCAACTTGCTATCCTCTTGGCAGCCACCCAGGTGCTGGGATGAGAGTGCAGAGGCTGTGAAGGGGGGAGGGTAGTTGGAGAGGATGGGCCTTCACTTCTTTCCCTGGCACAAGGCTCACACCTTAGGGAGGCTGGCAGCTTACCTGTCCCTGAGTTTAAAGAGTGAACCACTTGTCAACCAGAAGCCTCACATCCCTGAAACAAAGGGCAGGTACCACACTGAGAAACAGTGCTCAAAGAGCCACAGGTGGCATGTCAAAGAGCCATACGTGGCTTCCAAGGCACTGTTCTAGCAAACTGTAAATTATCAATAGCTGAAAGGCTGTTATCCCCAATCAGTAATTCACCCTTGACTTGGGTGCCCTCCCGAATATACCTCAAACTGGTGATGATAATAAAATTACTGTTCCATCAACCTATCAGTTCTGAACAGCTGTACAACCAGGCACAACAACTGAAAAGAATTTGGCTATGGCCAGAGCAATGTTTTTTACGTTTATCTCTCAGAAGCCACAACACCCTAGCAGGGGTTGACACAGAAGACAAAACTTCAAGAGGGATAATTAACTCATTTCTATACTCTGGATGGATACAGCAGTCAAGTGGGATATGATCTATAATCTCTATTTTCCCACTGTCACATGGGCATAACCCTTCTTAATATGGTTGCTGTACATATACCTCAGGTTAATTCTGCACTCTGCCCAGTTCTGTAAAGCTGAAGTTGGTGGTCATGATACATTTACATGGAAATTTCCCCAATATGAAAACAGAAGTAAGCAAGAAGTCACTGATTTTCTGAGGTCTCTTTTCTGTTAGTTTAAATTGTTACATTCTTGAATTAATCTTTTTTTTTCTTTTCTACTAAATCTACATTGACATAAATAAAAGATTTGATCTCTCTGGGATAAGGATAGCATAAACTTCTCCTAAATTACTCAGTTAAACTGAATATACCTAAAGGGTTATTTTAGATAATATATTTTCTTAAATGTGTCTGTTCTCTCCTGCTGCTGCCTAGAGTTAGGCATACCACAAAGCAAACGTATTTTTCTGTGTTGCCTTCTCTTTTCTGATTTCCCACCATGACAAGACATTTTAGCAGAAAAGGGTATGAATTGTTTTAACAATGCTTACAAGAGGAACTAGTTCATTTAGAGTGCAAATTCATTTAAGGAACTGAGTGAAGCTGAAACATTCAAGTGAGAAAGGGTATCAGGTTTTGAAACTGAAAAATGATCTGTCTTCACTCAGAAAAGTCCTCTGGGGGCGATGCCACAAAATAAAAATATATGATATGACTAATATTCTTACAATATACCATCACTCAGTCAAAGGCCTTGCTTTTAGTGCCTTAGAACAGTCACGATAGGCTTGCAAAACAACTATGACGGGTTTTTTTTCATGTATACCTTGCTCTTATTCTGAAGGAATCAGAATATATGGTGCCCAAGCAGTTTTATTTGGCTTGGGTTACCAGGAGCAGACAGATCAAATTAAAAGGGAGGAAAACAAAGCCATATAAACCTATGGAGGAACATTGTGATTTATTCTTCTGTAAAACACACACACAGTGGCTGTGGTCACACACACTAAATAACCTACTTTCAGTCCACTTTCAGTGCACTTTCCAACTGGATTTTTACTGTGTGAACTCGCAAAATCCAGTTGGAAAGTGGACTGAAAGTGGATTATTTAGTGTGTGTGACCTCAGCCACATACACACAAACAGGAGCTAGGGTTTAAGTTTGAGCCTTCCTCTTCAAGGCTAAGATTCGTCCCCTTCCATAAAGAGATGTTGGAGGCTTATTGCTTAGGTTATAAAAGCACTAGGTTTGCTTTGCTTAAGGCCAATGGATCTTAGTAGCTGGTCTTTGAAGACTTATATAGATGTCTTATATTCTGTGTTTGATTTGGTGAGTCCCACATTGTTTAGACCTGGAATAAGGTCAAGACCACTCAACAGCATAACAGGAAAAGGTGGGTTGTGTATGTACCATTGCTAGTGTTGCCAGCCCTCCAGGAGGAATGGGGGATACCCCAACCCCATCTGCTGCTCCCAAGTGGCAGTGGGAGAAAAATTAAATGGCCACCGGCTGACATCAGTCCTCTCTAGGAATCACCCAAACTCTATGGTTTTACCATACCCTATAGTTTTGGCCAATTCCTAGATAGGCATGATGTCACTGGTTTCTCTGGACGTGATGTCATACCATTGTCCACTCCTCCTGTGCTGACCCCCCCTCCCCCATCTCCCACTGGCTGGACCTGGCAACCCTAAGCATCACCTCCTGGACCTGGCAACCTTGGACCTAGCAACCCTGAGCATCGCATTCCCTAGAATGACCCTTTCTTATATATTACATTTGACTCGTAGAATATTTGCCTATAAAAATTACACTAGTGCTCTAGTACCACCTTATGTTTGTCCTTGCTGGAAGTATTGATAAGATGAGATGGTGCTGGCAGTATCCTTTTAGTAGCACTCCCCTCTCCCTTTGCAGGTTTATATACTGGAGCCATTGGCAGCTATTATATAACTCTGAATGATATTGGGGATGTGAAACTTCTGAATTCTTCTGTGCTACTTATAAGCAATTTCAGCTGTTGCAGCTGCTCCCTGCTATGTTTTTTTGGGGGGGATGCTCAGGAAGTCTGATTCAACATCATAAATGCAGGCTAAGGTTTACAGACTCTCCGTGTGGCATTCTAGCAGCAGCCAAGTGAAGATGGATGGGGAAGTGCATAGCAAGATGCCATCACATCACACATTTTGGTGCACTGCAAGTTACGTAGAAGGGGAGACGGAGAGGTAGGGTGGATGCTTTCAGAACAGAACAAAAGTCCCCGTGGCACATTAAAGATTGACGCAACACTTATTGCAATATAAACTTTTGCGAATCAAATTCTCAACATGATTTTCTCATTCCATATCTGAAGAATGAGAAAATCATGTTGAGAATTTTTATAGGGAAAATTAAAAGGCAGGGAGAGGAGCTGAGGCAGAGTGAGGTTTGCTGCTTTCACAGGCAGCCACTTATTGTCTGTTATGTATACTTTTGGCATAAAGTTAAATAGATGATCCATTCTGGCAGAACAAGGGAGTCAAAAGTTGTATTACCTCTGTACAATGCATAACAGGTTGCTCTGTCTTTTGCACTGGTATATCTCCTGGGTTACCCTAGGCTAACCATATGCACAAGTGGCACAAATACTTGTGTCTGTAAGTGTTCTTGCTTCTAATTTGTACAAGGCAGAACATATTATCTTCATTTAAAAAAAAAAACAGCACAGCATCACAGGTGTAAATATTATGCCTAATAGCTTAGACCTGATTATATCAGGAAGGCAATAAAGTATACAAGAAATGTTTTAACTCATGAGCCAGTGCTTCTCAATATTTCTCTATAAGACTCACCCTCTCCTGGCATTGCGTAAGGCACTTACAAGGCAGAGAAGTGTGAGAAGATGGCACGTCCTCCAGCATTTCTCAGAGGAAAATAGATACCTGGAAACACCCCTGTGTGCATACTATGGCTGAGGACAGACTGGCAATGTGGGGCGGGAGAGCTCCGATTCAGAAGTGGGGGAAGGGAGCCAGTTCAAACAGCCGCAGCTGTCCCCTGTCTTCCTTCCATACTCACCCGTACGTGAGCCACTTCCCTGCCGCCTCAGATGGACACCGGCAGAAAGCGGTGTCCAGGGGCTGTCTTCTGCTTGGATCTCACTTCCCGGCTGTGTGGACGGGAAGAGGTGGGATTCAAGTGGAGGTGGCGGAGTGAAATCACTGCCACAGAGCAATGCACATGAGCGCATATGCACTCATGTGCCCAAGAGGCACCAGGCATTTCCCCCAAATTGCTGTGATGCCTATGTGCATAGGCGCCCAAGCGCCGCTTGGCGAAACTGCCCCGCCATGAGCTGCAGAGGTCGGCTTGCCAGGGGCTGCTCCACAGTGGTCTGAACGGCCATCACGCCTCCTCCCCGGCATACTCCCACGGGAAAATGGCCAGTGTGAATGGCCAGCCCCAGGGCAGTTTTCCCCCGTGGCTTTTGGTCCTGCTTGCGTTCCGAGGCAGATTGCAAGTCTGTCCTTGGCCTAAGAATTGTTGTTTAAGATTTCCACCTCACACATTATTACATGGAGCTTTTATTTCATTTACTGTGCAGTAATCTGTCTTGTACTGGCTGCTTAAATAGGGAATCTAACTTTCTGGGTAGGCAGGTGTGGGGAGATGGAGGAAAGCATGTACTGGCATTGCTTTTCTATGTTCTTGCATTTAAATTCAAGGGCACAACAGGTGAAACATCTAGAGACTTGGTTGGGGTAGAAACTAGAAGTGCTCTAGAGCATGTTATGTGCAGAGAAACTATTTTGAAAAAGCCAGTGGTGCTCAGTTTAGCCATGACAGAACCATGGTTAATTAAGTGTGATTTTCTGAATACAGGGCATACCTGTAACTATGGTTAGAGTCCATCAAACAAGATATGCTAGTTCACATCAGAAGGCTGTGTATTGTTCATGCTCCAAATGATCTTGGTAAACTGGGCCAATTGGCAATACATGGTGCCAAAAATGGAATGAGATGGTCATAAGTTAACATAGACCATCCCCTCCTGCAAAAAGAAATCCAGAAGGTCTTAACTATTTCTGTCAAACTATAAAGACAGCTGAACTTCCAAATACTAAGTTGCTTAATGGGAGAGAGGGTGCAGCAGAGATTCTCCCATAGCTCTCTTAGCCATGACCAATGTTCCCTCTAAGCTGTGGAGTCTTGTGAGCAAAAATTCTACTTTGTGAGTCACCGGCATTAAAGTTGTGAGCGAGCGATCTGGCTACTGCATAAATGAGTTTGCTCTGGAGCCCTCCTTCCTGAGCCAAGGCAAAAATGTGTGAGCCAGAGGCTAAAAACCTGTGAGCTAGCGCACACTAACTCAGCTTAGAGGGAACACTGGCCATGACTGGTTCAGAATCTCTGCAATTATCCCAGAACTATTTGAGCCAGTGCCCGCCACAGCAGTGTGCCTTTACCTTGTAGATTAAAGAGACTCAGGAGCTGTTTGGTGAGTAGGGACCTCTATATGGTAGCAGCCAGGTAAACCTGCACAGAATAATCCTACCACCTGTTACCCACTGAAATTAAGCCATGTACCTTGTACCTCTAGGTAGTTGTTCAACAGGATTATTCAGATTATTTGATTTTGCAGATAGATTTGAGGAGAGGGAGGCAGAAATCTCAGGGATGATCTCCTCTTCTTTAAGAGATATGCCAAATTGGGGGGGGGGGGAGGTTTTGAAGGCTGTATCTGATCTGGGTTCCATATGCTCTTGGTACGCCATGCCAGTTTATAATGCTGACAGTAGTTGAATAAACTGTTGTTATGGAGATCGCCAGATTGTGATATTGTGTGGTCATCCTTTTTTCTGAACAATTAGTAAATGATGTGTTGCTTCTGCAGAGATTACTGTTACAAGTTTATGTTAGAGCAGCTACTGGTAGATTTCTAAAAGAGAAGAGCTGAAGGCCATGGATGACCTTTGACCTCAGAGAAGAGTCCTAGCTAACCTTCCTCCTTAGATGGAGCTGCTACATTTTGCAATGTGTGATTTTCCTCATAACCAACAGAAACTTCTTTAATCCTCTTCCCAAACTAGGGTTGCCAAGTCCAGGTTGGAAAATACCTGGGGACTTTGGGGGTGGAGCCAGGAGAGGGCGGGGTTTGGGGAGGGGAGAGGCCTCAGCATGGTACAATGCCATAGAGGCCACCCTCCAAAGCAGCCATTTTCTCCAGGGGAGCTGATCTCTGTCAGCTGGAGATCAGTTGTAAAAGCGGGAGATCCCCAGGCCCCACCTGGAGGCTGGCAACCCTATCCCAAGCTCTAGTGCCCATGTGTATTTTATGCTGGCATCAGAAATACATAAATGGAGTAAGATTAATTATGTTTATATATAGAATCTTTTACTTAATTATAATGAACACTTTCCCTAAATTAAAAACAAAAGAAAACTTTAGAACAGGTTTTGTGGAGGAAAGGGTGGGTTGTGTATTCATGCAAGTTCTTTTGGGGACTGTATTCATATTTCTGGTGCATGGCGTGAGTGTTTACATCATTACCATCGTTACGTGAGCCTAAAAGAAAAATAATCTTGTTTTTAGCCAGTATTGGGAGTATGGCAGGGTGCTTATAAAAGATCCAAAGTGGCTTAGAGGGTAGGTATTTTTCAAAGTCACCCCTAACCTTTTTAAAGCACCCTGTCACAACTGCAATAATAGTGGCTAAAAGGGTTTTTAAAAAAAAAAAAACCTTGAAAAGGGCAGCAGTGATAAAGGCTCAGAGGTAGGCCCAGATTAATACCATCCTTGAATGAGGCTGAAATACATTGTGCTTTTTTGTTTACAGTGCAGTCCTATGTAGAGTTGTTCCAACCTTAGTCAATTGAAATAAATGGGCTTAGACTGGAACAACTCTATAGAGATCTGCTTTGTCAGTCTCTCATTCACTGTGAGTTTGGTGAGATGATTATAAGGCCCCAGGGTAACTTGAAGTGAAGAATTACTGTTGTTATTTTTTATCCTCGTTAGACATTCTGCAATGCTCACAGCCATTATGTATGTATGTATCTACAGTTTTTTTGGCCCTCCTTTATCCAGAACTGAACTCACTCAAGGCAGGTTATAATGACAATAAAAACAACATACGATTAAAAATCCATAAAAACTAACAAACATATGTAATTAAAAATTAGGTGGCCATGTCAAAAGCCCTTCTGAATGATTCTACCTTGTATGACTAATAGCCAAAGGTGGGGGGGGGGGTGTATTTCAGGATTATTTAAGGATAGAGTTGCTACTTATTTGCAGTCCACTTTGAGGCAAAGTGAATCTTGGGTGGGCAAAATCAGATCGGTCAGATGGAATCTGGAACCCCTTCAGCTGAATGCAGTAAATGGGGTGCTAGCTGCCACTTTTTTTAGGCCTGAATTTTCCTTTTCTAAAACAAGCTCTCATTCTAAACCTTTGGTTTCACAGATTTAAAAGCCTGTTATTCTTATATAAGAAGATAGAGTGCTTCAAGTGGTGTGCTGCCCCTCTAGGCTACAACCCTGTCTGGAAGAATAATTCTTTCCCTTCCCTCTATCACTGAGGAGCAGCTGGCTCTGGTTGCTTGTGCTGAAATCACAAATGCAATAAAAAGCCACAGGAAGTGTGGCTGTAAATCAGCTTTCCTGCATACTCATCAGATGATTCAGAAATCCCATACCAACATAATAAATATTGGCTTTGTGCTTTCCATACATGCCCACCAATAGCAGATGTGCATTCCCACCAATAGCAGATGTGCATTCATCCTGGATGTTCAAAGGAAGGCATTCTATACTCATTCTCAGAGACTATCTTCTTTATCATACATACATATATAAGTGCCATCAGGTTGCAAATGACTTATGCAGGGCTATTATTTTTATTTTTTTATTTTTTAATTTATCTTTATTTTTATACCCCGCCCTCCCCGCAAGCGGCTCAGGGCGGCTTACAAGGGCACCATGCCAGATAAAACATCATAAAACAAATTTAAAATCAACAATAACAATAAAAACTCCAAATTTCAAGTATGTCACAGCAGATCTCCAATAAAGTGCATACTAGTTTCCAATAAAGTGCTTCCATGCTTACAATCAGATGGCTTCCTATCAGGTTAGGAGCCCACCAACCACAATCAGGTCTGGACTGCATTCAGGGCAGGAACGCACAGGAACGGTGTTCCAGCTGGCTTCTGAGTTGGCCACACCCAGCAGAACTCATTAGCATAATAGGCCACACTCAACAGCAGAAACTCATTAGGATTGGCTACATTAGGGGTATGTGGCCTAACACGCAAATTAATTCCTGCTACAAAAAAAGCCCTGGGTTTTGACAACAAACAAGGTAAACAGAATAAGAACCAAAACGTGGGTGTGGCTAGATGACCACTCTTTGGGTAACATGGGGTGTGTGGCCTAATATGCTAATGATTTCCTGCTGTTGGGTGTGGCCTGTTATGCTAATTAGTTCCTGCTGGGCTTTTTCTACAAAAAAAGCCCTGGACTTATGGCAACCCCAGCAAGGAGCTTTCAAGGCAAATGAAAAAAGAGGTTGTTTGCCATTGCTTTCCACTGCAGAGTTTTCCTCGGTGGTCTCCCACCCAAGTACCAACCTTACTTAGTTTCTGAGATCTGAGAAGATCAGGCTATACCGTGCGCTGCCTTATCTATGCATAACCACTTTGGGATATTACAACTTGTGGAGTAAACAGGAACCACAATTGACAGGTACTTCCTGGTTTGGTGTTTCTAATGTCTGAAGTGTAAACCCCTGATCTTGTCCCTAGGGCTGGTGTCAGCATACCTTGAAGTAGAGCGCCTGCTGAGGCTAAGGGCTTCTGGTGGGGCCCACTGCCGCTGAACCACCTGCCCAAATGCCTGCCCTGCTGCCCACCTGCCTACTGTTCTCCCACCCACTTGCTTGCAAGCACTCTCCTATCCATGCTTCCAGCCATATGTGCTACCCAACATCGTCAGAGAAAGGGCATGCGGGTGATGCAGGCATCTTTGAGCACAGGCAGTAAGAAGGCTTGCAAGGAGGTAGGGGAAGGATGCACAAGCACATTGGTCGGTGGGTGGGAAGGAAGGCATGAGCAGGGGGGATGGGGGTGGGCACAGAAGGGGAAGCGGGCTTATGCACTCTCTGCCCAGGGGGCTCCCCCAAATCTGGAACCACCCCTCTGGAGCTCATGCACATCTCTACAGAGGAGATAGGTGACCCCTCAGTTTGGACACTACAGGCCACTGTGAAAACAGAGAGTGCATATCATTCAGACTTCCGGTTCCTTCTGCAGGATAGAAGATTCAAGGCCCTTCTTGGGCAGGAGTGGACCCTGGCATAGAAAACCAATTTTGAGGTAGAGGCTTGATGTGAAATATAAACTGTCAAGGCTGCAAATGTTGGCAAGAAGAGCCTTGAGAAATGTTTCACACTCACTAATGATTTATTAGTTGATCTGTCTCTTTTATTGACAGCTTCTGTGGATACATCCCTGTGTTGTTCTTCTTGTACTTCAAGAAGAATATATAATACATAGGATTCAATAGGGAGAATGTTCTTAGATTTCACGATTTCGGATATTTATGCTGAGATCATGTAATACAGTCTCTCTCAGGAGGGAGCCCCTTCCACTGCTGTCAGATTGCCCAGGAGATAGGAAAGCTAGATGACTTGCAACTGTTAATAACTAAAGGACTTTTAAAAAGAGAGAGAGAGAGAATTGTTTTGATTTGCTTTTGACATTGCATTAAATGTTTTCACCTGCACTTGAATGCGTTCTGCTTGACAAACTGTAATCCTCATCTAATGAGCACAAATGAAAAAAGATGGCTAAAATATTTTGGCAGCTGAATTTTTGTTTTGGCGAACAGTTAATGCAGCGGTGGGCAAAAAGTTTTCATCATTGTTCTTAAACACAAAGGAATATAATTAACCGTAGCACATTACAATGTTAATGTGCTTTTATTGTCCTTTGTTCAGACTGGCTTATCGCGTTGCCATCTGGTTTGCTGAATCCAACTTTCAGTTTAAAGTTTTTCAACTCTTAAATAATGTACCAAAGTGGCATGATTGTGTGTGGGTGTGTTTAACAGAAATTTATGAGAATATTCTATAAAAAAAATTAAAATCTTGTTACACAGGCTGCAGGATAGGCCAAGGAGGAGAGTCTTGTGGGCAGAATCTTACACACAGACCAGTATTTTTCTCCCCAAAAAACTTTACCTCAGACTATGTCTGAAATTCTCAGAATGTGAAAAATGCTAGTACACAGTTGGGTAACCACAATATAAATCTTTAATCTTAAGTATTGTAATTCTAAATAACAAGAGGGCTCATCATATGGCACATTGGTAGAACACATGCTACAGCATATAGAAGGTCCTAGGTTCAATTCCTGGCATCTCTAACTAAGGGTGTGATCATACGCACCCATTAGCCACGCAAGAGTGACGATTCACCAGCGGATCAAAGCAACACGATCACACCAGCACATCTGGGAAGCGTCCCACAACCGTCGTCAAGCTGTCGCAAGCCATTTTGATCTGCCAGGGAATCGGAGTAAAAAACTACTAGGGAAACTCTGGTATCAAACGGTTTGTTGTGGGCCAGAGCCAGACTTTCCCCATGTGATCACGCCAGCGCAAACTTGTGGCGTTGGGGATAGTCTGATCAGGCTATCCCAATGCCATGCTGTTGTTCTCCCCCCCCCCCCTTTCTCAGTGTGTGCATGATCAAAAGCCCTTAGGGTGGAGGAGCGATTCATCAATCCCCCGTTTAAGCAAATCGGAAACCAACCACAAAAAAAAAATAACTCGCCCGTGGTTGCGTCTGATCACACAGTGGCAAGTTGCACTGGCAGGTCCACAGACCTGTGTGATTGCGCAACTGTGGGGCAAATTGCTCTGGGGCAAAATAGCCTCAATTCCCCTCCAGATTATCTCACTCGTGTGGAAGGGACCTAACTGTAGTATACTGCCGGTAGCATACTATATTTACCTGAAAAGCAAGATGATCCTGAATTTAAGAAAATCCTCCTAAAAAAAGATAATACACAAAAGGTTTTTTTTTTTAATTATTATTTTTTATAATTGTAACTTGTGAGCAAATTTAACATGATCCCCCTCTTGAAAAAAAGCCAGGTAAACATTGGATTTTTGTTCAGGTAAATAGGGTAGGAGGGAAAAACCCTTCTCTGCCTAAGTAGTTATTTAGGGGAATTTGGTGAATGTTATTTGTGGAATTTATGGGCTTTCTCTCCAGAGACCTGCTCTTGATGGTTCACAAATAAAAATAACCACGTAAATTATCAATATAAAAACAAGCCATGAGCATAAAAACAGCGGGGGAGAAAACTGAATAGCCTAAAAAAATCCATAGTAGAGTCCTCAGGCTAGAATGAGATGATAAAAAACTAAGAAGATAGATAAAAGCTGGATAAAAAAAATCTGTTGGCCTGATGCCTAAGAGACAGTAAAGAAGGTAGCAGATGAACCTCCAGGGGGGTTTCCGTAGATGAGGTACCACCACTGAAAATGCTCTGTCTCTGTAATGCTGCTGCCAGTCAAATTAGACAATGGAGATCGATGACTTGACCTGGTTTAAAGCAGTTTTATATGCTCATATATTGTAACTAGCAGGTAAATCCCATGTAACATGAAGAACTAGGTGTCCCACACCATACAGCAAGGCCACAGCAGAATCTGCTCTTCAACGTCTCTTAGGCAGCATTCAGGAGTCTTGAACACACTGGAGAATGGTAGTGACAAGCTCAAACCTGACTTTCTCTTCTGCTCTCTCCCTCCTCCATTGCTTACATGCAGAGCTAAGACTGAATATTGTCAGCTAACCTTACTTTGTTGTGAAGCCCAAATTCAAGTGCTTCAGTAAACTGGAGTTTGTCTTATTGTTTACCCACAAGTCAATGCTCTAAACCAGGATTAAACTGTAATTTAGAATCCCAGCTTCTGAGCAAGAAACAAACTCCAACTAAGTTAGACTGATGATTTCCTAAAACTAGCAAGCTTTCAAGTTTAGCTCCACACTCAAGGGGAGGGTGAAGAGGAAGAGAACAAGCAAACAATAGATTAACCAGCCTGGAGCTTATCACAAGCTCTGGTTTGTTCATGACACGAATACAGCCTGAGAGTTGCTAGGGCTCAAGCCTGTTTGGATGTCATGCTCTCTGAAAGCCCTTATCTTGGTACTAAATGTGGAAGCATATAGATAAGGGGGGGGGGGAGCTCAAAGCCATGCTCTTGTTTACTAAAGTGGTAGGCCTGTGCAGCAACATAGCAGGAGAAACTGGATTTTGCAAAAGATTTTCTCCAAATTAAGTTCTTAGTACTCCTTTTCCTGTCACTGTGTGGACTGAGATACCTATTTTACCTGATGCTTGCTAAAATACTCCTTCATGTTTGGTAGAATGATACAGAGAGCCCTTGTGGATGATCAAACTATCCTGGGGTGAGGTGTCCAGGTCTGGGGTAGCTGGGCTGCATGCATCAACTTCACAAGTAGTAAAGAGAATTCTACCAGTTGCAAGGGGCAGATGTGCAGTAAGTTGGCTGTGTGTTTGCTAATTTCTAGACAAAAAGTCTCCAGGAGCTCAGTGTCTGGGAACAACATCGTCTGATCTGGAAATTCTTTGCCTAGTGTTTATCACCTCATCTGCTGTGTGTGAAAACAAGGCCTTGGACAACCAGATTACAAAATGATCGCATGCATACCATGGTGAGTTACCACTTGGTACAGAGCCATCTGCATCCACCCATAATTATCTGCATCGTGAGCCAAAGGCATATTTTTTGCGAGACATACATGTAATGGTTCCCTCATCCATTCAGAAGCAGCCAAAGAAGGTGCTGTTGCTGCCATGCAAATATTCTACAATGCATAATTTTTTCCGATTTAGAGACTAACTGGAGATTAACCTCTGTATTAGAAATAATAGTGTGGGGCTTTAAAGAAATGGGAGTCTCCTTTAGGTCAGGACTTGGCAACCTTCAGTATAAAGCTCTGTTGATGTGGGTGATCAGGTAGCAATCCATAGCTATGGTTTCAACTGAACAGTATTCATTCATTATGGTACGTTCTTTTGTTCCTAAGGAAGGAACCTAAATAGAGGGACCTAATTGTTGAATGTTATGCATTAGACAATTGATACTACTTTATATTGGGAAATAATTCCATTTTCCTATGTGAGGGATGACGGGCACTTTAGCATTAATTGATGCTGGATGAAATCACTGGGAAACATATTGTTCTATACAGCATTTGGACAAATCCATTGATTTTGTCACTAGTGGTCTTTTATGAAATGTACCTTGATTTATTTGCACTATGATTCTCCTAAATCAGTGGAGGGTAACCTTTTTTTAACCAGTGTGCCAGTGATCACAATACTATCAAGTATAAGTCTTCCGTGATAATAATTCTGTTAGGACTTTTGTCCAATAATCAGAAAAATCAGAGTAATGAATCTTGCTTTTCTGGAAAGAAGAGATTGCTTCTTTTGGTTTAAAAGAAGTTTATTACTAAAGGGAAAAGGTAAACGGGATTAGCTACAAATAAACAAAACATGCTTTCTAAGGAGCTGCATTGTGCTCCATCTTCACACTAAGACATACTGATAGAGAGTGAGAGATTGTAATGGAGGATCTCTCCTTCTTCTTGACCCCTGAAAGGAAACACCTGATATCATTGACCAATTAGCAAGACAGTACACCTTTAGTTTTCCCGGGTCTACAGTCAATTGGCCAGCTGCCAGGTATCACTTCCAGGCTAACATAGGTAAACAAACAAGTTGCATAGTTAACCCTATAATGACTGAATTTCTCAGGCCTTGCATTACATGCTCATTTCTCCAACAAATTCTACACGGGTAGCCAAGTTGAGCTCTAGCAGCAAAATAAAACAGGAGTCCAGTGGCACCTTAGAGCTGCACACCAAGCTTTTCATAAAGTGGGTGGGGCCACTGTAAGGCAGGGTTATTGGCTTCCCTTTTTCAAATGAAAGTCCACTGGAGGATGAGGAGGACTGGTAAGCAGCTGGGATTTCCTTAATTAATGTGTAGCTCCATTCCCCATTCAGGATTTTCTTCTTCCCAGGAGGTGTGAAGAGGGAGATGTTGCATTTGGCTCCCCCTAGAGAGGCAGCCATTTTGGGTTTGGCTCTGCCCCCTGCAGCAGCCATTTTGCAGTGGTGCACACCACCCCTCTTAACATTCCAAAGGTGCCTGCAGCTTCAAAAAGATAGGGTACCCCTGCCTTAGAGACTATTTTAGCATGCGCGCTCATGAGTGTTCACTTCATCAGATGTAATGTCAGGTATTCAATTCTCTAGTATAGTAACCACCCTGAGCTTGTTCGCGGAGAGGGCAGGGTATAAATAAAATTATTATTATTATTATTATTATTAATAATAATAATAATAATAATAATAATAATAATAGTAACTGTTTGCACCAACAGAATAGAGGAGCAGGCAGCAGTGCCATTTGAGAGAGGAATGTATGGCTCAACTAGGATATGACAGGGATGAAACTGACAAATTTTCAAATGGCCAGGAAACCAGAATCAAAAGCTAAGTTGGAACAAGGTTTGCAAAGAATGGGGTTTTTTATTTACTACGTTTTAATGTGGAGATTAACTTGACAGACCATACCAATTGCCACAGTTCTACCTCCATAAGGTACAGCAACATGGAGAAGGGGCGTGAATTAATAACTTAATCTGTCTCAGCACTCAGCATCATAGAAGAGAAAAAGGAAACAGGGCTGCTAAGAGCCACCATGGGCCCCCAGACAAAGATTCCATCTTCCCCCCCAATATAACCCTGATCCAAATCAAATGTCATAACAAAATGCACAGATCACTTGGCTTCCTGTTACCATGAATCTACAATAATAAAAGACTTGGCCTGTCTGTCAATGTTTGTTTGTTTGTTTACTTTATTTATATCCCACCTTTTCCCCCAGTGGGGACCTAAAGTAGCTTACATCATTGTCCTCCCTTTTATCACCACAACAACCCTGTGAGGTAGGTTAGGCTGAGAGTATGTGACTGGCCCATGGTTGCCCAGCTAACTTCCATTGCACCATGGGGATTTGAACCTGGGTTTCCTATATCCTATTCTGACACTTTAACCCTCTACACTACACTGGCAGGTATAACTCATCAGAGAATAAAGATAGGAGACTCAAAATTGGCCACCAGCTTCAGGATGATTGTGGAAATTTCATGGCCAAAACTGAAAGGCATGGGAAAATCCTGGCCCAGGTGAGACAAACCACCACCACACCATGCTATTTGCAACTGAAGTTAAGGGTCTGTGGCAGGGATAACTCAGAAAATAATGCTACCTGTTTGAAAACTGGCCACTAACCCTAGAATGATGATGCAAGTTACAGTGTCAACATTTTTCCTAAAGGAAGGTGTATTTTTTTCCCTTTACCACCCATAAATGCCAATTTTATTTGTGGAAGAAACAATTTCCTATGATTTCAGGATATTCTGGAAAGTACTTGCTTTGTATCTCAAAAACACTGGGTGACTATAAAAATATTTTTTAAAAAAACTTTTGCATTCCCTAGATGTATTTTTAGTTTCTTATTGCTTTCTAGAGTATTAAACAATGAATGAATGAATAAATGTATTATATAGTGTTTAATCAATTCTGCTATTTTCAGGTAAATATCATTGACAGAGAAAGTCAAAAGGACCAAAAATTGAATATTAGTAGTCCCACATATCCATAATCTCAAGGTTGTTCCCAAACATGGCATTCTTGGGGCCGTGGTGTCAGTGATCCTTGCAAACTGTATGGTATTCGTCAGTAGTTTGCATGAGGATCTGCTTCACATGTTAATAAACCCCTACATAGAAGACACTTCTGTATAAGGATTTGTGGGAGATTCTTATACATTATACAGTTCTTACTGCTCAGTCATCCAAGGCCGTGATCACACGGCACCTTAATTCCGGATAAAGTCCCACTGGACTTTAATCCGGGATGTTTTAATTCGGGTTGGGATGATCACACATCCCAACCCCGGCGGTGGTGGCAGCTGGGGGAGGCAAGGCGAGGGCCACCCACACGCCCGCTCATGGCTCTCCTCGCCTTGCCCTGCCCCCGGAATTGCCAAAAAGGAGACACACGGTGAGATAGGGATGGAGGGAAGTGAGGAGGGGAAAGGCGGAAGTGGAACTGGCTGGCTGGCTGGCTGGCTGGCTGGCTGGCTGGCTCGCCCCGCGTTCCACTCCAGCCCCAAGCCCCGCCGGCCACCGCCTGATGAAAAATCAGGGAGAAGAGGAGAAGCATGCCGGGGGGGGGGGGGCAGGTGGCAGCTGGCGTGACTTGGGGCCCAGAGCGGAGTGCGGGGCATTTTTTCCCCTTTCTTGCACTTGGGCGCTTGAGTGCCCAAGTGCAAGAAAGGGGGATCCGGGATTGAGCCCGCTTCGGTGCGGGAGTAGCCGCTGCTGGTCTGAATGGTCCCTTTAAATGCTGGAGGAAACAACAGTTTCTCCTGCTTTAAAGGGCCGTGTGAACACGGCCACATACACACACACACACACACAAACCAAAACACATTTTGTAATGTGTAAAGCCGTCCTGATCCTGTTCTAGAGATGGTGTGTGTACCAGGGAGAACTCAGTTTATCTATTTAGAACATTTTTATCCTGTTTTTCCTTTAAGGAACTCAAGGTGGCATGTGTGGTTCTCCCTGTTATTATTCTTACAACAACCTTGTGAGGTAGGTCTGATCAAGAGAGAGAGAAAGAAACTGGCCCAATGTTACCCAGTAAACTTCATGGCTGGGGGGTAGGGTTTGAACCTGGATCTTCCAGGCTGTAGTTCAACCACTGCACCACACTTGCCATCTAGGAATCACTTCTTGGCTGCTACCCAAACTGATAGCATTTTTGGAAAGGTGAAGTGGGTAGAGGCTTCCAGTGTAAATTTTGCCTGGCCCACTGAGCTGCATGAAGTAGGATGTGAATCCAGTTCCCACTGACAGTAAATGAATTAGAAATTCTTTTCTAATTATCCCTTATGACTTCCTTCCTCTTTGGTGGTTCTACCTAGGACACAAAACACTAAAGTTACCTCCCCTCTTCCCCATCACAAAAGGCTATTGTATCTAAAGTAAAACCAAGTCTATAATAGCTACAGCTTCTATTCTTTACTAGTCCAATTAACATGACCTTGTACCAAAAGCCTCTAATTCGTTCTGCTAACCTTGCTAAAGTGGAAGCGACACCAAGGTACTAAAATTTGATATTTTCCCCTGCTGCTTATTCTGATATTTTAGAAGGATCGAAGATTTTACAGCCTCTTTTCAGACAGGTGCTGTTTTCACTCACTCACTGCCTTTCTGGTCCTCCTACCCCCATGGAGGAGTTACCAGTATATAACAAAACCAAAACTTTGTACTTGCAAATTTTGACAAAACTTGAAATCTCACTTTTGTCACTTAACATCATTTTTGTAGTAATAGTATTAGGTCAAATCATTACAATTATGCCTATGCAGTTGCAATCTAATTGACTGCAGAATCTTGAAACAAGACTTTGATAATGAAGAGTCATGAAAGGCTGTGCTATAAACATCTCAGTGATGACAGCACAGAAAAGCAGGCTTTTTAAAATGTTGCTTGGTGCAGAGAGTCAGGGATGCTCAGAGTTTATCTTCCCTGGAGAGAAGAGCTCAGGTGATTGGCTGCTCTGCTTACTCTCTGATTGGCCAGCATCAGCTGAGATAGAAAATAAAAACAGCTGATCTGGAGGGAAAAGAGGTTTTTTGGCAAATTCGTCTTTTGAAATCTAACATCTGAATCAGTAGCCAAAGGGTGGCTTCTGAGGAAAGAGACATTTGGGAGTCAGTGTTTTCTGACAGGCAATAGTCAGAAAAGTACTTCTATAGAAAGAAGAAAAAACCCATTGTCTAAATATATTAACACTGCTCTGAGGGAGAACTTAGATTCTCAGTCAGAAAGCTACAGAACCACTTTATGCAGACAAAGGGTACTGGAGAAGGATTCGGCAACAACAGCTGGGAAGTTAGAGAGAACTCCCAGACAAGCCAAATAGTAAAAGGAGTTATTGCTTCTTAGAGACAAGGAGAATAACATCCTGCCAGTAAAGGGGCTGGGAAGAGAATCCTGGTCTGTGATAAAGGGGAGAAGCTTAGACACCTCAGGAGCTAATTAAAAGCTGTTTTAGCTAAAGAAAGACCTGTAATATCTGAAGGAAGAAATCTAGAAGCATCATTAAGAACTGTGTTGTGCTGAAATATACTAAACAAAGTACCTCTCAAAGAAAGAAATAGAAAGCCTTGAAACAAAACTACAAATACACTCTCTTGAATGTTCTAAGAATTCAACTCTGTAAATATTAGGAAGTTTTTACCTCAGCAATCTCAAAACCTTGATTTGCCTCAAGTGCCATTTCTCAAGGGTTTACAAAACTGGACAGCTTCTGTATTTTCAGTAAAGTTCCTGAGCTGAGAAAAAGCCTAAACTAAAAATCTCAAACAGGGTGGGACAGTCAAGTCTTTTATGACAAAGAATATATACATGCTACTGTAGGGCAACTCAGGCTCTGAGGGGAACTGAAGATTTGATGGGAAAAATCTGCCAGACAGTTGAGGGGTTCATCATATCAGTCATATACCATGATACAGAGATGTACACATCTCTGCCTGTACAAACACTGCAGCTTGACCCATGTTCAGCATTCCTCTAGTCAATTAAGCTATCCACAGGATGGGCAGTAGCTGTCAACCAATAAGCAACAGGGCCAGCTGCCCTGGGCCCCATGCTGAGAAGGCTTTCTGATGGAGGGAGGCAGCCAGTTTAATGGGCAGCCAGCTTCTGGAGCCAGCAGCTTCTATTCACCTCACACAAGGTAAGGCCCGCCTCTGTCTTGAACCCCAATGGCAGGAGGGTGGTTAGCCCAGTGGGGTGCGGGTGGTAGTGACACTAGGTCCCCATCATGGATTTTTGCCCAGAGTCCCAGAATCACTAACATCACTTCTTAGGATGAGGGAAGGATTTAGCTCCCCACATCAAGCATCCAAGCTGCATTTTGAACGGGATCCTCTGCCCTTATTTTTCAGTGTAATTTGGGCACTTCTCTGTTTAGACACATGGAATTAACTGCCAGCATATCTCACATAGCATTCTGGATGTACAGATGAGAACTCATACAAGGAGGTGTGCATTTTTGCAGGTCTCACCCACACCAGTGCCATTTTCATTGCCCCAGTCCTCTGCAGCCACCATTTCTCCCTTTCCTGTGTCACCAGATGGCTTTTCTGGGCTTTTTGTACTGAGCTATAGCGATATGCCACTGACTGATTTTAAGCTATATATCAGCCAATAAACATAACACCCTCCTAGGTTAAAATCAGTAATTTGGATATTGCCATACCTTAATGCTATAGGGCAGGGGTGGGCAATTTTTTTGGCTCGGGGGCCACTTTGTGGGAGCAGAGGTTAGCGGAGGGCTGCACCTTTTAAAATGAGTGCATTCATTAGTTAACTTTGCATTTCAGAAAAGGTATAAATTGCATCATAAAAATCAATAAATATGAATTAAATAAAATAGTGGTAGTTTTATTCAATTTATTTATTGTGCTAATTTCATATCATCTATAGCTGCAAGCACATTTAATTTTAGAATCAGTTTAATGAGACAAATGTACTCTATCACACCACGTGGCCGACTGTCTTGGCGGGCCGCAAAAAACTCTGTGGCGGGCCGCATGTGGCCCCCGGGCCGCAATTTGCCCACCCCTGCTATAGGGAAATATCAATTATTAATTAAATAAAAACACCAGAAAAATCCTGGAAAAAGGTCCAGTGGTGTGGGGAAGGGGGGTGGTAACTATGTGGGGCTGGGGCAAGGGAAGCATGGCAGAAACTACCATGCTTAATTGTAGCTGTGAATTACATTCTCAGTAGCAGTAGAGGGAACACAGAAAAGAGTTGCGGGGAGGATGCAGCCTTACACTTCCTATTGCAGTTTCGAGACTGCTGGAAAGCTGCCCCTGATATATAAGGCTGTAGTATGTTTCTGTTGTCTTGCTAACCTGTCAAATCCAGGAGTGAGATCCTAGTCCAGTTACACCATAAAGATCAATAAGATTTCCTGGGTATAGGCTTTCGAGAGTCAAAGTTCCCTTAGTCAAATCAGAGTTTTTACCCTGGAAATCTTGCCGGTCTTTAAGGTGCTAATGGACTTCAGTCTGGCTTCTCTACTACAGGCCACTGAAGCTACCCACCCCAAACTGCCAAATCCAGAATAATCCTGGAGTGCAGTGCTCCAGGTAGGGTTGCCAAGTCCGGGCTGGAAAATACCTGGGGACTTTGGGGGTGGAGCCAGGAGAAGTGGGATTTAGGGAGGGGAGGGGCCTCAGCATGGCACAATTCCATAGAGTCCACCTTTCAAAGCAGCCATTTTCTCCAGAGGAGCTGATCTCTGTCAGCTGGAGATCAGTTGTAAAAGCGGGAGATCTCCAGGCCCCACCTGGAGGCTGGCAACCCTAGCTCCAGATTTCACCATGATGGGCAAAAATAGATCCTTTTCAGTGCTGTCATACCTTTCATAAGTGCTATCAACGCAGCTAAGGTCTGTGTATCTGGGGACGTAGCTGATAATGTTGGAGATGGCACTATGGCTGTGAAGCAGCCATGCAAAGCTGAGGACCCAGGTCAAATGACACAGCCTTTTGCATATGGCTCTTGTTTATGGGAACATGGAAGGTGTTATGAGAACATTGGTGCTGGGAAAGAAAGCAGGTGAAATTGTAAACAAAAGTACAGAAAAGTTCTCTTTATGCCACTCTCCCCTCCCTTGTGGAGTAGGGTACCTCCTCTGACTGAGTAGAAAGGTATAAAGGGTGTAGTATAAAGCAGGTCTTAGGGGTTCTGTCCTTTCTCTCTTCATTCTTCTTCCCTGGTTCTGTTGGAGTGGATCTTTGGACCAGTCTTTGGATAGGTAGCTAGATATGAGAACTGCTTTTGAAATTTATATTAATTTGGAAGGCTGGGCTTTCAGTTATCTGGGCTGGAAGCTGATACAGAGGGCAGAATGTTAGAGACTGAACTGAATGGTTAGGGATCCAGTTCAACAAATACTGCTGTTAGTTTTTATGAATTAATTTACTTTTCTAATGCTGCAATCTTTTGGACACTTACTTTGAGCAAACTTTCTTAGGATTGTGAAATATACTGTTAAGTTTGTAAAATGCATCTTCATATCCTCTTGTCCTGTACTTTTTTGGGGGGTGAGTAGGATTTATTCCATTTTTGTGGTGCTCCCAGCAAAACCATTAATGCTTTTGTCACTTCCCCACAAAGGCAGGATCACTGTTGCTGTCAATCACCAGGAATAAACCCATGCAATTCGTTTGTGGTTGTTTGGATCTAAGATGTTATCATTGAATAGCTTCACTGGATCAGTTAGTGGGGGGATAACTTATCATTTCCCAACATGCTTTGTGGGGTTTTTAAAACTGTATTTATATTCCATTTTTCTACTTAGAGAACTCTGGGTAATGTACAGAATAAAAAAATGAACAACGAAATAAAAAATTAAAACAATAAAACCAATAGTAGCAGCATAAATCCATGAAAATTCTAAAACCCCATCTAAAATAAACTAATAAAAGCATCAATAAAAACTAGGCAAACAAAATGCAGTGAGCCAATAAAATTTAGAAATGAATCAAATAAAAATAAAACAGCAACAATAGGACAGTTAATTGGACTGAGACCAATAAAATCTGAAACTGCTGAGCCAACATCAGATGTGAGAAGTACTGGAGTTGGGAGGCCAGTAAGGGTGAAAACAGCATTGTAGTTTATTGCAGGATTGGATGGTACATGCTAACCCCGGGCTTCGCACCCGCTTTTATGCCAGTCAGAGATAATCCCCCGACCTTGCCCAAATGTCCGGATAGGACCTTAAGTTCACGGTTGCAGTTCATAGGCTCCCCTGGGGGGAACCTAGGTACAGGATTGGTGGATGTTCAGGATCCAATCATCTATTGTCCTACCTGGCCTAAGCTCAGGTAGGTTCGGACCATGTGCGAAGGTCCACGTAGCGGTTGCCATTGTGGAAGCACATGGCGACCGCAGCATCAATACACAACAAGATGCTAGGTTCATTCCTATTCAAAAATCTTCTGGAATGACAAAATCTCTGCCAGCCTCCAGAAGTCCTGCTATGGAGGTCCCAAAGCTTGGTGGCTGAAGTGAAAGAGCTGTTCAGCATGTCCCACCAACCTTACTTTAATCGAGGCAGGAACATAGAAAAGAGCATCAGCAGCTGATCTTAAGGTACAAACTGATTTATATAGGTGAAGGTGGTCTTTCAGGTACACTGGGCCAATGCCTTTTAAGCACAATTAATTAGTTGATGTTAGACTGGAGAAGTACAGTCTCTGTGGTGAGTCTGTTAAAATCCCAGATTCCATACTCTGCATCGCTGAATTTCCCCAAAAGTATTCAAAGGCAGTCCTATGTAGAGTACATAGCAATAGTGTAATCTGGATATTAGCAAAGTCTGCAGAAATATATGGGTTGATATGTTCACACATACATACGTGGGATATGTATTAAAGAAATATGTATTAAAGACTTGTAGCCTAGTTACGTGACATAATCTTCCTACTATAGGTGCTCATAAAATGGTTTAAAGGCATGTGGACACAGTAACCCATCTGGGACCAGCTAATGTCTGCATGGTAAATGCTTCTCTGAGAAATTTGAATGAAGGATGGGTGAAGAGTACTGGACTCAGGAGACCAGGAATGGTGAATTCATGAAGCCTTTATTGAGTGATTCAGCATGCCCAGTAGATGGACAGAACAAGCATGCTTCCAGGGCTCCAGGGCCCTCATTATATGCTGGCTGGAGCCACACCTCCGGCCGCACCCAAAAGACCTGATAGGGGCTTAACATATGCACATGTTTGTCATAGGTTCCCTGGAGGAGCCTTTGATTGCATTGGGTCCTCAGGGAGAACCTAGGTCCCACATTGGTAGAGGCTTTCAATCCGGATGTCTATTGTTCCTCCAGATTCAAGCTCCCCTCTCTGCCTGACCATGTGCTTTGGCCATGCGGCAGGCGCCATTACCTGGGAGCACATGGCAGGCTGGTTGCTACACAGAGCATACTACATTACACCCCTCCCCTATAGTCCGGACTGTCCCTTGGCAAACATAGTCTCTGAGGTGTGCGGGACGTTTCCGTTCTCTGGTCGAGCAGCACAGGGTCACCGGAGCCACCGGTGTAGGGAGCGGAGATTCGGGGATATCTGCCTTGGGCTGAGCTGGGTCTGGTACTGGTGCAGGGACAGCAACTGGAGTGATGTCCGGGTGGCTGGCTTCTGTGGGGTCCTCCTGCAGAGTCTCGGCCAGTCGTGGGGCAGGCAGATCGTCTGTCTCGGGTACCTCAGGTTCTGCATCTGGGAAGTCCAGCCCTGGATCATCCGCGGAGAAGGCGTGCAGGCGGCGGCAAAGTTGGTCCACGTGGCGCCTCCACTGTTGTCCTTTCTTGCCCATGACTTCATAGGAGAGGGGTCTGGTGACGTGGATAATCCGCCCCGGCAACCACAGGGGGCCCCGGGCGTAGTTGCGGACGTAGACTGGGTCCTCTGGCGCGAACCCTCTGGGAGCTTTGGGGACGTTGGATTCTTTGGAGGTGGCCAGCGCCCGATCAGGGTGGAGCCGGTCGAGCTGGGTTGTCAGCCGGCAGCCCACGAGCAGCTCTGCGGGGCTGTGACCGGTAGCCGAGTGAGGGGTGGTGCGCTGGCCGAATAGGAAAGCCGTTAACTTAAACTCCAGATCCCCCTGGTCCATGCACCTCAGCACCTCCTTAGTGGTGCGGACCATTCGCTCTGCTTGGCTGTTCGTGGCCGGGTGAAAAGGGGTGGATCTCACGTGCCAGATGCCATGGAGCGCCACAAAGCGCTGGAATTCTGCGGAGGTGAAAGCCGTGCCGTTGTCCGAGATGATGGTGTCCGGCAGGCCGTGGGTGGCAAAGATGCGCCACATTGCTCGAATGGCAGCTTCAGAGGAAGTGGCACGCACAGGAACAACTTCCAGCCACTTGCTGTAGCTGTCGACTAGAATAAAGAAAAGCTGCCCCTGTACCGGGCCCACAAAGTCCACGTGGAGCCGGGACCAGGGGCATTGGGTGGACTCCCAGGGCGGACAGGAGTGTGTGGAGGGTCCGGACGGGTCTCTTGGCACTTTTCGCAGCAGCGGACCCGGTCCGCTATCTCCTTGTCAAGGCCTGGCCACCAGACGTAGTTCTGGGCCAGGGCCTTCATTCGTACTACCCCAGGGTGGTGCTCATGCAGAGCGGTCAGCACTCGCGGGTGGAGGGGTTCCGGAATCACTACCCTCAAGCCCCAGAGTAAGCACCCCTTGTGGGTGGAGAGTTCTGCGCGCCGTATTGAGAAGGCCGCGAACTCAGGGTCCGGATTCTTGGGCCACCCCCTTCCCACCCAGTCGGAGACCCGGGAGAGTTGACGGTCCCCGGCCATGCGCCGGGCCACGTCCCATACCTGAAGCGGCCGGTCCAGCAGGTCCTTGAGCAGAGCAACGTGGTAAGCCGGAGCTTGGTCGGGGTCGCAGGAGGGCAGCGGAAGGCGGCTGAGTGCATACGCATGGCCCATGGCCTTTCCTGGGCGATGCACCAAGTCATAGTCGTACCCCGCAAGGAAGATGGACCATCGGAGGACTCGCGGGGACAACATTTGTGGTGTGCGGCGATCCGGGGCAAGGAGGCCCAGAAGAGTTTTGTGGTCCGTGGTGACCATGAACTTACACCCATACAAGTAAGTATGGAACTTTTTGACCCCGGCCATGATCGCAAGTGCCTCCTTGTCTATCTGAGCATAGTTCCTTTCGGCCAGGGCTAGGGTCCGGGAGTAATATGCGACTGGGACCTCCTGGCCGTCCGGCAGTTTGTGACCCAAAACTGCCCCCACCCCATAAGGAGATGCGTCACAGGCCAATACGATGGGCAGGGCTTCGTCGAATTGGGCGAGGACCGCATTGGACATTAGGAGGTCCTTGATGCCCTGGAAGGCCGCCGCCTGCCGGGGACCCCAAGTCCAGGTGGCGCTTTTGTCCAGGAGCCTGTGTAAGGGCTCAGCTACCGCCACCTTGTGGGTAAGGAAGGCGTGGTAGAAGTTGATGAGTCCCAGAAAAGACTGCAGCTCAGCCTTGGACTTGGGGGCCGGGGCATCAGAGATGGCCTTCACCTTGTCCTTAGTGGGGTGAATTCCCTGGGCGTCCACCTTGAAGCCGAGGAAATCCACCGCAGGCACCCCGAGGAGGCACTTCTCGTGTTTCACCTTCAGGCCGGCATCCTGGAATTGCTGGAGGACAGAGCATAGGTGGGCCGAGAAAGTCTTGATGTCTGGAGCCGCGATCAGGACGTCGTCGAAAAAGGGCTGCACTCCTGAAGTGCCTTATTGATGGTGCACTAATAGTCCGCGCAGATGCGGATGTCCCCGTTTGCCTTCATTGGCGTCACAATCAGGGTCTCCCATCGGGCGTGGGACACTGGTTCTAGTACACCCTGGGCGACCAACTTATCAAGCTCCCGCCCGATCTTGGGCTGCACTGTGAGCGGCAGATGGCGGACCGGTATGCCCACAGGCCGGACCGCGGGGTCAAGGTCCAGGGTGATGGGTGGCCTCGTATAGGAGCCCAGTGCCCCGTCGAAAACCGCTGGGAATTCCTCACAGATGTCGGCAAAATCTGTGGGCCGCAGGCTGTGTACCCCGGTGATGCCCAGCCCTAGGGACTGGAACCAGGAGAGTCCCAGCAGGCTTGTGAGGTTGCCCGCCACCACCAGGAGGCCCAAGCGTCCCATAAAGTTCTTAAATTAGACCCAGAACTTGCCCAACCCCCTTATCGGTATCGGGTTCTTCTGAAAGTCCCGCAGGGTTAGGCCCTGGACTTTCCGAAGTCGGGCCCCCCCCGTGGGGCAGACCTGTGGAGGGTGGACTCCGAGATTATGGAGTAGGACGACCCAGTGTCTACTTCCATTTTTTCAGGGGGTCCCCTCAATCAAAACTGAGACCTTAATTTTGTTGGGGGGCAAGTTCATTACCTGCTCTGTCTTGTGTTGGTGGTGGGTTGCTGCTGTCTGGAGGAGTTTGGCGGACTCCTGGTGCGTGGCTTGGGTGCAGCGGTTGGAGCGGGTGCGGCAGGCCCAGGCGATGTGGCCCTTCTTGCCACATGACTGGCACTCTGCTTCCCAGAAACTAGCGCACGTGGAATGTTTGGAGTGTGGCATCGCTGAGCAGGAAGCCTTCTCACCCGAGTTGCGGGACCCCTGTCCTGGAGACCGGCGTTGTACCTGGAGTGTCTCGTCATCCTCGGAAACATCGGAGTCTGCAGCAGCCTTGGTCTGGTGGGCGGCTGCGGATGTGCCTAGCTTCTCCTGCTGAGAGACCTCAAAGGCGCAAGCCGTGGTTAGCATCTCGTCCAGGGTGGCTGTGGAGTTGGCCATCAGCTTCCTTTGAAGCTTGGGGTCGCGGACCCCACACAGGAACGCGGAGTATAGCGTGTCCTCTACGGCCATGAACTTGCACCCCACCAGGAGATGGCAGAGGGCTGCCAGGTAATTGGAGGCAGACTCATCCTTCTGCTGCAGCCAGCGGAAGAACTTCATCCGCTGCGTGTTCTTGGAGGGTCTCGGCGAGAAGTGGTTCCTTAGGACCGCCATGATGTCATCGTACGTGGCCTCCACTGGGGTACGAGCGGAAAGCAGGCTGCGGAGTAACTTCAGCGTCTTTACCCCGCATGAGGCCATGAGCCAGGACTTCTTCTTCCCAGCATTCGTGATGTCCTGTGCGTCGAAGTAGGATGTGAGCTGGTCCGTCCAGGCTTCCCAGTCTTTGGGGCAGGCTGGATCGAATGGGTGGGTGGTTCCCAGAGCGGTGGCTATTCTGGGATGTGCAGCAGTGTGTTGAGCGAGATCCTCGGGAGCTGATGGTGGTGCGGTGGCGCTGGAGCCAAGCAGGGCCAGTGGCTGACGGATCTGGTCTGGGCTCAATGCGGTGCTGGTGTCGGCCAAGGAGTTGCTCATCGGGATCCCACCCTCGTCACCAGTGAAGAGTACTGTACTCAGGAGACCAGGAATGGTGAATTCATGAAGCCTTTATTGAGTGATTCAGCATGCCCAGTAGATGGTCAGAACAAGCATGTTTCCAGGGCTCCAGGGCCCTCATTATATGCTGGCCGGAGCCACACCTCCGGCCGCACCCAAAAGACCTGATAGGGGCTTAACATATGCGTATGTTTGTCATAGGTTCCCTGGAGGAGCCTTTGATTGCATTGGCTCCTCAGGGAGAACCTAGGTCCCACATTGGTGGAGGCTTTCAATCCGGATGTCTATTGTTCCTCCAGATTCAAGCTCCCCTCTCTGCCTGACCATGTGCTTTGGCCATGTGGCGGGCGCCATTACCTGGGAGCACATGGCAGGCTGGTTGCTACATAGAGCATACTACATTACAATGGGACACAAATAAAGCGATTAAATAAATGACACTGCCCATCTTGTACACCAGACAAAGGGTCTTTCAGTCTGGGTCTTTCACAAAACATTGATAGCTTTACCATTGACTTTACAAATCACACACAAAAACAGTTTTCCCAGCATTAATAAAATGCACTGTACAATATTGTAGGAAGCACATATATGTGTATGTATGTTATATATTTGTTTTGCTTAGAAGAGCTGTCTGATGTAATCTGCTTTCTTTTGGGCTTGGAGTGACAAACATACGACTTTATGCTGCAGTGGGTTTAAGGAACATATAAACAGGAAGCTTAAAGAAACACATTGTATACACAGTTGCCCTTTTTTAAAAAAGTATTTCTGTTTGCTACTTTCCGTGCTGTTAAGATGCTTCTTTGTCCTGCTAGAAACAGTTTCAGCCAAAAGTCTGTAGGGGGTGTAGGAATCATGCAGGAAGATTCTTTAGAGAGAGATACTTCAGTTTTAGATCAACTGATGCATTTTTTTACAAGGGTAACGTGTTTTTGTTTTTTGTGTACTAGTTCAAAAACCATTCGCATGACTAAAAGAACAATTTATATTTAAAGTTTTAATTTCTCTTTGGAGTTATGTTTTTAGAGGGTTTGCTAGTGATTTCAATTAGTTATCATGAAACCAACACTTTGCTAAGTTGAGCAAAACTGATATCTGGAAATGCCCAGCAAATTCAGCTATAGTAATTTTTTCACTATGTCAAGGACATAAGACCTTAAATTGTGACACATTCCCAAGTGTTGTACTCAAATATGTTGTACTCAAACCAGAAAGTAATTTGGGGTATCTTAATGCAGGACAGCACTCTTTGCAGACCTTCTCCTGCAGACATTCTACACAAGTGAAAAACAGAAAGGCAGTTTTGAATGGGCATAGGTCATGTTTCTGACATAGTTTTGCATGTACTTTTATCAGGTTTCTAAACCAATTGATGGCCAAGCAGTAAAGTTGGCTAACAGTCATATTACAACCTTTCTGAATCTTATACATGATTCAGTTGCACATTTATTGTGGCATAATTTATTGTGACCTATTGCCTATTACTGGACTAGCGGACAGGTACACATTGGCATGGGGGGTGGAGAATCAAAAGGAAAAGAGAAGTAAAAAGTACAGACTGAGACATTTCTATGCAAAGCTCATATGCACGGAAGATAAGCCCAATGACCATTCACAGCAGAAGGTGATAACACAGTCTTGCTAGCCTTGGTAAGCTTATTTAGTACCTGCACTGGGAATGGAGCCAGTCTTCCAACTTAGCTTCTTGCGTTTCATTGCCTTTTGACCCCACTGTTTACATTTGGGTTTTTTTTCTTGTATCAGTATATATGTTGGTATCTGCAAACTGAGACACATTTCAGGCAGCCCACAAAAGCTGCAATACATTTTTTAAAAATCTTTAAGGTGCCACAAGATTCCTTTTCATAAAACCAGTCGTCATCCCAAGATTTGGTTTTTTTTTTCATTGAGTCCTAAGTGCAGAATGGAAGGCAGCAAGAGACCAATCAAAACTTCAAATGCTGAGAAATTTTTATCAAATGCATAAATTAATTTGGATTCTGAAACTACAAAATCTAATTGCCCTTTCAAATCATTCTGTTTTAAATGCCCATCAAATTACTAAAAGAAACAGGTTCAGTTCAGGTGCGACACCAGCCTGTGGGATATATGACACAAGATACTTGAAGATCCCGCATTAAATCTCTAGAGCTTTTAATGCTCTGGCTTATTTTGGATAACGGTATGGTTTTATTGTATTGTTTTAGTTTAGTCAAGCAGGTCTCTGAAGAAAAGGCATATAATTGTTCTAACCAATAAATACATCACACACATTTCTAAGTCCTCCCTCTTTACCAAACATTTTTTGCAAATATTTAAATTTTGATTAAATGTGCATTTAATTGAATGGTGCTTTAAAATAACAAGAGTGGACAGTCTTCTTGAAGCATGGGCAAGAACTACGATGTACTACTGCATCGGCACTGAGATTGCTGATAAGTACAACTGTCAATTGTATTGTGAAAGTGAGACAAGATTGGCCTCACTCTCTTGGGGGGGGGGGAAATGTTGGGTGACTTGTTTGTTTCCATGGTATGCAGCCCAGCTCCATTCACGTGAGTTCTCCACTGTCTTGCCTTTTTAATGAAGGATCCTTTGTTACTTCTTTGTGCTTCAGTGTACTTTTCGGAGCTGCAAAGCATTTGCAGAATGTCATAAAATATCAGCTCTATCATGAGATTTTTACCTTACCATCATACTGCCTCCTAAGCTGTATAAACAGTACATTAGTTCTGGGTGGTGCCGGCAATGTCTGGCACTGCACATTTTCTCCTCTTCTTTGCTAGAACTTTCAGAGTCTCATGCCCATTACGTAGTCTGATATTCTTCTAGGGACAAAGTTCAGGCAATGAAATGTCTCTGGGCTCTCTCCTCTCCCACCAACCTCTCTTAAATGAATAGGGTGTAGCAAGGAAAGGTAGGCATGGACTGGAGGAGCATGGGCTATTTTTTAGAGTTTATGTTGTAGCATAGTGGCTAAAATAATAAACTGTCCCAGGAAGATTAATTTCTGCAAGAAACATATGACACCAATTTGCATGAGTTTCATTGCTTGACTAAATCTTTGCATTCTAATCTCAAGGTGTTGGTGTTTACCTCTTAAAATCCTGTATGATTTTGGCTCTTGAGTGTCTTCTCACATTTGTACCTTCTTGCTCTTTAACATTTGGCATACAGAATCTTTTTGTGATACCACCAGCTGTTAGGTTGGTTGCTAATGTTGAACAGGGTTTGTTAGTTCAGAATCAACTTCAGAATTATGGATTCAGGATCTCCGGCCATTTTAATCAGACTTTGAAAACTCATTTATTCACATACCCTTTTCTGTGGCAAATATACCTTGGGTTTATTTGTTGTTAGCTGTTTATTTTAGTAAATTGGTAGACCAACTTTCCAGAGACTTGCTTCAGGTGATTCACAAAAGGATAAAGAACATTTTAAAAATTAAAATTTCAAACAAAGCATTGAAATAAAAATAAACAGTACTGATTTTTAAAAATTTCTCTTGGCAAAATATTTTTATGGGTTAATTTTTATTGTTTTATTTTAATTGCCGTTACTAGCTGTTTAGTGATATCATATAATCTACTTTAAGTAATGATGTTTTTTGTCCTTTTCATTTGCTGCTTCATGAACCTCATTGACTGAGAGGAAGGGTTCAGTTTTTTCAAAATAAATAAAAAAGATAAATAGAAGAGGGAAAAGCTGATCCGGAGGATTCCATGAGTCACTAAAGCTGAGCTTCCAGCAGGTGCTATTTTAAACTGAGGTTGTGGTGCAGCAGTGAAGGGAAAATTACCAACCTCAAGATTGCTGGTCTGAGCAATAAATCTTTATATATGACTGACTGCTTTCCTGAATTGTAGGAACAGTTCCTAGAAAACTCTCAGTAAATAATAAATATTGATCATAATTACACATTATTAGTAAACTAACCAACTATAATTGATCAATTGATGGGGAGTGATTGCAACTTTTGGTTTTGTTTTGATTTTGTTATTTTGGTTCTGGTATGCTGTTATAGTACTGAATAAAAAATAAAATATGAAAAAACAGTCTTTCTAAAAATGCAGTCTTTTGTTCTAAAAGTCCTTTGCTTTTTGTTATCCTTTACTTCTTTCAGCACCTTAAAAATGTCCATGTGCTGAGGTTTTGTTAAAATGCAAATTATTCAATTTTTATTAAAGGCAGATGACTACTCCACCAAAATAACTTTATTGACTTGTCAGTCCAAGTAATAATTTATTGTAGGTCTATGTCCTCTCTTCTTTCTATTATTGGCACCTTTGTAAATATCTGATAAAAATATATAATTCAGAGCAGGGCTCTTTTTGTAGAAAAAGCCCAGCAGGAACTCATTAGCGTATTAGACCACACCCCTGACAGCACAGCTCATTAACATATTAGGCCACACCCGATGTTACCAGAAGTGTGGTCATCCAGCCACATCCACCTTTTGCTTCTTATTCTGTTTACCTTGTTGTCAAAACAGTTTTGACAAAACCAATAAAAACATTATTTTCTGTCCCATCTAGACAAAATCTTGCCTGAACCAATATCTTATGTCCAACAATTATTCCCACACTGGATTGGAATCAATTCCTAAAGGTTAGGTTCCCATGGAAATCAGCTTGTCTTCCTGCAGAACTAGTATGCTGAAAAAAGAAAAAGAAAGAAAGAAAGAAATGTAGGGGAGAGAAAGAAAGAAAGGTAGGTGGGGGGAGAGAGAGAGAAAGAAAGAAAGAAAGAAAGGTAGGTGGGAGAGAGAGAAAGAGAAAGAAAGAAAGAGAGAGAGAGATAGGGGAGTGAGAGAAAGGAAGGAAGGTGGAGGAGAAAGAGAGAGAAAGGAAGGGGGAGAGAGAGAGAAAGAGAAAGACAGATGGACAGAGGAGAGAGAGGAAGGAAGGAAGGGGGAGGAGAGAGAGAGAGAGAAAGGAAGAGGGAGGGAAAGAAAGAAAGAAAGGTGGGGACAGAAAGAGAGAGAGAGAGAGAGAGAAAGACAGAAAGAAAGAACTACAGAAAGAAAGGTAGGGGGGAGAGAGAGAGAGAGAGAGAAGGAAAAGCGATGGGGGAGGCACTTACCAGAGCAGGGAGAGTGATGCGACGTTGGCAAGCCAAAAGCAGAGCCAGGCATTTCAGAGCAAAGAGCCTAGCCCCAGGCTTAATCTCTGGGCGGGGCTTTTTCCTGCTGGGTCTCTGCACTTAAAAGGAAACCGCCCGTTGGGGCTTTTTCCTGCCAACTCTCTGCAGGAACTTTCCCTTTAAGTGTAAACAGCTCAGGCCAGGCAGGGAGGGGGCGGGGCAGGCTCGAACACCAGCTGGAACGGTGTTCCAGTGCATTCCTGCTGAAAAAGAGCCCTGATTCAGAGGAAGGAAAGAAGCAGAGCTTTACTGTATTCGACACCAGATGAACTTTAGGAGAGACGCTCAAAAGCTCTTTGAACAGTAAGTTTTTAACAATTTTAACATTTGACAGTTAACATTTTTTTGGGCTTTCTGATGGGGTAGAGAATATAGCAGTTGAGCTCTTTTATTAGTCTTAAATTTTATTTCCTTATATATACAGTTATCCATAACTGGTAATGTTAAGTTAGGTGGCAATTGATTAATTATATTTCTAACTTAAAATAAGCTAAAATGGGCTGTAAAATAACGAGTAGGAAAACTCCAGTTGAGGCAACAACACCAATGCAAAGAAGACTTGAATTTATGTTCCCTCCCCACTCCAACAAATTTGCTATATTAAATTCTGACATCTCTGTCCTGGAAACCATCGGTGAAGCCTCTAACCAAGAAAAGATAAAAACTGCTTTACAACAGGGGAAGAAAACTTTAGACTTTTTAAATTAATTACACTATTGAAAAGATGATGGAGGGACCACAATCTGCCCCAAGCTTAAAACACAAGCAACACAAACTGACTTGCCTGATGGTTACACATCAGTGCTTTTAGCGAGAATTTTTTCCTTGAGTTCCAATACGGGTTTATCTTGAGTAACACAAGTTAGACTTTGCCTAAATAATTCATCTAGGTTAAATGATTGCACTGTGTCAGCTGATTGTAATATATTAGCTTTCCATATGTTTCTGGCAGCAGAAACTCTTCAAAATATTTTTAGTACATTAAAAATAGTAAGAATTCAAACACTTTACAATCAGCATATTCAAAGATAGTTATGAAACCTTATGTTCTGTCTTAAAAAGCCATAACCAATTTAGAAACTGGCAAACCTACAAATTCTCCCTTGTATACAATGGATCTTTCTTTGGAATTCAATAAAATCTTAGTACATATCTTCCCATATAATAATCAGTATTTTTCCTGAAGAACAAAGTGGAAGGCTAGGTAACATCTAAGCTGTTTATTAGGCTTGCCAAGAAGATTAATTGATCTTGTTACAATTTAGTCCCTGCCTGGTTCCCCAAAGCATGAAAGGGTTATTCTTACCATCTGCTCTGCTAATTTTCCTAGGCAAATTTTAGATGCTAAAGAGCTTCTTGCCAAGTATGGAGTTTTCCCTACTTGTGTTTTTAAAAATAATCAAAAGAGGCCTCTCAATTTATATTATTATTCTATTATATCGGCTTTAGACAAACATTCTCACCAGGACAGTTTAAACCAGTGTTCCTCTAAAGACAGTTGTTCCAATCCTCCGAAATTGTCCATGACTTCAGATTTAATTGATATAGATGGAGACTTACTAGGATCTGTCGGTGTACATTTACAGGTGGAGCAAAACTCTCTGGTATTGAAATTAGAGTTGCTGAAAACCAAATGATCACAGCTGGATCAAGTGGACCCTTCAGCTGACATTTCAAAAGTACCATTGATAACTGATATTCAATCCTCAATGTCTCTAGCAACTTCCTGACAAAATCAAAAGGAGGTATTATCCAAACAAGTTCAACCTGTTCCATTAACTCCCGAAGTCAGATTCTCAAATGTTGCAGTTTTGAGAGAGGATTATGATTTGTTTAGAACTGATCAGTTAGAGAAACCCTTTGAACTCAGTCTAGTATTGAGCTGAAATGCTGCTGAACTTAAGAGAGCCCTTCAAGATCTGGAAATTCTACCTTATTTTGAGGAATTTGATTGTTTGATGATCCAGGAAACATGGGCTTTAGAAGAGCTCTCTTTTACAGGTTTTATCTCCTATTTTATAACTGCTCTGAGAACTAAAGGATATCCCAGTGGTGGTATAACTACATATATTTATCAGAATACTGCAGACTAAATCTGCAATCAAATCATCCTGGTGCAATATTTATGCTTGCTGGTGATTTTAATGCAAGGATTGGTAGCAACAGAAGTGTCACCTGCAATCCTGATGTATGGAACATTAAAGCACCCAGTTTATTAGATCTCTCAACTTAATGTATTTCTAAAGATCCCAGTATAAACTATTTAGGGATCAAGATGTTAAATTTTGGGACTAATTTAGGCTTTAAGCGGTGACCCTCTAGTTGGCTCAGACAGAGAGTTTGTTTATTGTTCAAATAAGGTGGTGAGTATAATAGATTATTTTATGATTTCCAAACATAATATAGACATGGTAAAGAAATTTTTAATTGGGCATTTGTTTGCTAGTGACCATTATCCACTTCAGCTCTTTCTTTTTTCTAGTATCCCTTTCAAGTTCATAGGAAATAAAATTACAACCATTATAATTCATAAAAAGTGGAATTCTCAGGAAGCTAGAGATTGCCAGAGGATATTGGGGTCTGAAGAAGTGAAAATATTACAAACCAATATAATTGAATCTGATAGTATAGAAAATTCTACCAAAAGTTAGATAACTTAGTTGGCCTTTTCTCTCCTGCTTTAACAAAGTCAGTTAAGACATCTAGAATAGTGGTGAAAAACTGCTGGTCTGATTGTGACTGTCAACAATATAAGTTAGAGCTTTAAAAAGCCTATGCATGAAGAAAGTTTGGAACGTTAGTAAGAAGGTCATTCCTTCTCTTGAAACTTCAGTATAAAAACTTAATTAAGCAAAAGGGGGGGTAGCAAGTATAAGTATATCATTCTAGGCTTCTTAAATTACTTAAATTAATTTAATATGCTTTTACTGATGTATACCACCATGAGCCCTGTACTATAGGGGAGAACAGTTTAAACATTTAATTTAATAATATGGAAAATGACAGAGCCATTTGGCAAGAACTTAGATCCTTTCAGCGAGTTGAGAATTTAACATCTGATATCCCATTGTCTGCCAAAGAATGCTATTTGAAGATATGTTTAAAGATACTGTGGGAGGATCCACCTCTTCTTTTAGTACTGATATCTCACAGTTACCTGATTGGCCTCCAGTGTCTCCTAGAGAAGTTCTATCTATGATTAAACAAATGAACATTGGAAAGACTCCTGGGCATGACTTTCTTCTGGTTGAACTCTTTAAGTTAGACCCTGTATAGGAGGAGGAGGATTTATACCCCGCCCTTCACTCAGAGTCTCAGAGCAGTTTACAATCTTCTTCCCTTCCCTTCCCCTCCCCACCACAGACATCCTGTGAGGCAGGTGGGGCTGAGAGGGCTCTGAGACAGCAGCTCTGAGAGAACTGTGACTGATCCAAGGTCACCCAGCTGGCTGTATATGGAGGATTGGAGAATCAAACCCAGTTCTCCAGATTAGAGTCTAGAACAATTGCCCTGGGCACCCCCATATGTTCCCCAGCGAGCACTACGGTCTGGATCCCAAAACCGACTGGCCCTCCCTGGACTGAAGGAGGTGCGTCTGGCAACAACACGGGCCAGGGCTTTTTCAGTGGCGGCCCCGCACTGGTGGAATGAGCTCCCGGAGAACATCAGGGCCCTGCGGGACTTGATGCAGTTCCGCAGGACATGTAAAACGGAGCTCTTCCACCGGGCCTTTAGGTAGGGGCCGCCCAGGGCAAACATCTCAGCCCTGGCCCAGCTCCATCTGCCAGTTCCATCTGCAGACAATTCTATCTGTCAACCTGTGTGTGGTCACACAGGGATTATACATAAATGCTGCTTGGACCCACCTTTGGGTAAAATTGAAATGCTGCCAATCTTGTGTAGAATGTTCTGGGATGTATTTTTAATGTTTAATACTGAGTGTTTATTTTAATTGATTGTAATTTAATCTGTGTTGTGAGCCGCCCTGAGCCTGCCATTGGTGGGGAGGGCGGGATATAAATTCCAAGAAATAAATAAATAAATAAGTTTGAAATTAGCATTAACTACCCCTATCTATAAGAAGGAGATAAGAATGGTTCCCTCCAATTATAGGTGAATTAGTCTACTTCCTGTACTGAACAAAATATATGCTGCCTTCTTAATGAATAAACTAAAACCATAAGTGGAAGAATATAATATAATTCGGCAAGAGCAGTTCAGCCTTTGGAAAGGATGCATGTGCACACAACATTGTTTGATCTTATCAACTCTCATCAATAAATATATTAAAACTAATGGAGAATCCGTACACACTGATTTGTTGACCTTTGAGCGGCTTTTGACTCGGTATCCCAAACTCGTTTATGGGGAAAATTAAATCTTACCTCTATCCTTAAGTGGCTATTGGCTCTGGTTAAGAATTTATATACTGGGAATGCTTTACAGTTAAAAGACCTTTGATATGAACTTATCTCTGAGATTAATAAGAACTGAGAAAGGCATATGGCAAGGATTTGTCCTCGTGTCACCCTTATTCAATGTATATATATACATTATTCAATGTATATATAAACAGCTTCTTCCTAGATTTTAAAATAGTACCCATGTACCATACTTAGCAAATCAACCTCTACTGATGCTTTTATATGCCAACAATTTAGTTATCCTCAGCCATACCTTGGTTGGCTTGAAAAAACTTATGAACGATTTTTGTGTTTTTTGCGCTCAAGAGTTTTTTAAAATTAATTTTGCCAAAACAAAGAACCTGAGATTCTCTAAGTCAAGGAATCTGAAGGAACATCCTTGGCAAATTTATGGAGAAACTATTGAAGAAGTCAGACAGTTTAAATATCTTGATGTTATGTTTAATTATGGAACTCCCAAAAAATTCTGTTATAAGAAAGAACCAAATGGCACTAATCTCTCTTAAAATCCTGCTTCTGTTAAAGGTATATAAGGCCATCATTCGTCCTAAATTGCTTTATGCAGCCTCAATCTGGATTAATGCATCCTCTTGATAAGTTCTAGCAAACTTTCTTCTGTAAGATCCTTCCTCCCTGTGTATCCTCAGCGGAGGTGTGACCTCACATTTCAACATTAGCATGGTATGATGCTATCAAGTTCAGATTATTACTCCATGAATCTAATGCTTTATCATCTGCACTGCAACTAGTAGCAGCTGATTCCCGGTTGGGAATTTGGCTTAGTCCAATTGATTTAAAGCTTGCTACATTAAATCTGAGCCTAAATTCCAGAGATCCATTGAAAAAAATTCGTGTTAACAGTATAAAGTTGATTATTCAAAAAAGATTGTGCTATCCTAAAACTTAAAGCCGATTGATAATACTCCCCTATTTACTTCTGTTTACCTTATCAGAAAACATTTGAGTCGTCTAAATGCTTCTTCTATTTAACAGTTCCAAAATATCAAATAAATTTGAGTCCAGTGGCACCTTTAAGACCAACAAAGTTGAATTCTGGTTATAATACTTAGATGCAATGTGCAACCTTCGGCTGAAATGAAGGGTCGCTTCAGCAGAACCACTCCTGAGAAACACTTTTGTTCTTATTGCAAGCTTCAAGTTTACCCAACTGCCGATATCCTTTTTAGCTGCCTCCTTTATATTTAACTTCATAACTTCATCACTTCATCTACAGAATATTTCAGAACAACAGAAACTAGAGATATTATAATCAGGCAAGATTAAAAATGCACATGTGGCTTAGCCATATTTATCTATGCAGTCACAAAGCATTTATAAAAAGTTTTGACGTATGGTTTGTAGGCTGTTAAGTTACAGGGAAAGGAAAGGACTGTATAACTCAGCCCCACATTAGACTGTTTAAGCTTCATAATTGTAGCAAGCTATACATCTGTCCCTGAATCTATGAAATTGTTACTGCTAGTTAAGGAAAATCTAAATAGGATTTACTCACTAAATCTGTTTAGGATTGCACTGTAAAATTCAGCAAGAACGCAGAAGCTAGGGCTGAACTAAAGCCTGCTAGCCTGCTAGCTAAAGTGCCTTTTAAGCTTTAAGATTATATACACGTATCAGTTCCTTATGTGTAAAAAAAATTCCAGAAAGGTAGTTTTAAATGCATTTATACCAAGTGACTGATGGCCATGCAGGAAGGCTGATGTGCAATTGCAATTCATGGGTGATTTTGGTCTAAGTATTGGGGAATTCACAGAGGCCTGGAGGCAAAAGAGCAGCCAGTGCTGGCTGCTGTTGTTAGAAGGTGGTATTTGCACCAAAGATAAGCTCTTGGAGAAACATCAGCCTCCCTGAAGAGTATAATTTTAACTGAGTACTCATTATGGAAAAGGGTCTGATCAAAAGAGCAAATTAAATAAATAAGATTCTTACAAATTTGTTATATTTTATTTATTTACATTATTTATAGTTTGCTTTTCTCACTGGAACTCAAGGAGGGTTACATAGGATCAATAGAGTGGGATGTCCAAAAGACATTCCAAGAGGATTTGATTTGTAGAGATCTGGAAACCAACCAGAGGTGAAGCACAGCATCAGTATTAAGGGGAAAGCACATCGCAGAAGCCTACCCAGAGCAACAAATAGTACATACTATACACAGCAGTACAGTCCACAGCACCTAGCCCCTTACCCCAAGCTTCTTTTTAAACCATAATGCTGTAGTGCAATCCTGTTTCTTGCACCAAAAAGCCCTCCTGAATAGTTCAGTTTTGCATAGCTTTCAGAAAGCCAAGAGGGTGGGAGCCTTCCTGACCTCATCCGGCAGACTATTCCATAAGGTGGGAGCCACAACAAAGGATGCATGTGTAGGGGCAGCTGTTGGTTGTTGAAGGCCTTGTCCACATGTTCTGAAGGTATATGTTGCAAAATTCCATGGGAAGCAATGGCTTTGTCTGCTTGACTTCCTTTCATGAATCATGAAGACAGGGAGATCCTCTCCAGTGGTCAGGAAACACACTCTTATCTGCCTTTCACTGGGAGTATTTTCACTGATTTTCACCCCTACTCATTACAAAACACTGGCCGTACCCACAAATGTGAGAGTAAAGCTTTCTTTACAGAGTCATTTCATTTTCTATTTTATTGTTTGGCTGCATATGAGCCATTTGTTTCCTAAACACTGAATTGCCAATTTGAGGCTCGTTGTTAACCACAATTGATCTGCTGAAAGTATCAGAAGCAACATTATCACACTAAAATATTTCACCATTTTAAAATTATTATCTTATATATTTATAACCTACCTTTTTTATCACACCACTCAACACAGTGCACAGAAAGCTCCCAGGTGGTCTCCCACCCAGATAGGGACCAGACCCAGCCCTGCTTTGCTTCTGCAGGATTGCTGCATCATATGTATTCATTCCCCACTTTGTTGTATAGTACTAAAACGTATTTACTTGCTTACTTTATTTATAGCCCTCCTTCTCACTAAGACTCAAGGCAGATTACATAATATAAAAAACCCCAATGCAATCAGAAAGCTGCCTATGCAATAGGATTACAAAATTAGAAGGCAATGTGAACAAAAAACAATCTAAGGCATGACTTATCACAAACAATGCAGAAAATAGATTACAAAAGTGGAAGACAATCCAATCTAGTAAAAGCCTATGAGATGGCAACCAAGACAGCAAAGAAAGATTACTATGCTGCCTCAATTGCATCCGCAAGCTCACGCTCAGCCCAATTATTTAGAATGATTCGGTCTTTAACAGTCTTGCCACAGGGCAGACCAAATGCTAGGGAATTGGAAATCGGCTGTGAGGCATTTGCGAGCTATTTTGTGGATAAAGTCTTGGTGCTCTGCCGCGACCTCCCCGCCACACTTGAAACAGTAAGTGAACTCGAGGCCCCTTGCATGCCTTTGACCCCGGGTTTCAATGAGTTCGGCCCACTTAGCCTGGAGGAAGTTGACAGACTTCTTGTGACTGTGCGCCCAACCACTTGCAACCTTGATCTGTGCCCGTCCTGGCTGATTAAAGCTGGCCACGAGGGGCTGCAAGGTGCCGCCTGGGAGATTATCAACATATCCCTGCATGAGGGGCAGTTCCCGGGGGCACTCAAGGAAGCGATGGTCCGCCCTCTTAAAAAAATCAAATCTCGACCTGGCTGAATTGGTTAATTACTGGTGGGTGTCTAATTTCCCCTATTTGGGCAAACTAATCGAGAGGGCGGCAGCCTTACAGTTACAGAGTTATCTGGATGATGCTTCGGTCTTAGAACCCTTCCAGTCTGGCTTTTGCCTGGGATATGGGACAGAGACGGCTTTGGTTGCCCTTATTGATGACCTCCGGAGACATCTGGATCAGGGCGGTGTGGCGGTGTTGCTGTTGCTAGACCTGTCGGCAGCGTTCAACATGGTCAATCATCAGCTGCTGACACGCCGCCTTGCCAACATGGGGATACAGGGACAGGCCTTACAATGGCTCGTTTATTTTCTCCAGGGTCGGGGACAAAGGGTGGTGCTTGGGAAGCAGTAATCCATGAGGCGCCCGCTTGACTGTGGTGTGCCTCAGGGGGCGGTGTTTTTCCCGATGTTGTTTAACATCTATATGCGCCCCCTTGCCCAGATTGCCAGGAGGTATGGGCTGGGATGCCACCAGTACACTGATAACACCCAGCTCTATCTGATGTTGGGCGGTCAGTCGGAATCTGGCCCGGAAGATCTGGACTGGGCATTGCACGCCGTGGCTGGTTGGCTTAGGCTGAGCTGGCTGAAATTGAACCCGGCGAAGACAGAGGTCTTGTGCCTGGGTCAGGGCGGTTTGGGGAGGGGGGTCCCTCTCCCGAGCTTCGACAGGGTACCACTGGTGCCTGCGTTGGGGGTTAGGAGTTTGGGAGTGCTCCTGGATCACTCCTTAACAATGGAGGCCCAAGTAGCAACCACTGCCAAGTCAGCCTTTTACCATCTTTGGTTGGTTCAGCAGTTGGTTCCCTTCCTCGACCACGATGACCTGGCCACAGTGATCCATGCAATGGTCACCTTGAGGTTGGACTACTGTAACACTCTCTACATGGGGCTGCCCTTGTCGCAAATCTGGAAGCTGCAGCTGGTGCAGAATGCCATGGCCAGGCTACTGATGGGTCTCACAAAGTGGGACCATATCCGGCCGGTGCTAGCAGCGCTGAACTGGCTGCCTATAGCATACCGAATTCGCTTCAAGGTGCTGGTACTTACCTTTAAAGCCCTATATGGCCAGGGTCCAGCATACCTGAGGGACCCCCTTTCCCTGCATATACCCCAGCAGGAACTTCGGTCTGGATCGCAACATCGGCTCTGTATTCTGGGCCCCAGGGAGGCCAGGCTAGCTGGAACCAGGGCCAGGGCATTCTCGGGGGCGGCTCCTGTCTGGTGGAATGAGCTCCCGGAGGAGATCAGGGCCCTGCAGGATCTTGTACAGTTCCACATTGCCTGCCATCGTGAGCAACATCAACGATGAGGGTCGGCCTCTTAGCACAGCCCAGACCAGACAGCCACGGGGGAGGGCCAGATATTGCCCCTGGGAAGACACCATCTGATGGTTTATTACCAACATTACTGGAAGCACTTTAGTGGGAATAGTTTTATTGTTGTAGTTACTGTTGTATTTTAGAATGTTTTAACTGTTATTGGATTGGCACTGTGTGCCATTTGTGAGCCGCCCTGAGCCTGTTCGTGGGGAGAGCGGGATAAAAGTATAATAAATAAATAAATAAATAATATGTGCAATAAACTGTGCAATAACCTACAATCCTATTCCCTTATAAAAGTGCCCTCTTGAAACCATTCCATTATACTGCAGCCCTATCTCCTTTATTAAAACTCCCTCCTGAAGATTTCTGTTTTACACAATCTGCAGAATGATGGAAGTGTGGGAGGCTTTCTAGCCTCTTCAGGAAGGCAGTTTCACAAGGTGGGAGCTCCAACAGAGAATGCACGTACACAGGAAGTTGCTGGATAACATCTTCAAAAAGATTTGCTCACTTAACTGAACCTGTTGTGGTGGAACACAGTAGGTATGTGTGTCCAAGGCCATTAAGACTGTAAAGGAATGGTCTTGCAAACCTCGTTCTGTTGGGTCCCAGGAGATCAGAAAAGTTCCAGGTGCTGTCCTGGGTCTCTGCCTGGTGAGGCAACCTCTTACTCCTAGGGGTTTATCCACTTGCTTCTAGGTAGTAAGCACAGCCACCAACAAATCTGAAAAATTATCTGCCGCTAGGTGGGTTTGTACATCTAGCACTCTGTATTTGTGTGGAAATTCAAAGGCAGCATCTAGTTGCACCTCCCACTTGTACTAGCTAGCATGGAGGCGGTCTATTGTACTTGTGCACTTTCATGCTTTAGGGATGGGGAGCTCACCCATCGTTTTATTTATTATTTATTTATTCATATTTATATCCCGCCTAACCAGCAGAGCCGGCTCAAGGCAGCTTCCTTTGTCCCTTCCCTTTACCACTCTTTGGAAAGGTATATTTAACAGAGATCAGGCTTTGAGTATTCCAAAATTAATAAGTAATTAAAGTGTACACATAGTCTATACAAGCATCAGGATAAGAAGTAAAAGAAACAGTGAACACACAGTTCTCTAAACCCTAAACTCTATATTTATTCTAAAACAATGTTTAAATAGGGTAGGCTACTAATTCTTGCAGCATTTAAAATTTGTCATTACCATAGTTTTCAGAATTGAGACCAACATGTGGTCAAGACAGAGTTCCTAGATAAAGACAGTCCTTCATCCCTTGAGTACCGAGAAACTTATCTCCTGTAGTTTTCCTTACCAGCTTGGAAGCTTCTGGGGCATGTGTAGAGTATGGCCCCCATTAATGAATACCGGCTGGATTTGCGGGGGAGGCTTTTCTTCACAAAGCTTTTGTAGGTGAAAACCAGGACCTTGAATTGAAACTGGTAACTGTTTGGTGACCAATGGACTAACTACTGAATAGGTGTGATAGGTGTGTTTCACCAGTCTCAGGACAGTAACAGAGCTGTAGCATTCTATACTAACTGGGGTTTCCAAATTGACTTTAAAGGCACACCCATGTAGAGTCTAGCCTTAGGGTTACTGTAGCATGGATCCATATGACCAGAATAGCCAAATTAAGGTAAGGAGCCATCTTCTGTACTAAATGAAGATGGAAGAAAGCGTGCTTCGCATCTGCATTGACTTGATTCTCCAGTGTTAATACTAAATTCTATAAGAAGAATGATGAATTGTGTAAGGACTCTAAAACTCCCATCTGTAGATATGGCTTACTCTAGCCTTTGGCACACAAAAAGTTAGCTTTGGGACAGAGGTGCAAATCAGCCAGTCTGTGCCTTGTTCCTGAATTTTCAAGTGCCATAAATGATGTTTAATGTTTATAGATATATAAGGGCAAACATTCAGGAATTTCTTCGTAGGAGCTAAACTTGTGCCCCACATACATAGTGGTAGCCATGTTAGTCGGTTGCAGCAAAAATCAGCAGGAGTCATGTGACACCTTAAAGACGAACACAAGTTTTTTAAAAAGTCTAATCCAAAAGTTCATGAAGTAGAGCCCACTTCTGCTGATATTTCAGATAATAATAAATGTTGTTAGTCTTTCAAGTGCCACATAACTCCAGTTCATTTTTGTGTTACCCTTTTGTGAGCTAGAACATCTGATGATGGGCTCTAGTCCTTAGAAGTTTATGCTTCAGTCAAACTTTTAGTGTTTAAGGTGCTCAAGACTCTGTTTTTTTTTAATACCTGAAAATGAGTTCTGTGTAATAAAGCATTTTGAACACTAGATTAGCAACAGTATTACCTCATTCTGCTCTCTCTCTTTGTGTGTTTGTAATGGCAGCAAAAGTTAACTATCTAGTTAGAGTACGATAGTTAACATCAGTTTTCAATATTAGTGTTATGTTGTGTAAGCACACTGAAAAACTTAGAAATGCCCTAGGCAAGGAATACATTTTCCCCTTAACAAACAAGCTTCTAAATTTGTTTGTTTAAAAACTTGATAGCAGGTGCAATCTAGAGCCATTAAAATCACAATAAAATTTACTCTAGAGTTAAGTGGTTTATGAAATGCAGCCAGTGTATGAGCATGTGCCATGTCTGTTTTTAATGTATATCACTTTCTGGAAGTTGATTTGCATTACAGCATACAAGGAAAATCTTTAACTCAAAAACTTTAACCAAGGATGAGCTGTGAAATTTCCACACTACCTTTAACTTTGCTGCTCAATCTGTGTTGAATCTCCCCCATCAACTGTGTAGTCTACCTGAAGCCTGAGTCACTACAGTAGGCACAGAATGTGGAGACAGTTTAACCAGGAGGCAGGAGAAGCAGAACCTGATTTAACAATTAATTTCGTGGGCAAGCTCCAGATTTCAACCAGACAACCCTGTTTGAGAAAGGGAGCGTTGTTTGTAAGTTGCATTATTGTATTGTCACTAGACCAGTTTTTATTTACTTAGGGAAAACGTCACTTTCTGATATCAGATGCTAAAACTACTGACCCTGGTAATGAAAGATGCATCCAAGTTGCTTCTGTTATTGTTTAAAGCATACCATGAAGGCGTCTTGTATCTTCTTCTCAATATGGGGGACATTTAAATAATTCATAATTACTGAAAAACAAATTAACCATCTTATAAAAAGAAACTACCAAGCTGAAAACACAAGGGCTGTGATCATATGTACAATTAGTCCTGACATAGGTGCAAATGCTGGGCAGATTTAAAGGGCATGATCAGACAACATCTGGGAAGTGCCCCGCAGCCGTTGGGAACCTGTTAAAAGACACCGGGGGAAATCTGGTAGTAAACAGGTTGTGACAAGCCACAAATGAACTTTCCCATGTCTGATCACTCCAGCGCATTCTCATGGTGTTGGGATGGTCTGATCAGGCCATCCCAACTCTGTGCCATTGTTTTTCCCCCTTTGCAGTATGCACATCATTGCAAATGCCATAGGGAGCCCTCAGTACGGAGGCACGATTCATCGATCCCTCGTTTAAGTGCATGGGGAAAAAGGGGACGAAAGAAACCAACTCACCTGCAGTTGCATCTGATTACACACTGACGGACTGTGCCTGCAGCTTCAAAGGGAGGTGTGATCATGCAATTGCGGGTCAAATTCCTTCGGAAGAAATAAGAACATAAGAGAAGCCAATGTTGGATCAGGCCAGTGGCCCATCCAGTCCAACACTCTGTCACACAGTGGCCAAAAACACCATGTGCCCTCAGAAGGTCCAGCAGTGGGGGCAGGACACTAGAAGCTCTCCCACTGTTGCCGCCCCCCAAAGCACCAAGAATACAGAGCATCACTTGCCCCAGACTGAGAGTTCCTATCTATTCTTTGTGGTTAATAGCCACTGATGGACCTCTGCTCCATATGTTTATCTAATTCCCTCTTGAAGCCGTCCATGTTTGTAGCCACTGCCACCTCCTATGGCAGTGAATTCCACGTGTTAATCACTCTTTGGGTGAAGAGGTACTTCCTTTTATCTGTTCTTTTTTTAAAAATTTTTTATTGATTTTATCTATTCTCTACTTCTACAACGCTACAAAACTAAGTTACATATACCTTATACAGAGAGTACTTTATAAAATGCTTAATTATATCAAGTTATTAATAAAAAATTAAGAAGCTTAAGTAAGACCATGGTTTACCGCTTATTACTTTGTTACTGTTTCAACTGAGAAAGCTATTTGGCAGGTATGCATACTTTGAAGAAAAACGCTTAACAATACATTTTATAAGTCACATTAGTGCATATGCTTAATATAACATTTTAAAATACTCATTTCTTCTTTTGTCCTCTTCTTGTTTTTACAGTCTCAACTTGTATTTTTGGGGCTGCTGCTCCTTTTTCTGAGTCCGATTCTTCTTCACTTTTTGAACTGTCAAAACCATACATACTTTCTTGCGAGGCTAGTGAATCATCTGATTCTCTTCCTGTTTTCTTTTCCTTGCTTTTTTCCAGAAATTTTTTCGCTTGGTCAACAGAGTCAATTTTATATTTCTTATCTTTGATGTTGAAGCTTAGTCCCTCTGGGGTATTCCAACGATATATAATAGATTCATACTGAAGCCAGGTTGTTAGTTTTCTGTAGGCTTTTCTTCTTTTCCTTATTTCAAATGGAATATCCTTCATAACTTTCACTTCTTCTTGGATCTTCAGAACCGTCTTATTTGTGGTTTTTAAAACCACAAATCTTGTTGATTTCTTGGAGAACCTTATCATGATTTCACCAGGCAGGCTATTCTTTTTAATATAATCTGGATAGGTCCTATAAACCATATCCATGTCGCTTTTCCTTTTATCTGTTCTAACCTGACTGCTCAGCAATTTCACGGAATGCCCACGAGTTCTTGTATTGTGAGAAAGGGAGAAAAGGACTTCTTTCTCTAGCTGCTCTATCTCATGCATAATCTTATAAACCTCGATCATGTCACCCCTCAGCCGTCATCTCTCCAAGCTAAAGAGCCCCAAGCGCTTCAAACTTTCTTCATAGGGAAAGTGTTCCAACCCTTTTATCATTCCAGTTGCCCTTTTCTGCACTTTTTCCAATGCTATATCTTTTTTGAGGTGTGGCGACCAGAACTGTACACAGTACTCCAAATGAGGTTGCACCATCAATTTATACAGGGTTATGATACTGGCTGATTTGTTTTCAGTTCCCTTCCTAATAACCCCCAGCATAGCATTGGCCTTTTTCATTGCAGTCGCAAGCTGTCTCGACATTTTCATTGAGTTATCTACTACGACTCTAAGATCTCTCTCTTAGTCAGTCTCCACCAGTTCGGACCCCATCAACATGTATTTATAGTTAGGATTTTTGGCTCCAATGTGCATCACTTTACACATGGCCACATTGAACCCCATTTGCCATGCTGATGCCCACTCACCCATCCTTGACAGATCCCTTTGGAGTGCCTCACAATCCTCCCTGGTTCTCGTACAGTCTCACTCCCCCCCCCCCCCATTTTTTCTGGTGCTTGTGACCTCAACCAAGATTTTTTTTTAACATAAATGCAGGGAGAAATAAAGAAGATAGATCTGCTTAATCAAAAATAGTGTGTGTGTTTACTCAATTCAGGAACTGTAATGATTCAGAAACTGAGTAGGAGAAAACAGAAAGGATAGGCAAATAATTGAGAGAGAGTAAATACCTGCATTGGTGCACTCTAAACGATCCACAACAACTGTGCACTAATTCCTACTTTGTAGATAAAGCGTAATTGACTGCTGATGGAGCCCTTGGATTATATCTCTGCCAGTGTGCATGCACACTGTTAATTAGCATTAGACATACCAGAATTCAGGATTAAATGTAATGAGAGTGTGCATGTGTGTGTATTTAAGGGCACTCTATTGGTAAAGAAGCATATGGCTCCCAATTTATGATCCTGGATAATTGGGTTAAAATGGCTTTCCTTGTAAAAAAAATTCCTAGCTTTACAAAGAGATCCAGGCAGAAGCATCATTTCTGAACACAAACGGTGAACCCCCGAGTATATAAATTAAGCCTGTGAATTATGTTTGTTTATTCAATTTAGATTTGGCTCCATCAGAAAGCCTCTGAACACTTTACACAAATATTTAAAATTATACATTAAAATCTCCCCTGCTGAGAAACAGGAGGTGCCAAGATCTACTAGCCTTTTTCCCTGTTCCCAGTAATCAGTGCCAACCTCTCTTCATGTGCCACTGGAGTGTGAAATGAGATAGCAGAGATCTCCATCTATAAAAGCAAGTGGTAATCATGGTAATCATTTTATTATTGAATTAATGTAAATACTTAGGAATGGGAAGGGGATCACTTAGTGCTGCCATGGGAGCAAGTTTCATTTGCATAAGCAAGCAATTTTCAGGGCAGATTGATTATCTCTTAATATTTTTTTTCTAAGTATGTATTACAAAACAACAGTTTTGTTCTGAGAAGGCTATACATGCTTTTGCTTTGGCCAGTCTCCTGTCTTGTTTGCAATACAGTGTAAGTTATAACGCTAAGAACCTTGAGACCTTGCAGTGAAATAGTGGGGTATAATTTTAAATAATATAACAGATCTTGCTGTCATCTGGGTCCTGGGCTCTGACACTGAATTCTGACCTGTCCTATTTAATGCTCCTATGCAGCGAAACACAGCATTGGGCTCTATCAGAGCATTCATCTAAACAATCATAATTGTTGTTAGTTTAGCAAAGGCCTCGAAGCTTACCTGTAGCCATTAAGAAGCCATAATACCAAATAAGATCTTCAGGCTGACTCCTGTATGGAAACTAGATATATTTTATTTTTTATTTCCTAAGTAAAGATTATCTTCTTGAGCCCATCCAATGGCATGGTGTGGTACAGTTCTAAACAGCACAGGTGAATAATATTGTATGGGGGATTAATAACAATGGTAATAACATAGTATGGGGGACTGAGTGGGTCTTTCAGACCTGATTGCCATTCTCCTTCTCTTTGGGGTGTTATTTGTACAAGAAATACCTGTGTGATTAGCCCTCTCCCATGCTTGAGTTATTCATGGGTTATTGCTGAATATTAGGGTGGCTGCAGATACACAGAACAACCCTTTCCATACATACAGTGGCACTTTTTCTGGCCTCTGAAGGCTGTATGTGAGTAGAGACCTATTTACACAGAGGCGTCTGCCGGTGATCCCGTGCACAGAAGGCACTGTGAGAAGAAAATAAACACCAGGGTTCAATGTATGAACCAGTTCTAGGAGCTTTCTGTTCCTATGGAATTTAATGGCCAGGGTAAACACCCATAGGACAGATCATTAGACATTGTATTTTAACATGTTATGTTTTAAATGAGTACTTTGCTTATTGTGGTTGTGACAGAGATGGGTTAAATACCCTGAGACTAACAGATGACATAGTGTAGATTTGACTTTACTGTGTCTAGAGGAGAAAAGTTATGTTTTTATTACTGGGATCGCCTCTCTCCTGAGCTGTCTAAGCTGCCTCATCCCTCCCGTAGCTTGGACATCTGTATTGTTCTGCCAAGCGATAGGGAACATCAAGCTATCAGGTTCAGGTGGGTGATAAAACAACAGTCTGTGATTATTGTTGTCACTGAAGAAAATAGAGGAGGTGGTGCTGTTAGTTACCTTTTGGCCAGCAGTGTCTGAAATAATATCAGTAATGAACTGGTAGAATGCTTGAGAATGTCTCTCAAGTGTTTACCCTGCAGGGCTGCTGGCACAAATATGCAGATCAGCTGACTTGGAAGGTGCAAGGCAGTCTGCATATAGGTGTGATTGTTGTCTGCACTGACTCAGGGACTGTTTTTGCTACTGTTTGTTCTGCACAGCAATTGCTTGTTGTAAGCATGGCTTACAACGAGAAAAGTAAAACAAAAGCTAACTTCTGTGGTTTATATAGATTACATTTTACACTTTACATTTGTTTAGGTTCTTCTGACTTTAACATTATTTTACGTAACTTATTGCGGATTTGATAGACTTTCCAGTCACTGGAAATCGTACTGTTATACATTCTTCACTTCTCCGAGTGGCAAGGAGTTCTGGGGCTGTGGTTACCTGGATTATTTTCTTTTGGAACCAAGACTGCTGGAGTCTTATGGCATTTTCGGTAATATTTGCTGTAACTATAAATATACTAGAACAGAGGTGGAATCAAAGGAGGCACTTCAACAGGTCAGCAGATGATCTACCCCACATCAGATTCAAAGAGAGAGAGAGAGAGCTTGAGTACCTAAAAGCTAACATAGTGAACTCTGAGGAAAAGATGTGATTGCCAAATCATTGATATAGTCTCTACAGCACAAAAGACCACTAAGTAATATTGCTTATCATCAGTATGTAGATGTTTAATTGATTTGTCGAGTACATATTTCTTTTTTCTCCTTCACCTTGTTCTCCAGAAGCAGGCCAGAAAATTATCTCAGCAGTTAGCATCAAGATTTGATTACCAGGTTTTAATTAGGGAGGAGGGGGTTAGTTATTACAGGATGTCAAGAACAGAAGCTATTTTCCCCATTACTTATGTCCAAGACAGATATATATACTATTCTCATTCTGTAAGTAGAACTCTTTTCCATAAATCTGAGATATCAGGGTGGAATCATGATTTTATTACCCTGTGGCTTTTATTACCTTAAGGCAAGTAAACACAGAACAAGATTTTGGAACCAAGGCAAATATGACTGAATGTAATGTAAACATGCTCCCATTCTGCCACAGGTTGCGTCATATTCCTCTATTTAAGGACTCTCTCCTCAGTCCAGTCCCTCTGCCTTTCGGTTAAACTAATCCAGGATTAAGTTGTTTTGCTTTGGAATCAGGGATCCCAGCCTCCCAGCAGCCCCTGGGAAAGGAAGTAGGAGAGAAAGACTTCTGGCAGAGTTTTTGACAGCTTGCTATTTGACTCTGGTTGTTTAAGTTCTCTCATCTATGATTTCCCCCTCTCTGTGCTCTGCTCCTTCTATTAGCCTCTGTGTATATATACCCAAAGGCTGCTCAGTCATGCCTGTTTACCATCTCTTAACAATTTGTCATTGGCTTCAGGTTCCTCCTGATCCTGACTAATTTTGCATTTTAGAATTGCTTTAGGTTTTTTAATAAATTGGTTCTGGCCTTCAGTAAATTAAAAACTGATCTGGAATGGAGTTGGGAGGCCTGCATTCATGTGGAGAGACCCTGTTTTGGTCCTACAGATGCTTCTGGGTGTATACAGAGTGGAGTGAGGGTCAACGTTAACATCAACCTCACACTGTGCTGGAGACCCAGCATGGCTCAAGGATATTCCAGATCCGCCCCAGATATATCTCCCCTCCCAGATGAAACACATGAACTCCAGCTCTGGTTTTTACTGGGGTAAAATTTGGTGCCATCTGTAGTGCAGCTGTGAAGCTTGTATCACAAAGCTGGTGAGCCTCTTGGTAGCAGTATTAATTGGAATACCAAGCTGTTGAACATTCTGTAACTTTCAGCCTTGCTTGTGATGCGTTAAGCTCCTTCCCTTCCTTTTTTCCCATGCAGGAGAAAGTTATCAACACTGCAGGATACAAGTGATGTGGGAAGGTTTCTTAGGAAAACAAGAAGACAGAACATTATTTATAAAGGGGGGGGGGGAAGTCATTGATAAGAAACAGGGTGATCTGAAGTGACCCTGTGGCTGTCGGACTCTGTAAAATCAAACTAGAATACTTGGTGGAATTATATGAACAGATTTTGACAAAGACAACATAAAGGCATGTTTAGAGATGGCAGCTCACTGTGGAAAGCCAGAAAAAAGTAGATATTTTCAAAATGTAACTCCCATCTGCCGTTGCTGCTGTTTGTCTGTCTGTATAGATTGTCTAGTAAAGATCTCTCACTTAAACCAGCTGGCCATGAAAATAGGAAGGGTGACAGGAGACCAGCCCAGAGAACTGCAGCACAAACCACATCTTCCACCTTGCAGAAACCATTGTTTGGATACATTTGAAAGGTCTTTCCAGACTGTTCCTTTTCACTACACTGCATATATACACAATTGTTGCTTACTTCTTGCAGAGATAGAGACAGATTTTCTCAAGTTGTTGAGATATCACATTTCCTTGCCATTAATATCATACTATGCAAATTATTTCCCAGCTTCTGCTTCCATTGCTATATTACAAGGTTGGTGTGTAAATTTCACTGGTCCCTTTTTAGAAAGTGCCTGTGTTAACTGAATTAATGCTTCCATTTACCTCCCTGGCAGTTAAAGAAGTTTTAATACTATTTTAGATATGGAGTCCCATATTTATCACTGATGTGCAGAAGGAAGGTGCTTGAAGGTGACAGCCACATACCTTTTCTGATCTTTTGTTCTCATCATATTAAAATGTATGGCATCACACCCATGGCTGCAACTACCTACACATGGAGGGATTGACTTGAGGTTAAATCGAGCCCTATATTCCTTTACCCCCAAGGGCACATGCCAGGCCATTACAATAATGACATGTTTGGAGGGCCAAAGCAGTCCTTCTGTATTCTCACCCAGCCCTTTATTTATTTATTATTTTTATTCCACTCTCTCCAAGCAGGCTCAGGTCGGATCACAACCAACAGAGTAAAAGGTTCATTTCAGTAAAATTACATTGCGTTAAAATAATTAAAACAGTAAAATTCAGAGGAAGCAGCAACTTACATAAAGGAAAAGACTGTTAGGGCTATATAGGTGGAATCAGAACATTTCAGCAGATTGGGAACTAAAGCAGGGAGGCCAACTAAGATGGACGCCTGCCACCTCACCTGAAGGCCTGGCAGAACAGCTCCAATTTACAGGCCCTGTGGAATGATAAAAGGCCTCGCAAGGCCCTGATCTCCAGTGGGAGCTGATTCCACCAGGCTGGGGCCAGGTCAGAAAAAGCTAGGGCTGCCAAGTCAGCCCAGGGGGCGGGGGATCCCCCGCTACAGGGGTTCCCAATCCGCCGGCCAGCATTTGGCCGGCGGGGGAAACCCCACCCCCGAGGTCGTCCAGCCTGGACGACCTCCCTCACGTAATGACATCACCCGGAAGTGACGCCATCACGTTGGGGGCGTTGCCAGGGCGACGCTCTGGCAATCGCCCCCAAACTCCCCCCCCCCCCGGCCAGTAAGTTAAATACACTTGGCAACCCTAGAAAAAGCCCTGGCCCTGGTTGAGGCTAGGTGGACCTCCTTTGGGCCGGAGGTAACCAGTAGGTGTTGATCCAGTGAGTGCAAGGCTCTACGAGGGACATAGGGAGAGAGGTGGTCCTTCAGATATGTCAGTCCCAGGCCATGTAAGGCTTTAAAGCAGGAGTGTCAAACTCATTTGTTATGAGGGCCAAATCTGACATAAATGAGACCTTGTTGGGCCGGACCATGGGTGTCATATAATTTCAAACCATTCTCTTCAACCCCCTGCTGTGCAGCTGACCTTCCCCCTACGGTTGCCAATCTCCAGGTGGGACCTGGAGATCTCCCACTGTTACAATTGATCACCAGATGACAGAGATCAGTTCCCCTGGAGAAAATGGCTACTTTGGAGGGTAGACCCTATGGCATTATACCCTGCTGAGTCCTTTCATCTGCCCTCCACAGGATCCACCCCCCAAATCTCTTAAGTATTTCCCTAATCAGAGCTGACAACTGTACTTTCTCCTCAGTGTCTGTTGTTAGGCAACCAAGCTTGCTTCTATCAGTAAAAGGCCCTTTCCATACCTATGTTGGCCTTTGGGAGAAAACTCATTGGGGCCAGTCCTGACTAGGGGAGAGGCCTCAGCTGAACAGAATGCCATAGAGGCCACCCTCCAAAGCAGTCATTTTCCCAGGGTGGGGGGAGATCTGTTGTCTGGAGTTCACTTGTGATACCTGGCGAACTTTAGGCTCCACCTGGAGATTGGTTACCCTAGGCGTAACAGTCAGTGCTTCAGAGCAAGGTCTGCTCGACCCAGGTTCTTGCTGAGTGGGTGATTTTGGGCCAGTCACAGACTTTCAGCCTAACTTACCTCACAGGGTTGTTGTGCAAGTCAAAAGGGGGAGAAGAGAATAATGTAAGCTGCTTTGGTCCCCATTGCAGGGAAACTTTTCCTCTGGGGGAACTATGATTGCCAATCTACAGGTGAGGGCTATAGATCACTCAGAATTACAAGTGCTCTCCAGATGGCAGAGATCAGTTCCCCTGGAGAAAATGGTGGCCTCTGTCCTTATACCCTGCTGAGAGGGCCCCCCTATGACAGCCAATGTGACACAGCAGTCAGGGCTTCAGAGCACGGTAGAGGCTGCAGGTTGGGGAGATGGAAAGCTGAAGAGTGAGGGGAAAATAAAGGTAGGTTGATAACTGGCTGGGAAGGAGATAGGGTTACCAACTCCAAGTGGAAAATTCCTGGATATCTGAGGGATGGAGGCTGGAGATGGTGAGGTTTGATAAGGGGTGTGACCTCAGACAGGTACAATGCCATAGACTTCACCCTCCAAGCCAGCCATTCCCTCATGGGGAACCATTGTTGCCAATCTCCAGGTGGGGCTCAATTACAGAATTACAACTGCTCTCTAGGAGAGAGGGGGAGGAGATGGGAAGCTGAAGCCAGGGGGCACATAATGATACATTGACGGTTGGCTGGGAGGGAGATAGGGTTGCCAAATCCAGGTTGGGAAATTCCTGGAGAGGATGAGGTTTCAGTAGGGGTGGGACCTCAGACAGGTTCAATGCCATAGACTCCACCCTTCAAACCATCCGTTCCCTCATGGGGAACTACAAAGATTTTTTTAATTTAAAATAAAAACATGCTTAAAACATTAGCATTCTTGCAATATTTTGTTTATTTAACAGTATCTGATAACTGACATCTCTTGTTCTGAATTATTGCATCAAAATTTCTGTGCTGTTGCAATCTTGAGTATGATGTTCAGGTGTGTATCTGTAAACTGCAAACCTACTTTTGATTTATTGACATTCACCACAGAAATCTCATGCTCAGAGTTCTGAGTCTAGGACCCAGGGGAAAACATGAAATGGCTGAGCAATTGAGAGAGTCTGGTGAAGCAAGCTATGAAGATGGCCAGAAGATGGCCAGTTCCAGTGCGGGCCTGATAGAAGCCCTCTGGGGGCCTGATCCGGCCCCTGGGCCACATGTTTGGCACCCCTGCTTTAAAGGTTTTCTTTTTCCTGGGTTAAGTAACCTGCATTCAGCAAGAAGGAGGGTTGGAAGCAGATATGGGAGGTACAGTCTATGTTGCCTTTGTGAGAAGTGAGATGAACAGGGCTCTCTTTAGCCTTCCACTGATCCCACCATTCATGGGCAACTGTGTGTGGATGGGGATGAATCATTCTCTTCACTGTTTGAAGGTGGTATCCCTCCCCCACAGCACATCTGGGGTTTTTTTTGGTTTTGTTTAGAAAAATAAAAGTAACAGAGTATTAATATAGTAGCAGAGTCAGTGTGGTAGTGGTTAAGAGTGGCAGACTCTAATCTGGAGACCCGGGTTTGATCCCCCACTCCTCCACGTGAAGCCAGCTGGGTGATCTTGGGCCAGTCACAATTCATTCCAAACTCTCTCAGCCCCACTTACCTCACAAGGTGACTGTTGTGGGGAGAGGAAGGGAGGTAGATTGTAAGTCTCTTTGAGACTCCTTAGGGCAGAGTAAAGTGGGGTATAAAAACCAACTCTTCTTCTTCTGAGTATTGCTATCCTACCCTGGCCACTATTGTCCATCCTTTAGAAGGGGAAGGGCCATGGCTCAGTGGTAGACCATCTGCTTTGCACGTAGAAAGTCCCAGGTTCAATCTCCGGCATCTCTAGTTTAAAAGAATTAGGCAGTAGGCGATGGGAAAGATCTTGACCTGAGACCTTCATAGACCAAAGGTCCAACTCAGTAGAAAGCAGGTTCATGTGTTTACTGTGCTACTGGCAGTGGATCAGTGCTAGCATGACTAAGAAGAAAAACTGGTCCCCCCCCATGCTCAGTATACAAGTGAGAAGAGGCAAGCCATGAATAAAAATGAGTAATAATAAGCAAACTTATGCCAGAAAGGCTGCTGTGAACTTCCCAACATTTGAGGAAGAGGCTGGAGTAAGACAATTTAGATCTTGATATTAAAATCAAGTTACTTTTTACGTGAGAGAAATGCCACCTCTTTATGGAGCCAACACATTTATCACTGTATAATTTGCTGCTACATAAATCATAAGACATTTTAGGAAAAGTCAACCAGTCCCCAAACATGCTAGCTTTAATGAGAGGAATACATTAAAATATTTCCAGAGTGCAATGTTAATCAGCTGTGTGTGAATCCATACGAAGCTCCACATTTGCTTCTTCAAAGGGCTAGTGCTAAGCAGAAACTGAGTGTTCGTAGTGGATGACAGAATGGGGTTTCATGAGATCCCCTGTGGATTGCAGCGCTGGAAAGGGGGGGAGTCCAAAGGTTGTACTTTGACTCTAGTCTCACAGTAACTGTCATATTCTCCATGAAGAATTGCTAAAACACGGGTAAAAGGAAATGAATATATTCTGAAACAATTAGAATTCAGAAAGGAAAAGCATGAGGGAATATGTTAGCAAAAATTCCACGGTCTTTCCGGTAGACAACAAAATTGCTCACCAAAAAAAAGTCACATTCATACAATCACAATTCCTTTAGGGCCGGAGTATTCAATAGGTGGCTCAGGGTTTGAATGCAGCCTTCAGTGACTTTGTTTTACATGCTTACTGATAGTTTAAAGCATAGCATCACTTTTTAAAATTCACCCTGTCCCTCCCCATCTCCTGTCTCTGTTCCTGTAATTTTAGAGTGAGGCTTTGGGAATGGAGGCAGTAGCTTTAGTGGTCTGTAGTGGAGCAAGGGCTGTAAATAGGGTGAGGGCAGCAGAAGACAGGGGATTGACTTGAGCTCCGGTTAGGAGTAGGAGCTGCTTATGTGCATGAGTGGGAGTATGTGAAACTTTTTTTGTTTCTCGCATGTCAAAATGAAATGTTGCAGTTTGTTTACTCCCCTGGCTTGTGTTTCAGTGCTTTCTTGGGCCCTAACTTGCTTAGCATGGCTTCTCTCTCACTGCTTTAGATTGGCAGCCTCCATGTGCAAAACGACACAGGTGCATCAGGGTGCTCATTTTTCTCTCCGCATGGAGTGGCCACACCCACGCAGAGATGCACTATTGTGAAAAGGGATGCTTTGCGTATTTTTAGTTACAAGCCTCTCTTTATAGCGTAAGTGAAAAAAGCAGCTGCAAGGACCACTTTTTCTTGGTGGGGCATCACGTGTTATTCAGGATCAAGCTAACTAAAAGGTGACTTATTTTTCCTATTTGTATGCCACCTACATATGAGTGCAAGATCAGATTATTACTGTTTTTAAAAAGGATGTGTCGATGAATGAAGAGGAATTGAGCACCATAAGCATGAAATATGGAAACAGTATTTCTACATCTGAAGGGGGGGGGGGGGCGAAGCCTCCTTTGGAGTATTCCTTCCAAAAATGAACTTTTGATCAAAAAAAAAAAAGCAGCTCCTGAGGAAACTTAACAGGAGATAAGCAGTAGATTCAGAGCAAACAAAAGTACACTGGTTCTTCACACAGTACATATTTTACTTTTAGAGTACACTACTACGAGATGGGGTGATGATAACCACTATCTTAAGTGGGTTTAAAAGGGTATAATGGAAGACAGATAGTTCTGTCAAAGGCTGTTAGTCCTGATGGCTAAATAAAACCCACATATTCAGAGGCAATGTATCGCTGAATGCCACTCACTGGGAGGTCCCTTGGGGGAGTTTGGCCTTCATATCCTGGTTGTGGGCTTCCTGGAGGCATCTAGTTGGCCACCATGAGAATGTGTGTGTTTGAATCCAGTAGTGCTCTTCTTACTATTTAATGAAACTGGCTGATTATAGAATCTCTTGAGTGAAGTTTCATCTAAAGATAAATATAGGCCCTGGGAGTGTGAAGCTGACCTATGTGATAATAACTCTGTTTAAATGTCAGGTACAGACAGCATATGCTCTAAACACCACCTCTCACCGTGACCAATTAAATTATATATATGATTTAATGTACACGGGAGCCGTGTAAAGCCACAAGTTGTTTCTCTCAGTTTTGTTTTCAGCTGTCTGATGAAAAGATTGGCAACCTACGCACCAGTCAACAGTTTCTCCACAACACATTAAAATTAGTATGCCCACAAAAGTATTGTTTGTAGCCCATTACACTTGCTTAATTTCAGGGTCTGATCCGGGTAGTGTTCTCCCCACCTTCCAAAGGCCGCTCGCTGGAAATTACCATTACTGGCTAGCAGAATCTGGGAGGCTTAACCACTAACTCAAGCATATTTTGCTATAGTGGTAATTACTGCAGTGCATATAAACTTCCACTTTTGGAAATAGTTGTCCTGTATTTTGTACTGAGTTAGCCAGTTAGACAGCCTTTATCCATGAGTATAAATGCACTAAATGATGGCAATCAGGGGCCCTGTGGATAGTGTTGTTTAAGTCTGGATCTGGACCCTAATTTTGGTCAGTTTGGCTGTGCCAATATGAGCACAATAGTGGCCTTCCTCAGAGGCTTCTAGAAGTGGGTAAGATTTTTTTTTTAAAAAAACAACCCTGTTATTACAAGACTGCATTCGGCCTGCTCTTTTCTCCTCTTTCAAAGGATAGTGCAACAAAGTAATTTCTGTCTACCAGTCAGTTCTGTACAGAGAAATATCGTTTCTGATGTTTCACTTGGGTTTTTGTTTCTAGAAGAGGTGCAGCTGAACTCATCTTCCCCTGAAGTAGTAGCAATCTAGAGAATTGTTTGGGGCTGGAGGCAAACAGTAGTAACGTTTAAAGAGATTTGAAAGTGGTTTGGGAAAGGCATTGCTTCCTGTGGTGCGCACAGATATTTGCCTCATGGTTGCCTCTAATCAAACAAGTTTTTCTGGGGTTGGGAACAATATAAAAGCCTTCAAAACCTGTTTATCAGAGGCAATCATGGGACCAGGATACACACTACAAGTGCTGTTAAACCTGGGGGGGGGGGGGGGGGAGGCTCCAAGCAGAGAATGTAGTTCTATGCATACATCGTTACTAAAATCAGAGGGACTTATTTCCCAGTAAAAATATGATCACGTAACTTTGGACTGCAGGGCTATTAGAAAATTAAAGCTCAAAGTTGCATTAGGCATTTTGTGATTGTCTTTCCCTTTTAACTGTGGCAAAATAGTTTTATATTGCAGCTATTATATTGAAGCTATTTTAGGGTCCCAGTTAAAAATCATATGTGCAGACATATCATTCTGGTGTGAGGGAATTGGATCTCTTCTCTTTATATTTTGCTGTAATTATTATATGTCTTTTATTCATATATTGTATTGTGCTCAGAAATCTGAGGGCTTCTAGCAATTTTTTAAAAGTCTTTAAGTTTGCTAGTGGAGGAGATTGTGGTGATTTGTTGTTTTCTAGTAGTATTATGAATTTGGCATATACCTAAATATATTCAGGGAAGAAGAGTATTGAGTTAATTAAGCACCAATAACATCAATGTAGAAAAATAAATTTTACTTTTATTGCATATGCTTTGTTTTCATGATATTGTTATATTTTGGTCCTTTCACAATATTTAAATATTCAGTATTACTGGAATCTTGAAAACAGAGTAATTCTTTCATATAGAGCAGCAAATATGAATCACAGCATGCACTATCCCCCACGGTGGAGTCATTTTGAATTTTGTTTCTGATGACGACGAGTTTACATTAAATTATGCATTTAAGATTCCCCCTCCCCCAAATGAATTAGTCAGAAGTTGAGAGTATAATCATTAGCGTAACATTCAGTGACTTATGAAAAACAATTTGACTCCAGTTATGAAAACTGGATTTGTGGGAGGAATGCGCTATATCACATCAGGAGACTGTGACACAATAAGAATTGCTGCCTTTAATTTTAAAAATGTGCCTTTTAGTTTCAACAGTCCCTGCCTTTTATTTATTGCTATGATTTGCTAGTGGCACATTAAACAATAGTATATGTATAGCTCACTGATCTTCGACTTTTATTTTGTTGTATCAATGTGATAATTGAATAATAAATAAGTAATTTTATTTGTTTGTTGCATTTATTCTTTGTTTCTTTAGTTAATCAACTGATACATATATCAGAAAAGCAAGTTTTGTGTTAAAGGTGTGAATGATAACAGCACAGGAAATGGACATCGTAACAGAAAGCCAAAATACATTTGATATTGTTTTACTTAGGAAATGTTGAGATACTGACAGACTTAACATGGTTAGCCAAATGTAAGCCCTGCTGGACTCTGTCAGACTTAGTTTTAAGTATCACACATAATACTGTAAAACCTAACATCTATTCTATCTGAATTTGGCAGAACTCTGTTACTCATTCATTGCTAACAAATAATAACAAAGAGACATATGCTAAACTTTACTGATGCTGGTAGAATGACGTCCTTTCTGTATCCAGCAACATATTAATGGAAACCAGGCTACAAATTTCTGAGCTGGTTGCTGTGAATCTATGAACGTTTAGACTTCTGAACCTTTTGAGAATCAGTTTGATTTTATTTTGACTCTTGCCATTATTAGTAGAAAAGGGAGCTTTAGTGAATGGTTTCAGAATGTGTCATTTTTTTTTTGCCTTGACTCACACCAAGACAGAATATGTGTGCGTGGGAGATGCAAGGACTTTAAAGAGCTGAAAATACTTTTAAAATTATTGCTTCAGATATTGCCTAGCTGGGAATTAGGTAGTGTCTTTTATTTTCATAGTAGGAGTCTTTTATTTCACCACTAGACTGTCTGATTTTCTCAACGGCATTTTTAAACCTTCATGGAAATGATTGCTTCAATTTTCTACTCAGTTCAGCTACTTACAATTTGGTGAAGCAAAGCACGAACTTCACTCTCTGGCTTTGAAAGATAAACAGCAATTTAATTTGATTACTGTCTGTGTGTGTCAAATTTATTTTTATGTTTTACAATTTGATTTGTTTTATCTCTGTTTTATGTTGAAGTATCTGAATGCTGAAGGACTTTTTTGCTGCTTGGTTAAGGTATTCCTGTCTGAGGTATGCATATTTTTGGTAAATAGTAATAGGTTTCTAACATAGGTTTTGTTTATCTAGACTAAACTATTATTTTTAAAGCAACTACTAAAACAAAGTACCAGATTGCTTTGAATTGGGGTGGCTTAATTCAACTGTTTTGGTATTAAAATGTTAAGGATTATATTAACAATCCTTTAAGTCATACATATGTTGTTACACATGAATAAAGGTGGGGATGAGTATTCACAGACAGTTTGAAATAGAATTAGAGGCAAAAAAGAGGAAGCTTTTATAATCAAAAGGGAAAAATGAATGTATTTAGACTCAGAAATGCAAATACTTTACTGTGTGCTGCATTTAAAGTACAGTACTTAAAAGTATTTAAAGACTGCTACTCTTGGATTAAATTTATCCTTTTTTTCTCACACAAATGTTGTGGTTTTCCACAAATTGGGTGTACTGTACAGTAGCTGAAGTGTTACAAGATGTTCAGGAACAAAATGTCTACCTAAGGTATGAGAGAACTGCCCACAAATTGAGATAGAACTGATAACAGAAGCCAACAACATCAAATAAGTACAAAAACAACATATTAAAAGCTGAGACCACTATAGACCTAGCTGCATCTGTGTTTTCCCCTACTTCTTTAACGATGGGAGTGACTAACCCTTGAAAAGAATCTGTGGTATTAGATGTTATTTAACTTACCTTAATGAGAAATCTTTTAGATAACTTCTCTGCCATTTAAAAAATCTTCTGCTTATCTGCTGACAATTCTAAATCTCCTTGGTTCATATCCTAAAACTGTCCAAAACAGTCTGTATTTACGATATAACATCCCACCCTCACCCCATTCTGTGAGACCACTTCTGAACAAATAAAAGCCTCATTCAGCTTTTCAGATTTTTTTTTGTTACTCCAGTTAGGATGGTTTATAAATTTAATTATCTGACATTTACTGTGGAGAGCTTGTATGACTGCTCATGTGTTGTAATTCAAAGGAGCAACTAGTGATTTTAAAAAAGCCACTGGCATGATAAAGGATGTGTATGTTGTCTTTAAATAGGTATTTCCACAGTAATGCAAAAGTAGGGAAAACCCTCAGCATGATTCATTTGCTATATTCAGAATCATTTTTCCTATAAATCGCAGGCTGGAGCAAAAGCACAGCCTCAGCGGCAGTTCGAGGCTGTTTTTTTTAGTCGCCCTCTCAAAGTGTGGGGAAACAGTTATCCGTCATCAGACTACGATACATTTGTCTGCTGAAGTAAGCCAGTCGTTCAATAGAAAATCCAGGATGAGGTTTTTGTTTTTGGCTTTCATCTTTGTTTTTAGAAATAAATACAAATAACTCAGACTGAAACTTGATGGCTTTTCGTGATACTAAACAGCAGCCCCTGGGGGGAAATTTTCTTCATTAACATGACTCTTTCACCAACCCACACTCGGTTTCACTAGGAAAATTGTTTTAACCTTTTCATCAGCAGAAGTCTTTGAAGTCTAGACACACCATAACCTTGGTTCACAAATTTGGTCTCCATCCAGATGACCATAAAAAAAAAATCCCAACAAGCTACCTTAAGACAGGTTTTAGCCTTAGCTGAAGTAATGCATAGGGATAGAGATACCATTTCTGCATATTCCTCTTTTTAAATCTGTTATAGGGCTGGAAGGAGGTGTGCACAAGCTCTAAAACACTACCTGTGTGAAAGAAAACAGCAAAGGCAAAATAATCAAGGTTTTAAAAATGAAGCATCAATTTGGGACTAGGGGATCATCTTGCCGGGGCTTGTCTTTTTTGTTTTTCATTTGTCTGCTTTTAAATTGCTTCATCTCTCAAATAGCACAATGAACAAACACTCAGCCCCTCGCAAATGTTTTGAAGTGTACATTAAGTATGTGCAAGACCATGAAATGGCTAGGACGTGGTGGGAAAGTTTGCCTGCTATTTGTGAGGAAACCTGTTTTTCCCAGCCACAAAACACTGCAGTTGGCATCATAGGCGTCAACTACGGGGGGGGGGGGGGGGGGGGTTCAGGCCACCCCTGAAGTTTCCTGGGGGGGACTGAGCCCCCTGGTGAAATGAGGTGCCCACCGCCCGCTGCTGCTGCACCTCCCCACCTCCCTTGTTCGGCAGGCAGGCACACCTGCCCGCCGCCGAAAGAGCCGTCCATCCGGAGGGCTCCCCTCTCCTGAACCCACTGGCTCCCTCCCTCCCTCCCTCTCTTCCTTCTGAGGCCATCTCAGCATGGTGATATCACCCGGAAGTGATATCATCACACTGGGCATGGTGCCGGGGCAACGCTCTGGCAATCGCCCCGAAACTCTATGGCACCCTAGAGTTTTGGGGCGATTGCCAGAGCATCACCCCAGCAATGTGCCCAGCATGATGATGTCACTTCCAGGTGACATCACCATGCTGGGGCCCCGAGAGGGAGCCAGTGGATTCACGGGAGCCAGCCGGCCATGCGGGCCGGGGGAGGGCTCTTGCAGCAGCAGCAGCGGCATCATCCCTTGCAGCAGCAGCAGCGGCATCATCACAAGCCCCCGCCCCCGGTAAGTTAAAAACCTACGCCCCTGGTTGGCATTACAGCAAAAGCTCTAGCTAAAAGGTTTCCTGTGACAAGTGAGTACCGATTCCATAAGGGTTGCTCTGCTGGTCTGTTACTGCAGAAAACAGAAAGGGGTTTTTTTTGTGGCGAAGTTAAAGACAAAACACATTGATAGCCGTACAAGTTTCTGTATATTGGAAGCTCTCTTCATCAGATGCATGAGGGCTACCAGCTGTGTGTTTACAGTGCAATGATACAGTCATCTGGAAAGGCCCTGGAATTCAGAGCACAAGTAGCAGTGGTGGAGGTCAGGAACAGGCAGTCGCTTTTCCAGAAAGTTTTTAATCAGTAAGGCATGGTTCACTTTGGTGTGCATACTCATCCTGTTAATATTTCGATTGTGTGAAAAATTTGCAAGACCTATATACAATGGGTAGGGCAAAAGAAACGCATGTGTACCGCATGGGAAATTTATGCCTGTAAGACATCTTAAAAACAATTGTCTGAAGTCCAAACTGTGTGTTGGATTCAGCCAGCTTTTTAGCTAGCAAAAAAGGGAGCAGGGGTTCTATTTGGCCACTGAAAAGGCAATGCTGAGGATCATGGGACATGAACAGACAATGCCATTTTAGATGAAGGTTGTAGTAAGGGGGAGAATTAGGTGATGTTGAGTGGAAAAACTGGCTGGATCCATCCCTGTATATCCAGTTACTCACACACAGATTTTTTTAAAAAATGTGAAGTATCCCTAAAGTCAGTGTGTAAATCACTTTACATATTTCGGTCACCGGTCTACATTGGGGGAAGCCCCATTGTTTTGCAGCATTTTTTATTGATTTTAGACTCAACAAGACTCTCTGGGTGCTCTGGGATAAAAGCCGTGTTTGGCACACAGCAAAACATATTTTAATGTGTTACATAATTGCACACAACTCCCTCCACACATGCATTCTATTTATCAAGCTGCTTTTCATCTCTTTGCTCTGATTCTTTGTGTACAGTATTACAAAGCTTCCTCTGCAAGCAGTGAAATTGTGAGTTTATCCTGTCAACAAGATACAGTCAGCAAAATAGATACGCTTGGGGAAAAAATCTTTTCCAGAAAAGAACTCCCATCACTTTTATAAAAATCTATACCTAATGAACACTTAAGCATATATTAAATGCCAGTTCTAGAAAATGGGGACTTTTTTAATGCCTGCTCTTGTTTTGTCAGCTGTCCATCCCTTTATCTGTAATTTCAAAGGACCAAACCAGAAATGATGCTGGGAGTTGAGCTCCCAGCATTTCTCTTTAAATAGCATGTACATTCGGGCCTGATTCAGACTAGGAACACAGCACAAGAAGAGAGGGACTTCCTATCCTTAAACAGCTTGTCAGATCTGCTGTTGGCCCTGTTGGCCCAGACATATCAGTACCTGCAACTCTCCCTGAAAGGGCAAACTTAGGCTGCCATGGTTTTTAACCAGTCTAGTCAGGGTGAGAGTTAAACCTTCCAGATTTTTAAAAATTCCAGCCTCAACAGTAAATGAATGTTTTAAATTGTAACTGATTCAGTGAAACAAATGAATGTGTACCCATGTGCCACTCTTCCCCTCCCCCAATTTGGATTAATGAAGTTATATTATAAATTGGAGTCAGCAGTTTCTTCAGGTTTGAAGGCCACACACCAGGAATTTGTGTGACTAGTCAAACTGTGTGACTAGTCAAACTGTCATGGGTATGAGTTTTGATGCATACTATTAAGATAATTTGCCTGTGCTTTTCAGGAACCGGACATATATCAAGCTAGTTGGTAGACCCTCGCATTCTTATTCTGTGGTTGGTTCTATCAAATGAGCAAACCCTAAGGCAGCCATTATAAAATCTTTCTGTGTGAACTTCAAAATCATAATAAACACAAAATGTGGGCTTTAAAAAAAAAAACTAGCTTCTGAGCCTGTAGAACATTGTCTCTGTCATATTTTGAAGACTCAATTTTCATTTATGAACATTAGTACTTTACCTTGAAAAAAGAAAAAAGAAAGTTGGGTTCCAGCATGAGTTTACAGGTCACATAAGCACTTTGAGGACACAATATCCTTTCCACCTGTGTTGACATGTACGCTGTTAGCAAGCTACCAGATACTCATACTAAGAATGTGGGGAGGCCCATGCCCACGAGTCTGTGGCTTTGGGGGCAGGGGGATAGCAAGTTGAATTTTAAGATGCATGTGCATAATAAAGGGAAGTTCTGGAGTGTTGTTTTGTACAATCGTCACCCTTGACAAACTGGGGTGTTGCGAAGGTAGACTTTGGTTTTCTGTGATATTTTTCACATTAGGCAAGACTGCGTGTCCTGTGTCTCCGCAACTGAAACCACTTCCCTGTACTACTTTCCCTCCCCCAACTATATCAGCAATGAGTATGAATTAAATATTTGGTTTGTTTGATCACTGTGTTTGTCAATTTTGTTTTCTGTCACCAGCCAGCATCCAATGATGTGGCTGAAAGGACAGATGACCCAGTCTATCTTCCTGTAGAATTTAAGAAACAGTAAGCTTTCTGCCTTGGGTTTGTTAAGTGAAATAAAAAAAAACTAAATAAAAGACTGCTGGTCAGACTCGTAAGTAGCCACTCACCTGATTACCCATGTAAGTAAGAACAATTCTTACTTTGGCAAGCAAGCATCATCTATTGTTTTCTCACTGGATCAAAAAGAGTTCTGGTTTATTTGTGAGGCTGCCATTAAGTGCTCTCTCAAATTCCTGATTCCAGATGCAGGACTGGTTCCTTTCCTTTCCCTTTTGTACATCCAAATGCAAATTTTACAAGATAGCTGAATTCTCATGGGAACTCAGGCCTTGAGAAATGTCACATCATCCCTATGGCCTTCCATCAGGTTTGCAACAGTCTGCTTCTGCAAACCCCCCCCCCCCTTCTAGTCATGGCTTTTAACAAGCCTTTTGCTTGTTAAAATGATGTATAAGGACTCAGCTTCTGGGAATGTGATTCATGAAAATTTTCATCTTAATCGGATTTCTGTATATTTACAAAACAAAGTTAGGTCTTCATCAGTTATCTCACATGTTGACTTTCTGTATTTGCCGCTCACATTTCCTGTGAGGTTGAGTTTGTTTATCATGAAAAACCCTATTTTTAAACTGGTTTCTGCCAATAAGTAATTTGAATGCCAATGCCAGTCATTTGATGGTGTTTCACTTTGATACAGAGTTGGACTCTGCAGCTGCATCCTTGTGAAATATGATGCTCAGTTTCACCATTTGCAGGGGGTGAGGAACAACAGACATGTTTTCTAATATCATTGGGAGGAAATCAGTTGTGCACAGAAAAGATGACTTCCTAAAACTATCTAAAGTCAAATTTTGTCCTGAGCCATCTGGTCTGGTGCTATTCATGCAAACTAATATTTGTGGTTTATAGAATATATTTAAAGGATTAAAGAACAATGCCAGACTTGCCAGTCTATATACCTACTCTGTGGCTGCAGAGTTGCACGTACAAGTTCACTTGAAGTCTACACATAGTAGGATCTAGCACACGTGAATGAGCCATCACTGATCAAAATACTCTACATAAAGCATTCATTTATACTGTCTCATGTGCAATACTTTTCAATGGAGTCTCTTCACACAAACAGCTGTAATCCATCTTTCGGGACTGTGACTGAAAGGCACAGTGGTTCCGGTTCTACCTCAAAGGTAGGTTTCAGAGTATGGTGCTGGAAGGCTCATGCTCTGGCCTACGGGATACTGTACGGTTCCATCTTGGCCCCCATGCTTTTTAAGCATCTATGGAGATTTGGGCTGAGCTGCCACCAACATGCAGGTGATACTCAGCTCTGTTAAGTATTACCAGTGGATCCAAGGGATGCTGTGGAAACTGCAAACAGGTGCCTGGAGACAGTTTTGGAATGGATGAGGGCTAACAAACTGAAACTTAATCCCAACCCAACCGAGGTTGTAGTGGTGAGCCAGCATACCTTAAGGTGTTGAACTCATTTGTTACGAGGGCTGGATCTGACATAAATGTCACTTTGTCAGGCCAGGCCATGTGTGCCATAAAATGTAATTATAAAGATAATTTCAGATGCCGAATAGCAATAGCAGGTGTGATTGGATTAGGTGTGATATGCAGAGGGGTAGTAGGTGTGGAGATATCAGTGTTGGTAATGAGACAGGAAACCTAGGTCTCAATTTGCTCCATGAGGATGCAAAGAATAAATAGGGTTGCCAGCCCCCAGGTCTGGATGGGGGTTCCCCAGCTTCTGGGAACTCCATTCCCCCACCAGCCAGCTGGCTGGTAGGGGAAGCCCCGCCTCCAAGAATGGCCACCCCTCTCCCTCCCCTCCTGCAGAGATTTAAAGGGCTTAGGGTGATTGGTGGGGAGCACATGGCCTGCCAATCAGCTGGAGGGCCCTTTAAATCTTTCAGCAGGAAGGGAGAGGGGCTGTCGCAGCCACAGCTTCACTTGCAAGAAAGCACTTTAAAAGGTCTTTTTGCCAGCAGGGTGAGGGCTGTGATGAACGGGGCTGATTTCCCAGTGGTGATTCCTGCTTGGGATTCAGGCCTGTGAACTGCTGACCTGGGACTCACAGTGGGTGGGGCAGTGGCATGGGCCTGAATCCCAAGCAGTGAATCACCACTGGGAAATTAGCCCCGCATCCCCCCCATGGCCGGTGGCAGCCCCTCTCCCTCCCTGCTGAAATATTTAAAGGGCCCTCCAGCTGATCGGCAGGCCACATGCTCCCCACCGATCAGCTGAAGCCCTTTAAATCTCTGCTGGAGGGGAGGGAGAGGGTGCCCACCCTCTGAATGCCCCACAAATTCCCCCTGGCCAGAGTGACCCTAAGAATAAATGGACATAAGTCTGAAGAAGTGAGCAGTGACTCACGAAAGCACAGTATCTTACCACAAATATTGTTAGTCTTTATGGTGCTAGTGGACTCTTACTCTTTCTACTGCTATTAGAAACCACAAAATTCTCCCCCCCCCCCATGTGTTAGAACTGGAAAGGGGACTCTCTCCAAATACCATGGGACTCCGGGTTTCCCCCCTCTCTCTGGCTCTTTCCCTCCCCTTCCCTCCCCAGAGGAGGAGGAGCCCTCAGTCAATTGAGGGGAAGGGAGGCTTGGCTTTCTTTCTCTCCTCTGTGAAGCAGGAAATAGGAGAGACTGGGCAAAAGGAGTTGCGATACAGGAAGCAAGAGCAGGAAGCAGCAGAGAGCCAGTTGCTTGCAGGCCGGATAACAGCTCTACAGGGGTGAATCCAGCCCACAGGCCATATGTTTGACACTTTTGCTTAAGGATTGCTTTCTCATATATGGAATTACCCATCCAGTTTGGTTGTCTTTAGAGACCCTGCTTCAGGTGACCCTGCCACCTGGGACTGGACAGGTGGGAACTCCCAAAACAGGCCTTTTCAGTTGTGCTGCCAAAACTTTGGTACCCCCTCTCCAGGGAGATTCATCTACCTTCCTCTCTTCTTGTCTTTTGATTGGCATACCCCCAATCTTGTCTTTTGATTGGCTTACCTCCTCCCTGTTGTGGTGTGAGATGTGTTTATGTTTTCTATTGACTTATTTTATATGTACTCTATTTTGAATTTTGCTTTAATGTTGAAACATTTTAATGTTTTGATGTTCACTGCCTTGGGGATCCTATTTGGGTGGAAAAGTGGCATAGAAAAGTCTTTAATTAATCAATCAATTAATTAATATTGTCAGTGAAAACAGAATAGAAATATTGTCTGTGATAAATAGAAAGCAACTGTAGAGTCTATAATTCGTTATCTGCATTATGATATAAACAATACAATCCTTCATGCCAGTCAAATAGCAACTGCTATAATAGCAAACTTCAGCACTTTAATCACATGCTCTTTCATAACTTTCGGAGCTGATTTGTAAGCTGGATGGTGGGTTTTAAAAAAATGTGCTACTGGAACTGTATAAGGGTTCTGCGGTGTCAGTAACAGGATGCTGGACCATATGACCCCCTTGGTCTGGTCCCTCAGCTATCTGCTCATAATCTTATATTGAAGCTCAAACACAAGGAGAAAGGGAAACATCTGTCTCCAATACAGATATACTTCCATATGTGTAAACTTTACTGCAAATATTCAAGAGCAGGTATAGAGCTGTGCAGTGTTGGAAAATATGCTAAATTACGCCCACAGTTTGCAAGGCACAATTCTAGTTTTTAGTTGTAACTCAGCTATCTCTTTGTACCAGGAAGTTTCTATTTCTGTCAAATAATCTACTCCTTCCCAGGAAACTTTTGACTAATAAAAGCCACTTTTATATATCTCGTTAGTTTTAATGTTTTTAAAAATGTGTTAAAGCATGTGATTTAGCATGAGGCATTCCTATTGCTTCAGACATGGTTCAACTTTGTGGCTGATGAACCACTGAAGATCAGGATCATCCATAACAACCTGATCCCTAAACAGGTTTACTCAGGAGTAAGTCCACTTCCAGCTTCCAACTGCATAGTCTTAGTTTTGGAGCCCATTGATCCCTTTATTGTTGTTAACAAAGGTATGTATGCTTTTGCTTACTTGTGAATGCTTTCACAATGGAGTTTAAGATCATTTTAAAATGCTTTTTGTATTTGTTATCCTTTTATAATTTATTTCTTAAAAACTGGATTTAAAGAGAAGGATGTGAATTCTATTGATTTCAATGCAACTGGCTCCCAAATGAGCATTTGACGACAGCAGTCACAAAGAGACTCTGAACACAGCTGTTCCATTCATCTCTCATGGGTTGCTTCCACATTAGCCATTTAGTTTGGAATTGCCATAATTTTTTCACTCAGTTCTATTTACTGGAGAATCTGGTGGTGGTGGAAAGTGCCATTGAGTTGCAGCTGACTTATGGTGACCCCCTAAACTTTTCTAGGGGACGGATGTTCAGAGTGGTTTGCCATTGCCTGCCTCTGCATAGTGACCCTGGAATTTCTTGGTTGTCTCCCCTCCAAGTATGAAGTAGAGTTGACCCTGCTTAGCTTCTGAGATCTGACAAGATCAGGCTAGCCCGGAGCCAGGCAGGCCAGGGCAATGGAGAATCTCTAGATCATATGATTGGCCACCTGTTGCATTCAAGGGGGTCGTCTCTTTTTTCAGATCCAATTAGTGTCAATTTATTTAAAAATAAAATGCATCAAGCTGGCCTATGTGGAGTCAAAGCACTATTGAGGTTTGTTTTTTTGTTTGCTACATTGTTTGACCCACCATTGTTCCTAAGGGTGGCATACAAGGTTCTCTACTCCATCTGCACAACTGTCCTGAGAGGTAGGTTAGTCTGAGTGATTGGCTCAGTGTCACTCAGTAAATTTAGGTGGCTGAGTGGGGATTTGAATTCACATCTCTCCAGTTCTACTGGGGACAGTCTGGGGACAGTCCCCAAAGTGTGGGGATGTGTCGTTTGGGGTGGTCCAAAGATTTTGGGGGGCGTGCAGCCTGGCCCCAGTGTCTGCCTGCATGATTGTTGTGGGGCACCTCACTTTGGAGCAGCTAGCACAAGACCCAGGCCTTGGACCAGGAAGTGCCATATGTCCCCTCGAAGGGGAGAGTCCCCTGAACATGGGGGTGTATGATATGTGGTGACTCAAACCTTATTTTGGGTTGTAAAGGGCAATCAGTTCCTTATTGAAATCTCCTTAGAAATAGAAGCCTCTTGAGTCGCTCCAAATAGAAGCTTGTGGTGCCAGAACCAGCATTTGGACTGGGCAGTGCTGTATGTCTCCTTGCAGGGGACAGTCTCCAGAATGTGGGGATGTGTAATTTGGGGTGGTCCAAATATTTTGGGGGTGTGCAGCCTGGCCCCAGTGTCTGCCTGTGTGATTGTCCTGATGACACCACACTTTGGAGCAGCTGGCACAAGAACCGTGCTTTGGACTAGGAAACAGGATGTATCTTCTTGAAGGGGAGAGTCCTGTGAACCTGGGACTATATGATATGTGAATCTTATTTTGGGGTTCAAAGCTTTCCAACTCTCCTCAGTGTTTCTGGATGAATTCACGAATAAGTCACAAATAAGGAATGAATAAGGAACTGCGAATAAGGAACCAACTTCAGCCACCTCCCTCTAACTGTTATGACATGCTGACTCTCAGTTTCCCAGAAGTTTTTTACACTGTTTCTTCTTTTGTTCTTCTTTCAATTGAATAAGTTATTTCTTGTTCTCTCCTGTAGTTAGCCAGGGCACTAATTAATCGTTAGTTATCAGGTTTTATTGTGTGTGGGGGGGGATTAAGTACTACTTTTTACTTTATAGGCAAAGATATTCTAAATATTTTACTTTATTTGTATTGTCATTACAGAACTCTTACAAACTTAACATCATTTTTAAAAAAATGAGTAGAGGTTTTGACTCCAAAGTGCTTCTTCATCCCACCCCTTGCCAGCAAGAACTGATAATTACCATGACAATTGATTTATGAATAGCATGGCTGATCACAGAAGAGAGGAAGCATTTAATTAGACACTAAAAGTATAGCAAAGAAAGGAAAATGGTGGGGGAAACAGGATCTTTGCTAAATGAAACTTACTTCCAAACAAACATGTAGTAGCCACAGAAATGGAAATTGATACATTTTTATGTGGAATATGGCAGTATGTTAACTGCTTTCTGGAACTCCAGTTTCAAGTCTATTCCTAGGTGATTGCAACAGGGAAATAATTTAGTTCAAAAGACTCCTAGTGAAAAAAGAAGCCTCAGTTAACAGCTGTCGATAAACCTATCCTTCATGAACTTGTCTCTTCCTTTATAAAAAGCAATCTAACCTAGTAACTATCACATCCCACAGAAGTGAAATCTCTACATTGATTATGAAGAGTGTGGGAAAATACTTCCTTTTGTCTGTCTTTAACCTATTGAAAATCCTAGGTGCTTCTGAAAGAGTATGCCCTGATCCAACTGAAGCTAGTTATGTCTCTGTTGAAAGCAATGAAATTTAAAATGTGATCAGAAGTCTAGAGGTAGAGCTTCTGGTAGCCCATGCAACTTAAGTTCCACCCTGAATGCCACCTCATTAGTTTCCTTTATGGCCCTCTACCCATGATGTGTCAGTGCACAGGGCCAGTGTGCATAGGGAGCAAGACTTAGTGCACAGACCCTGCCCCCTTCTACAAACACTTGCCAAGTGTGGTCATAGTGCCTACACGTGTATAAACTGTGTTCAACAGGTTCTGTCCCCATGACTGGGTCTGGGATAAATGGGAACAACAGTTCCTGATTACTGGGACAGAACCTATGTGCAAACAGCTTGAACTCACATAGGTGTTGTTCTATATTCAGGCAAATGCATATTTGATGAAAGAATTGGTTTTTGATGGAGAAACTCCCTTTTTCTTTTCTGTGCTTTGGAGAGAGCTTCAGGGTTTAATACTTTCTGTTATAAGAGGTAGGCTACTTAAACATGGTTTGAACATAATTTCTCTTTTTTGTGCCTGCAGAGTTGCCTGTGTTTGGAATATGTTCCCCAAAGAAAGCACAACTATAAATGAAATTATCAGTAATAGGATTATTTTCTGAACAAAGTCTCAGTCCAGTGGCACCTTTTAAGACCAATGAAATTTTTATTCTGGGTCTAAGCTTTCGTGTGCATGAACACTTAGACCCAGAATAACACTTTGTTTCTTTTAAAGGTACCACTGGTCTCCAACTTTGTTCTGCTGATTCAGACCAACACGGCTACCCCACCTGACTTTAGGATTATTTTCTGGTTTTCAGAGCCAAGAGATAAGAAAAGTAGGAGCCAGAGGAGAAAAAGGATGCTCTACTCAAGAATTAAAATGTGGAACAAGTTATCCTGGGAATCTTGGAGGGTTGACACTGGAGAAAAGTAACACCTGCTTGCCTCAGATGAGTAGTCGTGTCGGTCTGCACTAAAAGAGCTGGATTTGGGTCCAGTAGCACCTTGGAAAACCAAGAAGATTTACAGAGTATAAGCTCTTGAGAGTCAAAGCTTCCTTAACTGATGAAAGAAGTTTTGTCTCTTAAAAGCTGATACCTTGACAATCTTATTGGTCTCTAAGGTGCTACTTGACTCAAATCTAGCTCTTCTGCTTTCCTCAGAGTACCTTACCCGAAACACACTGCTGATGCTTCCACTCTGTCATTGCTGCTTGGTGGTTTCTTGACATGGGATTGTAATTGGATCCAGACCATTCTAGCCCAACTAGTGTCCTTTCAGCAGAAAGTTGGGATGAATGTGCAAACTGGGACTGGGGGTGGGGTGGAAAGCTAGATAGGACTGTGCAGATTAGAAATCAGGCAGCAAACATGAATGGTGTGCTCCTTTCCATAGCACAATGCGAATAAGGCTGTTTTTTATCCTTCCTTGTAACCTTTATGATGTCCCCAGCCTGCCGTAAAGAGGGTTGTGTGGTATAGTTTGTGGCTGGAGGTTTCTCTTTTCTGTAGGAAGAAAAAATAAGGCAAGGCCTCCAGTGTGGAAACCTCAAGAGAACAGTAATGAGTAAGAGTCTTGTGACACCCTGAAGACTTAACAAACTTCTGTTCTAGAATCGAGGCTTTAGTGGACAAGAGCCCACTTCTCAGATGCTAGGTGTCAGAATCCGACATTTCCCGAGCGGGAGGTGGTTTCCCCGATTCAGTCTATGTCATCCACTCCGCCGGAGAGCTCATTACTGCTGTTGAAACTGTTATCTGCTTTGCTTTTATATGGCCTTGGTTTGTTGTCTTAACGGCTACTCTGCCTTCCAGGTGCCTCTCTAACTGCTGCCTTGGAATCGCTGGGGAGGTTTCGGTGGGGTGCAGAAAGGAATGTGGGATGAGCAATCGCACATTTGAGCGTGTTTTTCCTGGGAAGCTAAACGGACATGTAATGTAGCGCCATTTCTGACTAACCTGATTGGTGCCCCTCCTCCCTTTTTGCCTTTGAATAATGTATAACTTACCTACAGCCCTTTGCTCTGTATCACTAACACAAAATGTGTTGACTACTAAGGGACCATTAAGAATAAAAAAGGACTTTTAATTCCAGAAGGCCTGGCTTATTGGCTCTGCAAGGGTTCTCACAGAGTGTTAGTGATCTTTCACTAACAGGAGGAGAGCACCCCATACCCGACCATGTCGGACGATGGGACCCTCAATCCGACCACCACTTCAGAGGAAGTACCAGCTTCCACAGCTACTGTGGTAACGACCACAGAAATGAACTTGGAGACAACCTCTTCGACACGGGGTATCACCTTCGAGAGACCGGTCAAGCCCAAGTATTCCTGGACTGTGTTTGGAGGCACTACCCATGAGACCTGGACTGCCGAGCGGCGAGGCTCCGGTGTGCGATTCGAAGAGGAACACCTCGAAGACTGGCGACTGAGTGTCCGCATGCAACTGAAACCCCATCCATGTCAGTAGTCGCAGCTCACGCTGAATTGTGGCAGCATATGGATCGAAGGTTTGCAGAAATGAATGATCAGTTTGCGCGGGAACTGCGAGAGATGCTGGAGGAGATGAGGGCCCTCCCGAGGGGGGTCCTGCTGCAAGCGGCAGCTGGTGGAGATGTGGGCCTGGGAGCAGATGGCGGAGCGCAGCAGCAGCAGCAGCAGCAACCACCGCAACAGCCTCCGCTGGGAGCCGTTCCCCAACCGCCTGCCGGCCTTCCCCAGCCACCCGGGGGACCCAATGTCCCAGATCCCCACACATTTGGGGCGGGGGAGAGGATTTACTGTCAAGTACAAGCAGAACCTCTTTCAACTACTTTTGATGGGAATCCAGATAAACTGTGTTTTTTTGTCATTGAGATTGAACGGTTCCTGGACTCATGGGGCCTCGTCTACCCCACAGATCGCGAGAAGATGGGTTATATTGGCTCACGGTTACGGGACACTGCAAATGACTGGTATGTGAGCCTACACAACCCTCCCGGCCCTGAACTACAATCTGTGAATAATTTTGTGTGGGCATTACAGCAGCAGTACGAGGATCCCATGGGGGAGGAGAAGGCGCGAAACCAACAGCGGCGGCTGGTTCAAGGGTGCAACTCCATGCATGAGTACACTGAGCAATTCAGGCGGAGTGCAGCCATGGCGCATGGGTGGCCTGAAGCGGTGTTTATTGAACGATTCAGGGAGGGACTAAACCGGGAGATTTATGAGACCGTGTTGAGAAACAAACAACCCAGCTCCCTCGCGGCTTGGATGCGGGCAGCGGCCGATGTTGAGGAGCGATTCACCCTGATTCGTCTGGGGCCCCATGCTTCTCAACCTGCTGCCAGGGGCCCTCCCAAGGCCAAACTGAAATCCGCCTTTCAGGAAATATGGGAGACGCGCATGAAGCAGGGGCTCTGCATGAGGTGCGGGGAAGCCGGCCACTTCACCTCCAGCTGCCTGGCGGCCGCCCCAAAACCCCCAAGAGTCACCCCGAGCATGCCGACCGGAACACCAAGACCTCAGAAAGGCATCTACAAACCCTAGGCATTACAGCTGGAAGGGGCAACGAGTGACACCAACGCGGTGGAGGTCATCCCGGAGCACCCGTTGGAAAACTTCAAGGACCTGCAGTAGGAGGCGCACCGCCGCAGATCCCACCGTCGCCAGCGCCGCCAGTGGTGAGCTCTCCTGGACCTCTACTTTATATGGTAGTGACTGTTGTAGATCCCAAAAATGGGACACATGCTCAAGTACGGGCTTTAATAGACTCTGGCTTTGCCTGCAACTTAATTAGCCCCTTTGTGATTGAGGGGTTGGGGGCAACTGTAGTCCCTCTGGCGGAGCCGCTCCGGTTTACTCAAATGGACGGCTCGAAAATGAGGGAGCTGTGTGTAGCAGAGACTGAACCCCTCATTTTGGGCTCTGGGGAACATTGGGAAAAAAGGACGTTTGTAGTTACCCCTCACGCACAGTTCCACATGGTGCTTGGCAGCCCCTGGTTGAGTGCCCATGACCCGAACATTAAATGGAGCGAGGGGAAGATTGCCTGGATTAACCCCCAGTGCTCCCAACACCGGTGAGATCCGGGATGGGGATCGGGTCCCCCAGAGGCACCACGGGCATGTTTAGTTCAGGAGGAGTTAGACTCAATCCCCCAGGTATATTGGGACTTGAGAGAGGTGTTCAGCGAAATGGAAGCAGATGAACTCCATCCCCATAGGGCCACTGACTGTGCTATCAAACTGTTGCCTGGGCAGAAATTACCCAAGGGAAAATTATACTCCATGGGGCCGGCTGAGCGTGCAGAGCTTCGCAAATTTCTGGATAAGAATCTGGCACGGGGTTTCATTAGGACAGCTACCTCTCCATTTGCCGCTCCTGTTCTGTTCCGGAAAAAAAAGGACGGGGGCTTGAGGCTGTGCACAGACTATAGGGGGCTCAATGCGGTGTCATCTTCCAACGCCTACCCCCTTCCGTTGATCAAAGACCTGTTGACAGAGGCCGCCAAGGGAAAAATCTTTTCGAAACTAGATTTACGTGATGCATATTTCCGGGTGCGCATAAAAGAGGGGGATGAATACAAGACTGCCTTTAATACCCCTCTGGGCCAATTCGATTACCTCATTATGCCCTTTGGCTTAAGCGGGGCTCCCGGAGTTTTTATGAGCCTAATAAATGAGGTGCTGCACAAGCATTTATTCAAAGGCGCATTATGTTAGCTAGATGATATCATTCTGTACTCACAGGACATGCTGTCCCATGTCAAACTAGTCAGAGAGATCCTCTCTACCTTGAAAGCACATAAACTGTATGCTAAGCTATCCAAATGTGAGTTCCACAATACAGAAATCGACTTTTTGGGGTATCATATCTCTCCTAGGGGTTTGGAGATGGACCCTGCTAAAATTGAGGCGGTGGTCTCTTGGGAAGCCCCTCGCACCCGTAGACAACTTCAGAGTTTCCTCGGATTTTCCAACTTTTACAGAATCTTCATCAAGGACTTTGCCAAAGTCAGTTTACCCCTCACAGACTTGTTAAAGACTAAAGGGCAGGATCCGGAGGCTATTAAGCCAGGGGCGTGGCTGCCCTGGACCCCTAAGTGTCAAAGAGCATTTGAGAAACTCAAGTCCCTATTCGCATCAGAACCCATCCTGGCCCACCCTGATGAGTCCAAGGAGTTTACTATTCATGTTGATGCATCGGACGTTGTCATGAGGGGGACGATTTTACAAAGGGGGGAGGATGGGCGGTTGCATCCGTTGGCATTCATCTCAAAGAAGTTCAGCGAGGCAGAAAAAAATTGGTCCATCGGGGATAAAAAGGCAGCCGCCATCAGATTGGCTCTGACCACCTGGAGACATTGATTGGAGGGGGCACGGAAGCCCTTCAAGGTGTGGACTGATCACAAAAAACTTGAGGCACTGTGCACCCAAAGAGCCCTTAATGCCAAGCAGCTCCGGTGGGCAGATTTCTTTTCCAAGTTTAAGTTTACACTGCACCACTTCCCCAGGGCTTCCAACTCACTCGCTGATGCTCTCTCCCGCCTCCTGCAGCATGACTTGAAACAGGAAGAGGTGTTTGATTCAATGTTTTCTCCAACCCAATTGGGGGGGGCGGTGGTGACCCGTAGCCAAGCCCGAAGCGCACTGTCAACTACCCCCAACGAGTGGGTTAGCAAATGTGCTACAGAATATTCGCAGAAGGAGCATGATCTATTTGACTCAGAGACACTGGCCATTAAAGAATCAGATGGGTGCTGGTATCGGGAGGAGAAACTCATTGTTCCGGAATCCTTGCGCCAAGCGGTGATGCATGCGAGCCATGAATCTAAGCTGTCGGGACATTTTGGTTACTTAAAAACATTGCATTTACTTCAGAGGCAGTTCTGGTGGCTGCGCATGCATGGAGATGTGTCCAATTATGTCTCCTCTTATCAAACTTGCTTAATGTGCAAAAAGTGGGGGGGGGGACCCCCGGGGCTGCTACAACCCCTCCCTACCCCTTCCCAGCCCTGGGAAGCCATTTCCATGGACTTTATCACTAATCTCCCTTGAAGTAAGGGAAAGACTGTGGTGTGGGTGGTAGTTGACTTATTTTCCAAGCAAGCACACTTTATCCCATTCAAGCAGTTGCCCACAGCCAAGGGGTTGGCCAAGGCGTTTCTGTCTCATATAGTCAAATTACACAGTATCTCGAAGAAGGTAGTATCTGACAGGGGGTCTCAATATGTTGCCACCTTCTGTTGGAGCTCCTGGACATTATGGGGGTGGAGCCTGCTCTAAGTTCTGCTTATCACCCAGAGACTGATGGACAAACAGAAAGGGTTAATCAAATCCTGGAACAGTTCCTCTGTTGCTACACTAACTTTCATCAGGACAACTGGGTGGAGCTCCTCCCCTTCACAGAGTACAGTTAAAACAATGCAGTTCATTCCTCCACCGGGGTTTCTCCTTTTATGGCTGTGGGGGGATTTGAGGGGGTTCCTCTCCCGGCGTTGGGCCAAGCATCCTCGAAGTCTGGCTCACTTGGGGACTGGTGGAATTCTCTCCGTGATTCCTGGCCTCTCATTGCAAAAACACTGCATAAAGCGAAAATGGATTACAAAAAATATGCAGACAAGGGGAGAACCCTGGAATGGGATCTTGAGCCGGGAGATTCTGTTTACATGTTGACCAAGAATATACAAGGCTTGCAGCCTAACTGGAAACTGGGCTGGAAATATGTGGGACCTTTTAAAGTGCTACATAAAATCTCAAATGTGTCTTTTGAACTTGAACTGCACAAAGCATTAAGAGCTGTGCACCCTGTGTTTCATTTCAGCCTTCTAAAGAGGGATCCTGGGCCAAATGCGTGGAGACCAGTTTGCCCTCGTCCTCCTCTGATGAAGGGGGGGGGGAGCCTCATTATGAAATTGCTCACATCTTGGACTCTAAGTTGAAGAGGGGTCGTCTTTACTACTTTGTTCAATGGGTATATTTTGGACCTGAGCATAATGAGTGAGTGGCTGGGGAAAATGTGCATGCTCCTAAACTGTTGTGTGACTTTCATGCTTTGTATCCCTTGAAACCAGGGGGGGGCCTTCTTGAAGCTGGCAGGATGTCAGAATCCGACATTTCCCGAGTGGGAGGTGGTTTCCCCGACTCAGTCTACGTCCCGCACTCCGCCGGAGAGCTCATTACTGCTGTTGAAACTGTTATCTGCTTTGCTTTTATATGGCCTTGGCTTGTTGTCTTAACGGCTACTCTGCCTTCCAGGTGCCTCTCTAACTGCGGCCTTGGAATCGCTGGGGAGGTTTCGGTGGGGTGTGGGAAGGAATGTGGGATGAGCAATCGCACATTTGAGCGTGTTTTTCCTGGGAAGCTAAACGGACATGTAATGTAGCGCCATTTCTGACTAACCTGATTGGTGCCCCTCCTCCCTTTTTGCCTTTGAAGAATGTATAACTTACCTACAGCCCTTTGCTCTGTATCACTAACACAAAATGTGTTGACTACTAGGGACCATTAAGAATAAAAAAGGACGTTTAATTCCAGAAGGCCTGGCTTATTGGCTCTGCAAGGGTTCTCACACTAGGAGTGGTTCCTCACCATGCAGACCTTACACATAGGAGGTCTGAAAAAACAAACAGCATGGTCAAGCGGCCACAAAAAGCAGGACATACAGAGTGAGATGTAATTATGTAAGATTCACATCTGATCTTCTCATTGCACAAGTTCATGAAAGCTTGTGTTAGAACAAAACTTGTTGTGTTTATTTTTGGTGTAACAAATTGGTATAGGTACCCTGCCTGAAATCCGAAGAGCAGTGCTCTTCATTTGATTTTATTTATTTTGCTCTTCTGGGTGATAAAATACTGGAAAGCAGTTTGTGTTGACTGTTTTAATGCTGGGATCATCCAGTGAGACATGACTGTATACCTGACATAGTTACTAGCATTCAGCTTAGTCCTGTAGTAACATCTCCACCAGACCCACCACATTCCCTTCCTTGAGTTTTGTCTGAGTCCCTTGAAGCCTCTGCATCTTCTGGAAGAGACGCAAATTCCACATATGGAACCAGCTAACTGATTTAACTGAAATGTTTTAATTACTAAATCGCAAGCTTTAACTTTATTCACTGTAAAAATAACAACATTATCTCCAAGCCTTAGTTAAGTTCCTCAATGGGAGTCCACTGACAAACTGCTTACCTGCATGATTCAGCCAGTAGGGTAACTTCTCCTTGCAAAGAAGGTGTTCCCTAGAGTCCTGCTCTGTTTGCAAAAGTCTTTGCTCCATTGATTTCAGTGGGACTTACAACAGTGCAATTTTATTTATTTTACCTTGTTTATAGTCCACCTTTCTCACTGAGACTCAAAAGCAGATTAGACAGAGTAAGTCAATATAATCAACAGGGTGGGACATCCAGTAAAAACTGCGATGGGACTGCAGAACTCTGAAACTGAGCTGAAACAGTGCATAAGTGTTACTTGACATGTTAAATGATGCAGCAATTACACAGCAGGACCATACATACAGCAACAGATGGTATGTGCTATAGACAGTAATATGGTCAACGGTCCTTATTCCTTTATTGTTATTTTATTTATATTGTAAACTGCCTTGATTTCCATAAGGGAGAAAAGTAGCCCATGGATGTTTTTAATAAATAAATATTGAAGCATCTTTATGAAGCATTTTGTTATAGTGCATCCCTGTCACCAGTGTAAGAATGCCTTCCTGAATAGTTCAGTTTTCACAGTTTGCGGAGTGCCAGGCAGGTTCTCCCAGAATCTTCCTCAAGTCCACTCATTGGGGCTGACTGCAAGGAAAGTGTTCTTAGATTTGTACTGCCAGTCATGGTTGTCTTTAGCTGGATTGTGTTTGCAATCTCCTTTGTTTTGCAAGAGAATGCAGGCTCTCTCAGCCAACACTGCATCCTGGTAATAGTATCTCCATTTATGGTAGGACTCTATCCTGCTGTGTAGCATGGCTGGAGCCTGTGCAGAAGGTGGTTGGGGCACAATAGTTGTGGCTATTTTAAAAGACATAGCGCTTCCAACACCATTTCATGCATAGCATCATGAAATGTGGGCTTGTACGGTACAATCCCTGTAACTGGCAATGGCATGGTAGGTCTGGAGATACTGGACAACTGATGTCATGGTATATTTGAAATATTTTAAAATGATTGAAATATAAAGACTCTTTTTGTTGGAGTTGCTGTACATACCCTAACCTACTTCAAAAGTACATTAATGTACCTTTCACACATGCTTATGAAGGGGTAAAGTCGGGGATTTTTGCATTTTTCAGAAAATACGTGTGCATCAAAATATCTCAGTAAAATGTGCCCGATGAACTAATCACTAGTAAGTGAACTGACTTCACTGAAACTCATTACCATATCTACTTGCACATAGGTGACAATAGGCACAGGAATTCCTGAATATTTATTCAAAATATCCTGAAAATGCTTGGCCATCATATCCCGTTATATTTCTGCTAATTTTGGCCCACTGCATGCTATATATCTGAAAGATTTTGAGCTTCAAAATGAGGCCTTAATGACTATTGAAAGCAGAGTATGCCTCATTCTGTGACAACAAGAAAGAGCACACGTTTACAAGAAATATGACCTTGAACCCAGTTTCAGAGGGTTGGAGTTCTGCCCCTGCTGATAGAATTGTTTTTTAAAAAGCTGTAACTACATTGCAACATGTATAATGCGAAATTTCAACAGCATATACAACTATGATGCCTTACATGCCATGATTCATATACCAAATTTGAATCTGTTGAGAGGAGGGGAGATCTTTTCCCTTCCTTCGCCTACCATGAGAAGAAGAACAGCCTGGCAGAAGGTGGGGGTGGAATTCTCACCTGCAAATGGCCACTGATTCTCATCTGCAGTGGCCCCCACCCTTAGAATCATATTTCCTTGGCAACTTGGTTTGGTTTACTTCTCTGTTCGGATGTGTTCTCTCCAGAGTAGATCCAAGCAGCCGGCTGCCACACCTGTGAGGCTGAATGCCCATAAAGGCTGACAAATTTATTGTGGCGTAATCTTTTTGCGGCCATTTATTTGTGTAGTGAATGTATTAGCTTTAAATTGTGCAACACATCAATTTCTTGTCAAGGAAGCAAATTCTCCTTTTTCAGCAGCACTGTCCTATTTCACTGGCACAGCAGTTTTCATCACAAAATGTATACCCATGCCATTTGGGGGGGGGGGGGTGGAATCAACATGCTGTTGCTTTTTTGTGATTTAGGTGTGTGGGACTGATCTTGTGGATGATACACAGCATCAAAAGTTACAGAACCTTCCTCCTCTGCACCTGGACTTGTTTTCTTTTCTTTAGTTGGGCTCTGAAACTGGGAGGGAAGAATCACATGCTCAGGTGGGATCTCACCCAGGGGAGACACAGCCTCCCTCCCTCTTGCCTGCAGCTCCTTCCCTGTAAAGGCTCCTTTACTCTCTCCTTTTCTCATAGGATGGGGCCATGTATTTGTCAAGATAACAACAAGCCTCCAACCTATCTCAGGACTTAAGGCTTCTGACGAGGTGGTGGTGATTTTTACAGATTCCCCCCTCCCAATGCCGACCCTGCCCCATTTTGTCTCCTATGCTATTCCAAAGGGTCCACCCCCAGGAATAAATGGAGGGTGCTCAGTAGGCTGCAACAGGAGGGGGAACTGTCAGAAATACCCCCACCAGTTAGAGAAAACACAAGTGCCCTTAAGTCTCCAAAATGTGCAGTTGGATTGGGAGGGGATAGGCACCAGAAGGGCTGGACATAATGATGGATGCAAAGTCTAGCGTGGCCTGAGGGTGCACATAAATTGATGTTCTTAGGGTGCATGTTCACACATTCCTTGGGCAATCCAGCTGCTCCAGATCGGAGTGGTAGATGCTGGGAATGGAGAAACTGTGTGCTTGTCCTTATGGCTAAATGCAGTCTATGACCAAATGCTAGAGAGTGACCCGCACATCATTAAAAACAGATTTGTTCCATAGGAACAGAGAGATTGAAAATGGGAGCCATTTGTCTGCTTGTTTGTGTTTTCGTGTTGGCTAGGTATGTGGGCTGCTGTTCTGTCTGGGGTTCGGTGGGGAGGGGGAAGTGTTAACCTTCCTTCAGGTTGGGTAGACTGTGTATCACACAGAGAAAACAGTCTGAGATCGTCACTAGATAATGAGTTTCAGCTTAACTGGGGGAGGGTATGGCTAGAAAGTTTCATGTGGAAAAAAATGTGGAACTAATGACATTTGTAACCACAAAACTGGGTGCCAAGTATAGAGCCTGTCGGATGATCTCTATTTAGATATGTTTCATATACTTAGTTTCGGTATTCCCTGAAATGCTTCATGTCACAGCCCTGAAAACTGAGTTCATGCTGCAGCCTTGACTATAACTGTGGGTGTATTTTTAATGGCTTGTAAATTTGGCTTTATTAGATGTGGTTTGTAACTGTGCATTGCCTGCAGGGGCTACATTTTAGCATAAAGTCGAGCATACGTGGCTTCTGTCTGCTGTTGATCATGGAGCCCAGTGCTCTCTGCTCTGCCTGGCAGCTGCTCTCCGGGGGTCTTTCACAGCCCTGATTCTTTTAAGTGGGGGCGGCAAGATGGAACTGTAGACCATCCTGCCAACAGATCACGTGCTTTGTCCACTATTCCATGGCCCCGGCTCTCCTAAGGAAGAAATAGCCCATCTCAAGGGAATGGTAAACCCCCACAGTCACATCTTCAGACTTCATAAGGCCTGATTCATCTGTTGTTGCAGAGGTCTGAGAGCCTCTTCCTCATGGTTTGGTCCCTGCTGCCCCAGGAGCATTCAGGTGGAACAGCCATGTTGGTGATTGAACTGATGTGGGCCTGTCACATGTCAGTTGTCACTTCCTAGGGAATATTTCATAAAGGATGGAGTCAAGTTGTTTACACTACACCCATCTAGATTTCACTGGAAGGAGGAGAAGAGGAGGAGGAGGAGGAGATTGGATTTACACACTGCCCTTCACTCGGAGTCTCAGAATGGCTTACAAACTCCTTTCCCTTCCCTTCCTCACAACATACACCCTGATTTGGGGCTGAGAGAGCTCTTTTCAGATCTGTTCTTGAGAAAACAGCTCTGTCTGAACTATGGCTTGCCCAAGGTCATCCAGCAGCTGCAAGTGGAGGAGTGGGGAATCAAACCCGGTTCTCCCAGATTAGAGTCCACGCACTTAACAACTACATCAGACCGCCATTCCTAGACCAGGGGTCAACAACCTTTCTGAGCCTGGGAGTGCCTTTGGAATTCTGGCACAGGGTGGTGGGTGCAGCCACAGAATAGCTGCCAGGGGAAGTGGAACCAACCACAAAATAGCTGCCACAGGAGGCAGAGCCAACCACAAAAGTCAGGAAGTGATCTTATGCATAGCTCTGATGGTAGATCTTCAAGATTTCAGGCAGAAGCTCTGTTTAACAGGATGCTCTTTAAAATGAATATATTGGTTTAATATATTTTTTTGCATATACACATCTTACCTTCAGACAGATAGTGATGATACCTGTAGTGTGATGGCAGCTGCTTCCAAAGCTATTTCCCCCCAAAATCTGCATGGCAATCAGAAGTCCTGCTGGGCAAAAGCCCCACCGGCCCCACCCACTTCCTAAAAATCCTTAATGGGCACCATGAAAGGTGTAATTAGATGCCATGTCCTACACCTTGGAGAATTCAGTCTAACAGTTTCACAAAGTCACTGCTCTGTTTTTAAAATAATACTCTCCAAACAGACTGTAGAGCAGGGGTTCCCGACTTTTTAAAGCCTGTGGGCATCTTTGGGATTCTGAGACAGGATGATTAGCATGATCACAAGAAGGCTGCCACAGAGGTGGAGCTAATCACAAAATGTCAGGGACACATGAACACAAATGGACACATGAAGCTGCCTTACAGTGAATCAGACCCTGGGTCCATCAAAGTCAGTATTGTCTGCTCCTCAGGCTGGCAGCAGCTCTCCAGGGTCTCAGGCTGAGGTCTTTCACATCACCTAATGCCAGGTCCATTTAACTGGAGATACCAGCAATTGAACCTGGGACCTTCTGCGTGCAAAGCAGTTGCACTGCCATTAAGCCATGGCCTTTCCATGGACATGGAGTGAGGTTATATATAACTCTTACAGTAACCCTTCAACATTTCAGGCAGAAGTTCTGGTTAACAGAATGCCTTTAATCTACACAGCCAATCAGAAGCAAAAGCCCCATCTAGCCCCACAACCTTTTTAAAAGCACCTGGCGGGCACCATAGTGCCCCTACACACCACAGTGGGGACCTTGCTATGGACTCTACAAAACCATTAATAGCCATCTAGGCTGTGCTGCCAAATGGATTCTGTGGATCAATACAGGAGGGGGCTTTTTTGTATATTTATTTATTAGGGTATAAGAGTGAGGCCTGATCTACGTGCATGAAGCAGAATGATGCGGCAGAGACCAGATGTGGTAAAAATAAACTGTGTCACTTGAGATTATAGATGGAGGGATCTCATTTTTAAGATTCTCTTGAAGAAAGAGAATGTAGCTGTGATTTGCAGTAGCACTCACTGATTAGTTTTCTGGTGCCCACTCACCTCTTGAGGGCCAAACTATACAATATAGTTGCAACCAGGTAGCAACTGTGAAGAACTTACCCAAGCACTGCAGGGCCTCATTCAGATTGGGACTACAGCCTTGGGAGAGGAAGTGCTCCCACCTCCTGCCTGTATTGTTTCCTTGAGCCAAAATGGTTTGGGAGGCTACTTGTCCTGTTGTGGGGTTGCGTGTGCATTGAATTTTGCATGTATAGCCCCACCACAGGGCAAAAAGTGCTCCCAGGACTCCTTTGGGTTGGGGAAAATATTGTGGGGAAAGTTGGAGCCCCTCCTCCTTTGGTGGTATGGTCCCAATCCTAACAAGGCTGTGAAGTGCTTGGGGTAAGTTCCATGCAGAAGTGAGGAATGGTATAGTATAGCCCGATCTTGTCAGATCTTGAAAGCTAAGCAGGATCAGTACTTGGATGGGAGACCACCAAGGAAGTCTTTGCAGAGGAAGGCAATGTTGATCCACCTCTGCTTATTAATTTGCCATGAACATTCTACGGGGTCATCATAAGTTGGCTGTTACTTGATGGCACTTTATACACACCCCCAATTTCCATGCAGTTGCCATGTGACTGTGGGGAGAGGGAGTCAGGTCAGGAGAACCCCAATCCAACTTGAGGCCAGACACATTGTGTAGTTTGGCTCTGGGCCTTAGGAATAAAATTCAAAAGGAAACTTAAAAGGGGGAGGGGAAAACACAGAGAATTTGGGGTCAGTTTACTCACTTGCAAAGCACTGAACTCTTCCTGGACAGGTACAGGACAGTTTTTCTTGACCTTAGGCACAGACTTTCTTATGTCAATGAGGGTGTAGTGATCTCGGACTTGGTTCTGAGCAGGGTTCAAAACCCGGTGACAAATGCAGCTGTCATTAGATGTAGCATTCATATCAATTGAACGTTACCCTTAAAGTCCAAAACTGTAACATTTGGTTTCAAAAGAGAGAACTTTAGAAAAATGAGGGGAATAATTGAAAGGAGGCTAAAAGAGAAACACAAGGTTGTAAAATCTTTATAGGATGCTTGGAAGCTATTTCAGACCTCACTAACTGAAGTCCAGGTAGAATGCATTCCCCTGGTTAGGAAAGGCACTGCCAACTAGGGCTGTCAGGTCCCCAAGAGGGGGGGGGGGTTCCCACCAAAAGGGCCCCCAATCCACTGGTCCAGATCAGACCGGTGGAGGGAACCCCGCACCCAAAGTGCTCGGTTTGGGCCAACGTGCCCAGTGCGATGACGTCGCCTGGAAGTGACGTCATCATGCTGGGCACGTTGCTGGCCAACACTCTAGCAATCAGCCTGAAAACTCTGAGATTCCAGGCTGATTGCTAGAGCATTGACTGGCGGTGTGCCCAACATGATGATGTCACCCAGAAGTGACGTCATCACGCTGGCCAAGATCAACTCTCCCTCGCTGCACCAAGTAAGTGACTTGCTCTAAAAGAATATCTGCATATTTAACAATGCAAGTCAAGGAAGCTATACAAAAAATATAAAGGTTTATTTTAAAATGTGGAAGTTCTGTCCCAACAACTTGAACGGAAGGGACCACAGGCTCTGGAAAAAGAAATGATAAGTCAATAAATAGGCATGCAAAAAGAGAAACTGAGGAGCAGGTTGCTAAAACCATCAAGACAAACAATAAACATTTCTTTAGATATATCTGGAGCTTGAAAACAGCCACAGTAGCAGTTGGGCCTCTGGATGACCAAGGAATAAAGGGATTACTAAAGGAAGAGGAGGAAATAGCAGAGAAACTCCACTGATTTTTGCTTCTCTGTTCACTGTGGAAAGTGTAGGGCATGTATCCATGCCACAGCCCCTATTTTCAGGAAGGGAGTCTAAAGAACTGAGCCAAATTGAGGTGACCAGAGATGAAGTACTAGACCTACCGGGGAAATTAAAAACTGATACGTCTCCAGGTCCTAGGTCTTGGGGAACTCAAATGGGAGATAGTTGATCTATTAAACCTGTATATGTCACCTACCACTAAATTCAGCCGCTGTACTAGAAGACTGGAGAGTAGCAAATGTTACACCAATTTTTTAAAAAGAGTACCAGGAGGCAACAGCAGGGGAAGGCCTTGGTCTCTATGCCCTGTTTTTGTACCTCTAGAGCAGTGGTTATCAACCTTTCTAATGCCGCGACCCTTTTATACAGTTCCTCATGTTGTGGTGACCCCCAACCATAAAATTCTGCCAACACACACAACAATGAAGCTACTTTTTCAGATGTTTTCTCTTGCACAGCAGTTAGCGCCAAACAACTTTAATACAGACTTTAGACACACAAAGATTTGCAAGCTATTCCCAACAAGACACAGAAATGATGCAACACAACAAACACTCAGGCTTCAGACTTACTTTTCTTCAACAAGAGGTGCCATGAGAAAATGAAGGTAGGTGGGGGGGGGAGAGGCTGTTGCAGGTAGGGGGGGGGAGAGAGAAAGGGGGAAGAGAGAGGGGGAGAGAGAGAGAGAGAAAGGGGGAAGAGAGAGAGACAGAGAGAAAGGGGGGAGAGGGGGGGAAGGAAGATAGGTGGGGGGGCGGCTTTTGCCGCCTTTCCAGGGCTCTCCTGCTACCCCCAGTGGCTGTCATTCCACTCTCGTGGTCTCTCATTCTAGTCACAGAACACTCCTGCTGCCCCCAGGGGCTGTCATTCCACTCCGGGGCCCATCATTCCATTCCCAGAATACTCCTGCTGCCCCTAGGGGCTGTCATTCCACTCTCGTGGTTTCTTGTTCTAGTTACAGAACAGTCCTGCTACCCCCAGTGGCTGTCATTCCACTCTCGTGGTCTCCCATTATAGTCACAGAACACTCCTGCTACCAGCAGGGGCTGTCATTCCACTCCGTGGTCTCTCATTCTAGTCACAGAACTCTCCTGCTACCCCCAGTGGCTGTCATTCCACTCTGGGGCCTGTCATTCCATTCCCAGAATACTCCTGCTACCCCCAGTGGCTGTCATTCCACTCCATGGTCTCTCATTCCAGTCCCAGAACTCTCCTGCTACCCCCAGGCCCTGTCATTCCACTCTGAGGCCTGTCATTCCAGTCCCAGAAGGCTTCTGCTACCCCCTGGGGCTATTATTCCAAGCTGGGGCCTGTCATTCCAGTCCCAGAGTAGTCGGTATGGGCCCAGAGACCCTAATGGAAAATCCATTCCACATTTTCTTTGCAACTCTACTTGTACTGTAATGTATTTCAGTGGAGCCCATGCAGATCAATTGGCATTCCTGGCTCCCATTATTTCCAATGGGCCTTCAAGTGTTTTCCATTGTTTCCAATGGGCAATCCTATCCTTCCTTTTAGAACATCTCTTTCTGGCATGAGCAGTCAGAAACAGGAAAAAATTGATTTCTTTCTTTTTAAAAATAAAAGCTAAGAAGTAACAAAGAATGGAAAAGCTGGAGAAATTCAAAAAGTACTGAGGGTGGGGGAGTGGAGAGGAGAGCTGGGTTGGAATCAAACTTTGCTGTTGGAGCAGGAGGGGGAAATGGAACCCACATTTTTGCTTCAACTTTTTGGACACTGAAAATAGTAAGAAGCCTGATTAAAGATATATATTGTTTTTAATCCACAGTTTTTTCTACTCCTCTCTCTTTCTCTCTTTGTCCACACACACACACACACATACACACACACTCCACCTTTCTTTCTACTTTGGTGTTCAAAATAAAAGAGGGGGGGCGGCCACCGGAGGAGGGATCTCACCCTGTTCCCCAAGAATTTCTACATTTACAACACAAAAGCAGAAGTTGTGCAACCTGGAGGAACAAAACTTTTAGATAGAGGACTCTGAAACCCTGCCCCCCCCCCCCACACACACTCTATAGGAAAGCTACGGCGTGCTCTGCTCGGACTTCTGGGTGAGCGGAGCAGGGCTTTTGGTGAGGGAGGGGTGGGAAGGGGAGGGGCTCGGATGCCAGCCGGCGACCCCAGTGAAATGGTTGTTCGTTCGACCCCAAATGGGGTCCCGACCCCAAGGTTGAGAACCGCTGCTCTAGAGGAACTGGTTGGCTACTGTGTGAGATATGATTTTGGGCTAAATGGACCACTAGTTTGATCCAGCAGTATTCTTCTTACGTTCTCATGTCTCTAGCCTTGGAAATCTTACTCTGAAGCCACACAGGGATCAAGCCTTCACATTTCTTTGGAAACTGAAACTAGGCAGCATTTCTCCTCCAAAGCAAAATGACAGCCATTTTGTGAGTGTCCCTCCACAACAGTCCTTTTGTGGGGATGCCCACTTACCCTTCTCAAGATTCCAGACTTCCTCACAAGCTAAAAAGGCTGAGGATTACTGGAATATAGCTTTTACGAGAGCTGAAAGCAGTAGACAGAGTCATTATGGGCCTTAGTGTAAACATAAATATTCCTTTTATCCCTGGGGGGCCATCCTGCTGCCATTTGTCAGGCTGGCAGGGGGAAATGGAGGGGGAGCTCTTTGGCATTGCCCTAACATGCAACAAAACTGGAAGTGAAGTCATCATGTTGGAGCAACACTTTTTTGGTTGAATCCTCAGGGGAGGGGGATTTAGTTGTCTTCTCTTTTTCTTTTTGTTAGGCTCCTGATTTCAGTTAACATCTCATCTGACAGCTGCCGGACAATCTTATGAGCTCTCTAAAGTAGAAAGCAAAACAATTCCAGTAGAGATAAGATAGCAGCACTGATACGGACTCCCCCAATGTCCTTTGTAAGTCTGCTACTGATACCAGTATGAACATCTATCAGCACCCAATCACAATATTATGCATTGATGATGCCTCTACAGTATTCAAACAAGGATGTCCTCAGTCAATGAACAGTGAGGGCAAAATCATCATGATGGTGTCACAGGTCCCCAAGACACCCCTTAAAACATGCAAACATGCTCCCAAGAAGAATCCATAACAGTTTCCAACACCAGAGTTACCACCAGCTCCAAAACTCTTGTCAAACAGAGTTTGAATCCACTGGCATTGGCTGTCTGTCCACAATACTTTTGGAATGGACAGCAAGGAAAAGAGGTATGCCATCCTGTTCACAAAAACCAGCCCTATATGTAGGAGGCCTTCACATAAAAGTCATAGATGACATGCATCCCAGAAGAAAGCCTTGGGCCTCATTGTAGACTGAAAGTATCAAAAACACAATATTTAGGGCAGGGGTCCCCAGTGTGGTGCCCATGTATGCCATGGCAACTGCTGACACCTTTCCTGGTGTTCTTGTAGAAAGTGGGCAGGGCCAGGTGGGGCTTTTCTTCAGCAAGGCTTGCAATTGGCTGTGCAGACTTTTTTAACATGTTGCTTTGACAATAGCTGCTGTTTGTTTCTTTGCCAGCAATCCACATAAAAGTCTCCCAGTAGAAAATAGGGAACCTACGTGCTGTCTTGAAAAACCTGCCTTCACTTAACAGGTCTTGCGCATGAGTGGGGGTGGAGGGATGGGCACATAGGGTAAGTGTGTATGTATGTACTGTTAATACAGATAAGCTCCCACCACATCCTAGGGAAGGCTGTGTGGAGAACAACCACCATTGCCAGGGAACAATAAGCAACATTCCACTGTGGTCCTGTTGCTAGGGTCACTAGGTCCATCGGACCTGCAGGCAAGGGGGTGGAGTGAGCGTTCTGGGAACAGAAAGTGACATACCTGGAAATAAATGTGATGTTGGGGCAATGCTCTGGTTTTTGGGCAAAACTCTATGGTAAAATTGGCTTCAAACCATAGAGTTTTGCTCAAAAACCAGAGCATCACCCCCTCACTGCTACCAACATGCCTACATTGCTTCCGGATGACATAGGCATGTCACATTTATTTCTTGCTTCTTCCCTCCCTGCTTCCGGTAAGTTGTGTTTATTTCCAGCTGGGGGGGGGGGGGTCTGGTATCCCTTTCCCCCCACTTTCTGATAGCCCTGAAGTGGGTGGAGGGGCTCCATACCAGGGGATTCCCCACCCCCATCTGGGGACTGGCAACCCTTCCTGTTGCCCAGTGCTCATGGCTCCTTCCTCTTTGGAGCGCCATGGAAGCAATACTGTAAATTGCCTGGGAGCTCAGTTGGGAAGAGCAATGCAATGGGAAGCAGGAGATGGGAGCCAGTTTGGTGTAGTGGTTAAGAGCGTGGACTCTAATCTGGGAGAACTGGGTTTGATCCCCCACTCCTCCACATGCAGCTGCTGATGTGACCTTGGGTCAGTCATAAGTTCTTTCTGAGCTGTTCTCTCAAGGACAGTTCTCAGGAGAGCTCTCTCAGCCCCACTACCTCACAGGTGTCTGTTGTGGGGAGGGGAAGGGATTGTAAGCCGCTCTGAGATTCCTTCAGGTAGTGAAGGGCAGGGTATAAATCCAATCTCTTCTCTTCTTCATCTCAAAGCTAAGAAACTGTTCCCCCCCCCCCATTCAGAATGATTGGATTCTATTCATATGCAAGTAAATGCAAGCTTAATCTATTAATATATTGGTGGAAATTCACACCATTAATTAAGTTTCTTTATAGTGAGAAAGAGTACACTGTTGGCAAATGCTCAGTGAGAAAACCTTTTTACTCTGAACTCATAGGTCAGTTCTCTGCAGAACTTTTCACTTTTGGTAAATTATTTACCGACCAGGTAAAAACATCAAGAGAAGGACAGTGTATTTATAGCTGTTGATTACACCCAGTTGAGTGTGCTCTAAAAGATTGACTTGAATATTGTACTTTTCTGTAATATCTATGCAATTTGAATCTGTGATTAACTACAGGACAGATTCTAGAAAATAACGACATTCCTTTTTATTGGTTGCGTCTGGCATGAATAGACCCTTTCAACATTTGCCTTGATAGTTAGCTTATTTATGGCCTGAGTCCCAAACTTGCTGCACCAGCAAATAATTGGTTCATACTGGAGCATGCCGTTTGCTGTGCCTGTAGCAGTATCGCCAGCCATGACATCACATTGGTACTGGAGACAGATATGTTTGTGCGTGGTCTCGTATTCTGGGCTGGAGTGCCAATGTGTACAAGGCCCATCTGTTTGCACGCTGTCTGAGTCACCTGGAGACATGAAATGTAAAGGCTGGTGGAGGGGGGGAGGATAATTGTTATCCCAGCACAGTGTTCCAAAGTGCCTGCCTCCCTGTATATCTTTCCCCAACCTCTCTTGCCAGAACATAAAGCTGGACCAAGACACTTTGCTCCAGCTCACGTGACACCTTGTCCCACAGCAATTTTTTTGCAAAATGTAATAGTTGGTAGTTTGCTTCCCTTTAACCATGTCTTAAAGCAGCTCTAGGAGTCAGAAAGTAATCTGGTCTACTCAGAATCCTACGCAGGTCTGTTCTATAGGACTTACCAGCAGGAAAGTATTCTTGGGATGGCATTGCTAGTTGCTTCAAAACATGCTGTGCTATTACAAGCAGAGAGGAGAGAGTACCAGAAAGCTGAGAGGAAAAGGAAGAGAGTGGGACAGGCTGTGTTTAGGAACCTGAGATGGGGGGAGGGCTTCCCAGGTGCTTCTTAACCCTAAGAAATTCAGTGGTGATGGTTGGAGTGCCTGGCTCAGTACTGGGCTGTGTGAAAGAATGTTAACCAAAGATTGGTATATTTTGATGCACAGCTTTTAATAGCTATACTTTAACTAACATTTTAAAATATATTATTAGTTTTATTGTAACTGGCAGTGATAATTCCATATATTTTTTAAAAATCCTTTTTAGTTACCTGGTCTGTTCTGGCTTGAAAATTTTCTCCCTCTCTCACCTTTCTGTTCATTTCCCCTGAAGTTTGTCCTCAGTCCCCAAAGCCCAAAATGTGGCATTAATACACTCTAACAGTTCTTTTAAAACTTGGGGGCACCCGATGAAGCTGATGGGCAATAAATTCAGGATGGAGAAAAGGAAGTATTTTTACGGAATGAATAATTAAATTGTGGAATGCTCTACCAGTGGAAGTAGTGAGGGCCATGAGTATAGAGGGCTTTAAGAGGGGATTAGACAGGTTCCTGGAGGAGAAGTCCATCAACAGCAGCTAGCTGTTGAGTAAAGGGAGCCTCCACATCCAGAGAAACCCCTGAAACTCAGTGCTGGGAAGCATCATCAGAGGAAAGTCTCTTCATTGGCCCTCCAGGGCAACAGGTTAACCACTGTGTGAAACAGGATTTTTGGCCACTGTGTGACAGAGTGCTGGACTGGATGGGCCATTGGCCTGATCCAGCATTGGCTTCTTTTATGTTCTAGGATGATGTTCTTAGATGAACCACTGGTCTGATTTGGCAGGGCTCTTCCCATGTTTTTAAAAACACTTTAATATTTAAAAATTAAAACCTTAAAGGAAAGAGACCCATGAGAAAAAATTAAGGGTGGGGCAATGAGAAAGGAACAGGAAGAAAAACAGAGTTTTGAAATAACAGAACTTCAAAACAAAAGCAGGAACCAGAATGAACAAACAAATAAGGCCTCCCACACATTCAACTCACTGGAAATGAGGGAGGGGAGCTGAAGAAATGGTCACTCCAGGCTGATTCAGGCAGGCAGGTGTGTTTGTGAGGGTTTCTTTGGCCACTTCCCTGGCTGCCTTACACTAGACCACTAGTATTTCATGGCCACTGTGATGGAGTCAGTCTAGGTTTGCGTTTTAGCTGAAACAGGAGCAGATAGATGATGCAGAGACACCGCCTGTCGCCCCTGCCCTCCCAGTTCTTCACAGAAGGCTTTCATGGTCCTCTTTGTAGGAGATGGGATAGTCCAGCTGAATCAGGAACAGGTTCCTCTGCAGAACTGTACCCATGTTGTGTTGGTCTGAAAGGAGTGTGGAGTCATGGCCACTTGTACCTGCTTGCCCCTGCCCTGCACTTTACATGTATAACTCATGACCGAGTGGACACATACAAATCGCTACGTGTTGGCGACTCTGTAAAGAAGCTAGATTCCCTAGTCGTGAGCATAGAACTTGAATATATGCGCACTGCAGTCCTAAGCAGAGTTCTTCTAAGTCCACCATCAACCAGACAATCAGCTTAGATTGCACAGGTCAGACTCTTCTCACACACTGCACCGAATACGCAAGGGGGAACGGATACAATCCTGCTCCTTGTGCCATGTGTCTTGCCATATGGGTACCTTCCCATGGGGTCTTTGCCTGCTGCTGTCCCTCTCCCGGCTGTCTTAATAGGATAATCGGTCTTTCATATCACGATTACGGGGAGGAATCAGGCTGGATCATCAGGAACAGTTCTGTGATGTCATCTTCACCTGTCCAATGAGAAGGGAACTGCATGGATGTACACATTCAGAGACTGTGCTTCAGGAAGCAGCAAGTAATTACACCACTTCTGCTCACATTCACCTTGTGTGTTGTCGTCCCCCCCACTGCCAGAGATAGGCATCTTCCCTTCACACCAGGAAGCAGTGGTGCACACATGGCAGACATGTCTGCTGTATACAGTGTGAATCAGCTCTGACAGTCATTATGAAACCACCTCCTATGAATCCTCCCCCCCAGAAAAGAACCTTTATCACTGTGGGTAGGTACATTGCTTTGAAATGGGACTTTTTCTCCCCTTTTCTCCCTGCTCAGCACCGCCCCCAGTATAATCCATTGTTGAGTAAACAGTCATAAATCTGTTGCAAACAGGACAGGCTACACCCACTCAAATTGCCTACTGCTGCAATTTCAGCTTCAAGCTCTAATGCTCTAAACACGAATAACTTTTGTGAGCAAAGCACAGATCTGATTAATGACGTGGGCTTGCCAACTTCACCGTTCAGCAGTGGCTTCCCCCTCGCACAAGGCACCCTGCCCCGGTTCTTTAACTAACTAAATAAGCACATTTTAAGCTTTGAAATGTGCAAGAGCAATGGAGCTTAATAAACTCTGGTCTAAAGGATATGGCAGATAAGCACGGTAGCCCCCACTGGACTAACAAACTCAGCAGACGCACTCAATTTAGCTTTTTGCTCTGTGTCGCTTGCCAAGTTTTCAGCTGTTAATTTAGACACGGGAGGAGTGTGTGTGGTTATTTGGTTAATTAACCATATAAAGCTCTGCTCCTTTCACAGACAGATGGGTGCTCTTAAGCCTGCTGTCAGCATGACTAAGAACTCTGGGCAAGGCCGGATTAAGTGTTACGCTCAGGATGCTGTAAAGTGGCTGCCTTCCTGCTGTAATGGAATGGTGAGGGTGCCTATCTGCAGTTGTTGCTTACCATGCCCCACAGGGCTGACTTGAGCCTCCGACTGGCACCTTTGAGCCTGGCAAAGGCTCCTGGAACTTTAACAGTTCATATGTATTTATCCCCCAAGGACTGAGAGATCAAAAGATATGGGGCTGTCCTATTTTATCCTTGTAACACTGTCTTACCATGAGAGGGAGCTTACGTGGCAGACTAGGAATTTGACTTAAAGAACCCAAATGCAAGTCTAATATTCTGTTTATTCTGACTATTTGCATTGCATTTGTTTATATCCGCAAAGCGGTTTAGAGCATCATCTTCCCTTCCTCTGATTTCTCACAACAACCCTGTGAGGTAAGAGGCTGAGAGTTTAAGATGGGGCCAGGATCACCCAGTGAGCTTCTACCGTAGAAGTGGGGAATTTGAACCCAAGTCTCCCAGGATCCTAGTTCACTACACTGTCTGCTTATGCCACACTGACTATTGTGCAGCAGAAGCTTTTCCAAATATGGAAGTATAATGATATAAGAGCTTTCACCTGTTGTATTTCTGCCTGTCATCCAATTCTTAAATACTCTCAAAATAAAAAGTGTCTTTTAGAGACATCTGCAATGCATATCTGTGAAGGGGGACATGATGGCTCTCTTTAGGTATTTGAAAGGCTGTCAAGTATTTGAAAGGAGGGCAGGGAGCTGTTCCTGTTGGCAGCAGAGGAGAGGACTTGCAATAATGGGTTTAAATTAAGGGCGGGAAGGTATGGCTGGATATTAGGAAACACTTTTTTACAGTAAGAGTTGCGTAATAGTGGAATCAGCTGCCTAGGGAGGTGGTGAGCTCCCCCTCCCTGGCAGTCTTTAAATACTTGTCAGGGATGCTCTAGGCTGATCCTGCATTGAGAAGGGGGGGGATTGGACTAGATGGCCTGTATGGCCTCTTCCAACTGTATGATTCTATATCTGTCTTGCAATAGCAGTGCTGAGAGTATAGGGGAATCAGCACTGAAGCAAAGTCTTTACTGAGGGGCTAAGCTAGACATGGCAGTGTCTTCATGGCCACCATGAGAAAGCCACTTCCGTGTTAAAGTTATTTGAGAATGCTGCAAATGCAGCACCTTTATCCTCCCCCCCCCCCCCCACCTTTTCAAGTGTTGAAATGAAAGGCATGCCTGGTTGCAGCAGCTGCCTATTCATCCAACAGGAGACCGGGTCCAAGAGCACCCCTGAGCTGTGGACAGATGGCTTCCTTTAGGGGGAATGGAACCTCATCCAGAACAGGGGATAACCTATTTCCTGGGTCAGGCTTTCCTCCCACCAGTAGCACCTCCATTTTGCTGAGATTAATCTGTGATAGGAAGGCTTGCCTAAGCCCTGTGAAATTGAGGTTTCTGAGACTGGCACCAGTGTGGCAGAGTGGCTGGTCAGATGAGCATCTGCGAGACCTGGTGGGTTCACCAAGGAAGCTTGCAGGGTGACCTTGGGCCAGCCACACACTTTCAGGCTAACCTACCTCAAAGGGTTGGTGTTAAAACGAAGGAGAGGAGAATGATGTAAGCCGCTTTGGGGTCCCCACTGCGGAGAAAGGCAGGATATAAATGAAGTAAATAAAAATAAATTTCAAAAACCAAGATAATCCAGTTTCTCTGCGTGCAGCATAACCCAAACTTAAAAACAAATTAAAAATCTCAACTATGCATAATATGAAACTATACTTGATACTGGATTTCTGTGACTGGAACTCTAGACATATTCTGTGGCCTTAGGTTCCCCCGTGGTTTGCAGTTGCAGCCCTGGGGAAGGGGGGTTGACTTTTCCGTCCTACACCATTCTCCCAATAGACAATGTTCCCCTCCTCCTGAGGCTGCTCTAAGACCTGGTAAGAAAGTTTTGTGGATCTGTCTTTTTTCATTAGCGGCTTTTGAAATAGCAGGGATGGGGTGCACTTTCAGTAAGGAAAATGGGGAGGGGGTTAATACCATCTTCCTCAGTAAACAGCCCCAATTCATATTGTTCCCCATGCAGCTTATATTACATATCTAAACAGTACATCTGGAATCCCAGTCATGGGCCTCCAGAAGCCCTTGTCCTTTTGGACTGTAGTGTGATTGTCTGAATGACTCTTGAGTCTGGGTGTGCTAAACATGTTCTGGATTTTCTTGCTAGCTCAGAATTTATGTTCTCTTTGGACTAGTTCACACACACCAAAGTCATCCCCCCCCCCCCACCCGCCACAAGTCCCTTGCTGGATTACAATACAGAGTCTGGGGAACCATTGGCAAGTTTTGATATAGGACATTTTGTAGATGTCCTAACAGAACATATACCCTTTCCATATACACTTTTTATGTGTGCTGTTAGCTGTCACTTCAGCATGCTTCAAGTATTTAATTACAGCCTAGATGAGAGAAAGAAATTTCATTAAATAAAAGAGTAGAAATGAGGTTACACTATATCCCCACATCCTGCTCTAGAACCTCAGTTCCACACTGCCTGGCATGATCATATGCATGCAACTTTTAAAACTCCCTGTATAAGCATTACATTCTCATCGTGATTTATTTTCCCCCTGGAGTGCTGAAGTGAACGCAGTCCACTAAAATTAATTCCAGGGGAAAAGAAACTTGTTCAAATCTCCCGAGATCAGGTTGCTATTTCCCCTAGGGAAAGCATCCTCTCTGTTTGAGAAATGTGCTCTTCCGTGCTGCATTTCTCATGCACTGCATGTTAGCGAACTAGAAAGAAGGCAGATTTATGGTTGCTGCAAGAGGCAAACACATAACAGGAGCCAGCTTGCTTGTTTCCCTGTTTATTCAGATATAGTAACTAGTTAGTAAAGATGCAGTATTCTGAATGGCAAACTTGTTGCATTCAAAATCTCCGTATATTGGAACGTGTCTTTTTTCCCTGCCAAGCCATTTTTGCTAATCTCCAACATATGTTACAGTTATAAAAGGCTCATCCACTGAACACAAAACTGTAATGCAAGGTATACAATGGCTCTAAATTTTAGTCAGCTGTCAGCAGCGATGCCAGGTCTTACATATGATTCACAAGAAGAGTTTGTGTGTCCCTTATGGTAATTGATAACCCCTTTGCTGACCTTGTGCCCAGGCATTTTCATTTATGGAGAGTGGCAGCACACTTTTTTTTGCTCGCTGTAATAACCTGGGCCATTCCACCCATTGTGTAGATGCGGAATTGCCCACGTTCCTTGTTTGAAAACAGAAGGTTTTATTGGGATTAACCAAATATAGTAAAACAGTGTGCAAGCTTTTGAGCTCACCTGAACTCCTCGCCAGGCTGTATGACTGATAAAAGGTTGGAAGAAGAGAAAGCAGTTTCTCTTAAGGCCTGGTGGGATGGAGCCAGACTAAATTGGCAGTTTCTACCAATTTCCCCCCTTTACATTGCAGACGCCCCACAACCTCCCCTCCATCCCCCCGGGAGCAGCACTTTGTGGAGATCAGTGGGCTATGATGGGTGTGGGGAGGCAGGAAAGTTCCACTCCGCTGATGCAAAGTTTCATCTGGATCTGACCCCGTTGTCTGCATCTTGCTCAGGATCTTTTACAGACTCAATTAAGGCTGCAGTAGTAAGAACACTTTCCAGGGAATATTTATTATTTATTTATCATATGGCAGGGTCACACACAGGAAGCATATATAACCAAGTTGATACAACTGGTATGCAGAATAAAGCCCACTGAATACAATGGGGTTTACTTCTGAGTAGATATGTTTAGGATTTCTCTTTATTTGATGGTGCTGGGTAGACATGGTATCAAACTTCATCTTAGTCTTTTGACAAGAAAAGGGGGGGATGGCTGCATCAAGTATCAAACAAAACACAGGGATACTTTAAAACACTAAGGAAAATGCAGCAGACCTTAGCTTAACAAGCTTGGTAATTTATTTAGATTATGCTATTGATGATGCTATTACCTCCTACTCGGTAATAATACCTGATTTGGCTACCATGGATCTTTTTACCTGGTATATCATCTAAATTAATTTCCATTTTCTTTGATTAAATGTTGTCTCTTAAATTTTCAGGTGCCGACTACCATTTTTCCTTTCTCCTTCCAGAAGGCCAAGGTATAACATGAAACCAGCTCCTGCATCTCCTAATTTAAATAGGTCTGTGACACGCCCTGCACAAGAGACCTTGGCATCATGCTCTGGTACCTTTCCCCCCCTGTAGGCAAAAGCTTGCACATTGTTGCATCGTTCTGTGAGATTTTGGTTGGTCCTCTGCCATAGTGCTCACTTCTACCGCTATAACGTTCACTTGTGCAAGACCAGTGCTTTTCAAGGAGTCCCTACACAAGCAGAAGAGCTAGCGGTACAGGCAATGAGGACTGCAACTGAGAGAAGTGTGAAGGCAACAGTGTCATACGATCCAAGGCATAGACAGTGCAGTTTGTGATTTTCTGACACCCCTCCCATTTACATTTTTCAGTGTCTCTATGTCTATGTATTTGTCTGTTTAGTTGTCTGTTTTCCAAATGAAGATAGTTCATGCATCTGACGCAATGGGCTTCAGTTTTCCAAATTAGTTAGTCTTTAGGGTACCGTGAACTGCCTGGGTTGGACCCAAAGACTGGCAAGTGGAATTCCAAACATGGACCAGATCCTTCCCATGTCCCCTTGTCTTCTGCAGAGCTTCACTCTCCCCAAAAAGTTGTTCCTGAAGGGACAAAGAACCCCTCTGGAATAGCAGTGTCAGAGGCTACAGCTCAGATTCACAAAAATGGCAGACTTCCTCTTGCACAAGCCTTCTATTCACTCAGGGGACTTTTGTTGCTTTTATTCCTTTTTGTAAATAAGTGCAGTCCACTTTTTTATTTAGGATTCAAGCTGGATTATATTCTCCTTCTGAAACACTTGAAATAATATAAAACAACAGTAATTACACAATTCTTTTAAAAATTATTATTATCATATATACAAGAGCAGCTACATATGTAATGTGGTCATTAAAAAAATAGTCTGGTACCATTCTGAAAGTGAAGTAATTTTTTAAAAATGAATTATATCCTATCTAAGCTTGAGATGGGAATTTATGGTGTTTTCTTCATTCTTATAATTGGTAAGCTCAGATCTATACTTTTAGAGAAAGAAAGGCATGAAGCATATTACATAAACACGTACATATCCATTCTGATGGTAATATTATCAGATGTAACCTGAGATGTATCCTATTGAGGCATCAGGATGAAGATCTGAACTCTGACTGGATGAAGAAGTCCCAATTCTATGGCCAAAATCACACAGGGAATCTGCCCTTCACCAAGCAAACATGTAGTGCCCTCTAAAATAGAGCTACAGCCTTCTAAATCCATTAACTTCAATGGACTTAGAAAAGTGTACCACTGTTTAAGATGGCACTGATACACACCTTAAGGTAATACACACTGCCATGTTCACAAGTTATGCTTTTCTAGGTTTAACTATACCAGCGTCCAGCTAATGTGGGAGAAGATGTTCCCCCACTTGTCTACCCCAGTTGCTTACTCGTAATGCCTGGTCCTTTTAGCATGCTGCATAATCCTGCCTTTATAAATTTACTGCTGCATCCCAGCAGCACAGAGTGGTTGTCTTATGTGCAAGGCAAGCATTCCTGTCAAGTTCACCTCCACAGTACTTTATCACATATTTTTATGCATTAAAATATGGCTCTACCCTCTAGCACTGTTGCGTACACATGGTATTTAAGCAAGCAAGCTTAACAGTGATTGGAAACATGGAAGGAAAGAGAATTAGTAGATTTCCAGGCTACATAATCTGAAGCTTTGAAGAAAATTAAAGAACTTGAATTGAGCCTCCCTGTTCTCATAAATCTGAATCCAGAAAGGAATATCCAAACCCAGACCTTGGATTCCTAGATAAATTTATATACATTTTAAAATATGCAAACTCTTGGCCTAGCAAAAGCAAGCAGCAATGTAAAGTACTGTGTTTTAATCCCTACCTCTTTCTTAGCCACTATTTAGGAAACATTTCTTTCCCTGAATCTAGATTTTAGGCTGAATGATTAAACTCTAGACTCTTGAAAATAAAGACTCTTGCAATAAAAAGAAACATTTTTAGATCCTTATAGTGCAATCCTGAGCATGTGTACTGAGAATGAAATCCCATTGACTTTAATGGGACTTACTTCCTAGTAAATGTGTTTAGGATTGCATCCTGATAGCTGGAAGTGTCCAAAATTAATGTTACCTAATCTGCTTCTCAAAGCCTGGAGGATCATATGCCCCCACCCCCCGTGTCCAGATCACAACATGCAAGACAGGCCTAGGGTTGCCAACTACAGGTTGAGAAATTAATGGGTCTGGGGAGGGGAGGAAATTTAGCGGGGATTTTATCCATAGAGTCCACCCTCCAAAGCAGACATTTTCTCCAGGGGACTGAGCTGTAGTCTGGAGATCACTTGGGTTTTAAGGAGATCTCCAGGGCCCTACCTAAATGCAGCACAAATGTTTCAAGATGACCCAAGCAAGAGGTGCTTGTTCCCAACAAACTGAGCTAGGCTGATTCTGATGATTCTGTGAGACATTCTCTTGCATGTTACAAGTATTAATTACTTATGAAAAGGACACTAAAGCACACCATTAAGTATTCATCTTGATATCAGTGGGAATTAAATGCATTGAATTGAGTGCTCAACTGCACTCCATGTATTTTTATTTTCCTTTTTGTCATCAAAGAAAAATTCTCAGCTTCCACTGCAAGTGCCTGCCTGTTGCTGTTTCTCCACCTAAGCAATGTGGTTATGCCCTTTTCTTTCAGATGCTGGGGTGGGGTGGGGGAGGTGATAGCATCAGACCTGAGTGAAGGAAGTACAGAGATGGCCCCCTGTTAAGCTTCCATCAAGACTAAAACATCTGCGTCAAGGGGCTGTTTATTTAAGGCTGCAATCCTAGAATACTTAGGGTGTAAGCCCTGTCAAAGTCATGGTTAAGATCACACGGCATAGCAGTAATCCAATACATATTTATTTCAGAAAAAAACTGAATGGGGTGACTTGCAAGGAAATATGCATAGAACTGAGTTGCACATATTTCACTGAGGTATGAATCTTGCCATTTTTAACTTCTTGTTGGCATAGGCATGGTCAGTATGTCTTTCCCCAGTTCTATTTCTCAATCTGGCTCTTGTGAAGGCATCAGTGCATGACATTTCTGAGACAGAACCTGTGACTCACTCTTAACAAAAACAGAATTCTGCTGATGAGCCCTTAATTCCACCAGCACCAGCACTGGCCTGTTATGTCTGCAGATGGAGACTTGGTCATTCTAGGAGGTCAAAGAAGCCACAGAGCTTTCCTGGAGCCTCCCTTCCACTTTATTTGTATGTGACTGTTCTAATGCGGATTGGTGATCCATGGTCATAACAGCAGAACACAAAGCAGAAGTCACTGGAGCATTCTGGATGAGGAGGTTTTACACTCACATTATAAGACCTTTAAACCTATAACCTTTTTCTTTTTTAAAAAAAGGGTAGGCCTCCTATCTGGAAACATCCGAATGCAGCACAGATTGTGGTTCACTAGGATAATGTTCTCCCAGCATGCCACTTCAACTGGAACAAAGGTTGCAGATTTCTCAATTTAAACTGATCATGAAAAACACAAGTTGCCACCATAGCAACATGATGATTCATGTTAACATCTAAGAGCAACTGAAAGCTGCAAAAGAGAGGATGCACAGGCAGGGGAGAGGAGGGAGATAAATTCAGGAGTGCAGAACACAGGAAAACTATTTGTTGCAAAACGTTTAGTATGCTCGTATTTTGATTTTCTCAGGCAAGTGGTCTGAGGGAATCACCAGCAAAGCAGAAGGTATGTCTTCCTAGCAGATAAGGAAATTTTTAGAAAGATTCGCTTCTTGCCTGAGAAAATCATCACTAAAACAGAGAAGAATGTGCTGCCTCTAATAGTCAAAAGATGTAGGATTTCCCCCCTAACAAGGAAGTGCAGGTAACCTCAAAATGTGAACACTTTGAATTTGATACAGTATTTTTTTTAAATCTCTGTATTTGGCCTGAAATGGTCCCAGGAGCCACTATTTGCCCTCTTGGGGAAACTTCTAGCCCTCAGTTTGTTAAAGTTTCCTCACTTTGAGCAAACGGCATTTTCTTTGGCTGTTTCAGGTTGGGAATATATCACAGGGATAGGGTTGCCAACCTCCATGTGGGGCCTGGAGATCTCCTAGAATTACAACAAATCTCCAGGCTACAGGAATCAGTTTCCCTGGAAAATATAGCAGAGCAGACTCTGTGGTATCACATCGTTGCTGAGCTCCCTCCCCTCCACCTTCAGATCTCCAGGGATCTCTCAGCCCAGAGCTGACAACCCTACAGTCCTTATCCTCATGCGCCATGGTCTTGATCACAACTGGATCCACGAGTACCTGGGGATGGAGTTCCCAGCAAGGATCTCCAGGAGCATGCCAGATCCAAAGTCCTCATGATGGCCATGTCTCCACCATGTGGATTTGGTAACATATGCATAGGCCCTGTTAGGGCTTACCATACATTTTTATTACCTTAGCCTTGTTTGTGGTGAATTTTAACCATCTATGCATGAGATTGGCTATATATGGCACTTCAAAAGACTATGATATTACCCAGCATCTTCATGTGTACATTTTTTTTAAAGGACAGGATAGAGCCCTGTGAACTTCTCAGGAGAAGAAGGTTCATGAAGGACCCAAGAAAACTCACCTATGACTATTCCCTGTGGCCCTCCTGCCAGGAATAAGCAAATCCGCTTAAGACAAATCACACAAAAATTCATGCCAGGTACCACAGTGAGATCATCCACATTTCACATCAGTGGTGTCACCAGAAAAAGGTCACTAAAAGGGGAAAGAACAGATGCAAATTGTGAGTAAGAGCAAGCAAGCAACAAGGCCGCAAATGATTCCAGAATATTTTTAAAAAACAACCATTGTCAGCTATTAATTGTTTTATAGATTTTGTCTTAGATACGTTTCTAGCCTCTGAGGTTCTGGCTTTGGGGAGTTAACCACAGTGACAATTTCACATCGTAACTCATGCAGGCTGAAACATTAATATTTTTACTGAAAAAGTCCCTTCACAGAGCTTTCCAGACCTCACAGCCACAGCCAGATTCAGGCAGTATAGAGGCAGCTCAGCAATTACACATTTTGTGTCTAAAGAATTGCCTGGATTTATTTGTTAATTGCTTTCTGCATTGGGGAGGGGAAGGAGGGTATATAACCCCCCTGGTCGTAAATTTCAATCTCATAATAGCTGAGTGCTGGCAATCTGTTGCATTGTTTTTAAGTTATTGTTTAAAATTCACACTTCATATTGTGCCCTTTTTCTGGAGACATTTGGTATGGAATTATCACAATGATCTCAGAAAATGACTATGATACAGGGTCAATTCAGATGAGATGCTAGAGGTTTTGGTATTTCCAGCACTTTAAAAAACTTAATTAGCAGCTGTTAAAGTATTCGGGCCACAGCTTAGGGGAAGGAGAGCTTAACTCCCCACCTGCACTGGTTTCATGACATCAAAAGGCACAGCTTGAACTACTGGGAGATATATGAAGAAGAGTAAGGTTTTTATACCCTGCTTTTCTCTACCTTAAGAAGTCTCAAAGGTGCTTCCAATTGCCTTCCCTTCCTCTCCCCACAATAGGCACCTTGTGAGGATGAGAGAGTTCTGAGAGAACTGTGACTGGTCACCCAGCTGGCTGCATGTGGGGAAGTGGGGAATCAAACCTGGTTTTCCAGATTAGAGTCCTCCGCTCTTAACCACTTAACCACACTGGCTTTCATTACTTAGATGTTAATTGGTACGTTTTCCCATGCAGGAATTGTAGCTCTGGGGGACCGTTAAGAAATGATGCAAGGTTTTAAAAGAATTAAACACCCATTTCCCGACACTGATGCTCCAATCTAAACTAGTCACTGCCATTTAGCAACAAAAACATGCTGTAGATCTCTTCCTGGATCTGCTATTACCATGTTTTGTTTGATATGCAATGTTTTGTTTGATATGCAATACTCAAACTAATCAATCAGGAGCAGTCTCCAGGGCCAGTGTCAGTATACCCTGGGATGGGGCATCTGCCAGGGCCCAGGACTTCTGGCAGGGCCCACTGCCACTGGCCCCCACCTGCATACCTCCTCAGCCAACTGCCTGTGCACCTTTTCATTGTTTGCAATGTTCATTGTTCACTTGTTTGCAAGCTCTCTACCTTCTGTGCCCCTAGCTACTCGGGTTGCTCAAGACTGCCAGTGTTTGCAGCTGCTGATGGGCACAGCAGTGGCTCTTCCAGTTGTACACACCTCCCAGTGCCATTGAAGAAAGGACATGCAGGCTGCTGTGGGAGGTGTCATGAGCAGGCAAGGGACAAATGTGCAGGCAGGTGGAGAAGTATGTGGGGGGGCAGGAAGGGAGGCGTGAGCAGGAGGCCTGGTGGGAGGCATAGGGGGCACTCTCTGCCCATCAAAACCTGGAACTGTCCCCAGCAGTCTCATTAATCCTTTTGTGACTAATTTAGATCAAATATCTGGCAGATTGCAGCCATGGTGTATAAGATGACATTCTCAGATGAGTCCAGCTTTGTTTCATGCACACTTGCCTAGAGAATCTGGTCCTGTTAAATGTTGTCATCTCACCTACTTTGCTACTACAGACATACCTTTTTAATACCTCTTTAAATGTAAGGGCTCCCCCCTCCCCAAAAAGAATCTTAGGAATTGTTGTTTAATGAGTCTGCTGCAAATTAGAGATCCCTAGCCTCCATCATAGATCTAAAGTTCTTGGAGAGAGAAAATGAGTATAAAAAACTATAGTGTAGACATGCCACTGAAAAGGCACTGTTGTACCCCTTCCATGGCAGATCTAACTCTCTCTTTTAGCTTTGTAGCTTTTTTGACTCTTATGACTTTCCCCCTGAAGCTGAACTTTCTGTAGTTAGAAACTTACATTTAATAAATACATAAAGGATGTTGTTTTAACATTCACCTGAAAAGTAGGTCATCAGAAAGAAGAGGGTAACCATTCGACTTAACCAAAGAATGGATTTCCTTTCATGGCTGTAAACCAAATTTCTCCATTGCAAGCTAATTTTGAAGAGATAATCTGCTGAAGATTTTGTTTAGTTTTATGTCTTGGCAGGAAAATCCTCACACATATACATGCGCGTGCACACACACACACACGAAGGAATACACAGATATAAAACTTTGGCAGTTCTCCACAGTCAAAAGGGCTAAGTGCCAGCTCAGGTTGAAGTGCCAGAAAGCTTTCTCTCTACCTACCTCCGCTCAGTGGCCCTCAGACCTGACATTTTAGGAAAGAAAGAAACTAAGACAAGCTTTGTTTTAATAGGTAATGCTCAGCTCACTTGGCAGTTTTCAGACTCAGCCTATAGTCCCTCGAGCAAAATGAAATTAACGTGCCAACATACTGATTTTCTTTCGAAGAACCTTGAAGAAAATTATAGCACAAGAAAACAACAATGCTCCAGTAGTGGTGCGGGCTGCTGGTTAGCAAGCTTTATCTCTTCTCCTCCCCTTGCTTGGGGGGGGGGGGGAGATTAAAAAATCACTCCTATTAATCATTTTTATTCAATGCATCTAAAATAAAAAGCCACATTTAAGTTCCTCGTGTATTCAGCCGAACAGGAGCTCTGCCAGATATGTCATGCTCAGGACCTGCATGATGTCATTGAGCTAACAAAAGAAAATGCAAAATGAAGGGTACAAAATATACATTGTCGCATGCAAAACTCAAGCTGGGATTTTTTTTTCTCTTCCTTTGGTAATAACCTCAAACTTCTTGTGGTGCATCGTTTGGGAAGGAGAAAGACATGAGATGAAGTACATTGTAGCATGTGAGCATTTTCTATCTGCTCTCCCACAAGAATAAGGAGTTTGGGTTGTTAGCAATCCTGTCAGAGCTTGGAAAAAACAATATGCCTCCAAATGCTGCAGGCTCAAGTGCATTGTTGCCAGAAGTCTCTTCTCTTTCTCCTTCCCCTTCTGTTTCTGGTTATTTACAAGGAGAGACTGAAATACATTACTGTTTTTATGTAATACTTTGCTGTTGTACATCCCCCCTTCACTCATAAGTGTTGTACCATTTAATTAAAAAGCCAAAATACAGACTGCTCACACATGCCATTCGTATCACACCCCCCCAACATTCAGACACACAATATAGCTATTGGCCAAACAGTTGGATTGTACTGCCTAATCTTCTTTGTGGTCTCTGTGCATTCACACCCCTGGGATATAGTGCGCCTGCGCCGACCCCGAGCAGTATCTTCTAAAGCGAAAGGGATTTTCGCACCCTCTCCCCAGTCACGTGCAGGGCTCCAGTGCGCATGACTAAGGGAGGGGCACAACAATCCTGCCAGTTCTCTTCTGACCGCCGCGCTGGTAGGACACTCCTCACTTCGGTTGGTATTTTCTCTTCTTCTTTCTTCCTTTTTCTCCTGGATTTTCTTGAAAGTGAAAGGACTTTTTACTAGTTTCGGATAGAACTGACTTTGAGTACTCTGCCATGGCAGGTTTATTCCCCCACCCCACCTCCGGCCTATGGCCAAATGGTGGGGCTTCTTCAAATGGTGCCTAAAGTGCGGTAGCAAAATTGCCACCGCCACACCCCCCCCCCCCGATAGACACTCACTTTGCCTTTTGTGCCTTGGGGAAGCGCACTGGGTGGACTCCTGTGCTCACTGTGATGTCGACAGATCGGTGCTGAAATGACCAATGTCGACTTCCCAGTCTGAAGCCCATACTCCTGCCAAAAAACACAAGGAGGGCAAGGATGATAGGCAGAGCAAGCACAAGAAATACAAGAAGGGTACACCTTCTCCAAAAGTGCTTTGTCCACGCACGTCGCGTCGGACACAGTCCTGGCGGGGGCTGCAGTGCTTGACTCTGCGGGCCTTGGGCAGCTACAAGGTGATAGCATCTTGCCTTTGGTGCATCCTATCCACTTCATGGACTCTGAACTGGATATGGATTTAACCCAAGTGCCCCGGCCACCCAGTGTCGAAAGTCTACACCTAGACAGGGACACTGGTGCCTCAGCCATCTCTCCGCATCGATTGGAGGATTGGGATCGATCATCGGGGCATTACCCCCCCCGGCTCCATGGGACACCCGTCAGTGGCAGTACCTCTACAAAGCTCATCTCATGCCTGCTGCACCCTGGTTCCCTCCGCACGCCCCTGCAGATTGGGATCACCAGTCAACATCCTCCTGCCTGTCTCGATACTGAGAGCAGCCTCTGACACCGGAATTCATACGGCTACAACGGTCGGTGCTGGTAGGCAGGAAGCATAAACCTGCTGTTCTGCCTCTGGGGCACCATACCAAGCAGTCGAGACCGATGCCATCGATGCTGATGCAACCCATTGCTTTCTCTGAGCCATCGAAGCATTCTGAACCTTTGGGAGTGTCTTCATCCTCCTCCTCCGGTGATGAAGCCCCTACCCAGGAACCCTCCCCACCACAACAAGTGGCAGATTACCTCCCCATTTTCCCATCCGAGGATCTTAAATCATATGGGGATTTCATCAAGAGGATGGCCAATACGCTAATGCTCTCCACTGTTCAGCCTCCACCCACTGTGACAGACTCAGTGTTTGACATAGTACAGATGGACACTTCCATAGCAGTTGCGTTACCGTTAACTTCGGTCTTACTGCAAGCGGCCAAAGCACCATGGTCTCATCTGGCTTCTACTATTTCTAGCAAAAGGATTGACCACATGTACAGGGTGCAGGAATCGGGAGCTGAAATTTTATTCATTCACCCTAAACCCAACTCCATTGTCGTCACGCTCTTGCCTAAGGGCAGACGCGGCCACTCTTCTCCTCCTGACAAGGAAGGGAAGAAACTTGACTCTTTTGGGCGCAGATTCTATTCATCAGGGGCGTTAGGAATTAAAACTTCCAATTACATGGCCTGCATGGGTAGATACCAGTATGCCCTCTGGGAGCAAATGACTGAGTTTATTGCTTCCCTCCCTGAAGACATGAACTCTCAAGCCAGGAGGCTGCAGAAAGAGGGTATGATGCTGGCAAAACATCAGCTTAATGCCAGTAAACATAATCTGGATGTGGCAGCCAAAATACTCACATCAGCAGTCATGCTCAGATGTCATGCCTGGCTGCGCTCCACGTCCCTACCTAGTGACACTAAAGTCTTTGTTGAGGATCTACTCTTTGAAGGTGAGGGGTTGTTCAGTTCCACTACAGATACAGTCTTACAAGAACTAGACAAGAGCATCAAGACTTCATGTAATCCGGGAGTCTCCCAGCCCCCCAAACAATCCAAGTCAAAGTCCTGGAACAAATCCTGGACCCACAGGTTGTCCCAAAAGTCCTCCCCAGAATCTCAATGGCAGAGATCCTCTGGTTTCCAGTCACGGCCCTATGGAAACAAACAGAAGTTCAATACTGCCTCCCAGTAAAGGATCAAGGCTACCAAGCCCCCCAAGCAGAGCCTTTGACTTAGGTCAACTGGCCAAAAGTCCCACCCGTCTGTCCCCATTTTTGTCTGCCTGGAGAAAGATAACATCAGACAGATGGGCTCTCTCTGTCATCGCAGAGGGCTATCGTATCGAGTTTCTTTAGGTGCCTACGGAGTCATATTTCATCCCTACGCCCAGCTCTGTCACACTACTAGACAAAATCTGGAACCTCCTTCAAAAGGACGCAATAGAACCCGTTCCTCGATCACAGTTCCCTCAGGGCTTCTATTCCTGTTATTTCACGGTTCCCAAGAAGGATGGAAGCCTCCACCCTATTATAGACCTCAGAAACCTCAATACCTTCATCGTGTACAAAAAGTTCCGGATGACAACCCTTCAGAACATCCTTCCACTCCTCGAGTACGGGGTTTGGATGGTGACCCTGGACTTGAAAGATGCTTACTTTCATGTCACAATACACCCAAATCACAGGCGTTTTCTCCATTTCACTGAAGGGGAAGGTCATTATCAGTACATGGCCCTTCCGTTTGGCCTTTCCACCCGCCCCCCCCCCACATATTCATGAAGCTCACTGTTGTCATTGCAGCCTACCTTTGCCTGCAAGGTGTACAGATTTTTCCGTACATCAAAACTGGTTGCTTGTGGCAGACTCAGAGATCACTCTGTGAGACCACATTGCACTGACCATGCACACTCTAGAAGCCTTAGGACTCACCATCAACCTGGCAAAGTCTGGGCTCACCCCTGCAAGGTGGGCCCAATTCATAGAGGCCATCCTGGATTCCCTGGCATGCAAAGCCTTCCTCCCTCCCAAGAGGGCAGATGACATCATCACCTTGGTACGCCTCTTACGTCAGCAGAAAGAGGCTACAGCAGGGCAACTCCAACGCCTTCTGGGTCTGATGGCAGTAACCACAGCTGTTATAGTTTTTGCCAGACTGCACATGAGACCGTTCCAGCTTTGGTGTCTTTGTCATTTTTGCCCTCAGTTTCATTCCCAGTCCAGGACATTTCGCCTTATGGGGCCAGTTTTGGACTCCCTCAGTTGGTGGATGAATCCACAGAATCTTCTGATGGGAGCCATTTTCCACCCACCCACTCCATCCATGACTCTGACCACGGACGCCTCCCTCTGGGACTGTGTGTCGGGGCCAAGAGGGACTGTGTGTCGGGGCCAAGTGGGAACCCCATGTGATTCACAATCACATCAACTTTCTGGAGATGCTCGCAGTGCACTACGCTCTCCGATCTTTTCAGCACCTAGTGCGTAACAGCACTGTTGCAGTCCTGGTAGACAACACAACAACTATGTGTTACCTCAACTGCCAAGGTGGGACAGTGTCCAGAGGCCTGTGTCGGCTAGCCCTGGGAGATTTGGGAAGAGTGTCATTTCTGGGGTGTGTTCCTGGTCGCAGCACATCTCCCTGGCTCCCTGAATGTGCAGGCAGACTTCCTGAGCAGGGGGGAGCGTCATTGCATGAATGGGAACTCAACTGGACCTATCTCCAACCAGTATTCTATCGTTGGGGTTACTTGTAGATAGATGTGTTTGCATCCCGGCACAATGCAAAATGCCACCAGGGCAGCAAGTATCAACACCTTAAAACATTTCAGTGTTAAAAAGATTCTTAAAATAAAGTATATATAAAACAATTCAATAAACACATATAACACCACACCCAGAGAGGAGGGCTAATTATTGGGAGTATGTCATACAAAACAAAACAAAAAAGAAAATAATAGAGGGAGACAGATGAAGAAGAGGAGGAGGAGATTGGATTTATGCCCCACCTTTCACTCAGAGTCTCAGAGAGGCTTCCAATCTCTTTCCCTTCCTTTCCCCACAACAGACACCCTGTGAGCAGTGCTCCCTCTAAGCTGTGGAGTCTTGTGAGCAAAAATTGTACTTTGTGAGCAACTGGCATTAAAATTGTGAGTGAGCAATTTGGCTCCTGCATAAATTAGTTCACTCTGGAGCCATCCTTCCTGAGCTAAGTCAAAAATGTGTAAGCCGGAGGCTGAAAAACTGTGAGCTAGCTCACACTAACTCAGCTTAGAGGGAACACTGCCTGTGAGGTAAATGGGGCTGAGAGAGTTCTTGCAAGAACTGCTCTTGCAAGAACAGCTCTGAGAGAACTTGTGACTAAACCAAGGTCACATCAGCAGCTGCATGTGGAGGAATGGGGAATCAAACCTGGTTCTCCTGGACTGGAATATGTGCTCTTAACCACTACACCAAACTGACAAATCTCCATGGGGAGGGAGTTCCAAAGGTTTGCTGCCATGACCAAGAAAACCCTTTCTCGGGCTGCTACCTGTCTAGCCTCAGAAGGCAGGGGCATCTGAAGCAGGGTCTCTGAAGATGACTGGAATGGATGAGAGAAGGCAGTCCTTGAAGTATACTGGCCCCAGGCCATACAGGGTTTGCACAGTGCATTGCAGCAATCTAATCTATATGCTGCCTCGGCATGCATCATACTGGCAAGATCTTTTTTGCCCAGGAAAGATCTCAGTTGGCTCACTAGTCGCACCTGGTGAAAGGCATTCCCTCCTGTGTATGTGCTCCTCCACATGTGGTGTTTTTACTTCAACTCTTCCTCTCAGTCAGAAACCTCCCATGAGCAGAGAACTCAGACCTCTTGTAAATATTTAGGCCTTTAGGCATGTTTAGTTACAATGTTTAGTATGTGTGGCTAGAGCTGTTCACTTTTCTGGATTCTAATTTCTTCCCAGTTTCTCTAGAAATTAAATCTCAGGGTCAGACTAGGTAGTTTGCTCCAGGGATGCATTGAGAGCCAGTGTGATGTAGTGATTAAGAGCGGTGGACTCTAATCTGGAGAGCCAGGTTTGATTCCCCACTCCTCCTCCACATGAAGCCTGCTGAGGGATCTTGGGCCAGTCACAGTTCTGTCAGAACTCTCTCAGCCCCACCTACCTCACAAGGTGCCTGTTGTGGGGAGGGGAAGGGAAGGGGATTATAAGCTGTTTAGAGACTCCTTTGGGTAAAGAAAAGCAGGTTATAAAAACCAGGTCTTGCCATTTTATAGAGTGAGTTCTCACTGAGAAACTTTTAACAGCACTGTGGGGGCCCAATTCTGGTCAGGACCACTGTGGCATAGGGTTGCCAGGTCCTCCCTGGCAGCCAGCAGGGGGCTTCTGTGTCCTTCAAAACTATAGAGTTTGCCCCCAAAATTAGAGCATTACCCCTGACATCACCCCTGACATGATGACATCACTTCCAGGTGATGTAATTGCATTGAGGATGTTGTGTCCCTGTTTGGGCGTGGGGTTTCCCTGGCCAGCTGGCTGGCAGCAGATTGGAGTCCCAAAAGCAGGGGAACCCCCACTGGGGGCTGGGAACCCTACTGTGGCATGGGGGGAGGGGCTCTTGCCTTCCTTCCACAGTGTTTTTCCAACCTGAAATTATGCTGGGTGGGTGTTGGAAAATAAAGCCCCCCCAGAACTCATTCAGGTTGGGAAAATGGCTCAGAGGGAGGGAGAAGCCCCTTCTCCCCCCATGTCATGGTGGTCCCAACCAGGATCAGGTCTCCATGGTATTGTGAAGGGAGTTATCTTGTGAGAACTCTCTCTAGAATGGCAGTACATCCCTGAGTCAAAGTTGGGGACACCGTCTCATCTAGTTTGGCCCTCAGAAGGAGGAATGGCTGCATCTTGTCTCTAGAACACATATCTGTACATGAACACTAAGGTACCATGCCCTTCACAGCCTTCCAGTCCACAGGAGGCAGAGGCTCAATGGTACTTTGAACTGCCAATAACCCATTTTAGGACTATTATGTTATCCTAGTATATCTTTAGGCAGAAAAACAAACACTCTCAGCTGTTAATTTAGTGGAAGTCAAAACTGTTGATGAGGAAATGAGTAGAGCAGACAGAAGGTGGAATTTCCAGCAAGACATAATAGTGGGGGATGGGGCTCAGGTAGTGCTTCTTGATGTGCCAATTGGGGTGTTATAAGTGTGTCTTCAGTTGCTTTTGGAGGATGTGAGTGCTGTGCTTGCCTGAAAACTACACATACCTAACAATGTGCATTGAGCAGCCAGTTTGGTATAGTAGAGTATTGGAACAGGATCCGGGAGAACCAGGTTCAAGCCCCCACTCTGCCAAGGAAGCTTGCTGGGTGATCTTGGACCAGTCATACACACTTAGCCTAAGCTACCTTACAGGTTTGTTGTAAGGATAAAATGCAGGAAAGGAGACCAGTGTAGGCCATTTTAGGTTCCCTCTGAGGGGAAAGGTGGGGTATAAATGAAAATACCAAAAAATAAATAAGCAGTGCCCTGCTGGATCAGACCAGTGGTCCATGTAGTCTAGCATCCCGCTGCATGCAGTGGCTAATGACTTGCCATGGAGGGCCAACAACCATGTCATAGAGGCCAAGGTTAAATCTTAGAGGGAGGTGGGATTGCCAGCAGGCCTGGAGAAAAAAATGTAATGTGTGGAAATGGGCTGCTGAAGCTTTTTATAGCATGGAGGTTAATAACATCACCTAGTAGATAACATATCATCAAGCCTCTATTCAAGGTACAGGACATTTTCTCTCCAGGTACCTGGCAAACCTAAATGGAGAAACCAACTTGGTCAGGTCCTAGGTATCTGGTGGGCATTGATAAAATTAACCAGTTCTTGCCCCAAATAGCTTAAGCTGTTCTGCCTACATTTGATCTATGCACATTTATAACCAGATCTTCCAAAAACTATCCAGCAGGAAATGTCAGCAAAGTTATTGCCTTTCTTTCTCTCAAGTGAGCAGTCAGTGTACTCACCATACAGCGAGGGAAAAGTTTAAATTTAAGCTAAATTAAAAATTAATAAACATTTACCAGTGCCAGCAACACAATGACATCACTTCCAGGTATTCTCTGAAAGTGATGGCGGTAGGTCTAGGAATCAATGGAAAATGGAGTTTCCAGTGATTCCAAAAGCCATCACTGTATTCCCCAAAAGTGATGTCATTGCGCAGGCGACATCATCTCCAACACCATGTCCTCATATTGCACCCACCCTATCTCTGTGAGCTGGGCCAATGATACATTATCACAGTAAAATTTACAACCATATAACATAGGTCAGTATTGTTATCATGGTTTAGATAGGAGACTGAGAGACCTGCCTGGGGGAACCTAAGTGGTTAGGCAAGATTTGAACCAGTGTCTTACTCTTTACAACGACTACACTCCAACTAAATAGGTCCAAAGTAGACAAGAAGAAATATTAAAAGTGATGGTCATTGATGGTTCCTAGACCATTAATATAGAGTTGCCAACCTCCAGGTTTGGCCTGCTGGCATTCTCCCAGAATTACAAGTAATCTCCGGACTACAGTGATCAGTTCCCCTGGAGAAAAGGGCTGCTTTAGAGTGTGCACTGTATGGCATTATACTCTTGTCCCCAAGCCCCTCTCTCTCCAGGCTCCATCCCCCAAATCTTCAGGCATTTTCCAAGCCAGAGATGGTAACCCTACATTTAGGGCTTGAAAGGGAAAAGCTATCACTTTGAACTGGGATCAGAAGCAAATGGATGCTGGTGAAGTTGTAGCAATCCTGGCATTCTGTGTCTTCAGTTTTATTAATTTGTATATTTAAGAGCAGAGCCATGGAAGTGAAAAATAGGTCCTGGTACTTATCCCTGGTTCTGGAAACACTGAATCCTTATGGTGGGGAGGGGCTGCCAACAGGCTTGGAGAAAAACATCCTGTCCCTTTAATGTGTGAAAATAGGTGGCTGGAACTTTTAGTTGCCATTAAAGAGACAGGACATTTTTTCTGGCCTGCTGGCAAGCCTAGAAATTACTGTTCAGTGAAGAATACTCTCGTGTGCTTTGCTGTGGAAAAGCAGGAGTGTAGTTTGCTTTTATCTGAAGCTTCACCCTCTCATCTGTAAGATGATCCAGTTGGCGCTGGGAGGTTGGGGTTGGGACAGTGCTTTTGGCTGTGCCTCTACCATATTTCAGGTTGCTAGGTGGAACCAAGGACTGAAAGCTGCCGCTTTGACTGGAGCCAGTTGTTTGTAGCCTTCTCTGCATTTGGTTTGGGAGGGGAAAAAATTCTTTATTTATTTGCCTGTTCAGTAGTTCTTCTTACACTTTTTAAATAGAGTCTGCTGCCAGATCTGTATGCTGGTACTACCTTCCTCCCTTAGGCAAGCTCCCTTCAGTGGCCTTTGATACTGCAAAGGTGTTTTTTATAGGAAGATGTGGTGAAAAGAAAAAGGGTATTTTTAGGCAGGGCGATCAAGGGGAAGTCTGCATCTGGTAGGTTTTAACCACAGAGCCTCTCTATGATGGGATCAGAGTTTGGAGTGGCAGGAGGCCAGAAGCAGACAGGAGTTGGCTCTCTGCTTTCTTCTTCTCTCCCGAGGAGCCAATTTAAACTCCAGTAACCCTTGATAGCTTCTGCTTTTTATCTTGATTTCTGTCCTGCTCTGCCAGAGACTCACAGGTCCTGCTGCCCTATCTCATACTGAGCAACCACTTTTGCTTTGCAAACAACCTCTAACTGAAACTCTTCACAGTGTAGGAAGCTTCTTGGTATAAGAGAGGACAGCAAATATCAGGGTACTGAAATGTATTCTTATCTAGATAGTGCAGCTTATGCCAAATATCTGCTCACCTTCAGATAATTAATACTGTTTAGAAAGATACCCAGGGAGTCCCCCAGGTATGCAAACCCTCCAAACTTGTCTCTTGAGTGGCCTCATTTTGCTGTCTTTGTAATCAGGCACTCAAACATGAAGATACAGAGGAGTTTATTTATAGACACATACAGATATATCTAGTGTGTATCTATCTATACACCAACTATATTACACTAGGTCTACAGTAAAGGGTCAATGGTAATGCCTAATCAGGGGTCATTTCCTAGAAAAAGAGGTGCAGCAGCCTCATTAGCATAACTCATTAGCATAACTTATTTGCATATGCTACACCACCTGACATCACCAGAAGTATGTCAAAAGGCAAGAAAGAGAGAGAGAGAGAGAGAGCTGGCAGAGAGGGGACAGTTACTAATCCAAGCCTCAGAAATACCACTATTCTGGGAGGACAGTTCAGTGGTGGCTGAAGCCTTCAGAAGGCTGGTCGGAGGAACAAGGACCTTTCCAGGGGACGGGGTCATTTTGCTGCAGCCGTGACACAAGCAGGCATTCCCCTTCGGGGGGGGGGGGGGTGTGCTGGCACCAACTCCCGGAGCTGAGCTTCCCCGAGCTCCTGCCTAATAGATAACAATAGCATTATGATATATTTATGTAACATGTGTGTCTGTAGGTTATATGTAGGTGTGTATGAAAGGAGTTACATCTAACAGTTAACAGGAAAATTTAAGATGTTGTGGTTAGGTGCCCTTTATAGGGGAATGGTGCTTTGCTTCTTTCAGTGGCCTCTTTCAAAAAAAAAAATGCAGTTATAGTTTTTGCAGCACTGGTGGAGGGTGGGGACTCTGTTAGTGTATGCCTGTATTATGTGGCATCTCATGACCCACTTTGAAAACAAATCCCCCAGAAGATTATTATTATTGTATGTCCACTTTTATCCTATGCTTCTATGATCCCCCCATCCACTTCCCTCTCTCAGAGGCAAGATTTTCCCTCCGTTTTTCTTTCCCCTTTGTGACTGAGCCACCATAGTTGTCTGTTTTCTTCTTTCCTGGATTATTCTGGCTGTCCCACCCTGTCACAGTATAATATTTTGGCTATTTGTACAGCCCAGGAACCTGAGGGAAGGAATGGGAGCCTCCTCTAATTTATACAACTTAAGTGGCACTCCAGAAGTTTTTATATTCCAAATTAACAAAATATTTTATTCAGCATAGAGGGGAAAGGTCAGGTGAAATCAGGGGTAAAATTTCCGAGGTGACTCAGTATAGATAACTCTGAGGTAAAATCAGTACATGCATAGACTTTAGGTCTTATGTTTCAGGCTAATGAGAGTTTCTTAAGCTATTCAGAGTTACTTAAAATCTTAATGATGAGAGGCTTTTGTTCCAGTGTTTTCCAAACACTCCAGCACTCTGAGTATTCTCTGACTCTTTTGGTTTCCAGAAGGCTGGTACACTCTTTCCAGTACCCAAACCCATTCTCTTGAAACACCAGTACTTTTTTGACTTGACTACTCACTTTCTCCTTTGCGTAGGGATCTCATTTCTCTCCTGTTAGTCGCTGGTAAATCTTTATTAGCTCAATTATGGAAATCTAGGAAAATACACTCACTTATAGCGTGGTTTCAGAAAGTGTGGGATATAGTTATTCAGGATAAAATAGCCACACAAATATTGTTGATGGAGACCCCAGGTTATAAAAATAATTTTATGGAAAAGTAGTATCCTTTTATAGAGTACGTAAATAATAATCCCTCTGTGGAATATAAAATATCCTCAAAATATCTGGATTTTATTCTTTTAGGTCTATTTCTAATATATGTAATGCATATCTAGGTTTTAGTATATATATGTAAATGTTTATATAATGTAATTATGTTATGATGTTGTTAATATGTTATGATTGAATTTGGTAATATTTTTTTAAATGTCAAAAAAAAGGAAAGGAAAGAAACACTAGTACTTGTATTGAGCTTTTAACTGTCTCTTAAGGTCTCCAAAGGCAGTTTCTATCCACACCAGACCAGGGATCTCTGCACTCTAAATAGACTGGGTAGGGAAATTCTCCTCTCCCTAGAAGATCTATCCCTTTCTTTGGCCTGAAAGGGAGTTTCCATCAAAATACCCACTCATCCTTGCCAACTTTCCCCCAGTTCTCCTGTCAGTATTAAACTGCTCTCAGTCAGGCCTGAATTTCGAAATGGTCAGTACTTGACTCCTCTCAACTAGGGCTGAAATCAGATTAAATTTTCCTCAGCATCCAGTTCAGAAGTCTTTCTCTGCTCAGTGATGCTAACCAGTCAGATCTCTTGGAACAGCCTGTTGCTCAAGGCTCTCTGGCTCTGTGAAGAATTAACCCTTCACAGTCCTTTATCTGTTTACACAGCACTTATAAACTTTTAAAAGTGCAGTCCGTCATAGCTTCCCTCCAAGCAGTGGGGTGCACTGGTGTCCCCTCCTCTATTTTATCCTCTCAACAAGGCTGTGAGGTAAATTAGGCTGAGAGAGAAAGTGACTGGCCAAAGGCCACCCAGTAAGCTTCATGGCAGAGTGGGGATTTCAACCCAGGCATCCAAGATCCTACCAGACTCTAACTGCTATACCATTTCATCTTAGCCAATCTGCCCTTCTATTCCCATCCAGCCTTCTCCTGCCACATTTCTCATTAGCTTCTCTTCCCCCTCCACTATTCTTTGAATGTCAGTCTAGTGTAATGTTAGGCTATATCACTTCTATGTGTATACATCACATAGCACACTGATCATAGACATAGTTATACTGGCTCATGGCAGGAGGAGGTGTTGATCACATGAGAAGGGGAGGCAGAAAGCCTTTTATAAGTAGGAAGCTTAGTACTTGTTATACAGGGACTACCTGATCAGTTGGCTGCATGAAGAAACCATATGCAGAAAATTGTTCATTATTTGGTTTATTATAATATACCTTTACCATAGGAAATGGAATTTGGCTTTATTTCTGTTTTGGGCTGGCCTCATTTTAAAGAGGAGTGGTTTGGGGACATTTTGCTTTAATGGTGTGTGATGCTGCAGACAGATTGATTGGAAATTTTCACGGTTGGTAACATTTTCTTATTATATGAGTGACAACCTGAGGAATTGCAGGGAGGGGGAATCTGATTTTACTCCTTACTTCTTCCTCCCCATCCTTCTGCCTGTCATCACTTTCTCCCATCCTGCTCATGATCACCTCCATCTCCTCTCCATTGCTTTCCCACACTGTATGGTCACCACCACTGCCTCTCCCCTTTTCCCTCTCCACCAGTTCCTCCTGGCAGCTGTCTCCATTGCCTGGCACTGAAGTTAGATATTGTGATTCTACCTTGGGCATTAATACCTTAAGTAAATAGAGTTAAGAAGACAAACTAAATGAAAGAAATGTATAGTATGTAATATAAAACTGGTTTCCCCATAGCAGCCTCTGAAAAAGTTTTCAGCTGAATGACTGGTCTGTAAATGCGTGACCATACAATGACAATGTGAGTGAGAGGGCATTAGGAAGTTGCTTGTGGTACCTACTATATATGCATAGGCTGCCCTGTCTACTCACCAAACTATCCTGGCTAGGAAACAGATGACATTTTAATTTTATTTATTTAGCAGACCTATAGGCCACCTTTTGACCAGATGGTCTCCGAGGTGCTTAATGAAATATTAGATAAAGTTCAATAAAATCAAAGAAAAATCACGCACTAAAACATAAGGTAAAGACAGTTTCGTACTAGAGCCTTGGGATCCAGTCCTTCTTCTTCCTCCCTCTCCCTCCTTCCTCCTATCATGCCAATGGAACTGGTGTCTTCCAGTCTAGCATAAACAATAGCTTGCCATGTAACTCCGTGTATTGTCACCTCCAAAACAAGATTACAGGCTACTGTTTGAAACCTTGCTTTGCAATTAATTGTTTAGATTTATGGCAAACTGTGGGTTCTACCCAAGTGGACCTTGTAGAGTTGCCAGGTTCCCTTGGCCACTTGTGTTGGGGGGAGGGTTGCTAGCTCAAGGTTGGGAAACTTATGGAGATTTGGGGGTGGAGCCTGGGGAGGACAAGGACCTCAGTGGGGTACAATGCCATAGAGTCTACCCTCCACAGCATCTGTTTTCATCTCTGTAGTCTGGAGATGTAATTCCAGGAGATCCCCCGGCCCCAGCTGGAGGCTGGCAGCCCTAGGACTTTGCCAAGAGGAGGAAGGGCTTGTTTATATAGTGCCAAACCATACATCCCATTGTGTCTCTTTCTTAACACACATATTTCTTTTGACCTCCCATTGTCCCATCTCAAACAGGGTCTGCAGGTGTTTTGAAACATTACAAAATCCAATCAACACTTCTTCTTTTTAACTAGAGGCAGTTCTATACACTTATAATATACTGGGGTCCAGACACGTTAAGTGAAATCAGCTGATAGTTTATTTACAGCATGCAAACACGAACTAGCAAGTCTGACTCAGGGGTCTGCTTATATGCAGGTACAAACCACACCCCCGGTCACACCTGATCCCTGTGATAGGGTTATTTACGAGACACCTCTGACCATAGGTCCCCTATAGGATCCTGTGGAGCCAATTGGCCCAAATTACAATCCGCATGGGCTATTGTCTACTGATGCGATGCTCCGGTAGTTTGCCCGACCACATGTGTGATCTCCAGCCGCATGCGCGGTCACCATTAGAACACAATAACACTACAAACAATTATGAAAATCATGCCCCTTTGCTGTTTCTCTAGCAAAAAAACCTACCATTGATATTCAGCCCTGATCTTAACTTCCAGACGTTTACTATTGTAACTGCCTGTCTCACCCCTGGGCCCCTTAGCCCTGGGGGAGAAGGGGTGGAACAGGGTCACAACCAATGTTCCCTCTCAGCTGAGATAGTGTGAGCTAGCTCACAGTTTTTTAGCCTCTGGCTCACACATTTTTGTCTTCACTCAGGAAGGAGGGCTCCAGAGCAAACTCGTTTATGCAGTAGCCAAATCGCTGGCTCACAATTTTAATGACAGTAGCTCACAAGCTAGAATTTTTGCTCATGAGAGTCCATAGCTTAGAGGGAACATTGGTCACAACCCTAAGAAAGGCAGCAACTCAGCTGCAGAGTGTCAGACCCCCGGTCAAGTTACTCTTAACAACTCTCTCTCTGGCACTGGTAAGTTTATTGAAGAGTATGTATGATCCAGAACTGCACTGTGTTAGAATTAAAGCATTTTGCCGGGTACATACTTCATATAGGCAATGCAGACATAAGCCCCATCCCCAAACATATGTCACTCATACGCCTAGCTTTGCCATCCCAAACCAGGGAGTGATGATGCATATTTGGTTATCTCCTGACCAGGCTGGCACCAAGCTGTTTCAAGGACGCCCTTCCATGAGAACGCAGAAGGAGGTGCACTTAAAAGAAAGTTATGGCTGCTAAAGCAACAGGACTCTCATTCGTCATTCACACTCATTCACACACACACCTCCCTGTGGGAATTTCCTCCCCCCTTAATTCATGGAAAGCGAAGTGAGCAAGGTTTGACACAGAGCCAAGGTGGGCCTGCAAGACTGAGGGAGGACCAGACAGTAGGAAGAGCAACCATGACCAGCTCTTTATGGAGAAGAGGCTTCCTCTGGGATACAAGCCTCCTTGAGAGAGAAAGGGCCTGCTCAGGAGTTTTATTTATTTATTTATTTATTATTTCATATTTATATCCTGCCCTCCCCGCGAGCAGGCTCAGGGTGGCTCACAAGGGCACATAGTGCCAAACCCAATACAACTTAAAACATTTAAAATACAATAACAATAATAAAACAGTTACAATTAAAGTGCTTTTAGTCATAATAATAGTCAGTGTAGGAGCTGGGCAACAGGAACTTGGAGTGGCCAGGGGAAGAGGGATAAAAGGCGCCAGAGAAAGGAGTTAGGGTGAGGTTGCCAAATCTTGAGTTAGGAAATTCCTGAAGATTTGGGGTGGAGCCTGGGGAGGGTGGAGTTTAGGAAGGGGAGGAAGCTCAGCAGGGATGAGATGCCAGAGCCCACCCTCAGATGCTGCCATTTTCTTCAAGGGGAATTGATCTCTGTGGCCTGGAGATCAGTTGTAATTTTGGGAGATCTCCAGGCAGGCCCTGTCTGGATGTTGGCAAGCCTAAGGTAAGGGGGTACATGGCTGGAAGCTGGAAAGGGGATGTGGACAGACAAGCAGGTCTGGAGAAATTGCAGGCTAGGGAGTACCTAGCCTCCTGGATACTCAGAAGGTGACATTCCTGGTCCAGAGGGCAGCCAGGAGGAATTCTTCCCACCTGACCCAGGCAAACTGGATTCCCCCTGGGTACAGCAGCCAGGACGGGAGTGTAAGGAGCTGGGAGAATTCAGGCTGGGAAACTCAGGCACTCAGGCTAGGAAAGCAGTTGTAGTACCCAGGTAAAGTACCACTGTTACATTTTTGGCATGTTGACTTGTCTTTGGCACTGTGGAAAAACATGGCACCTCCATAGAGGGATGCAGCCCCTGGCCCTGGGAGCTTCATCCTACCCTTAAGCCAAACAGAGCCTGAGATGCTCAGGCTTCAATAATCAATAGACAGAAGGGAACTTGGATACATAACACATTTTGTTGGAAGATGAAAAGTTTGTTTTTGCTCCACAAAAAGGCTATTTTTGGATTATTCTTTCTTTAACTGAGAATATTAAATCCTTAAAAGGGCAAATCTGAGTAATTTAAAACTCATCACATCAAGGAACTGTAGTTTTGGATACTTTAATAAAAAAAATGTCCCATTTGGATGCTTTAATCTAAAGTGTGTCCCATTTGGCACAGTCAGGATACTTTCTGCTGAGTGAGATGAAATTGCTAATACTCTCTGAGAGCTGGAACTCTAAAGAGAATACTAAGATCTGTATAAGCTGAATAAACTTTGAGATCTCTTCCTCACCACCACCCCCACCCCACCAACCACAAGCTACACTCTTGATATGAACCATGTGTTTCAATTATTGAAAACAATAAGGATCACGTCTGTATCAACAAGAATGTTGCTTTATACTACTTCATTGCTGCACAAAACACAACCAGTTCCAAAGTTGGCAGAGCACCTTTTAATGCAGAAATAAACTAGGTGTCACCTGGCAGGTGGCCAAAGCAATGGCTGGTTAACATCATCTCTGTGTGTTTGCTTTATCCTGATCTGACCCATTTTACAACATCGGGTGAGCTTAGTAGTGTCTTGTGCCTGGAGCAGTCTGTGTTATCTGGGCCCCCATGTTATCTGTGGGAGTTGCTGTACTGACATAGGCTCGAGGCCAGGATATAGTGTATGGGGAAAACTCAAGACCGACAGAACAAATGTTGTCTGCTTTGTACCATGAAAGTAAAGTGTTCATCTAGGGGCCAGCTAACTCCATCCAACTGGCATGATGGGAATGCTGGTCACAGATCTGAAAGAGTTCAGCATGAGTTGGAGCAGTTGGGTGATACTTTCAGCATGCACCCCCATCTTGCAGCAATTCAAGCCACATTTACTTACTCGGTTCTTTGGGGATGGGAGAGGGGAGAGGAAGGTCACAGGCCGTGGGTTGAGCGTTAAAAGAAGAACAAGTGGTGGAGGTAGATGAGAGGGAAAGAGAAACAGTTAGAATTGTAGGGGAGTTTTGCTCGATACGCAGAAAATGAACCTGGGCTATATTGACACATTGCTGGGTATTGCATTCTTTTTACACTATAGCTGTCATTTGCAGCTGAGTTGTCTTGTCTAAAACAGGAAACTCACTTGCAAACGACTTCTGCAGCATCATGATAGCACAATATCCAGCAATACAAGGATACATACAACCCAGGTGAAGTTTTTTCTACCACATTCTCTCTTCCTGTGTCCAGGAAAGTCTCATTGGCTTAATTTCTTTGTGATGCACTGCTGCTAAAGGTGCAGAAGCAGGAAAAAATGTGAAAACTTTATTCTTAGCTATATTAAAAGATTTTGATGGGGTGCTTATAGGGTTAGGATTTATGCAGCTAAAGATGGAAAAGGATGTTCTTTGCTTTAAATAACCTTTTCTTTTGTAAAAAAAGGTTTTTTGCTTGCTTTGATTGTTATGAGTGTATATCCTCCCATGTCTGTGGTCAGACTCTTAATTCTGTTGAATACTTTATCCTCATGCAAATGGTATTGCAGATTAGGGCCATATATCATTATGCCTCGGGGCAGCATGGGAGAGGCCAGCACTTGAGGGGTTAAACAGCGATCTACCACATATGAGAAGGTGCTCGGAATGCAAGCAGTCACAGGATATTTAAAACTTGCCCTTCGTCTTGACCTAAATCCATTTGTGTAAATATTCTACTTGTAAACTAAAGGCAATAATGCTGTAAATGTCAGCATCAAGGCAGTAAATTGCAAAGAAGGGGATTGTAAGATACCCGGTTTTACTGACCATTCCCTCCCCATAAATCTACTAGGGTACGTGCAAAGCCTATGGAACCAATAGAATTAACGTATAAAATCCAAAAGGTTTAGGTGGCAATCCTAAGCGTACTTATCTTATTTGGAAGGAAGTAGTGTTGACATCTATGTGGCTTACACTGTTGGAGGCAATGGGCTTAGAAGGCTGTAACTGCTTAGAAAAGCAACCCAAGAAAACATGCTTAGAATTGGAAGTGTTCAGCACCTCCCTTGACCCTCAAATGACCTTCATTTCAACCATTTTGAAATACAGCTGCTTAGATTCAGGTTGTACTCTTAAATGTATATTTAAAAGTAAAACATAAAATTATTGTTCTGCTGTCTAAATGCGAACCTAGGCTTCTCCTGCTTAGCTCACCAGCAATGGTGCTATGCAGCCAGCATTTCTGCTTGTGAAGCTCCTAACACTGGACCATTTAGAGTCATAGAGTTGGAAGGCACCTCCAGGGTCATCTAGTCCAAACCTCTGTATGATCCAGAAAATTCACAACTACCCACCCCCACCCCCAGGAACACCTGTTCTATGCCTAGAAGGTGGCAAAAAAACCCCAACAACCCTCCAGGGTCTCTGGCCAAACTGGCCTGGAGAAAATTGCTTCCTGACCCCAAAGTGGCGATTGGCATTTCCCTGGGCATGTAAAAAAGGGCCACAAGAGCTAAGCACTGAGGCAACGCTTCCTGCCCTCCCTCTCATGATCTGCCTAAGTTCACAGAATCTGCATTGCTGTCAGATGGCCATCTAGCCTCTGCTTAAAAACCTCCAACAGAAGTGAGTCCACCACCTCCCAAGGAAGCCTTTGCCCACTCTTCTTGGTAATATATTCTACAACACAACACGTGATAGCATTACATTATGTATCTCCCTGCCCTCGCATCCAGTTACTGGCTGCCATGGTCTGGGCCAGGGAGAAGTACATCACAGTGTCACACTGTGGAATCATATGTTGTGTTGTAGTACACGTTATGAAGAACTCACGGCAAAGAGACATGGATTGTTTATCCTTTGAGCCACCTTTATCCTGTATCTCACAAATGTCTCTCTTTTGAGCTAACAGTGTTCATGCTTTGTGACACCAGGCCGTGGTTGTTTCCCAGAAGACTTGACATACTGCAGCAACCTTACACATTGCAAACTGTGTTACTGCAGCAAACTAAATTGCCTGATGGAAAATGCACTGGTGGTGCATCACCTTTTCACTACATACTGGCTATTTCCTTTGCATGATCCCTTTAGTGCCAGCCTCTAAAACATGAATTCAAAGGGCCAGATCCAGACTTCAGTCGGCCCATTGCCAGTCCTAGGCAAAGGTGAATCCTTTAATCACAGCCTACACAAATAAATTTAGTGAAAGCTGTATTCTACTGAAATCTATGGCAAAACTCCAGTTAAGTCACCCATTAAGTCTAGACAAAAAGAAAAAAAAAGACTGAGATCTTTTCCACAAATAAAGAATGGGTGACTACTAATAAAGCAGTTATTTGCTAACAAAGGCAGCTGAAAGAACAACAATGAATAGATGTTGGGGATGCTGTGAGCACGTAGATTTGTGGGGGAGAAAGGCTGCTGTAGTTATTAGAATGGTTAGTGGAATGGAACAGGAAACATGAGGAGGTTGTGACATCACCATCTCAACTTGACATGCGCCATCTATCAGTGATGGCTTAGGGATAATGAAATAAATCATGGCATGATGCAGTGAGATGGACGAGATGACCCACTACTGTTTCCTTTCAGCACTAATAACTCGGCAACCGTAAAAAGACTGTGTCTACCGAACGTGCTGAAGAAATCTGGCAAGCTACAGTTCACCGGTTCTGAGGGCACCGTTCCCACAGGTGCACAGTTACTTAGTGCCTTGAGACAATAAAAACTCTATCAATCCTTTTTTGACCTACTTTCCCAATCTTTGCCTATTGTAAGGGCCTTCAGCATCCTCCTTTCACGTACATACACATATTTTGTGAAAACATTCCATTCAAAGACATCTTGAAGAAATATTTAGGGCAGATAGAGATAGAAAATGAATTTATTCCAACCAGCTTTTCTGCTGGAGTAAAGGGGATGGGAGGGGAGGGTCTCATTTGAGTACCAAAAAGGCTATGCAGTCTAACGTCCATTTGGAAGCAGATAGTAAAAACCAGTTGCAAAGTGTGTTGAAAGAGGATTGAGAGCGCATTATCCAGCATTTGTGAAAGCAGAGGCTAGAGTAAGGGAAATGATCAGATGGAAGTTGAGGGAGTCCAGTAATTTTAAGAAACTTTGAAGCAATTTGAAAGAAGCATCATTTCTTGTAATGTCCTTCCTTCCTTCCTTCCTTCCTTCCTTCCTTCCTTCCTTCCTTCCTTCCTTCCTTCCTTCCTTCCTTCCTCCAAGTGTCATCTCTGGTCAAACAAGGTATAAAATAATTTCAAAAATCTGCAAAGGCCATTTACCAAAGATGAAAATAAGATAAGCATACCATCAGAAGCAGCCATTCCTCTTCCAAACTGTCTTCAATTATCTGAAAAGAAAAGAAAAACTCTGCTGCCAGCCATATGGAGCTGTTACTTCTACAATTGCTTGTATTTCAGAGTTACTTAGAAGCCAGCTGAAGTTTTTCCTATTAAAAAAACACAAAACTAAATGACCAATTTTACAGGGTTAAAAAAATGCAAACCCAAATTAGCACTGAATGGAAAGCAAATAATATGCACTTTCTCTTCTCTGCTTGCATCTAACAAAGAAAAATCCAAATCTAATGAAACTTGTCATTCACTATTGTTTTCTGCTGGGTCACTTATTAAAAAGGGACTTTATGATTTAATAAAACAGGTGAAGATTCGCAGCAGGGTGTAGCGGAAAATGAAAAATCTGCTCTGGCAACGTCAGACCTCCTTAAAGGGTTTACTGGATGGCAATTTTACTTTATTGTCTCTGATAGTACAGTTTTAATACCTCTGCTTCATGTTGTGAATTTTTATTCACCAGTGCCAAGATCTGTCTATGAATAGAGGACATTATATTAATCCACAGTTTGGGAGATGACAATCAAAGACAACTAAGGGCACAGTAGTATTTTAAACTGTTGTGTCTTGCCAGACTTCATAGATTTGGAGCGAAGGTGCGGAGAATGCTTTCTTAAAGGTCCCTAGAATGACAAAAGCCTAAATAGATTTGATGACTGAATTTGAAACTCTGTAGTAAAGCCTGACCTAGATAGCCCCGGCTAACCCAGTCTCATCAGATCTCAGAAGCTAAGCAGGGTCAGCCCTGGCTAATACTTGGATGGGAGACCACCAAGGAAGTCCACCACCATCACCAGCACAGTCATATCTGTGAAGCTGGAGCCAAATCATGTACCTCTCAGCATCCTTAGAAGCCCAGGAAGCTCTAAGACCTTCCTTGTAGCCCTTCTGAGACACCATCCTGTGGCAGGTAGCTTTCCTTGGGTTCTGAAAAGTCTTCAGCCTGGCTTTCCAAGTATCAGTTAGATTGTTGAGGATGCCTGGGTTGTGTTAATCCTGGATATTCCAAGTCTGACCTGGGGACACCTGCAGTAATGTTGGACTCCACTTTCAGATTTCCATCTCTTCCTGACCCTGTAGTTCCTGTCTCTGGTCTGGATATAGACCCCTGCATGGCTACCCAAATATAGTGTATACTTGGAGCTCCCACATTATTTTTGCAGTGAGGTTGCCACTCTTCCCTGGTTTGTCTCTCATACTGCAGTATTATCACATAAATGTTTCACTTCGCTTGGGCTACCTAGACGTGGAGGAGTATTTTCCATGCCAGTGTTGGCAGTCTCGAGGGAAGCCAGTGCAGTGTAGTGGCTAAGAATAGTTCCACACTTTTCACAGAAAAGTGTTTTCGTGCACATTTCTGTGTTCTCACATATTTGCTGTAGTCAAGAGATACCAGTGCACCTACAGCACACATGATTGCTATGAAAAATGTGGATCCCCTCTAGAGGTGTGAGTCCAGCTGTGATCTCTCAGCAGGGGAGGCCCTGGCTCTGGCTCTCCCTCTCAATCCCAATCTGCTATATGGGAATAATATTAGCTTGTTTTACAAGGCAGTTGTAAGGACTGTATCACTATATGCTTTGGCCATAGAGGAGGAGGAGGAGGAGGAGGAGGAATGTGCTGTCAAGTCACAACTGACTCATGGCAACCCTTTCCACCAGGCATTCCAGGCAAGAGATGAGCAGAGGTGGTTTGCTGCTGCCTTCCTCAGCATAGCAACCTTGGACTTCCTTGGTGGTCTCTCATCCAAATATTGACCATGGCCAACCCTGCTTAGCTCCCAAGCTCTAGTGCTAAACTGGGCCACTGAGTAAGCATGATATGAATGCTAAAGATTATCACTTCACTTAATGAGCTAGTCGGGCTATGTGATAACATAAATTTTACATGTTAACAGTGCAGCATAAGAACAAACAAATTGGACCTGACAACAGAGCAAGTTGCCCTGACCTCAGTTCCACATCTGGATTTAATCTCTATCTATTATCTATTAACATTTTTATCCCACTCTAGGGACTGCAGGGCAAGGTACATGGCTCTTCCCTTTTCCATTTAGCTGTCACAACAACCCTGTGGGAGAAGGTACCCAGCTCAAGATCACCCAGGGAGCTTCATAGCTGTGTGAAGATTTTCACCCAGGCCTCCCTGACCCATCCTTCTAAGCACTACACTGTCTGATATCCTGTTTGGTTCCTTTCTCCACTATTCTGCCTCCCCCCCCACCAAGCCTCTACAGTTAAGGCCTATATGTATTCTTATTGCAACATGGAAATTGCAAGAAATGGCCTCCCCAAAGAGGCTGCTCATTGTGGTGGCAGTAATGTTGTACAGCTGTTCACCACAACGGTTGCCTCCTTTGCATAGGAAGCCTCTACCATGCCATTCTTACAGTAGTAGTATTGGAAGCGTTCTTCTTTACGGTTTTGACATTGTAAAGTATATCGAACGGTCAAATGTACACTTATGCTGAAATGAGAGTGCAGAGACATTTTTTAAAAATGCTAATTGGATAGGTTTTGACCCATATCCTCCATCATCGCTTCAGATTGATCAAAGTTGTCATACGCTAGGGATTCTGTCATGAAGTAAGGAGTTAAGCACTGGCAGAAGGAGGCTGGAACATCTTGAATTTGTTTGCCCCTAATCTGGAAATGCCAAGATTTTCCTAATTCGCAACAAATTTTGGTTCCCCCTCAACAACATATGTGGTAAAATGTTACGGGTATGTGTGGAAAGGGAGTTTTAAAGGGCTTACTTTTTCCATAGTTAAGCTCATTGTTATCCTCCAAATTGTAATCTTATCATGTATACAAGCTGTTCCATATAAATAGACCCATGTATATTTTCAGTAGTTTCAGCTGAAACCTGTTAAGAGCAGATGTGCATATGGTTTCCTGGCAGTGATCCTCCTAAAATGTATTTTTCCGTTAACAACTTTCCCCCTTCCCACCCTATTCCCTTTAATTCTCTGTCCTGAAAGAAGGAAGTGGGGACAAGGGAGGTGGGGAGAAGAAAAGAGGAAAATCATTCATCATTGACAGCAAATTTTAAGTGCTCCTGAAGCTGGCTCAGTTTATGGCTTTTTAAAAACCTAAATTGCAGGACAAAAGGTGTATAGAAATTTGTTAATGTCCCAAGAAAATCTTTTATCCCCAGGGCTTGTTTCAGGTTTTGATGGGTCCTGGGCAGAGAGTGCTCAGGCACCCCCTCCCCTCCAAGGGCCACTGCCAGGACTCCTTCTCACACTTCCCTTCCTGCCCTTCCCCCACATACCTCCCCCCCACCTGCCTGTGCACCCTTCCCTTGTCTGCTCATGACCCCTCCCACAAGCCACCCGCATGCCCTTTCCTCAATGGCACAAGGAGGTATAGGCAGCTGCTGCTGGGACCGTCACCATCTGCATGCTCTTCCCTGGTGATTGTGGACAGCTCAGGTAGCTGGAGCACAAGTGGTGGAGTGCTTGCAAGGAAGTGGACAAGTAAAGGGCACGCGAGAAGGTATGTGGGTGGGCAGAGGCTAGTGACAGTGGACCCTGACAGAAGCCCTGAACCCTGCAGATGCCCCACCTTATGGTATCCTCTTGACACTTATCCTGTCCCCACCCCGTTTATGGTTCAATCTAGACTGGATTCTCAGAGGACTGAATTCTCAAACTGAGAGGTGATATGATAACCATCTTCAAGTACCTGAAGGGCTGTCATATAGAGGATTGCCCAGAGTTGTTTTCTGTTGCCCCAGAAGGTTGGACCAGAACCAATGGGTTGAAATTAAATCAAAATAGTTTTTGGCTAAACATTAGGAAGGACTTCTTGACAATTAGAGTGGTTCTTCAGTGGAACATCAGGAGGTAATGGGCTCTCCTTCTTTGGGGGTTTTTAAACAGAGGCTAGATGGCCATCTGATAGCAATGCTGATTCTGTGAACTTAGGAAGATAGGAGAAGGGAGGGCAGGAAGGGTTGCCTCAGTGCTCAGTTCTTGTGGCCCCTTCTTACATGCCCAGGGAAATGCTGATTGCCACTTTAGGGTCAGGAAGCAATTTACTCCAGGCCAGTTTGGCCAGGGATCCTGGAGGGTTTTTTACTATCTTCTGGGCATAGAGTAGGGGTCACTGCGTGTGTAGAGGGGAGGCAGTTGTGAATTTCCTGCCTTAAGCAGGAATTTGGACTAGATGACCCTGGAGGTCCCCTCCAGATCTATGATTCTATGTAGTGAGGAAGTTGCTAACAGAATAACAGAATGGAGCACAAATAAATAGTTAAGCTAGTAGCACCCAAGGCTGACTTTACATATGATGCTTCAGTACACTGTTTCAGGGAAAAGATAGCACATATGGTCACAAATAAAGTTCACTAGATTGTTTTGCTGGGTTAAGGCATCCACAACAAATTCCAGCATCTTTATACTCATTCCTTTTTTATTTTATTATTTTTGGTGTAATGATTTATTGTGTTTAAATGGTTTTAATTGTATTGGATTTTGTGTTTTAACTGCTACAGGAGCTTGTTCTTGGGGATAAATGGCAGGATAAAAGATAATTAATTAAACAACAGCCAGAAACATAGATGGGTTGGGCTGGATTTCTTCTGTTAACAGAGGGAGGTTCCCTCCAGGGCAGGGAGCCTCCCTTCTTGCATCAGAGGACAGCTCCTTCTGCAGGAGGAAAAGTGTCCTTGTTGGGTGCACAAATCTGCAACATCCAGCCCAGGGTTTCCCCCCCTTTACACCAGTGTAGATATGTGTAAGATAGCCTCACTGGGCAATCATTCAACAGACAAACCATTTCCTCCTAGGAAACAAAGTGGACAGTCTTGGCCTGTGGCATGACAGTTTTGTCACTGAATGGTCTTCTTGCAGCCTCAAACTGCACTAGTGTATCTTACTTGAATCCTAATTAAGCCAAACTACAGCTTGGCCCAAGTATATGTAAAAGAGGAGGGGGAATGCAGTTCATAACACAATAGGGATGTGAGCAAGAGATGCTGAACCCTCCCTCCCATTCAACCCTTTCCCCAGCCTCTTTTTTCTCATGGGGTCCCATCTGGTACCAGCATCCATGGGGGTTGGAAATGTTCTCAGAGGACCCATGGCAGGTTGCTTTTATCTGATTTGTGCAGGTTTATACTTAACAACTACATGGGGCTGCCACCATAACACAAAGTTTGGCCCTTGAGCTTTGATCCTTTTCTTGACCTAAGGCCCCCTGAATCTGAAGGGACACAGATAAGCTTATTAATGAGGAGGAGCCATAGCTGAGTGGTAGAGCACTATGTTTTGTGTGCACCAGGTCTCAGGTTCAGTCCCCAGCATTTCCAACTTTAAAAAGGTCTCAGGTAGCAAGATTGGAAAGGACTCTGGAGAGTGGCTTCTGACCTTTTGACCTCTGGCACTATCAATCAATCCTTCTGGAAGTTTGTGCAGCCTCCCCACCTGGCCCATTCCATACAAACAAAGAGCGAGCTGAGAAACAGAGAAAAGCGCCTGTGTCTCCTAACAAAACAGTCTGTAAGTCCTAAAAGGGAGGCTGGCTAACCCTCTGTGTGCCTCAAACAGTTTGTTCTGTCTCTTGTGGTGGTTGGAGAGACAGGAAAAATGGCCTACTACAGCAGTCTTGGGTGTGAACAGAAGGGTACTAAAATCAAAACCTTGTTCTTGGCAAAACTCACAGAAGGGGGGACCCAATCCTTTAGTCTCTTCTATCAAGCCCCATCACATGTTGTTGACCCTGAGCTGATTTTTCTGATAGTGCACTTAGGGGAGGGGGGTCTCGGGGAAGGGTCCCATGAAATTAAAAAGTCAGCAAAAGAGGAGAGAGTCCATATAGCAGCAGATGAGCCTTTCTATATAGAAAGATCTGAGGCTACACACTTCCAGAGGCATCCTCCCCTCCTTTTTCTAGCAGTTTAATCCTGCAATTAACATTTTAATTCTGTGATTAATTTACCTCTTCAGCAAAAAGATCCTCAAAATCCACTGAGTTTAGTTTCTGTCATCCCCCCCCCCCCCCCCCCCGGTTCAGTTTCCGACATTTCTGACTATTCACTTTTGACTAAACTGCATATGGATCGTGACTGAAGCATTAAGAGATATGGCTTAAGAAATCTTTTTTTGTCTCTCCCCCCCCCTCCACTTTTCCTGAATGTCCTGCCTGATGAAGAATTCTGAAGAACTCAAAAATTTGCACTCTGTTTTGTATCATTTTGGTTGATCCTAATAAAAGGCACCATGTTTGGGGGTTTTGTTTGGGGGTTTTCCTTGCGACCCCTGTGGCTTCCTGTAGCCTCTTCCCAAAGAGGGGTGATAAATAGCTTCATTCAAAGGTCATGCTCATTACCATACTTGGGACCAGAAATGTGTTCTAGGAAGGATGAAAGTGCCATATAGTTGACTGGACTGGCTAACTAGATTGACTCACCATTTTTATCCTATTGGTCCAAGCCTTTAGTTACTTCTGCCAGTACTGCTCTTCATGTCACAAAAACACTTTTTCTGTTTATTTACTGACTTTCATTTTTATTGTGCCTTTATCCACAGTGGATATCCAAAACACTCTTCCTCCATTTTATCCTCACAAAAACCTTGTGAGGTGGGTCATGTTGAGATGTTTGTGACTGGCCCCAGGTCACCCAGCAACCTTCAGTGGTAGAGTGGGGATTTGAATCTGGGTGTCCCAGAGTTTAGTCGACCTCTCTTAACTGCTACATCATTAGTTACAGTTATTTCTGAGGTAGGAGGGGAGAGAGGGAGAGGTACTTAAGCTTTCTGTCTACGCACTGATTCCCCCCCTGCATCTCCTTGCCCCAACTTTTTTTTTAACCCAGTTGTGCTTATTTCTGTTATTGGACAGCTGGGGGGAAATAAGCAAAAATGGCTGTGGGAGAGGCTGCAGGTAAGACCCTGCATTAGTCCCACCACCCTGCATTAGTTGCAGGATTAAGAATTTTGGAATGTGTAATTCCACCCTCTGGGCCATTTGAATTTTTTAAGATAGTTGTGTACTTGCAAACCTGCATACCATACAAGTACACTCGGAAGAGAGTTGGGGTTGGCTACAGCTGCCCGTTGAGTATATTGTGATGGGCAAACCCAGGTCTGTTATTTAATGTGTGAGATGGCCCTCCTTGCGTTCCACAATATCCTGCTTGCAGTCTTAGTGTAAAGGGTATTAAATTGGTAAGCTCAGGGCCCATGAAGGTCGGATTGAGAAAGCAAAATTTTTGCCACATCTTTTCTCTTCTTATTTTCAGGCTTTCCAGATGACACGCAGTTGTATTGCATTCGGTTGCATCATGCAGCATAAATCATATGCTTTCGCCCAGAACAAGCGACTCCTTCCTCGCGCAGAACAAGCGACTCCTTTCTCGCTGCTCGGGAGCAGCTGATATTTCAAAAAAGGTACTTCCCCCTGTCTAAAAATATCACAAAAGTGTGTGAACGTACATATAGAGCAGAGATGTTGGGAACTTAACAGAGTTGCTTTTCTTCATTTAAAAAACACAGATGGTGTGTCAATCAGCACTGAACCAGCGGCTAATTGCCCCCAAGGAAATGGCTGATCCTATTACTAATGGTACTGTTTCAGTTGTGTGCTAATATAATAGAATGAGGTCACAGCCCATTATCCGGGCCATGTCCTTGAATAGTTGGTACTATGAGATCTTACTCCAGCTCTAGTTAAGGCTTGGAAGCATTAAGCTGTGTTTTGAAAAGTTACAGAATTACACTTCATGATTCAGCTTGATTGCTTTTTTACTGTCCCTCGCTGGCTTACAGAACAGAGCTTTTTGTTTTGCAAATATAAAATGGAGTTAACTGATATGTGCTTGACAGTGTGTGATGTGGACAAAGGTGGTGATTGGCTGAGTAGGTATCTGTGGGATTTAGGGCTAAAATAATCTAATAGTGGTGACATCCTTAGCAGAGATATATTCTACTAAATCCACTGAAGTCAATGGGTTTAGAAGGGTATAACTCTGTTTAGGATTGCACTATAGGTGTCTCAGGGATATTCAAACAAAGGAGTTTTACAGGCTGCTAATTCAAGAATTCTTGTCTACACAGGGAAAGAATTTCAAAGTGACATCTCTAGATCACTTATTGTGGATTAGTTACTTCTTAGCATGCTTATTTAGTTAGTTATTACACATTTACGTGCTCTGTTCTCAATCAGATCGACCTTCAAGGCAGCTTCCAAGTTGCATATTAATACAATAGGTCAAAACAATAGACCAAATAGATAAAATAGTAAAAGAACCATCAATTAAAATATGAAAAGAACAACTATATTTCATGCTGTATTGAAATACCCAAACAGCAGCAATTCAACATTCAAATTCCAAGAATGGTTTTTAAAAATTTGAGTGATGACAACAGTAGCTACAGAAAATAATTTAGGCCAGTAGTGTTATTGAAAAAGGCACCTGGAAGGAACTAATCAAACAGACATCTAATAAACAGATTGAGTAAAGAAAAATGTCTCAGCTGGTACCAAAAACTAAACAGATGGTGATAGGAAAGCTGTTGTGGGGACCAAGCCACTGCTGAGGTGCCATGACAGAAAAGACCCTGTCTGTTAAGGACACCCACCTGTTTTACATCAGGAAAGATTGTGATTTTTCCCACTCACCAAATACATTTGTGTGTAGAGAGTGGATCCTAATCTGCTTTTAGGAACACGAAGTGATCTTATTTATAGACTGTTGTTTCTCTTTGCTAGAATGCATCTGGGGTCAAATCCAGACTAAATATTCCTTTGCTCAGTCTAGCTATGAAAAAGCTGGTCGTATGCAATGGTAGCAGGAGGGACATAGAAACTATTGGTAGCAGCTGCTGGCAACTGCGTTTCCCCAGTTCAAGAGTTCATAAGAACATAAGAGAAGCCAAGTTGGATCAGGCCAAAGGCCAATCCAGTCCAATACTCTGTGTCACACAGTGGCCAAAAACCAGGTGCCATCGAAAGGTCCACCAGTGGGACAGGACTCTAAAAGCCCTCCCACTGTTGCCCCCCCCCAAGCATCAAGAATACAGAGCATCACTGCCCCAGACATAGTGTTCCATCTATACCTTGTGGCTAATAGCCACTGATGGATCTTTGTACCATGTTTTTTATTGATTGATTGATTTGATTTCTAGTCTGCCCTCCCCTGCCCAGCAAGGCTCAGGACAGCCTACAACAATATAGATAATAATTTATCCCATCTTAACATATCTTTTTAAATTTCCATATCTTGTCATAACTATTTTGAAATAACATACAGTCCATGTTTATCAACATAATACCCAAATGTTTTACCTTCTGTTAAGTCTTGAAACCAGTTTTTTCATCGATTCTATTTGATCTTCAGTTTTCATATTTATCCAATCCCCACTTGAAGCTGTCTATGCTTGTAGCTGCCACCACTTCCTGCAGCAATGTTACCTAGGAGTCTTTGATGAGGAACTTTATCAAAAGCTTTCTAGAAGTCTAGGTAAATAACATCTACTGGGTCATTTCTTCAAAGAATTCTAAAAGGTTAGTGAGGGAAGATCTTCCCTTAATCCAGGGGTGGGCAATTGTTTTGGCTCGGGGGCCACTTTGTGGGAGCGGAGGTTAGCGAAGGGCCGCACCTTTTAAAATGATTGCATTCCTTAGTTAACTTTGCATTTCAGAAAAGGTATAAATTGTATCATAAAAATCAATAAATATAAATTAAATAAAATAGTGGTAGTTTTATTCAATTTATTTATTGTGCTAATTTCATATCATCTTTAGCTGCAAGCACATTTAATTTTAGAATCAGTTTAATGAGACAAATGTACCCTATCACACCACGTGGCTGGCTGTCTTGGCGGGCCGCAAAAAATTCTGTGGCGGGCCGCATGTGGCCCCCGGGCCGCAATTTGCCCACCCCTGCCTTAATCCATGCTGATTTTTTCTCAACAGCTTTTAATCATCAACATGCCTATTAATTCTGTCTTTAATAGTGGATTCCACCAACTTACCCAGTATTGATGTTAGACTGACCAACCTGTTATTTCTTGGATCTCCTCTAGAACCTTTTTTTAAAGATGGGGGTTACATTAGCTACCTTCTAGTCCTCAAGAATGGAGGCAGATCTTTGTGATAGATTGCACATTTTTGTCAGAAGATTCACCTTTGAGTGCTTTCAAAACTCTTGCATGTATGCCATCCGGGCCTATGGATTTGTCAGTATTTAATTTGTCCATAGGTTGCAGGACCTCCTCTCTCGTCACCTTAATCCCCTCCTGAAACTGGTGGTTCTGGAGTGGGCAAGCACCTCCCATCCTCCACAGTGAAAACAGAGACAAAAAATGCATTCAGCTTCCCTGCCATTTCCCTATCATCCTTTATTAATCCTTTCACCCCCTTGGTCATCCAAGGGCCCCAACTGCCTCCCTGGCTGGTTTTCTGCTTCAAATGTCTTTGAAGAAATTTTTATTGTTGGTCTTTATGTTTTTTGCAAAATATTCCTCATAGTCCCTTTTTGCCTGTCTGATCACCAACTTGCATTTCATTTACCAAGGCCTGATCTCTCTTTTATTTACTTCACTTGGGACTAGCCTTCCACCACTTAAAGGAATCCTTCTTAGCTTTCACTGCTTCCCTTACTTTGTTCATTAACCATGTAGGCCTTTTTAAATACCTATTCATACCTTTCCTAACCTGCAGTATACACTGATGCCTGGAGCACAGAGTTCATACTCTCAGGCCTGATTCCTACATTAATCTCATAACAACTAAGAATGTATGGGCCCTAGTCTATAAATTTCACCTTCAGGGTCAGCTGCTGAAATAAGAAGGAGGTGAAGCCAGTTGGACTTGTGGGGGTGGGTGGTTTCGGTTATTTCTATACTTTTTCTGTGCTATTTAAAAACAAATGCTTGTAACTTTTAGAGGAGACACTGTTCATCTGCTCAGAGAAGTTTTGCCCCAGGTCTTTGAAAAAACCAACCAACCACAAACTGCCTTTCTTCTGTTCAAGGCAGCAGCAGCAGTTTGCTTGTGGGCAGAGGCAACTGGAAGTTCCAAAGATCATGAAATCAAAAGCTGGTAAGCCTGCAGCCTCCTGCTGAAGGAGCATGCCCATTTGAGTTCCTCTGCTGCCTGCTTCTAAATCCCCCAAAGGAAGAAGACTTCATTCTCCATCAACCAGAGATCAATCCTCAGGAGCAGCTTCCTCCTTTGCTGTCCCCCCCTTCCCCCCCCCCCGAGAAGCAATGGAGGAGGAGATGGGCTCCCAAACCCTGGAGCAGCAACCCCTGGCTGTTTCAAAGCTCCAGAAATAGTTTGCTTATTCTGACATTATCTGCTCTACCCTTACTATTAGGATGGTACCAGGAGAAGCAAAATACTGCTATGAGGACAGATTGGTGTATGATAGCTCTGTCTCCTCCTGTCTGCCGAACCCAGAGTAAATTAAAAAAATAAACTAGTCTGGGAGCCTTGAATCCTTTCTTCGGAGTTCTAAGGCATGGCAGGGCTTGAATATCTCCTATAATCCATGGATGAAAATAGGGACATTCATTCTCACCAAAACAAACAGGAGTCTTGTGGCACCTTAAAAACTAACAACAGTTATTCCAGCAAAAGCATCAAATTTTGTTAGTCTTTACAGTGCTGTTGGACTTTGGTTTATTTATGCTGCCACAGGCGAAACGTGCCACCAGTTGAGGATTGTGTCTGCCAGTAACATCCCTGTTCTCACTTTGGTTCAGCACCCAGAAACACACACACATTATTACACTTTGCTGAAGGCTCTGCTCCAATTGTTGTGTTAATTTATTCTGCATTCTCCACTTGACATTGATTTCGAAGTAAGGAAGGATGTTGTTCTTTTGGTTAATCAAAAAGCACATTTATGCTGTGAAAGAGCTAAAACTGAACCCCACCAGCTACAGGAGTTGGCAACCCCAAGCCTTAGTGTTGATGCACGTGCATCTGTTTTGTGTACCAGAGACAAGCGGCACCCACTTCATTCCTCTCAGAGATACAGCATCTAGACACCCAGAAGGTGGGGACTTAAAGGAAGTTAGGTCTAATACAGGGGCGTAGAGTTTAAAAACTCCCGGGAGGGGGCGGGGGTTCTTCTGTGCGCGCGCACCCTCCGGGACCATGTCCCCGCTGCCGCCGCCTCCCCCCTGGCTGACCACTCCTGCTTCCATCCCTCCGTCCATCCAGGGGCCAGCTGGGCATTTGCTTAGCTGGCCCCTGGATGGACGGAGGGAGGGTCGGAGTGGCCAGGCGGGGGGGGGGGGGAGAGACGGCGGCGGTGGCCCTAGGAAGGGCCGAGGGAGGCGCAGCGGAGGGCGCACCATTTCCCAGGGGGGGGCTCAGTCCCCCCCGGGAAATTTCGGGGGTGGCTCGAGCCCTCGAGCCCCCCCGTAGTTGACACCTATGGTCTAATAAGTCACACACTAAGTTTAGCAAATTCCCACCCACCCCATCTCCCCAGAAGGCAAACTGAAGACAATTATTTGCTGGGGCAGGAATCTGAAAATTGAAACTGTCACTTCACATTAAGAACCAGTATATTATACTATGTGTAACCTACATCAGAGTATGTGAATCGGTTCCTAGAAAGGGGGCAGAACAAAGGCTTGGAGTTTCGCAGAGCCTCAATGCACCTGCCACCTAGGTCTCTTCAAATCCTAAGTTTTCCATCCAATGACATTTCTTTGTAGCGCACACTGAGATCAGAGGTATAGGATCAGATTCTAGAAAAGATGAATCATTAAACTGTTCTTTATGATAACATCCTTTCCTTCCCCTTATCACACAACCCGGCCTACACTCTTTTAAGATCTTAAAGTGTAAAGAGTTTTGGTGAAGCTCATGTTGAAAGAACAAGTGAAAAAGAAAAGGAGAGAGAGAAAAAACCCCTCAACCTATGTGTTTTGACTACCTTGTTGTTTCTGAGGCCCTAAGGTGCCCTATATTTTAAGAAGATGGTGGTTTTGGCTTTACAAATGTTGTTCTCAGTGGGCTAATTCATACAATAAATAAGGTGCATATGAGCAGCAATACTGTTGCACGGTAGAATTACAGTGGAGAGAACTGCAGGGCCAGAATGGGGCTCAGCTGTGACTTATGAAAGCTCATACCCTGCCACAAATGTTGTTAGTCTTTAAGGCAGGCCCATAGCCATGGGCGGAGGGCAGCGCCCCCTCCCAACTGTGCCCTGTCCCCCTCCCCCAAGAGGTGGAGGGAGCCTGGGGCTGCTGGTCGGGAGGGGAGCAGTGAGAAAGGCTGGCTGATGCCTGCCCAGCAGAGCGAGCAAACAAGAGCAGGCGGGGAAGGAGTGCATGCCCAGCACCAGCACAGCCAACTCCACCTCCAGCTCTGGATGGGGTCAGGCAGCCAGCCTCTGAGCATGTGCAAAGGGCCTGACTCGCCTTTGCCTGGAGATGCATGCCTCACAGCTGTGGCAGCAGTACCTGGGACAGGGCCAACCTCTCTCCTCTTCCTCCAGGGCAGGCTGCCCCACTACCCCTCTGGCTCTTTCCATAGCTGGATGAGGCAGGAGAAGCTGCTGCATTCTTCCCCGTCTTCTTGAAGGGCTTTGCCTGCAGGCAGAGAGCTCCCCCCCTGCCTGAATGGCTGTTGGCATGGAAACAGTCCACTTTGACGGCCCATTTACTGCCCCAGCAGCCTCCAAAGGTTGGAACCTCTGCAGTGTCTGATGGACTTGAATCCAAGTGACTCTTTGGGCGATTCCGCACCAGCGCCTTCTCCGACATTACCACTCAATATATTTCGGCGCAAGCAAGTGTTTCCGCATAGTTTGCATCGGAATTAGTTAAAACCCGATTTTTCTGTGGAAATTCCCCAAACTTTCCCGATCCTTGATTTTTAGGTTTGAGCGCGGATCTTTCCTGTGCGGAACACAAGCCGGGGGATTGTCCTTACTCCTCCCCTCTTTGTAAGGCCGCCCCTCTCTCCGCCGCCCACCAACCTCTACTCGCACGTGGGTCCCTCCATTTTGTTTTATCTTTTCCCTTTCAAGACTCCATTGTGTCCTACCAAAGAGTTTTTTTTATTTCTAACACTGTGCTACGTTGCAACACGCCGTCTATGGAATGCTACTGCGTTGTGACGTGGGCATTGCTTTCAGCGATGCTCCTGCTGTTTTTTTAACATTTAATGCATTGTTTTATTTGGGCACCGACAAAGTATTTGGTCTATATTGTGCTTTGTGTATACAGTGTCAATTCAGGAACTCCAAATGCAATGCTCACTCGTGCACAACAACCCCTCCTAGGCAACGCACCTTAGTTTATTGTAAAAAAAAAAAAAGCACATGCGTGCTACTTGGGGGGGGGGGTTTCCATGGGCGGAGCTACGTTGCAACGCAACCCTGCCCATTAGAGAAAAAAAATATTTTTTCCCCGAAGACTAAGTTTGGAGTACATTACTTGCGGAAACACAGACCTGGACTTATCAAGGCTCAAAACTTTATCATGCGGAAACGGAATAATTACTCCGGGACAGCAAAATCTGGGAATACAGGGCAGCAACCAGCTGGTGCGGAATCGCCCTTTGTTTCACCTCTTCCTTTAGAGAGAATTTGAACTTTCAGGACAAAAGTGGTACAGTTTTCCCTGGACTGTACCAATTCAAAATATAAAATACAAGAGGGGGGGTTGTGTGTGTAAATCATCTTCCTGCTAACAAACAGCTGTTCTTTGGAAACCCAGTGTAATGGAGAAAGATTCTCATCTAGAGCTCTATAATTTCCAGTCTCTTAGGTAAAAATAGGGATCTGCTTGTAACTCTATTCTGATTCCAGAGACCATTCAATGAATTTCCCCACTCCACTACTACACACACTGCTAAAGATTCTCCTTTCATTTACTCTAGAGTCCTGTATTCTCCACTGCTTGAAAAACAAAGACAGTATTTGCTATTTAAGCTAGCGATGCTGTTGAAAGACATAGCTGACCTATGATATAATATCACAAGTGGATGAGGTGGCATTGCGTGGCTTCTGAGTGCTCACTTTTACTTATTCAGAAATGAATACCCCATCCATCAACCCAGTTAAAATGTTTGCAGAGCAAGCTTCTGCATTTTAACAGATAAGCTCTTGAGTTTACCTAAGAAAAACGCAGCCCTTGGTGAAACAAAATATAGGCAATATCCACAGTTTTCACACTTGTTGGTTCATTCGTATCCTTAACACTAGTAACAAGACCCATGCAGAGATTTAACTTCTAGTGCTCATGAGCAGGGAGCTGAACCCAAAAGCATGATAGCTATCCTAATAAGGCACAGAAACAAAATCTGAACAAGTAGATACAAGTCCAACAAGATTTTGGGTGTAGCTTTCGAGAGCTCATACCCCAAAATTTTGTCAATCTCTAAGATGGTAAAAGACTCAAATCTAGCAGTTCTGCAGACCGACATGGCTAGTCTCTAAAACATTTGAACAGGACATTTCTAAAAGGAGAAAAATTGAGGCAGGCCCCAGAAATTATGGATTGCCCCTTGTAAATAGGGTTGGAATGTTATGGACTTCTCCTAAAATCTCAAATCCTATGTAAACCTCCTCCATCACCTACTAGTTTAACAACTCTGTGGGCTGGTATTTACAGCCAGCTTTCCGCTTCATCACCTACTGTGCTGAGGCAGACAATTGGAAGGGGTGTGTTTCCTTTCAGAAGCTTTCTTGGCTCTGCTTTCAGTTCAGCCTGGCTAATGGATGCACATCCACAGCTACTGGGGCACTGGCGTGAAGCTCCTGGGGATGGATGTTGCACAGTCAGTGCATTTCAAGCCAAACTAGGTTTTTTTTTTTATTTTATCTTATTTATTCAGCAGGTATGAACCTAATCCTTTGAAGGAGTGATTATTAATTAATGATAGTAATAAAGGAGAGTGGAAGACGTTTAAGACATGTGGAAATGAAAATTAATAGAGTAGCCGTGCTGGATCAGAGCAATGGTGGGTCTAGTCCAGCATCCTTTCTCTGACAGCAGCTGGTCTCCTCTGCCATTACCACTACCACCACCTGGTCCTCACCTCACTGCCCTCTCCCTCCTCCTTCCTGTACCTCTTCCCTCTTTGAAGTCTGAGAATTTGGATATGAACACACTCACCAGGCAAACTTGTCTTGTTTGAAGTCCTTTCCCTATAAGCCATTTGAGCTTCAGATCACCTTGATGACTCCTGTCAAAGTCAATCCTGAGAATAGCATCACGCCAAGTAGCTTTGTGCCTGCACAGTAACCACTTGTGCAGCAGGGCAAGACTGTCCCTTGGTAAATAAATAACAAATAAATTGCAGCTCGAGGCTGCTTTTTGCCTGCTCCTCAGACTCATTTATAAGAGAAGAGGCATGCATCCCCAGGGTTACAGTAGCCATTAAATTGACCAGCTTGTAAAGTGTGACATTGCCATTCACCCTCTCTTTGTACCTGGGCAGTCAAATGCATCCTAAGATTACTGGCACTGGATGCATCTGTTTGTAAGGTGATCTGATTGTGAGATTATCTAGGGCTGAGGACAGACTGGCAGTCTGGCCCAGCCGTCCAGACTGCCACATCTGCCCCCCAGAGGCGTCCTGGACTCACCTTGCCCAGCAGTGCGCTCCTCCCGCAGCAGCCAGGCACCACTTCCTAGTGGTGTCCTGGTGGCTACACACGCGTTCCACCCGCTTCCGGCGGGTGTGAACGCAGGTGGGCGGAGCCATGCGGCGTTCTGCCACTGCCGCCGGAAGCCGCCCGCAGCATGGACACTGCGGGCAGCTTCCTTGCGGCAGTGTCTAAACGCCGCGCTGCGGGGCAGTTTGCCCCGGCTTCTTCTGCCACACTCCTGTAGCGCAACAGAACTTCAGTTTGTCCTCACCCTAGGTTTATGGGCAGACACTGAAAGTATATAGAAACACCTAACTAGTCAGTCTGAATTTTAACAAAAAATTATATCTCTCTTTTTTTTTTTAACAATGTGCCTTTTAAAAATTGGAAGCAGCAGCAGATGGGTGAGGCAGTGGCCAGCAGTGAGAAAGCAGTCTAAACAGCTTAGTGAACAACTGGCTCCCTGTTTGCAACCGGTGAGCAGGACATGAACTTTTATTCCTCATTCCCCAGGCATCTGGAAATGTAGCACAGCAAGCTGCACCTGTCCAGTAGGGTTTCTCAAACCGGGAAGTCTTTGATGGGCATGCACAATTTGCTATGCTGTGTTTTAAGATGCGTGGTAAACAAGGAAAGGAACATTAGCTGCTGTAGTTCCTGGGCAGGGCAAGGGTAGGTAGGTGGGGTGGTGGCCCTGTGAAGCTACCTCTGGTTGTGCTGTTTCACTTTTTAGAGGTACTTTTGCTGTTACAAGGGAGCTGTGACTTTTGACTGTGTAGGGAAGACTGCAGTGTCTGTGTGTGTGGGGGGGGGGGGGATGGACAGAATGATGTAAGAGCAGCTGATTCATTCTGTCTCTAAAACTAAACAAGGCTGGATCTGACCTGAGCCTGGAAGGGCAGCCACTCTGGAATGCCAAAGGTGTGGTACTTAGCATCCCCAAAGAAGCATAGAATAGGAATGTGCCTAACTGCCCACCCACGACCGCTTTGTGCCATAGAATCATTGCCTGTGTTGGAACAAAAGCATCAAGTGGATTGGTTAGCTCATGCTTGTCAATGTCATTTGACACAGATTAAGGCCGCTATGTGATATCTCCAATGCACACAGTGAGGTTTAGTTGGCTGAGAAGATCCACTGCTGATGAAAACCCAAGGCAGTGACTCCCAGTACCCCAGAGTGTCTTTTCAGCACCCAGGTGTGTCTCCAAGGGTCACAAAGTATATCACAAAATTCTCTACACAAAATTCACTTTAATTAAAACAAAGTAAAGATGTGCCATGCATGTGGATAGCTTGGTTTCCAAAGCTGTAAATGTGTTACCTTTGACCCTAAGGATCCTTTCTGTTGTGCAAGTGGCCATCCACCCCAGGGAGCAGAAGTTTAGAAAGCAGAGAGGGCTGCATGGGGGGGGGGGGGGGGGGTCCAGAAAGTTCTGTTCCACCAGTTTAGTGTTAAGTAGGCACATAAAAGTTCATGTGCAATATTATATGCCAGTTATTCTGAACTGAATTAGATACAATTGTTTAAAATATTTTGTTTTGTATGATATCTCATTTTAAATTTATTCTATTGGGGGGGTCCCGTGAAATCAATGGTAGTGTGTTAGAACTCCAAAAGGCTGGGAGTCACTGTCCTATGGACTGGACCTGAGACCCGCATACAAAAGGATTAGCTTTTATATTATACAAATGCTATTTTCAAATGCTATTTGCAAATACATTATTTATTGGGGGGGGGGGTGTTTTCCTCCTCTCCTTGAAACAGGGATAGAACTGGAAAGGATGTTTTACATCCCCAAGGGGCAGATCAAGTGCCCAGGCACAAGCTATCACAGCTATTCAGTGGATGCTCTTGCAATACGGGAGCATTCATTCAGTCACCGCTACAATATGTAAAGGAGATGACAATCAGATAAAAACACTGTTGTAAAAACAGTGCGCGAGACATGAGCCAACACTGCATTAAATAGAAGCAAGTTAACCAACAGTGTAAATGTAGTGTGAGTGAAGAGACATTTGGCTGGGTCACCCATATACTCCTGTGACTGTCAGAGCAGTCTGTGGCCACTGGTAGCTTTCTTGATTTATGACCAAGAACTGGGCAGATTCAAAACCTGAAGCATCAAAGTAGTTTGAACCCAGCTTTGCAGACACACACACACCCAGTGGCAAGTTATGCCAAGCATATCACAGCTGCATCTACACATCTGGGGCGGTGTAACTATGGTTGTGCCTATGCACACACTCATTTCATGTGTGTATAATAACAAAATGTATGTTTGTGTGTGTGTATTATACATAATACACACACACACTGACAAAGTAATTACTCCCCACTCTTCACTCAGCAGTTCATTATTCATCCAGTAAAACAGCTTCCCAGCGCTGTGTTGCTGCAGTTCTGGGCAGCTATAGTATGGTTTACAGAGCTTGCCAAATTGTATATCAGCCAGAATTTTCTTGACAGTTCATTAAGAGTAATTCTTGTTTTCTGGAGCCACAACCCAGGTTTATGTGTCTCCTTTTGGACCAAAATAAAATAAAACTTGACTGCCTGTAACCACACTTAACAGTTTGTTTTGTGTCAATAAGGTAACTGTAGATCTCTTAAAATGTAAACTGTGAACAGTACTCCAACAAGGAAGAGAAAAGGCAAGGAATGGATTTTGCTTTTTGTGATGTGACATCCAGGAACTGCAGAAGTCTTTTGTTTAATCCTCTGTTATATTTGCTGCCCTAAATGACAACAAAACAGTAAGGAGCATGGAAGGAACTGTTCTGTCATTCCAGAATGGCAAGGGTTTGGACAGAAATGTGAATATAAACCAGAAAGTGGAGCGATTTGATTGTATTAGCTGGAGGCCCTTTTAAATCCATCTCGCACAGAGGATTCCAGAGTTTTGCAAAATAAAATCTGTACACAAACACATAAAGCCGTCTGAATTCTGAAAAGCTGCAAAGTTTTATCAAAGTGCCAAAAACATCTTTTGCATCCATTCGTATGTCAGTCTTTCTATGACATGCCAGAAATGGAATGGAGAACATGATGCGCAAATGAGAGGTGAGTTTGCGCAGACTGAACAAAATCCCCTTGAGTTCTATAGCATGATTGTTGTGTTGTAAGTTATGAGGCAACTTCTTTTAAAGACTTTACCTTTGCACCCCTGTTTTTCTAGGCCACTGTCCTTTGCATATCCCTTGTTCTGGATAGAGGTAGAAGCTAACTGAGCCATATCTGTCTGCTGCATTGGTTGATTGAGGCAGACCCAACAGTCTCTTGCTTCCTGTGGTGTAGGATCCAAAAGTAAAATTCTGCTAGAGGAAATGGGGACACTTCTTGTCAATTCTACTTTACCACTGCAGACTTCTGATTCACTCCTCATGCTGTTCCTTAGAGTTCCCTGTTCCCCATGAATGGGATTTCAGGGAGCATTTTGGCCTGAAGCAAGCTGGGGGAGGTGAGAAGCTCCTGTTCCATTGATGGAGATCCTTCCCACCAGTGGAGATGACCAGTGGATCAGGATACCCAAAAAAGGGACAAGAATCTTTAATAAGCCCTATCCAGTCAAATATAAATCCTTGAATCAGCAATGCATGGCTAACAGGAGTCTGATTTTGTCAAATGTAATTCCAGGGGTGGTCTTAGGCACAGGGGCAACCAGGGCAGCTGTCCTGGGTCCTGCACTTGGAGAGGGGCCATGGGCCACACTTGGTGCCCCCCACCATCCTGCAGCCAGCTGTCCCTGCCCTGAAGTCTCTACAACTGTGGAGTTGTGGTGGTAATGGCTGAGTCAGGGAGCAATAGCAAAAAAAGACCACTCAGCTATAAGTAGCAAACCAAGAAAGGTGGCTGAGTAGAAATGACACTACATACTATAAAAGTATAAATGTATATTTAACAACAATGAAGAGCCCTAACAGGGCAAAGACGAACAATGCAATAAGCAGTCCATAAATAGCAGATGAACAGCTGAACTACAGCGAAGAATTCAGCAGCCAAATCTTGAAATATTTTGAGTACCTGTGGAAGTGACTACTGCCCGACATATTGTTAAGGTCTAAATATTGTTTACTTAGTAGATATGGAGATAATAGTTGCCTCATGGAGTGTTCTTTCTATGTGGTTATAAGAAAATTAACAACAAGCACACAGTGAAAAAGTTAATATACGAAACTGTAATGTAGTATGCTCTGTGTAGCAACCAGCCTGCCATGTGCTCCCAGGTAATGGCGCCCGCCACATGGCCAGAGCACATGGTCAGGCAGAGAGGGGAGCTTGAATCTGGAGGAACAATAGACGTCCAGATTCTAAGCCTCCACCAATGTGGGACCTAGGTTCTCCCTGGGGAGCCAATGCAATCAAAGGCTCCTCCAGAGAACCTATGACAAACATGCACATATGTTAAGCCTCTATCAGGTCTTTTGGGTGCGGCCGGAGGTGTGGCTCTGGCCAGCATATAATGAGGGCCCTGGAGCCCTGGAAGCATGCTTGATCTGACCATCTACTGGACATGCTGAATCACTCAATAAAGTCTTCATGATTTCACCGTTCCTGGTCTCCCGAGTCCAGTATGCTTCAGAAACGGAGAAGAATTATCCGGATTCTTCGTTGCAGTTCAGGTATTCATTTATACTTTGTACTTACCTCTTATTGTATGTAGTGTCATTTTTACTCAGCCGCCTTTCTGAGTCAGGGAGCAGCCAGTGATCCTCCATTCTGCCTGAGACTCAGGAAGTGCAGGGGAAGGCGATAGAGGGGGCAGCCCAAGCTGAGCCAAGGCCTGTGACACAGAAGGAGGTGCCCACTCAACCAAGCCCTGAGCTGTGCAAGTTGTGGAGCAAGGAAACACCCATCTGGCCAAGCCCCCCTCTGTGTAAGCTGCATGCCATGCATGGAGGAGGCACCGCCCACCTGGCCAAGCTCCAAACCACACTGCAAGGGATAGATTGGCCTGGCGCACTGCCTGGATGGACAGGCAAGCGGGGGGGGGGGCTGTTGTCTTTTCTTCTTCCCTCCCTGCCTGAGGTGGCAGGGGTAGCTACCCTCAGTAATTCTGGGGTCCCATCCTCGAGTTGTACCCAGGACCCCAGAATCACGAGGTCTGCCTCTGAATAATTTGTGTGTTCTGGAACCTCAGCTCAGGAGCTGAAGGACCAGATATTGGGGGCAAGTGATAATCAGCTCTTTGTGTCTCAGCTTGCTCATAAAAAAGCAGCTGAAGTGCATTAGAAGGAGTGATGCCTCTGGGATCATAAGCAGCCCCAGTAGTCAGATTCAGATCCAAGGACACTAATTGCTTATTCTTAACATAAACTTTCCATTTATGCATTTCCCTCTTTAGGGAGGTTTCAGGCTCTTTCAGAACTAAGTGCTCAGCAGCAGACATAGGTCTTCTAATGTGCAAAGCAGGGTGGGAGGGATTTGCATGGAAGACCCAGCAAGCTGGGGGGGACTTGCTTAACTCTTTCCCTATCTACAGCTTCCCCCCAGCAATCCCTACCCCTGCTTGACCAGGAATTGCTGTTTTGCTGCCAGGCTAGGGGAAAGTGGCTAAGAGGAGGGGCTGCTCAGGAAAAGTGGGTGAGGGCAAAGGAAGGGTTTGTTGTGTACTGGCCAGGACAACCCTGGCCAAGAGTTCTAGAAACACCTTAGTTAAGTATTGTTATTCTTTATTCCAGTAACCAAGTTACCTGCTCTCCAGTTAGGGCCACCAGATCCCCCAGGGGGTGGGGATTTGCCTGCTTTAGGGGCCCCGATACACCAGTTCGGATGAAGCCGGTAGGGGAAACCCCCCCCCCCCCCAAAGTGCCTGGACCAGGCCAACATGCCCATCGCAATGACATCACCTGGAGGTGACGTCATTGTGCTGGGCAGATTGCCAGGGGATGCTCTAGCATCCGGCCTGAAAACTCCATGGTATCATAGAGTTTCTAGATGAATGCTAGAGTGTCCCCCTGGTGACGTGCCTAGCATGATGACATCACTTCCAGGTGATGTCATTGCGGCGTGCGTGCTTGCGTGTGTGCCAGAAGATCCTGGGAGAAGAGCTTCTCCCCCCGCCCCGGCTGAAAAAAGGTAGGGATCTGGCAATCCTACCTACAGTAACTGTTAATAAGGAGGCTTTCAGCCAAACAGAACTGTGTGTTTGTTGTTGTTCCAGTATACAAAAGGGTTAATCTGTTTCTCCCCAGAGGGGGAAACCCCCCCCCCCCATTGCTTTGCATCTCGGAAGCACATGAGATGGGGAATCCTGTGTTTGCTGCTAGATATCTGGTCCCACCCTTTGATAAAGGAAGGATTGCTGGGGCAACGTTTGTGAACTCCATCTCTGAATATTCTAAACCCACTCTGTGTTTCCTTGCTAACGAATCAAGGAGGCTGACATCAAAGGCATCCAAAACAAGAGCTCGTCTCTTCCTGGGTGGGAGGAGAGGATTTTACTTCAGAGCTTTTGAAGTGGGTAGCAGCCTGTGAGTAGGGGGGAGTCCCTTTCTATTAATGCGCTCTCATTGTGTATCACAGCCATTCCAATATTCTGTCTTAAAGATCTGGAGCCAAGCTGGGTATATTAGTGAATCGCTGACCTTGTTGCATCTGATCAAAGAATTCCTGCCGGGTAGTTTGTGCGGAAGCATTTATAATGATGTTATCTGCCGATACTACAGCAAAGCTGCAGGACTCCCCCACTCCAGCCATACGGCATGTCTAGAGAAGGTTCCGGGAACGCACAGTTGGCCTTAATTATTGAGCTCTTCTCGTGTACCCAGCCAAGGTATTCGGCATGAACACCACAACACAGATATCTGTTCAGCTGCATTATTGCACATGTTAGGAGCAGGAGCGGGAGGAAAGTTATGTAATGCAGAACTTTTAATTAAGTGCCATAATTTGGTGACAATAAAAGGGAATGGTGGTTGGCTCCCTTCCCATAGCAGAACGCCTTATGATAGTTTTAATTATGAACTGAAAAGCAGCAGGGGTAAAATGGGTTGTATCTGATGAGAGCAGTAGGAAAAATGGAACACTTTAAACTCTAGACAGTCCAAAATGTTTAAGGGGCCTCTCGGGCCTTGCAAAAGTCTCACATGCTACAGCTATGACCCAAAGGGCTACTTATGGACCTCCTTCCGAAAGTAGCCCCTCATGCCTTCTCAGAGTTACTGGGGACTTTAGGAAAAGCCTCCCAACATTACAGGATGAGTTGCACAAGCAGGTGACCCATGTGTATATGTGTGTGTGTGTATGTAAATATTTGTGCCTTCTCAAAGGTGCTGTTTGGATCAAAGCCTGTATCTACAATTCTGTGAAAACTGATCAAAATGTAGTCTTTTTTCTGTTTGTGAATTTACAATGACACCACAGGCTGGTAGATTTTGTAACATAGTAGGAAAATTGCCTTTACAAGTGGTACTTTCTTGCTCAAAGTAATGGTGTTTGGCAGTCTTATCTATTTAACGTTCTGAAGCCATGTTATGCTACAATGGATTACTTATTTTAGGCAGCAGTTTCAGGTCAAACAAAGCACTGGCCACTTAAGGAAAGCGTTATCATACATTGTTAAATTGGGATCTGTTGTGGCTGAATGATGTTGGAAAATCTGTTACTATTTGGGTGCCAAAAGAGTTGCTTTAAATATCTTTGCAAATTTGGACTTTGCTGTGGGCAACAAGCATTCGAAATCTGGGCTGCCACCCAGCCCACACTTCTGTTTGCTTAAATCCCATTGAAACTAGTGGGGTTTAAATGTTATTAACTGTGGCCTGGATTGTAGCCTTGGCCTGTAAGAGGAAAGGGAAAAAGTTATCAGTTATTTTCTTCATGGAAAAGAGCCACTATCATATATTCCCCCACCCAGGGGGATCATCTAGTTACCCTCTGCTGGCAGTGGAGTCATGACATGATTTCCCATTGTGCATTGGTGAAGTCCTTTAAGCATCAGAATGGCTAAAAGCAACGTTGCCACCAAAGAAGTACTACCTCACAAGAACATGGTTTTAAAAGTCATTCCCAGTTCCATTCCCTTGTTGGCCTTGACCATAGCTCAGGGTTACATCTGCACCAACACTTCCGATCGTAAAAAAAACCCCAAACTAGATTCCATTAACTTGCAAGCCCTCTCCAGTTCCTATGTTCCAACTCTTGTTTATGGTACCTTGATTAGCTTTTTCCACCTTCAGCACCAGCAGATAAGCAACACTAAACCACCATTCAGGCCACAAAGGGAAGCAAAGAGAGAAATTTGTGGCAGAGGAAGGAAAAGAGAGAAACAGCGCACCAGTCCACAGCTTGTTTCAGGTGTCTTAAACCTGGTTAAAAGAATGCCAGCAGTATCTTACTTATTCATTATGTTCCTTTCATGTCTTCTCAAGCAATGCTCACTCTGTGCAAATTCAGCGGTTGCATTTTAAGGCCAAGAGATAGCCAAGGTAATGCTGCCATTCATCAACCCAGAAAGTACCCACAAGGCTATCCCTTCAGTCTCGCTTGGATTTAAGTAGCCAAATGTACAGTTGCCATATCCCTGTGATGCTGTTTCTGGCCTGGAAGGAGGAGGTCTTCAGTGCAATAGCACAGTGAAGAAAGGCGGGCAGAGGGCAGTATAGCTGCTGCCAGTCAGCTGCTTACTCAAGAGCAATTTGCTGCATGTCCCAGGTGAGAGGCAAATTGCACTGTCATGCAAAATGGTTGTATCCCTCATCCCTTATCCGTGTCAGTTCCACAGTACCTCTGCAACACTAGATTTTACGTTAATCCTACATGGCCTGTCTAACAAGAATTGGGGTTAAGGTTCAACCATTTTGAGTGAACTGATTATTGGATATTGTTTTAAACCGGCTTCTCTTTGCAATATCCCCACCCCACCTCTCTGTTTTGAGTGTGACTCTAAAAGCATTGACTTAATGGCTGCATCTGGTGAAGCATCAACACAACTGAAATATGTTTTGTTAGTGTCTAAGTTGCCAGTGGGTTCCTGTTTTCTTGTTACCACTGGGAAGAGCCCTGAACTGGAGACTGATGGTGGTGGCGTCCCATCGTTCTTCTACCTGATTTGAAGCTGGCAGCATGCTGTCTTGGTCTGAGAACAAACCTGGTGTGAATGGCCTTAATTCCATCCAACTGGAGTTGAGAATACTAAGAGTACGGGGGGGGGGGGGGAAGGTTGTTGATTGTGAAACAGGGAGTTGCCCATCATTTGCTGTCCTCTCTGACCATCAGCTCCAACACTCCCAAGGATTGTGGAGGACAGCTTTGCTGGCACCAGTCACACAGGGCTGGGTGTGGTGTGGGCAGCCATGGATGGGCTGGCTTTCAGCAACAAAGCTGATCTGTGAATGAACACTTGGCTTGCAAGCAAGCAGTGTTACTGTCTCTAGTCTTCAGTGGGTTTTATATTCAAATTGCTTCTTTTTAAAGCCTTTCTATGAGCTCTTCTGGGAACCAACTTATCTTTCACCCTGTCATGAATTTCATGGGCCTGCCATTGATGAATCTTATTTCAGATAATATAATGCACTTTTTTGCTATCCGAGGAGTTATACCAAGGCGCAGCCAATTGCTCTAGCCCCTGCTGTTGTTTGCTTATTAATTGCACAGGGCTTTCATGACAGCAAGAATTATTTTGAACGTTGCACGGCATTATTTTCTTTCTTTCAAACATCGCTTTCTTAGCTCATTTTCTTCTACCGGGTCACTTTCCATGAGAAGTGAGATCAGAGAAGCTGCTGGTAACTGAGAGGCATAAAATGAACAGACTTTCTCTAGTAACTGCTATCTGTCCAAGCCAAATGCAGGTGCGCAAGACCTTCCAAGCTTCTAAAGGTGTACCAGCACAGGACAAGGATGTGGTGCTTGGGGATTCAGTTTGGGGTTCGGTTTGGGGCCACCCTCCTCCCTTTCTGACACTTGCATTCTGGTTGGGGGCCGCTCTCGGCAAGGCCTCCCTTGTGCCCTTCTCTTCCAAGGGGTAAGGCCGGTAACCTCCACAAGGAGATGGGTGCCTCCTCTGATGACTGGGTGTGCCTTCCTTTCCTGGGACTGCTGCCCTCTGCATGCTCCCTTGGGAGTAAGCAGCCTGAAGCTTGTCTAGGGCTGTCTCCCATCCATATCCAGCCTGACCTGGACTTGGGATCAGCTATCTCCTCCAACTCTCCCCCCTCCTCATCTCTATTTTTATTTTGCTGCCTCCCCTCATTCCCCCCCCCCAAATCTTACCGTGCCAGCCTCCCCCTCTCCCTCCCTCCCTCCTCATTCCCCCTTCTCCCTCACTCATTCCCCCTTCTCCCTCCCTTCCCTACAGAAAAACCCCAAACAATGGGGGACGCACAAAGGAATGGCTTGTAGCATCTCTGAATGCCTTGAAACACCGGGGGGGGGGGGGTGTTCATCCCTTGGCCTCTTCATTACCCCAAGCCCCTTAAAAATCTAAATGCCCCCCTGGAAAAAAATCCTAGCTACAGGCCTGGATATGGGCAGGGAGGTGTGGATGTCTGTCCCACACTTTCCCAAACTTGCTTTCAGTACAATCTCCCAGAAACGATTGTACTGAAGCAAGTTTTGGGAAGATCACAGTAGACTTCAGCAGACTCCAGAAGGTTGGCGGGAGCATGATGATGATGTGTGGAAGCCAAAACTGGATCTGTTGGGATTGGGGGAGGGTGTGTGTGGAACGAGAGCTCCGTGCGGAAGCAACCAGCCACAGAGCTACTTCATGCAGTCCATTTCCCCAGCTTGCAAGCCGCTGGTGTTCTCTCTTTAGCCATGAATGGGTGGGTAAAAGATAGTGTGGACCAGGCTGTACAAAGCAAGAACAATTCAGCCAGCAGCAATTTCCCTGACCATTTTGCCTGGAAAAATTGCTGTCAGCAGTGTCCATGTTTGATGCTGCCATTTTCATAAGTGACTGTGGGAATGCATGTGACCGAAGGAGGAAGCTGAACGTGCCCTTAGAATTAGAAGGGAGATGGTGTCATGACTGCAAAACTCCAGTTTTAATCTAACCTCTTTACCAGGGGTCATTTCATAGAAAAAAGGTGCAGGAGCTCATTAGCATAACTCATTAGCATAACTTATTTGCATATGCTACACCACTTGACATCACTGGAAGTATGTCAGAAGGCAAGAAAGAAAGAAGAGAGAGAGAGAGAGAAAAGAGAAAGAGCTGGCAGAGGGGGGACAGCTACTAATCCAAGCCCCAGAAATACCACTATTCTGGGAGGATAGCTTCAGTGGTGGCTGAAGCCTTCAGAAGGCTGGTCGGAGGAACAAGGACCTTTCCAGGGGTCATTTTGCTGCAGCCATGACACAAGCAGGCATTCCCCCATGGGGGGGGGGTTTGTACCAACTCCAGGAGCTGCGCTCCCCCGAGCTCCTGCTCGAAATGACCCCTGCTCTTTACACTGCCCAGATGATTGAGGATAGATGCCAGTTGTTTGCAGAATCAGTGATGGAAAGCAGGAGGGCTAGGACTCACTGGGCTGACGGATGGCAGAAGCATAGAGGCCAAGGCGAGGGGGTGGGTAGGAAGATGGCCTGTTGCAGAGCTCTCTCTTTATCCCTGAAGTCAGTAGATGGCCTTGGGCAAGAATACTGACCTCGCGGTTCCCAGAGCTGTTAGAGGGATTACTGTGGGGTAATGCATGCAAAGTGCTTTGAACACTCAGGAAGTGCTATACCAGCAATCATCATCATCATCATCATCATCCTAGGTCTACACAGTGAAGATTTCAGTCTTGTGAGCTATCATGGAGCCACCATGCATCCCATTTACTGGTGCTGAGAAAGCTTATCAGTCATGACGACTTTGGTACTCCTGCCCAATATTACCAGGATAGTTCACTACACGTTATCTTCTTGATACTCATGTTTGCCATTCATGTGTTAACAGGGCAACGTACATGTACATATTTTCCAGCTCTGATACATGTAAACATATACCCTCAGTAATCTGGGTTTCCAATCAAGTGTGCCAAAAACTAGAAAATATGCTCCTTTACCCTGTTCGCACAAAATGGCAAACATGTGTATCGATAAGCTTGTGCATAGCGTATGCAAGGTAGGATTGCACTCAGCACCGTTTCCTGGTAGTTAAGGCGGGAGTGCCAGAATAATAAGTCCTGAGAAGGATTTAACTCAAACCACATTCACTCATCCCATTCCTGTGCAAATGAGCCCTAAGAACATATCTTTTATGGTGATCAGTACTTTAGGGACCATATTAAAACTAAGAAGCAGAAGAAAGCCTAGTGAAAGGGGGCTTGACTCATCTGTGCAGACCTTAATCCTGTGTGGATTTATAGGCTGTGTAAGAAGCTTGTTTACCTAGCTGCATGCGAGATTACAGCCTTTCGGAAGAGTGTGCTTTTTATCTCTGGCAGAAGCTGTGGCGGTTCCCCCTCTGCCATTGCAGACTAATTGTGTTCATTAGAGCAGACGGCGCAGCAGGTTGCCTCCTCTCCTTGACTGGACCCGCCGCAGCCTCCCTGCTGTTAGTTTACTTGATGTGGCTGGAGTTATTAAATGGTTGTTTTCATAATGACATCAGCTCTGAATTAGATAAGGCTCATCCAGGAAAGATAATTAGCTCAACTTCAGAAAGAGCAGGCATAAATACTTGGCACAAGGAGAGAGAGAGACAAGACCAGGATCTTGAAGGACAGCGACTACAAGAGAGTGAGGGGGGTGTTTTCACACACGACCCTAAAAGTGCAACTCATATTTGAATGTTTTGAAATCACTTTCTCAACAATATCATTTAAAAGAGAATGTGAAACTGATTTCAAAGCAACTCTTTCTGTCCTGCACCTGAGACAGCATTCACACATGTACATCGACAGTGTGTGAGAAGCTCACGGGTGATTTTAGCACTCTGTCTGCACTTATGCAAAATCAGCCCAGCAGGAACTCATAATTAGAAATTATGGTTTTAATAGTCATCAGCATCAAACTGATTATAATGAGAGATTCACTAATATGTATGAGCAAAAACATTGGGAGGGAGAGGACTGGGGAAATGGGTTGTTTTCAAGCTGTCCCTTTTATCTGGCTTGTTTGCATAATTTCACCAGGCTTCTTGGGGTTATTTTAACATCCTAGCATGCAGCACACATCTTCCACCTCTCAGGTAAAATGATAAAACTCCCAGCCACTTCAAGTGTGCCAAAGCTTCCTGAAAGTAGGTGCCCATACATACCTGCATAAATATAAGGCCAATTTGGTGTAGTGGTTAAGTGCATGGACTCTAATCTGGGAGAACCGGGTTTGATTCCCCACTCCTTCCCTTGCACCTGCTGGATGACCTTGGGCAAGCCATAGTTCTATCAGAGCTGTTCTTTCAAGGACAGCTCTGGAAAGAGCTCTCTCAGCCTTATCTACCTCATAAGGTGTCTGTTGTGGAAAAGGAAAGGAGTTTGTAAACTGCTCTGAGACTACAAGTGAAGGGCGGGATATAAATCCAATCTCTTCTGCTACTACTACTTGTCTACGTGTTTGTTGACATCCTCAATTAATCCTAAAAAAGTTAATTCAGGCACTGAATCTTCCTCAGTGAGAACATGCTCAAATAAATTGCATGGATCAGAATTCTGAGAAATAAATTGTGGGTCTGATTATTCCCCTCACCCCCATCAAAATCTCCAGGGCAATAGAAAACTATCATGTAAGGGAAGGGTTTTAAGCCTAGCTTTTTTATTTATTTGTTGGTTTTCTAACTGCCAGGACTTTCTAAAAAAAAACTTGGTGAAACATTACAAAATACATTTGTTGGTGGTGATGTGCAGTAGTGAACTCTCCAGGAACTCAGTTTCATGTGATTTATTTATTTGAAAATTGCCTTGAAATGTTTATTAATGCTTTGCTCCACACTGGTGGAATGAGCTCCCGGAAGACATCAGGGCCCTGCGGTACCTATTACAGTTCCGCAAGGCCTGTAAAACAGAGCTCTTCCACCAGCCCTTGATTAGGAGCCACTACCAATAACACTTGAACTGGGATAAGGCCCTCTATGTCAACAGCAACAGCCTGTGATGTCAACAGCACTAGCCTCTGGCCAGACTTTTCTGTTACATTTGCAACATCATAGCCTAGAGGGATCATAATGTATTGTTACTGCCACTAGCATTTTAACTGAACTTATTTGTATTTGTTATTTTGTTATGTATATGAGTTTTATTATGTGCATTGTGTTGGATGAAATTGTGTTTTAATGCTTTTTAACTTTTAATGTAAGCTGCCCTGAGCCTGTCTGGGCAGGGAGGGGGGGATACAAATTGAACTGAATAAATAAATTTGCACGGATTCACCTGAGACAGGACTGACATTTTTCATTGGAAAAATTGGTGTTTCATCTTCCTATCCCAAGGAAACTGATTTTAGGAATGAAATCATAATTCAGTAAAAAAAAATTTTTTTTAAATAGAATATGAATTTGTCAGGAAGCGAAGTTACTGCCATCTGGCTCCGGGATTCTGGTATTTTTGAATGTGTCAGTCACTTCTCAGTTGCAGTCTCTTTGCGATTTCCCTGCCTTCCTTTGATAGTCCTTTTATGCCTTTGTCCCCTCCGCCTCTCTGACTGTTTTTTTTTGCTTCCACTGTTGTTAATGCAAAACAACTGTTGTTGTTAGATGTTTGTAACTTACTTAGTTATTTTCCCTCCTGCTATACTTGGTTTTCTAGAGCTTGCCCATGTTCTGGCAAGATGATGGCTACATGATTGCATGTGATTCCAAGCCATTGTCAAGCTACCCTGAACCAGAATTAGAAAAGGCTGAGCAAAGCCTTCCAAGGATCGGAGGGTGGGGCTGGAGTGTGCCGTATGGGCTGTCCTTCCTCCTTAGGACGAGTGGAAGCAAAGTACATCATGGGAAGTTAGCAAGAAGAGAGGCTAGAGCAGGGGCTGGAACTGTCCTGTCCAAGGCTCTTATGCGGCCTGCGAGCAATTTGTTCAAGGGAGGGAACAGGAGACTGCTCTGGGAGAAGTGGGCGGAGCCATTCCAAATGTGGCTTCAGCATGGCGGAACAACCTCGTCTGCAGCAGTCAAGCAGCATGAGAGCATCTGTCCAGCGCTGCACTGCTGGCTCTCCAGTGTGCCCATTAGCTTTTCCTCTACACCCTGTCCCAGCCCGTGGGGCCTTGCAGTGAGGATATAGCAACTCAGAGTTTACCAGCTGCTGTCCTTCATACTGTTTCTATCTCTGGTACCTGGCATTACATTTTATGGCACACATGGCCTGGCTAGACAAAGTGGCATTTATGTCAGATCTGACCCTTGTAACAAATAAGTTCGCCACCTCCGGGCTAGAGAGCCTGAGCTGCATAGTGTTGGCCTTAGATCGGACAAACACAGTCTCTGCTCTTTCACAAAATTTATTGGATGGCCTAGCCTACTTCACAGGGATGTTGTAAGGATAAAGACTATGAATGCTGCCCTGAGCTCCTTTAAGAAATGTCATAGATTAGTGATTGTATTCCATTATTTCAAAAACAAATTAGAGCTGTAGGTAAGGGTTGCCAGGTTGCTCACCTGTAGCGGCAGGGGGGAGTTGCTCCTGGTCTGGGACATTCGTGTGCGTGCCGCGATGAAATCGCCGAGAAGTGACATCATTGAGCTAGGCATGTCATTGGTCGACGCTCTAGTATTTGGCTTGAAAACTCTATGATACCTTAGACTTTTCAGGCTGAATGCTAGAGTGTTCCCCCCGGCGACATGCTCAGTGCGATGACGTCACCTCCGGGTGACGTTATCACGTTGGGTACATAGGCCAAAACCAAGCACTTTGGGGGCGGGGTTCCCCCCACCCGCCAGATCTGGGCCAGTGGGTTGGGGGCCCCTTGAGCAGGCAAACCCCCACCCCTCCAGGAGACCTGGCAGCCCTAGCTATAGAACTGGCCTTTCTGCATGCATACAGACTCCGTATGGCCCTGTGGATGTCTATGAATGGAATAGGATACTTAACCTTTCCTGTCACCTCTGTCTGCTCCAAATGTTTCTGGCCAGTATTTCAGCCCTTCAGTTAGCTGGGCTCTGAAACAAGAAGGGAAGGTGGGAAGAGGGAGGAACAAATGGAAGGGGGCATTTGCAGGGAGGAATCAGTAGCTGCAAGAGATCTTAAGCACTCCTTCCTTGCTCCCACTGATCCTCCCTGGCAAGTGTCGCTTGCCCCTACATTCCCCTTATCTCAACAAAATGGGGCTGGTACCATTGTTTTGCCAAGATAAAATCTTATTGGGCCCTTAGGTACTATGCATTCATAGACTTGCACACAATAGACAGCAGGGCTGGTGTGGGAGGAAGGATGCTCTCCTTTATGTCCTCTGCAGACCTTTTATGGCTTTCTATAAATAAGATTCTCATCCATTAGCCCAAAAACCTGTGGTCACAGTTCTGTGGGCTTCTTGGAACAGAAACAAAAGAGAAGTGCGCTCTCTCTCTCTCTCTCTCTCTCTCTCTCTCTCTCTTCCTCTCTCTCGTTGAGGATATGTGAGAGAGAGAGAGGAGGAGGAGGAGGAGGAGGGAGTTACACTGAGGGAAGAAAGCAGATAAATCCTAACCACTCCTCATTTTTACAGCCTAGTTTCTTTCTGTCTTTAGCAAGCTGGAAGAAAAGGGGACATCAGAGAGAGAGAAAGAGAGAGAGCTGGTTTAATAGTTCCCAAATCCTTTAAAGTAGATGTAAATGCTAGCAGGACTCCATAGCTAGCAATTTTCTTTTCTTTTTTAGAAAAAGGAAAGCTTCTCAGCTCATATGCCATTAAAATCAAACTATCATTAAAGATACACAACAAAGCAGAAGTTCTCAGCAAAGATCCCAGTCTTTCGGAGAATGCTTGTGTGTAAGTAATGTGATACAGCAGTTACTATAGCAATTATCGCTCCACGAGCTGAACTTGCGCCTGACAATTTATCAGATTTGGAAGTAAAGAGGTTTAAGCATTTGGTATTGAATAGGATTTCTTTGGCCCAATGACAAGCCCAGCAAGCACCCATGATCAGGACTCTGTATAAGCACTGGGCTCTATGGTCAGGGAGGGGCTGGCACTCAGTAGCAGAACACCTCCTTGGCATGAAGGAAGTCTCTAGGTTGAGTCACTGGCATTCCCATTAAAGGATTGCAGGTAGCAAATGTGGTCTCATCTGAAGAAAATTGTCACTGTGAGATGGCCCTAGGCCAGTCTTCTGGATTCCCTGCCACTGTACATTTTGCAAAAGCTAATATTTTAAATAACATCAGGGCAAGGCAGCAAGTTTGTTGATTCCATTCACAAGGCTGGTTTCTTGATGGACCTCCACTACCATGAGAAAAAATTAGCGTGTGAATGAGTCACACCACTCCAAGATCTTGGTATATTATCCCCAGCATTGCTGTTGGCTACACCTTCTGTAGCCCCAGGCTAGGATATAGTCATGAGAGACTATACACAAGTGAGGTTAAGTCTGGGTTGAAGTTGTTGACACACCACAAAGACTGTGTCATACCGCTGGCTTCAATAAGATCCTCTACCCTGGGTTGTTTCCAGCCTTGTACATAAACAGCCTCTGGGGGATTTTGTACCCTGGGCAGGAGCCTTTTGTCAGTTTCACCTGGGCTGAACCCAGCCTTCTGGAAGCAACTATCACACCTACTGGCCAAACAGGTACAGGGCTGGCCTGGCTGTTGGGCAAACAAAGCCTGTGGTACAATGGCTATTTTTGTAAAAGGACTGAGCAATCAGATGAGAGGCACACCTGTTGCTGTGGTGGGCCCCAGCTCTCACAGCATTGCATTCCAGCCATAAACCAGCCATTTTGCCAGGTCTAGGAGCAACAGAATTTGCAGCTTACAACTGAGCATCTAGAAGTGATGAGGAGATGGAAGGGAAAGTTGATGGGTGATCTACAGCTGCATTAGGACTAATTTACCAGAAATCTAAGGCAAGCAGGATGCAGAGCTTGCAAATGTTTCTGTTGTGTGTGTTTTTTGCTCTCCCCAAATCCTGAAAAAGCTTTTTTTTTAAATCTCATCACTCTTTTTTTTTCCAGGTTAAAGAGAATTATTTTAAGTTTTTGTATGGGTTTGTACATCTATGATATGTATTAAAACTCATGCTTCTGCCTCCAAAAATCCTTTTAATGTTTGCAAGCTTCGATTAGGAAGTATCGTGTTTTGAAACCTTCTTGCAAGTTTCTCCAGGGTTTTTTATTATAAAAGCCCATCAAAAAAATCTTAAATACAGCTATGGGTCATAGCTCCAGTTTTTGAAAGGGGGAAAATCCCCTAGTTTCATATTGTGAACTCAAGGTGAAGAAAGAACTCTAATATGACACTTTCCCCCATTATAGCCTCTAAGTTAACTGTGAACACACCAAATTTTGCCTTTCTAGAAAACAGAGGCTGCGGTCAGACATGCCTTTAGATCTGACTTAGCTGCAAATGCCTGATGGATCTAAAGTGCATGATTAGACAGCAATATCTGGGAAAGGTCCCACAGTTGTCAGCACCCCGTGCTGCCCTGCCACAGAAACAGAGTTAAAAGACACTGGGGAAAGTCCAGTGCTAACACTTGCCAATGGGCTATGGATGGATTTTCCCAGTCTGATCACTCAAGCACGCTCTCAAGCCATCATGATGGTCTACCAATTCCATCTCGACTTTGTGCCATTTTTTTGCTTGCTTGGTGGTATGTGCATAACTGCATAGTCTGTCCATGGAGAACTCTATGGAGAACTCTGCACGGGGGTTCAATTCCTCATTTATGTGCATGTGCAAAAGGGGGGGGCACTCACCTGAACATGCTGTCTGATTGCGCAGTGATGGGCTGAGCCCGCAGCCAAATGGGATGTGTGATCGTGCGACTTCATGTCAAATTCCAACAGAGGTAATAGGAGCACTTCCTGACTGCACTAAATGGAACGTCTGACCACAGCCTCACAGTGTCATCATGTGGTTCATTATCTGTTCCTGGTCTGAGAGCCCTGCTCCCCTAGTCATCTCCTGAGCAGCCCTGATGCAGCCTACATTCTTCATGAACATTGTAACTTCAGAGGGGAAGGTTTCAGGACCACATGGAAAAGTTTTGCTAAGAAGATCCCTGTTTGCAGTCATCATGTAACAATGTTCTTGGACAGCACCAAGGACAAAATAGCTTGGGTTTTTTCCCTTTCCCTTTCCTTCTTAATAGCTTGGGTTTTTTCAACTTATTGTCTTACTGAGTATATCTGAGTATATTTGTTCTCAGTTTTTTCAAGCACACCAGCACCATACTCCTTTGCAGGATTAGCCAGAAATATCTTGAGTACTCTGCCATCAGAAGCTCCTACAAATGCCACATTGTGATCATTCTCTACAGCAAAAGTCACACCAGTGAACACCTTCCTTTTCCAACAGAGGTTCACTTGCAATGTCCTCTTTGCTTCCCAGAGAGTACGGCAAATGTTCAGAACTAAATGAAAAGCATGGTGGTGGTGTACTTGAAAAAAAACCCAATCTATTAAGAAGAATCTTGTCTTTGATGCTATCCAAGAGCACTTGTACATGATGACTGCAAACAAGGATCTTTTTGGCAAAACTTTTCCATGTGGTTCTGAACATTTGTCGTACCCTCTGGGAAGCAAAGAGGAAAATACAACTGAATCTCTGGAGGGGAAGTATTAGTCATATAATAAAAACAAATGCTACAGTTTGTATGAGGGAAATTAGAGGTCAGTTTGGCAGAGGGAAAAACCTCACAGGATGTGGGGGGGGGTGTCCTGAAAAAGGAAATCAAAGGCTAATGGCAGAGGAGAAATACACAGGGTTGAGGAAGGACTGAGGATGAAAACTTGACAGCAAAGTTAAGCATATCTGCATGGTGTAAGTTCTTCGTAGAACATAAACAAACCTATCAAGTAAAGATAGTTTCAGAGGGGACTTCTGAGTTTGGTGCTCACTGGACGAGTACACTTTCATCGGAGCTCCGAAGATAGTGGCCCGTGCCCGCAGCGGCAGGGAGGGGTACCGGCTGGACCTGGTCCCCCCTTGAGCCCTTGTAGGGGGCTCTCAGCCTGGGGCATGAGAGGTGCCTCTCCCAAAGTGAATGCTGAGGGATTGAGGCTCCTCTTTGCCCTGATAGGTCCTGCCGCCATGCAACCAGAAATGGCAACAGAGACACACACCGGGACGAGTGAGCAGGCAGTCAAAAGCATTTCTCTTACCTGGTGAAAGATGTCTGATGAAGCGTGAGTCTTTTGTATGCTAATCCAGAGGGCCAGATAAGCGTTTAAACCCCCAATCCTCAACTTTAAAGGGGGAGGGAGTTAACTCCACCCTACAAAGATAAGAACTCTTTAAAATTCATCGGAGAGGAAGAGGGGTGCAGCCAAAGCATTCTCAGATGAAATAGGAGCCAGATAAGCCTAAAGTGCTTTCTCTAACTGGCTCCAGAGACTTTTTAAGAACTTTCCCCAAATGTAAACAACCTGTCTCTGACTACGAAAATCATGGTGTTTAAAGTCAGACCTTCTCCTGGAACTGCAAGTTCAAATACATTGTCATCTAAAGCGGAAGTAACCATAGACTTTCCAAATACGTTAAATGCTGCATTGCACCCTCTGCTGGACCAGATGACTCTCAACACAAAATTTGATACTCTTCAAAAACGGCTTGAAGAAACCAATCTGAAATCAGAGGAAACTGCCAAATCAGTTAAAAAAGTGAATGCCAAGACTAAAAGGTTTAAAGAGCGACTGGAGGCAGTGGAAAAAAAGAGAACCTCAGATGAACATCAATTGTTATAATTGCCAATGGAAAGAGCAAAGTATTTACTGAGATTCCAGGGAGTCCCAGAATGCAATGGAGAAGATCTGAAGAAGCTTTTAAGTGGTGCCTTGGCACTGGTTGCAGATACTACAGCAGAAGATATGGATATGGTTTATCAGACCCAGGGCTCTTTTTGTAGAAAAAGCCCAGCAGGAACTCATTAGCATAATAGGCCACACCCAACAGCAGAAATTCATTAGCATATGAGGTCACACCCCTGACAGCACAGCTCATTAGCATATTAAGCCATGCCCCCATGTTACCAGAAGTATGGTCATCCAGCCACACTCACCTTTTGCTTCTTATTCTGTTTACCTTGTTGTTGTCCCCTCGAAATTGGCAGTGGGACAGGGGAGCCATCCTTGGTTTGGAAACAACAGTGGCACAGCTCCAGAAGCCCTGCTGGCAGCTGCCCCCACACAGCCCCTGCGGCATAGGATGCCAGCTTTTGCTCCAGGCCTGATTGTGGTCTGAGGTGAAGGGGAGGAAGGACCCCTCGGCGAGCTCGCCCCTAGCACTTCCAGACGAGCCACTGAGAGAGGGAAGAAGCCTCAGCGAAGGCCCATGGCCAGGAGACTTTTAGTGGGGGGGAGCACTGAGGAAAGTGGAACACATATGAAGCTGCCTTATACAGAATCAAACCCTTGGTCTGTCAAAGTCTGTGTCATTAACTCAGACTAGCAGCAGCTCTCCAGGGGCTCAGGTTGAGGTATTTCATACCACATACAGCCTGGCCCTTTTAACTGGAGATGCCACAGCAAAATATAGAACCCTGAACAATTTTTGGATATTGTAAAGAGGTGCTCAAATAACAACAGCCAGTAACATCACAAGACTGGGGGTAGGGATGAGGTGGCACACTCCCCAACAGCTCTGAACAGCAAGTTCTAAAGGGAGAGCACAGGAAATTGGTCACGGAGAATGTTCAAGCTTACCCTTCCCCAGACCCTTTGCAGTCAGGCTTTGCATGGGGGAGGTGGGGGGGGGAGGATCAAAAAACCCCTTCCGGTAGCCATTTATTATCAGGCTATAAAACATGATCAAGGAATGCACTCAAACACAGAGAGGAAAATTATATTCTGCATCACTAATTCATGGTCAGCATGTGGGAACTGATCCCAGCTCAGGATATTTCCAGAAGAGTCTACACTTTATTTATTTTTATCTGACACTTAAAATTGCAGGATCAAATGCCTTTGTCTCTTGTAAACATCTTTATATTTCCTACACTAGGATCCTGCATTTATTTGGTTTATGAATTGCTGTAATTAATACAGCCATATTGATTGCTTCCCAAACTTTCCCCTAAAGACCATTTCCATATTTAATTCATAGAAATTGGAATCAAGACTTCAGGGCCACCTTTTAAGACCAACAAAGTTGTATTCAAGGCTGGAGTGCACACTTCCTCAAATGTTAGTTCTTTGGCTGACCCACACATACTGAGGACAAGAACACAGAGTGGATCGTCCAACCCCTGCTGCTAACTTAAGACCAACAAAGTTTTGTGCAAATCTGGAGTGCAAACAGGAGCCCATGGCTGCATCCTTCCCTCCTTCCACAGCTCCTCCGAAGGCTGAGGCATAGATAGGGGCAAGAATCCCCCCCCCCAAGCCATTTGCTTCTCCTGGGAGCAAACAAGTCTTAGTATACAAGGCAAGAAAGCTGGAGCCTAGAAACTCCAGTGCCATCTTAAGACCTACAAAGTTTTGTGCAAGGCTGGAGTGCAGACAGGAGCCCATGACTGCATCCTTCACTCCTCCTACGGCTCTTCCGAAGGCTGAGGCATAGATAGGGGCAAATATCCCCCCCTCCAGCCAGCCAGCCACTTCTCTGGGGATCTTACCTTCTCCAAAGCCCCATGGTGCACCCACTCCACTTGTAAAGCACGTGGTTTTCAGTGCGCAAGCTTGGAGGCGTGGCTATTTGTTTCCTCTCTTTCTGGATGATGGAGGGAAGGGAAGGAAGCCTTGGGAGGCCCCTCTGGAGCAGCTCCCTGCTCCCCTCGGCAGCAGGTGGGATGGCCAGCTCTGCCTATGCCCTGCTGCTCCTGCCGCCGCAGCTGTGCCTCTGCTGCCTGGGCTGTAGCCTGCTGGTGCCCAGGCAGGCATGGCAGGAGTACTCCGCCGGCCCCAGGAGAAGCAGGAGTAGACAAGGAGGCAGGAGCCAGGTGGCGGGGAGGGGCGGGGCAGGTGGAGGAGCCAGACGGAATGCCGTTCCTGTGCGTTCCTGCCAAAAAATAGCCCTGATCAGACCTATCCAGATTACATCAAGAAAAATAATCTACCCGGAGAGGTTTTTATGAGCTTCTCCAAAAGATCAAGCAGAGATCAAGTACTTAAAGCGACCAGTGGGACCACCCTAAAAATTGAAGGTACAGACACAGAAGTATTAAAAGACATTCCCTTTGAAATCAGGAAAAAGAGGAAGCAATATAAAAATCTGACAACCTTTCTACAGAAAAATTCCTTGTCCTACAAATGGCTCTTTCCTGAAGGGCTCACTTTTAAATGTAAGGACAAAAAAGAAAGAGTGGACTCTGTTACAAAAGCCATGGCCTTCTTGGGGCAGTGTCAAACAATGGACAAACCAAAAGGAACAGCACAGGAAGACAAGACATCAGATCACAGCGACTATGATTTGGGAAGACATGGAGACACATCGAGCAGCTCCTCTGAGGAGGACTCTGAATCTAAGTTAGGAGCTGCTGCCCCTAAATTACTTAAAGTCAGATGGGACTTTGATTAAAAAAATAAGCCTATGGGGAAGAAACAAAAAATAAGAAACATGAATCCAGTTATATGTTTGGAACTATGAATTGTCTGATGTACCTGTTTCAGCCTTTAAAAATCCTTCTGTATTACTAAATAGTATATAAACATAACTCTTATGCTTCCTCTTACTAAAATGTATTGTAAGTGAAATCTCAACCAAGCTATGTAACACTGAAAAAGACCCCTGCCACTTAGGCTTTTAGTGGCCTTCTTTTCTTTCTCCCATAGTTTGTAGTTCCCCCCTCCATTTTTCTGTTGTAGTTTTATAGAAAAGCGACAGACAGACAGACAGACAGACAGACAGACAGACAGACAGACAGACAGACAGACAGATAGATAGATAGATAGATAGATAGATAGATAGATAGATAGATAGATAGATAGATAGATAGATTCAGAGGGTAGCTGTGTTGGTCAACAGTAGAATGCCTAGATTTGAGTCCAGTCGCATCTTAGAGACTAACAAGATTTTTTTGGGTATAAGCTTTCAGGAATCAAAGCTCTCTTTGTCAGATACAAATCAAATAAGGGTTATGAATTTCATGTCCAAGTGCCTAAACAATTCCTAACAGGGTTTGTCATGTTTGTGGTAGGATGCAGGGATTGTGGCTAGGGTGTTGAAAACCTTTGATCTTATATTTCGGCAGCGGTTGGGGGGGATAAATTGTATTTGCCATTATATCACCAATCCGTATGTTTATTCATTTATTATTTCAGTTATACCCCATCTTTTTTCCTCAGTGGGGCCCAAAACAGCTTACATAATTCTCCTTGCCTCCATTTTATTCTCATAATAACCCTATGAAGGTCGTTAGGTTGAGAGAGCATGACTGGCCCAAGGTCACCCAGCAAACTTCCATGGCAGAGTGGGGATTTGAACCTGGGTCTCCCAAATCCTATTCTAAAACTCTAACCACTATACTACATTTCAGTTCTGCATCACTGGTTTATTTGGTATCTTCCAACAGATTTCTTCAGTGTCTGAAAATTTAAAGAAGTTTCAAAGCTCTGTCATGCTGTGCTGTTTCACTGGACTGCAAATAATTATATTTTTAGCAAATTGTGGCATTGGTTTTCAAGAAGCTTAAGGATATACAAGAGCTGGTGTCTGCAGTACCTTAAGTAACTGTGCCCAAGCTGAGAGGTCCCCGGTTCATGTCTTACTTCTGCCTGAACGCCTAGCCAGGCAACTCTTTTGCCAGCCTCAGGCCCTTTGCTTGGATTCAGTGGAGGATTTCCATGGGCCTGACTTACCTCCCCCTGCCTGCTGCAGCCCACATTGCCCCCTGAACTACTGCCCAGGAAAATCATTTCTGGGGGCGTATAAAACTGCAGTGGGAGGGGGGAGGCAAGAAACTCCTGCTCCATAGGTGGAAATCCTTTTGTCAACAGAAATGCTCTGCTGTATCCAAGCCCTTGTCTGCAATATGGAGATAATAATGCTGGTCTAACTTAATTAAGGCTGGTTTTTAAAGTTTAGAGAGATAATTGCCTTTGAAGATGGTGAGGAAACTTCATTTACTTTACAATGCAGTGGTGAAAGTTGCTGGGAGCACATCTTACCAGTTCTGAAACAGCTGTGTTAGATGACCCTTTGTTTCCAAGCACTATTCAAGGTTCTAGTTCTCAGCTTTAACACCCTGAATGGTCCAGCACAGGGTAGCCCATGGCTTGTCATCTGAGGGGCTGCTCAGTATGCCCCAGCTGTGAGCAGTGAAATGAAGGTGGTGGTGGTGGGGAGCTACCGGAAGGCATCTTGATTATGGAACTTCTTTTCTGCGTTCCTTTGATTAGTGCCAGCCCTTATGAGATTTTTATTTTCATAGGCTTTTAATGCTTTGTAACTGTAGTTACTGGCTCTTTTTACTGGCTTACTATTGTCGATGGTGGTTTTAATGCTGTTTTAGTGCTTATGTTGGCTCTTGTTTTATGCTGTTCTTCTCTTTTGATGGTACTTCACTTTTATGAGTGAGAATACAAATGATTTAAAAAGAAAATAAATAATGTGTGCAAAGTGTTTTGAACAGTGGTAAGGCTTTGAGTAACATACAAGTCTATTTGACCCCATCAGTTAAAAGTCAGAGGGCTGATCGATTTAAAAAGTGTCAGTTGGTAGGCAGCCCTAAATATAAACTGGAATTACAGGAAAAACCTGGCATTTCCCAAAGGCTTAAAGAAGGCCTTCCATCTGGCATTCTGTTACCTTTTTGTTCTGTTATAATGAAAACTCCTTCTATATAAAAGCTCTTAAATAACTCTTTGTATGTTTTTCTAACTCCTAGTATTTGTTTAAGAAGCCTCTGCTATGAGCCTAGTTTCCCTTATGCAAGCTCCATGATATGGGCTTCGTTGCCATGAACAATTTTGGAAGAATTATCCATTTGCTGCTTCCTTAACAATCCCACTATTAAACTGCAAGGTGCCTTTAAAAACTGCATGGTGTATAGGTTTGGATTTATGGCCCTCTACAAAATCCATTTAGAAATTGTTCCAACAGACAAGTTTGCATTTTTGCAATAAGCTCTCACAGAGCTGTTTTAAAAATCCCTGATACAATATGCTGATCAGATCAGATTTAGCAATATAAATTATATCCTTCCCAGCAATATACCATGTCAAGTTGGGAGGATGCTGCAATACCCTGCTGTCAGGACAGGTTCTTTCTGTAATGTTACCTTGCCCAGGATGGCTATAAAGTAGAAATACCTGATTTTAGTACTTCATTGGTGAGGTCCACAACATCAGACCTGTCTGCAGGCTAATGTCCATCACTGTTAATGCTGAATTACTCTTTGGAGGGCTATAACATTAATCAGGTTCATTTAAGAAACACGTTAAGTGCCCCAACCTGAGGATTTAAAACACAAGAATCGTCCTGTCCCCGTCCCGTCCCCCCCGCTTTTGCATGCCTGATTTTATTCTTAAATAAAAAAGACAGTTAATTTTCACATAAACCTTAAGAGTGTTCCACTAGCTAAACTGTTGAATCACAAAAAGGGCGACAGCTTCAGTGCAATTACGACCAATTAAAATATGAATGCCAAGTTTTATGTTCTTTTTATTTCCTTATAGCTCTTTGGCAGGATCAAGTGACAGATGGATACACTTGTTCCTTATTCCAGAACATCAGAGTTCTATGGAGCAAATGCCATATGTTTCTTTCACAACTTGGGGACTGAGCTGCCTTGCTGGGTTTTGGAACTTTAAGCCAGAAACAGATACTGGGTGACACAGTGTATAGATTGAGTCCAGGAATGGCTGCCTGGGTCACCACACAGGCTGCTCCTAAAAGAGTTTTTGTATCTGGAGTCTGTAAGGGAGCAAATTCAGGGCTGTCCTGTTTTACCCTCACAATAACTTTCTCTAAGAGAATTATTGGAGTTAAGGAAAAGCACAGTTGGCTGTGCCGGAGAAGGGGGCTGTGCACACTGCACTGATTGGCTTGTCCTTCACAAAGCCATCTCCATCCCTTGAACAGCTTTCCAAGTTGTAAAAACTGATCATTTTTTAAAAAAATAATAAGACATCAAACAGATGTTTAATATAAACTTGCTAGAAGCTTGCAGAGGGGAAATAGGTGGAAGATACAGATGTGGGGGAAAGTGTCAGTAAGACTCTGCTCCTGAATTAGGAGACAGTGGCTGGGTGACAACTCTCTCCCCCCTCCCTCCCTCCCTCTCCCCCTCTCCCCTTCTCTTCCTCTCCCTCTCCCTCTGTGTATGTGTGGTTACCAGTCTTTTCCCTTCCACAGCCCTGAGGGATCTCAGACAAAGGAAAGGGAGGCAGGCAGACAATCCATAGAGACTTGTTATGGCCGGTAGCCTTCAACTATTAATAAAATGTTATTTGACCAAAAAGAGGGCAAGCGTCAGATGTCATTCAATTGCTATGAACATGAGTTCTAATAGGACCGTGATTTACATTAATTAATATTTGCATAATTAATATAAAAATGTACTCCTTCCTTTCTCAAAGCAACAAAGGGTGTACTTTTCTTCCTGATCCAGCTCTAGCCGGTGCTGATTGACTCCTGTACTATTTTTGCACAGAGGGCTGTGCTGTTGCTATGCTGTATTTCTTGCATATGTGATCAGTTCTAATTTCCTCCTGCTTGTTGCATAGAGCCATATAGCTATCCAGTGTGCATTTATTTGTGGGCGTTCATGAAGCAGAATTCATTTCTTCAGACACACTAGGGCTGCAGCCACACACACTGAACAATCCATTTTCAATTCACTTTCAGTGTACTTTCCAACTGGATTTTACTGTGTGAACTGGCAAAATCCAGGTGGAAAGAGCACTGAAAGTGGATTATTTAGACTGTCTGGCTGCAGCCTTGCAGAATTTTGTTTTCTCTTACTATATCTGAAGAAGTGAGCTCTGTCTCATGAAAATCTGTACTGCAATAAAAGTGCCCCTGGACTTTTGTTTTGCTAGACTAACACAACTACCCCACTGGAATGATTTAGTTGTGGACACTGTCTAGTCATGAGGTCATAAAAAACTCGCAGTCCCATCCTTCCTTTGCAGTGTTGGCATAAGACCATTCTAGGGTTCAGGGACTTGTATCTACCCCTTCCAACATTAGTACAGAACAGGGGTCCCCAACATTTTTGAGCCTGGAGGCAATGAGCGCAACCACAGAATGATTGCCACAGGAGGTGGAGCCCACCACGATATGTCTGGGAGTGAGACTACGCATAAATATAACAGTGACATTTCAGCATTTCAGGCTGAAGCTCTGATTAACATGATGCCTTTTAAAATGAATATTTTGGTGGTGGTGGGGTGTTAATTGCATGTACATAGTTTACTTTCAGTCATTTGGCGAAGATCTTTGTGCTGTGGCAGCTGCTGCTGAAGCGTAAAAAAACCCGCTGTGCAACCAGTGGGATGCCCAAAGGGCAGTCAGAAGCCCTGCTGGGCAAAAGCTCCACTGCCCCTGCTCACTTTCTGAAAGCACTGGGTGGGTGCCAGGAAAGGTCTTGATGGGCATCATGGTGCCCATGGGCCACCACCCTGAGGACCCCTAGTACAGGACATTTTCAACAGGGGTTTCAGGACACAGCTCTGAGTATCAGACTTTATCAATACAGGACTACTGAAAAGTACTGGAGTCGGAGACGCGTTGAGGTGAAATCAGCAAGCATTCTTTATTGGAGGTTCAGATGAGCATGTCTGAGCTGGGCTCGGGAGTCTGCTTATATGCACACCTAAACCGTGCCCCTGGCCTTGCCCGCACACTCTGATAGGATTACAATTAATACAGTTAAGTCTCCCCCAGGTCACTGGCCCTTTTTTGCATCCTGGCTGACAGATAGGTCTAAATTACAATCCGGCCAGTCTATTGTGTTCTGGAGCAAAGCTCTTACTGTGCCTGGCCATGTGTTTGCCCTGGACTGCATGGACTGACCGCATGGACTGACCGCATGGTGGTTGCCATAGAACACAACAACTACACTAAATGAAGATATCCCCAGGGCTTCCCAATTTGGTTCATTGACACGAATTTGGAGTATCAACAGTGCATGCTTTTGCTCTCTGTGATATTTGGGTGGTCTTAGTTAGGTGGATTAATTTATAGGAAAACAACAAAAAGAATAAAAACCTTGGGACAGGAGTTTGGGATTGATGATCTTCTGGTGCCTTTTAGTCATGTGATTTTAACAATACTTTATCCATCATATCTGCTTTTCCCTCCAAAGAAGCTCAGAATAAATCAGAGTTTAAAAATATAATAACATAGAATAAAAACCATACAGCAGTAGTAATTTTCTAAACCAAATAACCAAAAACACCAGTGAGGAATCTGAGTTCCTCAGCCAGCAACATGCTTTTAATCAGTTAAAAAAAAAGCTCAGCATTTAAATAGCCATAGCACATACTCTGTTAAGTAGGTTAGTATGATCATCTCCTTATTGCCAATGAGCAGCTGAGGCTGATGGGCTTATCTAAGGTCTTGTAGTGAACTAGTAGCTGAAGCAACAGTTGAATTGGAGAAGATCCTACAAAGTTGCTTTATACTGAATTAAATCATTTTTCTGTTGAGTCCAGCACTATCTACTCTAAGTTCACAGTGAAAGATTTCTCCCAGCCCTGTTACTTGAGATCCTTTTATAATTGGTGCGGGGAGAGACTGAGCCTAGGACCATCAGCAGACACTGAAAATGTTCTACCACTGCGTTGCAGGTTCTTTCCTCAAAGCTCGCTCTGTGTCTTGCGGGACAGACAGGGAGGGTTACCACTGATGATTTTCATCCCACCATCAACCTGACAACGAACCAGTCTATGCAAGAAATACATTTTCTGGACACTACTGTAAAAAAAACAGTGAACACATAGACAGCACCTTATACTGGAAACCTACTAACCAACAAACATACCTACATGCCTCCAGCTATCATCCTAAACATATCAAAAAATCCATTGTATACAGCCAGGCTCTATGCTACAGCCACATCTGCTCCAGTCCTACAGACAGATTCTCACCTGACAGATCTACAACAAACCTTTTTGGAACTAAAGTACCCACTTGATGAAGTCAAGAAACAAATTAAGAAAGCCAGAATGGTACCCAGAGGAAACCTGTTGCAAGACAAGCCCCAAGGAGACAATAACAGAACACCACTAGTGGTCACACCTCTCTCAACTCAAAACAGTTCAATGCAAAATCAATGACTTACAACCTCTACTTGAATAATGACAATTCTCTTTCACAAGTACTAGGGCGCAAACCTTTTCTTGTGCACAGACAGCCCCCCAATCTTAAACAGCTCCTCAACCACAATAATACAACATCTAATTTGAACATGGGCACTGGTACCAGAGCTTGCGATAAACCCAGATGCCAACTTTGCTGCCACATACACCCAGACAACACAATCACTGGACCTAATGACATCAACTACACCTTCTCAGGCTTATTCACTTGCTCCTCTTCTAACATTGTATATGCCATTAAATGCCAACAATGACCTTTGGTTATCTACACAGGGCAAACAGATCAAACCCTATGCCAAAGGATAAATCTAAATCAACACAAATCTAAATCAAGAATCACAAGACTGAGAAACAAGTAGAAGAACACTTCAGTCTTCCAGGACATTCCAGGTGACCTCAGAGTAGCCATTTTATTGCAAAGGAACATCAGGAACAGGCTAGAAAGGGAAATTGCTGAGTTGCAAGTTAGTACAACACTCACAACGATGGAATCCCCAGGGCTGAGGACAGACTGGCATTTTGGCCCACTATAGGTCCACTTTTCAAGTGGATGAAGAGAGCCCGTTCAGACAGCCGCAGCTGTCTAGCGTTGCCTTCCTGCATTCACCCAGTCCTGAAGCGGTTTCATGGCACTTCAAACAGATACCCCTGGAAACCGGTGTAAAGCCATCTGGGTGTGCGTTCATCCCGGTTCCTGGCAGTGTGGATGCAAATCAGCCGTGCATCAAGCGGCGCCGGTAATGTGAACCCGCTGTTCTGGCAGATGTGCCCATGCGCATATGCGCAGGTAGGCAAAACGCATCAAAGCCATGCGCCACTGCAGCATGGCCACCAGGGCCCGCCCCACAGTGTGAACACTCTGTTGCAGCTCCTCCCCGGTATGGTCCCGCAGCGATCTCTGCAGTGCGAACTGACAGCCCCAGGACAACTTGGCCCAGTGCTTTTTGTCCTGCTTCCCTTGCGCTTCATTTTCCCTGTCTGTCCTCAGCCCAGGACTTAATAGGGATATTGGTTTCTTATCTCACTATGTATGCTAACCTCATTCTCACCAATCCCCCAGAAGGGCCATACATCCTCTTTATTTTATTTTATTTTATTTCTTATTTGGAATAATAGATTAGAACAGTAGATGAATAGTAGAATGTAATGTAATTTGGAATGGTAGATTGGAACGTATTTCTCTGGCCTGGGGACAGGGGAGATAACTCTACACAGCCAATCACTCCACTTCAAAGAAGATACTATAAGGTCACCTCCATGCTTGAGAGGAGACGGATGGAGCATACCAACAGGGTCTCAATTACTCGCAGCATTCCACAATTAAGGCTATATCTGCCCATCAGTCTCTGATTTTGACATATTTATTTCCTTCACTATGTTTTCCCCCAGAATTAAACCCAAACAAATGGTAACCATATAAACTAAGTTTGTCATTCCTGTTTGGTCCTTGAATCTGTTAAACATCTTCATTATGCTGTATGCTAATTTACTGCACACCCTCTACCTATATGTATGGACTGGTAACTTCCATTTCATTGTATCTGAAGAAGTGTGCATGCACATGAAAGCTTATACCTTGAATAAAACTTTATTGGTCCTAAAGGTGCCACTGGACTCACACTTTGTTCTGCTGCTTCAGACCAACATGGCTACCCCATCTGAATCTATTGATTCTATTGTTATACACCAGCCTGATGTTCCATATGAGTCTACAGAGAAAAGAGTGGGTATAAATGTTTAAATAAATGCCTATAATCTGAATAGCTACAATAAGGCTGGGGGGGGAGGAGATTACAGAGACTATTTTGGTATCTTGGCCAGAAGCTGAAGCATCTTTCCTTCTTGGATAGACTTTGCTTGCAGCAGCCATTGCAGGCCCTTCGTGGCCTCTTTCTGGAGCCTGCAAATAACCTGGGTGTTTAAATTGGGGTCAGTGTATACTTGATCCTGCTGCACATGCTGATGTCATGTGTACCAGGCTGCTATAATCCGGCAAAGAAATCCAGTCAGGTACAAGGACCATTTGGCATTCTCTTCTTGTAACAGAGGCACCATTCTGGCTTAGCCCCAGCCGGCACGCCCGCTGCAGGCCCAAGGGCTCTGGTTACATTCCGTTAATGGCCACTGAACCCATGATGGATTTGAATACAAAGGCAACCAGCCACTCGCAGCATCAGTTCAAGCCCCGTCAAAGTTAATGGGGCTTGTGCGTTGACGAAAAGATTGCCCGATAGCGGACTTTCAGTCCCAGTTCCAGCTCCTCTACTTATTTTATAGACCACATGGGAGATGGCATAGGGAGATAAGGTACCATTTTGCAAAGGGGAGGGGGAATGAAAGTGAGCCTGAAGGTCTGTTTTGGAAAACACACAGGTGCTGAGTGTAAACAGAGACAGACTCCTGTCTAGACAGTGTGCTGCAGGTCTACGAAAGGGAACTGCAAAAGAGCACCTCTAGCTCCCTTGAATGATGGCTATTCATGAATTTTAGCATTCAGCATTTATATAGGAGCTGCACTTAAAAGAGACCAAACTGGCTAGACCAGTAAGGTGATTGACCTCTTCCAAACACTTTATCAAAAGGGTGTACATTCAGGGGGATGAAGTCACCGATGTTTTTATCCAAACATTGTCTGCGATTGACTTTTATCTCTTGCGCCTTTCACTTGGGACCCAAAGAGAGCTCAGAAAAAAATGCTCAGGTTCTTGGTGAAGAGTGACAGAAGTGTGACTTGTTGCATTTTAATGTTCACTGTTCATTAACTGAAAATAACTTGACGAGCTTCTATTTTTTGGACTGCACACAGACAATTGTGTCTGTGAACGAACAGGGGCAATTTCTTCCTTAGCACTCCTATGACATTAATCCTACAGCCAGGATCAGTAGTTTGGTAACTGTACAAACATAGGACACATTCCAGTCCCTGCTGGCAGAAGCGCAAGCCATAGAAGCGATACTAGGAGCTGTCTGTGTCCTGATGCAGTTCCTGGGTGCAGCATAAATTTGAGGGTCCTCCAGTGGTATCCCAGGGTGCCTGGTTTGAGGAGGCAAAGGTCACACTGCTTCCCCCTTGGGTGCTCAGCAGAACCCCATATGCAGTCTTCTTCTGTCTGAAATGTCAGAGGGATCGATGCTATCAATGTGTGGTCTGTATGAGAAGAATAGGGAGGGAGGAGTTGAGAGGCCTTATTTGCTTCCCAGGGGCTATAGCAGGTGGGTGAGATCACAGTGCCCTTCACCACCAGGGCAGGCCAACATCACCACTGGCCACACCAGTTCCTGTGGACATTGAGGCCCAGCCTACCCAATCCCTTCCCTTGGCCTATAGACTCTGGTAGAAGTGTATGGCAGAGATCTGTACTTTCAATGTTTAAGTTGTATCTTTAACTCAATGTCTTTTCTAAAAATTTAACATATCTTTAGGTATTGTACATAATATAGTTTTAAAACCAATGAGTCTTCTCTGCCTTGGTAGCTAGTTGGTGACCTGGGCACAGTAGTTGTGTACCATACCCAGAACCAGGTCTGCCAAGAGCATAGTGAACCTCTAGGCAAAGATCCCCTTACCTCTTTCCTACGCACACCACCCAGACTCACTTCATGGGGGGGGGGGGAATGACTGTCCTGGCTCCATAGACACCCTCAAGGTGATCACAGCCTCTACAGTCTCCCCCCACCACCACAATCTACCCTTCTTGGTAGTCCTACCCAGAACATAATTGGCAAAACTGTGCCCATAATGGGGGGAGAGGTTACCCTTGTTGCTGAGGAAAGGCCATCCTGTTGTACTAACTAAATGAAAGTGATGACTCTGACGAACCAGGTTGCAATCAGACTCTAGTCTAGTCAATATCATGTCTAATGAAAACTTTAAAAATAGAAAATGTTCAATATGGGGGTATGGGTGGGGTCCTCCTTTTTTTTTTTTAATGAAGTTTGAAAAAATAAGCCAACATGGTTGAAGTGGCAAGACAGTACTATGGGGAATTAGTGGTCTTGCACTATTTCTTTTAAAGAGTTGTACAAATAAATTGTAAATAAATTGATGTACAGACATGCTTTACTGTACTAAAAGTGACAAGAATTTGCTTCAGGCCTGGGGGAGGGGAACAAGTTATCTGTCCCAGGGAAATCACAGGCTGTGCCCAGTTAAGTCCATGCCACAGATATGCGCACATCTATTGTAGCCATGAATTACTCGCTAGGGAGCTATCCTTTCCTTTCGGTCTGATATTGCTTGAAGACCTTGAAAACGGGCAAAACTGTAAATCATTGCAAACTGGGTATGTTTCCCCAATACCCAGTATTCTTTGCCCTTAATGAGTTCTTATAGAATCATTGATACAGTCCATAACAGCTCAAGAAAAGAAACTGGTATTAGCACAGAATTCAAGCTTCCTGAAAAATCTTACCTTTCATTTCAAAAGAAAGCAAGTTTCTAGTCCTCAGCAATGTAGCTTTAGAACGTGGACAGTGACAAAATCTCAGAAGCAATATTTCTGAGGAGAACTGAGGTGCATGTCTGGGTGCTCTCTTTATATCATTCTTTGTCCCTCTGTAAGTAGCTAAATGCAAGACATGCAAACTTGCTTGGTAACTGGAGCTCATTCATAAGCACATGTAAATAAATCTATAAATATGTACAATCTTAACTAAAGGGTTGAAAGGAAACAAAAAAACATCTAGCCCAAACCACTACCTCATCAGCCCAACCCAATTGCATGCCAAAGGTCTATCTCTGTTTTCCATAGTAGCCAATGAGATGCCTCTAGGAAGCCTATCAGCAGGGTATGGAAACAGTAGCCATCCTATGTTGCTTCCCCCCCTCACCACTACCTTTGAACATGTAGGCTCCATTTATTTATCATGGCAGTTGATAGAGCTGTCCTCCATGAATTGTCTAATATCTTTTAAGTGACTGGCCTCACCACACCTTGCAGTAGCAAATGGGCAAGATGGATGGTGCTAGTGGAAAGTGCTCTCAAGTCACAGCTGATTTATAGTGACTGTGGGGTTTCCAAGGCAGGAGACATTCAGAGGTGGTTTGCCATTGCCTGCCTCTACGTAGTGACCCTGGACTTCCTTGGTGGTCTCCCATCCAAATGCTAACCAGGGCTGACCCTGCTTAGCTTCCAAGAAAGGTTGGATAATCCAGGTCAAGGCGGAAAGTAAGAGGCAAATATCTATGCATTGAGCTGCAAAGGTGGACTGTGGCTCCGTGATAAAGCATCTGCTTTGCATGGCAGAGGTCCCGGGTTCAATCCCCGGCATTTCCAACTAAAGAGATCAGTTAGAAGGTGATGTACAACACCACTGTCTGAGACCTTAAAAAGTTGTTATTCGTCAGAGTTGACAGTAGCAACCTTGAATGACCAATCATCTGACTTGGTATCGGGTCATTTCGTAGAAAAAGAGGTGCAGGAGCTGATTAGCATAACTCATTAGCATATGCCACACCCCCTGACATCACCAGCCGAATGTCAGTTTCAGCCCCATTATACCCTATGGGCAATTGAAGTCAATGGCAAAAACTCATAGGGTATATGAGGGGCTGGAGGAGAGGGGGTTTGAGGGAGAGATTCCAAACTTGCAGGGTAGCTGCTGGGGCCACTCCCCGAAATACCCACCAAGTTTCAAGAAGATTGGACCACGGGGTCCAATTCTATGGGCCCCCAAACAGATTGCCCCATCCCCTCCATTGTTCTCTATGGTGGGAAAAAACATTACTTTTTTCCCACCATAGACAACAATGGAGGGAATGGGGGCAACCTGTTTGGGGGGGCGTAGAATTGGACCCCCTGGTCCAATCTTCTTTAAACTTGGAGGGTATTTCGGGGAGGGGGTCCAGCAGCTACCGGGCAAGTTTGGAGCCTCTCCCTCAAACTCCCTCCCCTCCAGCCGCTTTTAAAACCGCCACTGAATTTCGGCGGCAATTCAGCGGCAGGCCGAATCAGATCAGAGAATCTGATTAGGCCTGTGGCTGCTCTAGTGGCCACTCCTGGGCTGGCGAAGCTCCGCTCCACCTAGCTCCGGCCCCAAATGACCCCTGCTTGGTACAAAACAGTTTCATGTATGTTCAAGTAGTACAGCATCAGTCAGCTGACTGTCCAAATTGTGGGGGATGGGCAGAAGCAGAAAGGAATCCTGAGCAAGGGAGTGGGATTCATTTGTATCTTTTTTTGAGAAAACCCACCAGGAATATCACACTGATATTTGGGTTTATATTTAATCATTTATTTATTATCTTGGAAATGTGCTGTAATTTTGTTGTAAACAGTTCCGGACCAGTCTGAAAATTGTTGTAGAAATTGCGACTCTAAAAAATACCTTCTAAAACGTGCAGAAATCTGGATGTGTGTCATGACAGAATTGGTTTCTGGATTCTATAAAATACAAAACAGACCCTTAACTATTGCCCTAGTGTGCTAGTGAGCATTTTGTGCTATGTATGAACTTGGAGCTGCTTCTGATTATATTTGTGAATTGAATGGGTTCATAATTTCATAATTATATAGATATATATACATATATACACTTTAAAATTAATTTTGTGATCATCGTTACAGAAATATGGCATAATTTGTTATACATCAAATTATATCATTTAAAGTGGTTAAATAATTGTTACTCGGTGTTTGGTATTTTTCTGTCTGTCATCCCTACACTCTGGTCCCTTGTTTTTGCCTAGGATTGCATGGAAAGATGCCTAAATTCTTTGAAAACCTGAACCTACAAAATAACACCATGCAGCATTTGTTTTATTTGTATACAGAATCTGAGTGTCCATCTTTGGAACCAGCACTTACATTTCTGATGCAGTCCTCCTTACAGTTATGTGGCCTGGGTTGCTCACCAATTTGTTTGTTTTGTTCAAGAGATTTATACCTTGCCTTTCTGCTTTAGAAAGGAGGCTTTGAAACAGAATTATGATTCTATTGTACCATCTAAATTGCACTCCCACTTAACTGAATTGCTAACTATGTTACCACTTAATTTACCCATAACAGTTTAATACTCGTATATTAGCAAGCTCAACAGAACATTGTTCCAAACCACAAATTGATATTATCAGCTTTCTGCTGTCATCTATGATCTGTGGTGCGATACAAGCCAAAGGAGAATGAGTGGGTAAGGAACAGGCACCTCCAAGGAGCCCCATTTTTCTCGTTTGGTTGGTGCTTAGCAAGAAATATACGGAGCCATAAAACACCCGGACCAATTTTGATCACTGCAAAGACAACTCAAATGGAAGATGCATGTGAGAGAGAAGAATCCTGCCAAGATGGAAATGAGGAACACAGATGACTGAAACAGGAAAAAATGACTTGCGCAAGAGACATAAGACAAACAGAGGGGAGATCAAAATGATGAACTATTTTCCTTTCCTGCCGTGCTTGCTAGTCCCTTTGTGTGTTGAGGACAATTATTTTAACATTAAGATCTTCGACGTGGTCTCTGTGCTTCACACCATGGGTTTCTGCGCCTGCGCAGGAATTCATTGGTATCTGAAAGCTTTAACGGATTTTCGCGCCCAGAGCCTCCGGGCATGCGCGGAGCCCCGCGCGCATGCCCAGAGGAGCCGGGCGCGGACATCCCGCCAGTTCTCTTCTGACCGCCGCGCAGCTAGTCGCTTTTTTCGTCGGTTCAGATTAGTTCTTTGAAAGCTCTTCATTCTCTTCGTTTTTGACATCGGACTGTTTTTGACAACTCTTTCGGATCTTTACCTGGACTTGGCGACCGGAATTTCAGGGAAGTTTACTTCCAAAACCTCACCCCCCCCACACCCCCTCACCTCAGCGCTCATCTATGAATCTGTGGGGGTGCTTCAAATGTTGTGCCTCCTGTGGCGGCAAACTCGCAGCACCAGACGGTCACTCATTGTGTATACTCTGCCTGGGGGAATCGCACCGCCCGGATTCGTGCCAACATTGTGCTAAGTTTTCGAATCAGACCAGGAAAAACAGAGCAGCCCGGGTTAGGGTAGCACTCCTGGAAGCGGCGCTCCGCCCGTCCACACAGAAGTCCCCCGATATGGACATGTCGGCATCAGCATCGACAGCAAGACCGCCTACAGCGAGACCGCCTATTCCGAGACCGATGTTGGACACAGGGACGACAACAGCTAAACGGCTGGCTCCGCCGCAATCTTCGGCGTCCACGCCCGTTAAAAAGAAGAAAAAAGATAAGACAGAGAAACGTCTTAAAAAATCGGGTCCCAGTAAGCCCCGCTCTAAGGGCCGGGACGTCGATCCCCCTCCGATCGATGTGGTAGAACAGCCGCAGTCAACACCGGCAGTCCGTCCGTCGTCGACACCGATGTCGACGGGAATAGTTCATCTCTTAGACTCCCCCATCAGGGAGCCTGATGTGCATTTACCACAAGACATCATCGATACCGAGATTTTTTCAGGCCCACCTTACGTCTCGGGATCACAGCACCGAGACAGATCGGGAGAGGGCTCTTTGATATCTTCACGACACTCGATCTCCTCGGAAGACAGAAGATCCACTCGACCGGCCACGGAAACCCAACGTCGATCCCCGGCGCCTCGGTCTCCGTATCGACCACCATGTGAAATTGATAGATGCCATGATCGGCAGGCGAGATCTCCATCGCGCCATCCTCGATACCCATCTCCGCATTGGGAAGCTGAACACCACCGATATCGACCGTACTCCACTATGACGCAGTGGCACCCTCCCTACTGTCCAAGCTGGGATAGACCAACGTCACACCGCTCGCATTCCCCTCGATACTACTACCCTACAGCAACGGTCTCTAAGCCACCCGAAGAACCATCAAGAGGACAGCATGATCAACATCGACACCGATCCCGATCACCGCAAGACGACCATAGGCACCCTCCTGCTTCGATGCCACAGACACACATATTGGCACCAACACCGACACCACTGCAGATCCCAGTGACGGAACCTCCAATCATACCACAGCAGGTGTCTGACTCCTCGGAGGGAGATTTGGAGGGAGATGAATCTTCCCCGCACAGCTCCCCGGCTCATCCATCACCAGACCCGGACACTTCTCAAAATCTCCCGATATCACCATCGGAGGACAACCCTGCTTATGGAGAGTTGATCAAGCGTATGGCACATACTCTGGGAATAGCTACGGTACAGCCGACTCCGACATCACAGACCCAGTTTTTGATATTGTCCAAATGGATACATCAACATCAGTAGCTCTCCCCATGTTCTCTGTTTTGCTGCAAACAGTAAAGTCACAATGGGACAAACCGGCATCAGCACCGGTATCGACCCGCAGGCTTGACCACATGTATTGCCTGCAAGAAGTGGATCTGGAATTCTTACATACTCACCCGAAGCCCAATTCCATGGTGGTCACTTCATCCGCCCGAACCAAAAAATCGCACTCTACACCATCAGACAGAGAGAGCAGGAAACTAGACTCCTTCGGGCACCGTTTTTATTCTACAGGGATTTTGGGCCTGAAGACGGCCAATTATTTAGCGTGTATGGGATGTTACCAATACGCTCTATGGGAAAGGATGTCTGAACACATCGCGTCTCTCCCAGACAAAAGAAGACTACCGGCAAGACAGGTTCAGAAGGAGGGCCTCCTTCTAGCCAAGCAACAGATCAACTCTGCGAAACACTCATTAGATGCTGCCTCTAAGACCATGTCGTCAGCCATAGCTCTGCGCAGACACTCCTGGCTGCGCACTACCAATTTGCAATACGACACAAGATCACTGGTTGAGGACCTACCATTTGATGGCCAGGGCCTGTTCCATACGACGATGGACACGGTCCTTCAAGATATGGACAAAAGCATAAAAGCGTCAAGAACCTTGGGAGTTTCTGCCCCACTATCCAGACAGTTTAAACCACGCTCTTGGACAAGACCATGGTACAGACGCCAATCGTCGAGATCATCCCCCGAACGGACCTGGCGTCCTAGAACATCGCCGAATACACACTGCCCACAGTATTTTGGCAAGCAGAAGACATCATCAGGTCCTCCCACGGGACGCCAAAAGTGTACGCGCCCCTCCAAACAGGGCCTTTGACTTCCCGATAACTCCAGGCCCCACCACCCGCCTAGCCCAATTTCTCCATGCATGGCAGGAGATCACTTCGGATGCGTGGGTGCTGTCCATAATTGCACAAGGTTACTTCATAGAATACTCCCAAAAACCTCCCTCAGGATCCTTAGTAGCCACACCACCTTCCCCAATACTCCTGGAGGAAATAGCCACCTTACTCCGCAAAGAGGCAATAGAACCAGTGCCTGCGCACCAACGGCTGAAGGGATTCTTCTCCCGATATTTCACAATCCCCAAAAAAGACGGAGGCACCAGGCCGATCTTAGATCTCAGGAATCTCAACACCTATGTAAAATGCAGAAAGTTTCGTATGGTCACGCTTCGATCAATCCTCCCGTTACTCAAACGAAATGCCTGGATGGTCACATTGGACTTGCAGGACGCGTACTTTCACGTCACAATCGCACAGCTGCACAGGAGATTCCTCAGGTTCTCTGTAGGAAACCAAAAATACCAATACAAGGTCCTTCCATTCGGACTCTCCACAGCCCCAAGGGTATTTACAAAAGTGATAGTCATAGTGGTAGCCCACCTGAGACTGCAAGGCATACAAGTTTTCCCTTATCTGGACGACTGGTTAATAGTAGCGAACTCCAAACACCTCCTAGAGGACCACGTCCGACAAACTCTGATCCTCCTCGCACGATTGGGCCTGCTAATCAACAAGGAGAAATCCCATCTGACACCATCCCAGAGGGTAACCTTCATTGGAGCAATATTGGATTCCACAACCCTCCTGGCTTACCTTCCAGAAGACAGGGCTACCACCATTGCTACCCTGTCGGAAAAGGTCAAACTCAAACCTTCCTCAACGGCCCTCACAATACAACAACTGTTGGGACTTATGGCGGCCACCACGTCTGTTCTGACATTCTCATGACTCCGAATGCGACCACTACAAATGTGGTTTATACGAGTATTCCGTCCTCAACGGGACCTTCAATCCGTCCTACTATTTCCACCGGAACACGTCAAAGACTCACTCACTTGGTGGATGAATACAACCAACCTTTGCCAAGGAGCCCCATTCCACCTGCCAACACCCAAATGGACACTGACTACAGATGCGTCCCTTTGGGGTTGGGGCGCGCACCTACAAGGTCAGTCGACAGGAGGTCCATGGAGCCTCATGTTCCGCCACAGACACATCAACCAACTAGAGATGCAGGCAGTCATCTATGCCCTTCAGTCATTCTTGCCCACGATAGCACGAAGCTGTGTACAACATGACAGTTGTAGCATACATAAATCGTCAAGGAGGGACTGTCTCCAGATCAGTATGCAATCTCGCTATGGCCCTGTGGGACTGGTGTCTAAAGGAAGGGATCTTCCTCAGAGCTATGCACATCCCAGGGACTCACAACACCACCGCAGACCTCTTAAGCAGAGGGAATGCATACCACCACGAATGGGAACTATCCCAACCATACCTCACCCACATATTTCGATTGTGGGGACACCCGAGAGTAGATGTCTTTGCGACAAGACACAATACGAAATGCCCCCTATTCTGTTCACAAGGACGAGCCGACCCAGCCTCACTAGGAGACGGCCTCCTAGTCTCCTGGAACAGAGACTTCCTGTACCTCTTCCCACCGATCCCGCTCCTCGCCAAGGTAGTCAGAAAGATACTGCAAGAGGAGGCGAACTGCATACTACTAGCTCCATGGTGGCCAAGGCAACCATGGTTCCCAATACTCTTATCTCTCTCTCGAGGCCACTTCCTTCATCTTCCCACGGAAGTAGACCTCCTGTCAATCTCCAACTCCACGATCCTCTACTACGACGTGCCACACCTGAAGCTAACAGCATGAAGAATCTTCCCACGGGATTCTCTAACAGAGTGTCCAATGTCCTCTTGAATTCAAGAAGGCCGTCTACCAGACAATCATATGCTTATAAGTGGGCCCGCTTCTCTACCTCTGTAAGAGACCGAACAGAGTCACCGACATCGGCTGGTTTACCACTTATCTTTGATTTCCTCCTTTCCCTCAGGGAATCAGGACTATCACACTCTTCCGTCCGTGTCTATCTTGCTGCTATCTCAGCATTCCACAACAGAGTGGATAGCTTTTCTGTTTTTACCCACCCACTGTCCAAAAAGTTTATAAAAGGACTCTTACAGTTATATCCCCCAGTCAAGCCTCCTACACTGCTATGGGATTTGCCTTTAGTTCTCCGCCAGCTAACCAGGCGACCGTTTGAACCACTGTCTACTTGTGACCTCCATCTTCTATCTTGGAAGACAGCGTTCTTGGTAGCGATTACATCTGCAAGACGGGTGGGAGAGATTCTAGCCTTTAGGCATGACACTCCATACCTTTCCTTTCTACCCAATGGAGTCCGACTCATGCCAGACATATCTTTTCTCCCTAAAGTACTCTCGGAATTTCACTTACACTCTGAAGTATTCCTCCCCGACTTCTTTCCCAGCTACTCCTCGGACCAAGAACGTCTGATGCATACACTAGACGTTAAAAGGGCAATTCTCTTTTATTTACAACGCACTAAAGCCACTAGGAAATCACCACGGCTGTTTGTTGCATACGCACCTAATAGATTGGGCACACAGATCACATCCAGGAGGTTATCTTGATGGATAGTGCAATTAATAACACTATGTTACCAGCTGGCACGTACTGAGCTCCCAGGCCCAATACGTGCGCATTCCACCAGGGCCATTTTGACCTCCACAGCGTTCCTCAAAGGCTTGGCCCTGACTGACATTTGCAGAGCAGCTACCTGGATCACCCCGAATACGTTCATCAAACACTACGCCCTAGACACCAGGGCGTCGGACAGAACGGCTATGGGGAGACTCATCCTTTCATCCACTGAGAAGTGATAGCCTGCACACACCCACCACCAGGTAGGTCACTGCTCGTTAGTCTCCCATGGTGTGAAGCACAGAGACCACGTCGAAGATAAACAGGTTGCTTACCTGTAACTGATGATCTTCGAGTGGTCATCTGTGCATTCACACAACCCGCCCATCCTTCCCCGCTACTGCTAGGCTCTCACTTCACATGGTAGTGGCGGTCAGAAGGAACTGGCGGGATGTCCGCGCCCGGCTCCTCTGGGCATGCGCGCGGGGCTCCACGCATGCCCGGAGGCTCTGGGCGCGAAAATCCGTTAAAGCTTTCAGATACCGATGAATTCCTGCGCAGGCGCAGAAACCCATGGTGTGAATGCACAGATGACCACTCGAAGATCATCAGTTACAGGTAAGCAACCTGTTTTTCTCCCTTGTGTCTGTTGCCTTTTTTCATAGATCTCGGGTGAAAAATCTTCCTGTATAGTAAGATTCCTGGGGTGTGTGCCGTTCTCTGACTGCAGAATTTGGCAGTTAGCGTAACATTCTTGCAGAAAATATTCAAGGAAATAAAACACCCAGAAATAGAGCTAGTGCTATATCTCCTCGAATTGGATAGTTCCCTTGGGGAGCATACAAATGTTACATGCACGTTTTTACATGAAAGCTCTGTGGTTTTCATTTATACAGCTCCTCCTTTCTCTGACTAGTTTTTATGCTTTAATTATTTACACTTGTTTTAAAAGGAGGAGGAGGAGGAAAACACTACCAGCTAAATCGTTACTCAGCTGAAATCCTGATCTGGAGCTGCTACTATTCTGGAGCAGGGTCTTCTGTCCAAGGCCTTGCCTCAGATTTCTCGTGTCTTGAAGGAGCAAGTTACAGAGACCAGGCACACTGGTGGTGCTCTCTCTTGTTGCATGCGGCTCATTGCCATGCCATCAGGATGCAGAGAGTGACAGCAGATCAAGTGCAGCCCACTTTGGTCTGGTGGTGAACTCTATTGAGGGAATACCTGTAAAGGGTACCCAAGACCAACAAACTTTTAGCAGCATCCTAAAATTCTGTGAGGATAAGTGCTTTTGAGTTCATGGTGAGCTTATCAGCACCATTTTTGTTATTTCAGTTGAAATAAGTCTGCAATTCCTTGGTACCTCTTAGATGTGAGAGTGGTCTCCTAGATATTCCAAAGTGGGATCTCAGGGTTTCTGGGAGAGGGTTTGTCTCAGAGCAGAGTTAACTGGAGGAAACTAACCCCTGGACATTTCAACTTGGCCTTTGGTTCTGGCACAATGGTTATACGTCAGCAGACAGCAAAGCTCTTCTTGCTAGGTCTCAGTCCTTCTTACCCAGTTCCCAAAACCACATTCAGTATGGAATCCTTGCAGTGCTCGCTCTCTTTCTTTCTCTCTCTCTCTCTCTCCCCCCCCCCTCACACACAGGCACACACACTTTCCCCCCATATAAATATTTTTAAAGATAAATACTGTAGGTGAATTTTGGCAGAACTGGTTTTCTTCTATCAATTTTAAATGTTTCAGTTGTGACTTGTAAGCCTCCTTGAGCCCTGAGGAAAGGTGGAGTATAAATATATAAACAAATAAATGGTTCTCTTATCCCCCTAACCCAGTCCTAACACTGTTTCTTCCCCTATTCTGAGAATTACTGACCCCTCTGCCATCGCTTCATGCTGAAGACATCAACTTGAAGATTGGCCATCACAGTCTGATATTCTGGGCTGGTTCCACAGATGTCTGAACATTACAGTCACCCAACATTTGACGACTTGCAGCAGAATATGTCAGCTGCCTTCACTGAAAGGCACTGCATGCAGCAACGTGAAAGTTCCAGCCAGGAGAGATTATTGTGTGATACACATAAAAACAGGCCATTAGCTGACACTACAGCCATCTAGCGATGACCATGCTTGCATGGACAGGCCCTGATGCGGGAGTTAATTCGGCCAGTGAAAGGGACCTGGGTTGTCTGTGTTCACAGCTTTTGGACCCTTCCTTGCAAAACATCTGGGCCTTAAACCTTTGTCACTCCCATTCTGTCCCAGCACACTCTCATCTTTGTGTTTTGGTGCTTGCCAGAAAGTGTTAAAACAATTATGACTAGTGCTTTTTAAATTAATGATTTGTGTAATTTTAGAGTGGAAGCAATTGTGGTGGAGGAGAAGGAGACTGATAGAGAACATGCCTGGCCCTGAATTTGGTAAAGAAAAGCTTAGCAGCAAGAACATTAACCACACTGCAAACCAAGCTGTTATGCAGATACTTATGAACAGAGATTACCCAGTTTTGCTAGAATTTTGTTTGAGTCCAGTGGCACCTTTAAGACCAACAAAGTTTTATTCAAAGTAAAAAAAAGAAAAGAATAAAACCTTTTTGGTCCTAAAGGTGCCACTGGACTCAAACTTTGTTCTGCTGCTTCAGACCAATATGGCTACCCACCTGAGTCTATCTTGCTGGAACTCAAAGATGGTTAAACAGTTCTCTGAGGAATGTGGGTGAAATGCCGTGCCAGCATGTCACTGTCTTTGCTAGCGCTCTGCCCCTATTTATTCCATACCAATAAGCAAGATAAAGTAATGCCCTTCAGCAGTAGTCAAACATAAGAAAACAGGAACAGGGAAAGAACCTAACCACTCTCCCCTCCAGAATCCCACACTATTCCAAGTTTAGCTTGAGATGGATCTCTCCAATGAGATATGGCTTCCCCCCCCCCCAACCACCTTTGCCATCATCAAGAGAGGAAAGACTCATTTACATCCATATCCTCTTCAGTTCATTTGATTTTGCTGTCTTGAGATGTGACTGTTTCTGCCATTTGGCTGTTAACTTGCTGGGAGGAAGAGTCCCCACCACCACCACTGGAGAGTCATCCCTTGACCCAAGACTGACTGGGAGCTGGTATAGTCAAGACAGGCTGCCTGTTTCTTCTTGGTGCCCTTGCTCAGACAGTGGCAGAGGGCAATACCTGATGTTTTGTCCCTCTGGTCTGTTCCTCCAGTGGGGATCGTGGGCACTCAATGAAATTGCTGAGCAGTCGGGTTAGAACAGATAAAAGGAAGTACTTCTTCACCCAACAAGTGATTAACAGCCACAGGAGGTGGCGGCGGCTACAAGCATGGGAATTCAAGAGGGAATTAGATAAACATATGGAGCAGAGGTCCATCAGTGGCTATTAGACACAAGGTATAGATAGGAACACTCGGTCTGGGGCAAGTGATGCTTTGTATTCTTGGTTCTTGGGGGGGGGGCGACAATGGGAGGGCTTCTAGTGTCCTGGCCCCACTGCTGGACCTCCTGATGGCACCTGGTATTTTTGACTAATGTATGACAGAGTGTTGGACTGGATGGGCCACTGGCCTGATCCAACATTGGCTTCTCTTATGTTCTTATGACATCAGCAGGCTCATTTATTGTAACCTGGATCTGGTCTAGTGATATATAAAAGAGAAGGCTGGGTCTGATTTGTCAAGCACAAATTGTGTGTAGTGTAGTGGAGCTGAATCTTCCCAGCAACTGCTGCTTTCCTCCCTGTAGCTTCTTTCCCCCTCCCTTGAGCACTTTTCACCAGGTTACGGTCTTTGGTATTGGAGTTCGGCTGAGGAGAAAAGTGTGTGTGGGGGGGGGCAGACAGACCACAGAGAAGTATGCTGTGGGCAGGGGTAAAGCTTCACATGTCACTTACCCACATGTCTCTTTTGCTTTAAAAGGAGATGCACATATATCCCTCAGCCACTTTGTATGTCACTGGAGGCAGACCTAAGTTTAAGCAAACAAGTCTCTTGCCACAACATGAGATCTAGTTTGGTTCTGTGCAATCTAGCAAATGAAGCTGAAGGCTAAGGTACAGCCTTTTTCCCTGTTGAGTTTTTATGCATACATCGCACTTTATTCCATGTAGGAGCATTCAAAAACACAACACATGTACTCTTCACAGTCTGAAATTATATAGTATTTGATGTGAAAGGGGTTTGTCATTTGATTTTGATGGATGTGTGTCTTGGCCCTTTAACGTAAGATAGTCAAAAGGTAGCTGTGAATGACCAAGTCCTGTAGTTCACCTTTACTTCAGCCACACACTCAATAGGCAGCCTTCGACAAATCATTCTCTCTTTCACTCCCAAACTCAATCAAGAAGATTATAATCAGGGCTTTTTTTGTAGAAAAAGCCCAGCAGGAACTCATTAACATAATAGGCCACACTCCTGACAGTGCAACTCCCTCTCAGGCTTGGCTTCCCCAGGTGCCCCGTGGCTTGCAGGGCTCATGCAGAACCCAAGGGAAGGAAGGCAGTTTCTGGATGGGCTTCTCCAGGCGCCCCATGGCTTGCAAGGCACCTGGGGAACCCGAGGGGGGGGGGGGGGCTGTAGGCATGGCCAACTCAGAAGCCAGCCGGAACTCTGTTCCTGTGCATTCCTGCCCAAAAATAGCCCTGATTATAATACTGACCTACTTTATAGTGTTGTTTTAAGGATTTCTGAGACAAGTATAGTAGTATGTGAAACACTTTGAATGTCTAAAAAATATCATAGTAAGATGGTGTGCTAATCATGAAAGAAGCAAAACCAGGCAGGTTTGCATAGACAAACAAGGGGTTTCGGCACACTTGGTGGGCTGCCCAAGATATATGGAGAAATATGACTGTAAAGTAACCAGAAAGGACCCCCTCAATGGCCTGATTGGGTCTGAATGTGTTCCAGGAGGCGGAGAATTGGAGAACAATTGGAAATTGGTTTAAGGGGAGAAACTGATCTACTCAGACCCCTGAAGGCTAATAGGATCCTGGAGTGGAGATTTTCAAACTGAATGTCCTTCCCACTGATTGCTTCATGAACTCTCTCTAACAGCAAATTTGATGGTCTGGTCCTGAGATTATCGCCAGGCAGCAAAACAGGCCCATGCACAGATAAGATAGGGGTTCTTCTGCATACTGTTTGTGTGTGTGTGGAGGAATTCTGAACATTACCTTTTAAATGAAAAAAAAAGAATAGAAGTTTCCCCAAAATATCTTGATGAGTATTGAGCATATGCTAGGACTCACAGAATGCTGAGAGCAGGTGACATCAGTTAAGGGGGGGGGGGGGCAGGGAGAAAACAGTAGGGGATGGGGAAATTGACCTGCTTGGACTGATAAGGACTTACAGTGTCCTGGAAGAGAAATTTGGGTCAGGGAGAAATTTCCCAATTACTTATTTCCCTACCCTGTGATTTCTTTGCGGGCTCCCACTTTGTACTTCATAAGTGCAAAGCATTATTGTTATGAAGTCAGGAATCAGTGTACCTCAGCTGCTTCTGGTACTGGAATGAATACGGGACACTCTTTTGTGTGTGTATATTTTAAGGCTATTCTAATGCTTAAGGATATTTTCCTCTCCATCTCAAACAATAATGTTGAATTTGGGGACTATTTTTATAGAGAGAGGTTTATTTTCACACTTCTCCAGTGATTTTCCAGAAAGCAGTGAAACTGCTGAGGGGGAAATCAAAGACAATGGGGTCTGAGGCACTGCGAGGTAGACACAATGGGGCAGACAGAAATGTGACACAGGTCATATACTCACTGCTGTTTAACTCACTGCTGTTTATGTGAGCACTCTTGGGAGTTAACTGCACAGAAAATGGGGGGGTGGATTTCTTTGTTTTTGAGGTGAAAAATGAAACTTTGTCTTGTTTTCCTCCTTTCTGTTTACTTGCAGCTAGGCTTTAAAGTTGGCTGACAAATTTCTGTGGTGCAGTTGAAAAGACAGAATGTGTTTGATATTACAGTCGAAACTCATTCCTGAAACTTTTTCTTTTTACTGCAATGTAGTAATATAGAACAGAAGAAGTGGTGAAATCTATAGGGTGAAAACCCTTCTAAATGGTGAGAATGCATATAGAACATTTGTGTGGGTTTTTTGCTTACCTCTGCGTGATCACTTTCCGGGCCATTTAAAACCATACAGTCTTTGTCCCTCTCGTGTGAGGTATGTTGGTTTTGGGGTCTTCAGATAGATCTGAAATGAGGGTGGGGATTTGAGGTAAAGGCTGTTGACATCACAAAGTACTTTTTGCCGCAAGCAGGAATAATCCCCTATGCATTTCTTAGAGGAAACAGACATTTCTCCCATGTTAAAGGTTGTAGATTCCTTGGTGCCATGTATTAAGTTCCTCTCCCTCTCAGCTCTGACAATACCACTCTCACCCACATTGACAAAGTTCCTCTCCCTGGTGAAGGGTTTCAGATACAGCTTGCAGATGGTCAGCTTGCCCTCTGTAAGGCTATTCATCACAGTAGTCTCTCTAACATAGGGAGAGATCTAATTCTTGCTTTCTTCTTTCTTTCTCTGCAATCTCAACTTATACTTTAAACTTTCCCCCCTCCCTTCCAAGAGCAGAGGTTTTTGCTGCACATCCTCTGGAAGGAATCCCTTTTACCAAAAACAACATCCCCCTCGCCCAATAATGGGTGTCAAATATCTGTAGTAGATAGTGTTGCCAACCTCCAGGTGGTGACGAGATCTCCTGGGATTATAATTGATCTCCAGGCAACAGGGATCTGTTCACCTGGAGAAAACGGCCACTTTGGAAGGTGGAGTCTATGACATTATACCATGTTGAAGTCCCTCCCCTCCCCAAACCCTGCTGTCCTCAGGCTTCACCCCCAAAATCTCCAGGTATTTCCCAGCCTGGAGCTGGCAACCCTAGTAGCAGAAATCTGAGATCCAGATGCACTTGGGCCTATGGTCAATGAGGGGATATTGAGAAGTTCAGGTGAGGGGAAAAATGGTTTCCTCAGCACTCACACTCCAGGAAACTAACTTGATCAGGCATGAATGATTAGATCAGAGCTGGCTTCAGTTTTTGGGGGGCCTTGATAAAACATGCATAGTGGATTCCCCCCCTCTGGTAGTATCTATTTACATGGAGTTGTTGCTGCCTGTGATGCTAGCAGTTGTTCCTTTCTGCCATCCATGTATTCATCTAGAAAGCCTCCACTGTCTGCAACAGAGGGGTGGGGGTTAGGCTCAGCTCCCTGTTACCAACAGCCCTTGGTCACGTGATCAAATGACAGTGGCAGAGAGCAGCAACAAGAGCAGGTCAGGGGTCACAGGGAGGGCAGTGTTTCATGGGTGCTGGGACCTTGGTGGTACCAGATGGTCAATGAAGTCAATGGACTTAAAAGGGTATCCCTCTATTTTAGGTTGCACTGTTGCGCTTCTTACAAATGGTAGCTAGTCTATATTAGTTTTTTTTTTCTTTAGCTATGTTTGATGTCAAAAAGGCTGTTTGTTTGTTTTTAAGTCTAGGGAGGCCTGCCCCACATGCTGAGAATTACAGAGCTAGAGAGAAGACTGAAGACTGACATGATACTAAACATCTTTTTCTCCCCCTCACACCTGAAAAACATACCCATGTCTTGAAGTAGTTTAGTTTTATTGTCCAATTAGTTACTTACAGGGCTATCCTAAGCAGAATTACACCTTTATTTTATTTTGAATATTTCTATACTGTCTCTTCCAAGTCCTGCTCAAGGCCTTTTAAAGCCTTTAATAGACCTAGCAGGGTGTAACTCTGCTTAGGATGGCCCTCTGATTCCTAGGCTACCAAGTACAGAACCTACTTTCTGAGGAGCTATACCAGCTGATTTTTTAAAACCAAAATTGCACCTAATGCTAGAGCATACCGTTCAGCTAGATAACCAAAAGAATTAGTGTTTTTTAGTGCCAGATCCAACAATTTCCCTTGAGTTCCAAAATGTCAAAACTCTATAGTTTGGTATAGAACTCTGCTTTGTTTTGAGTCAAGTTTTCATTTCTAAAGGGTGGCAGTCCTCATTAATGAGAAGGAATCACAGGCATCAACTATGGGGGGGAGGGGCTCAGGCTACCCCTGAAATTTCCCGGGGGGGGGACTGAGCCCCCATGGCAAAACGGACCACCCGCCGGGCTGCCCGCCGTTGCCGCCGCCATGCCTCCCCAGCCCCCTTTCTAGGCAGGCAGGCAGGCCCACCCGCCCACCGCCTCTCCCCCTGCCTGGCCACTCCTCCCTCCCCCTCCCTCCTGGGCAAATGCCCAGCATGATGGTGTCACCTGGAAGTGACGCTATCATGCTGGGCATGTTGCTGGGGCGACACTCTGGCAATCACCCCGAAACTCGTTTCATGGCGGTTGCCCGAGCCTCGCCCTGGCAACTTGCCCAGATGACCCTGGAGGGAGGGAGGAGTGGCCAGGCGGGGGGAGAGGCGGCGGTGGCGGGGACATTGTCCTGGGGTGTGCACGCGCAAAGTGCACACGTGCGCACAGGAGCCCCCGCCCCCCGGGAAGTGGAGAACTCTACGCCCCTGGGTGGAATTATAGTTCAGTGGGTAGAGCACCTGCTTGGCATGCAGAAGGTCTCAGGTTCAGTCATCAACTTCTCCAGTTAAAAGGATCAGGTGGTGTGAAAGAACTCTATACCAGGGATCTTGGGAAGCTACTGCTGGTAGAATAGACTGAGGCAGGTAAAGGACCAAACAAAGGCAGTCTACTTGTGAAAAGGTTGGTGTGTTGGCAAATGGGGTGGGGGAGTACATAGCCTGGCATGCTTGGAGCAAGCCAAGTCCCAGTTGTACCACCAATATTTCATGGATTCTTCTCGGATGTGGCTAATCTGTATAAGTCTGGGAGGTGATGATGGGCACAAGAGATGCCTGTTGCCTTCTCTCATGCTGCTGGCCCTGGTAGTGCTGCCAATGCTTTGGTTGCTTAGGAGGGTGTCAGGGGAAATAGTCTGGTGTGCTGCTGTTGGCACATGTTTCAGTGGTTACCTACCACTGGAATAGACAGTACTGGAACTGATAGACTGATGGTTTGACTCACTATAAGGCAGCTTCACATATTTATGTATTCATGTAAGGGTAATGCTTGTGTCATTTTCTGTGTACTCAGCTAAGTGTGGAAAGCTTACTGTAAAACAGAGGTGCTTAAATTCAGGAAGTGCATGTTCCTTTCATGTTGTGGCACTGCAATTCATGAAAGCAACAGTGTGTCTGTGTTCTCCTAGCCCTTAGGTTATGTTTTGAGATAAGCCCTGAACTAAGTGGGAGAGCCTGAGTCAGGGCCCCCATCCCACCCCCAGAAGTGGTGCTGTAATTGGCACACTTTATTGGGACTCAAATGGATTCATTTCTTCCTTGCTCCACTGAGAAAAGGAGAGAGGAATGCTGGCATAGCTGAAAACTTGTTCCATGTAGCCATCTGCAGACCTCTCCCCTGCACCTGCTCCAGTGAAAATGGTACGCACGAACATGCCCCCTTGATTGCCAACACAAACAGGTGCTATGGGAAGTGGACCTCAACTGGAGTGCTTTCACAGCTCTCTAGCACTGCACCCACACTGTCTGATTGTGCTGTCAGCCCTACCCAGTCTGACCTATTGTTTGGTGCAGAAAGGAAGAAAGAAGCAAGCATTAGACCTTGGCCAGGCACTCCCTCCCCTCCATTCCTCACTGACAGATACATTTTTGTTAGTGTTTATGGTGCCTTTTTTATTTGACTGACAAACAGTTGATTGTTCCTCAGACCTGATCACTGCTTAGGCAGCCAGGGCTATGCTAACACTCCACCAGAGCCCCCCGGCCTGCTACTCTCCCAGCCACCTGAACCCCTGTCCCTAGCCTCTGCCTTAAACATTTACAGGGGTTTGAGGATTTACATTTAAAGGGGTTTGAGGATGTTCATGCACCCCCCCCCCACCTTGTCTCATGTCTGTCCCTTCCTTGGACATGAGCAGGGCTGGCTCAGGGGTTTTGTGAGCCGCTGGGGCAAAGATCTACAGTGCCCCTCTCTCCATACAAGGGTGGTGCTCAGTGATCACACCTTCTTGTCAGGCTCCTGACTGATGAGAGAGTGGAGGGAAAGGTTTGTGAAGGATCATGGCATTCCAGAGCCCTACTGGGAGACCTAAGAGCTTCAGGCACCTTCCCAGCCTCGCCAGTTGCTGGTGCAAGCCATACCCACTGGTCACACTGAGGGAACTGACCTTGTTTATGCATGGTATTTAATACAAGCTACAGGTCCTTGTCTTGTGAAAAATTATAATTTGGTGTAGTGGCTAAGACTGGCATGCTGTAATCTGGAGAACCGGGTTTGATTCCCCACTCATCAACATGCAGCTGCCTGGGTGACCTTGGGCAAGCCACAGTTCTCTCAGAGCTGTTCACTCAAGAGCAGTTGTCTCAGAACTCTCTCAGCCCCATCTACCTCACAGGGTGTCTGTTGTGGGGAGAAGAACGGAATGAGATTGTAAACTGCTCTAAGACTCCTTCTGGTAGAAGAAGAAGAAGAGATTGGATTTATACCCCGTTCTTCACTACCCGAAGGAGTCTCAGAGTGGCTTACAATCTCCTTTCCCTTCCCCTCCCCACAACAGACACCCTCTGAGGTAGGTGGGGCTGAGAGAGCTCTTGAGAGAACTGCTCTTGAGAGAACAGCTATGAGAGAACTTGTGACTGACTCAAGGTCACACCAGCAGCTGCAAGTGAAGGAATGGGGACTCAAACCTGGTTCTCCCAGATTAGAGTCCACACACTTAACCAACTCTTCTTCTTCTACTACTACTACTACTTCTACTTCCCACCATAGTTAAACAATACACATTACAATATATAGGACTGGATGCAAAGACTCAGAATGCCTTTCTTCAAATAGAAGAAATATATTCATCCGTTCTTCAGTCCTCGGCAGCTTTTTGTGCTGCAAAAAAAGTTGCTCTAGTCAGATGACCCTTGGAAACAGGGTGGGGTACAGCAGGGGAGCAAAGGTTGGAGGGGGAAATCCAGTGAAATTGTGCCTTCCCCTGGCACAAGAGCAACTTTGACCCCATTCATAGTTACCATTTGGAATGTTCAGATATAATGGGGTGTATTCTTGTGCCTTTAATACTGGTGTAGCAGAAAAAATTCTAGCTGGTGCCGATGGTGAGGTCACAGTGTGTTCCTGCCCAAATTCCTTCTTCTACACCAGGTCTGGGCAGAAGCTAGTTGATAAACCACCATTGGATCACTGGCTGAATTATGGTGAACCACTGGATATTAATGGTTGCTGGGATATGCATTAAGTCATTCATTTACCAACCATACTTCATTTATCATCTGCCTTTCTCAAGACTCAGAGCAAAGAATGTTGGCTTTGGTGGACAGCAGGATTCCCATGTGTTATCTTGGAGCATCTTAATAAATACAAAGTAGAGGTGTGCAAGAATTTTTTTTTTCAGATTCAGGTATATTGGACCAGGAAAATATTGGTATTTCCCAATATTCCTGAATTCCAATACCAATATGGTATTTGGATTTGGTAATATTGGGGAATCCCACATTTTTTCATCCATTATATTCTATGGGGACCATTAAATATATCCTGGGGTATATTCAGTGCCCAGGGGGTGGGGGTTGAGGTAGAAGCACCAAATTTGCAGTGTAGCTGCTGGAGCCTCTGTTCAAAAGAACTCCCAAGTTTCAAAAAGATTGGACCGGTGGTCCAATTCTGTGGGCATCCAAAGAAGGTGCCCCCATCGTCCATTGTTTCCAATTGGGGGGGGGGGAATAGCAAGTCAATACAAGCCCATCAGAACATCCCAGAAAATCTCTGCAGTAGAAAGTGAAGTGTGTGTGTGGGGAGGCATTTTTGCAAGGCCAGTAGTAGAACCAGTAGAATGTGCCCAGCAGAATCAGTGCCACTGTGGCAGACTGCCAAAACCCAACAGGACTAAGGTCAAATCTGAGAATCTCTGAAGTAAAAACTGGGGGTGGAGTGCATTTCTGCAAGGACAGCAGAACCAGTGCAATGTACTAGTGCCTAGCAGCAGAACCCAGTGCCAACTTACTAGTTCTCAGCAGCAGAACCCAGTGCCATTGTGGCAAATGCCAGCTCAACAAGACTGATGTCAAGCACAGAATCACAATTTGAGTGAGCGGGAGGGTGGTTGCAAGGACAGCAAAACCAGTGCAGTACTGTGCAGCAGCACAACCCAGTGCCAACCTACTACTGCTGAGCAGCAGAACACAGTGCCATTGTGGCAAATGCCAGCTCAACAGGACTGATGTCAACACAGAATCACAATCTGAGCAAGGGGGAGGGGGTTGCAAGGACAGCAGAACCAGTGCAATAATGCCCAGCAGCATAACCCAGTGCAAACCCAACAGAACTAACCAATGTCACACCAGAAAATTCCAGCTGGGTTTTAAAAAAATTTTTTGGCAGAAGCAAGGGCAGTGGAAGCCCAGCAGAACACTCAAAAATGCAGGGTGAGCAGGCACTTTTGCTAGCCCACCTTAAGCAAGGCCAACCAAATACACAGAAGCCCAGTAATGTTTTGTTTTCTTCCAAAGCCAAGGGCGAATCCAGAGGTACACCATTTTCCCATGGAAGGCCTCAGAAAGTGAGAAGGGGGAGGTTGTGTCCACCCTGATCCTCCTCACTCATCAGGAGCAGTACACACCAACCATCACTGCCTCAGTGGAAGAGCCTTAGCCTAAGTGCTGCAGCTGCCCTTCATCACAGGCTCTCCCTTTCTCACCTCCCACCCCTCCAAAGAAGAATGTTTCACAGCAAATTAGCTTCATTATTTATGGTGCTCCTGTGGGTTCTTCTGGTTTCTGTTTGGCACGCAGGTCTCACTATCTTACTGTACCCCTTTCATCTCCAACAAAATGAAGAATAGTTTTTGTGCTGCTGTTTTAATTGCAGCATGCAATTTAGGTTTGGGATGACTGGTGACTAGGTGAGTGAACTTGTGAACACACCACCCTCAACATCACCCTGTGCTGCCCTCCTACCAGGGTACTGTGGAGGTATTTTGGTGCAGGAGGATTCAGAATGGCAGTGGGGAGATTGGTGGGGTATTTCTGTGCAAATCCAACTGGTCAATGGCCCTGCTACTTCTTTCTAGTCTCATTTTTAATTTTGGGAAGAGCATTTTGCCCCAAATTCCCAGCACACACTGAGAGAGGATGCAGCCACAAGTATGTGCTCACTTCACTCATGCTCGAAGTCCTGGACTGGGTAGCCAAACAGTAGCAGGTTGACCTTCAGAAAGACCAACTGCTCAATTGTCCAGGGGAGCAGGTGTGAGCAATGTGAGCTGCACGCTCATAGGAGGGCATGAGAGGAGACTCTGGGTCATGGTCAAACCAAAGGCAACCCAAAAAAGGCCTAAGGCCCTTGGCCTTATACACATACACCCATACACACAACCACCAGGCCCAAACAACAAGTAACAAAAAACTCCAAACTGCAAGCCATAAAACCAATAGGAACTAAAACCTAAGAATAAAGCCAAAGGCCTCACTTCCTAACACACACAACCTACCACCCACCAACCCCAAAGAACAACTAACAGTAAAATAAGAAAACTTTTTTAAAAAATGTTGGTCAGTCAAACCAGTTACTGTCTTCACTCTTCTCTAGGCAGGCAGGATCTGATCCGAAGTCTGCAGCAGAGACTTTCAGGCAGCAGGAGTCAGGCTCAGAGCAGCAGCTGAAGCCAAAGCCAGCACACACTCTCCAAACCTCTCTCAGCAATGGAGTCTAGCTCAGCCACACCCTTGCTTTTATGCTTTTTGCCCATGCACAGAGGAAATTTCAAAAAAGAACAAACTTTTGTGATTGGCTAAAGAGCAGTGTTCACCCTAACCTGAAATCCTATTTGCCAAATTGCTACTGCTCCTTCCCCCTCCCTCCTGTTCCCTGGGAAATAGGTGGGGAAAGCAAGGTAGTTACTTAATTGGACTCCACATTTGAAGCCAACAACCTTGCAAGTTGCAAACCTGCAATGCCATTTGCAAAAGCATTGCAGTGATTGGCTCTAAGGCACTACAGCTCTCCCTAAGGTGCTTTTGCCATTGGGCTGCAGACATCCCCCTCCTTCCCGTTGCCCTGGAAACCAGAGCAAAGAGCCCTAGAGGCAAACTGAAGGCATCTTTGCTGCCCTTTAAAACTCTCCACAACCAGCTATTCAGTATAGCCAAATATACTTAAAAGAAGGTGGCAAACATCGGCTTTATTCAGGATTGGCTTTATTCGGTAGCCAGTCAGATTCTCTGATTTGTATTTTTTCAGCTTGGATACAGCTGAATGTACACCCCTAATACAAAGTTAAGAAGCAAGTTGGACTAGTTGGGCCTTGGTCTAATACAGCAAGGTACTTCTTAAATTTTAAAGCAAGGACTCATTTTCAGGAGCAGTTAACACAATTAATCATGCCTAAAATGTTTAGAGACATTGAGTATGTACTAATTTAAAACATACTGGGGGGACCATAAAGTAAGTAGACCATGCCAAGACTGAAGCCAGTCCACCTCTGATCTCTAACATTGCTGTTGAAGGCATAGGAGTCCCATTGACTTTTCCATTTGGTCATATCAGGTTAAGTACATCCGCTGCAGTTCTGCTGCAGCACAGAGAAAAACTCAATATGCAGCACTGGCTACAGAGTTGCCTTTCTTTATACCATTCCCTCATCTGAAAAAAGCAAAATCATTTATGCAAAACAGTAAAACGTGTGAAATAAATGTTGCAAACAGATTCCCTAGCTATGGGGGCACAACACATTACAGCAGTCTGCGACAGTAACTCACAAGATCGGGGAGTTTTATATGGGAATCCTAAACCCATGCCATATTGGGCTTTAAAAGTAAGAAGTAGCACCTTGAATTTATCCCAGAACAAGCTGGTAAGCTTTGGAGGTCTTGCAATAGTAATGGTACATGCTGTTAGTGGCTAACCTACGACTTGTCTATCTGGCATATTCTGGACGATCTGAAGTTTCCAAGTGACCTTCAAGGGCCAGTCTGTGTACACTGTACTACAAGTTGAAAGAATACTATAGAGTGCACAACTGGCCACTGAGTGACAGAGTGTTGGACTGGATGGGCCACTGGCCTGATCCAACATTGGCTTCTCTTATGTTCTTGTGTTCTTAACTCTGACAAGGTCTCTTTTCCAGGAAGGCATGGAGCTGGCATAGTAGGTAACAATAACAGATTCACCTGAGACTCCAGAAGGCATAGCTAATCAAGGAACATGCCAAGCTACAAACCTGCTCCTTCAGGGGAAGAGTGTCCCAATCAGGGGTCATTTTGTAGAAAAAGAAGTGCAGGAGCTCATTAGCATAACTCATTAGCATAACTTATTTGCATATGCCACACTCCTTGACATCACCGGAAGTATGTCAGAAGGCAAGAAAGAAAGGAGGGAGGGAGAGAGAGAGAGTGAGAAAGAAAGAAAGAAAGAAAGAAAGAAAGAAAGAAAGAAAGAAAGAAAGAAAGAAAGAAAGAAAGAAAGCTGGCAGAGAGGGGACAGCTACTAATCCAAGCCTCAGAAATACCACTATTCTGGGAGGATTGCTTCAGTGGTGGCTGAAGCCTTCAGAAGGCTGATCGGAGGAACAAGGACCTTTCCAGGGGACGGGGTCATTTTGCTGCAGCCATGACACAAACAGGCATTCCCCCATGGGGGGGGGGGGTTGCACCAGCTCCTGAAGCTGAGGTCCCCTGAACTCCTGCTCGAAATGATCCCTGGTCCCAATCAAAAACAAGCAATTCAACCTCTTTCCTCGCTTTAAGACCACACATGAGGCGCAGATCTGTCTTGTCTGGATTATGTTTCAGTTTGTTCTTCTTCAGCACAAGACCACTGCTTGCCACAAACTGTCATTCAAGGACACAACCACCACATCTGGTTTAGATGAAAATGAGCTAGATTTTGGTGTCATCTGCATGGTGATGACAAACCATTCCAAAACTCCATGGTTCACGGAGATGTTTAAATGTAGGGAGACCACAGAGGTTTCAGTGGAGCCACACATAACAGCTCCCACATCCAAGAACAAGAGCCTCTTAGGACCATCTTTTGGAATGTCCTTTGGGAGGTGGAAACAAAACCCACTGCTAAGCATTACCCCCACTCCCAACTCACAGAAGCTGGTGGTAACTGATAACAAAATCCTTTCAAGTAAACTTGAACAATGTCTTCTTTTAGAAGAAGCATTATTACAGGTTCACCTGAGAATCTAGAAGGCGCTTGTTTCCCCTGGCTTTTCAATATTAGCCATGGTGGCTGGGGTCAAACAGACATATTACACAGTGAACAGAACCAATTAGACTGTCTACGTCCAGGATGGTATAATTGAACCTCATCTATTAGCTTAGAGATAATCAGAGGATGATTTATAAGCTTCTGATTTAGACAAAAACAGTGGTGGTGTTGGGATCAAAACAACTGTGAGCCATTTTTGTCTGCAAAAAACCCACCGCAGAATGCTCACAGAGGGCTACCAAGGGTTCTAATCCTTTCAAAAAGTGGGTTTAGAATGTAAAGCTTCTGACCGCATGAAGAAGCTCATCTGAACAAGATGGGTCTAGTTAAGAGGTGGGAACACTATTATCAGCACAATCTGTTGCTCAATCTCAAATGATCTTTGTGGCCTTAGAAAAAGGTCTTGAGTCCAGATGACACCAGTTTTCCATAGTTCCTTTGCAGTGCTGAGCCAGAAGTTAAATTAGAAGCAGAACTGGAGAAAGGCAATAGAAAACTGAAAGCGGTGTGATTGAGCTATCATTGCCTGTGGTCTGTTGATTCATTCTCCTATACCTTCTGATGTTGCTGGGTTTTGTTTTACTTCAAAAGTCTCTTTGATCACCAGCTACACTTGCACAGAAGAAATTGATATTCACAGAAGGGCCTACCATAGTGTCCATACTTTTCATGTCAAGGGTCCCAGTTTCAGGGAACAGGGCCCCATTTTAGAACTCATTTTTGTACTTTTAAAAGCACCACAGAGGGCTGATCCTGATGGGGACTGCTGCACAGGAAGATGAGGGGCTCTGGTGTCCCCCCCCCCACTGTTTTCAGGAGCCCAAATGGGTGCCTCCTGCCCTCTGCCAGCTCTGCCCCCTGCTGATCATCTGGAGGGTGGAGGAGAAGTGCTGGGAGAAATGGGGGAGGAGTGATCGGCGTTGTGCTAATGCTATGACATCACTTCTGGGTCAAGCTGGACGTGACATTATGGCATCAGCATGACATCGAAAAGGTAAGTCCTCACACACACACACACACACACACACACTGATTTCCTGCTGGTTGCAAACCGTGACAACCCTTTTGCAACCATCTACATGCAGCAGAGAAGTACATCCAACCCTGGCTCTTTGAGGCATCCATCTGATCCCTTTGTTTCCAAGCAGTTGCTTGTCTCATGTCACATGCTACATTTTTAGGTTGTATGCTTTAAAAAAACCCACAAAACCTTAGGCATGCATCTACCACCACCACCACCCCTCCACGGTATGAAATAGTCCAGCAGATCACATCATGAATTCTCTGCTTCCATAGGTCAGACTGGAATTATTAGAGAACACACTCATCTGTACCGCAGAATCGGTAGTAATGAAGACTTCTGGACTGTATAAACACTAACTGTTGTTTCCTGAGCACCTGTGGGATGCAAGGGCTGTGCTCATAGATATGCTTCTCCCGCCATACACTACAGCTGTGCTTACCATTGCTGCTCACCACTGCAGGGCTTGGTCATGAAATCACTCTTGACAGGGCTTAATGGAATACAAATGCTGTTATAACAACTGTCAAAAAAATGGCTGGGTTGAAGCAGGCGGAGAGAGGAGGGCCTCCTATATTACATTGCACCTCTGCTGGAGTGTTTTATGATTAGGTACATGATACTCTAAGAAACCATGGCACTTTATGAAGCTCAGCCTATAAGTGAGCTCTTCTCTGTAATTCAAGTATGTGAAGAGCCTTTTGGTGGCTTTCGGGGGAGGGGGCAGGGAGAGTGAGCGAGCCCAACCAAAGTAAGAATCCTGTTGTCTGCTTCTCACTGTCAACGGAATCTTTTAAAAAAGGAATTCAGTCAGGATGTGGTCATTCACAATCTGGGCTGCTGATGAGGAGATCTTAACCTCCCCCCCATATCTGATTCAGAATTAATCAGAAAAATACCAGATTCATTTATCAGTCATCTAAAATGCACCCAGTTTGGGTGGAGGGGGATTAATGGTAAATGGACAAGGCCTCTAGGACAGGGTGCACTCCCAGTGATATCACTGGGGGCCTAGAAGGCTCCTGGCAGTCTGCATCCAACCCTCCTCTGGGGAGGAAAGTGAGTGTGGAAGGGTGGTGGTAGAGAGGGCCTTGTGTATGTTTGAAGGATGTTGTTGGGAGTGTGCTGGGACCTGCTAGGTAACTGCATCTTTTCTAGAGCAAATCAGGCCTCCCTGCTGATTCTGGCACCCTATTAATTCCCCTGGGGCACTGAGGATTCGCCAGGGTCTAGGAAGCCTTTTGGGGTTTCATTGTGGAATTTTCAGTCTCTGGAAATGGAGCTGGAAAAATATGTATATGTCTGATCAACCCAGTTGCTAAACACAACAGCCAAAGGCCCACATGCATAAATACATAAAAATTTTATTTAGAAAGTTTAGTTATTTAGAACACTGCAACCTCACTTTTCTCCCAGACTGGGGACTAGGTTTGCCAGCATCCACATGGGGCCGGGAGACCTCCTGGAATTACAGTTGATCTGCATCCTGCAGGGATCAGTTCAACTGGAAAAAATGGCTGCTTTTCAGGGTGGAACCTATGGCATTATACCCAGCTGAGCTCCCTCCCTTCCCCAAACCCTGCCCTCCCCAGGCTCCACCCCCAGATCTCCAGGAATTTTCCATCCTGGAGTTGGCAACCCTATAAAGTGGTTTACAAAATTTAAGAAAAAAGTACGATTTATGAAACATATACAAGAGGCCTCCAATACAAACCAGCAGGTAATAAAGCCACAACAAATCAAGCAGGGGACGGTTCAGCTGGCACATCATACCCAGGGCCACAGGTTAAGAGCCCTTTGGCTTGTGCCTCTGGCCACAACCAGGCTTTACAGAAATGTTTAGCCCACGTCTTATTCAGTTGGCTTTGATGTTCCCAGTTGTTTGGTCATCTTTTAGTCACAGGCAGTTTACGCTTATCTGGGGTGGGGGGACACGGCTCTGTTTACATACAACTAAGCAGGCCATACTCTCTAGCCACATTTTTGTACACGGCTCAGAATCGTGGCTGCTTAGAGGATGGTACATGTGATAACGGAGCAAGGGATTTTGCTCCAGGCTCCTTGACGGAAGAACGTTGCCAGAGCCCAGACAGCCTGCTGATTCAGCAAAGTGCTCGCAGGCCTCTTGAAACCCTATCTCTCTCTGTTTTCTCCACTAAACTGCAGCTGCTTGGTCTTGGAAGAGGGAGCCATTTATCTGTGTGTCCGCATCTTGGAGCTGAGTGCCAGCTTTGGCAGGCTTTTGAGCACTGTGCTTTTGAGGTGGATTTCCCTGTCACATGATTGATAGGGAATACATTGGGGATTACTAATTTCCCTTTTTAAAAAACCCTTTTTTAATGGAGATGAATACAAATCAAGTGAGCTTATTTCACTACAGCTACTGCTAACTCCTTCCCTGCCCCCATACTTCCAGAGACCAGAAACCGAGAAAGCTAAGATGCTGAAAAAGAAAGAGAACTGTGCAAAATATCGGAGTCAAATTAAGACAGCGACATACTTCCTGCAAGATGGGCTTTGGGCTTTTGAGTACCTAACTACATTTAATCCTAGTTTAGTCAGAACCATGATTGGTGAAGAGGAGGGGCTTAAGCCTCCCCCATGCTGTTTTCCTGACACGATCTGCATCACTGGAGGGGGGTGGTGTTGACATGCACTGATGGGGAACACCTAAGTTTCCCCAGAAGGGCAGATAGTGCCCCCAGGGGCTGTTTTGGGTCAGGAAAATAGTTTATGCTCCCTCTCTTCACTTGTTACAGTCCCGGTCCAAAATTGGCCTGTATTCACCTGGGATTAAATTCCCAGCACAGAATCTTCAATACACATTTGATTGTGAGGACCTGGGGGGAGTGTAGTATGTAGGCCCCCTAGGATTGCCAGCTGATGGTTGTTACCCTACCAGGAGAGTTTGAGGAGCAGGGACAATATTCTTGATGATGTGCCATTTAAACCATAGAATTCTGGGTGAATCTTAGAGCATCACCCTGGCATGCTGATGTCATTTCCAGGTTTTTTAGTTGTTGTTCCGTTATTTTGATATTTAATTCAGTGTTGTAAACCTTCCCGAGTACTCTGTAGAAAGGAAGGGTATACATTAAATTATCAAATAAATGCAAATATATTGGTGGTTCACCAGATCATAACCCCTAGCAATCTTACACTTTCTCCTTACCCAGGCTACTAGTTTCTTAATAAAAACAGAGTGCTTTGGATACTGCAGATCTGTGGTTGTATAAGAAAACTGAAAGGTTTTTGTTTGATTCTAATTGCTCACTGAGTGGCGAGGAGCAGATCAAAACAAGTCTGCAAAGGTGCTCTGTGGGCCTCTACTGAGGTCATCCTGTTAGTTTCAGATCGAAGCAACATTGCCTGGTTAATTTCCTATTTGGAGAGTGGGGAGAGGAAATGATTTTGGTCTTGATTAAACTGATAAATGAAAATAAAGATATGGCCAAGGGACTGCTTAACAGCTTAAAAATTCCCCACCCTGAAAGCACCTCTGTGTAGTAAAGCACATAACCCGCACATGGATGGTCAGCTGGCAGTTGTACACATGTATATTATAGTGCTGCGTAAGACTGAGAACTGGAATAAGTATCTTGGATCTTGTGAGCAAAAGCCTCAAAGCAAAGTGTGAGGAGGACCTTACTGTCCAAGTTTGCATTTGGTCCAGCCAAACCAGAATACATAGGGAGTTCTGTGATTGGAGATCCCGCTAATTTTTGAAATTTAATTCTCAACAGTGTGGAAGCCCAATTTGAGTGGACACCATGGTGCACAGAGAGAAGGAGGTAGGGCTTAAGCTTTCTCCTTTTGCCATTTTTATGACCTGAAACACCCTTGGGGAGTCACTGTTTTCTCCACTGCGGAAACACACATGTAGCCCATCAATACATGTAAGTTTCCTCAACTGGGCCAAACTCCCCACGGCCATTTCAGCTCAGGAAAGCAGCACCAGTGGGGTAGAAGATTGAAGCCCCCCTCTCTAGGTTTGCCATCCTCCAGGTGTGGCCTTGTGTTCTCCTGGAATTACAACTGATTTCCAGACCACAGACATCAGTTCCCCTGGAGGAAATGGCAGCTTTGGAGGGTGGGTGCTATGGCACCACATCCCCATTAAGGCACCCCCCCCCATCTCCAGAATTTCCCAAGCCAGAGCTGGCCTCCCTGCCCCTCTCGTCTGGGTGCTTTGATCCTCATCTGAATCCCCCCCCCCCCATGTGCCTGAGAATTAAATTTCAGCATGGAACACCAAGCACATGTCTGGTTTGACAGGACTCAAGACAGACCTTGAAACCCTGTAATGTGTAACACGAGCACATTTTGATCTCAGCCACCCCAAAATAAAACTTATTTTATAATAAGGTTATATCAAGGTTTATAACTAAGGTGCTTGAGTCAAGATTTAATTTCCTCAGTTTGTGAAGAAGGGAACCCAGTGGTATTTGTGCCGCATCCCTAAGTCACAGTCTTAGATCATGGCTAGCTATGTACATACAGTGACAATTCCATATGCAATTGTGCATATGTAGGATGATAACCGACCTGGTTTTTAACATGGACGCTGATTCCAAGATGAAACTGGAGTTATTTGAGAGTCCCTAGTTGTCCAGAGCCACTTTCACTTACTTTCATTTTACCAACCACTGATTAAACCCTCAAACATGTAAGTGATCAGAAATTGAAACAAATTAATAAATTATTTACTCAGGATAGCTGATTGGGTAAGTCAGAAGCATTTATTTAAACTATTTTTGACAGGCAGGTTGCTTGTGTCCAGGGCCAAGGTGGTGCAAAAAAGGGGCGCTGCCTCTCCAATCAGCATTAGGCATTGGTGTGAAATCTGTCACAGTCTTTCAGGTGTAAATTTTCTTTGTAAAAAAGGAAGGCATTGAGGTAAAAAGTGTGAATCCTGTCATAAATCTTTCAAGGGTGAATTCTCCAAGCAATTGCCTAGAACAGAATTAGCAGTTAGCAGGGCTGGAGAGTCCTGATTTTAAAAGCCGGGGGGCGGGGGGGGGGGGAGTAAAATCTTGTTGGAGTATAGCAAGAGAGAGATTAAGGGATGAAAAAGGTACTGTAGTGCATAATATACTGTGATACAGTTCACAGTCCTGTTCATTTCATGAAAGCTCCGTCCTGAACCATTCCATTATCCTATAGCCCTATTACCTTTATTAAAATGTCCTGTTGAACCATTCTGTTTTACATAGTTGGCAGAATGACAAAAGAGTGGAAGCTTTCCTGACTTCCTCAGAAAGGCCATTCCACAAATGGGGGCCACAACAGAACTTCTGTGTGTATGGGCAGTTGCTGATCTTTCCCATTTGTTAGGTGGCACTGTTAAAAACCTTGAGTCAGTGATCCCACTTGTGTGTATGCTTGTTTTTGCCTCCCTCCCTCCCACTTCTAGTTAATGTACTGCACAATGTTCTTTCTTTCTTTTTCTTTCTTTCTTTCTTTCTTTCTTTCTTTCTTTCTTTCTTTCTTTCTTTCTTTCTTTCTTTCTTTCTTTCTTTCTTTCTTTCTTTCTCCCCGCCCTACCCTGCAAGCAAGGGCAGCTCACCTCAACTCATAGAACAATAAGTCAATTCATAAAAACATTACAACAATAAAATAACTTTAACCAGATTAAAATTTAATTATTTGAATATCTATTAGCAGCTCAGTAATTAATTTCCATTCCAGTATGCTAGGCTTATGCCAGGAGGGGCATCGGATCATTTGGTGGAATAAGTCAGCTGCGCCTAGCACCAGTGATCTAAATCGCGCTGTGGAGCACATGAAGCCCTTGAGGCTTGAAGCTTGAGGCAGGGGAGGCCGATGTTATTTGATGTCCGCTGCCTCAACCAGTGGCCTGGTGGAACAGCTCCATTTTACAGGCCCTGTAGAATTGCAATAAATCCCACAGGGCCCCAATCTCTGTCCTGTGGCCTGGACAGAAGCCAGGCTAAAATGGATCCAAGATAGAAGAATCATCCAAGGATGCCTGGAGCTGCTCAGCTACGATTCTCTCAACTACCTTGTCCAGGAACAGAAGGTGTGATACTGGGCAGTAGTTGGCTAGGACCATAGGGTCCAATTATGGTTTTTTCAGGAGTGGTCGCACCACTGCCTCCTTAAGGCACCCTGGGAATGTCCTGACAGTAGGGACAAATTGATAATATCACCCAGGGGAGCCCGAATTCCATCCCCACAGGCTTTAATAAGCCAAGATGGGCATGGACCCAGGAGGCAATTGGTGGGTTTTACAGTTGCCAGGGTCTTGTCAACCTCTTCCTGGGAGAGTCGGCTAAATCAGTGCAGCACTGGACTGGAAGACAGCCAAGGGGCTTCCAGTTCATGTACAGTTTCAACTGTGGCAGGGAGGTCCTGGCAGAACAACAAGGCTATATCTGTGAAATAGCTTGCAAATGCCTCACAGCCAATAGCCAGTTCCTTATCATTTTGTTCCCTTGTGATAGGGAAGTTAATGACCTAATCGTCCTAAATGATTGGGCTGGGCGAGAACTAGTGGATGCTATGGAGGCTGCATAGAATTCCTTCTTAGCAGCCTTCACTGCCATCACATAGGCTTTCAAAAGTGCCCTAAAAGATGTTCTTGCAGCTTCGTCACAAGTACGCCACTACCCTCGCTTTAGCCATCTTAGCTCCCACTTCGTTCTCCATAGTTCCGAAGTACACCACAGGGCTTGTTTGGAGTAGGGGTAAAGGAGGTGCCAGGGAGCAATTTTGTTGATGGCTTCTGAGAGATGGCTATGCCAATCCTCCACCAGCTCATCCAATGAATTGCCAGGGGGCATTGGATCCTGCAGAGCATTCTGGAAACCTATAGGATGTATTAGTCTTCATGGGTGAGCATAAATTAGTTTGCTGCCTAAACAGGGAGGGGTTGGGGTGCACAGCTGGGCCTTCAGGGCAAAGTGGTCTGACTATGGCACTGAGTCTGTGGCCATCAGCTCCACATCTATCCCTACCCCAAACTCCAGTGTGTGGCCTGCTTGATGCATGGGAGCTGATACAAATTGGGAGAATCTCAGTCTACCATGGATGGCACTAAGTCCCTGGCCTTGTGTCATCAGCTTTTGAGAACTCAGGTCTTAGGGAGCCAGCAGTGACAGTATTGTGTTGAAAAGTTTGTGTTTCCCTATCAAGTATGAGCTGGCACTGTTGTCTGGGATGCAAACACTGAGGTCCCTCAACTGCAGGCAAGGATGACGCTCCAGACCAGTAGCTATAGCCTGGTACTTACCTTGCAGTTCTTACTGCCGTTCTATGACCTCTTTATCAACTTCTTCTTGGAACTGCTGCGCATGGCCCCTGTCATCCATCTTGTGCTGTTCATCATTCAGGATATTGCCATCCTCTTCAACATTATCGTAATCTTCCTCATGTTCTTCAGTACCTTCATCTTCCAGGCTGGCCTGGTTAATCTCTTCTACAAATTTAAAGGAACCATTGTCCTCTCAGCAGCATACCTTGCTTTGAGCATATTCTTCCACATCTTGGTTATGAACCTCTGCTGGAGAAATTCCAACTACTTTGTGTGGACAGAAGGACTGCAGGCCCTCTTTGTGTTCCCAAGACTGGTGGCTGTGCTCTACTACTACTTCTATAAGAGGACTGCTGTACGCTTGGGAGACCAACATTTCTACCAGGACTCTCTTTGGCTACTAAAAGAATTTGCTCAAGTCCATACCTGACTGATGCTTCCTGGTTATTTCAACCAGGTCAGCCTGATATGATGTCACATAATCCTCATCAGTATCTTGCAGCAAGTCATTTCTCCTCCCAATTCCCTATAGTCCAGTTCCAGATTTGGTACAGTCAGTTGATTTCATCCCATTCCTAAACCCTGTGTGCAACAAAGTATTCCGCTCTTCTGTGGACTCCTTGCTTGCTGCTACAGGCTTCTCGGTTTCAAAGCACTCCACAGTCCTCCTTTCAGATATGCAGACTGCAGCCTCTGCAGCCTTACTGAGGAATGATCTGAAGTGCCAAATGGGTTTGGCTGAGAACTCTCAACACCAAGAAGCAATGCTGCAATATCCTTCTTGGAAATGTTCCCTCATTCTCCCATTGCCTTCCCTCTGACAAGAAGATACCCTGCCTTCATTAGAACCACTAGCTGTTGCCATCCTAAGTTAATTACTTATAAAAGGACTGTGTGTGCTCTAGCTTTGCAATGTTCCACCTGGAACAATTAACTTGGTAGATTTCCCTTTTGTATTTGTGTGTGTGTGTGTGTGTTTATAAGTTATTAGAAAACTAATAACCTCTTTCCCCCCCAAAAAATGAAGCCTTGAATTAGCAATTTACAGAGAAAAGAAGGCTGAATTTACAGTTTCAGGTCTTAGTAACTGGAAGAAGGTCTCACACTTCTTTAATTCTGCAAACTATGAAAAACAGTTGCTTGGGAGCGCATTTTTCTAAAGCTTATAGAGAACAGGACTGTATGCCACAATGTTTGCTATTTATTATTGATTTGTTGTATGTTCTATCTTGCTCTTACAACAGTTTTCATTTTTTGTAATTTCATTTTCTGCATTGCTTGACATAGCATGTTTGATCCTTTTTTTGCATTTTTGTAGTTTTTGTAAGCCTATTGCATTGTTTATTAGATCTCTCATGCTGTTTGATGACAAAGTTCCATACCATGCAATCGACCTTGAGTCTCAAGTAGAAAATTGGTAAATAACTAATAAAGTGTACATAAATAAATACATAAATAATGAAGTGAATAAATAATGACAGGCTGATCACCACTGTACTCATTCCCCTCCTCCCCCATAAAATTTTTCTGGCTATGAGCCTGCATGTGTCCAAACAGCTTTTAGCCTTAACAGCATAATCATTCAATTTAGAAAAAGTGGGCAAAGAAACAAAAGCTGTGTCTCAATCCACTGTGGGACTACCTGTGGTCATAGTAAAATAAACATATGCATTGTCTCTCACAGGCTTCAGCTTTTGAAAAGCATCTACCTGATCGTTGATTCCCTCTTTCTGGACACTGGTTTAACTGGACTTATCCAAACCCAGCTATCCTTCAGGTCTGGCACAAAGAAGAGGTAACAATGACTTTATTGCTGCTTTTCAGTTTAAAGCAGTGTGGTGTGTGAGCCTAGGGAGTCACTCCTGCTGAGCAAAGATTGAAGGCTTCTATGATGAATCTCCGGTTCTTCTTTACTGTGAGGCATTTTCCTGCCAAAACACTGTTCCCCACTCTGACTGAACAGCCCCTTGGTAGCATATTATAATTATAGAATTATAACTTTCTATGTGTCCCACCCTGTGATAGATAAGTTATTTGGCTTTTGCCCAGACCAGAGATTAATTGTAGCTAAGCAGGAGTCTTCTTATAAATCTCTTTGGAAATGGCACTTGACATGAAGTAAAGTTCAAACAGGAATGCTGATTTTATTGAATAGGTACAGTTGGGTTAGGAATAGGCAGGGGATGAGAAACTGAGGTAAATTTTGTTGTTTATAAAATTATAATAATATTTCGAACAGACAACAGAGTTAGTTGAAACTTATTTTCTTAGAGACTCAGTTCTTAACTGTGAGAGGTTTGTTTGTCTAAGAGATTTCTTTCAGCAACAGTGTGTATTAATAAAGCTTCATATACCTGTCTTAGTTTCCTGGAAGTTACTACTTTCTTCCTGTATTTAAATACCTCCCTTGTGGGATTACAATTCTCCTTTTGACTCTTGAGGAGTCTAAGACCGTTTCCCTTTTCACACAAACCAAGGATCCCTTCTGAGTTGAACCCACTGAATAACTGGGTAAGAAATATCCTCCTCTTTCTAGTAATGATAATCCTTTTCTGTTTGGCTAAACTGGCAGTTTTAATCTACTGTCCAGTCTCTTCTGTCAAACCTAAACCCCAGTTCTGGAGACTGTGAATAAACAGAATTCAGCTAGGGCTGACACTTAGACTTGAAAATCTAATTTCTGAACTTTTCCTCAAATATGATGGTATACAGTAAGGGCAAGAAGTTGTGTCTCTTCACTTCCCAAGTGAACTTATCTGTTTCCCTCAGACCAATACACACCTTCCTCCTGACTGGCAACTGCCAAGCCAAAGTCCAAAAGACAACTGACTCCTCTGACTACTTTTTAAAACTCTCCTCAGTTGGCACTGACCAATCAAAGAGAAGGGGGTGCATGCAGGCAGCAGCCTGTCAATCAAACTGTGCTTTACAGTGAGGCCTAGATCTCTGAATTTGATGCACTAAGCATCAAATTTAATGTCCTAGATCTCTGAATTTGATGCACTAAGCATCCTGTTTTTAGATCATTATGTAAGGTAAGGTTCTTTCAAACCTCTATGTAGTAATGGGTGAAGCATGTGAAAGAATAATACCATACAAAGGTTTGCATCACCAAAGCTATGCACATTATTCCTACATTTATATCCTTACAAATAATATTCTACAATTTATAAAAGAAATCATGCAACAGTATATATACATGTACACTTGGAATATAAGCCTTCAACTCTAGGTGGTCCTAGAAAGTGCATCAGCAATGATATTTTCTTTACCTCTGATGTCCACAATATCAAAATTATAATCCTGGAGTTGTAGACTCAATCATACCAACTTGCTATTGTCGCTCTTTACTTGATTTAGCCACCATAATGTGAGTGATCTGTTTTATTTCTGCAGCACATTTTATTTCTGCATCTCCTTTTATTTTTATTTCAGATTTTGCACTGTGCACAGACCAATTGTTCCCACCAAATTATCCTTGGCCTAGGATACATCTCAAGGATGGTTACTTTGGTTACCTTCTGATATTCCACACAGAATATTATGGAATTATCTGATTTTGGCACTAAGATAACAGGGGAGGCCCATGGACTTTCAGAAGGTACTATCAGTCCAAGGCTTAATATGTCCTCCAACTCCTTTATATTGATGGCGTTTGGGCCAGTCACTCTGTATGGTGGGAGTGCAACTTGCCCTTGTTGGGCTTTTGAAAGGGAAGAGGCTAAAATAAGCTCATTAATGGTGCTTCCCTTAGTAACTCTTCCCCAACCTGACAAATTAATCTATCTTCCCACCTCTGGTCATAAGGACCAGATTGTCACATGGTACATATAATTTACATCAGAAACTCTGTTTGCAACTCAGAAAGGTCCTTCCTGAGCCACTCCAAGTTTACGTTTTATTTGGGGCTTCAGTACGAAGACTTGGTCTCCAGGCTTGAAAATTATTTCATGGGCTTTGGAATCATACCACATCTTTTGCTTCTGTTGGGCTTTTCTCATGTGTTCTGAAGCAGCCGCTCTCAGCTTTTGCAAGTTTTCTTGAAGCTCTTGGAGATATGAGATGACATCTCAGCTCTTGATGTTTTCCTCACCACGCTTCCTTTAGGAGATCCATTGGCCCTCTCACCTGTGTTCCGAAGAGTAGTTTGAAAGGGCTGAATCCTGAACTCTCCTGTGGCACTTCTCTGCTTTACAGTGAGGCATTAACCCTTTAATCTCCAAGCTCTTTGAATTTGATACACTAAACATCCTGCTTTTGGAGGTCAGTACGTCACAGCTTCCTCCTGCCTAATGAGCCTTCCTCCAACTTAGAGGCTCTTCCTCGAATGGAAGAGCCACTTAATTTGTAGGAATACTCCCTGGGCTTGAGGAACTTCCTCCACCCTAGGGTTGGATACATGCCAGTCTCTTTAAATTCTGTAATATGAAATGAGTTTGTTTTTTTAGGCTTCCTTCTAACTAAATGTGCAGGAGACTGCATTGTTTCATCCTTGCTTAGAAAGCCAGGTAGAGGAGACAGCTACATATCTGATCCCCAGCTTGTAATTATGTAGAGAGAGACTCAAATAAGTTTGCACACATTACTCCATTGTTGGATGTGGCCTTTCCACCCCTTCTATAAGCCTAGCAGCACCTCCACTGCTGGAGAAAATGCTTTTCAAACCTTTCTTCTTTGCCTCAAATCAAACAGCAATGTACATTGTGCTTTTAAAAAATCTGCGTAAATTGAATGTAACCTTAATAGTGCTGAATTCTTTGACTTGTATACATTTCAAACATTCAGTCAACATGCATATCATTCTGCTAGTAACAGGGAGAGAGAAGGAGGTTATGTATGACTCTGAAGCCCTTCCCTGTACCACCACTGGATATCCTGCTCAAGTTTAATCAGATATGGGACTCACAAGAGCTACAAATTGACATATTTAATGTTTTTTTTAGTGAACCCAAAGGTCCCCAAAGTCTGCTTTTGCATCCATGGAATCTCGTGCTATGTAGTTTGCTTTAGTTCAAGGCTGAGTCTGACCATTTTGTTGGGAGAATCTCTTTAAATTGGCTAGTGGAACCCAAGTAGGTACATACAAATGTTGCATTAGAATACGTACACACACACACACACACACACTTGAACACACTCAGCATACAATCAGTTTATTTTTGAAGCACACTATGCATGTCCCCTTTTTTTCCATTACCACGGGCTTACTGGTTATGTTTAAGCTAGAAACTGCTGCAGGAAATGTAAGGACAGGAGCATTCTGTTTTCTACAATACAGTCACCTTAAGGAACCCCTCTGAGCTCAACTTAGAACTGAACACCTTGTCCAGAAATTCTACCAATAGCAGGCACGATTATGGCTTAGGAGTATGAGACAAGAGTAAAGTGTGGAGGGACCAAATTAATACTGAGGACTGAAAAAGCTGCTGCACCTTGCAATTAAGAAGAGTGAACTTTATTGGGGAAGAAATTAGAGACCTAGGGAAACAGCTAGCGGCCCTTTGTGAATTGTTAACACTATACCCTCATCATTTCTGCATCTTCCTGTTTGTCTCGCAATCCCACCCCTTCCTTTTCCTCTTTGTCTGCTTGGACTCTACCTTATTTTTAAAAGTAGACTTTTATATTTATCAAATTTATATTCCACTTCCTCTCCCCTGAATGGGAACATTTCAGACTCTACTTGGGTGTCTGGGAAAACAGGGAATGTAACAGTATTTTTTAAAATAGTAATAGGCATTTATTTTAAATGCCTAATAAAAGGAAAAATGACACCTTGGGTGAATGGGCAAATGAAGCAAATGGACTGGATGGGAAATGAGACTGTGGGATCATTTGTGCCTAAGATACTAAGAACCTCATAAGGACCCAAGTGCCCCCCTGGATCAACCACAACGTCTGTCTCATTCAGTGTTGTTTCCAATAGCCTGATGCCTCTAGGAAACTCAAAGGCAGGAGCATCAAAATGATAGCCAGCTCCTTTTGTTTGCCCCCAACACCCAGTAATCAGAAGTATATTGTTTTTTTTAATGTGGAGGTTCTACTTGGCTATCTTGGCTTATGAATCCATTAAAAAAGCCATCAAAGGCCATAGCCATTGCATCATATGCTTGTACATTCCTTAATTAGGCAGTGTCCACATTAGAAGTGCATCTTTTTGTCTGTCCTAAAACTGCTGGTAAGCAAATTCGTTGGGTGACCTAAGGTTCTATTAACTGGGAGAAAAAGTTATCTATACTCTCCCTGTTATCCATGGCCGAGGACAGACTGGCAATCTAAAGCGGGGCAGGCACGCTTCGCAAACGGAAGAAAGGAGCACGTTCAGACATGCGCATCTGTCCATCGGCTCCGTTTCGTACTTACCCGTCTCCCAGTCGCTTTCCTTCCGCTTTAACAGGACACCGGTTTTACCCGGTGTTCAGGGGCCTTCCTCCGCATGCCTCCCGCTTCCAAACAGTGTGAACAAAAAAAAGCGCGGCGGCACGCACAAGCCGCGCGTGCTGGCTACGCGGCAGTCTGAACGCTCCGTGGCAGTCTGAACGCTCCGTATTGCCGCTGATCCGCATTGCTCTGGCCAGTGTGAACGGCCAGCTCCGTGGGTTTTTCCCCCCGCTCCAGTTCCCTCCGCTTTGCCTCCGCTTTAGATTGGCAGTCTGTCCTCGGCCCATAATTCTGTAATCCTCTGTCATCCCCCCTCTCTCAGTCATCATCCTGCTAAACTGAAAAGGCTTACCTTTTCTTGTAAAAGAAGATGTTCTCACCTTGTGATAATTCGGAAATGTATGTAACAATATTGCATTACAATAAAAACAATTAAAATGAGAACAATGAATGCTATTGTTTTAGTTAAGAATAGAACAGGATTTCTCCAGCAGCAGCAAAATACTAGCTGTGTTAGAAGTAGATATCTAGACTGCTTGCAATTTGAATCATCCATCATAGGAATGTGTTGGGTTTGCTTTGTATTTCTACAAAGAGACACTCTCCAGCTATATTCAAGACCAAGGAAATAGCTTTGTGTATGTTTATGTATTATATAAGTGTAAAAACAAGACAGCCTTATGAAACTGTTGTTGAACAAAAGAAAATAAAACACAAGATAAATAGTTGAAATTTTTATTCATATAAAATTTATTAAGAACATAAAAGATTGCATCTTAAAAAAAGATCTGCAGTTATTTACAGCAGTATTGCACAAGTAAAGTGGCAATTACCCTGTCAAAATTTCATCAGTGCAAAACACAAGTAAGCCAGGGAAACTGCAATAAAAATGCTACATATGCTGGGTTCTATGAAACACATTAGTGATTAATCAGTACAAGATCAGTGCTACATTGATATCTGTACCTGATGACGAGGCACTGCCATACAGTAACTAGTGGTCTTTAAACCAGGGCACATTTCATTCTTCCCCTAAAAATTTAGTAGTTCTTGAACAAACTACAGGTGCTTCTTGTTCATGAGGTAACAGTCATTTCCTTTTCTATGTAAACTGAGGTCAAGGGATAAGGTCTTAATAGCCCTTAATACAAGCACTACTAAAGGAAGAAACATGAAGCACCAACAAGATTTTGAACTCGCATCCAATGAATTTTCCAAACAGGTCTAATTTTGAGATGGGATGCTGGAGGCAGTTTGGTTCTTTGTGGATGGATGGATGGATGGATGGATGGAAGGATGGCAGGCGTGTGTGTGTGTGTGTGTGTGTGAAAAAGAAATACAAATTTCAGGGCATTGTCATTCTTAAAAACTAGCTCAGAACACTTCATGTCAATCTGTATAAATGTCTTTGTACATCACCTTCAGTCCACAAAGTTATTTGTAACAAATTTATAACAAAAACTACAGCAGTATGGTTTTTGAGCATGTATGTTTTATCCCCTATTACATACTGAAATACTAATGCTTGCCTTCATTTCATATTTGAACATCCTAATAAGACAGGGCAGGTGGCAAGAGACTCTAGTAGAAAACAAGGGGTTAAAACAATATCTAAAATAGCATCAACTACCCTGGATTAGTAGACAGTGCTCTAAACTGATCAATCACTATTTCCATATATACTAAGAAAACATAAAAGAAAAAAAAAGACTTTACAGGAACTTAAATAAGCAGAAAATAAATATACACCATTTCTACAAGTTACAGCATTATGGAACAGTAGAATGCATTAATTACAAAGAAAAGGATTCTACAGTATTTAACAAGGTCAATTTTACAAAAAAAAAGTTTTGAGAAATCAGTTTTAGTTCTGCAGCTATACAAAAATACCTTAACATGACATAGAAAAGAGAGGAAACATTGCACACAAGTAACATTTGGCTCAGATGAAAAGAACAACGGCTCTATTCTAATAAATAGTCAATATTTACAATCATTGAAGAAAAAAGCATAGAAAGTCTTAATAGATGCAATTCCTCTAGGAAGAAATGTAAATCTGGTTTCTCCACTACCAAAGAAAATTCTTCATAAAACATTTTATCAGGATTTTTCTTTTTAAAAGTTTTTCTAGAAAAGTTGTGTTTTTTTAAAAAAAAAAAATCTCTCCAGTAGACAAAATGTTAGATCCATTAGCTGACAAAAGTTTTTTTTAAAAACCCCAAGTCTATTGCAGACACAGTGGGGTAGTCAAGGCACAAAACCTGCACTGAATTATGACAAACCAAATGAGCCTTGCTTTGTTTAGTTTTTTTAAAAAACAAAAACAAAAATGGTATATGTACTTTGAATAAATGTCTGGCAGAGATTTCTTGATAAACAAGAGAGCTTGGGTTTGGGCCACACAGTGCCAATACCTAGTCTTTTTTTCTGTTTACATTATAATTCACAGAATTTTAAAAAAATATTTATTAGACTTACAATAAGTTTGCTTGAAGCCACGGCAGCAAACTGGTTGCAATCCCATGTGAGCAGTTAACATATAAAAAATGTGTACACATTTCAAGGCATTGGACCAGCCAAGCCTTCAAATGGGAGGAGGAGAAAGCACCGGGGTGGGGGTGCCCAGTGGGTCATACTCACAAACTTTCATTCATGCACTGAGACTAGACTCTTCCTCTCCCCGTTTCCACAGCAGCTCATTTCCTCTAACACTCCCAGCAAAAAACACCCCCCCCCCAAAAAAAACCCACTTAGGAAGGACATCTGTCACCTTATAAGTGAAAAGTAGGAAGCTCTCCCACTTTAGGAGCATGGATGGAGCTCTCTGGATTCCCAACCATTGATAGTGTGCATTACGTGAGGCTTTTTGTACTAAAAGGAATCAAGCTAAAGTGCTCCAACTGTGGAAGTGTGAGCAAAGAGTTCTAGTAGGAACAGAAGACAACACTTTGGTGAGTTCAGAAGGAATTCTGAGCACAGAAAGAATGAGAGTTTGGCCTCAAAGAGCTATCTTGATCATTAACATGAGCACTGTAACAAGGAGTTCCTATGGCATAAAGACAAGATTACTGGCAAACCCCTAAGGTGGGGGGGGGGGAGATTTGTTTTTAATAGCTGTGCATCAACATTGCTAAACTTGGAACAGAAAGGATGTCTTTATAGGTCCCAGGTTTTTATAGAAGCAGTGAAAAGTCCCTATTGCACAGTATCAATTTAAACAATATAATGTTAGCTGTTACAACCCACTTCCTCACTGTTTTCAATAAAACTAGTTTTATGTGGGTAATATGCAAACATGCATTCAGAGGGACCAAATTCCTATTAGCACTGTTGAAGTCTATGCTTGAAACTTCAAGGAGGAAAGGAAAACATGTCCTTATAAGCCTATCCTGGGTTAGAGCTCTATGTCTCCTTGGCTGGATCTAAAATTTCAGCTATACAATAATACTGCATGCACAATTTCTGGCACTCAGTTCTCTTGAGGATGTATGTTGCAGTTCCCAGCCGTGAAAGGGAAACTATGCATGCAGTTAACTCTGATAGTTCCATCTCTCTGTTTGGAAGGGCAGGAAACTGAATCCAGCACAACTTTCCATCCTCCCTCGTCATCTGAAAGCAATTGCTGCTATCAAAGAGCAGAGTTGCAACTGCCTACTTGTCCCCTAAAAGTATGCAGATGTGTGCGAGGAGATCACCCTTCCACAGGCATCTTTCTGGGTCAGAGCTCCATGGTGTATTCTAATCCTCTGGAAGTAAGGACCAAGCCTAACAAGTATGTTAGGAATTCAAGATCAGATCTCCTAACATGTACCTTAATGATGAAAACCAGTTGGAGAATGGGACTGCAGTGCTGAGATAGGGGTATTAACCCTTTCCCACCAGGCTGTTTCCCATGAGGAACAAAATCCCCTTAGTTGTTCTTAGCCCCAGCAAGGATGGAAAAAAGTTAAGCACAATATATCTTCTCTTCCTACTGCAGCTAACATCAACTGGATGTAGGACGGGATGGGGCACAAGGGGAAAGGGTTAAACCCAGCTGCTCCACTAATGTGGCCCCGATCATTCTCTCTCACTCACACAGACACCTACACACCCTGGCTGCTTTTTAAGATTAAAGTACAAATTGTGCAATTTGGCCCTCAGTCTCTACAGAAGGGTCGGGCAGGGTAGTATGGAGGCTGTCTGGACTAAACGAGAAAATGCTCCAAGTATTCCAGGCAGGAATTGATGTCCAGTGTAATATATGATACAATATGGAGAGATTATGAAATTGTAATTGACAAAATTCAGAAATTCTGTAATAGCACTTAGGAAGGTTTAGATACAGCTCAAGGCAGGCTGCAATTTTTTTTTTAAAGAGGTTACATTTTCAGTGGTGCTGGTGAAACCAGAAATAGGAGCTTTAGCATTTAGAAACATATTTCAAATAAGATTCAAATGAACCACTGTTTTATGCAAAGTTTCTGCACCATTATATAGAACTTAAAAATGGCCAGATAAAATGATGTGGGCAAAATACAGAATAAGGGGCACTTGCATACACACTATTTTAAGCAACAATGCACTTCCATGGAGCTAGCCTCACAGTTGCTTCCCATGGCAAAGTAAAAAGTCTATTCAAATCCATAAATCAACTACTTAACCATAATGTGGTGCTGCACCGGTTGGTAGGTTAGGGTTTTTAATCCTATAAAATCACTGTACTTCCTGGTTCAGGTTTTCCCTAAATACATTGATTGGCGCATTAAATTATTCAGAACTATTACTAGTTTGGAAAGCTAAAGACTGAAGAAATTTAGTATAATACCAAAGAATCAGGAAGTGTGACAATGAAGGATTTCACAGAAGCAATGGTTTCTTTGTGGAAAAAGGAAGTCAACATGTACACCTGTGCTAAATGCCTGCTGCAATCTGCTTTAGGGGAATGTTACTTGATTGGGGGGGGGTGTCACTTTACCATCAGGGTTGTGTCAAATCCATGATTCTGCACAAGCCTCAAATTTGGCATTGGGCACAGAATTCTCCTGAGAATTTAAGAAAATGAAATAAAAACAAGTAATTTTTCTAGCCCTTACAACTAAAAGATAAGCCTGGAAATGTCTTCACCATATCAGATGTGCTACCTCAAACCCATGTAGCAAGCTTATGAAGCCAAGGGCAGGTTGGGCCAAATTTCCAAGGGACAAGGTGTGGAATTTCAGGAACTCCACACCTAGTGCTTCCCAAACTTTTGAACTCTGGGGCACAGGTTAATTTTCTGGAGGCACATACCACTTTACAGTGTCTCTATATTCATTTTCAAATCAGCACCAAGATCAGTAAGTGGACACCCTCATTCCAACTGCAGAACTCCACAGTAAGCATTGCTTCCTAGTTTCCTGCCCTGCTCCTCTGCCAAATCCGGGATCGAGGCCATGCTTTCTGAGTTTCCTCTGCAACTGTATGGGCTGTGTCAGGGAATACAGTGCACCCTTAATCCTTCCCTCATAAAGCTACTGGCAGAGAAGCATATGGGGAAATTGTTCTATGCCTGGGGCTTCCTTGGTCTAACAGGTATTCTGTATGGAGGTTTCATTTCTCAGGATATAATTCTCAAGATATGTTTTGTTTGAGAATTGACATCCTTACTTCTCCCTGTGATTTACAGATTCATTATCCTTAATTTGCATAATTTATTCCAGTTGCACAATCCAGTTTGGGTCCTCCTTGGTTCAGAATTCTATTTTGTTTAGTTTTTAAAGCACAAAAGAACATCACAAGACCTCAAGATCCCCTTCCTGGATCAACATAGCCAGTTACTTGCCCTGCTTGTATGAAGCTGGCACCATTAGGAGAAAAAGTATATTCAACAGTTAAAAGATCTCACCATCTTTCACACTGGTAGAAAATTTGTTCCTGCTTTATCTTTTGACCCTCTGCAATTGATCTGAATACTGTGCTGTTGTTGACATTAAACCAATGCAGCAAGTCAGTAGTCCTTATACATTCCCCATTATGGTTGTCAGGTCACCTCTCACTACAATAGATTTTAAGAAAGGCAGCTACAACCAAATCCAGAGTGTTTTCTTCTTCTTTTGTTAGGAAAAACAAACAAACAAACTGGATTTAAACAACAGTAAAATAACCAAATCAAGGATTAAAACAGTGCCTGAAGTTATGCAGTAGGTCTCCATTATAACAATGGGGCAATATTGCACAGGTGTAGGAACTGTTTTCTCCCACATGCAATGACTTATTGCTTCATTGCCACTCCACCCCCATTCAGTACATGTTCTAGAATACACACATTTATCTGTACACGTAGGAAGAAGACTGTAAAAGGCAACCTGGTGTAAATATTTGGGCTATTAACATTTTCACAGTTTCAAAGCAAATTCAAGATTTCTCCCTCTGGGATGCAAGAGGAGGAAGCAGTGGAAGATCCAAAATGGTACATTAACAGCAGAAGAGTGTGTTAGTTCTTGCAAACTTGTTTCTGTATCAGACACACGAGGACATCTGCATTTCAGGTGGCATGGGATTCTTTTTCCAGAGCAACCTATCAGCTCAAAACTTTCCCCTCTTGCTTCCACCAGCTTCACTTATGAGTATGTCCCCTGTGCATGAAAGTGATCTGCAATGAACAGAGCGCCTGTTTCCAGAGTCCAGCCTCTTGCTGCTTCAGAAGAAGAAAAAAGCTGTACAGTAAATCTTTAATATAAAAACTAAGGCAGCTTTACCAAAACAGCTGGCTCAGTCAATTCCACTGAAGGGTATAACGAAGAGCAATGTACAAGTTTTCCAAAATATTCCACATGATCCAATTATTTTCTTGAAAGCTTTATGTAACAGGGTTTTTTTTTTTTAAAAAAAAAAGGTAAAATCCTGCTTTTTAAAAGTTTGATGTATGTTTTTTATAACAATGAACTTCCATTTTAAAAACTCACTTTTCCTCAGAAAAGGGAAAAAACGGTCTGATATGGAGTCCTCTTGCTCCTTGCATTTGCTGCTTGCTCCTTGCAATGTCTTTTGAAGTCAGGAAGGACCTGCTAGCTGCATACAGAGACATTGTTCATGGCTGCTGTCGCTGGAAATGAGTAAATAATCCCAGTTGCCTCTCCAGCCATTAGTCACTGCATTCTCCATATAAGGCGGACAAAGTAATGCAATAGGCGCAAAATTACAATTGGGTGGTTTACTGCAAGGTAATCCAAGAAACCCTGTAAGAGGAAACGAGAGGTTATTTTCATTCATGTAGCTTTCCTGTCTGGCAGTAATAGTTACCCAAATTTATAGGCCAGTGCTAGGATTTGCTGGGCTAGCATACAAATACTTAGGATGGGAAATAGCAACAGCCAGGTTGGTGCCATGCTGCAAAACAAGAGATTAGAATGGCACTGCTTTGACAGCATCACAGAAAGATGTAGTGGTGGAACAAGTGCAAAGATTTGATACGGTACACACTGTGATTATAAAATGAACTGATTTCTGATGTTTGCATTCCAGATTTTTTATAGATCTGACACACTTCAGTTGGTCTGCTGCTTTCATAAGGGTTAACCTTCTGTTGAAGAAAATATAAATGCACAAGAAGCGGGGAACTGAAATACTTGCGTGGGGGAGGAGCTCCACATAGAGGAGAAAGCCCTTTCAGGTGAGCCTGCTCCCCTTCTCCCTCATCCCTGCCTGGCCCCACCAAACCTTCTCTCCTGCCGCCCAGCAGCGACAGCAAAACCCTTGTGGCTCCCAGCCGCTGGGCTCACCAAACCTCCCCCATCCCTGAGGCCCACATGGCTCCCAGCGGCCGGCCCCCAAGCCTCCCCCTCTGGCAATGGCAGCGAGGCATCGTTCCAAGTGTGTTCTTTGTGCATGCACAGGGTTTTTTAAAAAAAAACTTTTGGGGGGATTTAAGTATTCCCCGTATATTTTTTTTAACTTTTCAGATTTCTCTGCACATCTGGGAAGTCCCCCAAATGTGCAGAAAAATCTCTTTGTCCCCCCCAAGTGACCCCAATGTGCGGATTTAGATATCTGCACAGAGGGGACATCTTGGCTATTAGTATATAGACGTGTCCGTGTGATCACAAGTAGGCTACACACTATAAAGCTGTAACATAAACCTGCATGAGGTCAATATATGTGAAACGAAGATTACCCCATCTCCACACATCCATGAGCAAGACAACTATTTTTTATTTGATTAAAACATGAGCAAGAAAGACATACTCTCTTGCTCTGGGGGGACCCCTTTCCAATGGCTAGCTATGTTCTTTCTGAAGTAAACACCCAGTGTTAGCACAACATATATTACATCTTCTCTCTTAGGCCAGATTCACGCATGTTCATTTGATGGCTGCCACATCAAGTGTTCCAACTTGCACAGTTGAAAAGGCATCTTGTATATAACAACATGGTTTTCATCTCATCTCAAACCTAATGTTTTTTTTCCCAAAAGTGGCATTTACACCTTGCTAAACAGTCACAAGAATGAATTGTCTATGCATGTGTGAACCAGGGAGATTGACCACTACAGGCTCCTTAAGATCCTGAATTCTGAGCTAGAACCCCCAAAAGTTCAAATCACAGCCCTGAACTCATAGATGGCCTTAGGCCCTGAGAGGGCATCTCCAACAGTAGGGCTCCTGGCATTTCAGGAAGAATCATATAAGTGGTTCCTGGGTAACTAAGTTGGTGAGTGTCTCAGTTTTTCCTGCCATTCCTTAGTATTGGTTGAAGTGGTCACTAGAGGTGCATGACTGATATAAACCAATCTGAATAAATACCCCCAAAATACCTTATTGGTATTCTTCCAGTATTTATTAAGCTGAATACAGAGATCTGTATTCAGCTACCGATATGGTTCAATCTGAATAAAGATGATTTTTCCGGCTTTTATTTGGGCAAGCCAGCCTCAGCTGAAGTGGCATGGAGCTGTCAGCTCCGCGCTACCCCAGCTGATCCACTTTTGCAGCTCCGAGCTACAAAAGAGAATCAGCTGAGAGGAGCTGTCCCAGGATTAGCTGGGGTGGCGGGAGCTGACAGCTCCACACTGCCCCAGCTGGTCCTCCGTTGCCTGCAGCCTTGGTAGGGGTTCCGCTGGGCAGCCTGGTTCACACTGGACTGCCCAACAGAGCCTGCAAAGGAGCCGATCCTGCGGGGAGAGTTGGGCTGGGGCTCTGCTGGGCTGCCCACCAGTAGGGTAAGATGTGCTGAACGAGACAAAACATAAAATACTTAAAACACTTCCATATTAATTGTCAGCTCTTCCCCAGAGGTCTCCTGCATCTTCCCTCCCCCAAAGCCAGTCTACACACAACTTAAGAGGGGAATCTCGGGGAGGTTGCTGCCAGTTTGATGCCTCGCCTCTCACTTGCAGTGGGGCCATTCGACACACTCCCTCCCCTTTTGCACACTGGACCGACCCTAGGATCTCCACCCCCAAAGCACTTTAACACTGGCTCTAGAGCAGTTGGCATTACATTTAGTGTTGTTTGACACTGCTTAATTCACTGTTGCTGAGTTTAACATGAGGTTTACTACAACAAACAAATGGCATATAATTTATGCGATCTGGTATAGTAGAAAGAGGGGGGGGAAACAGGAGAAGCCAAAAACAGGATTCTCAAAGTATAATTGTATCATTGTCTAAATTGTTGACTCTCTCAAATGTTAGAGATTCCCAAAGGATGAAATTTGGTAGCTATAATTTATCTGAGAAACCAGTGATTTGGTGTAATTTGTGTTAAGAACCTAAATAAAGCTATAGGCAATCTGTGCCAAAGCTAATGAACTACTGAACCTCTACAATACTCTCAAGTGACTCCACCTGTATAAACACTCATTGGTTCATTTTGGTATTACATATTCACACACATACAAGATGAGGGCCTACAAGGACTTGCTTTGGAGGGAAACTCCATTCCCCTGCTGCTGAACCCACTTCCTCCCCCTCTTGTTCTGTTTCTCCCCCTGCCCACCTCCCCAATCATCAGTTGTTTTCCCTCTCTCCCCAACTGCCCATTTCCCACTTCCTTTTTAAACTTGCCCAAACTTCAGCCTCTCTAACCACCTGCATGGCCCCCAACCTACATAATCAGCTGATTTCTGACCACCCTCTTAGCCAATATTTAATTTAGTTTATTTAGGTGGGGGTTTTTTGGCATGGCAGCTGGAGATTTTTGCACCATCTGTGCAACTGCAAGCACTGCTAGCCACTGGTGGGAGGGAGGAGAGCTTTAAGTCCCAATTATTTTTTAATGTTTATAAAATATTTTTGTCTAAACCTGGGGGTTACTTCAAGTTTGCAGAAAGACAGAGCTCTAGCCCTGGGTGGATTACCCCTTACAGATTTTTGTTTAAATCCACACTGCAGGACTACTCTTTGCTATTCGATAAATCATGCACACAGATTAATTAGACAGGAAAGCTATTTAATGCAAAGTACGGCATTAACATTTTAACATACTAGCTACTCTCAATTTTAAGCAACGTTCATATGCAGAGATCTGATAGGCTAACAAGATGGACAACTGTGACACTTCCACTTAGGATGACTGGCCACCTTACTCATTTATGTTTTCAAGGTCTAATTTTGCAAAATTGTACATGTATACATCATACAGGTACAGCTCACAGGGAACTTTAAAAGGCAAAGAGAGGCAGGGTGTATAATGTTGGTGTAGCGGCTAGTATAAAATTCTTGTCCACCCATGACAGGTGATTTACAGCTACTACAGTATTGCACTGGTCTTTGCTTCAGCTGGAAAGAGCCAGCAGGAAAAGGGGCAACTCATTTATGGGCAAACAGTTACATACCACAAGACCCTTGCCCCTATAGTCTGCAAGCAAAGCAATGTTTTAGCTGCACAGAGAATGCAGTTGAGACTTCCAGAGACAGAGAAGGCAGCTATAGCAGCAGCTGCTGTAGAGTTTGTCTAGCCAAGCCCTTGCCCCAATTCACCTGGGACTGTGATAAGACTGGGACACTTCCCCTCCATCTTTACATAACAAGTTGGGAGGAAATCAGTTTTATGCTTGCAGTTCCTGTACAGGCACTCTAACAACAGCCTGTGATTTTTATCTTGGATGTATGGGATTGTTCCAAAATTAGCCTTTCATAAGTTTACTTTAAAAACAGTAAAAGTTTTATTTCAAGTTTTGCCTTTAAAAAAAAGGGAGGAGGCTGCACTGCTATTCAAAGCAAACCTAATAGGAAGATCAAAGGGAGTAAAATGACTAAATAAGATCATTAATTCACAGTTTTTCCTTCTCATCTGGGGAATTTTGATGGGATGCCACCAAAACCTGATGCAAAGAGGAATAAAAAAGGAAAATGTTCTTGTTGAAAAGAATAATCTATGATTAATAGTGCAAGCCTAAACAGAGTTACACCCTTCTATACCCACTGATTACACTGTTAATTTAGGTATTTGCAGGAGAATCAGTAGTCTTCCCAAAGTGCAGGAATAGGGATTCCTTTCCCCACCCCCAACAGATAATTTCACATGTGACACAAAGGTTGCGCACTAGAAACACACCAGAAAAAACGGGGTGGGGGGGAAAGCAAGGCTATTTCCTCTGGAGGAATTTGACCTGCAATTGAACGATCACACCTCCCTTTGAAGCTGCAGGCGCAGTCCGTCAGTGTGTGATCAGACGCAACTGCAGGTAAGTCTGGGGTGTGGGGGTGTGTCCCTTTTCTTCTATGCACTTAAACAAGGGATCAATGAATCCCACCGCCGCACCAAGCACTCCCTATGGAGTTTGTGATGATGCACATACTGTGAGGGGGGGCGAGAAACAATGGAACGGAGTCAGGATGGCCTGACCAGACCATCCCAACGCCATGAGAGCGTGCTGGAGTGATCAGACAGAAGAAAGTCCATCCGTGGCCCGTCGCAACCCGTTTACTACTGGATTTCCCCCGGTGTCTTTTAACTCTGCTTCTGCAGTGGAGCAGAACGGGTTGCCAATGGCTGCAGGGCGCTTCCCAGATGTTATTGTCTGATTGCGCCTTTTAAATCCACCTGGCATTTGCACCTATGTCTGGTCTAATTGTGTGTGTGATTGCAGCCAAACACTAGTTTGCTGAGACACCCAAATTCCTATGCTCTCCCCCCTTTTTTGGAAGTGGAAGTATCATGCAAATTTGATACCCACAGGGAGAGCAAGAAGCATATTACCATGTCATCCACATGGTGATAGAAGAAGGGGACAAACCTACTCTTCTATCACATAAAAAACTGATACTGCTTTTCTGTCTGAGTAAGGCTCAAATTACAAGGTATTACTTCTTTAACAGACTTATCTAATACAAAATGCAAGAGGAAAAAAATCAAACAGGCACAATGGTTTTAGTTTCAGAAGATACTCTGAGGAGCCAGGCCTCAATAACTTGCATACTGTCTCCCAGACCAACTAACTAACTTCAAGTTCCACCTGAGAATCTATGTGGGACAGCTTTAGAAGACAATATATGGCCTTTGACTTCCAGTCTGTCCTGGATTATCAAAGCTAGGGTTGTATTCATCCATCCAATTTAACTACAGGTAAACAAAATTGTATATTTCCCTGGTGTGTGCTGGGTGCCCACATATGCTTGGCTCCTCTGTCTTCCCTCCTTCCTTCTCATAAAGAACACAATGAAGGAACAGATTAGAACTAATCCTAGTTGCCCATATTACATGAATGAAGCACATGAGTTCTGGACAATTTTCTTCATGCTAACTGGGGCCCTAAACCCCAGGATTACACGCTGGGCAAGAATCCCATTTTTTAACATGTGTATATGTGTGTGTGTGGGGGGGGTACTATTTCTGGTTAAGTCCCATGTGTGTTTGCATTCATGTCATACATAACCAAAGTCGGTTTTACAGCATCATTCCTTGTGTAAAAAGGGAGGGGGGAATGAGCTGACGTGTAAGCAAGCCTACGAAGAGCCCTGCTGGATCAGACCAGTCATCCATCTAGAACAGGGGTGGGCAATTGTTTTGGCTCGGGGGCCGCTTTGTGGGAGCGGAGGTTAGCGGAGGGCCGCACCTTTTAAAATGATTGCATTCATTAGTCAACTTTGCATTTCAGAAAAGGTATAAATTGTATCCTAAAAAGCAATAAATATAAATTAAATTAAATAGTGGTAGTTTTATTCAATTTATTTATTGTGCTAATTTCATATCATCTATAGCTGCAAGCACATTTAATTTTAGAATCAGTTTAATGAGACAAATGTACCCTATCACACTTTTCTACAATTTTTTTGAAATCAGGAGTGTGATTGCTTGTTGAGATTCTCATCACAGCCTGCAAGTTAATGTCTGTCAAATGTCTGTTAATGTCTATATTTACTCTTGTTGATCTTCATGCAAGAAAAACTTTGCTCACAAATATATGTAGACCCAAATACAGAGAACATTTCCCAGCAAATTTCTTCATACATGGAAACTTTTCAGCAGACAAAGATTTGTAAAAGTCAACTAATGTCACAGCATTAAACATTTCTTTCACAGTGTGATCTGACTGCATGTCAATAAGTTCAAGCTGCAACTCCTCAGGTGCTGACAGTGGCCAACTGTCTTGGCGGGCTGCAAAAAACTCTGCGGCGGGCCGCATGTGGCCCCCGGGCCGCCATTTGCCCACCCCTGATCTAGAACAACATCCTGTCTCACACAGTGGCCAACCAGTTACTCTGAAGAGCCAAAAATGGCACAGAAGCTGAGGCCTTCCCCTGATGTTGCCTCCTGGCTCTGGGATTCAGAGGTTTGCTGCCTCTGAATGTGGAGGTTCCCTTTAGTCACAATAGCTAGTAGCCACTAATAGATCTGTCCTTCATGAGTAAAACCTGACATAAGCCAAGCTCATACACTGTCTGAATGCAATCTAGGAATGCAATCGTAAATGCAAAACCAAAACTGAAACATCTTTGTTATATCAAAGTTAAGTTGTGGAAAGTGCAGCAGTTGTATTTAAGTATTCTGCCACAAAGAATCCCAGGAAACAGTTTCATTTTGGCCGTAGAAAATGCAGATGGGTAGCTGTGTTAAGTCTGTCTGGAGCAGTAGAAAAGAGTCCAGTACCACAAATTTTGTTAGTCTTTAAGGTGCTAGTGGACTTTTCTACTGCAAAAGAAACAGTAATCTGAATTTTGTACACAGTTGGGAATATTTCTATTAAACCATGCAATTCAGGCTGCATTCACACATCATGACAAGCTGCAACTATACTCCTGTGAGGCACAAAAATAGGTTCTGCTTCCTCCCTTCATGTGCACACCTCAATACAAAGCTTCTCAGTTGATCAAGTTCCAGGTTCATTGTGGTGGTGGTCATACACGCAAGATAAAGCGGGTGGTGGTGAGGCTATTTCCTCTGGCATAAGTTGACCCGCCATTGCGCAATCACACGGATTTTTGTAGATGCAGGCAGAGCCCGCCACTGCATGATCAGACGCAATGGCGGGTGAGTCAGGGTTTTTTTAACCGTTTGTTCCTGATGCGTTTACATGAGGAATCGATGAAGCGCACCGCTCCCTACGGAATGTGCGGGAGGGGCGCTGATGTGCATACTGCGAGGGGGAGAAAAAACAACAGCACGGAGTTGGGATAGCCTGATCAGACTATGGGAGCGCGCTGGGGCGATCAGATGCAGGAAAGTCCGTCTGTGGCCTGTAGGAACCTGTTTGCAACAGGACTTTCCGAGGTGTTTTTTTATTCAGCATGTGTGGCGGAGCAAAACGGGTTGCCGATGGCTGCGGGGCGCTTCCCAGATGTTGGCGCCTGATCGCGCTCCTTTAATCTGCCTAGCATTCGTGCCTATGCCAGGGCGAATTGTGCTTGTGATCATAGCCGGTGACTTCCAAATGCAGCACCAGAATGAACTGGAGTTTGTTTGCTCCACAAAAGCTTGGATCCTGAAACACAGCAAGAAGCTGCCCTTATATTTGAATGCAGCCAAACTTAGACAAGAGAACAATAATTCTGGTTCCAGGCAAGAAAATTAGAAAACTTTGGGAGATAATTCTGGATGCTGCAACTTGAACGCTCCTCATCAGATCTTAGATTAGGGATTCTATCGTTATTGGCAAACTGAGTTTTTCATATCCTGCGTCCAAACCATGATTAACATTGTCAGCATAACCATAACCATGGTTATTCCTGGTAGAGGAATTCAAAGTCCAGAAGGGATGTGCGTGTGAGCATATGATCCTACACCCCACTTCTGATTACTTAACCTTGGTTAAGCAATCACTGGTGACACATACATACTGACCATAAGAACACTTTTAACACTGAATAGAACTGTGCCAGATCAGGTAGTTTTTACCTTTAAAGCCATAAATGGCTTGGGGACAGGATACCTGAAGGACTGCCTCCCCCCACAGTGTCTGACGCACCAGTTAAAATCCTCCTTACAAGCCCCGTTTCCCTTGAGGCTCATCTGTTGCCTACCTTACTGACCTTTAGACATCAGACCCCAACTTTCTTTTTTTACCCTGCTTTTGATTGAGGGATCCCATTTTTAAAGCTATTTTTATGCTCAGCTTCTAGCCTGATGACTAGTTTATGAGTATCGTTTTGAAAGGGTTTTTTGCTGTTTTTATGTCCCAGTCTTGGGTTTATGGCTTGTTCTAATTATTCATAATTTCTTGTGTCATTTTCATGCTTCTATTGTATGGGGTTTTTTACATTGTTACCTGCCTTGAGCAGACCTCTAGAAAGGGAGCATAGAACTTTTCTAAAGAAATAACTGACTCCCTGCCTTTAGGATCTAAGAGGGCAAAGTACCACTGCCAGTGCCTGCTTTCCTCAGCTGGTGGCCCCCCCTTCAGTTTCCCACCATCCAGCTCCCTGCTTGGTCTATACTTTCTGCAGAGCGTGGGCTGAGGGAGGTCACACTGCTACCCCTTGTACCATAACCCTCAGCGCCAAGACATGCTTTGATTTCCTCCCAAGGCTCACAAGAAATCCCAGTGTTGCTTGATTGTTCGCCTGCAGTGGGATATGAGACACAAGAAATGCCCCTCTCCACCTTTCTCCGCCCCCACTAAAGGAGCTCAGGTGATTTCTCTTGTTGCCCTCCTTTTCCTTCCCATTGCCCCATGTTACCAGCCCAGACATCTATGGCTATTTCACAGCATGAAGGGGGGTGGGGTGGGGAACCAGGAAAGGAAGGAAGTTGAGTGTAGAATGGTGGAAGTGCTCAGCAAATATGCATTGCCCTCCTAGCTTCTAACAATCACTAACTGCAATGGATCTAACTAGATCACTTAACCTGTAATATACATGTGTAAAATGTCGTGTCTGGTTAGACACTAGTGCAATGTCTCTCCAAAGCATAACACTATGTTTTTGAGACATTACAATGGTGTTGCTGCTGGCATGCCGTATTCTACGTACCTATGCTGATGCAACAACTCCCGGCAATCTCAGGTGACACTGACTATACAGAATTTGCGCTGAGACATGGGCATTCTAAAGATGCTGCAGGAGCACCCAAACACATGCATCCTCCACACCAGAATAGTTTCAAGTAAGTGGCCTCCCATGGGTTAATTATTTCTGTGCATTAATTATCTTTATGATACATGAACGGACACAAGCATCTGGACTGCCACAACAGTGGAATGAAGAAATGCCCAAATCAAAACAATCTGTGAGTTCAATCCAGGGAAGCAGGTGCATAGGAAACAAAACAGACCTTGACAAGCAGCTTGCCCTTTCTGAAGTCTCTTGTGAATTTACTATTGTTACAGTAGTAACATTTCACTGCGCTTTCTACTTAACTTTCCAGATATGAATGATGAAACCAAAAAGCTGTCTAAAACCCAATTCATACATAAACCAAATGACTCATCACAACATTTCACTACAGAACAACCCTCCTGCACGTTACTCTGGTGTGTGACAAATCAGGTGTGTGATGCTTTGCCAGCTGAGCAGAAAAGTCACATAGTCCAAAATAAAGGCATGAAAAACGGGAAAGAGCTAAATATAAAACAAACCAAACAGCCAGAGAGGTTTAGCCAAAACAAATAGCTAACGGGAAGCAAAACAGTATTGAGGAAATATTTCTTAAGCTGAAAATTGTAGCCCGGGAAAAAGAGAGAGAGATTTAACTCAAATAGGTTTAACCAATGAACCAAATAATGTGGGGGCATCTGTGGGGGAGAAGGAGCAGGGAGGAGTTTAACCCCTTTCCCAACCTACCACTTGCCTCAAAGCCACCCCCATCTCCCACTTTTCTCTCAGCCAGACTTTGAGACTAGGGAAATCCCAGTGAAAGTGAGAGAGAGAATGAGAATATGTCACTGTCACTTCCATTATCAGTTATTATTAAGTCTGGCAGCACAGCCTAGGACAGACTAACACAAAAACACAAGACCAGAGGTGGTAACCGTAAAGCAAAAGAGATCGCTTTATGGGGCCCTGAAATCATTTTACAACATCTTTCTTTCTTTCTTTCCTTCGTTCTTTCTTTCTCTCTCTCTTTCTTTCTCTTTCTTTCTTTCAAAAAAAAGGGGGATAATAAATCTTAAAGCTTCAACTTTTTAAAAAAATGTTATCATTTCTGCAAAAAGGAACCACAGTGCAATAGGTTCACTATTTGCAACACTAAAAGAATCAGGGTGTACATGTCTGTACATGTCCAGCAGAGCAGCAGGAGCTGTCACCTTTCTGGGGAGAGAGAGAGAGAGAGAGAGAGAGAGAGAGTCCTAGCCTGTGTTCTATCCGGTAGCACAAGACAGTGAATAGTACAAAAAACTTGGGGGTGGATTCAGAACAGAAGAGTCTTAAAAAGAACTTTTTGCCCTTAATTACTCTTGCAGAACTGAGGCCTCAAATAAGCCTCAGTTTCTTGCAAACCCATTTCTACAGATGAATCTGGTTTCCTAAGATACTTCAGGGCTCAGCTAGTACTTTAGCCTCTCTCGCTCTCTCTCTGGAACTACAGGGTCCTGTCAATTCCATCCCCCTCCCTTATCGAGCCTGGTGGGGAAGGGAGTCCTAGGAAAAGCTCCTGGACTCTTAATCCCCCCCAACAACTACACAGAATTATTACCTCCAGACCATTGTATCATTAAGGCAGAAAATTCACGTATTTGCAGCCACTGTCCATCACGGCCAGCTTCATGAGATTTGATGTTGTCCTCCCCTTTGAGTAAAAAGAAGAGTACTTTTGCTAACTGCCTAGATGCCCGGGGGGGGGGGGGGGGGTTGGCCAGTTTTGCTACTGGCCTTGCCCTTAATGGCAGCCTATTAAAGCTGTACAAATTTTCTTTTTTTGGAAGAGATAAACACGTTAGTTCACACATTAGTTCTGCCTGCTATTTCTTCAAATAACAAAGATATACCCTTCCAAACCTGCCTAAATGTGTTTGCAATTTCAAAACCTTGCGTTTGTTTGTATGTGTTGCATACTGGAGTACATTTTGCTTTTTTGTTGTCGTTGTTTTCAAGATGTTAAGACAGCTCCAGCCTGAGGAATAATGTGAACAGAAAACCTTTATCAAATGAATCTTCCAAAGATTGCCGTTTTAAAGTTTTCTACTGATTCGCTTCAGGTCTTCAGAACTCCTGAACTTTAGGAGTGTGTGACCTTAAAAAAAGCAGTGATCTGATTTAACCAGTCATTGACCTGACTATCAGCACAGTCCGGGGGGGGGGAGAGAGCGGGCAAAAGCACTCAGGGAGCTGACCAACCGATTACACTGGTGTATCTTAGAGATAGGCTGATGTATCTTGGAGATACACTGACATAGTGTCCCACTGCTGCTGTGCTGTGGCCAGCTACTGGCACAGCAGTACTGCGAGCCTCTGCCAGAACACTGCGTGCTGGTGGGGAACGGGGAGGGCCCAGGGGCATGACCAGAATCGGCTCTCTAACTGCCCCAGCCTGGGAATTTCCCCCGGCACCAGTGTAGTCACACCATCAAAAACCACAGCATAGCCCATGGGTACCCAATCAACAGAAAAAATGCCCCCCACAGGGACAGTCCTGACCTGCCCACAAGCTCCTGCATGGCACAGGATACTGACTACAGCTGCAGCCTGTCACATTCCTCCCCAGCAGTGGCCAATCCTCCTCCCCTGCACCCAATCACGGCCACCGCACACTACATAAACCTGAGCCAGGACATCCTAGAGTTCAGATGATAGGGTGGGCAACACACGATTCAGCCTCTGACGTATACTTAGAGCATATAGCAGGTGGTAGGAAATGCACGGAGGGGCACTTAGCACTTTCACCCGGGGGAGGGGACAAATCTCCTTGCTGTGTGGCTAACGTGTCACATTTTAGAACCCTTACAGGTACGCCATCTCTGGAGATGCACACTGACAGAGCAACCATGCACTGACAGGTAAGCAGCAGTGGGCATCCAGCAGGCTTACCCCAGGAGTCTCAGCACCCACCTACCCCTTTCCCTTCGTATGCATCCGGGGCGGTGCCTCGACAGGCTCCTACTGTTAGCCAGCAAGGCACTTTCTGTGCTCTTATGGGTTTTCATATCCATAAGTTTGAACTCTGTGTTGCCAACAGTGGTAGGGTCTTGCGCTTTCTTCTTGAATAGGAGCCAGCTCCAGCCCAAGCCAGGAGGCTGACACCCTAAGCAGTTCACTCAAGACGAAGACAAATGATTCCTCTTGCCATGAGGCCTCCTTCTGTCAGACATCCGCTGGTTGACCCCCACTCCCCACTCTACATCTGGATAGTTATGCTAACTAAACTGCCTAGCAACTAATGTGCCAGCCATCAGATACTTGGCTGAAACCATCAACTAACAATAGATATGGCCAGGTGAGTCATCGGACCCCAGACTCAGTGTCTGTTTCCTGATGAGATCATGCTTTTGCAATACTGACCACCCCCTGGACCTCCTCCCTTTGTTCACCTTTAACCTATAGCAAGGTCCAAGAGGGATGGACCGCCTAGTGGGAGGGTTAGTGGGTTGTGGTCTGCAAAGCCCGCCCCAAGACCCCCAATAAAAGTCCAAACCGAGAGTCACTCGGCCTCTTGAGCCATCGCCCTCTATCTAACCTATTGACCCTTCAGTCCAGCTTTCTGTCCCCAACCCTTACCTCCATCTTTGAACCCCTTTTTCTCTCTCTGGACTCGCGATCCAGGAGAACCACGTGGTCTTGCTGGTTCAAGCCTCGTGGCCCCATAGCTTTTATACCTTTCTCCCCCCATCCAACTCATCCTGACATCGGACAACGCATCTAAGGTAATGTGCTTTCCCCACCAACGATACCTGCTCATGCAATAGTGCTATTTTCTCTCTCTATTGTATTAGGCCTGTAAGATTTTGTGTGTGATTACGTTTTTGGTATGCTTGATTACATGATCCAGTAAACAACATTGAACTTGGAATCCGTCTCACGTGCCTCTTTCCTTGAGAACTCCCGGGAGGGGTGGGACCCTGGTATAGTTGGCAAGAACCCGTGTATCTTGCTGATTGCTAAACGTAAATTAAAGCAATTCGGCTAACAGAATTGGGGGCTCGTCCGGGATTGCCCTGAGGGTTAAATTTCGCGCCATAGTCGACAGGCGTGTCTTTAACCAGCAGACGTAAGGGAAAAACCACTTCCGGAGTCCTTGGAGAGGCTGTATGATCGGTTTCTGTCTGCGTGCCTGGCTCTAGCGAGCAACCTATCGTGGGTGGCTTCCCCCTTTTCTCTCTTTGAACCCCAGGTCAAACTGTGTGACCGTCCGCGCGTCTATCTTGTGGGAAGGGATCCAAAGAAGAACAGAGTAGGGCGCCAGACCAGTTGCACCAACACTACATACACTACATACACCCGCTAAGTCCGAGAAAGGAACCTTTCCTTGAGCACACCCTCGCTCCTCCTTTGCCTTACTTCGCTCAACGAAGTGGAAATAATTAATTTAGGTTCGGGGTTACCCTGAGATGCATATTGTCTGGAAACCCTACTGGCTAGAGAAAGTCCAGTGCTCGGTGAGTCCGCCATAGCTCACTATTTTCCGAGTCCGCCATAGCTCGTAGTTGTGTTGAGCCCGCCATAGCTCAGTGAGTCCGCCATAGCTCACTATAGACTGAGTCCGCCATAGCTCAGGTCTGTGGTTAAAGGTGATCCAGAGAGGCTAGGAGAAGCCTAGAAACCTTATCATACGGGTTAGGAGGTGATCCCGTCAGAGAAGCGAGGCTTGGCCACCCCGTTCTCGAAACCCCAAAGTTAAGAGGTAGAGGAACCTTGGAGACAAAGGAGTCTCTTTGGGTTGGAGGCACCCGGAGTCTGAAGGAACGGATATTCCTCAGCTTCAAACGCCAGGTTTTTGGGTTAAAAAGTAATCCCTGAGTCGCGGGGTGAGAGTCCCCCGGCCCTAAAAACTGCATAGAGTGCCAATTAGTGGTAACGTTAGCCAGCCTGTGCTAACACAAGCAGCTGTACAATCTAAGAAAAGTGGAAGCGACGACTTCCCAGTCTTTGCCCCTGTTGTAAGTGAAAACAGGAGAACTCCTTGAAAGATGTTTCGCTCTAAGAGTGACGAGCCCAAACTTGAGAAATGGTTGATCAAGAAAGGTGCGTCGCCTTGGAAGGAAGGATCTTTCAAAGGTCCCGATCCCTTAAACTTGGTGAAAAAGGCTTTCCAAGACTATTGTAAGGAGCAGAAACCAGGCTCCGCGGCGAAGGATCAAGCCGCCAGTTGGGCTTTGTATACAGCTGTGCGGGACGCCGCTGCTGTAATCAAACACCTTCAGGAGGACGTAGAAAAACAAGAGGAATTAGTCCGGCAACGTGAGTCTGACCTGACTAGGGAAATAGACCGGTTTGAGAAATTAGAATCCAAATATTTAGAAGCTAAAGAGGAACTGAGTGGTATTAAAAGTAAACATGAACAAGATCTCACGTTCCAACGTACAAATTATGAGGAACTTATGGCAAACAAGCAGGATGAGCTAGAACAAGAGATTAATCAGCTGAAAGTAGCCCACGAAGATGAGGAGCATAGGGGCTGAGGACAGAGAAACTAAATGTAATTCTGGCAAACCAAAGTCTCACTATTGCTGTCCAAGATGCTAATAAAAAGATCGAGGGCCTAAATCGTAAAGTAGAACTTACAGAGGCCGCCCTAACTCAAGCGAGGGAAGAAATAAATACCTCTAAGGCTGTGGCAAAATTCCTAGTGGAACAGAACCAAATTAAAATACAGCAAGCCAACCACGAGGCTTGCCAAAGGGAAATTGCCACCCTAAAGAAGCAAGTGGGATTACAGAATGCAGTAATCTCTACTGTACACCCCGGAGGTATGCTAAACTTCCCTGAAATCTCGGCCATAGAACCCAGTGCCCCAATGCATCCCATTTGCACGAAACATACGGTAACCACAGAAGGCGACGATACATCTACCCAGATTGTAACGGAGACCAGGCTCTGGAAACCAGACGAGGTTAAGGCGGTAGCTGAACAACTAGGCCCTCTCACTAGAGAGAATTCCGTACAATGGATGGCCAATGTAGACATGATTTACAACTCCGCTAGCGGAGAGGACCTCACCTTGGTAGCCCGTCAGTGCATAACAGCTCCCCAGCTTCCAACTCTCAATGCAGCCATTGCGAGTGGAAACTTAACAGCAGCTTCGAAAACGAAGTGGATGCAGGACATCCTTAAATATCTAAATCCCAACACTACTTTACTTGCTCTCTATGTATTAGAAAAACAGGGCCCCAATGAAGATCCGGAGACATATATGGCTAGGAAACAACTCTTAGCTGTTCTAGCAGACCAAGTTGCTGTAAAATCTACCACTGGTTTGCCCGACTATGAGGAGGACGATTTTAAGGAAGCGCTTGTAAACGGCCTCCAAACCCAAGCCCAACTGTCTCTAAACATAGCAGATGGTGCGTCCACTACCTGGACGGATCTGGAGAAAAAGATTAAAAGAATAGCCTCTCTTCTCCGAGGTGCTGGAGCTCTAAAACCCCATAAGGGCAAGAAATCAAAGGATAGGGAAGAGGACGAACCCATACAGGCAATAACTTACGGCACCCATGGGCCCCATTCACAGTTCCAACCGTCTGGAAAGTATGAGCCCAAAAATGACCGATACCCTAGACAGGACCGGTACGAAAGAGGCAAACCTTGGCAAAACAATTATCAAAAAGGTGAAGGAAATTACAGAGGAAAAAGAGAGTACCGAGACTACCGCAGCAATCCTGCCCAAGCCCACCTCCAGCCTTCCGCACCACCTCCTCAAAACTATCAGGGTCCCCCTCAAGGCCAATACGGACAGCCGCAAGGCCCCGGAAATCAGCCACAGGCGTATCAGCCGCCGGCACCTGAACTGCAACCAGGCTATCAGCCTCCGGAAACGTCCGATACCTTTAGGAGGCAGATATGGATGCAGCTTAAGGAAAGGGGCTACGAAATGGAAAGATTCCACAAGCAGCCCAACAGCGTTCTGCTTCGTGCCCTGGCCGAGAGGAACAAGCCCAGGCGCCAGGTCAACCCATCTACCCGGTGCTTAGTAAAGAATTGCCAGAACTAGCCAAGCACAGCTAGGGCTGCCCAGAGTCCCAGGCTCTCCCCAATGGCGTTGTGGCTACTTTAAAGCCTGAAACATGGGGGAGACCGACTGTGAAAGCAGGGGTCGGGACTCCAGGGAACAGTAAACCTGCTACCCTTCTAATCGACACCGGAGCTGCTCTTAATGTACTAAGCCCATATCTCGCTGCCCACGGTCAACCCACTCAGGAGGCCATCATGCTCGCCGGTTTTGCTGGAGGCGCACACAGAGCCACAGTCTGGAAAGACGTTCCTTTAACCGTAGGAACTATTTCCACCCTTGTGTCCGCCTGCGACAATCAGGGTGAAGATGCTGGCATCCTAAGGGTCCTCCTCCATAAACGCTCAGCAGAGACACAGATTTCCCATGTCAAAGGACACCAAAAGGCAGACACGGAGGTGGCTTACTGGAATGATCAAGCCGACCTCCTAGCCAAGGAAGCAGCACGTTTCAACTCTCCGCCAGACCAACCAGCCTGTCCTGTAAACCCGGTAGTGACTAGAAGCAAAGCAAACACCTTCCACGACCGTCCTACCATTCCCCCTGTATTTATAGACTTAGGGGAACTCCAAGCGAACGATGACGATGTTCAGGATCTCCTCTCCAAAGGCAAAGATCCCACTGGGAGATACACCATCAGGGAAGAAGAGGGAGTTATTTGGGCTTTTGACACCACAGGGACAAGACACTGGGTAGTCCCTGTCGAAGTACGGGCCGATTTAATTCAATTTATCCATGAGCACGGACACTGGGGTAAAGAACCAACTCTGGAACGAGTCAGGGATGCGGGATAGTGGCCGAGCATCCGCAAAGACGTGGCACAATGGGTGGATAATTGCCTATCATGTGCCATGGTTAACGCGGACTCCTCCGGTCCCAAAGCCCCCATCCAGCACCAGAGAGTAGAGGGACCCTGGGCTTGGGTTCAAATTGATTTTATCGGACCTCTGCCTAAGACCCGCAGAGGAAACAAGTACTGCTTAACAGTGATTGATCCATTCTCGAAATGGATTGAAGCATTCCCCTGTCACAACAACACGGCCTCCACTATGGCCCAACTACTTTTTAATAACCTCTTTTTCCGCTGGGGTATCCCCAAGATAATCAATTCCGACCGCGGACCCCACTTCTTAGGTGAGGTCACACAGGAGCTCTGCAAGGCTCTCAGAATTAAGCAGCGGTTCCACATTGCTGCCCACCCTCAGTCTTCAGGGGCAATAGAACGCACAAACCGCACCCTCAAGGAAGCCCTAGCCAAGATAGTCTCCTCCACAGGTCGCACCTGGGACGAAAAACTCCCCATAGTTCTCATGGCAATACGGGGGACTACAGCCAGACATGGTTACTCCCCTCATATGGTCATGACCGGGAGAAAGATGCGCATGCCTGAAGCTTTCTGGCTCCAACATGACATGCCAGGCGATCTGGAAACACAAGTGGCAAACGATATATGGGTTAAGACTCTTATCCGGGACTTGCTGGTTATTCACCTCCAAGTGGCTAATGAGTTAGGGCAGAGCCAACTGGCGGTGGATAAAAAGCTCGGCTGGGTGCGCAATCCTCAGCTTTGGGAACCCGGACAGCAGGTTCTCTACAGGAAATTTAGCCGGAATCAGCATGCTCTCATGGCCAAATGGGCTGGCCCGGTCCCCATTGTGGATCGCGTAAGCCCTGCGGTCTACAAGCTCGCTATTCCCAGGAAGCATGGTCAAACGTGGTACAAGTTTTTCCATTCCTCCCAGCTCAAGTTGTGGAAGGGTGATCCGGTTCCGCAACCTCCTAACCTCCCTCCGGATCCCGGAGGAACCTCGCAGCCACTTGCTGCTGTCACCTTCGGGCCTCACCTGCCCACAGACATTTTCGATCTTGTGCCTCTTTTCTCTCTTGGAGAAACCTGCCTTGCTTTTTAATGCTTCCTCACAGCGTTAGTCGCCTTTTCGGAAGCACGGGGGGGGGGGGAGACCATGGTGTATAAAAGAGTTCCCTTTTAAGAGAAGCCGCGGGAGCGTGCAATAAAAATCGCGCCGGGCTTACGCTTGGAAACCACTACACTCACCCCCAGCCTTAGGTAAAGGGAACCATACTGTGACTGATTGGGTATGTTGACCACAGTATGGAAGCTCAGGGATCTCACTCACACACCCCTCAAACATTATATTACAGAATGTATCCAGGACATTCCACCCCAGCAGCAGACAAATTGGTAAGACCATTAAAACTTTTATTCTTATTCGGATTGTCATTGTTTTATTGTATCTCAGCAACACAAATAGCCAACCATACGGTAGTCTTGACCAGATGGAGATGTGTGGGAACAAACATGCCTTTTAGGATTTTTACCTGTGTAACAGGACGGCATGACAGAGCAGTCACACTCACACCTATAGATCAATGTCCACCACAGTGGCTCACACACTGCATTCACAGCCGCACCGGAGAAAAGGTGACCTTATGCACCTCCAGACAATATTCTATGGACGAAATGGAAGTGGCCCTGTGTAAACAGCCACAAGCCAAAACCAACACCTCCACCATCGAATATACTGCTCCTACCCCCATCTCACTCTACACAGACATAGCTGTAATATCAGCTGCCGTATGGGACATTGGTGACCCTTTAAAAATGATCATTTCAATTGGCTCCCGACACTTCCACAATGACACAGAAGTCCCGATAACGCTCACGGACCCATACGGCGAAGACATAGACATAGAACCACTGGCATGGGGCAAACTCAATTGACATTTTAACTGCTCCGCGTTAAAGCAACAAGGTCCCCCAGACTGGACTCTCCTCTTAAACAGTTCTGTCTGCCTCAATGCCACCAATACTGTAAACCTTACAGCTATCGGCACAACAACCCTGCAGCTTACACACCAAGAAGGAAATTACACTTTAATAATTGGCGATACAAACCATACACTTGATTTGGATCCACTCATCCAAAATGTAGACTCACTAGCCTCACTGACCTATCCGGTAGTGGGAGCGCACACTTTAAAATTCAATCATCAGGAAACAGTCTTGATGCAGCCGCAAATTTCAGTAAAAAGAGTCAATGTCAGCTTAAATGGACTTGGCACATCTTTCAGCCATGCCCTCTGTGACTCTTACTTACAAACAACCCAGCAAGGTTGGGACAATTGGATCCTAATGTGGCGTAAAGGAGAGCTCTCTAAAAGAACCAAACGCGATCTTTCGGACTGGGTCGCACCCGTAGGGGCGGGCATGGCAGCCATAGATGCTGCAAACATAGAGGTGATAGCAAATAAAGCCTCTAAGGTTTCATTCGATATTTCTCAAATGAGCCTCCCCCTTATGTAGTCATTAGATTCCCTTGCTCACGTGGAACGCTCCACCAACCCCTTGCTGGTTACTTGGGAACAAATCATGGAAAAGGATTTCAACAATCTCATTGGTGGCATTCAGTCTTTACAAAACAATATTTCATTGGCTCTCGCTTGCACTCAAGCACAAACTCTTAACGAGGTTACTGCCATGACTATAATCAAACAAGCTATGGCTGGAGTTATACCCTTAGGAATAAGGGAATTAATTAAAGGAAATTTAACCGCCAGTGAAATCTCTCTCGAGCGCTGGTGGTCTTTGGCGAACGCCTCTTTTGACGCTGTAACCCAAACCTTGCAATTGATTATAACCACAGTAACCGCCAACGAAATTTTTCAAATCTATCCAGTAGTTCCGCTGGGTATTCAAGTTAATTCGGACACAGTATTATACGCCAGGAACAGTAACCGATGGGCTAAGGTAAGCTCATCCACCTGGCATATGATCAATCTAGACGGATGCACCCACAAAGAAAACCTAGGCTTCATCTGCGACGATGAGGCTCTAGAGAAACACCACCCATGTTTGGTTCCCAAGAAACACGCCATATCTCACTGCCAGTTTGACGCGGTCAGCGAGACCAGGTCCACAATTATATATATAGGCAGAGCCTGTGTCTTGTCTCAGAACAGCCTGCGAACACATTCACATCAACACACTATATTACCAACAAATGTTGCCTGGAATAAATCGATGCTTCTGTAACGTTACCTCGATCCGAGGGTGTGACTTTTATTTTGAAACCCCTATTTGGACGCAACAAGACATGGCCATATCCCCAGAATTATATGACTCTATTGCTCCAGTACCTTTGGGGTTAGGACTGGAAGCCTTACGCAAATTACTTTCTCACCCAGACCTCCAAGAATGCCTGGCTCAGCTAAAGAAAGCCGGAGACAAAGCTGCCTTGAATGTTTCCCACAATGGCGCCAGGATTAAAGAACTGGCCGTGGAAATTAAAGAGGCGGGGGCCCACAGTTGGTGGGAGGCGCTTCTTGGTTGGAGCCCGACAACGACAGGATATTTAAATTTAATGCTCCACCCCATTGTCGTCATTCTGGCCTTCCAAATTATTTTAATTGTGGCACTACTTACATTGACGTATTGGGTGAGAAGACAAATCCATAAATTAGAAGCTCAATGTAAAGCCACAGACTTCCAAGCCTTGATGCACGTTGCATCCAAGGTTTCGAATTCCTAACCCCACCTCCCCGAACTCTGGCATACCTGGACTGTTGCCCTTATTATGTTTTGTCTGTTTCCGTCTGTTTTAGCTCCCTGTGTGTGTTTGTATTTGTGTTTCTATTCTTTAACCATTATTGGGTGGGCCTTTTTAGAAAAGGCCCATGAGGTAGAAAAATTGGCCTTTAGCAGAAGTTTATCGAACTCAAGGGAGCACAAGCGAGGCTACAAAGGCAACCGAAGGAAAGCAGGTTCCGCCTCCTGCACATATTCGGAAAACCTCAATTGTGCTGCCTTTTTAACTCCTATGTAGCATCGCTGAAACCAAAAAACCATACTGCCAAATCGCGAAGAAGCCAGCGGAGCTTTCTCAGGATGACAGAGAGGCGAGTGCCAGTATAGTCATGCTTTGAGTTCAGCAAGGCAGAGCAGGCCAAGAAAGGAAGTGCAATGTGCAGGTCCTACTGGAAAGCCAGTTGGAAAATGCAATCCTTTCAAAAGGTTAAAGCAAGCCAAGGTTTTTGCGTGCTCTTCCCCTGCAATGGCTTTTTAGCTCATAGGAAATAATTTTTTTGTATTATCTCACTCCTTTGGGTTCCCAATTTGAAACCTCCTAAAATATTATCAATTTTGGCATTGGTATTTTTCAAATAACCGTTTTTACAACCAATATTTGCTTTAAAAAGAACAAGATCCAGCATGCTCTGCGGCATCGCCAATTTGCATACGCAACAGCACGCTGGTCATAAAAATTATTTTTCCAAAACTTTTGCTATTGCTTTTCTTTTGCATTTTTCATTCATTCTACAGTCTGGTTCAACCTTTTTACAGCAACCAACGCCCCAGGCTGACCACTAGAGCCTCATTTGTAGTTTCACTTTTACAAAAATCTCCCAACAAAGTTTTTCAAAATATCCAGCTAACAGACGCCTCCCTTTTCATTTACTGCCATTCCCCCTCTGTCTTAGGCAGTACCTTGGTCTTACAACAAGCCCCTGCTTGCTCCCAAAGATTTTCTTTTCTATTCTTTGACCAGTATTGGGCGGGCCGAAGCCCTAACGAACCATGGGGAGTAATGCGAGAAAGAAAAGGGAGATAGGGGGTGGGAGGACCAGAAAACATTTCTTCATGGGAGATCCGAAGAACCGAGAGCTCATCAAAGATGCCGTCGACAAAAGCTCAGTAGTTGCATTTGTGGCTAGCACGAATGTCAAGCTTAGTGGGCGGCTCCCCTGGTGGTGCGTGTAGAAGTTGGGTTCGGAAGTTACTCCGACCCCCCCTCTCGCCCCATCTCCACCAGGCGTGCAATCCTATCGCCACTCGAGGCAGCGATGGGTGCCTGGGTGCCTCCTTCTGTCAGACATCCGCTGGTTGACCCCCACTCCCCACTCTACATCTGGATAGTTATGCTAACTAAACTGCCTAGCAACTAATGTGCCAGCCATCAGATACTTGGCTGAAACCATCAACTAACAATAGATATGGCCAGGTGAGTCATCGGACCCCAGACTCAGTGTCTGTTTCCTGATGAGATCATGCTTTTGCAATACTGACCACCCCCTGGACCTCCTCCCTTTGTTCACCTTTAACCTATAGCAAGGTCCAAGAGGGACGGACCGCCTAGTAGGAGGGTTAGTGGGTTGTGGTCTGCAAAGCCCGCCCCAAGACCCCCAATAAAAGTCCAAACCGAGAGTCACTCGGCCTCTTGAGCCATCGCCCTCTATCTAACCTATTGACCCTTCAGTCCAGCTTTCTGTCCCCAACCCTTACCTCCATCTTTGAACCCCTTTTTCTCTCTCTGGACTCGCGATCCAGGAGAACCACGTGGTCTTGCTGGTTCAAGCCTCGTGGCCCCATAGCTTTTATACCTTTCTCCCCCCATCCAACTCATCCTGACATCGGACAACGCATCTAAGGTAATGTGCTTTCCCCACCAACGATACCTGCTCATGCAATAGTGCTATTTTCTCTCTTTATTGTATTAGGCCTGTAAGATTTTGTGTGTGATTACGTTTTTGGTATGCTTGATTACATGATCCAGTAAACAACATTGAACTTGGAATCCGTCTCACGTGCCTCTTTCCTTGAGAACTCCCGGGAGGGGTGGGACCCTGGTATAGTTGGCAAGAACCTGTGTATCTTGCTGATTGCTAAACGTAAATTAAAGCAATTCGGCTAACACTACAGCTGAGCTAGTAGTGCATGTATATGAGGGCAACCGGATGCAGCTGCACTGAGCTGTATGCCCCATGTCATGCACCGGAGCATACTTTCAGAGAAGTGCACCATGAGTGCTGGCAACGATATATTGCCAGGGTGCCCCCTCCCACCAAGTACAGAGAGTGGGCACAACTGGAGTTTGGGCATTGTCTGGCAGCTGCCCCACTGTGCTCCATGAATCTGCTAGCCAAGCAACCATGGCCGTTACTGCCTCACAGGACTGGAGCCTTGTGCCACAGCGGAAGCATGCAGAGTAGATACAGTTGAGGTGCAACTAACACACCAGATGGGTAACTGTTGTTTGGATGGCTATGCATGAGCTTCAGGGGATATCAAGACCTCCCCTCTCAAGGGGAGGGGAACACAGACCCTACTGGGGCCCCACTGATATGGCTGCAGTGATGAGGGCCACTGTGATGGTTTTCGTAATTGCATGTCTCTGCTTGGCATCTGTGCAGGTGGTGATTCAACAGGGAGGAGACCTGAGAGGATGACATTCCCAGCATCGTATGGGCTGCCTGTGTTGACCATTGTGGATCCCATTGCTCTGTCATGGCACTACCATCTCACTGGTTCCGGCCCAGCCCAACTCAGGCAGCTATCCACCCGGCAAGTCCATCCTGCTCACAGGCACACTGTGATAAGGAGGGCTACCCATGGCTTCCCCAAGCAGCTTCCAAAGGCAGAGAATCCATACCGGATGCCTTATTACTATTTCTCTGCTGCTGTTCAGTAGAGTGGAGGAGGAGAGGAGATTGGATTTATACCCTGCCTTTCACTCGGAGTCTAGAGCAGCTTACAAACTCCTTTCCTTTCCCCTCCCCACAACAGACACCCTGTGAGGTAGGTGGGGATGAGAGAGCTCTTTCCAGAACTGTCCTTGAGAGAACAGCTGTGACAGAACGACAACTTGCCCAAGGTCATCCAGCAGCAGCAAGTGAAGGAGTGGGGAATCAAACCCGGTTCCCTCAGATTAGAGTCCATGCACTTAACCACTACACCAAGCTGGCTCTGGAGAGACCTACAACTCTGTCCCTGTCTGTTCATTGTGGAGCCAATGAGATTTGCTCCCCTCCCCCTCGCCCCCATCAGCTCACAGCACACCATTCTCTGTCCCCTTCTGTTATTTCCCCATAGTGCCTCCTGGAATGATCTCTCTTTCACTCATCTAAGGAGGTGGGCTCTGACTCAGGGAAGGTCATGGTGGGATCAGTGTTGTCAGTTGTCTTGGTGCCACTGGACCTCTCCTTTGTTTAGCTGCAAAAGGTAACACAGTCCAGGGGCACCTTAAAGACTGATGAAATATAGTTCATGATGAGCCTTCATGCATTGGAGTTAGTCTCTTCAACAGGCTGGCATGGTCACCCCTCTGTGGTCCCCACCACCATTCCACTCATAGACTGCTGGTTGCTGTGTGCAACTCACACAGGGAGTCAGCCGGGGTGGTCCGAGGGGAGATATGTCTGCTGCAGTAGAGGGGGAAGGTCTCAGGGTCTCACACTTCCCCACAACGCTGCTGGAATCTGATAAGCCAGGCTGCAAAACAGAGCCATGCTGCCTCTGGACTCTCCCCATTTAGAGATCAAGCCAGAAGTCCTGGACATGCTGTCCCAGTGCCTTTCCACAGAGCCATGCCTGTCCAGTGTTGTCTGTCTGGTCCCATTTGGCTGGTGGTGACACCAAGGCTGCAATGGAGTCTCTAATGCCGCACCTCTTTTGCATTTGCCTTTTTGGGCCAGTGGTTAGGCTGTTGGTCTTGGACATGAAGACTGAGGGTTCGAGCTAGCTGCCACCTTTTATTCACTTGGGGGGAGGGGTGGCGTGTGTGGCTCAGAGCAGGGATGTGCTCCCCTTTTTCTGGGGAAGGGGAGTGTGGGCAGCATTTTTGCTGCTAAACAGACCCTTGCTAGGGGGATGGGGAGAAATCCTGTCCGTTGTGTGGGCACTCTTATTTTGTGGACTATGGGGGACACTCAAGCCACATGCCTCTGCTGGGGTTGCACTGTTGCTGGGTCTTTCCTCCATGTTCTTTAGTGCCTGCGCAAGGGGGTGATGTTGAAGGGCAGTGGCTGCATCAGCAAGGTGGTCATTGGCTGCTGTGTGATTGGTCGGTGTTGCCAAGATTGCTATAAATTCTAGCATCCTCACTCTGTGGTCTGCACCTTGTCTGGAGGTACATGATTCCCCCTGCCCCCCAAATACTCACAGGGATCTAACCAGCACAACTGCTATTATGTTGGTGGCTGGCCACCACAAATTCTCTCTATAATATCTCTGAAAGAGATATTACAACCCTTTTCTGAAGTGTTCCAGTTCCAGTGATGCGCCATGCATTAACTACACATGCACACACATTCACCCTAGAAACTCATTCCAAACCCCTAAAGACTAAACAAAATTTATGTGAGAAGTGTGAGCAATCTCTCAGCACTCAGCCCCATCCTCCAAAATGCATCTAAATGGATCTGCAAGTCTCATTGGTGCACTAGCCAGGGCCAGTCTTAGCCATGCCTCAAGCCCTGTGCTGAGGGGGGGGGAGTATGCTGCCCCCCCCCCCGGACTGCAGTGCTGAATGGCAAGAGTCTCATAGTAGCAATTGCAGCATAAGTGTCAACGACGGACTGGGCAGGGGGGTGCTTCCCGCCCGCGCACCTAGTGTTTCTGCTGAGAGGCCTGCCTCCCATTGCCCAGCTTATGGCTGCCATTTTCTGCCAGGCTGTCAGGCAATGAGCTGTGCACAGGGATCACACTCCGCCCGGCCAGTAATTCTGGGGCTCCATCCTTGAGTTTTGCCCAGGGTCACAGAATTACTAAGACTGCCCTTGGCACTGGCAAGGCAAAAAAAAACAAGAGGGCTTCATCCTTTTCCCATGGGCTATTTTTCTTACTAAAATCCTCTCTCTTCAACTTCTTGCCCACCAAGGGGGGAAAATACAGAAGAGATAGTTTCTTTTTCCCTATGGGAAAAAGCAACTGGGGGGAAGCTTGATCAGAAATAAGAGTCCATGGGAAAGGGTTAACCACCCTATTCTCTTGCCAGTGTACCAGTGTATCAGACTCGCAGATCCCTCTAGATTCATCTTGGGGTGGGGGAGGGGGAATGGGCCCAACATTGGGAGAATGCTCACATGAATGGTTTTGATTGGCCTGTAGAAGTTTGGAAGTAGCGCAGTTGAAGACGAAACTGGTCCAGAAGTTCTAGGATGTATGTTCCATTTCACCACTGCTCCAATCAAATCTGTAGCCCTATGCAGAGGTTATTCCTTTAAAAAAATAAAATGGCAGGAGACAAAAGGCCACTCTCCATATCCCATCCACTTTGGCCCTAAACAGCTTTTGAAATTCAGTTTGAAAGATTCCGTCAGAAAGGTTCTGAATGGCAGGCGACAGAGGGCCAAAATAAACATTAGTTTTTAGAGTTGGGTTCTGGTTCCCAGACCCAGCTTGCGTTTCCCACAGCCATACAGCAGCTACAGAGAACAGCTTCCAAGGGGGGGGGGGGGGCAAAGGGGCTTTGAATGGTGCTAGGGGACTCCTCCACCCCAAGCCATTTTTCTATATGAAAACCACAATTTTGCTGCTCCATATGCACAGATACTCCCCTGTAATATTTAGTTTGGCCCAAAAATGCTCTGGTACACCGTTGTAGAGCACAGATAATTTTCCTTCTTTAGGGCCATAACTGAGGTTTTTCTACATTATGATTCAATTTATTTACACACAGTTACAGTGTGTCAGCATTAAAGAACATCAAATGAAATAGAGGGGAACTTCAACACTATAACCCTAATGTTGCACTAAATCTTTTTGTCCCTTTAAAATGGCTGGAAATAATTTTAGTAATCTTAGTTTAAACCTTCTCTGGTTAACTGGCAATAGTGTTAAACTGTATAATAGAACATGTTTTTTGAAACATTCTGAATGTATTTTTTTATATCTTAAACCAAAAAAAGAAGTCATTTCATCCCCAGATTGTGTTCTTTCCTTTGAGAGACCCTCATACTCCCCATTTGCATGCATTACTGAGATTCAGCCCTATTTTAATTTCCTGTTCCACTCTTCCCCTGATCATAACGCACGTTAATCCCCATAACACACTGGAGCCCTAGGCTCTGAACTCACCTGGCCCAACAGCCTGAGCTGACTGCTGCATGACTTCCTGCCAAGGCTGAGGCTACTGTGTTCAACTCATAATTCCCTGCAGGAATTAACTCCGCTGAAATCAGACACTAATCTTCTGAGCCAGCCCATTTTAAACACTTCTAAGACTGAATGCACTTCTTACCACTGACTAACTGCAAAGAAAGAATAATTGAGGGGGAAAGGGAAATGTTGATGAAATGCATCTTCAGGCTGGTCCTAAAATATCTAACGATGCAGCTAAAAACATAACTATGGGTTGAAGAGTATAAAGTATGAAATACTTTATTATTATGAATATGGAAACGTTTAGTGGCTAGATGTTTATGTAAGAGATATTAAAATGTAAAATCAGAGGCGGCGAAATGGAAAGTACTTTCTTTCTTGCAAAGTTACATCTTCCATGCTCTGCATATTGCATATCTGAGAAAAGGTGTCTAGAAACAAATGAATACATAATGGCCAGTCCAGCATTTGTTCACATTTCATTTCATTTTTGTCACTCACTGTCCTAGTATTATCTTCACGTGTTTCCTGTAAACATGCAATTTCTCCTCCCAAAAAGCCTGGTACTTATTTTTATCTAAATGACACTGAACTTGTGGCTATTGCATCCGTATGCACATTGACTGAAGTGTGTTGCAAAAACTGTGGTGGGGGTGGAAACATCAAACCGTGATGGGAAGTAAGCAGATTCTAGACACACAAAGTCATCAGGTTTAACTTGTGTGAAAATAAATCAATAAGGCTTTTACAATGGTTAGTGCAATAGCAAGGGGACAGGAACTGGACAGAAAGAGGATCAGTGCAAGAATTCTGATAGACCAACTGAAGGCAAATTTAATCCTTTTATATATAGGTGCTGTTTATAAATTACCTTTCCACAATATACATCAAAATAGTCATGTAAATAAACACATCTAAAAACTGACTAAAATACTCTAACAATAAAACCACAATGATAAAAAAAATTGAATCAATATAAACCTGTAAAAATATAAATGTTGGCAAGACTAATTCTAGTTCCAGGGATGAGGCTTTGAATGAACAAGGAGGATAAAAAACGTGGAGTGGTGATCGACTAAAAAGCATAGAACAGGCAGACCTTCTCAGAGGCCCAGAGAGGCCTGGACCACTTGTAGATTTTGAGGCTCACAAATTGTATAAATCAGGCCTTAGTGAGGGCAAGAGATAAACATGATTTACACTTCTTGCAGTATATATCTGGAATGCATTGTTGTGCCACTTATCGCATACTGCAAGCCAGTTTGGTGTAGTGGTTAAGAGCAACAGGACTATGGAGAGCTGGGTTTGAATCCCCACTCTTCCACATGAAGCCAGCTGGGTGACCTTGGGTCAGTCACAGCTCTCAGCCCCAACTACCTCACAGGGTGTCTGTTGTAGGGAAAGGAAGGGAAAGTGATTGTAAGCTGCTCCGAGCCTCCTTTGGGTAGTGAAGGGCAGGGTATAAAACCAACTCTTCTTCTTCTTCCTTTGACCCTGGTGACATGGTAATCTACTTAGAACTTTTCCTGAATTTGTTACAATGCTGTACAAAGAATTAGCAATTTAAGTGGGTGGGACAGATTGCTTTCTTGAAACCTAGCACACTCAGGTAAGGTCTGAGCCTTACAAAAAGGCTAAGAGGACCCTGCAGAATCCAGAAGGAATGAGCCGCCTCTAGTTTGGATGCAGTCAAAAAAGGAAAAATAAAAATATTAAAACTTACCCTTCTTGGACAGTAGGAAGCATTAAATTCATCTCCAATGCGCCGTAATTCCTGGGCAATCCATATTTCTGGCCGTGTATCTTCAGGGATGGATTGTGACTGCTGCCTGGAAGCTGAAACAAAGCAACATTAAAAAAAATAGGTTCCCAAAAAGCATTTATCCCTCCCACCCCTTTCCCGTCCTTTATTTTTCTGTCCAAATTAAAGAAATGAGAATGACAACTCATAATAAAACATAGCTTTTTTTTCACTGAATAAATCATCAAGGAATCTGAGATTGTTTTAGGATTTACTCCTAATTCTTTGCTTATTAAATCTACTTCTTAGATTTAAGCTTTTTGAGCATAACATTAGTGAATCTGTCATTCTCTTAGGGTTATAATTTTGCCTGTGGGTAGTGGCAACTGGAGAGCTATTGGGCCTGCATATGTTAGCCATTCGCCCATGGCAAAGTATAACTGCTGCTTTCCAAACCACCCTAGACATTCACATCAGCTGCACAGAAGATCTGACTTTCAAAAGAAGCTAACTAAACAAGAATATTTATGACTTGTAAACTCTGAAAAGGATAAATGAAAATAGTAAAGGATCATCTCCTACAAAAGAAATTATGACAGATAAGTTGAGCTGAAGATGCAGCAAGCAAGCATCTCCAAGGGCCTCTATGTCATGACATTCCCTTGCCAGCCAACAGCACTTGCAGTCATGAAACTGGGGCACGGGACTCACAGAACATCATGACACTTGGACATAGGGTTGCCAGCCTCCAGGTGGGGCTTGGGGATTTCCCACTTGTACAACTGATCTCCAGCTGACAGAGATCAGCTCCCCTGGAGAAAATGGCTGCTTTGAAGGGTGGACTCTATGGCATTGCCCCATGCTGAGGCCCCTCCCCTCCCCAAAACCCACCTTCTCCTGGATCCACCCCCAAAGACCCCAGGTATTTTCCAACCCGGACATGGCAACCCTACTTGGACATGGGGAAAGTATAGTAGATGTTATAGAGGAGGAGGATTAGGCGTGCCTCTGCTATATTTGGTGGCAGATGTGTGTTTATAGTAATGTCTAGTCTGACCCATATACAAAACCTTTATTAGTTACATCTTGTCTTTACTGTATTGGATGATTAACAATGCAGCTTGGCAAATTAAGATGAGATGTTCAAGGCTACCTAGCAAGTTTCACAGCCAAGCAGATATCTGAATCTGGTTTCTCACATCTACTGCTAACATCCAGAGTCATGCAGTTCATCACGAAGAGATTACCAAAGAAAACATCAGTATTTCATTGTTTTAGTCTTCATTTTTTTGCTTTAGTGTTTCAGTGTAAGCTATCCTGATAACACTGATATAAACACAGTATTAAAATGCTCAGTTAATAACTAAACGGGGATAGGTACTGAAACAAACTGAGAGTTGTAGGTCTGCTATTACAAGCCTTTAGTTTAAGACAGACCTCAGATGGATGAAAATAATATTGGTAAATGAATCACCTCCTCAGAAGAGGAAGTTTTGACTGCCATAGGTAGGTGTGTTGCTTCACCAAGAAGTTTCACTACTAAGCTTTATCAGAACCAACAATACCTTGGGCAGGGAGGGGGTCCATTGATGGTTCAAATCCAGTGGTATCAAAACAATGTATAACAAAGACTCAGCAAATCCTTTGGCTTACATAATGTTTATAAGTACACCAGACTAGCTGTACCCTTTAAATATATCTGCTCCGGCTGTCTTTCTGTCTTTCTTTCTGGCATGGTAGACCCACAAATGTACTGTATAGCAAACAGCTAGTGCATTCTATACTTCATCCTGCTTTTTATCCCCACTTAGTGTTTCACTGCCAGGTTTCCTTGTAAAAAAGTTAATACATCAAAAGTTTGATACTCACTTTTTTACCGTATCTTGCATCTTTCTACCAGTAATTCCAAGATGTAGTAATGTGACTGTTAAGTAGTGTGTTGCTGCTGCTTTTCAAGCTGATCTATTACTGAGAACGCACAACAATGTGCTGCTTCAAGCAGTGTATTGCGATGTCTACTCAAAAAGAAAAGCAGCACCACGCTGCTTCAGTTTACACACAACTGTCCCTTTGGTATTCAGCACCACACTATCTGAAGTGATAAAGCATCGTAGAAGGCATAGGAGATGGCAGGGTTCAGTTTCTCCACACACATTGTTCATAATTAACCGGCCGCCCACTTTATATATCAAGAAAGCAGACAATTAAACAAACAAGTGTGCCTGCTCCTGTCACATCTAGGTTGGTTTCAACAGAATTCTATTAGCTGGGATGGCCATCAGGTTAAGTGATCTCTTAGTAGTGGAATTATAGTTTGTCTATAGTTACTGTTGAATAAAAATCTTTACCCCAGCAAAATAGTATACGGTTGCCATATGCCTGCTGAGGGTTGGAATCTTCTGTCCCCAATGAACATTGCTCACTAGCACTCCAGTGGAAGAAAGAATTTTTTAAAAAACCACCATCACTGATGACATGACATCACTTCTGGGTTTTTCCTGGAAAGGAAGACTTGCCTCTCTAGGAAAAACTGGAAACTCTATGATAAAAACAGAATTTCTGACCATTCTTAGAGAGGCACAATGTCACTTCCATGAAAACCCAGAAGTGACATCACACCATTGCTGATGGCTGCTTCTGCATATTCCCCCCACCCGCATCTCCCACTGGTTGCCAGGCCTGGCAACCTAATGGGTTTATAAAAAGAATGGATTCTAGTGGATATTTTACACAAAAAAAATCATGATCAGGTTTAAGAAGCAAGGTTTGGTGCTATATAAGCCAGTGTACAGCTGTACTGCACAGCTGGGAGAGTGCAATGAAGAACTTTTGACTTCTAAATGTCAACATTCTCCTGGAGATTCTGAAGAGACTGCATGACACCTATCAGAGATTATTTCAGTCTACGCAACACTGCCACTGCAGGGGGCCTAACAAGATTACTTTTAAGTGCTTTTCAGTCCTTATGATACTGAGCTGACTTTTTTCCTCTTCAACAAACATGAGCTGAGAATGTAAGCAAGCATGACAGCACTTCTTACCCGGAGTATTCCACAAACTTGGCATTAAAATGCAAAGGAATCACAGGGGAATCCATACAGCTTCCAATCTCACAACAGTCAAAAGCTAGCTGAGCAGTGAAAATGCTAAGCAAATGTGCCTGGCTCCAATCTGGATGGAAAATTTATTTCAGAGCCAAACTCACATTCGCTTGGCTTACAAATGTATTGTTTTCACATTATAGTAGTGAAAGGCCCTATCAGTTTTCAAAATACAGTTTGTATCGGGCCCAATTTTAGTCACTTGCTTAGCTGCTGAATTTCATTCAGCAAAGTCCTTTCAATACTTGGCTTGCTCTACTACTAATCTTCTGATTATTGTAAGAGCAGGAGTGGGGAACCAACCAACAGAATTGACTGCGCAATGGTGTATCTCACAAAGAGCTCCCCCCCCCCAACGGCATCCTGCAAAGCTAAAGAATTTTACCCTAAATTTGATCACTACATGTTACACCATCACAAGGCATATCTGAGCAGGCAACTCTCCAAAAATATGCAGGGGCGGGGGGACACAGCACCAGACACCCCTGTACAGCTTAGTATAGAGAGGAGGCAAGAGGAGAATACAATAATCTAGCACAAAACCCACACTCGTATAAATTAAGACTAAAAAAAATACCCCACACTCAAACCCACGCCCATTCAACAGACCCATTTCTCTCAATGGCAGGGTAAAGCCCATCTCGAAAAAAAGCAGAAAGAAGGAAGACCGCAAATGCCACTCCAGTAAACCCTGACATCCAATGCAGCATGCGACTTATATACACTCTATTGGTGCCAGCCCAAAACATTTTCCTGCCCAAGGCACAAAAGTGAAATGGCAGGGCTGGCAGGCACTACACAGCCACAAATGTGGTGAAAAGGGACTTCAAACTACCCATTAGTGCTTCCCTCTGGGGGACCAGGCAGAACCATATCATATAGCAACCTAGCCGAGAACAACACTTCTTCTGCCAAAGGAAACGTTTTCACACATGGATGGTGCCTCTCAAGCCTGGCAAATAAAGGACAGTTTGAGACTAGCTTCCCCCCATAATCTGTTTAGGATTAACCAAGAAGTTTCTGACTAACTTCTTACTAATTAGGTCAAAGAAACACTGCCTTTTTACACCAAAGATTGCACTAGGCTATTTCATTGATTGGAGACCACATCACAGAAAGTAAGTTTTCTACACTGAAATCTCATAGAATTTGACATGTGTTGGCTCATGTATACTGGTATTTTATGTTTTGCAAATACAACTGGAAGCCCCATTTGCCGTAGGAAATTTCAAATCCTTCAAAAGAACTCCTGGTTCTTTGCAAAAGTACACGGTTGACAAAGCTGAGGATAATCAATGATGTTTATAGTCTTGTTCAAGAAATGCTGTTTTCCTCCCAATTAAATTCTGTATCAGGGAATTCTAGCAAGTGGGATTTTTTTTTTTTTTTGCATAGTAGATGGGTATCACAAAATACGAAAAAGCCTCATGAAGACATTCTCTCTTCTATCAAGGAACCACCTGCACAAGTTTTGTTCAAAGCCGAACAAGATGTTAGTTTCACATATGCACCCAAAAGCAGAACTGTGCAACTAGCTACCAAAACATATAAACTTCTAATGGGACCTATGGGACTGCATACGTAAAAACTTACACTGATTTCAAATGACAAATTTTGCAAGTCAAGAAATTAAAATATTGTTTCATGTGGTTAATAGTGAAATCAATCTGAGGCTTTCATAAAGGACTTTCTGTGGTACTGTGAGATCAAAAAGATCAGGAGCATCAAGTAATTTAGTTATGCAAAGCAGAGACATATTTTCAGCATTTGTATTTCACATCTTCTATATTCCAAACATACACAACTTTAGCTCTGTTCAAATAATATTCATCATGCTGTAATTACTCCTCATTGTTAAAGCTTTTTAAACATGTGGTTGTTGGTGCCAGTTAAAGATGTCAAACATCCACCCCACCTAAGAGCACTTTGTCTCTTAGGCACAACCTTTTAGACACAAACTTACTAGTTACAAGTCTTCAAGTTACTAGATACTAGTCTTCTAAAATTCAAAAAAATGTTGACATGTGACCAAAGAGACTTAAAAGTGCCAGTCTCTTATGAAGTTAGTATAGCTAACATGATGCTCCCATTACTTTTAATGGGGTTCGCAATATTTTTTTCACCAGTCTTTGAATATATTACCAGCCCTGAACCTTTAGGATAAAGCAGATACAAACTGATAACACCACTCAAACAAAAAGAGCCACAAATATCCTTCCACAGTCATAGCTCCCATTGTAAGCATTCATAAACTGCTCAGTCATTTCTCAGCAAGCCCTTCACGGGTACTAGGTACCTTACTGAGGTCCACTGATGGATCACTAGTTATTTTCTGGTGAACCTGCTGATTCTTGTAAAGAATGCTGGACTAAGTGAACCTTGATCTGATCTGAAGAGGGACTTGCATTCTTAAACAGGAGCACATGTTCAAAATTACAGAGTTGCTCTGTCTTAATCATTAAGGGTTCCTTAAGTATGCCTTCTTATTTGGAATAATATGATCCACACTGGGTAAATCACAAGAATTCTGTTGTTGTTTTTTCAGCAGAGTGAAATCAGCCCACCCTTGAGCTATATCTTTCAGAGTGAAGTACTGGTATATTTTGCAATGAGCAAGGCCAGTATAAAGCACTATCTGTTGTGCCCCTTAGGCAGGGACTTCTGTCTGCACAGGAAACAGAACAAAGTTTGAGTCCAGAGGCACCTTCAAGAACGTTTAATTCTGGGTATAAGCTTTTGTGTGCAGGTACACAAAAGCTTACCTCCAGAATTAAATGCTGTTGGTCTTAAGGATGCCATCAGACTCAAACTTTGTTCTATTGCTTCAGACCAACACAGCTACCCACCAGAATCTACACAGGAAACAGTGAGCAATTCTACAAGTCAAGAGAAGGGCAACAAATCTGGGGAGATTTCCAATTAGACTAGAGAAATTTCAGCCTCCCTACAGAAAGAAGCCTTCCTTACAAACTTCACCATATCCTCTAACTACCATCAACCATGAAGTGCAAGCAGGGTTTACCAATGAATGCAAGTGCAAAAATAAGAAACATACACAGCCTCAACCACACAGCTAAAATCCTCTGTAAATATTTTCAGGGGTAGTCCCACAGTTAAGCCTGACCCACCCCACATATTAATCACAAATGACAACAAATGACAGAAGTAATTAGAAAAATTAAAAGAAAATGCTACATCAGGTACTAAGTCAGCATTGGCTAGATAAGTAACTACGGAATGCATTTCTAACTTCTAGGTAGAGGGGAGACGGCTTATTAGAAAACTGAAGTATTAGCCTCCCCAATTACCCTGTGTCTCAAGGCATCATCAATTCATCAATCTTTTTTTAAAAAGCATAACTGAAATAGTTTCAAGTCATAAACCACAGTATCATCTCCAGTACTTTCCTAGTCAGAATGCTTTCTAGATCATATTTAATTCTGTTAATCTCCTTGTTAATTTTCAAATCTGCAACAAATTACAGAAGGTTTCAAGTAACACTTTAGAGCAACCAATGTGACTTGGTTGAGCAAGTGCACACGGCCTAAACATACAAACACAATAAGAGCCCTGCTAGATCAGACTACATTTGCCTGACCACTGTAGGAAACAGAATGCTGGACTGCCCTGCACAGACCTTTGCACCCTTATGAAGGGTTTTCTTTCTATATCCTTCATTTATTTTGTACCTTCCCACTAGAGGCAACTTGTCCTCAGACCTGCTGGTCTTTAAATAATTATTTGTGCAACAGCATATGATCAGAAAGCTTAATTTGTGCTATGGAGCAATGTTTTATAAACATGTTCAATAATGCCAATTCATAATACCAAGTAGTCTTGCAATAACTACTAGATTTTTTCCTATTAAATGACAAAAATCCTCACATCTTAACTCCCATTTAAAAAGAAATGTCATTTGTTTGCAACAGAACTCAAAACATGCCTCAGGTTAATTGTCCAATCCTACAACATGCTGTGCCAACACAAATGAACAACTTACTGGCAAAATGAAAGACAGCACACTAGTGATACGAAGACATTACTCTCACATTGCAACCAGACACATCATCACATATGTGGTTGTAAAGAGTTAAACTGAAGAATACAAGCTAGATGGTAAAGATCTTTTTAAAATAATGGCAAATTTGGGGTTTCACAGATTTGGAAGTTCTATGAACTTCAGACTGAAGCAGAACTTTCTAAATGGGTTATAAGATGTAGTGCAAACAAAAAGTTTATTCCTAAATAAAATGGAACTTGTGAAAGACATCCTCAAGACACTGTCCACATAACATGGGAGTCAACCATTAGGACAGTGGCAGACAACATCTCTGTGCCATGCAGAACAATCACTTCTAAAGAACAGAGCATGGACTCAACTTCAGTGTGTGTGTGTGGGGGGGGGGGGGGGGAGATAGATATATATATATAGTTGGCAATCAGATTAGAAAAACCCACCAAAAACTCCAGCTGGATATTGGAGCTTTCAATTCTTGGAAGAAAAATAAAGAGATGTCAGGAAGCCTGTAACATTCTCAGTGTACTTGTACATGAGTACATGACAATTCAATCAGTCACATTAATTTAAGACAGCAGCACACAGAACAGCTGCTGGAATATAATGCCATAGGTAATAAATCCTGAGTTATGCAGTCAAGCCCTTTATGCTTCCAGAATGAATTGCTTACTTGCATTTACTAATTTTTCAAATTACTTCCATCGGTTTCCTAGTTTAATCTCACAGAACTAGTGGCAAAATAAAAGCAGAGGAGATGTGAAGAAAGTAAACATTCTCAGGTGCACAAAATATTATTTGGCAGCATTCGCAGAATCTCACAACATTGCCATCACAATGATTGCAATATTCGGTACTTTCAAAGTCCCTGATTGGAAAGTGAGAGAATCTCAACTTACACTTAAACAAAAAAAGTTTTAAATCATGCAATTACTGTAAGAGACCATGGAGTGCCTTCAGCAACACAGAAACCAAATATAATCTCATTCTTCATAATGTGCCTGACTCATAGTTTCTGAAAATCTGAGGTTGACAGCACAGTATCGGTATGAAACTAGCCCATTCTGGAAAACCTTGTATACCATACAAAGCTGTGGTTTGAATTAAATAAATGCTCAACAGAATTCTGACAAATATGTATGTTTGGCTGAGAAATGATCAGAGGTATGCTGGTCTTCCTTTTTGGCACGGAAGCACCAAAGATGTTAACATCAAATACCAATCTATGAAAGCATTTCTGAAAGTAGCTCAGAACTTTGCCTGTTTTGCTAGGGGAAAGTAATGTATTCAAGTCAGCCTGGTCTGTGGTTACATTAAAGAAGACCAAAAAGGATTCTTGTCTGCCACAAACAGCTACCATTGCTTACACCTCCTCACAGTAGTACCAGGTCCACAATCTGGCTCCAGATGCTTTTGTAAGTAGCTGTTAGTTACTAAACTCAGCAGACTATGGGAAGTAAGAGCTGACCCCCTTCTTGTTCAATGCTTCAGAGACCGCTTGAGATCCTCTGCAAGCACTACCTGAAGTGGCTTGAAGCACTCTTTCACCACTTGAAGGACAAGGATAGTGTAAGATGGTTCTAAACTGACACAACAATCAAATGCTATTTTCTAGAAGCAACAGTTTTCTCTTCCTCTCCTTAAAAAATTATTTTGCTATGGAAAGCTACTCAGTGTGCAGGATTAAAAACCCCTTTCAAACATTCAGTGTCCTCAACATTTCAAAACAACACAAGTTCTTTTTAAAAATGCCCATTTCCCCCCATAGGCCAAGGCAGGACAGCCATATGATTTCCCTATATAATTTAACATACATTAATTCTGACATCACGGCTAGAATGTTTGCAATACACTGTGCATCACTTTCTAGAAATGTAGATAATTCAACATATACTATGTTTGCTTAACTTTAATATTGGTCTGTTTGCCTTTCTAGAGCTACAATATATATTTTTCAGTTTCACTATGTTTTAGAATACAAACTCAGATCCCAGACATGATCCATATTTTTTAATTTCCAAAACCAAAAACATACACACTTTATTTTTCAAATAATCCAGCACTACTAAATATCAGTCACCCATTACAGTTTTGCCCCATCCCAAACTTATGTTGTAAAGAACCAATAGATTTTAGAGTATGAATGTGCCAGTGATAGAAGGATAAATGTCTTTTCTTTGTGTGCTGAGGGGTGCATGTGCAGGCAGCTGAGCCAACCACCCATAGGGAGTAACCAGCTCTCTGTCTCATGCTGTTCTCCACAGCACAAGGCAACAGAAGGAGCAAGAAATAGCGAGTTGGCAGAGAGGCTGCTTAGCTGCCTGCAGAGCGAGCACAACCGTGGCTGCTTCCAACTGCCGGCACATGTTGGACTGGAGTCAGAAGGACCTCTAGTGAACTCCAGGAAGTGTAGCAGCAACATCCCACCACTGGGACAGGAAAACACTTCTCCAGCTGCATTCAATGCAAGTTAAGTTCCATAAATACCTACAGAAATTATTTAACGGTCCATATAAACATACATTTTCTTTAGAATAGTTTTTTGACAAACAAAGCATTTAGACCTACTTATCAATGAGAGGGTAAACCTGTGTCCAACCAAGGATGTACCATTTTAGGCTGCCTGTGAAGCCTCACATGAATGAATATTTACACGATGAAAAAAACGTGGAGAAGCATTCAGTTACCTGATCCGCACCTACCCGCTACAGTCTTAAGTGGTACAATCTAGAAACAAGTTTAACACTTCAGAGAGAACAAGTCTCCTGTAATTCTAGTTTTCAAAAGTGTATCATTGAGCTATTATGCCAAGGTAAAGTTTAAAATTTCACTAAGTTCCTTCACACTGTCTCTCCCCCAATTACCTTCTGGTGGATTCTAATCTAAATAAATTACATTTCTGAGGAGGTGGAATTCAAGAATAATTTTGGGCCTCTACCTAGTAATCTTTAATTCAATCACTATGTGGCTTCAGACCTAACAATAATGAAGGGCAACATCCAGAGAAAAACCACACGTCTGTTTCCCAGTTAGATTTGGGTGTCAGATGTAAGTACAGAACATGCATATCTCATCATGGGGAGATGCGCGAGTTCCCTCTTTGCATGTTACACCAGAATTGCAAAAAGAGGATGCAGGAGCCACTTGCACTTCTGCTTTCCCTACAAGATCTTAATAATGTCACTGTTATGACAAAAGGAAGTGTTTTACTTGAAAAGTCTCTACGTAATCAAGCCTTTAGCTGCCAAGATTCTGAGACTATAGTCATATCTTAGAACCTTTAACATCAAGCAATAAATCATATTATAGGAAGATGAGAACATGTTGAAAAAGCTGGGTTGGATCCAGACTAAAGTGGCAATTTCCACTGATTCCCCCCCCCCATATCATTCTTCAGTGTTCCCTATTCCCCAGCAGCAGTATTTTGGGGAGATCTGATCAATGGGCTGCCATGAGAAGCAGAAGGCAGGAAAGTTCCATTCTGCCATTGAAAAATTTAGTCTGGAGCCAACCAGCTGCCCTCCCCAAATCAGGTTGTTTAAAAAAAAAAAAAAAAAAAGTCAAAAACAAGATGACAACACAGATTTCCCCCCTTTCAAATGTGCAACATGTTGTGTACAAATATATAATTTTGTACATGCATTATCTTCCATCTGATTAAATGGGCTCTGGTACTTAAAAACTTAGGCCGCAATAAAACTGTTAGTATTGACCATGAAATATCAACATCTCTTGGTGATTTCATAAGAATTATTTGACATTTTAATTTCAAGATCTGTGAAGGTTGCATCCTCTGTCTCAGCATCTCTCATCTAAAGCCAGCATTTGCCTAGTGAATTTGCATTAATCTCTCAAAAATATAGAAATTCCAGGAAAAAAAAGTTTCTAAGGGGACATTTTATCAAAACTTTTTTGTAGCTTTGCAGCTGTAATGTACATATTTTTTGTATCGTAACCCTCATTCTTGTGCTTATTATTTGAAGAGACCTTTCCAATATGTAATTGTATCCCATTTTCATGCATGTTATACTATTTTTCATTTAAGTGTAGACATGTAAACAAATGGACTTGTGTTGAAAACATGTCAAACTTAAAATCAACTTTCACTGGAATATGAAGAAAGGGAAGTGGTCATACAAACTGCTCAATGCAGAAAACTTCCCCTCTCTCACTGTAAACTCATATTTAAACTCTGCCTGAAGCTACATGGGAAAAAGAGAAACCCACAAGTTTGTCCTGAAGAGGGCAAGCCACCCTTAAATGCAATTAAGTAAAATCTCTGCTATGGCTACAGTCATCACAAATGATCACTAAACTAAACTTCATAAACGCTACTACTTCTGATAGCAGCTTTGTGGCTCACTTGCCTACTTAATTCTGAATGGTTCATTCTGCATGATCTGTCATGCATAGATGGTAAACAATTGTGAGCAACCTTTACTGCTAGAGTAGCACTACTTGCAAAAGGTATCCACAGACAAAAGAGAACATGAGACTTTTCATAAGCAAATAGACAAAAATATCACCCACTATGGCCACAGCAGAAGCCAAAATCGCCTTGTGCTTCCAAGACCACTTTCTATACTGCTTTGTGAAACTTGACATTTATAACAAACCACAAAGTAACAGCTGGTTTGCACGTCATATAGTCCAATGATGTAGATGTCTTCTTGAAAGCAAATCCCCAGAACGTGTCTTACTGTGCATAATTTTCAGAAACCCAAATTTATTATTTATTTATTTATTTGAATTTATATCCCGCCTAGCCAGCACAAAGTGGCTCTAGGCGGCTCACAACATTTTAAATCAGTATACAAAATTCAAAATAATTTAACAATAAAACCAATAAACCCACTAAAATGGCGGCAATTTACAAATCCAGCACCAGAAACAGTAACTGCATCTACTACTTCATCCCCCTGGCCAGGGACGAACACCAAGAGATGTACCAGGCCTACACATCACCGGCCACTTGTCCGTGGCCATTTTACCCAGCGGCAGCCCCAAAAGCCTGGCGGAAGAGCTCCGTCTTGCAGGCCCTGCGGAACTGCAAAAGATCCCGCAGGGCCCTGATGTCTTCCGGGAGCTCATTCCACCAGTGGGGGGCCGCCACTGAGAAGGCTCTATTCCTGGTGGTTGTCAGTCTAGCCTCTCTCAGGCCAGGCAGGGTCAGGCGATGTTGTGTGCCTGATCGCAGTGCTCTCTGGGGTATATACCAGATTAGAGCAGGCAGATCCAAACTGCCTTATAGAGAAGGTACAACATACATTATATGGACGTGTGTGTGTGTGTATCTATGGAGAAAATAAAGTAATAAATAAAACACATGCTCTACAGTATCGTTAAAGTATTACCTTCATACGATGTGTTCTTAAAACTTAAAAATTATAACTACATTGAAAAACCTTAAACCGATTTCCTGTTTTCTTTATTTACATTGGGGGGGGCTAGTTCCAGACTAATATTACTATAGGCACAAGGACTTCCACCCAGCCAGTGCTATTTCCCACCTCCTGTGCAGCCTGAAACGCTCCCCAAACTCAGGATTACAGGTGGCATTTCAGGCTGCTATGGAAATGGGGGAAGCGAGAAAGTCACACTTGGTGAGTGGAAATCCTTCTGCCCACAGGAACGTTAGTCTGAATCCAAGACTTTATTCTCCTCTCTGCAATCATGACAGCCAGAAACCTACATTAAGAAAATAAAAAAGGAAAGTCAAATATTGGATTCCCTGGATTCTAACCAGACGCTGCAGGCCACATAAAAGTACCTCTAGGAACCTTATGCAGACATGTATTGCCAGAAACTAGCTTATGACTGCCAGATTTTCCCAAAATGGTACCTCAATGTTCAAATTCACAGTAAGCAACCCAGAGTATATTATCACATACCACTGACAAAGGGCTCACCTGGCAGCGCACAGGCCAATCCTGCGGGGGGTGGGGGAAGAGTTTGGTATACTGAGCCCCAGAACAGATGCCACTGAAGAGATAGCCTCTTGTTTTGTTCTAGGTATACATGCAGAAGGTGGGGGCGGCACTGCACAGACACCCATACCTTGACAGCAACTACCTACAGAGGCCTGCCTAACACTTTGAGAACTCCGTCCCCACTCCTTAATTTAACTTTTCTCAGAAACAAATTTTCTCTAGGCAATGACAATGAACTATAAAGCAGTAAAAATCCACAAGATCTTAAAAAGTGAATAAAAAGAAGAGATTATGAGAAACTAAGAAACAGTGCTTCTCAGAAGGGAACAGCACAATAAGGCTCATCCAGCAGCAGAACTCTTCTGTTGGGGAAAAAGTACAGGGATGCCAAATGGACTAACAAATCTAAAACAAATTTAGAGCCCAGTGGCACCTTTAAGACCAATAAAGGCTTATTCAAGGTATGAGCTTTCATGTGCATGTACTTTTTCAAATACAGTAAATTCAAAGCACAAACCTAAGAAGAGCCGAATTTAGTGAGCTAGATTTCAGTCCAGCAGCACCTTGAAGACCAACAAGATTTCCAGTGTATAAGCGTTCAAGTTAAAGCTCCCGCTGTCAGATATAAGACATCCCTTTGTCAGATACAAGACATCTAGTATCTGATGAAGGGCGCTTTAACTCTCAAAAGCTTATACTGTGGAAAACATTTTGGTCTTTAAGGTGCAACTAGACTCAGAGCTAGCTCCTCTACTGCAGGCCAAAATAGCTACTCACCTGACATCAATGGACATAAAAGGGTGTATCTCTGCTTAGGAGTGTATTGTTAAACCCACTGTCCTATGCATACTTACTTTGGAACAAGTCTTACGCTGTGAGACCTTCTTCCATTCAGGCAGTTAACATCATCACTAAGCTTATTTTGAGTAAATTCATGTTGTAACCAAAGATCAGCCAAGTCATCCAACCTAAAGGCACTTAAGAAAGGCATCTTTGGTCACTGCTTCAGTACTCTGTAATTCATTTCTCGCAGGTCGACTATACACTCCTGACCATCTGCCATAAAAATGTTAGAATATTCACCTGGATAGGCATTTAGAAGCAGAATTTAAGCAAATAAAGTGTATTTTTGTTTTATGTATGTAATGCCTTATTATCATCTCATAAGATTTAATTGCATTCCATGGAACAGGGCAGAACAAAACCAAAGTAAACAAATTCCAAGGGTAGAGTCATTTCTGATCAAGCTGTTTCCTTAACCAATTAAACACACACACACACAGCCCTGCTTTCAATAATACATTCAGGCTTTTCACTTGTTAAGACAATACTTTGCTGGGATTGCTACACAGTCCCCCCCCCCCCCCCCAGACTGTGTTGTTAATAGCAAAAGGTCCTAAGGTCCGTGTCAGAGAGATGCAGTTTTCTCCACTCTTCATGCCAGGAAAAGCTGCTGAATTTCTGTCTGCCATATAGCATGAAACCTTTCTTAGGGAAAGGAATGATAACTAATCTGTACATATTTTAGCAATAATCCTACAAACAGGAACATGCAGGTAAGCCACAGTGTGTGTTTGGGTTTTTTGATAGTTCATTACAATCTGTTCCCTAATAGAATAAATAAGTTACACAGATATTTCCCCAAGTGTGTTTTGAGCTATGCAAAAAAAAAAAAAAAACCCCAAAAAAACACCCACCTTGAAATCCTCAATAAATTCTACAGGCTATTTTAAAACATCAATGCAGAGCCTATGAAAACAACCCAATGGATTTCTTTCTAGATTCTGATTGGTGGAATTTTCAAGAAGTGTCTTCAGTTTCCATGGCAAAAACAGGAAGATAAACATGTCTGCAATATTACATCAAGATCCACTTTGCATATGCAGTTGGGAGTAAACTAGCATAACAGAATGCACATCTAGCAGTTTTCCTATGTTCCTGATTCAGTGCTAGTTTACTAAGCATTGTGGAAGAATCCCAATGTTCAGTGCTAGTTTACTAAGCATTGTGGAAGAATCCCAAGACAAGAAAATACCCTTTCCCCCCCTGAACACTCAAAGCAAGAAACCAGTCATGCAAAGCACAAGTGTGGAGTAAGATGCAGTGCAACAGCTTATAACAGCTTTGCACTCTCAAGGAGACCCTGATGAAACCACACAGGGGGAAGGAGGGCATTCCCAATACAAATAACTGCAAATGCATGGACACACCTGAGTTGCAGGGCTCCTACTTCAAAGGGGCATTTTCTGCTTCAGAGCCTATCTTTCTGCACTCCTAAGTAATGTCTGGAAACAGCCCCAGAAGCAGATTAGATGTTTTGGCTACAATCTTCAACTTTACCACTGACAGAAGTATTCGAAGTAGGAGAACACACCTATTACAGCCTCATTAGATGATCAGGAAACACCTTTCTGGTTTTCTCGAAAAGCACTCCCTTTTGGACACGCAGCCATTATTCTTATAACACACATGGCATTTTTTTGCTATTAAAGCATACCAAGACTAATAACACCAAGCATTTATGTAGCACTTCAGTGTTCAGAATCCTTCCTATATGTTATTCCAACAATCTGCACTACAGCTCATTAGGCAAATCAATATTAAATGCCCCTGTGTCAAAGATGAAGGCTTGCAAGTGGCTCTGCCTTGCATAAGGTTACCACCCCAGCGAGTTCATGACAGAAGCCAAGGCTAGAACTAAGGGGCTTCATAGTTCACTCCCATCTTTCAGCCACACACTATACCAATGAACTCCTTCACCATAGACATACCAATTCCGAAAAAGGAACGCTTGTTTTACAGGGGGTTAAACATGTATTCAGAACACGAGTGGGAAATTCTCTTACCATAATGATCTTGCTTACCCATTGCGCTCAAGTAATGAGTGAAGGCTTGGCAGGGGGGACTTGGAGTCTGCGTGGCCCTGTCACAGCTCATAGGTACAGGACTCCTGTCGATGTCAAAAGAGAAATACCCACTGGAGGATATGGACAGCAGTGGGGATCTTCTTACAAACATGAACAACGGGGATCTGGTAGCAAATGGGCTGGGGCTAGAAGGTGGCGCCAACGATCCCTGAGGGCTACTGGGTGAAGTGCCGTCCCGCTCGCCTGAATGATTACCTTGATACTCAGTTTGTAAGGAGGTAGGAGCCCCAGCTCGAAGATGCTGAGGCTGAGAGGGCCTTTCAGCAGGTTGCAATTGTCTGCCTTCTCTACCACACTCAGAATTCAAATCCGAATATTGTTTGGCCATTTGGTCTGTCTTTTTCCCTGGAAAAAAAAAGAAAAAAATGTAAATTACATTATAAGGTCCAGTCAGGCTGTATTAACAATGACGACTTGAAAAGGGGTCATTAAGAACTCACTAGGCTGTTAACAGTGCAAATCACTTTGCATTTTACATCCCCTTAGGATTTCAAGTACTGTTTCCCCCCCATCAAGCACTGCTAAAGGTGTCAAGTGCTATCCAGTCCAACAGCACTCAAGAAAAGCTGCTGAAAAGGGAGAAAAAAGTTTTAACAAAACTTGCTAGCCAACTCAGGACTGTTCCAAGTATGGCCATATTTTGGGGGGGGGGGGGGGGGGGGACAAGACAAAACACCAATTGGTCCACTTGTTTTTTTAAAAAGGCAGAGAGAAAGGGAAAGAGCCAGCAGGCATTAACCTCGGATTCTCCCCCTCCAAGTCATTAGAAAGAAGGATCGGATACAGTGCTGAAATGTTAACTGAAGGAGTCGATGCCGTGATTGTGCAGGACAGGGAACTTGGCCGGGCTCTCGCTCCATTGTTCTGCCGAATATGCTGATCACAGCAAGTCTGGAAGGTTTGGCAAGAGCGATCGGTTGTAGTAAAGTGCGTCACAATAGAGTTTGTACATGCAAAGTGCTCCTCAGTTCACTCCTCCTCCCCTCATCCTTTTAAGGCTGCCTCGCCACCAAATCCTTCTCCTTACTACACGACGAGACTCGGCCGGGGGGGGGGGGGGGGGGGAGTCCATGAAGCCCGAGCGAGGTTTGTTTTGACGGCAAAGCGAGAAGGGGGAAAGGCGACAGTACATAAGCGGACCACGGGAGGAGCAATACAGGAGACAATCCCCCACCACCACACTCACCTTTATTTACTTTATTTCAAATTTATAATGCGGCTTGACTAAGCAAACAGCTCGGTCGCAGCCGGGTTAATGCACACGAGCGACAAGGGGCTTCTTTTTAAATGCCAACTTCCCCACACACCCAAGTTAGCAAAAAATCATCACAAGTAAAGAAAAAAAAGCAAACAGTCTTGTCTAGCAAATACCCGGGAAGGCTCGGGGGGGGGGGGGGAGATCCCCCTCCCTCCCCGCGCGACTCCCGCGTCGCGACTTGAAAACAAATCAATTGCGAGTCCCTCCGCTCGCCGCTGAAGAGCGCTGCCCGAGCGGCACGGCGTGGGAGCCGGGGGCGCAGGAGCGCGGAAGACCGACCGAGAATCCCTTTTCACGGGCAGCCAACAAAGGGAGCGCGAGAGGAGGCAGGAGAATAACAGACCGAGACACACACTCGGGAGGGGGGGGGGAGGGGGAGGAGACAGAGGCACCCACACCGAGAGACCCCCTGCCCGCCACTTACGCCTTAGGGCGCCCGAGGCAGCCCCGAAACTTCCCCCGGACTGACCCCGCCGCACAGACGCAGGCAGAGAGCCACGCGCGCGCGCGCCTGGCGCGCTCTCCGCTAGCTCCGCTGCTGCCGAACCTGCCGCCGCGCACACACACCGCTCACACTGCAGCACGTCGCCCGCTCGCTCTCTCTCTGCAGCCTGGCCTCGACGCCCGGGAGGAGCCCTCCCCGCCGCGCGGACACGCATGGAGAAGCCAATCCGAATGCGACAGGGGCGGGCCAGCTCCGCCCACCACAACGCGAGGACACTGTTTACAAACTCAGCCGAGAGAAAGAGCCGCACACACATGCACAAGCCTGCCACAGCCCTCCGCCCGCCCGCCGTCCCCAGGAGCTTCCTGGAGACACCGCCGTGGGGCTGCTTGTTATTATGCCACAGAAGCGTCTCTGCAGCCGCCGCCGCTCTGAGCTCGGCCGTCGCCCGGCCAGCCACACTCCAAATCGACACGGAGGCAGAAAAGCTACCAAGGGACTCGGCTCTCTCCTGGAATTCCCGGCGCAGACTGGGAACATATGGGAGCACCTTCCTGGGCCAGAATGCACTTTGTCAGTGGCACAGCTGCACTTTCATCACCAGGCAACATTCCCCCTCTCACCTCAGAAGGCCAATCTGCACCCCGTTCTCACTTAGCATCCCCACCACAGATCAGCACCCCAAAACCCTGCACCCCCTTAACGAGGAGCAGCCACGCCCGTTCCTTCACCCACAAATCACTGCGCTGGGAAAATTCATGTGACCATCTGTGGTCCAACCTCCCTAGAGACATTCTCACACTCATCAGCCCCACCACCCTATTCTTCTGCTGTCCCCAGGCACAGCTTGCTTCCTCTCCGGCCACAGCATTTCTTTCCAAACTCAGTTTACCTTCTCTTACATCTCTCCCCCCCCCTTTCATTTACCCCTCCCCCACACATGCACTCCCTTGCAGGCCTTTGTTCTACCAGCATTCACACCATCAGCACCTCAAACCCACCTGTTATCCCATGTCTACTTGTCAGGCACATAGTCGGCTCCTGTGCATGCCAATCTGACCTAACCACATCATGGAGTCTGTGGTGGGGTGGGGACTAATGTGCCCTTCCTGTGCCCACAACAGCTTTCCACATTACTCCACCTTTAGAGAACTGAACAACCATCAAAACACACACCCAAGCTGTTCCACATGTACCTTCCACAGGTCCTTCAAGCCCTGGTACAAGCACTTTTCCTTTTAGAAAGCTGAGCACAAAGTCGTGCATGCCACTTCCTGTCCCCACCACACCAACCCTCCTTAATCATCTCACCCTACTACACGTCCTCCGAGGACAAGTCTATTTACTGCAGGCCCACAAACTATCCCCACAGTCCTCCTGTCCTCAGTCCTCTCGCAAATAACTCACAGAATATACAGTACTCTGTCACATACCCACCGCACCCAGCACACCATCAAACCCTTTCAAGGATTCAAACACAACTCCCACAATTTTACGCTCCACCACACGTGCCCATTTCTAAACTTCCCAAACTGTATGCATGCGTCTTGCCGTAACTCATCTAACCTGAGATCCATAGTGATGTAGGGAAATCCAGGTTCAAATCCTCACTCATTTATGAAGCTCAGTGGTTGGCCACAGCCTAAACTACAACAGTGGGTTGTTATGAGGCTGGTCTAGGGGGATGGGCAAGATGCAAATGTAAAAAAGGATAACGATGCCTTAGGCCTGAGCATCTCAATGAGGAGCACCAGCGGGGAAGATGGCACGAACAGTTATGCATGTCCAGTGACAGGCTGATGAACTCTCAAACGACTGACAGCTTAGCCTGGGTGAGTCAGAGTTGGGGAGTACATCAAGGTCGACCCATGGTCAGTATTTGGATAGATCACCAAGGAAGACTGGGGCTGCTAGGCAGAGGAAGGCAACGGCAAACCACCTCTGCTCATCTCCTCTCTGGAATGTGAGTCAGTTGTGACTCGATGGCATGTTCTTAGGAATTGTCAGGGCTGGTGATGTCTTCTGTTTAATTTCTCTCCCTCCCCAACTGGAAATGCAGCAGGGGGGGGAGGGGATCAGGCCCTGCGGCACCCAGGAGGGAGGAGCTCCCCACAGCTGCTGTCTGGCTGTGGGGTAAAGTCAGGAGAACCATGACTCATGCAAGAGCATATTGTCTAATTTGAGCCCAACAACCACCAGCAACAGGAGCAGAGAAATCATGGTAGGGGAGAGAGGGAATAAAGGATGTGGAAATTGCCCCTCTATCCAGATCTCTCTCCTGAAGAATACTTATAAGATGGATCAGCAAGACAAACTTCTCCTCATCCCTCTTTTTTCCTTCCCCAACCCTTAACTAATGCTCAATGGCCCTCAACAGGCCAGACCCCTCTGAGTCTGCATAAACTCATCCCTGAATAGCCCTCTCCCCCCCCCCCCTTCACTGCCCTACAATTAGGCACCAGACTGGCCCATCAAGTATTAGAGAGAATCATGGCGATGACAGCAAACAAAGTGTCTGGGCTGGAAGAAGGCTGTCGAAGATCTACTAACTCTAGAAAGAGTGGGTGCAGTTTCCTAAAGTCTGAAAAACAGTGTCCTTAACCCCAAATTTTTCCTATTAAACAAACCACACTAACCACTAAAAGAGAACCTTTCCTAATCTCATAGGTATCAGCCGTTGCCACCCCGGCACTCCACCCATACTTGGCACCAAGTATAAAGCTCTTTTGGCTTTTTTGAACTTGCCTAGAACTGTCCATAAAGCATGTCAGGTTTTTAAAGAAAAACCCACCTTTGCCACAGCTTTGTGATCTCCTCCCCTTTGGCTAAAAATATATTTCATACTATTAGGCCAGACAGCAGGGCACACGTTTTTGTCTAAATAAATAATTGTCATCTCAGTAATACAACCAAGCGAGGCCTGCTTAGGCATTTTGATACCGAAGGGGAAAGTCTAGCACTGCCACTCAGCAGCATTATTACACCCATTGAAGTCCATTGAAATTAATGGGCTGAGCCAGCGTAGTGTAGAGATTAGAGTGTCAGACTAGGATCTGGGAGACCCATGTTCGAATCCCCACTCTGCCATAGAACCTTGCTTGGGTGGACTATCTTGGGCAAGTCACACACTAACAGCCTCACGTACCTCACAGGGTTGTTGTGAAGTTAAAATGGAGGCGAGGAGAGTGACGTCAATGCTTCGGGTCCCCCACTGGGGAGAAAGGTGGGGAATGGATCAAATAAACAAACTTTGCTTAGGATGAGATTGCAAAAGTTTTACACACGCACACACACACCCGCTCTCTCCCAGCATTTCAGAAGAGATTAAACAACCGGCACGGGCTTTTTAGCAGAGCCCGAAAGTCTCTTGCTCGAGGCCGCTGCTCCACCCCCGCCCAGCGATGCTGCCTTCCGAGCCCCGGCAGGACCTGCGTCCTCCACTCACCCGCCCCAACCTTCGCAAGAGGCCGACGGTCAGTCGCCGCCTTTCGTTTTAGCCCGTCTCCTCCCTCCCCCCACCCTACAAGGCGGAGTCGCGTGCCCCCCCCCCCTTCCCCTCCCGGAATTTCCCGTCCCTTCCCGCACCTGAAACCGCCCAGCCTTGCGCCATCTCGCCACCACCACCTCCAAGCCGCAGCTTCCCCTTTTGACCCCACGGCCCCCAAAGCGCCCTCAAGGGATCCTTCGAGCCCCGCCGCCCCACACTCTCCTCCAAAGCCCGCCGCCAAGCAGAACCTCGCAGCCCGCGCCTCGGAAAGCCTCGCTCGGAGACCTGCCTTGCCGTCCTCGGCTCCCGCTCCCGGCCACACCCGCCGCCGCTTCCCTCTCTTGCTTCGCCTCAACTTCGCTACTTCGCCTCCCCCCCGGCCCCCCTCCTTTCCAGGCCGGCTTCCCGGAGCAGGACTCAGGCGGGGAAGTGGCGCCCAAAAGAGGGCCTCGGGGGGCGGGAGGGCAGCATGACCCGGTCTCGTGGCCGCTGGGACTTCCCGCCACTTGCCTGCTGTGGCTCCTCAGCCCGCGCTGCGCGCCTCGAGAGAGAAGGCGCCCCGGGGCCCGTCTCCCTCCCGCCGGCGTTCCGGCTCGGGGCGCCAGGGACAGGCGCGACTCCACCCCGCAGGTAGAGAAAAGGCCAGCAGCGCCAGTCACAGGAGCCCCGGGGAGGAGGCTGGGCGAGCCCTGTCAGAGACAGACGCCGTCGGGTTCGGGAGGGAACGGGAAGCAGTCGGCGGAGGGAGAGAGAGAGAGAGAGAGAAACAGAGCGCTCGCGCGGGTCCAGCCCCGCAGTTTCCCCCTCGCAGGAGCACGACAGGCTTGGGACTCGGCGGAATCTCCGCGGCCCCTTCCCGCTCAGCGCCCCGGGCTGCTGCTGCACACTCCTTAAAACGTCTCCTTATCCGCTTGTGCTTGGCAATCCGCGTGATGAAAAGGGCTGGGATTTTTCTCACCCTTTCCAGCTTTGCCTAAAGGATTCGAATCCACATGAGAGGCTTGGGGGCCACTGGGTGACAGTGATTAGTTCCGAACAGAAGGGTGTGGTCTGTAAAAAGCCAGAAGTAATAAGGAACTTGAACAAAACTCCTGGACAGTTCTGTTTTGTTGAACTCTTCTGTTGTGTTGAGTCTGGTGGCAAAATAATCTGTGGTAGGGAGGGACTGAAGGGCAGGAACATCTGCATCAGCTACATCTGTCTGAGGATTTTCTCTTCTCTTCCTGTTTCAGGTACTTTAGAGGGCATGGCCAGAGTGTGTGATCCCTTGGGGTCCTTTGGCCCCTTAGCTTCTGCCATCAGACAAGCCAGCCAAAAAGTCTGGCCCAAGACACAGATTGTTGTTAATTGGGCTATATTTGCAGGCTTCTTCTGGTCCCCTTTTATACCCCACTTTTCTCTACCTTAAGGAGTCTCAGAGCAGCTGCCTTCCCTTCCTCTCCCCACAACAGTCACCTTGTGAGGTAGGTATGGTTGAGAGAGTTCGGAGAGAACTGTGGCCCAAGGTCACCGAGCACTAGCAGGCTTCATGTGGAGGAGGAGTGGGGAATCAAACCAGTTCTTCAGATTATAGTCCTCCACTCTTAACCACTACACCACACTGTCCTGTGGAGTCACAGCTGACTCATGGCAACCCCATCCATGGGGCATTCCAGGCAAAAGAGGAGCAGATGTGGTTTGCCATTGCCTATCTCCATGTAGCAATTCCAGTCTTTGTTGGTCTTCCCACGCCAGTATTGACCATGGCCAACTGGGGGAAAGAAGGGGGGGAAGGAGGGAGGTGGGGAGGGAGGCACTCCTTGGTCTGAAGACAAAATAGTTTCAATGGAATTTGCTTCCCACAGTGGACACATGCATTCCTTTTGTCCCAAAGGTCAAATAGGTTTTGCAGGTTTTGGAAACAATACCCAGAGCTCAAATCTGTCTTGAAAGGAACAGGATAAAGATTAGGCGAGTACAGAAACTTCTGCAATGTGAAATTGAACAACAGTGGAGAAAAATCCTTGGATTGATTGTCCCAGTTTGTAACAAAATGTCGACAGGGAATGTACCACAATATGTACTGAAGCGTTGTCTTCCATGATGTGGAACTATCATGTCCACCTCACTTTGACATGAATATATGATTTTTCTTTTTGTAACTGACCGAAAACTGCTTATATAATTAAAGAAACTTTTTTTCCTGACAAAGGTGTTGTTTGGTACCTGCACTCACATGTAAAACCTAGTTCAGCTCAAGGGTACCAACATTTAGAGAAGAGGCAGAGAAATGCTGGCTTAGCTGTAATGATCAGTAGTGTGAAAATCTGAAGGTTTTCCTACTTACAGGATGGTTTGGAATAGAAGACTGATTCTTAATTTGGAGGAAAGTCAAGAGATGGATGGGTCTGGGGCAGGGAGGGACAGCCTGCCCAGTAAGCAGCCCTAGGTGACTGTCCAGGGTACCAGAGGTGGAGGAGTGCCAACCAATCATGTTGTCTCCTGCCCCCCCCCCCCGCTGCCCATCCACCTGCAGCAACAGGCGCTGCTCTGGGAGATGCCCTCAGCATGGGTGTGTGGATGACTGGGAGCCTGCTCCATTCTTCCCTCCCTCTGTTCGGGAAGAAGGTAGCAGGCCTTGTCCCTCCACCACACCTTGGTGCCTTGGCTCATTTGGGGGAGGGGGAGGTGGGCAACAACTTCTTTTCATGCCATGCTGTAGGTGGGTGAGGAGGCGGGCAGTATTGTGCATTTCCCCACCACCACCCCTTGTCACACCACGTGAGATGGCCAGAAGGGCAAGTAAGCCGTGTCTTCTGGCTTCAGTGCAGCAGGGGGCAGGAGGGGAGGCAAACAGGACAAGTGTCGTCTTCCTTTCAGTCTGCAGCATGGAAGGTGAGGAGAGTGGGCCCTGTCTTCCTGTCTCCTTGCAGTGGGGTGGTGCCTTGGGTGCCCTAGCCTAGGGCACCCAAAAGCCGTGGGCAGGCCCTGGTCTGGAGTCCAGGTTACCAGACAAATGCAGCTCTGAATATTGGCCTGGTGGTGGCAGTGAAGAGTAATCCTTGCTGTGGTGGGCAGTAGCTAGAGAGGTGCATTCTCTGAGGTGGGTCAGCCTGAAACCTGGACCAGTGGGAGTAAATTCCAAATTCCCCCTGTTAAAAGAGGTACCTGCAGGCCTGTTTTACCACACCATGTAAAGGAATTCCCTTCTTATTTCTGTTTTCTCTTATCCACTAAGATGGTGTGTGAGTGTATGGTCTTTCAGCCCAATCCTATAACCCAGGTTGTTCAGAAGTAAGCTCCACTGGTGTCAGCTGGTTAGGATTTTGGAACAAGTCATTCAGAAGTCTGTCAGCACAACAAGTGAGGGCCAGCAAAAATAATACCTCAGTCTATATTGACTTAACCCTTGACTTAAGGCATAGACTCACACTACAGAATGTATTAAGAGCACACACCCCTCTCCGAAGATACTGCTGAAGTTTAATTAGTTTGAGGATGATAATTCTGAGAAATATGGAGAACTTGATGCTACCAGTTCACCTACAATATCCACACAAGAGTTTCCTTGGTTGTTATAATAATTGAAAGAGAAACTATACTTGAAAAAAAGAACAGCCTGAACTACACTTAGACAGGTTATCTGATAACTAATTTAAAAAGGTGAAGGTTTCCCTCGCTTGAAAGCTAGTCGAATCCAAATCTAGGGGGCGGTGCTCATGTCCGTTTCCAAGCCGAAGAGCCAGCGTTGTCCAAAGACTTCTCCATGGTCATGTGGCTAGCATGACTAAACGCCAAGGCACACGGAACGCAGTTACCTTCCCACCGAAGCAGTACCTATTTATCTACTTGCAATTTCTTGTTTTCGAACTGCTAGGTTGGCAGGAGCTGTGGCCAGAGACGGGAGCTCACTCTGTCACGTGGCACTCGGGTCATGAACTGCCAAGCAGATCTTCCAGTCTGCAACCCAGTGTCTTAACCTCTGAACTACCAAGGCCCTTGAGATAGCTAACTAGCCTGCAATATTTATATCATGAATGGTCAATCAGATTGGCTAATCAGGCTGCAAGTGCCTCCACACAATCTGTGGTGATTGTTGTGTCTACATTCATCTTACTGCCTCAAGAGGAAAGCTACTGTTGAACTTTCCTTACTCTCTGTACTGGGCAATATTTTTTAGTACTAAAGGATTTTGGCTCAAGCTTTACCTCTCCTGACATTTCCATTCCCAAATACAATTCCTTGCCCCAACACTTGTCCCTTGAATACCCTCCCTTAAAATGTAAGGACTCCTGGAAGGACAAGCTGCCACAATAGGAAGCTGGAGGGAAGCTGAGTCTCTGTTGCAGGGCTAGCTGATTATAGGCAAAGCTTCCTAGAATGAGAGAAGTAAGCCTATCCTAGGTCGAAGCAGCAGCAAGCATTGATAGCAAGCTGCACACGAGAGCAATCACACTGGTAGCTTCTTAGAAAGACATTAGCTGAATTACTATGTCTTAATGGTATAATGAATAAACATAATCTAGATGAGTGTCTTTGTCAGATCTACATATGTGGCAAGATTCCCAACCAAGACGTTCCTTGTGCCAAACCTCCCACTTTTCTCAGTAGGGTTTATGTGATGACAAGCAAACTGCCTGTCATTAATGACAGGTGTGGTATTGTGTGTGCTGAGGACATCTTCACTCCTAAACCCCCTGGGGGGTAGGTGTAGAGCACACACACAGACCACACCCTGTAGGATCCAATGCCAATGGTATCATTTCTCTGGTATCTTCCTACTTTTCTCTCCATCTAATGACACACACATACACACTACTGTATTTGGACATACAATACTACATTGCTGCTTCTCTCCCCCCCCCCCCCCCTTCTGATGTTGCTGATATTATTGTGAGTTTAGCTGGCTTGGTTATTATTTATTTATTGAATTTATTACCTGCCCTCAGGCTAGAATAGTGAAACATAACCAATCTGACTACCCCAGGCCCTCATACAAAGTTTCCCTTTGCTCCCCCCCCCGCACCCTGGTCCAGCTTAAATAAATGTGCCTCAGAATGACCAGAGTGTCCTGGAATTTTGTTCCCAGTCCATGGGGTTTCTGACTGTGACCACTCTCACATGGGGGCAATTCCAGATTTTGCTCTCATTGTCACTACAAATGGAAAAGCACTTACAACGACAATGCAGTGCCCCACATGGGATTTTCTCTGAGCTTTCCTCTCATGCCCACTCCCCATCACCAGTGGGCTTTTTGCAAACTGGTAGTAGGTACACCAAATTTTTAAGGGCAAAAAGCCACCAGTGACTGGGAGGGGGGCCAGAATGATGGGCACATGGGGAAATGGTGCTGGATTTGGGTGGAGAGGAGCAGAAATCTGTATCTTCTTGTCTTTGTTGTTGTTGTTGTTCACCCAGAGCTCAAATCTGTCTTGAAAGGAACAGGATAAAGATTATTATTGTGAATTGACTGTGCACAGTCAAGCCTGACTCTTTACGACCCCAAGCTCCACATCATGCCAGGCCCTCCTGTCTTCTGCCATCCCCCGGAAACAGCTCGACTTCATGTTATTGTCTACACTCTCCAAATTCATTCTGAGTACTATCTTCAAGGAAGGTTTGGGAAATTGTGGAGCAGAGTCAGGGAAAACCCCTAGAAGATGATGTCATGCAGAAGCATCCTTCCCCAAGGACTGCAGCTGGGGGACGGAGAGCAAGAGCTCTGAGTGGAAAGAATCTATAAATGAGTGAGCAGGAAAATGACAAAAGAAGTCCAGTGTTTCTCAGTTACTGTGAATGGTTCCCTCAGTGGGCAGTTCATCTGCAGGAAAGTGGTTTGTGCAAAGGGATTGACAGAGGTGCATGTGAAAAACAACCTCCTGAATTTGGAGAGAATGAGAGACATTGTGTTTAATGCTGTGAGTTGGCTGGAGCAGAGGCAACCTGGGGTCCAGGAGTTCTCTGTGGGGTTTTGCTGTTCTTCAAAGAAGAGTGTGTTACTAGCCAAGGAATACCAGGGTTGGGATGCAGAGGCAGGTAATATCAAAGCCACCTCTCTGAAATGTCCTAGCCTCACTAGGGGTTGCCAGAAGTCACCATGACTTCCAGTCTTGTGAGTACACACACAAACACACACACAAAAAAGTGTGCTTCCAATATGCTTTTCTTGTCAGGCCGTATGTAAAGCAAATATTATAAAGACATTTCCAGTACTGTCTTGTCCAAAGGAAACTAAATCCTGCAGTGCTGCCCCTGGAATTTTCCACTGTTCAGGGAAGTGGAGAGTAAGTAACAAAGTAATTCATGATGCAATAGTACTGTGTGTTCTTAAGCAGTATCTTCCTCTGTCAAGCTAAGGTTTTGTTCTTTTTGGTAGTTCTAGAATGCGTATTGTGGCAACCTGCAGTGATACCCAGAAAGTATCCAGTCCTGCTAAACATGTCAGCTCTTACCTGTTATAGCAGATTGTACAATTACTAACTAAAGCTGCATCAATTCCCATTACCCTTTAATGACAGTATATTCTCTTTCTCTACTTGCATGTACCATTCTTGCTCATGTACTACTGTATCTCAATGCAAGGGGCAACTGTGTAAAATTAGTTTTTCTTTTAAGAAATTGTGTTTGAGGGAAAAGTAAAACATACTGTGTAGGAAAATTTTACAACACTGAATTTTTGCAAAAGTGGTTTACTATCATTTGCACATTTCACAAAACCAAAATTTGTAACAACATTTTTGTATAGTAAGATTCCTTCACGAGCAGTTTAGCCAAATTTGTGCTGCAGGGTTTTGGACCCAGAGCCCACTGGGAAATCAGTTCACATTGATTTCTGTGGGAACAAAGTAAGTTCAATTTCTCCCATAAGGGAGATTCAGTACCTGACTGGTATGAACCCATATAGATCCAATTCTTTGTGTCGCCTTTAAAAACCGTGCCATGAGAGAGCGCTTATGTGGCTTAAAGAGCAATGACTCACCCCTTCCCCTCCTGGTTCCCATGAAGTCAGAAGTCACTTCTGGTGCTAATATTGACAACTGAAAAGAGAAAAGGGACAGGGAACAAAGGCCACATGACTGCAACGGACTTTAGGTACACTGAGAAAATTCACACACAGATGCCTGTACTGCAGGCTTGCTTTGTCTTTCCTGATTCCCAAGAGAGCCAGGCATTTATTACAACAGGCCCCCAAGGTATCAGCTACACAAGCCCTCCTCCATTTGCAGCTTTATTTTGATGCCTCCCGGGACAGCATCGCTGTGTTCAAGTAAACAGACCCGTCAGCAATTTTTCTGGAGACTGATTCTACAGATAAAGTTCAGCATTGTCCCTGGTGGAACAATAGCAGAGAAACCAATTAACATAAGGTGAAAGAGAAAGACCCTTTAAAAAAAGAAAGGGGAAAAAGGAAAGCTGAACCAGTTTCTGGAAACTTTACGGGAAAGTGGTTTTTTTAAAAAAAATAAATTAAGAAATTAATGAGTCACTTTTCCAACACTTTCACTGGCATACTCAAGCAGCATACAAGTTAAAACCAAAAACAATCCTTTAAAAGCCCCACTTAAACCAGCAGGAAAAAATCTGTATAGCAGAATAAAATTACAAGCATTGTCTGGTATTGTCTATTCAATTCTAAATAGCACCGGTGGCTGCCAAAGGCATTAGTGAATAAATAATAATGAGAAATATTTAGCAAAGGGGATAAGTACAGCATCCTTACTAAAGAATTCTGAAAAAGGAGGATGCTACCATTGAAAAAATAAATGGGTATGTATCTGAACCTGAAGTTGGTTTGTGAAGGAGAATTTCAATTTAATAACCCAATATAATCTGATTGAAATTAATGAGATTAAACTGATTTAAATTCAAGATCTTCAATTTATCTGGGTTATCTCATTGACTGTAAATCAGTTTGGGAATGGTATACTATAAAAACAATGTGATAATTTTCCAAAATAAATAAATGGGACAGTAGTTCACACATTCTAAGCTGTTGTTTGTGAACTCATTGGATAACCTTGGTTTGGATTTGCAAATGGTGTGTGTGCATGTATGATATGTATGCATGCATGCATGCATGTATGTGTGTGAGTGTGTGTGTGTACATGTATATATAATGTTTGGATCCATTCCAGTCTAGTTTCAGGCCTTGTTATGGGACTGAAATAGCCTTGGTCACCCTAGTGGATGATCTGCACTGGGAGATGGCCAGGAAAAATGTGCCCCTATTAATTCTCCTGAACACCTCTCCATGGCTTTTGATACCATTAATCATGGCATTCTTTTGCATGACCTTTCAGGCTTGGGAGTGAGAGGCAGTATTCTGCAGAGGTTTTGGAATGACATTGAATTTAGTTTTTAGAGTGTGGTGCTGGTGGACTGTTGCGCCTCCTCTTGGCCTCTTGTCTACGGAGCCCCACAAGTTCCATCTTGTCCCCCAATGCTTTTCAACATTGACATAAGGCCACTGGGAGAGGTCATCTGCCAAAGATCTGAGCTGAGTTGCCACCAATATGAGAACAACATTCAGCTCTATCGCACACTTCCAGCAGATTCCAGGGAGTAGAATTGCCGGGTCCTACCTTGCATCCAGCGGGGGGCTCCCAGCCCCTTCTTGAGATCTTCTGGCGCGATGATGTCGCCCAGAAGTGACATCATCACATCGCCTATGTCGGGGGGTGATGCTCTAGTTTTTGGGCAAAATTCCATGGTTTTTTACCTTCAGAACCATAAAATTTGCACAAAAACTAGAGCATCACTCCCCAACATCAGCAATGCGATGACATCTTTTCCAGGTGACATCATGTTTGAGGCTGGGGTTTCCCCTGCTGGCCAGCTGGCCAACAGTGGACTGGAGCCCCCAAAAGTGGAGGAACCTCTGCTGGGACCTGGGGGCTGGCAACCAGGGAAGCTGTGGAAAATGTGAGTAGGTGTCTGGAGGCAGTTTAGGAATGGATGAGGATGGACAAATTAAAACAATCCTAACAAAATGCAGATGCTACTGGTGTGGGGAAGATTTGACCCAGGAATTGGGGTATCACCTGTTCTGGGTAGGGTTGCAGTCCCACCAATGGAGCACATTTGTAGCTTGTGAGTGCCACTGGACCTGGGATTGCTGTTGGATAAATAGGCAGCAGCAGTGTCTTAGGGTGCCTTTCACAAGCTCAGCTGGTGAGTCAGCTGCAGCTCTCCCTGGGTAGGAAACGTGTGTGTGTCTGTGTGGGTACGATGCTGCCTTCTGTCAAGCCAGACCACTGACCCATCTAGTTCACTGTTGTTTACTTTGACTAGTGCTCTCCAAGCACACTTTCCCCACCCCCTGACTACCTGGTAGAGCTTAACCAGAAAATAAACCTGGGGTTTCCCATACATAAAGGTTGTGCTTTACCCCTGAGCCACATCCCATGCATGTAGGGTGGTAACCTGTATGTGATTAGATCCATACACAAGTCTTCTACAGATGGACAGTCCATTCTGACAGTATACATTTATTTAAAACATTTTAATGCTGTTTTTCCACCCAACTTATAGTTCTCTCAGGTGGTAAACAATGAAATGCATTATAACAAGCTTTACAAAATAAACATTATAAAAATAGTTAAGTACAGCAGTTATACAAAACACAAAAACAATCAATAAAAACACATAAAGAGGAAGAAGGACCAGTGAGGGAATGCCAGATGTAACAGGTAAGTCTTCACCCACAATGGGAAGACAATGGTCAAGGGGGGGGCATACCAATTTCCCTGAGGAGGGAGTCCCATGAGCCTGATGCCACAGCCAAGAAGGCCCTCTCTCAGATTGCCACTTATTTAGCCTTAGACAGTGAGGGCACCCAATGAAGGGCCCCTGAAGATAAAAGCAGTTGTCAGGTAGATTTATATGGGAGTAGGTGGTCGATAAGGTATGTTGGCCCCAAACTGCATAGGTCTTTAAAGATCAGTTCCTCCTGAGATCAGACTCCTGAGACCTCCAAAAACCTACTGTTCAGAGTTTGGGGGACCCTGTGGGTAAAATGCCACAGAGCACAGGGCTTGCTGTAAAGAGGGGGAAACTGGGCACTATTACTACTGGTTACCTCTTGCACTAATGGAGGCTTTTGAGTCAATAGAAATTCTGTTGGCAGAAAAGTAAGTAAGGGTAATGTCACTTGATTCCCCTTCTTCACAGCCAGTCCCTCATCCCAACTTTTCAGTGAAATTATATGAGGGCAAGGATTAACTTCCCCCTGCTCTATCACAGTACCATGGCCCTGGTCCCAACTGCCCCCTCCCTGCTTCTTCTTAAAATCACACAGTTTCAGAGGGTAGCTCTGTTGGTCGGCAGTAAAACAGATCTGGGACCAGTAGCATCTTAGAAATCAACAATAGTTTCAGGGTTTAAGCTTTTGAAATAAAAAGCTTCCTTCACCAGATACAGTGATGAAATGACTAAGACTATTTCCACAGTAGTGAAATTCCCTGCATTGACATTTTTAAAACCGCACTTTATGTGAAATTTTCTGCAGTAGATTTTTTCTCACCAGGCACAAACCCAAAGTTTTCTCCTTCTTTTCCTGCGTTTTTGGAATCCCCAGTTTTAGCAAGTTCTGAAAATGTGGAAGAAAGGGAAAACTTAGGGTTTCACATAACACACAGTTTTAATGCGGAAATTTAACTACTGCAGAAATGGTCAAATTGAGACATCCAATCACAGGTCTCTGAAATCATGTGTGGTTTGGGCCTAAGACAATAGAGAGCTTCACCTGACAGAAACAAGGCCCATAAAAATAGAATGAAGCTCTAGCTTAAGTGGAACAGTCCATTGTTTCCACCTCTGCTGGAGAAGCCTCAAAAGGGTCTAACTGTGAATCTCATTTTAAATTGGCTGTTTGGGACACAGAGATTTTTATCAATTTTTGATGAAATTCAAATAAAGGGCCATGCTGATGAAACAAACTGTAAAGAAAGGTGGTCATTGTTTAACAAAACTACAAATGTGGAATTCTTATCACCGGTTAACAACTTGCTTTTCAACACCTCACTGCGGACCTACTGTGCAAATGTTGACTGGCGCATGAAACTTGACGAAAGTCCTGACTTATTATCCCTTTTCTGGTCTCCCACCACTGAGTCTAGCGTAGGTAAACATTCCTATAAAAACACAGATGTTGAACATTTTTGTTAATGCTATTACTGAAATATGGGCTAGATTGGTAATGTTTGCCCAATTACAAACACTAAATTATAGATCCACATCAGCTTTGGAATGTTAACAGTATAATACAAAATACAAGGCAGCGCAATGTAACACCTAACCCAAAGCAGTTTGGTTTTTGAAAGGAAGTTTTACTAGCTGTTAATTCCAAGTTTCAATTTATCACATTTGCTTTTCAGAAAAAATAATACACACACACACACACATTAATGAAAATGGGCCACAAAGCATACTCTTTTTGCAGTGATTTATACATCTGGTTAACGTCCCATGCTGGGAGCAAGGTCCTCTGAAACCAATAGGGCTCCTCACAGTATGTAAAGTTAAGCTTGCATAAATCTTATGCAGAATAAAAACAAAATAAAGGAACACCACTGACTCAGAATGCAAAATCCAATTGGATATTGTACTTGATATAGAGGAAAATTAAATTGGAACAAAATTACATTGGAATTAATCTGCTTGGAACTAGTTCAAAAAACAGTCAATCATTTGTCTTTCCACATAGAGTACATAATATCAGCGTATCATCGAGACTGTGAGGGCACCCAGATGACAGTTGCCACATCTGAATCTAATGGAAAGGCCATAACTTTCTCTTACCCCACAGACCTGGTAAGAGGCATGGCTGTGATTCAGACAGAGCATCTGCTTCGTACACAGAAAATGCCACATTCAGTCCAGCCATCTCTGCTTAAAGAAGTCTCATGTAGCAAAGTATTGTTGTGGATTTTAACTTCACATCACTGTTTAGGATTTTTTTACACAGTAGGCCTGAGAGTTTACTTTTAAGTTCTTGTGTAAATCTGCAAACATGCATTTTTTTTCACTGTTACAGCTTCAGCCATAAGAAAGATAATTTATGAATCAATAGAGTTGCTACCTCTGGGTTTGAGGAGTGCAGGTAAGTCAGCAGGGTATAATGACAGAGTCCACCCTCCAAAGTAGCCATTTTTTCTAAGAGAGCTAATCCTGGTCATCTGGAGATAACCTGTAATAGAGGGAGCTATCCAGGTGTCACCTGGAGGTTTCCAACCCTATGAATCAATGGTTTTATGTCCAGAATAAATCCCACAAGAAATGTAACAAAGTTTGCAACAATTATTCTTTGGAATGCTCAGAGGTATCTAAATCACACCTTTAGAGAAAACAAATTAGATGGTTTAAGAAAGTCATGTGAGGCTCACACAACTGTATCTATATAAGTCAGCCATACCCTAAAATGAATCTTTGTTTGAGACTATACCTTACCTTTTTTGAAAAGGCTTGGTAAGAATTTTACAAATTGCATTTTATCTTTAAATGCAGGCTAGATAAGAGAAGGGATGACTTGCATGCTTTTTAATTTGTAATCTTACTAGGAGCAAGGCCCATTATACATCAATACAACAGGCTCTAGCAACAGTTCGGCCTTGTGTGGCCCCGGTTGGCCTCAGTCACGCCACTGCCAGGAGCAGGCTTAGGCCCTGTGTGCAGCTGTCTGCACTCACTGGCGGTTCCCAACTCACTGCTCACCTGGGGAGCTGCAGGTGGCGGCCGCAGTGGCAGCAGAAGAAGGCTCAGGTCCGGCATCCAGCTGGCTCTGGTGTCCTGCCACCTGCTCACCGGCTGGTGACCTCCAAGCATCCACAGTCACCCCTTTCAGCCACTGCTGGAGTGTGCGCCCTGTCCATCGCCTCCCAGCCTACTGAGGCTAGGCACCGGTTCTGTGGGCAGGTGGGTGGGCCTACAGCACGGCATCCGTGAATCATGAGGCACATTCGGCCCAGATCCATGTCTGTGGGTGGGCGTCGGAGAACGCAGCCAGTGGCCAGGGTCCCCAGTCTGAGTGGCAGCTTGTGCCGCCTACGGCTGAGGGAGCACATTGAACATGGCCATCCCGAAACAGCTTTATTATACAGAGAGATTTGCATGCGCTAGTGCCTTCTTTATAACTGTAATTCTGGTTTACTTCATTTTTCTTTATCTTATTTTTCTTTAGAAATTTTGTATGCCACCTTGCTGGCCTTACAAGGGCCTCCAAGGCAGCTATTTGTTAAAGAGTAATGAGAATGATTTTAAATAAAGTTCTTAAAAGACAACACTGAGTGATCATTGGCTGGGATACAAGGTTTTCACCAAGACCTGAAGTAAAAAACTTCTGTCCTCTTTGCAGTCAGAAGACTGGAACCTATGCTGAATGATCATTGGAAAGACTGGTCGTTCTTCATACAGCCTTGTGGTTTGTGGTTAATGCATTGCTTTAAAACAAAGAGACTTTTGGTTTCCATGTGCCTGTTTTAAGTAATGCCCCCCTCCCCATGGGTGAGAGTGACTCTGAAACAGTATCAGAAAAAGAAAAAAACAAAACAATTCTTCCTCTGCCTGACAGCCACTGCCAGTTAGAGCAGACCATACAGAGCTAGATCAACAAATGATGTGACCTCGTATGACACAACTTCCTATGTCCTATATGCTTGCCAGTCACTGTGACATCATATTGTGCAGTCACCACTAATCCAAGGATCCCTCAATGGCTAGGAGCCCTTCTGATGAAGGCAGGCCTGGCCCCATCAATGACCTCCTCATTGCTCCTGTCCTCTTTAAGTTATAAAACCTGCTGATCATCATTAACTCGGTCTTGTCAGTGATGAGTAGGGTTGTCAGCCTTCAGATAGTGAGTGCCTAGAGATCTTCTGAAATTACAACAGATCCTCAGATTACAGAGATCAGTTCCCCTGGAGAAAATGGCTGCTTTGGAGGGTAGGCTCGGTGGCATAGCCTACTGAGGTCCTCCACCTCCCCAACCCCCACCCTCCCCAGGTTCCACCCCTCAATCTCCAGGAATTTTCAGACTCGTAGCTGACAGCCCTTGGGGTAAACCTCAGTTTGTTAATCTACATCCAATTGTACACTAGGGCAAAAAATCAGGTGCTTGATGGGGGGGGGGACAGTGGGGGGGCTTCTAGTATCCTGGCCCCACTGCTGGACCTTCTGAAGGCACCTGGTGTTTTTGGCTACTGTGTGACAGAGTGTTGGACTGGATGGGCCACTGGCCTGATCCAACATTGACTTCTCTTATGTTCTTATGTAAGTACCATGAATGCAAGGCCTGAGTCAGGTGTAAAGCAGAGGAATGTCATTATGACCGTAATTATGACACCTCATATCATATCTCTATGTGATCTCAACTAGTATACACGATATACAGGGAAAAGGGAAACATTAATGCATTTTTAGACTGTGTTGTAATTTAGATATTTTTACAGCGGACTTTTCTGAAATTGACCAGTTTACACCACTCATGAAGTAGATCCTCTGGAATGTAATTTTCAGACATTGTAATGGTAGAATTCGATTAACCAGTGTGGCTCCATTTATGTAGCTACTCTTGTGCAGCTATATAATACTAGGGAGTGGTTTTCAAAATGTGTTCTGGGGATCTCAGAGGTTCCCTGGAAGTTCATCAGGGGTTCATCATAGAGAAGATCAGTAATGGAGGACAGTTTCTTTGAAAGATTTGTTCACCAGGACAGAACTTCCTCTGCAATGTGTAGCTTTAGGGGTGTATTGTTGGGTTCATATTTAGACTACAAGGGGAGATCCTCCAAAACCCAAACAGTCCTTTGATGAAATGGAGCGTGCATCCCAGGACATACCCCAGGATTCTATACTGGGATTCTGTAGGGTATCTTTAGAGATTCTTTGACAGTTGATGTAGACAGTTTTCCCTGAAGGTGAAAAATTTCAAAGTTACCAATTCAATGTATTTTCAGTATGCAAAGAACTTCTGATACATTATTTCAGTAATCTTTGCCAGAATCTACGCCCCCCCCCCCCACAAGTAGGCAGTGTTGCAGATTGGAGTATGGCTGTAAGAGCTAAGTTTGGAAGAGCAGAATGTGCCTTAGGGCCAAACTACCTGGTTGTGTTTTTATAGAGTTGGGTTGCGGTTCCCCATACCCAACTGGGGTTCCCTGCAGCCACACAGCCGCTGTTGGGAATGGCTTTTAAAGAATAAATGAGAATCCAAACAGTGTTGGAATGGTACCCTAGGGGCAAGAATGGCTCCTGCCTCTTCCCCCCCCCCAAGCCATTTTCCTGTAGTGAAACAGTGCTGGGTGGAGTGTTTTCCAAATTTTGCTTTTCTGCATGCCCCGCTGAGGTGAGAATTAAGCTAGGACTTCTCAGCTCACAGTTCACATGTTTAGTATCTTTATACTGCCCATTTTTGGCATCGGTGGGAAGGTCATGGAAAGATGATGAGCAGCAAATCCATCAAAACCTCTTAGCACTTCACAGCTAGGAATGAGAGGGAACACACCATAATGGTTCTGTTAATACCAGCCAGGTCTTACAGGATGGACCACCACAACCTCAGTGCTCCATGTGGATCTAAAGTGTTCTCCAGATTACAAGTTTCTCTAAAGATCTCTATCAAGGCCACAGGAGCAAGTGAGTCAAACCTAGTCTGAAAGCCAGATTGGCAGGATTCATAACATCTGGTGATACCCTGGTATGCCTAAAACTGTAGAGGAACTACTCAGAGCTGATTCCCACTTGACAAAGTCCATACGGTACACACATAGACTCATGATTAGACATGCATGCATTGGGAGTTCTGTGCTGGGAATTTAATTCCAGATACACAGACCAGATTCATATTGAGACCACGATGCATGGGGTGGTGATGGAAAGTGCCATCAAGCTGCAGTTGACTTATGGTGACCCTGTAGGGTTTTCAAGGCAAGAGATGGTCATGACCCTTTGCTTCATGACTCTGGACTTCCCTGGAGATCTCCCGTCCAAACACTAATTAGGGCTGAGGAGATTAGGCTAGCTGGGCCATTCATGTCTAGAGATGGGCATGAACTGGGAAAATGTGGTTTATTTAATGATTCATGACATGATTCACAAACTGTCACAAACTTTTAGCTGCCAAATGAACCAGTTTGGTTCATGAAGTTCATGATGCAGTAGAATGCCCCCCTGGCATGCTAGAGACAACATACTCACAGGGGATCTCTGGCTGATTCTAGTCTAGATGCCCTCCAAGTTTAATAAGGATTAGATTTATGGCATCTGAGTTATGCCCCCCCCCCGCCCCAAAGAAGGTGTTCCCAGGAAAGTGCTTTCTGGAGAAATGACAGGCGCAGGTCCAGGAGCATTTAGAATGGATCCTGAGCAAGCTAGAGAAATCAAAGTCATGGGAACTTCCCCCGGATGCTCTTCTATATGCCCTCCAAGTTCTGCCATTGCTTTGAAGTTTGGTAAACATTTAGACTGAGCTGAGACAAATCATCATGAGCAACTTGAAAGTTCATGGAAAGTTACTGCCAGTTGACCTGCCAGTAACTCCATGAACCAGAAACTGGCCAAAATTCAGCACAAACTTTAGTTCATGAGCCAGTTCATGCCCATCCCTATCCATGTCAGGGTTGATGCATGGGGAGAGGGGGCTTAAACCTCTCTACCATCATTTTCCTGAATTTAAATGGCCCTGGGGAGGCTCTATTTGTTATGTTGGGAAATTGACAGGTACTAAAGACTATGCCTAAATTTCCCCAGTGAGGCCAATAGTGGCTTCCCAGGACCACAGGAGCAGGTTGGTGGGTGAAGCTTCCTCTTCCTGTGTGCCATGGTCCTGTTCCAAACTGGGCCTATGCATGCCTGGGAATAAAATTCCCAGCAACAGACTTCATCTCTTAATAGTTTGCATATCTGCCAAATTTATTTATTTTAAATATGAATTAAAATATTTATATTCCATCTTTCCTTGTAGCTGAAGGCGATTTACAAGGCATAGTTAAAACCAATAAAATAAAATCCCAGATACCTCCCTCCCTGAAAATGATTCTTACAGTCTATTCCTCATCAAAAGCTCTCCTGAACATAATGGTCTTTCAGGGCCTCCTGGAGATTTCTAGTGATGATGTTCCGCTCCCCTCCTTAGGGAGTTCATTCCACTAAGTGGGAGCTATGATGGAGATGGCACAGCTCTGGCTGATACTGGGAGGGGCCGTCTTAAGTGTGGGAACAGCCAACAGCCTGAAGACCATTGATGGCACATGGAGCCATATGGAAGGAGAGGGTCCTTTGGTATGTGGATCCTAAGTTGTGAAGGGTTTCAAGGGTCATAACCAACACTTTGAGGTGGACTGAGAAAAAAACTTGCAGCCATGTAGCTATTTTAAGATGGATGAAATATTGGCTGGCCCCCAACAATAATCAGGCTGCTGCATTCTGAACAGCTGCAGTTTTTGCATTGTCTTCAAGGGCAGCCCAATGTAGAGTGCCTTACAGTAACCCAACCAGAAGGTTACAAAAGCATGGCCCAGCATGGCCAGATCAGTTGAGTAAGAAAAAAAGAGAGTTGATGAACCAGGTCCAGATGACAGAAGGCACTCTTGACCACTCTGCCAACCTGCTTTTCAAACAGCAAGGCTGTACCCACAAGCATCTCCAAGCTCTTAACCTGCTCTGCAAAAGGACTTAATAACGTGAATTAGCCCTCACCCAGCATAAGGTCATAGGAACTCTTATTGGATCAGACAGTGGGTCCAACTACTCCAGTAGTGGCCAGCTAGATGCCCACAGGAAGACCACAAGGAAGTCATGCATGAAACGTCTGTCTCTCCCATTTCTTGTCCCACGGCTATTGGTAGCAACCATACATGAGGATTCCGTTCACCATATTTATGAATATTATTTAGGCATTTATTAAAATATTGATACCCTGCCTTTCTCTTGACAGTTATTAGCTGTTGATAGATGAGTTATTAGCTATTGGTGCATCTATGCTCAGTTAATTTGTCGAATACCCCTTTAAAGTTATTGAGGCCAGGTACCATCATCACAGCTAGTGGCAGTGAATCCAATAAATTCATTATGTGTTTTGTAAAGGAATAGTTGTCATTCTCAAATTCACTGCCCATCAGCTTCAAGTTCTAGTATTATATGAGAGTCAGAGAAAGAAAATAAATTCTGTCTTCTTTACCCACATCATACATACTTTTATAAACCTCTATCACATCTTTCCTTGATCACTTTTCCCTCGAAGTAAAGCCCTAATGCTTCAGTATTTAATTTTTAGGGGAGGTGCTCCAGTTCCTTGATAATTTGGGTCTTCTTGTTAGTCTCTTCCCTAATAATTCCTAGCATGAAAATAACTTTTTCTCCTTTTCTGCACACCAAGTTGAGCCATCTACTACAATACTAAGATATCTTTCTTGGAGAGCCACACCCTATTCCAATCTCATCAGAGAGCAGCAATAAATTGTCTTGTGACATTGAAAAGACCTAACACAGTTATCATAGCAACAGCTTTCCTAGGCAAGAGCCCATTTAATCAGATTCATAAAGATGCATGAAATAGTAATATTCACTGTGAAGGGGAATATCAAGACCAAACAGAAACTAGACTTGAAATCTATATTACACTTTGACCTTTTGAGCAGGGGCTGATTTGATAATGTCAGTATGTTTCTTTGAAAAACAGCATTGACTGCCTCAGTCAAAAATTATGTTTAAAGTTCTTTATGGTTGCTTCCACACTAGCTATTTAGTTTGAAATAGATATGTTCTGCTCACTCAGTTTTTACAGAAAATCTAGTCAATATTGCATTCCAGCATTTCCTCTGTTGTTTTCCTGTCTTTTCAATGACCCAGTTTGTGTTGATTTAAATGCAGAATCAGCTGTCTATGTGCAGGCTCATAAAATGCTATGGAAGACCAACCCTTCAATTTCTCCCTTTTCCCTTTAATGCTTTAAAGAACCGTTGGCTTCTCAGACTTTCCACTCATTCTCTCAACATTCCTGAATGGACCAATAATCAGTTCTTGTTCTTTTGGGGTGTAGGTGAATAGAGGCTTGAATCACTGCTTTTCTTTTTGCCACCAAAATGATTGCTTATTGATTTGCCTTTATTTTTTATTGTTGCAATTGTTAAATCACAAAATTACAATAATGAAAACAAAAATAAAATTTATGAACAACTCCTTAGGTTGCAAGTGAGAAAGCAGTTATTAAAGCCTCCCAGCTGAAGGAAGAAGTGAGGTTATTTATTTTACACGAGTTATTTTGCTTCTAAGTAAGCATAATAGTAGGGGCCACGGTGGCTCAGAGGTTAAGATGCTGAGTTGCAGACAGGAAGATCAGTAGTTTGGCAGTTTGAGACCCTAGTACCGCGTGACGGAGTGAGCTCCCATCTCTGGTCCCAGCTCGTGCCAACCTAGCAGTACAAAAGCAAGAAACTGCAAGAAGATAAATAGGTACTGCTTTGGTGGGAAGGTAACAGCTTTCTGTGAGCCTCAGTGGTTAGTCATGCTAGCCACATGACCATGGAGAAGTCGTCAGACAACACTGGCTCTTCAGCTTGGAAACTGAGATGAGCACTGCTCCCTAGAGTCGGATTCAACTAGCTTTCAAGCAAGGAAAACCTTTTAAAGCATAATTGTAGGTTCCTGCCCAAAGAAATGGGCATTCTTGTTTTTTTGGGAGAATGTGGTGCTATCGCAGAGTGTCACGTAGAATGACAGTTTTAAAACCAGTTGCAACTCTTTGCGGAAAAGAAATCATTCTGCAGTGCAAAAGAATCATAGTGTAGAAGAATCATAGTGTTGAAGCAATTTAGATTGGATTTCTCCTCCTTTTGGGAACACTGTGACCTTATTTTCTTCCACATCTTTCTTACCTAGTTCTCAGAACATGTCTTGTATAGCATCAGATGCAGAAGTGTGGAAACAATCCATCTTCTTAGAATAATTTCTCAGATTTCTTCAACAGACAGTTTAGAAAGGTTTATAGTTCACAAGAAACATTAACTCATTTTCTGTTCTTTTTAATTTAGGACTTTAAGTGTGCATTTTTTTTAATTGCACAAAATGCACCATCTTAACCAGGCAAAGTTTCCTGCATAGCAGGAGTGTTAAAATCCAGTTAAAGCTGTGCTGAGAGAGGAATTATTGCTTCAATTGCTTGGCAAATCTGATTAATGCCATGTAAGATTATTTCTGGCACAAGAGGGAATCATACTCGATGCAAAGCAATGCAAGCATTTGGCAAAATATCTGCCCTGTTGTAACAGATGTTCAGTCAGGGGTCACACAAAAAACCCAATAATTTACTTCAAGTCAGACATCAAAAACTCGTGTCCAGAAAAATGAAACTTGGTGTGACTGAAATTCTTTGATCTTGGATCATGAACTCTGTCCAGTGCCAACAGAAGTAAGTGGGAATAGTTTAACTGAGACAAGTGTAGCTACATTGGCCCGTTAGCTTGCATCAGGGACCTGCTAGTCAGGGCTGCTGAGAAAAGGGGGACAAAATTTTATGCCTACCATCACTTGGGTAACTCATGTGATTTGCTTTCATATGATTTTGGGGTTGGATCTAGGTGGTGTGAGAGCCAATCCAGCAGGAATTTTTATCTGGGGGCCCGTGGTTACTCTTAGTGGCCTGCTACTGGTATGTACTTCACATTGGACCAAAAGCATGATCCTAAATTACACCCATCTAAATCCACTGGAGTATTAGAAGGCACAGCTCTGCTTAGGATGGCCACTGCAAGTCTCTCAAGTTCCATTTTGGACCCCGGACTCCATTATGCAGCTGGCTCTGAAAAGCCACAACTCTGACTCATCCACCCAAATTGGCTCTAATTACTCAGAAGCACCCCGTGCGTGCTCTGAGCGTGACCTCTCTCAGAAGGAAACCATCAAAACCCACCAGCTCATGGAGCTGAGTTAGATATTGCCCTGAGTGTGCTTATCTATTCCTCTGAGATTCGAGACCTTTTCAAAGTTTCTTGTAACTCTCATAATCACCTGAATCAATCAGCACAGGATAATCATGATGTTAACTGTAAACAAGGCTTTGTTCTTGGTATGCAGTAACTTATTGTGCAAATCTGTATTTAAGTTCCCTATTCCTGTAAAATGTGCTCTGACATCAGGTTTGCTGTGACTTCGTCTTAAAGATCGCACCACAATAAGTCCATACAATTAGAGAATCACAGCCACAGTATAAGGGGAAAAAAGAACAAAAAGGCTGTGTGTGTGCTGCTACAAATTTTATGCAAAGAAACCTTAAGAAAACTAACACCACTATTACAGTACTATAACAAGCCTATACACAGGTACTCTAATGTAGATATATTAGCATAAGTCCTATGAGAATCTCTGGAATAATATCTCGTTTCAATTCTCAGCTCTTCATCCAAAACCAGAACATGAGAGACCAGAAGTGGTTAAGAATTGGTGATAATGTCAATCACGAGGCAAACTGAGCAAGCCTTTCTATAGGTATTTAACAATCCAAAATGGGACTTTACTTATCACTGCCGGGCTGGTTACATTTTACATCGAAAGCCTGTAAAACAAGACTGTTTGTTAAGAAGGTCAGCTTCACAGAGGTGTGACAATCAAAGTTGCTTCCATGCCAAGCCTTGTTCAACATGTTCCTTTTATCTGCCTCTGCTGACTCATTCCTCCAAGGCCCAGGTGTCACTCCTTACAGTCATGTTCATCTTCCTACAGGTGGTGGTCTTTACTGTTTCCCTATCAGCCTGTCAGTCCTGGTCCTGCAAGGACACCTCTCCAGGAATTAACACTGATCATTGCTGAGCAGTCAGGCTGGCACTTTGTCTTCTCTCCAGAGCTGTCAAGCACTTTCTCCTCCTTTTATGCTCTGCAGGTTCAGGAGAGGCCAGCGGAGGTACCAGCCTCTGTGGCATCTCTTTCTTCTCTTGGGAAGCATTCTCGCTTCCCGATGCTTCCCTTGCTGGGTCTACTGCTGGACCCAGCTGCTCAGGTGGGGATTCCATAAGTGTGGGGCCCAATTTCAGGAGGAGGAGGCAGCTGGTTGGCCCATGACATCACCTATAGACAAGATATATATGCAGAAGATTTCCTAGGTATGCAGAAAAATATGTCTTTGTAAATTAACAATAGCAACAACAAAATGCCATTAAGCACTGGAATGATGAGAGCTGACAATACTCCAGAGGGGATCAAATGTTGAGGTAAGCTAAGTGTCAGTTAAAGACAAAACTAAGGAGGAATGAGAAATCATCCTGATTATGTCCCAGAGAAAATTCTGGAGGGAGTACATGGGGGGGGGGGGGGTTCCTTGAAGGGATAGATTACCAATGATTCTCGTGGGCCCCCAGTTTGCTGTTATTGTTTCCTTCTTTTCCAGAAATTTTTGTCCAAAGCAGCCCATATAATTTAATATAATAACATTAAATCCAACCAACTTAAAGTATGCAAAGAAACAAGCAACACAACAACGATAAGCCAAATAACAAGATCAGAGCAGAAAATAAAATTGTTTTACAAGGCTAGATGGACAAAATGCTGAAAGGCATGTGAGAGGGGCATTGTTTTAACAGTGCATATACACATTTAGTTTGTCTCACAGTCTCTCCTGATCAGTAAGTTTGTGCAGGTTTTTGAAACACAAAGCCCTGCCAAACCTGCTTAGCAGAAGTGATGTGGGATGCCACTACACATGCCACCTCTTTCAAACCATGAAGCTTCTATCTCATCTCTGAAAAGCAGATTACCTCAGATGTTCATCTAGAGAAGTATTTCCCAGTTTGTTGGCTACCAGTAAGTTTATCCAAGGTCAGGAAGTTTCCCTCCAAGCAGTTATTTATTTGAACTACTTTAAGCAAGAAATAGCAAGTAGATAAATAGGCACCGCTTTGGTGGGAAGGAAACAGCATTCCATGCGCCTCGGTGTTTAGTCATGCCAGCCACATGACCACGGAAAAGTCTTCGGAGAGCACTGGCTCTTCAGCTTGAAAACGTAGATGACCCCCCCCCCTAGAGTTGGATTTGACTGGTTTTGAAACCTTTACCTTTTTAAGAACATGAGAACTTAAGAGAAGCCAGTGTTGGATCAGGCCAGTGGCCCATCTAGTCCAACACTCTGTCACACAGTGGCCAAAAACACCAGGTGCCCTCAGGAGGTCCAGCAGTGGGGCCGGGACACTAGAAGCCCTCCCACAATTGCCCTCCCCCAGCACCAAGAATACAGTCCATCACTTGCCCCAGACTGAGAGTTCCTATCTATACCTCGTGGCTAATAGCCACTATGGACCTCTGTTCCATTTTGCCTTTAACATTAGAGCAGAGACAGCTTCCATCAATTAAACCAATGCAGAAACCAGAAATAAAGGCAGCATCATTAGTTACTAGGAAAATTATGTTCACAGAGAGTAAGTTAACTTTTCCTTGTCTATGCTGCTGTGGCCACTGGATGCTTGCATAAGCCTTTCCTTTTGCCCCTCAGCAGAGAAGCTTTCCTCTCCCACATCTAAGCTGCCTACCCCTTCGTTGTAGCCCTGACTCTTTTTCTAGGGCTAGGGTGTAGCAGGCTTATCACCCCTTTCTTCATGCTTGGTTGTGTTTGCTTCCAGCTGGGTGGCTGAGGTAAACAGGTTCTCTGTGGACTTAGCCACTGTGGTGCCTCACACAAGTTGTGTGGGGTTATGAAGCCTACCAAACCCCCATGGAGCTTGTTTCTCAGAATAAGTGGTAACATCTCATCTTCAACACTCTGAAAAATCTCATATATCTGTTCCCCCTTTGGGAGGCAAGCAGTAGGGGGCAGAGCACACAACACAGGGGCAATAAGTGAGTGCATCTGTCATGCACTCGCCAGGTTGACTCCAGCAAGCCACTGTTTGTAGCCTTAAGTGCTCCTTTTGGCAGTATGAGGACAATAATACTGATCTACCTTAGAGGCTTGTAAGGATTGCAACAGGACAACGTTGAGGGTGCTGAGCGGCTATTGCTACCATGAGCAATAAACATCTGGTTTTGTCTCTTTTCAGGAAGAGTGTGTCACCACTTTGTGTATGAATTTTTACTCTGTTTGTGTCATAGCACATTATGAAACATTAACAGGCACAAGCTACATTAAAAGGAAAAATAAATCAGAAAATGCACACACAGTTTTCAGCCCAAACAAATTTTCTTTCAATGCAATATTAATGTGGATCTAAAATTACATTTTGTGTTTCAACCCACTTGTTGTTGTTGTTCAGTCGCACAGTCGAGTCCGACTCTTCGCGACCCCGTGGACTACATCACGCCAGGCCCTCCTATCTTCTGTCATGCTCCGGAGTTTAATTTCATGTTCATTGCATCAATAACACTATCTAACCATCTCACCCTTTGCTGTCCCCTTCTTCTTTTACCTTCAATCATTCCAAGCATTGGGTTCTTCTCATTTGGTGGCCAAAGTATTTGAGCTTCAGCTTCTGTATCTGGCCTTCAAGGGAACAGTCAGGGTTGACTTCCTTTAAGATTGACTGATTTGATCTCCTTGCAGTCCAAGGGATTCTCAAGAGTCTTCTCCAGTGCCATAATTCGAAAGCATCTATTCTTCAGCGCTCAGCCTTCCTTATAGTCCAACTTTTGCATCCATACATTACTATTGGAAATACCATGGCTTTGACCATATGGACTTTTGTTGGCAGGGTGATGTCAACCCACTTGGTCTCCTACTATTACCTTGTGCTGAGAGTGTCAAGAATTCTTGAGGACCACCCTTAGAATTTCCCATCTTCCTCAGTCCATTTTCATTCAAGTCAAGCATAATTATCCATAGTTAGGATAGGTTCTGTGGCACACCATCAATGGGAAAATTATCGCTCAGTTCCAGTGGTATAACGCTTGATAACTTCCATAGTTTACATTATTGAAACTTCCATAGTTTACATTATTGAAACTAACCACTTTGAAACATAATCTAAGAACAACATTTCCATTCTAAATCTTAGAATCATAGGATCACAGAGTTGGAGGGGCCATACAGGCCATCTAGTCCAACCCCCTGCTCAATGCAAGATTAGCCTAGAGTACTCCTGACAAGTGTTTGTCCAAATGCTGCTTAAAGATTGCCAGTGAGGGAAACTCACCACCTCCCTAGGCAGCTGATTCCACTGTTGCACAACTCTTACTGTAAAAAAGTTTTTCCTACTATCCATCCGGTACCTTCCAGCCCTTAATTTAAACCCATTATTGTGAGTCCTATCCTCTGCTGGCAAAAGGAACAGCTCCCTGCCCTCCTCTGTGACAGCCCTTCAGATACTTCAAGAGAGCAACCATGTCCCCCCTCAACCTCCTCTTCTCCAGACTGAACATTCCCAAGTTCCTCAGCCTTTCCTCACAGGGCTTGGTCTCCAGGCCCCTGATCATCCTCATCATTCTCCTCTACACCCGCTCCATTCTGCCCACATCCTGTTTGAAGTAAGGCCTCCAGAACTGCACACAATACTCCAGGTGCGGCCTAACCAATGCAGTGTACAGTGGGACTATGACATCTTGTGATTTGGGTTTTATGCCTCTGTTGATACAGCCCAAGACTGCATTAGCCTTTTTGTTGCCACATCACACTGGCTGCTTGTATTTAACTTTTGGTCCACTCTTACCCCAAGATCTTGTTCACACACACACCTCTGAATAGTGACCCTGGACTTCCTTGGGAAATTCTTGGAGATTTTGAGGTGACATCTGAGGACTGGAGTGCAGGGTGTGTGGAGGGGACAGGCCTCAGCTAAATATAATACCATAGTCCACCCTCAAGAGCAGCCATTTTCTCCAGGTGGGCAAATCTCTGTCATCTAGAGTTCAGTTGTAATTCTGGGAGATCTCCTGGTCCCACCTGGAGGTTAGCAACCCTATGCCTGGGAGCAACCGCTTGGTGACTTGATACCATCCAACTTGCCTAACTCAACTAGGCCTGGTTACTCACTACTGTTCAACAGCAGCCAGCCTATGAAAGCCAGTGTGGGGCAGTGGTTAGAGCTTCAGAGTAGGGTCTTGGAGTCCCGGGCATAGGTTCCCGTCTTGCTGTGGAAGCTGACTGGGCAAATTTGGACCAGTCACATACTTTCAGCCTAACCTACCTCACAGAGCTGTTGTGCAGATAAAAAGGTGGAGATAATAAGGTAAGCTGCTTTAGTCCCCATTGTAGAGTCCCCAGCGACTCCAATGAAGAAGAGGTCCACTGAACCCAACAGCCCACCAGAAGGCAAGACCCCGAGTTGTGCCATGCTCCGGCCCTGTCCAGGAGTCCACCAGACTGGAATGTGCCAGCTGCGGGGACTGGCATGACCAGAAGATGTGCTGGTTCCGGGACACCACTTGCCAGAGCTGCAGACGCTCTAGCCACATAGCACATGCTTGCCATTCCAGGGGGTCCCAAGCCCCAACAGCACAGCCACCTCAATGCCGCTGGACCGCCATGCACCACGAGGATGACACTGTCCCAGAAGAACTCTACCTCCTTGCAAGTGAACAGGTACTGTGGCTTCCGAGCCAGATCTCAGCCCCAAAAATCCAGGTCTGGGTTAAAATAGAGGGGTCCCCCTGCTCCATGGAGTTAGACTCCAAATCCATGGCCTCCATCATCTTGGTGGAGACCCTAAAGAGACTGTGTCCCAATGGGGGCCCCCGCCTGCATCCTTCACCCATGACCCTGGTGGACTTTCAGCAGAACTGGGTTCTGATACAGGGTGTGGGGATTTTCTGGGTCCAGTACAGGGGTTTCAACGATTACCTGGACCTGATAGTAGTATAGGGCAACGTGGTCAGCCTTTTGGGCCCTGCATGGTTCACTCCTCTGGGAATCTCCATCGAGGGAGTAAAGCACTGTGCCCCACGGGATTTTAGCGATGTCTGTGGCGAGTTCCCATCCATCTTTGACGGAACCCTGGGCCACTACACAGGCCCCCTGGTGTCCCTGCAATTTGAGCCCCAGGTGGCGCCCATCTGCATGCGTTCCTGAAAAGTCCCGTTTGCTTTGCAGCCGAAAACTGATGCAGAGCTGGACCGCCTCGTGGTGCAAGGGGTCCTGGAACTAGTCTCCCATGCATCCTGGGAGACCCCCATTGTCATCCCCATGAAACCAAACGGGGATGTCTTCATCTGTGCAGACTATAAGTGCACGCTTAACAAGGCTCTTCAGGACCATGCATACTTGGTCCTGGTTGTGATGTGCTTGCCACTTTAGCAGGGGCGAAGACCTTCGGCAAACTAGATCTCGCCCAGGCGTACCAACAGCTCCCCATGGACGAGGCCATGGCCACCACGCAAACTATCGTCATACACAGGGGATCCTTCAAAGTAAAGAGGCTGCAGTTCGGGGTAAGCGTCACCCCGGGTCTTTCCCAACATCTCATGGACTTTCATTGGAAAGGGATTCCAGGTGTCACACTGTTCTTCAACGATGTGCTGATTTCTGCAGCCACACCGGAGGACTTCGCCTCTCGACTGCGCTCCATTCTCCACCATTTCCACGAGGCTGGGCTCAAGGTGAAGCGGGAGAAGGGCCTCCTCGGGATTCCCTCCATCGACTTCTTGGGGTTCACAGTTGACGCAGAAGGCCTCCATCTGGCAAGGGGCAAGATACAAGCCATCGCTGAGGCTCCTCCGCCCAAGTCCAAAGCGGAGCTCCAGGCGTTCCTAGGCCTCCTGAACTTCTACTACACCTTCCTTCCCCACAAGGTGGCAGTAGCTGAGCCCTTGCCCCACTTACTGGACAACTGGCCCCCTGGTCTTGGGGCCCTTGCCAGGCCGTCGCATTCAAGGGGGTCAAGGCGCTCTTGATCTCTAATGCGGTGCTGGCTCATTTCGATGAATCACTGCCGGTGAATCTAGCTCATTGCCTCCCCCATGGTGTGGGCGCCATACTGGCTCACCAACTTCTGGATGGGTGGGAGGTGCCGGTTGCCTACTATTCCTGGATGCTGTCAGATGTGGAGCGGAACTACACCCAGATCAACTGCGAGGGCCTGGCGATTGTGGCTGGTGTAAAGAAATTCCACAATTTCGTCTACGGCCGGCCCTTCACCATTGGTATGGACCATCGCCCTCTTCTCGGCCTCTTCTCAGTGGATAGGCAGACGTCGCAGGTCCTCTCCCTGCGGGTCCTTTGTTGGTCCATTTTCCTGTCTGGCTATAACCACAGCCTGCAGTACCACCCAGGGAAGGCTATGGGTCATGCCGACGCCTTCAGCTGCCTGCCCTTACCTTCCATCAAAGATGACCCGGCTCCAGCGCACCACATGCTCCAGGTAGAGGACCTCCCCGATTCTCCCCTCCAGGTGGCCGACGTCGCCTGCTGCTCAGCCCGGGACTTTGTCATCTCCCGGGTTCTGGGCTGGGTGGTGAGGGGGTGGTCCATGGCTGCAGCGGGCTTGGACTTTATGGCCTTCACAACTTGCTGGGATGAGTTGTTAGCCCACAAGGGATGTCTACTGTTGGGAGAGAGAGTTGTAGTCCCCAACACCCTGCGCCACCGTGTTCTCAAGGCCCTTCATGAGGCACACCCAGGGATTGTTCGCATAAATGCCCTGGCCCGGAGTTACGTGTGGTGGCCAGGGATTCATGCGGAGATAAAAGAGTGGGTGAAGAGCTGCCAGGCATGTCAAGCAGTACACCCAAATCCACCAAGTACACCAACCCAAGCATGGGAATCTACCCGCACGTCGTGGTCGAGATTCCACATCAACTTCGCCGGCCCCTTTCATGGACTGTTGTTTCTGGTTACCGTGGACTCTTATTCCAAATGGTTCGAAATAAGCACCGTCTCAGCCACGTCCTCCAAAGCCACCATCTGCGCGTTACGAAGGATCTTCACCACCCACGGATTGTCAGACATGATCATCTCTGACAACGGAACGGCTTTCACTTTGGAGGAGTTTCAAGAGTTCCTGTAAAGTAACTTGATCCGGCATGTACGGTCTGCGCTGTTCCACCTAGCCACCAACGGCCAAGCTGAGCGGATGGTCCAGACCGCAAAAGAAGCCCTCAGCTGCATTATGGAAGGTGACTGGGAATTCTGTCTGGCTCGCTTCCTTTTGGCACAACAGACAATGCCAAACGCAGTCAGCAGGCACTGTCCAGCGGAACTCTTGATGGGCCAGCAACTCGCCATTCTGCTGGACAGACTGCATCCAGAACGGGTTCCAGAGTCACACAGCCTGTCTGAACAAAGGGAAGCGCCAAGGGGGTTCTTCTCAGAGGACCCAGTGTACATGTACAACTTTGATAAGGGCCCCCCTTGGCTGGCGGGCCGAGTCATTCGCCCCACAGGACCTGTGTCGTACGAGGTCTCAACTGAAGACGGCCAGGTCCTGTGGAAGCACATAGACCAGCTGAGGAGATGCCAGCTTTCAGCCTCTGTGGATGTTCCGGCTTTGGAGGACATCAACGGAGACAGGCCTGACAACATCGGACCCGACTCTCCAGATGAGTGGATTCTGGAACAAGCTCCTGTTCCAGTTGCCAAACTGAATGACAGGGCACCGGTCTCCAGTCCTGCACTTACAGAGGTGTCTCCACACCTGCAGCTGGATATCCAGGTAAGTCTGCCTGACAGGGCCTCGGATGCCTTGGTGCCCGCTCCACGGCATTCCTCGAGGGAGTGCTGCCACCCCGGTTATTTGTAGAACGATATCACCTAGGGTGGGCTCGAACTACAGGGGGAGGGGTGTTATGTCCACTGACCTCCACCAGGCACCAGCGTCCTTAAGTCAGAGCTTGGTTCCAGAGAACAATAGGGGCCAAGGATCCTGAGCTACCCACAGCTAGCCAATAAGACCTCTGGAGGGAAATTCAAAACCTCCAATGGGACTGTGGGTGTGTCTGGGGAAGATGTATATAGTTGGCCTTCAGCTGGTTATCTTTGTCTTGTGTTGTGTACCAGTAAGCATGAGCTGACCATCACACTGTTGTCCTGCTTCTTCATGTGTCGAACCCAATACACAATACAACCCTACAAGGTAGAGGCTGCAGATGGAAAGCTAAAGACAAAGGGGCAGATAAAGGTAGGATGGCTGCTGGGTGGGAAGGAGATAGGGTTGCCAACTCCAGGTTGGGAAATTCCTAGAGATTTGAGGGCTGGAGTCTGGCAAGGGTGGGGTTTGAGGAGGGAAGGGACCTCAGAGGAGTATAATGCCATAGACTCCAGTGTGGTGTAGTGGTTAAGAGCAGTGGACTCGAATCTGGAGAACCAGGTTCAGTTCCCCACTCCTCCACTTGAAGCCTGCTGGGTGACCTTGGGCCAGTCACAGTTCTCTCAGGACTCTCTCAGCCCCACCTACCTCACAAAGTGCCTGTTGTGGGGAAGGGAAAGGAAGGCAATTATAAGCTGCTTTGAGACTCCTTAGGGTAGAGGGAAAATTGGGATATAAAAACCAACTCTTCTCCAAAAAACAGCCATTCCCTCCTGGGTACTAGTGTTGCCAACCTCCAGATGAGTGCTGAAGATCACCTGGAATTACAACTGATCTCCAGATGACAGAGATCAGGTTCCCTGGAGAAAATGGCTGCTTTGGAGAGTGAAGCCTGTGGCATTATACCCTGCTGAGATTGCTTCCTTCCCCAAACCTTGCCCTCCCAAGGCTCTACCCTCAAATCTTCAGGAATGTCTCAACCTGACAACCTTAAGGAGGACTGATCTCTGTATTTGGGAGATATGTTGTGACTCTAGGAGGTCTCCAGGCCCCACCTGGAGGCTGGCAACCCTAGAAGGAGAGAAGGAAGCAGGAAAAGGAGAGAGGCTCTGGGGCTTTCAGGAAAGGGAAAGAGGAAATAGTGGGGGAGGGGAGAGTGAGGTGCCTCCCGCAAGTCCTTGCAGGTTCTCACTTGTTATCATATGATCAAGACCATGGCTTATCTCACAAGCCCTTCTCTGGTACCCTACAGGTGGAGGGGAAATGGCTGAAAGGGAGCTGCTTTTCTGACATACATCGTCCTGTCCGGGGGATGCTTGAGAGCACAGCAGTGGCCATTCAGTTAGCGTTTCAAATGGCTACTGTGTGACCTGCTAGCTTGATCCTCAGAATGGCCACCCTGAGAGACCCAGTCAAGCATGAGCTCTGCTCAGCAACTGAGCACCACCAGAGAAGTCTAAATAAGAGAACCAGCTGAGCTCTCTTGAGAATTAACTGCATTCCCTGCAAGTCCTTGTTGACACCCACTTTCCTGTCATACCCAAACACGAGAGACAGCCGTGGTGCTCATTAACCAGCCACCCTCCTACTCACCGATGACAAGATTATCCCTGCAGAGGGGAAGAATTCAGCAATGATAAATGTGCTTTCTTTCTGTGAGTCTAGTTTCTCCCTAAGAGCAATTAAAAGTGTTGCTATCCCAGAAGGAGCTGTTTAATTCAAGTAACATCTCTTCATTAATAACGTGTGCTGCTCCAGCTCTGGACATTCTTTTTCCTGCCAATGAGAATCGTTTGGCGACAGCTCAACCGAATGAAGTAGTGTTCTTAAACATAATGTGCTGTGTAAGCAGCAAATAAAATCTCTCTATTTCTGCACCAATGGCGTTCCGTTGAAACTGCTCGCCTGATTTGTATCCAGGTATCAACTACAGGCTAACTTCTGCATTCAATCTGTGTATGTGTGCTGTTTAAGAGAACATACATTGCTCAGGGGCCCTGTAATCCTAAAATATTCAAAAACCCTCCCCGCTCTTCTCTGCCTAGCACTAGGATGGCCAGCCCTTTTATGACATCAGAGCCCCTAAGCCAATGACACAACGGCTGAATCCCCTGTGCCTGTTGAGGCCCAAAGTATATCTGAGGGGGGAAGAAACCAGCCAATGGTATCCAGAGAGGCAGGATGAGCAGAGAGCTTCAAGGACAAGTATGCTATTTTTAATGAAAGTAACTGTAGCTCATTGTATTGACAGGTGCTTTGTTAGCCGGTATATATGAAAAATCAGTACAGCTGCTGGAACTGCTTTGTAGCATCGCTTTAAACCCACTTCAGAGTACCACAGATTTATTCCTGCACACACACCCCATTGATCAGAGCTTGCAAAGCTGACAACACTGCTGCAAATGAGTCCGCTGCGGCAAGTGAGGCTCTCTGGACTGGGTCCATGGTATTTGGGACTGGAGTGTAAATTGAAATGGGCTCCCTTGCCTTTTGCTACTTTTACATCCTTAAACTGCCCAACCTGCCCTATTTCATAGTAAAGGTAAAGGTTTCCCTTGCTCGAAAGCCAGTTGAATCCGACTCTTGGGAAGTCGTGCTCGTCTCCATTTCCAAGCCAAAGAGCCAGCGCTGTCCGAAGATGTCTCTGTGTCATGTGGCCGGCATGACTAGACGCCTAGGCGCACGGAACATTGTTACCTTCTCACTGAAGCAGTACCTAGTTATCTACTTCCAATTTCTTGCTTTCGAACTGCTAGGTTGGCAGGAGCTGGGACCAGAGACGGGAGCTCATTCCATCACGTGGCACTCGGGTCTTGAACTGCTGAACTACCAACCTTCCAGTCTGCAGTTCCATGTCTTAACCACTGATGTTCGAACTATTCCAAATTATATTCCACAGACGTTTGATGTGCTGTAGCAGAGTGTTATTGTGCAAGGCAAAATCTGAGGGTATGAATCAGAGCTGCCAGGTCTCCTAGCCTAGCAGGAAACCTCCTGCCAGCAGCCCTCTTCCCTCACTGCCACTCAGTAGGCCAGCCAGAGGGAAACTGTTGGTGATGTGGTGACATCACTTCTGGTACCACCAGGAAGTGATCTCACCAGTAGGGAGATGCTCTTGCATTAGCTCAAAACTCTATGGTTAAATCAGACAGTTTTTGGTGAATAGCTTCACCTCTAGGCAATGATGTCATGTTCAGGTCACTCTGAAACTGATGTCACTGGAGACCCAACTACACACTCTGCTAAGTCTCCTACTTAGTGCCAGATTTTGGCTGACAACCCTTGTGTGAACTCAATGCAATAAACCTTGGCTCTTAAGGAACAAGTTGAAGCTAACCTGTAGAAGCTCGGGGGGGGGGGGGATTTAGCAAGGGGTGCCACCTGAGGCTGTGGGTCCCAGCCACCCCCTTGCTTCTGCTGCTACCTCTTGCCACCCGCTACCTCCTCTGCTTTGGCGTGGGAGCCTCTTTGTTCCCCAGACTTGAGATAATGGGAAACCCTACTGGCATGCACAGCTTGCTGTGTTGTCTTTAAAGATGTCTGGGGAATGATGGGGTAAGGATCAGCAGTAACAACGGTAATGAGGCAAGGTGGAAATTGCTCCCCCCCCCCCCCGATGAGCTGCCTGAAGCCACGGCCCCTCTTCACCCTATTGCAGAACTTGCTACACAGAGAGGAATGTAGATCTGAGGCATTCAGGCATGTGGTAGACGCAGTGTGGTGTAGTGGTTAGAGTGCTGGACTAGGTTTTTGCGAGACCCAGTGTTAAATACTGGGTTCCAGATGCACTGCAGTGATCAGCCCTAGTTTATTTAGTGATTTCAGGAACACTACAAGGACACTACAAGGCTGCCCTGTTTATAAAGCAAGCAAAGACCACACCCTAACCCACCCCACTCCCAATGACAGGCTACTTCCATAATACTACATCTCTATTGGCCCACACCTGAAGCCTGATAAGCTGTTGTTCTAGGTAACAAGCTCAACCCATTCCAAGTGCTAGCCCAGGGATGACTCATACTCAGTACACAACACCCTGGTTCAAATCTCCACTCTGTCCTGGAAGCTTGCCAGGTGACCTTTGGCCAGTCACGCAGCCTAACCTAACTCACAGGACTGTTAGACCTAAGTGGGCAGCTGTGTTAGTCGGAAGAAGTAGAAACAGAACAAAGAACAAAGCCACTGGACTCAAACTTTGTTTCACTGGACTATTGTCAAGATAAAATAGAGAGGAGAATGATGTAGGCCACTTTTGGTCCCCTTTGGAGAGAAAGGGAGGGTATAAATGAAATAAATCTCACCCCCATGCTAACAGCGCCTCTTCTTAGAGAATGAAAGGAAGACACACATCTTTAGAAGGGGGCCATTTCTCAGGTAACAAAACTATATCCCCTTGCTCCAAATATACACCATCGGGGCTGGGGGCCTTGAAATTGGGAGTCTGAGGGGTTAGGGATAAAGAGAGATGGTTTTGTGATGGGTGATTTGACTACTTGTTAACATGTTTGCCTGGTGTGAAGTTTGTGATCCCCACAAACCAGTAGACAGGCTGGTGGGTACTGCAGAGGGGAGTCAGCAGCACCTGTTGGAATGCTTGGTACTAAAAGAGAACATAGATATACTGGCCATATCAAAAACCTTGTGGGATGGAGCAAATCAGTTGGATACAGCTTTTTCTGTAGGTCAGTCTAAAAGGGAAAAAAGGGTGACAGCGTATTCAGTCAGTGTTTCTCTGTTAAGAGGGCACAAAGCCCAATAAATGAGAATGCTCCTCCACAGAACTGCAAGGGGTGGAAATATAGGCACGTCTCTGACAAAGTGAATTGTTTTCTTAATTAGAAAAGTAGAAAAGTCATACTTAGGCTGCAGTCAGACATGCCTTTCGATCTGACTCATCTGTAAATGCCTGACGGATCTCAAGTGCACAATCAGACAACAACATCTGGGAAAGGTCCCACAGTCATCAGCAATCCATGCTGCTCCGCCACAGAAGCCGAGTTAAAAGACACCAGGGAAAGTCCAGTCCTAATGCTTGGCAATGGGCTACAGACGGACTTTCCCCTGTCTGATCATTCAAGCACGCTCTCATGCTGTCGGGATGGTCTGCTCATTCCATCCCAATTTGGTGCTGGTTTTTTCCACTCGCTTAGCAGTATGCGCATAACTGCAGACTCCATGGGGAACCCTCAGTGTGGAGGTGCGATTCCTCATTTATGCACATGGGAAACAAAATGTGGTGGTGGAAGAAACCCCACCACTCGGCTGAACGTGCCGTCTGATTGGGCAGTGACAGGCTGAGCCCGCAGCTACAAAGGATGTGTGATCGAGCAACGCCATGTCAATTTCAACTGGAGGAAACAGGCTCGCTTCCCCTCCGCACCAAATGGCATGTCTGACTGTGGCCTTATACAAGGTGATTATTCTCTACATATACTACTTTATCCTCTTACATCCAGACTCATTTCTCATCTGAAACTACAAAAAGGAATGTAAAAAAAGCAATTTAATACTGGAGTCCTCCTGAGGATGATCTTGAGATGGAGAAAGAAACTGGGGAAATATTTAATGAAGGAAATGATGGAATAATGGATGAGTTCAACTTACCTTACAGTGACAGAGTAAACAAATTACAACAAAGATAAACAATTTATAGACAGAATAAATTATTTGTCTTGGAATAGTTGGCCACGGAACCAATTAGGGGGAGTTGAATCTAGATGTAGTCCTGAAGAGTGCCCAGGGTCTGGAACATAATTTAAGTGTTGTCAAACTCATTTGAATTTCAGAGTGTGTAGTGGAAAGTTGCCCAGAAAATCCATCATAGTCACATTTGATTTCAAAAGAGGAAGTGTCTAAAAAAAGTGGAGGAGTTAGTTAAGAAACTGAAAGGGGCAGTCAAAGATGGCCATCTCTCTCCAGAATCTTTGAGGCTACTGAAACCTGTGTTAATAGATGCTTGTATGGGGGTGGATCCAGCGATCCATTTGCTGTATTCTCCTCTTCCAGCAGCCTCTTCTAGTCCCCAGAAAATTGATTCCCAATGAGGAGAAGGAGGAAGAAAAGGCAAATCCTGCTTTCTGCCTATTTATCAGAGATGTAGATGTGGGGAAAGGGACAATCTCACCCCTTCTGATAATAACACCATTTTGCAACAATATTGCTTTTGCAATTGTGGGGGGCTGTTAATAACTAAACAGTCACTAGGGTTGCCAGGTCTGATCTGGGAAATACCTGGAGATTTGGGGGATGGAGCCTGAAGAGGGCAGGGTTTGGGGAGGGGAGGAACTTCAGTGGGATAAAATGCCAGAGTCCACCTTCCAAAGCGACCATTTTCCCCAGGTGAACTGATCTATGTTACCTGGAGATCAGTCATAATCCCAGATCTCCAGCCACCACCTGGAGGTTAGCAACCCTAACAGTCACCATATCTTTTCATATGATAATCTAATTTTGTTACTCGTTGATGATGCTCAGACCCTGCTGTGCGGCCTTAAGCCTAACGAAACATTTGCATTTGTGTGTATTGCTAGTGTATATGTTTGATCTGATGAAGCAAAACAAAACCCCAACTATGGATATTTGTCATTTGGGTATCTCAGCTGCCTAGGTTTGTGGTTTGACATTAAGGCAGCAGCTTCCTATTGCCCTGGGATGCTGTGACAAGAAAAGGGGCTTGCAAGACAAACAAGCTGTTTGACTAAAACAATTTGGATTTCCCCATCTGTAGTTTTAAAAAGTGTGCCCAGAGCACATTTTATTCATTTGCACCGCTCCTGATGTGCTGCTTGGAACGTTCGCTTGGATATGATATTGCTTTTGGATGCCCTGGTCACAGCTGTGGCCAAGTGTACTTTTTACCAACTAAACCAGGTTGGCCAGCTACACTCTTTCCTAGAAGACACAGTAAATTATGCTGTAGCATTGACATCTTGATTTGACTACTGTGTAACATGTTCTGCTTGGGGCTGTCTTTGAGAAATGTTAGCTACGTATTTAGATGATACTGCTGCAACGTTTACTGATTTACTCACACAATGCTTTCACAAATGACAGACCGATTTCCCACAAGCAGCTGTGCCGCCCTCGCTCTTCCGCTTGCCCCAGTTGCATTGGTCAATTTCACACCCTTCTCTGCATGGCCACATTTTGACCCACATCTCCCCCCGATTTCCTCTGCATCTTCTCGATCCTTGTTGTTTGAGATCAAGAAGACATGGGAAATTGGAGGAAGATGCGGGTCAAAGTGCAGCTACGCAGTGAAGAGTGTGAGATTGACGAACACAACTATTGGAAACGGAAGAGCGAGGGTGGCACAGCTGCTTGTGGGAAATCGGTCACATTCTGTGTGGCAATGACAATACCAATGATATTCTATGTGCCAAATATAATTCTGCAAAACCAGGCAAAAATTGTTTTTTAGTCCTACTCTGGCCATTGGGTGCACCAATTGGGTATAAAGAATCCCTCCCACTATCAACCATTGATTTATTAATTAAAGTGGTTATAGCCCACCAATCTGGTCACACTGATCCATGCTTCTGTAATCTCATAGCTGGATCACATTGTTGGATTATTCTATGGAGCTGCTTCCAAAGACAATCCAGAAACTACACCTGGTCTAGGGTGCAGCTGCCTAACTATGGTCAGAGGCTAGCTGGCGGGAACATGTTGCCCATTTTGAAGCAGCTACATTGGCTGCAGGTCTGATTCCAGTAGGGTTGCCAGACCTTACCTGGCTCCCAGCGGGGGGCGGGGTCCCCCTCTCCATGCCCTGGAGGTTTTGGTATAGTAACCATAGAGTTTTTTCTCAAAAGCTAGAGCATCCCCCTCTGCAACATGCCCTCTAGGAGACATCATTGCACCGGGCACACTGGCGCGGACAGCACTCTTTGCAAGCAGGGTTCCCTCTGCCGGCCAGCTCGGTGGTAGCAGATTGGGGCCCCCGAAAGCAGGTAAACCACCGCCCCTGTTGGGGAAATGGCAACCCTAGTTTCCACGTTCAATTCAAGGTGCTGCTTATGACCTTTAAAACCCTTCATGACATGGGACCCAAATATTTGAAGGACCACCTTCCTCCAAATATCCCTATGTGCCAATGGCAGTCATCAAGCAGCCATCTATTGGCTACTCCACAATTTAGAGTGGCTTGTCTGGCATTGATCAAGCCTGGACCTTTTTAATCATGACTCCAGCTCTGTGGAATGGGCTTCCTGGTGAGGGCTCTCCCTGCCTTGGAGATCTTCAGGAGGCATTACAAGGCCTGCCTGCCAGGGCTTTTGAGGTGGTTTGAATGGCAGGCATCTTTTTTAGTGGGGGAGGGGGAAGAGATTTGGAGTTTGCTATTATATTTTAATTTTTATTTTTAACCGAAAATGTTTTTAACTATTATTGTAAGCCACCTTGAACCATGAAGAATGGTGGGATATAAATGTTTTAACAAAATAAATAAAACAAAGTACTGAAGATTACATATACCATAAGATATTGCCCAAGTTGTGAAAATGATGTGATTTCTTTGTTGGAATATGCAAGGTCTATCATGCATAGATAAAGAAAATGACATGAACATCCTGCAGGGGGCAGCAGAGGGGACAACTAGTTAGCATAGTGAGATTAGGGACTTCCTATTATTTTCAAAGTTTCTTTCCTGTCTCCTGATTGGCTCAGTTGGGGGTTTTCCTGCTCCTGCTGTTCCTTACTGACCTCCTCCTAGCTAGTTAGACAGTTAGACTTCTGGCCGAGGACAGATTAGAGTTCTGCCGCACTACAGGAGCGCAGCAGAACAAGCCGGGGTGAACTGCCCCGCAGCGCGGCGTTCAGACACCGCTGCAAGGAAGCCGCCCGCAGCGTCTACACTGCGGGCGGCTTCCGGTGATGGCAGCAGAATGGAAGTGGGTGGAACGCGCGCGCAGCTGCCGGGACACCACTTGGAAGTGGTGCCTGGCTGCTGTGGGAGGAGCGTGCCGCCGGACGAGGTGAGTCCGGGGCGCCTCCGCAGGGCAGATGTGGCAGTCTGGATGCCTGCTCTGCCTCCGCTTTTAAAGTGGAGGCAGAGCGGGCCAGACTGCCAATCTGTCCTCAGCCTCTCTTTCTTCCTCCTCTTTCTTACAAAGTTTGTCCTCTTCTTAATAAACAACTTAATTCTTTAAACAACTTGTGCTCTTCTTTACTGCATATCTAAACTCTGCTGACATTCTTCCCAGAGTGTTTGCAGTCTCTAAATAGAATTGCCACCAGACCTGGGGGGGTGGGGAATGGCCAGTTGGGCAGTTGAAGCTTTTCATGGCAGGCTGGTAAACAGCATCACCATTAAGCTTTCATCAAAAGAACAAGGCATTTTTCCCCCTCCAGGTCTGTTAGCAACCTTAACAAATGGTCACATGTTAAGAAAGCAACAAGCATGTGGATGGGCTGGAGAGTACACAATTCAGCAAGCGTACTAAAAGTAAACAGGTCTGGATCTGATCAGCACTTCCAAAGGCGACCTTCTAGGAACCTTATCTGCTGTTCTTGAGTTCTGGGACAGAAGGAAGCAATGACTAATCAGCCTGAGAAAAATCTGGTAATAGTTTGACTGAGATAAAGGGGGAGAGAACCACATCTGGTGCAAAATGGCCATGGGCACAAGGAGATTACTTTTGGACACACAGATGCAGTGACAATTGGAATATCGGTCAGCTGACCAGTCAGACATTGTCTATTGACTGGACAATTTTGGCCCATTCCAGCACAGTTCAGTTTTGTTGAATTTTCCACATAGCCCAGAATGCCCTTGTGTAAACAGCAGCCTAACTTTTTTATTTACATCATGAAATCTAAGAGCCAGTTTGGTGTAGTGGTTAAGTGTGCCAGATTTTAATCTGGGAGAACCGGGTTTGATTCCCCCCCTCCTCCACTTGCACCTGCTGGATGACCTTGGGCAAGCCATTACCTTTGGATGGTGAAGGGCGGGGTATAAATCCAATTTTCTCCTCCTCCTCTTCTTCTGGCATGAAAATCCCTTTGGAGGGCTTGTTCTGGCCTCTGCCACTGAAGCTAACCTCTACTTGCCATGTGCTGTGACTGCACAAGGTTCAAGAGGAAGCAGGAAGCAAATTTTCACAACCTGTTATTACAGCAGTATGGGTATCAGGGCTACCACGAGGCGCATTGCATTTTCTGTGGGGGATCTCACAGTGATCTGGCACAACATTACGAAAAACTTCTGAGGGTAGGGTTGCCAGCTCAGAGTTGGGAAATTCCTGGAGATTTGGGGGGGGGGGGAGCCTCTGGAGGGCAGAGTTTGGGGAGGGACTTTAGCAGGGCATAATGCCATAGAGACCAACTTCCAAAGCAGCCATTTTCTCCAGGGGAACTGATCTCTGTTGAGATCTCCAGCCACCACTTGGAGGCTGGCAACCCAATGAGAGACTGGGTTCTGGCGTCTGTGAGAAGACAGATTTATAACATTATTGTTATTATTCTTACAAATAATGCTTTAAATAATTTACCAATATCTGACCACTTGGTAAACTCATTGGTTTTTCTTGACCCAGTGGGCGAGGGCCGTGGGGAGATCAGGGACGTCCTCTGCAGGGCATGGAATGCTCTGGGCATGCAACGAGGGATCCCCAGGGTCACAGAAAGTTACAGGGGCACCTTTCTGGGAGACCTTGCCTGTGAAGTTGCAGGTATTTGTTTGGGGTGCATGCTTTAAATTATATTTGATCATGGCATTTGCCACCTTATAAAAATATATACTGCCTGCTCTTACATGACGTGAGGCCTCTGCTGGTCTCCCATCCAAGACAGTGATCAGGTCCCCACCTGTTTGGGTTCATCAGGGGTGCTACAGATTAATTCATGGAACTGATATCTACTTTTGAGGTTTGAGACAAGATCAATTCAGACTGAGAATGTCTATATGACAGTCACACTTTCTAGCATTTCCTAAACCTGTTTTTATTTCCAAATCTTGCAAGACAGCTATGGTCCACTGCAAAGATGCTTTTTCTTCCTTCTTAAAATTTAAGCGGGACAGCAGTCAAATACTCTTTTTATTTCCCCCTTGCAGCTTGTTTTGGTTTCTGTGTGGGTGGCTCATGTGAGCCAAACTGTTATGGGGTAAATGTTTTCTGAGTGCAGAACAGGTTGTCCTTTGCAAGATGAAATTTAAAATTTGCATTTTAACTATAATGTCAATGGCTACTCTTTAACCTGCCCAAACAGTAGTATTGAATTGCGATTCTATATGAAGCAATGATGGATAGGTGAAAGAACAGTTTTTGAAACTAGAGCTATTCACAGGTTTTTCAAAATTGGCTGCTAGATTCAATATATGAAGCCCCCCCCCCTTTTCTCTGAGGGCCATTTCACACATTACGCAGAAGCAAAGCTAGGTTTGACTCCAAATGTACACTCAACAGAGAACTGCAGCCAGTTATAATTCCTGATGATACACAGGTAGGTAAACACGTTTCTTGCACTCACATTTTTAGGTGTAAAAAGAAATACATGTATAAAAGGGGTCCCTGATGATAAGACTTTATGGATCTGCATTTCCTTTCCTTGATCCATCCTCACTGGCTCTTTGAATCTTCCAGGACAAATAGCCCCAGGGAGGTACAAAAAGGTAAGTTACCCTCTGGCTCTGCATGTGGTAGGGAAAGCACCCCCACAGTGAAATCAGGAGCCAGCGAGATGGAGGTACACACACAGTGGCAGCATCTGTGTACCCCATACCCACCCCATTTTCTTTTGCTGCCACCCCACACTGGCCCTTTCATTGCATCCGTGCAGAAATGTCAACACAATAAGAATTCTGCTGCTCCTCCTCATGGCCTGACAGTTTGTCTTTTCCCCCTTAACAGCTGACCTGTGGCTCAAATCAAAAGCACTCTCAAATGGCTGAAGAGGGGAAATCAGAACTCAGCTCAGCTGTCCCACTCCCGGGATTGGCTGTGGGCTGAGTGTCTACATGTCCCTTTACCTGCAGCCATCATGCTGCTTCCCCTTTCAGCCAGAGCATAAGGGGTGATTTTATTGTGTGCTCTGGCCCCGCAAGCCACAACACTGTGAAGCAAAAAGAGCAAAATAAAAACTCACTGCAGTTGGGAAGGGAAAGTGGAGTAAAAAGTTCATGCAAAAAGCACCTATATTAAGGACCCAAAGAAGTGTAATGGTCTAAAGGTGATCGCAGCACTCCCCCCTGCACTCCATGTTCTTCCATGGAAAAAATAACTTCCAGCACACAGAACGGCTGACGACTGCCCATCTGCCTGACCATTGTTTTTTTTTTTAATTTGGAGAAGCAGTCCATCATGTGACTCCCTACTCGCATTCTGAAATCATAGCCCAATCACACCTTTAGCATCTCTGAAGTACTATGCCTTTGCCTTCTCAAAGACAGCGATAATAACCATGATGGTTGTAGACTTTCACTGCTCTTTGAATTTAGAAGCAGAAACAGTGAGATAGGGTCACCGGCTTTTTCTCACATCTGCAACCCATTTGTAAGGAGTCAAACGACTCATCTGTTTAAGCTTCTCTTCTCTAGCCACATTCTTCCATGGTGACTCATGGTAACTATTCTCTAGGAACAAATCCATTCTGATGTTGTCCTCATCTCTGTTGGGAACTGATTCAGATATGAAGTCAAGTGTTTATTTTGAAATGGCATCTCAGGAGTCATGTGACTGAAACCAAGTATTAACCCATGTGACAAAAAAGCCCCATTGTTTCTATTTAGTAACGAGGTGGACCTTGCAGTGATGTTCCTGGACGGTTTCTGGTTGAATGAGTAGGGATGTCATAGTTTGCTTGTTAGGTATATCTTGACCCAACCCTGACAGGGTTTTCTAGCACAGAGACTTCAACGGGCCAAAATGAACTGTTAGATGTAAACCATGATGTCTGGCAAGTTTAACTGGAAAAGCTAAAGGCTTCATTCTAGTTTCAGACATGCAGTAGAGCAAAGACTCTAAGAGTTCAGAAAGGCCCATTTCCAGGAATTTCCAGCAACTAAAGATGGAACTGAACAAGGACTATGAATGCAAGTGCCATATAGTTTCAGGTATAGAAAATATATCCTTGGTCAACAATTATTGTTGCTGCCCTTTGAGAAAGGAGGTGAATGTTGGGTGGTGGACCAAGACTCTATGCTCCACCACCCCAAATGGTCTTTGTGCCATGTGACCAAGGCCCATTGTCATAGATGCTTAGACACATTTCTGTTTTTCCTCTGAGGGTAGCACATAGAGACAGATGATATTGAGCCATAACCTGAGTGAAACAGGTTTCTAACAGTTCTTGTTACTGATAAATACAAATATATAAAGAAAAATATGTATTTATAGTATAAACTATGTGATGCTTCATTTTCTTCCATTCTTCTTTTGTTAATTAAAATTTTGTTTATTGAAGGCATTTTTATTAAACAAGCAAACAATCAATATAATCATTACAATAAAGAATACGAAATTTTTCAGTTACCATTGGTTTGAAGAAAGAAAGAGGGAGAGAGAGAGAGAGAGAGAGAGAGAAAGCAAGCAAGCAAGCAAGCAAAAGCTACAGCTTACTAACAAATTGCAAAGATAACTTTGGCTTACAATTGTAACAAGTCTATGGGGTAAACATCTTTCGGCACTTTATCAGTAGTTGTCATGTGTTCTAAAAATGGGTACCAGATTGCTGGGAATTGAGCTTTCAGTTTTGCATTGTCATTTAGAACGTTCTTGAAGGCAATCAATTCCATCACGTAAATTTGCCAAATCCTATCATACCAGAGCAAGATTGATGGGGGTTGATTATTTTTCTATTTGATGGCAATACAGGCCCTGGCTGCTGCCAGTAAGAAGTTGATTAATATTTTGTTTATATTTGGTAAATCACAATTTTCCCTGTTTGTTTATTTTAAAATAGATTATGCCAATATTGAGCTAGCATTTTTTTGGCAATGCCCTGCCTCAGAGGAGGACAGAACTGCCATATTTGGTACCTGACAAATATGGTCAACAAAACCTGCCACTGAGCTATTAAACCTGTTCCCATATTGCAAACCTTCATCTTGCAAGTGGGAGTAGAGTTGCATGACTGAATATTTCTCCACATAATTAGAAAAATCCCTACATAGAGAAAACCCAGTGGCAGGGGGAAGAGCTCTAGCCTAGTCTTCGCCCTGGTGTCAGCTGCTCTACAGAACTTGGTGCAGCCTAATAGGTAAGAGCCTATACTCTGATCTAGAAGTCATTGATTTAAATGGCTGTCTGGCCATGAATCGTGGCCTGAACTAAGCAACTATCTTTCAGCCCCAATATGCAGTAGGGACTTAATAACATTTGACCTAATGCATAGGGTGGCTTTGGCAAGCAGGAACCTTTCATTTTACAGATCTTTGGTGTTAACAATATTTAGTGCTAGGTTAGGCAGAACACTGGTTTTTCCATGCCTAAAGTCCCAGTTCTAACCTCCTATGTCTAACCAGAGACACAGGAGATTGGACCTGGGGCTTTTGGCATGGATCTAAGAGATGATGGCTAGAAAAGACCCAAACTGCATCCTTTGAGAACTGTTACTGATCAGCTTAAGTCCTGAACTCTTGGTCTGACTCCATATAAGACAGTTTCACGTTTCAAGGATTACTGAGAGAACGTATGCAATGTTATAAATCAGTGCTAGATATTATAACACTAGAGATCTATAAAATGAGTTTCCTAATATTAAAACAATCCGAGCATACAAGAAATATCCCCAGTCTTGCTCATCAAGTTGTATTCCTATTAAAATCCACACAAGTAAAAACCCACCTGTCATTCAAGGCTTACATTACCATAAGGCTCACCAGTGGCACCTTATCAGTCTTTTTCTGGCTAGCTGTCAAATTAGCATGACCCTCCAAGATTTTTTGGGGGGAGGTGGGTGGGGAATAACATGTCAGGTCTAACTGATGTTGTGAGATTCACCATGTCAATTACAGAGAGAGGGAAGGTGGCTGAGTTGAAAGCTTTGGGAATTGCACTGTACCACAGCTGTTTCCTTCAAGCTTCTGGTAGGCACCATGTCAAAGAACTCTGTGCTGTATTTTTCTAGCTTTCATTCGATGAAACTGACACAAGGTTGGCCACCAGGCCTACTACAGAGCTGTAAGTGGGTATTCCTTGACACGTACTATCAGATTTCAAAGTGAATACACAAGCTAATGGCCAATTAGAAGTGTACCCTTTGGATATAGGCTTGCCAAAGTGATCACGTCAAATAAAACTTCAGAAGCTGCAGATTCTTCAAGAGACATTCTTTGTCTTCTGGGAGCCGAAGCCTTGACATTATAAAACATTTTCAGGCTTCATCTGTAAGGGAAGGTGCCAGCAAACCAGTAACTAATCCACGTAGTTAAGTCAACAGTCTTCCTAAACTCAGGTGTAGTCTGGGAATGATTATTTTCCACACTTGAGGATAGATGTAAGCTTACCACACTCAAGTTGACTCCTAAATTCAGGTTTTGCTGCCCAGCCAAGAGAGGGAGTCCAGAAGCTACATACCTGGGGAAGGGGGAGTCAGATCATCCACATGTCTCCTGTGCTGCCCAGGACTTTACCAGAGGGACTCCTGCCTCTGTGCTGGAGCAAGCCCCTGAGTCAGCAGTACTTGCCCAGGATTTCCTCATCACCAGTCCCTGTGCTTCTGGGATAAAGCTGGACTCCTGTGGGGGCGGGACCGCTACCAGCAGGGTTACCACCGAAGGGACAACAGCAAAGAGGGTCACCACTTTGGGGATACACGAAGGCATGTTACTGAGTCAGTAGAAATTGATGGTGGGCGGACCAAGGGGGGGAGTGGGATTGCTAGTCTTCAGCTGTCTCCTTATCTGGGGAGATCGCCAGTGGGCATGTGCCCTGGAGCGGGACTCTTATTCCCCTGGTCCTGGGCAGAGGGAGATATGGTGAGATGCAGACTGGCCATTCCAGGAGAAGGAAGCCTGGGTGCTGGTTGGCCAGTCTTCCTTCAAGTCTGCCTCCCAACAAGAGAGACCTGGTTGCACCAAGGCTGGGCACCTTGGCCTTAAGATCCTGTGGCTGAATGCCAGGCAAACCAGCTGATCTGGCATGTATTATGGAGACCTGGTTGGAGGAAGCAAGGGGTGTAAATCTGACCCAGCTGTGCCCTCCAGGTTTCTCTGTACAGCAACAGGCTAGGCCAGGGAGGTGGGGTCACAGTGGTCTTTCATGATTCCATCCATCTATTGAGGTGCCTCCTTGAACAGTTTTGAGTGTGTGCTCCTGAAGGTGGGTGACCAGGACAGAATAGGGATCCTGCTGCTGTACCATCCACCCCACTGCCCAGTTGTCTCTCTTCCTGATCTGGCTGAACTGGTCTCAGGAGTGCTGGTGAAGACACTGAGACTGGTGATCTTGGCTGACTTTAACCTGCCAAGGCCAGGTTGTCAGGAGTGGCTCAAAATTTCATGGCCTCCATGATGACCATGGGCTTGTCTCAAATAATGACTGGCCCCAAACATTCAGTAGGACACACACTGGATCTGGTCTATTCACTGATGAGGAAGGTGATCTGGAGGTGGCGAAGTGAGTTCAAGCTTACTCCCTTGTCATTGACAGATCATTATCTCATGGAGTTTAGACATACTGCTTCCTCCTGCCTCCACAGAGGTGGTGGGCCCATTAAGATGGTCTGACCTAGGTGCCTGATGGATCCCGACAGTTTCCTGTCAGGACTTGGGGATTTCCCCGCCTTGGCTGCTGACAATTTTGTTGAAGCCCTGGCTACTCTCTGGAATAGGGAGATGGCCCAGGCTTTTGATACAATCGCCCTTCCCCCCAGACAGAGGTAAGCATTCTCCTTGGTTTACCAGGGAACTGATGGCAATGAAAAGGGAGGGACAACAGCTGGACCACCGCTAATGGAAAACTCAAAGCAAGACTGATCAAACACAGCATGGAGCCCATATTAGAGCCTATCCTGTGGTGGTGATGATGGAGAAGACGATATTTCTCTGCCACCATTGCATCTGTACATCCAGCTGAGCTGTTTTGTATGGTCTGGGGGCTTTTACATGATAGCCCCAGGGAACTGGATTCTGACCACATGATGGCCCACTGTGATCAATTTGCTACTTACTTTGAAGACAAAATTGCCCAGATCCTGGGTTAGATGCTGGAGTGGATGCATGTTCAGATGATGTACTTTTGGCATCTGCTTGTCCGATTTACATGGACACCTGTCAGATTGTAGAGTCTCAGGAGGTAGACAAGATCCTTGGACAGGTGAGACCTACCACTTGTGCTCTCAACCCTTGCCCTTCCTGGCTGATAAAAGCTGCCAGAAGGGGGCTGTCTGAGTGGGTAAGGGGAGTGAGTGGTAAATGCTTCCTTGAGGGCAGGGGTTGTACCACATGAGCTCAAGGAGCTGGTGGTTAAACCTCTTTTTGAACCCCCCCTCCCCCCTCCTTAAGCCCTATCATATTAGTGAACTTCCAGCCAGTCTCCAATCTTCCATTCTTGGGCAACGTGCTTGAACAGGTGGTTACTTGGCTCCAGGGGCTTTGAAAAGAGCAGCCCCTTAGCAAGGGATTTGGAAGGGGGACATTGGGAGCAATTTAATTAAATTAAGGTAAAATTAACAAATCATGTCAGAATGCCTTTGCAAAGCCAGCCATTAAAGGCCTCTGCCTTGCCACTCTGCTGAACTGGGATCTCTCCAGCCTATGCTGGTGGTGGTGGTGGTGGTGCTGCATCATCATCATCATTTTTTATTTATATTCCGCCTTCCCTGCCGAGGTGGGCTCAGGGCGGCTTACAAACAATTAAAAAATACAATTAAATATACAAAAATACAATAAGACCTATCATAAGCTTATAAATTACTTACAATAACAATCAGTTAAAACAGATAATAAAATGCTGGAACACACTCAAGCAAGAAGCGGAGCAGTTCTTATAACATATTTAGGTGCCTGTTGGATGTCCATATTTCACACCAGTACAGTTCTCATTTTATTATGCAGTGAGCACAGGTCAGGAACTTCGATGGTAGGACCCAGGTTACAGGCAGGAAAGCCAGGGCACAGGGACATTCCCCGGTGTGTACTGTGGCTCCTTAGCTGAATGCCTGGTGGAAGAGCTCTGTCTTGCAGGCCCTGTGGTACTCTCCCCAGGTCCAGGCTTTTTGAACGGTGGCTTTGTAGCAGTTGCAACCAGCCTAGAGAGGCTGAACAAGCCGGGGGTGGGGGTGGGGTGGAGCAGAGCGGAGCTTGGCCTTGGCTTGCCCACCAAGACCAGGCTGGCTCTTCCGACCAGCTTGTTGGTTTGCTTGCCTAGGGCTGGGCTGGACATGGATGAGGGATGAGGGTGAGTAGGCCAGTGTGCCTCCCACTCGAAAGCTGCTGCAGGAGGTAAGATGCGGGAGGTGATCTGTGCCCCGGGCTGACAGGAGGAGGAAGCGGCAGGGGTGGGTGGGTGCATGGGGAGACCAGTGAGAGTAGGCTGCCCTTCACACCTTCTGTCCAGGTCTCTCAGGTGTGCAGCGGCCGAGGGAGCTGGGAGCATGCTGGCACCTTCAGGTGCGCATCCCAGTGCCTGGAATGTGCATCCACTGCTGCAGGGGTGCGGGCGCTGCAGAATCAAAAGGGGGTGGAGCCCCATGCACCCCACCACTGGCAATGGCTCTGTGGAAGAGTCTGATTTTCTGGACCATTTCAATCTGGCTTCAGGCCAGGGTTTGAAATAGAGACTGCTTTGGTCACCTTGGTTGATGACCTTTTTTGAGAACTAGAAAGGGGGAATGTGACCTGCTAGTTTTGCTGGATCTCTCACTGCCCTTTGATATAATTAACCATAGTATCCTACTGAGCCACTTCTTGGCATTGGGACTCGGGGGCACCATGTTACGGTGGTTCGAGCCCTACCTGGGGGGGGGGGTCTCAGAAGGTGGTGATGAGGGATTCCTGCTCTGCCCCATGGCCACTGACTTGTGGAGTTCCACAGAGTTCAATCTTATCCCCCCATGCTATTTAATATCTACTTGAGGCTGCTGGGAGAGATCATCAGGATGTTTGGGCTGCAGTGTCACCAATATGTTGATGATACCCAGCTCTACCTCCCCCCCCCCCCAAAAAATTCCAAGGATGATGTTGATGTTCTGACCTTGTGCTTGGAGTCAGTAAGGGATGGACAAGGGGAACAAGTTAAATCTTAATCCTGACAAGGCAGTTTCCATGGGGTTAAGAGAAAGGCAGATCCAGAACTTCAGATCTCTCTTGTCTTGGATGGAGTTATACCCACCCCCTGCCCTGAAAAGCCAGGTTCACAGCTTGGGAGTGCCTCAGAGAGATCTGGAGACAACTGGCTCTGGATTTTTTAGACCATTCATCAGGACTTCTGAATTAATCAAGGTGCCCTTTGACATGTCACACTCCTATTGCACCAACATTCCTTCTAGCATAACTTTTATAACTGATCCCAGAATCTTTTCCCAAATCATATGCAAGTTCTGCTCTATCAACCTGGTTTTGCCTGAATGCCTTGCTATGCTTGCCCCATTTTGCATGGTAGATATCCCATGCCTTCTTGCTTCCCTACTCTGGGAACTTTACCTGGATTATTGTTGGGTCTCTGCCACTAACCTTAGAAAGAACTCTCCTCCCTACTCCAAACTCTGAGCCAAGCAGCCAATGTGGTACTGGCAGAACTACTGGCCCTTGAGGTCCACAGGAACAGGGGGCTTAAGCCTTCCCACCTGTACCATTTTTGTCTAACCTGAAACAGCCCCAGGGAACAGCTCTTTGCCTCATTGTGAAAACTTTCAGCTTTGGAAAATGGCATGCGGGGAAGGCTTAAGACCCCTGCCTGACCACACAGGCCATGGCCCTGATCCAAATTGGGTCCAGCCATGCCTGGAAATGATGTTCCAAGCATGGAACTTCCGAAATAAGTTTGATCAACATGATCAGGGCAGACGTGGGGGGGGGAGCACCAGGACTTTGTAATACAGGAACTGGACCTCAGGATTTTTTCCTTCGGTGTTCAGTTTCCTTCCTCAGTGTTCCTAGGGTCAGCAGCTGGAGCACAGCAGGCAGAAGTTACCACTTAGGTAACTAGGCAAAACTGAAAGGCCACGCTGCTGGCATTTCAGGCAGGCCTGCCTAGTCTGTTCAGCCCATTGATCTCCCTGACTGTGATGTAGTGCCCTCAGTGTGCATGAAGCTCCCTCTTGTCTTCTTTAAGTAGGGGAATATTCGGGGCACACATGGAGCAAGTGCTTCTACTTTCTGTAAGGCTTTGGATCACACTTGTGCTTCCATTATGAGGTGTGAACAATTTCTAAAAGGTGATTTCTCTCCCCTGCCCCTGCTTCGCTGGGAGAATGCTTTCTTTTGGAAGCTCACAGTCTGCTACCCCAGGATCCTCCCCCACCCCCAGCAGCAGTTTTTCTTAATATCAAAAGCAGGGCTCCTCAGAGTATGTCACAGGTCTTTGGAGATTAGGCTGATCACATGACTTCTATTTTCTGTTTCCAGCTGCCACATAACATTAAAAGAAACTAACAGTTAATGCTTTCCTTAATATTACTTTCCATATTTCTCCATAGTTGCCATGGGGATGCTATGTGATCATGACTGGAAGAGAAAGTGATCTAAGAGGAAACCATTTCCCTATCTTGCTATTATTCACGCTAATTAAATACCTTAAAAAACCCACTTTCACTGCAACTGGCTCAGAGACGGCATTTCCCCTCTTTCTGCTCTTCTACTTACCATTTGTTAACACCCCCTCCCCAATTCCTGACAAGGAGCTTGTGCCCTCGTTTTACATTGCTTATCTGGGAAGAGTAGTTCTCAGACTATATCCCTAAGAACACCCGGGTCCTCAAACGCTTTTCAGAAATTCCTCAGTAAGAAAACTGACAAAATGCCCTCCCCCAAAACACTGCCATCCCAGTTCAGTTAGGGACAAAGGTGCAGTGAAACAGCCCAGCTGGCTGGGGATACTGCTCGCAAAAATGGCTGCTGTGAGTGCACTCCCCTCACCCAGTTCACTAGTTGGGTGCACACAACTGGAGACTAAGGTGCACACAATTAAAGACTTAAAATTGGTGGCCGGTATGTGTTGAACAAAGTTCCTGAGCTCCCCATCGTTCACTAAGGGAGTCTTTGTCAACCTGGACAGGGATGAGGTACTACGGGCGGCTTCCCTGTACTGATCTTCCAGTATTATGATGGCTGCCAAGCTTGGTCTTCACAAGCAGCTGGTGAGGTTGTAAAACTGTTCCTAGGTGTAGTGGTTAAGAGTGGCAGACTCTAATCTGGAGAACCAGGTTTGATTTTCCACTTCTCCACCACATGCAGCCAGCTGAGTGACCGTGGGTCAGCAACAGTTCTTTCAGAGCAGTTCTCGAAAGGGCTCTCTCAGCTCCATCAACCTTACAGGGTGCCTGTTGTGTGGAGAGGAAGGAAAGGCGGTGGAAGCTGCTCTGAGACTCCTTTGGGTAGTGAAAAGCAGGGCATAAAAACCATCTCTTCTTCTAGGTGGGAGACCTTCAGACTGCAGGTGCTGGTGATGGCGGCAGAGTTGGAACATACAACACAGATAAAATTAGCATGTCCAGGAGAAGGCCAGATTCCCCCCCCCCCCGGCCCATCTAGTTCACAGTGGCCAACCAGCTGCCCCTAGGAAGCCCATGAGCAAGAAGAGTGCAACATCATCCTCCCGCCTGTGTTCCCCAGCAACTGATATAAAGAGGCGACTGCCCCTGGCACTGAAGGAAGTAGATATCCATCATCCATGACTAGTGGCCATTGATAGCCCTGTCCTCCATTATTTTGTCCATTCCCATTTTAAAGCCTTCCAAGCTAGTGGCTGTCATCACATCCTGTGGCAGCAAGTTCCACAATTTAATTATGTGCTGTATGAAGAAGTACTTCCTTTTGTTTGACCTGAACCTTCAGCCTCAGTAGATAACCCTGGGTTCTAGTATTATGGGAGAGGGTCAAAACCTTTTCCCGATCCACACTTTCCATGTCATGCATGTATTGAGACTAGGGAATTAGTGAATTGCTCAACAAACAATGCATTCTTTAGCAGTAATTCATGAGGAGTGCCATTTGCTGGCCTGAGCAAAGCGCTTCCTTTAAAATAAGCTTTCACCTCACTTTCGTTTCCAAGGTACACCGTTGTAGGATTACTTAACTTTTGCAAGTCAATAAACAAGTCTTTATTATTCAACAGATGTGAGGAGGCCCCACTGTCTATGATAAAATCACCTTTGTCCCCATCTAGGCTCGCTACAAAAATTCTGTGTTTAGTAGTGGATTCTTGCTTTGAGTTGCTTTCGTTTGGTTCCCTGGCAGCACCTAGACCAGTGAATCCAACAATGCAGAATTTTATAGATCTCTATCATACTTGCCTTTCCCCAAAACTAAATAACTCTAAGCATTTTAACCAATCCTCATAGGGTAGCTTCTCTAGCCCCCTGATAATTTTGGTTGCTTTTCCCAGCACCTTTTCAAGATCTATAATACCCTTTTTCAGATGCAGTGGCCAGAACTGTACACAGCATTCCAAGTGTGGCTTCACCATAGATTTATGCAAGATCAGTTTGATAGTGGCAGACCGATTTCACACTGGGCTTTGTCCCGGGGTCACTCCTTGCGCTTTTGGTCAATTTCACACCTTTTGACCCAGATCGTCCCTGATTTGCCTCAGGTCAGCTTGATCCTGGATTTCCTTGCAGGGAATCTAAATGCACCCCCCCCCCTTTTCCACACCCATTAGCCTACCCCCTTCCCCTCTTTTTAATTTTTTTTTTTTAAAGGTGACGTTATAGCGTAACATTGTGGCTACGGAATATGGATGCTGGCCAGTACACGGAAGTAGCAATAAATAAATGGCTCTTTAATCATTCTAACCATTTTGCCCATCATTTTTAGTCTTTTCGTGTTATGTTCCAATAACATTTTTTACTGACAGGTCATTGTACCGTACTATTCTGGCAGTGAATTATGCCACTCTGCAAGAATTGCTTGCAAATACTTTCCCCTTCTACCAAAACTGTTTTGGGTAGGTTTGCGCACATTATTGTTCCGTATATTATTTCTGCCATGTTGTTAAGTTTTTCAGAAGCACGCCCGCTAAGATCTGTGACAATTTCCTCCCAAACAAGAGTACTGTGGTCTGGGGGGGGGGGGGGGGTACAGTAGAGTTAGTTACAACTTCCTTTAGTTTTTGAGAATTACATTGCCATGGTGGCACTGCTATAACTCACGGATGTAAGTATTAGAAAAATTTAATCCACCATTTTATGCCTGGCTATGCCTGGCTATGTGCCCGACATTTTGTATCAAGAGAAGTGCATCTGGCCAATCAGTGCATCGTGGCCATCCTGCTGACCAGTCATTTTGCAGAATCAGTGGCAGGAAAACCTGAACAGGTAGGAAAGGATTAAGGAATTAGCTTCAGGTCCATATTGGCTCCTAATTATTGTGAAATAACAATGTAACGTGATTGTGCATGTTTTCTTTTTTTAAAGGGGGAAAATTGGGTGGGAGGGGTTTGGAGGGTAAGGTGCCGTAGTGGGAGGAGATAAGCCGCGGGAAACCATTGCAAAGGCTGTAATGTGAAAATCAACCCCCAGAAGCAAGCCCGGGGTAGACTGCACGGCAACAGCTTAATGGGAAATTCACATGAACGATCTGGGTCAAAAAGCCCCGCTGAAAACCAGGGGTAAGCTCGATGTACGAAATCGGTCGCAGCTTCATTCTCTATTCCTATTCTAATTACAGCCCTCATGGAATATGCCTTTTTCACAGCAGCCACACACTGGGTTGACATTTTCATGGAGCTATCTACTACCACCTCCAAGTCCATTCCTTGGTCTATTACTGGCAGCTTGGATCCCATCAGCGTATATGTGAACCCGGGATTTTTTGCTCCAATGTGCATTACTTTACACTTGCCTACATTGCATCTCATTTGCCATTTTAATGCCCATTCCCACAGTTTGGATAAATCTATCTAGAGCGCTTTTTTTGTTTTAATCACCTTAAATAATTTGGTGTAATCTGCAAATTTGGACACCTCATTACTCACCCTAACTCCAGGTCATTTATGAACAAGCTGAAAAGCACTGGTCCCAAAATGGATTGCGAGAACTGACCCTTTATTCCTATTCTCTGCTCCCTGCTTTCTTTTTGGGGGTTTTTTAGCCAATTTCCATTCCACAAGAGGACTTGTTCTCTTATCCCATGACTCTGAACTTCTCTTAGGAGTCTTTGGTGAGGGACTTGTCAAAAGCCTTTTGGAAATCCAAATAAACAACATCAACTGGCTTTCAAAGTTACTCTAAGAAGTTAGTGAGACAGAATTTACTTTTGCAAAAGTCACATTGGTTTTTATTCAACAGGGCTTGCCATTTTTATTTACTTATTTATTTAATCTTTATCCCACCCTTCCCATGTGCGGGCTCAGGGTGGGTTACAATATATAAAACTCACAACAATAAAACCAACTCTAATATTATAAAATCACTAACCCTTAAAACAAGATGACATTCTGAAAAAACATTTCCCAGTATCCTGGCAAGGTATAACAATAGGGAGGCCAGAGCCTATAATTTTTTTTTTGCATAATTTATAGTTCACTTTTTACATTTGGAATCAAGGCTGATTACACAGAGTGAGTGAATATAATTGACAGATGGGACATTCGAGAAACAATGCAATAGAATTAAAGTTCTACAACCAACCAGAAGTCTAAAAAAACAGAACTGAAGCAAAGCATAAATATTAACATGAACCACTGAACAATGCCGAATTCCATAGCAGGATCCTAGTTTCAGCAAGCTATATAGTAGCTTGTAGAACCTTCCTCCTTGTCCCCAGTATTTGCCCCAGCTCCACATCCTCCCCTCCTGAAAACATCCATTCAGGAACAGGTATCTCCCTTTTATCTTCAGCAGTGAAGACAGATGAGAAGAATTCATCAGGCTTCTCAGCAACCACCGTATCCCCCTTTAGCACTCCTTTGATTCCATTGCGATCCTATGGCCCGACTTCACTACCTGGTTTCATGATCCTGATGTATTTAAAAAACTCTTTATTGCTGGTCTTTATGTTTTTAGCGATATGTGCCTCACCCCCCCTTTGAATCTCTAATTGTCTTCTTGCATTTCCCTTGCTCAAGTTTGTGTTTTTTTGTTTGCCTCGTTTTGGCAAGTCTTCCAGTTTCTGAAGGAAGTCTTTTTTACTTTAATAGCTTCCCTCACCTGTTCACCATGTCGGTGACCTCTTGGACTTTGTACTATCTTTCTGACCTGTGATATACATTCTAACTGAGCCTCTAGTATTGAGGTTTTGAGGAACTCCCAAACCTTTTCAAGAGCTTTGAGCCTCTTGACTGTTCCTTTCAACTTTCTTTTTACCAGATTTATCATTTTAGAGAAGTTTCCTCTTTTGAAGTAAAAAACGACAGTGTTGGAGTCCCCTGGCACATTCTCACATGTGTATAAATTAAATCTGATGCCACTGTGCTCACTATTTCCAGTTGGTTCGAGCACATCCATATCTCACACAAGGTCCTAGGCAGCACCACTGAGGAGTAAGTTGAGGATTGCTGGTTCCAAGACCAGCTATTTTAGGGTGCAGTCATTTAGGATATTGAGAAATGTTACCTTTTTGGCACGACTGGAACACACACTTATCCAGTCAATATGAGGGTAGTTAATGTCACCCATTATTACAACTCCATCATTGGATGCCTCTCCGGTTTCATTCTCCATCTCATTTTGGAGATGGAGAACATTTTGGTTAGGGGGCTGATAACACATCCCGAGAACTAAATTACTTTTGGGGCCTGATATTTTCACCCACAGCAATTCTGTGGAGGAGTCGGCCCTTTTAAAGGTTTCTAGCTTCTTAGACACTATATCTTCCTTGATGGACACAGCAACATCCTCTTCAGTTCACCCTTCCCTGTCATTCCTATAGAGCTTGTATCCAAGGATGACCATCCTACTGTTTCTCTTTCTCCTACTAGGTTTCTGTTATGCTCGCTATATCTAAGTTTTCCCTTGAAACCAAGCATACTAATTCTCCTGTTTTGGCTTGGAGGCCTCTGTCATTAGCACAGAAAGACCTCCACATGGTGCTTTTCTCTATAGATACCTGTGGCATATGCCTTTTCTACCTGGGCCCACTGGCCTCTTTGATCCATTATCCTGCTTTACTTTATCCTCACTTTCTATCTACCCCATCCCCATTTGGGCAATCAGAAGCATTTCCCCTTTGTCCCTTAGTGACAAATCTGCCCAAACTGGATGCTCCTCAGCTCCTTTCGGCTCCCCCCTCCCCTGTTCAGTTTAAAAGCTGCTTTGCCACCTTTCTATATTATGTGCCAGCAGTCTGGTTCCATCCTTGTTCAGGTGGAGCCCATCCCTTTTGCATAAGACCAGCTTATTCCAAAATGTTTCCCAGTGCCTAACAAATCTAAAGCCTCCTCTCTACTTCGTCATCTCATCCACACACTGAGACTCCCCAACTGTGCCTCTCTAGATGGTCGTGCCTGTGGAACAGGTAGCATTTGAGAGAAATCTACCTTGGAGGTCCAGTTGCTTACCTAGCAACATAAATTTCACTTCCAGGAACTCATGACTCTGCTTTCCCACATCATTGGTGCCAACATGCACCATGGCTACTAACTTCTTCCCAGCACTATCTATCGAGTTATCTAGACAATGGGTGATGTCCACAACCTTCGCACCAGGCAGGCACTTTACCATGTGGTTCACACGCCCATTATAAACCCAGTGACCTATAGGTCTAGTGATCAGATTTCCCACTGGGACAAGCCCCTCTCCTCAGAGGCATATCTTTGGTGTGAGAGAATATCTGTTCACCCACCAAGGAAGAGCTCCCTTCTAAGGGACCATGTCCCCTTTCCTCGGTATGATGCCCTGTTTCCACAAGGCCCCCATTATCTGTGACTGGCAAGGAGACGTCACCCTGAGAGTGGGATGCCATTGTCATATCCTGAAGGCTTTTCACATTGCCATCTCTGCCTTTTTCAGTTTTTCCAGGTGAACTACCTTGGCTTCAAGGGAACAGACTTGTTCCTTGAGGGCCAGGAGGTCCTTCCACTGAGCACACATCCACAACTTCTGTCCAGCCAGAAGACAGTCATACAAGTGACACTCCATGCAAAACACCGGATAGTCCCCCAGCCCCCTGCTGCCTTTCTGCCTTCATAATTGGTACTTTTATTTGTTGATGTGTTCACCAGGAGATGAAAAAGGGTCGAGTGCGTTGCCCTCCATGCCCTGTGCATCTCCTGTATTGAGAGAGTAAGGCTCTAGTGCCCTGGCTTCCTCACCCTGCTGCTAAACTCACACAGATGCTTAACTTGCTAGGCCTCTTCTTTTTATGGATGCTTTGCCACTATGATGCTCCATCACTGTGGCTCTCTTGTTTGCAGAGGAGAAAAGGGATGTGTGTGCCTTTGCTGGGTAACAAAATACCATGAACCAGCTCTGCTCCGCCTGCTTCTACAGGAGGAGGCAAGGAAGGGTACACATCTGCACCGGGTGGCACAGTACCTTGAACTAGCTCTGACAACATCTGCAGAAGTATTTCTCTTTGTTTTCTTGCCATAGCATTTGTTTGGCTCTTTCCCTTTGTTGGGCTTTCCTTCCTTTCCTGTGAGCTCTTCATGTTAGATTTTTATCTCACCCCCCCCCCCCCCCCAACTACAGAGAAGCTAAAGATGAGTTGATCTGGATTTTACAAGTCTCATTGGTGGCTTCTCTCAGGTCGACGGGATACATCTCCATCTGTGCAATGCCATCAATGGAAATACAAGTACAGGTTTGAAAAGGGAAACACAGCAGGGTGATACACCCACCGCCTTAAGAACAACCGTACACAGATTTATTTTGGAACCATAAATGTGTACAGAAGAGCAAGTGGCTTATGCTTCTCCGACCCATGGTGGTATCACAAACACAACTCTCAAACTTATCTCTGCAGATAAGAATCGGTTTAAGCCACATGTGCCAGCTGCAAGGTTTTAATCTGATCCTGTTTCTGCACTGTGACCTTTAAGGCACTATAGCACCAGACTAAAGCAGGGTAACAGAAATGCCATCTAACAAAAAATACAGACATTTTCAACACATTGCAAAAGTGTCATCTGCAGGGCTTTCAACAAGTCAATGTAAGTAAATTTTGATTTCTAAAAATTGCTTTAAAATATTGGAAACAAAACTCTTTCGACATGTAACACTGGCTTCGGGCATATTGTGGTATTTCATAGCATTGTACAGGTATAACGGGACCCAACAGTGATATTTTGTAACATCAGTTGCTGAAAGGACTCTATGGTTGCTCCAAAGTGGGGCTGCTGTTCACTAGGAGAGGATCTGTTGTGGAAACAGAAGGTCCCAGGTTCAATCCTTGGCAACTCTAGTTAAAAGGATGAAGCAGTAGGCAGTGTGAAAGACACTGACCTGAGATGCTGGAGAGCTGCTGCCCTTCGGAATAGATAACACTGCCCTTGATGGATCAGTGGTCTGACTTGGTATAAAGATGCTTCATGTGTGTGTTCAGAGTAATTTTTGACCCCATCCAAAGTAAGTGTGGCAAAGGCAAAGTTGCTTTCATACCAGGATGGATCCCAGTTCTGATCTGACTGCCACTATGAATGCAAAAGCATTGGCAGCAGCAATGGTGCTTCCACGTGGACGTTTATGCTGTCCCTTTTCCTACTGCCACCACTACTCATGTGAATTTTGCCTTTTTTAAAATTACTATTAGGCAGCATATTGCTATAGCATTTCATCAATAAAACCCAATAATGTTAACATTATAGTGCAAGGATTCCCAACGTGCCTGCTGACACCTTTTGTGGCGTCCACAAAGTGTTTTAAGAAAGTCTGCGGGGCGACTTCCGGAAGAGACGTGCTCAATGGCGGACGCCTCTCTCCGCTTGTGCGGGAGAGGCGATCCGTGCCCGGCAGGGTGAAGGGGCTTTGGACTGGTGCCGAACCCCCAGAGACCCTAGCGAAGGGGCTCTGCCTGGGGTGGCACAAGGGGGAGCCTCTCCTGACGGTGGCGACTGCAGGATTGAGGCCCCCTTTCATCACCCCCGTAGGTTCCCCTGCTGAGGAAGCCTTCGGGCTAAGCGCGACCGAGAAGCAGCAGAAAATGCCGAGCGGAGAAACAGCTAAACTCCCTGATACGCAATGGTGAAAACCGTGAGTCTCAAGCAAAGATTGTAAATAAAGCGGCTGGGACGGAATGAGTGGATCACGTCCCCCCCCCCCTTACCAAAGCGTTCGAGACTTTCCCACGGCTTTACTGCAGTACTGGAAGCGTTTGGGAAATGCTGGAGGGCTGAATCGCATGTATGAAGAAAAAATCTTTTAAACGACATTAGTGAGACAAAGATAGCCCTTTCTACGGTCCGTCTTATCTAACTGTAAATAAAAGCGAAACAGTAACAATGACGGGGAGACCAAAACCCTCCCCTAAACCAGGAAGCGGAATACCGAGTTCAAAGGGCGATACCACAGAGATGAGCTCAATGCTTTCAGCGATGCTGCGACCCCTGGTGGATCAGATGACTTCTCTCAACGCTAAAATGGACTCAATGCAGAAAGAAATGAAAGAGTCTGGCAAACGAACAGAAAAGCTGCAACAAGATCTCTTGGAAGTTAAAGCGACTACAAGTAAGCATGACTCAAGACTACAAAAAATCGAGAAAGAAAAGGCTTTTCAATGTGATAATGTCTTGAAACTTCAGATGGAACGTTCCTGAGAAAAAAGGGGAGGATCTTAAAAAACTAGTGTGTGAAGCACTAGCACCGGTAATAGGTTTGAAAATGGAAGAAATATTAAGCGATATGGACTTGGTCTATAGGACCTATCCAGAATTTGTTAAAAAGAAAAACCTGCCAGGTGAAATTATGATAAGATTCTCCAAAAGATCAACAAGAGATGTGGTTTTAAAAGCCACAAACAGAACATCACTGAAGATCCAAGAGGAAGAGATCAAGGTCTTAAAGGATATCCCATTTGAAATAAGAAAAAGAAGAAGAGCCTATAGAAGTTTGACTACTTGGCTTCAGTCTGAGTCAATTGTATATCGATGGAATGCTCCAGAGGAACTGTTTTTCAGCTATAAGGACAAGAAATATAAGATTGTTGAACAAGCAAAAATCTTTTTGGAAAAAAGCAAGAAAAAGAAAAAAGAGGGAGACTCAGATAATTCGCTAGCACTGCAGGAAAGTATGTACGGCTTTGACAGCTCAGAAAGCGAAGAAGACGTGTCGGACTCGGAAAAGGGAGCGGCCGCTCCCAAATCCAGTAAAGAGACTAAAAAGACAAGAAGAGGATCGAAGAAGAAATAAATTTTGCATTGTTGTTAAATGTGACACACTATATGAGAATGTAAATGGAAGTAATAAGCATTTTTCAATACTATGTGTACCAGCCAATCAGTTTGTGTAAACTATAGAAGCAGTATCATAAGTAATCAGTTATACCAAGAGTATTTGTGTTTTTCAAGTTTATTAATTTGTTAAAAATGAATATTTTTACAGCATTTTCTGTACAAGGTAATTTAGCTTAGAAATCAGCGTTGTAGTTTGTAGGTATAGTTGTTAAAATCAATAAAAAATTTCAAAAAAAAAAAGAAAAAAAGAAAGTCTGCGGGGCCAGGTGGGACTTTTGTCCAGCGGAGCTTCTGACTGGCCATCGGAGAGCTGTTTGGATGGGTAGATTTTTTAAAAGTTGCTTTGGCAGCAGCTGCCACCACAACACAAAAATCTTCACTGCGTGACTGAAGGAAATCTGTTTGCATGCAAGAAAATACATCATAGCATATGTTCATTTTAAAAGGCATCCTGTTAAAACAAAGCTTCTGCCTCAAATGTTAAAGAATTACTACAAGAGCTTTGCACAACTTCACACTCTGCCATTTTGTGGTTGCACTTCCCACGTTTTGTTAAAATTCCAAAGGTGCTCTCAGGCTCAAAAATGGTTGGGGAACCTTGCTATAGAGTGATCTACCTACTACCTACTACAGTTAAAAAGAACCTGCAAAAAGCCCACCAATGGTGGTGGGAAAATGGCAAGCAGGAGGGGACATGGCAATAGATGTGGCTGGGGAGGTGTGGAAATCTGCACCTTCCCTTCTCTTCTATACTTTTCCAAACCAGTTTTCAGTATTGTCTTCCAGGAAAGATAATACAAAAGTAGATTTGGTGAAAATTGTAGAAAAGCAGGGAAAACCCAGAAGGCTGGTGGAAGCCTTCAGATACATGCTTATGTGCATGGGTGAAAGACACACACACACACACACACACACACAAAAAGAATGTCATAACAATTTGAATGATGGACCATAGGGTGAGCGCGCAGTGAGTCGTAAGAACATAAGAGAGGCCAATGTTGGATCAGGCCAATGGCCCATCCAGTCCAACACTCTGTCACACAGTGGCCAAAAATACCAGGTGCCATCAGGAGGTCCACCAGTGGGGCCAGGATACTAGAAGCCCTCCCACTGTTGTCCCCCCCAAGCACTAAGAATACAGAACATCATTTGCACCAGACCGAGAGTTCCTATCTATACCTTGTGGCTAATAGCCACTGATGGACCTCAGCTCCATATGTTTATTCAATTCTCTCTTGAAGCTGCCCATGCTTGTAGCTGCTACCACCTCCTGTGGCAGTGAATTCCATGTGTTAATCACTCTTTGGGTAAAGAAGTACATCTGTTTATCTGTTCTAACCCGACTGCTCAACAATTTCATGGAGTGCCCACGAGTTCTTGTATTGAGAGAAACGGAGAAAAGTACTTCTTTCTCTACCTGCTCTATCCCATGCATAATCTTATAAACCTTGATCATGTCACCCCTCAGCCATCATTTCTCCAAGCTAAAGAGCCCCAAGTGTTTTAACCTTTCTTCATAGGGAAAAAGTTCCAACCTTTTATCATTCTAGTTGCCCTTTTCTGCACCTTTTCCAATGCTATAATATCTTTTTTGAGGTGTGGTGACCAGAACTGTACACAGTATTCCAAATGAGGTTGCACCATCGATTTATGCAGAGGCATTATGATACTGGCTGATTTGTTTTCAATTCCCTTCCTAATAATCCCCAGCATAGCGTTGTCCTTTTTCATTGCAGTCGCACACTGTCTCAACATTTTCATTGAATTATCTACTCAATCAAAACTTTCCACAGCTATTTAAATTGCTGCAAATAGAGGAACAAGACTCCAATGAGACCAGAGCCTCAGACTACCATGCTATTTGGAGACAACCTTCATTGTAGGATTGATCAGGAGCACTCGTTATGAAAACAATGACAGAGCTGCAAGACATTCACAGTCAAGATTACTTCTTAAGATGTGTTAACTTTGTTAACAGTTTTGCAGAACTTTTGTTCCCTGGAATGAAATAGCCATGATATAGCTGCGCACCAGGCCACAGATGTAAGTATTCACAGGTCTCAGGGATGCACTGATCTTAAGAACCGTGTTGGTGAAATCTAAGTCTGAAACAACTCTCACAGGAAGAACACCATCATGGCTCTAGTACAGTCTGCAAATCTCCTTTGGCTCATGTCCCAGGATATACCTTTTCTCATGTACAAAATCAGATGTGGAAATAGTGGGAGGAACAAGGGAAGAGACAGTGGGAGGGCTTCTAGTGTCCTGGCTCCACTGGTGGACCTCCTGATGGCACCTGGTATTTTTGGCCAGTGTGTGACAGAGTGTTGGACTGGATGGGCCATTAGCCTGATCCAACATTGGCTTCTCTTATGTTCTTATGAATTTTCAGATCCCAGTAGAGATAGAAGAAAAGGGCAAAGTCCTGTCCTTGAAAAAAATATCAGAGCCAGGAGGAACAAGTAGATTCGAATGTTTTACTATTTTAAAATACCTCTTCCAAATAACATTTCCCTGCTTTGCATTCCTTTTTAAAATAATATGTTGCTGCAAATCCATCTGTTTCATAGTATCTACTGTTTTTTGCATATTATTCTGCTAGGAAGAGTATTACAGGCTGTTACTGAGAGAGGAAATTTATCTTACAGGTATCTGTATCTTTTATCTTTCAGGCAGAAAGATGGGAAGGGAGATGACTTTGAACGGAAAGGAAAAGGTTAAATAGTCCCTTCTCTCTCCTCCTTCAAGTTCCTCCAATCAACCTGAAGCCACAAGCTTTTCCTGATTAAAAAAGCCGCAAAGAAAACAATAATGTAATACCTAGTTTTGCCTTCAAAGTATCAGGTGGAGTCATGGGGGTCACATAGTGAAGGTTCATTCTCATCAAAGTAGTGCAGTCAGTGCTCCGTTGTTGACAGCAATCCAGATGTTTCTTTTCAAGGCAACACTACTCTTGCTGGGAAATTTCACTTTCCTAGCACTTAAACCACAAAACGTTCTTGGGGAAATGCAGTGTGTTTCCCCCCCTTGCCTGCTAGTGATTCTTCTGGTACAATTATTACCTGCTTCTACAATGTATGAAATGGCTTCTCAGAAAGGTACAAATAGACGGCAATAACATAAAACAATATCGTCAGAAACAATAAAAAATCACAACACAATAATTGGCATAATTCAGCCCCCCAGATCAGCCCCCTAAATTGCACAACCTTCAAGCCCAATAATAATAAAAATCACCAGACCGGTATAAAAACCAAAACAACCAAAAGCCCAACAATGACAAATTCTGCAATGATGGTATTTTAACAACAGAGCTCAGTAGTAATACTTGATTGCCAAGGGCTTGCTGGAACAGGTAACCTTGCATAGTTTCTGTAGTCTTCCCAGAGAAGGTGCCCAACACACCTGCTCTGGCAGGCCATTCCTAAAGGTGGGGGCTGTCACAAAAAAGGTTGTTGACAGGATGGAAACCAAACGTATCTCCTGAAAGAATAGTACCTCCAACAAGAGGAACTGGGGCAACCTAAGTTGGTAAGTGAACCTATATTGGGAGAAGGTCTTTCAAATATGTTGGCCTCAGGTAATTAAGCACCTTGAATTTTGCCCAGAAACCAATAGGCAGCCCACACAATTGTCGTAAAACTGATGTTATGTGTGCAGGGTGCCATGCTTCAGCCAAAAGATGGACTGACACATTTTGAACTGTCAAGGGCAGTCCGATTTAGAAAGCCACTGTCATGTAGTGGTTAGAGTGTCAGACAAGGATCTGGGTAGTAGGGTTGTCATACCCCTCACTGGAGGCAGGAGTCCCTCCCCAGGCCCTGTCCCTCAGCTGCCAATCAGCTGGCCGGCGGAGGGACTTACCAGTAGAAAGGCCAGGCTACGTTGCTGGCATTGTACAGGAAGAGTCATAATCACACCAGTGACTTCCAGGCAATGCTCTGGTATTTGGGCAAAAACTCTATGATAGAAGCTGGTTTCACTATAGAGTTTTTGCTCAAATACCAGAGAGTGTCACCTGAAGTCGCTGGCATGATGACATCACTTCCTGTGTGACATCAGCACCGTGGCCTGTGCCTTTCTCTTTCTACTGGTAAGTCTCCCTTCATTCCCCACTGATTGCCAAGAGGAAACTGACAACCCTACTGGGTAGTGGAAGGGGGTAATGATTATATTACTTCTAGAGAACACTTGGAAATGACAACACATTGCTGGTGTAATGCTGGTGCAATGTTCTAGGATTTGCAAAAAACACATAGTTTTAGCATCACATTGGTATTATGCCAGCAATGTAATGTCCCTTCTGGGTATTTGCTGGGACTGATGTTGCACCATTGGTGCAATGCCACCTTTTCTTAACACCCCCCCCCCCAAAAAAAAATGGCTGCCAAAAAAGGTGAGGCAAACCTTTGTCTTTGCTTTGAAAAAAAATGCATGGCAACTATACTGAACTCATAAAGCTGCCTTATTCAGAGTCTGGCCCCAAATAACACCCACCAAGGGAAGACCATCAACAATTCACAAGCTGGGCATTGGAGTACCCCAGACTGATAGTCCTGGGTGACTTCAATGTCCATGCGGATGATGCAACCTCCACACAGGCGGTGGACCTGGTGTCATCCACAGTGGCGCTGGGACTCTCCCAATATGTAACGGTTCCCACTCACTGGGCTGGGCATACGCTTGATTTGATCTTTGCGGCGGTGGTTACAGTGGACCGGACCACTACTACAGTGGATTGGATTGGGGTGGGTCAGCAGTGCTGTTGTTGTTGGACCTGCTGGCGGCATTTGACATGGTCAACCATCAGTTACTGATCCACTGCCTCATCAATACTGGGATTCAGGGGCTTGCCTTGCAATGGCTCGTCTCCTTTCTCCAAGGTCGGGGACAAAGGGTGGCTTTTGGGGATCAGCTATCCTGAAGGCACCTGCTTACTTGCGAAGTGTCCCAAGGGGTGGTGCTTTTCCCAATGTTATTCATCTATATGCACCCCCTTGCCCAGATTGCCTGGAGGCATGGGCTAGGGTGTCACCAATATGCAGATGACACCCAGCTATATCTGTTGTTGGGCGGTCAGTCCAACTCTAGGACTGGGCATTATAAGACGTGGCTGGTTGGCTTAGACTGAGCCAACTGAAATTAAATCCGATGAAGACGGAGGTTTTGTGCCTGAGTCGGAGTGGACTGGATGTAGGAATCCCACTACCGGCCTTTGATGGGATGCTGCTGGTGCCAGCGCTGAAGGTTAGGAGTTTGGGAGTGCTCCTGGATGCCTCCTTAATGATGGAGGCCCAGGTAGCAGCCACTGCCAAGGCAGCCTTTTACCATCTTCAGCTGATTAGGCAGCTGATTCTTTTCCTCAAATATAATGATCTGGCAACAGTGATCCACGCAATGGTCACCTTGAGACTGGACTTCTGTAATGCTCTCTACATGGGGCTGCCCTTGTCACAAATCTGGAAGCTGCAGCTGGTGCAAAATGCAGGTACCAGGCTGCTGATGGGTCTCCCTGTGCGAGAGCATATCCAGCCTGTGCTGAAGGCATTGCACTGGCTGCCGATAGCATACTGGCAGGTTTTGACCTGTAAAGCCCTATATGGTCTGGGGCCTGCATACCTGAGGGACCACCTTTCCCCATATGTTCCCCAGAGAGCACTGTGGCTGAGGTCTCAAAATCGTCTGGCCCTCCATGGACTGAAAGATGCCAGACTGGCCACGGCCACGGCCAGGGCCTTCTCAGTAGTGGATCCATACTGGTGGAATGAACTCCCGGAAGACATCAAGGACCTGCGGGACCTTTTACAATTCCTCAGGGCCTGCAAAACGGAGCTCTTCCACCAGGCCTTTGATTAGGAGCCGCTACCAACAACAACTGAACTGCAGTAAGGCCCTCTATGCCATCACCAACAGCCTATGATATACTGGATACTGACTCTGGCCATACTCCCTTGTTACCATTTTACCATAGCCTACTGGGATCACTATGTCATGTTATACTGCCACCAGCACTTTGTTATGCATGAGTTCATGATGTTTATTATCTGTGTTTTAATATATTTTTAACTTTTTAATGTAAGCTGCCCTGAGCTTGCCTGGCAGGGAGGGCGGGACACAAATTGAATTAAATAATATTATTCTTAAATAATGTTATTCTTTCCGCAGTGGGCGCCTTCTGCCGCAGTTACTTTCTGTTTGGAGGTCTATAGACACAATCTATGTATGGAATTACAGAGGAGCCTACTGTTGGTTCTGAACATGTTCTTTTTGTAAATAATGCTTAATAGTTATGAGCAATCTGTTGGATATGTGCTTATACTTTCTACACTAACCCATCTTTGTACTTTAACGGATGTAATAGACAGTTTTGGTCATGTATAGTTGTGGATTGTTGATGGTCTTCCCTTGGTGGGTGTTATTTGTGGCTATACTTGTATACTAAGGGTTCCCTGTTGTCTTTAGTGTTATTTAGAGTCTGGCCATTGATCTATCAATGTATTATACCTACTTTGATTGGAAGCATGGTTCAGATGATTGCCACTGGGGGACTGGCAACCTGAGCCCAAGATGAGCTTCTATGGCAGAGTGGGGATTTGAACCTGGGTCTCCCAAGTCCTACGCTGCAACTGTAATCACTATATCACATTGGCCACTGTGGGGTGGTTGCTGCTGCTGAACAGTAGCAAGTGGCTAGGTCTGGGTGAGTTATGCAAGTCTGATAGTAACAAGCTGCCCAGTGGTTTATTGCTGGGCCTGGCTCCAATGAGTCCTCTCTCAAAAGCCAAAAAAGCCCTGGAAATTACCTGCCTTTTACTGACAGAAACCAAAGCTTGAAGGCTGGCAATATTGTTGTGGTTGCCTAGAAAATGCCACTGAGGGAATTTATTTCTTAAAGCTACAGATGCTGCTTCTATTATGAGAGTGGTAATCACTCAGTGTACTTTAAAAAAAACAACCAGAATTTTCTGCACCCCTGAGGGTTTTCTTGGGTTTGTAGAAATATTTGCCTAGTATGTCTACGGCCCCAATTTCCAGATTTAAGTATCTAGAATTAGGTAATGATACAAGTTGGGGACCTGCAATGACTCACAGTATATCGGAAAACTCATTGTTCCCTCCCCTGTAGACCTCTGACACACACTGTGTCCGCTCTTCCCCCTTTTGCTTGCTCCCACTTTCACAACCATTGTCCTGCTTCTCCCCACATAGTCTTGGGTGCCCCCCTTGTTGCTTGATCCAAATGTTGTGCCTGTACTTGAAAATCAGATATTGGCTAATAAGCTGTATTTCATGTTCACTTCACCCATTATGCAGAGGCAAACCCAAATCTGCCATCAGGCTTCCGAGAACCTTGTCTCCCAGCTCACCCTGTTCCTCCTCTATTCTCCTGGGCCTGAGTGCCTTGTGCTCTTCTGTTTAAAGAACTGCAAGAATGTATGTTCCAATCCATGAAAATCTAAGAACATAAACATGCCTTGCTGGTTTAGACCAAAAGCCCATCTAATGTAGCATCCTGTTTCCAACTTTGGCCAGCTAAAGTTTCTCTGAGATATCTAGAAGCAATGCTTGAAGGACATGAATCAGGAACTCCTCGTACATAAACTTAAAAAGCAGATGAAACAGCTTTTAAACCAGTGCTAAAACTGCTCCAGACATGGTTCGAGAAGTTACGTTAAACAAGATTAGCACTATCCAATAGGCTCCTGCAAGTGGCACACCAAAAGAAGCAGCACTGATTGAACTTCCAGAGGGCCAGTTGTGGCTGCCCCCCCAGCAGGGTTCGAAAGCGTTATGAAAAGCTGAATAACTGGTTTGGCATGTGGCCATGACAGGAAACACAGAAAAGAATGTGTGTACCACAGGGAATACTGGCTCCACGATGTCAACTCCAATTCCCTGAAAATGCGTAATTTGTACACCGTTGCTTAGATACAACTGTGTCTAGGTAAGACCTAGAAATCTAGAGACAGCAGCCTATTCATCTTCGTCAAAATCAGGATCTTCGTTGGAGGACTTTGTGCCACTGCAAAAGCTATGTTTTGAGGAAGCACAATGTTTGTGCTTGGAGTGGGTGGATGGGTTTTTCCTGTTGCTTTGATTCACTGGTTGGCTGAGTTCATTTGCATGATTGTTTCAGGCTTCTGTCTGGGTACGTTTATGCCTGTGATAATTTAATATGACTGCCGGATGAATTGACAATATATTATCAGCAAAGGAAAGTATTTAATACTGCTGGCTGCTCGTTGCTGTGTTATCATAAGGCAGATTGGCAGAATGCCTGGAGCTTTCAACGCTGTAAAGTCCAATTGTTTCATAAAAGTAAATAAATATGGAGTTCCATTATACTGCAAGGGATAAAGGTTTATTGGTCAGCTATTGACATGGGAATGACCTATCCAGGTCATCTTTGGTTGTAGCAGAACAACTCCACAGATAATCTGCTTGTTCCCTTTGGCACATTTTCATTTGGGTCTAGTGATTTCGTCTGCTTGTAAAAAGTTCCATGTGTATACCACAGAGATAAGAAAAAGACTAAAGTGACCCAGAGCATGAACTTCAGGTCCCGGGCAAAGTATCCACCACTGACCAGAAATACTTGGCTCATCCACTTCTATCCAGAATGGGAGATTACCCCAGAGCCCCTGTCATTTGTTGCTGGGAGTGGCACCTAGATGAGAGAGAAAGGGGCTTTCATGTGACTTTAAGACCCATCAGCTCCCTTTGAGCCCTTCTCCCAAAAGTTAATGGTGATGCCCTGATGCTGCCTCCAGGGTTCAAAAGGCACCAGAATTCACTGGAATGTGCTTTTCAAAGGACCTTCCAAAATCTGTATCCAGTCCTGCTGAACTTCCATATTAAACTGAACACTGGATACAGCTGTTGCTGTATGCCTGCAATAGCTCTGCTGAAATCAATATAATCCTGTCATTAGTAACTAAAACAGCAGGCAGTTCACTTCAATATCTGAAGTGCCAGTAAGGACTACACTGGGACTTGAACCTCTTGGTGAACCCAGATCCCACACGCTGTCTATTTACTTGCATGGAAGGCTTGCTTCAGTGAATGTAAAATAGATACACGTGCATTTCCATGAGGATGACTACTTGTGAAAGAGGTCCATAGGCATACTGTGCATGTGGTGCTTCAGATGGTGGCTCTAGGCATTATTATACTACACAGTCATCACACCAATACAACACACTTAACTCACTGAGAATAACATACCAAGTACGAATACTTTCTAGTTAAAACACCTAGGGCTGACGGCCCATCAGTAAACAGTCTCCTATCAGGAAACCGGTACTGGGATCTCAAAAGCCTGTAAGCTCTGCCAGACTCCAGCCATGACACTTATCCCTCCCCCAGATCCTGTTTAGTTTAAACCATAATTGGGACCAGCAGGGGTCCTTTCGTAGAAAAAGAGGTGCAGGAGCTCATTAGCATAACTCATTAGCATATGCCACACCCCCTGACATCACCAGAAGTGTGTCAGAAAGGGAATGTCAGTTTCAGCCCCATTATATCCTATGGGCCATTGAAATCAATGGCAAAAACTCATAGGGTATATGAGGGGCTGGAGGAAAGGGGGTTTGAGGGAGAGGCTCCAAACTTGCAGGGTAGCTGCTGGGGCCTGTCCTCGAAATACCCACTAAGTTTCAAGAAGACTGGACCACGGGATACAATTCTACAGGCCCCCAAACAGGTTGCCCCCATTCCCTCCATTGTTCTCTATGGTAGGAAAAAAGTTAACATGTTTTCCCTCCATAGAGAACAATGGAGGGGATGGGACAATCTGTTTGGGGGCCCATAGAATTGGACCCCGTGGTCCAATCTTCTTGAAACTTGGTGGGCATTTCGAGGACAGGCCCCAGCAGCTACCCTGCAAGTTTGGAGCCTCTCCCTCAAACCCCCTCCCCTCCAGTGGCTTTTAAAGTTGCCGCCGAATTTCGGCGGCAATTCAGCAGCGAGCTGAATCAGATTAGAGAATCTGATTTAGCTCGTGGCTGCCCTACTGGCCAGTCCTGAGCCGGCGGAGCTTCGCTCTGCCTCGCTTCGGCCCCAACAGACCCCTGGGGACCAGCATACCTGAATTACTGGCTGCTCCCTTATGAACCTACTCTACAACTATGATAATCTTCTGAGGCTCTGCTTCGAATGCCCCCCGCCTTCTGAGACGGCCTTCTCAGTTGTAGCACCAAGACTTTGCATGTCTCTCCCCTGAGCAATTCTCTTATTCCCTTCTGTTGCAACCTTAAACCAGCAGGTATAGCAGTGATCTCTGCTTCCTGCCCTATCTTTTGTTATGTTTTTGTACTTTAGCTTAGTTTTAATTGTTTTAATGACATGTTTGGTTTGGTTTTTATGACATTTTTATTATGCTTTCGGTGTAGTGGTTAAGTGCGCAGACTCTAATCTGGGAGAACCGGGTTTGATTCCCCACTCCTTCATTTGCTCCTGCTGGATGACCTTGGGCAAGCCATAGCTCTGTACCAGCTGTTCCCTCAAGGACAGTTGTCTCAGAGCTCTCTCAGCCCCACCTACCTCACAGGGTGTCTGTTGTGGGGAGGGGAAGGGAAAGGAGTTTGTAAGCCGCTCTGAGACTCCAAGTGAGTGAAGGGCGGGATAGAAATCCAATCTCTTCTTCTCTTCCTCTTCTTCTAGTTAGTTGCTTGGGTGGCCCTTATGGTTACAGTTATAAAATAAGGAATTACTGCTGTTTTTTGAGGGAGGGGGAGGGGGAAAAGGGAATAGGGAAAGAAATATACAATGTATTGAGGTATGTAATATATGTTATGTTATGTATTGTTTGAGTTATATAAAAGAAAAATCAAATACTTCAATAAAAATTATTTTAAAAAAATAAATAAATAAATTTTGTAAATAAATAAAATTCACCATGTTTTGCCTGATTCTATCGTATCCCTTTAAATTCTGACTTGAATCCATTTCTGTTCCACCAGGTTCTGCTGCTGACCTACCAGGATTTTTTGTGATTTCACCTACTTTGCCTCAATTTGCTGGTCCCACTAGAGGGGCAGTACTCTTGAAAGCCAAAGTTGGCAGTCGTTGGATGCATGCAGACATCAGGGCAAGCTGCAATTCAACTCTACTTAGGCATAAACACAGGATATAAATATCTAATTAAATACATAAAAAACTGATATTAATTCGTCACCCAATTTGGCCATTAGGGGAATTTATTTCACAGTTAGGCACACAGAATTTCACCTCCTTCTAACATACAGAGGAGGTACTAAGACTGCTTTCTGAGGTCAGGTAGGTGGCTTTTGGAGAGGGGACCTGCTCTGTGGTGGCACCCAAACTGCAGAACTCTCTCCACTGGCACAATTGCCTACAACCTACACTATTAATACTTAGGCAAAGTCTGTCCTGTACTACTATGCTTTTAATGATATTTAAGACACTTTTACTGGCTATACTGCTGTTGCCAGTTTTATTTACTGCCTGGCCTTATTTCTGTTCTTAATTTTTATTGCTGTGTACCTTCATAAATTTTGATTTGTAAACTTCCTTGAGCACTTCACACCTAAAGTTGGGATAATATTTCCAGAACAATAGGAGATTGCTTCCATTTTCTGGAAAGGAAATAATTCAATCTTAGTTGAGGAAAATTAAGACAACGTCTTTGCTGTGCGTGCGTGTGTGTGTGTGTGTGTGTGTGTGTGTGTGTGAGAGAGAGAGAGAGAGAGAGAGAGAGAATGGATGAGAACATTCAATTGCAGTTCCATTTTACCCAGTCTGGATTGAAATGTTATTGTGGTTTCTCATGGCTACTGTAACTTTAAGTTTGTTCTTTTGTCAGTTTTGTTTTTCTGATTAATTAGTTATTTCTTCTTCATTATAGCAGTTGTTCCTATATCAATCAACCTATGAACTTTCATTATCTAGGGGGATGAGTTTTAATTACTGCTTTTGCAGTTGCAGCCAAAGCAATTGTTCATTATTTTTGAATGAATACAATTGTGCAATTACATAATTATGATAATTAAGGAATTATTGAACAGCGCAAAAGTCTCCTAGTACAGAAGCAACTGGAGATGTAATTATATGTCTGACTGCTATAAAAACTATGTTGATGGATAAAACAAACCAGAGACTACCTATCAGATCAGCGGTCAGCTACCATTTATAATTAAAGAGCTAAACTTCATCAAAATTCACAGCAAGAGATCAACAAAGAGCCAGTAGTGAGAAAATCTATTTGCATAATAGAAAATGTTCAACTTAACATTACTGAAATTGACACGGTGATTAATAATCTATCAAGTTTTTGCAGCAGCAGTCCAAACTCTGAGTGTTGTAAATCCTTTCTTATGATGTCACACCCATGAGATCTCACAGTAAGTGATAAATGTACACAGCACCAGCCTGTGAAATTCTTTTAGTGCACTGGGATTAAATCTGCAAATGGAAACTTGGAATTTCTGGCAACTTTTAATTTGTTTTTAATTTGTTTAATTTAAATAGTTCATAATAATAGTTATAATGTAAGCCACCTTAAGTTCCATAAGGGTGAAAGGCGGCAGATAAATATTTAAAATAAAGAAATAGATTGTTCACATCTATTATTTCCCTTTCCATAAAGCACCTTGAGTCCCATAAACATATTTGCCTCCCATTTCCTTCCCATACTGGTTAGCCTACCATCCCACCTACTTCTCCAGTGTACCCTAACTTAGGTTTTCTTTTTGGAATGGACATTTCTAGTTCTGTATTTAACCACATTTGGCTCTGGAGCCTGGGGCTGATCAGCCATTAAGGACAGCATGAAAAGTCCCAGTGAACTTTTGCAAAAAGTGTTAAAAGTTACTGTGCCTTATATACCAGAACTGTTTTTATTGATTATATCACCAGAGAAATATAAAAAACAAGATTTCTATCTTACTTTATACATTGTGACACTGGCAAGAATATTATATGCTAAACACTGGAGAAGAAGGGAAGTTCCTTCAAAGGAAGAAGTTATAAATAAGATATTAGAAACAGTGGAGATGGATAACTTAACTTCAACCTTGAGAGGAAATAATAAAGATTTTGAGGACACATGGTCAAGATTTTACAAATGGATAGAAGAACAGAGCATATAAAATTCCTAGACTCATACCGAAGTAGAAAGAAATAAGAACCATGTATCTAACTATGAGTAAAATGTGTATATTAAAACTATAAGGTGGGAAAAAGAAACGAACTCTTTGGTTACCGTATGAGGTCAAATGATTCTGTTAAAAAATAAGATACAATGAATCTCCCCCAATGTGTATCTATGTATTTTTGTTTATTGTTTGTCTTTTATATGTGAAATTTAAAAAAATGGGGGGGGGGAGTCCCAGTGGGCCAATGGCCTGTGTCCTGCCCCCGATGGCTAGGGCCCCAGTGGCCTCAGGTGAGCTTCACATCACAGTAGGATTGTCCAGCAAAAGGTAGAGAACAGGTCTCCTCTCACCCCGAGCAAGACAAGGAGAGTCTCATCTCAAGGGCAGCCCTGGTGTTGGGTGAGTTTCCCGCAGCTGCCCCCACTAGCCAATCCTCCTTCCGCGGAGGGAGGGGGCATTTCCCAGGCCCCAGTGCCTTCCCACTGCATCCTCCTACTGGAGCCACAGGTTGCAGACCCCTGTATTACATATTAAATGCCTCTTTTCTTAGCCTTATCTTTTGCACCTTTCGATTGGTGTGACCTCCTTTTTTTTTTCTGCTTTGTTTTCAATAGAAAGGAAACCACTCTCGGCTTCCAGTGTTTTAGCCAGTGAATACAAAAGCATCAACACACACTTGGCACTTGTTTTTTTTAAAGAACTTTTATTACACCATAATTCTTACTTTATTAAATTTTATAAAAATAGCTTTAAACGTATCACATTACTTACATTTAAGCTTCTTCTTTTTTTTTACTGTTACACACAGACTTATGATTTCCCTAATGAACCTATTCACTCTCACCCCGCCCCCAATATCTGGCTATGGGGCCCAAACCATAAGCTCTTACGGATGAGAAGCTGGACAATCAGGATGAAAGCCAGAATGAGAAAATTATATTTCTTTAGAAGCTTAAACCTTTTTTAAGAATTGCAAGATACAGAACAAAAGGGTAAACTTGGTGTGTGCGCGTGTAGAGGAGGGAGATAAACAATTTGAACCTTGTGAGAAACAGACAACACCTACACTCCAGGAAATCTCTCTTGACTGCGTAGGTGGAGGCTCTGAGATGTGTTATCTCTAAAGGGCAATTCTGGGGATGCCTCATTGCCCTTTTTCATGTGCAGATACAGCTCATCATCTTTCAGCTACTAAAGGCAAGGGATGGAAATTCGACACTGATGCCAGTTTAATGTCACTAAACTCCCCCCCCCCCCCGAAAAAAAACATACCTGGTTGAAAAAAAAATGAAACCGTCATTTCAGTCATCTCCATTCTCAAAATGGCAAGGTGTTTTTTCCAAACTCAGAAGTCAGCTGTATCAACTTGGAAAGAATAATAAAAGTTACCTGCAATGACCTCAAGATCAGGCATTAAACTGAGATGTCACTCAAGACAGCAGCAAACATAGCATTTGCCAATAGGGCCCAGCACTACATAAATTTAATTGCAAGGTTTAAAAAGTACTCTCAGCTCTTCTTTGAACACTTACTGTAAAACAGGGTGGTGGTGGTAGCAGTAAAAAGTGTCAGACTAGGATCGAGGAGACCCGGTTTACATCCCCCCTCTGCCACGGAAGCTCGCTGGGTGGCCTTGGACCAGTCATATGTACTTCTCAGCCTAATCTACCTCATGGGGTTGTTGTGAGGATAAAATGGAGGAAAGGAAAATGCTGCAAGCCACTTTGAGTCCCCACTGGGGAGAAAAGTGGGGTAGAAGTGAAGTAACCACAAACTTATTTTCAGCATGATTTTCAGCATGCTCTTTGGATGATACAAAAAACACAATTTCAGGGTCTTTTCCCCACTAGTGGTTTCTACCAAGCTGCGTTGGAAAGGGCACCATAAATTAGAAAATAGTTATTTCCTGCATAAAGATTTATGCATGTTCATGTGGGAAAAGGTAAGACATGAAGTAAACCCCAGAGTTCATCTAGCCTTTTCTTTAGAGCCTCTCTCCATGACCACTCCCAGGCAAAAAGGCAGCGCCCCCAGGAATTCATTCACTGAGCTCAAACCCCCCTCCCAGCCATCTCCCTATGGTTGGTGCCCTGGCAGTCTCCCATGCAGGCAGCAGTCAGGGCCAGACCGGCACAGCTTCAGCAGCCTCACATGCCTTCAGAGTAGCCTCTGAGCAATCTCTTGTCTCAGCACCAAACTGGATGATTCACAAGAGCTCTGCAGAGTTGTCCCCCCCCCCCACTTTAAAACAACATCACCACAAGATCTCCTGAAGACTTTCTTTTATGGTTGAAACCACCGACACCTATAAAAGTCCTTGAACTGGATCAGGGCCATGGCGCCTGGGAAGGAGTTCCTGCTACCATCTCCCTCATTTTAAACCCCCTCCCCTTCCTAGTTGTCCAGCAGCAGAAAACATATGTGGGGGAGGGGGGCACTGGGGCTTTTTTTTTGAAGGAAGCTGGTTTTAAATAGTGATGTTTTTAATTACGGAGAAGAAGAGTAGGTTTTTACAACCTGCTTTTCTCTACCTTAAGGAGTCTCAAAGCAGTTCACAATCTCCTTCCCTTCCTCCCCTCTCAACGGGCACCCTGTGAGGTAGGTGGGGCTGAGAGAGTTCTGAGAGAACTGTGACTGGCCCAAGGTCACCCAGCAGGCTCCATGTGGAGGAGGAGTGCAGAATCAGACCCAGTTCTCCAAATTAGAGTTCACCGCTCTTAACCACTATACCATGCTGGCTGATACGTAAGCTTCCTTAAGCCACAAGGATAGGCGAGATATGAGTTTTAATAAATAAATGCAGATATCTGAAGCAGTGACTCACACAGAGGCACACATGCAGCTCTTCTGTAGATGGATACTTTTGGGTTCACAGAGGCCTTTAATTGCTTCATGTTTTTATTTCTTACAGCACACTAGCAGTTCTCTCATAACACACTAGTGTGTTTTTCAGCACCGTGTGGAAATTTGTGTTTTAAATAGATACAGCTGGAAGAGACAGAAACCCAGCATAACAGTATTCAGCACTCTTGATCCAACACCTATGATGAACGCTTAAGTCACTGTGATGTGATGAAGTGTTGATGAACATGAGATGCTCTTTTGTGAGCAGTGAGAAACAGCATGCCTATAGACAACTCTACCTGGTGGATGGAGAGCCCACATTTTTACATGCAAAAAGTTAAGAATTTTGTGGGTGAGAGCCAAGATATTTTTTCCCCTACCTGATCAACTTTGTGGTCAGATTTGGTATGGCCTATTGGGCAGCCAGATGTTTCATATCAAACCTGAAGAACTTCCATATGAAACAGAACCTACAAAATGAGCAGATCTGACTGCCTTCAAAAGTAATGGGAGATTGTCAGAAAATGCCAAAAAGGCTCTCAAGTGCAGTTTGTGGTTCCTGATAGTCAGACAGCCATCATTTCTAAAAATAAGACTTCTCCAAATTAAAGGTAAAGGCAATAGTCACATTTCCTTAAATCAATATGTCGCCACAAGGACGCTTAACCAAGTAAAGAATATTTAATTGTTTAATCACCTACTTTGAGCTAGCTGAATGAAATTAAATTACTCCATGTAAGGGAATTTTGATTGTATGAAACACCTCCACTATAGAACAGCGAAACAGTGCAGAACAGAACGTATGTATTAAATTACACAAGCAAGGAAATGAAACGTCAACATTAGGAGCCACTCTATGTGCCCTAACTCTGATCTGAAACATAATGCAAGCAAAACTGATGACTGCACCATCGGTGTTCATCAGATATACATGTTACAGTCAGAATTCATACGTGGTACTCCTGGGCAGACTTAATGTCACACTGAATAAAACAGAGGTCACACTGCAAAGTATTAATGTAAGCACCACCAAACAAAATGTGCTGTCAACTGCTGAATTTGCACTGAACCAATAATAATAATAGTTAGCATTTACAGTGTTCAAAGTGCTTCCCAGACATCATCAAAGTAATGCTTACAACCACCTTGTGCAGTAGACAAATTTTACTAGCCACATACTGCAGTTGGGGATTAAGGTGGAGAAGGAACGGCTTAGCCATGGTGAGACTGTGGCTGCAATCCTAACAACACTGTTCTGGGAGCAAGCCTCACTGAATACAATGGGGCCTGCTTCGATGAGACCTATTTAGGATTGCTCCCTACAGCTGGGATGAGATTTGAACCAGCAGCCTCCTCTTGGTCTTTGTTATGCTATCTCATTGTAATACAACCAAGGAATAACAGAGGCTGTTTATTTATTAAAATCTATCTTACCTTTATCACTGTTAAACAGTAGCACAATCATTTATTGTGGTCTTGATACATTCAAATTCTGTCACCTACTCTATGCTTTTGTGGAATTAAAAAAAATTAAATCTAGCTCACAGCTACCGAGTTAGGTCTTGCTATAGCAGATAATCAGGTGCTCTTAAGCTTGTTGGACATAAAAGTGCCCAACCCTCTGCTGGACTGTGGTTTCTTTCTATAACTTCTAGATGTATAGCATGGTCATAAGCACATTTTCTCAGAAGTTAAGTCCCACTGAGTTCCATATGTGTTACTATACGTGAAGAACCGAGAGGCGGGAAGGGTGGGATAAAAATCAAATAAATAAATAAATAAATACCTCACTAGTGTTTTAGAATTGCAGAGATTATAAAGTTCCTCTGCTTAAGACTTTCATCTCTTAATATTTTGTAAAAGCATTATACACTGTTACTGGCATCTTTTTTAGAAAGTTAGTTTAGGAAAGGGAGAGGGATGTTAACTCTCTCATTATCAGCAACAAGCAGTACTTAAAATTCAGCCAGACTTTTCACAAGCTTCTAATCCTATTGAAAGAAGGCAGCAGTGTGAAACTATGAGAGATATTTTAAAAACCCTTATTGTTTGCCACCCTCTTGTGGAAAAAAATGGAAATTAGAATTTGCCAGAGAAGTCAGACTAGGAACACAGAAGTAACTGTAATACCAAAAAGCAAGATGTTGTAAGCCACTCTGAGACCTGCCTGTAGGGAAGGGCAGCCTAGTAATTCTTTCTTTCTGCCTGTCTGTCTGTCTGTTTGTCTGTCAATCAAAGAGTCCTTTAGCATGATTTCCACAGGCAACCAGATCAAATAGCATTGTGCCCACAGGGCAAGTTGGAGCTATTCAGTTGCCCCAGGGGGCTTTTGCTGCCTGATGCTGTTAGCAGATGATTAGCAGCTGGCTTTCATATTCTCAAAAGAAAATGGCCAGTTTTGTGCTCTTATCCCAGTGGCTTTTGGGGCATCTTAAGGGATGTGAGCAGCGGAGTCTCTCAGGGATCTGTATCAGGACTGGTGCTTTTCAACTTGTTCAGAAATGATCTGGTTTCAGGGGTGAATAGGGAGGTGGCCAGTTTACATACGATACTAAATTATTTAAGGTGGTTAAGGCAAAAATAGTCTGCGAAGTGCTCCAAAAGGAGCGCTTCAAAATGGGGAATGGGCATTAAAATGGCAAATGAAATACAACATGAGCAAGTGTAAAGTAATGCATATTGGGGCAAAAAAACAACAACTCAGCTCCATATATGCACTAATGGGATCCGAGCTGGCAGCAAGAGACCAAGGAACAGACCTCTGGGTGGTAGTGGATAGCTCGATGAAAATGTCAACCCAGAGTGCGGCTGCTGTGAAAAAGGCAAATCCCATGCAGGCTGTAATTAGGATAGGAATAGAGAATAAAAGTGCCACTATCACTGCCCTTATATAAATCTATGGTGAGGCTACACTTGGAATACTATGTACAGTTCTGGTCACTGCACTTGAAAAGGATATGAAAAGGATATGAAAGGAAAAGAGCATGAAAAGGTGCAAAAAAGAGCAACAAAAATGATCAAGGGGCTAGAGCAATTGGTTAAAATGCTTAGGGCAGTTTAGCTTTTAAAAAAAGGCAAGTAAGGAGAGACATGATAGAGATCTATAAAATTTTGCATGGTATGGGGAGAGAGAGAGGGGACAGGGAGAAGCTTTTCTCCCTCTTTCATAATCCTAGAACCCAGGATCATCCACTGAACTGAAGGCAGGAAAATCAAGACAGATTTCTTCACACAGTGCACACTTAAAACTGTGGGACTCACTGCCACAGGATGTGGTGATGGCTGCCAAGTTGGAACGCTTTAAAAGGGATGCAGACAAGCTCATGCACGGTGGGCCTGTCATTGGCTACTAGCCATGATAGCTATCTACTCCCTTCAGCATCAGAGGCAGTACACAAATCTGCAACAGCTGCTGGGGAACATGGGTGGGAGGATCCTGTTATGGTCATGTAACATACTTTTACTGAAATCTCATAAAGCCTGGGCTGGGGAGGGAAGGTGAGTTATGTTGTTAAATATGGTAACAATTTTGAAATGCATTTGCTTTGTACACAGGCAAAGGGTAGTTGAGGAGGAATGCAAGGCAAGGGCCACAGTGAACACAGAATCCTTATTAAGCAGTGGTGAGTCTATATGCATGGTGAGACAGCACTTCACTTGGAAGGCCCCGAAGGTCACGAATGATAAGAGACAAGTCATGTTTCCAGGCAGAGCCCCAATAAATCCTATCATGGTGGGACTAATATGTATTTAATTGCCATAGCAAGAAAGGCAAACAAGAACGTATACAAATCATCTCTGAGCATGTGCAGAATGCACATCTCTTCTCATAGTTTACTGCTTTAATAATACTAGTTTATGCAGTGTTTTCCTTTTTTTAGTGTTGGAAGTACTTCAGCTACATTCTCTCAGGTTGGTTCTGTTCTGTGGCAGAATAAGGTGGTAAAAAAAAACCACTTTCTGACTGCAGGAGGAGAGATCAGGTGATCATTGTTTCTGCGCCAAAAAACAAAACACAAACAAACAAAAACAAGAGGCTCCCTAGAAGCTGACAACCACAAAAACAGGAAGAAGGCTAAGCTAGGACATTTTATCCCGGATGAGAAACCCTTCTCCTAGTAGGGACAGAGCATTCAAATGTGTTATCTGAGCACTGAAGACTGATAGCTTATATAAATGCATGAAATGCCCCTTACCTGCATCCTGGAGCGGTGCAATCCGTTCTACCAGCTTGTTTTTCTAGGCCTCAGTAATTCCTGTAGCAACCCTATGGGATAGGTGGTCACTTGTAAAAAAACAACGAAACAATAGTGTACGGATTGGACTAACTCTTTCAAAAGGTACCAATTTTTAAGTTGTATAGAAGCCAGGAAAAGAGCACAAAAGTTGTGATTATGCAGGGTTATTTTCCTTCCCCGGCTTTACATCCTCCTTCCCCATTCATTAGCCAAAAGGAAGTGATTCTGGCTCTGTCAGTAAAAACTCTGGTTGCTAAGCAGAGTCAATAAAACTAAGACAGAGAAAGTGTCCCGGACCCAGATCTCCCTTCCCAAACGAAACACCACTCGACGACGCATGAGTGCTATAACTTACAAGTATACTTCTTAACTGAATGTGAGGGGGGCAACCAGTGGACAAGGGTAGCATAGAGATCTGTGGGGGAACGAGAAGTAGACTGCTTCCCTTTTTCCACGCCATACACTACGGTGACTGTCGAATGAAATCCGGAAGTTAGAGTTGCGCGCACCTCTATGCCTCTCTCCCCTATTGCAATGAATGTAACAGGGCCGAGAGCTCCGTTGCTCTTCGTTCTGATTGGCTTCCTCTTCTAGTGACGCTACCCAGTCCCGAAGAAGTCAGGACACCCATGTAACTGCGCGGGACGATTTGAATTCTAATACATTTTGTCCGTTGCGGTGGGGATGGCGGCGGAAGCTGCTTCTGCTGAGGCTGCCATGGACTTCTCCGCACGCGCGCAGTGAGTTACGGGGCTTGCAGGCAAAGGGGTGTTAGTTTCAGCGATTCTAACTAGTACCAAGATTGCTACTTGTTCTGTTGGCCTTTAATACTGTCTTGACACAAATTTAATAGGAAATCTTTTCCTGAAGCAACAGCATATCAAAACACACCAATTCAGGGAGCCTACAGAAAGACTAATGCATTCGTGACATGAACAGGCCTGTGGATGAAACTCTCAAAATATGCTCAAGCCCCTTTCCTCAGCAATCCAGAATAGTCATGTCCCATAGGAGGCTTTCGATTGCTAAAGCAGGTTAGAGCCCCATGAGCCATTTATTAGTTTCAAATATTATATCCCACATTTCTACAAGGCCTAAGGTGGCTTACAAAATACAAACATAGTGGACACATAATTAAAATATCAAGTTAAAACTGCAGCTCCTGCAACATGTGGAAGAATGAAAACAACAACAACTGTGATTTGAAGACCTGCTTGTGGGTGTGGCAGTATAGTTTAAGGTTATAATTCTCCACATCCTTAACTACAATTAATTCCCATAGATCCAGTGGGATTTATTTCTGATTTAAAATAGTTTGGATTGGCCTATCAAAAGTACTGTTGCATAGCTAAACCATGTTATGCAGTCTTGAAATAACCTTAGCAGTTCAGCAAGTCCTTTCATTCTAAAACAGCCTTTTTTTCTCGCTGACAGATCTTACACAAGGCCAAAATAAATGTGACAGATCTGTGAGCAACATATACAGAGTAAGGAGAGAAGGTCAACACACTCCTTGTTTGGCCACTTTAGATTCTCCTACTATCTGGCAAACAAAGGAAATTCCGGCTCCCTCCTAGGGAAGGAGAACACCAGCCCTTGGCATGTAAAAATTGGCAAGTCTTATCTTGGCTAAATTGTAATCCCCAAGGTAGTGGGTTCTGGTCCTGTTTTCTTATGCTCTAGCCTGGTGAGGCATTAATGGTCAAAACAACACCTCTGTTTGTCTTTGGAAGGCTGTACAAAAACCTGCCAGCTGCAGTCTTTATGTGATTGTGAATTGTATGTTGTGAATAGCAGAAGTTATTGCCATGAGCTTCTGTGGTTGTGAAGAATGTTTAAACCTGAGACTATAATAATTACCCTGAAATTGCTTAGATAATTTGTTTATTTGATTATACAATTTATAAACATTACGCACACACAAAAATCTGGATGTATTGCAGTTAAGTGCTGGTAATGGCCCTACACTCGGTGTTTCTTTGCCTTTATCAGCTGTAGTCTTCCAGCAGCCCCATTTCTATTACATGTATGTATGCTGGTCTGTGCAAATACTATACAACATTATCTTTGCTTTACAGATTATTTGAAGCTTACATACAGAGCTACAATGGAGACGATCCACTTGATCCTTGGGACAGGTTTGGCTTTGCGTTAACTGCATTCTTTACTCTATACCCTAAACTTATAGTAGGAAACTCGCTTGATTGATTTGTTTTGTTTTTAGATACTGTCAGTGGGTAGAAGGGATTTTGGAAGAAGAAGGAAGACAAAACTACCTGTCAAGTTTGTTGGAGCGGCTTATTAAGGTCTTTTTAGGTGACAAGAGGTACCAGCATGATAGCAGATTCATCAGCTACTGCTTGAAATTTGTACGTATGCAGGGTTGAAGCATAAACTGACAAAATTTTAGCCTGTGCTAACAGTAAATTTTCAAAAATGCTCAGTTTTTCTTTTTCTTTTGGCCAGTTAATGTTTAGCCATGATTTTTTTTTAGGTCTTTTGTGTTTCAGACAAACAGAGGGAGCAGATATGCACCTAACAACCCTCTCTGACTCCACAACCTTCCAGTTTATGCCTGGGTAAACTGAGGCATAGGCAAAAGATTTTGAATTTCCTGCAGCATCACCAATGAACATGGGCCACTGTGGCCCCACCTTATGAAATGGCCTGCTTGAGGAAGTCAGGAAGGCTCCCACTCTCCTGGGTATCTGCAAACTTTGCAGAACTGAATTATTCAAGACAGCTTTTCTATGCAGGCAATAGAGTTTCACTGTACTAAATATTTCACAAAGTTACTTGGATAAATTACTAGGGACTGTAGTCTATGCTATTGTGTAAAGCTAGGCTCCTACTATGGAATTTTTGCATCAGGTTAATACTTATGCTTTGCTCAGTTCTGTTTTTAGACTCCTAATTCCTATTGCATTGTTCACTGAAGGTTCTTAGCCCATATACTTGCCTGTTTTATTACAGATGGGTAAAACCCTCCTTGCCATTTTGTGGGATGATCCAGATGATTGCATTTGTATGGGCTTAAAGAACTCCTCTCATATACCTCAGCTGCTTGCTTCTGTTTTCCTGGTTTTCAACTGGGGGAAGGGTTCTGAGGCTCAGTGGCAGAGCATCTGCTTTGTTTGCTGAAGGTCCCAGGTTCAGTCCCTAGCATCTCCAGTGAAAAGGATCAAGTGACATGAAAGACCTTCCTTCGAGAGCCAGTTTGGTGTAGTGGTTAAGTGCGCGGACTCTAATCTGGGAGAACCGGGTTTGATTCCCCACTCCTCCACTTGCACCTGGCTGGATGACCTTGGGCAAGCCATAGCTCTGTACCAGCTGTTCCCTCAAGGACAGCTTGGGAAAGAGCTCTCTCAGCCCCACCTACCTCACAGGGTGTCTGTTGAGGGGAGGGGAAGGGAAAGGAGTTTGTAAGCCGCTCTGAGACTCTTAAGTGAGTGAAGGGCGGGATATAAATCCAATCTCTTCTCTTCCTGAGTTGCTGCCAGTTAGAGCAGACAATACAGACCAGGATAGTCAAGTCAAGTATAAAGTAGCTTCTTGTGACCATGTGCTCAGTTCAGATTATGACGCCTGTTAAAAACAAAAACAAAACTAGTTGCTGGCCAGAAGTAGAACTTGACCTGAAGGGATTGCTCCACATGTTTAGTGTAGGTTATTGTGCAGTGGTGGTATTGCCTGCTGTAAGGAGATGAAAGAAAACAACTGCTATGTTAAACTGTCCCTCCGCTTGATGTTAATTCATATCTTCTTTAGGCCACATTTATTGATGACCCAAGTCAATTTTTTGACTATATGTACAGCCAAGGAGTTGGTACCAAGTCATCCAATCTGTATGCTGCATGGGCCCAGCAACTTGGCATGCAAGGAAATGTATCACATGCAAACACTGTCATTGAGAAGGGGATTCACAATGGAGCACAACCTGTTGAAAAGCTACATCAGCTTTATGGGTATGTCTATGTCTGATCTTTGATTGAAGCTTCATCTTGTAAGCTATGATGACAGAGGAAATTGTTGTTTTTACATACAGAGGCTAATCAGCTATTGAGCTTTGCCTTTTATGTACTCTGGCTTCCTAGCAAACAGTTTCTCCCCCTCACCATCCAGACAGTTGCATGTAAAAATTACAGGTAGCCCAGTAAAAAAATACTGGGGTGTGTGTAGCCAACTAACTAGTAGATCTTCAGGAAAACAATGCTTAGAGTCTTTTACCACTTTGGCATAGATTTTAGGGGGCCAGGTTAGTGTAGTGGTTAAGTGCACGGACTCTAATCTGGGAGAACTAGGTTTGATTCCCCACTTCTCCACTTGCACCTGCTGGATGACCTTGGGCAAGCCATAGCTCTGTACCAGCTATTCTCTCAAGGACAGTTGTCTCAGAGTTCTCTCAGCCCCACCCACCTCACACGGTTGTGGGGTGGGGAAGGGAAAGGAGTTTGTAAGCCGCTCTGAGACTACAAGTGAAGGGCGGGGTATAAATCCAATCTCTTCTCTTCTTCTTTGTCAATTTCTTGTCCTCAGCATCTTTCTTGCCATTTTTGGTCTTCTTAAGCACCTAGCTTCAAAAGAAGGACACAAATATTTCACTGGTTTTCTTTGAAAGCCTGTTATTCAGCCAGTGTTTCAGGAGATAAAAGTGAACAGAGTTCCTTTTTCCCTAGAGTCAGTAGGCTTGTCTCATGTATTTTTCTGAACAATTACGTGTTCACATTTAATTGGAATTAGAACAGACATGCAGAAGTCTAGTAACCTTTTGTGATTTATAATTCCCCTGAGGGTAATGGTCAGGAGGCTGTGATTCATGAGGATATGGCCCATTTAATTTTTTTTTATTTAAAACGTTTGCATGCTGCCTTTCTACCCAGCACAGGACCTGTTTCCTCTCCCATCTTGAAGACCTGCTAACAGTTTAAAGAAGGGCACCAGACAAGAAACCTCCAAAATTTCCCAAGATGGATAGTTTGACTGAGAAGAGCAATCCCAGTAATCAGTATAAGTTAACAAGTACACCTGATGATATAACCTAAGATCAGGAAAACCAAATTCTCCTTCATTAAATGGGAATTGCATCCTCTTGAAAGAAATCCAAGGCAGTAAAGGAACCCCAGATACATTTCTGAAATAAAGTATTTTGTAAATATATCTACAAGGTATATGAAAAAGAATTGCACATAAAAGATATAAAATCCAAGATATAATGTTCTTTTTGACCTGACCTGGATAGCCCACACTAGCCTGGTCTCATCAGATCTCAGAAGCTAAGCAAGATCGATCCTGGCTAGTATTTGGATTGGAGACCTCCAAGAATTACCAGGGTTATGGTGCAGAGGCAGGTAACAGCAAACCACCTCTGAACATCTCTTGAAAACCCTACGGGGTCACTGTAAGTCAGCTGTGACTTGATGGCAATTTCCACCACCAATTTTCATTTTGAATGTATTTACTCATCCCTATAAAGAAAGGTTTAAGGTAGCCCATCTGCCCAAATCCAAGGATATAGCAGAGATCAGCTTGTTAAAAATTAGCAGTCATGTGCTTAATATCTCTAGGAATCAATATGCCAAGATAAGTAATGACATGTGTGGGAACCACGAAAATGTCCATCAGCAAATCTGTGATGTGTTGTCTCCCAATGGCATCAGCTCGGATTTTGTTCAGTTAATTGAATAGCCAGACAAACTACCAGGAGTGTTAATCATGTGTGTTAATACAGGAATGAAAGGCTGAGGTTCTGAAATAAACCAAAGAAGATCTTTTTTAGTTCCAAAGAGTTATGTACAAAGCCATGAAAGTTATTATTTTTTTCTGATAGCCCATTCCAGAGGTTCCAAACAAAGTTTTAAAAAGAGGAGAAGGACTAACGGGGGATACAAGATAATAGGAGTTAGAATAGGAAGTAATTCTTGTTCAGTAATTAGGCATAATAGGAGTCAGTGGATGAGCCAGATAATACTGTCTATCAATAACGGGGGTGAATAATATAATAGATAATTGGAAAATAAGATTGATACTTTGTATTATTGTTCATTATAGAAATGAATAAATTGTGAATGGAAAAAAAAGAGAGGAGGAAGACAATCTTGTTTAGTGTCATCCTTAAGAGGGAATGGCACAGAAGAGATGCTGTTAGTCAGGACCCTAGATCTAGGAGATAAATAATTCTAATCTATTTCAGAAATTTGTGAGGAAAGCCAAATTTAGTCAATATAGTAAAAATAAATTTCCAGTATATTTTGACAAAAAGCCTTTTCAGCATCAAGAGAAAGGATGGCAATTTGATCAGATTTCTTATTATTTAAAGCAATCAAATCAATGAACTAAGATTATCTGAACCATACCTACCTTGTATAAATCTTACCTGGTCTAGAGAGAGAATAGGACATGATCCAAGGTCACCAAGCAGTCTTCACAGAAGAATGGGGATCTGGTCCTGGTCTGCTACTCTAACTACTGTACTATACAGATTTACTTTCTAAGGGTCGTCTTGATTTTCAGTGTCAGTAACTACTTCTTTTTCCTCAATTTAGGTTGTTACAGACGCGCTTAGCCCAGAATCAAATTTCAGGTCAAGGTGGGTCCAGTTCTACTCTATCAATGTATTTAAAAAACTGCTGCCATGAACACGTTTGTTTGCAGACAGATTTCAGCAATATATTTGTTCCTCCTGAGATGCCTTTTTTGGGGGGAGGGAGAGTGGATTGGTCTATCTTGAAACAAAAGGTTGGTTTCAGTGGTCTTCTGTGGGCAGGACTGCAGCAAGTTGTGTCTATATTTAGGATTATAATAGTGATGTTTGGGTCTGAACTGTCTGGGAGTTGTCTGTCTAGGGATGAGCATGAACCTAAAAGGGGAGGGTTGGGGTGGCCCATGGGCTGAATCCCGATTCCCAAACCAAGCCAGAAGGACCCAAGCCAGTCCAGCGAGTTTGGTTCCGCTTTGCTCCCAGCTGCAGCAAGCCGTGGCAGGGAGAAAGGGGGTGGGCACTGCCCTGGAAGAGACTTCCCTTCCACCTTTCTCCCTGTTGCAACTCACCGGGGCCAGGAGAAAGGGAAGGGGATCGCCTGGGAAAGGACTCCCTTTCTCCTGATCAGGGCTTGCCACTCAGCTGTTAGGTTTAAATGGCTGGCAGCCCTTTAAAGTGGGGGGAGTGAAACCAAAGGGTTTAATGGCTCACAGCCATTTAAACCTAACTGCTGAGTAGGTCCGCCAGTCAGCAGTTAGGTTTAAATGACTGGAAGCCATTTAATCCTTCAGTTTTGCTCCCCCCCTCAAAGCAGGGGGAAGCAAAACTGAAGAGTTAAATGGCTGGCCCTGAACAGCCGAACTGGCCAAAAGTCCAGTAAATATTCGTGGAAGGCACCTTCCCTGAACATCGGTTTCCAAGCTCTCAATTGGCCCAAGTTTGGCCTGAATTTTGGTTCCTGAGCTGGTTCGTGCCCATCCCTACTGCAGGCTTGGGGAGCATGTTCAGGCCAAAGGAAAAATACTGGTTAAATGCTATAGAGCCAAGGGGAATCTGGAAGGGTGTTGGAGGAGAATTTTGGGAGGAAAAATTTTCATTGGTAAAACTGAAGAAAAGTCCTTGGTTGAGAGAATGTTGGATTTTTTCCCTTGGGCCTTTGCATTTTTAAAGCAGCTAAGCTAGGTTTGTTCTAGAAACCAGTTTTTACTTGTAATATTTTTTAGAAGTGTTTCAATGTTAACTAATGATTGTCAAGAAACTGGTTTTCCTATGCAGTTTCTTGTTCAAGTTTTCAACTTTGGTTCAGGCTTTTGGCCTCGTAAAACGGCCTGGTAGAGAGGCCTTGCAAAAAAAAGGCCCCCTCGCCCCCCAAACCCCAAAGCAAGCTGCAAGCCATTGTGTGTGGTGATGTGTGCTATGGTGTTGTTGACCAGTTGTGTCAGGCCCCAGGCCACTGACTCAGGCAGTTGCTGTGCCTGACCTTGTGTTTGGATTAGCCTGTATGCTATCTTGTTTGGTGGGTCTTACTGACTGGAAACCTCGCCTTGGATTTTGAAGTTTGGAACCTTGAAGACCTCAGCCTGCTGTTGAGTAATATCTGAAACCCTGAACCATTGTTTGTAAAAGTGCTTAGATAGTCCTTCAGCCCTTGATATCTTTATCCTCACTGTTCACTGCTCTGCTTTGATTATTTCTGCACAGTTTTAAACAAATCACTTTGGTTATATTCTTGTCGAATTCTTGAATTCAGGAGGCTTCCATCTGAATCCGGTACTTTAGCCTGTATTGGCTACAGCTACCAGAGTAATTGTTTGTGAAACTCGCCTTGAAGGTGTCCTGCCCTGCAAGGGTGATTTTCTTCACTTTAGATCCAGGAGGGCCTAAGCCTTCGTCCCTTGGTCTCTGGCTGCCTGGATAGTAGATGGGGACCGGTAGCAGCACTACCCTGAGGTCTGAGGACTCACACTTCGGCCTTTTTTTATTGTTTGTTTTGCTTTGACCAGCTCCCCGTTGAGACTTCAGCCCTGGTCTGGCAGTTTGGACTTGAAGTCCCATGACAATGAACAAGTCCCCATTTTGAATTTTCTAATGGTTTTTTTTTTTTTTAGTTGGAGTCTTAGAACCACATAATTCCCAACAGTTAAATCAAATGACATCGAAAGATGACCCAGCCAGTGTTCATCAAAATCAGATACCTAAGGACATGGTAAGTGGCCTTCCATTCCTCTTTGAAATAGGTTTAGAGATTGATAGGTGATATCTATTAACTTTCACCTAACTGCAATGGTAAAACCATTTTTCTGTTTATACTTTTTACCAATATTAAAATTTTGTATCTCAAATTATGTATTATAAGCGTTTGAATGCTTTATTTTCTTGTGTCCCATAAAAGATCTGGCTTGCCTATAGTGTCAACGAAAGTAGAATTGATAGATGGATAATGTAGGCCAATGAATTATTCTGTATGAAGTTTGTTGAACTTTTAAAGTTCTTAGCTAATTTTTTGAAATGCTGTGTGAAGCCTCCAAGTATTCTTGTGTTACCATCTACAAACTCTAGTTTTCACCATGGGATGTCAAAATGTGAACCTGGCCCCAGTTTGTGTGCATCAAAATTTCTGAACCTGGCCTCAGTATGTGGATCAGAAAATCTATGCAATGGAGTCAGAGATAAGCAGGGCAGGGGGAGGGTGTTTCTGCAGTCCTGGGGGAAACCCCAGGCTTGTAAGAAAATATTTGAAGGGTGGTAGAATTGAGGTTTTTTTAAAATACAAGAAACCCCAAAAGAGACTCAAACCAGATCTGATGATACTATGCTGTAAGGTATTGATGGCCAGAAGTGTGTTTAAGCGGAAAGGGCTGTGGATGGTTTGTACTCTGAGCTCTTCCCAGCTGATGGCCAGTGGTAGTAGGGAAAGTTGGAGCAGAAACTTTTAGTTCCAAGCCTACCTTTCCACCACCATCACTGGACAGGCGATGGGGAGAGCCTAGGCTTGAAGTGGAAAGCATGTGAAGCATACTTTTCACTTCAAATTCAGACTTCCTTTCCAATCAACGGTTAGTAGAAGGAGGCTTGAAACAAAAAGTGCATCTTGCACACTTTCTGCTTCAAGTTCAAACCCCCCCCCCCCCCCGCCCCGGTTACCTGGTAGGCGGGAGCCACAGTGCCCAGCAGTAGAGGGGATGAGGCTTGGGGGGGAGAGCAAGACAGTTGTGACAATGAAAAGGAGACGGCAGCAGACGCATGGTGTGTGGAATGAGGCAAGCTGTCAGAGAGGACACAGGGACCAGCAAAGGAAGGTGGGTTTTTCCTCCCTTGTGGCTCCTGCTTGTTGTGTCTCATTGGCCACTATGTCCAGACTGCTTTTTGGATGTTTGGAAGGTTGTACAATTTGTTGTTTTTTTCTTGGAGATCCATGGATATTGCAATAACTTGCTTTGAGAGTTTTGTTACAGAAATGAAGATTTAAATCAAAATTTAAAATGTGTGTTCCGTTAACCTGGGACCTGTAGTCACATAGCCACTGGTATAATGGAACCATAGTTCCCAGTCCAAAGATTCTGCTGCATGGACCAAATGCACTTCTGCTGGGTTTTTGCAAGTGTCACCTTTTCAGTCATGAAAGGGTTAAGCTAGTGTTTCTGTCAGCTAGTAAACAAATTTAGCATAGGGCCACCTAGATGTAGAGTAGAATCTTCCTGCCAAGAAGGGGGAGAGAACCTCAAGATTGACTGTTGGCTGATCAATATATTGGAGATAGTTCATGCCATTCTGCACAGACGCAAGGTGTGGAGCCCTTGGGGGGAAACTTCCACTCCTTTGTTTTTAGGGTTAGTCTGTAGTATGTAGCCTGAAGCAAACAAAGAGACAAGATGGAGCAGATTAGAATGGTGAGTTAGACTGTTGTTAACACACATATGTCTGATGTTTCATTTGCTCTGCTAATTATCCAACAACTTCTCATGCACATCTAGCTTCTAATTGTTAGCCTGACTGCTTTATTCTGCTATCAATATTGGGGAATTATTAGCTCAATTAGCAGTAGGCAACATAGGAACAGCACCTATGTATACAGAGGCTGGGCCTCTCTCAGACCTCCCAAGAACAGACACGGAGGCTCGACTCAGAGTTAAAATAGAGTCTTAGTTTACGTAATAGAAACAGAAATGATTCATTCAGTTGTTGGACAATCATACACACAATTATACAGGTCTAGGAGGTCAGATGGAATTAAAGAGACGGTCGCATGAGCAGAAATATTGTTGGTATCCATCGGGGAGATATTTACCTGTCCAGAAGTCTGGTTCTCGTCCTGCTAGAAGAATGGAGGGCATTTTTGGGAAGGAGGAAAAAGGAACACATGCTCTGAACCAGCAGAAGCACGTGGCAGGCCCTAGTGGTGCATCCAAGGGTCCGGGAGGGAGGCTGGGAACGAGATAGAAGAGGGATAAAGAGCAACTAACTGAAGGAAGCTGGGGAGACTGCTCTTAAGGGGGGGGTGTCTCTGGGGGCTGACTTGGCAAGCCACCTCCTCTGGGCTGATCCACCTCTAAAGTCCTGACCAATAGGGTATAGGATGGGAGTGGGCAGTGTTAAAAGATGACCTAATAACATCTGGAGACACCCGGACCTGGGGGAAGATGAGTCATAGGTGAGGCCATTGTTCTCTCCTTAAGGGATTAAACTCTTGACCCGGCCGAAACCGATTGTCCAATGGCTGCTTCTATAGTCCGTGTGAAGTGAGCAATTAAGCCTTTATTTAGCTAAAACAATGTCTGTTGGAGGGGGAGGAAACTGTGTCCTGTGACTTGGTGGGGATATGTTTGGACAATTCTCTGCAAGCATGAGATGAACCAGAGTCCCAAGATGGCTTTTGTGCTCAGAAAGGCTTCTGGGAGCAGGCAACAGTGGGCTTTTGCTGCTCTGTCGTTTCCTAGCATAGGATAGCGTTTGTCTGCAGTTGGCATCTGTTTCTGAACACTCAGCAACATAAGTCCTCTCATATACTTAGCATATGTTGTCCTTGATTTAACACTTAAGAATTTCTTATTCATAAGAGCGCAAACAGCGCCTTGCTGGCTTACATAATGTCCCCTCATATCTTCCTCCCTGGGCTCCTTCAGAAGGGCCCTTCAATTTATAGAGCCTGTTATTGGAGTCTGGATGCATGGGCCAATTTGAATCCTTTTACCAAGCTGAAAGTTTGTTTTGCTTTTCTTCACATTGTTCTTCCTGTTTTCTGCCCATTGTTTAGATAGTGTGATGCCACATAGTACCATAAAACAATATGGTTTCTGATTGATATGGAAGTCCCAACAGGTGTTTGTTCTAGTCTTTAAGGCATTTCTTATCCTACTAGAGGCCCTGTCAAGAAAAGCCATTTTCTTTTTCAGTGGCTTTGCAAAAATCAGGCTGCAAAAGAGGCCTGCAGAACTTTCCCTGGAGACAGTGATAACAAGAGAGAGCGTTGTGACCTTGGTAGATTGCATTCAGCTGGCTGGTACAGAGCTCACAACTGCCTTGAAACCATCAGCCCTAATTAAGCACATTCCAAAGCAACTGAACCATTTGCACTTGCCTGTGGGAGTAACGGGACCCTTAGCTGCAGAATAGAGTTCATTTCTCTTGCATAAGATTATTATGGGATGCCTTTAGCCTGGCAATAGGGGAAAGATTACATCACTTCTCTGGACCGTGAGTGCTCAGAGGCCTAGGCTGCTCAGAGACCCCTTTTCCTGTAAAGTAAGTTGCATTCATTAGAATGGTCTGGCTGTCTGGGACTATGGGACATACTTGGTCAGTAGTCCAAGGCAACCCTGTACCTTGTGGCATTCCATACTGAACCTGCCTGGATGGGCTGATTGTGAACATCTCGTTTTGCTGCATTTACTGCCTCTGTAACCTGGAAAGGTAAACCTGAAACTGTGTCTTATATTTAGCAAGGCTGGAAAGGCTTAGCTTTATTGTTTTATAACCTCCACTTGTCTTTTGAATATTTTTGCACCTTAATAAACAAAATATGTTTTACTCTGTCGTGGTCTTTGTGTTCAATAAACCTCAAAGGCTTAATCCAATTGCCTAAGACTCTTGACCTCTACCTCTACCAAAAGTAATTGTTTTGTCTTTTATTTATTTTTATTTATTTATTGGGCTTATATGCCGCTCTCCCCGCGAACGGGCTTTTGAAACTCAGACTGCAGTTCCACTCTGCAGGGCTGACCTTTCTTGTGTAAAATCCCTGAGAAGCCGGGAGGCTTGGTTCTTCCCTCCTGGGCTGTGTTGGGATAGACAGAAGAACCTGGTGGCAAATACCAAGGCCTGAGCGAGTGTTAAACTCTCTCAGGTATTATCGTAACTTTGTTGTGCTTTGACTCCTTGAACTAAAGTGTTGACTCAGGACTGGGTAGGAACTTTTGACAGGCCCACAGTGGCTTACAAATATACCAATAGGATTTAAATAAACAAAATACAATGTGAATTAACAGAAATAACCCTCTTAATGGTATACTAACATCCTGGGCTAGGGTCCACTGGGGTGTGGTCCATCAAGATCTCAAGCAGTGAGCCCCGGGCTAACAGCCCGGAGTCCTTTGGCTCTTTCCAAAAGGCTTACACCTCACTGGTAACAGGACTGAAAGTGCAGCCTAGATTTTAAATATCTGGTATCCATCTTCCCACAATTCTTACTCTCCCCCCACCCCCGCTCAGGAACTGAACTGTGATTTTAAAAAAATCTTGGTCTAAACCTCCTTATCTTACTTCCTAGAATCCAGCAAATTCTGAATTGTGTCCTGTTTATGATGGAGTGGAAAAAATGTGAGTAGTTGTTTGTAAAGTGTTGTGCTTAAGGAGCATTTAGTTAACATGACTAAATTGTTTTAATCCTAAATACTTCTGTCTTTATATACCTCCCTGTCCCTTGAAATGTCTGTTCTCAAAAGCTTCTTCCATCCTTTGATTTGGTGTTGGTTTACAGAGATGACAAAGGGGATGAGGGAGGTGAGGGTTACGGAAGAGGAAAACACATTGTTGGTGTCTGTATGCCAGTGCTACAAGTCTCTGAGCCAAGGAGGAGGAACTGGAGTGCTCGGTATTCAATGACAATTTAGATATAGTAGGTATCTCAGAAACATGGTGGAATGGAGAAAATCTATTAGATACAGTCATTCCTGGGTATAAGCTATAAGCACAGGGAGGGATCGATTGTTGTTGGTGTTGCGTTGTACATCAAAGAAGGCATAGAATCAAATAAATTAGAAAACAGCAGGGAGATTAACTCTCGAACAGAAGCAATATGGGTGGAAATACTGGGCTTTCAGGATTACTTAGGAAAGGCACAGGTTAGGAAAGACACCTAGTCTAAAGGAAGGACCGTGTAGTTAACAACGAAAGTCAATAAAGCTATAAAAAGTAAAGAGGCTTCTTTTAAAAAGTGGAAGGTCTGTCCCAATGAATTGAACCAGAGGGACCATAGGCTCTGGCAAACAAAATGTAAGTCAATAATCAGGCATGCAAAAAGAGATTTTGAGGAGCAGGTTTCTAAAAGCAGTAAACATTTTAAAATATATATATCTGGAGCAGAAAACCCGCCAGAGAAGCAGTGGGGCCTTTGGATGACAAAGGAATAAAGGGATTGCTAAAGGAAGATAGGGAGATGCAGAGAAGCTCATTGACCTTTTTGCTTCTGTGTTCACTGGAAAGTGTGGGGCAAGTACCCATGCCACAGCCCCTATTTTCAGGAAGGGAGTCTGAAGAACTGAGCCAAACTGAGGTGACTAGAGATGAAATTCTAGCTCTGGGGTAATTAAAAAACAACGTCTCCAGGTCCTGATGACGTACACCTGAGTGTTCTTAAGGAACTCAGATGTGAGATAGGTTACGTATACGGGTTTCTAGATCAAGTATCACTAAATTCAGCCGCTGTACCAGCAGACTGGAGAGTAGCAAATGTCGCACCAGTTTAGGGATCCAGCGGGAACCAGGGGATTGCAGGCCAGTCAGCCTAATGTCTGTCCCAGGTAAATTATTAGAAATTGTAATCAAAGACAGGTCTGTTAGGCACATAGAGGAACAAAGCCTGCAGAGGGAAAATCAGCATTGCTTCTGCAAAGAAAAGTCCTGCTTCACCAACCTTTTGGAGTTCTTTGAGAAAGTGAACAAGCATCTAGACCAGTGGTTCTTAACCTTGTTGGAGGTACCGAACCCCACCAGTTTCATATGCGCATTCACCGAACCCTTCTTTAGTGAAAAATAATTCTTAGTACTTAGTAATAGTACTAAGTTAGAGGCCCCACTAAACCCCTGAGACTGACTCACCGAACCCCTAGGGTTCGATCGAACCCAGGTTTAAGAACCACTGATCTAGACAATGGTGACCTGGTAGACATTATATCAGACTTTCAAAAGGCCTTTGACAAGGTACCTCATCAAAGATTCCTGAGTAAATTTAGCAGTCATGGGATAAGAGGATGAATTCTCTTATGGATTAAAAACTGGTTAAATGACAGGAGCAAAGTATAGGAATCAATGGACAGTTCTCGCAATGGAGGGAAGTAAGCAGTGAGGTCCCACAAAGGTCAGTATTGGAGCTGGTACTATTTAAATTATTCACAAATAATCTGGAACTAGGGGTGAGCAGTGTAGTGGCCAAGTTTGCAGATGTCATCAAAACATTCAGGATGGTGAAAACCAAGGCTGACTGTGAAGAGCTCCAAGAGGACCTTTGCAAACTGGCAGAGCGAGTGACAATGTGGCAAATGAGCTTCAGTGTTGTGTATGGTGATGCAAACTGAGACAAGAAATCCCATCTTCAAGTATAGGGTAAGAAACTGAGTCTGAGAGGGAAAAAGATCTTGAGGTTGTAGTAGGTAGCTCAGTGAAAGTGTCAACCCAGTCAACTGCAGTGGTGAAAAACCAAACTCGATATTGGGGATTATTAGAAAAGGGACTGAGAATAAAATGGCCAATATTGTAATGCCCCTGTATAGATCTATGGTACAGCCTCATTTGGAATACTGTGTACAGTTCAGGTCACCATTATCCCCTGAAGGGGTATCACAGAGCTGGAAAAAGTACAGAGAGCAACCATAATGATTAGGGAGTTGGAGCACCTTTCCTAGGAGAAAAGGCTGAAGAGTCTGGGGCTTTTCAGTTTAGAAAAGAGACAACCCGGGGATTTGGGGGGGGGGGGGGGAGCATGACAGAGGTTTATAAAATTATGCATGGGGTGGAGAGAGTTGACAAAGGGAAATTTTTCTCCCTCTCCCAGAATACTAGAACTCAAGGACATCCAACGAAGCTGATGGGCAATAGGTTCAGGATGGACTAAAGAAAATCCTACTTTACCTAGAGAGTGATTAAAATGTGGAATTCGCTGGCAGAGGATGTAGTGATGGCCACAGGAATAGCTTTAAAAGAGGATTAGATAAATTCATGGAGGATAGGTTTATCAGTGGCTACTAGCCATGGTGACTAAGGGGGACCTCTACATTCAGGGACCCTAATCCTCTGAAACCCAGAGCCATGAGGCAATATCAGGGGAAGGCCTCAGCCTCTATGCCATGTTGTTGGCCGCCCAGAGGTACTGGTTAGCCACTGTGTTAGTCAGGATGCTGGAGTAGATGGACCATTGGTCTGATCCAACAGCAGGACTCTCCTAATGTTCTTAATATATGTTGGCTGTCTGATTGGATAGAAGTTTAAAAAAAAATTATATTGATGTTTTTGATTGTTGTGTTGTATTGTGATGCGTTTCTGCTATGCCTTTGGCCAGAATGCCGTAAATAAACAAATTGCCATACTTTCCTACTCAGGGAACAGCCTCAATATATAACCTCCATTTCAAAATCTGAAGTCTTACCAACATCATCTTCCAGTGCGACCCATGAACAGAGGGTTATGTATAACAAGAATCTTCTTGATTGTGAAGGCTCTGAATTGTGCTTTGAAGAAGTAAGAGCCAAAATATACTTGAAAAGGGCTGAACGTCTGAGAAGGCACAAAGAATGGGGTAATTGCTATTTACTATTTCCACTAGTCCCCATCCCACAGACTCAGGACTGGGGAAGCAACAAACGTGAAATGTACTAAATCAGGGGTGTCAAACTCATTCATTATGAGAACTGGATTTGACATAAATTGGACTTTGTCAGGCCAGGCTATGTGTGTCATATAATGTAATACCACGACACAGACAAACACAATTAAAGATATTATAGCAGCTATTCCGCTGGAGCCACACATCAGGAGGGTGTGTGTGTGTGTGTTAAAACTAATATTTATCTGCAAAACAAGTTCTTTGAGTTTGTTGAACTCTATATTTTAACTGTGGTTAGTCCCAAACCTCTTCCCCACCACCACCTTAAAAATATAAACTACAAATATAAATGGTCTGAACCTAGGACCCAGGAAAGAACATGAAATGGCTGAGCAAGCTTCCCTGCTCTCCCCCTGTCTACTCAGAGCGGCAGTGGCTCTCCAGGGTCTTCCGGGGGGGGGGGGGGGACAGGGTGGTTTGAGACAATTGATGTTTCCCTGGAATAGGATTTCGGTAGCTTTTTTGGCTCTGGGGTGGGGGAATAGAATGTTACATTCCAAGGGAAGAAATCCTTGTGCCTGTAGAAACATTGGTCTGGATCTAAGCCAACAGGGCCAGGTACATAAAAGGGAGATATTTTAATAAAGCTGGTTTTCAATAAGAAAGCCCAAATTTTAAAAATGGGGTTAACCCCTCCCTCAAAACACCAGCAAAGCAATGTGTGGTCTTGCATACACATCACCTATTACACTCCCCCACCCAGGGGTGTAGAGTTTTGTAAATTCGGGGGGGGGAAGCTCTTTAGCGTGCGCTGGGGCACGCTCTTTAGCGCAGCGTGGTGACGTCACCCGGAAGTGACGCCATCATGCGGGGCACGTTGCCAGGGCGATTGCTAGAGCGTTGCCTAGCAATGTGCCCAGGGTGATGGCGTCACTTCTGGGTGACGCCACCACGCTGGGCATTTCGCCCGGAAAAGAGAGGGAAGGACGGAGGAGTGGCCAGGCCGGGGGGGAAGCATCGGCAGTAGTGGCTGCCAGGCCTCGGAAGGATGCGGCGCGGCAGCAGGCACTACGTTTCCCAGGGGGCTCAGTCCCCCCCAGGAAATTTGGGGGGGCTCGAGCCCCCTTGTAGTCTGCGCCTATGCCCCCACTCCCAAGAAATTGCTGGTGAAGACTTTGCAGTGTCATAGTTCCATATAATCAGGCTTTTTTTTTAAAAAAAATGAGTTGGGAGGAGATCCCCTTCATGTAAATTGTACAGTTAAAATGGCTCACTTGAATGATTGCTGTCAAGACAAAAGGAGAAGGCTGTAGCTTAGGTGTGAGCTCTAAAGGGATTAAGGGATTTATAATAAGAACGAACAAATACCTAAAACATCTAGGCACTTGGCAAAATAAACATGGTTCCATTCATAAGCTCATAAACTAAACAAGTCAAAGCTTGTGTTTATAAGCCAAATTCAGCACCTTGAACTTTGCATACAAGGTAATAAGGAACCAGTGCAAACACAGTACAATGCAGTGCTAATGCACACCTTCCAGCCTGCTCCTTTCAAGATAATGAGAAGTGACATTGTGTGCTGGAGGAAGCTTCCAAATGTTCAAGGACAGCCCCATGTGGACAGTCCCAGTCTCGGATGTGCATCATCTGTATTTGTTCAAAAGCAGCAATCTTATCGGATGGGACTAATGAAAAGCCTTTCTCCCTCTGAGAGGAGGACATCTTGATGGGTGTTTCCCATCCTACTTGTAGGAAGGCAGGAACTGAAAACTTTTTACTTCCTGTCCTCTAGATGGGACACACCCCTTGAGGCCAGTTCTGTTCCTGCCTCGGTAGGGAGAGCAGCACATCGCGGCCACTTGTGCCATTAGGAATTTTTTCCAGCTAGATTCTCTTCAAGCCTTTTTCCTTTTTCTAGCCTACAATCCTTCTCTAACCTACATTCCTGCTTCTGAGTCTCATCTCACTCCTCCTCCCACTCAGCCTTGCTTTACTCTTCAATTCTCCTCGCTTCCCCCCCCCCCTCGACTTCCCGAATGGACGGGAGCGACGGATTCCTCTCCGAAGGGGAGAGAGAGGATCCTTCTACTTCGGGCTCCCATAGTCAAACCGGGGAGACCCAGGAAGCCGCGCCGGCGCCTGCCGTGCCTGCGGCAGCCACACCAGCAGCAGCCGCACCCGCCAAGCCAGCAAAGAAAAAAGCCGCGCCAGGGGAAAAGCGCGCGAAGAAGCGGCAACACACCGCCGTGGCTGGCGCGGACGCCATTTTGAATCCCCCCGCGAAGGCGAGAGCCCACGGAACGGCTGCGGAGCGGCTATCGCCGCATCCATAAGCCACACCACAACTTCGGATGCCGGGCAGGACCCTCCTAATCCCCAGGCTCCAATCCGGAAAACGACCGTGAGTAGCCCTGCGGACGGGGACACGGCCATCTCCCCTGCCTTAATCCGGGCCATCAAGCAGGCAGTAAGAGAGGAGTTTCGATCCCGCTCCCCTCAGGGCCCCCCACCTCAAGCCCCCTCGCTCCCTAGGGACCCCAGGGGTACTGCCTTCCCAGGGGACGAGGAGGAGGAGGGAGAAAGACCGCGCTGGTCCCCCAAAACGTACAGAAAGGACCAATTTTTCCACCCCTGGGAGCCATCTACCCCAGAGGGCAGCGAGATAGATGATAGAGAGGAAGGCGAGTTCCTCTCGGATGAGGAAGATGAGGAGGAGGTAGATGTTTCAGACCCCTCCCTCCGCTTTTTTAAGCCGGAGGAATATCAATACCTCCTATCCAAAGCCTTGTCAGCCCTAGAGCTACAGCCCAAGCTGCAAGGGGAAGAGCCGGCCGGCCCTTCCAAGCCTGATGGATCCAGACCTAAGGGAAACAAAGACTATTTCCCCAGATCCCCTAGTACAGAGCGGGTCTTCCCCTTCCCAGAGTTCCTGGAAGCCCAGTTAACTAAGGAATGGCAGAAGCCCATGGCCAACAAGCATTGCCCTCCTAGTTTAAAAAAGTTATATGCACTACCTTCTTTTACTGACAAGCTCCTACAGGTTCCCCTGGTGGACGCTCCAGTTGCTGCACTCCAGAGCTCTGGCCTTCTTTCTCAGGATGGTGATGGTTCAGTGAGAGACAGCCTAGACAGGAAGGCTGAATTTGCTCTTAGAAAGTCGCATGAGGCCAATGTCCTGGCCATCAAAGCTTCTGCGACAGCTACGATTGTAGGAAGGGCAGCCATAGCCTGGTGCAGAAAATTGGCCCAGCTTATACCACAGTCAAACAAACGGCTTGTTGAGGGCGCCAACCGGCTTCTCAAGGCGTCTTACTTCTCCACTGATGCCACCCTGGACGCCATGATCTTTTCCTCCAGGGCACTTGCATCGGCGGTCGCTGTGCGCCGGACCCTATGGCTTAGAGCTTGGCCCGCTGACCTGCACGCCAAAACGATTGTTACCGCCTACCCCTTCCAAGGCGACTGCCTCTTCGGTGAGGCTCTGGATAGGATACTTATAGAAACTAAGGATAAGAAGAAGGCGATGCCTAGGACTCTAGGCAGGACGGATCGTAGACAATACAACCAGTACTCCTCTAACCAGCACTCCTTTCGCACCCAGAGATCCCTCCCCAGATTCGGCAGGGACAACTATAGAGCCTCGTGGGGTCCCTCCAGACAACCCTTTCGAAGAAATCCTTTTCACAGCCGTGCCGGCAGGCCCTATTCCAATAGGGACGACAAGCCATCCAGAGGCAATTTTAACAAACCATCAGCATGACTGCGCCGAGCCCCCAGTGGGAGGCCGCCTGCTATCCTTCCATCGAAGCTGGCTCCAATCCAAGGCAGACGCGTGGTCCCTGGAGGTCACATCCAAGGGCTATGTCATCGAATTCCAATCGAAGCCCAGGGATCGCTTCATCCCATCTCCAAGATTAAAGAACCCTCTAAAACTACAGAGGACCGCGGACGCCATATCCCACCTGCAATCCATCTTGGCCATAGAGCCTGTCCCACCAGACCAGGAGGGACAAGGCATCTACTCGATCTTCTTCACAGTCCCCAAGCGAAACGGAGACTGGCGAGCGATCCTGGACCTAAAGTACGTAAATCGCTTCGTCAGGCTGAGGCACTTCAGGATGGAAACCCTCAGATCTATCACAGAAGCCCTGCACCCCGGAGAATTTCTAACGTCCATCGATCTAAAGGAGGCCTACCTACATGTACCCATGTTTCCCGCCCACAGGCGTTTTCTCCGGTTCCTGGTACATGGCAGCCACTGGCAATTCAGGGCACTTCCATTCGGCCTCTCAACCGCCCCGCAAGTTTTCTCAAAGATCCTGATTCACCCCATCGCCATCCTCAGACAACGGGGAATTCACGTCCATCCCTACTTGGACGACTTGCTGATCCGCTCCGGCTCCAGAGAAAAGGCGATTCAGGACACTGCCGAGACCATTCTCTGTCTTCAGTCCCACGGCTTCGTGGTCAACCTACAGAAAAGCTGCCTTACGCCATCCCAATCGATAGAGCATCTAGGAGTGATCATCAATACCACACTAAACCGGATGCTCCTCCCCCGCCCCAAGGCGGAGAAGATTCGCAACCTCACTATCCAGATCATCAGAGCCAGGCAATCTTCACTCATGACCCTAGCGAGACTGTTGGGCCTATTCATATCATGCATAGATTCAGTTCCCTGGGCCCGTCTTCATGTGAGACCACTACAACAGCTCCTCAGGCCGTTACAATCCAGAATTTTGACCAAGACAGACATCCCAATCACAGTACCTCACATGACGAAGCTCAGCCTGTCATGGTGGACCAAACTGTCCAACCTCACCCAGGGGAACTGCTACTACGTCACAGAATGGAGACAGATCGTGACAGATGCCAGCCTTCAGGGATGGAGAGCAATCCTTCACAACTCCCCAGTGCAGGGCGTATGGTCGATGGAGGAACAGTCGTTGCCCATAAATCTTCTAGAACTGTGCGCCATACGACTGACCCTTTTACACTTCCAGCCTCAGATCACAAGACAGCACGTACTTGTCAGAATGGACAACGTGGCAGCAAAGACCTACCTGAACCATCAAGGGGGGTCCAGGTCCACCATGCTCCACAGGGAAGCTTCAAAGATTCTATCGTGGGCAGAAACCCATCTCCTCTTCATCAGAGCGGAACACATCAAAGGTTCCTTGAACATACGCGCGGATTGGCTGAGTCACCAAACTCTGAGCGAAGGGGAGTGGATGCTCAAAAAGGATCTTTTTCTCCTCATAGCGAGCAAGTTCGGCAAGCCAGAGATGGACCTGTTCGCCTCCCCGGGCAACCACCAAACTCGCAGGTTCGTCACGAGATTTTTTTCATCGCCTGGCGGAGGACACGGACGCACTGATGTGCCCATGGCCCACGGGTCTCCTGTACGCCTACCCCCCGACTCCTTTGCTACCAAAGCTGCTAAGAAGGATCAAACATCACCAGGCGGAAATCATAGTGGTAGCCCCTCTCTGGCCAAGAAGACCCTGGTTCTCAGAGCTCCAGCAATTGGCGATACTACCACCACTTCCTCTCCCCATCTCTTCGGACATGCTAAGTCAGGGCCCCATCTGGCACCCGGACCCGGCTTGGCTTCGACTAACCGCATGGAGGTTGAGTGTTAAGGCCTACTGAGACTTGGGTATTCTGAAGCAGTCACTACCACCATGTTAGGCTCACGAAGACCCTCGACCAATCGGATATATGATACCACCTGGAAAGCTTTCTCGAGGTGGGCAAGGAGAAAGAAGATCAATCCTCTAAGCCCAAACATGAACGACATCCTATCTTTCCTTCAGGATGGACACGACACGGGCCTGAAGGCGTCCACTCTTCGACGTCAGATATCTGCCCTGACAACTGTAATCCCGTGGTTGGACGGATGGATTTTGTCACAACATCCCCACGTCAAAAGGTTTCTGAAGGGAGCGGCCCTGAAAGACCCGCCGGTTGTACACCGTTTTCCCACATGGAGGTTGAACGTAGTGCTGTCAGCCCTATCTCACCCTCCTTTCGAGCCCATCAGCGAGATCTCTCTCAAATATCTACGGATGAAAACCCTCTTCCTGGTTGCTATCACTTCAGCCAGAAGAGTCTCGGAGCTTGGGGCTCTCTCCGTCAATCCTAGGTTCTGCTCCTTTCACAAGGATAAAGTGGTCCTCATCACCGACCTTCTTACCAAAGGTGAACTCTAGGTTCCATCGAACACAAGAAATCTGCTTACCGTCCTTCTGCCCCAATCCAACTCACCAGAAGGAGAGGTTGCTTCACTGCTTGGACGTTAGAAGGTCTCTCAAGACCTTCCTTCACCGTACTAGCTCCTTCCGCAGAACTGAGACGATGTTCGTCTCAGTATCGCCCCCTAACAAAGGCCATAAAATGTCTAGGACTGCCATCAGCTCCTCTCTCAAACAGTATTATGGAAGCGTACCGGGCGAAAGGCATTCAGATTCCCGCTGGGATCACAGCCCACTCGATCAGAAGCGCGGCCACCTCCGCAGCATTCTCCAACAGAGCCTCAATTGACGAGATCTGTCGCGCAGCTACCTGGTCATCGATCTCCACCTTCGTGAAGCACTACAAACTAGACATATTCAATTCAGCTGACGCAGCCTTCGGCCGAAGGATTCTACAGCACGTCCTGGAAGAAATAGACGATGTCCCACCCGGATCTAGGGACACTGCTATGGGAGGTCCCATCAAGATGTCCTCCTCTCAGAGGGAGAACGGACCAGTGGATACTTACCATGAGGGGTCCTTCTCCTCTGAGATAAGGAGGACATCTTCGCCCTCCCACTGATTCATCGTCTCTTACATACTTCCTTTGTCCTTACTGTTACTTCCTGTTCATTCTGTAATTCTATACTGTTGCTCACTTGAGAATAATAGTTCATACTTTTTACAGTTATATTTAGCCTGTTAGTTTGTTAGTTTTTTCCAGCTATCACCGCCTTTGGGAGTTCCCGAACTGGCCTCAAGGGGTGTGTCCCATTTAGAGGACAGGAAGTAAAAAGTTTTCAGTTCCTGCCTCCCTACAAGTAGGATGGGAAACACCCATCAAGATGTCCTCCTTATCTCAGAGGAGAAGGACCCCTCACGGTAAGTATCCACTGGTCCATTCTGGCATCTGCTTTAACTAGGAATTCCTGTTGCAGGGACTGGACTAAGATGTTTCTCGTTGCTAAGATGTTTCTCATTGCTGCAATTCATGTTTGAATTTATATGCATTCAGCTTTATTGGGGGTTGAATACCCAGCAGGCAATTATGGTCGAGCACTGCGTTAGCAGGAAGAGTGCTGCACTGACAGTCACATGGGGGGGGAGTACAATCTCTGTGTTGTCTTGACCAATATAAAGCTTTTTGCAGTTCTCTCATTCTTTCAGGAAGGCTGTGGACTCTTTTAATAAACCATGTTTATCAGGTTTGGAGGTTTTTTTACAAAAATCAGGAAGAAAGTAAATTGTAAGCAGTGTTTTATCCATTCTGAACCTGGCCTTCAGTGTGCAGATCAAAAAATCTGCATGATGGGTCCAGGTATGGATTGCTGTGATTGTTCTACAAACCCTCCAGAGCCCCTAGGTTTGCAGGAAAATCCAAAAAATTTAGAAAACATGTTGTTTTTGAAAAAAACCCCAAAACCAGGAAGAAGTGATGGTTTGGATCCACCAAAGTGTTTCTGTAGACAGAAGGATTTTCACCAGTGGAGTATAACTTTCTTGCCTCCACTGCCACCCTTGCTGCAATCCATTGATGCTCCACAGATGAAAATCTGTTCATCTTTGGAAATACTCTGATGGATTCAGGCTGTTGCAGGCATTGCAGCAAACCAAGGTGACTGAGATCATCGCGTATTACCAGTTTTTAATAATAGCAAAGTGTAGGGTGGGATGGGGACCACAAGAAATATTCATACGTTCTGTGCAGTAATGTTTTTTGACACATACAGAGGATGAAGACAGAGAATTCATGAAGAAGAAGGAGAATGATCTTCTTGAGCTGCAGACGTTGCAACAGAAACTGTCTCTTCTCTCTCAGACATCATCGTCTTCGCAGAAAACTATGCAAGGATCATCCAATCACCAGTCCATGCTAAGCACCACAATGGTATATTCATGGTACTTTATACTGAAATGTGATATGGAATTCCTTTATCTCAATGCGAGCAATCTCAGATGTTGGCATTGTAGGGATTGAATTAGCTTTGGAAGTCTTGTTTACAATTTGTTTTCTTACGAAGTTAGTTTCTTTAGAAGCTACCTTTCCTCCTATATCATGTTAAGCACAAGTGGCCTCCTAAGAATGCCATCCATGCATATTATAAGGGCATATGCTTAACAACAAGTGGCTGTTCCAGAATCCAAGTTAAATGGGATTTCAAGATCTGTACAAGTTATTGTTTTCTCTTGGGAGGGTATTATTTAACAAATGTATGAAGCTGTCTTTTACTGAGTCAAGTCACTGGATCTGTTCATTCAAGGATTGTGTTCTCTGACTGGCAGCCACTTCCTAAGGGCATATGCATTCCTTTAACTGGCTGCTCTGTTGAATCCGAAAACTTGCAAACAAATTTGTCAGAAAGGTGGGGTACTATCTGAATTTACATATCAAGTCCTGAAGTACACTTATGTACCTGAGGTATATGTGAGGTATATCAGGATAGGATGGGATGCAAATTTAAAATGAAGGAACATTCATTAACAGCTTAAACCCAATATGCTGGCTTTTTGAAATGCCCGTAAGCTATTACATACATAATATGTTTTTCTTTGCATTTGGAAAGGGTCACCCACATCTACAGCTTGGTGCAGCTCCAAGTCTGCCAGAGTGGGCAGCACCTTCCCCAGCTGGATATCTACAGCATTCTTTGACCCTGGGGACAGAGCATCAGAGTTCATCAGTGCCTTTCAGTACAGAGATTTCAGCAGCTGTGGCTTCAGCTCCACAGCCTACTGAAAATTTCCAGAAATGGCAGGGGTCTATGTCAGTCACCATGACTGAAAGGTATACTTCCAAATCCAGCGTTAATCTTGATGAATGTGAGAAAAGTCTGCATAGACTTCAGGTCGGGACAGAAGATGCTGTGCAACCTCCTCAGAAACGTTCTGCCATTTCCCACGACTACCACCATGTAGAGCAGTAAGTAAAAGGACTAGGAGTCTCATCTCCTGCTCCAGTTGACTTTTTTCTTCAACTGTGCTGATGCTTTTTGGCTATTCACATAAGCTGGCATACGACCTACAATACACATTCACTACACACTGGGTGCACACCTTGTGTATGATATGATACCCATAAGAAGTCTGTGTCCAAGCACATAGTCTCAGTCCTTTGATTGTTATCCCTTAGCATTGGATACTTCAGACCCCATGCCCTACCGAAGACATGCCTGATAGGAGATGCAGTGGTACTACACATAGACTATATGTGCTAAGAGCATGGGTGGACAGGGCTATCTTCTTAGCACGCTGTTTATATGCTGGGTTTCATCAGCAGCATCTAAATGCTAAATTGTAGAGGTAGCACTTTCCTTAACTTGTACCTTACTGTTTGGTTATGAAACCAAAAGGGCATTTCCATCTTTGAGGGGTGTGTGTGTGATTTCTGCCAATTCCCCATCCCTCATCAGCGCCCCCTTTCCCTCCATGCTGTTAATGAGAGTCCACTAATCCATGGAACAAAATTTCAGTGGGTTTAGTGGACAAGTTTCACTCCAGTTTGGTGCAATAGTTCAAAGCAGCGGACTCTGATCTGGGAGAACCGTGTTTGATCCCCCACTCCTCCATATGCAGTTGCTGGTGTGACCTTGGGTCAGTCACAAGTTATTTCAGAGCTATTCTCTCAAGAACAGTCCTCGAAAGAGCTCTCTCAGCCCCACCTACCTCACAAGGGTGTCTCTTGTGGAGAGGGGAAGGGAAAGGAGATTGTAAGCCACTCCGAGACACCAAGTGAAAGTCGAGTATAAATCCAATCTCCGCTTCTGCCTCCTCTTCCTCCTCATGCTGGTGCTATTTCCTGCATTGCAATTGTATTCCTAAGTGTGTGCAATGAACACTAAACTATGGATACATCCAATGCTCCCTGTAAGCTATGGAGTCCTGTGAGCAAAAATTCTACTTTGTGAGTTACTGGCATTAAAGCTGTGAGTGAGCGATTTGGCTACTGCATAAATTAGTTTGCTCTGGAGCCATCCTTCCTGAGCTAAGACAAAAATGTGTGAGCCAGAGGCTAAAAAACTGTGAGATAGCTCACACTAACTCAACGTAAAGGGAACACTGGATACATCATGCTGACATTTTAAAAGTAGCCTTAATTTAGTCCCTTATTCCCATGTACAAAAAAGAAAAGATCTGTACACAGCATTTGCAGTGCGTATGGGCAAGTACAACACTCTTCTTCCCTGCCTCTTCTGTTTGCTTGTGCAGCATAGTCTGCAAGGTATACGTTTGCATGTTGTTCAACACTGGGATCAAAGAAAGGTTGTCTGCCACTGCACTAGAATACTTGTTGATCAGATTTCAGCATCCCTTTTTAGTCTTGTAAGAATCAGTTTTCTTTTGAATTGAACTGTTGCTGGAGAACTTCAATGCTGTTTTTTCCCCCCGTGCAGGCAACTGAACACTTCTGAACGGAAGCTGCCATGTTCTGCGGAAATGAGAAATGGTAATTAATCAGCTATCTTGCTAGCTTTGTAAGAGTTTCTGAGACCCCTCATATGTACTAGGGCCAAGATCCTGTTATCTCAGGGGCCACAGTCTAGGGATTACCAGTTGCCAGCCTCAGTGATAAAGTGGGCTCCAGCACACTGAAGAGCCTCTCACATATGGAGGAATTGGGCCTGCATATAACACACTGTACGAACAGGCAAACTCCGAAAAGAAATGTAATGTTAAAAAGTGGAATCTTTGTTTCTTGCATCCTGTCACTTTTGCCGTAAAAAGTACCAAGGGGTTTACACAACAAAATATTTTTTTTAAAAAAAATACATGGACAATTGTAACAAATTAATAAAATAAATACAGCAAAGAGTAGAAGGAAGCTATTTGTAGCCCTCCTTTTCATCCTCCTCCAATAAAACCAGAGCGTTGGGGAAAAAAGCAGCTTTTGCCTGTCTCCAAGATGATGAAAAGGGCCAGCGGAGCCTTCTTTAAGATCATGCTCCATATCTGGGACAAGAAGAGCTGCAGTGGAAGCTGCCTTATATTGAAAGTCAGACTATTAATCTGTCTGGTTTAATATTGTCCACTGGTACAGGCAGTGGCTCTCCAGGGTCCCAAGCAGAGAGAGATCTTTCTCAGCATCTACCATCTGAGATCCTGTAGCTGGAAATGCCAGTTAGTGAACCTGGAACCTCTTGTGTGCAAAGCATCTGTTCTAACATTGAGCCATGGCCCCTCATTGGGGACTGCTTTTAGTAATGGTTTATTTTACCTCTAATGGAGGTGGAACATGAAGCCTCGCCTTCAGACCTCTACCTGAGCATGTGGTGAAGTTTCTATAGGAGCACTCATTGTTTGTGGACTTCTGATCCCAGGCCATTCAGGATTTATAAGTCAAAACCTCAGAACTTAAAAGCTTGCAAAAATAAAACATGAAACACACCTCTGGGGTTTGCATCTGGTTTGCACGCCATCAGTTGGCTACATGTTATCTACTTGAAGGCTCAGTTAAGGCAATAATGTTGATGTTTCCTTGGGATTAAATACTTCTGTTCTTTAGTGAGATGTATACTGATTCTGAGTTAAGAAGCAGGTACTGAAAATTGCACCTTATATATTGTGTGAGTCCTACAGTCAGTCTCAACAAGCTTAAAGAAGATTGATCTTTATTGAGAAAGGTCTGCTGTGGTCATCTACACGTTCTGTGTCAGTAATGGTTGGAACAGTCCCCAGGCAGGACAATTATACAGAATTCAAAGAAGGTCTGAAACTGGAATGCAACCAATCACATAATTCAGAAAAAGGTGTCCACTGTACTGGTTACAGGTTCTCACACAAAAAGCGGGAAGATACATTTCCAGACACTACCAGGCTACCAAGGTTAGAGCTAGCTGACAAGCGATAAGCAAGCCAGGGGGAATTGAAACTGAACATTCCGAGAAGCCTACGTCTTAGGGTGACCATGCCACCTCCTGAGCTGGAGATGGCTGTATTAGCTGACATATATTCAGTTATAGCTCTTTTGAGGCCTCTCATCAAAAACTGGGATGTAAATCTCTAAATAAAATATTATTAACACTTTATTGTGCAACCGTCGTGCAAATTCTTACTACTTTTTTATTGATTCAGTATCAGGTGGCTGGAACTCTTCTATTTTACTCGGTAATCAACAAGCCACCCCAAATACATCAACTACGATGCAAACAGCTCCATGTTTAGTACAGCCGTCTCCTACTGTTCACACACAAGAAGCCTTGGGTAAGTATGTGGTTTCTTTTCAAAATTCAGAATCTCTGCTTCATAGAACATGAAACAGGCTACAGATTTGGGACCTAAACAGCCTTCTACACAGTTGAGTGTTAATGGGAGAAAACGGGTATTCAGGTGTTTACGTGGTTTCTGTTTGAGTGAAACACACATGTATATGCTTCATATTGAGTTTATCTAGGCTGGTGTTGTTTGCCTCAGTTGGCAGGAGCTTTCCAAGGTCTCAGATGAGGAATTTCAACCAGAGACCCCTTTGAACTGAAGGAGGAAGGATTTGAATGGGGACCTTCTGTTGCCAGAGGTGCTGTCTTTACTCTTGGGTAGCCCCAATTGTAAGGGGCACCCCACTTCTAACTTGAACCAGAAACCCACAAAACCCAGGCTAAGGAAGACACTCTTGGTCCTGGAACACAGAGCAAGCCACAGCTCTGGAAACAGGGATTTCACATTCAGGTTTCAAAAGGCACCCTCAAAGCAAACCTCCAGTGTTCCCCCTCCACCCAGAAGAGATTATAATTATGGGATAATACTGGGTTCCACTAGGTGAAGTATCTACATTTCTAAAGGCTATCCAGAGGCCATCTGGCAAATAGTCCTTCTGTCTCCAGAACCTCACCCAGCCCTTTTCTTGTGTCATTTCATGTCTATGTGTAGTACTTGTCCTTCCTTGCTCTTCATCCTTCATTTGCCCTTGGCTAACACTTCTGCATGCAAAGCGCATGCTCTGCCACCTAGCCACATTCCTCTCTCTTAGTGAAGAATATGGTCAACAATTCTGTTGTGCTTCGTGAAAAACTGTCCCCTTCTTGAAATTATTGTGGGGCTGGCTTTTATGCATGACCATTGAATACTCTTTTCTTATGTGGTCTAACTAGGTTTCATAATGAATGAGTTCCATGAACTTTCATCTGCAGATTCCACTGTGGTTTCTGAAACAGAGAAGGATGAATTTGAGTCCTGTTGTAGGAATCAAGGTATGACTAGCTACAGGTCAAGTTGACTCTGTGTCTGTGTGTTCCCCTCACATGCTGTAAGAGAAGAAAATGCTTTTTTTTTTTTAAAAAAAAAGGGTTTTGTTTCTTGGACTGTAGATGCCAAAAGCACTCCTGGTTGAAATGTGAAACAAGACAGACTTCCCCCCACTTCTGCCTTCTAAATGATTTGCCAGGGCAGTGAAAAGAACAGAAACATTGTATCTCTTCACCACAGAACCTGTTTTCAGTGCTAAGGCTGAGCCCAAGGACAAATGACACAACAGAACCTCTGAGCATATGCAAAATGCCTGCCTTCCTGTTGAGTAGTTACAGTTAGCACAGGCACATCTGGGAACCTCAGGCAGAGACTGAAAATAAACGGCCTACAAAAGTAATTTCCTAGCTGCAGCCTCTCTTCAGAATCATCAACAGCAGTTCTCTGTGATTCAGCCTTGGGGTATGCAGAAGACCTTAAAGAAAAGTGGGAGAGACCTGGTTAGGTGGTAGTGAGTCTCTTTTGGGAGGACATGCATACTTGGCAGGGGTTGGTTGTTGTACAAACAAGAAACTTTCAACACAGACTTTCTACTTTTCAAGGTCCAGGTTAATACTGCAGATGTAATGCAGCGCAAGGACTCTGGAACCTAGTACTCCTAGAGGTATCTGGCTTGTATCAATTCAGACTGCAGGCGGAGATTGACATGACTGAATGCACAAAAATAAGTTTCTGTACAAGAGAAGGGTTTCAGGGAGAAGGGTTTTTAATTCACCTTCTCCTTGATGTGGTGGGGTTTTTAAAAATTATTATTGCTTTTTTGACATATAGGAATGCTTCCTTGTGGTAGAATGTTTCATCCCGTAACCCTCCACCTGCAGTCTGAAGTGGTAGAGCTCAGACACAGCTTTACCACCTCACTGAGAACTAAGCCAGAGCCTCAGTGCCTGCTCGGCTGGGGAAAAATTCTGACTTGCTTTAGGGGGCCCACCACAAATGGCTATTTGCTTGTATAGATATTGTGTTAGAAAATGTGGGTCCCTTTGTGCTTAGTACTGGGGAGGCAACACATCCGCTTGCGGTTCTTGTGTTCTAAAAGGATGAATTCGGATGAATAGGAATCTAAAGTCTCCTTATTCCTAGCCTTTCTCATCTTCCCTAAAGTACTAACCAGGTCTCCAGCCCAACTGAGAGAGATCTCCGAGTCCTTTGGTTTATTTATTCATTATTTACATTTCTACCCTGACTTTCCAGACAAGCTCGCTCAAGGCAGCTTACAATAATTAAAATGCCATAAGACAGTGGTGTACAGTTTTAAAACATAAGCATAATTTACATATAAAACACCAAATATGCAAGATGGGTAGCTGTGTTAATCCGTCTATAGCAGTAGAGAAGAGCAGGAGTCCAGTATCACCTTAAAGACTAACAAATTATATGGCAGGGTAGGAGCTTTCGTGAGTCACTGCTCACTTCTTCGGATAATGGTTATCCGAAGAAGCGAGCAGTGACTCACGAAAGCTCCTTCCCTGCCACATATTTGTTAGTCTTTAAGGTGCTACTGGAGTCTTGCGCTTTTCTACTGCTTAAAATATGCAGTTTGTCTTTAAAAAGTCTTCCCTCTACCTTACTTCTGCCTCCTTAAGAAAAGCCAAAGCCACTCTTCTCTTTTTTCCTCCTCCCCCTTTTTTAGGGCCGCGCAAGACTGACAGTGCAGAATCCACTGCCCCTGCTGCAGGGCCTGCCTTCACAGTCTTTGAAGATGAGAATGCAGAGTAAGTCAAAGCCATGAAAGACTTCCTGTGTAGGCATAACTGGATGGTATCCTCTTAAATCGCCTGCTTGTGATAAGGTTTGGACTTCCTTCAGCTTCAGAAGTGCGCAGGAAGCAAGATGAAGGGAGTAATGGAGCACATCAAGGAGTGGGAATAGGGTGCAATTCTTCTTTTTCTTGGGCTTCGCATTGCCAGTTGTCCAGCAATGTCTAGCCAGGTGTCCCACAGACTGCTCCCTAAGCTTAGTTTTGCAGCCTTTCTGCACATGGCTACAGATACATGCTTGCCGCACCCCTCTGTTTTTCACGGCATGTGCATCTCTCTGTTAAGCATCACCATGGCTGAAACACAGGGAATGGTCTGAAGGGCATCTGATAATGCCATCTTGTTGAAACGAAGCAGGTTTTTCCTGGTCAGTGCCTAGGTCAGAGACTGCTGGGAGCTCCATACAACCTGCTCTGTGAGCCAGTTTGGTGTAGTGGTTAAGTGTGCAGACTCTAATCTGGGAGAACCGGGTTTGATTTCCCCACTCCTCCACTTGCAGCTGCTGGATGACCTTGGGCAAGCCATAGTTCTGATAAGATCTGCTCTTGAAAATGAGCAGTTTCTGCCAGAGCTCTCTCAGCCCCACCTACTTCACAGGGTGTCTGTTGTGGGGAGGGAAAGGGAAAGGAGTTTGTAAGCCGCTCTGAGACTCCCTTGGGTAGTGAAGGGTGGGGTATAAATCCAATCTCTTCTCTTCTTCTCTGTGCTCTGAAGGAGGAATGGGATATGTGCAACACATAAGAACATAAGAGAAGCCAATGTTAGATCAGGCCAGTGGCCCATCCAGTCCAACACTCTGTCACACAGTGGCTAAAAATACCTGGTGCCCTCAGAAGGTCCAGCAGTGAGGGCAGGACACCCTCCCACTGTTGCCCGCCCCCTCCCAAGCACCAAGAATACAGAGCATCTCTTGCCCCAGACTGAGAGCTCCTATCTATACTTTATGGCTAATAGCCACTGATGGACTTCTGCTCCATATGTTTATCTAATTCCCTCTTGAAGCCGTCCATACTTTTAGCCGCCACCACCTCCTGTGGCAGTGAATTCCACGTGTTAATCACTCTTTGGGTGAAGAAGTACTTTCTTTTATCTGTTCTAACCCGACTGCTCAGCAATTTCATGGAGTGCCCATGAGTTCTTGTATTGTGAGAAAGGGAGAAAAGGACTTCTTTCTCTACCTGCTCTATCCCATGCATAACCTTATAAACCTCGATCATGTCACCCCTCAGCCGTCGTTTCTCCAAGCTAAAGAGCCCCAAGTGCTTCAACCTTTCTTCATAGGGAAAGTGTTCCAACACTTTTATCATTCTAGTTGCCCTTTTCTGCACCTTTTCCAATGCTATAATATCTTTTTTGAGGTGTGGCGACCAGAACTGTACACAGTACTCCAAATGAGGTCGCACCATCGATTTATACATTATGATATTGGCTGATTTGTTTTCAATTCCCTTCCTAATAACCCCCAGCATAGTGTTGGCCTTTTTCATTGCAGTCACACACTGTCTCGACATTTTCATTGAGTTATCTACTATGACTCCAAGATCTTTCTCTTGGTCAGTCTCCGCCATTTTGGACCCCATCAACGTGTATTTATAGGTAGGATTTTTGGCTCCAATGTGCATCACTTTGCACTTGGCCACATTAAATCCCATTTGCCACGTTGATGCCCATCCTCGACAGATCTCTTTGGAGTGCCTCACAATCCTCCCTGGTTCTCACCACCCTGAACAACTTCGTGTCATCCGCAAATTTAGCCACTACACTGCTTACTCCCAACTCCAAATCATTAATTAACAAGTTAAAAAGCATCGGACCGAGTACTGATCCCTGTGGTACCCCACTGCTTACCTCCCTCCACTGAGAAAATTGCCCATTTATACTCATCCTCTGTTTCCTTTTAAGTAGCCAGTTTTTGATCCACAAAAGGATTTGCCCTTTTATCCCATGACTATTGAGCTTACTTAGGAGCCTTTGATGAGGAACACAAAATTTGCCAAGAAAAGGAGCCCTCCACCCCCTTCCTCCATCCTCACATAATGTGTTCGCTTCTATTTAACAGAATCTCCTCGAACCATTTCTTGCAGATTAGTGTGGAACCAAAGAAACGATAGGGCAGGGCCAAATTTTTTGGGATGATTGGGGGGTTGTAGTGGGACGCTTGGGAAGTGAGTGACAGAAGGCTTGATTTGAGTTGAGCCCAACATTGCCCACTTTTGCAGTTTAAAGAAAAAGCAACAACTTATCGTATTTGAGGATTTTTGGTCCTTAGTCACAGTCTCCATGTAGCTCTCTATTTGTTTCTCTTCTGAATTCTGTTATATAATTTGCAAACTGGGTTTCTACCTGGGGCCCATAGACCTCTTCGTAAGTCATCTGAAGGCGAACTCTGAATTAAAACACTCTTCTTCTAGGGTCCTCCAGCCACCTCCAAAGCCAACAGAAGTCAAAGTCTTGAGGGAACGTCTCACAGGCTGTGCTGCCAAACCAGAAGTAAGTCAAGGACTTCTATAATGGAGGCGTGAATCAGGGATGTTGCACAGCAGTACAGCAATGTTTTTGAGAGACTGGCAGCAATGAATGCTACCAGTAGCCCTGGACAGACGTTTCCTTGCTGAGCTAGAATTTCATTGGGTCCTGCTGCTGCATCCCTGCTGCATCCCTGGTACTTATTCCAGACAGCACCCTGACCTGGATAGCCCACGGTAGCCCGATCCCGTCAGATCTCGGAAGCTAAGCAGAGTTGGCCACAGCTAGGAATTCGAAGGGTGACCTCAATACCAGGGCTGTGACACAGAGGCAGGCAATGACAAACCACCTCTGAATCATATCTTGCCTAAAAAAACAAATCTAACTCACCATATAGTGGTGCATAATGCTAAACAGCTAGAACTACTATCCACTCTTGGCTGCCAACTTAATGTCGATACCCATATTAAAGAACCCAAGCCCTAAGGAACCCGACACCAGCTGCTGTTTTCCCTATGGTGGATGTTAAGACAGCTCCGCTATCTTATGTGAGTTGTATTTTAAATGGTCTGTTGTAAATCGTTTTATTGTTTAAAAGGCCTATGGCCTTGTTAGCCACCCTGAGCCTGCCCTGGTGGGGAGGGTGGGATATAAATCTAATAAATAAATAAACTTCCACAATCTTAGGATCTCCTGGCGATACTACACACAATGCCATAAGATAATTAATTCCAGACAGCTTGATGACTTTGTATTGTACTTTGGGGGAGGTGCTGTGGTTCCGTGGTTGTGCCTGCTTTTGCATGCAGAAAGTTCCAGGTTCAATCCCCAGCATCTGCAGTTAGAAGGATCAGGTTGTAGGTGATGTAAGATCTCCATTTGAGGTCCTGGAGGACCACTGCCATTCAGAACTTGCTGGCCTTGACAAAGCAAAAGTCTTGACTCAGTATAAGGCAGCTTCCCTATCTGTGCAGTCCGTACACTATAAAATCAAGGTGCAGTGATTGTTTAGATAGAGCTTATGCATACTGGGTTGTGGGTGGGTGGGCCAAGAAGTCCAGGTGGGGCTAGCTTAGTGCAGACTGATCAAATCCTAAGTGTGATGAGTGACTTCTGCACTTAGGGTTGTTTCCTCATGCTTCTTCACTGTCATGGTGCAAGCCCAGTTGCATAATCTTCACAACTATGACCTGCCTGAAGTGAGGCAAAACTGGATGTAGAGCAGGGACACATACAACTCTTCCCAGGAGAGTCTCCGGGCTCCCCTTGTCACTCCATCTTAAGTTAGATGCTGAGTGAAGGACATAAGAAAACACTTGTTGCATTGGGACAAGGGTCCATCATCTCCAGCAACTGCTGCCAGACAAGGCCCTGCCAAAAAAACCCCCTGCAGAAAGTATGAAGGCAACAGCCCACCACCAGAGTTTGCCCAGGCCATTTCTGAGAACACATCACCGGTACTCTGAAACCAGTGATGTGTTCTCAGAGATGGCCTGGGCAAACTCACGTGGAAGAGGAAAGTTTAGAGAGTTTGAACTCCGAATCAAACTTCTCTAAACTTTCCTTTTCCTTATTGGATTTCTAAAGATGTTACAAAAATGGAGTTATAACCCTTCATTTTGTATTTCCCTGGTGCTTCCCTTAGAATAGGTTTTTTTTATTATGCAACTGTGGAATGAGGACATTGTGGGTTCTAACCAATGCCTGCTCCATTCATAAAGTTTCACAAGGTTAGGGTGTCTGATCGCCTGGCCAGGATCCCCTACCAGGGATTGTGTCTCAGTCCTCAAGTTGCACAACACTATCCTGACACTTGTTTCTGATGTCAAACATTTGTGGACTCCTTATATTCCTTGAATGTGACGCTCCTTGGATTTTGGTCTGCTAGGGACTCCGCACTACTTTGTATTGGTCTCTCAGGCTCCAAGGAGGCTTGGTCAGTGTTCTCACGCAACCCATCCTTGTAGGTTGGTAGAGGCTATCACACTCCTTTTTTTGTATTTTTGCATTTGTATCTGTGCGCGCGCCCGGGCCTGAAAGACATGGTGACCTCTGGCAGCTCCTATATGGGCATGGAGGACGTTCAGAGAAGTGGCTTGATAGCCTGCCTCTTCCGGCCCTGGTATTCCTTGGCGGTCTCCCATCCAAATACTTGCCAGGGTCAGCCCTGCTTAGCTTCTGAGATCTGACGAGGCCGGGCTTGCCTGGGCTGGCGAGGTCAGGGCCACACTCTATCTTGAGTGCATGGCTGTTCAATGACACTTTATGGATCACAGCTCTCTCTGGAAGAGTTCTGTTTTTCATTGCCTCTTTCCTGCATGTATTTTGGTGGGGACACTTGTGGAGAGCATCCCATATTGACCTTCACCCAGAACAACTGTTGGGAAGGCGGTTTTCTTTGGTCTCTTCCTTTGGGAACTTCACACCCACCTCCTTCACTCAGTGAGCTTGCTAATCTCCCAATGTGGGACTGCACAGAAGCCACAACAATGAAAACGGGGTTGTGCTTAACCTGTAAATGTTGTTCATTGAGTGGTCTTCTCTACAGGCAGGGTGACGAGAGTGAGAGCAGCTATTCTCATTCTGTTGCAGTCGCTGCAAGAGTTTTTTCCCTTTCCTGTTGAGGCCAGCGTCTTCCCAATTTTTGTGATTTATGGTGTTGATCATCTTTATGTATATTACTGACTTCATTTCTTTAAAAATTGCTTCTAGTGAATTCAGAGTGCTTTGTGTGAAAGAAAATAACCTTGCACCTCTTTGAGGTTTTCCTCTCCCCTTTTTTCGTTTGTGCCTTGTGATTTGTGCTCCCAGTTGTCAAACCGGGGCTTGGCCTTGCATCTAAACTGTGCACATGGCCAACGTCCGAGAGAAATAACTTCTGCAAGCCTGAACAAAAATGGACCTGGTGAAATCCAGATTTGCTTTTAGGCTTCTAAATCCCTCCCATGAAACTCAGCTTTCTGCTTTGAACAGGAAGATGGACATTGCTTGAGTGTATGTCTGTGTGTATCCTTTAGGAAGGAAGTCTGCCAACTGAGTGCCTGACAGGTGACTGCACTGTGTGGGCTAATCACTGCAACAAAACCCTGGCTTCCAATCCTAATGATACCAGAGACTTCGCTCGTGCGGCACGATATGTCTCCACGCCATTCAGCTCTGAGCCAGTACACGCCTGCCAAGTGACACGGGACAAAGGTGAAGTGTTGCAGTAGGAAGAATGTAGTCCAGGACTGCAAAATAATTTTAAGGAATTACTCCAATAGGACTACATAGAATGTATCCTTAAAACGCTGAAGCACTTCTCATTGTGACACCTAAGAGAAGGGGGGGCCATGAGAGAAGGGGGAGGAACAGCTTGGAGACCCCTGTAAAGAGAAGAGTCTGGCAAGAACACCCACCCCTACCACCCAAAACTCTTTTCTTGGAACCAGACAGCAGGGGTAGCCTCTGCTCTGTGCGTCCTTGCCCTCCTATGCAACGTTGTGGTAGTTAGGCAGTCATGGATGACTCAACGATAATAGCTAAAAATAAATGCTGGCAGGTGTCTGCTGTTTTATTAAACAGGCAGATATTCCTTTTGACTTTTGAGCCTGGGCATTTTTTATTCAATGGGGAGAACAAATTAGCCAAAGTTTCTTTGAGAGCAGGCATTTAAAGAATTGCAAGGATGCTTGCGGTGGCAATTCTTACCAGCCCCTGTTTCTTGAGGAAAATTTCATGAACTAAACATGCTGGGAATCTCTGTTTAATATAATGCCAGGCCTCCACCAGAACTGGACATTTTTGTATCGAAGGATGGTGATTAGAGCTGAATGCTAAAGTCGCCAACCTCTGGGCAACCTATGTAGTCTTTCCCTCATCCGTTTATCCTCTCAACAGCTTTGTGAGGAAGGCTGACTTGTTCAGGGTCACCCAAAGAGCTTCAGGGTTGAGTCTGGTTTTAAGCAGGTATCCAAATGGTAGTCCAGCACTGTTATGTCACACTGCTGGGCGGCGGCGGGTCTAGTAGACTTGGTAAAAGTCTACTAAATACATAGTCATAGTGGGTTGCCAAGTGCCCCCAAACGCCCAGTGACTCCGAAGGCCGAGTTTTTATATGCCTCTATTCTATAGGGGAGGGGGAGGTATTCAGCTTTTTGAGTCTGAAGCCAGTTTTCCAGACCATTCATATTATGCACTGAGAATCAGCCTGTGAGCCCATTCTCAAACTAATTCTTTAAGCCTGACTTTTCAACAATTGAAAATACAAGTCTGTGAAATCTTGTTTCTTTTTCCTGGTTCTTGTCTATGACTTACTATTTATTCTTGCATGAAGTAATTGAAAACCCTTGGGATGACGGCTTAATCCGCCAGCTTCTGTCTGAGGTGCCTCAGCCAATAAGTGCTTACTCAAATACTTTTGAATGGGAAGCAAACCTTCCGGTTCTGAAGCCTAAGGCTCGACTCAGATTGGGTAAGAGGCACACATAGTGCTTACTTAGTTTGTTTTTGTAACTTTGTTTTGGTGGGTGATACAAATGGTGAAAATTCTGAAAACTAAATGTTTGGGTTCATTGGATGTGTTCCAGGGCGGGGGAAGCAGCTGAAACCCAACATTGGTTTTGTTTGCATTCTGCAAACTTGGAGAAGTTTTTGTCTGTATTACTCTGAAGTAAATTAGGTGAGGGTTAGGCCCAGCCTGGGGTAAAGCCTAGCATGAACCAGTTTGCATGCATTGCACAATACCAAAATTATCATCAGAGCTGTGTGTGTCATTACGCTCCATCTATATCCTCTCAAGCAGAAGGATGGAGCGTAACAACAGGGTCTCAGTTAATTACTCTTAGTATTCCACAATTAAGAAGGGTACATTTACACATCAGTCTCCAATTCTGATATATTTATTTGCTTCACTATGTTTTCCCCTGGAATTAAATCCAAACAAATGGTGATCATATAAACTAAGCTTGTTATTCCTGTTTGGTCCTTGTATCTGTTAAACATCTTTGTTATGTTGTATGCTAATTTGCTGCTCACCTTCTACGCATATGTATGGACTAGTATTTATTTGTTTGTTTGTTTAGACTTACGTATATCTCGCCTAACCAGCACAAGCCAGCTCTAGGTGGCTAACAACATAAAATCAACAGCATACAGGGGTTAAAATCAGATCAAAATATACAACTAGACAATAAAATCACAACAGATGGCAGCACTACAAAAACTAACACCAGAAACTGGATTCTACATATTTCCGGCCAGGGGGCTTCCACCACAGATGTACCAGACAAGCGACTCACCAGCCGCCTGCTAAAGGCCATTCTCCCCGCCGGCGGCCCCAAAAGCCTGGCAGAAGAGCTCCGCTTTGCTGGCCCTGCGGAACTGCAAAAGGTCCCGCAGGGCCCTGATGTTCTCCAGGAGCTTGTTCCACCAGTAGGGAGCCGCCACCGAGAAGGCCCTATTCCTGGCGGTTGCCAACCTGGCCTCCCTCGGGCCAGGGAGGGTCAGATGGTGTTGAGTGCCTGACCGCAGTGCTCTCTGGGGTATATATGGGGAAAGGCGGTCCCTTAGGTAGGCAGGCCCCTTCCATAGAAGAAGAAGAAGACGACGAGATTAGATTTATACCCCGCCCTTCACTCACTTGGAGTCTCAGAGCGGCTTACAAACTCCTTTCCCTTCCCCTCCCCACAACAGACACCCTGTGAGCAGTGTTCCCTCTAAGCTGAGTTGGTGTGAGCTAGCTCACAGTTTTTTAGCCTCCAGCTCACAGATTTTTGCCTTAGCTCAGGAAGGATGGCTCCAGAGCAAACTGATTTATGCAACAGCCAAATTGCTCACTCACAACTTTCATGCCAGTAGCTCACCAAGTAGAATTTTTGCTCACAAGACTCCACAGCTTAGAGGGAGCATTGCCTGTGAGGTAGATGGGGCTGAGAGAGCCTTTTCCCAAGCTGTTCTTGAGAGAACAGCTGGTACAGAGCTATGGCTTGCCCAAGGTCATCCAGCCAGGTGCAAGTGGAGGAGTGGGGAATCAAACCCGGTTCTCCCAGATTAGAGTCCGCACACTTAACCACTACACCAAACTGGCTCCCATAACTTCCATCTCACTGTAACTTCCATTTCACTGTATCTGAAGAAGTGTGCATGCACATGAAAGCTTATATCATGAATAAAACTTTGTTGGTCTTAAAAGTGCTACTGGACTCGAATTTTGTTCTGTTGCTTCAGACCAACAGGGCTACCCACCTAAATGTATCATTATGGAATTATGGTTGCTAACTGGCCTAGAGAAAAATGTTTTGTCCCTTTAAAACAGGTTTAGTGAGATGTTAATCACCAGGTGGCTATTTACCTCTGTGCCTTGAATCTATATGGAATGTTCCTTCTACATTAAAACAAACAAAAATACAAATGAAAAAGTTAGTAAATCAGAGAGGCCATTTATCCTTGGATGTGCTAATTTAAAAAACAAACAAACCTGCAGCGAGTTTTACATGGGGAACATTAAAAAGAATTACCCCATCCTTACTCTCCGTCTGAATTTCTGCAGTCTTTCCTACCACCTCATTCTGTTGCTTGTGTAGATCAGATGTAATATTAGATTTTTAAAGAACAAAGTAGCTAGCTACCACTTCCAACATATGCTTTCTGTCTGACAAACACTTTCTAATATATGAACCAAGGCATAGCAGCTGGAAGCAATTTAACCTGTGTTCCATGGAATTCCTTTGGAGAATACTTTAAAAGGGCTGGAATGTTAACACCTGCCCCTTGCTGAAATGGATAATTTTTGCTGTGTTCGAAGAGATTCTATAACTTTCCTCCCTCTTCTACCTAAACTACATCAGGATCCACATCCTTCCACATTGACTGTTTACTTGGAGAAGGAGCTTTTGCACATGTCTATCAAGCCTCTATCCTTGACATAGCCAACCCAAGAAATAATCGGAAAGTGATATTGAAAGTAAGTGAGCTTGGTTCTAATTTTAACTGTTTCCCTAAAACCACACTATGCCAGGGGTGAGCAAACTGTGGCTCGAGAGCCGCATGCGGCTCTTTCATATATATTATGTGGCTCCTGGCAGGGTGGCTGGGGAAGCTAAATATCATTGGACAAATTAATATCATTATCAATATCTGCTTTTACCCTTTGTGTTATTATTTTTGGCAGTCTCATTTAATGTTAATAAAAAGCAAATTTGCTTATTTTCCAATAAAAGCAGGTATTTGTTCATGTCTTGTGGCTCTCAAAAATCTGATGTTTATTCTATGTGGCTCTTACAAGTTTGGCCACCCCTGTTCTAGGTGGCTCTTACGCTGAGCAAGGTTGCCCACCCCTGCACTATGCCATTGTAAAAAAGCCCTTTGAATAATACTGAATAGGGAAGTGCAAAAAAAAAATCTTTCAGTTTCAGTTCTATTGGACCCAAAAATATTGGTCTTGCCAATTCAAAATATCAATGTTATTCGGGTTTGGTTTTTTTCTGGGTTTCCAAATTTTGGGGGCCCATTGTTCTCTATGGGGAAAGTTTGCAGATGGCTGGGGGGGGCGTTCTTTTTAAAGATACAGACACCAAAATTCCCATAGAGATGCTGATGCCTGTCCTTTAAGTAACCCCCAAGTTTCAAGTGGATTGAACAAAGGTCCAATTTTATGGGCTCCTGAAGAGGGTAGTGCCCCCAGCTATTCACCAGGGCCAAAAACCATGCCTGCAAAGAGCAATCACTGAGAACCAACAGCAAGTCCAACAGAACCATGGCAGAACCCAGTAATCCCCAGTAGAACCACAAGCCAACATGCCAAGCCAAACAGAGCCAAAATCAAACCGTAGAATCTCTGCTGTGGAAACTGAAGGGGAGGCATTTATGCAAACCCAGCAGCACCAAAGGCAATGTTCAGAATGCCCAGCAGAACTAGTGCCACTGTGGCAGTGCAAACCCAACAAGGACTGATTCCCACTATAGCTCAAAGCTGAACTTTTTGTTTTGTAGGTACAGAAGCCTGCAAGCCCCTGGGAATTCTACGTAGCAACTCAACTGTCAGAAAGGCTTAAGCCAAGCCTGCGTCATCTTTACATCCATTTCTATTCAGGTCACTTCTTCCAAAATGGAAGTATTTTAGTTGGAGAACTTTACAGTTATGGAACATTGCTGGTAAGTCATAGAATCACAGAGTTGGAAGGAGCCACACAGGCCATCTAGTCCAACCCCCTGCTCAATGACATCCCTGACAAGTGTTTGTCTAGCTGCTGCTTAAAAACTTCCAGTGCTGGAGAGTTCACCACCTCCCTAGGCAGCTGATTCCACTGTTGCACAACTCTTACTGTAAAAAAGGTTTTCCTATTATCCAGCCAGTAACTTCCTGCCTTTAATTTAAACCCATTATTGTGAGTCCTATCCTCGGCTGCTAACAGAAACAATTCCCTCCCCTCCTCTAAGTGACAGCCCTTCAGATACTTAAAGAAAGCAATCATGTCTTCCCTCGACCTTCCCTTCTCCAGACTAAACATTCCCAAGTCCTTCCGCCTTGCCTCATAGGGCATGGTCTCCAGAACTAAAAGGACTGCCTACTTCCACATGAACCTCCCCAACCACTACAGTCATCTTTGGGGGGATGGCTTTGGGTGCCCCTATCATTTTGGTCTGGATGCATGTCAACCTGGGAAAGGGCCTTCTCAGTCATAGTCCCCAAATTATGTAATTCCCTTCCCAGGGAGATTTGTCTGTCCCCTTCTATCATTTCCTTCCACTGATGGGTAAAGACTTTTGTCTGGTGTTCCCTTATTGATTCTCATTGACCCTTCTTCCTCTTTGTGTGCTTTGTAGTGTGTGTGTGTGTATTTACTGTGTGTATTTACACACACACAGTCTTGTTTTAATGTTTTTTGTTTTAATGTTTTTACTGTTTGCTGTTTTACTGTTTAATGTTTTAATGTTTTTACTGTTTGCCAACCTTGGGACTAAGTTGGGTGGAAAGGCAGCTTCAAAATGTTTTAAATAACATATCATGTTCATGCACAGCTTCCATAGATTTTAGTTGGGCCAGGTACAAGAGAACTTCCTAGTGGATTGTGCTTCTACAGCTGAATTTTATGCATATTTACTCAGAAAGTGCCATTGTTTTGAATGGCTTACTCCTAGATTAGGTGTTTAATAGGAATATAGAAATGCTAATGTGTCTAAGCAATTTCTCCCCTGCTCTGTTTTTAGAACACCATAAATATATATAAAAAACTGCCAGAGAAGGTGATGCCCCAAGCACTGGTCATCTACTTTGCCATAAAAATTCTCCATATGGTTGAAGAGCTTCACAAGTGTGGAATAATTCATGGTGATGTTAAACCTGACAACTTTATTTTTGGTGAAATGCAAGTATTTCATTTTTTCATTTTAAAAAATGAAATCTTGTCTTGTCGCATTATGCTTTTTGCTAATAACCATCCTCCTTTTCAACACACAGGTTTTTGGATGATGACACATGTGATGTTGACAGCATGTCTCATGGCTTGACAATCATTGATTTTGGCCAAAGTATAGACATGAACCTGTTTCCTGATGGAACTGTATTCACAGGGAAGTGTGAAACATCTGGATTTCAGTGTGTTGAAATGCTGATGCACAAGCCATGGAATTACCAGGTACTTGTACATGTGGGTTACAAAGATTGTGTCTGTGTATAGATTTGTATAAACTGGGTCGTTAGCAGAATGTTTTTGCGGCTGTGATAACACACTTACTGACTGCCTCAATATTAACCTTCTGGAAAATGATTCATATTGGGATTATTACTGTTCATTCATGAGAGGCAGCATGCCAAAGTGCTAAAATTTTCTACGGTTTTTACAGTTCACTTCTCATTGTTGAGCCTGATCACTAGTAATATTTGACACTGAAAAGCTTTGTCCAAGGACTTAAGATGCAAGAGTATAGGCCCAAATGACTCTTGAAGAATGAATGTTTCATTCCTCCCTCGAAACTGTAAAGCTTTTTCTACAGCTGTCCCCTTTTCTGTTTTATTTTTTTCAGACTGATTATTTTGGAATTGCTGGAACAGTGTACTGCCTGCTATTTGGCACGTACATGAAAGTTAGAAATGAAGAAGGAGTATGGAAGCCTGAGGGTGTCTTCAGGAGGTTGGTTTTCAAGTGCTTTTAAAGGTTTTTTGTCTTCTGTTAACATTTCAACACTGTCTTTGCTGAAGAATCCCCGAGTATTGCAGAAGATTCTGAAGCATAGAGTTTACTTGAGATATTGGCCAGGCTTCCCAATTGGCCTGTGTGAATGTGATTCTCTCTTTGCACCTCTGTACTTCAGAGGAAGCTTGATAGTGGTATACAAATAGTAAAAGCAGAGCAAAGCTCATAAAGTGAGATCTCCTACTCAACTATCCAGCTGTAGTCCACTGAGCTACTCTAGTATTCTGCCCCTGGCAGTCTGGGAACTGTCATGAACTCCACCAGGGACAAGTGGAGATCTGCAGCGGGAAGGGGAAATTGGCATACACCCCCCCACACACACATGCCAACATCATTGCCACTCTGCTAGTCTAACTACCATTATAAACTTGGGCTGTAGGATGGATTTAACCATTTTAAGGAAGGTTTTATTTCTGGCACCTCAGCTGTGTCTATTTGGGGTTGTTTCTAATTTATATGTATCGATTCAGATACAAAAAGATATGATAAAACCATATTTATACAATCAGCTACTTAAAAATCCAACAAATGATTCTCCATGCAGTGATTTACTTGAGCCTAAAACCAATAAGTAGTAACAAAACACTCACAACTCCCAAGTATTAATGGTATGATAAAATAAAAAGCTCCCTCATGGATCACTGCCTTGACGTGGCGAGGGGGCTTGCACGGTTCGATGAGGCTGTGGGCTATACCATGGAGGGCCACCCAGGACAGACAGGCCACAGCAGAGAACTCAGACAAAGTGTGATCCACTGGAGAAGGAAATGGCAACCCACTCCAGTACCCTTGCCAAGAAAACCCCATGGCAATCAGTCAATCCTAAAAGAAACCCTGAGTGTTCCCTGGAAGGCCAGATACTGAAGCTGAAGCTCAAATACTTTGGCCACCAAATGAGAAGGGAGCACTCACTGGAGAAGACCCTGATGCTAGGAAAGACTGGAGATCAAAGAAGAAGGATGAGAGTGTTATCGATGCAACAAACATGAAGTTAAGCAAATTCTGGAGCACGATGGAAGACAGAAGAGTCTGGTCCATGAGGTCATGAAGAGTTGGGCTTGACTGTGAGACTGAACAACAAAAATAAAAAGCATCATTATGGAGCAGGAGAGATTCTCAAGACACCTTCTGATCAGATCAGCCTAGTGAGCTTGAAGGTTTTGCTTTTTCTTTCAAGCCTTTCTTTCATGTCTTCACATGAAGGTAGGTTTTGTTGGGGGGGGGGCTGTATGGGGCATCTCAGCTTAGAATGCCTTTTGGATTTATTTGTAAGGCTACCAGGAATATAGGTCTGGCATTCTCATTAGTCTTAACACCTGATTTAAACTAAAACTTTGAAATCTGGAAGTTACTAGACGATAGCAGCCAATTCTTGAGTCTTTTGTTGCAATTTGGGGGCGTAAAAAACTGAATAGGAAATTTCAGTTCCACTCCTAAAGAGGTAACATCAGATTTGTAGGCCTTCTCTGAAATGGAAGCGGGGGGGGGGGGGGGGGGAGAGAGCTCAGAACTGCAGATGGCCCTGGTTTGCTCTCTGAGCTTAGCATTTGAAAATTCATGGAATGAAGCACTTGCTCATGGGCATGTAGCTTTATAGCTGCTTTCTATCATTTTTTCAACACATTTCTAATAAGCATTAAAAATAAATGGCTGAATACGTATAAACAGACATAACACCCCAAAACAGGGTGGAGGCAAGCCAAACAAAAGTCTTCAGTAGAGGAAGACAGACAAATTTCTCTGAGGGGTGCGTTCCAAAGTTTCAGTGCCACAGCAGAGAAGGCCCTTTCTCAGGTTGCCACCCATCTAGCCTCACTGGCAGGGTCACCCAAAGCAAGCCCTCCACATTAGACTGGGGTGGACAGGTAGGTTCATATAGAAGAAGGCAGTCCTTCTAGTTACTCTTGGGAGTACTCCCTTGGTGGGGGGAGACTCCAGTGATTTTTTTTTTTTTTGGCTCGGTGGGAACCAGCATTTGCCCTAGAAATGTTAACAGTGGGGTATGGCATTTTTGTGTTAAGAGATAATTAAGCTGATTCTTTTTACTCTTATGCTTCCTTATCTAGGTTTCCACATGCAGAAGTTTGGAGTGACTTCTTCCACACTTTGCTGAATGTACCTGACTGCAAGCATCTGCCCTCTTTGCTTGCTTTACGGGCAAGACTGAGAGACTTATTTCTGAATACTTATGCTAACAAAGTAAAGGTGCTCCGTAACAGGCTTGCAGTGTTGCTTGTGGAAAATAAACGTTCCCGTAAATAAACTCATAAACCCTCAGACCTCATTGGAGAAATAAAATCTCTTCACAAGAAATGTACAAGATTTCATCAAAGCTACAGCTTGAATAATGTCTGACAAATTGTACAAAGTGGTTAAGGTTAAATGACGCAGTTAATCTTTTAGTTTTAAATAAAAACAACCTGAAGAGCTTTGATTCACAAAAGAGCTTTCTGGTAGTCTTTAAGATACCACTGGAATTGTTTAATTTTGCTGCTACAGATTAATGTAGCTATCCCTTTGGATTTACTACTCTCAGTGTTTCATCTAGGAGACATGAGGAAACAGGTAAGTGGAAGCCAAGGACAGGGCAACTGCTGTGGAGATGCAGCTAGAAGAAGGGAAATAGTGAAGCCCTCCATTTGCCAGACTGGGGTCAAGCTAATCCCCCCTGTGAGGTCACTAAAGAATAAACATAAATTAGAATGGTTCCATCATGGTGCATGTGGGAAGGGGGACTGCAAGTGGCTACCTGTAGATGTCCTCAGCAGGACAGTAGCAGCTCTTCGGCACCCTTTCAGGTTGGAATGCTGCCGGAGTAGTTTCCCAGTAGGGAACTTGTAGTGTACATTTCATAAACATCTCAGCTGCTGGATTTTTTTTTTTTACAGTATGAAGTCTGTTGCACTCAGACCTGCTCATGTGCACTTGTTTACATAGGGATGTAGTGTTTGCCAGCAAGGAAGAAAGATGCACCCCATCATTCATCTATCAAGCATGTACACACAGCACTATGTCTATACATAGCTTTTTATTTTCCCCACATCTTGTTTCACAATGCCTCCACAAAAAGTTGCTGGTTGTAAACAACGTTACAAAGTACAGACATTTACACAAGTTAATACTATGTTTCATGCCAACAGTCTAAATAGTCAAGCATTTTAGACACATTCAGTGTGCTTCCCTTTATTAAAACTGTATTTTTCATGATTTATATACATTTTTTTTAAAAATTGATCATTATGGAATGTTTGATTCTTTGGAGAAGTCATGGACCAGGGCAGCAATACCTCTTTTCACTGTAAGTGGTAGATGGGCCTTGCAGTAACTTTGAAGCTTGTACCCAGGAAGCTGCAGAATGGTCTAGAAAGCTGGTCCGGCCACTTCCAGTAATTCCCTTCATTCTCTAGTTCATGCAGCATTGTCAAAGGTTGGGTTCTTCAGGTAAATATCGTCTGCAGAAAGGTTTAAGATCTCATCCAGTGAAGGACCTTCTTCTTCTGGCGATATTTCAGCTTCAAACATGCGTTGGAGTAAAGCATCCACTGTCCTGTATCCTGGGGAAGAAGATCCACCTGAATTTCTCATTCTTTGTGTGGCTGACTGTAAATGGATAGGGGGTCTCTTACTTGAAAGGGTCACTGTCCTCACTAATAATACCATGCAGATAGAACCATGATTCACCTATAACCTGTACTGCAAAGTCTGGATATAAATATACAGGATTCACCTGCTTAGAGAAGTCTAGTTCTTTCTCTTCTAGTTTGGAAGTTATCTTGTGGAATTCCACAGGGTGTGGTTTTATCCCCCATGTTATTCAACCTCTATGTAAAGCCTTTAAGAGAAATCATTCATAGCTTTGGAACTGGATGTCATCAATAGGCAGATGGCATCCAGCTTTACATCTCTGTCTCAAAATCTCCTGAGGATACAGTAAAAGTCCTGAGCTGTTGCTTGACTGCTATGTTTGAATGGCTGAAAGCAAATAAATTGAAGCTAAATCCAGATAAGGCAGAAGTTAGGCCAGTTGGGAAGGCAGAACTCTGAAAGGATCTTGTGCTTCCCACTTTGGATGGGGTTCAGCTGACTGTTGCTGACTCAGTTTAAGAGACTTGGGGTTATACTGGATCCAGCAGGACTTGGAGAAGCAAGTTAATGCAGCTGCAAAAAATGCTTTCTTCCAGTCTGGCAACCTGGAGCCATGCCATGGTAACGTTGAGACTAGGCTATTGTAATGCACCCTACATAGGTGTCCCCTCAAAGTCAATTTGGAGACTGCAGCTTGGTGGAACATGGTTTTCTCTTCCATTATCAGTTCATTGGCTGCCCATTAATTACTGGGCTCAGTTCAGGGTGTTGACTGTCACAGATGAAACTTCATGACCTTGGTCCTTATCTGTATGACCTCTTTCCCTATGCTCCACTACAACAGCTTCACTCATCTCACAGCACAGACTTCTGCAGATCCCATCCTGCAAATGGGCAAAAATCGATAACCGCCTGTACTTCTGCATTCTCTGTTGTGGCCCTCTCCTTATGGATCGGCCTCCCTACTGAGGTCAGGAAGGCTCCCGCTCTCCTGCATTTCCACAAACTGCAAAGTGGAATTATTCAAGAAAACTTTTTGCACAGGTCAAGAGAACTGTGCTGTAATGAAATAGTCAGAAAGTTGCACCGGTAAAGGGATAATGACTAACCTATATCTCTGTATTGCTTCTAATCACTGTAAGTATGCTCTAGGCTAGGTAGTTTCTGGACCACTTCATGTATCACATTTAGTGAGACACTGGCGGAGCACCTGATTGGCATGCAGAAGATCCCAGGTCCAATCCCTGGTATCTATAGTCAAAAGACCAGGCAGTAGATGATGTGAAAGACCTCCAGCTGAGATTCCGGATATCCATTTGCCGGTCTGAGTAAACAATACTGACCTTGATGGACCAAGGGTCTGACTCGGTATAAGGCAGCTTCATATATGTCCATATATCTATTTGTTCTGTTTCAGCTATGTTTGAGATTTCTGTAGTTCAAACCCTATTGTATCGTTCACTGGAAGTCCAATCTTTTTAACTATACTTAATCTGCCTTGAGTCTTAGGGTGAAAGGTGGACTATAAATAGCTAAATAATTATTATGAGACCTGGTACCTTAAAGTTTATCCTTTCATTGCAAAAGTAAGATCTGTGGAAGCAGAGATGACAGTCACTACAGCCAATGCACAGTAGTGACTAACTTGGATGCTGATAACATACAACAGGCCTGCATTGCAAAGAGAGTGGGCAGGACAGGAGATACAAGATGCAGGCCTGTGCTGCTCCATACCCTCTTTCAGTGAGTCTATTCTACTTTTTTTTTTTTGTTATTGCTACACCTACCTCAAGTGTTCTTCCATTCTGGGGAAAAGGAGAATGGCTTGGCCCTATTTTAGTAGTTAAGAGACAAAGCTGTTGAAAACAGAGCTCCAGGGGTCATTTTGAGCAGGAGCTCAGGGGAGCTCAGCTGTGGGAGTTGGTGCCAGCCCCCCCCCCCCGGGGGAATGCCTGCTTGTGTCATGGCTGCAGCAAAATGGCCCTGCCCCCTGGAAAGGTCCTTGTTCCTCTGACCAGCCTTCTGAAGGCTTCAGCCACCACTGAAGCTATCCTCCCAGAATAGTGGTATTTCTGAGGCTTGGATTAGTAGCTATCCCCTCTCTGCCAGCTCTCTGTCTCTCTCTTTCTCTTCTTTCTTTCTTGCCTTCTGACATACTTCTGGTGATATCAGGGGGTGTGGCATATGCTAATAAGCTATGCTAATGAGCTCCTGGACCTCTTTTTCTGTGAAATGACCCCTGCATAGTTCTAAGTGTGGAATGGTGGTTAGAGTATCAGGCTAGGAGCTGGAAGGCCCAGTTTTGAATCCCCACTCTGCAAGGGGAAGGTTGCTATTTTTCTCTCTTCTTAACCTTGCTCACAGAATTGCAGGGATAAAATAGAGGGGAGAAAGATAAGCTATGGGGTTGGGTTAGTCCCTCACTAAGGAGAAATGTGGGGTATAAAACTTAAATATGGCAAGAGTTAAAGCTCGATTTGAACAGTTGGTTTACTATGATACTTGCATTTTTTTTTAAAAAATCCAGACATTGTATCAAAGATGGTGACCAGATGTTGGCTTATCTGTACAAGACATTGGCTTATCCATAACTTGGAAGTAGTTCTATTTGATACATTCTCTTTAAAAATTACAGAATGGGAAAGATTCCAAAGAGGGCTTCTTGACAGCATACACTCACTTTTTGAAGCAATTTTGAACATCAGCCCTTTAGGTTTCTTCTTTGTCGCTGTCCCTTCTTCACTTCCGAGGTCATTTTCACTGGTTTCCATGTTGTCTATCAGCTTGCCATCCAATAGTTCTTCCCTGAAAAGAAGCCATCCGTCAAGGAATCATGAGACACACCAGCCTTCTTGATATATTTCTCCCAAAGGCTGGAGGTCATTTATTTGCCATTTGGTGTTACCTACTCTCCCTTTCTCATTCCCCTCTCATAACATAGTCAGTAACAGGCATTAAAAAAAATGTCTGTCTGTCTGAGGTAGCCGCAACTGGCTCACAGATACCCCTTGGTATATATTTTCCCTATAGCAAAAACAGGGTTGCTGTATTTTCACATACCCTTCTACCCACATGTGGCATTTAAACTATCCTGACATAGCATAATTCTACAACGTCACAGTGGTTTTGCAGAGTAATGCTGGGATTCTTTTACTTAGAAAGCCCATACAGTTCATACAAATGCATGTAGATAAAGCCATGCCTGGAGGGACAACCAATCTCTTCAGAAAGTTCCTCCCCATCCTGATTTTTAGGAGTGGGGTAACCCTTGCTGAAGACATATGAGCCCCACCAATCACAGCCAGGCAGGAAAAAAAAAGATATAGTAGTTGGAAGGGGATGGCAAAGGAAGCCAGGAATCAAAATTGCTCTTCCCGCCCCATGTCATGGTACACCAAACAGCTGCTTGTGCTTTGAACCAAACCTGCCAATCCTTTCAAAACCACAAAAAACTGTGCCTAGGTCAGAATAGGCACACAGACAGCCCCACAGTCTTAAACAACAACTCACCCACAACAATACAACATCTAACATGGACACTAGTACCAGTCACTGGGTTGCAATAAACCCAGGTGCTAACTTTGCTACCACATATACCCAGACAACACAATCACTGGACCTAACAACATCAACTACAACATCTCACACCCATATACTTGCTCATCTTCTAACTTTGTTTATGCCATTAAATGCCAACAATGCCCTTTGGTTCTCTACACAGGGCAAACAGGTCAAACCCTACACCAAAGTATAAATGGACACAAATCTAACATCAAGAAATCACAAGACTGAGAAATCCATAGGAGAACACTTCAGCCTTCAGGACATTCAGTGGGTGACCTCAAAGTAGCTGTTTTATTGCAAAGGAACTTCAGGAACAGACTAGAAAGGGAAATTGCTGAGCTGCAAGTTACTATAACATTCAGAACAATTGAACCCCCTGGACTTAACAGGGTTTCTTATCTCACTACATATGCTAATCTCATTCAGTCCTTGCATCTTTATTCTCACCAGAAGGGCTGTACATCCCCTTTATTTTATTTCTTATTTGGAATAGTAGATTAGAATGGTAGATTGGAATATATTTCTCTGGCCTGGGGACAGAGGGGATACTCTACACAGCCAATCACCCCACTTCAAAGAAGAGGATGCTGTAAGGTTGCCTCCATGCTTGAGAGGAGACAGATGGAGCATAATGGCAATGTCTCAGTTAATTACTCTCAGCATTCCACAATTAAGAAGGGTACAGCAGCTCATCAATCTCCAATTTTGATATATGTATTTCCTTCACTATGTTTTTCCCTGGAATCAAATCCAACAAATGGTAACAATCTAAACTAAGCTTGTTATTCTTAAACATCTTCATTATGTTGTGTGCTAATTTGCTGCTCACCCTCTACCTGTATTTATGGACTGGTAACTTTCCATTTCACTGTATCTGAAGAAGTGTGCATGCACACAAAAGCTTATACCCTGAATAAAATCTTGTTGGTCTTAAAGGTTATGACTGAGTAAACTGTTTTACTGTATGTTGAGAGTGCTTCCCCCCTGAAGACATCAAAAGGGGGGAAAACTCAGCAGTCACTGACAATATGGCTGTTATCCCAAACAACCGCTGCAGATGTAAGCCATAGTTATTAAGGACCACAGCTTGTAAAAAGTGGTTTAGATCATGAGATGTGGAAAGAGGACAGAAACCACAGTACAGACTCATACACAGCAAAGTTAACCTAGGGGTGGTTAGTTATCAGCTGATTTCATAGCTGGGAACTAGGCACAACCAGAGGTTATTCTTCAACCATCAGTAGCATTGGGAGCAGAGACACATTTACTTACTCCTGGATCCCTACACCGAGTTCTTGGATTTTCTTTTCGATGGCAGTTTCTACTTCACTCTTTTCAAGGGAATATTCCACAAAAAAAGCTTCCAGAATGAATGCTACAAAGATGCTAAAAAAATCAAGTCAAGATGTTGTGCACTGCATTGTATTTAACATCCTCCCATTCTTCTTTTCCTCTCCATTCCTACACTCAATGCATGAAAGATTTCCTGGCCTACACAGTTCAGATAATTCACATATTACAAAATAAAGCCTCAGGTTAGGGGAAACCCCTCAGAATACTGATGACAATATGTTTGCATGACATATAATCCCAAGCATGTCTAGGGATACTCAAACAGCCACCAGTTTCGTTTACCAGTAGCTAGCAGAGAGCCAGCTTTCTGACTGGCCGCTTGTGCCGGCTTCCCAGGCCTTTCAGGGACACAGGGAGAAGCTTGTAGGGGAGAAAAGCTGATTGCCGGTGATTAGTCTCCCCGAATCCCTACCTTGCAGGAACATGAGATGTTTGGGCTGACGGAAAAGATGCTAATGGTTTCTGTTCTCTTAGCTAAGGGTGGGGATAGAACATTAGTGATCAGTGTCATTCATTTATTCTAGGAAGTCTACATAAGCGCCTAGGCTTTTAGACAAAATAATAAAAGCAACCAGTTTTTCATCTGCCAGTTTCTTGTCCCCCACCCCCAGCAAGCATGGGGATGAGATAGATTCATAGAGGATAGGTCTATCAGTGTCTACTAGCCATGGTGACTGAGGGGCATTTCCACATTCAGAGGAACTAATCTTCTGAATCCCAAGCAAGCAGCATCAGGGGAAGGTCTCTATGCCCTGTTGCTGGCCACTGTGCCATACAGGATTCTAGACTAGATGGACCATTGGTCTGATCTGGCAGGTCTCTTCATAAATTCTTAGGGCAGTCAGAAGGGATCAGCTTCTATTCTCCCTATTGCAAATGGGGAGGTGAGAAGCTGATCTGTTCCCCCCACCAAGATATGGCAGGGAAGCAAAGCACATTGCTTCTCTCCTTTCCCCTCCAGGCTGGATCCCTAGCCAGCAGCAACAAGTATATGCACAGCATTAAACAATACATGCAAACTAATGAAATAATCAGCACAGGACTTACTTAATAATCATAATAACCACAACAATATGAAAGGTGATAAAGAACAGCTTTGCAGCCTCATGAGACACAAGGGCAAATCCACTGGCAAGGAGTACAAAGTCAAGGTCAAGCACTGCACATGTTTAGATGCTGTTTGGCTGAAGGTACAAAGACTATCACCTGCCTCCCATTCTCCCCCAACAGCACTTCTGAGCCCCACCTATTCTGGGAAAGCAGTGGCTCCAGCACATGGGGCTTAGCTAAGGGTGGATGGCCCTGGTTTTGGTAATCTTTTAGTCCCCTCCAAATCCTTTTTTTAAAAAAATGACGTTTGTATGTCTACAAAGGATATCATGCCACTGGTTGACAACAGTGAGTTCCATTAGAACAATGAAAGATGACACAATATTGTTGAAATTGTTCTTGCAATATTTGGAATGGGCAAATGCAGAGTCCTTCAGAGCGGGGTTTCCGCAGTATGAGGCATGCTGTGTAGTGGTGTTTCCAGCAAAGAATTGGACCTTCCCTTGGAAAATTTCCATCCCAACAATGGCAAAGATATAATATACCACCTAATAGGAAAGAGAAGGACATCTAATTACCATGGGCATATTACATATTAAACATACAGTAGGTAAATCAAGAATTATTAAGGCCAGTCCACATTACTGAGTAGGTATATTTGGCCAGTTCTCTTGATTACCTGTCCCAAGAAGCCAATCACTGAGCACCCTCTGCTTCTACAAATCTAGGATGCCATTGCAGCAATCCACACATACCATTCTAGGTACCATAATCCTAATTCAGGGTGCTAGTCACTTCAGCTACAGTGGCCAAAATTACGCATTGCATGCATAGAATCAATGCATATTTACTTTATGGGAAGCACACCAAGTCCTTCACACTTTTCCCAGTGTCTTTGTGTGAACACCACAGAAATTAAGGTGAGAATTTTCTACGCATGTCTGGCTCTACCCACCATGAGAAAGCATGGCTCTGCTTCCTAATCTGAAAGAACAGTTCTAGGGTACTCCCAAAAGACTATATGATTTGGTGGCAGAAGAAACGTTTTTGCATGCAGAGAGTCTGAGACTCAGTTTCTAGCATCTGTGTTTAAAAAGGTATTGGACAGGAGGGCTGAGAAAGACCTCTGCTTGGCTGAGACTGAAAACAGCCACTGTCATTTGGAGCAGATTATACTTGATGCAGCAATCCATGTTAAGGCTTCATATAGTCATATGACTTTACAAGACCCTCCTGAGGGGAAAGTAGCATTTTAGATTTGCCTTTCAAGAAGAGGAAAGAATGGTACTGAGAAGATTCAGCCTTCCGGAAAGCCCAGCATGGTTGGGGCTTTTTTAAGCACAATGTACAACTCTGGACTTTTTACACATGACTAAAAGAGAACATTTACTATGTTGATTTGTTGAAGCCATAAAAGGTAGAGTCTGAAGCTTGTAGTTTAGGAAGAACAGAAATAAACAGCTGCTCACCAAAGCCAAGCCACCAAAGGTCAGCATTGTAGGTACAATGTTTATGAGTGTATTCATGATGACACGGAACCTAAAAGACAACACAATGGAAAAGATGTGCCCAGTGTATTTTGTCCCAGAAGAGGCGTACCTCACCTCACTGGAATAACTTTCTGTCACAAAGATATAGCTGGTAATTTAAATGGGAAAACAGCAAGAGGAACTATATGGCAGGAAGTCCAGCTGACATCTTCCCCCCACCCCCATTCACTCAACTGTGTCTTACTAAAAGTGGCAAATCCACTTATTCCTACCAAACTTGCCCCAACTTCACTACACACTGAGTTTGTGCATAGCTCTTACTTCAGAGCTAATGAACAGCTTACCTTTGTATGCTGTCGATAATCCGTATGAGCCTAAGAACTCTTAGAATGAACACGATGTCTAGTACTTGTTGGCTGTTGTATACAGTGACTAAGGAGGAAAAAGAAAAAAGGGCATTAACTATCATGTGAAGTCCTCCCCAGTAGCTCATATATTTGACCAACCTTATCTCAGTGTCAGTGAGAAAAGTTTCATGAAAAGTGGCCCCATTACCTTATAGCCAGACATTCTAATTTATTGCAGATTAAGTGCTCCATACAACTTGCCATATTTTATCAACTGTTCTTATTTGAATGCCTGTCATATTCTAGAAGAGGAATTCTAGGATCCTGGAGTAAAGATTCCTCTACCCAGTTTGGTGTGAGAGCCAGTTTAGTGTAGTGGTTAAGTGCGCAGACTCTAATCTGGGAGAACCGGGTTTGATTCCCCACTCCTCCACTTGCACCTGGCTGGATGACCTTGGGCAAGCCATAGCTCTGTACCAGCTGTTCTCTCAAGGACAACTTGGGAAGAAGCTCTCTCAGCCCCTTGGGAAGAAGCTCTCTCACAGGGTGCCTGTTGTGGGGAGGGGAAGGGAAAGGAGTTTGTAAGCCGCTCTGAGACTCCAAGTGAGTGAAGGGCGGGGTATGAATCCAATCTCTTCTTCTTCTTCTTCTTCCCCCGTGGACAGAAGCCCAAAGACACTACATCCCCTACCACCCCTGATATTGAGCTCTGCTCCCTACCCAATCCCTCGCCCAACATCTTTTCTAATTCACTCTGGGGACCAGATGGAATTGTATGTTATATTTAAATATTTAGATCGCAATATATTTGGTGACAAATGAATTCTGTTTTTGGGGGGAGGGGATTGCTCTAAGTTGTTCCAAACATGTGAATGGGATATAAATTTCCCACCCCTACTATGGAAGAGGTTTTCCAGAGACAAGGTAATGGTTTACCTGTACAACCACCAAGATGGAAGTGGAGACAGATGGGAAAGAAAAAAGGAAAAGATTTCAGAGGGAGCAAGGAGCCAAGGGAAGGAAGGGACAGGCACTGTTGCCTGTAGCTCTCGGCCCTAGGGCAAAATAGGGCAGAGCTGAGAATAAATGTGTTCCCTCCCCCACAGGTTCTCACAAGAGCCACTGGTGGGGTTGCCGTCTCTGGGTTGGGAAAAACCTGGAGATTTGGGGGGTGGAGCTTGAGAAGGGCAGGATTTGAGGAGGGGAGGAACTTCAGTGGGGTATAATGCCATAGAGTCCACCTTCCAAAGAGACCATTTTCTCCAGGTGAACTGAACTCTGTCACCTGGAGATCAGTTGTAATCCCTCCAGCCACCAGCTAGAGATTGGCAACCCTAGCTATTAGGGATAGAGTATCTCAAGCCACCATTCTTTTCCTGTGACAGACCTCCAAGGCCAAAGCTAAAGATCAGGTTCAGAACCACAGGATAATCCTGTGCCAATTTCATTTTGGCCACTCAGACTGGTGGAAAACAAACACTTTGCCCATTAGAAAGTTACACTCAGAAAATGGACTGCCTGCCTCATGCTGTCTGAGGAGCCATGGTCCAGGGGGCAGGAGCCATGCTTCACATGCAGAAGTTCCCAGATTTAGTCCCTGGCATCTCCAGTCAATAGGATCTGGCTCAAATTATACAAGATGCTGAAGTTCCTTGTTTTAAGGAACAAATTGTTTCTCTTTGAAAGCAGAAGCTGTGTGGGGAGTCTAATTTAGAAGGGACTGCATCCTTCTACCCCCATGTTGCTCTTTGCACCCACCTATAATCCCCCTTCAGGACTGGTATTTGTCCTATTGGAACAAAGATCCAGGCAATATGCTTATGCACAACCCCGCTGCCAGCTTATCTAGATTGCTTATCTAGATTGGTTCCTTTTGGTGGAGAGTGTTGCACTGGAGGCTTATACCGATTTTATATATCATTTGCTTTATTTATGTGCACTGGTAGAGCACAGAGATACTCTTTACAGAGCAGCAGATCTGCTACCCAACATCAGATGCTTAGAGATTCTGCACCCCAAGGTACTTCAGCTAACTGACAGCAGTTGCTCTCCCTTTTTGCATCTAAAATGGTGTTTCCTTTCACGCAGGCACCTATCTGTCTATTCCCTTCAGCCAAGTAGTGGTAGTGGGGTGGTGGTGGTCATATCTCCCAACCACTGATGGGCTGTTTGAACGTAGCCACTAAAGGCAATATCTATTGTTACAGAGCTTATTCTTCTTTATGTCACATAAGATACACTGAGGGCCAAATCAGACATACCTGGTTCCCACATTTATAAGGTGCACAGAGGGGTGGGGCTGATTTAGAAAGGGAGTGTGATGCAAAGGTGGGGAAGAAGAAGAAGAAGATGATGAAGAAGAAGAATTGGATTTATACCCTGCCCTTCACTCAAGAGTCTCAGAGCAGCTTACAACCACCTTTCCCTTGTCTCCCCACAACAGACACCCTGTGAGGTGGCTGAGAGAGTTCTGAGAGAACTGCTCTTGAAAGAACAGCTCAGAGAGCTATGACTGACCCAAGGTCACCCAGCTGGCTGCATGTGGAGGAGTGGGGAATCAAACCCGGTTCTCCAGATTAAAGTCCACCACTCTTAACCGCTACACCAAACTGGCTCTCCACCCTAGCATGAAATGGTCCAGAGGAGCCATTATTCCCCCATGGGGAAACCTGTGTGCCCTGATTAGCATAGCTAGCTGTTCAAATTGGGTACCTTTGATTTTACCCACACAGTGAATAGTGGCCTGCCTCAGAGTGCCTGAATGTCTGGTGTGTTTTTGGAAACACAAGGCTCAAACTCTGGAGCCCTTGGTAAAAAAAAAGGCTAAAGAGATCACGATAGTACCGGGAATGGAGAAGAGTTTTCAGCTTGCTCACTGCATACTTCCCCAAAGAAAAGATCTGGATACATGCATTGCTTACCTGATTTAAGTGTCGTGTTGAGCACTGTCGCTATCAAGGCAGCAATAATTATAAAAGTATCAAACCTAAGAAGGAGGGAGGATGACATGTTAGAGAAAGTGTGGCAGCAATATTTTGAGCCCCCTGCCTTAACAGTCTAGACAAAACGGTGTTTCTAGCTGGTGGGACACAGGGCTGGGAAAGAAGGCAGTCTCAAGTCAGTTGGATTGGGGTACCATATCTTCAGACTCCCCCTGGCCCCAAGGGAGGGACCATTGTTTAGGCTGCACCCTTGTGTTATGTAGCCAGTGCTTCTTTGCAAAGTGGGGTCAGTGATTTCAGAGGGGCAAGTGCTCAGCCCTTCCCCTGTTCACAGTTTATTCCCCGCATTCTCCCCCCTCTGCTGCTTTTTGCTCAGTTAAAGTACCAGACTAGTACCGGACAGGAAACACGGGTCTAGAATCCCAAAGTTTGTATACTGATGATCAGGAAAGCAACAGGTGAGGGAAATGGTTAAAGCACCCTCCTTCCCAGCAGAGCATCTCATCTTGAAGCTACTTAGCAGAATACAAATGGCAACTGATGATTCAGTGAAATGTGGTTCCAGCTTTAGTGACACATATAAAGTTGTGGGTTCAAGGTTCAGCAAAGCATCTATTCAACTTAACCTCAGCAAGGTGAATGCAGCCTGCTTCTCCTGGACTGTGGCCTGCCTGGTGCTCAACAACCCTCCTGGTTTTGTGGTTCCAAACAAGTGCAAGCAGAGTCCAGTGCCTGGGCCACCATACATGGATGACCCTTTACCTGTGGGCTCACATATTATGCACACTTCATTCACATAGCACCAAGTAACTGAATTCAAGCAATCTCATATAGGACGTTTAAGCATTGCTTTCTTCAAGTATCCTAGCTTTAGATACCAGGAAAGCAAGATGAAGGGCCCATAGCCTTTCACATAAACAATATTTGAGGTTCAGTTCTTGGTATCTCCTGCTGAAAAAGATTTCAGGTGACAGGACGGGAAACATCTCAACTTCAAGAGCATCTGCTAGTTAGCAAGAGCAAACCAAAGTAGGCTAGACAGACCCAAGCAAGCTTTGACTCTGTACATCCAATTTGCCATGAAACAAATCCAGTCTGCTGAAATTCACATTATCACCAACTAGCAATATGAATATTTAACTATCAATCCTGCTGTCAATTTTGAATTTTTCTAAAACTGTGTCCCCTTAGCATCAAAACTGGATTATAGGAATTTGAGGCTAAGTTTTCTCAAGTGGTAAACAAAACTGGAAATACTGTTCCAGCTCTTAAAATTAGGCCTTTTGGAAAGCTAAGATAAATTTCTAGAAATTTAAGGGCCCAAACACCAAGCTCTCATAGGACAGCAAATCACAGAAAGTCTCTTCAGGAAGAGACCCGTCCCTGAACCAGAGAGGGTAGGAAAGTATAGGGGAAGAGGGAGAGTGAAATCCCTTCTAAAAGGAAAGTCACCTCCTCCCCAAGGGGAGTTTTGCAAAAGAGCCACTTCCCTTATTAAGTATTGAGTCAGGAGGTGATGAATCCAACAAACACGCTTTTATTTATAACATCGTTCAGCTCAAAAGACAGCTCAGGAAGAGCGGCACTCTAATTTATATGGTTCTGTCAGCTAACTATAAACGAAGTAACTATGTACAAGCAATATGACTGGACCTAAGCAGGGCTCTGTGATTTGTTCCCTCGATTGACTTCAGGACCAATGGGAGTCTTTATTATGCCGCCAATGGGAAGGAGGGAGTCATGATACCCGAGCCCTGACCATGCAATGCAATAACCATTAATAGACAACCTCCCTGTTCCCTCACAATTGTTTGGCTCTTTGTCAGCTCTTGCACTTCTCCCCCACTACCACCTTTAGCAAAAGGGTATCCCAGCAAAGATCACCCAACTATTATATATCCTTATCCCCTCCCCGGAACCCTTATGCTTAACAAAAAGAAAAAAGCTACTATCTACTTTTGAAGTACCAATGATTAATTGAGAAAGATTTTCCAGAACTGAGCAACTGGCCGTGGGTGGGAAGAAAGAAAAAATGTTTTCTGGCAAACCATTTCCCTTCTGCACATTAGAAACTCAAAATTATCCAAGTTCCACACAGTTTTATAGAAAAACAGTTGTGACATTCACATTTTTATCCATATGCTTTAGATGTTTTGCAAGCCATTTAGCTGAATCTTGCCCAGGTTTATTTATTTAGTTGGAATGTTACTTAATGCTTAAAACATCTGGCAGGAGAAGGGGAAGAAAGGCCACATACAGCCAAATTTGGGGGGGGGGGGAGTCTGATACTCATGATCTCTTTGGCTTCAAGAAAAAATGCTGCATCAAGACACAGACTCTTCCTGAGCAATCAGCAAACTGTTAGTGACATCCCCTGAGCAGCGAGAAGTTCCAGAGGCAGCCTAAAAAGACTTCCCCTTCTTTTGGAGAGAAAAACACTGGAGGATTGGGCCAGTCTTTGCTTGTATTATTTGAAAATGAATGGCATTATAAAGTACAGTAAAAGCCAAGTCCTAAAAGTCCACAGTTGTGCACCAGATTCCCAAAAGAAGCACTGCATCCCACTGGTGCTTCTGTTTTGGTTACTGCCAACTCAAAACCCCCAGCATGCCCAGCTTCAAACCTCACTCTTTTCCCAAAGAGCCCCAGTATGAGCCTGCCCTATTCCTCAGATCTGCTTCCAAGGCCCTGCTCTAGGAGTCCCACACTCAGAAGTTAGGAAGGGAGACAACTGGGCAGAGTGCTTTTCAGTGGAGGCCTTCCCCAGAAAGATTATACTTATTCAGGTGCTGGGGTCAACACTTCATTCCCCAAGGTTTTTAACCTGGATCTCCCATTTTCCCCCTTGACCGGGGGATGTACTGACTTCTTCATGTTATAAGACAAACAGCAGCTATTTTATGCTTTGCATGGCTTTATTTTTAGATGTTATATTTAATTTTTATTTGTCCATTGCTTCAGGAGATTTTTATATGGGAAAAAACAGGGTGTGATTATTCTGGTGCCGTTGTTAGTGTTGGACTAGGATCTGGGAGACCCAGATTCAAATCCCCCCTCTGCCATCAAAGCTTGCTGGGTTAACCTTGGGCCGGGAACACACACTCAGCCTAATATACCTCACAGGGTTGTTGTGAGGATAAAATAAAGGAGAGAAGAATAATGTAAGTTGATTAGGGGCCTCCATTAGGGAGAACATTAAAAAAAAATAGACAAATAAACCCAATCCCACTCCTTGCCAAGCTGAGGCCCACCCAGTTTGCAGCTGACAGTAGAGAGTGTCAGTGACACCCCCCCCCCTTTTGGCTGAGTTGCCAAATTATATTATGCAGTAACCTTGCAAGAGTTTTTTTTCTTCTTCTTCTTCTAACAGAGGAGTTAAGACAAAGTATAGATTTGTTTTTGGGACAAAAATCAAGAACCAATACATTTCACCATGGCTCCTACCCTGAACAGGTGAAGGCCATACTCACCAGTTCCAGAACTGGTTCCTTGCAAAAAAGGTTCTGGGTTCATAGGTGTATAGCTTCAGGAGGATCTCAACTATGTACAGAGAAAGGAACACCCACTCTGCATAAGAGATAAATGGGTTTTTCTCATCCAGAGCTATAAAGACTGCATTGATAAGTATGATGACATCATACATCCAAACAAATCCCCTGCAGGAGAAGGAGAGAGATGTGTGTAAAGACCTCCAAAGTCTTTTCTCAAAGTTTAACATTTGTTTAAAAAAAAAAAAAAAACCAAGCAGTTGCTCAGCTCTCTGCCATTCCCACAGTCACAGAGGCAGGCAGGAGAATCCTGCGATTGACCATCAGGAGCTGTTTGCAAAAAGGGGAATCAGTACCTGGGTACAGACTTACTTGTGTTGAACTATACTGCGTATGAAGAGGCTGGAAGCAGAGTTGTACATATGTGGGAACCAGATCGCAAGGGGGTGACTACGCAGCTTCATTGTAATCACCTGTATATTCAGAAGATCAGCCAGACGGACAAAAGATTTTTTGTCTGCAATGCACACAAGAACAGGATAAACAGAATTTACAAGGCATCTTGGGCCAGTCCTTTTGCAATACTCAACTAACAGTAGCTCATATCCAATAAGACATTACAACCTACAGCTATAGCTGGAGAGCTGACTTGCAACCAGCTGCTGTTCTAACCAGAGTGCTCTGGGTACATGCAGCATAGCTCAGGGTTTTATTAAGTAGGATCCTCATTAAAATGAGCATTTTGGACTGTAGGTAGCAAAAACATTTCTGAACAGTTGTCTACCTAACATGCTCTGCAAGGTAAAAATCTGTATAGTAGAAAGAAGCCTGAGCTAACGGGCTTTCTCTGGGCCTGATGCTTTACCCCCTTCCCCCATGCGGGGAGCATAAGAGATAGTATCCTATTCCACAATTTTAAGTAGTATAGTCCAGTCTACGACCCCAGGACTTTACCTGCATCACACTAGGTCAAACAAACCATTTATGTACACATCATGGGCATATCACAATGGGAGAGCTCTGCTCCTGCCCCCTTCTACCTTGCTCCTGCTTTTAGAGTTTGTTTTTTAAATCAGCCTGGTAGTAGCACAGGGCTGCCTGTAGGATATGAAGCTCTTCCAAGGGTTTGTTTTTCCTTGAATGAGACCTGACTCCCTTCTGCTCTCTCTCAGCCCTGGCAACTTCACCTCCTACCCAGCTGGCTCAGGTGAGGCATCAGTCTGGCACAGGGTGGCGCTGCTTACCCACATGGCCTTTTTGTTCTTCATCAGATATCCTTAACAGAAGTTCTCGATGCGATGAGCTGATATCGGGAGCCACCAGTTTTATCAGATTCTTCCACTGGTCCTCTTTGATAACAAACTCTGCTCCTTCCTTGACCTTCAAGAGGTTGAAGGCTTCTACCATCTTGCGACGCTTCATGTAAACAAGTTTGCGGATCTCATTCTGCAGGACATTACAGTTATCACTTTAGATGACAGGGTATGAGCTTTTGTGATTCATTGCTCACTTCTTCGGACTGGACTCCTGCTCTTTTCTATGGCTACAGACAGACTAACGTGGCTACCCATCTTGATCAACCACTTTAGAAGAGCCACTTTACAAGCTGGCCCAGCAGGATGCTTTGAAGCCAAGGGATGATGTTTCTCAGGATGTCTACATAGGTCAACATTTCCTAGACTTTTGATACACCTGGTGCAAATATTTTTCTGGATCAAAATTTGGAGGAAGAGGCATTTTAGGTAAGCTTCCAAAACAGTAGACCGGCATCCTCCTCTTGGTATCCCTCCTCCCCTTTGCCAATCAATCATGGCTTACAGGTAAAACCATACTTTGTCTTTAAGTTATGAGGAGTGAATGGGAAATCATAGCTGCCTGGGGCATCTCCACCATGAAAAAGCACAGAGTGACAGATGGACTGATGCGGAGACTCATTTTTCTAGGCACTCTTCATCTCCTCGTGTAGCGCACTAATATGCGCTGGCACACCTTGGGAATCACAGACATCACAAAGAGGCCTTGCAAGTAAAGTTAGTAATATTTAACAATGTTATGACCTTTGCCCATGATGAAATCTTAAAAGTGGCATATTAAGTTTTTGGAGAATAGCATGGTATCTACCAACGGTGAATTGAAGTGATTAGTAGCCTTTGTACCAGGGTACCAAGGAAGATACCCATCCTCCAACCTTGCCCACACTCTAAAAAGGCTAGTGAGTTTACATGACAGCACCACATGGAAGAAGAACAGCATCCAAGGCTGATTTGTCTCACAGTGGAAGTCCAGGGATCATAGCAGGACACTACTATTGTCACTGCACGCACACATGGAATCAGACCACTGGTCGATCTATCAAGATTGGTATTTCTATTATAACTGGCGGCAGCGCTCTGGTTTCACATCACCAGCTTCTTAATCCTTATAACTGGAGATTCTGGGGATTGGGCCCGAGACCTTCTACAGACCAAGCAGATACTCTAATGCTGAGGAACAGGTTCAATTAACCTGCTAGGTGAGTGTTCCAATTCCATTCAAAGTAAAAAGGGTGAAAAAAACTCACCATGAACTAAGGTTTTTGTTTTAAGAAGGGGAAAGTTTCTATTTGTTTATATCCTACTTTTCTCCCCAATGGGGACCCAAAACAGCTTAGAAGATTGTTCTCCCCTCCTCTGTTTTCTAACCACCACCCTGTGAGGTAGGTTAGGCGGAGAATGCCTAACTTACAGTCACCCAGCAAGCTTCCATGGCAGAGTGGGAATCTGAACCTGGATCTTAGTACAACTCTAGCCACTATGCCACACTGGCTTTCAAATCTGGCCAATAAAGGTTTGACAGCAACCTTATCAGTAGTCTCCATAGCAGTTGCACAAATCAATGGATGATGGCAATTCCAGACCGAATGACTAGTTTGAATAGGACCTAGAAAAGTAGTTAAGAAGGCTGAAAAACAATATGTCCCAATTCCCATGAGTGGTGTAGCTAGAGGTATCATCTCAGGGTTCCCCACCATCTCTACTCTGGCCTCACTGAAATGGAGGAGCTGTGTGGTGGGACCAAAATGCATGGTTCTTTCCCATTTGATTGCTTCCTGGCAGTGCTATATTCCAGAGGTAAAGGAAGCATACAACAGGGTCCGATCCATGAGATTCCCATATCCAGTGACTGACTGATGTGTTTACACCGTTGCCATAAAATCATGAAGTGAACCCAGAAGGTGCTTCTTTTCCTCATGCAGAACTTACTTTTAAGTGCTTCCTGTAGTTGTTGTACACCACAGCCAAGAAGACTGACATAAAGATGTAGGTGTTGATAACCACATAGGTTATGAAGAACAAGCAGTACCACCCACTGAAATTGTAAGCTGGCATCCTGCAGGAGAGAAATGGCAGTTAAGAAAAGTCCTCCTGAAAATGCTTGCCACTCTGGTGCTCAGGGTCCTACTGAATTCCATGCAAGTATTTCCCCAGAGTAGTGACCAGGAGGATGAGCTGTGATCCAGAAAGTCCCTCGTTCAGCTTGTTATGTGGACTTCAACAAGCCATTCTCATAGCCTCATCTGCAGTAGAGATACACAAATCTATTTTACAAGGGTGTGTAAGAGCTTTGAACACTGAAAGCACTATATAACTGCCCAGTATTCTGCAATGGGTACTTGAGTTCACTCCACACTTACGGATTCACAGCGCCAGTTGCTGTCTTGGCCTTGCATATGGCCAGACACCAGCAGGGATAACTGACTGTCTTTTCACCTGGGGGTTGCCCCCCATGGTTTGGGTGCTGCTGCAGAGTGTTTTTCTCCAATCTTCCTCACTGCCTTGTTGTCCCTTTGTTTCTTTTACATGTTTTCCTCATAATTTCTCTATAATTTCTCAAACTGCCTTTGATCCAATTGGAGAAAGCACAGTAAGGAATCCACAGGAAAGATAAACTGAGAATGAGCAGGTGAGGTAGCTTGGAGAAAAACTGCAGCAAATCAGCCCCCAAGCCACAGAAACACTGCCAAGCAAAAAGACTGCTAGCAGAGCTACTGACACTTTTTTCATTTATTACATATATGCAAAGAAATTTCTATCCTGCTTTTCTACTCCAAGAGCATTTAAAGTAGCTTAGGGGAAATCAAGATAAAATCATACCACACATCCAAGGTCAAATCAATACAATAAAACAAGCAGAGTTCTGCTTTCACAACTATGAGTGATGGTGCTCCAACTTCAGTTGATACATAGTAGTAATACCCCCACGGGTGATGGGCCTGTGGTGATAGCACCATCACCCCTCCCTAAAAGCCCTTTCCCCAAAGGCTGAAATAAAACCATTTGTAGGTACGGTCAAACTCCAGGAAGCTGCCAGAAAACTCAACAGCTGTGCGCCAAACTCTGTTAAAACCACCATGGGTTTAGTAAAGTGCCACAGGGCCCCAATTTGGATTGGGACTATGCTATGTGGGGAGGGGCTCTTTCCTCCCCCCTACGTCATTTCCCCAAACTGAAATGGTACCAGGGGGTGTTATCTGATCTGGGGTTTGGGGGGGGGGGGCTTCACATGCACAAAGTGCTTGCATGTTCAGCCCCTCCCCCAGGCAAATGACAACCCCCATGACACTTCAACTTGAAAAAATGTCATGGGGGGGCAGAAACCCCTCTTCTCTTCTATTTCATGGGCCTAATCCAAGTCAGCCTCCCTGTGGTGCTCTTAAACAGAGTTTCTACCATGAATTTGTAGCGACAATATAGCTGTGAGTCCCCAGGGTGGACTTGCATATGTTGTAACATATGGTTTAACCCTGAGTAGATGGCCCATCCAGAGAAGTATAGCAAGGATGACAAAGTCTGACATGGCAAGGAGATCAAAATAGCTTTGGCTAGATCACATAAAATCCTGCTAATGGTCCGCACCACTTCTTCACTGAACTATGGAACCCCACCTGATCCCACCAACTGAAAATAGGCCAGTGTGATAACTGGACTCTAGAATTCAAATAATCTATAAAAACAGCCTTCCAATCATTGGCTGTTTGTTCTGTACATCCTGGCAGAGTTAGGGAAGGCGAGTAGGCCTCCGGTGTTCACTGGTCACATGTATTTTATGTTATTATAGGAAATAAGTTTACCTGAATCAGAAAAACTTAGCTTTACCTGAGTCAGAGGAATTTATTCCAGATTTCATCTGTGCCTTTCTACTTTTTGTTTTAAATAACTTCCTCCAGAATATGTGGCTGTGCTTCTTTGAGCATTCAGATAGACCCTCAAAACACCTAAAAAACTGTTACCTCAAGGAAATTGCATGGAAAAATTAACGCTTTCCTTCCAAGCTCTCTTATTTCACAGCTCATCAGCCTGTCAGAGTAATGGCTGAGCACAGTGTACTGTAACACTAGGGCTGCCAATACCAACTGGGAAACTCAGATTGTCAGAGGCTCTCCAGGGTTTCAGGCTGTGGTCTTTCACATCAGCTACCTCCTGATCCTTTTATAGCTGGAGATGTCTGGGACTGAACCTGGGACCTTCTGCATGCCAAGTAGATGCTTTAGCTCTGACCCACAGCCCCTCCATATCAAGGCAGAGCATGGAATTGAAGAGAGTCAACCAAATGGTAATGGCACCCTCAGATTACCATGTCAGCAAAGGGAAAGACTTCCTTCATGTGGCTGAAAAAAATCTAACTGCTACAAAGCAACATTTCATCGGTCTTTGCTAGAAGGAATAATATAGAGCCTGAAGAGAGGATATACATACATGACATCAGGGCTATTTGCCGTGGTCACCAGCACATACATCTCAAAAACAATGCTGAGGTAATCTGTAAAATATGGCAAACCATCCACCGTCTTCAGATTCCTAAGCAGCAAAGGAAACAAATGCCAGGGTGTCAAGGCAAGCTGCATGAGAGTCTGTTTGGAGCTACCCCCAAAGGTGACTTTTCACAGGCAGTTTTGGTTTTTTGTCCCCATTCTGTGGTGTGCTGTACAGGTGACAGAGATGGCAGAGGCAGCATCCATTCTCCTATACCTGCAGACAGCATCCCAGAGAGAAAAGAGCCTACAGAAAAGAACCTAGCACTTATATGCCCTTGTCGCTCACCATTCAGAAAGACCACTGACTAGCGATTCAACAGCTGGCCAAAGAGTTCTCTGTCTCCAGACTTCTCTAAATCCCAGATAAGATTTACTGTGCTAGGTTAATGAGAAGACAAAAGGACCATTCTATCTGACCTGCTACTCTCTCTGCATCTGGGCCAAGAAACTACGTTACCTTTTGACACCCATTTTGTGCCCATTACTGAGCTACACTAGGGAGAAAAGTAGGTGCTTCAGCCACCCTAGCTATACTCCTGACAGTGAACCATCATATAGAGCTTCTCCTTCTCCCTCTGCAGTGTTTACTTCCAGCTGGTTGTTAATATTTCATGGCTAACATTATGTAATAAAATGGAAGTTGATGGTATTGTTTAAAATATTTTTATCCCACCTATTAAAGAACATCAGAGCACAGCAACAGATTTGAAATGTTTTTTTTAAATCAAATGTCACGTAAACCTGACAAACATAATTAAACTAAACCAAACCAAACCATACCATTCAACTAAAATCATGGAATTTTTTTTTTCAAACCTCAGGAAACAGACACCTCAGCCAAAGCTGAAGTCTGCTCCTTCCTGAGAGCCCATCTATATACAATATTGGGGATTTAGATCCCCAGCATGTGTTTTGGCTGCAAAAACAAACAAGGCCCACCACACAGTGTAGCTATGGTGCTGGGGGACAGGATTAATTCCTCCTATGCACAACTTCTCCAAGCTAAAATGCCCTCCCCTGGCTGCTTTTAGCTGGGAGGGAAGGAAGTTAGAGAAGACAAACAATGCAGCCTTCTCAATGCAGCCTGAGACTCCCTTGGGGAGTGAAGGGCGGGATATAAATCCAATATCTTCTTCTTCTTCTTCTTCTCACATACTGAGGGACTAAGTACATTTTGGGAGGGCCAGTTTCAACTGGAGAAAATGGGGAACGAGAAAAAGTTAAGGCCCTTTTCCAGAACTGGAGCCCCAAACCATCATCTCTACACACACACAGCAGCAGCAGCTTTTTGCATCTATGTTACACCTGGGGGGCTTTTCTCATGATCTCCAGCATCACAAGTAAGTTAGCGCCCCAAAGCCAGACTTTCACTGAAGTCAAGCCATGGAAAGGAAAGGGGGATTTCACACAGGAAGGGATTGCATAACCACAGTGCCACCAACATCATCCCTCCGCAACTCCACTGAGCCCTCACATGAGGGCCCTAGCTGATGATCCAGGAAGTCAGATAGGCTCACATGGGAAGAAGCAGCCCTAAAAGTAACCCATGTGATTGTCTTACCTGTGTATTCGAAAGCATTACCCCTTTTTTCTCCTTTTGTGCAAAAAGGCTGAAAACAATCTGGGGGTCCCCACTGGAAAGAAAAAGTGGGATATAAAACAAATAAATAAGAACCTTACCTGTCTCCAAAGAGTTTCAAGGCCATAAGAGAAAACATCAGGACGCTGAACATGAACAGCAGAAAGACATAGGTGATCTCAGGCAGGGTGTTACGGATGCTACGAAATGCTCTTCGGATCTGTCAAGAAGAGGCAACTACTAGTTAGGAGCAGGAAGAACAAACTGCATTGGTCAGAGTTAAATCCCCCCCCTCCCGGCATGGCTACATTCTGAGAAGCTATACGTGGCACACTGACTCAATTTTTAAAACTTCAGGGAAGATCCGGTTTTGGACACACACACACACACACACACACACACACACACCGGGTATCTCGTTAGACCATCTAGTTAAACCCAGAACCTACTATTTTCATTACATGCAGAACTCCCAGATCTCCCCCTGTATACAGAAGTTATATTTGCCTACTTCCAGGGACCTAATGAGACCTTACCTCATGCTTTTAGCTTCCTCAAGCTAGGTCAGGCTAAAGCCTGCAGGTTTGCATAGAGAGAGAAGAAAAAGTAGAAAGCAGTTTCAGAGGGAGAGAAAGATCTTTGGAAAAGACATAATGCAAAGCTAAAGCAAAGCCCTTTTCACTTTATAAAGAATGTCCACCAACCAGTTGCCAATTAATTTGACAAACACACATGGTTAATTCAGAAACACAAGTTGGGCTGCCAACCTTTATGGGGCTGGGAGATCTCAGAATTACAACTGATCTCTACAGAGATAAGTTCCCCTGGAGAAAATGACTACAGAGATAAGTTCCCCTGAACAAAATGACAGCTTCAGAGGACAAACTCTACAGTATACTAAAGATCCCTGCACAAATTCCTTTTTCCACAGGTACTGCCTCAATCCTCCAGGGATTTCCTAGGCTGGAGTTGGCAACCACAAACATGAGCCATTTTTTACCTGTCGACTTTCTGCAAAGTTTATTAAGAAGATGGGCCGCATGGGTCTTGACCACCTGACACTCTGAATGTTCAAGATCCTAAGAGATCCATAGATAATTAGGTCAACCAAGGTCATCTGGTAAAAAGAGAGAGATTGTGAACCAGTAAAATAAAGGCATCACTCTCTAAAAAGAGCCAAGAAATAGCATCATCTAGCTTTCCTAATAAGCAGAAGACAAGCCACTTCCATAGACTGAACTCACATGGCTGGGATGATAGCTAAGTTTCAGGACTTTGACGTCTGAAGCTGCAACTCACAACATAATTCAGGTACCTCAATTACCATCTTGATTGTCAGATGTTCAGCCTACAGCCTGGAAGTGCTCTCACCCCCAAAGTTAATCATTAATCACACCTTACATCCTGCTTTTCCCAAATCAGATAACGGTCTATAAAACAGATAATTTAAAAGAATACTGGATATTCATACAATACAGGAGCTAGATTCAAGTCCAGCAGCACCTTAGAGACCATGATTTTCAGGGTGTAAGCTTTCAAGAGATGAAGCTCCCTTCATCAGGTAAGGGAGCTTTGAATCTTGAAAGCTTATCCCCACCAAACACCTTATTATTGTGTATTTATTTTCATTACAACCCATCTTCAGACTTCAGAGATCAGCTCCCCTGCAGAAAATGAATGCTTTGAAGAGTGGACTGTATGGCACTGTACCCCACTGAGGTCCCTGTCCTCCCCAGGCTCCATCCCCCAAGTCTCCAGGAGTTTCTCAACCTGGATCTGGCAAGCCTACCCCCCATCCCCTGCTAGTGGCTGGGAGGAATCTGGCAACCCTACTCCAGGGTCTCAGGTTGAGATTTTTCACATCACCTACTACTATATTATTTTAACTGAAGATGCCAAGGATAGAACACTGAACCTTCTACAAGTCACAGGCAGATGCTCCTCTACTGAGCCATAGCTCCTCCCTTAGACATTTAGGTTCAAATGCTCTATACTCCCACATTTTCAGACTCCTTTAGAGGCTTATGCACCAGAAAACAGAGTGTCAAACGTGTTGTTGTACATTAGGGCTGCAATCCCGGCAAAAGCCAAAAGCAGTGCAGAGAGCAGCTTCCCATACGACTCTAGGCTGCAGGCGTGATGGCCGACCACTGCCTAGTCAGACACATTGGCATTCCACAGGCTTCTGAACTCAAACTGAGGCCTTCCCCAGACTCCCACTGAATAGCTGGCCGCTGGATAGCCTAACATGGGAGGGAAGGTTGCCTGGCAGAGGAGGTTCAGCTGAAGCCTTAAGGGAAGCCTCTCTGCACAGGATTTAAACTAATCATCACAGCTCATGCCTACACAGTACAAAAAAAAATACACACTAACCATCAAAGGTCCAAGGATTACTGTTGTTAACCCAAAGCTTCCCAAACATTTCAAGTGGGATCCCACTTCTCAGTTCACTTTACCTTTTGGTACCTACTTCCAAGGAGCTCCACACAATTCTCCCTCTTCTCCTACTTCCTGCCCCCCCCCCCCAACCTGAAATTAATTAACAAACAAGGGTGGTTTTTGTTTGGTATTTATAAATATAAAACTTTATTGAGCTGCAAGTATTTCATGACCATTTTGCACAGTTTATGAGGCAAATACGGGGCTTTGGGGGAGGGGGGAGCCAGAACTCTCAAGAGGGAAATGTTCAATCTGTATACTGAAAATTCATGAACTTTTAAACCTTTTTTGAAGGACTTTCTCAAAGAGGTTCTGGAACTCTGTTCTGGTGCATTCCCCCAGAAAAAAAGCCCTGGGCAAATACACAGTTGCCATAGTTGCCCTGGGCAAATACACAGTTGCCTTGGCTCCCCCGCTGCTCTACCACCCCCCTGAGCTTGTCAGGAGCAATATTAATGATTCTGAGGCCATGCGGGGGCCCATAATAGTTGTCACCTCCCTCCAACATTGTCCCCCACAAGGGCCAAGCAGGAGGTGGTCCTAGGGCTGCCAACTTCCCTATGGGGCCTGGTGATCTCCCATAATTCCAACTGATCTCCAGATTTAAGAGATCAGCTCCCCTGGAGAAAAAGGCAGCTTCAGAGGGTGGAGTCTGTGGCATCACAGCCCTGCTGGAGCCCCTCCTCAGGCACCGCCCTCAAATCTCCAGGAATATCACAAGCCTGAGTTGGTAACCCCAGGCAGCCTTCATCCCGTGACAGATGGTTGGGAACTACTGCTGGAAGCCCGTTGTCCAAGCCCCAGAGGGAGCAGGTGCAAGCGGCAACTGCTGCAACCCTGCTGCCTGAGCCTCAGATGAAGTGAGTATGAGTGGCAGCAGGTACTTACTCTTCTTCCCCCCTTCCTTCGGGTGGGGTGGGGCTGTAGGTGGCTGGTGCCCCCTCCCAGGGTGGGGCTTGAGATGGCTGCCCCGTTGCCCAAGATTTATGACTGCCCTGGGCACTGCATCCCACCTGCAAGGAACTACAACTGGGTCACAACCACCCACCATTTGAGAACTGCTGCCCTAGAGACAAAATGCAAGCAGAGCCATGTTTTCTAAAAAGCAAGCCTTGCTTAAGGTTGCAGGCTGAAGCTTATCATTGCTGTCTGATGTACAGCATGCTCGGCCGAAGGGCGCACAACGTACTGGGTGGACGGAATTATCTGATTTACAAGCCTGCCTGAAAACAGATGTGAAATAAATGTTTTTTAAATCTAAGACCAGACTCATCATTTCTTTCCTCTGATATGTGGAGTTAACCCATTACCAACTGATTTGCTAGCAGGCGAGGTCTGACATTAAAATAGCTGAGGGCCACCCAAAAGAAAGGGGCTCCCCCACACACACAAAGAAACCCCCAGAAATAACAGGAAGACACTAAATAGAGACAGTGAATGCTAAATGTCAGGCAAAAATTCCCCCCAGAAATAAGAGGAAGACACTAAATTAGAGACAGTGAATGCTAAATGTCAGGCAAAAATTCTTTGCCACGCAAGCAGCTCTATTCATGATTGGAGATATAAAAGATAATCGTGGCTCATGGGTACAAAAAGGGGAGGGGGAGTGATACTGCCATTTATGGAGAAGTCTAACAGCAAATCAGGAACTTTTTGATTTAGAGTATTTGTGACAAATGAAAGACTGTTTCCTGTTTTTTGGGTTTTGTTTTTGCTGTGAAGTCACCGCTGACTTATGGCTGCCCCGTGAGGTTTTCAAGGCATTGCCTGCCTTTGCATCATGATGCTGGCATTCTTTGGAGATCTCCCATTCAAATTCTAGCCCAGGGCCAGCCCTGCTTGGCTTCTGAGATCTGAAGAGATCAGGCTAGTCTGGGCTAACCAGGTCAGGACAGTGTTTCCTATAGGAACAAATTAATACTTGTCCCCAACAGACACTTCATGGTTGCTTCCACACAGTGACTACTCTTCACATAGCTTTCATCGCCACTGTATTTCATTTTCACTGCAAACACAAGTACATGGCCATTCCCCCCACTGCCTCTCTCTCTCACATACACAACCACCACAATTTCCCCACACACACAGCAGAGGATTTTTTTCAGGCACTTTGATTACAATCTTTCCAAAAAGATTATACCAACCAAACTCAGGAAAGATTGCGGTAAAGAGGGACAAAACACAGAAGCAGGATGAATAGAGGCCATTATCATGTGGATGTTCCTGAAGAGTGCTGCAGTAAGGAAACCAAAGAGGAGCAATACATATGCACAGAAACAGCCAAGTCCTTTGGTGTGACAGTGGAACTGATACAGAGTGAATACAGTACACATACTCAGCCTTGGCATGAGACCTATGACCTTGCTACACCATGGTGAACCATTAAGAACATAAGAGAAGCCAATGTTGGATCAGGCCAATGGCCCATCCAGTCCAACACTCTGTCACACAGTGGCCGAAAACACCAGGTGCCCTCAAGAGGTCCAGCAGTGGGGCCAGGACACTAGAAGCTCTCCCACTGTTGCCCCCCCGTCAAGCACCAAGAATACAGAGCATCACTTGCTCCAGACCGAGAGCTCCTATCTATACCTTGTGGCTAATAGCTACTGATGGACCTCTGCTCCATAGTTATGGCAAAGACTAAATATGCAAGCAGAACAGCGCCCTATCGCAGACTTACAACCTGCCTCCCTTCTATGAAGCACCAAGAAGTTTGGTGTGCAATGCAGTATTTCACTGTAATTGCTGAACCATTTGTTAGTTAGTTTCACAAGGTCTCTAAATGAATACATACAAAGTTTGCACTGAGCCACCAAGTGGTACCCGCACCCAGTTATGTTGTAAGCAAAAGTGCGTGCAGTGCTATCCAGGCAGGAGCACCAAGAGGTGGTGGCATTCAGAGCACTTGGCTACCCTATTGCTCTTTACGCAATGGTAGTGTGAGAGGAGAAAGCCTTGAGTTGCAACTGACCAGGATGGCTATCATGATGCAGATGTTCTTTGCATCCTTCCAGAACACATCACGAGGTGTAACTTTTGCAAAGTGGAAGAGTCGTCCAAAAAATGCCAAAAGGCACATGACTTCAACAAGTGAGGTAGCCTGTGGAAGGGAAAACACAAAGGAGAGTCAGACAGAGGAGCAAGAATCGACATCTGGGGCATTTTGCTTGTTGGACGAGAAGGAGAGTTCTGTATTAAAACATATTCCCACCTGCAGCCAGATACATTCCTTTGGGAAGGGAATACTCTCCACCAGGGGTCCTCAAACTACGGCCCGCGGGCCACATGTGGCCCGCCGAGGGCATTTTTCTGGCCCACCGGGTGTGCCACCAGGGGTCCGTTGGAGGGGGAGCTCACCGGAGCACCGCTCTGGGAGTAACGAGCCTGGGGGGAGGACACATGATCAAGCCCCACCCCCTTCCCCCAGTCGGCCAGGAGGAGGCAGAAGGAAGAGGGTAAGTGTGCAAGGGCAGGCGCTCCAGCCGGCCCCAAGTCCCCTAGCCAGCTCAGAGGCCTCTGAGCCAGCTAGGAGACCTGTGCTAGTCCTGGGCGCCCAGGAGCTGGGTGGGGATGTTTTCCGGGGGGTGGGGGTGGGAAGCAGCGGCGGCAGGTGCTCTGGCCGGCCCCAAGTCCCCTAGCCGGCTCAGAGCTAGGAGACCTGCGCCAGTCCTGGACGCCCAGGAGCCGGGTGGGGAAGTTTTCCGGGGGAGGGGGGGTGGGAAGCAGCCATCGGTGTAGACTTCAGGGGGGCTGGGGAGCTGGCCCCACTCCCAAACTTTTCTGTAGGGTACTGAGCCTCCCCTGGGGAGGCTTCAATCCTTCCTGGTAGAAAGCATCCTCTGACCTCCCAGGAGGAGGAAGCAAGGACCGAATGCAGCTCTTGGAGCCCTCTCCTAGGACTCCCGAGGCTTGCCACCCCCCCCCCCCCCAGTGTGCATAGGAATTTGTTCATAGTTTTTTTTTAAACTATAGTCCGGCCCTCCAACGGTCTGAGGGACAGTGAACTGGCCCCCTGTTTAAAAAGTTTGAGGACCCCTGCTCTCCACTCTTGATGTCCAATAAGGAGAAATAGGCAGTGTCAACAAAAAGAAAGCCTGCAGCCAGTGTTTTGACTGGTAAATTCCTTGTCCACATAAAACCCCTTTCCTCCCAAATCGTGTGAAAACCTCTCCCTCCCCTCCTCACACATCTCTGACCCCTTCCACAGAGGAGGAGTAATGGAGCATCCTTCTTCTCCAGCATAGTTTCAAAGAACATCTCTCCACGACAACACCTGATGTTATGGAAGTTTTACATCTTCTCTTTTGCTGTGGTCTTTACAGAAGCAAAAGACTCCACTTGCTTGTGCAGTGTGAAGGAGAGTCTGGCCTCGCAGGAGAAGCCCCTGCAGGCAACGTAAACTCTCGCCTTCCTCCTAATCCATCTCCCTCCCCCATCTCTGGATGCAAGCATAGCAAAAGACTCACTGTTACAAGCACAATGTGCAGAGCCAGTGTAGTATTAGAGCTGGACTAGGATCTGAGAGGCCCAAGTTCCGATCACCACTCAGCCATCAAGCTTGCTAGGCCAGTCAGAGTCCATACCTACCTTCTAGGGCTCTTACGAGGGCAAAATGGAGGTGGGAGAACACTGAGTCCCTTGGAGCAAGGGCAGGATAAAAGTGTACTTAACAGGCAGCATTGCAGGAGAGGACTTTGAATTGTATTCTGCAAAATTGACCCCCTAATTATGAAGGTGTATGCTTTATTTATTGGGGGGGGGGTTGCCCAATTTTTTGGACTGGAATGACATTTTTGGAGCAGGGGTAGGCAGCAACATTCATGCCAGTTTCCCTCTGCCAGGGAACTTGCAGTCAATCCAGAAGCGCCAAGCAGGCCATAGTAACTCCTTCCTAGCAGTGGAGATCCCTTTCTGACAACTAGCTTCTGTACATGCAGCATGTCCCAAAGAACATTCCCAGAGCAATCTTCATCTGGGCCGAGTGCAAATGGCTGGCTGCACTTTTGCTGAGGGCTGCTCATTTCCACAGGGTGCCTCTGGACCTTGTACAGGACTACAGCTAGTTCCGGGCTCATTTTGCCTACTTTCCAAGCCTGTTGTCAACTATAAGGTCTAGAACACAGGTGTCCAGCCTATGGCCCACAGGATGGAACTGGCCCACCCAGGGCTTTAAACTGGCCCACAGCTCTCTTCTCCATCTCCCACCCCCTCCCTGAAGGAGATCAGGGCTGCCAAACTTCCCAGCAGCTGGGCCTTGTCTTTGCCTGTTTCTCCTCTGGGCTAAAGCTCAAAAAAAGTTGCAAAGAAAATGCAGAATGGATTTTCTCTGGGCCCACATAGATAGACTACTCTCGAACTGGAATAACAGCCCCCAGCGTGGAATGACAGTCCCTGGGAGTAGCATGGATGGAATTCTGCTCTGGGGGCTGTCATTCCAGTCCCAGAATCTGGGCCCAGAAACCTTAATGGAAAATCCATTCTGCATTTTCTTTGCAACTTTTTTTTGAGCTGCAATGTTATTTCAACAGAGTGGAGCTCAAGTAGTTTCAGTTTCCAGTGTTTGTATGCCAACTGAAATTGTCTCCTTGCAAATAAAGGGCTGATGTTTTGAGCCTGCTCGTTTCTGCTGAGTGGACCTGAGAACGGGTGCCTGAGTGAGTACTCTAACCTGGGAACCCACAGCAAAAGGGTAACATTATACTGGAGAGCCACTGCCACTCTGAATAGATGGGAGGGAAAGCTTGCAATGCCCAGCTGTTTCATGTTTTCCTAGGCTCAGAGCATTTTATATTTTGAGTTTTTATTTTTAGTTTCTGCTGTGATCCTTGTGCTTTTTCTTGATGTTTTATTTAAAAAATTGCACTGACAAATCCCACTATCCCCCCCACCTTTCCCTTTTAGGTAGGCATCTTTTTTTGGGTAGGTGGGGAGGTTTGGGAGGTGCCAGTTATCAAAGACTGTTAAATAGACAAAATATGGCAAGACTATTTTAAACGTGCTTGTATTTGAAGCATGTATGTATTTTAAGTTAAAAAAACTTAAATTCTGTTTGTCGGTGTCCTTTATAAAGTTAACATCTTCACTACCTGCTATTATATTTTATGACACACATGACCTGGCCCAACAAAGGTCCATTTATGTCAGATCCAGCCCTCGTAACAAATGAGTTTGACACTCCTGGTCTAGAAGCTTACTTTGCCTCCCCCCCAGAAAAAAGGCAGTTGGAATCCTCAAACTGGGACAGCACAAGGTATGACATTATGTCAGATTCCAGTAATTGCAAGCAACTAACTTTACATGTGGTTATTTTAGCTTCCAGGAAAATATGATTATGGGTTCAGGTTGCAAGATTCCACCTAGGTGCCAAAGAAAACAAGAAGTGTTTCTGCTCAATATATTGCATTTTGAACCCAAAGTTTTAGGTTACATACACACTATGTAGCTCCAACATCAGGACACAGTTATTATTGGCTGGGTCATGTCCACATGCTTACCAAGAAAGGAAGTGGGTATGCAGCCGGTTCTTCAAACAGGGCAAGAGAGAGGTCAACAAAAATAAAGAAGTAGGTGGCCGCTTGCATAGCCCAGTGGTTATAGAGATAATAAAGCCTGGGAAGAGAAGCCATAGCAGTGGTTGAGAATATCAGTAGGACAGCAACTTGGTTCAAGCACATGTCACAAGTGTGGTGAAGACAACACCTGGCCTGACCCGACCCGTTCTAAATGGCCATTCGAAGAATCTGGAAGCTGTAGAAGCGTGGTCTCAAGACTCCCCGCTTAAAGGACTACCCGAAGGCTTTCCTCCCACTCTGCTATAGAACCAGGAATTTACAGCTCCTGAAAAACCCATTAGAAAGCTAGCACATGTCTTCTCCAGTCTGTGAGCAATAGTCATTAGGAAGGCCAAAACCCCCCAGAAATCTCTCAGCACTCTCCCAGAGAATTTAAAATAGCAGGTATAACAACCAGTGACAACCAGTTCCTCATAATGATCATAGAACTTCAACATCAGGAACTTAATTTCACAATGGAAGACTTATGGCTTTTGGTAGGACAAGTTTTCACACTAAGTTCCACTTCTCTTCTGTCACCATCCAAAACCTAGTACCCAGACAGGGCTGAATCTACACATTATTGGATATTGCACAACAGCAATAGGAATTGCAACTGGATTTTTCCTGTGTTGACAATCCAGGTGGTAAATAATTGCACAATATCCAATGATGTACCTAAGCAGCCAGAAATATACCCTTCCATTCCTCTTCCAACCAGATACATACATGCAATCATACAGCTTCCTACTGAGAGCAGAACCCCCAAAACACAACTGATTTAACAGCCACTTTTAAAATTGCACCATTCCAGATTAGCGACAATTGGGTAGAAATCTCGAGACGTGCTGGTTCTTCGGACAACTACAGCACCAAAAGCTTAATGCCATTCAATATTTCTTGTGTCAGCATCACAGTCTGTTGGAAGTATGAACTGCTGGTCACATAACACAGAGATGGGTCCAATGTAGATACCTTGCATGAGGCATGACTGGGGCAGTGTGAAAAAAAGCAGTCTTTGTGCCATGGATTCTGCACATTTTGCACCATTCATCAGTGTAGACAATGCAACCCAAAGCATGCATTTACCTGACTGCTTGTGACGAGGTTTCAAAGGGGATATTTCTGTTATACTGAGCATCATAGACATAAGCTGCTGCCAGGAGAAATCTCTGTCAATAAAGAAGAACAACATCATTTTCAGTAAAGTTATATTTTAAATTGCCCTTCAGTCATCTTAGCAGCCCCCAACAGGCATGTTTCTACTTTGTATAGCCTCTTCTCCATTAGAGACTTTCCTGGGTTTTTCAAGGGGTCAACTTGAATGGGATCATCTAACTCTGGCCCCTCTGGACCACTGGTTCTCAATCCATAATGGGTGTCACTATTCACTGTGAGAAATTTCTAAACACACCACAGCAATCCTATTCACATTTTTTAGGGAGTTGCATTACTTATATTTTTATCTCACTTCTGCTCTAAGGAGCAGGGGGAAAGACAAGCCCTTTCCCTTATTTTATCTTCGCAAGGATCTTGAGAGGTAGGCTTAAACTGAGAAGAGACTAGCTCAAGATCACACAGTGGGCTTCATGGGCTAAGTGAGGATTTGAACCTGGGTCCCCAGACCAGCACTTCAACTATTACACCACTCTAGCTGTCTATTCTAAGACAACATATGCAGGATCAGCCTGCTTGACTAGTCTGATAATTCCAGGTGGTAAGCAGGGCCGCGTTATGACTTTCATAACGCACTTTTGCCTTCATGGGCCCCACTCATTAGGGTTGCCAGGTCCCCCCTGACCACAGTTGGAGGATGGGGGAGTAGAGTTGCCAGATCCAGGTTGGGAAGCTCCTGGAGATTTGGGGGTGGAGCCTGGGGAGGACAGGGATCTCAGTGGGGCACAATGCCATAGAGTCCACCTTCCAAAGCCTCCATTTTTTCCAGGGGAACTGATCTCTGTAGTCTGGTGATGAGATTTAATTCCAAAGGATCCCCAGGTCCCACACTTGGAGGTTGGCATCCCTACCTCCCAGCCAATGCTCCCTCTAAGCTGTGGAGTCCTGTGAGCAAAAATTCTACTTTGTGAGCTACTGGCATTAAAGTTGTGAGTGAGTGATTTGGCTACTGCATAAATTAGTTTGCTCTGGAGCCATCCTTCCTGAGCTAAGACAAAAATGTGTGAGCCAGAGGCTAAAAAACTGTGAGCTGGCCCACACAAACTCGGCTTAAAGAGAACACTGTGGAGTCCCAGCATAATAATATCAATATTTAAAATTATTTTGATATAACGTTAAATATGTCAACTTTTTTTCCTGTTTTAGGCAAAATTTAATAGATTTGCATGGGCCCTAAAATTTTATTTTTTTTCTGATGTGATAAAAAAATTAAAACATTTCCTTCAACCCTTAAAGTTCATTTTTTTCCTTCTGATTTTAAAAGAAATCAAAACATTTCTGTGGGCCCCTAAAAGTATTGTGGGCTCTAGTGTGTCTACAGTGCTTAATGGATAAGTCAGCCCTGATGATAAGAGCTTCATTTCTTCTAAGGGGTATTTATTTATTTAATTTATTTATACCCCACCTTTCTCTCCAGTGGGAACCCAAAAGTGGTTTACATCATTCTCCTATTCTCCATTTTACCCTCACCACAACCCAGTAAGCTAGGTTCACCCAGTGAGCTTCCATAGTATGAGTGAGGGTTTGATCCTGGGTCTTCCAGATACTCGTCTGACACTCTTAACCACTAGAGCACACTGGCTCTCAGTGGTATTATGTCCTAATGGCAACCGTGCACAGAGTCAGAAAAACGCACGTGGCCAGGCTGGCTACTGGAGCTTCACTCTGCCCCATTCCACCCAGCCACAAACAGCCAGGCTGAACGCATGGTGCGTACAGACAAAGAAGCCCTGCGCCGCATGGACAAAGGCGACTGGAACTACAAACTGGCAGCATTCCTGTTTGGCCAAAGGACAACACCACACACCACAACCGGGCACAGCCCCACAGAACTCCTCAGGGGTAGGCGGCTCACAACCAGGTTGGACCACCTACACCCAGACTGTGCCCCGGAACATAGCACGGCCCCAGAGCAGCAAAAGGCTCCATGGAGGTTCTTCCCGGAGGACTCCGTCTATGTAAAGAACTTTGCAAGGGGTCCTGCCTGGCCGCCAGGCTGGATGGTGCAGGTGACAGGGCCCCTATCCTACGAGGTCTTGGGGGAAGAAGGTCAACTGTGGAAAAGACACATCGACCAACTGCGCCGTCAGCTCCTGACCACAGCAACTGACACACCTGAGGAGAGCTGAGGATGAAACCCCCGCTCCCGAGCAAGACGGAGAAGGAGAACACAAGACATCTGCACCTGAGTTTCCCCGGCCGAGCACATCGGCCGATGCACACCTTGACATCTCTCCTGGATGGGCGAACCAGAACCGTCCCCAGGACCAGCCGAGGCAGTCCCCGAACAGCCCGCCACAGAAACGGTATTACGCCGCTCGACCAGGGAGCGGCAAAGGCCCACCTACCTAAGAGACTTTGTGCACTAGGGAACTATGGGGGGAGGGGTGTTATGTCCTAATGGCAATCACGCACACAGTCAGAAAAATGCACATGGCCGGGCTGGCTACCGGAGCTTCACTTCGGGAGACAATAGCCTGGGCAGATTGTAAATCAGACCAATCGGCCACCCAAGATCCACCAGGGGACCTATGCCGTACGGTCACCTGTAATTAACCCGATCAGGGAAATTGGGCGAGGCCAGGGGTGTGGTTTAGATGGACATTTAAGCAGACCCCCTGAGCCCCGTTCTGGAGTCGTGATTTGTACCATCAATAAACTTATGAGCTAATTTCACTGCAACGTGTCTCTGGACTCAGTACTTTACAAGTGGGGAACCAGAAAGATATATTGCTATCCACCACCAAACAAAGTATCTTTGAAAATGACCTAGAAATAAGCCTGCGCTTCCCAAGCCAAGAGGGCTTATCAATGTGTATTGATCAATACAAGCCTGTACATCAGCAGGCACCATGTAGTATGGGAGTCAGAGGATTATTTTAATTAATGGCATGATTTAGCTATTGATGTAATGGTTAACTTTTTACTTAAGAGGTCGCGCAAGAGAGCCTTTTTCCTGGCACATGAAATACTATGATGAAGTGGTCATCTCTCATAAACTCACAGGGACAAAGAACAAAGGGGAACAAATCTAGCACAACCTTATTTTTTTATGTTTTATAGTCACTACATGATCTCAAGGAAATGTTTAACATGGTTGACTTAATACAAGGAGCGGAGGGGGTGGTGTTAACAAAGCACATTATGAGCAGCAGGTTTCATATGGATGATGTGCAACTTCACAGATGCATCACACCAAGTCTTTATACAAGGAATCACGGCTGCAGGGGTAGGACTGTTCCCACTAAGCAAATATTTGCACTTCTGATTTGAGACAAGGGGGTTTTATTTGGGAGAGGACCACCAGCCAGCTTAGACCATCATTCTGCTACATGCCTCTGGGCAAGCAAACATCTCCAGCCCTTTTATCACATTCATATGGAGCCGCATACAGCTTAAGCCATCACAGGTCTGGCAGGCCTTTTCTGAAGCATCCATCTGCTAAGCTACAGCCAATTCAGAACACAAGGTAGGCTGCTATAGATAAGAACCTATTTCACTGTGGTGACAGAAATGAGGAACTTTGCCTGGAAAACCTGAACTTAAGCCTTACTCTGTCACAGGCGTGTAGAGCAGGGGTGCCAAAGATAAGGCCCGGGTCCTAGAACCAGCCCGTCCTCGGCTCTTATGCAACCTGCAAACAACTGGTGCGAGGGGGGGGGGGAGACAGAAGACTGCTCAGGGAGGGGAGTGGGTGGAACCTCTCTGACTGTTGCTTCAGCACAGTTGAATAACCTTGTCTGCAGCTGTCAAGCAGTGTGGGAGTGTCTGTCTGCCTAGCGCTACACTGCTGGCTTTCCTGTCTGCCCATGCAGGTTTTCCTCTGCACCCCCTTCCAGCCCATGGGGCCCTGCAGGGAGGATACACCAACTTGGAGCTTATGAGCTGCTGTCCTTTATATAGTTTATATCTCAGGTACCTGGCACCAGGGGTCATTTCGTAGAAAAAGAGGTGCAGGAGCTCATTAGCATAACTCATTAGCATAACTCATTTGCATATGCTACACCACCTGAAGTATGTCAGAAGGCAAGAAAGAAAGAAGAGCGAGGGAGAGAGAGAGAGAGACAGAGAGAGAGAGACAGAGAGAGAAGACAGCCAATCCAGGCCTCAGAAATGGCCCTATTCTGGGAGGATAGCTTCCATGGTGGCTGAAGCCTTCAGAAGGCTGGTCAGAGGAACAAGGACCTTTCCAGAGGATGGAGTCATTTTGCTGCAGCCATGACACAAGCAGGCATTCCCCCGCGGCGGGGGGGGGGGGCTGGCACCAATTCCCGGAGCTGCGCTCCCCAGAGCTCCTGCTTGAAATGACCCCTGCCTGGCACACTTGGCCCAGCCTGACAAAGTGACATTTATGTCAGATCCGGTCCTTGTAACAAATGATTTCAACACCTTTGGTGTAGAGACTTGGGCAAGTTGCTGTTTCTCAACTTCAGTTCCCCTCCCCACTCCTAGCTACTTCCACCTGGCGATAATCCTCTGGGTAGCCTTCTCTACTGTTGTGAATGCACAGACACAATCATATGGTAGCTTTAGCTGCACTTTCCTTGCCTCAGCCCCTAGATCTGACCCCCCCACCCCCACCCTAGAGGGTGACCTACCTACTAGGTCCTCTGAATTCCCAAGGGTTTTTTTTAATGCTAGTCTCTGGCCTTGCTCATTGCAGAAATAAGGATAAAGGAATACCTCCTCTGTGAAAAAGGCTTATTTTTTGCTTGAATTCTCAGCTTGAAAGAAAGAAGGAATGAAAGAGGTCAGACTCAGGCCTTTTTAATTTCCCCTTTTCTCCACAATGAGAGGGCCTAGAGAAATACCTTTCATTTTTTTAAAAACCCCACACCTGAGGATTCAGAGGCCTAGTAGATAAACGGTTGCATTATAAGTCTACAACAATATGTCAACTGCGAGTTTTTAAAAAGCCCCAAAGCCCTCCATTGGTGAGGAGGGGGAGTTGGCTGTGACAAGGAATTTGGTGGTGGTGTTGCAGGAAGGATTTTTAAAAAAATCACCTTCCCATTAACATGGCAGACAAACACACTTTGACTGTGAACTTTTCAGAAACTATTGCAGCAAATCAGGCTTGAGAAACGTTGCAACTAGATAGGTGACAGCACGGAGAATGGATGATCGGGATGATGTCATATGGATGGTACAAAAAAATCTGCTCCAGCTTGGGTGCCAGGCCAGAGCAAAAGCTAAAGGTTGTAATAGGGACTCTAGGACTGCTCCTTCCTATTTTTACTGGAATGCATCCTGATTTTCTGGTGTGGAGAAGTGCACTCCATTTTGGACTACAACCCAACGTTAAGATTTTTGTGGCTATAAAACCCCCATATTCATTTAAAGACGTTTCTCTGTCAGCATAAGGACAGAAAACAGAAGAGAAGTTAATGGTGCTCAGGTGCCCACACTCCCTTCTTTGCAAAAAGTGGCTAGATATTAACACCCGAGAATCTGAATTTCAACTGAATGGCTGGAATCTAAGTGGGAGTGAGATTGCTATAAGAGAATGAAAAAAGAATAGCTTTTAATTTGCTCCTGGAAACCTTTTGAAATTGTAAACAAAAAATAATGACTGGACGGGGAGAAAAGATGGCGGGGAAACCCAGTCCTTCTCTGAAGTCGGCATCAACACTTCTGGCAGCTAAGACCGAGGCGAGTACAGACCTGACCGCAGCATTGGCAATAGCATTGCACCCTCTGATGGAACAACTGACTGTTGTTAATTCCAAACTGGATAACATGCAACAATAGCTGGCAGATGTGAGCAGAAAATCTGACCAGATGGCCAAAGAATTGGTAGAGGTCAAAGCCAAATCAGAGAAGCTGGATTTAAGGCTGGACGTGATAGAAAAAGACAGGACCTCTGACAAGGACAACATATTGAGGCTCCAGATGGATTGTTCATCATACTTTTTAAGGTTCCAGGGGGTGCCTGAACAAAAAGGGGAGAATCTCAAGAAGTTATTGAGTGAAGCTCTAACTCCAATGGCAGGTTTACAAGCGGATATACTACAAAGCGACATGGATATGGTTTATTGGACCTATCCTGAATCTGTAAAAAGAAAAAATCTGCCAGGAGAGATTATGGTGAGATTCTCCAAAAAATCAACTAGAGACGTGGCGCTCAAGGCCACAAACAGAGCTACCCTGAAGATTCTAGAAGAAGACATCAAGGTTTTGAAGGACATTCCATTTGAGATAAGGAAGAAGAGGAAACCCTACAAAAGCTTAACCACATTTTTGCAATCAGAAGGCATCACGTACCGGTGGCTTACCCCTGAGGGTTTGGTATTTGCCTACAAAGACAAGAAGCAAAAGACTGACTCTGTTCTAAAAGCCAAGAAATTTTTGGAACATTCTAAAGAAAGAAAAGAGAAAGTTTCCGTAGAGGACTCATTAGATCAGCAAGACAGCATTTATGGACTGGAAAGCTCGGGTGAATTTGAAGACAAACAATCTGGGGACGAAGAGTCTGATGCTGACTTGGGAGAGGCAGCACCAAAACCCCCAAGGCCAGAGAAGAAAAAGAAAAAACCAGATAAATAATAAGCAGTGTTATGTTAGAGGCTATGTTGGTTTAATGTATCTCATTTAAGATTTTAGCCATGTATGAATTCTGTTATAAACCTGAGATAGGTGGTATTTAGCATTTATAAATGCCTGAATATTATAAGTTTTTCTTGAAATATCTGAAGATTTATAGTAGCATAGAAATTTGATTCTGTATACCTTAGGGTAGTGTAGGTTTTCCGTTAGTGTAGTAGTTTTAGCATGTATGTAGTTGTAGAAAATCAATAAAAATATTTTTTTTTAAAATGAGTGTTCAGAGGCTGCAGCTACTGTAGAGTGTGTTTAATAATGTGTTAATATACATGCAGAAGCACCAGAGCTGAGATGTTGATCTTGTGTTCCAAAAGCCTAAATACCTGTTATAAAGACAGAAGTGATGAAACCAGTCACAATTTACTTATTTCAGAAAATGTTAGCTCTGTTCACGACTAACAGCCAGTCATGCCATAAGATGAGTAAGGAGGCATTCCACCATTGGGGCACCCCCAAACAGAAGGTCATCTCACTGGGATCTACTTGGATTGTCACCTATCAGGGGATGCTTGGAGATCTCCCAGAATTACAACTGATCTCCAGACAAAGATCAGTTCCTCTGGGGAAAATGGCTGCTTTGGAGTGTGGATTCTACAGCATTATAACCTGCTGAAGTCCTTCTCAGCTCTAGTAGCTAGCTCTCCACTTATCTTCAGAAGGGAGAGATACCTAAAGAAGGATCTCTAATGAGTAACTTAACAAAAAAGCAGATCCATACAAATATAAGCAAGCTTTCACTCCAGTATAGGACATTTTAGGGTCTTACAGGTCAATTGTAAGTAATTTGAGTAGTGTCAGAAGACCAGGAGCCGGTAAAGTTCCTTACAAAATGGGATGGGGAGACATACTGCCTACAGACAGCCTCAGTCAACAATTCAGCTATCCAATTCCGGACCAGCTAAAATTTCCAGACAGTCTTCAAAAGTAGCCCCAAAGCAATGCATTGTAGTAATCCAGGCTGTAACCTACTATGACAGGGATAGCAAAAGCAAAATAATTTCTATCCTGGAATTAGCTTTCTTTCAGTTTCAGCCTTTTCTCCCAGGTCATTGGAAACATATCACAATGGCATCTCAGTTATGCACACAAAAGTCAGAGCAGTAGACATATGCACATAAATACTAAATCACCATTTAGGGAACAGGCAATCATTTCATAATGGTGCAGCTGAGAAAGTGGAGAATCACAACTTTTTCTAGAATATCTTTCAGAAACAAAGAACAAGACAGTCTCTTTGCTTTGAGATTCTAGAGCCAGAACTGGGGCTACGCCAATGGTTTTTTTGGCTGCCCAAGTAAAGAATTTCCATTGCATGATTTCCTCTTCTGTCCCCAGTGTTGCTGGATATGCTTGGAGCAGTAACCACTACAAAACAGTTGCAACCAGATCCACCCCAAGATTAAAGATCCAAATAAAAAAGGGGGTGGTGGTGGAGAAGAAACCATTTGTCAGTTCACCAAACACGCCCTGCTTTAGATGCCAAAGCTGTACGAGCCATTACAGAGTAAAGGAATAAAGGATATAGCTGCAAGAGAAGAACTTTCAGATGTGCAACAGCAAAGGAAAGGAGAACAAAGAGGAGGCAGGGGGTAGCAGAACTAGCTCACTTGCATTTGTGAAAACTTGAAAAGGCATACCAAAAGTGCAGCCCTTTAGAAGATTTATTTGCAGGCACAATTTTAAGTGCTGGTTCCACTGATGGTCCTAACCTGACCCCCAGACCCTCTGTGTGAAGGGATATCTTCTCCCGTATAACTGTTCGCTAAGGTGCTCAAGCAAAGGCACTATTCTGCATATTCCACATTCAGAGGTTAAGTGGGTACCTGCCAAGAACAGTGTCTTTTCTATAGTGGCACCCCAATCACTGAACATCCTCTCCACACACAGCTGAACAGTGTCTGCTCTTTAGGAGCCATGTTGAAGTCTGTCTCGTTTTCCCCCAAGCTTTTGATGGGCTATAAGATGGAACTGCTTTACTATTTTAGCTGCTGCCTAATTCACTGTTTTACTGTTACTTTTGATTTTAATTTGTTCCATTACAAGTCTAACAGATGCCGCTCCAACTAACTGTTTAGCAAGCAAGCCACTTTAAAAGTACAATCAGTGGAGAAACAAGGTTCTTTTTAGACAGAATTCTACTTCTGCACTTAGAAGAGCATCTGCAGCCATCAATATCCTTGCAAGGACTGTTACCAGGATCCTTGAGAGAAATCGAGGGAAACACAGCTTGCCAGACAGTCAGCTCCTCCCTCCTCCCCTGTTGCGCACAAACCAGAGAGCCCCTCCAAGAGCATCTCCTCCTCTACACCATTCACGGCAGTTAGCTGCTAATAGGAGCAGATGGAAACAGTGTGACTTCTACAGGGAAGAGCTTTGCTGCTGCAGAGGCCTTGGCTCCCCAACAAACCTGGATGTTACTTGAAGGCACGCAACATTGTTAAGATCAAGTACCCCCTCCCCCCAAATGCCAGCTCTTAAGAACAGCCACAGGAAGAGATGACAGCATCACAACAAAGCACCATTTCATATGTCCCAATGTATTCCAAATGCTGGTGGGCAGAGACTTAGACAAGTCATGTTTGATGCCAGTTCAGAACACAAAAGTTGCCCATTATGCAACAACTCACTCTACAGCCAAGCTAAAAAGCCTGCTTATTTCTTGGAAGCCTTGGGCAGCAGCCCTGATGCAGCAGCCATCAGAACGCATGGTGCCTTTGGTGCCACAGCTTCCTTTTCTGACCAAGCACATTATACATGCTCCCACATTTCATTTCTGTCACAATGATTTCCTCACTGTGCCTACCAGTGACACTGGACATGCCAGCCCAGAACACTCAGACAGTGCTTCTCTGCTTTCCTCTTCAAAACCCACAGTTGCTACAAAGTTTACAACTTTGCACTCACAATCCTCGTTGCCAAGTGAAATGAAGACTAGACAAAAAGCAAATGTCTTTGCCTGTATTCGTATCTTCTTCATTTTGCTTCTCTTCCTTCCTGTCAAAACATAGATTGTAGTCTTCTTGGGTACAGACTTCCTTTCTCTGTCATCTGTGCCTGCCAAGTATGTTAATGGAGAAAACAATAACAGCAGTGGTCTGAGTATTGCCACAGGTAGCATAAAGTACTGAGCCCAAAGACACGTTGCAGTGAAATCAGCTCATAAGTTTATTGATGGTACAATTCCAGGCTACTGAACAGGGCTTGGGGGTCTGCTTAAATACATGTCTAAACCGGACCCCTGGCCTCACCCAAACTCCCTGATAGGATTACCCTGATAAGATTATGCCCAAACTCCCTGAGAGGATTAATCATGAGTTACCTTAAACCATAGGTCCCCTGGTAGACCTAATTTGGTCTAATTTACAATCCGGCTGGGCTATTGTCTCCCGAAGCAAAGCTCCGGTAGCCAGCCCGGCCACGTGTGTTTCTCTGACCGTGTGCACAGTTGCCATTACGATATAACAGGTAGCTGCTTGTATTTTCTAATGTATCTTTCCACATTCTTGGATTGTCATTGAAAATCCACACTGGAAACAAAACAGCATAGCACAACAGGTTTAAAAAGGTTAGCACATCTTGTCCATTCATCATACCTGGAGTGCTCCAAGCAACCGAGCTTTCATCTGACCTGAGCTGCACTGCACACTCAGTAGAATAAACTGTTTAAGTATAAAAGATTGCACACCAACTCCTAGCAAACCAAGATTGAACACAGTGTAGAACAGCTCAAGAAAAAATTCCAGGCTTTAACACATGGGAGCACTTAAAATGGAACTGCTCCCCCTTCAGTCTGAAGTGGCACAGTCTATCCTGCCACTGTGAGGCTCATCTGCAATGTAAGCATGGAACCCAAATTACAGCATCTACAATATTTGAGGATCAGTGTATCACAACTGACCCCTGGAGTGATAATATTAAACATACATTGCACACGGTTTGAGGAAGCCAGAATTCCTTTCTCCATCACAGAACGAAAAGAACCAAACCAGACCACGTTCTTTTACAAGAGAAAGCAGGACGAGGAAGTCAGCCTAGTTTTATATCACGTTTCACACAGACTTCCTCTTTCCATCACAACTAGTTTCCTCTATTCCTTAGGATCTGGTACACTGCAATGCCTCCCCCCCAGAGAGATCTAGGCTGTTCACACAGTAAAATGCAGTTGGAAAGTGCACTGAAAGTGGATTGAAAGTGGATTATTTAGTGTGTGGGACCGCGGCCCTAGCCCCTTTCTGCACTCTCCTTTTAATCCATGTTCACTGCAGTGTCCTCCAAGCAATTCTGCACTAAAATAGAATTCAACCTTCTTTTTAATCCAGGTTTTTTTCCATTGTGCACTAAAATTGAGTCCAATCTTCTTTTTATTCCAGGTCCCCCCCCCCCCCCAATTTTGCATTATATTACCTCCCTTCAGTGGTCAGCCTGGTTTCAGCCTGCTGTTGCCCCAGGTTATTTGGATGCTGTTTTGCCATGAACTTGAGTCCTTTCTGCATTTGCCTGCCACTCCGGATTTTCTCAGTGTTTGAGTTGCAAAACAGCATCCAAACAACCCGGGGTAAAAGCAGGCTGAAACCGGGCTGATCACTGAAGGGAGATAATGTCATGCAGAATAGTGGGGGGGAGGATGGAATAAAAAGAAGGTTGAACTCAATTTTAGTGCAGAATGGGGGAAAACCTGGATTTAAAAGAAGGTTGAATTCGGTTTTAGTGCAGAATTGCTTGGAGGACACCATGGTGAACATGGATTAAAAGGAGAGTGCAGAAAGGGCCTTAAGCAGTCTTGAACACTGAGAAAATCTGGAGTGGCAGCCAAATGTGGAAAGGTCCCTAGGGTAGGGACTGCAATACAAGGGAGGATCCTGGCATAGTGCTGTTGTAGAACTTCCACCAGTTGCACTCTAGGGCTACTAAGCAACAAGCCTGGCTCAGTCTTCTTGTCACCCTGCGTGGGCCACAGTACAAAGATGGCCAACTGAGCATGAATCCCAGAATGCCTCCTGTGTTAAAGGCATCCGGAGCACTGCCAAGTGCCCCCAAAGGGCCCTAGACTGCCCTGAGCCTCCCTTATTACCCAAAACCCAACCAACCATTATAGGAACACAAGTCACTTCATTCATGGGACCCCAGTGATCAGATGAACTCTGGAATACTGTTTCAACCCCACCCCCTTCCCACTCCCCCAGCAGTTCCAGGCATCTGTAACACACACTTCAGGTGTACTGAGGCGCTCGCCACAGCAGAAGGCCGGCAAAAGCCTAGTCTTGCACACGAGTCGAGTCCGGTGTTGCGGCTGTCCAGAGCCTGCTGCCCGTAGAGTTGCGCCGGCCCTTGCCAAGGAATGCGCCGAACTGCTTCGCTCAGCTCTTTCAGAGTTCGCCTCCCGCTTGCAGCAAAGCAAGCACGACCCGGGTACAAAGTAGCAACATCCCCCGCCCCCGACTCGGTCCTTCCAGCACTCTCGCAGAAAGGGCGCCCCCCCCCCCCCGCCCCCGGGGACTCTGCTTGCAGCGGGCTGACTGCGGACCCCCGCCCCCCCCCCCCGCACTTAAAGGCGGACAGGCGAGGAGCAGCAGGGGGCTCCAGCCGCCAGATGCACGCCACAGCCCGGCCTGGAGCAGGACACCCCCTCCCCCCAGGGCATCCTCATCTCCACCCGTCCCCCCCTCCCTCCAGTCACCTCCTGCGCGGGGTCGCCCATGCTGGCCGCGACTGGACTGCCCGGCGGAAGCACCTCCGCCACCGCCACGGCCACTGCCTCAGCCGCGGCGCTCGACTGCTCCTGCTGGCTCCCCGCTCGGCTCCGACGCCCAGGCTCCATCCCCGCACCGGCCCCGCCGCTTTAAGCCCCGCCCGCAAGTGACTCCGGGTAGCGGAAACGGCCTCCGGGAGCGGGACAGGGGCTCGAGGGGCAGGGAGGGCGGGAGGAGGGCCCGGAGCCCCAAGTCCCAGCCAGGGCGGCCAAGAGGAATCTGGGCGGCTGCAGCCCGAGCTGGGAGGCGTGTTCACCGAGGAGTCGGTCTCTTCCACGGGCGCTGCTCTCCCCGCGACGGTCGAAGGGTTAAAGCCTGCAATCCGACCCGATACAGGCGGCGTGCGTATTCAGTGCTGCTACCACGTAAATGCGCACAGGGTTGCAGTCCTACAGCGCGACCCTCGATATTTGATGTGGAAGTAAGTTCCACCACGGATGTAGATGGTCCGGGGCAGGGGCGAATTAAGGCTCACTGGTGCCCTCAGCACTGACCAATCTTGGTGCCCCCATCCTTTCCACACTGACCCAGTCCATTTTAGTTGTTGACCTGTCTGACCAGATATACAATGCAGGTTGCAGCAATACAAACATTTATTCATATGATAACACAATAAACTGTACAAACTAAGCCAAGCTTGGGCTACATAAAGTTCTACAAAAATGCAATACAACATCTATTTTAATATTTCACAAGTTAAATGTATCAAAGTTCCAATATTCATGACCTGAAAGGCATTTTTCTACATTTCATTTTTGCAAAATCACTGATAACATCCTCGAAATTAATGCTGCTCAGAATGTCTGCTTCAATTGTTAATGTACACAGTGGGTTGAGTCTTTCTTGAAGCACAATTGATCTATTTGGGATTTTTACACGTTTCAGTTGTGAGAAAGACCTCTCTGTTATGCAGTTGGTGACCATTAATGTTAAAAATATTCTTAAGGCAATTTCAACATTTGGAAAGGCACTCTCTAATTTGTCTTCTGTAATTGTGTTGTAAAGTTCCATGTGAGTGAAATATATTTTCTTGGTTTGTTTTAAACTTATGAAGAACATATGAATGGAACTGCTGAAGCTCTGTAGACAAAGTGTTGTTCATGTCATCTGGATAAGCATCAGTGAGTGTCTGATAAGTCTTTGAGTACCTTTCACTTTCTGATAACTGGGAGTTAGCACCTAGTTGGGTGGCTTCAGGAACATCTATCAGACAAGAGACTCTGTCTGCTATTTTAGTGTACACCTTTCGTCTCCTCCTCATTTCTGTTTCTAACTTTTCAACAGTTACATAAAAACTGGAGATACGGAATTTGTCTCTGGCACTGAGAATGACCTCTGGTGCATATCCATCGTTGGGCATTCTCTTTCTTATATGCTTACACATTTGAGTTGCTTTGTATTCTACATCAGGGAGCATGTCCTTTGCAAGTGATTCAGATCTCTCAAACTCATCTCTTGTGCAACTGGCCTGCCAGTGATTAATACAAATCTGCACACGTTTGCAAGATCACATTTTCACTTTGAAGAAGTTGACTTGTTCTATGAAACTTTTCTAAAGTTTCATTCCAAAAATTCAGCATGAACACAAATTCCAGTTCTTGCATCTTGTTTGCAATATTCTTTGCCTACCTTCTAGTGTCACCTTTTTGCACCTGGTCATCTGACAAATCTTCTAAAGTTTCCAGAATCTTGAAGAAAGAGTTGATAATTGCTGCAGTTGCCACAGCATGTGCTTCCCATCTGGTGTCTGAAAGTGATTTCAACACTTTTTCATTTCCAATGCAATCTTTGAGAATTCTCCACCGAGCAGTTGAAGCTGAAAATAATGTGTAGAGCAGTTGTACAGTGGAAAAGAAACCTACTGCAACTTGACAGCAATCCACAGCACTTCATCCAACTACATTTAGTGAATGAGCTGCGCAGGGTACATAAATGGCAAACTGATTTGTATCCAAAAGTTTTTGCTGCATGCCATTGTAACGTCCAGACATGTTGGCAGCATTGTCGTATGACTGTTCTCTGCATTTAGCAAAATCCAATTTACAATCATCACATAAGTACTTCAACACCTGCTGTGCCATAGCTTCACCAGTGTGGTTTTGTAATTCCAAAAATGTGATAAATCATTCAACTGGCTGTCCATCTTGCAAGTATCTGAGCACTATGCTCAGTTGGTCAACATGTGAAAGATCAGGCGTTGAGTCCACAGACAGACTGACGTACCCAGAAACATTAATTTCGTCAATGATGATGGAGTGCACTTTCTTTGCCATTGATTCAATAAGTTCCTCACATATCATTTTGGACAGGTATGAAGGGTTGCCTTTTCCAGCACTGCCATACCGTGATATGTGAGCAGCCAAGAATGGGTCAAACCGACTTATCAATTTGAGTAGCCCCAAATAATTCCCATTATTGAGAGACCCACATTTTTCTACTTTTCCTTGGAATGCCAATCCTTGTTCAGCCAGTGTGCAAATGACTGCATGATGCCCTTCAGTTCTTTACATAGGGCAAACAGGTCAAACCCTACATCAAAGGATGAATCTGGTATCAAGAATCACAATTTGACATTAAGAATCACGAAACTGAGAAACCTGTAGGAGAACATTTCAGCCTCCCAGGGCACTCAATGGGGGACCTCAAAATAGTTATTTTATTACAAAGGAATTTCAGAAATAGACTGGAATGGGAACTTGCTGAATTGCAAATTATTAATTTACAACATTCAGGACAATGGAACCCCCAGGGCTTAACAGAGATATTGGGTTCTTATTGCACTATACACGTTAAGTCACTCAGTTCTTGCTTATACCCAGAATTAAACTTTGTCAGTCTTAAAGGTGCCATGGGACTCAAGCATTGTTCTATAATAACATTGTGATCTTATGTAGATGGCACTGTAATTTTTTTTGCTATAACCTGCACTAATAACATAGCCATCCCTACATAATTACATGACCCAAAAAAGTAAAGATTTTTTTTAAAACGTGGGAGATGAGCAGAAGAAATGCATGGAGTTAAAATGAAAGGTGCATGAAATACTATAAAGCCAATAAATTGTACATTTACTATACACAGAGGCAGCAAACCTCTGAATACCAGTGCCAGGAGGAAGCAGCAGCAAGGGAAGGCCTCAGCCTCTATGCCCAGTTTGTCTGGCCCTTCAAGGCAACTGGTTGGCTGCTGTGTGAAACAGTATGCTGGACTAAATGGACCACTGGTCTGATCTAGCAGGCTCCTGTGTTCTTAGATGTTGAATACAGTTAGCGTTTAATTCTGTGATGCTGGTTTAGGTGTGTAGAGGAGACACGTGTTCTGAACCACTAGCATTATGACATGCTAGTTGAGATCTTCTTTCTGCTCCCTTTTTGTAGCTGTTAAAAGTAGTCACATTTTGCTATATGACCTAGACATTAGTCTAAACAGCTTAGGGCTATGGAGAATCAGGTTCAAATTGGGTAATAGCTACTCTGAGTCTCCAGCTGTGGATGACTCCACAAAAGCCTGGGAAACACATCTGTGCATTTATGATTCTTGGTCCGTGCCAATGTGGATTGTAGGGCTGCCAGGGTTCCAACCATCTTCCTTAGTTGTGTCTTTTGCAGTGGTTGGACCAGCAGAAATTAGCAGGTGAAGCTTTTAATATTTTGGACGTGAGGATTATCCTGTGCTGATTGCGGCAAAGAAAGCGAAAATCCAGCACACGATAAATTTACTGTCAGGGCTCCATACACTGTGTAAGCTAGTTGAACCCAGAGGTTAGAGTACATTTCTCTTGCACTCGCTGCTGCTCCAGCCAAGCTATAGAGGTTGAAAAGCTGGCAGCCCTCATGGACTGTGGTTTGCACTTGGCCGCAACTCTCCGCTTTGAAAGAGTTCATCTGCCAGTGGCGGGATTTGGCATGCAGGAAAGGGAAGTTTAGCGTTCCAGTTAGCTTAATGTTGTTTCTCTAAGCAGTGCCCAAGGAATGCTGAGAAAGCATTTATCTTCCCAGAGACACACACAGAAGGCGTCTGGATGGAAAGAGTACAATACAGTTCATTCAGCGGTATTTAACGGGGGTGGGAGCACTCCCCCAAGTGATCCAACCACTATAGTCCCACTCCTGGTCTTTTTAGCAATAATTAAAGGAAATTAGTCGATCCCTAGTGCCGGTCTGAGTCTGGCAGGGCTGTGGATACAAGAGTCTTGCATTTGCTGGTGAGGGGGAAGGAAAAGTTGGACTTCTTAACCTTCCTCCCAGTCTCAGTGTCACAAACCTCTCTAGCACCCTTACCCAAACTGGAGGATGAGTGGTTTGGAACACAGCTGTATAACTTTTCCATGTGCCCATTATATTATCAAGAAGAAGAAGAAGAGTTGGTTTTATACTCCACCCTTCACTACCCAAAGGAGTCTTGGACCGGCTTACAATCACCTTTCTTTCCTCTCTCCCACAACAGACACCTTGTGAAGTGGGTGGGGCTGAGAGAGTTCTGAGAGAGCTGTGACTGACCCAAGGTCACCCACCTGGCTTTATGTGAGGAGTGAGGAATCAAACCTGGTTCTCCAGATTAGAGTCTGCCATTCACTACACCAAACTGGCTCTCCAAATTGAATCAAGACCCCATTCTCCACAAATATACCCCATGAGCAAAATCAACACCAGTACTTATCTTGCAGAGAAGAGGACCTACAGGGAAGAGTATAGAAGCCCTTGACCATTGCCTCATCTACCTTCTCCAGCAGGAAGTCTTTGCCTGGAGTCTGTGGGCAGATTCTCCTGCTGCATCTCATTCCAAAACTGTGCTCTGACAGAACTGCCAGTGTGGCCACTGAAATGACAGAACCTCTGACAAAGTGAGCTCTGGCTCATGAAAGCTGGCACATAAGGCAAGCCAGCTGGATCAGACCAGCATCCCGTCTCACACAGTGGCTAACCAGCTGACCAGAAAGACCAACAAACAAGGCACAGAGTACGAGGCCTTCCTCTGATGTTGCCTTCTAGCACTGGAATTTGGAGATTTACTTCTATAGCTAGTAGCCATTGATGGACCTATCATCCATGAATCTTTCTAATGCCCTTTTAAAGTAATCTATATTAGTAGCCAGCACTATGCCCGGGCAGCCAATTCCACAATTTAGTTACTTGTTGAGTAAAAAAGGATATGCTTTTCTTCATCTGAATCTATTGCCCATCAACTTCATTGGGTGCCCCCGAGTTCTAATTTTATAGGGGGGGGGAGGAGTTCTCTGTTTCCCCCACCCATTTATTTTATTCCCAGGTTTTTTTATAAACCTCTGGAATTGAAAAATCCCAGACTCTTTATCCTTTCAAAGACTATCGTAGAAAAAGGTTCTCCAACCCCTTAACCAGCTTGATTGCCCTTATCTGCACTTTTCCCAGCTCTGCAATATTTTCCTTTGAGTTACAGCAACCAGGACTTTTACACAGACTGTATCTTCGAGCTATGTAAAGACAGACTGGATATTTTAATTCCAAGAATTCCCAACATGGAGTTTGCCATTTTCATCACTGACATACACAGAGCTGACATATTTAGTGGTACAACAAGATGATTTTCTATTTTGTCTGTGGCCCCAGGGAGCCAGTAGCTGCCACATTAAGGCTATTTGTATGTACTGATTGGCTGCATACGAGTTTCCCCAGTGGGGCAAATAGTGGCTCCCGAGGGCTATTTCAGGTCAGTGTAACTGCTCAGGGTAGAAGACTTAAAATCCCTCTCCCCACACACTGTGGCTTGATCCATGTGCCTGGGAATTTAATATGATTAATGTGGAGCCACTCCTCCACATACACTCCTCCTGGAGTAATGTGTACATTATTTCTCTGTGTACTTCTCATGCAGAAGAACTGCCAAGAATAGAAACCTGTCCTGAAATGCTGGAGAGGGGCTCCTCCCAGCATGGGCATTCTGCAGTGTGCATAGAGTTGTCAACAGCCTGGAGGAAGTATGTCCTGCCCCTTTAATGCAGGCTTAATAGGGTGCTATTTACCAGGTGATTTTATTTACCTTCATACCAGAAAAGCTTCGCCTGCCCATTTCTTCATAGTAAGCCTCTATTAAAAGGACAGGGCATTTTTCTCCAGGTTGTTGGCAGCCCTAAGTGTGAGCTGTGGGAAGTAGGATCAGATCAATGGAGAAGCTCCAAAAGCACACGCTTAGTAAGAGCAGAAACAGAAGAGGAAGTGTGGTAGTATTCAGGGGTCCGTTGGAGCGGGAGCGCACAGGAGCGCAGCTCCGGGAGTGAGGAGCCCAGGGGGCAGGCACATGACCAAGCCCCACCCCCTCCTCGGCTTCCCCGAGAAGTGCAGAGGCGCAGCGCCCCGGGGAAAGCCCTGATAGGGTCTTTATTGATTTTAATGTTTTGTTTTAATATTGATAATTTTATCATTGTTCCTTTTATGACTGTGTGCTGCTTTTCCAGAGACTTGCTCAAGGTGGCATATAAATTTTCTAAGTATACCATTTTTTATCTGGGCACATGGCACATAAGTACTGGAGAAATTTCACCAGCCCTTCAGCAGCTTCCACCCCATCAGTTTGGTGTAGTGGTCAGGAGTTGGACTCTAATCTGGGAGAACCGGGTTTGATTCCCCACTCCTCCACATGCAGCTGCTGGTGTGACCTTGGGCCAGTCACAAGTTCTCTCAGAGCTGTTCTCTCATGAGCAGTTCTCAAAAGACCTCTCTCAGCCCCACCTACCTCACAGGGTGTCTTGTTGTGGGGAGGGGAAGGGAAAGGGATGGGTGGTGCACATGTCCTGGGTATCGCAAGTCTCCTTGAAACCTGGTGGTTTCAAGGGAGCAGGAAGAGAATGAGGGTGTGTTCTTTACGCTTATTTTTATTGCACAAAGTATTGGATTGGGAAGGGAATGGAGGAAGAGCAGGTCAGTTTCACTCACCTGTGGAGTGGAGCCTGAGGGGTGGGTGTTGCCTTCTGACACACTTCTGGAATGTTAGGGGGTGTGGCATATGCAAATGACTCATGCAAATGAGTTATGCTAATGAGCTCCTGCACCTCTTTTTCTACGAAATGACCCCTGGTAGTATTGCTTCTGCCCCATCTATAAAGTAGGCTCATACACCACACGCCAGATAGCATCATGAAACTGTAGGCTGTCAGGTTCTCTAGTTCAGTCAGTCAGTCCTGCTTGTCTTTGTGGCAACTGAACAAGTTTCTAGGAGGCACAGGGGGACCTTCAGTGGATAATATTGTCTTGGAAAAAAACAACAGAGAGGGAGAGAAAGAGTGTGGAAGAGGAAAGGGAAGGATCAATCAGGAGGCCTCAGTGGTTGGACTGAAGAATGTATTTCCTGTAGCTGGCAACACAAACTCTGGTGTTCGTATAGCTAGATTCAAGTCCATTAGCACCTTAGAGACAATGAGATTTTGGGGGTATAAACTTTTGAGAGACAAAGCTCTCTTTGCTGGGATCTGACAAAGGGAGCATCAACTCTCAAAATCTTATGCTCCCAAAGTCTTGTTGGTCTCTAAGAGTCCAGTGTAGCTGTTCTACTGCAGGCCATCATGGTTACCCTCTGAAATGATCTGATATAAGTAACAGATTAAGAGAATGATGGTTTCCATTCTCAGATGGGATACTAATAATTTCATTATTACTGTGTCCTGGTGGTCCTGCCTTAAAGAAAGAAATGGTGCCATGTCCATCTAATTCCCATCAAGTAGCCAGCTGAGCTGATTACCTTTTCCTTCTCCTCCCTGACTGTCTCCTAACCTACTAGGCTGCTGCAGACATGGGGGAAGTCTCCACCCTGCCTGGACGCAGTCTTCTTTTGCCACCTTTCCTTTTGTCATGAGAAGCCCCTCCTCCCCTTAACTTAGGCCCATGATACAGGCACATCTAACTACAAATTTTCAGAGCAGTAAACCTTTAATCTTGACTTCAGATTCTGTGCCCGCTTTACGCACCATTTTCCCCTCCCCGTGTATTTATTCTGCAGCTACAAAAAAAAAATAACCCTGCACTTTTCTAAATTGAGGTGAAACATCACTTGTAACGTGTGTGTGGGGGTGGCGGCCAAAGATTTTTTTTTTTTTTTTTTTAAATTATGCAATTGCCCTATTGCAGCTGTACAGTAGCGTCCAGCAAGCATCTTCCATTTAAATCCTCGTGGTTCAGGTTTTGTGCATGCATTTTAGCATTAGTTCACTGAATGAAAGGGAACAGAAAGGAACTGCAGGCAAAGGGTGAAAACCCTATGTTGAAACTGACCAGACTTTTTCTGAAACTGACAAGCAGCTGCAAAGCCCCCTTTTCTATATTGCTCACCACTAGGGGATTCCCTGCTGTGTTATCAGCCACTGAAAAATGGGAAAGAGTCACATGTTCTTATAATATGGAGAAACATGTTGAGTGTACAGAATGCATAGTAGAACTCACTGACACTGGTATTGCAAGCTGTGATTGTTGGCAGTGTGTGTGTATGTGTGCAGGTGCATATACAAAGTCAGCTGCAACTCCACTATGCTTTGCACAGGGCTACAGTTTGTATGGGGGAGAAATCCTCTGGCAGAAGTTCTGGAGAGCTTTTTAGCCTTGTGCAACTAAACTGAAAAAAAAATTGGGGGGGGGGTTATTTTCACCAATGCCCTAATGCAGCTGCATAGTAATGCTAATTTTCTGTCCTTCCTTGCAAATTTGTGTGGTTTTCTCTTTGTAATTCTCTAATTTGATTCTGCATACTGGTTGTGATCTTGGCAGTTTTTAAAAGCCTGTCCTGTGCGAATTGCATTCTTTCTCCAAATGGATTGATCTTAAGTGATTCTTAAGTTTGGTGGTTCACAGAAGGTCCATGTGGCTCAGCTGCCACTTTAATGTTAGGCTTCCAGAGACTGTCAAAATTGCCCCCCCAATAATTTTGTTCAGTAAACCATTAGAGAGAAAAATGTTTTGAAAGCTTTAGGCTTCCTGTCCAAGTCTCTCTCTCCATCTCATGTCAATTTCATTCTGCACTGACAATTCCCCCTTTATTTTATTTGTATGCAGCACTGATATTCTTTTTTTTTTTGCAATGGGGATACTGCCATTTGCCTCTTCTCCTCTCCAATCCCCCTTTCAAGTAAATACCAGCAGGGAACTAAACCTTCTGCAGCTCCTTTTAAACTTTCCCCCATTGTTTCATTTTTTTAATTCAGCGAGTGAAGACTAGACTCATTGCTAGACTCATGCTGCTTGTCAAAAAAATTAAAATGAAAAAACAAGGGGAAAATGGAGGATGGCAGAAGGTGCAAAGTAGGTAGAACAACCTCAATATGGGTGGGGAGTGACCTTTGAGGGGTGGCAAAAGGGTGGGGGGAAGTCTGAGGGAATCTGTATGCTTTTGAATTACCTTCGATTTGGAAGCAAAACAAGGGGGAAATTGTCACAAAAGCACTCTCAGAAAACCCAGGAAAACAGCAACTAGAAAGCAAACTGAGCACTGAAGGGAGGGAAATTAATGCAGAATGACAAAGAAAAGCTGATGCACATGCACAGTGAAAGCAAGGGAAAACACCCGTGCATATAGGCCTTAGTCAGAGCCAGGAAATCTACCGATTCTCATCCTGGATTCACCCTGAATTTCTGGATCTTATTTCTTTGAAATTCTCTTGTGCTGCTCTGCCAGCCAAAACTGTACAGTCTCATCCTCTTCACTTGCACAGAGGCTGCCAACTCTGTTTTTCTTTCTCTGGGACTTTGGGACATTTACTTAACACATGGGAGCACCCATCCACTGCCTTACTTGATTTTTCTTAGGGATCTTTGGAAGCTCTGCCTAAAACCTCTGCTCTCAACCTGTGGATCATTAAAACAGACAACATACTGGAACTTATGGTGATTTTTGTATCTTGGGCATTAGAGAAAAACAAATGAAAGAAATGGGAATATTTCTGTCTTTAGCTATGTGCATTGGGGAGGGGGAGAAGAGGCCTGTGGAAGGCCTGTGAAATGCTGGAAGTTAAGGTGATTTTGGTATCCTGAGACTTGCAGCTTTAGAGAAAAAGAAATTGAAGATATGGGAATAGCCATTTGTGTGCATGTCTGTATGTCTGTACATGGAAGGTAAGGAGATAAAGCTGGTTCACCAGATACAGAAAATGAGGTAATTCTGCTGTCCTGGACCCTACTTCAAGCAAACAAATGCTCCCATATTTTCAGGACAGGGTATCTGAGAAGTATTTACTCTGGATTTGAAGATGTATTTGGAGATTTGTACTGAGCACCCAGTACGTGGCATAGCTGTTAGAGCATTGGTCTAAAACTGGGGAGACCAGAGATCAAATCCGCACTTAGTCAGGAAGCACACTATGTGACCTTCGAGCAGTTACATACTTTCAGCCTGAATTATGAGGAAAAGAGAGAAGGGGAGAATATTTCCTTTCATACACAAATGAAATATTCAAATTGTCTCAGTGAAGGATTTAATGACATCTTTCCTCTCCTCTTACAGAGTCCTCTTTCATTGACTGAGGGTCAGACTATTACAAGTGAAAACAATTGCATGCAGACAAGACACACATTCTGTTTCCACCAGGGGCGTTGACTTTCTAAATCCCCGGGGGGGGCAGGGGCTCTCGTGTGCGCGCGCGCGCGCACGGGACCATGTCTCTGCCGCTCCCTCCCCCCCCGGCCCAGGGAGGCAGACCCGCGGCGGCAGCCAGCTGGCTGGGACTGCCGCCCGCGCCTCTCTCCCCCCCCCCCCCGCCTCAGGGAGGCAGGGCAGGCCGGGGGTGAAGGAGAGGCGGCGACGGCTGGCTGGGCGAGCATTTTGCCGGGGGTGGCTGAGCCCCCCCCGGGAAATTTCGGGGGAGGCTCGAGCCCTCGAGCCCCCCCGTAGTTGACGCCCATGGTTTCCACAGCCTCCAGGGTCCATGTTTTAGGCAAGCTCCCATGTTCGTGTGTGTGTGTGTTTCCGTTTAGGACTGTCCATAGACTCAGGAGCAATGCTCTAGGGCAGGGGTGGGCAATTGTTTTGCTCGGGGGCCACTTTGTGGGAGCGGAGGTTAGCGGAGGGCCGCACCTTTTAAAATGATTGCATTCATTAGTTAACTTTGCAGAAAAGGTATAAATTGTATCACAAAAATCAATAAATATAAATTAAATAAAATAGTGGTAGTTTTATTCAACTTATTTATTGTGCTAATTTCATATCATCCATAGCTGCAAGCACATTTAATTTTAGAATCACTTTAATGAGACAAATGTGCCCGATCACACCACGTGGCCAACTGTCTTGGTGGGCTGCAAAAAACTCTGTGGCGGGCCGCATGTGGCCCCTGGGCTGCAATTTGCCCACCCCTGCTCTAGGGGATCCTGGGGTAGCTCAGAGGTGAGGGTGCCTGTAGCAGGCTGCCCTCAGATGCAGGGTATGATGGTGGATTTACACTATGCCCCCCCCCCACCTACTTATCACGTAGACTTTAGGATCTAATCCTAGGATTGCCAACAATTTGGAGACTACTGCCCTGTCCCTTTAATAGAGGCTTCATGTGTGGAAATGGGCAGGTGAAGATTTTCATGGCATGGAGGTAAAGAACATCACCTGGTATTTGCTGCAGGCCAAACTGTTATTAAAGGGTCAATGAGAGGGACCAGGTTAAAAGGCTGGCAATCTGAGCTAATATTAAGGTTTGTTAACTGCCTGTTGAAAAATGCCTTGTCACTTTTGGGGATATTATTTACCAGGTTATGTTATTTTATTCAATACCATGGAAAAAAGTGAACTGTTCATTTCCACACACTAAAGCCAGGACATTTTTCTCCAGACCTGATGGCAACTGTAGCTGATCCTCCAAATTAGAACCATTGGGATGTGTCATTTCATAGGATTACTAATATATTGGATGAACAGATCAGAGGAAGCTGACAGTGGATCAGAATAAAATGGGAATCCTTGGTCTCATTTGCTTAAACCGAGATCGAAGAAGTGAGCAATGACTCCTGAAAGCTCAGTCTTTAAGGTGCTTCTGGACTCTTGCTCTTTTCTACAAGATCGAAGACAGCCGTGTGGGTTCGTATTAAAAGTCCAGAACAGCATCAGTTTTAATAGTAGGACCAAGCAAAATAAGTTCACAAGCTTTAGCTCTTTCCACAATCCTTCATTGGGTCGCGCTGGACACAGAAGCCTGATGGAGAGTTCTTGCTGGCTACTAGTTTGGGTAATCGATGGCCGCCACTGGAGGGAGCTGCGCCACAAACCTAGATTTCCCCTCTCTCCCTCCTCTGCCTTCCAGTTCGTCCCTGGAAAAACGCGTGGCAAAGTGGTTTGGGCCTCAGAAGTTGCCGTAAGGGAGGAAGTGTGGTCACGATGGCGCTGGGTTCAGAGACGCTGTCGGAGAGGTCGGTGCAATTCGCCGTGTTGCTGGCCTTCGCTTCGGGGGTGCTGGTGGGCTGGCAGGCAAACCGGATGCGGAGGCGCTACCTGGACTGGAGGAAACGGCGGCTGCAGGATCAACTGTTGGCCACACAGAAGAAGCTGGACCTGTCCTGAGCCGGGTGAGAGGAGACGATGGCTAGGGGAAGGTCATCACGTCCTCTGTCTTTACGGGGGTTCACTTCCAGCGAGCGCGCCTGGCTGACCCCCGGTTTACTGTGCTTCTCTTCCTTTGGGCGAGGTTTCATCTGTAGTAGCAGGCATGGAGCTGAAGGAGATCCCAGGCTAATTGCTCGAATCAAAGTGCTGTTGGGGCAGCTACGAGGGGAAGCTCAAAAAGAGCCTTGCGGTATCTTGTACCTGGTTAGACGCCAGGCGGAGTGAAGGAGCAGAGTGCTGGGACAGCAGATGGGATTTACATTACCGAAAAAAACTGTGGGGGTGCAGGGGCAGGTGGTTACTGCCAGAGGATTAGAGCCAAGGAAACTACAGGGAAACCTGCTATGTGGAAGCCCTGTTGACTGCTGCATTGTATTGACAGCCACAACAGTAAAATGCTGACAGAAGCAGACTACTCATAGGCCCCTTTCAAATATCCTTTGCAATCCATTTTAGTAGCCAGTTGCTAATGGTGTTTTTTTTTTTTTTGGTGTAATGTCAGACACAACCGATTTAGCAACTGGCTGTTAATGGATTTTATTTACCTTTTCATACAAAGCCTCTTGCTTCCTGTTCACAAAGTGGGGTTGAGCCGTTTTTGAGGTTAGATGCTTTCTTCTGTTTTCACCTCTTCTTTGCCCTTCTTAATTGCTGTAGTCTGCTGTTTAAGATGTCTGTAGTGCTTCCAATAGTGCCACTTCCTCCCTGCTCTTTTTCACTGCACAAACTTTCATAATAAGTTGAGTGCTATAGTACTAGACCAAAGTAGCACTTCAGTATACTGAAAACCAGTGTAAAACAGGCAGAATACAGGCCTCAGAATCCATGTAAGCCAGGGGTGGGCAAATGGCGGCCCGGGGGCCACATGTGGCCCGCCACAGAGTTTTTTGCGGCCCGCCAAGAAGATTTCAGGACTTCAAGAAAACTGAGCCTAAATTCAATTTGCTCTCTTATCCCATCACTGCTGATATTGATGCAGCACCTGAGGAGCTGCAGCTTGAACTTATTGACATGCAGTCAGATCACACTGTGAAAGAAAGGTTTAATGCTGTGACATTAGTTGACTTTTACAAATCTTTGTCTGCTGAAAAAATTTCCATGTATGAAGAAATTTGCTGGGAAAATGTTCTCTATATTTGGGTCTACATATATTTGTGAGCAAAGTTTTTCTTGCATGAAGATCAACAAGAGTAAATATAGATGCTCTTTGGCAGACATTAACTTGCAGGCTGCGATGAGAATCTCAACAAGCGATCTCACTCCTGATTTCAAAAAAGTTGTGGAAAAGTGTGATAGGGTACATTTGTCTCATTAAACTGATTCTAAAATTAAATGTTCTTGCAGCTATAGATGATATGAAATTAGCACAATAAACAAATTGAATAAAACTACCACTATTTTATTTAATTTATATTTATTGATTTTTATGATACAATTTATACCTTTTCTGAAATGCAACGTTAAGTAATGAATGCAATCATTTTAAAAGGTGCGGCCCTCCGCTAACCTCCACTCCCACAAAGTGGCCCCCGAGCCAAAACAATTGCCCACCCCTGATGTAAGCTATTAAAAAGTTATGCCCAGTTACTATTTTCATGTAAATGAAAATTGATATATTCCTAGGCTGCCCATCTAGCATTGTGGTACTATTGTTTTAATGCAAAGGCTGAAATGTTTGCTTTTGAAAGAGTTTCATATTAATATATATATTGGCATAATTTATAAACACATTTATGGTAATGCTTTATGTGTTATAATTATATAGATGTACTCTAGCATTCATTAATGCTAGAATTTTTGCAGATGTGAGAAAACGATAAACTGAGCACATTCACAAATTTTTACAGGATAAGAACCAAAGATTCCTAAATGGGCTTCTCATTTAATAAGAATTTTGAGATTATCGGTATTTCCTGTCATTTTCTTTTCTAAAAGTTTGTTATTGTTCAATACATAACTTGCAATACTTACTATCAAACAATCAGTTTCCCTGTCAAAGACCCTCTCTTTCCTAGTCCTAAATGGTGGGAGGAGAAAAGTGTAAAAAGTGTAAAAGTGTAAAAAATAAAAGAAAAACAATTGAGAAATAATAGAGAAAAAAGGGAAGAGGTAATCAAGTTTCATGAAACTCTAAAAAATTCAGCCCATATATTTCATGCCTGCAACCTATTGCCAGATCTTGTGATTTGCTTAATAAAATAATACTGTATGGCTTTACATTCCTTTGTTGTTAATATAGCCCTGATCCACAGGGCTGTCCAATAAGAATTCTGGCTCCCCTCTGCCCTTGTACAGCCTGAAAAGGTGCCCAGTGAAATTGGAGGCTGCTTCAAAGGAGACCACCACACTACAACACAAGATGTTGCTGCTCTGCAGAGGGGGAGGAATGCTGAATGTGCTGTGTGCGCCCAGAATCTTGCATACCTTAAGACTATGCCTACCTCTTTTCTTTCTTGGTTCCTTGATCATCTACAAAACTAACTAACTTTTTAGGGATACAATTTCTCCTTTATTTATTGATCAGACCTGTGTGGAAGATGTTGTGGTGGAAGCAAACTGTTAACGGTTTTAAAATATAAATTATTTCATTGGCTAGATTTATTGGTTTCATTAGTATCTTGCTCCCTCCTTAAGGCCCTGAACTGTTTATGTGACAATTTAAAAGAAATCATTAAAAAACACCAAAGACATTGAATTGTTCAATTTTAAAAATCACACCGACCTTTTGAGAGCATGTGTTTAATTAATTGCTAAGTTTAGCTGAGTCCAGATCAGGGATGCACAGCCATTTGGGCATGACTGCCAGAAAACAATCCCACATGATTAGACACAGTAGGAGCAAGTTGAGCCCAAGCCATGCTGCCCGTGCATCAGGAAGTTGCCTTGGGTGCTTGGTGGACAATTTGCTCTTATGATACTGTTCCTTGGCAAATGCACCCAGGGTTGTCTATACCTTTCCCTGATTGTTCTTCCTCTTGCAAACTGACTTAGTGAAGTAGAGTTTGCTCTGCGACGGAGGGGGAAATGAGCTCCTCTGGCTTGGGGCTCTTCTTTGCTGATATTTTCAGTTTTATTTACTTACATATGCCAAAGCAAAATGCTTTTCTTTTTAACCCCACCCTTGCTTTCTTAAACTTCTTTTCAGATTTTGAGGAGGGGTAACAAATAAATATGTGCAACTGATTTTTCATTTATTTTCTCTTTCAGACAAAAATGGAAGTTGCGAGAAGCACTTGGGTGAAGTCCTGTTGCGTTTTACATTCTATGAACTGACTAAAAATGCTCTTATAGACACGGGCCTGTTCTGAAAGGAAACACTGATGGAATGACTTTTTAAATCTGTTATTCAAGTGACTGATATCTCTGCAAAAATGTTCAACACATCTGAAAAGGCAGTGTTGAAATACTTAGCTGCTTTGATTATGTACATTTGTCAAGTGCCAAGGTTAGGTGAATTATTTCCTGGTGTGACACTTGAGGAATTGTGACGACTGGATCAGAGTTCTGTCTATGGCTGAATAAAATGTTATTTTAAGAAGTTATTCTGACTAAATTGTTGTGCTAAGTTATCTACTTGGGTTGTGAACCTGAAGACACCCAGTCCCTTTTATTTGCAAGAACCAACGTGCTGACAAATACAATATTTTGGTCAGCACTGGGTGTGTTTTCTTCACTGTCTTTAGAACTTTCAATAATTATGAGGAACATATAATTAATTCAGTATAGTGTAGCGGCTAGGTTATTTGCCCTGGGTTCAGTACTGTTGGGAAGCAATTTTTTCCCCTACTTCCCCACAGCATCGTGGCATTTTCATGCACCTCCTAGGGTTTCTCTGGCTTTGGTCTGATCTTTCTCCAGCCTGCTGTACTGCAAAAACCCGGATGGCTGCCATGTGTGTGGAAAAGCTCAGATTTTCCCACCCATATGGCAGCTATTTTCCCTGTTTCCCTTAGTGGTCATTTCTCCCCCCCACCCCCAGGGGACTATTTTTTTAAAATTGGCAGTTGAATATAGTTATGTCAATATAATCAATGTACAAAGTTGTCTGAATTCCCAGCTTTCATTTTTTTTAACAGAATCCCTAGAGATTCTGTTACCCCCTAGGGGCTTAACAGTTCCCCTAAAGAAAATGGCTGCTTTGGAGGATGAACTGTATGGCATTATACCCTGCTGAGGTCCCTTCATCAACCCTCTCCTCCCTGAGCTCTACCCACAAATCTACAGGAATTTCCCAACCCAGGGCTGGCAATCCTATGAACTTAGTGGGACTTTTCATAAACCCACCCAGGGTCTATGTGGGCTTACAAGCATATAGCATGTCATATGCATAAAAGCATGTTCCTCTTCTTCATGACACCACCTAGAAGTTAAAATCTAATCTCCCCTTATTACCAGTGACTAGAACAACACTAGTAAAGGCTCTGAGCAATTACAAAGGGCAGTTTCCCAGGTTCTGTTGATTCCCAGAGAGGCATGACATCATTTCTGAGTTTCCCCTAAAAGTGATGTCATACTGTTGGCAACGGCATTTCCCACTGCTTGCCCGGCTGGGCCTGGCAATCCTAGTTAACCTGCATAGCTATGATAGGAAAGTGGAGGGGCAGGGGAGAAAAGAATGAGTCAGTGCTGGGAAATTCCATAATTGCACCGGCCAGCAAATCTCACCCTTCTGCCTAGAAATTCAGCCTCAGTAGGTTTGCCAGCCTCCAGGTGGGGCCTGGAGATCTCCCGCTTTTACAACTGATCTCCAGATGACAGAGATCAGCTCCCCCGGAGAAAGTGGCTACTTTGAAGGGTGGACTCTATGGCATTGTACTATGCTGAGGCCCCTCCCCAAACACCACCCTCTCCTGGATCAACCCCCAAAGTCTCCAGGTATTTCCCAACCCAGACCTGGCAACCCCTAGAGATGTGTGCTTTCTTTACAGTGAGAGACAAGCACTCTGGAAACGTGCAGAGTGTTTGCAGTCCCAGCATTCAGAGAAGAGATTATTCTTGGCTTAAATATATTTTGTTCTATACCAAGACTTCATCTATCTGTAGCAAGCAGTGAGGGGAATTAAGACTTCCTGGATATTAGCGCCCCCCCCCCCCCCCAGCTTTTGGTCTTCTGCAGTGAAGTACTATTGTGTTTCCTTGTAGTTAGAGGTTCTAGGCCTTGAAGTCTCTGAGCAAGGCAAATCACAACACGTTTAATACAAAATATTTGATCTGATCAAAAACAAGAGAACATTTTATAGATATACCATTTCAAACAATTTACAACTGTACAGTGAGATAAGTAAATAAAGTCATATTATAATAAAGAAGAGAGAACTCTGATAAAGTCCATAACGTCAACTGAGCACATATTTATTTATTTATTTTGGAGATTTATATCCCGCCCTACCTGCCGTACAACAGCTCAGGGCGGCTCACAACAAATACATAAAATAGATAATATCTTAAAAACATTAAAACATATAAAACAGCGAATACTATACAGATGGCGTATCTTCAGTTCAGTATGTCATAGCAGTATCCAGATGTAACCCTTATGGACGGTCACAGTAGGCTGGCAGGAGAAGGTCAAATGATCGAATCAAATAGTCGGCTGGCGAGTAAGATCGAATAGTCAGGCCAGGGTAGGGCTGCCAAGTCTTGAAAACTCACCGGCGGGGGGGAGTCCTCCCGCCGGGAGTTTCTTCTGGCGCGCGCGCTTCGCTCTATGATACCATAGAGTTTTGGGGCGATTGCCAGAGCGTCGCCCTGGCAACGCCCCCAATGTGCTGCGTCACTTCCGGTGACGTCATTACGTTGTCCTTGCTGGATGACGTTGGGGGTGGGGTTCCCCCGGGGTGGGTTTCCCCAGCCGGCGGATCAGGAACCCCTTTAGCGGGGGATCCCCCGCCCCCCGGGCTGCCTTGGCAGCCCTAGGCCAGGGCCAAGATGGAAGTGTTGGGCGACCCCCTACTTAAACACCTGGTGGAAGAGCTCCGTTTTGCAGGCCCTGCGGAATTGTAAAAGATCCCGCAGGGCCCTGATATTATCCGGGAGCTCATTCCACCAGTGCGGGGCCGCCACAGAAAAGGCCCTGGCCCTTGTCACCACCAACCGAGCCTCTTTTGGCCCTGGAAGGCCATAGTAACATCTTTTGTTGAACATTATTTAATCTATGCATTTGATTCCCATAATTAATAAAAGGATACCATTGCTGTACAAACATTTCTTGGGTACAGTTTTTCTTTTCTCTTAAATATCACACAGTATTATTTTGTTCATCTATGCACAGCAACTGCATGGACCTGCTTCTGAAAGAGAGTCCAAATGGTCTCAGAATGGTGTCGTGGGGGGTGAGGGGAGGAACAACTCCTGCCTCTGCCCCCAAATAGTTTTTTTGTGTAGTTCCTTCACTATTTTTTCTTGCTCCATATGCACAGAGCAAAAATAACTCCTCGCCAGTGTGTTTTTTGCGAAAGGAAGCCCTACCTCCCCCTGCAGGGCCACTATGAGCCCATTTGGACTCTCTCTTTTTGTGTGTTTGCTTTTAGAAGCAGTTTCCCCACAGCTGCTGTGATGCTGTGCCAAGCGGAGTGGAGCTGTACTGGTTTCTCACATAAAATGTTGGGATTATATTAATTTGGTAGTTGCCGAGAATTGATAGCAATATTCAACCTCTCACAGAACTACAGTTCCCAGGATTCACGTGGAATCCTCCGGAGTCCAGAAATAGAAAAAGGTTGCCTATACCACTAGCATGCGAAAATCCGTTCATTCTATAGTATTTCCCCCCCTCGAATTCTGCTTGAGGTCGTCGGGATTTGTAGTTTTTCTCCTCTACGGACCTTGAGTCTTGCAGCTCCACTGCATCTTGGGTAGTTATGTAGTTGTATGTAGTTATGCTCGGCTCGTTCCGTTACTACAGTAACGTGGCTGCCCTGAGTAATTTCTCGCGGCGCATTAAATGACGTTATTTCTCGGCGTCACAGCATATCGTCTCCGTAGCGACCGCGGTGGCTGTGCTCGTCTGTGCAAGGCGCAGCGCATACCTCACGCCGCCCCGACAAAATGAAGGGGCGTCGGGGTCGGACGGGTCCGTTGCAGAACGCGCTGCGTCGGGGCCGGGAGCTGCGGGAACAGGTGCCTTCTCGGGCTTCGCTGCCCTGGCTCAGTGGCTGAGAGAGCCCGACGGGCGGAAAGAAGAGCGGGGAGGCAGATTCCTAGTGCAGAAGTATCCGAGACCGGCTTTTTTGCACGAGAGGCTCAAAAGATGTCCCGTCCCCCCGCCTCAGGGCCGGCTGCGCTGGCGCCCATTCACTGTGCACGGCACGTATTGTGCTGGCCCGGCCCCAGGAAACGGGGGTATCCCTGCATGTAGAACCCTCTGCCCAAGCCTTGCGGCACCTTAAAGACTAACAATATGCATCTAAAACGTGTTGTTTCTGTTATTATACGTTATTAGTGTAGCAGAAGGCCATGGGACCTGCCTGCAGGTCTGATTATTTGAGCATGTAGCCCTTGGTCAAGTTAATTTTCAATGTGGACTTCCCTTAAATTGTGCCTCCGAACATTATCCTTTCCACAGTAATCTGCATCACCTGTGGCCATTTTTTTCTCGTGCATATCCTCACTGTACTGGTCGATATAACTCACTGCATTAGTTGAGACCATTACTTATACTATGATACTGGTGGCTGCTGTTGTAGAAAAATAAGTCCCATAAGTGATGCCCCCTGCACTCCAGCTGTGGGAAATGCACTACAAGATGCTGATTCCTATGCTTGGAGTAATGCACATAGGAGTTCTAACTCTTCTGAATGTATGTTTGAAAATATATGAGATTGTACAACTATTGTCCTTTCTTGAAGTGGATCTTTATGTTTCTTTGTAAAAAATTTTAGGTGAGTGCTTTGCTTCAACAGAGCAAGAATGCAGGGACCATGGATCTTGATAAAAAGAAAAACCTTAGTCGGAGGTAACGTGCATTTTAAAAATTCCTTTGGGCAGCTGTAGCGTCAAAATAACATTTACTAGTTATTTTTTCCCAGATGTAAATGGATTAGATAAGGGACTTTAAAAGTATTTTACAGTGCTGTCAGATCTACACAGAATCTTATTCATGGCTGCGATCACACGCACAATTAGCCCCAACATAGGTGCAAATACCGGGCAGATTTAACGTGCACGATCAAATCTGAACATCTGGGAAGCATCCTGCAGCTGGCAGCAACCTGTGTTGCTCCGCCACAGAAGCGGAGTAAACAGGCACTGGGGAAAGTCCGGTAGCAAAGGGGTTGCTATGGGCCACAGGCGGACTTTCCCCTGTCTGATTGCTCCAGCGCGCTTTCATGGTGTCAAGATGGTCTGATCAGGCCATCTTGACTCCATGCTGTTGTTTCCCCCCCCCCCCCCCCTTTCAGTATGTGCATCATCACACACTCCAAAGCCCTCAGGGCTGAGGTGCGAATCATCAATCCCTCCTTTAAGCGCATCGGGAACAAATGGCAACCCCCCCCCCCCAGACTCACCCGCAGTTGCGTCTGATGATGCAGTGGTGGGCTGTGCCCGCAGCTTCAAAAGACTGTGTGATTGTGCAACTGTGGGTCAACTTCCGCCAGAGGAAGTAGCCTCCCCCCTGCTTTATCTCGCACGTGTGACTGCAACCTATGTCTATCTAATGCGGCTTACTCCAGGAAGGTGCTCTTAAGATTGCACTGTTAAACTGCAATTGTAAGCACAGGTATTTGGCAATGGGCTTTATTAACTTCAGTGTGGCTTACATCTAAATAAATATCTTAGGTTTGAAGAATGTGTTTGAAAGTGGTATGGTGACTATTCTTCAAGAATGTTTGTGGTTGCAGGCAATGCTCCCTCAAAACTGTGGAGTCTTGTGAGCAAAAATTCTACTTCATGAGCTACTGGAATCAAAGTTGTGAGCAAGTGATTTGGCTACTGCATAAATTAGTTTGCTCTGGAGCCATCCTTCCTGAGCTAAGATAAAATGTGTGAGCTAGAGGCTAAAAAACGGTGAGCTAGCTCACACTAACTCAGCTTAGAGGGAATACTGGTTGCAGACAGTCCGGAGGTATAGTGGGACAGAAGACTAAAGGAGAGAGAGAAGAAGAGAAGAAAAGAGATTGGATTTATATCCCACCCTTTACTACCCAAAGGAGTTTCAGAGCGGCTTACAATCTCCTTTCCCTTCCCCTCCCCACAACAGACATCCTGTGAGGTAGGTGGGGCTGAGAGAGTTCTGACACAAACTGCTCTTTTCCAAGAACAGCTGTGCCAGAACTATGGTTTGCCCAAGGTCATCCAGCAGGTGCAAGTGGAGGAGTGGGGAATCAAACTTAGTGCTCCCAGATAGAGTCTGTGCACTTAACCATTACACCAAACTGGCTAAGCTTCATCCAGTTGCAAAATAAGATTTATTCTGAAAGAAGTATAAAAAGACAAATACATTTCGATACAATGGTTCTCTTGGCGGTAATGAACAATTATGGCTTTTTTAACAGGGAAAAGATTTGTTGAGATATTTTCCAGTCAAGTGGGTTTACAAAAACACCTAGAAATGGAAAACTTTTCAATAAACTTCAGGAAAAATTATCTGATGCCCTAAATAGATTTAGCACATTTATGTTTAAACACATATTTAGTACATAAATCTAAAAAGCACCTAATTTTAGCCAGCTTGAGCCAGCTTGTCTGGCTAGGTGGGGTAGAAATATAAGCAATAAATGAATATTAATTTTCTGTCCCAATGGTCCAATAGTTGGACCAAAATATTTGATTAGGAAAAAACCCCAAGTGTAAATGTCATATTCAAACATTATCTGGAAATCATTTTTACTGAGATGATGCTTGTAAAAATTCCAAGTCAATACAGCATGTGTACTTCCTTTACGTTGTTGAAATGTAAGAAAAAAATCTAAAGGCACTGAAAACCGTTCATGCATTAATTTTAGCACAACCAAAGAATTGTGCATGATATGCCATGGGTGTGGTTGTCCACTCATCTATTTCAACAGTATCACTGGAGTACGTCAGTTTCACTGTCACTTTCAGTAGCGTCGCTTGCATTAGGTTGCTTCTAGTTCCATATTGGTGATTACAATACCCATTTCCACCATGTGAGAAAATATGTGTATACCCAATTCCTAGGGACAGTCACCTGAAAAAAACATTACTGACATCTTTGACTCTGCCTGGCTTGACTAATAATACATAGGCAATGACATCCATTCATTGTTATTACAAAAAAATGAACATTTAGCAATGGAAAATTTTCTAGTCCATGTTACTAATATTCTCTCCGGGAGTCTTTCTTGAGGTTTGTTGAAATTCTCCAGAATAGTGAGCAAATGAGACATTCTGCTGCTGTATATCCTTCTAGTTTCAGCTCTTCCTGTCTGGGTACCAGCAGGGAGCACGACTCAATAATCAACAGCCTTAATGCTTCACTTCCTTTCCCCAGTCAGCAAAGTATGATGTAGTGTTATGGTGGGCAGAGCAGTCCTGTAGTGATAACTATCTGCCCAGGTGAGTAGCGGATAGATGGAGGGGATGTGGCTTAGTGGTAGAACTGCATTTTTGACATGGAGGTGGTTCCTGGTTCAGTGCATAGCATCTTGTGAACAAGGTTGCTGGGAAAGACCTTTTTTGCCTGAGAATATGGACAGTGGCTACGAGTCAGAGCAGGCAGCACTGAGCTAGATAGATCAGTGGTCTGTCTCTCTGTGTGTTCATGAGTTCAAATTGCATGGTTAGTCTGTTAAAGCACAACTGCATGTGCAGAATTGGGGACTTTATTCCTGTTGTGCCTAGCATGTAAAAATGCAGCCTATGCTATTCATATTTATTGTAGATGTTTGGAGCTGAAGAAGTCTGTTGATGAGAATGCTTTTACTCTTCAGAACCTGAAAAAGGTAAGTATTTTAGGGGCTTAAAGTAGATTGGGTCAGTAGTGCAGAGTAATTATGTAAGCTTCAGGGGAGCGTTATACAGCATATACCCTGATCTGGCCCTAGCCTTTTGTATTTGTATTTTTGTAAATATGGGGCAGATAATATATGGGATATGAAGCTTCATGAATAAGATTTTGGAAGCTGCATGTGTCACACAACAGTTAATAGCTGTGTCCCATAGGCGAAGGGCAGGATTCTTTTTTTGGCATAAGGGACCATGTGAATGATTGGCTGTAATTAGTATACTCTCCAGGAACGTAGTCTGTATCACATGCAGTTAAAATAATGTTCCAGTAATGTGCCATATTGTGATCTTACAGTCAGATGAGCCTGCGCCTGTGGGAAATTATCATCAGAGAAAAGAAGAAGAAGAAAAGCAATTGTTGAAGCTTTCTCAGCAATTAGAAAAACTTGCTTCAATCCTTAGCCGAGAAAATGTGATGAAGGGCTCCACTGTGTAAGCAGAGTAAAATGGATATGGAATTCACAGTTAGTATGGACTATCATGGTCTGCTCAAGTTTAAGCATGGGTGTTTTTTCAGAATCCATATTTACAATTTCCTATAATGGTCATGGATGGTTATGAGAGAAATCTAAGTAGGGACCCTATGAAACACATGGTGTGTGTGGGGGAATCCTGTCCTTCCCTCTGCTTGCCCATTGGCCAAGTCAATTGCCAGGCAGTCAGCCAACTGGTAACACTGCCTCTGCTCCCCCTGCCCTCCCCTCCCTGCCCACCTAGTGCACTTGCCCATTCACTGGCTTGTGATGGTGGAGGGGAAGCATTTTCAGCTGTTTCCTCCGTGCCCAGATTGGCATCTCTCTGCAGTTTACACAGTGGCGGTGCGGGGGACAGCGGTGGCAAGTCCTGTCTTCCACCCTCCCTTGGTTGTGGGGGTGGCAGCAGCTACTGGTCTCCCTCCTTTGGCCAAATTGGTGTGTGTGGAGGTGGCGGCAGCTCATGCTCCCCCCCACCCCATTATCTGACTGCCTGCTTGGCTGGAGCAGCTGGTGTGTGTGTGTGTGTGGGGGGAGAGTAGCAGCTCCTGCTCCTCCTGGTCTCCCTGAAGTGCTGACCTGATTTCCCCTCCTGCAGGGTGTAGATGGGAAAATGGAGCCACAGGGGGTGAGGGAAGTGATGGTTGGTGGGGGGTCCATGTGCATTCTGTCTAGAAGATATCTAACCCTACATCATGTCTTGAGTTTAGGAAATAAGCCTGCTAAGAAAATCTGAATGAATTCAAAATGAATTCAGGGTTCCATTCCAAAACCTAGTTCTTGTAACCCTAGAAAAAAAAAGTGAAGGCCTCATGTATTGATCAGAGATTGTTTGAAATAAGCACCTGTAATGGTTTATTCTGTTTCTTTTTTGGCTAGAGATGAGAAAAGCCAAGCCAACCCAAAGATAAAACAGGAAAATGAGGATATTGAAGATGATGAAGAATCTGATGAGGAAAGTACAGATGAGGAGGAGGAGGAAGATGATGATGATGATGGTGATGATGATGGTGATGAAAGCAAACTAGGAGATGATTCAACTATTAGACATTTTACCACTCTTGGTGATTTTACTGCTCAGCAAGAAGAGGACCTGACATTTAAAGCAAGTAAAACATAGAATCTGTGGGCACAGTTTGCCAAGCACTGCGGGGTTTTTTTTTTAAAAAAATCTTTCATTTGTTATAGTGGGTGTGGTATAGATGCCACGTAAATGACTAATTTTTAGTCCTGTTGTTATGCCTCTCTTTTGTGTGCTACAGATTTGTAAAATGATGTTTCTTCAGTATTCCTAGAGCAGCATGGTGCTACTGACACAGGTGTGACACACTGACTTGGCTCTGCAGGTTGTTTAGACTGGTGCAGGCATAGCTGTTGTTGCTTCCAGTCCAGCAAAATTATTTGTAGGCAAGCTACTTTGCAGAATTGGGTTGCCATGATTATTACTGTCTGAAAGAGTCTGTATACTGGACGAGCATGTGTAGAGGTGAAAGGTGACAGTAATGCCCTTCACCTATGGAGTCACTCTCAGTGGAGGCTGGCTTGCCTATTGTTAAGAATGGGATTAAGGTTTTAGTCTGCTAAAGTGTTTCCCCAAGTGCAGTTCTTTACTTTTCCCATATAACAAATAGCTACTATTCCTTCCTATAAGAAAAGGAGAAAATGTGTGTTTTGGGATACAGTTGAGGTAAGTGCTAAATATGTCCCTGGTGACCATAGATTCTTGTCAAGAGGAACAGAGCAAACTTTATTCCATCTTCAAGTCTTGCTGATTGTAGCTGATCCATTTTGTATTTATGGAAGTCCATGAGAATCAAGACCAGAACGTCATCTTGCCCTGAGTTCTGTTTATTGGTTGCATTAAAGTTTGACTCTGGAATATAGAACAGAGATAGTGGGTAGTAGAATCTTGTACCTGATGTTGCACTTTGCCTTAAACAATACTGGGTTCAGTCCTGCTCTGTTGCAGTCCAAGGGAAACGTTTCTGTTAAATTGAAATGACTACGGCCTGCTTTCTTTTGGGGATCTCAGCACAGAGTCTGCCATATGTGGTACTGTTCAGAGTGGCTGCCAAGTAGTTTGCTGTGCTTTAGATTTGCATGTTCAACTGTGGCATCTTCTACAGTAATATGCTCTATGAAGCATAAGAAAAGATAAAAACTGGCTACTTTTTTGCTGGAAAACATCAAATTACTTAGCTTCTGTTGCAGTGCATCTAGCACTTAAAAACAGCTGCATGTAAGCCAGAGCGACATTCTTGTGGACTTTTCTGGTGATCTATGAGAGCAGTGAATGGGCTATGCTGCCAGTTATGGGAAAATGGTAGCAGATGCTTCCAACAAACGTTTAAAGCACCATTTTCTGAGGTTACCACTTCCAGCCTGGAGGTTGCCACAAAGCACAAAGACACTCACACACACACAAAGCCATGTGAAGCGTTTTGGCTGGAGACACACACCACTAACTCCATGAAAGTACGAACTCCATACACTTGAACCCCCCTCCTGCAACTTCCCCCTCCATTTGACATATCAAAGGACTTCACACAAGGGTGCAAAAGCAGTGGAATGCTTCCTGATGGACCGGTTCTGCCACCCAGGACCCCTTTTATCTGGAAGACCATGCCAGATGCAGCTGACGTCAACATCCTGTCCTGACCATCAGGTAGATCTAAATATTGACCACTCCCATAGGACCCTCTTAGTGGCTAGGAACAGAGAACGGACCATCTATGGGCGTTCCTGGGAAGGTCTCATACCTTGACAACCTCCCAGGAACACCCCCCAATAAATACTGCTCCCCAAGAGTCACAAGTCAGATTTTCCTCCCCACTCCTGCTTCCTCTTCCTCTCTCTCTCACGGATCCTTGGGTGCACCACTTGGATCTGCCACGTGGCCTCTACTGGTTCAGAACCACAATCCTTTGTCCGAAGATACCCTCCCCACTTTTTCCAGACGGACTTCGTTAGATTCCCATAGAAGTAAATATCACCCTTGACGGATACCATCAATTCTCCTGCTCATGCAAACGTCTCTGTAATTCTACCTAATTTCTTAGATCTGTGTAACTGTGTGTATGATTGTGTAATACTGCCTATGAATCTTTTATGATTTTTATAGTAAACAATTTGTCTTTATAACTCTTAACTTGAGTCTTGTGTCAGTTCCTGGGAAGCCTTGGTGAAGCTCAGCTTCTGTAGACACAGGTGGAGATCCGCAACGCCTGCTGCAAATTGTTAAGAGCTAATATTCCCCAAATATTAATAACATAAAAGAGCAGACAGGTTAACATGCATTAATTGCGTATTAATTTTTTTTCTCCCTTTCCTATATTTCAGAAAGGTGAGTTGCTTCTTATAATTGACAAAAAGCCTGATGGCTGGTGGCTGGCTAAAAACTTGAAAGGGGAGAGCGGCCTTGTGCCTAAAACCTATCTGACAGTGAGTGTGCTTTTGCCTTCTTTTCTGTTTACTTTAACTTTTTTGCCTTTATTGTTAGCATCTGTCTGCCTTCATATGACATTTGGTTTGCAGCACTCTGTGGTCTGCTGTGAAAACCTACACAGTGATATGGGAATGCCAATGTGCCATTATCTGAGTTCCCCTTGTTGATCTCACAGTCCAGAAGATGGGCACCTGCCAACATATGTAGAACTTTCTCTGTTCCAGGAGTTCTCCAGAATGTGTGCAGACTGCCCACCTCCTTTATGATGGGACTGCAGTCCAGTGTTTAGTCAGGGCATACTCCCAGAGCCTTAATTTATCTCCGGAATTACCCACAAGATAGTGGAGTGGAGACTTATTAAGGAATCTGTAAGAAGAAGAAGAGATTGGATTTATACCCTGCCCTTCACTACCCAAGGGAGTCTCAGAGTGGCTTAAAAACTCCTTTCCTTTCCCCTCTCCACAACAGACACCCTGTGGGGTAGGTGGGGTTGAGAGAGCTCTGACAGAAACTGCTGTTTTCCAAGAACAGCTGTGGCAGAACTATGGCTTGCCCAAGGTCATCCAGCAGGTGCAAGTGGAGGAGTGGGGTATCAGAGGTATACCAAGAAGCAGAAGTGTTCTGCTATTCACTAAAATGTAGCACTGTACCCTTTTGGACAGTGTATCACAGATAATATCTTGTTCCCCAGCTCTGAATTGCTCCAGGGCAGGCTATGGTGAGGCAGCATGACCCCGCAGCCTGTGATTGGCTATCATCACTCTTCTCTTGGTCTGTGCAGTTGTGTAGACTTCTTGGCCTCTAGACTGCCCTCATTAGTCAGATCTTCTTTCCCAGTTATAAGAAATAAAGATCCAATGTGGTTCACCACTGCAGTGTGTTAACTTTGCAGATATATGAGGAAGAAGGAGTGGGCCGAGGACCAAGTGATGAAGAAACAGAAGAAGACATAGAGGTGACAGATGAAACAGCTGGGGGAGCTGAAATTCTGAAAAGGTAAAGAGAAAAGAGCTTGGAGTACACTCATATGGGGGATGGTGAATGGTACAGGGCAGCCTAGTCTTGTCAGATCTCAGAAGCTAAAGCAGGGTTGGTACTTGGATGGGAGACCACCAAGGATGATTCTGCAGAGGAAGGCAACGGCAAGGCACCTCTGCTTCTCTCTTCCCTAAGTCATTTGTGACTTGACGGCACTTATGTATGCTAATATTATTAGCTTATTCTTTGTGATGTGGGCTTCTTGAATGCAGAATCAGTCTTGTGTTAGCTGTCCATTTCCTCCCTTTTTCACTAGTGGAAAACCCATAGAGTCTATCTCTGTTCTCTTAGGACATATTCAAACAAAAGTGGTAGAACATCAATGGAAAAGAATAGAGGAAATAAAGTGGTGTGTACAATGACCAAGGCATAACCAATATTGACTTGAATACATTGGGAGCAGATAGCCAAGAAGATAATGATGTGAAGAAGGGTTCTGATGTTAGCAGCTATCTGGATCAGTTTCTTAAGTTAGCAAATGTCTGGATCAAATAGTGAACTCAGTACAATAGGAAACATTTATCCCAGCTTTCTGCATGTTTACTTGGAAGTAAGTCTCTCTCTGAATTAGCAGATTTATTTCCAGGGAGAATGCATAGGATTGCAACATTAGCCACCAAACAATTATTTAAAGGTATAAATCTCATTTTCCACGGGTTTTGGACAGAATACAGATTGGTTGGTGGTTGGTGTACTGGGACATTCACTCAACTCCACTGGGACATTCACTCAACATACTACTACAGCAGTCCATCAACAAACACATGTCATAATTTACATGCTGGTACACCTGTAGTATATTAATTGTTTTCTTTTGTGACATTTTACACCAGAACAGACTCACACTGGAGTGCTGTGAAAAAGGCTATAACAGAGGTTAGTTTGTGTTTATTATTTACATGCTGCCATTAATGATTTTTTGCTAAGACCCTTTTTGCTATTAGTTTGATTTTCTATCAAGCAAAAACTGTTTCATCCACTTAACTCAGCATTTCTCAAACATTTGTGCTTTAGAATATTTGGCATTCAGTGATCTTTTAGCCCTAAAATTGGCAGATGAGTGATAGAAGTAAACATATACTGTAGAGGCAACAACAGTTGAAATACTTCTTTTCTGAACAGAATAATACTTTAGATGCACTGACCACCATGGGAGCAGTTCCAGCTGGATTTCGGCCCTCAACACTCTCACAACTCTTGGAAGAAGGTAAGAGGCTGATAAAACTATTTCATGGAAGCCAGAGTTTCCACATTGTGAGGCCAGTTTCCCTTAGGAATTGTAGGGGGTGATTGGTGCTGGGATTGAATAATACAATCACTGATGTGTCATTATTTTAATTGTCTTGTCTCTAAGTTCTCGGAATCAGTGTTGGTATTAATCCTCTAATGTATTTAAAAATACCTTTTCCTTTGAAATGCAATTGTAGTTGTACGTGGACACTGCTACAGTGGGATGTTTTTGTATTTGGGAGCTCATCATGCAGGAGGCTGTGGCTCAGTGGTAATAATATTGACTTTGCTTGGTGGAGATCCCAGCTTCATTCCCTGGCATCATTTAAAAAGACCAGGAACGTGAAAGACCTTTACTTGAGATCCTGGAGAGCTGCAGCGAGTGTTAGAAATAAAATCTAATAGAATCCAGGAGACTGAGACGTGGTGATCAAAACCCTACCTGCCTTTCTCTGAACTTACCTCTTCTGCTTTTGCACATTTTCAGCTTCTGCAGGCCCAATGGCTTTTGGCCTGAAAGACATTTAAAACAACCCATATTTAGCTGAAGCCTGTTAGAACAGTGGGGGTTTGCAGTTTATATCTCACACCAGTCAGAGTAGACAATACTGACCTTGATAGACTATTTGTCTTACTCAGTAGAAGGAAGTTTCATGTGTGTCTTGTGTCCATTATGTTTTCATCAGGAAACATAGGTTAATTTTGACTCCCTCTCATGTACCTTTGTGACAAACCCGAGGTTGCTGCTCCATAATTTGTAAAAACAACCCTAAAAGCTCTGGCTTGGAAAGATGTTTTGGAATTGATAAAACTGTCAGTGTGTTCAGGATGTGGATATCAATTTATAATTGAACTACTGCTGCAGTCCAGAGGTAAAATAACTAATTAAATAGTACACTTTATTCTTCTAGGAGTTCAGTTTCGAGCCCATTACTTCCTGCAACCTGAGCTCACACCTTCAAAGCTTGCTTTCCGAGATCTAGTATGGAACTCTGAGAAAGGCACTGTAAGTATTTTCTCTTGAAGCCATGAAGACAAAGAAGATGTCTGTGGTTGTCATGGAGGCCATGAGATCCTGAGCTGCTCCTAACAAGACAGCCTTGGCATGAATGTTGAAGTCCCCCAGGACAACCTGCTTAGAGGTCCTTAACACCAAGACCACCTCTGTCAGCTCTGGCAGGGAGACTGTTAGGTACTTGGGGGGGGGGGGGGGCGTGTACCAACCGAATCCCAGTCCTGTTTACTACCTTAGAGAGAACTTGGCCATGGATTTTTAAACAGTTTGGTTCCATTGTTTTTAATTCTCTGAAGTCATATGGTTATATGAACTTGCACAAACCAACTTTTCATGGACTCATGTTTAGTCTTAAGAGCAAGTACAGTTGATACTGATTGAACTAGTTTAGTGGGTCCTGTTGATTGCATGCTACTGTTGGCAGAAAAAGCAAAAGTAAAATGGACATGTAGGAGATAAATGTGAATGAGTGTGAATATGCACAAGTATGTGATTTTGCTTATCAGACAACATCTGCCCTAGCAGAACCAAGAGTATGAGACTTTTTAAATTGCTGTCCATTTATATTCTGTGTGCATGCATACCTTCACATGCTTTTTCAGGAAGACCTGAGGCCTCCTAAATTGCACAAATAGTAAAGCACTGGATGGCATGTGGCTCTTACAAATTAGGAATGTTGCCTAACCATAAAATACAACCTTACTAAGAGAAGACAAAAACCTGTCAAAATTCCTAGAAATGATTCAGTAGCTAGGAATGTTATGGGGTCATAATGTCCTCTTCTGGTGTTTTGTCTGTCTTTCAGATTCAGTCCAGGTCAACTCGGATGTCGCTGATTTTGACACTATGGAACTGTAAAGCAATTCCCTTTCCTGGACTGAGCATACAGGTCCTCAGTAGGCATGTTCGACTTTGTCTTTTTGATGGTAACAGAGTAAGTTTTACAAATCAGTTAACTCAAGGAGTTAAAACTTGAATTCTTTCCAGTACGTTGGCCAGATGTATGAATGAGAAAGATGTGTCTACTTAATAGTCTTTTGGTATATTAGGGTAGATTTACAGTCATCATGTGTGATTCAGACCACATAACAAAAGAGATGCACAGCTGAATAAATGAGTTATATTTAATGATGTAGTAAGTTTGAAGAACACCAGTTGAGCACTGGACCCTCACTCCAGAGGTATCTTGGCATATGTGCCATCTGACCCTTTCATGAAGCAATGTCTGCCCCACGGTTAGATGGTGGCTTGTACGGTGCTCCTACACTGTGGTGTTTCTTAAAATCAGAAAGAAGCCTGGGAACTTTGTAGTTGCTCAAATTCTTTCTTTAAGGACCAACTGTTTCACCAGATGGTTTAACATAATCTTTTTCCCACTGGGGGAAAATGCAGTCAGGGTGTACGAGATGTTTCACTCAGTGTTTTGGATAGTTTAGAGGGCAAGTCCACTTAGATTCAGGAGGCTTGTTTGGGTCCTGACTCATCAGCTCAAAGAGGTATCATGTCATTAATAAGACCAAGATTTGCGTGGGTGTCCGCCACAAAATGACTTTAAAGGATCTTTTATGAAAGGTTGGGTTTACATTGCTGGTTATCTAAATTTCATGAGCCGCAGAAGAAAAAGGCTAATTTAATCAAATGTTGATTTTACACTGATTTTGCACTTAATCTACATTGTTATACTCAGATTTACAATTTTAACAATCTTCTCTGATGCTACTGCTTCTCATTTTAGGTTCTGAGTAACATTCATACAGTTAGAGCTACATGGCAACCTAAAAATCCCAAAACATGGACTTTTTCTCCACGGGTACGTATGCAGAGGAGATTATACACTGATCTGGTGTTGCAAATTTTGCATGATGTTATGAACTATAGTGTATACAGTGGTGCGGTTGGTAGATTTTCCAAAGCCGTAGGGAAAAAAGATACTAGTTAAGCATTACAGAGAATGGGGAACTGAGGCACCAAGAGATGTGGTGACTTGTCTCAGACACCAGGTGGAATAAATGTAAGTGCTATGGGGAACAATCAGGTCTACTCAGAAGTAAGTCCCATTTTACTCAATGGGGTGTACTCCCTGGAAAGTTTTTTTGGGATTGCAGCCATAAAATTCTTTTATTACCAGCTTTTGCAACATCAAATTTCAAATAATATTGACTATACTTGTTTTGCTAAATAAATGATAATACACTGTATAGAAAAGGAAGGAAGTGGCATCAGTTATTCAGCAGGTGGCAACCTTGCCTCTGAATCAGTCTTAAAATCCTGAAGGTGAAAGCTGGAAGGAAAAACAGCAGTTTGTAAAGGAGGCTCATAAGCAGACCTGTGCCCAGATGTAAATGTTCCTTTATAGTGCAATAATAGTAGATTCATTTTTTGCTTTAAACTGTTAATGCAAGGATATCCAGCACACAGAAAGCATTGCCGTATTTTTAATCTGTTAGTATATTTGCATGTGTCTCTTCAGTATTTGTCCCAACCCTTCAGTCTGTCCCAACCCTACCTTGTCCCTTCCATCTGTGTTTGTGAATTTTATTTGATAACTTAAGACAAGATTCCCCTTTCTTTGAAAAACCCAAAGCGTTGTGTAAAATGGCCAGTAAAATAGATGACCAACCAAAGTGAAACTAGCCATCTATGAGGAGGCAAATCAGAATGTGTGTGGCAGAGCTGGCTCAGGAGGAAACGAAGGACAAACAAGCAGGAAGCAGACAAAAATGCCAGGTTAGGTTTAAAGAGAGTCAGGGCAGATCAAGCCAAAGGCAACTGCAGAATGATTAAGCTGCGAGTCCAGCCAAGAAACACTAAGCAAGAGCTACTGATCAGCCTGGCAGCAGCCTCTTCTTGCTTCCTTTTACAGGGCCAGTGAGAGGTTGGAGCCAAAGAGAGCAGGAAAGGAAAGGTGATCTCAGTTGCACGTGCCTTCTAAGGCAGGGTGGTAACGCAGAGCATGTTGATACCAGTCCAAAGAGTCACTAGCCTGTGAGTTCAAATCTGCCTCCAAACCCTGCTTGCTGTGCCCCTTGCCTGCAGAGGTGAGACAGGTGGCAGCTGGAGAAAAGGCGTTTTCTGCAGTGGCATCTTGCCTTTGGAGTGCACCCCCCACCCCCGAGGATGGCCTGGTGCCTTAGTGGCCTGGTGCCTTGAGGATTTATTTTTACCAAGGCATTCAACTAAGGGTTTTTTTTTTAATCTTTTTAAATTGTTTTGAGGGTCAGAGGACTGTTCTGTGTTGCTCAGTTGCTTTATGCTGCTTTGATGCCCATGGCTTGTTTTTAATATTGATCTTTTATGTTGGTGGTTTTATGTTATTTATCCATTTTACTTGTGAGCTGCCTTGAGCAGATCTCTGGAGAGGTGCCATATAAATTCATGAAATAAATTAAACATACTGTGTGGTCTCCACAATTGCATGTAAAAATCTCACTAGTGATCAGGCTAAAAGCTGGCTCTGGTAGACTATGTCATGAAATAACTGCTGAAACAGGATAGTCCTTTGAAATTAAAATCTTTGTTTCTTCTTACCATCAGGCAGGTTCCCTGGGGAGGTGGCATAAAATTTTCCAAATATATAAATTCTAAGCAGAAGTTCACCTTTCAAAGTGCACTGAAGTCAGTGGGCTTAGAAGGGTGTAACTCTGCTTATGACCGTGTGAAGATTGCAAATTCAGGCTTAGGTAGGAAATGTTGGGACTGGGACCATTACAACCAAAAAGATCCTGTTTTTTGCCATTGCAGATCTTGTCTCCCAATTAGAAAAAGAGCACAGGGTGGCTGCTGAGAATGGCAGTCCCACATTGAATTCCCCGTCTTCTTGCCTGCAAGATGTGGTAACAGAGATGTCACACTGGCTGGCTGGCAGTCCCTGGCAGCCAATGACATGGAGTGGGGATGGGGAAATACATGATGTGATGGGATCTCATCATGCATTTTCATCACTATACATTATGGAAGGGGAAAGCAATGCAGGATTGCTGTTTTTAGCAGCAGCCATCTGCTTTTGTCACACCTAGTTTTACCCTTAGTTTGTCAGAATTTGTGCAATAGAGGGAGTGTGTTCATATACTAGAAGGAGCTGAACAGGTTCTAATCTTCTGTGATTAGTTACAAATTCCAGGGTGGTAGCTCTTTTGCACTAAAAACACAAAAGAAAAAGGCGTTTGTCAGCTTCTTAAGAGTTTTACTGTGGCATAAGTTTTTGTGAATTAAAGTTCACTTCCTCAGTATATGAAGTGTCTGCTTAGTTAGCAGGTATGTGTGTATACACACACGCATACATATGCATAGAATAAGAGAAAAATTGCAGACAGGGGGGTCAGAAGATGATGCAATGAAAGAGGTGTATTCTGTGACATTTCCATGCAAAGATCAGTTGGATATAAGATAACAGTGGCCAATCAAAGGGAGATTCCATTGCGACACTTTTGAAATGGAATCCATCAGGAAGCATGGCACTATTTCTATCACAATTCATGTTTTAAACTTACTTAGTATGTCCAGAAACATTGTGTTATCCATCTATTATTGCCACTGTGACTAGCCACTGTGCTTATTTTACATACACTTGAGCCTTCCATAGAAATGCTACAGACTTGTATTTCTTTCTTTCTTTCTTTTATTTATTTTTAAATTTATATCCCGCCCTCCCCACCTATTGGCAGGCTCAGGGCGGCTAACAACATACAAAATATACACATTAAAATTCCAAATACAATAAAATAAAATCAAGTTAAAACTTCAATATAAAACCATAGTTGTTCTGCACATGCTTATCCTAAAAGATGGTGACATTCTGTCATCATCCAGACTCCTGCTCAGCTGTTGACCGTCCGGTTGGAGGTGATGTTAACATTAGGGCCAGGGCCATGATGTTAGGGTGGCACCCTACTTGAAAGCCTGGTGGAAGAGCTCCATTTTACAGGCCCTGCAGAACTGCAAAAAGTCCTGCAGGGCCCTGATGTCATCCGGGACCTCATTCCACCAGCATGGAGCCACCACTGAGAAAGCACTGGCCCTCATTATGGCCAACCTGGCCTATTTAGGGCCTGGGAGAGCCAGGCAGTTTTGGAATCCTGATCTTATTGTTCTCTAGGGTATATGTGGGGAAAGGTGGTCCCGTAGGTAAGTAGGTCCCCGACCATATAGGGCTTTAAATGTAAGAACCAGCACCTTGAACCGTATCCTGTATGCTATAGGCAGCCAGTGCAGTGTTTTTAGGGTGGGCTGGATGTGTTCCCGCACGGGAAGACACACAACAGCCTTGCTGCTGCATTCTGCATTTCTTTGTTGTTGTTGTTGTTTTAAATTTATTTTTATATCGGTTTTTTATACAGTAGTCTTTACATAACATAAATACATATTTCTAGGAGCCTGGTTGTTCTATCCAAGCATAAAATTTGGACCAAATATGCTTCATTTCAGTTCTCGCATCTACATTTAAGAGAAAACTTAGTTTACTCATCTCTGCCCAATCCAGTAGCTTTGCTGTTATATCTTCTTTCCTTGGCATTAGCTCTGATTTCCAACCACTAGCGCGGGTTATTTCTTTGTTTTTTTACCTCACGATTTTTTCCTCTATCCAATGTATAACTACAAACACACTTCATGAATCTGACGAAGTAAGCTCTAGTCCATGAATGCCTATACCACAATAAATCTTTTAGGGTACCACATGACTCCTTTTTATCAATGGTTAGTTCAGCTTCCTTTTGAACACCTATTTAGAGCTGAATAAAGGAGAGAATACTCCAGGATGAGAAGAATGTAGACCAGAAATTCAGTGGGAACTGTCAGTAATCAGTGGTGAATGAAATATAATTTGCTCCTAATTGTGTAACTTGTCAAGAACTTAGTATTAGGAAGTAAATAAATACATTTCCACATAGCTCTGTGGTGTGAAAAGATGCTGTATGATGATGATTCTTATATCTGTTTGATTGTTCCATTTGAAAGTAAAGAAGAAAAATGACTGTTTTCACAATTTCTTAAGAGACTCTGGAAAGCAAATGTGTTATATCTGCTTCTTTCTTTTCTTTTTTTAAATTATAGGTCACTGGCATCTTACCGTGCTTGCTTGATGGTGATTGTTTTGTTAGATCCAATTCTCCATCTCCAGACATTGGTATATTATTTGAACTTGGAATCACGTACATTCGCAATGTAAGTTCATGTGTGTGACTCATTGTGTGAAACTCTGTTAGTCTGTATGTTGACATTCTTCATACAAAGGGTTTAGCTTCATCATAATCCACAAGAATGATGCATGAGTTGGCTTCAGTATTAAAAGAATGTCAGCCTCCCATGGAAACTGGCATTTAAAAAAAACATTCTTTGCCATTCTCCTGTGGAAGGATTTGGCAGCCTCATTGCAAATGTGCATATTCAGAAGTAAGATTAGAACATTGTCCTCCCATAGAAACTGATACGTTTTTAAATATGTCATCCTCCCAGGGAGTGATCTGGCAGCTTCCTTGTAAATGTGCATGTGCAGAAGTAAGTGAGATTCCCATACTGTAATCCTAAATGGAGTTACATCCTTTTAAGCCCAGTGACTTCAATGAAGTGGAAAGGTGTAATTCTTCTTGGTGCTGCACTGCCAACCATTTAAAACTTTAAAGATTGTGAATCAGAACAAAATAATATTATTTGATAGGATTTACAGATTGTTTTTCTTTGAATGGCAGACCTCAGAATCTGGCACTTTGTTTAATAGTTATCTGTAGCAAAGACCTAAACCACAGGGACTGCAATGGGAAAACATTGGGCAAGCCTGAGTATGCACACCGGAGTGCTTTGATCATAGTAGCCGCCAGCAGACCAATGCCAAGTAGGCCTTTCTTGCTGGGAGACAGAATGGGGAGGAGAGCGAGGGGTCTGCCACTGCTTTTCAGTAGCTACTTGGACTAGCATGGGTATGGAGATATGCATATGGGCGCAAGCCCTGGATTGCTCATGAAATAATCAGTTTCATTCAACTTATTTTCTAGTCAACAGGTGAAAGAGGAGAATTAAGTTGTGGCTGGGCATTTCTAAACCTTTTTGACTCCAGCGGAATTCCAGTCCCCTCTAAGTAAGTGTGTGTGTGTGTGTGTGTGTGTGTGTTAGGGGAAGGCGCAAAATAGAGATGCAATGCAAAAAGAATTAAACAGGCTCATGCAATTGAAAATAAGGATCTATGACTACTATGGTAGTACACATTGAGATAAGACTGAACAATTTGATAAGTATGTTATTACATACCAACAGGGACAAAAAACCCTCATAACCAAAGGTTAAGCAACATAGTATCAGCATAGATGAGGAATTTACATAGCATGTATAATTATTATGGGGATCCAGTATCGATCCTATTTTGAAGTAGGTTTTCTTCCTCAAATAAATTCAGAGATGAAGAACAACAAATATTATAAATGACAATGAGATACATTAACAAGAATTACTCAATACAAAAAGTGTGTTAAAAACACTACTATCAAGAGAAGCTTCAATTTCAAGCAACTGTACAGAACTATGTGATTGTTGTCACTATTTACTCTCAGTTTATTATCCATACCTCCCAGCAGATTATTCTACATGTAAACTCCTGTTGTGGAAGGTGTGGTTCTTAGATCACGGCCACACTAGCGAGATAATCCGGACGGGAATCGACACAAATTTGCGCTGGCGCAATTTGCACCACATTTGCATGATCACACAGGTCTATGGAACTGCGAGGGCAAACCACCGCTGCGTGATCACATGCAACTGCGGGCGAGTTGGGTTTTTTCCCTCTGGCCGTTTTTGATTCGCTTATTCGCTTAAACAAGGGATTGATGAATTGCCTCTCCACCCTGGGGGTCATCCGATGATGCGAATACCGGGGCGGGGGGGGGGGGGGAGGAAAAGCCCGATCCTGACGCCACACGTTTGCACTGGCGTGATCACACAGGGAAAGTCCGGCTCCGGGCTGTCGCAAACCATTTGATAGTGCCTTTTCGCTGGTAGCTTTTTACGTCGATTCCCTGCTGGCTCAAAACGGCTTGCGACAGTTTGACAGTTGTGGGACACTTCCCAGATGTGCTGTTGTGATCGCGCCACTTTGAGCCGGTAGGGAATCATCCCTCTCGCGTTGCAAATGGATCATGCCCTTATACTCTTAAAAGTAGTAAAACCTCACTTGTCTGTATTCTGTGAAAGAAAGTGTCACTGTTTATTTCAGTAGCCTACCAGTATGAGTTTAAAAAGCTTTGACTGGCATCCCTAAAAAACAGATTAAAACTCTGTTAAACTTGAGATTGTAGCATACAAAATTCAACCCTCTTAGGGACTCCAATCACAATGACATGCAAAGACCTTAGTAATCGCAAGGAACTTTCTTCCTACTGGTGTATCTCTCAGCAAATTTAAACTGCAGATTTTTATGCCGGACATAAAGCAATGTAATACTGAAGCAACCACTATAGGGAGCAAAACGTGCAGAACAGAACCCGCCCTCTCCCTGAAGCAACAGAAACAGACAAGCTAGGAAAATGAGAATGTGGAAAAGTTCTACCTTACAACTTAACTCATATGAGGCAAGTAAGATTTAAATTGGAATTGAGACCATATAGCATTTAAGACTTAAGCCTGAGCATCTGTTCCACATTACATAAGGAGGTGGATTGGATGTTCAGTCTTACATAATATTGTGGTCAACTTCATTATAAAAACCTGAAAATCCCTATATCCTTCCCCTACAAAATGAAACCAAGGGTGCCTCCATAACAGCAGTCCTGGTATAAGACCATGTTCTATTATGTGGGTTCTACCTGAGATACTACTCTTACCCCATATAGCAAGCCTCATGGACATCTGATCACATAGATAGCCAGTCTAGAACTGCAATTTGAAAAATGATGTAACCGTGCAAATGCCACTATATTGTTTCTCCTTATATTAACATGATCAGTATCTGAATGGGTGAAAAGACCTGTTAAAGTCCTTTGTTCTCCTAAATCCAATATATCCAATATATAGGAAATCATTGCGGCATGAAATTTGTTTAACCACTATGCCGATGTTTACATATTTTTGAATAGAATCGGATGAATGGGAATATTGAAATGCACATGAAATACTGTTGTTATAGTTAGATCCAACCTTGTCATGTAACATCTGTCTTCATTCTAATTCAGCTGTATTTTCAGTTCCATGAATAATCCTATCTGGATACCCTCTCTTTTGTGCTTGTTAATTGTAATTGTAAACAGGATCATTTTTCAGTTTACTACTTAAAATACATGGTTTTTGAGACAATGCTTATTAATATAGAATATTGTGGTGACAGCTTCAGACAAGTTTTCCCAGCAGCACAGCCTGAATTTTTTCATACCTTTGCCGCATCTGCTTCTATTAGTAAACATTTCACAAGCATTGTCTTTATTGTCCTTACATCAGCCACAAGGTACGTTCAATGTAAAATGTGTCCCATTTTATATGGAGAGAACTGTGTGAAATGTGGATTGGTGTCCAGAGGAGATTCCCAGCCCTTCTGTCCTGCAGCAACTCATCCAAGTAGTCTTTCTTGAGGGCTGCAGGGAAGGGGGTCCTCCTTAAAGACAAGGGCAGTATGCTGCAGAGGATGCATCCAGGGGGAATTGGCTGCTTCCCCGTGTACACACAGAAATGCTTTCCCCTCCCACCCTCAGTTTGTGCTTTTGGGATGCCATGGGCTACTGGAGGAAGGGGGAAGGTGGGGAGGATCCAGCTCTTTGAGCCCTCTGCACTGGTGATTTATGGAATTCAGCATAGGGTTCTTTAGAACCCAGCCATTTTCAGCTATATTTATTATTTATGCATTTCATTTGTACCCCCATGTTTCTTCACAATGGGGACCCAAAGCAGCTTTCATCATTCATTTTATCCTCATAACAACCCTGTGAGGTAGGTTAAGCTGTGAATGTTTAACTGGCCCCAAAGTCATCCAGTGAGCTTCCATGACTCAAACCTGGTTCTCCCAGATCCTAGCCTCAAACTCTAATCACTACACTACACTAGTTTTCATGGTGTGGTTGACAGTCCTGAAAGAGCCCTACTCCTGCCTCTTACTGATAGAAACCAGGGTTGGAAGAATGGCAGTACTTTTGTGGTTGCCTAGCAACCCCACAGTCACCACTGCAGAGGGTGTTGGTTTTGTAAAGGCAGGGCTATTTTTGGGCAGGAATGCACAGGAACAGAGTTCCGGCTGGCTTCCAAGTTGGCCATGCCTATAGACTCCCCCCCCCCCCAGGTTCCCCAGGCATTTAAGCTGCCTCCCCTCCTTGGGTTCCCCAGGTGCCCCACAGTGGCAGGGTGCCTGGGGAAGCCGATCCAGAAACTGCCTTCCTTTCCTCGGGTTCCTCATGCTCCCCGCAAGCCATGGGGCACCTGGGGAAGCCAATCCTGGGAAGGAGCTGTGCTGCCAGGGGTGTGGCCTAATATTCTAATGAGTTTCTGCTGTTGGGTGTGACCTATTATGCTAATAAGTTCCTGCTGGGCTTTTTGTACAAAAAAAGCCCTGTGTAAAGGTACAGGCGCTGCTTCTATTATTTTGTGTGTTTCTTTAACCTCCAGTGTATTTTTGTTTAGATTTCAGATTTTTCTGCAAACCTGGGACATTTTCAGGTTTGTAGAAAGATCTGTCTTGTCTGTCCATGCCCCCAGTCTCTGAATTCAAGTATCCACAGATTTGGCCACGTTGAGAATTAGGTATGTTGATAGCCAACCATGGATCTTCTACATAACACATAGTTGAGTCCTCTTTCCTCCTCCCATCTAGAAGCTTAGTAAAGACCACGTTTACCTAGAATAGCACTACTTCCAATAAACCTTTTCTATGAAAGGGAAGGCAGGACCTGAACTGACTAATGCAACTTAATGATGGCCTTTCAGCAGGCAAACCTTTAGTTTCAGTGTTCCAGGGACTCAGCCCAAAGAAGTTGCCTTTCAGATATACTTTCTCACCAGACCGCATATCTTTGAGCTGGGTTTGGATCATGCCAGAAGATCTATTCATTTCTATGCTTTTGATAAACATGTCAAAGAGCCTGGGCTGAACACTGAAACTTGACGCCATTTGGTATGTATTCAGGCTGTTAACAATTTCTGAGAGTGGTTAGACTTGCTAAACAAGCCTCAGCCGCTGAACTGTTTAAAATGCAGCTTGGATAAACTAAACCCAGATTTCTCTTTTGAAACAGCCTTGCATATGGGCTTCGTGTTTCATCAGTTGTTTAGAATTTATTTGTTTTGAAAATTTTGTATGCTGCCTCCTCAGCCGAAGCAGTCTTAGAGTGGCTTACTATCTCCTTTCCCTTCCCCTCCCCACAACAGACACCCTGTGAGGTAGGTGGGGCTGAGAGAGCTCTTTCGAGGACTGCTCTTGAGAGAACAGCTCCGAGAGAACTTGTGACTGAACCAGGGTCACTCCAGCAGCTGCATGTGGAGGAGTGGGGAATCAAACCTGGTTCTCCCAGATTAGAGTCCACACTCCTAACCACTACACCAAACTGTACTTCTCCCTCTGAAGGTGCAATATCATATTGTTGATGTATTACAGTATTCAAGCACCATGGGCATCTGCTGGGCTCCATCCATGGCCTGGTCAGTGGTGAGCAGCACCAGGTCCTCACCTCTATAGCATTTCCTGAGCTTTCAGTTTTTCTTGATGTCCTCTGCAGCTGTATGTTCCACTGGTGTATGACCCACTGTTCTGGGTAACCAGCACTGATGAAAAGCAAAATTTAAAGAGTGGTGTGGCTGTCCCCTGCAGAAGACTGTCCCATGAACCAGTGTTGCTTCTCAGGGCTTCACAGATAAGTTCATCAGTTCAACAGTGACAAGGGCATTTTTATTCTGGCGGAATCCTCCCAGGAAGGGCAGGGTTTCCCAGAGCTTGTGCGGACTTCAGAAAGCAGCACGACAACTTGCTGCTTTTTAGTCACCATGACAGAGTTGAGCTCCTTTCCTCCTATCTAGCTGGGGGGGAGGGGGGGGGGTGTTTGGTCCTGCAGTGACGCTGGACCTTGGATGTGGTCAGAGCGCCTCTTGAAGTTGTCACAATCCTACTGTCTCCCAAGACCATCCAAAATATGGGGAGGTATTTTTTGTTAAGGACAACGGTGTAAGAGAGGGGGAAGGGAGAGTAAGGTCCCAATCCCCATTACTACATCTCCAATTCTTACTGCCTTGTACACTTTCCTTTTGAGGGCACACTTAGTTCTACTCATGGAAAGCTGATGTCATGTATTGTTTGACTCTTAATACCATCTGCACAGACCTGGAAAGTGTTTGACATACATGTCAGATTGACCTGGAGGGTTTTTGGGTTTTTTTAAGTCTCCCTGCTTGCTACTTGATATGCCAGTGGCAGCTGCTGTGTGATGTCTGATGCACAAAGGAGTGGGTGCTTCTCTCAGACTCTGGCTCCTCTTTGATGCAGTTGGCAGGGACAGGTGCAGAAAATGCAAAACATTTCACTTTATCACTAAATACCTGTATTAACCTTTATGGGAGATTTCGTAAACACGCAGCTCATATTAATCACTGGTGTACAGGAAATCATACTGAACCAATTAACACTTCTGCATTTTATTTGACAAGCAGTTCCTGGAACAAGGCAACATAAATTATAAGATAGTCCAGTGACAAAAACGTTTCAAAATCCTCTCTGTTCTGTTCAGAGGTGGTAATTAATGCTGAGTTATAGGCCCAGATGATCTTAGAAAATGTGAGGTTAAGCAAGAGCCAGGTTTGGAAGTGGCTGCATTTGGATACAGCTTCTCCTCTTGTTAAACCTGTATCTAGTGTAGCATATTCTCCTGAGCCATGACATTTGGCAAGTGCTCTGTATGAGGAACCAAGTAAAATTTTGTTGCTGCTGACATGGGACTTATTCCTGTGTTTGCTGACACAGGTTAATTGTGCTGTGTGAATTGGTAAAACGCACATCTGGCTCACCAATGCCTTAGCATTTATATATTTATATCTCACTTCCCCCCCTTGGGACTCAAAGCAACTTTTAGAACATCTCCCCTCTTCCATTCTCACACAACAACAGCCCTGTAAGGTAGGCCAGGCTAAGAGTTTATCACCCAGCAGGCTTCCATGGTAGAAGTGGGGATTCAAACCCAGGCCACCCAGACTCCTGGTCTGCCACTCTGTCCTCTACACTGAGACTGATTCATGCAGTCATGTTCATCATATGATGGTATTCCATGCAGAAATAGTGACTTGCATGTGTGAATGAACAGCCACAGATGTAACAGACAGAAGTGTTGTATTACCCTACTTGCAATGCATATCAGTGGCATCTGTTCATAAATGTAGCTGAAAGCCATCAAATGATAAGAAATAATGTGTGCACATCTGTGAATTGATCTGGACTCAGTAGACCTGAAGAATCTGCAATAACAGAGTCTAAGGAAGTAACAGCCTGTGAGCCATCAGTGTGGCATAATTCCAACAGTTGCTTGCCCATAGATAGGAATGATTTGTCAGCCAAAGTGTACAATCTGAACTTGACTCTAAATTAAATGTGTAGTAAAATAGTTCTGAATTGGTGCTGGGTTATCTAGCTGTAGCTGAGTAAACTGAGATGCTTCAGAACTAGGAAGTCAGACCATCAGTGCTACAGTAGAAAGTGTTTAATACCATCAACCTGTCATCTCTTAAGAATTTCACAGGTACAACTGCCCTTTGCCACAATTCGACCTCTTTTCAATAATTTCATGATCCTGGGCAAGATGATAATACACAAAGGGTTAAGAGATGGCTGTTTGCCATTATGTATGGCTTAGATGGAAGGGGCGGCGTATGGATCAAGTCCTCATGGAACTACATTGTGCAAATGCACAGAAATGAACTGGTCAGAGTGGAATTCAGAACGGGAGTAAATTTAGCATCAACTAGTCCTGCCTTAAATGACATTTGTCTGCCCAGTGGGTGTCTTTGAACTCAGAGGTGCCTTTCAGGCATTCAGCTGATGATCCAGAAAATCCAGCGGGGATGCAGATATTTTTTTCTGAAACCGCAGACCCTCATGCCATATAGTACACCACTTTTGAAATTTGCTAGAGTTTCAAAATTGGATCTTGATACACCTTTGGAAGCTGGGGTGGTGGGGGTTGTTTTAGTCTTTACGATTCAGGTATTCTGTAGAGGAAGCAAAGTTTGTGTATGTTTGTGTGTGCATACATGCACACATTCCTTTCTGGAGTATTGCTGCTTTGGTATGTAGAGTAGAAATACAAAAGAACACACCCCAAGTACCAGCACAAATCTGCTCAGATATCATAAACTGCCAGATAATATATGAGGGACTATTGTATTGAATGTTCTCTTATGAAAAGCAATCTAATAAAAATCTGGGTGCACACAGATTGATGGATCCATTATTGGCTTGTTTTTCATAAGATAGTCCCCCCCCCCCCCCCACTAAATAGTTTTCCTACATTATCTGGCATTTTATTGTATTTATTTGGGGTGTATTAGTGTTTACCGTAGCACTTTGGTATGCAAGGTGACATGTATACTTGCCTCTGAGTTTCTGTAGTTGTCATAAGATGAAGAATGCCTGATGAGAATAGATGGCTGAAGAAAAAGACTTGTGCAAGTGTGCAATTATTTATAGAGGAATACATTTATTTTTATAAAATCTTTAATAGATGCTTATTGGACTTCCTGTTAAGAAAACTCTGCTCTAGAAATATCTTTCAGTTTTCATTATGGTAATTTGGAAGTATTAAAATTGACCAATACCTTAAAAAAAAACTTTTTCACTTATGTAAAAAGATGTATTTTTTATTTTGTTATGTGACAGGGTTCATTTATATTTTGCAGAACATATGAGTTGCTTTTGAATGGTGGGACTCCATATGAAAAAGGGGTTGAGGTAGACCCATCAATTTCAAGAAAAGGTATAGTTTATCTGACTTTTTAACTGAAAATGAAAAAGAACGGATGGAGGCAGAAGGAGGCCTATGCATTGTATTAGAAATTTTCAGCTTAGATTTATTTATGAAACCATGATTATCAGTGCCATCTTCTCAAACACTTTCTTGGGAATATGCCCCGCTGAGTAGGTTCTGAGTAGCCTCTGAATAGGTCTGCTTAGGATGGCATTGTTAAAACAGGAACATCCCTGTCAGTAGTTTACATTGTAACAACAGGGGAGGGAAGGGGATGAAATTATTAAAATAAAATGTTTTCAAAGGTGTAGATAAACTCTGGTTGATTGCCTAATGTGCCAACAGGCCTATAGAGTTAAAGAAAGACATTTTAAGAGGTTTGCTAGAAGAAGAAAGTGTAGCAGCATTGCATCTGTATATGAGAAGGTAAAGAATTCAGACCCGGGGGGGCGGGCGGGGGGAGGCAAGCAATATGTGGATAGAATCAAAGAGAGAAGAAAACAAACTGGAAAATAACAGGTGATCAGGGTGAAGCTGAGCTAGGTAGGCTGAGAAGGTGCTGGAGAGAAGAAGGGCAAAAGATTCCTTTTGGATTATTTAAAGATGCCTTATTTCTGACTCTGATATCAGTATGCTGCTGTTTTTATTCTTCTTCTACTAAAGCCAACATCGGCGTTTTCCACCAAATGATAGCACTGAGGAAGCAGCCTCAGCTCCTTGTGAAACTGAGGTCACTGAACACACGGTCCAAAGACATACTGAAGTAAGTAAGCCGAATTTTCAGTAGACATTGCATCATGATGTTGAGTTCTAGGGACTTAATTTTCTCTCTCGTATAGAGTTCCTATGTATGTGAGGTCTGTGAGTGTATTACTGGTTCAAGTTTAATTTAAGCCCCCCCCCCCAATATCTTGCATGTCAGCTGTCAAATACTGCCCAGGTTGCTAAATGCTGTTGCACGTCCGCTATCAAATGTAAAATATCAGCAAGTGAAAGAACAGAGTGCCCCAATCAAAAGAGTCTAATTGAGCCCTGAAAATAAATCATGGGCCAGTTATTCTAATGAAAGACATGTGTGTAATACAAAATAACAACCTTAAAAAAATGCCAAGGAGTATACTGTGGTCTTCTGTGATTAATTTGTTCTTGTAAGACTGCCTGAGTGAGGTGGGGATACTCTTATTTAATTATAGCTTGATAGTTTTACAAGAGGGATTCCAGAAATGATATTAAGGTGCATTAGTCAAATAGCAGCAGCCAAAAAGTGTCAAATACTGAAATCAAATATCATTGAATGTTAAATGCCTTCAAATATTTAATGTCAAATATTTGCTGATTATTTGACATGAAAATTACGGAAGAGACTTCATGGAGGCAAATTTGTTTCGGCTCTAGTATTGACCTGGTTATGAAACAAGAGAAGGTTGCATCTGAGGAGGAGGTACAGAAGAGGGCTGTAGGTTTAGGACTGTTCCCCCCTCCCCATTACCTGCACCACTGTCTTCCTCCTTTTCCCACCCTGTGCTGCAGTAAAGTTTGGAGGTACCATACTGTTTAGCTCCTGCAGTGAGGAGCCAAAGCAAGGGAGGGCCTGGAGGCTATATATTTCTCATATGGCAGAGTTACACACAGGAAGCATATAATAATATGAAATATGGAACCAAGTTGATACAACGGGTATGCAGACCGATTGTTCAGTCACCCTAACTAATATCTAAATTTTCAGCCCACTCAATCGTAGCTGGACCTAGACTCGCTGGCTAGCAGTAATGCAGCTGCTACTTTGGCTGTTTAACTTTTGGCACTAGCTCTGTAACTGGGCTCCCGGATGCCCAGCCACGCTGATGGCGCCCGGGGGCTGCTTTGCCACACCGCGGGAGGGCGGGGCAGCAACAGGAAGGACGCAAAGCATCCTGGAGCCAGTGGGGCGGGGCCAGCCTTTTAAAAGGCTGAGCCCCGCTCTTGCCCTTCCTCTTTGGTCCACGTGCTGTGAACACTTTTAAAAGATGACTGCTTTCTTCCGCCATGTGAAATTGTCCTGTCTGAAGGGCCATTGTATCTTTTGCAGAGAATACAAACTAAACAACATCCTTTGATTAAGATTGTTCCAAATCAGTATTTCTGTTTCATTTGGCCTTCTTTCTTGGCCCTTTAATGGCAGAATTACTTAATGGCCAAGAAAAATTCTTGATCGGACTGAACAAAGCCGGCATTGTTGCTGTTGGATTCAAATAGCTTGCAAGTATTTGTGTTAAGATATGGTACATCATTTCTGTAATCAAACACATTTTTAAAAGTCCCCCCCTTCTCTTTTCTAGCCTGCTGCCAGAAGTATTAGTTGGCAGTATGTGCTACATACACCTCCTGCTGTTTTATCGGCAGATTCTGGGAGATGCGCTCCTCAAGGACAGGCTAAACATGCAGAATGCAGGTAAATATGGTGGCTTTTCTGATGGGAGATGTCTCCAGAGTGAAGAGGTGCTGTGCATAGAGCGAAGTCTGGGTGATTGTATCTTTCAGCTCTCATAACGCAGGGTTTGTCTGATTTTTTGTCTTGCATGGCCTGCTTATTTCAGATAAGTGCATACTGTCTCAATAGTTTAACCATTAAGTGATTCTGAGTAGGTGCTCTTGAAAAAGTGCTTTGTGGAATGGGACAAAGATCCATCTAGTCCAGGATCCAGTGCAAGAATCCTAGCAACTGGCAGGTGGTAGGTGATCTTCCAGAGAATGGCCTGAGGTCTGCTGGTCTGCTGTAGCCTCCTTTCTGCCTTTCTTTGTTTAGATAGACAGTGTTTCTTAACCAGTTAGAGTATTTGGAAATAACAGTGGGATGATCTTTTTCTGTCAGTGGCCTGTGGAAGGGAAGGTGCACATACTGTTTGTTTATCACATTTTTAATCCCACCCTTTCTCCAAAGAACTCAGGGCTGAGCACATGGTTCTTCTCTCCCTCCCCAACAGTCCAGCAAAGGAGGTGAGGCTGGGAGAAGGTGAGAGGCAAACAGCTACCTACTGATAAGCACCTGTCGGAAGAGGGTCAGGGGATGTACAGTAGCTTCACACCGACATCCAGAAACACGATTTGGAGCTCATTACTCAGCACAGATGCATGAAACACATCCTGTGCAGCAAGGCAAAATGCCCTTCAGAGTATACTTGTGGGTTTCCCCAGTAGGACAAGTATTGCCCCCCCCCATTCTAAGTCAGGAAAATGGCACCGGGGGGGGGGGGGAGGTGATGCCCTTTCTCCAGGCATGCCACAGAAGAGTGCTGAAATCCCCAGACCCATCCTGTGTGTTCTGTAGTTTGTAAAGATGCTTCGTTGTTAAAACTGTGTTGTGTAGCCTCTGACCCCTTAGAATCATGAACAAAGGCCTTGTTCCCAGAGTCCCCAGTTTGAGATTTGCATTATGTTGATTCAGTCTGATCTTTCAGCAGACAGACGATTGAAAGTACATCGGTCACCTAAATATTCTAAACTATCTACTTCTTATCAAGGGCAACCATAACCTTTGTCTGATCTGCTACTGGTAACAAAGGAAACGGAGGGAAAAAGCTCCTTACAAATGTTTTCAGTTCTTGCTAAGTGCATTACTTCACTGTATGTTCATTCCCTTTGTCAGTCTACAATCAGGCATAGGCTTTCTCCTGTTTTATTAGCTCCTGCCAACCTAGCAGCAAGAAAGCAGCAAGAAAGCAAGAAATTGCAAGTAGATAAATAGGTACTGCTTTGATGGGAAGGTAACAGCATTCTGTGTGCCTTGGCATTTAGTCATCCTGGCCTCATGACCACGGAAAAGTCTTCAGACAGCACTGGCTCTTCAGCTTGGAAACAGAGTTGAGCACCGCCCCCTAGAGTTGGATTTTGAGCGAGGAAAACCTTGACCTTAATAGTAGTTATAATGTGCTAGTGAAAGTGTTAAGATGATAATTGATCTTGGTGTGTGATTGAGGGATCCGATGACAGCTTCGCTGCGCTATTAGCTGTAATGTGCATTGAATTCAGAGGATGAGTATTTAATTCAGAGGATGCTGGACTCCACGGATGCTTCTGTACAGAGACAAACAGAAGATGACATTGTGTGGATGCTGCCAGAACTGTGCTATTGTGAAGAAGTCAAGATGGAGCAGAACATCCATGTGGAAATATGAGTTCAGTAGAATATGCATTCAGCTCCTCTCAGAGCCTCATCCAATTTAGTCAGTGCTTAGCTTGAATCAAAGGATGTGATGGATTGGAATCTGATGGGGAAAGAAGACTCTGACAGAAAATTGCTTTTTAAAGTTGGTTCTGGAGCATGAGCTGAGTTCATGGCTGAGCAGAGATTTGATTCCTGATATCACAGTCCGCTGTCTATAGTTAGCAAGTACTGAACTAACTTAATTGTAGTTCTCTAGAGTAAATATCCTGTGGTTGCAACTTTTGTATAGAAATCAAATGACATAAAATGCTTTTGACAAAGAATCAGACAATTATGCACTGTTTCTTGATATTTTGTAGCCTACTGCATCTAACGTGCTCTGAGCTTTGACTGTTAGATGTATCAGTACAGTGCTGCACTCAAAAGGAAATCCATGCCTGCATTTGAATAACGTGGTATTATTTTTAATGTACACAAACTCTAAAAAATGGAAAGCAACATTTTGATATTTACTGACTTTTTTTATAAGACCTTAACGGCAAAAAATATGGGTTTTTTTCTAAAAATGAGTAATAATGCTGCCAGGTGTTGCAATATGAGGGCTGATTTCTTTATGTTTTGAACTTGAATACAAATTACTTGTCAAAATAAAACTTGTACAGGTATACAATTAGGTGTACGTTCCTCTTAAAAAACACTCAGAAATGGTGATCCATCCCTGTCCTTTAAAAAACAAACAAACACCAGGTACTGATAATATGCAGTTGTTATGAAAAAGGGCAACATCGTGGGTAGCCCCAATAGTTGAGGATGGAGAGGAGAAACTGGGTGGGTAGACAAGAGGGGAAGAAACTGGGTAGTTAGGGAAGGGGATAGGGGAAAAAGGAAACTTGGATGGGTGCCTGGGACGGACTGTTTGGGTAAGGAGAGACATTGGCCATTAGCACAGTGGGCAAGATAGGGAGAAGGGAAATTTGGCAAAGGTGGGGGGCGGGGAACAATGCTCCCTCTAAGCTGTGGAGTCTTGTGAGCAAAAATTCTGCTTTGTGAGCTACTGGCATTAAAGCTGTGAGCGAGTGACTTGGCTACTGCATAAATTAGTTTGCTCTGGAGCCATCCTTCCTGAGCTAAGACAAAAATGTGTGAGCTGGAGGCTAAAAAACTGTGAGCTAGCTCAGCTTAGAGGGAACACTGACGGGGAACCAGAGCTCTTGCAAGAGGTAGGCAAGTGGAAGCCAGTGAGGAGGAGACTGGATCTTTTTCTTCCCCATGTGTCCTTGCAAGCCCCCAACTTGCTACTATTATTACAGTACCAGTGTTTAGCATGGCACATCAAAAAATCATCCACAGGTGGCTTCCAGATAAAAAGACAAAACAGGGAACTCGTTATAAAAGCATGACAGCATAGAAATGAGCTGGCTGCCAATCAGAACTAACAACAGTATGCTGCAGGTTCTGAGAACGCAAACAGCAGGGGCAGAAACCAGCTCTTTTTCTGCCCCTTCAAAGGCTCAACAGAAAAGAACAAACCTGCCTCATAAAACTTAAAATGGAAAAAAAAACCAGGTGAGTCTTTGTGAGAAGGGCATTCCAAAGCCTGTGCCACACTGGAGGAGGCCCTGTCTCTGTCATAAACACCCCACCATCTCTCATACAGTAAAGGTACAAAAAGAAGTTGTCCAAGAGGTCCTTCTGGGAGCAGGTAGTCTTTGAAGTAGTTTTAGAGAGTATCCCAAATTAAAAATGAAAGTACCTGCTTATGGATGTATCCATTGTGCTGAATATGTCCTTCCCAAAGGTAATGTAGCACTGTAGCAGCAACATAGTCCCTGTCCTTTCATTACCTTGCCATTTGTTATATTTTAAACTGCCCTTGGTGGATAGTCAGATCCACAGAAGGCTGAGAATTGCATTTAAGTATATCCCAAATTGCTCCTGTCTTAGGTAAAATATCACTACAGCTTTCAAAAATAACCAATCTGTTTTCCATCTCCGTTGCAGATTTGATAAGCAATCCGATTTTGTCAACTTTCCCCAAACTCATGGAGCAGCCTGATCTTATGGATGCACTTAGGGTGGGTGAAATGTATTGCATGGCTAATGCGAAAGGACAGCTCCAACGAAATTCTGTTCCTTGCCAGCAGGAGTGGATTGCTTTGCATATTTCTGTCCTACTGAGCTGTTTTAAACAGCTGCTCTGGTGATGTAAGGCTTAAGCAAATATGCTGGAGGCAAATAAAACAGAAATAGAAGTGTGTTGTTTCTCCAAAGACTGGGCTTTTTTCTTTTTTTAAAAAAGAGGGGATAGGAGGGGGTTGGAATGCAGTTGGAGGGTGTGGTACACTGAAAGAAAAGCTCTGAAATGTTTGACTTTCCAGTGGCCATTAGTGAAGGAGGGATTCCTGTTTACATTTCCATTGCTCTAAAAAGGTGGGGGAGGAGAGACAGGTTAAGTCCTTTGCATATGGTATAGAATAAGACTCCCTCAAGTCCATGAATCTGTGCGGGGCACTACTCACAAATGAGGATGAAGACAATGCAGGATGGTTAGGCTAGGGGCTGAACCAAGGCAAGAAAAAACTGTCTCTCAGAACACTGTTTGACATCTTTGCTACCACAGACTGTGGCTGTCTCCATCTTGTGAGCATCCCAGGTTAGCCACAGTCGGAGAGAGGCTGCTGGACTAGATGCATTGTTGGTCTGATCCAATATAGGCAGTCCACAAGAAAAATCAATGTAATAGCATGTGATGAATGTGAATTCAGAAAGCATTGGGGTATGTTTAGTGGAGGGGTTAATAAGAGAATTTGAGCAGTTTCAGATATTTACAAGAAATTAAAAGAAGAATAACTATGGCCCCTGCCTTCTAAAAAGATGAAGACCAGTAGGCTTAACCTACAAGAAATGTAGATTTGAATTGTGCATTGGGTCGGTCTCTCTCTCTCTCTCTCACACACACGCACACACACACACGCATGCACGTACATGTTCAGTAGGACTGTGTCTGCATGAGGAGGTTTTGAATTCTCCTTTCTTGCATGCTTTCAAGGGGATGTTGGACCAGCATCTGTCAGCTGTTACATTCATACATGTGTGTGTCTTCCCATTTGGGCTTGATTGGGAGATCCAATTTGGTCACCCACAACTTGGAACTTGTGTGATTGTGAATGTTTTTCTCACATGCACCTCCACCCTTTTTCTTTGAGAACTTTTAAACTGATGTAGAGCCTTGGATCTTTATTTTCAGAGTGCCTGGGCAGAAAAGGAAAGCACACTAAAGAGATCTGAAAAGGTAAGAAATGAAAGCATGAGGGCTTTCCCTGTATTAGTTACATATTAGGGTGGGGTGGGGGGCTTAGAAGACTTTTGGGAGGAGAAAAATCTCTCCACTCTCTTGTTGGGCCCCCGTTTTTTTTATCCCCCTTCTTCCCAATGCACTTGCAACAATTGCTATTTTCTCTCTTCCCCGTTTGCCCACCTGCCAGGTTGGTGTAGTGGTTAAGAGCGGTGGACTCTAATCTGGAGAACCGGGTTTGATTTCCCCACTCCACATGAAGCCTGCTGGGTGACCTTGGGCCAGTCACTGTTCTCTCCGAACTTTCTCAGCCCCACTTACTTCACAGGGTGCCTGTTGTGAGGAGAGGAAGGGAAGGCAATTGTAAGATGCTCTGAGACTCCTTTGGGTAGTGAAGAGCAGGATATAAAACCCAGTATAAAAACCACCTCCTCCTCCTGATTTTTTGTGCAGCCTTGTCTTCCTTCCACCATCCATTGGCTCTTCCTGCACTCCACTTTCCTTTTTCCTCCCCCTCACAGCCCCAGTGGTGTGTTTTTGTCCCCCTCCCCATCCTTTCACTGCTCCAGTTCCCTTTCCATCCTTATTGTCCCTCCCTTTCCTTCTCACAGCCCCATGTACATTGCTTCCCACCCCTCCCCTTTAGTGGTCTTATATTCCAATTCTCCTTAATCCTGATGGGGGCCACAACAACCCAAAATGCCACACAAAATATGAGGTATTTTTAGTTTGATGTCTGTACATGCACAAATACCACAGTTTCCGCTTTTTTGTTTTTATTTTTAACCACCCCTCCTTTTGTTGAGCTCTCAGATTTTTTCTTCAACCTGGAGGTTCCCCCAACTTTGAACAAACATCTGTCCTAACATTGGGTTACCTCATTGTGTGGACTTTTTAAAAATCAGGCTATATAGAACATATCCTGATAGTCCCCAAAGAACTTCCTTGGCTGACAATTCAGAGTGCTGGTTCTTATGTTGAAGCTCTAAAGTTTATGGAGGGATGGAAGCTGGAATGGTATAGCATGATCTTGTCAGATCTCAGAAGCTAAGTTGGCTCAGTCTTTGTGTAGGAGACCACCAAGGTAGACTCTGCAGAGGAAGGCAATGGCAAACCACCTCTGCTTCTCACTTGCCTTGAATGCCCCTTGCTGGGGTTGCCAAAAGTTGGTTGACTTGATGGCACTTACATACATAATACATCTGCAACTGGAGTGCTTGAAAGATCATACTTCTGTGAGCCCACTTGTCAGTTAGGATCAGCCTCAATGGCCCTACTCCTCCGAGATAAGGTAGTTGGCAACTAGATACAGGACCTTCTTTGCTGTGGCACCTTGACTGTAGATCTTTTCTATGGTGCTCCTGATACTGAACTTCTTGATTTGCAAGGCTGAATTGTTTAGGAGAGCAATTAGAGGAAATGGTTAAAGTTCTACTGTTTGTGTAACTGGTTTTGGTACTGAGGCTGAGAGCTGGTTCTTAGTTTCTGTGATTATAGTGGTGATTGTAATGGTTTTCATCTTTTTAAAAATTGCAGTAGGATATAATATTTTGACTTGCTTTGAGTCCTTTTTTTGAGAAACGTGAACTAAAATGTCAGAAATAAAATAATTTTATTTTTCCAGGCATTTAGTTAATTTATATGTAGTTGTGTTGTTGCTGTTTTTACTATTGCTTTTAAGCTCTCTTTTATTCTGCTGCTTTTCACATTGTTTACACTCTTTCATATCCTGGTTTCAGACGTTTTGTTTTAAACACCGCGGAACTCAAGTGTTTGTAATAGAGAGGCAGCAAAGAAACAGCTTAAACGAATCAAATTGGACAGCAGCATATTTTAATGGTTCCTTTCTCCTCCTCCTTAGAGAGACCGGGAATTTTTGAAGTCTGTGTTCACCCTGGTATACCATGATTCTGTCTTCCCGCTGCTCCAGTCCCTCCTCCTTCCTGAGTACAGGTGGGCAGAAGAAGAGTCTGAAGGCACTCGCTGGCGAATGATTGCTGATTTTCTGAAGCAGAATCGAGAAAGAGATGGCGCTCTCTCTTCACTACTTTCATCAGAAAGCGTTTACAAAGCTTTTGATATCACAGAGGTTGCGTATAATTTCCTAGGGAAGGCACAGAAGAGTAGTCCCTGATTTTGAATGGATTTCAAGGTCCAGAAACTCTACCAGTTGCCATGTGTATGGACTGAACATGCCAGAAAACCTAGTTGGGGGAGGAGTTTTGTATGTTTTTACAGTATTTTTTTTTTTACAACAATTTTATAAGTAGATTGTACTGCTATTTTTATGAAGTATGTAAAGATACATTTAGTAACTCTTTGGTAAAGCGCTTTTGCTGAATTTTATATTGAGGTTCTTTAAAGAGAGTTTTCATTGCATCCCCTTGTCTTTCCTGGAGCCTTTCTTACAGCACACCTCACAAGAATCTCAATACATATTGCTTCATATTTTAGGAGGTGAGTGGAAAATGTCAGAACATTCAGACTATTCCTGGTAAATCTCAAGAGTTACCAGATGCCCTTGATTATGGCCAGATATCATCTTTGTGTGAATGTGAGAATTGATTCCATGGTAAGCCCTGTTTTGAACATGGATCAATACCCCAAAGATCATGGTGGTCCTTGAGATTTGCTGCTAAATGTAAGAATATATTGACAACTGTCTTTCAAAAATCTTAAGAAATACTGGCATTTTTTTCAGGTTATTACATTTACCTTACCATCTGTAAAGAATATGACAAGTAAAATTGGCTAAAAACCAGCTAGGCCCTGATCCTGTAACATGTATTATCCCAGTGTTGATATGCAGTCACCATGTGGGATCTACTGTTTTCTGGTCCTCAGCTTTGGAGCTGAGAAAATAGATCAACTGATCAATAGCAAAGGATCTTTATTTTTAAGGGTTTTCTCTCTTTTTTTGTTAGGGTTTTTTTGGTAGTCTGCATAGCCATAAATCCCCGAAGGCCTTGCAGAATGGTAAAATTAGTCATTAGAATCAATGAAAATAAATAAAAACTGCTGAAACAAACAGCACTGAAATAATCAAAGCAGCAGCAGTTTCTTTTAACTCAGTGTAGTATCCCACAAGTATTTTTACAGATGGAAGGATCTCTGTCCACTGAAAATGGCTCTCACACCTTCCCGCCCCTGCTGAAGTCCAGAATGCTTCCGTCCACAGATGTTCCCTGGTTGATCCAAACTTAAGTAATTCTGTCACTGCACACAAGTGTCCCTTTTGAAGTGTCATTGAAAATTGTCATTCTGGCATTGCAAGCTGAAATGTCCTAAGACTGGAGTGTTAGATATTGCCTCTGCAACATAGACTGGCTCAGAAAATTCCCCAGAGGTTATACTGGTACAAATTTCATTGAAGTGAAAGAGGCTAGAGCCTACAGCATAGTATGGAGATAGGGCTGTTAATTTGCCATGTAATTATTAAAGATCTTTTTTTTAATGAGCCCAAAACAGAATAGAGCCATGGCACTCAAACTGAGAAGAGACTAGTTCAGCAAGGCTAACCAGAAATAAGTCATTGTTTAGATGTGTTTCCAGTCAATTAACACCAAGACAATAGATCAAAATGGGTAGCCATGCTAGTCAAAACAATCCTTCCACATGACCTTAAAATGTGTAGGAAAAATGTGCTGCCATAACCTGACAAATTTATATTTTAAAGTTGTTATAACATTAAGCCATTAATTGTTTACAGCTGTCTTACATTAAGGCATAGAGACTAACAGGCAGACTGTGGCAGTCTTGAACAGTATTTGGGAGTGTCTCATACATAGCATTTCTTTAACCTGGGTGTAGAGGACAAAGTGTGAATATATGTGAATATCTGTTTTGTTATGTTTTCCTGTGTTTGGCAATTACAGTGGCCTCTAGACACATATTCAGTAAAGTAGACATGACATAGCAGATGGGTGAAATAAAAAGAAAACAAGCACAATTTTTTAATATTATATTATTCACTCTAAGAGAATGGCCCTTGGACTTGCATATAACAAACTCCCAAAACAATGAAACTTCATAATAGTTTAATGTCCCACTAAGAACAAAACTGGCCACATTTAAAATCTTGTACATGTAGGTGAAGTAGTTCTTGGTTTCAGACCACAGTTGTAAATGAGGAGACACCACTGGACTGGAAAAGAGAAAAATGGAGTCATTGTGACCCTCTTCTCCCCTTATGCACTGTAGGATCTATAAGCTCACTGCTTGGTATGGACAGCCATCTGCCTTTCACATTTTTATTTTGTTCTTTGTGTAACTCAGGGTATGGCTTAAGTCTTTGTCCTTTATTTTATTTTTGCAACCACACTGGTTGCAAATATTTCTGGTATGAGAATATTTCTTGAGGACTATGGCATTGGGGGGGGGGAGGGGGGGGTTGAACCTGTCTCCCACGCATGAACCCAGTACTAGCCATGATACAACATTGTTGCACTGAGAAATGACATTGAAACCTGGGCACGTCCCCCCTGAACTCCCAGTCCTAGCAAAGGGTATCCATTGTGTGCCGCCAGAATTTAATGTACCAGAATAGGGCTCAGCCAAACTAAAAACAGTAACGATTTTATTCACGCTTCTCTGGAGAGTGTAAAAAAAAATGCATAGTTGGTATTTCAAAAAGCATGGATTTTAACATTTTCTTGAAACCCCTGCTTCATCTTCACAGGGTTATCTGCTGCTTGATAGTGCCATTCATCTGGATCCTCTGCCTGGTTTTTGATCGAAGCAGAAAGAAAGGTGACAGAAGGCCTCCTCCTCTGTTGGTGGCCTCAGAGGAGAATGCTCAATGTGGCTTTAGCTTATATAAAATTGCAATATTTGAAACATCTGTAGAGTTTCAAAGTTATAAGTGCCTTATTTTTTCTACAAGCAAAACTGCAAATATACCCAATATATCTAAGAAGACTGCAAGCTGATGCAACCTATGCTACCTTAGCCCATATACTTTAATTTTTGCTATCTGAAAAAGAAAAAGAAACGCAAAGGGAGTTAAACAGAAAATATATGCTTTGTGTTAAATAACATAAAATATATTATTTGGTCTGCAAGAAGGGCCACACAAAGGGTCCATAATAATATCTGCACAACTAGATGAAGATCCAGTGAGATGCTGCCTTCTTCTTTCTGTAGCTACTGGTTAGAGAGAACTCAGTTCTCAATGAAACTTTCAGAGTTTTCTCCTGAGGCTTTGGTGCAGTTTCTGCCCCATCTCCTTCTGATCTTCTTTTCCCTCCAGCAAGGTAGGGCAATAAGCGACTTGATACCCAGTCTGTGGATATATGCCTCTCAATGGTTGAAGGGGGAAGTGCAAAGGTCAACCAGAAGAGAAGAGTCAGAAGAGCTACAGAAGCAATGAAAGCACTGCATGCTGCCGCCATGACGAACAGGTATCCTAGGTGCAGAAATACATCTTGCATTTAAGAGCTGTATACGTCTAGACAGAGAGAGCCCACCTGGTCTTTAAGAGCATTCCACTCATTCTAAAAGACAATATTTAATAGGAGGGGTTTTTTTTAGTACTCCCCCAAATTTCCCATTGAAAAAATTGAAAAAAGGCCTTGGAAAAATGGAGAAAAATTGGTGTGTGTGCCCCCTCACCCCGGAAATTTCAATTTCTTACCCAGGCCTTCACATCTCTATGTCAGGTACCCCATGATTATTGAATTCAGTAACTATGTTCAATTCATTCCCCCCACTCACTTTCTGGGAACAGGACAGGTGTTCATGGAATGTGTTCAAATAAACGTGGCATGCATTTGTTCACTTGTAACTTTCCCCCATTGTAGGGAAAGAGCATGTGAGGACTCAAGAGTCATACTAGGTTGAATGTTCTTTCTCAAATTTTAGGGCTGCCAACCTCCAGGTAGTGGCTGGAGATCTCCCACTATTATAGCTGATCTCCAGATGACACAGAACAGTTCATCTGGAGAAAATTGCCACTTTGGAAGCTGGACTCTGGCATTATACCCCACTAAAGTTGTTCCCCAGCCCCCCTTCTCAGGCTCCACCTCCCCCCGCCCCAAATCTCCTCCAACCCGGAGCTGGTAACCCAACAAATGTACCAATTTACTTTGTTTTTATTGGAATGGTTTGTTTTTATTGTTTTTACAGTGCTTGGGTTTGTTAATCGTTGTGTGCTGTCTCCAGCAGCAACTTGCAAATTATCTATATTCTAAATAAATAGTGATTAAATAGGCCCAAAGGCTTGCAATAAGAACATAATAGAAGCCAATGTTGGATCAGGCCAGTGGCCCATCCAGTCCATCACTCTGTCACACAGAGTGGCCAAAAACACCAGGTGCCCTCAGGAGGTCCAGCAGTGGGGGCAGGACACTAGATGCCCTCCCTCTGTTGCCCCCCCCCAAACACCAAGATTACAGAGCATCACTTGCCCCAGACTGAGAGTTCCTATCTATACTTTGTGGCTAATAGCCACTGATGGACCTCTGCTCCATATGTATATACTATTACAACAAATAGTATATTACTATTTACAACAGTAAATCCTACTAGGATGCCATGCAAACCTCTTTCATAGAAAAGGGCCTAGAGCATTTGATGCAGGGAAGCCTTCCCGCCCCCCAGCCATGGTGACCAAAGAGTTTCCATCTACAGAGGCATCAAATGTCTAAATGCCAGTGCTGAGAGGCAGCATCACGGGTAAGGCCTTGGTCTCTGTGCCCTGTTTCTTGGCCCTCCAGGGCAACTGATTAGCCTCTATGTGAAACAGGATGCTGGACTAGATAGACCACTGATCCAGCAGGGCTGTTCTTATGTTGCTGTCTTGCCTTTGAAGATTTATCCAGGCATTGGGCTGGTGCATTGTGCAGTACCTTTGTAGGTCTGAGGAAACAGTAAGGGAGCTGCAAGAGTGAACAGAAGTCTTGACTGCTTGTAGAATAATATGAAATGATCTAAAGTAGTTCCTCCACAGAGCTGACCTGAACATTCTGAAGTTAGATTCAGGTGGGTAGCTGTGTTGATCTGAAGCAGTAGAACAAAATCTGAGTCCAGTGGCACCTTTAGGACCAACAAAATTCTATTCTGGGTACATGTACACACGAAAACTTATACCCAGAATAAAACTTTGTGGGTCTTAATGGTGCCACTGGATTCAAACTTTATTCTTGAAGTTAATAAAAGAATCCTGGATTCATGTGCTTCTGCTTTAAGGACACATAATAGGTCAAAAGTGCAGACCACAATTTTTTAAATTACTAAATTTTGGCGAGAATTTCTTTTGGCAGAAAGAACCATGTATTGGTATTCCTGTGGAGGTGGGGGTGGAATCTCATCAAGTCCCACAAAACAGATATGGAGCCCTATGTTCTCTTGGACAAATGTAGCACCACAGCTTTCAGGAAGGGAATGGCTCACTGGAAGGCCACATATTCAGTTCTTGGCATTTCCAGGTAGAAGGATCTTGGATGCTGAAAAAGAACCTTCTCTGTGCAAGTGGCCCTATCAGACAAAGTAGATAATATTGATCCACGTGGACCAGTGGTCTTACTTAGCATAAGACAGCTTTACCTTTTCATCCCAAACAGCAAATTCTGGGAATCTAAACTTCTGGAAAATAACGGAGGCATTCCGCTCACTGCAGTCTTTCTTGGCTTAGGTAGCTGTATCAGAAAGATCCCTTAGTATGCCTTTCCATTAAGGGAAAAATATTTGCCCAGAACGAAACAGGTTTTTCTGTATTTCCAAAACACTGAGCTATAGAGAATTTGTCTGTTGTTGAAGTTGTTATTATTCCTTGTAAATTACAATACTTCACCCTCTAAGCAGCTGCCCTCTTCATCCAGTTGCAGTGACTGAGTAGCTTGCTTTTGCCAATTCAAGCTGTCAAAATTCAGGCTCTTAAAATTTTAAGGCTAACTTTGAAATTTGGAAAGCAAGGGGGTTTTTTTTGGCCTTAAATGCCCCCTCAGTGCTTCTAGTCTTTCAAAATAAATGCCAGTTGACTATTAGAGATTTTTCTTCTAATTCATGAGCAGGGCCTGCTGCATAACTTTCTTACATACATAAACACACATTTTTTTTAGATTTCCAAGTGCTGGGTAGTTTTATTAACTTCTGCATAGTTGATGATTCTTCAGTGATGAGTGGTGTTACCTGCCAAGCTGGAACTGGTTTCACCTTTGACGTCCCCAAGGGTGTGTCAGAGAATACTATTATAAGCCTTGCATGCCAACTATGCTGCAGAGATAGTCAAGTGTAACAGAGCTGAACTACTGCTGTTCAGATTGCAGAAATGGCCAGCAAAACTTCAATGCCATCTGCCTGCCCAGCACCTGAAGAGATACCTTCTGGACTAGATGTTTTTAGAACCATACCATACGCTTTGATTCTGCCAGAGCTGGTAAGTCAAACTTCATCCAATGTTTCTTTTATTACAACTTTCAAAACTTTATATAACCTTTTAAAAACTGACATCCTATTTAACAAAGGGCTGCTTCACCCTGGTGTTTACATCACATGTATCCAGGAGATGGAACAACAACTAGTCCCAGCACCTGTGACTTCCATGATATGTTCTGGTCCACACATATTTGTCATATGCATGTTATCGTTTTATAGGAAATCATAAACACTTTGACCCAGCTAAGGAAATCCTTAGGTGTAACAGGTTTCTCTCTCTCCATCTCTTTCTCTTATCTCTTACTGGATCAGAAACTACAAGTGTAAACCTTATGCACAATCAAATACCGATCAAAGTGCACATCCAAGTGCTAACACTTGCCTTGCAGTGTTTTCAGGGGGATATGCATTGAAATGCACATCCCCCTTCCCAATTCTGATGTAAATAGCCGTGCATCTTTTGAAAGTATTACTAGAGCTGGATCAAGGTGACAGTGTTTTGCATGTATCTACTTGCATCCCACCTAATCATTGCACACAGTGCCTCTTCCAAGAAAACAAGGACCTGTAAACAATGGAATGTGTGAATTCGAAGTTTGCCACTAAGTCCAGTGTAGGTAGACAAAATAGATAGAGGAAGGTCCCTTGGAACTTACACGGCATTGCTAAAATTGTTTTAAAAATTTCCAAGCCTCTATTAACAGTTAGCAAATGATGTGCAACTTGCAATTACCTAAACCCTGAAAGGCAAAGATTTCAAAATGAGGGAACCTGAAAGGGATGGAGAGTCAAAAGAGAGAGTCCCTGAGAAGGAAACAAGAAAATTGCAGATCCCAATTCTTCCCCATGAACAAGGAATTCCCAGTAAGATTGCAGATCACATCTCCCTTTTATCCTTTTCAGAAAACTACCCTGTGTGGAAGGTGAGATGAGCTTCCATGGCACAGTGGGGATTTGAACCTGGGTCTCCCAGATGTTAGTCTAACCACTATGCTATACTGGCTTTCCTATATAATATAATGCTCATCCAGGATAGGCAAACCACTCCTATTCCTTCCTTAATAACTCATCTCCTGCAGGCTGATTGCTACGAGGATATAATAACATGTTCCATTCATGATTTAGGACTATCTCTAACGATCTCAGTCATTTTCTTACAAGCAAGTAAGCCTCCAGGTAGTAACACTACTCATATATAGTTTTAATTGCTATTGCCTGCAATGTAGGTAGTAGTTGCAGTGGCTAAGAGAATGATCTGGGAGGTCCCTGCTTCAAATGTCACCTTTAACGGGAACCAGCCTATCTTACAAGACTGTTGCACTGAATGTGCTATATAATGCTGGGTATTATATGAGGGTGTAACCAAGACTAAACCACAAGTTAGAGAATAGGGTTGATAACAGAACATTTCAATTTGGATGCAAATCCATCAGTTTCACTATAACTTGTTTCCAAGTTAGTGCAATGAGAATTTTAGTGTGTGTGCTTGCTTTCAGTATATCTCATTGTGATGGCAACATAGTGCTTGAATCATATGCTTGAGACCCAGTCAAGTTCCCAGTCATCCTGTCTGTTGTGGTGGGCTTCCTTAGCTACTGTTTTAGAAGGCTGGAAGGGGGGAGGAGTTGGCCCTCTACCTTGATTCAAGAGGCCTCTTTTCTAAGGATGGGACTGTATGAGCCTAAAAAAGGTGGTTTGAGGCAGCTCACGAACCAAACCCCAAACCAAACGGGCCCCACACAGACCAAACTGGTCCAGCAAGTTTGGTTCCCCCTTTCTCCCAGCTGCAGTGAACCTCAGCCAAGAAAAAGGGGGCTGGGATTGCCGGGGAAAGGACTTCCTTTCCCCCTTTCTCCTGGCCATGGCTCACTGCAGTCGGGAGAAAAGAAACAGGGATCACCTGGGAAGGGCCTCTCTTTAACCCTTCGTTTTTGCTTCCCCGCCGCTTTGGAGGTAGAGGAGCAAAACTGAAGGGTTAAATGGCTGCCAGTCATTTAACCCTTTGGTTATGCTCCCTGCTGCTTTGAAGGTGGGGGGGGGGGGAGAGCAAAACTGAAGGGTTAAATGGCTGACTCTGGATAGATAAACTGAACCAGCTGAAAGTCTGATAAATGTTTGGGGAATGCGCCTTCCCTGAACATTGGTTCCCAAGCTCCAAACCGGCTCAAGTTCAGCCTGAGTTTTGGCTCATGAGCCAGTTGGTGCCCATCCCTACTCTTATCCACATATCAGTCTTGTTTTTACTAAAAGGCACCTATTATGATTATGAATTCTATGGGAGAAAGTGGAGGGTGGTTACATTTCATCTTTGTTTCAAAGAGACTTTTCCTGATTGGAAACTACTGTGGAGCTAGCTAGTTAAGAACATAAGAGAAGCCAATGTTGGATCAGGCCGGTGGCCCATCCAGTCCAGCACTCTGTCACACAGTGGCCAAAAACACCAGGGGCCATCAGGAGGTCCAGCAGTGGGGCCAGGACACTATAAGCTCTCCCACTGTTTTCCCCACCCCAAGCACCAAGAATACAGTGCATCACTTGTCCCAGACTGAGAGTTCCTATCTGTACCTTGTGGCTAATAGCCACTGATGGACCTCTGCTCCATATGTTTATCTAATTCCCTCTTGAAGCTGTCCATGCTTGTAGCCATCCTGTGGCAGTGAATTCCATGTGTTCATCACTCTTTGGATGAAGAAGTACTTCCTTTTATCTGTTCTAACCTGACTGTTCAGCAATTTCATAGAGTGCCCATGAGTTCTTGTATTGGGAGAAAGGGAGAAAAATACTTCTTTCTCTACCTGCTCTATCCCATGCATAATCTTGTAAACCTCAATCATGTCACCCCTCAGTCATTGTTTCTCCAAGAGCCCCAAGCGCTTTAACCTTTCTCCATAGGGAACGTGTTCCAGCCCTTTTATCATTCTAGTTGCCCTTTTCTGCACTTGCAGTTGATGCAGTCCAGTCATGTTCATGGCATGTAGACTTTAACTCAGCTAGACTTTGCCTTTGAAGGTATAAATCATTAAGGATGTTCAACAGAAAGTAGCTGTAGGCAGTAATTTAGCTGACTGGGAAATTTGTCAAATGGTGCTGATAAGAGGAAATTAGTATAAGCTGAGGAACTGAAAATCAGCGCTTATATGACTGGCCTTAACTTAGCTCCTAGTTCTCACATGTTCTTGAAACTGGTGTTTAAAACTTCTGTTTTCTGATAAGGTATTCAGTTTCCAATTCTGCTCTTAACAATAAGAGCATGAAGCCCACGTAGTATGTCTGGCACACAGAGAAAGAAATTTCCATGTCTCAAAGCACTAGAACACAGGATCTCCCCATAAAGGTGACTGGCGAGTCAGGGCAGACAAAAGAGCACCTTTTTATGCAACACACAAATAATTTATGGAGGAGCCATGGCTCAGTGATAGAACATCTGCTTGGCATGCAAAAGATCCCAGGCTTGATCCTTAGCGTCTGTAGCAAAAAGAGTAGCTGTTGTGAAAGGCCTTGACCTGAGATCCTGGAGAGCTGCTGCCTGTCTGAGTAGACAGTACTGACCTTGATGGGCCAAGGGTCTGACTTGGTATAAGGCAGCTTCATGTATGTTCACATGTGAAAGTCACTGCTACTAGCTTAAACAGTATTATATTGAAAGGGGATTCATGGAGGGATGGCTCTCTCAATGGCTATGATAGCTATATGGAACTTATATATGTTCAGAGTCAGTGTACCCATGGAAACTGTCAATTCTAGGGGAGAAAACAATGGGGAACTTTACCTGCATAAATGTATGACACTGCCTTTTCTGAAGTCAGACCATCTAACTCAGGTGTGCTATTCTGCTTGTCAGAAGCAAGAGACACCCATCTCCTCCTGAAGCTAGACATACTATTAGGAAAGAACCAATCACTAGCTGTTCATGTGCATTGTAGACTAAGCTGCCTCTTGGCTTCACAGTTTGAATGACTAGTTGTATGTATTAGTGGTTCATCTATCAGTCTTGCCCCTCCCATTCTGCTTCTGATGGACTGATAGCCTTTTTAAAAATCCACAGATCCATAAATAGATCCACCTTATTAAGAAAAGAGGAAGCAGCTGCTTCGGGGTTTGCTATGGGGGAGAGTACAGGTGCTAGCCAATCAGTGCTGTCCACAGCTCACTCCCACTGCAAATCTGAAGAACTGTCTCCCCCCGCTCCCCCAAATCCCATGCTTGGCCTTTATCTTTGTTGGAAAGGATGTTTGGAGGATGCACCTTCCAAATCATAATGTTATATCTCTCTTCACCTTCAGCAAGAATTCTGAGTAATCCTAGATGGGGCAAGGCAGTAAACCTGCTGGGAGAGTTTTTAATGTGTGGGGTGATTGTTTTTTGGTACATGAAGGATCCATGGGCTAGCTGATCAGCTGTTTTTCTGTGAGGAATAGTTTACACTGCAGTAGAAAGCAGGGGCATAAACCAGAGGCAAAATAATGTCAAAGACCAACTAAAAGTATTGCTCTCGTGCAGCCCTCATGCATTTCAATGACTGATTGATTGATTCAATTTATAAGCTGCCCTCCCCCATCTGGGAGCAGGACAAGAGAACACCAACCAGTTTAACCACATAGTATTTAAATTCTTGCAGAATTTCTCTGTTTTTTATACTACAGGCTAACACAGTGGGCATAAATAATTTGCCTTTTAGAAAACATTTTGGATTTTGAAAGTATACACAGCCCTATCAATACTAGAGTGATGAGGCTGTGACCTTAATTCCATTCTTTTACTTTAAAAAGGCAGATTTATTTCTTCTTCTCCACTCCACCCCAAACCTGTTTAATTGCCTCTCTCCCTTCAAAGTAATCCTTGCTCATTTGTTAGAAAGGGGAGTGGAGATCTGAGTAAGCACTGAGCATGAAAAGTTAAATGTCAGATTTGTTCCCCCCCCCCCCCCCCCCCGCCATTGGCATGGAAGTGGTAACTCAGGGGTAGGTCTGGAAACACCTTTGAAAAGCATGTAGCTGTTTATAATGAGTCTCAAGTAGGTATGCAGGAACTGATGTCCAAAGAAAATTACATGGCTAGGTTCCTACTTCTGAATTAATGATCTGGAAGATTCATAGTGGTGATGGAAAGTCACAGCTAACTTATAGCTACCCTGTAGGGTTTTCAAGGCAAGAGATGTTTAGAGGTGGTTTGCCATTTTCAGCTTCTGCATCACGACCTTGGAGTTCCTTGGAAGTCTCCCATCCAAATACTAGCTGGGGCTGACCCTGCTTAGCTTTCTGAGATCAAAGAGATCAGGCTAGCTTGAGCTATCCAGGTCAGGGAGAAAAATTCATGGTCTGTTCATAATGAAATATCTGCACAAATGATATGAAATATGCATCAATATAACAACAAATTTCCTCCACCCAATCCATTGACATTATCTTTCTCTGGTGTAATAGCATCCTGGCTTTTCAGTGCAAATCACCTGGAATTTGTGATTGAAGAATGCCAGATCCAGAAAAAACTAAAAATTCACCCAGATTTATCTACATGCACTACAGTGTACATCCTGACCTTCTGGGCTTGCAGATTTCCCTAGTCACTTCAACAAAAGGGGAAACTTGGCATATACATTAGTTTGCATGAGGCTGCCTTCTCCATCAAAGCAAATAGAGGAAGTCCTTACAGGCTGGGCAGTTTCTCATATGCACTAGAGCCCTGTTTTCACAAGGGAGTCCTTGAACTGGGACAACTCTTTTAAAAGGTTCTTGAGAGTCCGTATTGATATCAATTAATTACACTGTAAATTTTTCCTTCCACAGTGGCATTAATACCCTCTTACTCCTGCCATCCTTTCACTTTTTCTGCCATCTTCTCCCATTGTCAACATATAGATTATGTGGCTTGGAGGCAGAGACTTGTCTGGAGTGATGCCGGTGCTCTGCTACTCTGTGAAGCACCATGCACATTGCTGGCACAATAGCCAAGTAGTGATAATAATCAGAGTGGCACTGTTGGGCTTTCCCACTACAAAACATGCTCTTTTAGATGTTCAGGTCACAATTTGATGTTCTTTTTTTCCTTGTTGGTCTTTTCTTCATGGCACAGTCTTTTCAAAATACTGAGACTTTTGTTCTTCTCTTGAAACAAGGCCAAAGATGGAACAAGAGCAGGGCTGGAAAAAGATGCAAGCTGCAATTGACAAAGGAACTATTGATGGGCAGATTTGGGTGTAGGCAGCAGACACTGGGAGGTTACAGCATATGCCACTCAGTGCTTCCTGCAGCCTCCACCTTTGTTCCACTGCTGGGACAGATGATTAATTTACCATATGGCCCTCCAATCTTGGCTGATGTTTCTTTTAAAGTTTGCATAGATCAAAAGCAAAGTGCACAAATGATTGCGTGAATCAGCCAGGTGTTTTAATTTATGACAGCAGACATATTTGGACAAAAACAGATTTGTAAAACTGAGTCTGATGTGGAGAAAATGGATAGAGATAGTGATGGTGAAGGAGGGCTGGTGTCTTCATTTCCTGCAGTGATCTTCCTTGAAGCATCTAGCTGGCTAGTCTGAATGATGAATTAGGACGATTTTTTAAAATTTGATCGAAGATCCAGCAGATACGTTTTTACGAAATGAAATGCTATTCTCTTCAGGTTCCATCCTGGTTTTCTTCTTTCAGGTCAGGCCTCAGCAATATTATGGATTTGGCCAATATTTTATTTAGTTATTTATTTTAAAATTTATATCCCACCTTTCTGCTCTCACAAGGGCCACCAGGGGTGGCTAACAATTTAAAACATACATGATAAAGCCACGTTTTAAAACCATTAACTCCCACAGGCATACGATTAAAACAATAAAAAAGAGTCAAAATATGTACAAGACATGAAAACAGCAATTACAACCTTGATTAGGAAGGAAGGATCATTGAAGGAATGCCAAACAAAAAAGGCTACCTTCTAATGGAAGCCATCAAAAGAAGGGGACAGATGAATCTCCCTGGGAAGAGAGTTCCAGAGCTTTGGTGCCATGACCGAGAAGGCCCTCTCCGGGGTTTTCACATGGCACGCCTTCCTCACACCTGCCTGTTCTTTTGTCTGGTTCTGGATCTCTTGCCTTCCCCCACCTTTAGACAGATGCTGGGGGTTTGACCTCAGCCATACAATGGCTTGACTCTGGACTGCCCTTTTGGTATGGCTGTTTGAACCTCTAGATGATCACTCTTGTACCGCTTTAAAAACCTTATTGGGATCCATTTGGGCTCATTTGTGAACTGTGAATGTCTTAACACATGTAAGCGCTCATAATCTGGTTTCATACCAGGGTGTTCACTGACTTAGGTGATCGTTTCAGAGGGAAGCTGTGTTGGTCTGTGGCAGAACAGCTAGACTGAAGTCCAGTAGCACCTCAGAGACCTACAACATATTTGGGGGTATAAGCTTTCATTCCAAGCACCTTTGTCTGAGCTTTGGCTCTTGAAAGCTTATACTCCCCAAATCTTGTTGGTCTCTGAGGTGCTACTGGACTGCGTTCTAGCTCACTTAGGTGCAGTTCCCAGTGATTTATGCCTCTGCCAGAGAGAAAGGTGAAGCTGCCTCAAGGCCACTATAATCATTGCCCAATATAAAATATTTTACAGACTATCCATCATTTTTCTGTCTTCTTCCTTGACCCTTCCCCCCCCCCCTTGCTAGAAAACATCCACTGAATAACAAATATTGGATTCAAAGAAAGACATAGGAGTGAGAGATTTTGGTTATAGGCTGGACTTACAGTTATGCACATTCTGCACTTACAGAGGGGCATTGAGCAAACACAACATTGGATGGAGAATTCTATATCCTTCCTTCCTTCCTTCCTTCCTTCCTTCCTTCCTTCCTTCCTTCCTTCCTTCCTTCCTTCCTTCCTTCCTTCCTTCCTTCCTTCCTTCCTTCCTTCAACATATACTACCAGAAGTACCAAGTTTCCAGTCCTTAGGGCTACAGCAGTAAGCTTGAGGGTGTGTCACTATTGTTCAGTGAAGGGTGTTTGTGTGTGTTTTGTGGGGATCACCATACTGTAACAGCATTAAAATTATCAAAAGCTCAAAAGATGGAGGAGAACATGCAAAGTAGCAGTTTGGCCATGACCTCTGGAATCTCTGCAATGAATGAGTCAATGAAGGCAATTTCTGATGAAATAGCTAATATAGAAGCAACCCATGTCACAATGGAAAATATGTACAATTAAAATGTGCAGACATGAATTTAAATTTAATAAAAACATTTACTGTTGTAGCCCCAAAACTGACCTTTTGGGTGGTATTTTGACTTGCTATATTTTCACAAGTAATTCTGTTAGATTTTTTTGCTTTGTTTTATGGTTCTAACAACTATATGTTGCCTCAAGTTCAGGGATATGTGGCGGTCACATTTTTAAAATAAATAATAGGCAAGAGGCAGTCTGGCTATAAACAGAAGAATCTGAAAGATGGTTCATATACATGATCCTATGAAGTATAACAGGGATGGCCAAACTGCAGCTCAGGAGCCACATGTGGCTCTTTCTCACACATTGTGTGGCTCCCGGCAGGGCAGCTGGGAAAGCGATGGGGAAACATGCCTCCCTGGTAGGTCTTCCCTTCCCCAGCCAGTGTTCTCTCTGGGTAGGCTTGAGATGTGTGTGTGTGGGGGGGGGGGGAGCAGAGAAAGAAAGCAACTTTAAATGCATTCTCAAAGCCCCCCCTTCCGCCTGCTGGCTTGGAGAAGGCATTTGTCTCTTTAAATCCCTTTGCCAAGCCAAGCCAGCCAGCGTGGGGGGGGGGGGCAGCTTGGAGGACACATTTAAAGTTGCTGTCTTTTCACTTCTTCCTCCTTCCTCCCCCTCATCTATTTGCTTTCTTTCCACTTTTTGCTTTCTTTCCACCTTTCTCTCTCTTTATTTCCACTTCTCTCTCTTTCTCTTAGACAAATAAATATAATTGGACAAATATATATCATTATCGATACCTGTTTTTACCCCTTTATTTCTATTTTTGCAGTCTCATTTAATGTTAATTAAAAGCAAATTTGCATATTTTAAATAAAAAAGTGTGTGTAATATTTGTTCATGTCTTGCGGCTCTGAAACATCTGATGTTTATTCCATGTGGCTCTTACATTAAGCAAGTTTGGCCACACCTGGACTATAACTAATTAGGACCCTCAGCTGTGCACAAATGATCCAGTATCAAATGCAGTTCTGAGAAACTGTAGTGTAGGACTGGCTCTTTTTGTCAGGTAAATGGCTAGATTAGCTAAATGGGCAAGAGGAGCTTCCAAATTAGGGTACTTATTGTCTGATTTAAAATGTTTCCTTTCTCAGAGATATAGAAACTACTTTCTAAAAGGCAAAATTGATTTGTCTCATAATAGTATGTAAAATTTCCAGTCTAGGGCTGCCAAGTCCCCCGGTAGGGCGGGGGAAACACCGGTTTTTACTGCTTACCCCTGCTTTTTCAAAATTGGCCCCCAGGGGATAAAATGGCTGCCAGCAGGAACGCAGGGGAACGTCGGAGTCTGCCCTGCCCTGCCTTAAAAGGGAAATGTCTGCAGAGAGCCTGCCCTGCAGTAAAAAGCCTCACCAGACATTTCCCCTTTAAGAAGTCAGCAAGGGAGCTTCCACAGCAAGAGAGGTCCGCCCAGAGATTAAGGAGGGACTGAAGGGGCTGCTTTTGCATGTGGCTTGCAAGGTAAGTTTCTCTTCCAGCTCTTTTCCTTCTCTCTCTCTCCCTCGTTCTTTCTTTTTTCTGTCCGTCTGTCTGTCTATCTGTCTCTCTCTCTGTCCCCATCCAGCAGAGGTCTATCAGTGGCTATTATTAGCCACAAGGTCTAAATGGAAGTAAGTGCCTCTGCCAGTTTTTTTCCTTCTCTCTCTCTCCCTCTTTCTTTCTTTTTTCTGTCTGTCTGTCTGTCTGTCTGTCTCTCTCTCTCTCTCTCTGTCCCCATCCAGCAGAGGTCTATCAGTGGCTATTATTAGCCACAAGGTCTAAATGGAACCCTTTGTCTGGGGCAGTGATGCTCTGCATTCTTGGTGCTTGGGGGGCAACAGTGGGAGGGCTTCTGGAGTTCTGGCCCCGCTGCTGGACCTCCTGAGGGCACCTGGTATTTTTGGCCACTGTTGTGACACAGAGTGTTGTACTGGATGGGCCGATCCACTGTGGCTTCTCTCCTGTTCTTATGATATGAAAATCATATTTAGCACTTGTGCAGCACTTAGTGCTTCATATTCTGCCGAGATGAGGAAGGATTCAGTAGGGCCGTTGCTCAGTGATAGAGCATCTGCTTGACATGCAGGAGGTATCAGCCTCTTCAGCTAAAAAAGGATCAGGTAATAGGTGACATTAAAGATCTCAGCCTGAGACCCTGGAGAGCCACTACCAGTCTGAGTAGTCAATACTGACCTTGATGGACCAATGGCCTGATTCAGTATTAGGAAACTTCATGAGTTCATGTGTCAGCATGTGGAAGCAACATCACAGGATGTGACATCACAAAATGATGTCACTTCCTTTCTCCTGGCGCCACCCCCAAAGTCTCCTGGCTCCACCCCCAAAGTCCCCAGATATTTCCCAAGTTGGACTTGGCAGCCCTATTCCAGTCAAAAGGATAGTGTGAGTAAGTATTTAGTATGGTGCAAAACATGACCTTTTCTGCACCTCAGTGTCACTGCTGTTTCCCAGCAAGTTGAATCCCCAGCTGATGCTCTGACTTTGCAGCACCCCTTCCACAAAAGGATATTTAGCTCTGGGATTTTTTTTCTTGAATTTGGATCCAACCCTACCCGTGTGTTTCGCAAATCCTTTGAAAAGGAGTTTTGCAACTGTGCCATCATGTACTTCATCAGTGATAGAACCTCCTTTTTTTTTTGAACATGTGCAGTAACATTATAATATCATAACACTGCAAAAGGGGGGGCCTGGATGTATCATGGAGAACCAACTAAGAAAATGGCCCACGATCATCGAACTGTATACAGCAATTCATAACAGTGTTATTCAGTAATTATGAAGCACGCTCAATGTGCCATCATTTACTTCATCAGTGAAGGAACCTCCTTTTTTTGCACATGTGCAGTAATATTTTAACATCATAACACTAAAAAAAAGTACAATTCTAAAAAATACCCCAAACCCACATGGCGCCGTAATACAATTTTAGTCTCCCGATCTACTTTACTTTAACAATACTTTAATAGTGGGGGGAGAGGGTAGAAGCAGTTAGTGCACCAGCATTTGTTCATGACTGACTAACCCACTAGACTATTGATGTTACAAAACCAGCTGATGTTTAAAAGTTGTAGCTGTTAAAAATCATTGCTGTCCTCAACCATATACTTGGTGAAACATCTCTGCCTTGCAGGCCCTGTGGAGTTGTAACAGATCCCGAAGGGCCCTGATGATAATAGGCAGAGAGTTCCACCAAGCCAGAGCCAGGCCCCAAAATGCCCTGGTTCTGGTTGATGATAGTCAGACGCTCTTTGGGCCAGGGACTTCCAATAGATGTTGATCACTTGAAGGTAGTGCTCTTCGGGGGACATACCGGGAGAGGCAATCCTGTAGGAACATACTTAGTTGCCAACTATGGGGGGTGGGGGAGAATAAAGAATTAATACAAGCATGATGCAACAAAACTGACCCACAAAAAAATTGAAAGGAACTTCATATACGGATAATTGCATGGAGAAAGCTGTATTAATTATATGGAGAAAGCTACATTAAATTTCACTGATCATTTTGTCTCTGCGTTATAATGCAGCAATATTATTAAGTTTAAAAAATCAGTATTGTAACACAATCAAAACCACTTTAAGAAAACCAGTCAGTTGTTTGGGGGACTTGGGGGGCGGGGGGGGGGGGGCGGCGGGAGCAGGGTGTACACATGATGCTGATGCCACAAAAAGGTGTCAGGGAACAAAATCTGATTCCGGGAATACCACACTTGAAAACTGTGATTTAAAACCCGGAGGGGAAAAGTGGATCTGGAAAACGCGAAGCTTCTCCTGGAACGCTGAAAATTGTGCGGAAAGTTTTACAAACATTGATGATCTAAGAGCACCAATGCAGCGGTCTGCATGTGTGCAGGAATGGAACATGTTATCAGTATCATTAAACTAATTTAATTGATCGTTAGACTATTTTATCTGTATTCCAGCTCTTACACAGATCATCCTCGGGTTATACCAGAGAGTTGGTTCAAACAGGATTTCAAACTATTTATGTTTTACAAATCTCATATCGAGATGACTTAAGAGAAATTCATGGTTTAAACTCACTGATGCCTTACTGTGTTAATCTTGAACAATTTCATCCGGTGGTTTACTTGCAAAACTCGTTAATCTAATCCAAGCAGTGGGGTATTCTGCCTTTAGCACAGTATCAATAATGCATCTGAAATACCAACATATTCACAGTCATTCAATTTAGCATAAATCATTCGCTTTTGTAATGCAGTTTTGTTGCTTTCTGCTCTCCATTGTGCCTCTGGGCAGCTCCAGGCAAGGCCAGCAAGCAGTTCCTTTAGGAAAATATTTTGATTCTTTCCTTTAGGAAAATATCTTGCATCTCTTTCAAAGCTGGTTTTGTGGTCTAAGGACTAGTGCGCCATATAAAATGGAAACTTCTTCTTTTACCTTTAAGGTTTTAGTAGTGGTTTACACCAAACAAAATTTACATCTCTCTCTGTGAGTGCGTGTGTGCAGTCAAGTCACTTCCAATTCTAGGGGACCCTATGGATTAATGACTTCCAAAACATCCTATCATTAACAGCCTTGCTCAGGTCTTGCAACCTGAGAGTCGTGGCTTCCTTGACTGAGCCAATCCACCTCATGTTGGGTCTTCCTCTTTTCCTGCTGCCTTCAACTTTTCCTAGCATTATCGCCTTTTCCGGTGAGTCTTGTCTTTTTGTGATGTGACGAAAGTCAGTAAATCTTCATATTTGCTGCCAGTCCTGCCTTGGATTTAGTTCAGGCCATTAAAAGTGGGACATAGCATGAAATACATTTCTAGTTGCAACCAGGCCTTCTTTTGTAGAAAAGCCCAGCAGGAACTCATTAGCATAATAGGCCACACCCAACAGCAGAAACTCATTAGCATATTAGGCCATTCCCCCTGACAGCACAGCTCCCTCCCAGGATTGGCTTCCCCCGGTGTTCCATGGCTTGCAAGGCGCCTGGGGAACCCCAGGGGGGCTGTGGGCGTGGCCAACTCGAAAGCCAGCCAGAACTCTTTTCCTGTGCGTTCCTGCCCCAAAATAGCCCTGGTTGCCACACAAGGAGCAGGAGGAGGAGGAGAGGAGGAGGAGGAGAAGAGTTGAATTTATACCTCACACTTCACTCAGAGTCTCAGAGCAGTTTACAATCTCCTTCTCTTCCCCTCCCCACAACAGACACCCTGTGAGGTAGGTGGGACTGAGAGAGCTGTGAGAGAACTGTTGAGAGAACAACGCTGAGGGAACTGTGACTGACCCAAGGTCACCAAGCTGGCTGCATGTGGAGAAGTGGGGAATCAAACCCGGTTCTCCAGATTAGAGCCTGCCACTCTTAACCATTACACCAAGAGGTCTTGCAGCAGATCCCTCAGTTCAGCTTGGCTTCATACCTGAGAACACAGGCAGGCGTATCAGTGGATCAATTGCTGAGGGCTCACCTACACCTTACAATTTCTTCCATGGTTATTTTAAGTGCCTTTCCACCCCTCTTCTGCCATGGTTGTTTTATCAAGGAGGAAAACTGCAGGAAGAGAAAGGGTCAATGTTTCCTTCCTGATAAAGCAATCCTGGCAGCTAGACTTGCAAAAGAGAAAGGGTTTTTAAATAAATAAATAAATAAATATGGAAGGTATTACTTCTTGCTATCCCCACTAGTTCTGTTATTATTATTCCAATATTTCATATATGATTGTCACTGATATAAAAATTGCTTGTGTTTATCTTTTCCCCCAAAATGTGTTTATACATAGAAAATATATTCTTCAGCATCGCAAACGAGAACTTCTGAAACCATTCTTCGACATCTGGTAACTTAGTTGGTTTCCAGACTACACAGTTAAAATCCTTGCCCCTATCAGCATATTTAACACTACTATTTTATTTACCTCACTTATACCCCACCTTTCCCCCCAGTGGGGATCCATAGTGGTTCACATTATTCTCTCCTGTTCCATTTTATCCTCACTACAACCCTGTGTCTCCCTAAGCCACAATCCCTTTCTAGCATCCTCAGCTTGATGGCAATTAATAGAAGCCCTGGGTCCTTATCAGAATAGACTTCCTCAGTCTCAGAAACTGCAGCATGATGATCTATCTGGAACTCGATTTCTTAGAGTTATGATCATTGGTTAATTAAGCTTTATTCAAGATTAATACTGTCCTCTTTTTCTCTTCTGCTTTATATTTCAGATAGATGGGCTTATATTGTACTTGTTTTTTTGTTATACTAAACATTGTACAGTACCCCTTTTTAATCATTTCATAATCCCTTTTGCAAATAACAAAAGAATGGGGGGAAAGATTTTTAAGGCACTACATTAATTTTCACACGTTTATCCATCCATTCACTGCTTTACTGCAAAAGTGCAAAATGGCTTCAGTGGTGGTGGAAGTTCTTGGTGACATGAACCAGTTCCATGCAGACAGACAGCTTCTGCTGCAGACATCCCAGACCTTTCCCCCTCTTGATCTTGAACCTTGGACCTGAAGGAGAATCTCGATCTTTAGTCTTGTTTGGCAATGGTCGGTCTGTCTTCAGTCAGAGAAAATTATACTACTCTTTACTGAAAACAAATGCTTGTAAGGAATCCTGTTTTGTTTCTTCTTTAACCATTTACTTTGGGTGTTTATCAGAATGACAAGCTAGTTCAGAATTTAAAAAAACAGCTTAAAAACGAACAAGTTATTTGTACCTTCTGTTTGTAAAAAGCAGAAATGGTTTATTTAGTCTCTTTGAGTCCTGTTCAGTGACTTTTGGGTGGAGACCTGACAGAGACTGGAGTGGGGAGGGAGAGAGAATGGGTGTGGAGGCCAAAGGTTGGAGACTGTGTATTGTACAGTGAGATGGAATGCCATGCCTTCATTCTGAGAGAAAATACCATTGCTCAGGGATCCATAAATAACACAGAGGATTTAATGTCACTTGAAGAAGGAAGGCAGGTGGATCTAAATCAGCTTGAACAGGAAAGCACAGTGTCCTTCTAATATAGTGGTGGTGAGGGTCTGGATTTACAGTTATGCTGAGTGAGCAACAGAGTAGGGCTCCACTTATGGCATGATTATGGAGGGCAGCCTGAGGAAGATGAGGTTTGGGGAAGGGAGGGACTTCAGTGAAGTATAATGCTATAGAATCTTATCTTCCAAAGTGGCCATTTTCTCCAGGTGAACTGATCTCTGTTACCTGGAGATCAGTTGTAATAGCAGGAGATCTCCAGCCATTACCTGGAGGTTGGAAACCCTAACTGCCCCCAACTGCCCATTAGAGTTCTGGAATCCAGACCAGGATATATATCTCCTGAACCACTTTGCAAGAGCAAAAGTGCAGCAGCTTCTCCTGCTCTGGACCTTCCCCGGTCCCTTGGACTTTTCTTCCCATCTGCTGGACTCCATGGCAAGCAGGGAGAAAGTGGTCAGTGGAACCTGGACAGGAGGATGGGAGGAACATGGCTATGGTGTCCTGTTTTGTGGTTCTGGAGCTGTTCAAGAAGTGAATGCCCGTTTCTGTCACAAGAGGTGATACCTCCTGCAGCCACTTCTGTGAAGTAATGCACAATCTTAGGCTGCTTTCAAAAACAAGCATCATCAGCTGCCAGAGTAAAATAAGTGCAATCAGCCATTATCCTTGTTGTGGTGCAGTGCATTGGGTCACTCACCTAATGCAAGTCAGGTAAACAAATTCAAACTCTGGGGGGAAGCCAATCAGAGGTCCCGCTCTACCGCAGGAAAAGAGCACCAGTCAGTGTAGAGACACTTATTCCAAGGGCAAGCCTCAGGTGACGCGAGGTGAAGAGATTGGTCTTTAATGCAGCCCCTTCAAGCTTGCTGGGATGCTTCAGTGCCCCAGTGCAGGCACAAAACAAAACACACCAAAAAAAACCTTGGAAAAAACCAATCTACTCTGAATGAGAATGGATGGAGCCCTGATGGGGAAAACCCAAGAAAAATTGTGAGTGTGAACTGGTCCTGATGAAAGCACGGTAGTCAAAACCGCAGCAACAGCAGGGACAACTCAAAAGGAGGGTGCAGTATGAAAGACCACCAAGAGAACAAAGCAACCTTCACTCTCCCCCAAGTACTTTGCATTCTCTTTATCAGGGCTATTTTTGTAAAAAAAAAAAAAAAAGCCCAGCAGGAACTCATTAGCATAATAGGCCATATCCAACAGCAGAAACTCATTAGCACATTAGGCCACACCCCAATAGCACAGCTCATTAGCATATTAGGGGGCTGGGAAAGCATAGGGCAGGCATGAAGGCTTGCCTCTTTCCCCCCAAGCTTCTCCACCCCACTTCAGCATCGCCTTTCTAGTCTACCCCCTCCAAACCAGATGGCTGGGGAGAGGCGCTGCTGCAGAATCCCTTTCTAGTCTCCTACCCGCCCCCCCCAACCAGAGGGCCGGGGAAAGGCGCTGCCTTTCTACTCTCCTACCTCCCTTCAGCATTGCCATTGTAGTCTCCTACCTCCCCCCTGAACCAGACAACCAGGGAAAGATCCCAGGCACTTCAGCAATGCCTTTCTAGTCTCCTGCCCCCCCACCAGACGCCTTTCCCTCTTGTGTGCAACATGTGGAGGGCAGCATGCTCTGTAGCCATGCATACCAAAGGTTTGGATTGTAGGCGTGGCCAACTCAGGAGCCAGCCAGAACTTCGTTCCTGTGCGTTCCTGCCCAAGAATAGCCCTGCTCTTTATTATATTTTAGCTTCCCCCCTTCTGTAAGGAACTCAGAGTCGGCTCTGCTTCATTTTAGCCTCACAAGAACATTGTGAGGTAGGATGGGCTAAGACAGACTGACAGCTAACCAGCTTCATGACTGAGCGAGGATCTGGGCACATCCTTTCCCAGTCAGTTTTCATTGCAGTGATACAGCACTGGATGCTTGCAGTCCCATCCAAAAGGTATTTGTTAAAACAGAAGTCTCACTGAAGCCAGTGAGACTCACTTCCTGGTTTGGGTGGGTACTGGGTAACATTGCAGCCATGCAGCCTGACCCAGTGTGTGTTCCTCAGAGAGCTAATTTAATCCTGAGGTAAGTATGCAGCCTGTAGCCTTAGCGAGCTCTAAGGGCAAGTGTTCACCTGGGTGGCCAAAATTCCAGGGCCCCCTTCTTCAGCTAGGTTGACGTCTCGGAGAGAAAGCTGCTGTCTGCATTTGTAGAGGAGGAGCACAGAAGCCAATTGGCAGTGGTTCCCCTGCATTCCAGGTTTATCTGCACCTCCTCACACCCATCCATTTAATCAAAAGGTCAGGCTGACCCTGTTTGTTCTGCTCAACAGATCTTGCAAACACAATCAAGAGGATTCAAGGAAGGGCAAACATGCGGGCTTAACTCTCTTTTTTCAAAGCACGCTTGATAAGCCAAGTGGGAATTCTAAATGTACTTTAAAAACATCCGGGCACACTGGGATTTTAAAGGATTTCCCCCCCACATAGATAGGGCTGCCAAGTACCGGCGACGGGGAGTTGTTCTCCCCCCGGGAGCTCTTCTGGCGCGTGCGCTTTGTGCGCACACCATGGCGACGTAATGACGTCACACGGGGAACTCGTCCTCACCGGACGACTTCTGGGGCGGGGTTCCCCCCGCCGGCCGAATGCCGGCTGATGGGAACCCCTATAGCGGGGGATCCCCCGCCCCCTGGGCTGACTTGGCAGCCCTACACATAGAGCTTCTTAAAATAATTTTTTTTTGTTTATTAGGTATTATTGCTAATACTGGGGGGGGGGGGAAGGTGAAACTCTAATACTGCCAAGCTGTTTAGAATGCAGTGACGATGACTTGACATTTAACCTTAGAAACCTGAGTGAGATCTGTGCCTGAAGTGGGGACCATCCCGTTGAGGGGGGCAATGACACAGACACACCATGCTGGGGAGAAGCAGGTAGGGTTGCCAGGTCCTTCCCTGCCCCTGGTGGGGGATGGGGGATAGGATTGGCAGATCCAGGTTGGGGAACTCTTGGAGATTTGGGGGTGGAGTTTGGGGAGGACAGGGACCTCAGTGGGGTACAGTGCCATAGAGTCCACCCTCCAAAGCATCCATTTTCTCCAGGGGGAACTGATCTCTGTAGTCTGGAGATGAACTGTGACTCTAGGGAATCCCCACATCCCACATGGAGGCTGGCATCTCTAGAATCAGGCCACAGCTGTATTGATTGCAGGTGCCTCAGGTTTTGGTGCAGCACAGGCCCAGGACAGCGGATGCAGTTGATAGCCCAACTGCTGTCAGCACAGTTCCCCAACCTGCCTTTTGGGGCAACCAAGGGCAGAGAACTGATATTAAAGCAAGGGGTGGTCAGAACTGCTATCCTTCTTGTCCGTATGCTCTGTGTGTCATCCCTGAGGTTGGCGGTTGTTCACCCGGCCCCCACAAGAGCCCCTGAAGGGGACCCCTCCTTTTTCATCATGCAGGGACCCCACCTCACACTCTGTTCCAAAGCCTGTGCCTAATTGCCAGCAGCCAGTTGTGATGGATATGCTCTTTTTAACAGCACAATCAAAGATACACAGTTTATATACTCTTTGCTATGGGGAAGGCGAAAAGCCTATAAGCCAATCAGAGTTAAAATTCCTTCCCAGCCCTGTTAACTAGCAAGCCCATAGCAAAGGATAGGTCGACCACTGAAATGAACTCTGAAGCTTGAGGTGGGACAGTGGGTCTTTGCCAGGAGAGAGTTCCTGAATGCTCAACACTCCTCCGGCTTGTTTCCTCTCTCTCGGAGCTGTGGAACAGAGAGTAGCCTGCAGCCAGTGCTGGGCCCAACTGTCCACCGTCATCCTTCGCACTCACCCCCAGCACAAATGAAACTCCCGTTAAAGGCCGAGAGCTGTTAAGCGATGTTCAAGTCTGCCCAAGAGTTGCCATTTTGTTGTTAGCTTAGCATAGGGTATTGGAAATGCAATTTATGTTCCTATGTCAAGTTACATGTGAGTGTTGTTAAAATGTAATCTTTTAAGTATTGAGCAGGAGGTGATGAATTCAAACAAACAGGCTTTTATTCAGTGACATTGTTCAGCTCAAAAGACAGCTCTATGAGAGCAGCACTTTCACTTATACTGTTCCAACACATAACTTTCAACAATGTAACTATATACAAGCAATACTATTGGACCCAAGCAGGGCTCAGTGATTGGGTATCTAGACTGGCTTCAGGACCAATGGGAGTCTTTATTAATCAGCCAATAGGAATTGGAACTTTAGGATACCAGAACCCTTTTCAAGCTATTACTATATTCTATATTCTAAACAAACACAACATAATCAAACTCATGATAGATGTACAACTGAATACAGCGCCTTGTGAGTGTGGTTGGCATATGGAAGTGTACTTGTAATTATGCTTGATGATAGGGCTGCCAAGTCCAACTTGGGAAATATCTGGGGACTTTGGGGGTGGAGCCAGGAGACTTTGGGGGTGGCGCCAGGAGAAAGGAAGTGACATCATTTTGTGATGTCACATCCTGTGATGTTGCTTCCACATGCTGACACATGAACTCATGAAGTTTCCTAATACTGAATCAAGCCATTGGTCCATCAAGGTCAGTATTGACTACTCAAACTGGTAGTGGCACTCCAGGGTCTCAGGCTGAGATCTTTAATGTCACCTATTACCTGATCCTGGCAGAGGCACTTACTTCCATTTAGACCTTGTGGCTAATAATAGCCACTGACAGACCTCTGCTGGATGGGGACAGAGAGAGACAGACAGACAGACAGACAGAAAAAAGAAAGAAGGAGAGAGAGAGAAGGAAAAAAACTGGCAGAGGCACTTACTTCCATTTAGACCTTGTGGCTAATAATAGCCACTGATAGACCTCTGCTGGATGGGGACAGAGAGAGAGAGACAGACAGACAGACAGACAGACAAAAAAGAAAGAAAGAGGGAGAGAGAGAGAAGGAAAAAAAATGGCAGAGGCACTTACTTCCATTTAGACCTTGTGGCTAATAATAGCCACTGATAGACCTCTGCTGGATGGGGACAGAGAGACAGAAAAAAGAAAGAAAGAGGGAGAGAGAGAGAAGGAAAAGAGCTGTAAGAGAAACTTACCACAGCAACCTTGCAACTTTACCCCAGCCACATGCAAAAGCAGCCCCTTCAGTCCCTCCTTAATCTCAGGGCGGAGCTCTCTTGCTGACTCTATTCTTAAAGGGGAAATGTCTGGTGAGGCTTTTTACTGCAGGGCAGGCTCTCTGCAGACATTTCCCTTTTAAGGCAGGGCAGGGCAGGCTCTGACGTTCCCCTGCATTCCTGCTGACAGCCATTTTGTCCCCCGGTGGCCAATTTTGAAAAAGCGGGGGTAAGTATTAAAAATCAGTGTTTCCCCCGCCCTACTGGGGGACTTGGCAGCCCTACTTGATGATTGGTGGCCAGAGTGGATACTAGGGATGGGCATGAAAGAAAAAAAGGCAGTTTGGGTTGGGGTCTGTAGCAGCCCACGGACCAAGCACTGCACTGCACTGGCCTCACACAGACTGAACCAGTCTGGCAAGTTCGGTTCTGGGAGAAGGGGGGAGGGGATTGCCCCGGAAGGTACTTCCCTTCCACCTTTCTGTTGGTTGTGGCTCACCACAGCCAGGAGAAAGGGAGGGGGGATCGCCTGGGAAGAGGCTTTCCTTCCCCCTTTTCCCCAGTGGTAGCAAGCCATGGTCAGAAAAGGGAGGGGACTGCCCAGGAAGGGGCTTCATTTAACCCTCTGGTTTTGCTTCCTCCCTCAAAGTGGTGGAGAGCAGAACTGAAGGGCTAAAATGACTGCTGGCCATTTAACCCTGCAGTTTTGCTCTCCGCTATTTCGAAGGAGGGGGGAACAAAACCAGAGGGTTAAATATGGGGGTGAAGTGCCTCCCAGGGGGCATTTCACCTCCTCCTTTCTGCTGGCACAGCTGTCTCAGGCTCCCTTGCACTGCCCATTTAAAGGGGCTGTGCAAAGGAGCCCAAGACAGCTGAGACAGCAGTGAGAGACTGAACAGCCCCGAACAGCTGAACGGAACTGGCCAAAGTTTGGTAAATGTTCGGGAAGTGCATCTTCCCTGAACATTGTTTCCTGAGCCCTGAATCAGACCAAGTTTGGCCTGAAGTTTGGCTTGTGAGCCGGTTTGTGCCTATCCCTAGTGGATACATATCTTCAATGAAAAGTTGTAAAAGACTAGCTGGAAATTATCTTTCTGGGATCCACTCAGCCTATTTTTTCCCCATATACAACATTTCCTTCCCTGTAATTTTTGTGCCTTTATATAAATGTGCATAATAATATGCCAGTGTGCTATAGTGGTTAAAAGCAGTAGGCCCTAATCTGGAGAATTGGGTATGATTCTCCACGCCTGCACATGAAGCCTGCTGGGTGGCCTTGGGCCAGTCAAAGTTCTCTTTGAACTCTCTTGGCTGCAGCTACATCACAAGGTGCCTGCTGTAGGGAGAGGAAGGGAATGTGATTGTAAACCACTTTGAGATTCCTTATGGTAGAGAAAAATAGGGTATTAAAACTCCTCCTCCTCCTCCTCCTCCTCCTCCATGTTCTTCATTTAGGACACCTCACATACATTTATTTCTACATAGTCCAGTTCTCTTTTTAGTGGTCTAGATGGATGAATTTGTTTCTACTATGGTGTTGTTTAATGTACATCCTACAGCAGCAGTTTGAAAGAAGCTACAATAGAACCATAGAATCACAGAGTTCCATATAGGACATCTAGTCCAACCCCTTGCTCAGGGCAGGATCAGTCTAGAGCATCCCTGACAAGTGTTCAGTCTGGGGCAGGTGATGCTCTGTATTCTTGGTGTTTTTTTTGGGGGGGGCAACAGTGGGAGGGCTTCCTGCCCCCACTGGTGGACTTCCTGATGGCACCTGGTGTTTTTGGCCGCTGTGTGACAGAGTGTTGGACTGGATGGGCCATTGGCCTGATCCAACATTGGCTTCTCTTACGTTCTTATGTTTGCCCAGCAATGCTTAAAGACTGCCAGTGAGGGGGGAGCTCACCACCTCCCTAGGCAGCTGATTCCACTGTTGCACAACTCTTACTGTAAAAAAGTTTTTCCTAATATCCAGCTGGTACCTTCCCACCCTTAATTTAAACTCAGGAACAGCTGGGTTCCTTTTCCTGCCAACAGGAACAGCTCCCTGCTCTCCTCTAAGTGACAGCCCATTAGATACTTAAAGAGAGCAACCATGTCCCCCATCAACCTCCTCTTCTCCAGACTGAACATTCCCAAGTCCCTCAGGCTTTCCTCATAGGGCTTGGTCTCCAGGTTCCCGCTCATCCTCATTGCTCTCTTCTGTATCTGCTCCATTCTGTCCACATCCCTTTTAAAGTGAGACCTCCACAACTACACACAAAACTCCAGGTGTGGCCTGACCAATGCAGAGTACAGCGGGACTATGAAATCATGTGATTTGGGTGTTATGTCTCTGTTGATTAGCCTTTTTTGTTGCCACATCACACTGGCTGCTCATATTTAACTTTCGGTCCACCCTTACCCCAAGGTCTTGTTCACACACATACTGCTACTCAGCAGCGTATCCCCCATCCAGTGTGCGTGTTCCTCATTTTTGTTACCCAGATGTAGAACTCAGCACATATCCTTGTTAATTTGCATCTTGTTCACATCCACCCACTTTTCCAGAGTGTTCAGGATATTGTCCATTTCTAGAAATCTAGACAGAACCAAAGCAATATGGGGCAAGTGTAGGGTTACCACCTCTCCTAGAAAGACGAAAAATAATTTTGCTGTTGATTACTTACCACTGAGGAGTGACAACTGCTGCACATGCCACATCCAGGGCATGGTGTGGTGCCTCTCCAGGCCACTGATGTAATGTGATGCTTGTTAACTGGCAACACCTTGATAATGTGTTTCCGTTGCCAATAACTGGTGTTCCTAGAGCCTTATAGAAAACCCCCATGCCATCAAGAGTTTCCGTACTGCATGTTATATCCTTGCACGAAGGTTCACCAAGTGGCTATCGTGCATTCTCTCTCCAGCCCTGGTCAATTGCATTGCCTGCACTGAATAAGGAGGGCAGGATCCTGTTCTCTGATGTTTTTAACTTGCTTTTGAACACTGCATGTCATTTTGAGCACTTGATAAGGCATATGTCTGGGAAAAACAAATCACAAAGTTTTAAAGATAGATAGGCCCGCCTACCTCTGGACTTTTTTTAGAGTCTAAGCAGCAGTGCTGGGGTAATGGGTGTATTAATGTTCAGTTATGCTGATGACCATTTCTTTTATTTTCCCTCCCTTTTAGATCTTTGGCTGCTGGGTTTGGATCCTCGTAGCAGCCACCAATGTGTATTTCCAGTTGCTGCAGGGATGGGTTATGTATGTGTCTGTCAGTTCATTTGTCATTTCCCTGCTGCTCCTAATGGCCTACCTGTTTGGCTTCCACAGAAACATTCAATCCTGGAGAATCCTGGTAAGAGGAAAAATGTACACACATGGTTTTGGGCTGAACTTGCTTCTGTTACCAGTTATGTAAACTCCCCTATACGTGGTACAGTGTTTTCATGATGCTGAGTTAGCATGGGGGACAATGTAAATTTGGTTTAGGCCTGTGAACAAGGCTTTAGTGGGCAGATATGTTTAGTGGGGACCTGCTAACACATCGGATTGGAAAGCAAGCACTCTGTTCCCTATATCTCTCACAGTTTTGTCACCAGTCCTCCACTACCATTTTGAGGGGAATGCTTGGGTGTTAAAATGGCTGCCATACATAATGACAACTAGGGTTGCCAACCTCTACGTGGTGACTGGAGATTACCTGCTATAACAACTGATCTCCAGGTGACAAAGACCAGTTCACCTGGAGAAAATGGCCACTTTGGACTCTGGCATTATACCCCACTGAAGTCCCTACACTACCCCAACCCCGCCTTCCTAGGGTTGCCAAGTCCCCCCAGGGGGCGGGGAAACCCCCGCTCCAGCGGCCCACTGCCTGCTGGCTGGAACCCCACCCCCAAATTGCTGGGCTGAGGAGATGTGCCCGGTGCAGTGACGTCACCCAGAGGTGACATCATCATGTCGGGCACATTTCAGGGGGGGTGCTCTGTAATTCGAGGGAAAACTCTATGGTTTTCCCTCAAATTACTGAGGTCCCACCCCCAACGTGCCTGATGCAATGACGTCACTTCTGGATGATGTCATTGCAGCTTGTGCGCTTCGCGCACACGCCAGGACTCTCTCAGACCAGCATGGACTCCCTCCCACTAAAGGAACGGTAGGTATTTGGCAACCCTACACCTTCCTCAGTCTGGAGCTGGCAACCCTAAGGACAACCTTTCAGGAGACACAGGAAGGTGGTTCACCAGACACATAAGCAGGGATGCTAGACGTTATGGAAATGTCTGTTTAATTGTGCAACCTGCGGTGGAGGTGGGATTCCATTTCTTCCTCATAGTAGCCTTCTGTCAAATCAGTTGCCAGCCAGGATCAACTTAAAGTGAATTTCTGCTCACACAACAATTTTGACCAAGAGGCCCATTTAACCTGAATCCAACACAGAAGTACATTCATGGTGCTTATCCATTTATAAGCAAGGCTACCTGTATGGCAATGATCAAATACAGAATCTGGTACTAGATATAGAATTCAGCATCCTTAGTTTTGTTTGTTTTGTTTAAATCAAGTTTCTAAGGGCAGCTAAGCATGCGAAGAAAGCTTGGTGACATCTCAGAACCTAGATAGGATGGGACTACAATTTTATAGTGGGCAAAGCCTTCCTGTCCTGCATAGCCCTTTGCCCTTCTCATGACTACTAAAAGAAAATAACTTTAAAAATACAAGGCAATCCTTAAGTTTCATGACCCTGCATAGCTCCTTGATTCTCCTTGTAACTATTAGATGCAGATCAAATTTTGCAAATTAGTAAATATATTTTATTCATTTGTAAGTATATGAACAGCAGTTATGTAAACTGCCCTTAAAGTTCTGTAAGTGCTAGGTATACACAGACAGAACCTACCTTAGGTCAAATTTACATCTGACTTTCCTGCTAGAATCATTCTAGTTTTAAAAACTGTCTATACCTGTTTCTAGTTTCAAACCATACTTGTTCTAGTTTATAAATTATTGTTTACGTTCGTTAATTGCCCTCCTGTGATCAAGCTAGCATTATACTGCTTTAAACAAATGCTGTTGCTTAGTACTCTTCAGACCCCCTGGAGTAAAATTTGAAACCAGCGTGAAATGAGCTTGGGAAAAGACAGCAGTCAAACTGCTTCAGAGGGGAGGTGTAAATTGGGCCTTACTGTCTTTTAGGTGTGCCAGGCCAAAATATTTTTTAACCAAGGGATTTTGTCTTTTTAATTGTATTATGATCTGCTTCTAGCATAAACTATTTTATAGACACTTTTTAGGCTGCTCATTGGTTGCTTGATGCTGTTTTTATGACCATGGCTGGTTTTTGTTTTGATAATTTATGTTCTCTTTGATGGTGACGTTTTTATTTGTTAGCCAGCATGTGTAGGTCTCTGGAGAGGTGGACTATAAATCCCCAGAATAAATTTTTTACTTCTTGCTCTAATTTTTCAGGATAGCCTTTACCATGGAGCCACTGGGATTTTTTATATGAGTGCGGCAGTCTTACAGGCTAATGCCACAATCCGTTCTGAGACAGAAGTGCCATCTGAATATATACCTCTCTACTATCAGCTGAATGCTGCTGCCACAGTAAGTGACCTGCATAGGCAAGTGCTCCCAGTGTTTCTGTTAAGGAAATCTTCCAGCTAAGCTTCCTCTTTTGTGTGTGTGTCTGTGTGTGTCTGTGAGGACGTGTATTCCTGTTGTGTGAAAGGTGGCAGGCCTAGGCAGTCCTCACAGATGAATGTTCACAATTAATCAGTTAACACATCCCTAGGGTTGCCAGTCAGAGGTTGGCAACTGGTGGGCATTTGTGGGGGTGGGGACATGGGGTGTCTGCCATAAAACCATAGAAATTCTGACCATTCCTAGAGCAGTGTGAGATCATCTCTGGGTTTTCCCTGGAAGTGACGTACTGGTGTTGCCTGCAATATTTTATTATTCCCCCCCCCCCTACTGGCTGCCTGAGTGCTAGTTGGAGATGAGGGTGGAAGGGTGGGCAAACATCAAGCCTTCCCATCCCCCACACAGTCGCCTGCTGTATTTTGGTCCTTTATGTTAAAGGAGAATAAACCTTCAGACATCCAGGGAGTAATCTGTCAAGACTGCTTAAGTAGTTATCCCTGTTAACTTCAAGATAAGAAACAGTTCCAAAGCCCTAAGCCGCTCTTACCTTTGGCAGGAGATTGTTGTCCTTCTGCCAACCATAGCTGAGGTGAGGACCCACAGCTACTGGCACACTGTCAGTTAAACTACCAGAATCGTTTATTTTTCACATCCATATTGCCTACAGTGAACACGTAATAATGGCTTCCTATTAGAGTTACCAGGTCCCCCTGACCACCGATGGGGAATGGGGGGAAGGGTTGCCAGCTTCAAGTTGGGAAATTTCTAGAGATTTTTTTTGGCGGGGGGACAGGAACTTCAGTGGGGTACAATGACATACAGTCCACCCTCCAAAGCACCCATTTTCTCCAGGGGAACTGACCTATGTAGTTTGGAGAAGAGCTGTACAGGAGATCCCCAGGCCCCATTTGGAGGCTGGCATTCCTACCTCCTATGGTTCACATCAGCCTGCCTGGGCTGTTGTGACATACCTAGATAACTGATCTGAGGGAGGGAGTTGTGCCTGTGTTGAGAAAGAGAAAGGATTTGTGTTTTGGTTTGCCAGGAGTTACAAGGCTGCCAGCCCTGACCTGGATGGCTCAGGCTAGCTTGATCTCGTTAGAACTCGGAAGCTAAGCAGGATTGGCCCTGGCTAGTATTTGGATGGGAGACACCAAGGAATAGCAGGGCTGTGACACAGAGCCAGGCAATGGCAAACCACCTCTGAACATTTCTTCCCTCAAAAACCCTATGGGGTTGCCATAAGTAAGCTGTGTGTGACTTGATGGCAACAAGAACAACAAAAACAAGGCTGCTGATTCTAGTTTGGGAAATTCATGGAGATTTGGGGGTGGATGCCTGGGGAAAGCAGAGCTTGGGTAGGGGAAGGAGGTGAGAAGAGATGTGATGCCATTGAACCCATCCTCCAAAGCTGCAATTTCTTCCAGAGGAATTAGGAGTGCCAACCTCTAGGTGACTCCTGGAAATCTCCCGCTGTTACAATTGATGAGACCAAGAGAAGTTGTCCTCCAGAAAATGGCCGCTTTAGAGAGTGGACTCCATGGCATTATACCCTTCTGAGGTCCCTCCCGTTTGCAAACCCTGCCCTTCCCAGGCTTCAACCCCGAATCTCCAGGTATTTCCCAACCTAGAGCTGGCAACCCTAAGGGGAACTGATCACAGTAGTCTGGAGATCAGTTGGATTTTTGGAAGAAATCCCCTGCTGCCAGTTCCCATTTCCTGCTGTCACTCTAAGGGGAAACAGTAGGAAAGAAAGAAAAGAAAGGAAAAAAAGGCCATTGGGCTGATGGTGTGATGGCCTGCATCTCTAGGAAGTGTAGGAAACTCTATTGTTTTACCATAGAGTTTCTGGAGAGTTCTAGAGAGTCACAACATCAGGTTTTCCCAAGAAATTATATCACACCATCTCCACTGGCCGCCTCTCATATTCCTCCCCACCCCCTGATCTCCTGATGGTTCCCAGACCTGGTTGGCAACTCTAAGTTGCAGGCATCATGGCCTGATCTGGAGTGCTGCAGTCTATGGACATCAATGCTGAAGCAGCACGTTCAAACTGGGAAACATGCAGTGGGGTACTATGCACCTTGACAATGGGCTTGCAGCATGGCAGGAGAACCGAGCTGCAGTCCAGTTGCCTGAGAGATGGGAACATGCTATCTCTGACCATGGAAATCCTGGATACATTACAAGGGGCCTGGGAGTTTTCTCTTTCGAAGGAAATTGACTCTGTGAAGCTATCTTGAGATTTCTCACCATTCTGAAACAGTATGTCAATAATAGGCATTATTTACCAATCAATCAAACAATCAGTGTTTATTACGCTCCATGATCAGAAACCAATCAGAGACTTGTAGCTCAGATACAACTAGGGAAAGCCTCTGGGAATGATTCGATTCCCCCGGAGCTGATTAAATCAGATATCAAATGATGGGCTCTGGTTCTTGCAGCCCTTTTTACTTATATCGATCAAACCGCCAAGGTCCCTGGTGACTGGGGTATGACTGTTATCATCCCTATATATAAAAAGGAATGAGATCCTATCCTTATCATCCTATCAGCCTGCTTAGTGTGGCAGATAAACTATGTGCTAGACATCTGTACTGGAAATTATGGGATTGGATTGACAGGGAGAATATTTTAGCAGAGGAGCAAGCAGGATTCCAAAGTGGTCATTCTTCAGTGAATCAGTGCTTGATCCTGCAGCATTTGTGCTTGATCCTGCACACAGCTAGACCGCACGGGGCTCTCTTTGTAGCCTTTGTGGATTATAGCGTGACGTTTGACAGCATCTCACGCAATAGACTTTAATTAAAACTTGAAGCCTCCACATTAGATTGCAGGCTCCTTGCTCTCATGTGCATTATTTACCAATTGTTATTTTTCTCCATTTCAGTTCTTTGCCTTCATCACCACACTGCTGTATATTTTACATGCTTTCAGCAACTACTACCACTAGACATCTCTGAGAAGAAAAGGACATAGTGGCAAGGACAGCGCCAAAGAGCGACAATTTGTGTTCCAAAATAAACTGGCTAAAATTGATTTAAGGACTGAGTTCTGTTAAGACTGAAATCCCTCGGAACCTAGATACTGGGTTTTGTAAAAAATTGTACATCATTAATTTTATATTGAAGTACTCTGAATGCCAATACAATAGAACAAGTATTATCTGATTCTTGATTATCTGGTACTTCTAGTCATGCCAAATCATGGTGTGTTTCCTTCTGTTTTTCCATGTAAAATGCTCCCATTTACCTAAAACAGTAATTTTTTGAACATGCTATGTTCAGGGAATACTTTTCACATAGCTCATTGGCTGCGGAATGCTGAATGCTGCAGAGGATTCTGGGATATGTGCAGTGTCAGTTCATGTGAGGCACTGACTGTTTTCCAGCTGACTGTTAGGACCAGCTTTGCAGTTTTGGGCACAATAGCACAATCCTGAGGGGATTTTACTGCATCGGATTTATGTTGGAATTTTTTCTTGGAATTGTACCTACAAGTAAATACATGCTGTTGCAATACCAGTATAGGACAAATAAGCTCCCTGATGTGTTTCCAGCTCAAAAAGTAATGTATGAATTGGCCTTAAATTGCCTTTCAACAGTTATGATGTACATGAAGATTTTCTGTCCTTTGTTATTACATAGCATATTTGTTTCAGTAGGAAACATGAAGTAACTTATTGGTTAACCTATATGTATTTTCAAATTTCCCTTATTTTATATTACTATTTTTGTTAACTATCTTTTGCCAGGACAACATGACTACCTTTTATTCCTTTTACTGGCTTGTGTGTCTTTCCGGTTTTTGTTGTAAAAAAAGTCTCACTGAAACATCACAGAAGACATAATTTATATGCACTATAATCTTAAACCTGTTTTAACAATTATGGAGGATCTATGGGAACTTCAGATTTCTGAGTATTAAGTGTTCTGAAGGCACATCTAGGTCACAAATGGAAACTGGTTTAGGATACACACCTCCCCAGAGTATTTTGGATATTGTAGTTCTATGTGAGAGACCAGAGATCTTTAACAGGATTCTCAGCAACCTCAGCAAACTGAAGAAGTGTGCTTGCACACAAAAGCTTACACCCTGAATAAAATTTCATTGAAAAGTGCCACTGGACTCAAACTTTGTTCTACAGTTCCCAGGCCAATTTACAACTATAGATCAGTCACTCTAAGTATTTGTGGGTCCTCAAAAAAGGGGCTCCACTCACTTTGTGAGCCCACCTCCTCCTCAGCACTACCCTAGAAGTTTCTCCTCCTCCTCATTGTTACCACTGCACAGTGTCTAGGGTTACCAACCCTGGACTGAGAAACTCCTGGAGATTTGGAGACAGTGACTGTGGAACGGGGAATCTGGGGAGTGATTCACTTAGAATTTATGGTATACCATAGAGTTTGCCCTCTGAAGTTGCCATTTGCTCTAGTGGAACTGATCTTTGTAGTCTGGAGAAATCAGTTGTAATTCCAGCAGAAATCCAGGTCCACTATGAGGTTAGCAGCTGTGCTCCCCATTTATTCACTGGGCCAGACAAGACACCAAACAAGTTACGAGTTATTCACTTGTTTTCTGTCTCCTGGGGCCAAAGATGAAACTTAATATGATAGTGTCCACGAATCTCACCTATAGATGCTGCTGCCATTTTTAAATGCTTAAAAAATATAATGGATCAGGCCCACGGCACAGGGGCCTGAGGTTCTCCTTCTGAAGTAATGAAATGCCTTCTGAAGTAATGAAATGACTGCATGCAGAAGAAGAGGAAGAGATTGGATTTATACCCCCCCTTCACTACCCAAGGGAGACTTAGAGTGGTTTACAATCTCCTTTCCCTTCCCCTCCCCACAACAGACACTCTGTGAGCTAGGTGGGGCTGAGAGAGCTCTGACAGAAACTGCTCTTTTTTCAAGAAGAGCTCTGACAGAACTACGGCTTGCCAAGGTCATCCAGCAGGTGCAAGTGGAGGAGTGGGGAATCAAACCCGGTTCTCCCAGATTAGAGTCCACACACTTAACCACTACGCTAAATTGGCTCCCACGAGGCACCCACTCAGACCCAGGCCCCAAAGCAGGAGTTGTCATCCCGGAGCCCCGGGATGGAGTGCGCCTGCCCAGCCTATGCTGCCAGGGGCCCCGCTCCTCACTCTGGAAAGATGGTCTGCAGCCCCCACCATGCCCACTCACCATCCTGCTGGCACCTGGGCAGGCAGGCAGGGGTGCTTGCTCTGCCTGGCATAGGAGGGACTGGCTAGGGCCAGAGATGGCAAGGAGGCCACTTTTCTTTTCTAAGAAAAGAGCGGAGCACCAGGGTGCGGGGTGAGGGAGGAGGGCTGTGCTGGGCCACTGAGTACTCTGGCCACAGGATGGTGGGTGAGCGCTTCTCAGCAGGGGCCTGCCTGGTTGCCTGCCAGCCTGCTGTGGGTGACACCACCCCCTGAGCACGTGCTGGGATGGGCGTACCAGGCCAGTCCCTTCAAGGCCAGCAAGGGGGGTGCTGGGGAAAAAACCCTGGTGAGGAGGAGGAGAGGCCGGCAACACAGCCCTGGGTCCCTCCATGCCCATGGAGCTGGCCTTGCCCGGCGGGGGGAGGAGGGGGCTCTGGGCATTTGTCTGCCAGCCCCAGGCACAGGCTGAGTGGAAGGAAGTCAGGGGGGCAGGCCCTGGGAGGCCCCACCATAGCTACGGGCCTGTCTCAGCCTGAGCAACTTCAGACCCCATTAGCCTATACTTGAAGTTGGGACTGTTTGTCCCAGTGTGCATCACTTTACATTTAACAACACTGAACTTCATTTGCCACATTGTCACCTACTCACCCAGTCTGGGGAGGTCCTCTTGGAGCACTTCACAATCAGCCTTGGTTTTCACCATCCTGAATAATTTTGTGTCATCTGCAAACTTGGCCACTACACTATTCACCCCTAGTTCCAGATCATTTATGAATAAATTAAATAGTACCAGCCCCAATACCTTGTGGGACCCTACTGCTTATTTCCCTCAATTGGAGGGCCAATCCACACCTTCCGTCCTCAGCTGCTGTGATGATACTTCACATATGTGCTCTATGCAGGGCTACCTTTGAAGAGGCCCCAGAAGTCACAAGTAGTCCAGAATGTAGCTCTCTGAGTGCTGACAGGAGTGTCCTGGTCAGCGCATATAACACCTATCCTGTGGCAGCTGCACCAGCTCCCAATTAGTTTCCAGTGCCCATTCAAAGGGTTGATACTTACCTTCAAAGCCCTAAATAGCCTGGGACTCTCATACCTTTGGGACTGCCTCTCCCAGCACGATCCTCCCCAACTTCTCCGATCTTCATCTCAGAATTTATTGAAGGTCCCTGGTTCACAAACTGCCCACCTTGTGTCAACAAGGGCAAGGGCCTTCTCAGTAGTGGCCCCCATCCTGTGGAAACAGCTGCCCAAAGAGTTGGGTGCCCTGTGGGACCTCCCTAAGTTCCACAGGACATGCAAGGGTGCCCTTTTTCAGGTGGCCTTTGGGTGATTGTGATCCACCGGGCAGCTGGTACACTTCAGCTGTATCTTCACCATCCACGCATCCTACCCTGCTTGAGAGTGGATAGATTTTAATGGGGAAAGATTTTTAACCGTTTTATATTTTAAAGATTATTTATCATATCTTTGTATTGTTATTACCGGTGTATTTTAAATGCTATTAGCCACCTCAGATCCTGTCCGGGGAAGAGGGAGCTGGATATAAATTTGATAAAACAAAAAAGCAAGCAAATAAAAATATGGATGGCTGTTCTGGAGGCATTGTCAAGGAATCACATAGGAAGAGCTCCCCAGCCAGCCTCCATTTAGCATCCCCAGGATGTTGGGCAGGGTTGCCAACTGCCCTGCCCCCACCCCACACTCATGGCCTGGGTTGCTCCTCTCCCTTTAACAGAGGTCTGATATGCAAGCTGCAGTTAAAAGGGCTGTAACTGGCGCCCATTCCAAACATGGCAGCCCAAATATTAATGATGAAAATGTGCTGTATTCCACAGCAGGGGAAAGGCAAACTGATGCTGCTTAATGGGTGGCTTCAAAATCCTACAGAATCTCTGCATACCAGGAAAGATTCACCCACTACAGGTCTGTATATCAGACAGCAGTTAAAGGCACAGAAACCATGCCAGCAGAAAAGGGGACAACCTTGTTATGCTTCCAAGCATTTACTGTCAATAAAGCCACAACAAGATAACTGTTCTTGGCGTCAGGTAAATATCTTCACAAGGTCCTGGTGCTGCATGGCAGAGTGAGATTGGTGCACCAGTTAGCAAAGCATCCCCCCCCCACCGCTCCGGTGTGCTTCTGTGCCACCACAGTGACTGATAGAACTGGGCTGCAAAAAGGACTGGGCTGCAAAACATGGAGAGGGAACAGGGTGGAGGAACTCCTTGCCTGGAGCCATGAAAAGGGAGGCTGGGGCCTCAAGTGAAAAGGAAGGGTGGGGGATCAAAAGGAAATGTGTGGCACCCTGAAGCGACTGAAGCAGAAGCTACTGTGGGCTTGATCCCACTTTGTCAGATGCATAAAATGCGTTTTGTGGTGGAGAAGGCAATGATTCACTCTGCTCTGCTTTGCCCATTTTTCATTGATGTCTTTGAAATTCATACAGAACTGGAGCCAGAGAATGAACATAATATGTTATCTTGCTGAAGATTCTTAATTTGTTACATTTTCTTGGAAGGGTACAAAAAGGCCTAACACATACCCATTTTTCTGGTGGCTAGGGTCTAATTACCTGCAATTGATTTTTAAAGCATTGAATGCAGGGATTAAGTTTGTTAGACTCAAGTGCCATTGGACTCCAGTTTTATTTTGCAAACTAATAGGCAGCCGTCAGCTCCTTTGTTCTGAGTGCAACATAAACATCAACTTGAACATTGAGAGTGTTCTTTTCAGATTTTTGCCATACTCATGTGAGCATAAAAACTCAGGAGCTCTTGCGACATTGCAGTAGGTGATCCAATAAAAGCACACACAGAACTGCACCCATCCCACTGACTTGCCTGCATTGCAGTTCATCACTGCTAATGCTCAGATGTACATGCTGCAGTCGTGGAGTTTCCTTTTAAGGTTACCAACTACTTTAGAGGAAAATGTCTTGTTCATTTAATAGAGAGTTAATAGAATGCTGCTTACTATGATGATATTTAGAAGAAGAAGAAGAAGAGATTGGATTTATACCCTGCCCTCCACTCCCCAAGGGAGTCTCAGAGCGGTTTACAAACTCCTTTCCCTTCCCCTCCCCACAACAGACACCCTGTGAGGTAGGTGGGGCTGAGAGAGCTCTTTCCCAAGCTGTCCTTGAGGGAACAGCTGGTACAGAGCTATGGCTTGCCCAAGGTCATCCAGTCAGATGCAAGTGGAGGAGTAGGGAATCAAACCCGGTTCTCCCAGATTAGAGTCTGCGCACTTAACCACTACACCAAACTGGCTCTCAATGCCTCAGTGCTATGAATGCTATTTACCTCAATGCTATTTACCTCAATGCTATGAAAAGCTTCAGCTGCTATTAAAGGGACAGGATGTTTTCTCCAGGCCTGTTGGCAACCCTATTCGCTGCGCCTCTGTTGGCTTGTCATGAACTGTGTGCTGTGCATTTAGAAATGGCTAGAAATGCATCAGGTGGAAAACACAGAAAGCCGCCAAAAGTAGCAGCAGGACCATTAAACTGGGTCCTAGGAGGTTTTATCCTGTGTGATGTTAATTTCAGGACTGATCATCAAGGTTCACCCAGCCCAGTGTGATTCCCCACAGAGCGAAGGTACAGAGTGACCATTCCACTGTAGACAATGCTTCCTTAGATGGTTTTTGCTAACCGGTATCACTCCAGAAAAAGGTACCCCCTTCTATTGCTAGCCCAAGGAATAAGCAAAAGGCACTGCCTGTAGCCATAAATTCTGTGATGTTAGGACAAATGGTTAAACACAAAATCAATGCACAACTCTCCCTAAGTCTAAAACACCTAGTGTAAAATTTATTCATTTTAGTAAAATGCAATGTTGATAACATTTAAAATGCAATACCCACAAATGTGGAGGAAGCTGCTTTTTACAGAGAACTTTAAATCAAAGGCTACCTGCCTTTTTTGCCTTGCAGTTTTCACAAATAGAATGGCTAGAGGCTTATTTCTTTAGAGCTGCACTGACTGTGTACTGAATTGTGATTTTATCTGGAAGCTTATTTCTGAGAGGCCAGGTATAAAACTAAAGAAGGAAAAAACCAGAACATCCATGGAAGGGGGCCTGAACTCTCTCTTAAGAAGGTTTAGCCTCTGAAGCACCCCCCCTCGCATTAGCCCTTTTCAAATGCCTTCTTTTCTTTTTGACACCTAGCAAATTGAGATACCTGTTGCTTTCCTTTTCCACCAGTGCTGCTTTACTGCTGTGTAATTGACCAGGCTGACCACAGGGTGTCTGCAGGGCTCTGTTGAAAAAGAATAAGAATCACCACTTTCCTAGCTTCATCCCATATTGCTACAGTTCCTTTGAGAAATGTGAGCCATTTTCTCTAAATATTTGAAATTGGTTCCTTTAAGTCATTTTTGTGGTCTTTGAATGAGGACCAGTGCTCACTTTACAGTATGAAACTTGAGGCATGGATATCCAAGTACATTAATATACGAGCCTTTCATCTAGGCAGGAAAGCACATGAGTGCAAACATTGGTGCATGTCCTGTTATATATTTAGAAACCACATTTAGGAAAGATCGCCCTCTTTCCCTTATCTGGAGTATTTCAAAGGGAATTGAGTGGAATTATACATATGCATGTATCTTTCAGTCTGGGTGACAGGTGTGTACATTTATGGATCTGTATACTGGAGTGAAATGTTGAGTTGGAATCAGGCTTGAGAGAGAGTGGGTAAAAGGATCTTAAGCAGGGCTCTTTTGTTGAAAAAGACGTGCTGGAACTCTCAAGAGGGAAATGAAATTTTCAACGTGTATACTGAAAAATCATGAACTTTTAAACATTTTTAAAAGAATGTTGTTGAAGAGATTCCAGAGCTCCATTCCAGTGTTTTCCCCCAGAGGAGGTCTTGCTTTTATTTTATTGCCCATCTTTTATTATTTCTGTTCCACCTTTGCTATAAGCAGCTCAGAGTGATATATATGGGAGTTAACCGATTTATCATCACAACACATGAATGCAAAAAGCTGCCTTATGCTGAGTCAGATGAGGGTCCATCAAGGTCAGTATTGTCTACTCTACCTGGCAGCAGCTTTCTGGGGTCTCAGGAAGAGATATTTCCTATCACCTACTGCTGGGTCCTTTTCACTGGAGATGCAGGGATTGAACCTGGGATCTTCAGAATGCAAACCAGATGCTCTAACATTGAGCCACAGCCCCTCCCCTCAACAGCTCTGCAAGGCAGGTTAAGCTTGAGAGAGAGTGATAAATCATCTTCTCAAGTCTGAGAAGGAACAGAACCCTGATCTAACTAGCTAGTGTTGGTAAAGCAGTTAGAAGGCTGTACTAAGATCTGGGAGGTCTGAATTCTCATGCTGCCACACAAGCTTTGCTGGGGGACCTGTGGCCAATCACACACTCTCAGCCTCACATACCTCACAGAGTTGATTGTGAGGATAAAATGGAGGAAACAGCATTATCAGGTTGTGTGCTATGGTGGACGATTTCCCAACTCTGGCCTCTGGGCTCCTGTAGCTGCTTGATGGGATCAGGAACAAAAATGTGGTGGGGCCCAGTAGCACATAGCACTGATCTTTGCACTCCCCCTTCCTAACGCTTCTAGGGATGGTGAGCCAAGGGGCTGGCAACTCTAGGAGGAAAGGAGAACAAGGTAAACTACATTAAGTCCTCATGGGGAGAAAAGTGGGATATAAATGAAGTAAATATTTATTTTTAATTATTTTATAATCTGCCTTTCTTACTGATACTCAAGGTGGATTACATAATACAACCAAAAGATTGTAGCATCCAATAAACAGGGGGATAGGATTTGGATTGTAGAAATCTGGAGCCAAGCAGAAATCTGAAACAGAACTGAGACAAACCTGATAAGAAAGCATAAACATTTAAACACTGACATGTTTAAATGATGTGTCAATAAGTATCCATTGACTAAGCAAGTTGCCACTCATCTCTTGAAGCAGTTGTCTTTTTTTTTAATTAAAGGTGTACCTAGTCTTATCTCAAAGGCACTGGATGAGTATTACAACTTTTCACTTTGATTGTGCTGTGGGTCAGCCAGGGCTCAGCAATACTGAGGACCACTCCTCAGGAGAAGAGGACTCCTCAGGGGAAGAGGAGCCCCGTGTAGCCAGCCTTGAGTCAACAGAAGTGGACCAGCAAGAGGAAGAGATGCAGTTTTGTCAGGATTCACAGTCAACAGCTAGTGCAGAACCACCGACACCCTCCTGCCCTGATGTAGCAGGTGAACCTCAGTTAGCCATTCCCAGCCCACCAGTATCATCTGCACCCTTAGAGTGCTGCAGATGGAGACTGAGAACAGACCTACAGACAAGATGGCAAAGTGCATGCCTCCTGGCCCAATGCCAGCTGCTTGCTGATAACAAAGATGCATAGTTACAGGATTGTTTCTGAGCAGCTGGCTGCAAGCATGACCCTTAGGCATAGAGTTATAAAAACCAGCCAAGAGAGGCTGTTGGGCATGTTGGATGCTGACGTAGAACTGTGATTCTCTGAACAACCTTACCTTGCTTACTGGCTGTTCTCCTGACCTTGGACTGAATGACACCGGACTTCAGAACCTGCCAGCCAATACAGACTGGTTATTTAATTTAGTGATATCATTTTATTCATATATGAAAACCAGTACCATGTAGTGGGAAGTGTACACAGTTGTGCATCAGATATTGTTTGACAGAGAACTATATTTATACCAGAAAAAATCCAGGACAAAATTTAGATTGGTGCAATCAGATACAACAAAACAGTGGCGCTCTGTCCTACCATTCTACTAAGCAACATTTGAAGCCTTCCTCCAGCCTTATGCTTGCCAATTCTGGGTTTGGAAATTCTTGGAGATTTGGGGGTGGAGCCTGAGGAGAGCAGGGTTTGGGGAGGGACCTTAGCACAGTATAATGCCATAGAGCCTAACCTCCCAAGCAGCCATTGTCTCCAGGGGAACTAATTTTTGTAATCTGGGAATATTCAGAGATCTCCAGGCCCCACCGAGAGGCTGGCAAACAGATCCAGCCTAAGGAGTCTTTCTCCAAAGAGAAGCCACTTAAACTGAAGGAAGGCTCCTAACTTTCCTGAGTGGAGTGGTAGGATATTGGCTACTGATCTTATCTCAGCTCGTCCTTGGGCCTAGTTCTCCCTGTATCCTAGGAATGAAAACAGCCATTGCTGAAAGCATTTTTGCAAAAGTGCTATAAAACTGCTTGAACATTAGATCAAGATGGGTAACTGTTTTAGTCTGTCTGCGGTGGCTCAGAGGTTAAGATGCTGAGCTGCAGACTGGAAGATCAGTAGCTCGGCAGTTCGAGACTCAAATGCCACCTGACGGAGTGAGCTCCTGTATCTAGCCCCAGCTCCTGCCAACCTAGCAGTTCAAAAGCAAGAAATTGCATGTAGATAAATAGGTACCGCTTCAGTGGGAAGGTAACAGCATTCCATGCGTTTCAGCATTTAGTCATGCTGGCCACATGACCATGGAGAAGTTTCTGGACAGCACTGGCTCTTCAGCTTGGAAACAGAGATAAGCACCGCCCCCTAGAGTCGGATTCGACTGGCTTTTGAGCAAGGGAAACCTTTATCTTTACCTTTTAGCAGTAGAAAAGAGCAAGAGTCCAGTAGCACCTTAAAGACTAACAACATACGTGGCAGGTGATCATGAAAACTTATATCCTGCCACATATTTTGTTAGTCTTTAAGGTGCTACTGGACTCTTGCTCTTTTCCATAATATGTATGAAAATCTGTTGTGCAGATATTGGGATCAGTCACCACCCAAGTGGATGCTTCCAGTGCCAGTGTGACAGGGATAATGCAGGATAGGGATGCCAAGCTTCAGGTGGGGCCTGGAGTCCTGGAATTACAATTGAACTCCAGACTACAGAGATCAGTTTCCCTGGAGAAAATGGGGGCTTTGGAGAGAAGACGTGGGCCCTTTCTGCACTCTCCTTTTAATCCTTTTAATCTAACCATACATACATACGATTCCAACTTTTAACATGTATTTCTTGATCTTTTCCTTGTAAAATTATATTTAATTTATCCATCTCTGCCACCTCAAATATTTCATGTTGTATTACCTTTTCTCTTGTTGGTAATTTGTCTAATTTCCAGCCTTTTGCAATTGAAATTCTAGCCACTGTTAATATGTATGTAATAAGATACATGTCATTTCTGTTGTAGTTGTCTGAGAGCATGTTTAATAAAAATGTTTCTGGTGTAAATGGAACAGCTATATTTGTTATTTCTTGTATCATATGTATTTTATGCCAATATTTTTGGATCTCATTACACCTCCACCACATATGGTAAAATGTCCCCACATTACTCTTACATTTCCATGTGTTGGAGGTGTTGGCATAACATTTAGCTCTTCTATCTGGTGTCCAGTACCATCTATAAAACAACTTGTAAATATTTTCTTTATATGAAACTGCCCTCATCAATCTCACAGCTTTCCATATTTTAGACCACTGATCATATTCCACATTGTATTCCACATTATAGCAAAGGTGGGACACAATGGGGACATTACCTCCCTTCAGTGGTCAGCCCGGTTTCAGCCTGCTGTTGCCCCGGGTTATTTGGATGCTGTTTTGTCATGAATGTCACCATAAATTTATTTGCTGAAAGACTCGTTATTTCTGCTGCAGCAGTCTAACATGGCTGCCCCCTCTGGAATGTGTCTACTCTCCCCCTCTGCCCTAGGGAATGTGGTTGACCCAGTAGAATCTATTAAAAGTCCCTCAAGCATGCAGATGAAAGAGATAAAGAACACAATTAACTGTGGCAGGTGGGACCGGAGCGGCAGTGGCTGGTGACAAAAGAAAGCAGCTTAAATGAGAAACCCAGTTTTCAGCTTTGTAAAATTAGCCCTATGATAGTCAGCCTGGGTGGATTGATGCCAAATTGTTTGAGTCTATATTTCTGCTGGTGGTCATGTTTAGTGCTGGGCTGAAATCCCAAACAGTGTTGGTAGTACTTTTCTTTCACTGTTCTCTTTCACATATGTAAGAATCCCACTTGGGAGGCCAAACCCTCTGTACGGATGTATATCCAGCTGTATCAGTTATGTAGTAAAAAAAAGAAAAGCAGGTGCAAAAATGTAACCAGGGCAAGCCTTGCCTCAGTTAACCATTAACTGCCTCTGTTAATACAGGAAACTCCCAGGGTAGGACCAAACATTACGTGTTGTTCCATGACTCTGGTCCCATTTCCGCACCGAAAATCATTACCTCTGAGTTGTTTTCACCCTCTCCTGGGGGAATTTTGTGGTAAATTTTTCCCAGCAGGAATAAACACATGGTGATGGTGGGGGTTGCTTTTGATGGGAAATGGGGTGAGGTGAAAGGGTTAAATGCTACCCCCCTCTCCCCCCCCCCCCCCATTTTGGTGTCTCCCTTAAAGCTGTAGCCCTGGAGGTTTCATTATGTTATTAAAAAATAAATCGTTTAGAGACAAGAGATGACAGAACAGTGTTTAATGTGTAAGTCCACCCTCAGCCGGAGGCAACCACCCAGGTATGGAGGAAGGAAGACTATAATATATTGTGACCTAAGAGCAGATTTCACCTAGGCCAAAAACATTTAAAACAATAAATATAATAAATATAATATATGTTTTATTTATTTAAAAGAATTATGTTCCACACTTCCCACCTACCCAAAGTGGCTAGCAACGTAACACAATTTATTTTTAAGCCACTCAAAAACTAAAGTACAACAGCAATAATTAAATAAATCATCACTGAAAAAAAACAGCCGGCAGTAAAACCAGTAGTATAAAATCAGCATAACATCAGAAATAAAAGCAAACAGCATGAAAGTGGAGAGAGGACATGACCAGAATTCTATTAAATGCCTGGGTGAACATCATTGTTTTGGCCAGGCACCTGGTATTTATAACCTCCTGGAACCACTCATCCAGCCCATCCTGGCTAACAACTGTCAGCCAGGTGAATCTGTGTGAAGGGTTGAGGTTAGGTGTGGTGGGCCGCACAGTTCAAATTAGCTAGTCCACTTCATCAGGCCTCATGAACTGAAAAATCTGCTATGAAAATATAGGATGCAAATACCAGATGAAACAAAGCCCAAGGTGGGGTGGGAAGCCTGCCTGCTCATTTCTCTCACTGGCTTGAGAGGCAGGACGCCAGGGTCCTGGTGATCAGATGTGTGCTGCAGCCTCCATGCTTGCAGCAATTCAGTTTCCACGCATAAAGGTAAAGGTTTCCCTTACTTGAAAGCCAGTCGAATCCGACTCTAGGGGGTGGTGTTCATTTCCATTTCCAAGCCAAAGACCCAGTATGGTCTGAAGACTTTTTCTGTTGTCATGTGGCCAGCATGACTAAACACCAAGGCGCACGGAATGCTGTTACCTTCCCACCGAAGCGGTACCTATTTATCTACTTGCAATTTCTTGCTTTTGAACTGCTAGGTTGGCAGGGGCTGGGGCCAGAGATGGGAGTTCACTCCGTCATGCGGCACTCAGGTTTCGAGCTGCCGAGCTGCTGACCTTCCAGTCCGCAGCTCAGCGTCTTAGGGGCTTGTTTGGATTGAAGCAGTGGCACACTGAGAGAGGGGGTATAGGCCTTCCCTAAACAAATTTTTTAACCTGAAAAACCTAGGGAATTCTATTTTTGCTATTGGGGAAACATACATATATGGTCAGGAAAACAGTGGGGAGGGAGAGACTGGAGCTTCCTCTTCTGCACACCACAGTACTCATCCTAGGGTTGCCAGACTCCAGGAGAGGCCTGGGGCTCTCCCACTTTTACAACTGATCTCCAGCTGACAGAAGTTAGCTCCCCTGGAGAAAATGGCTGCTTTGAAGGGTGGACTCTATGGCATTGCACCATGCTGAGGCCCCTCTTCTCCCCAAACCCCACCCCCTCCTGGATCCACCCGCAAAGCCTCCAGGTGTTTTCCAACCCAAACCTGGCAACCCTAACTGATCCAAACTGGCCCCTGTGACCCAGTAATCAAGTTCGGAGCTTGCAACCGGCAATGCACATCTGACTGCCAGGACCTGGGGAGAGTGCAAGGGAAAGGTAACATACAGTTAGGCCCTCAGCCATGAAATGTTGGTTGGCCTTAGGCCAGTCACACACTCTCACGGGGTTGCCAGGTGATTTTATGGGTGGAGGGAGCCTAGGGCAGGTTTTGGGGAGAGGAGGGACCTCAGCAGGATATGATGTCATAGAGTCCACTTTCCAAAGCAGCCATTTTCTCCAGGGGAATGGATCTTGGTAACCTGGAGATGAGTTGTAATTCCCAGAGTTCTCCAGCCACCACCTGGAGACTGGCAACTCTAAGTCTACCTCATGTAGTTGTGAGGATAAAATGGAGGAGCAAAGGGTGAAATATACTATCCTGAGTTTAGGGCTGCCAAGTCAGCCCAAGGGGCGGGGAATCCCCCGCTACAGGGGTTCCCGATCCGCCGGCCAGGGGGAACCCCACCCCCCTTCCCCAACGTAATGACATCACCCGGAGGTGATGTCATCACGTTGGGGGTGTTGCCAGAGCTTCGCCCTGGCAACGCCCCCAACGTGATGACGTCACTTCCAGGCAACGTCGCCGGGCGCGCACGCTTCACGCGCATGCCCGGGAAACTCCCGGACGATGGAGGACTCCTCCCCACCGGTAAGTGAGGGACACTTGGCAACCCTACCTGAGTTCCTCAGAGGAAAGGACGGATAAAGATGTGATAGAAGTCAGATTGAGAAGCTTTTCTGGCATCTTTGAAATATTATGTTGTATATCACACTAATGTTAACGGGCTGCTTCTAGGGCAGGTTGGCAATCCTATCCAAACACCAAACTTTAGCAGGGGAAAAGGAACAAAATATATGGCATGATCATCTGCATCCCAATATTATGAATGGTAGCACATTCAGTGGCAGTAAACCGCTGAGTACCAGTGCTTAGAAGCAACATCAGGAGAGGCCGTGGCCTGTACACTGTTTGGCCCTCCAGGGTAACTGGCTGGACCCTGTGTGAAACAGGATGCTGGACAAGGTGGACCATTGACTTGATTCAGGAGGGCTCTTTTCATGGTCTGTGCCCCACCCCATGTTGCCATGGGTTGGGAAATACTTGGAGATTTTGGGGGTGAAGCCTGAGGAGGTGGGGGTGGGGAGGGACCACAGCAGGGTATAATGCCACAGAGTCCACCCTCTAAAGCAGCTATTTTCTCCAGGGGAACTGATCTTGGTCGTCTGGAAATCAATTGTAATAATGGGAGATTGTCAGGTGCCCCCTGGAGGTTGGCAACCCTACCCCTGACTCAGCTCACACATTGCACAAATGCAAGTCACATGACTTCCCTGTCTACACAAGCCCCCAGGGGGACTTCAACCTGCTGCAGTTTTGACCCGCTTGGTGGCCCTACTTATTAGTGGCTGCAGGCTGAAAGAAATTACTATCACAGAGGTCATATTTGAAGACAGAGGAAAGAATTTGCAGGTAGTTCAACAGTTTTGACAGTGTAAAGTCCTTCATGAACCTGTGGAATCTTTGCCAGTGTCATATCTTTTGTATTAATAACTCTGTGACTGATTTCCCACTAGCGCTGCCCCGGCATTGGGTCCTTCGTTTGCCCAGATTGCCTGCTTGAATTTCCCACTATTTGCCGCGGGGCGCATTTTGACCCGGGGCTTCGCGTGATTTCTCCGCAGCTTCAGTGATCCTCAAAAAACAGAATCACCGAAGCCACAGAGGAAATCGCGTAAAGCCCTGGGTCAAAATGCGCCCCGCGGCAAATAGTGGGAAATTCAAGCAGGCAATCTGGGGCAAACGGAGGACCTGATGCCAGGGCAGTGCTAGTGGGAAATCGGTCTATGATTTCTTAAGAAGCCACTGATCGAAACCATGTAATTAAATTGTACTTGGTAAGTCAATTTTGGGTCTATGCTAATGAGAATTTCATTAACTGCTGTCAAATTTTTGAATTGTAGCTACTGACTGATCTATGGTGGAATATTTGCTGGTGATAGTTCTCAGCAGGCCTGATGTTAAGCAAACTTCCCTTGAAGTTAATGCTCTCTGAAATTGCTGGGACTCATTTACTTTGAACAGAGGGGAAGAGAAGGGATGAATGAGGTGAATGGGGGCATATGCAGGGTTGGACCCTGGATATCAGTGGAATGGAACTTTCCTGCCCCTGCCTGCTGACTTTTGCCCATTGAGCTCCACAAAATGCTGTCCTAGGAATAGGAAATCCAAAGAATAACATAAAGGGGGTCTGTATCAGGAAGGGGGAGTTGGCGGAAACTGCCAATTTAGTCTATATCCAATCCATAGTCATTTTTATTTAATTTACAACATTTTTATTCTGCAGATTCATCCAAAAGACTTGCAAAGTCATTTTCAGATTAACACTGAACAATAAAACCCTAAAATCAATTAAACGATATAATAAAATGTCATAATACATCATATAAATCAGCAGCAGCACAAAAGAATCTGGCTCATTAAATTCCAGTCTCCAATGTTTCCAGAAAGAGGACAGTGAGGAAAAATGTGAGTGTCCAGAAGAACTGGTTGAACACCTAGAACTGCCTTTATACTGAGTCAGACCACCAGTCTATCAATGTCACTGTTGTGTGCTCGGACAAGTATCCAGCTCACAGGCAGGGAGGGGTCTTTCATGTCACTTACTACCAGATCTTTTCAACTGGAAATGCCTGGGACTGGACTTGGGACCTTTTGCAAGCTAAGCAGAGGCTCTACCACAATCCCAAAATCCCTCTGATAAATTCTTCAGTGTTGGGGACAAACCCTGGAAAAGGCTCTACTTCTTGTGCATCCAAGTGAGATAGTATTCTTAGGCCAAATCTACATCTCCCCTCTGAAGTTTGACTGCTGTCTTTTCCTACACTCATTTCACACTGGTTTCAAATTTCACTTTGGTTTTTTCCCCTGGGTCTGAAGAGCAGAAAGCAACAGGATCTGTTTAAAGCAGTGTAATGCTAACTTAATCACAAGAGGGCAATTAACAAATGTAGACTGTGATTTTTAAACTAGAACAAGTATGGTTTGAAACTAGAAACAGGTATAGATGGGGTTTTTTTTGAAACTAGAATGATTCCAGCAGGAAAGTCAGATTAGTAGATTTGACCTTAGCCTCCTTGGCAGAATTTAAAGAGCAAGAAGACTCAGTATTTATTGCATTTCCCTCCCAACACTTGCTGGAGAAGGGCTATACTGCACCACCTGGGCCACTAATTTGCCCCACTGAAGAACTGTACAAGGAAAAGATTTCTTCATTATTGACATTGCTATTTAAAAAGTAAAAGCCTATTTTTAGAATAGGAAAAATTCTGGCTGTATATAAATCAGTGCCGGTTTGTGCCTCCACTCCCCAAATGATAATGTTGCAAATCCCATCTATTAGATATAACCAAGATTTATTCTGCTGGCTTTTTCAAGATCCCTATCAACTTTGCCATGTTTAGATGACCCTGCAAAGCTTTTCCATTTGTAGTGTGCGTAGCAAGACACTTAAATGGGGAGCAGCAGGGGGATGTTCTTAGAGTTAACTTTTTTGAAATCAATAAATAAAACCTTCTGAACTTAAAAACATCCTATTTTTGTCCAGCTTATATGTTTCCAATACAAGCAATTCATACTCCCTAAAATGCTCAGATATTTGGGCATGGCAAGGGAGGTCATGATGTTTTAATTAAGAGGAAATCACAGATTTTCTCATTCACTCCTTTGAAGTCCCACTGGAGAAACAGCAACTTCACTTAGTGAGAAAGGCTGGCTAGCCCCGGGCCACCTTTCTTCCTTCATGGATCTCTGAGGTGTGTGCCTGGGGTTCCTGAGGGTCTCCTGTTCAACATGGCTGGCTGAGGACTTGGGCAGCAACAGGATGGGTCTAGGAGGTGACCACATGTGCAAGGGACACACACCGCCTCCTCTTGTGCCTTCTTTGCTGGGTCCAAGGCAGGATCTATTCAGATGGGTTTGGGAAGCTGGTAACAGGGACAAGCTACACCCATTATCTACTCCCGGCCCATTGGCCTCTACCAGCTTGGAGTCACAAGGAGCACCTTGGGTTGCTTGGCCTGTGAACTGGTCCTCTGGCCATCCAGGCACCAACCAGACTGAGACCTGCTTACCTTCAGCAAGGTTTCTGTATTGTATGTCTCCCAACCATACCCTGCTGGGACATGTGGGGGGTTCCTGAGATACCCTGGACCCAGACTGCTTAGGGAGGCAAATGGCAAAGCTAACACCTTGAATTGTGCCCAGAAACACAGGCACATACCCAAGCTTCATTTTGGCTGGAGAAGAGGATGAAAAAGTTGGCCAAAGGCTGCATGGGAAAGTGCCGGGTGGCTCTGAGCACTGTGCAAAGAGGAGAGATCAAGAGTCCAGGTATGAAGCCGCCCTATGAACACATGGTTATCTAAAAGAGTGGCTTTAGTCAAACACAAACTGATTGGGCTTCACAAACAGATAATGTCCAATCAGATTGTAGTAGAATGAACAGAACTAAATATAAAGTGACCGGGTCCCTAATGGGGATGGCAGGTGGGGATGGCAGGTGGGGGTGGGAGTGCTGAGGGACTCAGGGTGACATTTAAGCCCGCAGTGCCGCTTCTCCAAATCAAATATTCAGCCCGCTCTAGCTCCTTTTCATTAAAAAACAGAAACTGTGGCAGATCTGATCACAGCTCTCCAACAAGTAGGGTAGTTTGAACCTCTGCTGAGTGGCTACCAGCAGCCATGCTGGGACCCTTATCAGCCAGGGTTGCCAACCTCCAGGTGGTGGCTGGAAACCACCTGGAATTATGACTGATCTCCAGGCAACATAGTTCACCAGGAGGAAATGGCTGCTTTGGAAGGTGGACTCTATGGCATTATACCACATTTGAAGTCCCTCCCCGCCACAAACCCTGCCTTCCTCAGGCTCCATCCCCCAAATTTCCAGGTATTCCCCAATGTGGAGCTTGCAACCTTACTTGAGCAGATCAGATTTTGCCCTGGCAAGTCTGCTCTGGACCACTGTGTAACTCTTAACCATCTGACAGAGAAATACAGTGGTAGAGGGGGGAGAAGGCTGTTTTCAGCCTTCCTTGATTTAAGAGGGGCATTTGATTCCATTTCAGGGGACCTTATTTGAAATAAGCTGGATAATATGGGTCTAGATAAATGCTTATTTTTCCTTATTCGTAAAATGCACTCCTTTAATAGCTGTCAAGTGCGGTACAACAGCCCAGGTGGATTAACTTCAAAAATCGCCTCCGGGGAGTCAAACAGGAAGTTGGGGGCTTTGAGAACACATTTAAAGTTAAAGTTGCTTTCTTTCTCTGCTCCCTACCCACCTCAAGCCTACCCAGGGAGGGGAACACTGGCTGGGGAAGGGAAGACTGCCTCCCCTTCACTTCCCCAGACAACCTGCCAGGAGCTGCACAACATGTGTCAAACCCGAGCCACAGTTTGGCTACCCCTGGCCTAGACCATCCCAGGACAAGTTCACTCTGTACATTCCCAGAGTTGTATAGGTCCTTTTTTCTTTTTATGTTGCTTTTCTTGGGGGAATCCCTAGATATGTTCAAAGCCACTCAGTCCAAGTTTTCTGTAAATAACAGGCCACTTAGCACAGATTGCTTTTCCATTTATACTAATGGCAGCTATTTAGGTCCATTCACATAAACATCCCCACTTTAGTATATGCTATTCTGTGACTACGAGCAATAAACATAACATTATCTACTGATCTTGGACACATAGTGAAAAGGGATATAGTTCTGGAATTCCAGAGGAGTTGATTTTTAAATTTACAATAAACAAACAAACCAATTACTATAGCACTACTTCACTCACTCCAGGGGTTGTAACTCTATCATCTTAGATTTATAGCTGCTTCACCGGAACCAAAGCACTTTTGGATTTTAAATTATCTTTGATGCACCTGCCTTCTAAGGCGTGACAAGGCACCTACCACAATGTGAGACAATTAAAAACCAGAGCAGTCCAGGGCACAGAAACACAAGAATAGGCATTCCAATTGGCTGGTTGCACTTAAGCTGAGCTCCTGCCCTGAAGGGCGGGCAGTATTACGGCAGTATTAACATAACTGAACAGGTAAGAACTCACCTGTCCAAGAGAACAGAAGGAAAGTCCTGGAGCTGTTGGTCTGTAGTGTGAGTACTTGCCTGGTGAGTCTGGAAAGAAACCAGCAAGATGTCTTCAGCAACCACTTCTGTCTCCTTACCCAGTGGCCTCAAAGTCCTGGCTTCTTTTCCAGATCTTCTTGTTCTCCCTGAATTTGTAAGTATGGCTTTGGAAAGACAAAACAACAACAAAAACATAGTCCAGTTCTGTAGATAGATTCTTCCAAAAAACATTCTCTTCAATCACCTTGTATCTCTTTCCCTAAAACAACTTTGGTAAAATAGAGAGTAAATCCCTGTAAGCTTCCTCCCCCATTCTAAAATCTAAAAACAAATTGACTAGTAAATACAAAATCTAGATGAGCAGGGTTTTTTTCTTTCTTGGTACAGATATGATTGAGGGAGTCTGAACTCCTGTTTTTGAATCTTTTGCCTAGTGACTTTATTTTGCGACCAGAGCAGGGTAAGCGGGTTGCCCCTCAAGGTTACTCCACTGCTAATCCATGCCTGCTTCCCTCCACGCAGGTGGTGTGTGTGGGTCTCATTCAGGCAGCTAATTGTGAAGCTGAACTGGTGGCCTGCGCTAAAATGAATCTTCAAGGTCCACTGAGTGTGCGGCTTACTGTGAAAGCACGGCTTGTTGCTCTGATTTGAAGAACTGGCAGGTGCTTGCTACTTTAACGGCTAATAAAGCCTTGAGTGCAAACTTTTTTAAAAAAAGGCTCGGGGAATGTACAGCTAGGGAAAAAAAGGCTGCTGAAACTTGGAAGTTGTTAAGGGATGGATAAGATTGCCAACATCCCTTACTGCCTCTGCTCTTGGGCCCTCTACAGTTTGTATCCTCTGGTTACCTAGCAGAGGATGTTCTTCTTATAGGTTCATTTCCACTACAGACAGCACATTACCAGTTAAACTTCTGCGAAAAGTGCAGGGAGAGAATGAATACAAAACTCGATGAAGAGCCGACACTTCTGCTTCTTGCAGAGCCTTGCTCTAGCAGGAGATTCAAGGTCGACCAGGATTGTAAGGTGTCTTGCATGGATCTATCGCAGACAGAAATTCTACAGGTGATGCTTTTAACAGGCATCATTGTCTATGCCAAGAATGGGTGTATCTTATGGTTAAACTGTTGGTTAGCCTATTTTGTATGAGGTTTTCTTTGATGGCTGGGCTTTGGGCTTGCAGAAGTTTCAGATGAGCTGCGGCTGTTTGTGGAATTTTCCCTCCCAAGGGTAAGATGTGTTTATTTTCCCAGACATTTGATACTTGATTTGTTTTCACTACTTTTATACTGCGTTGTTGCTAGTTCTTGCTGCCTTTTAGCAGTTTCATTGTATTGTTTTATTACGTTGTTTTATAGTATTTTGTTCAGTGGCTATATTAGTTTACACTGTTAGCTATCTTGTAGGCATTCTAAACCTTTTAAAAAAGTAAACCCTGCTAACTCAAATTTAGGACAGTATTGGAGAAATGTGGTTTGTGAAGCTCCCAGTCACAGTCTATCAGCTTAAGCTCCCTCACAGAGGATAGGGTAGGGTTACCAACCTCCAGGTGGGGCCTGGTGTTCTACTGGAATTACATCTGATGTCCAGACCACAGAGATCAGTTTCCCTGGAGGAAATGACAGCTTCAGAGGGTGGACTGTGCAGCATCACATTCCCACTGAGTTCCTTTCCCTCCTCAAGCTCCGTCCTCCCCGGGCACCACCCAAATTGCTAGGCATTTCCCAAAACATGGTTCGTAATAGGGCTTCCAGGTCCCCCCTGGCCACCAGCAGGGAATGGGGGTTCAAAGTTGCCAGTTCCAGGTTGGGGAATTCCTGAAGGTTTGGGGATGGAGCATGGGGAGGACAGGGACCTCAGTGGGGTGCAATGCCATGGAGCCCACCCTCCAAAGCATCCATTTTCTCCAGGGGAACTGATCCCTGAAGTCTGGAGATGAGGTGTAATTCTGGGGGATCTCCAGATCCCACCTGGAGGCTGGCATCCCTGGTTGGTAACACTATGGGGTGGGAAATAGTTTTTCTTGTATTGAGTACCTTTTGAGGAAGTGTAGGATGTAAATATGAGAAGTAGTAGTCTGAAACTTCAGTTTTTATTTCGTGTGATCCTTGTTACATGGCAGCTTTAAACATGAGGCCGATGTACTTCAAGAGATCCCTGATGAAAACCCATGCCTAATATTTTTCAGACTAATAGAGGGGGTTTAAGGGGACTGTCCAGAGATCTTTTGGTCACTAAAGCTTCTGATCAAACGGGAAGCAAAGTGTGTGGTAGCATGCTATGAAATGATGAAATACAGACATTAAGATGGAAGAGATTCCATTGACTTAATGCAAGTGCCAGTTTGACATCATGGACACATGGATTCTGAGGAAACAGATATTTCTGCCAGAGAAAATGGTGCAGAAGAGAAGCCTTGAGCTCCTCCATCCTCCTTGCAGCGTCTGGAGCTGCACAGAAAACACAACACTTTCAAAGCGAGTGTGATGAGTTGGATCCTACATGTGAAACAAGTTGGGGCAGGAACTTGTGTCTTGACTTGTGTATTGTGTATTTTGGTCCTAACAGGAAAGGGAATAGGAATATTACAGTAATGCAAAACGTAGGCCCAATTTACACCTCCCCTCTGAAGTAGTTTGACTGCTGTCTTTTCCTACGCTCATTTCACGCTGGTTTTAAATTTCACTCCCTGGGTCTGAAGAGTACAAAGCAACAGGATCTGTTTAAAGCAGTATAATGCTAGCTTGAACACAGGAGGGCAATTAACAAATGTAAACAGTAATTTTTAAACTAGAACAAGTATGGTCTGAAGCTAGAAACAGGTATAGATGGGTTTTTTTTAAACTAGAATGATTCCAGCGGGAAAGTCAGATGTAGATTTGACCTAAAGTAGTATAATGCTAGCTTGACCACAGGAGGGCAATTAATGAATGTAAACAGTATTTTTTAAACTCGATCAAGTATGGTTTGAAACTAGAAACAGGTATAGATGGGTTTTTTTGAAACTAGAATGATTCCAGCGGGAAATCAGATATAGATTTGACCGTAGTTCCTTAGCAGATATAAGATGATCCATGTAGCCACACTAGGGGTATTTGTAGGTGCATGCGAAATAGGATAGGGCACTAACACCCCCCCCCCCATGTGATCTGTTCATGCTCCATAGGCTGTGGTTACAGTCTTGTTCACAAGCGTAAGTATGCACAGTTTGTATCTGTGTAGGGGCTCTTCTCACAGTCTACTGAGCATGCACAGAGTAAGGTTTGATGTCACAATCCTGCTCTGCTCATCTGACTCATAAACATTTAGGCCCCTAGGTCCTGTGACAAAACTTTTCAGGTGGAACAGTGGATGGGAAACCCTCTTTGCAGCAGAGTTACCCAGTTGTGTGAGCTCAGCATCTGTGAAGTCTCAGAATGTCAGATCAAAGTTTCGAAAACTGTTGAGGTGCTAAACTCTCAGGCAAGAAATTTGCTGAAGGGTTCTGAGTGGAGGCAAGGTAGTTGTATGTTTGCCATGGTCACTTCTGAAGGGGTTGTACCCGTATGGGTGTGTAAAACAGTAAAAGAAGCATACTTATTTTATTTATTTATTTATTTATTTTATTTATTTTTCGTATTTATATCCCGCCCTCCCCGCAAGCGGGCTCAGTGCGGATGACTCAATGAAAAGAAATGCATGTACTGCCACCAGTTCTAGGGTGGCTATTTGTTATAAAGGTAAGATATGAACTTGATAACAGTAAAGCCACTACAACCCCCTGGCTGTATTTTCCCACTTCCTCTGTTTAAGGCATCCGAGCAACACGTTTTTTGGATGTGTGTGTGTGTGTGTGTGTGTGTATTATTGCATTTGTGTGTGTGCATGCCCATGCCTGGAAGTCATGATGACCTCTGGCAACTCCTACTGAGGCATGGAGGATGTTCAGAGAAGTGGCTTGATAGCCTGCCTCTGCCTCCCAACTTTGGTATACTCTGGAGGTCTCCTGTCCAAATACTTCCCAGGGTCGGCCCTACTTGGCTTCTGAGATCTGACGAGATCAGGCTTGCATGGGTTATCCAGGTCAGTGCCAAGCAGCAGGGTTGTTGTTTTTTTACTCTAGAGACCCAGTGTGGTAGATTATTAGACTAAGATTTGAGAGATCTGAGTTTTAAACTCATGGTGTGACCTTGGACTAGTTACACATTCCCAGCCTCACCAACCTGATAGGGTTGCTGCTGTGATGATAAAATGGAGGAAAGGTGAATGCTCCAAGCTGCTATGGGTCCCCACTAGGGAGAAAGTCAGGGTTTAAATGATAATTAATGATAATAATAATAGATGTCCCAAAGAAGGGTAAAAGAAATTTCTCACCAGTGCTGCCTCTTGGGGAGGCTCAAACTATATGAAAGGAAGCATGACTGTGGCCACTTATTTTTTAGCAGTACTTTCACTCCTGGTTCCACCACCTTTCCTAGTTCATCTTCCTTTATGAGGAAGTCAAGCTACCCTGCTGCAATACCCAGTTTTGTTGCCATCTGATTTGATGGATGGAAGCTCTGTACCCTCAGTAGCTGTGTGACATGCAAAACCCAAACTTTTTCTGCCTTGGAGATGCCATGGTCAGGGAATTTCACTTGTTAGCAGTTTTTTAAAGGCACAGCCTGTGTCCATAACAATGTGGCAGTCCCAATCCCCAGTAGTCAAGAACCGCACAATAAAGGGAGGGAAGAATGTCACGTAGCCTCTTGCAATAGCCTCAGGTTGCAATCCTGCTACCAAAATCAATCTTCTTGGGTTGTACTTGCTTCTTCTTTATCCTTATTATGTGTAGGAACATGGGGAACACAAATGGCGATGATATATTTCTGGAGGGTGGAGAAACAAACCAGCGGACTTCTCAGCAATCCTGTTAGTCTGTATTAATGGCTCTTGGACTGATTGTTTTATGGTATAGTCCCAACACACACGGGAAAAAGGAAACCCTACCTAAAAACAAGCTTTTGGATTTCTTGGGAGTGATTAGGCTGCTGCGGGACTCAGACTTTCTGCTTTGCATGGTTAGTATTGGACAACAGGTTTTAATTCCATTTCTTAATTTATAACAAATATGCATTGACCTATGTTTTGGGTACCCAACTGCATTGCATAGCACGATATTAATCCATACAGCTAACTTCCACATCTGTGTTCATAACCTCAAAGAGAATACTGTTTGCTTTGACTAGTGCAACTGATCCCTTGGTAAATCTCAGTCCTACCCTTATTGCTATTGAAAGGCCATTTGGTCTTTTTTTAGTGTTCAAGGAACACGGAGAAGCAAGGGGCTATGATTCTTTCTGCTTCTCCCCACTGCAAATGCTAGCATGTGTGCACAGGACATTTCTTTGCCAATGGACTGGAGGGGGGGGGGAATGGCCTGTCTCTTTAACAGAGAGGCCCATTTCACATAACCACTCTAAAACCAGATGTTATCCATTGTTGGCCCAGTTCCAAGTAAGGCGTCAGAGGGATGGAGTTTTCACACAGTGAATTTCATCCCATTAATGAGGCATCTCTGAAGCCATCTGGGCATCTCCTCCCAGCCCTATTTGCTGTGTGATCTTCCTCAAACTTTTTTTTAGCACTGAAGTGCTATTTTGGTCTAACGCTATAGCGCTCAACTTAAAATGTTTTTAAAAGTTTGAGGAAGCTCATGCAGCGAAAAAGGGCAGGAAAAAACCATGGCACTATTGAAAGCGCTGCAGACATTTTAAACAGCACACTACAGCAATTCAGATGCATAAAGAAGAGGTGAAAACAGAAGAAAGCTGTTTACCTCAATAACAGCTCAACCACACTTTGCTAACCAGACACAAGTGGCTTTTTGAAAGGGGCCCACATTTCTCTGCTCCTATCTGCTGCCCTTTTCCCCTCCACCACTGCTGTTGGGTTTTTCGCAACTTATAAAAATTATCACTACTTGGGATATTCCTTTTACATTAAGGTGCCATTTCTGGGAGTCCTCCTGCCCTTAGCAGGAGGTTGGCAGCTCTGTTACCATCCTTAACAATGTCTTAAGGGTTATACCAGAAAACAGGTAAATACATGAAACTAACTTCAAGATCTTGACTGGGAACAAACCCTAGTTAGGAACTGTGTCCATGCTACCATAACCTTTAGCTGTTTTAGGGAATTGCGAATGTTACACTCACATCACCTGTTGGTCTGTACAAAACCATTTTATGGATGCTCACAGAATACCATTAGATGTCACTAGAGAGATCAGTTACTATCCAAAGATGCCCTTAGATGCATGTTGCATAAGCATGGAGGGGGGGGGGGGGAATGTCCTGTCCCTTTAACAGAACCTTAGTTCATGGCAGCTGAAGTTTTTTATGACATGAAGGTAAATAACATCATATGGTGAATAATCCCATGAAGGCCCCTTTCAGACAGCCTTTCTAATCCGTTTTAGTAGCTGGCTGCTAATGGATTTTTTGTGTCATTTCAGACACAACTGTTTTAGTAACCAGCTGCTAACGGATTTTATTTACCTTTTCATACAAACCTGCTTGCATCCAGTTAGCATTTTTTGAGGGAAACTGCTTTCTTCTGTTTTCACGTCTTCATTGCACTTCTGAATTGCTGTGGTGTGCTGTTTAAAGTGTCTGTATCACTTCCTACAATGTTGCTTTTCTGCCTACACCCTTTTTTGCAGTGCGATCTTCCTCAGACTTTTTTTTAATGTTCTGAGTTGAGCCACTTCAGTGCTACAGCGGTACCATTAAGACGCCTTGGCACCACTGTATTGGTCTAGCGCTATAGCACTTAACTTAGAACACTAAAAGAAAAAAGTTCGAGGAAGACTGTGCCATGAAAAAGGGGCAGGCGGGAAAGCCTCACTCTTTGAAATGATCATAGCGCTTCAGAGATGGCTCATTAATGGAAGGGAATTTGCTGTATGAAACGCCCGTCCCTGTATCGCTTTACTTGGAACTGGTCCACCAATGGATAACAACCGGTTTAGAACGGAAATGTGAAAGGGGCCATGGAAACCTGCACCTTCCCCTCTACACTTTTCTGAATTTGCTTTTGGTACAGTCTTCCAGAAAAGATTGTAACAAATTAGGTTTGGGAGAAATGTCAGTGGAGCTGGGGAAAACAAGGAAGGTTGGCAGAAATTCAGTGATATTCTGTGGGAGGCAGAATTTAAATCCATTTCAGAGAGGGTAGGGAAGAAGAGTGCTGTGCGAAAGCACCCCATGTTTCTCAGCTGCTCAAAATGTACTGATCAGCACCACATGAGGCTGGTTTAACTTCCAGGTGACAATATGACTTCTGCATTAATTTTGAGAACCATCTGCCTGACCTTTTAAAGATCTTGGGAGCAACAGGGGGCTGGGTTCCTGACAGAGGAATCTGTCTGTATAAAGTGAATGGAAACCAGAGCTGGCTGGCTGTGCTGTAATCGAAGGGCCACACAGTGCCATAAAAGCCGATCTAACTTTCTCTGCAATGGTAGCAGTTGTGCAAAAATACAGCTAATAAGCTTCAGACGTTCTGAGAACAAATTGGTCTGCGGAATTCAAGGAACTGCATAATGCCCATCCCAGAGCCCGGTTTGATAACTGAGGGGAACAGCAAAGGGATGGCCAAACTGCATAGTTGTTGGAACAGCCCAAAGTTTCCAGCACGCCCAGTCTGTTTTCCTCCATTAAACAAACTGATAGCACAAGTGAGGCCTGTGATGGAGATAGTGAGAACTAAAGCTGGCACAGGTGGTGCCCACCCAACAAAAGATTAGGGAATGGGTGCAGAGTCTGACAGCCAAAACCAACTTCCCACCCAGCTGATACAATAGCAGAGAATCTGATAGTGAGCAAAGATTAAGCAGAGGGTGGTGGCAAAAGAGGGAAAGGAACCAGCAGCTCCAGAGCTGGGGGGGGGGGGGGGAGGAGGAGAGGATTAATGGCCCATTTGATCTTCATTGTGCAGCAGCTGCTAGGAACCTGCCCAACCAGGCTGCCTGCCGCAGAATGAAGACTCCAGCACCCTTCTGCAACTTGGGAGTATGAACCATGAAGTCCTTGCTTGCCAGCTTATGGAGAGGTGTGGCCAAGGTGTGCCCCTAACCCACCAAGCTCCATTGCACTCCCTCCTCCTGGGACCTCTTTCCTCCTCCGGTCTGGAATCTGTGCTGCCTAGAGACCATCCATTGACTGCCCCCTGAGTTCTGGAACCATAAACGTAGCATTTGGTCTGAGGTCTTGATGCTGGCTCTCAAGCATCTGAAGGGTGGAAACTGCGATGGAGTACTGGTGTGTGTGTGGGGAGACTGATTTTGAGACTTTTTATAGATCCTGCCTTTTGCTCACTGAACAGCACTCCAGGCAGCACACCAAATAAGATCCAACAATAAAAGCCCTGAACTCTTCAAGCTGCCATGAAATGCTTCCCTTTATCCCCTCTCCCTTTATACTCCCACCTTTGTATTAATTCTACAAGGCAAATGTAGGCTCAGGTTCATCAGAGAAGGAGGCAGGTGAATGGAAGGGAGAGACAGAAACATTGTCAGAGGCAGGTGAGGGGGCCCAGGGAGACCTCAGCACAACAGCATGTCCCTCAGAGCTCGACTCTAGTTCCCAAGGTGATAATCCAAGAACCGGCAGCAGAGACCTTGCTACTGCGAGGTCTGGCCCCTCCAGCTCCTGAAGCTGTGTGCCAGGAGCCTGCAGTCAAGACCTCACCCCCCAGGAGACATTCCAGATCCAAAGAAAACCATCCCTCAGCTGGACCAGTCCAGCTCCAGGACCACCAGCTCTCCTGGCTCAGCTACCACTCAGCAGGAGTGGTGGAGATGCCAAAGCAGGTGGGTGTGTGCCATGGCCACCAAGCTGGCTGCTGCTTGAGACCGGGGGGGGGGGGCATGGATGGCGGTTGCCAAGCCGGCGGGCTGCTACTTGAGCTCTGGAGGGAGCACATGGCCACTGTGGAGCTGGCTACCCGCAAGCCGGAGGAGATGCATGTGTATAGTGGCAGGACTGCCTGCCTGTTCTTCCTCTTCTTTCCCCCTCCATTGGGGGTATGGTGGGGCCATAAATTGCCAGGGCCTCCTGCAGCCTGGAAACTGGGGCAGCTGCCCTGTCTGTCCAATGGCTCAGACTGACCCAGCCGATATCTGACTCGTAACTTGTTGTTCTACCCTATTCCCCCCCCCCCTTTGTGTGAGCTAGAGCTTTGATTAATACACAAAACAAAATCTTATATTATAACAGTCAGGGGTCATTTCATAGAAAAAGAGGTACAGGAGCTCATTAGCATACCTATTAGCATAACTCATTAGCATAACTGGCTGAATGTCAGTTTCAGCCCTATTATACCCTATGGGCCATTGAAGTCAATGGCAAAAACTCATAGGATATATGAGGGGCTGGAGGAGAGGGGGTTTGAGGGAGAGGCTCCAAACTTGTAGGGTACCTTCTGGGACCTCTTCCCAAAATACCCACCAAGTTTCAAGAAGATTGGACCATGGGGTCCAATTGTATGGGGCCTCAAATAGGTTGCCCCATCCCCTCCATTGTTCTCTATGGTGGGAAAAAACGTTACTTTTTCCCCACCAATAGAGAACAATAAGGGAATGGGGGCAACCTGTTTGGAGGCCCGTAGAATTGGACCCCCTGGTCCAATCTTCTTGAAACTTGGTAGATATTTGGGGGAGAGGTCCCAGAAGGTACCCTGCAAGTTTGGAGCCTCTCCCTCAAACCCCCTTCCCTACAGCTGCTTTTAAAGAGAATCTGATTCGGCCTGTGGCTGCCCTAGTGCTCACTCCTGGGCTGGCGGCCCCAAAGGTCCCCTGCTAACAGTGAAGATGGCCCATCTTTGGATACTTAAATCCAGTGAACGGAGCTGTGACAGATCTTTCTACAAACCTGAAAAGGGCTCCAGATTTGCAGAAAATAAGAATTTTTCCATGGGGGAGTTTAAAACATCCAAAAATGATAAAAAGAGCACCTGTAGCTTTAAAAAATGGATTCCTTCAGTGGTTGTTGCAAGGCAAACTCAGTATTCCAGGATGGGTTTTTGTGAGTAAAAAGGTGGGGGGAGGGGGCAGGACAAGGACTCTTTCCAGGCCTATTTTGGCCTTTGAGGGAGGATTCATTGGGCCCAGACCTGACTTGAGTTGCCAGTTCTAAGTTGGGAAACTTCTAGGGATTTTGTGGTGGACTCTTGAGTAGGGCAGGGTTTGGAGAGGGGAGACACCTCAGCATGGTATAATGCCACAGAGTCTGCTCTCCAAAGCAGCCATGTTATCTAGGGGTTCAGATTTCTGTTGTCTGGAGTTCAATTGTAATTTGGGGGGTTTCCAAGAGCCTACCTGGAGGCTTGCAATCCTAGGCCTGGCAGTAACCTCTGCGTGACTTGATACCACCCGACTTACATGACTCAAATAGGCCTGGCTGCTTGCTATTGTTCAACAGCAGCCACCCTATGAAAGCCAGTGTGGTTTACAGTTAGAGCTTCAGAGCAGGACCTGCAAGACCCAAGTTCAGATCGCCATCTTGCTGTGGAAGCTCACTGAGTGATTTTGGACCAGTCACATGCTTTCAGTCTAACCTACCTCACAGGGTTGTTGTATGGATAAAAAGGAGGAGAGGAGAAGCTGCTTTGGTCTCCACTATGGACAAAGACTGTAGTTTTCCTAGGCAGAGGTTCTGGGGGTGGGGATGGACAATGACAGAAAGCTGAAGACAGGGGGCAGATGAAAATAAGTTGGCTATTGGGTGGGAAGGAGATAATGTTACCAGCTCCAGGTTTGGAAATTCCTAGAGATTTGGGAGAGTGAAGCCTGGTTAGGGTGGGGTTTATGGAGGGGGAAGACCTCAGAAGGGTATAATACCATAGGCTCCACCCTCCAGAACAGCCATTTCCTCCAGGGGAATTAGGGTTGCCAATTTCCAGGTGTGTTCAGTATAACATGTATATGCACCAATGCACATTTAAGGAGAGCCCCAAAGAGCTTCAAAGCTCATTAGCATATGTAACAAAAGTCCCCACTGGGTCAATACACAAAGGTAGAATTGTCAAGTCCCTGAATTAGGGTTCCAAAGAGACTGCAGGCAGTCAGTGCACTATTCTGGAGTGTCAGTGAGTTTCCTTATTCTTCATCAGGACTGCTATACAGATGGAACCAAAAGCCTTCAATATTTAAGCATAAATATCAAAAGATGCTTCATTTTTCAAGCAGGATGACGGTCTAATCAGTTTCAGTTTGGCAAGATGAGAACCCGTTGAGATCGCTTCCCTCCCCAAACCTCATCCTTTCAAGGCTCCAAATCTCCAAGAATTTCCCAACCTGGAGCTGGCAACCCGAAGGGGAACTGATCTCTGTTTTCGGGATAGCTGTGATGATTCCTGGAGATTCACAGCTGCCCCTGCTGCTGGGGGTGGGGGGGGGAAGCACATGGACAGCTGGGAGTGCCACTGTCACTCTGTTGCTGTACGGGGAGGGGGGAAGCAGGCAGGAGAGTGATGGAGGGCATAAAGAGAGAGTGATGTGGTGGGGGCTGAAAGAGAGAGAGAGAATGATGAGGTGGGGAGGCAGAAAATGAGACAGTGATCAGTGAGGGGTGGAAAAAGAGAGGAAGTGACAAGAATGGGGGGGGGAGAGAGAGGGAGAGACAAGAGCTGGCAGGCAGGAGGGAGAAAGAGTGTGAGAGAAGTAGGGGGAGAGGGGAAGGAGCAAAGATGGGGGGAGAAATGAGACAGCCACTCCTGCAAGTTTCTTGCAGGACTCCCTTTGTCAGATTTTATTTCCCCAACAAATTGTCATCTGGCTTGGAATATTAATCAAGCTTCCAATTATGTTCAAATCAGCAAAAAAGCAGGGACATGCAGCTTTCAAGATACATGGTGTCCCTGCTGTGTAAGCAAAATGGGCTGGGAGGGAAGCAATTTTTATTCTAAAAAGGGGGTGGGGGAACTAACCTGTGTTGTCAAGCCCATTCCAGCTGAGCAGAGGGGAATCCATTTATGCATCATTACTTTTAATACTATCTTCATTGATGCTCACACTACATATGATGCTTCACCCTTGCTCGCACAGCATGAGGCTACCTTCTGATGACTGGCACGTAGCTGAAGTCTTTTCTCCTCCTGTCCTCCCATGGAAGCAGTCAGACTTGTTAGTGATTAATTCCTTAAATGATTTGAACTCCTGTAGATTTCTCTATGCTAGTTTTAAAAGAATGAACTGTAGCTCAAAAATATTCAGCAACTACTAACTGTAGGAGGACAGAAAAGAGATCGAAATAAAGTTGTACACTGGCATCCTGCGTGCATTTATGTGCCTGTATACTCTTACAGTGCATGCACCTTCCATTCTGATATTGAATTTCTAGAGGTTTAGGAGGAGCTAAAACCTGGGAAAGAAGGTGTAAAACAAACCCACAACAGCATTATTTAAGGCATCTCCATTATTTAAGGCATTTCTTCAGGCATTCATCTGGTGATTCACAGAACACACAGAGACCTGCTGGCTGTGACCCTGACATAGCACAAAGGGTTACTGTTGCACATAGGAGCCTATCTGCTTAAACCTGTACACCCACAGTAGATTGCTGTAGATTTTCAGATAAATGCATAAATGCCAGGACAGGACAATCTGTGATGAACCTGCTGCATTCTTTGTGTGTTCAGTGGATATGTAGGCAAATATCTAAAAGGGTCTATAACAGGGACTTGGTTACAACAGACTCTGCCCTGTAAGAATAAAGAAGGTACACTTCCCCTCCCACACAAGCTGATGTTTGTTGCTTGGGGTATATACGCCAAGTGAATTTAACTCTTCATTCATCTGACCAAGTAGCCTCTAGCTTCACAAAATTTTAAGGACATAGGCCCATTACACATGGACCTCTTACTGCCGCTTTTTGGAGGAGTAAGCCTTTAATCTTGATTTGGGATTCTGTGCTCGCCTCATGCACCATTTTTTTTCCTCTGGTGTATTTATTCTGCAGCTGTGCGGTAGCATCCAGCAAGTGCTTTCCATTAGTGGTTCACGTTTTATGCATGCATTTTAGCATTAGTTCACTGGATGAAAGGGAACAGAAAGGAATGCAGGCAAAGCAGGAAAACCTGCTGTTGAAATTGACAAGACCTTTTTTTTTTTAAACTGACAAGCAGCTGTGAAGCCCCATTTTTCTATTGCCAAGCACTAGGGGATTCTCTGCTGTGTTATCAGCCACTGTGAAAAATGTTGTGCTGTGCTGTGTTGTGCAGTGAAATCAGCCACATGATCTCATAATATGGGAAAACATGTTGAGTGTACAGAATGCATGGTAGAATCCACTGACACTGGAATTGCAAGCTGGGATGGTTGGCAACATGTGTGTGTGTGTGTGCGCACCTGCACAAAATTGGCTGCAACTCCACCACCTTTTGCACAGGGTTGCAGTTTGTATGAGGGAGAAGTCCTCTGGCAGAAGCTCTGGAGAGCTTTTTTGGTTTTGTGCCACTAAATTGAAAAATAATGTTTTTTAAAATTTTTGCTGATGTCCTAGCTCAGCTGCATAGTAATACTAATTTCCTGCCCCTCCTTGCAAATTTGTGTGGTTTTCTCTTTGTGATTCCCTAATTTGATCCTGCATACTGGTTGCAATCTTGGCAGTTTTTTAGAGCCTGTCCTGTGCGGATTGTACTCTGTCCTCCAAAAGGATCAATCTCAAGCGATTCTTAAGTTTGGCAGTTTGCAGAAGGTCCATGTGGCTCAGTGACCATTTTAATGTTAGGCTTCCGGAGACTGCCAAAATGGTTCCCTCCCCCAAATTTTGTTCACTAAAATATTTTCAAAGCTTTAGGCTCCCCATCCCAGTCTCTCTCTCTCTCTTTACATCTCACGTCAATTTTATTCCACGCCGACTATCCCCCCCTTTATTTTATTTTCATGCAACATTGAAATCCTTTTTTTTTTTTGCTCTAGGGACACAGCCCATTGCCTCCTCTTTGATCCCCCTTTCAAGTCGATACCAGCAGGGAACTATACCTCACGCAGCTCCCTTTAAATGCCTCCCTGTCATTTTAATTTTTTCATTCAGTGATCCAAGACTAACAATAGTTGCATATCACTAGACTGGGGTGGTCAAACGGTGGCTTGGGAGCCACATGCAGCTCTTTCACACATATTGTGTGGCTCCTGGCAGGGCAGCTGGGGAAGCAAAGTGGAGGCATACTTTTTCTCCCTCCCTCCCTCCCATCTATTTGCTCTCTTTGTTTCTCTCTCTCTTCCTTTCCACCTCTCATTCTTTCTTTCCATCTCTCTCTTTTTCTCTCTCTCTTAAACAAAACAATACCTTACTAGCAAACAAATCAATGTCTATTTTTACCTCTTTTGTTTTTATTTTTGGCAGTCTCATTTAATGTTAATACAAAGCAAACCTGCATATTTAAAAAAATTAAAACTTGTGTGTAATATTTGCTCCTGTCTTGCGGCTCTCAAACATCTGCCATTTATTCTATGTGGCTCTTAACATTGAGCAAGTTTGGCCATCCCTGCACTAGACTCATACCTCTTGTAAAAAAAAAATTAAAAATGTAAAAACAAGGAGGAAATGGAGCTTTTAAGTACAAAGTTGAAGGGGGGGGGGGAGGATGGCAGAAGGTGCAGAGTGGGTGGAATGACCTCAATGTGGGCAGGGAAGTGACCTTCAAGGGGCGGGAAAAAGCTGTGTGTGGGGAAATCAAGGGAATCTGTACACTTTTGAATTACCTTCAGCTTGGAAGTGAAACAAAGGGAAAATCTGCACAAAAGCACTCTCAAAAAACCCAGAAAAGCAGCAACCAGAAAGTGAACTGAGTGCTGAAGGGAGGGAAATCATTGCAGAATGACAAAGGAAGCCCAACAGACATGCATGGTGAAAGCAAGGGAAAACACCCATGCATAATAGGCAAAAACTTTGTGCTGTTTTGGCTGCAGTAGACTGATACAGCTACCCTTCTGAAACAAATTCAACACTACTAAATTCCTGAATATTTGGGGGTGCAGCCTGAGGATGGCAAGGTTTGGGGAGGAGTCCTAAGGTTGCCAGCCTCCAGGTGGGCCCTGAAGATCTCTTGGAATTACAACTTATTTCTAGACTATATCAGTTCTCTTAGAGAAAATGGCAGCTTTGGAGGGCATCCTCTATAGCATTATATCTTGCTGAGTTCCTTCCCCTCTAACTCTGCCCTAGCCAGGCTCTACCCCCAAATCCCCTGGAATTTCCCAACCCAGAATTGTAGGAACCCAATTGTAGGAAGGGAGGGTCCTCGGCAGGTTATGATGCCACAGAGTCCATCCTTCAAAGCAGCCATTTTCTCCAAGGAACTGATCTCTGTAGTTGGAATTCCAGTTGGAATTCCAGCCCCACATGGAGGCTGGCAACACTAACTAACTCCCTAGCAAATGAGATCAGGGATGCCATTTGTGCTTTCTTGTTCCCCTCCTGGGATGGGAATCATTGTCTCCCAGCACTTAGGCAATCTGCCATACAATTAATATTGAAGATACCACAGGAGCAGGGGAAATGAAAGAAAAGGTTCCCATCAGTCTTAGTATCACCACCAAAAGTTTACTTTTTCTCCTCTTTTGTTGCATAGATTTTGGGCTGTTCAGCACTTTTAAACCTTATCTGTTATATATACCGGATCATCTAAGCAGAGAATGTGGCATTGGATGCAGCATTCAGTCCATGAAAGTCTTAGCTGGGGGGGCCGAGGGGGAGAGTGATAAATCTTTTTAAAGTCTTTGCTATATTGGAGTGACATTTCATACTCTGAACAAGCTTATCAAGGATCATTCAGGGGGTGGTGCTTTCAACCTAACTCCTTGCTGTTTCCCTGAACTGCAAAACAAACTTATGCAAAGGCCTGTAGAATTCAGCTGCCCTGTGACCTGCAAATGTGTAAATAGTTGCATTGTCACTGTGCACCACCCGCAGCCCCAAACTTCTTTTGTAACCTTACTGCTCTTGTTGTTCTTGAAGTGCTATAAGATTTGCCACTTTCCCTCTGGCCTACAAAGAGAAAATTTCCACGGTCCTTTTCACCTACTTTGGGTAATTAGAGTGGGGTCTGTATTAATACAGGACTTTGTACCATTGGGTACAGCAAAGTCTATACTTTTACCACAGTTGATAGCAAACTGGTACTACTATGTGGCTGTCTAAATATATTTATTAATTTACAGCTCACCTTTCTCACTGAAACACAGAGCAGATTAAAGAATGAGAAGACAATGCACTCAAGATAATATAAATAGGGTTGCCGATGTCCAGATAGGCCCTGGAGATTTTCCAGAATTACCACTGAGCAGCCCCAGATGACAGAGATCAGTTCCCCTGAAGAATGTGGCTGCTTTGGAGGCTGGACTCTATGGATTTATACTGAGGTCCCTCCCCTCCCCAAATCTTGGCCTCCCCAGGCTGAAGCCCCAAATCTCCAGGAATTTCCAACCCAAAGTAGATAACCCTAAGTACAATACATGCAAATAATGGAATAAAAGCAATGTCATACATGCTATAAAAAAATGCAGACAGAAATGTGGATTACAAAATTAGAAATAATGCAATACAAATAGCATAATACATACAATAAATAATGCAAGAATAAAGAAAGTTGCCTAAATCTTGCAGGCACTAGAATCCTGTATGTTTTATAAAAATGCCCTCCTGATCCAGTCCATTTTACTACTAAAAAAAATGCCATTCTGACCAATTCCATTTTGCTACAATCTTATTCGTTTTATAAAAATGCCCTCCTGAACAATTCTGGTTCACACAGTCTGCAGAACAAGAGGAATGTGAGAGCCGATCTAATAGATAGTATCTCTGAAGGACCTTTATTTTACTGCTTGAAAATAAGGCTATAAATCCTTTGAAATCTTTTTCACACATATACACACACACACATACACACACAAAGAGACAGAGATTTAGGTTAAAATAATGTACTTTGCCCTTGCCTTATAAACTGCTCCATGGTGGGCTTAAATGTTCTAGATTCAGGCACAGCAAGGATTCTCCACATCTCTGTCACTGCTGCTCCTAATGCTTTCTCACTGGTAACAGAGCATCCACGGGGACATCTTGTATAGGTTTGCCAGCCTCTGGGTAGTGGATGGAGAGCTCTTGGAATTACAGCTAACCTCCAGTTCCTCTGGTGAAAATGGCTGCTTAGAAGGTAGACTCTATGGCATTATACCCCACTGAAGTCCCTCCTTTTCCCATACCCCACCCCACCCTCCCCAGTCTCTATCCCCCAAATCTCCAGGAATTTCCAATCCAGAGCTGGTAACCCTATCCATCAGCCATTTCCCCTTCATTTTCTTCCCATTGCACCCATTAGAAAGTTTTGGAGGACTTTTTTTTTTTTTTTTTAAAGATAATTGCCACTGAACTATAGCATTGCCTTTCTTTTCTGTGGTTGTTCATTTGACCTAGTGGTCCCGAACAACCACTAAGGGTCATTTTACACCTCCCCTCTAAAGTAGTTTGACTGCTGTCTTTTCCTGTGCTGATTTCACAGTGGTGTGAAATTTCACTCCAGGGGGTCTAAGTGCACTAATCAACAGCAATTGTTTAAAGCAGAATAAAGCCGGTTGAATACTAGCTTGACCACAGGAGGGCAATTAGTAGATGTAGACATTTCAGTAGCAGCATGGTTTCACACCGCACAGAGGTGTGGGCAGGTTTTTTTGGAACTAGAATGATTCCAGTGGGAAAGTCAGATGTAAAAACAGCCTAAGAGTTTATAGTTAAGCAACTAACAGAAAGCTACTCATGCAATGGGATCTCCCCAACAGAATGATCGGGTTTGTGCAGTTGTTTTAGAATGTTAAAAATTATAATTGCTACTGAACTATAGCATCATAATATTACTAGGAGTGGGGAGTTGTGGGAAGAAATACAATGGGCTCTAGAAGGCAGCTCCAGGTGAGTGTCCCGGCTGTGGCTGGTGGGGCGGCAGAGGGAAGGGGAAAATAGAGGGAGGCGAGCCATGTTTATTTCCTTCTGCTTAGCTGTAAGCCTCATGGTATGGTTCCCTCCACCCCTGACTTATGTTGATTTGGGGTTATGCAGTGGCAGCTAAGGTAGAAAACCACCTCCTCCTATGCCATGTCTTCTGGGTTCCAAGGGTCTGGAAAGTGGTTCCATAGCCAGTTACAGGATTGCCAACTCTGGGTTGGGAAATACCTGTAGATTTGAGGGGTAGAGCCTGGGGAGGGCAGGATTTGGGGTGCAGAGGGACTTCAGCAGGGTATAATGCCATACAATCCACTGCCCAAAGCAGCCATTGTCTCCAGGAGAACTGATCTCTGTCATCTGGAGATCAGTTGTAATAGTTGGGACATTTTCTGTAGGGGAAATGATGTGCTGTGGCTGGGGAACACAGTGATTTCTGGGAGCTCTCCAGGTCCCACAGGGAGATTGGCGACTCCAGTGACCATTTAAGGGAAGACTGGGATATGTATTTTACCTCAGGACACATTCAATGACTCCCAACAGCAACAGTAAACTGTTTAGAATGTTAGAGGCAAAGGCCTATCAGGTCGCATATGCAAATGACCTCTGTGTTCCGACTGGCTATGGAGGGGAGAGGAACAACAAACTGTTTAGAATGTTGGAGGCGAGACTCAGGCAATGCAGCCAGTGGATAGGGACAGCTTCTGAGTGACGCATCATGGAGCCAACTGATTTAGGAGCGTGTGGAATGTTCAGAAAATGCCACCCCACTACTCAATTATATATAAGGAGAGATAATGGTCTATTGCAATTATCTAGTATTTCTTCGGAATTCTCAGGAGAAAAGTGCATCTCTACAACAAAAAGCCTTAAAGATTGTTTTAAAATGAAAGCTGGAAATTCAGAAGATCATTGCAGTAGAGAGTTACAAAATGATAGCGATCTAGTAATTACTGAACTTAAAAAAAAAAAAACCAATCAAAGCCCATTTGCGTCCAGAAGGAGAGAATGATGCCACAAGGGGCTAAGGCAAGGAAATGCTGTTGATGCAGGTTACGCTTTTAAAAATATGCAAACTTTCCAATCCACATAGTGTGCTGATTGCTGTGATTACAATCTTTCCAACAGAATAGTATCCATTCTGGTTTGGGAAAGATAGGAGCAACTCAGGGGAAAACCCAGGAAGTGTACTATTAGGGAAGGATATTATGTGGATGCTCCAAAAATCCTGCTGTAGTTTGAATGCCAAACCAAACCAAAACCTCTCTGTGGAAGCAACTTCAGAATACTTTTGTAATGGAGTACAGGCATTGCTTCTTGAGCAAAAGCAGCAAACTATCTTCAAGAGGCTTCAAATGCATGTTCTAGTATTTATGACTCAAGGACAAATTCATACCTGTGTACAGGGAAACCCCTTTAGAAAGTAGTAGGACACATCCTTCAGTAATCTGCAGACAAACCTCCGTAGTATTGGACTAAGCATACTAGTATTATTACTATTATATATTATATTGGGGACCCACCACCTGCTGTTTTTCAGGAATTTATTTGCTTTGGGGGGGGATACAAATTTGGAAGAATTTTGGTTTCAATGCTTTAGCGGGCTTTTTAAGAGCTGTTAGAATTATGCTGATGAAATTTTTGAAATAGTGGGTAGAAGGTTCCTTTATTTTCCCACTGTTTGCATGTTAAGACATATATTAACAAAGTTATTAAGCAAATGACCAGCCTAGTGGTAAAAATCATGATGGTATGTTAATTTTTTATTGTTATTATATTGAAAGTAACCTCCCTCTGGATACCTGAGGAAATGGGAAAAAGTTTTCAGTTCGATATTCCACAGGAATATTGATTGGGATTTGGAAATCTGAAAAATTGGATATCATCATCATCATTATCATCATCATCACTATTACTATTATTATTATTTATCCAATTTCCAAACTGCCTAGTCCCTGAGTACACAGGGCTCTGGGCAATTTACAACAGGTTAAAACATACAAAATGTACAGATTAAAATCGGCAGATCGGTTATTCCTAATTTAATAATTTCCAGATGGTGTCTATAATTTAATCTAAAACCTACTCTGGACTTTTCTTCTGTCTTGAGGGTAGGTTAAGGTGGAGGCCGAAGTAGGCAGGATGGAAGAAAGGGGGGAAATTAAGATGTGAAGTGGGGAAATTAAGGTTATGTACCCATGGGTACTTATCCACATAGATGAGCTTGTGTTTATAAAACCCCAGTTAACATATAATGGAAATGTCAGCCTCAGCAAGCAGATTTACTTGTAGTTCCCAGAGTCTGCTTATTCTGGTGAGTGTTCTGAATCTCATCAATGAGATGGTGGGGTATCAATTTCTGCCTGAATGGGAGATGTATGCACCTTAACCTGGCTGCATGGGCTGGGAAGTGGTTTCAGCACACACACACCGAACATGGTGCCTGGGGGGTGTCGTGGTGCCCACCAACACCTTTCCTGGCACCCACCAACTGGTTTCAAAAAGCAGGCAGGGTTGGGGGGGGGGGCTTTTTGACCTCTTACTGGCCTCTGGAAATTTGATTGGCTGTGCAGATTGGTTTTTTTTAAAACTTAAAATTTTTATTTTACCATAACAAGCCTACAATGTCAAACATGTATCATACATTCAATAAGTAAACCTAGAAATCAACAATTACCAAGAACTGAACAGTGGAAAGAAAAACATTGCAAAAATAATTAATCTGATAATATTAGCAGGTTCAAAAATGAGCTAATATCCTATAGTATTTCTTTGACCACACAATTCAATTTTCTTCTTTGAGTTTTTAAAATCATCATTTTAGCAGCAGCTGCCTCCACCGCACAAGACTCTTTACCATGTGACTGAAGGTAAGCCATGGCAGACATTTCATGGCTGGCTGCCTCTCCCAACGCAGCCCTTTTGTGGCCGTGCCCATCACTCTATGGCATCATTCCAAAGGTGCCCACGGGACTAAAAAGATTAGTGATCCCTGGGTTAGAGTATTGGATGGAAACAAGGAGACCTGGATTCGAATGCCCACACAGCCCTAAAGTGATCTTGGGCTAGTCACTCTTGCTCTCTTAACCTAACCTACGACGTAGGATTGTTGTCAGAATAAAATGGAAGCAAGGAAACCTGAGCTCCTTAGGCATATGATAAGCTAAAAATGCAACCAAAAATCCAAAGTTGTTTTTGGATTAAAAGACAAAAAAGAATTAAAAAAAGGTCTCAGTATCATGTGTTTAAAAAGTGGCCATGTACTTGTTACCTGTGTAATACTGGAGGGTAAGCAGGGGTCTTGAGTTCTAGGGCTAACGAGAGCTCCTCAGTGACAGGCAGGGGTCATTTCATAGAAAAAGAGGTGCAGGAGCTCATTAGCATAACTTATTTGCATATACCACCCCCCCAACATACCGGAAGTGTGTCAGAAGGCAACACCCACCCTTTAGGCTCCACTCCACAGCTGAGTGAAACTGACCTGCTCTTCCTCCATTCCCTTCCCCATCCAATACTTTGTGCAATAAAAATAAGCATAAAGAACACACCCTCATTCTCTTCCTGCTCCCTTGAAACCACCAGGTTTCAAGTAGACTTGAGATACCCAGGACATGTGCACCACCCATCCCTTCCCCTCCCCACAACAAGACACCCTGTGAGGTAGGTGGGGCTGAGAGAGGTCTTTTGAGAACTGCTCATGAGAGAATAACTCTGAGAGAACTTGTGACTGGCCCAAGGTCACACCAGCAGCTGAATGTGGAGGAGTAGGGAATCAAACCCGGTTCTCCCAGATTAGAGTCCAACTCCTGACCACTACACCAAACTGATAAGGTGGAAGCTGCTGAAGGATTGGTGAAATTTCTCCAGTACTTATGTGCCATGTGCCCAGAAAAAAATGGTATACTTAGAAAATTTATATGCCACCTTGAGCAAGTCTCTGGAAAAGCGGCACACAGTCATAAAAGGAACAATGATAAAATTATCAATATTAAAACAAAACATTAAAAACAATAAAGACCCTAGCAGGGCTTTCCCCGGGGCGCTCTGCCTCTGCACTGCTCGGGGAAGCTGAGGAGGGGGTGGGGCTTGGTCATGTGCCCGCCCCCTGGGCTCCTCACTCCCGGAGCTGTGCTCCTGTGCGCTCCCGCTCCAACAGACCCCTGGTAACAGGTGATCCTTCGTTAGCCACAAGAAAGCACCCAGTAGGAATAGTATCTGTACCTGTCCACCTTTGAAGGCTGGGAAGGAAAGTTCTATGGCTGTCCCAGGAATAAAGAGGATGTTGGTATGATCAAGATACCAGTGAGCAAATGTTTTCGTAGCACTGTACCACTCAGAGGCTGGCATCATGCCAACTGGGCAAATGGCTCAATGCCACTGAAAGTGGAACTATGCATTACATACAGTTCCATGAGCTTTGCTGGGAATATTCTCTTATATAATGCAGGGAATGAGGCGACTATCTGTCTGAATCTCTCTACCCCAGAAAGTTTTTTTCTTGTCCATACTGGGGAGAAGATGCAGATATATTTGGAAATAAAAATGGCTTTTGAGGGGAGAAGGGCAAAAGTGGAAAGGGTTCACCCCCCCCCCCCCCCGGTTCAATGCAAAGTATGAGATAAACATAGACAAGTGAAAGCTGTGCAAGTGCACTAAACAGCTCTCACGTCTATGTTCTCTGGGTTTAAGGCTGTGATTCTCTTATTTTGCTGGATCAATGAAAAGTATAGCATCAGCTGTTGCATGGCATTTAAAACAAAAATAAAAAACAGAACTTCACAATATATAATTTTGCCCTTCCTGTCTGGTAAATGCTCTCTATTTCAAGTTGCTGGCTCAGTTGCTCTCTAGTTGCACCTGGTAGAAGCATACATCAGGAGCATTTACCAGCCATTAAAAAAAAGAAGGCTTTCCGCCGGGTATTAAAGAAAGGATTGGTCGCTACTTTTCAGAAATAAATTAACTGGCTTGCTCCTAATTTAAGTGGAACTTAAAGATAATTTGGTGAAAGCAGTAGCTATTTTGAAAATGGATCCAGAAGATATGAAGAGAATTAAAAAGAACTTAAACTGTAAAAATTTGAAGGAAGTATAATAGAAGCCAAGCTGCACCTAGAGGCTGACACCTTTTACTCTATGTAAAGTTACTCCTGAGGAAGACTGGTGAAATGAGTGTATAACTGGGTGCTCGATGAGGATGTTGAACTTTTCTTGCCAAATAATTGATGTTTATAAGAGTTATTAAATATTATTGTCATTTTATCACAGGGCTTGTTTGTTTGTTTATTATATTTCCTGTAACTGTGATCCCTGCTTTGGTTTACTAACAACAGGTAGACCCCATCAGATATGTTCCATTTGAATGCAAAGCCAGCAACAGGTGAATCAATGCAATTGAGATTCCGGCTGCAGTGATGGAATGGCTGGAATTGTGCAGTGAATGCTAAACCAGCGTGCTCTAATCATTCTGTCCAGTTCTGTGCTCTGAAGCATGCAAAAAGCAAACAAATCCCCAGCTTTGATTTAAAAAAAAAGGTCCAATAGTGAATCTTTCTGGTGAAAAGAACAACTCTGGCAAGGATTAACTTGGCAAACAATATAGGTGTGTCAATTGCTACAAATAATGGTAGGGGATTTTTGGCTTGTGATTTTGACCAGGTCTTATATGTATGAAATTATTCTTGAAGGTCTAATATACCACTCACCCACCCAAAGCAAAACTGGAATTGAATCCAGGCAAGATCAAGGGGATGCTGGGGTTCTCTAAGAAAAAGCGTTACCCATGATAGTGGGTAGGTGGGTCCTTCTCAAGTTGAGAACCTAGAATGGCTCCTAGACTCTGTCCTGGTTTTGGAGAAGGAGGTTGGAGCTGTGGCTAAGTGTGCATCTCACCAGTGTCTCAGGCCTTCTCCTTTCTGAACAGTCGTCCATGTTATAGTAACTGAAGATGACTGGAGCTTCAGTCAAGGGCAGCTCCACTTTGCAACATCAGAGTTGCGGTGCAGCTTCTTATTTTCTGTGACTGCTGGGTGACATGGTCATATCCAGCTGCAATAGCTAGTAGGGTTGAGAGGTCCCCCCTGGCCACTGATGTGTGTGTGTGGAGGGGCAGAGTTGCCAGTTCCAGGCTGGGAAACTTCTGGAGATTTGGGGATGGAGCACCTGGGGAGGACAGGGACCTCAGTAGGGTTAGGGTACAATGCACAGAGTCCACCCTCCAAATTTTCTCCAGAGGAACTGATCTCTGTACCCTGGAGATGAGTTGTAATTCCAGGAGATCCCCAGGCCCCATCTGGAGGCTGGCATCCCTACTGGCTGGCAATTTGCTTGTGTACTCAATTCAACGTGTTGGTGTTAACTGTTGTCTTTGGTTGTCTGGGGCCCTCCACCCAGCAGGTAAAAATCCAAGCTGGTCAGATGCAGCCCTTTCTGATCTATGGCTCCTTTTCTCTGGAACTGACTCCTGGAACGGGTGACAGAAAACTTTTATTAAGCTTTTGCAGAGACATGGAAGTTTTGTCTTTGCCTTTTTGCTGAAACTCTCATTTGACACAGCTGGTCTGTTTTTATGTTGTGAAATGCTGTCTTTTTATTATGAGATTTCATTGTTGCCTGTTTAGCATTTGTTGATATTTGTAACCTGCCTTGAACATCAGAAAGGCAGTATAAAAATGTCTAAACTCTGTTGGCTCACTGCTGATTCCATGTTTATGTCCAAGTCCTCATTCAATGTGTATTCACATGTGACTGTTCTTTGAGGAAGAGAAGTGCAGCTGTGGGGGCATGGCAGGTTTCTATTTAAATGCATAAAAACAAATTGCTGCAAAAGTGTACAAGAACTTGAGCGCTGGCCTCTAACAATGTGCTTTACAACCTGGTGTGAAGTTTACATTTCCACCTAGCATGGCACGTCACTAAGGGAATGAATGTTTGACCAGCATTTTTATTATCTTTATTTTCAGAACCAATCCCCCGTACATTTCCCAGGAGCTTAATGGTTTAAATTAAAGAGATTCATCTTTGTGAAAGTCAGGGGCTGGTGTTGCATACCAAGGGAAACTGAAAATATGGCTGTGGATTGAATGTTGACATTCCCTCTTTGATTTGTTACCTTGTGTGCAGGGTTTCAGGAACATGTTGCCCCCTCTCTTTTGTGACTGCTGCCATGTATATTAGATGAGACTATGCTTCCTTTCCACTGCTACTCCAGGAATTAATTTTTGCTCAGTTGAGTGTCATGTTTTACCTAGTCTCAAGATAGGTTGCTATATGCAAAATGACAGCATTCTTAGCCTGCTCCTATCTGTGGAGTTTCAGAAAGGGAGGAAGAAAAAGGGGGTTATACTTGGACATAGACTGCCAGCATGAATTTAAGGAGCACTGCAGCTGAGAAACTGCTTTGAAATAGGGAGATGTCCTGAGGATATAATGCAGGCTGGGCAAGATTTCGGTTCCAGCTCAAAGTCACCTTCACTCGACTCAGATTAGAATATGCTTAAAAAAAAAAAGTCTGGCAGACAGAGAGTCAGCTGTTCCAATAAGCCAGTTTGCTGTATGTATGGGTTGCCAGATCCCCCAGTGGAGGCGGACACCCCCTGCCACTAGCCTGGCGGTCAATCAGCTGGCTGGTGGGAGGGACTTACCAGGAGAAAAGAAAAGACCTAGGTCTCATTGCTGGCAGTGCACAGAAGTGATGTCTTCACACCAGCGACGTGTGGATGATGCTCTGGTATTTGGGTAAAACTCACGATAGAAGCCAGTTTTACCATAGAGTTTTGGGTCAAATACCAGCATGTCGCCTGGATGTTGCTTGCATGATGACGTCACTTCCTAGGCCTTTCTCTTTTTCCTTATAAGTCCCCCCATCCCCTGCCAGTTGCCATGAGGGACCTGGCAACCCTACTGTGTGGCCATATACGTAGCATCAGTAACTCAATCAATCAGTAACTGGATTGATTAGGAAGGGGCAGTGTCTCAGTAGCAGAGAAAAACATCCCAGGTTCAATCCCCAGCATCTCCATTTAAAAGAATCTGGTTGTAGGTGATGGTAAAGACTTCTGTCCTGGACAGCTGTTGCCAATTAGAGTAGGCAATACTGTCATTGATGGTCTGACTCAGCATAAGGCAACGTCACATCTTTCCTTGTATATAACTGAGTAGTGGGGATCTGAACAGTAGTAGTGGAATCTAAACATTCCACATGCTCCTAAATTAGTTGGCTCCATGATGTGTCACTCAGAAGCTGACCCTATCCACTGGCTGCGTTGCCTGAGTTCCACCCATAGTGTGCTCCATCAGCCATTGGCCCGTCAGCCACCACTCAAGAGTACTCATGTGCCATTGGCCAGGTGCTAGGTCTGTTCCTCTTCCCCGCCCACTCCCACTTCAGCCACTGTTCCCTATCAGAATACACTCTCCTGACAAAGACAGATCACCTGCTTGGCTCCTCTGTGGGACTAACTTTTCCATCAGTGGCTGTTGGTAAAAAGACAAAGGAACGAAACCCTTTCTGCACCTTTGTGAGGAACTCATTGGGGACAGTCCTGACTAGGGTTGCCAGCTCCAGGTTGGGAAATTCCTTCTGAGTCCTTCCACACACACCCAACACTGCCCTCCACAGGATCCACCCCCCAAATCTCCAGGTATTTCCCTGCTCAGAGCTGGGAACCTTACTCTCCCCTCAGTGCCTGTTGCTGGTCAACCAAGCTTGGTGCTGTCAGTAAAAGGCCCTTTCCAAACCTACTTTGGCCTTTGGTAGAAAACTCATTGGGGCCAGTGCTGATAGAGTTGCCGACTCCAGGTGGTACTTTCCTGGAGATCTGAGTGATGGAACCTGGAGAAGGTGAGATTTGAGGAGCGGTGGGACCTCAGACAGGTACAGTGCCATAAACATCCTTCTCCAAACCAGCCATCTCCCTGTGGCTGCCCCCCCCCCCCCCGGAAAGCTTTTTTGGACTTTAAAAAAATTGGCAGCTGACATATCATTATATGTTTAAGATACAGCAGTATGTCAATTGCTAATTTAAAATTTTACATTTGGCAATTGATGTATTGCAATAGCTTAGAAGAACTGGTACTTGGCATATTGTTGCAGCTTAATGCTATAGCAATATGTCAGTTACTATTTTTTTAAAACCCCTCCAGTGATGCAGGGGCAAATGGCGGCTGTGGGGGGGGGGGGTCATGTGGCCACTGTAGCCTCAGTAAATCCCTCTTAATTCATAACTGCAACAGAAGGAACACAGAAAACCATTGCCAAGTTGATGCATCACCAACTATGATGAAAGCTCTGATGACTTTGGGTTTTATATTATAAGCCTCAGCTATATTGTGCATTGTGCTGTTCACAATAACAATAAACTCCCTGAATGCAAACGTCAGGTTATCAGCACTGTCCAGTAACAGTTTTAGCTGCACTGATGCCCACCTCTAATTGTTCTTGCTTAGTGGTGGTGTTCCAAGATGCTTCTGGTTCTGTCTCCATGACATTTCCTTCTTGACAGACTCTGCTTATGCTTTCTTGTAGGTTTTTGGTGGCCTCGTCTGGATTCTGGTGGCATCTACAAAAGTGTTCTTCCCAATGATTCAAGGCTGGGTGATGTTTGTCTCTGTGTATTGCTTTGTATTGTCAACGTTGCTTCTGTTCCTCTATTTCTGTGGAGCTCATGGAGAAAAATCTGCTTGGGTTGCCGTGGTAAGTCTTGGAAGAGATTATCACTCAGTTAACCCATTGCCCCAAGTGCAGGACCATCTCTACATGGGCTAGGCATGACACAATCCCAACCAACTGATGTGTTGAATGAAAGAAAGCAACCACAAAAACATCAGCAGAGGAAACATCTTTGGATATGAACATCTGAAACTGCTTTCTATGAGGTCAGACCATTGTCGTGCTCTGCCTAGTAACAGCTTTCCAGTCTCTCTGGCAGAAAAATGACCTTTGTGGCATCTGCTGCCTAGTGTCTTTTAAGGGGTTGGGCCAGAGACACATTACACACAAAGGATGGGCTCTACCAGGGGACCACAGCTTATTCCAGCTGGGAGGCAAGCCCAGCTACAGGATGATGGGAGGAGTCAAAGTAGGGCTTGTATAGCTGTTTAATGTAATCAGGTTCCTGGAGCTGGGGCAACCCACTACTGTACCCTGTAAATGCCAAATCTGTAACATGCAGTTATTATTTAAATCACTTTTTAGCAAACTTTCCTCCAGACCTGCATTGCACCATAGCAATCATTTGCAACTAGACTGTCTTGTCCACACTGAAAGGGTTGCTATCGAGCAACAGTAGCTGCAGACCGGAAGGTCTATAGTTCGGCAGTTTGAGACCCTAGTGCCACATGACGGAGTGAGCTCCTGTCTCTGGCCCCAGCTCCTGCCAACCTAGCAGTTTGAAAGCAAGAAATTGCAAGTAGATAAATAAGTACTGCTTCGGTGGGAAGGTAACAGCATTCCATGCACCTCGGCATTTAGTCATGCCGGCCACATGACCATGGAAATGTCTTCGAACAGCGCTGGCTTTTCAGCTTGGAAACGGAGCACCACCCCCTAGAGTCAGATTCAACTGGCTTTCAAGCAAGGGAAACCTTTACCTTTTACACAATATACAACAATATGTGGATGGAGGCCTGATACATGTTTTAGGCAGGTTACTAAGACACATGGACAAACAACTAACCAACAAAATAGATCCATAAAGCTTGCAATCAGTGATGCTGTTGTCAATAATAACATGGCCATCAGCCCAGAAAGCTCTCCTAAATAATTCCACCTTGTACAGCAAAGCAGGACAGGTGCCTTCCTGACACATTCAGGAAGCTTGGAGGGTAGTTTCCCACCACCACAGAGGAGTCATCCAAGCCTGGACAGACAGGCAGTCCCCAAGAAGGCAGGAATCACAGCTCTGCTTGCTGCCGTCGGTGCTGCTTTCTTTATGCCGTCCCAGAGGACCATGGGTGAGGCTAGACCAGAGAAAACAGCCCTGGCTTCCAGTAATGTATTTGGGGAATACAGGGGCGCAAATTATCCAAGTTGCTGAGTTAACGTGGACTCTCATGCAGGATTGTGCTTGAAAAAACTGGCAACGGTCTTGTGTTTACTGAGCACCTGCTCAATAAATAGCTTCCAGCGAGTTAATGCTTTATTTATTTGCATTTTTTTTACCGTGCCTCTCCAGAACAGTAGAAACAGCTTACCTAGTAAAATTTAAAATACAGTATCAATTTTAAAAAGCTTTAATCCGTTAACAGTATCAACCATAAATTGTAAAAAAAAAAACCATAATATTGTCGTCCTCGAGGCTCTTCAGAAGTTATATTGCCTAGAGAGTTTCAATTGGAGTGAATCCCTGTGAACTCCTTGAACTCCAAATCCCTGTGAACTCCAATCCCTGTGAACTCCTTGAGTGGCAGGGCCAGCTTCCAGTTCTGCTGTCATGATACTCTTGGTGCTCTGACCTGGATTACCCAGGTGAGCCTGATCATGTCAGGGTCAGCCCTGGCCAGTATTTGGAAGGGAGACCACCAAGGAATAGCAGGGTCACTATGCAGAGGCAGGCAATGGCAACCCACCACTGAATGTCTCTTTCCTTGAAAACCCTATGGAATGGCTGTAAGTCAGCTGTGACTGGATGGCAAAAAAAAAATAATTAAGGCCAGTTTTGCATTTAGCATTTGCCTCATATTTTCTCAACTAGGCGGGAAAGATGCAGCTCAAAACCACATTCAGATACCTCAGGGCAAGCCGTACTGACTGCAAAATCACCCCTGAATGGCCATAAATCTATACAGAAGGTACCATAAAACCCAATGATCAAAGAAAGCAAAAGCAGCATGCCGTGTAGAGGGTACTATAAAATCTGATGATCAAAGAAAGTGAAAGCAGCATGCAATGCAGAGGGGAATTTCTGTTTCAGTGAAGCTTTCATAAAACAACAGAGGGAAAAGCCAATGCAGAATCATCCTAAGCCCCTGTCATACTGGCTTGATCCAGCTGACCTCTTTTGCAGTCATTCCCAAGTGAACTGCTTTGTCCTGCAGTAACTACTCTTGCATGCCACACAACTGGTTTGGGCCATGACTGCTGTTTTGAAGGGTGGGAGGAGGTTCACCTCTGTGAGGTTAGAGGAATGGCTTGCATATGCATGATGCCACATACACTGCTTCAAGCCAAGTACAGCAAACAGAGCTGGTTCAGCCATACGGTTACTGATGTGGTTATATGGGTGAACATGAAAGAAGAAAAGATCAAAGTGAACTGAATGGTAAACTACCCACTGAATCCCCAAACTGTGTGTCTAGTGGGTATCCTTACAACAATAGTCTTACACGGTGACTGGAAAAAAGCCCACAGGAAAAAAGCCCACAGGAAAAAATAGCCCACTGTCATAAATGCTCACAGGGAAAAAGCCCACACAGAAAAAAGCCCGCACGGAAAGAAGCCAAAATGGAAAAATACCATGTAAAATGCCATAGATATTTATAATGGTGGATAACCATTCGTCTCCATTTATGAGAATGAACAGGTATTAACTATACTCACATGCAACAATTTGTGTTGTGATTTTATCAGTTATAATCAAGTAATAATTTTGCTATGGTATTAGTAAATTACTTCATTACTATACAAAAGTGGCCTGTATGAAGAAGGCTTTAATGCTCTTGAGTGTAAAGGCTTGGAAGGGAAAATGCAGGAAATAAAAGTAACCATTTTGTTATTAGTGAACTTTATTCAGAAGGAAAAACAATAACAACAGAAATTAAACTCTATATAGAAATACTTTTCAATAAAATTAAATAAAATAATTAAAATTTCAATAAATTAAATTAATTAATTTACCATTTGCCAACCATTGTAATATTGTTATGAAATAATGTCTAAAGTACAGACAGAAAGATATTGAATTAAATTATGTATAGACTGCCTAGTATAGAGAGCTTTTGAACAACTATATGACTTAAAATTCCTCAAATAATTAATATTTACTTATTTTATTATTAAAAATTAAAACCATAAGATAACAAAACCATAACATAACATTAAAATAAGTCAATTTCCTAGCTCAATTTCCCTTTACTTGCATTTTAACAAATAGTGTGGTACACCCAGTGATTATGACAAAAGACTACCTAACCCTAATATTAAAAGCAACAATTATTTAACAACATTTAATAACAACAATAACAACAATAATTCAGATATAATTCTTCATTGCAAATTAACCAAAGTCCTTAAGTGATTAAGTTTATTCTACCTGCTCATATTGCTGCACAGAAGTGGCAACCATGTAATGTAGTGCCTCATATTTCCTCTTTTTCACCTGTAGGCAACCTGCCTGTGCATTAGCTAGTGTTACGTTCGTGGCAAGCCATGTCCCTCTGCAGTCCATCAAACAGAGGCCGATGACAGATTTGTATTCTGCTGCACCTCCGCGGCACGGCAGAATAAGGCGGGGGGAATTGCCCCCGCTGCGCGGCGTTCGCATGCTGCCGGAAGGAAGCCGCCTGCAGCATTCAGACTGTGGGCGGCTTCCTACGGCGGTGTGCGAACGCCGCGTGGCTCCCCCTCCCGGCGTGCATTCACACCCGCCGGAGGTGGGTGGAATGCGCGCCACAGCAGCCGGAGCACCACTTTTAAGTGGTGCCTGGCTGCTGTGGGAGAAGCGCAGCGCTGGATGCGATGCGTCCGGGCCACCTCCTCGGGGCAGATGCGGCTGTCTGAACGGCCGCTCTGCCTCTGCTTTTGAAGCGGAGGCAGAGCGGCCGAGACTGCCAGTCTGTCCTCGGCCAGAGACCACATACTGGGATGACTGCAGTGGAATAACGGATTAAGAGCACTGCAATGCATGGTTGCCGCTTCTGTTATTATTTGTTATTTAATGTTATCTTGTGGTTTTGTTATCTTATGATTTTAATTTTTAATAACAAAATAAGTGAATAATATTAATTATTTGAATAATTTTAACTCATATAATTGTTCAAAAGCTGTGTATACTAGACAGTCTATACGTAATTTAATTTAACATCTTTCTGTCTTTACTTTAAAAATTACTTCATACCAACATTACAAAGGTTGACAAATGGTAAAGTAATAAATTTAAAGTATTTAATTTTATTGAAAAATATTTCTATATAGAGTTTAATTTCTGTTGTTATTCTTTTTCCTTCTTAATAAAGTTCATTGATAACAAAATGGTCACTTTTATTTCCTGCATTTTCCCTTCCAAGCCCTTACACTCAAGAGCTTTAAAACCCTGTTCAGACAGGCCACTTTTGTATAGTAATGAAGTAATTTACTAACAACATAGCAAAATTATTATTTGACTAGGAATAAGGCCTGTGGTGGAAATAAATACAGTGGGTTCTAGAAAGAGGCTCTGGGTGAATGCCCTGGTCTTGGGCACTCAGTGTCAATTTGCTGTTGTGACTTCAGCAGTGTATAATGACACAGAGTCCACCGTTTTCTCCAGGTAAACTGATCTCTGCCATCTGAAGAACAGCTGTAATTCTGAGTGATTTCCAGCTGTCACCTGGAGATTGGCAGCAGTGGTTTCCCAGGATGAAATGGCTGGTTTGGAGGGTGGAGTCTATGGCATTGTACCTGTTTGAGGTCCCACCCCTCTTCAAGCCCCACCCTCTCCAGGCTGCACCCCTCAAATATCCAGGAATTTCCCAACCTGGAGCTGGCAATCCTATCTCCTTCCCAGCCAACCATCGACTTACTGTTGTCTGCCCCTCTGACTTCAGCTTTCCATCTTCTCCCCCTCCCTCCTGGAGTGCAGCAGTATATCTGAGTGATCTCCAGTCCTCACCTGGGGATTGGCAACAATAGTTTCCCAGAGGAAATGGCTAGTTTGGAGGATGGAGTCTATGGCATTGTATCAGTCTGAGGTCCTCCATTTTCCCTTCCTAGCCTTTACACTCAAGAACATTAAAGCCCTCTTCATACAGGCCATTTTTGTATAGTAATGAAGTAATTTACTAATAACATAGCAAAATTACTACTTGATTATAATTGATAAAATCACAACACAAATTGTTGCATGTGAATATAGTCAATACCTGTTCATTCTCATAAATGGAGAAGAATGGCTATCCACCATTAAAAATATCTATGGCACTTTACATGGTATTTTTCCATGTCGGCTTCTTTCTGTATGGTCTTTTTACTGTGTGGGCTTTTATGTGTACAGGTTTTCCCCCCCCCTGTGTGGCCTTTTCCATGTGGGCTTATTTCCATGTGGGCATTTTTCCACGTGGGCTTTTTTTCCAGTGAGCCTTTATGACCATGGGCTTTTTCCTGTGGGCTTTTTTTCCTGTGGACTTTTTCCATAGAACCGTCTTACGCATAGATACTCAGAATAATTTACACTGTTTTCAAGATGGCACCACTGGTGTGTCAGAGAACTGCTAATGTATAAATGCCCTCTCTACAGTCTGTTCTCTATTTAAAACTATTGATAAAATTCCAACATTAATCATATTTATATTTATTTCATTCATTGTTTTCTTCTTCATTTCCCCTCAGAACAACCCTGTGAGGTTATCCAGCAGATTACTGTGGCATAGTAGGGATTTGAACCTGATTCTCCCAGATCCTAGTCATAAATTGATTCCCCACAAGCAGCTGTGCTGCCCTCACTCTTCCGTTTTCCCCGGATGTATTAATCAATTTCACACTCTTTGCTGCATGGCCGCACTTTGACCCGCATCTCCCTCGGATTTCCCCTGTGTCTTCTTGATCTCAAAAAACAAGGATTGAGAAGACGCAGAGGAAACTGGGGGGAGATGCGGGTCAAAATACAGCCAGGCAGCGAAGAGTGTGAAATTGACCAATGCAACTGGGGAAAACTGAAGAGCGAGGGCAGCACAGTTGCTTGTGGGGAATTGGTCTGAGACTCTAATACTGCAACAGATGGTCTCAGTAGTAAAACAATAACTCTCAATAGTAAAGCAATAATTTTAGTAAAATTAGCAGGAACCCCCCCCCCCCAGTAAGCATAGTATATGGCTTTTGTTGTTATTGTTCGATGACTCAGGTGAGGTTTTTGAAGAGATGGGATAGAAATATTCAAAATTAAGAAATACGTTGTGAGAAATAAAAAGCTCCACTATACTAGAGTACTTATCCACAGAGGAAGCTGCCTGCTGAATCACTGCATGATCCACTGCTTAGATCAGGAACACTCAGGCCGATTCCGCACAAATGCTTTGCTTCCCTTTCCTCCTGGGTTTAGTTGGTCTGAATCAGTGTGCGCGTTTCCGCATTACAGGAATCTGACCCGGGTTGATGCCGGTTCTTCATTTCCGCATCTGTCCTTGCCCCGAATCTTGAACCCCCGCTCATCTCCCTCCTCTTTAAAAAAAAAATGTAGGCAGAGTTTCGTTATGACGTCATGATGCAACAAAGTCATGATTGGCCAAGGTTTTTCATAATTCCTGGGAAAGTACATCATGCACCTGCCCCTCCCCCCCTTTTAATATAGACAGAGTTTAACGTAGGCGGACCTCCATGCCGCCATTGCATCATGTTATCACTTTTGCCATTTGGAAATGCCCACGAAAAGAAAAAAAGCTTGTGCCAGGGTTGGAGGGGAGAGGGAGGGTGGGAAAGGGATGGGAAATGGAGGGGGAACATGCAACACAACACATGTAACCCCTGCAAAAATTGTGTCCACACCACCACACCACCCGCAATACATTGGCCCCGCAAAAAATGTTAACCACACAATGATGGATCAATGTTGTGTCGTGTTGTTGTAATACAACGGGGGGGGGGGGGGGGGAAACGACAAAAAAAAAAAACAGCTCACGCTGTGCCTCAAAGCCAGCAATACCTATTTTTATAGTGGCATGACTCAGGCACGACTTTTGTGCAAACAATGCAACACAGAAATGTGGAGACATCAACAACACATGTAACCCCTGCAAAAATTGTGTCCACACCAGCCTCAATACATTGGCCCCGCAAAAACTGTTAACCACACAACGATGGATCAATGTCGTGTCGTGTTGTTGTAATGCAACAAAGGGGGGAACAAAAAAACCTCTGCTCATGCCAGGGCAGGAAAGGGAGAGGATAAGCGGGAAAGGGAGGGAAAGAAGCAGAGGGGCGTTAAAGGGGTGGAGGAAGAAATCCCGATTTCGGAGTTCCCCACTTGAATGCCCCAACTTCACACCTGTGGCAACACCCCCCCCCCCCTGAAAATCCCAGAAACAGAAGATCCAGGGGAACCAAGGATTATATTCAGGCTAACTGCAGACCCGGAGCAACAAGTGGGGAACTGTTGCTCTACCCCGGATTTTATCGGGGAGTGACGCCGGGGCAACAACTAGTGCGGAATTGGCCTCACAAACATGTCTAAAGGGCAGGTGCTTCTGAGAGCTGGCAATCCTTCCTTAAGACTAAAAAGCCTCTGTGCTGGAAAAGTTCACTGTCCAAAACCTCCTTTTCATGCTGTTAAATTGCAGCTGACATATGGCAACCCTGTGGGGTTTTCAAGGCAAGGGATGCACAGAGGTGGCTTGCCATTGTTTGCCTGTGTGTAGCAAGCAACCCTGGACTTCCATAGTGGTCTCCTGTCCAACTACCAACCAGGACGAACCCTGCTTTGTTTCCAAGATCTGATGAGACTGGGATTAGCTTGGGTCATGCAGGCCAGGGTAGGTGGAATCCTTTAATCAACATGGCATAATTATCATGTAAAACTGCTACAGCTGGAATATGCCTTAGATGTCTAGGTAATGCCTTGTTGAGAAGTGTTCTTAAGATCCTTGACCATTTCTTTTTCAGGATGCCTTCTACCAGGTAACGGCTTCTCTCTTCTACTTGAGCGCAGCGGTTCTGCAAGCCTATGCTACAATCGCTATTAAGGATATTACGCACAGATTCTACCAAATAGATATTGCAGCAGTGGTGAGTCTGTTGTGTCTTGCGGCTGCTGACTCGTTGATGAATGTCACATTTTAATTAGTACAAGGAGTTGACTAGGTTTGACACTGTTTGTGTTTAGCTACTGTTGGCAGGGTGTGTTTTCACATAAGAAACAATGTAGACCCAGAGGGCTGTGGGCACCTAGTTCAGGGGGTCTGTAAAATTGGACCCTGTTGTCTAATCCCCTTCAAACATGGCGGGGGGTGGGGGATTTCCTGAATTGGTGCCATTTTCTCTAAACCTAGCTCCTCCAGGCTACCAGAAACATTCCACCCCAAAATCCCACCCCCCATTTCTAGGAAAAATTGTGATTCTGTTGTTTTGTTCCGTTAATACACAGAATTTGGGGTATGTTTTTGTTTCAAGATTTTCAGGATGCACATTCCTAGTCTAGAGCTTTCTTTAAAAAAAGAAAAGAAAAGCTCAGTTACCAAGTGTGCTTGGCCTTGACTACTCCCCTGCCATTTCTTGATCTAAAATGGCCTGCGAAAGCCCTGTTTCCCCATTGGGACAAACATACAGGCACCCGAATTTGTACTGATGTGTTTCCTCAGTGGGACAAACAGCAGCTCCCCAGCTTTTTAAAAAAAATTGGGGGAAATCATGCAGGGAGAGGCTTAACTCCTTCTCTCTGCCCTTATACCATGGTCCTGATCCAAGCTGGGCTCCCTGTATGCCTAATAATTGGGTTTGTTAAAATGCTGGGAGCTCCTGACACAGAAGTCCCAATGTACTGTTGGGTTTGTTCCTCAGAGTACATTACAAGAGACATACACGTGGCCTAAGGAGGAGGAAAAGATGCAAAAGAATGTACTAAGATGCACTTCAACTAAACAAAAAGGGAGGGAGAGGGAAGAATCTGAGGGAAGATGCACTTCCTCACTGTGCAGACATGAGAGGCAGTGGGGTGTGTGTGTGTGAGGAGGATGGAATGTTGGAGGATCCTTGCATGGAGGGAAATGGCAGTTTGGATGCACATGTGAACTAGCTTACCTAGTCAACATATTAAATGTACCTCTCTTCTTCTCTAGGTCTTTGCCTTTGTAGCCACATTGACCTACGTAATCCATATGATTTTTTCACTACTGAGATGGAAATCTTCTTAAAAACTCTTGAATGTCCTTTAATTGAGAGTTTTACAGGTCGATTTGCTGTGTTGCTGGATTACTTTGGAGATGTGTGTTATAAGCAACTGTATTCCTTGTTGTACTTTACCTTGGCAGGAAAATATATATTTTGTAATCTTTTTTCTTTCCCCCTTAGAGTTTTGGACAGGTACAGTGTGTGGCATGGGGGAAACTGGTAATCTCTTAAATCTATTTTTCTTTTTAAAAAACTGTTATATAAAAGGAGATCCAAATTTGTATAATAAAAGGCTTTGAGTTAACTTGTTGGTGGAGTTCTGTAGACTATTCTTTTTGCTTTACCCTCTGGGGTGTAATTCCTACAACTTCCATAAAATCCTTGTCTATGCTGTGTACAAAACAGTAAAATAAGGACCTCACCTTCCATCCTTCCAGATTTGGCGCGGGCTTGTAGCTGCACCGGATTACCAGGATTTATTTATTTATTATATTTCTAGCCCATTCTACCCCTGCATGCAGGGCTCAGGGTGGGTTACAACAGATACATATAAAATAGATTAAAACAATTAAACCATAATAACAATAAAACCTATACAAGCACAGATGGCACAGCTAAACAAGATGGCAACCAAACCGTTAACAGATGCTCCCAGGATACTGCTTGTATGTGTGCTCAGGATGAGCCAAAATACTGGGCAAGTGGGCAAAAGCTGACACCAATAGCCCAGGCTAACACAGTGCAGGGTATTAGTGCCATTCTTGGGTTACTGTGGTGGCTGCATCCACATAACAAGGATTCTTTGTTTCCCCGTCATCGCCACCCCAATTGCAGGGGCATTTGCACTGTCAGCAGAATACCTGCATGGGAGTTCTGTGTGAATTCAGCTGCCATTTCCCTCGCATTTCCCCCTAGCTTACCAGCATAGGGCTTTTTATGGGCTTTTAAAAAAAATGGTGATTGCTATTGTCTGATAGCACAATAACATTATGATGAACTCTTGCTATGATCCAGTTCCTTTGAATTCTCAGCTTCCATTTTTTTAAAAGAAGCAACATTTAAGAACCCCCCCACTGCAGTTTGGAAACTGATGAGGCAAAGAACCCCTCTGAGCAGGGGTAACAACAACAACAGCTTCTTTCTCTAGAGAGAAGCTGGGACGAAAGTATAAGGGACATGCACACACTGGGATCTAATCACTTGTGAAACATTTGTTTTTGTCTACAGTGGTACCTTTGTTGGCGGAATCTATTCATATTTACTCTGAAGTAAATCTTGATAGGCTTGTGGGTCAATGAAATACTGAAATCAAAATGGGGCTCCTTGGGTTACTAAAGCTTGAGAATTGTGGTGCTACTTCATCTTGATGTGAACAGCCTGCCATTACTTCAAAATGGAGACCGTAGGACAATAGTGATTAAAGACCAGGATGACTGAACTGATATTATGCCTGAACTGAGCATAGATGGGAATTCCAGAAATGGAGGTGCCAACACTGAGGGAGTTGTATGTATGTGAGCAAGCCACTCCGGGGGGACCTGAAGCAAGGATGCATCTGAGATCTGGTCTAGAATGTGGCTTCTGGGCAGGAGGATGGAATCTGCTTGACTCAGCAGATTTGGAGCCCCATGAAAGGCTAGTAAGCTTATCATATTTTATTTAGGTTTTTATCATGACCATGATGGGGAGAGTTTTTGGATTTCCAGCCTTGAAGATTAAACAACTTGGGACTTCTCTATTCATTATGCTTGGCACTTGAGTCTCTCATCCAAACAACAAATAATTCATTCTACCAAATTAATTGGTATCTTATTTAAATTATATTGTATGCTTATTTTAAATTATATTGGCATCTTTGAGTCTCCATTGGGGAGAAAAGTAGGATAAAAAATACCCTAAAGAAAGGAATAAATACTACCAGTAGCTGCATAATTGTGGCATGAGGGACACTAAACAGCTGTCAGAAAGCTGTTCCAGAAAGGAGGAAATGGGCTGGTGTGCTTTGCCTCTTTCTTTTTTCTCCATTTCTTACCAACTATGTTGAGGCAGCACACTCACTTGTTTGAGTGGGCTTTCTTCTATATGCTCTAACATGCCAGTCGTAAGGCTCCTACTTCATTGTAGTGGCTTGCCTGTCCTCTGCCATCCTGGATGGGACACATGAGAAGAAGAGAGTATTCAGACACCCTGGTCCCACCCCCCTCCCTAGCCTGGTTTGGAAGCCTCTCTATTGCACCACCCTTGGCCTCACCCCCTGGTCCTTGGCCCCAATCAGGGTTTTGTCCCGCCTCTTCCTGAAATTGTCCTTTGCTATGCCTCCTGGGTTATAAAGGTATCAGGCTCCATCTCCCTCATACCCTGGCCCTTCCTGGCTGTCGGCCTTCACTGGCTATGTCTCCAGCCTCCACTCTAGTAGTGATGGCGGCCCCTTCTTGTTTGGGCATTCTCCTGCCTGCCCCCACCAACCTGGTTACTGCTCCTGACTTTCCTTCGGGCATTGGGTTGTTCGTAGCATGCCCTGTGGGAGGGTCTTAAGTTGGGGACAGTAGCTGGTCCTGTACACTGGTTATCTTCGGCTAGGAAGATGGTGGACTCTGGAAGTGCTATATGTTGTATGTAGTTCTCCAGCTGCAGGCTGTCAGGTTCTTGGCCCTGTTTTCTATTCTGGAAAAGGCTCTCTTGACATTTGTCCTTTGGCTGGTTGGTATCTTCTAGCCTCGTCCGAACAACTGCTCAGCTTGGAGCTTACTGGGCACCATGACCTGTTAGATTCACTGGTATGGTAAGTTAGGAATTTGTATTCGTTTAGCAGAGTGCACAAATGGGTGATATGCAGCAGAGCTTCTTTGTTCTACATGTGCTGTCAAAGTTACAGAGTTACACAGAACCACTTGTCAGTTTCAAAACGAATAAAGAGCCAGTTTGGTGTAGTGGTGAAGTGCGTGGGCTCTAATCTGGGAGAATCGGGTTTGATTCCCCACTCCTCCACTTGCACCTGCTGGATGACCTTGGGCAAGCCATAGTTCCGGCACAGCTGTTCTTGAAAAAGACCAGTTTCTGTCAGAGCTCTCTCAGCCCACCTACCTCACAGGGTGTCTGTGGTGGGGAGGGGAAGGGAAAGGAGATTGTAAGGTGCTCTGAGACTCCTTCGGGTAGTGAAGGGCAGGGTATAAATCCAATCTCCTCCTCCTCCTCTTCTTCTTCTGAACTCCATTCTAGATAGGATAGATGAGAGATAGGAATAGAATCTAACTATTCTAACTTCCTGGATGAATGCAGATGTGGATTGCATCCATTCTGCCAAAGATGGAGAGCAAATGTGCTCCTTCTTTGTATGTGTGTGTGAGAGAAGGGAGAATGGAAGGAAGCAGTTCCCTGAGAGCAGGGGTCCTTTCGAGCAGGAGCTCGGGGGAGCGCAGCTCCGGGAGTTGGTGCCAGCTCCACCCCCCCGGTGGGGGAACGCCTGCTTGTGTCATGGCTGCAGCAAAATGACCCCGTCCCCTGGAAAGGTCCTTGTTCCCCTGACCAGCCTTCTGAAGGCTTCAGCCGCCACTGAAGCTATCCTCCCAGAACAGTGGTATTTCTGAGGCTTGGATTAGTAGCTATCCCCTCTCTGCCAGTTCTTTCTTTCTTCCTTCCTTCCTTTCTTCCTTCCTTCCTTCCTTCCTTCCTTCCTTCCTTCCTTCCTTCCTTCCTTCCTTCCTTCCTTCCTTTTTCTTTCTCTCTCTCTCTCTCCTTTCTTTCTTGCCTTCTGACATACTTCTGGTGATGTCAGGTGGTGTAGCATATGCAAATAAGTAATGCTAATGAGTTATGCTAATGAGCTCCTACACCTCTTTTTCTACAAAAGGACCCCTGCCTGAGAGTATCAGTCTACACATCAAAGGGACAGAGACAGAAGAGTAAACAGGAAAGAAACTCAACGTTTGCCTGTCTATCTATCTGACTCTCTTGTAACCCCCTCCCCAAGGCTAAGAGACAGCATCTGGTCCTTCTCTTCCAACACTTGGCCCTGTTTGCTGTTCTAGAAAAAGCTCTTTTGACATTTGTCCTTTGGCTGGTCAGTATCTTCTAGTCCTGTCCTAACAACTGCTCAGAGCTGCTGAACTCAGAATGACCCTGGAAAGGAAAGGCCTTTACTTAACATTTTCCTGCTTCCTGAATGACAGAATAGATGTACATTTGAGCAATAAATTCTTAAGGAACAGGTCAGACAAAGGAGACTGAGGCACCTGAGAGGGGAGGAGAAGGCACCACATTGTATACAGGGCTGCTTCTAAGTGAGTCAGGTGCCTAGTAAAAGGTATGTGGGCTAGCCCCACCTTTGTAAAACAATATGAAATATGTGGCAAAACAGCTTGTGGGTAAAAGTGCCCTGCCTGGCTCTGAGTCCTGGTGCCGGTTACTTACATACACCTGAGGAGGAGCAGGTTATTAAAACACCAAGGCATGGCTCTGTAGAGAGGTTTGCCCATGGCTGGCCACTTCTGGGGTTTTTTTGTACTGTTTAATAAGAAATTCTCTTGGAGTAATCTCTTAACTTTCAGAAAGGCCTGTGTTTGTTAAATTTAGGACAGAAGGAAGAAGAGTGGAAGGGAAGTGGTGTTAGATTCTGTACTGCAGTAAGCAGCTATTTAACAATACTTTGCTTAAAACATTAGTACCTTTTCTGCCTTTAAGGGACTCCATAGTGGGATTAGCCTCTCTTCCTGTTGAAGATTTTTAATATTCTTTACAACAGCCCTGTAAGGATGGTTGATATTATCCTTATATTGGTGAGAAAGTAATGAGAGAAAAGGCTTACCGTTGCTTGTGTCCTTCAGTTCATGATGGAGGCAAGAGGAGTACCTTAAGCTGTTTAATATTAAATCAGGCTATTGAGTCATGCGGCCCAGTAATGTCTCCTGGTTGCATCTCTCCAATCTGCCACATAAAGTTTCTTCCTAGACATTCTAACTGTCCCCCTTTAACTAAAGATACGAAGGGCTTGGAACTCTGGGCAGTGGCACCTGCAAAGAGTGAGTGTGCTGTGCCATTGAGTTAAGCATTCTTCAGATACTCCCTGGCTGCTTCCACAGAGATGGTTCCCAAACCTGGTCTGCTTCCACACCTTCTCATCCACACATTGTCTAAAGGTGTAACCTTCCCAAAAACATCTGATCAAATCAGATTGTAGTAAACTGGATTAAATGCAAAAGCCTGGGATGACAGTGTAAGGAAGCCGATGTGGAGCTAAACATCCATGAAGAAATAGCCCTGGTTTGGTACAACGTTTTTGGAAAGATCACATTGACAGCTGTGTTGATGGTGCTTTTGCAGGTACCATCCAACATCAGCACAATTTCCCTTACCTCAGCCCCCACAGCTGCCATTTCCCCCAAAGGCTTTATAAAGAAAGCAGTGATTGGCACATCACTATATGTAAGATCTATTGCAACAATGTACCAGTTCCCACATTTCATTTCATTTTTTAAAAATGTCTCCCACCCTTTTTGTTGCCGAGTTATATGTGGAAAGGTGATTACCTTTTGTTCTTAATGACGGCTGGGAACTGGTGCACTGGCGCAACAAATTGCTATAATGTTAGTGATCTAGCCATTCCCATTTTTTTAAAAAAAGCCCTCCAATGGGGGTGGGGGTGGTACCTACCTGCAATAAGGCTGATGCAAAGAAACTGCAGGACAAACTGCTATGTGAATGCTCCATTGCCCTTGTGAATGCTTCTGCATTTGCAGCAGCAAACAAGAGCTGCACAGAATGTGGAAGCTGCCTATATGTGGCAGTTTGACATGGGAAATGGCTCTAAAATCTACTACATGGACTGCATTTCTGTTTGAAAGTCCAGTTGTCAGGGCAGCCAGTCCTCTAGGAGCACCCAGGCGGTTGCCTAAGGCTTCAGAGGTGAATGAGTGGCGATCAGTGAGTGATCCATTTGCCACCCATGGTCTTGGGGTTTGCCATGGCAAACAGCAAACCAGGGAGAGGTCCCTGGCCACAGCTGGTGGCAGGTGACAGGCTTGTTCCTGGCCCTCTTCTTCCTTCTCTCGCTGCTTCGCATCAGTGTGGCAGGGATGGGTGGAAAGTAGGTGGTCATCAGTTTCCTGACCCTCTGCAATGTGGGAGACAAGGAGGGCAGGAGTCACTTTGCTGCTTTGTGAGGAATGAGGAGGGCAGGATTGGGCTGCCAGCCTTGAGGTAGGGCCAGAAGTTCTTCCAGAACTGCAACCGATCTCGAGGCTGCAGAGTATACATGAGTCCTGGAGGGGTGGGCTCCCTGGCAACACATCACTGCTGAGCTCCCTCTGCTCCCCGGACCCCACCCTCCCCAGGCTCTGCCTCCCAATCTCCAAGAATTCCCCATTGTTGCCAAACCTAGGGTGGGCGCAAACCTTGCTGCCACACCTTGTTGTCTGCACTTCAGGCAGGTGGGCATTGCCTCACCACGTGGTGAGGAATGGTGTCTGTGTAGGGGAAGAGGGTGGCTGCCATCTTCCTCCTCCCCACGTTGGTGTGGTTACGAGGGGGTCACCTTGGGTGCCCGAGCCTAGACGGCCCCAAAACCTGGGGTTGGCCCTGCCAGTCCTTTGAGTGTTATGCATCACTTCTGAAAGCACATAACAGGCTAGACATGCCTCCTTTAGCAAATTCCCTCTCCACATGAGATGTACGCCCATGAAATGAGATGGCTTGTAGCCCAGAAAGGCTGAGATGCAGTGCTTTGAGTCGGCCAGTCGGCTGCATGCTTTCAGAGGCTACAGACATCTGGAGGGACAGTACCATCTGCTTGCCTGCATGACTAAATTGGTTCTCGGTTTCAAGAAGTCTGGCTCTAAGTCACTGTTCTTTGCCATAGGTGTCAAGATCTTTCTGAACAATGGGCTTGTTCTCAGTCTCAGTCGGTTTCACTCGAATATTACACCTGTGTTGTTTGGAAACAGACCAGGAGCACCTTAAGAGTAGAGTGCCATGAACTTGTACCTATCGATGCAACCATGCACCTGTAGTTATAATACCAAATACAGCTTTCAAATGTGTAAATAGGATTTATTTTGACTTGTCACTTCATATGGCACCCAGCCAGGGCAGGAGGGGATGGAGGACTCTGGTCAGTTGGAAGGGTTCTCAGCTGTGTTTGAAGAGTGCCTTATTAGCATGTAGATCAAACACTGTGCACATATTTTGTCTTTCTGTCTTAGCCATGTTTGTTTCTCTTCCTGTCACCCCCAGACTGGTTATTTTTCAGTACAGATGAACAAGGTGGCTAAGCAGACTGTGCGTGTGGTTATGTGAAGCTGGTTAATCTTGTGATTCCAACATTTACTGTCTGGATCCTATTGCCATTATTAAGGATATGTATACGGCCTGTGAAGTGAACAGTCTCCTTAATGTGTCCCATTGAAGGGCTGCGTGATGGGCGTAAGTTTTAACAGCTTCCTCTTAGGCTGCACCTTCCACGCTGGCAAGACCTGCATGTCAGCCATTGCTATGTGGTAGCTGTAAGATAATGTGGTAATCCTATCCTGTAAGCAATACAAGAGGACTTCAAGGGCTTGACCTGAAGTATCTTTATACTAGGCCTCCTATTGCAAAAGGGAGGCCCTGAGGCCGAAGATGGATGGCTGAAGATTCATTGCTACTGAATTCACAGGACTTCCTGGTTTGTGCCTCCACTATACTGTAGTAACTGAAATGAACTAGGCTTTAAGTTGGGTCTATCGTATACAATGAACATTCAGAAGAGAATCCTGATGGGAGATAAAAATGAATATTGCTGCTACTAGGTATTGGCGATTGTGTCTTATTTTATGCAGCCTGGTTCCCAGCTGACAGGAATTTGCAGTCAGTGTGTTCTAGCTCTAACTGGGACAGCCCTTCCTTCCGTACTTTTGTCTCTCATCACTACAAGGAGCTTGGAGCAGCATTTCAATGTCAAAGCAACCCTGATAGGTTAAGTTAAAAGACTTGCCCAGGGTAGGTTCCTCAGTGAGATTCCCAGATGGTTTTGATCTAACTTTCCTACATCCATACACTATACTATACGATACTATACACAATCTGAATTATGCATGAATTAGCATGATGTAATAACTACATTGATATTTGACGTTACTCAGGTAAGTTGGTCATCCAGTCCCTCCTCCTTTTTATCATTTCTGGAATGACAAAGTATAGGGAGAACTGTACTCTGTATGTGCCCAGGTGTGCTCTCTTTCATGGTTCCTTATTAGAGTTTTATGTCACTGTTCCTCCAAGGAGTTCAAGTGCATAGTCCTCCCACTTTTAATCCACGCAACAAAGCCTGTGAAATAGGTTAGACCAAAAGCTAGGTCACCCAGTAGACCTTATACTTGAGGTAGGATCTGAACCCAAGTCTGCCAGGGCCTAGGTCAGCATTCCAGTCACTGCATCATGCTGTTGGTGGGAGTAGCATCCAATAGAGGTTCCAAATACAGCTTATCCAGGGTCTCCTCACCTCCCCCCACAACTTACTACTACCCATAATTTTGTCATATGGAAGCAGAGTGGGATGGGTCTTAGGATGTTGAGACAATCCCCAGCCGCCTGAACACAAGACAAGATGCCAGCTGCAGCGTATTTCAGCCCTCATTAGTGTTAGAGCCCACTTTTACAATGGCAAATCTTCCTTTTTGTGGTATTTTTGCTTTTAAGAGGGTTCAATAAAGTTGTGCTGTGAAAAGGAACTGGTAAAAAATAATCTGTGGTTTCCCCTCACATCTCCCACAGTGTAATGTGTATTATATGTCTAAAGACCTGAGCTGATGAAGAGATGCATGGGGACCAGCCATTCCATGTCTTTACATGTTTATCGCTCTTTTCTACTTCTACCTGACTTATTGCAATCTCATGACATTCTGCTTGACTGAGTCAGCCAGCCGTGATCTTTTCCCACCTTCTCCACATGAATGTCCACTTAGGCTTCAATCAAATAGCAGGCTTGGTGTGGTCTTGCCACACTTCCACTTTCTCTGAAGGTATTTGTTCCAGAGAGGGGCAACCAGGCATGCCACCCTAATCCAGCCTAACTCCGTGGTGGACCAATCAGACTGTGCTGCATTGTACCATGGAGAGGGTGAGCTGGCAGCTTCTTCTTTTTTTAAAAAAAAAAAATCTAATGTGCGCATGTGCAGAACTGCTTATTTGCCAGGAGCAAAAACACATATCACTAAGTGTAAAAAAAATGTCAGCCAGGGACTGAAAGTGTCCGACCTCACCAAACAGCTTGTGAACACAATGGAGAGATCCGACATCTTGAAATGTATGGTGAGACCAGTTCCATCAGGAAAGTCAGGGATACGGATGGGAGGCTGCCGGGGGCTGATGAATGGGGGCCAGGAGACAGATGTTGCTGTCTGGACATGCACTTTAAATCTGGTAGGGAGAAGCAATGACATCGGATCAAGTGGCTCATCTGATTGCACCCTTAGGATGGTGTGGACAAAGCCACGGAGCCAATGAGAAAAGAATCCTATTCCCCAGGAAGACAAGTCAAAGTAAGGACAGCTGTTGCAATGCTCTGTCCTCACTTTGTACAATGTCCTGGGGTTTGTGTGCCTCTGGTGCATGCATGTTACAATATATAGTCCCCTCCTAAGCAATACTTGGGCAATAACAAGGGTAACGCCCCAAAACAATGTCAATCACCTCTTCTGTGGGGAAGAATACTGTAAAACAGACACAAGTGGGACAGCCCCGCTTGGGATACATGTGCTGACAAGCAGTCTGGAATTTCCCTGGCCTGAATAAGAGCTGTGTGTAACTGAAAAGTTTGAAAAGGGATATCTAGATAACTATTTTACATTGGTTTTATTGGTTTTCCTGCAGTCCAGTTTAACTTTGTGTCTCTCCCCAATGAACCCCTAGAATAGCGGTCTGGGGAAGGGTACTGAGAATTCTCTGCTTAAGGTCAGAATTCCCTGGGAACAAGGAATGATTACTAAGCTAGCCTAGTTCATCAAGTGCGCTGGAGATTTTGTCACAAAGAAAAGATGTTCTAGGACAAAATTTGAGTCCAGTGGCACCTTTAAGAGCAACAAAACTTTATTCAAGGGATAAGCTTCCGTGTGCAAGGCACACTTCTTCAGACACACACAGATTGTTCTGCTGCTTCAGACCAACACAGCTACCCACCAGAGGATATTCCTGCTCTTTTTTATTTGCTGAGTAATGACTTCTGTTCTGTTGCCTCTGTCTTGTCCAATGGTGGAAATGATTTCCTTTAACATTGTCTTCCATTGCACCATTTGGTTTCGTCTTCCCAGTACAGGGTGGTGTGAGGCTGGAATTGAGGTAAGGTTGCCAGTCCTAGCTTGGGAAGTCCCTGGAGATGTGGGAGTGAAGCCGATGGAGAGTAAAGTTTGGGGAAGAGAGAGACCTCGCCAGAGTATAATACTGTGGAGCTCATTCTCCAAAGCAGGCATTCTCACCAGGGGGGAACTGACCTCTGCAGCTGGGAGATCAGTTATAATTCTGGGTGGTCTCCAGGTCCCACCTGGAGGTTGGCAATCCCAGATGAAGGGAATATGAAAGCCCCTGACTTTGAAATGGAACATGTAGTTAACTGTCTAGATCAGAAGAAGTAGGTGCTCCACATCCTGGAACTTGCTCCATACAAGCAACAAAAAGGTGGAAATGGCATGAGATGTGGGCCAGGGAGGTGTGGGAGTCCACACCTTCCTGTCCAGACTTAACATATACCTTCATTGGGTGTGATCTTTTTGGAAAGATTTACCAAAGCACATATGGGAAAACCTGCACTGGAGTCAGGAAAATTTGGAAGGGGGATGATCAGTTGAGGATGTCGCATGGAAGCCCTTGGAAGCATTGCTGCTGTGCAGGATGCAAGCCGAGTAAGAGCTCCATGTGGAAGTAACCATAGAGAAACACTGGAAATGTGACTCTCCACCAGTGTTCCCTCTAAGCTGAGTTAGCCCACAGTTTTTTAGCCTCCAGCTCACACATTTTTGTCCTAGCTCAGGAAGGATGGTTCCAGAGCAGACTAATTTATGCTTTAGCCAAACTGCTCGCTCACAGCTTTAACGCTGGTAGCTCATGAAGTAGAATTTTTGTTCACAAGACTCCCCAGCTTAGAGGGAGCATTGCTCTCCACCTGCAGTCTAAATTGGCATACTGCACTCCACTATCTTCCTCTTCATTCTGCTGCTTATACTGAGCGTGAATGAGCCTAGGTTTAAAATACAAGAGGTCCATTCAACACACACAGAACTAATGTAAATGATCACTGGTAGGTGATTCTCATCAGAGACTCATGGAAACTGAGGGATGAATCTGTTGACAGGGAGGGACAGAAATATGCATCTCCATTCGGGGCCACAAACATTGCACTTCTTCCCAGTGGCTCTCCCAATGCATACAGAGTCCAGTGGTTTGAATGACTGTATTGGGATGACTTGAATTGGCTGAGTTCATTTATTACATTGGAATATCTATGGGATGGAATTGGTGTCGTATGCATGGACCACAAGGACATCATTCACAAAGACAGTGTTTCCACTTGTAATCAAGTGGATTATATCCCCCCATTTTGTGATTATTTATTTGCGGTGAGCCCCCTGAGTCTGCTTGCGGGGTAGGGAGAGAGATAAATCAAACAAATAAAACAAATCCATGCTATTACCCCTGCAGTAACCCATCTTTCTCACTAGGTGGCACTGCAACATTTTGAGGTTGGTTAAGGCCTATCCTAGCAATTTTTAGGTTAGAAGGCTAGAGACTCAAGCCCCCCCCCCAAAGCCTATGTCTGTTTTAAGTTACACTCTTCAAACAACTTCTCATGTTCACAGATCTAGAAGCTAAAGGTTGTATTTTGTGAAAACAAGCTGCCATTCTTTAATTGGAAATATCCATGTCACAGATCAAAAGCTTTGTTCTGGGGAAAAAACTATGAGGTGAGTGGAATAGTGTTCCAGGTGGGTTAATGCATCCACTGACCCCCCACCCTGGAAACCACTTTCATCTCCTTTGCTCCTGCTGTTGCTATTTTATGAAATATACTGGAGAAGAGGGCAGCACCAAAGATGGGGGGGGGGGGAATTAATGGTGTAGTGAGAAAAAAAATTATTTTATTCACTTGTACTGCCCTATATGTTTCACATACACTTCTTCAAGGGAATCTATATGGATGTCGATAAAAATAAGAAAATATGACTTACAGTTAAAAAAACAGAATTAAGAAGCTCTGTAAAAAGACAGTAATCACTGAGCATATACAAAGCGCATAAATGCATCCAGGGCTGCAAATCCATGAACATGTTTCTGATATTATACAGATGCAACAAAGGAACATTACAAAGATTATGTATGGGTGGAAAAACATAGATCTTTAAACCACAATATAGATCACTCTAAAACTTTTACAGGTTAGAAAAATATAACTACCCTGTAAAATTGTGTAGCCAAAGCGGTTCCCACCGCAGCATAACACCCACAGAGAGAAGTGATGTGTGGTGGTCTGACTCTGACTGACTAGGCGATAACAATTGGAGGCTTTCGTTTAATCCATGAGGAACCAGAGCTGTTGGCCTCAAAATCCCAAAAAGGGGCGCTTGTTTTTTATGTTCTGCAATATGTACTCAAAGTCCTTATAATACACTGTATGTTGGAAAACCCTTGAGAAAACTTAAAGGGCGTAACAGAACACAAAAGTAACATTCACCTCTAAAAACAGGTGCCCTTGGGGCTAAACACTTTCTGGAGCATGACCATGGCCCAAAAGAACTCACATTTGAGATTAATTTTAGATAAGAATGTCATAATGATAAAATGTTATTGAAAAAAAAGAGGCAGAATGAATTTTGAGACTGATGGCTCTGGTCCCTCATGGGTTAAATGAAGGCTTCAAATTATTATCTCTTACATGAGGTTAAAAAGTCCATATGGTCAAAGCAATGGTATTCCCAGCAGTAATGTATGGCTGAGAGTTGGACCACAAGGAAGGCCAAGCACCGAAGAATAGATGCTTTTGAATTATGGTGCTGGAGAAGACTCTTGAGAGTTCCTTGGACTGCAAGGAGATCAAATCAGTCAATCCTAAAAGAAATCAATCCTGACTGTACCCTGGAAGGCTAGATGTTGAAGCTCAAATACTTTGGCCACCAAATGAGAAGGGAGCATTCAGTGGAGAAGACCCCAATGCTGGGAAAGATTGAAGGTAAAAGAAGAAGGGGACGGCAAAGGATGAGCTGGTTAGACAGTGCTATCAATGCAACGGGCATGGAGTTAAGAAACTCCGGAGGACTACAGAGGACAGGAGGGCCATGGGGTCGCAAAGAGTTGGACTTGACTGTGCAACTGAACAACAACAAAATATGAGGTAAAAACCAGTCAGACCCTCACACTTCTCCCTCTGAAGCTCTGTTTTTGAGGGAACTACTTTGGCTCCACAATTTTACAGGTTAGCTATATTTTTCTACCTTGTGAAAGTTTTAGAGTGATCTGCATTGTGGTTTAGCGAATTTTCCCCACCCCTGCATAGTCTCTGTAATGTTCCTTTAATGCACCTGTATAATATCTGGAACATGTTAATGGATTTGTGGCTCTGGATACATTTATGCCATTTTCACATGCTCGGTGTTGACTGTCTTTTCCCTAAGTTTCTGTGTTGTTTTTTTAAAATGGTAAAAATAGTTTCTTGTTTTGTCTACATTCTTATAGATCTTTCCGAAGAAGTGTACATGAAATGCAGAGAGATAGTACACTTGAATAAAATAATTTTTCTTCCCATTACACTGTTCCCCCCCCCCCCCCTCCCCACACCACTTTTATGAAGACCAGGCTGGACACATTCTTGAGGGAAACAGCAAGCATTTCTTTCAAACTAATTGGAGACGTGAGACAATCTTGACAGAAGATTGGCAGCCTTGTTCTTCTTCCCAAGGTGGCAGTTTGGTCTCTCGCCTCTGCCACTTTCCAAATCTTGCAGATGAACAAGCCACTCTCCTTTTGCCGAATTGCTTAGGTGTTTCTTTGTCAGTGGCACTAGCTCTGCCTGGGAGTGAAATTTGAAATTCCTGTCCTCTAGCAGCCACCAGACCCAGAGAGCACAGAAGGTGCTTGTCTCTGTGTGCTTCTCTGACACAATATTTGACACAGGCCCTTAAGTGACCAAGAGAAACAGACTTCGATCCTGTCAGGACATTTTTAAAGAAGCCTGACAGGCCCTGGGGCATTCTGAAATAATAAGTTTTCCCCATGTCATAGACAGCTGAATGGATAGCAAGTAAGGTTGCCAACCTCCAAGTGATGGCTGGAGAGCTCCTGCGATTACAATTGATCTCCAGGCAACAGAGAAAATGGCCTCTTTGGAAGGTGGACTCTATGGCAGTATATTCTGTTGAAGTCCCTCCCCCCCAACCCCCACACTCCTCGGGCTCCCCCCCCCCCCCAATCTCCAGGGATTTCCCAATCCAGAGCTGGCAACCCTATGAGTAAGGCGGAATAAGGCACAGATACTACAAGCGGCTAGCCATTTTCTTATCCCTGAAAGGTCAGTGAACAATATTCTGTTACCCGCCCCTGATTTCTAGAAAAACAGTTCCTGAATGTGATCCCCTTTTGATAAGTAAGCAGCAGGGATTTGTGTCAGTGTCTTTGTAACATTTGTTTTATTGACAAATTTACAAATTGGGTGTAAGTAGAGTCAAACAGGCAGTGCTGCAAGTCAGCAGGCCTGCCTGTGAAGGCCCCCAACAGGGCAAAAGTAACCTCCAGAGATATTTCAAGTCAGCTCTGAAGCCCATCTTGCCCCCATGCCATAGTCCCAATCCAAATGGGGCCACTACGGTGTTTCTGAATTGAGTTTCCATAGGGAACTCACCACTGCTGTCTGGCTGCAAGTATCCAAAGTAATCATGGGTTACACATAATGTCTAGTTCAGGCCTCATACAGTCACAATCAGATAGGACTACTAGCATATTCGGTTACCAAGTTAATATTTTGCAACACTGATAAATCTGGATTCCAATTATTTACTATAAAATACATTATAACATTGTGTCAGAATTATTCACCATCCTCAGGTTATATATAATTCTGTTTTCACCATGGACTCTCCTGAACATTCCACACACTCCCAAATCAGTTGGGTCCCTGATGTGTCACTCAGAAGCAGTCCCTATCCACTGGCTCTGAGTACTCGTGTGCCATTGGCTGGATGCTGGGTCTGCTCCTCTTCCCCGCCCACTCCTTCAGCCACTGTGCCCTGTCAGAATTTCTGGCAGACAGCTTTCTCTCTTGACAAAGATATTCTCCTGCTTCCCTCCTGTGTGGGACTAACTGTTACCTCAGTGGTTGTTGGTAGGTGTAACGAAATGGCAGTTACCTGTGTTTGTAAGATGGCTGTTGTGTGTGGTAAAATGTTCCCCCACAAGGTTCAATTGAGCTGTAGTTCCAGAGAGGGGCCTGAGGGTGTATCACTCACTGGGTTGAATGGGGCTTCCTCATCTGCTGGCCCACAGTTCCCAGCTGCCCCAAGGCCAAAAAGTGTGGGAAAAGAGTGTGATGTGGCAATCAGGGCTTCAGTGCCCTCCAAACCAGCTATTCCCTCTTGGGGAACCACTGTTGCCAATCTCCAGGTGAGGGCTGGAGATCACTCAGAATTACAACTGCTCTCCAGATGGCATTGATCAATTCCCCTGGATAAAATGGTGGACTCTGTGTCCTTATACCCTGCTGAGATGCCCACCCCCCATGACAGCCAGTGTGACATGGCAGTCAGGACTGCAATGTTCCCTCTAGGCTGCGAAGAAAAAATCCTACTTTGTCAGCTACTGGCATTAAAGCTGTGAGCGAACAATTTGGCTACTGCATCAATTAGTTTGCTCTGCAGCCATCCTTCCTAAGCTAAGACAAAAATGTGTGAGCCAGAGGCTAAAAAACTGTGAGCTAGCTCATACTAACTAAAGCTTAGAGGGAACACTGCTTTAGAGCATGGTAGAGGCTGCAGGTGCTGGTGGGGAGATGGATAGCTGAAGAGTGAGGGGGAAATTAAGGTAGGTTGATGCTTGGCTGGGAAGGAGAAAGGGTTGCCAATTCCAGGTGGGGGATTCCTGGAGATTTGAGGGATGGAGCCTGGAGAGGGTGAGGTTTGAGGAGGGCTAGGGCCTCAGACAGGTACAGTGCCATAGACTCTGCCCTCCAAACCAGCTATTCTCTCTTGGGGAACCACTGTTGCCAATCTCCAGGTTAGGGCAGGAGATCACTCAGAATTACAACTGCTCTTCAGGTAGCAGAGATTAATTCCCCTGGAGAAAATGGTGTTCTCAGTGTCATTACAACCTGCTTAGGTTGCCACAGCAAATTGACGCTGAGTGCCCAAGGCCTTGGAACTCTCCCAGAGCCTCTTTCTAGAGCCCATTGTATTTATTTCCACAACAGGCCTTATTCCTAGTTTAATAATAAACTTATCCTTAAAATATGCTGGATATGTCTAAAGATTCATTGGAATGATCGTTTAATGCTGTAGATTATCTGTATGCTATACATTCTGCCGCAGGGGCTGCGGTGGCTCAGTGGTTAAGACGATGAACAGCAGACTGGAAGATCGATAGTTCAGCAGTTTGAGACCCGAGTGCTGCGTGACGGTGTGAGCTCCTGTCTCTGGCCCCAGTTCCTGCCAACCTAGCTTTTTGAAAGCAAGAAATTGCAAGTAGACAAATAGGTACCACTTCGGTGGAAAGGTAACAGCATTCTGTGCGCTTTGGCGTCTAGTCATGCTGGCCACATCACAACGGAAATGTCTTTGGGCAGCACTGGCTCTTTGGCTTGGAAACAGAGATGAGCACTGCCCCCTAGAGTCGAATTTGACTGGCTTTCGAGCAAGGGAAAGTTTTACCTTTAAGACAAGTCTCTCCTGCCTGAGATTTCAGGCACTGGAGACTAGACAATGACAGAAACCTCTACAGCAACACAAACTGCCATCGATTCTGGCAGACTTGAAGCTTTGGGTCATTCCAGCTGGCCTCCAGCTGAACAGGAACAGCCTTACAGAGATCTACTGGATCTGAGCCTAGACCTGCTCTCTTGGAGTCTCTTACCTTGTTGGTATGGAAGATGGAAAGGCTTTGAGTTAGGGCCCCACTGTCAGTCTTAGAAAGAAGGGGGAGACCTCCCACCTGAGGCTTCAAGCATCAGAGACTGGCACATGTCTCTGTTGGTGCTGGAAGACCCAAGACTTCGGGTTGTCCCACAACTGGAATACCCTGGCAGAGTTCTACCAGGGTCTGAACAACCATGAGGAGATCGCAGTGGGTGGCCTGCCGCATACAGACTCAGAGGCCTCTGAGCTTACAGGGAGTGAGAGGATTGAAGCTTATCCCACTGCCCCATTTCCCCACTGCCCCATACATAGGGGCAGTGGGATAAAAATCTCCAATGCAAACAAGGGGCCACCAGGGGGGGGGGAATTCTTCATGCTTTTCACAGAATCCCCTCATGCCCACCGTTCTGCCCTTTGCAGATGGAGACCTTTTTGCTGGCTTTAAAAAAATCAGTAGTGCTATAGCATCATGACGTTATAGTAATACAGCAACTACCAGGATTTTTAAAAACCAGAAAAGGGCCCACTGGCACTTCAGGGGAGGAGGAGATACTTAGGGAAAATTATGCCAGTATGGGTGGAGTTCTGAAGATCCATGCCTTTCTGCTCACATAGTGGGGAAAGACACTTTCATTATTATCTTTCTGGAAAAATCATACCAAAACAGGTTTGGGAAAGACTGCAGACAAACTGGAGGAAACCTTGAAGGTGAATGATTGCAAACAAAGGGCTTTTGAGGGAGCTTGAATGGCAGGCATTTTTAAGGGGGGGGGGAGTGTAGGAGAAATTTGGAATTTGGAATTTTATTTTTGGTTTTAACTGAAAATGTTTTTAACAATTTCTGCAGGCTGCCTTGAACCACAAGAAAAGGTGGGATAGAAATGGATAAATAAATAATAACTAAATAATATAATATGGACGTTCTGGAAACAAACAACAGCTCCAGTTTGGAAGGAAAGACTGAGCAAAACAGCTTGGGTAAGCAGCCTATACTTGAACACGAAGATTACTTTGGCTTTGTGGCTACCAGCCACCAGAAAAATTATCCTCCATGTAGTCTTCTAAAGTTTTTCAAAAGCCATTTCTGTACATGTCACAGAACTATTTTCACAGGGTAATTAGGAGGTGCATAAAGAAGTGCTTCCTTTCTGTTTGTTTTGAATCCACAACAACAAACAACTTGATATGAGAATCCATGGGTAGAATTACATGCTCTCCCATATCTCTAGATGTTTGAATAATAGGCTAGCTAATCAGGAGGGGAAGAACACAGATTGCAAATCAAGCACCTACTGCATCAATTGTTCTTTATTGTTTCTCAAGATTTAATTATTTCTTCTCAGAGTGTGGGAGGACAGAATTTAAAAACCTTGGCAAAGAAAATTAAAACAAATGTAAAACTCTGCTTTGCAGTTAATTTGTTGAACGTAATTATGGGAACATAATTTTCTTCACTTGTACTGAATCTATATGACCTTTTAAAAATCACAAATTAAAGATGTGTCTTTAATTTTATTCAGAATAATTTCCATAAATTTCTTTACTTCTTACAAAACATCTCAGTGCTAATGCATATGTGATGTTCTTTGTATCTAATTCTGAACATGGTTCTAGAGTGCAGACCAAAACATCCTCACAAAGGAGCCATGTAGAGTTATGGGGGATTTCCCCATAAACCTGGGGAAACCACAAGGTTGAACAAATATCTAAAAACTTCTTAAATATTGGGGAGGTTCTGCACAAGTGCAGACATTGCTACTCAGAATTGCAAAACTTGCAAAACTTGCAAGATCTCAAGGAAATGTTGGGTAAAACTGGGAGGTTTAGAGTGGAAAACATACTTTGTACACTTTCTGCTCTGAGCTTCCCCTGCCACTGCCAGCAAAGTGATGGGTGGTGTCTGGGTCAGAGGTGCTTTCAACTGCTCCAACGCTCTCCTGTACCATGTGGCTGGAGGACAGAACTGAGAACTTTGGAGCAGAAAGCATGCAGCAGAATCCATTTTGTTCCTCGATTCTGCTACTGCCACTCAGCTGATGGGGAGAGGGTTGGAGGGAAACACCTCTGACTCAGAGAGCTCCCATCACCTTGTTGATGGGAGAGGCTTGGATTGGTGAGAAAGCAGGGATGGAGGAAGGGGGAAAGAGAAAACGTGGCAGAGTAAGGGGGAGGGAAAGCAGTGCAGATGAAGAACAATGATAGAAATGGGGACTCAGTGTATTTTATAAGAACATAAGAGAAGCCAATGTTGGATCAGGCCAATGGCCCATCCAGTCCAACACTCTGTCACACAGTGGCCAAAAATATCAGGGGCCATCGGGAGGTCCACCAATGGGGCCAGGACACTAGAATCCCTCCCACTGTCCGCCCCCCCAAAACACCAAGAATACAGAGCATCACTTGCCCCAGACCGAGAGATCCTATCTATACCTTGTGGCTAATAGCCACTGATGGACCTCTGCTCCATATGTTTATCCTTTCCCTGAAAGTCTCTCAGGACCCCTGCTTGTTCAGACCTAAAAGGCAGTATCAAGGCAGCCATTGCAGATTTGGATTAGAGTTAGGGCTCTGAGGAAAAGGAAGGTTAACTCTTTCCTCTGTATCATTTCTCCAATTGAAAGTGGCCTCTCTGGTCTCCTTCAAGCCTTGGTAAGGGGGAGAGACAGGTATAAAAAGGATGCCTGTAGTTTTTCCTTGCTGGGATGTAAGACCCTGGTGGGGGGTGGATTTCAGATCCAGGAAACAGTGCCTCCACTGCGACTTTCACCCACCTTATACCCCCAACTTTAAGCAGGACTCTTTTTCTACACACCCCTAATGTAGCCAATCCTCCAAGAGCTTACAGTAGTCCCTGTAAGAAGAGCTCTGTAAGCTCTTGGAGGATTGACTACATTAGGGGTGTAGCCTAATATGCAAAGGAGTTCCTCCTAGAAAAAGAGCCCTGCCTTTAAGGGACAATGACATATCTGGAGTTCTCATCACAGAACTCTGATGTCCTGCCCTTTCTGGGACAATTTGGTGGCTTCTCTCAACAACAGACATGGTCAATACAGTTCAGAATAATTTTATGTGAGAATCTGCCATATATGCAGAAATGGGATATCCTTTGAAGTCAGAATTAATTCACCTTCTGATTTGTTTGAGGCTCAGAGGAGAATGCTCAATGTAATCAGTGCTGTTAGTAAAGTGTAAAAATATACAATGTTGGTTCTTGAGAGCAGCAAACAACTGTTAGATTCCCACTATGAATCTGTGATGTCAAATCCATTCTTTGCTGTAGCCCCTTCGTAAGTCTTAGCTCCATGTTGAAGCACTGTTGTGCAGGCTTTCTGCTATCAGCTGTTACAGTTTGATCTCAATGCAGAGCCAAGACCACTGAGCCTTGTTCAGGGGTGAGTATGGGAGCCTTTAAAAGTGTCAGAACTTTCTCGTTTAGGTACAACAGAATGAGATTGCCGCCCGACTGAAAACTGGCTGGAATTCTATGCCTGGTGGTGGCAGAATGAGGCCAGCATTCAAAGAATCATGCAATCTATAAGAAGATGACTCCTTCAGCAAGGAAGGAAGTTAAATTCGGCCTAAAGGAGAAACAACTGGAAAGGAGATGTTTTATTTTGTGAAGCAGATATCAAACCATACCACCCACAAAGGAAATCTACATTAAAGAAAGTCATGTGATTAGGGGTTAAGAAACAGGGTGGGAATTATGATGCTGAACCATACTGTTATAAACTTCTGTTCCAGTTTGCAAAAGTTTTAATCTCAGGCAAATCCTATGTAAGTCAATGAATGAAATCTATTCTGTTACTTTCAAGGTGAATCTATCATTCATGACTATTTTTCCCCAGATTGTACTCGTTATCTTCTCGTGAAGTAGAATGGCCTCAGCTTAATTTAGAAAAGAGTGTGCAGAAATGTCTGATCATAAAGTTTTGCTTGGTGATGATTTTTGATTAACTGTGCCATACCAGCTAAATGCCATCACACTGTAGAATTAAATGTATTCTGTATTGTTCTCATCAGTGTGAATGGTTTGTACGTGATCTCCCACTCTGCCATGAAAGCTGGCTGGGTGACCTTGGGCCAGCCACACATCCTCAGGGAATTTCCCACACAAGTTTGGTGCAAACATAAAATGGTGGGGAGGAGAACAATACAAGCTGCTTTCAGTCTCCATTAGGGAGAAAAGGAGAATATAAATGAAAATAATAAATAAATGTAGGCTGGGTTGTGGGGTGAAGAGTAATGTATAAGACCATGTACAGGATATAATGTATAAGGCCATGTATAAGACCAAGAGTAATGTGTAAGACCATGTACATCAGTATATCTAATTCTCAGCATAACCCCATCTGTAGATACTTAAATCCAGAGACTGGGGCTGTGGGCAGACATGGGTTAAAAAAAGAAGCAGGACAAGGGGAAACCCTTATGGGACTTTCAGGAAAGGGGAAGATGAAATAGTGGGGGAGAGTAAAATGAGATGCTCCTTGCAAGTTCTTGTGGATCCCCCACTTGTAGTAATATATTTATTTAGCATTTATATAACCCTTTGAATGTTCAGAGCACTCTGTATACATCATCCCAGTGATTCTTCCAGTATCCCCATGAAGTAGGCTAACATTATTCTAATCATATTGCAAATGGTGGACTCAAGCTGAAAGAAAGGCCCCTAAAGAGTTGGTGGCTGAGACAAAATTTAACCCGGCAGCCTCCTGGATTAGAGCTTCTTCTCCTAACATTGTGCTACACTGCTTCCACTAGAACTGTATGGATAGCTCTGCACCGAATCCTCAGCTTTGTGCCTGTGGACGCACAGCCATAGTAGAAACCAATCAACCATGTGCCAGGCCACTGAAGATGGTAGCTTTACATAGCACTCATGTAACTACCGTTTAAAATGTTTGCCACCTCCTCAGTGCTGACCTGAATGCATGGCTCATGGTGTTTTTGCAAGGACATTAACTGAGCAGAAGAGGTCCCCCCAGGCAGGCTGATTAATGCAAATGCTTCTCCTGCCCATTAACTGCATTCTTTCTCTCCACTTTATCATACATCAGGTTGACTTAAATTAGTCTGGATGCAGACAAAAGTATGAAGTGATTGCTATGCAAAGCAGGGAAGCTCCTTCTACAACATCTTCCAGTTCACACATTTATCCTCCAGTCTTTTTGGTTTCCTTTCAAAAACTGAACACCAGTATTTAAACAGCTAAGGGACCAACTTTTTGATGCCCATTCGTGGTCACAGACAAGATTCTGGCAGTTACGTTTCAAGAACTGTTACCAACACCATCCCAGGGCCTGGATTAGAGCCCTGTCTACATGGGGGGGGGGGGGTGTTTCTATGCTGACCCTTTGGGGTCTTGGAAATGAGACTTCTCTTAAAACAGCAGGAGTGAATCAGTTGTAGATACACATCATGAAAAACCTCTAAAGAGGAATATGAATAGTATTATTTAGCATTTATATGGAGCTTTTGTTTTTCCCTAAATGGTCCAAGGGCTTAAACTCACACAATGAAGACCATCTGGTAAGCTTGCATATGATTTGAATCATAAACTTCCTGGCTGACGGGTGATTCGCTTAATCACTATGCCATTACATATCTTAAGAAACACACACATGCACACAATTATACCCATTCCATAAATACCAAAATACCCCCATATAAGACATTTGTTTTAAATAACCTATATTTAAAGTATTCAGAAACTTTCCAACTCAACTCCTAATGATCTCCTCCCATCTCTCTCTGTTCTGCATGAGCTCATTAACTGGTGTCTTCCTTCTCCAATACCTGTGCCATTTCTCAAGGTGCTTCCTAAGTCTGGAACAGCCTCCTTTTCCAAGTTACACTAGCTGCTTCCTCCTCTCCCCCTTTATGCCAACTCCTCTTTGGGAGCACTCATTTTTACAATACATCTTGCAATGAAAGGGGTAAAAACAATATTCTAAAATAAGCATTTATGTATTCTCTGTAAAGGTTATATGTATCCTGATCCAATTGGATTCTGTCCCATCCCTCCTGCAGGAATTATTAGTGCTGTCAGTGACATATATGGGGCTGCCCGTGTGAAGCTTCGGTGGCTGTACGCATAGCAGCCCAGTGTTGGTGTGCAGATGTATAAATAAATATATGTAGAACGGGGCAATCAATAATAACTGAAGGGCTTACCGGCATCTCTTTTTTTAAAAAAAGTCATGGTTCGTACATGTTTCATACATCAGAGAGCTTAAACTGGCGGCAGTTCCTTGTGAAATGCATTCTTAAAGCCAAATTTAATTTTGCATAGTATAAGAAACTGCCAAATTCTACCATCACTTGGTTTTCCCTTACCCGATGCATGTCAGTTCCTGATCTTTCCCCATAGTCCTGTTATCCACCCGAGAGTACCCAAAAGGCAGTGGGGAAGGTTGTGTGTGGAACAGAGGGCTTGCCCCATTTCCCCTTCCCTTCTTGCTATATGGGGAAATGCCACCACTCCAGCTCTGCCCTTTCTTTCCACTGCTTGAGATGCTGATAGAGGCATGTGTGTGTGTGTTGCTTCACATCCTCTTCTCCCTGGCCAGCTTAGTGGCTGTTGCCCAGTCCGGAGTTTCTGGTCTCTTTGTAGACAAGCAGCCAGGTACCCTGGGTGAAACATCACAACACAAGGAAAAGACCTTTGTTTACTAAAATATAATCATGATTCACTAGAGCACTGAAACACTGTATCAGAACACCTTCAGGGTATTACAGAACTAAGAAAATAAATAAAAACATTAGGCTAACTAGAAGTCAGTGGTGTTACTTTGACATTCCCTCCCACGGAGTAGACACAAGCCTGCTGGAACTTTGAAACAGAGGCTGGCCAAGACAGACCACTTCATTTCTTTTCTGTTCCCTGGTTCTTGGCTTGTGCCCATTCTCTGCAGTGTGTCAGACCTTTTACCTCTTCCTCTCCCAACTGGGAGGGGGTTCACTTTGACCTGTCCTGAAGCTGGGCTTGAGTCTCCATGTATGCTGCCCTCTACCCTTCTCCAGTCAAATCCAGCCACACTTCTTTGGCCCAATTCAGGTTATCCAAATAGACATTTATCTTGCCCCTTCCAGGCAGGTGGGCAAATGGTCATCTCTATCCTGTTTGTCTCCATAAAGGAAAACCCATCTCCTCTCAGCTTGAAATCTGAGTTTATGGTTCTATTCCAAGAACTAAGAAATGCTCAATAATTTCTAATGCATGATGAGTAACTGGATCACACACATTAAACTGTTAAGAGGTCCTGGACACTGAAGCACAACATTTGCCAAGAGGACTCTTGTTAAGCTGCATTCTTGACTTGGGTAACTCCATTGAAGTGCAAGCAAGACGTTGCCCAGGCTGCAAAAGATCAACCCCCTTCCCTACCAAATCACCAGTCTTCGGCATATGGATAACTTGGAATTTATTTGCAAAACCAAAGAAAATGTTGAAAGGGCCTGTCAGAAATACTGAGCTGTTTAGTGAAAACATGCACACAACACCTGGAATCCAAACACTAACAACTCTAAATATAATCAGGGTCAGAAGAATGTCGTGATGGACCTATGTCTGGTGAGTTTAAAAAAGCAACCACAGCTAAAACAATGTTCATAGCTATTAAAACTGCTAGAACTATCCAAAATGACTCACAAAGCTCCCGTTTTATGATACAAAAGATGTACATGAAATTTCAAATTTTATCTCAGTCTGACTGACCATATGAAGCTCTCCTTAATTTGGTCTATGCTATACAGCTGGCCACATTTCAAGCTGGTAGAGTGATTTTTTTTAAAAAAACATTTCCCCATTATGTTGTTTCCCCTCAGAGCTCAGGAAGTTTCTTTTCCCGACGTTCATTACTAGCTTTCCGTTGTAGAAGTCAGTATTTTGGAGAACGACAGACAGTAAGTCAGTCTCCATTAGATGGTTTGAAATCAGACCTCTGCAGCTGACAGTTACGATAAGCCTTGTTTCCTGGGCACACAGTACAAATATTCATAATGCCCATCACATGACATCATCACAGAATCCTTTTTTTTTTTTTGTAAAGAAATTTTTATTTTTCAAAAAAAAAAAACATCGAAAATAATACATTTAACCTTATACAAATCCCTTTTTCCATATTAGATACCATTTTGTTCTATTTGTACATTCTATTTTTATCTTGTTTTGGTGGTTTCCCACCACATCTGAAGCATAACACATTTTCCATTTTATTCAAAATAGTAATACTTATATCTATGTTTCGTTTCTGGTAACGGTTATATAGCTTTAAAATACTTATACTTATACACCAATTCTTATTTTCTATACTCTTATGTATTTCTAAATAAAAACAGTTTCATTGTCTAATTTTAACTAAAACATTCATATAATATATTTCTATTCCTTTATGCTATTATAACCATGTATAGATATAGTTTTTCATATCCCAATACTTTTCAACATATTCTTTCAAATCTTTCCAGTCTTCCAGAAAGGTCTCTGAGTAGAGATTATTCAATTTTCTAGTCCACTTATCCATTTCAGCCATATATAACAGTTTTTTCAACCATTCCCACACCTCTGGTATTTTTTCATTTTTCCAGTTTTGTGCATACACCATTCTTGCTGTTGTAATCATATACCATATTATTGTCCTTTTCTTTACATTTATCTCTTCTAGTTTAAGTCCTAGCAATAACATTTCAGGCAACTTCTTAAATGTACATTTCAAGATTTTTTCCATTTCTGCATGTATTTTTGACCAATAAGTCTTTGCTTTATCACAAGTCCACCACATATGATAAAAAGACCCTTCTTTCTTTTTACACTTCCAACATTTGTTAGACATATTTTGACCAATATTTGCAATTTTTTTTGGTGTCATATACCATCTATACATCATTTTAAAACAATTTTCTTTTAAGTTATAACACGTAGATATACTCATAGCATTTTTCCATAAAAATTCCCAAGATTCCATTTCAATGTCTTTGTTAAAGTTTATCGCCCATTTTACCATTTGTTCTTTTACCATTTCATCAGCATTAAACCATTTTAGCAAGACTTTATACATTTTAGAAATCATTTTTTTCCCACCTTCCTCCCAAACTTGTTCTATTTCATTATTTTTTTCCCTGAAACCGTGTTTTTTATCACTTCTATACAAGTCATATATTTGTCTATATCTTAACCAACCATAATCAAAATCAATCTGATGCTGCTCCTTCAGTTTGAAATCCTTGCCATGTCTTATTAATAAGTCTCCATACTTCAGCCAATCTTGTCCTTTATATCTTGATATTGGATGTAAGACTTCTGCGGGTACAATCCACATGGGTATCTCTTCTGAAAAAAAGTTTTTATATCTTGTCCACGTATCCATTAGTGTTCTTCTCAAATAATGATGTTTAAACATATTGTCCATTTTTGTTTTGCCATAATACAAATATGCCTGCCACCCAAATCTACAATCATGACCTTCCAGGGACAATAACATTCTATCTTGTAACATAGTCCATGCCCCTACCCAGGTCAAACATATTGCATCATGGTATAACCTTAGATTTGGTAGTTGAAACCCTCCTCTTTCTTTGGCATCACACATTATTTTCATCTTAATTCTTGGTTTTTTCCCTCCCCACACAAATTTAGACAGCTCCTTCTGCCAACATTTGAATGTTTTTACATCTTTCACAATTGGAATAGTTTGAAACAAAAACATTAATCGTGGTAACACATTCATCTTGACCACCGCAATTCTACCCAGCAATGACAAATTCAATACATTCCACTTTTTAATATCCTGCATAATTTGCAACCATAATTTTTCATAATTATTTTTATAAAGATCAATATTTTTCATAGTTAGGTTTACACCCAGATATTTTGTCTTTTTCACCACCTCACATTCTGTAAGTTTTTGTAACTCGTTTTGTTTCTTATTTGACATATTTTTGCACATTACTTTCGATTTGTTTTTATTTACATAAAATCCTGCTAAGTCACCAAACTCTTTTACTCTCTGTAACAAATGTGGTAATGTGGATAAGGGGTCTTCCACTATAAACATCACATCATCTGCAAAGGCCCTATATTTGAAAGAAAAACCTTTAGTTGTTAAGCCTTTAATATCTTTGTCTTCCTTCACATTTAAAAGTAGAACTTCTAAAATCCAAATAAATAACAGCGGCGAAAGCGGGCATCCTTGTCTTGTTCCTTTTTCAACTTTAAAATCGTCTGTCTTTTCAGTATTAATTATTATTGAGGATTTCTGTTCTTTATATATTGCTTTAATGAAGTTAAGCATATATTCACCGATCTCAAGATGTTCTAAAACTTCAAACATAAAATCCCAGTTTAAATTATCAAACGCTTTCTCCGCATCTAAAAAGAAAAAGCCCACTTCCTTGTCAGGATGTTTGTCGTAATATTCTATAGCGTCCACTACTACTCTTAGATTGTCCCTTATTTGTCGATTAGGTAAGAACCCTGCTTGTTCTGTTTGTATAGTCTCTTTAAGGTGCTCTTTTAGTCTATCCGCTATAATCTTAGCAAAAATCTTATAATCATTATTCAGTAAAGAGATCGGTCTATAGTTCTTAACATTGGTCAAATCCTGATTTTCTTTCGGGATCAGTGAGATGGATGCATCTTTCCAGGTTTCTGGTACCTCTCCAGTAACTCTTATATTGTTCATCAATAGCAGTAACACCGGTGAAACTGACTCCTGTAACGTTTTGTAGAACTTCGCTGTAAATCCATCCGGTCCAGGTGCTTTACCTAATTTTGAGTCATTTATTGCATTTTTGATCTCTTGTAATGATACTGGATTATTAAATAGTTCTTTAATTTTCTCTGTTGGTTTTGGTAGCTTTAATGTTTGCAGGTATTCTTTAATCTTTCTTCTGTCTTTGTTTTCCTTCTTAAAAAGTTTTGCGTAGTATTTAAAAAATTCTCTTTTTATTCCTTTGTTATCTATTATCTCAATATTATCTCTTATCACTTTAGTGATAAATTTATTTTCACGTTTTTTCTTTAATTGCCATGCTAAGTATTTTCCGGGTTTATTTGCACCTTCAAATGCTTTTTGTTGAAGTTTTTTTAAGTTCCAGTACATCTCCTGGTTCAAAATGGCTTTTGCTTGGTCTTGTAGCATCCAAATTTCCTTTTGCAGTTTCTTTTTCCCTGGTTTCTTCTTCAGTTCTTCTTCCTTTGTTTTAATGGCTTGTAAAATATTTTCATATTGCTCTTTTTTCTTTTTATTATCTTTAGCATTTAACGATATCAATAGTCCTCTCATCACTGCTTTATATGCATCCCATACGGTTTGAATTTTAACTTCTTTCTGCATGTTTACTTGGAAGTATAGGTCTGTTTCTTCAAGTAATTTTTTAATTATTTCTTGATTATCTAATAAGTCCTCGTTTATTCTCCATCTCTTTTGTTTTTTAATCTGCCCAGCTGTCCATAAACACGGATTGTGATCTGAGATTATTCTGGGTAAAATTTCCACTTTTCTTGTCTTAAAGGTTAGGTTAGTAGTCATCCAAATCATGTCAATTCTTGAATGTGAGTCATGTCTGTTAGAGTAAAAGGTAAAGTCTTTTCCTTGTGGGTTAGCTTTCCTCCAAATATCTTCCAACTTTTCTTGTTTTATCAGTTCAAAAAAGTTTTTTGGAAGCTTCCCTAATGTCTCATCCTTTCTTTTAGAGCGCCTGTCTAGTTTATTATCTACAGTTCCGTTGAAATCTCCTAACATCATAATTTGATCATAGTTTACATTGTCCAATTCCATTTGAAGTTCTTTAAAAAAAATTTCTTTAGCTCCATTCGGAGCATAAATGTTCACAATCAAAGTTTTCACTCCTTGCAGTAAAATTTCAATAGCTAAATATCTTCCATCTTTGTCTTTGAATATTACTTTGGGTTCCAAATCTTTTTTGACATATGTTACAACACCATTTTTTTTATTGCTTGCTAAAGAATAAAATTCTTCTCCCAATTTTTTCCTTATTAAATATTTATGGTCTTGGTTTTTAAGATGAGCTTCTTGCAAGCAAATTATATTACATTTTTGTTTTTCCAACCAGTGACCTACCATTCTACGTTTTTGGGGTGAATTTAGTCCATTTACATTCCATGTAAGTATTTTGTAATCCATTTTGATATATTCTTAAATATCTCCAAAATCGTCTTTATTCTCTCCCAGGAATGCATACATTTCTTCTGTGCTTTTAATCACCACTCTGGAGCTGCCATAATAAAAACTTAGTCCTTGAGGTATTTCCCAACGAAATCTGATTTTTTTCTCCTTCAGTTTATCCGTCAGACGCTTGAATTTTTTCCTTTCTTGCAGTATTGCTCTAGGCAATTCTTTCATTACTATGATTTTCTTTCCATCTATTACAAAGGGGTCAGTAAAGCACTTCCTGTAGATTTGTTCTTTTGTTCTTTTCATTGTAAATTGGACAACCACGTCTCTTGGTATGTTTTTGTCTCTTGCATATGTAGAATTAACTCTATAAACAAGATCCATGTGTTCTTTAACAACTTCTTCCTGTTCTTGTAAAAAATCTGCTATTGCTTCTTGCATTCTTGTAAAAATATCCTCATTCAATTTTTCCTCAATCCCTCGAAATCTCAAGTGGTTTTGCATATCTTTATAATGCATCATCTTTTCCATCCTCTCGTTCTCTCTCATTGTCTTATGGGTGTTTTCTTCCAGTTCTTTTACTTTAGTTTCTATATCTTGTGTTCTTGTGGATAATTTTTGAAATTCTGCTTTTAATTCCATGCAATTTTTATCTGCTTGAGCCGCTATATTATTCATTTTAACATTTACCTCTCCTATAGCGTCTAACATTTTCTTTTCCATTGCTTCCATAACAGCTAGTAGCTCTTTTTCTTTTTTTGCTGCCATTGTAGGAGAGGACCATGTGGCTGCTCTCGATCTTAGTCCTCGGTCCGTTTTGCCTCTTTAAAAGGATCGATTTTATCTTGTCTTCCAAATCAAACACCAATTAGTGCATTCAAACAAGCTAATCTTGCCAAGTCAAATTATGTTGGTTTCAGCCTTCTACGTTATATAATCTTTGAGATATTGCAGTTTAAAAATTTTATAAATCCAAAATGGCGGCCGCGACTTCTCTATGGTTAATGTCAAAGGTTATAGTCTTTTTACCTTGCTTCTGGCTTGCCGTAGTTTCCTTTTGTCCCTTCCTTTTCTTTACTTGTCTGCTCTCTGCACGTCACTTCCTGTTATGGTCTTTCTGGTCCGGCAGTATTTAGAGTCCCCTTTCTGGTCCGGCAGTATTTAGAGTCCCCTTTCTGGTCCGGCAGTATTTAGAGTCCCCTTTACCTTCTTCCGGTTCTTCTCCTTTTTCCTTCTTGTCTGCTCTTCTAGCCGTCACTTCCTGATTCAGTCCTCACGTCTTAATCTCGCGATGCTTGGTTCCCTTCTCCCTCTTTGTCTCGCGATGCTTGGCTTCCCCTCCCAACTCCTTTTAACCGCAGGAATGTTAAACAACTTGTTTTTTTGGCTTTTTAAGTTCAAATTCGGTTTTTTAGCACTTCAAAACTGCTCTCATCCAATCAACATCAGTCTATTGCTTCACCCGATCTGTTTTTCATCTTTCAAAACGCGGCAATGGTAAGGCAAAAAACTTTTTTCCGTTACCTTTTGTTGTTACTTCGCTTCAGATGTGGTCCCAACGTTTAAACTTTGTCTTCTTTGTTAAGGAATCAGGGGAATTGGAGGTTTTATGCTGAATTTTTCAGCTCAGCTCGGCTCCTTAGAGATACTCGCAAGAATCCTCTTCGGCTGCAGTGCTCAAGGTGTCGGAAAAGTCTCCTCCGAGACTTTCCCTTCACCGAGGTTGCTCAAACCTGGATTATATTGCTTGCTGGTCCTCACACTACCTGTGTGAGGTTGCGTCGGGTGGATTAACCCACCCAAGCTGTCAGGAAGAGCCGCTGTCCGCCTTGCGCATTTGCAAAGCGTGTCAGACCTCCATTCTCCCAACTGGAAACCCTCCATCATCACAGAATCCTTGAGGTGAATACCCATCTCAACGCACGGACTCATTAGATCTCTCATAACTTTTCTAAATGAGCAGATGTGTCATGTGAAAACAGAAATCTCCCTATGGTTACTGGATCATCTAGACTGGACCTTCCTCCGAGTCACAGCATTGTTCCGTTCAGACCAGCTCTGACCAGGGTCTCGAGCAGCAACATCCTTCAAAATGGATTTAAAACCGTAGCATTCAGCAGATGCTACCCCAAATCCTTTCAAATGGAGACGCCACTGTTGGAATCTGTGTCTTTCTGTGTGTCAAGTAGGCGTTCTGCCACTGTTCTAGGGAGCAACTAATCCTTGACACCTCCCCTGGCTTTCCGCACCACATGGCACCATGGCAAGCATGTTCCTTCTATCTTGGCCCTGGTGCCAGATGGAGGAGAAATGCAAGAAAGCCCAGCAGAGCAACGATGCTTTTTGACTGGCTGGCACCTCCTGATTGTTTTGGCTTTGACAGGCACACAAGATGAAACTTCATAACCTGTCACATTATTTGATGCAAAGTAATGTCAAAGTGTAAACACTTGACTATTGCCTGCCAACTGTCTAAAATTTTCAGATACTGAGTGCTATTTCATACCAGATCAAAGACTGTCAAATATCAATCGCAAATATCAAACCATGAAACCATTTCTCAACAAACATAGAAAATATTTGGCAAATATCCGGCATTCAGAGAATACTCAACATCAAAATGTACGTAAATTTTGATGAGAATGTTTTGGGATCACATTAGTTTCTGAGCCAGGGGGAAAAAACCCACACTCCCCTGCTGTAACTACAATTTTTTACTTATTATTATGTGCCAATAGGGCAGACATAACATGCTGTGTGGGGTGTCATTTATGCTAAGAGGTGCGGGATACTGAAGCTGGTTTGCAGGGCACACGCTCTGCCCCCAAGCTATGGATCTTCTCTTTCATTTTATATGTCAGTGTACAGAAGGAGGAGGAGGAGGAGATTAGATTTATACCTTGCCCTTCACTACCTAAGGAGTCTCAGAGTGGCTTACAATCCCTTTCCAGTTTGGTGTAGTGGTTAAGTGTGCGGACTCTAATCTGGGAGAACCGGGTTTGATCCCCCACTCCTCCACTTGCACCTGGCTGGATGGCCTTGGGCAAGCCATAGCTCTGTACCAGCTGTTCTCTCAAGGACAGCTTGGGAAAAAGCTCTCTCAGCCCCACCTACCTCACAGGGTGTCTGTTGTGGGGAGGGGAAGGAAAAGGGAAAGGAGTTTGTAAGGGGAAGGGAAAGGAGTTTGTAAGCCGCTCTGAGACTCCAAGTGAGTGAAGGGCGGGGTATAAATCTAATCTCTTCTTCTTCTTCTTCTTTCCCTTCCTCTCCCCACAACAGACATCCTGTGAGGTAGGTGGGGCTGAGAGAGCTCTTTCGAGGACTGTTCTTGAGAGAGCAGCTCCGAAAGAACTTATGACTGACTCAAGGTCACACCAGCAGCTGAATGTGGAGGAGTGGGGAATCAAACCTGGTTCTCCCAGAATACAGACCATGCTCTTAACCACTACACCAAACTGGCCCATAAACATCTATGGTCACCCCACCAGGCCTTGTGGGTCCTAACAGTCACCTATGCTCCAAGCTGCATTTTTACAGAAATGTGATTCATTTTTAACTGTACTAGTTCACAGCGTAGCTGAGGGTAGAAGTGCATCCCTGAATGCTCCCCCTCAGCATTTAACCAAACCACTGTGCTATACAGAGCCATGATTACAGCTTAGCTGGAGTAGCTCTTGCTTACCTGACCCGGAAAGAAGATCCTCTTCCAGTTATGTCAAGAGGAATTCTGTCAGGGCGGTAAAAGGTGCAGGGAGAACACTGCCACCTGCTGGTAGTTGTGGGTTCTAAGGGGGCTGTTCTGCTAATCCTGAATTTGCTTGGGAAGGACACAGAAGTGTTTCTTTCTCAACAGTGCTAGCCAAACTGTTTGGTAACTCTGCAGTGACCATTATCTTATCCAGGCTGGGCAGTGAACAGATGCTAGTTAGGATGATGATGATAATCTATACATATGAACATGGAAATCATGTATATCATGAAAAAGTTCATGACATTGAAATATTTGGCAACGATTTCATACCGATAATGGTCGACTCAGGGTTTTTGTTTTTTTTTTAAAAAAAACCTGGTGCTGCCTCTCCTTTCAAGTTTGTTTTGTACTGCGGCAGACACCAAGATGCAAAACATGTGTGAACTTCACGGTTGAGCTGGAATTTGATCCCGTGTCTCCCTGGTCCTAGCCTGACACTCTAAATCCTTACATCACACGGTCTGTATTGAAATGAATAGGGTTATCCCCTTTGAGGGGGCATTACAATGCACCAGCACAACAACAGTCTGCTGAGATTATATGTCAGCAGGAACTTTTGCCCACTCTGGGCATAGAGGCCCCCTGCATCCTCATCAGAGCTGCACCATCTATCAGCGGATGTGACCACATTTCCCCCTCCTCAGCCCCCATAGGAATGGAGAGAGAAACTGCTTTGACTCCCGTGGTCTGTGACTATTGTGGCTGGGTCCTGACCCACCCTAACAGTGAAGCATCTGCACCAAACCCTGCTGTTCCCTCTGCAGCTTTCCTTTTATCCAGACCAGCCATGCTCTGCCAGCCTTCTGCCCCAGCAGCAGCTGAGTCTGGCTGCCTTCTTTTGTGGGATGTAAAAAGAAGGGAGATTTTCTAACACTGCATGAAGCTGCTTTATGTAGGGTCAGACCACTGGTCCATCTGCACTCCAGGGTGTAAACCCAGAACCTTAGGCAAGTAAAGCCCTTGCTCTGTCTCTATAGCTCCTTACCATAATCATTCACTTACATGAGGACAGCAAAGAAATTCACTCCAGAGACATGAAAAGCATAGGGGGGGGGGGGGGAGAGGCTACATGTGCCTTCTGTCTCTGTTGCTTGCAGCTGCTGAGAATCAAACCTTCCCCTTCATCTGCACAGCCTCTCTCTTGGGTTCTTTCTCATGCTGCGGTGATGGATTGTTGAGCACATACAGATTAAGTTATGCAAAGAGATTTTCAAGTCATGAGCCCTTTCTTCCAGCACATGTTAAATGACCGAAACAGCAGTAGATGACACTGAATTGTTATTCATTTATCTGCTGAGCGTGCTCTCAGTATTTCTTCCTTAATCAGAAAATTACTTTATTGCAGGGTTGTTTTTTTTAAGAAGTACTGATATGCCAGTGAGGACATACAGGAAGCCACCATCCTGTTCCGCTGAAAAGCTAACCAAGTATCTGAAGTGCCTTCAAGGGAACAATATGAGTCTGTTAAATGCCACAGTTGTCTTCTGCATCAAAGGACTGAACACGGAGAGGCTGTGCAGAAAATCAGATTGAAATTGTTCCGCACAGCTAGGTGCAATTCATGAATCTCAGCTGGAAGTTAGCTTTACCCCAGAAAAGAGTTCAGGAACTCATGTTATACGTCAAACATAATGTAGCAACGTAAGTTTGGTGATGGGCATTATGAATTCCAATCTATAGCCAGGGAGAAATAATTTCTTAAGGAAACCCAATAGATTTGAACACTGATCAGCACGTCTGAACAGATGTGGAAGGAAAATCATTTGCTGAAAGTTATCGACTTTTGTTGGGACACAGATCTGGTGCTTCGAGTCTGAACTTCCTTCTAAAGGCATACTATTATCCTAGCTCTCCGTTAAACTGACCATGCCTCTCTCAGATCTGGCCCAACCACCTAAGAATTCCAAGGCAGCATGATCTTCAGGGGCCATTATTATGTAATAGATCTGTTCTTCCACCACGGAGATCAGAGCAACATCCTTCCCTCCCAAACCTCAAAACAACCCTGGTTAGGCTGAAATACAGCAAGAGCCACTGTGGTGTGGTGCTTAGAGCGTAGGACTGGGATACGGGAGACCCAGGTTCAAATTCCCATTCAGCCATGGAGCTTGCTGGGCGACTTTGGGCCAGTCATCATCTGTCAGCCTTCCTTTTCTTACAGGGCTGTTGCGTGGAGAGAACGGAGAGCCATGTATGCTAAGCTCCTTGGGGGAAGACCAGGATAAAAACACACTAATGTAGATCAGCAAAGTGACCAGACTCACAAAGTCACCCAATGAGCTTCCTGGTAGAATGGGGATTTGAACTCCAGTCTGCTCAGTCCTAGTCTGACACACGAACCACACCGGCCAGGGATACAGCAATAGAAAGGCTTATTAGGATGCAGCCAAGGGAAGCATGTGCAAGTGCACAGTTTGAGAAGCGTAGCTCAGATCACCTTTGCCACACCTCTGGGATTACACACTGCTTGGCCAAACAGAGTTGCAACTCATGATCCCAGGGGGTGTTGCAAAGGATGGTGGGACGTAACTCGCAAGTCACATTCTGTGCTGTCTTGTGGGAATCTATTGCTCACTCTTCTAGTTGTATTTTTCTCCCTCCCAACAACATAACATAATTGTTATATCAACAACATAATTGCCCTGCCAGTTACAATATTTCATTATTATTTGGTACCTGAACTCAGTGAACCAAAATACCCCTTTCTGGGAGATCATAAGCAGTGGTTTAAAACACTTAATGAAGAAAACTGGGCAGGACAGCATTGGATGACATATTTATTTCTGCCATGTTGTACTTGTGGAAAAGACTGCCGATTACAGACTCCTTTTTCCCACCAGAGTGGAGCAGTAGAGTAGATGCATTTCTGACACAAAACACTTCCCCTGCACTTCCTGGCACATCAGCCACCTACATTCAAGAGAGGTCCATTAAATGCAGAGAGATGGTCACGTCACTCTGAGGCTCCATGGTTACAGTGCCTGCAAACTGTCACGAGGACTACTCGGCTGGAAGATTTGCCCAGCGCTCATTCTGCAAAGGATAGAAGTTTCCATGAAATGTGTGGATGTCAGAGATCCCTTAAGTTTTGTGCCTCTCAAGAGTGGCCCCATCTACCACACTGTTCTTCTGACGTTTGCCCAGGGAGACTTCTTCATTCCTTGGGCTGCCTTCACTTCGTTCCACTCCAGCTTGACATCAGGGACTTCATCCTCAGGCTCAGGGTCTTCCCTGAGGACCCCTTGGGGTGCAGCAACCACGATGGGCAGGGGGCCACATTCCTCACGAAATTCTACCACATAGAGGCTTTTCTTATTGGCTAGAGCTTGGTGAGTTTCCTGTATAGGCAAGATAAAAGGAGACAGTTCTAGGCTAAGAGGAATTCCCCTTATCCAATTCCAAACCTAGCCCGCTGACCAATCTTGATGTTTTGTATTCCTAGCTCCAGGTAAACAGACATGTTATCTTTTTCCTAAACAAAGAGATGATGCTTTTAGGATCCAGGAGAGCAGCTTTTGTGAAGTAGGCACTTTTGTGAAGTAGGCACCTGCTGAAGGTAAAAGCCCTGCCTACAACCCCCTCCTTTTAAACCATGCTTAAAGATGACCTCCTTTCCCTTCCATCTCTTTAGCCAAGTAGTTTCCCTATCATGTGCCTATAAGGCCCCTTTCCACCTTAAGAAACCCTCTTCTAGCCTGCACGCTACAAATGAACGACATACAGCCCTTTCAATACTAATTTTCCTGTTTGGGCAGGAAAAGATACGACACTGTTCTGCAAATCTTTCCTAGCACAAGGTCAGGAAGAAAACAACCTATGTTTTTGGCACTGGAGATAAACTAGTGATGGAATCAAATTGCCCGTTCCGTACGCCAGTTATGGAGGGGGGAGACGGGCAATATGATGAAGTGGAGCTTGATCTGCTTTGTGATTTCCTTCAAGTGTCCTTGGATTAAAAGAATCCCCCCCCCCCCCGGCCTCTGAAGGCCTGGCAGCAGGTGTCCCACGCCTGCTATCTCACTGCCTCCAGACAGCCTTACCAGGGGAGAGGCATCATTGACGCTCTTCCTCACCCTTCCAATGATCACAGCTCACCACTTCTGCCACAGAGCTCAGATAAGCCTGGAGTGATAGACAACCTTCAGTTCTGGTGGCAGGATCATGATTCATGGAAGGGAACAGAGTTTACTCCTGTGGCTCTAGGGGGTAAGCCCTATACATCTGGCAGTGGCTGCCAAATAGTCCCCGCTCTTTCCTGCTTCCCCACATTGCCTCAGCCACGTATTCATGGCTCATGTATGACTTAACATCACATAAGGCTCCAAATATTTCTCAAATATACAATAGTCTTCAATACAGGAATCACAAAAAATGCCATGAGTAGGCTGGAGATTTAAAGCAATATCTCACATTTTCTCTCTGAAACTCCCAAAAGCAAATTTCACAATTCCAATGGACTGAAAAACATGATTTTCAAACATACATGACACAAAGCGATTGCATCCACTTCTTGAGACTTAAGATAGACAATATAAAGCATGTTGCAATCAGCAAGTAAATCCAGTCCCTGGGACTTGAAACAGACAGTAAGAATAAGCTGCAGTCAAACTCATCCTCCAGCCTACTCATGACAATTTTTTGAAATTCATTTGTATATTTGAGAAATATTTGGAGCCTTATGTGATGTCAAATCATACATGATTTACGTTTATTCATCTATTTCCTTAAGTCATTGTTAGTTACTTGTTCATGGTTGGCTGTGCTAGGTCCCAGGCTGGTCTTGCGCTTGTCTTGTGCTCCTTCTAGTTTCATTAAGCCCGCGCTCCTTCATGAAGAAGAGCCATGCTGGGGCTGAGGTTTATAGCCAGGTTATGCATGAGAACACAATTCCTATAGTGGGCCCTTTTGTGCACAAATGATAAGGGTGAACAAATGTAACCGGGGCAAGCTTTCACCCAAGACTGGTGTACTGTATTTAACCTCTCATATATACATGGCTCGTATCACGTAAGTTTTCCCAAGATCCCCAGCATTCCTCAGTTTTATCTTCTGAAGGCTGGTACAGTTGCCCTGCCTCCAATGTCTTAACCAGGGCTCATTTCGTAGCAGGAGCTCCTTTGCATATTAGGCCACACACCCCTGATGTAGCCAATCCTCCATGAGCTTACAGTAGCCCCTGTAAGAAGAGCTCTGTAAGCTCTTGGAGAATTGGCTATATTAGGGGTGTGTGGCCTAATATACAAAGGAGCTCCTGCTACGAAATGAGCCCTGGTCTTAACCATTGTTCAGGGATCAGGAATCTCTATGGGGCTCTTGTGCACCCTCCCCACTCACCTTTTCTCTTACTGATTGGCCATGGCTAAGACGGACATTAGCATCAGTCTTTATCATGACTAGGATGCATTCCAACCCTGGTTTCAAAACCTTGGAGAGTATCAACTGTGGCTGTTAGTTGCTGGCATTTTAACCCTGGTTAAAGCTGGCAGAATGAAAGTGGGAGAAATCTGTCTTGGGCTGAGGAGGGAATGTGCAATCACACCGCCATCCCTTCTCCTATAACCACGGTTATGAGGCTGGGAGCACCACACATACACTAGGCTGCTTTCTGGTAAGAAAAACTGGAATTTTAGAACCATTTCTGACTTTGAATTTCAAATATTTAACACCCCCCACCAATGCTGGCACAGGGAATGGTGACAATTCATAACATCTCTAGACTATGACTGCCTACGGACCACTGGCTATAAATCCAGCTCTTGCAGTTCAATAAACACAGCCTGCAGTTGCCAACTCTGTAATTTACCTGTTTTGATAATCCCTTGAAGAGTGCTTTGGTGAGATTCAATAGATTACCAGACCCATAAAGTTTGGCGTACATGTCTTTAATCCCAATCAGTTTGCACATAGTAATGATAGCTCGGTGACAGCGAAGTCCATGTCCTGCAAAGGGAAAAGGGTTGTTGTTAATTAATTATTATTAGCATTTACCATCAATGTGGAATTAATATGGTGAAGCTGAAATTCCATAATTCTGATCTATTTAACACAATCTACAGCTGTCCAGCCCCAAGACTCTTGTACATGTTTCTGGCTCCTAGCTAGATGTGGCAAGAGCCAATGCATTGTAGCGTGTAGTGGTTAGAGGGTATTAATGTAAATAATGTTTGGTTTTCATCAGGCCCTGATGACCCTTGAGTCCCTATCACACCAACCTTCTGCCAAACTTCAGAGATTAGTCATTCCAGCTAATCTAACAATCTAGTTACTTTCCTTTAATGCAAATTGTAACTCATGCCTCTTAAATATATTTCTTGTGCTGCATAAGCCTCTGGCATGATGTGCACTGGTGTCTTCTTCTCTGTTCATGCTAGATTATCACTAAGGGGTTGGGGTGGGTGTGGGTGTCTGTGCTGAAACAAATCTCAAATTCTATAAACTTCCAGGTGAAAAAACCTACCCCAGTACGGCAAAGACTGAATGCATGCAAGCGTCTTTTTACAAGTACAGAATGTGAGATGTTCAATGGTTTTCTGATCAAGAAACCTTTCCTTCCAGTCCTGTCTGGGACACACCATCAGTTGCAGATGGTCTTAGAAGGAAGTTTTCTTTCTAGCAGGAAAAACAGACCCTTTAAGGATGGCTGCATAAGAGCCTGAACACTGAAGAAGAACTCAAAGAGCTGGGACTTTTGATTGAGGAGAAAGTTAAGAGTTTTCAGGGATATGAAAGGAGTATTTGCCATGGCACTGCTCAAGTGACGTCGGTTTCTGGAGTCTGATGGAGGGGGATATGTGTCTAGCCTTGAAAAGCACTAGTTGCTGCTTTGTTGCTAAGCAAACCTTTGCAATTAATTCTTTTCCATTTCAATCTGCTACTTGCTCAAAGCTTTTTCTTCTGCAAAAATTGGCCTCCATGGTATATATAAAGAGCAGGCTGGATCGACTCTTATCAACCCTTTGCTTTCTGGCAACTCACTTCCACCACAGAGCAGGAATATTTTATGTATTTATTTAATTTAATTTATACCCCATCCTCCCCACAAGCAGGCTCAGGGCATAAAGCTTCTCCATCACTTTAAAGCCCCCAGAATGAAAAAAGGACAGCATTTCATGCATTGGTATTACTTTTTAATGGTTATGTAGTGTGGTAGGTATGATAATGTTGGTAACATGACTGTTCATCTCACAAGCCAAGGTTCAATTATGGGCCACAGGAATGGAAGTTCACAGTCATGTAAAGGACAAAGCCTGGCAACCAGGGATACTGTAGGGTGGTAAAAGCTAAAATAGCTGGATGGAAGACCACTGAGGGCTATATATAAGATTACTCAAGGAGGGAGGTGCAGAATGTAAGTGTAGCAAAACACTATGACGTTTTTGCTCAAACAGACTAACACAGCTACATTTTTCTTGTTCATCAAGATTCTGTTTTGTTTTTTTTTTAAAAAAATCATTTATGACTCCCTAGAAGGCATTTGGCATTTTTACTACCTGAAGCTGCAGACTGCACCAATGATCTGATTATTGACTCCTAAAAAAAAAACTTTTAATTCTTACTGCTTTTAGTATAATATCCTAGCATTTTGCTGTATTTATGATTGCTTTCTTTTGGTATTGGCTGTAGATAAATGATATTCTAGACTAAGTGATAACAGCGTGTCAGAGATGCAATCCAAACGAAGCTCCGCAAGGCTTCATGGTGCACACAAAGCAACACTGGAGCATGGATACCACCATTTCAGAATGCTCTGGCATAAAACAGGAAACCTCAGTTTGATGTACAGAGCAGCCTCTAATGCACAGAAGCCTCTTGTTTGGAAAGAGCTATGCACATACCGCCTCTGACAATGTGGAAAACAACCTCCTTCATCTAAACACACATTTTATGTCCTGAACGTATCTGGGGCAACAGTTGATGGTTTCCAATGCAAATTGAGCAATTTCTATCCAGTTTGAGATAATCTACAGAAATTTTATCTTGAGCTGGACAGAAAAAGTGACAAGTCCAAAACAGAATACTCGGGACAGCTAACAAAGGAAACTCTAAATAAATAGCTTCTCAGAGATCACTCAGACGTAATTATGTCAAAAACGATTCTGCCTCTGAGCATGAAATCAATACTTTCTCAAAATGGCAGAACAAATGGCTCTAGATGGTTATCACACGTTTTTCAATTATAAGGGGGGAAAGAAAGTGGGGAAATATTAGTGCAGCAAAGGCTGCGGCTTGCTAATAGATTTCTTTCCCACCATTTACCGAGCACCAAGCTTGCCTGGCAGAATGAAATAATCTTGAAGAGCTGTCTTAATGGCTTATTAATAAAACGCATTAGATCACAGTTGGGTTTTTAAAATATTTATAGGGCCGAGTCATGTGAAGCAAGTCTTTGTTGAACCGCTTAAGAGGGCTGTTTCATTCTAAGTAAAAGCCATAGTAAAATATTTTCGTTTAATGAAAATGGATCGTAATACTGTGGCAAAATATCAGTGTAATATTCTGGGAAAAAAGGAGTGTTCAGCTTATCCCCTAGCCACTCAAACACATCAGCTCTGTCTGCATTTAATTTTCTTTAAATATAGTCAGGGCTGAAAATTCTTCACTCAAACCATCCACATTCTGCACCAAGAAGTGATGCATTCTGCAATTACACAGCCTTTTATTCTACATAATTTATTCTGGTTTCACTATTCATGGGGAAGAGCATGAAATTGAAATCCAGTCACTGGAAATCTTATGCAGCCACCTCTCTGGCTGAAAAGATTTTAGCAGGCAATATGAACACACATTCAAGGACACCTTCGCAGCCATAGGGGCTAAAAACTGGCTTCAGAACACGCCCCCCCCCCCCAATGTTGCGCTCCTCAAGGGCCTAGATGCGATCAATATTACAGACCATCATTTGTTTGGTGTGTTGGCCTAGGACTGGGGAGAACCAGGTTCAAATCCCCACTCTGGGCCAGTCACATACACTCGGCCTAATCTATCTCACAAGGCTGTTGTAAGGGTACAGTGGAGGAAAAGAAAACAATGAACAATGTAATTCAATCACCCATTGGGGAGAAAAAGTAAGGTATAAATCAAGTAAATAAAAAAGTACATAAATGCAGCCCCAGTTTGGATTAGGGAGTTTTACACTTTCATTAGGTTTCACTAATCAAGGCAATTGTCTTTCGTTTGTCTTGATGGATGGGGGGAGGGAAATTCCTGGGGATGTTTGTGAGTGCTTGAGTGTGTGAACTGTTTGGCCGCAGATGCTGTAACTCTTCTTAAGATGCCTCCCTTCTGCCAGGGATGACCTTGAAGCCAAAGCTGTGCCTGTTTCGCTATTTTAGATTAGGGATTCATGTATTGGGGGTTGGGGTTGGGCAGGGACATAGAAGTGTGAAAGTTAGGCAGGCTGACTGCCAAGTGTGATTGGTGCATTTGAGGGGGGCCTTGTTCGAATTGTCTATGTCTTTGGATTTTTCTGCCAGACCCTCAGTTCTGACATGGTACAGGTCTGTCCTGGAACATGATTATTTCTCAGTAAACAAATCACTGAAGATAGAGTGTTGTTGAGAGTAACTTTGTCCAGGAGCCTGACAGCAGCCCACACCCTGGTTATAAGCATTTTAAAAGGGAAAACGTGGCAGGGTTCAATCTACAGAGCAATATCTGTGACATCATTATTATAAGCAACAATACATCCACCTCCCTCTTCCAAAATACTTCAATTACAGCTACTAACTACAGTCTAAGCTCAGTTTAGTGTGGACTTTTACCTGTCGGGCTTAACTTCAACGAGAACTGCTTCCAAGTTCTTTTACTTACCCTTGTTTTTCTTTTTCATCCGGAGGGTTGTTTTTTTAAATGAAACTGCAATATCGTGATAAACTAGAAGCAGAAAGGAGAGTGTTATGGAATAATACCTGCTAAATACGATGATTCCCCAGCTAAGCTAAATAAAAGCTCATCACTGGATGAAATCTCTCTTTAGGAGAAGCGCAGGCTACAAATGCTTTAAATAAGTAAATCTGGAGAAAGTTCTGCACAGTGAAACTTCACTGATTTCAATAAAAGCGAAGCATTTCCACATATCGTACATTTCCTGCTCAGAAAATACTCTACAGTAGGATAGAGGCAGTATTGCAGCACATCAGCTTCTCAATGGTGAAACATGACCATGTGTTATTGCCTTCATGGAAATACTTTTCATGCTGGAAGCATGTCAGGTGCGAAGCAACTTTTAATATTGTTTTCTGATCTGATGTAACTATCTTCCTCTCTAGGCCAATGCAAAAATATTTGGAATAACATAACACGCATGCTCACACAAACACATCTAACTTCAGCCTGGTCTAAACACGCACAGACAGCTCTTGATTTCCCATCCCTTGAGTCCATCAAGGCCTGACAATTGGATGTATGAACTGACCTACCTACATTTGGGATGTGTTTTCCTTGTGCGCTCAAGTACACTTAAGCTGCCAGGAGTTCCAATGTCTCATGTTGGTCCAAACCTTTGGCGCCAAGGCATTGAAATACACACTTTTGAAGAAATCAGAAATTTCACATACACAATTGGTGAAGGAGAGCAGCTAGCAGGCACTTCAAATTTCCAACTGACGAACAACAGAAAGAGTCTTAAGAGTCTAATACTCACTTGTGTGGTCTTCGTATCTTTCAATATAGTGTAAATAGTGAATTGCTTTGTTCTTTGCCTAGAAGGAAAGCCCAAGAACAGTCAATTTACTATTTCAATTTCACAACTAATCAAATTAAAAAAGGAGGAAGCATTAAAATAAAGCTAATTTTGCCAGCAATGTGCTGTACTGAAAACTAATTAGCTTAATAAACTAAAAGGGATTCTAAACAAAGTTATAAAGTGCCACCTAACTGTGCTTAATCCAATCTAAAAAAAAAAAAAATCCACGCAAGTTACCAGCATGCCTTCCCACTCGTGCCAAGCCAGTTACTTGTGGATAAAAGAATCAAATTTTCCTAAGGTTTTCCCCTGATGCTTCATCTGGAGGAGATAAGTTTGGGCCAGAGTCAACCAGCCCAGGGGCCCTGTCTCAGGAGCGGAGTACCTTCTTTGCGCACAGAAGGTGCCAGTTAAGTGATCTCAGGAGCCAGGAGAGACCTTCCTCTGCTTGAGGCTCTGGAGAGCGGCTGCCATTCTAAGTAAGTAGGAGTTAAATGGGCCAATGAGCTGACCTGGTATAAAACAGGCAGGATACACACCAAATCTGAACGCTCCAGGGAACACTACACTGTGTCCTGTGCACTAGGCCTAGACAGAATACAGACACTGAGAGCAGAGACAGTAGCTCTCTTTCTCTCTCTCTCTCTCTCAGTTGGTGGGGTAGAGAATGGGTCTGGGCCGTGGCAACTGTCCAGACACGACCCACTTCTGATGCCAAGCAGAGCTGGCCCTTTTCCCTTCTGTGCCAGCAACAGCCATGGATACAGCTGCATCTGTGCTGAGGACCTTACAGAAAGGGGTATTCCCATGCAGTCACGAACAATCTTTCATGCAGTCATGAACAATCTTTCTCTTAAGGGGCATTTCACAAGCGGTTTGTAATATGGCATGGGGGAGGGTTCAGCTGTTCACAGAAAATAAATACATTAAAAAATTGTTGAGGAAAACCTTTGCATGAACCTAAACAGCTCTTTGGCTGTTGTCCCACATGAAGCAGCTGGGGACAGGACTGTGTAGAAATGCAGCTTTGAGTAAGGGGGACTCGTGGGGAGAGACACTCAGAAATGCTTTTCTGAGCCAAAAACATGCGCTTCAATGGGGGAGCTTCAATGGTCGCAGCAAGATCTGTTTGGCACATCCCCGCAGCCTGGGACTCCATGAACTGTGCGTGTGGAAGAGTGGCAGAGACAACAATGGGAAGGAGGTCAGAAGTCTCTGGACAGGAGGAGGCATCCCATACGGAGGAAAGCCTGAACAATATTCAAACTTCACAACATATAAACGAGCAGAATTTAATTATCATAGACTGAAGTTTATTTTTTTAAGATGACTTACTTTTCGTAATGCAGCCATCCTGTCAGTTGCTCTTCCCACTGCGAACCCTGAGGGACACAAGTAGATTGGTTGGCAAGCAGGAACCCTCCAACTGGAAGCCGGCAAAAATATGCAGTTGTCTCCATGCTTCGTCCCCATCAATAATACCAGCAAACGTGTCACGTGGTGCTCTCCCATATTTTGCTTTGTTTCCCTTAATGACTCCAAGACACGAGGAGACACAAATCTGTCTTCTGGCTTATTGTTATTCTGCCTTTCTCTAACGGGCTCGAGATGGTGTGCCCAGTCCCCACTCCTCTGGTTTTATCCTTCCAACAAGAGGTATGTCTTTCCTCAGGGCTCATTTCGTAGCAGGAGCTCCTCTGTATATTAGGCCACACATCCCTGATATAGCCAATCCTCCAAGAGCTTACAGTAGTCCCTGTAAGAAGAGCTCTGTAAGCTCTTGGAGGACTGGCTACATCAGGGGTGTGTGGCCTAATATGCAAAGGAGCTCCTGCTATGAAATGAGCCCTGTCTTTCCTTGCTAAATGTGCACTGAAGCATATTTCCCAAGTAAACTGCTGACATGTTTTTTAAAAATCCATTTTGCCAGGGCTCTTTTTTCAGAAAGTTAACCCCTGTATGTGGCAAAGGCAACAGTGCCCTTTAAAGTCAAGAGGTTTTAAGGACATAAGAAGAGCCCTGCTGGATCAGACCAGTGGTCCATCTAATTCAGCATCCTGTCTTACACAGTGGCCAACCAATTTCTCTTGACGTCTAACAACAAGGCATAGAGGCTGAGACCTTCCACTGATGTTGCCTCCTGGGTCTGGGATTCAGAGGTTTAGTGCTTTAGTCACCACGGTTAGGAGCCACTGCTAGACTTATCCACCATGAATCTGTCTACTTCCCCTTTAAGGCTGTCTGTAACCATGGCCATCATTACATCCTCTGGCAGAGAATTCCACACTGCAATCACTCATTGTGTAAAGAATTTATTTTTGTCCATCCTGAATCTACTGCCCATCAGCATCACTGAATGTCTTCAAGTTCTAGTATTTTGAGACATGGAGACAAGAAGCAGACTTCTACTCGAGGGGGGGGGGGGGAGGCTTTCCTCCTACCTATAAAACATGCATGATAAGCTCAGTTGTCATTTTTAAAAGTCTGAACAAGTGCCCATGCAAGCTAACAAAACAAAATGACTGATTAAAAAACCCTGTGTGTATAAATGCACAGCAACAGTTCCAGTCCACAAGCTCTTTGATTCCTCCTCCTCCAAGCATCCTAGGTGTGCTGTTCACTGGCAGGAGTTTTCTGCTATTGTCAGGAAGTGAAGAGCTGCACTCACGGGGCAGCTGCATGAGCCTAACAGCACATATCAGCATGGGCGCTCAGTGGAGGCAGGAATGGTGGTAACAGTGGGGGCAGGTGGAACCGTAACAGTAGTAATAGAAAAATCCTAACTTTAAAATCAAATGTTTTGAGTGTTCAATGCACATTTACACACCCACATACACATATAGAGTCTCAGTCTGTCTCACAACAGCCCTTTAAGATAAGTCAGTGCTATTATTCTCATACTGCAGAAGAGGAGTGAGGCTAAGAGAGGGATTTCAACAGGGACTTCAAGCTAGCTCACTTTCTTAGCTGTCATGCACTTTCTTAGCTTGCTGGCACTTTCAAGGAGTGGCAAATCGTCATGGGCAGGGGCCAGAGCTCAGTGGGAGACCATCTGCTTTGTACACAGAAGATTCCAAGTTCAATTCCTGGCTGCTCCCTAGGACTAAAACATCCACTTACCAGCAGCTCCTTTTCCATTTCCCACAGCCACCAGGGCACTAGTAGATTTTTTTCTCCCTTCCTTTGCTGTCATATTAAATACGTTCTTCACCTGAAAAGAGAGGGGGGAAATTGCAAAGAGATTGACATTTGCTACTTATTTAATAAAGAAAGTCTAAAGAAGTGGCCATTTCTTCCTAGATTATTGAACTTGTGCGATAAGGATGCTCTTTTGTGTTTGGGCTCAACATGGAGCAGAGTTTTGTTTTATTTTATTTTTATTAGGTGTAGAGTACACAATGTCCCTGGCAGATGGGTAGGCTAATAAATCAGGAGGCCTCATGATAACTTTGCCTGTTAAAAGGCTGGAACAAAGAAAATATATATAAAAATATTTTTTTTTGTTTGAAGTTATGCCTCCTGTAATAGCTGACGCTTCACACTTCATTGCAGTTATCAGGCTGAAGAAATATCACTACACATTAAAAAAGAAATGCAGCGAGACATCACATCATTGCTTTATTGCATTTTATATGCTGACATGTTTGTTGAGGTGGCGAGTTAACCCGCTGTGCCATTTGAAGGTGGAGACTGGAAATTTCTTTTCAGCTGGCAGAGCATCGGGGGTACTGATACAGCTGTGGCTACGGATGTGCTGAAATGCAGGATATGGGGAGGAGAGAACGGCAGACATGCAGAGCTACAAAGACACCAAGCATTGCACCAGCAGGGAGGAATCAATCCCTCAAACAAGGTTCAGATCCCTGGCATCTTCAGTTAAAGGCTCTCTTGAGTGTTGGGAAGCACCATTCTATGCCCAAGACCCTGCAGAGCCAAATCAGACAACACTGCACCCTGAGGTAAGGTAAAGTCCCACTACTGAAAGAAAGGACTGGCTGCCAAACCCATATCTGGAAGAAGGACGAGGATGGATGCTTCCCACGTACAGACTCCCAGGTCCAAAGTTTTGGATCTCAGGTAGCTCAAGAGAGCTAGTGCCAAACAGTTACATGGGCTCTGATTCATTGGGCTATTCATGTGTTCAGAACAGGTTTGTGGGATTTCATCATGGGGAAACACCAGCCACACTACTGCTGCATGTACATGGAATGGCTTTAACCCAGGCAACACAACACTTCCCTCAGTTGAGATTCCACTGCTGTTGTGCCTGCTGGTGTGGAATGTGGCTGTGAGAGCATCATAGCTTATGTGTCGGCTAGAGGTCCTTTTAGACCTTCTTTGGAGGTTTTCAAACAGAGGCTAGATGGCCATCTGACAGCAATGCTGATTCTGTGAATTTAGGCAGATCACAAGAAGTGAGGGCAGGAAGGGTTGCATCCAGTGTTCCCTCTAAGCTGAGTTAGTGTGAGATAGCTCACAGTTTTTTAGCCTCCGGCTCACACACTTTTGTCTTCACTCAGGAAGAATGGCTCCAGAGCAAACTAATTGATGCAGTAGCCAAATTGCTCACTCACAACTTTAATGCCAGTAGCTCACAAAGTAGAATTTTTGCTCACAAGACTCCACAGCTTAGAGAAAGCATGTGCTTAGTTCTCATGGCCCTTTCTTACATGCCCACAGAAAAGCTGATCACCACTTTGGGGCCTGGAAGCAATTTTTCTCCAGGATCCTGGAGGTTTTTTGTCGTCATCTGGGCATGCAACAGGGTTCACTGGGGGTGTGGGGGGAAGGTATTTGTGAATTTCCCACATTGTGCAGGGGGTTGGACTAGATGACCCTGGAAGTCCCTTCCAACTCTATGATTCTAGTATCTGTGACATCATTAGTGACAAGCAACACAACTTCTGCAGACCATATCTGAACTATTTGGGGATCTTTATTAGCAGCAGAGCATCTGCTTTGCATGCCAAAGATCCCAGCTTCAGTCCCTTGCATCTCCACATCAGCTGGCAGGTGATGTAAAACACCTTTTAAAGACCCTGGAGAGCTGCTGCCAGTTAGCGCAGACAATACTTGACTTTTGATGGACTCAGTAGAAGGCAGCTTCATATTTTTCTTCAATCTTTTACATGTCCTCTACCCAACCTTGGGGTTTAAACCATTTTCTCAATATGCCATTTCCATTAGGCAATGGAAACGGAGAACACTCTGTTAAGGAGCAAAAATCCTAAATTCCATTATGCAATTTAATGCATCATTTATTTTTTAACAAAATATGAAGGCAAAAGCTGTTGGTGAGAAAAAAATACCATGAAGCATAATTAAGATCTGGTTATAAAGAAAGAATGGAATAAATTTTTATACAAGTATCTATTTAAGAGTTAGAATTTTCAGCATAAGAATTTAGTAGCAAAAGAGAAAAAATAAACAAAACCTTAATTTTAGCACCCTCCTCCCTCAGTTTCAGTGGCTTCATTCTAAAGCGACATTACTTAAAAATTAAAATGGCTGAACCCCAAATTCATAAGTTGAATACCCCACAATGCTTTTTGTCCCCACTTATGAGCCTGTTCTATGACGATCTGTCTACAGGAATATAATCCTGAGGGTAGCTGTGTAAAGGGGAGTTCCCTATAAGCTGTGGAGTCCTGTGAGCAAAAATTCTACTTTGTGAGCTACTGGCATTAAAGTTGTGAGCAGGTGATTTGGCTGCTGCATACATTAATTTGCTCTGGCGCCATCCTTCCTGAGCTAAGACAAAACTGTGTGAGCCAGAGGCTAAAAAACTGTGAGCTAGCTCACACTAACTCAGCTTAGAGGGAACACTGAAGGGGACACAACATCGCATAGTGAGCGGCTTCGCTGAGTTGTACTGTGGAACAGGCTGCACATGGACTTTCTGAGAAGGGAGGGAGGTTTTTTTTTTTGCCAACCTAGCAGTTCGAAAGCAAGAAATTGCAAGTAGATAAATAGGTACCGCTTCGGTGGGAAGGTAACAGCGTTCTGTGCACTTCAGCGTTTAGTCATGCCGGCCACGGGAAAAGTTTTTGGACAGCACTGGCTCTTTGGCTTGGAAACGGAGACGAGCACCGCCCCCTAGAGTTGGATTCGACTGGATTTCAAGCAAGGGAAACCTCTACCTTTGTGAAGTTCATCAAATGATTTACATGGGGGCCAGGGAACAGTCCCCCAAAGGGAGAGTAAAGTCATTTTATCGGCATGCAGTTGTGCACACAGATATCCAGGCCAGTATTAACAGGATACTTTCAATTTTTTAATGATGGGTAAGAGGTTGGGAGTTGCTCTGAACATCACATACTCCCCTATGCAAATCCCCCCACTTCAGCTCAACTATGTTTAAGTGTTACATCAACAACATCAAAGCTAGCTAGTGATCCATCTTAACCAAGATTTGAAGCTGGTTAAAAAACCCTAAAACCTAGTCAGTGGATTGGATAATACGAAGGCAACCTGGACCCTCCCACCCACGGTCCTGTCCCACCGAGGCCTTACCAACCTCCAGGTGGGGGCTGGAAATCTCCTGGAATTACAACTGATCTCCAGACTACATAAATCACCTATCTATTACCTATTTATTTAAATATTTATTCCACTTCTCCTGGAGAAAATGGCTGCTTTGGAAGGCGGGCTGCATGGTGTTATACCCTACTGAGGTCCCTCCCCTCCCTCTAAACCCCCCTCTCCCAGGCTCCACCCTCAAATCTCCAGGTATTTCTGAACCCAGAGCTGGCAACCCTATCCCCACCTCTAGAAGACAACACAAGGCCTTGCTGTCTGGTTTGGACATAAGTGCGTCTACACAACATGGTCTGTTTCCTAATAAAATCTAGGGATCAACACAGGGTGCAACAGCACAATCAGTCTGCTTGGGTGCCTGCTGAGGATGCCTCTAAGTGGAAGCAGGCACATATTTTGGGGCCCAGTCACCTTTGCACTGTCTGATCTAGCCCAGATTTAATCAAGGTTGAACCAAGGAAATGGGATTGGAAGGAGATGTAAAGTTCCTCCACTTTGTTCCAGAAGGTGGCAACAGCAGCACATGGAAATGAGTTAGCCAAGCCACTGGAGACCGTTGGGGGTGGGGAGGAATACCAAACTCCCCTTGTCAGCGATTTCTAAAGGGAAATGTGCCCAGTCACCCATTACAATCAGAGCTATCACATCTTTCTTAAAACTCTGTAAAGGCCTTTCGGGGTTGACAGTGTGCACAGGCAGCCAAGGCCTGTTACTACATCAAGTGTCCTGAATCAAACAGTGCATTCCCCCCTCCCGAATAATGGCAACATTTCCTCCCCCCCCTTCTCTAGCAGGCAGCTGCAATGTACAATTGTCTTACAATGCAATCTAAAACTTACAACTCCTGCTGGTGGAAAGTACTGTCAAGTCACAGCTGACTTATGGCGACTCCCGTAGGCTTTAAAAGGCAGGAGGTGTTTCCCCGCGGCCAGCCTCCACATCCAGGCTCTGGTTTCCCTGGAGGTTCCCACCCAAATACTAGCCAGCGCCAGCTCTGCTTAGCTTCCAAGATCTGACAAGATCGGGCTCGCCTGAGCTATCCAGGTCAGGGAGCACAACTTTTACAGATGCAAAAAATGTTTTAAGATCCCATGCTTAATTTTACCTTCTCTCATGATTCAGCGCTGGCTGTTTGATAGCACATCTGAGAATGCTGACCATTCTCATCTGAACGTTACTCAGAAGCAAGCTGCACAGAGGTCAAAAGAACTTTTCGCTAGTTTTCACGTCATCAGGCTGCCCATGGCAATTAAAAAAAAATATTAACAATTCTTAATTCAATATATGAATCCTAGAAGACAGAATCAAGTAGAAGTATTCTTTTTATCTCTGGTGGGTAGTCATGCTGGTCTGAAGCAACAGAACTGAGTCCAGTGGCACCCTTAAGACCAACACAGTTTAACTCTGGGTATAAGTGAGAACTGAGTGACTTAGCATGCATAGACACACACTTCTTCAGACTGAAACAGACTTCCTCAAGCATTACGTATAGGTGGAGAGAGGTACCTCCAGCTGCCATCCTAAACATACCAAACAATCCATTGTATGCTCTACGCTACAGCCATATCTGTTCCAATCCTACAGACAGAGATTCTCATGTAAGGGATCTACAACAAACCTTTTTGGAACTAAAGAATCCACCTGATGAAGTCAACAAACAGATTAACAAAGCCAGAATGATACCAAGAGAAAACCTGCTGCATAACCGGCCCAAAAGAGACAATAACAAAACACCACTAGTGGTCACATACACACAAAACTAGTGGTCACATACAACACAAAACAGTTCAATGCATCATCAGCAACTTACAACCTCTACTGGATAATGACCATTCTCTTTCACAAGTACTGCATGGCAAACCTTTTCTTAAAGCACAGACAGCCCCCCAATCTTAAACAACTCCTCACCCACAATAATACAACGTCTAATCTGAACATGGATACTGGTATCAGAGCTTGCAACAAACCCAGATGCCAACTTTGCTGCCACATACACCCAGACAACACAATCACTGGACCTAATGACATCAACTACAATATCTTAGGCTTATTCACTTGCTCATCTTCTAACACTGTATATGCCATTAAATGCCAACAATGCCCTTCAGTTCTTTACATAGAGAAAACAGGTCAAACCCTACACCAAAGGATAAATAGACACAACTCTGGCATCAAGAATCACAAAACTGAGAAACCTTTGGAGAACATTTCAGCCTCCCAGGAGACTCAACGGGGGACCTCAAAATAGCTGTTTTATTGCAAAGGAATTTCAGAAATAGGCTGGAATGGGAGACGGCTGAATTACAAGTTATTATAATTACCTCAGGACAATGGAAGCCCCAGGGCTTAACAAATATATTGGGTTCTTATCTTACTACACATGCTAAGTCACTCAGTTCTTGTTTATACCCAGAATTAAACTTTGTTGGTCTTAAAGGTGCCACTGGACTCAAACTTAGTTCTCACATCTGTTTGTTAACTCTTTTATTATCTGTATACTAATTTGCTGCTATTCACAGGTCTTACAAGCTGCTTTAATCCAACCTTAGCTATACTTATCACTCAGTTACTTATGCATCTTGACTCTAACTAGGCCTTCCTGGTTACTAACTCCCTCCCCATATGTTTTTGAGTTGTGAATCTCCTTGAATGCAGTGGTAGAAAGATGGGGCTTAGTCATTATTAATATTATTTTCATTTATAGCCTGCCTCTCTCCCTGGGATTCCAGGTAGATTACGAGTATGCTAAATAAAACTTTTTTCAGTCAATCAGTAGGTGGGTTACAAAATCTGATAACATCAGGCAATCAGTTAACAGATTACAACATCTGATAACACTTGAATCTAACAGCAGCAACTCGTAGTAAGACAAAATAATTCAGGTGGGCTGGAACAGGGGGAAAAACAGAACAGCACATGCAAAGAAGGGAATCCATGTGGGGAAGACAGTATCCCTAATAAAAGTCACCTTCCGAGTGAACCATTATATTTGCTCCTTCTATCAGAATGACCTCCTGAATGATTCTGTTTTGCACATTTTGTAAAATGATAGAAGCGTGGGGGGAGGGTCTTTTTAGTAGCCTCAGGTAGACCATTCTGTGTAAGGTAGCCACTGTGTACATGTGTGCAGGCACATACATACAACCAAGTTGCACATTTATGCATCATCAGTTCAAAAATGAATAATGATTTGTAGTGGCCCACAAAGCAGTCTGGTTTAGCATATTGCAGCAGCTGCAGATACATAGATGTATGGGTAAATTATGCTTAAAGGGGGAAAAATCATGTACATCAGTCACATCAAAACCAGCCTAGAGTCTGGTAAATGAAGAAACACCCTATTTCCTTTTCAGAAGACTTTCACTTGGTGAAAGCTACAAAAACATATTAATGCTGACGCTTAATCATGCTGCAGCTGCAAACCCGTCAACCAAAAAGGAAAGAGAAATTATTTTATTTTGACACTGACAGGGAAATTGCAGCAGGTTGCAGGCTATATGCTGTTTTAACATTACAGTTTTGCTAGGCTCCCAGTCTTAGTAGGAGAACTGTCTAAACCACGGGTGTCAAGCATACAGCCCGCGGGCCAGATCTGGCCCCTGCAAGGCCCCAATCCTGCTTAAGAGTAAATGGCTGTGTGCTGCTTCTAACACTGCAGCTCCTTTTGGCCAGTCTCTCCTATTTTCTGCCTCAGAGGAGAGAAAGCCTTCCCTCGATTGGCTGAGGGCTCCACCTCTGGGTGGAGGGGGGAAATGGTGTCTCATGGGACTTTTAAAAAGACCAGCAATGTTTTATTCCAGGTATAAGCACACCTTTTCTTGAGACAGAGAGGGAAGGTGGGAGGGAAGAAGCCAGAAGGAGCACTCCAGAAAAAGAGAGAGAAAGAGAGAGCTGTGTTTAAGAGCTAAGACATTTTATTCTAGGTATGTGTGTCTGTGTGTGAGAGCAAGTCCTGTGTTTAAGACCAGAAAATGTTTTATTCTAGGTAGATATGAGAGAGAGAGACAGACTGTCCTGTGTTTAAGACCAAAGAACATTTTATTCCAGGTATGAGAGAGAGAGAGAGAGAGAGAGAGAGAGAGAGTTCTGTGTTTAAGATCAAAAAACATTTTATTCCAGATATAAGAGAGAGAAAGCCCTGTGTTTAAGACCAAAATGTTTTATTCCAGGTATATGAGAGAGAGAGGGTGAGTACTGTATTTAAGACCAAAAACTGTTTTAATCCAGGTATGAGAGGGAGAGAGTCCTGTGTTTAAGACCAAAAAATGTTTTATTCCAGGTATACAAAAGGGTGAGGGGAAGAGAGAGTGTCAGTCCTGTATTTAAGACCAGAAACATTTTATTCCAGATATAAGCTTTTGTGGACAAGCACACTACTTCTTCAGAGGGGGGGAGGGGGAGAGGAAGAGCCAGAGAGAGCACGCCAAAGAGATGGGGGGGGGTCTCATGGCACTTGGAGAGATCCCCCGTTCCATTTCTAACAGATGGCGGGGAGAAACCTAACTGCACAGCTTGCGTTCCTTATTAGTGAAAGGGAGCAAGAGTACAGCAGCACCTCAATGACTAATAAAATTTGTGGCAGGGCATGAGCTTTCATGAATCACTGCTCATTTCTTCAGATAGAGCTGGAATGTGAGTCCATCTGTCCTTATATCTTGGAGAGTAATGTGATTTCAGATGTCAAAAGACAATAGCAGGCATTGGTAATGAGAGAAGAAACCTAGGCCTCAATTCATTCCAGGAGTTTGCATTGTCTTGAGCTTCATGATCAGTTGCAATTCAGCAGTCTCTCTTCCTAATCTCCCTTTGAAATTCCTTTGTAAGAGAACTGCTACTCTTAAGCCAGCAACTAAATGCCCTGGAAGGTTAAAATGTCCCCCCATTGATTTCCCCCCCACACTGTTTTTTAAATGTTGTGGTTTCTAATAGTAGTAGAAAGAGTAAGAGTCCAGTAGTACCTTTAAAGACTAAAAATATTGTGGTAAGGTATGTGCTTTTGTGAGTCACTGCTAACTTCTCCAGACTTATTTCCATTTATTCTTTACATCCTCCTGGACTGAGTCTTCCTGTACCAAACTGAGTCCTAGGTTTCCTGTCTCATTACCAATGCTGGTATCTCCACCTGTTTGCATATCACACCTAATACAATCATGCCTGCTGTTATCATTTGGCATCTGAAATCATCTTTATAAAGTTTAAATCTCTGGTACCTTGTGGGGCTGCAGTGGCTCAAGTGGTTAAGATGCTGAACTGCAGACCGGAAGGTCAGTAGTTCAGCAGTTCGAGACCCAAGTGCTGCATGACGGAATGAGCTCCCGTCTCTGGCCCCAGCTCCTGCCAACCTAGCAGTTTGAAAGCAAGAAATTGTAAGTAGATAAATAGGTACCACTTCAGTGAGAAGGTAACAGCGTTCCGTTCACCTTAGCATCTAGTGATGCTGGCCACATGATCACGGAAACATCTTTGGACAGCGCTGGCTCTTTGGCTTGGAAACGGAGATGAACACCGCATCCTAGAGTCATATTCTACCGGCTTCTGAGCAAGGGAAACCTTTACCTTTACTTTACTTTGTGTTACATTTTATGGCACACATGACCTGGCCTGACAAATGTGATATTTATATCGAATCTGGCCCTCGTAACAAATACGTTTGACACCTCTGGTCTAAATTAACAGCATATAGTGCTGGTTAGTAACTATTAAAAACAACACCAACAGGAACAATGTTTGAACTGACCAAAGGTCTCTTTAACCCTCTTCCCCAAAATAAATGGCAACAGAGGTTCTGGCAAAGCTCTCCTTTTATGGGAACAATATATTCCTGGGGATACTTAGGAAATAGGGCCACATGAAGGCTCAAATAGACATTCTGTCCACAAACCACAAATTGCAGGCTCATGTAGCCTCAGTTTGCCTTGGGGCTGTGCAGGGAAGGGAAAGGTGGCTCCTCTGCTCTGCTGTTCATGTTTTAAAAGGAAAAGGGCAGGTCCTTTAAAAATACGTATTTTCTCCTAATAGTAAAGCATGGGAGCTGGTTTCCAACAGTGAAACCAAGTGGAGGTTGAAGGGTTATCTCTCTCTCTCTCTTCCCTGAACGGCGGTCTAGACAAATTAAGACTGAATGAGCCTGGAATTTACATTTTTATGGTTTGAATAAAACCATCTATTTCACCCTTCAGAAATATTGTGGGGCTGACAGACAATGTGGTATAGCAGCGAGTGTGCTTGACTGAGACCAAGACGACTATATTACAAATGCACCTATGACTATGAAATAGCTGTTGCTCTATGGCTGGCACTATCTCTCACGCTAATGTAAAAGGATAAAATGGGATATCTCTGAAGAGTACAAGCAGGATAGAAGTGTGGACAAGCTAACACAACAGAATGAAAAGTGTATTCAAGGAGAAAGGAGCCAAATATTTCTAGAAGCACCTGGAAAATCCTGTTGTAGCACTAAGTTCTAATATATCCCATGAAGATAGTGACCATTTAAAAAAAAAACCCTTTCCCATTTTCTTTCACGCTGCTACAAATGGAAACAAAGTGAAGGTGCTGGTTGCAAAGGTTGTTCAAAAACAGCCAGAATATTTGATGACTCTGAAATTAACAGAAAATGCTGGCCAGTTCAGAGGATCAGATGCAGAGTAGGACATCTGACCAATAAAAAAATATGTGGTCAACTGACTGATCAAATAACATTCAAATATTCTTAAAGCATTAAAAATTATTAAACTAATTAATTTCATTTTGTATTTTGCATATCTGCTCTCATGAAACAATTACATCAATACTGCAGGTATCAACAGTGTTACATAAAGTTTCATAAATATGAACAACTCACTGAACCATTCTTCTTTTTGGCTTTTATCCTGCAGTATCAGGGTCAGTGTACATTTGCAAATTTTTTAAAAAGGAAGCTGTTACTGACACAGTGCATTCCTGACTTCATGAAATACTTTACAATATTTGACCAGTTGATTGAATCACTTGTCAGTCCCAACCAGAAATCTTACCATTCATTCTGAACATGGAAAAGCAAACATAGGTCAGTAAAAACTGACATTTTCCAACTTACAATGGTAGTCCACAGAGGGGAGTAATGCATCCAAGCAACAGGTAAACAGATGATAAAACCATCAGATTACTGGTACGAAAGGATCAAAACTGAAGTATTGAAAGAAACCAATTGGGTTGTACTAAGCAGAAATCTTTTCCCGACGTCTACGGTTGAAGGAATGCTTTCAGCACAGCACAGAACAGCTCGGACAAACGCCTCCTCACTCTCCCACCAATGGACTGCTGAACAGCCTTCTCCTCACTCTTCCACCAATGGACAGTGTAAGGATGACCAATTAGCTCCCACTTGACACTACAGAAAGAAGGACTCCATACAGACTCCCCCTGAAAGCTGCAACACCACTCGGGACATGTATACACAATGCTTCTGCTGCCGGGTCCAAGCTGAAATAATCCTCAAAAAACACCGCTTAGGATCCAATCTCAGCCACACAGAGCAGAATGCCATAAGAAGCCAGAAAATCCAGACATTATAATAAAACAAGCTGACAATGGAGGAGCCATTGTCTTAATGGACAAAACAAACTATACATGAGAAGCTGAGCAATAACTCTCAAACACCTATAGGCCACTATCCTCAGACCCCACACAGGAATATGAACCCCCCCCCCCAATGAAGAAACTGCCAACACATATACAGGAACAAATTTATAAGGATGCATCCCAAGAACGTCAACCGGGCACTTTCTGCCTCCTGCCAAACATACATAAACCTAGTGGCCCTGGACGTCCCATTGTCTCGAGCACAGCATCATCACTGTAGAAGTTTCTGGATATACTCCATCATGAGACCATACATTATTCATCTACCCAGCTATATCCAAGATATCAGAGACCTCCTGAGGAAACTGTAGTTAGGGGTGTGCACACAAAAATAAATTAGTATTTTTTGGGTTTGGGTATACCAAGCCTGAAAAATATCAGTATATACCAATATTCCCAAATCCGAATATCAGCATGATATTGGGATTCAGAAATAATCGGTATTGCCAAATTTGTCTCCATTATATCCTATGGGGACGGTCTCCATAGGGCAGGGGTGTCAAACATGTGGCCCGGGGGCCAGATTAGGTCCCCAGAGGGCTTCTATCAGGCCCGCAAGGGACTGGCTCTCTCCTGCTTCTTCCTTCAGTTCTGCTGCTGCTGCTGCTGTGTCATAGCTTGCTTTCCCACACTCTCTCAGTCGCTCAGGAGAGATAGATAGGCAAGCTTCTGCTCCCTGCACTGGGCTGGGGCACTTCCCCTTCCCAGACTGCAACAGCACAGACATTTTGATGCAATAATTCAGAGCAAGAAGTGTCAGTTATCAGAGACTGTTAAATAAACAAAATATTGCAAGAATGCTAATGTTTCAAGCATGCTATTATTTTAAGTAAAAATATCTTTGTGTTTGTGTCCTTTATAAAGTTTATATCTCTGCTACCTGGCATTACATTTTATGACACACATGGCCCGGCCCGACAAAGTCCAATTTATGTCAAATCCAGCCCCCATAAGAAATGAGTTCGACACCCCTGCCATAGGGTATAACGGATACTCAAAAGCTGCGCCATGTGACAGTGTACTCCAAGCCAGCAGCAAGCTCACCAAGACTTACCTGTTGGATTTTATAAACACTGCATATGCAGTTTGATTATTATTGTTATACTGTTATATTATTCTTTGATACTACTCTGTAGTAAATTGTCATTCCAATTGTTTAATTCTTAGTGTCTTGCCGCACAGTCTTTTTGGGCTTTGTTAAATGGGCGGAAGCCATTAAACCCCTCTGTTTCGCTCCCCCCACTCCAGAGTGGGGGGCAAGGTAAATTGAGCGCTGAAATGGCTGCCAGGCATTTAAACCAAATGCAAACAAAATACCCAATTTTAAGTGATTTTCAGTCTTTAAGGCAGTTTATGGCATGCCTTAGCAGATTTTTTTCCTTGGGGAAAAAAAGATGTTGACCAAAAACCAATAATCAAATCTGACCTATGCTTTGATTTTCTGGTGCAGTAAAAATATGAAGGGGCAAAGGGGAAGGTTTTAAAAAATGACATATCTGGACAGCAGACAGTTACTTTAAAGTCATTGCTTAACCTATTTTATTAAATATTCTAGAGTGCACAGAGAAAATCTATATTTAATTAGGGGATGCAGGCATGGATGATTATAAAAATGCAGACTGTAGGTCTTGCTGGCACTAATACACTGGGTTAGGGGGACCTTGAGTACTGCTTCATGTTGCTGCTTTCAAGAAACTTTTGCATCCACACAGTGTTCAGTCTTCCATTTCAAATGGCTGGAAAGACAAGACAGGGCTTGTGTTTAAGAAGAAGATATTGGATTTATATCCCGACCTTCACTTGAAGTCTCAGAGCAGCTTACAAACTCCTTTCCCTTCCCCTCCCCACAACAGACACCCTGTGAGATAGGTGGGGCTGAGAGAACAGCTGTGTCAGAACTATGGCTTGCCCAAGGTCATCTAGAAGCTGCAAGTGGAGGAGTGGGGAATCAAACCGGTTTTCCCAGATTAGAGTCCGCACACATAATTACTACACCAAACTGCCTCTCAGAAGAAGAACCTTATGAGGAATCCCATGGCTTGAACCAGGAATGTTTACATGAGAAAACTGGAACCCAGCTATTGTGAACTCTGTGCATTTGTGAGCATTTGAAGTCCTCTTCAGACACAAAAGGCAACAGTGGTATGCTAATCAGACCCTGCAATTGGCGGGAGTTATGCAGACACTTGTTTGGCCAAGCTTGGCATAAATCCTCCAGCCTTCTGCCCTTCTGGTCACCTGATCAGTTCCTTCTGGCTGCTGTGCTTCAGGCGCCAAAGTCTGGCTCAAGCCCTTCACCTCTAGCAACTGACCCCAGGGACTTTCAAGGATGTAGTCTAGGAAAAAGATAACCAAGGTCAATGTAGGCCCAAAACCAGGAGCAGGACTGCTCAGTCATCAGTTCCTTTAGGTCAGTCTATTTAATTCAGGCAAGAATGTGCCATATGAGCAAAGGGCAGGAGGTGGAGGGGAAGGATCTACAGCTATAGTTGACTTGTGCAAGTGAGCAAAGCCATACACTTCAGAACAATCCCAGGACCACTCTTGAGAGCCAGTTTAGTGTTGAGAGCCAGTTTGGTGTAGTGGTTAAGTGCATGGACTCTAATCTGAGAGAACCGGGTTTGATTCCCCACTCCTCCACTTCCACCTGCTGGATGACCTTGGGCAAGCCACAGCTCTGTACCAGCTATTCTCTCAAGGACAGTTGTCTCAGAGCTTTCTCAGCCCCACCTACCTCACAGGGTGTCTGTTGTGGGGAGGGGAAGGGAAAGGAGTTTGTAAGCCGCTCTCAGACTCCAAGTGAGTGAAGGGCGGGATATAAATCCAATCCACTCCTCTTTTTCTTCTTCTTAATCAGGCCTTGGGGGACTTTCCTTTCTTCAAAGGTGCGGATCAGGTTTTAAGTGCACGAAAGCTCACTGTCCGAGCTACCTGAAGATGTGAATTGCTGTTAAACTATTGTTCTCTTACCACTGGTGAACCTGAAGTAGGTGTTTCTAGTAGCAAAACATAACACCAAGTATCCTGTCTCTGGTAACAAAAGCCCCAAGTACTTCAGCAGAAGAACAGGGCAGTGTGGGCACGGCTAAAAACATTTCTTGAAATGGTACAAACTGTTGCCCAGCATGGCATACACAGTGTAACCTTAGCAGATGACATCTTTTCCTCAGGATCTGGATATTGTTCCTTAGGGCAAAATTGTATGCTGCCACTGAAATGGAGCTGCCACAGAGCTGGAACTGAAATACAGCTGGATTAAACAGGCTGACCTAAATGGCATTTCTCTGCTGAGCTCCTCCCCTCTCCCATACAACATACAGCATTACTTATCCTGTGCAATGAAAATATAATGTCAGGCATATCCCTGTCCCTGCCAGTGAATATCTTGAGCCGATGCAGGGAAACATACAACACCATGAAGGATGACATGGCATATGCAGTGCTATACATGACAGGCAAGAGGACGGAACCCACCAGAGGGGTGCCATTTCCAGTGACAGTCCCACACAGTTCAATCCCTAAAATGCCGTCTACACTGAGGCTTGATGATTTGGCAGAGTAAGAGAAAAAGTACATAAATAAGCATACAAGATGCTCAATATCAACAAACTTTTTGTTAGAGAGAAGACCTGCAAGTGCAAAACAAGGCTTTGACGGCTGTGCTGCCATGAGTCATTCCGGTTTTATGAAAAGTCAGAGGCAACTTTGCTACCAGGAAAGTCAGCAGCAAGTTTGCCATTGGTAAGAAGGCACGACTCTTTAGGAAACTCTCCCTTTCATCTGCCTTTGCACAAAGTCCTGGGGGACTTGTTACAAGCTCTCATTCCATATTGGTTCACTTACTGTTCATTAAGTCAGTGTTTCTCATTTGGCTTGTGATTATAATGCCAGATCTGCAATTCTGCCCACTGCCATTAAGCACTGCTTTTATGACACGGGCACTTGAGTCAGAACACCATTTTTGACAGGTGTGATTTAGGACTCAAGGGCAGGACAACTATTCTTTGCCACAAGCGACACACACCCACCCACCCGCACACACACGCACGCACGCACACACACACGCACACAGAGTCTGGCATGATGGTATGATTAGAGGAACGTTAGTACAGTTTTATTTTAAACCCCTATATCCAGATCCTAATTTCTTATGGCAGCACCAAGACATGTTAATCAGTATTTACAGAAGGTTAGCATTAGGATGCATTGTTCATAAAACACTTATAATGCTGCTTTGGCATCTTTGTTCTCAAAGGGGTTTCTTCTACAGTATAATTAATTTTCAAGGAAATGCCGGTTAGTGTAGGCCAAATTCAAGCATCCTTACACCGCCATTTTCTCCGTTAGCAGAAATGGAATCAAACAAGTGAAAAGAAAAACCCAAACAAGCACATGCAAAACCACCATTATACAGAGCATAGATTTAAGCAAGCATATATTTCAGAAGCCTTACTTGTCATCACACAAATTGCCAGGAATCATAATTACCAGATAAAACTTCTAGCTAGCTAAACTTCTGATGCCATCAACTCTTGCTATGACCAACCATGGATTTGAAAACAGAGATTTTTTTTGTCCTTCAATACCACAGAAACCCTTGAAAAAACCTTACATGCCCCCCCCCATTCTTAAAAGTGTTGTACTATTTAAATCTAATGAAATTCACCATATAGAAGTAGGTTGGGGGGGGGTCACGGTACAGCACAATGTAGATGCTATCATTAGTACTCAATACAATAGCTTCCCCTTTGGTGCAAAAAATGTAAACCTTGGTTCTGTGAGCATATGAAAGCATTGTCATACCTGTGTTGCCACTCCACAATTGGCTAAGTAATTGTGTAGCAACTTCCTTTATATGCCTCAAGATTTTTGCATTGACCATTTATTTGTTCCTCAGTGATAGGGCCCAGCAGAGATACGGGGCAGGTAAGAGGAAATCACTGGGCCAGAGTTCTGTGGATACCCACCATCAAAACAATCTATAAACATGAAAGAACATTTCAATACACTTAATGTTCAGAGCTGGATAAACTTGCACACTGAGATCTGAGCAATCAAGCAACTCATTTGCATTAACTTTCCTTCAGTCATTCACTTATCATGCTTCCAAATAAGGCATAGGATGATTTCTTGTTGCCGTTTCAGTCAAAGGCTCCAGTCAAGAGCAAATTAACTGTGCCTAAATCCTGCTGAAATCAACACTCCATTAATTTCACCAGGACTTTAAGTACAACCGACTTTCACAGGATTGCGAGCAGAGTCCACAACTAACATACTATAAAAATTACCTGTTCTTGCTCAATTAAGCTAGAGTCAAAGGGAAACATTTCAAAGATGGAAAATAAATGTTTTAAAGCTGCAATAAAGCTTTAAGCACACACTTTTTAAAAAAAAGGAAATATCATTGTCCATCATAGGTAATTAGGTCTGAAAGTACTTCAGAGTACTTCAAATGCTAAAGCAGATTTGCAATAAAGCATCTTCTTGAGTAGCTGGGTCAGCACTGCTGTGAGTTTTTTGCTGTTCTAAAGCCTTTGAAAAAAAATGAGCAGCTTGTTTAGTTGCCTGCGGCATTATGGACTTAACACAAAGTTCTTAGCCTTGGTTCTTTGTATCTTTCAGTTGAAGCCTCCACTCCTAAAGAGCAGTAGCTCTAAACAGCAGCATCTCTGTTTGGCTGGAGGGTTTTCCAAAATTATGAGATATAAGACTATGTAGGATTAACTCATCACAAACTCTCTTGGAAGCTCTCAGTTTTCATCTCTAAAGTTCCCTAGGCCTCATGATCACTGACAGAGTCCTGAATGTTCAATAAAATCCTGTGTTTGGTTTCACTAACGTCTGTGCTTCTTCTCTGTGTATGGTCCATATCCCCTTTTCCTCAGGCTACGTAATTCAATGTAAACTTTGCACCAATGAAGGTCTCAGGTTCAGTCCTTGCTGCATTCCTAAATTGCAGTATTTGCTGCATTCCTAAGTTGCCTCCTCCTTGTGGCGTTAAAATACCCTGGCCCTGCTTCGACACCTGACAGATACCCGCCTGTCTGGTGGGGGGCGGGGGATTATGTTTAAAGGAATCCGGGAGGCTGGGCCAGCAGCAGGGCTAAGGCAATCCTGCTGAGCAAACCTCCACGGCGGCTGTAAGCATCCTACCTCCTCTCCTACACCTGACAGGCAGCTGCCTGTCCAGTGTAAGAGGGGGAGGGGGAGGAGTATTAGAAGCCACTGTGGAGGTGGAGCCAGCAGGATCACTTAGGCATTACTGCTGGGGTGGGCTCCCTCGTGGCTTTAAGCACCCTGCAACTGCTGCAGCACCTGACAGACAACCACCTGTTAGGTGTAGGAGGTGAGGGGGAGTGTGTTGGAAGCCATCGGAGAGGCTGGGCCAGCAGCATCACTGCACCTCACAGGTGGTTGTTGGCCATTCCTGATTTCCTCAACTGCCGTTAGCTCTCTGCAGTCTCCTGTAACTTTTTTTTTTAACCTCAGAATGCTGAACTCTGCAGCTGACCAATCAGAGAGTGGGAGAGGGGTACAAGGAGGCAGCCATGTAGGAATCAATGGGGGGAGAACATTTTTCCTCTTTTGACCCACTTAGGGGTTGAATTTCTAAAAATCCCTTCGTAGTGAGCACCTACGCCGTAATAGGAGTGCTCTCCCCGAATTTGGTGCTTCTAGGTCCAATGGTTTGGCTTGGGTGTTGATTTTACGGTGAGGGGACTTTCTTTTATATATATATAGAAGAAGCCCATAAACAGGCAAGATGAACCTGGGTCTCCTAAAGCACAAAACACACCAAGGGAGGCCAGGCAGTATGAGTCCCTGACAGTTGCTGGCCCAAGAGACTCTCAGGACGAACACAAAGTCGTGCAAGGAGGGAAGGTCTGTGGGGTTGAGATTTGGAGGCCTGGAAAGAAACTGGAATGTGGTAAACATTTTGCTAACTGGCACAAAAGAACACAAGAACATCAGAACCTGGTTTTTGCTGCCTATTGCTCTCTCCCAAATGCTCTGAAATCAAGTGTGCAAGACAGTAAGGTGACAATGCAACAAACAAAGGTGTGCAGACCACAAGTGCCCATGCTTCTCTCAAAGCCTTTTTGACTCTGTTGAAAACTATTGTCTTAGTTACAAAGATTTAAAAAACAAAACAAAAACAAAATCTATGTTTTCTCACAGAATGAGTTTCATCTGTTTCTAAATAATGCTGAGCATCTGGAGGGGAGATTATTGCGAAATCCAGAAAATAAACACTTCTTTTGTTTAATACAGTGTTGATAGATTCTATTTTCAACTCTGTTTTCAACAGCTGAAAAGAACTGAGACATGCCTAAAGGAGCTTAGGGTGCTGAAGTTTGCTGTTCCGGCACTGGCTCGGTTCTGATATGATGCAAAACCATGCTTTACATTACCTACAGTTAATTTTTGAAACCAGGATTGAAGCTCACAGTCACTCAAATCCTGGCTTGATACTGGTTTCATTGCCTTATCTGTGTTGCTGGGGGGTGGGAGGGAATGACCATGAAAGAACAAATTAGAATTATAATCCATTGGTAGTGGACTGACCTGCAGTCAATCACACTAACTATAATGAAGTTGATTAAACCATAGCTTTGCACAGTGTCTGAAATAAGCCACAGAATATATTTGCAATTGCTGTTTGAAGGGGTTTTTATACTTTTAAACATTTGTAAGTATAAAAAATAATGAGACTTTAGGTTCTGAGTTATACATAATGCCTTTTAAGTTCCTAAAGGAGTAAGATAAGGAATTAAGTATTGACAATATTTCAACTATTTCCCATCCCTCCTTTCCCTCCCTCAAACCCCGCCCCCCCCCCAAGTTTGTTCAGGGAGGGGGAGAGGAGAACACCAAGAGGGAGAAGTGGGTGGGTGGGACCAGAGTTCACAAATTGTCACAAAAAAGTAGGCCGGTATTCCTTTGGAAACTTTAGGATGGGATATAAACTTTAGAAAAGCGCCTCTGTTTTCATAAAATTGCTAGTTTAAGAAAGCCCTGGCCTATAAAGCAAAATTTTGTGCCACAAAGAACAATGACAGAATGAAAAGCTCAAAGAGGCTGCAAGCTCTGGCGGTGCAGAAAAAGTGTGTGAAGAGAAAAGTGAGAGAGATCGAGGGGAAGCTTGGAATGCTAAAAGATAAGCTCTTCCGGGGAAACTCAAACCAGAGATTTCACAAAGGTGTCAAATGGAAGAGACTGCATTCCTATCTTATGGGACTCCATAGGAAAAACTGCAACAGACAGACGAGACAGATGAAGCTATTCTACACCAAGTCAGACTACTGGTCTGTCAAGTTCAGTCTTCCGTGCCATGTCCTGCAGCAGTTCTCCAGGGTGACAGACTGAGAAAGGTACTTAGGTTCTTTCTCAGCATCTGTTACCTGGGATCCTTGAACAACTGGAGGTGCCATGGCTCGAGCCTTGGGCCTTCAGCACACAAAGCGGATGCAAAGCAGCCATGACAACCTGCCACAAAGGCATCGAGATGAAGAACTGCCTAATCACCTCCCAACGGTCTCCTGCAGAGCAGGGAGAGGGACAAAATTGTTCAGAAGCAGGACTTTGTTACTGAGACAGAAGAAACTGGTAAAAGCATTTAGGAAATTGCTCTTATTGCTCACTCTCTTCTCTATCCCTTTCAAAGGGGTAAAGCCAATAAAATACATGCCTTTGGCTACAGTGACATAAACGTTTTCTAAAGTCAATCTTTTAACTTAACCCCCCCCCCCACCCCCCGTGGATGAGTTTTGCCTTTCAACCTCATCCACCATTCCATCTGAATCAGACATTCCTCCACTGTGGGGAAAACAATGTAGCAATTAAAACCAAAGCCCATTTCACTGCACGGTTGTAATGCAAGCCTCTTTCAGACTTCCCTCGGTCCCCTAAATCTATGACCAAGGAGTGGGAGCTGAGCATTGCCTTTGACACGTGGCATCCCAGGAGAGTTTTTGCAACACTCACCTCAATCACTCTGGAGTCGAAGTCTTCATATGTTTCTGTGGGTTGAAAAGAGATGCATCAGGGAGGCACAACTCAGGTCCGTACATTCTCTCCTGAAAGCATTCTAGGTGCACCCAACACTTCTGTTTGCTCCGGCTTTTCACGAAGGCTCCCGCACCTTTTAGTGGGCTACTTCAGTATCCTGTTATGGATTTTATACCTTATAATTTCACAGTAACTGCCTGGCCCACCTACAACAATTGCAACTCAACTTTTATGTTACTGAACTTCTGCAGTCAACCCTCGGTGCTGTTTTAAAGTTAGTCACTACTTCACTTCTGTGTTTTTTGATTGTTGACTATGTCTATTACTGGTTATTGTTTTAACATATTTATTTCTGTAACACTGTTCTGAGCCGCTTTAAGGAGCTCTCATTGAGAGGTGGCATACAGATCCTCTAAACAAACAAAAGGTTTGCCTCATTTGGGCCCAGTTAAAACAGGAAGAAGGTGCATAGACAACATTACAGGGGTTCCATGTGATGCTTTTTTCATGTGCTGAGCTACTCACATGACGCCTCAGCAAGATCTGCCAACTACCTGTTGAGTGTGCTGCTAGCATTCTACTGCTGTGAGAGAAAGGGCTGTGAATATGGTAAGCAGCTTTCAAACAGCCACATGAAATACTTACAGAAATGTGCTTTCTGTGGGGCTGTGTAATTTTAAAATTAGGCCTTGCATTAGGATTCCAAGTATATCAATATGAAAATTAATTCTCTAGAAATCAGGAGGGCTTATTTCTTAGGAAGGATTATAAGTTTCCCATCGGAGAGCTGAGAATACCTAAAAAAATCTGAAAACACTTAAACCCGCAGAACTTAAACCATAACCAAGAGAACTTAAATGAATTCAGTACTACGCCTGAACACATCACCCACCATCTCTGAAAAAGAAATATTGTGAAATGTTATACAAATTTAATAACCATGTGAACATATTTGCACTGGTCCTGAAGAAAGAGAGATGTGACTTGAAGGCCCCCCCAGATGATATCTCCTTACTTGGGACAGCTGTATAGATACAGCACCTATTTATAGTAGATGCCCATCACCCACAGATTCAGCTTGTGATTTCACTTATTTGTAGTCCAAACACAGAATGCAGCCAGTCCGGAGCACACAACCCCTCTCTGCGTGATGAGAGAGGGACCGCGGGCAGAACCAAACTGTTTCTATACAAGGAGGGAGGGGGTGCACTGGGTGAGCTGTGCCCCTACCCCATCTGCCCTGCCAGGCACTCCATGCGGCAGCACTGCCATGAAACTTGCTCAGGCTGGGCAGGCAGGCAGGCGGCCGCTGCTGTGTGACTTGCTCAGCAATGCTACAGCAAAGTAGGCTGCTGCATGCAACTCACTTGGGCTGGCAGAGGGCCCTAATGTCACCTGTCCCTACGCTAAGATCAGGGAACATTTTATCACCCAAGTGGCAATTTTCTAGCAGCAAGAAAAAAGAAAGCCAGCTCCAGAAAGCTATCCAAACCCTAGGAAAAGCCAGGCCCTTTTCTCAAGAGGGTCAGTCACCCATGGAACACTGGCCTGATCCAGCAGGACTTTATGTTCTTACCATGTATGCACATAACACTTTAAGGTGGAATTAAATGCTCCATGGAGACCTGGGAACCTGAGTCTCTGTCAAACTACTGTAAAGTGGCAGTGTGTGTGTTGGGGGCATAGTCTAAAGGAAAAGGGTGGATGGTGTAGCCCCACTGCCTGGCTCCTACTTTTTCTAACAGAGCAAATAAACACTTGAAGCTGAAAAGCAATGGGCAAGTAACAGCTTAAAGTAACCCACAGACACACTGTTTCTCCTCTTCAAATCAGATCCTATCCACAATTTTGCAGCTGTTCAGCAGAGAATAAAATATGGGTCTCTCTCCAACATCCATTCCTCTGATTCATAACAAAAAACAAAACAAAAACCAAATGCCCCAAAACTACATACTCCCCCCCGCCCAAACAAAGCCAGGCCCCTATCCAAAGATCTTCTAACATAAATTTCAAACACTGGTAGCAAGGAAGACAGAGAGCAGGGACAATAGAAGAAAGGAAGAGGTGAAAGTAACCAGGAAGACAGAGAAGTATAAAGGCCAAATGCAGATGCTGGTCTTTTGCTCCTTTCTTTCCCCAGAAAGGTTTAAAATGGGCAGAGATTAGAGAGTACACCAGATTATGTACAGATGAGGAAACTTTGGGCTAAATTTTCATCTGACTTCTTGCATACCACATACTGCGAGCCGGCTAAGCAATCATGCATAGATCAGAAAATCTTTCAGCACTAACAGGAGCAGCCAGGCTATAAATGGCTCACTTGTCTATACAATAATAGAGTATATTTTAGAACGGAATCATTTGAATGATGAAATATCAGAACTGTGTGATTCTTTGTCTGAATCACTGCAAACAAGCATGACACTTATTTAGTGCTGTATGTTTCTGTGCAGCTACGGTGAGGGACAGAACATAAAAATATTTCAAATCAGTCAGAGCACCTCAGCGTAACAGCCCTCCTCGCTTTGCATCACAGTTTAATGGGCTGCCAGGAAGGAAAAAGAATACCTTGGCAGTCAGTCATAGGCCATCTATTGCAGCATTTCTCAAAGCTTAAGGAAACCGTGTGTATTGTAGGAAACCAAAAACATTATGAACATTCAGTAATTGGCTAGTCCATCATTGCAAAGCAATCATGAGGCACAGCTGTGTGTGTGTGTGTGTGTGTGTGTGTGTGGTGGTTGCTGCGGCTCAGTGCTTCCCAGTTTAAGAATTGTGAACTTTAATACCTCCGCTCCCAAGTAAGGTGGACTTATGCAACATTTATTATGGCTTTATTATGGACCATAAGGTGGACATGCAACATTTATTATGGCTTTATTATGGATTGCTGCTTTTGGCAAACACTGGCATGGTGAAAGCAAGGTAACATTTAGTGGCAGGAAAGCAGAGTCAGGAACCAAGAGCCGTGGAGGCAGACAGAGCAAAGGCCAGCCATGGAGCCCTACCTTCTGAGGTCCCTTCCACACGCACCTATTAGCCATGCTAGAGGGACGCTTCATCGACGGATCAAACTGGGGCAATCACACCAGCACCTCTGGAAAGCATCCCACAACTGTTGGCAAGCTGGAGCAAACCAATTTGATCCGGCAGAGAAGCGGGGTAAAAAGCTACTGGTGAAAGTCCGGTATCAAACGGTTTGCCACGGCCCGCAGCTGGACTTTCCCCGTGTGATTGCGCCAGTGTGGAAGTGATCACACGCTATCCCGACACCATGTGGTTTTTTCGGTCCCCCTTCTCTGTGTGCGCATCATCGAACGACCATAGGAGGGGAGGAGCAATCTATCAATGCCCCCCGTCTAAGCAAATCATCGATTCCCCCTTCCCCCCTTGCAGCGATTCATCGATCCCCTGTTTAAGCGCCTTGGAAACCCACCACAAAAAAAAACCACTTGCCCACAGTTGTGTCTGATCACGCAGCGGCAGTTTGCCCTGGCAGGTCCATGGAGCTGTGTGATCACGCAACTGTGGGGCAAATTGCTCCGGAGCAAAAAAGCCTCGATTCCCCTCCGGATTATCTTGCTCGTGTGGAAGGGACCTGAGAGTACCAAACTCTGGGCACTCAGATAATATAGTAGATACGGGACTCATGAGATCCCTCTGCCCTTCCAGAAAAAAATACTGTGGGGGTCAGTTTTCATTTCCCTCCCCTGGTACTGTAGGACAGGACAGGACAGGCCTAGCACATGCACAGCGGCCACAAGGGCAGCCTTTAGCACACAGGGCAGGCAACAGTTTTCACAGGTCTCTGGATGCTGGGGAAAGAGCCCTCAGGGTCATATCATTTGCACTCCAAGTGGGCAAAATTGCAAACCCAACACTGAAGAGGGTGAAATTTTGCTCCCTCAAATTGCTGGGATTACAATAGATGCAGCAAACACTGCAAGCAAAGCATTCTGGGGGCAGGTGTGATCCAATGGCAAACTCTTACAGGCAATGTGAAACACAGCAAGCAGCCTGCCACGTTACACACACTGCTCTTAAAACACTGGGAATGCCTTCTGTTAACCAAGAGGATGGCAGCTTAGTGGTAGAGCTCATTTTTACATGTAGACAAGTCCCAGGGGTCAGTCCCCACCATCTGCAGATAAAGGATCACAGATTACCATGCTGAGTTAAGACCTCTGTTCCTTGGTGACTCACTGCCAGGCAGAGCAGATAAAATGGAGATAAATGGAACAGTGGTCCAACTTATTATACAGCAGCTTCCTGTGTTCATATTAACTCTACATTAGACATCTTTGTGAAACCAAGGACTCCTTTTCCTTGTTATCTTACCTCCATTAGGGCCTGGGTCAGGAGGCCCTAGGCTTACACCTCCCCAGGAACGTCCGGTCCATCCCCTCTCCCTCTTCACTTTAGCTTTTCTCCTCTTCTCCCACTCATCCCGCCGACGGATGATTTCCGACTGCATCTTCTCCCGCTCTTCTCCATCTCGCCGTCCAATTGCCTGGACCGTTCCACTTTTTAGCACAGGAGCATTGAGGCCAGGCCAAAGGAAACCTGAACGTCCTGAGGACATGAGAACATGAGAATACCTGTCAGGTATGATGCAATTTAAGAGTACAGTTCAAATGGTGATCAGGCTGAAGCAGTACAATGGACATGCTGAGGTTAAATCTCAGGAAAAAAAATAAGGTGAGACTTAGCTAAAGAATGTCCATGGTGATCATTCCCAATAGTCCATCTCCCTCTAGTCCGACAGGATGGGGCAGGACTATGCAGGCAGAAGCCGCCATCAGAGGGGTATGGCTTGTCCTGGTGCACAGAGCACTGGAGAAATAGCCAGAGGCTTTAATTAAAGGCAAGCAGGGCAGGCTGCCTGGCTCTGACTGAGTGACTGTATGCTTCTTTAGCTATTGTAATGTAACTCTGCTCTAGCTAAAGCAGAATGTGGGATCAGTTAGTTAATGAAACATGTTCACTATGCTAGGCATCTCTATTTAGTACTGTGTCCATTTAGTATTGTGTTCAGTTTTTATTTAGTATCCATTTAGTATTGTGTTCAGTTTTGGGCATCACAGTTTAAGAAGGAGATAGACAAGCTGGAACGTATCCAGAGGAGAGCAATGAAAATGGTGAGGGGTCTGGAGACCAAGTCCTATGAAGAAAGGCTGAAGGAGCTGGGTGTGTTCAGCCCGGAGAGGAGACAACTGAGAGGTGATATGATAACCATCTTCAAGTACTTGGAAGGGCGGTCATATAGAGGATGGCATGGAGTTGTTTTCTGTTGCCCCAGAAGGTCAGACCAGAACCAATTTGGCCAGGGATCCTGGAAGTTTTTTGTCATCTTCTGGGCGTGGAACACTGGTCACTGTGGGTGTGGAGGGGGAGGTATTTGTGGATTTCCTGCCTTGCAGGGGGTTGGACTAGATGACTGGAGGTCCCTTTCAACTCTATGATTAGATTATTCTATGATTCTATCTGCAACATTTAGAACCGGAAAATTTCCCAGAAAATTTCCCAATGCAAACTGCTTTGGACCTAATCTAGTATGTCTATTTGACTTGCATTCAGTTTTTTTTTTAAAAAATGCAATGCTAATTTTACATGCTGTATAAATATCTCAAAAGTTTCTCTTGACAGCCAAAAGTAGCAGATGAGGAACAAAAAATTCAAAAGTGCACATTTAGAGAGCGGGTCTACTCAGAATTGTGACTCACGTCTATTCAAAGGGGCTTACTCCTAGGAAAGTGTTCTTAGGACTGCACTGTTAATATTGCTTCTAGAGCATGCATGACTACCTTGGATGCTCCCACACAGGGATTTTTCTTTGGCATGGTAATCAGGGGAATGTCCGACACAAACGTTCATTCTGAGCATGACTCATGGTGCTTCAATCTGGGGTTTTCTCCTTTAAACTGGATTAAAAATAAACCTGATTTAATCTGGCTCAAATGGGACTCTTTAGAGTCGCTGCAGGGTAGTATTCACATGGACAATCTCTCTGTTGCCACTGTGGGGAGCGCAGGCTTTCAAAATGGCATGGAGCACCCAACTCCGCCAAGCTCTTTGAAGGGCTTTTCCCCATCTCCCTGCCAAGCAAGCCACTGTAGCTTTACAGTGTGGCTGGACCGGAAATGGGATGGGAAAGGAAGGGGTTTCTTGGCTGCAGGGGCGCCAGGAGAAATTGGTGCTGCATCTATGCTTTTGTGTAGACATGATAGGGATAAGAGGATTTGGGGTAGTGGCAGCTAACCATGTGGGAATGGTGCATGTGTGTGTGGATGTCATTCCCGTGTCACTTGCTGCTGCTGTGGCAGGAGCATACTTCCGCAGCCCATGTGGATGCAGCTTGTAATACAACTCTGACACTGCCCAGTTGGACTGGTATGCACCTGTTCACTACCTTATGGAACAATGCATTTTTAAAAGAAATAGTAACATTTCTAAAAATGGGCACCCAATATCACTGTTCATTTACACTGAAGCAAGTCCTACTGAAATCATTCAAATCTACTTTCAAGTCAATATGCTTGTTACAACAAAATAGTGTCGTGCCATTATAAAAAATTACATGCATCAATATTTGAACTAATTTATTCTGGCTTTTTATTTCATGGAGGAAACAAAGTTATAACAGTCTTCAAGACAATTTAGGAAGACTAAACTTGCAGTACTAGGAATTTGCCTACTTTAATAAAGAACAAAATAATCCAAAATTGGGCAATTTTTAATTGTGAAGGAAGAAAACAGTTCCATCATGTGTCAAAACATGGTGGCTTTTCCATCCATACCAGTCCTATGTTGGAAACAAATTTTCTGATGCCTGTTTTGGCTACCAAATCTCACTGGATAAGACTCCCTCCCCCCAGCCATCCCTAAACAATCCTTACTATATTTCATTCATTTACCTTCGCCAATTATCTGGCCTCTGTTAAGATCCCTTTTTAGCTTTTTCTTGGTCCTCTTCCCTCTTCCTTTCCTTCCACTCGTACTCTCTGCCAAAACTCCTTTCCAGAGTTCGTCAGCTGTCACTGCAATAAAAGGGATTTCATGCATAATTCATCCTGAATGATAATACATATTAACAACAGTTAATGACATGTTCAGATGTCATTTAATCTGAGGTTTGTCAACCCAACTGTGTCTCGAGAAGGTGTCAGAATGTCACCAAGGCAAGTCTGTATTTCATTTGTTTTGCAATGATGATGTTTACAGGATCACAGCCAAGTTCACAAGCTTATTTGCATCCTGACCTATTCCCAAGGCCCTTGATAGATAACAGTGTGCATGTTTGTGTGTGGGGGGGTGTATGTAAGAACGTGCACATGCGCATTCAATCCCATTAATCTTTGCAATAACTCTGAGCTACGATTTTCATCCTTACTAGCAGAATGCCTGGTAAATATGATCAAAATGTGTATGACACCATGGTCAGAAAAATGGATTGCAGTGAGTAGGTGAGCAACTGCTGAGCACCACCACCTTTCCGCAGCAGTTCTAATCCACCTTTCTTCTCTCCTTTAGTCCTGAGTCCCCTCTTCATCCCGTGGGGTCCTCACCTTGGCTGCTGTTCTGCTGCCCTTGTGCTGCCAGGGAGCAGTTGCACAGGTCCTTCTGGCTCACCTTTGTATTCATTCTTGCTCTCTCCTGCCAGGCCTGCTTAAGGCCCTTTCCCTACTGTGAAGCTACTAGGCATTACTTCCAGTTGCCTTTTCTGCAGACAGAAGGTATTTCTGAACGGAAATTCACAGGTGCATTTTGCAGCTATGTCTGCATCAAGGCCACATTAAAAAAGAAAAAGCCCCCTCCAAAGGCACCTGTGCACTTCTGGCTCCCACAAGTGATGGTGGCAAAAAATGAACTTTGTGAATTCGCCCAGAGATTTCCTCTAGCTGCTCAAACTGTCATTTCACAGCTTCCTGTACAGCCACAGGCATAGATTTCTTGTTCCCTTCTCCATCGTCATTCACTCCCCCAGGTACTCTAATTTTCCTCTCATCTCCCCTGGCATTTCGTATTCAGCTTCCTTCCGTTGTTTCTCATCAACTACAGAAATCATTGTGTCTAAAAAAGCAGCAGTCCCTCTCTTTCTCCTCCTTCTATAGTGAAGATGGAACATGAGAGAATCAATTCACGGGCTGCAGTGACAATACTGCTAAGTGCTACTTCCAGTCTCCTACAGCACTTCACACAGAAGCAGTACACAGCCAGTACCAAAGAGCATCGATCGCTCCATCTGTTGTCCAAAAATCTGAGCTCTTAACTAGCTACAGACACAGCAGAGAGCTCTGAAGTTTTTTTATAGCACTGAAACAGATACATCCATGGGGCATTATTACTCCTGACGTTCATACAAGCTTTTTACTTATTGTGTATCTAAGATGGACAGTTTGGTTCCAAACCATTTTAACTTGGACACAAGTCCCACTGGTCTTACAATCCAAAAAGTGCAACAAAAATGCACTAACTTATTTCATGGATCAGGGATTTTAAAGAGGGTGGTGCCCTCCCCCCCAACACAGCTCCCAGGCCTCAAAGCATATGGAGCCCCCCCCCGGGTGGGGTTCTATAATCCAATCTGCATAGACAGAGTGCCAGTAACAGTTTTGTACAGTTACTTTATTTACTGAGCACATGAAGCTGCCTTTACTGAATCAGAACACTGGTCTACCAAAGTACTGTCTACTCAGGCCATGGTTCTCCAGGGTCTCAGAGAGAGATCTTTCCTATCATCTACTACCTGATTCTTTTAACTGGAGTTGCCAAGGCTTGGACCTGGGACCTTTTGCATTCAAAGCAGATGCTCTACGACTCTGTCACGGCCACTTCTGGCTAATATTTACATGTATGTCTCACTGTTTTTCCATTACACCACTCTAAGCAGCATATCCAAGATGTTTCCGATTCAAGCAATGACCAGACCCAGACCTGCTTACCTCTAGCAGGCTGGCTGCACTTATGCATCATTAGACTACTTCTGTAAGCCTTGAAACTTAACTAAATAAAATACTGATATTCAACACTCTCAACAAAATATTTTCAAAGTGGATTACAACATCAATTAAAAACCATGATTAACCAATAAAAATTAGCAGCACCAACAGTGCAATTCTGACTTAACAGAGTTATGCTCTTCTAAGACTTCAATGGACTTAGAAAGGTGTAACTCAGCCTAGGACTGCACTGTAAAAGCCAGCAGCATAAAAACAGTCGCCAGGAGGAGAAACCAAATCCTTGAAGCAGCAGAGTACATAAAAAACACAACCAGCATAAAAGTGAGCATGAGGAACAATATAGTCTTGAAAACGTGGCAGTGCGCCTGCTGACTGTGACGTATGTGCGGGTGCGCATCCAGCTGGGGCTCTGCCAATTGCATTGGCTACCAAGTGAGTACCAGATCTGCTTCAAGGTGCTGGTGCTAACCTTCAAAGCCTTATGTGGCCTGGGACCGACATATCTAAAGAACTGCCTCTTCCATACGTGCCCCGGAGAGCCTTGCACTCTGTGGATAACCCTCTGCTGGTTGTCCCTGGCCCGAAAGATGTTTGCCCAGCCTCAACCAGGGCCAGAGCTTTCTTGGCCCTGGCTCTGGCCTGGTGGAACATGCTCCCAGTCGAGATCAGGTCCTGCGGAGCTGTTCTGCCAGGCCTTTGGTTGAGGCTGCAAGCTTCTACCAGCTGGCCTCTCTTGCTGTTGCGGTATGCTTCTATTAACGAGAACTTTATGGCTCGGCTTTGGCCCATTCATTTCCAGCTGTAGGAACCTCAAATTGAAATTTGCTGCACTGCCCACATTAACTGTTTTTAACTGGTTTTATTGTATTAATTTAATGTTTGATATTTATTAACTGAAGCATTTTAAGATTGTATTGGAATCTATCGTGACCTGCCCTGAGCCCGCTTGCAGGAAGGGTGGGATATAAATCAAAATAATAAAATAAAATAAACAACAAGGTGTGGAGTAACAACATAACAACAGCAATATCCAGCGTAAATGCTCAGTTAACACCCCCCCAAACCCCCAGTAACAGCCAGCAGATATAAATCAGAACAGCTGTAAAATATCCAAGACACCCACAGCAACAGTTATGCATGCTGAACACTGCTAAATATTAATGGCTACAGGACTGTAATCTAAGATGGGAAAGGCCCACAAATGTTGCAGTTAGCAATAAGCTGGTGTTTATTGTTAACAAGACTCACATTTGTTGAAAAAGCTGCTTTGCCTGCGCTGTTCCACTATCACATCACGAGGTGCAGAAATACAGCAATATGCCTGCAAAGCACATGCCAACATAGAATACTGGCCATGGATCCCAGGTCCTGGATTCAAGCTATAGCCTGCGGGCAAGAACACAGCATTATCGTCACGTGGCTGTCACCGGATGAAAGAAATCTCAGTTGCTTAAGTCATACCAGCTTTTTCATTAACTGATCAAATCCGCTGCCGCACAAGTCTGTCTACCAGTAAAACAATACACCTGAAAGGAAAAGCAGTTGATGCCCAAGCGTGTCAAGCCATTTTAGAAAAAGCATCTCTCATATGCATCAAAATGTCTCTATAGCATTTGTAAACTGTAGGGAACTCTTGTATTAAAAATGATTATTTCTTTTTAAATCTGCAGCTTGATTCATCAGGGACATTGTTTGATCAATTAAAAGATCCAATCATTTAATCAGAATTACTCAACTACATATTGAAGACCTAACAATAAATTATCCCTGTGTTGTGTAAGACATTCAGAGTCAGAAAAGCACAGGAACTGTGTATGTTAAATCTCTGATAATGTATGGAGTATTATAAGGTAAGTGCCTGTGTTTGGAGTCTGCAGTGAGGGGTCCATTTTTCTGGACTCCAAAGCACATGCTTCTCTCCCATCCCCTTAATGTTGTGCTCATTGTCATAGTTCTCCTGGGGAAACAGAGGTTTACCTTAAGAAAGCACAATTATTGCTATGGGGCTGCGAACTTGCATCTTATTCCTGCTAATGATTATTTCCCCTCCACTCAAGTGAAAAAGCAGCTTGGGAAAGGGAGGGCAATTTGAGCAGAAAAAAATGACAACTTGGGAACTGGTTAAGGAGCCCCTTCCCCAAATCCCCTGCTTCAACTGTATAATGTTTACTTTGGCCCTTAGAAAGCATAGAAATTAGAAGTATATATTTTTCAGTTCCCTCCTCACATTAACTCTCTTCTTTGTGAGAACAACGTCAGGAGCTAAATTGGAATAGGTCTGCCAGCCTCCAAGTGGGACCTGGACATCTCCTGGAATTACAAATTATCCCCAGTCTACCAAGATCAGTTCCCCTGGAGAAAATGCCTGCTTTGAATGGTAGACTCCATGGCATTATACCCTGCCAAGGTCCCTCCTCTCCCCAAATTCTTCCTTCCCCAAGCTCTACCCCCAAATCTTCAGAAACTTCCAAACTCAAGAGCTGGCAACCCTAAATGGAAACAACCATTCACACAAACATGCCTATGTCAGTTACAGTTGAAGGCCACGGCCTACCCTACTTCTGACTCAAGGGAAGTGATTGGTTACTGGCAGGAAAAAAAGTGCCTCACCCTCCACAAATCTCTTCTGCTAGGATTAGTTCTCCCCTGCTTTGAATGGTAGACTCCATGGCATTATACCCTGCCAAGGTCCCTCCTCTCCCCAAATTCTTCCTTCCCCAAGCTCTACCCCCAAATCTTCAGAAACTTCCAAATTCAAGAGCTGGCAACCCTAAATGGAAACAACCATTCACACAAACATGCCTATGTCATTTACAGCTGAGGGCCACGGCCTACCCTACTTCTGACTCAAGGGAAGTGATTGGTTACTGGCAGGAAAAAAAGTGCCTCACCCTCCACAAATCTCTTCTGCTAGGATTAGTTCTCCCCTCCGAGTGACCACCTCCTGTTTCTAGTTCAACACCTAGAACTCCAGTCCATGATAGGAAAGAGACTTTGGGCTTCTCCAAGTTTAACTATCAGTGCTTCCTCTCTATCCTCCCAAACACCACTTTTAATTCAAGGCAGCTCTTCACCGCTAGTCATACCCTTAGAAACACACACACACCAAATTCCACTGCCATTATCTTTTTGTACCTCTTTTTAGCACATCAGGGGTTCTGCACTTTTCTCGGTTAACTACTGCTTGTATATACCTGTGATGCAGTTGCCTAGCAATCCTAGGCAAGCCTGATAATATGTAGTCAAAATGTTAAGTGGGCTCCTAGCTGATGCTGAACATATTATAGGAACCTGAACTAAATATAATTTTTTTTTTAAAAAAAGAGAGAGAATAGTTTGGAGGAATATAAGAAGGGTCCTGATGGATCAGAACAATGGTCCATCTAGTTCAGCATCCTGTTTCACACAGTGGCCAACTAGGTGCCCTGGAGGTGCCAACAAACAGGGCACAGAGGCCAGGGTCGTCTTCTAGCACTCGTATTCAAAGGCTTACTGGCTCTGAAAACGGAGGCTCCCTTTAGTCACCATGGCTAGTAGCCACTGATCAACCTGTTCTCCATGAATCTGTTTATAACAGAAACCTTTAACACAGAGAGAAATACAAGACTATCCCAAAGTAAGGATCTTTTGTGTATGGTGCTTTAACAAAACTGAAGATCGTGTGTTCCTATATAGGGCTTTACGGCCATTACATAAAGGCTCAAAAGGTCTGTAAGTATTCCCACAAGTATTTGTTGGTAAATTCCTGGATTTCATTAAGGCCAAAGAAGTGTGTTGCTTCCTTCCAGATCTAGGTAGTTGTGTAACCTACAAGGCATTATTATTTACTGAACCAGATGACAAATTATTAACTGCTGAAAGACCTTGCCTTTCTGTAAAGTACAGGACAACTCATGTAATTATTTTAATGAACTTTCATGTTATGTTCTTAAATCACTTTTCTTTCCTGTTAAAGGTTTCTGCATTGACCTACAGTTGATGCAAACCAAAGAAACTGAAGTATTTGCCCAGTTGGTAGCTCTCCTGGCAGATAAGCTAGCTGCCCAAAATCCAGAGAGCCAGTTTGGTGTAGTGGTTAAGAGCAACGGACTCTAATCTGGAGAACCGGTTTGATTCCCCCTCTTCCACATGAAGCCAGCTGGGTGACCTTGGGTCAGTCACAGCTCTTTTAGAGCTCTCTCAGTCCAAAAAAACAGTCTCGTTCACCACAAAAGAACTCGAACTTAAGGCTGCCAATCTTTGGATCTCCTGGCTATAATACACACAATGCCATACGATTATTATTATTAATTATATCCAAAATCCACTGAAGGACCAGTAATCCAATGCTCACAGCCTGCATTCAGACTTGGGTTTATGCAACATGGGTTTGGGGGGGGGGATAAATAGTTACTTGTGTGAAATCTGAATGAAGATGATCCAACAAACCAGGGTTTGTTAGTTGGCATCAATCCAGGATTTCAGAAGAAGAAGAGGAAGAGATTGGATTTATACCCCGCCCTTCACTTGGAGTCTCAGAGCAGCTTACAAACTCCTTTCCCTTCCCCTCCTTGCAACAGACACCCTGTGAGGTAGGTGGGGCTGAGAGAGCTCTGACAGAAACTGCTCTTTTCCAAGAACAGCTGTGCCAGAACTACAGCTTGCCCAAGGTCATCCAGCAGTTGCAAATGGAGGAGTGGGGAATCAAACTCGGTTCTCCCAGTCCACGCACTTAACCACTACACCAAACTAAGGTTTGTAATAGGTTTGTTAAATCCACCTTGTACCAACTACAGATGTTGTGAATTCATTTTGTTGAGTAGCACCATCCCATGTGGCTGCCAGGACACAGAAACAGTAGTGTTGGGAAACTGTCCTCCCTGCTTGAAGGTGGAAGTAAAACAATGAGCAGGAAAACCAAGTTTTACAGAAGAAAACAGGATTTGCTACTTGTATCTGACAGGCTAACCAAAAGCTTATTACCCAAACAATTTTAACCAACCACAGTTGATAAGGTCTCATGCTATATCCCCCGCTCAGCACCACTGGATGGGGTGGAAGGCAGTTAAGGTCTTTCTTATCAGGGCACTTTATAAGACATGAGGAAGCTCAGAATCTTAAACCATTTTTAAAAACTTCTCTTTACTTTTAATGTTTATTTTGTTTAGCTCAATGTACAAGTTACATTTTCCCAAGCACCATTGACTGAGGAAATCAGAAATTACAAGATTAGGGAGATAAAATATTATTTGGTGGTGGTGGTGGGAAATTATGTTGAGAATTATTTTCACCAGAGAGAAGAAGCGGGTTCCAGTAAAAAGTTCAATAGCAGAATAGCAAACAGGAGACAAGAGATAATGGCACTCAACAACTGTTCAATACAGAGATTGATTTCAATTGGATAAGAATGGACAAATACATAGAAAGGGAATCAGAGGCAGAAACAGCTGCCAGATGGTGAACACCAGAGTTTCAAAGACCTATTAGGCCCTGGTCTTTTCCCTCACTTTCACTGTGCATCACTGTTGGGTGTTTGTTGTGTGTGGTCATTCTGCATTTCCCCCCGCTGTCACTGTGCATGTCCATCAGGTTTTCTATTTCATTTTGCACTGTTCCCCCCCCCCCCCCCCAGTGCTCAGTTCGCTTTCTGTCTGCAGTTTCCCAGGGTTTCTCAGAGTTATTTTGTGCTGGTCTTTCCCCTTGCTTCGCTTCCAAGCCAAAGGTAAAATTCAAAAGCGGATAGATTTCCTCAGATTTTCCCTCTCCCTTCCCCTTGGAGGCCACACTCCCTGCCCACATCGAGGTCGTTCTGCCACATGTGTTACATTTAATTTTTTTAAACAGCTGCATGAGTCTAACGTTATGAGTTTACTGCTAAACTTGGACAGCGGGGGGGGGGGGAGGAGAGGCAGGAAAGTGAGGTGGGTGCGGCGGTGGCACATTCTCCCTCTTCCCTAGAGCCACTGCCCCACTTCTCCCCAGAGCAGGTCTCATGCGTGTGCAGAAGCTTGCATGATGGATCTCCCCTCACCTGCCATGCCCAGCTGTGCCTTGGAGGCCATTCTACCGGCCACATCGAGGTCGCCACTGCTGAAGAACAAACCGACTAACAAGCCGGCCAGCCAACTGCCGAACTTGCATCCCTCTCTGCCTGGAGAAGCCCAGTGGTGGCAAGCCAAAGGGGATGGGGGGAGCAGGGAGGAGAGGAAAGAGGAGTCTGTGGTGTTCCCCTTCCCTTGCACACACGCTCGTGGCGGCTTCCCCATGTCAGCTTCTTCTCCTCAGCTCACCTTGTCCTCCCTTCCCACCACTCTGAGCCAAGTGCACTCAGCCACTATCCTCCCCCCCACATCGGTGTACAATTTCAGTACTGACTGCAAACAAAGGGGGGGGGGTGATCATCAGTGCAGAACGAAGCTGACAAGCTCTGTAAGGGGTGGGGAGGAAAGACTGGCATCAGGTGGACTCTCACATTTTTCACACTGCCCGATAACCAAACAGACAGTACTGGTGATATACCGAATAAACATACAAACTGAAACTGAAACTGACAGTACACTAGAGCTTGGCAATAGAAAAAGGGAGCTTCACAGCTGCCCTAGTAAGTTTTATTCATGGAACTGAACAAGGAGGATTTAAAAGGGAGGTGCTTCCTGGACGCTATTGTGTAGTTGCAGCAGAGCAATTGCATAAATTAAAAAAACCTTGGACATTCCCCCTCATACTCCTCCAACTGCCTTGAACCATGAGAAATGTTGGGCTATAAATGAATGAATGAAATAAACCCAACTTTTATTTTTGAGCTTCTACAAGCCATACACAGACTTTGTACCCCAACAGCTCAGCTGTTCCAGAATGGGGTCTTGCAGTCCATAAGTAATAGTTGCTTCCTCAGGCTGGAATTTTATGTTTGGTACTGGACACAGGTTCTGGAAATTGCTGTCTCAACCAAGCAGCTGTGAACAAGTGAGAGGGAGACTTGCAGCAGAGGATGTGGTGTTTGGTTTTGACTCTTCCTTTGCCAGGGTTCTCACATGCATGTTTGCTATGCTACGGTACATTCTTGTCATCTTTAACACTCACTTCAAGGGACCTTGAACACACAAGCCTCCTCTCCATCCCAACTCCTCCCACAGCAATGGAAAAAATATTATTGCTAGATTCTTACAATATTGCTTTTGTCTACTAAGATCTCCTTTCCATCCAACTGCAAACAATAAGGATGCATTAGACTGCACTATATTTTTATTATACTTCATCCTTTATTATACTTCACATGTGTGATGTGTTAGTAGTTTGATCTAGAAAGTTATTCATTTTGTCTGAAAGGCAATGCTATATTTCTTGGCCAAAATTCTGGCATTTATAATGCACACTGGATATTTTGAAATTTTGTGGATTGTCAGACATTCTGCGTTTTTTTTTGAAAGGCAAGATAAAAATAATCATTAAAAAGAAACAAAATGATATATGAGCTTCCACCGTTTTTTCATCATAGTCTCAGACTATTTCACTGCATGCTCATGTATATCAGTACAGAATGTTCAGCCTTAATTTTTGTAGTCAGACGGAGTTTCATAACATTCCTGCCTGCAATCATTTTGTCTAACTCAATACAAAAAGCCATTTACTCAGTTAAAAGAAAACACTTCAACAGGTCGGTTTAAGCACCACAAACCATATTAGCGAAACTTTTGGAAACCACTGATATGTTTATGGCTAACTTTAAATTTGCTTCCTACAAATGGGAACCCACAAGGACTTGTCGGAGGCATCTCATTTCCCCCTCTCCCACTATTTCCTCGTTCCCTTTCCTGAAAGCCCCCATAGTCTCTCCCATTTGCCTGCTTCTTTATCTCCTTCTAGGGTTGCCAACCTCCAGGTGAAGGCTGGAGATCTCCTGGAATCACAACAGATCCCCTAACTACAAAGATCAGTTCTCCTTAGGGTTGCCAGATAGAGGCTGGGAAATTTGGAATGGCGTCTTGGAAGTTTGAGGTTTGGGGAAGGAAGAAACCGCAGCAGAGTATAATGCTAAAGTCCACCCTCCAAAGCAGCCATTTTCTCCAGGGAAACTAATCTCTGTCATCTAGAGAGCAGCTGTATTTCCAGGTGATCTCCACCCCCACTGGGAATCTATGACATTATTCCCCTCAGAGGCCCCCCCTTCCTCACCCCCCTCCCCACCCCATCCCAAATTTCTAGGAATTTCCTAACTTCTTTCTCTCCTTTTGGCAATCCCCATATCCTCTCCCTGCCTCATTTTCTCCTTCTCAGTCATTCATCAACCTATGCTTTATCTGCCTCCCATCTTCAGCTGTATTTATTCTTTATCTATTTACACCTCACCTTTCTCCACAGTGGGTACCAAAGCACCTTACATTATTCTCTTCTCCTTATCTATACAACAACCTTGTGAGGTAGGTTAGGCTGAAAGAATGTGACTGGCCCAAAATCGCCCAGTCAGCTTCCACAGCAAGATGGGGATTCAAACCTGGGTCTCGCAGACTCTACTCTGAAGCTCTCTAACCACTATAACCACACTGGCTTTCATAGGGTGGCTGCTGTTGAACAGTAGCAAGCAGCCAGGTTTAGTTCAGTCATGCAAGTTGGGTGGTACCAAGTCACCAGAGGTTGCTTTCAGGCCTAGGGTTGCCAACCCCCAGGTGGGACCTGGGAAACATCCCAGTATTACAAGTGAACTCCCAACATCATGAGCTCTGTCCCGCTGGAGAAAATGACTACTTTGGAGGGTGGACTTTATGGTATTATAGCTGGCTAAGACCTCTCCCCTTCCCAAACCCTGCCCTCCTCAGACTCTACCCCAAAATCTCCAGGAATTTTCCAACCTGGATCTAGCAACCCTAGCCAGGCCTGCCCCCAGTTGAGTTTCACCTCAAAAGCCAAAATAGGGCTGCAGAGGACCCTGCCCCCTCTCCCTGCATTTTTACTCACATAAACTGAAGCCTGGAATACTGTGATTGCCTAGCAACAGCCACTGAGAGACACCATTGCTTAAAGCTACAGGCACCCTTTTTGTCATTTTCAGATTTTTTTAAAGGTGCCCAGTGTACTTCTTTTTAGATTTCACATTTTTCTGCAAACCTAGGGCTCTTTTCAGGTTTGTACAAAGAACTGTTTCGCCCATTCACTGCTACAGTCACCAGATTTTAGTATTCAAAGATATCCTGACTTCACTATTAAAATGTAAGATTCAAGTTGGTTAACTATAACATGAAGACAGGAGCCCCATTCTGGATTTCAGAGGGAGGGGGAACATCCACAGCAAAGTTCTAGCAGACATTCTTAGATTTATTCAAAGTTACATAGCAAAACAGCAATGTGTTTTAGAGCACTTGGAATGATTGCTTTTTATGGATATAAGCCGGGTCCATCACATGGGACTGTCCCACTGTGCACCCTTTTTTAAAGCAAAGGATCATAGGCCTTGGTTATACGTACCTGCTTCCCAATCCCATTTCATTGTTTAAATCAGTGGGTTTCAGCTTTTTACCTTCTGGGAACCCGTCCCACAGTAACACATCTGCTGAGCATCCTCTGTACATAAGGAGCATTGCACAGAATGCTGGAGCATGTTTCAGGCTATACAGCTGAGTCACAAGGAGCGCTGGCTTGACCTGATGTGCCTCTTCATGACCCCCACGAACTGCAAGCAGGTCCTAGAATACTGTCCAAGCTGTCCTGTGGCTTCACAGTGCAGAAGATGACGGATCACACCTGGCAGACTTTCATGGAGGAAAGCCTGCCTGCAATTATTGACCTTTGTACTGTGTGCCCCCACCCCCAATAAGCTTCCAAGGAACACAAAGGCTCCCCAGACCACAGATGGAAAGCTCTGGTTTATAGCAGCAGCCACTTAGAGGGTTCATCTAGCTACCTGGCTGCAACTACAGCTATAGTTGCACTTGAAGAATAATCTCATGGCACCTGAAACACGGTGGGAGAGCAGACCCCTCACCCCTGCATCCCTAACTGCTACCCTCTCACCAGAATTTTGAATGGAAACCCCTGGGCTGAAATAGCTGCAATGTTCTCAGAAAGTTAATGTCGGCAGAAACCTGATTAAGTCACAAGGTTGCAGTTCTATGAACATCCACTCCTATTAACTTTATCTTCTAGCAGAACAAACTCCTTCCACCTTACGTTTTCTATATCTATTATTGGAAAAGAAATCAAGAGGCAAAATGTAAATTGTATTCTGAACAAAATGAATACATTAAACAAGAACCCTGAAGGTATGTACGGTCTGGTTAATCACAACTCCATATTTGCTTCAGAGTAACGTCTAAAGTTTTACCTCATCTCAGGGACACAAACATTCAGAGGTCCCTGGTTTCAAAATAATGACAGCATCTTACAGCATAATGAGAATTCTTTGTACAGAATCTTAGCCTAGGGCTATGTCTGACTCTGTCATAGGCGGTCTCTTATAGTAAAGACAACCATCAAACAACCTTACCCTTAGAGGTAAAGAGGAGGGGGGTGTAAAATGGTATGGTATAGCCCGATTTCATCAGATCTCAGAAGCTAAGCATGGTCAATACTTGGATGGGGGACCACCAAGGCAAACTCTGTAGAGGAAGGCAATGGCAAACTACTTCTGCTTCTCACTTGCTTTGAAAGCCTCTTGCTGGGATCAGTTGCAATAGGGCTGCTAACCAAAGCAAAGCAGCTGGACTGTGTTACTTATTATGTGCTGTTGTCTAACAGCCCTGACCTGGATAGCCCAGGCTAGCCTGATCTCATCAGATCTTGGAAGCTAAGCAGGGTTGGCCATGGTTAGTATTTGGATAAGAGACCACCATGGAATACCAGGATTGCTATGCAGAGGGAAGCAATGGCAAACCACCTCTGAATGTCCCCATGCCTTGAGAACTGTACAGGGTCACCATAAGCCGGCTGCAACTTGAAAGGGAAAAGAACCCCCCCCACCTATTTCACAAAAGCCACTTAGAATGTCTTTTGTTGGTTTTTTTGCTGCCTGTGTAAATGCAGATATAGTTTTAGTTACACTTGAACACTAATTACTACCCATGCAGGAAGGAGAATTTTCAAGAGTTTGCTGTGTCACCTGTCAACAGAGGATGACATTTTTAGTTCCCCCACTTACTGTTTTAACTTCTCCTCCCTGTAAAGAAGGGCAACTGAAAAAGCACATTCTGTCTCAGATTTCTTTCACTGTCCCCAGAATGCTCGCTGGTAAAAACAAACTGGGGGGGGGGGGGGGGGCTGTTAACTAAACTACTGGGAGAACCCAAACTCCCTGCCATTTGGTATTAGGTAAAACAAACCATATCAAAGGAAAGCCCTCTTCCAGCTGATAAAGGAAGCAGGTGGGTGGCTGTCTTCTCCTGTACTAGCTGGAACTGCATGGTAATATTTAAATGAGAATACCATAACTTTTGAACATTGGCACTACACACTTAAAACTTAAATGGTGAAGATTCCAGGAAGGTTAAAAGCATGTGTTCACTCACAGCAAAGGGAGGGAGAGTGGGCACAATTGCCCCCCCATCCCAGAGTCATCTGCACGGCTCAAGCACATGCAAGACATGCCCACACATACACCTCTCCCTGGGATGAGCAATATTAGTTCTGGAACACTGTTGATCATGGGGAGACAGTGTACACATGGGCACTTCCTCTGCATGCTGGCTTCTGCAGACCACTCAGTGATTATGTGGAGCTGGGGGGCAGGACCACTGTGCTTGTGCCTGCTCTCTCTCTCTCTGAGTAGTGAGCAAACATGTGGACAGGATGTCTGTACAGGAGAATGGTTAGTCCTCTGCTGCTGTTCACAACTGCAGAATGAGAGAGATTGAAGAGCACTGCCTGTGTGCTGGATAACACGGGAGTGAGTGGCTGAGCAAAGCCAATATTGCCTGCTTTTCAACTGTTGGCCAAATGAAAATGTAGCTCATGTTAAATGTTAGCTTCAAGTCCAGTAGCACCTTCGAGACCAACAAGATTTTGCAGGTATAAACTTTTGTGAGTCAAAGTTCCCTTTGTCAGATATCTGACTCTCAAAAGCTCATACCCTGAACATCTTGTTGGTCTCTAAGGTCTTACTGGACTCAAATGTAGCTCTTTTACTGCAGACAAACATGCCTAAATTAGTTAGTTGCCAACCAGAAGACTATTGACTCATAAGAACATAAGAGCCCTGCTGGATTAGACCAATAGTTCATCTAGTCCAGCATCCTGTCCCACACAGTGGCCAACCAGTTCCTCTGGTGGGCCAACAATGAGACATAGAGGCTGAGGCCTTTACCTGATATTGACTCCTGGCTCTGGGACTCTGAAGTTTAGTGCCTCTGGATGTGGAGGTTCCCCTCAGTCACCAGGGCTAGTAGTCATGGATAGACTTATCCACTATGGATCTATCTAATGCCCTTTTAGGGTTGTTTATTCCTGGGGCCATCACTATATCCTATGGCAGCAAATTCCACTAGTATTTCCTTTTGTCCGTCCTGAACCTACTGCCCACCAACTTCATTGGATACCCTCTAGTTCTAGTATCTTTCTCAACTCTCTCCACCACATGCATAATTTTATAAACCTCTATCATGTCTTCCTTAGTCGCCTCTTTCCTAAACTGAAAAATCCCAGGCTCTTCAACCTTTCCTCATAGTGAAGGTGCTCCAACCCCCTAATCATCTGGGTTGCCCTCCTCTGTAATTTTCCCAGCTCTGCAATGTACTCTTTGAGATACAGGGATCAGGACTGTACACAATATTCCAAATGAGGCCACACCATAGATCTATACAGGGGCATTACAATATCAGCCATTTTATTCTCAATTCCTTTCCTAATAATCCCTGACATCGAATTTGCCTTTTTCACTGCTGCAGCACACTGGGTTAACATTTTCATTGAGTTATCCACTATGACCCCAAGATCTTTTTCCCTCTCAGTCTCAGCAAGTTCAGACCGCATCAGCCTATACTTGAAATGGGGATTTATTTATTTTTGTCCCAATGTGTATCACCTTACACTTAGCAACACAACTTCATTTGCCACATTGTCACCCACTCTCCCAGTTTGCAAAGGTCCTTCAGGAGCTGTTCACTGTCAGCCTTGGTTTTCACCATCCTGAATAATTTGGTGTCATCTGCAAATCTGGCCTCTACACTATTCATCCCTAGTTCCAGATCACTGATGAATAAATTAAATAGTACCACCTCCAATACCTATCCTTGTGGGATCTCACTGCTTGCTTCTCTCCATTGTGAGAACTGTCCATTTATTCCTACTATTTGCTTCCTGTCATTTAACCAGTTTTTAATCCGTAAGAGAACCCATCCTCTTATCCCATGACTGCTACATTTACTAGGAGTGTTTGGTGAAGCACTTTGTCAAAAGCCTTTTGAAAGTCCAGGTGTATAATGGCTACCGGGTCACCATTGTCTACGTGTTTGTTCACTTTCTCAAAGAACTTCAAAAGGTTGGTCAGGCAAGACTTCCTTTTGCATAAGCCATTATGATTTTCCTTCATCGGGCTTTGTCTTTCTATGTGCATAATAATTCCATCTTTGATTACAATTTCTACTAATTTACCTGGAAGAAACATTAGGTTGACCTGTAATTTCCTGGTTCCCCTCTGGATTCCTTTTTAAAAATTGGTATCACATTTGCTATTCTCCAGTCTTCTAGTACAGCAGTTGAATTTAGTGATGGCTTACATATATAGGTTAGTAGATCTCTCATCTGAGTTCCTTAAGAACTCTCGGGTGTATGCAGTCAGGACGTAAAGACTTATCAGTGCTTAATTTCTTTAATAGGTTTAGAACTTCATTTCTGGTCACCTCAACTTTGCTCAGTTCTTCAGACTCCCTTCCTAAAAACAGGGGCTGTGGCATGAGCACATGCCCCACTCTTTCTACAGTGAACACAGAAGCAAAAATGACACTGAGCTTCTCTGCCATCTTTCTTTAGCAATCTCTTTATTCCTTTGTCATCCAAAGGCCCCACTGCTTCTCCAGCTGGTTTCCTGCTCTGGATGAATTTTAAAAACGTTTGTCTTGATCAGTGTTCCCTCTAAGCTGAGTTAGTGCTAGCTCACACTTTCTTAACCTCTGGCTCACACATTTTTGTCTTACTCAGGAACGATAGCTCCAAAGCAAACTGATTTATGCAGTAGCCAAATCACTCACTCACAACTTGAATGCCAGTAGCTCACAAAGTTGACTTCTTGCTCACAAGACTCCACAGCTTAGAAGGGAGCATTGGCCCTGATGCTTCTAGCAACCTGCTCCTCTTTTATTGCATGATTTACATGGTCCCTCCTCATTTGCAAAATTGAATGTGTGTATAAACACAGGGGTCTGTAAATTGATGCAATGAAGTGAACAAGCTATCTCTAAAGGGAACTGCTCTCACTTTGGTATTATTTTATTCTTGCACGGGCTGTTATTTACAAGCTTATTAAACAATATTGCTGCTTGAATATTTTAATAATAAAATAATGAATATCCTCAATTGCAACAGGCACAATGTATGGAGAAGTGTGTATGCTGCAGGAACGGTGTGTGTGCGTGTGTGCATGCATTCTGACACATTGTAACTATCTGATGGGCTGGACCAGGCCACCCAATTCCATTAATAGTGGGCAGCTATACCCCAAGTACAGCACGTTACCTCCCACCCATGGATGAAGAGCCACTTCAAGACTCAAGTAGACTGAGGGCTAAACTGTTCCTTGCCCCTTCTGACTGCCAGTGTTCCAAAGGAAGGCCAGATTTTGCTCCTACTAAAATGTAACCCAGACTTCCATCATTCTGCTTTCCTTTGCAGAATTCAATGGTAGCAAGCCCATATTTGCATACTGGCCCATGCTTTTCTCTGCAGAGTCCAATGGTATCCAACCCATATTTGCATACTGGCCCATCACCCAGATTATTTTCTGTGATTATGTTTAGCAGAAGGTTCTAGATTCAGTTTCTGGCTTTTTCTAGTTGAAGGACCTCAAATAGCAGCTGCCGGGAGAGACTTTGCTCTGCTTCAGACTCTGGGAACCACTATGAATCTGAGCAGACAATAATGAGCCAGATGGACCAAAGGTCTGATTTGGCATAATGCAGCTTCATATGATCTTACTAGTATGCAACACAATTGAGGAACTGGCTTTTTATTATATCTGTCTATGCTACTGCACACAACATCAGACGGTGGTGGATATTCTGGGCTAATGTAAGTTATGCACATAGTCAGGATAAATAACTGTCCATGGTTGGCAAGTACTTGCCAGAGCCAATGATCAAGTTTGTGAGACATAATGTAACATAAAGGCAACATGGGTGGAAGAGTCTGTTGACCATATTTACATGCAAAACTGCTCTTGATGATGTAACCATTTTTATAAGCAATATCAGTACTTACACTTTGCAATGTTTAACATTTGTACTACACTTTCCTGAAAAGACCTATAGAACTCCATGAAATTTACTCCCAAATAAACATGCATGAGATTAAGACTATCAATATTCCATTATTTAATCAGAATACTGATTACCCCTCAAACAGGAGCTAAGGCTCAGCCTGAGAGATGACAATTTCATGACAAAGGCCAAGATTTAAACTACTGACTTCTATTTCAAATGAGACACTGCAATTCTAAACACAGTTAATGAAATGAATTCCCACTAAACTTCATAGTAATTAGTTTAGAGTAAACACAAGGGTAGCTTTGCTAGCCATGTTACTATACCAAGAGATGCAGTTTATATATGCAGAAGAACCAAATGACGGTTTCTCCTGTGGTGGTGGTGTACACACTTCATACTCTGGGATAGCACGCTTCAAAACTACAAACAAACAAAAGAACCCCCTTGCACGGAAAAACGTACCATGTCAAGGAGACGAGGCAGCATTAAAGCAAAACGAAAACCCTACTCTGAGTTCTGAAAGAGTACAATCATACTAACTGATGTCTTGCAGCTACACATTTTATGCGCAAACTGAGACTCCAGAGAACAAAAGAATGGAGACGCTGAACATAGGAATCAAAACCCCTGATAGAAGGAGAAGCCACGAGGATAAAGCCATATAGCTAAAGAGGGCAGTAGTGCTGGGGGAGCTCACGTCAGTTCAACTTTGCTGATGGCAAGGGAATTCCCTCTGCTGCAGTGCAAAGCCAATCCCTCCCCTCTCCACCCCCACAACGGCAAAGGCGAAAAATAACGAAGGGCCTTTACCTCTCCATGCTGCCCTGAAGATTCCAGAACTACAGAATCTCCCGGCCACCACGGCCGCCGCCATGTTTGCAGCTTTCCTTCCCGGACACCGTAGCTACCGCAGGTGTCTATTTTGCTCCAGTCAGGATTGGCCAAAGCATAACGATGAAAATCTCCGGAGACAGTTTCGACTCGGTCACTGCAGAGACAGACGCGGGTATAAATTCACCATTTGCCATGGTAGTTAATCTGCGAGGCAGGCAGTATTGTAGACAGCCCTATCTTCCACTACCTGCGAGGACCCAAATTCCACTCTACGGAAACGCTGGCAGTCAGAAAGGTGGAAGTAAAAGGTTGGACTGCAGTGTCGTTATAGCTTCATTATCCGTTTCATGTTGGCATTCTGGTAATTCTCCGATTGAAGTATAATAGTAATAACTGAGAAGCTAATGCGCACGATGCTCGCACACTCAAGAAATCAAGAAACACATTCTCTATTGTAGTTTTATTATTTTATTTTGTTTTTTCATTTTTTTGTTTTACTGGAAAAGAAAGGTGCTCAGTTTTAAACGTTAAAAAGCGTACAAGTTGCTTTGTTACAATAGAACTTAATGTGTACCCCAAAAAAAGAAAACAAAAGAAATCAGGGTAGAACAGCTTTTCGACAGCGTCATGCTCTACTTCACGCAAAAATAGGATTGCCAGCCTCCAGGTGGGGCCTGGGGATCTCCCGCTTTTACTACTGATCTCCAGCTGACAGAGATCATCTCCCCTGGAGAAAATGGCTGCTTCGAAGGCTAAACTCTCTATGGCATTGTACCATGCTGAGGTCCCTCCCCTCCCCTCCCCAAACCCCACCCTCTCCTGGATTCACCACCAAAGTCTCCAGGGATTTTCCAACCCAGACCTGGAAACCCTACCCAAAAAAGATAACCAAGGGGGAAGAAAAGCCAGAATTTCATTTAATTCCACAGACTGGGTCCTTTCGTACTGGAAAAATATTGCTCTTGCAGTTCTTGGTTTCAAAGAATATATGATATGTTTTTATAATTACATGTACACATAGACAGCCTCCTCTATCAGACTGAGAGAGCAGTCCTAAGCAGGTGTACCCAGAAGTAAGTCCATGTTATTCAAAGGGGCTTAGTCCCATAAGCCCCAGAAAAGTGTTTTTAGGATTGCAATATTAAAGCGCCATCCTAAAGACGAGTTGCCTTACTAGATACATCAGTCCCTTTAAGAGCGTGATTAAATTCAGGAATAAGCATCACTGAACAGACTTGCATAGGATTTGGAATAGACCTGCTTAGTGTTGTTCTGTGTTCAAACAAGAAATTGTGACTACTTGAACAGTTCTATTATGATGGCTATTAGCAATATAATAGCTGAATAGTGTTTTCTAATAATTACTTTGTAAATGCTTTCTGGAGGAAGAGGATGTACATTTTTAAACATTTTGTCCCAGTGTCAAAGGTGGTTCTTGCAATATGCACACTTCCCCTATATAGATTGGGGTGCATATGCAGAGGTGCTGGTGCAGATGTTCTGCAGTTTGGATGTATGTATGTCTGGCAAATTCAATCCCAATCATCCCTCCATTTGTACATTTTGCTGTCCATCTTGGCTGCACAGGACTTCTGTGCAGGGAGATGGTGTATATGGATATATAGTTGTGTACATCTTATTTATTTATTTAACTTATATACCACCCTCCCTGCAGAGTGGGCTCAGAGCAATGTACAACATTTTAAGAAAAGGAATGTATTAAAAACAATCTAGTAATATACAGAAGCCAGGTAATTACAGTCTCGTAATATACAGAACTTCCCCACCCCTGCACCCAAAACTTGGAAGCATGTGTGATCTTATCTGGGCACTAAAAATTCTATGTATGCAACAAAGTAGGTGTCAGGTGAACCTCAAGAGGGAGGGTGTTCCAAAGTTGAGGTGCCATCACAGAAAATGCCAACTCTAGTTGCCACCTGACTCATCTGTGAAGGTGGGGGCAGTGAGAGTGGGGCTTGAGAGGCAGATCTGAACCAGTAGGCTGGGTACTATAAGATATGTTTCTTCAGGTATTTATTTATTTTTTTAAAATTATGCCACCTTTCCACTCAATCAGGGTTCTTAAGGCAGTGCACATAAAACATTAAAACAATGTTAAAATTATGAAATAATTTGATAAGAAGATGTAAAAACAATACCAGAACCAGGGAGGAAGGTCAACAGTATTGTTTCATCCTGAACCTACTGGCCATCAGCTCTTCTACTGCAGACCAACAAGGTTACCCTTTGAAACTTTTAACTGGAGATATCACATTTTGGAATGTGTGCATACTAAGCCGCAGCATATGAACTACCACTAAGCTATGATTGTTGCCTATTATGAAGTTATACCATTACCAACATTCCCTCTAAACTGTGGAGCCTTGCGAGCAAAAATTCTACTTTCTGAGCTCCTGGCATTAAAGTTGTGAGTGAGCGATTTGGCTGCTGCATAGATTAGTTTGCTCTGGAGCCATCCTTCCTGAGCGAAGACAAAAAATGGGTGAGCCGGAGGCTAAAAAACTGTGAGCTAGCTCACACTAACTCAGCTTAGAGGGAACACTGCACACTACTGGTGCAAATTAAATATTTTAAAAGTAATAATAGCCTGGTGTGCTTGTATGTAATGATAAACTGGAAAAATGGAAATCATTTGTCAGCTTTGTGAAATTTGTGAAATTGGAATGATAAAGATGTCTATAAATCTCAGTTTAGCTGCCTCTTGTGTTCTTTCCTGCAAAACACATTTTTGGTTCAGGAACCTCTAAGCTTTTGCCTGAAAGGGATTAAGGAAATCAGCTACTGCTTGCTAGTGGAGTTTTACATAATAACATGAAGTTTATCCAGTACAAGAATCAAGAGGCAGTAATGAGGTGCTCGCAAAAGTAATAATTTGCCTGATTTCTGTGTTGTTGTAAATTACATAGAGATTATAGAAGGGGGAAGAAAAAAAGAACTTCAGTGCAAAGTGTGGTGCTTGCAAGTTTGTGAGAGATCTGCAAAAATACCAGGAAAGTTCATGCCCGCCAGGGAAAAGTAATAGGCGGTGGAGCCATTTAATGGAACCCCTGGCTTTATTACCTCAGTTAGATCTGTAATGAAAGGACTCAGACCAGCCAGTCCTATTATGGAGCAGCCAACCATGAGGGCACAGAATGCAACTCAGTACTTCTCAGGTTTGTTTGTTGGTTCCTTTTTTATGGCTGAGGAGAATTTCAGTAGTGGCACAGTATGGTTTGTTAAGTATCCCTATTGTTTTAAACTGTTAAAAAGAAAATTCCTGAAAGTTTAAATGCAGATATGGCTCAGAATCCATGCTTTGCATGAATCAGGTCCCAGAGTTGGTCTTTGGCATCTCCCACTAAAAGATTTCAGATAGCATCGTTCGACCCCACCCGACCCGAGCTCTGGGAGGCCTGGGCTGACCAACTTGGGTTCTTCTTTGAGGTACAGGAGGTCACCGACTTGGGTAAGTGAAAAGCATAGCTTCTAAGCACACGCAGGGTCAATGGTGACTTGTGGTTCAGCGGGACGTTGAACATTGTCCTCTGGAGCAGATGGTGATGCGGGGCGCTGGAGCCGTGCGTTGCCGGTTGCTGACAGATTGGTGCTCGTAGCGGTGCTGGAGTTGGCTCATTGGGATCCCATCCTCATCACCAGTGAAAAGTACAGGAGTTGGAGACGCATTTTCAGTGAAATCAGCACATGTGGTTTATTGCAGGAATCAGATGACATGCCAACGGTGGTCGGAGTGCCTGTTTATATACAGAGTAAAGCAGCACCCCCGACCTCGCCCAATCAGCTCGATAGGTTAAATTTCCCGTGGTTGCATACCATAGGACCGTTTAAAAATCCTCAGCATCCCATAGGGGAGAAATTATGATCCAGTCCAGTTATTGTCTACCGGACCAAAGCTCTGGCTCGAGCCTGGCCATGTGCGTGCCGTGAGGGCCATGTGGCTGCCCCATTACATACATTACTGTAGGTGATGTGAAAGTCCTCTACTTCAGACTCTGGAAAGCTGCTGCCACTCTGAGTTGGGGATGGGCCCATGGTCTGATTCAACAGAAGGCATCTTAAGGTATGTTCAAAGGCTGGGGAGCACAGAGGAAGAAATGAACAGGGGTGTGTGTGACATGACTTTTGACAACCTCTATTTATATTGCTTTCTTCTTCTTTATTTGTTTGCTGGAAGTTGTATCCCTCCACAGGGAGCAGTGGGTATGAACATCTCTAATTTCCCCCTCTAATAGACCTAAGGTCACGACATAAGACAGGAGGGCCTGGTGTGAGGTGGTCCTTGGGTTAATTAAGAGTCAGACTGACTGTATGACTGAGCAACAACAACAAAAAGGTCATATGTTCATGTAGCCAGCTGAGCTAGTTGAGAGTGCTTGCGTAAACCTGTTGGAGTTGCTCCTTTAGATTAAATCTGTTTGAACTACTCATTTTTCTGGGCTCTCTATTGGAACCCAGAAACATTATACACCTGTCATGACCCCTTGCGATTGCCACCTTCTGCTGTCACCACCCTGGACTTAGGGTCTCTTGAGAAGGCCCAGGTTACCCTCCCAAGCCCAACCAAATGCCCTCTTTTAACTGAGAAACATGAGGCGTGACCAGGCAGAACACTTAAACAACAGGATTTATTTAAACAATACTGGGGCAGGGAAAACAAGACGAGGTGTATTCAAATCAACAGTGTTTAAAGGTAAACTAAAATGAATCTAACGTGACTAACTGTTTTTCCTTAACTGGTACTACTTAAGGCCTACAGCCTCTCATACCAGGCCTCCTGCCTGTAGTCACTCCATCCCACTGAAGGATTTCTCTCCCAGCCCAGACATTCCCCTCAACTTGACTCTCTGTCTGAGGAAAGGCCACAGTAGAGGGGAAAAGAACCATTTGTCAGTTACAAAGTCCATTGCCTCACACATTCCCCGAATTCCCATTGGCTACCACTGCCACCAAGCATCATGGGAATTGTAGGCTGTCAGCCCTCTTCCCCCAGCACAGGTCTCTCCTATGCCTAGGCCGCACTAGGCCTGTCTTCCAGCTTGGCACAGATCATGACAGCACCCCACCTAAATTTGTCCCTGTTTCCATTTGTGAGATGTTGGCAGGGCACTCCCATCTAATAGTTTTGAAAGGATTAGCAACCTTTCCACTGGCCTTTGACAATTATTCACAAAATTCAAGAACATTATTTTTTTTTAAAAAAGAAAAACACTGAAGACTGAACAATTTTGCTGTTCTTGGTGATTAAAAGCCCCCACGACGAGTGAGTATTGCCTCTGTTCCGTCAGAAGAGTCTCTATGCTGCTAGCACAAAGAAATACACAGTTCTTGAAATGTTTTGAAAAATTGCAGACCGAGGAATAAAATGATGAGGAAAGTATGATAGCAACAGTTACCAACATGTATTGTTATCAAGAGCTTTAAGAGATCTTGGCTACAAGAATTCTACCTAGAGAATTACAATCGGAGTGATAATTTAAATACAGCATTTGCATCCCCGTCCCTTTAATGGATACTTTGCTCTTACACTGTTTTTTTAAAAGAGTATCATTTGTCATACCCCCACCCCCCAGGTTTAAGTGTTCTTACACATGTGTTGAGCACTTGTGTGCATTGTAAAGTGTGTTTCTCTTCATTGTGCCATACCCCAAAGTTAAAATCCAGCTTCCCACAATACCAGGGTCTTGGTGAACCCTGGTAAAGGCTGCCTCTGTGCAAGTGCAGAGAGCAGAGCTTTCCAAATGTGAGGAGAAGTTTGAATCACAGTCTGCATTCTTAAACAGGGAAATATTTTATTGTTATGGATTAAGCTGGAGCACAGACAGAGAAAATAGCTATCAATGCCTACTGGTTACAGGTCTAATGAACATAAAACATAAGTCTAAGCAGGGCTTTTTTTTTAGAAAAAGCCCAGCAGGAACTCATTAGCATAATAGGCCGCACCCAACAGCAGAAGTTCATTAGCATGTTAGGTCACACCCCCGACAGCGCAGCTCCCTCCCAGGATTCGCTTCCCCAGGTGCCCTGTGGCTTGTGGGGCACCTGGGGGGGCTTGGCTTCCCCAGGTGCCCCGCAGCTTGTGAGGCGCTTGGGGAGCCCGAGGGGGGGAGGCTGTAGGTGTGGCAGACTTGGAAGCCAGCCGGAACTCCGTTCCTGTGTGTTCCTGACCCAAAATAGCCCTGAGTCTAAGCTAATTCAACAGTGCAGAACAGTTACCTCTGACAATCCTGCCTGGTTGTTGGTGGAACAAATGCACCTCCAGACCCCCTCCTGCCCCTTTCAGAAGAATCTGGCTCCCAGCATTTGGACAAAGCATTTGGGCAAAGACTAATGGATATTACCAAGCGTTTTAATCTTTCCTGCCCTGTGTTGCCAGGAGGCCCCTCCCAAGCCAGATTGTGGGAAACTGACCATGTGTACCTTGATCTCCCTCCAATCATCCTGGAGCACGTCCTACACATCTTTATACTTGGATCATGTTTTACAATAGCTATGCATCCTGACTTCCTGGCAGGTAGGCAAATGGTTATCTCCCTGCGGGAACCCATCTCCTGCTCCTACTGACCTCTTTGTGCATTTTATGACTCTCTTACTTGGGAAAATAAGCTACTGTCAGGATCCCAGGAGTTCCCCAGTGCACTTCAATTCACCTTACACCTCTGAATCATAACATCATTTACATATGCTTGACTTCTGAACAGAGCAGGAGGATGGATGTACCCTTGGAGACATTCAGCAAGCTGAAGCAGTAATAGAACTAACTGCTGGTTTGATGCTAATGAAACAAAATCTCTTCTTCAGGTTTCAGTTATTAAGAACTCATTAAGAACAACAGGATGTGCTGTGTGTACTAGTGCAGAATAGAAATGCTGTTGGGTTTGATAGTGAGAAGCAAGTTCATAGGCAGGCATAGCTGCAGGTTTAATTTTAACCAGTGTTGGGGCTGGATGACTGGATCTTAGCACATGAATCTTTTCTCAGAGTTCTGCATCAGCGCTATAACATGAAATACTAGTTTTAAAAAAGTGTTTGTGGGGTCTGACCCAAGCTAGTATGTAACCTGTGTAGGAATTAGGATTGCCAGCTATCTGGTTGAAACTCCTGGAAGCTTTTAGAGGTGGAACTTGGGGAAGGGGGAGGGTTGTAAATCATGTGAAGTCACTTCTGGGTTATCACAGTAAAGATCATAGAGACAGGGGAAATTCCTAATACATCACCAATGTAGCGTCATACAATTGCTAGTCTCCAGGTCCCGGCAGGGGTTTCCCTGGTTTTCGGGGCTTCTGCCCACTGCCAGTCAGCTGGTCAGCAGGGGAAACTCTACCCCCAAACAGCGATGTCACTGCATAATATTCCTGACATGATGACATCACCTGGAAGTGACGTTATCACATCAGAGATGTCACATAGTGACACTTTGGTTTGAGGGGAAAACTCTATGGTTTGAAGCCAGTTTTACGACAGAGTTTTTGCCCAAAACCAGAGCGTCGCTGAGCGAGGTCCCTGACGTGATGGCGTCACTTCCAGGTGACGTCATAATGTCAGGGACATTGTGCAGTGACATCACACTGTGCAGTGACATTGCCCCCTCCCCTCCCCAAACCCCACACTCTCCTGGGTCCACCTCCATAGTCTCTAGGTATTTTCCAACCGATTGCCAGCTATCTGGTTGAAACTCCTGGAAGTTTCAACCAGCAATCCTGGCAATCCTGACTAGAAGGGAAGGTGGCATGATACAGCCGGCAATCCTGACTAGAAGGGAAGGTGGCATGATACAGCTGGATCTTGTCAAATCTCAAAAGTTGAAGCAGGGTCAGTACTTGGATGACAGACCATCAAGGAAGATTCTGCAGAGGAATGCAGTGGCAACTCCCCTCTGCTTCTTACTTGCCTTGAAGGCCTCTTGTTGGGGTCGCCATGTCAGCTGTGATATGAGGGCACTTCTATACTGGAAGAGAAAGGAGAATGTATGACTGTACCATGAATGGATATCTCTGTGAATTGGAGCTGATCTTGATAAAAACGTTGCAGATATTCTGATGCACACATAGAGAGGTTGCATATCCAAGGCTTTTCTATTTTCTATTTTCTATTTACTGAAATGCTGTCCATGCAACAGCTATGTGTATGGAGCTGCTCCTGTCATTGAAATGAATGAGACAGAATGGGATCAGTGCATATCCATCAACATTCCTGCACGTGGAAGGGATGGTTGCTGCACACAATTCCTTCATGCCCAAGTTTGTTGAAAAGTCAGAAGGGAATAAAAGCCTTAAAGGCTAATGGTAAGTATTGATTATGCTTAAATTGAAGCTAGTTTTAATTAAATTAGACTGTTATTTCTGTACAATATTCACATTAAAATGGATTCCTAGACAAAATGCGCTGTTTGCCTCAAGGTAAGGTAATAATATCAATAATTTAAGAGGCAAAAATATTACCAGAACAGTAGGACTGTATTTGTGAAAGGATGGATGCCAGACAATCCAGGGTTTATTTAGCACTTTAAAAGATCTGTATCAATAAACTTAAAGAAACAAACTCTGGCATTGGAATTCCATCCAGCACAGCTCCCTAGACATCACTGCTGCAACAGCACTATCATACCACCCCCAACTCTCTCAAGTGGTAACTTTGTCCAAGCTGATAAAAGTTAGATACAAAATAATGCCTTCATTCTCTAAACTACCTGGATAATTGCTTCAAAAAGGCAAGAGGTGAAAAGATGAGCAGGTACCCATGGAACAATCCAGGATAAACACATAAGATCAAATAACCTCATATTTGTGCTTTTAAGTGGTTTTGTAATGGTTTTGTACAATATTGTAATGCTCTGGATGACTGTTAATGGTTCAACAGTTGATATAATTTTATTTCCTGTTCAGATTTTTTATAAATTAAAAGTAATATAAGATTTGGTGCATAATTTTTTTAAAAAATTGAGGCATATGTTATTTTTGGAATAAACAAACTATAAACTGTAACAAAATGTTAGAGAGAGAACATAGTATGATTTTTCATTCTTGGTTTTCTGAGAGGAGATTATTTATTGGTATGAATTCAGGCATTCATGTAAATGCTTGAGCCTGATAAATATTTGGATTGTGACCAGAAAACATAAATATATACTTTGTACGATCTGGAATGGTTTGTGATTTGCAGTTCTTGGGGAAGTGCTGTGGCTCAGTGGTAGAGCATCTGCTTAGCATGCAGAAGGTCATCTGGCATCTCCAGTTAAAAGGACCAGGCAGTAGGTGATGGGAAAGACCATGACTGAAGACCTTGGATAGCTACTGCCAGTCTGAGTAGAGAATAATGACCATGGTAGACCAAGAGTTTGACTCAGTATAAGGCTGATTTTTGTATTCATGTGTTCAAGATACATGTCCTTTGGCATGACAGATTTGGGATGATAGTCTGAATTAATTTTTTTTTACTCACAGTAACAAATGTATCGATATAATTTAGTGGTGTGTGTTTGATATGCAAGAACCATGTACAGTTCAAGTGAAAGCTGATGTTAGGGTCACAGGAGCTGCTTTGATTGTCACTCATATCACAAACATTATCCAACAGGTAATGATGATGCTCATGTAATTGTTCTCCAGACAATATTCCACATCACAGTTAGGGATGGTGCAAATCAATGTTCCCTCTAAGCTCCACAGTGTTGTGAGCAGAAATTCTACCTCATGAGCAAAACCGGCTAGTAGCGTTAAAGTTGTGAGCAAGTCTACATTTGACTATTGCAAAAATTATTTTTAAAGATTATTATTATCATAACCTTGTAAAAATCTCAGAATGAATTATTTAAACTATATTTAAACTATATTTTAAGAATAATTTAAATATTATAAAACAGAATCAAGTCGAATTTCATTACAGAAAATGTCCTCTACAGGAGTAGACCAGGCCTCTGGAGAACAGGTCTGCTCACTCTAGTCCACTATATTGGTAGACCTGGCCTCCAGAGAACAGGTTTACCCATCCCATTCCACTGTATTGGTAGACGTGGTGCAGATGTTCCCCCAACTGGATTCCAGTTGAGGGAGACTGATTTCTGGACTGTATTTGGACCTGGTAATTTCTGGTGAGTTTCAGCCTTGTACAGTAATAAACGTGTGAGGTGGGACCTAGTGCCCCCTGTGATTGTCCCCATGCCACTTGAACAGAGATGACTTTAGTCACTGGGCATCAAGAGGAGCTGCCCTGGATCCCGTGCCTCAAAGGAAGAGGGAAAAGAATTTGAAGCAGACTCCTGCCACTGCTTTCATTTGCCCTGGTAAGGATGCAGGCAGCTAGCTTGCAGTGGCAGAGGTGGCTGCCAACCACCTTCATGGGGTGAAGGCCACCCCTTGCTTGGTCCCAGTGGGGAGGCTGCTGATGGGATGGCAGTTATTCTGGGGCTTCATCCTGGGCCCAGAATCTCTAAGACTATCTTTGCACTCTAGAACTTGCCTGTTGTACTCAGAGGTGTCTGGTGCCTTTCAGATTTCATATTCTATTTCTTTGGCAAACTGGTGGACTGTTCAAGGGTTTACCAAAGATTCATAGAGCAGAACCCACTAGTAATTACATTCACCCCTAATTATGATGACCCTGCTTAGTGAAGAAAGAATAACACCCAGAAAGCAATTTATCTTGTAACCCCACCCCCAACTTTCTATTAGATGGAGAAGCAACTGTGAAATGACACTTTAGAAATCCAGGATACTCCTCTGATATTAGGTAAATATCAGTTTATTAGGACATGGGGATGGTTTTTCTGTCCTGGCCTGTAAAAATCAGGACAGTTAGCAAGGCAACTCAAGGATCTATAAATATAGGCCTTTGGTTTAAAAAGCAAACAGTTCCTATAATGTATTCTAACTTTATTACATGCAGAGGACCTAACTTACTTCGTTAGGATAAAGGGATGTCAAAATCTGCGGGTGACAACTTCACAATAATGTCATGAAGACAAACCATTGCTGATGGAGGCTGTTCTATTTAAATTTTTCTGCCCAGCCAAGATCCAGAAACTTGACCAAGTCCAGTACTTTGCAGATTTGGTTTCCTATGATTCATGTAAAAGTTATCAGTGCAAGGGTGTACCTTTGCTATCCTTTGGTTTTGTATTTTGCATGTGAAGTTTTAGGGTTGGTTTGGTTTTGGGTTTTTGGCCTTGGCTTAATCAACTTCTGTTTTAAAAACAACCAAAGATCACAGCTCCATTGATCCATTAGAAAAAAAATAGAAAACACCAGCATCCTTCCATCCACTAGATAGCACTTCTCATTTCAATTTTACTAGAACACTACCCAAAAGTAGTCTTAAATTTTACTAATTTAAAGGCTAAATTTTTTCACTTCCATTCTCTGCTTTACAAGGGACCAGTGTGTTCTGATTAAAGCAAATTTAGAGTCCAGGGGCATCTTTAAGACCAACAAAGGTTTATTCAAGGTATGAGCTTTCTGATTAAAACTTAAGAGAGATCTGAATAATGCCCAGTGTTCATATTTTCAAAAGGAAAAAGTTGTTTTTGGTTTCTTTGTCCTAATAGTTTTCGGTACTAGCTGAAATCTTTTGCAGCCAGAACCATCTAATCCAGGGGTCATTTCGAACAGGAGCTCAGCTCCAGGAGTTGGTGCCAGCCCCCCCCCCATGGGGGTATGCCTGCTTGTGTCATGGCTGCAGCAAAATGACCCCGCCCCCTGGAAAGGTCCTTGTTCCTCCGACCAGCCTTCTGAAGGCTTCAGCCACCACTGAAGCTATCCTCCCAGAATAGTGGTATTTCTGAGGCTTGGATTAGTAACTGTCCCCTCTTCCAGCTCTCTCTCTCTCTCTCTCTTCTCTTTCTTCCTTTCTGGCCTTCTGACATACTTCCGGTGATGTCAGGTGGTATGGCATATGCAAATAAGTTATGCTAATGAGTTATGCTAATGAGCTCCTGCACTTCTTTTTCTACGAAATGACCTCTGATCTAATCTAACACATGAACACATGAAGCTGCCTTATACTAAATCAGATCATTGGTTCCATCAAGGTCAGTATTGTCTACTCAGGCTGGCAGTGGCTCTCCAGGGTCTCAGATCTTTCACATTACCCGCTACATGGTCTTTTTAGCTGGAGATGCTAGGGATTGAACCTGGAACATTCTGCTTGCCAAGCAGATGCTCTGCCTCGGACCCATGGCCCCTTCAATTTAAACGGAATCACACTCTTCTAAGTTCATTTCATTGACATCAATGGACTTACAATGGTGTAACTTTGCTTAGGATTGCACTGTAAGGCTACAAAACCTTTATAATTTTATGTTAAAACTTCTGCAATCCATAGACATGGGGCTTCTCCATTGTTCCCCGAAACCATTTCCAGCCTAATGAAAAGTTCCAAAGACCTCAGAAGCTTTGTGACATTTGGGTTGGGTGTGATAAAAGATATTACAAACCTGTTGTTTTTCAGAAGCAACCATGCCAACTGACCGACAGGTCTGTTCTATACTGTATGTCAGGCCTCCTCTATCCAGATGATCCTACACGGTGCCACCTCCACCCAAGTGTCCTGTTGTGAACTGGAGCAATTCAAATTAGGAACTCCAGAGAAATTTTAATAATGTTACACACTCAATTGCTTCAGCCTTTGCAAATAATTGAAAATTATGCTCCCTAATGCTATATTTGAAATCCCTCATTAGGGAGCAATGGAAATTCATGGCAATTATCCTGCTCACTCCACTCCTCAACGAGTGCAAATTCATATCAGTTAATTGACTTCACTGACTTTGATGATTTTCATAGAGTTAATGATGGAGATGAGAAGTATGTTTGACTGACCACCCTGACTCCATCTTGGTTGTAAGCCACATTCTCTTTTATTTTTCCTTTTTCCTTTTAGGAATGTATTTCTGAGTTTTTGCCAACCCAGGAGCTCTAGTCTAAACACTTATCAACCTTCACTGTTTGATTCCTATGCTATCTGTATATATAAATGCCATTTTCCTCACTGTTTGTTTTATTTTATTTAGTTCAGCACCCTAACAACTATATCACACTGGCCCATAGTAACAAAGCATACAAACATTTAGTTTCCAGATGTTTGCCATCAGTATTTTAGATATTACTGCTAATTCTCATTATCAATTTAATTTGATAAGAACATAAGAGAAGCCAATGTTGGATCAGGCCAGTGGCCCATCCAGTCCAATGCTCTGTGTCACACAGTGGACAAAAACACCAGGTGCCCTCAGAAGGTCCAGCAGTGGGGCCAGGACACTAGAAGCCCTCCCACTGTTGGCCCCCCCTCAAGCACCAAGAATACAGAACATCACTTGCCCCAGACTGAAAGTTCCTAGCTATACTTTGTGGCTAATAGCCACTGATGGACCTCTGCTCCCTATGTTTATCTAATTCCCTCTTGAAGCCGTCCATGCTTGTAGCTGCCACCACCTCCTGTGGCAGTGAATTCCACATGTTAATCACTCTTTGGGTGAAGAAGTACTTCTTTTATCTGTTCTAACCCGACTGCTCAGCAATTTCATGGAGTGCCCACGAGTTCTTATATTGTGAGAAAGGGAGAAAAGTACTTCTTTCTCTACCTGCTCTATCCCATGCATAATCTTATAAACCTCGATCATGTCACCCCTCAGCCATCGTTTCTCCAAGCTAAAGAGCCCCAAGTGGTTCAACCTTTCTTCATAGAGAAAGTGTTCCAACCCTTTTATCATTCTAGTTGCCCTTTTCTGCACTTTTTCCAGTGCTATAATATCTTTTTTGAGGTGTGGCGACCAGAACTGTACACAGGACTCCAAATGAGGTTGCACCATCGATTTATACAGGGGCATTATGATACTGGCTGATTCATTTTCAATTCCCTTCCTAATAACCCCCAGTATAGCATTGGCCTTTTTCATTGCAGTCGCACACTGTCTCGACATTTTCATTGAGTTATCTGCTACGACTCCAAGATCTCTCTCTTCGTCAGTCTCCGCCAGTTCGGACCCCATCAACGTGTATTTATAGTTAGGATTTTTGGCTCCAATGTGCATCACTTTGCACTTGGCCACATTGAAACCCATTTGCCACGTTGATGCCCACTCGCCCATCCTCAACAGATTCCTTTGGAGTGCCTCACAATTGGTTCTCACAACTGGTTCTCACCACCCTGAACAACTTTGTGTCATCTGCAAATTTAGCCACTTCACTGCTTACTCCCAACTCCAAATCATTTATAAACAGGTTAAAAAGCATCGGACCAAGTACTGATCCTTGCGGTACCCCACTGCTTATCTCCCTCCACTGAGAAAATTGCCCATTTATACTCACTCTCTGTTTCCTTTTAATTAGCCAGTTTTTGATCCACAAAAGGACTTGTCCTTTTATCCCATGACTATTGAGCTTACTTAGGAGCCTTTGATGAGGAGCTTTATCAAAAGCTTTCTGGAAGTCAAGGTAAACAACATCTATTGGGCCTCCCTTGTCCACATGTTTGTTTACTCCGTCAAAGAACACTAACAGGTTAGTGAGACAAGATCTTCCTTTACAGAACCCATGCTGAGTCTTCCTCAATAGATTTTGTTCATCAATGTGCCTATTAATTTTTTCCTTAATAATAGTTTCCACCAACTTACCTATCGACGTCAGACTGACTGGCCTGTAATTTCCCAGATCTCCTCTGGAACCCTTTTTAAAGATAGGAGTGACATTCGCTACTTTCCAGTCCTCAGGAACGGAGGCAGATTTTAAGGAAAGATTACATATTTTTGTCAGGAGATCCACAAGTTCACATTTGAGTTCTTTCAGAACTCTCGGATGTATGCTATCCGGGCCCGGTGATTTATTTGTTTTTAAGTTGTCTATCAGTTGTAGGACCTCCTCTCTCGTCACCTCAATCTGACTCAGGTCTTTCAACACCCCTCCCGAAATCAGTGGTTCTGGAGTGGGCAAGCACTTCTCATCTTCCACAATGAAGACAGAGGCAAAAAATGCATTCAGCTTCTCAGCCATTTCCCTATCATCCTTCAGTACACCTTTTACCCATTGGTCATCCAAGGGCCCCACTGCTTCCCTGGCTGGTTTCCTACTTCTAATGTATTTGAAGAAAGTTTTATTGTTGGTCTTTATGTTTTTTGTGATATGCTCCTGATATTCCCTTTTTGCCTGCCTGATCACAGACTTGCATTTTAATTTCCACAGCATGTGTTCCCTTTTATCAGCCTCACTGAGACTAGCTTTCCACCGCTTAAAGGAATTCTTCTTACCTTTACAGCTTCCAATACTTTGTTTGTTAACCATGCAGGTTTTGCCCCAGTATGACCAAGAAACTGAAACTATGATGGGATTATGCAAAGAGAAACACCCCTGTTTCTCAGTGACTGGGGTTATTAGAGAGAAGGAGCAATCCTTTTGGTGTTTTTGAGTACACCTTCACTTCAGTGGTGATAAGTCAAGAACTGCACTTTGAAACAATGTTGTAGTGAGATGGAAAAAAACCTGCATTTCATCTCTGGTGCTGGATGACCTGTCTCTCACAGACACCCTTGTGGATAGGTTGATATGGGGGTACAGAGTGTTCCTCTACATTCCATACCCATCAACATGATACACATTTTGTTAGTAAACAATATTTGTTGGGGTCAACAGTGAATATAGAGGACCCATGCATTAAAATAGATGAGGAGATTTAGAAATTTTTTATCCCATCTCTCCAGGAACCTGCCTGAGGTGGCTTACAAAATAAAAAATAATGAAACCAAAACATTGAAAGATGTTCATTAAAATTCAGCATGAAAAACCCAGCCCAGCATAAAAACATAGATCATACAAACAGCCCACCAACAGCTTAAAAATAACAGTTTCCAGATTAAAATTATGTTAGAGATTGAATCCCTTCATTAAAAACCTGGCTGAATAGAAGGGTGTTGGACTAGTGCCTAAAAGAAAGTAACATTGGTGCCAGGCTAGCCCCAAGGTGCCACTACTGGAAAAGCCCTGTCTCTGGTTTCCAGCCACATCATTTCCTCAAATTCAGTATGGACCACACAGGACTCCTTAGATAAATTCCAACTTCCAAAATACATAGAATACAGCCAAGCTCTTGTCCAAACTTCAAATACAAACTAGTACATGAGAATACAACCAAGTTCTTTTCGTATACAGCCAAAATCTTCTCTAGAGTGGTCAGTGGTGATGAATGCCTAGGTTCTCTACGTTTCAGTATTCCTTTCTTCAAGCCACTTTCCAATAGAACCTGCCAGGTTCACAAAACCTCCTATTGACTAATGCATAGCAGTCTACAAAACTTCTAGTTGACTTGGAATATATGTGAAGAAGAGTTTCTTGTTGTAGCAAGCCTCCCTGGCCAGCTTTAGCTCACTGTGAGCTTTGGCCTCTCTGATGGCTGACCTACAATGCCTAGCAACCTGTAGATACTCTTCTTTAGAGGTGTGCCCTTGCCTTCATTTCCTGAACGTTTCCTTTTTCTCCTTTAGCACATCACACATTTCTTTGTTCATCCACATTGGCTTCTTGGACCTGTACCATGTTTCCTTCTTGTTGGAAAAGTGACAGCTTGAGTTTTCAAGAGCTCTAGTTTTAGGAGAGCCCACCCATCACTTGCTCCTTTCCCTTCCAGCAGTCTTGCCCATGGAATGATTTTCATCATACCTCTGAGTTTATTAAAGTCTGCCTTACTGAAACCTAATGCACATGTGTGGTTATGAACATCCTTGGTCCTCCACTGCAAAAGGAATTTGAGCAGGACACAGTCACTTCCCCATTCTGAGGTGCAAACTAGACATGACAGCATTCTTATGTCTGACATGGAGATGCCAGTTCTATTTTAATGCAGTTGAAGAATGCAGTGAGGACTTAATCCTGATTGTGTCCACAGTGCAGCGGGTTGAGATGTTTTCCCTCTAGCACCTTTTCAAGTGCCAAAATGGCTGCACCCATGGATGTTTCAGCACTTGCAAAGATACATGTATCATAGCACACCCTGGCAGTTCACCTTGCCTCTTAGGAGGTGGCCTAATTGAAGCCACTGTCTTTCAGTCTCCCATCTGCAATTGTGGATCATAATATTAAGCTTCCTTACACAACTGTTGTAAAGATTGCCAAGGTATTGTCTGGGAAGCCCTTTACATGCTCAGTGAGTGCTAGGGAAATACTGAATATTACCAAAAAAGAAAAGAAAAGACATTGGCCAGTCTACTACTGATGCTACTTACTTCTCTAGATGACTTCTGATTTATATTGTTTAGCAGTTTATTATTTATCAGCCAATAACAATTTATGGTGCAGTGTTTTAGCCGGTGAGACCTACTTGGCAGGGTGCATTGCATTGAACAGGCATTTTTTTCAAAAAACTACAACAACAACTGAGTGTCTTCCATGACCTTAAATTTAATTCACTAGGGGTTTCCCCCCCTTATTTTCCAATGCATTTATGTGGCTTATTATTCTCTGCAGTGCTATCCTTTGAGACCTCTTCTATCTCTAAGGCAGCTGGCCTGGTTTTATTTACATTCATTGTGAGAAGAGCAACCTGCATTCAAGGTTATCTTCTACTGCTTCCTTCTATATTTACATAGTATGGGCATTTTCTTTATGGAGAGAAGCTTGCTTGTTAGATTGTTTCCATGGAAATAAGGGCAACCGTAATGATAGGAGTTGGGGAAGCACAACTCAAGCCCAGTGCTGCAGCCCGGAAAATAATTTTCTGAATGTTTAAAAAGCCTTAGCCGAATAGAACATCATTGAACACAAGCTGGGCTCCTACAGAAAATGGCACCCCCATGCTGAATTCACCTCTTCTGTAATGTGTGTCAAGGCTTGCCTTGTGTCATGCTATCACAGGGATGGCTCCATCCTATCACAAGAGGAGCTCCACTCCCAGTGTTTACATGGACCTGGGAGACAAGAGTTCCATTCACCCTTCAACCATGAGCTCAGTAAGTGAACAAGAAAATCTAGATCAGCCTCAGTTGCCTGTCTGTAACACGGGAATAATAGTAAGCTTCTTCACAAAGCTGTTGTAAGGGTAAATAAATCAGATTTTGTAACCCACCGATAAGAACAACTACTCAGAGAGGTCGCAAAGGCCATTCTAGTTCTCCTTTATGTATTCTCCCGTAATGTCAATGAATACTACTGTAAATAGCAAACAGACCCTCATTGAGAGGCTAACAGTTCTGTCCTAAGCAGAGTTACACCCTTCAAAGCTGATGGACTTAGAAGGGTGTGTTTAAGACTGCAATATGGATAGAAGCTACACATCAAGAACAGGGACTGCAGTGGACTAGACATTCCTTGTCCCATTCTAGGTCTGTGGCTGAGATCCCACATTCTTCGTACTGGCAAACGTAAAACACTCTCTCTCTCTCTCTCTCTCTGTAACTTGAATAATAACTGCGCTTACAGGTTTCCATAGTTACAGATTACAACGAGAAAAACCTGCACTGAAACAAACAGTGTTTTATTAATATTCATATAATAAAACCTGAACGCTCACTACCAAATATAATGAAATATAATTGAAATATAATTGACTGCTGTAGCAAGGTTCAGCACAAATGATAATTCCTATCTGGATATTTGATTTAGACTGTCGTTAGTAAGCAATAAGATTTCAGTGGCAATATGGAACTGTCCATGCAAGTTAATGGCACACCTCCTTTAAGGATTAATGCTCTCAAGAGTGTTAAACACCAACAAAGTCATAATTTCTCTTTCTGAGGAATTCTTCAGAGACAGAATGTAAAGTGCCATTAAACCAACTGAACAGCAGCAGGACAAGCAATCCAGTGATATTAAAGAGCCATAAAATGACAACAATAAAAGATGTGAATCTTGCTTTGTTATAAGAAACTCTGCAGAATGCCTCATCAGGGCACACATCCGCATGGAGAAAATCGTAGCAGTTGGGAAAGTGCTGAAATTATTACCAATGGTGGAACACTACAAAGAGTTTTTCCATTACTCTCCTGAAACCTAAGAGTGCATCATTTTCTTGATTACATTAAGGGGCTGGCAAGCTATACGCTCCATAAATGAAAAGATAAGCATACCTGCATTGTTGCTCCTATGGGGCAAAAACCAGCTCAGAAGAGATTATGCTGATATTAAAAACAGTCTGCAAGGGGGAGAAAAAGTACCCTGCCCCAATGAAAGTTTCTGTCCGGATTGCAGCAGCCAACAATTGCACTGAGTAAACAAACATTCCCCTGGGAAGACATTCATATGACTGACTGAGCATCACATATGTTTTAACCCGAAGAGCAACAGTGAATGTGAAACTTCTGTTAAGGAACAAGAAGCACAGCTATCTCACACTTCCTGTGCCTCTACATTTTCATCTCACTTCCTGTCTTCGTTGGTCATCAGTGAGGTATTGCAGAGCTCTTGGAAAGAAATTGAAGAAGAAGAAGAAGAGAAGAAGAGATTGGATTTATACCCCACCCTTCAGTCACTTGGAGTCTCAGAGCGGCTTACAAATTCCTTTCCCTTCCCGTCCCCACAACAGACACCCTGTGAGGTAGGTGGGGCTGAGAGAACTCTTTCCCAAGCTGTCCTTGAGAGAACAGCTGGTACAGAGCTATGGCTTGCCCAAGGTCATCCAGCCAGGTGCAAGTGGAGGAGTGGGGAATCAAACCCAGTTCTCCCAGACTAGAGTCCACGCACTTAACCACTACACCAAACAGCTGTGAAACCACACAGGGGAAAACTGGAGGGATAGAGAGGGCCATGGCCCACTAGTAGAGCATCTGCTTTGCATGTGGAAGGTCCAATCCCTGGCACCTCCAGTTAAAAGGATCAGGAAGATGTGAATTACCTCTACCTGAGATCCAGGACAGCTGCTGCCAGTTGGACCAGGCAATACTGACTTTGATAAAGCAAGTGCCTGACTCAGTAGAAGGCAGCTTCATGCCTTCAAAAGTGGAGACTACAACAACAACAAATGGAGGAGATTCAACAGCCACGGCAAAGCCAGGTACAAGTTACAAGGCCTGCAGGACTGTGGACAGCTCCCAGGCTGACAACTTGTTCTGAGGGTCACCAGAGCTGAAACTGAGGAGCAAGTCCTCAAAAGTTAAGTCCCACTTCCTGCATACAATGTGCGTAAGTTTAAAAGGCTGTACTTTGGCCTGGAGTTTACTAACCCTGTGGCATTCAGAAATGTCTTAGAGGTCCTTCTGGTGGCTCAGATGAAAATAACACACGAAGCTAAGAACAGTCCTGCTGGATCAGACCAGAATCCTGTCTCACACAGTGGTCAACCAGTTCCTCTGGAAGTCCAAGAAGAGGGCATAGAGGCTGAGGCCTTCCCCTGATTTTGCCTCCTGGTACTGGTATTCAAAGGTTCACTGCCTCTGAACATGGAGGTTCCCTTTAGTCACCATGGCTAGTAGCCACTGATAAACCTATCCTCCATGAATCTGTCTAATCCCCTTTTAAAGCTGTCTATGCCTGTGGCCATCACTACATCTGGCAGTGAGTTATGTGTTTTAATCACTCATTGTGTAAAGAAATATCTCTTTTTGTTCATCCTAAATCCATTGCCCATCAGCTTCATTGAATGCCCTCATAGTCTAGTATTTTTGGAGAGGGACAACAAATTATCTTTGTCAAGTTTCTCTACCCCATTCATAATTTTATAAACCTCTGTCTTGTCTCCCTTTAGTCATGTCTTTTCAAAAATGAAAAGTCCCATACTGCTTATTAGATTTTGTAGATTTTCTGGGCTGTAGGACCATGGTCTTGGCATTGTAGTACCTGATGTTTCTCCAGCAGCTGAGACTGGCATCCTCAGAGGTATAACACAGAAAGATGGAGTACTCTCTGTGTCTTACTTCCCTTCATTGTGAGAACTGTCCATTTACTCCTACTCTCTGCTTCCTGTCATTTAATCAGTTTTTAATCCATAACGGAACCCATCCTCTTATCCATAACAGAACCCGTAACTCTTGGTGCGGTACCTTGACAGAAGCCTTTTGAAAGTCCAAGTATATAATGTCTACCAGGTCACCATTGTCTGCATGTTTGCTCACTTTGTAAGAAAACTCCAAAAGGCTGGTGAGACAAAACTTTCCTTTGCAGAAGCCATGCTGATTTTTCTTCAGCAGGCTTTGTTATTTTCTGTGCCTAATAATTCTTTCTTTCATTATAGTTTCTACTAATTTGCCTGGGACAGACATAAGGCTAACTGGCCTGTAATTTCCTGGTTTCCCTCTGTACCTGTCTCTAAAAACTGGTGTAACATTTGTGACTCTCCAGTTTTCTGGTACAGTGGCTGAATTCAGAGAAAAGTTGTCTATGTGGATTATAGTAGATCAGCAATCTCACGTTTGAGCTCCCTGAGAACATGGGTGTAGGCCTTCAGGACCTGAAGACTTACTGGTTTTAATTTCCCCAATAGGTCTAGAACTTCATCTGTCATCACCTCAATTTGACCCAGTTCATTGGATTCCCTTCCTGGAAATAGTGGCTGTGGGATGGGCACGTGCCCCACACCTTCCACTGTGAATACAGAAGATTATAATTGTGCAATTACTAAAGTGGCTCCTCAGTGGACTTATACTGGCCAGTTTGGTAACCTGGTCTGCTCATTGTTGGTTCCATATAGATTGGGGGGGGGGAGCCTTGTTGGATACTGAATCTGCTCATATTGAATGCAAGTTTAGAAGCCCTGGGGCCCTACAAATGTTCTTATCCCATATCATCCAGGCCCATGCTCACTGTTGATGAAGGGATGTGAAAACACTGTCCTTGCTGTCAATATCCGAGTCACTGACTGGGCTCATGACTTTTTCATCTTCCCCAGTAGAGAGACATACAAGCTTAGGCAGAACAGGGATTGCAAGTATCTGTATCCCTTCATGCTACTGTAATACATTTGATAATACATTAATTTGTAATACATTAATACTGAATCCACTGTGCACTGCACTGCTGTATTCTTATCTGTGATAATATACAAAGTGAATTATCTGTCACAAAGTCAGCTCCAAGGAGTGGTCATCAGTGCTGCCCACTTTGCTGCTGTAATACATTTACCAAGATGGGAATGAAGCAGTTCCTTCTCTTTAAAAAAAAACAAAAACCAGAAAATGTTTTGTTCGCCCATTACCATGGTGACAGATGCACCGCCTTCTGGGAAGCAGAATTTGTTAAATGTCACTTATTCCTTTCCAACATGCATGTAACAAGTGAGTGGGATATGGTGGTGACAGACACAGTTAAAATGTCACCTCGAGGTACTGGGAAGCATACTAGATGCAAACTTGGATCCGATGTAGCAGGCATGGCAAAGGCATCATTTTTGTCTTAGAGGTGCGCTGGGAATCTTTGAAAGATGGAGGTTATTCCTTTTGCATTCAGCTTGCCTAGTTCCACCTCTCGTAGCATCTGGGTTCAGGTGTTACTTCTGACATTGCTGGTGGTGCATCTGAAGCATGCTGGCCTCATTTGGACCTGCTTGCCATAGCTGTTCCTCACCCTCTCTTGGATTCTTCCAGTGCACATTTCATGGATGCCTGTTTCCCCCCTCCATCTACAGCTCTTGTGGTATTAATGACTGTCCATAGAAAACACTTTTTATTGCTGAACCACAGAGAGCCAGCACCAGCAGGTAGTGAAGTGAGGCTTTCCCAGGGTCTCAAGATTCTAAAACCTTGCACACATGCTGAATCTGTGTACAGAGCAATATACGTATGGCAGGAATGGGACCAAGTGTATTTATCCCCCCGCCCTTGTCTAGGATTGAGAATGCTGGTCCCTGACATATCGGTGCACGTTTGCCCCAACACGGGCATGGCCTATACATATACAAACTGTACATGCAGACTTCATCCCTGTGATCTGGAACATTTAAACAGCAGCATTCTTAATCATGGGCTCTGTGCTGTTTGGATGTGGGGAAGCATTGTGTGCACACTGTGGGGAGTGTTAGTTGGTGGTGAGGGGTGGGGACGGCATGTGATCCTGATCCCCTTGTGAATATTGCCCCATGCACAGATATGTTGTGTCAAGAGGGCTTAACAATGCTGTGCATTCTGGCACCCACTCAACTGCTTGTGCACCTCATTGTTAAGCTTGTTTTTGAGCTCGAGAGATTTCCAAGTGCCGTTAAACGTAGTCAACTTCTTTTGGGTGGGCGGGAATCTGGGTTCTCACAGTCTGGATCCTGGCCAATGTATTCAGTCCTATATTTACTTTTTATATTCATTTATATCCAAACGTTCTCCCCAATGGGGGTCCCAAAGGGGCTTACATTGTTCTTCTCTTCTCCTTCCTCCTGAGGGTAGGTTAGGTTGACTGTGTGGGGCTGGCTCAAGGCCCTCCACCAGGCGTCCATGGCAGACTGGGGATTTGAACCTGGGTTTCCCAGATCTTAGTCCAACACTTTAACCAGTACACCATGTCGGTTCTACTATTTGCTTATTCAGAACCTCTGTTTTCTATATCTGTTGGACACAACTTGTGACTTTTCTGAAGCTGAAAACAGTCCACCAGCCAATCACAGACTCAATAAACTTCCTCAATAATCATCCATTGGGGATAATATAAACATTTTGTTTTGCTTCGTGCTTCAATACTCTAAGAAGAAGGGAGCTGTCCAGCATCTGGCAGATCATCTTACATAAGGAGTCAATTCTCCATGTACCTTTCATTGCTGCTGTGAACATGGAGACATTTGTAGTGACAATTTGCAGTGGCAACGGAGCCTACACACAGAGGTTTTCCCCCTCACTTTCCTTGCCATAGCCTTCTGTGGCTGCCATTTCTTCCCTGCCAGTGGAGGGCTGTTTAAAATCAGCAATGACAATAGTGCTGTAGCATTATAATGTCTAGTGCTGTAGTGTTATAATATCTAATGTAGTGTTATATATCGGAACAATGTCCTTGATCTGAGCTTTCATTTTTAAAAAGTACTCTCTAGTCCTTTTGGTTGCAGAGTTATAGGGAGAAATGTACAGCTAGTACATTTCTCCTTACAACTCTGTTACCAAAAGGACTAGAGATTTACTTTAAAAAAAATTAAAGTGAGGAACTAGAACACCGTTGCAATAGATAATTTATATATATATATATATATATATAAATCCCTAACGTATTGGCACTTTCCAGCTCTCCCACTGGCTGTGCTATGTGCTCCATCAGCCATTGGCCTGTCAACTGCCACTCAAGAGTACTCACGTGCCATTGGCTGGGTACTGGGTCCCTCCTCTCTCCCACCCACTGCTGGCTTGGGCACTCTTCCCTCCCTGTCAGAATAAACTGCCAAAACAGCTGTCCCTCCTGATGAAGAAGCTTTTCCTGCTTGGCTCCTCCATGGCTGGCTGACTGCTGAAGTGGGCCAGTGGCCCTCAAACCATTCTCTCCTCCTTCTAATGTCTGGCTCACTTTCCCCTAGGGTTGCCAACCTCCAGGTAGGTTAAACTTGAAAAAACACAGTGCTCAAACAAAACACACAATTCTGATAAGCTACTATGCCTTCATATATTCATTTAATCATACACTTAAATATACAATAGACCCTAGTATATCTTGTTAATTATAGTACATTAATAACAGAAACCTAAAGAACAATATATACCTTGTAGGAAAGTCCACAGCTACAGAGACGAATATGCAGACAAGATTCAATGCTGTAAACTAAATGAATATATGAAGGTGTAGTAGCTTGTCAGAATTATGTGTTTTGTTTGAGCACGGTGTTTTCCCACATTAACTCAACCTTGCTGTGTTTCCTGTGTATTTGTTGCCGAACCTCCAGGTGGGACCTGAAGATCTCCTGCTGTTACAATTGATCACCAGAAGACAGAGATCAGTTCTCCAGGAGAAAATGGCTGCTTTGGAGGGTAAACCCTATGGCATTATATCCTGCTGAGGTCATTCCCCTCCCCAAACCCTGCCCTCCATAGGATCCACCCCCCAAATCTCCAGGAATTCCCCTACTCAGAGCTGGCAACCCTACTTTCCCCTCAGTGGCTGCTGCTAGGCAACTAAGCTTGCTTCTGTCAGTAAAAAGGTGGTGGGAGGAGGCCCTTTTCAGGCCTATTCTGGCCCTTGTGGGGAACTCATTGGGGCCAGTCCGGACTAGGGTTGCCAGCTCCATGTTGGGGAATTCCTGGAGATTTTGTGGTGGAGTCTACAGAAGCCTGAGTTTGAGGAGGGGAGAGGCCTCAGCTGAATAGAATGCCATAGAGCCCACCCTTCAAAGCAGTTATTTTCTCCAGGGGCAGAGAGAGATCTGTTGTCTGGAGTTCAGTTGTGATCCCAGGCAATACCACAGCCAGTGTGGCATAGCAGATAGCACTTCAGAGTAGGGTCTGCCAGACCCAGGTTCTTGCTGTGGAAGGTGAGTGGGTAATTTTGGACCAGTCACAGACCTTCAGTCTAACCAGCTTCACAGGGTTGTTGTGCAGATCAAAAGGGGGAGATGAGAATGATATAAGCTGCTTTGGTCCCCACTGCAGAGAAAGACTGTATTTTTCCTCCTGAGGAACCACTGTTGCCAATCTCCAGGTGAGGGCTAGAGATCACTCAGAATTACAACTGCTCTCCAGATGGTAGAGATCAGTTCCCCTGGAGAAAATGGTGGACTCTGTGCCGTTATACCCTGCTGAAGTCACCACAGCAGATTGATGCTGAGTGCCCAAAACTGGGGCACCTGCTCAGAGCCTCTTTCTAGAGCCCACTGTATTTATTTCCACAACAGGTCTTATTCCTAGTAACATTATAACTTTATACCAATAGAGTTATTATTGATTTTTTAAAAAATGCCTGATTGTATATTGCTGATTGTGGGGATTCTTACTTCAATTTTGTTGTGGCTTAGTTAGAGGCATTATGAATGGTTTTATTGTTGTATTCTATGTAATTTTATTATTTGTATTCTATGTAATTTTAATGGTAATAGTGTATCTCTATCTGTTGTTACAATAAATCATATTTTTTAAAAATGCCTGAAAAGCACTCCAGTGGAGGGGGACAGTGGTTGCTGCAGTGACTGAGGTAAGGAAAATGGCACAGATGTTGGCAGAACATGACAATGTACAAAGCTGCTTGGCGTCTAGCTTAGATGCCTTTAAAAAGGAATTACACAAATTTATGGAAAATAGGCAGGGGTCCTTTGTGGCCGGAGCAAGGTGGAGCGCCACTTTGCCAGCTCAGGAGTGGGCACTAGGGCAGCCATGGGCCAAATCAGATTCTCTGATCTGATTCAGCCAGCCACCGAATTTCCGCCGAAATTCAGTGGCGGCTTTAAAAGTGGCTGTAGGAGAGGAGGTTTGAGGGAGAGGCTCCAAACTTTCAGGGTAGCTTCTGGGACCTCTCCCCCAAATACCCACCAAGTTTTAAGAAGATTGGACCAGGGGGTCCAATTCTATGGGCCTCCAAACAGGTTGCCCCCATTCCCTCCATTGTTCTCTATGGTGGAGAAAAAGTAATGTTTTTCCCACCATAGAGAACAATGGAGGGGATGGGGCAACCTGTTTGAGGCCCCGTAGAATTGGACCTCATAGTCCAACCTTCTTGAAACTTGGTGGGTATTTCGGGGAGAGGTCCCAGCAGCTACCCTGCAAGTTTGGAGCCTCTCCCTCAAACCGCCTCTCTTCCAGCCCCTCATATACCCTATGAGTTTGTGCCTTCAATGAGTTTTGACTTCAATGGCCCATAGGGTATAATAGGGCTGAAACTGACATTCGGCCGGTTATGCTAATGAGTTATGCTAATAGCTATGCTAATGAGCTTCCGCACTTCTTTTTCTACGAAATGACCCCTGATTAGGCCTATAAATAGCTATTAACCATAGTGAATAAAAGGAACTGTCATGATTGGAGGGAGTAAGACACTAATACTAGGGTTGGGAGGCAACAACAGGGGGTGACTTTGGCCTCTATGACCCCGTTGCAGGCTTTACAAGGTAGCCTGTTTCATCGCTATGTGAAACAGACACAGGACTAGATGGATCTTTGTTCTGATGATGCTGGGGAGTTACTCTTACAATTTTATGTTCTTCTTGCAAAGCAGGAAAGAGAAATTCAACACAGGACTTCCATTTTGAGCAGCAGCCTAGAGTCCCTTGTAATGCTCAGTTTCCCTCCAAAAGGTGGGGTTGTTGTCAAAGAAGTATATCGTTCTATATATTCACATTTACCATGAGAGGCATATTTAAGAGGAGACATACATCCTGATGAATAATATTAGAGCAAAAAGCCTTATCACACATTTGCTTAATTGCTGAGTGAATTGCTTTAATACCATAGAAAGTATGCAGCTGTGCTTAATGAGCTGCTAAAATAATATTTGGGTATTCCCCCCCTTTTCTGGATAGGAAGCGGCTGTCAACCGCAGGGAGGAAGGGTGTTCTTTCCTAAAATACTCTGAATGGCAACTGGATGCCTATTATCTTAAAAACCTTCCCTACTTAGTGCCATTAATATGAAATATTTCATTATTTATGCTTATCAATGGCTTGCAGCATCACAACAAACCCTTTTTCATCTGGGTATCGAGGGAAACTGTTTAGTGCAGATCAATAATCCACAGCTGTGATTTCAGGACCCACTTCTCATCATGCAGTTTTGTACAAGATAAACAGGGATAAGCAGAACAGTCTGGTTCTGGACTGGGTAGGTTTTAGAGTCAGCGTAGCTTCGTGGTTAGGGTGCTGCACTAGGAACTGGGAGACCTGAGTTCAAATTCTCACTCTGCCATGGAAACCTGCCGGGTCACCTTGGAGCCAATCACACACACTCTTAGCCTATTCCAACAGGTTGAATCAAAGGGCTCATTTAACTTGGCTGATATTCAGTTTGCCATTTTCACTGGTCCCTGAACACAGAGCTGCTCCCAAGATCTCTTTTCCATGTAGCCACAGGGAATCCAGATCTCTTCAGTGCATGTGAGAATTTTAGTTGTTTTGCTGTACAGAACCGACAGTGGATTACATTTATCATTTTCAATTGTCAGTTTGGAGAGCTCCTTGAAGGGCTCTTTGTGGCTCCCTTTGGAGTTTACCATTGCACAAAGTTTCCTGTGAGTCTACAAATTTAGCTACATCACTGTTTACTTCTGACTGCAGGTTGCCTATGGTGATTGCTGTTGCCTCTTCCTTGCCCCCTGCAAGGCTGCCAACTTTCCCTCCCCCTCTATCCCCCTCTCTCTCATTGGCTGTGCCCTGGGGCTGGCTGGGACAGTCCATAGACCCTCTGGGTCTGCCCCTGCTTTCCCCAGGCCTGCCCCTCCCCAGGCCTTAGTGCCCGTGTGGCTGGTCAACTTGGCTGGATCTGGATTACTGTTCCCAGCCCACCCTGGCCTCCTCTATGGCTGCTGATGCTGAGTCCTCATTGGGGTTCCCCTGAGTTTGTCCGGTGCCCTCTCCAGACATTAGGAAATTCTCAATGATTTATGGCTGCTTCTACTTTCATGAACCCGAAACTGAAACAGGCCAGCTTTTCTACTCTAAAAAAAATGACCAGTCATTCTGTGCTTTCCATTCCCATTTCTCTGGTCCCCAAGTGGTTGGGCCAGTTTCATTAAGTGCTGTACCTAGGGAGCCAGAGGAGTGGTGGGATCAGGTGTCCTCTCAGAAGTAATAAAACAGTGTTTATGCAACTGTTAACAGGAGCTAGGATTAGGAAGTTTCATTCATTATGTCAGATGAGTGAATCGTTTTCTAAACAGTCCGTCTTTCAACATTTGCATGTAACATCTGAGGACTTAATAAACCAAAGCAGGGATCACAGTTACAGGAAATATATCAATATATGCAAACAAACAAGCCCTGTGACAAAATGACAATAACTTTTAATCACTCTCATGAATACCAATAATTTTGTAAGCAAAGTCCAACATCCTTCTAAAATGACACTAACATTTAATAACTCTTATAAACTCTTATAAATATCAATTAAGAAAAGTCCAACATCCTCTCAATGAGCACCCGGTTAAACACTCATTTCTTCAGTCTTCCTCAGGAGTAGGAGTAAAAGGTGTCAGCCTCTAGATGTAGCTTAGCTTCTATTATCTTTATATCCTCTGGATCCAATTTCAAATAGCCTTCTTTTCAGTTTACATCAAAACATCCTAAATAATAAAGAGGGACATGTAGCTGAATGGAATATTGTTGTAATTTTTTAAATTAATAATTTTTAACTTTTAAAATAATTAATAATTTTTAGCCTTTAACTTACTGTTAGTTCCATTTGAAGTACTTAATTATGAGCAAGCCATTTCATTTATTTCTAAAAGTAGCAACCAGTCCTTTCTTTAATATCTGGCTAAAAGCCTTCTTCTTTTTATATGGCTGGTAAAAGCTCTCTGTATCAAGTTGATGGCTCAATTGCTCTTTAGTTGTACATGGTAGAAGCATGCATCAGTCCTTCTTTCTCCTGGCTAGAAGCCTTCTTATTGAATAGACTTACAAATGCTTTCCATCTCTCAAAATGGAACTTAAACTCTCTAGAGAGTTTAAAGAGCAATTGAGCCATCAACTTGATACAGAGAGCTTTTACCAGCCATATAAAAAGAAGAAGGCTTTTAGCCAGATATTAAAGAAAGGACTGGTTGCTACTTTTAGAAATAAATGAAATGGCTTGCTCATAATTAAGTACTTCAAATGGAACTAACAGTAAGTTAAAGGCTAAAAATTATTAATTATTTTAAAAGTTAAAAATTATTAATTTAAAAAATTACAACAATATTCCATTCAGCTACATGTCCCTCTTTATTATTTAGGATGTTTTGATGTAAACTGAAAAGAAGGCTATTTGAAATTGGATCCAGAGGATATAAAGATAATAGAAGCTAAGCTACATCTAGAGGCTGACACCTTTTACTCCTACTCCTGAGGAAGACTGAAGAAATGAGTGTTTAACCGGGTGCTCATTGAGAGGATGTTGGACTTTTCTTAATTGATATTTATAAGAGTTTATAAGAGTTATTAAATGTTAGTGTCATTTTAGAAGGATGTTGGACTTTGCTTACAAAATTATTGGTATTCATGAGAGTGATTAAAAGTTATTGTCATTTTGTCACAGGGCTTGTTTGTTTGCACATCTGAGGACTTTTCAGCTGGAGAAACAGCTGTGCCTATCTATCTTGCATGTCTTTGTCTCCCTCTTCTTTGTTCTTTGGCAAAGTAAATGGATTGTATTTTTTTTCAGTGAGGATTGCTACTCTCTGTCTTTGCAGATGTCATTTCTTGCTCCAACTAATGCAGTGATTTATACATTCCCCCCTCCCCCTGTTTCTGCCAGGAAAATGCAGCAGGAATATGACAGATGGCAAATCCTGACGTTTAAAAAACTAGCACATGTTAGTGAGCAAGTGATGTTGTTTCTGAGATATGAATTAGCCCAACACTTGTAGAAATGTAAGGAGCCAGCTTGATTTTTTTTGAAAAAGATCTTTCCTCAACAGTGATGGTGGACAACAAGAACGGAACATTGAGTGGGGGTGGGGACCCACTTAGCCAGCATCCTATTCTGTCCTTTAAAAACTATGCAGAGCCAGACGTAGCACAGAGGTAGCTTCTCCCATTACAGTATTGCAAGCGGCCCCATGTGTTTATTTATTTAGAGATTTATACCCTCTCCCCACAAAAGGGGACCCAAAGTAGCTAACATCATTATCTCCTCCTCTATTTTATCCTCACGACAACCCTGTGAAGTGACTGGCCCAAGCTCACTCAGCAAGCTTCCCTGGCAGAGCGGGGGCTCAAACCTGGATCTCCCGAATCCTAGTCTGGCATTCCAACCACTTTGTCATGGGCGTGGATGAGGGAGAGCTGACAGAGCTTGCAGAAACCGCAGTGGGCCCCTCTGAAGCAGCAGAGGAGGATAGCTGGCAGTTGCCTATAACAGCAGTCTTCACACCTGGCTCAGATAAAAGGGAAGAATTGTAAGCTGAAAGTCCTCCTGACTCACCCTTACGTGTGACTCATTTAAGGGAGCGACTGTGGCAAAACTTAGCAACCAGGCACCAAGAGGCCATGCTACAGGGAAGATGCTCGGCTGGTCCAGAGTTTTAACAGGAGCCTGGGCGATCATGCAGCTGGCTAATTGGAAGTAGCATTTAACTCCACACTCTTTGTGGAAGCAACCAGTCAGCTTCATGCTGCCTTGCATCCACTTTGGCTCAGCTTTTGCACCTAGACCTTTGGACCCCCTGGCTTTGGACTTGGTTCTGTGTTCCTGGCTCCTGACCTTGGCTTGGCTATGGACTATGTTTTCGGTTAGTGATTTTGGACTTGGCTTTGTGTTTCTGGCTCCTGACCCCGGCTTGGACTTTACACTGTTTTCTCAGCTTCTGACCTTTGCCTGTTCTGGACTCCCTTTGGCTGGCACCCCAGCCTGTGACACACTTCTAACAAGAAAGTAAAGAGCCGCACCAGTCACAGGAGATAAAAAATAAGGCCAGTAGTGCAGAATTGGGTTAAAATATACTTTATTGCTCAATTAAATTTCCAAAAATTCCCTATGTGTTTTGCCAACAGGCTTTGTCAGGGGGAATCTGTTTGTCTTTCAGTAGTTCTTCAAAAAGAGTAAAAGATCAGTAGGTAATTGTCACTGGAAGAACTTTACTATATTCTGGCCAGAATATATCTACTGCTCTTTTGCCCTTTTTGAAGAACTACAGTAAGACAAACCGGTTCCCCTGACAAAGCCTGTAGGTGAAATGTATAGGAAATTTTTGGAAATTTAATTGAGTAATAAAGTATATTTTACCTGATTTTTGTGCCAACAGCCTTGACCTTATTTTATATCCCAATCACCACACCATGCTGGTTCTTATGAGTTACTTCAACACCATTCATGGGCCAACAAGCTTTATATATGGTTGACAGACAATTGTCCAAGTGTTAGTTGGGAATCTATAAGTGTGTTCTAATCTAATCTGGGAGAACTGGGTTTGATTCCCCACTCCTCCACTTGCAGCTGCTGGATGACCTTGGGCAAGCTATAGTTCTGTCGGAACTATCTTCTCAAGGACAGTTCTGGAAAGAGCTCTCTCAGCCCAACCTACCTCACAGGGTGTCTGTCGTGGGGAGGGGAAGGGAAAGGAGTTTGTAAGCTGCTCTGAGACTCCTTCAGGTAGTGAAGGGCGGGTATAAATCCAATCTCTTCTCTTCTTCTAGTAAAATAAACCAAAAAGAAGTTGGTCTTTGAATGGGGAGGTGGCTGGGAGGTTCCTTGAATTTCAGGACAGCCATATATTATTCCCACTTAGGTTATGTTTCATCCTCATTGCTCTGCACTTTTAAAAGCTGCAAGACAAACAGAAATCAAAGTTTTCTCTACAGCTGTGTTTCCATGCTGAGAAAAGTTTCACCTCAATTTCAATTTGTCATGCAGCTGCTAAAGGTAGTGAGCTCCTGCCAAGGTGGAAAAAAGGTGGAAACTTATAATATGTGTAAAACATCCTGATGGAGTGAAGAATATTTTTCCATTTCTTTACTTAGTTCTCCTGGGACTTTATCACTTCAGACGACTGTGGGAGGGAAGCTCCCTGCACACAGAAATCTAGCACTTTACGGGAAAGACCAGGCTAGAATCCGTCCAGTTCCCACATTAGTTTTCCACAGGAAAAGAGTTTGTTATATGGGGGAGATTCTGTGATCCTGCCTACAAGTTGATAGATACCCCAGGTTGGCTGTGTAGATCAGCTCTTTCCACTCTTCAATCGAACTTCTAAAAATGCTGATGATTCAACAGGGTAGAACTTCTTGGAATAGGAGAAAGTTAGATGAGAACAAGTAGCCTGGTTACTAAGAGGGGAGTGTTGGTGGTACAAAATGGATCTAGGTTGCTTTGGGTGCCTGAACAGTCAGTCAGGTCACCTGTCTCATTTTGTTCTCATGCACTCACTCAATACCAGAAACCATTAGCCTCTCTAGGAATCCATAACCACTCATTTAAGAAGAAGAAGAGATTGGATTTATATCCTGCCCTTCACTCACTTAAGAGTCTCAGAGCGGCTTACAAACTCCTTTCCCCTCCCCTCCCCACAACAGACACCCTGTGAGGTAGGTGGGGCTGAGAGAACTCTTTCCCAAGCTGTCCTTGAGGGAACAGCTGGTACAGAGCTATGGCTTGCCCAAGGTCATCCAGCCAGGTGCAAGTGGAGGAGTGGGGAATCAAACCCGGTTCTCCCAGATTAGAGTCCACGCACTTAACCACTACACCAGACTGGCTCTCTCTTTAACCCTTTGTTTGATCTGAAATCTTAGATCATACTCTTCTGCAGCAAGAGACCACTCCATATGCTTTCCAGTTAAGTGAAGGATTAAAGTGAGTGATGATTGATTCCTACAGAGGCTTTCCCTTCTTCACTTCCCTTAAGGACTGATATATTTTTGCCTTCACTTGTGCTTTTTATGTCTGTTCCTTAAATGTGTGAGGGGAAACCTAGAATCACAGAGCTGGAAGGGCCAAACAGGTGATCTAGTCTAACCCCGTGGTCAACGATCAGTGTAAAGCATTCCGTGTTTGTCCAGCCACTGCTTGAAGACTGCCAGTGAGGGGGAGCTCACCACTTTCCTAGGCAGCCAATTCCACTGTTGAACTACTCTTACTGTAAATTCCCCCCTAATATCCAGCTGGTATCTGTCCACATGTAATTTAAACCTGTTAGTCCTGTGACTGTCCTCTGCTACCAACAGGAACAGCTCCCTGCCTCCTTTAAGTGACCGCCTTTCAAATACTTAAAGAGAGCAATCATGTCCCTCATTAGCCTCTTCTCCAAACTGAACTTTTCCAAGTCCCTCAGCCTTTCCTCATAGAGCTTGGTTACAACTGCAAAAACTTCTTAAATGACATAAAATAGTAACATACAGGCAAGAATTAACAAGTACAGTTGCCTAGTATAAAATAGTTGGCTCTAAGTGATCCTATGTCCTGGATTTGTAATGATTATAATATTGCAAATCCTTGATGTTCTTCGTTGCGATTTGTTTTGTTTTTCTCATTTAGTCCGCAGTGGCTGAATGTCTTGCTCAAAGCTTCATTTTACACATGCCTTTTATTCATTCAGATTAAACTGTGATAACATAGAATAGATAGTCCCTTGACTCTGTGTTCTGAATAATATAAAAAGCTGAGCTCCCATTAGGAATTCCTGAGGCATTCTCCATGTGTTTCTACAAACGATACAAGGAAAATAGCTTGCAAATCACTTAGATACAACATAAAGTTCTTGCCTCCAGTTTTACTGTAAGCTTGAAAATCCGTATGGTTACACTGGGAAGGCCTGAATTGCATATGGTTCAAATCCCTCTTTGGATCCTGAAACTGTATGCATGACTTTGGGCCCATCTTTCTCTAAAAAATGAACCTGCCTGGGAGTTGTTTTGATGGGGGAAAACAAGAGCACTCCATCCATATAATATGGTCCTGAACTGCATCAGAGAAAGATGAGACATAAATGTAAACAGTAAATAGAAGTGTCATGATGCAGGAAATTCTTGACTAATATTTTCTGTTTTGGAGAAGAACATCTTTTCCCAATGGGCAACCAAAGTGTCTTTATGACTTAGGGAGGAAAAATATTATCCTGTCTCAGGCTTCCAGAAACCAAAAGGAGTGGAGGAATCTTGTCCACATAGAATACAACAATATAAGGAAGGAGGGGGCTTGATTGATGTGGGATGCCTCCCCCCACATTTGTCAATAAAATAAATGTGTGTTTGCCAATGTGGGGACAGCATTTCCAGCACCAGTTCCTTCATACAATGAGTCCTATGGCAACTTCTAAAATATGTTATGTGTGAGTTGAGAGAGAATCCAAAGGAAGCACAAGAACTAGCTTCAGTTAAACTACTTGATAAATAATCTAGCATTATGTTGTACCTGCTGTCTGCTGGAGGCCCACTGGAGTCTGGATTGGACTCTATTGGCTGGAGTAGATGGACTTGAATTTGCATTGTTGGGTAACTGAATGGTTTTTGTTCCCTTTCAGCAAGAGCAGTTCAGTTGTTGTCTTCTGCCTTGGGGTTGGGCAAATTTTAGTACCTCTAATAATGATTAGGGAGCAGAACACAATAAAGAAGAATGTTAAAATTTGATTCTACTACTAAGGTGTTTATTCATCCCTAAGCATTTGATATTGCTACATTTTTTTTAATAGACTATTGCGAATAAGCCAAAAAATTACATAGTAGAACAAAAACCTGAGCTTTCATCTTATAGGACTTGTGGGGTTCTTCCCCCTCCTTCTTTGTGGAAATACCTTGTTCTGTTTCCCATAACTTACTGACTGTATACACCATACCCACTCTCATCTGCACTGATTGGATACTTTCAAGTCTGAGCTAGACTCTTATAAGGAGTAAATTGAAATGCTTACTTTTACTTCATCGCTTGCTGTTCTCTATCTTTGATGGGAAACTAGTTTTGACTTTCTGCCAGAAGCCAGGAATCCAAGCTGCACATGGAACATCCTGATGAACTAACATACTCTGAAGACATCTACTGGTCAAGTGCATAAGCGTAGAGTACAGGGGGGCTTGAGCCACCCCCGAAATTTCCTGGGGGGGCTCAGCCACCCCCAGGAAAATGGAGCGCCTGCCGCCGCGCCTCCCCGGGTCCTTCCGAGGCCCGGCCGCCGCTGCGGGAGAGGGAAGGGATGGCGGGTGGGGGGGGGAGAGAGGCATCGGCAGCAGCGGCTGGCAGGCCTCAGAAGGGCCCGGGGAGGTGGGGCGGTTTCCCAGGGGGGGAGAACATCGCTCCAGCGAGCGCGCATGCTAAGGAGCCCCCACCCCCCTGGGATTTCCAAAAGTCTACGCCCCTGGTCAAGCGCTATATACACTCTGCCCTCTTCTCTTTTCCCAATTGATAGCTGGACAAAATCTGATACCCATCCTCTTCCCTATAATATATCAATATTTAACACTTCTTTTTTGTAACCTTTTTTGTTTTGAAATCACAACATTTAACCATATTAACGGGAGGAGGAGGATCTTTCTTTCCAGGCCCCACCCACATTCTTGCCATTTTTCCTCCCCTTGTTCTCTGCAGTGGCCATTTTCCTGAATTGACAAACCTCAAAAAGACCCCAGTGGTGTTTACAAATGGTCACCATGGTGGGGATTTAGGGCAAGGAAAAATGCAGGGAAACCTGCTAATGTGGAAGCCCCAATACCACTATGCTAAATCGGCAGCTGCAGCAGCAATGAGGAAACCAAAGAGGATTGCCACTGTGTTTGTCAACTTAATTTGTTGCAGCAAAAACAAACAGGAAATTTGGCTGTAGCCCCTGAGGCTTGAATGAGGTCCATTCACTACTTGCCCACTAAAGATCCATTTCCTCACTTCCACCAGAAGCAACCAATGATCTGCAGTAGGGTGAGGGCATGCACACTGCAAATATGTGTGTGTGGAGAATTCAGCCAAAGGATGTCATCTCCAGTCACAGTCTCTTTTCAGGCAAAGTGTACAGCTTTGCTTGGCGACATGTCTATGAGACTGTCATGTTGACCTGAATAGTTCCTAAACGCACAGCTGGTTTACTAATACTGAGGATATGAAGGCCCATTCATAACACAGTTCCTTTCCTCCCCATGATCTTCATAGCTTAGTTCACAATTGTTACTGTTATGTCCGCTGACCGCCACAGGGAGTCAGTGATACAAACCTGAGCTTGGCACCTAGAACAATAGGGGCCACAGATCCTAGGATCAGCGAAACCCGCCAATGAGATCTGGTGGGAAATTCAACCCCCCAATAGGAATATAGGAGTGGCCCAGGGCATGTCTGGGGTTGTGTATATAATTGGCCACTTGGCCAGTTAAGGCATGCTTGTTGTAACCCAATAAACCTAAGAGCTGATCACTATGCTGTCTCACTCATCCCTGACATCGAGAACTCAGTTCTTTTGACTGGTGACGAAGGTGGGATCCCGCTGAGTGGCACCGACTCCAGCACTGCAGCGAGCACCAATCCTATGGTCACTGCGCATCACCCAGCTCCAGTGCCCCAGGCACCGCCAACTGTGCCACAGAACAATGCTCCTCACACTGCTCTGGAATCATGGTTGCCGCTCTGAGAAACATCCAGGCATTCGACCCCACTCACCCTGAGTTCTGGGAAGCATAGGTGGAGCAGCTGAGTAACTTCTTCAGCTACCAAGAGGTGACGGATGAGGGCAAGAAGAAAGCGCTACTGCTAAGCACACGTGGAGTAGCGTCCATCCGTTTAGCCCAGGGATTGCTCGCCCCCATGAAGTTGGCCGACGCGACCTATGGGGACATCATGGCAGTCCTAAACAGCTACTTCATGCCGAAGCCAACTAAGATGGCGAGGCATATGGATCTGTGGGTGCAACAACAGAAATCGGGTGAGTCAGCCACAGTTTATATGGCTGAGCTACGTCAGCTGGCTGTGGACTGCGAGTGGAAGACATCATCCTCACCCAGTTCATTTGGGGGGTCCGGGACCCCAAACTGAGGTGCAAGCTGATGGGGACCGCAGACTTGAAGCTGGAAGCGGCCCTCCACATGGCAGTGGCATTTGAGAGGTCACACCAGGACCAGGCCACAGTGTCGGCACACCAGGCATCAGCTGCATCTGCCTCCGACTATTCCGATGAGGATGAAGCAAGGCAAGTCCACTGCCCTGCTCAGAGAGAGCCTCAACCCTCAACCACAACACCCAACCCTACAACACCCTGCGGCAGCTGTGGTGAGTCCCACAAGCAGTGGTCTTGCTGTTTTCGCAAAGCCATTTGCTGTGCCTGTGAGAAACAGGGGCACATCACCCGCACCTGTTGCTCACGAGGACCCAAGGTTCCTGCCCAAAAACAGCCGCCATGTCATTGGGCTGCTGCCCACCACGAGACAGACCCCAGATCCAAGGACCTGTACCTCATCACAGTGAAACCACAGCAACAGGTACTGAGACTCTGCAATCAGCATACACCCCCCAAATTCCAAGTCAAGCTTAAAATAGAGGGGTCACCGCAGACAAACCCCACAAGCCTTGTCCCCGCAGGTCCTCTGATGGTCTATCTTCTTGGCGGGCTATAATTACCAGTTTCAGCATCGGCCAGGAAAAGCCATGGGCCACATGGATGCCCTCAGCCATTTACCCCTGCACTTGATAGAGCCAGACCCAGCACCAGCCCACCGTGTCCTCCTCATGGACAACCTTCCAGACCAGCCACTGCAAGCAGCAGACATAGCCTGCCGCTTGGTTTGGGACCCAATAATCTCCCGGGTGCTGGGGTGGGTGCACCAGGGATGGCCCACGTCAGCTGCGGGTCCCGAATTCACCCCTTTCACGAGACTCCAGAATGAACTCTTGGCATATAAGGGGTGCCTGCTCTGGGGGATAGGGTGGTGGTTCCTGAGGCTTTAAGGTGCTGCATCTTCACCACCCTTGACGAGGCACATCCTGGAGTGGTGCGCATGAAAGCTCTAGCCAGGAGCTATGTATGGTGGCCTAAAATTGATGCAGAGATCAAGGCATAGGTGAAGGAGATTCTGGCATGTCAAGAAAGCTGTCCCAACCCACCAAGGGCCCCAACACAGGCATGGGAGTCAACCCGGTCACTGTGGTTGAGGCTCCATATCGATTTTGCGGGGCCATTCCACAGGCTGATACTTATAGTGACCGTGGACTCATATTCAAAATAGCTTTAGGTCACCCCAGTTTCCACAATGTCATCAAAAGTGGCGATCCGGGCACTGTGTCATTTGTTTGTGACCCATGGACCCCTGGATACCATAGTCTCTGACAATGGGACCGCCAGTTTGGTGTAGTGGTTAAGTGCGCGGACTCTAATCTGGGAGAACCGGGTTTGATTCCCCACTCCTCCACTTGCACCTGGCTGGATGACCTTGGGCAAGCCATAGCTCTGTACCAGCTGTTCCCTCAAGGACAACTTGGGAAAGAGCTCTCTTAGCCCCACCTACCTCACAGGGTGTCTGTTGTGGGGAGGGGAAGGGAAAAGGAGTTTGTAAGCCGCTCTGAGACTCCCTTGGGGAGTGGAGGGCGGGGTATAAATCCAATCTCTTCTCTTCTTCTTCTTCTTCTTCTTCTTCTTCTTCTTCTTCATGTCAGACAAGTTCCAGGAGTTTCTATGGGGCAACCTCATCTGGCACATACGGTCAGCGCCCTTCCATCCCGCAACCAACAGCCAAGCGGAGAGAATGGTGCAGACCATGAAGGAAGCCTTCAGCTGCATCATGGAAGGGGATTGGGAGTTTAGACTGGCCCAGTTCCTGTTGGCACAACACACCACACCAAACCTGGTCAGCGGCAGCAGCCCCGCCGAACTATTAATGGGCCGAAGACCAACGGTACTACTAGACTGACTGCACCCAAACAGGGCTCCAGAATCGCAGCAGCTCACCAGCCAGGCAGAAGCTCCACGAGGGTTCTTTCTGGAGGATCCCATCTTCCTGTGCAACTTCAGCAGGGGCCCACAGTGGTTGGCAGGATGAATAATCTGCCCTACTGGACCAGTCTCCTACGAGGTTGCCACTGAAGATGGCCAGGTCCTAAAGAAACATGTGGACCAACTATGCTACTGTCAAACTACAATCATCACAGAACCAGTCCCCACACAAATCCCCGAGGGACCATCCCTGGGACCACCACCCGGCAACCTCCCCCAGGAGGAAACAACAGCAGAGCCAGTCTGGTGTAGTGGTTAAGTGCACGGACTCTAATCTGGAAGAACCGGGTTTGATTCCCCACTCCTCCACTTGCACCTGCTGGATGACCTTGGGCAAGCCATAGCTCTGTACCAGCTGTTCTCTCAGGGACAGTTGTCTCAGACCTCTCACAGCCCCACCTACCTCACAAGGTGTCTGTTGTGGGGAGGAAAAGGAAAAGGAGTTTGTAAGCTGCTCTGAGACTCCAAGTGAGTGAAGGGCAAAATATAAATCCAGTCTCCTCCTCCTCCAGACTCTGCTTCCCTGTGTGGAAGAAAACCCCCTGCCGGTGCCAGAGGTTGTCAGTGAGCTGCAAGAAACACCAGGTCTGAGAGCGAGCTCCCCCTCCAAGAGCCAGGAGCCACCAGCCCTGGCACCACGACATTCCCACTGGGACCGCTGGCACCCGGCATACTTAAAAGGACTATGTGGCCCAGGTATTGCACAAACTACGGCGGAAAGGGTGTTATGTCCGCTGACCGCCACAGGGCACCAGCGATACAAACCTGAGCTTGGCACCTAGAACAATAGGGGCCATGAATCCTAGGATCCGTGAAACTTGCCAATGAGATCTAGGTGGGAAATTCAAACCCCCCAATAGAAATATAGGAGTGGCCCAGGGCGTGTCTGGGGTTGTGTATATAGTTGGCCACTTGGCCAGTTAAGGCATGCTTGTTGTAACCCAATAAACTTAAGAGCTGATCACTATGCTGTGTCACTCATCCATGGCATCGAGAACTCAGTACTTTTCAGTTACATTCTCACGTATACTTTAGTAGTTCAGTGGCACAGCACTGCATGCTGCATCTTTTTCATTCACAATTTGAAACAGACAAGACAGATAAGCAGCCATAACAGACTATGAAAATGTCAGTCCTGTAATTCCTGTAGTCCTGTAGGAAGGGCTATGTATTGATGCTCAATGTTCTTTCTTACTTCCGATCAAATCAACAAACCAATCTAGGGCTTCATTTTCCAAAATGCCTGGATCTCTGAGAGGTAGATAACCTCTTAGGTCGCTGTGGAAGTCCCCAGAAATGCTGACTTCTGGATTAAATCAATTTCTGAAAAAACTATATCTGAATATTTGCTGTCTTTTTGAACTTTTGGCTGTCTACAGCTGCAGCAGGAAGAAAACAAGGTCAGGCCCCTACAGGGTGCAGCCTCAAACTGTAACCTCCTCCGCAATCTGTGCCAACCTCCTGGATCATGACATTATGCTGACTGATGTTGCATCAACACTATACAGTGGGGCATAATTTTAATTTGCTGACAGAAGTGTGTGATGTCACCAAACCCAGTATTATAAGGCCATAAAATACACTTGCAAATATAGGTGAGGAGAAGTCTATGGGGATTTTTAAATGGATTAATATGAGCCATCTAACTTGTTGACAGGAGCACCAGGGAAGGGTGATTGATGTTGACTCCTAGACTGCTATGACAGTGAGTTCCACAAGCCAGTTTTGTGCCATGTCCACAGTGGGTGGGGTGGGGGATTAAAAGTTTCTGATAAGCTTCATTGGGTGTATGATGTCAAGGCCAAACCAAGCTATGCCCCATTAACTTTTCACAGCATGTACGTAAACATTTAAACTTTCCCTTCCCCCTAGTCCTCAGCTGATAGCGCTAAGGAATTTCATAGAAAATAATTATGCACAACTCGGTGGTGATTAATTGCAGGTGCATGTTGCTTCTTTTTTCCCGATGAAAAGTCTACCATTTAAGTTTTCTATTTTCATTTTCTTATGTTCATTCCTTTGACTCTTTCTCTCCAGCGTCAGATCTACATTTAAATCTATTCTGCATGCCTGATTTATCCTTAAATATTCGAGCTGTTTAAGTTTTATTTCTCTGGTAAAGCACCTTGGGATGTATTTAATGAAAGTCACTGCCAGCATCAAGTGTGCTGGGGTGACAGATTAATTGAGTGATTAATTATATACACTTGCTGCTCTGTGGAACAATGGTAGTAACACTGTAGCTTTCCCATTTCTGAGACTGTTTAATTAGATCTCTGCAAGTGCTGATGAGAATTCACATTGAAAAGAAGTTAAGGAATTGACCAGTCTGAGTTTGTTCTCCTGCCTAATATAGAAAATGTTACTTTGTTATTCATCTGATGTTCTGTTTGCCTCCTCCTTTGGTGTTCTCCCTCCCAGCCATAATTATCTCTCCCAGTTTCTCCAGGATGTGCGCGTGACAGAACTACATTCCATGCTATGGCCCCAGGGGAGCAGCAGCACTGGCATGGGGAGGAGCCATGTCATATGCTACTCAAACAGGGAGAGCCAGTCGATTAATCCCCATATGGTAACCCCACTGCTATGACCATGGATGAAGCAACTCAAAGCTTTGACCTACTCTAAGAAACAATCACCAATACCTTTCATACCTCATGATGGAAGCATCATGTATATATACACACATGGGTGCCAGAGTTTTACGAAATATGCACAAGACTTTTGAACATGGTGCTGCTTACCCATTGCAAGTGTTTGGTACCTTATTTCAAGAATGTGACAGTTATACTGATGCATCTTCGATTATGATCACCCCTGTGATGTTGTCTTTGCTTTTGATGGTGTTTGACTGTCGATTTGCCCATTTGAGTGCAACAAGGCTGAGGGCCTTTTTCTTTTTAATTTTTTAATTATTTAACATTTTAATGCTTTAATAATATATCCCCCCAAGAAAAAAATACAGCATTTATATATCAGAAAAGGGGAGAAAAAGGGGAGTCGTATTTATATCTCTCTAAACTCCAGAAATTTTTTAAAATGAAAATGAAAACAACAATGAAAAAAATATGGGTAACTTTAGAACAAGATTTTGAGGTGTGCAACATCATCATTTCATACCACAATCTATATGCATTTTAAAATTGCAGGCACAAAACATTACAACTCAGAGCAAGTCAAATACAAAAACACAATTTTCCATGATGCCTGCAGTCAGGGCTCCGTTGGGGCCGGAGCGAGCCGGAGCGCCGCTCCGGGAGAGAAGGGCCCGGGAGGCGGGGCCGGGCGGGCCCCGTCCCGCCCCCGTCGCCTTCTCCGGGGCTGCGGCTGGCTGCCGCCGCCGAGCCCCGTCCCGCCCCCAGTCGCTTTCCGCAGGGCCGCGGCTGGCCGCCGACGGCCCCGCCGAGGAGCCCCGTCCCGCCCCCAGTCGCTTTCCGTGGGGCTGCGGCTGGCTGCCGCCGGCCCCGCCGATGAGCCCCGTCCCACCCCCAGTCGCTTTCCGCGGGGCCGCGGCTGGCCGCCGCGGGCCCCGCCGAGGAGCCCCGTCCCGCCCCCGTCGCTTAATGCCACTCAGGCCCAAGCAAGGGGGGGGGAATGCCAGCCCCAGTGGGGGGGAGAAGCGCCCCTCCCTTCCTTCCCTCTCTCCCCCCACCTACCTACCTGTTCCTTCCCTCCCCTCTCCCTTCCTCCCTCCCTCTCCCCTTCCTCCCTCCCTTCCTTCCTTCTCTCTCTCCCCCCAACTACCTACCTACCTGTTCCTTCCTTCCCCCCCTTCCTCCCTCTCTCCCCCCTTCCTTCCTTCCTTTCTTCTCTCTCTCCCCCCCAACTACCTACCTACCTTCCTGTTCCTTCCTTCCCCCCTTCCTCCTTCTCTCCCCCCTTCCTTCCTTCCTTCCCCCTCCCTCCCTCCCGTCTTGCCTTCTGACACACTGCCCATGACGTCAGGGATGTGTGGCCTTTTGACACTTCCGGTGACGTCAGGGGGTGTGGCATATGCAAATGAGTTATGCTAATGAGCTCCTGCACCTCTTTTTTTACGAAAGGACCCCTGCCTGCAGTACAACACTAATGGTGAGGGCCTCTTCCATCGTGGCCCTGACCTGGTGGAATGTTCTGTCTGAGGAGACTCAACGGCTTGTGGGACTTACCGGCATCCCTCAGAGCATTTAAGACAGAGATATTCCATTAGGCATTCCACTAATGTAATTCTAGTGGACTCTACCAACAACACCATGGATTTTTATGCCAAAAGCTGTGTGTTGAGTTTTGATTGGATTTTATTGAAATTATGGTTTTATTATTGTTATTGTACTGTTATGTTCTTAGCTGCCCTGAGCCCCATTCTGGGGGAGAAGCAAAATAAAAACCTAAATAAATGGCTTATTAAAGCCTCAGATTTCTTTTTGAGTGACCTCGCAAGGTGTCTGTTGTGGGTAGAGGAATGGAAGAAGACTGTAAATTGCTTTGATATTCCTTAAAGTAGAGAAAAATCAGAGTATAAAAACTTACACTTCTTCTTCTTCTAGATGTAATTTAGGTTGAACCTGTGAGAAGCCAGCCAAACAGGCACCAGTTGGCCAGCATAATGGTACTGCCAGCATTTTAAAAACTTGAATTTTTTTGATTAAGTATATGGAGACATTTATACAGTAACATATTCATGTCTCTTTTTGAAATTCCATAAAGATTGGCAGCCTGCCTGACACATGAAGTGGAGAGTAGCATGGAAAATTGCTGAATAATCCATTATTTCACATCATGGTCTCCAGCACACATTACAAAAGAAGGTTCATTTGGAGGATGAAAAAATCTGCTGTGATTTCTCTGAAAATGAGACTCTACCAATTAATTCCTATTAATAATAATTGAATGCCATTGTTGCAACTAACTCATAGCAAACCCAGGACCATGGAGTTTTCAAGGCAAGAAGTGAGCAGAGGTGGCTTGCCATTGTCTTCCTTCACACAGGAGCCACAGTCTTCCTTGGTGTCTCCCATCAAGCACTGATCCTGCTTAATTCCTAAGCTCTGACAAGATGAAGCTCATCTGGGCTATTAGGGTGGCTTACTTATTTTTTCTTACTTATTATTTTCTGTTACTGCTTACTTATTTTCTATCACCAGCTACAAAAATTCTGAAAAGTCCAGAGAAAATAAGTGGAATCAAATAGTAAAACGTTTATGTCGTCTCAGCATCTTGCAGCCTAACTCTTCCTGAGTACCTGAAGATGCAAAAAGGCGCTGGTTACCACCAGGAACCATTGTGTGTATTGCAGAATCATGGAACTGCAAACCACTGCAAATCTATCTCTGGTTCACAGTGTTGGAGTAAAGAATTCTACCATAATGCAAACTGCTGGGGGGGGGGGGAGTCTGTAAGATACTGTAGTATCCTATAGGCTTTTTGGCTTGCAGTGTCAACAGCCTGTGGCTTCATGTAGCAGTAAAACAGTGTATGGGGGCAAAGTCCCCTGGCAAGGCATGCAGATCTTTCAGGCTCTTTCTATGCATATGCTCAGTCATAAGACCAACGTTGGGCAGCAGCAGTGGTTCACTGCATCTTAAGCAAAACTACAGGCTACATTTAGACCATGATAGGCTCTTAGCCTTACAAGGCTTAAAAAACAGCTTTTGCATGCCCAGTATCAGTAATGCAAATGTAAACCCCATGACAGGAAGAATGCAAGGCACATTCAATTTGAAAGTAACTTTCTTCTCTAGACAAACATCATGTATGTTATGGCCACCTACTCAGTTGAAGTGGCTGAAAGCTCCTGAACACCCTTACTTGGAAGTAAATTTCCTTTAAATTTATGGAACTTCCTTCCAAATTAACACATTTAGGATCAGGCTATAAGCAACAAGGTCTTTACAAGAAATACTGCAAAAAAGAAAAGAAAAAAAAGAAGTACTGCAAAGAAGAAGTGATGAGAATCATTCCATGGACAAGACTGCTGGAAGGGAAAGGAGGAAGTGAAGGGTGGGCTCTCCTAAAACAAGAGCTCTTGCAAGCTCAAGCTGTCACTAATCCAACAAGAAGGAAACATGGTAGGGGAGCCAAGAAGCCAGTGTGGATAAACAGAGAACTGCGTGATGTGCTAAGGGAGAAAAAGGAAATGTTCAAGAAATGGAGGCAAGGATATACCTCTAAAGAATCTGCGGGTTGCCAGGCACTGTAGGTCAGCCATCAGAGAGGCCAAAGCTCACAGTGAGCTAAAGCTGGCCAGGGAAGCTTGCTACAACAAGAGACTCTTCTTCACATATATGTGAGCAGTGGTCATTTTGTGGAAAAAGAGGTGCAGGAGCTCATTAGCATAACTCATTAGCATAACTTATTTGCCTATGCTAAACCACCTGACATCACCAGAAGTATGTCAGAAGAAAGAGAGAGAGAATGAGAGAGAGCTGGCAGAGAGGGGACAGTTACTAATCCAAGCCTCAGAAATACCACTATTCTGGGAGGACAGCTTCAGTGGTGGCTGAAGCCTTCAGAAGGCTGGTCGGAGGAACAAGGACCTTTCCAGGGGACGGGGTCATTTTGCTGCAGCCATGACACAAGCAGGCATTCCCCCGGGGGGGGGGGAGGGCTGACACCAACTCCCGGAGCTGAGCTCCCTCGAGCTCCTGCTCAAAATGACCCCTGTATGTGAGGAGCAAACACAAGATAAAAGTGGCGATGGACCCACTGTTGGGTGAAAATGGAGAAACTCTGACATAGGACAGAGAGAAGGCAGAAAGGCTCAATGCCTATTTTGCTTCAGTTTTTTCCCTGAAGAAGAGAACAGGCTCATCTAGAGATGGTAGTAGGCAAGTCACAGCATCTGGGCTTCTGGTTGACATGGACAGAGAGTTAGTTGAGAAGCACCTGGCTGCATTGAATGAGTACAAATCCCTGGGGTCAGATGGTATGCACCCAAGAGTGCTCAAAAAACTTTCTAAAGAGCTTGCAGAGCCTTTGTTCATCTTCTTCCAGACCTCTTGGCGGATGGGAGATGTGCCACAAGACTGGAGAAGGGCAGATGTTATCCCAGTTTTCAAAAAAGGGAGGAAGGATGTCCCAGGAAACTACAATCTGATCTCTGTGCCAGGGAAGATACTAGAGCTGATTTTAAAGGGATCGATCTATGAGCATCTAAAGGACAACTTGGTGATATGGGGAAGTCAGCACAGATTTGGCCCCAACAGGTCCTGCCATACCAGCATCATTACCAACATCAACAAAGGCATAACATCCAAATCACAAGATGTCATAGTCCCACTGTAAACTGCATTGGTCAGGCTGCACCTGGAGTATCCTGTGCAGTTCTGGAGGTCTTACTTCAAAAAGGATGTGGACAGAATGGAGTGCGTGCAGAGAAGAGCGACCAGGATGACTGGGGGCTTGGAGACCAAGCCCTATGAGGAAAGTCTGAAGGTCTTATGAATGTTTAGTCTGGAGAAGAGGAAGATTTAATTTTATATATTTTTATTTTGTGATTTATACTCCACCGTACCCCGCCAAAGCAGGTTGAGGGGGGGAACATGATTGCTCTCTTTTAAGTATTTGAAGGGCTGTCACTTAGAGGAGGGCAGGAAGCTGTTCCTGTTGGCAACAGAGGATAGGACTCACAATAATGGGTTTAAATTAAGGGTGGGAAGGTACCGGCTGGATATTAGGAAACCTTTTTACAGTAAGAGTTGTGCAGCAGTAGAATCAGTTGCCTAGGGAGGTGGTGAGCTCCCCTTTGCTGGCAGTCTTTAAGCAGCATCTGAACAAACACTTGTAAGGGATGCTGTAGGCTGATCCTGCATTGAGCAGGGCTGTTGGACTAGATGGCCTGTATGGCCCTTCCAACTCTGCGATGCTATGATTCTACAATAGAGCATAGCCCCAAACTGTTCCATGGGTGGGACATCACATAAAATTCATATTTTTCTAGGGGAAAGAAGACTTGATGTGCAACACTGACCAACTAATGCTAGCACTTTTTAAGTGAAATTTATGGTTTTAAATTTTGTACTGTTCGTTGTATTTTATATGGTTGTAAGCCGCCCTGAGCCGGCTTTGCTGGAAGGGTGGGGTAAAAGTTTAACTAATAAATAAAATAAATAAATAGAAACTAGGGAAGTTTCTAGAGTGTTTTGGATGCTGTGACATCATCCAACACTATTTTCCTGATGCTAGTCCATTGCTTGAGTGTTGGCAATGGAGAGCAGGGGTGGGAGCTTTTCCTGTATGAATGGGAGCTTTTCCCACATGGGTGGACAAATGGTAAGCTTACTGGCAGGTAGTCTAGCTCTTTTCCCCTCCCTTCTTTGAAGGGGCAGGGCATAGGGCATGCCTGTGGTTAGCTAGGGGGTGGGGCCTTTTTCCAGGGCCATTTTTCTTCCCAGTCTGCTCCAGCCGATGTGTATCAAATGGTTTCTTTCTTTAGACTATGTTTGGGGTCCAGATGGGAAGCTCCTGAAGACTGGCTGACCAGCTCCCACCTGGGTTGTCTCCTCCTATGATATACATTGCTCAGGAATAGTTCATTCACAATGGTGACAAGCATTTGTTCACACAACACTCTGCCCTGGAATGAGACTGCAGGGTACCCTGAATCCTACATTTTGTGAACGGTTGTGGAATTATGTGACTGTCCCATCCCCCAAAAGTTTGCTTGACCAACAGCTTTGGGTAACAGAGATCCTGTATTTGTCAGAGTTCCTAATCGTGCTGGCAAAGCCTACACAACCAAACTTGTTAAGATTTACCATAAACTGAATACTATGTCAATAGCATCTTGATTCTTCCAAAATAAAGGACTTTTTGCATGACAGGCAATTCTGGCCACTCACAGGTTAATGGAGTTTTAACCTTAATGTCTGACAGCGGCTTCTTCCAAGTGCTCGTCACATGCAGAAGCCACAATTTGCTGCCGCTGGTAACTATTAAATTAAAGATAATGGTCCATAACTATTTCTTAAATATAATTTAATCAAAACATGCATGCCCTGCATGCACATGGATCTCAAGAATAATGTGTGAACTGGATAGGCGTCCCTCCCCACTCACGCACAACCACCCACTGCCACCCGAAAGACATTACTATTCAATTTAATTATATCATCTGGAATGTTGTGCAATTCCTGGGTCAGGATGATGATGCAGATGGCCCAGAGGAAGCCAGAAGCCAAACAAAAGGTAGAGGTCCTGTGGAAGCACCAGCTGTTCTGGGAAATGTTAGTGAAGCCGTGATTTCTGCAAGAGCTGATATAAGGAAGAAATGCACAGCTGGACTCATCCTTGATGTTTTGTTTGCCTTAAAAAAATGTATGGGAAGGAACAAGCTGAACTCCTCATTCTCCAGTGGAAAGAATGTCCTTGGATTGTGTGAAATCCACTTCAGCCCTAGTATATACAAGGCATACAATGGGCCTATACAATGGCAAACTTCAGTCATGATAGTGCCTTGGGGTGTTAGTGGGTCAGTGAATTACATGAAGCAAAGCACGAATGGTAGGACTGCTACCTTGCAATGCATTACCTGGACACACAGACTTGTAAGGGACACAGTGAAGTAGAAAATGGGGCAGGCACAGCTCCTCCCACCTACTCCCTTCCCTGGCTGCCTCTGTCCTTTGCCTGCTTGCCAAGCAGGAATCCAGGTGGACATACAGGTGCATGGGACAAACAACACAGGTAAAAAGGCAGGACAAACCGCCACTGCCTTGCCTCCCACTTCAGCAGGGAATTTATCTATTTAGAATATTTCTATGCTGCCTCTTTAGTCCTGCTTGAGGCAGCTTACAACTGGAAACCGCAGTATTAAAACACAAGCCAGTAGACATAAAACAGAAGCAGGCCATTAAAAAGCTGGTAAGGTAAAGACCCTAATTAAAAACCTGGGGGAAAGATGTATTTTAGCCTGGCACCTAAAAGAAAAGTACAGTAGGCACCATCTGAGCCTCAAAGGGGAGGGCATTCCAAAGGCAAAGTGCCACCACAGAAAATGCCCTCTTTCAAGTTGCCACCTGCCTCATTTCTGAAGGTGATGGCACAGAGAGCACAGTTTGAGGGGCAGGTCCCAACTGGTGGGCTGGATAGTATGGGAGGAGACAGGCTTTCAGGTACCCAGGCCCTGTTTAGGGCCAGGAATTTAAAGCTCTATTTATTTGTTAGATGTTTGAAGAATCCCAGCTTCCTGCACAGAGCTTGGGACACTGTACATGGCTAGCACTTTTCATTTTGTAGTCACAACAGCACTGAGAGGTAGTTGAGCTGGAAGAGTGTGTCTGCCCAAAGTCAAGTGAGCTTCCTAGTACAGCATGGATTCGAACCTGCATCCTCCTGGGTCTAGTCCAACACTCTAACCAATACTTAAGTTATGAAAATGCTAAGTTATAGTGGTAAATGGTAGCACTCCCTGTTATGTTACAGCTAGGTTTATAGTTCATAAAACATGGAATCTGTGAAAATCCTAATTTACATGAGGTAGCAAATTATGTTTTTTCTATCTGGAGGATGGAAGAAAGTTTTAAAAAGGAACCATGCATTGTTATTTATACAGTTATTCCACATACATCTGCCACTGAACAGATTTCAATAGCAGCTGCAGGCAACTGTGGGGCACAAGAAATGTATATACACACATTGGGGAGTGAAGCTCCTCTTAGGTTGTGGTCAGATGGGCTTTTTGATCTGATGTCGTCGCTTCTCCCCTCTGGATTTAAATCGCTCATTCAGACAGCATTGCTGGTATCCTGTACAGTGGTCGTCAGCCCCGCATTTTCACCCCTGACTTTCCTGACACTGGATAAAGTCCGATCTTTACTGATCTTGCTGGTTTCACTGCGACTTTCTGGATGTCTGAAAGCTGTCAAGTGAATTTGAGCCATTTTGTGTTGTTCTGTTTTGGCACCATTTTAAAAAGGCAGTTAGCAATTTGCGCATAAGCTGTCAATCGTCCCAGGGGTGCTGCATCACTGCTGATGCGCTTCGATGCCCAGACTGTCCTTCAGGATCAGTTGGGAGTTGCCTTTGAGTGGAAAACTACCTCTAAAAACCCCTTCTCTCCTGAGTATTGGTATGGGACAGTACTCGTATGCTGGCTCCATGGTTACTGTGCAGCAGTAGTCTGGACGGTCATGTGGGTGAAAAGTGGGAACAAATAAACACAGATAAAATTAGAGGCACACCCACAATAGGATAAGCATGCCATCTGACTGCAACCATAAACCACTTTCAACTGTTATAAAAATGGTTGTCAGTGTTCAGCCCTAATCTCCCTGTTTCTCCTCTCAGCCCTAGGCATGGTTCATCTGTGAACCTATGGAGAGTCTATCCCTGAAGGGCTTCTGGGAAAGGGCTCAGGAGGAAAGCAGTTTTGCTCCATTCTTCATGGTTATTCTAGTGTGCAAGGAGGGCTCTACCAGTAAAACTAGTCAGCTGGCCTGCTACTGTTAGCAGATTTTGGGGTACTGTTAAAGAATAGCACACAGTCAATTATTCTTGTTAGATTTTTTATCACCTTGCAGGGCATCATTTGTACTGTCTGCTTGCCACTACTGCTACTCCTTTGGTCCTCCCATGAGCTTCAACAACTAAAGCCAAGTGAGTCCCCCCATGTTTGCCGAGCAGGCTGCCAACTGGTAGTTTTTTAAAGCCCCAGCTGGCTGCAGTCTCCTCTCTCCTGGCCATCTGGAAAAATAAAAAAAATCTCGATTATGACTGTATTGATCCTCAGGGAATGTGGTTTGCAGACACTGATGAAGAGGCAAGTTCTCAGTTTTGAAGCAGCACCAGCGTTTTATGTGGAAACTCATTTAATCAGCTCACTCAGATGATCCTGTCTTTGAGATTGATAAAATCCTTTATCCAAATGATCCATCTCATTCAACAGCTTCTTGCAGTTCTGGCCATTAAGACCTGGGGCTATATTACAGACATTACCGTAAATGACTTTAACATCCATCTTCAAAACCAATAACCAATCATTTGATTTTTTTTCATCTGGTAGGAAATCTCTCTCCTCCACCCATCGGTCTGTTTCTTTCAAGATGCAGATCTGTTCACTGTCAACATATCTCAAAGTTCTTGTATCAATCAACTCTTCATTTTGATGTTTCTATTAAGTGCAGCTTTATATTTTTAAAAGTATATGAACAACCTGAAAAGCAGCCTAAATAACATCTTCAGATCTGTGATGCATATCTAAAGCAATGAGCTCTAGTGTGGAAGCTTTTATCCTTAAACTTGCACCCACCCACCCACCAGGGAATGTAACACAGCACTCTTGCATAGTTGCAAACCTGTTAAAATCAATGGAATTTTACTATGTTCCTAAGTGCCAGATCACAGTCTCAGAATATTCAGTGTGACCATAGGAGTCCAGGCACAAGCAAATAGGGTCCACTTTTCCTTACAGCATCATTCTTTCCTCCTCCTTTTTATCTTCACAGTCCTGTGAGGAATGTAAGGCTGGAACACAGTGACTAGCCTGAGGTCATCCAGCGTGATTGCATGGCAGAGTGGGGATTCAACCGTGGGTCTCCCTGCTCCTAGTCCAATGCCCTACGCACTAGACTATACTGACTTTCATGGACCTATGCACTACCTCAGGTCTTCTCAGAGGCTCCTGTTAACCCCCCTTTTTGTCTGTCCACAGTCTGGGTTTGCTTCTTTACAGTAATGGCTCCAGCTTTCAGGAATATCATTCCAGAAAGAACCTTACTTAGGCCCAGTGCTGCAGGCATAAGGGTGCAGACAGGCCTTTGAAGTTTGAGAATCAACCTGACTGTGGATGTCTTACATTTTGTGGTACTTTTTATTTTAATGTTTTGTGGTATTTTTTATTTTAATGTTTTGTTTTTAGCTTTGGCTGGCTTTGTAAATCACCTTGAATTGCCCTTTATGCAAGAAAGGAAAGATAAAATGCTTTAATAATTTTAAAACAAATGACCTAGGGGAACACAGATATGCTGGTCATCTGGCTGGTTTACAATCCTAAACAGGCTTAACCCTTCTAAGTCCATTTAAGTCAATGGGCTTCAGGTTGACAACCTCCAGGTGGAGCCTGGAGATCTCCCAGAATTAGAACACATCTTCAGGTGATAGAAATCAGTCCCCCTGGAGAAAATGGCTGCTTTGGAGGGTAGAATCTAAGGCATTATACCCTGCTTAGCTTCCTCCCCTCTGAAATCTTGCCCTTCTCAGACTCCTCCACCTCCAAAAATCTCCAGGAATTTCCCAACCCAAAGTTGGAAACCTTAGCTTGGGAGGGTATAACTCTGATTAGGATGGCACTAGTAGGCCCCAGGAATCCAGCAAGCTGCAGTCATTTTTAACGCTTCCAAAATTAATAAAATATGAATTCTTGAACTTTTCATACGTTGCTCTATCAAATCCCCATCTGTTTCAGGATTATCATGATCTCTGTGCTGTTACTGTGTTGTCATTATGTTTTTGGTGATAATTAAATAATATGTATTTGAAATGTCATCGTACTCCCCATTCCATCAATGAGATGAAAAACTTCAGTGTTTGGCCATATGAGTACATGTTCCCAGGCATTCTGCCAGAAGATATACATGATACATTACTGGAACTGCTCAAATACGTTTCCTTTCCTCTCATTGGCTCATTTTAGCATAAAAATGACTAACTTAACCCCTTTCAATACGTAATTCTTTGTGTTACTTGTGGATTTTCTCTTTAAAAGAGTCTTCAGGCAGTTCAGAGATGAACACATTTAGGGCATCAACTGTCTCAGATGAAAGCCCCACAAAATGTAGGTCGTAAGCAGGGGTCCTTTCGTAGAAAAAGAGCTGCAGGAGCTCATTAGCATAACTCATTAGCATAACTCATTAGCATATGCCACGTCCCTTGACATCATTGGAAGTGTGTCAGAAAGGGAATGTCAGTTTCAGCCCCATTATACCCTATGGGCCACTGAAATCAATGGCAAAAACTCATAGGGTATATGAGGGGCTGGAGGAAAGGGGGTTTGAGGGAGAGGCTCCAAACTTGCAGGGTAGCTGCTGGGGCCTCTCCTCAAAATACCCACCAAGTTTCAAGAAGATTGGACCACGGGGTCCAATTCTATGGGCCCCCAAACAGATTGTCCCATTCCCTCCATTGTTCTCTATGGTAGGAAAAAGTGTTACCTTTTTATACCTTAAGTATATTCAATATTTCATTTGCAAGTCCAATATTATCTGTTTCTTAAAGAAATATAAATACGTAAAACTTTGGGCAACTATAAATGTTATGCAGTTTCAGGCTTCTAGGATAGGGACTTGAAACAAATAGCTCCCTTGGATTTGTAACTTCAGGGTGCAAAGAAATACTTGATTTGATGATGAGTGCAGAAAATATATCATAAGAATTAGAGCTAAACTCCATCTTTTTAAATGCACTAACCTGCATGCTGTGGCTTGGATGGCTCAGGCTGAGTAGGCTGAAGCTAAACCTGGCAAAGATGGAGGTCCTGTGCCTGGGGCGGGGCAGTCCAGGGTTGGGGCTCCCACTCCTGACCTTCAATGGGGCACCATTGGTGCCTGCTCTGGTGGTTAGGAGTTTGGGAGTGCTCCTGGATCCCTCCTTAACGATGGAGGCCCAGGTAGCAGCCACTGCCAAGTTGGCCTTTTATCATCTGTGGCTGGTGTGGCAGCTGGCTCCCTTCCTGGATCGCGATGACCTGGCCAAAGTGATCCATGCAATGGTCACCTTGAGGCTAGACTATTGTAATGCTTTCTACATGGGACTGCCCTTGTATCAAATCCGGAAGCTGCAGCTGGTGCAGAATGCTGCAGCAAGGCTATTGATGTGCCTCCCTAGATGGGAACACATCCGGCCGATGCTAAAGGCGCTGCACTGGCTGCCTATAGCATACCGGATTCGTTTCAAGGTGCTGGTGCTTGCCTTTAAAGCCCTAAATGGCCAGGGTCTGACATACCTGAGGGACCGCCTTTCCCCACATATACCCCAGAGGGCACTACGGTTTGGGACACAACACCGGCTGGCTATCCCCAGGCCTCAGAGATGCCAGGCTCACTGCTACCAGGGCGAGGGCTTTCTCAGTGGCAGCTCCTTCCTGGTGGAATGAGCTCCCGGAGGAGATCAGGGCCCTGCGGGACCTTATGCAGTTCCGCAGGGCCTGCAAGATGGAGCTCTTCCACCAGGCATATAAATAGGAGCCGCCACCTCCCTCCCCCCCATCCTAGGACCATCACAGCTATGGTGCTGGCCGCGGTTATCATCAAGCCTGACATTTAGAACAAGAGATCGCTGGGTATACATACTATGCCATGGTTATATCACTGAGCACTTTATTTTTATTATGATGATTGTTGTCTTAATGGTGTTTTAATTGATTTTAATGTATATGTGTACCTTGGCTTTTAGCCAATCTTAGTAAGCCGCTCTGAGCCTGCGTGCGGGGAGAGTGGCATATAAGACCAATAAATAAATAAATACATGCTCATTTAGTAGCTCTAATATCACTGAAGTGTGAAGCAAATGTGGTCAGGCAAGGCCCCTGGGTCTGATTTACTACCAGTTGATCTTTTGAAAGCCAATTTGCTATGGTGGAGCAATCTGCTGTTTCCCCTTTTTAATGTCTCGGGAATTATACCCATAGCTTGGAAACATGCAATAATAGTTCCTGTATACAAAAAAGAGGCCAAGAATGATTCTACAAATCATCAGCCTATTATCTTGCTGTCAACAATAGGTAATGTACAAGTGGAGACGCGCAAGAAACTTGCGGGATGGTTATCCCATTCCTCACACCTTTGCTTCCTCCCTTCTCCCCCTACCTCTCTCACACTCTTTCTCCCTTCTGTCCCCCTTTCTTACTCTCTCTCTCCTCCATGTATGTTACTTCCTCTCTCTTTCTGAACCGTCAACATTCTCTGTTTTTCTGCCTCCCCACCTCATCACTCTTTCTGCTTCCCACCTTAAATCCCACCCTCCCCAGGCTCCACCTCTCAAATGTCCAGGAATTTCCAACCTGGAGTTGGCAAACCTATTTCCTTCCCACCCAACAGCCAACCTACCTTTATCTGTCTTCAGCTTTCCATCTCCACCCCCCTCCTCCACAGCCTCTAACTAGGAAAATTACAGTCTTTCTCCACAGTGGGGACTAAAGCAGCTTACATTATTATTTCCTCCCTGTTGTCTGTACAACAACCCTGTGAGGTTGGTTAGGCTGAAAGTATGTGACTGGTCCAAAATCTCCTAGTCAGTTTCCACCACAAGATGGGGATCTGAACCTGGGTCTCGCAGATCCCAATCTGAAGCTCTAACTGTTACATCACAATGGCTTTCATTGAGTGGCTGCTGATGAACAGTAGCAAAGCAGCTGGGCCTAATTAAGTCATGCAAATCAGGTGGTATCAAGTCACACAGAGGGTGCTGCCTAGGGATGCCAGCCTCCAGATGGGACCTGGGGATCCCCTGGAGTTACTGTTCATCTCCAGACTACAGAGATAACTTTCCATGGAGAAAATGGATGCTTTGGAGGGGGGAGTTTATGGCATTGTACCTCACTGAGGTCCCTGTCCTCCCCAGGCTCCACCCCCAAATCTCCAGGAGTTTTCCAGCCTGGATCTGGATCTGCTGCTGGTGGCCGGGGGGGTACTTGGCAACCCTAGACTGCTGCCAATAAAAACCCTGCTTTTTACTGACAAAAACAGTTAGAGCCTCCCCCCCTCCCCTGAACATTCTAATCTCCTCACAGTTGACGCCTGGAGCTGAGGCCATTTCAAAAGGTATTTTGGGGGATTCTATGGTCCCTGAAGGTTTTTTTTTTAACTTTTCAGATTTTTCTGCACACGGGGGGAGTGCCCCCCATGTGTAGGAAAACCTCCCTGCCTCCCAGGTGCCCCCCCCTGCGCGGATTTAGGTATCCTCACACAGGGGGTGCCTTTGGAATTAGATATATAGATATGCAGCCTTTCTCTATTCCAAGCTTCTGAATTGGGTAGAGTCAGAATCTATATTGCATCCTGAACAAGCAGGATTTAGGAGGGGTGCTTCAGCCCTTGATCATTGTCTCATACGTACATTTAGCTAACAAATACTCTTTTCTCTGAGGAGGTCATTTCTATGCAGCATTTATGGATCTTAGGGTTGCTTTCAATTCAGTCCCTAGATGTCATCATTGGGCAACACTGGCTAAAACATTAATTAGTAAAAGGCTTCTCTGGCTATTTGTTAAATTGTATGAGAATCCAATGGCACAAATCCGCAGTGAACCAGAGGGGCAGCTGACTGGTCCTGTTCCCCTATCAAAATGTACTAAACAAGCCTATCTTCTTTTTAGTCTTTATGTAAACGACATGTTTCCTTACCTTCAGAAATTAGAACCATGCACCTATATTGGCTGACTATGAAACCCCTGCTTCGCTTTATACAGATGGCATGGTGCTACTTTCTAGATCAGAAGTTGGTCTTCATAAGGCATTAAATGCATTTATTGACTATTGTATTCAGGAAGGGCTATCTGTAAATTATGGTAAATCTAAAATAATATTTTTTCCCAGAAAGGTTTTGTTCTAGACAGAAGATTTGGACTGTCAAAGGGGGAATAGAGCAGGTGGTTCATTTTCAATAGCTAGGAGTTGTGTTCAGCCATAATCTCACCTGGAAAGCCCATATTTGCTCAGCTACTGAAATTGCTAAGGCCAATACAAATGCTCTTTTAAGGTTTTTTCTCCCCATTTAAAAGAAGGTCAGTATGTACCTGCAGCCATTAAGGCTTTCAATTCTAAAATAATTTCTCAGGTCTTGTTTGGGGCAGGCATTTGGATAAATGGAATTTGAGTCTCTGGATTATATACTTCTTCCGTTCCTGTGCTGGATGGCAGAAATGCCTAGCTGTGTTACAGGAACTGCACTTAGGGTAGGGTTTGCACAGTACTCATTTGAGCCCAGGGCTTGATTGGTGCCTTTAATCTGAGGCTGAAGGTCCTTTTTTCAGGGGGGGCCTTTGTACCTTTTGAAGGAAGACAATTTCATAAGTGCTTGGGAGAGGTGTGTAGATAATAGGCTTGAGTCTCTTGGTCTTTCCCTCATAATACTCAGAAATATGGATTATCAGGAAGCACTGAAGTTGATGAGGATGAGGGTGATTGACCTTGACCGTGCCAGTACACTAATGCGGGCAAGATTTGTATGCTCCACTTCTGCACTGGAAATCATTCTCTCTATAACCCTTCCCTCATATTTGAAACTTCTTACAATCCCTAGCCACAGGCATGCTTTTATCTTTGCCAGATTGAATGTTCTGCCAGCAGCAGAACTGAGTGGATGATTCACTAAAATCCCTTTTTCAGACCTCTTCTATGACTGTGTATCTGGTGCACTAGAGAGAGGAGACCACCTTTTGTTATTTTGTGATCAGTGGACTGTCCCCAGGACTCTTTGGATTACCCCTGTTCTGTTCGGATATCAGCTTCCTACTGAGTCCTGGGTGATATCTGTATTGTTAGTAGATTTTGATCCAGAAATAACTTGATCTGTTGCAAAATATTTGACAATGGTGATCTCCTTAAAATGCAGATAAAATGAGTATTATCCTGCTGACCTTATGAGAAATTGTATAGGTCCACTGTTATATTTTATTCAATGTGTTTTAGATTTTTATGAGATATGTGCAGGGGTCCACTGGGGCCAGAATGAGGCGGAGCAAAGCTCCACCAGCTCAGGACTGGCCAGTAGAGCAGCCACAGGCTGAATCAGATTCTCTAATCGCTGCCGAATTGCCGCCGAAATTCGGCAGCAACTTTAAAAGCCACTGGAGGGGAGGGGGTTTGAGGGAGAGGCTCCAAACTTGCAGGGTAGCTGCTGGGGCCTCTCCTCAAAATGCCCACCAAGTTTCAAGAAGATTGGACCAGGGGGTCCAATTCTACAGGCCCCCAAACAGGTTGCCCCCATTCCCTCCATTGTTCTCTATGGTAGGAAAAAAGTTATATAGAACAATGGAGGGGATGGGACAATCTGTTTGGGGGCCCATAGAATTGGACCTCGTGGTCCAATCTTCTTGAAACTTGGTGGGTATTTCGAGGAGAGGCCCCAGCAGCTACCCTGCAAGTTTGGAGCCTCTCCCTCAAACCCCCTTTCCTCCAGCCCCTCATATACCCTATGAGTTTTTGCCATTGATTTCAATGGCCCATAGGATATAATGGGGCTGAAACTGACATTCCCTTTCTGACACACTTCTGGCGATGTCAGGGGACATGGCATATGCTAATGAGTTATGCTAATGAGCTCCTGCACCTCTTTTTCTACGAAAGGACCCCTGGATATGTGTATTTGTTATGTATGTTGTCTTTTGCTTGTATCATCGTGTTTTGTAATGTTGGTTTTGTTTTTTTGCCCTGTTGTGATGTATTGGTTTTATGCTGAAGACTTTTGGTCATACAAGCCTAATAATAAAGGAAAGGAGTATACTCAGTGTGGTATAGTAATTAAGAGCAGTGAACTCTAATCTGGAGAACCAGGTTTGAAGCCAGCTGGGTGACCTTGGGTCAGTCACAGTTCTCTTAGCCCCACCTACCTCACAGGATGTCTGCTGTGGGGAGAGGAAGGGAAGGCAATTATAGGCCAGTCTGAGACTCCTTTGGGTAGTGAAAAGTGGAGTATAAAACCCAACTCCTCCTCTAGAGAAAGAGTCGCAAACTGCTGCATCCTATGGTACCATAGCACATGTTATCTTTAATTTTTGCCACCTGAGAGGTAGGAGAAATAAAAGTAGATGATAGAAAATAAATTCTGTACACAAACAAGAAAGTGTGTTATTTGGACAGAAATTTTCTCCTAGAATTACAATAGGTAGGGTTGCCAGCATATTTGGATATTAAGCTGCTGAACACTGAACATACTGAATTCTTGAATAACTTACTATCATTAAGAATCATGATATTAATTGTTGAAAAAATTGTGTACATTTTTAAAAACTTAAACATTTTGTATGCCTTTATAGTACACAATTTTTTCCCCAGTTCTCTCCAACAGTTCCAGTTTTTCCACTGGAAAAATGGGAGAAAATTCTGAGGGAAAAAATGGAAGAAAAATAGCTTTCCCTCATGAAATTTCCCATTCTCCTGCTCCAGGTCATGACATTTCTATTTCCTGTCACCAATAGCTTTACAAATACAGCAAAACAGAATAAATGTCTTTGCATTCAAATGGCACTAAGATTTCCTCACCCTTTAGTGACTTGTTCCTGAGTTCTAACAGACAGCCCAAATGGGTAGGTTATACAATATGTCTGAACAGGGTTGGGGATGGTTAGATTTTGGTGAAGCAACAGATGAAGGGAGTCTCAAGATGCACAATCACAGGGAAAAGGGCCCAAATAAAGGTAACAAACTCAATAGAATAACAGTTCATTCCAGGCATTCATTACTGGTGCTCTTTCATATGTATCAGGAGGATATGTTATATGTGATCAGCTCAGTATTTGTGAACATGATTTTTGTCTGAAAAGAAGAAGAAGAAGAGATTGGATTTATACCCACCCTTCACTACCCACCCTTCACTACCCAAAGGATTCTCAGAGTGGCTTACAATCTCCTTTCCCTTCCCCTCCCCACAACAGACACCCTGTGAGGTAGGTGGGGCTGAGAGAGCTCTTTCAAGAACTGCCCTTGAGAGAACACCTCTGAAAGAACTTATGACTGACCCAAGATCACACCAGCAGCTACATGGGGAGGAGTGGGAAATCAAACCCAGTTATCACGGATTAGAGTCTGCCCTCCTAACCACTACACCAAACTGGCTCTTGAAAAGGACAATGCAGTTATTTCGAACCTTCAGTGCACATGAATGCATACCCTGAAAACCCAGTTTCCAGCTAATGTATACTGCTGCTGCAAAAATGCATGTTGCTCTTTTTAGACAATATGGTAATTGTGCATATTAGGGATGGGCACAAATTGGAAAAATGTGGTTCGGTTCGTGGTATGCCCCATTCGTGAACCACGGACCATCACAAACTTTTAGCTGCCTCATAAACTGGTTGTTTGTGAGGTTCATAAGGTTCATAAGGTGACCACCTGTCATTCCCCCAGAAAGCACTTTCCTTGGCACACCTTCTTTCAGGGGCTGTAACTCAGACCCTGTAAACCCAATCCTCATCAAACTTGGGGGGGGGGCAGGTAGAGGAGTGTTAGCTGGAGATCCCCTGAGAGTTTGGTGTCTCTAGCTAGCACAGGATCTGTTCTATATACTTCTGAGCGGGGGTCCTTTCATAAAAAAAGAGGTGCAGGAGCTCATTAGCATAACTTATTTGCATATGCCACACCCCCTGACGTCACCGGAAGTGTCAAAAGGCCACACCTCCCTGACGTCATCGGCAGTGTGTCAGAAGGCAGGGAGGGAGGGAGGGAGGGAGGGAGGGGGAAGGAAGGAAAGGAACAGGAAGGAAGGTAGGTAGGTAGGTGGGGGAGAGAGAGAGAAGAAAGAAAGGAAGGAGGGAGGAGGGGGGAAGGAAGGAAGAAAGAAAGGAACAGTAAGGTAGGTAGGTAGGTGGGGGGGAGAGAGAGAGAAGGAAGGAAGGAAGGGACAAGAAGGTAGGTAGGTGGGGGAGAGAGAGAGAAGGAAGGGATGGAAGAAAGGGGAAAATGAAGGAACAGGAAGGTAGGTAGGTAGATGGGGGAGAGAGAGAGAGAGAAGGAAGGAAGGAAGGAAGGAAGGAAGGAAGGAAGGAAGGAAGGAAGGGGGAAAGGAAGGAACAGGAAGGTAGGTAGGTGGGGGAGAGAGAGAGAGAAGAAAGGAAGGGAGAGAGGAAGGAAGGAACAGGAAGGTAGGTAGGTAGGTGGGGGAGAGAGAGAGAGAAGGAAGGAAGGGGGAAAGGAAGGAACAGGAAGGTAGGTAGGTGGGGGAGAGAGGGAGAGAGGAAGGAAGGGGGGAAAGGAAGGAAGGGGGGAAAGGAAGGAACAGGAAGGTAGGTAGGTAGGTGGGAAGAGAGAGAGAGAGAGAGGGAAGGAAGGAAGGAAGGAAGGAAGGAAGGAAGGAAGGAAGGGGGGGCGCTTCTCCCCCCCACTGGGGCCAGCGTTTCCCGTCCTCCCCCTTCTTGCTTGGGCCCCAGGGGCTTCACGCCTCTGGGGCCCGGCTTCTCCCTCCCTTGCACCCCCCTGGGGCCCCGGAGCAGTGAGTGGGGGAGGGAGGGAAGGAGCAGTGAGCGGGGGGGAAGGAGGGGGCTGGTCCCAGGGCCGGCGGCCCCGGGAGTTTGAGGATGGGGAGGGAAGGAGGAGGCTGGTCCTGGGGCCAGCGGCGCTTGCCGCGGCCCCAGGAGCTTGAGGGCGGGGGGAGGGCTGGGAGGTAGCTTGAGGGCGGGGGGAGGGCTGGGAGGGAGCTGGTGTTGGGGCTGCGGCGCTTGCCACGGCCCCGGGAGTTTGAGGGCGGGGGGAGGGCTGGGAGGGAGTTGGTGTTAAGGCTGCGGCGCTTGCCGTGGCCCCGGGAGCTTGAGGGCAGGGGGAGGGCTGGGAGGGAGCTGGTGTTGGGGCCGCAGCACTTGCCACGGCCCCGAGAGCTTGAGGGCGGGGGGAGGGCTGGGAGGGAGCTGGTCCAGGGCCGGCGGCGCTTGCCACGGCCCCGGGAGTGTGAGTGGAGGGAAGGAAGGAAGGGGGTTCTCCCCGGGCTGGCGGCAGCCTGCCGCAGCCTGCTGCAGCCCGGGAAAAGTGAAGGAGGGAGGGGAGGGGCTTTTTCCTGGGCCGCCGCCGGCCTGCCGCCGGCGGGAAGAGTGAGCACGGGTGGGGCTTTGTTAAGACCCCGCCCCCCGCCTTCCTCTCTCCTGGAGCGGCGCTCCGGCGCGCCCCGGCCCCAATGGAGCCCTGCTTCTGAGTGTTCTGAATCTGGATTCCCCCAGATGCTCTATGCCCTCCATGTTGTTGCTTTGAAATTTTGTACACTTGTTGATTAAGCAGAGACAGTCTGTCTGGAAATGTATCCAGTTATGAACCAGCATGAACTTCCACAAACAGCTTGAAAGTTCATGGAAAGTTTGTGCCAGTTGACTTGCCTCAACCCTAACTTCATGAAGCATGAACCAGCCAAAATTTGTCATGAACTTTAGTTCGTGAGCCAGTTTGTGCCCATCCCTGTGATGATTGTGCATACAGTATGTGCTGTAGGAGTGCCAGAAATGTAATGCTTGAAAATGGCTCCTACTGGCAATGTGATGCAACTGCAGACATCTCTGACCATGAACTGGTTTCAGGAGGAATTTTAAAACAAACACTCACAAAGACTCATCACAATAGCATGGGTCTATCTTTTCCATTAGCATTTTGAAATGAGCAGTATTTAACACATCTTGATCACTTTTACATTCTAAAAACTGGAAGAAAAAGCCCAAGCAGGAAAAAAAAACAGCAACAGAAGGCTGCCTTTAAAACCTGGATGTTGCCTACATTCTATTGGTGTGTCTTGCCAGTGAGCCAGAGGTGGAAAACAAAGGAGCACCAGGTAAAACCATTAGTGAGAGCGCAATGGCATTTTGATGTTCCTAATTCATTGCTGCCAAAGAGCTCTTGTACATCTGTTCTGTTTGCTTTCTTTTTTTCCTCTTCTTGCATTAGTGGTTTTAATTGGCCCACATGCCTCTGTTGCAGAGGAAAAATCCCACATATTTTAGAATATCTGAAATCCTGGCATGAAATAAGGGCCTAAGCACTGGGAGCTTGCAACCATATGCCACAATTATTTCTCCCTTTCAAAAAAAACAAATAACCTGCCTTGTTGCAAATCTTACAAGAATGAGTGCAGCACAAGGAAGGTTGGCTAGCTGAATACAAGAGTGTCTCAAAGACTGGAAAAAGAAACTGTTACATATGGTAATTTTTCTGTCCCATAGTAGCTCTGGGGCAAACTGATTTTCAGGTTTCTCAAACCTTTTAAATAGTGCTTTATACAATCTTTATGGCTCACCTTTTGCCTGAAATAGTCTGTAAGGAGGCCAGGGACAGATGGACCACTAGGCAGACCTAGATGATATCCCAGGGCACTAGATTTTGAGGGTGCCCAAATAAGTGTGAGAAGCCTCCTCTGCTGGCCTAAAGGGAAGCCTGGCTTCTAAGAATCTTTATATCAGCTGACCTTGGTCTTCTGTAGCTGCCATGAGGGAACCTGAAAGACTTTTGAAGAGTTCAGTCACTCTTATTCTCCAGTTCTTCATTGGAAATGCCAAGTAAGTCAAATGTTAAGAACATAACATAAGAGAAGCCAATATTGGATCAGGCCAGTGGCCCATCCAGTCCAACACTCTGTCATACAGTGGCAAAAACACCAGGTTCCTTCAGGAGGTCCAGCAGTGGGGCCAGGACACTAGAAGCCCTCCCACTGTTGCCCCCCCTCAGGCACCAAGAATACAGAGCATCACTTGCCCCAGACTGAGAGTTCCTATCTATACTTTGTGGCTAATAGCCACTGATGGACCTCTGCTCCATATGTTTATCTAATTCCTTCTTGAAGCCATCCATGCTTGTAGCCACCACCACCTCCTGTGGCAGTGAATTCCATGTATTAATCACCCTTTGGGTGAAGAAGTACTTCCTTTTATCTGTTCTAATCTGACTGCTCAGCAATTTCATGGAATGCCCACGAGTTCTTATATTGTAAGAAAGGGAGAAAAGTACTTCTTTCTCTACCTGCTCTATCCCATGCATAATCTTATAAACCTCGATCATGTCACCCTTCAGCCATCGTTTCTCCAAGCTAAAGAGCCCCAAGCGCTTCAACCTTTCTTCATAGGGAAAATGTTCCAACCTTTTTATCACTCTAGTTGCCCTTTTCTGCACTTTTTCCAATGCTATAATATCTTTTTTGAGGTGTAGCAACCAGAAATGTACACAGTACTCCAAATGAGGTCGCACCATCGATTTATACAGGGGCATTATGATACTGGCTGTTTTGTTATCAATTCCCTTCCTAATAACCCCCAGCATAACGTTGGCCTTTTTCATTGCAGTCGCACACTGTCTTGACATTTTCATTGAGTTATCTACTACAACTCCAAGATCTCTCTCTTCGTCAGTCTCTGCCAGTTCGAACCCCATCAACATGTATTTATAGTTAGGACTTTTGGCTCCAATGTGCATCACTTTGCACTTGGCCACATTGAACCCTATTTGAAACATTGATGCCCACTCGCCCATTCTCGACAGATCTCTTTGCAGTGCCTCACAATCCTCCCTGGTTCTCACCACCCTGAACAACTTTGTGTCATCTGCAAATTTAGCCACTTCACTGCTTACTCCCAACTCCAAATCATTAATAAACAAGTTAAAAAGCATTGGACCAAGTACTGATCCCTGCGGTCTCCCACTGCTTACCTCCCTCCACTGAGAAAATTGCCCATTTATACTCACTCTCTGTTTCCTTTTAATTAGCCAGTTTTTGATCCACAAAAGGACTTGTCCTTTTATCCCATGACTATTGAGCTTACTTAGGAGCCTTTGATGAGGAACTTTATCAAAAGCTTTCTGGAAGTCAAGGTAAACAACATCTATTGGGTCCCCCTTGTCCACATGTTTGTTTACTGCCTCAAAGAACACTAAAAGGTTAGTGAGACAAGATCTTCCCTTACAGAACCCATGCTGAGTCTTCCTCAATAGATTTTGTTCATCAGTGTGCCTACTAATTTTTTCCTTAATAACAGTTTCCACCAAGTTACCTGGTATCAACGTCAGACTGACTGACCTGTAATTTCCCAGATTTCCTCTAGAACCCTTTTTAAAGATGGGAGTGAGATTCGCTACCTTCCAGTCCTCAGGAATGGAGGCAGATTTTAAGGAAAGATTACATATTTTTGTCAGGGGATCCACAAGTTCACATTTGCGTTCTTTCAACCAGTTTGGTGTAGTGGTTAAGTGTGCGGACTCTAATCTGGGAGAACTGGGTTTGATTCCCCAGTCTGGTGTAGTGGTTAAATGCGCGGACTCTAATCTGGGAGAACCAGGTTTGATTCCCCACTCCTCCACTTGCACCTGGCTGGCTGACCTTGGGCAAGCCATAGCTCTGTACCAGCTGTTCCCTCAAGGACAGCTTGGGAAAGAGTTCTCTCAGCCCCACCTACCTCACAGGGTGTCTGTTGTGGGGAGGGGAGGGGAAAGGAGTTTGTAAGCTGCTCTGAGACTCCAAGTGAGTGAAGGGCGAGGTATAAATCCAATCTCTTCTTCATCTTCTTTTCTTGGAAGTATGGTATCCGGGCCCGGTGATTTATTTGTTTTTAAGTTGTCTATCAGTCGTAGGACCTCCTCTCTTGTCACCTCAATCTGACTCAGGTCTTTCAACACTCCTCCCGAAATTAGTGGTTTTGGAGTGGGCAAGCACTTCTCATCTTCCACAGTGAAGACAGAGGCAAAATATGCATTCAGCTTCTCAGCCATTTCCCTATCATCCCTCAGTACACCTTTTACCCCTTGGTCATCCAAGGGCCTCACTGCTTCCCTGGCTTGTTTTCTACTTCTAATGTATTTGAAGAAAGTTTTATTGTTGGTTTTTATGTTTTTTGCAATATGCTCCTCATATTCCCTTTTTGCCTGCCTGATCACAGACTTGCATTTTATTTGCCACAGCATGTGTTCCCTTTTATCAGCCTCACTGAGACTAGCTTTCCACTGCTTAAAGGAATTCTTCTTACCTTTTACAGCTTCCATTGATTTGTTTGTTAACTATGCAGGCTTTTTTCTATACCTATTTGTACCTTTCCTAACCTGTGGTATATATTTTCTCTGAGCCTCTAAGATTATAATTTTAAATAGTCTCCAAGCTCCCCCAATGGTTTTGACCCTTTCTACATTTCCTTTCAGTTTTCTCCACACATGTCCCCTCATATCTGAGAAGCTACCCCTTTTAAAGTTAAAAGTGGTTGTGTCAGTCTTTTTGGGCAACTCCCTATTTATACAAATGTTGAACTCAATAACATTATGGTCACTGTTCCCAAGCGGTGCAATCACTTTAACATCTCTCACCAGGTCTTGAGCATTACTTAGGACCAAATCCAGGATTGCCTCTCCCCTGGTAGGTTTCGTGACCATTTGCTCCATAGCACAGTCATTGAGAGTGTCAAGAAACTCAGTCTCTTTTTCCCGACTTGAACACATACTGACCCAATCAATGTGTGGGTAGTTAAATCACCTATTACAACACAGTTATTTCATCTATCTTTAATTAATTCATCATTTTATAATCCACCTTTATCTTTTGATCTGGTGGGTGATAACAAACTCCCAATGTTAAGCTTCCTTTGGGCCCACTAATTCAACCCACAGCATTTCCAGAAGCGAATCTAATTCTCCTACCCTCTCAATCTTACTGGACTGTATACTCTCTCTGACATACAGAGCCACCCCACCTCCAACTCCCCCCCCCCCCATCCTTCCGATATAATTTATAACCAGGAATCAGCGTATCCCACTGCTTTTCCTCATCCCACCAAGTTTCTGGAATACCCACAATGTCTATGTTTCCCCCCAAAACCAAGCATTTCAATTCCCCAATTTTACCTCAGACACTTGTAGCATGAGTATATAAACATCTATAGTTTCTCATACATGTTTAGCCCACAGCCTTCCTCTTGCTGCCTTGAGACCTTGCCAGGCAGTCCCTATCATTAGCCACAATCTCAGTAGACAATTCTAATCCATTTCCTTGTAGGAAAGTAACAGCTACCTCATCATCTCTTTGAGAAGAACCATCCTGAACCAGAGATTTTTCATCTCCTGTTGGCTTTTCCCCAATATTCAGTTTAAAAACTGCTAGGACACCTTTTTGATCTTAAGCGCCAGCAGTCTGGTTCCTTCTTGGGACAAGTGGAGACCGTCTCTCTTGTACAGCTCCCTCTTGTTCCAAAATGCATCCCAGTGCCTAACAAACTTGAACCCTTCCCCCCTACACCATCGTCTCATCCACGCATTGAGACTCCTGATCTGTGCCTGTCTCTCCGGCCCTGCACGTGGAACAGGTAGCACTTCCGAGAAGGCTACTTTGGAGGTCCTGGCCTTGAGTCTCCTACCTGGCAGCCTACATTTTTCCTTCGAGACCTCACGACTGCATTTCCCCACGTCATTGGTGCCAACATGTACTATGACCCCTGGCTCCTCCCCAGCACTATCTACCAGCCTATCTAAAACATGTGTAATGTCCACTACCTTTGCACCAGGCAGGCAAGTCACCATATGGTCAATACGCAGTTTTGCCACCCAGCTGTCTACCTGCCTAAGGACTGAATCACCAACTACCAAGAGCCCCCTTCCCTCCCTGCCCAGGGATGGTTCCTTGGTATGAGAGGATATTTTATTTATTTATTTCGACTTATATCCCGCCTAGCCAGCAAAGCCGGCTCTATCCAGTCACAAGCTGTAGAAGAGGTCCCTTCTGAGGGCACATTCCCCTTATCCACAGCACGGTGCCCTATTCCCTCTCGACCCTCATACTCCCTGACAGTGGCGGAGCTGCCAGATTCAGAGTGGGACATATCTAACAAGTCCACGAGAGTCTTCTCCATGCGCCTAACTGACTGTCTCTGCTTCTCCAGGTCAGCCACCTTGGCCTCAAGGGAGCAAAATCGTTCCCTGAGAACCAAGAGCTCATTGCACCGGGCACACACCCAAGACTTCTGCCCAGTGGGCAGATAATCATACATGTGATGCACCATGCAAAACACTGGATAGCCCCCAACCCCTTGCTAGCATTCTGGCTTCATAATTGCTTTAAAAATAATTTTATATAATCCCCTTTTAAACCCTTTGTATTCTCCTTGTAGAAGCCTACTTACCTTACTGAGAACCCAAGGAGCCTAGGGCCCTGGTGTTTTGGCTCTTCCTTGGCTTCTCACAAACCCCTAGTCTAAGAGTCCCTGGGCCAAGAGCCCAGCCCTTTGGTTCTTGCCCTTCCGCTTGTGCCAGAGGCTCATGCCTCTGGCCAGGTGCTGCCTTAAATAGAAGCCTCCCCCAGCAGAGGGTGTGGCTAGCAGCTATTCAAAAGCACCCAGGCACTCAATTGCTGTCGAACAATGGCCCTTTCTCACCCTATCTCAAGCAGCCAGCACTCTGCAACAACTCAAAACTCACTCACACACTTCCAAACACAGTCCCCACACACAGTACCCTCAGCTAAACCACCTCAGCTGAAAGCAAATAAAAAAACACTCACCCTTCTTGCAGCTCTGTCTCTGCTGCCTTCCAGAGCTCAGCTCTAGACTTTTCCCTTTTCTCTCTGTTGAATGGGGGTGCCAAAGTCATAACTCACCTAGAGTGCCAAAACCCTTGGGTTGGTCCTGAAGGATGCTAAAAAATATTACAGCAATTAAAATTCACAATAATGAACCTACATCAGCACAGACCCACCATACATTGTCAAAGTCAATAGGAGTACCTTGCCAGATGAGCAAAACTAGCCAAGGTCTCCCCAAGCTCGCATAAAATGGCAGCATTTTGAACAAGCAGCAGATATTTCTGGACAGATCAGCCTACACATAGTGTATTACAATAATCTAATATGAGGGTCACCAACAGTGCAATCTTAAGAAAACTTTCATGTGAGTGGGCCCGATTGAATAGCGCACAGTAGGCTTCTAAGTAGACCTGCTTAGGATTTCACTGTTAGACATGTATGACAACACCAGTATCTTTATCTTTCAGTCAGGGCTGGCCCCAGGGTTTTTTGCACACTAGGCAAGGCTACCTTGTGGCACCCCCCCAGGTGAGGCTGCCTTGTAGCACCCCCCACCGCAGAGCCACCCTTTCCACTGCCGGAGACCTGCCTGCAAGGGACACCCCCCCCCCCAGTGCCTGCCTGCCTGCCCAGCCTCACGAGCTCTCCAGCCCCGCCAGCAGCCACCTGCACCAGCTGGCCACAGCGCCTACAAATCTATCTGCATTGGCCTAAGGCTAAGTTTGGTTCTTAGCCTGAATGGAAAGCTGCATTAAGACATAATGGTAAATAATGGTTTGCATAAAGCACACTATCTCCTGGTTTGAGTCTCTCTCAGTCTCTCCACCGCCCCATTTACCAGCTGTGCCCCTAGGCGGCAACCTAGTTGGCCTAGTGCAGGGGTGGGCAAACTATGGCTCGGGAGCCACATGCGGCTCTTTCACATATATTATGTGGCTCCTGGCAGGGCGGCTGGGGAAGCTAAATATCATTAGCAAACAAATATCATTGGACAAATTAATATCATTATCAATATCTGCTTTTACCCCTTTTGTTATTATTTTTGGCAGTCTCATTTAATGTTCATAAAAAGCAAATTTGCTTATTTTCCAATGAAAGCAGGTAATATTTGTTCATGTCTTGTGGCTCTCAAACAACTGATGTTTACTCTACGTGGCTCTTACGCTGAGCAAGTTTGCCCACCCCTGTTCTAGTTGGCTCTTACACTGAGCAAGTTTGCCCACCCCTGGCCTAGTGATAGAGCCGGCCCTGCTTTCAGTAGTGGCTAGAGCTAGGTGAACAACTGAAGATGGTAAAATGCACTCCAGAAATGTGTCCTTCCAGAAGCAAGACTGGATAGAGTAGACCTCACAGGCTGTGAACATGATCCTTTGTGAATAGTGTATCTATGATACATATTTCCTCTGCTGACAAGGGCATGGGACCATCTTCTATCCTTCTTTCATCCTTGCCTAGTTCATTACTGCCTAGTTTGTTTAAGTCTTCAGCTACTTCCCTGATTCAGATGAAAAGAAGAAACAGAAGTCCTGAAATTATAGTTCACTTCACTCTTTGTGAAGATGTGAAAAAAATTGGTAAACAAAATGGGACCCTGAGAAACTCCACTGGACAAGTCCCTTGGAATGTTACAGTAGGCTCCCACAATTACCTTCTAGGATTAAACTCTTAAAAAGGACCAAACCACTGCAAAGCAGAACATCCTGGTCCTCATCTTGTACAGAATCAAAGAAGGATACCCTGGTCTGTGATATCAAGTACTGCCCAGGAGAATCAACAATGGTCACAGTTCCCATGTCTCCCTTCTAGTGAACATAATCAGAGTGACCAGAACCATCTCCTTTCTATGTGGCACCCCAAATTCTATGTGGCACCCCAAACTCAAGCGTAATCCAATTATTCAGAAGTAAATCCCAATCATTTCAATGGTACTTACCTCTAACTAAGTATGCTTGGAAGAGCAGCCTGCAATATCCTGTTTGAGGCATCATGTCCTGTATTTTGTATTTATTAATCACTAGGAATAAGACCCATTGTGGAAATAAATACAATGGGCTCTAGAAAGAGGCTCTGGGTGGGTGCACTGGCCTTGGGCACGCAGCGTCAATTTGCTGTGGTGACCTCAGCAGGGTAAAATGACACAAAGCTTACTGTTTTCTCCAGGGGAACTGATTTCTGCCATCTGAAGAGTGGTTGTAATTCTGAGTGATCTCCAGCTTTCACCTGGAGATTGGCAAAAATGCTTCCCCATGAGGAAATGACTGGTTTGGAGGGTGGAGTCTATGGCTTTGTACCTGTCTGAAGTCCCACCCGTCCTCAAACCCCACTCTTTCCAGGCTCCACCCTCAAATCTCCAGGAATTTCCCAATCCGGAGGTGGCAACCCTATCTCCTTTCCAGCCAAACATCAACCTACCATTATCTGCCCCTCTGACTTCAGCTTTCCATCTCCTCCCTCCTCCCTGTAGCCTCTACCTAGGAAAATTACAGTCTTTCTCCGCAGTGGGGACCCAAGCAGGAAGGACGCGACCTCAGCAGGGTATAATGACATAGAATTCACCCTGCAAAGCAGCCATTTTTTTCCAGGGGAGCTGATCTCTGCCATCTGAAGAGCGGTTGTAATTCTGAGTGATCTCCAGCCCTCACCTGGAGATTGGCAGCAATGGTTCCCCAGGAGGAAAAGTACAGTTTTTTTCCACAGTGGAGACCAAAGCAGCTTACATCATTGCACTCTCCTCGTTTTGATCTGCTCAACAACCCTGTGAGGTAGGTTAGGCTGAAAGTCTGTGACTGGTCCAAAATCACCCACTTAACTTCCAAAGCAAGAACCTGGGTCTGGCAGACCCTGCTCTGAAGTGCTAACTGCTATGCCTAGGGTAGCGAACCTCCAGGTGGAGCCTGAAGATCGGCAGGTATCACAACTGGACTCCAGACAACAGATCTCCCCCCCCCCCCAAGAAAATAACTGCTTTGGAGGGTGGGCTCTATGGCATTCTATTCAGCTGAGGCCTCTCCCCTCCCCAAACTCTGGCTTCCGTAGACTCCACCACAGAATATCTAGGAATTTCCCAACCCAGAGCTAGCAACCCTAGTCAGGACTGGCCCCAATGAGCTCCCCACAAAGGCCTGGAAAGCACCTCCTGCCTTTGCCTTTTTACTGACAGTCACAGAACCAAGTATGGTTCCCTAGCAACAGCCACTGAGGGAAAAGTTAGCCCCACAGGAGCCAAGCAGGAGAAGTGTTTTCATCAGGAGAGACAGCCATTTGGCAGTTTATTCTGTGAGAGAAGTGTCCTGGCTGGCAGTGGGTGGGGGACAGGAGTGGACCCAGCACCCAGCTAATGGCATGTGAGTATTCTTGAGTGGTGGTTGATGGGCCAATGGCTGATGGAGCAGAAGAAGAAGAAGAAGAAGAAGAAGAAGAAGAGATTGGATTTATATCCCGCCCTTCACTCACTTAAGAGTCTCAGAGTGGCTTACAAACTCCTTTCCCCTCCCCTCCCGTCCCCACAACAGACACCCTGTGAGGTAGGTGGAGCTGAGAGAACTCTTTCCCAAGCTGTCCTTGAGGGAACAGCTGGTACAGAGCTAGGGCTTGCCCAAGGTCATCCAGCCAGGTGCAAGTGGAGGAGTGGGGAATCAAACCCGGTTCTCCCAGATTAGAGTCCGCGCACTTAACCACTACACCAGACTGGCTGTGCAGCCAATGGGAAAGCTGAAAATGGCCAATACATAAGGGAATTATATATATATATATATATAGGATTATGGGGGAAATTTTGGTTTTGTCTTTTTTTAACAACTACAGGAGACTGCAGCAATAGTAATACAATAGCAACTGTCATACAATAGCAACTGTAGCAATAATGATACAATAATAATAACAACACAATAATACAACAACAATACAATAATATCAATTGTAGCAATAATAATACTTGACTGCAATTATCATTGAACAGTTAATAATATTAAGGTTAGTATTATTTCTTAAAAAATTAAAGCCTTATTAATTTCATGAACAACTGCAGGCAAATTTATGTGTCAGGAATTTTTGCTTTTTCCTCTCTGTAAATGTAAATGAATTTTACTAAATGTTTAAAAAATGTTAATGTGTTTACAGTGAATTGACATTTATCAATAACAATCTGTTCCTTCCAACCACCCTTATGCCAAATATCTTGTCTCTTCCATTTTCCCTTGTTGTGAGAGATTTCACAATCTGTCTAATCCTTCTAAAATACCATGTGACATGCAGCAGGATGGATTGCTTGGTAAAGAAAATCTTTAAATCTGCCCCTAATTTTCAGCAAGATATATTACTCTGCTTTTCTTTGTTACAACTGTGGTTAAATACATCTCACCTTCTGATCCAAATATGGCTTTTTCCCCCTTTGCTCAGGTCTCTCCAATGCATTCGCATATATATCAGAAAGCAGAATGCTTCTAGATGATGGTAATGGGGCTATGGCAGACACCATCTGATGAATGTCTTTTCTTTGTTTTAAAAATATTTCTCCTTTATATGATTTTTGTTAAAAGTTTATAGTAAGACTGCCTGTCAAAATCAGGAGCCACTCCATCCATCACTACAGACAGAATGCATTTTTTTCTATTTCTGAAAGATGAAAGGTGGAACATTTTCGATTGCTAAGACTAAAAGTTGGTTTGTGGCATTTCATCAATTCTCAGCAACAGCCATCCAACCCACCCATTCAACCCTAAAAGCTATTTAGGAACAGGGATGAAACAGGCCCCTGCAGTTAACTATTGTGGTGTTATAGATAAAGGCTGAGATCCTTGACACAGGGCTGCTGCTGGAAACAGTATCATAGTAATGCATTCTCCAGTCCCCTGCATCATGCAGGGTCACTTAACCTTGTTTATGATACCATTATGTCCTGTTTTCCATCCCTGCCAGCAACAACTAATGGAAAATTCAACACAGGAATGCCATTTTTGATGGCAGCCATGTGTTGAGCTCAAGTTATAGTTCTATTCAGGGCAGAAGAAGACATTAGGGGAGGAGATACAGGATTGCAAAAACCATGCTTTCTGTGTAAGATGGATCTATGAGATGGGGTATGGGAAGGGGTATTTCCGTGCTTGCTGAGGGAGGGATGAAGGGAATGGGGATGTCTAAACATTCCTTTCTTCTGGTCTGATCATCCTTACCAAATGTTCCCTTCCCTTGTGTTCCCATTATATCAGTAAACATGGGGTTGGGACTGTATGTTTGCCAAGATAACATCTAGCTCCACTCCAATATGAAAAAGGGAATTGGTGACCAAATCTCCACTCAGCCATGACAAAGCTCGTGTGCTAACTGCTGCCTCTAAGCCAAGGATGACTTCAAAGTGTTGTTGTGGATGGGGATGGGCATGAACCACATTTTTACTTTTCAGTTTGGTTTATGGTTTGTGGCCAAACCACAAAGCGAACCACAAAATGATACAAATCAGGAGGTTGGTTTGCAAAACCAAACCAGTTCGTATCGTTTTGTGACCCCTGCTTTCTGCTCCCTGCTGCTGTTGGCAGGGAGCAGAAAGCATGGGGTTAATGGCTTGAAGCCATTTAAACCCCAGCTTCTGCTGCCCGCCAAAAGTGGCAGGGAGCAGAAAGTAAGATTTTAATTGGCCCTGAGCCATTTAACCACCTGCTTTCTGCTCTCCACCACTTTTCTCAGGGAACAGTAAGCAGGGGGGTTAAATGGCTTAGAGCCATTTAAACTCCTGCTTTCTGCTCCCTGCTGCTCAGCTGTTTTTTTTTCATGAAGAACAGAAAGTAAGGGCCAAAATTCATCACAAACTTTTGTTCTTGAGCCAGTTCATGCCCATCCCTAATTGTGGAAGTCAAAAATGGAGACAGCCTCATGTATGTCACACTGGGCTTTTTGGAGGAGGGTGGTGGGCAACTGGAGGGAGTACAATGGGCATGAGAAACTATTAGGAGTCATTCCTTTACCCATTCCCACTACCCTGTAATGAGGGTATGGATGGTACTGCTTTGTCTCCCATAGCTCTAGTCTCCTAACACTGTCCATTTACTTATTTACACTGATAAAGAAATTGCAACAGATCAAGGTGGCTGCCCAAAGCAAACCTCAACAAATCAGAATAAAGTATTGATAAAACCTTGCTCTGGAGACTTTTATTTTCATAGGTTAGACTGAGATCTATCAGAAGTAGGGCCTCTTCAATGGTGGTACCTTCTCCTTGGAATGTTCTTCCCCGAGAGTCCTGCCAGTTTCTTGGTGTTTGGAAGCTGCTGGGTTTTGACTTGACTGAATTTCTTTTAGGCTGCAATCCAATGCAGGCTTACTTGGAGATAGATCAAGATGGGTAGCTGTGTTAGTCTGTTTGTCATGGTGTAAAAGAACAACAAGAATTAGTGACTCACGAAAGCTCATACCATGCCACAAATTTTGTTAGTCTTCAAGATGCTTCTGGACTCTTGCTCTTTTCCAGGCTTACTTGGGAATAACCCCCATAAATCATCTTACTTCTGAGTAAACAAAAATGAGATTGAGCTTTAGATCAGTTATTGCTGCTGTATGATTAGTGGTCTGAAGCCTTTTGATCTTGCTTGTTAGTTTTCAATGTTATTTTAATGTATGTCATATTGATTTAGGCACTTTTCATGTTGCTAGCTGTCTTACAGATCTAGAAGGAAAGCTAAAACTATAGACAGATATAAATAAGTAAATAAAGACTCTTCTTATAATAATTCCAAGATTCTTAGGCTTGGAATACAGCAGATGTGCAGTGGATAGGAGCTCCTAAATGGTGGGGGTTGGGGTGGAGGGAGCAATTGCTGTTTGTTCCTCTTGCTGTTATGTACATCTGAATCTGCTTATCCAGCCAAAAAATGAACACATGCCTTACTCCAGGCACAAAGAGCCCATAAAAAAAGTCCCCCCCCTCGAATTTTCACAAACAGTATCAACTCAAAATGCTAAACAAAAAGATTCACAAAATAAAATGTCATAATCAGCATGCGCCAGGTAACTTTATTATTACTTTTTAGTCTATATAGTTTTTAGATCCTGGTTTGAGTATTTGTGTGTGTGTGTGTGTGTGTGTGTGTGTTTAGTACTCTCAAGTCACTTCTGACTTATGGCAACCATGTGAATGAATGACCTTCAAAACATCCTAACGTTAGCAGCCTTGCTCAGGTCTTGCAAACTGAAGGCTGCAGCTTCCCTGACTGAGTCAATCCACCTCATGTTGGGTCTTCCTCTTTTCCTGCTGCCTTCAACTTCCCCTGGCAAAATTGTCTTTTCCAATGAGTCTTGCCTTCTCACAAGGGGACAAAAGTATGATAGCCTCAGTTAGGTCATTTTTAGCTTCTAGGGAGAGTTCAGGCTTGATGTCATCTAAAACCAACTTATCTGTCTTTTTGGCCATGCACACTATCTGTAAAACTCTCCTCCAACACCACATTTCAAATGAATTGATTTCTTCCTGTCAGCTTTCTTAACTGTCCAACTTTCACACCCATACATAGTAAGGGGACACACTATAGCATGCATTAACTTGATCTCAGTCGCCTGCAACACACCCTTAAACTTCAGGATCTTTTCTGGCTCCTTCATGGCTGCACTTCCCAGGGTCAATCTCCTTCTCATTTCTTGGCTGCAGTCTCCCTTTTGGTTAATGACGGAGCCAAGGAATAGAAATACTTTCTTCATCATCAACCTTAACATTGTGTAATTCTTCAGTAGTCATTAATCTTGTCTTCTTGAAGTTCAAATGTACTGGTAATGTGTAGCAAATTTTTTAAAAAGGTTTACATCTGTCATCATTATTATTATTATTAAATGTCATTTTTTCAATAGACATTCTTATACAACAGTCCCATTTGTACTTATTGCAGGTAAGTGCTGTTGATCTAAGTGAATGTTAATTTTGAGTAAATGGTATCTTCCTGAGCATAATGACATGAATTTAATAGAATATAATTTTGAGTAAACAAAGTTGGGATTGACCTCCTGTTTTTAAAAACTTTCCATTGTGAAAGAGAAAATGGGAGAAGGAGAAATCAGTGGACTGAAGCCCCTGAGAAATCAAAGGATCCAGGAAGGGGAGATTTGGGGAAGGGGTTTTCCAAATTGCTCCCCTCCATGATTCCTCACAAACCCCCATACACAATGCTAGAAGGGGCCCCAGTAACCACTATTAGAAATCACACAGCATTAGAAAGTCTACTTTGTGTTGGGGGGGGGGGGGTTGTGTGTAAAATATGACAACCAGCGTTACAGGTCAAGTATAACAAAGAAGGAACAATCACTGTCAGAACCCCGAGGGGGCTGGGTTTTTTTGGCAGAGGTACCAAATTTGCAGCATAGCTGCTGGTGCCTCTCCTAACCCCCCTCCCCCAAGTTTGCAAAAGATTGGGCCAGGGGGTCCAATTCTATGGGCCCCAGAAGGAGGTGCTCCCATCCTCCATTGTTTCCAGCAGAGGGAAAAATGCCTTGTGGGCAGAACGAGAAATCCCTGAGATGCCTGTTAAAATTTTATGCACCAGCACCCCCTAGTACAGCTTAGAGAGAACTATGCCTTTCCCTCAAGCTCCTGGGCTGAGCTAGCAGCAAAATATCATACTGTGACAGGGTGGGATAGCCATATATCTTCAGAGAAGAAGAAACTAGATAAAAAGGGCTGCTCAGTCAGAAAGGGAGAGAAAAACAGAGGAAAAATTCTGCCTCTGAGGGAGGAAAATGGGCAAGAAGGTCATTATAGGTACCTATTTTCGAAGTGATCTCAAGAACTTAGCACAAGATTAGCTGGGTTCATGGGACGACACTGAAGGAACACAGAGACACTACTAAGTAGTAAGTGTGAGCTTAAAAAAAACTCATATGGCATTTTTTGTTTTACCATGTCCTATAAAATTTTTGCCTTGACCTGGATAGCCCAGGATCTCATCAGATCTCCCATCTTTTCTCATATGTTCCTGTTTGGGAATTAAGATCACAGGGAGAGGCCCTCCTGACTGTCCCATCAATCAAAGTAGCTTGTTTGGTAGGTATACAAGGCAGGGCCTTTTCATTGGCAGCCCCATGATCCCCCCTCACTTTTGATTTTTAGGAGGCAGCTGAAGACACTTTTATTGAGGTCTGCATTTGATTAAAGCAGCCCTAAACTGTGATTTTAAATTTTGGTTTTATGTTTTTCCATGTCATCTATTTTATTTATTTTATTTATTTTTTAAGCTGCCCATAATTCTGTAAGAAAAACAGGAGACGAATATATATTTTAAATAATAACAATAATCTTGGAAGTTAAGCAGGGTCAGCCTTGGTTAGTATTTGGATGGGAGCCCACCAAGGAAGTCCAGAGTTGCTATACAATGACAGGCAATGGCAAACCACCTCTGAATGTCTTTTGCCTTGAAAAACCTGCAGGGTCACCATAAGCTGACTGTGACTTGATGGCAAAAATAAAATAAAATAAACATTGGAGACAGTAGTAGGAAGGTGGCGGGGCCAGCAAAGGTAGTGAGAAAGTCCAATTGTATGTGGAAAGGGTGTAAATCATGCCAATGGACACAATGAAATGCATTTGGACACAGCTGAACAGCTCACCGAACAATCGGTTCCCTGCTCTTTTTCGGCGAGCAGGACGCAAGCCAAGCCAGTGGGTGTTTGAGCATAACTGCTTTCAATCACTGTAATTAGTCGGTAAAATATCTCTGTGGCAATCTATTTTGTTTTGGCCAACAAGTTTCGTGCTGCTGTGTAAATTGCTACAGGGATGCTGTTAGATAGTGCTTTTACAATTAGGGCTTTTGCTGTTCAAGTTTCACACTAAATGTAAATGCCACTGTGCTTGTTTCTAAGTAGCTTTTAAGCAGAAAAAAGCAAATGAAGGAAATCAGAGAACTGGCAATGGTGAGTTTTTCATGCACATCATGAAGTCTTTGAAAATGGAAACCTGCATTTGTGAACAAAATAGCAATCCCCCCTCTCCCAGTCTCTTGTATTTGTATTGCCGCACGTAGGAATTAACTGGAAGAAATGATTGAAAGCATTACTCTTTCCCCTTTTCTGTTTCTTTTCCACATTAAGAATCCATTGATTCAGATGCCTTGCATTCTCCTGCAGATCACCGAGAGTGAAAGCAGGGTAAGCCAATCTGTTCTGGAAAGGTTTTATTTGTCACTCTGAATTGCTAGTTCTATCTGCTCAATTCAGTCCTCTGTTTGGCCTCCATCAGATAACTCAGTGACATGATTGTTGATTTGGACCAATGCAACAGAAGGGGAAACATTTGTCACTCATACATTGCCTTGGTTCAGAAGCTTTTCTCTGAGGCCAGGAAACTGCCTGGAAGAGAGGAGAGAGATTCCTGGATTAAAATCCTCTCTCTACTAGGTGAAAAATAGCTCTTTTCCAAAATAGGTTAGCTCTTCCTATCCTTAAGCTTGTAAGCCTACTTCACACATTTCAGTGGAATCCAGTGCTAAAGCTCAGACTCTGCCATTTCAGGTGGTGTTCCATAGCTTAATACTCTCTCCATATATTGTGAATGTCATGATGATGTAATTCCGTGTAGCCAATCAGATTAGGTTACATGCTCACCCCACAGAGCAAAAATCATGTTGATTTAGATTGAGGTCAATGGTTTGCAGACATCACAGGGGTGATCCAGCTGATCAGGGATAACATAGTGAAAGGTGATGACATCACTGATAGCAAATCAAGCCTATTCAAGTTATCCCTCTTTGCACTGCAGCAATCCCCCCAGTTTACTGAAGTATTTTTTGTGTGAAAATGCCTATTTTCACTTAAACTTAATACATTCTGCAGCATAGTTGCTAAAAGATGATTAAAAATAGTGTACGGTCTGGAAGTTATTGGCTCATGCTGGGCAGTATTTGGCAGTTGGTAGTCTCCTGTACCTTGTGGTCCTAATCCACTTCCCTCTAGCTCCACTTCCCAAGGATGTCCTGCTGCTAAGCACTCTGGTCCATTCTCCCTCCCATGTATAGTTACTACTGAGTGGCAGCAGCCAAACAGCAGCCTGCCCCACCAGACATGCACAAACATGCAAGGCTGTTGCGATGGCCATAATGGGGAGGAAAACAAAAGACATGCTCTCTGGCTAAATGCCCTGTAATAATGCTTTTCATTATTATCTACTCTTTGGCTGTGGTCACACACAATAAACAATCCACTTTCAATCCAATTTCAGTGCACTTTCCAGCTGGATTTTGCCAGTTCACACAGTAAAAATCCAATTGGAAAGTGCACGGGAAGTGGACTGAAAGTGGATTATTTAGCATGTGTGACCACAGCCTCAGAGTATGCAGAAAACAACAACTGCTTAAGGCAAGGAAAGGCTCTTTGTTGAAACCTTGGCTTGTGATGCAAAATTCCTGCAGGTAAAGTCTGCCAGTGGCCTATGAAAATCCTTGTTTGCACAGCAACACAGAACAAAATTCATTGTTGCTGTGGTGTGTTTGCAGCAGAAGCTCATCTGATTTTTCAGCTGTCTGTCTCAAGTTGCTCCTAGGGAATGGCAGAGACACAGAAGAAACTGAAAAGGCCAGTTCACCGCAGATTGATTTGAATTAACCAAGTCAATGATCTGAAAGATCTAGTTCTGCCTTTTCCATTTGTTTTACTTTTGGAATTGCTCCCCACCCCCTACTCCACCCTGGAAGCAGTGGTCACACAATAATACATTTTCTCAAAAAAATCTAATTGGTTTCATTATAAACTTAAAAGGGTGGCTCCGCATTTAAAAAATGATGTTAATCAAATTAATTTAGAAATTACCATGTGTGTTAGCAGAACCGTGTAATCTTAAGTAGAGATACTCAGTGCGGCAGCCAATTAATCAAGGACTGTTTATGTGTATTCACAGGAACATGATACTTGCAGCCATCAGAAGCCGTCTCCTAGCTGATGATGGATCAGCTGGCATTCAGCTTCTGATCTGCTTCTGTTCCATTTTTGCTCTGTATACTGTAAAGTATGGGGGGGGATGAGGGGCCAACTCACACTAATCATCTCAAAGTTGTGTTTTTCTGATCTCACATCATGGAAACTTTACCATTTCCCATATCTGCTGAGGTGCGGCAATTTTGGGGAGGGAAGTGGGGTTGTTATCAGAAACCCGTCTGGTTTCCCATCTGTAGATTGGGCTACAGAGAAAAGGAGAGAAACAAGCTCTTTCTCTTCTCCCTTTTCTAACAGGGAGCTCAGAAGCATTGCTACTGTCCCCACCCAGCCTGGAAAAGAGGGAAGAAAAATGAGCTCATTTTCTCCATTTTGCAATGCAGAAATTGAGAGCATCGTTTCTGTTCCCACCCAGCTTGTGATGGGTGGTACTTTCGACCCTCCCTTTTGCAGTGTGTGTGTTTGTGTGTGTGAGTAAAGCACTGTCAAACTCAGTTAGAGGTTTTCAAGGCCGTGAGAAGCAGAGGTGGTTTGCCATTGCATTCCTCTGCAGAGCCTTCCTTGGTGGTCTCCTTTTCAAGTACTGATACTGCTTAGCTTCTGAGATCTGACCAGATCAGGCTATGTCATGTTGCCTTCCCTCCCACCTTTTGCAATGCAGACATTAAATCATTGCTTATGTCCTTGCCTAGCTTGGAAGGGAGGGATGAGAAAGGAGCTTTCTCTTCTTTTTGCAATGCAGCAATCAAAAGCTTGTTTGGCTGCTGTTTGAATTTCCTGATGCAATCTGAAGCAATGGACCCAACTTACTGGGGGCTGAATTGGTGGCTCTGGCCTGGAGATGAGCCAAGGAAGGGGTTTGCCAGCTAACTGGCAGCCACGTGGCTGTTACAATAGGGTTGGCTGGTTCGTGCCCAGCAGCGTTCTGTGGCCAGCCACCTGTGTCAGCATCAGCCAGCCTATGGGCAGGAGGCAGCCCAGGGAGGAGCGGTGCCACATTGGGCTCTCCCTACAGCTATTTAAACAGCTGCCGTTGGGTGCCTTGTCCTGCTTGCTCTTCGGCTCTCCCACCTACCCTCCCTCATTTATTTTACGAGATAGGCTGTATTATTCTGTGTTCTGTAATTTGTCACAGCTTCTGCAGTTTGGGCATTGAGACAGATCCATTTTGCAGAGGCTGGGTCTGCGTGTCCATCTCCTCCAGTTGAGGACTCCCTTAAGGGGTCTTGGGGGTGGAGCCATCATGTGACGTGCCCAGATTTGGGGCTGTCATCTGGCTGTCACTACAAGGTGGCAGGGGAAACCATGCAGTGGCCAGTGTCCATGTGGCCCCCACTGGAATTGCCGCTCCATGGTTCCCCACTCAGTAGGCAGGCTGGGGGCTGGGTTCATTGGGCAATAGGTGGGTTATCTGATGCTGGATCCATCCCTATGCTGTGCCAGTGCTCCCTGGTTTGTTCCCAATAAAGTTATGGCCATTTTCTTCCACGAAATGTCTGGTTGTATTTTCCTTCTGCACAGTCTCTCCTCAATAGGCCATGGGCCTGCAACATGCCCCTGATCAGCGCACAGTCTGACTGTGAGTGTCAAGCAGTGTAAGTTTGTTTGCTGAAGAGGCTCACTGAACAATTCATGGCATGCTACTCCTGAACAGAACTGCACCCTTCTAAGCCTATTGGCATCAATGGATTTACATAGGTGTAGCTCTGTTTAGGATTGTACTGCTAATTACACAGTAACAAACCAAAAAGTATAAAATGATGCACAATACTTCAGCAAGGTAAACAGTGAACAAATGTAAAGACAGGTTTAGCAGAATGGCTTTTACTGCCCTGTAAGTGAAGACACTTTACTCCCAGACTTCCTCTCCTGCCAACTCACAACCCTGTCAGAAAACCTAGGGCAGAAAGCTCCTTCTTGCCCCCTACAGCAGGCCACTGCCTCAGGATTCTGCCCCTCTCACTTGGTATTGCCTGAGTATCAGTACTAAAGGGAAACCTTGTGTTAGCATTTGCAAGTGGCAAGGCCGTGGGTAGAAAGTGTGTGGGTTCTTTGGCTAAACTACTTTATTTCTATAGGGCACTACAACACAGTTCTAGATACAGCAAAGCAAAATAAAAGTAATATGAAAGAAATGTTACTAACTAGTTAGCTTACGGTCCTTGAACATCTGGTCTTCTAGCTAGTTGCATGGTGTCCACCTCCAGGGTCACAACTGCAAGCATCCTCCAGCATGATTCGCCTCTAACATCTCTCATTGCAACCGTCCCAGACAATCCAGACAGCCTTGATTTCTCCCAGTCTTCCCTGATCTTTCTGATCGCTCAAACAAAGAAACAGCTGCTCTTTTCAGACTCCCCCTCCCCATGTGGGCTTCTAGGATCTCAGCCAGTTGGGGTGCCTGGTCCCGGGACTCAAGCCTACCAAGAACCTGGTCCCTTCAATCAAGAGGTGTTAACACATCAGAGAGCTAGCATGTTGTCCCGTTAGTTTGTAAACAACCCTCTCTATCCAAGGAAGTTTTATCTTTCCCATATTCTGCCCATCTCAGGGATGCCAACCCAACCTTCCAGCTCCATAATGGTCACAACATATCTTGCCGATCTGTCTCTTATCCACAACAGCAGGTTGTGGGCACAAGGAGTGCACACAAATGATTAAAATGAAGTCCAAAATCCTATTAAAATGGAAACCGCACTGTTTCTGTTCTGACTGCAAGCTCTGGACACTTGGAAATGATCAAATGTCTGACAAATAAAATGCCAGTCCTACTACCCATTTATTCACGAGCAAGTAGAATACTGCCAGAGATTCATTAACCACTATATCGAATACTGAAGTTGGCCCTAGAGTGTAGATCAAAAAATCCACACAGCAGGGCCAGGGACAGATGGAAAATTTTTCTACAATCCCGAAGGAAGCCTGAGGTTTGCAGAAAAATCTAGAATCTAAAAAAAAAATACTTGTGAGGGGGACCCCAAAGAATAGAAGCAATGTCTGTATCTTTAAGAAGTTAAATGCCCACTGAGCTCTCTCAAGACTATGGTCTGAGCTCTCAGTGGCCAGTTTGGAGTTTCTAGGCATCCACAACAATATTGCTGAGACTTCAGGCCTTGGTTTCTGTCAGTGAAAGGTGCAATGGTTGGGAGAGACTGAAAAAAGTAAAATGTGGAAGGGAGGGAAGTAAGTAGAGCAAGGAAAAAAGAAGCTGGAGAGAACAGAAAAAGATAGATGGAATGAGTTTTAATGTTAATTATTTTTTCCTATTAGTCATAAGATGAGCCCTGGTTGATCAAACTAGTCCAGCATCCCATCTCACCTTGTAGCCAGTCAGTTCCTCTGGATGATCAACAACAGGGCACAGAGGCTGAGATGTCCCCCTGATGTTGCCTCCTGGCTCTGGGATTCAGCAGAGTAGTGTCTCTGCATGTAGAGGTTCTCTTTAGTCACCATGGCCAGTAGCCACTGATAGACCTATCCTCCATGAATCTATCCAGTCTCCTTCAAAATCTTTCTTTTTTTTTTTTTGTAAAGAAATTTTTATTTTTCAAAAAAAAAAAACATTGAAAATAATACATTTAACCTTATACAAATCCCTTTTTCCATATTAGATAACATTTTGTTCTATTTGTACATTCTATTTTTATCTTGTTTTGGTGGTTTCCCACCACATCTGAAGCATAACACATTTTCCATTTTATTCAAAATAGTAATACTTATATCTATGTTTCGTTTCTGGTAACGGTTATATAGCTTTAAAATACTTATACTTATACACCAATTCTTATTTTCTATACTCTTATGTATTTCTAAATGAAAACAGTTTCATTGTCTAATTTTAACTAAAACATTCATATAATATATTTCTATTCATTTATGCTATTATAACCATGTATAGATATAGTTTTTCATATCCCAATACTTTTCAACATATTCTTTCAAATCTTTCCAGTCTTCCAGAAAGGTCTCTGAGTAGAGATTATTCAATTTTCTAGTCCACTTATCCATTTCAGCCATATATAACAGTTTTTTCAACCATTCCCACACCTCTGGTATTTTTTCATTTTTCCAGTTTTGTGCATAGACCATTCTTGCTGTTGTAATCATATACCATATTATTGTCCTTTTCTTTACATTTATCTCTTCTAGTTTAAGTCCTAGCAATAACATTTCAGGCAACTTCTTAAATGTACATTTCAAGATTTTTTCCATTTCTGCATGTATTTTTGACCAATAAGTCTTTGCTTTATCACAAGTCCACCACATATGATAAAAAGACCCTTCTTTCTTTTTACACTTCCAACATTTGTTAGACATATTTTGACCAATATTTGCAATTTTTTTTGGTGTCATATACCATCTATACATCATTTTAAAACAATTTTCTTTTAAGTTATAACACGTAGATATACTCATAGCATTTTTCCATAAAAATTCCCAAGATTCCATTTCAATGTCTTTGTTAAAGTTTATCGCCCATTTTACCATTTGTTCTTTTACCATTTCATCAGCATTAAACCATTTTAGCAAGACTTTATACATTTTAGAAATCATTTTTTTCCCACCTTCCTCCCAAACTTGTTCTATTTCATTATTTTTTTCCCTGAAACCGTGTTTTTTATCACTTCTATACAAGTCATATAATTGTCTATATCTTAACCAACCATAATCAAAATCAATCTGATGCTGCTCCTTCAGTTTGAAGTCCTTGCCATGTCTTATTAATAAATCTCTATACTTCAGCCAATCTTGTCCTTTATATCTTGATATTGGATGTAAGACTTCTGCGGGTACAATCCACATGGGTATCTCTTCTGAAAAAAAGTTTTTATATCTTGTCCACGTATCCATTAGTGTTCTTCTCAAATAATGATGTTTAAACATATTGTCCATTTTTGTTTTACCATAATACAAATATGCATGCCACCCAAATCTACAATCATGACCTTCCAGGGACAATAACATTCTATCTTGTAACATAGTCCATGCCCCTACCCAGGTCAAACATATTGCATCATGGTATAACCTTAGATTTGGTAGTTGAAACCCTCCTCTTTCTTTGGCATCACACATTATTTTCATCTTAATTCTTGGTTTTTTCCCTCCCCACACAAATTTAGACAGCTCCTTCTGCCAACATTTGAATGTTTTTACATCTTTCACAATTGGAATAGTTTGAAACAAAAACATTAATCGTGGTAACACATTCATCTTGACCACCGCAATTCTACCCAGCAATGACAAATTCAATACATTCCACTTTTTAATATCCTGCATAATTTGCAACCATAATTTTTCATAATTATTTTTATAAAGATCAATATTTTTCATAGTTAGGTTTACACCCAGATATTTTGTCTTTTTCACCACCTCACATTCTGTAAGTTTTTGTAACTCGTTTTGTTTCTTATTTGACATATTTTTGCACATTACTTTCGATTTGTTTTTATTTACATAAAATCCTGCTAAGTCACCAAACTCTTTTACTCTCTGTAACAAATGTGGTAATGTGGATAAGGGGTCTTCCACTATAAACATCACATCATCTGCAAAGGCCCTATATTTGAAAGAAAAACCTTTAGTTGTTAAGCCTTTAATATCTTTGTCTTCCTTCACATTTAACAGTAGAACTTCTAAAATCCAAATAAATAGCAGCGGCGAAAGCGGGCATCCTTGTCTTGTTCCTTTTTCAACTTTAAAATCGTCTGTCTTTTCAGTATTAATTATTATTGAGGATTTCTGTTCTTTATATATTGCTTTAATGAAGTTAAGCATATATTCACCGATCTCAAGATGTTTCAAAACTTCAAACATAAAATCCCAGTTTAAATTATCAAACGCTTTCTCCGCATCTAAAAAGAAAAAGCCCACTTCCTTTTCAGGATGTTTGTCGTAATATTCTATAGCATCCACTACTACTCTTAGATTGTCCCTTATTTGTCGATTAGGTAAGAACCCTGCTTGTTCTGTTTGTATAGTCTCTTTAAGGTGCTCTTTTAGTCTATCCGCTATAATCTTAGCAAAAATCTTATAATCATTATTCAGTAAAGAGATCGGTCTATAGTTCTTAACATTGGTCAAATCCTGATTTTCTTTCGGGATCAGCGAGATGGATGCATCTTTCCAGGTTTCTGGTACCTCTCCAGTAACTCTTATATTGTTCATCAATAGCAGTAACACCGGTGAAACTGACTCCTGTAACGTTTTGTAGAACTTCGCTGTAAATCCATCCGGTCCAGGTGCTTTACCTAATTTTGAGTCATTTATTGCATTTTTGATCTCTTGTAATGATACTGGATTATTAAATAGTTCTTTAATTTTCTCTGTTGGTTTTGGTAGCTTTAATGTTTGCAGGTATTCTTTAATCTTTCTTCTGTCTTTGTTTTCCTTCTTAAAAAGTTTTGCGTAGTATTTAAAAAATTCTCTTTTTATTCCTTTGTTATCTATTATCTCAGTATTATCTCTTATCACTTTAGTGATAAATTTATTTTCACGTTTTTTCTTTAATTGCCATGCTAAGTATTTTCCGGGTTTATTTGCACCTTCAAATGCTTTTTGTTGAAGTTTTTTTAAGTTCCAGTACATCTCCTGGTTCAAAATGGCTTTTGCTTGGTCTTGTAGCATCCAAATTTCCTTTTGCAGTTTCTTTTTCCCTGGTTTCTTCTTCAGTTCTTCTTCCTTTGTTTTAATGGCTTGTAAAATATTTTCATATTGCTCTTTTTTCTTTTTATTATCTTTAGCATTTAACGATATCAATAGTCCTCTCATCACTGCTTTATATGCATCCCATACGGTTTGAATTTTAACTTCTTTCTGCATGTTTACTTGGAAGTATAGGTCTGTTTCTTCAAGTAATTTTTTAATTATTTCTTGATTATCTAATAAGTCCTCGTTTATTCTCCATCTCTTTTGTTTTTTAATCTGCCCAGCTGTCCATAAACACGGATTGTGATCTGAGATTATTCTGGGTAAAATTTCCACTTTTCTTGTCTTAAAGGTTAAGTTAGTAGTCATCCAAATCATGTCAATTCTTGAATGTGAGTCATGTCTGTTAGAGTAAAAGGTAAAGTCTTTTCCTTGTGGGTTAGCTTTCCTCCAAATATCTTCCAACTTTTCTTGTTTTATCAGTTCAAAAAAGTTTTTTGGAAGCTTCCCTAACGTCTCATCCTTTCTTTTAGAGCGCCTGTCTAGTTTATTATCTACAGTTCCGTTGAAATCTCCTAACATCATAATTTGATCATAGTTTACATTGTCCAATTCCATTTGAAGTTCTTTAAAAAAAATTTCTTTAGCTCCATTCGGAGCATAAATGTTCACAATCAAAGTTTTCACTCCTTGCAGTAAAATTTCAATAGCTAAATATCTTCCATCTTTGTCTTTGAATATTACTTTGGGTTCCAAATCTTTTTTGACATATGTTACAACACCATTTTTTTTATTGCTTGCTAAAGAATAAAATTCTTCTCCCAATTTTTTCCTTATTAAATATTTATGGTCTTGGTTTTTAAGATGAGCTTCTTGCAAGCAAATTATATTACATTTTTGTTTTTCCAACCAGTGACCTACCATTCTACGTTTTTGGGGTGAATTTAGTCCATTTACATTCCATGTAAGTATTTTGTAATCCATTTTGATATATTCTTAAATATCTCCAAAATCGTCTTTATTCTCTCCCAGGAATGCATACATTTCTTCTGTGCTTTTAATCACCACTCTGGAGCTGCCATAATAAAAACTTAGTCCTTGAGGTATTTCCCAACGAAATCTGATTTTTTTCTCCTTCAGTTTATCCGTCAGACGCTTGAATTTTTTCCTTTCTTGCAGTATTGCTCTAGGCAATTCTTTCATTACTATGATTTTCTTTCCATCTATTACAAAGGGGTCAGTAAAGCACTTCCTGTAGATTTGTTCTTTTGTTCTTTTCATTGTAAATTGGACAACCACGTCTCTTGGTATGTTTTTGTCTCTTGCATATGTAGAATTAACTCTATAAACAAGATCCATGTGTTCTTTAACAACTTCTTCCTGTTCTTGTAAAAAATCTGCTATTGCTTCTTGCATTCTTGTAAAAATATCCTCATTCAATTTTTCCTCAATCCCTCGAAATCTCAAGTGGTTTTGCATATCTTTATAATGCATCATCTTTTCCATCCTCTCGTTCTCTCTCATTGTCTTATGGGTGTTTTCTTCCAGTTCTTTTACTTTAGTTTCTATATCTTGTGTTCTTGTGGATAATTTTTGAAATTCTGCTTTTAATTCCATGCAATTTTTATCTGCTTGAGCCGCTATATTATTCATTTTAACATTTACCTCTCCTATAGCGTCTAACATTTTCTTTTCCATTGCTTCCATAACAGCTAGTAGCTCTTTTTCTTTTTTTGCTGCCATTGTAGGAGAGGACCATGTGGCTGCTCTCGATCTTAGTCCTCGATCCGTTTTGCCTCTTTAAAAAGATCGATTTTATCTTGTCTTCCAAATCAAACACCAATTAGTGCATTCAAACAAGCTAGTCTTGCCAAGTCAAATTATGTTGGTTTCAGCCTTCTACGTTATATAATCTTTGAGATATTGCAGTTTAAAAATTTTATAAATCCAAAATGGCGGCCGCGACTTCTCTATGGTTAATGTCAAAGGTTATAGTCTTTTTACCTTGCTTCTGGCTTGCCGTAGTTTCCTTTTGTCCCTTCCTTTTCTTTACTTGTCTGCTCTCTGCACGTCACTTCCTGTTATGGTCTTTCTGGTCCGGCAGTATTTAGAGTCCCCTTTCTGGTCCGGCAGTATTTAGAGTCCCCTTTCTGGTCCGGCAGTATTTAGAGTCCCCTTTACCTTCTTCCGGTTCTTCTCCTTTTTCCTTCTTGTCTGCTCTTCTAGCCGTCACTTCCTGATTCAGTCCTCACGTCTTAATCTCGCGATGCTTGGTTCCCTTCTCCCTCTTTGTCTCGCGATGCTTGGCTTCCCCTCCCAACTCCTTTTAACCGCAGGAATGTTAAACAACTTGTGTTTTTTTTGGCTTTTTAAGTTCAAATTCGGTTTTTTAGCACTTCAAAACTGCTCTCATCCAATCAACATCAGTCTATTGCTTCACCCGATCTGTTTTTCATCTTTCAAAACGCGGCAATGGTAAGGCAAAACACTTTTTTCCGTTACCTTTTGTTGTTACTTCGCTTCAGATGTGGTCCCAACGTTTAAACTTTGTCTTCTTTGTTAAGGAATCAGGGGAATTGGAGGTTTTATGCTGAATTTTTCAGCTCAGCTCGGCTCCTTAGAGATACTCGCAAGAATCCTCTTCGGCTGCAATGCTCAAGGTGTCGGAAAAGTCTCCTCCGAGACTTTCCCTTCACCGAGGTTGCTCAAACCTGGATTATATTGCTTGCTGGTCCTCACACTACCTGTGTGAGGTTGCGTCGGGTGGATTAACCCACCCAAGCTGTCAGGAAGAGCCGCTGTCCGCCTTGCGCATTTGCAAAGCGTGTCAGACCTCCATTCTCCCAACTGGAAACCTCCTTCAAAATCTTTCTATGCCTGTAGTCATCATTACATTCTCTGGCCGCAAATTCCACATTTTACTAACTCACATTGTAAAGAAGTTTTTCCTTTTGTCTGTCCTGAATCTACTGCCTATCAGCTTCATTGGTCATAAATGTATTTAAGCAGATTTCAACAGAACTTGTGGGAAAGTGGGATATTAATATTTTATATTTTTAAAATTGCTTAAAATGCAACAAAGTATACTGAACACAAAAGCTGAAGATGATCTGAGAGAGCCATAATTTCCTGTGGAGCTGGGGCCAGTCATTTATTCCTCCTTCCACAAACAAACAGGACTTTCAAGCACTCTGAAAAACTGAACAACTTTTCACCCAGAGAACTGCAGACCAAAAGACATGAGTTCGTATACCATAGGGAATTGGGGTGTATAATGAAAACAAAATTAGATTCGGAAGTGTTCAAATGTCATTTTAAAAAATTCAGTTGGATCCTTCAGTACTGAATTTAAAGCTAACTATCAATCCAATAGTCATTTCCATAGGTTTTAGTTGGAAAAACATCTATGCCTATAGCTCCTTCACTGGCCCAATTAGGATGCAATTCTCAGTGGCTGAACCCTTCACCCAAAAATGCTGTCTCCCAGCTTTTAGGCAGAAAAGACAAATCATTCTCATTTCATAGGCAATTAAAGTTCTCACTGTGGACATACGAAGGCCTGAGCTGGCAGGTAATTTTTTTGTCCTCTCTCCTAGGTTTTTAAAGAGGGTGGGTTGGTAGGGAATCTGTTTTGAAACAAAAGTTGCAAGGGGAACCCTAAACCAAAGCAAGTGTTCTTGACTCACCAGGAAGGCTCTCTTCTTCATCCCTTGCTTGAATCCTACTGCCCACACTAAAGCTGCTGCCCGAGTTACAGTGGGTTTAGAAGGGTGGAATCCTGTTCAGGATTGCACAGAGGACTGACTTAGATGATGCTGAGAGATCCATGAATGGATCTTCCAGCATTATGGCCGTGTGGGACTTACTAGCTTTCCCCCCAGCCCTGTTTTGCCACTCAAAAACAGCACACTGCAACCTGGATCTCATTCAAGGCCCCACACATCTGCTATGTCCCTTTTTAAAAAGCTGAGCAGATGCATTCATGGAACTCCCAGTACGATGTCTAGTTTGACTCTCAGCAACTGGGATTGTTCTGTATCGCCACGTCTCATACTTTCATTCTCATATGCGCACAAGAATCCTAATACTAGCCAGTACCAAAAAAAGGGATGAGGAACTTGTCATCTTTTTAAGGATATCAAAGCCACATGTTGGCAGATTTTTTTTTCCAATTTCACAACAGAATTCAGCTGAGAAGAAATTGTACTTGGGAGAGACTTTCAGTGGGACGCCAAGTCAACACTTCTCATAGGGACTCCGAGAAGTTGTTGGGTACAAAATATCAAGGCTTAACTTTATTTTTTGGTATGCATTCAAAATCTGCCTTCTATTTAATTTAAATGCCAGCAGAAACATTTGGATTGGTCCAAACCCAATTTTGAGCTGTAAAGTGTGACAAAAGAACAAGTCCTTGCTTAGTATTCTCTTTCCCATAATGATTTCTGAACCTGCTTCTGCACATGCGAGTCATTCATTATTATTTGCCTTTTTAATCCTTGCATGCTCTGCTCCCAGGCAGCTTAGCTATCAGCAAGGCAGGTTAATTAAGATGCTCTCTGAAAGTGCTGGAAAGTAATTTCTATCTACAGCTTTGGCTCTTCAGTTGGATTCTCCACTGCACTCCCAACACTTCTGAGACCTTGGGAATACATGAATTCCTCTGACTGCACAGGCAGGAGGCCAGCCTCTGAAAGCTCTTGTGATTTTAAGTCAAAAGCATATAGCTGGACAAAGATCTATCCCAGTGATTTGCTAGTTTTCTTCTGGATGTTTTGTTTAAACCAAGTCACCTGGTCCGCTTGCTGTGCTGTCTGTGCGTCACCCAGTTTTTTTACTTTGTGGCCTTGATGCAGGAGGATTCTTGAAAGCCTTCCAAATTAAAACTCCTCTACTAAATTGGCCCTCTGATTCTGTAATCCAGTGAAACTGTAATATTGTTATTTTTTATCATGTCTAACATGGATTTCACTTATCTACATGCTTAATACAGAACACACATTTATATGCATTTGCTTGGATCTGCAGAACTACAGATGAAGCAGAGTGCATGGAATTGATTTTTACCAACTCGCCACATGCCCCTGTGCTCTGTGAAATGCAGCCTCTGAGGACCAGGAGATCTTTGAAACAAGTGTGGGATGCAGCATGGGAGGCTGCAGTGAGAAAGAAGAACTGATAGAAGTTATCTTCTTGTTGCATTCAAATGGAATAGAAGGCAGGTTTTGATTCCTATGAGTCCCCCCTTCCCATTGCAGGCCCCACCCCCATGCATTCCACACCTGGCTCCCTGATCCTCAGGAATGGCTTTCCAGTGGACTACAGAGGGAAGAGGGAAATCAGCAAAGATCCATTCTGAGAACTCCACTCTGTTTGCAGTTCTTGAGATCCACCCTACTGCCCTCTAATCTTTACAGCAACAGTGTCAGTATTATTTTCTTTGTAATACAGATAGTAGTGGGGGTTTGAGGCTTACAGAATGGATTACTTAAGGTCACACAGTAGTGATCTCATGGCAGAGGCAAGCTTTCAACAGAGAACTTTCTGATTCATACCTATTGAAATATACTGGGTTTGAGATGTGTCTAGTGATCAGCCTGATTTGTGACTCAGCTCCCCCTCACCTCAGGCACAGGACCTCCATCTCTGCTGGACTGATCTTCAACTGACTGCTGTAACCACCCAGCCATGGCCTCCAACGCCCTGTCCAGATTCTCTGGGGCAGAGTCCAGGCAGCCATCCAACAACAGATAGAGCTTTACTGTGCTACAGTACAATGACCATTAGTGATTTCATTATTATAATGCTTCCCCCCAATCCTCCAGTAGTATGAAAAGGGGAAATGGCAGCTGGAAGGTTTGAGACAAGGAAAATGGCACGGATATAGGTAGGACCTTCTAAAATGTACACCTTCCCATTCAGATGGCTTGCTAATCTGCGACAACTTTGTTCTTTCTGGAAAAGCTGTACCAAATCAGGTCCAAGATGAAGGATGCATGTGTGGATGCAGCTTTGGCCTGATGTCTAAGGCATGGCCTCATCAACATGTTCTGGTTGGCTTTTTCCATCTGTCTGTCACAGGGGCATTGTTGGCATGCCACTCCATGTTTGGTAGGTTACAGTGGGGTTGCTATGGACTCTGGTGCAATTGCTATGCTCTTCATGCTTTTTTCTTTTTGTAGATATATTCCCTCATCTGGGTGAGCAAAGAACACTAACACTGTGGTACTGTCGATGCACTGGCATCTGAAGATTTAGACTGCTCTGGTATACAGTAGATCAGTGGTTCCCCACCTTTTTGAGCATTAGGACCCCTTCTTAACATCAACAAATTTCACAGCCCCCCCATGAGTTACTGTACTATTAGTATCAGCTGACTGAGAAAACTCATAATGACACAAAGATCATTGTATATATAGATTTGTGGACCCCTTGCAATAACTCTGCATCCCCCTCCCAAGGGTCCCCAGCTTCTAGGAAGGGAACTATTTCTGTAGATCTTTAAATCTCCATATTTACCATCCAGGTGACAGTACAAATGAAGCTTCTGTATCCTGGATTTGGTTAGCTCTGGTTAGTATACTAAAAGGCAAACTTTTGTTTTGCTAATTAAGACTCTTTCTCTGTAGCTTTTCTTATCCCACTGTTCTTTTTCTTCTCTGAAGCTCTTTTTATTCAGGCCTGAGGATTGAAATTATATATAATTAAGAAGTCAACTGACTGAAATATCTGGGCAAACACTGCAGACTCTCTGCCTGTGGCCAGTGTTTTTGCCAAATATAAGAACTTGCTGCCTTGTGTAAAAGTTGCTTTCAAAAAAACCAAAACAAAATGCTGCTCTTTTTGTTGAAACTAAACACACACACACACACAAATATTGTCTTGTGTATGTAATATTCTGCTGGAGATGTTTGAATGTACTGAAAGGGAAACTTTATGCTTTGAGTTTCAAGATGATTGGAGGCAGCAGGTGTGGGGAGCAGATTGGTTTTACTGTCCTTTTCCAGATTCCGTACAGCTTTCTTTATTCAGTTTTAATCTATTGAATTTCTTTGTGCATCAAAGGCATCTTGCAGCCCCTATCTCAGCCAGGAAGTGAAGGTAGCAGGCACAGCTTCTGTGCTCATTTATTCTTTTCATAAATCCCCATAAGCAGCATGTGTGTCTGACAAATCGCTTTTTCATTACAGCTTTGGATTCGATGGCATGCATGGCTGAGTCTCAAAGGCAGCTGATGCTGAGATAAGAAGAAGAACCATCCATCCCCACCTTCTTCCTGGGATTCCTATGTCTTGTCTTAGGCACACATGGATCCCTGTTGTCATCCACTGAATGTCAGAAAAATTATGACAAAGGTTCAAGGCAAGGAGATTGGCATCTTAGCATCCAAAATGAAAACTATGCACCGGGCAAGGATCACCGATCCAGAAAGCCAGTGAAAAGTACCCCATTGGGAAGCTGGTCTCCACTAGAGATGTAAAATTTCTGGAAATTTTGAAGCTCGGGAAAAAACCCAGGTTTTTTCCGTCCCCCCCAGGAAAAAACGGAAATTTTCAGAATTACATTTTCAGAATTACATTAGCACTTCTTTTTTCTTTTCCAGATTGAAAGTCATTCTGTTACTTTAGGAACATAAAATATGACTATGGACAATTTTACTTGGCATGAAATTATCACTACTAGCATATTAAAAATATAGTGTATCCAAAGAATTATTACAAACAGAATTCACTTTTTTAATATTTATTTGTAGTTGTAACAAATGGAACAACAGTGTCCTGAACTGTTTACTAGTTTATGTGGAACGGACAAAAAAACCTCCACAAAGCAATTTTTAAAAATCCAGACGTAACAATTATTCATATTTCCTCTCCACAGTATTAAAGAATTGAAGTGGGGGGAAGTGTATAGAAGGAGTGTAGGACTAAGTTTCAACTAAATTTAATCAGAATCATTTTCCAAGCTGTAATTATCCATTTTAGTCTCTGTTTCTGCAGCTACTCTGTTATGTCTGTCATTATCACAGTTATTATGGACCCCTAAAAACTGAAGGTTTGTCCAGATTGAAACAAGCTTTTCTACCCTTTCAGATGTCAGTTTATTTCTTGATTTAGTGTGAGTGTTTCCAAACATAGACCAGATTTTTTCACATGCTACGGAAAATGGAGGAATCCTTCTTACCTTTTACAGCTTCCATTGATTTGTTTGTTAACCATGCAGGCTTTTTTCTATACTTATTTGTGCCTTTCCTAACCTGAGGAATGGATTTTTTCTGAGCTTTTAGGATTGTAATTTTAAATAGCCTCCAAGCTTCCCCAATGGTTTTGACCCTTTCTACTTTTCCTTTCAGTTTCTTCCTCACCTGCCCCGTCATATCAGAGAGGTTACCCCTTTTAAAGTTAAAAGTGGTTGTGTCAGTCTTTTTGAGAATCTCTTATAATACTCTCTCCTAGACACCTTGTCTTAATATATTTTATTCATGTTAAAATAAAATTTTCCATAATCAATTTTTTTCCTTTTCTTTTTTCAATTTTTCGGAACAACAAAAAAAAACCCAATAAAAGGCTTCAGAAAAAAAATGGGGAAAAATTGTTTTTTTCTGAATTTTTCTGTTTTTTTTCCGGGCTTTCACATCTGTAGTCCCCACACATTTAATTTTAAAGTTTTCCACTTATCCTAATGAATTCTGCAGCATGTCCCAGCAGTCAAATGTCAAAGAATGCTGCAGACCTAGTTATACAACTGTCCTCAGTTCGATATACACGAGGACCAGCCTTTAATCATTATCCTCCAATGGTAATTACCCTTTAAAGCCAATTGTCTTTTAAAGCTATCTATGCTAACAGTCATCAATGCAGCCACTGGCTGCAAATTGCACAACTGAGTGAAGAAGTGCTTCCTTTTGGTTGTCCTGAATCTGCTGCCTATCAATTGAATAATTACTTTCTGCTCTAACTGGCTATGGTTTTTCAGGGTCTCAAGCCTCATCAACATGTGCTGGTTGGCCCCTCCTCCATTACCTACTACCTTTGGAGATACAGGAACTGAAATGGAGCCCTTCACTATCCAAAACCTTTGCTCTCCTCGGAAACACATCCCCATTTCCGAATTTGCTGTCTCTCGCATTAAATTGTGGGGTAGGAAGCATGCCATTTGGCTTTTTTCTCCCCCCAGGGATCCAAATATTTTTTACCAGCCCTGTAATAACCCTGAAAAATTTGAACCCCCCCTGAATCTGAATCTGAATACCATCTGAATTTGAGAATATCAGGAATGCTGGTATTTTTCGGATTCAATATATCTGAACCTGGGGGGGGAAATGATTTTTTTTTTAGCACAGCACAGATCATAGAAATAGCACAGCACAGATCATCAACACCAAAGTGCTGAACTACTGGAGTACTGGAACTAATGAAGCATATTAGATAAAGTCCTCCATGCCTTTATAATAAGAGAGGAAAAAATCGAGGACTAGTAGAATTTTCAGCTAAGATACAGCAGTAAGCAGGGAAGAAACTCAACCAAATTACTCACATACTTTTCAGTGGTATGAGATCTTTTCCTCTCCCTGCCTGTTAGTTATTTCTCAGGGCCATTATGCACATTATAGTGTCAGTATCTGTGAAAGCAGATATAAAATTGATCCATATGGCAGCTGTCAGCCTGTGCTGAGCCCACTCACGTGTAGTCAGTAGCCATGCAGAAGCGCCAATTGTCTCAAATTCAAATCTAATTCTCAACAGTCCCCTATGTGCGGATATCTAAATCCTCAGATAGAAGGCATACTTATGGTTTCAAGAGGGAATTGGATAAACATATGAAGCAGAGGTCCATCAGTGGCTATTAGACACAAGGTATAGATAGGAACTCTCAGTCTGGGGCAAGCGATGCTCTGTATTCTTGGTGTTGGGGGGGCAACAGTGGGAGGGCTTCTAGTGTCCTGGCCCCACTGATGGTCCTCCTGAGGGCACCTGGTGTTTTGGCCACTGTGTGACAGAGGCTGAGGACAGACTGGCAATGTAAAGCGGGGGCAAAGTGGAGGGAACTGGTGCGGGGGGAAAACTCCACGGAGCTGGCCGTTCATACTGGCCAGAGCAATGCGCAGTGGTGCCGATATGGAGCATTCAGACTTTGAATTGCCAGTCTGTCCTCGGCCAGAGTGTTGGACCGGATGGGCCACTGGCCTGATCCAACATTGGCTTCTCTTATGCTTATGTTCTTACCCCAAACAAGTTTTTCTGCAAACTTGGGTGACCCTCTAGGTTTGCAGAAAAACCTGAAAACTAAGAACAACAACAACATTCGAGGATTTAAATCCCCCCCAAATAAAAAGGGCCTTACCATTGAGGGCCTGGCTGCTCCTGCTCCTGTGGTTTTCACTCTGGAGGAAGCCTTGAGCTCACTAAGAGAGACTTTTTGCAGCGTTCAATGGTGTAATTTGGATTAATATTTTGGTATTTGGCAACTTTATGCTTGAAAAAATCTATTGAACTCCCTGAGGAAGACCTGGAAACAGGAGGAAATCTGGACCTCTGTTGGAAGAGGAGGAAGAATTAATACTTATTGGACTTAAAGGAGTCCTCCTTCAAAAAAAACTTTTGTACTATTTAGGAGAACTTATACTAATATAGGGGTTGTGCAATATCTTTAGTTATATAATTGGATGATACTTAGTATTTTGGGTTTTATAACTCTTTTTATGTGTTTATGTGATAATATGATAGTGAATTATTTATTTTAAAAAATGAAATAATATATCTATAATATTTATATATATATCTATAATATCTATATCTATATCTATCTATCTATATATATATATACACACACACACACACACACACATATACACATGAGACACTTTGTAAATTGTCTACAGCATGGTATTTTCTGATTTTTGGTATTTCCTTCTTACTGTGTGCCCTATTTTGCTTTTGTGAGCTGCTCCTGTGCAGCCAATCTGGGCCCAGCAAGGAATGCTGGGAGCTGCTCTGGGCCTAGTCACGCTGGCAGGGAATGCCAGGAGACACTCTGGGCTCAGCCGTAGCAGCAGGGAACACTGGGAGAGGCTCCAGGCCCAGCTGCAGTAGTGTGGAACACCAGCAGAGACTCTGGACAGAGCTGCAACAGTGGGGAATGCCAGGAGAGACTCTGGGCCAGGCTGTAGCAGACACCAGGAGCAGCTCAGGACCTGGCCAGCACCAGGAGCTGCTCAACCGCTGCTAGGCTCAAAGGTAGGGAAAAAGAGGGAGAGAGAAAGAAGGGGGATTGGCTTGGGTGGGAAGAGAAAGGAATAGATGGGGTATTGGCTTGTGGGAGAGAAAGAAGGGGCTGGCTTGGTAGAGAGAGAGAAAGACAAAGGAGGAATTAGCTTGATGGAGGGTTGGAAAGAAAAAGAAGGGGGGATTGGCTTGGGGAGAGTAAAAAGGGAAAGATGGGGAAGGAAGCAAAGGTGGGGGAATGCCCCCTCCCCACAAGTTTCTTGTACCATATATTTCTCATGGTTATTGAAGAAAAATATCTGATCCCAATGGTGACAGGGTCACAGTCTTGATTTATAGTGGCCAGATATGATGAATGCACCAATACTTACTCTTGTTCAACATTAAAGCCAGCTTTTAGTTTACATTGAGCAGAATGATGTGATAGAATTCTGGACAAAACCATTTCAAAATTCACAGTGGAAGGGATCATGTTTTTTGGGTGATCCCATCATATACGAAGTTCCATGCATGGAGTAAGCTCACAGTGGAATCTTGTGCTGAGTTACTCCAGTGTAAACTCATTGAGATAAATGTGTAGCAGATGGGCTGCCTTGAAGAAGGACCTATTTGCTTCTATATCTTCTGCTTTTATAGGTCAAGCATATTTTATGAAGACATCATAAATCCCCCACTGCTCTCTGATCCAAAAGAAGGAAAACCTTCTCTCCACTTGAGCTATCTACATCAAAGCTACCATTTAGATTCTGGAAAAAGGCAGGAACTTCCAGGTTTGCAGGGAAATATTAGAGTGTTTTTTAACTAACTGGGGGGGTAGGGTTGCCAAGTCCCCCCAGGGGGTGGGGAAACCCCCGCTGGATTGGTACATTCCCTGCTGGCCCGGATTGGGCTGCTGGGGGGAACCCCGCTTCCAAATTGCCGGGCTGCGGCGACATGCCCGGCATGATGATGTTACTCGGAGGTGACATCATCACGTTGAGCACTTTTTTGGGGGGGGGACACTCTATAATTTGAGGGAAAGCTCTATGGTTTTCCCTCAAATAACAGAAGTCCTGCCCCGATGTGCCCGACACGATGACATCACTTCCGGGTGATGTCAATTCGGCGCGCGTGCAAAGCGCGCACACCAGAAGACTCTAGGGTGAGAGCGGACTCCCCCCTTGCTCCTAAGGAGGTAGGACTTGGCAATCCTGGGGGGGGGGTCAAGCCACACTAAAATGTGGGGAGGGAGGGTGGTAGTAGACCAAGTGAAACTGGCAGAGATGACTTGGGGGAGAAATCCAGGGTGAGGAACGGGCGGGAAGCCAAAGCCATGGGGAGGAAGAAATGGGACTTCCTTTCCCTTTGAGTCCCTTCATGTTATTATTTTGTACTGTCAGTACAGTAGTACATACATACATACATACATACATACACCTTTATTGGTATAAATCAGGTTACAGAAAGAGACATAAACGGAAAGAGAGGTAACAAGGAAAAATAAGTTAACCATATGTAGCTATGCATTGCGCAATCGATCCTTAATTACCAAACTTAGAACTAAAGCAACCTTTTTGGATGATTCAGGTGACAGGTCATTCAGGAGATGGCGCACCTTCAAAGCATCTGAGCAACCTATCATGTTAGATAGAATTGGGTCTAAAAGAGTAAAACGTATATCGTCATAATAGGGACAGTATAGGAGAATATGGAAAACTGAATCGACCTGATTTAGACTACACGCGGTACAGTAGTAGTATTGCTACTAACATGATAGCAGTACCAGACAGTTGCAAAGCGACCATGGAAAGGGCAGCAGTTTTCTTTTGTTTCCACTCTGCATGCAGATCAATAGCGCTAGACTTTTAAATTAAACTATTCATTAGCATTGTTATTTATCGGCTAATTATGGGAGAAATTAGAGGGCATATTAGGAGTGACTCTGCTTTATGGTGACTTGCAAAGCTGCCTGGAGTGCGAAGAAAATAGCTTGCATGAACAGAAACATTTTTCAGTCTCAGCATTTCTCCCCCAAAGGCTGCTGTCTTCAAAGTGCTTGCCCTGGGGGGTTGGGGAAACTTTTCCCCCCAGCATGGACTACTTGAATTGCCACCGAGACTTCACATCAATTCAAATAAGACATTTTAAATTGCTGAAACAGTGGCAGATTGACAACTGCTTGATCTGCAGACTTCCCTATAGACATTCTGGGATGTCTCTGCCATGAATATGTGGATTTAATATGCAATCGTGTTTGGGGAACTAATCAATGTTGACTTAAGAACTGCCTATGGATCAGACCAAGGGTTCCTCTGGTTCTAGCTCTCTGTTCCCAGCTGTCCCAGGGAAGCTCCCAAACACACCAAGACTGAAGTGCCCATCTCCTTAAGCTTTACCCTGGTGCCTAGCAGAGTCAGTTGCACTACCTTTGAATATGAAGGCAGCCTTTAACTGAATTGACTAACAGCCACTTGTAAATCTGATTTTTGTGCCCTGGTCTTATCTTCAGTTAATTAGCTATTTGATAATAGTATGCACAAAGTGAACTATCTCAACACTTTCCAGATTCCTGTGTGCTTTCTAAGCAATAACTGGTATTGCAGAAGACTGCATTCCCAGAATACTCAGTTCCAGGGCAATCCAATCATATGGCTACATGAGAATAAAGAAGTCCGTATCCCAGTGCCCATTATGAATTTTAAACTCTCCGGTCCCATCTTGCCCTGTATGGTGTATTAGTGTGTTGCTTTGGGATTCTTGGCACCATGCATTCTGGAATATTTTATAATTAAATTAACTACTTGGAAGGTGGACACCATCACATTTTTATCCTGCACTTCCTCCAAGAAGGTCAAGCTGCTACCTTTCTATATTTAATCCTCATAACAACCCTGGGAGATAAGTCATATTGAGAGAGACAGTGACTGGCCCAAGGTCCTCCAGTGGGCTCAGTGGCTGATGGTGGATTTAAAGTTGGGTTTCCCAAGCTGTTATGTATTGAACTGGAACTTATTTGCAAAAGGACTTCACTTGGGGACGCATAACAATAGATCGCTAGGATCCTAGAATGGGCCATTAGGGAGACAGGGATCCTAGAGGAGACCAATCAGGAAACAATAGAGTGTAAATAGCCTATCATTGGGAGTGGGGTGTGTTTAGGATTGCCAAGTCTGGGTTGGGAAATACCTGGAGACTTTGGGGGTGGAGCCAGGAGAGGGTGGAGTTTGGGGAGGGGAGGGGCCTCAGCATATAGAGTCTACCCTTCAAAGCAGTCATTTTCTCCAGGGGAGCTGATCTCTATCAGCTGGAGATCAGTTGTAAAAGTGGGAGATCCCCAGGCCCCACCTGGAGGCTGGCAACCCTAGGTGTGTTTGGGGTGTAATCCTTTTCAAGCATAAATACCGGGCTTCAGCCAGGGATAGCCAGTCTTCTTTTCTCCTTGCTGTAATCACTAATCAACTATGAGCTGATCGTTCTACACATCAGAACTCAGTATATTTCCCCAGCCATGGTACTTACCCACCACATCTGACTGGCTCTCTGCTGAGCCTAGAGCAGATCCATATTATTCCCATTTAGTTCATGTATTTTCCCCCCTCCCATGATTTTTTTTCTGCATCAAACAGAATTTAAACAACGAACTATATAGGGTAGTGAGAGCAGCCCAACCTAAGACTCTTGATTAGGAATTGCAAGCAAGGACCTGCAAGAAAATTGCAGGGAGGAAGAATCTCATTCCCCCGGCCGTTGCTTCCTTCCCTCTTCCCCCACCCATTTTGTCACTCATGGCTTCTCCCCTTTCTCTACCACCCTTTCTCTGTTACTCTTTCCCTCTCATTCTTTCTCCCAACCGTCACTGTCAGCCCGCCCACCCTCTGGGCTGCTCCTGTGGTTCAGGCTGCTTCTCCCCACTTTCCTGCCTCCAGTGTTGCTGCCTCAGTGCTTGGGGAGGGGGGAAGCAATGACTCCCAGGAGCAGAACTTTTGGCAGCAAGGGAAAGGATGCGGGTGGCGGCAATAGCTGACTTACCTACTAGAGACACACACATCCCCACGCACACACACACTAAGGCAGAGGAAAAATGTACCTGCAGATGCCTCTGCTCAGCCTAGCCGATGGGCAGGAAGTAGGTCAGGATCTCTGGTAGACCGTGGCCAGTGAGAGTCCCCATTCCTTAAATGGCTGCTCTCTTGGGCAGCTCTTGGAAGATGAAAGGGAAAGTGTCACATTGACCCAGAGAAGACCCAGGCAGGGGTGGAGGGAGAGAAAAGAATGCTCTCAGTCAGTTTGTGGGCAAATTGGTGCAATTAATGTGTTGGGATTTATTGGATCTGGGCAGCTTGGGTAAAAGCTGGGGAGCAGGGTAAAATGTCCAGGCAGGCTACTCTCCCTAACTGTGCCAGCCAGAGCTGGAGCAGCATGATGGTCTAAGAGGAGTGGGCCAAAGGTAGGGTTGCCAGCCTCCAGGTGGGACCTGGAGATATCCCGCTTTTACAACTAATCTCCAGCTGACAAAGAGCAGCTCTCCTGGAGAAAATGGCTGCTTTGAAGAGTGGACTCTATGGCGTTGTACCATGCTGAGGCCCCTCCCCTCCCCAAACTACTCCATCTATTGGATCCACCCCCAAACTCTCCAGGTATTTTCCAACTTAGACCTGACAACCCTAGCCAAAGGTGCCCAAGGTGCTCTCCTGAGTCCTTGAGATGGTTGAAACATTACTGCTACCACCTGAAACCTGTTTTTATATTGCTGTATCACAGCACTGTAAACTGCTTGAAATCCAGAGTGCTGGCATGATTGGTTAATTGATTTACTTCATTTATACTCTGTCTTTCTTCTCAGTGGAGACCTGAAGTGGCTTATACCTCACCTCCTCCATCTTATCCTCACAACAACTTTAGGAAGTAGGTGAGGCTGAGAATGTACGGCTGTGGCTGTCTCTAAGTCACTCAGAAAGCTTCCATGGTGGTGGTGGTGGGGGATTTGAACATGGGTCTAGTCTGACACTCTAACCACGACACTTATTAAAAATGATGTTGTGAAACAACAGATTATCCAGAGTTCTGATCTTCATCCCATGTTCTGATGTACTCCTATGTGCCTTCTCAGTTTTGTGATTTGGGATGTCCTAGAAGTTTATTGTCCACTGAAACATGGAGTGGGCAGCTCATTGCATTATTCCTGTAAAGCCATATATGTATACCAGTTTTGTTGACTTGGAGGGGCTGTGGCCCAGTGGTAGAGCATTTACTTGGAATACAGAAGGTCCCAGGTTCAATCCCCAGTATCTCCAGTTTAAAAGATCAGGTAGGAGGTAATGTGAAAGACCTCTGCTTGAGACCCTGGAGCCAGTCTGAGTAGGCAGTTCTGACACTGATGGAACAAGGGCCTGATTCAGTGTTAGGCAGCTTCATGTGTTTCTACAGAACTGAGTAATCTGAGCTGCCTTTTTTGATTCAGTCAACGTATATCACGCCACATACTTCAAAAGCCTGAGGGCAGTTAATAATTACAAATGATCAAATCAATACAATGGCTAAAAACAACTAAAAATTACAGCAGCATAAATAACAATTACGAACCTATAATAGCAACATGTTCTAATAAAATATCACACGTCTGGAATAAAATTAATCGTCCCACAGAACTTGGCCTTATGTCTTGTTTGTGTTGTTAAAAGTGGGTTTGGGCTGGGAAGCGGTGAGTAAAATTTTGATGTTTAAAGGTCTCATTTCTAAAATATTGCTCTTGTGCGTCTCTAACACATCCCACTGCATGTGTGTGTCTCTGTGTTGCTGTGATTTAATTTATAAATGGCAATTGTTTTGTTTATAAATGGCAAATCCTTCCCTCTCTGTTCTGGCTGTTATGTTCTCAAAGCTTCTTTGAGTGAATTTTATTAGCAACAGTAAATATTCTCAGGGTGAAGCTATAGATTACAGCTTTGGAGGAATTGTGTCTGGGTTACACAGACCCAATTTGCATTCCCCACAGCAGCTATGGGGAATGACTTCTTAAAAAAAGGAGAGTCCAGATGGGCTCCGAATGGGGATGTGGGGGAAAGAAGGGTTCCTGCCTTCCTTCAAACTATTTTCCCATGTAAAAACTGGGCAGAGGGGGGAGTTATTTCAGTGATTTTATTGATCCACTTGCTCAAAACACTCTAGGTGGAATGACATAACTCTCTCCCCAGCATGATTTTTATGCAGAAAAAAGGGAGGGGGGAGCCAGGAGTGATTAACTCATGGAATTCACTGCCACAGGAGGTGGTGGCAGCTACAAGCACGGACAGCTTCAAGAGGGAATTAGATAAACGTATGGAGCAGAGGTCCATCAGTGGCTATTAGCCACAAGGTATAGATAGGAACTCTCAGACTGGGGCAAGTGATGCTCTGTATTCTTGGTGCTGAGGGGGGCGTGCAACAGTGGAAGGGCTTCTAGTGTCCTGGCCCCACTGCTGGACCTCCTGAGGGCACCTGGTGTTTTTGGCCAGTGTGTGACAGAGTGTTGGACTGGGTGGGCCATTGGCCTGATCCAACATTGGCTTCTCTTATGTTCTTATGAGCCCTTCTTCCCCCTGTGGTGCCTTTAGGAGACCGTTTGGGCATGCTTCTTTAAAAAAAGGAAAGCATGCCCAGCAGCTATTGTGTGACTGAAGGGAACATGAGTTGGGTCTGGGGAACCCAATTTGTTAAAAACTGTGATGTATAGTTTGGCCCTGAGTCAAGGGCCATTTGGTGAGGGTTGTGTGAAGTGTTCTTCACTGTGTATAAAATTTAGAATTTACCACAGCAAAGAAGACATTTGAAAACTAACTTTAATGTTTAATTATTCTCAATGGGGAACTGGTTAGTTTTGTTATTATTGGGTAGCATTAGTTTGTATTTCCTTAAATTCCCCAAGACTCTGAATTTCCAGAATCACTCCCATGGCATATCCTCCAACACATCACAACATAATAGGGATACACTTGTAACACGCCCCCCCCCCCCCCCCCGGTTCTTTTATCAAGGAATCCCCCCTCGTTTTCATCCAGATGTCACAAACAAACACAAATGATCCAATCCCTAGCCTTGTGCAAGTCGTTCTCTCCTCCCCTTGTGCATCAGTGCACAAGTTGAAGATGTGCTGGTTTGGAACAAACTGCAATTTGTCATGCCATCTGAACTGGGTGAAAGGACAAACGGTGGTTTGTTTCTTGTTTGCAGTTCAGGATTCTAAACCAGGATTCAGCTCCAGAGGGGTAGCTAGGTCAGCCTGTTGCAAGCAAAATGAAACAGGAGTCCAGTGGCACCTTTAATGTTCACCAAAGGCTCCTCAGTAAATTCAGCATCAAATGACACACGATGCTGGAGATCTGTGAGAGGAGCCCCTGATGGGTAAGTGAGCTGTGAAAAGCAGCTGTGAATGAGGGGCCCAATATAGATGGGACTACTGTGCCATTTCTTCAATCAATGCCCCCCCCCCCCCCCGCTATTAGGAGGAAAAAGACAGGTATAATATGGGTCTCTGTCTCTTTCAACCTACTGGGGCTTCAAACAGCTGGGGTGCATGGCATTTTTTTTATCAGTGTGGTTAGTGGTTAGAGTGTTGGACTAGGGTCTAGGAGACCCAGGTTCAAATTCCCACTCTCACATAAAGGTCATGGGGTGACCTTGAGCCAGCCACGTACTCTCAGTCTAGCCTGCCTCACAGGCTTGTTTTGAGGATAAAACAGAGCAGGGGAGAACCATGTATGCCACCCTGATTTCCTTGGAGGAAAGATGGGATAAGAATCTAATAGATGGAGTGAATGGGCCAGGGAGACAGCAAAGGGACAAAGCATTAACCCCTGCCCCTTCCTAGAGCTATAGCCCTGATTCATATTCCTCATGTGGCTGTTTTTTGCAACTAACTTACTTGTCTGAGGGCCAGTTACAGATCCCCAGCATCACAAGTATTTTGGATTCTAGCAAGATAAAAGGACAGTCCACTTTGCAGAGTACTGGCAAGAGATTAAAGCACAGGAAGTCAAAGGAGTAAACTGACAGTGCTGCGGTCACACACACTAAATAATCCACTTCCAATGCACTTCCAATGCACTTCCCAACTGGATTTTGCCAGTTCACACAAGTAAAATCCAATTGGAAAGTGCACTGAAAGTGGATTATTTAGTGTGTGTGACCGCAGCCTAGAATGAATGAAAGTAAGCACTGGAGCCCTTCAAGGAGTTGGGGGTGAGCAGAGGAGTTGACATGTTCGCTGAAGATAGCGAATTATTTAGGATGGTGGAAATGCCACCTGACTGAAAAGTTCTAAGGCGACCTCTCCAAGCTATGAGATTCAGCATAAAACATGCAGTGATGAACCCTGGGGCAAAAACAATTACCATAGTTACATATACAGTGATGGCATATGAATTGGCTGTGAATATGCAGGAAAGAGATTTTGATGTCATGGACAGCCAAATGAAAAATGTCAACTCAATGTGCCAAGGGGTAAAAGTCATTAATTGCTTGCTAGGGATTATAAAGAAAAGGATTCAAAATAAAATGGCTAGCGTCATAGTGCCTTTATGCATCTATGGTGCAGCCACATTTGGAACCCAATATGAATTTCATGCTGCCACTCATTAACTTGCCAACTCCTGGTTGGGAAATTCCTGGAGATTTTGGGGGGTTGAGCTTACAGCTTGGGGAGAGGAGGGGATCTCACTTATGTGTAATTCCATAGAGTCCAAAACAACCATTTTCTCCAGTGTCTCTCTAGTATGGAGATGGTTGTAATTCTGAGAAATCTCCAGGAATCATCTGGAGGTTGGCAACCCTACCACTCATAAAGAATATAATGTACCCAGACCACTGAAGAAGATCAAAGGGCTGGGGTACCTTCCTTAAAAGATGACAGATTTTTATAGAATTGTGAATTTTTGTGGAGAAAGAAGATTACTGGAGGAAAGATTTATGAAGAGCTATTCGCCATGATAACTAAATGGAACCTCCCCTTTTCAGAGGAAATGGATCTCTTAAAGTCAGTTTCCAGGGGCAGAATAAGTGTTGCCTTCGTGGCAAACCTGTGGGCCTTTTGGCGGGATTTGGTTGGCCATTGCTGAAAACAGGATGCCGGCAGATGCTCAGTCTGATTCAGCAGCACCCTTATTTTAATCTCATGTTCAGACGCTGTTTTTTTAATTTCAAAAGAACATTGATTTGTAAGTACTTCCACACATTCACTGAGACAAGCTTGGATTTTGGGATGGCAGCCATGGTTAATAATAATTGCTGTACAAAACATTTTCTCATTCAATTTTTTAAACTCCTGAATTGCATTATCTCTTTTGTTTGGAGACGTAGATTACAATTTACAGAACCGGCTAATTCATGCAATCAAAGTGAGATAGATGGATTTCCTCTTTGCAATCATCCTTGCAATTGTTTACTGGGCATTTTTTTATTATAAAGTGCGTGTCCAGAGCCTCGGATGAAATTCTGCAAATGCAGCATCTGTGTCTATCTTTCAATTCCGCTGTACAATCCCTTATTGCAAATGCTAATCTCCAAATCCCCTCCTCGATAATTAGCTTCCTTTCTGCTCTTGTCACAAGAGCAGGCACTCCTGTGTGCATCATCATCACAAACGCTCACTCAGCATTAAGAAAACATCAAGGAGCAGACAACTTCATGGTGAATGTCAGGACGAACATTCACACTGTGCTCGTCAGTGTTTGTCTTTCCAGTGCCTTGACAAGAAGTCAGGTTGTGCTGTGTAATGTAATAACTTGCCAGAAACATGAACACTTTATAACAGGGGCATCAAACATGCGGCCTGGGGGCTGGATCAGGCCCCTGGAGGGCTTCTATCAGGCCCGCACTGGAACTGGCCATCTCCTGCTTCCAGTTCTGTGGCTGCTGCTGCATCATAGCTTGCTTGCCAGACTCTCTCAATTGCTCAGCCATTTCATGTTTTCCCCTGGGTCCTAGACTCAGAACTCTGAGCATGAGATTTCTGTGGTGAATGTCAATAAATCAAAAGGAGGGTTTGCAGTTTACAGATACACCCCTGAACAGCATACTCAAGATTGCAACAGTACAGACATTTTGAAGCAGGAATTCAGACCAAGAGGTGTCAGTTATCAGAGACAGTTAAATAAACAAAATATTTCAAGAGTGCTAATGTTTTAAGCATGTTTTTATTTTAAGTTAAAAAAACCTTTGTGTTTGTGTCCTTTATAAAGTTTGTATCTCCGCTACCTGGCATTACATTTTATGACACACACAGTCTGGCCCAACAAGGTCTCATTATGTCAGATCCAGCCCTCATAACAAATGAGTTTGACACCCCTGCTTTATAAAGCCTCTGTGAGAAATGCTATCCCTACCCCACTGGGGAAAAAGCAACCCCCCCCCCCAACCAAATCAGTAAAAATTATTTGGAGCGGAGGCTTCCCTTTGCTTTTATTTGACTGTTTTACCTTAGAGATCACTCTAGGGATGGCTTGTTTGAAATGTGACCCCAATTCAAATGCCTGTTCATGTGGATCATTTACACATGAGAAGTTTTTAGCCACATATACACACCATGCTGCCTTAGACTAAGTCAGACCAGTGGTCTACCCAGGTCAGTACTCTCCTCCACTGTGATTGGCAGTGGGTCTCCAGAGTCTCATGGTAGAGGTCCTTCACCTGATCCTTTTAACTGGAGATGCTGGGGACTGAACCTGCATGTAAAGCAGATTCTCTATTCCTAGCCTAATTGCACCCATAAGGACTGTTTCCACATTAGGAGACAAACTTGAATCAGGAGCACTTGAATGTGTGTTTTTCCTTAAAAATTCTGCTCTGCCAAGAGCTGCTCCCCTGTAGGTAGATGAATCTGTACAGCCAGGCCAACTGCAGTGAAAATTTAGGATTCTGCAAACTCCAGGTGTGCAGGAAAATATTAGTTTGTAAAGAATTAACTTGTTGCTGCCACAATCACCTCCACCTCATCATGGCCATTGGCACTTTCTTCTCTACACCACCATAGGTAAGGCAACCCAAAATGGCATTTGAAATACCATCATGATGTGATGACTGTAGGGCTGCCACAGGTGGGGCCTGGAGATCTCCGGTGGCTCAGTGGTAGAACATCTGCTTGGCATGTAGAAGGTCCCAGGTTCAATTCCTGGTATCTCCAATAAGGATTAGGTTGTAGGTGATGTGAAGGACCTCAGCCTGAGACCTTGGAGAGCTGCCGCCGGTCTGAGTAGACTATACTGACTTTGATGGACCAGTGGTCTGATTCTCTAAGGCAGCTTCATGTGTCCGTGTGTGTCCTAGCTGGGAGTTAGCAACCCTAGATGACCTTGCAAGATTTTGTGAGCCATACAAGACCAGCAGAGCAAACTTAGGGGCTCATCTCAAGACTCTACAGGAGACGCTGGAGAAGACTTGCAAGTGTCACACTTCAGTCATGAAAGAGTTAAATTGTTGTTTGTTTGTGCTAATGTTACCTAGTTAGCTTAGAACCAATTAGGTGTTAGGCACATTTTTCCCCACCAGAGAAGGGGAGGTGTCATTCCTAATTAAGATGAGCTAGGGAATGTCCATTGGCTGATCAGTTTATTGAGTTTGTCAATGCAGTTTGTCACATACAAAAGAGGTGGAGTATTTTTGGGGTAAATATTCTCTTTCATTTTTTCTTTGGTTGTGTGTGCCCTCTCCATCAAGAAGCCAAGATGGAGTTAGGACTAGGAAAGATCAGTTAGAATGTTTTTTTTTTTTGGTAAGAAAGTTTTTATTTTTCAAAACATTAAAATTAATACATTTGTTTTATACAAATCCTTTTTTCCATATTATATAACATTTTGTTCTATTTGTATAGTCTTGCTTTTATCTTGTATTGGTGGTTTCCCACCATATCTGAAGCATAACACATTTTCCACTTTATCCAAAATAGTAATATTTATCTCTATGTTTACATTTCTGGTAACGGTTATATATCTTTAAAATACTTATATACCAATTCTTATTTTCTATATTCTTATATAATTCTAAAAAACAAGTTCATTATCTAATTATCCTTAGTACATTCATATACTCAATTTCTATTCCTTTATGCTATTATAACCATGTATAAATGTAGTTTTTCATGTCCCAATATTTTTCAACATATTCTTTCAAATCCTCCCAATCTTCTAAAAAAGTCTCTGAGTACAGATTATTCAACTTTCTAGTCCATTTATCCATTTCAGCCATATATAACAATTTTTTCAACCATTCCCACACTTCTGGTATTTTTTCATTTTTCCAATTTTGTGCATACACCATTCTTGCTGTTGTAATCATATACCATATTATTGTCCTTTTCTTTACATTTATCTCTTCTAGTTTAAGTCCAAGCAGTAACATTTCAGGCAACTTCTTAAATGTACATTTCAAAAATTTTTCCATTTCTGCATGTATTATAGACCAATAAGTCTTCGCTTTATCACAAGTCCACCACATATGATAGAAAGAACCTTCTTTCTTTTTACATTTCCAACATTTGTTAGACATATTTTGATTAATATTTGCAATTTTTTTTGGTGTCATATACCATCTGTACATCATTTTAAAACAGTTCTCTTTTAGATTATAACATGTAGAAATACTCATTGCATTTTTCCATAAAAATTCCCAAGATTCCATTTCAATGTCTTTGTTTAGGTTTATCGCCCATTTTATCATTTGTTCCTTTACCATTTCATCAGCATTAAACCATTTTAACAATACTTTATACATTTTAGAAATCATTTTTTCCCATCGTCCTCCCAAATTTGTTCTATTTCATTGCTTTTTTCTCTAAAACCAGATTTTTTTATCACTTCTGTACATATCATATATTTGTCTGTACCTTAACCAGCCATAATCAAAGTCCATCTGCTGCTGCTCCTTCAATTTAAAGTCTTTACCATGTCTTGTTAACAGGTCTCTATATTTCAACCAGTCTTGTCCTTTGTAGTGAGATGATGGATTTAAAACTTCTGCAGGTACAATCCACATAGGTATTTCTTCTGGAAAAAAGTTTTTATATCTTGTCCACATATCGATTAATGTTCTTCTCAAATAATGATGCTTAAACATATTGTCCATTTTTGTTTTACCATAATACAGATATGCGTGCCACCCAAACCTACAGTCATGACCTTCCAGGGACAATAACTTTCTGTCTTGTAACATAGTCCATGTCCCTATCCAAGTCAAACATACTGCATCATGATATAGCCTTAAGTTTGGTAACTGAAACCCACCTCTCTCTTTAGCATCACACATTATTTTCATCTTAATTCTTGGTTTTTTCCCTCCCCACACAAACTTAGTCAATTCCTTCTGCCAGCATTTGAATGTTTTTACATCTTTCACAATTGGAATAGTTTGAAACAGAAACATTATTCTTGGTAACACATTCATTTTAACCACTGCAATTCTACCCAGCAGTGACAAATTTAATACATTCCACCTTTTAATATCTTGCATAACTTGCTGCCATAATTTCTCATAATTATTCTTATACAAATCAATGTTTTTCATTGTTAGGTTTACACCTAGATATTTTGTCTTTTTCACCACTTCACATTCTATAAGATTTTGTAATTCAATTTGCTTATTATTTGGCATATTTTTACACATCACTTTCGATTTGTTCTTATTTACATAAAACCCAGCCAAATCACCAAACTCTCTTACTTTCTGCAACAAATATGGTAGTGTAGTCATAGGGTCTTCAGCTATAAACATCACGTCATCTGCAAAGGCTCTATATTTAAAAGAGAAACCTTTTATTGTTAAGCCTTTAATTTCTTTATCTTCTTTCAAATTTAGTAACAAGACTTCCAAAATCCAAATAAATAGCAACGGCGAGAGTGGGCATCCTAGTCGTGTTCCTTTTTCCACTTTAAAGTAATCCGTTTTTTCAGTATTAATTATTAAAGAGGATTTCTGTTCTCTATATATTGACTTAATAAGATTAAGCATATAGTCTCCAATTTCAAGATGTTCCAACACTTCAAACATAAAATCCCAATTTAAATTGTCAAACGCTTTTTCCGCGTCTAAAAAAAGAAAGCCCACTTCCTTCTCCGGATGTTTATCATAGTACTCTATAGCATCCACTACTACTCTTATATTGTCTCTTATTTGGCGATTAGGTAAAAATCCTGCTTGTTCTGTCTGTATAGTCTCTTTAAGATGTTCCTTAAGCCTATCAGCTATAATCTTGGCAAAAATCTTATAGTCATTGTTTAACAAAGAAATTGGTCTATAATTTTTAACATTGGTTAAATCTTGACCTTCTTTCGGAATGAGTGAAATGGTTGCTTCTTTCCAAGTCTCCGGGACCTCACCTGTCACTCCTATGTCATTCATTAATAGCAATAACACTGGTGAGATCGAATCCTGTAGTGATTTACAAAACTTAGATGTAAATCCATCTGATCCAGGTGCTTTCCCTAATTTTGAATCATTTATTGCATTTTTAATCTCTTGTAGTGACATTGGGCAGTTAAGTAGTTCTTTGATTTTCTCCGTTGGTTTTGGTAATTTTAATGACTGTAGGTATTCTTTAATCCTTCTTCTGTCTTTATTTTCCTTCTTAAAAAGCTTTGCATAATATTTAAAAAATTCTCTTTTTATTCCCTTATTGTCTATTATCTCAATATTGTCCCGTATCACTTTAGTAATAAATTTATTTTCACGTTTTTTCTTTAATTGCCATGCTAAGTACTTTCCAGGTTTATTTGCACCTTCAAATGCTTTTTGTTGCAATTTTTTCAGGTTCCAGTAAGTCTCTTGATTCAAAATAGCTTTTGCTTGGTCTTGTAACATCCAAATTTCCTTTTGCAGTTTCTTTTTTCTGGTCTGTTCTTCAGTTCCTTTTCTTTTATTTTAATGGCTTGTACAATGTTTTCATATTGTTCTCTTTTCTTTTTATTGTCTTTAGTGTTCAATGATATCAATAATCCTCTCATAACTGCTTTGTACGCATCCCACACAGTTTGAATTTTTACTTCTTTTTGTATGTTCGCTTGAAAATATAAATCTGTCTCTTCATGTAATTTTTTAACTATTTCTTGGTTATCTAATAAGTCCTCATTTATTCTCCATCTCCCTTGCCTTTTTATTTGCCCAGAAGTCCATAGACAAGGATTGTGGTCTGAGATTATTCTAGGTAGAATTTCAACTTTTTTTGTCTTAAATGTTAGATTAATAGACATCCAGATCATATCAATTCTTGAATGTGAATCATGTCTGTTAGAGTAAAAAGTATAGTCTTTCCCTTGTGGGTTAACCTTCCTCCAAATATCCTCCAGCTTTTCCTATTTTATCAGTTCAAAAATTTTTTTTGGAAGTTTCCCTAGTGTGTCGTCTTTTCTCTTTGAGCGCCTATCTATGTTATTATTCACAGTCCCATTAAAGTCTCCCAACATTATGATTTGTTCATAGTTTACACTGTCCAGTTCCATTTGTAGTTCTTTAAAAAAGATTTCTTTAGCTCCATTGGGGGCGTAAATATTTACAATCAAAGTCTTCTGTCCGTGTAACAGAATTTCAATAGCTAAGTATCTTCCTTCTTTATCTTTAAATATTAGTTTAGGTTCCAAGTCTTTTTTGGCATATGTTACCACTCCATTCTTTTTATTACTTGCCAATGAAAAAAATTCTTCTCCCAACTTTTTTCTTATTAAATATTTGTAGTCTTGTTTCTTAAGATGGGCCTCTTGTATACAAACTATACTACATTTTTGTTTCTCCAGCCAGTGTCCTACCATTCTACGTTTTTGGGGTGAATTAAGTCCATTTACATTCCATGAGAGTACTTTGTAATCCATCTTGTTGTAGTCTTAAATATCACCAAATTCTTCCTTGTTCTCACCAACAAAGGCGTACATTTCTGCTGAATTTTTAATCACCATTCTGTTGTTACCATAATAAAAACTCAGTCCTTGTGGTATTTCCCAACGAAATCTTATTTTTTTCTCTTTCAGTTTGTCTGTCAGACGCTTGAATTTTTTCCTGTCTTGCAAAATTGCTCTGGGCAATTCTTTCATTACGATAACTTTTTTTCCACCTATTTCAAAAGAGTCTGTAAAACATTTCTTGTAGATTTGTTCTTTTGTTCTCTTCATTGTAAATTGAACTACCACGTCCCTTGGTATATTTTTGTCTCTCGCGTATGTAGAGTTGACTCTAAACAAGATCCATATGTTCTTTAACAACTTCCTCTTCCTCTTGTAAAAAATCTGCTAATGCTTCTTGCATTCTTGTAAAAATGTCTTCACCTAATTTTTCCTCTATACCTCTAAATCTCAGATGGTTTTGCATGTCTCTATAGTGCATCATCTTTTCCATTCTGTCATTTTCCTTCATTGTTTTTTGAGTATTTTCTTCCAGTTCTTTTACTTTAATTTCTATGTCTTGTGTTCTAGTGGTTAACTTTTGTAATTCAGCTTTTAAATCTTTAATTTTGTAATTCAGCTTTTAAATCTATAAAATTTTTGTCTGCTTGTGCAGCTATACCATTCATTTTAACATTTACCTCTCCTATAGCGTCTAACATTTTTTTTTCCATTGCTTCCATAACAGCTAGTAATTCTTTTTCTTTTTTTGCTGCCATTGTAGGAGAGGACTATGTAGCTGCTCTCGATCTTGGCCCGCAATCCGTCTTGTCTCTTTAAAAAAGATCGATTTTATTTTATTTTCCAAATCAAACACCGTTTAGTGTAATCACACAAGCTAGTCTTGCCAAGTCAAATTTTGTTGGTTTCAGCCTTCTAAGTTATATAGTTTATGAGATATTACTGTTTAAAAATTTTATAAATCCAAAATGGCGGGCGCAACTTCTCTATGGTTTGTGTCAAAGGTTATAGTCTTTTTACCTTGCTTCTGGCTTGCTGTAGTTTCCTTTTGTCCCTTCCTCTTGCTTACTTGTCTGCTCTCCGCACGTCACTTCCTGTTGTAGTCCTTTTGGTCCGGCAGTTTTTACAGTCCCCTTTGCTCTCTTCCGGTTCTTCTCCGCTTCCCTTCTTGTCTGCTCCTCAAGCCGTCACTTCCTGTCTCAGTCCTCACAGCTTGGTCTCGCGATGCTTGCTTCCCTCCTCCCCTCTTTGTCTCGCGATGCTTGGCTCCCCCTCCCGACTCTTCTTAACCGCAGGAATGTTAAACAACTTGTTTTTTTGGCTTTTTAAGTTCAAATTCAGCTTTTTAACGTTTCAAAACTGCACTCATCCAATCTGCAACAGTCTATTGCTTCACCAGATCTGCTTTTCGTCTTTCAAAACACGGTAATGGTAAGGCAAAAAGTTTTTTTCCGTTACCTTATGTTGTTACTTCTCTTCAGATGTGGTCCCAACGTTTAAACTTTGTCTTCTTTGTTAAGGAATCAGGGGAATTGGAGATTTTATGCTGATTAATCAGCCCAGCTCGGCTCCTTAGAGATACTTGCAAAAATCTTCTTCGGCTGCAGTGCTCAAGGTGTTGTAAAAGTCTCCTCCGAGGCTTTTCCTTCACCGAGCTTGCTCAAACCTGGATTATATTGCTTGCTGGTCCTCACACTACTTGTGTGAGGTTGCGTCAGGTGGATTTATCCACCCAAGCTGTCAAGAAGAGCCGCTGTCCGCCCTGCGCATTTGCAAAGCGTGTCAGACCTCCATTCCTCCGACCGGAAACCCCCTAAACATCAGTTAGAATGTTTATTATTATTTTTTCTTCCATGTAACCCTTCCTAATTTTCTTATTTAGTAAACTTTTATTGGAAGCTAATCACACACATCTCTGCCTGCTTTATTTTTCCATTATGCCACATATGCTCTGCAAAGCGTATCCAGCGTATTTCCTCATAACACTACATGAAAAACACAATTTGCACAAGCTGCAGCTCTTGAATTTAAAATCTGAAAAACCACACTGTCTGAACATTCAAATGAGGAATTTTGGCTAACTCCAAGTATTTCTGAATAAATGTTCCAGCCCTTCCAATAATCATACCTGGCATAATAGCATCATCTGGCTCAGGACTAACCATGTGCCAGTTGTTGAAACAGCCCTTTTTGCAGACTCACTGCAGAACATTCTAAGCAACCCAGCAGTGTTCAGAAGCAGGAAGTCTGAACCAGTGCATGAGACACCTCCAGATCTTTGGTGGAGGAAGGGCTGTCTAATTAAATAAGGGGTTTAACAGGAATGTGCCGACGCAGAGGGCTGCTCTTTTCACATCAGCAGTTTCTGCACTTGCAGGCAAGTTCAAGATTCACAGACAGCACATCCTCTTTTGAGAACAGACTGTAATTTCTAATATAATTGGCCAATAAATAAACACATTAATGAACAGTTTAATTTACAGGATAAGCGATCATACCCCACTTCCACTACAAAAGATCGCTGTGTTTGTATTTTGCCCTGGTGCAGAGCGAAGCCACAGCTCTTTCTCCAGACGGCTTGCAAGCGAGGAGCCCTGCAGGGGTTCCTCTTTATGATTTAAATAAGTTTCCTTGCATGGCAATTTGGGCGCATTCACGCCAGCGCTGTATTTTTATTCAGCAATTATCATTTCTATTCCCCATCACCATCATTTTATCATTATTAAATATTCATTCACAAGACGTTTCTCTCCCAAGACTCACCATACAGCTAGGTTGCGACCCATCCTGCAGCAGAAAATGGAAATCAAGTTCTTCCCCCCTCCACCTGCTGTTGAAGGAGTTGTGATGGGTTCCCAAAACCTGTTCCTCAGATTTTAGATATGCCTAAATGCTATGTGTGAAGGTCACAGCCAGTTTGCTTTCTTCTGTTTTCATCTTAACCCACCCTAAGGTGATATTATGACATTTGCCCCCTTGGAACAGATAAACAGATGCCTATGTGTTTTCCCCTGCAAGCCCAATCACAGAGTGAAAACACAGCTTTGGTTGCAGCCTGCTTGCAAGCTAGGAGCACCCCTGTAGGGCTTGATCTTTATTATTTAAATAAGTTTCCTTGCATGGCAGATTGGGTAGCTTTTTGGGGGGGGGACGGGAAGCAGGGACAATCTGGATTAGGAAAACAGCATGAAGGAAAAAAGTTTAAATGCTCTTCTTCCGCAGTGCCATTTAAAAATACATGAGACATTCTGATAATGGATACGGTCTGGTTTAGTAGGAAGACGAAGAAGAAATGAAATGTTTTAAGCATGTGTTTATAGGGTTGCCAGGTCTGGATTGGAGATTTGGGGGCTGGGATGTGGGGAAGAGAGAGACCTCACTGGTATATAATGCCATAGAGCCCACTCTCCAAAGCAGCCATTTTCTCCAGGGGAACTGATCTCTGTTTACTGGGGATCTAGGGTTGGCAGGTCTTACCTTGCTGCCAGTGGGGGCTATCTTCTCCCCTCTCTGGGAGCTTCTGCACATGTGTGAAGTACTTGCCTTGTGATGACAACACCCGGAAATGACATCATCAGGCCACTGATGTTGCATGCTGACAATCTAGGTTTTGGGGGAATCTCTGTGGTTTTGAGCCCAAATTTACCATGGAGTTTTGCCCAAAACCTAGAGTGCTGCCCTGTGATTTTGGTGGCATGATGACATCACTTCTGAATGGCATTGTTACGCTGTGTTTGGGGGCATTTGCAGGTGGGGTTTCCCCCCCCACCAGCCAGCTGGCCAGTGGTGGGGAGGAGCCTGCAAAAGCAGGGAAACCCTGCCCAAACTGGGGGGGCTGGCAACCCTGTGGGGATTAGTTGTAATACTGGGCAGCACCTGGAGGTTGGCAACCCTATGTGTTTTGGTTATGCAAAACAGCACTCCCTCTTCTGCTCCCCCTCTAGATTAGTGCCCAGCCCCAGGGGTTTCCCACTTTGAAAGTGGAATTTTATATCAGCATATGACTTTGTAAATAATTTTGTTGTTGTTGCCCAGTTGTTTCAGTAAATACATGAGGTTAGAAAGAATATTTTATTTATTTAGATTTTAATATCCCATTTTCCTCCAGATCTGGGACCCAAAGCAGCTTAAAATATCATTATACCCTTCGCTGTTTCATACTCATACAACAATCCTGTGAGGCAAGTTAGGTCAGAGGGACTGACTGGCCCAAGGTCACCAAGCAAGCAAGTATGGCGGAGTGGGAATTTGAACCTGGGTCTCCCAGATTCTAGTCTGGTACTCTAACCGTTGCACCTCACTTGCTCTAAACAGCTGAATGCTACTATGCATAAGGTTGGCCAATACTGGAAGATCATTGGATGCCAAATCCCTGGGTTAGATACCACATATTTGTGAAAGATGAATGGATCCAGGGAATAGCTGGAGGATATTTACTATCTAAATTCACATAAGAGAATGCAGGGAAGTGGGATTAAAGGAGAATATTTCAGCTGTAGAGTGACATCAGGCATAGCCAGATAAGAGTGAGCAGCCTTGCAGCCCCCCTCCCAGTGTGCATTAATTACCACAGATGGAGGGGAGGGCCAACAGAATACTACAGATTTCATGAACTCTTTCATTCTGCCACATATTTGCAGAGCATCTGAGGAACCTGGACATTGTGGGAATCACATCTTCCTTGATGGCTAGTTTTCCCAGACACCGTACATATGCAGGAATACTGAAGGCCTTCAAACACATGAAGCTGCTTTATACTGAGTTAGACCACTGGTCAATCAAGGTCAGTCCTGTCTACTCTAGACAGGCAGCAGCTCTCTAGGTTCTTAGGCAGAAGTCTATCAAATCACTTACTACCCAATCCTTTTATCTGGAGGTGCCTGGGAATGAACATGTGACTTTGTGCACGCAAAGCAGAAGTTCTAACGCTGAGCCATGGTCCCTTTTCTTGTCAATGCCTCCAGCAAGTGCAATGCAAATTGGACATTTCCCTCTAGTCACTTGGCTCCAGCAGAACGTGTCCATAGGTGGCAAGATTTCCACCTGTGAGACAAGAAAGTCATACTCAATGGGTGGAAGTCATGCTAAAACAAGACAATAAAATAAAAACACAATAAATGTAGTTGAAGGGCTGCCAAGCCCCTGGTGGGAACAGGGAGTCACCTGCCCCCGGGGTCCCATGACCCGCTGCCATACAAAGTGGTGGAAAGGAAATTTTTTTAAAAAACAACTGCTGTGCCAGAAGTTCTTACCAGAAGTGAGGAAGGGTAGTTCTAGGACAAAAGGTAGAGCTACTACTCTGTCACTTCTGGGTATTTTTTTCCAGAAGTGATGTAACACTGCATGCAATGCCACACCTCCTTCCAATGGTCCCAACCTATAACCCTCCTGCCAGTTGCCAGGCACTGCCAGTTGCCAGCCACTGCCTGGCAACCCTTCCAGCTGTCCTTCATGCTGCTGGTGAGAAACACAGAGGGAAGCACTGGGGAGGGGGACCTCTTTGAACTAGCCTTGGTCTCCAGAGGGAATGCCATGAAGGTGGATAGACAAATGCTGCTTAAAAGAACAGCATGCTGAAACCCACAGAAAGTGAGTGGGCTGATGTGCCTAATATTTGGGAGTTTCTCATTTTGCCTCTCAATTAATCTTTCTCCTTTTTTTGAAGCTCTCTCTGGGAGCTGCATATAGAAGGATTAAAAAGGAAATGGTAATGAGCAAGCCAGTTATGGAAACAGCAGGTTAAAAAGTAATTATGCTGGGAAGAAGCACGTTGACACAAAACAGGAACTGGATCTTTGATCCCGATTACAAGCTTAAGTAAGCAGAAAGAATAGAGAGTTCAGACTTAATCTTGGCCTTGTGTACTCTGATTAAACCCCCATAAAATAAAGAGGAACTCTATTATTTTTTTGCCTGAATAAAAGCAGACTTTATATTAGAACTTAGTCACAGCAACTGTGCCAGTTCAGCTGCACGTCCCAGAGCTGCAGCGCTAGCATGGCCTCCTTGCGTATGACATTGCTCCAGCTGTCCTGGGTTAGACTGTTTTTGGTAGTAAAGGCTTCCCTTGCTCGAAAGCCAGTCAGATCCAACTCTAAGGGGCAGTGCAGTGCTCATCTCTGTTTCCAAGCCAAAGAGCCAGGGCTGTCCAAAGACTTCTCCGTGGTCATGTGGCCAGCATGACTAAATGCCAAGGATCACTGTTTCTGCTGTTGCCTTTTGGAGAAATCTGGAGTACTTCTTAAGCATTTTCTTAGGATGAATTATTTCCCAGGTTCTACTTCCCTTCTGAGGGTACCCCAACAAGATCTTCAGGGTATTAGCCTTTGAGGGTCAAATCTCCCTTTACCAAAAACAAGCTTGTATTTGATGAAGGGAGCTTTGACTCTTGAAAGCTCATAACTCCCAAATATTGTCGGTTTCTAAGGTGCTACTGGAATCATGTCTAGCTGTTCTACTACAGACCACCATGCCTACCCTCTGAAACTGTCCCTTTAAGAGAGGCTTATGTTTTAAATCAATAATTGAAGCTTTTAAGGGCATGGAGGTAAATAAGATTCTATTAAGCCTCTATTAAAAGGACAAAACATTTTACTCCAGGGAGCTGGCAACCCTAAAGCTACCCAATCCTAATCTCATATGCTAAGTGCCACTATGTCACAGTTTCCCTCCATACATACAGGGATTTCTGGGTTTAAAATGGTTGTACAGCAGGTAAAAATTCAACAGACAAATGTTTTCTTGATATTGTTATTTTATAGCTTCTGAAGAGCAAAGCTGCAGAGTTCCTGATCATATTATGATATCCCAGGGACAAGCAATAAAATGTAAATGTATATTTAAGTATTGCACATGTTTTGCCACAGCTATTGGTTCATTAATTTCTCTCAAAATCTTTCAGCTTGCCCCTCCCCCAGCTTTATTCATCCATTTAGGGGGCGTAGTACAGCACCAGCATCTGTGCGGAGCTCTTTGCACACAAAATGCATAGAAAACTTGCATGCCAGGGGAAAGTCTAAGCTGAAGCTCTTCTCCCTGATGTATAGTTTTCTATGTGCAGAAGGCTATATTTGTTTTATTTATTGACTTCATTTATACCCTCACGTTGCTCCCAGGTTCTCTACTCCTCCATTTTATCCCCACAACAACTGTATGAGGTAGGTTAGTCTGAGCATTTGTGATTGGGCCAAGGTCACTCAACAATGTTCCATGGCAGAATGGAAATTTGAACCTGGATCTCCCAGATCCTAGTCTTACATTCTAACTGCTACACCACACTGATTCTATTTGTTGTGTCTTTTTTGAATATGAACTAGTGTTCCACTTTGAACGTGAAAGTGGCATAGTCCAGATCTAGGGTAACATCCGTGACAACTAGAGCTGAGAATCTTGTGGCTCCTTAAAGCCTAGCAAATCTTGTAGCTTTGTAGTTTCACTTTTCTAAATTTGAAAAATCTAAGATCTCTAACATTGTGTTTATGTTTGACACAATATACCGTTCACTCCTATGCAGTTACTTTCAGTCAAAATCCATTGAAATCAATGAAATAATTAGAAAGGAGTAAATCTGCATAGGATTACACAGAGAGTCTAGCAAATTATATTTTATACAGTATAAAAGGGGCATAATGAGACACAATCTGTTGAAAGCTAAGCGTTTCAAAATCCCCATTGTCCTGAAAGAGAAACAGCAAATGCTTAACTCTACCACTGAAATCACTGGGAGAATTTTCATGGAATCCTAACCATGTTTACTCAGAAGTAACCGTCAGTGAGCTCAATGGCATTTACTTGCAGGTAAATAAGCATAGCCTTGCTACCTTAAAGCACTTAACAATAATGAAATATCTGTGGTCACCAGGGCTGTTCAAAAGCTACAAATGCAAGGCAGACACCCTGTCTGCATACCACCCTTTGAGGGACTCTCTGCTTTCAATCTCTCCAGCCTTTCCGCCCCCCCCCCCTGCCATGACCCCCCCATCTCTTTTTCACTTATTTTTAGAAAAATCAATCCTGCCACTATCCAGGGCTGCCAACAGCCACCTTGGGCCCCTAGACAACAATAACACCTGCCCCTCCCCCCATATGACCCTAATCCAAATAAAATCTAGTTATAAAATAAATCACTTGCCTGGCTGTTACTATCTATATATCTAATTCCCAAGTGCCCCCCCCCCCCGCGTGTGGATACTTAAATCCGCGCAGGGGGGCACTTGGAGGGCAGAGGGGGGGTTCTGCAGGTGGGGGTGATCCCCCCCCCACCTGCAGAAAAATCCCAAAACTTAAAAAAACTTCTCAGGGGATACTGAAATCCCCCGAAAAGTAAAAGAGCGTCCCCTGCGCATGCGCGGGGAACACTCTCGGAACAGCAGCAGCCCCGGCGAGAGTCGCCGAGGTGAGCAGCCAGCCCGTGGAGGAGGGGGAAGGGGGCGAGCGGCGGGCCTGGCGAGAGCCACCGAGCCCCGCCAGGAATCTTGGGGGGGAAGAAGGGGGCAGAGGAAGGGGGGGAAGGGGGCAGAGGAAGGAGGAGCAACTGGGGAGAGCCGCCATCGGGGTAAGTAAGGGGGGAAGGAAGGAGGGAGACGGGGACAGCGGGCAGAGGGACGCGGGAAGCGGGCAAGATGCTCCACCTGGAGGAAGATGCCGGGCTGCGCTGGATCCCACCCGGGGCTTTGCCACCGCTGCCCGGAGCCTCCCTCCCGCTGGCCGGGCCACGGGGGATGGGAGGGGAGAGAATACCCACCTGCCCGGAGACCTGGGTGGCGGGACAGGGCCGGACACACCCTCCGCCTTCCCCGCCGCGGCTGGGGGGGGGAAGGGGGCAGAGGAAGGAGGAGCACCTGTTAGCTTCTCCCCCCCCCCCGCGAATATCGCGCCCCCCCTTGTGCATCTATAATAACAAAAAAATCCAGGTCCATTTGTGGCAACCATAACTCATCAGAAAATAAAACTAGGAATCTCAAAACTGGCCACCAGCTTCAGGATAATCATGGAAGTTCCAGGGGCAAAAATGAAAGGCATTGGAATATCCCGGCCCAGGTTATCTTCAGGCCCTCTCCCCCATGCTATTTGCCACAGAAGTGGGAAGAAGGAGGAGGGAAGTGTGGAAAAGAGAAGAAATGAATGGAAATACTTTTTCTAAAGAAATGTGCTATCACAAACTAACAAGGTTGTCCCCTTGCAAGATCTGACTGTGCAGACAAAACTATGAAGCTGGATGGAATTAAAAGAAGAGGGAAGTGATAGGGAGCTGAAGATAATGACCTTGTTAGGAGACTGCATCATGGCAATTAACTGTAACAGCCACAGCTGGCTGGTCTTGCCTTGCTTCAATGCTGACTTAGTTGATGGGTTTAGCAGCATCTGATAGGCAAGGCAAGGACTTGCCTCAGTCTAGTAACAAACTTTAAGAAAGGCAGGGCTAGCACATAGAACTACTGCTGTTTATTGTGTTGTGGCTTCCCTGCACCCCTAGTGGCTGCAGTGTAGAACTGCATTAGTAGTTAAAAAAACTGAAATGCATTCCATGGATGCAAGGACCCTACAGCTGACTCAGGCCCTGGCAATTTTGTCCCCCAGTCCCCAACTCTCAGCACACCTTGAACTGTCTACCCCCACAGTCAGTAGAAGCAAACAAAGGAATCTGATTGGTTGACTGTAAAAGTCCAGTTTTACAGGTTTCTTCAGTCAAGCCAATAGGATGTGAGCATTCTGCCTGGCTAATGAGTGGTGGATCTGATTATTCTCAAACCTTGCTGGCTGTGATGGAGAACAAGTGGACAGGGGTATTGCCACTTTATCAAGCTGCAGGGAAAGAAAGAGTGCATGCATGGAGCTTGGCCACAGTGGTTGTAGACTTACTTAGTTATAAAATACAGGCCATTTATATGCCAAGGATTTTATCAGTTTGTTTACTGGACAGAAAGGGACTATCCAGTTCAAAACTGGACACCTGGCAACCCTATATGCATGTACATATGCAAAGAACATGAGGTCAGCATATTGCTATCCTTCCGCTGCCCTCCCCGCCATGGCCTATCCAGATAGTAAATTTTGAATTAGATACATTGAGTTTGATTATACATTCAATTAAACAGTCTTCATTTACCAAACAGTAATTGTTGTAACCAGTTCATAGATATAACTTGCTTTGGAAGTTGCTGCAGCACAGGCTATCATAAAGCAAGCAGTGAACTGTCTGTCTTGTCTAATAACGGGAGAACAGAGGATCAGGAAGTGACTCTTGGCGTGAGAATAAGAGTATTTCAGGTCTTCTTCTTTTGGAGGACATGCACCAGTGCAAGAATGTTTTCTGTTAAACATATGGTGCTATTTTACATGGAGAGAGACCACCAGCCTATCAAAATTCAGATCGGGCCTAGCTACACATTATGTTTTCCCCAGGGTTGTCTCTGGGGTGAGGCAAATTCTGAAGTTTTATATTTCCCAGACATATGCAGGCCTGATTAGGATCACGGCTGTAGCCAGGAATTTGCATTGTGGGGGGAATTTTTTTTCTTGTGGGGCACCTATTATGCTTAAAAATAATCAATAACTGGAGATTTTGGGATTGGAACCTGAGGAGCACAGGGTTTAAGGAGGAGAAGGGAGGGACTTCAATGGAATATAATGGGGATCTCCAGACACCACCTGGAGATAAGGAACCCCAGGAGAGAGAGTTTGGCTTCCCCCACCATCACCAAACCCCCCTCCCTGCCATGGAAAGTTATGAGAGAGAGAGAGAGAGAGAGAGAGAGAGAGAGAGAGAGAGAGAGAGATTGGCTTCCCACCACCATCACCATGCCCCCCTCTCTTTCCTTCCCCAGCCCCCGCCAGCAGTGGGAGGCTGGGAAAGGAAACAAAAGCTGCCCTGCCCCTTCTGGTCAGTTTCACTCCCGCCTCAGCTGTTAAACCTAACAGCTGATCCCTGGAGAATGAAACTGACCAGAAGTTGCAGGGTGCTTCACTTTCTTTCTCCTGCCTCTTGGCTGTGGGGATGTGCACTGGGGGTGGGGGTGTCTGGCATTATCAGGTAGTGGGGCAGGGCTCATGGGTGGGGGCCCCTGCCCCACTGTGGCTACAGGCCTGATTAGGATTGTGACCATGGCATATGAAGAGTGGGGGCTTAGATCAGGGGCTATATTTGCCCTTCTAAGGGCAGTACATATTCTGATGTGCTCCATGTTTCTTTTTCATGACAGGACAGCACTATCCCAGGGCTATTTCAGGTCAGGACGACGGTGTGAGGGCAAGCTCTCATCCATGATATCTATCTGCACCGTGATAATCTGATTTTCGCCCATATGCATATGGTATTGGCAGAGTGTAGATATGCAGTAAAGCGGAGCACAAGCTGTTTAAAGAATAAAGTTGGTTTATTAAGAAGAGAACAAACTCTGTAAGAAAGAGAGGAGTGAGAAAGGGAAGTCTAGCTGTCTAGCTGGGAGAGAGTGAGTAAGCCAACAGTTCTCAGCAGGAGCAGGAAGGAGATCTAACTGAGCCAATCAGGAGACAGGAAGGAAACTATTTGAAAATAGTAAGAAGTTCCTAATCTCACCATGCTAACTAGTTGGCCCCTCTGCTGCCCCCTGCAAGATGTTCTTGTCATTTTCTCTATCTATATATGATAGACCTTGCATATTCCAACACATGGGAAGCATGGAACTTCAGAATATGTCTCTTCACCCATCTCAGGGACATCCTCAGGAAGAATTTTCCCTCTAGGAAATGTAAAATGTAGTTATGGTTGCCAACATGTCTGGAGAAAACTATCCTAAACTATGTTAACTTTTTTCCTCCCATAGAGAACAACGGAGGGAATGGGGGCAACCTGTTTGGGGGACCGTAGAATTGGACCTCCTGGTCCAATCTTCTTGAAACTTGGTGGGTATTTCGAGAAAATGCCCCAGCAGCTACCCTGCATGTTTGGAGCCTCTCCTTCAAACCCCCTCCCCTCCAGTTGCTTTTAAAGTTGCCACTGAATTTCGGCGGCAATTCGGCAACAGGCAGAATCAGATTAGAGAATCTGATTCGGCCGGTGGCTGCCCTAGTGGCCACTCCTGACCTGGCGGAGCTTTGCTACACTCGCTCCGGCCCCAACGGACCCCTGGGTTTACCATTGCCTTCTTCTACACAGTACTAACTTGGGTTAGCTGAAGTGGCACTGCTGTTGTCTATGATGGACCCTCTGCCAGTGTCACCTTCTACTACTACTGAGAGATGGCTTAGTAGGATACTACGGGTGATAGTATCATAGGGCACTGAGAGATCCAGCAGAACTTGGAGGGTCACATTCTTCCTGTCTAGTTCTCAGGAGAGCTCATCAACCAATGTGACCAAAGCAGTCTCTGTTCCAAAACTTGGCCTGAAGCCAGATTGAAATGGGTCCAGAAAAAACAGTCTCTTCAAAGAACCCCTGAAGCTGAGATGCAACTACCTGCTCTAGCACCTTACCCAGTAATGGAAGATCAGAAACTGACCAGAAATTTTCTAACGAAATAGGAGTCAGGGATGGTTTTTTTCCATAACAGATCCAGTCACTGCCTCCTAAATCATGGGTGGTGCAACTCCAGCTCTCAAGGAAGCATTTACCACTCCCCTTACCCATTCTGCCAGTCTCCCTCTGGCAGCTTTTATATGCCAATAAGGCCAAGGGTCAAGAACACAGGTGGTAAGTCTCACCTGTCCAAGGATCTTGTCCACATACTTGGGATCCACAAGCTGAAAAGCATCCATAAAAACCAGACAAGCAGATCCCAAAGGTACATCATCTGGACATGCATCCATGCCAGTACCTAACCCAGAGACGATATGAGCAATTTAGTGGCAGATTCACTGTTGTATGGTCAGAGTCCAAACACTTGGGGCTGTGATGTAAAGTCCCTGAACCACATGAAACACCACAGATGGATGATTACTTGCAGACACAATGATGGTGGAGAAATATTGCCTTTTTGCCATCATCATTGCCACAGAATTAGGCTCCAAAGTGGGCTCTGTGCTGTGTTCAGTCAGTCTCACTTTGAGTTTTCCACCAGAGGTGCTCGAGCCATTGTCTCTCCTGTTTCACTGCCATCAGCTCCCCAGTGAACCAGGGAGATTACCTGGATCTGACTAGGGGGGAGAGGGTGCTTAGGGGCGATTGTAGTTAGGCCCTGTCAGTATTGCATACTGTGACTGGCAACAGTTCTCCTGTGTCTCCAGCAGTGAAGGGCTGTTCCCAACACATTCTACTTAGGTGGACATGCCATAGATTGAGCTATGCTTTATCACATCAGGCTGCCAACAGGCTTGAAGAAAAGATGCTACGTCCCTCTCATGGAGACTGACTGTGTGGAAATGAGCAGCTGAAGCTCTGCAAGGCAGAGAGGTAACATTACCTAGTAAATCGCATCCTTATTAATCCTCTATTAATGTGAGAGGACATTTTTTCCCCTCTCCAGTCCATTGGCAACTCCAGTCAGTTGGCAAGCTCTGCTTGATACTATCCACTTTCCCCAGGACTGGGATACCACCCTTAACTAAAATGGAGCAAGAGTTTATTGCACAGTTCCCAACATAAAACTAATCCAGAGGAAATCCACATAGTCCATTACACAAATCCCCAAAGGCAATTAGCAATAAAAGCTGCTTAGGCTTCCTTGGTTATCATAGTTGTATTGCTATATCCTGTTTATTTGACCTTGTTATTACTGTTCCCACCCAATCACGTGCAAGGCTTTTAAATATACCCGACCAGCCTTTTCATTGCACCATGCATTTCCTTCCTTGGGAAGTAATTCCAGGTGTCTGGAGCTGGCTGCTAACTAGTAGCCTTGTCAGGAGCCAGCTGTGGTGTAGTGGTTAAGAGCAGCAGATTCTAATCTGGAGAACCAGGTTTGATTCCCCATGCCTCCACATGAAGTAAGCTAGGTCACCTTGGGTCAGCCACAGTTCTCTCAGAGCACTCTCAGCCCCACCTACATCACAGGGTGTCTGTTGTAAGAAGAGGGTGATTGGAAGCCACGCTGAGACTCCTTCTGGTAGTGAAGGGCAAGGTATAAAACCAATTCTTCTTCAGCTAGCAGGAAAAGATAAAAAAGGAAGGAGGAGAGCCACAGTTTAGTGAAGGTTTGTAATTAAGCGTTGCAACTCTGAGAGCAGCACTCTACCCTTAACTTTCCTGATGCAGGAGGAGGCAAGGTAGCTAGGTAAACTAGGTTCTTACTGGAAACCTGAACATGGGAGTGCTTGGCAGGGGTATATATCTTTAAACATTCAGGGCATAAGTTGTCATGGCCCCTACAAAAGTATGCACCCCCCTGGAAAAGAATGCCAAAAAAGACTCCCCGAATGTTTAAGTTTGCTTTGTGTGTACAATGAATTGCAAAATGTTTATTGTGCATACAAAAGTAGCATGAAGTGGAAGACTTCCACATGCAGTGACTACTGGCCCAGGGGTCCCCTGTGCTACTGTTGACCAGAACACTTATATGATTTGAAAATGTCTCTCTGCATATTTTGTATGTTGCATTAATACGATAAGAGATTTCCAGGTAGGGTTTGTGGAAGCACAGTAAAGGCAAATAGGAGATAAAGAACACTGGAGGATATGTGGGATAAAATGACACAATTAATGGCTCTTGAGGTTTTTAGAAACAGTCATACAGAAATTTTGCAGGCCAGACTCCATTTAAAGGCACAGCAAACATGCCAGGGCATTTTTTTAAAAGTTCCCACCCCTAGGTATTTTCCTGAATGTTGAAAGTCAAGTCCAGAAATTTATGGGGCACTTCCCTCTTTACTAAGCTGCAGACAGCTCGGCTGTACTCTTTCCCACTCTACCTGTGCACATCACTGATCATCACATTATATTTAACAACAAATGAAGCCTGTTTCCTAGCTATAGGATTCTAGTTTGAAGATATCTTCCAAAGGCTTTTAGAAAGTTTCAGTAATAAACTTGTGTCAGTCAAAACCAAAATGGAGTCTGGTGGCATCTTAAAGATGAAGTGATTTACTGTAGCTCAAGCTTTCAAGGATTAGAGTCTAGTTCTTTCATGCCACACAGGCAATTGTCTATTAATCCATTAGCACCTAGTTGAAGAATTCTGCTAGACACTGAGGCAAAAGTTGCCTTTGAAGAATGACTTGTGATTAGTTTTTGTCCTATCTCAGCCATATAACGTGTTGGGTACTATTTTAACTTCAAGCTATTCTCCCATTACAATTGGCTGCAGTCTATTGACTGATTGGTATAATAACAGGCAAATCTTGTCTGTATATTTTAAGGCTCTCCTTGTTGAAAATCAATACATTATTGTGGATAAGAAGATTAGGACTGAATTGTGTAATTGACTGATATGTTAGAGCAATCTGTTACATTGGAGCAACCTTTTGATTGATTGAAATAGCACCTACAATTAACTTGGCAGCAGATTTTCCCCCAATAGTTAACACAAGTAGTATCTAACCAAATGAGCTATGATCCAGGAACTCTCTGGTTCAAATCTCCTCTCTGCCACAGCTTATCAGATGTCCTTAGACAAATCACTTTCTGCTATATAGAGATAACAATATTAGCCTATTTTACAGGATGGTTGTAAGGATTATGACAAGGTAACGTATGAGAAGTACTATTGCTATTATAAATAGGGTTGCAAACTCTGGTTTGGGAAATTCCTGGAGATATAGGTGTGGACTTGGGACTTCAGGTGGGGTTTGGGACTTCAGAAGTATATAATACCTTAGAGTCTACCCTTAAAATTATTCATTTTCTCAAGGGGAACTGATCTGTTTTGTCTGAGTATCAGTGGTAATTCTGGGAGATCGCTAGACCTCACCTGGAGGTTGGCAGGCCCACTTATAATACAAAAGCCATCTTAGAAGAGTCATTCCTTTTCTCTCACTCTCAGAAAGGAGTGCCTTCCGAGGTGATGCCTGGTCCAATATATGCATCTACCATCAAACAATAAAAAGTAAAGTGTGGTATTTTCACTGCATATTCTTTTGTGTTTTATTTCTATGTTTTAATGGCAAGTTATATATAAATATGCCCGCAGTGTGAATGTTCTGTTCTGCCTCCTTCCTGGTATGGTCCTTCATCAGTCTACGCAGTGTGAATGGAAAGCCCCACGACAACTCGGCCCGGGTCTTTTTGCCCCACTTCCCTTGTGCTTCAATTTGCCAGTCTGTCCTCAGCCTATGAATTGTAAGGCAAGAGCTTTTGGTGGCAATGAAAGTAAGCAGGGAACTCTAAGGCAGGCAGCATAATGCATGTCATTTCAGAATACCACAGCCTTCATAGACGTTATATATAAAGGGGTCTCAAAATGAGTGAAAATATTGCTTAAGAACAGTTTTACTCACAGTTTGTCCAGGGAAGTATCAAAGGAGAACTATGACCTAGAATGGCCTCTTCGCTGATTTAGTAAGCAAGAAATTTTTATAGCAGCATTGTTCTTTGTTCAGATGTCAATGTGTTTCTTACTTTATTTTCATGAACCAGGTTCCTAGGCTTGGATTGTGTCAACTCTGGCTTGGGACATTTCTGGAGATTTAGAGATCATGCCTGAGGAGAGTGGAGCTTAGGAAGTGAGTTCTATGGGGATGTGATGCCACAGCACCTGCTCCCAAAGTTGCCATTTCATTCAGATCAACTGGAATTCTGGGAGAACTCCAGGCCTCATCTGGAGGTTGGCAACCCTCTCCTGGACCCTTGATCAGAAACATAACAGATGAGACAGTAGGCTGTAGTGATGTGAGTGTTGTAATGGGATAGGGGAGTCCCAAGTTCAGATCCCCACCCATCCATGAAGCTCACTAGGCAATCTGGAACAGTCATTTTTTCTCATCCTTGTCTATCCCACAGGTTGCTGTAGGATGAAACGGAGGAAAGGAGAACCATGTATACTACCTCAGCTCCTTGAAGGATGGATGAGATAAAACTATAATACTGAGATGACAAGGATTCAACAGGTGAAGTGGCTCCCTGCTTTGGTGGCAAAGATTCTACCTGTTTAATTTCTGTCTGCCATGCAGCTATTCATGGCAAAGGAGACCTGGCTGGAGGAAAAGTAAACTGTCTTTTTAGTTACAAGTGGGCAAATCACAGAGAGCCTTTAGTTTGGCAGCCAATGTAACTACTTAATGCACTTCCTAAAATTAAAATTCTTTATGCTACTCAGTTATACAGGCATCACTGCTTCTTAATAATGTGTTGTACTCTCATGAATAACCACACGTTCATGAAGCAGACAATAGTGTGGTACTAGCTATGTTGTTTGTTCAGAAAATAGTTCTGTACTTCTTTAATTTAAACCACATAGCAACTATAAATGTTTTGCTCTCAACTGCATTTTCTTTCATTGCTGAAATGTGTGGAAATGCTCATCATGGTTCAATTCTCTCTCTTTGCTGTATTCAGATGTGAATGCAATTTTAAGTTCAGTTCTTTTTAATGTTTTATTTTAAACACTTTGACTATGTTCCAGAAATAAACATGGGAGTCTGCCTATGATAACATAATAGCAGTGAGCATTTTTATAACAAACTTGAATGTTTAAAACATGTTGGTACATTGCAGTAGTTGTTGCAGCAACTCTGAGAGATAGGTCAGTCTTACTGTCCCAACAAAACTGCAGAAGAGGCTAAGGGCCAATTTGTATATCATAAAAGTCCTCATGGTGGCCATGGTGGACCTTCATTCAGACATGCTCTTGCAGATCCCTGCTCAGAACTTAATTCCCAGGTGCCCAGTTCAGGTTGGGACTGCAGTACATGTGAAGAGGGGGCTTACCAGCCTCACTGTATACCATTTTTCCAACTAAAATGTCCTTGGGGAGATGCTATTTCCTCCATGGGGAAACTTATATATTCTAATGGGCTATAAAGGAGTTTCCCTGATGGGTTGAATAGTGACTCCCTAAGGGCATTTCAGGTCAGGAAAGTGGCCGGTGGGGGGGGGGGGGGGGGAGGAGGAGTCCCTGTCTCTTGTTTCCTATCCCTACTCTCCTTGACAGTGGGGGACAGTTGTTTTAAAAAATGGCCAGTGGTCTGATGGTATGATGTCATTTCTTGTGAAACTCAGGGTAAAAAAATCTGTATAGGAATTGCTGGAAACTCTATGGTAAAACCATAGCGCATTAGGTGATTCCTAGACAGTACTGGCATCCCTTCCAGGGAAAACCCTAGGGCAGGCCTGTAGCCAGGAATTTCTAAGTCGGGGAGGCATTTTATTTCCTTGGGGGGCACTGGCTAATTTGATTAAAAGTTATTTAATTACCGGCTTCTTGGCACTCTCAGGTGCAGTGAAGATGCCTTCCGCCTGGCTGTCAGCTCTGCCTGCCTTGAACTTGGGAATCTTGTGCCTCCTCCCTGGCGCTCCCCACCACCCGCCCCAGCTGCCAGCCTGCCCACCCACCTTTCCCCAATGCAGAAAAGATGCTCTGGAGGTTGTTGTCAGGATGAGGGGGAGGGCAGGAGTGGGGAGAAAAAGCACTGGCTTCCCTTGGCTTGGGAAGGGAGGAGTTGGCTGGTGGATGTGGGGACTAGGCTGGGAGGGGGCTCAGTCAGACCACTGCTGTCTGGACTGCAGCGGGCAAGGGCAGATAAAAAGAGCACCAGTCTGGCTTCTCTCTCTCTCTCTCTCTCTCTCTCTCTCTGCAGCTTCAAGCCCCTAGGCCACTCCCCGGCCTCCAAGCTGGGATGGAGTCATGCTGGGATGGAGTCATGCCGAGTCATGGAGGTGGGGGCAGGGAGTGGGGACTGGCTCAGAGAAATGAAGAAGGCAAGGAGAACTGGCAGCCCTGGCAGCACAGGGGGAGTCTGCATCTTGCCAGAGAGTGGGGGGGGTGCTGGGCTGAAATCAAGTCATGGGGCCTTGACTGGAAGTCAGGGGGCCAGACCCCAAAATGCCCCACTGTAGCTATGGGCCTACCCTAGGGGGATGCTTAAGCCTTTTCTCCCCACATGCCATGGTCCCAGTCCAAATTATCCCTCTTGCACCTTGGAATTAAATGTCAGCATGGAAATCCCAGATCTTGTCTATTGACCCAGCATGTGAGGGCTATGGCATGTGAATTGTCCCTAAGAGAATATCATTTGCTTATGGCTACCTTAGGTAAGCGTTGAATCAGGTATTCCCTTAGCCTCTACACTGTATTAGCTGTTAACACTAAACATACTTGGTTTGAAAGCTTCTTGGGGAGACTCTGATTTTGAACTTATTGGATTGAATCTTGCCATTCCTTCAGTTCAGGGAAGAGCCTTCTTCCTCTCTTCACACTGTAGCAGCAGCATATCATCCATTTTAATAACTTACTATCCTGGGGGGAATTGGGGGCTGAATTCACCTGCCACGTGACTGGGAGGCAAAGGGCAAGCACAGTCCACCTGGATGTATAGGGAGATATTCCATAAGAAGTCAGATACTGAAATAGGATAAATGAAGTTACTCTCCCTGGAAAATTTTCAGGTGGGTAGCTGTGTTGGTCTGAAAGGAGGTTAGACTGATCTCAGAATTAAGTAGGATTGGCCCTGGTTAGTACATGGATGGGAGACCACCAGAAAGTTTGGGGTCACTATGCAAAGGCAGGCAATGGTAAGCCACTTCTGAACATTTCTTCCCTTGAAAACCCCATGGGGTTGCCATAAATCAGCACTTTCCACCACTAAGGTGCTATAGGATTCTGATTTTGTTCAGTTACTATCAGGGGTGGATTAACCATTAAGCAGACTAAGCATGTGCTTAGGGCATAAGGGCCAAAGGGGGCACCACAAAGTTGGGAAAAGGGTGAAAAAAAATGAATGAAGATTTGTAAAAAAAAAAAATTGATAAAACTAGTGCAAATTGATCATGGTACACCCTAGAGTTATAGCCGAGACAGGAAAGCTGATAGATTTCTTCTTACAAACTGCAGAGAAAGATGATCCAGATCAAAACCAGTCAGTCTTCAGAGACAGGAAGTGAATCAAATCTATCTCCTTCATCAGAAATAGGCAGTGTTGGTATAGGGCCAGATTTTCATGATGATGTTGCACATGAAGTGCCACAGCCACAGCCTGAACCTACTTCCATGACAAGATGTGTAAATGCTTTTGAACTGTCCAAGGAGGTTAAAGAACTGACCAAGGATGAAATGAACAAAGCTAAGGACCCAGGGTTGTGGGATGAATTTTTTGGAATAAAAGCCAATGGTGAACACTACAAGAGAGAATGGCTGTTGTACTCTCCTTCAAAAAGATCAGTTTACTGTTTTGTTTGTAAACTATTTGCACCCAAAGGGTCAACACATTTTGCTAGAAATGAAGGATTCAGTGACTAGTGAAACGCTGCTGTAATTGACAACCATGAAAAAAGTACAACTCACCGAGATGCCATGTTGACATATTTAACTCAGAAACAAGGCTTAGGCTTGACACAGCCACTGGAAAAACAAATTGAAGAGGAGTACAATTACTGGGAGAATGTGCTTCAGCATGTTGTAGCAGTCATTTGCACACTGGCTGAACGAGGATTGGCATTCCAAGGAAAAGTGGAAAAATTTGGGTCTCTCAATAATGGAAATTATTTGAGGCTACTCAAATTGATAAGTTGGTTTGCCCCATTCTTGGCTGCTCACATATCACGGTATGGCAATGCTGGAAAAGGCAATCCTTCGTACTTGTCCAAAACAATATGTGAAGAATTTATTGAGTTAATGGCAAAGAATGTGCACCCCATCATCATTGATGAAATTAAAGGTTTCTGGGTACTTCAGTCTGTCTGTGGACTCAACACCTGATCTTTCACATGTTGACTAACTAAGCACAGTGCTCAGATACTTGCAAGATGGACAGACAGTTGAACGATTTATCAAATTTTTGGAATTACAAAACCACACTGGTGAAGCTATGGCACAGCAGGTGTTGAAGTACTTGTGATTATTGTAAATTGGATTTTGCTAAATGCAGCGGGCAGTCATATGGCAATGCTGCCAACATGTCTGGATGTTACAATGGCATGCAGCAAAAACTTTTGGATGCAAATCAGTTTGCCATTTATGTACCCTGTGCAGCTCATTCACTAAATTTAGTTGGACGAAGTGCTGTGGATTGCTGTCAAGTTGCAGTAGATTTCTTTTCCAGTGTGCAACTGCTCTACACATTCTTTTCAGCCTCAACTGCTTGGTGGAGAATTTTCAAACATTGCATTGGAAACGAAAAAGTGTTGAAATCACTTTCAGACACCAGATGGGAAGCACATGCTGTGGCAACTGCAGCAATTATCAACTCTTGCTTCAAGATTCTGGAAGCTTTGGAAGATTTATCAGATGACCAGTTGCAAAAAGGTGACACTAGAAGGTAGGCAAAGAATATTGCAAACAAGATGCAAGAACTGGAATTTGTGTTCATGCTGAAATTTTGGAATGAAACTTTAGAAAAGTTTCATAGAACAAGTCAACTTCTTCAAAGTGAAAATGTGATCTTGCAAACATGTGCAGATTTGTATTCATTATTGGCAGACCAGTTGCACACATCAAGAGATGAGTTTGAGAGATTTGAATCACTTGCAAAGGACATGCTGCCTGATGTAGAATACAAAGCAGCTCAAACGTGTAAGCATATAAGAAAGGGAATACCCAATGATGGAAATGCACCAGAGGTCATTCTCAGTGCCAGAGACAAATTCCGTATCTCCAGTTTTTATGTAATTGTTGAAACGTTAGAAATGGAAATGAGGAGGAGACAAAAAGTATACACTAAAATAGCAGACAGATTCTCTTGTCTGACAGATTTTCCTGAAGCCACCCAACAAGGTGCTAACTCCCAGTTATCAGAAAGTGAAAGGTACTCAAAGACTTGTCAGACACGCATTGATGTTTATCCAGATGACATGAACAACACTTTGTCTACAGAGCTTCACCAATTCCATTCATATGTTCTTCATAAGTTTAAAACAACCAAGAAAATACCTTTCACTCACATGGAACTTCACAACACAATTACAGAAGACAAATTAGAGAGTGCCTTTCCAAATGTTGAAATTGCCTTAAGAATATTTTTAACATTAATGGTCACCAACTGCACAACAGAGAGGACTTTCTCACAACTGAAACGTGTAAAACCCCCCCAACTAGATCAGTTATGCTTCAAGAAAGACTCAACTCACTGTATATATTAACAATTGAAGCAGACATTCTGAGAGGATGTTATCAGTGATTTTGTGAAAATGAAATGTAGAAAAATGCCTTTCAGGTCATGAATACTGGAACTTTGATACATTTAACTTGTGAATTATTAAAATAGGGCCACGGCCACACGAGCAAGATAATCTGGAGGGGAAGCGAGGTTATTTTGCCCCGAAGCAATTTGCCCCGCAGTTGCGCAATCACACAGGTCTGTGGATCTGCCGGCGAAACTCACCGCTGCGTGATCAGACGCAACTGTGGGCGAGATTTTTTTTTTTGTGGTTGGTTTCCGATTTGCTTAAACGGGGGATTGATGAATCACTCCTCCACCCTAAGGGCTTTCAATGATGTGCACACTGAGAAGGAGGGAAAAAACAACAGCAAGGCATCAGGATAGCCTGCAATCAGACTATCCTTGATGCCACACTTCCGCACTGGAGCGATCACACGGGGAAAGTTTGGCTGTGAGCCACAGCAACCTGTTTGATACTGGAGTTTACCTAGTAGTTTTTTACTCCATTTCTCTGGCGGATCAAAACAGTTTGTGATGGCTTGCTGACAGTTGCGCGACGCCTCCCAGATATGCTGGTGTGATTGTGCCGCTTTGATCCGCCGGTGAATCGTCCCTCTTGCATGGCTAATGGGTGTGTATGATTGCACTCTAGATGTTGTGTTGCATTTTTGTAGAACTTTATGTAGCCCAAGCTTGGCTTAGTTTGTACAGTATACTGTGTTACCCTATGAGTAAATTTTTGTATTGCTGCAACCTGCATTGTATATCTGGTCAGACAGGTCAACAACTAAAATGGACTGGGTCAGTGTGGAAAGGAGGGGGGCACCAAGTTGGTCAGTGTTTAGGGCACCAGTGAGCCTTAATACGTCCCTGGTTACTACAGACTAACATGGCTATCCACTTGAAATTGTCTTTGTTAAGGTCTAGAGATAGACTGAACCTTTTTACTCCACTAGGGTGTGTGTGTGTGTTAATGCTTGCTTTTTCTGAGACGCAATTCTTAAAGTGGTAGGACCCTGACTTGAATTGCAAAGGATTAGCACCCTAATCTGGAGCCTGACACTGCTATTTTTCAGTAGTTTCCTGGTGTGGATACATATCTGGGCTCAGAGACTGTGAAGATGTGGATTTATGGTGTGATTGTGTCTCTAAGAGTTTAACTCACCGAAAGTTGATCTAAAAAGAAAGTATAGCCAAAATAAATTTAATCCATTTCACTTTGATAGAACGTCTACCTTAAGAAATAAATGGCACAAAAAGGTACAAACATTTGTTGTGAAAAGCCATAAACCATCTTAAAAGCTTTAAAAAATTACTTGAAGGTGGTTTATAGTTTTTCCACAACAAATATTTGTGCCAATGAGCACCATTTATTTTTTAAAGTGGATATTCTATCAGCGTGAAGGAGATTAGATTTTTTTTATATCTGTATTTTTAGATCAAGTTTCTATGAGTTGAGAATGGATTTGAGGGTTGTATCTTTGCGTGGGTGGCTGTGTGTTAAAACCTCTGGGAGGTTCAGAGGGTTTTCATTTAGAGTTGGGGCAATTTTCCCTCTAAGCTATGGAGTCTTGTGAGCAAAAATTCTACTTTGTGAGCTACTAGCATTAAAGTTGTGAGCGAGAGATTGGACTGCTGCATAAATTAGTTTGCTCTGAAGCCATCCTTCCTGAGCTAAGACAAAAATGTGTCAGCTGGAGGCTAAAAAACTGTGAGCTAGCTCACACTAACTCAGCTTAGAGGGAACACTGGTTGGGTGGTAGGTCCTGATTAGATATTGGGAAAAAAGGTCTCTTCAGTGTTGCAGTCAGTACTTGGCTTCTCTGTCGATGGAGCTCCATTATGCCTCTTCCATCATCCTTTATTCCTAATCTGAGGTTCTGGGGTGGGTGTGGACAGGAGACTGACTCTGGTTATTTAATGGTAAGTCGAAGACATTTTGCCTGTGGTCAGAGGCATACATTCTGTCACACCAGCAATTTACAGCAAGGTGATTTGCTCTGAATGATTAAAAACTGATATCAGGCTGAGTGAAACTGTGCATTCATTTTTTCCTTCTGCCCCCTCTCATGGCCCCATCTGCATCTGAGACAAATCCCCCAAAGCTGACAGGAGGCAACCAACTCCCTCTAAGCTGTGGAGTCTTGTGGGCAAAAATTCTACTTTGTGAGCTACTGGCATTAAAGTTGTGAGCAAGCAATTTGGCTATTGAATAAATTAGTTTGCTCTGGAGCCATCCATCCTGAGCTAAGACAAAAATGTATGAGCCAGAGGCTAAAAAACTGTGAGTTGGCTCACACTAACTCATCTTAGAGGGAACACTGGAGGCAACCCCAAAAGAGTATAAATATCACTCCAGTTTTCTTCCCCAATGGTCTCAGTTGTCACTGTTGATATTAAAGAAGAGAGAAGCAAACAAGAAAAAGGGAGCAGGGAGGAAAGGTTATGGATCACAGCATAGACAAATCGATTGGGTCAGGAAGGCAAGGCATTAACTGACTCAGCCATTGTAGAGCTTCCCATCCAGGGTTTCCAGCTCCTGTGAGGTTGGCTGGGCTGAGAGAGAGAGACTGGTCCAAGGTCTCCCACCAAGTTTTATAGCAGTGTGGGGATTTGAGCTCAGGTATCCCCCATTCTAGTTCTAATGTGAGCTTATCAGCTATATAAATATTTAGCTGGATAAAAACTTGAATTTGGTCTTAATCAAATGTGATCAAGTTAATTGCATATTATGCCTTGGCTGTTTTTGTTCCATGGGACTGTTGATTAGAGTCTTGCAAATAATTTGTTATGGATCATTTGTTCAATTAACTTAGCTTCTCCTTCTGCCTACATAAAGTGCATGAGCTGATGGCATTTGCAGAGAAGCCGTTGGACAAATTCTCGAATAATGTTTTATAGATTTCTCCTCCCCCCCCCCCCGGAATTAGCCCAGGCAGTTCCTGTCGAGAGGCTCTGTATTCAGCATTGGCTCTTTGCTAGTCACAGGATGACACAGCCGCTAAGTCAAATAAGCATTTGCGTGACAAGCTGGTTGATGCATTTCCAGCTATGTATTCATGACTCAGGACCAACAAGCTGGTGTGTGTGTGTATGGGGGGAGGGGAGGATGTCAGTGCAAGCACCTTGTTCCCTCACTTAGAAATCAAATGAGAACCCATGAGCATGGTTCAGCTGTGGCCATCTGAGCATGGCACAGCTGAAGGAACAAGATGAAAACTGCCATAGCACAGAATTGAATTTTTTTTTGTCCATGGCTTTAATTTAGCTGTTAGCTGCCAAGCTGCCCTCATATTGGAATACCAATGTCATAAAAGGAAATGGGAAATTTCAAAGTAAAACGAATGGTGTTGCTCCATCCATAGAAGGAATTTTGAGTGCTTTCCTTCCAAACTGGAGAAATAGATCACATAATGGAGATACACCAGAGTGCTGTTTCTGAAGGGAATTCAGTTCTGCATTCATCTCCATCAACAGCTCTGAGGGAGTGTTTCTCCTGCCTTTTATTCCCAGTGCTGAATGGGAGAGAGGCACTTGCATTTATGTGTAAAGGGGATGGGGAAGCTGGAATATCCACACAAACTTCATTCTGGCCTTTTGAAGAAGACTATGAATATTTTCTATCCTATTTCTCAGAATTTGCATCTTTCATATCTGTATAGAGTAAGTGAATGGAGGGGCAGAATGGGGTGGTGTCTGCTGCCCCCTGTCCTGTTAACTGCCAGGTTGCTTTCATGCTGAAATGCCACAGTGCCAAAAGGGGAAATGGACAATTTCAAAGGATAATTAAGAGGTTGATCTGCCTGAGGAACTGGAAGTTCCCAGTGCTCATGTATTGATCTGCAGGCTGGTACTTTTAGGTGCTTAGGTGCTGAGTTACAGATGGAGGCTCAGACCTCTTCTGTGACATACACAAGTGCCTTTGCTCAGCTTAAGCTGGTGCACCTGTTGTGGCATTTCCTTAGTAGGCATCTGTGACAGACTGTGCTTTAAAAGCTTGTAAGTGCTATATAAACATGTTAAATAGCATTGGGGAAAGCACTGCCCCTTGAGACACGCCACAATCCAGTGGGTGCCTTCTGGACTGCTGTTCCCCTGACCTTGGAGGAAGGAAGCGAGCCATTGCAAGGCAAGCCCCTGGACTCCTATGTTGGCGAGGCAGTGGGTCAGTGACTGATGGTTGACCATGTCAAACGCTGCTGACAGGTCCAATAACAGCACCGCTGATGCGCCCTGATTCAGATGCCTCTGGAGATCATTCCTGAGGGCAACCAGTACTGCCTCTGTCCCATGTCCTGGATGAAAACTGGATCGGAAGGGGTCTAGGATGGAAGCATCCAAAAAGCTCTGTAGCTGAATCACTACCACCCTCTCTGTTATTTTGCTCAAATAGGGCAAAATGGAAACCAGCCAGTAGTTAGCCAATTCAACCAGATCCAGAGATGGTTTTGTCAGGAGAGGACAGACTACTGCCTGGGCTGAGCCAGCATCAAAATATAATAATGTGATAGGGTGGGACAGCCATAAACCTTCAAATAAGAAGAAAATAGATAAAGGGGCTGCTCAGCCAGAAAGGAAGGGAAAGAAAAGAAGAAAAACATAGGGAAACTCCTTCATGTGAGGGAGGGAAGAGAGCAAGATCACCATAGCATCATTGGTCACAGTTGTCCATAATCTCATCATATCCTAACGAGAGTTTTATAATGTATGCCATATGCAGCTGCCCTTGAAAAACTCTGAGAAAACTCCAGTTGGTACAAAACGCTACAGCCAAATTACCATCCTGGGATGGCCATTGAGAACATACTTTTAGGTATCTAGGTATACTTTTAGGAATAATCTGCTTTTCTCCCCAATGGGGACCCTTACTCCACTTTATCTTTACAACAGCAGCCCTAGTTCCAATATAATGAAGCTGACATGGCAGGGCCACATGTGGACCAGCTCTAAGGCATGTGTTCAGCCACTCCTGGAAGACATAATGTGGAGTTACTGGTCTGACTCAGCATAGCAGTCTATATCCCACACACACACACACACACACACACACACACACACAAAATCTTGCATGCAAAGCTGGTAATAGGAAACTTGTGTCAACCAGTCTGGAGAAACAAGTCATATTTCATGTTGATTTAGGCTATACCATTTTTCTTTCTTTCAAAGCAACAGCAAAGCATCCTACAATGAAACCCACCTCTGTCATGTGCTACATTCTCCCCTCCCCCTCCTCTTTCTTAGCAAAGACTTCCAAGAGAAGCTCATCTTTAGCAATGACAAACGTGACAGCTGTGTGTCAGGATGCTCAAGATGTCTATTCAGGTTGGACAGCAGCTGACAGACACAGGTCCTAACTTAACAGAAATTCCATTATCATTCCTATCATGTTGCAAGAGCCTTAAGCAAGAGTAATAAAGATCAGTGGAGATTTGGGATGGGGTGAGGGCGGTATGGTAGCAGCTTGAAAAGTTGATAGCCTCTGCTTCAAGAACTTGGGGGAAACAATTCTGTAATGGTCTCACCCTTCCTTAAATACAGGTAGATTTTTTGCTCAGGGCTTTTTTTTTGTGCAATGGAGATCTCACCCTGCAGTGTCCAACTTTTGGACAGACATCAATAAATGAAAGAAGATACTTACGCTTTGATCCATGAAGCAGACAGAACGGGATGTTTGTTTCTGTCTAGAGATGAAGGACACAATATTTTTTAGTGGAAACAGACATGCCTGCCTGGTGACAATCCTTTTCATCTTCTTCCTGAAGGCAATAGGAGAAGGGCATTATATACTACGTCAGTGCTGCAGCAGCGAAAATAAATAGGAGTCTTCTGGCATCTTAAAGGTTAACATTTGATTCCAGTGTAAGCTTTCATGGACTAAATCCCATTTCTTCAGACACAACAATGGATCCTCACTATGAAGACATTTTTATGTTGTAGATAGGAAAACAATGAATATGAGATAGATTGATTCAATCAAGGAACCCACGGCCCTCACTTTGCAAGACTTGAGCAAGGCTGTTAACAACAGGACATTTTGGAGAACGTTAATTCATAGAGTTGTCAGAAGTGACTTGATGGCACTTAACACATACATAAACATGAAAAGAATAGCTGGAGTCAAGGGGCCATGAAATGCAGGAAGTACCCTGTGAAAATGTAACTGGTAGATTCAAAACTAGTGCAGAAAAATACAAAGACAGTTCACTAGTTATCCTAAGCTAGTTTTTAACATCTGTAATGGTTTGCTGAATTAACACCTCAGTAGAGTTTGACAGCCCAAATGCCTTTTCAGCTGGTGGAGAGTTTATTTATATTTTATTTTATTTATTATCAGATTTATACTTTGCTCTCCCAGTTGTTGCTGACTCAGGGCGGCTTATATAAAAGAATAAAAACACACAAGTAAGCAATTTAAATAATACTAAAACCATATAAACATTAAACCAACATTAAAAGCGCCAAAAGGTGCTAAACATTAATAATACTAATAAGTTATTATATGTTTAAATGATGGCAGCCAACCTTTAGAGAACATAAGAAAAGCCAGTGTTGGATCAGGTCAATGGCCCATCCAGTCCAACACTCTGTCATCAGGAGGTCCACCAGTGAGGCCAGGGCACTAGAAGCCCTCCCACTGTTGCCCCCCCAAACCAAGAATACAGAGCATCACTTGCCCCGTAGTTCCTATCAGTGTTCTATCCTAGCGGTCAGCCCATAGTTAGGATGAAACCTCTTCAGGAATTCCAGTTCAGGAGTTCCATGCTGGATTCTACCTCTGAAGATCTTTTGCTGAAGAATGCTACAGCCACAGACTTTTCAGAGGAGGGGCAGGGATATTCTAAAAACCAGCAGATGGCAAAGGAAATAAAGAGCTGGATCCAGACTAACTTTTTAGCTAATGTTTAGCTAGTGTAATTTCCAACAATCCCTCCTTCCTGCTGCAGACCACCACAATCCCCATTTGCTCTTCATGTTGTTTATGGGGGTCCTTTGTTCCCCTGGAACAGCATTTCAGAGAGCTGAGTGGGTTGCAGTTGAAAGGGGGTAGGTGAGAATGGCAAAAAAGAAACAAATGACTCCAAAGCACACACAGCAAAAATGGGGGAATTTAAAAGCCTCTCAGCAATAATATACAAAAACATAAGGAAACAAAATGTCCTGGTTTGTGATAACCATCCTGGGTGGTACAAAGCGCTTGAGAGTGAATAAACAAACAAACAGCAATACCTCCTGGTACTTTCTGTTTGCCTTTTGATTTCTAAGAGTTAGGGCAGTGTGTGTGTGGTCTGTGTAATATTCAGAAGTCCATGTTTTATTATAGTTCTAGGCTACCAGAATCTGGAGTACATCCAAGCCTGGTTATAATTTTTTTCTACTGGCTGCAGTGAGGCAAAGCTGCTTGCTTTGAAGGACTCTGGTGGGGAGGATGGATGGGAAAATAGCATCACCAACACCAGGATGTCATTTGTGGACAAAAAACTCAGAAATTTTATTTATTTATTTATTTATTCATTCATTTATATCCCGCCTTGCCAGTTTTTCACCGGCTCAAGGCGGCTAACAACATAAACAGATAAAACACATTTAATATAAAACATTTTAAAACCAGCACTACATTACAAATACACAAGATGGCGGCTTCAGATCGCTCAGTTGGGCAAGGCAGCAGGGTGCAACTGTCAAATGTCAAAGCGCCCACCCCCCCACGCTCTAGCAATTCCAAAACTCACTATGGTAAACAATGTTGTGAGGTGGGGTGTTCCATGACATCACTTCTGGGTTTTCACCTAGAGATAATGTCACAGTGTCAGCAACATCATTTTTGCCCTTTTTTCTTAAGTGCAGCAGCAGGAGATTGTCCACCTCCTGCCATAGCTGGCAACCTGCTTTGCCCATTGCTGGTGGGACAAAAATAAAAATCCCATTGGTGGCACATACACAATGTTTCTTCACTTCTGAAGAAAACTTGCAAGTGACCAGAGAAGGTAGCTCTAGGAATCACCAAAACTCTTATGGTTATGGTTTGATCATAGGGTTTCTGGCAATTCCTAAAGATATGTGCTGTCACTTCCAGATTTTTCCCAGAAGTGAAATCCTGGTGCATACACTGCTGTGCACCCCCCCCCCCCCCATATCTCTGCCTCCCCAGCTCCTGCTGGTTGCCAAGCATGGCCTGGCACAGCCTGGCAAATTTACTGGTAGACTTAAACCTGTCCAATGGGCAAGGGGGAAAGTCCTATACCACTACTACTTTTTAAATATGGACATGGCAATTGATGCTTTTCATGGCATGAAGCTAAATAATGTCAATTGGTAGTTGCTGCAGATCAAACTGACATTAAAAGGACAGTCAGATGGACCAGCTCAAAAGTTGGCAACTCTGGATAAGCCTCATTCACTTTCTTTGTTTCATTCAGTTTGTTCTGAATATTTCTGAGTGGAAGCAGCACACAGTTACCAGCTTCAAGGCAAGGACTGGAGTTCTCCCAGACTTCCAGCTGATCTCCAAACTACAGAGATCAGTTGTTCCCCAGGAGGAAATGGTGGCTTCAGAAGGTGTATTGTATGACATCACCTCCCCACTGACCTCCCCAAACTCTGCTTACTGTAATGTCTTTGATCCCATGGAAGCACAGAGAAGCTATAGATACTCAATTTCTTGTTTTCAGGTTGTTGTTTTTTTTTAAGCAAGTTTCTAGTTCTTAATGGTAGTGGAGAAAGCGGGTAGGAAATGACTGTTGAAGTATTGGAGGGCAGAACAGTCACTGAATAAGATTTTTAGAGGCCAAGGATGGAGATTCAGTATCTAGTCTAGCTCCTTGCTCCAATTACTGGCATTTTTACTTATTTATTTGAAAATTAATATCCTGCCTTTCCCCATTGCTCAAGGCATATGCCAAATAATGAATAATGCAGATTAAAGGATGCAGCATAAGAGAACATGCAAACCTACATAAAGTTCAGAATTTATATAGGATGCACAATTTATTCAGGTTACTTTGGGTAAATTGGGTGCTTGGGGGGGCAGCAGTGGGAGGGCTTCTAGTGTCCTGGCCCCACTGGTGGATCTCCTGTTGACACCTAGTATTTTGGGCCACTGTGTGACAGAGTGTTGGACTGGATGGGCCATTGGCCGGATCCAGCATTGGTTTCTCTTATGTTCTTATGTTCCTTGACTCAGATGTGACTGTTTTTTTTAAAATACATGAAGTCCACTGCTGGTGGCACAACAATGTGAAGCCAGTGGTTTTAACAAGGTGTCCTAATAAGCAGAATCTGAGATGGTGAGGTAGTGGTAAGGGGTAGGTCTACATTAAACCTTATTAGCATTCAGAGCAGGCAGTGGTTCCAAGAAAGGAGGACGGAAAGCTCAATAGAACCGGATATGAGAAATAAACTTGGAAGATCTCATAACTTTGAATCACTGGGAGCGGATTACACTTTCAATTAGAATCCCAAACAGAGGCAGTAAGGAGGAAGTAATGTTGAGTAATCTCTCATCAAGCAAAATCCAGAATGAGAGATGCCTCCTTTCTCTTCCTCCCAAATACACACACACATTTCCATGGTGCAGTGGTCAGCTTTATCTAATATGCTGTATGGCTTTGATGGATTGACTAGATAGCTAGTAACCGAAATCATCAATCTCGGAAATAGCCCAGTAAATGAAAAAGCAAAGTATCCTTCTCAGTGCAAAGTTGCTTTGCTCTTTCTTAGGAACTGCACAGTCATTTGCTGTACTTCATTGATCAAGTAAAGCAGGGATCCCCAACTAAGACTTTTGCACACCTGACCTGAATGTGGGGCATCCAATTGGCGAACATCACTGGCTACATACCAAGTAGCCTGATCCCCTGCACACTTACTCAGAAGTAGCTCGTGTTTGATGAGACTCCTAAGTTAGTGTGTGAGGAACTTGCCTCCTTGCAAGTTTTCTTCAAAGCATTTAGATTTTCAAATGCTCTGTTGTTGTTATCTTTGAGATTTTTTTTATGAAGGCAGCACAGTTGCAGTCACCAAAGCAAGCTTAGGACTGTATTGTGAAGATGCTGAAAACATATCTAGCATGGCACAAAGGTGTGTACTTGGCGCTGATTTCCCAATCACATTTTTGTGCCAATAAGAGTTGGGTTCTGCAGCCAATATACAGTACAATACTTTATTCAAAATAAGCAAATGTGCATAATCTCTCATATTTTGCATGATTTATTTGCTTCTGTCAGTCCCAGGGAGTGGTAACGAACCCTCCAACTGTTGGAAATGTGTTTCAGAAACTCATTGGGCTTCTGAGATGTCGCCATTGCTTATACATATTTTCAAGCCCATCTTCACAATCACAAGTAGGGTTGCCACTGCCAGCCTCCAAGTGGTTAACAACAAAAGGAGTTCGTGGGAAAAGTTGCTAAGATAAGACAAAATACAACCATGATATATATAATAAAAACCATTACTTACTTATACTTTTAAAATCTTCCTTAAAGCCATATACATGAAAAAAACTCAGAAGGTTACACTATTTTCATAAGGAATTTGACAGAGAATTCAAACAAGAAATATCTCCCAAACTTTGAAAAAACATAAATTGCCAGTATCCTTGGCTATGAGGTCTATTTTAATGATTTCAAAAGTATAAATAAGTAATAGTTTTCATTATATATTTCATGGTTGTGTTTTGTCTTATCTTAGCAACTTCCAAGTGGTGGCTGGAGATCTGCTGGGATTACAACTGATCTTCCAGCAACAGGGATCAGTTCACCTGAAGAAAATGGACATTTTGGAAGGTGGCCTCTATGGTATTACACACTGTTGAAGTCCCTCCCCAAACCCCACTCTCCTCAGACTCCATCCCCCAAATCTCCAGGGATTTCCCATCTTGTAGACAGTTGGTATAGAGTAAGTTAAATAAACACAATTCTTCTGAAACTGAGCTGTGTACATTCTGTGTACAGATAAATGATTCCCACATCTTTGCAAAAGTTACCACTAATCATCCAGCCACCGGAAACTGTGCCAGTTAATTCCTTTCAGCCTAATTTACTTCACAGGGTTGGTTGGAGGATAAATGCGGGGGGGAGGAGTATAGCCCAATTTGAGCTCCTTGGAGAAAAGGTGTGAGTAAAATGTAATAAGTACTTTTCAAAGCCGTCACTTTATTCATAAACATAGCTCCCACTATCTCCTTACTTCTTTAGTTAAAGACTTCACTGCAGATTTTGTGCTCTATTTATTCTAGCAGTCATGAGAAGATTACCTCCTGGAATGAGATGGTTTGCTCTGGCCCTGTCTGTCAATGAACAAAATGAAGGTAATGGAGAAAGCTTATATCCTACTCTTAAGTTCCCCCTACTTCTCTGAGCAGTGAGAACTTGCAGGGCCACTGCTTACCTTGCTTGATTCCCTACAGAGTACTGGAGACTTGCAGCATTTGATAGTATTTGCTTTGTTTTCAGACATACACATAGAGCACAGGTGGAGGTAAAGAGGCAATGTGTACAGTGCAGCAAATCTGCTACCTCACATCATATCCTGAGAGAGAGATCATGCACCTCAAGTTACTTTGGTCAACCCTTCCCCTTTACCTGGCCTGTTCTTCTCCCACCACCATCTCTCTCCCTATCCCACACTCTACTGATGAAGGCGGCATCCCAGTCGCCATCCTGCTCCCCCAAACACATTCCCAGTCAGCTGGAGACACATTATTTTCAGTGGACAATTAAAAAATTCAGTTACACCATCTTCTTGCAGCTGTTCTTTCTGTGCATGTTTTGACCACATCTTGTCCAAGACAAGCATACTGTAATGTGTACATATGATGCAAAAGCAATGTTTTATAACAGTCCCTAACCACCCCTTACAGTGTTCCTCCACCCTATCTTTGTGTGTTGCTTCAAGCACCAGTTTCTATTCTAAATTATTACTTTGTGTAAGCTGCCCTCCCGCCCCAGTAGGGTTGCCAAGTCTGGGTTGGAAAATACCTGAAGACTTTGGGGGCGGAACCAGGAGAGGGCGGGGTTTGGGGAGTGGAGGAGCCTCAGCATAGTATAATGCCATAGAGTCTACCCTTCAAAGCAGCCATTTTCTCCAGGGAAGCTGATCTCTGTCAGCTGGGGATCAGTTGTAAAAGCGGGAGATCCCCAGGCTCCACCTTGGGGCTGGCAACCCTACGCCCCAGTCTTCCAGTCCAGACATTCATGCAAGAGATCCCTGTAGACACCTTGGCTAGTCTCACCACAAGATTCTTAACTTCTTTTTCCCTCTTACTTTCAGATACTTACTAGAGGATCTTTCAGCAACTCTGGCTGTGGTCACATGGCAAGGTAATTGTGATTTTGGTCCCACTATAAATTTAATTGGGATTTTTTTTCCGGGTTGGGATGATCACACATCCCTCCCCAAACTGCAAGCATTGTGTGAGGAGGCTCTGGGCACCGTCTAGATGCAGCCTGCCCCTCTCTCCTCTGCCTGCCAGCCTACTTGGCTCTTCCTTCCCCGCCTGCCAGCTCCCCCCCAGCAACTTTCCACACCACCAGCCCAATGCTGCTGGCAAGCTGAGTGCGCTCCCCAGTGCTGGGGGCTCCCTCCTAACACTGCATCGGGGACTACTGGGGTGGGCTCCACAGCCAGATCACCTGCCAGCCCGCCTGGCACTTCCTTCCCCGCCTGTCAGCTTCCTCCCCCAGCAACTTTCCATGCTGCCTCCTGCTGCCTGACACTGCTTGCAAGCTGGGCACACTCCCTGGCACCGGGGGCTCCCTCCCTCCCTCCTAACGCTGCATCAGGGACTCCTGGAGTGGGCAGGACCACAAACTCTGTGCTAAATGTGTGCTTGAACATTTAAACGTAGAAATTTCAGCACGGGATTGCTCATGTGCTCAAAGGTGGAAGTGGGGGGGGGGAACGTATCACGCAAAGAACGATGAGACGATTCAGATTGCAATCATTGTGAGAGATGGCTGTCCAGATTGGCGAAATCGCGGAATCAAAGTGCAAGTAGCCAGAAAGTACTTGATTTTCCTGGTGCAGGAAAATGCGGTAGAGAACCGGGAGGATTGTGTGAGTGAGCCCGCTTCGGTGTGGGAGGTGGATTGGCCCGTCTGATCAGCAAATTAAAATGCGAGAGGGAACAGCAGTGAAACCCGACCAAAACAACTGTGTGACCACAGCCTCTGTCCAGTTCTTAACCACAACTTAGCAAATCCCCTTTATGGCACATAGGCCTCTTTACAGTTGGACATCTTCCTTTTTCTCAGCTATACCCTCTGAGTTTTTAATTTCTTAGCCAAGTTCAGTCTGCGGTCTGGGATGGGGGTTCTCGGAACCTAAATTCAGGGATTCTCAGGTGATACTGCCTTCAAGCCCTGATGAGTTCAGCGCTTGGATACAATTGTTAGAAAGATAGCTACAATTGTTAGCAATATTTTTGTGTTATAGGCTCAGACACCCCACTTCAGGAAATGGCTCTAGCTGGCTGCCACAGTGGAGGAGGAGTCTGGTCGGTGCTCTGGGCCCAGCAGTAGCAGAGATCGGCAGCCGCTGCGGGCCCAGTGGTGGAAGATGCTGGCAGCTCCTGCAGACCCAGCTGCTACAGTAGATGCTGGCAGCCACTGCAGGCCCAGCATTGAGATATGTGGATGCCGGCAGCCACTCTGGGTCCAAGCACTGTGGCGGCAGAACCCAGCAGCATATGGAGGCCTGGGGGCAGTGGCAGATGCCAGCTGATGGGCTCAGTGTTTGTTGTGGAGCCTGGAGCCTCACTGGCTCAGCAATGGGGGATGGGGGATCCCCCCTCACATGAGTCCTGCAGGCCCACCTCTTGTTTACTATTATCTTGTTTGGTTTGGCCCAATGACCCACTGAATCAGGCCTCAAATACAAAGATATTCCCGGAGGTGTAGTAAGTGTGGGGCCAGTGGGTGCATCCCCCTGAGCGCTCTTTTGCCCCACCTGAGCTTTTTTTTTCAGGTAAATTTCTGTTAATCCTCCAACTGTTTTATCTGGTAAGGGCTGAGTCACATATTTTCCTGATCTGGAAGTCCATCCCAAAGCAGCTGTTTGTTCTACTGGGGACATCTACATCAAGTCATCATTACATGTTCAGTTTCCCCAACAGGGCAAATAGTGACTCCTTGGAGCTGTTTGAGGCTACAAAAATGATGCAGGGTGGGGGGGGATGCTGATTTGAGCTGAGACTCCCACACACCTGGAAATTTAGTTCCCAAAAGCAGACTTCCTGCTAGGAAGTCCTTGTAGCAGCCATAAGGACTTCATAATGTGTGAATCAACCCTAAGGCTAGCAGGGTGCTTAAGGAGGGAGGAGACAGAGGGTAACTTAAGGTACAGATGGCCAGCAAAGCTGCTTAGGAACTAGAAACCCCCAACCATGATATTATTGCTCCTCACCCTTCCAGTGGGTCTATCTGGAATTGTTGCGGCTTCACCTAGTAAGAAAGACTGGCTACTCCTCTCCCAACTCTTCCTTAGAGAAAAACACTCTGCACACAAAAAATGTATCTCTCATTCAGATGAGAGAACTGTTTGCGGTCTTGCCCACAATGTGATGAGTAAGTAAGTACACTGAAGTCATTTAGCAACTTTAATTGGGTAAAGGTTTCTCTTGTTTAATAGTGTTGCGTCTGTTTTGTACACTTCATTAAAGCAATTCTAATAGGCAGTGGACCTTGGATCACCTTTGCTGCTGGTTAATCTATTTACCAGCATGAATATATTAATGCCTGTCAGGATCTTAGTGGCCAAAAGGGTTTTGTTGGGACTGAAGAAACGTTGGGCATGATCCAGCCAAATTTAAGCCCTATTAATTTCAGGGGGATGTTTTAAGCACAGACTTAAGTCTTCTTTTGAAAACAATGGCCCTGAAATGCACTTAGATGTGGGTGAATTGTGCAAAATGTCTGCACTTCCACTGAGCCTTAGCCACTCTCCTCAGCATAGGGAGGAATGAGTGTTTCTCTCTCACTGCACAATCCAGGCTGGATGAGCAGTTTCATTTTCACCTAGCTCTCAACCTTAGCTTTATAGGGTGATTGTGTTTTAGTGCTAAATTGCTGACGATCAGGGCTTGGTGAGCAGGAAGCTACTTCTACAGCCCAGAGCCCAGTAGTCTCACTCTATTACAGCCATTGTAGTGGAGGGGTTAGTGTCGGGCTAGAAATTGGGAGACCCAGGTTCATATCCCTGCTCTGGCCTGAAGCTCACTTGGGCCATTTGCCGGCTTATCCTCCCTCCCAGGATTACTTTGATGATAAAGAGGGGAAGGAAAACCAAGTTGCCCCCTTGAGCTCCTTGAAGACAAGGCCAGAATAAAAAGGTATGAGATAGATGGTGCTATGGGGCAGGGCTTTGTAGGATATGTGGGGAAGAATGTTCTAATTGTTTCTGTAGATTTCTTTTTTGTTCTTTTTTAAAAAGCTATCTTAGTTGTTTGATTGATTGTTCTATATTTTGTGACCTATCTGGAGGGTTTCCCTGGACCCATATGGTAGCATAAAACTCTCCCCAAATAAGTCATAAAATATTTTTGAGATGATGCCACACCTATTGTTGCTTCTGAAATATTAATGGGTTTTCCCCTTGCATCTTAGTGTTAATTAACATTGTTCATGTTTAACTGAATATTCAAGTGCATCACGAATGCTAGTGAATTGAAAAAGAAGTAAATAAGTAGCAGCATTTTAATTTCCTCTGGGAAATGGATTTTGGTTATTATCCTTGGAGAGCTGGTTTGAATGCCATCATTTCATATAGATTGGGGAGGGAAAAGAACAAAAAAGAAAGAAACAAGAGACAAGTTTAATTACAGCACCAAGAAATCAATGTTGTTCTCTGAAGATACATTGCAGCTACTCACCGGAGCCCTAAGAAGTCGCCATCTTGTGGTATTTATTTAGAGTTTTTAATTGTCGATGTTTTAAATTGTAAATCTGTTTTTATGATTTTACATGTTGTTAGCCACCTTGAGTCGGTTGTATAACTGACAAGGCGGGATATAAATGAAACAAACAAATAAATAAATAAATAATTACACATGGAATAGGAGACAAAAGAGCAGAAACGGGGGGGGGGACCCTTTTTAAAAGCCCTTAGTGAAAGTACATGTGACCAAATAATCACATTGCTTCAGGATAACATGGGCTACTGGACTACTAAACAGCTTACTCTAGAAAGTTCCCTAATCCATGAAGCAGTAGAAGTTCTCCAAGTAGGTCAGCATAGCTCAGAGGTAGAAGAGCACATGCAGAAAGCTCAAGTTCAACTCCTGGCTTTTTTAGCTAGAAGTCTCTGATTAGTGTGATCCTATGGAGATTTACATCCTTCTAAGTCCACTAAAGTCACAGCAAGCACTGAGGAAAATATCCTTCTACCTGAAACCTCAGAGAGTTGCTTCCAGTCAAAACACAGGATAACGAGACAGATGGACCAATGGTCTGACTCAGCATAAGGCATCTTCAGATACTCATCTGTAACTCTGAGGCCTGATTCATACCTTTTTGTTGTGGAGTGGTTGCTCCATCTCCATCATCTAAAATGTGTATCCTGCTTTTCTAAAGGCCATTTCCCCCAGTTATGAAAAACATTAAACATTTAGAAATACTTCAGTTACAAGGATAAACGTGTTAACCATCAACGTCAAGTAATTTTAAGAGGCCAAGATGACAGGAGGGCAGTAATTGCAAGGTGTGTGTCTTAAACTAGGGGGTAAGCCCTGAGAGTTGGGCAATTAATCCCAGGAATTCACAGGAATTAAGGATGAAAACCACCTCCTCCCCAGTGGTGCTGAGCTATTCCAGTCGTTGAATGTTCTATAGCTGGCAATGTTGCTTTTTTAGAGTTCTTTGAGGGGATGAACAAACATGAGGACAAGGGTGACCCAGTAGACTTACCTAGACTTCCAGAAAGTTTTTGATAAAGTTCCTCATCAAAGGCTCCTAAGTAAACTCTGTACTCATGGGACAAGTCCTCTTGTGGATTAAAACCTGGTTAATGAACAGAAAACAGAGAGCGAGTATAAATGGGAAGGTGGTAAACAGTGGGGTACTGCAAGGCTCAGTACTAGATCTGGTGCTTTTTAACTTGTTAATTAATGATTTGGAGTTGGGAGGAGTAAGCAGTAAAGTGGTTAAGTCTGAGGATGACAATATGTCGTTCAGGGTGGTGAGAACCAGAGAGGACTGTGAGGAGCTCCAGAGAGATGTATTGGCAGGGTGAGTGGGCATCAGTGTGGCAAATGAGATTCAATGTGGGCAAGTGCAAAGTAATGTACATTGGAGCAAAAATTTCTAACTATAAATATATGTTGATGGGGTCTGAACTGGAGGTAACTGACCAGGAGAGAGATCTTGAAGATGTGGTAAATAACTCACTGAAAACGTCAACTCAGTGTGCAATGGCAATAAAAAAGGCAAATGCTATGCTGGATATTATTAGGAATGGGACTGAAAACAAATCAGCCAGTATCATAATGCCCCTGTATAAATCTATGACTCAGCTTAGTGCTGGTCACCATACCTCAGAAAAGATATAGCATTAGAAAAGGTAGAGAAAAGGGCAACTAAAATGATTAAGGGGATGGAACACCTTCCCTGTGAAGAAAGGTTAAAGATGTTAGGGCTCTTTAGCTTGGAGAAACTGAGGGGGTGACATGATAGAGGTTTACAAAATTGTGTATGGGATAGAGAAGGTAGAGAAAGAAGCCCTTTTGCACAATACAAGAACTCATGGGCACTCAATGAATCTAATGAGCCGTAGGCTTATAACAAATAAAAGGAAGTACTTCTTCACCCAAAGAGTAATTAACACATGGAATTTACTACTGTAGAAAGTGGAGGTGGTGGCTACAAGCATAGACTGCTTCAAAAGGGGACTGGAGAAACATATGAAGCAGAGGTCAATTATTCACAAGGTATAGATGAAACTATGTCTGGGGCTGTGATGCTCTGTATTCTTGGTGCTTGGGAAGCAACAGTGGGAGGCCTTCTGGAGTTCTGGCCCCATTGGTGGATCTCCTGATGGCACCTGGGCTTTGGCCACTGTGTGACACACAGTGTTGGACTGGATGGACCACTGGCCTGATCCAACATGACTTCGCATGTTCTTATGTTCTAGTGCAGGGGTGGCCAAACTGCAGCTCAGGAGCCGCATGCGGCTCTTTCACACATATTGTATGGCTCCCAGCAGGGGGGCTGGGGAAGTGAAGGGGAGGCATGCCTTGCCAATCAGTCTTCCCTTCCACAACCAGTGTTCCCCTCCCTGGGTAGGCTTGAGGTGTGTGTGGGGGGAGCAGAAAAAGAAAGTAACTTTAACTTTAAATTCATTCTCAAAGCCCCCCCCCCCCCCCCCCGGACAGCTTGGAGAAGGCATTTGTCTCTTTAAATCCCTTCTCCAAGCCAAGCCAGCCACATGGGGGTGGGATGGAGGACACATTTAAAGTTGATTCTTTCCACCTCTCCCTCCCTCACCCCATCTATTTGTTTCCTTCCTTTCCGCCTCTTTCATTCTTTCTTTCCACCTCTCTTTCTCTCTCTTAGACAAAAAAATATCATTAGCAAACAAATATCACTGGACAAATAAATATCATTATCAATATCTGTTTTTACCTCTTTTGTTTTTATTTCTGGCAGTCTCATTTCATGTTAATAAAAGGTAAATTTGCATATTTTTAATAAGAACATGTGTGTGATATTTGTTCATGTCTTGCGGCACTCAGACCTCTGATTCTATGCAGCTCTTACATTAAGCAAGTTTGGCCACCCCTGTTCTAGTGCCATGTTTGGGGAACCAGTACAGTCTCTTTATAGAAGTACATTATGCCCTTGGTGTTGGGGGGGTAGTACATAATTTCCCCCCTAAAGCTCCAGAGTTCTGTAATTCAAGTGGAATGAAGCACTATCACTGGAACTTCTCACTGTCATGCCCGTGGGGCCAATTTAACTGCATTTGTTGCTGTTCTGATAGCTGGACATTCAGAGCTGAACTAGATGCCTTAGCACCTCACAGATCCTTTCTCAGTCAAATGCATTTCCAAGGCATTCCCTTCCAACCCCCTCCAACCCCTACTTCATCCTTGACCCCTTTCAAGGCCTCTTCTCTCTGGCTTTTGAAATAGTTCCCTTGGTTTAAGAAAACATATCAATTCACTTTAACCTCTCTTCAGGCAACAAAATGTTGGAAGATGGTGATAATTATTTTCTTAAGGGAGCTTTCTTAGCCAGGGGGATTTTTCCAAAGTTCTCAGGTATGTTCTGTGCATATGCCAATGATGTACTTACGCTGGAAAAATGCTAGCAGCAAAGGGATTAAGATGAGGATCTAAGATAGGTTGGGTGAAGCTGTTTGTTTTTTGATCTGCTGATTGAGAGGGGTGCCGGCTTCCCTCACAGCAGCAATGTCAGCAGGGCTAACAGGAACTGAAACATGTCCCCTTGCAGATTTTTGCTAAGTACGTGTGCTCACCCTGAAGGTGGAAATGCCTCCTAGATAACAAAGACTGCCTCCAGAGAGATCTTGTTTCAGGGGAATGCCCTTCAGTTGCCCTGAACTCCGGAAATCCATTGTATATCCATTGCAGTGGAATCCATTGCCTACTGGGGTTTGTAGAAGAGAAGTTCAAGTTTTATAGCTCCTTAAAAATGAAGGGAATGATCTATCCTGGTTTTCATAATTCTATTCTATTCCTATTTGCCACTGGTTTCTATTGAACAATGCCCCCACCTTGGGTCTGTTCTTTCATGGTCTTCTATCCAAACTGAATAAAACTCAGAGGGTTTGTAGTACTCCCCCTAGGTAATCCACACTGCCATATTTCAGACAGATAGGATAAAAGGGCTCTCTGTTTTTGAGATAATGAAAGGCAGACATGTTTAACATTAAATTTGGAGAATTGATTGGAAAGATTCCAAACACACAGTAACACAGACAAGCAGCAGGCCACGAAGGAATCTGGCACTGATGCCACCAATGTTCCCTCTAAACTCCACAGTGTTGTAAGCAGAAATTCTACCTCCTGAGCAAAAAAAACCCTAGTAGCATTAAAGTTATGAGCGAGTCTACAATTAACCATTGTGTAAATTTTTTAAAGAAGATTATTTCCACAACTTTGTAAAAATCTCAGAATGAATTCTTTTAAACTATATTCAAACTATATTTTAAGAAAAAACTAAACGTTATAAGAGAAAACAGAATCAAGTCAAATTTTATTACACAAAATGTTGTCTTCTACAGGGGTAGACCAGGCCTCCAGAGAACAGGTTTACCTGCCCCTTTCTACTATATTGGTAGACCTGTCCTCCAGAGAACAGGTCTACCTGTCCCAGTCCACTATATTGGTAGACCTGGCCTCCAGAGAACAAGTCTACCCACCTCAGTCCACTATCTTGGTAGACCTGGCCTCTGGAGAACAGGTCTACCTACCCCTTTCCACTATACTGGTAGACCTAGCCTTGGATCATCATCCTGTGCTGACCCTTAGAAAACATACCAGCACTTGGTGGTGGGGGAGGGGACTCTTGCAATCTACTTTGGTTGTTGTTGTTTTTTAAGTGAACTATGACAAGCAGCATTACGTGTCAAGTATAACAGAGGTGGAACAATCACTGTCAGAACCCTGCCTAACCTAAGAAGAAGAGGAGACTGGATTTATACCCTGTCCTTCACTACCCAAGGGAGTCTCAGAGTGGCTTACAAACTCCTTTCCCTTCCCCTCCCCACAACAGACACCCCATGAGGTAGGTGAAGCTGAGAAAGCTCTGACAGAAACTGCTCTTTTTCAAGAACAGCTGTGTCAGAGCTATGGCTTGCTCAAGGTCATCCAGCAGGTGCAAGTGGAGGAGTGGGGGATCAAACCCGGTTCTCCCAGATTAGAGTCCATGCACTTAACCACTACACCATACCACTACAGGAAGTTGCTGAAATGTTACCTACCTGCCCAAACTACTTATTTATTCAGATATTTATATCCCACTTTACAATGGAGAATCGATTCAGGAGTATCTGGGGCTGGAGGGGGGCTGTTTTTTTTTAGGTTGAGGCACCAAATTTGCAGCATAGCTGCTGGTGCCTCTCCTCAACCCCCCCCCCCCCAAGTTTTAAAAAGATTGGACCAGGGGGTCCAATTCTATGGGCCCCAGAAGGAGGTGCTCCCATCCTCTATTGTTTCTTATGGAAGTTGGTTGTGAGCTGAGCAGAAATTCCTGAGCTAGCCTCTGAAATGTGTGCCAGTCCCCCATAGCACAGTTTAGAGGGAACTGTGGCTACCACTTAACTTGAAGACAGTGACACAAGATAGAGGCAGAGTGAAAAGGCAGGGACTTCTGGAGGCAGGAGGAGGACGCGGCGTCTAGATAAACAGCTACTAGCAGGAGGACCTTGAGGTCGATTTACTTGGATAAGGGACAAGGTTTGGAAAGCAGCAGGCAAGTAGGGCAGTGCAGACTGAAAGGAGAAACTGGGCATAGCAGGGTAGGCATCGGAAGGAGAGAAGAAAGCAAAGTCCTGCACCATATATTCCAGTACTGGAATGCCTCACATATGTATATAATCCTAGAGGCTACCACTTGAAGTCACTCAAGAAAGACCAGGCCCTCACTCTCCCCATCCCCCCAAGGAATACAGGTCAGGCTGTTATTAGGAAAATGTGGGGTGCCTTGTAAAAGGAAACTTGAGTCAAAGAGAGGCAAGACTGTAATAATGAAAGAAAAAGAACAGAAGTAAAGAAGTTCTTTATAGCCTATTTAGATGGGGAATTGTTTTATTTTCATGATCATTATGACAGCTACAAACCACCCCATTGTCATAATTATTGTAAGTAATTACAAAAGAAATGCACCAGTCTAATAGACATCCTATAGGGATTTTCTGTCATGTGCAGAGGAGGATTATGTCTGTTATGTACATTATGCCTGTTATATACACAGAGGTTACAGAATGGTTGATTAGATAGGCTTTAGTCTAATACAGGAAGGCAGTTGCTATGTTCTTATATTCTGTACTGCTGCTATACGTCGCCATCTCCCCACAAGGTATGTCTGCTTATCTTTTTAACAGTAACTGCAATCCCCTGGAGGATTCCATGCACGGTTTTTTTCCTCCACTGATTTTGTCTGTCTTTGCCCCCACATTTCACCCATATGCCAAATTGCTGACAAAAACAATGTGCCATTTGTGTAAGACTCAACAAACGTTGATAATTTATGCCCCTGAACAAACAAGGGTGTTGAAAACTGCTTGCTTCTCCCCCAATTCTGCATCTCTTACTTTTACCTACCATAGTAATTTAACCTTAGTTGACAAAGAACAGGCAGATTTTAATGCTCAGGATAATAAACGGAGCATCTCTAGGAATGTAAATTGACTGGTGCTGCAATTTATCTGAATCATAACCTCACAGTTGTAGCAGCAACATTTTCATGGCGGGTTCAATAGACAATTACATTTTTTAGCCCATCTCTGGGATGATAACCTGGGGAGTAAATGCAGTCCCCCATCTCCCTTGCTGATGTCCTGGTAAACATTTCACTGTAACACCCTAATTCAATTATGAAGGTCTTGATTCAATAAATAAGACTTTGGCTGCTACAGCACTGGAAGAGGAGTGGAAACTGTCAGCATAACATGCTGGCTGATTATACCAGGAATTAGTTATGGCTCTTAAAAATGCAAACAGGCGCTATGTTTTCCTGTGGTTTCCAACTATCAGTTTACTAGTCTTCTAAATAAAAATAGTGACAGTCATGTTTCATAACCTTGGATCAAGGAGTGGGGGGAGAAGAATGCACTTGGACTCCTCCAGTCCCAAAACTACCCTGGGGTAAGTGCCAATCTGAATTCTGAAAACTGATCTATAAATTCAGAAAGATCACATAGTCCTTCATACAGCTGCACCATACAGAAGACATCAGAGGGGGCCAGAATTGCATGACTAGGTGAAGACAGACTGCCCACTCTTAACAATAATCTTACTGGGTGGCATCACCTGCTTTTGAACTTTGCCTTATACATGTATGTACATAAACACTGAGAGCTGGACCAGGGCAGTCTTAAGCAACAGTCAACCTAGACAACTGCCCCCAGCCCCACACTGAGAAGGACTGACTGCTCATGGTCCCACTTTGACCACTGACAGCCCTGCTCTTTGATAGGGGAGGGGGGCAAAGACAGGTTCATGTCGCTGTCTGTACCCACCTTGTCTGGGATTCAGGCCATGGGCTCACTGGTGGCTGCTTGTACCCACCCTGTCCAAGGGGTGGCAGCAGTCAATTGCTCCTTCTCTATCCAGGGCTCAGTAGGCTTGTCAGTAGGGGATGGAGTAAGGTTGCTAGATCAAGGTTAGGAAACCCCTGGAGGTGTGGGGATGGAGCCTGGAGAGAACAGGCAGGGACCTCAGTGAGGTACATTGCCACACAGTCCACCCTTCAAAGCATCCATTTTCTCCAGGGGAACTGATCTCTGTAGTCTGGAGATAAGCTGTAATTCAGGGGGGGATTCCCAGGACTCAACTGGAGACTGGCAACCCTGGTAACAAGTCCCAAGAACCTCACACAGCATCTCGGCCGCCCCTTGGTTGAGCCTGGTAGAGTGGTGGGTGAACACAGCAAGGGTTTCAGAGGGCCCATTCAGTAATTCAGGGGGCCCATCCTGGACTTCTGCCCCATGTCCAAGAATAGGGTTTCCAGCCTCCAGGTGGGGCCTGAAGATCTCCTGCTTTTATAGCTGATCTCCAGCTGACAGTGATGAACTCCCCTGGAGAAAATGGATGCTTTGAAGGGTGGAGTTTCTGGCATTGTGTACCATGCTGTGGCCTCTCCCCTCCCCAAACCCTGCCCTCTCCTGGTCCACCCCCAAAGACCCCAGGTATTTTCCAACCCAGACCTGGCAACCCTACCCCAGAATCACTAAGATCACCCCTGAAATGAATCACTCAGTCTTGCTTCAGATGTTTTAAAAAAGTAATTTGAATTGCCATATAGGTATTTTACCACGTACTGTAATGTTTCAATAAGGGGGGATTATTTATTTATAATTATTTATTAAATTCAGCTTGTTAGGCTATCCTTTCCTGCAGGCAGGGCTCAGGGAGGATTACATCAAAACAAACACAATAATAATCCAATTAAATAACATTAAAAATTGCTAAAAACAATATATTAATCAGGCAATACTTTACATTGTCAAGATGACGAAAACTTGTTCCCACTGGTCTCTTGGGTGAAGGAGGTGTGGAGGGCTGAGTAGGAGGGTATGACAGTGCCAGCTGTCGCTGTCCTCAACTGAAGGCCTGGCAGAACATCTCTGCCTTGCAGGCCCTACGGAAATAGGTCCCATAGGGTACAGATATTCTCTGGCAGAGAGTTCCACCAGGCAGGGCCCAGAGCTGAGAAGGCCCTGGCCCTAGTTGAGGACAGCCATACCTCTCTCAGGCCAGGGACCACAAGCAGGTTCTTATTGCTAGAACATAGCTCTCTTCCAGGGACATATCACAGACATTTTAGAAATAGCTCTAAAACTAATTAATTGATAGGAATATGATTTGCTGGTGATGTACTAGCTAATAAGTGCCTACCACAACTAGCTTTCCCTTAATAGAGTGGACACTTGAAGAAGTGCTTTTTTTGGTCATAGCTTGTTCCAGAATGCTAACATAGGCACAAGTTTCATCACAGCAAAGTAAGGAGGTCAGCCTCCAGGTGGGACCTGGAGATCTTCCGGACTTACAGATCATCTCTAGAATACAGAGATCAGTTCCCCTGGAGGAAATGGATAATTTGAAGGGTGGAGTCTGTGCCATTGTACCCCATTGAGATCTCTGTCCTCCCTAGGCTCCGTCCCCAAAGCTCTGGGAGTTTACCAACCTGCATCTGCCAGGAGGGACCTATCAACCCTACAGCAAAGTATTTCAAACTAGTATTGGTTCTGGGTTCCCTGCCTACTGCACATATAGCTCCAAAACAGACAAAATCCCCCCTGGTTGTTTTGGCTTGGAGAAATGGCACAAAGGGGGAAAGTGAGATCATAAAAATATAAGAAGAGCCCTGCTAGATCAGATCTGTGGTCGATTGAGTCCAGGATCCTGTCCCACACAGAGGATGAGTTGTTGCCCTCGAGGGCCAACAAACAGCACTGAGGCCTTCCGCTGATGAAGCCTCCAGAAATTGAAGGTTTTCTTTAGTCACCATGGCTAGTACCCACAATGGAACTTCCCTCCATGAGTCTGTCTAACCCTGTTCTGAAGCCATCTATGCATGTGGCTATCACTATGTTATAGTTGCCAGCTCTGTATGGGGAAATACCTGGAGATTTTGGAGTCTGGGGAGGGGAGGGACCTCAGCAGGGTACAAAGCCATAGCACCTACACTCCAAAGCAGCAATTTTTCCCAGGGGAACTGGTCTCTGTCATCTGGAGATGAGTTGTAATTCCAGGAGATCTCCAAGCATTACCTGAAGACTGGCAGTTCTACACTATGTCCACTGGCAATGAATCTCACAATTCGACTACTTGTTGAGTAAGGAAGTGTTTCCTTTTGTCTGTCCCGAATCTACTGTCCATCAGCTTCATTGAATGCCCTCAAGTTCTAGTATTTTGGGAGAAGGAGAAAAAGTCCTCTCTGTCCGCTTTTTCTGCACTGCACATCATCTTATAAACCTCTATCATTCCCCACTTAGCTGTCTTTTTTTCTAAACTGAAAAGGCAAGAGTCCCTCCTCCCTCCACACCATGAGCCTGAGCCAAATTGGGCCCTGGGGACCTTTAACATGCTGTTTCTTGCAGTTGCTGTGTGGCTGCAGGGAAAGTGAGACTCCTTATAAACATAACATATAGCTCAGTGGATCATCTTGGCTGTATCAGACTCTCTCGGCATAACCTACCTGTAAATGTATTGTGAGTAACTTATTTAGACTGTAAACCAAAAAAGGATGCAGAACTGTGATTTATATTTCTAAATATCATGATATATTCAAAGGCAGTCTCGTGTTTTAAAGAACAAAGAATTTGCATAAGAACATGTCAGAGAAAGTCCAATGAAGGTATCCTATAGATTGAACCTCTGACGGAGAAAGAGTATTTTTATTGTCTCTTCTTTCCTATCATGGCCCTTTGCACCCCCAAAAGCTACTCCCTGAAGTCAGAGAAACCTGAAGAACGGTGAGGGATGCAACATGGGAGCTGCAGACAGAAAAGGGAATGACCTGAAAATCACCCTTCACCTCTTGCACAATTTCTTCATTACCATACATATAAGGAGGACCCTATTTCACTAAATCCCCCCCTCCTGCTGTATCACATGCTATTGATGAGGGTCCCCTGACCCTCAAGAGAGGCTTTTCAGGGCCTGCAGGATAATGCCTTGGCAAGAGGGAGGTGGCAGAAATCTGTTCCATAAACTTTCTCCATTCATGGTTCCAGAGGAGCCAACTCAGTATCTACATATTTTGTATACTGGTATCTGCCTAGGGATGCCAGTTGCCCCAATGAAGCTAGCACCCAGGGATTTAAAATAGTCAGTCACACAGAAAATCACCTCCTTGGCAGCAAATTAAACACAAAATCTGGACCATCGTTTCAACATAGAAACACAGGACTGTGATAAATAAACTATTATCAGGAGCAAGTAAAAAATGGCAGTATTTAAACCCAACACAGCACAACAGAGAGGAGCTGTGAAATTGAAGTGGCACTAGTCTATCTGCAGGCAATTAACAAGGCATGGCAGGGATCAGTTAAAATGGCCTCATTCATTATAATGTCAAGCACATTTAATGAGATAACATGTTTACACTTTAGCTCCCAGAACTGGAAAAAGGGTACATAGGAAATGCTGATTGTGTATCTCTTGCTCTTGTATCAAATGTATCATTCTACCACTGAAGTGAGAAAATGCTGGTTGTCATTCACAAATACATTCAGATGTTGACCAAAGTTGTGCTCAGAATAAGATGAGGAAGGTCCATTCAGCCATTGCTTCTAAGTCATGGATCTACATTAGGTTTGGAGAGACTATACTGTCCTTGAGCTGGCTAAGTTTTTTCCTGATTTAGTTTTTGGGCAGAAAATAGTTATTTTGGAATAGTAGAAACTGTTCCCCAACATTTTAAATTGTGAATATTCATTTCTTGAGCCTACTGGTGCCATTGTTGCCCTGATTGCTGTTGCTTTGCTGCCATTTTTTTCTTGGTTAAACTATCCCCCTTCCTTTCTGGATTACTCACATGAGTGATCCAAGCCAGTAAATGGACATGTAGTGAATATGACTGTGTAGTGAATATGATATAGCCAGTCAGATTTAGTTGCATGCTGATGCCCTGATTGGTAAGCAAAATCATTGCATGGGACCTCTTATATCTCAATCGGATGTCATCATATTGTTGTGTTTTCCAGCATCTACCAGACAATGACATGAAATGGAAACTGGATCTCTCTAAGGTTAGGATGAGAGATGTCTGTCACAACTGCCCACTGGGTCCCCAGCCCCTTTGCACCTAGGTTTGCCAGGAAACCAGTGTGACTAACCGGGTTTTAAATCCCTTTTTACTTTCCAACCTTTCTTGCGAGAGAGTCCTTTATCCTGGTAGAAGCTACCAGTACTAAGAGAATTCCCCACTGTTATGCTTTCCACTAGCTCTCTTGGTGACTAGGAGGTCTGGGGCGGGGTGTTGCACAAAATAAAGAGAGAAATGGAGACCCGTGAGCTGGCTTTCCCCCTCACTTCTTTCCCTCTCTTTCTGTTTCTGTCAGAGCTGTCCGGTCATTATAAAGCAAAGTAGCAGGCTAATGTGCATGAGATTTTAGAAGAGAAGAAGAAGAGACTGGATTTATACTCCGCCCTTCACTTGGAGTCTCAGAGCAGTTTACAAACTCCTTTCCTTTCTCCTCCCCACAACAGACACCCTGTGAGGTAGGTGGGGCTGAGAGAGCTCTGAGCCAACTGTCCTTGAGAGAACAGCTGGTACAGAGCTATGGCTTGCCCAAGGTCATCCAGTAGGTGCAAATGGAGGAGTGGGGAATCAAACCCGGTTCTCCCAGGTTAGAGTCTGCGCACTTAACCACTACACCAAACTGGCTCTTTCTATGCAATCAGTCCACATTTGTGAATAAAATGAACTTTTAATAACCATATATAAAAGCACAGATAATTGGGAACGATCACTAGGCAAAATCTAGAAAGAGAATATGAAAAGCTACCTAACCCTGTACTAGCAACTGAGACTCAGCATTTCTTTCTCAGGAATGGGTTCAGGAAGGCGTGTCATGGCACAGCCTGGCAGGGCTTACCTTAGATACTGGTGTCTTCACAAAGAACTCTAAGTCAGGCTAACAGTTAAATAGATTTTCCTGTAGCCCGGGGTATTTCCTTTCCACCCAATCAAAATTTAGGGTGCAAGCTTAAAGCCTACATTTGATCAATCACTTTAAAAGTTTGGATAAGGAAGTTAAGGCACTAAGAAGGGCAATTAAAACTGATCCTTTTTGGCTTCTCTGGCAGCTTGACCAAATGGCATGAAGAACTCAGGACTCATTTCCCTTTGCTTAGCTCATAGATCACCAGATACCTGTCTTTCATGGAATCATAGATTTGGAAGGGACCTCCAGGGTCATCTTGTCCCAGCCCCTGCACAGTGCAGGAAATTCACAAATACCTCCCCCCAACACACCCAGTGACCCCTGTTCCATGCCTAGAAGATGACAAAAAAACCCTCCAGGATCCCTGGTCAAACTGACCTGGAGACAAATTACTTCCTGACTCCAACATGGTGATCAGTATTTCCCCGGGCATGTAAGAAAGGGCCACAAGAATGAAGTACTGATGCAACCCTTCCTGCCCTCCCTCTCATGATCTGCCTAAGTTCAAATCAAAGAAAAATGAGTGAATGCACAGTCTAGAAGCTAATGAGAAAAAAAATTGCAAAACAATTTATTATATAATGTATTATAAGTGGGGTATTTATAATATCTACTCAGAATTAGATACTGTCCACAAATCTTATTTGTTAGCTAAAAGACTTTTATACCCAATAGACTGGGCAGTTAAACCAACCAAGGGACAAGTTTTGAACTGAATATCCTAAGTGCACTTAAACAGTATATAATGAAGGTGTGAAGGACATTCATAAAATAGTCCAAGGTACTTCTTTCCTTGGAAGCCACAACTCAGTGGAAATCTGATACTGACGATTCTCAAATACAATCTGCTGATGGTTCCCAAATGCAATCTTGCAATCTTATGGGCTTGCTAGATACAGACAGCCTCGTTTCACCATAGAGCTTTATCAAAGTAAAACCGATCCTCCAGCTTGCATGGAGTGGCATTAAGAAAGTTGCATAAAATATTTCTCTGACTTGATGTACAGTACATATTGTTAAAAGCTGGAGGATTCATTCTACTTTGATAAAGCTCTATGCGATCTGTCAACCAGTTACAGATCCTCCTAACAGTAATAGATACTGTTATAGATACAGTAATAGATACTGTTCCAAACCACATTTTACCAATTTGTCAACAATAATATTATGTGGAACCTTATCAAAAGCCTTACTGAAATAAAGATAAACTATGTCTACAGCATTCCCCTGATCCAGCAAGGTAGTAACTTTTTCGAAAAAAGAGATACAGTTAGTCTGCCATGACTTGTTCTTGAGAAACCCATGCTGGCTCTTCGTGATCATAGCTGTCCTTGCTAAATGCTCAAGGACTGACTGTTTGATCATTTGTTCTAAAACTTTCCCAAGTATAGACATCAAGCTGATGGGTCCTCCTTTATCCCCTTTCCCCCCAGATCCTCCTTTTCCCCCTTATTGAAGATGGGGACAACATTTGCCTGCCTCCAGTCTTTTGGCACCTCACCTGTTCTCCAAGAATTCTTGAAAAGAATTGACAGAGGCTCAGAAATTATATCCATTCTTTTAGTACTCTTGGATGCAGTTCATCTGGCCCCAAGGACTTAGTTTCATTTAAAGAAACTAGGTGTTTGTGTACTACTCCATGTCCTTGCTCTTTTTCTTACTTTGAACATAAGAAAAGAACCCTTTTTATTGTTGTTAGCATCTCTCGCTAGTCTAAGCTCATACTGAGCTTTAGCTTTCCTAACTCTCTCTCTCTATATATACAGGGCACTGGTTATTCATTCATCCTTAGTTATAAGGCCCTCCTTCCATTTCCTAAATGAGTATTTGTTATTTCTCAATTCTTCAGAAAGCTGTTTATGGAGCCACGTTGGCTTCTTTAGCTCCTCCCAATTTTCCTTCTCATAGGAATGGTTTGTGATCTCCCCATCATGGGATGAACAAGAAGACTTTTATAGTTCCATCCACATCTCTGTGTGTGTCATTCTAAGGGCACATTTCATCCTCCCACCACAATGTCAACCTTTCCTTCCATTGCACACAGCCCTCTCTTAACCTGCAAATTGAACAATCATAATTTGCCTTCAATTTTTGCTTGCTGTTTTCTGGATCCAAATTCCAGGGTGGTGGTTCCATTTCCAGACAATCCTCAAGCCAAAGTCCACTGCCATCTGAAAGCCTTTTTTTTTTTTTACTGAAGTTCCCTAGCGTGTCTTTTTCTTCTTTCTCTCACAGTAAGAAAAATTGCTTAGCCTTCAAGTGGTGACATGCCAAAGGGATTAATTTTGTTCCATTTTGGCTATTAACGGTTATAATGTTTCATATCAAATGCAATGCGAAGAATGGCTACCCTATGCCATAAATGAAAAAGGTAGTATGAATTGTGTCTAAAGAGTGAATTCATAATTATATGTTTTTGCAAGCTTAAAGAAAATCTCTTTTTTCCTTTGCAAACAACTAAACTGCCATCTGCCACTTCTCTCCACCCCTAATGTAGGCAGGGGGGTTATATTGACAGAGGCTTTTCCCCCTGATTAAGCCAGTAGAATGATCTATTTGTATTTTGTTTGAGGGTGGATATGGTTGCATACTTCTGTTCTTGACAGATTTACACCAAGACCACACAGTGCTGCTAGATAGTTCCTTTCTATCACAAGGCATACTGTTATTTGTTTTCTCCAAGGCTAAAAAATGGCATGGAACTTTGGACAGAGAGTCTAGACCAGGGATTCTCTCTCTCTCTTGCTCTCTAATTAGAAGGCATGCTTTCATTTAAAAAGCAATCACCTGCTTGAAGCACCCATTCTCATCTTCTGGAAAAGTGAATTCTTGAGAAAGGTAGGCATCTTCAAGGGCCCATTCATATACACTTAGTGAAGGAACAGAACAGGAGCCCAGCTGGATCAGACCAAAGGTCTGTTCAGTGTAGCAGGCTGCTTCCAGAAGTTCCCAGGTGGATATTTCTGGAAAGTTTACCAGCAGGGCCCTCTCTTGCCACCACCTTCCAGCAACTGATACTCAGAGGGACCCTGGATATGAATAGAAGAGGTCTGGCCATCATGGCTAATAGCTATAGATAGAGCTATCCTCCACAAATTTATCCAGACTGCTTTTCAAGCCATCCTTCAAGTCTCAACTCACCTCTTTGACTTCCTTTCCCTTGTGTAAAGAAAAATGGTTCCTTGCTCTGTTCTGTAAAATAAAATCTTTGGTTCAGGCTGCTTAGAGGCCTACAGGAAACTTTCCAGAGACAGTTAGAGAAATACTTTCGGAGCTAGGGATGCCGGCCGGCAGGTGGGACCTGGGGATCCCCTGGAATCACAGCTCATTTCCAGACTATAAAGATCAGTTTCCCTGGAGAGAATGGATGTTCTGGAGGGTGGACTCTATGGCACTGTACCCCACTGAGGCCCCTGTCCTGCCCAGGCTCCATAAGAAAGAAAGAAAGAAAGAAAGAAAGAAAGAAAGAAAGAAAGAAAGAAAGAAAGAAAGGAGGGAGGGAGGAAAAGAAAGCAAATAGATGGGGGGAGGGGGAGAGAGAGAGAGGAAGGGAGGGAGGGAGGAAGGAAGGGAGGGGAGAGATGGAAAGAAAGCAAATAGATGGGGAGAGAGAAGGGAAAGACAGAAAGAAGGGAAGGAAAGAAAGAAAGGAAAGTCAGGCTGGTGTGTGTGTATGTGGGGGGGAAGCAGCTCCCTGACTTCCTGCTCTCACACACCTCAAAAGAAAGAGAAAGGAAAGAGAAAAAGACTGAGAGAAAGAGAGAGAGAGAGAGAAAGCCTCCTCCACTGACTGCAGAAGAAAGTGAGCCACTCACTGCTGACGGCTCTGGCAACCGGAGGCCACAGAGGAGCGCCGGTCAGCCGCATTGCCAGCCCAAGGCTCCAGACCTCCCCCACCTCCATTCTTGCCCACCTCTCCTCTCCAACCTCTGTCCTTCCCACCAACTGGCACGCAGGTTCACTCTGATCCCGGCTCTGCTTCCTCCCCCTCTAGGACCTTAAGGATGGCTGGGTGCAGCAATGTCAGTGGGAAGGCGGCTTGGGTTTTGACAGCGACGGCAGCAGCTCTGAAGTCACTCCACTCTCCTGGAAGGTGGGCAGCCACTTTATAGTTAGTGCAGGCGGGAGGGGGGACCCACTAGCCCTGCGCTGAGAGGGAAATTGGTGTGCTGGCACTGGTTGCCCCAAGGGGGGCTCATTCACCCCTAGAAAATTATGTGGGAAGCCTCAGCCCCTGAGCCCCCCTGAAGATGACGCCTATGCCTGGAATGGCATCCTACTTGATTCCTGCCTGGGCTGGCTAAGTTGTGAACATCTTGTCTTGCTGGAACTGACTGCCTCTGCTGTACCTTGAATGGTAACTGGAACCTTGTTTCTATGTACTTAGTTATGCTGGAAATGCTTAGGTTTATTTGTTTTATTTCCTTCACTGTCCAGTCTTGTTTTATACATTTTTGCACCTTAAATAATTATATTTTTACTCTGTCGTGGTTTTTGCCTTCAGTAACCTCAAAGTCTTTATCCAGAGCCTTGGCTCTTGACCACCTACCAGTTAACTGTTTGGTCTTTGGAAACTCAGATTGCAGTTCTGCTCTGCAGGGCCGACTTTTCTTGTTAATTCCTTGAGAAGCCGGGAGGCTTGACTTTTCTCTCCTGGGCTGTTGGGATACATTGAAAGGTCTGGTGGCAACTACCAGAGCTCAGGTGAGTTTTAGACTCTCTCTTGTATTTTGTAACTTTGTTTTGTGTCACACTCCCCTTGTACTAAAAGCCCTTACCCAGGGTTGGGACTGGGACTTTTGACACCTTGACAATCATGAATCTGGCTACAGAGACCTGCAGTTGCATCTGTTCTATACTTTGTCCGCCTTCCCTCCTTTCCTTCCTTTGACTGCCATTCAGTTGAAATGTAGGTGGTAAGCATTGGATACTGGAGTGTGTCTATTTCCCTCTGGAAAGAAAAAAGTAAAATGTGTGTCTTGTGGCACCTTAAAGACCCACACATTTTTATGCTAGCATGAGCTTCTGTAGCCTGGAGCTCACTTCATCAGGTGCACTTCCAGATACTCTGGGAAGTGCCATTCGGAAGAAAGACTTAAGGTACAATTTGGTTCTGGTGTACAAAAGACCTGCCGTTTCTCAACGACTGGCAATTACTTTAATATGCAAGACTTCTGACTGCGTGAAAGTTGGAGACATTAACCTGCTGCTTCCAGCAGCAATGAGCTTAGGCTGCCACCTCCTCGTTAGCAGCTGTCTTAAAAGCTGTAAAAAGGAAAAAACCGCACAACTGAATCACAAAGTGAAAAGACCAGGCTCCTCATTTGTGCTCAATTATAAAGCACCAAAGCTTTTGTGTTAGAAAAGAGCAATCATTTCAGCATGCATAACAGAGCGATTTCCACATAGTGGGTGGGAATATACTGGGTCATGGTATGCTGTGAAACCAGAATGAGGTGGAGCTGCACATTACTATACCATTAATTTTTTTAGTTGAAATATTTGTAAGTACAAGGCAGGTAACACAGTAACAAGAATACTCATTAAATGTATATCGACTTTAACAAATCACTTAAAATAGATTAACAACATATTTTCAGGGTTAGGTAGGAGCAGAATTTGGCACGTCCACAATAAAGCCTTTTATGGGCACAAATTGTCCCTTGATCGATATGCTGATGTTCTGTTTGGGACTGACTGACTACTTTTAGATGGGGTCCAACTGACTCTGTCTAACCAGCTCAGGAGGACTCCAGGACCCAGTCTTTCTGCTAGATAAGCAGGTGGGAAATGTTGCTTGGAATGCTTCCCTTTCATCTATATTTAATTTGTTATCCGTGCTGCCAACTTGACTTGCCAGTGTGTTGTAGTGGTTAAGAGAGGCAGACTCTAAGAACCGTGTTTGATTCCCCACTCCTCCACATGAAGCCTGCTGGGTGACCTTGGGCCAGTCACAGTTCTCTCAGGACTCTCTCAGCCATACCTACCTCACAAACTTCTTGTTGTGGGGAGAGGAAGGAAAGGTGATTGTAAGCCACTTTGAGACTCCTTAATAGGGTCGTCAGGTCCCCTCAGCTTGCTGGCGCAGGGATTTGGGAGGTGTTCCGGGGTGGGCAGGGATGTTGCGTGACATCCCTGATGCAATGATGTCACGCAGAAGTGACATCATCATGTTGCAGACGTCATGTGGCAATGCTCTGCATTTTTGTCAAAACTCTATGGTTTTTTGATCTAAAACCATAGAGTTTTGTCCCAAAAGCAGAGTGTTGCTGTGTGATGTCCTAACATGATGACATCACTTCCATGTGATGTCATCATATTGGGGTTGTCACCACATGGCATCTCTGTTATATTTTTATCTGTGATTGATTGTGAGCCCCCTTGAAACTTGGATAAAGTGGGGTAGACACTTAAAATAAATTTTAAAATTATATAAATAGTCTGAGATTGACCTTCCCAGTGGTAACCAGTTCCTTTGGAGGAGGAAAGTGAAACAAACCACCACAAACAACCGAAGTCAGACTACACTGAATTTTTTGTAAGATTTTTAATCTTTGTAAGATTTCCCAAGTCCAATATTTGGAATGCAATATCACAACTGTACATAGATTCATGTAAAGTGATTTCTAGAAGGTCAGGTAGATGCAGGATGAAATCTAGTAGATTAAGAGCAGAGGCAGAGTGATTCCTGGTTTTTAATGGTAGACCCTGGAAAAATCCTGAAGGTTGCAGTGGAATCTCATTGAATTTGAAGGTTGATGGCTTTTCAGATTCAAAAGCTGATTGTTTTATAAAACACAGATTTACTAGCCGGACCAGTAAAATAGTGACTGTAAATAGTAAAACAGTAGCTGCTTGGTATACCAACATGTCTTGGGAATTGCCATTACTCACTGTGGAAAGCCATTAATCCATCACTTTCAGAAAGATATCTGAGAGACCTAATTTGGGGTGATGTTAAAATTGGTATATTGAAGATATAAAATTTCACCTTGAGAAAGAAAAGTCAGTGTTCACATCCTTCGCATTCTGGGTGGGCTTCTCTAGGCCCGATCTTTGTTATCTACCTTATTGTTGCCTTCAAGAGATATAATGGAGAGTGATGGCTCTTGCTCTCCTAAGCATCTGAGATAGCAATGGGCTGCGCAAATCTGGATCAATAAGGCATCTTGGTACTAAATTATAATGAGAGGGTTTGGGTTATATGGGTGCTCTTTGTAAGAGCTCTCAAAATCTGAGCATGAACTCCCCCATAACTTTGTTGTTAAAAATCCGCTGCTTCTGTTCTGAATTCAGCATCATGGATCCCTTAGTCCTCAGTCACTGATGCCTTCCTGCAGTTCATATAACCCCCATGGCTTTAGAAAAAATTAGGAAGCCACAGCTTTTACTTTTAACCTAATATGTAGTTTGTAGCTGAGCATGTGGTTCTCATATCAGGTTTGTTTTCCTTGTGCATCTTACAGGCAGCTTGATTCCTTCAGAACTATTTAACCACAATTCTTAGAATTGGAATGGCAGGGTAGTTCTTTTTAAGTGGCTAGAACTGTGCTGCATCATTATCCCAATTAAAAGCCAGCTGAGCAAGGATTATGTTAATTGGTCTGTCATCCTCAAAGTACTTGAGCTGTCTCAAGCCTCACCGAAACCAGCACTGATGTATTGTACTGAAGATTCAAGATTGTGGTGAACAATTGTAAGAAGGATGTATGTTGCACCAAATGCTTTCTGATAGCAGTTCAACTCTGTGTCATAGAGCCAATGTGCTTACTGATGCTGGAGGTTAGTGGGATCGAATGTCTTCCACTTCACTGAGCTAAGTTTGAAGCCTTCCTCCAGGCTAAGGAGACTTCCTCTAACTTCAGTGTCTCTTCTGCTGGAGGAAGAGCTACCGAAGTTGGAGGCAGGCTCCTTAGGCTATAGGGAAGCTCATTGGAGGATGGCTGGATCCAGCCCAGTGTGTACAGTATTATGGACCCCTGCTTCTTCCTTACTATGAGGCAGATTTTCCCACCAAAATGCTGTTCCCCACTCTGACTGAGCAGCCTCTTAGTAGCATATTTTAATAATAGAATTATAACTTTCTGCATGTCCCACCCTGTGATAGAGAAGTTATTTGGCTTTTGCCCAGGCCAGAGATTTACTGTAGCTAAGCAGGGACCCTCTTATAAATCCCATTGTAAATGGCACTTGACATGAAGTAAAATTCAAACAAGAATGTTGATTTTATTGAACAGACACCGCTGGGTTAGGAATAGGCAGGGGATGAGAAGCTGAAGTAAATGTTGTTGTTTATATAAATTATGTTTTGAACAGGCAACAGAGTATAGCTGAAGCTTATTTTCTTATAGACTCAGTTCTTAACTATGAGAGATTTGCTGGTCTTGGAGATTTCTTTCAGCAACTATATGTCTTAATAAAGTTTCATGCAACTATCTGAGTTTCCTAAGTATAATACTTTCTTCCTGTATTTAAATACTTCCCTTGTGGGATTACAACTTTTCTTATTGACTCTTGAGGAGTCTAAGGCTGTGGTCACACTGGAGGCTTGGCATGATCTGGCAGCGCCTCTATTTGTGGAGGTTTAAATTGTCACGGGATCTAATGGCTTCCAGTCATATGAGGACTCTTCTGCTGATGGAAGAATGATCTCTTTTGTTCTAAGAAGACTCCTCGCTTATAAAAATACAGTCACTGGATCTAGCCCATGGAATGGTACTATTGTAAGAGAGCAAAAGGCCATCCAGAGATCTGTGCTATGAGGTAGCACCATCCATTCATCTGTCCCAAAGTGTGCATGTTTAAAGTACCATCAAGTTGCAGCGGATTTATAGCAACCCCGTGGTTCAAGCAGAATGTAGAAGAAGAGAAGAAGAGATTGGATTTATACCCCACCCTTCACGCTGAGTCTCAGAGTGGCTTACAAATTCCTTTCCCTTCCCCTCCCCACAACAGACACCCTGTAAGGTAGGTGGGGCTGAAAGAGCTCAGAGAGAAACTGCTCTTTCAAGGACAGCTCTAACAAACTATGGCTTGCCTAAGGTCATCCAGCAGGTGCAAGTGGAGGAGTGGGGAATCAAACCCAGTTCTCCCAGATTAGAGTCCGCACACTTAACCACTACACCAATAATTGTTTGGGGTGCTGTGGCATATAAGCTCAATCATTTTGCCTTCAACCCATCCCTTCTTTAGCCATGCCCTTCTTTAAAAAGATACAAAGTAATGTACAGCAAGTGCCTCTGAACAGGTGCAGAGTGCTTTTCCCCATGACTAAGTATCTGCAGTCCGTTCCTACACATTTAACTTTAAGGCCTTCTTCCTTCCAATCAAGTTCCTGAAAGTGAAGAAAATAACCATATTTGTCACTTTTTGAGTCAGAGCTATTCAGTGGAACACATAAGGCATAGAAATCAAAGATATTAATTAATGTTTCCATATACAGTTGCCACCAGGCCTGGAGAAAAAAATGTGCTGCTCCTTTAATAGAGACTTTATATGTGGAAATGGGCCCCATGGAGCTTTTCTTGGCATGGAGGTAAATAACATCACCTCATAAATAATATCCCATCAAGCCTTTGTTTAAAGGAACAGGGCATTTCCCCCCTCCAGGCCATTGGTAGCCCTGGTTCCAAAGCAATTTACAGCATAAAGCAAAACAACATATTTAAAAAACAGTAACAATGAAAGAACAACAGTAACACAAAGGTTAACAAATATTAATCATGCGGGGTAGCTTTAGCCTTCTCAAAGAATGAGGTGAGCAAGGTAAAAGAAATTCTATAGTGTAGATTATTCCATGGCTGTTCTGTGACTACTACTATTAATTTATGTTGTTTTTGCAATGTTTTGCAAAGGATGGGATATTCTAAAGAAGCATTGTTAATTTTCTGGCAAATCAAATCTGTCATTTTCTTATGGTCTCACAATGTCATCCTTATGCTGAAACCTCTTCAACTGGCAATCCTATTAATTACTCCTTCACCCCCCCCCCCCCTTTGCAGTCAATGTGACTCTCTATTGTTTTCTTTTTCTTTTTTCTCGCAATCATGCAATTATGAAATTACAATGATGAGAAATGTAAAAAAAGCCTCCCCCTCCCTTTTCCCTCCAGGGAAAAGGAAATCACTAAGACTAGATTCCAGGATGCCAGGGCATCACCAGTGAACAAGAAGTAATTAATTAAGCACCACAGAGAATCAGGAGCTGCTGTTTCAAAGCAAAAGAAATGGACGACAGTCATGTTTGGTGCAAACAGAATAATGAACGCTCCTTCTCCCCCCCACCCCCATTTAAAGGATGCATTTGGTTGAGATGGGGCTCCACAAGTAAACAGGAAATAATTACTTATCTAACTCAGAGCAGCTGAAGCAATTGAAAACTGTATCTAAAGGCAGGGGTAATTTCGTAGAAAAAGGGGTGCAGGAGCTCATTAGCATAACTCATTAGCATAACTTATTTGCATATGCTATACCACCTGACATCACTGGAAGTATGTCAGAAGGCAAGAAAGAAAGAAGAGAGAAAGAAAGGGGACAGCTACTAATCCAAGCCTCAGAAATACCACTATTCTGGGAGGATAGCTTCAGTGGTGGCTGAAGCCTTCAGAAGGCTGGTCAGAGGAACAAGGACCTTTCCAGGGGACGGGGTCATTTTGCTGCAGCCATGACACAAGCAGGCATTCCCCTGCAGGGGGGGGGGGCTGGCACCAACTCCTGGAGCTGTGCTCCCTCAAGCTCCTGCTTGAAATGACCCCTGTCTAAAGGAGCAATTGTGAGGCAAAACAGAAATTTGCTGGATGGACTCAAGTAAACAAAATAGTCCAGTCTTCACTATGGGAAAGGCATTGCCAAATTTTTATGGGAAATCTAGCAGAATGTTAAGTCCTGTGTGAAACCCAGTTTCAGTTTTGCTTGCCACTGAATGTGGAAAAGGGAGCCTTCAGAAGTGCAACCCCCCCCCCCCCAAACCCACAACCCTATCATATGGCACTCACTTGAGTCCTGCTCCTGGTGGATACCAAGAACATACCAAATGGTATGGAAGGTTTTGTCAGTATATCTTAGAGAGTGGGAAGACTAATGTGGTACATGTTTCTCCTTCACATACCTTGAACCCAAACTTTTTAGGGCTCTACAGAGACTTGAATGGTTCCCAGAAACATAACCAGACTCAAGGGTATGTCGAGCAGGAGCTCGGGGGAGCGCAGCTCCGGGAGTTGGTGGCAGCCCCCCTCCGCCGGGAATGCCTGCTCGTGTCATGGCTGCAGCAAAATGACCCCGTCCCCTGGAAAGGTCCTTGTTCCTCCGACCAGCCTTCTGAAGGCTTCAGCCACCACTGAAGCTATCCTTCCAGAATAGTGGTATTTCTGAGGCATGGATTAGTAACTGTCCCCTCTCTGCCAGCTTTCCTTCTTTCCTTCTTTCCTTCTTTCCTTCTTTCCTTCTTTCCTTCTTTCCTTCTTTCTTTCTTTCTTTCTTTCTTTCTTTCTTTCTTTCTTTCTTTCTTTCTTTCTTTCTTTCTCCCTCCCTCCCTCCCTCCCTCCCTCCGGTGATGTCGGGGTGTGGCATATGCAAATAAGTTATGCTAATGAGTTATTCTAATGAGCTCCTGCACCTCTTTTTCTACAAAATGACCCCTGACCAGACTAATTCCTTGAGCACAGGGATGACATGTTCCTTTTGCTTATGCCTGGTAACAGATGGGCAGCAATATTTGAAGCAACTGAAGTTTCCAGATGATATCTATGGGCACCTGCACATAAAACACATTACAATAGTAAGGAAATACAAACAACGAAGTTAGAGAGGTCTCTGTTTTCTCAGCAGAAAGACAGAACCTTAAACAATGAATGCCCAGGATGCTGTCATTACTTTGTTAAATCTAAGCAGATCCCAGTTTGGTCAGTGCCTGGATGGAACAGTACCTCAGAATTCCACAGAAGCTGGGACTACCATGTTTTATACTTAGCCTTCTAATTTATACTGACTTACACTTAACCTTCTAAAGACAAAGTGTCCAATATATACAAAATAAATATATTGGTCAGCCACCCCAAAGTCCAATTGATTTCAGTGAAGCCAATGTAAACAAATATTTAACCTACAAGAGATTATAGAGTTCTGTGTGCCATGCAACTCCTCCATCTGCAGTGGTACCATCAAGATTGGTTTGATCATGCGGCCTGTTTTCTGTGTAGACCAACTCTCCCAAACCTTGATTGACTGCTAAGTGTCAAGGGAAACCAACAGTAAGACTGCACATCAGCAAACAGTGATGGCTGGTTTCTGTGGCTGTGGAATTGAAACCTCTTTTCATGCTGTTTGAAAGCTGTACCCAGTGCACTGCCAACCGTAGAAGAGTCAAATGATAGATGTTTCTCATTCGTAAGCCAGCGCTATCAATCGCCACGGCTTTCAGAAAGAGATGAGAAGACTATTTAAGAACTGGACTGTTCTTAAGTGTACATGTCATGCTTCCAGCTTGCCAGTTCTTGACCTGGAGTCTGTCCTGTCTGATATGGTTTTGGGCTGTGTCAGTTAACTGCAAGTGTTGACTAAGTGGTGATCGAAGCTGCTTTGAGGACTGCTTTGAGGTCTGTTATCAGCAAGCAGTCCAAACAGCCCATGATAATGTCATGCTGATTGCATTTCCTGATTTGTTCAGGGTTTAAGGGGAGGGGAAGAAGGGAAAGACTTTTGTATCATCCAAATGACCTTGGCTTTAAAAAGGAACTAGTAAATGTAGAAAAGCTAAAGCAGCTTTCATTTTGAACTACTGAGATTCCGTTAGAGAATGGGTGTTGACAGCTATTGGAAAGGTCTCTCCCTTGCCCTTATCTCCCCCTTCTTTCTTGTTCCCTAGGAGCATACTGGGCACTTTGACAGCCTGGATGTAAAAAAGTAGAGCGGAGATGGACAACAGAAGTGGAAAATCACTTGGGGCAGGCACATCCCATCCCATGGGTAAGGATATTTCCAAAATTTTCCTCAGCTGGATGTCCCTCTGGAGTTCTGAATTGCCTGGTCTTATTTTCAAAATAGAATCAATGCCTTAGGAGTTCTCAGTTTTTTTAATGATGTCTCAGGACTGTACAAAGTGCTGTCCATACATGGTGTACCACCATTTCATGACTGTCATGTCTTCACACACATTCCTCTCTGTGCTTCTGAAGTTTATATGTACAGTTGTTTCAGGATTTTGTTTATGTGTGTGTGTGGTGTTTAGCCAAAATGCATGTGTGCTTCTGTAATATGCCACCAACAAAACAAAACACTTAGGTAAAAACATGCTTTATGGTAGGGGGTGGGGGTGGTAGTGGTTTATCAATATGTCAGTCTCATAGGCAAAGAAAAGAAAAGAACAGGAAAAATTGAAAACTGTGCCAAATTGCTCGGAGGAACTGTGTCTGTGCTTGGCCAAAAGCACATTTGAGGGAGCAGGGCCAATTTGCTAGCTCCCACTCTCCCTCCATGCATGTTTTACTGTAGACTGACATGGCACTAGCATGAGCAGGGAAACAGTTGTTTTGCAAGTGCAGCACATGTTTGCACCATTTGTGTACCAAAACTAAGTTGGTTTCTTTTATATAAATGGAAGGGAGGCAGAGTCTGGACAGTCTTTGGGACACACAAGACAAGATTGTTTCAAGGACAATGCAGAAGTTGTTGCCAGGAGCCTGGAATTTTCAAAAAATGAACCTAATATTTATGCTGCAAGATCTCCGACCACAAGGTCCTGCTCTCAAGAAGCATGGACTACTTGGGACCATCACTGTCAGCTGGGCAATCAGGCACAGTCAGCCTAAGGTGCTTCCTGCCAGAAACTGCCTCCCTCTCTAGGCACTGTTGTTCCCTGTGTTCATGGGTGTCACTACGATTCCTTGAGGCAGAACGATTCCTTGAGCAATACCCCTTCAAGGTCATTTGAGAGATTTCTGTTATTCGTGTCATAAGGCATCTGTCTCCCAGAGCAGCCAAATGACCCTGGCAGTGTTACCCAAAATGATGGAAGTACTCCAGAAATGTCAAAGGCAGGTGTCTTGAGATACTTCATCTAAATCATAACAGAACTGCATCTTGCATAAGTTGCACTCTGCACCTGTTGAAGGCCATAGTTTACCCCCATGCAAATGAAGGGCAACCTGCACTCCCCACTGTGTACAAATGTTCCTGTTCATATCAACACCAAAGTTCTAGTGCTCATTTTTAAAGCTAACTCAAATTTGCATGTTGCAGAATCCAGAACACTTCATGTACAGTGTCTCAGTAACCCTTGTCACCTCCCACTATGGCAGATCAGTATTATTGAACGTAGGAAGCTGTCTTCTATTGAGTTAGACCCATCAGCTCAGCATTGTCTGCTCTAGCTGGCAGGAGCTTTTCCAAGGCCTCAGCCCAAAATAAACCTATTATATCACCTGCTACATGAGACCCCTTACCTGGAGATGCCAGGGATTGAATAAGGTAAACTTATGTCTGCAAAGCAGGTGTCTTACCACTGAGGCACAGTTCCACTGTTATGTTACATTATGTTACAGGCTTTAGCTTCCCTCCTTGCAGCCCATTTTTGTATCTTCCCCCTCATTTCCAATAATAACACAGGGTTTCTCCATTTGCTTCCCTCATCTCCTGACTGTTTCCCTCTCCTGCTACTAGTTCCATAGCATAGATTATGTCACACTGCTCAATGTATACCTAGAGTAGCCGCCCAGACAGCTCCCCCAAATTCTTACTGATTGATAGGGAGCTTAATACCTAAGAAACAGGATGGCAGCTTCAGAATCCCAAATCCAGACTGGGCATCAGTGGGGAGAGGCCATGGCACAGTGGAAGAGCATCTGTTTGGCATGCAGAAGGTCCCAGATTTAATCCCTGGCACCTCCAGTTAAGAGGATCCTATAGTAGATAATGTGAAAGTTCTTTGCCTAACACCCTGGACAGCCACTACCAGACTGAGTAGATAATACTGACACCAATGGACCAATGGTCTGATTCAGTACAAGGCAGTCTCATTTGTTCATGCGTGTAAGGAAGTCAAGCACATTGCAGTGAGGCTAGCAATAAACTCTTGAGACTGCCTGACACTTGCTATGGTGTCCAAGCCTCCACACCTGGGTAGTGCTCAATGGCAGGTAGTGGTAACAACCACTATGAACACATGAGAGGGGAATTTCACACTACACCTTTAAAAACATTACTGAACCGGCTTGGAATAAACCGGCACAGTGATGGCCATTTCAGACAGCCCTTCCTCTACCATTTTGGAGCCGTCTTTGAAGCAGTTTGCAATTTCAGACTGCCGCTTTCTTTTCAAGCCTCTTTTCACCACACACACACACACACTCACACTCACACACAGAGAGAGCATTTTAAAACTTTGCCTGGACATTGATCTCTCTCTCTCACCCCCCTCCCCGCATTTTAAGACTCAGCCTGGATCTCTCTCTCTCTCTTTCACACACACACAGACACACACAGAGAGAGCATTTTAAGACTCAGCCTGGATCTCTCTCTCTCTCTCTCACCCCCCCCCCCCCGCATTTTAAGACTAAGCCTGTGTATCTCTCTCTCTCACACATACACGCACAAACACACACACAGACAGGGCGTTTTAAGACTCAGCCTGGATCTCTCTCTTGCTCTCTCTCTCACCCCCCCCCCCCCCCCATTTTAAGACTCAGCCTGGATCAGCTCTTTAAAAAAAATCATGGAGATTGCCCACACGGGCGAAAAGAGGTGCGAAAACACTCAACATTGGAGGAAGCACTTTGGGGCATTTCACACAGCACCCTGCAGTGCTTCAGGACCGGTACAAGAACTGAAGAATGCTTGGGATGAGGTTTCAAGGTAAACCGGCTCAGGAACGCTTCCCCAACGGGAGAGGCAAGTTTTTGTGTGAAAGGGCCAATATGTTCCGTTAGGGAACCGGTACTAATACGGTTCTGTGTGAAATGCCTGACAGAAACTGTTACTGAAGAGTTCCTGAAATGGAACATATTGGCTGTGTGAAATTCCCCAGAAACAGCTTCCATTTGGTGGTGCAAAGTGCTTTCAAGTGGCGGCTGACTTGTGGCAACCCTGTAGGATTTTCAAGGCAAGAGATGAACAGAGGCGGTTTGCCCCCTCTGCATCATGATCCTGACTTCCTTCATGGTCTCCTGTCCAAGTATTAAACAGAGATGACCCTGCTTAGCTTCTGAAATCTGACAAGATCAGGCTAGCCTGGGCAATCCAGATATTTATAATTTACCTGACAGCTATTGATCATTAGATTTTACTTGCTAATGTTTCAGAGTCATTAACTCAGATTTTTTTTTTTTTTAAAGACTTGTGTCAACACTCCAACTCTCCCAAGGCCTCATTAGGTACAGCCCTGGCCATAAGCTTTTGCCTGCCAGGCACTTAAGCACTATTACCAACAGTACCAACAGAACTGACAGCACCGCACCACCAACTGAGATTCAACAGCTAGGTGGGAGCTTGGAGGCACCACTCAGTTGACAACAGAAGATCACCACCTTTTAATATAATATTTTGTCTGTCTGGCAGCTTTTATATTGATTTAATCATTTTAACTGATGTTTTAATGAATATTTTTATATGTTGTTAGCCACCCTGAGCCTGCCACATGGCGGGGAGGGTGGGATATAAATGCAAATATAAATAAATAAATATCCCCACCAGAGAAAACTCTTCATTTTGACTAGCCATAACTAGGGTGTCTACTTGGTCCTCCTGTTAGTCCCCAAGTGTCTCTGAAGTTTCCTAGTGCCTCCCTTATATAGGTGGTGTTTATCTGATCTTGGACTGTTGATGATGACTTGACTAGTGCCAACTGATCTAGTTCTGGCTGCCACTGAAGCAGCTCTGGCAGCCCTACCAATGCATCTGCTGTTGGTGTTTCGTAACTTGATTTATATTAGGAATCTTAACTAACTGCAGAAAGTATAACATCTATAAAGTTATTTTAATACCCCAAGAAAACTGGAACAATTTCTTGACTTTAAAAAAAATTGACTAAGGCTACCAATAAATTGTAATTTCACACCGGAATATGTACAACAGGATCAATACAACATTTAATAAAAATGATAATCCTGTCCTTTTGGAAATTATGATGCAGAATTAAGATAATTTTTCAAGTGCACACCTCTATGAGGAATCTCTCAGTTACCTTTGACAAGTACTATTAATGAACACACTTTGTGGTGACACAGATCAAATAGTTTCACTATGAAATTAACACTTTTGCATACCTTTTCAAAATGAGGTGAGAGCTTCAGCCACCACCCCAAGCACAGGCTTCACCTGAAAAAAGTTTTATTGGCTTTGAGCCTCCAATGCAGGAAAAGTGATACCCACCCCCTCCCTTGGATTACTCAAGTCTCTCCTCCTCCTATCCTGAAATCCCTCACAAATATCAGGAAAATAATGGAAATTTGTCAGCTGTGGTCTACCAACATGCTCTTCTCCTGCATATGTCTTTGGGCTGGAGTCCTAAGGCTGGATTAAGATGCTTGTCAAGTTCATTTCTTAACCAAAAACTCAACTTATTTTTGTGTGCTCCAATGCTCCCTCTAAGCTGTGGAGTTGTGTGAACAAAAACTCTGCTTTGTGAGCTCCTGGCATTAAAGTTGTGAGTGAACAATTTGGCTACTGCATAAATTAGTGCTCTGGAATCATCCTTCCTGAGCTAAGACACAAATGTATGAGCCAGAGGCTAAAAAACTGTGAGCTAGCTCACACTAACTCAGCTTAGAGGGAACACTGTGTGTTACTGTTTTCACTGTTATCCCCTTCCCCTTCTTTGTAGTTAATAAACTCTAAAATTGGATGGAATTCTCTGAGCCAAGTTATTGCTCCCCCTGCTCCATGAGCTTTGGTGGTTCTGGTGTTACATTAATGAAATGCAAGTTGATGAGAGGTCAGAAGCAGCTTAGCTTGTGGTGTACAAGAATCTTCCTATGTGGAACACATCTCTGTTCTCTCCTTTGATGGAAGTCAGCAGCAGATCAGAAGTAGAAACTGGTATAATATTTTGGGGTCCAAAGATCAACTAATTGAAATAGGAATGGTTTAAAACAACTTTAATACTAATGGCAACTAAAACATCTTGCAAAACAGTCTCTAAGACTTGCTCAAGTCTTCAAGAATCAGCTAGGGTTCAAGAATCAACTAGGGTTAGATCATGATACCCATGGAGAAGTGCCCTCCATCCTAGCATCTGCCTCAACGTTATTAATTGGAGAATTCGCTCTGCACTTGCTGTAACTGGCAAAAGAAGAAACTACAGGAGAAGAGCCATCTCTCCCAAGCTCAGAGCCTTCTAGCTCTTAAGATAATTACTTATTTCTTGATTACTGTTTTCACAACCAGAGTAATAAACAGCAAACCCTCACAGCACAAAAGGAGAGCCTAACAATTACTAGAAAAGTTATCATGTAACTTAAAACAGCTGCCATAAATTTCGAAGTGGTTTGTTTATCTCTCAGTAGCCAAGATGATTTAGCTTCTGAAGAGATAAAGTTCTGATTAACTAATGGAGAGATCAATTCAGCTCTTAGATCTGAAAATTTGGGGCAATCAAAAAAAATATGATTCACAGAATCAATGCTGCTGCTGCTGTTGCTGTTATTTCAATTTATATGCCACCCTATCCCACAAGTGGATATGGAATTCCATTGAATCTTCCTAACATCACTGCTGAAGGTAGGGCATTCAGGTCGGCAAGCATGAATGCCCTTCTATACCTTGGAAGAGTTAGCTCAGATAGACAGTTTGGCATTTTTGTTGGAGGGAGAATGCCTATTGAGAAAGATGAACACACTCTGCAAGCTCTAATCAACAAACTCTGATAATCAGAGTCCCTCAGATGTCTTCTAATGAGCTGGGTCAATTCTTGTTTACTCATTGTTTCTATCACATCATGGGCAATGTCCAAACGTGATATTTTATGATCCAGTAATCTGTTCCAGTCTCTTGTGTGATGTTCCAACTTGACTAGTCTGAGGAGGCTTCATTCTGGATTTGGTTTAAGGATCCTAATGTTCAGATTGAATGCTTTGAAGCAAAGGCCTGGGGCAACTTTGGCTCTGAGATGTATTCCAGATACACATTGAGGAATTCCCAAAATATTATATAGAAATCTTAATAGCGGTCTATCGATGTTGTCTGTTACTGCTCTGATTCAAACCCTTCCAGCATATAGCATCTGTCCAGAGACTTTAGTATTAAATATTGTAATTGTCACAGGAACATATTAACCACCAGATGAGTAATAAGATCTTGAGATGGCTTTCCCAGTACTCATAGCAACTCTCACAACAGAGTTCAAGTGCACCTTCCAAGAAAGGTTTGCTTGAAAAAAATATTTGAAATGTTCTATTTGTTCCATGGATTGCCCTGTTACTGACCACTTATACTTCTTTATCTCTTTTTTTTCTGAAAAGAAGAACCTTTACTTAGTAACATTAATAACTAAGCCCTTGGAGCCTATAAGCTTATGTAGGCCAACCACAGATCTTGTCAGAAGAGCAGTATCACCTGCATATAACAGAGAGGGTAATTTAACAGGAGCCAGGCAAGGTAAGTGAAATTCATCTCTAGAAATACGAGAACTTAAAACATTGAGATATAAGTTAAATAACAATGGAGCAAGGATAGTTATGGTAATGGCTGTGGCCCAAACAACAACAAAGGTTTCATACCTCACACTTTGCTGAAATGTCATACCTAAAGGGGACAGAGACTGGAACAGCCAAAAGTCTAGATAGTAATTTCTTCCTCTTGTGGCAGAAAGATCAGAACTGACCGCAGAGGGGGGTGGACTTTCAAAGGGAAGGTTATACATTCTCGGGACATCAGGAAGAAGCTCTCTGATTTCTTGGACTCTTCTATACCCAAGCCAAGAAGGATTAAGACTTTACTGAGGAAGTCCACCTAGTTGGTGTCAGTGTCTCCCAGGGAGAAGTTTGGTACCCCCCCCCCGGAGCTAGACAAAGGGGTGGCATCAGCAGGTGGAGACCTGGGGCAATAGTGCTGGTTTTTCTGACCTCCTGGGACACAAGGGAATGGGGCTTGAGAGTATGTTCTTTCACAGTCCCTTAGGGCAAGTCCACAAGTTACCAATTCCTTAACACTATTAAATATAAGGGAGTGTCTCTGAATTGGACATTCTGTTACTGCAAAGGGGGTGCAAGAAGTGGTGGGATGTCCTGCCTAAGCTACAATCCAATGCAATTAATGTCATTAATTACATTTGGGTTGCAAGGCTGGTATATGGATATAGTGCATGCAATTCTGAAAAATTATATACATATCACAACATGCCCTTAATTGTGACAGAAAGGCTTGTATTCTACAAGGGGCTATGGAGGGTGACTACATATCTATGCACCCTGCATATAGAGACATCTGTGGAATCATTTCCAGTGTATAATGGTATGATGATATTGCCATCTTCCCTCCCTCACATGCTGGCTTTCCCCTTCTGTCTTCTTTCTTGCTGAGCAGCCCCTTTCTTTTCTTCTTATCTGTTTGTTTATGGTTGTCCCACCCAGTCACTTTAAGTCACACACACACACACACATCTCAGTCCTGGCACAGCCCAGGGAACTGAGGGAAGAGACAAAATCACCTTCTTGTATTCAGCTTCTGAAATGGCACATGAGAGGCTTTTGAAAGTTCAAAATAAAATGTTTATTTAACTTGGGGGAGAAAAGGTCAAATGGAATCAGGTGTAGGATGTATGAGGTGAACGGATAATAAAATTGAGGTAACTTTGTATTCACACAAATACCAGGTAATTAGTTGCCAACAAGTAAGTGTTTCTGCTATTTACTGAAGTCTTTAAAAAGCTGGGGAGAGAGGCTTTCTTCTCCATTTCTGCTTAAACACTCAAGCATGTTTATTTATTTAATTCAATTTATATCCCTCCTGACCCACAAGCGGCCTCGTGTCAGAATCTGCTAATTCAGACATTATATTAGTCAGGCTTCCATTATCTTACTCCACTTGTATGCCTTTCTTTCCTATGTAACTGTCATGTATTGGGACTCCATGTAACTGTAATGTACTGATGCTTGTCCAGACCGGGAGGGTGACACCAGTGAATTGTGTGAACAAGGAGGCCTCACATCCCTGCCTCCGCATTCCAGCTGCTCCGGCAGGAACTTCAAGGGAGGATGCCTCTCATCTCTTATCACATGCAAAAACCTTGAGGCCATTGATTGTTATGTGAACTGGTAACATCTGAGGGGTCTGGTTTGGGAGAGGAAATTTACTGCTTAACACCTCACTCTTTTTCCTGTGAGAACCAAACGGTCAGGACACCTCTTTGCCCGCCAATTTTCCCTTAAGGGGATTGGCTACCTATGGGTAATTCAAACTCCTTGGAATGGTATAATAGACCCGCTTGTATAATCTGTCTCATCTCTGACAATAATCCGAGACACTGTACTAATGTAGAGCTTGGAAATAAAGAACTGTGGTTAACCAACCAAGATCTGATCCTTGACTACTTTGAGCAGAACTCTCACAGATTGTCAGAGATCTGTGACTGGGACTTAGCCGTTCCTGACCATGTCAGACGACAACACGGTCCCTATCCCTACACCCGAAGATGTCCCCGCCACCCCGACGGACCAGGGGAACGGTGGTGGAGGCAGCGGAGGGGCCCCAGAAGTGCCGGTGACTACGATTCAGGGGGCTCACTACATCCCGCGCCTACCTCCTCGTCAGAGCGGGACCCCCAAGTACGCTTGGAGCCAGTTCGGTCGTGGGACCGTGGATTCGTGGGTGCACGACCGGAAAGGGGCACGGGTTTCGTTCTCTGGCGATCCGCTCGATCGAGGGAGACCGAGCTACCTGGGAGATGACTGCGAGCCGATCTACAGAGGAGAACCGCGTCGCCCGCCCATAGAAGGAAAGAGGACCGGCCCATATGGGCCCGATCCGTACCGGGGGGATCAGATGCCCCAACTGGACCAGATGATGGGAGATCTACGGCTCCAACTCACCGCAGAGCTACGAGAATTGGCCCTCGATCTCCAGCACCAATTCCGCGACGCTATGAGGGTCATGCAAGGGGTCCTCCCCGGCCCGGGGACGGGAGTTCAGCAGCCGCCGGCAGCTCCCGGAGGAGTCCCGATTCAGCCCCAGGTGCCCGCGCAGCCGGTGCAGCCGGCCCCGCCGGTCGTTCCTCCACAGGTGCCAGGTCCCGCCCCAGCACCGGTCCCGGCGCCGGCCGGCCCAATCGCACGCCCAGCCCCATCCGGCCCTCTGACGACTACTTTCGATGGGGACCCCGAGAAGCTGCGTTTCTTCCTGTTGGAGATAGAGCGGTTCCTGGACAGCTGGGGTCATCTCTATCCCACAGAGAGGGAGCGGATTGGCTACATCGGGTCCAAGCTGAAAGACACCGCCAGCGATTGGTATGTGAGCCTGCACGATGCCCCCGGACCTGAGCTGCGTTCGTTGAACAACTTCATGTGGGCCCTTCGACATCAATATGAGGACCCTCTGGGCGAGGAAAAGGCCCGGAACCAACTACGGAAGTTGTTCCAGGGGAGATCCACAGTGAGGGATTACACCGACAAGTTCCGGCACATCGCGGCCAAAATCCACGGCTGGCCAGAGGAACTCTTCATGGAGAAGTACTGGGAGGGTCTTAACCCGGAAATCTACGAGACGGTGTTGCTGGGGGGCCGCCCGGGAACATTGGCTACATGGATGAGGGCAGCAACCGACATGGAAGAAAGATTTACCCTAATTAAGATGGGAACATCGGCTACGGCGGCCAGCAAAGCAGCGCCAAGAGCGAAACCGTGGCCCAGCGTACAAGACATCCGAGATGCCAGGTTTCGACAAGGGCTGTGCATGAAATGTGGGGAGAGTGGCCACTTTGCCTCAACGTGTCCGAGAGGGGGAGGGAAGGGGCCGAAGACCTCGACGCCGGTGGCGGGGAGCACTCCTAGCCGAGGGAAGACCCCGATCAAACCCAGGGCGTTGCAACTGGAAGGAGCCATGAGCAAACAAGGGGAGCTGGAGCTGATGGAAACGCAGATGTCGGGAAACTCCAACGGCCTGCAGTGAGCGGCGCAGAGCTGCAGGTCCCCCGCCAAGAAGCGCCATCTCCGGTGAGCATCCCTGGCCCCCTATTATATATGGTAGTGACCGTAGTGACCCCGGGATCGGGCACCCACATGAGGGTCCGCACTTTAATTGACTCTGGGTGTGCTCGGGACTTAATTAGCCCTTTGGTGGTGGAAGGGTTGGGACCAAAAGTTACCCCGCTGGCAGAGCCCTTAAAATTCACCCAAATGGATGGGTCGGAAATGAAAGAAGAGTGCATAGCGGAGACCGAGGGCCTGATTCTGGGGACAGGGGAACATTGGGAGAAGCGAGCCTTCGTCATCACCCCAAATGCACAATTTCCCATGGTGTTGGGAAGCCCCTGGCTCAGTTCGCACGACCCCTACATCAAGTGGAGTGAAGGGAAGATCTCCTGGGTGGATGACCGGTGCCTAACGCACAAATGGGACTTGGAATGGGGCCCAGGACCGCCAACTCCTCCTCCCCAACCCACCGCGCTCGCCCTTACCCCCACCTGGGTGCCCAAGGAGTATAGAGACTTACTGGAGGTATTCAGCGAGACCGAGGCAGATGAGTTACCCCCCCACCGGTTGTCGGATTGTGCCATCGAACTGCTCCCGGGTGAGAAACTCCCTAAGGGGAAGCTTTATTCCATGAGTCCTTTGGAGCGAGAGGAACTGCGCAAGTTTCTGGACAAAAACTTGACGCGCGGCTTCATCCGGCCAGCCAAGTCCCCTTTTGCCGCCCCTGTTTTGTTTCGGAAAAAGAAAGACGGGGGTCTGAGACTGTGCACAGACTATAGGGGGCTGAACGCTGTCTCCACTACTAACGCCTACCCCCTCCCCTTAATAAAAGACTTATTGACCGAAGCGGCTAAGGGTAAGATGTTTACCAAGCTGGACCTGCGAGATGCCTACTTCAGGGTGCGCATAAGGGAGGGGGATGAACCCAAGACTGCCTTTAACACCCCCCTGGGACAATTTGAAAATCTGGTGATGCCGTTCGGCTTAAGTGGCGCGCCTGGGGTCTTTATGAGCTTGATAAATGAAGTATTACACAAGCACCTGTTTAAGGGGGTGTTATGTTACATAGATGATATCTTGATCTATTCTACTGATAAGAAAGAGCACGTGAAATTAGTCCGAGAAGTCCTTTCTACCTTGCTAAAAAACCAGCTGTATGTTAAGTTATCGAAGTGTGAGTTCCATCGTGAGTCAGTAGACTTCCTGGGCTATCGCATTTCTCAGAGGGGGCTGGAAATGGACCCAGCCAAAGTGGAGGCGGTGGTGCAGTGGGAGGCTCCGCGAACAAGGAAACAATTACAGAGCCTGTTAGGATTTTGTAACTTCTATCGAACCTTCATAAAAGACTTTGCAACGGTCACTCTCCCGCTAACAGATCTGCTGAAAACTAAGGGGAGGGGGCCGGAGGCAGGAAAGCCAGGGGAAAGGATTGCTTGGAACGGGGAGTGCCAGAGGGCGTTCGAAACCTTAAAAACCCTCTTCACTTCGGAGCCCATCTTAGCCCACCCAGACGAGACCAAAGAGTTTATAATCCATGTAGATGCGTCCGATGTAGCCATGGGGGGGGGCCATACTACAAAGCGGGCTGGATGAGAAGTTACACCCCCTGGCTTACATCTCGAAAAAATTTAATGACACCGAGAGGAATTGGTCCGTTTGGGACAAGGAAGCTGCGGCTATTAGATTGGCGCTCACTACGTGGCAGCATTGGCTGGAGGGAGCGCAAACCCCATTCGAGATTTGGACTGATCATAAAAACCTGGAAGCGTTGCGCACGCAGAGATCCCTCAATGCAAAGCAACTGCGGTGGGCAGACTTCTTCTCCAAATTTAATTTTGTACTGAAACATTTCCCTGGGAAGGCTAACTCCTTGGCAGACGCACTCTCCAGATTGCCTCAACACGAGAGTGTAAAGGAAGATGTGTTTGATTCCATGTTCTCCCCCCAGCAATTAGGAGGGGCAGTAGTCACTAGGAGCCAACTCAAGAAAACTCAGTTGGACATCGGGGCATGTAATTGGGGGGGAGACTATGCTCCCGAGGAAGTGGAAGAATTGGAGGCTTTAGAGGAATGCTCAAAAAGAGAAAACCAGTGCTGGTTCCATGGAGACAAACTGGTGGTGCCACTGAGCAAACGTAAAGATGTATTGTTGACATGCCACTCTTCCAAACTAGCAGGGCATTTCGGATTCCTAAAGACGCTTAATTTAATTCAACGTCAGTTTTGGTGGCCGCGCATGCGCCGAGATGTTTCCGATTTCGTCTCGGCTTGCCAAACTTGCTTAATGTGCAAAAAGCGGGGGGGAAAGGTTCCGGGACTGTTGCACCCTTTACCCACCCCTTCTCGCCCTTGGGAGGCAATAGCTATGGACTTCATCACTAATCTACCACCCTCGAAAGGGAAGACGGTTATTTGGGAGGTGGTAGACACGTTTTCAAAGCAAGCTCATTTCACCCCATTCAAGCAATTGCCCACGGCCAAGGGAATGGCCAAAGCTTTCTTTAACCACGTGATAAAATTACACGCTTTCCCGAAGAGGGTGGTATCCGACAGGGGCAGTCAATTCGTTGCCAACTTCTGGCGGGAGCTCCTGAAAATGATGGACATAGAACCGGCACTGAGTTCGGGTTACCACCCAGAAACCGATGGGCAATCCGAACGAACTAATCAAATCTTGGAGCAATTTTTAAGATGCTACACTAATTATCATCAAGACAACTGGGTGGAGTTGTTGCCATTTGCGGAATATAGTTACAACAATGCTGTGCATTCTTCCACGGGAGTCTCACCTTTTATGGCGGTGGGAGGTTTTGAAGGGAAACCATTGCCTACCATTGAAAATGAACCCAATGCTTCCCCCTCAGACTTTAAAAGTTGGTGGACAACCTTGCAGGACTCCTGGCCATTGATAGCCAAAGCACTGGACCAGGCAAAGGAGGATTACAAAAAATATGCTGATCGGGGCCGAGCTGCAGGCTGGGATCTTCAGCCGGGGGATTCCGTCTATCTCTCCACGAAAAATATACATGGCTTGCAGCCCAGCAGGAAACTGGGATGGAAATATGTAGGGCCCTACAAAGTGTTGCGTAAGATATCGGATGTGTCTTTTGAACTGGAATTGCCTAAATCACTGAGTTCTGTGCACCCTGTTTTTCATTTCAGCCTACTGAAGAAGGATCCTGGGCCGAATGCATGGCATCCAGTTCCTCCAGCTCCTCCTCCACTGATGAAGGAGGGGGCTCCTCATTTCGAGATAACTGAAATCCTTGATTCCAAAATGCGGAGGGGCCGATTATATTACTTAGTTAGATGGCTTGATTTCGGCCCGGAACACAATGAATGGATTCGCTCAGAAAATGTTCACGCGCCCAAACTGGTGAAACTGTTCCACAAAATGTTTCCTGATAAAGCTAGGTGAAGTTAATTATGAGGAGGCCAGTGTGTCAGAATCTGCTAATTCAGACATTATATTAGTCAGGCTTCCATTATCTTACTCCACTTGTATGCCTTTCTTTCCTATGTAACTGTCATGTATTGGGACTCCATGTAACTGTAATGTACTGATGCTTGTCCAGACCGGGAGGGTGACACCAGTGAATTATGTGAACAAGGAGGCCTCACATCCCTGCCTCCGCATTCCAGCTGCTCCGGCAGGAACTTCAAGGGAGGATGCCTCTCATCTCTTATCACATGCAAAAACCTTGAGGCCATTGATTGTTATGTGAACTGGTAACATCTGAGGGGTCTGGTTTGGGAGAGGAAATTTACTGCTTAACACCTCACTCTTTTTCCTGTGAGAACCAAACGGTCAGGACACCTCTTTGCCCGCCAATTTTCCCTTAAGGGGATTGGCTACCTATGGGTAATTCAAACTCCTTGGAATGGTATAATAGACCCGCTTGTATAATCTGTCTCATCTCTGACAATAATCCGAGACGCTGTACTAATGTAGAGCTTGGAAATAAAGAACTGTGGTTAACCAACCAAGATCTGATCCTTGACTACTTTGAGCAGAACTCTCACACCTCGGGGCAGGTTACAGGTCACATAAGATGTGACAATAAAACAATAGAATATAACAAATATTATAAACTTAAAATTTTTAAAGCTAAAAGAACTATAATTAGACCAGCATAAGACATTGCCTTGGTAGAAACACTATGATGTACTCTTTCTGAGAGGTGCCAGGGATGTTGGCATAGGTTTCTGAGTTTCACCAACACAAAAAGTTTAGAAGGCTGGAACATACGATCAAGTTCTCAGAATCTTTCTTTCTACATAGACCATGGATCACTCCTCGTTTCTAGAAGCTATTTTCCTTTTTAACTGGGCAGACATCACTTCTCTTTACTAAAACCTATTTCCCTTTTTTGGCTTGAGTGAGGATCCTCCTAGATCCACTCGCTCTCTTAGCCTCCTTCCCAGTCCATAGTCAGTATTTAACTGTCTCTTCTTCAACTAGTAGTTCCCAACTATCATTCCTTAATTTATTCTCTCAACAGAATTCAGTAGGAACAGTCTGTCACTCAAAGGTTCTCAGACTCTGTTAGGCATTAACTCTTGATGGTCCATCACAGATGGCTGTACCACTCAGTGTCTAATATAGAGTACTGTTATTTACCCTCCATGCAGTGTGCAACAGAAAAGAGGCTGTGGCTCACTGGCAGAGCATCTGCTTGGCATGCAGAAGGTCCCAGGTCCAATCCCGGGCATCTTCATTTAAAAGGGCCAGGCAGTAGATGTGAAAGACCTTTGAGAGCCTGAGGCCCTAGAGAGCCACTGCCACTTTGGGTAGACAATACTGACTTTGATGAACCAGGAGTCTGATTCAGTATAAGACAGCTTCATGTGAACAGCATGCACAAGAGAGCCAGGATGGTGTGGTGGTTAAGAGCAGTGTTTGATTCCCCACTCCTCCACATGAAGCCAGCTGGATGACCTTGAGCCAGTCACAGTTCTCTTGGAACTTTCTCAGCCCCACCTACCTCACAAGGTGCCTGTTGTGGAGAGAGGAACAGAAGGCAATTGTAAGCTACTTTGAAATTCTTTCAGGTAGAGAAAAACGGGGTATAAAAAGCAACTCAAAAATTTATTGGGGAACTGGCTTGAAGATCTTTCTGTTATCTACATATCAAGTACACCATCTGGCTAGATTATTGTAAAGTATTCAGTGTGGGATGCCCTTTAAAACTGCTTGGAACTTCAGTTGGTACAGAATGATGCCACTATGTTATTGACTTGTTTACATTGGTACAATCATATTACACCTGTGGTTTAGCACTTCATTGGTGCCTTATTTGTTTCCAGGCACAATTCAAGGTGGCTTCATGGCTGGGTCCCACATATCTAGTGGACCACCTTTCCACTAGAATGTATACAGCTTTAGATCAAAATCTATGAAGGCTATACCATCATCATAATGTTTCAATTGATTTTGATCTAAAGCTGTGTAATGGTGCCCAGATTTTGACATAACATAAACTAAATGATGAGACAGTTGTGGCTGATTGTCATTTTCTATTATGGAACTGAAAGACGGTACAGAAATCATTATTTGTGAATTGTTACTTATTGCTGTTAGCATCACTGACAAAGACATTTGAAACGAGAGGACAATATACCCGGGATCCTCGTGTGAATCCTTCTTGAATCCTCCTACTATACTTATATTTTCATTTCTGTATGTAGAATATCACTATTTGTCTGAAGAATTATGGATTCTTATTCTGCTGTACTCTGATTTCCACATCATGGAGAGCACTGTACTTTGATGTGGTTGTATTTGATACTGATTACTAAATGACTCTGGAAGTTGATAGATTATAGACAGAAAATTACATCGTATCGTAATAATTTTAAAACATGGTTTATGTGTTCTAGATTTGTTTAATAACTTTAGCGCTATTGTTACAGCGGTACTGTTGTTCTTTATATGATTGCTTCATACACTGTAATCTTCAACATGACTTTGGCAGAAGTAACTAGCAAATATCTTCTGACTGGCAGCCCATGAGGACATACATTGCAGGAGTTTTATTTATTTATTTTCACATTTATATCTTGCCCATTCCATAAATGGGCTCAGGGAGAGTCACATCATTTCAATAAATAAACATTTCAACAAACAACATTTCAATAAATACAATAAAATTTAAAGCATGTTAAAACATATAAAATCAACAGTCATGCTTGCCGTAGGGTGAATCCAGCCCATTGATGTAACTGATATGGCCGGTTATCAGTGGGTGAAAGACTGCAACCTTGGGGGGGGGGGCATATGTAGATGCCCACTGCCTCAGCCAAAGGCCTGGCAGAACAGCTCCATCTTGTAGGCCCTGCGGAATTGAATAAGATCCTGCTGGGCCCTGATCTCAATAGGGAGCATGTTCCACCAGATGGGGGCTAGGGCAAAAAAAGTTGCAGTTTTAATTAAGTACATTATTTTATGTGTTCCAAGGCCACCGATGGGCACATGAGCAGTTAAGGGATCCCTGTACTCCTGGGGAGGGGGAAGTATGGCAGTGGGGCCAGATGGCTGGAGGGAAGGAGACGGAGACGCGGATGAGCTCAGTCCCCTTCCAATCTGTGTCTCATCCCAAAAGTAGTAGGTTGTGGGGCTAGGAAGCAGAACCCCACTCCGACATTGGTGATGTGTAACGCCAGGTCCATAAATAATAAGACCAGAGTCCTCTATGACTTTTTGTCTGAGCAGGATGTGGACTTGGCATGTGTGACCGAGACCTGGGTGTGGGAGGGAGAGATTGTCTCCCTCTCCCAAATGGCACCACCTGGGTTTTCAGTCCTTCACCAATCCCAGACTCAGGGGCAGGGGGGAGGTGTGCGTTGTTCATCCGGGAGGGTTACTCCTTCAGGGCACTACCGCCACGGAATCTTGTGGGAATAGAGTGTGTCGGCTTTGTCTGGGATGCCGGGGAAAGTTTGGCTGTCTGGCTGGTATATCGACCACCCAACGCACCGGGTGCATATCCAGCCCACCCTAAAATTTCTTCACTGGCTGCCTATAGCATACTGGATAAGGTTCAAGGTGCTGGTGCTTACCTATAAAGCCCTATATGGCCTGGGGCCTATCTACTTGAAGGACTGCCTCTCTCCATATGTTCCCCAGTGAGCACTTCGGTCTGGATCCCAAAATCGTCTGGTCCTCCCAGGGCCGAAGGAGGCTTGATTGACAGTTACAAGGGCCAGGGCCTTTTCTGTGGCAGCCCCGCACTGATGGAATGAGCTCCCAGATAACATCAGGGCCCTGCGGGATCTTTTACAATTCCGCAGGGCCTGTATGACAGAGCTCTTCCACCAGGCGTTTAAGTAGTGGCCGCCCAATATTTCCATCTTGGCCCTGGCTCGATTATTCAACCTATCCATCAGCCTATTGCGATTATCTATAAGGACTACATCTGGGCGCTGCTATGACATACCGAGTTGAAGATACACCATCTGTATAGTGTTAAGCTGTTCTATATGTTTTAATGTTTTTAAGATATTATCTTTTATTGTGTGTTTGTTGTTAGCCACCCTGAGCTGCTGTATGGCAAGATAGAAATCTCAAAAATAAATAAATAAATAAATATGTTATCAAGTATGTATATTTATATTTTATAAACTGCTCCTTGGCCATTCTGGAAAGGTGGGATATAAATATTTTCAATAAATAAATAAATGTCCTGCTAAGGGTGATTGGCTATCATCCACTTATGTGAGAAAAACCAAAAGTCCGCTTGGGGACACTGCTGAGGAGGGGGCCTCCCTTTGGTGACTGCAGTGACTCCAGCTTGAGAATCAAGCCCAGCCTTTCAGTTGCAGCAGCCTTTTCTCTGATTTTGTCGCACTGGTGAGCAATGGAATGTCCAGACTGTTGGAAAATCGTTTTCAGAGATCTGCTGCTCTTCAAGGAGCAATTGAACCAAGGTCAGTTGTTTCCACTGAAATCAGCAGGGCTGCTCTCAAAGTGCTTTCCAGCCTTCAAACGTTTCTCCCTGCCCAGCCACCACTGCAAGGAAACCTCAGCGCTCCACATTCCTTTCAAGCTTCAGATCCCCCCCTTCTTCCCTGCTGCTGCTTCCCCTCCTCCTTCTTGGGCCTCCATAAAAAGACCACTTAAAGGGAACTTGAACTTCAAAATGGGAGGCCTGAAGTTCTTCACAGCGCCACTTCCCTCCCCGGAAGCAATGATGAATGCTAGGACAGACTGCTCAGTGAATTCCCCGCTAGCTGCTGCTGAGGATTCTACTGAGAAGCACAACAGCCAGGGATAATTCACTCTGCTAGGGGATGTATCAGAAATGCAAATAAGGCTTCAGGATGACTTTAATTCACTCTATATAAAACGATGCCATAAAGAATTAATACAATTACTCATTGGGAGAAAGGCTCAAATGAAAGAACTCCGCATTCCAATATCCTGCTCTCAAATGGGGAAGACATAGAAGATAATCATCACAGTGCCTGTGAAACAAAGGATGTGCAACCCACTGGGCATCGTCAGTTGCTGTGATTTATGAAAGCTAGAACTTGCCAGAGCAATTATTCAAGCCATAAAGAAATTAATCCCCTTGCTTGCCCAGAATGATTTCCTGACTTACTTTGTTTAGGAATATTAGTGTGTCATTGTGCTCATTGCAACTTAATTGTCCCATATTTTTTAAGGGACATCCAGCACTCACATAGGGCAGGGAAATCTCATTGTGAAATTTTAGCTGTGCCCTCTTGTCTTCCTGTTCTACTTAGAGTGATCAGAGAGAACAGAGGTCAGGGACTGAGTCCCTTTAATTGTTGGCAGAACAGTGCATTAGACATGAGAAAGCTCTCCTAGGCCTTGGCCCCATTTGGATACCTGCTAAATGTCCAGAAATTAATGTATGATTTCTTTTTTATTTTATTTGGGGGAGGGGGTTGGTATTTTTGTGTGTGTGGGTTTGTAGGCATGTGTCTGCACCTAGAAGTCACATTGACCTCTGGTGACTGACCCCTATTGGGGGCCCTGGAAGATATTCAGAGAGGTGGCTGAATAAAGCCTGCCTCTGTCCTCCTGACTTGGTATTTCAAGGAAGTCTCCCATCCAAGTACTAACCACAGCCAACCCTGCTTAACTTCCAAGATCTGACGAGATCAGGTTTGCCTGGGCTATCCAGATCAGGGCTGGAAATTAATGCATGATTTCAGGGTTGAGATACCATCTGGTCATCAGTCTTTGAGGAACATAGAAGGCAAAGCCTCTGTGTGCTCTGCATCCTCCTGGATCAGTTTGGACAGTCTCTTCTGCCTGACAGCTCTAGAAAACCATGCATAGGAAGGATAGGTGGCTGAAAAGGCACAGTAAATCCACAGGCCTTGAGATCCTATTCCATGTCCCATGATATCATTAGATGAGCCATTCAAGCCTTTTCCTAGGTCCAGTTCAGTCTCCTGTGTGATACATTTCAGCCAAACATTGATATATGTACACATTCCAGCTTTCCCCTGCCCCTGCCCCAAATCCAGATTTTGCCTTCTACTCTAGAGATACTGCTTTTATACCCCTGGAGTTGTGTGACAGGACAAGCACTAATGTCAGTGTTAATACAATTAACTGCCTGTTTATGAGAGCCAGTCTGGTGTAGTGGTTAAGTGCACGGATTCTAATCTGGGAGAACTGGGTTTGATTCCCCACTCCTCCACTTGCACCTGGCTGGATGACCTTGGGCAAGCCATAGCTCTGTACCAGCTGTTCCCTCAAGGACAGCTTGGGAAAGAGCTCTCTCAGCCCCACCTACCTCACAGGGTGTCTGTTGTGGGGAGGGGAGGGGAAAGGAGTTTGTAAGCCTCTCTGAGACTCTTAAGTGAGTGAAGGGCGGGATATAAATCCAATCTCTTCTTCTTCTTCTTCTTCTTCTTCTTCTTCTTCTTCTTCTTTATGATGGTTGTATTAAAATGGAGATCCCTTGAAGCTTTGACATGGGCTCAGTGCACACAAAATGGATAGATGACTGCAGTAAGAATCTGTATTCAAAAGCATGCCCAAGGTGATTCAAAACCAAAGGAGAAATACAGTAGAAGCCACCAAGGCAACACTGCATGAAGGAAATGAATCAGCAAAACAGTCAGCAAAATGGAGAAATGAATCTGTTGCCACCAAGGTTTGCCAATCCCACTCAAGGTCTAACTACACACAACATAGCCCTTCCTGCCACAAGGACTTTCAAAAGTCCACTGCAAGTTCTCCACTAGAAACTCATTTCCCAGGCACTCAGGGGGCTGATTCAGACTGGGACCATAGAGTGTAGGGAGAGGGGGCTTAAGCCCGTCTCTGCTACCCCATTTTCTCACCCTGAAAGTCCTTGGGGCACTGTTTGTATGTGCACCCCCATTGGCACTGTACAGATGGAGCCCCCAATGGGGCAAATAGTTGCCCTGCAGAGCCATTTCAGGATAGGAAAATGGCTCAGTTGAGAGGCTTAAAGCATGGTCCCACTCCAGATTGGGCCCCCATATGCCTTGGGGCTGGCTGTTTCCAGAATGTGGGTTAGGTGAACCTTTGTTCTGGTCCACCAAGGACACACGTATGGGCTTATGTACAGGGGGAGATGTGTGTGGAGCCCAGACTTCAGTTCAAAATAACCTTTAACCAGTATCGTTTACAGCTTCATGAAGCTTCACATATGGCTCCTCAGACTTCTCCCAGGCATTATGAAACTTCTTCAGGAGATACCACATTTCATAAATACTGCAATGGTATTTCAGCACATATTATCATTTGAGTTTCACAACTGGCTTGGTGCAACTTAGCTAAAGTTATGCATATACCCAGTAGTATGACCTTGGCCCCAGGGCCTCCCAGAGGCATTGTACTGAAGGTATTCAATGTGTAATTCAGCAGGACACCTGAATCTAATTTTCACTAGGGCCTCCCTCATATCTATGTTGTGGCTTGTAAATCAGGAATTCTGATACAACAGACCTCACCTTTCAGCCCTCATGAGAAAGTCACCACTAAACTGAACCTTCTTGTGCTGACAAGTTGATGAATTAGACAATTCGCAACACACTCAGCCACCCTCGGATAACAAAGTCCTGGTTCTGACATGAGTCTGAGGGCACTTTCTCTTTTCCAATTGAACATGAGATGTGACCACTGCCAAGGAAACAAAGCTTGTCCCATAAGAATGCAGGCCATGGTCCTGCCACCAAGTGGGAGCCAGAAATAAGAGTGGCAGGTCACTCTATTCTGTTCTTACTGGTGTAGTTTATTATGTTAGGCAGGACTGGTATTTGGGGATATTATAAACCTTGCCTCAAGTCCATTCCTTCTAGTATCAGGATTGGACTCAGTGCAGTGGTGGATTTTCAGCTTTCTACTTTCAGCAAACTCTTCCCTGCTGAGGAATTTTGCCATGTCTGCACTGGAACCCCAAAATGTCATGGACAGTTCTATGGAATGTTATGTGGTGAGGAACAGAACGGGGTGCTGGACTAGACAGGCTGAGTCCCCACTCTGGCAAGGAACCTTGCTGGGTGATCTGGGGACAGTAACTCTCTTGACGCTGAACTGTCCTCACAGAGTAAAATGGAGTTAGGGTGAAATGGAGGAGGGGAGATGAGTCCTCATTGTGAGGAAAAGCAGTGTATAAATAGATAATATCCAGTTTCTCTAGTGAACAGTTGTATCTCATTGTTCCCCATGGAGAATGTGACCTGGAACAAACCTAACACCAACCTGCAGCTACCTGTTGCTTGGGAAGATCACTAGTCAATATCTGAAAATGCCTATAATCTGGTGGGGTTTTCTCCCTGGGTTTCACAGCACTTTTGTTAGGATGCTTCATCATATTTGTCAAATGGAAGCATCTATAAACAAAATCATTACCTTAGCTGGAGGGTTTTTGGCTTTTTTTTTTTATGAATGAATTCCTTCTCTTAAAAATATTAAAATGGGGGTCTGGTCTGACAGCTGCAGCTAGATATAAATGATTAATCAGTCCTCAAAATAGCCCTCCTCCATCATTTGCTTCTACAAGCCAATGGGCAGATGTTTTCAGGGCAGCTCTCCCCCCCCCCTTTTTTTTAAAGGATGTTTTTAGAATCACTTGAAATGATCCTGCATTTTAAAGGAAGAAATAACAGAGAGTATAAGAAAATCCTATATGGGTGCATTGAAACATGGGACCCTCTCAATATATGTCCCTTTCTTACAAGTTTTGAAAAGCTATGACTAAACCTCTTTGAAGCAAAGTAACTAAAGGAGGCAAGGCAGGAGGGCGAGCAGGTAGTCCTAGGAGGGGCTGTGGCCCAGTAGTAGAGCTTGTGCATTGCATGCAGAAGATCCCTGACTATGGTCACATGCAGTTTGTGGTGCTATAGTGGCATTGCCTGAGCAGAATGGGCCCCTCCAGAAGAGGACATCTGCCTCCTGTGGCACAGTCATCATTAGCCCATGCTGTTCCACAGTGGAAGTGGAATAAGGGAAAGTCCGGTATTAATGGATTGTTCGTAGTTCCCTCTGGGTTTTCCACCATTTGAACTCTCCTGCAGTGAAAGGAACCCGGAAGAGACATCTGTACTTGCAGATCCGTTTCTGCCACTTTTTTTTAGTTGCTGCCTATATGCGCATATGCACATGAGCGCATATGCGCATCCATCCACCTACATTTAAATAAAACCTACCCTTACAGCTCGTCCCATGGTTGAAGTGCAGCACTAATGTGGATGCTCCCCCATGGGATGGCTGCGTGGGTAATCCGCCGCAGGGTGTGTGATCTGGATGAAATGCTCTGCTACACTTTGAACTGGTACAATTTGAAGCACCACCATACTGTACCAAACTGCCAGTGTGACCGCAGCCCCAGGTTCAGTCCCTGGCATCTCCAATTAAAAAAGGACCGGGAAGCAGGTGATGTGAAACACCTCTGCCTGAGACTCTGGAGAACTACTGCCAATCAGAGCAGACCATATTGACCTTACATGAACATACATGAAGCTGCCTTATAGAGAATCAGACCATTGGTCCATCAAGGTCAGTACTGTTAACTCAGACTGACAGCAGCTCTTCAGAATCACAGGCAGAGGTCTTCCACATTACCTACTGCCTGGTCCTTTTAACTGGAGATGCCAGGGATTGAACCTGGGATCTTTTGCAGGCAAAGCACATGGTCTTTCACTGAGTCACAGCTCCTCCTCTGACCTTGACAGATGAATGGTCTGACTCATTATGAGGCCACTTCAAGTGCTTGTGATAGTTAGAACACACCATAACAACATCATAAGTAGCCAGTCATATAATTAAATATTCCAGTCAGGATGTTCCAAATGGTGAAGACAGGCAAACGTAGTTTGTGTGTGTGTGTACGTGCATATGTCTGCACCTGGAAGTCACGTTGACTTCTGGTGACTGACCCGTACTGGGGCTTGGAGGATATTCAGAGAGGTGGCTGAAAACCTGCCTCTGTCCTCCCAACTTGGTATTTCAAGGAAATCTCCCATCCAAGTACTAACCACAGTTGACCTTGCTTAGCTTCTGAGATCTGATGAGATCAGGCTTGCAAATGTAGTATTTTAAGCATGGCAGAAGTGGTCTGAAAACATATTTTCTGCTCTGAAAGTAAGATGCCTCAGAATGCAACACATGTGAGATCCAACCTCTACTGCCACTATTCTGTCTTCACCCTAACAAAGCTTTTGTGCTTATGAAGTGTGAGGAAGCCCCTGAGGGGCTCATTGGTTTGTGTTGTACTTCACAAGCATGTTAGCAGAAACTCTTGACAACAAATAAATCCATTAGCACTGACATCCTGGCACCGCAGCCTTGTCTTGACTGGATGGAACAAAGCAAAGCAACGTAACACGTTATGAAAAGAAGCATCTGTTTGTATTAGCCCAGCTTCTGAGGCAGTCCTGAATACTCTCCAGGGGTTTTCCAACTACCTCACATTCTTAATACATTTGCAGCCCTGTTAATGGCATGAAGAAATGCTAACAAGTAATAGCAACCTTGACAAGCATAACAGAAAGGCAGTGTGTGATTAGGCTTTTGCCATGTTTTTCTGGCTACAAGAATAGGAAGTAAAATTCTTCAGTGCGCAGATTAATACTATCCCACTCCATCTGAAGGATCTGCAGTAGATAGCAATACTGTTTAAAAAATGTATAGTCGGTTTATACAGGCATAGGGTTGCCAGCCTCCAAGCTGGGCCTGGAGTTCTCCCAAAATTACAACTGATCTCCAGACCAATGCTCCCCCTAAGCCATGGAGTATTGAGAGCAAAAATACTACTTTGTGGCATTAAAGTTGTGAGCGAGTGATTTGGCTACTGCATAAATTAGTTTGCTCTGGAGCCATCCTTCCTGAGCTAAGACAAAAATGTGTGAGCCGGAGGCTAAAAAGCTGTGAGCTAGCTTACACTAACTCAGCTTAGAGGGAACATGGCTCCAGACTATAGAGATCAGTTCCCCTGGAGAAAATGCCAGACTGTAGGGTGGATTTTATGGCATCACATCCATGCAGTGCTGAGCTCCCTTCCATCCCCAAATTCTCCCCAGGCCCCATCCCAAAATCTCGAGGCGTTTCCCAACCAGGCAGCAAAAGTTGTCTATTACATGCTAGAATTCTCCTGTCTCTGGGTGCCTCAGCCTGGGATGCCTCTTGCCTAGAGTCATCATATCCCACCCAGACCTCCAAATCCAGGGAAAATAATTTGCATAGCTTAATTTGCTAATTAAATGATGATTTGCAACAGTTTTAATCAAATTAGCATATCTAATTTGTGTGACTTCCACAGTAAATGCCCACACGCAAGAACCAAATCTCCCAAATTCTCCAACTTAAAAAGCTGAAGTCTACTCATTTGCCGTCAGCAAAATAAATTATGCAAATAAATGATACAAATGTTACTTCAACATGGGATGTAACAAATAAATCACACTTGGTATTTTAGAACCCAGTCTATGCTGGGAAGAATATTTAGTGCCTTCTGGAAAAGATTTAGGGGGAAATCTCTCTCTCTCTCTCTTTCTCTGAAAGAGCACACAAAATAGGAACAGCACTTGGCTAAAGAAAAACATCAATAAGTTGACATCAAAAATCCTATTCATACATGATACACAAAATTCCGCATCATATCATGAATGAACAGATGTTGTATTTTAATTTCTAGAGAACATATTTGGAAGAAGCAGTTGAGTAAGGACAGAAATAATTCTGGACAAGAGAGAACCCTATAGTTTATTTCAATATTTATACTCTGTTTTTCTCTTCAGTGGGAACTCCAAGCTACTTACAACGAGAATGAGAACCCATAAAACACTGGGATCTCTGCGAAATATGTATCATATATTTCAAATTACTGGTATTTTCTCTGCTATCAGAAGTTGATTAATTAAAATATCTGATATGTTTCATGTGACATGTTTTATTTCATCAGCTTTACTTAGAGAAGGAAGAGAGTACCAGTTTCCCAGAACACTTGAGTAGTTCACACTTAATTTTTTAAATTAATTCGTTTGAATGGTGAATTATATTGAACATGAACTTAACATATGTTACACCTAGGGCTGCCAAATCCAGGTTGGGAAACTCCCAGATGGATGGAGGATGGGGCCTGGGTAGGACAGGGAACTCAGTGGGGTACAATCCTAACCCATCACATTATGAACTTGTCCCCAAGTGCTCCTGTTTTGAGGGCTAGTCTGTATTGTATGAAGAAAGACTTTGAAGCTGAGATCCTTCTTCAGGCTCCACAACAAAAGCAGCCGTTTGGAAAAGTACTTTGATTGCCAGGTCTATGACATCTCTAAGCTGCCACCTGTGCAATGACTTATTTGATCTTGAGCTTCTTGTATTTGGGATATGGGTATTGATTTGTGTTAACAATTCCAAAGGCAGTTTAATCCTGAGGTCAATTTGTAGTCTACTGCAACTCTAAGAGAAGGGGGAAAGTCCAGATATCTTGGACAGAATATTTATTTATTAATTAAAATATTTATATCACACCTTTCCTGGTGGCTCACAGTGGCTTACAAGTCCCAGTTAAAACATTACAATTAAAACCAAAAGGATAAAACCCATACCCCACTTCCACCTCTTCCAAAATACCACTTTATAAAATGTGCCTAACTGTATATTCTATAATGTACTGATATGTTTTCACTATTGTCCCCCCCCCCCCCATTTTACAGGTAATCAATATTTGTAAACAGATGTAATCAATATTTGTAACGTTAGTTTACCACTTTTTGAGCCATTTGTACGTTTCATCTGATACCTTTTCTACTTGGTTGCTTGTCCTAATGGATGTCAGGACATTTCCTTGGAATTAACGAGTGGCTGAGGGAGTTGATGACCTGAAGAACAGCCAAAGGCCACAGACCTTTCTGCTCATTAATCTTCTACCTTCCACCAAGGCTGCTTTTGCTGGTGAGACCTGAAACTGGCTGGAAGTGAGAGCAAAGCTTTTCCAATTTAGTCATAGATGATGCCTCTAAGTGAAGGATTGGGGGGCGGGGCGGTAAAGAGCACCCCTGCATGCTAGGCAGAATTAGGTCAGCATTTTATTATTTATTTATCTATTTCATTTGATTTCTAGCCCGTCCTCCCCTGCATGGCAGGCTCTGGGCAGGTTACAACATACTTAAAAACATACAGAGATTTCAAATTAATACATAAGGCATAAAAACGATTACAACAATCTTACTGTATAAAACCCATAACAGGCGCGAACTAAGCAGTTTAATGAAGTGGGTCGGATTTCAGATCCGGAGTAGCTGTAGACCGAAGTGGAACAAGGGAAACTGGTGGGTGAGGAGGAGCTATGGTAGATTATAAATGCAGCAAAATCAAAGCTAGACAAAGCAGAGCAGGGGAGTCCCTTGTAGATGGATTTTTGCAGCCTTGACCAAAGGAGATGATGCATGGATTTTATTATTAGAATTTCTCATTTAAACTCCTTCCCCACCTAATTCACAGTTTCATATAGCTGCTTTGAAAATTGGGAATGAGTCGCTAGAGGAGGAGGGTTTAAGCCTTTCCTCTCAAGCCTCTTCTATAATTTGCCTGTCTGAAATTGGAATTCACTGCCACAAAATGCAGTGCTAGCCTCTGGCTTAAATGGCTTTAAAAAGGAGCTAGAGTAGAGGTCCCCAGTCTTGTTGATGCTTGGGCACTTTTCGAACTTTGAGAACAGGGAGTGGTTGACACCCAAAAATGGCTACCTTGGGGGATGTTGTGTTCAATTACAAAGTGACAGGAGTTTGCAAGGCAAACATCCTCCTGGCAATGGAGGCGACTGTTTCCTTGCTGGGTGCTTCCTGCAGACAAAAAGGCGATGCCTTCTGGGTTAATCTGAAACCCTTCCTGCTCCAATGAGATCAAGGAAAGCCAGGACTGGCTATGTGTTTTGAACAAATGCTTTGCTGAAGTAGCAAATGGGCACCAGGTAGGGTTACCATTTACCTGAGAATGTTGGGGGATCTCCTGGTGATGTTCCCTGATCCCAGCCCTAATTCAATGGAGTGGCAGGGGTGGGGAATGGGGGGAGCAACATGTGAAAGTCACCATAGAGATTCTGAAATTCCTAGAGTGCCATGATGTCACTTCCTGTTTCAAAACAGGAATTGACTTCAATGAAGTCTCTGCCCTCACCCACATTGTTCACGGGCATCCCTACCACCAGGAAACCAATCAGTGTATGCTGTGGATCCTATGGGTGCTACACTGGGGATCACCAGACCAGACAAATTCAGTTTTGTGTATATGTACTTTGGGTACTCTCACCATGCCTGTGCGTGAGGCAGACTGTGTTTGCGTGATTCACATGATCTTTCTTCCTCAAAAAGGTGGGAGGGGTGATCACACAAACACACTCATTCATATAGTCCACTTGGCATGTTGTGTGGGTGGAATGGGCATGTTCATGTTCAGTATACATATGGAGGCCACCTTTGATACACGTGTTGTAATGGGATTACTATTCGCAGCAGCCCTTTCCAGTTCTCCAGTTATCTGGAGAGAAAGAGTTGCCCTTCCTCTGGGGGAAGAAAGGAGTTCTGAAGGTGGGGAGGGAGGAGGGAAACATAGAGAGAAACTGCAGCCTGGGAGTAGGCCACCAAGTGCTGGAGGTACACTGGGAGGATTCTGAGAGACAAAGTTGACAGGGATGGCAAGTCCCTGCTGGGAGCAGGGGTCTCCTGCTTCCAGTGAATAGTGGCAGGAGAAAAATGAAAGGGAAATGGGGGGTGGCTAGTGTCCTGATGAACTCCTTTCACTTTTGGTGCAACTGGAAGTAATGTCAGTGTGTCACCAGTGATGTGCTAGTATCCAGTCAAGGCTGTATAGATAAATCATACAGGTTTGGTTGGATGCTAGAGCGTCACTGGTGATGCAATGAAGTCAGTTGTAGTCACACTGGAAGTGATGCCAGCATGTTGCTGGTGACACCATTACATTCTTAGCCATGTATCAGCCTGGTTGCTGGAATCAAACCCACCAAGTTGGTCCAGAGGTTGCTAACACTGGACTACCATCGGCCATCAGTGCAGGTTGCATAGGAACACTACTGATTGATATTCTCATTCTCATTAAATGAGCTGCTTCAGCCGTTTGCACATTCACTGAATGCAGAAGAAAACAGGATGATGCCTACTGGTCTTGGCCCCTAGCATCTGTGCATTCAGTGTATGAACAATTGAATACACAGAGGGGATCAGAATCGCTACAAAAAACAGAGACACTATCAAATTGAACAGCTCACACTTGTACACGCACAGGGGCTTGCTGAATGTGTGGATGCTGGAGAGTGGGGCTAGCAGGTGTATGATTCCACTTCCTTCCCTCTGTTTTAAATGAATGCACAGGTAAACATCTGGAGAGGGGTTTTTGGCTCCAAGATTATCCTTTATTCTAGCTGTCTTTGTTGTGAACTATCTGTTTCTCTGAATGAGCAGTTCCACGGGTTCCTGGGTTGGGTCCCTTTGGATGGCATTTCTGTAATATTTGCTTTATATACAAATGTTCAGTTAGAGCACAGATGGAGGCAAAGAGGTTTTCCTACAGGAAAGAAGATATGCTTACCCAAATGAGAGCGTCTCAGGGAGAGAGATTTTGCATCCCCATGGTGCTTCAGCCAATGCACAGCTGCCTCCCTCCCTCCCTCTCTGTGTGCCTCCCTCCGTCCCTCAATCTGGGAAGGGTCACCTCCCTGCTTTCATGGGCATTTCAGTATAGGAAATGGTCCCCTGATAGCTCTGTTCAGATACCACGAGAAAAGACCCGGAGACTCTGGAGAGTCAGTGCCAGCCACAATAGACAATCCTGGGGCAGATGGTCTCATGGTCTGTCAGTATAGGGCAGTTTCATATGTTCAGTATGCACTTTCACAGTGCTATCAATGTGGTCTTGGCCTAAAGTGGTTCACTTGGAGGGATCCAGGGCCTGTAAAAAAATGAATATTAATGTTCCTCAATGAGTTGCAAGATCTTTCTCACTGGAGTTCCGCTGTAGAACCTTTTACCACCACAGTTGGTTAAAATATGTGGGTTTTTGGAATATAAGAATATTGACAGATGTGGTATCTATAAAAAAAACATGGTGGACTCTTTACAAGTTTTGTGAGCCAACCTTTCTTCTTTGCCATGTGGATGATGGATGTACTTTCCACCAAACTGATGGTTGGGTCAGCCATCAGTTTTTGCCCTTCTGGGGGGAAAAAACCCATTTTGCATATAAAAAGTAGCACAATAAGCAAGTTTCCTATGTGTAGGGTCGCCCCCACATGTGCACATCAAACCCAGCTGCAGCCAGAGATGGCTCAGTCCCAGGAAAAGCGTTACCATTCGGTTCTGCAAATCGCACAAATAAACTGCAATATTCTGCACCACTTACTTTGCAGTCTTACTTGTTTTTTGCAAGGTTGGGCGCAGTTATTTCCATTTGGCATAGCAGGAGAGCTGGCAACTTAGTTTGCCTAATTCTCCCATGGCAGATGTGAGACTTGGACCAAGTTAGCCTAGCTCTGAGCCCAGTCTCTAATCGCTGAACAACACTGGACACTCTCTACAGTGCCAGCATGTGTTGCCTGGGGGATAAAATAACAACTGCTTTTCCTGCTAGTTTTCGAATTGCGCTAACTGCAGTCGGCTGCTGTGGCTTGATGAGGCTTGAGCCACCTCTTAATGCGTTGTCAGTCTCATGCAGCTGCTGACAAAGCATGCATCTGATTATCAAAAGCTGGGCTATAATGAAGCAAAAGCAGCTTGAAAAGAATGAAAATGGTCCGATCAATAGAACAGGGGCCTCGATTTATCTCTAAGCCGCCAGGCCCCTTTTCCCAATGCAGAATCTAAGCGATTCCATCAGGCCGCTAATTTATCACTTTGTAGTCATTTGAGAGTCTCAAGCAAGCAAACCCCTCCAAGGGGGAAAAATACCTGCCTAAGGCTTTTGTGTTCCCCAGAGGAGGCTTACTAAGGAATGGAGCCAAGCCTACCAAGGCACTTGCAGCATGCATAATGCCATTGTTCTTAAAATGGTGGGAGGGAAAGGGAGTCTCAAGTGCTTCTGCAAGAAAACTCGGTTGTGTTAGAGGAATTCCCGAAAAGAAATTAAAATGGTGGCTCCAGACTCTTAATACTCATTCTCAGCTGCTTCCCAGGCATTCCACCTCCAGATTTCTGCTGCCACAGTTTTTCACAGTGAGCAGAAATCTGGGGTGAAATAACAGGGAGGTGTTTCACCCCCTAGACTCATAGAATTAAAGAATCACAGAGTTGGAAGGGGCCATACAGGCCATCTAGTCCAACCCACTGCTCAATGCCAGACTTGCTTAACATACAAATCACATGAACATCAGATGTCTGAGAGCTGCAAGACATGAAGAAATATCACACACACATTTTATTAGAAAATGTGCAATTTGCATTTTATTAGCATGAAATGAGATTGCCAAAAATAAAAACAAAAGGGGTAAAAACAGATATTGATAAGGATATTGATTTATCTAATGATATTTATTTGTCAGAGAGAGAGAGAGAGAGGTGGAAAGAAAGTATGAAAGAAGTGGAAAGAAAGAGAGAGATAGAAAGAAGAAGAAGAAGAAGAAGAAGAAGAAGAGATTGGATTTCTACCCCGCCCTCCACTCCCCAAGGGAGTCTCAGAGCGGCTTACAAACTCCTTTTCCCTTCCCCTCCCCACAACAGACACCCTGTGAGGTAGGTGGGGCTGAGAGAGCTCTTTACCAAGCTGTCCTTGAGGGAACAGGTGGTACAGAGCTATGGCTTGCCCAAGGTCATCCAGCCAGGTGCAAGTGGAGGAGTGGGGAATCAAACCCGGTTCTCCCAGATTAGAGTCCGCGCACTTAACCACTACACCAAAGTGAATAGATGGGGAGGGAGGGGGAGGGAGGGAGAGGAAGGAAGGAAGGAAGGAAAAGGGAGAAAAAAGGAAATAGATGGGGAGGGAGAAAGAGAGAAACAAAGAATGTAAATAGATGGGGAATGGAGGGGAGGGAGGGAGGAAGAGAAAAAGAGCAAGAGAGAAAGAAACAAATGAAGCAAATAGATGAGAAAGGAGGGAAGGAGGGAGAGAGGGAGGGAAAGGTGGAAAGACTGAAAGAGGTGGAAAAAAGAGAGAAAGAGAAACAAAGAAAGCAAATAGATGGGGGAGAGAGGGGAAGGAAGGAAAGAAGCAAGTGAGAGAGAAAGGAATGAAGGAAGGGAGAAAAAGAAAATAGAAAGAAAGGTGGAAAGAAAATAAATAGATGGGGGAGGGAGGGAGGAAGAGAGAGAGAAAACAAAGAAAGCAAATATATGGGGGAGGGTGGGGGAGGAAGGAAGAGAGAGAGAAAGAGAGAGAGGTAGAAAGAAGGAAAGAGGTGGAAAGAAATTACGAAGGAGAGATAGAAAGAGACAGAAACAGAAACAAAGAAAGCAAATAGAGGAGAGGGGAGGAAGGGATGGAGGGAAAGAGAGAGAGAGAGAAAGAGAGAGAGGTGGAAAGAAAACAAATAAATGGGGAGGGAGGGAGAGGAAGAGGTGGAAAGAAAACAACTTTAAATGTGTTTTCCAGCCCCCCCATGCCCCCAGGCCAGCTGGCTTGGCTTGGAAAAGGGATTTAAGGAGACAAATGCCTTCTCCGAGCCAAGCCAGCTGGCCAGTGTGGCAGGGCTTGGAGAACACATTTAATTTTAGATGGGGAGGGAGGGGAGAAAGAGAGAGGGGGAGAGGGAGGGAGGGAGGGAGGGGGGGAGGGAGGGAGGGAGGGAGCGAGGGAGGGAGGAAGGAAGGAAGGAAGGAAGGGAAGGAGGGAGGGAGGGAGGAAGATGGGGGAAGGAGGAAGGGAGGGAGACGTGGAAAGAAAGCAACTTTAACTTTAAATGCATCCTCCAAGCCCCCCACCCCACCCCCACACCAGCTGGCTTGGCTTGGAAAAGGGATTTAAAGAGATAAATGCCTTCTCCAAACCAGCTGGGGGGGGGGCGGTTTGATAATGCATTTAAAGTTAAAGTTGCTTTCTTTCTCTGCTCCCCCCCACTTCAAGCTTACCCAGTATGGGGAATACTGGCTGGGGAAGGGAAGACCGATCAGAAAGGCATGCATCCCCTTTGCTTCCCCAACTGCCCTGTGAGGAGCTGCACGATATGTATGAAAGAGCCACATGTGCCTCCCAAGCTGCAGTTTGGCCACCCATGGCCTAGAGCATCCCTGACAAGTGTTTGTCCAGCTGCTGTTTAAAGACTGCCAGTAAGGGGGAGCTCACCACCTCCCTAGGTAGCTGATTCGACTATTGAACAACTCTCACTGAAAAAAGGTTTTTCCTAATATCCAACTGGTACCTTCCCACCCTTAATTTAAACCCATTATTGCGAGGCCTTTCCTCTACCACCAAGAACAGCTCCCTGTCCTCCTCTAAGTGACAGCTATTCAAATACTTAAAGAGAGCAATCATGTCCCCACTCAACCTCTTTTTTTGAAAGTTTTTATTATTTTTCCAACTACAGACTACAAACACTAAGACACTACAACACTAAAACGCTAAAAACACTAGACTAAAACATAAGCCGCATGAGGATCATACAGTAAGAGTATAAATTTACTTAAGATGAAGTTTCCTCAATGCTAAAGTTAATAATGTAAAGCTAAAATTATGATGCTTCAAACATAGACTGGTATATGAGTATTTAGATAAAGTAAATGCAACTGAACATTTCTCAAATTTTCAAAGTCATAAAATTTTAAAGTCATTTCTTCTTCCCTCTGCTTTTGCCTTTATCAGATGTCCATCTGACTTTCAGGAGGTTTAGGGCAGCAGCTCCCTTTTCTGATTTGGAGTCCTCTTCTGGGGAGCTGTTTGCTGAATCTTCTTGACTTCCCATTCCATGTGTGCTGCCATCTTCTTCTTTTTCCTCTGTTGTGTTTTTAATCTTTTGCTGAACTTTGTTGCTGCTCCAAGAACAGCTTCACTTTTTTAACAGAGTCAATCTTTTCTTTTTTCTTTTTGTAGTTGAGGATAAGTCCCTCAGGTGTTATCCATCTGTAGGGGGTGGAGTTTTTCTGAAGAAAAACAGTCAAGCTTTTATATTGTTTCCTCTTCTTTCTTATTTCAAATGGAATGTCTTTCAAGACTCTAATTTCCTTGTCTTTGATTTTTAGGGTTGTTCCATTTGTGGCTTTCAGTACCACATCCCTTGTGGATCTTTTTGAGAACCTCAACATTATCTCTCCGGGCAGTTTTTTTTCTGACAAAGTCTGAATATGTCCAATAGACAATATCCATATCGCTTTGTAGTGTTTCCGCTGTCAAACCTGTCATCAGAGCCAACACTTCACTCAGGATTTTTTTTCAGGCTCTCTCTTTTTTGTTCAAGAACACCTTGAAATCTCAGAACATATGCTGATTTTTCAATCTGGAGTCTTAAAAGCTGTTCTTTATCAGAGGCTCTTTTCCCACCATCTCCAGTCCCATTTATCGCTTTTGTCTTAGCTTCAACTGTTTTCACTGTCTTTGCTGTCTCTTCTGTTTTTATATTAGTCTCTTTCAATTGTTTTTGGAATACTTCAAAGTTGTTATTGAGGTTGGTCATCTGATCCAGCAGAGGGCGCAATGGTGTAGCCACCATGTTAGGAAAGTCAGTATTTACTTCTGGTTTAGCAACCAGAAGTGCTGATCTGGCAGTTCCTGGAGAGTATGTCATCCTCATCGCCATCTTTTCTGTCCAACCAGTCATTGTTTACAGTTCAGGGAAAGTTTTTTTTAAGTTGCAGAAAGTTTATTCAGACAATTGCTTTAGTTAGTCCTGCAGTTTACTCAACTAAATCACCAAAGTTACAATGAAGGCATTATTCCTAGCCTATTTAGTGGCTTATACAGTTTGCTTAAATTTCAGGGGGGGGGAGAGCTCCCTCCCCTCCTTCATTTTCAAAATGGGCTTTGAATGGCTGCTTGTGCGCTTAACCAGTTTATAGGGTTTTGACTCATGCTTCATTCCATACCAGAACCGAAGGTAAGGTAAGCTTCATATAGCCACTTGATTGCTCGTTCACTTGACCGGTGTGCGCTTCTTTTCACCATTGCTGGTACCATGGCGGCAGAACCTATCAGGGCAAAGAGGAACCTTGATCCCTTAGCCACAGCCTTGGGAGAGGCCCCAGGCTGAGAGCCCCCTACAAGGCTATGGAGGGGTGTCCAAAATTGACCAGACCCCTCCCGTCTGCCAAGTTTATGGGCCACTCCGATCAGAGCTCTGATGGAGTGTGCCCGCCATTCAAGTCGCTAAAACCAGAAGCCTCCTCCCTCAGCCTCCTCTTCTCCAGACTAACATTCCCATGTCCCTCCTCTGCACCCACTCCATTCTGCCCACATCCTTTTTGAAGTAAGGCCTCCAGAACTGCACACAATACTCCAGGTACGGCTTGATCAATGCAGAATGCAGTGGGACTATCACATCTTGCAATTTGGATGGTAAGCCTCTGTTGATACACCCCAAGATCACAGTAGTCTTTTTTGTCCTCACATCACACTGGCTGCTCATATTTAACTTACAGTCCACCCATTCCCAAGATCTTGTTCACACACACTACTACTCAGCAGCGTATCCCCCATCCAGTATGCATGTTCCTCATTTTTGTTACCCAGATGTGGAACTTGGCACTTATCCTTGTTAAATCACATCTTGTTCACATCCATCCACTTTTCCAGCATGTTCAGATCTCACTGAATTCTATCTCCATCTTCTGCTGTATTTGCAGCTCCTCCCTATTTGGTGCCAAATTTAATGAGTAGCCCCTCCACACCCTCATCTGGATCATTTATAAAAATATGAAAAATACCGGGCCCAGAACTGAGCCCTGTGGCACCCCATTGGACTCCGCCCTCCATTCAGATGAAATGCCACTGACAACTACTCTCTGAATGTGGTTCTCCAACCAGTTCCCTATCCACCTAGCTATCCTACAGTGCAGTCCACAGTCCTCTAGTTTACCCCTCAGAACATCATGGGGAACCCTGTCAAAAGCTTTACTGAAATCCAGGTAAGCAACATCAACAGCATTCCCTCAATCCAGTAAGCTTATCACTTGATCAAAGAAGGACATGAGGTTGGTCTGTTGGGGACAAATACATGCTGACCTCCCCAGATCACCAAATTGTCCTTTAGATGCTCACAGATCAATCCCTTTAAAATCTGCGACAGTATCTTCCCTGGGACAGAGGTCAGACTGACTGGCCTGTAGGTCATTGCTCCTCCCTTTTTTGAAAATTGGGATGTCATCTGCCCTCCTCCAGTCTTGTGGCACATCTCCCATCCTACAAGAGGTCTGGAAGGTGATGGATGAAGGCTTTGCAAGCTCTCTAGAAAGTTCTTTGAGCACTCTTGGGAGCATACCATCTGGCCTGGGGGATTTGTACTCATTCAATGCAGCCAGGTGCTTCTCAACTACTCTCTGTGTCAGACTCTTGAACAAACTAGCTCCCAACAATACTCTGTTGGCAGTGATTCGTTTATTGAAAGAAAGATAAAGTTTCAAGCTAAGAAGATTGGTGTCAGAACTGATCCCATTGGCGCCGGTTCTGATATTATACACAATTCAAATGAGCCCCCCATTGAGACCAGTCCAATCACACAAGCCTATATAGCTCTCCAGAATCTACTTTGCATCATTGGCCCTCCTCCCAGCACCTGGAAGTGTAGTGTTACATTATCTAGCAGTGTCTGGTACCCAAGGTCAAAGTAAGCATTTTTCCCTAGAGAAGGGAGGCCTACCATAGATGCAGTTACAAGCAAGCAAGCACTGTTCCCAGCCAAGCAGTCCTTACACCCCCACACTCACCCCCATCCCAACCAGAATGAGCAGGATGCTACACACACAATCACAGACAGTGCAGGAAACATGGCAAACGAGATCTAAGTTTGACCCTCTGTCCATGTCAACCAGCAGCATGGACACTGTGCCTTGCCTACTGCCATTTCTAGATGAGCCTGTTCTCTTCTTCAGGGGAAAAAATACCTGAGGCAAAATAGGCATTGAGCCTTTCTGCTTTCTCCCTTTTCACCCAACAATGGGCCCATCACTTCTTTTATCTTGCATTTGCTCCTCACATATCTGAAGAAGAGTTTCTTGTAATGAGCCTCCCTGGCCAGCTTTAGCTCACTGTGAGCTTTGGCCTCTCTGGTGGTTGACCTACAGTGCCTAGCAACCCACAGATACCTTTCTTTAGAGGTATGTCCTTGACGCCATTTCTTGAACATTTCCTTTTTCTCCCTTAGCACATCATGCTGTTCTCTGTTCATCCACACTGGCTTCTTGGATCCCGTACCATATTTCTTTGTTGTTGGGACAGTGATGGCTTGAGCTTGCAAGAGTTTTTGTTTTAGGAGAGCCCACGCTTTCATGTGCTCCCTTCCCTTCAAGCAGTCTTGCCTATGGAATGATTCTCATCATGCCCCTGAGTTTATTAAAGTCTACCTTACTGAAATCTAATATACAACTGTGGTTATGAACATCCTTGGTCCCCCACAGCAAAAGGAATTCTAGCAGGACATGGTCACTTCCCCCTAAGGTCCCCATATACTATCTCTTGCCTGTTGGTCAATATTAAGTCGAGTATAGTCAAGCCCCTTGTAGCTTCCTCCACCATTTCATGAAGGAAGTTATCAGCCAGACAGGTCAGGAACATGTGTGACTGTGGATGCTTTGCAGAGTTTGACTCCCAACACACATCAGGGAAGTTGAAGGAAAAGCTGTGGCCAGCACAAAATAGGGGGTGAAATGCTTCCCAGGCATTCCACCCCTCAGATTTCTGCTGGTTGCAACTTTTTCCAACCAGCAGAAAGTAGGTGATGGAATGCCTCCCATCCCTTTCACCCCTGGCTTTTTGCTCACCACCAAAGGCTGTGGGGAGCAGATAGCAGTGGTTTAAATGGCTCCAAGCCATTTAAATCAAACAGCTGAGCAGCTGGAAGCTCCCCACCACTCAGCTGTTTGGTTTAAATGGCTTGGAGCCATTTAAACCCCTGGTTTCTGTTTCCTGCCACTTTCCCCAGGAAGCAGAAAATGGGTTTAAACTTAAATGGCTTACGAATCCATACAAACCGGTTCAGTTTGCAAAGCAACCTCCTGATTCATGTGGGACCATGGTTCAGATTGTGGTTTGGCCATGAACTGAGCTGAACTACAGAAGTACAGTTCATGCCCATCTCTAGTAAGGCGGCAGGTCCAAGGTCATCCAATGAGCTTCATGGCAGAATAAGGCTTTGGACCAAGTCTCTCTGACACTCTATACTCTGCAGCACACCAATATGTCTGTTTTGCTGGAAGAAGAATCTGGATAGAAGAACTAAAAATGGCTACACAGGCCAAACACTAATGGCTTCTGTGATCAGCATTTTAAAAACATCATGTTCTCCAGCTGTTCACCCTTGATTTGCATATAAGCTTTTCAGACAGACAGCCTGTCATTTGGCAAGGCCATTCTAAAATGTAGTGTGTGTGTTCATGACTTTTAGGATGGTGTGGGCGTTTGTAAAATTGCATGCTTGGGATCCAATGACGATGACTTGTTTCTTTGTGTGTGTGTGTGTGTGGGGGGGGTTAGGTAATGGCCCCTGTTAGGAGGGAAGCGCTGCAAGACACAGGGTTTTATTTACATGTGGGGGCAACAACAGAACCTTTCAATCTAAAAACTTCTAAAATATCTATATTATTTGGGGAGAAGAACTGCCAAATACAAGCTAAGTCTCAATTTTATTTTATTTTTTTCAAGTAGATCCCTGACAAGCGCAGAATATTCTATCTGCAGGAGGCTGCTGGAAAAAAGCTGGCATTAGAACCATTCTTGAAATGTCAGATCAATGTGCATCCAGTATACTCTAAATTTAGAGAAGGAATATGGTAAACACTCACAGAGATTTTCAGCCCACTCTGGTCTTGTGATAGTGGTCCATGCCACCTGAAGGGAGGAACTGAAGAAAACTGGCTCTCTCAGTAATACTTCAGGGCCTTTCAGTTTATGGAGGTATTACAAAAGAAAAACGATGTAGTTATTATTCTCCCCAGTTGCTCAGTAAGATATGCATCTGCTCCCAGATTTCAGTAAACTGGCTAAAAAGTCCAAGACTGGATGGGGGAACTGACTTGGAACGCATTTTTGAAATGGTGTTAATATTAGATTAACTATTATTCAAGCAAATGGAATAACTTTGATTTGAGTATGCTAGACTACATGTTTGGAAGCTTTAACTATTTCATAGGAACTTGCAGCATACCTTTTAAATTGAGCCAATGAGGTGTAATGGTTACAGTGCTAGATTAGGACCTGGGAGAGCCATGTTCAAATCCCCATTGTTCTATGGAAGCTTCCTGGGTGATCTTGGGCCAGAAGGGGAGAACTATGGATAGGGATGGGCATGAACTGAACCACAAAGCAAAATTCATCACAAATTTTGCCCTATTAATGGTTTGCGGACCAAAGTCTGTGACAGGTCTACCATCACGAACTTCCATGAGCTTTTAAAGCAGGTTTTGGAGGTTCATGGATAGAGCAAAAAGCAGGGGTTTAAAAGGACTCTGAATCCCCTTCAACTCTTGCTTTCTGTTCCCTGCAAAGGCTGAAAAAACAGCTGAGCAGTCCTTTCCCCTTCTCCTAGGGTCAGGAGGCCAGTGGCACGTCTCAGCCAGTGGTATCATGCATGGGCGTACACCACTTGCCCCATCCTGCTGGCATACCTCACAGCCTAGTTTGTCTCTTTCCTCACTCCCCAGTTAAACATTCTTGGCTTTTGATCTGGATGTGATATGGGCTGCTCTCATCTTAGGCTCTAATTTAGACTGCTTCTTTGTTCCATTACCCTAACCTATGCTCTTGTTTCTTTTCAGTAGTCCTTATTCCATGACTCACCAGAACCCAGAATAATTTCACCCATTAGAGCTCCAATGTTGACTGAATTTTTGAACAGGGCATTAAGTACTGAACTGAACACAATGATGCCCTCCAATGATCCTTCTTTGGAGGTTTTTGAACAGAGGCTAGATAGCCACCTGACAGTAATGCTGATTCTGTGAATTTAGGCGGATTATGAGAGGGAAGGCAGGAAGGGTTGCGTCAGTGCTTAGTTCCCGTGGCCCTTTCTTACATGCCCAGGGAAATGCTGATTACCACTTTGGGGTCAGGAAGCAATTTTTCTTCAGGCCAGTTTGACTAGGGATCCTGGAGATTTTTTGCCATCTTCTAGGCATGAAGCAGGGGTCACTGGGGATGGGAAGTATTTGTGAACTTCCTGCATTGTGCACGGGGTTGGACTAGATGACCCTGGAGGTCCCTTCCGGCTCTATGATTCTAAGTAGATTAGTGGGTCCGTTTTGCTCCTTTGGTCATCTCCATATGCAAGAAAGACAGGCAAGGGCCTTCACAGGGCAAATATATCACAGTGGTATTATAGACATGGGATGCTCATCCTAATTTTAAAAATCTCCACATTCTGCCCAGTCACAATAACTTGCCAGCTCATCATTTCATTTCTGCTGAGAATTTTGCAGGAATGTCAATTATATTCATTCTAGCATTAATAGCTTTGTGACTTAAGTTACAATACCAGGCCATGTCCTTCTCTGTTATTGTTTTTTCTTAATAGTTGTGGGAAGATTTCCTGGAATACTCTGAGCTACTGGCAGTCACCTTTCTCAAAACTGGCACACTCATTCGGCAACATTCAGTAAATCCCCACCCTAATCCTTTGGCATTTGAGCCTACCACTTTCTTGGAACAGCTTCTTCCTTGAGATCAGCACCCTCAGCTGAAGCGGTGAAGTACTTGTCTAATCTATGACACATGGGAATACCTTTTGGACTTTAGCAGGCTTACATTTCATGTTGTGTATTCTTCACTAAGGATTGCCTCTGTCATAGAAGGCATGAAGAACAGTAATGACTCGGCTCTGAGGACAACATGTAGTTAAAATTTTGCTGAATTTTCTCCCTTAGGCCTGGAACCTGTTCTGTTACGGTTAGACAGCTGTGTGGGAAGCACAAAATCATTCAAACCTGTTTTGACTCATAGCGACCTAGAAGGGAAATTATTACTAGAAATCTGGCAAACGTAGCCCAATGGAAGGAAAGGGGGAAGAAGTCAGCAGCTTGAAGCTGGTGTTAGAAGGAACGGCTCATCGGACTTGCTCCACTACAGCCCAATTTACACCTCCCCTCTGAAAGTAGTTTGACTGCTGTCTTTTCCCAAGCTCATTTCATGCTAGTTGCAAATTTCACTCCAGGGGGTCTGAAGAGTACTAAGCAAAAGCATTTGTTTAAAGCAGTAGAATGCTAGCTTGACCACAGGAGGGCAATTAACGAATGTAAACAATAATTTATAAACTAGGACAAGTATGGTTTGAAACTAGAAACAGGTATAGACAGGTTTTTTAAAAAAAACTAGAATGATTCTAGTAGGAAAGTCAGATGTAAATTTGACCTAAAAGTGCATTAAAGTTAGGATTGCCTGTACACAATGATGTTATTCATCACATTCGTTCTGTAAATAAAAAGACTTTCCCAACCTACTGCAAGATTAAGTAGATAGGTAAATATAACTGGTTAAGACAAAAAGAAACGGTTTATAACAGTTATAAAGTCTGTACCTTCTGGGTCTCTTTAAATTAAATGTTCGAAGGAGGTAAATGTTGTCTTGATTCAGAGAGGGTGGGAGAGATGCACTTAATCTCTAGTGCACACACATGGCATAAAACACCCATATGCCGCTTCCCTTCCATCCCTACCAAATCCTGTCCCTGCCTACCCAGATGGTGAATATTGCTGAATGCCTTTTAAGTTACAGATAGAAGTGGTCAGATCTACTCTTAGTGACACTCTATTAAACAGTCTTACTCAAGGTTCCCAGCACTGCCTCAGCAAATGATGGGAGATTTGGGTGCAGTACTAGGGGAGGGCAGAGCTTGGGGAAAGTGTGATATCACTTCCAGTCTGGAGCTGGCAATCCTGCCTTTACAATAAAGAATAGGGAACATTCCCAGAGTATCACTATGTGGAGGCAGTTTTCCCTCCTGAACCTCAGTTCCTTGAAAGCAGGAAATTGGGGCTGGGTGTAGATAGTTCCCCACCTTGGGCAGGTAAATAGGAGGTCTAGTCTTCTTGCTTCTCCTTTGTTTTTAAAGAAAGCTGTTAAAATTTACAATTTGGTGTAGTGGTTAAGTGTGTGGACTCTAATCTGGGAGAACTGGGTTTGACTCCTCCACTTGCACCTGCTGGATGACCTTGGGCAAGCCATAGTTCAGTCAGAGCTATTCTCTCAAGGACAGTTCTGGAAAGAGCTCTCTCTGCCCGCCTACCTCACAGGGTGTCTGTTGTGGGGAGGGGAAGGGAAAAGAGATTGTAAGCCACTCTGAGACTCTAAGTGAAAGGCGGGGTATAAATCCAATCTCCTTCTCTTCTTCTTCTTCTTCTTCTTCTTCTTCTTGCTTCAGAAGCCACTACAGGTCAGGCTTACAGTTGCCAGCTCTACCTTGGGATATTCCTGGAGATTTGGGGGCAACACCTTGGGAAGGTGGAGTTTGGGGAGAGAACATAACATAAAAGAGAGAGAGAAGCCAATGTTGGATCAGGCCAATGGCCCATCTAGTCCAACACTCTGTCACACAGTGGCCAAAATACCAGGTGCCATCAGGTGGTCCATCAGTGGGGCCAGGACACTAGAAGCCCTCCCACTGTTGCCCCCCCCCCCCCCCCGCCAGCATTCAGGCAGCTTTCTCTGGTGTTGTAGTGAGGTGTTATAGGTAAACAAATATGTCACTATTTTTATCAGAGAAATGCAGGAGGAGGTTACTGAAAGACTAGGTGGGAGTCATTAACAAATATTCAAGAACATTCGACCTGTTTTTCCTTGTCTACATATCATGTAATGGCTGTTGGAGTGAGGATTGTGTGCTTTATTTTCAATTCCTTAGCAAGTAGAAGAATGAGAATTTTGCAAATTTAAATTCAATTTGTCTTCTGCCTACAAGCAGTCAACAGATAACCTGTCTCATCCATGATCCTCCTACAGAGGCATCCATCTTGGCTGTGATGGGGATAGTGGTCATTACTCATGGAACAATGCAATTTGTGTCAATCACAGTAGTCTTTTTTTAAAAAGACATCCCAGTCACCATGATGGAACACACTGGCAATAGAAAGTGCCACATAATTCTCCTAGATGCTTTCTTTTTAATTTGGTATGTTCTGTTTCCTTGGTCTTGGAAAGTTATCTGATCCTCTGCATATCCTCTGCATATTCACAAGCACTTCTGCAGCTGGAGAAGAAGGAAGAAACAGGGCCAGTTCTACCATTTGGCCAGGGGGAAATTACCTGCCTTGGGCAGAAGATCTTGATGTGTCATTAAAGGGCAGCAAATAAGGTTGTCAGCTTACAGATGGGGCCTGGAGATCTCCTGCCATTACAGCTGGTCTCCAGATGACAGAGATCAGTTTCCCTAGCCTAGAGAAAAATGGCTGCTTTGGAGGATAGACTCTATGACATTATTGTTGGCAGAGTATAGATATGCAGTAATACCGAGCACAAGCTGCTTAAAGAATAAAGTTGGTTTCTTAAGAAAAGAACTAACTTTGTAAGAAAGAGAAGAGGGAAAGAGAAGTCTAGCTAGGAGGTCAGTAACTAACTGTTCTCAGCAGAAAAACCCTAACTGAGCCAATCAGGAGAAAGGAAGGAGACTATTTGAAAATAGTAGGAAATTCCAAATCTCACTATGCTATCCCCTCTGTCATCCCCTCTGCTGCCCCCTGCAGGATGTTCTTGTCATCTTCTTTATCTATGCCCAATAAACCTTGCATATTTCAACCATTATAATATGCTGAGCTCCCTCCACTTCCCAAACTGTATCCTCCTGAAAACATCCATGAACTTCCCAGTTCAAAGTTGGCAACCCTAGCAGCAAATTGTTAATTATTTGATAGATTGTATTTACTGCCATCAGAGGCATCAGTTGTATTTTTCCTCAGGCGCCAAAATGTTTTGGGCCATCTCAGAGAAGAAAAGAGAAGTGTGAATTTTTATGTCATGTCCTTCTGTCAGGAAGGTGTCTATGGATTGGATCCAGCAATCTGTCACCACAAGACACTGATGGCTGGGATCTTTCTGTTTTCTCCTCCCTCCAGCAGTCACTTCCTGTGTTCGGAAAGTTGATTCCTGGGGTTGCAGGACTCACAGGGAGTAATAGTCATGCAGGTCAGTGTGCAGTAATGAGAAGCAGGGATGGGCATGACCCAGCTCATGAACTAAAATTTGTGACTAATTTTGTCTAGTTCGTGTTTTGCAAAGTGAAGTTTATGGCAGGTCAACTGACACAAATTTTCCATGAGCTTTCAAGCTGCTCATGGCGGTTCATGCCACCTCATGAATGGATGCATTTCCAGACAGACTGTCTCCACTCAATCTAAATGTTTACCAAACTTCAAAGCAACAGGGGATGACGGATCTTGGAGGGCATGTAGAGGAGCATCTGGGGGAGGTCCTCTGTGACTTTGATGTCTCTAGCTTGCACAGGATCTGTTCTATAGACTCCTGAACCTATCAGAAGCTATCCATGCTTGACTTCTCTCCTGAGTCCCTGCAGATAATGGCTGTAAATCAAACCAGGGCCCTAGTCAAGCAGAGAATATTTGATGTAGAGAGGCAGAATGACATCACCAAGGTTTCAAATTTTTTGGCCCCACCTTGAACAAAATATATTGTCTCCCCAGCTTCATACTTGTCAAAACTATTGTTGGCCAATGTGTGAAACAGGATGCTGGACTAGATGGACCACTGGTCTGATCCAGCTGGGATCATCTTATATTCTTATGTTAAACCAAGATTAAGCCAGGTTGTCTGTATACAGATATCACATGAAACCATTGTGGTTAATAAACCAACTTCAGATACAGGTTTGATGGACTGTAATTCAATCTAGCTAGTGGCCTGCATTCACATAACCACAATGAACATAGTTTAATTAAATACGGGTTTTATGTAATAACTGGATTAAGCTATTGTGTGTACCATTGCAAACAAAGTTCACAGAAGTTTCAGGTGGATCCTTGGAAGGAAGACACAGGGAGGGGAAAACAAACTTGACCCCAAAACTGGAATCAAGAACCACAAGGGTAAGAAAGAAGTCTAATATAGGGCCAATATTAAAAACCTAGTTAAAACTTATAATATAAAAAATACATGTATTTATTAGAAAGGCAGTTAAACACAAGGGCCCAGTGAAAGCCTCATTGAAAAGTTAAAGTGGCCTAAACACAAGGGCCAATACACATGACCTTGGAAGGATACATAATGGAATACTTGATGCATAAAATGACAGAACAAGTACAGGACAGGGCAAGTAACCTGTGACATGCCTAATGTCCCCAAAGAACAGGCTGGCCCCATATATCATGATCTCTACTGCATCTGCTGTAGGATTCTGCCTGCAAGCAGTGGCATAGCATGGGGGGCATAGGGGTGGTCACCCTGGGCGCAAAATTCTTAGGGGCGCAAAATTTCAAATGAAAAAAAAAGTAGTAATAACAAATAAAAAATAGTGTGCCCTCGCCCTCACACAGAAAATCTCCCAGTGTTTGAACATTCTACACAATTTTTTCAACACGATGGGGCAAATAAAAATTTGCACAAATTAAAACCAGGTGATTTTAAATAAATTTGAGTATACTAGCATTAAATTCATTTTACTTTAATTACATCAGTATTTTCTTAAAATACAATATATGCACTTGGGGGATAAAGGGTTCAATACCAGACTGGTGGAAGGGACTCAGGGAGTGCTAACGGTCCACAGGTTAAGGGGCGCAAAACTTGCTTTGCCCTGGGCACTGGCAACCCACGCTACACCACTGCCTGCAAGAGGCTACTGTAGAAAGGCAGTGTTGTAAAGGAGCTATGCTGCGTCTCAGCCTTATTTTTTCCAGGAGTCCCAGCCAAAATAAACTTTCCTAATCAAGATTTAAGGTGCATGAATATAGAATTAGGGGTTTCAAAGGAGCCATGGTCAAGGGAAGATGTTTATCTCTGTGGCATTAGTCCACAGCAAGGGAAAGCATTCAACCTGTAAAAAAAGGCTTTTCAACTAAGCGCTGACATTGGCCAGGCTTGGTTGTAATTTGGAAAATTGCACCTAGAGCCAGTAATGTAATTACAAATAAAGGAAAAGCCTAGATTGTTTTTCCATGCATGAAACATTAAGAAAATTAAGGCATTCCCCTCCCGTCGAAATATTGACTGTAATTATAGATAGCAACTGGCCTGAGCGGCTATAAAATATTGAAAGTGCTTTTTCTATTGCCACCAACGATAGTTTATTATTTAGGCCTTCCACAAAGGCTGCAATTTAATGAAGTGCAGTTTCACCAAACAATGGAAAAGAGGCCATTACCACATCGCATTGTCGCCTTTTCCATTATTAGCATGAAACCACTCACCAGAAACAATGGGAACAGGTTTAAACTTGTTTTATTACAGTTCTGTAATGTTAATTTGCCCTGAGCTGCTGTACCATCATATAATATCTTTTTGGAACAAAGGTACAAACTTTTTTAAAAAATAAGCCTTGCTAGTGAGGGAAGATTCTTTCTTTCTTTCTTTCTTTCTTTCTTTCTTTCTTTCTTTCTTTCTTTCTTTCTTTCTTTCTTTCTTTCTTTCTTTCTTTCTTTCTTTCTTTCTTTCTTTCTTCATGGAAAAGTTTTCTGAACATGGACCAGGGCCCACAGAAAGGGTGTGTGTGTGTGTGTGTGTGTGTGCAAAGGCGTAGACTTTCCAATTTCCCGGGGTGGGGGGCTGGGCCAGAGACATCACAGGCCATTGTCTCTGGGGGAGGCTCAGCACTTCCTGGAAAAGTTCGGGGGGGGGGGTCCAGCTCCCTAGCCCCCCTGAAGTTGACGCCTATGTGTGTGTGTGTGTTTTAAAGCAAAAGCTTGCAAGCTCTCTCAGCCCTTTTAAAAAGTTTTAATTAACAGATTTTGGCCTGGGGAAAAAAACCCTTCTGTTTTAATGGCTCTTTCAGAAAACAGGAGAAACTTGTCAAAGTCTTAAACATTTCAACAGCTGGCAGATAGAAATGGGTACATTATTTTATGATGGGTGAAAAGGCAAAACCCTTTTTTCTTCCTTCCTGTGAGAACAAAGATGCACACTGAGAATGCAATCCTAAACAGAAATAAGTCTATTAGAAGGTATGCATGACCTTGCCTAAGATTGCACTAGTTACTGGTGCCTAATGAATTTATCTTTTGCATTTGTTTCTTACCTGGAACCAGAGCACTTTATTTCAGGATGATCTCTTGTTATTTAGGCAGGTGTTTTCATGTCTATTTTGGGATCGCATACCAAGAACATACGAGCATATGAAACTGCCTTATAGTGTGCCCCCCACCTGCAGAGGTAAGGTGAGTGGTAACCAGAGACAGGTCTTCTGCAATGGTGGCACCTCCCCTCTGGAATGCCCTCTCCCTCTTGAGTTCTCCTGGCACCTACTTTAATGTCCTTCAGCTGCCAAGAGAAAACATTTCACTTTGTCTGGGCTTTTACTGAAGGAGTTCCATCTTTTGTAGCTGTTTTATGGGCTGCTCCTAGCCTGCGGAATGGTTTATTAACATCATTTTAGACTGTTTTGTTTTCTCTGTTTTTCTAAGATCATGACACTATTGGCCCAGTTTGCCCAATATGGGCTGTGCAATAAAAAGTTGCCTACTTGCCTTCAGATACCAGTTGGATGTCATTTTAAATATCTGAGAGTTTTTTAAAATATTGAATTTAAGCTAGTTGTACAATATTGTTTAAAGATCCAGTAGTATATTCCATCATTAGGTGCCACAGACCTAAGCATTACATTAAGTGGGGACTACATCATTATGAGGGATCCACATGGAGGTCAGGGTGTAGAAAGAATTGGAGCAGATGGAAATACCAAAAACAGTGGGTATTTAATTTATTTATTATTTTATTTTATTTCTACCTCGCCCTCCTCGCCGTGGCAGGCTCAGGGCGGCTGAGGATTCAGGATGCTTTTTGAGGATTCAAGATGCTTTCTGGGCTCAGATATCAGTTATCAGAGTAAAGAAATAAATTATCAGAGAAAGTGTTAAGGATTGATTACTGTACAACTGGGCCAAAGCTGAAATAGGTAATTGCTCTGAAGTGACTATGAGAGGGTCTTATATCACTGGGCAAAGACTATGAGCAAAACAGCTTGCCTTCTTTGGGGTGCTATGACTTTTTCATTAAAAACAATTTTCATTAAAAACAAGTTGCACTCTTCTGCAACAGCAACAGCAGGACTAGAGCTATTTTTGTTTAAAAAGTAAAAATTGTGACAATGAGAGTCTTTGCTTCTTCTTCTGACACTGCATTGCATGGTTAAGGCTTGATCTAAACATGACACTGGCCAAGGTAAAAGGACGCCCTCATGATGCTTTGCCCTTCCTTAAACTGGGCTGCTATCGGTACAAAGGAACATGGCAGCACAAAGCGGCTTTGCACCAGTAACCAGTTTAAACGAGATGCTGTCCAAGTGCAAATGTCTGTTGGGATGGTGCTTTTGCCTCCCATTTAAATCAAACCTGTGGAAAAGCTTAGAGGGAAAAGATCATTACCAGGGGTCCTTTCATAGAAAAAGAGGTGCAGGAGCTCATTAGCATAACTCATTAGCATATGCCACGTCCCCTGACATCACTGGAAGTGTGTCAGAAAGGGAATGTCAGTTTCAGCCCCATTATACCCTATGGGCGATTGAAATCAGTGGCAAAAACTCATAAGGTATATGAGGGGCTGGAGAAGAGGGGGTTTGAGGCAGAGGCTCCATATTTGCAGGATAGCTGCTAGGGCCTCTCCTTGAAATACCCACCAAGTTTCAGGAAGATTGGACCACGGGGTCCAATTCTATGGGCCCCCAAACAGGTTGCCCCATCCCCTCCATTGTTCTCTATGGTGGAGAGAACAATGGAGGGAATGGGGGAAACCTGTTTGGAGGCCCGTAGAATTGGACCCCTTGGTCCAATCTTCTTGAAACTTGGTGGGCTTTTGGGAGAGAGGTCCCAGAAGCTACCCTGCAAGTTTGGAGCCTCTGCCTCAAACCACCTTCCCTACAGCCGCTTTTAAAGTTGCCACCAAATTTCAGCGGCAATTCAGCAGCGGGCTGAATCAGATCAGAGAATCTGATTCGGCCCGTGGCTGCCCTACTGCCCCTCCTGAGTGGAGTGCTCACTCCGGTCCCAAAGGACCCCTGATCATTACTACAATAAACCAGCACGGTACTGCATAACTGTTGCCACTATAGATAATGATTTCATTTTATTTCCTTCCACTGGAGAAGGGTCTTACATTGTAATCACTCCAATAAAATACCTTCCAGAATGCCAATTTGGAAAAAACTAGTATTGTAATTGTGGGTTTCAATACAGAGCACCTGGGATTATACACAAATCACAAGCAAAATTATGCGATCCAATAGATAGGAAGAGTGTTTTATTGTAAGAGGTTTTTGAGGGAAGGTGCTTGCTGGGAGGGCGGGGCACAAATTGAATTAATAAAATAAATAAATAAATAATTGGTTTGGGAAAAGTTGATCTGAAAAACAGAGGTGGACAATAGAGATGAGTGGATTTTCCCAATCCATCCTTCATTGTTTTGGAAGTTTACTCTATGTTGTGTCCCACTCCTCTTTAATTCATCGTTAACTAGGATAATTTTTAGGATAATTTTTAAATAACTGGAAGAAGCACACTGTACCACAGCAGTCAGTTCCTTTAGTTGCATCTCCATTCAGTCCATTAACATTGATAGAAATAAATTTAAGTGTCCTTTTAGCTATCTTGTGATTGTGTTTGTGGAGCTGTATCCTCTTTCTGCTTTTCTTGAAGTCTTGTAACTGTTTGAGATGCTGGAAGTTTATCTTTAGGTTGTCCTGGATTTTTAGTTTTCACTGATGTTCCTGTTGCACCTTTTTCTTGGTCTTGATCTTCTTCTTTGCTTTCAGTCTCTTGGTCTTCATAATTGAATTGTTTCCCGTGGTTCTTTAAAAAGTCCTTAACTTTTAATGATGAGTTAATTTTGTGCCTTCTTCCTGCAAAAGTGAAGAGTATTCCTTCTGGAAGTAGCCATCTATAGGTGATTCCATTTTTTCTAAGAATGGCTGTAAGTTCCATATAAGTCTTCCTTTTCTACCTTACTCTCCATGGGGTTTCTTTGAGAATTTTTATTTCTGTCTCTTCAATCTTCAGAGGTATTGTATTTGCAGCTTTAAGGATTTCATCTCTAAGGGTGCTTTTGTAGAATCTCATATGTATTTCTCTCAGTAGTCCATTTCTTTTTGCATAGGCTGAATTCATTCCATAAGCAAGATCTATTTCACCTAATATATCCTCTGGGTTAGGTGCACCCATATATTTAGTCAAAATCTGTGACATAAAAGATTTAACATTCTCATCCTTGTTTTCTGGGCAATTTTGAAATCTCAAAATATAGGCTGCTCTGTCTAATTGTAGCCTAGTCAGCTCGTTTTCCATCAAGTCTTGTTTAGAAATAATGGTTTGCATTTTATTTTCCATTTCTTCATGTTGTCTTTCTAGTTTGTCTGTTTTCTGGGATATGGCAGTGATATTTTCTTTAGTTTCCTGGAATTGCTTCTGCATGTCATCCATCTTGGATAAAATCTTCTGAATATTGGTCTGTAGAGGGTTAACAGCTGCCACAATTTCCGTTTTAACAATATCTTTCATTGAGTCTTGAAGATCTTTGAGCATAAGTTGTGCCAAGGTTGCAGTTACAGCTTTCGGTGCTCCTGGAAAGATCTTTTTCTGTCTTTAGGATCTGTTCCAGCAGCCATGTTGAAGTTTTGTTTAGATTTGAACTTTGTATCAATATATGGATTTGTTGAGGGATGGGGATCCTAGCTCAGCTGGGAGTAGAGCCCAGGAGGCCATGTCCACAGAAAATGCTCTGTCTAACCTGATTGAAGGGCCCAAGCAGATAACTGAAGAAATTAAAAAGAGCCAGCCTTGAATAGCTCAAGTTATACATATTGCAGTCAATGCTCTCTCTAAGCTGTGGAGTCTTGTGAGCAACAATTCTACTTTGTGAGCTACTGGCATTAAAGTTGTGAGTGAGCGATTTGGCTGCTGCTTAAATTAGTTTGCTCTGGGATCATCCTTCCTGAGCTAAGACAAATATGTGTGAGCCGGAGTCTAAAAAACTGTGAGCTAGCTCGCACTAACTCAGTTTAGAGGGAACACAGTCTCTCTCACACACACGGCTGTACAGCCAAAATGCAGGAAACACACCAATACCCACCTTAATACATACACATACAAAAAGCCCTAACGCCCACTGCCCAGATATAATCATAAAGGACAACAAATTGACAAGTAACACATAACGTAACATAAATGTTCTAGTCCTTGTTATAGGTCAGAATACATAACAGAATAATGCTGTGTACTGTCAGAAATATGTAGCTCCATCTTCTCCCAAATATGCTTTACAGGGGAAAATGGTAAATAGTGATTTATGGCTGGTGTGGGTGAAAAAGAGAGGGAAAAAGCCCTGTGTGAAAGCAGTGGGATTTGACTGCGTGAAGAAATTTGTTTCCATAAGTGATGCTTTAGAACATTCAGTCTGACAAAATTCAGAGCTGCTGCTGCTGACTGGCTTTGGGTTCATTAGTCAGTCTGGTTCTGAGCTATCATCCAAATCTAGTGGGCTGTCACCTATAAGAATGTGTTTGTTGTTCTGTGGTGTCTAATCTAATTCAGATACGTGTTGTGCAGTAATGTTCACATTCAAAGATATGTCCCTTCCAGGACTTCTAGGGTCACCAACCTCCAGGTGAGGCCTGGAGAGTGCCAGGAATTACAGAGATCAGTTCCTTTGGAGAAAATGGCTGCTTTGGAGGGTGGGCTTTTTTGGCATTAGACCCTGCTTAGCTCCCTCCCTCTGAAACCCTGACCTCCCCAGCTTCATCCCCAAACAGTCTCCAGGAATTTTGTAACACACAGCTGGGAACCCTAAATGTGCATGCAGGTTCACTTAGATGGGAGAGATCAGGGGACCGTGCACAGATCCAGGTATCTGTGGCCACAGTTTTGGACTGCTGAGGAGGAGGAGGAGGAGAGCAACTGAATGGCAGAGGGAGGAGAAACGGAAGATTTAGGAGATGAGAGAAAAACCAGGATTCCTTTGAGATCTGTGAGCCTGGAGTACTTCTGTGAGATTCCTGAGAGTATCCTACTTGCAGTGGGTAATGGGTGATATAAGTTGGTGCTTAGTTGAAAAATCCTGAGCTGTGTGGGACAAAATGGCCATGAAGAGGAGGGGAGACTGCCTGCCACCTCAAACCTTTGTGGGAGCAGTGAGACATGGCTTTAGTACTCAGGCAACCCCATGGCACTGAGTAGGACTCAGCTGTAGAAAACCAAATTATCTTTCTATTGCTCTGGAAGGGAAACAAGGACTGGGAGGTGGTTGGGGCATCAGTTATAGAAGGGAAGTTATTTTTTAATAAAGTAGTTTTTAAACTTTGTGTTTGCCCAGGTTTCTGAATTCTCAGTGAACGGCTGATCTGTAACTGACCCCTGCCACAACAGGGTGTTGCTTGTAAGCAGCAGAGAAACTCTGAGTTGTGACTTCACATTGCAGTGATATGCAGGGAGGAGAGGCAAGTTGTTGGTAGCCACATGTTCCTTGAACTGCATTTTCTGAGCCAGAACAGAAGGGGAAAAAACCCTACACAAAGAAACAATGAAGTTAGGTACCTGAAGATTGGGTGAGAGAAAATTATGAGAAGTAAATTGTGTGTGTGTGTGTGTGCGCGTGCATGCCCTACATAGCATAGGCGTCAACTACAGGGGGGGGCCTCGAGGGCTCGAGTCACCCCCAAAATTTCCCGTGGGGGGCCTGAGCCCCCCCCCCGGAAAACTGTGTGCCCTCTGCCGTGCCTGCCTCGGCCCTTCCTAGGGTCGCCGCCGCCTCTCCCCCCCCCCCGGCCTGGCCACTCTGACCCTCCCTCCCTCCGTCCAGGGGCCAGCTAAGCAAATGCCCAGCTGGCCCCTGGACGGATGGAGGGAGGGATGAAAGCAGGAGCGGTCAGGCAGGGGGGGGGAGGCAGAGGCGGCATGGTCCCGGTGGGCACACGCGCTTTGCGCGTGCGCATAGAAGAGCCCCCCCCCCGGGAGTTTTTAAACCCTACGCCCCTGCTACATAGGCCCATTCTGCCCTTGATGCAGCAATTATTTGGAGTTCTTAGTCCAAATATTTGCTCCTTCAAGGGTGAAATGTGGCTATGTTTTTAAAGTTGAGTTTTAGTGCACTTTTGAATAAATATATATGTTTTGTTTAATTTCTTTTAATTTTTTCTCACCCAGCCTTCAGGCACCCAACCTCACAGTAAATCAAAATGCTTCCTTAGCATTGGTGTGTGCTACCACTGGTGAGGGAAATCACCAGTCCCATTTTTTCACAGCTCAATACAATTTTAGCTGATCTTACACAAGGTTCCCACCAAAGTGTTATTACCATTTTTATTACTATTATCATTATTAGAGTTCCAATCTTGAGGAATGACTGAATAGCTCTAACTTAAGGTTTGTGTATGTGAGCGCATGTTTGTGAATCATAAGGGTCACCTTCCGTCCTGTGCTCTGGAAACCCTCCAGCCTGTTACACAATAGGTTTCCATGTGCAAAGCCTCAGCTTCCCAGCTTTCCCTTGCTAAACTTTTCCTTTCAGGCCCGTCTCCTTACAAGGCTATGCATGCCTCCATTTGCAGCAGAAATCAGCAAGCCTGATCTTGCTTGGCAGCTTGGATGCCACCCTCCAAGGCCTCAGGACAATGGTCAATTACTTCAAAATGTTCCACGTTTGTTTTGCAATCCCTGATTTCCAACTAATTACCATTGCATTTAGATTGGAGGAAAGAACAGCTAATGGAAAGGTTATTTGCACTGAGCACTGCTCAGCCCATAATAGAACTCCTTGTACAGGTGGTACCACTTTTTTCATCAAAACTCAGTTCTGAACAGACTTCTTTTTTAAAAAATTGAAAAGTATTGGAGTCGGGAGGCCGGTAATGGTGAAATCAGCATTGTAGTTTATTGCAGGTCAAGATGGAACATGGGGACAAAGGGATGGGGGAGCCACTTATATTTACAGGTAAACCACACCTTGACCATGTGCCCCCTTAAGGGGATTGGTCCAATAGGGATTAGTCTCCCGCCAGAGACTGTCATAGGTCCATTCAAATATCCTCAGCCTCTGATAGGGGGACCGGCAGGATCCCTAGGTCCATTGTTCTCCGGGGAAGGAAGCTCTGTTGTTATCACATCCCATTACAGGTAAACATAGGAGGCTGAAGTTGGTTCCTTATTCGCATTTCCTTATTCAATCCTTATTCGTTACCTATTCGCAAATTCATCCAGAAACACCCAGAAACACTGTGGAGATGTGGCAACCTCTGAACCCCCAAATAAGGTCTGGACCATGACATATTATATACCCCCAGATTCACAGAACTCTCCCCTTCAAGAAGATCTATCCTGTTTCCTGGTCCAAGGTACGGTTCTTGGGCCAGCTGCTCCAAAGCGTGGTGCCCCCAGGACGATCACACAGACAGATGCTGGGGCAGGGCCGAACCCCAAAAATAATCTTTGGACCACCCCAAATGACACATCCCCACGCTCTGGGGACTGTCCCCTGCAAGATGACATACAGCACCGCCCGGTCCACACTCCGGTTCTGAAAAGATAACACTCTACTCGGAGTGCTTCCCAGAGGCCTGTATTTCAAAGGAGATTCGAATAAGGAAGTGCCCTCTGCACCCAAAATAAGTTCTGGACCCCCACACCTCATACACTCCCATCTTCAGCGGACTCTCCCCTTCGAGCAGACATATGTTCTGTCCTGGTCCAAATCACAGTTCTTGCGCCAGCTGCTCCCAAGTGGGGTGCCCCCAGGACAATCACACAGGCAGACACTGGGGCTGGGCTGCACCCCAAAAATAATCTTTGGACTACCCCAAATGACACATCCCCACGCTCTGGGGACTGTCCCCTGCAAGATGACATACAGCACCGCCCGGTCCACACTCCGGTTCTGAAAAGATAACACTCTACTCGGAGTGCTTCCCAGAGGCCTGTATTTCAAAGAAGATTCGAATAAGGAAGTGCCCTCTGCACCCAAAAACAGTTTTGGACCCCCACACCTCATACACCCCCATCTTCAGCGGACTCTCCCCTTCGAGCAGACATATGTTCTGTCCTGGTCCAAATCACGGTTCTTGTGCCAGCTGCTCCCAAGTGTGATGCCCCCAGGACTATCACACAGGCGGACACTGGGGCTGGGCTGCACCCCAAAAATAATCTTTGGACCACCCCAAATGACACATCCCCACACTCTGAGGACTGTCCCCTGCAAGATGACATACAGCACTGCCCGGTCCACACTCTGGTTCTGAAGACACAACCCTCTATTCGGAGTGCTTCCCAGAGGCCTGTATTTCAAAGGAGATTTGAATAAGGAAGTGCCCTCTGCACCCAAAAACAGTTTTGGACCCCCACACCTCAACACCCCCATCTTCAGCGGACTCTCCCCTATGAGCAGACATATGTTCTGTCCTGGATCAAAGTATGGTTCTTGTGCCAGGTTCTCCGAAGTGGGGTGCCCCCAGGACAATCACATGGCAGACACTGGGGCTGGATATTCCCAGGCCCCACCTGGAGGCTGGCAACCCTAGTGAGGCAACCTCAAAAACGTTTAAAAGGTAAAGTAAATAACTTTGTAACTGGCAGGTGGTTTCACACAGAACAATACCTCATACACCCCCATCTTCAGCTTCTATTCGGAGCGCTCTCCCTGAGGCCTATACTTAAAAGGAGATTTGAGCAATAATAAACTGAGATTACAGAATTCGAATTTGTTCACAAGGATGGATCCCTCAGGGCTTGATGGATTCTTATCTCAACAGATAGGCTGATGTCCCATACCCATGTTTCAATCAAGCTACTTAGAGAGGACATTGCAGCTTTGCATTCTGACGTATTTCCTCTAAACTGTCCTTCCATCCTTTTATTTGGATATAACAACTCAAGGATTTCCATTCAAATTCAGTCTGAACAGGCGAGCTTTGACAATTGAAAGCTCAGATTCCCAAAACCAAACTAATCTCCACATCTTATACACCCCCATCTTCAGCGGACTCTCCCCTTCAAGGGGACATATGCTCTGTCATGGTCCAAAGCATGGTTTTGAGGTTGCCTCACTAAGGTTGCCAGCCTCCAGGTGGGGCCTGGGAATATCCAGCCCCAGTGTCTGCCTATGTGATTGTCCTGGGGGCACCCCACTTCGGAGAAGCTGGCGCAAGAACCACACTTTGGACCAGGACAGAACATATGTCTGCTTGAAGGGGAGAATCCGCTGAAGATGGGGGTGTTGAGGTGTGAGGGTCCAAAACTGTTTTTGGGTGCAGAGGGCACTTCCTTATTCAAATCTCCTTTGAAATACAGGCCTCTGGGAAGCACTCCAAATAGTGGGTTGTGTTTTCGGAACCAGAGTTTGGACCGGGCGGTGCTGTATGTCATCTTGCAGGGGACAGTCCCCAAAGTGTGGGGATGGGTCATTTGGGGTGGTCCAAAGATTATTTTGGGGGGCAGCCCAGTCCCAGTGTCCGCCTGTGTTATGGTCCTGGGGCACCCCACTTGGGAGCAGCTGGCGCAAAAACTGTGATTTGGACCAGGACAGAACATATGTCTGCTCGAAGGGGAGAGTCCGCTGAAGATGGGGGTGTATGAGGTGTGGGGGTCCAAAACTGTTTTTGGGTGCAGAGGGCACTTCCTTATTCAAATCTCCTTTGAAATACAGGCCTCTGGGAAGCACTCCGAATAGAGGGTTGTGTCTTCAGAACCAGAGTGTGGACCGGGCAGTGCTGTATGTCATCTTGCAGGGGACAGTCCTCAGTGTGGGGATGTGTCATTTGGGGTGGTCCAAAGATTATTTTTGGGGTGCAGCCCAGCCCCAGTGTCTGCCTATGTGATTGTCCTGGGGGCAGCCCAGTTGGGACCAGCTGGCGCAAGAACCGTACCTTGGACCAGGACAGAACATATGTCTGCTCGAAGGGGAGAGTCCGCTGAAGATGGGGGTGTATGAGGTGTGGGGGTCCAAAACTGTTTTTGGGTGCAGAGGGCACTTCCTTATTCGAATCTCCTTTGAAATACAGGCCTCTGGGAAGCACTCCGAATAGAGGGTTGTGTCTTCAGAACCAGAGTGTGGACCGGGCAGTGCTGTATGTCATCTTGCAGGGGACAGTCCTCAGAGCGTGGGGATGTGTCATTTGGGGTGATCCAAAGATTATTTTTGGGGTGCAGCCCAGCCCCAGTGTCTGCCTGTGTGATTGTCCTGGGGGCACCCCACTTGGGAGCAGCTGGCGCAAGAACTGTGATTTGGACCAGGACAGAACATATGTCTGCTCGAAGGGGAGAGTCCGCTGAAGATGGGAGTGTATGAGGTGTGGGGGTCCAGAACTTATTTTGGGTGCAGAGGGCACTTCCTTATTCGAATCTCCTTTGAAATACAGGCCTCTGGGAAGCACTCCGAGTAGAGTGTTATCTTTTCAGAACCGGAGTGTGGACCGGGCGGTGCTGTATGTCATCTTGCAGGGGACAGTCCCCAGAGCGTGGGGATGTGTCATTTGGGGTGGTCCAAAGATTATTTTTGGGGTTCGGCCCTGCCCCAGCGTCTGTCTGTGTGATCGTCCTGGGGGCACCACGCTTTGGAGCAGCTGGCCCAAGAACCGTACCTTGGACCAGGAGAGTTCTGTGAATCTGGGGGTATATAATATGTCATGGTCCACACCTTATTTGGGGGTTCAGAGGTTGCCACATCTCCACAGTGTTTCTGGGTGTTTCTGGATGAATTTGCGAATAAGTAACGAATAAGGATTGAATAAGGAAATGCGAATAAGGAACCAACTTCAGCCTCCTGGTAAACATGCCCAGACATGTTCCCTGGCTGCAGACAAAGAGTCAAGCACCAGACATAACAAAAATCATGAAACCTTTGACTTAACTCTCGAGCATCCATCTCTCAATTGAAATCAACCCCAAACACATGATGGAACAGCATCTGCAATTGCTTCCACTCTGCCTTTGCTATTCTCGGTCCATTGAACCTATGCCTGGCAGCACGCATAGTCTCCAGGATCTTCTGGGGCTCAACAGACACAACATGGTAAATTTTCACTTCCAGAATTTATGGTATAGCTGTGGTGATGGTTTCATTCTAGGGTAGATGAGGGCTGGTTTATGCATTATTATTGGTCAAATGAGTATGGTGTTTGTCCTCCCCTTATCTCCTAGGAAACAATAGCCCTGTTCACATGTTACAATGAAAGCACATACCGTCTGTGTACAGTGTACATTTGATTTTTCTTTATTATGTGCATTGAGTAATTTTTATCTTACTTCCAACACATGTACAGTTGAACATGTTCTTGCAGCTGTGCTTTTATCCAGGTATCATAGGTGAACATGTATCCCTGGTGTGATTTGTAAAGTGAATGTATGTTGAATCTTTCATACAAACAGGTGTTCACTGAATCATGTGAGCAGGGCTAATATAACGGGCTTCACTATTACTATTGGAAAAACAAATGCCTCTAAATTTGGGGATAGGTAATGGGCACATAAGGGCCATGGTGGCTCAGTGGTTAAGACACTGAACTGCAGACCAGAAGGTCAGTAGTTTGGTAGTTTGAGACCCAAGTGCCGCATGACGGAGTGAGCTCCTGTCTCTGGTCCTAGCTCCTGCCAACCTAGCAGTTTTAAACCAAGAAATTGCAAGTAGATAAATAGGTACCACTTTGGTGGGAAGGTAACAGCATTCTGTGCACCTTGGCATCCAGTCACGCCGGCCACATGACCACAGAAACGTCTTCAGTCAGTGCTGGCTCTTCAGCTTGGAAACGGAGCTGAGCACTGCAACCCTAGAGTTGGATTCGACTGGCTTTGAAGTGAGGGAAACCTTTACTTTTACCCTAATGGGCACATGCTGGGGAGCGATGCCAGATTTCCTGGCAGATGCCTTCAGCATGTATACAGCCACAAACCACCATTTGGAGATTCAGAAAGCCCTTCGGTTGTAGAGAAGGCATCCTACTCTCTGAGGTTTCAGACAACATGTGGTTATCCCTCGGGAGCACCTCAATTTCTGGTCAGCTGAAGGAACTCCCAGCACACATCTGAATTGGTATTGCTAGTGAACAAAGCAGGACTTCATTATGTTCAAACGTCTCAACAAACTACTCTTAGTACAAATTACAGTTAGCAAGCTAGGTATAAACCATTGTTTAGAATCCCAGTTTAGTGCCCAACAGTTTGGTGGACAGCCTGCGTTCAGACATCATTGACGTTTCATCAACCCTTGGTTTATAAAGTGGAGACATTGTCCTGTCTGGATGAAATGGACATAAACAACAATCACCCAACTCAACCTTTTCAAAACATTATGCAATTTCAGTGGGACTAACTGAAAGTCTCTAAACTGGCATCAGGCCGGGAATCGTGAGGATAGCTGACAAGTCTCCTCCTTGTTTTATAGGTTTCTGCTACAGGTCAGATCTCGGTTATTATTCTGGAAGTTTTGTGGACTGCAGGGCGGGGGGAGTCCTGCCATTTTTCCTGTTACAGTAGGAATGGGACTTTGCAGATGTTAAACCAGCTTCATGGGTCGAGGTGTGAGGAACAGTGTGGAATAGCCTTGCAGAAACACTATGAGTGTGACCACCAGCTGCACTATGATAGTTGGAGTTGGAAGCTGTAGCTTGTGATGTATGTATGGGATCACATAATTATTCAGAAATGGTTAAATTAAGCTACCCAGATTTATCTTCTTTTGCACTGCAGTCAGTCAAAAGAGACCTTCAAGACTGTATGAAAGTATTCATCATTTGCACAGAAGGATGTGTTCTCTAAAAATCAAACATGATCTTTGTTAATGAGAAATTTTAGAAAGCAAATTTAAGATGGAGGATTAATGTAAGGACAACAGCCCTGTTTTCAGCCCTATCTAGATACAGGACAGAGCGAGGCCCACGACCTCTCCACTGTAGCTCCAGAGCATTACTGTCACTGAGACACACAGAGGTTTTTAACTAGATGCTGCCCAGGTGCAGCAGCCCTGTGCTTGCATCTTCCCTTTAACCTTGATGGTTATGTTTTCTGCCTCTGCTATCAGTTACAGTTTCACCACTGCAGCAATCTTGCTCTAGCACATTCCTTGCAATTACTCTGTTTGGTCTTTGACAGGCTGGCTGTGTGACAAGTGAGACATTATCTGTGACACCTCATCCTTCTTCTGACAAATTGAATCAAATGCCAGAGTGTGCTATAATTTACAAATTAGATAGGAGCTTGGACGTTCACAGAGGAAGTAAAGAAGAAAGTTGCTAACAAGACATCTTAAGATAGACATGCACAGAGAGAGAGAGAGAGAGAGAGAGAGAGAGAGAGAAGCTATGTGGGGTTATTTTGAAACATTACTTTGAAAAAATCAAAATGGCAGCCCATCTACCACACAGGAATTTATATGGGGTCCACTAATCAGGCATTTGTTAATGTGGTAGATTATTTATAGAATTCTTTGGCTAAGGGGGGACAAGACAGAGGTTTATAAAATTATGTATGGGGTAGAGAGAGAGAGAGTGGATGGAGATAACTTCTCAAGAGATACTGCAACTTGGGGGCATCCAGTGAAGCTGATGGGCAGTATATTCAGGACAGAGAAAAAGAAATACTTCATAACTCCATGTGTGATTTAAATATGGCATTTGGGCCAGATGATGTTGTGATGGACCAGATGGACCACTGGTCTGATCCAGCAGGGTAGTTTTTATGTTCTTACAGTGCCATCCTTAATAGTACCTAAAATCTGGGGCAGTTATGATCAGCAGTTATTATGCCTGTTCAATTTCCAAAATAAACCTAGTCTGACACTTAAATTGTAGTCTGTTGCTTGATACAATGGGTCTTAAAGTTGCTTGTGGCCAGGCATATAAAAGCATCTCTCTGTTTATTAAAAAAAGGAAAGAAAATACTAATGGAATTTTCTATATTTTGGGGGGAACATGACATTATTCTATCAATAAAATATTGCAGTTAAGCTGGCCTTGTTCTTGGATAGTTACCTTTAATAGTACAAAGGGCCATCTGTGACTTGTTGGCAGTAACAGATTGTAATGGCCAATAGCCACATGATGTGTTTTATGAACACGGTTTTAAATACAATGGATGGAAAATGTGATAGTTTAGAGATCTCCTGCTGACACTGAACATCCCTCTTTGTCAAGAAGCAAGGCAGGACTGTGTGGAAGGTAGAAATGTTAGAAGCAGGTAAAATGGAAAAGAGAAGCAAAATTTATAAATGCTGCCAAGCTGTTGAATATTAAGAAGTGCATGAATTGCAACTGCACCTTTTAGATCTCTCACTCTGATTATTTTCTTTTACTCCAGTAGTGCAAATCTGGGATACTGCATTTTTTTAAAAAAAGGCCTGTGTGTAATATTCAGAAATCTACTCTGTGTTTTATTATAGTGTCAGGGTACCAGAATCTGGAGTAGTTTCATATTTTATTATAGGATGGTTGGGGGTGCCAAGAGCTACCATGGGTCTCCCAACAAAGATTGCATCTGGGCCTACTACATGACTCTGATCCAAACCAAATATCATAACAAAACCAATCACTTCACTGGGTTTTACCATGTGATGATGATAGGATCTACATGTCCATCTGTCTGTCAGTTTGTGGCAGGCATAATTCATCAGGATATAAAACTAAAAATCTCAAAATTGGCCACCAGTGTCAAGATGATCATGGGAGTTCCAGGGCCAAAAATTAAAGGAATATCCTGGGCAGTGTTCCTTCTAAGCTGAGTTAGTGTGAGCTAGCTCACAGTTTTTTAGCTTCCAGCTCACACATTTTTGTCTTACCTCAGGAAGGATGGCTCTAGAGCATACTAACTTATGCAGCAGCTAAATTGCTTGCTCACAACTTTAATGCCAGTAGCTCACAAAGTAGAATTTTTACTTACAAGACTCCACAGCTTAGAGGGAGGTTATCTTCAGACCCCCGTCCCCATCCTATTTGCAATGGGAGCTAAGTTTGTGTAGTAGTTAAAGTGTTGGACTAGGATCTAGGAAACCCCCACTCTGCCATGATAGGGTTGCCCGGTTTGGGTTGGAAAATACCTGGAGACTTTGGAGGTGGATCTGGAAGACAGCAGGGTTTGGGAGGGAAGGGGCACAATGCCATAGAGTCCACCCTTCAAAGCAGCCATTTTCTCCCAGGGAACTGATCTGTGTCAGCTGGTGATCAGTTGTAAAAGCAGGAGAGCTCCAGGCCCCACCTGGAGGCTGGCAACTGTACCATGGAAGCTTGCTGGGTGACCTTGGGCCCATCACACACTCTCAGCCTAACCTACCTCACAGGGTTGTTGTGAGGATAAAATGGAGGAGAAGAGAACAATGTAAGCGGCTTTGGGTCCCCCTTGGGAAGAAAAGGGGGCTATAAATAAAGTAAATAAGTATTCTAACTTCTGTTCCTCCTTTGTTACCCCCTAGGGCAGATGAACATTCTATTATCATGCATGTAAAAGATGGAGGGGAAGAAACATCCTTTGATAGATTATAGGGAAATATTAACAACAACCCCACCCTTTCTGTTCATAATATTAACAAAGGTTTGCTGGTATGCTACTATGAAATACGTTCTAACCTGCCAACCAGAATGGATGAAGAGTAGAGAATGAAAAATGGGGTGGAGGGAATGAAAAGTGGGGATAGAGGAATGGCAGATAATGAAAGGAAGAGACCAAAATGAAGGAGGAGATGAGTGTGCAAAAGAGTTGGAGAAATGTAGGGAAAGACAAGAAAATATTTTTTTGAAAAATTGCTACCACATACTAACAGGCCTGCCCCTGTGCAAGATCTGGCTGTGCAGCAGCTGGGTGAAACTACAGAAAGATGATGCATCCAGGCAATGACTGTAGCTTGCCCTGGCTGGCCTTGCCTTGCTCAAGTGGTGGCTTGGCAGGATCTGATCAACAAACGGTTTCCCTCAGCCTCACAGTAAACTTTGCAGAAAGGCTGAGACGACAGAGCCAGACACTGTTCTTTGCTGTGCTCTGCCTTCCCTGTGCCCCAGTGGCTGCAGTCAGAACTGCATTAGGGATTTTAAAAAAATTCCTTCAATGAATACAGCATGATGCTAGCTTCAGGGGCCCTGCAGCTGACTTGCCCCCTCATTTTTTGTCCCCATAGTCCCTCCCCCAGTGACCTGAGACCAGTTACTGTGAAGGACTCTCTGGTGGGTATTGTGTGATGGATCTCAGGCTGCCGAACTGCTTCCTGCTTACCCACTTGTGCTTGATAAACCACTACCTTTGGCTCTAATCCTCTGATCTCAAGAAATCGAGGAGAAAACAATAAGTGGGAAATGGCCTCCACAATGGTTCTCTAGGAATTTCCCTGAGTCTCTGTGGTAAAGACTAGTGGAAATATTAAGAGAAATTGCTACAACATCACCCAGAAGTGTTGTCACAACTCTACCCTCCCCAAACACCACCCTCAAAATCTCCTGGCATTTGCCAATGCAGTGCTGAGAACTTGAGGGAACTGGGATCACACCCTGGAGGTGACAATGATGGCCACCCGTGTGATCAAGGTTGTGCCAGGGGGCAAAGTCCCCAAAGAAAATAAGGGCCGGTCCCATTCCCACAGAAACCAGTTGCATGCATTTGACCTTATGCAAGTTGATTGGGTCAGGGATGTGTGGCACAGGGAGTGCCCCTAGGTAACACAGTCACTACCTTAGCAGCTGGGGCCTGGAGACTAACATAGGGGTGGGGCCATTCCTGAGAGACTGGAGATGCACTCTAGATAGGGACCTAAAAAGTGCCACTCAGTATAGCCTAAGGATAGGGGGTGGAGTGAAGAAACAAGAAGAAAAGTAAGATTTATTTATTTACTTACTTTATTTATACCTTGCCTTTCTTACTTCATTTTCTACTCCTCCATTTTATCCTCACGACAACCCTGTGAGGTAGGCTAAGGTGAAAGTGTGTGACTGGCCCAAAGACACCCAGGAAGCTTTCATGTCAGAGTGGGGATTTGAACTGGCCTCTCCCTGATCTTAGTTCAACACTTAACCACTGCAGCACATTGTTATATTGTTACTGTGCAAGAGAACACAATAAGGAGTGTTAACACTATATCTCAGTTCTGCATGCTTTGTTGTCAGTTACAGCCAAGATGGAATGACATCTCCTCACCCTCTCAGTCAGTGCTGCTGCCTGTGGCAAGTCTCATGCCGGTAGTCACACACCTTGTTGTTCTCCTTTCTTTGTTGCATAATGTTTAATCTGGATAAAGTTACACTATATTTACTGGAGTGGTGTGGCTGTTTCCACAAGAAGAAGAGAAGAAGAGATTGGATTTATATCCCGCCCTTCACTCACTTGGAGTCTCAGAGCGTCTTACAAACTCCTTTCCCTTCCCCTCCCCACAGCAGACACCCTGTGAGGTAGGTGGGGCTGAGAGAACTCTGAGACAACTGTCCTTGAGGGAACAGCTGGTACAGAGCTATGGCTTGCCCAAGGTCATCCAGCAGGTACAAGTGGAGGAGTGGGGAATCAAACCCGGTTCTCCCAGATTAGAGTCCACGCACTTAACCACTACACCAACCACAACAGGCGGGTATCACCCTTCAGTAATACCAAGGGCCACTTGAATATCCTGGTGATCGCCTATGAATCCCTATATGTGTCACTGCTGAAATCAGTATATATCACCAAGGGAACATATGTAGCTGCCTGAAGCAGACCAGTGGTCCTTCAAGGTCAGTCAGTATTGTGCACTCTGGCAGCAGCTCTTCAAGGTCTCAGATAGATGCCTTTCACATTCCCTACTGCCTGGTGCTTTTGACTGAAGATGTCAGGAACTGACCCTGAGACATTTTCTGTTCCAAGCAGATACTCTAACACTGAGCCACAGCCCTTTCCACAGGTATGGGAGAAATATGGTTGGGTAAACTTAAATTGAAGATTCAAAGAGCACTTCAGTTGTAGACAGTGCATGATCATTACCATAATATTTTTCATTCCGTTGTAACATCAAAACCAGTTAAAAATGCAGTGTAGACAGGCATTTAGACTTCTCAGTCCATCAAGCCAGTTTTGAAAATCATGCTTGATTAGTATGAAAATAAACTTCATACAGCAGTGTTGGTCAGCCGTTTGCACACACCACCACTGCACTGTGGTGTCAAACACCCCACAGTGTGGCATCTGGAAGCATTGGTGTTAAAGAAACCTCTTGTGAATATTTCTTGATTTGTCATGCCAGCTATCTATCTATAAATTATTACATTCTGAGGTTTCTGTGGGAACAGGCTGATGGACTGGGGAGGGCCTGTAGCCCAGTGGAAGAACATCTGCTTGGCATCCAGAAGGTCTCAGGTTCAATCTCTGGCATCTCCAGTGAAAAGAAGCTGGTACCAAGTGTCCCGACAAGGGGACTCCCAGGGAGCCAGGAGGACTGGCAACCCCCTCCCTCATCACTCCCCCACCAACAAACATCCTCTCCCCGCTCACCCAGCCAGCGTGGAGTGTGGAGGGGCCGACAGCGAAGAGCCGAGGGGGAACAGCAGAGAGACAGCAGCAGCCGGGAGGGAGAGCCCGCAGCTTGCTCCGTGCTCCATGGCTAGGCTGGCCAGAGGGGAAGGAAGGGGGAGGAGCACTAAGACAGGATGCTGGGGCCTCTCCAGAGGCTCGGCGTCTTGAATTAAGAAGGGGGGAGGAGTCTAGAAGGGAGGAGGGGTCAGGAAGGGGATGTTGGGAGGGGGGAGGGATAAAAGAGGGCAGCCAGAAGGGGCCGAGGAGGATACCCTGACGTGAGACTGATTGATGGTTCCAGAGAGAGAGTGAAACCCAAGTCTGCGCAGGAGGGACTAGGAGAGGGTGTGGTGACGTAACCCCCCTCCCTTGTCCTTGCAACTGAGGCCCTGGCTGCCCTACAGGGTTCGAATTGACAGTGGCGGAAGGCGGCGCCACTCTGGACTCGAGCGACAGCGAGGCAGGGTCTAGCGACTCAGTTGACACCAAGTGATGTGAAAGATCTCTGCATAACAACAAGGAGAGCTGTTGCCAGTATGAGTGGACAGTACTGACCTTGATAGACCAAAGGACTGATTCAGTATAATGCAGCTTCATGATATCACAAGTTATTTTCTAAACATGCTATCGGATGATTTAGGCTGAGCTTCAGTTTTCCTTCCTGTTGCAGGTATGTAAGCATAGGTGTGGCCAGAGGCTCTTGGCTCTTTCAGCCTGTGGCCTTGAGTGAGCCGGACTAGTAACCAGCCCAGAATGTCACATGTGTCTTCTTTGTTTCTTCTGTTGGTTTATTTACATTGTAGTTTGGTCAGCTGCTTTTGGTCCACACTGGGGCAGAAAGTGAAGTAAAAAAATAGACAAATAGACAGTAGAAAAAAGCAATAGTCCAGTAGCGCCTTAAAGACTAACAAAATTTGGGAAAGGGTATGAGCTTTCTTCTTCAAACAGACAAATAGACATCTTCAGATAAGGGGAAAAGTTGGATCAGAAGTTACCAATCCAGGGAAGATACAGTGTAACCATGCAATCCTAAACAGAATAATACCCTTCTAAGCCCACTGACTTCAAGGGACTTCGAAGGGGTTAACTTTTTTTAGTATTGCTCAGTAAGTGTGATTTAGTTGGGAGTATGCTGTCTTTTAGCCTAGTAATTAAGTTGTAGACTGGCTTTGCAAAACTGCTATCCAGGTAGAGAAGTCTTTTTATCCTTTGTTTTCCTTTCTAAATTGCATTTCTGTTGATGCCTTTGGCTCTCTTTGTTTTACCAATAAAAATACCTTTTTCAGTTAAGAGCTTTAGACTGGGGCAATACTGCAAGCTTGTTCATATCCAGGTGCTCATATAACATGACTGGTGTGAAAAGTAGATCATGCTTTGGGCTACTGGTTGGCCATTTTGAAGGTTTTGCTATAGATATAGATATATGCTTGGCAATTGTGAGGGCCTGAGGAAAGATTTAGACCTCATCCTGGAAGGCCAGTGTGGGTTGAAGAAGCTATTGCAAAGGGATGACTCACCTTCATGAAAAAAAAAAGTTTTACCTAGTAGAATTTACAATAGGAAAAGTCATTTAAAACTTTGCAATCACCACTGATAAAATGAGCTCAAAGATGGGTGAAATGTACCGTTTAGCTGGCATAGTTAGATGGTCCTGTGACCATATATGAGCCCAAAGATAAGTTAAATTTCTAACTTTTCAGTATAGAAACCTGAGTGATAATCTCTCGTCCCTTGAGCAGAAGATTTCCAAGAATGTCTGTGGATGTGACTAATAAAAGTAAGGCACAAAAGGCCAGTTCAATAGCTGCTCTGAGACATGGCCCTCTGGCTGTTGCTATGTAACAGGCAACTGCTTAAAATGGTGCCTGAAAGGGTTGCCATTTTTGACATTTTAAACATTTTAAACCTGTTTCTCATTCTGTAGTGGTAATTGCTGTAGTCCTTTTCAGATGTCAAATTCAGCAGGAACCCTTCAACTATTCATAAAGAGAATATGTGCTACCCATAATCATCTGATATACATGGCTGCCACACTGTATGGGCAGGGGTAAGATTTATATTTATCATACAGGCATAACCTTGGTATGTCTGAATTCAAACTCTGAAAAATCCAGTGGTCAGTTGTTGTGTGGCAGAACATGGTGAATCCATGCATTGCCCCTGTTCCCACAAAACAGCACATGCATACCATAAAAGAAGCTAGGGAGGGGCAAGAAGGGGGTGGCTGGTGACTATTCACCCTCTGGAGCACAAGACCCCCAAGGAACAAAGAGCCTCAATTCAGGAAAAAGCAGAAGAGTAGAGGAAGGAGATAAGGTGGTAAGGCGCAGTCGGTATTGCTGAAGTAATCATATCTCGGGAAACTGTAAACCTAACAGTCTAGTAGTAAACACAGTAAACACAAGCAAGACTTCAACTCATGTGACCTCTGTACTAGAAGGATGGGTGGCTTGACATGCATGCCCTTGCCCCCCACCCCAGGTCCCAACAACTATGTTCAATTCCAACCTAATTCTGATAGTCTGAGTTCCGTCTAAGTTAAATGCTAGATAACTAATTAAAGGGGTGTTTAGGGCACACACTTTACCCTAGAAAACAGGGTGCCTGTAATAAACCAAATAAACTTCAAGGTCAACATGGTCCTGGAAAAGTTAGAAAGACTCTTTTCCCTTAGAACGGCCCTTATGCCATTTCTCAGGGCAATCTTTTTACCTTGAGTTACTGGGAGATTGGTGAGAGGGCAACAACTCTGTGGCAAAACCCAATGAGAAACTGGCAAAGAACACAAGAGCCTGTGTAAAAGGCAGCCACTCGGGGGAACACATTAGGCATAGTCTGCTTCTCCAAGAGCACATTCCTGCCGAGCAGAGGAATGGGGAAGAGCAACTTAATGATGTTTCCCAGAGAGATAAAGATCTGAGCAACACCAAGGTCAGGCTGGACTTTAGTTTGCTGCTCCCCCCCACCTGAAACTGTGGTTTTTTAAATGAGTGGGTTCTCAGACGGTTTTCCTGACAGACATTTGTATGCTGCCTCATCTGCTTATCCCAGGTTCCCTCCTTAAAAGTATTGTTCCCAAACGTCAGAACAGATTCATTTGACGGTCGCAGCTGGAGGTGACAAGTTGGGGCTTGGTGGGGGTGGTTGTCTGAAACTCATGGCTGTAATTACTGCTCTCAGTATGCGTCTGAATGCTGACATGTGTCCATTTTCCCCCCACTAGGAATTGTTCCCAAGTTTTGTACTGGGGACCTGGAAGGCAAAACTGTAATTACCAAGTTTCATTTTTTCTTTCTTTCTTAGGGAAGAAAATGAATGCCTGCTGATGTAATTTGTTGTGTTTTGTCTGAATAAATCTTTACTGACACGATCTCTGATCAAAGGCTCCATCTGGTTCTTGCTGCATTCCCAAATGTCTTATAACAACTAGAAATGCAGCCCTAAGCAGAGTCAACACCCTTTGAAATCCACTGAAGTCAATCCTCTTAGAAGGGTGAAATCTGTTTAGGACTGCCCTGTAAGTCTCCTTTTTCCAGGAGACAAGGATGGCAAAACACATGCTCATGAATAGTATTTACAGATGAAACAGACAGTATTTGATACGATGACTCATGCACTGTTAAGAAAATAGGAAGGGTCCTGATGGATCAAGCCCATGGTCAATCTATAACAATCGATCCAGTAAGCCAATGCAAAGCCCAGAGGCGAGGCAAGAAGGCAGTAGCCTTTCCCTGTTGTATGTCCCCAGCATCTAGTATTCAAAGTCACACTTCCTCTGAATATGGAGGTTGCCTTTAGATGCAGTGGCTCAAAGCCATTGGTAGACCTGTCCTCCATGAAGTAGTTTAACCCTTAGAACAGGGGTTTCTACAGGTACCAAGCTGCAAATGGGCAAAATCAACAAGTGCCCATTCATGTGCTTTCTCTGTTGTGGCCTCCCACCTTGTAGAATGGTCTGCCTGAGGAGGCCAGCATGATGTAGTGCTTAAGAGCAGCAGACTCTAATCAGGAGAACTTGGTTTGATTCCCTACTCCTCCACAAGAAGCCAGCTGGGTGACCTTGGGCTAGTCACAGTTCTCTCACAGCCCTACCTAACTCACAAGGTGCCTGTAGTGGAGAGAGGAACGGAATTGTTACCTGCTATGAGACTCCGTAGGATAGAGAAAAGTGGGGTATAAAAGCCTACTTTTCTTCTTGCTCCAATCCTCCTGGCTTTCCTCAGTATGGAATTATTCAAGAGGGCTTTTCTATGCAGGCAAGAGGGCAGCACCATACAAAATGATTTACACATTTAGTTGGACAAATTATTAGGGACTGTGGTCTATACTACTGGGCATAGTTTGCCATCAGTTGGATCCTGCTATGTAACCTTGCATGTTAATGCTTATGATTTGCTTCAGTTCTGGGTTTTTTTAGATTTCTGATTTGTTCCACAACCCAAATCCTATTTCATGGCTTACTGAATGTCCCATCCTGTTGATTGTATTGACTCACTCTGTGTAATCCACCTTGAGTCCCAGTGAGAAAGGTGGTGGGCTATAAATAATGTGAAGAAATAGTAAAAGCAGTCCAAGCTACTAGGCAGAAGGATGGACAAACGAGTTCCCTGCTTCCCACTTTCCTGGGTTTGCCATGTAATTAGCTCAGCTTTTATTTGATCTTCATTTACAGTAATTTAATCCCATTGCTCCTTCAATAATGCTCAAAGCAGCTTACAGTATTTTAAAAGATCCTGGAAGATCTTCAGGCCCCCACCTGGAGGCTGGCAACCTGCAAGTGAGGTTCCCAGTGTTTCTAGGATCAGTCCATTGAGCCAGGACATATTGGAAGCTCTGTTTCCAAGGCTTCTCCCTGAATTAATTTCAAGGATTTTCTGACCACTGATATGTTTTAGAGGTTATCCTATGTAATGATGACTTCCATATGAGCATATTGTAGTTTTATATATCATATCAATGCATTTTTCATGTATGGTCAAGTAGCCTCACTCATGCAGGCTTATTATGACCTTAGTGGGTGGGACCCAGCAAGTTTTGGTGTAGTGGTTAAGAGCGGTGGACTCTGACCTGGAGAACTGGGTTTGATTCCCCACTCCTCCACATGCAGCTGCTGGGTGAGCCTAGGTCAGTCAAAGTACTCTCAGAGCTATTCTCTCAAGAGCAGTTCTCTCAGAGCTCTCTCAGCCCCACTTACCTCACAAGGTGTCTGTTGTGGGGAAAGGAAGGGAAGGAGATTGTTAGCTGCTCTGAGACTCCAAGTGAAGGGTGGGGTATAAATCCAATCTCCTCCTCCTCCTCCTTCTGTCTCATCGATTTTTCCTCCTTACTTTGTCCCACAACCTTTTTGTCCATGCAGATCTCATGATCCCTAGCATAGCCTTTTTTACCATTGGAAAAGCTGTTTGGATCCAAGCCATTGATACAGTGTGCAATGCTAAATATATACACAATACTATAATGTATAGGGATGGGCACAGACTCAAACCCGAGCCAAAGTCTAGGCTGGACTTTGCCCACTTCAGGGTTGCGAACCTTGGTTTATGAACGGGGCCTTACCCTGAACGCTCACTGAGCTTCTGCTTGGTTTGGTTTGGGGTTCTGCCCCCCCCCCAGATGCATATACACCACTGCTAGGTGGCATTGGGCCCCACTCCCAGCGCACCTGCATCACCCAGAAGTGATACAAGTGCGCTGCCCAACGTGCTCACGTCACTTCTGGGTGATATGGTTGCACCAGGGGCAGGGCCTGACACCACTTTAACCAGTTGAGTTTGGGTGGGTTTTTCACTCAGGGGTTCGGTTCAAGGCTTGATTTGGGTCCGCCTGGCTTGCGAGCCCTGAACCGGGCCTTCCTGGTCTGTGCCCACCCCTAATAATGTATAATTCCTAGGCTTATAAAGCTTCTCTATTTTATTTTATTTTTAGCCAAAAAGTGACTTTTTTTGCAGGAATGAGTAGGTTCTGTAGAAGTCCACTTTCTATAAAGGTAACAGTGTTGCAACTTTAATTGCTGTGAAATTTTTTGGCAGTTTTCTTTTTCCTCCTACATACTGCTTTGTTTATTGGATGTGTTTATACTGTCTTTATCTCATCAGTTCATTTAATTCTCGATGTGGCCCATCTGTGCCTACTCAGTTCTGGAGACTGAAGCCATGTACAGACAAGGCAGATATTTCTGTGAATCCAAGAAAAACCCAGGTTTGCAGAAAAGCATGAAAGCTTAAAAAATGCATGGGGAGGTTAAGCCCACTGCCCAACAATAGAAGCAGCACCAATAGCTTTAAGAAATGAATCCCCTCAGTGGCTGTTGCTAGGCAACTACAGATTACAGGCTTGGTTCTGTGAGTATAAGCTAGGGGAAAGGAGCAGGGCCCTTTTCAGGGCTGTTTTGGCTACTGAGGGAGGACTCAATGGGCCAGGCCCAGCAGCAACCACCAAGAGACTTGCTACTATCCCCACCCCCAAGCCTCAACACCCACAGCCACCCCTCTCCCTTCTCTTTTATAAGCTTTCATGTGCAAGCACACTTCCTCAGACACAGTGTATCTGAGGAAGTGTGCTTGCACACAAAGGTTTATATCGTGAATAAAACTTTGTTGGTCTTAAAAGTGCCAGTGGTCTCAAACGTTGTTCTGTTTTTATTTCATTATTTTTAAGTTATGCAATCCAGCTTTATTGCATCGTTCACTGTGTGTATTATGCTAGTATTTACTGAATAGGTCATATAATTCTGTAGCGTACCTTGAGTCTTAGACCTTTCATATTAACTCTCTTTGTATTGAAAGATAATTTTTCTTTTTTATATTTTTGGCACACAAATAATTAGTGTTCTGTGGGTTTGTGTTTCAGTATTTTGGAAAAATGTACATGAAGACTACAGAAGTTGCTATTGGAGAAGAATTCAGAACCTGATTCCACATTTCTCAAGTTTCTGCCTACAGCATTACCCCAGTGCAGATATCTATGCCTGATAACAAGGGCATTTGATGGATTAGTGAGCACAATGGAAAATTGCTGCCAGTGTTTGTAACTCTGGGCCACTTCTGCGAATAATAATAATAATCAATCCATATTGGGATACCATACAGAACAGTTTCTGCAAATTCAGAAGAGGTCAGTGGCTGGAAGACCTTGGGTCAAATCAAACCCACTGCGTAGTGACATTTAAAGGCAAAAGAGTTTTTTTTCTGTCAAGGGGACATAGAGGCTATGCTGTGGAGGGGGACAAGAAGAGCCTTGGCCTGGCACACCCCACTTTCTTTTTAAAGTGGCCTTCTGGCAAAAGTGGCTGTTGATTAAGGAAGTATCCTTTCTTCTAATTTAAAAACCTTTATTAATGTGTTGCTTAGTTTTATTTGCAATTTTGCACTATTAAAATGACTGGAATTAAATGGGAAAGAAAAGACCTTAATTACAATGCAAGAGTACAGGATCTCTTGCAGTAACAGTATAGCTAATCTGTGTTAAATAATTCTCAGCATGCCCAGCCCTGCATTCAGCACTCTTTGCAAGAAACCCAGAAAACAACATGCATCTGATGTGCATGTAAAGTGCCGTCAAGCCACCACTGACTTATGGCGACTCCACAGGGTCTTCAAGGCAAGAGACTAACAAAGGGGGTTTTCCTGGACTTCCTTGGTGGCCTCCCATCCAAGTACCTACCAGGGCCAACCTTGTTTAGCTTCTGAGATCTGATGAGATCAGGCTAGCTGGGGCTATCCAGGTCAGGGCTGGGGCTATCCAGGTCACTTGATGGTCCACCAGAAATTGCTAAGTGGTCTATGAAATGTCTACTGCTGCTTTAGCATAAACAAATTTGAAAGACGTATGCCCTGCCCCCAGCAAGTTTGTTTCATGATTTGGCTCCAGAGTCCTGAATAACTGAAAGGGAAGGAGTGACACAGACTCTTCCATCTGTGTTACTGCAAAATAGCTGCCTTTTAAAGCAGGGATGCAAGACCCCCGGCATGGGTGGGGGTCCCCTGGTGTCTGGTGCTCCTCTCTGCTACCCCCAACCCCCTCCCACAAAAGACAAGAAGCTGGAAAGAACGTGATGTGCCTACATCAACCAGAAGTGATGTAGGCATGTTGGTGACATCAGGGGGACGACACTCTGGTTTTGGGACAAAACTCTATGGCAAAAGCTAATTCTACCATAGAGATTTTGCCCACAAACCAGAGCATTGCCCCAAACACCCCCAATGTGCCTATGTCACTTCTGGGTGACGTAGGTGTGTCACTTTTATATCCGGCTTCTTCCCTCCCCACTCCTGGTAAGTTCACCTCCATCCTCTGCCAGTTGGTCCAACAGACCTGGCAACCCTGTTTTTGAATGTTGCCCTAGACAGGTGTTTGGAGATGGTTGCCTACTCAGGCCAGTACTATATACTGAAATGCCAGTAGCCCACAGTGTTCTTTTTTCCCTATGGTAGACATTCTGCAGGCTGCATCCAAAATGTCATCTGTTTGGAACTGATATATCTAGCTCTTCTTCCTGAGGAATTTCACACAGCCAATATGTTCTGTATCAGGAACTCTTCAGTAACAGTTTCTGTCTGGCATTTCAGACAGAAGCGTTGTAGTACCAGTTCCCTAACGGAACATATTGGCCATTTCACACAGAAACGCTTCTCTACCGTTAGGGAAGCGTTCCTGAACCGGCTTACCTTGAAACCAGCTCCCAAGCATTCTTCTGTTCTTGTCCCAGTCCTGAAGCGTTACAGGGGTGCTGTGTGAAATGCCCCCTGAACCACTTCCTCCAATGACGTGTTTTCGCGCCTCTTTTCGCCAGCGCAAGCTATCTCCAGGCGATTTTTTAAAAAGAGCAGCTTTAGATCGGTATTCCGCTATAACAGGACAGCAAAACAGCACGATATTGCCCCCAGAGGCCAGACAGTGAAATAGCGAAATTCTAAATTGGCTCTTCAAAAAAATTGCCCAAAGATTGCCCGCACGGGCAAAAAGAGGCACAAAAAGAAAGCGGCCATCTGAAATGACGAATCGCTTCAAAGACAGCTAGAAAAAGGTAGGGGAAGGGCTGTGTGAAACAGCCGTTACTTTACCGGTTTATTCCAAGCTGGTTCGGTAACGTTTTTAAAGGTGCTGTGTGAAATTCCCCACTGTTAAGCCTTGAGCAAGATTCTGTTTCAGAATTATTAGATTTTTCACTTTATGATGTAGACTTAATAAATTCCAATCACCTCACTAACAAGAGAAGTTGAATCCCATGAAGGTCACCCCCAGATTCTCCTCCATAAAGCCTAAATATATTTATATTTTATTTAAATGTGTTGGTATTGTTGTCTGAGGTAAAGTCCAGGCCTTGAGGGCCTGTAGTCCCACTTCTGTAATCATGGTCAGCGTAACACATTTTGTACAAGTTCTCTATAAGACGTGTTGTTGCTAATGGAATACATACAAGGTATAAACTAAGGCAGTGTTTCTCTGTTTAGTATATAATTGATCAATTGTGTTTAGCTAAGTAGACAATATAATAATGGAAGAAATGCTTTGCTGAGATTTTTTTGAAAAATAGTTACTTACTGCTGAAATGGGAATGTCATCACCAGACTGGAAAAAATTAACTAATAGTCATTTAATATTTTTTCAAATGATATCTCACAATTGCTGGTTAGGTAGGGCTTATTATAAGCAGCAGTATTATCTATCCTTTTTGAGTGCAAAGTTATGAAACCTTTTGAGTTATCTGCCCATTTAAGAGCCTTGCAACATATCCAGGATAGAAAGAAAGTACACAGAGGGGAAGCAGGAAAAAGCAGAATGATCCAGCGTCTCACCTACATACAAGCAACAGAATGTGAGCATGTTCATATTCAGGCAATGGTGTTCACATTCAGGCAGTGGTGTTGCAGTAAGGGGTGGTACAAGTGTACTTGTTCTTGCTTCCCCTTTCCATGCTTTCTTTTCATCCTGGATATGTTGAGTGAACATGTAAAGTTGTTATTCAAAAGCCGTAAAATATCACCTCAGAATTCCAGTTCTAAGAGATAGTGCAACAATATTCACAGTACTGGGCTGAAGGGAATATGCATAACAACAGTGTCTGAGGTCCAAGCTAGATAGGGACATGGCACCATTTTAGAATCTGGATTTCTACTTTCCAGTTTCCCCAGAGGGCCATTGCTGCTGAGGATTGTGGCATGAGGAGATCAGAGGCTCTTGAAAATGGCAAAGGGGAGGAAACAGAAGCCCCTCATTCCTCCTGCACCACAGTCCCAAAAGTATCAGGCCCTTTTGTTCCCCAAAATGGGTGTTCTCTGGTGTAATTGTGAAAATTCACTTTAAAGAGACAGAGCAAGAGGTGGTAACTGGGGATTTCCACCAATGTTTACCGGGATTATTCCCTTAGAGAATAAGCATCTGCAAGCTCTCGCCCAGCACAATTATTTAGAACTATTAGGTCTTTAACTGAGTTGCCGCAGAGCACACCAAAGGTTAGGGAATTGGAAATTGGCTGTGAGGCATTTGCGAGCTATTTTGCAGATAAAATCTTGCTACTCCGCCGTGATCTCCCGGCCACAGTTGAGACAGTGCATGAACTTGAGGCTCCATGCACGTCTTCAGGTTCTATCTATTTCAGTCCCCTCAGCCTAGAGGAGGTCGACAGGTTGCTTTTAACTGTACACCCAACCTCGTGTAGCCTTGATCCGTGCCCCTCGTGGCTTATAAAAGCGTGCCACGAGGGGCTGCGAGGTGTGCTTCGGGAGATTATTAACAAGTCCTTTTTGGAAGGACTGTTCCCAGGGGCACTCAAGGTTGCGATGGTCTGCTCCCTCCTCAAAAAACCATCTCTGGACCCGGCTGCATTGGCCAACTACCGGCCGGTGTCCAACCTACCCTATTTGGGCAAGGTATCGGAGAGGACGGTGGCGATTCAGTTACAGAGCTTCATGGATGACACCCCCATGCTAGATCCGTTTCAGTCTGGCTTCCGACTGGGTCATGGGACGGAGTCGGTTCTGGTCGCCCTCACGGATGACCTCCGGAGACATCTGGATCGAGGTGGTACGGCGGCACTGGTATTGTTAGATCTGTCGGCTGCATTTGATATGGTCGACCACCAGTTGCTGATCCGCCGCCTCGCCGATGTGGGGTTACGGGGGCTGACTTTACAATGGCTTGCCTCCTTCCTCCAGGATCGGGAACAAAGGGTGGCACTCGGGGAACAGGCCTCCCAGAGGCACCCACTGGTGTGTGGTGTTCCTCAAGGGGCGGTTCTGTCCCTGATGTTATTTAACATCTATATGCGCCCCCTTGCCCAGATTGTCCGGAGGCATGGCCTGGGGTGTCATCAATACGCAGATGACACCCAGCTTTATCTGTTGCTGGGTGGCCAGTCCGACTCTAGCCCAGATGACCTAGGTCGGGCGCTTCAGGAGGTTGCGGACTGGCTTAGGCTGAGTCACCTGAAATTGAATCCTCTGAAGACGGAGGTCCTGTGCCTGGGTCGGACCGGGTCAGGGGTGGGGCTCCCACTTCCATCCTTCGGTGGGGTGCCTCTGGTGCCAGCGCCGAGGGTCAGGAGTTTGGGTGTGCTCCTGGATCACTCCCTGACAATGGAGGCCCAGGTAGCAGCCACTGCCAATGCAGCCTTTTATCACCTTTGGCTGATCAGGCAGTTGGCCCCCTTCCTTGAACGCGAAGACCTAGCCACAGTGATCCATGCTATGGTCACCTCTCGACTTGATCACTGTAACACTCTCTACATGGGGCTGCCCTTGTCTCAGATCCGGAAGCTGCAGCTGGTGCAGAATGCTGCAGCCAGGCTGCTGATGGGTCTCTCTTTGCGGGACCACATCCGGCCTGTGCTGCAGTCACTGCACGGGCTGCCCATAGCATACCGGATCCGGTTCAAGGTGCTGGTGTTAATCTTTAAAGCTCTATATGGTCAGGGGCCTGCCTACTTGAGGGACCGCCTTTCCCCATATAGGCCCCAGAGAACACTGAGGTCAGGCACTCAACATCGCCTGACTCTCCCCATCCGAAAGACGCTCGGCTGGCCTGCACCAGGGCCAGGGCTTTCTCGGTGGCGGCTCCTTACTGGTGGAACAAGCTCCCAGATGACATCAGGGCCCTGCAGGACTTATTGCAATTCCGCAGGGCCTGCAAGACAGAGCTCTTCTGCCAGGCGTTTAATTAGGAGCCGCCACCGGGGGGGGGGGAATTGGACATCGCCCTGGCCCTGTCGGCCGCACCCTTTTGCTGCCACCGTTCATCATGAGATCTCTGTATTGAAGTCGCCATCTGTTGCTGCAGTATATTGTGTAGGATGTGATGTTAGTTTTAAACGTTGATTTTATATTGTAAACCCTATGGTGTTTTTATGTCTGTTAGCCGCCTTGAGCTGGTTCGCTGGCAAGGCGGGATATAAATATAATAAATAAATAAATAAATAGATTAAAATAAACCAGGCCAGTGTTCATCCAGAAAAGTTTTTATTGAAAAGAATAAAAGGCAAAACATACAGACAAAAACACACTTAAACACATATAAGGCTATCTGAGAAAAACAGGGAGGAGCAGGGAGAAAGTGATTTGGAGAGGTGATATTTACCAGTGTTTTCTGTGGAGGCAAAGGAAAAGAGCCCACACACAAGTGGGGTGTGTGTGAAGTCCAACTCCAGAATGCACACACAGGGACTGGTGTCTAGGTGCACTTGATATAGGAAAAATGTTCCCTGGGGTGCTTGCCCCAAAAACAATGCCTTGATGAGATCTCCAGAGTTTGAACAATACCTTGGGAGAGGCTTGATGGTTTTACCAGGGGTGTTACTATAGATACTGATAGCTACTTGATGACCCTTGACTATGGGATGGGAAAACAATTATCTCGGTAAGAATTCTACAAGAGACGGCTGGCATGGGTGCCTGTCAGGTGACCCTGGGCCCATCACAAGCTGTCAGTCTAACCTATCCTCACAATGTTGTTGTTGTGAGCATTTAGTGGAGGAAAGGGGAATGACATGAAAAGCTGCTTTGGATCCCTTATTTGCATTATTAACAAAGTTTACAGCAGCAAATATTGTAACATCTGTTCTCCTTTACTGTGTAAGCACATTATTTTTTAACAACACAACTTTATTCGTCTTAAACAACACCAAAAGAGGATTATGCCATACATTTGCTCTACAGTGTAATTTATCGGCTTAAGAATCTTGACTTCAGTGGACATAGAAGTGAATAACCCTGTTTACAATTGCACAGTAACAGGCAGTGGCTTTCTAAAGGAGTTTCATTTCAAGGGGTGGGGGTTGGACATAGGCCTCCCATCTTCAAAATCAAGATGTTGTGCACTGCACCTGAACACTATTGGAGATATAAGTCCTTTACAGACCTTGAAATTACAATCAATAAATTAAGAATAAAATCTGCAAATTATTTCATTTAATTTTACCAAGGGGAAGCATGATTTACAATGGAGTCAGTGCCCCATGCACTTGATTTGAGCTAAGGGCCTGAATCTACAGACAGTTCTAGACCAGAAGAAACATAAAATCTACTTTTCTTCATCTTACAGAAATGTCTGTGACACACCATTGATCTCCCTTAGACTTGGGTTTTAAAAAGTGTTTTTAATAGTCTACTTTGGAAGCAATTTGAAATGAAAGCTTTTAAAAACCTCTCAAGGGTATTAACTATTCTCAGATCAGGGGTGGTGGTGGGGAACAGATATATAATCCTTCCTAAAAATATCTGAAGAAATACAGTGCAGAAATTTCTCGGAGCTATATAATTCTCTTGTGAGTGACACTGAATCATTTTGAAAAGGAGAAGGATAGCAGATCAGTGTGCAGAATGCGTAAAATTGTTATGGTGCTTTTGGAATTCTTCACAAGTCATCATATGGAGCTGCCTCACACTGACTCAGACCACTGGTCCCTGAAGCTCAGTACTGTCTCCTCTGACTGGCAGCAGCTCATCAACTGAAAAGGGTCTTTCACAACACGGACTGCCTGTGTCCCACTAACAGGAGGTGTCAGGGACTGAACTTGGGATCTTCTACATGCACGACATGTGCTCAGAGCCCATCACCCGGTTTATTTAGAAATGGCTGCCCTGCTAGTACCAAGAGAGACGGTTATGTGGAGCCTAATTCACCCAGCAAACTTCATGGCAGAGTGGGGATTCGAACCCGAGTCACCCAGATCCAAGTCTTACACTGTAACCATTACACCACACCAACTCCCAGCACAGAACATGTGGTCCTCAGGAATAGAGGGGAACCCAAATGATGTATTCTGTATTTTTACAGGGAATCACAATTTTTGAGGGTATGATCTATAAATGCATTGAATAAAAGACGAATGAATAAATACACAATTGAATGGATCTATGCACCACTTGCACACCAAGGCACAGACTTCTTTGCTCAGACTTTTGACATGTGTTGACAACATGTTCTTAAAACATGCTACTTTAAAAAAAAATAATCTTGCATTTTTTTCAAGAATACATGTTGAATCTTTGCCAGTAGTCTTCCTTCCACCACAGTATACCTGTACTACTTAAATGGTGCCCTTCAGGGTGCTTATCATAGATGATAGAATGTTCCTCCCTATGGCCTTTCATACAAGCTCATTGGTTGTTAAATGGCCAGAGAATCCACTGCATTTTCTCACCTTTGAATCTTGCGCATTATGGACAATTCAGCCATTCATCATATTTACAGGATAAAACAAGAAAGAGCATTAAAGGACTCATTGCACTGAATATAATCATTGGTGTCCTGCTGAACTGTTTTAATTATTTTGTTTATTAAATAAGGGGAAATGGGTCACCAGTGTCTGGTGGCATAACCCCTTATTATCCCATACTTCCATTTCCAAGCATTTATGGCAAACAAATGACATTACTTATTATATTTTTACAGAAGGATTTATTCTTTTAAAAAGTTCTGCTCTTTGCTGCCTCCATGAACTCAGTTGTAAAAAAACCAATAACAGCAGAATCTCAAGAGAACTGCTGATTTACAATCAATGTGCCTGAACAGAATGGCTTTTTGAAAAGGTGTTTTAAAGAATCCTTTGGAAACTTTTCTTCTGATCATGATGTCCATTGGTCAAGTGGACCTGGTAGTTTGACAGCCATATTTCTGTCTCATTGTTCTTTAGAGAGTGCTGCTGATGAATAAGAAGGCTGCCAGGCCAGAGTTGGTGAGTCAAATAATTCCCAAATCCGACTGTGTTTGGTCTCTTCCTTGTTATATATATCATTTGCACTAAAATGTCACATTTGTACTTCATGGAGCCCTTCTTCTGGACAGCTCTAGATAGTTTTTCCTCCTAGAATATGACTGCTGTTCTTTCCTCAGCATTGGTACAGCTAGCAAAATGACCTTCCCTGTGATAACAAGAGGGAAGGAAAGTGGCATGGTATAGCCGGATCTCATCAGATCTCAGAAGCTAAGCAGGGTCAGTACTTGGAAGGGAGACCACCAAGGAAGACTGTGAGGAGGAAGGCAAGGGCAAACCGCCCCTGCTCTCACTTGCCTTTAAAGCCCTTGTTGGGGTCACCAACACTTTACACACATGTACATGATAATGAAGGCCTGTATACTGGAAGGCCCCTCTGCATGCATGTGTGTTTATGAGAATGTGCATATCTGAGGTTCCATCTACAGAACAACACAAGGACTTTGTGTCACCGGTGCAGAAGGAGTTTTGTGCCTCCCCAATGCACACTGGATCTTTTCTGTTTGTGGTCACAGCATTCAGGGGGGAGCAGCTGCAGCCTCCCACCCATGCTGCTTTCAGAACCTCACACCTCTCCATGGAGCAACCATGGTTTCCATTGTGAAACTGACATGTAGCCATGTAAGTAGTGTGATTTTTTTTCAGCAGTGCCAACAGAGGCTCCATGGGATGGTTTGAGGACATGAAAACACTGGAGGGGAAGAAGAAGAGAAGAGGAATTATATTTGTAACCTGCTTTTCTCTACCCTAAAGAATCTCAAAGTGGCTTACAATCACCTTTCCTTTCTCTCCCCACAAGAGTGACCTTGTGAGGCAAGCAAGGCTGAGAAAGTTCTGAGAGAACAGTGACTGGCCCAAGGTCACCCAGCATGCTTTATGTAGGAGGAGTGGGGAATCAAACCAGGCTGCTGCTCTTAACCACTACACCATGGCTGGCGAGGAAGGCTACAACTGCTTCACCCTGAGTGCTGTGGTTGCAAACAGAAAAAAGCTGGTGTGCATCTCAGAGGCATGGAGTCCCATCACACATGTGATACAAAGTCGTTGTGTTGCTCCCCAATAAACACAAGGACTTTGTAATGTAGTGCTTCAGAGAGAAAACATGAGAGCACAGAGGCAGAGCAAGCCTAAGCGAGTCTATTTTGAACTAAATCCCATTTAGGGGACTGTAGGCTATGTTTTTGCCTCGGGCATAGACACTCGATCTCCCATCAATGTTCCTCCTTGGTTTTTTAGGCCCTTAAGCACTAAGGATCATTGCAGAGTGGGCAGTTTCCACAGTGGCCTCTGAAGCTTGGAACCAACTGCCAGGTACAGTGGCCAAGATTTAGGAGTTTTTCCATTGTAGGTAAACTGTAAATATTTTTAAAGAGAGGCCTTTTAATCAGTGTATTTTTTATTGTATTTTTTCATTGTATTTTTTATTGGATGCTGTTTTGCCACTTCTTGTCTTGGTAGTTGTTTTATTGTGTTGTGATTTTATTTTTGCTACCTGACCTTCAGAATCTTGGTACTGAAAAGCAAGTAATAAATCTTCCAAGTACTTTAAAAACATAGAGGCTTGGCCAGTCGGTGTCTTGGGTGAGGAGCAGTGTTCCCTCTAAGCTGAGTTAGTGTGAGGTAGCTCACAGATTTTTTAGCCTCTGGCTCAGACATTTTTGTCTTAGCTCAGGAAGGATGGCTCCAGAGCAAGCTAATTTACACAGGAGCCAAATCGCTCACTCATAACTTTAATGTTGGTGACTCACAAAGTGGAATTTTTGCTCACAAGACTCCTCAGCTTAAAGGGAGCACTGGTGAGGAGTACTGCAATGTTGCCCTGAAATGCAGCACTTTCCTCAAAGGAGAAGCTGTGTTGTCATGTACACCTCTGGGGGTGGAACCTAAACCTGATTTCCCTTCCTCGTGTACTCAAGGGGGGCATCTCTGTTCCCTACTGCAGTCAGGAGGGGGAAAGTCTTCCCCTTGGATTCACAACTTGGGGCACAATTTGGGAGAAAATTAGGCTTCCCTGCTCCCAGATGTGGGTGACCCTACGACAGTCTTGAGCAAGAGCATTGCTTTCTCGCTCCTGCTTTCTCCACATTCCAGCCAGCATGTTGTGTCCTACAGCACACAATGGGAGTCATTGAAAGCCAAGACCTCTTTATCTGCATAGTTTTGCCAGCATAATTCTGCCACACATTCCCCTTCCTGATCACAGGCCAAAGTTCATCAGTGCTGGGCAGTTTGGCAGTATTAAGAGTTTATTGTTTTTTCTTGTTAGACCATTAAAATGCTGTTCAGAAACTTGTGTGAAATTTTTGGACAGAAGCTCAAGAATGCAGCTTACAAGAAACTATGAATGTTACACCATTCCTTATTTACTTGTTTATTTAACAAAGTTTTGTGTTACCTCTCCAAGGAACCTGCCTGAGGCAGCTTGCAGGATAAAAGTGAAGATAATCAGTCAGGGCAACCAAGGCCATTTTCATCCCCAAACCAGGCCTGTTCCCATCATGAGAATATATGAAATATATGTCATCCTAAATCAATCCAGTGATCCATTTAGTCCCTTGTGATCTATTCTGACGGGCAGATTCAGGTGGGGTAGCTGTATTGGTCTGAAGCAGCAGAACAAAGTATGAGTCCAGTGGCACCTTTAAGACCAACAATCCTGTTATTTCCAACCTCTCTAGTCCCCCAGAGAGAATGACTCAATATTTACTTTCTGATAAATCCATCAAACTGACAGAACTTGTGGCTGAGTATTTGGTTATTGTGTTGAATAAGGGTAATCATGTTTCTAAGGCTAAGACTAAGGCAGAGAATGCTTGATTAATTTTGCTGTTATGTGTTGTTATTCTTTGACACTGTTTTATTGTCTTACCTAGGCTGTATTATTCCTATTTTGTTTTTATTTATGTAAGACTATTTCTGCATTTTATTACACTTCATGCCATTAAAGGTTTCTGAAACTGAACTGGTATAAGCTTCAAGGTATAAGCTTTCGTGTGCAAGCATCTGAAGCAAATATCTGAAGAAGTGTCCTTGCACATGAAAGCTTATACCTTGAATAATACTTTGTTGGTCTTAAAGGTGCCACTGAACTCAAACTTTGCATTTTTATTCTGACTGGGAATTACTCTAAGAAGTGTTGGACAGGCTGTTGTGTTTGGCTCAGAAAAGTGTTGATTTTTCCCAGCCCTGCTACCTGAGAGCCTTTTGACCGGAGATGCCAAATGTTTCTTCTACCATAAGATGAGGATTCCTCCCAAATATACCCTTCAGGAAGCTCCTGAACTCCAGAAGAAAACATCTCTCCATGATTTAGCATCACCTTTTACACTTTGTTCATACTCTACTAAAAGTCAAACTGGATATGACTTATCATCATGTATATGTACAGCTCTGAGAAGAGCAGATTAATATGCTCCAAAGTGCTAGAGAGCTTAAACAAATTCTTAAATCTATGTGCAGAGCCTGATGCAGTCCCAGACCAGGCTCTTGGGATGTGACAGTGGCAAAACTGTGTATTTAAACCCAGGTCTTCCCTAATCATGTAGAAAATGGAAGGTGAGGGTCCACTTTTACAGAGCAAAATGGGTGTGTGGTTAAGGGCTGCTGATGTAGGCCCTTCCTGTGGCTAACCACCACACATTTTGTTCCCCAGGCATTTCTCTTCAGCCAAGCTCTAAGACCAGAAGTGAACTTGGGTGGGAGATAGATCATGATGGGTAGCCATGTTAGTCTGTCTGTAGTGGTAGAAAAGAGCAAGAGTCCAGTAGCACTTCTGAAGAAGTGAGTAGTGACTCACAAAAGCTCGTACCCTGTCACAGATTTTGTTAGTCTTTAGGGTGCTACTGGATTCTTGCTCTTGGCTGGGAGAAAACCAGTTATAATAATGGAGGTAAGAGGCAAACAGAAGGACACTTCAGCTCCCCTCACCCATGCACCACCTTTGCTCTATACACTGGATTTTGCTCTCCACTTTATATATGACTCTGAGGAGCTAGTCTTTGAATATATCAAGGTCTGCATCTACTTTTAGGTATTTTAGTGGATTCCTACGGTTCTTTGGACAAGCTGTCTGCTGTCCTTGGAGCTGTCCATGGTCTGGCAGAGATTTTGTCTCAACTGCTTTCTTCTTTCTCCTTGCTTCCAATGCAGTGTAACCTCACCTGCTGTTTTCTGTTGCCCATATATGTGTGTCCTGCCAAGTTTCAGGGGAATATCCTTGGTGTTTTAGGAGTCAACAAGCTAAAACAAATGAAAGAACCCAAACAAGACCAATAAGGCAATAACTGTGATACTATAAGAATATAATCCTTTGAGGGCCAGCAAAGATATTTTGGAGAAGAAACATGTTACTTAGCCAAATCATGTGATTTCTCTTTACAGCTGTCACTAGAGAAGGGTGGGGATGGCCAATGGAGAAGCAGTCCCCTTTCTACTTTGGTAATGTATCCATCAAGCCTAAGAATCTGTCAGGAGTACTGGTGATGTGACTTCTCTTGATGGTGTTTTGTGGGATATGAGTCAGATCAAAGGGTGAGGCACATTTTATGGTCAAGTGAAACTTGAGACTATATTCTAGAGGACAGAATGGCAATAGGAATATGAGACTTTTGGATCCACTTCAGCTGACCATCTTAGTTCCTTGACTCTTCCCTTGACTGTTTCAAGGGAAACATCAAGGAACTGAGAAGGCCAGCTAGGGTAGATCCAACAGTCCTGCCTTCCTCTGTAATTTTGTCAAGGGCAATAGTTGCCTAGACACATTTATACAGATACTGTAGCCAATCACTACACCATCAGTGTGGAAAAGAGTAAGCTCTGAACATTCATTATGCTCCAGGCATCAGAGTCATTACTAGCATTCTCTAGGAACTGGGACAGAGTTCTGTTTCTTAACCCAGTGCAACTTTGTGGAAAACCATTGGCCTCCTTAAACCCCAGTAGCTTTACTCACTCTTTGCAATGTTCTGTCCCTCTCTCCACTATGGACTGACCACTGTGCTTTCTTTTTCAATGGACATACAGTACCATCCTTAGCTCATCTAATCAGAAACCTACTCAAGTCTACCTAATTGGGTTTATGTCTAGGAAAGAGTCCTGAGCATTGCACTGTATGTAGCAGAGCAGCTACTGAGTCTAGTTCACAGGCTAATTCTGTGTCTATCTGATTTACTTCCTGACTCAGCAAGTCTTTCCATCATTCCTGAGTCTCTCAGGCCCTGTTGCCAACCTCTCTAGCCACCCCTGATCTGCTAGACCACTTTCTGAGTATGCACCTCAGGTTGCTTCATGAACCTACTATTTTACCTCCCCACTTTGACAAGATGGTTTGACTGGTTGAGGCCTTGGACCCAAAAACCTAGTTCCATAATGGCCAGTTCTCACTTGCACCGGTCTAAGTTGCAAATAGGGGTTTATATTATGGACTGCTCCCCCATACCCTTTCACCTTGCACTAATCTTTCAGGGAGAGGGCTAGGCTAGATTGCAAACCTTCTCCCTGACCGCTAGTTTTCTATGTGGAGCTTTTTTTATGGAGGAGCAGTAAGTCATCAATCCCCAACATGCAGTGGATCTCCAACATGCAATCTGATATGGTATAGCCCACCACTGGTTCCATAAAAGCCTCATTTGCCACTCTTTTGTCGAATCAGTTCTAAGAAGAAACAGTGTAAAGCATGAACTTGTTCCTGAACTATGGTGAGGCCAAGACCCCATGATGTGCAAGGCACTAAAGACTCATTCATTTAAAGACTCATTCATCTATGGATAAAACATAAGAAGGACAATGACCTCCCACCCCCAACAGAACCTACAGATGGTTTTAGCTCTTGGCAACCAATCAGACTAAATTGATGTTATTAAACATGCCACACAGTCAGCTTTTGATCTCTGTGCTGAGCTCCCTAGGTAGCTTATTAAAATGATTTTAAGACTCCTGAGTGCTTCCAGAGCTGTGCAGAGAAAGCTGGAGGTGAAGGTGTAGGATTTTACACTGCATGTCCAAACCTTTCTATATAATTTTGCTGGTTATTGTTCCTAGAGCTTTTAATCTTTGCAATTGTTCTCCTTTCTTTTGCATTCACAGTATGCAGTTCTCAAACAGACCAGAGGTATAAAGATACCCAAACTTTGAAAACTGTTCCAGTTGATGTAGTCTGTTTGTTCTTCCTAAATTCAGGGAGAGTTTATGTTATAGCACAAGTCATTCCTAGGGTACAGGACTCTAGGATGATATTTTGTACACACTTACATTTTAGGCCTAGGAGCTCACAAGTTCCTCGTTACTTGACTCCAGCGACGGGGTTCTCCAGTATCACTCATTCCGTTCTATCGTTCTTTCCAGATGTTGACTTTTCCCAAGAGTTGTAAGGATGTGTTGCATGCTGATCTGGAGCACTGATCACCCACAATCCACATGCTTAGTTGGAGGAAAGAGGGGGCAATCCTTGTTTCAGTTAGGTCCACCACAAAGATGAGAGGGCTATATTTGTGCCTAAACATTAAGAGAGTCAGACCCAATGGGCAGCCAACACCAAAATTTAGACTCAGAGGATCTAGAATAGATGATGTCTTCAGACTCCATTCCTGAAAACAGGGGCTGTGGCAGGGGTACATGCCCCAACTTTCCACAGTGAACACAGAAGCAAAAAGGTCATTGAGCTTCCCGTCTGTTTTGTAATCCGTTTACTGGCTTTTCTATTTTGGTGTGGTTAGCGACCTTATTATTGGTTCAAAGTCTTTTGTGAGCCAGCTTGAGAGTGCCCCTCAGAGGTGGGAATTAAATGTCTAACAATCAATAATGAAACCAACAAGACTGAGGCACAGGCAATTCAGCTCTAAGCAGGAGCAGCATGCCAACAGCCACTTCCTGCTCACAAGGGTTCCTGGTGGGTTGGATCCCAAGACAGCAGCAGCCTTGGGTGGTCACATCTTCCAAGGCTGGAGCAAGGATAGAGAGAATCAGTTCTTTAAACAAGTCCATTTGTCAGAACTGGAGCTGTAACCTGTGCCCCTCCTTTTAAGTCCGTGGTCCTGTATTGCTACCATGTCAGTTACACAATGTTAGTTTCAAGCTGAGTGACACCAGCTGAAGGTGAGAGACTCATGGATTTTGTGCTTCCTTGGATGTCATCTATAAATTGGATCTTTTGTTCCACCAGCATTTGAACTGCTCCAGATACTTGGTATGCTTGTGAGCGAACAATTCCTCATGTTTCTCATCATGAGTCAGTGCAGCCTAGTTTCTACCAGATGGCTCAGAGAGCAGTGGGATCCTTTGCGAGCCCACAAGCAATTTGCGCGGTCTTATAAAGATTTGTTTAACAAGTACTTAACTGCCTCAGAAATGTTTGCTAAATGAACTTCCACATGGACAGACGCATATTGGAGCACACGAGTCATATTCCGGATGTGCTGAAATTTTTAAAAGGGTTTTTGCATATCCAGCTACCTCTGTGCTTAACACATGGAAACTAAAATTCAAACCAGCAAGCACATTAAAAGGCAATGGAATATCAGGCTACAGGGACTGGAGGCTGAGTTTCAGCCTGCCTTAGTTTGCCAGCACATAATCTCTTATAAAGGTCCAGGGCAGAAGGAGCTGGATGTTTTAGAAGACTAGTCAAACAACTGGCATCACCTTTGGGACACTGGGAGGAACACCGCCCCCCAGATTGGTAACAGCCAAACTGGATTGCCACCTGGTGGTCCTTCTGAGTGTACCTCCACTTGGGAACCAGTTCATGATTTCTAATTTGGTGTTACAGAAATTCAATTATTTGGCTCTGAAAAGGGCAGGTAATGTTTTAACCAAGGTTTTTGCATAGCCACTCTCTGAAGACAGTTTTTCAGTGGTTACTGCTGGAAGACAATGGGCTGAATCCCATGCACGGACCTTGCGCGTTCCATGTGAGGATCTCCCATCTCCCCCACTCTCTCCTCCCTCCAGCAGCCATTACCGACCCCAGGAAAGTTTCTTTGCAGAGTCACAGGACCCACTTGGAGTAAGAAGCACATGGATCAGGAGGCTGTAGTGGGAAAAGGAAAGGGAGTGAAATTGCTCCCTTCTGCCTCTTCCATCAGCAGTGCTCTGCTCACACAAGACCCAGAAGGGACTGATTTTACCCCATTCCCTATTCCCCCTGTGGCATCCGGATCCACATGGCAGTTACTCCACACAGGTCCTTCTGAGACCCCAAGAATAAAGACTTGCAGGTTCATAAATCACTGCTGTGGGGTGGGGAGATCTAGAAAGACCCACATCCAACACTGCCTGCTGTTGATGAATCATGGGATCCAGCCTCATGCTTTCCCTGTAACTTGTGATCACTGGTAGCTACTAACTACAGGGATCTGTGGTGCACCCTCCTGTTTGGGTGGCTGGGGGAGATACAGAGAAGCCCCTGAGAGTGCTGAAATTAAGCTAGAGAAGAAAAGTCTTTTTGAAAGTGGCTATGGGCAACCATAGTCTCAGACAAGCCTTTATTGGCATATACATATAGATACACTAGAAAGCTATGGGCAACCACTGTTTTAAGGACTAGCATTTCCCTTAGCTTGTATGTTTGTGAATGAACAGGTATCCCCTCTCAAATCCTGTCCTCAAACCGCACGCTTTTAATTAGGAGAGAAGTTCCCATCCCAAACTTTCTACAAATCAGGGAATGGAGAACAGTGAGAAATGACTGCTTGGCACTTCATTGGATATAAGAAGCAGAAGTGGGCATAATGAAATACTCGAGCCGAAGATATACACAATTACATTCCGGAATGATATTAGGAATCCAGGATTTTTAGTGAAACAAAACTACCCTTCCTGAAGATATCCGTGTTGTTTTCAACTCTGGGCAGGCAGACTGTGCTTGGGATCTCCTTGCTTCTAGATCCCTGGGCAGCAGCATTTCTCCCTTCCAAACAGATCCTTGCAAGGGAGGAGCACAGAGTTCTTATAGCTAATCACCTCTGAAGTGAAGCCACAGATAGATGCAGTTCTCTTTCCTCCCTCCTTTGGGAGTGGAATGATGGCCCTGAGGGGTAGCATTGGTGTTCTGTGAATTGAATGATGCCCCCTGGGACTGGAATCAGTAGTCTGGAATTTGAATGGGGCTCTCATTGCATTCTTGTGGCTGCCATTCCAATCCCAGGGCAGGTTTATTGTTATCCATTCCATATTTTCATGTCAACTTTTGTGTGCTGTAATGTATATCAGTGGTGTATATGCAAGTCTACAGGCATTCCTGGCTCCCAAGATATCCAATGGGCCTTTGGACCTCTTTCATTGTTCCCAACAGGCATTCCAGTCATTCATTTTAGTACATCTCCATAATGGCAGACCAATAGAAAGGGATGGGGATGGGGATGGGGCGTGTGTGCAGAGGAAGTAACTTTTACTTTGTGAAAGGAAACAAACAGACCACAACAAGTGCAGTTTTCATGGGAAAGGTAAGAATTTTTTTTATTGTCAACCACTTTGTGAAAGAGGAGTAGAAAGGAGATATCTTTTATTTGGCTGTTGCTTGGCTGCCATTTTAGAAATCAGTGGAGAGGACTGTGCCAAGAGGCAGCTCTTTAGGAGGTCTGCAAAACTGAAGCTCTTGCTCCAATTCACTTGACATGTATGTGGTGGGAGGTGTCTTTAGATTAGAGGGAGGAGTATGTTCTGTGCAAATTTGATGCTATTATCTTTTTTAAAGAGCTGCCCCAAACATCATACACATTCCCATTGAAAATAATGGTCCCTAAATCCAAAAAAACATGGATTTGAATCCCCAAACAGTAATGTCCTACCCAGAAATAAAGGTAAAAATCCACCCACCCACCCTGAAGCCCAACTCCAAAGTTATAATGAATTTTTTCTCAAAGCATACCCCTAATAAGAAGAGCCTTTGACAGGAATTATGTAATTTATTCATTTAACACAGTTCATGTAGTTTTTGGGTTGCCTGTATCTCTGTTTTTGTTTTCATTTTAACTTTTAGGAATGAAAAAAACCCAACACCTGCAAGTTGTCCCTGGACAAGTTGCTTTTAGTCGATCTGTCCTTATCTTGATAGATTGCTGTACCTGTTTTGTTGCTGTGGGATGTTCCTCTTGTTTATACAGAAGAGCCTTGCACTCACAAGATCAGAACCTGCTGGCGATCCCTGGTCCAAAAGATGTCCGGCTGTCCTCAACAGCTTGGTGCCTGGTGGAACACTCTGCCTGGAGACATCCATGCCCAGAAGGACCTAATACAGTTCCACAGGGCGTGCAAGACAGAAATGTTTCACCAGGCATATGGCTGACAACAGCAATGGTTCCCCATTGCATCCAACCCATGACCTGCACCTTGGAAGAAGAAACCACATACTGAGTGAGCACCATCGAGGAGAGATTTGTTACCAGTTTTTATTCTTATGAATTACTGGCTGTTTGATGTCTGATGCCATTGATGTTTTTAAATTAGGTATTGTATATTTTTATGCATGGTGTACACTGCCCAGGCCCCTTAGGGGGAGGGCTGTGAATAATAATAATAATAACAACAACAACGATGATGATGATGATAATAATGATAATAATAATAATAATACCTTATAATGAACTGGATCTTCCGCAGCCTGATCAAATCTGTTTATACAGAAGTAAATTCAGTGTTGGGGAGGTGGCATGGTATAGTCCAGTCTTGTCAGGTCTCAGAAGCTAAGCTAGGGTTGCCAGCCCTGGGTTGGAAAATACCTGGAGACATTGGGGGTGGATCCAGGAGAGGTTGGGGTTTGGGGAGGGGCCTCAGCATGGTACAAGGCTATAGAGTCCACCCTTCAAAGCAGCCATTTTCTCCAGGGGAGCTGATCTCTGTCAGCTGGAGATCAGTTGTAAAAGTGGGAGATCCCTTAGCCCCACCTAGAGGCTGGCAACCCTAAGCTAAGCACAGTCGGTACCTGAAAGGGAGATGACCAAGGAAGACTTTACAGAGGAAGGCAATGTCAAACTACCTCTACTTCTCACTTGCATTGCAAGCCCCTTGCTGGGGTCACCCTAAATTGGCTGCAATTTGACAGCACTTGACACAAACACACACACACACACACACACACACACACACACACACACACACACACGTGCAGTGAGACTTCCTAGAAAGGGTGCTTAGGCCTGCAGAGTTTAATAGAATCTTCAAAGGTAAATTGTTATCTTTGCAATGTGGTTGCTGCTCTCCCATCCTAGTAGTAACATCCAAAATTCTTCATCACATAATCACTCCAGTCTTCCAGATTACTGAATTTCTAACCTAGAAGTCTCCATTCAGCAACAAAAGTACTTTAAAATGAAACTCCAGAGTGAAGCTTCTGAATTAGAATTCATCATGACATCAGATTGCATTTCCTGAGGCTTGAATGAAAATTTTGGACTCCTCAACCAGTACAGGTATTAATCAGCAGAGACACCACTTTATCACCAGTTACTGGTACTGTGAACGTTCATCCCGTTTTTCTTGATTGCATTTGAATTTTACATAATAATATCCAACCACAGACCTTGCATTTCATGAACTTTTTGTCCTGGTGTTTGCAACTTGTTCTCTCCACACCATGTATGTCTGCCAGCTCAGGATCCACCTCATATATCTAAGAAAGTGGACTTTTCCCCCATGAAAGCATATACAAGAATAAAATTGTGTTAGTCTTTAAGGGTGCCACATATTTGGGTCACAGAGTTCTCAGATCAGCGCCACACCTCTGTTACAATCTTGTGATGTTCACATTGGAAAAATACCATGTGACAGAGACCTACTTGCAGCAGTATTCCAGATGTTAGTAATGCAAAGCAAGAGCCAACTGTAAGGGAAAGTTTATTTATTGGATTTCCAGCCCACCAGAAGGCTCCCAAAGGCAGCTGACATGACAACAAAATAAAGCTGCTCTGTGGGTATTGCTCTCCTCTCTGGCTCGACATCGCTCTAGGGTGGCATCACAACCAAACTTCACTTTTCATTAGGTCACTGTGGCTGCTCCCATCTCTTCTCATGCTACTTCACACCCCCCAAAATCTGGCAATCAGATGATGACTTGCCAGGCTGCATTCCCCCTAGCACTGTTTAGAGTTCCCACACTGCAAGGATAATATGTCAATTACAACAAAGTCTCAGGGCCAAACAGAGACATGAGGGAGGCAGACACGTGGTTATTTTTGCATGTTTTACTGTTCCTGTATAGAACCATCTGGGTACTTTAAGAGTAAAAGGAGCAGGCAGAAGAAGGGTGCTGAATCCTCTCTCTCATGCCTTATCTCTCTCATGTCTTATCTCTTAACTCATTAGGTATTCTGCTATCATTGCTCTACAGCAATCATTTGCAATGACAGAGCAATATCCAGCAATGTGTGCAGATGAAGCCTTTGTGCTCCAGCCACCTTTTTCTGTCTCCTGCTTACTTTGGGTACCACAGACAGAAAGACAGAAAATTGAAGGGGAAATGAACATACACATGAAGCTGCCTTATACTGAGATCAAGAGATCATCAAGCTCAGTACAAACAAAAAGCTGCCTTATACAGAATCAGACCATCAGTCTACCAAGATCTATGTAGTCTACTCAGACAGCAGTGGCTCTCCAGGACCTTAGGTAGAGGTTTTCAACATACCTCTAGCAGACCCCTTAAAGTGGAGATGCCAGGGATTGAATCTGGGACCTTTTGTGTGCAAAGCAGATGCTCTTCCACTGAGCCACAGCCCCTCCCCATCAGGAAGGGAAGATACAGAAAGGGGAATGTCCTTTTTTTTACTGTTGAAGTAAGATACAAACCCACACAACTGATATATTAACAAGTCACCTTTGAATAAGCAACTAATAATAAAAAAGAAGAAATACTGATTGCAGCCAACCAGCTTTTCCACTGGGGAAAAGGAGAGGAGATACTCCCCTTTGACTGCCTAAAAAGGCTATGCTGGGGATCATGGGACCTGCATGGACAAAAGAGATATGGGACCAGGAGCTAGAATAAGGAGGGGAATTAGGTGTGACTGAGTTAAAAAGCTGGCTGATACAGCCTCCTGTCTCTTTGCTCAAACAGCAAGATTGGCAGGTGCTCGTTATTTGGGGCTAGAGCTCTGTTCCTCTTTATGTCAGTTAGTAATGCATCATTCATGTTGTCTAACAAATAGGTTACTTATATTTTACTTGTTTTGCCATAGGCTGTGCAAAATTACAACTAAATCAAACTATGAACATTGAAACAGAGATGATGAAACAGCAGAAAAATCAATCATCCACCAGGCAGATGTAAACAGAACTGATAAAAATATCACAGAAACCAATTTTCCATCTTAATTAGGGCTGAGCCAAAATGTCCCTCATTGCCTTGTTCATGGCTTGCAAATGGAGAGTGTCTGTTCTTTTTCAAGAAAGGTAGTTCAAAGGGGCACCATGTCTGCCCCACTTACCAGAGATAGCAATCACCCAGTCCACTGTTGTAGGCACAAAACAGAAACAGTAGTGTACTTCTTCCCATGTTTACCTGTGCATCTTTATTGGAGGAAGATAGTGAATCTGGAGACAGACAAATATGCTTCCAAAATTCTCCTCATTGGAATTTTGAAGTCACCGTCATCCTGTTTCTGAAGTATAAGTAATGCCTTAGGCAATGCCTCAACTGTATTTTTAAAAATCTCAGTTTTTGTACAGAGGCAGACAGTTTTCCCCCCAGAGCTGCAGGCAACTCAAACATGAGATCTCTAATATTATATGTTTCCTAGATGAGCCTGTCTACCCAAAGAGATCTTTGTCAGGGACCCTTGCTTGCATGCCCCCTCCTGTTGAGGTAAGATGGAATGACTAAAGAAGGGGACATCTCTGCTGTGGGGCTTTGGATATTGGACTCCCTCAATACAACTATTGGTTTGGTGTGAGCATTGTTAAGTTATTATGTTATTTACATTCAGGGGGTTTTGGATTTCCAAATTTTTGAATCCACTATTCCTTATGGGGAAAATTTCCAGGTGGCTTAGGGAGTTCTTTGTAAAGTTATAGTTACCAAAATTACAATGGAGCTGCTGGTGCATGTCCTTTAAATAACCCCCAAATTTCAAGTAGATTGGACCAAGAGGTCCAATTCTATGGGCCCTTGAATAGGGTGCCCCCAGCTGTCCTCCGTTATTTCCTATGGGGGGGACAAACAAACAAACAACCCTCAAGCTGCTCTCAAGGCAAAAGCAGTGATCACTGGTCAAATGTCTCCCATGGAAGAATCAACTACAAGCTCAATACAACCATTGCAAAACCCTGTAATCCTAGTAGAACCACAAGCCAATGTGCCAAGCCTAATAGAACCTAAATCAAACCAGAGAATCTCAGCAGTGGAAACTCAAGGGAGGGAGCCCATTTGCAAGCCCAGCAGAAGCAATTGCAATGTGCAGAAGCCCAGCAGAACCCAGTGCCACTGTGACAGTGCAAGCCCAACAGAACCAAAGTCAAACAAAAGAATCTCTACAGTAGAAACTGAGGGAGGGCACTTTTGCAAACCCAGCAGAATCAAGTGCAATGTGCAGAAGCCTAGCAGAACACAGGGCCACTGAGGCAGTGCAAGCCCACTCTCTGTATCCAAATGCACCCCCTATGTTTAAGAATAATCTGCCAGCTTTTAGTGGCCCATTGGTTCCTCTGCTGGTTATTATTCTGTTGCAGTTTTATTGAAGATGGCTCCTGTTTTTAAAAATAATATGCTGTCCTTTGATTGTTAAGGCTGTTTTTTTCTGTTGATTTTGCATTATTAGATTGCTCATCAGGCTAATCTGCTCTAAGGATTATTTCTGATGCATTTTTGTTAAATATATTACAGTGTCATTTGCTATTTTTCAATAATTTTAAACTGTGGTTATGTTCATTTTTATTCATTATATTGAGCCTCAATGTACTAATTGATTGTTGTAAGCCTCTTTGGCCATTTTTTTAATGTTTAAAGTTGGGTTAGAGCAAAAGTTTAGCTCTCTTCACACATTACAGTGAAGGCCCATACAGGGGCATAGAGTTTTGGAAATCCCGGGGGGGCAGGGGCTCCTTAGCACACGCGTTCAGCGTGCGTGCTCACTGGAGCGATGTTCTCCCCCCCCCCCCAGAAACCACCCCGCCTCCCCGGGCCCTTCCGAGGCCTACCAGCCGCTGCTGCCGGTGCCTCTCTCCCCCCCCTCGCCACCCCTTCCCTCTCCCTCTCCCTCTCCAGCAGCGGCCGCCGGCCTCGGAAGGACCCGGGGAGGCGCAGTGACAGGCGCTCTGTTTTCCCGGGGGTGGCTGAGCCCCCCCCCCGGGAAATTTCGGGGGTGGCTCAAGCCCTCGACCCCCCCCCCCATACTCTACGCCTATGGGCCCATATAACCTGCACATGCATGCATCTGTTGGTAAGAAAGAACTGATGAGAGTTCCCTTTACTAATGACCCCAGGGACCAGTACCTGTGTTAAACATAACATGATAATTACTCAGTAAACATATAAAGAAAGGTCAAGTGTATGCTGAACTCTTGTACATACACTCACTGTAACTGTAAACCTGTGAGCAGGGTTTCTATCCTAGGGGCCTCCAACACAGAGGAGAGGTTGTGGCTCAGTGCTAGAGCATGTGCTTGGTATGCAGAAGGTCCCAATTTCAATCCCCAGCATCTCCAGTTAAAAGGATAAGGCAGTGGGTGATGTGAAAGACCTCTGCTTGAGACCCTGGAGAGCCACTGCCAGCCAGAGTAGACAATACTGACTTTAAGGGCCCAAGGGTCTGATTCAGTATAAGGCTGCTTCATGTGTTCATATGGACACAATTTGTTGTCTTCTGGTAGCTCACTGGCTGCTGGAGAGTATCCAGGAAACGATGACAAGAAGATCTACTCTAGACTTTTTTTTTAAGTTTTTGTTTCATAGAGTTCCCCTCTATTCTGTGCTAATAGCTTAATTTATGAAGTTCTTCCTAATTAATGTTCTGTTGCTAGGACAGAAAAAAAAAGTTTGGTAACATGATTGGGGTGGTAGAAACTTAGGATATTTTCCTTCACTCCTGAGTAGCTCTTATTAAAGAAAAGATTGGCAACGTCTGGCCCATCTAATTTAGAATCCTGTTTCACATAGTGGCCAGCCAGAAGACCCACAAGCAGGGCCTCAAGGCCACAGCCTCCCTTTAAAGAAGGATTGAGGCTCATGGTACTTTGGGGCCTGCTGCACAGAAAACCTGACAGACTAATTCAGCCACAGGTGACAGAAGAACAAAAGAAATATGTGTATATGCCTTCAGAAGCAGGAATGAGCTCAACCCACTTTTGAATCACTTAAAGAGTCTTGCTTGCTTGCAGACCTCAGTGACTGGGAAGTAAAGCCCTGCTTACCAAGGAGGTAAGGCTGCTTCCAGGCATGGGCCTCCTTTTTGAATAGGACAGTGCTTTCCTTTGTTATTACTGGCTGTTACAAAGGCGAGTTTGGATGGAAGGTATCTGTGCTGATCCATTGAATAGTTTCTCTTTGGGAAGCTCACATCCTTGGCATCTCTGGGGGTTGAGTATTGAAAAGAAACACTTCCTTGGCATTTTACAGATCAAAAGAATTGACAGCTACCTCAGGGCTCAAGCGTCAGACTCATCACATCAATTTGGGACAGAGACTGATCCAGAGGAATCGGAGCTGACAGGCTTCTCTAAAGAAATGAAGTGGAAAACAATGGGCTATAAAAATCTCAACTGAACTTTCACCTTTTAAGGATTTATTCTTTGGATTGTTTGTTTCTAGAGTCAAATAGTCATGATAGTTAAATGGAACCTGCATGCCCCAAAGCAGCAGATTACCAGGTGCTAGGGACAAGAGAAGGGGAAGAGCTCCCCCCCCCCCCCATGGTCTGATTGTGGGCTTCCTGAGGACTGGCTGCCCGCTGATGGAAACAGGAGGGATGGTGGAAGGATTTCGCCAGGCCACACTGCTGTGTTTGTTTTTATGGTCACATATTGCTATTTTTCAGATGTTTCCAGTTCAAGCAATTCTCTGTGCACTAATAACGTTGCAACTCCTTGCCTTTTGATGTGCAAAATGGTATTATGAGTCTGTTCATGGTTCCAAGAACTGGCTGATACATACAGTTGCCTGAGAAATAGTCATAAACTATATATGCGGTAAAGGACCAATCAGCTATGGTTTATTTGGGTTGCCTCCCTAAATCATTGCATTAATCACTAACAATCTGTTAATGAGTTCTCATGATGCCTGTTGGATGAATATTATTAACTGATTAATTTGCACTGGCATCAACTCTCAAATTTGTAATAAGTCAATTGAATACCACTTTCTTGCCAGCTTCTTGATGCCCATAGCTTGGCAGAAAGCTATTACATTAGAGAGAGGCTTAATTGATCCTTATTGAAATTCTTGGCTCTGAGGAATCTGGATGAAATGAATTTGTTCAGTGTGGAAAACGTTTCATTATTTTCTGTTTTTGTTTTTGTGTTGTTTTTTGTAAAACAGGTAAAGGGGAACTTGTTTATTGCAATATATTCTGTTTGTGAAACTGTAGATCAGTTTTCAGATCAACAAGGATCTCTTATGGCTTTTTATCTATCTTGCTTGACAATCCTGCTAATCTTTATTTCTTACTATATTTTACCCAAATAAAAGTGCAAGCCTCACTGTTCTCTTGAGGAAGTATCCAAATACCTTCATTCAAGATAGTAGTTTCGTTGCTGGGAAACCACATTTCACACATGGCTATATTTGGTTGTCTGGAAAATATCCATCAGCCACAAAACCTTCCACTTCTTCAAATTAAGCCAGTGCTTCTTTACTCAGAAGTAAGGCCTGCTGAATACAATAGTACTTACACCCAAGTAAGTGTTTGCAGACTTGCAGCCATGTGTCCCAACCCTCATTAAAGATAACTGAAAAGTAGTTTCAGTGAGTTCAGTGGGACAACTCCCTAGATTTCAGCTTCCCTTCACAAATACGCCCTTTTCTACACCCCTGCCCCCCTTCCTCCTTGTCTTATTCCTCCACTTTTCCCCTGAGCATAATGGGAAATGTGGTCTTGAGGGCTCATCTACAGACACTCAAAAAAGACAAATCTCTAAACACAGAAACTGAATTCTCCCTCCTGGTTTGCTGTCTTTCCCTCTGCAGGTCCTCTCCCCATTTGCTGTTGTGTTTGTTTTTTCCCTCTCCTAGCTGGGGTCACTTTTGTTACATGAGCCCAAGAGGTGAAAAAGGATTTTGAGGGACAGACTGGAGAAGGAAAAGCCAGAGCAGAGAAACCAGCACCCTTCTATGCTTTCAATAAATTATTTTATTTTATTTTATTTATATACCACCTTCCTCCCCAGTGGAGATCCAAAGCAGCCTACATCATTCTTCTCACCTCCATTTTATTCTCACAACAACCATGTGGGGTCAGTTAGACTTAGAGGGTGTGACTGGCTCACGGTCAGCTAGCAAACTTCCTGGGGCAGAGGTCTCCCAGATCCTAGTCTGACACTCTAAACGCTAACACAGCCCTTTCTCTCTGTAGCTTTCACCTGTACCCCCCCCCCCTTCACTGTAGATGTGACTGGGGCAGATTGGCAGTTGAACACACAGATCTGTCAAGAGCACATATAGTTTGGGTCGAAGAGCTAGTTTTCTTAATGACTCTTGGGAGGGCATCTCACCCCATCTCATTCCCTTATGGTGCCAGAACTTCACTCTGCTCTCTGTTACACTCCTTCTGAATTCTAGTTTACCTAAGAGAATTTCTAAAATTCATTCTGGAATAGAAACCTATGCACATTGCCAAGACTGTCCATTCATTTTCCCTTGCTGTCACTGATGCAGATGCATGCCTTAATAAAACACTGCCAAAAAAGCAATCTTGATGTGATGATGACAGTATATATGATTGCTACCTATCAATTTTTATCTCACTCTTCCTCCAAGAAACTCAGTCAGGACAGCACATATGACACTCCTCATCTCCATTTTACTTTCATGACAACACCAGAAAATAGGTAGTGTTGCCAGGCAACTGACAGGAATTGGGGGGGGGGGTAGGGATGGGGGGTGGGTCACAGTCAGGTGAAGGTATGATTTCACTTCTGGGGAAACCCAGACATGACATTGTGACTGTCTAGGAATTGCCAGAAACTCTGTGGTAAAACCATAGGCATCACACCATTGCCAATGGTTTTTTTAACGTTATTTTTCTCTTGCCAGAGGCAGGAGTGGCAGCAGCAAACAGAAGCCAGGGGAGGGGATTTCCCCTCCCCCAGTGGGAACCTGGGATCCCATGAAAGTCAAACCAGATGTGTGTTCGAGGCTCTGTGTAGGGGACTCACACTAATAGTTTAAACTCAGATACATGGAGGTCTGATTTGGATGGGAGGGTTAACTCTTCCTCTCCATATCACTTGCCCAACCTGGAAGATGTCTATATGCAATTTTACCCCAACAGAACAACTAGTAGTTCTCTGGAACTGGTTTAGATCACAGGTCACAGGTGAGTCTTTAAAAACACACACATTGTGGTCCCAGTCCAAATTGTCCCTCCATGCCTGAGAATTTTAAAAAGGTCACAAGGCAGTTGGCACTCCAGACACAGAGCTTCCAGCACACATTTGGGTTGGCCCTGAGAGACCGACCAGCCCAAGGTCATTCAATGATCTTCATGTTAGGCTGCAATCATACGCACAATTAGACCCGACATAGGTGCGAACGGCGGGTGGATTTAAAGGGCACAATCAGACAATAACATCTGGGATGTGCCCCGCAGCCATCGGCAACCCATTTTGCTCCGCTGCAGAAGCAGAATTAAAAGACACTAGGGAAAATCCAATAGTAAACAAGTTGCTACAGGCCATGGATGGATTTTCCCATGTCTGATCACTCCAGCGCACTCTCATGGCATCAGGATGGTCTGATTAGACCATCCTGACTCCATGCCATTGTTCCCCCCCTTCACAGTATGCACATCACTGCAAACTCCATAGGGAACCCTCGTTGCGGAAGTGCGATTGCAAACTCCATAAGTTACCCTTGTTGCGGAGGTGTGATTCATCAATCCCTCATTTAAGCACATGGGGGGAAAGGGACACAACCCCCCTCCCTGACTCACCTGCAATTGTGTCTGATCACACACTGATGGATTGCGCCCGCAGTTTCAAAGGGAGGTGTGATCCTGAAACTGTGGGTAAAATTCCTCTGGAGGAAATAGCCTCACTCCCCCCCCCCATTTTTTTCTGGCGCATGTGACTGCAACCTTAGAGTGGTAATTTGAACTTAGTTCTTTCCTGTTCTAATCATAGAATCAAAGAATCATAAAGCTGGAAGGGGCCATACAGACCACCTACTTCAGCCTCCTGCTCAATGCAGGAGCAGCCTAGAGAATCCCTGACAAGGGTTTATTCAGCCACTGCCAGTGAGGGGGAGCTAGCCGCCTTCCTAGGCAGCTAATTCCACTGCTGAATTACTCTTGCAGTTAAAAAAAATCCCAATATCCATCCGGTACCTTTCCACTCATAATTTAAACCCATTATTGTGAATCCTATCCTTTGCTGCCAACAGGAACAGCTCCAAGCCCTCTTCTAAGTGACAACCTTTCAAATACTTAAAGAGACCAATCATGTCTCCCCTCCCACTTCCTCTTCTCCACTGAACATTCCCAAGTCCCTCAGCCTTTCCATCTTCTGCACCCACTCCATTCTGTCCACATCCTTTTGAAATAAGACCTCCAGAAATGCACATAGTACTCCAGGTGCAGCCTGACCAGTGCGGCGTACAGCAGGACTATGACATCATGTGGTTTGGATGTTATTCCTCTGTTTATACAACCCAAGACTGCAACAGCCTTTTTTGCCCCTTCATCAACTGACTGCTGATATTTAGCTTACAGTCCACCCATACCCCAAGATCTTGTTCACATACTCTGCCACCCAGAAGTGTATTTCCCATCCAGTATGTATGCTTCACATTTTTCTTACCCATCTGGCTATCTTGAGTACATCAACATTTTCTTGTGCTTTGTTTTACTGATATGCACATGTGTTCCTACTATATAAAACTGTACAAAAATAATCTTGATATAGTTGTGTATATAGATACATCAAGAGTGCCTTTTTGCAGTGGTTTCTCCAAGGAGTATGCATTTGGTGTAAATGATATGCCAGGTAAGGAATCATAGAATCATAGAATTGGAAGGGACTTCCAGGGTCATCTAGTCTAACCCCAGGGTCATCTAGTCCAAGGAGTACAATGTGATTTAATTTCAGAAAAGTCTGGTGAAGCATGGCTGAATTGTAGCAATTTACATTATTTGCTTTGCCTGTATTTCCATACTTTGACAGATTTTTGCCCCCACCAAGCATAATTCTTCATTCTGCCAATACAGATTCAATTAAAAAAATTAAGGAATACTCTAGAGGTTGGACTGTCATAAGAAAATAAGAGAAGCCATGTTGGATCAAGCCAGTGGCCCATCCAGTCCTACACTCTGTGTCACTCAGTAGACAAAACCCAGGAGCCATCAGGACATACACCAGTGGGGCCCAAACTCCAGGAGCCTTCCCACTGTTGCCCCCCAAGAATACCAAGAATACAGAGCATCACTGCCCAGAGATAGTGTTCCATCTATACCTTATGGCCACTGATGGACCTCTGTTCCATGTGTTTATGCAATCCCATCTTGAAGCTGTCTGTTTGCCATCTCCACCACTTCCTGAAGCAGTGAATTCCACATGTTAATTACTCTTTAGGTAAAGAAGTACTTGCTTTTATCTGTTTGAAGCCTACCGTTCATTAATTTCATTGGCTGCCCATGGGTTCTTGTATTGCATGAAAGGTAGAGAAGTACTTCTTTCTCTGCCTTCTCTATTCCATGCATAATTTTGTAAACCTCTATCATGTCACCCTTTCATCGTCATTTCTCCAAGCTAAAGAGCCCTAACCTCTTTAACCTTTCCTCATAGGGAAGGTGTTCTATCCCCTTAATCATTTTAATTGCCCTTTTCTGCACATTTTTCAATGCTATATCTTTTTTGAGGTGCGGTGACCAGCACTGTACACAGTATTCCAAATGAGGTTCACCATTGATTTATACAGGGGCATTATGGTACTGGCTGGTTTGTTTTCAGTCCCCTTCTTAATAATCCCCAGCACAGCATTTGCCTTTTTTTATTGCAGTCACACACTGAGTCAACAACTTCAGTGAGTTATCTATCATAACTCCAAAAGGTCTCTCTCCTAGTCAGTTACTGCCAGTTCAGACCCTATTAAGATATATTTAGAGTTAGGATTTTTGGCTCCAATGTGCATTACTTTACACTTGCCCACGTTGAAGCTCAGTTGCCACTTTGATGCCCACTCACCCAGCCTCCACACATCCCTCTGGAGCTCCTCACACTCCTCCCTGGTTCTCACTGCCCTGAACAACTTGGGCTGTGGTTACACAGCTGGGTTAGCATGGTCTGGGCCCATCTCTAATTTCTCCATTTTTTTTTGAAATGGAGAAATTTGATCAGGCATCCCGTCCTTAATCCACTTCACCCCACACTCACCTCATGGAGGACCGATCAGATGGCAGCCACAGAGTGGGAGCTTTTCTTTATTATTTGTCCTTTGAGCATGAACACATGTACTTATGGGAAGTATCACTTCAAACTCCTGGCAGCTGGTGGCCAGTGGGATTGCAGGGGGAGGCTGTTGGGATTTGCAGTGTGGCTGTGAGGGCAGTAGTGTTTTTTTTTAAGTGTGCTTTTTAAAAATTAAATGTTTCAAAAGTTTCAAAGCTGAGGGGAGAGAATGGAGAAGCCTCATTCAGTGTCCTGTGTGCTGACGTTTTTATTTAAAAGCTTGGAGTGAAGCTGGATTCACGGCATCATTCTCAGAGTGCCTTCCTCTCCCTCCCTCTCTGAAAAAAAACTCAGCTTTTCGATAAACCCCTTTCCCAACCACGTGTGCTGCAAAGCTGTAGGCAGAAAACAGCTGAAACACATAGGCGTCTTTCTTTGGAAGGTTTTAAAAGGTTTTTTAAGGAGAAACACATGGGGCAAAGATCTGCTTAGCGCACACCACTAAATTGCAAACTTAGCCACTTCACTGCTTACTCCCAACACCAAATCATTTATGAACAAGTTTAAAAGCACCAGACCTAGTACCAAGCCCTGCGGCACCCCACTGGTTACCACCTTCCACTGTGAAAACTGCCCTTTTATACTCTCTCTGTGTTTCTTGTTAATTAACCAGTTTTTAATCCACAAGAAGTCTTGCCCTCTTATCCCATGATTGCTGAGTTTATTTAGGAGCCTTTGATCTGAAATTTTATCAGAGGCTTTCTGGAAATCTAGGTAAACAACATCAACTGGGTCACCCTTGTCCACATGTTTGTTCACCCCCTCAAAGAACTCTTAAAGGTTAGTGAGACAAGATCTGCCCTTACAGAATCCATGTTGATTCTTCCTCAATAGTTTTTCCTCAATTCTGCCTCAATGTCTTCCTTATGTTGTAGATTCTTCATGCCAAATGTAACAGTCCTGGGACAAACCTCTTGATTTTATGAGGAACAGAATGGTCAGATTGTATCATGGGAAGAGGCTGAAAAACATTCTTGGATAATGGCTCCACTATGATACCCATGTCTCTCTGATATCCTGTGGGAATTTTTGGGAAAGCCTACTCAACACGGACAGAATGGTGACATGTTAGTAACCTTCAGATAGTGCTGTTGCATAATGCATTTTCTGTGTGCCTTTGAAAAGTTCTCAGAAAATACAGCTGATCCAGAATGTGGCCGCCAAGCTGTTCAGAGGGACAGGCTGATCTGATTGTATTACTCCAATCCTGAAAAAACAGAACAAGTTACCGCTTAGTTTCCAGGTCTAATTCAAGATGGTGCTTTTGACCTTTAAATTTAACTTCACTAAAGCAGCCCACATATCACTAAGTCTTTGGTGATAGTCAAGTTCCTCAGTGTTGGCATAATAACATCCCTCCCATGCCGCTTTAAGTCTTTGGTGGGGCACTTGAGGTATACTGCTGCAGCTTCAGATAAGGAATTTCTACAATCTCTCAGCCTTATATCTGGTCAGTTTTCCCTCTGTGCTTGTTTTCCTGTTTAAAATGTTGTTTCCCCCTTTAAACTGTATGGTTGATACAGAAGAAGATGGTCCTGGTACCAGATACCTCCATCCTGGTACCAGATACCCCCACCCTGGGATCTTAGGCAGATGCCATGCTGCATGTTCCCCTGCCATAAAATGAGTGATAGGTGATTACATGGGAAAACTAATTCTCAGCAGCTATTCCAAGAGTATGGAATCCCCTCCCTATGAAATCTTGCTCAGCTCCATCCCACCTAGCTGTCAGATAGTTGTTTGAGATTATCCCTTTCCCATAATTTCCTACTAATTAATGTTATTTAAAAAAATTAATGCATATCTTTGTTGTCTCTACTTGGTCTTCAGATTTACTTATTGTTGATATGATTATTATTGATTCCTGTTGTTTTGCTTGTAGATTACTTATTTTTTTACTGTTTTACTGCAATATGCTCACCTCAGATAAATCACTAATATGCTGTGTTGATCAAGTGAATGGACTGCTCAGAACTTCTCCCTTCCCCTCTCCCCGTCCATCCTGAGCCTCATTGTTTTGAAGTAAATTGTGTTAAATGGGGTTTCTTTCAGTATGTGTGCCTCCACCCCTTTGCAGTTTCTCTCTCTCTGACAAATCAACTTAGACAAACATCCATTGCATTTTTTTCATCCTCCTGCTTCGCTCAACCTGATCCTGAGCATGTCGACTTTGATGTAAGAGGAAAGGCAAGCCTTGATCTCCAATGCACAGAATTCAGATACAAAAACAGATCAGTAGATGATCACTTTAAAGTTACTAGCCGAAGAGCTCTTGTACAAGTGGGGCTTCCTCATAACAGTTCCAATGTTAAGAAGCATGGCAAAGTCATTTGCAAGTTACAAACTGACGAAGCTCTTCAGCTTGCCTGGTTGGAAGACGTGCTGCTCTCTGTAAGGGAATGTTGTCACCAAGAGCAGCCACTGAGACTTGCTTTGGATACCAGACCCGTCTGTCACCAGGATCTTTCTCCACCTTTCTCTATTCATGTGGAAACAACAGAACAACACCCCATGTGATTTTTAAAGATGCACTCATTGTAGCCCGCTGCTTACTGTTCCATTTGTTTCCCAGTGGGTAAAGCCACTCCAAGATGCTCTCTAATCTGGGGGGAGGAGGGAAGGAATCACCCAAAGGATATTTCAGTGTCCTAGGTATTCAGAGAGAGCGCTCTTGGATGCCTTGTTAACTCTTTCGTCAGTTGATTTTGCAGATATGTATATGTTAGTAGAGTCAGCTCAGTCTGACTTGCGTATAAATGGACTGGGTTTTTCAAAATCACATTTTCTCTCTTCTCTTTCAGAACATTTAGATGGTTAGAATTCAATTAAGGCCATTGTAATTAATTTAGCTTGATGTTCACTAATCATATGTATATCCAAGACAACAGGAGCATTCTTGCCTGTTCTATTTATAGCTCCCACCCACTGCATGACAGATTAAAGACAAGCAGTAATCTAATTGCACATATCTGAGCAAAAATCAAATACTAACAAAGATTTCCCCCTCCCTCAAAGCTGCAAGTCAGGCACATTAAAAAAAATGGAGAGTTTAATGCTGAAATCTGCAAGGGGGGGAGAGAGAAAGAGAAAAGAGAGAGAGAGAGAGAGTGCATTGGGGCTGTAATGTGACAAGGAAATTGAATAGGTTCAGAGATAAACAACTCAGTTCTGTCTAAAAGGTCCTCTTTACCGGATCACTGAAAGACTGTATCTGAGTGCCCCATTCCTGCAACTACGTGTGCTTTTAAGGACATTTATTACATTCCGTTGCTTACTCTTTTATTTTAGTTTTGTGCTTCATGCAGTGCAATCCTATGCATATTTATTCAGAAGTGATGCCACAGAGAACAATAGGAATTATATCAAAATAAACAGGTATAGGATTATAGCCTATACTGGTTTTAAAAGGATCTATAAACTTTTGAGGTTATTGTAGCAGAAAGCTGGGGTACTGAAATGCAGACGTATCTTTTCTCTATGGTAAGCACACCTGGATGGATTGATGGATTTGTTTATTCTACTTTCCCCCCCAAAAAGCTCGTAGGTCATCACACTGAGGTCCCATGCTGTCTCTAAGCAAGTCTGCATTTGCTTTGTTTCAGTGATGTTATGTGTCTCTCTGTTGTATGTTCAACTCAGTCACTAAAGCCCTCTCAGCCTCTGTGCCGTGCTGCTAGAAGTGAGCTCTGGCCAGAGCAGAAAGTTGCAGGGGTGGGGTTCTAGCTCAGTAGCACATCATTTGGCTTATATGTAGAAGGCCCTTGGGGGTGGGGGTGGAAAGCACCATCAAGTCACAGCCAGTTTACAGCAACCCTGTTAGGTTTGTTAGGCAGGAGATGAACAGATATAATTTGCCATTGCCTACCCCTTCATAGCAACCATAGACTTCCTTAATGGTCTCCTATCCAACTACTAACCTGAGGGACCCCTTCATCTCTTCAAGACTGGCTCTCTGCCTTGGCCACTAAAAAAAATTAGAGCAAAGAAATTAAATAGTACCAAGAGAATGATTTTAAAAGGTCTTATTGGTTTTAAATACTAGAGGTTGAGATAGTTTTAACGGGTGTTTTATATGTTTTAGTAGAGGTTGAATTTTTCTGTTATATGTTAATGCACAAACTTTCTGAGAGTGTTTTGATATTGTGAAGGCCTGTGGCCACATACAATAAAACAATACTACTACTAAGTACTAACCAGGGTTGACCCTGGTTAGCTTCCAAAATCTGACAAAAACGGTCTAGCCTAGGCCATCCAGGGCAGGGCAGTTAAAAAGGATTCAGATAGCAGGCGATGTGAAAGTTCTCTCCTTGAGATCCTGGAGAGCTGCTGCCAGTCTGGGTAGGCAATAGTGACCTTGATGGACCAGTGGTCTGATTCAGTATAAGGCAGCTTCAGGTGTTCAAGACTTGACTCTCCAGAGGACCCTGTAAAACTTTGCTCCTCCCTACTGGAGTGTTTCCTCTAAAATGAAAATTGTGGTAGTGTTAAGGCAGTGGGTCCTTCCTCAATATTGGAGCCTCTCCCATTTGCCACGCCCCCCCCCCCCGGAACCAGTCTTAAGCAGATACATGCCTCAGGAACCTCTGAATCCAGCCCTTCTCAATCTAGTACTCTAGCTCAGTGTTTTTCAACCTTTTTCGAGCTAAGGCACGTTTCTTTCATTGAAAAAATCCTGCGGCACACCTGACAATATCTCACGGCACAGTGGTTGAAAAACACTGAAATACAAGATAAATGGGTCATTAGTTGCCTCAGCTCAAGTATTAACTATGACAGTATTACAAATACACATAATAGCCACTCAACTTGAAATCGTAAGTTACAGATCCAAAGTGAGCCTCAACGGCGGTTCCCTCCTACCTCAGGCCGGCCACAGAGCTTGCAAGCGGAATCAGCGAGAGAGCACCACTGTTCTTTCTCGCATGCGCAAACGTGTCCCGGAACGTCAGCCCGGAAGGCACATTTCTTTCACTGAAAAAATCCCGCGGCACACCTGACAATATCTCGTGCCGCGGCACAGTGGTTGAAAAACACTGCTCTAGCTACTTATATCAAGTTGGTCCTTATTCCTTAGACTGCACAGCTATTGGGCAGCACTCTCCTGCACTGGCCATGTGCAATACTATGCCTTTTCCATGATTTGCCTTTAATTGCTGAGCACTCACTGCCCCCCCCCCAATATAGTAGAACGTCTTGCATTCCTTTCTGTATCAGCCATAATCTCAGCAAACGCCAGTCTTGAAAAATGCTGGTGCTGAAGAGTTTGCTTATTCACACCTCTTGTTTTTGCTTAGCTGTGCCTGAAATTAAATGCACAAAAATGTGCAGGCAGACAAAAAAAAAATCAGATCCCATGCAAAATCAAATTATTCAGATTTGTTACTTGATGAATAAGATGTCAATTTAAAATGAAAGGAGAATGTATGAAATGCATCTCATTTTTGTTCTGTTGTAAAGGACAGTCCATGTGCTATTTATCAATCGTCTGATACCTCTGGGCAACAATCTAACTTCTAAAAGAACAGACCGTCTCTCCCTCTCTTTACAGTGTGTTTTCCTGTTAAACTTTGGCAATCTTTAATGAAAATGTTAGTGCTTCTGATTCAAAGTAAGAGAGAGAAATTTAATGAAAATTTATGGAATTACACCTGCCTGTGTCCCCAAAACAAAATCGTCTAGGCCTGCTTTTTAGTGTTAGGGCTGCATCCCCCAAACTTCGGACAACCGACAAACTGAGATGCATTTATGGCTGGATTAAAATCAGATACAAGAATTCCTCTTATCCCCCCCCCCCAATATTTTTTAGCAAGGGTAAGAATGTACCCACCCTCATAGGAAGCTCCTCCCTGTGGTGTTCTGAATGAGTTGTTGCTTCAGCTGCGCTTCTTCGTAGTAGGATCATGCAGAGAGGCAACAGGCAGAGCCCTCTGAGGGCTGTTACAGCTCTGCACTGGGAGTGACTGAATGATCAGAATGCACTCAATACAACCAGAGGGTAACTGGAAGAAGGCAAGACCAGAGCATTTGTGCACACAGAGACACTGCAGGAAGCTCTTCCATGTGGGTGTGTGCTTTGGGTTCACAGGAGTTAGTGATTATTTAACCTAGAGCCGGCTTGCTGGCTAGGCAGGATATAAGTCGAAACAAATAAATAAATAAATTCATTCCCATGGCACCTTAGTATGCTTTGGGATACAGTCTGAAAATTCCTGAGCTGAGGACTGTGGTCTTATAGGGGCATCACAAATTTCATTTTATTCTGTTTTAGCAAAACATTTAGCCTTTAAAGTTGTCTTGATGGATGGGTAGAATCCCACTTGCCCATACATGAACCATGACTTGGAGGGACAACTGTATGATCTTGAAGCACTCACAGACACTGCTACCTACAGACTGTGGTAATTTCCATAATGTCACCTTCAAGATACATCACAGAATAACCACAACTGCAGCTGTCATTGGTTTGTAAGCAAGATTATCACTGGCGCAGCTTTGCAAAATACACATTCCGTAAATTCTGAAGGACAACCAAATGGAACCTAAGCAAGCTTAATTAAATAACAGAAATAGATCAGAGCAAACAAATTTCTTAGGAATGGAAGGTAGGATTGATTAAGACTGTCAACTGGAACAGCTACTACTAAAACAAATATTTATGTATGTACATAAATGCTCTCAAATTGCGATCAATTTATGGCAACCTCAGCAAGGGGCTTTCAAGGTAAGTGAGAAACTGAAGTGGTTTGCCATTCCTTCTTCTTGATGGTCCCCCATCCAAAAACTGGCACTGTTAACATCTGAGATCTGATGAGATCATGCTATGCCATACCATTCTACATCCCGAAAGTGAAGATTTAGACATTCCCATTTCCTCTCACTTTAATGAATGAGATGCTACAATGTTCATCTGAAGTTCTTCAGTGCAATCTTAAACACTGACTTCACTGAATTTAAATGGGTGTAGCCAGGCTTAGGAGGGCACATTTAAAGACTCAAAGCTTTTATCCTACAGGATCTGCAAGTGAACTATCCAGAAAACCCTATCGCATGAGGGTAGAGTTACAACCTGACCATAAGCTGTGAATTCAGTGGGACTCACTTCTCAGTATTCATAGTATGACCCCACTACAGTTAGTTACATACACAAGTTCATCATTAAGTTTGGGTCTTTTCTTACATTACAACTTGGAAAACCTGGGTTTGCTATTGAGTATGTGCTTGACATGGAGCCATAGGTAATCTTAGCAGTTTAATGAGTGTACATATGTGTTTAATTTGGCCCCACTGCTGTTCACACTTTAGATTTTCAAGAGTACACTTAAAACATCTTAATGAATATCTTAAAAAATGCAATTTGAGAATCAGTCCTGTAAATAAACAATCACCAGACACCACAAAGAGTTTGTATGTGTTAGCCTGACTGCTTTTTTTATATTATTAATATTTGGGGAATATTAGCTCTTAGCAATATACAGCCGGCTTTACGGGGTCTAGCCAGTGTATACAGGGGTGGCGCTAAACTGAGAATTCTCAGAGACTGACACAGATTCAAGTTAAAGTGTAAAAGATAGATGGTTTACTGGAAGTATAATAAAAGATTTATAAACAATGTTACAGTGTTGTACTGTCATTCACACAGTTATACAGAACTAAGAAAATAGGTAAGAAATACAGAGACGATTGCATGAGCAGGATAAGTGATGGTTTCCGTTGAGGGCGATATTTACCTCTATATGAATCAATGGAATCCGTTGGGAAAACTAGGGGAAGAAGTCTTCGGGAAGAGGACAAAGGATCGTGGTTCTGGACCAGCAGAAAGCCACGTGGTGGACCCCAGTGGTGCACCCAAGGGTCCGTGAGGGAGGAAGGAAGACAGGCAAGGGGCAGGAACTGGAATTAGACTAGAACTAACTGGGACTGGGACTGCCTTGTGATTCTTGGGGAGCAGCTTTTATTGGGAGGTGGTACCTGGGAGGATGGCATGATATGATACCATCTCAGAAGAGCCTATAGATGGTCCGTTCTGTATCCACTAAGGGGGTGCTATAGGAGTGGTCAATATTCAGTTCTACCTGATGGTCAGGGCAGGATGCTGACGTTGGCTGCATCTGGCGCCAGTCCTCTGGATCACAGGAGTGCTGGGCATGGGAACCAATTCTCAGGAAGTACCCCGCTGTCTTCGCACCCAGGTGTGAAGTCCTTTGATGTAGAAATGGTAATGAGGTCTTGCAGGAGGGGGCATAAGCCTGTGTTTGTGCCTGGAGTGCATACCTATATAGAGTTGCTGATAGAGCCTGTAACCTCATGGCTTTGTATATGAGAATGTCTTTGTTCTCTGTGTTAACCTCCCGCCTGGAGGTGGCAACCTCAGAAAATGGTGCTTTGACTCTATAGTGTAGGTGTCTGTCCCCATCTTCCCACTGTTTACCTAGTGTACTTTCATGTCTCACATAACTGGCATCACAGTCCATTCACTGCTTACATAAATCAGTCAGAAAAGTTCATAAAAAGCTGTGCAGCCTTACATATGGGTCTCACCCTAATGCTTTCCAATGCAAGTCATGCAGCTTGGCATGATTTGATTGTTTGGAGTGCAACCTTCTGGCAAATACTTCCAGGTAGTTTCATGCCTGTCACCCACCAAATGGCCTCCCCCCATCTGCTGAGAGAAAGAGGGAGAGGATCCATCTCAGAGGATAAAATGCCAAGCTCTTCTGTCAGGCTGAACAACTCACAACATATATCATCTCTGAAAGCCAGGCAGCTGGGTATGTTTGTCCTGCCTGCTTGGTCATAACTTCATGCACAGATCAAGGCAGACAAGGTAAACAGCAGCAGGGATTGGTTCACTGTAAGGGTTCACAGTGCCACACCCTCCCTCCATGTCCAAGAAGGCAGTGCAAGCAGTTGCAGGGGCTGAGCAGATGAAAAATAGGATAGGATCTACATGGGAAGGAATGGGGGTAAGTTTTGTTTCTCATTTAGATACAACAAAGCTGCACCTATTGAGATGCTTGCTTCTTACATACCAATGAAATGTACAGTCCCTGCCCTTCTCTGTAGCCATCCTATCCCCCTTTTGTTATTACTACAGCACTCTCAGTGTCCATGGCCCTTTTCTAAGTAATATAAGTAACCAGCGCTAAGGAGTTTATGTGTAGACTTTCCCACGGTACGGGTGGGGAAGAGACAACCAAAGGAGGGAAGAAGCATGGGGCAGCAGAGACACCTAGACAAATTTTGCTTCATTTAAGTTTAGTTCATTTAAGGCTCTCTTCTTATCATTTATATCCTGCCTTCCAGTGTTTTGCTCCTAGGGTCATGAAGGGTTAAGGTAAAGTCTTTAGAGAATTATAAATCTGTATTAGAAAAAAAAGGGGGGTTGAGGTCTAGGTCTGACTTAGGGTAGCCAGCCTCCAGATGGGGGCCTGGGGATCTCCTGCTCTTACAACTGATCTCCAGCTGACATAGATCATCTTCCCTGGAGAAAATGGCTACTTTAAAGGGTGGACTCTATGGCATTGTACCATGCTGAGTCCCTTCCCCTTCCCAAACCCCACCCTCTTCTGAATCCACCCCAAAAGTCTCCAGGTATTTCCCAACCCAGACCTGGCAACCCTAGTATGATTAGTAGACTGCAGATGTTTAGATTGACCTTAGGCCAGACTGGACTAGCGGATAGCTGATGTGTACATAAGTTTGTGTTAATTTTCATGTTTAGAAAAGGCTCATGGACCATGCTTTTGAAAGAGCCACCAGTACAATGACAGGTGGTATAAAGTAGGACTGGGCTAGCTGAAAGGATAAGAAGGGTAGATTGAAAGTAGTGCTCTCTGAAGGGCAAAGCTTTGGATCCAGAAAGTGCAGAGAGCTGCAGTAGTTGGGAAGAGCTGAAAAGCAGGAATTGCCGACATCTGAACTCTTCATTGACTGCACTAAAATCCTGGGAGAGCTGCAGTAGCTGGGAAGAGCTGAAGAGCAGAAATGACTGACAGCTGAACTCTTCATTGACTGCACTGAAATCAGCACCCTAGTACAGAGCTGCCCCTCTTCATCTTGCCAGGAGGAAAGGGGAACTGCTCTGAGGGCAATGAACAAGCTTGAAGTCTCATTCAGCTTCTTCACAAGAAGAGTTCCTGCTGTTGCAAGAAGGCCTTCTTGACATCTGGGACTTGGCTCCAGGCTTAAGCCTCAGGAAGAACACACAGTGCTGTCTGTACCTTCTACAAAGTGGATTGTGAGTACGACTCTGCTCTGAGACAATGGTTAGTGAACCAGTACTGAAATCTTTGGGGATGTTTTTCACAGTTGCAGATTTACATCTTGAGTTTATGAACATTACCCTAGACTTTGAAACTGGCCCTTGGGACTCAAGGGGTTACAGTGTGGTGGGGAGTGAGAAGGCATTTGAAGGACGAGAGAATGATAGCATTGCCGAGGGATTCTGAGAGGCAGCTTTTGGTGTAGAGGGAGACAGGGCAGATAAGCTGAAGAGAACAGGAGAGTTTAAGGAAGCAGGGTGTGGTAGTGCTGGATAAAGAAAAGTCACTGGAAGACTGGGAAATGAGGGTGAGAGATCATAGAATAGAATAATAGAATGACAGAGTTGGAGTGGGGGGGGGCATACAGGCCATCTAGTCCAACCCCCTGCTCAGTGCAGGGTCAGCATAGAGCATCCCTGACAAGTGTTTGTCCAGCCACTGCTTAAAGACTGCCAGCGAGGGCAAGCTCACCACCTCACTAGGCAGCTGATTCCACTGTTGCACAACTCTTACTGTAAATTTCCCCCCCTAATATCCAGACAGTACCTTCCCGCCCTTAATTTAAACCCATTATTGTGAGTCCTATCCTCTGCTGCCAACCGGAACAGCTCCCTGCTCTCCCCTAAATGACAGCCCTTCAAATATCATGTCGCTTGCTCTACCTCCTCTTCTCCAGGCTGAACATTCCCAAGTCCCTCAGCCTTTCCTCATAGGGCTTGGTAGATATGGTAATGGCTGCTGGATTACACAGATTAAAAAGGAGTTAGAAGCTTTATAGAGGAAAAATTTATCATTGGCTATTACCTATTGTCTGTGGGCCCTGCTCTTTGGTTCTCGGTTGCATCTGATTGGTTGCTGTTGGAAGCAGGATGCTGGACTAGATGGAACACTAGTCTGCTGTTCTTATATTCTGATGGCAGAAAGTGTGGGGAATGGCTGTGGGGGATGGGGAAACAGCCATGGACAGCTCTGTCGGATGGAATTTGTGTGGGGATGGGGAGCTGTGTAGGGATTTGAGAAGGTGTACATGTTAAAGAGTGGTTTGAACATACATTTGATGCATTCTGAGGTGTTCGTTTTTGGGACAGGGAATGTATGTTCTAACCACTTCTAGCACACACAGTTAGAATGTCTGTCTGTCTGTCTCCAGTATCCATCCATCCTTCCTTCCAGTTTGGTGTAGTGGTTAAGTGCGCGGACTCTAATCTGGGAGAACCGGGGTTGATTCCCCACTCCTCCACTTGCACCTGCTGGATGGCCTTGGGCAAGCCATAGCTCTGTATCAGCTGTTCTCTCAAGGACAGTTGTCTCAGAACTCTCTCAGCCCCACCTACCTCACAGGGTGTCTGTTGTGGGGAGGCGAAGGGAAAGGAGTTTGTAAGCCACTCTGAGACTCCAAGTGAGTGAAGGGCGGGATATAAATCCAATTTCCTCTTCTTCTTCTCTTCTTCCTTCCTTCTGCACTTGTGTTGACCTTTGGGAATCAACTACCAGGAGGTTCTAAAGCAAATGCCAACAAATTGCAGCACTGAGATGAGCTGGCTTTGTCAAGATGATTAAAAAAAACACCTCCTCACCCCTCTGAAGCTGTATTCTTTCAGGAAGCGGCTTGCTCCACTCAGTGCTTTATTTTTTAATATACATTCAGAGACACACACTTCCCACACACAATGGAGCCTTTCCAGAGGAGGAGATTGCAGTGCATATTTTGAGTTCACAGGAACAATAGCGTGTGTTTGGGCACCTAGACTTCATTGTGTACACATGACCTTTCATCATATAAGGAGACAATTAAAACACCTGAGACTCTAAAATATGAAAAGCAGCTACTGTGTATACACAGTAATTTTTTTTTTTGCAAAAAAGAAGCTTTGCTATGGGATAATGGGCTGAGTGCAATGCATATTCAGAAGCTGGAGTTCCCAGTGGATGACTAAACATCCCTTTCCAATAGGAAAAAAAATAGGTCACCCATACAGTAATTTCTTCTCTAAACTCTAAATAGTTTTGTAATTTATTTAAATCATCTAGCACAACACTATCAATTCTACCTTGGAGAGGGGATGATAAAACATATGCTTTGCTTTGAGAAGATCTCAGGTTCAATCCCTGGCCTTGATTGCTAAAAAGTTCTTAGGTGGCTGGTACTGGTAAAGGCCCTTCTCTGCCTGACAGCCTGGAGAGCCATGGCTTTTCAGTGTAGGCACAATGCCGAGCAGGATGGGTCTAAGGCAGCTTCACATATTCATTTTAGCATGTGTTCAGCAACTCAAAGGGATTATGTGTTCTGATGGTACTTGAAAGCCACTATACCATTAGACTACTGCACTGAACAAGCATGCAATTGGTATAACAATGATTAAACTCTCATATATAAATTACTAAATACCATGTGGAGACTAAACATATAAATGGAGTCCACAATAACTCCACAAGGATAGTGTAATCCAACACAGTAGCAGGAAAAACCTTGCAATGACCGGAAATCCACAAGCCGACAATTGAAGATGATAAGAGTATATTATAATTAAAGTTCATGTGCATATATATGACAAGCATCCTAGGTAAATCTTCTCGTTTCATTGTCTTCTTCATAGTATTGCTCAAAGCACGTACATGATGATGTAAGAGATACAATCTACATGAAAAAGTTACATCAGAGCCAAAAAGATAACTATCATTCCTCACAAGACGAAGAACAGAAGGCTTCATATTCGCCCAGGATGGAAAAAAGAGCCAGCACATCTCATCTATTAACATCAAGCTGCTACATCTCAGATACAGGAAACCAAATTTTTGAATATCATGAGAAGTTGAAGGTGGTTTTATTTATTTATTTATTTATTTAAACTATGTCTAAGTTTATTAGCAGTCTTAAATTGTGATTTTAAATCTGGGTTTTTATGTTTTTAATGTATATTATGTATTTTAGCTATGCCATAACCCGCCTTGAACTCTGTAAGGATGGAAGACATCTAATAAATGTTTTAAATAAAATAAAATCTATATACTAATAGCCAAGTGTCCCCTGTACACGTGGATATCTAAATACACACATCAGGAACACTTGGGAGGCAGAGAGATTTTCCTGCACACTTGGGGCAATCCCCAGGTGTGCAGAAAAATCTAAAAACTTTAAAAAACTATACAGAGGATATTTAAATCCCCCCAAAAGTAAAAGAGCGTTCACTGTGCTTGCTCTGGGAACTGTGGCAGGCTGGGTGGCTGAGAGCTGCTCAGGCCTCACTGCCGGTGCCCATGGAGGAGGGGAGATTGATGGGCCTAGCAGCTGAGAGCCGCTCAGGCCTCGCCAGCGGTGCCTGGGGGGGAGATCGGCGGGCCTGGCAGCTGAAAGCCACTCAGGCCTTGCTACTGGTACCGGAAGGATGAGAAGGATTGGCAGGCCCAGGCCTCACTGTCGGTGCCAGAGGGTGGGGGAGAAGGCTCACCTGCGGGTGCTTCCTCCTCCTCCTCAATGTGGAGCTCCTTCTCTCCCCCCCACACGAGTATCACAGGTCCCCACTTCTTGTAAATATATAAAGATCTGAAGAATGTTTGTCATAAAAATTCTTAAAGCCTAAGGGCAATTCTGGAAAATAAAATTCAAGTTAGTTGTAGGCTACTAAAACTAGTCTATTTTAAATATGCCTTACCTGCACTGATATATCTGCTTTGTAGAGAAAAGAACATCTGCTGTTATGTGTGATAAATGTAACCAATTGTGCTATCTTGGTAAGCAAAACATGACATTTGATTAGAAATGATAGGTATACACATTTTCCTATGTGGAATAATATCTCTGCAGGAAAATATGATGTGGCTCCTTGAAGAACCAACTTCAGCACTTACTTTGAGGCAAGGCTTTGACCTGCAGTTTGGACCTGATTATGGAAACAGTATCTTCCATGTCAAACATTAGTTGATATTTGTTTCCTTCACTGCATATACATGTTGATTAATAAAGAATCAGTGTTCTAATGGCTACCACAATAAGCATCTCAGAATCTTAGGGTGGATTAGAGCAAAGGCTGGAATGTAACCTCCATATGCCAAAGGCTGGAATGTAACCTCCATATGCAAAGGCTGTGTACTTCAGAATGCCATGTCCCTGTGGCTCAGAATGGGAGCAGCTGCACCCTTTGTGTGATGTTTGTTGGTTTCTCAAAAATGTCTGGTTGGGCACTATAGAAAATAGAATGGTGGAATAGATGGGTGCGCAGTGTGCCAAGGTCATAGTTTGTTTATTTATTTATTTATTTATTGCATTTATAGCCCACCCTCCCAGCCATAGCCAGCTCAGGGGAGCTTACAACAAGATAAAATAACAATAAATAGTTTAGTGATCATAGTATAGTTCACCTAGGGTGCCAAAAAACCTTAGGCCAGCCTTGGATGGGTCACTATACAAAGTAAATTTGGATGTGTGGGTCATGCCACATACTGAAAAGATTGGAAACAAGTGGTTTAAAAGCTACTAGCTCAGATCTAATGGTTCAATCAAAAATGGCGGGAATGAAAATAAATTATCAGAATACAAAAATGATTATGAAAAATATGACATTGAAACAGAGACTTGAAATAGCACAGTTAACTGGATTTCAACTGGAAAAGAAAGTCAAATATTTGGGTATTGAAATTACAGCAAAATGTAGCTCCTTGATGAAAGATAATTATAATAAAGTGTTACAAGATATTAAAAAAGACAGAGAAATGCTAAAAGCTGCAAGTATCACTAATAGGCAGAATAGCAATTTTGAAAATGAACATTTTACCATGTATGATGTTTTTATTCCAGACCTTGCCAATATATATTAAACAAAACTTCTTTGATGAATTGAATAAACTGACACATTTTATATGGCAAGGGGAAAAGCCAAGAATCAAATTGAAAGCTCTGCAGGATGTGAAAGATAATGATGGATTTGGAGTACCAGACTGGAAGAATTATTATACGGCAGCAAGTTTAGTTTGGTTGAGAGAATGGATTTTAGTTGAAGATCATAGGCTTTAGAAGGACACGACTTAAAACTGGGATGGCACACGTTTTTATGGTATGGGAAAGCTTCTGGACATAAATATTTTAAAAATCATATGATAAGAAGATCATTACTGACAACATGGGAAAAGATCCGTTCGCTGATATACATTAAAATCCCAAGATGGGTATCTCCAGTGGAAGCCTGTTCTCAACCAACTTTGGCTTCAAAACAAGCAGTTATTAGATACGCAGAATTGTTAAGATGATGGAAATAATTTAAAATCTTAGGAAGAATTAAAGAAAAGGGAAATAAACTTAGATTGGTGGACTAGAGTGCAAGAGGAATCTAGATATAGTAAGGATAAACAGACTGATGGATTCTATTCAGAACAATGTATATTTGAAAAATTACTATGTACCTCAAGAGAGAAACTTATTAAGAAAATGTATGGTATGCTGATGCAACTGAAAATGCAGGATGAAATAGTTAAAGAATGTATAGTTAGATGGATGCAAAATGTGGGGTATAACATAGACTTGTCACAGTGGAGTAAAATATGGAAAGGGAATATTAAGTTGACTAAATCCAGGACTATTTTTGGGCAGGAACGCACAGGAACGGAGTTCTGGCTGGCTTTTAAGTTGGCCATGCCTACAGCCTCCCCCCCCTCAGGTTCCCCAGGTGCCTCACAAGCTGCGGGGTGCCCGGGAAAGCCAAGCTGATCCAGGGAGGGAAAGCAGTTTAAACTGCCTTCCTTCCCTCAGGTTCCCCATGCACACCACAAGCAGCAGGGCACCTGGGGAAGCTGATCCTGGGAGGGAGCTGCACTGTCAGGGGTATGGCCTAATATGCTAATGAGTTTCTGCTGTTGGGTGTGGCCTATTATGCAAATGAATTCCTGCTGGGCTTTTTCTACAAAAAAGCTCTGACTAAATCTATTTCATTCAAAGAAAACTTATATAAAATGTTCTATAGATTGCATCTAACCCCAGAGAGGTTAGCTAAAATGTATAAAAACTTGAGTAATAGATGTTGGAAATGTAACAGTCATGTTGGTTAATACTACCATATGTGGTGGACATGTAAAAAGGTTCATAAATATTTGATTGAATTATATGCTTTCTTACAGTCAGTCATGAATATTACAATACCTTTCAAGCCAGAGATATTTCTGTTAAACTGTTTACCAGATGACTTAGATAAGAACCATAGATACTTTATTTTACATGTTATAACAGCAGCCAGAATTTCAATCGCAATGACATGGAGGACACTGAAGATCCCAGTGTTGTATGAGTTGATATTGAAGATTATGGAATGTACTGAAATGGACAGATTGACAAATATATTAAAAGGAAAAATGGAAGAAGAATTTATGGGACTTTGGAGGATGTTTTATACCTGATTAAAACTTAAGTGCTGAAAAAATAAGAATGATAGATGGAGTAGTTGTGAAGTTATAATGAGAAGATTTGCATGCAGAATGTTAAATTGGGATGGATGGATGGATGGATGGATGGATGGATGGATGGATGGATGGATAGATAGATAGATAGATAGATCTGTATCTTTTCTTTTCCCCTTCTTTCCCCTTTCCCTTCTTCTGTATATAAACTAATAAAATACTTTAAAAAGAAAATGTCTTGTTTACAGGGTGGAGCTTAAGCCTGATTTCCCCTAAGTACACTTTCTTTGATGAAATAAGCAGCCTTGAAATCAAATGGGACTGACTTGCCGTGTGCATGGATTTAAGATTGGGAACTAAGTTAAAGCTTCACTAGACACCACAACAGACTCAGAGCCAGCACTGCTCCATGCCTCTTCCTTACCATGTCTCAGTAAACCCATCTTTGCCTCACTGACTTTTAAATTAATTATTAAAATTTAATAATTTGTTATTAATTTATTGATGTTAAGATGTTTATATCCTGCCTTATCTCCTTAGACTCAAAAAGCCTAACAAAACTACAAGTTGAAAAAACATGAAAACAATACAAGCACCCTGTGCCTGTGAAGACCTGCCTCCTGCAGACCTAAGTGCGGTGGAGGATCAGTCCCCAGCTCCAGAGGAGCCTCCACCTGAACCATAGGAGGCTCAAGCAAGCACCAGCAGCAGCTGACCACAGCCAAGCTCAAGCCCACCTGATTCACCTCCTCAGGTGGAACGGCTAAGGTCACGATCCAGGCAAGACTTAGCTGCTAGGAGAAAAAAGGCACGCATGCGTAGTCGCAGATCACTCAGCCCTGAGTTTCAGAGGGAGCAGGGACCTCACTGCCAGCTGCTAACAAGCACAGGAAGTGGCTGGGTATTTAGGCACAGCACAAAGACCCACAACTTGTGCTAGCAACAAGTCATTCTGGCTAAGCTCTGCACCTGCTCGGCTCACATCAGCTAAGCCTGATTTTGGACCTTCTGGCTCATGACTCCGGCTCTGTCTGACTTCGGCTTTTGGTTGACTCCTTGAACTGGTTTGCTCGTGAGTTTCCCTCTCTGACCTCGGCTTGGACTGACTCTGCTTTCGGCTTGTGTTTTGGACTTGGTAATTCATTCCTGATTTGGCTTGACTTTGGACTGTCTTTGACTTTGACTCGGCTCCTGACCTACTGGCACCCAGCCCGTGACACACCCATCAACATGATAAAAACACAGCCAGATTTGTCAAAACCATATATCCTCCACCTTGCATGCAGACAGTAAAGTGCAGTATTCTTTGTTTTTCTTTTCTTCATTTGAAGCTGACAGCTTTCACACTTTTATCATAGTGATGTTACATGTTCTTTTGGGGGTCAGATTATATACCCCAATCTATGGGATATATACACATGAAACAGCAGTTTTGCAGAAGTAACATAAGGTGGTCTGGGTCCACTCAGTGTTTGCGTAAGAGACCTTCTGGGAATCACACGTCATTAGACCTCATCTTAAGAAGCCATAATTGAATATGGGAGATGTGGAGTATTATCAGCTTTTGGGGGCAGTGTGATTGAGCAGGTGGTTGCAGAGCAACTGAATGCCTCTCTGGATGAAATGTCTGCCCTTGACCCATTTCAATCTGGCTTCAGACCAGGTCTTCAGACTGAAATAGCATTACTGGCCTTGATGGTTGATCTTCAGCTACAGCTAGATAAGGCAATCCATTGCAGCTGATAATGTTAAACCTACAAGTGATATTTCATGCAATCAACCATAATATTTTGGTGGGGCAACTGCAATCAGTGATTGGGGTAAAAGGAACTACTGTCCATTGATTTTGTTTTTTCTTGCTGATGGAAAGTAAAGTTTCTGTTGGAGAGGAAAAGTAAGCTAGTTGGGATACTGTATGGGGTACTTCAAAGATTGATTTTATCCCCAGTGCTCTTCTACATGCAAGACCTTTAGACAAGATTACCTGGCGCTTCAGAGTGGGTTGTCACCAATATGTGGATGATGCTCCTCATTCACTTCCCTCCCTCAGAGACAAGATTTTCCTCCTTTTTTCTGTCCCTTCACTGATTGAGCAGCCCTGGTGAGGTATTTTCTTCTCTCCTGAAGAAACTTTGGCTGTCTCACCCTGTCATTAAGATATATTTTGGCTATTTGCTTGGTTCAGGAACCTGAGAAAAGGAATAGGATCACCCATTAACTTAAACCCTTGAAAATGGCAATTGAGATGCTTTAAAATTAAAATAACAAAAGCTTTTATTTAACATCAAGGGAAAAGGTCAGGTGAAATCAGGGGCTGAAAATACTGAGGTAAAACTAGTACAAGCACGGACTTTTGTTATTATATATCAGGCTAATGAAAGGTTCTTAAATTATTCACAGTCACTTAGTTGTTTATGTTGAGAGGCTTATGTTCCCATAAGTATTTTCCCAAACATTCTAATACACTTTATTTGTATAATCACTTACTCTTTTGGTGCCCAGAAGACTGGTACCTTCTTCCCAGTACCCAAACTCCTTCTTCTGGAACACCAGTACTCTTCTTGAGTTGTTAAGTGACTTTTAAGGTCTCTAAAGGCAGTTTCTAATCACACCAGATGCGAGATCTCTGTACTCCTCAGAGATAACTCACCCTTTTTGACTGAGTTGGAAATCTTCTCTCTCTGGAAGATCTATCCCCTTTCCTTTTGGCCTGGATGGGAGTCTTCTTTACTACCCAAACTTGCTTGCCTAACTCTCCCCCAGTTCTCTGTGCTCAAATTGCTCTCAGCTGCTTCTGAATTCAGACAGCATTCAGTCAAGGTAGAAATCTCTTTCAGCACTAAACCCTTTTTCTGTCAGGGCTATACTCAGACAGTCTCAGTACACATCTCTTCTCAATTAAGGCAGGAATCCAACTGAATCACCTCAGCATCCAACTCTCTCAAGACCTTTGTTTTGTTTTGTTTTTTGCTCAGCTGATGCTAACCAATCAGGTTGCTTAGAGCAGCCTGTCACTCGGGGCTCTCTGGCTCTGTGAAGAATTAGCCCTTCGCAGTCCTTTAGTTGTTAGTACAGTGCTTCTAAGCCTCTAAAAAGTACAGTTCATCACAGATACCCAGCTTTATATTTTGCCAACTTTGAGAGGCAGCAGTGATCATCAGAGTCTTGAGTCTTTAATCAAGTGGCTAAAAGTAAACAAGCAAACTAAAGTTTAATCCAGAAAAGTTGGAAATGATAGTGGTTGGAAAGAAAGAGTGCTTTGGCTGGTGTTGATTTACTAGACCTAGATGGAGTTCAATTCTCCTTAGTAAATCAAAGTAAGATCTTGGGGGGAGCTGCTGTTGGACCCAGGCTTGTTGATGGATGAACAGGTAAGTGCCTGAACTGATGGACTCTTTAGGGGTCTGGAGGGCTCTCCAGTACCTTGGGTTCCCCTGGAGAGGGACCCAATCCAAGCAGCTTGAATTGAGCTCCTCGCATGTGGCAATAGTGAGTTGTAGCCCAGTTTTGCTTCGACTGACAAGATCATCAAGAGCCTCCATGACAGTTTCACAGAGGTGAAGCTGTAGCTCCCCTGTAGTGCTGGGGCTCCCTTCTTTCTACTTCTGCACTCTCAGCTAAGGCAAACCTTGTGAGTACTCCTACCTGCAGAGCAATTTGTAGATTCTCTAATCTTTTTTTTTAGCTTTTTAAATCTTAAATTACCATCACAAGAGAGGAGGAAGTTCCCCATCCCCCTCTTCCTTCAGCGGCTTCTCAAAGACCATTCAGACTCTTAAAAAACGATCTGGTGGGCTCCTTAAAGGAACGGAGTCTTTGAATTTTGAAATACTTCCCCCTTTATGTGTCACACTTGTGGATTTACCTACTTTCTGAACTGACTGAATACACAATTCACTTACCTTGGATATTGGAGTTTTTATGGTTCTTGAAGACTTTGGAATATCTTTAAATACTTTTCCTTCTTTTGTGTGGAATAACCTTCATGGTCTGATTCTTTTGGGATCATACTGGACTGAGCTAATCTCTAAACTTGTCTTTTACCTATGGACTGGCTTTATGGGAACAAAAAAGATTGCTTCAGTTGAAATTTCTGAAACTTGGAAACTAAAATGGATTCTCCCTCTCTCCTCCCATAACAACTCTATTGTGAAAGATAAGAGTTTGTTTGGCTTCGCTTTAACTTCGTGTTCTTAAACAACTGATAACTCCCTCTACTGTGTTGTTTCTGTATGACTTCACAACCTGACTTTGAAACAGCAGTTTTGAAAACACTTCAGTGAGCCTCTTGTATGAGCATACTCCTGGAAAATGCATGACTCAGATAGACTGCAGATTTCTTCAGAGGCTTTACTCACAGACCCAATATTTATGGATCTTGATTTTATTCAACTTTCAGTAAAGGATATTTTGAAAATTTTTCAAATGGCAGTTAAAACAGCACTCCATAAAAGCTTTCAATCGGATCAACTTGGAAATATATATTTCAACCAGCAGACTATTCTTGAGGAAGAGGACCAACAGACAACAATTGATGTGGAACAAGAGGAAGAAAAGATACTGGACTGTGTTGAGGGAACCTTGGATATTGACAATCAATTTGGAAGATCCTACAGAAATAAATGGTCATTTTTGAAATTGAAGACTTCTTTGAATGAACAACTCAGACCCTACCAAGGAAACACTTTCAATGAGGCCTCTGAAATAAATGCAATTTCTTTGTTTTTGACAATCCCAGAAACTCTCGACATTTGAAATTGCAACTCAGTTTCATGATGGGCTACAAATTGTTATTTTGGGAGAACTTTAACATACATGCAGATAAAAGACATCGTATTAAAACTGTGAGACTTATTGCTAGAAACCAGATGATTAAAAATAACAAGAAGAGAAAATTTTAAATTGGACAATTAGGGAGACTTTTTAAGGATTTCTTGAGACCTTAACTTGTATTGAGAATACCCCATATCTTTTGATGGTCTTATAATGGAGGCTTGATAAATGGAGGGCAGATTTTTATATAATGTTAATACATTATCCAGTCTTAAAGAAGTTTGAACTTGGGTTGATCCCACATATAATATTTGAGACCATATATTAAAAAAATTCATTTTATTTTATACCAACTTTAGATTTGTTGGCCCAACTACTAATATCAAGGTTTGTATTGTTTATAGTATAGCTTTTAGTGAGGGAAGAAATAAAAATAAAAACTTACTAAATAGTATAGATAGATGAAGTCCTCTTTATTTGTTTAAATATAACAACATAGAAAACTTCTATATCATGGGGTCAAAAGAGACACGCAATTTACATATTATTCTTTGACTTGTATGGAATTAAACATGATTTTGTATTTTCTTTTGCAATATGACAAAAAACACATACTGATTCTAGATAAACTAATTATCCTAGAGGGTGTTAGAAGTAACAAGCAGATATTGTGATAATGTCAACCTTTTCCCAGTTTTGTTGATTTGTTGTCATCCGTGTGTTCGTGTGTTTTCTTTGTATGTGAAACTTAGTAAAACCTACTTTAAAAAAATTGCAGTGCCCACTATATTCCCATGAGTCTGTTATGCTTTTCAGAAAGCCTTCTCCTTGTGGTTCCCTCTCTTGGGATTGTCCATATGGCAACAGCTAGATCATGAGCTCCTCCATGGTAGGTACCATCCACTGGAATGGCCTTCTAGAGTGGGTGTGGAGGGCACCTTCGCTGGCTGCATTTAGGAATGCCTGAAAGACAGTTGTATTTGGTGGAGGGTTAACTACATAGGCCAGTTTGGCTGTGGTTTTTATCTTCATGTTTGTTTTGAATCTGTGCAGTTCTTTTTAATTTCTCTGTGTTTTTAATCATTGTTTTCATTTGTATTGGTTTTTAAATTTTGTTTTTATTTTGCATGTTTGTTTTTGTTAGTCAGTATACATTTTTGTGCTATTGTTGTGACCCATGTTCAGTGTAAAGAACAAAGCAGAAGATAAATGCTCTAAACTAATCAATCAATAAAAGTATACCACCTTGAAGTACTTGTTCTTTGGCATAGGTTGCTTTCTTCCTCATTTCCACATCCACTCCCCTGGCTTTAATTTTCTGTCAGTCAATGTTAGATTGTCAGCCTGAAGGCAGGGAATTGTCTTTTTTAAAATGCATAGAATTTTAGTCATTTTTATCAGTAAAGGTATGATGGTAATGATGATGACAGCACAGGGATATCACATCATACATTCATAAGTATATGCTGTATTTAACTGAATGTTATAAAGAAGAGGGAGCAATGTCAGCTCCATTTCTTAAATAAGATCTAGTCGAGCCCTTGGGTTAGATCCAGCTTGTGCTAGAAATAGGGTTGCCAGCTTTGGCTGAGAAAGTCCTGGTGAGTTGGGGACTGGAGACTGTGGAGAGTGGGGTTTGAGGAAGGGAGGGACTTCAGCAGGATATAATCCCATAGAGACCAGCTTCCAAAGGAGCCATTCTCTCCAGGGAACTCATCTCTGTCATCTGGAGACCAGTTGTAATTTCAGGAGAACTCCAGCCATTGTCTAGAGATTGGCAACCCTAGCTGGAGCTCTTGCATCAGTGGAAACACAAGAAAAAGCCTATATACCTGCTTGCTCTGTCAGACTTATTGTATTCCTCACTACCATTTCTGCTTGTGCAAGATCTTATGAACCAATTTCTGGGCACTATAATCTGTAGGAAGAAAAGTTCTAAATGATGCACAAGATCTTGTACAAATGGAACTTTGCTAAGTCCCTTTATAGTTTTGTTGTTGTTGTAGTTGTTGTTTTGCACATCTCTATAGCCAAGCTCTTATTTCCCTTAGTTTGTATTTTCAACACTTGTTTCTTATTCTAACTGCCTTCTGAACCCAGCCAGAAAGCAGAGCTAGGGATTCAGTTTAGACCAAGGAAAAGAAGAAGGCCATTATAAAACAGGCCTGGGACCAAGGTCTATGTTAGTCACACAATGCTGACTTAAAAAAAATTAATTTGTTGTTTATTAGAAGTGAGGGGTTCTTGTTTTGTTTGTTTGTTAATTACAAACTCTACAATTTCTTTTCCAATCTCTCAACCAATTCCTTGGTTTTGGATATTCCCTGTGTCTCCTTTCCTCCTCTAATCTGCTAATACCTAGAATTTTCTCCTCTCCTCCTCCCCTTTATTGTACAACTTCTGATTATGTGGAATTATCATTATAGGATGAGTGAACAAGTGCATTTATAAGCAAAAGGATAAGACATCAACCCTGAAACAGCAATGTCAACACTGATTGCAGCTGTTACAAGAACACAGCAAGGGGAGGCTATGTTGATCTCTGGAGTGCTGTCAGTCATCAGAGAGCTCTAGGAAGGTCTTGCAGATGGTATGAAATTTCCCGAAGGCAGCAATCCCATGTACACTTTGAAGTAAACTTCACTGGGTTCAATGGAACCTCCGTCATGCATCGCATTGGGCTGTAAGTCATTTCTTTCAAGTCACCTTCTTTTTGGAGCATCGCTGAGCAAACCACTTAACTAGAAAGCTCTTTATGCTTACATCAGATATATATCTGAGATGCAGGCTGTGAGTCATCTGGAATCACCAGTTTGGTCTTCAGATCTAATTCCAGTGAAGTAGAGGAAGGGAGAGTAGGGTTGCCAGGTCTGGGTTGGAAAATACCTGGAGATTTTGGGGATGCATCCAGGAGAGGGTGGGGTTTGGAGAGGGGAGGGGCCTCGGCATGCTACAAGGCTATAGAGTCCACCCTTCAAAGCAGCCATTTTCTCCAAGGGAGCTGATCTCTGTCAGCTGGAGATCAATTGTAAAAGCGGGAGATCTCCAGGCCCCACCTGGAGGCTGGCAACCCTAGGGGGGGATATGTCAAACCTGTGGTTCTGTCTTCCTGTTACCAAATTTCCATACTGACGTTTGGGGAAGCAGTCAAAAGGATTAATCCAGCTGAGCAAAACCTCCACTACAGGAGCAATTGATACAAAGAAAATGGCATATAAAGAAGAACATAGGGTGGAACTCAATTGCTGGGGTGGAAAAAACATTTACCAGTTGTGTTAATTTGGTCCCCTTGAGCAAGAGGCTTCTGTTGATCTTAGGGTTCTCACCCCAGTAGGAAAATGCAGACTTCAAAGTGTTACTGATATGAATTAAACTGTTTATTGAAAAACACTATTGCATAATACACTACAAGAGAAATTGCAAACTGAATACATGAAAAGGGTATGGATACAAAATACGAGAGCAAACTTCATGCATATTAGCCAATCTATATCAAAATGTTAAACCACTAATTGCCACCCTACCACCCTTCTGTCCTTCTAGTTTTAGCTCAGTGTCTTAGCAAGCAAGTTGATGCAGTTTCATAGCTCCCTATCCAAGGATCCAGGAAGGCTGCAGAGACAGGATCCTTACAGGCTTCTGAGCCTCTCAGACCTCTGAGAATTAGGAGTGGGGAGGGAAGAGGACAGCAGTTTGGGGCCTGGAACTACAACACAGGCCTGTCCAGGCCCAGAGTTCCTTGACCCTTTGAAAGGAAAACCTTTAAAAGTGTACTCCTTCCCTATGGGAAAAACAAAAACTACAAGAATAAAGACTAAAACTCTTTAAAAAATTAAGGAAAAAAATTCAAACTAACAAGTGACCAGACCTCAGGGAGTCTTAAGTCCCAGAAATAGGAAGGTAACAAGGTTGGGTCCACAAACAAGTGGATCCCAAGATGCTAAAAGCCACACTCAACTGAGGCCTTTATACCTTTTGATTGAACAAGGGTGTTACCAAGATGGTTCTCACACCTGTAGGATGGAGATAAGAGGTGTGGACATGTAACCCTCTCATTCATTCTTTACTTTGGTACCTTAGGGATCAACTATCCCTCTCCCATAAAATCTTTCCAGTATTCCAAAACAATACACCAGTTTGAGTTCTTACTATCAGTCATAAGACTGATCTTGTTTCTAAGAGTTGCAGGTGTTCATCAGATGAGTGTTTGTCAGTCTTCTTGCTTGGTCAGCAATCAGCAGTACATTCAGGGTCTTTCCAATGACAAGTTTCAGGCTGGGGTTTAAGGAAAGGTACTCTTGAATAATATGAATGTGCATGCTAACAGTTGGGGGGGGGGGGGCTTCCACCCTTATATGTGAAACCCAGTCCTGCACTGTCTGGTTCTCATGGCATCTCAGCAGCTGCTTAGCTTAGCTGACAAAGTTAATATCCCAGTCAACATGCCAATTTCTGGGGTCATTCAGCTGAGTCCATAAATTTTCCCAAAGATTGTGTGCAATCACACACAAAAAAGGATCAAAAATCCAGCAATCCATGCTTTTCTTCACCCCATAGTATCATGTAGGGTCAAACATCATTGAGGTCCTCTGGTCACAGAGGTCTTCTGTTGTTCATATGAACAAGCTTGGACAGGTTTTAAGTGAGCAAGTTGCCCCCACTTACAAAAGTTTTCTTTTAATACTAAGAGGTGCTTTCTCAGTGTTTACAGCTACTGGCAGTTAGATGTTCCTCATGGAATGCAAACAATCACTCGGTGCTGTACTGCTGTAGTCTTACCAAAAGCCGCAATTTCTGATGGCAAACTACGCAGAAAAGTCAAGATCTGAAATCCATTTTGTTCAAACGTGGAGGCTGTAACTAGGCCAACTCAGGACCAAAAAGGTACCAGATTCATAAGTGGCTCTGGATGCTGATGCAGCCAAAGGTGTTAATGATCAGAGAAGTTGGACCCAATTAGAAGAATAACAACGGAGAAACTCTTGGGACCAGGACCTGAGAATGACCTTGCAAAGGCCAGACTGTCCAAGGTTATGCACTCTAATTGGCACGGGAAGCCTGGTTTCTTTGCTAGCTGCAAATGCCACATGGGTTGTAGCCAGGAACATGAAGAATTTGAAAAACAGAATGAGAATGGATTAGTGTGATATTCTTTGTTTCTTAAGCAACAAAAGCCTCCTGACTTCCTTTGCCAGGCCATATTGCTTCATTGTCCATTACTTGGACATAAGCCTCCCCTCTAGTGAGCTGATCCAGTTTACACCGTCTTGGCTTCAGCGATGCTGTAGCCTCAGATGCTCCCAGACCATTCTCTACATCCCTACTGTATTTAAAAAAATTCTTTCATACTGAAAAATGTGGTCCATATATAATCCATAAGCATGACTGCAAATATGTAAAATACACTGATGTGCCAAAAAAATCCATTTTCACATAATGTGATCCTAGATGTAATATGATCATCACAACAGAAATAAGTGCAAATGTGCACTATTCATATATTTCATTTACAACCTGCCCTTCTTGTTGAGACTGGGAAGTTCTGGCTAAAACCCACTAAAACAAATGGGATCTGAGCAAAAAACAGTGTGTATCTGTTCTACTCGTTCACTTCAAAGGAGTTTGTGCAAGAGAGCTTCCAGGCAGACTGTGCCTTTGGCAAACGAACTCAGCCAAAGGACTACCAAATATAAGGATGGGATTTTATGGCTGGATTGCAGATCTTCTTCCAAGGTTTCTGGGGCACTGTAGAAAGGTTATAACCCACTGTATTCATGTAACAGCCCTACAAGGTAGGCTATTTTGAGAGAGTGGTTTGTCTAGATCCTAATGGCTAAGCATTTAAGCAACATCACCCTTGTCTGCTTTCAACCCTCTGTCTGCCACTTCACTCACTAAGCAAATTAGTGAAGATCAGGGCCCTTTGCAAGTCTGGCTCTTAATTTTCTTCTTGTACGTTAATGTGGTATTAATTATCCAGAGCTCTGGCACTCCACACTCTATTGGTTTGTATTAAGGACATGCTTTGGTGGGGAGCAGTGTAAAGGAGGCTCTAGGCCAACATAGGACAGCTTGAGAAAGTATTATGAGACCTCACACAAACCCCAACACCTCCAGCAGTCAGGTGGATGCCATGAAAATCAAGGCACTCTCTGCAATAGCAACCATTCTGTGGAATGGCTTCCCTTTGGCTGGGGTCCACCCTATTACTTTTCAAGTACCGGGGGGGGGGACTTTAAAAATTTCTCAGGCGTTTTAAACTGTAGATCCTCAACCTTTTAAAGCTTATGGTCACCTTTCGACTTCTAGGACAGTGGGACATGCACAGTCACAAGAGTCACACAGTGAAGATCCTAGTATTATGGTAGCAGCTGCCGCCAAAGCAACATTTTTAAAAAATCTGCATAGACAATCAAATATCCAGTGGCCAGTCAGAAGCCCTGCTGTGCAAAAGCCCCTCCTGGCCCTGCCCACTTTATAAAACATTTGACCGGGGCCAGAAAAGGTGTCGGCAGGCACCATGGTGACCACCCTGCTGTAAATTTTAATCCCTCCTATAGTTTTACTGAACTTGGCTGCTACTTTCCTTTTTAAACTTTTGCTCTTGCCTTTTTACACTGTTCTTATGCTGTTTCTACTTTTAGCTTGAAACTGCTGCTTTCAGCGTTTTGTTGTCCTTTCTAAGAATTGCTGAACACTCTATGGTTTTACCATTGGCCACCGCCAATGACAACTCCCCATCTCCTGCTGGTTGCCAGGCCTAGCAACCCTGCATGACTGTACTACATTTTAGCTAGTAATATGGCTACACCTTCCCGAATTGATATGAATGGCAGCATCTCTTCTGCTTATTACTGCAAATCATAAAGAACATTATTACGTTTTGCATCCTTATCCTGGAGCCAAGGCTGGCTGTGGACCTTATTCCTTCTGTCACTTCATCAAACAACTGATGCACTGCAACTTTCCACCAGTAGTGGGAGCTCCTAAGAAAAGAGGAGCCGACTTCTATTGTCACAGGACTTGCCCCCTGGACTGGAACCTAACTGGTATTTTAAAAAAAATTCTCATATCTTAAAGAACCCTTTAATCAATTTAATTATTGTTCACAACAGTCACATGTTTTCTCACCCTGTTAGAGACAGGAATAGTTTTATATTTGTTTTCATTCTAAAAGCATCATTCATTTTCATTATATTAATCATTTCAGATGTTCCTTGTTATTATACTATTTTGTGTTTCCATTTACTTCAATGGGAAGCACTTCCAGCTGTCACTTTCTGGTTTTCCATCCCATTTGGTTGAAATTTTCAGAGACAGTTCTCTTTGTCCAAGGGATTCTCTTGGCCAAATAGCAGACAAATAGGAGAACGGGTTTCAGTGCTGTAGAATTAAAGGCAAAACACATGGAAACAAATGCCATTCATTCCTTTGCTGTTATCTCTATGCATATTCATTACCCTAATGCATGCAATGAATTGTGGGGGTGGGGGTGTTTTCCCCCCCATCAATTTAGAAATTAATCTACATCTCTTGGTCTCTCTCCTTCATGCACTGCAGAATAAGTATTAGAAATAGTACTGAATGACCAAGGGGCTCAAAGGTGTGATATTTTGGGCACTGTTTATGCAAATTATGATGCCTTATCTTTTCCTGTTTCTATCCCATTTTTAAAATCTCTCAAGGAGTTGAAAAATATTCAGTAGTTGAAAGCACCATTCTTCGGGGTTGGGGGGGGTATTTAGAGCCCTACCATCTTAAACCACAGCCAAGCCACTCTTAAAAGAGAAATATCAAGAAGCATCACCAGAGAATATTGTATGGAAATTGAAAACAGTGGTCACCATTTCTTGTGTTGTCTTACCTCTGATTTGCCAGGAAAAATAGAGTTTCTAACTGAGGTCAGGGGAGTTGATGAGACTGATAATGTTCTTCCTGTTTGACTGTAATACATTTACAATGCCATCCTAAGCAGAGATATACCCTTTTACTTCAATGGACTTAGAAGGGTGTAGCTCTGCTTAGGGGGGTAGTATTAAATCAGTTACAGTGGCCAGGTTTGCTCACCAGCTGTGTCAGGTAGATGATCCCTATTATATTTTGTTGCTATTTTATATTGCATAATTCACGTTTTGGGTTGTATGTTGTTTTAGTGTTATGGCTTCTGGTAAGTGGTTGACCAATAAACTGAAATGAGCTGAACTAAATATGCAAATTCCTTTTAGTGTATTAAGATTGCATTTTGATTAGCATTTAAGGGAAGGTCAAAGGAAAGATAATTAAAAGGGGGGGGGGAATCCTGGTCAGGTAACAAATCAAATACTAACTTTTCCTGACTCTTCCCTTCTAACGTGTGTGTAAATTGCTGTCAAGTCTCAGCCACCAAGGGGCTTTCAAGGCAAGTGAGAAGCGGGTTTTTTTGGGGGGTTTTGCCATTGCATGCCTCTGCAGAGTCTTCCTTGGAGGTCTCCCATCCAAGTACTAACCTGGGCTGATCCTGCTTAGCTTCCAGGATCTGACAAGATCAGGCTGTAGCACACTGCCTTCCCTCTCCCTGCCCGCTCCAAACATGCCCATTAAAAAAATGGATTGCTTGAGGCTGTTTTTTGTTTCCTAGCATTCTGGAAGCAGGATTGCCAACCTCCAGGTGGTGTCTGAAGACCTCCATGAATGACAACTTATCTCCCAATTGCAAAGATTAGTTCCCCTGGTGAAAATGGCTGCTTTGGAGCGGCCTCTATGGCATTATAGCCCACTAAGTTTGTTCACTTCCCCAAACCCCACCTTCCCCAGGTTTCACCCCCAGATCTCCAGGAATTCCCAGTTCTATCTGGGAGACTGATAAACTTAGCAACTTCAGTCATGTGAGACTCCTGTAAAAGTCAGCAAATGTGACAGACTCAAGCACTCACAAATAAATTTAGAAAACTAACAAGTCCATGGAACTTTTTCATTAGCCACATATAAAAGACATTGACGGCCTAAAGGATACTTTTTTGTAAAGTGTTCTTATCTGCTCCTCTGAAGGTGATTCTTACTGACCTCAGGTTACGAGGCAAGAAGTTGCTTGCAAGCCTAGATTCAGTTCAGAGGCTACTGTCACTTTTCTCTCCCACCCAAACTCTAGAACATTATTATGAGGAATCCCCTGAATTCCTAACAACATATGAGAAAGAGAGTTCTCACAAATTATCTTCCAGGATAACTAAGACAAAATGAAGACAGACCATTGCATTGTGATCACCCTGAGAGGCCAGAAATATATGCCTTGGTCTAGATATGTAGCATAAGAAGAGCCCTGCTGGGTCAGACCAATAGTCCATCTAGTTCAGCATTCTACACCATACAGTGGTCAACTAGCTGCCTTCTAAGGGCCAACAAACAGAACATAGATTCCAAGCCTTCCTGTGATGCTGCCTCCTAACACCATTATTCAGACATGGCTGCTGGTGGCATTGAAACCCTGTGCAAGGAGCATGACTTGCAAAACTGAATGAGGAGGATGTGGCTGGATTGTTATACAGTCAACATCAGTCTGACATCCAGTGATTGTTATCAGTACCAGCCAATATTTAATAATGTCTAGTCACTGATATGCCAAAAAAATCAGCATTTGAAAGTATCTGATCTTCAGTGTTTGACAGTATCCAGGCATCAGACATGCAATAGGAATTGGTATTTTAACAGCATCTGAGAGCTAACTTGTGATGGCATTTGGTAAATGTTGTTCTAATGTCATTCATGCATTTAACCAGTAATGGAACAAAATGGAATGCTATGGCACCCCACAGTATAAATGCCATGGGGCTAAGCAGCAGTTCCCCAGTACCACCTTCCGGAATCAGCCAGTCAAGTAAGAGCAGAACCACTGAAGCTTGGTACCACCCACTCCCAACTCAACGAGCCTCTCCAGAAGGACACCATGGTTGATGGTATCAAACACCCCAAAGAAATCCAGGAGAATCAATAGAGATGCATTCTCCATCATCCTCTCGATGAAGGTCATCAATCAGGGCAATCTATGTCATTTTCATCCCAACCCCAGGTCTGAGTACAGGTTAAAATGGGTCTAGATAACCCATCTCCTGCAAGATAGATGCAAGTGGGTAGCCATGTTGGTCTGCAGCAGCAGAAGATTCTAGTCCAGTACTGCCTTAAAAACCAACAAGATTTCCAGAATATAAGCTTCCAAGAGTCAAAGCTTCCTTCATCGGATACATATATCTGAGGAAGGGAGATTCGACTCTCAAAAGCTTATACCCTGGATATCTTGGTCATTTAACGTGCTACTGGACTTGAATTTGCCCATCTCCTTCAAGACTGCCTGAAGCTGCATGGTCACCACCCCCTCAAGCACCTTCTCCAGAAATGCAGCACTGGCCACTGGGTGGTAGTTGTTGTGAGAGCAGAACTTGTGAGAGTAGAAAAGACTGTTTTTGGTGCTCCTTTTCTAGAGTTCCCAAGGGCTCTGCCCTGCACTGGAACTTGTATGGAAGGCAAATATGAAGAACACATTGAAAGTATTAAGCAAAGCTTTTAAACTGAATAGAGAACTTTGCTGGGGGAAATGGCCCTGGTTTAATCTGCTGGCCCGGGAAATCAACTGGTGGTAGCCCCCTGGTCTGGGGCATGTGGGTTGCTGCGCTCAGCGGGACGTTCCTATATTGCCGCTTCTTGGGATTTTTACTGTGTATTTTAAGTAACTGGCTTCTATCTTTCTTATGTATAGATCTGATCTTAACTATTTGTTAGCCGCCTGGAGCCAGCACTGCTGGACAGGTGGGTATAAATGAGAAAGAAAGAAAGAAAGAAAGAAAGAAAGAAAGAAAGAAAGAAAGAAAGAAAGAAAGAAAGAAAGAAAGAAAGAAATCTAGCTTCCCTTCAGCAGATGTTTCCCTGATCAACAGTCCCCCATATTAAATGTTCATTCCAGACTGGCCAATGAGCTCATAGCACTGAGCATATTTTCAAACAGCACAGCAGTGATTTCTCCATTCCCAGCCTTCAAAACATGCACCTTTCTATGCTGAAGCCTTGAGATGAATGGAGCAAAATGAAATCACTCCAGAAACATCACCTGGTTTTGTCAGGTTAAAGGGTTAGAACAGATTGAGATGAATGCAGGGTGGTTTTCCTCTGCAACCTGTCGGGGGGGGGGGGGGGCTCTGGGTACAAGAGTCTGTTCACAAGGCACAACCTTTATTCTGGAGAAACCAAACCAATAGCCAAGTCCAAGGCATTGAAAGACTCTTCCTTTCTATAAACAAAGAGAGAGCGCTGGAGGAACACTTGCACGCTGCCAGCTGCTAAGGTAGATCCTTCTGTATCCCCAAGTAGCTGCAGCTCCTTATTTCTTTGCACACTAAGGCAAAACACAAATTAAATGTAATTTCCAATGTTCCAAATGAGCTCTTCATTTCACACTGTTTATATCTTCCCTTATCTGGTTCCTATCATTTAAAAAACTCCTTCAAATTAGGTATATTTAAGACATATATAGGAATCCTTTTCCTCTTCCTAAATGAAGATCTTGTGGTTATATCTATGTTTCAGCAACTTCGAGACAGCTACCTTAAACTGAGTCAGACTGTTGGTCTATCAAGCTCAGTATTGTCTACTCAGACTGGCAGCAATTCTGCAATGTCTCAGGTGAAGGGCTTTCCCATCACCTGCTACCTGATCCTTTGAACTGGAGACGCTAGGGATTGTACCTTGGAACTTCTGTATGCAGGGTTGGGACACTACACCTGGGCCACAGCACCCTCTAGAATGCTAGTTAAGCTGTTCCATAGTGTTGGGGTACAAGAAAACATGATGGAACACGAGGAAGAGAAGACATTGCTGCTATGCCAAGGCATGGTCGGAAGGCATATAATGCAGCAGCTTTACTGGCGGTAACCAGGTCTAGGTTTGGTCAATGCCTGCATCAAAGACCACCTGGGAATTCTATATCCCTGTTCACAAGTTACAGTGAATGTATGTATAATCCATATATAGTTGAATATTCTTTATACATACATCATACAATTCTCACGTTACATTAAATATATTTACAGCTCAAAGTGTGATTTAATCCCCACATTTATCCAGGTACTAGTCTTTGGTTTCCTTTGTAAAGTGAATTTATATTGGATCTTTCATACAAACACCATGGCTTTGAGTTACTGATGGACCTATCTTCCTTGAATTTGTCCCCATTAAAGTCATCTGAGCACGCAGTCAGTATTGTCTCTGGGGCAGCGAATTCCTTGATTGTGTGCTGCAGAAAGAATTACTTCCTTTTGTCTATCCCAACTCTACTTTCCATCAATTTCATTGGATGCTACCAATGTCTAGTATTAAATTTTGTCTAGTATTGGATGGAATTTATTTATTTATATGCAATATTTCAGTGCTGCTTTCCATATTGCTCAAAATGGTTTCTGTAAGGAGAGAGTAAAACAATCAATCCAATCCATAAGATCATGTCTCATAAATTAAACTCCATTTCAGAAAATACTTGCTAGCCAATAACTGGAACATATTCAATCATTCAAAAAACACTCTAAAAAAGCTCTGCTTTCCGCTTCTGCCTAAATAATGGCACATACATCAGTGCCCTGATTTCATGGAGGGGGAAGAAAATGTCCTTTCTATCCACTTTCTCCACAACGTTCATATTTTTATAAATCATGTCCTCGCTTCATCATCTTTTCCCGTAGACTGCTGGATCCCTCAGTTCATCATCAGGAGAATATTCTCATTTGTTAGTGAACCTTTCTCAGCTTCTGATTCATAATGAGGTTTTCACAGCAATCACTGTTTCCTTGTGAGCCACGGATGGCACAAGAGACAGAGAAGCAAAAAAGCGCTTGAGGATATGTGAGTCCCCACAGAGATTTTGCTAGTTTTCCAAGGTGATTTTCAGTTCAGTTTCCTTCAGAGTTCCTCAGATGTTTTGTCCAAACAGAAATCTTCACGCTTTCCTTGAAATTTGTTTCAGGTGAACTTGGGAGGCCTCCTAGGGACAGGAAAAACCCCGTCTTGAAAAAAGCCACTATCTGAGTTACCATCTGATTTTCTACAGCTGAAATTCAGCAGCAATTAACTCTCCTTTCACTCCTCCCTAGTACCTTACATACTTACTTCTCCCTCTATCTTGTGTTTTCCTTGCACTCACCCGCTCTTTCGCTTACATCCCAGTGATTCACTCTCCTGCAGCTTGACCCTCCTCAAAGGGCACTTGGGGCTGAATAAACTCTCTGTGTTAGTGTGAACACGTTGAGTGGTGGGCCTCATTTAGTCTGACAGATTGCAACAAGTCTGCAAGCCTGATAGTGTTGTTGTTGTATTATTTTGTTTAGGGAGCAAGCCTAAGCAGGTCTGATCAAAAGTAATTTCCATTTTATTTAATGGGACTTACTTCCGTGGAAGTTGTTTTAGGATTAGAGGCTTACTTACTGATTTCATTTCTGTCTGAGGCTGGAGGCAGATCACACCTTTTTAATGCAACAAAAACAGTATAATGCATACAAACAAAGCAATAGACAATGCAATCTAAACCATGAAACCTGGAAAGCAGTAAATATATGCACATTTAAAGAAGACTATCACAATCCTTGCATAGTTTAGAAATAACTGCAATTTTATAAATTCCAAATATGCTGCATTTGTTCAGTAGAGTGAGTTGGACATCAGAATGAGAAGCCACTTGTTTGTAGCCCTGTGAGCATCAGATTTGGTCTCATTCGTGATAGTTCTTAATAATTATGGGCAGGGCCAGCCTCAGCATACCCTCTGGTGGGGCAGCTGCCAGAGTCCAGGGCTTCTTGCTTGGCCCACTGCTGCCACCACCACCTCAACATGCCATTTCCCACCTGCTCACTTGTGTGAGTGCTTCTCCACCTGTGCATCCGGCTGCACACATTGCCCAGTGCCATGAGGGAATGCAAGCCCCAACCCTCACCGAGCCTGTGATGGTGACGGTGGGGGGGGCTGATTTGCCTCTGGGAGGCAGGGAGGAGACAACGCCGGCACTGTGCGTCAGGCGGTGGTGGAGCCAGCTCCTTTTAGGCTGGCTCCTGCCCTCCACTGAGCCAGTCCGTTGGCATGCTCCCCCCCCCCCCCCGCCCTGTTTTAGTGCAGGTTATACCGATCGCTTTTTTATTGGGGCCAGGTAGGAATTTTTCACCCTTTCTCGATTGGCAGCTGGAGGAAGGGTATTTTTGCCTACCTTGCACTACAAGCTGAAAGGTCGGTAATTGGCTTGGGGGCCATCACTCTAATTAGGCTGGTCACTTGGTAGTTGACGGGGTAGAGCGATCAGGGAGTAAAACCGGTGAGCACCTAGGCATTGTTATGAGATAATTAAGCGGGCCTCCTAGAACGGCTCTCGGAACTGGCAGCTCAGGGCCAGGAAAGGAGGTGCTGCATGGGAACTACCTGGCCTGTCTACCTTAGCAGGCCTTGAGGCTCTGGGGTGCTGGGCCAGGCGTTCTAGTATGGTTGCCGAGCTGCTGGTCAAGAGCTTTGTGAAAGGCTTGAGATCAGGGCGGGTGCATCGCCCAATAGGAAATGAAGGTGGTCTTGGGATTGACACCTGTCATGTTCCTCAGTAGGACTCTCAACCCCTCGCCCATTATGATTGTATAAAATAGTTAATAAAGTGGCCCTTGTTTGAATCCAATTTGGTGTCTATCTCTTTTCTGCCATATTTGGGGGGGGGGGGAGGCAAAGGGCTGCAGGCAGTGCAGCTGGCTATGACCACAGGCAGTGGAAGGGCTTGTGAGCAGGGTACGGAGGAATGCACAGGAAGGTAGCGAGGCTTTTGGGGGAGTGGGTGGGAAGGGGGTCCCCGGGAACTCTCTGCCCAGGGCCCTGCACAATCTGGAACCAGCCCTGATTATGGGTCATGTAAAATATCTCTTTTTCCATTAGACAGTTTCTTGGGGAGGGGTGGGAGACTGTGCACACATCTTAATAAGAAATCAAACTTATGAATGAGTTCAATCAGCACATTTTGTGATCAGATGGAAAAAAGCAATTTCATAGTCCTGGGTAATGAGATAAATATATTCCTGAGCAAATAAAAAGTAAAACATAACTGCCCTGGCAAAAATAATAGGGTTTCTCTAAAAGACCCTAATTGTAATAAATGCCAACTCATTGTCAATATTGTGGTGTAATTGGTTTCACAGACAATGAATGATAGTACTCAGTGAAGAAGAGCTATTTTTTCATTACATATGCCAGTTTCTAGTGAGTACCTAATCTGTATACTAATCCCTCAACTGCTTCCCATTGTTACCCTGCATGGATGCAACATTCAAGCATTTACCACACTTTTTGACTTTGGATGCCTGTGTGGCCTCAAAGTTCAAAGATTAGCAGAAATATTGTACAAGTGCTAAAACTAGTGAGCTAGAGCATATCTACTCTCTCTCCCCCCCCCACACACAGTTAAGTATGCGCAAATAAGAGTTGTTGTCATTCTAACTCTCAGAGGGGAAGAACTGCCATATCTTGTCTGTAGTACACAAGCCTGCATATTCCTGCACATGAACACTAAGGCACCATGTAGTGGACAGCCAGCCATTCCACAGGCTAAAGCAGCTGTATTACATTTGGAACTGTTGATAACACTCTTTAGGACTATTATGTTTTCCTAGTAGATCTTTAACCACACCCTCAGTTTTTCAGTCTGTGGAAGATAAAACTATCAAACAGTAAACAACAAGAATGCACAAAAGGTAGAGTAGAACTTTTCACAGGGCATAAAGGTGTGGAGTATGGGGGGGGGGTGTCAGGCAGTGACTTGATATGTGAATGTTACAAGTTTATATTTTCAGTTGTAAAAAGTTGGAGATGGTTGTGGATGCTGTGCACCATTCCTGTGGTTCACCTCCCCTCCCCCTCTCTCTGGTGTTGTTCTCCACCAAACTTCACAGCCAAATGCTGTTTATGTGTAAAAAAAGCCAACAGAGGCAGATGTTCCCAGCTCCTGCTTCTCTTCTGTCTGCTAGGATTAGTTTATTGCTGTAGAGTCCATGGCCAATCTCCCTCTCTCTGCCAGGGTCACATAAATCATGGTGAGACTCTTAATGTATAATCTGCTGTTAAAATCTCTTTTTGGTTTTGGGTTGTGGTGGGGGAACTGGTGGCTTTTAATGATTTTGCTAAAAATGAACATTTCTATAGGCCAATAAATGTATTAATTGATTTAAAAGGTGTTGTGCAGGAGGAGGGAGGGGATAAAAGAATACTGCTGCTGGTATAATTACAAGTAATACACAAAACCCCACCAGACTGGCATTTTTCAACCCTGCACAATCCAACTACCAGTCAGTACCTGTTTGTTCCATTGGTGCATCAGTTTGTTCATTGTTAGGAGCCTGCAGCTTTATCAAAAATAATTTTTTATTATTTTCTCCAAAAAGTGGAATGCAAAAGGAAAGAAGGGGTGGGGGAAAAGTATTGGGTCATCAAGTTTATCAAATATTATCCATTGTTACATACAACAAGTAAAGTCAAATGTATAAGAATAAACAAGAACTTTCTGAAAATTAGCGATAAACTATTAGAAATAAAATGATTACATCTTTAACAGTTGAGCAAACTGCTACACTAAAATTAAATCATCATAAAAACCTGAAGCCAAGGAGCCAGCTGGTTAGTTCAACCTGTATGTTAAATCCAGTTGTTCCTCCCCACCTTCAGCCTCACTCTATTTGGCCTTTATTGCCCTCTCATATCACAAAACTGCAGCAAATTGATAGAAGCCACACATGGAGCTTGTCATGCTCCACCCTTTGCCTCCTCGGCCCAATGGACAACAGTTCCCAGCAATCCAATAACTAACTGCCTATTTCCTTCCTGTTTGTAGCACTCAGCCCATCCCTTTCCTAACCCTGTCTTCAGCTTTGTCTCAGGTCTGCTTTCTCCATGGCTCTTCCTTTCTTCAACTCTGTCTCTGTCCATGCTTAGTTTTCCTAGGGCTCTCTTTTTTCAGTATACTGTCCACTTTGTCCCATTCCTTTTAGCTAATTTGTTTCAGACTCCTTGGAATTCTTGCCTTCCTCCCCCATGGTTTATAGCCCCTCACAGCCTTAAGTATTATGAAGTTTCTTCTGAGACCCTTTTTGCCCCAATTCCGTCTCCTCTGCCAATATTCCCACAGCTTTGTTTCCTGGGAAATGTGGAGGGTCTGTTATTTGGATAGTTTGTTTCAGTTCAGCTCATGAGCAGCCTCACCTCCACAAGTGCAAAACAAATTAGATTACCAAATCTTCATTTGAATTGGATGCTTTGAAACATGAATGTTACCTTTACAGTTACACTGCACTATGATCTTTACAGTTGTGTAATGTGTATTCAGACACATGGACACACTTGAAGCTGCCTTATACTGAATCAGACCTGTGGTACATCAAGATCAGTATTGTCTACTCTGACTGGCAGCAGCTCTCCAGGGTTTCAGGCAGAAGTCTTTCACATCACCTGCTGCCAGATCCTTCAACTGGGGATTGAACCTGGGACCTTCAACATGCCAAGCAGATGCTCTACCACTTAGCCACAGCATCTCCCAACAGATTTTTATGCATGTGTTACTTTTACAGTATCCAGGGGGGCATATCACAAGAATGTTTATTTGTTTTTACTCCACTGGTAAGAACAAAAAAAAAACCCTATACACAATGTACAGAATATCAAAATTTGTTCAGTACTGCTCATTACAGCAATTTATCACATGTCCTCCAAAATAACTTTTGATAGGCACATTCAGCTTCAAAGGCATATGAAGCCCCCTTTCTGTTGGATAGTAGAATGCAATGTTTGTATTAATGTAAAAAAAATGCTGCCGAGAAATTGTTGCAAATATCTATGTGAATATTACATATTCTTTCGTGAGAGCTCATGTGGTGTAATATCAGACTTGGATCTAGGAGAACTGTACTCAGATCCCCACTCTCCCATGAAGCTCTCTTGGCGACTTTGAGCCAGTTCTTTTTTTTCAGCCTAGCCTACCTCATAGGATTGTTGTTAGGAGAAAATGAGAAAGAAAGAATCTTTTATATTGCCTTGAGCCTTACAAAGATGGGTAAGATTAAAAAAACCTACTAGGTAGCTTGAAGTGAAATTCTTGTGATATTTCTACCTTTCTAAACCAAACTATCTCCTGCTTTGTACTGCACCTTTTAAAGAGACAAAATACCTTCACTCTTTATCTGCTTGTAACACATAAATTTGATTTGTAAGCAGATCTATCAGGCATAGTCAGTTTTGAAAAACTCCACCAGAATTTTTGGATTTGGATTTGAAAGTGACGGGACTGTGACACCTGACTATCTACCCAAGCATTTTTATCTCACCTTCCCTCTAAGGAGCTCAGGATGGTACATGTGACTCTCTCATCCTGTATTTTCACCCCACAACCACCCCATATGGTCAGAGGGAGTGACTAGCCCAAGGTTACCCAGTGAGCTTCATGGTCAAGAAGGGATTTGAATCCAGTTTTATCCTGGGTTCTAGTCCAACACTTTAGCCACAGTGGCTCTCTAAACCTGAATTCTGCAAATGTCTGTGAACTTCAGTACAAGTGCAATTAAATTGTTTGTACACAACTCATTAATTGGTTGCTTGACAAGGGAGGCATGACACCCCCAGATTTCTGTGAGAGGTCCAATACTTTCACAGTCCATGATGTCCTGGCAATGGGGAAGGCATGGCAAAGCAAGCGCTGTGTAAAACATTGTTTTCTATATAAAATGCAGATCTCCCAGCTGAAATAGACTCCCAGCTGAGTACATTGAGTGAGAACATTTGGCATTGTTAATCTCAATTGTAGGGAATTACAGCTCCAGTGAATGTGGACTGGAGGTTAATTGCTGGCACGACAAGTGTCAGTAGTCTTCATCCCAGCCATTATTGTTTTATAATATTAGGCAGCAAAAAAATGAAGAAGAAAAGATTGCATAATCCTTCTGGAAAACATAGCCAAACTTTGCAGGACTCCGAATACTTTTTATGGTGCTCTGGACTGCTATGCTTTTTATTCCATTTCCTCTGCTGGCAGTGAAAGCACACGGTTATTATGCATGAGGGGCCCGATCACAAGTATGACATAAATGAAATGTGCTTGGTTTTATGTGTGGAAATAAAACACTCCAGATGTGCCAGGAACCCTTCAGCAAAACAGAGGTCTAAGCAGAGAGATTAGATGCCAGTCAGAAACATTCATTTTCCTTCTTTCGCTGTCTCATATATATATATTTTTCATTACAGAAGCTTTAGAAAAAGGAGGGAATTAAAGTGCTGCAGTTTCCCTTTGGAGAGTCAGTCATCCTGAATTCTGATCCCGAAATATTGCTTTGAGATCTTGGCTGACAGGAAACTTTTTCCTCAGTGGCTGCCATTATGTCAGACTGACTCATCCAGACCTGGAAGGAGCAAAGCCAAGATGAGGCAGGGGCAGAGGGCAGCCTCACATGGGGCATCCAGTCTTCTTGTTGCTCAGAGATGGGGAAAATACGCTATGGCTGAGGTCAGATGGGGAGTCTGAGCCGATGCCCTTATGATTCCCTTCCAGATTTAAAGTGCACGATCAGACGGTGACATCTGCCACCCCATCCTGGACCGCCTTCAAATTGGAATGATCAGGCTCTGAGGAAAGTCCAGTCTTTACGGATGTCTGCACTTTCACCCCACATTTCCAGTTGTCTGAACTCCCTTGTTAGGAAATCAAGCTGGTTGGGAGTGTGAACCTTCTGCTCTGTCTTCACACCCCCAAACCCCCGTTTATTTCTTAGCAATGTGCGCATAAGTGCATAATCACCCCAGCGTTGCCAGTCATCACTTGCAACTGGCCAAGTACTCATTCTGGATTGGGAGCCCTTGGGGGAGTTGTTTTTGAGTGACAAATCCCCCCCCCAAAAAAACCCCTCTCTTCTGTTTCTGCTTCAGAGTTGCTGTTTGAGAGCAGCCCATGATTGACACAAGGGAAAATATACTGAAGTCAATGGGGGTACTCGCATGCAAATCTGCACTCCCCCCCCCCCGGTGTATTCCAAGGAAAAGAGGCAAAGTAAAGGAGGCTAAGAGGTGCTGCTGTACTTGGTGGAGGGATCGCAGAGCTGTCAAAATGGAGTGATGATTTGAATGAATGCTTCTGCGCATGCATGAAAGACAATTTTTTTTAAAAGGATGCCACCTGACCACCCATTCCATGGTTATTGGGTTCAAGGTGGGATGTCTGATCCACACTCTCCATTACAAAACAAAACAGAGAAATTAGAGACGGGGCCAGAGTGTGCCAAGCCTGTTGTCTGACCGCAGCCTATGAGACACAGTCTGAACTTCTGGTATGAATGGAAAGCCACCACTGACCATGATTCTCACTGGATGCAGAAGAGTGGTGTTGTTCTGGACCTGGAAAACCTGCTGTTCTATAGACTGCTGGAAGTTAAGAGTGCTGTTTTAGACTGCAGTGCTGTTTTAGACTCCCAAGTTGGGAGTGGGAGTTAGACTCCCAGTTGGGAGTTAGACTCCCAGTTGGGAGTGGGGTCATTTAGCTTGAGCCTCAAGCTCAGATGGGTCCCCAATTTAGACACTTGTTAATTTATGATCCCTGTTGCAACTTATATTTTATGCATACCCCAATGGTACCAAAATGGGACACACTTTCTCAGGTCAAGCAGCCAATTTAAGCAAATGAGATGTGAGTTGAGAAAATATTTTTTGTGCAAAACTGATATAGATTTTGTCATGTTAAAGAGTCACAAGTGTTCACAAATACTAATAAAATAAATCATGATTTTTAATCTTTATTATGGCTTTAGGACTCAAAAGCTGGAAGCGGCCTCAGCCTCTCTGGACTCTGAACAGGGTTGCCAACTGCCAGAAGAAAAAATGTTCTGTCCCTTTAATACAGACCTAACGGGTTGCCCTGACCTGGATAGTCCAGGGTAGCCCTATCTTGTCAGATCTCGGAAGCTAAACAGGGTTGACCCAGACAAGTATTTGGATGGGAGACCTCCAAGGAATACCAGGGTTGTGGCACAATGGCAAGCAATGGGAAACCACCTCTGGATGTCTCTTGCCTTGAAAACCCTATGAGAGATCACCATAAGTCACATGTGACTTGGTGGCCAAAGGGGGGGGGCTGTTATGTACAGAGTGATGTTCTTTACCTTCATGCCATGAAAACTTTCAGCTGCTCATTGCCACACATTAAGCTCCTCTTTAATGGATAGGACATTTTTCCCCTGGACTGTTGGCAACCCTGCCTCTGAGAGGGCCAGGCAGTGTTAACAAGGATGGTGGGTGGCTCTTGTCCATTTCTTTCTCTACATTCAGAATAAGAAGTCTTCCTGAATATTTCTATGATGGCCATGAAGTACCACATGACCTGCTTGGACCTACTGGTTTCAAAGACTTTGTCTAGGTAGTTTTCCTATAACCTTTTTTTAGCCAGAGCTGAGTACTGGTGCTCAGGGGCTGAATTTCCACATGACATTCTTCAGGTTCAGAACATGCTGGGCATTTAAGTATTGATACAATACCTCTGTCACGCAGGCACACATCAGCAGTCTCTGGAAAGCTAAGCCTTATTGAAGTGCTGCCTCCACAGGCTCCTTAGCCCAATTGACACAACTGTACTAGCTGCTGTTGTCGTTTTAACTGTATCCGACCCCATCAAGTCAGAAGGAAGGAATGTGATACTGTTGATCTAGGCTTGTAAATGACACTGCACACATCCCTATCATAGGCTAGCTTCTCTTGGAAAAACTTTTCAATATGTGCTGACCGAACAATATGATAATTTGTAGTCTGAATACACACCATGGAGGAAAATAAGGACACCCCTGTTAACACCCCTGTTTTCATAAAAGACATATTTGAAAAACCAGCTCCAGCCCTCCACACTCATTATCGCACTCTGCTGAAGACTCTCCTCCATCTACTTTACGTTGTATGCATTTACTCTGCAATAGACCGTCCAACTTGGGCAACAAAAGGTTCTTTTGGCTAAAGATAGGCCAGAATAAAAGAAGTGCCCTACGGACAAAGTAATAGATGAAAATATATTTCAGCAGCTCTGGTGCTTGAAATGGCACAGAATACACTGCATAGTGCTCAGCATCTGTCAGTTCTCTTTACTACAGCCCCTGCTTGAAGTCCAATACATTTGTGACATTTTCCAGATACAGAGTCTCCTAACTGATGGTAGAGCATGGAAGCAATGGGCACCTATGATATGGGAATGGCCCACAGCAGCAGTCTCTTTCCTGAAATGCAGCATGTACACTTTCTGTCTTTCAGAGTGGCATATTTTACAAAGATACAGGAATGGCCCTGACTAGCCTGATCTCATCAGAGCCTGGCTGCTAAGCAGGGTCAGCCACAGTCTGTATTTGGATGGGATGCCACCAAGAAAGAGTGTGGTTCCTGTGCAGAGGAAGGCAATGGTAAACCACCTTGGCTCACCTATTGCCTTGAAAACCCCATGATACAGTAGGGTTGCTAGCTCTGGGTAGGGAAACCCTGGAGATTTGGGGGGGTGGAGCCTGAGGAGGGCAGGGTTTGGAGAGGGGAGGGACCTCAGTGCAATGCCATACAGCCTGCCTTCCAAAGTGGCCATTTGCTCCAGGTGAACTGATCTCTGTCTCCTGGAAATGAGCTGTAATCCCACTAGATCTCCAGACACCACCTAGAGGTTGGCAACCCTATGATACAGGGTTTACCAGGAGTCCACTATGACTTGATGGCACATTGTTGTTGTTGTTAGGGTTGCCAGGTCCCCCCTGGCCACTAGTGGGGGATGGGGGAGTAGGGTTGCCAGTTCCAGGTTGGGAAACTCCTAGAGATTTGGGGATGGAACCTGGGGAGGGCAGGGACCTCAGTGGGGTGCAATGCCATAGCATCTACTCTCCAAAGCATCCATTTCCTCCAGGGGAACTGATCTCTGTAATCTGGAGATGAGGTGTAATTCCTGGGGATTCCTGGGGATTCCCCAGTCCCATCTGGAGGCTGGCACCCTTGAATATTATTATGTTTTACTAAGTATTGATTCCTGGTCCTCAAGTGGCAGTTAGCGTTTTAGGTTGTCAAAGAGCCAGATAATTTTATTTAGATTTCTCTCCTTCCCCCAATTTCACTTGTAACTATTCATCTGTGCTCAGTAAAGCACAGACTGTAAACCTTCATTAAGAAAATTACTTTTCCTTTTCTTTAGGTGACCATCTAACTCTCCTCTACCATTCGCATTGATAGCATTGATTGATACTGGCATGTCAGGTCTTGACCCAAGTTTAGTGAAAGGACTCTGGTTCAGAAATAATTCATTAGGCCTGGAATTATTTCTGGATCAGAAGAAAAAGAGCTGGCTCTCGGGATTGATTGATGGATCATGGCTCTTGCAGAGCCAGTTGTACAAAAGGAAGAGTCCAAGTTATGATTGAATACAACCATCTTCCTACCCTGGCTGGTCCCAAGGCACCAGCAATTACGTTCAATGGGAGGCCTGTTTGCATTTTTCATAGAAGCTTACCTTAGGGATGGCTGCATGGGAGATGCACACGGGCTCCCCACTGAAAGCAATGGCTGGTGTACTGAAATGGACATGGCTGATGGCGACCATGGAGAGATGGAGGAAAGAGGGCTCCACTGAGTCCTGTGAGGTGGCATAACCCCTCATGTACTACTGACATTGTTCCTCTTCAAGCCTGACAGTTCGAGATTTTTATTCCCAAGCAAATGAAGTATGGGGAGATCGCAAGTGTGGGGAGATCACAAGCAGAGGTGCACAAGAAGCTAATTTTGGTCAGGACATTTTCAGTCACTTGATGACCCCTGGGAGATGCACTATGCCTCTTTATGAATTATCACAAATAACACATGCCAGTAACTCTCTAAGTCTGCAGTCACACACACTAAATAATCCTCTTTCAATCCCCTTTCAATGCACTTTCCAACTAGATTTTGCCAGTTCACACAAAAAATCCAGTTGGAAAGTGCACTGAAAGTGGATTGAAAGTGGATTATTTAGTGTGTTTGACTGCAGCCTAACAGACTCCTCAACTCCAGAATCCATATAGATTCAGTTGAGCCAAGGCTTTCCATATCTCAGCTCCAGGACCTGTTTTCATAGCCTAGATTCACTTGTGGAACCAGTCCTCAGGCAGGGTTTTAGAGGGTGCATTTTCTGCAGTTTGGAGCATCACTAATTTAAATCAGGCCACCTTAATTCATGAGAACATAGCTTAATGTTGGTGAGATGAACACACTTAAGTAGATAGTTCAAATTTAGTCTGTTCACTTTGGAGGGAGTAACAATCTCTGGTAAATGTGGTCCCTTGACCGGTCACATGACTGTCTAGACTGACTTTCTTTTATGGCTCAAAGCCCTGAGAGATCAAACTCATTTCAGAAAATTCTCATTCATGCACATGGAAAGGCTCAGATGTACTCCCTCTATGTACAATAAGGTGCTGCTCTGCCAAGATTGAGCACTTACTGCAAAAAAATATGCCAAGTTGTAAAGCAAAGGGAGCTTCAATATACGAAGCATCTTTACATAGGAATGACTGAGTGAAATTCATCAGAAAAAGAAGAAAGAGAGGCAACAAAAAGCAGTCAGAGAAATGGTGGCTCAGCTCACAACTTCTTCTCAGAGGACATTTTTTTTGTCACAGAAGGCTTAAACCAGACTGCTGCAATTTATCTATTGAGTGCAGATAGATCAGACGTTAGGCATTCACATTTCATTCAGTTAGCACAAGAAAGCATCAAAACGTGTTTTGAGTTCTGCCTTTCTGTGCAAACCTATTTAGGAGTCAGTCACATTCAGCTCAGTGTGGGACTGGCTACCAAGCGAATGTGCGTAGGATTGGACTGTAAGGAAACAATGGCTGCCAGTGATTCAGAGAAAAAAACAAATGCTTGTTGACAGTTTTAACCACTGGCTTTATGCATGATGGATCTACCTGATGATGAAACCTTTCAGATGTTCTTCCAACTTCATGGCAAGTCACTTACTTCTGTAAGCAGGACCTGCATGGCTGGAAGAATGTTTAAATGACCTAGTCATCTGGGCAGGGTCCAACTATATAGGTCTCTCCCACCGAATTGGAAATTCTATCTGGGTACAGTGAATGGACCCTGTCTGGTTGGCTGGGTCTTAAATGTTCTCGCAGCTGCTCAAGACTGGCTTAAAGAACAGCAGCACCCATATAGCTAAGAGAATACCTTAAGGGCACCAATGAATGGATACCTCCAGATAAGAGACAGACAGAGGAAATGTTCAGTCTCATTCATCCTGACAGTCAGGCCACATGAGTGCATTGCAGCTTGTTTCTTGCCATTCCACCATCACATAGAAAGATCTGATGCTGTGGGGAGTTTTGAGAGTTCATGGATGTTCATGGAGTTATCCACTGCTGGTGTCAGAACTCCGTATTCATCAGGAGTTTCCATATGATAAACAGCATGATATTCCTAGGATGAAGAGAAGTGACTAAAGTGCAGATAAGGTAATGGGCACCAGCTTTCAATCAGAGGATCCATTTTCCAAGTGCAGGGCACAAGACAACCAAAGAGGTATCCCCGAGAAATGCCCAGCTTAGCTTACAAAAGGCAACCATTGCTTTGGGAAGACTCTAGTGCAGAGCTGCTTCTTGATCTTCTGGTGATTATAGTGCTGCCTTAAAGGCAGTGTTTTGTGTGATATCAGAACCACTAAAGAATTCCCAAGTCAAGCTTGGTCTAAGTTTGCACATTTTCCATAGTATGAGCCAATTTTGTTTGTAAAAGAACGATCATACTTACATCAGGTAAGTGATAGGAAGGAAACAGTTCAGCTAGTACTCAGATTGTCTTTTAAGGAATCATTTTTCATCCTTGCATTTATCAGTGAATAAAAATAGCCTTTCATGTGGAAGTAGACTATTTATATTTTTGAAACGTGGCCAGTCTATAGTGAATGTATTGGGAATTGTTGGCTGCAAGTCAGCAACTTTGTATGCTGCAGTAAGATACAAACAACTGTGGGCAAGAAATGTTGCACACCCTTCTAACAATCAGCTTTCTGTCCTGGGGGGGGGGCAAGATCCAAAGGTCTGAGCGGCATTGACCGAAGCTACTTTAGAAAATGAATGAAAATTCTGTGGCAGAACAAAGTTCCCAGTACCAGTGATGTTGATACACTCAAGTTGCCAAGTGTAGCAGCCTCGTTTACTCAGTGGGACTGGTCAGGTAACAGCATTCAAATGTCTCAACAATCGGCAGACAGAGGTGAAGGATGAATTAAGTATGTAGCACAGGATTAATTGTGCTTAGATTGCGGTGTTTTGTAAGAGAGATCTTTCGCATCACATAGCAATGGAATTAGGTGACAGCATGACACAATGGCTATAGTGTTGGAACTGGATGTGGGAAATTCAAGTGCAAATCCCTGCTTGGCTGTAAAGTTTACTGGGTGGCCTGCTATTGACAGATCCCACACATGCTCTCTGTCTCTCTGTGTGTGCCTAAACCACCACACAGACTTGCTATGAGGCCAAAACATGCTCCAGTCTCCTCAGAGAAAGAGCAGGATATAAATGGGATTATTAATAGTAGTAACAACAGCTATGCTCATTCAAGTGGTCTGTGAATCATCACACAAAAATGTAAAAACATGCATAAGTCCAATAAAATGCAAATTCAGCAACGTCATTTAACTTCAAAATAAAACATATTTTTAATTAAGCTTCCCCTGGAAGATTTTTAAAAATGTTAAAGCAGTGCTGCTTAATGCATGTCTTTCCTGGTTTCTAAAAATCCTTCCATCGTCCTTGGCAAATCAAGGAGTCACTTCCCAGTCTTCTTCCTGAAAAATCTCTTTCTCTGTAGAGTTTGCATCTGTTGTTCTCATTGCTCAGATTTCTCTCCCCTTTTCCTTGGAAGGCATCCCATGTCTAGACCTCAGATCCCCGGATGCACGACTTCTTCATTTTGTTGTAAGGGGTTCCTCTGATTTCTTTCACTTTCATTCAGATCCAGTTCCACTCTCTGCTCATCTCACATCTCTTCCTCCCTTTACACAGGACAGCTCTACATGTTACAACCACAGGAGGAATTACACAAAGTGTGGATTGCCATACATATGTGTAAACAGGTGTGCTTAAAGACACATATTAATTCATTAATTCTTGTAAATCAAGTACAAGAATGAAGCTGTGCGACGATGTGCTGCCAATGCTTTTTATATAATACAAAGGAAACTTATGCAAACGTCTACAGCACCACTTTAACAAAGTAAAGTAAATGTATAACCACAAAGTTGCAGTCCAATAATTTTTGTAGTTGTTCCTGTGTAAGTATTCATCAGCTGAGTAGATAATTGGTGAGGTGAGACAAGATTCTCCGGAATAACTCCCGTTTCAAATCTATTGATCTTCTTCTATGCCACTATTTCAGAACAAGGAAACTCTACATCAGGTGTCTATACATATTTTAGGTTGCCTTCAAACATTATGCCCCTCACAGGGGAAAGAATTCATAGGCTTGGGCAGTTCCTGGAGACTTGGGAGTTAGGGTTGCCAGGTCTGGGGTGGAAAATATCTGGAGACTTTGGGGATGGATCCAGGAGAGGGTGGGATCTGGGGAGGGGAGGGGCCTTAGCATGTTAAAATGCCATAGAGTCCACCCTTCAAAGCAGCCATTTTTTCCAGGGGAGCTGATCTCTGTCCACTGGAGATCAGTTGTAAAAGTGGGAGACCCAAGGCCCCACCTGGAGGCTGGCAACCCTATTGGGAGCAGTGTTTGGGGAGGGTTGAGTTCAGGGTGGGGAGGCAGCTCAGTGGACATGTGATGTCATACAGTCCATCCTCCAAAGCTGCCATTACTTTCAGGGAAACTGAACTTTGTGGCCTGAAGAGCCACTGTAATTCCAGTAGATCTCCAGGCCACACCTGAAGGTCAGTAACCCTACCTTTGGCCTGTCATATTTGCAATATCTTTCAGCAAATCTTTTCATACATACACTGATTGCTCACAGTCACACTGCATGGTGGACCTTGTAGTCTATAGGCACTGCATGTGTACAATTAATCAAACATGCAAAATAATAATGTGACAGTTAAAACCTTCCAATACTGGTTCAAATAATGTGAGGACTGTATATAGCTCACATCTGCATAAGGTTGAACATGTGCATGAGAGGGAATACAATGGCACACAACAACCCTGCTTCCCTTCTTCCTTACACACATTCCATATATCTTCTCAAGGAGCCTGTATGCATACGAACTGTAGGCACCATACAAGCAACTGGAGGCCCTACAAAAAGAAGGCTTTATGAATGCATGTCCTTGATGTCTGTGTGAGTATAGTTTGCATACACACAGGTTTTCCAAAAACTTGTCCATGCACAGTTGCATGGTCATCTATAGGATCCAGCCACATGGTAAGCCAGAAAAATACAGGTATTTGGAGAAGCTGAGTAATGTCGGTGTATGACTCTCTTCGCTGTTAGAGTCACCACTACAATGAGTAGTGGTCTGCTTCCATCATCAGTAAGACCAGGAGTGGAGTTAAAACAGATGAAGCAAGCTTGAGCAAAATCAAATGAATGTGGAATAAGGAAAAGGATAGAATTCCATGATAACTTGATTTTTTGCCAAAGATTCGTCATCATAGCTGATTGGCTTCCTGGAATATAGGATGAATAAAGCAGAGCTTTATTCTGCCACCTCTTTGAGCACATAGTGCCAGCGTAATCGTGGGTGTTGTTTGGTTTGCGCTTTCAGAGGCGAGCACTGAAAATGTTGCAGGGGGCGGATGGCTAATTATGTTGTCAGCAGGTAAATAGGTACCATATGGCGGCTATGGACTGGGTTTGATAAAGACTGTTCAAGGCACCTCATTAATATAAAAATTTGAGCAAATAAACAGAGAGGAAAGGCACAGGGAAGCAATGCTTGATTGGCATCCAGAAATGCAATGCAGAGGAAGAACTGCGTCATCTGCAAAGGAAGTGCCTGTAAAATGTTCAGAAACCTAAGATTATTGAGGTTTATATAGCACAGGATCAAGACCCCCCTGGGGAGAGTGAACATTGGCTGCCGTATTGGTCATAAAGTAAAAGTCACAGCTGGGAAGGGGTACAGAACAGCTAGAATGCAATATTAAAGTATGCAAAGCTCTTTCAGAAATGGAAAGAACAGGGGCAAAGAATGCCTTCTGTGACTGATGTCCATTACGTAAGTTCTTTATCTGTGCTGTGATCACTTGCTTCTGCAGAGCTGCCATAAAGCCAGGCAAGTAAAAGAATTTGTTTTCCTATGACATCTGGATTGGTCTGCATGGTGCAAGAGGGGATCCAGGCAGAAAGATTGTCAGGGAACCTGTGGTGACTAGGGCTGTGCATAAACCAACTGACAAACTAAAGTTCATAATGAATGTTAGCCTGTTCTGGGTTTGCAAACCTAAGCTCATGAACTGAAGAACCGGGACAAACTACCACAAAATTTGGGCGCAATTCATGGTGTTTGATTTAAATGGCTCAGAACCATTTAAATCACCGCTGCTTTGTGCTCCCTGCAGCCTTCTGTGGGGAGCAGAAAGCGGGTTTAAATAGCCCTGCTTTCTATTCCCTGTGTGAATCCATGGTGAGCAGCAAGCAGGGGGTGATTCTGCATTTGTCTTTCCTGCCGTTGTATCACCAATCCCACACTGCAACACAAGTTTCCCTCTGTATTGCATGCCACTCCCAGTCTCCTTGTGCATCGGTTCAGTTTTGACCTTCCACATTGTTATATTGCCATCTAGCGCTGACTCTGAAGTCACCCTGGCATTTCCCTGGATTTTCTGGATTTGATTTTGCACTGGACAGGTGCAGGAAGCAATGGCTAGGAAGAAGTCAAGATCCTCCAGTGTGTTGACATCTTCGTGACTGTATTAGCAGATAACTGACCCTGCCCAATATAAACCCTGTGACTGAGATGCACAGCCTTCAGCAGATGATGTGCTAGACAGGAAAACAGAAGAAATCATATCTGTTTCTTGCATAAGTACATAAGGAGAGCCCTGCTGGATTAGATCAGTGTTCCATCTCATCCAGCATCCTGTCTCACACAGTAGTCATCAGGTTTCCCTGGAGGACCAACAAACACACCAGAAATACTAAAGCCTTCCCATGGTGTTGCCTCTAGCACTGATATTCAGTGATTTACTGCCTCTGAATGTGGAAGTGCTGTTTAGTCACTGTGGCTAGTAGTCACTGATGGACCTATCATCCATGAATCTAAACCCCTTTTGAAGCCTCCTCTGCTTTTGGCCATCACTGTGACCACTAGCCCTGAATTCCACAGTTCAATTACTCATTAAGTGAAGAAATACATCCTTCCTAATGCTGCCCAGGTAGATGCTGGGCACTGGACGGAGCTCTGCTTTATATGACTGCCCTAGATGTTAACGCACTGATGATGTCATGAGAGGGTCTCCCACTGGGCTTTTTGTTGCTCGTTAGTGGAAGTATGTTTCAAGGCCCCCAAAGAAGTTTCTTCAACAACTGTTTGGTCAACAAACCCAGCTTGCTCAGTCTAGTGTTACTCAAGAAGGTCCATTACTTACGTGTTTTGGAAGTGTTAGATGGCCTGTCAGTTTAATTCATGGCAACGATTGTGAGTCCAGGGTAGCTCATGAATTCCAGGCTGAATGACAGTGCATCAGAAAAAGTATACCAGAGGCAAGTTATTTGCAGTTCATCATTTATTATCCTCCTTTGCTTCTTTTTCAGCATCTTAAACAGGATCATTAAGCTTCAGAGGATAAAAATGAAGATCTGTTAGACCAAGGCTAATTTCATACTAAAACTGATGGGGAAGGACAATACCAATTTTGCAAAATTAAAAATACAGCTATGGGAAAGAACGGGGAGTTTTTCTTTATGATACTGAAAGGAAAAGGGGTTGATAAGAAATGAGAGCATTCCAGTAGTGCTGGCAATTACTTTTGAATGGATACATTTGAACCACTTTGCAAAATAGAACATACTCTTTACTCCAATGCCACCTTAGCCTTAAATGCAACCTCAATGGATGCGTACGCTGGGAGGCTCTTGGGGAACAGTCTGTTAACAGCTCCCACCTTTTGCAATTACAGCTTACTGATTCGTACTTATAATTCCATTATCAAGGGGACCATATGACCAATTTCAGAGAATAATCAGAGGCTAAAGACAAAACAGCCATGACTTGGGAGGAAGAAGGCCCATCAGCAAGAAAGGAAGACTCCTCCCTGTCCTGATCCCGGGACTCTCCTGGCCCGCAGTGGCCCCCAGGAGTTCCCGGGAGGCGCCGCGGCACCCGGAGTCCCGGGGAAAAGACTTACCCAGTCCCGGGAGGGGCCGCAGCAGAGCCGGCAGCCGACGACCCCCAACAGGGCGAGCAGAGACGCCGGGGTAGGCAGAGCATCGCCGCCGCCTTCCCCCCGGCGCACGGGGGGACCTGCCTGGTGAGCAGAGGTGGAGGGGCCGGCCTCTTCCCTGCCCAGCTCTGAGGCCACGGGGTTGCAGGAGCAGCGGGAGGCGGGTACGCCACTCAGGGCTGGGCTGGCGGGGCTGGGGGACAGGCTGGAGAGACCGAGGCCGCTCCTGGTGCACGGCCAGAGGCGGGAGGAAGGACAGCCATGGACAGAGTGGGGTGCGCCGGGCCGCGGGCCCAGCATGAGGGCGAGAGTGCGCTGGCGGGCTCCATGCTCCGGAGCCGGGGCCTTCGGCTGGGCAGACCCGGAAGTGTCAGGAGGGCTTCAGCGTCCCGAACTAAGAAGGGAGGCAGGGCCAGAGGAGGGAGGATGGAGTGAGGGGGCTAGTGGGAGGAAAGAGGGATAAAAGGGAGGCTGCCGATAGGGGCCGGGCAGGAGACACCTGAGTGTGGATGCTGTCAGGACGCTGAGAGAGAAAGGGCTGACAGAAGCAAATCCCACCAGGAGGCCGCAGGAGCGGGTGTGGTGAGGCAACCCCCCCTCTTGTGGCCATATCTGAGGCCCTGGCAGCCAAGGGCAGGAAACAGACAAGGTGACAGCACGAGGTGCGGCCATCGAGTCGAGCGACGACGAGACCAGCTCCAGCAACTCGTGTGACACTCCCCAAGTGGAGGCTGGGCCAGGGCTTGTCCCAACAGACAGGTCAGGTGTTCCATGGCTACTCAACATGCCCTTTGACCTCTGTGCTAACAAGTTTTAGAGAGTTTTTCCGAATAAAGGCAAAGGGTGTGGTCCATTCACATATTTTCTGTCCATGCCTTTTATGCTAGGGCCTTCCTGGCTTGGCTGTCAGTATTTATGTGGCCCATGATTAACCAGTCCAGCCTTTTATGATGTGATCTCTCTGTTTTCTATACTGCCCTTTCTCCAAGAAACTCAGGACTGCATGCATAGCTCTCCCACATTCATTTTATCCTCATTACAACCAATGCTCCCTCTAAGCTGTGGAGTCTTGTGAGTAAAAATTCTACTTTGTGAGCTACTGGCATTAAAGTTGTGAGCAAGTGATTTGTCTACTGCATAAATTAGTTTGCTCTGGAGCCATCCTTCCTGAGCGAAGACAAAAATGTATGAGCCAGAGGCTAAAAAACTGAGCCAGCTCACTCCACCTCAGCTTAGAGGGAACACTGATTACAACCCATGCCAAGAGGATCCTCACACCCTGTTCCCAACGTACATCTAGAGCTTCTCTCTTGCTCCTGTTGAGGGTAGTATTGGCCATATAGTATTGAAGGTCCCTGCTGCTGTACTGCTACAATGTCCTGAGTCAGCCTGCAATGCCTGTGCCAGTCTACAATATGATACTTTAGCAGCAGATATTACACGCTGTCCAAAATTCCCATTTTCTAGCACAAGTTGCTAATAGGATCTGGCTGCAAAGCTAACATTAAGGATTCCATCTACTTCATTGTGCTAAAAATGATGACGTTCAAAACCATGGAATCCATAAATGTACACTTAAGAAACGGAAAGTTACACTTAGTTTTAGGAAAGCAGAGTTAATTCTAATTGAGCAGAGTTAATTCTAATGATTTAAGTGTACTAAAATGTGTGGTTAGCAATGTACTCTTTAGACTGAAACAAATCAATATCAGGTAATGGAGGGATAATGGCAGTATATGTACTTCTTACCTATACGTGACCTAGCTTAAAGAATAAAGTTTGAGTCCAGTGGCACTTTTAAGATCAACAAAATTTTGTTCAGCACACTTCCTCAAATACAGTGGAACTAACCTGGTTAGTATGTTTACATAAGAGAAGCCAATGCTGAATCAGTCCAGTGGCCCATCCAGTCCAACACTCTGTCACACAGCAGCCAAAAATACCAGGTGCCATCAGGAGGTCCAGCAGTGGGGCCAGGACACTAGAAGCCCTCCCACTGTTGCCCCCCCCCCCTCAAACACCAAGAATACAGTGCATCACTTGCCCCAGGCCGAGAGTTCCTATCTATACTTTGTGGCTAATAGCCACTGATGGACCTCTGCTCCATATGTTTATTCAGTTCCCTCTTGAAGCAGTCAATGTACTCGATCAGTGGTATTCACTAGGGGAGGGGCCATGGCTCAGTGGTGGAGCATCTGTTTGGCATGCAGAAAGTCCCAGATTCAATCCCTGGCATCTCCAGTTAAAAGGACCAGGCAGTTGGTGATGTGAAAGACCTCTGTATGAGACTCTTGAGAGTCTCAGCCAGTCTGAATAGACAATACTGATGGACCAAGGGTCTGATTCAGTATAAGGCAGCTTCACATATGTTTATATGACATCATGGAGGGCATAGAATTATGTGGCTGTTAATGGAGAATATGTTTGTCAAGGGCTAGTCATTTAGCACATGTCTATCAATTGACATTAGCCAGAATAGCTACAGTAAGATTACCATATATAAAGGCACCATCCATCTAAACAGAGCTAGAGCACCATTCAGAAAAATTGGCTGTCTCTTCTGTGCTTGCCTTCTGTGCCTCCTTGGGGCTTCTGGCTGGACATTATTGGAGATAAAGCTCTGGACTCAAAAAACATTTTGAAAAAAATGGGACATTTTAGCCTAGTCACAAAGGGAGGGGAACTGACAACGTGCAGTCTTGGCTGAGTCTTGTTGCAGACTCACTGGAACAATGGCAGGCCTTGGTCGATGAACATACGAAGCTTCTTTATACCATGTCAGATCATTGATCCATCTGACTCAGTATTGTCTGAAGAGCTGCTAACTCTGGTTTAAGAAATTCCTGGAGATTTGGGGGTAGTGCTTGGGGAGGGTGGAGTTTGGAAAGGGGAAGGAGCTCAGCGAAAATGTGATGATGGCATACAGTCTGCCCGCTGCAGCTGCCACATGTCCTCTGAGGGGACTGATCTCAATAGTCTATAGTTCAGCTATAATTGCCAGAGAACTGCAGGACCCACCTGGAGGCTGGCAACCATACCAGGGCTAATCTTTCTCAACACTTGCTGTATGAGTCCTCATCTAAACAATATACTTACCACAGGAAGCTTTCTGTTTACATGATATATTTATTCATTTGTAAAAGATTCTGCAAGCATCTGGCATGTTGATTTGGTAGTTTGACACTTCAGGAATCCACCTCTAGAATCCATTGATGATTTGATGTATTCTTTTTAGCACATGGCATTTTGAATGTTTGCATTAAGCTCACAGGGAACATGGATTTTAGTATCTGCTGGTCACTGTGTTCTGAGTCCAAGCCTTCTGAAAGAATGGAATCTTTCTAGCTATCTGTGTGTCTATGGTTCTCCTCCAAAGTACTGACTCAGATATAGTTTCTCCGACTTCCCTTAGCAAAGTTAACAATGACAGATGGACTATGGAACCTCCAGAGCTCTGAGAAAGGGGAGAGAGGAACACATCATGATGGTAAACACTGTTCATACCAAGCAAAAATAACGCTTTTACCATGATCATTACTCATGGCAAGCACTCATCACCAACCAGGACCATGCTAAGTGTCTATAGTCTAGACCGGAGATTGAACTCACCATGACAAGGACTGAATCTGGAAGGCTTTGCATGCAAATTATCTGCTCTACCACCAAGACACAGTTCCTCCATTTCCTGGGGCTGAATCATGGTTTGAATGTGGGATTGAAAATGGGAAAATGAAGACAGCCAGTAGATGGGGGAGAGGTTATAGAGAATTCAAATTAAAAGATTTCCTGTCCAATGGTGTAGTCACTCCTGCTTTCCGTTCTGGTTAATTGGTTGTGCAGGTTTTTGTTTCAGAAACCTCTTTAACCAGAGGAACCTTTTGGGGGCAAAAGTACACCATGGAAAAAAGAGTTTCTTTCAAGCCACTGTCAACTCTAGCCACAGAGGAAGCATTTGCATGTGCACATATCAAAAAAATAATGTTAAACATTTTTCACATCAATTGCAACTCTTTGCACTTCCCCAGGGAACTCCAGGGGTCCAGAAAATTTCTTACCCTCCTTTGACAACATTCCGTAGGCATCTCATGCCTGGGGCCCCAGATGCCATTGCAAACACGTGCCAGCCTTACCTGGTATTAATGCGGTGGGGTGGCTGTGCCCATCTGCAAGATGCAAGATCACAGTTCGACGACTGCAGCAACAAGACGCAGCTTCAATTACCGCCCTTGATCTGATCCAGAGGAGCAAGGCGTGAAGCCAGCAGCCTTGCCTTGCTTACTTGGGTACTGCGAGATAGCAAGCAGATCAGTGGAATGACTGTGACATGAGCCACGTGTTTCAACAGTAGGGGTGGAGATGAGAAACCTTGAATGCCTTGTGCATGCAGGCTGATGAGAAGTGGCATCTCAGAATGGCAGTGGCATCTGGGCTGACTATGATAAGCATATAAAAGCTTTTCTGTGTAGTCTGTTCTCTACAGAAAGCAGCAGCTCCTTTTGGAATGAATTTAATATGCAATAAACCAGATGGATGAAGGGGGGGGGGGGATGGCGTCATGCACTACATACTGAGCCACACACATGCATAGGTGCAGTTTTGTCATACTAGCAGACACAGCATTCATTCTGCAACCTGACAACCCCTGGATGTTCCCCCTCCTACACGCCAAATATTCTTGACATGGATGAAGGAGGAAGTCCCCCACCCATTCTGGAGCTGTGTCATGGCTTATTTACTGGCTGCTATGATAAAGTAGATGTTATATCCAATGCTTCAAACAAAAGGAGTAAAAAGGTTTTCCTTTCAGTGTATCTTTGACTATAATTCTGCCTCAGATTTCACCTTCTCTTCCATCGTGGAACTGTCCCTACCAGTTTTGGCCTCTCTCATCATTGTATTCTGGATTAGTTTTGTGAGGCTTCATTTAGATATAGGCATGCTCCCAGGGAGCCCTAGGGAGTTAGCTTTCCCCTTTTTTTCCTCCTCAAGTCCAGGAGAACTGAACCAGGAGATGAGGTATAATTCTGGGAAATTCCCTGGCCCCACCTGGAGGTTGGCAACCCTAGGCTACCCTGCAAACAGGCAAGATCAACAACGGTCCATATGCTTGCATTGTCTGTTGTGGGGAGGGGAAGGGAAAGGAGTTTGTAAGCCGCTCTGAGACTTTAAGTGAGTGAAGGACGGGGTATAAATCCAATCTGTTCTTCTTCTTCTTCTTCTTCTTCTTCTTCTTCTTGCTTTGGGAGCTTTGGGAGCAGCCACTCCCAGTTCTGAATCAGACTCTTCTTCAGAGGATGTAGAAGTTGCGCTTCCCTCACTTTCCGCCTTGCTGCGGTCCTCTGCCATTCCATCTTCTTCTCCTGGTTTTTGGGCTTTTTCAACTTTTTGAAGCTGTTCCAAGAAAGCTTTTGCTTTAGTAACAGAGTCTATTCTTTCTTTTTTATCCTTGTATTTGAAGATGATGCCTTCTGGTACCAGCCATCTGTAGATTATGGAATTTTTCTGTAGAAATAAAATCAGATTTTTGTAGGGTCTCCTCTTTTATTTTTACCTCAAGTGGAATGTCCTTTAAGACATTTGAGGTAAATGTCTTTGTCATCAATTTTTAGGGTAGTCCCATTTGTTGCTTTAAGTATCTGGTCTCTGATATATCTTTTAGAAAATCTCACAAAGATTTCACCAGGCAGATTATTCTTCTTAATATATTCTGGATAGGTTCTATAGCCCATATCCATCTCACTTTGTAAAAGATCTGCTTTTATATCTAAAGTTCTAAAGAATTGCTTAAAGTTACCTTGAGGTTTTCTCCCTCCTTCTCTGGGAGCCCTTGAAATCTCAGAACATAAGTTGACTTTTCCATTTGCAGCTGAAGCAGTTGATATTCATCTGAGGATCTCTTTTTCCCCCCAGTCTCCAGTTGTTTTTTAAGCTTATTTGTTTTAGCGTCAACTTCCTTTAATGATTCTGAAGTTTGCTCTATCTTAAGGTTAGTCTCTTCTAGCGGATGTTGGAGAGTCTCGAAGTTGTCATTGAGCGTAGTCATCTGGTCCAGCAGAGGGCACAGTTCTGCCGCTATTATATTAGGAAAGTCTGTAGCTGCTTCTGGTCTCATGACCACAGAAGCTGGGCTAGCACTTCCTGAAGAAGGTTTTGTTTTGGGAAGGACTTTTCTCCCGGCCATTTATACAATTGTTTACTTCTGAGTAAAAGTTAGAAAAGTCTCTACAGCTTGCATAGTCAGCTAGGAGATTCTGGATTACTCTCTGTCCTGGTTATTTAAAATTTAGCTTTCCATACCCTCTTCATTGAAAGTTTAAAAGGTTTTCCTCTTTTGCATGGGTGGGCTGCAGGCCCGCCCCCACTTTGCTTTTCAAGGGAACGTAATCGCTTAAACACTTGCGTGTTTCTCTTGCTTTTCAATTAATCAGAACTCACAGTTCATCGGTTGTCTTCTGCAAGATAAGAAAAAATGCCTGACCGTCTGCCTGCTTGCCCTGGTTTGCGTCTCTGGTGCCATTGCTGGTTCGTGACAGTGGTACCTTTGGAGCAAAGGAGAGCTTCAATCCCTCAGCTGTCAGCCTTGAGAGAGGCACCCTTCAAGGTCCATGGCTGGGAGCCCCTTACGAGGGCTCTGGAGGGTCCAGATTGTTTTGAGACCTCTCCCTACCACCACAACATGGGTCGTGTCCCTCAGAGCACTGAGGAGATGCATCTGTCCTTCGAGCCGCCAACACCAGAAGTCATGTAACATATGTTAATACTCATGCTTTTTCTCAGCTTTCTGCTTCATTTCAGATTTCTGCAGCCTTAATCCATTACAATTGCTTATTGGATGTCCTCTCCTGTTTATTATATTGACTCATACCATGTAATCCACCTGAAGTCTCCGTGAGAAAGGTGGACTACAAATAACATAACTAAATAAATATGAGGCACGTTTAGCTGAAAGGCAGCCCTTATTCTGGACTGCAAATGCATCTTCCTCTTTAGTCAAGACCAGCCTTCAGCACCCCTTTTCATATATGTGTGCTTGCAGAATATCAACAAATTGAACTCTGCTACATACTACAGTGAATAGATGGTTGCTCTGTCACTGTGCTGGATTCTGCAGTCCTTCAGCAGAAGGTGCTGATGCTTGCAGATCTTTCCCAGCTTTTCCTGCCCCCCCCCCAACAGTCCATTTGGACCCCAGCAAAGTTGATTCTCAGAATCAGGCAACCAGCTTGAATGAGGGAGCTACACTGAGGAGGGAGAAGAGGACATAGGCCCATTCTGCATCTAGCATTCACTCCATTGTTTTACCAAACCCACACTGGAACAGGAAAAGATGTGGCTCAAAACCACATTCAGATACCCCAGGGCAATGCTGTACTGACTGCGGAGTCACCTCTGAATGGTCATAAAATGGCCAGAAATCTATGCAGATGCCGCCATAAAACTGAGAGATCAAAGGAAGTGAAACGGGAATGCAGTGTGGAGGCTACCATAAAATCTGACAATCAAAAAAAGTGAAAGTGGCATGCAATGTAGAGGGGAATTTCTATTCCAAAGTGGGTTTGGTAAAACAGTGGAGTGAATGCTAGATGCAGAATGGGCCAAAGTCTCCACTCCTGTCTCTTCACAGCAGACTTGAGGTGACAATTTCACCACCTTCCTCTCCTCCATTCAGCCACCCCACACCACAGTTAGTCCACACCTCTTGCCTGATCCTAGAAATCATCTTTTCCAGGGTCAGAAGAGATGCTGTCATGGGGAAGGATGTGGGCCAGATCCTGATCCTTACACAAGAAGGTCATGTGGTGCAATTCAGTGCCCTCTCCTTCACCGTCTCTTGCTGCTGGGCAAAAAAGTGACCTCTGCACCTCATTATCTGTGACAGGAGCTGACTGCACTGTTTCCATTCCTGGCTCTTGACTATGGGGCATGTTCATTGTAACTAGTGGCTGGAGGAGGGGGTAACAAGGCTCCTTTCTGCACTAGACCTTAAATCCTGGTTCAACCCTGTCCCCAAACTTACATTCTACACTACACTTGAGTTCAGCCCTGTAATTATCTCGGGGCATTTTTTGTTTCCACATTACATTGAGGTCACCCCAGTTTCGCCCCACACTTGTCCCAGGATAAACAGATGCTGTTACAACCAGGGATAAATGCAAGGTATTGTGTTATGAGTTGAACTCTGATAATACCAGGGATGAGATCCAAGTGCAGAAAGGACCAAGAAGACCATGAAAGAAACCACTCAATCGCAGGTGAGTGTCTTTCGCTGCTCATTCATCTGCCCCTGCACTACAACAGATTTTTCTTTTGCCTTCTGCCAAGAATGGAAATATCTTGCAGCTGGATGCTTTGGATGGGAGCCCCCAGTCTGGGGCGTCTCGTTTCACAACAGGAGGAACAAGAGGTGGCCACAAAAGAGCAGCCATCCAGCAGCCGTAGCATATACCGGCAATGGGTTTATTGATATACTACAGGCACTTTCCCACTGCTGTAAGCCACTTTGGAAGATATGTCTGTATGCAGCCTTACTGATCTGAAAGCATTTTACGTTATTATCTCTATACGGAAACACCAGTCAGAATGATCCTGTTCCTGATGTCCCTGAAATGCACATGTCACCAGTTCTGAGTCACTCCTTCCACTCGCTGTCCGAGCCTCAGCAGAAAAAAACAGAGATAAAAGACCACAACTCACATTGGTATTATTATTCCCATGTTGCTGATGGAAGCTGGGGATCAGTGCCAATGCTGAGACAGTGGCATACCTAAGACTACTACGAGTTCATGGCTATGAGGAGCTCTTCACCACTGCGCACGCTCACATTCTCTTTCTCTCCTTTCTTAAACAACTGACGTTAACAGATCGGAGTGCTGGGGCTGCTTAAAAACAAGCCTCTCCAAGGAATCACTGCAAGCTGATTTAGATTTGGGGGTCAGCAACTTCAAAAAAAAATCCCCTGTTAAGCTGCTTACAAAATAGCTGTTTTCAATATCCTTGTTTCAGATTCTTGCTAATTTGGTCCTGCAAGTTCTCCTCCTCTGATTAGGACATGATGGTTACAAGGTACTAAAAGGATAAAGAGATGATGCACCTGAAAAATAAATGACAGTTGTGTGTTTTCTAGGATCAGGACATAAGAGTCTCCATGGATAATTCTCAGCAGGCAGATTCCAGAAGAGTGGCCACGTTGCATCATAAAAGGACAAAGAACTGCAGCATCTGAAGAATGAATTGATTCTGCAGGCAATGGCATTGAATACTTGCAGTGGAGAGAAAATGAGAAGTAGCTGTCTACAGACATGTGCATGTCGATAGAGGCACAATGATGACGAAAATGAATTCCACGAGACAAACGCACATGCAAATGACAAACGTATGTCTGTCCTGTACCAGCTTAATTGTTGCGGGTTCCATCAGAGAATCCTGGGTACTGGACCTTGCTGAAGATACGAGTAGAACTGAAACAAATTTGCCCAACAAAGTTCACTAAATTCTCCTTTGCAGATGCTGATGACAAATATTCTCTCTATATATGACATGTAATGGTGTTTTGCTTTCAGTACTGGATTTCTAATATTTGATACTATGGAGTGTTTAAAACTTTACAGCATTGATGTCTAAAAGGCAATGGTATGTCACAAAGTTCTATCTTCAGGCAACCCTTTCCACATCAACATCTGCCAAGGGCCTTCTGTCTGTGTGCTTCAGATCCCCTAGATGTTACACAGACTTGTACAGCCACATTCTAAGGTGCATATAGTACACATAAGGCCCTTTTAGGCTCCAGAATCTGCCCACTGGGAACTGTGTGTGTACCAGCATTCCTTATGGTTGAACACTGCAGTGGAAAATCAGGAATGGTGAGCAAGCTGTCTTTTGGCAGTACTTTTCATTGAGAAATTCCTTACAAGCTTATTAGGATGTTTCTAAGCTGCTTTTCTCCCCAAAGTTTCCCTGGAAGGGTGAAGAAAAAATGAAGAAAGTTATAGCAGTCTATAATGCAATGGAAATAGTCCTAATGAATATTCTCCACTTTTCCCACTTTTTTTTTTCAGGCCACCCACGATAGAATCCTTTGTTTGTTTGCTTGCTTGCTTGCTTGTTTGGGCTTCTATACTGCTCACCCTGCAAGTGGGCTCAGGGCAGTGCACAATAATACATAAAAATATGATACACAGTCTAAAATCCCAATCCATATAACCAAACATCTGCATTGCACCATAATATAAATTCCTGACCCCTTCAATTTACATCAGAATGGCGGAAAGGGGGTGAAAAGCAGTTAAAAGCCTGCTAGATGTTAAAGCTTCTAAAAACCATTAAAAACCTGTTTCTGTCCTCAACCATATGCTTGGCAGAACCTCTCTGCCTTGCAGGCCCTGTGGAATTGTAACAGATCCCACAGGACCCTAATGTTAGTAGGCAGAGAGTTCCACCAAGTTCCACCTTGCTCCGATTGAGGACAGCCAGACATTCTTTGGGCCAGGGACTTCCAGTATGTGTTGGTCTCCTGACCGTAATGCTCTCTGGGGGACATACCAGGAGAGGCAGTCCCATAGGTACATTGGTCCCTGACCTTGTAGGGCCTTATAGGTCAAGACCAAAACCTTGAACCTGACCTGGTACTCAACTTGGAGCCAGTGCAGTTGGCAAAACAGAGGTTGTATGTGTGCAATTACCGGTGTCCCTCTAAGGACACGAGCTGCTGCATTCTAGACAAACTATAACTTCAGGGTCCAATTGCCTAACCTGGTGCAGTTGGAAAAACTATTATTTAAAAAAAAACACTATTATTTATTTATTTATTTATATGTTTTATATTTATTTATTAGATTTCTAGGCTGCTCTTCCTGCTGTAGCAGGCCCAGAGCGGCTTACAGGACTTGAACAAGCCAAGATTCATAAATACAAAAATACAATAAGAATTAAAACAGATTAAAACATTATAAAATATAGCAGTGTTCATACAGCACTCAGTAGAGTTAGATGGCAAACTGTCTGCCCCAGCATTTCAAGGACCCAATGACAAATGGCCATGTCAGGAGCCAGATGGTATTCTCTGAGGCCCCTTGTAGATGGTAATAACATGGGGGAGAAAAAGAGGGGTGGCGGCCCTTATTCGAAGGCCTGGTGGAAGAGCTCCATCTTACAGGCCCTGTGGAACTGCATCAGGACCCACAGGGCCCTGATCTCTTCCGGGAGCTCGTTCCACCAGGAAGGGGCCGCCACCAAGAAGGCTGTCCCCCTAGTGGCAGCGAGCCTGGCTTCTCTGGGGCCTGGTACAACAAGGCAGTGTTGGGCCCCAGACTGTAGTGCTCTCTGGGGTATATACAGGGAAAGGCAGTCCCACAGGTAGGTTGGACCCAGGCCATTTAGGGCTTTAAAGGCAAGTACCAGCATTTTGAAGCAAATTTGGTACACTATAGGCAGCCAGTGCAGTGCCGCCAGCGCTGGTCGGATGTGCTCCCATCTAGGGAGACCCATCAACAACCTCGCCGCGGCATTCTGCACCAGCTGCAGCCTCCAGACTAGTGACAAGGGCAGCCCCATGTAGAGAGTGTTACAATAGTCTTGCCTCGAGGTGACCATTGCATGGATCACTATAGCCAGGTCAGCATGGCTCAGGAAGGGAACCAACTGCTGCGCCAGCCTCAGATGGTAAAAGGCTGACTTGGCAGTGGCTGCTACCTGGGCCTCCATAGTCAGAGAAGGATCCAGGAGCACTCCCAATCTCCTAACCACCGGCGCAGGCACCAATGGTGCCCCGTCGAAGGCCGGGAGCGGGAGCCCTGACCGTGCCCCGCCCCAACCCAAGCACAGGACCTCCATCTTCACCGGGTTCAGCTTCAACCTACTCATCCTAAGCCAACCAGCCACAGCGTGCAATGCCCTATCAAGATCATCCAGTCCAGAGCCAGACTAGCCACCCAACATCAGTACTGATGACAACCCAGCCCCGCCCTCCGGACAATCTGGGCAAGGGGGCGCATATAGATGTTAAAAAGCATCAGGGATAAGACAGCCCCCTGAGGCACTCCGCATTCAAGTGGGTGCCTCCAGGACTGCTGATCCCCTAGTGCCACCCTTTGTCCCAGACCCTGGAGAAAGGAGACGAGCCATTGTAAGGCAAGCCCCTGTATCCCCACGATGGCGAGGCGATGGGTCAGCAGCCGATGATCGACCATGTCAAACGCTGCCGACAGGTCAAGCAATGGCAGTACGGCCATGCTGCCCCAATCCAGATGTCTCCAGAGGTCATCCATGAGGGCCACCAGAGCCGTCTCGGTCCTGAACCCCGGGTGAAAGCCTGACTGGAAGGGATCTAACACCGAAGTGTCATCCAGGAAGCTAAAAATTATAAGGATGTACTTCTCCATAATATAAGATTTATATATTGATTGTAAAATGGTTTACTAAATGTGTTAGCCAGTATATGACAGTGTTTGTTTGTTTGTTGTATTTTCTGTAATAAAAACTGTGATCCTGAGTTGTTTTTTCTGTAGTTGGAAAAATGCCAGCCTGACACCATTTGTGACCTGGACCTCCATTGACAAGGAGGATTCCAGGACCACACCCAGACTCTTGACCATCTGTGCCGGTGTTAGAGGCACATGGTCAAAGGTCAGGAGTTGGCACCCCAAACCTGATTCTCTCCCACCCTGCCAGAGAGCCTCCATCTTTGATGGATTCAGTCTCAGTCAACTTTGCTTCAGCCACCTCACTGTGGCCTCCAGACCCTCAGCCAAATTTCCTGGGGCAGCGGCTGGCTGGCCTTCCATCAACAGATACAGCTGGGTGTCATCAGCATACTGGTGGCAGCCCAGCCCAAAACTCTGCACCAGTTGGGCAAGGGGGCACATGTAGATGTTAAACAACACTGGGGAGAGGAGATCCCGCATGTTATTGGGTATTGAGAGGAAACCCTCTCAGTCAGTGCCACCCTCCGTCCCTGACCATGGAGAAATGAGGCAACCCACTTCACGGCTGTCCCATGTACTCCAAATGTGATGAGATGGTGAACCAACAGATTGAGCAGCAGATCCAGCACAGTTACACCAGTCTAAATAAACCCATTGAAAGCAATGGACTTGGAATGAAGTAAAGGGAAATAGTGTTGCACTGGGAATGCAAATTCAGATCAAGTGTCATTCTAGAGGTTTAAAAAAACCCTGTGATTTTAGATTTTTGGAAGAAGAGCCAAAGATCAAGGACCAAAAAAGAGCTCATCAAAAATTAACAAACCCCATTTAAAATTAGAGATGGACTAAACTGTAGATTTAGGGGTTGGGGAGAGTTGTTAATTTTTGAGAAGCTCTTTGTGTCCCTCACTTGGTAATTCTACCAAAAATCTCAAATCAGAGGGGTTTTTTTAATTTAAAAGAAATTTGTTTTATGCTTCTTTGTTACATCCTTTTTAGATAGCTACTTTATTGCTATCTGTTTTTAGATGACTGGAGTTATGTTCTGTTGTATGATCTTGTTCTTCTTCCCAGAGGTGTGAATGGGCTTTTAAAGCTTCTCTATAATTTAGGTTTGTTCTTGCTGCTTGTACTTTCTCATTGGTAAACTTTATTTCTCAGCCAGGCATTTAAGGTTTTAATTGATCGTCACAAACAAACTAACTTTTAATCAGCATTGTAGGCTCTGTTTTCTGGGTAATTCTCTCTCACCAATAAATTTGCATCATAGAAACATTGTAGATAGCTTAAGAAACACTTATGGATATTTTGTGTTTCAAAAAATCTTGCAATGCAAGTATGTATAAATAAGTGGGTATTGGTCCTTGCCCCTAAAGTATCATTAAAATAGCTTACGTAACTACATACCTAAAGAACATGCTTGGCTGTCACTGTAAATCTCTTTTCAAGATAAAAATATTTGCTTAATGAAATAGTTCTACATTATAAAGCAAATCAAATAGAATAGTTTAAGAATTCTGGTACAGTTCACAAGGGGCTGAGCACTAGAGGGAAAGCAGACAATAACGATAGTAACTGGTCAGTAATATCTCCATTGTCATCATTTCAAATATGTGAAACATAAATGCACATAAACAAAGAAAAAAGCTAAGGGAATCATGTACTCATGCAGTTTTAATAGAATAGATTTTTTTAAAAGGAAAATAATGATCAGAAAAGAGTGAAGCAGACATAAAAGGTTATACAAATGATGTCTAGTTTTGCTCAAAATTAACATGTAATCAAATTTATCCAATGAATGGTGGCTCAATCTCACACTAAAATCACCCCTTCAAAACATTATGATTTGAGCTGAACCAACGCGTTGGACAATTTTTTCTTATCCTTAATTAAAATGTCACATCTATTTTAATCTATGATTTGAAACCTACTGGTACATCACGACTGAGAGTATGTTTACTGGTATACGGGAATATTCAGGGCCTAAATTGTGCCAGGACACTTTTTTAATGCCACAGCAGAACACTGTCAGAACACAAGAAATCCTTGCTGGATCCAATCCTTTGTCCTTCTGCTCAAGTGTCTTGTTTCAAATAGCAACCAACCAATTGCCCTGGAGGCCAACAAATGGAGTATAGAGGCCTCCCGTGGTGCTCTGCAAGAACAACTGAGCAACTTGGGGGTGTGTTTTCCTTTACACTGTGGAAACACAGAGAGTCGTCATACATCAGTTTGTTCTTCATGCATTCCAGGACATTTCATCTGGAACTGGGGGAGAATAGTAAAGCAGCCATTTTTGCAGATGACACCAATGATTCAGGAAGATGAAGAAGCAGAATGTGAAAAGCTCACTGAGGACATCTACAGCCCGGGCAACGGGCAGCAATGAGGCAAAGTATAAATTGATGCACATGTGATCAAGACATTTTAGCTTTACATATATACTGATGGGGTCTGAACTAGAGATGCTCGAACACCCACTAGTTCATCTCACATCCTGTTCACTGGTTGCATACTGGGAGCCATGCAGTTGATCCATTTTATAGCTGCTTTGCAGGTTGCTTCACTATATTCCTTCCTAACTGTGCAATACAGAGCAATCAGATTGTTGTGCGCACGGTTTTTCCTCCTGCCCTTCCTTCCTGCATGAGTGCTCTGCTCAGCAGGCAGTGGTTTAAAGAGACAATTAAACCAGTCACAAATCATATAAATCAGTTATGAATAAATGCTGTGTTCTAATAAAATCGTGCCCTTTGGTGTTCATTCATTTAAGTCATTCCTATGACTTCAATGGCTGCCACTCGGTTTGAAAAAAACAAATGCAAACTTGTCTGGCAGGCATTTTTGGTTGTTCAGCAAGAACCAAGCAAATCAAGTAACCAAAATTGTCAGGATCCCAAGCCTCAACTGGCAGCATGGACCAGGAAGGATTTTCTGGGTCACAGTGGAGAGCTGAAAGAAAATGTCTGCTCAGTGTACGGTAGCAATGAAAAAGGCAGACTGGGCTTATCAGGAAAGTGATTGAAAATTAAACTGTTGGTATATAATGGTGTGGATGCATTTGGAGTACTATGCACAGTTCTGGTTGCCTGTCTCAAAAAAAGGATATCATGGATCTGAAAAAGATGCAGAAAAGGCAACCCAAATGATACAGCCTGAATGCTGAAGGGGTTGGAGCACCTTTCCTACAATGAAAGATGAAAGTGAGCATTATAGTTTTTTTGGGAGGGCAGACCAAATGTGATTGTGATGGAGGTTGGCCACTATCCTTTGCAGGCACTAGGATGGAGGTAGACAAGGCATTGAAGGTCGCCATCCTCCTGACACTAGCCACGGCTTGTGCAGGTGGCAAAGAGGCAAGTTAATAAACAACCACATAAACCTCTTTTAAATTAAAAGTTGTGCTATTCCATACATAATTAAAGTAGCCCATTATGAAATCAAGCTCTTTTTCTTTGGCGTTTCTCTGTTGCTTTTGAATTCTCCACCTCCTACTAACATTTCTGGTTCTTCTCCAGCCAAGATTGTTTTCCCCAAAGACCTGCTGCGATGGTAGAAAGCTTGCTTTGCCTGCTCAGAATCAGAGGCTGTGAGAGTCTTTAAGTTTTAATTCACTCTGTCTGAGGACATAACAAGATAACAGGCTGCAAACCCACATCCGTCCCTAAGCACAGCTAATTTTGGAATTTAAGGAAGAGAAGAGAACAAAATAGCGACCTGCAGTGATTACCTGCTGAGCTTCTGCTTTATGTAACAGCACAGGAAGTAGGATAGAACAGATATTTCCACTCGCATGCCGGATTAGGCGAACCAAGTCAATTTCCTCTTCAGTTCACTTACACCTGCACTCTTAAACCAAGTTGCCCCCTTCTAAATCCAAGGCATCTCGGTGAGTGTAACTCTGTTTAGGATTGCACTCTAAGACTGCAATCTTGGGATCATTTTTCTGAGAGTAAGCCCCATTTATTTATTTACTTACTTACTTAACTTATACCACATATTTCTCCTTGGTGGAGACCCAAAGTGGCTTACACATTCTCTTCTTCTCCTGTGAGGTAGCTTAGGTATGGAACTTGTAATAATTGCTGTAATTTAGAGACCTATAACAACACAGTGGGTGGGAGTTTCCAGAAGATCTCTGCTGGCTAGGAAGGAGGAGCTACAGGCAGCAGGGCTTAGAGAGCAGTCAGGGAAGCTATGAGGTTACTGTATTTGTCTGGCTAGAAGCTGTTACATTTATTTTGACTTTGGTGTGTTCCTGATATAACTGAAAACTGACTTATTATATGGAGTCAGAATAGGGTTTTATTTATTTATTTATTTATTTAGACTTATAGGCCGCTCTCCCCACCATTGCAGGAGGGTTGCCAGCCTCCAGGTGGGGCCCAGTGATAGCATTGGTACCCAGGTCCCCCTTGGCCACCGGTGGGGGATGGGAGATAGGGCCGCCAGATCCAGGTTAGGAAACTCCTAGAGAAGAAGAGGACGTTGCCAAGACCTGTTAGCCGCTCTGGGCCTGCAATAGTGGGGACAGCGGCCCATAAATCAAACAAATAAATAAATATAAATAATAATAAGAAGAAGAGATTGGATTTATATCCCACCCTTCACTCACTCAGAGCGGCTTACAAACTCCTTTCCCTTCCCCTCCCCACAGCAGACACCCTGTGAGGTAGGTGGGGCTGAGAGAGCTCTGAGACAACTCTCCTTGAGAGAACAGCTGTGCCAGAGCTATGGCTTGCCCAAGGTCATCCAGCAGGTGCAAGTGGAGGAGTGGGGAATCAAACCAGGTTCTCCCAGATTAGGGTCTGCGCACTTAACCACTACACCAAACTGGCTCTTGAATTTGGATATGGAGCCTGGGGAGGACAGGGATCTCAGTGAGACAAAATGCCAAAGTCCACCAACCAAAACATTCATTTTCTCCATGGAAACTGATCTCTGTAGTCTGGACGTGTGCTGTAATTCCAGGGGATCGCCAGGTCCCACCTGGAGGCTGGCATCCTACCTGGAGATCTTTTGTTTTTACAACTGCTCTGCAGACTGCATAGAACAGGTGCCCTGGAGAAAATGGCCACTTTGGAGGGTAGATTCTATGGCATTGTATTATGCTGAGGTACTTCCTCTTCCCAAACCCTGCCCTCCCCAGCCTCTACTCAGAACATCTCCAGGTATTTCCCAACTCAGAGCTGGCGACCCTAAATCAGAAGTGGGATGCCAAACAGAAATCTAAAGCAGAAATAAGAGCAGCTGGATACTGTGGACAAGAAGAGCTCCACCCCAGGATCTGAGGCACGGTTGCAAACCAGCAGCAGAAATGTCTGGCAATTGCAGAAAACTGGAAGAAAGTTAGGCAAGGATTTGAACTGTATCTGACTGCCATAAGGGCTGGAGAAAAACTGACAAAGTAAAATCACCCATATTGTTGCATGTGGTGAGAGAAGTAGCACTGGAGATTTATAACAATTTCCAATTTGCAGAAGGAGAACAGATGAAGTTCAGTGTAACAATGCAGAAATTTGAAGAGTATTGTATGCCCAGAAAGAATGAGACATTTGGGAGGCATAAATCCTTTACATGCATGCAGGAATTGGATAAAAGTATAGAGCAAAAACCATGAGCAAGAAATGTGATTTTGGGACTTTAGCAGACTCTCTGATCAGGGACAGGATTATATGTAGCATTAGGCAAAATGCAATAAAGGAGGCTGTTGCAGGAAGAGGGTCTCACCAATGCTCCCTCTAAGCCGTGGAGTCTTGTGAGCAAAAATTCTACTTTGTGAGCTACTGGCATTAAAGTTGTGAGTGAGTGATTTGGCTACTGCATAAATTAGCTGGCTCTGGAGCCATCCTTCCTGAGCTAGGACAAAAATGTGTGAATCAGAGGCTAAAAAAACTGTGTACTAACTCACACTAACTCAGCTTAGAGGCAGGGAATACTGGATCTCACTCTGGGAAAAAACCTCTTAAGACTTGTAGAGCTGCGGAAGTGGTGAAGGCACAAGCAAAAGAACTGAAGAAACCACCCATGTAGTAAGGAAGCAGGAATATGGACACCAGAAGTTAACCCAGGAACTGCAGTGGCCATTTTGGGAAGCACCTGGAAGTGGATGCAGAGGTCTGGGGGAAAAGTGTGCAGAAACTGTGGCAAGCAGCCTGGCCTCAAACAGTGGGAAACTCTGTTACAACTGTCGGAAGCACAACCGTTTTGCCAAATACTGCAGATTACAAGTATCGAAACCCCAGGTGCATGCAGCTGAGCAGATCCAGGAGGAGGAGTTTTTTGTGGACACAATGGATGCAGGAGGAAGGGAGACTACCACTGCAAGTACCAGGAACAAAGATATCTTTTAAACTGGACATGGGTGCCAGAACAAACATATGACAGAGCTTACTTCTGAGTATACCTGTTTAGGATTGCTCCCTTAGGTGCCAATTCTATAAGAACATTTTCTTGATCCTAAGCGTCACTGAATGAAACAGGACTTACTTCTGAGTACACTTGCTTAGTATATTAGTTTGGAGATGCACAGCTCCCAGCCAAAGAACTCGAAATTAAGGTTGCGATCACATGCACAATTCACCCTGACATAGGCGCAGATGCCGGGTGGATTAAAGGAGTGCGATCAAACACCAACATCTGGGATGCATCCCGCAGCTGTTGGAAAGCTGTTTTGCTCCGCCGCACAAGCAGAATTTAAAAAAACCCTCAGAAAATCCTGAAGCAAACAGGTTGCTATGGGCCACAGACAGACTTTCCTGCATCTGATCGCCCCAACGCACTCCCATGGTGTCGGGATAGTCTGATCAGGCTATCTCGATGCCATGCTGTTGTTTTTTTCCCCTTCTCAGTATGTGCATCATTGCATACTGTCATAGGATGCCCTCAGGGTGGAGATGTGATTTATCAATCCCCCATTTAAGTGAATTGGAAAACAACGGCAAAAAAAAGAAAAGAAACCCAACTCACCTGTGGTTGTGTCTGATCACACAGTGGCAGAGAGTGCCCGCATCTACAAAACTCTGTGTGATCGCGCAACTGTGGATCAATTTTGTCCGGAGGAAATAGCCTTGCTTCCCCCACCCCTCTTTATCTCGTGTGTGTGACTGCCACCTAAATTGACCAAGGCTTGCATAGCCACAGAGGTGTGTTCCTTTGGAATACAGAAAACAACAACAGCAACAAAGATAGGAAGGAACTCTGGCTGTGAAGGGCATGGGAAGGGGAGAGGGAGTGATGATGCTAACTGCACAGGCACAAAATCAATGCATATTACTGGGTGGTGGAAAGTACCATCAAGTCACAGCTGATTTATGGTGACCTGTGGTGGGGTTTTCAAACAAGAGACATTCAGAGGTGGTTTGCCATTGCCTCCCTCCACATCATGCCCCCTGTATTCCTTGGAGGTCTCCCATCCAAATACTAGTCAGGAGCCAACCCTGCTAGCTTCAGAGATACAGGTCAGGACATACATAGAACTTAGATGCTTTTAAACGAGGTCTCCCACAATGACATCGGGCACTGTTGTTAAGCATGTCAGCAGCAGCTATTGAGCAGCCATTTCAAATTCTCCACTGCTTACATGGAAAACTAATCTCAGCACTGCTGGCACGTAAATCTTCAGGGTGATCAAAAGAGATGCTCACTCCAATAGAATACAAATTTGAATGTTGATTGTGATCCTCGTGGATATCTTTTGCTCTAGTAATGCATATGTTCACACTGGTAATACAGAGGAGGGAATAAGACCACTGATGGACAGAAGGGACTGAAAGCTTCAGCAAACAGCCGATGACCCAACTGCAAAATTAATTCCAGAGAATCTCCCACAACTTGCATATGTTCACACTGGTAATACAGAGGAGAGGTGATAATGTAATAAAATGGCAGAAATCCACTCAATCCAGTAGTGACAAAGGAGAAAGCTAAGACATGTCCTATTCCCCCCCCCCCCCACACACATTTTTAACAGAAGCAACAGAATTCATTTCAGTTTCACCCCGCTGTGAAAGGAATCATTCTTCTCTCCCAGGTAAGTAAGCTGATTTGAAGCACAGCTATTTGGGATTGAAACTAGAGTTTTCCCTTTGAAAAGTTGGGTGTTTAGGATCCAGAACAGTACCTTCTACAAACTCCATCTATGAAGATGGTCAACATAAGAAGTAATCTTTGTTTGACTTGTGCTAAGTTTACCTCGGCGGCAATAGCATCCTCATATATCAGAGGAGGCCATGTTGTACATGTCAGAATTCAAGCAAGGAGAATTAAGCAGGTGGGAGGGGTGGTGTAGATGAAAAAATTCTGTCCATAAAGAAATCCTGACTGAGCTTCATATCAGTTACCAAAGCCATTGATCTTATTCCCTTATGCATTCAGCACTGCATTGACAGAGATTTCTTGTTTAAATTCTAAGCTGACAAGGTCACATTGGGAGCTGTTTACCAGAAGGGGAATTTATTTCATCATGACAGCAAAAGACCATTGCAGTCCCAGCCAAATTCCTTGGGAAAAGAGCGTATGACAAGCAAGTGCAATTTATTTTCCCATCAAGTCCCTAACATAAAATGTGTCATTTCATTGCGTCTTTGCTCAGCATTACCATTGTTTTTGTGCTGATCAGATCAGTCCTACACATTTAGATGCAATGTGCTGAACGCTGGTCTTGCATGCGGTTGTATAAAACTTTCAGCATTTTTGATGATTTCGGCTAGTTTTCTCATACTTCTTCTACTACCCTCAACACCAACATTATCCAGTATTAATGTTTTGAGTGGGCTGGCTCCAGCAATCAGTGGGTGCAAGAACTCTGGGTCTTGCCCTTGTTCCCCCACCCCAGCAGCCCTTTCCAACCCTGAGAAAGTTGGGAGCCAGGCTCATGGGACTCTGGGTGGACTCATAGACCTACAGTTTGCGGGACTGCAGCATCCTCTCCTCCTCCTTTCATTAGCACACTTGTATTGATGTAAGAGGCATTTTCACCCCTTCTCCTTAGCTATGTGGCTACTAGTCCATGGGGGTCCTCTGACTTCAAGAATCAACATTTTCAAGGTTAAAAGGGACTGCTGGGAGGAGTGGAACAAGGGCCTTCCACTGACAAATGACAGGCTCCAACTAATTGGGTTGCATGCCACCATTCCATTCAGCTAAGTGGAGAGCCTTCTTTTAGAGGTAGTGACCTGTGATGTCACTGATGTAATCTGAAATAGGAGCTGCAAGTAGTCCTTTCTGTGGTTGCAGCGGTGTGCATTTAAATGGTTATAGTGCCAGCATGTTCTGGTTTTTCTAAGCAACTCTGAGACACTGTTGTTAGAGGAAATGGTAAGATCAGAGCATCGGAATAAACAAGGAGAAGCCTTATCTGTGACATCGTCATATTCAGCATTTTCTCAGGGAGCCCTGAATGCTTATCTAACACGGCTGACATATCTATTTCTATGAATATGTGTTTTTTTCCTGTCTGTTTTTGTCACTTTTTAAAAATGTCCTGATCACACAATCTGCCTGGAGTAAGGCTGAGATGGGAAAAAAACAGTTTGTTATATATGGTTAAATCTACAAATAGTGCAGGGAGGAGTCAGTATTCATCATTCCCCAAAAGCAACAACATGCCTTACATGCTCCCAAGGCCACTTCTGCTCTAACCATTCTTTCAGTCTTCCGCCTGTCTCTCTTTCTCCCCCAATCCCTTCTTTGTCATTAATTTGCTCTTTCTCCCCCACTCCTTCTCTGTCACTCTTCCCCCACCCTCCTCCCACTGGGCTTCTCCCATGTCATGTTGTGTTTCTGCTCCTCCTCCCCCACCCCCACCCCCAGCTCTGCCACCTTGGTGCCCAGGGAGCAGAAATGCCTCCTGTGCTCCCTTCCCCTGCCCACTTGAAGCATCACCACAACAAGCAGGAGGAGTGTCACTACCTCTGCAGCAGGGACGGCTGGGGAGTCCCACACATTCTTCCCTGTCTATCCCAAATGTCGCTGCCTTTGTGTGTGGGGGGGGGGGTGTCACCACCTCAGCAGCAAGGAGGGCTGGCGGAGCTCGTGCCTCCTCCCCCACCCCTCTTCAGTTCACCACCTCATTGGCTGAGGAGAGTGCAGGAGCTTCTGCTCGTCCTCTCTGACACCCTCCTCCTTGCATGCCCCCTGCCTCTGAAGAACAGTTATGTGTGCTTATACAAACAACTGTTCTCTGTCTGGGAATTCTTTGTTGTTGCTGTTTAAAAAAATTACTTTTAGGATTTTTCTGCAAACTTGGTTCTCCCCAGGTTGGTAGAAATATCTGTTTTGTGCCTACATGGCCCTAGTCTGTGGATTTGCTATGTTGTTGTGGGTGGGCTACGTTGTTGACTATTTGCTGTATGGATGACAGCATCATTGACATACTAAATGCTTTATGAGACAGAATTAGGCAGATAACAGTGTAAAACAGTAAGGCAAACTGGAAACAAGAGTGGAAAGAGAGGGGTATATTTAGTCAATCACAAAGACACAGTTAACCCTTCTGTGTGCAGACTGGAGATCCCTTCTCCTGTGCTGTGTAAATATTTATGCTGGCATGAGGAAATTAAATGGACTGGGAGAATGCTGGGGGGAGGAACAAGAAAGTAAGCAGTGCTGCTGGGCACATGCAGCCAATGTGGTGTAGTGGTTAGGGTGTCAGACAAAGATTGCAGGTTCAAACCCTTCACGAAGCCACGAAGTACTCAAGGTGACCATGCGTCAGTCACTCTTCTAGCCTTACTCACTTAGCAAAGCTGTGGAGATGACAAAATGGAGCGGAGGAGAAGGCTTCTCCAATTTCCTTGAAAGAAGGGTGAGCTAAAATGCATGAGAGAGAGCAGAATGAGTGGTTACCGTGTCCAACCCAACAACACTGGCCTTATTGTGAAGCCACTAATCCGCACTTCTCAAATCTGTGTTATAAAAAAATGAGTTCAACTATGTCTGCCTCCACACTGCAGCAGGGGAGGCTGCAAATATAATATTTTACTTAGATGCAGACATTTGGAATGTCACTGTCCTTTCTAACAATTAGCTCAGGGAGGAGGAGGAGGGGCAGGGAGGACGGGGAGGAGATTGGATTTATACCCGTCCTTCACTCGGAGTCTCAGAGCAGTTTACAATCTCCTTTCCCTTCCCCTCCCCACAACAGACACCCTGTGAGGGAGATGGGGCTGAGAGAGCTCTTTCGAAGACTGCTCTTGAGTGAACAGCTTTGAGAGAACTTGTGACTGACCCACAGTCACACCAGCAGCTGAATGTGGAGGAGTGGGAAATCAAACCCGGTTCTCCCAGATTAGAGTCCACGCTCTTAACCACTACACCAAACTGGCTATTGCCAGGTTAAAGAAGAGGAAAGGATGCATAGATCAAAGTTGCTCAAAGTTCCTCTGTCAGCGCTCTCCACTCTTCCAAAAGTTCCTAGAGTAGTAGGCCTAACTAATCAAAACAGCCAGAGGAACATCTTTCTTGTCTACTTTCTTACACTGGCAAGGCCACTCGGTTACATGTGTTTCTTCCAGGGCCGTGAACATTTTATTTACACTATTCTGAGCTCCTGGGAGGAAGGGCAGTATACAAATGCAACAGAGTTTGTTCAGATTATTATGATTCAAGGCATTCAAATATCCTTAAATGGACCTATAGAAGTTGAATTGCAACTTTCAAGAGGATCCTGACAAACACCTTTGTCCGTTATCACATCCTAGCACAAAATATCCTTTTCTGTGCCTTTTGGAAGAAACCTCAAAATCGCACACCCAGCTCCACATGGAAAGGGTAAATTTCCCTCTTTCGTTCTGCTTCACAGCAGCATTTGCCTTTTTGCTGTCAGAGTGAAAATGGCTCATAAGTCCTTGCAGGAGGGAAGGGAGAAGAAAGGATTGCAGTCAGCAGTTTTGCTGCGCAATAGATGTCAAACTTTAACCCTTTCCATTCCATCATTCACAGCCCTTTGAAAATTCCAGCTGCATCCTATTATCTCTCATAGCTTGATCTACGGAAACTGTATTTATGAAACTGTATTTATCCAGCAGTGCCCAAGATAATAATGTCGACATAAAACTGCAAGTCATGTACTAAATCCAAATAAAAAAATAATGATTTGATGTTCAGTTACAAATGCCAGGAACACAATGAAGTACTCTGGGGCCCAAGTTTTGTATCACATATAAACACTCTCTGGTTAATAACACTCTTGCATTTTGAAAAAGCCTACATTCAATCTCAATAGGAAAGTATGTGAACCAGCTAATGGAGGTAACTACAACACCAGTTAATCTGCTTCATGCTCCCTTTCTGCCTCACAGCAGGGAAAACATCTTACTTGTCCTGCTATCTCTGCAGCCAGGAAGGGCACTTGTCAACGAACTGAATTTAGACATCACAGCAAACCACCCTTAGTATGAAGCAACAACAGACACTAGTTTGAATCCCTGGTTTGGACCTAATCAACAAACCCTTGGTGTGACTGACTGTTTGTAATCAAACTACGGCTTATGGTGATGTCTGTCATCATGCTCCATCCAACAGCTCCCCTCATTCAATTGAACAGACAACTCATGCTTTGAACTCTCTAGTGTTCATTTAAAATATTCTGATTCTGGAGGGAGGACACTGACTTGGAAATATATATACAGTTACTTTGTTGCATGCATAGCTCCTTAAATGACAGTCCTAGAGGGAAGCTGATCTTCGATTATCAGAATGTCTTCATTGGCACAAATCCATTGCCTTGGTCCAGACATACCTTGGTCTCCTATGTACACCTGAAACTCTCCTGCTCACATGGGATTTACCGTTGAAGAGGTGTGTAATGGTGCATGCTCACAGACCTGCCCCTTCATTACTGCTTAATAGGCAAGCCCATGCTTGCAAGAGCTCTGTATGTACAATGTCATGTGACCAAGGCTCTGAATTAGCAATACATATCACTAGAGACGGGCAAAAGCATCTGCCCCAAGTCCACTTTGGAAATAATCCAGTGAAAACCAGTTGTTTTGTCGGAGTCCAAAATGGACAATTCTGTCGGACTACATTTCCCACCTCACACAGTGTCCAGCGATACTTGGGATCATGGGAACTACATTTCCTATTGTACACATAATTGATGAACACTGTGGCAAGGTTTCATGGCAGCATCCAAGGCCTCAAGCTTTTTCATAGCAGTTCCCAGGGGGTTCTCCAGGATACTACCCTAGTTAGTTTGGGAAGAAGGATGTGTGGGAGGAACATGAGTAGTAACTGTTATGGAATAAAATGGATCAGTTTCTGATGGTGCTTATATTCCTGAAGGATCTGAATCTGATCCAGAAGCTCAAAAAAAAATATCATTAGCTTGAGCCCCAAATGTTCACATCTTGCTGTTGCTCCTCCAAAGTCCCCTGAATTGCTGCTCCATTATCAGAAACAGAATTTGGGGGAGGGGTGCTGTTTGGGGCAGCAGCTGAAGGAGAAAGTGGGAAAGGTGTGGTATGCTCATAAAAATCCTTCCATCAGTAGAAAAGCTTCAACTTCTCTTGCCTACTTCAAGGTGGGGCCTCCAGACCTCTTTAGAGATCACTTCCTTGGAGGAAATGGCTGCTTTCGGGGGGAGTCTATGGTAGCAAATCCTTCCCTTCCACCCAAATTCCATCCTCCCTAGGATCTACCCTCAAATCTCCAGGAATTTTCCAACCTGGAGTTGGCAACTGGAGATACAACCTACTGTCTGACCCATTTACTCCAATTTGTCCACCCCTGCATATAGTAGAACTATGGCACTTCTGGTTCTGTTACTGATACAGCTTCAGCTTTAAACATGAGTCAGGCCACAACATGCAGTTCTATAGGCTATGACGCATTTCCTGGGAAAGTGATGGAGAAGGTGGTGGCAGAGCGATTTCAGGCTTTTCTGAGTAACTCATCTACTATTCACTTGTTTCAATCTGGTTTCAGGCTTATGTTTGGTAGATTATTTCAGATAACCAATGGGCAAAGGAATTCCATTTCTGCTAGTTCTTCTTTCTGTAGCACTTGATACTGTGAGCCACTCAGTTTTGTAAAAATGCTTGGAGTCCATAGAGAGAAGTCTTTGGGGATGCCAAAGCCGCTGTATGCAATCTGTCTTGCAGTGATCGTCAAGTGTTCCTGTTATCACCAGTACCATATAATATTTATGATAGATCTTTAAATCAGATTGTCCATAGGATCGGAGCAGTGTATCATAAGCTGGTAACACTCAGGCCTCCAGATGTGATCGTCTTTGCTCTTATCCATGCCTAGAAGCTGGGATAAAATGGCTGATTCCTTGGAAGGGATTGTTTTTCTTGCTTTGGATGGAATAAGTTTAGCACTGCCTGGCCAAGTTCAGACTGGCAGTTTGGCCTGATATAGGCATCTTTCTCAAGCGGATTAAGTGGGCTGGTTCACACAGCCACAGTTGTCTGGCATTCCCCTGCCGTACTCACCTCGACCTTTAACAATTCGCTCCCGCTTTTAAAAAGTACCAGGTGAAAGCCGGGGCAAGCCATGGAGGGCGTGTTGATCCCGCTTCCCAGAAGTGTGGACATAAAAAAGTCGTAATCAGGCAGCGCTGGTAATGTGAACCCACTGATCTGGTAGGAATGTGCATAACCACCCATGCGCACTCATCTGCCCATTGCTGCTGTGCCTATGCGCCCATGCGCCTACACGCAGGTCAGCAGAGTGGACCAAAGCCGTGCGCAATTGCGGCAGCACCAGGGGCAGCCCCCCAGTGCGACCGCTCCATTCTGCCTCCTCCCCAGCATGCTGCCGCATCAGTCAGTGCAGGGCGACCAGGATTCCCCACACAACTTGGCCTGGGTCTTTTTGCCCCGCCTCCCTTGCGCTTTATACTGCCAGTCTGTCCTCAGCCACAAGATTTTACTGGCTCTTTTGGACCAGCCCTTTTATTTGAAAATCAGAATAATACAGTAGCCAAGAAATGCTTTTATCAACTTGATCTTCTGTGAAAAATCTCTCCTTTTTTTCTGGGTAACAAAAATGAGGAACACACATACTGAATGGGGGATACACTTCTGGGTAGCAGTATGTGTGAACACGATCTTGGGGTACAGGTAGACCATAAGTTAAATATGAGCAGCCAGTATGATGCAGCAACAAAAAAGGCTAATGTAGTCTTGGGGTATATCAACAGAGGCAAAACATCCAGATTGCAAGATGTCATAGTCCTGCTTTACACTGCATTGGTCAGGCCACACCTGGAGTATTGTTTGCAGTTCTACAGGCCTCACTTCAAAAAGGATGTGGACAGAATGGAGTGGGTGCAGAGGAGAGCAACGAGGATGATCAGGGGCCTGGAGACCAAGCCCTGTGAGGAAAGGCTGAGGGACTTGGGAAGAGGAGGCTGAGAAGGGGACATGATTGCTCTCTTGTCAGTATCTGAAGGGCTGACACTTAGAGGAGGGCAGGGAGCTGTTCCTGTTGGCAGCAGAGGATAGCACTCGCAATAATGGGTTTAAATTAAGGGCGGGAGAGTACCGGCTGGATATTAGGAAAAACTTTTTTACAGTAAGAGTTGTGCAGCAGTGGAATCAGCTGCCTAGGGAGGTGGTGAGCTCCCCCTCACTGGCAATCTTTAAGCACAGGCGGTACAAACACTTGTCAGGGATGCTTTGGGTTGATCCTGCATTGAGCAGGAGGGTGAACTAGATGACCTGTATGGCCCCTTCAGACTCTGTGATTTTATTCTATTCTTGGGCTCTGCTAATTTGGTTGCTCTGGTTTACGTGCCTGTAATCTTGAAGGCTAGACCATGGCAACATATTCTAAGTAGAGCTGCCCTTGAAGATAACTCAAACTAAAGCTGGTTCAAAATGCAACAGCTTCTCTTTTGAGGTATTCACCAATGTGATCATATTCATAGCTGTTCCAAACTAGATCATGTAAAGTGATGGTATCACTTTACTCTGCTCTGGTTAGACCTCACCTAGACCAATTTCACATTAGCATTTGCCCCGCGCTCACAGGTATGCTTGCCCCAGGTCTTCTGGTCAATTTCCCACCAGTAGACCCATGTTCACCATTTGCCTCGGATAATGACATGTTTTTCCCCAGGGCTTCGAGATCCTGGTTTTCTGAGAAGTTTCCTATTTGCCCCAGGGAGAAGCCAAAATGCACACCCCCTTTTTCCATGCCCACTCACTCGCCTTCCATCTGCCCCACCCTGGGGTGGCTCCAATTTTCCTTTTTTTAAAAAAAATAAACTCCTTCTTACGTTATATCAAAATAATGAGGCAGCGAAATATGTCCTCACTATTGCTTTCTGTATATTATACACATGTGTTCCAGTTGTCATTTATTTAGGGGTTTTTTTAACTTTTATATAAAAAGTTTTCCAGGGCAGCATCCTCTGTGGGTCAAAAAAATTATCTGGAGTAGGAGCCTAGATTTGAGGGGATAGTAGGGTTGGTTCAAGAGTACTGGCACTTCTCTTTTGTGCTCCGTAGGTTTCCTACGGTAATCCTGTAATGCGTAGAAATTAAAAAGGGCCAACTCTTGTCATGGCGACTGATTTTGTTTTTTAAAGAGACCTATTTACGTTACAACAAAATTGCGAGGCTGCAAAATATGAGTTCCTTGATAGGGTGCCGTGGCTGTAAAGGCTTCATCCACCATTTTCTGCCTGGAATCCCGCTGGCAATGTGCCTGACATTTTGATGATAGACTGGAGACTCCCCCAGTCCCAGTAGCAGACCGTATAGTTGACCAATCATTTTGCGGCAAGCAAGAGCAGCAGGAAAAATTGAATAGGAAGGCGGGAGGTATTGAATTCTGGGAAGAGGAAGGCTAGTGTGGACATCGTAATCCTGTTATTACGTCATATCAAAATAACGCAATCACGCATGCGTGTAAAAAAAGAGGGAGGGGCTAGGAGGGCAAACTGAGGGGAATGGGAGGGGGAAGCAGCAGGAAGCCTCACAGCTGTGAGGCTTCTGTACTAACAGCAAAAGATCAGACCTTTGTTGATGAAAACAGAGTTCTTTATTTCTTAATACTGCTTGACAGGTTCTCGGATGTTTGTTAGAGATACCAGGTAACATACAGTCAGGGTTAATATACTCTCCCATTCATTTGAACCCCCCACCTGGGACCAATCACATTCAGGACAAAAACCGCGGGAGAACGGATCGAGCCGTTTGGATTCCCACAGGAAGATGAGGTGCTAAAGTTATAAAAATTCCCTTCTTGAACTAGCTGACCCAGATGTGTGAAACTCCATGCATAACAAACGGCTTTGGGTGGCAATAACAGACCTTCAAGGTTCTCACAACAAGATAAGACATTCACTGTCCCAGGAAAAGGGAGGAGGGAATGCAAGGGAGGAAATGCCATTTGTTTGTCAGTGACGTGCAAAGATATGGGGTCGCCACTCTCCTGACTTCAATGGTTACATTGTCCAGAACATCTAACAGTGATACATTTCAAGGTGACAGGGGAGGACCGGGGAAGTAGACAGAGAGGGAGACATACAGCATTTTGCTACATCAAAGCAAATAAAGCAGACAATGAGGGATTTGTCAGGGAGCCCCCTGACAACAGCAGCCAGAAATGTGAAAAGAAACATGCAGGGCAGATGACAAATTGCAGCTTCAAGTAGGAAACTGAATAAAACAATCTGGGGCAATCTTTAGGTGGAAGCCCCGGATGGAATGAGAGGCAAGTGGCATGTGTGAAATCGGTCCTAGAGTACTGTGTTCAGTTTTGGGCACCAAAATTTAAGAAGGATATAGGCAAGCTGGAACATGTCCAGAGGAGGGCAACAAAGATGTTGAGGGGTCTGTCCTATGAAGAACTGTTGAAGGTTGAAGGTTTAGCCTGGAGAGGAGACGACTGAGAGGTGTTATGATAACCATCTTCAAGTACTTGAAGGGCTGTCATATAGTGGATGGTACGGAATTGTTTTCCGTTGCCCCAGAAGGTGGGACCAGAACCAATGGGTTGAAATTAAATCAGAAGAATTTTCGGCTAAACATTACGAAGAACTTCCTGACAATTAGAGCAGTTCCTCGGTGGAACAGGCTTCCTCTGGGAGGTGGCGGGCTCTCCTTCTTTGGAGATTTTTAAACAGAGGCTAGATGGCCATCTGACAGCAATGCTCATTCTGTGAACTTAGGCAGATCAAGAGAGGGAGGGCAGGACCAGTTGCATCAGTGCTTAGTTCTTGTGGCCCTTTCTTACACGCCCGGGAAAATTCTGATTGCCACTTTGGTGTCAGGAAGCAATTTTTCTCCAGGTCAGTTTTGGCTGGAGATCCTGGAGGGTTTTTTTTTCTTTTTGTCCTTTTCTGGGCATGGAGAAGAAGGGGGTAGTTGTGAATTTCCTGCATTGTGCAAGGGGTTGGACTAGATTACCTTGGAGGTCCCCTCCATCTCTATGATTCTGTGACCTGGAACAATTTCCCTGAGGAATGCTCCTAAGCTATTGTGTGTTTTTTGTGATGGTGGGTTTGTTTGTTTTTTTGGAAGCTTAGTAAATTTACATTGTTCAAGGGGGCTTCTGGAAAAGACTGAAGTCCTTTCAAGTTCTCAGAATGCTGTTTTTATTGGAATGTTTTGCTAGTGTCTTGGTATTGCGCAATTTTTTCCTTTGTATTATGTAAGCTGCTTGGAGCCCTCTCTGAAGGAGGAAGGTAGGTTTAAAACATTTGAATTAATAAATAGAAAATAGGAGTCCCCCACTGTGGTCCAAACCTAAGATTTCTAATTTACTAGTCTTTTATGTCCAAGGTCCAGTCATGTCCATTCTATCTGTCAGCTATCACTAGTAAAAACAAAAATCTGTTCCCTCTCCCAAGTAGCTAGGTGACATTATACAAACTGTGGAGAAAGCTGGTTGCTGAGAAAAATCAAAGCAGAAAAGGCCAAACTCTTCACTGATCTAAGTGGAAGTAACATCTTTACTCTAGCAGAGAGTCTCGCCCACAGCTTTCCCTTCTCTAGTCTCCTCCATTCAGTGTACATTTAACTGTTATTTACAACAGCAGCACAGATAAGACATGTTTAAACACAAATGTCCTTGTCCTTAATGATGCACACTCACCTGTAGAATAAATAAGTACGATCATACGTATGTGTGTCATATAGTCTTTATTAAAACATTCTTCTGTTTTGTCACATGTTGTACAAAAGTTGGCATTATTTGGAAAGCCTAAACCTGTTAAATTTTGAAAAGCCATATTGAGGGAAGAGGGAGAATAGTTTTCTGTTTTTAATGTTTGCTTTCCAGCTTGTATTCAGTGCTTAACTGACACAGAACTCACTTAAAGAGATAACTTAGTGCAATCCTAAACAGAGTTACATCCTTCTAAGGCTGTTGAAGTCAATGAGCTTTGAAGTCTATAACTCTGCTTAAGATGACACTGTAAAAGAGGATCTCTCAATACCAGTGCTATTTTTGTGCAGGAACGCATGGGAACGGAGTTCTGGCTGGCTCCTGAGTTGGCCACGCCTACAACCAAAACCTCTGGCATGTGTGGCTACAGAGCATACAGCCCTCCCCACGTTACACACAAGAGGGAAAGGCGGCATGCTAAAATGCCATCTTTCCCTCTGGGGAGCCCGCCCAATTTCCTTGTCAATTTCACTCCTGGCCAGTCAGCTGAGAGTGAAATTGACAAGGAAAAGCCTCTCTCTGCCTTCCCTTCTCTAGCTGACATGTGGCAGCTGGAAAAGGGCAAGCAGGGAACTTGGGCACCTTGAAAATGCTGATCTGGGGGAGGGAGAGAAAGGCATTTAACCATGCCCCCCTCATGCACTTCCCCAAGTCTCTCGGCAATAGCGAAGAAAGGTGATGCTGAAGTGGGCCAGAGAAGCTCGGGGGGGGGGGAGAGGCAAGTTTCCATGCTGCCCTGTGCTTTCCCAGCCCCCCAACTAATATGCTAATGAGCTGTGCTGTCAGAGGTGTGGCATAATATGCTAATGAGTTTCTGCTGTTGGGTGTGGCCTATTATTCTAATGAGTTCCTGCTGGGCTTTTTCTACAAAAAAGCCCTGCTCAATACACACAAGGTAATCACAGCCAACCTGTGTCAGCAAAATTTCCTACAAACCCCCCCCCCCCGCCCCCGCCATTTCTGAATATTATGGAGAAACAGGTAGCCACTGAAAACTGCTTTCTGTGCTTCCTGATCAGCTTTGAAGACACAGATTGCTATTTATATTGATTGTCAAACAGACTGTTTACTGCTTATTGCATTATGTACAACTACATACATTCTCCATAGAACACTGGGGTTATGTGGTCCTGGTAACATACAACAATAACAAAGCAATAATACAGTATACTCAATAGTCCAAGACAAAGCACTGAAAATAACACAGATAACAATTGTACTGAACATCAAGTTTATCTGCACAATAAAACTTTAAACATACTATAATAAGTATGCACTTAATATCAACTGGAATTCACAAAGTTTCTAAATGCAAACAAAAGTCTCTGAGCATGTGCAAATTCACAAAAAAATTAAACACAAACAAGACGAAGGCTCTAGATTCTGCTCTTCGTTTCATATTCTTCAGAAAATGACTTCTACTGAGAGGCTTCATAAACAAAAATACATAAAGGTAAGTGTCAAACAATCCCATTAATTGTTATAAACTGTGAAAACTTAACAGAGAAGGAAGCCTAACCGGTACCTTCCACAAAAGAGACTTCAGGTAAGAAATGCAGACAGATTTATAGGTTCCCCCCGACCTCTGGGGTATTTCCTATCAAATACAACTCCTATAAGAGGATACATAAAGGCTCAGAGCGGCTTACAAAGCTTGGCTAGAAGCCAAGGTACACATATACATTAAAATCAAATAAAACACCATTAAGACAAACAATCATTATAATAAAAATAAAGTGCTCAGTGATATAACCATGGCATAGTATGTATACCCAGCAATCTCCGGTTCTAAGTGTCAGGCTTGATGATAACCATGGCTGGCATCATAACCGTGATCGTTCTAGGATGGGGGGGGGGAGGTAGCAGCTCCTATTTATACGCCTGGTGGAAGAGCTCCATCTTGCAGGCCCTGCAGAACTGCATAAGGTCGCGCAGGGCCCTGATCTCCTCTGGGAGCTCGTTCCATCAGTAAGGAGCTGCCACCAAAAAAGCCCTCCCCCTGGTAGCAGCGAGCCTGGCATCTCTGGGGCCTGGGATAACCAGCCGGTGTTGTGCCCCAGACCATAGTGCCCTCTGGGGTATATGTGGGGAAAGGCAGTCCCTCAGGTATGTCAGACCCTGGCCATTTAGGGCTCTAAAGGCAAGCACCAGCATCTTGAAACGAATCCAGTATGCTATAGGCAGCCAGTGCAGCGCCTTTAGTGTCGGCCGGTTGTGCTCTCATCTAGGGAGGCACATCAATAGCCTTGCCGCAGCATTCTGCACCAGCTGCATCTTCCGGATTTGGAACAAGGGCATCCCCATGTAGAGAGTGTTACAATAGCCTAGCCTTGAGGTGACCATTGCATGGATCACAGTGGCCAGGTCATCGCAATCCAGGAAGGGAGCCAGCTGCCACACCAGCCGCAGATAATAAAAGGCCAACTTGGCAGTGGCTGCTACCTGGGCCTCCATCATTAAGGAGGGATCCAGGAGCACTCCCAAAATCCTAACCACTGGAGCAGGCACCAATGGTGCCCCATCGAAGGCTGAGAGTGGGAGCCCCAACCCCAGACTGCCCAGGCACAGGACCTCCATCTTCACCGGGTTTAGCTTCAGCCTACTCAGCCTGAGCCATCCAGCCACAGCGTGCAATGCCCAGTCCCGATCATCCAGTCCAGAGCTCGACTGGCCGCCCAACATCAAATAGAGCTGAGTGTCATCAGCATACTGGTGACACCCCAGCCCAGCCTTCCAGGCAATCTGGGCAAGGGGGGGCACGTAGATGTTGAAAAGCATTGGGGATAAGATCACCCCCTGGGGCACTCCACATTCAAGCAGGTGCCTCTGGGACTGCTGTTCCCCTAGCACCACCCTTTGTCCCCGACCCTGGAGGAAGGAAGCGAGCCACTGTAAGGCAAGCCCCTGTATCCCCACGGCAAGGCAGTGGGTCAGTAGCTGGTGGTCGACCATGTCAAATGCAGCCGACAGATCTAACAGCAACAGCACCGCCACGCCGCCTCAATCCAGGTGCCTCCGGAGGTCATCAGTAAGGGCAATCAGTGCAGTCTCCGTCCTGTACCCCGGGTGGAAGCCAGACTGGAAGGGGTCTAGTACAGAAGTGTCATCCAGAAAGCCCTGCAACTGTATCGCCACCGCCCTCTCTATTAATTTGCCCAAATAGGGCAAACTGGAAACCAGCCGATAGTTGGCCAATATATTATCACTGTGTACTCTTACCCATTAGTAAAGTTTCAAGATTTATGACGTGAGTGTTGTAATTCTCACAGTTTTTATATTGTTATATTACATGGATTAGATGAGAATATATAGTGACAGTAATTGTATTTTATAGTGTTATAACCACATGTGTTAGATAAGAGTACACAATGATAATATATATTTTATGTATCCTCTTATAGGAGTTGTATTTGATAGGAAATACCCCAGAGGTCAGGGAGAACCTATAAATCTGTCTGCGTTTCTTACCTGAAGTCTCTTTTGTGGAAGGTACCAGCTAGGCTTCCTTCTCTGTTAAGTTTTCACAGTTTATAACAATTAATGGGATTGTTTGACACATACCTTTATGTATTTTTGTTTATGAAGTCTTTCCATCTTTAGTAGAAGTCATTTTCTGAAGAATACGAAATGAAGAGCAGAGTCTAGAGCCTTCTTCTTGTTTGCATTTAATATTTTTGTGAATTTGTACATGCTCAGAGACTTATTTGTTTGCATTTAGAAACTTTGTGAATCCCAGTTGATATCAAGTGCGTACTTAGGCCGCGGTCACATGGCCCCTTTAAATCCGGGAGGGCTCCCGAATTTAAAGGGGCCGCATTTTTAAACAGCGGGTTGGGATGTCTATACATCCCAACCCCTGTGGCCTTGGGATTGTCGGCCGCGGCCGCGGGAAGAGCAGCGGCAGCGGCGGCCGCATCAGCGGCAGAAGCGGGGGCAGCCGAGGCGGAAGTGGCGGCGGCGGCAGAGGAAACGGTGGCGGCGGCCGCCGCCACTGAAGAGCCGGCTTCAGAGGTTGGCGGAGGCGGCGGAGGCGGCCCCAGGAGCACTTAAAGCGGCGGTGGCGGCCTCCGACCCGCCATCCGCCCAGGTAAGTTGGGGTTTGTTTGTTTTTTTCACCCTTTTACACTTGGGCGCATGGATAGCCATGCGCCCAAGTGTAAAAGGGGGGGGAAAAATGGCCGGCGGGGCTATGTGGACAGCCCTGCTCTCGCAATGCATGCGAGAGAGGGCTGTCCAGATAGCTCCCAATGCGGTTTCCTCCCGCATGTCTTGAAAATGCGGGAGGAACCCGCATTGGAGCCCGCTTTGGCTCGGGACGAGGGGCTGGCCGTCTGGTCGGCCCCTTTAAATGCGGGAGGAAATTGCCCTTCCTCCCGCATTTAAGTCCCATGTGGCCGCAGCCTTATAGTATGTTTAAAGTTCTAATGTGCATATAAACTTGGTGTTCAGTACAATTGTTATCTGTGTCATATAAAGTGCTTTGTCCTGGCAACATACTCCTTTAGACCTCAAGTCCCAGTTTTCGGGGCTGATGAAAGGTTCAGAATGGTGCTTCAGGCTAGCCACTTAGCCACACCCACTATACATCAACATACTATGGACTCAGACTGATCAAATATTGAATGATGGTCACCAGGTTTCCAGTTTCTTGGATAGTCACATGTTATGGATGGAACACTGGGACTTGAATAATATTAATGTTCCTCCTTCCCTGGATAGCCATACCATCCTAAATCTCAGTCTACAACTGAGATATTTACACAAGTTCTGCCTAGCTGTCCACAAATGGGCCCTGAAATTTGAGAATATGGCTGCAATCTTAGCTATTTTCCTGGGAGTAGGACTGCTAGGCCTTGAGGCTCATCCAGAGGGAGGCTCCAGCCCTGGGGATGGATGGAAATGGTGTCACCAAGATGCCACAATGTCATTTCAGGTTGAACAACCAGAAGTGACGATAGATATTCGGGAGGTTCCTAGAGCAGCACCACAATGTAATGCTGACATTTCCAGTTTTTGGTCTGGCAATGGTGCTTCAGCACTGGCAATACCATTTTCCCCTCCCCGTTTTCCCCTGCTGCTCACTTAAGCAGCAATGGGGACCAGGGTGGATTGGCAGAAGTCTTCCTGCTGGAAGCAGGTAAGTGGCATCCCTATCTGGGCATCTCTACTGAGTAAAATGTGTCCTACTTCTGAGTAGACCTGCTTAGTAGGTAAGCAACAGGTGCAGGACCAAAAAAATTGAAATATTTCATTATGGAAGTCCAGTGCCTAATTAACTCATGGAATTCATTGATAGGATAAATCAGGGATCCCCCTTGTTGAACCTGTGGGCACATCTGGAATTCTGAGAACAGGTAGTAGGGCCCACAAAAAATGGCTGCCAGTGGGTGGATGGAAGCAATCATGGGCTATCAGGCAGTTCCACAAAATGTTAAGAGCTTCCAAGACAAGCATCCTCCTATGATGGAAGCAGCTGTTTCCAAATGGGTGTTCTCTGGAGGTATAAAGGTAATGCTTCTTGAGCTTTTCTGAAGCACTTCCTTCCCAAATGGAGTAAATGAAAATCAGAACTGGCTCTTTGCTTTGATGATGTCATGCTTTGCCCACAGATACCATGGAAATAATTAAGAATACAATCTGCACTTTTAGATAAAGTAGCAGTTGCTGGACTTTACTGCTGCCATGCTGGACATGGCAGACCAAAATTTGAATACTTATGAATTTTTTTTAAAAAAAGCTCCCTCTACATACAAAATTATCATTTTAGGGTGGAGGTAACCATTATCCTTAAGTGCTATTTTTTAATGTGCAGGAAGGTTCACTCCATGCTGGAACTTTCAAACATTTATTCCCAACACATTTGAAGCTTCTGTGAGCTACAGATTGTTTTATGAGCTGCATGACAGTCTACATAGGAGAGTCAACAGGGTGGATCCAGTGGAAACTTCTGCAGAGGAAAGGAAGGATTTTTGCTAGTTTCCACTGCCTCAGCTGACTTCTGATTCCCCCCTCTTGATGTTCCTGGGGGTTCCCTGTCCCTTAGAAACAGAATTTGGGGGGAGGGGTGTTTTGGGATGTGGCTGGAGGAGGAATCTCACTCTGCTGAGAGAAATCCCTTCCATCTGTGGCAATTTTACACAAGAGCCAACCCACCATTTTTGGCAGTTTCATGCATCTGAAAAAGAGGACTCTAATCCATGAAAATTTTGGACACAATGCGTTTGTTCTTCTTGGGGGTGTTCAGGAATTCTTTGCTTAGATTGGACAGTTACATAAAGAGAACAGATTGTAGGTGGTATATGCAGTCTTAGATGGGGGTACATGTGTCAGGCCCCACACCTGTTTCAGGCACACTGCTGCTCTTTCTATCAAGGAATGGGTTGCCCTTTCATCACCATGTACATAGTGGAGAATGCCTTACACTGAGTCAGACCACTGACCTATCAGTAAAATCTATTATGATCAGCAGAAACTCTCTGATATTTCTTGTAGAAGCCGGCCTTGGCCGGGAGGGCGGGATAAAAATCTAACCAAATAAATAAAATAATAAAATAATTCCACATTAGTATTTGTTCCTCGACTAGGAGCTGCCAGGTACTGAAACGTGGGCCTTCTGCAAGCAAAATATGTGCTCTCCCACTGAGCAGCAGCCCTTCCCTTCCCTTTGTGAAGACATATTTTATTCAATAGCATTATGTTTATTATTCCTTCATCCCAGATCTCAGATCACAGGGAGTGAATCGAACACAGAAGACAACAGGATTCTGCCTCACAACTCCCACAGACTGGCCCAAAGTCCATTGTAAGGAAGAGTAAGGAAGAATTTCCTGCAGGCCACCTAGTGGAAAAGCAATGGATGTTTGACTCCCCTTGAAGCTGGAAGTTCATTGACCTCACTAAAGGAACCAGAATCCACAGCTACATCATCTTACCAGATTCAAGTCCAGTAGTACCTTAGAGACTAACAAGATTTTTGGGGTATAAACTTTGGAAAGTCAAAGCTACCCCTATCAGATACTTCATCAGTGTCTGGCAAAGAGAGCTTTGACTTGGAAAGCTTGTACCCCCAAAATATTTTTGGTCTCCAAAGTGCTACTGGACTTGAATCTAGCAGTTTTACTGCACACTGACATTGCTACCCTCTGAAATTATCATCTTACCAAGTGCTCAAGACCATAAGCCAGCATGGTGTAGAGGTTAGAGTGTCAGACTAAGTCATGAGAGACCCAGGTTTGAATCCCCACATGCCCTGGAAGCTCTTCAGGTGACTTTGGGTCAGTCTCTCTCTCTCAGCTTAACCTATGCCCTGACCTGGATAGCCCAGGCTAGCCTGAACTCGTCGGATCTCGGAAGCTAAGCAGGGTTGGCCTTGGCTAGTATTTGGATGGGCGACCACCAAGGAATATCAGGGGTGTGATGCAGAGGCAGGCAATGGCAAACCACCTCTGAAATGTCTCTATAAGTCTAGCTTTCCACCTAGTGGTGCATAACTTTAAATGTGCTAGAACTTCTGAGTGCCAGACAATCTTAGGATCTCCTGGCTATACTACACACACTGCTATTTAATAATTAATTAATTTAGCTTAATCTACCACACTGGGTTGTTGCTGTATTGAGGATGTTGATGTGAGGATAAAAATGGAAGAAGAGGAGAATGATGTACACCATTTTGGGTCCCCATTGGGAAACGAGTGGAGTATAAGTATCTAAATAAACAAATATAAGGTCCTAACAAAGAAGACAGAGGGTGCGTCTGGAGGCCTCCCACCATAATGTCAGCTTGCAAAGCTCTAACCTGCCAGTTGTCACTGGAGTGGGTGTGGCTACACTGTTGAGATGTTCAGTCCAGCTCACAGCCTGGCTGAAGCAACTAGCTCCCTTGGGAGGTCACAGTGGGAGCAGCCTGGAAATGGCACTTACCACCTCCTACTCACTGGTGGACTAATGATGTGTCAGTCTCCTCCAGTCTCCAGACCTTGGTGAGCACCCTGCAGCTTCACGGCAGTCTGACTCTTAACCAGACAATTACTCCTTCCCTTTCTTCCTTTGACTTGATATAATAGTACCAACTTAGCTTTTTAATATAATTTTTTCTGATGAAAAACCATCTCAGTACTTGCCTTCATTTCCATGTGATTATTCACTGCTGCTGCTCTTCAGCTTTGCCAGTCTATAATATGAATGATTTGTTTTGCATTTACCACCTGATATGCAAGAGGAGCTTTTGGTATTTGAAACCCACTTAATGCTGCAGCACTTTGATTTTAAACCAGGGGTCCCACTGATGATAATGGGAATGAAACCAGCTTCTGACCATCTCCAGCCTCCCAATTTTCCTGGTCCACAGTGAAAAACATTTATGCTAGGAATACTTTGTTTTACTGTGAGTTAATTTTAATTTCAACCACTAACTCCCTAGGACATTTCTCTGAGCCTGACAGGGTGTACTTTTGAGCAAGCTTCTAAATAAAAACTGACCGAACTTCCTCTTTCAGCTGAGATTTTCATAATCTTAACTGTCATTTGAAAGAAGGACTTTCAAGCAACACCTTTTGCCTGAAGGAAGGCCAAAAAAAATACTGCAGCATAAATATATGTCATCACTGAAACCTCCTTTTCAGGGACATCAGCGCTCCTTAATTTAACAGAATCTGCTCCCTTTTGGAGAGGGAGATCTTGTTCATGCCACTGAACTCTAAATCTGTCTTTGTAATATCATTGTGCAGGAAGCTACAATCAGCAGACCTGCACATGTGACAATCCAAGAAGAATGCAGACAATCTGTTATGTATTGTAGCCTTCCAAGTGCTTGACTCCTTAATCTCAGCCATCCAGAAGGGAAGGAAGGAAATATTCTCTTTGTGATCAAGTAAGCAGTTAAAATAGTGAGGGTCTGAGCATGCACAGACAGTGGGTACTACTGCCTGTGTCCACTTCGACTGATGAATACTGACTGCTCAGGCCAAAAGTGGACATCGGCTTAAAGCATGCAATGGTGAAAGTAAGCTAACTCTTGTTGGGGGGGGGGGGGGGTACTTGAAGCAGAAGATAGGAGGCACACCATTTTGACCTCTTTCTTCCTGGTACTCCATACCAGCCTGTGCCACCTTACTGTCTCCCCTGTTTACGTGTCTTATTACTTGAATTATGAATGGAATATTTCAGGATGAGGGTACCCAGTTCATAATAAAAGCTAGAATTATGAGCTAGGAAAATGATAAGCCAGTTAATTGCAAACTAAATCAGCATTGTTGGAAAACGCTGACCCTGGCCTGTTGTTGTGGGTTTAACAGCAGTTTGATATGCAGAAATCAGTAGGTGAGGTTTCACAGCAGGGAGATAAACATTATCACCTGCTAATGTCTGCTGATCAAGCAGCTGTTGAAAAAGAAAAGCTGGCCAGCTGAGGTCCACAAGATACTGGCCCAAGTAGAATTTGTAGAAAAGAACAAAGAAAGATTGGCCTTACAGAAGGTTGTGTTTGTTTCAGGACCACAGTCTTTATGGAGGCTATACTTAAGAAAGGGGTATTTTTTTCCTGCTCAAATTGGCTAGCAGCAGGTCACCTTTGTACATGACCTCTCTGCCCTCATTCCATTTATTGAATTCATTCTTTTGGGGATTCTGGTTACCTCCTACTCCCTGCTAAAGGCATACAGCAGACTGGGTGATTTATTTATTGCTCCCTTGCATGCCACTGCACATTAAAAATCTCCTAATGACTTTCTTTATACACCCAAACATCAGATTTGTGGTTGGTTACCACAGGAAATGGAACCTTCTATATGGTTGCCTCCTGATGCTGTGGAGCTGCCAGGATGAGGGTACCCAGTTCATAATAAAAGCTAGAATTATGAGCAAGGGAAATGATAAGCCAGTTAATTGCAAACTAAATCAGCACTGATGGAAAATGCTGAGTCTGGGAAATGCTGAATTTCCTACCAGCAGGAGAAGGGGGAGGTAAGGATGAAGAGTTTGTGGAGAGACCATCAGTAGGCACAGTGCAATGATGTGACTTCTGGCATGACCATGAGCTGACATTGCCATGCCAGGAGAAGGGGTGCTGCTCTAGCACTGACCCCAAACTCTATAGCTTAACCATGGATTTGGGGGGGGAGCATCAACCAGTGTCATGATGTCATTTCCGAGCCACGCTGGAAGTGACATACATCATCACATTGGGAATACATCATGACACTGGGGAGATCAATTCACCCTCCCCCCATTTCCCCAGGCATTTCTTTCCACTGCCCAGCTGAGTGGTGGCAGGCAACAGGAGCTGGGGGCAGGAGATCCCTCAACCCCAGCAGGAAGATAGAAACCCTAAAGTGCTGGAAGTCCCCTCCTTCTCATTTTATTCAACAGGCACCTAATTTTTCAATGTCATCTAAAGATGTTTTTGGCCACTCAGGCTTTTAGGGAAATCTGATTGGGATTTGTTTATTATAATTTTAAAATATATGTTATTATCACTATTATGATTTTAAAATATGTGTTATTATCACTATTTTTACTAATATTGTAAGTCACCACGTTTGGTGAAAAGGCAGGATAGTTTTTAAAGTACATAAAATTTCTTTGTTTTTATTTATTTTATCTTATTTCCCTGATTACTAAAGGACTTTTCTGCAGTGCTCTATGTGGGTAGCATACCCTAGGAAAATTTGGTTTGCAGATGCATGAAGTGCTTTTCCTGTGGTAGTTCTATAATTATGGAATTCCCTTTCAAAAACATCTCATTTTACATTCTGATGATTGGTTAAGACCTTCCAGTTTCACCAAGCAAGATGAAAACTGGCATTTATTGCCCTGATCTAGCAAGGGTTATTGGCTTACTTCTCTGTGCATACACAATGTATATATTTTATTAATACTGTTATTAGTTTACTTGCTTTATTATTCTTTGAATTTCTTGATGAAAAACCTGTATACTAATACTACATAGAAATCATTTTTTTATTTTTTAAATTATATATATATTATTCTGTAGAGTCGATCCTCCATAGCACTAGATTAAGTACCTGAATTGGCTGCCCTCAACCTCCCAGACAGCTGCACGCTAGCTCATCTGACTTTGTTTGCTGGCTTTTTCCACTGACCTGCAAATCTGTACTCTCCCTTTTTAAGCCGCTCTAGTACTACTAATCCCCAACTGGCTGTCTTGCTGTCAGAACTGACTGATCAAGATGGGTATCAGTATTAGTCTGTCTGAAGCAGTAGAAAAGAGCAAGAGTCCACTAGCACCTTAAAGATTAATAAAATTTGTGGCAGGATATGAGCTTTCACAAGTCACTGCTCATTTCTTCAGATCTGACTCACGAAAGCTCACTGTTGTTGTTGTTGTTGTTGTTGTTAGCCATTCAGTTGTGTCTGACTCTTGGGGATTCTATGGGCCAGCTCTCTTCACATTTTCCGATCTTGTTCTGTTTCTTTGAGTCATTCCATGCTCAGGCTGATGTTGACTTTTATGTTGTCTAGCCACCGTGTTCTTTGGTGGCCCAGTTTCTTTTTGCCACTAACCAATCCAAGCATAATTGCTTTTTCTAGTAAGTTCTTCCACATGACATGGCCGAAATAATTCAGTCGCAGTTTTATGATTTTTTCTTTCCAGTGACATGTCTGGTTTTATGCGCTCCAATACTTGCTTGTTTCTCACCTTTGCTGTCCAAGGAATACTCATACTCTGCCACAAGGATTGACTGAGATTCACTCCATTTGTTTCCTAGTCATAGCAATGATTTGTTCTAGACAAGTAGCACCAATATACAATAAACAGTTAACAAGCCAACAGACTGCAGACACAAAAGTTAATATTGTCTTCCTTGTCCCTTGTCCCAGCTAAGGTTGCCAACTCCAGCTTGGGAAATTCTTGAAGACTGGAGGGGGCAGTGACTCAGGAGGGTGGAAGAGAGAGGGAAGGGAGTTCAGCAGGCATGTGATATCACATCCTGTGAAGTCACATCCAGGTCAAAGATCACCTCATCCCATTAGTCCCACCAAAAGTAAAATATTAAATATCCTGCCTCATATCATTTCCTCCCCATTTTTTTCTCCCACCTTACATCACTTGTAGGTGTCTGTCAGCATTTTTTTTGTATGTCATATTATTCCTTTGATCTTAAATGTTTGTACTGGCATAACTGGCTGCTCTCCAGTTGTGATCCACTTGGCACCCCCCCCCCCAACCCTACTCAAAATGCCCTCCAGGTTTTTCTCAGTGTCAAGGAGGAAAAATCCACTCGGAAGGTCCATATGAGGATGCCAGCCAACAGCATTCCCACCCCTCTCTCAGTCTGCATTTGACCACTGCTCTTTAGCATATTTATAGGTGACAATCAGTTTATCTTAGGAAAACCAGAATTCCTGGTGCACCCACCATCTGTAGATGTGCTAGGAATTCTGTTTCTCCTAGACTCTATGGTATACCCTAGACTGTGCCTGTTGTAGCTGCCATTTCACCATTGGAACTAATCTTGGTAGTGTGAAGATCAGCTGTAATTCTGGAAGAACTCCAGTCCCCACATGGAAGTCTGTATGTTCACACGCATCACTAAATTCTACCCACCATCACCATCTTTTTCCCCCTCCTCCTCAGTCCATGTCTCTCCTCATTATTATCTGATTACTTTTCTTTCCATCTTTAGACCCACAACCTGCTCGCTTAGCACCATACCCTCTTGATTCAGTATGAAATCCTTTACAAAATGACCATGACTGTGTATGTACATTGGGTAGATGCAATGAAAAAGCTAGGAACTGCCTCCACATCCAGTGTCAGAAGAATTCTTTGTGATTTCCACTTCATGTTCACATTATTAACAGTGACTATGAAATGAATGCCCTTGTTACGAATGGAAATCTGTTCTCTAAATAACTAATCAAGCAGCGCACGCTAGCCTGGAGCCACTTTCTGAAGGGGGGGGGGCTTTGCATACGTATTATTAAACATCAGGACCATCCAATATCGTCTTGTTACCATTAATAGGCTCGCGTGACACTCAGACGTACTGACAAACATTTTTACCCATAATGAGAAAAGGAGCGGGGGGGGGGGGGAGTTCTTATATTTTTAAACAAAGCCCATAGACTGTGATTTCTTAAGATTTTCAGAGCGCTGTACTGCCTTAATGCTTTTGCTTCCTATAACCATGCATGGAGCTTTCAGTACTGTGCATACAAATGAGGGAAGAGAACAGCACTTCTCGCTATGCAGTGTCACCAAACAATGAAATGAAATATACCTCAAGGTTAGAAAGAACTGGGAGCATGGGTTCTTATCTAGATAGGGCGGCTGATTGCCATGTGGATCTTCCAATGTTACGCCTTTTGGAAGGTTAAGGATTTACTGATACAATTAAAAAATAAAATAAAATGCAGGTTCTCATCTGAGTATGCAAGAAACTTTGGGTGAGAAAGCAAGATAGAGAGAAGCTACAGCATTGATTTCCTTGCCTCCCTTTATGGTGGAGTAATAACAAGACTCATCATGGTCAAGGTCACAGATTTTATTCATTCCTTGTTTTAAAATAAACCCTGCTGTTTTGATTCTTAGAAACTTAAGGACAAAAGAAAATAGTCTTTTAAAAGTGGGGGGGATCCAGAAGATGTGTCAGGATCTTATCACCAAATTTGAAACTTGTGTTGTTCAAGCATGTCCATTTTCTGTCATTATCCTCTGCAGTGTTTATTGTAACTTAAGTGGCTTGTAACAGTGAAAGGAGAGAAGCACCCCACAGTCAAAATATGTAATGATTTTGAAGTTCCAAGTTTCATACCACAAGTTTCCAGTGGGCTGGTGATGTCATGGAATACCAGATATCATGGACCTTTAGGATTCTAGAAGGCAATGAAACAAAACTTGCCATAGGATGGTCAGTTAATTACAGCAACAGATTCCTTCCTCAGGAGCATGAAGCATACCAAGTAAGTAGTATTATACATTAGGGATATGTATTTGGATATTAATTATAAAGGGATTAGAACGGTAGTAGAATGGAACAGTTCAAGAGGAGGCTTTTTTTAACAGAATAGGATTGTAGTCTATTGCAATGATTATCATTGGTATCAGTTTGCTTTTATTGCATGTCCTCTATCTTCGTAATTCCATTTTCTGCATTGTTTAGTATACCTTGCCTTAGACAATTCACTGTTTGCATTGTTTCCTAATTTTGCATTCCTAGGCCGAGGACAGACTGGCAATGTAAAGCGGGGGCAAAGTGGAGGGAACTGGTGCGGGGGGAAAACTCCACGGAGCTGGCCGTTCATACTGGCCAGAGCAATGCGCAGTGGTGCTGATACGGAGCGTTCAGACTGCCGCGGAGCCGGCGCGTGCCGTTGCGCTTTTTTTTGTTTTCCCTTTGATGTGTTTTGCACATGCGCGTTCACACTGCCGCCTCCGGATGCCTCCCGCTTCTTCCGGTTCACACTATTTGGAAGCGGGAGGCATGCGGAGGATGGCCCCTGAACACCGGTTTTACCCGGTGTCCTGTTAAAGCGGATGGAAAGCGACTGGGAGACGGGTAAGTGTGAAATGGAGCCGAGGGACAGATGCGCATGTCTGAACGGGCTCTTTTCTTCCACTTCCGACGCGGGGCTGCCCCGCTTTACATTGCCAGTCTGTCCTCGGCCCTAGTCCCTTCACATTGTTTTTATATTCTGTAAACCACCTTGAATCTATTGCATTGTTCATTTGATGCTGTCTGATTGCACTGGTTTATATTCTGTAGTTGTACTAGAATCTCAGTGAGTGAGACAGGCTAGAAATAAAGTAAATGAATGAATAAATAAATAAATAAATAATCAAAATCACATATCAGAAAAGACTCCTCTCTGCCTGAAGCCCCAGAAAATCACATTTTTAAAAAATTTTTATTCAACTTTTTTCAATAGGAACAAAATTAAAATCTTTTCAGAGGATTTTCTTACATAATACAAATTATAAACTACATAGATAACTCTATTTCTTGTTATTGAGTCCTACAGTTATTTTCCAACCATTTATAATACTTTGACCATATACTATTAAACACAGTTTTATCTTTCCTATGGATGATATTATTTAACCATTTCTGCTAAATCATATAGTTTACTTATAATTTCGTCTATGGAGGGGACTTTCTCCGATTTCCAATATGTGGCCCAGCAAATTCTGGCAGCCATAAAAGAATATATTATAAAAGCATAATCACCTTTACTATAGTTCTTATCCAATAAGTTCAACAAAAAAGTTTTCTGGAACAAAAGGGATGTTAATATCTAAAACATCTATTATTAGTTTCTGAATCCTAAACCAAAACTTCCGGGCTTTCGAACAATGCCACCACATATGGAAAAAAGTCCCTATGTTTTTACCACACTTCCAACAGAGGTTAGAGCCATTGTCATAACATCTAGCAATTTTCTCCGGCGTCCAATGCCATCTAAAAAACATTTTGTATATATTTTCCTTATAAGGAATGGCACTCAAAAAATTGAGTGTTTTCCAAATTTGTGGCCACTTGTCTATTTTTGTCGGGTAGCCAAAGTCTCTCATCCATGAAACCATGCAAGGTTTCACTGTTTCATCTAACACCTTCTCATCCAATAAAAATTTATAAATTTTTTGTATCAACCTCTCTTGAGAATCTAACTGATTATAAGATCTTTGCCAGTATCTTAGCGAACAGATTGAAAAGGGTTTTGAATGAAACCATTAACTCAGATCAAGTTGGTTTTTTACCTAAAAGGCAGTTGAAGGATAATTTACAGGGACTGATTGACGCGATAGAATATTACGAGGCACATCCAGAGAAACAAGCAGCTTTTGTATTTCTAGACGCGGAAAAAGCATTCGATAACTTATCTTGGGAATTTCTTCTGCACAAATTAGAAAAGTGGAAATGTGGAACACTCTTCCAAACCTGAATAACAGCTATTTATGAAAAGCAACAAGCAAAAATCTTGCTAAATGGGGATTTAAGTAATGATATAGAGATTCAAAAAGGAACAAGGCAGGGTTGTCCCCTATTGCTTCTATTATTTATATTTGCCCTGGAATTTCTGAGCGAACAGGTTAGACAAAACGCACAGATAAAAGGACTTAAGGTAAAAGGATTTGAATTTAAAGTTCGTGCATACACCGATGATTTGCTGTTTATACTGGAAGACCCTAACAACTCAGCACCACATTTACTGGAAACCATTAAAGCATTTGGGAAGGTGGCCGGCCTAAAGATTAATTTCAAAAAAACAAATATCTTAACTAAAAACTGCTCTCAGCAAATAATTAAAGAACTACAAGACTTAATAAAGATAGAGGTAGTTTAAAAAGTACGATATTTAGGTATATGGATCACCAATAAAAATACTACTCTAATAGAGAATAACTACTATAAATTGTTAAATGAAATTAAATCAGACTTAGGGAAATGGATAGACTTACAACTATCTTGGATGGGCCAAATGATGACAGTTAAGATGAACATCTTACTGAGATTCCTCTTTCTGGCTCAAAGCATTCCAGTGTTGAGAAACAATAAATTTTTTGAGGAGTTAGATAAATTAATCAGGAAGTTTGTTTGGCCTGCAAAAAAACCAAGAATAAAGTGAAAGTTATTACAGGACAGGAAGGAAAGAGGTGGATTCGGCGCACCAAATTGGGAGATTTACTATCAAGCTGCTTCCCTTGTCTGGATCAAAGACTGGATAAGACTAGAAGATGCTAGAGGTTTGGCACTTGAAGGCCATGATCTATATATGGGGTGGCATGCTTATATTTTGTATGGGAAAGATAAGGTCCATACTAACTTCCAGCATCATTTGCTAAGAGGTTCCTTATTAAAAACATGGTTAAAAATGTTTAATATAGGTATATGTGCTCAGGGACAGGCATGCCAACTTGCCACTTAATTGCCAGACAGGGTGTTCTTCTTGTACTCCATTATCATTATATTCAGAGGATATCCAAAATCCTGCTTATTCCTCCCTTGTACTATTTATTTAGAGATATTGGCCCTTTCTGCATTCTTCTTTTAATCCATGTTCACTGTGGTGTCCTCTAAGCAATTCTGCACTAAAATCACATTCAACCTTCTTTTTATTCTGGGTTTTTCCCCCATTCTGCATGACATTACCTCCCTTCAGTGGTCAGCCCAGTTTCAGCCTGCTGTTGCCTCAGGTTATTTGGATGCTGTTTTGCCATGGACTTACATTCTCTGCTCAAACACTGAGAAAATCCAGAGTGGCAGGCAAATGCGGAAAGGACCAAATATTTAGAAAACTAGAACTATTTCTATAGAAAATGTGAAATATTTATTTAGAAAAGTAAACCATTTTATTTAGAAAAATAGAAATAGAGATGTTTATTTAGAAAACTAGAACTGGAAACAAAAATATATTTGACTGATGTGCTGAATTATGTTAGCTAACTGGCAGTGCTGTCCTGAGCAGAATTATACCTTACTTAGGCACATTAACCTCAATGGACTTCGAATGGTTGCACTATAAATTATGTTGACCAGGGTACAGTTATTGTAAAAGATATCCCCCTCAAAACTCCACAGGTCACCAGACCATGCTTCCAGAACAAACTTCTTTCTTTCTCCCTATTACAAGCAGTCTGTATCCATTAAGAGTTTTATCAATGGAGAATCCCCTTCCATGATTGCAAGTCACACCTGAACCTCTGTCATTATCTAGGGGAAATTATTTGAAATAAAGTAACTGTGCAAGTATGCATGGATTAAGGATCTATAGAAGTGTTTTACTAATTGTGTGCCATCAAGTGGGAACCAACTCATGATGATGCCAGGACCACAGGGTTTTCAAGGCAAGAACGGAGCAGAGGTGGTTTGCCATTGCCTGCCTGCCTCTGTAGAAATGTTTAAATCAGAATTAATAGCAACCAGTGTATACACAGAAGGTATAATACACACACTAAGTTAAGAAAATGCCCCAATAGAAGTGCCAAACACAATGGGCACATATTGAAGTTCAAAATTTACCACAGAATAGATGCAAAAAGTCTTTCGATGTATATTTTTGAAACAAAGTACCTGGAACCAAGAAACTTTGATCTCAGTTTTTCATTTAAAATGACTATTTATACAATCAAACTGGCTGCAAAAGACAAAAAATCATGTACATATCTCTGTCACAACTATCTATTCACTGAACATGCAGCACATTTTAAGTATAAAATTAGGTGGCCAATCAAAGCCCCTTCATGCTTGACCATTTAACTCACACTTTTCCAGCATAATCCATCAATAATGTCTCTCTTTTAAATCTATAGTAACACCTGTAAGCCACTTACACGTTTTGAGTCATAGTACTTGTTTCTTTGTCTATCCATCTATATACCCTTGACCAACGTTTCCAATAATATTCTTCATCATTACCCTGTAAAGAAATATTCAACCTGTCCATTTCTGCTAATTCTAAAAACTTGAAAATAACTTCTTATTTGGAAGTATTCTCAGATTTCCAATGTTTGGCAAACAATATTCTTGCAGATGTACACATGTATAGGTGACTTGAATGTCAAAGGCAGAGGCTTGTATGGGCCCTGCTCTGGACATAGAAAAGTACAATACATGTAAAGATGTGATACAAAAGATATGTAACGATGTGGGTTTTTTCTTTTTTCCTTTTTTGTGTGTGTAAATTATATGAAAAGTTGATGTATTTATAGCTAACTATTGTAACACATGGAAAGGGAAAATAAAAAGTATAATAATAAAAATAATAATAATGTCTCTCTTTCTCAGGAACATGTATCCTTTCACACCTTAGCACTTATATTACTGCACATTTTGGTCATTCACTCGAGTTAACTTAAAATAGGCACATATTTATCTATTGTATGAGATCTACAAAGTTATTTCCTCCAGTAGAATGCCCAGGAGTCATCTTTTTATAGCACTTCACAGATACTTCATGTGGTGGTTCTTTTGAAAAAAAGGATAATATGTTCTCAGCAGGCAGTAGAATTACTTTCCCCTATTTCACCTACAAAACAATACTCCCAACTCCTCTAGAAGTGGGAACAAGTGGTTGAGTGGATCTACAATGACATGGGAAGGTAGTACTGTTCAATGGCCAGTCTCACAGATCAGACTACGTGTTACTTGGAGTTCTGCATTTGTCTCTTCCACCATAATTTCTTTAAAAATCAAAATCAGCCTGGACTGAGTGTGAATCTGTGTTCCATAAAAGAAGAATCCATCCATCAAAATCACCCAGCCAGGGTGAGGAAGCCAGGGCACTAGTCTCTCCACATCCCTAAATACTTTCCATGAATAGATCTACATAAGCAGGACATTTATTTTTAAAAAGATGGGGAAGGAATTACAAAGGTAGAATGCCAACAGCGGGAGGGGCTACCCAGTGTATTGTTCTGAGTGCAGTAGGTATGTCTATCTGCCAGCTGGACAGAATTCATGGGTGCATGCTTCGTGCAAGGAGCTCCTGGTTCTCAGGGAACAAGTTCACATCCTCGAAGTCAAGGTGACTGACTTGGAGAAGGAGGGATGATCAGGTGCACAGATAAGACTTTCAGGGACTCCAAGAATGGCAGCCCCATGAGGAAATGAGAGAAAATATAGTTGTGTGGTCCTGGAGTAAAAATGTAGGCTGCTCGGCAGGAGACTCAAGGCCAGGACATCCAAGGTAGCCTTCTCAGAAATGCTGCCTGTTCCATACCCAGGGCCAGCAGGACATGCACAAAGTAGCACAAATTATGGATGAGATGATAGTGAAGGGAGGAAGGATTTAAGTTTGTTAGTGTTGTGTCCACTGACCACCACTAGGTGCCAGGGCAAAGAGCCCAGAGCTTGGCTCCTGGGACAATAGGAGCCAAGGATCCTGGAGTCCCACTAATCCTCCAATTAGACCTAGGCGGGAAATTCAACCCCCACAATAGGATCATAGGTGGGACTGGGAGTGTGTCCTGGGTGTGTATATATGTTGGCCTTGTGGCCGGTTAAGCATGCTTGTTCTCTCTAAATAAATTTGAGCTAATCACTACGCAAACTTCGTCCTCGTCAAATACAACGTATTGAGGTATGTAATATATGTTATGTTATGTATTGTTTGAGTTATATGGAAGCAGGATCAAATACTTCAGTTAAAAAAAGCTAAAAAAAAACCCTTTGTCCTCATCAATGCTGCTGAAAACTCAGTACTTTACAGTTAGGCACTGGGGTGCTTTTTGGAACAAGCGGGACCTGTACAAAAGAGATAGTCTCCACTTGTCCCAAGAAGGGAACAGGCTACCAGCACTTAAAATCAAAAAGGAAGATTTTAAATGTTTTAATTATTTTATCTTGATGTTTTTATGAATGATTAAGAGTAAGGTGCATTGTGGGAAGAAATACAACAGGCTCTAGAAGGAAGCTCCAGGTGAGTGTCCCAGCTGTGGCTGGTGGGGCGGCAGAGGGAAGGGGAAAATAGAGGGAGGTGAGCCATGTTTATTTCCTTCTGCTTAGCTATAAGGCAGGGCTGTCTCAAGTACTTTTGCTGCCCAAAGTGGGTAGTATGGGAGGACAGCCTCATGGTTACAGGTATGGTTCCCTCCACCCCTGCCTTATGTTGATTTGGAACTATGCAGTGGCAGCTAAGGTAGAAAAGCACCTCCTCCTATGCCATGTCTTCTGGGTTCCAAGGGTCTGGAAATCGATTCCATAGCCAGTCACAGGGTTGCCAACTCTGGGTTGGGAAATACCTGTAAATTTGAGGGGTAGAGCCTGGGGAGGGCGGGGTTTGAGGTGCTGAGGGACTTCAGCAGGGTATAGTGCCATAGAGTCCACTGCCCAAAGCAGCCATTGTCTCCAGGAGAACTGATACTTTTCTCCCTTTCTCACAATACACTGTTATTGCAGAGCCAAAATGGCAGGAAATCTAATTTGATTTTTTCCCCAACATTACCAGTTATAAAGACAATTGGACGTAAAGGTTTTTTAAAGGGCATACAGAGCATGGCACAGCCTCCTTACAGGAAACAAGCTTTGTGCAAAACAATTTAATACTTTGACTCACTGTTATAGCTATAAGGATTTGCTTATGCCTCATTTGAATTGTAAACATGGGGGGAGGCTGTTATGGATCCCAAATGTTCCGGGAGTTTTTAAAAAAACCCAAAAGTATGAAAAATATGTTTTTAATTGTATAATTATGACTTAGTGCATTTCATCAGGCAGTGTTTGCAGAACTCCACTTTGACCCCCAGATATACATAATTAATGCAAAAATAAAAACAGTGAGGCTAAATTAAATGATTATAAAAATGTCAGTCTATTCCTAGGGAACTGAGCTTGTAGATGGTTTGGCTTAGCTTTTTAAAAATGTAGCACATGACTCAGTTTAATAAGTGCTGCAATGATCAAGAACATATTTTGTGATTAATAAATGATCACTCTATCTGCTATTGGTTTTGGAGTGACTGTCTGTGCAGCAATGAAACTGAGAAATTATTGGGTGTAATCCAGATCCAATAGCATCGACTGGATCCCCATCACCTGACCAACAGAAATCAAGAGTACTTTTCCTGCCTAGTCCCACTGGAAGCCCCACCCTACTCTCTGTTCCTCTGTGATGTTTTTGTCACAGAGCAATCATAAGCAACCAAAAAAAGATGGTGGAACTTCTGCTGCTTCCACACAGGGATTTTTCACTACGTGGAAAACAAGAATCCTCTGCATTAAAGACGTGCCCATTGTGCTCATTGTTGTGCTCATTGTGGTGTTCCCAGTGCTTTTCACTTTAAGCCTTTAATCCAGAGAAGGAGAAGAAAAACCTATTTTATTCTGTCTCAGGGAGGAATAGGTGACATGACTGTTGGGAGAGTGTCCGTGTGAACACTTCCTCCATTGCCACTTCAGGGAAACGTGGTTTAGCAAAGTTACCCTGATTAGGGAAACTCATTAATAGCTATTATCTGGGAAGTTTCCAGTTCAGACCCTGGTTTTTCCAGGAATTCAATCTGTGGCCTTTGGCAAATCACCTTTTCTCAGCTTTAGTCACCCACCTGCTATATGGTAATAATAATACTGACGTTTCTTACTGGGCTGTTGTAAAGATTAGAAGATAAAGCATTTGGAACAATTAGAGCATAATATTATCAAATTAATAGATGTCAAAGTCCATGCTGCTGAAATGTACTCTGAGCTGTGGGAGGGAAGGAGGCATGCTATAGCCCGATCTTTTCCAATCTCGGGAGCTAAACGGGGTTGTTATTTGGAAGGGAGGCCAACACAGAATATTCTGCAGAAGGCAGCAATAGCAAACCACCTCTGCTTCTCACTTGCCTTGAAAGCCCCTTGAAATATATTTTATTACTCAGTTAAAATTCCCAAAATTCCATATGCCAATGGGCTTCTTTAGGGGAATCTGTTAGTTCTGCAGTTTCTTCACTACTGATCTTGTACTCTTTTTGAAACCTATCCTCGCTACAAGCAACAATACCCATTTCTGCTACCAATAAGTCACTGTCTAACAGGAAGCATTCCCAATACCAATCTATGTACGTTAGCAGCTGTTTTCAGTGAGAGACGACCCTTCTGCTGTGTACTGCAAAGCAGCTGTAAAAGCAAGCTAACTAGGATGCTGCCCTGAAAAGCAGTGTTTATTTCTGCTTTGTGTCACCAGAGCAGCATAAAAGAGCCAGAGAATGTCATCAGATCTGACCCATTAAACATTCACCAAGTCAAAGTACTGTCAGGTTCCTTCATTCTCAGCCACCTGCCGTCTTGCTTCCTCCTGACCAGACCTGCTCATACAGCCTGGAATGTAGCCAGAGGTTGAGGAGCCATTCTCTGCACAACACTAAGAGCAGGCAGCATCCACAAAAGGCTTCAGGAACAAGGAACCCAGCAGGAGCAAAGAGAGAAGGTGGATATCAAAACAGTTACCCAGCAGCAGGGACACAGCCATATGTCAAGCCAAGGACTCTCCGCGGCTCATCTGCTTTTTCAAGGTGTCATCATGGGTGTTGTGTTTGGTATCCAGCTGCCAAATCAGGGACGCAGGATGCTCCCAAGTCAAACCAACAATTGCATACCCTCTATGTATATGAGCACCTCAGTTAGTGAGCCATTCCAAGCACCAAAATGGCCCAACCTGAACTGGCTGGGCTATAAGGGACAAACTAGATGATATGTTTAATGCAGGACAGGAACCCGAACCCCAGTCATATGTGCCATTGGGGAGTAAACATCCTCCAAAGTGCCAGGGCCTGAGTCAGCTCAGGAGTGCATCACAAGGGGAAGAGGGGCTTCAGCCTTCCCTCCTGCACTGCTTTGCTAAGCCAAAATGGCCACCGAGGGGCTTTATACCACTGACCCCACCCTCCATGCACAACCATTTCAGCTCATGAATATGGCACAGGAATGAAGGCTGAATCACATTCTCCCCCTGCACTGTGCTCCTGAGCTGAATTAGTCCCTAGCATGCTTGGAATTGTTAGTTTCCCAATGGGATGTATGACTGCAAGTCCAACCCAACCTATGTCAAACATATGGTCTAGTTTGGCCCTAAATCCTTCCAGGTCAGGCCTGGGCTTTGTTTACTTGGGGAACAGCCAATCTTCCTTTTTGGCTGTTTTTCCTTTCTTATATTTTTTTGGGCAGCTATATTTATTTCTACACTTATCTTTCCTCCTGCCCCCAACATCCACCCCACCCTAGCTCTAAGCAGCAGCATTAATTTTGGCTACCAATAAATCACTTTCTGACACTCTGCATCCTGTACAATGATGCATCACTGAATGTTTTTTTTCCACTTTCCATATGTTGCAGTCATTTTCTCAACCATAATCTCTCTTTCCCCAATTTAAAAACCAGAACAGTACCTGTTCATTTGGTTAAAGACAGACTGGAAAAACTTAATTGTCATTAAATGGGTTATCAAAAGTTCACAATATACTCCAGCAGCTGATGCATGTAGGATGGCAGGCTGCACAACACACAAGTGCTTTAATATTCCTGTGCATGCATATACATACACTGGTGCTACAGACAAGATGCATTCATTCTCCCCTTGACATTTAATTTCTAGACACACTGGGAAGGGAACAGAACTCTTAAAATATGGCACCTTTGCAACGTACACTAAAATGTCAACATTAGAGATAAAATAGGGCCAATGATTTACCAAGGACAGGTAAACGGGGACAAACATTATTTAAGGATCAAGTACTTTGTTCCTCTAAGAGAGTCGATAAAGCCTCCAGGAACTCACTAAGAAACAGGGAGAGATGCCAGCAATCTTCAGTGTAAACCAGACTTTTGCTGGATTCTGGGAGCCCAGCAAGGAAAGACTGCAGATACTCAGATCTGAAATGGGTTTGAATCAGGGCTAGCCCTCCACAACAGCCAGTAAGCTCTGGACCCCAGTGATGACTGGGTTGGCAAATCTGGTTTAGGCAATTCTTGGAGATTTGGGGGTGTTGACTAAGGAAGGACAGGGCATGGGGAAGAAAGGGAGCTCAGTGGGGATGTGATGTCATGCTAGGACTTCCATTTCTCTATAAATTAATCTTAGCTATTCCATAAAGTCCACCTTCCAAAGCTTCCATTTATTCCAGGGGAACTGATATTTGTAGTCTGAAGATCAGTTGTAATCTCAGAAAAACTCCAGGCTCCATCTTGAGGTTGGTATCCCTATCACCAAACAACAAGGCCCCAAGCTATAAACTCTCCTGCAACCATTTTGCTTGCATGATTTAAATGTAGTTTTTGTGGTGGTTGCACTGAAAGTGCTTGGCCAAGAAGGCTTTTGCTGAAGGTTGCAGTATGATTTGTAGCCTCTGTAAATAGCTGAAGACAAGTTTCTCAGGGGACCTAGCCCAGTTTGGTATTCATTTATACACCTGAGTTAGCTTTTGAAACATCAACCCTGGTTTTCCCAGATTAGCACCAAATTGGATTGTGGACAGTTCACCCATCTGTACTGACTGAGGAGCACTTAAGACTGTTGCCATCTCCATCTGCTTCTTCCCTCTGCCTTCTGCCTTCTCTTTGCTTGCAAGAAGTCCAACTAGCCAGAGAAGTGCCAATCATTTGCCTGTTGTTTGCCATGTGATCTCATGGTGGGTGGGGAATGATCCCAGTTCTGTCAAGGAGGGCATGAGTAGAGGCTGCAGCAGAGACCGCATTTGGCCAGAACACAATTACTAATGACATAATATTTAGTCCCTGTTGTAGCAAGACATTGTCAAATATTTCTGTTGTGGGATTTGGAGCTCTATCTCAGGAATGCAGTCTTTGGTCCTTTCTGCACTTGGATCTCATTCCTGGTTTTATCAGAGTCCAACTCATGACATATAACGGTTCTTTCCACAGTAGACTTTAAATCCTAGTTTGACCCTGCCCCTGAATTTACATTCTACACTACACGCAAGTTCACCCCTGTAATTATCTCAGGGTATTTTTTGTTTCCACATTACAATGAGGTCACCCCAGTTTTGCCCCACAATTGTCCTGGGATAAATGGATGCTGTTATAACCAGGGATAAATGCAAGGTATTTAGTCATGAGCTGAACTCTGATAAAACCAGAGATGAGATCCAAGTGTGGAAAGAACCAGCAGCATCCATTTATCCCTGGACAAGCGTGGGGCGAAACTGGGGTGACCTCAGTGTAATATGGAAACAAAAAATACCCTGAAATAATTACAAGGGTGGAGTCAAGTGTAGTGTAGAATGTAAAAATACCCCAAGATAATTACAGGGGTGAACTTGCATGTAGTGTAGAATGTAAGTTTGGGTACAGGGTTGAACCAGGGTTTGTCTAGTGCAGAAAGGACCTTAATCCCATGAGTAAATGAGAGGTAGCTGGTCAAAGATTAAATCCTTTGCACATTTACCTGGGAGGAAGTCCTACAAAACTCTGTGGGGCTTACCGTGTGGACTAAACTGTAGAGAATAAGTATAGATAAGATTAGGAGGCTTGAAGGAAAAAGGACTTTCTACCTGAGGGCTGATTCAAACATTATCAGTTTCCTTCATGGAAAACACAAAAACACCTGAAGCAAATTGAGAGTATCAGCCCCATATACACAACCTATTTTTCTACAAGGTAAGACCAGGATTGAATGCATTGGCCCTCACCTGCCCCACTGAGGGTACAGAGTCTATGTATGTAAATACATGTCATGTGTGCAGGTATAGTGTCTTGTCTGACAATCCATTTGCACCTATTTTGCTTTGTATATATGCACTGGGAAAACCATTTTGGTGACCTCATTGCATGCACACTGCATGTACGCTTGGGATGATAGGTCCTTCTGAAGTTATTTCACATGATCAGAGCTGGTTTTATGTACAAGCTAAGTAAACTACTGTTTAGGGCCTCAGGTTATGAGAGGCCTCTAAATAAAAAAAGAGACATAAAAATATTAAATTACTATGGAACCCCTTAAACTTGACATAGTTCATGGCCTCAGCCTCCAGCTGTGCACATGGAATTTCATATGCTTTTAAATACTCTGTGTTGTAGAACTGTTCAAGAAGCACTGTATATTCAATACAGAGGGTTTTTTCCCCCTTGAAACATTATTATATTTGAAAGATCCCATAAACACACTAGTTGTTCCCAAAATTGATTCAGGGAGCATGGAGAAATCTCATTCCTCAAGTAGACACAGTTAACATGTTGTGTGCTGCCCATTTGCATTATGCTGGTAGCTGCTGGGACACCCACTCCATGAGTCCATCTGTGGTCAGGTTTTCCAATTTCTTTCATTAAAGATCCCAGCTCTTCCCAGCAGCTTCTTGAGAATTGGCCCATACTATTTTCTCTTTTCCACTTTAACTAGATGGCAGTCCACTTGGGGGAGTGGCTATTCCTCAACCAAATTTCTACTTTAGCATCAGTGCATTTATATGTATGATACTGCTCTTGTGTAGTGGCACAAGCTATCTGTTAGATGCTTTGAATTGAGACCAGGCCTACTTTTTCACATATTAAGCTGAAGCAAACCTAATTAACCTTCATTTTAGGGTTGCCAGGTTTACCACTATGGCAGGAGACTTCCCGCTGGCAGCCTTTGCTGCCTACCACCAGGCCCGTAGCCAGAAAAGTTTTACAGGGGGGCAAATGAGTACAGTGGTGGTCAGCCCATCATCATTTATTTATTTATTTATTATACTTTATTAATTATTTACCAGTTTTCTACTTGAGACCCAAAGTGGATTACATGGTACAGAACATTGTGATCAAGCAGCATGAGAGGTCTAATAAAAATGCAATGGGACTAGGCGTTCAAAAATTACAAAAATGCAAAAAAAAAAGGTATCAAACATGCTATGTCAGGCAATGCAGAAAATGGAATTACAAAAAATGAAAACAATGTTGTGAGAGCAGGAAAGAACTTAACAACAAATCAATAATATATAGCATACACTGTGGCATAGATTACAGTCCTGTTCTGTATAAGTTTTATAAAAATGCCCTCCCAAGTGACTCTTTTACATAGTTTGCAGAATTAAAGGAGTGTGAGAGCTTTCTTCCAGTTACTGAAACCAGAAACTGTAAATTCAACCTTCCTTTCTCTGTAAATCACTAACTCAAGGCTTCTGCCAGTGCCACCCAACATCCCTGCAGGCTTTTAAAATCAGGACTTTTCAGCCCTGCTAACTGCTAATTCTGTTCTAGAGAATTTACCCTTGGAAGATTTATGACAGGATTAACTAATAAAGTACCTCAACTCCTTCCTTTCTTACAAAGAAAATTTATACCTGAAAGATGTGTGACAGATTTCACACCAACTTGCAATGCTGATTAGAGGGCATGACAGATTATTGAAGGGGCACCGCCCCCTCCTTTTGCACCACCATGGCTACGGGCCCGCCTACCACTTTTCTTTTGGCCATTGGGAGACATACACGGCTTTTTAACTTTCATTTGCCAGAACTCTCAAGAGGGAAATGAAGTTTTCAATCTATACACTGAAAACTCATGAACTTTTAAACATTTTTTAAAGAATGTCTCCTTGGCAAATAGAGGGGGAAGTCATGGAAGCAGTGACAGACTTCACGTTCTTGGGATCCAAGATCACTGCAGACAGTGACTGAAGCCATGAAATTAAAAGACACCTGCTTCTTGGAAGGAAAGCAATGGCAAAGCTAGACAGCATAATAAAAAGTAGAGATATCACCCTGCCAACAAAAGTCCGTATGGTCAAAGCAATGGTATTCCCAGTAGTAATCCCAGTAGTAAACTCTCAGGCTGGACTATAAGGAAGGCCAAGCACTGAAAAATAGATGCTTTTGAATTATGGTGCTGGAGAAGATTCTTGAGAGTCCCTTGAACTGCAAAGAGATCAAATCAGTCAATCCTAAAAGAAATCAACCCTGACTGTTCCCTGGAAGGCCTGATACTGACACTGAAGCTCAGATACTTTGGCCACCAAATGAGAAGGGAGTACTCACTGGAGAAGACCCTGATGCTGGGAAAGATTGGACGTAAAAGAAGACGGGGACGGCACAGACAGACAGACAGACAGACAGACAGGCAGGCAGGCAGGCAGGCAGGAAGGAAGGAAGGAAGGAAGGAAGGAAGGAAGGAAGGAAGGAACAGGAAGGTAGGTAGGTCGGGGGGAGAGAAAGAGAGAGAAGGAAGGAAGGAAAGGAAAAGGAAGGAAGGTAGGTAGGTGGGGGGAGAGAAGGAAGGAAGACAGAAAGAAAGATAGACAGAAAGAAAGGAAGGAAGGAACAGAAAGGTAGGGAGGAGAGAGAGAAGGAAGGAAGGAAGGAAGTCAGACAGACAGAAAGAGAAAGAAAGAAAAAAAGAGGGAAAGAGGGAAAGAAAGAAAGAAAGAAAGAAAGAAAGAAAGAAAGAAAGAAAGAAAGAAAGAAAGAAAGAAAGGAAGGAAGGAAGGAAGGAAGGAAGGGAGTTTCCCTCCCCCCCCCCTTGCTTGGGCCCGAGTGGCTTAACGCCACTCTGGCCCAGCTCTTCCCTCCCTACCTCCCCCACAGCCCAGAAATGGTGAGGGGGGGAGGAATGGGGTGGGAAAGGTGAGCGGGGGAGGGAGGGGGGGTTCTCCCCGGGCCGGTGGCGTGCTGGCCCGGGAAGGGGGAGGGGGGAGGGAGGGGGCTACTTCCCGGGGCCAGCAGCGCTTGCCGCGCCCCCGGGAGTTTGTGCGGAGGGGGGAGGGAAGGGGGCTTCCTCCCAGGGCCGGCGGCGCTTGCTGCGGCCCCGGGAGTTTGTGCGGGGGGGAGGGAAGGGAGCTTGACTGGGGGGAGGAAATGGGGCGCTTGCCGTGGCCCCACGAGCTTCACTGGGGAGGGAGGGAGGGAATGGGGCTTCCTCCCCGGGGTCGTGCTGCTTGCCGCAGCCGCGGGAGCCTGACTGGGGGGAGGGAATGGGGCTTCCTCCAGGGGCTGGCAGCGCTTGCCGCGGCCCCGGGAGTTTGTGCAGGGGGGAGGGAAGGGGGCTTCCTCCTGGGGCTGGCGGCGCTTGCCGTGGCCCCAGGAGTTTGTGCGGGGGGGAGGGAAGGGAGCTTGACTGGGGGGAGGAAATGGGGCGCTTGCCGTGGCCCCAGGAGCTTCACTGGGGAGGGAGGGAGGGAGGGAATGGGGCTTCCTCCCCGGGGCCGTGCCGCTTGCCGCGGCCCCGGGAGTTTGTGCAGGGGGGAGGGAAGGGGGCTTCTTCCTGGGGCTGGCGGCGCTTGCCATGGCCCCAGGAGTTTGTGCAGGGGGGAGGGAAGGGGGCTTCCTCTCAGGGCCGCGGCGCTTGCTGCGGTCCCAGGAGGTTGAGCAGGGGGGGATTCGCTCCATAAGACGCACACACTTTTCTCCCCACTTTTTTGGGGAGAAAAAGTGCGTTTTATGGTGCGAAAAATACGGTAATCTCAGCCACTATGGCAGCAATGTTACTAGCCTTATTGAGGAGACTGTTGTAAGGAATATGGATAAAATATACTGCATTTTGTAAGTATTTAGACTACAATACCATGCATACTTACAGTGCAATCCTAAGCAAAGTTACACTCTTCAAAACCTATTCATTTCTATGGATTTAGAGGAACAGGTCTTTGTTTAGTATTGCACTGTTGGTTCTAAGGAAATATGCTGGATTAGACTGCTAGTTCTATTCTTTTTGCAAATGTACATTCATGTTCTATTAGGTGACTTGCATACAAACCTAGCTTTTCACCTGCTGGCACACTTTTCAGGCATTCAAGGGATACCATAATAAATTCAGTGGGAATAGTTACACTCACTACCTTTTCAGTTTGCAGAAACTTCAATAGGAAAATATTTCAGGAATGTTTGCAATGCCACTTCTGAGAAGATCACATTACTCCTGTCCTGTTCCTCCGTACTGGATCCTCTCATTATTAGATCCAGCAAGTACCTCCTGTGGTAAATTAGATGTGAAACCAGTAGGCTGTTTTCATATGGGTAATTGGGCCCAGGTTCTATGCTGCTGGGAAATGGGGTTTCTTTTCCTGCTTCCTCACAACACTGTGGTGCTTCCATGTGCTTCCTGGCTTTTCCTCAGCTTTTCTGTGACTTTTCCCAACCTTGCTTTGCCTGGTTTTGTGAGCTCTTAGCCTCCACCGGCCAGCTGGCCAGCAGGAGGAAATCCCCCCCCCCCCAACAGCAATGTGGAGCAACATGCCTACTTCTGGTTTTGGAGCTAAACCCTATGGTTTGAGGGTGATTTTACCATCTCACTTCCGGGTTACTCATGCATGGCGCGTGATGTCACTTCTGGTAATGTCGACATATCAGGCGTGATGCATCCCCCCACCCCCTGCTGGCATCTCAAAGGGTCCTGGAAATCCTATGTGCTGAGGTCTCCCCTTCCCAGGCTCTACCCCAAATCTCCTGGAATTTTCCAACCCAGAGTTGGCAGCCCTACCCTGCACACCACCAGGAGGCTTTTTTGAGGGTTTTTTTTTAATGACAGTTGGCATATCAACATAATGTCCATTGCTAGGTTTAAAAAAACTCTCAGAAAAAGACCCTTCCATAGCATGAGGGGGAGGGATGGTTGCCACGGGGATTGGGGCAGGAATAATGGAAGCAAAACTGTCATCTGAAAGCCCTGTTGCTGCTGGGCTGCACTTACAGCTGCAGCAACACTGAATCACTCGCAGGGATACACTGTCATGAGGAAAAGGCCTTAACAGCCATCTAAGCCTCAATCCCAAAGCAAGAAAAAATTAGACCTGAGTAGAAAACTCTTTTTCTCAAAAGGCATCAGAAGCATTGAATAATTCCTCCTTTATGATTTTACTCCTTGAGAAATGCTAGCCTACTCATTTGCACTACTCTGATGTAGAGGAAGAGAGAGAAGAAATTAGATTTATATCCTGCCCTTCACTACCCAAAGGAGTCTCAGAGCGGTTTACAATCCCTTTCCCTTCCCTCTCCAAATCAAACACCCTATGAGGTAGGTGGGGCTGAGAGAGCTTTCTCGAGAACTGCCCTTGAGAGAACAGCTCTAAAAGAACTTATGACTAACCCCAGGTCACACCAGCAGCTGCGTGTGAAGAAGTGGGGAATCAAACCCAGTTCTCCCAGATTAGAATCCATGCTCTTAACCACTATACCAGACTGACTCTCTACACTCTCATTTGGCTTCCCCTGCATTCAGTCATGACATAATTACTTAAACAAATCTGACTGGCCGTCTTATGTTGTAGCATCATCTCATTCACTGCATAATCATCTACATTAGCTGGGATCACCTTTGTGCCTGAATCCGGAAGTACTGCCTTGACTCTCAATTGCTTTCAGTTGCCTCCAGGGATGTAGCATGACTCTGTAGCATAATGTTCATATCATGACCCCTGATTGACAGGGATCACCCTTATTATTAATCCAAATAGGAGAAAGAAGCAGCATTATTTCCACTTGGTTAGAAATAACAGCCATTGAACAAAACTGAATTTACTTTCCAGCAAACTTACATAAGACTGGGCTATAAGCCATTTCATGCTATTTGTTTTAAATGCCAGTGGAGGGGGAATGTACCCTTCACTCTCTGCTTCTCAAGGGCATTTTGAAATGTTTCTGCAAGAATTATAAGAGAATTACTAAACGCCACACAGACTGATTTGATCAGGCTTTTTTTTTTTGCCATGTCTTCCTTTGACATTTAATAGCCCAATTTCTGGTTCAGAGAAATCCTGTTATTAAGTGCCTCTGAGTATATAGAGGCGTTACATTATTATTTGACCCTTGGGTTGAACCACGTCTCAAAGATATTCCATTTGTACAATCATTCCCAAATATTGGATAATGATATTGTTATGATTCGTGGCTTGCAAAACCAATTCTCTGCCATTATAACTCTATTATGAACATATATATGCCTTTCAAATTGTTTAAGAATACACCTAGCCCAGGGTACTCTAGGAAACCAAAAACTGAAGCAAATTGTTTTAGCCCCTTTAGCAGGCAATTAATGGTGCGTAGCAAAACACATATTATTGCCCATAAATTACTCACTTGCTAGGTGGACACAGACATGTTCATGCTATATACAGTAACAGGGCCAATTGACATGTGATGTGGTAGGCTGGTGATCTGGGATCCAGATTTTCTGTGAGTTCGGAGAAGCCCAGTCCAGAGGGCTGCTGTGGCAGTGGTGGCCAGCCTATAACATAAAAGCAGGGGAGCTGGCTCCATCAAAGTTGCAGTGGAGAGAGAGGAGAAGAATAACTCTAGCATAACCTGTCCCTCTGCACCGTCTTCTCAGTTTATATCAATTGAAACAGGAGAAATGGTGATCACTGGACTTTTGCTTGCAATTAATCTGATTTGCAACAACAAAAAAAGCATTTGTCACCAATGCACAGACATTCCAAAATGAATGAGGAACTTTGGCCTATTATACACAGGTGCTTACCCTGGCTTTCACCATGCATGTCAGGTTTTCTTTGTTCTGCATTGATTTTTCTCCCTTCAGCTCTAAGGTCACTTTCCAGTCACTGTTTTACCAGGTTTTCTGAGAGTGCTTTATTGCTGATTTTTCCCTTGTTTCATGTCCAAGCGGAAGGTAATTCAAAAGCACACAGATTCCCTCAGATTCCCCACACACCCTTTTCCCGCCCCTCAAAGGTCACTCCCCCCACCCACGTCAAGGCCATTCCATCCACTCTACACCTTCTGCCATCCTCCCCTCTTCATTGGCGTACAAGTTCCATTTCCCCCTTATTTTAATTGTTTTAGTTTTTTGGCAAGTGGCATGAGTCTAGCAATATGAGACTAACACAACTCTCAGATCGCTGATTTTAAAAAATTAAATGGGGGGGGGGGGCGGTTTAAAAGGAGTATTTCTCCAGTATCAGCCTTTTTGGGACAGCAATGGTTTGAACCAGGACAAAGAGGGGACTCTTTTAAAGTCTGGAGGGAAAAGAAAATCTTTAGATTAAACCAAATTAGCATGAAAGGAAAAATATGGTCCAAAGAACAGTTAGAAAAAAAATATCAATTTTCGATACCATAGGTGCATTACCATCAGCTTCATCATACAGCTACTACTAATGACTTGAAAACCACACTAGATAGATTGTTAACTGGTTTAGAGGAATTGATTAGAAATGATATATGTAATAAGAAGGGTACCATAAAGATTATATATTGTCAATTGAATCAAAAGCAATGGGAAGGCTTAACTACACAACAGAGTGCATGGCATAAAGATTGCCAAACTCAATTTACTGACACTCAGTGGCAAAAGATATGGGCCTCTCCCCTTTACACTACAAAATCTTTATACATTAAATTACAAAATGTCAAGCTTTATTCAAGATGGTATCTTACAACTAAGAGACTATTTTGTAGTTGAACCATTAACTCCCCGACATGTTGGAAATGTGGCAAACTACCTGGAACTTTCCTACATTGTTGGTGGTCTTTCCCACAAGGGAGGTCCTCTTGGGATGCCATCCTTTTAAATGTGGGGAAAATAATAGACCAAGATATCCCGGCCACACCAGAAGCAGTTTTATTAAATTATTGGGAATCCATCTCTTTAACCAAAATGAAGGCAGAAGTAGCGGCACTTTTATTAATTGCAGCTAAGACTTTGTTAGCACAATATTGGAAATCATTAAAGATTCCAACTGAGAACAGCTCCGCACCTCCCACTGCCACTGTGACCGGAACCCAAGAAAGAAATTTTGTTTATTTATTTTGGTTATGTTTTATGTTAATGTTAATTATTGTATTGTATGTTGTTAAAAATTTATGAAAAATTAACAAATATAGAGTTATAAATGGAGCTGCACAAGGTTTAGTTCCCTACTGGTATTGACTTAAAAGGGGGATCGGAAAGGAGGCAAATGGCAGCATCCCCAGTGCAAAAAAAAAAAAAAGATTTCAGTGATGCATGGAAACAAACTAAATGGGGGGGGGGATTATCAGCATGGAATAAAATTGACATGAGATGCAAAGAGAGAAAGATACTGGGATGGCAAGCCTATAGCTTTGAAAATGTTTTTCCATTCATTCTTTAGTGAACAAAGTTTAGGGAAGGAAATATTTGGCAGTCTCCAGAAGCCTAACATTAAAATAGCAGCTGAGCCACATGGACCTTCTGCAAACCACCAAACTTAAGAATCATTAGGGATCAATCCATTTGGAGGACAGAGTGCAATCCATACAGGACATGATCTAAAAACCTGCCAAGATCACGATCAGTGTGCAGGATTAAATTAGAGAATCACAAAGAGAAAACCATGCAAATTTACAAGGAAGGGCAGGAAATTAGCGTTACTATGCAGCTGCACTAGGGCATCTGTGAAAATAACCCCCCCTTTCAATTTAGTGGCACAAGACTTTTAAAAAAGCTCTCCAGAGCTTCTGCCAGAGGACTTCTCCCTCATACAAATTGCAGCCCTGTGCAAAGCATGGTGGAGTTGCAGCTGGCTTTGCGCAGGTGTGCTCATACACACACGCACACACGTTGCCAACAATCACAGCTTGCAGTGCCAGTGTCCGTAGGTTCTACCATGCATTCTGTACACTCAACATGTTCCCCCATATTATGAGATTGTTTGACTTGTGTTTTTCACAGCAGCTGATAACACAGCAGGTAATCCCCTAGTGATCAGCAATATGGGAAATGGGGCTTCATAACTGTTTGTCAGTTTTAGAAAAGGTCTGTTTAGTTTCAACATTGGGTTTCCCCCCTTTGCCTGCATTCCTTTCTGTTCTCTTTAATTCAATGGACTAATGCTAAAATGCATGCAGAAAACTTGAACCACTAGAGCCGGCCTGTGCTGGCTAGGCGGGATATAAGTCTAAATAAATAAATAGGATTTAAATGGAAGGTGCTTGCTCGACACTACTGTGGAGCTGTGATAGGGCAATTGAATAAATTTTTAAAAAACACCAACACGTCACAAGTGAAGTTCCACCCCAATTTGGAAAAGTGTGTTTTTTTCAATTGCAGCTGCAGAATAAATACACCGGAGGAAAAAGAATGGTGCATAAGGCAGGCACAGAATCCAAAGTAAAGGTTAAAGGCTTACTGCTCTGAAAATCTGCAGTAAGATATGCGTGCATGATGGGCCTTTGAGTTTTCATGTTCATAATTTATTACTGTTATTCACCTGGACAGTCAAAATGATTGAAACAATCACATATATTGCTGTGAATGTTAATCTTGCATGGACTACATTACAAAGCTCACCATGGTGTGATGTTCTAATGGCCACTAATACAGGTGTGGCAAAGCATCAGACAAATTCATGGAGGCCATCAGAGCCTATGAGCTATGCTAGTCTTTAAAAAGAAGATACCCGCGTTTCATATATTTCTGATTATGAGATGGTGGTGACAGACAACAGGAGGTGGATATCACAGTTTGTAAACCTCCCAAGAGCGTTTGGTTGGCTATTCTTATTTATTTAAGAAATGTGTTCCTCAGAATGAATCTTGTTAAAAATAAAAAAGACCTCCAAGCATTCTAGTCTATGATTTACATAGAAAAGAGCACTGGGTGTTTGTAATATGTTCCTGGAGTTCTCCTGGGGTAACAACTGATCTCTAGTCTACAAAGATCAGTTCCCCAGGAGGAAATGGCAGCTTCAGAGGTGGACTCTAGGGAATCTTATCCCCACGGAGCTCCCCCCTCTCCCTAAACTCTGCTGTCTCCAGGCACCATGACCGAATCTACAGACATTTCTCAAGCTGGAGATGGCAATCCTAGGGTGAGAAGACAACAAACCAGAAAGGTTAGGAAATAAATCCTACATTAGCACTATATGGGGCTTTAAATATGGAAGGGTAAACAAAAAGGATTAAATGGCATGGAATGTATGAGCAACAGCTTTTTCTGTGTAAATTGTTGAGTCCCCTTCTTTAGGAAGATGGAGGGAGTCGTGTTCTATCTTTCTGTAGTACTAAAGTTTCTTTACCGTAGAGTTTACAGAGCATTAGCTGAAGCACTGATGTCACGTCTGCTCCTTGCACTGCCCTCAAGGCTCCCCAGGATGCCAGGTGGTGGCCTGGCATCCCTAATTTGTCCCACATGATAAACCTGCCAGTCAGTTAGGATCTTCATCACAGGTCCTTCTGGAATTCAGAAGGTGGGAGGGAGAGGGTGAACCTTCTCAGTGGCCATGCCCCAATTATGGCATTTCCTACCCAGTCAGATATACCTGCCATAGACATTAACATCTTTTAGATACTGAGTGATAACCATCCTATTTACCCTCCTTTTGATTGGAGCCATATGGATTTATGGTTTCTTTTATCATTTTTATTTTTATGTTGGAGATTTACTGTTTTTCTTAGTTTGAGAACCACATTGAGAGATTTTAAAATAGAAAAAGAGAATAAAAATCTCAACTGATTAAAATCAATGCTAGTTAAATGGAAACTTAGAGGAATTGTGCCGCTGCATACAAGTTGTTGGGAGAACATAGTGGGAAACTGCTATTGTCGTTATGTCCTCCTGGTAGCCATCCCAGAAATGATTTTTGGTTACTGTGAGAAATGGGAGGCTGGCCTAGTTGGACCTCTGGCAAGGCACTTCCTGTCTTCTTTTGATGTAGGAATAAAATTCTCCTGAGCAGGTGCAGAGTATATTTCCTACACCACTAAGTAGAATGGAGAATTACCACACATAAGGAATTTGTGGGGAAAGATTCCAAATTAGAAATTCACAAGCCACAATAAGGTAATTTATTGATTAGGACCAACTAAAGCATCACAGAGACTTTCAAGTTCTTCTGATTCTCTTAATTTGGGTTAATGATAAGCAAAAACAAGGGGATTGGTAGATGTCATTGGACATCTAGGAAAGCCCAAGTCCACAGCCTGCAACAGTTTTAAGATTGAGCAGAGGAGATCTGATGAAATCAGATGAAAATCATGCCAGGTGCAAAAAATATCTTGTGTTACACTAAGGACTACTAGAACAAAGAAACAACAGCCCAGTCTACATCTAGCATTTGCTCTGATGTTTTACCAAACCCACACTGGAACAGAAAAAGATGCAGCTCAAAACCACATTCAGATACCCCAGGCCAACACCATACTGACTGCAGGGTCACCCCCGAACGGCCATAAAATGGCCATAAATCTATGCAGACAGTTCCATAAAACCAAAAGATCACACGAAGTGAAAGCCACATGCAGTCTGGACACTGCCATAAAATTCGACAATCAAAGAAAGTGAGAGTGGCATGCAATGCAGAGGGGAATTTCTGTTCCAATCTGTGTTTGGTAAAACAGCAGAGCAAATGCTAGATGCAGATTGGGCCAATGGCAGGCATTGCCTCTGAAAATATAAAACCCAGGTGTAATTTGGAACTATTCCCAGCATGGAACACATGGGTTCTTTGTACAGCATTTCTGGGCAGACTTCCGCCTTGACTTCTCTTTCTAGAAAGTAATCATCATAGATTAATAGACATCACAATAAAAGGTCTCTACAAATTTGCTGCCCCTTCACTGCCCTTAACCTTGAAAAGGTTCTTCCTCCCAATAACATCCAGATCTACCATTCAGAAATCAATGAATCCCACTTGAGACACTATCAATGAAAATCCCCCTAATTAGTCTAGCAATGAGAGGGATAAGAACACAATGGTTAGAACGCAGTGCAACAGAATTGTTAGGAAAGTTCCATTTGTCGCTAGACTCCCACCAGCAGAATAAAATGAAGGGCCAGCCATCATTTCTGTAGATGAAAGGGGAAGAATTCAGAAAAATACAGCTCCACTTCTAATGAAAAATAGCCACATTTGTCAGCATGTAGGAGGAAGTCCCTAGGCTTCAGGTTTTCTGTTCCTGTTAATGCAGGACCAGTGCTTTCTCTTAGATTCCCAGCTTTGACTTATTATTTTATCATAAAAACTATAACTAGATTCCACATCCACACTAAATATCTCACAGGCAGAACTTGACAGTTATACCAACAACAGCCAAAGGTTTAGAGAGCAAAAATTTAGTCAGTGCGGGGGGGGGGGGGGGGCTTTGCTTGTAGAAGGTCTTAGCAGGATGGGCAGAGGTGGCCCACCCACTAGACAATGCTAGGCTATTGCCTAGGATAGGGCTTGACAAGTCCCAGGTTCCTGGTTGCCATTGGGCTTAGGAGTTTCATTGTGGCGTCTAGGTTTGTTTTGTTTTTTTACAATTATTTTATTGTAATCTCACTCACTGATAAGTACCAAGCTGATTTATAGTTTCACATCAGAATGTTTTGTTGTATGGCATAAAGATACTCGGGCATTAAGTTCTTGTCATTGTTCCTTTATATGCTAACTTCACACCATCCAGTGGTGGGGGTTGAATTCATTTCTTAATCAGTTGCTTCCTATACTGGCTCCAATATTCTATTAAACTGAGCTTTTTAAAGCAATAGTGGAATTATCTGAAATAGGGGAGAAGTTAGGCTAGGGTTACAACTTAGCTTTTTGCTGAAGCAAAAAAAACAACAACCCCAAAAACCAGGGCAATCCTTACATTTATTTATATTCAACACTTTTGCCGTGGCTTGAATAAAATGACAAGAAACTGTAAAGAGTTTAGGATTAGGTTTTGTGCTAGCAATAATTAGAAAATATGTAATTAATCCACAAAACTCTGAAAACTGAAGAGCAAGCCTGACTCCTAAACCATCGGCCTGGCTTCTAGAGCCCAGGACAATATGTCAAGGTCTGGCTTACGTAGCCAGGAGGTAGGAAGCATCAGGAACATCTCAGCACCACTGACTCAGCCAGCTGGCTCAGGACCTGCTTGCCCGCCAACTGGGTGGGAGAACAGAGGGAACTACATTGGAACCTGGAAGTGACAGACAAAGTTCTAGCTCCTCCAAATCTCTATGGTCTTTACCATGGTGATTCTGGGAATTCCTAGAGCATTGCTTCTTCAGATGCAATCCTCCCCACTGCATTCGCAGACAGGTGAATCCAGAGCTACCTGGCCATCTTCAGAATCACCTGTTTTCTTCACAGGAACTGATCTCTGTAGTCTGTATCTCTGGTAGATCACCAGGACCCACCCAGAGGCTCACCACCCTACCCACACAGCCTGGAGAGCATGTGACAGGCAGAAAATTGTGGCCTTTGGATATTAAGACTCTGTTGTGAGGTTCAACAGCAATATCCAAGGTGACAGTGAACCATGAGAAGTATCTGTTAATTGAGTATTTAAAATATTGCTCTGACCCAGCCAGGCCTGTAGCCACGGGGGCCCTTGGGGCAATGCCCCCTCATGAATGTGCCCTGCCACCTCCCCTGCTGGTCCCAGGACGGGGAGGGAGCCCGGGGCGACCGGCAATGACCTCCCTCACTGCCTTCAACTGCGGGGCCAGGCCTGTCTCTAAACCTGCCACACTCTCTGCACAGTCCCTTCTCTGTGGCTTGCTCCATGTGTGCCTGCTGCTGCTGCTACTCCTTCTCCATACCAGTTTCCCCCCCTCCCAGCAAAGCCAGGTTGGGGGCCGTCGGCACGAGGGACCCACACACGCCACCACTGGGTAAGTGGCCGCTGGTTGTTCCTTCACCATCCCAGCATCAATTAACACTTGTGAAAATAAATCTGTCTTCACCTAGCACCTAAAAGCTGTCATAATAGTTGCCACGTGAGAATAAGAATAATACACAGCAGAGACAACAGCACCAAGAACTCCCTGTTGATATCAGTGAAGGCCAGGGCTTCAGGAGCACAGCCTCTGAGAGAGGAGGGGTATGGGCAGCTTCACAAGAAGCTCTTCAAGTTTTGTTCCCAGCTATGAACCCATACTGGAAGTGAGCCCAATGAGCAGAAAAGCCTGGGAAATGATTGTTGGTTCCCTCTCTGAGAATCAGTAGACCCCTTTGAACAAAATACACTGTCACCTGGGGAGGGTGGCAGTCTGGAATGAAATGGGAAAATTTGGACAAAATGGATTATTCCCCAATCTTCTCCTTGTGGCTTGTGCTGATTTTTAGCTCATTTTTAATGGCACACTGAGGTGGAAGGTGGTGAGAAGAAAATTGCACTCCCTCTGGAACTGGCTGCCTGAAGCATGCTGCATCGTGTCCACCTGTTACTGCTCCTTCTTTGTTGGTAACAAAGATCACCCTTCAAGCCTAGCAACCAATGCTGCGCTGCATGAAACTCATTTTCCCAATGTTTGCCTTCTTTGTCGTTTGGGCTCCTGGTAACTTAAAGCAACGATCTGTTCTCTGAAGTCAGGAAAAATTACCCAGCCGGCAGACTCTATCACTCAAATAGCAGCAACTTATCTCAAACACGGACACTTAATAGGAAGAAATACCTGCTGGTTTTGATAGTCTACCTGCTGATTTTGATAGAATGCTAATGGCATTCCAAAACCTCTACCAAAAAATAGTAGTATAGCCATGACTCCCACAATATGAAACAGAGCCAACAAGATGCCATTGCCTGCCAAATCAGGGGATAGGGTTGCCAACTTCCAGGTAGGGCCTGGAACTCTCCCAGAATTCTGATCTCCAGACTACAGAGATCGGTTCCCTTGGAGAAAAATGAATGGACTCTATGGCATTATGCCCTGCTGATGCCCCCCCAACCCCACCCTCCCCAGGCTCCAATTTCAGATCTCCATGAACTCCCCTAACTGGAGCTGGCTACCATATACAATGTTCTGGCTTCTGCAGCATCCAGGGCACCTCTCTGTTCTCTGCTGCACTCTCCCTCTAGAACAGGTGTCCTGTTTGCATTTGAGAGCTGCCTGGCCTCATCCTTCCCTGGCACGTCTTCCTGCTATTCCTGTCCCTTCCCTTCCAAAAGTGAAGATGGCAGGGCAAGAATTGCAGAATGAAGTTTTCTGAACAGTAAAGAACACACACACACACACGTGTGTGAGTGTGTGTGTGGAGCCTGGGGAGGACAGGGACCACAGTGAGATACATTGCCATAGAGCCCACCCTCCAAAACAGCCATTTTCTCCAGGGGAACTGATCTCTGTAGTCTGGAGATGAGATGTAATTCTGGGGGTTATCCCCAGGTCCCACTTGGAGGCTGGCATCCCTAACCCACTATGGCTTCCAAGTGCACATTTGTGAGCACACGTTTGGAACCCCATTCAGGGAGGGGGTTCTCAGTCTGGAGTAGGGAAAGAGTTGGGCACCCTTCTTTCCCACTGGTTCTTCTATCCAAATCTCTATCCTGGAGTTTTGTTTTCCCCCAAGGGAAAGGTATCACTGGGCTTTTGCTTATATACATGTGGCATGCCATGCTATTTTTAAAGAAGACTGTGGAAGCAAAGACATAAGGAGGATTATGTCCTCCAGGGGTACCAGCAGTAATAAGCTGAGCAGTGCCAGCAATGCAGGGAGTGGAAGTGGCCACTGCTGCAGTGAAGCAGGGGGGTGGCGGTGGCTACTACTTGCCACTATCTCATGCAGTGAAAGATCCTGAACCACCAATGCCTCTACCATGAATCACTAGGAGGTCTTAGAGAAGTAGGGTTGCCAGGTCTGGGTTGGAAAATACCTGAAGACTTTGGGAGTAGATCTGGGAGAGGGTGGGGTTTGGGGAGGGGTGGGGCCTCAGCATGATAGAATGCCATAGAGTCCTTCAAAGCCATTTTCTCCAGGGAAGCTGATCTCTCTCAGCTGGGGATCAGTTTTAAAAGTGGGCGATCTCCAGGTCCCACCTGAAGGCTGGCAACTCTATGGAATAGCCGCACACTCTCAGCCTCAGCCCTCCGTCAGCAAGAGACAGAATAATAATACAAAACTACATTACCACTCTGTCATAAGGGTGGCTATTAGATGATGTGTATGAAGCACCTTGAAGACTTGAAAGTACTATACAATTGGTAAGTATTATCACACAAGCAATAACCAGCCATTTCCCACTGTCCTACAGAATATGCTGTTAAAATGCACAGACTCGTGTCCAATAGTTCAGTCTATTCTCCCCCCTCCCCCCTTTCCTTCTCTGCTAAATCACATTGGAGCGGACAAGGCTATCACAGCTGAAATATAACATGGATTTATTATTGAAATCCTAGTTCCATGAACTTTAATAGACTCGGGATATCTCCTGAGTTTGACTTACTGTTTGTTTTTGTCTATTGCCTGTCCCCTTTCCTAAGTGGCTGATGGATGAGTCATCCTTATCAATCTTCCCATGAGTCATGAGATTTGTTAACAACTGCTGCTTGAAGAAGTTCAACCAAACCATCCCCTATAGGCAAAGGATGATGTTCTTTGGTTGCAAAGGGGTGGCCATGATAGTCTGTCATTGAAAAATAAGGCCCTTTCTGTACGGGGTTATTCATTGCACTCACAGCTGTTCTGCCTTGCAGTATTTTTTTTTTCATTCTGCATTGCCTCCCGCTTTTGACTTGCTGTATGTTCTTAATTCTGCATTGCCTATGAGTTTCGCTCTGCATTTCCGCCGGGTCTCAGCTCTCAGTTCAGTTTCCCTCTGCTGTTTCCCCAAGGTTTTCTGAATGCTGTTTTGCCACAGACTTCCCACACACACACAACAGAGTAATCCAAAAGCAGAAAGGTTTCCTTGGTTTTCCTCCCCCCACCCCTTCTCCAGCCCCCTTGGACTGGAGGCCACTCCTCCACCCATCCCTTCTGCATCCTCCTGGGGAATCCTTTGTCGTGCTTGTAACTAAAGGGAAAGCACTGCATGGTGCAGTGTGCACTTTGAGTAGGAAAGAAACTTCAGGGGAGAAGAGGGCTTTTTCTCAAGAGCTTCTCCAAAGACTTTCATGTTATCAAGCACTGGGACAAAAGCCAAAATGCTCTCTGTATTCTGTAAAATGGCCAAAGCTCTCAGCTTGCCTCTGCCAGGTGCACCCAGTACAGGGAGGAAATCAGCAGTGTGGTTGGGCTTAACTCTGTCTTTCTTTTTTCTTTCTTTCACTCACTTTTGGGGAGGTTTCTTGGGGGGGCTTTACAAAGACTGATTCTCTGCACCAGCAATGCCGGTTCCTGTTGCTGGGAGCTGCTGTCTGCCCCCCTACACACGTGTGGTTCGATGCAGAGTTGGAGGTAGAAGGAGGGAGCGAAACGTCTACTTTTTATTGGACTCTTACCTGCAAGTTGAAAAACTGTGCTCTCTGAAAGTGTTTCTGCTGGAAAGATTTCTCCCTCTGCCACCCCCGGAGAAACTGTGTCCCCACCAGCTCCTGCTGTGACTCCACAACCACTGCCATGGCAGTGGCAGCCACTGAAGCACAAACTGACCAACAGACCGGCCAACCTCTGAACTCGCATCCCTCTATGGGTTTTTCATGCCCGAGGTAGCCCAGGGGTGGTGAGCCGTAGAAAGGGATGGGGGAGTGAGGAGGAGAGAAAGGTGAGGCTGTAGTGTGTCCCACTGCTTGCGCGCTGATTTGGCCAAGTTGTTGGCCGCTTCCCTGCATCAGTTCCATTTACGCAACTGAGCGGGGAGGATTTAAATGGAAGGGGCTTACTGGTGCTTACTGGAGGCGAATGTGCAGCTGCAATAGGGCAACTGGACACCCACACACACCATACGTCTCCACCCCAATTAGGCAAAAAATGAGGGTTTTGTTGGAGATGCAGAATGTATACACAGAATACACAATAAATAAACAAGAGAAAAAGAGTAGTGCAGAAGGGCAGGCACAAAAAAATCCAAAGTAATTATTAACAGATAAATTGCTCAGATTCTCCTGAGTAAGCACAATAAGCTGTGCATGCAGAAAGGGCCTAAAACAGAAGCCCAGTGGCATCTTAAAGGCTAACAATATTTATTTCAATATGAGTTTTCATGAGCCACATTTCACTACTTATTAGCAAAAGACGGGGATGGGTAGTGTATGGGGGTGGCCATTGGCAATGGTATGATGTCACTTAAGGGAAACCCCCAGAAGTGATGTCACACCTCTAGGTGTCATCAGAAACTCTATAGGACAATCATGGCATATCCAGAAAATCCTAGAGAGGACATTACTGCTGTTTTTTCCCTGGAAGTGATATCATGTCATTGGCTTGATGGCCTTAAAAAAAAAAAAATCTCATTACCACTCTGCAGCAGCTGGAAACAAGCTGGCAACCCTGCTTTAGATATCTGCTCACTGGTACTGACTACTAGCACCTTTTTTGGGGGGGGACAAGCAAATGAACAACAGAATAGTTTCGTGCACCTTGGGACGGGAAGTAGAAAGAAAATCAGAATGTCCCCACCACTGCTTTGCACTCTCCGGTAGCCTTAGGTTAGTCTCAGCCTGCTGTTTACAGCCTGGATATAATAATATTGATCTCCTTTACAGAGCTGTTGTAAGGATTACCAGATAATGGAGGAGCTGAATTACAAAGAATAGGTGTGAATCCTATCATACACTGACAGAATTAGCAGTGAAACATAATGGTTGATGGCAGTGGTTAGAGCTCTGAAGAGATAGCAATTTGATAAAGTGGGATAATTAGTTTAATTGAAAATTAACTGATATTGATACCCAGTTATATTATAGTCTGATGAAACATGTTGGGAACAGCCAATTAAAATGTCTAAAATGTGGGTTCAGTAGAGCTTTTAGAGATTGTAATAAGTAAGGAAACCAAGTCTCTGTTTGAGCCAGAATGACGTGTAATGTTTAATTGCTTGATGAGTTATAATTTAGCACTCTCAAACTGGAAATTCCTTTTTTGGGGAGGGTTGGGTTTTTTTTTGTAGAACAGTGACTTTCAGGTCTGTAACAGCGTGTCCGCGGAGATTAAAACATCCCCCCACTGGTTTTGGAGTGTTGTGATTTCTTATGTCCAGTTCGTGTTCATTGATTTCCATGTCCAATATAGACAGTAGAAGGGCACTGTTGGCACATGATGGAATCTATTTAATTGGATGGTGTACAAGTGGATGAACCCAGAATGGTGTAGCTGATGTAGCTGTGTGCTGTAACAGGATTGCCTGAGTGCATATGAGGACAAAGTTGGCATCTAGATCTGTTGCAAGGTTTGATTCCTGAGTGTGCATCTGTGTAGGGTGATCATGGTTGTTGGTGAGAAGCAGTGTTCCCTCTAAGCTAAGTTAGTGTGAGCTAGCTCACAGTGTTTTAGCCTCTGGCTCACACATTTTTGTCTTAGCTCATGAAGGTAGGCTTCAGAGCAGACTAATTTATGCAATAGCCAAATCACTCACTCCCAACTTTAATGCCAGCAGCTCACAAAGAAGAATTTTTGCTCACAAGACTCCACAGCTTAGAGGGAGCATTGGTGAGAAGCTGTTTTAAGTTGGGGGCTGCCTGTAAGCAAGAAAAAGCCTGCCATCCAAAGCCTGGTAGACAGCCCCTTTATCCATGAGAGGCTGTAAGTCATTGAAGTGGTTTAAGTCGTGAACTGTAGGTGACAATCCTTTGAGTCTGTGGCAGGCTTCCGCATCCTGATTCATCACTTGTGTGTCCCTATCGCTTCAGAGTTCCTTCCCCCTCAATGTGTTTTGCTCTCTCTAGTAGTCCCAGAGGGAGCAAAACACATGTGAAAAAGGGGGGAACCCAAAGCAATAGGGAGAAACAAGTGACAAGAATGACAATGAATAAATGTCAATGCAGTGCTTGACTCTCGACTATGGATTGCTTTATATGTTCCATATGGTAGCTGGAACAATGTAGATATGTTTGAGGGTCACTGAGTTTTCAGTATAAGGTAGTGCTTTTGTGTCCATTGAATTCTCCATTTGTGTCCATTTAATAGTTTCACAGTGTTGTCCAGGAAATGTGTGAATTGGTCCATGGTGAGTTTGATGTTGGGGTGAAAATCGTTGAAATCCTGATGGAATCTCTTTCTTCCCATGAATCCAGATGTTCTTAGGAGCAGTGGAGATGGTCGTCCTAGACTGTTTTCCCACAGGCATTAACTCTAGATTACTGTAGGCCTGGTCAACTTGTTAATGGGACACACATAGAATTGCACATCTCTGACACCTCACAAAGGGTCCCCTTGTGAGCTGGGAGCCTGCACATGAAAATGTATTCATGATTCAGCCAATTTCTGTCATCCCCCCCCTACCTTGTAAATAAGGTAAGGAAGGAGGAAGAAATTGAGCAAATGTTGCATATCATTGTCTGCAATGGCTATCTGCTCACACAGCTTTCAACATGCGCCAATAGCCAGGTAAATTCCTCTGACACAATCTCACAACTCACTACAACATAGATTACAAATTCTACTAATGTCTACATGGCCCACAGAAGTGGCATTCATGAATTCAGCCAAGTGGAGGTAAATATAAAATTAGCTCAAAAGAGTACATCTGTTACCGTGAATATCTAAAATTTAATGTACATCAAGGACAGGTACACAGATTAGTAGCAAAATACAAGATCCAGTTCACAGCATCTCCATTTTAAAAAGGTTTCAGGTAATTGAGAAAGGAAACAGGGCTGCTGCCAGAATATCAATAGTTGAGTGAAATTTTCCATAATCTTTAACAATGGTGATGCAACAAAAGTCAATGATAAATAATTTAAAAGCAGCAACATGACATTCAGAAAAGCAAATATATTATCAGGGTGGTTCAAAATTATATGAAAGAGAGAAGAAGTGCCTAAAATTAAATTTTTGAGCCTGAAGGGCCATCTCCTCCCCTACTGCCCAGCCCACCAATTGAGATCTGCCAGAGAGACGGCATTTTCAATGGTGAAACTTCCTTCCCGCTGGAAAGCCCTCCCCCTTGAGGCTTGTCTGGTGTCTACTTCACTGTCCTTTAGGAGCCAAGCCAAAGCATTTCTTTCTCCCAAGGCTTTTAATTAGGGCTGTTGTCTTTCAAGAACCTATTTTATGGCCTGCAGCTGATCTCAGTTTTATGTCACTCTGCTTGTTTTAAATGCTTGCTTTTATATCGATAATTTGTCATTTTAATTGTAAGCCATTTTGAGCAACACTCAGTCTTCTAAATAAATAAATGATGCACTTGATGTTAGCAACAGATCTCTCTGAATTTTTAGTTCAGAAAAATAAGAAGGGGGGGGAGAAAAAGAGAGGGAAGGGAAAGGGGGAGATGTGTGAATAGGCTTCAGTCCCGCACTGCCACTCAATAGTCTGCTGGGGGGAGAAGACGGAGAGGAACAGACGTCAAGCCAACACCACATTGTCACTTCCTGCGCAAACCTGAAAGCAATGCTGTGTCAGTACAATCCTCTAGGATTCCAGTGAAACTCTGTGGTAAAATCATAGAGATTCAAGGGAATCTTAGGCTGTGGTCACACGCGCCAGTTGAAGAGGAGGTGAAGAGAGGCTATTTCCTCCAGAGTAATTTGACATGCAGTTGAAAGATCACACAGCCCTTTGAAGCTGTGGGCGCAGCCCGTCACTGTGTGATCAGACGCAACTATGGGTGAGTCGTGTTTTGTTTTGTTTTTGCCATTTGTTTCCCTTGCACATAAATGAGGAATTGCACCTCTGCACTGAGGGCCCCCTATGGAGTATGTGATGATGTGCATACTGCGAAGGGGGGTCATGATCAGATCATCCTGATGGCATGAGAGTGGGAATCAGACAGGGGAAAGTCCATCTGTGGCCCATCAGCAAGCATTAGGACTGGACTTTTCCTGGTGTCTTTTAACTCTGCTTCCATGGTAGAGCAGCACGAATTGCCAATGACTGTGGGATGCTTCCCAGATGTTGCTGTCTGGTCGCTCCTTTTAGATCTATCAGCCATTTGCACCTATGTTGGATCTAAAGGAGTGTGTGATCACAGCCCAAGAGTATTACACCAACACAGTTATGTAACTTCCAGGTTCGTGCTGAAAGTGACATTGCAGCACTGGTGCAATACCTATTTGTTTGTCCCCATCCTTCTAAAGCATCTGCTGGTTGCCTGTGCTGGGTTGGCATCTCTACTTGTGGGTGCACTGAGCAGGCAGCAAGATATTAAGTCACAGAAAGAACCAACAGAATGGGGATAAATAGCCTCCGAAGTCATACTCTGCCCAAGTCACCCAATGGCTGCTGTAGGTGGCACAATGAGGTTGATGCTGATGCATCACAAGGTCTCAGCATGCTCCTGGCTGATAGTGTCACAAAAAGTGCCAGATGATGTCTCCCTGGCCTCAGCCGCCACCCGCCAAGCCTGAGCCCCAGGAGCACTGCCATTGCTGCAGAGGCACTGGGGATTGGTTTGCTCTCAGCTGCTAGCAGAGTGAGAGGAGGCGACAGGCATACTTTGCTGGGAGTGACAAAATGTCTTGACCAAGCTCTGGATAGATGAATGACTCAAGAGAAGGCAGCTGCTGCCAATGCTGACGTTTGTATGTGAATGCTGACGACTGAGACATGTTTTGTGGATCTCCCAAAAAAACCCACAAGAGATTCCAGTAAATGCTGACAGTCACCCAGGCCAGCAGGTAGCAGTGCGTTTCTGAAAAGTATACAAATATTGTTGTATGCCTCGGCATTTAAAACATTTATTGAGGACTGCCTGCATCCATTTGTGAATGTCAACATTCATTATAAAACAGAAGTTCAGTGGCACCTTAAAGACGAACAGTCTTTGTTCCCACATGAGCTTGTTGGTAGCCTCTGGAATTGCTGGAGTGCCCTTGGAAAGGGGTTTTCTTGCAGGCGAGCTGTAAAGACCATAAGCCAGATCTTCTTGGTGTCTTGGCCAGCCTGAAGGAGGAGGGAAGGAGAGGGGCTAAGATGGACATTTCAACTAAGTACCCCCTGGCTTTCATTTTAGTTTGCTAGAATAGACTAATACAGCTACCCCTCTGAAGCATTCCTTATAACATTCAAAACTGCTGGGGGCAGAGTCTTGCTTGAGAGTAGCTTTTTAATACCTCCCTAGCCTTTATTCAAATGTACTAGAGGTCTGTTGGGAGTCAAATTCCATGGTGTTTGGTTTTATAAGAAGGGAACTAAGCAGATAGCTTCCAAAAGAAGAGAGACAGCTGCCTGCCACAGCAAATGGAAAAGTTAAGATGTCAATTAAAGTGCCAGTCAAAATTAAGCAGACCATCTTGATTTAAAACATCCCTGCCATAACAGTTATGCTGTTACTGTCAATATGAAACAAACAGAGATGAACTGGTCCTCAGCCTCCTCTTAGAAGATCTTTGAACTTCTGCAAAAAACATAAGCTGCTGTGTGAGGAGAATGCACGCCAAGGAAAATGATTGTGTGTGCCTGAGAACTAAAAACATTAAGGCATTTTCATACTGTAAAAACAGGTTTGATGGGCTTCTGTTATTGCCAAATGACCTCTGGATATAAAGTAGAAGTGACTTTTCCAAGTCATTTTCAGTCCCAGTAAAGCAAATGCAGCTGAGATGAATGATCAGCAATCCAGAGATTGATTTTTGCTGTAAGTAAACCTAAGTGGATGAACAAAACAGCAAAACGAAAAGGGAAATGGATTATTGGGAAGACAATGCCAAGAAAATGAGTGAAATGTAATAAGGTCATTTCTGCCCAAGATGCTGCAGCCTGCACAACACCAAGCTTCCCTCCACTTGGTATGAGCATATGGCACAGTAAGGACAGGGCAGTCGTTCCATTTTTAATTGTGCTCTTATGAGTTCCTCTGAGCAGTGCACGGCTAATAAGTCATTGCTCTATTGCTTGGAAATGCCGCATTCGGAACTGGACTGGAGGAGGCTGGCTTTTATCCCATCTGGCGGGCATTGTTCAAAATTAAGCAACCTCTCCTCCCCCGTTGAACAATGTGCAATAATTGGCTCATGTAAAATGTGTTCTCCACTGTGATGCCAATTCCTGGCCTGGCATAAACACAGACAGCACTCCAGATCAGGGCATTCGGTACCCACACACCCCACTCGCTTGCACACAGACTGCTGCAGATACCTAGACAATGAAGAGTGTATCCTCTGCTGGCAAGGTTTCCACCCATATGGCTAAATCTCTGCCCATTACAGTGATGTCCTTTCTCTGCAGCCTCCAATGTCATGGCAATTTTCTGTGCTGATTCCTAGGTTTCTGTCTCAGGCCACTGCTTTCTCTATATAAACCAAAAAAGAAAAATTGTGTCACCTTAAATGCTAGCAGAATTATTGCAGCATAAAATCATGTGTGCTAGAGTCTGCTTCTCCAGTTGCATGAAGTGAACCCTTAATATGCACACATACAAGGAGAAGGTTGTTTGTAAATTATGGAGTTACAATGATATAAAATTCAAAAGGTATAATTTGGGACATTTCAATGCAAACTCAGACATATATAAGATAAGCATAGTGGCCAATCGAAGTGGCTGTTACTGGTTTAAAATACCCCTAAACATAAAGACCATTTCAAGTTACACAAGCTCTCTCTGTGTGATGGTTTCTGTGATATAAGTGCTTGCAAAGGGTTGGTAGGTAATGATAAAATAGTACACCAGGGTGACAAACCGACAGATGTGATCTGTTAAGTTCTTATATACTCGGGATTCTAAGAAAAACTTTTGGCAAAGCAGTTCATAGAAAAAAAACTAGCACTCAATAATATACTGATCATCTCCATTAAAAAAAATCATAATCCTAAAAATGTTTGGGTTTCATGTACATGCTCACATTTTCAGAAAGCTTTGTTCTGATGCTTCAGACCAACATGGCTACTCACCTGTGCCTATAAATGTTTATTATATTCCCTCCCTTTCATCCCATTTCCTCTAAAGTAAAAGGCCCAAAATTGCTATAGTCTTTTCTTCAGAGGGGAGGTATCCCATCTCATACCCCTGCTTTCAATGACCATGCTGAAGGAGAAACTTCAGTGAGAAGAGCCTCCACTGAGTGGGGTTAAGGCCCAAAGTGCAATAGTGGGGACTCTGCTTATTGATTTCCCCCTTATCAAGTTGCAGCTGACTTACAGCGACCCCATTGGGTTTTCAAGGCAAGAGACACTGAGAGGTCATTTGCCATTGTCTGGCTCTGCAGTGTGACCCTGGACTGCTTTGGAGGTCTCCCCTCCAAATACTGACCAGGGCCGGCCCTGCTTAGTTTCCAAAATCTGACATGATCGGGCTAGCCTGGGCTATCCAGTTTAGGGTAACCTTATTTCCATATGGCAAAAATAAAGATGTTCAAATATTTTGCTATTTTTCATCCTTGAATTATTCAGCATTCAGATCCTGTAAACAAAACATGCAATTATGGCACAACAAAAGAGCTGCTCCTCCATGCTGCGATGCCATTGAAGCAACGGAACGTGCCGGTAGCTTTACTTGTATGACTGGGATACAATAACAACTGTTCACATTCAGTTCATTGTCTGGCTGTCAGTCTTTTGTTAAACACCCCAGATTAGTTCTGAAAATACTAATTTTCCTCTAAATCGCTTCTGGCTGGGGCTGAGATAAAATTTTGTGGGCTAACATTTTTGATGGGAGAGAATGAGTTTCTGAAAGAGAGCCTCCCCATCCTTTCCTTTTTACACTCATCTTGCTGCTTTGGTCACCCCTCTCAGCAGGTGTTTGGGGGGCCTTTAAAACAAAAAAGTGTTGTTCTTTTTGAAGGCCATGTGACCCAGTCAATCATCTCATTATGCAACAGAATCAAAGTAGGAGTAATGCTTCCTGCGCTACTCAGAATGAAAGAACATTGCTGTCTTGTTTCACAGCCCCCAAATTATTGCCAACATTGTATTTATTTTATATATTGGAAACACTTCTATGTTGACTTTCTACACAATTCAGCGACCCCAAAGTACAGACATGCCAACCTCCAGGTTGAGTCTGGAGATCTTCTGGAATCTCACAACTGTTCTCCAGATGACAGAGATCAGTTCCCCTGGAGGAAATGGCTGCTTTGAATGGTAGACTTTATGGCATTATACCCCAGTGAGGTCCTGCCCATTCCCCAAGCCCTGCCTTCCCCACATGGTAGCTGCTACACCATCCAGCATGGCATAGAGGTTGAAAGCAGTGGACTCTAATCTGGAGAATCAGTTTGAGTCCTCCCTCTTCCCCATGCAGCCTGCTGGGTGACCTTGGGCTAGCTGCAATTGTCTCAGAACTCTCTCAGCCTTGGGTTGCCAGTTCCTAATTGGGAAATACCTGGAGATTTTTGGAGGTGGGTTTGGGGAGTGAGGGACTTCAATGGGGTGGAATGCCACAGAGTCTTTCTCCCAAAGCAGCCATATTCTCCAAGTGAACTAATCTCCACATAAGAACATAAGAGAAGCCATGCTGGATCAGGACAATGGCCCATCCAATCCAACACTCTGTGTCATACAGTGTCCAAAACCCAGGTGCCATCAGGAGGTCCACCAGCAGGCCCAGAACTCCAGAAGCCCTCCCACTGTTGTCCCAAGCACCAAGAATATAGAGCATCACTCCACTGATGGATCTCTGCTTAATATGTTTATCCATATGCTTATATGTTGCCTGGAGATCAATTGTAATCCCAGAAGATCTCCAACTGCCACCTGGAGGTTGGCAATCCTATCTCAACCCCATCTACCTCCTAAGATGCCTGTTGTGGGGAGGGCAAAGGAAAGTGGTTGTACAGCTACTTTAAGACTTCTTAAGGTAGAGAAAAGCAGGGTATGAAAACCAACTCTTCTTCATTATAATCCTATACAGATCTAGGCAAGGGAATCAAGCAACTCACTGAAACTCCTCTAAGCTTTACTAGGAATCTTAATTGTTTGCATTGTCTCCTGTCTCATACAGCTAGGCTGGTTGACAGCTTGTAGAAGAATTTCAGCTTCTCCCACCGTGCTTCTGTCATGACTCTATTAAAGTCCAATTTATTCTTCTCTCTTAATTCCTACTATGCATTACTGCCTTTTAGGTACAGCCCACAGCAATCACCTAATATAACCACATGAGCAAGAATGATGACATGGGTGATGCACTCTTGCCAAATGCATGGACCACCTGGAAAGAGTTGTGTTACTGGCACCACCCTCATAGCTGTACAATATTCATGCACCGGCCTGAGTTCCAAGGGAGTACCTTACAAAAAATTGGCTCCTACCTATGCACTGTTTCTTTAAGCAAGGAACTACATCTGAAAGACATCAGGGCCATGTCCCACCGTTCCTTCCTTGTCTACATTCTGTTCTCCTTTGGCATGGACAAGGTCCAATCCAGTGTTTCATGTAAGAGCTCCCCTATCCCTGCTCCCCACAGGAAAGAGGGAGAAAGTGCCAGACCAGCCACTGCTGCCCTGTGTGCTCCTTGACCAGGAGTCTCCTCCTGTCAAGGACTACAGTGTGAGTACAAAGCATGCTTCGCCAGTGAAATCTTTTTCACAGTGAAAGATGGTGGGTTGTTCCTCTTTTACGGGCAATGTAGTGAGGAAGTCTTTAACATTACAGAGAACAGCCTGCTATGAGCTTGAAGTATTTGCTAAATAAGTATGCGGCCCAGTTTTACTGAGATTGTCAAGAATCACACACTTTACCTGGATTCCAGGTTGGTCTCTCCCCCCCCCCCCTTTTTTTGTCCCCCAAAGGACACTCTGCTTACGTCCCTTCACAGAACACAGAGACATCTAGTGGCTCACTATTGTACTGCTATGTATCAGATCAATACAAAGAAAGGGCAGGAACCTGCCAATGTCAGCGAGTAGGAAAAGACAGTAAATTCCAGGGGTGTTTTCTCTTATATGTGAAGCCTCTGAGATTCTCCTACCTTTCATAGTCACATGCAACACTTCTGTTGTGTGGAAAAAGGCACCAGCTTCTACAGTTTCCTTTGGTAGGCAGACCCCTGGCATACTGTCTTTCAGATTTATGGGTCAGTGTCCTAGAACATTTTCATGCGAGAGATGCAAACAGCATTTACGCAATTTATGTAAGAGACATAAATTGTATTTATGTCCGTGTAGGAAGAGCTGCATTTCCAATGCAAACAAACCTGCAGCCCAGTGTCAGTTTTACAGTCACGTTACACACCAAATGAAGTCAGTCTCCTGTCATCAAACTATTTTAAGCCTCATGTATGAAAACACCTTGAAGCTATTTCCATGCAAGGACAAACCCTGTTCTGGATAGTAAAATACAGCATAGATTCCCTTTCCTTTGAAGGCTGTCATCAATACATATGAAATTTCAGCTGAGACTTATTCCAAAATGCCACACTGCTTTCCCGTGCCTATTTTATACAAAAAATTATGAGCGTGTGAAAAATTAAACAATGTGCAGATCCCCTTGTAAGCCAATGTTTGGGCTTGATTTGTATCATCTAGTTCTGCTAGTCTTGAAGCTACAGTTTCTTCGTTTGCCCAGATCTTACTAGTAAAATAAAGAGGCCAACTGTTAATTTAGGGCATCTTCTCTTGCCATCCGTTTCGAACAGAAATTCTCAGCTGAGATCAATATGGAGTGTTACCTAAAACCAGACAAGAGCAGCAGCGACTGAATTCTCCCCAGCTCAATTCGGAATCAGCTCAGTATTTACAGGCTCTCGCTGCTGTTTCTGTGAATTGATTGACAGGGAATTAACATGCCGCTGAAAGGTTTGCAAGCTATTTATTCCTTCCCTTGGCAATGCAGGTTGCCAACTTTTGATTTCTGGGCAGGGCCCAAGGGACATGAAGCGAGTGTGAGAATATTCTTGACAGTTGCTGCACCGCCATGGTGCTCTGCCATTATTCACCCTGAGGAGGGCAGCTATGGGTGAGCTATGTGCAGGCACCCTGCAGTCTCACTGGCAGCAGTCTATGGAACAAAGCTCTCAATTGCCTGGTGCTCTGGTAGGTATAAAAACTAAAAGATTATGCAAGAGAAAGTGATCACTTTTTTTAGTCCCATAATAGTATTGCACTAAATGATAAAATATTCTCTTGTCATCTGTACTTGAAGGGAACATTTCCCCCCTGCCTTTCAGGATCATGTCTTATTTTCTTCTGTTAAGGAGAGCTGGTTTATTATTATTACAGCCCATGGCCAGCATAGATCGAAGCAAACTAGTTTACATAAAATACAGAAAATGCACAGCTATTTGTATGGGAATATTATAATAAAATGTACAAGGACTTAAGAAAGAAGTATTTAACAGAAGAAGGTGCAAAGCCTAAAAGACATTTTATCACTCTTTTATATAATCTTTGCAGATTCTAGAGGCTGCAGCCAAAAATCTGGAGCATAAGAAGAGCTGCTTTTTACTTGTTCATTGATTGTATTTAGGCAATTTCTATGCTGCTTCTCCAGACACTGCTCAAGCTAGTCATGCTATGCCCCCCCACACACAAACACACCTGCATAACAAACAGCATGTATATAATGCTTGTTCCCGCTGGAAGGCAAGAGGGCTTCTGAAAAGCAGATTGGAAGGTGGAGGCAAATGTTTCTCCCCACTACCAAAAGGCAATGACAAACCAGTCATGAAAAATCAGCATGAAAGATCAACCAGGTTGGGCATACTATGATGTCGTTCCCAGAAATACAAAGGCTAGTTGAAAAGACCTGCATTCCTCAAATACCGTTGGTTGTAGAGGACACTGGGCAGAATGCCAGAATGTCCCATGTTCTTCCTGAGGCTGACTGTAATAACTCTGTGCACTGCACAACTCTTATTTTATTAAGCATAATGGCATTCCCCTACCTAGTGGGAGACTAGCTACCTTATAGATGGAGACATTGAGTTCCTGACAGGTTCCGTGGCCTCCCTGAGGTCATTTGGGAAATGGACAACAGAGCTAGGAATAGAACTAAGGTTTTGAAGTGACAGATCCAAGTTTCAGATATTGTGTTAACTACAGGTACTTCTCAGGGTAAAGTAATAAGGTCCATGACCTTGGAAGGTATAGAATGGCACTTCTTCTGTGTTTCCATCTGTAATTAAGTGCCAAGGGATCAACAAGTGGAAAGTATTGTGGAAACATCAGCCCATTCAGCCAGGGTCATTTCTTTCCTGGTTAAATGTAGCAACAGAAACCCCAAAGGGTGGAATAGGTAGCTCTGACTCGGAGACATCAAAGCACAAATACAGAGAGCTATTGACACAGGAGTAAGTCAACAGCAGTAGGCAGTAGACTTACAACCATTTGAGGAGGTAGGCAGTCAGTAGTGTTTACCAGTAGCATTCTCCCTAATTTCTCCCTAATCCATTTCTCCCTAATTTCAAACAGGAGGCAAATATTTGGCAAACTTCTGCTCACCATACAGGCAAGTACTTCAGGCAGCAGGAGACATGAGAGAGAGAGCTCAGAGAAGACTTCCAGACTGAGTTCAGCGGCTGGAAGAGAATGCCTGATCCACCATCAGAGGACTCTCCAGAAGTAGTCAAGCTGAAATATGAGACAGCGGGCAGGTGCAGGAGGTCTTCATGATCAAGGTGGTTTACAAGTGAAAACAATACCATAGGGCAAAAAAATCAACATAAATTACCAATCTTAAAAACAAGCTATGACTGCAATCACATGCACAGTTAGCCCTGACACATGTGCAATTGCCTGGCAGATTTAACGTGCGTCATCATACCTGAACATCTGGGAAGCATCCCACAGCCGGCAGCATTCCGTGTTGCTCCACCGCAGAAGTGGAGTAAGCAGGCACCGGGGAAAGTCTGGTAGCAAACAGGTTGCTACAGGCCACGGGCGAACTTTCCCCTGTCTGATTGCTCCAATGTGCTCTCATGGCGTCGGGATGGTCTGATCAGGCCATCCTGACTCCATGCCATTGTTTTTTTTCTCCTTCTCAGTATGTGCATCATCGCACACTCCATAGGGAGCCCTCAGGGCTGAGATGTGAATCATCAATCCCTTCTTTAAGTGCATTGGTGACAAAAAAAAACCCCAACTCACCCGTGGTTTCATCTGATCATGCAGTGGTGGGCTGTACCTGCAGTTTCAAAGGAAGGTGTGATTGTGCAACTGCGGGTCAACTTCCACCAGAGGAAATAGCCTCTCTCCCCCCCCCCCACTTTATCTCACGCGTGTGACTGCAACCTATGAAAAAGCCCTGTTCCCTGCCTACCTTGGAATAAGCCTCTTTGTCTTCTTCTACCTGTCATTCTTTCTTTCCTCCCCCCCCCCCCTTCATCTACCTCTTCAGTCTGCATTAGAATTTCTGGATATTGTTAACCCTGTTTGAGTAACACAGATAATATTACAAATAATGGTGGGAAATGCCGTCAAGTTGCAGCCCACTTATGGCGACCGGCATAGGGTTTTTAGGGCAAAAGATGTTCAAAGGTGGTTTGCAATTGCCTGCCCCCATGTAGCGACACTGAAATTCCTTGGTGGTCTCTCATCCAAATATGAAGAAGAAGAGGAGAAGGAGGAGGAGGAGATTGGATTTATACCCTGCCCTTCACTACTTAAAGGAGTCTCAGAACAGCTTTTCCCTTCCCCTCCCCACAACAGACACCCTGTGAGCATAGGCGTCAACTACGGGGGGGGCTCGAGGCCCCCCCGGGAAAATGGTGCGCCCTCCGCCGCGCCTCCCTCGGCCCTTCCTAGGGCCGCCGCCTCCACCGTCTCTCTCTCTCCCCCCCCCCAGCCTGGCCACTCCGACCCTCCCTCCCTCCGTCCAGGGGCCAGCTAAGCAAATGCCCAGCTTGCCCCTGGACAGACGGAGGGAGGGATGGAAGCAGGAGCGGTCAGGCGGGGGGGGAGGCGGCGGCGGCGAGGACATGGTCCCAGTGGGTGCACGCGCAAAGCGCACACGCATGGAAGAGCCCCCGCCCCCCGGGAGTTTTTAAACTCTACGCCCCTGCCTGTGAGGTAGGTAGGGCTGAGAGATCTCTGGCAGAAACTGCTCTTTTTCAAGAACAGCTGTGCCAGCTGGTGCAAGCAGAGAAGTGGGGAATGAAGCCCAGTTCTCCCAGATTAGAGTCTGCGCACTTAACCACTACACCAAACTGGCTGACCCTGTTTAGCTCCTGAGATCTAGCTAGATCATAAAAACATAAATGGGGAAGTTATCTTATACATAATGTCAAAGTCAGAGCCTACTCTCTTCATTTTTTTCCCCATTACTGCTGTCTGTGGCCTAATCCAACATTCTGGGTACAAGGAGTCACTCTGTAGCAAGTTATACCCAGTGAGATAGTTCATTCGTCTAGACCAGCACTATTTACTCTGGCTGATAGCAGCCTTCAGGGTCTCACAGGAGACCTGGTACAAGCATCTTTCTCTTTCCTCTGCGCAGCAGGTACTCAACGTGGCAACAGAGACCCCTCCTTTAACTAATGATCCTTCTTTGCGTGCAAAGATGAAAGTGGTGTATTTTGTTAGCCAGCAACACTGCCATCACAGAGGCGAGTGGAAAGAGCCCTTCTGCAGAGAGAGCATCCTGCTGCGTCCCAACACCTGATCTTCTCCTTGACAATGAAGAGCAACTGTTCAGACAAGTAGCCATGTTGCCATCTGTCGGACACCCACCCACCCCCATCAGTATAACAATAGTTCCGCAGTGTGGAGGAGTGAGGCTGCTTAACGTTTGGCCTTGGATGGAACACTCTGCGCCTGTTTGTTGTTCGTTTTTGCCTTCCCTCTCCACTGGATTAGTCTGCTTTCATGGTGCTTTGGCTCTCATTGTGGTTTGTTTCCTACCCCCTTCCCCCCCCCCCAAAAAAGAGTTCTCATAGCATGTAAACACAACTCCCACACCCCCACTGTGTGCCCGGAACCAGCTGGCATGGCTGCCTCTCCTACTGACAAGCCTCAGTAAACCAAAGTAACTGTTTGCCATTGTAGAAATCCAGACCACAACAGGGGCTCTTTCTGCTAATAGTCTGTTTGTATTTTATCTTTATTACACGGGGCTGAAAGCCGTTCACTGCTGCTTTCAGAGATGATGATTAGAACAAAGGGAAACAGGAATGTCTCAGGCAACAACTGTGAGGAACAATGCAAAGCACATTTCATGGCTGGAAACACTTCACACGCATCAGCCCAGGAATCCTTACAACAGCTCTATAAGGTAGGCTACTACTATAAGGCCTTTGGCCAAATGTCCATCATTATGGAGGGAAGGAAGGTGTCTGACACTACAGTCCTAAGCAAAGTTAGAACCTTTAAGCCCATTGATTTCAATGGACTCAGGTGGGTGTAACTCTGCTTAGGGGCTTTGGCACAACAACTTCTAGGCCACACCCTGGGTTGTGTTGCAGTCAAGCACAACAGTCCGTCATCCCATTTTAAAATGCATCTTCTGGAATTTCAGGACCTTTACGAAGAGTTCAGACAGCCAAAAATATAAAATACCGTGCAGTTAACATGTTCTCTTGGGGAGAAGGGGGTTGTTCCACTTGGTGCAAATCAGAAGGTTGGGTATGTAGGAAAGACTGACGAGAAGGTGTCATTCCAGGAAGGGAACTCAACAAGGTATTCACACTGACATGGTCTCCAGTCCTCATGTCTTTCGTGGTAGTGTTTGCACCAAAGAAGCAAAGGGAAGCAAGGACCAGCGAGGAGGAGGAGGAGGTGGTTGGATTTATACCCCCCCTTCAATACCCAATTGAGTCTCAGAACAACTTAAAATCCTTTTCCCTTCCCCTCCCCACAATAGACACCCTATGAGGTAGGTGGGGATGAGAGAGCTCTCCCAAGAACTGCCCCTGAGAGAACAGCTCTGAAAGAACTTGCAACTGACCCAAGCTCACACCAGCAGCTGCATGTGGAGGAGTGGGGAAACAAACCCAGTTCTCCAGATTAGCGTCCATGCTCTTAACCACTACACCAAACTGGCTTAGTTTGGGTACAAAGAATGCTTTGGTTTCAGTTTCCAAAGAAAGGAAAGGTTTTGTTCTCTCTGCAGCCTCAAGTAGAGGATGGCAGGCTTGAAGACATAAGAAACTCTGTGTCTGTGGCCATGCCACGGATGCACAGCTGTGAAATGCCTGCCTGGGGTGAGCCTAGTGCTTTGCTACTTAGTTAGTGTGGTGTGTGTCCCCCCCCCCCTTTAGACTCAGTACCTTCAATGAGGACTTGGATGAGGGAAGTTTATAAGAGGGGACCTTGTTTGTTGAAGCTGGGTAGCCATGATGGTGAGCTAGTTCCATTCAGTCAATTCCCATATGCCTACATACCCAACAACAACAACAACAACCCATTATAATCCAGGGAACAAAGGTCTACGACTAAGAATAGATGAAAGGACATAGCAGGTATTAGCTGAAGCTGAACAAACCCAAAGTCAATATCAGACTGCAAGAGTTACTATATATCATGGATAAGCCCAAGGCCAGAAGTTTAATGCCATTCAAAGACAATGAGATTTCAAGGGGTTCTACAGTAAAATTTGACCATTTTGTTTATGAATGAGTCTTGAATTTAGAGTCCCATTGATTCTCAACTAATAAATGCTGGAGCAGACGGAACTTATTCCCTGCGTTTTCTGGGCCTTTCTTATTTACAGAATTCTATGGCTCAGTACTTTTCAAATTTAGTAATCCCATCTCAATATAGAGAATTCATGCTGGCGAGATTCAATATATTTCCCTCGGCCGTGGTCAGAGGCAGATATAAGGGTATCCCTCTTGAGGAAAGACTCTGCAGGTGTCACTGCAGGGAACCCAGTTCTGTACAACATATCCTTTTATACTGCCTGTTTACTCAGTTACGTTTACATTTGATTGGTCCTTCCCTCCAAACCTCTAAGACCACGACCTCTAGAGGCATCCAATTCTTGCTGGCAGACAAATTCCCTGAAATTACCGAGCAGGTGGCAGAGTTCTTGGCAAATGTGCAGAAAGAGAGAAAGAGAAAGGAAAGCGGGAAGAAAGAGGAGGGGAAAAGGAGGGTAGAGAGAGAATAAGAGAGAAAGACTATATTGTATCTAACCAGGCTTTATAACATTTCCCTTTCCTTCTCTGTTTGTTAAGTTTATTCACTGTAAATGGTTTTAATTTTAGTGACTTGTTGTTCAACACTATAGTTATTTGTATTTACATTGCTTTTACCTTGGCTATTTGGCAAACTATTGTTAGTTCTTCTTTGGTGTTACTGCTATGCCAATAAAAGTTGTGATGATGATGATGAATTTAGAGTCATCTGCAAAATTTTCTGCATAATCTCTATGGGCTAAACAATGCTCCAGATTCAGCTGCTGGTACAGTTCTGGAGGTGACCCAGCATGTCTGGAAGGAGGACTCCTGGACCTGCAAGAACCTTTGGAAGGAGGTAATGTGTTCTGTCCCCAAATATTTACTATGTTCCCTGATGGTATTTGTGCTGGGATGGGAGAGAGGGGCTGGTACTGCCAGTCCAAGCAATGTTGCGGATAGAGGACAGATTTTGCCTTTTAAAGTCCCTGAGTTCCCAAGTGCAGCACTATCATTTTCTCCATAGAGATGAATGGCAATATGAGAGAAAATAAAAGAAGACACTTGGTTACACCATTAACGTTGGCCAACCACCCTTGGCAACACTAGTGTATAGAGGAAGAGGCCAGGTTAAACCCCTCTTTTAAACTGAGTTTCCAGTTGAAACTATGTCCCTTGGAAATCAGTGGGAGCTGCTGAAAATCCTCTCTGTGGCTCCACATCCAGGAATAGATTCTGACTCTTCATCTCACTGGTCTGTAGTTGGACCTTAGGAACTGGCTTATGGTTGCCAGCCTCCAGATGGGATTCCTCCCAGGATTACAGCTGATCTCCAGACAACAGAGATCAGTTCCCCTGGAGAAAGCAGCTGCTTTGGAAAGTGGACTGTACAACATTATAACCGTCTGAGGTCCCTCCCCTCTCCAAACCCCACTCTCCCCAGGCTCTACCCTAAATCTCCAGAAATTTACCTGTCAACCTTAAGGGGTGAAGAGCTGAGACACTATTGGGTTACCTGAAATCATTTCATGAATTTGTGACTGAGGTTAACTCAGGGCTGCCTAGTTTGCACCATTAGTTATTCACTGCTATTTGAGTTCTCAGGAAAGGAGGAAATCATGAATGCCATATATGCCAGAGGGGATTGATATATGGCTGGCAGCTAAAACTAAGCAAACTGACAGTCTAACCTACAGTAACCAGGAGCATTGGTGTGTGGAAGTGGAACTCTAATGGAAGGGAAGGAGATCCAGGAATTGGTATATGTGATCACACAAACACCCCACTCTGAACTCTGAATTCCCAGCCTTTGTGCTGCATAAGTCCTATTTAGGCTTTGGTACTTGTGGGTCTGGATAAGCCCTTAAATCCAGGTATCTGTAAACTGCTTTCTTCCATGGCTAAGAAAATCTCTACTACAGTTGTCTAGTGACCATAGTCTTCTCCATATTGTGACAGAACTGCAAACCTCCAATAATTATGCATTCCATTATGCACAGGGTTTTTAACTTACCGGGAGGGGGCTCATGCATGCACACAAAGCACACACACGCGCTGGAACGATGCCGCCACAAGAGTCCCCCCGGCCTGCACGGCTGGCTGGCTGGCCGGCCGGCCGGCTCCCCTAAACCCACTGGCTCCCTCCCGGGGCCCCAACATGATGATGTCACTTCCGGGTGACATCATCATGCTGGGATGTCCCCGGAAGGAAGAGAGGGAGGGAGCCAGTGGGTTCAAGGGAGGGGATCCCTCCAGACGGACAGCTTTTTCGGCGGCGGCAGGCAGGCAGGGAGGTGGGGAGGTGCGGCGGCAGCAGCAGGGGGGCAGGCACCCCGTTTTGCCGGGGGGCTCAGTCCCCCCGGGAAACTTCAGGGATGGCCTGAGCCCCCGAGCCCCCCATAGTTGACGCCTATGTGTTCCATATGGTTTTATGGCTTGTGTAGTTGCATTATCATTGTTTCCCTGTTCAGTAATAACCTTCTGAAGCTCTAACAGAAATTAAGATTGTAGACCTAAGTGAACAATCACAAGGATTCCAAACTTGCAAAAAAAAATCCAGTTTCACCATCCCAGTATAGATCGTGAATTTTCTAATGTGAAGTTTGAATTTGCATTCTGAATGTAGAATTTTACCTCAGTCTGAGTGCTTTTTAGACCTGCTGGCATTTTTGATTGTTTTGATTTTGGCAGGCAGTACATTCAAGCATACGTGGCATCATAAGAAGTATACTGGCTTTTGTTTTACTGGTTTTATGTAAGCCGCCCTGAGCCTGACTTAGTGGGGAGGGCGGGGTAAAAGTTAAATAAATAAATAAATGATCTGAAGGCAAGCTTTTTCAAGAGCATTTTCATTAGCATTACATCAGCATTGAAAGATGCCCCCTATGGGTAATTTGGAGTGGGTATAAAAGGAGACAAAGGTGTCTGCCTGTTTGGGAAGCATTTATCTGAACATGAGTTTTTTGCCCTCAGTGACTTTAGTGTATAGTCATTCTGACCGAATACATCGCATTGTGACATCATCATATCAACATAGGAGGTCGTGGGGTGGCTTACCTTCAGGGCTGGGGACCGAGAGTGACACTACAAGAGACCCAAATTGGGCCCTCAGTTTGGGGGGGGGGGGGGAGAGATACAAACATTAGCATTGCCAGGTCTGGGTTGGAAAGTACCTGGAGACTTTGGGGATGGATCCAGGAGAGGGCAGGGTTTGACAAAATTCTTTCTAAAACATTTAAAAGTTTTTGAGTTTTCAGTATACAGATTGAAAACTTCATTTCCCTCTTGAGAGTTCCAACACCTCTTTAAAAAACAAACAAACCCAACCCCCTGATTATAACATTCATCACATACCCTCACAATAGCTTTACAAGTTAGGTGTAGTCAGAGGGAATGGCTCACTCAAGGCCAATCACTGAGCTTCATGGCTAAATTTAAAACCCATAAAAACTCAGCACTTTCTCTATCATCTTACATAACAAAATAAGAGTGTTCTGTCTTCCAGAGATGCCTGTGACCAAGAGAGAGACAGAGAGAAAGAATCTTTAAAAAGGAAAGGAAAGGGCAAGTAGGAAAGGATAATTTCCTGTTCCATGAGTCCCATAGTAAGAAAATAATAATAATAATTGAAATGAGCTGGCCACAACCATTTTGCACTAGACATAACTGGCAATTTGCCGTGGCGGGGTTTGGTGCTTCATCTGTTCATTATTTCTCATCCATCATGTGACACAGATTAATTACCATTTCTAATCATCCCTAATCAAGGAAGGAAAGACTGGGCTCCTTCCCTTTTTTACAATGTTTTGCCAAGAAGACAGCTGGTCTACTATCCTTTGCTTTCCAAAAGTAGTGGGAGGAGCTGGTTGAATCTGCTTTCAAAGCAAAGAGAATAGAAAATGGCTATCTTTCCTATGTCAGGGATATGGCAGTGTATTCTCTGTATCACATTACCTAACCCACTGTACAATGTGACACAACAATACAATCAAGTTCATAGAACTATAGAGGCTGGGACATGTTCTCATTAACCATCTGGGTGGATGCTTGGTCTCAGCTGGAGGTGGCTCTGAGGTTCTCCCCTATGTGGCTTTTGCTGTGCCACTGTGCTTCAGCTTTTGGTGCCCCCAAACCCAAATTGTACACATGGTGGCATAAGAACTACAACTGGCTTGTCATAAATAAGGAATCCAAAGTTGACTTTTCCAGCACTTTATGCAAAGCTGAATGTAAGATACCAGGGAAGTCAGATCAGGGACGCTAATGCTGCACCCAAGTATGTCACTTACTGGACCACCATGGCAGCTCACTACAAAAGACCACTGTGGTGATGAAGCCAGAGGGCGGTAGTGCAACTCTTAGCAGAGATCAAGAGAGATAAGGAGCCAATAGGATTGCTACCAACTGGTCTGATTCTCAGTCTGAGCTTTCTTTGGGGTCTCCTGTTCTTGCTTGCCTCCAGAATACCAGTCCATACTGTGCCATGCTCCTCCCAGCCATTACATGTATATAGGCTAGATAAGGTTTAGAATCACCACACTGTCTTTCTCATTACAGCAGGAATGCTCATTACAGCAGGAATAACTCACTTTTTAGGCTTGATTATGATAACCAATAGCATAAGAACATAAGAGAAGCCAATGTTGGATCAGGCCAGTGGCCCCTTCTAGTCCAACACTCTGTCACACAGTGGCCAAAAAGACCAGGTGCCCTCAGAAGGTCCACCAGTGGAGCCAGGACACTAGAAGCCCTCCCACTGTTGCCCCCCCCCCCAGTCAAGCACCAAGAATACAGAGCATCACTTGCCCCAGACTATGAGTTCCTATCTTTACTTTGTGGCTAATAGCCACTGATGGACCTCTGCTCCATATGTTTATCTAATTCCCTCTTGAAGCTGTCCATGCTTGTAGCCACCGCCACCTCCTGTGGCAGTGAATTCCACATGTTAATTACTCTTTGGGTGAAGAAATACTTCCTTTTATCTGTTCTAACCTGACTGCTCAGCAATTTCATGGAGTGCCCATGAGTTCTTGTATTGTGAGAAAGGGAGAAAAGGACTTCTTTCTCTACCTGCTCTATCCCATGCATAATCTTATAAACCTCGATCATGTCACCTCTCAGCCGTCGTTTCCAAAATGTGTTCCTAGAATCCTGCATTTTGAGGGATTCAGAAGAACATAAAGAACAAGCATTACTTAGTATAGGAATCTCCACACGTCATCCTAGTACAGAACAGATAAACCTGTGCACACTTACATGGAAATAAATTCTATTACAAATTACGTCCATTGAACATAATGAGATTTCTAAGCAGACATGCATAGGACCATGCTGTAAGACACCTATTTCAGACCAAAATGTCACAAGCAATTTAGTGGTGAAGCTGAGATTGTTACTGCATGGTGCATTAATCATTTCTTAATTAGCTGAATTAGTTGAAGAAGAAAAGTAGGCTTTTGTACCCCACTTTTCTTTATCTTAAGGAGTCTCAAGGTAGCTTACAATCACCTTCCCTTCCTCTCCCCACAACAGACACCCTATGAGTTAGGTCGGGCTGAGAGAGTTCTGAGAGAACTGTGACTGATCCAAGGTCACCCAGAAGGCTTCAGGTGGAGGAGTGGGGAATCAAACCCAGTTTTCCAGATTAGATTTTGCCTCTCTTAACCACTACACCATGCTGGCTCAGTTGCATTCTGATAAAAGACAAGATGAAGATAGTCCAGATAAGCTGGGCTATTATGGAATTCAGGTAGATAAACCTCTGCATTCCGTTACATCTGTTTGTTGTTCTTTTAACTAAAGAGTCTCAAAGAGAAATGAAGCTGTAACAAAGTACAGCATTATTCTCCTATTGCTTTAGGAATGGAAACAATCTTCCCAGCCCCTACATTATCGAGGCAATCTTCCAGCAAAAATATGGAAGGGGGGGGGGGGAGATTGCTTTCCAAAGGAATGAGAAAAGACCTCTTTTATCAGATCAAGCCACTTTTTATTTTTAAAATGCTGATTAATAGCAAACGCACTAAGAAAAGCTTTCTTCCTCTTTATCTTTTCTATTTGAACAAATAAACCTATCAGCAATGACATTTCTTTAATTACCCAACAGGGTTTCTGCTTGGCCACAGTCTATTTTAAGAAGACGAACTGCTCCATAGCACAAGAACTTAATTAAATATTATTTTCTTTTGAACACTACAACCACAGTGCATTAGTCTTGTGCATAGCCATGCAGGGTTCCTGGCTGTAAATACTGAAAAATCATGAGTCAGACCCATAAGGATCACAAGATTAACAAAATAATTGAGTGTGGGAGGAGATCTATTCATATATGCATATGCAATTGAAATGTTTGCGGTCCAAAATATGACAAAAGGTTTCAGGAGGAGGGGTCACAGTTTTATCTACCGTCTCATTATTTATTGCTGCCAACTCCATCCAGGGGGATTCCTGGAGATCTGGGGGCATTGGAGAGAGCTTTCACCTATAATCTATAATATACCATAGAGTTTGTACTCTGAAGCTGCCATTTTCTCCAGAAGTACAGATCGCTGTAGACTCTGGACATTAGTTGTAAATCCAGGAAATCTCCAGTCCAGCTTCCAGACCTAGTCACTATGATGCAGTGAAGCAATAGCTGAATTTGTATAATAGAGGCTTGGGTACAGATCCTCTTTCAGGTGTGAAGCTGACTGAGTGACCTTGACTATCTCTTACTATACCTACCTCAAAGGATTGTTGTGGAGATTAAATGGAATGACCCCACCTAAGCTACCCTGCATGGAATAAATGCTAATGGTAGAACTGTTCATGTGCTTATCCAAGAAGGAATGAATATGTGGATGGGAGAGCAAGACCATGCCTGATGTTCCCTGATCTGCATGTCAACCTACAGATGGTTATGTGGCCCCTGATTAAATGTACAGAATTTATAGGCTGGTTTGGACAATACATTCAGTCCAAAGATGACTTAACATCTGAATCAGGCAGATATGCATACATGTCTCATGATCCGTTCTCCTATATTGTTAGGAAATCAGCTACACAGTCAGTACACCTTTATGTCCAAATCAGCCCCTCAGGATGTTCAGAAGTGGGGCTGGCACACTGGCTAGGAAGTATGCCCTGGTAGCCACCGCACACATGGAAGCAACTGGTGAATCTAGCTCTATGCATGTGCAAGCTATATGCACATATGGTGTAATGTCTGGTATCACATATGGTGTGCAAGAACTGCCATCTACTGATTTTGCAGTCTTAAGTTTGAGGACCCATGTGTGGGATGGAAAGTGAGGTCCCCAATATATAAAGAACACCTGAGTGGTTTTTTTTACAGACAATAATAGATTGTCTGTAAAATCATTCACAGAACATTAATTTATTCCCATGTCATAGAGCAAACTTGAGAATCCAAGTACCAGCATTCATGCTTTCTCTTCTGTTCTCTAACTCTGTGTGAGCTCATATGCACACTGTGCTACTTTCCTTTGCAGAGGTCTGGTGGTACATTCTTCTTCAGAAAGGTTTTGCCGATCAATATAATCATATGATTGTGCTTGAGCAAAATCAGAATTATGTTTGGAGGCTTCTCTAAGGTGAATAGCCTGGATATGGCATTTCTTCTGCCCCTCCCCCAACACCCTTCTGAAGACTGCACTTTTCCATGTCAAGCTTCTAATAAACATTGCATAAGACGGACTACAACTGTCCTCACATTGACTGGGCAAACTTGCCTCCAAATTATTCAAGGTAGTGAAAATCAAAATGGATTCTGAAGAGATCTAATAAGATTTCTCTAAATGAGGTGAGTGGGCAACAATGTGGCAAATAAGATTTACACGTGCCATCCTGTTGTGTTCTAATGGTGACCATGCATGCGGTCGGAGATCGCACACATGGTTGGGCAAACTACCAGAGCTTTGCATCAGTAGACAATAGCCCATGCAAACCATAATTTGAGCCAATCGGCTCCACAGGAGTCTAAAGGGGACCTATGGTCAGAGGTGTCTTGTAAATAACCCTATCACAGGGATCAGGTGTGACCGGGGGTGTGGTTTGTACCTGTATATAAGCAGACCCTTGAGTCAGGCTCACCAGTTCATGTTTACATGCTTTAAATGAGCTTATGAGCTGATTTCACTAATATTTGGACCCCAGTATATTATAGATGTTCTACAGAGTTACACCCTTCTAAGTTTACTGATGTTAATAGGCTTAGAAGGGTGTAACTGTGCCTAGCTTAACGCTGTTAATGTAAGTAAGTGTAAAGTTATGCACAGTGAGGCAAAAAAAAAAAACCCCTAACTTTATATATACACTGATGGGGTCTGAACAGATGTTGACTGTTGAGAAAAGAGACTGTGGCGTCATGGTGGACCATTCAATGCAATTGTGTATTCGGCATGTAGCAACAATAAAAAGGCAAATTCTGTGCTCATAATTATTATACATTTGATAGAAAATAAAATGACTAGTATTATAAGACCCTTGGGTCAGTCTATGTGCAAGAGCATTTACAGGGCAATCCTATGCAGTGTTATTCTAGTCTAAACCCATTGATTTCAGTGAGTTTAGACAGCAGTCAGTCTGCATAGGATTGCCCTGTTGAACTACTGTATATTGTTCTGACTGCCCCATCTCAAAAAAGATATTGGAGAGCTGGAAATCTGTAATTCAGCTGCTCCTAGCAAGGCAGCAAGATCTTCCTCATTCTTCCCCTCCCTGCCAGCCTGGAGCTTTGCAGTGAAGGGGGGGGGAAGAGATGCTAAAGAAAGAACATTGTAGAGGCTTTAAAATTATGCATGGTTCGAGAAATACCCACTCCCAAAATAATAGCACTTGGTCACTCTGTAAAACTGATGTGCAATAGATTCAAGACAGACAAAAGAAAGAACTTCTTGCACAGTGCATGATGAATGTGTGCTACTCACTGCCATGAGATAAGGCGATCACTGCTAGCTTTGATGGCTTTAAAAGGGAATAAGACAAATTGACTGAGGAGAGCTCCTTCAGTGGCTGTTCACCATGGTGCCTGAATGAGACCTATTGGAGGCAATATACCTCTGAAAGCCAGGCATGGGAAAGCAGCCATGGGGGAGGGGGTGGCCTTTGTGGTCTTGCTGTGAGTCTTCTGGGGCATCTGGTTCACCATTGTGGAAAACTGGATTTTGTACTGGATGGACCATTGGTGTAATTCATCAGGACTCCTTTTATGGCTCTTATAGAATTTATAGAAACTGGTAAATCAGCTTCATAGCCACAATCCCAGGCTACCACTTGAGATCTCCAAAACATGGTCTTCTTTGCATGCACTGGCCCAATCAATTGGCACCATACTCCAGCACTACATTTTTCTGGCATATGAAGCTACCTTCAGACCACTGCTCCATCTAGATCAGTATTGTCTGTTCGAGGTTCACAGGCAAAGATTGGCTTTATCCAGCACTGCTGCCTGACATCATTAAGTGGAAATGCCCTATGGTATTTTAACTGCAGAGCAAATGCAAAGCCAGGGCCCAATCATCATTTCTCTGGGCCCTGTACAAATTTGTAACATGCCCCCCCCCATACATATATCACATTCTCTCCCCACCCCCCATACATACCATTGGTTGGTCATGAAAAGAAAATGCCTGTTTTACATGTTGGATCCAACTAGGTTTTCCATTGGTGATAAAAGGCTGGGGGAGCCCTCTTTGGATACCAAAAGGCTGTGTTGGGGATGATAGGACCTGCAAGAACAAAAGCCATGTGGAACAGTAGTTGAGACTGAGCAAAAAAAAAAACACCACCCGAACCACCTCTATTTCTGAAATGATATACATAGACCATATCATGGTAATGGGACTCAGTAAAGTCTTCCCATGTTCCATGCCCCAAACACCTGGGCCCTGAGCAAAGCGTATGATGTATCTCTCGGCCCCAGCCTCTGCCAGTCCCTGGCATGAAGATCAAATGTAATCTAGGGGATAACCCACTCCTTGCACATAAAAGTACATGGAGACTGGATTCCTACCATGCGAACCTAAGCAGAGTTAGACCCTTCTAAATCCATTAAAGTCAATGGGCTTAGAAGGGTATAACTTATTTAGGATTACTCTGCTTATGTCCTTACTTATTTGGACACGGCACTAACCCAAATTATTTTCCACCTCAAACTCAAGATAAGTATATTTAGGGAGCCAGTCACACTTTTAGCTGAAACTACCTCACAGGGTTGTTGTGAGGATAAAATGGAGCAAAGAAGTAAGCTGCTTTTGGTCCCTGTTGCTGAGAAAAGTGGGGCATAAATGAAGTCAGTGGAATAAAATAAATTTCTAAAGGGCAGTGGTAAGGATTTTTCAAGGCACTGACTGTACGTTTCAGAGGACGATGGTGATTACTTCAAAAAAATTTTAAACTTGGCCTCCCTTTCTCCTGAGGCAGCCCATTGCCAGAAGTCCAAAATCATTTAGTGCTCACTGTAATTACATCCTAGAGGACGTAACTGACAGTGTGTTGACATCACATTGCCAAGAACTAAAACCCTTTCATTTTCTGAGAAAGCATTTTTAAAACCCTGGCTATTGCTCAAAGATTAGCTGGGCTGTCAATGTGCCATGCTTTTATAGGGATGAGTTGCATTTGAAAGGCTGTATTTTAGTATGCGGAGTTTTTGGTGTTGAATTTTCATGCCTCAATAAAATCTGGATGCAGAACTTAATAGATAGATGGAGCTAGCATGTAATAGATTGGCCAGACATGCTCAAGTCCCCCCCCCCAAGTGCAAAGCCATGTATTAAATTGTAATAATGGTTATTGGAGGTGGGAGGTTCAGTCTGATAAAAAAGATAAAGTGATGTTTGTGAAGTTTTACTTATTATTAATTAAGAACAATATTTATGATTAGATATATTAAAAATGGTGAGGGGAAGACCTCGGGATGGGAATCAGGAGTTAGTAAATTGGCAACTGGCATGTGACAGATATCTAACACAAGCATTAATGTGCAAGTTTGACAGCCTAATTCTGGGGGAGAGGAGTTTTATTCCTGTGGCAAGCACAGAACAAATGACAAAAAACCAACAGAGCAGTAGTGACAGAAAGATTTTGAGGGCTAGGGGGAGGTCATGGGAACAACATTTGCCCTTCAACTTTGGTCTGTGTTTATGTTTGTATGCATACTGCTAACTTGTTTTATTCTTGATTGATTTTGTAAGCCCTCTGGAAACCTTATATGGTGGAAAGGCAAGGTTTAAAGAAAGTTCTAAATGAGCAAATAAACTTACATGGATGAAAAAGTGGCATTATACACCATGGGGTGGATCCAACGGTCTTCCAGGTAGCCTTCCTCCAACTTCCTCCACTGGAAGAGCCACTTAAGCTGGAAGGTGCTCCTTACATTGGAGGAAGGCTGCAGACTTTAGCCAGAAGGAAGGGTGGGGGTATAAATATTTTAATAAACAAACAAACTTTGTTCAATGGAGTGGTAAGGATAGGGGAGGATTCGCCACAGTGATAGCTCTAAACTATTCTATTAAAATGTACATAGAAATTGGGTGGTCAAAGTTGTTTTTATTTATTTACTTTATAGTCCATCCTTCTACTTGAGATTTGAGGCAGACAACAAAATGTAAAACAATGCAATAGGAACAGTATAAGTCATTAGTATAACCCATGATGTGACCAAGGTGATGCACACAATAAATAGGGCCATGAACTGCAGCCCTCGTCTCATAGTAAAAGCCTTTCAAAGCTCCTTTCATGGAGAATTAGTCAAGGAAAAGGCAAAAAACATGCCAGTATGATATAACGGTTAGAGTATTAAACTAGATCTGGGAGACCCGGACTGATTTCCCACGAGGCGCTGCTCCGGCGTCATTCTTCCTTTTGTCCCAATTGCATGCTTGAATTTCCCACTATTTGCCCCGTGCTTCGCCCGAATTCCCCTGCGGCTTCAGTGATCCTGTTTTCCCCACTCATGGGGTTGTTGTATAAGGATAAACTGGAAAAGGGGAGAATGTTGTAAGACAATTTGGTTCTCTGTTAGGGAGAAAGGCAGAGTATAAATGAAGTAAATAAATAAAAATGTATGAGCTGACAGTGACAAGGACCTTATTCCAATCTGGCTGAGTACTATAGAGGTCCTTGGCGAGCCTAGGGCTGTGAATCCCCAGGTGCGGTCTGGAATTTTAACTAATCTTCAGATGACACAGATCAATTCCCCTTGAGAAAATGGCTGCTTTAGAAGGTTGACTCTATGGCATTAGACTCTCCAAATCCCACCCTCCCCAGTGTCCCCCCACCCAATTCTCCAGAATTTTCCAACCCAGAGCTTGCATCCCTAGGGGAGACCCACAGCAATTAAGCAGAAGACGAAGGAGCAGACAGCTAGTATGAGAAGGTGAGTTGCAAGTAACATCAACCAGGGAGACAGAGCTCCAGTTCTCAGTAAAGGTTGTAAACCTTTGACAGGCTGTGTCACATCACGCTCCTGGTGAGTACGTGCATGATTTAATTGCCCACTATACAAAAAGAAAATCCCTACATATATAAAACTAGTATGTCAGGAATAAGACTGGGCTATAACCCTTCTCCTTGACATCTAGTTTTGTATCTGGGTTTTGCTTTTGTTTTTTGTAAAGGAGACCTTTCACAGAGCAATCCTAAACAGAGTTATACCTTTCAAAGCCTTAAAGCTGCAGGAGCACACTATGGTCTCCACTATCCATGATATCCAAGGCAAGACCCCATGTGCCCACTACCACAGCAGACTCCAGTCCAAGATCCAAGGGAACAGGCATGTCAAGAACCCTCTGAGTGGACCTGCCCACATCCAACACTCCTACAGTCTCCCACAGGACCCCATCAGCAAAGAATCTGGAGGGCCAGAACCGAAGCCTGGAACAGGTAGAAGAGAGCATACCTCTCACCTCGAGGCCCCACAGAGAACACTCTAGAGCTTGGCAGGATCAGGAACTCTATCTACTCTACTTACAGGAAAGGGTAGAACTGTCAGTTGCCTATGTAACGCCTCATTTGGGGTCTGCTGGTTCAACATGTTCTAAAAACAAGCTTGTGCACCAACCTAGACCACTCCCTGCTGGGAAGGTTTCCTTCTTTGTGGATCTCTTTAGGCTCCTCCTCCTGCTTCTGAATTGATGGGCAGCTCTAGCTTGGCTCAGCCTTGGCTGCCTGCCTGTGACCTTTGTGCCTTCCTGCATGGCTGGCCAGGTCCTGAAGAGGACACATTGCCACCCAAAGAATTCCACCTAATCCTGGTTTTGCTGTTTTTTTGTTCTTGCCTGTATATTTATCATGATTTTCCATTGATTTCACAGCTAGCTTCTGTGGCTAGCTACATGCAAATATTCTGGGTAGAAAGATAGCTTCACCCTCATGATCAAGAAATCCTTCTGATGTCTGGAATTAAGAGAAAGGGACAAAGGGTCAGAGGTCCAGGGTGGGCCTATGTCTAGTTCATTTCCGCATGAGATACTAAGGGTGGAAGAGTACAAAGCAGTCAACACAGGACTACTGGCAAAAATGACATCTCTGTATCAAGTTCTCTCACCTTTCTGCATAACATGTAGGAACATTTCCCCATATTGTGATATCCTCACATCACAATCCACTGTTCTGCACAGCCTGCTGCCACTGGCTGACAAACATAAGGAAATGACATGGGTAATTCCACTTTAACATTGGTCCAGCTTGCTTGGTATTGTTGCTCTGACTGGCAGCAGCTTTCCAGGGTTTCACACGGAGAAAGGCATTTCCCAGCCCCATCTATCTGAGACCTCTAGCAGGAGACAGAACTGGGAGAGGGACCTCCTGGTCAACTCTTGCCCTATAGTTGAGTCTAAGCCCTTCCCAAAACATTACAGGGACAGAGGGGGAAGATGTACTTGACATGTAGATGCTGTTTTCTGTGGTATCCCTGTAAGGTGTAGCCCTTAAAGAGCTTTTTATATTTTCCACATGTGAAAAAAAATGCATTGGCTAGAATTAAACTTACTCTTTTTGGATTTCAGTATGGCGTTAACAGTATTCACAAGTCATACCTTCCAGCCTAAAAAAGCATTGCTGGCTTCACTTGTGACAATGCCCTTTTTCACTGGCACAGAAACACGGTTGAGATTAATGTAATGCTCTCATTAGCACCAAATGGAACAGAACAGCCAACAGTAAATGTGTCTCTGTCCAAGGAAGGGAATGTATTTCTTCGCTCAAGGCTGGCCTCCTAAGGCTTCCCTATAAGTTATGGATAATAAAATATCCCATTGTTGTGCTGTAAAGCAAGTGGCAGTAATTATGGTGTCACAAATCTGATTGCAAGCATTCATGGCGATTTGTACTGTGTTGGTGAGTAAAAGCAGTGCTTTTGCACAGGAGCCAGCACCGTCTGTTCAGCAAGCTCCATTCTTGTCCAGAAGACCTTTGGGCTTGTTACCCTGGTTTCATGCAGTGTTCCAGAGCGGACCTTCCAAGTATTACTGTTCATCAATGATGTCCCTCATTTTAACCTGCCTTTTAAAATTGTTCCTTGTCTCTGTGGCTTCTTACAGTAGCCCCAATGTTGATGTCCAAATGGCTGGAGTTACTAATGATATGGATGAGGACTAATAAATTGACATTTCATCCAGATAAGAGTGAAGTGAAGTGAAGCCAATCCAGGGCTTGAGGAAGTGTTCTCTGAATGGGGTTGCTCTGCTCCTTAAGAAGCAAGTTTGCAGGCTGGGATTTTTGTTAAGATTTGGGCCTGCAGAAAGAGGCAAAGATCTCTGTGACATGCAACACCCCCCCACACACATTGGCTGGTCTGCCTACTTTATTCCTTCTTCAGGAAACATGATTTGCTCACAGTCATCCAAGTCCTGAATATATCCAGGCTTGACTACCTGAATGCTTTCTATGTGGGACTCCCTTTGAAAACTGCTCAGAAGCTTCAAGTGGGTCAAAATGCAGTGGGAAGGCTGCTGACAGGGGTAGTATTTTAGCAGTTTTTTAAAAACCCTGAAACTGGCTGCAGATTTGCTTAAGTGTACTATTCAAAGTGCTGGTTATTACCCATTCAGCTCTACAGAGTATGGATGTAGGTTATCTGAATGGCCACCTTCTCTCACATCAGCCTGCCCACCAACTAAGATCTTCATCTGAGGTTCTATTCTGGGTGACACCCCCTCAGAAGGGAAATGTGTAAGTCCACAGAAAAGGTCCACACTCTGAAATACCCCCCACCTGAAGTAAACCTAGTAAGAAATCAATCTTTTAAGTATTGAAAGGGGAACCTTTTTATTCTCTCAAGTTTCTAAATGAACTTTTCTTCTTTGATGCTTCACTATTACTCCCCCAGGTTTTAATATATTTCCCATTCTTACTGTTTTAACTCTGCTTCCTTCAATAATTTTCTCTGTGCTAAATTAATCTTATACTACCTAGTGCTAATTTTAAAGCAAATGGTGCTGTTCTATTGTTTTGATTTTAAGGATGGTACTTTTATCCATGGCTTGGTGATTAAATTTTATTCTATTGGATTGAGAGCCAGTTAGTGTAGGGGTTAGGAGCGTAGACTCTAATCTGGGAGGACAGGTTTGATTCCCCACTCCTCCACATGCAGCTGCTGGTGTGACCTTGGGTCAGTCATAAGTTCTTTCAAGCTGTTCTCTCATGAGTAGTTCTCAGAAGAGCTCTCTCAGCCCCACCTACTTCACAGGGTGCCTGTTGTGGGGAGGGGAAGGGAAAGCAGATTGTAAACTGCTCTGAGACTCCTTCAGGTAGTGAAGGGCAGAGTATAAATCCGATCTCCTCCTCCTCCTCTTCTTTTTCTATTGGATATGTATCCTGCCCTCCCCGCATAGCAGACTCAGGGTGGGTTCCATCAATTTTCACATACAACAACTTAAAAACAGTTAGAATACAACAATAAAAATACAACTAATTACAATTAGTTAATAAAGTGATTGCAATTAATTAATAAATACAATTAATTTTTATTCTTTTTTGTATGTTTTAATGCTGCTATTTTATTTGGGGGTTGTTGATCATGATTTTATTTTAGTTGTTATTGTTGTCTAGCAATATTGAGAATATTTCACTGGCAGAGCAGGGTACTTATAGAGAAATAAGTAAATAGATGACATTTTCTGTGTGCTTCTGCCTCTCATGGATGTTCCCGTAAGAGTTTATCATGGCACCTGCCAAGCTCAAAGTGAAATATCTTATCCTTTGTAAACATCTGTCATTGCTTGGAAGTCCATGGTTGCTAAGAGTACTTCAGTTTCATTTAATACATTTCCATTGTTCCTTTCAGGCTTCAGCAAGCTTTCCAGAGGCTGGTCTACATTTTCCCACATCTGAACTGCTAGCTATTTCTACATGGCAGCTTGTCACAATGGCCTATAATTTCCCAAGCAGCTTGCTATAGGGATCTTTCCAATAGCAAGGAGTATTTCTGTCCTAGCACTGAATGTTCCTGGAGGTTATCAGTCACTGATCCCATTCCTCCACTGTGGGTCCTTTTTGGTGGTGGGTGAGTGCAGCTGATGGTGGATCAGTGAATTAAGAAGCTCATTGGGTCCATATTTTCTCAGCGCATCAAAGCCTGAAAAAAGACAGGCATGATCTCTACATTTGGCAGCTGGGCCTCTTACAGCAGGTGCTATCCTGAACAAGCCAGGCTTCTCTAGAACGCACCAGAACTAATGATCTTAAGAGGCTAATGATAAATGATATCCTTAATGAAATTTAACCCTGTTCTTCAGGATCATACCAAGTAACCTTGGTAAATAGCTGTAGATTATTCATTCTCAGCATCACCCTCAAACTAATACATGAAAAAAAACCTATGAGGAGGGGATTACAAATTGCAATTGAGTTTTGTTAATAATCATTTATTTTAGTGTGTGTGTGTGTATGTGTATGTAGTTTTTTTCCTGGCTGAAATATGAAATATAAAACACAAATATTTTCAATTAATTTTTCCAGCTTGCACTGTCAATCCAACCCATAAATCAAACAAAATTGCCCTTTCTAAACAATTTATTTTAGATGCCTTTGTTACCTAGTGGACCATAGCAAAATAAGAGAGGCAGCAGAATATTTCTAAAACAACAGATTAGATTGTACATGACTGGATTTATTATTCCATTTATTTTTTCCAAAAATATTTATTAGCTGTGCTGTGGTGTAATCCCTCGCTTTGATGAACTGGGGTGGAACATCTCACATTTCTTTTAGATTTATATTCACCTTCAGAGACTCAAAAGCATAATTATTACCAATCCTACTTAAGCAGCAAACACCTTTCCCTGTCCTTCAATAGATGATATTAAAGAGCACTTTGCTGAATGTTTAAGAACAGGGTCCGCAGCAGGAAGGCAAGTCAATTGTGATCGTTAACAGGGCTGCCAAGAGCCACCATGGTCCCCCGGATAAAGATTCCACCTGCCCCCTGCACCTGACCCTGCTGCAAACCATGTGTCTAATTTTGTAATTTTATATTTGTATACACAAATCAACCCCCAATTTGTGACATTGACTTTGCTGACATATTTTCTAAAAAAGATTGTCATTTGTCATATAACATGAAGCTTAATGTCTACAATAGCAAAATAGCTTTTACAAAAGGATATTAGATATCCCACATTAACAACAGCTTCTAGTGTCCTGTCCCCACTGCTGGACCTTCTGAAGGCACCTGGAGTTTTTGGCCAATGTGTGACAGAGTGTTGGACTGGATGGGCCACTGGCCTGATCCAACATTGGCTTCTCTTATGTTCTTATGTTCTTAACCTACTGCCTGAACAGTGTTTAAAATGTAATTAAGGAGGGGAGGAGGAGCTGTATACTAAAGGATTAACATTCCATTACCACGCATGTAAAGAGTGGCGTGGAAGCATCCTTTTACTACAGTAACTCCCCCACCACCACCTTCTGTTCATAATATTAACAAGGGTTTGCTGCTATACTACTGTAAAGTACATTCTAAGTTTCCAGGCAGGTTGGGATGAAAAGGAGTTGAGACTCTGGCTGCAATCACACAGTTTCAATCCCCTTTTAATGTACTTTCCAACTGGATTTTACTATGTGAATTGGCAAAATCCAGTTGGAAAGTGCACTGAAAGTGGATTGAAAGTGGATTATTTAGTGTGTGTGATCACAGCCTAAGACTGACAAATGCAGGAAGGGAATTAGAAGGGGGAGAGAAATGAAGGCAGATCATGGAAGGAAGGAAACAAAAAAGTGTGAAAAAGAGAAGTTAAAAGAGGAAAAGTTATTTTATTGTCTTCAGCACACTGACAGGGTTACCCCTTTGCAAGATCTGACTGAACACAGAAAACTATGGTGTTGGGTAGAAAAGAAGGAAGAGGGGGACAGACTGCTGGAAACAACAACCTTCTTAGGAGGCTGCACCCTGGCAATGACTGTACCAGCTATGAGCTATGCTGGCTGGTCTCACCCAGTGTTGGGTTTGTTGATGCATTTAGCAGGATATGCAAGTGTTTGCCTCCTTACAGAAAACTTTGCAAAAAGCACAGCAAGCAGATAGAGTTACTGCTATTTACTGTAAGCTGCCTATCCCTATACCCCTACTGGCTACAGCGCAGAACTGCATTACAAGTAAAATAAATCAAGATGCATTGTGAATGCAGCTTGACATGGGCTTTAGGGGCCTTGTGTTGACTTGGGCGCCAGAAATTTGGTTCTCCTACTCCCCCCCCCCCCAGCAGCCCTGATCATTAATTTACTTTTGTTGGCTTTAGGGTCAACAAATTTCACACATATAATGTCTCTATCATATTTTTATCCCATCCCTCCTCCAAGAGCTCTGAGTGGCATACATGGCTCCTCTCCCCTACTTCATTTTACCCTCACTACAGTGCTATGATTTAGCTTGGGCAAAGAATGAGTGTTTGACGAGGGTCAACCTGTGACATTCATGATTTAGGGGATTTAGGGGAAAGTTCATCTGGGTCTTCCCAGTCCTGCTCTTACACACTAGCTGCTACAGCACATCTAGGGAATGAGTGGTTCTGAACATGGATGCAATCAGTTCCACCTGATATCTATAACCTGATAAATATGAACGAGAGGCCCGCAGGATGCCATTTAAAGTATGGAAGACAGCTAGTAGAATATGAACAGGCTTTGGCAGTTGTGCAGACCTGTTGTTTAAATGGGGCAAAATACCAGGATCCGAAAGCGATAGTGGTGCAGCCCCCCAAACTATTTTCCATCTGACACAGGAATGTGAGCATTGTGCTTTCCAGGGTGATATGATGGAGCTCTTTGAACTCTCCCCAGCTGCGATTGTGTGCAGTGAAGATTTAGATATTAGTATTTACGGAAATTGCCCAATCAGTCTGCATACCCGTTGTATCAACTTGGTTATATATTTTATATTATTATATGCTTTCTGCCATATGAGACATAATAAAAATGGAAGGAAGAGATATATCCTGCCATTTTGAAGAATGGAAATCTTCAGACTTTAGATAATCTGCTTGGTTTTTTTAATTCAAAAAGAGGCGCCTATAAAATTTGACCCCTTGATACTTTATTTTAAGTCTTTCAAACAGATTATCTGAAAACAGCAGGTACTCAGCACTTAGAAAGTGCTTGTTCAGGGAGAGTTGACATAAGCCTCAGGGAACATTTCAAGTCAGTTAATTCAATAATTCATTCTCTTCCCTCCAGTACTGTTGGGGCAGAGGGGATGTTACACTGTATCTTCCTTTGTAAATGTCTTTGATTTTTTTTATTTGTTTATCTTACAGTGTTTATTAACTTGTCATTTCCCTATACATTTAAAATTACATCTTAAACATTAAACATGCATGCAATAGTTTTCAGATCAAGGAAATGAATTTAGGCTATATCCCCAAGCAAGGGTCATTGTATTAACTGGTGCCATTAAGTAGAGTGATATATCAGTACTTGTGTCATGGGCCGGTCAGCTGCCTCTTGCTCTGCGAAGGAGGAAATGAAAGAGTCAGCCCGTCACTGGTAGAATACCTGCCTGAACAGCTGGGTTAAGAAGCAGACCCAGCAAGAGAAGCATCAGGAAGCAAGAATGCTTTCCAGCCACAGCCAGGCAGGAGAAGAAATGACACAGTCGCCACCAGTTTCTCCTAAACCAGCAGAGTGCAGAAGAAGAAGAGAGAATTTAACAGCTCCAGAGAGTCAAAGGAGTGCCTGTATGATTTCCCAGTTTGCCCAGCAGCAATCAGTGTTAATTCCTGGAGCAGAGTCTTTGCAGGAGGAGGAATGACCAGCTGATAGGGAAGGGAAGGAAAGGACTTGCACCTGGAGGAGGATGAATTCAGCAGTAAGACACAACACCTGGGCTTTGAGGAGGAGTCAGCTAATGAGGCAGATAAAAGGGCTCAGTGTGGAAGCAACTTTGTATATCATACACCTCTGTGAGGTGACATGCTGCCTTTGTATTCTGTCCGTGCTAATCTTTGCTTGTGTTCGCAGCTAGACACCCAGACCTTGCACTGGTTCCAAGCCCTGGACCTCATTTACTCTGACCCCGAGACTGAGCCTTTGGCTCCCTGACTTTGGACTGGTTTGTAGACCTTGCTCTTGTCCCTTGCCTTACTGATAGTCATTGTATTTGTGTATCCTGGAAACCCTGGGTAGAGTAACAGTGCCAAGCTTTACCCTGAACATGATAATTTGTCCTTTTTAGTATTGCCAGAAGGCCTGAGAAAACATCCTGTCCCCTTAACAGGGGTTTAATGTGTGTCACTGAGCAGCTGAAGCTTTTCATGGGATGGAAGCAAACAGCATCAACTCATAAAGAGCATCCAATTAAGCCTCCATTAAAAGGACATGCCATTTTTTTCTCCAGGCAGTTGGCAACCCGAGCTCCTTGATCAGGGCTCCTCCATCCTCCAGAAGGAAAGGAACACAGCCACTCCCACTGAGTAGCACAGACAGCAGCAACTCACTGCCCTACTGTGGTGAGCTGGGGGGGGGGGTGCCCTTGGTCTGGTGTAGGAAAAAGGAAAGTCCCTGGCTTGTGGATGGATGACTTTGTTTGCCACCAGCAGTAGACACTTGGGGAGGTGCTGTTGCTGAGACCCTGGCAAGCTATGGAATTAAAAAACACAGGAGACAATGTCTGAAGGAAAGTTAACCCTTTCCTTCCTTCCCTGAGGTAGCAATTAGTGAGTGTTCTGAGGGTGTGGCTGAATGTTCAAAGAAATACAGCAACACTTATTCCACATAAAAGAAGGCTGTTTAGTAAGTGGCAAAGGGCATGGGTGAAGTTTTGAGCAAGTGTAGTTCATACTGGGAATCAAAGTCTCAGGTAGATTCAAAATTAAAGACAATAAAGACATAAACACAATCAGACTAGCTATATCTCCTGGCCTAATACCTTGTTGACTAGTGGGGTTAATACAGGGTTGCCAACCGGCCTGAAGAAAAAGGCCCTGCCCTTTTAAAAGAGGCTTAATACGGTGGAAATTAAAAGCATTAGCTGCCCATGCAATGGAGGTAAATAATATCACCTGGTAAATAACATCCCATTGAGCCTCTATTAAAAGTGGCAGGATATTTTTCCCAGGCTTTTTGGCACTAGGGTCCAGACTTCCTCTTTAACCATCCAGCATGTCAGGGGCAGAAGGGGCAGAAGAGCCAAAGGCTAGGCAGTTGTTCTTACTGATTATTTGAATTCTAGAGCCCCATTATCCCATTGCCTTATTTCCAGCAGGGGGCATTCCGTGGGTCATTGTAGAGATGCTGTGGATCTTTTGCAGTTGTTCAAGCTAGCTGGTCCAGGTTATTGTGTTTTCTTGCCAGACTTTGGAGGGTCTGTGCCATTCTTGCTGGATGTGCCATCTGCTCAGCTGCTGAATCTTCCTGCTACTGGGCAGCCTCCTGGGATTTCATGACACAGACAAACCATTTCATTTTAGAGACAGAGGTTGAGGGAGCAATGGTGAGTCATTGCTCCTGCCACTGGCAGGGGGGACTCATCTGCTTATCTAGTGTTATGCACTTATCCAGGTGGTAAGATGATCCGAGGGTAGCACGCATTGAGTTGGTTCCCTTTGGAGGAGAGAGCATGGAGACTTAGAGCATTTCTGTAACATGTGCTTTATTTACAAGTGCATGATTAAAGCACAGAGAGAGGCAAAGACTCATTAGGGCTGCAAACTCGTGTTTGGGGAAATCATGTTTTGGGAAGGGTGGAGTTTGAGAAGGGGAGGGAGCTCAGCAGGATTGTCATGTTGTATGGTCCACCTTCTGAAGCTGCCATTTTTTCCAGAGGAACTGATGCCTGTAGCCTGAAGATCAGTTATAATTCTGGAAGAACTCCAGGCTCCCACCTGGAGGTTGGCAACCCCAGATGCACTCCTTTAGGGCAGTACCAACTCACAACAGTGTCTGTCTCTCCTTCCACCTCTTCCACAATGTCAAACTGCTTGCTTTTCACCCAGTCACACATACACCCCTGCTCTTCAGCTGGGGAGCCACCTCCATGAATCCCTGATGGGTGCTTCAACAGTGTCCTTGAGGCCCATTGAGGAGATATTTACAGTCATTAAGAAATATTTGTTTTACTGCAGTTATTTAAAACGTTTATTAATGGCCTTTATACCTTGCGGGACTCGAGGCAGCTTACAATGTAAATAAAACAATTGTAAAAGACCACAATTAAAATCTCAAACAAGACAGTTAATAAATAAAAATTAATTTAGTCCTAAATAAAATTGTCTTTAACTGCCTTTTGAAGATCAAACGTGAGGGGCCAGGTGCACATCCCTGGGGAGGTTGTTCTATACTTGGGCTGCCACCAAAAAGGCCCTCTCTTCTTTGATTGGTAGGACAGTCAGGAGGGCCTCTCCCAGCTTCTACCATAGAGTTTTTGCCCAAATACCAGAGCATTGCCCTGACATCACCAACGTGATGACATCACTTCCGGGTCACAACAGAAATGATGTAGACACATCACTGCAATGTCAACTGGGCCTTGTTCTTTTTCCAGGTAAGTCCCCCCCCCAGCCAGGGGAGTGGGGCCTGATGGCAGGGGACCCCCACCTCCACCAGGGGGGTCTGGCAACCCAAGATCACATATATAGTCATTCTTTTTTCATAGGAGTTACACATCACTGCACCTCATGCAACTCGGCTGGATGTGGAAGCACCATCTGCATGCTGTGACCAGTTCACTTGGGAGGGGGGGCTCTTTCCCCAGGCCAGGTGCAACCCGGCACCACCATTACCAGGCTGGGCATGGCTTTTCCACCTTGGGCTGGACTGGCCCAAATGAGGGAGGCAGGTCATTGGCCCACTAGGAAACAGAATGCTGGAGTAGATGGATTCTCAGTCTGATCCAGTAAAAGAAGCCACCTCTCAAAAGCAAACTAGAGACAACATAGGCTGAGGACAGACTGGCAATGTGGCCCAGGAGAGCTCCGCTTCAGAAGCAGGGGAAGGGAGGCAGTTCAGAGAGCCGCAGCTGTCCTCCGTCTCCCTTCCATACTCACCCATCTCTGAAGTGCTTCCCTGCCACCTCAGATGGACACTGGCAGAAAGTGGTATCCAGGGGCCTTCCTCCACTTGGATCCCGCTTCCCGGCTGTGTGGACGGGAAGAGGTGGGATTCAAGTGGAGGCGATGGTGTGAATGCGCCACCGCGGCAAGATGCACATGAGCACATGTGCAAGCAGCCCCAATAGAGGAGGTGGGGAGATTTTAAATTGTTAGACTGCTGCTGTGTCCATGTGCCTATGCGCATAGGCACCCATGTGCCTATTGCCGAAACGGCCCCGCCACGAGCTGCGGAGGCCGGCCCACTCGGGGCCGCTCCGCAGCAGTCTGAACGCTCCATTCCACATCCTGGCCAGTGTGAATGGCCAGCCTCGAGCCAGTTTTCCCCCGCAGCTTTTGGCCCCGCTGCCATTCTGTGGCAGATTACCAGTCTGTCCTCAGCCATAAACTTAACTTCCTGAATTACTGACTAATGCCAATGGCCCTGTTTAGAACTTTCTGCAATCATGCAAATTAGGCTGCCAACTCCAGGCTGGGAAATTCCTGGATATTTGGGGCTGGCATATGGTGATGACAGATTTTGGGGAGGGAGTGCCCTCAGCTTGGTATACTGCCATAGTGTCCACCCTCCAAAGCAGTCATTGTATCCTGGGGGACTGATCTCTGTAATCTGAAGATCAGTTGTATCTCTGTAATCTGAAGATCAGTTATAATCTCCAGACGTTGGCACTGTAATGCAAATCCCAATGGCCAGATCTATAGGCCCCATACATTTCATACAGTTGCTTCTGCTGTGCAGGCCTCACCAGGTAATGATCCTGTTGGTGGTCCTTCATGGATTCAGAAGTTACGCACTTGTTTGAAAAATGTGTAGGATGCCTCTCCAGAGACCTGCCTATGGCAGCTCACAACTAAATCTATACAATAAAATCTCACCACCATGATATACAAGCCAAGGCATAAAAACTTGTCACTGGAATTGCTAAATAGGTAGAAGTAATCTTTCCTATTATATAAAGCCATTCTCAAGATTCCAAGGGGCAAGATTCCATGGGGCACCAAAATCAGTAGGCTGGACGGACTGCCACTCAAAAGGGGGTCCCTGGCCATTGGCTGCATTCTCTCCCTGCTTTGCCTCAGTCCCACCCACAGAGCCACTGGCCAGCGTCCTGGTCTCAGTCTGGAGGGAGCCAGCAAAGGGGAAGGACCGACTGGGTGCTGGGTCCACTCTTCTCCTCCGCCCACTGCCAGGTGGGTCTAACTGTCCCCTCAGTGGCCTGCTTCTGTCAGTGAAAAGACAATGGACTATAAGCATAACCCCCTCCACCACACACTGCCAGTGTGCCCAGAATAAACTGTCAGAATAAACTGTCAGAAACAGGGGGCATTTCACACAGCAGTGCTTCAGGACCGGTACAAACAACTGAAGAATGCTTGAGAGAAGGTTTCAAGGTAAACCGGCTCAGGAACGCTTCCCCAACGGGAGAGGCATGTTTCTGTGTGAAAAGGCCAATATGTTCAGTTAGGGAACAAGTACTAATACGGTTCTGTGTAAAATGCCTGACAGAAACCATTACTGAAGAGTTCCTGAAACGGAACATATTGGCTGTGTGAAATTCCTCAGACAATTTATCCTGCTTAGCTCCACCATGGCTGGCTGGTTAATGAGGTGGGCCAGCAACCATCAAACCATTCCCTTCAATGTGGCTGACTTTTCCCCTATGGTTGCCAATCTCCAGGTGGGACCTGGAGATCTCCTGCTGTTACAATTGATCTCCAGATGACAGAGATCAGTTCCCCTGGAGAAAACGGCTGCTTTGGAGGGTAGACCTTATGGCATTATAGCTTGCTGAGTCCTTCCATTCCTCCCCCCAAAAAAAATGCTGCCCACCAAAGGATCCACCCCCCAAATCTTCAGGTATTTCCATCACAGGGTTGCCAGGTCTAGGTTGGAAAATCCCTGGATACTTTGGGGGTGGATCCAGGAGAGGGTGAGGTTTGGGGAGGGGAGAGGCCTCAGCATGGTACAATGCCATAGAGTCCACCTTCCAAAGCAGACATATTCTCCAGGGGAGCTGATCTCTGTCAGCTGGAGAGCCATTGTAAAAGCGGGAGATCCCCAGGCCCCACCTGGAGGTTGGGAACCCTATTCCATCATCAGAGCCGGCAACTATCCCCTCAGTGCCCATTGCTAGGCAACCAAGCTTGCTTCTCTGAAAGCAAGGGTGGCCTTTGGGAAAAACTCATTGGGGCCAGCTGAACAAAATGCCATAGAGGCCACCCTCCAAAGCAGTCATTGTCTCCAAGGGAGGGGAGAGGATCTGTTGTCTGGAGTTCAATTGTAATACCTGGCGATCTTCAGGCTCCACCTGGAGGTTGGCTATCCTAGGTGTTTGTGTTTGTATGTGTGTGTGTGTGTGTGTGTGTGCAGTGAAGAGGCTTGAAAAAAAACAGCAGTCTGAAATGGCAAACCACTCCGAAGACGGCTCCAAAATGGCAGGGGAAGGGCTGTCTGAAACAGCTGTCACAGTACCAGTTTATTACAAGCCGGTAAGCAGGATCTGCTAGATTGTTGCCAATCTCCAGGGGAGGGATGGAGATCACGCTAAATTACAACTGCTCTTCAGATGGCAGAGATCTTCCCCTGGAGAAAATGGTGGACTCTGTGTCATTATATCCTGCTGAGGCCGCCACAGCAAATTGACACTGAGTGCCCAAGGCCAGGGCACTCTCCCAGAGCCTCTTTCTAGAGCCTGTTGTATTTATTTCCACAACAGACCTTATTCCTAGTACTACTATATTTCTGGTGTTTCAGACCAGAAAATCATCTCAAATGCTATCAAGCCCAGTGAGCTATTGGACACTAAGGGTCATTTTACACATCCCCTCTAAAGTAGTTTGACTGCTGTCTTTTCCTGTGCTGATTTCACAGTGGTGTGAAATTTCATCCAGGGGGTCTAAGTGCACTAATCAACAGCAATTGTTTAAATCAGAATAAAGCCGGTTGAACACTAGCTTGACCACAGGAGGGCAATTAGTAGATGTGGACATTTCAGTAGCAGCACGGTTTCACACCGCACAGAGGTGTGGGCAGGTTTTTTTGGAACTAGAATGATTCCAGCGGGAAAGTCAGATGTAAAAACAGCCTTAAATCATTAGGTGTGAGGGGAAGAAATGTCTACATTTTAATAGACATAACCCTTAACACTCTGGTTGTTCTCCTCCTTCACGAAGTCTAGATCAAATATTTTAAAACTGTAGACATATAATTGAAGTGAATTTCAACTATTCTTTTACCAAAAAATGTCAAAACAAGAGAGCCTCCTTTCTTTGGAGCAAGATACACATGTTAAGTCTCTTTTTATGTATAATGAAGGATAGAGTTTCATAAGCAGGAATAATTATGACTGACTGGAATAAGAAATATCGGCAAGTACGAGGTTATTTCAGAGACTGTTAATGAGCTTAAACATCTCCAAAGAGAGAACCAGTAACCAAGTACTAAGAAAATTAAAACTAGACATTCTTGCACCAAGAATATCATCAACGTTCTCAGACACTATGGGCTGGTTTACAAACTGTGAGCAGCAGGTGCTCATTGATGGATTTTTTCCTGCTTTTGACTTATCCCAGCAAACCCTTAAAGCCTGGGGGGGGGGGGCAAAATATCATGAGACATGAAGACAATATCAGGCAAAATCACCCCATATCCTTTCTTTCCACTGACAGAAGAAGTAGTACTTTGGAGAAAACTTTTCCCTGGTGCAAGATGAAGTAGGGACAATTTTGCCTGATTTTCCCTCCTTCCTATAGCCCCTTCCTTATTTACTTACTTAACTCATCATACCCCACTCTTCTACCCAGCTGGGACCCAAAAGTGGCTTACATAGTTCTTTCCTCCATTTTATCATCCCAACAGACCTGTGAGGCAGGTTAGGCTGAGTGTGTGTGACTGGCCCAAGGTTGCCCAGCAAGCTCCCGTGGGAGACATGGGAGAGTGAGGCTCCCACATTCCCAGCACTGAACACACACAGAAGGACATCTATGCATACTCTCCATGCATGAATCATAATGAACGCATGTGAGGCTTGCCATCACAATTATGCACACCTGCCACACACATTCCTTGTGCACAATCAGAACATCTGACAAGGGCTACGGTCAAGAAGGTACAAACATAACTCTGAGGAGGGACTTTGTTTTTTATTTTGTTTTTATCTTCTAGATAAAACAAAAACACAACAAATTAATGGTATGTACCCTACCTTAGGATGGAGGAAGTCCTTAAGGAGCTGTTCAGGGCCAGCACGACACCTTGGTCATGACACCTGCAGCAAACGCAGATATTGCTCCAATGTTTTAGGGGCCAAGCAGGACCCAACCACCTCCCTCATACCTCAGGAAGGGACAGATTTGGGGAGGGGAAGAGGGCTGCGAGAGCTCTGAGAGAACTGGTCTTGAGAGAATAGCTCTGAGAGAACTGTGACTCACCCAAGGTCACCCAGCTGGCTGCATGTGGAGGAGTGGGGAATTAAACCTCGTTCTCTAGATTAGAGTACATCCTTCCTGGCCCTTTCCCTTTCTCTCCCTGGCCATTTCCCTGGAGGCCTTCAGCCATGTCCTTGCCTGGCTCCACCCAGGTTCCTGCATTGTTGGCAAAGACATGGCTGAAGGCCTAAAGGGAAATGGCCAGGGAGAGAAAGGGAAAGGGCCAGCAAGGATGGGGCAGGAGACTGGGGGGAGTGGTGCTCTAACCCCTGGCTCAGATAATGTCAGTACCTCTCCCTTTCCTCCAGTTGAGCCCCCCATGGTTAGCGAGGTCCCCCTCTTATTTTGTACTTAGTTGTTTTATTAGGCACCCCAGGGTTGTCCAGCGGGGGGCTCCTCTCCGGGAGTCTCCTGAAGCACATGCAGCGCGATGACATCACTGGTAGTGATGTCATGACACTAGGGCTGTTGCATGGTGACGCTCTAGTGTTTGGGCAAAAACTCTATAGTAACTATAGAGTTCCCCCCCAGTGTCACCATGCAACGGCCCCAGCATGGTTATGTCACTACCAGTGACATCATCATGTCAATAGTGTCCCCACCAGGGATCCCCTGGCTCCACTGAGGGGATGGCAGCCCTAGGCACCCTGTTTCACAGCCTAAGTGCCAAGGCAATCTGAAACTTGGGGAGTCTCATAAAGGCACCTGGGTACAGCCATGACACTGGAGAATCCCAGGGACAAAGAGGAAAGGTGTGCTGGCATAAGTGCAGTCTCCCCCAGCAAAATGGCATATTGTTCTCAATATAGCAAATAGTTTCTCATATCCATATTTGCCATAGCAAATAGTTTCTCAGATCCCTGGTCCAGATCTCTGCTGGTCAGAATTCTGGTTTCCTGCTAAGAACCCCTGCTGCACTTTGCAGGCCTTTTCTGGCTCAGGTCATAGGGGGCAGGGAGTGGAACTGGGACTGACTGGTGGGGAAGGGGGGGAAGCATAAATGGCAGCTCCATAACCAGGCCAGGGACCAGAGAAGTGTAATACTCCAAGAAAGAGAGGGTGGATTTTGGTGATGCAACCCTTCCCCTCCCCCCTTTCTGTTCTGTGGCCTGGGGAGACCCCAGAGAGTGAAAGTAGTATGAGGGCTGGAGACCATGGGGTAAAGCTCTTTTTGTTGGTGGAAGGCTCTACCAATAGATTGATTGTTCTGGCTGTTCTACAGGTTAATTGCACATACCAATAGTCTGGATGATGCTTCTGTTGCCCTGCCACTACTAAGGAATGGGCAAGGAAAGGTAAAGATCAAAGCAGTTGGAGGACCCCAAACTGCCACATCTCAGCAGCACTTCTCCTGGTTAATTTGGTTCAGGTGTTCCCATGCTGCATGTTTCCACAGTGCTTCAATTTACAGTAGAAACCTAATGTAAACTTACAAACAAACAAGAAGGTCAGTATTATCAGTCAGTATTAGGGCACATCTTCAAAGATTCAATCAACAGCTGCTTTGGACAGCAGATGCTGGAAAATACTGCTGCGTGACACCCCCAGGTAGTCAAGAGTAAACAGTATAAAGCTGGATAGAGCAATGGTCTGACTCAGTAAAAGGCATCTTCATATGTTCTGCAGGGGTGCAAAAAAATAACAAAAAGGCAAGGCTTTTGCATTATCAGAAATATTTATGAAAAACCACGAATCGTTTTAGCTCCAGTTCAGTTCATGTGCATAGCACCCCTCTCTTCCTCACTCTAAAATCTTCTGCTGGCCTGGATAACACATTGTAACAGTCAAGATTTGGTCAGACTACATCACACTAACCATAATGTGGTCCAAGCGAGTGGTCTCCAGCCCATGTGTTGAGGTCGTCAGGTTGGTCATGCAGCCCCATCAGCTGGGCCATGAACCTCTACAGAGCTGCCATTTTTTGTTGCAGGCACAGAAATCCCAGGTGCAGTGCCTCCTACTGATCTTAGCGCTCACACTCAAGAATAACAGGCTGGGTTGGAGAGGATTCTTCCTTGTCTCTGTTATACACTTTGGTGCTCAGCTTGTGTTTCCCCACCTCTTTGGGTCTGCTGCTCCTAGTCCTGGTCCTGTCCTGCCTCTTCCCCTCACTTGCAGCTCAGCAGGCCCCGTGTTGTCTTTTGTCCCTCCAGGAGAACTTCCTCTGTAGTCTGGACTGCAGTTGTCATTTCAGGAAATATCCAGGCCCCACCTGGAGTTTGGCAACCCTTTGCTCAAGTGAGCCTTCCTCAACCAGTCTGGCCATCCCGGTGGGAGGTTTCCCTGCATTTCCTTCAGCCACTCTCTCCTCTCTCCATTCAGGCATCCATGTTATGCTTTTATCCTCTAGCAGATGCAGCAGGTAGTTCTTGCTCAGTGACCACATCATTTCTGGCTGAGCTGTCTCCATTGGGTTGGACCGAGAGAGACAACAGTGCTGATACCCAGTCATAATGGTTGGGGGCTTCCCTGGCCTCACAACAGCCTTAACCTAACACACCCATTTTAGAAAAGGAAAACCACAGTTGTCAGGGATCTTTCAAGATCCCCCAGATCAAGTGCTCAGGAGAGCCATGCCATTTCCCAGATCTTCTCATCGTATTCCTCCTAAGCAGACAGTGAGAGAAGTATGTCAGGTTTCTGAAAGGCAGAAATCCTACGCTTGTCCCTCTGTTGGCATATTAAAATCAGTGAAGCCGTGCATAGGCCAAATATCAACATTTGCTTGTTTAAAGGGCACCATCAGGCTTCAGTCTAGCCTTATGCTTTAAAGGTCAGTGGATTGTTGGTTCAACAATTGTTGCATTTTACCAATGGAGCTTCCATTTAGCGACAGTTTACACAGCCTGTGTATTCAAATCAATACTGTTTGTCCCCGACAAGGGTACTATGTCAAATGGATTTAAACAGAGGTGATAATAACTTCTTAGCCTCCTTTCGACGCAGAGTCCTGATAGCCTGGGAAAAAAATAAAAACACAGGAGAGCACATAAACAAATATTTACTATATACCTTTTCCAAAGAGGACAAAGAGCAATAAGAGGCATAATAACTCTAATATTTCATGAGGTAGAAGAGCTGCCTAGAACAGAAAAGGAAATAATTACAGCAGGAGAAACACCTATATGCTGGCCAGCGTGCAAAGTCAAACACTCCCTGTTTATTACCTTGCTTGCTTCTCCATCTGCAGTTCTGTTGAATTATTTTTGAGGGTGAGGGAGCTGGAAATCCAGAAAGCACCACTGCTGCTAGAGCTGCTAAACATTTTTTGGGGGCAAACTGTTGCCAGTGCCAGACCAGGACCTCAAGCCACTTTACCCAGGTGTAAACCTAGGGAGTAGCTCATCTGGCCTTGGGCTGCTGCATTTGATTTCCTGATCAGAGGAAGCTGGATCTTAGAGTGCAGCAAGGGAGGGAAGTTCTGCTACAAGCTGCTGCACCCGCAAATTAGTGTTTAGAATGAGGTGCCATAGTGCCTGCACCAAAACTAAGGCTTAGCCAAAAGCACTAATTCCCCCCCCTGCAATGTCATCAAGTCCTCCCTTTCAGCAGCTTCAGTAGTTGTTTTGAACATGCTCTCCTCTCATTAGAAAACTTGTCATTAAAGTATATGGCTTGTCATTAACGAGCAGCACATATTCAGTATTGATTGGCCACCCCATGGTACTGATGATATCTTTGCAGTCTCTACATTACATATGAAACAGCCTCATACTGAATCGAACCATTGGTCTACCAAGGTCAGTGTTGTCTACTCAGACTGGCAGTGGTTCTTCAGGGTCTCAGAAAGAAGTTTTTCATATCACATACTACCTGATCTTTTTAACCGGAGAAGTCAGGGATGAAGCCTACGTGCCAAGCTGATGCTCTACCAGGGAACTCTCCCCTCCCCACTACACGATCCCTGATTGTCTGGTATTGTAACAGTAATTATAGGATTAGGGACTACATCTCAAAACAGCCCCTGACAATTGCCTTTCCCTGAGGGGATGAGATGATGAAGAGGGGAGGAAGAGGGGCGGGAAAGTAGAAAGGTGTCCAAGAGGATTATCATCCAGGAACAGGTCTGTAATAGCTAGAACAGTATCAGCAGAGGCTGTAGAAGTTGGAGCAAAGGAATCCTACTGTCAGGTTGAAGCTAAAGGTAAAGACTTTGATTAAATTTGATTGTGCTAGGAAAGCCCTAGGAAGAAAGGCCTAAAACCTATGCATTCCTACTATTTAACTGGCAAGCATGAAAAAGCCTAACTAAATAATCACCCCTTGGCATCTAGTTTTTATTTCCCACCCTTTCTTCCCTATTTACTTACCTCAATTAAAATGTTTGTTGCTGTTAATTACATATTATTGAGGTTGTCTGGAGCACACCTGGTTAGTATTGAAGTTGCTAGCCCAAAGTGCTTTCAACACTTGCTTCAGCTCTAGGGTTGCCAGCTCTGGACTGGGAAAACCTGGAGAATTTGGGAATGGAGACTGAGCAGGGGAGGGTTTGGGAAAGGGAGGGACTTCAATGGGGTATAATACCATAGAGTCCACCTTCCAAAGAGGCTATTTACCTGGAGCAAACTTATCTCTATCACCTGGAGATCAATTGTAATAGCAGGAGATCTCCAGCAACCACCTGGAGATTGGCAGCCCTACTCAAATCTTAGTGTGCACAGCTGTATAACTAATTTGTATTAGCAGCGCAGTGTGATCAATAGGTCTAAAACAGCAGGCATTTCCTTCCCATTTAACTTATTTTCTTCTCAGAGTTGTCAATTCCAGCCAAACCTGACCAGTTTATGCAGTGATGACAGCATCTCGTTCCTTATATAATCTCTGAGAGGCAGCCACATTCAGTTGTAGTAAAAATAAACAAGAGTATTGTGGCATTTTAAAGATCAACACATTTTCTGATTAAGATTCTGCAGACTAGAACTCACCCAGGCAAATTCTTGAGGCCTTCTTTCCTTGCTTTCAGCCAACCACTGTCTTTTTACCAGTTTTTCACCAGCAACAGCGGGCCGCATAACAGAGACAGAATGCAGGAAATATTCCTTTCCACAAAGCCGGATGCCAGCCTTGTCTCTATATTCAGTTGGGCAACCCTACTGCAGGATTTAATGTCACCCATACCATCTTTGGCTCATTCACTTGCTCATCATCCAATGCAGAAAATGTCACACATATCAACAATGCTCTTCTGGTTTTTGCATAGGAAAAACAGGTTACGCAAAAGGCAAAAATACAGATACACAAAATAAATGTACCCAAAGCTGACATTTAAAAATGGCTACTTTTAGGAACCAAAGGGAGAATGGTTCAGCCTCCCAAGTCACAGATAATCTAAAACCATCCTTGTCCAACAAAAAAACTTCAAAAGAAGACTCCAGCATGAAATTGCTGCATTAGAATTCATTACATCATTTTACTGCTTTTCCAGAGGCCAGAACAAGGATCTGGAATTCCTCAGTCATTATAGTAGTTAATAATCAGATTAGCTGCAGCAACTGCTTTATGAACAACTGCTACTATTGCGGATAGTCTTTGGATCAGTGTTCCCTCTACGCTGAGTTAGTGTGAGCTAGCTCACAGTTTTTTAGCCTCCGGCTCACACATTTTTGTCTTAGCTCAGGAAGGATGGCTCCAGAGCAAACTAATTTATGCAGCAGCCAAATCACTTGCTCACAACTTTAATGCCAGTCACTCACAAAGTAGAATTTTTGCTCACAAGACTCCACATCTTAGAGGGAGCATTGCTTTGGATATTTCTTGATTAACTCCAGTTTTATATACTTATGTCTCAGTATTTACTTGGTTATTTTATGACCTTTTGACCCTGCCATTTACATCTTTTTCTTCATAACCTCATATATATCAAGGAGCCACCTCACATATCTGGTAAAGTGGGCTCCACTCCACAAAAGCTTAGGTTAGACTTTAAATGTTTTGGTCTTTAAAATGCCACAAGAATCCTGTTTATTTTGTTATAATCCCTGATCGGCTAGCATAAACCATGTGAGTAAAGCAGGACAAAGCTAAAGGGAACTATGGCACAAAGGGGGATATTTGGGGGGGGGGGGGGGATGGGATTTTTTGCAATTAGGAAGTTATTGAAAAATGGTTTCTACCCATCTCAGTTTCTACCAACCTCCACATATGAGAATATGGTACCGCCATAGCCACCACCATATAACACTCTTCATATAACATATATGAGGTTAGTCTTTTACGTCTCTCTGAGCAACTGTGGGTGACCTCATTATGTTACACACATACCCCGTTTGCTTCAGCTAAATGCACTTGTGTCCTTTTTATTATCCCATCTTTCCTTGAAGGAACTCAAGGGAGCATACATGCCCTCCCATTATCCTCACAAGAAGCTGAACAGAAATACACTCTGAGACAAACCTGTGGTTCAGGACAAGGACTACTCCAGGTTAAAAGATCTTGGTCAATTCATTTTATGAGTATCAGTTGCGTATTCACTTCCTTAATTCATGTATGAGTAAGAACAACAGTCCTAAGGGGGGGAAATAGGGTTACCAGCTTCCAGGTGGCATTTGGAGATCTCCTGTTATTATCCAGACAATCAAAATCAGTTTCCCTGTAGAAAATGGCTGCTTTCAAGGGTGGACTCTGTGGCATTATACCCTCCTGAGCTCCCTCCTCTCCCTAAACCCTGCCCTCCCCAGGCTCCACCTCCATAATTTCCAGGTATTTCCCAACCATGAGCTGGCAACCCTTTTTTTAAAAAAAGCATGGCAGCAAGCACCATCTTAGAAGAAGCATTCCCACTTTTATGAGACAGTACTGGGAACACCACTTTAAGATGGGACATACAAACAACAGTATTTGTTTAGCATTTGCATGAAATGTAGGAAACATTTTTTTCCCTCTGAAACCTGTTGCTCAGTTAATCAGTGGCACATTTTTAATCTCTCTAAAGACTTTTAATCCATTACTTTGACTGATTAATGAATGTAACATTGCAGCTCAGTGCAAAACTGATCTACATGGTCTGAAATACAAGAGGAGGGAAGCACCTGCAAGGATGGATGGTGAGGTGGCTTGCCAGATGGAACCACCTGCAGCTACCATAGGGTTGCCAACTGGCCAGGAAAATATACTTTGCTCCCCTTAAAGGGTGGCTTGAGGTGAAACTGGCCAGCTGAAGCTTTTCAGGGCATGGAGATAAATAACATCACTTGGTACATAACATCCCATCAAACTTCTGTTGTAGGATCAGGACATTTTTCTCCAGGCCTGTTGGCAACTCTCAGGGGGGAGGGGGTTGATTCCAGCCTTTCCTTGTAAGCAGCAAGGAAGGCAGGGACACTCCTGTCAGGATTATCCAAGCTTATAATTGTTGACTGCCCCACCTGATGTCAGCAGCCTGTGCCTACACCATCTAGCAACCACAAGTGTGCCAATGGTGACAGAGGTGTAGATCAGAGTCGCTGCCTTACTTGTGGGGTGACCCCAACAGTGGGATACCCCACTTCTGACCTGAAACAGAGACCCACAGAACCAGCCAAAGCGTTTTCTTCTACACGGACATGTAATATAACCCCTATAACTGCTTCTTAACATCTCTATCATCACCTCTTTATTTCTAAGTTCTGGATTGCATGTACATTTTGATTGCTTAGCATGACTGTATGCAGGGATATTTTCTAATAAAACTATTAAACACTCTTTAAATCTGGAGCCTTCATATTGAACCGGACCTTGGTATATAAAGGTGTGTGATCCCTTGTACCCTTCTGGCCTCCTCTGTCTCATATCTAATTTCCCCCAATATTGAGACAGGCCACTTGTGGTAACTGGTAAAGGCAGAAAGCCCCCCTCATGGCCTCATAGTGGTGGCCTGCACTTCTGACAGGCAAATCTGCCTCAGAAGCTGCTATAAAGTAGCTCTACCCAGTCTCTCTGAACGGTATCCTAACATTCTCTCTCTTTCTCTCTCTCTCTCTCTCTCTCTCTCTCACACACACACACACACACACACACACACACACACACACACACATAGAGATCATCACTTTCCCAGCCCCTGAGACAGTAGATCCAGTTAGCCAAGAACCTTTGGATTGATCATCACAACACAATTTATCATTTACAGTAGCTTCTTTCAGCGGCTATATCAGACAAACTTAGTTTTGCACTAAGGAGCAGAAGTGTGGAGGGAAGCAAAAAAAAAAAGCCTTCTCCTTACTGTGAAAAATAATAAAATAGCAGCAAAATTTTTCATGTAAGGGGGGAAATTATCCCAAAAAACCCATCCACAAACAACTCTTGAGACCAATCACGAAAAAAGCAAACATTCAGCAGGTTTCTTCTGCATGTGCTAACTGTTTGAAAGGCAATCAGAGAAGTTAATGTGTTTCAGGAAAGAGAAAATGTGACTTTAGAAGCATTTGGCTCCTTATTGGGGAAGCTGAACTGAGGAATAAAGTAAACTGCTGGAGTCAGCAGTCAGATGGATTCCCTAACATTTTCAAAAATAGTATTTCCAGTTCCAATAATCTTTATTGGCATAACAATAACCTTAAAAAGAAAAAAAGCAATACAAATCAGCCGATGTGCCAACAAAGAGAAACAATCAGAGTACAGTGATCTGTAACATTGTGTACCATAATAATAATAATAAGGCAAAGTGATAAAAGTTCAGAACAGTAATCTCGAGTATCACAATAATTAAAACAATTGCAGAAAGAAACTAAACTATCCAAAGAGGATAGACACACCTTATCTCTCTCGCTCCCTGTCCACCTCCTTTCCTCTTCCTCTTCCCTCTTCCCTTGCCTCTTTTCCTTGACCCCTAAATACATTTGCCAGGAACTCTGCCACCTGCTCAGTAACTTCAGGGGTTTTGTCTGCTAGCAATAATTCAGTACCTCTATTGGTTACGGCCTTAGACTGTTAAAGGAGAGGGCTAATTAAATGTAAACATAACTGAGTAAACAGTGGGCAGTTTAAAAGGATATGCTGAACCGAGTCAGGTTCTTTGCAGAGACATCTGCAGAATCTTGCCTCATAGGGGATACCCTTGTATCTGCCTGTGACCACAGCCGAAGGAAATATATTGAATCTGGCCAGCATGAATGCTCTGCGTTGAGAAGGGATTGTTAAGCTTGAAAAGTACTGAGTCATAGAGTTTTGCGGGAAAGTAAGACCCAGGAAACAGGGGGAATCAGTCCCCTTTGCTCCAGCTTTTATTAATTGTAAATCAATATCCTGAATTCTCCTTTGAATTATTTGGAATAAATAGATTTCATTGGAATAGGCCAGGGAATCTAAATCAATAACTAAAGAATTAATTTTCTCCTGTATTGATTGGGGCCATTTGGAAACATATGGATCAGCAGTTAAAAAAGTGATAAGACTATTTGGAGGAGGTTGAAAATAAAGATGTAACCAATACTTGAAGGTAGCAATCCAAGCTCTAGATTCTATGGTATAGAGACCCAACTCATCAACATGTTGCTAATTCCAGAAGATATCAAAATGGAAAGAGGGAGAAATGGGCTAAAAGAATGGTTTTCACTGGACCTGTAATGGTTGCAGAGAGGCAGGAATTTTTGCAGGGGCCAATTTATTCCATGCTGCAGCAGACTAAACTCTCTCTTCTGAAGAACTATTAACTATTAACTCCATCATCCTCTACATTTTTTCTTGTTCTTCTGTTTTCTCCTTTAAAAAAAACCAAGAAAGAAACTCAAACAACAACAACAAGCTGTGACGATGCCATGAGTCCAAACCAGTTTGGTGTAGTGGTTAAGAGTGGCGGACTCTAATCTGGAGAACCAGGTTTGATTCCCAGCTCCTCCACATGAAGCCAGCTGGGTGACCTTGAGTCAGTCACAATTCTCTCAGAGCTGTTCTCTCAAGAGCAGTTCTCTCAGAGCTCTCTCATCCCCACCTACCTCACAGGGTGTCTGTTGTGGGGAGAGGAAGGGAAGGAGATTGTAAGCCACTCTGAGTGAAGGGCAGGGTATAAATCCAACTCTTCTTTGCCATCTTCTTCTTCATTGTTGTTGTCATCTTCTTTTTCTTCTGTCAAGTAGAGTCCTCTTGTGGGTCCTGTGTCCCATAACTGGCTCTCCAGGCAACAATGGGTTGCATCAATAGCAGTACCAACAATTATGGTCTTTCTTTTCTTCCACTCAATCAGCAAACAATATATATCATAAACTTATGATAACACGTTAAAGAACTGAATTAAAACATAAAATAACACCTGACTATCCATAAAATTACATTAATTAAAAAACACACCACAATAAAATAAAACAAACCAGCACTAAAAGCAATAAATCAATAAATGTACAATAGTGTCAATGGCATAATCAGCTGAATATTTCATTTTATTTATTTATTTACATTATTAATAGCCCGCCTTTCTCACTGGGACTCAAGGCAGATTACATAAAGTGAGTCAGTACAATCAACAAAATGGAACATTAAATAAACAATGCATTAGAATATTAGAAGACTGGAAGCCACCAGAAAGAACTGGAGTATAGCATAAGTTTTAACATGACACATTAAGTAATGCAGAAAATTACATAATAGGATCCTTCTTAACAGTAAACTATAATCCAGCAGTACAGACCACAGTCCCCATCCATTTATCCAAGTTAGTTTATGAAGAATTTTGTACAGTGCAGCCCTACTACCTGTGCAGAAAAGCACAGGTAATAATAATAATTCAGTTTTGCATTGTTTGCAGAAAGCCAGGGGAGTGGGAGTTCTATCCCATGGGCTTGGCCTAAAATGGTGTACCTAGGGGAAGGCAGAGCCCATGATAAAAGAAATAGGCATGCTGAAAGATAAACATGGAAATACATTAACTGAACAGGAAAAAACAAAGAAAAGATGGGAACAATACACTGAAGAACTATACAAAAGAGATGAAAGGTTTGCAAATTCCTTCCAAGAAGAATCTTTTGAAAAAGAACCTATAGTTTTAGAAAGTGAAGTGAATGCTGCACTGAGAACAATTGGGAGAAACATAACACCAGGAGTAGATGGAGTATCAATAGAGCTATTCTAAACCACAGAAATGGAGTCCACCAGATCTTAACAAGATTGTGCCTACAAATATGGAAAATAAAACAATGGTGCACAGATTGGAAACACTCAATTTACATCCTAATTCCAAAAAGGAGATATCAAAGACTGCAGCAACTATCAAACCATTGCATTAATTTTTCACGCAAGTAAGGTGATGCTCAGAATCTTACAACAAAGACTGTTACCTTTTATAAAACAAGAAATGCCAGATGGTCATGCTGGATTCAGAAAAAGAAAAAGGCTCTAGAGATCATATTGCAAATTTATGTTGGTTACTGAAGCATATAAGAGAATCTCAAAAGAAAATCAGCTTGTGTTTCATAGACTGCAGCAAAGATTTTGACTCTGTGGATCAATTAAAATCTATGGCTGGTTTAAAAAGAAATGAGTGTGCCACAGCAAAGCGGCGCAATCAGACGAACACATCTGGGAAGCATCGTGTGGCCGTCAGGGGAACATTGCTGAGGTCCGTTGAAGCGCTTCAAAAAGCTACTGCTAAAACAGCAGTCTTTTCCAGAAAAGCCAGGAGCAGATGGGCGTGGGATCGCGGCAGTGTACTTATGCTGTTGCATCTGGTGCCTGTCAGGCTCCCACGTAAATGCCAGATGTTTTTTTTAACGCTACGTCAGATGCGTATGAACAGAGGTCCGCACATGCGCAGTGGCAAAAAGTTGCCGAAATGCACAAGTGGCCATGTCGCATGACAGAGACCGGCACCACACTGCTAGAAGCGCAAGCAGGGACCAGTGAAACTTCCCTCCCCACTTCCATCTGCCTCTCATCCCCATACCCACAAGTGCCAGGAGTACGATGGCCAAGGTCCAGCAGAGCCTGGGACAGTCCCGGCAGAACATGGAGGTGTTCACCGAGGTCACCATGGGCATGGTGGCAAGGGGCCATCAGCAGAATGCTGAGGCATGTCGCTGGAAAACTAAGGACATGAGCCTCAAGTACAGAAAGGTTGTGGCCAACAATTCCAAATCTGGCCAACCCAAAATCACCTGTCCCTATTATGAGGAGCTGGACAGGATCCTGCATAAGAGCAGAGATGTTGACCCGACGGCGGGCCCTGCAGGGTCCGAGCACCTCATCAGAAGAGGCAGCCCAGGGTCCCGTGACGGAGGACGTGTTGGAGTCATCCGAGTCCCTGCCATCAATCAGCAGCCAGACAGGTGAGTGCCTCCACGGACAGGACACACTCCTGAAGGTGGCGGCTACAGCCGTTCTGAGTGGAGCCTTTGAGTGGGGCACAGAGGTTCAGAAGCCATCTCCCATGGAACCATCAGACATATCCCAGCCCTCAGTGGCTTTGGACCATGTCAGGCCCCCTGCAGGGGTGACGTGGCCAGGCTCCCATCAAGGGGGGCTCCCACAACAGGGAAGCTGTGGGCTGGCAGTGCAAAGGCATGAGGTCTACAGCATGCCAGGTCCCCTGTGCAGGAGACACTAACAGCAGACAGAACACCCCCACACGTTACGGTGCTCAGGTGGTAGTCGAGGTGGCCACAGGATCCAGGAATGCATGTCAGGGGGTTGGAAAGGAGGGATACCAAGGAACGATGCATTCATCAGGGGAGAGAGTGCCAGGGGGGACAGCGAGCCACCACGGGACCCACCCAGCAATCCACAGGGACACCCGATCATGACCCCTCAGGGCGGGAAAGTAGGGCTGCCATCTACAGGGACATGGGCCACATGAGGACCACCAAACATAAGCCATGGCAGGTGACCCCCCCCCCCATCTGTTCCACATGCAGGTTCAGAGTCTGTGGGCCAAACGCAGCCAGAGAGCAGTGATGAGGACAATGACGAAGAGGGTGACGGTGCTGTGCCACCTGGCCAAGGTAGGTGTCGGTCTGCAGTTGGCCACAGGTGGCACACCCCTGGTCCTCATATGCAAGTAGAGCGGTGGGTCACTGTACCAGACTCACCAGTGCTTCTGGCGTGGCTACTGCCAACTGGTAGGCCACATGCTGACTTTTGTACCCGGGGTGGGAACCAATAAAGACACGTTGTATAACACCAAGACCCAAGTTGTTGGTGGGGGAGGGGCCAAAGATGACAGGAACGATAGAGTACAAAAATATATGTCCCGTTGGAGGGACTGCCGCGGGCTTGGAAGACCCTGGCAGCTGGCTGCACGGCTCCACAACCCTCCCCGAAGTGACCCCCAGCGTTGCTGCCCCCCATGAAAAGGAAACAAGGGAGCGGGGGCGGAAACCCCACCCCGTCACCAGCAGGGAGGGCGAAGGAACGGTGGCCGGGGCAATGCCGCCGGCCCCCGTGCCCCACAAGAATGCAAGCAGCAGGATCCCAGGGAACGCTGCGGCGTCACGGGCGTCCAGCCCCGAGGCCGTGGCGAGCACAGCGAGTAAGGGGAGGGAGGGGTGGTCAGGCAGAGCCTTACTGGCACGGGATGCAGCGGCGAAGGCCCAGAGAGGGCCGGAGCAGGAGGCAGCCACCCCGAGCGACATCAGTGGGAGTGAAGGTAAGGGAAGCCCCAGTGCAGGACAGCCCGCACCGGGCCACAGACCCGGCGCGAGGGCCAGGAGGCGCACCCAAGCGGCACGCTTGGCTGTAGGGGAGGGCGGACTGGGCGGACCCAGAAATAGCACCAAAGACTCAGCATCTGCAGATAAGAAGGGGGGCGGGGAGAAGGGGGGGTGGAGGTAGCACAAGGGAGGTGATGGGAAGGGAGAGAATAAAAGAAAGGCATCCAAAAGGGGCCGAGGAGGAAAGGCCTGTGTGTGGATGAGTCTGAGTGCCCAGAGAGAGAGAGCTAAAGAATCCCACCAGGAGGCACCAGGGTGTGGGAGCTGTGACTTAACTCTCCCCACCCGTGCCATATCTGAGGCCCTGGCTGCCTGGGGCGGGCAGGGGCGAAGTGGCAACGTCGGGCATGGCCAGCGAGTCAGGGGACAGCGAGGACAGCTCGAGTGACTCGTGCAACAGTATAACAAACTTTAATAACAGCATAAAACCCCTCAACAGTACAAAAAGCCCCCCACCCACAAGCAGCGAACATAATGAGCTGGATGACATCCCTGGCTCTACTCTCCCAGCACCACTGTGTGCGGCCTATACAGCGGACGCCACATCTCGCATAACTGGCAGTCCTCTGTCTCCTATGGCCATGTCTCACCATCTCCCACTGACGCCACAGTTCTTGGCTTCGCTGGACCAGGACCTGCACAGCCCCACATGCAGCCAGGATGGCTGTCCCCACAAGCTCGCCCTCTGTTTCCATGGTCACCTGTGGGGACTGCGTCCCAGTCACCCTGTCATCTGGGGACTGCTGTCTGCGGTACCGCTGCGGCTGTGAATGGCGGTGCAGAGCTCCCATTTGTGCGCATGCTCACAGGTCTACGCAATTGCTTCTCTGCGTATGTGCATCTCAGACACCGACAACAACAAAAATACAGAAACACATTTGCGTCGTCAGCAGCCACCCGTGTGATTGCCCCACACCGTTTCTTTCCCCCCCTTGACACGCTGAGACGACACTGTGTGATTGTGCAATGACGCTCACCCTGCGATTCCTTGGAGTACCATGGGATCGCGCTAAAGCACCGCTTTTTGCGCCGTCGCAAAAAAGGTACAATCACCATCTGTTTTATCTCGCTCATGTGGCCGCGACCTAGTATAATGGTGTCAATTGTAGTTCTTACAAAAATTCAAAATGGTAACTGCATCAAACATGTTAAGGCTGACAACCAGAACTGCAAAAAGCAAAGCTGCAACAACCTGGCCTTATAGAATTGAGTAAAGCAAAGTGAATTTCCCTGGAAGTTGTATTAGTGTTAAAGTTAGGGATGCCAGCCTCCAGGTGGCCTGGAGATCCCCGGGAATTACAGCTTGTCTCCAGACTACAAAGATCTGTTCCCCTTAAAGAAATGCATGCTTTGGCGGGTAAACACTATGGCATTGTGCCACACTGAGGTCCCTCTTCTCCCCAGGCTCCACCTCCAAATCTCCAGGAGTTTCTCAATCTGCAGCTGGTGACCCTACCCCCCACTGGTGGCCGGGGGAGGGGGGACCTGGCAACCCTAAAGTTCACAGCATGAGTAATCTGGATATCCTGGATACTCTGGACACTACAGGAAGAGGAGTGCAAGTATATCTATTCCCTATGTAAAGGGTAAATTGCTGATATGAACACAGCTTGCCACAGCAACATTTGAAACTCCCAGACTGAGAAGAGCTTTAAAGGTTAAGCAGTAAGCCTCCTCCCAAAGTCAAAGTCCTTCATTAAGTACAAAGCCATGCTAGCAAAAAATTAACAAGGAGGCAGAAAAATGAAGTGTCGTTGAAGGAACACATGCTTGGTCCAAAGGCAGTCCAGCAGATGCCAGAGCTGCTGTAGCTGATTCCACATTAGTCACAGTACCAGCTGAATCAATTCCAGGTGGACACAGAGTTCTAGCGGGATTTGCTGCAGCAGCTCCTGTCTGCAAATGGAACTGAAATGATCAACGATAAGTCGCCATTTTGTGCAGAATGCAACAGAACCTTCTGCCACTGTATCATCCAGCTCTTTAATAGCTCTCATAAACTGAGGAGCAGGGCTGAACGAATGAGCCAGCTTCTGCTTTAAACTATACTTATTTTTTGTTCAAAACACACCTCCCCATTTTAGAAAAAAATATATTGCCCTGTTATACCATAAAAATATGTAGAACCATGAGAAAAGGAGGGATATATAGGTTTTAATAAATAAATATTATAATCCACAGTGTTTCATACCCTTGATCTTCCTGAGCAGTTTGAGTCTTTGCTTCAAGTGTTTGGTCATTGGTTATAATAGGCAGGGGAGGAAGTGGGGAAGATCTTGCTAACTGGCTAGCAGCAGTAGAGGAAGATGTGGCTGAGTTTGTTTTTCTTCTTCCCATAGGTAATGAAGGCCTTGGTGAGACCTGGGGCACAGGCTCTTGGCCTGAGGGGTACAGTGAAGAGCTGGCAGCCTGGCTGCAGAGAGGGAAGGAGGAACAAACAAATGAATGAACAAAAGATCCAGTGAAGGATCTAATGAAGGATCCAACAAATGAAGACTTGCTCCACAATAAGATTTTTGTTGTCTGTTGCCTGTTTTGTCTGTTTTGTTGCATTTTTAAACTTTATTTTGCATTGTAAGCTACTCCAGGCCCCCACTGGGGAGAAAAGCAGGGAATAAACAAACAAATAAACAAACAAACCGATTGACATTTCTCTGAAAAATCATGAGAATTTAATATACCATGTGAATTTAATTGCTCACATAATAATCTGTTCTATCAGTACCCAAACAGTTTTGACACCGACTTGTCAGCAAACAAAATATAGCAAACACAGGTCTATTTAGGATTATCCCCCAGTTGTCATTCTGAATTGAGCACTTTTTGTGTAAATGTAACTGGGGATAACAGGAGGAGAATTTGATCCACACCTTTCTGGAGATGGGACAAACAAATAGACAGTAAGGAATGTCCTTGATTTTCCTTTCACAACTGGTACAATAATTTAAACAGAAAGGGAAATTTCTGTATCATCACTACATTTATTTACTTACAATATGTTGACCCTACCACTCAGCACAACACCTTATGAAAAGGTTTCTAGCACAGCAACCAACAATATCAATAAAGCCTTAACAATAAAACTAAAAAATATATATAATGAAGGATAAAACACAGAAAATAATAACATCAACCAGCAATAAAGTTTCCTTTAAAGCAGCAAATTAGAAAGAGTGACCATCCTTATTAATGAAGATCCTCCAGCAAGGGGAGGGAAAGCATGGGAGAACAAGAATGTTTTATCTGGTACATCTCTGTGGGAAAGGAGCTGGACCATCACTGCACCACCACAACAGAAAAGGCCCTGTTCTTAGTGTTCTCTTACCTAACTTCTGAAGCTGGGGGCACACAGGGATTCAGATACTGATCTCGACTGTCTTAATATTGAAGCAGACAGTCCATTAGCTACCTTCGTCCCAAATCATTTAGGGGGGTTCCCATCTAATGTTGCTGAGGATGTTTCTGAAAATGAAGGAGAAGGAACGTTCTTCTTAATTGAATTTGGTTTGAATTGTCGAGATACTTTTCAAAACCTCAAAGACCAAAACAACCCTGAAATGGGCCCTGCCCCCTGCTCTTGTCATTTACTGACAGAAATCAAGGCTTGAAGGCTGGCAATGCTTTTTGGTTGCCTAGGAACATCTACCACGACCACTGAGAGGGCATTCATTACATGCATTGCTTCTATTATTGGGGAGGCTAACCTTCCAGTGTACTTTTTTTTTAAGATTTCAGGTTTTCCTGCAAACCTAGGCTCTTTTCAGGTTTGTAGAAAGATCTGTCTTGTCTGCACATGACCCCTGTGACAGACCATCATGGGTTAATGCCTAACAGAGTCTGAGAACCTTTGAATGACAGGCTGTATGCCCATAATTCTGTTGAAAGAGTCAATTAAGGAATAACAGTTGGGAACTGACAGTTGAAGAAGAGGCAGTTAAGCACTGACTGTGGACTGGGAAGGAGGCTAAGAGAGTGAGTGGATCAAGGAGGATCCTCATTCATGCGAAAAAAGGAAAATAGCCTCTAGTAAAAAGAAGTGATCCCTGCCCAGTTAAGAAGGGAAATAGCTTCTAGAAAAGAGGAGTGATCCTCTTATAAAGAAGGATTTGGGGAACTTGGTTGAAAGGGACCGCCTTTCCCTATATGTGCCCCAGAGAGCAATAAGGTCAGGGGTGCAACATCACCTGACTCTCCCTGGCCCGAAAGCTGCCAGGTTAGCCATCACAAGATCTAGAGCCTTTTCAGTGGTGGCCCCATACTGGCAGAACGAGCTCTCCAAGGATATCAGGGCTCTGCAGGATCTTTTACAGTTCTGCAAGGCCTGCAAAACAGAGCTCTTCCACCAGGCTTTTGATTAGGAGCTGCCACCAATGAATGGGACAACTGACAACCTGTCACAGAAACATCTTCTACCCTAGTACATACCAGTTGGATATTGCCCACTGCTACCAGAAAATACACTGAATGCCACCATCATTTGTACTGTACTGTTGTACTGTTTTTAGCAGCACTTATGCTGTATATTCTATTATTGTACTGGATAATTTTAATGTTTTATTATGTTTTATATTTCAATTGTATGTACACCACCTTGAGCCAATTCGTCCGGCAAGGCGGGATATAAATGGAAACAAATAAATAATAAATAAATAATGTTCCTGCCTTCTAAATTTTACATGTCAGTACAACTCAGAAACCTATGCTTGAGTATTCAAGCAGAATCTGAAAAGAAAGCCTCCTCAAAGTTTTAAAGACCTTGTTGAACAGCAGAAACACTTACTTGTTGGCAACAAATTATTTTTTATAGGTAACTCTATAAAGTTACCTCAGTTTTATTATCAGTTCATCTCATACATCCTAGACCTTATTCCACCTGACCTTTTCTCCTCCAAGATAGTAATATACTGGAAAACATGAGAAAACACAAAAGTACAGAATTATAAGTAAAAGATTTATATTACAACGCAGTGTTCCCTCTAAGCTGTGTTAGTGTGAGCTAGCTCAGTTTTTTAGTCTCCAGCTCACACATTTTTGTCTTAGCTAGAGCAAACTAATTTATGCAGTAGCTCACAACTTTAATGCCAGTAGCTCACAAAGTAAAATTGTTGCTCACAAGACTCCACAGCTTAGAGGGAGCACTGATTACAAGGTAATACCATTAAATGCCATAGACAGAAATTTTGCAACTGCAAGAGTCACATTTGGGTCAGTATCAGCTAATAGTTTATGTGGCTGAACAGGCCTGCTCTGGCCTGCAGGCCCTATTCCACCCTGCCCTCCAAGGTCCTGCCAACACCTGGAGAAGCTTTTATCTCACTCTGGTAACCCCCTGCCACCACGTGACCTTTGCAGGAATTTCCCACTGGGAGGGTCAGGGCTCCCAGCTTCCCTTCCAAGTCCTGAGGCTTTGCCTCAGTGTCTCCTGCTGCCCAGCACCTGGTCACCATGGGAATAGGTTACTGCCTTGCACACCCTTGGAGGAGTAGCCACTTGCCAACTGCCTGCCTTCCCCTGGCGCCCCTTTTAAAATAGTGTGTCCAAGACAGTTGGGGTCTATGTGATACAGAGAACCACTGCCAGCATCTTAAGTTATAAAGTATTTATTAAAAAGAAAATGTTTACAAGTATAGTTTTAGCGCAGCACCAGACTAAGCAAGGCATTTAGTCTTGCCTTAGAGAATAATATTCTATATTTGAGATCTGCTAAAAACTTACAGAAAGCAGTTAGAGTCTTTGGAGTTAAAATACCTAAATAATATAGGGAATATACCCTTGGGCTCTACAGCCAAGCCATAGATATACACTAGTAGATCGGACAGTGAATGTATAAAGGAGGTTAAACAAGATTTGTACTTGTCATTAACCTTGGCTAAGGTCAGTGGTATGCCATATAATAATGAAGGAACTACCTTTGCCTGAAAAGCCCGGATAGAGGCAGGTACATAGTTACCTCCTGAATCTCAGGAGAACTGACGAATGTACTGATGCTAACATTAACAGCAGTAATATGACTTATCCAGGACAAATTATAAGAAAAAAGGACACGGAGATAGCGGAAGCTGTTCATCTGATAAATCAAATGGCCATTCATAAACTAAGATAAATGGCGAGGTGGAGCATCTTTACCGAAAACAACTTTAGTCTTTTGATAATTTATATCTAAGGACTCCTGAGAGCAATAAAATGCAAAAGCATTCAATAAAAATCTTAAGCCAACACAAGACTGGGATAACAGCCCAGCATCATCGGCATAAAACAGACTTGAGACAGGTCTTTGGGACAGGTGAGGTGGATGGAAAAATTCATCAGAAAGGTGACTATCGATGTAATTTATATACAGGTTAAAGAGAAGGAGAGCAAAAGGTAGCCTTGATGAACACCTCTATTTACTTTTATCTCTTTGGTCAATTGACCATTATTTCCACAACTCACCTGTGCAGTATTATTTTGATATAATATATGGATTAGCCAAAGGAGCTGACGATCCATAAAGGTCATTGCTAATTTTCCCCACAATCTAGCATGGGGAATACAATCAAAGGCCTTTTTTAAATCGATAAAAGCTACATAATGAACAAAGACAGTTTCTTTTGTTTGGCCATAATTTAAGTTTAGTAACTATTTGTTACAATAAATCCCCAAAACGGCTTCTCTCCAAGGAGTAAGAAGTTCCAGGAGAGCTTATTGATTTAGCTTTGGAGGAGAAAATGCTGAAGAGGTCTGCTGTTCTGTGTTACACTGTGATTATTTTCAGCGTATCAGGTTGAACAGGTGGGAAGCAAGTGAGCATGCAGGTAGCCACTGCTAGTTCCAAAGTTGCTATAGTCACACAAAGCAGCAGCAGTGCCCCCCAAACCCAGTTTCTGTAGCCAGCAACAGAGCCTAAAACTTCTCTCTTTTTAGACAGGTAGGAGTGACACATTCCATTCCAAGAGTTTTAAGACACAGCCAACAGGTTCACAGCCATAATGAATGAATTTATACCAATTATTAACTATTGTCCAAATACCATCAGTGATGATGGAAGCCATTTGGAAAGGAGCGAATGTCAAGCTTGGGCCTCACTTGCCATAGAATGCTGTCTAGCCAAACTCATGGTCTGTTGCATTAGGGGTTAACTATTTTATCAGAAATGCTTATTCCACTGTTTTCATCTACATGTATTCCGGGGCCAAATACTTAACTGCTGTTTCTCTGCTAGGATGTGGGGGGGGGGGATGGATGTGTGTGTGTATGTCTGCTTAGCTTGCATAGCTTGTAGCAGTCTGCAAGACCCTGGGAAGTGTATGATCTCAACATCCAGCATGACCTTGTAACATGGGGAGCTTCTAGATAAACCATTAGTCTGCAGGTGCTGCAGGGGTGGCCACAAGGGCAGGCTTAGGTCTTTGGCAGGCTGAATGAGAAGATTGATTGGGTGGTTGGCATTGGGGGGAATGTCCTGCTTTTAGTTTAGGGTTCAGATCTGCCATCTGGAGGCCAGTTCCGACACAGAATCTGTCTATGCTTGGAATCTCTCTACCTCTCAATAAACAAATATTGCTGCACAAGAGTGTTGTGAGAGTGATTGCTTGACAGAGAAATGCTGGACTACAAATTTCTCCAGTGCAGAAATCCTACAGCCATTATAATCTGAGCCAAATTATCCAAAGAAGACTGGCAAAAAAAATGAAACCTCATCATAACTTTGCATGGATCGTGTCTGTAAGCAATAACACTTTTTAAGTATGCCTGGAATTTCCATTACTGCTACAAGCTCTGGGAACTGCAGCTTCAAAAAAAAATCAGGGGAGCTCCCCAGGGCTGAACTTCTCTGAGCTGTGGAGAACTCCCGAATTTCTCCAAGAAATCTTGAAATGGCCAAACTGATTTCAAATTGAGATGGACAAATTTCACTTATTACTAACCTGGGCCAGCTTCAGGTGCTAATACAACTTCATTAAAATGCACCAGTGATCTATTCTTAGCCTGCAAGATTCAAGTCCAGAAGTGCCACAGAAACCAATGAGATTTTCAGGTTATAAGCTTGTGAAAATCAACATTCCCTCCATCAGATACTAGTCAGACTAGAGATCTCTGAGTCTTTATATCTCCCCTCTGCTCTAATCAAGCTGATTACAATATGCATTTTACCTCTGCATTCTGAGCTCCTTCTATGAAACATACCTCCCATTTTCTGACTTGGATATAAGGACTCAGAGATCTCCCATTCCAACTTGTATCTGATGAAGGGAGCATTGACTCTCAAAAGGCCATACCCCAAAAATCTTGTTGGTCTCTAAAGAGCTACTGGACTTTACTCTAGCTGTGCTATTGCAGACTAACACAGCTAGCCTCTGAAACTATCTTAACCTGCAGCACCATCTTCTTTTCTCCCTCCTCCCTACGGCTCCTGTTGCCTGCTTACCCCTAGACTGTGGTGCAGACCTTTGGTTACATGGTTATTTTTTAGATCAGTTATAAAAATTGTGGCAATTTTGTCTACGGTTTTAACTTTAAAATCACACCTGAGGAATGGACATCTTCTACCCCAAAATGTGGGGGGAATGTCTTATATTTGGAAGAGTGGGGAGAGCCTATAGCCTATAGCCAAGCTGGCTGTTGCTGTGGGCATTCAAAATAACATCTTTTCTATACTTTAAAGGGACATTATGTTCAATGGGAAGTAGATCTGGCATCTGACCTCCAGAAACCAGGTCAACTGTCCACTACACTATTCAGAGCAACCCCTGCTGTTTGGTGGCACATGTGCCCTTTAAATTTTAAAGAGCCATTAGAAATTTTAAAGAGCCAGGGCTATCCCCATAGAAAATAATAGCCTTTTAAAATTTAAAGGACACATGCACCACCAAACAGCTTTTTTCTAGGGCACACTTCCTCACTTCCTCCCTCCCCTTACTCCTTCTGGTTCTGTGCAGGGGGAAGGGGGGGAATAGTAAAAAATAATGGGCCTGAAATGTCAGGATTCAAAATAGTACCCAAAACAGAATCTTGAACTGATGTCAACACTCCCAAAAATTCAAGATAACAAAAAGCATGCCTTCCCCAAAATGAAACTAATATGAATGTTTGAAATGCACACCCTTAGACTGTGGTGCAGGTTTTTGGTTACATTGTTTTATTTTTAGATTAGTTATAAAAATTGTGGCAACTTTGTCTAAGGTTTTAGCTTTAAAATCATACTTGAGAAATGGGCACTTTCCTCATTTTCTTCCACCCTGAAGTGTGTGTGGGGGGGGATGTCTTACATTTGATGGCCATAGGCACAGGTGGCTTTAAAATGAAATTAGGTGTAGTGGCCAAGTTTGCAGATGACACAAAATTATTCAGGATGGTGAAAACCAAGGCTGACTGTGAAGAACTCCAAGAGGACCTCCACGAACTGTGTCAGTGTTGCTAAGTGTAAGGTGATGCACACTGGGACAAAAAAATCCCAACTTCAAGTATAGGCTAATGGGGTCAGAACTTGCTGAGACAAAGAGGGAAAAAGTTTTTGGGATCGTAGTGGATAGCTCAATGAAAGTGTCAACCCAGTGTGCTGCACTGGTGAAAAAGGCCAACTCGATGTTAGGGATTATTAGGAAAGGGACTGAGAGTAAAACAGCCAATATTGCAATGCCCCTGTATAGATCTATGGTGCAGCCTCATTTGGAATATTGTGTACAGTCCTGATCCTCAAAGAGGATCTCAAAGAGGACATTGCAGAGCTGGGGAAATTACAGAAGAGAACAACCCAGATGATTAGGGAGTTGGAGCACCTTCCCTTTGAGGAAAGGCTGAAGAGTCTAGGACTTTTCAGGTTAGAAAAGAGACAGTTAAGGGGGGGATGTGATAGAGATTTATAAAATTATGCATGGGGTGGAGAGAGTTGACAAAGGTAAAATTTTCTCCCTCTCCCAAAAGACTAGAACTCAAGGGCATCCACCAGTAGCTACAGTGGGGCATGTTGGGGCCAGGCCCCCCAATTTACAGCCCATGCCTCCCGACTCCCCATTCAGCTGTTTTGTGTGTGTGTGTGTTTGCCACAGCCACACTTTGCCAAGCTGTCACCCTGCCCTGCCAGAACCTTTACTTCTTACCTCTCTCTCTTTCGTCGCTCCTAACAGAGCCTGGGTGTGTGTATGTGGGTGCCCCCCAACTTATTTAAATGCTCCCTGATGTTAAAAATCCTGGCTATGGCCCTGGCATCCAATGAAGCTGATGGGAAATAGGTTCAGGACAGACAAAAGGAAATACTACTTTACACAGAGAGTGATTAAAATGTAGAATTTTCTGCCAGAGGATGTAGTGATGGCCTCAGGGATAAATAGCTTTAAAGGGGGGTTAGATAGATTCATGGAGGATAAGTCTATCAATGGCTACTGGCCATGGTGACTGAGGGAAACCTTCACATTAAGACGCAGTAAACTTCTGAATCCCAGAGCCAGGAGGCAACATCAGGGGGAAGGCCTTGGCCTCTATGCCCTGTTATTGGCTGTCCAGAGGAACTGATTGGCTACTGTGTGAGACAGGATGCTGGACTAGATGGACCATTGGTCTGATCCAGCAGTGCTCTTCTTTTGTTCCACCATCATCGTGATGAGCTTGGCCATTATTCATCAGTTTTAGAATGAGAGGGTAGCAAAGGGGGATATGGAGATTATAACAGCTATAACAAGTATGTACCAGATGTTAATTTCTTATTGTAATAATTTTATTGAAAACTTAATTAAAATAATGGATATGGGAACAAGGATTTTCTTTTCAGCTTTGGTGGTCTAGCAGTTCTCTGGCAGTTCTCTGGCAAACTTCTAATCTTTGGGGCGTTTTAACTTTTTGTCACTGGTATGTGATTTTTACTGGCTGCTCCTGAATATTCCTCCTTGGTCTGTCTTATTATACCATTATATTTAAGTTGTCAGAAATGCAGGTTCTCTCCAGGTTTTTCTCATTAAATTATTTTTTCCCATATTTAAAAGATACTTTCATTTTAATGACTTTCTTTAACATTTCTGTGCAGCTGTTCTTTTCAATGTCTTCTTATGTTTTCCATTAAAAAAAAATAATATAGACTATTGATTTACTTTTTTGAGAAGTACATTCAGCCCATATTTGCATAGATATGTTTCTGGCTTCCAGTGGAAATCTTCCTTCATCCAATCCAAGAACTTTTGATATGAGAAGGGGAATATCCCACACACCTGTGCCATTTGCAGACTTACATTCTTAACTACCACTCAAAATCCAATGCTTAATTCTAATGTATGAAGAGAGAACTTTCAGCGGTCAATATTCTGATTTGGCTTGCCCTGAAGTACAATACCCTGAAGTATTAAGGAAACCTTCATTTTTCACATTTTGACCGCTAACCAAAAAAGCATCCAATTTTACAGTTTAATCAACCTGGCTTAGAAAACATATATGCTGAATATTAACAGAACAGGAAGAACTTTACCCATTTCAGTTACTCTTCTCCCCATTTGCAGACAGAGATTTGTTAATGCCCCATGTGTAGACCATTCTAATAGTAATTGTGTGTTGGGCTGCACAAGAGCTTTGTAGATGATGTAAAAGTACCTTCAGCTGCGGTCTTCTCTTCCCCTTAAAATTGTGCGATGTTGGTTCCACGGGCCCTCAGGAATATCACTAGGGTTGCAAGGTTGACTGACCCTGCCAGCAGGGGATGGGAGACAGCTTTCCAAAAGTGGGGTGGGTGCAGCGACATCACTGATGTGATGACATCACACAGAAGTGATGTCATAATGCCAGGGACATTGTGTGGCGTTGCTCTAGCATTTGGTGTAAAACTCTATGGTAACCACATGTTACCAGCCAACTGGCCAGCAGCAGGCTGAAGCCTCGAAAATTGGGGGAAACCACCTGCCCCGAGTGGCAGTCTGGCAATCCTAAATATCATACAGGTCAAAGTGGGAGGAGCTGCAGTGAGAGAGGAGATTTTCCTCACTATCTTATATGGGTAGAACTGTCTACTACAAGCAGACATTTAGGATAATGCCCCTGTATAGATGTATGGTGCAACTGTATTTAGAGTACTGTGTGAAGTTCTGGTCACTATATCTCAAAAAGGACATACAGGGCTGGAAAAAGTACAGACAAGGGCAACCAAGATTATTAGGGGAGGTGGAGCACCTTCCCTTTGAGGAAAGGCTAATAAATCTAGGACTTTTCTTTTTAGAAAAAAAGATGACTGAGGGGAGACATCATGGAGGTTTATAAAATTATGCATAGGGTAAAGAGAACAGACAGAGAGAACTCCCCCCCCCCCCTAAACACTAGAATTCAGGGGCACCCAATGAAACTGATTGGCAGTAGATTCAGAATGAACAAAAGGAAATACTTCTTTACTTAATTAGTGATTAACACATGGAATTAGCTGCCAGAGGATGTCGTGGAGGCCACAGACATAGATAGCTTTAAAAGGAGATTAAACAGATTCATAGAGAATAGGTTTATCAGTGGCTACTAGCCATGGTGACTAAAGGGATTCTCCATATTCAGAGACTATAAACCTCCAAATTGCAGTGCTAGGAGACAACATCAGAAGAAGCCTTGGCCTCTATGCCCTGTAATTGAAGAACTGACTTATTACTAGGGATGGGCATGAACTGGCTCACAGACTAAAGTTTGTGATTAATTTTGGGCTGTTCGTGCTTCACAAAGTCAAGTTCATGGCAGATCACCTGGCACAAACTTTCCATGAACTTTCAAGCTGTGGAGGTTTGTGCCAGTTCTTCAGCGGAGACATAGGTTCCCTAGAGGATCCTAGGCACTAGATTGGTGGCAAGTTACAATCCGGCCAGCTATTGTTCTTCCTGACCCAAGCTCAGGTTGCTGGCCTGGCCATGTGAGTTGGCCACGTGGTGGTCACCATTGCAGGGAGCACGTGGTGACTGCCATTGCATACATTACACCCTCCAAGTTTGGTGTCTGTCCACCTGTCAGTAGTCATTTTGTCAGGCACAGTTTCAGTAGGTTCAGGAGTGCATAGAACGGAACCTGTGCAAGCTAGAAGACACCAAACTCACAGGCAGTCATTTCCCCAGAAAGCACTTTCATGGGGGCACCTTCTTTGATTGGTCATAACTCGGGCCCCATAAATCCAATCCTCACCAAAATTAGAGGGCAGGTAGACAAGAGTCAGCTGGAGATCCTTGCAACTTTGGTGTCTCTAGCATGCCAGGGGAGCATTCTACTGCCTCACGAACCTCATGAACCAAACCAGTTCACGATACAGCTAAAAATCCATAACAGATCATGATTCATGAACAAGGCACATCACAAACCCTGGACCCAAAGAAGAGGAACTAGCTTTAAAAGGGTTCCAGAAAGTAATAATGCAGGACCTTGCAAGTCAGGGTACCAGGGTGAATCTCAATGGGGATATCCCAAAATAGAATTATGAAGAGTGAGAGAGTGATTTTAAACACAAGCAAATAGCTTTATACTATACAAATTAAATTAAAAAGTAAAAAATTTAAAGAATCTACACTAAACACCTGAGAACTAATTCCCTAAGTATCACACACACACACATTCCAGCAAGGGGGCACACTTATAAACGGTAGAACAGAGACAATTGGGAAGTTTTAGGGAAGGGACATATAACCTTAAGTTCAGGGTTTAAGGTCTGAGAGGTCCTGGGTCAGACATAGCTGAGATCAAGGAGCATAGTAAAAAAAAAGGAGTCTGCAAAGCAGTGATAGGGTTGTTCAGGTAGTGAGAGAACCTGGCACACTTTCCACAGACTTGGGATGGCCTTTTTATAGGGAAGGGTCCCATAGCTAGACATGGGAACCCACTTTCCCAGGAACCTGATTGGTGCAAGATAAGAAGCTTGAATCTGACTGCACAGGTAAATTAGTAGGGAGCTACCTAACATTCCAAGGTGGGTTGATCGTTGGACAGTTTTAGCATATTGACAAAGAACTGGACCTGAATGATAGGCTTAAATGTCCTCTTGATGGCCTATCCTGGATGGATCTGCCTTTATCAATGGCTGGATTAGGTTAGCGATATTTAAGAGTTGCCCAGTTGTCTACAATGTTTCACATTGCCTTGATGAAGTATCCCTTGGAATAAGGGATATGATTGTATTAGGCATGCCTTATAGTCAGGGCTCTTTTTGTAGAAAAAGCCCAGCAGGAACTCATTAGCATATTAGGCCACACCCCTGACAGCACAGCTCATTAACATATTAGGCCACACCCGATGTTACCAGAAGTGTGGTCATCCAGCCACATCCACCTTTTGCTTCTTATTCAGTTTACCTTGCTGTCAAAACAGTTTGACAAAACCAATAAAAACATTATTTTTTGTCCCATCAATACAAAATCTTGCCTGAACCAATATCTTATGTCCAACAATTATTCCCACACTGGATTGGAATCAATTCCTAAAGGTTAGGTTCCCACAGAAATCAGGTTGCCTTCCTGCAGAACTAGTATGCTGAATATGATTTTTTATGGTTGCCAACCTACAGGTGGGGTCAGGAGATCTCCTGGAATTACAACTGAGCTCCAAATTACAGAGATCAGGTCAATGGCTGCTTTGGAAAGTGAAGTCCATGGCATTATGCCTTGCTTACGTCCCTCCTTCCCCTAAACCCCACCTTCCACTCCCAAATCTCCAGGGATTTCCTCAGCCTGGAGTTGGCAACCCTAGTTCACTGGCAGAACAACACTAGGAGCCAGTTTGGTGTAGTGATTAAGTGTGCGGACTCTAATCTGGGAGAACCGGGTTTGATTCCCCACTCCCCCCCTTGCACCTGCTGGATGACCTTGGGCAAGCCATAGCTCTGTACCAGCTGTTGTCTCAGAGCTCTCTCAGCCCCACCTACCTCACAGGGTGTCTTTTGTGGGGAGGGGAAGGGAAAGGAGTTTGTAAGATGCTCTGAGACTCCTTGGGTAGTGAAGGGCGGGGTATAAATACAATCTCTTCTTCTTCTAGGTTTGTGGATGCACTGGAAGGGAGTAGTTTGTGGACTATTTTATTCAAGGTACAAAATTTTATTCAAGGTATAAGATTTCATGTGCCACCCACACTTCTTCAGATGGAAGAAGTGTGCATGCACACAAAAGCTTATACCTTGGATGAAACTTTGGACTCCAACTTTGTTCTGCTGCTTCAGACCAACACGGCTACCCACCTGAATTATTACACTGTAATACTTTTTACAAGCAATTATGTACCAGTGGAGTGGTCACCATGCAGAGTCTGTCCCACAGGTAAAATTATCCTGTGAACAGGTGGTCTTTACCACATAAAAGTATCACTACCATCACAAGATCACCAATCGTTGGAAGTCAACTCCTCAGAAGCAGAAATCTCTCTTTTTAGGAGGTTTAAGAACATCAACTTTGCTGGCCCATTAAAGGCAGATGTCAGCCCAGTGGCAGAAGAGGGACAATCATCTTCATCAGACACTCTGCCCACTTTTTAAATTTCACAAAATAGGTAATCTCCAAAGTGCTGCTGACCATGCTCATTTTTAGTTACATCTCTGTTTCTCTGCAGATGTCCCCCAAAGTCCCCCATGCAACAGTCAAGTGTTCTGCCAACACACACAACAATGAAGCTACTTTTTCAGATGTTTTCTCTTGCATGGCAGTAAGTACCAAACCACTTTAATACAGACTTTAGACACACATATATTTGCAAGCCATTCCCAACAAGACACAACAATAAACTCAGGCTTCAAACATACTTTTCTTAAGCAGAAGATGCCATGAGAAAATGAGAGAGATGCTCAAAAATTAAAGATATTATCAAAAGCAGCACTTCCTGGGCTTTCTGCTTTTTTACATCCCGCCCCCCTTTTCAATATTTTTTTTATAAAAACACAAAGAACAAAATGAAACAGAAAGAAGGAAGAGAGAGAGAGAGGTGGGGGGGGGGAGAGAGAGAGAGAGAGAGAGAGAGAGAGAGAAAGAAAGAAAGAAAGAAAGAAAGAAAGAAAGAAAGAAAGAAAGAAAGAAAGAAAGAAAGAAAGAAAGAAAGAAAGAAAGAGAAAGAAAGTAAGAGAAAGAAAGAAAGAAAGAAATGTAGGGGAGAGAGAGAAAAGGAAGGAAGGAAGGAAGGAAAGAGAGAGAGAGAGATAGGAAGGAAGGAAGGAAGGTGGAAGAGAGAGAAAGAGAAAGGAAGGGGGAGGGAGAGAGAGAAAGAGAGAGAAAGAAAGGAAGGAAGGAAGGTGGGGACAGAGAGAGAGAGAGAAAGACAGACAGACAGATAGATAGATGACAGACAGACAGACAGACAGACAGACAGACACAGATAGATAGATAGATAGATAGATAGATAGATAGATAGATAGATAGATAGATAGATAGATAGATAGATAGATGAGAGGAAGGAAGGAAGGAAGGAAGGAAGGAAGGAAGGAAGGAAGGAAGGAAGGAAGGAAGGTGGAGGGGAGAGAGAGAGAGAAAGGAAGGGGAGGGAGAGAGAGAAAGAGAAAGAACGAAAGAAAGGTGGGGACAGAGAGAGAGAAAGACAGACAGACAGAAAGAAAGAAAGACAGACAGAAAGAAAGGTGGGGGGGAGAGAGAAAGAAGGAAAAGAGAGGGGGGAGGCACTTACTGGAGCAGGGAGAGCAACGCAACGTGCAAAGAGCCTAACCCCATGCAAAGAGTGCAAAGAGCCTAGCCCCATGCTTAATCTATGTGCGGGGCTTTCTCCTGCTGGCTCTCTGTACTTAAAGGGAAAGCGCCGGGTGGGGTTTTTTCCTGCCAGCTCTCTGCAGGAACTTTTTCTTTAAGTGTAAACAGCTCAGGCCCTGCAGGGAGGGGGCGAGGCAGGCTCGGATGCCAGCCGGAACGGTGTTCCGGTGCATTCCTGCTGAAAAACAGCCCTGCTTATAGTTGTGCAGACACCTCTGGGGCATGTCAGGATATTGGGTGATTGTCTTAGCACTGAAAGGTGTGTTTTTTTTTTGTTATTGAGGACAATATGCCACTGAGCTGGGGGAGATTGCACTTAATTAGCTTCTAATTCCAGCAAACCCTTCCGTCTTCTTTCCTGAGATTTTCCAATGTCATGGCTATACCCAGGGAACTTTATGAGACTAAACAAGTTTTAGATCCCCTGGCACTTAGGCTGTAAAAAGGGATGCCTATTTAAATGACTAAGTCCCAACTAAAAGGGGGCCTTCTATCCAAGGGAGTCTCAGCTGGAGGGGGGAACAGGGTTCTCACAGGTTGGCCACAGTGTGAGACAGGGTGCTGGATTAGAAAATGTAAGAAGATTCCTGCTGGGCTCCCAGACTGGCTCCCAGCTTTAAAATCTACTTGATTAAAGAAATCCACCACTGGAGTATAGACTCTCTGGGAAAGAACTGTGTCACTTTGTGTATTGTTAGAGATCCTGAATGTTAAGTAGAGGTGACAGCAATTATTGTGTGCAGCAATTTTAATCTTCTCACTGCATACTGGTGTGACATTTATTCCCCCAGTCTGTAGAAAGATAATTGATGTCACCCTTTATTATTGTGTGCATTTGTGTGGCATCTTTATTCTCGTTAACGTTTGATTTTCACTCTCACTGCAATAATAAGGATATCAGCAATCTGCTGATGAAATTCTTTAGATTGATATTTTTAAATTTAACAATATAAGCATATATGACTTTATATACTCTCTTTTTTGCAACAGCTCTAAGAAATATGCCAGTACAAATGGAGGCCCATGAGAAACTTGCGAGAGCAGCCATCCTGTTACCCCTGCCTTTGCTTCCTTCCCTGTCCCCCACTCTTCTCTTTCTCTCTCTCCCCCCCACCTCATCACTATTTCTTTGGTTCTCACTCCTCACAACACTTCTTTCTCTCTCCCAATGTCTGTCAGTCTTTCTCTCCTTCCCCTCAACAACCACTGTGATTGATTCTCTCTAACTCTTTCTATCTCTCTAGTTCAGGGGTGGCCAACCTGTGGCTCGGGAGCCACATGCAGCTCTTTCACACATATTGTGCGGCTCCTGGCAGGGTGGCTGGGGAAGCAAAGGAGAGGCATGCTTTTCCTTCCTTCCTTCCTTCCCTCCTCCCTCCCATCTATTTGCTTTCCTAGTTTCTCTCTCTCTCTCTCTCTCTTTCTTTCCACTTCTTTAATTCTTTCTTTCCATCTCTCTCTTTTTCTCTCTCTCTCTCAATATCATTAGCAAACAAGTAATATCATTATCAATAACCAGTTTTCCTCGTTTGTTTTTATTTTTGGCAGTTCCATTTAACGTTAATAAAAAGCAAATTTGCATATTTTTAAAAATAAAAACGTGTGTGTGATATTTGTTCCTGTCTTGCGGCTCTCAGACATCTGACGTTTATTCTATGTGGCTCTTACGTTAAGCAAGGTTGGCCACCCCTGCTCTAGTTCCTACTGTCATACTCTCTCACACATACACTTTCTCTCTCTCTTTCTCTGTGCTGCCTCCCATCATTCTTTCACTCTGTCTGCCTCCTTCTCTGGTGCCCCTACCTGCTGTTGACTATAATAGCTCCCCCACAAAACCACCGCCAGAGAGGTAGCAAATAAGGGCCTGGCTGCCAGCATCAATTCTTTGTTCCTCCATTCCCCAACCACCTGCCCTGCAGTTTCACATCCCCTCCTTCTTCAGCACAGGGTTTGGTTGCCTCTCCCTCCCCCCCATCTTCAGCATGAGGTTTAGCTGCCTCTCCCCCCAAGTTCTCAGCACAGTGCCTCACAGGTAGGGCAAGCTAATTCCCATGGTGGGACTGGCTTCTCTTCTGGCAGCAGTTACTCCTTCCCACCTTGCCCCCACCAGCTCTCCAGCCCACAACACCGTTGCTGCTGCATTGTCTGCACTTGCTGTCTTTGGGGGGATTTAACCCTTCCCCCTGCCAATTTATTTATTTTTCATTTCAGATTTTTTTCTGCAAACCTGGGGGGGGTGGTCTTCCAAGTTTGCAGAAATATCAATTTCTTTCTGTGTGCTTGTTTTCCTGGTAGATCAAAAATAGGTTCCTAGGGCTGACATTAGTATTCTGTACCAGCTGTCTCCCTCAGGTGGAGCCTTTCACCTGATTCATATGTCACTAGCACTGTGTGGCTGTTACTCCCCTTTGGCTAAATCCCAGGATGTTCTTGTCATATCAGGGAAGCTGAGAATTTGGGGCTGTCCCCTTGTTGTATCATATGCTTATTTTATGATCCCTTGAGGAAAAAGCACTTGTATTAGTTTCACTTTTCATTTCTTATGTTGGGTGTTGACAGTGGCTGGTAAATGGCCTAGCAGGGGTTAAAGCAGGCCTTTCCTCTGTTCCAAAAAAAAAAGTTCTGAACTTCTTTGGTGCCAGCCGTTGTGGAACTATTACAGCTCTAGAAACATTAGAATGGTGGGATAGATTACATTGGAAGTTCTCATCCACATTTCTCTGTGACTCTGGCCCAGTCTACACATGAATATGAATGAGGCAGGACTAACATGATGAACCTCTGAGGCTAGGATCGCCAGGCTATGACTGCCAGTGGGAGGTTTGGGGACAGAAACATGGGGAGGGGGCCTTGCCATCATGTGTGCTGTCGCATCACTTCTGCAGGCAGGGGCGTCAAGTTTTCAAAATCCTGGGAAGGGTGGGAGCTCTTCTGTGCGCGCGCACCATGTTCCCGCCACCGCCACCTCCCCCTGGCCTGACCTCTCCTGCTTCCGTCCCTCCCTCCATCTGTCCAGGGGCCAGCTGGGCATTTGCTTAGCTGGCCCCTGGAGGGACGGAGGGAGGGACGGAGCGGTCAGGCCGGGGGGGGGAGAGGCTCAGTCCCCCCCAGGAAATTTCAAGGGTGGCTCAAGCCCTCAAGCCCCCCCCCCCCCGTAGTTGACACCTATGTCTGCTGGAGAGTCATAGTGTAACTCTAGGAATTGCCAAAAAAAAATGGTTTTGCCATACACTTTCTGAAAGTGATGCGCTGTGGAAAAAAGCAAAAGCATACTAACTTGATCTGTATTTTCATGCTTGTTGCAGGGTAGCTTCCCTGCAAGAGCAAAGGAAACCTAAAGTGTCTTTAGTCAAAGTGTAAAACTGGCTCACCAGCTCTGAGTTGGAAAATACCTGGAGATTTTGGGGGTGGAGCCTGAGCAGTGGGTGTTGCCTTGTGACACACTTCCGGTGATGTCAGGCGGTGTGGTATATGCAAATGAGTTATGCTAATGAGCTCCTGCATCTCTTTTTTTTTTTTTTTTACAAAATGACCCCTGGTTGAGGGGATCTGGTTTTGAATACTGTCCTACAGAGCATGCTGCCTCATGGAACAGTAACCTTTGGGCAGGGAAGTCAGTCAATGTAGAAGAGCATTTTAAATAATGTGAGTCTTCATCTGCACTTTGAAATGCAGACACCCACGCACAAACGCACTTAGCAGTGTAGAAACTGCTTGTTTATGGCATGATTGTATAGTATTGGATACTGTATATAAATTAATGTGGGCATGGCAATTTTACATGAGTCTTTTCTTTTCTGTTAGGTTTCCATTTTGCGTGTGTCAGGGAGAAGAGATCCAATCACAGGGAAGCAACCACCATGAGAGAGAGATACAAATCACCCTTACTTTCAAGAACGCAGAAAGGGAAACAGATCCTTTAACAAAATCTTTAAAACTTTATCTGGAGTCCAGCTGAAGGAGTATGTAAATCATGATGCCTACAGGACTACCCCCAGGACCAGTTTCATGCTCATACAAGAAGTCCTGTGGGTCAAATAATTAGTCTTGTTTTCTGCATCACTGAGACTGCTGATTTGGGAAGTAAGAATAATCAAGCAGTTGATTTTGGTGCCATTGACTGATGCAAATTTGCCAAATCTGATCAGTGTTGCCATCCTCCAGGTGGGGCCTGGAGATCTCTTGGAATGATAACTGATCTCCAGACAACAGAGATCAGCTCCCCTGCAAGAAATGGCCACTTTGGAGGGTGGACTTTATGGCATTATATGTTGCCAAGGTCCTCCCTCCTCAAACTATGCTGTCTCCAAGCCCCACCCCCCAGATCTCCAGGAATTTCCTAATTATCAGATGTCTTCCTTTAGTGAAGAAAAGCTGTGGCTATGGGAAGTCTTTAGTATCTCAGAGGATTTGCTTGCCACAAAAAACTCACCTTTCCTCTCACATGAGTGCCTGAAGCACTAGAGTGGACCCAACCATCCTCCAAGGAGCCTTCCTCCAGCCTACAGAGCCTTCCAGCAACTTAAATGACTCATCCTCCCAGCAGAAGAGCCACTGAATTCAGAGGAAGCTTCCTTAGATTGGAGGAAGGTTTTGAATGGAAAGGTGGGGTACAAATATTTTAATAAATACATAAATAACTTTTCTCCATGGAGCAGTAGGAGAAGGGTAGGAACCATTCCATTAGCTCTGAGGTTGTCCCACACCACTGATATTAGTTCAGCTTTCAGTGGTTGCTCTGCCCCATGGCAGTTGACCTGTGGAGTGCTGCGGGGCTCCGTGTTATCGCCCATGCTATTTAATATCTGTATGAAGCCACTGGGAGAGGTCATCAGAAGGTATGTCACCAATATGCAGATCACACTATCTTGTTATTTTCAAAACAAATACAAAAAATTATACCCTAACTTTCTGTTTTTATCAGGGCCACCAAGGCAGCTAACAGATTAAAAACATATATAATAAAAACACATCTTAAAAACCATTACATCCAAATTAAAACATGATTAAACTGAATCTAAAAATACACATACAAAAACATTAAAACAACCTTAAAAGAGAGGGCAGGAAAGAGAGATCACTGAGGGAATGCCAGATGAAACAAAAAAAGTCTTTACTGGCTGACAGAAGATGGCAATAGAATTGGACAGGCGAGTCTCTCTGGAGAGAGTTCCAGAGCTTTGGTGCCATGACTGAGAAGGCCCTCTTACTTAGATCGTTTTCCTGCTTCAAATTTTATATTGCTGTGTTGATATTACTGCTTGTTGTATCAATATTTATGTTTTAAGCTGTTCTGTAAGTACTTCAAGCATTCATATATGAAATAAATTTTTCATCTCTCAGAGAGCAATCCTAGCAGGTCTACTCTAAATTCTACTACAGTCTATTCAATGGGGCTTCCCCCAGGAAAGTGCCCTTAGGATTGCATTGTCAGCCATTTAACTGCCAAAATCAAATGCTATCAAAGTGCTTGGGAGAGTTAAATACACTTTCTTTTGATAAATCGAACAATCCCTAGAGCTGAGGTGTATAAGAAGATAACCAAGTGATCACTCCTCATTAAGCACCGCTTACAGAAACAGCTAGTGATGGCTCCTCAGCTGACACAAATTGTGATGTCATAGTCATCATTTAAAATACTTGCATAAATATGGCAACAGCTTCATAATATGATCTTAATAAATGACTTCCACAATCAGATGTTTTACTGGCTTCAATCTGATGAAGTACATTTTAGCAGCCAGCTGGGGATTCCACTGACTAATCGGGTGTGCCTTCCTGTCCCCAAACTGGAAAGATAGTGGCAATCCATTAGGAAGCTCCAAATGAGAAAACTGTCACAGCTAAAGCCCCAAAATTGATTTATTTCTGACAAAGTCTTGGCTTCAGAAATCCTCACAAAAATCTGACATCTTTCAGCAGATAGCCATGAGTCCAATTCATTAAAGCCACTGGTGCTACAGTTAGCTAACACAGTTAAGAGCAGGAGCAGATTGCCCTGGTACAGTAATACTTTCTAGGCAGCATAGAGGAGATCCAATGTACACCTGCAGTACTCTGACCAGTCAAAACCTCCACTGCAGTAAGTAGGAGCAATACTAACGTACAAAAGGGATGGATGTGGGAGTGCAGTTACTGTAACAGGAGATTGGAGCAGAGAGATTTTAGTGAAACAAGACTGACTTCATGGCTCAGGAGTTACATCCAAAACTGAAATGCTGAGTCCTCCCTCCTCGTCTGAAGTTACTAACCAGGGGGTAAATTTATTCAGAGACAGCATGCTCACAGCCTTACTCTCTCTGTGTTAATCTACCCCCACCCCAAACATCGTATCAGGAGTAAACAGAGGCCAAGCCTCATCTTCCACGAAAATCCATTATTGGATGGATGGATGAGATTTCACTATTTATTGATTGACTTGATTTGATTTGTATCCCGCCCTCCCTTCCAAGGCAGGCTCAGGGCGGCTTACATAAAACATATTAGAACACTAAAACACAGAGTTAGATAAAACCTCAACAATATAATAAAACCGCAACAATTAATAAAGGAGTCTCCATGTTTTTAGTGCAGCATAAAGTAGAACTCCTCTTCCCAGATACAACTAGCTAAGGAACTTTTCAGAGACAGCTACCTAGGCAGAGATCTCAGCTTCATAGAAGTATTTGGCTTTTGTATGCAGTGTCTTGTGGCAGGGTGGGTGTGGCCAGACAGGAGGTGGGGACTATGGGGAAAGCCCCACCAATCCAAGACCTACTTACTGATCAGTTGGAACCACACAATACCTGTTCATGTTGGATTTACCCAGGGGTCATTTCATAGAAAAAGAGGTGAAGGAGCTCATTAGCATAACTTATTTGCATATGCTACACCACCTGACATCATCAGAAGTATGTCAGAAGGAAGGAAGGAAGGAAGGAAGGAAGGAAGGAAGGAAGGAAAGAAGGAAGGAAAGAAAGAAAGAAAGAAAGAAAGAAAGAAAGAAAGAAAGAAAGAAAGAAAGAAAGAAAGAAAGAAAGAAAGAGCTGGCAGAGAGGGGACAGCTACTAATCCAAGCCTCAGAAATACCACTATTCTGGGAGGATAGCTTCAGTGGTGGCTGAAGCCTTCAGAGGGCTGGCAGGAGGAACCAGGACCTTTCCAGGGGATGGGGGCATTTTGCTGCAGCCATGACACAAGCAGGCATTCCCCTGCCGGGGGGGGGGGGGGCTGGCACCAACTCCTGGAGCTGCGCTCCTCCGAGGTCCTGCTCGAAAGGACCCCTGGATTAACCTAAAGGGTATTGGCAGATGCCAATGAACCTGGAAGACGGGGAAATGGCCTTTGTAAACCCTCCCCCCCCCCCCCCCACACACACACATCTTGTTCAGGTTCAAAGTTTTGCCATTCAGGCTGAATGGGGCTGCTGCCACCTTTCAATGACTAGAGGACAGAGTCCTGGCCTCTATTGATGACATCATTATCTTCAGCCCTGATTAGTCCACACTGGCCTAGGTCCTGGTCTTGCAGAACACAGAGTTTGACAAGTCGTTCACTGGCCACACCAACGTGCTAGACTCCGGCTCAGGGCACTGTTATAGCATGAGATAGAAGGCCAGGAGCATCTAATCCTCTTCATTAGCCAGAAGTTGCAATCAACGGAGACAAAAGATGCCATGGTGGAAAAGGAGGCTTTGGCAGTAAAATGGGCAGAAGGAGACAGGTCTTCAGGTGAAAATCTGCTGTAATAATGCTTGTTTACACCTGCAAAAACTTAGAGTTCTCAAGAAAGTTTCTGGTTCTGCCTTTCAAATGCACAAGTCCAGTAATGTTTGGAAACAATTAAGGAAAATGTTGCAACGCTTCTCTCTTTCTAGCCACTGGTATTATTCACACTGAGTAGATTTGCTCCATTATAAATTGTCTTCAAATAATTTTGAAAGAGGCAGGGTGTCTTAAATTATCTTATCAAGCTGTTTAAATATTGAACGGCATCAAATATTCATGTTGTTCAGTCCTGGCAAATTCCTGCCCTCAATTGCTCCAGTGTTCTAATCAGCATATAGACATTATGACAAGACCAGAGCTCAGAGGATTCTGGGACACAGGTGCAAACAGACATTAGCCACAGAGACCTGGCATTATGGGATAAGTTTTCACTCTCCTTCAGCTGCAGAATGTTAGCCACCTAGTGACTCTGACTGAATTAATAGCAGGTGAACTACAAAAAAGGCTTTTTAACCCCAGAAGCAAAAAAAAATAAATAACAGGAAGATGAAATTGGCTGGTAAAGAGTAAGGAAGATCCTGGAATTTGAAACTATTTAACAGGAGGCTAATATCTTTTTTTACAGTCACCTGTAAGCAGTTTCCCCACATACCTGTGAATCTCCCTACTACTCCTGAACTGCTTGACAGCTGCAGTCAGGATAGGTACCTTCTCACAGCTGGGGGAAGGAAAAAGAATTGGTTGTGTTTGAAGGATCTGTAATGTTTCATTTGAGAGAAAATTCTCAAAAAGCTCTTCTTCAAGCTGTGCACAGGGGAAACCCACTTCAAGGCTACTTTCAATGTCTTTGTAGCCACATCAGCCAATACGCCAGTCCCATCCTTCTTCTCACAGCTATTTGCATAATTCCATGCCAAAGCACAATAGAACTGAGGTTGTGGTTCAAAAACAAGTTAATATCTCCCAAGCTTGGGGCAGCCTACAATAGTGAAATTTATAATGTCTCTGGGGTTGAATCTGAGTATGTTTTTCTCCTCAGAAATTCATTGTTTCTCTTTTATGAACCAGTGTTTTGACATGCTTTGCAGAGTGACATGGATGCCTCTTGACTGCTTGTAGTCTTTGCTTGTGGTATTCTAATTCTTACTGGATCATGTTGTGTTTATCTTCAAAAGTTGCTTCAAATCCTCTAATCAACCTGATTCTACAACCATCCATTGCCTAAAGTTATGTAGCAGACCCCTGGCTGAATTTCTTGACTTTATTTAAATAGAAGGCTGCCAATGTTCTCAGTATGTTGCACACACCCACACCCACACACAAAAGAACATCAGTGAAGGAGGGCAGCAGTTTGAATCAGAAGACAAAATGAAAAAAAGAGCTCTACATTTTCTGAAAAACTGATGGTTTCAGCTGCATTTCATTTGTTTAAAAAACAGGAGATCCAATTATTAATATCCTTGAAAACATGTAACTTGCCCTGCTACTCTCTGGGTTTGGCGATGCAATTGCAACACCTTTTCAACCTTTAGAACAACCAGCATTACATTTTATCTAAATGCTACATTATGATGATATAATTATTGTAATTACATAATATTCTGGAGAATTCAAGCTTTTAACATTTGCAAATGGAGGACAATTTCTACATTGTTTTCCACTAATAGTTCACAGAACAACCCAGTCCAAGTCTGGTGTGTAATGGTTAGGAGTGCAGACTCTAATCTGGGAGAACCAGGTTTTATTCCCCATTCCTCCACATGCAGCTGCTGGGTGACCTTGAACAGTTCTCTCAGAGCTGTTCTCTCAAGAGCAGTCCTCAAAAGAGCTCTCTCAGTCCCACAGGGACCAGGGAAAAAACCACAGTCATAAATGCTCACAGGAAAAAAGCCTACATGGAAAAATGCCCACAGAGAAAAATGCCCACATGGAAATAAACCCACATGGGAAAAACCCACACACAAAAAAGCCCACATGGAAAGAAGCCCACATGGAAAAATACCATGTAAAGCATCATAAGTATTTATTTCTTCTTGTGAGCATTTATGAATGTGGATTTTTTTTCCTGTGGGCAATTTTCATAGAACCCAGTCCTGCCTACCTCACAGGGTGTCTGTTGTGGGGAGAGGGAGGGAAGGAGATTGTAAGCCACTCTGAAACTCTGAGTAAAGGGCAGAGCATAAATCTAATCTCATCTTCATCTTCGTCTTCATCCCATGTCCCCTCCCTCCATGCAGTTGGCCACTGTTTTGGAGCTTTCAAAAGGAAATAGGAAAACATCCCTCTGTTGTGGTGGGGGTGTCAGCAGTGTGGAAGCAGACATGAATGACACCCTCATACCCCATCCACTCACTGCTGTCACTGCCTTCCATCCCCACCCTTATCTCTCTTTGTCTCCATCATGCTGCCCACCCTGTGGTCCTCCCTAGCTGAGCCACAGTATAAAACTACATTGCAGCTCAACTGGAAAACAAACCCTTTAAAGGGCTGAGGGGGAATAACACAATAAGGATGAGGACAAGAAATGACGCAGCTATGACCTTACACATCAGAACTCCACACCTACCAGGGCTTTGAATCTCCACAAGTACAGACAATCTATGAACAAACCTCCTTTTGGCAAAGAAGCCAGAAGGAACACATACAAGACTGTCAACCTCTTAAGTCTGGAGGTCTACTGGAATTACAACTAACCTCCAGACCACAAAGATCCATTCCCCTGGAGAAAATGGCTACTTTTAGGGGTAGATTCTATAGCATTTGGGGTGGAGATCAGGCTCCACCTCAGATCTCTAGGAGTTTCCCAACCCAGTGCTGGCAACCCTAATCCATACAATCCCACCAGTCAGCTGACTCCATGGCCCAATCGGGAAAGGACTAGTGAGAAACAGGCAACAACTAGTACTCATTGCCTGGGTGATTGGGAGAATGGGCACCTCCCTGTAGGTGCTTTTCCAGCCCTCATATGCTAGCTCAGCTTCACACTCTTCTATTTGTATTCTTCCTGATATCAGTGTTTGGGAACAACTTAATGATGGGAGATAGGGTCACTGCAAAAATGCTCATCCAGCCCATTGCAGTGGAACTCTTATTTTCAGTGGTTCTAGTGCTCTTGCTTAAATTTTCAGGCTGCTTATCCTTACATCTGCAGTTATAGCAAGTCACAATTCCTGCTGGGGCTGAACTAAAAGCTCCAACAAGGTAAATATTAGCATTATACCCTTCTGGCCTTATTGTAAGCCTTGGCTATTTGTGCAAAATGCCTTTTCACCAGTGTACTCATCACCAAGTTTCCACTTTTGTCCTTTTATGTCCATGGGCATAAGGACACAGTGATGTAGCCCAAACCTGTGTTCCATAGCCAAGTCGTGTACTCCTGGTGGTGAGCCATGGTTTTAGAGTCAATGAGAACTGTATCCTCCATTTTAGCCAGCAAGGAAGATTGAGAAATAAGGAAGATTGAGAGATGATAAGCCAATCATTTGAGGCTGTATGTACTAAGTAAATGGGTTAGTTCCTTATGGAAATGTCCAATTCAGAGAGCTTCTCACTGATCTGTCCAATTTATTTCTGCCTGCAATATAAGATGCTGATTAGATATTTAAGCAGTTTCATGGAGAATGCACAGGACAAATTTTCCCCACTGTTTGTAGGATAAGTGTATTCTCTGTCCTTTAGGTATAATAGCCAGTCTTTTCTGTTTGGTAAGAAACTGGTTGATCCAGCAAGCCCTCTTCTGTGCCACAGACTTAAATAACCTGAAAGGACAAGAAGTCCTACCTGTTCCTGAGCTTTAATTAGCTGGCCCTTGATTGAGACCCAGTTCTGCCAGGAAGTACATCCACCCTAGCCCCTCCTGTTCATCTTCAAAGGAGTCTGTTCCAAGACTGGTCCTTTCTGCACTTAGATTTCATCCCTGGTTTTATCAGAGTTCAACTCACAATACCATTTATCCCTGGTTGTAACTGGGACAAGTGTGGGGCAAAACCAACAGTCTCCATCAGTACAGAAGGAATTAATAGTCTTATCCCTGCCCAGGTTACCATAACTGGAACATAGGAATACACAGGAACACTGTTTTGAAAATGAGCCTTTGGTTCTAACCTAGATCTATGTCAGTGTTTAAGCTTTTTAATGATTAAAAGCATAATTTTGATGTTGACCCCCGATATGAATAGGCGGAAGGCTCTGACTGTGCTCACCTTGGTTCAAACCCTAGTTTACCTATAGGTAATAAGTAACATCTCCAAAAGGTCAAGCAGTTTAATTGCCTCATCTTATTATGCTTTCAATCTTCCTCTGTGCCAGATGCATATACCTAGATGTGCCGATATTGACTGAACGTTTGCAGAAATGAAAGGGATTTAGAACTTCATCAGTAACATCAAGCCATTGTGCGCTGCTGAGAACTAGATAATCCTTGATTTTTATAGCAAAGGCATATTAGGTCACAGCTTTCTGGTTCTCTCCATAGGACAAGAACTTTGCTAGGAATGGAAGGGACAAAGCTTTCGGTCCAGGTATCTCTTTTTTCCCCTCAGTAAATCATAGTTCAAACAAGCCCAACACTAATATCAGCATAGCTGGGATCTTGCTGAGGCTCATAGGTTTTGGTAAAGGATTCAGTGAGCTAAGAAACAGGCCCAAAGCTACAGTGGGGCCTCTTGGGGCCTGCCCCCTGACTTACCATCAAGGTCCCCCCACCTTCCATCCAGCCCAGGCCCCCCAACTGCCAATTTTTATTTTATTTGTGATGCTCCCTTAGGGGGGGTGTAAGGGTGTGTGTGCAGGGTGCCTTCCAACTTATTTAAAGCCCCCCTGAATTAAAAAAAATCCTGGCTACGGGCCTGCTAAGAAAGTCACCATTCTCGCTTTGTGCAGGGCACCCAGGTGTTTTTGACCTGCCCCAAGGCACAGTGTGAAGTGATAGATTGTGCTCCTTCAGAATACTCTGTAGTATGCAGAAGAATCTGAGGGAGAACAAGAGTAGAACCTTAGTGCTCTGGGGAGTAAAGCAAGACTATAGTACTGGCAGAATGTTTACCCCATTTTTCTCTACACCAAGGGGTCTCAAAGCGGCGTACAATCACCTTCTGTTCCTCTCCCTACAACAGGCACCTTGTGAGGTAAGTGGGGCTGAGAGAGTTCTGAGAGAACTGCGACTGACCCAAGGTCACCTAGCAGGCTTTGTGTGAAGGAGTGTGGCATCAAATCCAGTTCTCCAGTTCTCCAGATTAGAGTTCACTGCTCTTAAACACTACACCATGCTGGCTCTCAGCACCCACCCCATTCTCTCCCTTTCCAGTTTTTGCAGCAAAATTGGTGAAGAAACTTTTAATGAGTTTTGAAACAAAATAATATCCTCCCCTAACTTTGCCTAAAAGAAGGCTTGGCTTTTTGTCTGCTTCAGACTGTGTTCTGTAATTCTTCATCTGCAGAAAATACCTTTGTTTATTCAGAGCAGAAAGATCAACAAGTATTAAGGTTAATCTAGTGAAAGGACAGTTGTGTGCTTCGATAAATTTTACTTGCTGCAAAACCAAAATGAAATAGCTTTTTGAAAAATACATTCACCTGGAAAATGAAAATATTTTTGTACTTTACTGGTAGAGGAAATAAAATTGAAGTGGCACTCAGGAAGTCCAGCTTAATCAGGATTTTGAAACTTCCCAGTAAAACAGTCCACAATTTATACAGCATTTGCTTGTTGTGTCCATTATTTGACAGTAGGATCTTTGTATAATGGCCCCTTCAAATTCCTTTCATGCAACCAGGCACTCCCTCACAATGCTTATTCATTAAATGAGTGACTTTCAGTTTCTCCTAGTGCTGAAGATATTCTCCAACACCTGTCATGTGGATTATATACACAGTGCTACAAGGTATTTTTGAGAGTCTCTGGGACTGTTTCTGCAGTACAGATTTGCCTCTCATAAGCCTCACAGCAAAACACTGTGAGCCTGAGCCACCCATTCCAAAGTTTGGCTTTTCCTGGCATTTCCCATCTCCCCTAATAGTTTTCAACCCGCTCCATGTTTTCCGCTGTATGCATGCACTTTGTCATGAACCAAGCCTCCCTTTCTTGGGAATTTTTTGTGCATGTGCATGTGTAGTTACATAAGAACATTGCTGTTTGTCATGGCAGGCAAGCAAGCAAGTCTCTTGTGCTGGGTTGGTGCATTGGTGTGCAGTGCAGGGGATGTTGTGGAAGATACACCCCTCCCAGCCCGGCTGAGTTTATGTTTCTCTCCAGCATGTGAGGCAAACCATAATCCACTCCTTTCTTCCTCTTTTGCAAAATCCCCTTCCCCACCCCCCCTAAAGTGGAAAATACCTCTACAGCTTTTTTGCTTTTGCATCAGATTTGAGTGAGGGTTCCACCATGGAATCTCTTTTCAGTGCCAAACCTTGGCCCCCTGGAGATCTCCTGGAATTTAACTGATCTACAGATTACAGAGATCAGTTCAGGGGTGGGGGCTGCAGCTGCTTTGGACGGTGGACTCTAGGGTTACAAATTCCATGTTAGGAAATATCTGGACCCTGGGGGGAGGGCTGGGTTTGGAAATGAGAGGGACCCCAGCATGGTATAATGCCACAGAGTCTCCCTTCTAAAGCAGCCATTTTCTCTAGGGAAGCTGATCTCTGTCATCTGGAAATTCATTGTTAATTCTTCCTGGGAAAAAAAGAAATTTTGAGCCCCATCTGCAGAGATCCCAGGTGTATGGTGGGCAGAGTCCTAGAAGGTGCCATGTTGCTTTTGTTTCTCTGTCTGTTCTTTGAGTAGGTGGAGACAGGATGATGTCAAGGTCACATGGAAGTGTTGGTGTTCATTGATTGCCTGCTCCCATATTTGGCTGAGACCATCATCAGCATTTAGCTCCATGACTGAGGTATGTTGATGGTGATACTGTGGACTCCAGTCTAGTTGTGATGCTATCTGTTCTTTATGGTTGGATCTTTATTGGAATTTCCTTTCTGTGCTGAGAAAGTATGGGATACTGACTAGCTACACCAGCATCATCCACGTACTGGCATTGCGGGATGTAGGACTGGGCTCCTGAAACCGTGCTCAAGTTTTGAATCTAAATCCAATTTTCTTTTACTTCCTGGATGGTTACAACATGAGTTCACTTGTTTAGCTTTCTGTTAGGAAAAGTTTTTTCCATTCTTTCTATGCTTGCATATGAGCAAAACGGAGATTTGATTCTGAGCACAGAAGTAGCAAGTTATACTTATTCCATGCTAGGGATTTTTTAATACATTGCCCTCCCCAGTTGCTAAGGGTATATACATAAGAAGACATAAAATTGATTACTAACATCTTAACACCATTTATTTATCTTAAAATATAATGTGGTTGGAAGATTTTTTTTACCTATTCATTGCTTGTTTATGGGTAAAATGAGAATTTTAAACTGAGAATTTTAATCTGGGCTGACGGGGGGTGTTGGGGGGGCTCTCAAGCCAATTTATTCTGGAATACAAGAGCATGCGTCAAATTTTCCATTATTTGAAATCCCAGCTTGAATTATCCATGCTCATCTGTTTTATTATGATGTTGTAACCAGCAGCCACAGTGTTCTCCCTACATAAACATAACAAGCACTCAGTATAAATTATTTGCTGAGTTTCAGATGTTGTCTTTATCCACTAGGACAGTGGACATTTCACAGTACATATCAAATGTATTTGGTATGTACATATTTGGCAGAGTCAAATTACACTCTGGATGGTCATATTAATGAGTCATGACAGCTGTACTAGAAACAACATTGCTTGTAATTTGATTATGTAGAATTAATATTTTCTTCCCTTTTACTTCACCTCCCTGTAAGAAACACTGTACCTATTAAATTTCTACCTGCCATGAAACTCCTGAAGACACACAGTTTCTTCAGGAAAAAGAACAATAATTTAATAACCCACAGTTGACCCTGGCTAACCGAGAAGCAGAACAACTTTGAAAGCTTTGAGGAGAAATTCAATTAATTCTCCAATGACCCATCATCCTATAAAATAAAGTGTACAGTGGTTCCTTCAATTCCCTTTCACTAAAGATATGAATACCCTACCTCTGTAAAAATAAGGTATGAGCAGATTTTCTCACTTCCCTTTCACTCTATAAAGCTATAACTTTCTTCCTAGGGTCATGGAGCAGGCAAATAGGAGCATATGGAATTTAGGTTTAAACAATGTAGGGAGGCATCATGTCTATAAACTAAGACCTGGGTCTGTCCAAATTATGTATAAAGGGCAGGATCTAATGTTTAAACTGAAAGAAGTGCAGACCTGAGGGGAGAGCTCTGTACTGTCTCCAAGCTAAGCTTGTACAGAATTGAATTTTAATCTCTTATCATATTATGTTTTCATCTTTTAAATTGTAATATTTATATGTTGTGAGCAGCCCTGTGCCTGCTTGTGGGGTAGGGTGGGATAAAAATAAAATAAATAAATAAATAAATAAATAAATGTGTCCTGCCCCTTCAATAAGAGGCCTTTTTTTTTGGTGCCAGTCGAATCACAGCCCCTCCCACAGATCTTTCAAGGCAAGAGATGTTCAGAGGTGGTTTGCCGCCTGTCTTTGCATAGGGAACCTGGTATTCTGTGGTGATCTCTCATCCAAATACTAATCAGGCCCAACCCTTCTTAGCTTCTGAGATCTGGCTAGCCTGGGCTATCTATGTCAGGCCTGAACAGAGGCTTAATGGGGTGTTATTTACCAACTGTTGTTATTTTGCCAGCTTAGAAAATTCTGGGAAATTGGGGCTGGGGGCTGGGGGTGGAAGGCAACTCAGTAGGCATGAAAAAATAAAAACTTTTTTTGAAAAACTAACAACTTTGACTTTTTTGGAGAACATTTCTTGAGTGGGCATGTATGCACATGTGCATATGCTCTACCATTTTAAAACACAATATGGCAAAACCAGAACTAAAGGTTCACACTTCCAAACCAGTTTGAGTTTGGAAATGCGGGATCAATGTGCAGAGATCCAGAAGCACCTGCGTACGGGGTAAGTACGACTGGGGAACAGCTGCCAGATGTGGATGTCTGAACAAGCCCATTTAATCTATACTGGGCCAAACCGCTCGTCTGATTGCAGCCCTAGGCAGGAAGCAGCAAACAAGAAAATTCCAGGCTGGCTCCAAATTTGTTTGTTTAGTTTAACTGCAGGAAGTATTCATAGGGACCAATAGCAGATGCTGTAGTTTACTGAGTCAAACTTGTGAACAGTACAGAAGTAAAGTGCTTACTACCAAAGTAAGTATCTGCTGTTTAAAAGGATAGATGCATTTGAGCCTCTATGCCTTTTAAGCACTCTAGAACAGAGACTAGATTAAAATAAACCCCTATTAGAAGCAGGAATTCTGGTGGTATGTGCTGACTGAAAAGTCTGAGGTCTGAACTCAGGCTGAGGTGAATGCAAAGTTCCATACACAAGACTAAGGCCTGAGAGATGTTTAAATGAGCTCTTGTGGGACTGGGAATGTGTAAGCAGCTGCACAGAAGCTCAAGAGAGGGCAGACCATGGGGCTTTGTGTGTGTAGAATCCATAGCCCTGAGGTAAACTGAAGTGAAGGTCCTACTGCCAAAGACATCGCCAGGCCAGTCAGTGTTAGTGTGTGTGGTGCTCATGCTCATGACTCTAAAACACATATTGGAGACTGTGAACACCTCTGGGGGTGAAGGGGGAAAATTGGGAACTGTTGTTCACTTTTTTGTTGAGCTTCTTGTTCTTATGTTATCAGGCATGGTCATCTGGTAACACACAAAAGTTCATACCCAACCACAAATTTTGTTAGTCTTTAAAGTGCTACTGGGCTCTTGCTCTTTTCTACTGCTACAGACAGACTAACACAGCTACCCATCTTGATCTAGAACCAAAATCTCAATAAGTCACCTTTTTTTGCTTCCTACCACTGTGGGGTGGGGGGGACCAAGTGCATTACAAGCCATCATTTATAGCTGGTGGCCTACATCTCACTTGGCAGATCACAAGCTTAGTAGACCCACCTTATCCCTTTCCTCATTTTTCTCTCCCCCTTTTGCGTGTTGGCTGGTGACTCCCCCCTTTGCCTCCTTGTTATTTCAAATACGTTTACACATTTTAAAAAAAAACTGGAAATGTTCCCCTTGTCATAATGTTATTCTGCTCTCAGCATTTGGGGGAACCCCAGGGGTGGGAATTGGCTCATGGGCTGCATCCATCATGATACAAGCACTGTCATAAAGATAGCTGCCAGCTCTTAATAAGCGCTATTGTCACTAATCAGGGAGCTCTGTTGCACACTTCTCTCTTGTGTTTCTTTCTGTCTCCACAAAAATGTGACTCTTAACCTTCCATCATTGCAGACATGATGTATATTGTCTTGAAACTGTTCCAAGTAACTTAACAAACAAACCCCTGACCTCTAAGGAAAGTTGAAAAGGTATTCTTAGAAATAAAACTGCTGGGAACCATGTGAAAGAGGGGAGGGGATTATGTCTTTTCCATGTATATTTAGTGGGTCCTAATGATCACTGTACAAATATTTTGAGAACTAGCAGCCAAAGAGTTGAGAGCTACATGTGAGACTGAAGCCATTTTAAGTACAGTGTAAGCCTAAGCATCAGTTTTTCATAGCTGCATATACTAGTCTCCAATGTTTTGTTCCAGCCAGCAATAAAAAGGACAATGTTGCCTTCGAGTTAATTTCAAAAGGAAAAAAAAACCAGTGTTGTGGCATAGATCAAAGATTACAAAGAGTATCAGGCTGAAAGGGTGGTGCTTTTTATCATTTATGTGTTGGATGAAGCCGAAAGCTGCCAGATAGCTTCTTTTCGACAGCTTGGAGTTACTGTTGGGAACACATCCATGTATGGAAGCAAATGCAGAAAAGCAGAGATAAGCTGCTATCCAGTTATGCAAACCATGTTTAGAGACACTTGAAGGACAAGCATCCAAACTCCTGTCTTTCTGGTAAATTTAGAGGAGCTATCAGATGAGGTTCTTGTTCTTTTCAGACCTACACAGAACTGCAGAGATCTGACAGTGGTAAGTGCTGAGGGGGGGGAGGAAGGACTCACTCACTTTACCTTCTGCGAATGTGTACATTTCGGCAATATCCAGGGGAAAATCATTTACACTGGAGGCTTTCATATGTTTTGTGTGAGAGAGGTTTTGGCTGAGGTTTCTGAACGATTGACATTAAGCAGAGCAGAATTTGCTACTGGAAAGGCAGAGAAACTTTCCTGGGGAGGAAGGAGGAAAGTGGGGAAAGGAGAGAGAGAGAGCATTTCATCACAGGTGATTCTCTGTTAGGATTTATGAATTGACTGGTTCTCATTCCCCAACACTCATAAGGACAGAAACCAGCCATTGTTTTGTCTTTTTGTCGATCAGTTCATTTAAGGTATCTGGAATCTTTTTTACTTTCATTTTAAGAAATGTGCATAGTGGAACCCTATGTGTTGAGCTGGATAGTTGTCGGAAGAACTTTTAGTAAACAGTGATGTTTTCTTTGGCTGCTGAGGGCCTGTTTCCTGTGTGAGGATCTTCAGATGGCTTTAACTGACATCGTGGTATTGTAAAAGACTTGTGTGTCCCCCCCATGTATCCATGTACATCGCTCCGTCTCTGATTTTGCATTTCAGGGAAGATGTTGTGCCTCTGTGATGATGGTTCTCCTTCAAAGCAATACATATTTAACACAAAATTAAATATTGCTCATCTAAATAGAAAAGGCCAACTAATATAAGACCATTATTCTGCAAAAAAGCTGCCTTGAATTAAACCTATAGCGAGGAGTTGTTTTATGTTAAGTTTTGAATCTGATTTTTGAAAAGTTGCATAGATAAAAGCTACTAATTTTGGAACGGCTAAAATCAGGTCTGAAGCAGGTTGGGGTTTTAGACTTGGAGGGGGGGGGCACAAAATCCTATTCCAAGTCAAGAAAAACAGTCTCTCTTAGTAATTAGAACTGGAGTTAAGGAAGCTTGTAGCCATAATTTCTTTCCCTTTACTGCAGAAATATGATTTGTCCACAAGTATGCATTTCTATTGTAATTTCCTCAGGGATGAGTCTTTATTGTTCCATTGTTCTATTGTTCTATTGTTGAATTATTTGACGGATATCAACAATAGCATAAACATAATTATGCAAAAGATTTTTTTCCAGAGCTTCTGTGTCCTTGTTTGTTTACAAACCAGATACGTTTGTGCAGACTAGCCCAATTGCTTCCTTCTGGTGTCACACTATTTCATAGAATCATAGAGTTGGATGGGACCTCCAGGGTCATCTAGTCCAATCCCCTGCACAATGCAGGAAATTCACAAATACCTCCCCCTCCACACCCCCAGTGGCCACTGTTCCATACCCAGAAGATGACCAAAAGCCTCCAGGATCCCAAACCAGCCTGGAGAAAAATTGCTTCCTGACCCCAGAGTGGAAGACAGCATTTCCCTGGACATGTAAGAAAGGGCCACAAAAACTAAGCAGTGAGGCAACCTTTCCTGCTCTCCCTCTCATGACCTGCCTAAGTTCACAGAATCTGCATTGCTGTCAGATGGCCATCTAGCCTCTGTTTGAAAACCTCCAGAGAAGGCAAGCCCACCACCTTCCGAGGGAGCCTGTTCCCCTGAGGAACCGCTCTAACTGTTAGGAAGTTCTTCCTAAAGTTTAGTTGAAAACTCTTCTGATTTAATTTCAACCCATTGGGTCTGGTCCAACCCTTTGGGGCAACAGAAAACAACTCCATGCCATCGTCTATATGACAGCCCTTTAAGTACTTGAAAATGGTGATCATATCACCTCTTAGTCGTCTCCTTTCCAGGCTAAACATACCCAGCTCCTTCAGCCTTTCCTCATAGGACTTGGTCTTCAGACCCTCACCATCTTCACTGATCTCCTCTGGACACATTCCAGCTTGTCTATATCCTTCTTAAATTGTGGTGCCCAAAACTGAACACAATAATCTAGGTGAGGCCTAACCAGAGCAGCGTAAAGTGGTACCATCACTTTGCATGATCTGGATACTATACTTCTGTTGATACAGCCCAAAATTGCATTTGCCTTTTTAGCAACCACATCACACCGCTGACTCATGTTCAGTGTATGGTCTACTAAGACCCGTAGATCCTTTTCACACATACTACAGCCAAAACAAGTATCCCCAACCTATAATTATGCATTTGATTCTTCCTACCTAAATGCAGAACTTTACATTTATCCCCACTGAAATTCATTTTGTTTTAGCCCAGTTTTCCAGCCTGTCAAGATCATCCTGTATCCTGACTCTGTCTTCTACCATATTTGCTACCCCTCCCAATTTAGTATCATCTGCAAATTTAATAAGCATCCCCTCTATCCCTTCATCTAAATCATTTATAAAGATGTTGAACAAAACAGGTCCCAGGACAGATCCTTGAGGCACTCCACTTGTCAGGCCTCTCCAAGAAGATGACGAACCATTCACAAGCACTCTTTGGGTGTGATCTGTCAACCAGTTACAGACTCATCCAGCAGTCATAGGATCCAAACCACATTTTTCCAATTTGTCAGCAAGAATATTATGTGGAACCTTATCAAAAGCCGTACTGAAATCAAGATAAGCTATGTCTACAGCATTCCCCTGATCCAGCAAGGTAGTAACTTTCTCAAAAAAGAGATAAGGTTAGTCTGACATGACTCGTTCTTGAGAAACCCATGCTGGCTCTTAGTAACAACAACCGCCCCTTCTAAGTGCTCAAGGACTGTCTGTTTGATTATTTGTTCTAAAACTTTTACCAGGTATAGATGTCAAGCTGACGAGTCAGTAGTTACCCAGATCCTCCTTTTTCCCCTTCATGAAGATGGGGACAACATTTGCCTACCTCTAATCTTCTGGCACCTCACCTGTTCTCCAAGAATTTTCAAAAATAATGGATAGAGGCTCAGAAATTACATCCGTGAGTTCTTTTAGTACCCTTAGATGCAGCTTATCTGGCCCCGAGGACTTAGTTTCATTTAAAGACACTAGGAGTTTATGTACTACCCCTATGTCGATCCTAGGCTGCAACTCCCTTCCATCATCATGTGTTCTGTTTTTGCCTTATTGAGCACTGTTTCCCTTGCAAAAGAAGACTGAGGAAAAGTAGGAATTGAGCAGTTCTGCCCTCTCTTCATCACTTGTTACAATTTCACTTTCCTGTCCCCGCAATGGGCCAACCATGTCCTTGCTCTTTTTCTTATTTTGAACATAAGAAAAGAACCCTTTTTTGTTGTTTTTAGTGTCTCTCACTAGCGTAAGCTCATACTGAGCTTTAGCTTTCCTAATTCTCTCTCTACAAGCACTGGTTATTTGTTTATATCCATCCTTGGTTATAAGGCCCTCCTTCCACTTTCTGGATGAGTCTTTTTTATTTCACAAGTCTTTAGAAAGCTGTTTATGGAACCACCTTGGTTTCTTTAGGCTTCTCCCATTTTTCCTTCTCATAGGAATTGTTTGGATTGTGCCTTCATTATTTCACTTTTAAGAAACTCCCAAACCCCTCTTGAACTCCCTTCTCCTTAAGTATTTCTCACCATGGGATTCTACCCAGCATAACTTTAGGCTTGTCAAAATTTGCTTTCCTGAAGTCCAACCTATATGTCTTACTATGTACAGTTTTTATCTTCCCCAAGACTGTAAATTCCAAAATTACATGGTCACTATTACCCAGGGTGCTCACTACTTTCACCTCATCAACCAGTTCTTCCCTGTTGGTAAGAATCAAGTCCAAGATAGCAGATCCCCTTGTTTCCCTCTCCACTTTCTGGGAAATGAAGTTGTCAGCAAGACAAGTCAGGAATTTATTAGATCTTTTCATTTTTAGCAGAGTTGGACTTCCAACAGATATCTGGGTAATTGAAATCTCCCATGACCACTGTGTCCCATCTCTTTGAGAACTTTGTAATCTGTTCAAGGAGTGTCTCATCCAAATCCTCTGCCTGGCTTGGTGATCTATAGCAGACCCCCACCATGATATCAGTATTATTTGTTACTCCTTTTATTTTTACCCAGAGACTCTCAACCAGACTTTCATGCTCAGATTCACTTATTTCCTCACAAATGCAACTCCTCCACCCTTCCTTATTTGTCTGTCCCTTTTAAATACATTATACCCCACAGTCCTAATATTCCAATTGTGAGTGTCATCCCACCAAGGTTCAGTAATGCCTATTAAGTCATAGTCCCCTTCCTGTATTAGGATTTCAAGTTCCTCCTACTTGTTTCCCATACTCTGTGCATACTTTTTTCTATCACTAACTTTCTAATAATAGTCTTCCTTACAGGGCTGTTGTAAGACATATCAAAATAGTATATATGAAGCACAATGAACACTGGAAATGACCGACAAAAGACAGACAAAAACACTGGCAGTTCTACTGGCTAATTGTGAGTAAAGGGAGAGGGTTTGGATAGGTTTAATAAAGTGTGAGAACATAAGAAATAGGCCAGAAGAAAGTTCTACATTAATTCATAGATGTATTATTTATGCAGTACAGGAGATAGTTACCATGTATACTGAGTTGTTTTACTAAATTCAGTGAGATTATTTTCAGGGAAATATGGTTCATATTACAACCTTTAACTCAGATTTGAAACTGCCCTATACTAAATCAGACCCTTGGTCCATCAAAGTCACTACTGTCTACTCACACTGGCAGCAGCTCTCCAGGGATCCAGGCAGAGGCCTTTGACATCACCTACTGCCAGATCTTTTAACTGGAGATGCCGGGGATTGAACCTGGGACACTCTATATGCCAAGCAGATGCTCTGCCACTGAGCTACAGTGTTCAGATCATCTGCTCAGGGCTCAGCTCTCGAGTCTGTGGGTGGGTGTTTGATATTGGTCTGTATTACATATTAGTATGTGCACAGGGACAAATCCATACAGCTCCTTACAGCTCATCTGCCAGTGCCACTTCACTCTCTGCAGCTGGTGAGGCATGCTTGCCTCTGTCAATTCTGGCCCTTACCCAGCTACATTGTTCTGAAGACATTGGTTGTCTTAGGAGGAAACAACTTCCATTCATCCTACCTCCTGCTGCAGCTGATGGAGTCCTTGAAATGTTGGTCTTGGGGGTCACTGGAGCATCAATTAATGGAAATCACTGCCCTCCTCCAAGTAAAATGAAGTATCCTTAAATCTTCAGAATATGAGACTGGATGCAGGTCAAGAGAATGTAGAAGAAGAAGAAGAAGAGAAGAAGAAGAAGAGATTGGATTTATACCCCGCCCTCCACTCCCCAAGGGAGTCTCAGAGCGGCTTACAAACTCCTTTTCCCTTCCCCTCCCCACAACAGACACCCTGTGAGGTAGGGCAATTGTGTTTGTACAGATGTGTGTTTCTATGTTTTTATTGAATTATTTTCTATATCCTTTGTTTTAAATGTTGTTTTTTTTGTTTGCCACCTTGGGGACCCTATTTAGGTGTAAAGGTGGCATAGAAATGTTTCAAATAAATAAATAAATACATCCCGAGAATGAATGCTTATGGGCTTTTAAATCAATGAAAGAGAAGGCTATCAGAGAGTAAATAATGCGTAGCCTTCAGCAATGTGTAATGGTGAGGTGGGAAGGCCTAGTTGAATGATATTTTATATAAAACCAGGACTGTTATAGGTGTCTCCATAGTTCCTTTCAGCAGTAAAACATTGCAAGGTATGCAGACTTGGAGACAGGTCTGTAATTCAGCTGTACGACTTGGGAAATATGACATGGGGGTATGTTTTCAAGCAAGTCATTCTTTGAATGGCAAATCAGCAGCTGTGGGGGTCTCTCCCGGCTGTCTCCTGTTTTGGAAGAGTCCTCCTCTTTTTCTGAGGAGGATGTTTGCAACAGCAACACAGGTGTCAGAAGTAGCATTGTTTTGTGGATCACCTAGGCAAAGGGGAGAGGATATCAGTCTGGCTATGACAAAGTCTTTACAGTGGTGGCGCCATCTTTCTTGCATTCCATTTCAAGCAAGGTCCATGAGCTGATATCTTCACATGCTTCTAGACATCAAGTTCTGCTCATTTTTTAGTGTAAGAGCTCTTAATCTGTGAGGTTTGGGGGTTGTTTTTAATTGTTGATTTTCATAGTATTGTGAGCATTGTACTGCACACGTTGTACTGCAATGTTTTACATTCTTGCTTGTTAATAGTGTGAAGGCAGTATCGAAAATGTATACCTAAATGACTGCTGCCTCTGTAGTACTGCATTTCTGTCTGCTCCCCAGTTTAAAATCACCCAAGCACCGAGATCTACATTTGTATTGCAGCATGTGTTAGAGAGGAAACTCTCTCATTGATTTGTGGCATTCTTGCCTAAAACTTGGTCTCAGCTGTATGAGGAGGTGGTTCAGTCCTGCAAGATGGCTGCACCATACCCCAAGCAGCTCATTTTGAATAATTTTTCCCTGTTTTGTTTGTCTGGAGATCTAAAGAGTAGGTCTGTTGCCTTTTGCACAATATTTGCTTTTATTCCCACCCCTTGTCTACGTTTGTACGATTTATTTGCATGAATATTTAACAGCAAACACTTGGATTGGAAGTAAGAAAGATATCTGAAACTTTGGCAGGTATCTTTGCAAAACATTTTCCATGTAATATTCAATATTCAGATATGAATTCTTAAAGGAATCTAGTTAGTAACTAGTGAATTTTATAGATGCCCCTAGGACTCTGGGATGCTCAACAGAAGTGTTACAGTTGTAGTAAGAGCAGTTTCATGTGTCAAAGAGTAGCTACTATGACAATATTACCCATTTTACAAATAAGCAACAGTAACAAAAACTTAGTTATACAGATCAGTCTCTAGTACATGCCACAGTTCTCTGGTACTTTTTGTCTCAATGCAGGAAAGGTACAACGGTCAATTGTTGTCTTCAATCCATTTTAAAAACCATTTCTCCTAAATCTGGAACTATCTCTGGACTCGGGTTCCACTTTAGGTAATCCTGTCATGATAGACTCATTCAAAGTACTTTGACAGCAATCTCACAACTGTATTTGCTAGAAGTATGAAGAAGGGCTAATTGGCCAAGTCTCGCATATTAAACCTTCCCAAAGAGAAACATTGCAACATGTTGCATGACCCAACCCTAACCATATTTCTTCATTGCTAAGTATCATTGATTTCAATGAGGTTTATATTCAAATATGTATATTTAGGATTACAGCCGAAATTAAAGTTCATATTTTTGAGTCTGGTTTCTTTAGTTGTAAATTAGGTGCTGATGAAAAAAATAATTCTAAAGACTGAACAAGACTATTTGATCTTTCTTGAATAACTTTTTGAACTTTTTTGGAGAATTTGGAAAGCTGTTCCTTTAAATACTACATGACAAAAAGGTATCAGTCAGGAGAAGGTCTTCACAGCACGAAGACACTAGGTTAGATCCAGATTAAATTTTCCAACAGCAGAATGGAGCTTTCCCACTGCCTCCCACTTCAACCCATTAAACTCCATGAAATGCTGCTCTTGGGGGACAGGGGACCCTGAGCAATGACAAGAGGAGGTCTGCAGCAAGAAGAGGGAATAACCAGAAATTGCCAATTTAGTCTGAATCCAAATGCACTGTTACACCTGTCCTTCTGTGAAGCCCTGGAAAGAAAAAGGTGATGACTATAGGCACCAAAGTGTTATCAGCAGTGCCTTGGCAAATGGTTCAGGTGCCTCAAGAGAGTGAGCCAATCAAATACCTCAGGACACTGAAGCATGAGAGGATGTGACTAGATCATGTCTTCTGACCAGAGTGGTGTACTGGTTAGGTGCTGGACTAGAAGAGCCAGTTTGGTATGAGAGACAGTTTGGTGTAGTGGTTAGGAGCACGGACTCTAATCTGGGAAAACTGGGTTTGATTCCCCACTCCTCCACATGCAGCTGTTGGTGTGACCTGTCACCACGGGTCAGTCATAAATTCTTTCAGAGCTGTTCTCTCAAGGGCAGTTCAAGAGAGAGCTCTCTCAGCCCCACCTACCTCACAGGTTGTCTGCTGTGGGAAGGGGAAGGAAAAGGGATTGTAAGCCACTCTGAGACTCCTTCGGGTAGTGAAGGGCGAGGTATAAATCCAGTCTCTTCTCTCTCTCTAGGAGGACTCAGGGTGTCCAGGTTCAGAACTTTTTTCGTATGGAATTTTTGTGTAAACTTGATACATACCTGTGGATGCAAATACAAAAAAACAAAGAAACTACAACTCCTTGCAAAGAATTTTTTTAAAATCATGCACCGGTTCAGAATGTCAACAGCATCCTCAGAATTAGGTGGGAAAGAAATGCAGAGCTGGGTATTAGCTGCATATTGGTGACACCTCAGCCCAAACCTCTTGATGACCTCTCCCAGTGGCTTCACATAGACATTAAATAGCATTTTATTTTATTATTTCAATTTATATCCCGCTCTTCCCACAAGCAGGCTCAGAGTGGCCCATAGCAATAAATAAAATATAGTCTTAAAATAATGCAATCAAATAATAAATAACAATATTGAATCAGTACAATAAAACCAGTTTAAAACATTTTAAATGGGCAGTGCAATATCTTCAGTTTCTACAGCTGGGAAATAAATAAATGGGCCAACGCCGAGCCATGATGATCTCATACAGCAGCAAGAAGTTGTAGTTTGGATTGTATTACTTTAAGAATCTTCATTCTGTTGTTTTGTGACTCTATGATGTGTATTACATTCTTTTGAAGTGCTTTATGTGTTTACATATTCAATATATTCAACATATTCCTTTGAATATTATTTTTTGTTTTAAAAACTTTTTAGGAAAGTTTCCACCTTTTCATTTCTAGATTTACACTCTCCCTTCCCAGTTAGTTTTGTTGGCAACCCCAGGCCTGGAAGCAACCTCTGGGTGACTTGATACCACCTGACTTGCATGACTGAACTAGGCCTGGCTGTACTGTTCAACAGCAGCCTCCCTATGAAAGCCAGTGTGGTCTAGTGGTTAGAGCTTCAGAGTAGGGTCTGGGAGTCCCATGTTCCAATCTGCATCTCTCTGTGGAAGTTTACTGGGTGATTTTGGACCAGTCACATACTTTTAGCCTAACCTACCTCACAGGGTTGTTGTGTGTAGATAAAAAGGAGGAAAAAGAGAATAATATAAGTTACTTTGGTCCCCACTGTGGAAAAAGGTGGGGTATAAATGAAGTAAATAAATAATAAACATAGCTAAAGATGAGGGGCAGATAAAAGGTAGGTTGGTGAATGGCTGAGAAGGAGAGAATGAGGCAGGGAGAGGGGATTGCCAAGAGAAGGGAAAGAGGTTAGGAAATTCCTAGAAATTGGGGGGAAGAGCTGGGGGGTGTTGAGGAGGGAGGGACCTCAGAGGGGTATAATGCCATAGACGCCACCCTCCAAAGCAGCCATTTCCTCCAATGGAACTAGGGTTGCCAACCTCGAGGTGGGGGCTGGAGATCATAGAGAATTAAAACTGCTCTCCACATGACAGAAATCAGTTCCCCTGGAGAAAATGGCTACTTTGGAGGGTGGACTTTATAGCATTAGTAGGAATAAGGCCTGTTGTGGAAATAAATACAATGGGCTCTAAAAAGAGGCTCTGGGAGAGTTCCAAGGCCTTGGGCACTCAGCGTCAATTTGCTGTGGCAACCTCAGCAGGTTATAATGACACAGAGTCCGCCATTTTCTCCAAGGGAACTGATCTCTGCTACCTGAAGAGCAGTTGTAATTCTGAGTGATCTCCAGCCCTCACCTGGAGATTGGCAACAGTGGTTCCCCAAGAGAGAATAGCTGGTTTGGAGGGCAGAGTCTATGGCATTGAACCTGAGGCCCCACCCCTCCTCAAACCTCACCCTTGCCAGGCTCCACCCCTCAAATCTCCAGGAATTCCCCACCTGGAGTTGGCAACCCTATCTCCTTCCCAGCCAAGCATCAACCTACCTTTATGTCCCCCTCACGGTTCAGCTTTCCATCCCCCCTCCACCTTCAGCCTCTACTGTGCTCTGAAGCCCTGACTGACATGTCACATTGGCTGTCATGGGGGGGGGCATCTCAGCAGGGTATAAGGACACAGAGACCACCATTTTATCCAGGGGAACTGATCAATGCCATCTGGAGAGTAGTTGTAATTCTGAGTGATCTCCAGCCCTCACCTGGAGATTGGCAGCAGTGGGTCTCCAAGAAGGAATAGCTGGTTTGGAGGTCATTGAAACTCTGACTTCCAGGTCACCCTCTTTTCCCACATTTTTGGCCTTGGGGCAGCTGGGAACTGTGGCCAGCAGATGAGGAAGCCCCATTCAACCCAGTGAGTGATACACCTGCAGGCCCCTCTCTGAAACTACAGTTCAATTGAACTTTATGGGGGAACATTTTATCACAGACAGCAGCCATCTTACAAACACAGGTAACTGCCATTTCGTTACACCTACCAACAGCCACTGAGGTAACAGTCCCACACAGGAGGGAAGCAGGAGAAGTGTCTTCATCAAGAGAGAAAGCCGACTGCCAGAAATTCTGACAAGGCACAGTGGCTGAAGGAGTGGGCGAGGAAGAGGAGCAGACCCAGCACCCAACCAATGGCACACAAGTACTTGCAGCCAGTGGATAGGGACAGCTTCTGAGTGACACATCAGGGAGCCAACTGATTTAGGAGCATGTGGAATGTTCAGGAGAGTCCATGGTAAAAACAGAATTATATATAACCAGAGGATATCCTGTTGAGATTGCTTCCCTCCCCAAACCCCACCCTCCCAAGGGTCCACCCCCCAATCTCCAGGGATTTTCCAACCTTGATCTGGCAACCTTAAGAGGAACTGATCTCTAGAACAGTGTTTTTCAACCTTTTTCGAGCTAAGGCACATTTCTTTCATTGAAAAAATCCCACGGCACACCTGACAATATCTCACGGCACAGTGGTTGAAAAACACTGAAATACAAGATAGTTGCCTCATTAGTTGCCTCAGCTCAAGTATTAACTATGACAGTATTACAAATACACCTAATAGCCACTCAACTTGAAATCGTAAGTTACAGATCCAAAGTGTAATGGCTCCTTCCCATAACATTGACCTGAGTTTCAGAAGAAATATAATGTAGATGTATTTTAATACTGCGATTCTGCTAAAGTTTTTCAAATAGAGAGTTTAAACTCTTACTCTTATGTGAACGGCATTCCGCTGACCATAAGTGATTTGAAGAGAAGCACAGTACACCCATTCTTCGCTGAGGGACAGTTACTGATTTGAACCCCACCCTCACAGAAACAGCTAGCTGTTACCATCAAACATATTCATGTTTACTGGAATGTCTTGGTGCAAATCACCCTACCTCAGGCCGGCCACAGAGCGTGCAAGCGGAATCAGCGAGACCGCGCCACTGTTCTTTCTCGCATGCGCAAAAGCGTCCCGGAAGGTCAGCCCGGAAGGCACATTTCTTTCATTGAAAAAATCCAGCGGCACACCTGACAATATCTCTCGGCACACCAGTGTGCCACGGCACAGTGGTTGAAAAACACTGCTCTAGAAGATCTGTTGTGATTACAGGAGATCTCCAGCCCCCACCTGGAGGTTGACAACCCTTGGAGAGAAGGAAGCAGAAAAATTGAGAGTTTATGGGGGCTTTCGGGAAAGGGAAAGAAGAGAGGGGGAAGTGAGATACCTCCCGCAAGTCCTTGCAGGTTCCTACTGGTGTACATATAATTGCATACAGATATGCTGTACGCAAAATATCAGTGAATAAATGTCAGTCTGGGGGCAGGAACTTCCACTGATCCCACTAATTTGACATCTGAAGGGAGACAGTTTGGTGTAGTGGTTAAGAGCGATGGACTCTAATCTGGAAGAAATGGTTTTTATTCCCCACTCCTCCACATGAAGCCAGCTGAGTGACCTTGAGTCAATAACAACTTCTCTCAGAGCTGTTCTCTCAAGAACCACTCTCTCAGAGCTCTCTCAGCTCCACCTACTTCACAGAGTGTCTGTTGTGGGGAGATCAGGGTGTGTTGTGGGGAGAGGAAGGGAAGGAGATTGTAAACCGCTTTGAGACTCTGAGTGGAGGGCGGGGTATACATCCAACTCTTCTTCCTCAGTTGTAAGGAAGCTTCTCTATAAGCTTGACCTAGTGTGCCCAGCCACAAAAGACGAAGGGCTCCACTATACAGAAGGGAGCATTTTCCTGGTGCAGCCTCTTTCCCCCTGCAAGACAAGCTGTACCTTCTAAAGTTCTTTCTACTAAATCTATAATAATGGTGTAGGAGTTCTGTCCTCCTTTCTCTGCCCGCCCTACTCAAAGCAGCTAACAGATAATAAAAGCCAAGCTCCAAACTTTAAACTGTCACAACAGCCATTAGAAAAATATACAAAACCCCATCCAACAGTACATCTATAAAACCAGCAACTAACAGAAATAACTTCATGATCCTGTTTTAACATTTTAAAAAATACGATTGTTGAAACGTGGTTGTTCTTGGGCTCTTCTTGGCCTCAGTGTGTGTGGGGGGGAAGTACTTTGCAACGTGGGGGGATTATGAAAGAGGCCTGGCTCCATTCCCCCACCGTAGTGCATAAATCCACAAGAGTCTGGGAGGGCAATGGTGATTCCTTTCCTCTCACCAGTTCAGGAGCATTTAATTCTCAAGATGTATATGAGTGTCCTTTGCTCTATGCTTCCATGCAAGTGTAAATGTAATATGTAGTGTGATGCTGCAGTACATGAGTTTCATATCAAGCATTCAAGATTTGAGCTACAAGCCAGATTGACTGACAGACCCATGAAATCCCAAACCCATTTTCACAGTTTGCATGACTATCATATTGTCTGTGGATTCCATACCAGTATTTACTACAGTAAACAAACACATATGCCCCAATCTTGAAAAGGATATTTGCATGTAAAAGCAACCTCTGCATGTGCCACTGATATGGAAGGTATTATTTATACTGATACCCCCATTGAATTGACTAAATCAGTATTCCCCAGTGTGGTAGCTACTCATAGGCAACACAGCACTTGCCCATGGGTTTCGTGGCACCCATTTATTTATTTACTTACTTACTTACTTACTTACTTATTTATTATTTGGATTTATATCCCGCCTAGCCAGCATTTGCCATTTGTTTCTCTTTCACAGCAGAAATAGCTCCTAACTTTCCTCCACTTCACTGGAGTAGGAGGTATCACCTTTGTGTCTGCTGGTCTGCATTATAGAAGGATGTCCGACTTGCAGCCTTCCACATTTTGTGACTAGCCCTAGCCCCGTAGCAGCCATTTTATGATTGGCCATAGGCCCCATGGTGGTCATTCTGCGGTGGTGCCTACTCCCCATTCTCAAAATTCCAAAAGTACCCACAGGCATTTGGAGCCACTGGACTAGATGTATCTTTTGATACCAATACAGATGTACAGTCAAATATGAACCACTAGTTATGCAGGTGAACTAGTTTTACATGCCCAAAGTTGGATCAACGTTATCAAGTAGTAGGACATCTGAGCATGTTTACTTCCCACCCTCAAGTATTCAGAGACTCAAAGTCTTTTTCACATCACATGTTTACTTTAATAAATACCTGTGTAGCTTCAGCTGCAGCATACAAAATCACACAGTGCCACCATCCTTAAGAGCAATACCAACTGGTGGCCATATGCATATTAAAATATTGAATCAAAATCAGTCATCCATTGATCTGTGAGCTGTCTGTCACAAGAACCAGCCATGAACAAGAATTCAGCCTCCTGTCTCTGCATAGTTTTGAACAAGTTGGATAGATTCTTTTCTTTTGAACAGCTTCATGGAAATCATTCCAGACTGATGCAACCCGTTGCTTTGGTTTTGGCTTTTTGTTTTTGAAACAGAACTCGGGCCAAGGGCAGAGGATCCCTGATGAGGAAGTCCACCACAAACCCCCTTGGGGATGCTGCTATTCACATAGCAAAAGAAACACTGATGAAATGCAGGACGTCTCTGGAAAAGAATTTTTTGCACCCCGGCTTGTGACTCAGAGCACGCCTGCTGCAAATCTTCTTCTTTCCTTAAAATGAATCTGATATTTATGTCATAAATCCCCAAAAGCTGAATAGCTTTAAAAAGTTCTCCCATCTCTTTAAGACGTCACAGTTTTGTCACGTTTCTAAACACATTTAGGAACAACCTCTCAGAGACTTCTAAAAATTTTAAGATATGCTTTTGAGAGTGGTTTTTTGTAACTGTTTGCAAGGAGAGACAAGAGAAACCTGAATATATGCATATATCCCTTTCTTCTCACTGACCTCCCCCCCCCCCCCAGTTTAACAAGTTGTCATAATCTACCTATGGTGAAGCAGGCCTAGCAAACAGTGGTTTGAAATGATGAGATTAAACATTGCACTCCAGCCAACATTCCAAAAAGGACAGCATGTGAATGAAGCTAAGATTTGCAGTGTGTAAAATGCATATTTAAACAATCTACTTGGCATTCCAAAACAAATGTGATGCATATGAGATGATGTCTGCTATTTTGGTGTCCTTTTTCCATCCCATTAAGTGTAGTTCAAACAAGTTCTCAGGCAGAAATCCTTCCATCTATGGTTAGTTTTCCTTAAATGTAGCATGAATTTCAGAATTTCAGAAGCAAAGTTCATTTATATTTCATTTATTTATAGAGGGTGGGTGGGAGGGTGGGAGGGTGGGAGGGTGGGTGGGAGGGCGGATGGACAGACAGACAGACAGACAGACAGACAGACAGATAGATAGATAGATAGATAGATACAGGGGTCCATTGGGGCTGGAGCGAGCTCCGCCAGCTCAGGAGTGGCCACTAGGGCAGCCATGGGCCGAATCAGATTCTCTGATCTGATTCAGCCTGCTGCTGAATTGCCGCCGAAATTCGGCAGCAACTTTAAAAGCGAGTGAAGGGGAGGGGGTTTGAGGGAGAGGCTCCAAACTTGCAGGGTAGCTGCTGGGACCTCTCCCCCAAATACCCACCAAGTTTCAAGAAGATTGGACTAGGGGGTCCAATTCTACGGGCCCCCAAACAGGTTGCTCCATTCCCTCCATTGTTCTCTATGGTAGAAAAAAAGGTAACATTTTTTCCCACCATAGAGAACAATGGAGGGGATGGGACAACCTGTTTGGGGGCCCATAGAATTGGACCCCGTGGTTCAATCTTCTTGAAACTTGGTGGGTATTTCAAGGAGAGGCTCCAGCAGCTACCCTGCAAGTTTGGAGTCTCTTCCTCAAATCTCCTTTCCTCCAGCCCCTCATATACCCTATGAGTTTTTGCCATTGATTTCAATGACCCATAGGGTATAATGGGTCTGAAACTGACATTCCCTTTCTGACACACTTCCAGTGATGTCAAGGGACGTGGCATATGCTAATGAGTTATGCTAATGAGCTCCTGCAGCTCTTTTTCTACGAAAGGACCCCTGGATGGATGGATGGATGGATGGATGGATAGAGATAGATAGATAGATAGATAGATAGATAGATAGATAGATAGATAGATAGATAGATAGATAGATAGATAGATAGGAAACAGTCTTTGTTATAGGGCTACACAAGCCTCTGAGTTTTGTAAAAATCTTCATGTGGTATTTCACCTGCTCCTTGCTGCTTCATTTTATCATTTTTTCTTTCTAGAATATTCCATTAAAACCACTGGAAAATACTGCAGATTAAAATCATTTATCTATTTTCATTTAAAACATTTATGAGCTACTTTTCTCCATTAAATGAACTCAAGGCAGGTTACAATATAGATAAAATAGAATATATACATATATATATATACATAAAAACCAAAATTCAAAATTACAATTTTGAACTCTCAGGCTGTCCCAAATAAAAGTCTTCAGCTTCCTCCTAAAGATCCAAAGTGCACTTCCCTGGATAGTTTGCTTCATAATCTTGGGACTGCTGCTGAAAAGGCCCTCTCTCATATACCCACCAAACAAGCTTGTTTGATGAGACACTCAAGAAAGCCTCTCCCTATGATCTTAGGTCAAATCTACATCTGACTTTCCCACTGGAATCATTCTAATTTCAAAAAAACCCATCTATACCTGTTTCTAGTTTCAAACCATACTAGTTCTAGTTTAAAAATTACTGTTTACATTCGTTAATTGCCCTCCTGTGGTCAAGCTAGCATTATACTACTTTAAACAGATCATGTTGCTTAGTACTCTTCAGACCCAGGGAGTGAAATTTGAAACCAGCATGAAAAGACAGCAGTCAAACTACTTCTGAGGGGAGGTGTAAATTGGGCCTTAATTCCTGAGCAGGAACATTTGGAATAAAACAGTCCTTTGGATACCCCACTCCCAAGCCATATAGCGCTTTAAAGGTCAAAAACAACAGCTTGAACTGGGCTTGGGAGCAGATCAATAGCCAGTGTAATTGCTGTACTATTGAACACACGTGGTCCTGATAGCTGGCCCCAACCAGCAGTCTAGCAACAATGCTCTGTAGTAGCTATGCCTTCTGAACACTCTTGAGGGCTAGCCCCAAGGAAAGTGCATTGCAATAGCCCAGTCTAGATGTAACTAAGGTATGGATCACTGTGGCTAGATCCGGCTGAACCAGGAATGGACACAGATGACACATCAGCTGAAGATGGGCAAATGCACTCTGAGCCACCGCAACCACCTGATTTTCTAAGGTGACCGTAGTGTCATGCAGCACTTCCAGCTTCTAACCTGGCTTTTCAGGGGGAATATAACCCCATCGAACAGAGGAGAAATAGGAAGTCCCCGGTCTGCCTTTCTACTAAATCTAGAGAACCTCTTTGTTGTCAGGATTAAGTTTCAGCTTCTTCACCCTCATCCAGCCATTACTGCTTCCAAGCACTGGTTCAGAATGTCAGCAGCATCCTCAGAATTAGGTGGGAAAGAAATGCAGAGCTGGGTATTAGCTGCATATCGGTGACACCTCAGCCCAAACCTCCTGATGACCTCTCCCAATGGCTTCACATAGACATTAAATAGCATTTTATTTATTTTATTTTATTATTTCAATTTATATCCTGCCCTTCTCACAAGCAGGCTCAGGGCAGCCCACAGCAATAAATATAATACAGTCTTAAAATAATTCAGCCAAATAATAAATAATAGTATTGAATCAGTACAATAAAACCAGTTTAAAACATTTAAAATGGATAGTGCAATATCTTCAGTTTTCTACAGCCAGGAAATAAATAATGGGCCAATGCCAAACCATGATGATCTCATACAGCACCAATAGGGAGGTCAGCTGGTAGATGCCTGCTGCCTCAACCAAAGGCCTGATAGAACAGCTCCATTTTGCAGGCCCCTGCAAAACTGTAACAGGTCTCGCAGGACCCTGGTCTCAATCAGGAGCATGTTCCACCAGGCTGGGGCCAGGACCAAAAAAGCCCTGGCCCTGGTTGAGGCTAGACAGACATCTTTCAGGCTGGGGGATAAGATCAAACCCTGAGGTACTCCACAAGCCAATGGCCATGGTGCAGAACTGGAATTCCCCAGAACTACCTTCTGGGTGTGACCCCACCTCCCAGATAAGACTTGTTTTTCCATGACATAGTGCCCTCCCAGTCCCAGTACCAAGAGGTGGCTCAATAGGATACTATGATCAATAGTGTAGAAAGCCACAGAGAGATCCAGGAGAACTAGCAGGGTAGAGGTCATCAACTAAGGCAATCAAAGCAGTCTCTTTTCAACATTCTGGCCTCAGGCCACATTGAAATGACTCTAGAAAATCAGCCTTTTCTAAGAGCCTGTAGAACTGAGAAGCAACCAGAAGCTTAAACACATTGCCCAAGAATGGAAGACTGGAGACTGGCAAGACGTTCTTCAAAATAGTGGGCCTTGGGAGGTTTTTTTTACAAATAGGTCTAACCATGGTCTCCTTAAGCATGGTTGGTACAGCTCCTACCATCAAGGAAGCATTCACCATTCCAATTATCCATTCTACCACTCCCCGTCTGGCAGCTTTTATCAGCCAGGAAAGGCAAGGGTTAAGGTGGTAGGTCTCACCTCTCCAAGGATCCTGTCCACATCCTCAGGCTCCACAAGCTGAAAGGTATCAATGTAAATCAGACAAGCAGGTGCCAAAGGTACATCATTTGAACATGCCTCCATCGAACTCAGAGCAGATCTGGGCTCTTTTGCCTGCAAGGTAAGTAGCAAACTGATCACAGCCGGTCATTGTGTGGTCAGAATTCAATTCCCTGGGCTATGAGCCCTGTATCCCAGAGGACGGTGGGATATAAATCTAAATAAATAAATAAATAATATTTGTGTGAACCACACAAAAGAGCTCAGCTGGATGATTACATGCAGATGCAATGGTGACAGAGAAATATTGCCTTTTGGCCATCATTACTGCCACAAAATAAGCTCTAATGTGTGTTCTGTGTCATGTTTGATCAGCCTCACTCTGAGTTTTCTGCCAGTGGTGCTGTAGCCATCCCCCCCCCCCCTTCATTGCTATCAGTTCCGTGGTAAACCAGGGGGAGTTCTTGGCTCTGTCTGGGAGGGGAGAAAACGCTTATAGTCAATTGCAGGTACAGGCTGAGATCGCCTTGGTGGGAAGGGCAGGGTATAAATCGAACTAATAAATAAATAAATAAATTTCCCAGTTTCAGAGAGCAGTGGTCCGTCCCTTGACAGAGTTAGCAGGAGTTGAGGTAGAGGAATCCCCAAGCACCAACGGGAAACCATTAGGATCCATCAGGTGCTATCAGGGAGTGAGCTTTAACTCCCCCACCTCCAGATCACCCTCCTCATCATAGATCAGATCCAATGTGTATCCTGATAAATATGTGGAGCCAGTAATTACTTGGGGCAGGCCCATGGTTGTTATAGAGGCCATGAAGTCTTGACCCTCTCCTGACAGTTTGGCCTTGGCATGGATATTAAAGTTACCCAGGAACACCTGTCTTGAGTCTCCACCAACACTTCCAAAACCAGCTTGCCGAGCTCAGGAAGAGATATAGCTATGCAGTGGGGTGGATGGTATACCAGCAGAATCCCTACCCTGTTCCAGTCACCAACCTTCAGGAACACACACTTAAACCAGCAGACTGTTGGAGGAGGCATCTCAATAGACCACAGCAACTCCAGCTCCCCATTCCCCTGGCCTAGCCAGTTGCCATACAGAGAAACCTGGAGGACACAGCTGGGTAAGATTTACACCCCCAGCCTCGTCCAACCAGATCTCTGTAGTACATGCCAGATCATTCTGGCTGTCTAGGGTTAAATCCTGAATGGCCATTTTTTTCCCATTTACTGAACTAGCAACCAACAACAGGATCTTAAAGCCAAGGGTCCCAGTGTCAGCACAAATAGGTTTCTGTTGGCTAGGGAGGCAGACTTGAAGGAAGACTGGCTAAACAATGGTCAAGCCTCCTTCTCCTGGAATGGCCAATCTGCATCATATTTTCCTCTGCCCAGGACCAATGAAATGACAGCCCCCAGGGGAGCATGCCCCTGGAGTGTGTCAAAGATGTTTTACTTATCCATCTAAAAAAGCAGAGTGTGAATTCTACCAACAAAGGTTTGCAAAACAGATGTATCATAGCAGCATGCTCATCAGTGACCTAACACTGTCTGTGATTCTGTTGTATGAACATTGAGCAACATGTCCCAGGTTGGTACCACATGATGTATGAAATAGAATTTACTGCAGATTAGTAGAGGAATGCTCTATCACTTATTGGTTCAAGTTACAATTTGCAGATAAATTGTGGCGCACACAATCACAAATGTTTGTATGTATGTTTGTATTTGAACAGTTTGCCTATATTCAGTTCTGCAAAAAAGCCACTTATATATGCATTTTCTCTTGCTGCTTTCCCACAGCTTCCCTTATTCTCTGTCCACCACCAACTTTCTTCTCCATCTGCTCCCTGTCACTTCCTTTAAATAAAAAAAAATTACATTTCACTGTTAGTGACTTACAGATATGAAATATGCACCTCTGTCACTTATGGCTACCTGAATTAGTGTTCATTCATGGCAAAGGCCTTGAGCAGATTTTCTGGAGAGCAGAGAAGATTTTCTAAATAAATAAATAAAGCAAACAAACAGTCTGGTTTTGAACAATTTCACCATGTGCGTTCTCACACTGCTTCATTGAAATTGTTATATTTTCTCCCTCCACCACCCAGATCTCCCAAATTCATTGGGGGGGGGGGGTTTCAACTTGTATGACTACTAAAAGAGGTGTCTCAGGGGTGTGTGGCTTGTTTTCTCCCTGCATTCTTGGCCCATCACGCCTTTACAACCCCATGTTTGTTAATAAGAAAGGCAAGTGAGTGTGCTGCCCCCAAAAGCAATACATATACCATAGGATATTTAAATGACACATCCTGGATGTGTAGGTGCAAAGAGGGGGTGAGCTGCAAGTAGGGGTGCACACATCAAAATTGTTCAGATTAATTTTGGATCTGGATTTGGGGAGGGCATGCTTGCTATTCTGAATTTTTGGTACTCTCTTTACTGTTTCCAGATTTTTTTCAGCAATTGCTCTCCAGTCCCCCACCCCCCAGAGGCAGTAGGAGTGGAAAGGAAGGGGGAGAGAGGAAGTTGGTCTTGTCAAACAGTTGTTCAGTGGAGTCTCCCTCCCTTTACATTTTAAAGGGCCATTGTTTCCTCCTTTCTCTCTTGGCTCCTAGTCCCAACACACTCTGGGAGATAAATTTTAATTACTTCAGGGTATTTGGGTTATTTTGGATAACCCCAAGCCAAATTTCCTGTTTCTTTATAGCACAACTCCCAACTGCAAGTGATCCTTGCTTGAAATTTAGGTCACTTTAATCATCTGACCACGACTAAAGTGTATATACCTTCACTAGTTATATCAAAAGATCAGTTCAGTCACTGTGCAGGTAAAAAAAACTATTGCAACCGGCAAAAAGTTTTTGCTCATTGGCCAAGGCATAATATACTCATGACCTCATAACACACAAAGCAAATGATGCAGGATAGCCTGTAGCCTGTCTATCCAGGGAACTGCCAGGTTGATACCACAATTGGTGCAGTTGCAAAGCTCCCCTGCCATGGTGCCCAATGTGTACTCAGGGTGATAACAGTGAGAGGCTCGATTCACAATAAAGAATCAATTTTATCATGGGGGATTGTACAACTTTTTAATGACATTCACAGAATCCATGTGTAATAAAAGAAGAGAAGAAGAAAAGATTGGATGTATACCCCGCCCTTTACTACCTGAAGGAAACTCAGAGCGGCTTACAATCTCCTTTCCCTTTCCCTCCCCACAACAGACGCCCTGTGAGGTAGGTGGGGCTGAGAGAGCTCTTTCAAGAACTGCTCTTTCCAGAACAGCTCTGAGAGAACTGTGACTGACCCAAGGTCACCCCAGCAGCTGCATGTGGAGGAGTGAGGAATCAAACCCAGTTCTCCCAGATTAGGGTCCGCACTCCTAACTACTGCACCAAACTGGCTCTCTTGACTATCCTGTTGAAATCCCAGTGAGGGTGGTTAAAGAATAGATTTCTTGTATCCTTTCATTGTAAGCCATGTGTGGGTAAATAAGAGTAATTTATTACATCCTATCATTATTAAATATTTTATCTCACCTTTCTTCTTAAATATAAACTCAGGCAACAGAAAGAAAGGGCTTCATTCCTGTATGGTAAGAATGGGGGACACTCATTCAGGATGATACCAAAAAAGAATAACAGCAGTCCTTTTGTCATATTTATTTATTTATTTAGACCAGCCAAGAATGTAGCATACAAGAGACCTGAACTGGCAGTGAGCAAAGATGCTGCTCACGAGGTCTGTGTTATCGCCAGGGCCCAAGGCATAATCCAGTAACTTCTTATGTTTAAAGGAGCCTTTTCATTTACAGCTAAATCATGTCTCAAAAATGTTTGAGATTCCTTCCATGTGACGTTGCTGAGTCCTATGGACTGTGTGTGTGCCTTGCCCAAGGAATGAGGAAACCTCCTGAAGTTAGCAAATTAATCATAGGCGACATCACTCTCTCTACAATTCACTGCCCTTCTAGGAAATCATTGTTGCTTTCTTTGGAAACATCTGTTTTTGGGTGTTTTTTCTGCACATATACACACACATGTTTTTTCCCTCCTATAAGCTAAGGTTGTAACCTGGATAAAAGCCTGGGAAGTATAGAAATGGCAATGTGATCCAGATGAAGGAATTCTGGGAGAGCTCAGTTACTTCTAGTTTTTCATCCTTCACCTCAGGTGCCCCAGTGACTTAGACTCAGGTACCCCTGCATGTGTAGAACTTTTTCTTGTGTTCTGCTCCCACTCTCAGGCCCAACAGTGCAGCTGGCAAACTTCTGGGAAAGTACAGACCTAAGCAACATTTCCTTCAGAAGGCTGTCAGGTGACTCCATAGAAGCTAGAGGGTCAGTGCTGAAAGATAATACAAAAGAACCCCATGCTTCCTCTTCTTTTAGAGCAGAGCTGACAGGTCAACATGGTTACACTTCCCACTGAGTCAACTAGCAATGTGCAACTACCAATCAACCCTCCCCCACCCCCCTTATCTCTGATCCAACAGAATGAAAATGGGAATGCCAGTTAATGTAAGTATTAAGAGCAGGTATATGAATGCATTGATTTTGCCAGACTGTAATCTCAGGGCTATCATCCAGTTAGAGAAACCCTGGTCCATTAATGGCATGCATGATCCAAAACAATCACTATGCAATGTTACTCCAGTCTAAGCCCATTGACTGGAATTTCTCTGCATAGGCTGGCACTGCTATAATTAATTAATTATATTTGTATGTACATAAAAACCAAATAGTTCTGAGGGGAAATGACATGCTTTATGGACCAGGTTACTCAGAAATGAGTCCCACTGAGCTCTGGGTTCCTATTTCTCTTCTCTCTGTTCTGTCCCCCCCCCCCCCCCCAAGGACAGCAGGTGCCCATTTAGAAAGGGAAGCAGAAGACTTTAATCATAACGCAGGCTGCAAATATTTTAATAAATAGAGTGAGGCATACCTCTTCAAAAATGGCACCTGATTAATTTGCCACTCTTTTAAAAGGTCTGGAGCTCTGAAAGGTCTTCAATCCATTAACTGGTTTGATTCAAACTGCAGTGTTAATGGATTAATCTGTACACGGTTTGAGCCATTCTTCTGCACAGGAAGCCGGACACTGATTGGTCATGAGTCTCTTTTCAGAGAGATTAATTGCTACAGCTAAAATACCACCTCAATATGAGCATGAGCTCCATCCAGCACTGGTTAGGCTAGACAAATGTTTTACTCCAGAATGGAATCTGTCCTCTATATGATATTTTTAATAGGGACGTCAACTAAATATAGTTTTAGTGCCTCATCTGCATTTTAACTGATTAATTACTTGACTAAATTTAAATGTTACCAGAATCTTTATATAGATACATTTTTGAAAGATGGGAAGAAAATGTGAGGCTAAAGATATGATTCACTGTTAGAAAGAAAAATGTTTGTTAATATAGCTTTTTGCAGTCCCTGTTACAATAAGAACCCAAAAACACAAACCATCTCAACAAATAAATATACCCCCAATTATGACTCTAATGGAATCAAATTTGTCCCCACCAATCAATGAACGGAAACATTATTATTTGTTTATAGATTATCCCACCTGTTAACTAAAGGCTTAGCTGAAGTGGAGGGTGGGGGGGGTATGATTATACTATATGTATATTTAATTATATATAATAATAAATAATAAAAATAATTTAAATTTGTTTTTAAAAAAACAAATTAAATAAAACATTAAAATGAGTAAAACACAACCAATGATACACAACCGATGATAATAAGGTAAGTAGCACCCCTGCAGGATTAAAATAAATCACCCCAATTCATTTTTGAGCAGGGAAGTTAAAAAAACCAACAACAGTAATGACACACAAAATCAAGTTGGACCACAAAATACAACAAAACAAATCTAATAAATTGGCAGATAGAGTTACTGACTGCCAAGGCTTGTGGGCCTATTGTTTCCATGTAATATAGTGTCGGCTAGGACCTAAGAGACCCCTGTGCAGATCACCATGAAACTCTCTGGGTGACCTGGGACAGTCACAGTCACTATATGTCAGCCTGACATACAATCAACCTATCTGACAGGCTTATTGAGAGAATAAAGAGGCGAGGGAACTATATAGGCCACCTTAAGTTCTTTGGAGGAAGGGCAGAGTAAAAATGTACCGAAAAAAATAAATAATTTTCAAGATAGTCCTTGTTGAGTTAAGAGAATGTTCATGAATGTTTCTTTTCCCAAATGCCACCAGTTGTCGCTTCATGGTATCAGCTATCACATGGCACTTCTAACTGCATAGAGAGGCACTGCCCCTGGAACTTCCCACCAGAGGGGGAGAATGCAATGTTATCAGATGCTGTTGTTTTATTATTGATTGTTTTTTCTTCCTTTGCTGGTGCTGGAGTTATGAATGGTTTCATGGCCTTATTTCCTTCTTGGATATACTTTCATCACTACTGGAGCCTAAAAATAAAGTATTGACTGTAAACTTCTCTGAAGTTTCTGAGAATGATGGAAACCACAGCTGAAGCAATTTGCAGGCTGAGCAAATAAAAGGGAATTTATAAATAACATATAGACTTAAAAATACAAAGAAAACAACAAAGAAAGTCCTTAAACTGTTCCAAAAATGCAAGTCTTTATTGGAATAGTATTCATTAGGTACCTTTGAGATTATTATTGTTGAAGAGTCATCAATGTGTATACATAATGGGAAAAATGAACACAGTAACAATTAATGAGTCCACTTGGAACTATGGATACTTTTGAGTAGATGTTCATCAAGCAGAGGAACAGTCTGTTCACTGCAGACACATAACTATTCCCTTCGATACTGGGATCTTCATAGGTTTTTGAACACTAATCTTTCATTTTGCTGGGCTCTGCAATAAATTTGGGGCAAGCCATAGGCACAGAACAAATGACCCATAAACACTGCTGGGGCACTACATATAAATATAATTTAAAATATTTTTTTTTAAAGACAAGTATAGAAAACTGCCTTGATCGCAAGATTGATTTTTTTTTTATGCCATTGGTGCTTTCTTTAAACCAACTGAAGATGTCAGTGAGGATAATGTTATGCAGGTACTTTGTCAGTTGCTTCAAGCTGTTTATTGGGAAAGGAGGTGTATAAATATGGTATGAATCTGCACAGCAGCTCCATCCTTTGCGGCAGTTCTTCCTGTCCCTTCCTTCTCTAGGATGCATTCTGTTACTGCCCATACAGGAGGGGCAGACTGGGAAGTTACCTGGTGGGCTGATGCACTGGTGACCAGAAACAAGCATAACAAAGCTCTGGCAATTCTGCCAGAGCCTCAAAATCCACTTGGCTCAAACCCTTCACTGTAGGAATGCCAGCCTCCAGGTGGTACCTGGGGATCCCCTGGAATGACCGTTCAACTCCAGACTACAGAAATCAGTTCTCCTGGAGAAAATGAATGCTTTGGAGGGTGGACACTGTGGCACTGTACCATACTAAGGTCTCTGTCCTCCTTAGGCTCCATTCTCAAATCTCCACGTGTCTCCCAACCTGGGTCTGGCAACCCTACCCCCCCATCCACCGCTAATCAGCAATAATAATTGTTGCCTTTACACCAGCTCTCTTTTCCTACACAGTTGCCAGTTTTCAGGAGGTAACAATGGGTGAGCTAATACCCACTGTTTGCACGCTCAGCTGAGTAACCCTTGTGGCTCTGGCTTGTAGTACCACAGGGGCCACTCGGCTTTGCTTGCTCCAGGGCCTCTTTCACTTCAGAGTCTTCTCCTGCCATACAGGGTTTTTTTCAGTAACCACCCCCTTACCATAGAATAGTTTCCTGGAAGAAATGAGGAAGGCTTGCAGCTTGCTGGCTTTTCAGAAGGGCTGGGAGGCTTTTAAAAAGTGTTTCCTAAGCCAGGACTACCAAAAAAAGGAGTTATTATGCTTAATTAATTAATGGTGATTGGCTCTGAGAAATGATATTCATTTGATGTGGCTTTTGCGGACTGTATTTTATTTCTGCTTGGGTTGGTTTTAGTTGACTTGATATTTGATCACTTGTTATTTTCTTTTATTTTGTTATCTGCCTTGGGTTCCACCATTGTCAGGAAAAAGCAAGCTTATCAACATTTCTAAATCAATCAATTAGTAAATGTTTTAATAAATCAAAAGGGAGCTTTCATCCTAAACTGGATCCATACCAACTATTGAGTCTGAAACTGACACAATTAGTTCATCCAATTTTACAGGCAATCCAGATGATGTCATAAGCTGCGGTCACATGGCCCTTTAAAGCGGGAGGAACTGCTGTTTTTTCCTGCATTTAAAGGGACCGTTCAGAATGGCCGGGACAACTCCCGCACCGAAGCGGGCTGAATCACGGGCTCCTCCTGCATTTTCCGACCCTGGGAAAATCAAGTATTTTCCTGGTGGTCGCACGAGGAACCTGTGATTGAGCTGATCTGGACAGCCCTCTCTCACAATGATTGCGAGAGAGGGCTGTCCAGATCATCTCTCCCTGTTTTTCCCCCCTTTTTGCACTTGGGCACTTGGGCGCTGGCCACCTCTGCCTGGCACCCCCCCCCCCAAGGTTCTCCCCAAACTTATCAGGTGGCCGGCGGGGCTCGGGGAAGGGTGCCTCCCCCAGCTGTTGCTGTTGCCTCCGCCGCACACTGCCACCGCTGCTGACAGCTGCCGCCGCTGCCTTCACTGCTGACAGCTGCCGCATGCCACCGCCACCGCTGACAGCCACTGCCACCACCAGCTGCTGCCTTTGCTGCTGTCAGCCGCTGCCGCCTCCTCCTCCTCTGCCAGGGTTGGGATGTTTAATCATCCCAGCCCCCCAAAAAACCACCCGGTTTCTTTAAATCCAGGAGGGCTCCCGGATTTAAACCACCATGTGACCATGGTCATAGTCAACTCATTGCATTCTGCTGTTTTCAGACCTTGTTTATGGCAATTTTTTCACTTGACATCATTCCAGGCTGTTCCATGTGGGCATGGATGCTTCCCTGCCTACTGTCCCTTTAAAATTTCCCTTCTTCCTTCTCTTTCCTACTTAATTAGTTACTTCCTTTCCTCTTCTTCAGCCTGCCAGTTCTGTTACGCTAGTATGCTCTTATGGCCATAAAGCAACAAAATAAAAAGTAGTGCCTTTGACATATTACAAAGAAGTCCTTAACCTTCTCCCCTCCCAAAATGCTACTGGACTCTCATTTCATTTTGCTACAACAGACTACATGGCTACCCCTCTGGAATATTTACATGGGAGAAGAGGGCAGCCAGGACAGGAAATAATGAATTAAGATGGAAAGGAAGAAAGGCAGGAAGAAGCAGGGACCCTTTTGCTGAAGGAGACCTACTTCTGAGATGACACATAGGAGTAGGCTTTTGCCTGTAGGGATGGGATTTTACGGGGAACACAACATCATATCAAGGGTTTGAAATCTGTCGGCTGAATGTGGGGAAGGAATCCTTCAGAATCACTACAAGGTCATACTGTGGTACCAGACTTGCACTGAGCTAAGCTATTTAAATCTCACTGAAGTCAGTGGAATTTTAGTAGTCTGACCGCTGGCAGGATTGCAGCCATAGTTTGGGTGGCTGATTTCTCTTTTCCAATCAAATTCTTTGACTGTCAAAAAAAAACCCCTTGCTGTTACAATACACGTTCAGTGAAGCTTGTTGGCTCCACCGAGTTAGAAGTAGGGTATTTCTGTGCAGCTTCCTCAGGTCAGTAAGCGCCCCCATTTTAAAAAAATGAACTACCTTTCCTCATGCACATAGTTTTAATGCTATGGTGATGATTTAATAATATTCGTAATAAGGATCCATGTGCAAGCATTGAACAATGAAACAGGCAGCATTCCCATGCAAAACGGTGGTGAGATGAATATTATGTGAGGGGAAACAGATATTACCAAAGGACAAAATTGGAAAATGATATCCATACTTTTTTCACAAAAAGGAATGCAAGAATATGAACTACACGTAATATTGCATAAGGTGTGAGTACCCACCAATGGTTTTCTTCTCCTTTCCCCTGGTATATCACTGACAATAATGTGCTAGAAAACTACTTCGCTTCTGAGAGAAAACTAAGGGACTTTTGCTCTATTCAGTGGGAATTAAATTTCTGCTGCTCCTTTTAAAATCAGTCTGAAGCATTGATGTCAGGGCAAATATTGAGTTGGTGCAAAATGGCAGCCATAACAACTGGGTACTTTGCAGGGTAATGATTTACCAGAGACACATCCCAGGAAATTTGCAGTGACATGGATAAATAATGACCACTAGAGGATCTGCTTACTCCCATATTCCCTTGCATTCACACTGGCCAAGTTCAGACTGGCAGTTTGGCCCGATATAGGCACGTTTTGCAAGCAGATTAAGAGGGCCAGTTCACACAGCCACAGCTGTCTGGCGTTGCTGTGCCGTACTCACCCCGTCCTGACGTGTTTTGATCCCACTTTAAAAAGGTACCTGGTAAAACCTGTGGCAAGCTGTTTGGGTGCATGTTGATCCCGCTTCTTGAAGTGTGGACGCAAATAAGCTGCAATCAAGCGGTGCCAGTAATGTGAACCTGCTGATCCGGCATAACCGCCCATGTGTGCTGTGCACTTGAGGGCACGACCGCCCGCAGGGATGCTTCCGGCTTGCGGAGTTAAAGCTCCCAGCCATGGGATCCTGCCCCAACTGCTGCTGTGCCTATGCACCCATGCACAGGTTGGCAAAATGGACCAAAGCTGCGCATAACCGGGGCAGCACTACCAGGGGCCACCCCGCAGTGCGAACGCTCCATTCCACCTCCTCCCCAGTATGGTCCAGCATCATTCCATGCAGTGCGACCGGAAAGCCCCGCGACAACTTGGCCCAGGTCTTTTTGCCCTGCTTCCCTTGCGCTTCATTTTGCCAGTCTGTCCTCTGCCATTGAAGAAGGTACATGTGAATATACTTACTGAGATGTGTATTCTCACTGAACACATGTGGATTTTGTAGCCTTTCAAAGTCTACCCTAGTTGTTTGGTGATGACACCTGTACAACTGGAGATGACCCAACCACACTGGCAGGGACTGCTCACACAGGTCCCCACCATGGAATCAGCATGCTTTCCTCTTGGAGGAAGTGCCAATCCCATGGGAATGATCCATTTCATCCTGCTCAGTCAGTTGGATCATTTAAGCATTACCCCTGCTGTACAGGAACCACTCAAAGGAAAGTGGCCTCCACACAGCTAGGTCAAAGTTCAAGGCATCCTTTATATCCTGGTACAGTAATGAGAAAAATATTTTAAACAGAAGGGGAGAATAATCAAGCACGGTCCGCACTAGAAAAAAGTAAGAGTCCAGGAGCACCTTCAAGACTAACAAAATATGTGGCAGGGTATGAGCTTTCGTGAGTCACTGCTCACTTCTTCAGATACCAGTGACTCACGAAAGCTCATACCCTGCCACATATTTTTTAGTCTTTAAGGTGCTCCTAGACTCTTGCTCTTTTCTACTGCTATAGACAAAAATGGCTACCCATCTTGATCTATCACCATGGTACACATTGGTAGTGTCAACAATTAACCAGGATTCTATAGACACATTGGCAAGCATTTATGGTGGCCAAGTTACTAAGCCACATAGAGCTGAACTGGAAAGGAGAGATATAAATATTTTACATTAATGATAAATAAATAAATCAGTGTAGAGGCAAATGGAACTTGCAGTTATCATGTCTACAAAAACGAGAAAGTTGCATAAATAGCAGAGTGACACTGGTTGTTTTGACCAAGGTAACTCTGTAATGGAGTACAGAGATTGCAAGTTTCAACTATGAGAAAGCAAAAAAAAAAGGTAATCTACTTAGCTGTCAAATTCACTGACAGTCCTTGAACAGAACAGTTCAACTTTATGATGATCTTGCCCACTTCCCTCCCTAAGAGGAAGAAGAAGAAAAGAGAAAGAAGAAGAGGAGGAGGAGGAGATTTGATTTATACCTCGCCCTTCTCTCAGAGTCTCAGAGTGGCTTACAATCTCCTTTACTTCCTCTCCCCACAACAGACACCCTGTGAGGTAGGTGGGGCTGAGAGAGCTCTAACAGAACTGTTCTTGAGAGAACTGCCCTGAGACAACTTGTGACTGACCCAAGGTCACCAAGCAGCTTCATGTGGAGGAGTGGGGAATCAAACCCAGTTCTCCAGATTAGAGTCTGTAGCTCTTAACCACTACACCATACTGAGCAGCCCTTTTAATCTAGTTTCTTCTTCTCTGAAGGTCTATGGCTGTCACAGTATGATATTTTGCTGCTGGCTCAGCCTACGAACCTGATCACCCCTTTATCTACTGAAATGGCACAAAGAGGCTTTTTAAATTTCAGAAATAATTTTTTTTTTATTCAGCATAGAGGGGAAGGTTAGGTGAAATCAGGGGTAAAATGTATGAATTAAATCAATAATGAACTCTGAGATAAATCAGTATAGGCACAGACTACAGTTCATAGGTTTCAAGCAACTGAGAGTTTCTTAAGCTTTTCACACAGTGTTAGAATCTTTAAGATGGGAGGCTGTTGTTTATTGTTTCCTAAACACTCCAGTATACTTTCTTGAGCTTAACTGTCTTGTCAGGTTTCAGAAAGCAGGTTCTAAGCCCACCAACCACGAATAACTCCACTCTTTGAGCTATCTTACTTCTTTAGCTGGGTAGGGAATTTCTTCTCTCACAAGAAGATTGGTCCCCTTTTTTTGGCCTGAATGGGAGTCTTCTCTTATCTACCCACTCTTCCTGCCAACCTTCCAAGTTCTCCATACATGTTAAACTGCTCTCAGTAAGGGCTAAACACAAACCCCATCAGCATTTTCGTTGTAGTGAAATTCCCACATTGACATTTTTAAAACTGCGCATTATGTGAAATTTTCCACAGTAGATTTTTTCTTACCAGGCACAAACCTGAAATTTTCTCCTTCTTACACCACATTTTCGAAACTCACTAAAACTGGGGATTCCAGAAACGCGGGGTAAGAAGGAGAAAACTTCAGGTTTGCACCTGGTGAGGAAAAATCTACTGCGGAAAATGTTGCATAACCCACAGTTTTAAAAACATCAATGTGGGAAATTTCACTACTGTGGAAAATGGTCCCAACTCTTCTCAGACAGGGCTAGACTCAGACTGAATTCTCCTCATCATTCAGTTCTGAAATCTCTCTCTGCTCAACTCACATTAACCAATCAAATTCCTTTGAGCAGCCTGTCACTCAAGGCTCTCTGGTTCTGTGAGGCATTATCCCTTCACAGTCCTTCACATGTTTACACAGCACTTATGAGCTTTTTAAGTGTAGTCCGTCACAGCAGTAGAAAAGAGCAAGAGTCCAGTAGCACCTTAAAAATTAACAAAATTTGTGACAGGGTATGAGTTTTTGTAGTGAGCAGTGTCTCATAAAAGCTCATACCCTGCCACAAATTTTGTTAGTCTTTAAGGTGCTACTAAATTCTTGCTCTTTTCTTCTGCTACAGACAGACTAACATGGCTACCCATCTTGATCCAGCTCTAGGCAGTGTATGAAAAGCAGTCAGGCAGCTGAAGGTTTGGGAGAGGGACTGGTTTATGAAAAAATAACAGTTATCCAGCAATTATCGCCTTAGGAACTGACCTCTAAACATATATAGCATTTGCTGAAGCATACAGAGAACTGTTGTGGCCAGACTAGTTACTGAAGGATTTTGGAGTTGATGAGCGAAAGCCAATTCAATTTAAAGAAGCTGCATTAAGGTTTCCCAATCAGAAAAAATAGCTGCACACACTAAGCACATTGGTGTGAAGTTTAATTTAATGTGTGACCTAACAGAGAAGGGCCTAATAGGGATGGAGTACTTTTCAACAGAAGAGATGGTTGCCAACATTCTGACCATGCCTCTAGAAAGCCAGTTTGGGGTAGCGGTTAACAGCGCTGGGATCTAATCTGGAGAACCAGGTTTGATTCCTCACTCGTCCACATAAAGCCAGCTGGGTGACCTTGGTTCAGTCACAGTTCTCTCAGAGATGTTTTCTCAAGAGCAGTTCTCTCAGAGCTCTCTCAGCCCCACCTACTTCACAGGGTGTCTGTTGTGGGGAGAGGAAAGGAAGGAGATTGAAAGCCACTCTGAGACTCTGAGTGAAGGGCATGGTATAAATCCAATTCTTCTTCTTCTTCTTTTAAGACACAGATCTTAAAGGAGCAGTAGCAAGTTAACTTTTTGAAGTTAATCCATTCTGAATAAATTAAAGGTACCTACATGAATATGTCATGTAAAATGTGCTTCTATTTTTGTAAATAAAATTTATTTCTCATGTTACCATTGGAGTCAGATCATCTTTGTAATTTGTCTGAACAGCATTTTCCCGAGGATTGGGATATTGCCTTAAGCGTCTGTGGTTCCAAGGCAATCAATTTTTTTTTCATTTAATCCAATAGTTTTCTCTGCAAAATCTTTCAGAACCACCATTTTATTATTTTTGGGTACTGAATTACTGAAAGGTTTCCAGATTAAAATTCAAATGCTGCCTTTACCCCATCCCTGTAGCTATATTCCAACAGTTTCATGCACACATGATACTCAAGGACTTCTTCCAAATTGCTGCTATAGCCATTTAAATATGTGAAGCTACAAACTGCTTTTCAGTTTACATGTTAATGCATAAACTGGAAATTGGATTACGTCTTCAATACAGAAACATCAAGGGAATCTTCAGCTCTTCAGGATTTCCCACTATTTTCACCGGGATCCTGAGAAGTACCTGAAAGATTTTCAGAATCACCATATAAACCTTATCTGACTAGTACACCCTTCCTTCAAGAAGCTCAGGGCGGCAGCATACACAGTTATCCCTTCTCCATTTTTTCCTCACAACAATCCTGTGACGTGTTAAGCTGAGGAAGAGTGACTGGCCCAGCATCATTCAGCAAAATCGTGGCAGAGTGGGGACTTGAACTTGGCTTTTCCGTATCGTAGCCTGATGAGCTAACCGCTACGCTGCACTGGCTCTGAAGCCTCATGGCTGCCTTTGTTCATACACATTATGGATTGCCCACCCCATTTTTAATGAGAAGAGCAGTTTCCTGGTGCAACTTGAAGACATCCATGGAGTAACAGTGAACATACTGTAGATCAGAGCCCCTGGTGTGCATTGAAGCTGCCTTGCCCATGGATCCTTGCTGCATTACGTGCACAAATCAGTCCTCTCTCAAAATATGCATTAATTCCCCCCCCCCCCAGTTTTCTGTATTGCTGTAGCATTAATTTGGTTCCAGAATGTAAGCTCCGCTGCAATACTCAGCATCGTTCCCACCCGTGTCAGTTACCACCGTTTTCTTGCCTGTCGTTTCTCTTCAACTTCTCAGAGGCTACATCAGCCATGAAGGAGGCACGCAGTACTCTGAGGTGAGCTTGACCTACATTTTGCAGCAAGACTCCGGGGGATTCTGATTCTGCTTTCATGGGGGCAGGCAGGAAATTTCTGTTGGCAGCTCCAGACTGCTTTAAAATACATCCATGTCCTTCCTTATTAAATATGAAATGTGCCGTTGCAGTCCTCGTGTATTATGTTGCTTGATGTAAAGTTAAATCCATAATGAATCATTTACATGACACTTTAAGTATACAAAGTGCTTCTTGATCCTTACTTTATTCATGCCCACAACAACCCTCTCTGGTAGGCTGTGGGGGGCAGTGGGTCAAAAACAAGTCAATGTTCCATGTTATCCAGGACTGAGCTCAGCATTTAAATCAATGGATCATAGAAAATCTGCATTGGGGGTGTTTTGTTAGGGAGGAGAGAGGAAAGTTGTCATTCTTTAAATTTTTGTACAAGTTCTTCTGCCCTCGAAGAAGAGAAGCTGCAACATGCAATTAAAATTATCCTGATGACAATGAACTGGGAACAAGTCCAGATACAACCAAGAAATGTTCCATTGTCAGCCTCCGGGGCTGATTTCCTATAGTGAGATCCAAAGAAGCCTGACATTAGTTCTGCAAGGCCAGATTAGGGCTGGGTTGGGCTTGTCTAAGAACAGCCTCCCCCACCTATGGTAAGGTGAGTGGGGAAAGAAAATTATGATTTCCACTGGGCGGCACTTACATACGCCAAACTGCATTCTTGCTATGCTAGCTGTGATGTGTAATGTCAGCTGGTCTGCACAGAGAAAGTTGGGGGTGCTGCCCTTAGGAATAAAGTCCATGCAAGGCTCTTTTTTTTTAAAGAAAAGTAATGAACATCCTTTCTTACTAAGGAATTCCATACTTAAGAAAGCAAGAATAAGGATTCTAGGAAACTATCTAAGATACAACAGAATTTGAGTCCAGTGGTACCTTTAAGTCCAACAAAGTTTTATTCAAGGTACAAGCTTCTTCAGATTCATTGAAATGAAAGTTACAAGTCCATACATATAGGAGGAGGGTGAGCAGCAAATTAGTGTACAACATAATGAAGATGTTTAACAGATGCAAGGACCAAACAGGAATAACAAATTTAGTTTATATGGTCATCGTATGTTCAGATTTTATTCCATGGGAAAATATAGTAAAGCAAATAAATATATCAAATTTGGAGACTGAACATACCCTTCTTAATTGTGGAATGCTGAGAGTAATTGAGACCTTGTTGTTACACTCCTTCCATCTCCTCTCAAACACAGAGGTAACTAACAACGTCCTTTTCTTTAAGGTGGGGTGACTGGTTGTGCAGTGTTATGTATCCTCTGTTACCGGACCAGAGAAATACATTCCAATCTACCATTCCAAATTATATTACATTCTACTATTCATTATATTACAGTCACTATTCCAATCTACTATTCCAAATTAGAAATACAATAAAATAAAGAGCATGTATAACTCTTCTTGGTGAGAATACAGATGTAAGGACTGAACGAGATTAGCATATGTAGTGAGGTAAGAAACCAATATCCCTGTTAAGCCCTGGTGGGTTTATTGTTCTCAGAGTTGTAATAACCTGTAATTCAGCAATTTCCCTTTCCATTCTGTTCCTGAAGTTCCTTTGCAATAAAACAACTACTTTGAGGTCACTCGTTGAATGAAAGTTGAAGTGTTCTCCTACAGGTTTCTCAGTCTTATGGTTCTTGATGTCAGATTTGTGTCCATTTATCATTTGGCATATGGTTTGACCTGTTGGCCCTATGTAGAGAACTGAAGGACATTGTTGACATTTAATGACATGTATAATGTTAGAAGATGAGCAAGTGAATGAGCTGGAGATGGCGTAGTTGATTTTGTTAGGTCCAGTGATCACATTGTCTGGGTGCATGTGGCAGCAAAGTTGGCATCTTGATTTACTGCAAGCTCTGTTATCAGTGTCCATGCTCAAGTTAGATGTTGTACTATTGTGGATGAGGAGTCTGTGGCTGCGGGGCTGTCTGTGTGAAAGAAAAGGTTTGCCCCCCCCAGTGCTTGTTAAAGAAAAATGTCATTATTCAGTAGGGGTTGTAAGTCATTGATGATATGTTGAACTGTTTTGAGTTGTTTGGGTGTATATGGCAGCAAAGTTGGCATCTGGGTTTATTGCAAGCCCTGGTACCAGTGTCCATGTTATTTATTTATTTATTTATTTATTTATTTATTAAGCTTATATCCTGCCCTACCCCACAAGTGGGCTCAGGGTGGCTCACAATGTATAAAATAACAATAAAATCGGTAATATAAAAACAAACAGTTGAAACAATCAAAGCAAGATGGCACAAATACACTAACAGACAGTAACAGGTTGCCCTATTTGTAGCAGTTTTTAAGCAGATGGTGGTAGGTACTCTGATATACACTGGGCGGGTACCAAGGGCACCAAAGGCAGGGGAGGCCGAGGTGGTTCAATGCCCGCTGCCTCAACCAAAGGCCTGGTGGAACAGCTCCATCTTACAGGCCCTACGGAACTGTAATAGGTCCTGCAGGGCTCTGATCTCAGGTGTGAGGATGTTCCACCAGGGCAGGGCCAGGATTGAGAAAGCCCTGGCCCTAGTTGAGGCTAAGCAGACATCTCTTGATTGTCAGGAATTATCAGGAGGTGTTGATCTGAGGAGTGCAAGGCTCTCTGGGGCACATATGGGAGAGGTGGTCCCGTAGATATGCTGGTCCCAGGCCTTTGAAGGTCAGTACCATCACCTTGAACTGGATTCAGTATTCAGTTGGCAGCCAGTGCAATCAGTGAAGCACTTGCTGGATGTACACCTGCACAGGCATCACCGTCAGCAGGCATGCCACTGCACTGTGCACTACCTGTAGTTTCCAGATCAGGAAACTGATCAAGGCCTTCACAGAAAGCGAGGATCACCCCAAGACTCCTCACCCTCGGCACTAGTGCCAATGATACCCCATTGAGTGCTGGGAGCTGGGTTCCTAATCCCACACTCCCATGGCTCAGGTACAGGACCTCCGTCTTCTTTTAATTTAACTTCAGCTGGCTCTGCTGCAGCCATCCAGCCACAGCCCCAAAATATCTGGGGCAGTCCATCCTTCTGTCCATCAACAGATAAAGCTGGGTGTCATCAGAGTACTGATGGCAACCCAGTCCAACCCCTCGGACCAGCTGGGTGAGGAGGCACATATAGATGTTAAACAAAATCATAGAGAGGCTTACCCCCTGCAGCACTCCGCATTCATGTGGGTATCATGGGGACATCCTCTCCCCTAGTGCCACACTCTGTCCCCAGCCATGGAGAAAGGAGGAAAGACACTCTAAAGCAGTTCCCCATATCCCTATGTCAGCGAGGAAGTGGGTCAAGAGATCATAGTCGACCATGTCGAACGCTGCTGTCAGATCTAAAAGCAACAGTAGTGCTGACCCACCTCAGGGTCCTCCAAAGGTCATCTGTGAGGGTGACTAGCACGGTCTCCATCCCATGGCTGGGGTAGAAGCTGGACTGGAATGGATCCAGGGTGGAGGCATTGTCCAAGAAAGCCTGGAGCTGCTCAGCCACTGCTCTCTCCATGAGCTTACCCAGAAATGAGAGATTCAAGGGCCGCTTTGTGCTGGCTAGGCGGGATATAAGTCCAAATAAATAAATAAATAAATAAATAAATAAAGACTGGGCGGTAGTTGGCAAGGACTGCAGGGTCCAGTGATGGCGTTTTCAGGAGCAGACGCACTGCTGTTCAAGTTAGATGTTGTATTATTCAAGTCGGATGTTGTATTATTGTGGGTGAGGAGATGTTTAAGATTGGCGAACAATCTATGAATAGCCTTCCAGAGAACATTATTTTGGCTACCATGGACGTGGAATCTTTTTTCTTGCACTACTACATTCTATTGGCTCCACACTGCCTGTGAAGAATTTTTCTTTGGCCCAGCAAAGGAAGGTACACAATTGGCTTACCATTTAAATCACATTAGGGCAGAAGGTTATTCTAAACTGAGGCCTCTTAATCATATCTCTGCTTTGGGTTATAGATATTGATCATAAAATAATTGATATTTGGTCCCGTTTTCAGAAATACTATTGTATTACGACTGAAATGTCTGGACCTAATGTGCAATAAATTATGCTTAACCACTGAAGAAGGCCATTTGACCAAAATGTGTATGGTCAGGATCACAGAAGGTCTATGTTTGAGATTTATATATGATTTTACTCTGATCTGAGACTATTATTTGGACCTATAGCCGTTTTAAACCTGATTGTAATAAATATATGTATTTTTTGTAGGGTTGCCAGGTCTGGGTTGGAAAATACCTAGAGACTTTGGGGGTGGATCCAGGAGAGGGTGGCATTTGGGGAAGGAAAGGGCCTCAACATGGTACAATGCCATACAGTCCACCCGTCAAAGCAGCCATTTTCTCCAGGAGAGCTGATCTCTGGCAGCTGGAGATCAGTTGTAAAAGTGGGAGATCCCCAGGCCCCACCTGGAGGCTGGCAAGCGCTGGAGGATGGACTCTATGGTAGTGTACCCCACTGAGGTCCCTGCCCTTCCCAGGTTCCATTCCCAAATCTCCAGGAGTTTCCCAACCTGGATCTGACAACCTTACACCCCAGTCCCCCACTGGTGGCCAGGTGGGATCTGGCAACCCTAACCTGGAGTTGGCAGCCCTATCCAGGTCCCACCTGGAGGTTGGCAACTCTGTGTTAAGAACAGAGGAAGGAAGACAGACAAAGAAACAGGAAAAAGACTTAGATGGGAGGAAGGAAATACTTGAGAGTGACATTCTCAGTAAATAAAGAGCAGCAGAATAGACAAGAGAAAGGATACGAAGGAAACTTATCTATTCACCTAACTAGCTCTACTGCCTCTTCTGGGGTACTGGTGTGTTTGGTACCAGGAGGCAATGCACAGTCCTTCACTTCCAACATTTAAAACCCATTTTCATGTATTGTTTTTATACCTTGCTCTGCTCTCTTCTGGATGTAGGATCTGGAAACTGGTGCGGGATGGGGTTGCGGCAGGAGGTGACAGCATCACACAGAGTTTGACCTCACTTTTGGGAAAACCTGAAGTCATATCACTCTAAGAATTCCCAGAAACTCTGTGGTAAAACCATAGAGTTCTGGCAGTTTTTACATGATGTGAAGTAACTTCTGGGGATAGTACTGTTTTTTAAAAAAAATCTCCCAATGCCCAAAGGAGTGCTGGTAGGAAAAGTGGGTTGCCAGCAGGATATCTCCCATCAGAGCTGGAGATCTGACAACCCTATCTGGATGCTGGCCAGACTCTCCTTGGGTTTGGCTAGACTGCTGCATCATATACCTTCGGACCATGCCTTGGGCTTTTGGGTACTGCCATAAATATGGGTCAAATCACAAAAGGCCACTATGTTTGGGGCCTACTCGTTCCTGTTTTACATTAGCAATCTGTTGACAGAAGAAAACAGCACAGATTTTATTACTTAAATTTGTATTCCATCCTTCCTCCAAGGACCTCAGAGACACATTTCAGCCTCAAAATAGCCCTGTTAGGATTGTTAAGGCTGAGAAACAGTAACTTATCAAAGGCCATCACCTGAACAACACACTAATATATCCTAGCAGACTAAAATTCCCAGCTGGAGCTTCTTGAAGAATCTCATCACAGGAATAATAGACATTTCTGAGTGAAGGCTATATGGCTATATCTTGTCACCACAGACTTTGTATTCCAGAGAAGAAGATATACCTGTGACCGCTTGTCTTACTTCCCAGTCTTAAAAGGAATGAAATCTGTCCAGGTTAGAGTCTGGAAATTCCAGTCGATAAATATGGCTGTATTTTTCAGTATCGGTATTCAGAAAGGACAGGGAGCATTCTAATGATTTCCAATATAATGGAGTATATCCATAAATTAGCACTGAACATAAGAACATGAGAGAAGCCATGTTGGATTAGGCCATGTTGGATCAGGGAATATTAAAATATGTTTCGTTAATATTGAGGACATTAATTCAGCTCTGTGTACCTTAGGAAAGGTGAAATTTCATTTGAGCCCAGCTCAGTCTTTTCCTTTGTTTCCATTGGGCCCAAATCTACAGACTGCAGAAGTATGGTTGAATTACAGCACAGAGGTAGAAGCTATTCAGAAGTCATTTCCTAACTGTGCCATGTTAGCTGATAATATTTGGTATACGAAGCTTAATCAAGATGCTTAATGATAGTGGGCAGATTCTGCAAAAACAGGAAGACATCCATTGTTGAGATATTAGATACTTTAGTTGTCTGACAGAATTGAATCAGGCTCCTTTAAGTTTCAGATAGGGTTGCTAACTCCATGTTGGGAAATCCCTGGAGATTGGCGGGTTGAGCCTGTGGAAGGCAGGGTTTGGGGAAGGGAGGGACCTCTGTGGGGTATACTGCCGTAGAGTCCATCTGGAGTTGGCGACCCCATGAGGATGACGCCGGGCTTTCTTCCTATGCAGAAGAGTGATGGTCCTAGAATTTAGGTGTTATACTTTCAGTGGTTACTTGGCATTCTGAAAAGAATGCATTTTCAGAACACGGATTGTGGTTATTTTCTTTTGTATATCTACAAAGTAGCCACCCACAAGCTGTTATGATAATAGGGGGGGGGGCTTTAATGCAAGAATTGGCACAAATGATAATGAACTGCTCCACTCCAATTTCTGGAAAGAAAACTTCCTCTATCGTAACACCACAGAAGGAATGCACCATTCTAAAGATAAAGGTATTAACAGATCGGGGGACAATCTGGTGAACATGGCCTCCAGATTGTCATTAACAATTTTAAACGGGAACAGCACTGTGGATCCTTTTGAAGACTTTACGTTTGTCTCCTCACAAGGTGCTAGCTTTATTGATTACATCTTGACTGAAGACTCCAGCCTTCCTAAAGTATGTGAATTCAAAGTAAGTGACCAGGGAACAAGTGACCATTTCCCCATTTCCATCAAAGTATCACTAAAGGCCATGCCAAATTTGAATACTGGCCAAATTGGATCCAAGACACTGCCCATTGAGTGGAGGTGGTCCAAAGGACTGGCTGAAGCTGCTATAAAAATACTTCACACTGGGCAAGCACAAAAACTAAAAGAGAAAATTATGACAGAACAAGACTGCCACACAGCTCTGGAAACATCAGTTTAATCAATTTTGTTCTTTTTTCTTTCAAATCACTGGGGAAGAACTAGGTTAAAAATTTGCACACCAGCCATCAGTGAATGGTGTTCAAATTTTATCCTAGTTCTTCTTCCCCAGCAGTCCCTTCAGCCCCAGAAAGATTATTGATGGCGTTGTAATAATCACCTTGGCAAACAATCACGGGGTCAGGGGGATAGGATACAAACATGATTCTCATCTGAGGTCTGTTTTATAGATTTTTTTTTAGAGTCAGGTTGTTGTGTTATGCTATTTTTATGCCCCTGGCTTTTTTATGATGGAACATTTTGTTTTTATATTGATAAATTATATTTTATTATTCTGTGTCATTTTTCTTGCTTGTTAGCCTCGCTAAATAAAACTCTGAAGAGGCAGCATATAAATTGCAGAAAAGGCAGGTGATTTACCCCCTTCTCGTTGCAGCTAGGGTTGCCAACTTCCAGGTGGGGGCTGATGTTCACCTTGAAGAGCAAGTGATCTTGTGATCAGTGCCCAGGAGAAAATGGCAACTTCATGGAATGGAGCCTAGGTTTCCCCTATGGAAGAAATGCATGCAGTCCTTCCAGCTTGCATAGCTGTTTATCCATGCAGATTCTGCCAATTCAGCACTAATCTTTCTGAAGGTAAAAGGGGACTACTGGGTAGAGGAGGACATAAGGTAAAAATCTGCAGCTGCCAGCCCTAGGGTTGCCAACTCTGGGCTTGGATATTTAGGGGGCTGGCACCTGGGGAGGACTGGGTTTGGGGAGGTGAGGGACCCCAGCAGGGTATAATGGCATAGAGTCCACCTTCCAAAGCTGCTGCATAAATTAGTTTGCTCTGGAGCCATCCTCCCTGAGCTAAGACAAAAGTGTATGAGCTGGAGGCTAAAAAACGGTGAGCTAGATCACACTAACTCAGCTTAGAGGGAACACTGGTTACAGCCCATCCTTCCTTTTCATATTGGGCACACAGGTTACAGTGAAGAAAAATTAGCACAAAGAGAAAAGAAGGATGTCACCAAATAAAAGAATGCGATAACATTTTTTTTCAAAAAAGACTCAGTATTCTCAAGTAATGATGTGCCAGCCAGAAATAAAATCACTGCATAGGATAATAATTTTTTTTTCTCCAGATCTTGGACAAAAGACTGAAGATCTTGTCTCAGGAGTATAGCTTTTCTAAAGCTGAAACAAAGAAATATTTACAATCACAGCATGCTTATTTTTTAATCAAGAAATAAGGGTCTGTAAAGAAGTTATTGTTGCCAAATATAAACAATAACTTCTTTATAGACCCTTATTTCTCTATAAAGCCTGGTAAACTCTGTATAGACATCACAGAATGAAACTGGGATTATGGTGGTAAACTTTATAACAGTGTACTTCTGTTATCTCAAGGCCAAGCCATGACTGGGTGCTTTTACCCAAATGTAGGTTTGGAGAACTTGAGCTGGAAGCAGGAATCTCAAGTACTACAGCAAGCCAAAGGTACAGCTCAGGCAAAGATGTGTGTTTGAGATTCTTTATACCAGGCCTGAACAGAACCTTAATAATACTCAGATGGCAAGTTCACACACACTTTCTGGGCTAGGGTTGCCAGGTCCTCTTCTTTCAGTGGCTGGGGGTGCTCTTTGGGAATGGAGAGGTGGGGTGACATTGCCGTGCATGACGTGTCTGGAGTAGGGCTGCCAAGTCAGCCCGGAGGGCGGGGGATCCCCCACTACAGGGGTTCCCGATCCACCGGCCAGCATTCAGCCGGCAGGGGGAACCCCCACCCCCGAAGCTGTCCAGTCAGGATGACTTCCCCAGCGTAATGACGTCACCCGGAAGTGACGTCATCACGTTGGGGACGTTGCCGGGATGACGCTCTAGCAATCACCCCAAAACTCTATGGTACCTTGCTCCCGGACCTAGGAGGACTCCCCCCATGCCGGTAAGTCACAAGGACTTGGCAACCCTAGCCTGGAGTGATGATGTCACTGGGGAACCCACCAAATCAGGGGACCTGGCAACACTACTCCATGATCATTAATAAAATCTTGAGAACATCTGACTTGGTGCCATGAGCCTAGAAATGCACTGAGAATTTACACAAAAGTGTTATTGCTGACCGACACATGCACAGTGGCTCATTTTAAAAAAAGAAAGAAAGAAAGAAAATATAATCACAGTAATCAAGGCTTAGAGTCAGTGTGGTGTCAGACTACAGCCAGATGATGTTTCTGAAGACATTGGGAATGCAATAATCTGAGGACTGTGATATATTGGATGCACTTGCAGTATTTATTTATTTATTTATTTTAATTCACTTATTTAAATTCATTCATTTAATTCATTTATTCACCTTTCTTCCCAGTGGGGACCCAAAATGACCTGCATTGTTTTACTCTCCTCCATTTCATCCTCACAACAACACTCTGAGGTAGGTTAGGCTGAGAGTGTGCAACTGGCCCAAGGTCACCCAGCAAGCATCCATGGCATAGTAGAGATCCAGATCTGAGTCTCTCAGACCCTAGTCTGACACTGTAACCACTATACAACCCTGGATGATTATAGTATTGTGGATGCACTAGTAGTACTTCATGCAGCTTAAAATGGTGGGCTTGCTACCGTCTTTTTAAAAGGCTTTTTGCCTATGCTTTATTAAATTGCAAGCAGAGAATATTGAGGGGGAAGTGTTGGGGTGAACTGTGGGACATTCAGCAAAACTGCATGGCAGGAGAGGTGAGAAACATTATTGCACCACAGGGCTGCCTTGGTCTAAAACAGGGTTCCCATTGTAGCAATCTACCTTTTAAAAAAATGCTGGCAAGGTCTGATCACAGATCACATATCCATCTCACTTGGTTCATTTATTCATTAAACCTGTATCCCGCCCTACCCCACAAGCAGGCCCACAACACACAAATTAACAATAAAACTGATAATATAAAAATGATAACACAGTTTAGACAATCAAAGCAAGATGGCACAAAAACACTAACAGTCTCCTGTAGTATTTTAAACAGATGGTAATAGGCAGGCTTGTAGCTACAGTGGGGTATTTTGGGACCTGGCCCCCAGACTTCCTGCCAAGGCCCCACAGCTTCCATCCAGCCCCCAGACTCTCTGGGCCACCCGGAGGACTCCCCACCACCACCCCTTTCCCAAGCGCGGCTTGCTTCCCATGTAGGCAGGCAAAGTGCCAACAATGCAAAAGTGACAGTTTTTTAATTTAAATTTTATTTTTTTATTTTGTGACATCAATTCCCCCTGACTTATTTAAAGCCCCCCTGAACTACAAAATCCTGGCTATGGACCTGGTAATAGGTAGCCTGATTTATAGCAGTTTTTAAGCAGATGGTAGTAGGTTCCCTGATATACAACAGTGCCCCAATGGTAATAAACAGTATCTGAAAGGCACTGGATGGGTACCAAAAGCAAGGGAGGCCAAGATGGTTTAATGTTTGCCACCTCAACCAAAGGCCTGGTGGAACAACTCGGTCTTACTGGCCCGGTGGAACTGTAATAGGTCTCACAGGGTTCTGATCTCAGATGGGAGCAGGGCTATTTTGGGGCAGGAACACATCAGAATGGCATTCTGGCTGGCTTCTGAGTTGGCCACACCTCAGCCCAAACCTCTGGGCATGCGTGGCTATAGAGCATGCTGCCCTCCCGACGTTACACACAAGAGGGAAAGGTGGCATGTTAAAATGCAGTCTTTCCCTCTGGGGAGCCCATCAGGATTTCCTTGTCAATTTCACTCCCACCAGTCAGCTGAGAGTGAAATTGACAAGGAAAAGCCTCTCTCTGCCTTCCCTTCTCTAGCTGACATGTGACAGCTGGAAAAGGGCAGGCAGGGAACCCAGGCACGTTGAAAATGCCTCTCTGGAGAAGATTGGGAAGGGAAGAAGGCATGTTTAGAATGCCTTTCTCCCCCCCCCCCCCGACATCATAGAACGGCATTTAAACATGGCCCCTGCTCACTTCCCCGGGCTTCTCTCCAATAGTGGAGAGGCTCAGGGAAGGAACGGGGCATGTTTGCCTGGCTGCCCTCGGTCTCCTCAGCCTGCTTGCCTTGGCGGGCTGGCTAAGGAAACCCTGGGCAGCCAGGCAAACGTGTCTGCTCCCCTTCCCGATCTTCTCCAGGTGCCCCGCAGCAGGGAAAGCACAGGGGCAGGCAGGGAAAGCATGCCTCTCCCCCCCCCCCTCAGCTTCTCCGCCATTGCAGAGAAGCTGGGGGGAGGAGGAAAAAGCACAGGGTAGGTGTGGAAGTATGTGTGGGCTCCATGCCTGCCCGTCTCCAGTTGCCCTGCAGCCGCAGAAGCCCCTGGAGAGACACAGGCAGGGAGCGCAGGCATGTTTAGATGCCTTTCCTTTCTTCCTTGAGATCAGGGAAGAAGAGAAAGGCATTTAAACACACGTTCTATTTTTTTCCCTCCCCTCACTGAGCTTCTCTGCAGTGGTGGAGAAGCTCGGGAGGGGGGGAGAGGCAAGCTTTTATGCCTGCCCTGTGCTTTGCCAGCCCCCCTCCCGCCTAATAGGCTAATGAGCTGTGCCAACAGGGGTGTGGCCTAATATGCTAATAAATTTCTGCTGTTGGGAGTGGCCTATTATGCTAATGAATTCCAGCTGGACTTTTTCTACAGAAAAGCTCTGTATGGGAGCAATGCTCCCTCTAAGCTGTAGAGTCTTGTGAACAAAAATTCTACCTTCTGAGCTACTGGCACTAAAGTTGTGAGCGAGCGATTTGGCTACTGCATAAATTAGTTTGCTCTGGAGCCATCCTCCCTGAGCTAAGACAAAAATGTGTGAGCCAGAGGCTAAAAAACTGTGAGCTAGCTCACACTAACTCAGCTTAGAGGGAATATTGGATGGGAGCATGTTCCACCAGGCTGGGGCCAGGACCAGGAAAGCCCTGGCCCTGGTCAAGGCTAAGTGGATGTCTCTGGGGCCAGGGATTACTAGGTGGTGTCGATCTATGGAGCCGAAGGCCCCCCGGGGCACATATGGAGAGAAGCAATCCCGTAGATGTCCTTTGATCCTGAGATGTGGACTTTTCCCAGCTAGGGCTGCCAGCCTTGTGTTGGGAACTTCCTGGAGATTTGGGGGTGCAGTCTGAGAAGGGTGGGCTTTGGGAAAGGACCTCAGCAAGGTATAACGCCACAGAGTTCAACCTCCAAAGTAATCATTTTCTCCAGAGGAACCAATCTCTGTTATCTGGAGACCAGCTGTAATTCTGGGATATATCCAGGCCCTACCTGGATGTTGCCAACCCTAACCCATCTGACAGTTAGAGACTCCCCCCTTCCCCACGCATTCTAGTGGACTAACCCTTGAGTTTCTTTATGCATTCTGTTGCAGAGGTCTTGTATATGCAAGTCACATACCACTAGGATTTAGTCTGAAATATTGTATGCATCATTTTAGTTTTGGTTTTGATAACTGATTTTACTATAAGCCACACTGAAGGCCAAAAGGCTGGGGTATACGCTTCAAAAATGTCTGGATTTCCACACACACACCCTTCTTGGTCATGGTTGTGTTGCTGGGTTGCCATGTTTGAGCAATATTCCCTCTTGTGGGCATGACAACCTAGTAACAACTTACAGCTAGGAGGCAGCTGTCAGGTTTCCCAGCAGCCACTGTTCTATAACAGATTTTTCTGACCCACCCAGACTTTAAACAAAACAGAATGGCGATGTGCCTCACCAAGTGAAACCTGATTAGATAGGCTATTAAATCACGATGTATTAGATAACTGTGGACGAAGCTCGTGAGCAATCTTCCATGCTAAACAGAATAGTGCTGGAGGGCTCATTCTAAGATAGCAGCCTGGATTTCTAAGGGGACAAAATGAACAGGAGATTGTATCTTGCCTTTCAAGAAAAATGTCTGAGGCAGGTCACAACAGTTTAAAAAAATTAAAATGATGAATGCCACCTTGAGTGCCTTGGTTTGTTTCTCAGTGCAATTCAAAGTATGGATTTTGACCTTTAATGCCCTGAACAGACTCAACCCATTGCTCTTACATGAGCTCAAGGGCTGTTTGCACTGCACAAGAGGCCCAGTTTTTAAGTTCATTTGATGAAGTTATGCTCTGGTGCCCCCACCTTTAGAAGTGAGTGGGGTAGCTCCTGGAGAGAGGGCCTGATCAGCCATGGCACGCATTCTCTGGAATGCTCACTCCAGCGGTAACTTTGCAGCTACCTCCTTTATTAGCCTTTCAGTGTCTGTGAAACCCACTTTTTGGTAGTTATGCCTCCCAATATTTTATGGATCTGTACTGGGCAGTATTTGGGTTGGTTAGTTTTGCTGCCAGTTTCTATTCTTAATTAGATGTTTTCTCTGTGTTTTTTCTTGTTGTGATTATGATTTATTGATTCAGATTGACTGTGAAGCATCTCGGGGGTAGAAAGGTGTACAGATATGTCTTATACAAATAAAGGCAGGTAAAATATAAATTTGAGGGATACACATTCAGAAATACTCTCCCCAGAACAAAGTCAGAATGCCTTTATGAGAGCTGCTACAGAGTTAGTTTTTTTCGACTTTTTATTAAACGTTGAGAGTTACGATCAATATGAATTACATGGCATAGGGTCTTGACTTCCGTGCAAAGATTGTGATGTTTGGTGTTATTTATACTACTGAATAACAATTAAATATATGTTGTCCTCAGCTGGCAGGTACTAGAAGCCAATGATGAGTGAAAATTCATTAGCAAATGTGATTATGTATTGTGGCATTTAAAGAAGTAACATCAATAAAGACCATGGGTGGTTTGTTTCCATATTTGATGTCAAATTTAGAATTTAAGTTTTGATTTTTGATCAAATATAAATTATATTTCAACAATGGATTGTATTCATGCTTCACATCCCATCCAGCCTCCACTGTATCATAATCTCACTGTGTCATCCTGTGTAGAATTATACCCTAAGTCAATTGAAATCAATGGGCTTAGAAGGGTGTAACTCTGCTGAGAATGGGTCTATCAGTTATCTCAGGTCTCTTCAAGTATGTGGCAGCTCTTGTCAACCATACTTTTCAATAATGAACCATGAGATGACTTGATCCTGACTGACACAGTTTGTGAACGTTGTCTTCATTAAGTGATTGCTCATGGTTGTGGCTCCAGAGACTCATAAGTACTCACAGCATCCCATACTCCACAAGCTAGACCACATCTCTGCCATACAGGCATCCCTACTTCAGGTGAATTTGTCTCATGTTATTTGAATTATACAGTGCCAAGAGCGAGCAGTCCCAAGCAAGGTGATCTCTTTGGGGTACCTGCCGTATTTTCAGTATACTATAGGAAAAGCTTCTGAAAACAATGCTAACCAAACCAAAATATAACAGAATAGTAAACATCTTTTAACTAGAAAGTATATTGCCAAGAAATATACTCCAAGGACATACAAAAACAAGCCTGCCTAATTAAGGGAAACTCCTTTTTGTGCCCCAAGCCTTGAGCATTAATTTAGCAGTTGTGCATCTAGGGAATAAAACCACCCTCAGACCAATGGACTGGTTGAGACAGAGAAACTGAAATCTCCAAGGGAAAATGCAGATGAATTCCTAGCATTGCCCTAAGGGGAGAACCTTTGAACCAAGGATACTCAAGCTGCAGAGAGGACACCAAAGCTGGGCAGAGGCCAAGAACAATGTTAGTATCCAAAGCTGAGATGGGGAGGAGTGTTCATTTTTAATAGGATTCATAAATTCACTTAGCAGTTCTGGTGGATTATTTATTTATTTATTTTAAATCCAGTCCTATGTGTGTTATTTCCTCCACTCTCACCCCATTGCTTAAGTCTGCAGGCTTAACTGTTGGATACAGCTTGTATCAGATTCTACGCTTGGCCTGTGCCCAGAACAATGAAGTGCTGAACTGCACTGTAACCTTTTAGTGTAACAACAACAGTAATGATGATGATGAGTGTTTCTTCTCTATTCTGCCCTGCTTGAGTCTGGTCCTCCCTTGCTGGGACAAAACAGGGCCCACATAGCAAAGCAAATGAAACTCAAGATGCCTCATTCTCTCTTCTCTGCAGTTTCTTGTGTTTGACAATCAGCAAGACCAATTAGGTGCACATGTCTAAGGTCCCCCATGCTTTCTGGAACTTGCCAAATTGCACCCACCCACCCACCCCCTGCCCGTATTTGCAAAAAGAACAAAGAAACAATGGATTGTTCTTTACACACACACACAAAAGGTAACAGCTACTCATTTTATTTATGTCTGTACCTCTCCTCAGTTAATACATTTCAGCTTGCTTTCCTTTTTCAGTCTTTCCCCTTTTTCTTCATCCTGGAGCATCTTTTCCATAGTGATTGCTGTTCTTCTACTCTTTGTTCTGTGCAGCACTCCAGTCTTGTGCCCAAGTATACACAATGAACAACAATAAGTATTTTGGCACCTTAAAGACTAACAGATTTACTGGGGCATAAGCTCTCATGGACTAGAGCCCACTTAGTCAGATGCATCCTCAGTTGGCAGATACAAGGAGCTGATGAATTGGAGCTCATTAGTAAATTTGACTCTGTGGTGTATCTTTTAAATAAGTAGGAATATGAGTGGTTTTCAGTAAAGACTTGTGCCACAGTACTTATTTATAGTGCTTCAATTCAGTTGAATTACATACAGTTTAACCAATTAATACCCTCACCTGGATATCCCAGGCTAGCTTGACGTTGTCAGATCTTGGAAGCTAAGCAGGGTCAGCCCTGGTTAGTATTTGGATGAGAGACCAACAAGGAATACCAGGGCTGCTACACAGAGCCAGACAATGGCAAGTTACCTCTGAATGTCTCTTGCCTTGAATGTCTTGCCTTGAATGTCTCTTGCCTTGAAAACCCTATGGGTTGCCATAAATTCGATACAATTTAATGGCACTTACTATTACTAACTGATTAACAGATTAACCTAACTAAGTCTATAGCAGATTGGTGTAGTGGTTAAGAGTGGTGGACTCTAATCTGGAGAACTAGGTTTGATTCCCCACTCCTCCACATGAAGCCAGCTGGGTGACCTTGGGTCACAGAATCATAGAGTTGGAAGGGACCTCCAGGGTCATCTAGTCCAACCCCCTGCGCAATGCAGGAAATTCACACATACCTCCCACTCCACACCCCCAGTGACCGCCATTCCACACCCAGAAGATGACAAAAAACCTCCAAGATCTCCAGCCAAACTGGCCTGGAGAAAAATTTGCTTTCTGACCCCAACATGGTGATCAGCATTTCAGTCACAGTTCTCTCATAGCTGTTCTCTCAGAGCTTTCTCAGCCCCACCAACTCCACAGGGTGTCTGTTGTGGGAGAGAAAGGGAAGGAGATTGTAAGCCGCTTTGAGATTCCAAGTGAAGGGTGGGGTAAAAATCCAACTCTTCTGTGTTAAACTATGCAGAGAATTGTATTACCTAAATAGAAGCCTGTGAGAGCAAAATAATATCTGCAGCAACAGATAATACATACTATGCACAATAGTACAGTCCAGTAGCTCTGAAATAAATCAAGATTGTATGCACATGTACAATGCAGAATCTGTACTTATGGTACACAGAGAGTCTGTCACAGCAGCAGTTGGTACAGTGAGTTTGCTATAAAAAGAGGGCCCTGGTGTACAAAGAGATAACCTGATTGGAAAATAAGGAATAAGCACTTTCCTATCATGTTGATAAACATGCTGAGAGGGCTTCATTCATTAATAACTGACATATAACGGTACAAAACAGCATCATGCCATAGTTCAAAATGGAGCGTCACAAGCAATGGTTAAATAAACAATGTGTACAAAAGAGAGAGAGAGGGTTCTACTATGGCTTGATCTTCTGGTTGTGTGCTTCATATGCCAGTCACAAACAGGCAAAGCTTAAACAAAGCATGCTGGCAGAAGCTCAGAATCCTATAGGAAATTTTGGAGGCACCCACCAGCCTGTTCCCCCCTTCCCCATTTGTCCTGTTTTCATCTCTCATAGACATATGGGCAGGGGGAAGGAATAAGCTATACTGAGGAACCAATAGAACTGAGCTTTTCTTCCTCCAGCTCTTGCTTTCCCCTGGGTGGTGGAAGGTATGATAGAAGAAGTCCGCTGTTTGTGCTTGGATTGGCTTCAGAACTAGCACCTGCCACTTGTGGTTCCAGTTCTGTATCGGGCCGTGCCTCATGTATCTCATTTTCCTTGCAGAAGACCAGATAAATGAGCATTGCCTTTTTGTTCTCCAGTGGCCATATTTTGTTTAAGATGAAAGCAACTGGCAGCCTTTCAGTAAAATGAGACCTTCCAGGATGGAATCCCAACTGTGGTGCACCCCACTACATCTTGTAGATGGTCTTGTTGCATCATTGGTGGGATGGGGGGATAAAAAATGCAGAGTGAGTGAACTTGTACTGAGAATGGGATGTGGAACGTGGGCATGGAGTCATGGTGTAGTACAGAGGCTAAGAATACCAGTTCCCAATCAAGAGTAGACTGGATGCAGAGAGACAGAGCCTGCCTTGTCCCACCTCCTCTTGCAGATGCATCAACCACCTGACCTCCCCAGTATAGTAGAGTGAGCTGAAGCTAATTTGCCCTTTGGAGCCAGGCAGAATTTTTTTAAAATCTCATGAATCATATTAGCATTGATTCAGGTGTGTGTGCTTTTGTCACCTACTACACTCTACAGGTCAAAGGAGGGATTTGATTGGTCCTTGTTATGTGTCAGGGACATTGGTGGAATTCCTTGGTCACAACTGGCAACGGCAGTGTGTGTAAAACAGTTTACCTAAAAGCATGGAACTTGGTGACCACCCTTAGGCATCCATGTAAAGGTGAAGAGGATGTTCCTCAGAACAGAACCTCAGGGCTAATGTGGCACGGGGACTGGAATGGAGCAATCCTTTGGGGCTACTATGATTCAGCACCCAAGGACGTAATGGCTAGGGACTTTCCTCAACTATATGATTACTGCTTGGCAAAGAGGAAGCTCAGAGCCAGGTTGTGCTCATCCAGATAGTCAGGGATGCTTATGCAGAGGAGGCCTAACTTCTCTGCAGCCTGTTGAGTGTTCTATACTACATTAATTTGTGTTATTAATTGTGGCAGATCCTATTGTATTTAATAAAGTTGCAGCTCATTTTGATATCCTGTCCAAGTTGGCCATTTCCATTTCATGTCCACACTGGCAATGAACTTGTGCACATGCAATGAACAATTGTTCTCATGCAGCGTTCTTAGTAGGATGGAGGGAAATTATTCAAGTGGACATGTGCACACATAATTGGTATGTGATGTGTCTGTGCAACTGAATAACAAGTATCTTTGCAGGCGCATACAAGAGAGAGGTTTCTGGGAATTATCTGTCCAAGTACAGCTGTCTGGCAACATTGGTAGGAGAGCCACCAATGGTAGTCTTTGGGTAGATCATGTCTACCTACCAGTAGCAGTGAAAATGAAGGCGGACATGTTTAGTAATAACCCAGCCTCCTCCATGCAGGGCCTCACTGGCTTCTTGGTCTTTTAAACTGTGCTAGCCTTCATGCACATGTGCAAGCCAAACCACGCTTTCTGGGGTCACTTGTGAAAACTCCCCGATAGCAGGAAACGTGCGTGTGTGAGAAAAGGGAGGGTGGGCGGGATCTCGTATGCTGATAAGGGGCTGGCGCACCGCCACCCTGTCTTTCAAAGCTTCCCCGGCAAGCCGCCGCTTCTTGAGCCGTGGAAGCCGAGCCAATCGGAAACCCGTCCTCTCCTCGGCAGGGGCAGCGAGAGAGCCGGCAGCGGTGGCGCCTCGGGGAAGCTGCCTCTTGCTGCTGCGGCTCTTTCCTTAGAGTCCAGGGTTTCTGGTCAGAGGACGCCAATCGGAGTGGCGGGCAAAACGCGCGAGGCCCTTCCGCCCGCCAGGGCAGCATGAGGAGGGGCTGCTCGGCTCCTGCAGGCGCTGGAGAAGGAGGCAAGGGGCGCCGCCGGCGAAGAAGAGGGCCAGAAGGCGGAAGGAGGCAGCTCGCCCGTCGTGCTGCTGCTGCTGCTGCTGCTGCTGTCTGAGGGGACGCGGCTGTTGCTGCCGCCGCCGCCAGCCTTCGCCCCCCCCCGCCCGCCCTTCTCTCTTTCGTGCTGCCGCCGCCGCTGCCTCCGTCCGCCGCCTGGTCTCTGGGCGCGTGTCTGCCGGCCCGCCTTCCACGGGGGCCGCCTTCTGCTCTGGCCGTCGCCGCGTTGTATGGGGCGCGGGCGCTTGGCGCTTTCCAGATATGGTCAAGGCGGCAGCGGTGCTGCTGATGGAGGTGCCGGCGGCGGGCTGTCGCTGAGCACCGGCACCGGCGGCGGGCCCGGCGGAAGAAGCGAAGGGGGGCAAGGAAGACGCGGAGGAGGAGGAGGAGGAGCGCTCGTTGTCCGGAGCCTGCCGAAGAGCGGCGAGCGAGGCTGTCTGCAGGTAGGTAGCCAGGCAGGCAGGCAGGCAGGCGCCCCCCGAGCCCTTTGTGCCCGAGTGGGGCGGGTCGCTGGCCCGCAGGAGGAAGCCGGCAGGGAGCAGCCGCCGCGCCGGGGGTGTCTAGGGAGGCGCTCCCTCCCTCCCTCCCGCCCACCTTGCGAGCGCGAGCAGCAGGGCAACATGCCGGCAAGCCTTGCGGAAGGAAGGAAGGAAGGAATGGCTGGCTGGCTGGATGAATGAGAGGCAGCCATGGCAGGGGCGCGGGGCGGAGGAGCCACCCTTTGCGGCTGCGGTCGTGCGCGCGTGGAAGACGCACTGGGGCGAAGCGCTGGGTCCCGGGGAGCGCTTCGCCCCGAGGCAGGATGGATGTACGGCGGTTGTCCGCCGCAGGGCTGAGCCGGTCTGGGACGAGGGGAGAGGCCGTGACATGTCCTGGCGAGGGGTGCTTGGAGGAGGCATTGAGGCGGTGCTGCTGCTTGCGGGAGGCTCGCGCTCTTCCTCGCTCTGCAAACACACCCCCTGCCCGCCCGCCCGCCCGCCCGGTGGACCTGTGTGGCTGTCCGGGGATGGGAACTTCCCGGGAACTTGCGCTGCCTTGGCGTGGTTGCCCCCTGCCTGCGATCTAGGCGCCCGATCTGTTGCTGCAGTGGGGCGTGGGGGGATTTCTGTGTAGAGAGTTTTCGACAAGGGCGGCTGCTCGGGCTAGGCTCCCCTCGCCGCCGGATTCCTTTGGCGTATCCGCGCGGTGACAGTGCTGCAGCTGGGCTGATGATGAATGGCTCGGGATGGAAATTTGTATTTCCCTCTTCCGTTGAGGGGAGGGAGGGAAACTAGCATGTCTAGTTCAAATCTACACACATCAGTAACCAGCAGTGCAGGACGTCCACGTCTCTCTCCCCCCACCCCCCTTCGCGCCGTGATGGAGACAGAAATGCAGAGCTTAGCCCGCGGTCGGGGCGTCTGAATACTGATGGACAGAGAGAGGGGTTTTAAACTGCAGTTTCGAGGCGAACTCCTAAGGAATAGCGATTATTTCTGACTTGGGCGGCTGCAGCTAGGGAAAGCAGAGATGATGCAGAGGTCCAGATCCGGCGTGTATGTGTAGGAGATATACAGTTCTGGGAGAATATCTTGAGTTTGCATGGTGTGAGAAAGAGAATTCACAGCCTGGAAACGCAGCTTGGCATCCTGTTTCTTTAATCACCCAGAGGAATGGGTTAATTACATATCATCTCTCAAAAAGGGTCTGCCTGTGGAAAATGGTGTCCAGAGAGAGACAAATAGAGGTTATCAGGATCCAGGTGTCTCTTTCTAGCATGGCTACAGAACACACCCACCGAAAGGGATCTCCCTTGCTGGGCCCCTCCCCCTGGTTCCAATACAGCTTAAAAGTGTGTTAGTGGTTGGATAGAACACAACTGCATTGGGACTATTTGGGGAGGGGGAGAGCGGGGGCTGCACTCAGTTCTGCCTATAGGGCTGGAGATCGTGATGCATGTGCAGTCTCTTTCCCTGGCCCTAGCCAGAGGAGGGTGGGAGAGCCAGCTGGGAATGCAAAGGGGGGGGGGAGCCTTTCACCATCAATCTCTCCCCCCCCCCTCGTGAATTCCACATAGCTATCTTTTCTTAATTATGACATTGACTTGGATGTGACAAAGCATTAAACCTATCATAGAGTCAGAAGAGAGGTGGGTGCATAAATGGGCACCCACAACGCCGATCAGTAAATGTGCAAAGCAAGAGCATCACCACATTTTAACTGAACTGTAGCATCCATAATCGTAAGACTTCAGCTCCTGTGCTAACCATGCTAAAGCCCCAGGGTGGCGTTATGCACAGTGCCCCCCCCCCCCCCATGGCTGTAGAAACACATGTTAGATGTGCCTGTTTCTAGTGAGGTGCTTAAAGTAACAGCAGTCAGAGAGCAGCCATGAGAGCTGCTTGAAGCAGGTTACCAGAAATAGGCGTGTCAAACTTGGGGCGGGCGGGGGGGGGGGGAGCTCTGCACGTACCAAAACCTGCAGACTTTCGGTGTGGTAAGTCACACCTGAAATATCCCTTACTGTGTATAGTAGTGTTCTGATGAGCAGGGAGAAAAGACGTATGATGAAGATCTAATGAGGACATAATTTCAGCGAATGGTATGTGTGTGTGTGTGTGTGCAAAGCTTGAACTAGGAAATGGTCTGTCTTCTTGATCAAAGAGGGGAGCAAGTTGAGGGTTAACTAAGAAATACCCTCCACCACAGCTCACTCTAATTTTCTCCATTTTTCCACAACAGTTACTCAGTCTGACAAGCAAAAAGGAAACTGCTGCCTTTGTAGCACTTGTTAATTTTGCTTGATTTAGCATGTTTGCTGTTGGATGACAATCGATTTTTCTTTTTCCTCCACAGTAAAAGCTCCGGCTTATTTCCTCCCCCTCTTCCCTTTAGATATTTACTTAAATCTCTTCCTGGGGCAAAGTAAATAATTAGAGACACCTGCAGTGCTGATTAAGTTCTAATTCTCTTTTCAAGCAATGTGGCGTTGGCATTATTAGGAACTTCATTATTGTCAAGAAACACATTGCGTGGGCTTCATCTAGGTGGAGGCATGGCTCTGCATCTCCCCAGTAATTTTAGCTTAATTCTTTAATAACAGCTTAGTTGATTTTTATCTTGGCTTTGCTGAGCAACCTTTCTGTCAGAGATTTAGGCAAACAGCAAACTGCCAAATACTGTGGTGGTCTAGTAAATAGATCTGGGGGGAACCTTTCTCTCTCTCTTTTTTAAAAAAGGTGAAAGATATAATAAAAGACGGGGATAAATCTGGGTGCATTTCATTTTGCTGCTCTCTTTGTTCTAATTTTATAAACCGTCTGTTCAGATTAATTCAGGTGTGCATGACACACACACCCCTTTTCTTTTTCTCCTCTCATCTTTTTTTAATCAGCGGAGCAGTTCAATGATATTTGTTTCCTGCTTTCCAGCTGCCAGATTCATCTGCAAACTAAGCCTGTTTTATAAACTCCCAAAATGTTTTGCGAAATGGGAGCCTGTTATAGTGCTACTGAAATCCACTGTCCCAAGGTTTGCCAGACCTCCCAGCATCTTTTTGTGTGGCTAATCGTCTAGTTGCATTCTTCCAGAAAACTGTTCTTGTGGGTGTTCCAGATCCTGGTTTTCAAATGTTCCCCTACTGAGTCTTCCTCTGTCAGGAAGCAGCATCAGGGCTATGTGCTGGGTCAGCCTATGAGTCTACCTAGCTCAGCATTTTGACCGTGACCAGCCATAACGCCTCAAGGACAAAAGTTGGAAAAATTCCAAGTGCTGAGGATTTCTAGAAGACAGCTGCTGTAACTCCTGGAACAGTGACACAGAATGCCTAGGAATCTGAAACATTTCTTAAGCCCTGTGCTCTGCACCCGAAAATTGGATTTTGGCTTCTAGGAATTTGAAAGATTGTGGAAGTGGTTATGATGGCGACATTGTTGCTTGTTATCTGCTGGTTAAGAGGTGTACCATTTTAAAAATGAAGGTTATGATTTGGGCTTTTGTGGCCAAAGACAGACAGTTCAAGCTACTGTTGTCCTAGGCCTGGGGCAAATAATAATAATAATAATAGTAACATACCATAAAATATAGTATTATAATAGTGTATAATATCTTTTGAATGTCCAAATCACTTCATAAGTGTTATCTTGCCTTAAAAAAAACACTCCAATATATGCTAGTTTATTCTGAATTTATACTTGTCAGGGATTAAGTACCACTGAATATTGTGGGACTTACTTTCTTAGTAAACATGCTTGGGCTGTAAAATTAAAAGGGAAGAACAAAACTAAGTATTCTTGGTGTATGAATAGGATCCATGATGGAAAGACATTAAGGAGGCAAAGGTTTGTGAAAAATAGGAGACTGCTATTCCTGTACTGCTTCCCAAAATCATCTGTTTGTGCAAATGGATCCCCTCAGCCCTGCACACCATTCTCCCTTTGATAAAAAGACATGGAGACCCTATGGGAAAACAGATTTTCTAGCCTCATTGGATCGAATATATAAACTGCACATGCTCACCTCTTGCATTCATATGCAAAGGTAGGCATAGGCAAATGCAGACTCCTTCCTATGCTCCTGCCAACCCCTGGCATCTTTTTGCAATACAGAGAGTATCCTGCTGGTCCAGCTATAGAAACTGGACAAGGGCATGCACTATGTGCTGGAAGTTCCTTGTAGTGTGATCTCCTGTAGACCCAATCAAGCCATTCTTTCTCAGCCTTGGTCTTCTACCTGTAATATAAGAGGAATAATACTGTCCAATCGTTCAGAGTTGTTGTAAGGAGTATTTTGGGGAGGCACCATATATATGCTAAGCAATGCTCCCTCTAAGCTGTGGGGTCTTGTGAGCAAAAATTCTACTTTGTGAGCTACTGGCATTGAAGTTGTGAGTGAGCAATTAGGCTACTGCATCAATTAGTTTGCTCTGGAGCCATCCTTCCTGAGCTAAGACAAAAATGTGTGAGCCGGAGGCTAAAAACGGTGAGCTAGCTCACACTAACTCACCTTAGAGGGAACACTGATGCTAAGTATTACTCATTTTTATTTTCTGCATGGAAGGGTAAGGCTACTATTCTCCTGTTTGGTGACAAGGGAATAGGTATTATTGTCTTGGATTGCAAGTAATTATAAATAAGCTTGGCATCAAAAGCAAGATGGTCATGCTGTTTATACTGGTGAACTACTAGGTAATTGGATCATAGTCGCAAGAGGATTCATACTCTTCTTTTTCACAAACTTATGAAGTTCTTGAAGATTTGCAGCAGTGGGGGTAAAATGGAGAATTTGTTCACCTTCTCCTTGTATGTGAGCCATCTTCATTATATTTAGACCTTTTCAAATTTTATAGTCACACATACCAGGAGTCTACCAAGCTCATTGAATGGGAGCACATGCTACTTGCCATCCTCCCAATATCACATGGTCACCATATTGTGTAAACATAGGCAACATGTGTATTTGTCATCCACATATGACATGTATGCATGAACGGACCACTGGATTTTTTTCAGGGTTTTTATTCACACTAACCGAGGCTGTATGTGCATGGTAAATACGCCTGTTGCCCAGCATAAGCCACTAGAAGATGTCATCCAGAGATTTGGGCTGAGCTGCCACCAGTGCTCCCTCTAAGCTGTGGAGTCTTGTGAGCAAAAATTAAGGCTAAAAAACTGTGAGATAGCTCATACTAACTCAACTTAGACGGAACACTGCCACCAGTGTGCAAATGACACTCAGCTATGTCTCACACTTCCAGCAGATCCCAGGTAGGCTGTGGAAACTTTGAGCAGTTGCTTGAAGGCAGTTTTGGAATGGATGAGGGCTAATAAGTTGAAAATTAATCCCAACAAAATGGAGGTGCTACTGGTGGGGGAAAGGCCTGACCTGGGAAATGAGTTATCCCCTGTTTTGGATGGGGTTGCACTCCCCCTAAAGGAGTGGGTTCTAAGTCTGGGGATGCTCCTAGCAGCTACAGGTGGTAGCAGGGGCCAGGAGTGCCTTTCAGCAGCTTCAGCTGGTAAGCCAGCTGCACCTCTTCCTGGGTAGAAAAGATCTTGCCACCATGGTGCATGCCCTGGTAACATCTAGATTACATTACTGCAATGTGTTGTATGTGGGGCTCTCCTTAAAGACTGTCAGGAAGCTACAGTTGGTAAAGAATGCTGTGGCCAGAGTGTTGACTGGAGTGTGTCACAGGGACTGTATCACTTCAGTCTTGTTCCATGTACGTTGGCTTCCAGTTTCCTTCCAGGCTGAATTAAAGGCGCTAGAATTGACCTTTAAACCCTGTATGGCCTGGGACCAACATACCTTAAGGGCCATCTTCTGCCATATGAAGCTACTCATTCACACCAGTCATCGTTGGAGGCCCTGCTTTGCTTGCTTCCACCATCTGAAGTTAGATGAGTGGCAGCCCGATCAAGGGCCTTCTCCATAATGAGAGCAAAACTTTGGAACTTCCTCCCCATGGAACTTTCTCCCCCTATCAGTGTCTTTTGTCAGCAGGTGAAGACTTTTGGCATGCCCCCAGTAATGGTTATCAGCCCCCCTTCTAGTGTTGTTTGTTAAGGTGTTTTAATTTAACTGTTGTATAATTTTCACTGTATTTGTAATTGTTTAAATTTTTAACTTTTTAAATATTCATTGCTTTGTAGACCTTTATTGGCTGGAAAGATGGCATCAAAATGTTATAAATAAATACATACATTCTCCCATTACTCATGATTGTTGGGCTCCCAGTATGCATGATTGTAGAGACTGAAATGGGCTATTGTATCTGGACTTACTATGCTATGGAGATTTGGATCCAGTTTCTGGATCTATCAATAGCCCTTTTCTAGTATGAGACTAGGGTTTCAGCTTATGGAGGGCAGCAAAGGACAATAATCCTTTCCCCTTCCAATGTTATTCTTCTCCTGCTTGCTATGTTATGTAATGACCCATCTTACTTGTCAATTGTATCATTAACTTTACATCATTTTGAAAGTAAGTGTGTCCAGTGGTACATTGTTCTTTTTACACCTCCAAAGAGTTTCTTATTCCAACCTTCTCAGTCTCCCCAAGCATCATAAATAATGTTTTTTAAAAATTAAAATAAGAAAAAAATTGTGATCCAAGTGTTCTTTCATCTAACCTGCTCCCTTTTCTCAGTATTTTAATTTAAATTTATTTAAGGGATTTGATAACCGTTCCTCACCCATGCCACCCAAAAAGTCTGAAGCCATTTACAACAGAAATCTAAAATGCATTACAATACATTAAAATCAATAAACGTATTATTAATAAGATCAATGCATTAGAGGATTTATAAAGCCACACTAAAAAGTTCACCAAGCATAAGTCAATGAAATTAATTGAAACAATTTAAGAGCAATCAACATTAGCAGCAATTAACACAGTTCAGCAATGTAGCTGTTTGAACACAGAGGACAACAAGTAAAGAACAAAACACAGAAGACGCTACATAATCAGCAAAATGCCTGGGCAAATTACAGTGCAATTCCAAGAATACTGTCCTGGGAGTAAGCTGCATTGAATAAACCCAAGCAATGCTCCTGCTAAGTTGTGGAGTCTTGTGAGCAAAAATTCTGCCTTCTAAGCTACTGGCATTAAAGTTGTGAGCGAGCAATTTGGCTACTGCATACATTAGTTTGCTCTGGAGCCATCCTTCCTGAGCTAAGACAAAAATGTGTGAGGCTTAAAAATGTGCTTAAAATGTGTGAGGCTTAAAAAATGTGCTCACACTAACTCAGTTTAGAGGGAACACTGAACTCAAGTAGGGTTTTGAGTAGACCTGCTTAGGATGGCAGTCTGAGAAGGTTTTATCTTGCTTTAAATCTTAAAAGACTGGTAACCTGGTGAGCTGTTAAGAGGAATGTGTTCCATAGCTGGGTTTCTCAAGAAAGGCCCTGTCTCTGGTGGTAAGCAAGTTCATATAGGAGAAGGTATGGGAGAGGCTATGACTTAGTGGCTGAGCACATAATTTGCATGCAGAAGATTCCAAGTTCAGTCCCCAACATCTCCCATTAAAAGGGTCAGGTGATGTGGAAGATCTCTGCCTGAGATCCTGGAAAGCTTCTGCCAGTCAGAGTCTATAATGACCCTGGTAGACCAATGGGGTCTGACAGTATAAGGCAGTGTCATGTGGTCCTGCAGTCCCTTTCATGGGAGTTATGCTGAGGGCTCAGCGAAGCCATATTTGGCAGGGTATTAATCCTCAAATGGCTATTCTTTTCTTCTCTGCTCCCCATGTCCTCAAATTCAGTGGCCCGTCATTCCACTGATGTGTTTCCAGGGAAGAGAATGAAGGCAGAACCTGACCATGGTGGAAAGCAGCAGATTTGAGGACAGGCAAGTCATTTCTAGAGCTCGCATCACTCCACATTAAATTTTTCATTGACTATAAAGTGACCTCAAGCGATACCTCCTCCTGTTCTTTTATCTTCCTCTTTACAGTGCTTTTGTAGGCTTCTTGGTATCACTTGATTAGGGACAAACAACAGGGGATCACTGTTACCTTCATGCCTACCATGTGGGTTCCTTGGAAGCTTCTGGATTTATCTTCTTATATATCCTATTTATTTATTTGATTTCTAAGCTGCTCTCCCTGCAATTGCAGGCTCAATTTTATCTTATTTATTCTTATTTATTTATTTTATTCATCTTATTTATCTTTTTATTTATTTAAGCTTTACCTTCTTATTTCTGTTATAATCTCTCAGTTAACTTCCTTAACTTTCCTTAACCTTCTAAGACTTCAGACATTTCTCCCACTTGTGGTTGAAGATCTTTTTTTTTCCTTGATAGAATCTCTCTGCTCCTTCACTTTCAGGCCTGATATAAATGATCATGTTCTGGCAAGTGTTGATTGTTGCAAACATTAATTTGCATTGCTTGGTGTAAGGGGTATTTTAAAAAAACACAACACTTTTCCTTGGTGCACTGGAGATTTCTTACCCCATAAGTAATTGCAAGTTTCCTAAAGAAAGTTTCCTAAAGAAAGACAGGATTGAATCAGAACTCTGGCTAGCTGAGACTGAAAGCCTCTTTACTAAGAGTAATGTAAAAGTTCAGAATGCCATGGGCCAAAAAATTTATGAGAAACCAAGGTAGACTTGTTGAGGTGGATTCTTGAGGTGGCAACTCAATGTGCCAAATACATGTGGTATTATAAACAGAGAAATATGTCAAGTGATTACAGCCATGTTCCTGTTATGCCAGCTTCATTTATACTAGACCTTCATCCCTCCACTTTCCTCTTGGCTGACATTGTTCTGTCTTGTTGTCATAAAGGCAGTGGTGCTGCAGAAACAGCACTGCCCATCAGAAAACTAGACTTCCATCCACAAACTGTATGAGGCTGATCTTCAGGGAAGCTTCCTGTTCTCTTGATCTAGCTTACTGTTTGTCAAATTATAAATAATGTGGAAGGAATAGATGGAGAGAAATTGCTCTCTCTCCTTTCTCATGATAAAGTGATTTGCAGTAAGTACATTTTCCACAAACTGCATGATGGAATTGGTTGTTGTTAGATGGGGCAATGACTACTAGATTATAGGACTTAAAAAACAAAAAAATATTGCCCAGGTTCATGGATAAGTCTACAGTGTGCTATAAACCATGGCAGCTTAAGAATGGAACCTCCATGATCTGATCCTCTAAATACTAGAAGCCAGAAATTAACAGTGGTGGAGATGCCCCAATTGAAAGTCCTGTGGGCACTTAAGCTGGCTGGCCATGGTTGAAGGCAAGATGCTGAGCTAGATAACCTTTGACCTTATCCAGCAAAGCGATTCTTAGGTTCTCCTGTCTTCTGACCCCTGTACTCCAAGCAACACAAGGATCATATGGATTCATTTAGTGACAGTTTCAGACTCTCTGTTGCCTGGAGTCCCACTGTACTTTCCAACAGACAAAATTTCAACTCTTCTCATCCTCAGCTTCACTTGTGTGGAATTTTGCCAGTTTCTTTAAATGGAAAACATCTTTTATGCTAAAAAAATGTCCCCATCCTTATCTCAATTGATAAATTTTCCCACTGAGCTGGGAAGGCAAGTCAGCAAGAATGAGCGTATGAGAACAAGCTCCCATTATTAGGTGGCTTTTTGTGGAGCTAGGGAATAGGTGAACAGATCCCATGTTGATCCCATGTGGCTTCCCAGCATATAGGAAGCAAAATAGATATAAGTGTTCCTGCATGCTCTGATGTACACATTGCACTTCCTCCTACACTGAAATGCTTTCAAAGTAGGGAACTTTTGTTTATTTGTGTTTGTTATGAGCCCTGGCCTGGATAGCCCAGGCTAGTCCAATCTCATCAGATCTCAGAAGCTAAGCAGGGTTGATCCTGGTCAGAATATCAGGGTCAGTGTGCAGAGGCAGGCAACTCTGAAATCTCTTGCCTTAAAAACCCTACAGAGATGCTGTAAGTCATCTCCACAGCAAAATTTTAAAAAAATCTAATACAAATAAACATTTCTAAACCCACCTTCCCTCCAGCACTGCTGGAACCCAAGGTGGATTATTTGGTCCATGATATTGAAACATACAGGGGTAAGCACACTGCATACAAATACATGTCACAAAACCTGATTTATTTATTTAAATGAAAAACAGCCTTGGGAGGTTTGAGTAGAGGTGGGAAGGGGCTGCGTAAACTTCTTCCAACCGGTTTTTTTTCTCCTCAGAATCACACACACAAAGCTGCAATTTCCCCCATGAGTTTCCATATGTCTATTTAAAAGGCTGTTTTTTAAAACTAGGTCAGTTTAGAGGAACCAGATTTTGAACATCTGTGAAAAAAAACTGCTCTTTAAAATTTACCTTTTTTGCAGTGTGGAGATGGATAGTGCTTCCAAGAAGGCCCTGCATATAATGTTATGTATAAACTTTGTAGAGAGGTTAATATAGCATGGTGTCACACTAGAGTAAGGGGCTGCAATGGCTCAGAGGTTAAGATGCTGAGCTGCAGACCAGAAGGTCAGTAGCTCAGCAGTTCGAGATCTGAGTGCCACATGACAGAGTGAGTTCCCGTCTCTGGCTCCAGCTCCTGCCAGCCTAGCAGTTTGAAAGTAAGAAATTGCAAGTAAATAGGTACCGTACCGCTTTGATGGGAAGGTAACAGCGTTCCATGCTCCTTGGCGTTTAGTCATGCTGGCCACGTGACTTCGGAAAAGTCTTCAGACAGCACTGGCTCTTTGGCTTGAAAATGGAGATGAGCAGTGCCCCCTAGAGTTGGTTTCAACTGACTTTCGAGCAAGGGAAACCTTTACCTTTACACACCAGAGTAGAAGTGTTCCATCGTAGAATTGCCTCTGTAGGAAGTTTGCACTGTCTTGCTGACAGCCCAATCCCTTCCTAATTTCTGCCACTATAAATTATTTTTAATGCTGGTTCTAAGGATACATATTGGATGTCATGGCAATAGGGAAGAGGGCATTTCATATTGCATGCATTCTTTCTAGGGGGTCATAGCTGGTGGTAGAGCACATGCTTTGGATGCATACAATTTCAGGTTGGCATCATTAGTTAAAAGGCATTCAAGTAGCAGCTGTAAAGATGTTCTCTACCTGAGACCCTGGAGAGTGTCCATTATGGTTAGATGGACTAATGGTTCATCTTCAGTATCTCTAGGAATGTTCTTAGCATCTGCATGTGTCCATTCTAGCTGGTATAGCATGCTAGCATAGGCGTCAACTTCAGGGGGGCTGGGGAGCTGGAGCCCCCCACCCCTGAACTTTTCCAGGATGTGCTGAGCCTGCCCCGGAGACAAAGGCCTGTAATGTCTCTGGCCCAGCCCCAGCTCCCCCCCCCCCCGGGAAATTGGAAATTCTATGCCCTTGCATGCTAGTCTTAAAGCAAAAATATTGGGAAAGGAATAATATATTTTTTTAACTTTCATTTTTACTTTGTTTATACCCTGCCTTTCTCCACAATGAGGACTCAAAGCAGCTTACATAATTCTTCTCTACTCCATTTTATCCTCACCATAACCCTGTGAGGTAGGTTAGGCTGAGTGTGTGTGGCTGGCTCAAGGCCCTCCACCGGCTTCCATGGCAGAGTGGGGATCTCCCAGATCTAAGTCTAACACTTTAACTACTACACCAACTGTCTCCCTAAAAATCATCACCTTGGATGCAGCCACACTTAATTGGATACTGCACTGTCATTATATTATAGAGCCAGTTTGGTGTAGTAGTTAAGAGTGGCAGGACTCCTAATCTGGAGAACTGGGTTCGATTCCACACTTTTCCACATGCAGCCAGTTGGGTGACCTTGGATAAGTCATAAGTTCTCTCAGAGCTGTTCTCTCAATCCCACCTAACTCACAGGGTGCCTTTTGTGGGGAGAGGAAGGGAAGGAGATTATAAACCATTCTGAGACTCCTTCAGGTAGTGAAGAGTGGGGTATAAATCCAATCTCTTGTCCTCCTCCTCGGAAAACCCAGTGGTGAATGATTGCCATAGTGTATCAACAGTGCAATATCCAACAATGTGTAGGTGCTACCCTGCATTGATTTGCCATGACAATGAGCGAAGATCATAAAAGAGTTCAACCCCTTGTGCCTTAAAGGTATAAGGGATGATGAAGAACCAGAATAATCACTGTCTACTGTCAAGTGCCTGGATATATAAGCTAGTTCTTTCCAAATAAGAAAACATGAGTCCTTAGAGTTTGGAACTCCAGATCAACTCAAATTAAGTACTACTTAAGAAATCATTATCCTAGCTTGAAGTATAGTTAAAGCCATGTATATTCTATGAATGCAATTTGGCAAACATACATAAAAGAGGTATTCAGCTTCCTGAGAATTCCACATTATGTGGAGGAGGGGAAGCAAGTTTCTAGCCCTAATGGTTGTAAAGATAGGTTTGAAAGCATATGAATAATATGTGGGTGAAATCCTAGTGATTCAGGGATAATGGCTGACATTATAATTTATGCAAGTTCAGTTTCTCTTGGCACAGAATTTGAATTATCTTTGCTGATTGTGAATAGTGCCATGGACATAGCTTTCTGCGAGGCAGGTAAAGTAATGTTATGCTGGAATGGCAACATTGGAATAAACAGTACAGCTCTATAACAGACAGAATTCCAAGAGATGGAGATGGAGATGGAAAAGTAGGAAAAATTTGTACCATTTTTTTCTGAATTCTGCATCAAATAAATGACACTTCTGCAGTCACACAGAAATTCATGAATAGAGTGAGTTTGCTTAATTGAAGCAGGTTTTTTGGGGGGAGGGTTGCTTTCTTCTGGTGATTTTTGTTTGTTTGTTTTCACGCCCTAGGGTAGTAATTGGATGTGGTAATAAATATGATTCAAAAGAAGCACAATGGACCCACAGGTGGGGAAAAATAGGGCAATCTCAACATTAGACATTTTCTGGACACCCAGAGTATCATGTATAATTTTTGTGAAAACAAATGCTCAGTTCTTCATGCTAAATGCACAAGTCTTTGATGTTTGGAGAAGGGAGAACAATGACGAGAGGAGCAGGAAAAGAGCTGCTTTTGGAGACCAGGCTGAGAAGATGCACCTCGGCCAGTAGACATTTCCTGCTGTTACACCTGAGGGCAAAGTAATGGCCATCTTCCAAACTTGCTAGACTAAAAACATAATGTGACCTGAACAAAGGTTTTAGCATTAAAAATTTGTTTCTGAGAAATCTCATTAAAATTATTTGGCATTAAATAAGTCTAATAGTAAATGCCCATATGTTCTCTGTCACAGTCAATTTGGTTGAAACTCCAATGATATCTTGTAGATACTAAAAATGCACGGATTTAGATAGTGACTTTGAAATTCTTTCAGCTCATTTTGTTATGAATGGTTGCTGGGAAGGGCATTGGACACGGTGGTTTGAAGAGGTAGAATGAAAAACAGAAAAGATCAGTTGTGGCTTGGGAATTGTTTCAGTGTTTTAAAACATCCCCTTCAGGAAGATAAGATAACCATGTGATGTTTTTCATTGGCTTTGCTTTCTGCGAGGTCTGGTGCCTTTGCCTATATTTGGAAAAAACTTGTTGGATTATTTTTCTATCTGCTCTCAGTTGGGTTTGGTACCTTCAAAGTCAATTTGATGTGAAGACTGCAAGGTTCAGGAGATTTTCAATGCAAGGCTTGTGGCTGCTAGACAAACAATAGGATGAGGGATGAAGGGGGGGTAGAAGAGAAAGAGATAACTTCATGGAAGCATAAAAGGGACCAGTGCCAACTTCTTTGGCCATCTTGAGGCATATATAAACATTGAGTAAGCCATAAACAGGTGTGCTCTAAAACCAAACTCAGATCTGTTCAATTAGGCTTACTCCCAGGAAAGTGTTCTCAGGGATTTACAGTATGCCACTTTGAATAGCTTTCATGATGACAGCGGTTTTAATGATTGCTTGTTTTAATGACTTGGGAGGTTTTTACGTTGATAGTTCTTTTACTTGTAAGTAGCCTCAAGCAGAATTCTGGAGAGGCAGCATAATAATGTCCAGAATAAATAGTACACTCTGGTCCAGCATGTGATGAAACCAACTCAGTTCTTCTGTGACTTTTTTTGGGGTGGGTGGCAATGTTCACTCTAAGCTCCACAGTGTTGTGAGCAGAAATTCTACCTCATGAATGAAAAAAAACTAGTAGCATTAAAGCTGTGAGTGAGTCTACATTTGACTATCGCGTAAATTAGTTTTTTAGATTCTTTTTAATTATATTTAAACTATATTTTAAGAATAATTTAAACATTATAAGAGAAAACAGAATCAAGTCAAATTTCACCCCTTTTCACTATATTGGTAGCACTGTCCTCTGGAGAACAGGTCTATCCACTCCTTTCCAGTATATTGGTAGACCTGGCCTCCAGAGAATAAGTCTACCCACCCCTTTTCACTGTATTGGTAGACCTTGCCTCCAGAGAACAGGTCTACCACTATATTAAGAGACCTGGCCTCGAACTGTTGCCCTGTGCTGAGCCTTAGAAAACATACCAGCCCTTTGGGTGGGTGGGTGGGGACTCTTACAGTCTACTTTGCGTTTTGTAATGAAATATGACAACCAGCATTACAGGTCACGTATAACAGAGGAGGAACAATCACTGTCAGAACCCTGCCTAACCTAGCAAACAGGAAGTTGCTTAAATGTTATCAACCTGCCCAAACTACTTATTTATTCAAATATTTATAACCCACTTTTCCTTGTGACTCAAGGCAGCTTATATATCATACTGAAAAGCATGATAGGGGTGTGCAAAAAAAATCATTTTCCCTGGCTCCATTATAGCCTATGGAGAGTCTGGAGACCATTATAGTCAACAGGACCCATAGGCTATAATGAAGAATTGATCTGGGGGTTGGGGGGGTTGTTTTTTTTTCGATAGAGGCATCAAATTTGCAGCATAGTTGCTGGTGCCTCTCCTCAACCCCCCCCCCCCCCCCCAGTTTCACACACTATAGACAGATGTGTGTAATTGTGGAAATACCTTCTCTGCAATAGTGACACTGGCCATCTTTTCCTTTGCATTGACTTTAGTCTGAACTTTTTTTTTACCTGTGTGAGCTGAAGCTGGACTTGTACACAGCTGATTGACTAGAGCCTGTGTCAGACAGGAATCTGGTCCTGCCTTTCAAATGATGGCTGTGTGCTGGCAGATTGGGCTTTATGTCCGTCACTCAGCTATGCCGGCCTTTTCAAAATAATTTAGAAAAAAAGTGCTGAATAGACCAGCTACATCTTCACATAACCAAAGATCCTTTCCTTTTTGCTATGCTGGTTCAGGTGTAACACTCTCTTGTATAAAACCCATCAACCAGAGTATCAGTAAAACAGCTCAGACAGCACAATCTTGTTTGTGGTTTCTATCTATTGAAATTTGGTTTTAAAATAATTCCTACATGAAAACATCTCATGGGCAGCAAACTGCAGTTGAGGTGATTTATTAATCTGCTCTAGGGCTGCTGCTGCGCAGGCTGAGGGTACCTGTGCCAAATCCTTTTAAGGCAGTGGAGCCAGTCCAGACTCTGATGAGACTTCGCTCTTCTTTATGACCTTATGCAGTGACCCAAAGACTAATAATTCCTCTTGAACCATCTGCTTCCTGTTCTTGCCAGAGGGATTTCACAGAATGCCTCCTTGCGTCTTCAAAAGTTTTGAATAATAATGCAAGGATAACTGAACAGGCCTGTGCGCTGAATAATCTTAAGGGAAGATTCACAATATTACATTGCTCTTTTAATACCTAAATTTTAGGTTGAAAGTGTGTGACTGGCCCAAGGCCACATAGTGGAGCTTCATGACTAAGTGGAGATTTGAACTCTGGTCTCCCCAATCTTAGCCCAACAACACTTTAAAAACTATGCCACTCATATGGTGTATATTCAGTACGATTTTCCAAATGCATCTCAGAATCCACAGTAAATAGTGGCTTCTCAGATACCCTGACCTGGAAAATATGGGAGCATTTGTTTGTTTGGAGTAGGGTCCAGGACAGCAGAATCACGTCACTTTCCATATTTGGGAACCAGCTTTATCTTCTCCGCCATGATATACAGACACACAGAGACAAAAAAATGGCTAAAGAGATAAATATTCTTGACTCTTCCATTTCTTTTTCTCTAAAGCTGCAAGTCCCAGGATACCAAAATTACCTAAACTTCCAGTACATTGTCTGTTTTGATGATCCACAGGTTGAGAATAGGGGCTTTCGGCAGAACTTACAAAGACCTCAAGGAAAAAAATAAGGCAAGACTGTGGAGGGTTGCTCCTATGTGGCAAGTAAATGTCCCAGAGAAATGGAGTTGGCAGCCTCTGTGCAAGTGGAGAGGATGAGACTGCACAGTTTTGGCTGGCAGGTATACAAGGACTAGCTAACATTCAACAGTATCAGGGAGCAACAACCATACATGCTCAGAGATAATGCTGCTAATTAAAACATTGCTAATATATTAGTTGTATATTATTGTTGCATGTTTTGGGCATGGTGGTGCAAGGCTAGGGTTACCAACCTCCAGGTGAGGTGAGGAGATTTGGAATTACAACTGATTTTCAGACAACGGAGATCAATTCCGCTGAAGAAAATGGTTGCTTTGGAGGGTGAACTGCATGGCAGTATACTTCACTGTGGTCCCTCCACAGGCTTCACCCCCAAAGTCTCCAGGAATTTCTTGACCCAGAACTGGAAAACCTGTGCAGGGCATAAAATAGTTTTCTTGCTCCTTTGGTTGATGGGCATTGTGAATGTGGCTCTCTACAATCTGGGGGGCGATCACCACTGATTTAGAGTACTGAGACTTGTCCACAGATGTTCCTTTATGCAGTCAGTAGAAAACTGGGACTATTCCCCCACTTAGAGGTAACCATCTAGCTAAGAATATTCCAATGAGGATCATTTTCCTTATTACCAAATGACATTCAATCAAGCTGACTGCCTGAAGCAGCATTACTGAGCTGGAGAATTTAGTTCTTCCACACAAAAGGCTTTCATCGTGTAGAGTGTATAATATGAAAGCAACAGAAGTCTCTACAAATCATGTGTAGAAAAGAAGTATTTTCCTGGAGCAAACTACACAGTGATAAAACCCTCAAGATTTTATCTGTCAAAACACTTAAATGTTCATTGTGGAATTATATTCTTTTCCAAACTGGGGCCATAAATTTGGAAGTCTATCAGGCAAGCCTGTCTGTTTGTTAGCGATTCTCTTTTTAGTCAAGGCTGAACCCAAAGTGTGTGTGTGGAGGGGGCTGTGTCTTGGCCTTCTTTTTTTGGAACCTATGGCAAAAGAGATATGAAATGAATACTATCAGTCATGTCTAGATTGCATTTATAATCCCACCTTTCTTTGTTGACATCGCTGGATCTTTCAGCAGCCTTCAGCATGGCCAATCACTCTTTATTATTATGGTGCTTAAATATTGGGGTTGGGATCGGGGTAAAACTCTTGAATGCTTTAGTTGTTTTCTAGCCAGCCATGTTTAGAGGGCTGTGATCGATTGCTTCCTGAGAATACTCCTTAGGAGTTCCACAGGGTCCTGTGATGTCACTAGTGCTTTGTAACATCTGTGTGAAACCTTCCAATTATAAAACACTTCATTTTGCCCCTAGAAGTGGCTGTTTCTGTCCTGGGCCAGTGTTTCCCCAAGGATAGAAAGCTGAAGTTGAATTGTGGAGGTGATGATGGTTGGCAAAGCCAATGCCCTTCAGGGTGCTACACTTTGCCCCTTTGATGGGGTTGTCCCTACCAAACCCAGGAGTTTTAGGTTATTGTTGGGCTACTAAAAACCCTTTGAAACAGCGGTTTTTCCTCTGGAAATAGTTTTGGAATCCCAGTGGGGAAAAACCAGCTGGGACAAAATGGGAAAGGCAAGGGAGAAACTGGGTGGAAGTGGATTTCGCTCCCCCCTGTCTATATTGTCTGTTGTCCTCAACTTTCTACTACGTTAAATTGGTTTTACACACACATCTGCCATTATCGTATATAGTTGGGCACTCAGATCTAGTGTTGATCACAACACTAGATCTGCATATTAAGCTTATGTAGCAGTTTACATTCTAATTATCCATTTTTAGTCACTTTCAACTTGCAGAGACATTCCATATCTTTTTTCTCTGCCATGGGTGTATGTATTTATTTAATCAGTTGTCAGTGCCAAATTTGTGGTATTGAAGCAATAGATTTTTTAATTAATAATTATATATCCAGACTCTGCATAATTGCTTAGTTAGCCAAAGCTACAAAACGCAAGGTCAAAGGGAAAGATGCCCTAATGTTGCATGAGATGTTACAACACCTAACAGACAAGCTTCCATTGTTCAACACGCAACTGTATCATTCTTTAGCCTGGCTAAGAAACCGTGAGAAACTTAGCCAGTTAGCAACACTTAGATAGAAACATTCCTTATAGTTTAACAAATAGATGGGTGGAGTTATAATTGTATGATTTGTTAACAAATATGATGCTGTATGACACTGATCCCTTCCTTTCTGTGCGTCCCCACCCCCCTTAGTATATAATGCCAAGCCCAAGTAAAATCTGGGCTCAGCATCTTTTATGGATTACCATTGCCGAGACTGACGTCATAAAATAAAGGCTTTCTTCTCTACCTGATGTTTGGACCTTAGGATTATGGGGAGATCTCTATTCTTGGTTTTATAGTGCTTCAGTATTTAGCACACGCGCGCACACAACGTTTTTAACAACATGTTCCACAAAATCTTTCTGTATTTGTAAATTAACTGGATGTAATTGATCAGGGTAGAATGGTAAAAAATATGGCATGGAAGGGGTGAGAACAAGGGGAGAACAATGTAAGCTACTTTGGGTTCCCATTAAGGATATAAATGGGTGGGGCTGTCCTTAAAAGTGTTCAGAAACTTCGGCTGCGACCACACATGCTAAATAATCCGCTTTCAATCAACTTTCAATGCACTTTCCAACTGGATTTTTATTGTGTGAACTGGCAAAATCCAGTTGGAAAGTGCATTGAAAGTAGATTGGAAGTGGATTATTTAGTGTGTGTGACCTCAGCCTTCAATCAGTACATAATGTCTTAGTCAGCATGCTAATCGCAGTGGGTCATAGATACCATAGGGTTACCAACCTCCAGCTGGGCCCTGGAGATTTCCCAGAATTACAACTGATCCGCAGACTACAGAGATCAGTTCCCCTGGAGCAAAAAGTTACTTTGGAGGGTGGACTCTTTGGCATTATACCTCACTGAGGTCCTTGACCTCCCCAGGCTCCACCTCCAAATCTCCTGTAATTTCCTAATCCAGAGTAGACAACTCTCCATATCACTCCAGTCTTGGCCCCTCTACACTAGCTCCCAGTTTGTTTCTGGGCTCAAGTCAAGGTGCTGTTGTTGACTTTTAAAACCATATGCAGTTTGGGACCAGCATACTTGAAGGACTGCCCACTTACATACAAACTTACCCAACTACTAAGGTCATCTTCTGGGGCCCTGGTTCACCTTCTGAAATTAGATAGGTGACAGCCCAAGAGACGGCCTTTTCAGTCATGGCACCAAAACTACATAACTCTCCCCTCAGGGATACTTATCTGTCCCCTTCTGTTGCTGTCTTCCCTCAGCAGGTGAAGACTTTTTTGTTTTGTCTGGTGTTCCCTGAATGATGCCTCTTTCCTGCCTCCATCTTTTAAACACTGTTCCATGTGTACCTCTGTTTTGGATTTAATTGTTTTTATGATACGTTTTACAGTCCTTTGTTTTAGCAGTTTGCTGCCTTGGTGGGCCTGATTGAACAGAAAAGCAGCATACAGATCTTGCTAATAGATAAATAATAAATAAACTAGTTCCACATGCCTGGGTTTCTCAATCAGCAGAGTTCTGAAAATGCTAATAGAAGCCATACAGGGGTTTGGTTTGTCTTAGGACCATGTGGGTGAGTGGGTTTAACTCTTTCCTCACCATGTGATTTTGCCAATCAAAGCCTATCCCCATGCTGGTATAGGCCTTGAAAGGGGGGAAAGGATCGTTTCCCCCCCCCTTTTGAGAGCTAATAATAATGTGTATGCAGGAGGGGGGGGGTTCTTTCAGTTTTAATTGACAGCGTCACACAGGAGAAGGAATTTAAACACCCCCCCCCCTTACATGGCCCCAATTCAAACTGAGTTCCTGCACAATTTATATTAGCATTTAAAAAACACTGAGTAGATTCAATCACAGACTGTTCAGGATTTAATTTGTTTTGATCCTTAGCCATAGTCAGCATTTATTTATTTATATTCAAAATATTTATATTCCACCCTTTTTCAGATCCCAGGTGGCTTATATAGGCAACAACACATTGCAGTAGAACAATACAGTAATATATAAACCTGACCACCCAAGAGATTCATTGAAAGAGAATTGTAGCAGAACTTTTCCCAACAATGACTTTATCCCCCTGAAAGAGAGCATGGTCCTCTTGAGGTCTTTGTTACACTGCTGTAGTAGTTCTTGCTGTGGATAAAAAGTCACTCTGTAAACAGACGACAAGGTGCTAACATCGCCCTCTCCTCCTCTCCTGTGTGGCTTTGAGCCCCTCAGCAAAACCTGTCTACCAAAGCTACGTTTTCTGCAAGCTGTTTGCATGATTAATGGACATGAGAGATAGCATCTGCTAACACCTCATCTTGTGGCCGAGGGAAGGAGATGAACAGCCTCCCTTTGCTGAACAAGCCTTCCTTATATGGTGTGTGGCATGAACATCAGCGGCCATCAAGCTCAGGAAAAGGAGTACAGAAGTTCAGTGCCTGTTTTCTTAGCATTGCCACATTCTCAAAGCAGAGGTACCATGCTTTAATCAGTCATCTAAATTAAATAAGATGTGCTCCCTGTGGCTAACCCAGTCCATAGATGTAGACAGATTCAGATACAACAAAAGACAAAGGAAGGGCAGGCAGGGTGAGAACTTAACCCAAACAGATTGAATTAAGAACCAAAAGGTTAAGGAAATCAGAATATAAGGGCCCAATAGTTCTGAGTATAAACTTGAAGCATAAAAATTACCAAATATACAAAAATATACTTTTTTAATTACAAATGCAATAAAAACAAATACAGGCCCAAGCAATAGCCTCAATTCAGAATAAAATTACATGTTAATCTCAAAGATAGACCCTTATTGACCCTGACCAAATGTGTTTTGGCCAATCAGCCTCCCTCAGTGGTCAAACAGTATCGTTACAGAGTGACCTAAGGCAGAGATATAAATCAGAAGCCTCATTCTAGATAACTTTCTGCCATGGTCAGGTACACTTCTCTTGAATAATGGTTCAATTGTGTACCTTTTTCTCCTGGTCAAAATTTTTTTTAGATGCCGTCTGGAGCCAATAGTAATGTAATAGACTCAGACACACCATATCCTTGCAGGCTTGAGCCAAGATCACATGTAGGTTGAGTACTGTTCGTATGTGGAGTGAACTCGTGTTCAGCAGCCACATGCTCCATCTAATCTCTGTGCCTTTAGATATCTTTTGCTTTTCATAGTTTTTCATAGCTACAATGGGGCATTTTGGGGCTCTGCCCCCTCAAACAGGAAGCAACCCCCCAAAGCTGCTGCCCCTCTCCCCCCTGCCTCCCCTACTGTGGTATTAAAAGGGCCCTACAGCTGATTAGTGGGAGCACGTGGCCTGCCAACCAGCTGGAGAGCCCTTTAAATCTTGCAGCTCTCCCAGACAAAAGCATTTTAATGGAACTTTAAATGCTGATTTCTAAGGGGGAGGTGCATGCTTTTCCTGATCTTCAAGCAGCAATTTTGCTGCTTGGAGATCAGGTGTGGGCAGCCCCCCGCTAGAAAAAGAGCATTTAAAAAGAACCCTTTAAATGCTGTTTTTCTAGCGGAGTGTGTGTGTGTGTGTGTGTGTGCACGCTTTTCCTGATCTCCAAGCTGCAGAATTGCCACTTGGAGATCAGGGAAAGCCTACAGTCACCCCTCTCCCTTGCAGGAGGTGAAGGAGCTGGCAGCCGCCCCTCTCCCTCACCTCCTGCAAGGGAGAGGGGCGGCCATAGGCTTTCCCTGATCTCCAAGCAGCGATTTTGCCACTTGGAGATCAGGGAAAGCATGCAGCCACCCCCGCCCCCATGCTAGAAAAACATCATTTAAAGGGTTACCTTTAAATGCTGTTTTGGCTTGGTCTCCAAGCTGCAAATCACCACTTGGAGATCAGAGAAGGCATGCAGCAGCCCCTTCCCCCTCCATCTCCCTTGCTGCCCCACAAAATTTCCCCAGGCCCCACCAACCAAAAATTTCTGGCTACGGGGCTGAGTATACCTGTCCTTGATCAGCTCTCCTGTACCTATACAGCAGGCTGCTAGTCAGTAGCCACACACGGTACTGTGTCTCCTGTGCTGGGTAGCAGTGGTGAATACCTTTCAAAACTTTTGCTCAGGCCATGCAGCAACACATAGTTAGATAGGCAGCTTGGTAATGTGAATGGATTCATTTGTTGTGTGCCCTTCCTTGGGTATAGGTACACATCTGTATGGAATCTGTACAGAATGAAAATCTGTACACATACCTGTTCCTTTTAAAAAAACTGATTTACTGAACTTTAGTGTCGATAATAATAATTTGCTATTCAGAAAACCTCTACCAATTTTTATTATAGGAAATATTAGGGGGAAAGGGAAAAGATGGAACTTCAGCAGTCCAAGATCTATTTGTGTTTTTAGAAATTGATGCTAATTCAGACATGCTTAATTGATTGTAAACAGTGGCTTCTGCCCCTTATTTCTTTCATTTTCCTTTTAATAAAAGCTGAACTGGAAATTATTAGCCAACAGCAGATCTGCAGATTTCTGAATGCAACTGTAACCAATACTTAATATGAATAGCTTATTCATGGAAGTTTCTGTTAAGTGTGTGTGTCATACTGAAAGGTAGTACTTTATACCTGTCTTAAGCTGCATCTGGATAACATGTTTTTACTTTTTTGTATTCTGCAGGTTGGAAAACATTTTGAATTTGGTCAGACGAAGCAATCATGTTGGGATTAAAGAATCCAACTGCCTTTCCTGGTGTTCTTCTAACTGTTGCTGTACTCTTACTGTTGCACATGGACCAAGTGCATACAGAAAATTCGAATGAGGAGCCACATAATAAATCACTTTGTACTGGTTCCTACATTTGCAAGACAGGGGTCATTTTGCCAATCTGGCAACCTCAAGACCCTTCATTTGGCGATAAAATAGCAAGAGCTACTGTATACTTTGTGGCTATGGTATACATGTTTCTAGGAGTATCCATCATAGCTGACCGCTTCATGTCATCCATAGAAGTTATTACCTCCCAAGAAAGAGAAATAACAATCAAGAAACCCAATGGTGAGACTACCAAGACTACGGTCAGAGTTTGGAATGAGACTGTTTCCAATTTAACACTGATGGCTCTAGGCTCTTCGGCACCTGAGATCCTCCTTTCTGTCATTGAAGTGTGTGGGCATGGCTTCAATGCAGGAGACTTGGGGCCAAGCACTATTGTTGGAAGTGCTGCCTTTAACATGTTTGTCATCATAGCGCTATGTGTCTATGTTGTCCCCGACGGGGAGATCAGGAAGATAAAGCATCTTCGTGTGTTTTTTGTCACAGCAGCTTGGAGCATTTTTGCCTACACCTGGCTTTACCTAATTTTGTCAGTCATATCTCCTGGGGTTGTAGAGGTCTGGGAAGGCTTGCTCACCTTTTTCTTCTTCCCTATCTGTGTTGTGTTTGCATGGGTTGCTGACAGAAGGCTCTTGTTTTACAAATACGTCTACAAGAGATACAGAGCTGGCAAGCAGAGGGGCATGATCATTGAGCATGAAGGTGACAGGCCGGCCTCCAAGGCTGATATTGAAATGGATGGGAAGGTGGTTAATTCCCATGTGGAGAGCTTCCTTGATGGCACGCTGGTCCTTGAGGTGGATGAGAAGGATCAAGATGATGAGGAAGCAAGGAGAGAAATGGCCAGGATCCTTAAAGAGCTAAAACAAAAGCATCCAGACAAAGAAGTTGAACAGTTGATAGAACTAGCTAACTATCAGGTTCTCAGCCAGCAGCAAAAGAGCCGAGCCTTTTACCGTATTCAGGCTACTCGCTTAATGACTGGAGCTGGCAATATATTGAAGAGACATGCTGCTGATCAAGCAAGGAAAGCCGTCAGTATGCACGAGGTCAACTGTGAAGTGGCAGACAATGACCCTGTCAGTAAGATCTATTTTGATCAGAGCACCTACCAGTGCCTTGAGAACTGTGGCACAGTGGCCCTAACTATTGTCCGCCGAGGGGGTGATTTGACCAAAACCATCTCTGTTGACTTCAGAACAGAAGATGGCACAGCCAATGCAGGTTCTGATTATGAGTTCACTGAAGGGACTGTGATATTTAAGCCAGGCGAGACAGAGAAAGAAGTACGGGTTGGCATAATTGATGACGATATCTTTGAGGAAGATGAGAACTTCCTTGTTCACCTCAGCAATGTGAGGATCTCTTCTGAAGAGTCGGAAGACGGTGTTCTAGAGGTGAATCATGTCACACCTGTGGCTTGTTTGGGGTCACCTGCTACTGCCACTGTCACTATCTTTGATGATGACCATGCTGGCATTTTTACCTTTGAGGAACCAGTCACTCACGTAAGCGAGAGTGTGGGGACCATGGAAGTGAAAGTTCTACGGACATCCGGAGCTCGAGGAAATGTTATTGTGCCCTACAAAACAATTGAAGGCACAGCCAAAGGAGGTGGAGAGGACTTTGAAGATACTTGTGGGGAGCTCGAATTTCAGAATGATGAGATTGTGTAAGTACTACTTAGTCTTTTGGGCAGCATGATTTTTTTTTTAGTATAGTAAAAAAAATTACATTCAAAGCCCTTGTTACTCGTGTTGTCAAATATTGGATAATCTTGACTGTAACCCACAAACATAGCAGAAGCCATGTGCCTTTGGGTGTCAGAGTGCTGGCTGTGAGAAACTCATACAGATTTCACATGAGTCATGAAAATGTGTGCATGAGAAAGAGAGAATGTTTTCAGGAGATGTGAATGAAAGGCTGCATAGGAATCGTTGTGTTTATCCCCCTTTCAGATATTCCAGTAACAGCGAGGCTCAGGTTAGTACAGAGTGAATTCTGCTTAGAAAGTGTGGTACCCCTTTCTAACCACAATAAGTCTGAATCCATCATGAAGGAAAGCAGACCATATTTTCAGAGCTCAATTGAGATGGTCCCGCTGTTCACTTTGCAAAAGGCAGCCTGTGACTAATAAATGCCGTTAAGTTGCAAGTTCAGAAGGGCTTGTCATTAGCCTTTGTGACATCATGAAATATTTATACTCTGCACTTTCAAGTTAATGTTACCACGTGGGGGAAAGTCTAATTAGGCAAGGCAGCCAGGTTTGACAGTTTACAAATGGGAAAGTGGTTAGAAAGGAAACATTGCTGATAAGGTTTTCCTGGCAACTGTGACTGAATTTCTTCTTCTTCTTCTTCTTCTTCTTCTTCTCTCTCTCTCTCTCTCTCTCTCTCACACACACACACACACACACACACACACACACCACTGCTGCCTTTGTTTATCACATTGTGAAGAAAACAGAAGTTAAGATGAAAAGTGCAGTATACACAAACACATGTACTCCATTTCCATGCTATTTTTCCCTCTGTGGGAGAAGGACCACAGCCGATTATCACTAACAGGTTCTTCATAAAATGAGGATGTTGTCCAAAGACCAAAATCTTATGGACAATAGTTTGTGTAACAGTGGTGGTATAGAATTCCCAAGCAAGAGCAGTCCTTATTGAAGAGAATCTGTGGACAGTGGCACGTAGAGTACTATTCCCATTTTGTGATTTTGCATGTTCACATTGTGAAGTTGCTTGTTGTTGTGCATTGCTGGAAGGTATAGTGCAAAACCCCCACAGTTGCAGAGAAATAGCGATAACTTGGAAGGATGCAAAGTCCTTTTTAAAAAAGTCCTCCAGGGAGAGTGCCAAGCCAACCTGTTACAGTGAGCAAGGAGTGGGGAGGAGATGTTTGTTTGTTGTTTGGTTTTGTGTAGCCCTGACCTGCATAGCCCAGGCTAGCCCGATCCCATCAGATCACAGAAGCTAAGCAGGGTCGGCCTTGGCTAGTATTTGAAAGGGCGACCTCCAAGGAATACCAGGATCGTGACGCAGAGGCAGGCAATGGCAAACCACCTCTGAAATGTCTCTTGCCTTAAAAACAAGTCCAGCTCACCATCTAGTGGTACATAACACTAAAGAGCTAAAACTTCTGACTGCCAGACAACGTTAGGATCTCCTGGCTATTCTATACACAATGCCATATAAAAATTATTATTATGCTTTTGTGTATTTCTCCCTGTAAATGGATTTTTAAAAACCCTCTAGGGCAAGTTTAGTTTTCATTTTGAGCTTTTTTGTTTGGTCCACCAGTGTTGATGCTGATCTTTCCCACTGGCATCTGTCAGCTGTGACTGATAAGGCTGCAGTGTTGCTGCAGTAAGGTTTGTTTTTTTTAACTTTTATTTTAAACTTTTCAGAACATTAGTTTGGTATAGCTTGACAAAAGATAATTGCATCCATTAGTCACAATACAGGATGTTACAATATAAAATGAGATTATTTATATCAGTTTCAGTATATACTTTCAAAATATGCATGTTTACAACGTATGTGTCAAATTTCATTATTTCTGTAAGAGGAATTCTGTATGGCTTTAATTTGTGGGGTTATTTTCTCAGCTATTAAAACTTGCTGTATTGTATCAAGTATTTATGGCAGGTATGTGTTTGATTTTCCAGAGTTTACCAGTGAGCATTTTTGCAGCCAAAAGCAATAATGTTATTGATTCCTTACAAATATTTGGAAAATATGAGGTCCTCTATAACCCAAGGTAATTGTATTTGGGGAATTAGTTATTTTGTAAGTCGTTCTTTTTTTTTAAGTGTGACTAACTTTGCACCTTTGGACAAGACTATCAGTGATGTAGTTAAGAGCTATTGCTCCTCCGTTTTCTCCTGGGTGTTTTGGGATATTTGAGTAGGGTTAGCTGAAACCCCAGTCACATGTACCCTGTAAGTGTATTGAGATTATGAGTAGCAAAGAAGTCGAATTTCACCTGTCTTGCCCCTGAGCCCAACTTGTTTCTCTATATCGACCATAACTGTGTATAGGGCTGACCTATATATTGCATAGGCTCTCTTTAAACACTGGCTTGAATTCAACCATGCATTTCTGCAGGCAGGAGGATGTCTGCCCACAGTGTGTGACTTTCTGACTGCATTCATTCTAAAATGACCCCTGAAATGCTGCTCCTGGGGGGTATCTTGAGCTGTAGCAGACAGAGAAAATGTGCAGAAATGCTTGGCTGGATCCGAGGCATTATGTGTAATATATTGATAAAAGGCAGATCCAGAGGGGTGGAGGTGGGTACAGTCTTGTGCCTCCACTGTGTAGTTGATATGCTCTTTGAGGTATATACACATAGGGCTTGTGGCTGTTCAGAAGAAAGGGTAGGACGGCATAACTAATATATTTTACCTTTCAGTTTTCTTGAGACTTAAAGCAGGATAAGCCTGTGTAAGGAAGATGAACAAGCACAGTTGTAGTAAAGAATGTTAAGGTATTTTAAAGCTTTACCTTTCCTGTATTATTAAGCTTGTATGGTCCACCCAACAGCAAAAGAGAAACAGCACCTAAAAAAATAAAGGTGTTAAATGTATTAATTTATGATAAAGTCACAGGTATTTGGCAAATATTTTATAATTTCATCTTTGCAGTTGTATGAAATGAAGTATGTACAAAACACAACTGATACATGATGTCCAGAGGTAGACACCTTTGAGCCATGAGCTTTTGATCTCAGGCCTTAACAGCTGTCCCCACTGAACCTGTAGAAGCTTTATTTTAATGATATGTTTTACCAAATATAAGTTAGTAATGGGTTAAACTAGATGAGATGTTGGGAGTTCTGTGCACAGAGGTCACAGGTATTTTTCTATGTCAATGGCAGCTGTACAGGGACTTGATTCAGATTGGAACCAGGGGATGGAAAGTTAACCATTTCTCCCCACGTGACATTTACCTGACTTGAAACAGACCTGGGGAGCTGGGGCATAGATGTAGCCTGCAGAAAGAGTGCCCGTACATTTCCAGTGGGGGGAAAATGGAAGCTCCATCAGGCTGTTTCAGGTAAACAGTGCAGGAGGAAAGGGTTAATCCCCCCCTTCCCATGTGCTATAGTCCCAGTCGAAATCAGGCACCTGCACAGGTGTCATTTGCAAACAAAGAAAAAGTGCTTGGGACCTCCAAGCGCACAGCCCCCAACATCTTGCCTTGTTTGCTCCTAAAACAGACGGTTGCTCACATCTAGAGCAGCTTTCCTGTGCTTCTTAATATAATTTTCTGGGGAAAAAAGTTGAGATATATTTAGAAATGAAATATAGACCTTATATAATAATAATTTCTGTCAAAAACAAATGGAAATTTGCTGTTGAATTTTTAAAATGCAGATTAATCCCTGTGATTAAAACTACGGGTTTCAGAATTTTAGGGTGAGCTCAGTATGTACTTTAAATGAGAAAGTGGCCTGTTGTGATCAGCCTCTCCAGTAATGAGGGGTACACAGGCTATTCATCCTGCATGAAATGTGTGCCTCTGGTCATGGTCCTTCTAATATCTGTGAGTTAAGAAAGCATAGCTGGCACTTGGCTTTCCAGTATTAGATAACCATTTGGAAATTTTTGCCTGAGCAACAAATCATTATTTCCAGAAGACTCTACACAGTTTATGCGCCTGAAGCATGTTCACTGGGTCAATTCATTCACTATGATCTCACACAGGCACAGCTAATTTTAGACTCTTATAGAATAATGTAACTATGTGGTGTTTTTGTGCAGATCCGAGCACAGCATTTCCTGGTTTGTATCCTCTTACACAAACACATGCTGACACTAATGGCTAAAAACTGTAGGTCTCTCCTGGTACAGATTTTCCACTCTTATACTCTGTGGGTTGGATCCAGACTAAACTGGCAATTTCCACCGATTCCCCCTTCCTGCTGCAGACCCCCCCCCCCCCGGTCATTCCTCGGGGGTCCCCATCTATCCCCAGGAGCAGCATTTTGTGGAGATGAGTGGGCTGCAGTGGAAGTGGGAAGGCACAAAAATTCTTTCTGCTAAAGAAAAATTTAGTCTGGACCCAACCCAACATTTTATTGATCAGTGTAGGATCACAGCAAATAATAGAAAGTCTTTTCTGAAAGATAGGCGCCAGAACAACATGGGCAGTTAAAAGAGGGAAGTGAATGAAGGTGTAAAAAAAAAAAATCATTAAGCAGCAGTGAAAGAGGTTATAGCTGTGGTGGCCTAATTTTCAGAGGTGCTGTGAGCCAAGCCTCAGTTAAAAATCAATAGGACTTATGGGTGCTCTGTTCTTCTGCAAACAACCCTCTTTAGCCTCTAACATACATTTCTCCAGGGTCCAATTACATAAAGCAGAGTTGCCTCGTCATGTCTATGGAGGCTTCCCTATCCATCGCAGTACATTTTGCATTGCTTTCTTCCCCACTGTGTATCAGACAGCTTTGGTGTAAAGTGAAGACTGCTGTTTTATACCACACATCCAACATGCGAAACAGAGAGTAATCTCTTTCTGTTTCCGACCTGAGACTTGAGGTACACACATGGGTCCTTCCTCTGGGATCCAGCTCTAGCTAAAGTTTGACTGGCTGGGACCCTGGGGAAGGCTTTCTCAGCCTCCCCCTTTCCCCAAGTGGCCTCTTCTTTTCAGGCCTCCTGGATCAATTGGAAGCCCATTCTTTTCTGGCAAGGCCTTGAAATTTGATTGATTGGTGGTACTTCAGGTGGCTTTATGGTGGCTTTGCTGACATATTCTCTATTTCTTGTGTATTATCTGTTGCTTTACCATGCTGGTTTTTGTCTATTTTTTAAATTATCTATGATATCTTTTAACATAAAACTACCATGAGGACTATGTTCATTTGAAAGGTGGTTTAGAAGTGGACTGAATAAATAATGAAATATTAACTGATCAACAAAATATTTATGTTATTATTATATCATTGTAAGCCACCTTGAGTCGTGAGGAAGGGATGGATATGAATTTGCCAATAAATAAATACAAGCTTCTGCTATGAATAGTGACACAACAAATCCCTAAACCAGGGGTCCTGAACCTTTTCGTGCTTGTGAGCACCTTTGGAATTCTGACAAAGGGTGGTCAGCACAATCACAAAATGACTGCCACAGGAGGCGGAGCCAGTCACAAAATGGCTGCCTCAGGAGGTGGCCAACCACAAAATGTCAGGGATCAAGGCTGTATGCAACTCTAATAGTAACTCTTCAGCATTTCAGGCAGAAGGTCTGTTTAACAGAATACTTTTGAATCTGCACAGCCAATCAGAAGGTCTGCTAGGAAAAAACCCCACCTAGCCCTACCCACTTTCAAAAGCGCTTGGCAGATACCAGGAAAGGTGTTGGTGAGAACCATGGGTATCATGTTGGGGACCCCTGCCCTAAACTGTTTTTGGTTTTTGTTGTTGTTGTTTTCCTTACACGTGTTTTGTACAAGTCATGTATGGAACTGATGTTAATGTAACTGAGTTGGTAAACAGAAGGACATTAGCAAAATATATTTCAAAGCTGCTTGGTTGTAGAAGGTTATGTTTAACAAATTATTTTGTTAGGAATGTGCATTTGTTTATTGACACATGAAAAGCAATCGAAATAGAACTTTGTTTATACTATTGTTATTCTAACAAAAATGAAGAAATTAATGATATTTGGTAAATGTTGTTAATAATAATATCTGTCCATTGTACTTGTTCATTGCTGTGTGGTTCAGAGCATTCAGGCAGAGCTCAGATGTGTGGGGATGTGGGAGAAAATATAATAGACAGAGACGTTTTCCAGTCAAGAGAAAATATACTATGCCTATATTACAGTTTGAAGTGATACAAGCCAACAAAAGCTGCTCCATGTAACTCTGCTGCATATGTGATTGGCTGTTGTACAGGGAGAATAAAAATGCAGAGGTTTTTTTTAAAAAAAGGCTCATTGGAGAATAAGGATTATTGGGTAATCTGAGCAAATTCTATTCTAGTTTAAGAAGCACTTGAATCCCTAACATGCCTGCATATCCAAGAATATAACTGTAAATGATGGCTCACTTAAGTTGTGCTTGGATCCCACTGAAATTAATGGGTCATGTTCTTTGTTGCAGTGGGATTTAGTTATGACTCATTTTAACTAGACTGAGCTGACATTTTTATCTATAAAAAATTCTCACTAAGTCCTTTGAATCAGTATTTGGTCTGTGATTTCCCTCATCAATATTAAATCTGCTCCTCATTACATTCCAAAGAGTGACCTTTGTTCTGTGAACTATGAAGGTAGAATAAATAGGCTCATCTGGTGCACCTTTCCTACACCACCGGTTATGTTGTATGCATCTTCTTCGCCCATCAACTGTGACCGGAACCTCTAGAGCAGGGGTGGCCAACCTTGCTTAACGTAAGAGCCACATAGAATAAACGTCAGATGTCTGAGAGCCTCAAGACAGGAACAAATATCACACACACGTTTTTATTTTTAAAAATATGCAAATTTGCTTTTTATTAACGTTAAATGGGACTGCCAAAAATAAAAACAAACGAAAACCATTATTGATAATGATATTACTTGTTTGCTAATGATATTGAGAGAGATGGAAAGAAAGAATTAAATAAGTGGAAAGAAAGAGAGAGAGAGAAACTAGGAAAGCAAATAGATGGGAGGGAGGAGGGAAGGAAGGAAGGAAGGAAGGGAGAAAGAGAGAAAAAGCATGCCTCCCCTTTGCTTCCCCAGCCGCCCTGCCAGGAGCCGCACAATATATGTGAAAGAGCCGCATGTGGCTCCCGAGCCACAGGTTGGCCACCCCTGCTCTAGAGCTTGTAAATATCAAAAGCAGAGATTCAGCTTCCGGTCTCAGTAAGGTGGCTATAGTTGTCATGACCCCCACTGAACTGGCTCTGGACTCCAGCTTGGAAGCCTCTGAGAAGCCTGAGGAGCCATAGAAATGGCCTGGAGGAGAAAAGGAAACTTTGTAAGATGTCTGCAGGGCAGATGCCCTAGGGTTGCCAGTCTCCAGGTGGGGCCTGGGGATCTCCTGCTTTTACAACTGATCTCCAGCTGATAGAGATCAGCTCCCCTGGAGAAAATGGCTGCTTTGAAGGGTGGACTCTATGGTGTTGCACCATGCTGAGGCCTCTCCCCTCCCCAAACCCCGCCCTCTCCTGGCTCCACCCCCGAAGTCTCCAGGTATTTTCCAACCCAGACTTGGCAACCCTAAGATGCCCCCAGCCCATCTTCTCTAGAACTGGTCCCTGAGTAGCCTGCAGAAGGAGCTTCTCCACCAGAATTTCACTCTTTCCCCCCAAGTATTGGTGCAACTAAGTGCCAGTCCAGGACTCAGTCCACAAGCTCACCTGAACCCCCCCTCCACCCAGCAGGAGCAGGGGAGGCAGAGAGTTCGTACTGAGATAGCCCACTGAAGGCACAATGCCAGGCTGGCAGCCTGTGCTCCAATTCCTGGGCCAGATCATGGGGGATGTAACCCTTTGCCTGGCTAGATGAGTCGTGGATGCTGCTTCCAGTGCAGGTGGAGCCCTTGTCTCATCAGCCTATTTAAGCCTTGTGCTGGGAGAGGAGGCTTGCTGGATCAACTGGTCCGCTAGATATAAGCCCTGCTCCTGCTCATTTCTTCCAGTTCCTTGCCTCAAGCTCTGTTGATGCTCAAGCCTTGCTGTCCAAGCCTGAGGGCACTACCACTTGAGGAGACCTGACTGGCCCTGCTTGCAGGATACAGGACATTGGTCAAATGAGCACTGAAGGATGTGTTTCAGAGGGTAGCCATGTTGGTCTGCAGTAGAAGAGCTAGATTCAAGCCCAGTAGTACCTTAGAAACTAACAAGATTTCGGAAATATGAGTTTTTGAGCCTCAAAGCTCCCTGCATCAGATACCAGATGGATGTGTGGCACTTTGGATTTAGTACACTTATTAACTAACATTTAACCTGTGATCAGATTAAACTGAAAGCTGTGGTATAAATTGCTTCCTGTATTTAACAGTTCAAACAATCACTTCACTTTCTTTCTGTTTCCTCTTTTTGCTAAGTTATTGCCTGATTACTTAACAGAAAGAAATTCATGACCTTTCAAGTACGATCACCATCCTCTAGGAAGTCTCCTGAAGTTACAACTGATCTCTAAACTACAGATTGGCAGCTTTGGAGGGTAGACTCTATGGTATTGCATCTCTGCTGAATCCCCTTCTTTCCATAAACACCCTGTTTTTCAGATATTGCCACCAAATCTCTAGAAATTTGATAAGCTGGAGTTGGAAACCTTGGTTTACAAACAGGCTACTTACTCAGAGGCATCGTAGTGAGTGTTAGGCTTTCTACTGTAGCAATTTGAGTTAAAACTTCTATATAGGTGTATTTTTGAGGTACCAAATGAATTATGATACAAAAGCTCTCCAAATCTCTGGACTTATGCGAGGACATGAGGACATGTTGCATATTTTATTTTTCATGTCATAACAACTCACCATAACTAAAGCGGTAGAAAAGAGTCAGAGTCCAGTAGCACCTTAAAGCCTAACAAAATTTGTGGCAGGTATGAGCTTTCATGAGTCACTGCTCACTTCTTCAGAATAAAGGACCTCAGAAAAATATAAGACTGTGGTCACACACACTAAATAATCCACTTTCAATGCAGTTTCCAACTGGATTTTTACTGTATGAACTGGCAAAATCCAATTTAAAGTGGACTGAAAGTGGATTATTTAGTGTGTGCGACCGCAGCCTAAGTGTGTTCTTAATTCTCAGCCTTATCGGTTAAAATGTGGCCTCCCTAATTAATTGAGTAAAGCTTAATTTGGTTGATCTGTTGATCAAACCAGTTAAACCATTTTGCACAATTTCCAATGTCTTCATGTACAAAATTTGACTTCTGTAAATCAGTGGTTCTTTTTTTAAAAAAAAATGCTTTGCAATACTAGAGAAAAGTGCTAGTCAAGGCTAAAACTAGCTGGCATCTTGATAATCTTATTTGTGACTTCTCTGTAGAGGATCCCAGACTTTCCTCCATTGAATTAAGATATAAATAAAGAGAACTGCTTTTGACAGCTGCAGCTGTATTTTATTCTGTCTAGGACTGATAACAGAATCATGGCAAAAAGACTGGAGGGCTACAGAGTCAGATGGTTGTGACTGGTTCCCCCCCCCCCCCTTCTGGATGTGACGCACAGGCTTCAGATCTCTTTCATTGCTCATTCATAAAGAGTTAAATCAACAGGGCCTGTGGAGCTTTCAGAGTGGCTGCAGGGCCCTAGCTGGAAGCTCTGTTTGCTGGTGAGTGAATTTGAAGAGGAAGCAGGGGATGGCAGAGCAAGCTCCCACCCCTCCTGCAACTGCCTTGCCAAGTTTGCAATGCTATTCTCTTTTTTTGTGCCCTAAAAAAAAAGACCTCTTTTTGACCCTCTTCAGGCTCCTAGTTTTCAGTGTGCCAGTTACAAATTTACATAGTGCGGCCCCCATTGTGCAAGGGAGTATATTATATGAAATGGCCCTAGGGTCAGTTATGTGCGTGTTTTCCACACAGCTGATATTCCACTGAGAATTTCAAAAGAGTAAGAAGACCCAAGTGACCAGCCCTGCCCATCTGGCCATGTTATTGGGATCATACCCCATGCCGCCAGCTGCGTGTCTGACGACCACACTTCCTTCTCATCCCTGCGATTGCCAAGAAGAAGGGGAAGCACAGGTACACACGTTTGTTGCTTAGCAACATCACTGTGTTAATGCTTCAGAACAGACCTAGAGCAATAAGGGAGCACATAAGACTGCTGCCTTATGTGCTCCCTTATTGCTCTTTTGTGTTATATGTCCTTCCCTCCTTCACTTGCCTGCAGCAGATGTTTCAAACAGTGTGTGTGTGCAGGGGGGGGGGGAGAAATGCAGTGTACATTGTAGATGGGTGGGAGGGAAAGAGGGATGTAAAATGAGGCGCCTTCTTCCTTTTCCCTTCACCCCCATCTACCCCAGTTGAAATGTCTGCTGCAGACAAACTGAGCTGAAGGAAATAACATTGACACAGTAGGGCAGTCCAGGTGGCAGCATTTGGCAGGTTGTGTTTGGCCTGAGGGTCACCATTTGCCAGTTCTCATGGAGGTGCATATTGGCTTCCCAGATTCAGTACAGGACAGACTCTTGTGCCTTTGAAAGTTGCACAGAACTGAAGGATTTTGTCAGGTTCAGCTTTCTAGAGCTACAGTAATATGTGAAGCTGTGCTCACCGAGGTGTGGGGAAAGTGGTGTAGGTTATGGAGGGTGTGAATGGCCAGTGTTTTGTGAAGAGGGATTCTTGTTTTCCATGGGACATAAATCTCCAAGTGTGGGAAGATTCTGCCGTACTTAGTATCAAGCGGCCACAGACAGGTGTCACGGCTAGCACAGGCTATGGCATTTTGTCATTTCACGTTGTCCCCAGTCATCTGATTCTGAAGGCCTGTTCCAATAAATGCAGAGGGAAAAGGATTTCCATGCAAACCTTCTCAGGACTTGCCCTGAGGAGGAAAAGGAGGATGTTTGTACATATGGGCATATTTCCAAACTGGCATGGGAGCTGTACTGACCCCCAACATTTCCCAAAGTTTTGCATATCTCTTTGTACATTTGAATAAATGAAACTGTTTGGTAGTGAAATATTCACACAGAGAAAAGGCCACTGCCAGTCAATCAATCTGTCAGTTGCAAAAAGAAAGTGACCATGAGCCTCTGGTTGTGATGCTAAAAACTTGTAAAACAAATAAATAATCAAGGTTTCTACTAGTCATTTTTGGTTTTGCAAACATCTGTATACAACTTTCATATCCTGCATACAGAATAAGAACATTACTTAACCCAAGCAAAGGAAACTCAGCAAAAGGAGCGGCTCAAGAAGTGCTTAGTTCTAGTTGCGTCCCCATTAGGATTTGACACTGCATCTGTCCTTGAAAAGCCAATGTTTCGTTATTTGTTAGTGAGCTGTTGTTGGCAATTTACCACTGCCAGCTGCATCTCTGTGCTTGATTAGAAGAGCTTGGATCTTAGCTATGTAATAATTCTGAGAGCCAAGTGAAAACCACTTATTAGCTTTATCTAGGTCTGTGTACACATCCCCCCGGATGCACTATGGAGGAGACCCCCCCCCAATCTAAATTTACCATAAAAAATGACACAAACCAGGATCTGAATTAGAAAGAACAGGTGAAGATATGATTATGATTAACCAAAGGGGTGAGTGCACACATAGTGCAAACTCATATGCATATAAACAGAGCATGTTCTGTTTAGTCCTTCCTCCGAGGGGATTTCAGTTATTGGGGTAAAGGAACAAAGGCCCTTGCTCCTCCCGCCGCCCCCCCCCCCTCCAGCCACCCATCATTCTTCATCTCTCTTAGGAAGAGAGGATAATTTGCATTTGGAAGAATGTGTCAAAGAGGCACTGTCTCTTCAGGGGAAGAGGAGGTAATCTAAGAGAAAGAATGCACCCATGAGGCTTGAGGAAGGTGAGAGGGTGAAGGATGCCAGTGCAACTAATGTGTGGGTTCCCCATGACTGAACTGGTGTGGAAGCTGTGGAATGAACTCCAGTGTCACAGAGCAGGGGACACAGGTTGTATCAATCTGAGAGAGACATCTGGAACACTTGGCATGTACTGAAGCCATATGTCCCCACTTGTGACTTTGGAGTTGTGCTGGCAAATGTGAATTTGCAGTAGAGATTTCTTAAGATAAAAGTATTATTCTGTAAATAGGGTGTGTATGTTTCTTTTTATGGTGTGAAGTTTCTTTTAAGCCCTGTGTGTATCACACCTTTATAGGCAACTTGGAGGCTTGTGATTATGGGTTTCAGTGCCATCTGGAAAATCCTTACTGCATGGGTCAAAGAAAAGATGGAAGACTAAGAATTTCACTTTTCTACTAATCCTTGCTTTCCTATTCCAAGTCTCTGTATAAACAAAGCTAATTCACCCAGTGGACTAAAAACCCACTGTAGTACACTCTCAGTCTTCAGAATGAGGATATGACCAAGTCGTTCCCAAATCCTCTTCATGCATTTATCTTTTCCCATACAATTGTCGCTAAGTTTCATACTGTTGCCATGAGTATCCTATACACGTATATTAGACATGTTTGTGTTTGCTTGCTTGTTTGTGTGTGCTTGCTTTCTAAACTAGACCCAGAGTTCACACCTAAATGGCCAAACATAAAAAAGAACCACTCCACCATCCACCTTTACTTCTGTCATAGCAGGAGTTGTGGACTTAGTTTTGAACACCTGACTAGAGAAACATGTCTAAATTTGGATTCAGAACACCACAGTGTATTTTAAGCATCTGTGACGAAGTGATGGTGCTCCTACGCAGATTTGGAAAGAAAACAGATTTGAATATAAAAGAAAAACAGAGATAGTTTATCTGAGCAGAATGAAATATATTCAAGCAGCCAGAATAATATTAAAATACAAATATAGCACCAAATACTAAAATGTCCATAATAAATGCAAATATTTCAGTTCTCCTCACCCACACTGTGTAAATGAAAGAGAAAGAGACAGAAGGAGAGTTGGTATTGGCATGAAGGAGGAGTGTGGAAACAGAAGGTTATATTTCCTATCCTGAAATGGTTCAGTGTAGGGAAGTTGGCTGGGTTGGGTTGAAGCATCTGTGTAACTGATAGTCCAAGTGGACCTCAGACCTGGAATTCCAGGAGGGTTGCTTGGGACAGCATGGGGGCCCAAGCTAAGATCCAAATGGAAATCCAGGAAGGGGTTCAGGGGGAAAGCATGTGGAAGTGGCCAGGCAAGGAGAGACCAAGCACAGCAAGGGAGCCGAAACTTAGTACAATGAGCGTCAATCATTGAGTACATATTCGTGAATAATTACACCTCCAGATAGAGAAGAAGGGAAATTCTGGTTTTCCAGTACGTGGGAGTGGGAGAGGAATCTGGATGAAGTCAGACGCAAATTTTCATTGGATAGAGGTGTGGAGAAAAGAGTTCCCATGATGTGGGGGGTGGCAAAAAAAAGCAAAGGATTGGCGTGGGAAGGAAGTGGACTTAGTTACTTCATTGGAATGTGGAGTGTCATGTGAGAGGAGAGACTTCATTAAGATAAAGTTGATGTCACTGGGATCTCCTTTGTTAAAGTAGTGCGATAAAAATAAATGTGGCATTGTGCCAAGAGTCCCTTGATTGAACTGGTTTACCTTGAACAATAGTCTAAATGCTTTTAGTGCTTTCTCTGTATGCCAGTTAACATCTCTCTGGCATGCCATTATGCCTTCATGGCCACAGTGCAATCATACCTTAAGCATTTATCTTCTGCCAGCTTGCCTTCTGTCCTTCTACAACTGGCCCGAAATTGCCTTTCACGAACGTCATGTGAGTGGCTGACACAGGCTGGTCCCAAGCTTTGCCAGTGTGTTTTCATAGTTAAAAGGGCAAACAAATGATTGGGAGACTTGGGCTGAACTTCCCAGTCATCCATGGAACTCTTCAAGTGTCCTGGGGCCAGATACTATCTCTCAGCCTAGTATACCTCACAGAGGTGTTGAGAAGATCAAATGGAGGAGAGAACTACATATGACAGCCAATTCCTTCAGAGCTTAGTTGAGTAAAAAACATGACAGCCATCTGCAGCAACCACTTGACTTGTTAATGGGAGTATTTCAATTGCAAGAGCTTCCTTTTCTGACGAAATGGTCAGTGAAGCAATTTGTAACTAAGATGCTGACTATTTGACTTCCTCTGAAAATGGATGCTCTTTCATAGTCCCTAAAGAAAAGTTAGCTAAATTCTGTAGCTAAATTCTAATGATGCTTCTTTTATTTATCTTTTCTGAAATGAAATGCAAAATATTTCATGATGACCTGGGAGCCTTAGAAAATGTAGATTTTTATATCCATGCGTACAGCAAAATATTATCCAATTCTCTGTCTTGGAGTGTCTCCTTCCTAGGTAATAAAATTATTGGGATGGAAGAGCTTGTAATTTACTCAAGCAATTGGATCTGTCAAAAGCTCTTGGGAACCTGTATCCAACCATACCGGCGTGAGGTGAGGGCTCAGTAGGCTTCAGCAGGAGAAGGAAGCAGCAAAGTCCCACTCTTCAAAGTTTGCAGAAGGTTGGAATAGATGCCCAGGTTTTCACAGAGAAAGAAAGCTTTCCTAGCAAAACCACTCCTCATCGAGAAGATTCACTTATCCTGGTCCATTAGGTGAGAAGCCCAATCAGTACATTAGCGGCTGAGTCAAGGAAGAACCATTCTTTCAACTATTGGCACTCCTAAGTTTGAATCTGTTAGCCTGAGTGGATAAATTGTCCAGTTTAGCAGAGAAATCCATACCAGTTACTACTTTCCTGTCCATACATATCTTTAGTGCACTGGCAGCCGGAAAGAAAGAAAATCAATTTATAGAAAGCTTCTCCATTAATACATCCTGGGACCAATCTAACTCACTTCAGATAACCCAGGAAGTAGCTCTTTTCAAGTTTGAGATGGTTGAGATTTTTAAACATGTATGGTTATGTAAATCTATAAAGCTACAATGTAAACACAGAAACAAGCCACCTGGAACAGGAAAACAGACAGTTAATCAGAGTGGCATCCTCACCAAAGAGGCTTTTTGGGTGTATAAGGACACATCTGCTGTCATCAAGAGCCATGCACCCAGAGGAGAAATGCCACGCAGCAGCCAACTGGCTGAGTCAGAACCAGATATTCCCAAGAGACCGGAATTTCATCCAGGAGGTTACCTAGGTTGAGGAACTCTATTATGGTACCTGATAGTCTCTAAAATAACATGGAAGGTTACTTGTAGTGAGAGGCCTAGGTAGGCGAGCAAGAAAGTCAGTAGTACAAGTTGGTAAGACAGCTGTGAACCTTCCACCAAAGTAACTAAGCACAAGTGTTGTCTCTTAGGTGATGTTATTTATCTTTGTTTTAAAAAACAGTTAATGTCTAAGTCAAAACTTTGTATATTTGCATTTGTCTAAGGAGATTAATAAGGAAATGCTAAAGTCCCATAGAAATTATTATACATGACAGCAATCACAAACTCACTAGAAAATAGCCTACCATTATGTAGATATAAAAGTATACAATATAACTTTAACAGTTTTAAACCTGTTTTAAAACCTGCCGAGTAGAACTATACATGCTTGTGCCTCTGCCTAGGAGTAGCCTTACATTTGAGAGGCCCACAGACCCTGCATCTCAGCAGCAACAGCAGAGAGTGAGGCCTGCAATCAGCCCAGGCAAACAGACTTTGCTCAATGAGCAGTAGACCAAACAAAAGACTCAAACAGACCCAGACAAAAACACCACTCTCCTGCAGGCTACGAGCACCCACCCACACTCAAAGTCTGTCCTCTCTCAAAGCAACCGCAGTTAATGCTCCCCAGTAGTTTAGCAGTTTAGGAAAGGCAAAAACCTGTCACCTTCCCAGTAGCTCTCTCCTGTGTTCTGTCTCTGGCCCAGCTGGCTCAGTTCTGCTTCTTCTGCTGATGTCGTGGTGGCAGAGAAAAAACCTTCACTGCCATTACTGCCACATCATAGGTCTGCAAATAAGCTTTATGATGTCCTCCATCTGATTCATCCCGAGTCATTCTGCCATCATAGCTCTAGTCATCTTTCAGTTCACTTCATGTCATCTAGCTCCCTGGTAAACTAAGGCACTGGGGGCCTCACAGAGTGTGGAAGAGGAAACCAAGGAGCAACTCTATTTATAGCCCCATTCAGCCCATCATTCCATGCAGCTACAAGGACCTCCACAGAGTTGCTGGGGAGACTCTTAGCCCCCCGCCCCCCGCAAGCTGCCTGGAAACCAGCATAATCCAAGTGCACCATCCAAATCAGGCCACTACCCTTGCAGGGAGGAGGCAGCAAGCTCAACTGTGACTTCAGAAAATAGTGATCTGATCATGACAAGGACCGAATCTCCAACCCCTTAATCAGATCACCAGCAGTCTGGTTGCTGCAGAAAAGAAGTTTCAGCAGATGTCCCTTTTCATGTGTTGGACCCATTACAATCTGAGAAAGACCCATAGCAGCCATGAAGTCTTGAGCTTGACTTGACAACACAGTATCAGCATGTACAGGGCTATTTTTGGGCAGGAATGTACAGGAACGGAGTTCCAGCTGGCTCCTGAATTGGCCACACCCAGCAGGAACTCATTAGCACAATAGGCCACACCCAACAACAGAAACTCATTAGGATTGGCTACATTAGGGGTGTGTGGCCTAACATGCAAAGAAGTTCCTGCTACAAGAAAAGCCCTGGGTTTTGACAACAAACAAGGTAAACAGAATAAGAAGCAAAAGGTGGGTGTGGTTGGATGACCACATGTCTGGTAACATGGGGGTGTGGCCTAATATGCAAATGAGCTGTGCTGTCAGGAGTGTTGCCTAATATGCTAATGAGTTTCTGCTGTTAGGTGTGGCCTATTATGCTAATGAGTTCCTGCTGGGCTTTTTCTACAAAAAAAGCCCTGAGCATGTATATTGAAATCCCCAAGGATTCTCAGCACCAGTCATTTAAGGTATCTTGAAACCTCATTCCTATAGTATAACTTAATTAAGGTTGTCTTCGCTATCATCCACGTACTTGGCCTCCACTACTTGGCCTTGATTCCAGATAATTGATGAACAAGTTAAGAAGCATGGGTGCCAATACAGATCTTTGGGGGACCCCACTGTTTGTTTTCTTCCATTGGAAGAATTCTCCATTTACTCATAACTTCTTCCTATTGTTTAACCATAAAACAACAGGAATCTGTAATCTTATCCCCTGTCTGACAGACTTTCTCAAAAGTCCAAATAAATGATGTCAAAATTGTATAGGTTGAAGGTGGCCTTATTGCAACCACAGCAACCTGTGAAATGTAGAATTCAACAAAGAACATAATAGTAATTGGTTAATTAGAACAGGCATTCATTCCAGAATTGAGCCCAAGGGAAAGATGTTTTGATAATCAAGGAAGATGGCTATAAATTTTCCTAAAGATGAAATAGGAATTAATTTTCTCAAATGGTTTTTGGAAGTTCCAACTACATAATGCCCTCCAGATCACCCTTATCCACATACTTATTAATACTTTCAAAGATGCACATAGTTTGATGATGGAGGACTTTCCTTTGCAGAGGCCATACTGAATCTTTATAATTATGGCTTGTTCTTCTTTGTGCTTAATAACTGTTTTCAGTAATGCATTCCTCCAGTTTATGTGTTACAGATGAGATTGGACATGCTCTTTAGTACATCTGGTTCTCATAGAACTAGCACATGGTTCTCTCAGTACTCGTCTGTTAGTTCACAATGCCAGTTGAAACTGTTGTGGGTCAATAGAGACTATGCTACTGCATACATGACCGGCTTACTGCTTTGTGTGTCTTTTCAGGTGTATGTATTGCCCACTCTTTTGAATGTGCTTTCTGTCAGATATAGTATCATTTGGATGTACCCTTTCATTAATTCATTTTCTTGCTTGAACATTTTAGCCTTCCTTAATGTGCCCCATAGTTTTTTCTGCTAAGACAAATGTTGGATACAGTGTAAGGCAGTCCATCCCCCTTTACCAATGATTAGATATGGTCCAATTTTTCTTTTAAGAAGTCTTGATGCCTATTAGGGAAAAGAGGACTGCAGAAAGACTTAGGGCAACTAATTAAAGGGGGGAAAGACCCTGGAGCTGGAAACATCACAAAGAGTTTTCAGTCTACATAAGGCAAGCAGTATTTAATTATATACAATTAAAACATTATATTTAAAACCCCTGAGAAATGGAGGGCTTCAAGAGACCACTTACTGTGATTGAAAAGGTGTTAATGAACTCTAGAGACTCCAAAGGCATCCAAACTACATAGTGAACTTATTAAACTTGATCTGGAAGACAAATCTAATTACTGGGATAAATCAAAAAATGGAGACAGACTTCAGATAAGGAAATTCCCTTAGAGCACTAACTTCTTATTAAGGTAGTTTGAAATATCTTTTTGGTCCTTGTTCTTCTGAAAAACCTAAAGTATGCTGAAAGAAAGTTTTATGGCCACTACTGCTGAAACTATGTGGTAAGAAAAGAGCAGTCCTGGGTAACAGCTATAAGTATGATGGTAGCAATGCTGTACAATAAAGCGTGCACACATACCTTTGCCAGTTGATACTTACATAAAGTTAAGCAGCTTCACTGAGCATTGGTATGTTTAAGATGTTCTTTGTAGGGCCAAAATTCTGGATGGATAGCCCTGTTAGTTTTTTGTAGCCTTAAAGAAGAATGCATTTGTTGCATCTGGCTTATTAAAGCCACAATCCTAAGGACTCTTTCCTGGGGGTAAGCCCCACTGAATAACAGTTTGGAGTAGATCTGCGTAGGATTGCTTGCTAGATATGGTAGTCCGAGAGGAAGCTTTGTAGAATGCATTTCCTCTTCAAGGAGACAAAAGGAAAAACAAGCATTCCACTAGCTGTTCTCCCTCCCCAGGTTTGTATTCAGGAAAAGAAGCAATATCATATAGAGACTGTAAGGTTTTGTGATAAAGAGGCCTGCTCACATGCCCATTTCAGAAAAATGCTCGTGCAGGTGCAAGAGAGAATTCAGTGTTCTCTTCGGGGGGGGGGGGGGGGCGGGGTTCCCTGCACATTCTCCTCAGTGACATTCAGATTTTGAACAGGAAGAAGTTTTTATCCCAATGAGAAAACATTCATATATGAGAATCTAAAAAAGTAGAATCCAGGAACGTAAGAACATAAGAGCCCTGCTGGGTCAGCCCAGTAGTCCATCTAGTCCAGCATCCTGTCTCACACAGTGGCCAGCCAGTTACTCTGGAGGGCCAACAACGGAGCATAGAGGCTGAGGCCTTCCCTTGATGATGTCTCCCGACACTGTGATTCAGAGGTTGACAGCCGCTGAATGTGGAGGTTCCTTTTAGTGACCAGGACTAATAGCCACTAATCAACTTATCCTCCATAAATCTCTCTAACCCCTCTTTAAATCTGTCTATGCCTGTGTCCATCACTACATTCTATGGCACTACATTAAAAGCACTCTGTGTAAAGAACAATTTTCTTTTGTCCATCTTGAATCTACTTGCCCATCAATTTTATTGCATAAATTGCACTGTGTGATTCTTCTCCATGTGTAGATAGGCTGTCAGGATGATCAGTGAAAGGAAAGGCACAGTGCAATAGCAAGCTTTGCTAACCCTTAATTTCTTCCATGATTTGCAATGCCATCCTAAGCAGAATTACACCTTTCTGTTCTAAATTCATTGTAGTTTGTGAGTTTTAGAAGAGTTTAGGATTGCACTGTTAAGGTTAGATTTTATTCTCTTGTTCCTTAGAGGGAGAAGATGAATTGACAGCAGTAGCTCATCTTACTATATCAGCATATTAAGTTCTCTTTTCTGATGAGCAGTAAGTTACATATTAGTTAGATTGATCACTGAGCCACATTGGAAGGTCAGCCTTCTGAGAGGATTAAAATCGGTTTGCAGATTAAATGTATTGCATCATCGTAACTGGTTTTTCTTAATTTTTAAAAAAAAAATACACATGGAGAGTGTTTTGAGCAAGTTCTCCTGTAAACTTTTACACATAGCAGTCAGAAGTCGCTTCCTCTTGCAGGCCTGCCATACCAGAAGATTCCTTTACCACAAAAACCAAATTTAGTCAAGGAAGGAGACTCAGCAAGGAATTGGCTGAGCATAGATGATATGGGGGAAAGAACTGCAGAGTTTGAAAAAAAGTTATCGAGCAGGAAAGGTGGTATCAAACAGAGAATAATCCTGATGGCAACTTCAACACACATTTTATTTATGCCAGCATACCTAGTATTATTACAGTAGTTGTTTCATGAAAAAATTATCCTGAATTAATATCCCTTCTTCACAAAGTCGTGGAAACTCATCCAGCCATAGCACTTTGCTCACCATCTTGCATTTCTCTCTAGTCTGTATTCATTTGCAGAGAATTCCCAATAACATGTCTAACTGTTCATGATAGTAATCTGGTCAGCAGCAAGTTCTGCTTGGAGAAAGGAATGGCCAGGTTTTCAGTGCAGCTGTCTTTGGCAAGCCCTTACAAGGCAAGGCCTGTATTGCCACAGCCAGTGCTCTTTCCACATCTCTTTAGCCTATGGGCTGGCAGGAAAGATAGTGCCACTTAGGGCCTAGCTACACATTACATTTTCCCAGGTCAGGTGGAAAGGTGTGTTAAATTCCATGCTTCCAAGATGTGCACAGGTCTGATTTAAATCAAGACCATCGTGCACATAGATGGGGGGGTGGGCTTAGAACTTCCCCGGTGCTATTATCCCAGTCTGAAATAGGCCAAGGGCTGGTCAACAGTGAAGGGGAGACACACTGGAAATACATCATATATCCCATCAGTAGGTCATTGTGGAAATATAACATGTAGTTCAGTGCACTACAGGGGCCATTTTGGGTCAGGTGAATGGTACTGGGGAAATTTCTAAGCCCCCTTTCCCTACAGTTCTAATCCAGGACAGTCCTACATGCACCTGGAAAGCACAGGACTACAGAACGTGGCTCTCCACCCAACCTGGAGATGTCCTGGGGAAAACATAACATTTAGTTAGCCTTTCAAAGTCTAACAATTGCAAATTATCATCTCACTGTTATTTATTCTGAAATAGGAAGCCCTAGTCATGAATTCCAGAAACAGAATAAACTCAGTATGTGGTAGAAGAGGAGGCTTGAGCCTCTTTTGCTCCTGCTCCACTTATTTTGTATACAAGTATTCATGTAAGTCCAATTTTCACCATCATGCACCGATGCTTAGATACAAAGGCGTGCCAGGGGCAACACACCCATAGCCGTATACGCTGTATCACCTGTGGAGAGTCCAGAGGCACAGTAAAGGCTAGGGCAGTGACAGTGGCTCAGGAGCCACATGTGGCTTTTTGACATGCCACCTCTGGCTCTTCTGAGCACCAGTGTGACCTCTGTACCATGTTTCAAGAAAGTGGGCAAAGTAAGTCCATTGCAAATAGAAAACATAGCACAGAAAGAGGTTTTAACCATCCCATCTCTTGCAATGCTAGAGTTCAAATTCAAGGGAACTTTTAACATAGGGAAGCATTTGGTTTTTTACATTCAGCCTAAGGTCAAATCTACATCTGACTTTCCACCTGGAATCATTCTAGTTTAAAAAAACCCTGTCTATACCTGTTTCTACTTTCAAACCATATTTGTTCTAGTTTAAGAATTACTGTTTACATTCGTTAATTGCCCTCCTGTGGTCAAGCTAGCATTATACTGCTTTAAACAAATCCTGTTGCTTAGTACTCTTCAGACCCAGGGAGTGAAATTTGAAACCAGCGTGAAATGAGCATAGGAAAAGACAGCAGTCAAACTACTTCAGAGAGGAGGTGTAAATTGGGCCTAAGAAAGAGTTGTGGACACCTTGAAAGCTCGCACACTGTTTGGGGCCATAAGTGTGACTTGCGACCCCTTCCCAAGGGCTGGCTAAGGTTTCACAGTGGTGGGGACAGACATGTTCTTGGTACTCTGTCTGGAAGTACTCTGGCAATTTAAGATGTCATAGTTAAATATTTAATATTGTTATATTATTGTATGTGTATGTTAGGTGCAATGGCACACAGAGTATGCAATAGTTATGTGTCCCCTGTGGTTGGTAGTAATTGCAAACGTGGCTGTCCATGAATCACACAGTGAATACCACTGGGCTAGGGTAAGTAAAAATGACTCTGCTGCCCTATAATGCATTGTATTTTTCAAATGTGTGAATGGGCTCCTAAGTGGAGTGATACCCTTCTAAGTCCATCTGATTCAGTGGATTTAGAAGGGTGTAACTCTGCTTCGAAAGCAAGAAATTGCAAGTAGATAAATAGATACTGTTTCAGTGGGAAGGTAACAGCGTTCCATGCACCTTGGCATTTAGTCATGCCAGCCACATGACCACGGAAAAAGTCTTCGGACAGTGCTGGCTCTTCAGCTTGGAAACGGAAATGAGCACTGCCCCCTAGAGTTGAATTTGACTGGCTTTTGAGCAAGGGAAACCTTTACCTTTACCTTTTTAACTCTTCTTAGAATATGCCCTAGAATCCTTTACAATGCACAGGAATTCCATGGCATATATCTATCCTATCTTCACCAGATAAGCAAGCATGAAACAGTTTTCCTCAGAGGTAGAAAATTGTGAAATCGCAGTGTTAATGGAGTGAAGAGCATTCATAATTTTAAACAAGAGGAAAAAAGAATTTTGAAGTAAAACCAGAGGGATAAAGAGATTGGAGAACAGAAAATGAAATATATGGAAAAGAGAAATAAAGACCAAAAGCACAATAGACTGCCTCTTGATGAATTACATCAGTATTACTACTCCCCAGTGAGTGGTGAACTTTTACTAGGTGTGTATAGGCACCCTTCTCCTCTTTACAAATATTTCCTTGCTCCGGTGTTTTCAAGTGGAGTTTCAAACTTGGAAACAGGTTTGATTTTTTTTCTGTGTTAAAATACACATGCACACCCAGAACCCCAATAACAAAAGCTTGGCTTGCACAGTCTAATTGAAAATGTCATTTAAACCTCTCCAAAATGAGCTTGATGTCTCAGCCTTAAATTCATCTGGCTGATATTGGAGACATTTCAACATCAATGTTTTTACAGTTGAAAGGACTGGCTTGGCCTTTGACAGCCAAGGTAAATGTAATAGGGGTTGGCATTCCTGTTCCTCTTGTCAGTGAAGATCGCTCCCCCCCCCTTTCTTTTTTTGGCACAGCTTACTTAATTGCAGTCACTGCATGGGAAAGAAGATCAAAACTGATTTGATTTTATGCTATAATTGGATATTCTTCTAGGGACTAGTGAGCTGAAAAGGATGATATATTGCTTTTGGGGTATGTATGTATAAAAAAAGAGACTTATCACAACTCTCTAATATCCTAAACACACTGCTAAAGTTCTTACCTGAAAACAGCTTCTGAGCATATATGAACAGCCACTACCTGCCCAAATAAAATCATATGTCAAGGAAGCCGTGATGGGAGCTTCCAAGATCAAATTTGGTGCCTTGAAGAAGCAAAATGCATTGAGACAATGTGGCATTCCTGACTAGATATGGATAGTCTGGACATTTGTGAACAAATTCTTGGAGAAAATATGCAAGCACCTTTCTTATGATCAGCTAAAATATCATGAAAGAGTAGAGATCAGGCTTTGGGGTTAGTGATGTTTTAGTTGATTTCGAGCAAGGGAAACCTTTACCTTTTTAAAAATAAAGGTGCTGTCCAGATCAATTCTCCCTCTAAGCTGTGGAATCTTGTGAGCAAAAACTCTTCCTTGTGAGCTACTGGCATTAAAGTTGTGAGCGAGCCATTTGGCTCCTGCATAAATTAATCTGCTCTGGAGCCTTCCTTCCTGAGTGATGACAAAAATGTGTGAGCCAGAGGCTAAAAAACTGTGAGCTAGCTCACACTAACGCAGTTTAAAGGATCCAGATAGGGAGCAATATAAATTAAACTGTGCAAGTCTCAAGCCATCACACCACCCTCCCCTTGTATGTAGGGTCTCTCCAAGGGTGATTTCAGGGATATCTCTCTCCCCCCCCCCCCGTGTCTAACAGGGGGCATGGATGAAAAGGTATACCTTTTCCCACAGTGTCATAGCCCCAGGCCAAATCAGCCTTCCATGGATGCTTTTTAATATTAAATACCATGTTGTGGATTTCCCTCATATCTTTATTTTATTTTTATTTTTATTTTATTAGATTTATATCCCGCCCTCCCCGCATAGGAGGCTCAGGGCGGGTTCTGTCAGATTTAGTAAACAATATACAGTATACCAATATTAAAACAGTTCAAACTCCAATAAAATACAACATTCATCTGGTGCAAGTTAAAGTTAAAGCCTCACAGATGTCATCTCTTTCAAGATTTGGTCCTTAGATGGTAATACAGTTCTGACCCAATGAAGAGAGGCCCAGTAGAGAGGGAGGGACGTCCGCCGCCCTAGTTAAAAGCCTGGCAGAAGAGCTCCATCTTGCAGGTCTTGTGGAGCTGTAAAAGATCCCACAGGGCCCTGATCTCATATGGTAGCTCATTCCACCAGGTAGAGGCCAGGGCTAACCCTTAGACGGCATTAAAGCCCACAATAGAGCCTCTTTGTGTTTGATCCAACATGTCTATGATTTACAAATGACTTTGGTGCAACATTCAGAAAGTTAGAAGAACTAAAGAAAGCCTCATGAATAAAGTATTTCTGAAAGGGGAAAAAATCTATGAAGAGTGATTCCGGCCATTGCTCAGTAGTAATGGGCCTGTTTATGCCACAGAATCCAATAGATGGGAAAGGATAAAAAGAAAAGCCAAAAGTTGATGAATATCCATTGTCCTGGCATACTGTTTTTCTATACAATATCTTTATTCATTGACATTTTGCAAATGAAGTAAATATATCAAGTGTAATGTCTATGGCACAAAACCCATCAGAGACAGTTGCTGAAGCAGGGAAGAATACCTACGGTTTCCAACATCTGCATAAACTACATTCTTGGTCTCCCTCTGCCAGCGGTTGTTAAACTGACTTCTATGAGCGGCTTAAGCCAAGGGGCTGTATATATGTAAATTTTCAGAAATGCTGGTATAGCTGTGAAAGGTGATGAAATGCTTTAGGGAGTAATTGCCCTGAATATCTATTAAAATACTTGTATCCCATCTTTCCCACTGTCAGCAGCAACTCAAGGCAGTTTACAAAGCAACTAATCCCTGGCACTATATTACAAAATTTAAAAGAATCATAAAAAATCTTAATCAGCTATATACTGAAAAAAAACTCCATACAGCTCACTCTTTGACTACACAGGCTGTAGAGATCCATTCATTCGCTGTCGAAAGCCCTTTGGAATTAAGCAGTATCGCAGAGATCTTGGAAATAGACCAGCATGGGAGCCTTCCTTAATAGGATTTTATTTGACTTCAGTGACATCATCTGTTCACAGTGTTATTCCTGATAGGCCAGGGTCATCCATATGACTATTCTAGGAAGCATTGCCCTCAATCTAACTAAGGTTCATTTGCCCAAAGTAACCCCAGCATGTAGCCAGAGCTGATTGGCTGTGCAGCATCATTTTATTACTGGCTGGAATTGTTGTAGGAAGCGAAATAGAAGCCCTAACAAGAATTGTTAAAAAGGAAGTAGATGGTAGAAACAAACGGCAATGAATATGATTGGGAAAGATTAACATTTGCAGAACTTCATGGGAAATAGTCCCCCCAAGAGCACTAGTTGCCCCCCCCATAAAAATGGGCAAGCATTCGGTGCATATCTGTTATGTTTCTGCACTACTAGTGTTTATCCTTCAGCCATCACTCCGGAAGACACTTCCAAACCTGAACCGCTGCACTTATTCTCTATGGCCACGACCCAGCTACTTGTCATACATGATGGGGATGTGCACATTGCTGAGGGGTGGAGATGTTCGTACTTCTGTGCAAACTTAATATGCTGTATCTCATATATATTCAAGATTTTTCCAGGTGGTCAACCGTTTTTGGTCTAAAGCAGAAGAATAAATTTAGAGTCCAGTGGCACCTTTGAAAAAGTGTGCATGCACACAAGCTCATACCTTGAATAAATCTTTGTTGGTCTTAAAGGTGCCACTGGACTCTAAATATGTTCATGATTTGATACAGTGGGCCATGCCATCTTGTTGAGAGATGTTTGGAGGCGGAAGTAGGTATTGGGGGGGGGGGTGCTTTGTATTGGTTTAAATGTTGCTATTAGAGACCAGTTATCATCAGTGTGCGATTTGTTTTATTCAGTTAATAATAAGCATGAATAATGTGTTCTTCAGGACTTTGTTTTATCTGTAGTTAAACTTATAGAGGCTTGAACAGATTGTCTTCAATTGGCTACTGGCGACAAATTTTGAGAACTCTTGGCATGGTCCGTTTCATGATTAATTAAACCTGAAACATCCCTGGCAGATGGTTATCCCACCTATTTTGAGCTAGTTCTTGAAGTATAAGAGGAATACAGTTTCACAGATATTATCACTAACTTACTTTACTTGTTTCTGATAAGCATGCTTGCCACAGAAAATTTACTAAAGTGAAATTCACAGTGAATATAGCGATCCCATCTTAAGCAAAACTTTAATTGTAGCGTTGCCAACCTCCAGGTGGGACCTGGGAATTTCCTGGAATTACAATGGATCTCCAGATGACAGAGATTAGTTCCCCTGGGGAAAAATGGCTGCTTTGGAGGGTGGAATTTCAAGTAGACATAAAGGGCAGACTCTATGGCATTATACCATGCTAAGCTCCCATCCCAAACCCCACTTTCCGCAGGGTCCACCCCCAAAATCTCCAGGAATTTCCCAATCCAGAGTTGGCAACTCTGTGGTGTTTTGAGAGAAACCAATATAGTTTAAACAGAATTAACAGATATTGGGTGGGTAGTTCTGTGAAAAACTCAGGCTAGGAACAATTTGAAAACCCAACAAATAGCCTCCTAAAAATGTATCCTTTGAAGGTTTCCCTGGTAAAGTTTACAAAAATGAGTGCCAACACATCAAATGGCATTACATGATTATTAGTATTCTATAATTAATATATTTCTTTCTGACCTTAAGTTACTTGGAACTCTTTTTGGTTTCTCATTGAAACTCAAAATATACATTAGGCATGCCAATGGTTTCTTTTTTTATTTCAGAATTAATCATGGAATATAAGATTCAACATAACTACAAAAAGCAACTTAACTCTATATAGATTGTACATTTTAGTAATTAAACAAATAATATTCTAATAATTAAATAAATAATATTCTTTTATAATAGTGTGTTAGTATCTCCATATTCTAACACTCGTAAGATGTCATTTCTTACAGTGTCACAGTGTGTTTCTCATTTTGGAAATCTCCAGGAAGCAAACTTCTTTACCAGTAGTGTTTAGTGCAACAGAGTGCTTCATTGTGAAGGCAGGTACAACATTTCAAATCCACAGGCACATTAATGTATACGGTTGCCAGCTCCAGGTTGGTAAATACCTGGAGATTCTGGGGGTGGAACCTGATAAGGGCAGGGGTTGGATAATGGAGGGACTTCAATGGGGTATAATGCCATAGAGTCCACCTTCCAAAGTGGCCATTTTTTTCCAGGTGAACTGATGTCTGTCGCCTGGAGATCAGTTATAATACTGGGAGATCTCCAACCACCACTTGGATGTTAGTAACCTTATTAATGGCAAATTTTAAAAGGATGGTGATAATGATGACAAAGGAGAAGAATTATCACAGTCAGATATTTGACTGGTAGCCGGTGTTCTGCAATTCGAGATTTAGCCAAGTTCTTGGGAATTGCAGCTGTATCTTCACAGGATTCTTGCTGTTTCAAGCAGCACTGTCTTCTGGAGCTGAGCTGGTATTATTTGTTCAATGCCCAGAATGTCCAGGTGTTTCTTCAGCCTCCTAGGCACTGCTCCAAGGGCTCCAGTGACAACTGGCATGATGGTAACCATCTTCTTCTTCCATAAACACTCTAACTCTGTTCTTGGTATTGGTATTCTAGGTCTTGGTATTTTGTGATCTTGTCCTGTTCATTCTTTTGTATTCTGCTGTCTCCTGGGATTGCAGTGTCAAAGATCCAAAACCTATTTCTCATTTTTTTTCTACAATTGTGATATCGGGAGTATTATGCCCCAGGTATTTTTTATTATTATCATCATCATCATCATTGTTATCATTGTTGTTATTATTGATGAATGATAAATCAATACAACAACAGTAAGAAATCAATGCATTTATTATTTAAAAATAACGGTACATTTCTAAATCTGGCTAAAAAGCAAACTTTCTTTGTCCCATAATTGTTTCAAGGGAACAGCATGTATGTATTACATTGCAGTCCTAGGCATTGTTACAATTTTATAAACTGATTGACTTATGATCAGCTTTCCTTAGAACAGCACAGTATAATTATTCAGCTTTAAAAAGTCCTTTTTAGGCCATTGCAAAGAGTAGAAAATGTCTCCAGTCACATGGCTCCCAGGCCACCCTGCACAAGAACCTTCGTACATGCATCAGGCAACATAGAGCAAAACAAAAAGGAGAGAGCGAGATATGTCTCTTTAAATGTGACCCACTAGGGGTATGCAAGAAAAAAATGGTCTTTTTCCAAATTTAGATTTATTGGACCAAAAAAATTTGGTATTTTCAATATGCATGAATCCCAATATCAGTGTAGTATTGGGATTCAGTAAATATTCAGGAAACCCAAATTTATTCAGCTTTATTATACCCTATGGGGACTGTCCCCATAGGTTATAAAGGAGAATAAGCCTGGGGCTATCTGGTGCTCTGTGGGGGCTATTTTTGAGGCAGAGGCAACAAATTTGCAGCATAGCTGTTGGTGCCTCTCCTAACACCCCCCCCCCCACACACACACACACTTTTCAAAGAGATTGGACCAGGGGGTCCAAATTCTGTGAGCCCCAAAAGAAGGTGCCCCCATCCTCCATTATTTCCAATGGAAAGGGGGAAGCCATTTAATGTGTTTCCTTTAAATGGCTTTTGTAAGCCATGCTGTGCGCAAGTCAACTCTGAAGTGGCAAGTTCAACTGGAAGGTGGCTGAATTCACCACTTTGAGTTGACTCATGTGCAGTGTGGCTTTTGTAAGCTGTACCATGTGTAAGTCAACTCTTAAGCAGCAAGTTCACCTGGAACTTGGGTGAACTCGCCACTTTAGAGTTGACTTGCATGTGCCACAGGTTGCATTGCATTGCAGCAAGCTGCAAGAGGAGCCCACCAGCTATTAGGTATAGCTGAGCCTGAATAAAAGCTGGATTTTTTTTGGCTTTTATTGTGGTTCAGCTATATCGGTAGCCGAATCAGATTCTCTAATGTGTATTTGGCTGAATTAAATACCCAGAAAAAACTGATGAGTTATTTTTTGGGTTATTTATTAGGCTCAGTTTATACCAAATGCACATCCCTATAACCCACCCTGGTTACAAGATCATACCTTCATTCCTCATCCAGGGTTTTGTTTGGTGTTACCTCACTAACTCTTATTATTAGCCCTCCTCCCTGATTGTGTGTTTTTGTGTTTATATGTTTTATTTAATTGTTTTAATATTTTATATATATTTGAATTTTAAAAGCTTTTAAATGTTTGAAACATTTTAACATTAGTCACCTTTGAGGACCCTGATTTGGGTGGAAAGGCAGCAGAGAATTTTTTAAATACAATCATACATCAGTGCTGAGTCACCTCCTTTCTGCCAAGCAACAAGGGTGACTAGCATTTGAACTGAGTGTCACAGGAGGAAACAGAAATCTAGTCATCATAATGTGCTTATAAGTAAGGACTGGTTTTGCAAGTTCTGCTAGCTTCTAAATGAAGACTGATCGCTGTAAGATGGCAGTAAGCCAGTTGTTGTATAAGGGGGCACATTGCTGGTGGTCAGAAATCCTTACTGATTACTTGAAGGCTTCAGTCTGTGTTTTACTGCAATGAAGTTTGGGGAAAGCAGGTTCCCACATTTGGAAAAATGAATGCTGATTAACAGGAGGAGATTAGGATTTGATGTTTTATTATGGATTCTGAAGCAGAAACAGTCATTGTTCTTCATGCAGGGCTTGGGGTGGGGGGTGGAGAGGTGCCAGAACTCTCAAGAGGGAAATGAAGTTTTCAATCTGTATACTGAAAACTCATGAACTTTTAAACATTTTAAAAAGAATTTTGTCAAAGAGGTTCCAGAACGCCATTCCAGTGTATTCCCCCAGAAAAGAGCCCTGTCTTTATGGTCTCTGTGCAGTTCTGCATCTGGGTTCTGTATCTGTCCATAAGCAATTTCAGAACACGCTAGAGCTTTAGTCAAAGAACTAATACTCTGATCCCATTCTCTGCGGGAAAACTCTACCTCTCTGCTCATTGAATTGGGGGGGGGGGCTACTTTAGGCAGAGAAAATGCAATTAATACTACTTCAAAATGGTTGCCATGTCAAGAGAAAGAGGGATTTACAAGAAAAGGGGAATAGTCATTGGGAATAGTCAGAGGATACCTGAATAGTCAGAGGATACTAGGAAAGGACTTAGAATATTTATTTATTATTTATTTATTTGTTACATTTGTATCCTGCCCTCCCCGCAAACAGGCTCAGGGCAGCGCACATTGCTTGGCACAATATGCCAAGTTCACATAAAACATTTAAAACCTTTTAAAACAATCATATAATTAACAGTTAAAGTGCTCACAGTGATAGTCAATCCTTCATCAAATTAAGATGGCGTACTATATGAAGCAGCACCCAAAGTTCCCGACTCAGCAATTTACCGGCCTCCCAGGATGATTTGTCTCAATCTCCAGACCATGGCCCGCCCTGTACCACAGATGTTAATAAGTGGTAGTTGGTGGTAATGGTGGTGGGCGGCTCCTAGTTGAAAGCCTGGTGCAAGAGCTCCTGCAGGGCCCTGATCTCCTCCGGGAGCTCATTCCACCAGTAAGGAGCTGCCACTGAAAAAAACCCTGGCCCTAGTAACTACAAGCCTGGCATCCTTAGGGTCTGGAATAATTAGTTGATGTTGCGACTCCGACTGTAGTGCTCTCTGGGGTATGTATGGGAAAAGGCGGCCCCTAATTATGGTATAAAATCCTTACCTTAACATGGAAAATTTCCAGAAATTTTGAAACCAAAGGAAAAATTAACATTGAAAACTTAGAAAACACAAATGTTGTAATAAAGAAAAAAGCATATCTGCACAGAAACAGACTTGTGCAATCACAGAAAGTATAGCAGCATATCTGAATATCGAACTAACCTTAATAACATTGAAAGCACTGTCCTTTTCAGTAATATACTAGCATCCTACACATTAAAATATATTTACTGTGTACAAAATCAATCCGATTTTAATAATAAATAAGTGTGGTCTACAGGATACAAAGCAATTATCATTATCTAATACTGTCTTGCATTAAAATAATCTCCATACTACAGATTTTGAGTGATTTAGGAAGCAGTCCCATGCATCTCAGATGCAACTCCCAGGCTTTTCAGTAGGACTTACTCCCAGAAAAGTGTCCTTAGAAATGCAGCTCAAACTTTGCCTTAAAAGACATTTAACTCCTTTCGAAAGATAAAATATTTCATAGGCATTTTTTTCAGCGCTCCCCCAAATTTTCAGATTTTCCATTGGAAAGTCTTTTTTTTTACCTGAAGTTTGCCAGACTTCACTGCTATCTATGCACCTTTGGCAGTGGGTGAAAATTACCCTAAGGAAACATGGCAGCCAGAACTGGGGCATCAGTGGAGATCATGAGGCACAGAATAATGTGCAAGCACAGTCTAAGTTTGCCAACCTCCAGGTGGTGGCAGAAGATCTCCTGGTATTACAACTGATCTTCAGGCGACAGAGATCAGTTCACCTGGAGAAACTGGCCACTTTAGAAGTTGGACTTTATGGTATCATATCCCATTAAAGGCCCTCCCCAACCCCCCCCCCTCCTCAGGCTCCACCCCCAAAATCTCCAGGAGAGCCCTTGCAAAAGGTAACTAAAGGAAATATTGGTATGGTTTTGATTATTTAAACTTCCCTCCATTTACTCCCTTCTACCCATGAATATGTAAAATGTAAATATGCTGGTTCAAGGGGGTGAGTCTTGAATTTTTAAGGGCGCTGACATTATGCATTCAGATTCCAGGAGAATGTCTGTGCATTGCAGATTTGGAGCCCTCTGATACACCCATCCAGGCTTCCCTGTCTGCTGCACAAGGAACTGAAATGCATGTGAATGCCAAACAGAATCTGTCTTTAAAACCTGATTGAATGATAAGTGAAAACAAGATAGATCCAGGTGGGTAATCATGTTGATCTGAAGCAACAGAATAACGTTTGAGTCCAGTGGAACCTGAAGAAGTATGCATGCACACAAAAGCTTATACCCAGAATTTGGTCTTAGAGGTGCCACTGGACTCAAACATTGTCCAAGTAAAAACAAGGTTTTGTAATGTCAAAATGGACCTGAAGTGGAATTTCTCCCCAGTCCCCAACAGCTTGATTTGCAAAGGGATTAGAGCTGGGATGGCAGGGTGTTACAGGTCAACAAAAAGCAGGACAGAGATCAGCAGTGTGGAGGGGGAGTTTAATTGCCCAGTGGATTAGCTCCTGACTCTCCTTCCTGCACCACCTCAGATTCCATTAGCAAGAATGTGTTAGAGCACTTGAGAGTCAGGAAACAGCAGCAGCTAAAGTTGCACAGATGACAGAAACACAGACATACCCTGCATTATACCATCATACTGGACACTTTAAAACACACACACATGCACACACTGAGCCATTCTAGCCTCATCTCAGTTGCTACTGCATTACCTTCCCAACCTTTATTACTCCATGTTAGTTTCTCTGACCTTTTCCTCATTCCTGTCTCGGGTGACTGAGCAAGTCCAAAGCCTATAGGCTGTGTGAGCATCATCTACATCCCTTTTGTAAAAACAGGTAACGGTTGGCTACACACACAATATCTCACGATGACAATCATAGAAAATACCTCACTATGACAAGAATGGAACATATATTTGAAAACCTTTGGTACCCTCTCAAGAAGGTGCTGGCAGAGGTGACACTGACTGCCATTCTCTTCATTAGTGTTGTATCATATATAATAGTCAGGGCATTTCATGGCTAAAAAGGGACTGAAGAAACCTAATTCTAAATTTAGTATTTGTTAAATCTTGCAGTCCTGTACAGAGGAAGTCTTCTGAAATCAGCAGAATTTATTTCCAAGTAAACATGCATCGGATGAGGCTGCCAATCACCGAAATGTCACTTTACAAGCTTTAGGGTTTCAATGTCATATTGGTAAAAATTGACTGATGCTACTGATTTGCCTCTGTATGTTAGGGTGTTCAAAAATAGTTAAAAGGTGGGTGTTTCTGACTCCATCAATGAATATTTACATAACTATGGAGCTGCAGGAGTCTAATTAGTGCCTGGGTAGCTATTCTGTTATTAATTAAACCAGATTAAAGAGTATGTTCTTGTGTGTGTGCTGTCAGAGAATTGCTCTAATCCTAATTAATCCAGAGGAACGTTGCGCAAGTTAATTAATAGAATTGGGAGAATGCTCCCATAAGAACACTGAAATAGCAGGGAGCGGGGATTCTACCCCCTTTACCATGTCTTTACCATGTCTTCATTACCCTGGTGGAATAAATGGGTGGTTGGTTTGTTTAAGATACTCAGAAAGTTCAATAGATACCATAACGGGAGCTGGAAATCTATTTGGTGTTCTAAAGTCCCAGCATCAACCTTTTGGGTATTAGCTCTGCAGAGTCATAGGAAAACAAGTGTGCATATTCCTAAACCCCAGCCAGCCAGACACCTCACTGTCCTTTGCATCTGCTGCACAGTTCCAGCAGTAGAAGGAAGGAAGGGGCTGAAAACCATGCCCAGCTGTCAAGAATGCAGCAATCACTGCCAAACCAATGGGCTCAGTTTAATTGGCAGAGCTGAAGCCCCTGCGGCTTATAGCATTAAGGCAGTGTATGAATATAAACATCTGAATGAAGTAAGTTATGCAAAACACTGATGGCTGGATCTTTCCCTGCCTCTTCCCTTTAGCAGATATGGCAACATGATGCAAAACTGGGCTTTTTAGCCTTAAGGGAAGGAACTCCATTAATCAAATAGTGTGGACTTCCCTTTTGAGTTATATGCACCTGAAGAATCCATTAATCATGTGTGCCAGAGAAATGAAGTAGCCTGAGGCTGACATGTTGCAAAATACAGGATCTATTTCTAATCTAGAGTTGCCTCTTTTCATCCATACAGATGATGACTGCCCTCCTTTTGTGTTTACTGCTGGTGCTTTGGCTCTGCTCTTTTTAAGAAGGGCAAAAGCAGAGGCTCTGCTGCTTAGGGGTGATCTCAGGGCAGCTGGAAACAAGCCTCTGTGCACCACCAGTGGGTGTTGAGCTGCTACCAAACTTATAATGAGTTAAATAGGAACTTTTATTAGCTCATTTTTCGTTGTCAACTAGTTTGTCCCTGCTGTGTTGATAATTGATGAGGCATTGAACACTGGTGCACCCTTTGCAAGGGGCTTGCCTTTTCAGGTAGTACCTTCAGGGTGGCTTTTTTGTCACCTACATTTCTGGCCACATCTATGCAGGGGCGCAGAAAACATTACAGCTTCTTCATAGTAACTTGTTTTGCAGTCGCTTTACACATAGAGACCCTTTACACACTTAATATGAAGTTTTAGTTCATATGTTTATCGTGCAAATATATCCATATAGACATCTAGTGTAATTATTACTGGGTGGACAGGGACCCCCCTCCCTTTTTTGTCATAGTAGTTTTTAGGATACTACAGCTATGAAGAACTACCACTAGAAGGGCCAGCATCCAACCTGGTGTTCTTGGGAAGCGGGAGAAAACACACTTAAAAAGCAGAAAGAAATCACTGCATCCTTGTCATACATTCACAGCCTTGTGTTTGCCAGTGACTCCCTACAAAAATGTTAATTTAAAATGTCCAAGGCCATTTGATTCTCTGTGCAAAGGCTGTTTACATTTTTAAAACTACAGTAATAAAAGTTGGCTGCAGTTACCTGGGGAGTCTTGCTGCTGCTCTTCCTCTAGACAGAAAGCCAGGTGAATTGACCTGTATTAGTGCAATTAAATGTCACACGAGTACTTTATCTTCTTCCAGCTAATTCCAAATATGAATCTTTACTGCCTACTTACAAAAAGAAATGGCTAATTTAAGAATGGGAATGGAAAGCTGCCAGATGTTTTTGACCTGCAGTCACTATTTGGGGGAGGTCTAGATGGTTATGCTGTGTGTTGGCCTTTTTCTAAGTTAAAGATAAGCAAGACAGAAAAATACCAGTCCATGCATCAGTGGGTCTGGTTGTCCCTGATCATAGGATTTCTAAGTCATAACTTAAAGAACTAGAGCAGATCAAGGATCCCTACCCTTCTTTAAATGGGCTAGGTCTGAAGGATAGCAGATATGCCCGCGGCTGCTCATTGGTTCCTGAAGATCAAAGGAAGAACACTTGAGAAACATGGCAGCTGTATTACTTCCAGGGTGCTGAAGTGAAGCAACGTATGGTGTTGCCTACAATGCGATTCCTCGGATCAAACAGGAAAGAGCTAGCTTTCTTAAAACTTTCTTAACTGGTTGCCTGGAAGAAGTTTTTACTCATCATAGATGACTATACAAAAGCTATTTGCATATATTTATTTATGCACTCTTATGTATGCATTCAGCAGCATCAAGAATGCTAGTCAGATCTGCATTCTAATGGTAACCTGGAGATCAAAGCTATTGAAAATAACGCATTAGGAATCTTTACGATCTTGGGTTGCACTTATTAATGTTGTAACCAGGACCACTTTGGAAGAGAGGAGATAGCAGGAAAGGGAGTGTTGCTACAGCTGTCCAAAATTATGCTCTTGGCCATATTTTAGAAATTTTGCTCCAGTCTGACCTTCTGTATAACATAGCAACGGTCACAGCAATTCCACCCAGCAGTTCCTGCAAAGGAATGTTTGCTGTCGTTTTGGAGCTTATTTTTTTTACCGAGAAAAAAAAATGCTTGACAAGAGAAACTTTTGAAGTGAGACTGGAAAAACATAAGAAAATGAAATACATTTGTGTTCTGGAGTTTTCTTTACTAGTAATGTCATTTTAGGAGCACCACCTTTAGCAGATTAATTGGTTAAAATTCCTCAGATTGAATCAGACACTTTCCTATAATTTAGGCAACACATTTATATATATCTGTATGTATGTATAGTATTAGTAATAATAACAACTGTGGGTGGCAGGCGTCTTCTTAAACTGGAGGAAATGCGTCTTCCAAAGGGTGCCTGCTGAACTGCAAAAGTGTAATCATGTTAGTCTCCTGCAGCCAAAACTATGGGCAGCATGGAATGTTTTTTATCAATATGCAACTATATGCAAGCATTATTGATTTATTTAAAGAGACTAGTGAGCAGAAGAACTTGCAGAAGAAACCTATGTATGCAACTGTATGTATGTATGCAACTGTTAAAAACTTTTCTGGGCTCAACTGGGATTATCCAGGAGTCTTTAGCCACACATACGATGCTTCTAAAGCATAAAGGGAGCAGTGTGGTGTCTGTATAGGGTTTGGGAGATCTGGGTTTGAATCCGTACTCTGCCCAGGAAACTTGATAGGTGAGCTTGGGCTAGTAATACACTCTCAGCCTACTCTACCTTACAGGGTTGTTGTGAGAATAAAATGGATAAGAGAACAATGTAAGGTGCTTCCTATCCCCATTGGGGAGAAAGGCAGGGTATAAAGAAGCAAATAAATTACCAGTAGTTACCAATAGTTAAAGGCGGCCTTTGAAGGTGTGGTTTTGGGTGAAATGTGGATTCTAAGGCAGGCATCTAATGGACTGAGCTCCAGAAGACTCATTGGGACTTATTTTGAGTAGACATGATGTATCCCCATGTTATGTCTACTAGCAACAATAGCTGGAAAGAGGATGTAGAAAGAAAAAGAAGTATTTCATTAAAGGGAGGCTCTTGTTGTAGGAGTTTAATGCTGCTATCACTGTTCTGGTGCTTTGAACTGCCTCCCATGACGATCCTCTTTGTTTCTGTGAAGTAATAATGTGGTGGCCATGAGGACTGCCTTCCATGCAACATGTTGGAACAAGCTAATCTGCTTTTGTGATTGGATGGATTCAGAAAACTGCAGACTGTGCAGAAATCACTTTAAAAGTTTACTATCTAGAAGTTCCAGTTCTATGGAGACGAGGTTCATCTGTAATCTGTAATAGTTTGGGAAGCCCACCATTACTATTCTCCTGTGACCATGGGGAGACAGATGAATGTGGTCAGCTCTCTAATAGCTGTTGCATCATGAGGATGGACCCACCTGGTGTATTGTGGAGTGATATTTACTCTGGATTTCAGTAAGGCACAGTATAAGGATGAATGCAGCCTTGCAAAACCTGAACATATTTTCTCCAGTGAAAGAGTTGATGGCAGACACCTGAAATAATAAATGAGGGTCTTTCTTTCTTGGCACTTCTCAGAATATTTGTCAGGCAGTATTTAGCAATCTCTAATTTAAAATAAGGCATCCTGTTGGGAGGGCACCTTGTGCATATGGAACATTTCTTTGTCCTCTGTAGACATGCTCACACTCAGTTTCTTGTCCTTGTGTAAGTTCATAGTGCAGATCCCAGAGGGAGGGAGAAATGGCTTTTCCCCCCCCTTTAAAACTGACTGAGCTTTCACATAGCATGAAGTAAATGGACAGATTTCTTTGAATCCTGGAATAGCTTGTGTCTGGATAGCAAATACAGAGCATGAAGCCTCAGTGCTGTTCTGTGCAAAGAAATATTATCTGTGTGGTAACATGACAAGCATTTTGTTTAACTTGACATGTTCAAAATCTTGTTGATGTCTCAGGCCTTGCAAACCAGAGATTATGCATGCATTAACTGAGAGCCCTGGCTGCATTAGGGCATTTGAGGCAAGACTAACTGCAGTGGGGGTAGGGTAGCGTAAAACCAGGTCTGAGATACATGTAGACCCCAGGGTGCATTAGAGTTGCCAGGTCCCCCTGGCCACCAGAGGGGGATGGGGGGGTAGGGTTGCCAGTTCCAGGTTGATTCTGAGATAGAACCTCAGGAAGACAGGGACCTCAGTGGGGTACAATGCCATAGAGTCTCCCCTTCAAAGCACCCATTTTCTCTAGGAGAACTGATCTTTGTAATCTGGAGATGAGGTGTAATTCCAGGGGATCCCCAAGTCCTATCTGGAGGCTGGCATTCCTACCTTATTTACACCTGCATCATTTCAGGGTGTGGTTAGAAACCTGGAAATAATAACTTTTTATTTTGTCATGACTCATGTCCATCCCTGGGGCAATGGCTCCTTCTGCCGTCTTGGCAACCACTTTGGTGGGGAGCTTCTAGGCCTCAGAATAGGATGGAAGGGGGTCCTGAGTCACCCAGATCCTCCTCCTCCTAGCCAGTCAACCCTTTCTGCGCAGCCTGGGTTGCTGACTCTTCCTTCTCTCCAGCCTGTTGTGAGGAGCTCCTTTTTACATGCCTCCCCTTCCTGCCTCCCATTCTCCATGTCTTCCCATTGGGCCTCCCCTCTGCTTCTCAGGCCAAGAGTGCCCCCATTGGCCACCCGTAGGAACCTCTTGCCAGGCTTCCTCCCCCTCCCAGCTGACCAAGCCCTTCCTGCCCTGAGATCCCGCTGGGGCAGAGTGGAACCAGGGCATTCCCACATCTCCCTGCCTTGCTGTTGCTAGCCGGAGACCCCTCCAGCTGTGCCACCTTCAGAGTCTGGGGCAGCTGGCTCAGTACAATGATGGGCCTCCCTTCTGCAGGGCCTGTTGCTGTCGACGTCTTGGGAGTTGGCATGGCTCCTCTGAGTGCCTGCACTACCATCATCTTCTGAGCTCTTCTGGCCTCCACAGAGCCTGCTGGGTTGCCGCTGCTGCCTTTTGCTCTCTTGGGCTGGAAGTGGGCTTGGCCGCATCTTTGCTTGCCATTTTGCTTGTCCCAGCTCCCATCCTAATCCCTGCTGTCTCCTTTCCTTGGCCCAGGAAGTGGGACCAGTCTGGCTTGAGTCCAGGTGGCGGAGCTCCATACAGGTGGGGTTGGAGTTGACCTAAGTCTTCCTCATTGTGGGGACACCCTGCCATCTCTGAAGACCCCTCTGAGCCTGGACATGTTTTTAAAAATAATGCTTCTATTGCTCAGTTTGCAAATGCTATGGTACAAACATGGGAGGAACCAAAAACACTAAACAAAAATTAGGCCCAAATACATTTAGCTGTCATGATTTTTAAATTCAGAGTTGTTGTTTTTTCCCAAGATGCATAACTTGCAAGACAGTAACTTTAAAAGGGGGAGTTCTGGCTGTATGTCTCTTCCTCATCATTAGCACTACTACAGCAACAACAGAATGTGAATGAGGAGGCTTTTTTCCCTCATAGTTTCGTCTAGGTGGACCATTGGGCTGGAGGCTACTTCCTTCTGACATTACCACTCTGGGAATGTGAGTGAAAACATCTGAGAATTTGAGAGGGAGAGACAACATAGCAGTACCAAGAACCCTATTCCTCTTCGGCCTAGGTTAGGTCTGAAGAATGAGCAGATATGCCTGGGACACCTCACTGGTGCCTGAGGCAAAAAGGGAGGATATGGTAGCTGCTTCAAGGGCACAGTCTTGAGATGAAGCAGTTTATGGTGCTGTGTGTGTGTGACAGAGAGAGAAGCGGGGGTGGGGTAGGGGTTGACAATTCTACAGCCCCTGGTATGGGAGATCTGAACAAAATCTGAGGATTTAGGTAGGAATGACGATTCTAAAATAATAACGTGGCAGCACTGAAACAAAAGCAGAGTCTATCTGAGCTGAGGAGACTGACCAAAGGGGCTGAAAGATGTAGGGAAGTGACAGGCAGTAGAGGAAGTGGGGGTATAAGGAGGCTGCCAGAGTCGGAGGACTGCCAGGAAAACAGAGGAACAGAAGTGCAGGGAGACGCCAAGGAACCACAAAAAGCATAGCCAGAATCTCATCATTGCCTGGGCAGACCCAAACTTAATCTGAAGATATTTCTGGTTAGGCCAGGTCAGAATGACCCAGTTGGGTGCCTGTCCTTTCAGTTGTGCTTCAGTCTGGGAAAAAATGTTACCCCTTTGCAGGCTTGAGGGGCCCACCGCAAGATGTACTCCTACACAGGTGAGGAGGCTGTCTGCTCAACTCCCAGTTCTTCTGACAGATTAGGCCACAGGCTGAGGTCAGACAAGAGGCTTGGCGCGCTCTAGCCATGCCTCTAATTACACCAGGGGTCATTTTGGAGAAAAAGAGGTGCAGGAGCTCATTAGCATAACTCATTATCATAACTTATTTGCATATGCTAAACCACCTGATATCACCGGAAGTTTGTCAGAAGGTAAGAGAGAGAGAGAAAGAGAGAAAGAAAGAGAGAGAGAGAGAGAGAGAGAGAGAGAGAGAGAGAGAGAGGGGATAGCTACTAATCCAAGCCTCAGAGATCGAGTTTGGAAAATCCCAAGGGGGGCGGCTCTTCTGTGCACGTGCGCAAAGCGCACGCGCCAGCCGGGACCATGTCCCTGCCGCCGCCGCCTCCCCCCGCCTGACCACTCCTGCTTCTGTCCCTCCCTCCGTCCACCGGGGGGGGAGAGACAGCGGTGGCAGCCCTAGGTAGGGCCCGGGAAGGCGTGGCGGAGGGTGCTCCGTTTTCCCGGGGGGGGGGCTCAGTCCTCCCCGGGAAATTTCGGGGGTGGCTTGAGCCCCCCTGTAGTTGACGCTTATGGCTTCAGTGGTGGCTGAAGCCTTCAGAAGGCTGGTCGGAGGAACAAGGACCTTTCCAGGGGACGGGGTCATTTTGCTGCAGCCATGACACAAGCAGGCAATCCCCCACGGGGGGAGGGCTGGCACCAACTCCCGGAGCTGAGCTCCCCTGAGCTCCTGCTCAAAATGACCCCTGAATTACACCATTTTATTTTGGCACAGGGAGTTTTGATCAGACATCCTACCCTGCGGCTGACCATTCAGATTATTGCTGCATGGCAACCACAGAGTGGGAAGGCAGGCAGCAACCTTTAAAAAAATTTTTCACTCATGTGCACAAGTGTGTACTCAAAGCACCATTCCTTCTTGACATGAAATAAGGGTTCCAAAGTGACAGTTCTGGCCTTGCCCCCTTAAGGGCATGCCTTCAAACTCCTGGCAAGATGGCGGTAGTTTGTGGCCAATGGGATTGCTGGAGGAGGCTGCTGGGATATATGGTGCAGTGTGCGGGAAGTGTATTTGAAACTGCTTTGGAGGTTTTCTTAAGAAAAACACAGTCTTGAGAAGCTTTGGGGGGGGGCAAGAGAGAGAGGTGTGTAAACTGTCTGTAAAAAATAAATTGCTCAAGCAGTGATTGAAGACTCTGGGGTGGTTATGCGCTTATGCATACATTGCTACTCGATTTTTAAAGGAAGGGGGGCAGAAACAGACAGGAAAGTTCACACTCCCAACCAGCTTGATTTTGCAACAGGGGAGTTCAGACATCCAGATATGCAGGGTGAAATCACAGGGATCTGTAAAGACTGGACTTTCCACGGTGTCTGATAACTCTGATTCAAAGGTAGGTCAGAACAGGGTGGCACTGACTGGGGAATGGGAGGCAGATGTTGCTCTCTGATCATGCGCTTTAAATCCTGAAGGAAACAGCAATGACATCGGATCAAACTACTCGTCTGACCACAGCCCCAGTATGATTTGAGGGGAAATTTCTCCACAGATAGAAGTACGTAATTGGGATCTACCTTGCAGGGCCAGAACCCAGTGGCCCTGTTTGTTCTGGTGGTTTCAGAATTTCTCATTTCTACCCATTTCTCATTTTTCCACCCCAGAAAATGAACGGAAGTCTATTTTTGCATGATACTTCTCATTTCTGTATTTTAGAGTCTAATGAGAGGTTCCTGCACAGCTTGGTTGCATATGTTTTGAAATAATCTTCCCCTGATCCATCCCTGAAAACTAGTGGTGGTGGTGATGATGATGGTGTAGTAGTAGTAGTAGTACCTTACTAGCCTTCAGGGATGGATCAGGGGGAGATTATTTCAAAATGTTTGTAACCAAGTTGTGCAGGAATCCCTGATTAGATTGGACTGCTGCTGCTGCTTCTGGTACTGCTGCTACTGGTGCTGCTACGGCTACAACTAATAATAAAGTAGTAGTGGTGGTGGTGGTGGTGGTAGTAGTGGTAGTAGTAGTAGTAGTAGTATTTCCCACAGTTCTTTATTATAGCATAGGAGAATATTTAAGGCTTGCATTGTTATGTTTCTTGTTTAGAAGCAAACTAGGAAGGATATAAGGGAGAATTTTGAAATTTTGTGGTCACAGTTGAAAGGCAAAAACTAGTCGCACTGGACATGCATGGAAGGCGAATGACTTGAGAGTTACTTTATGGACACCATTTTTGTTAACCCCTCTCAGATAAACTCCATACAAACTCACTGAATATGTTGCAAATGTTATCTGTAGCTTGCAATGCTATTGTTAAAGAGCCCTGTACAGTAATGTCTCATTTCTTGACAACGCATGGGAGGAGTCTGCTTTTGTTATTTTTGCTCTTAAAAAAAAATAAGCTTAGCCAAGAGGGGCAAATGGACCAGAGGGGATCATAGTGAATCATTTTAGTCTGACCTCTTGCAAAGTCCAGAGTATCTCTGCCTAAGCCAGTTCCAGCATTCAAGTCAAGTGCTTTGCTTCTTGCCGGTATAATAAGGATGGGTAATTTGCTGATGACAGACATCAGAAACGTGTGCCAGAGGGCCAGAGTTAATTTGTATATTTTCTTGCATAGTTATTGGCAAACTGGTGCTAGTATTCTTATTTTGAAACTAAAATTCTAAAATGTATGAAACAGAAGCCAGAACTTGATACCTCTTTTCTTTTTCACTTTTTAAATTAAGGCATTGTCTTACTTCACAGTAAAATAACGTAGGAAAATATATATCAGTCACCAGAATTGGAAGGAAAGAATAATTTGACATATGTTCCTTATTTCCTTGTTTCTGATCCTTTACTGGGATTTTTTCCATTGTGTTTCCTGCCTTGCCTTTGTAGCAGTACGTTATTTGGGGGATCGGGATGAGAATATCTACAGTGACAATATACCTTCAAACTCACCTGAAATTGCAAGCTGTACTTTTCCCACCTGTTTATGGCAGCATTACCCTTCAGAAAATTGTCAATTTACACAAACAGACTCGCTTTTAAATCCCATGCAAACCAGGAAAGCTGTAAGCTGGTTGACTGGTTTGGGCATTGCAGCCTTAAATCAGATTTTCAGATCTACCAAAGCCAATCAAATTTTTACTCTGCTGTGAACCACCAAAAATGTATAGCCTGACCGCTGTGGGGAAATGGTGGAAGATGAACAAGCTGAGGCTGAATCCAGACAGGATGGAGGTAATGCTGGTTGAAAGGACTTGGCTGGTTTCCTGTTAGCTTCAGCCTTCAACTAAAGATGCTGGTTATTACCTATAATGCCTTTCATGGCCTGGGCCCTGTGTGTCTACAGCACCATCTCTCCATGTATGCACTGCTGCAACAGCTCTGCTCTGCAGATCAGTTTGCTACAGATCCCATCTTGCAAGATAGTTGGAACAGTGGCCCTTATGTGTTAGAAAAGCCTTTCTGAAGATGTTAAAAAGCCCCCTCCCCCACTCCATTGGCTGTGCAAAACTGAGTTAGTAGATGGGCATTTATGTGAACCTGGCCTCTCTGATGTTCTCGCTTTTAGAACATCAGTACTTAGGATACTGTCCTATGACAATATTTAGGATACTGTCATCATTTTTATCTCTTTTATTTCAGTTTTAAGTAATATTATAACCTACAGAACAAAGTTTGAGTCCAGTGGCACCTTTAAGACCAACAAAAGTTTACTCAAGGTATAAACTTTCATGTGCAAGCACATTTCTTCACAGTGTGCATGCGCACGAAAGCTTATACCTTGAATAAAATTTTGCTCATCTTAAAGGAGCCACTGGACTCAAACTTTGTTCTGCTGCTTCAGACTAACACAGCTGCCCCACCTGATTGTAACCCACAGTGGATAAAAGTAAGTTAAGAGTGTCATCAATAAACTGCTTCAAAATTCTTTGTTAATTATTATTATTAAAGAAATTTGCATATTTTGCATTGTTTTTGCTGCTGCTTGGGAAGGAAAAGGTTGTCTCACTGAACTAAGTCACTGAAACTCCCCATCCTGGCTGCTGAAATCATATTCAGCCACGCTGTTGTCTTCTTTGATTCCCCAGGCATTGTCAACATACTGTTAAACCTGTTGTCACAGCTATAAGGGCTAGAAACTTGTCTTCTTTTACACTAAAGCTGAATTCTTGGGCAACTGAATTGTGTGCCCAGTATCACGTTCTGTGCTTTTTTTTTAATGGGGGGCATTTGTATGAAGAACATGCATTTCTGATTAAAGTATTCCTAATCTGAAACCTCACTGAGTGATACAGGGGTTTTATGCAGCCATTCTTCAAAGTGTTGTGAAAGCTGGAGGCTATCATGAATTTTAAGGATGTTTTCCATTCTCTCTTAGATGCGACTTCTTACAGTCTGAAGTTTTAAAACGGAAATTCTTCAGCTGTTATTCTCCCTTCCCCTCCATGTCTGCACACAAATCATTGCTTATATATGATAAATTTCTTTTGGGGGTACTCTGTCATGTATAACATGGGAGGGGAAGCTATTACCTCTTTGTATTACTGTAGTAGTTAAAAATGTACTGCAGGTAAACAAGTGTTGTGTGTGCGCGTGAGCTTGGAAAAGACTCAACAATAAAGAAAAGTTTAAAAAAGAGGATTCACACATGATACAAAACATCCTGCAGCCGGCTTAGCTGGAAACATTTGCTCCCAGAATGAACTTGGCATGGAAAGTAAGGCAAGCTTATTTGGCTCACTTTAATTTAAGAGAGGATTGCAGTATAAATGTCTTATACTTGCAGATGCCTTTGTAATCCTTTCTTACCCACCACAGTATGTTGGGGATGGAGATCAACATTACATTTAACACACCGCCCTAAGCATTGGAGACTGCACATGAATTTCTGACATTGTATTTTTTGTTGTTTTCATTTCCACAGAGTTCTTGCACTCCAACAGAGTAGAATTTGGGCCACGGCTGAACCCCCTGTACATGTGGCTGCCACCAAAATGCTCATCTCGTGCTGAGCTGCGGCCTGGCAATATACACTAAATGGGGGCAGGGCATATACCATGGTCCGCACAGCCTTTTACTGGACTGACCAGCAACTAGTCAGTTACTTCCATTTGACAGCAGTAGTCAGATGATTTCTCCTGCTCTTTCCACAGTATATACTGCAGGACTAGGACCTCCCCCACATATACATTTATATGTTCTCTTTTCTCCCTCTTTCTCTCCCATGTTTCCTTTATTTTTTTTAAAAAAACATAGAAAATGGGGATGGTGCCAGTGGGAGAACTCCACGTTAGGTTGAGGCCCTCCCCATTCATGGCTCCACTAGCTGAAGAGCAGTGAAGTAAAATGAATTTTTCAATCCTGAGGGATGGAATTGCTCTAAAAGCTGCTTCAGTAGAACTTTGTGACTTCTAATCCATTTTTCTCACAAAGAAATGAAGGTGAAAGTCATTTTTCCCCTTTCTTTTTTTAAAATTAAAGATATTCAGTATTGCTCAGGGCAAACGTGAGCTGCTACTAATCCTCCTGCAATGCAAATAAGTTATGTATGAGCTTGCACTTTCTGGTCTAATTAAGAGATACTTTAATTACACTGAAGGTTCCTGAATGATTTAGCAATCAGTTAATATTGCTATGTAACTGAAGGCACTTGAAGGCAATTGGAGTTGGCTTGGAAAGGGACCATGCTTGTCATCTAGCTCTCAACACACAACAGTGCTAGAGGACACAGTTGTTTTTACAGTTTTGTTTGTTCTCCAGTTCTATCGAAAGAGTCCAGAGCATATACACCATATCTTATTCATTATCATAACATTTTTTCAGGGGAAGGTTAGCTTAAGATGGATGTGTCCCCGCCCCCACAAGTCAGATCTGGGTTCCCCTGACCCACCTATGCTGCCACAATCAGAAGGTCACTGTGACACTTGGGGACTTTGTTCCCATCAGCTGCTATCTGACTGTGATAGTATGAGAGTTAGGTCAAGGCAACCCAGGCTCAGTTTGTAGAAAAATCTATCCTCCAGTTTGTTTTATAGCTTTTAACCTGGATGAAATACTTGCATGCCAAACACTTAATTGCAGTGTTTTTTAAAAGCAAGATTTGGAGGCTACCAGTGCTTCTTGGGCCACAGTGATTATAACAGAGTAGTAATTTTTCATACCTGAATGAGAAACTCACTGAGGGTGAACAATGAATGCCTGTCAGGTGATCTTAGCCTTACCTGAGAAACAAACTTACCTGAAAGACATCTTGTCCACCCTTCTCAAGCCCTGCAAGGTACAATTGTGGTGTAGGTTTAGATGTATTCACAAGGCAGGATGGAGAAGCCCAGCAACCCTGGGCAGCTGTTAGAGCCCTGTGTAAATTGAGCATAGTGCATTTCCTCCACTAAACACACAAGGTTCCTACTGCAGATAAGCTGATATACAAAAGTGTCTCAGAATGTAGCAACCTTAAAAAGAGGAACATGCTGAAGTTTTCACAACATACTAAAAAGGCAACATATTTTTAGTTGAAATTGTGCAATTTAAAAGAAGAAGCAGCTGAGGTGGAAACTTGAAGAAAACTTCAAGGGTTGTCCTTGGTAAATACCCATCAATTTATAGGATCAAAGTCGCCAAGGGACACTTGCATTTTAGTTCAGCAGGTTTTCCCTTGCATTGGCTGTAATTGTAACTGAATGGGGTGATCTACGAAAAAAACAAGCAAGCCAGAAAAATTGGTCAGTGTACCAAAATGTAAGAGTCTCTTTTCCATCTCGTCCACCATACTGGCATTGGTCTAGGAAGGAATCTGGTATCCAAAACTCCGCTAATCCAACCTAGTCCTAAACTCTACTTCCCATGTAACATTGCATAGAATTGCAACTCCAGTCTAAAACTGGTGGAAACAAAAAGGTGGTGAGTTGCAGGCAAGGTTTAGTAACTCCATAAGAATGGAACCAGTTAACATTGGGTCAGATGCCATAAAGTACAAGTGCTCTCAAATGTGAATCTTTTCTGCCTTCTCCCTCTTCCGGCAGTCTAATTCAACTGCTGGGGAACACTGTCGTACTTTGGTCACATCAAGAAGACAAGGACTCACTGAAAAAGACAATAATGCTAGGAAAAGTTGAAGGCAGTAGGAAAAGAGGAAGACCCAACATGGATGGATTGTCTCAATAAAGGAAGCCACATCCTTCAGTTTGCAAGACCTGAGCAAGGCTGTCAACAACAGGACATTTTTGGAGGTCATTAATTCATAGGGGCTCCATAAGTTAGAAGCGACATGAGGAGACATAACCCACATGTTTCCTGACATATGTGGGATGGAGCGTGAAGGGATTTGTAGGGGAGAATCCACAGAGGAGAGAGGGAGAAATACTTAACCCCTCCAGGGGAAATGATTTAAATGGACAGGTGGAAGGCATTTGCAGAGGAAAGCTGTGGGCAGGGAAAGTAAAACACCTTCCAAATGTCCATGCCTGCATTACTATTACAAGGGAGACACTGGATTGAGGAGCCCTTGTTCCCCTTGTAAGGTTTAGTTCTGCATGAAAAGTACCCCATCTTTTCCACTCTCAGCAGTTCTTTAACCATATGTAGCCAACATATGGATTTACAGAGTGGAGTGTTATTTTCTCTTCAGAGGGAAGTGTGCAGAAGGAGCAATTCTTCTAAATGTTTCCTTCTATCTGACAACTTCTCTTCCATCCTTTCAGAGGAATGTAATGGTATCACCTTTTGTCCACAATAGATGGATGGATAGATGGATAGATAGCTCTCACAATAAACTGCTGGAAAAAGTCATTGCATGCATCACTTGTTCCCAGATTAAGACAATGAAATCCTGCTTGACAGTACATTTAAAAAGAAATGGATCTGAAATCTCATTCGGATTCTGAATACAGCTATACTGATTCTTGGAATGTTACTAGCCTCAACCGTCTATGTTGTACTCCTCTGTTGCTTTGCGGGACTGCTGCTAAGGCAACAGAAAAACATACAGTGTCACACACTCAAGAATCTTTTACAATTGAAATGAAGAATCTTCCAAGGGCTATCAGAGATGTTTTCTGAGAACACAAAAGAAGGGTCACAAATTTAACCTATCCTCATCTTGTCTACTGGTAGCTCTTTATGATTGAAAGCTTGCTTCGGATGATACATTAGGGGTGCTTGTTACCATTGTAAAGAGATGAATGAGGGTATCAGATTAAAGTAGAAACCATATGGCTTTTCAAAAAAGTAATGGCTTTGTTAAATCTGTCCTCCCCCAATGGACAAACAACTGATAAAAGAAAATACCTCAGGTAAATGCATGCGGCACTCTGCAAAATCTGTGGGGCCATTGGCTGTCAGAGCTCTGGCTTTGGTTTACTGAAATGAATTCCACTCAGTCATCGTCTCTGATATGGAATGTGTTTGTGGAGTGTTGAAAAAATGTAGGACACCTAGGCCTAGGGACTGATGGCATTGTTAAAGCATTGTCAAAAAGAGAGCACGATTACATTAGAAGTCAACTGTAGATTGTGTGTGTGTGTGTGTGCGCGCAAGAGACAGAGGGAAAAAACACTAGACAGGAAGAACATGTACAATTTCACTCACTATGAGAGCAGAAAGAAATACTGGAAAGTATGGAGTGAAAAGCATTGCATGTTACAAAGCAGCCAAATCTTGGTTCAGACAGGCTTCCACACATTTTTAGAGGGTATATGGTTTGTGGAAATGTCTTATATTTAGTAAAATTGCTCCTGTTTTGCCTGTCTAGTGGTTTTTTCCTCTGTCTGGCAGAGATCCTCCCTGCACCTATAAGCAAAAATGTCTGGAATTGGATCCATGACCTTATTAGGGTTGTCAGGTCCCCCGCGGCCACCAATGGGTTATGGGGGGAGGTAGGGTTGCCAGATCCATGTTGGAAAACTCCTGGAAATTTGGGTGTGGAGCCTAGGGAGGGTGGGGTTCTGTGCCACAGAGTCCACCCTCCAAAGCATCCATTTTCTGCAGGGGAACTGATCTCTGTAGTCTGGAAATGAACTGCAGTTCCAGGGGAGCCCCAGGTCCCACCTGGAGGTTGGCACCCTTGGACCTTATCCATGCAATGCACTGGCACTGAACTGTAGAGCAGCATTTTCACTGTGTGTCTGTGGCAGGTTATGCCATTCATACAACTGGACCCACATTCCCATCATCTTATAGCCATTTCAACCCATCAAACACCAGCACAGCTATTTGTCTGGATCCAGCTTGAGCTGCACATTGTTCATTAGGATCTTGTAAACTGCAAAGAGTTCATTTTAAAAACTTGTCTCAATGGCATCAACAGGTGAATTAAATTTGCATGTGTGTAAACTAATAATAAGATGCATCGGTGGTTGGGGTTTTTTTGCTTTGGCAAAATGACAGCTTTACCTGCATGAGTTCCCTGAGAAGCAGTAGCGGAGGCATTTCACAGCTTCCTGTGTTACCCACAGCAGAGTCTAATGTGTGAGAATGGGATGTGGTTGTCACTAAGAACCAAACAAAACTGGCAGACAGCAGCCATTACTGTTTCTTGTTTTAGGAAGGACATTGTGGTTTGTGTATTTAGAGCCCAAAATTGTTTTAAGAAGTTGAGACCCTAGACATTGTATATCACAAATGTAAAATCATTGTTTACCCTATTTATTGTCTTTACTGTTTTTGCAAACAGAGTCATAAACAGCAAATCACTGTTTACAAGCATCTTGCATATATAAGAGGGGGGAACAGCAGCCATAGCTCCCTGTGTTGTTCCTGGGTTTAAGATTCCGCTAAGAGCTCTGCTACCTGCCATCCTTAGGACCATCAGAGGGTAGGGGAGACAGCAGCCAGGCACTTCCTCATTGCGTCTGGGTTCAGCTGAGACTTCCTTCTTTCTAGCTTCCAATTGCCATGGATAGGGCCAGAAGAAAAGGTGTTAGAAGCAGTAAGGCACCCCTCCATGTACCTGGACCTGGATCCAGGTGAGAGTCTTTCCTTCCCTGTTATCTATAGAACCATCAGGAGGAAGACAGATTGCAACTAGGCATTTTTCCCATTTCACCTGGATCCAAATTCAGCCAAGAACTTCCTTCCAACTGCTAATAATCATCAGAAAGAGAACATGAAACAGCCAGGCAGCCCCATCTGCTGTGCTTAATTCAGCTCCAGAAAAAAAATCAGCTCCTAATATCTAGATTTAAAATCCATGTTGATGTTAATATACACTGAGCAAGGCCAGGTTCAGTTTGCTAGAGGGGCTCTTATCGCTGGAAGCTGCAGTACTAGGTCAGGTTACTCAAAGCTAGAAGAGAAAGCCATTTTTAAGTTGCTTTTCATCAATTTTCCTTGTGCAAAAGATATATTTATTCTAGAAATTACATTGATTTCAGTGAGGAAGGCTTAATTGTGGGCTGAACAGGCTCAAACACTGAGAAACAGAACAAATGTGAGTATTTTCAAAAGTCTAAAAATCAAAATGGTTGTCAAAATTCCTAAAATACATGATGTGCAGATTGTAGAATTTCTGGATATTTGTGTGTGACTGCCACACAGAACAACTCCTATGCAAACAGAGTTTGTGGCATCCCTAGTGAGGGTATTTAGAGTCTTTGTGACAACAGCAAAAGTGATGCAAAATAAATGCTAAAATCCAGGCTTTGTTTAAATACATGTTGAATTGTAGAATTTTATGAATTTTGCACCACCCTGCAAATTTGTCTTCAGTTGATGCTAAGACCACAGCTTACTTTATTGTTCTTCTTTGGCTGGCACACAATCTTCATATTTTGGAAAGTACTTTTAATGAAATCCTGAATATGTTATTATCTGCAGCAAGGTACTGGTTATGGCTTTAAAATATGATTTCTGGTTTGAGTTGCAAAAACCTCCAGATGGGACCTGGAGATCTCTGGGAATTACAATTGATCTCTAGATGGCTGCAGTCAGTTACCCTGGAAAAAATGGCTGCTTTAAAAGGTAGCATCTATGACATTTTCCCCTGCTGAGGTCCCTCCCCAAATCTCCAGGAGTTTCCCAGCCCAGAGTTGGCAACCCTGTTTCTGGGTTGTAGAATAACTGTACTTGGGGAAGCTACTATTTCAAAAGTTACAATGTTCTACTTAGAAGTGCTGTTCCTAGAAGTGAATTGTGTTTCACTTCTGCAGTAGGACATAGGAATGCATTATGCTTAAGTTTATCCAAAAGGTACAAAAATCTCCCTCCCCCTATCATGCATCCCCAGTTATACACTGGAAAATATGGAACAATCTCATCAGATTTGTGATGAACTTGCAACCCCTGTTGGCACTCCTGTCACTTTTCCAGAAGCAAAGGGAAAGCTTTTTTTAAGTGAGTGAGCTGGTTGGTAAAGTTGAGTGGGACGTATGACTTTACAGTTCAAACGCTCCTGGGCTGCATCCAGGCATAACTTTTTAACACAGCACTGCACATGTCGTGACACACCAAGCTGAATGCAGGCCAATAGCTATGTCTTGCAGCCTGATGTTTAACAAACCCCACCCCCACCCCCACCCCCGGCCCCAGTTTGGCAGTCCCAAGCAGAAAGTAAAAACCAGGAGGTTTATCAAGCCCCTGGCAGGCAGTGTTTAGATTGTTGGGTCACACATTGTGCAAGCCTGTTTAACAAATGACCGTATTTCCTTGGTATGAGATGGTTTCCCTTTTTTATCGCTCTGCTCGCGAATTAAAAGAAAGCTTCACCAGCAAAGTATCTTCAATGAAGTTGATAATTCAGCATTAATTTTGCATCGCTGTCATTGGAAAGACTTTGCCTTTTCTCACCAGTGATATCACAAATGTCGCGTAGGTGGCATTCACACAAACAAATTCCACCCAGCACTTTAATGAACAGAACTGGCTGCTCAGATGCAGAGGAAATAGGGTTTGTCTGCTGCTGCTGGATGGCTAGATGCAGCATCTAAGGAACACATAACAAATATTGCCAGCACCCATCCTTTTGTTGTGATTGCAGCAATTGGCAGGGCCAGACATAAATCAAATCTTTTAAAACCCAAATGCTGCACATGGCCCTTCTCTTACACAGAGCAGTAATGTTCAGGCATCTCAAGGACTTTCGAGCCTATGCTACTTCTGTTAATGCAGAATGAAAAACAGAAAATAATCATTTAAAAATGTAATGCATGTTCTAGCTGAATCAGTTTTCTTAAAGTGGCAGAAAATGCCACTTTTGAGTCTTGTGCGTGAAAATATCTTTAGAGAGATTCTTCCACTTCATGGCTTGGAATCTGCAGTCCATCTGTGAAAGATGCTAATGGTCACCTTTCATGGCTTGCCTCTCTTCCCGGCAGATATTTCTAACCCTGGGAAAATATATTCCACGATTGTGGGATTCATGTGGAATAATACCCATGTTAGTTGGGCGGCGTTCATGTGGAGGAGGAAGGGGCAAAATCTCCTCCCACACAGGCATACACACTTCTTGTGTGAGCAGAACTTTGCTGACAGAAGAGAAAGAAGGGAATGATTCCCCCCCCCCCTTTAACTGCAGCCTCCCAACCCATGTGCTGTTACACCACACTGGCCCCATAACCACAAGGAAGAAGAAGAGATTGGATTCATACCCCTCCCTTCACTCAGTCTCAGAGTGGCTTACAAACTCCTTTCCCTTCCCCTCCCCACAACAGACACCCTGTGAGGTAGGTGGGGCTGAGAGAGCTCTTTCAAGAGCTGCTTTTTCAAGAACAGCTCTGACAAAACTATGACTTGCCCAAGGTCACCCAGCGGCTGAGAGTGGAGGAGTGGGGAATCAAACCTGGTTCTCCCAGATTAGAGTTCACACTTAACCACAACACCAAACTTTTGATGGAGTTGGATATGATTTCTGGGGGGAAGGGGAAAACCAGGAAGATTGGAGAGCCCTGTGTGGACCTCGCAATGTCCTTACATTGAACACAGTCCCCTGGCTGGATTCCAGCCTTTAGCACCTAACCTTTAGCAGCAACTTAGTAATCCAATTTCTCTCTACTTTTTCCTTCCTCTCCAATTCTGTATTTCCTCAGAGTTTTGTCATTTTTTGCCAAAATGGATTCAAGTCTTCAGATACATTACACATTGGGGATTGTGTTGTTTTGTATATTTTGTGACTCAATGAGATGGATTTTTTTTTGCCATATAATTTAACTTCCCCCTTACTGAATTTAATTTACCTTGGTTAATATATATATTTAAATAAATATGTATACTCTGCACACTCAGTTGTTATAGGTTCACAAGGAAGCTCACCATTATAAAGTCCAGGCTGGGCACTCTACTTGTAGGGAGACCTACCAGTGGTGCCAGTGGGTCAACACTATGGTGCCAGTGGTGCCAGTGGGTCAACATTCAAGGGGCAACACTAAAGGGTACCATCCCTTCTTCTTTAGGTAGCAGTGAGGGCTAATGGTGTTTGAGGGAGGTTGGATGGGTTTGGGTTTTAGTGGTAGGGGTACCCTAATTCCAGTTCTTGGGGAGAGAAAGATGTGGCAGCGTAAGGTGAATGAACCCATTAAGGGAAGTTCAGTCCAGCAGTTCACATCTGCCTCATCTTCTAGTCTCACTGTATTTTTTGCACCCATTGCATCAACAGGTTCTTTCACCATCAGCTATAAAAGCGCTGCTAATAAATATCATATTGGTCAAACCTAAAACAATTTTCATCCGGGACTTGATTCAGGAAGAAAAAGCCAACCTCTGTACCTGGCTAGACAAACTAGGAAAACATACCTTCTCACAACTGTGTCTGTCAGGGGTTGGGTTGTGTGTTTTTGTTTTTTTTGGTTTATCAGTTTACTCCTGGTGGCCAGAGGAGGGAAACAGGTCATACATGATGACATTCCCTTATCCATGGGTTTAGTCAGATAGATGACTGTTCGTACCTGATCCTGGGCACACATGACCATTTAGGAATCCCATTGGTGTTATGCCCACCCCACTCTCCAACTGTCTTCCTAACTGAACTGCAAAAAGTGGTCTCAGATTTTATGCTAGGGCCCTGGGATTTTTACTGCTCCATGATCTCAGTATTCATGCTGAGGAGAGACTTCATGGCCACCGTGAGACCACTAGGGCTATCCCAGGGCATTTTGTGGCCCATGTATACTGCTCTGATCAAATGCAAGATGGTTTGAAAGTGAGGGGACTTGGGAGTTGTCCCATTATCATGGTCAGACAATCGTCCTGTAGGCTGACAGGTACTCAGATGCTCTGCAGACGTGGAAGACCTATCAAAATGTTCTTCCCTCAGAGACTGATGGATACAAATTAATTCCTGGCAACCTTTGGGGAGTTTCCAGTAGTTACGTCTGGTGTTCCTGGCAGAGCCTTAGTTGATCTGGGGAGTGTGGAGCTGGCTGGCTGGCTCGTAATCATCCTGTCCCATATTGTAGAACCATTTGAGCCCTGTGGTATTCTCTTGGAGCCAAGGGCAATGAAATGAGTAGAGTGACGTCTGGAACACAGATGAAAGCGCAGTTGAATTGAAACTGACTGAAGGCATCTTAGAGCACATTTGTGTGCCAGCTCAATGGCAGTTATGGCAGCAAAGCACTTATACTTTCCCATCACCATTGCATCTGGAGATATTCATCCAGCTGAGCTGTTCTTATTTGTGAGGGAGTTTGCTGAACATACTTTAGCACCAGGCGAAGACTTTTTCTTTTAGCTTACCTTCAGTTAATTTGGTTGATTGTTTTCTCCTGTTGGTTATTTTATAACAGAATTCACCTCCCGCCCTTCTCTATTTGTTCTGGTTGGATCATATTCTGTCATAGTTTATTAGCACAAAGCTTGAATATATTTTCTTTAAGCCACATTTGGAGAGGTGCTATGCAGTTAAATTTTGTTATTACAAAATTGGCATTTTTGGTGAGAACATGACAATATGTTCTGCAGAAAACATATGCTGGGTAAAATTTTACAGGCTTGGCAGGCAGCAAACTGCACCCTGCAGTCTTTTCTACTTAATGCAGAAAACTTACTTCTGTTCGTTGTGTTACTAGGATGATTCTTTCAAGCGTGATTACATCACTGTGCTCTCCTGGTTTTGTCAACGTCCCAAGAAAGGACAAGCTCCCACTCTCTCCCTTTCTGCAGCCATACATTATAAGAATTTCCCTGGTGTATCACATCATATAGCCCAGCTTTTCTTTCTAACCTTGGCTAGCCAGACACCTCAGGGAAATTCAAAGGAAGGATGCAAAAGCAACAACCTTCTTTCTGTCACCACCATCTGCTGTTCAGGGGTATAACATGAAGATGGGTTGTGAGGATATGCAATGGGAGAGAAAGCAGCATCCCTTGACATAACCACACCAACATGGAAAGATTACAGGCACCATAGATACGCTAAAAGATAGATATACACAAGAGACAGAGGAAAGGTGAGAGCAGGGAAGATCTCAGGAAATTGCATTGCAGCCTTTGAGAGGCACATGCCATTTATTTGGGCAGTCGTTCTTCTAAAACTTATTCAGATCCTGATTGTCCTTCCCTGAGCCCCTAGATCCCTTGAGTCCTAAGATATGAATGTTTTTGTTCCTGCAGTCATCTTCTCCCTCATCACTAGCTTTTTAAAAAGTACATTTAAGATGAAGGGAAAAGATGGTGGCAATAGAACATCCAGGTAAAGGACTTGAGGGCTTTAGGGAATTAGAAATGCACGAGCTAGCATGGTGTAATGTTTAAGAGTGGCAGACCCTAATTTGGAGAACCGTGTTTGATTCTCCACTCCTCCGCATGAAGCTTGCTGGGTGACCTTGGGCCAGTCACAGTTCTCTGAGAACTCTCAGCCCCACCTGCCTCACAAGGTAACTGTTGCAGGGAGAGGAAGAGAAAATGATTGTAAGCTGCTTTAAGACTCCTTAGGGTAGAGAAAAGCAGGTTATAACAACCAACTCTTCTTCTTCAGGAGGCAGGTGATTGTATGGAGGGAGAGTAGAGCTGGGGACAGTTGCCAGCAGGATGAGATTACATTTCTCTCAACTGTATAGTTTTTAATTGACATTGTCACACACAAACCCCTCCACACACAGATTTAAACACAATAATTGTAATTAAATATAGACTGTTCCTGAATGTGTGGACAGGAGAGCAGCACTGCTTTACAAAATCCAGGGAATCTTCTACATGGGAGATGCTGAAAGGGCATCTGTCACAAATGGTTTAGATCTCAACACTGGGGACTGGAATTTTACCTTGATGAAGACTGTGGAATTGAAGTGTCCTGCAAACTGAAAACCATACAGTGCTGTCCTGTACATATTTAGTTGGCAGTAAACCCTACTTCATTCCTTTGGCTTTACTCTAAAGTTAAGTGTGCATATGACTGCAGCCTTGATGGATGAGATATGTCATCTTGTATAGTACCTTTGTTTAGATCAGTGTAATGACAGTATTTTATATCTGAGCTAAACTTTTGGAGGTATTTTGTTATTATTCATTCTGAATACATGGACATTTTACCATGCATACATTAATAACCAGTTATGTGTTTCAACCAAACAAAATAATTTGAAAGTTTAACAGTGTACTACTGAAGCTGTGGTATTAGCATGTATGACAACCCCCTTCCCTTTCTCTCCCTCGGAGGCAAGATTTCCCCTCCATTTTTCTTTTCCTTTTGTGACTGAGCCACCCTAGTTGTCTGTTTTCTTCTTTCCTGAGTTATTATGGCTGTCCCACCCTGTCACAGTATAAAAATTTGTCTGTTGGCTCAGCCCAGGAACCTGAGGGAAGGAATGGGAGCTCCCTTTGACTTATATGACTTAAATGGCACTCCAGAAGTTTTTATATTCCAAATTAACAAAATATTTTATTCAACACAGAGGGGAAAAGTCAGGGGTAAAATTTCTGAGGTATCTCAGTATATATAACTCTGAGGTAAAATCATTACACAGAGATAATGTTTCAGGCTTATGAGAGTTTCTTAAGCTTTCAGTGTTACTTAAAATCTTTAGGTTGAGAGGCTTTTGTTCCAGAGTTTTCCAAACACTCCAGCACTCTTTCTTTGAGTATTCTCTGACACTTTTGGTTTCCAGAAGGCTGGTGCACTCGTACCCAAACCCCTTCTCTTGAAACATCAGTACTCATCTTGAGTTTTTAACTGACTCTTAAGGTCTCTAAAGACAGTTTCTAACCACACCAGACCAGGGATCTCTGCACTCTTCAGAGCTAACGCCCTATTTGACTGGGTAGGGAATCTTCTTCTCTCTATATAAGATCTGTCCTCTTTCCTTGGCCTGTATGGGAGTCTCTGTCTAACTACCCAATTGTCCTTGCCAACTTTCTGCAGTTCTCCTGTCTGTGTTAAAACTGCTCTCAGTTAGGGCTGAATTCCAAAACTGTCAGTATGCAACTTTTCTCAGTTAGGGCTGAAATCAGACTGAATCTCTCCTCAGCATGCAGCGCTTAAGTCTTTCTCTGCTCAGCTGATGCTAACCAATCAGATCTCTTGTAACAGCCTGTCACTCAAGGCTCTCTGTTTCTGTGAAGAATTAACCCTTCACAGTCTTTCGCCTGTTTGTACAGCATTTCTAAGCTTTTAAAAGTGCAGTCTGTCACAGCATACCAGTCTGCAGTAGTGTCCTCTGGCACATGCCTTTGCCATGGATGTCAGCATCAGAGGGGGTGGGGGAAGGCACAGCCAACAAGGCTTGGTTTTTACCAACTGAATCTTCAAAGGCAAGCCTTTGTATGGTGCATTATAGTAATATCGTTGGGAATGGATCAACATGGCCAGTCAGTTGAAGCGAAACAGGAGAACAGTTTATGAATGAATGTAGTTCAAAGACAGCATTTATAGCAGCAGTATCAAACTGCTTGTCTAACTGCAAGTCTGGGTCCAGGAGTAGGCCCAAGCTCCTCCAGGGGTCAGGCAGGATCAGCTGGGCCCCCCTGAGAACTGGTAAAACAGAGCCAGATTGGTGTAGTGGTTAAGTGTGCGGATTGTAATCTGAAAGAACTGGGTTTGATTCCCCACTCCTCCACTTGCACCTGCTGGATGACCTTGGGCAAGCCATAGCTCTGTACCAGCTGTTCTCTCAAGGACAGCTTGGGAAAGAGCTCTCTCAGCCCCACCTACCTCACAGGGTGTCTGTTGTGGGGAGAGGAAGGGAAAGGCGTTTGTAAGCCGCTCTGAGACTCCAAGTGAGTGAAGGGCGGGATATAAATCCAATCTCTTCTCTTCTTCTTCTCTTTGGCCTTCTGTACGGCATCTTCCTTTAAGATATTTTTCCTGCTTTCCTCCCAGAAAGTAGAACTCAAAAGCAGCTTACAAATCTAAAAATGCAGTCTAAAGGCTCTGTACAACAATAAGACAAAGGCAGTGCCTGTCAATGCACAAAGCCATATATTTCTTATTAGGAAAATTTTACTACTCATACACTGTGAAAAGCTCAGCTATACAGCTTTATGCAGCTTCCCCGGGCTCTGAAGAAAAGGCTTCTATGGTTTCAGGTAAAGCATACAGTGCCAAGCACTGGCTCTTTTTCAGGCTTGGCCAGGCAGAGGATCTGAGCTTAGTACTTGGTGGAAAGAGTTCTCCCTGGCACACAGCCTCCATCTTGACATGGTTAAACTTTGGATTGTTCTCCTTCATCCCCTTGACTGTAGCATCCAGGTGCTGATGTAGGACAAACAGCTACCTTTGGAGGCTTAGTAAAATCCACTAAACTGGGCATCATCAGCATATCAGTGGTCAAGGTGATCTCATGCAATTGTTTAATACAGATGTTAAGAGAACAGTTTTGAGCAGGTCTACTCAGAATCCTACTCCAGGCTACTCAGTTGGGGGGGGGGGGCTACTCCCAGAAAATAGGGTTGTCAACAAGCCTGGAGAAAAATATCCTGTTCCTTTAATAGAAGCATGATGATGTGTTATTTACCAGGTGAAATTATTTACCTACATGCTATGAAAGGCTTCAGTTGCTCATTTCCACAGATTAAGCCTTTATTAAAGGGACAGCACATTTTTTATCCAGGCCTGTTGGCAACCCTACTAGGAAATTGTTCTAGGATTGAACTGTAAATAACAAAAATGATAACACATATGGGGGGGTATTTGGGGGGGTATTTTTGTATGTATTTTTGTGTGTACACACGTGCGCACACCTGGAAATCATGGCGACCTCTGGTGACTGACTCCTGGAGGATATTCAGAGAGGTGGCTGAGTAAAGCCTGCCCCCATCTCCTGCCTCTGGTATTTCAAGGAGGTCTCCCATCCAAGTACTTGCCAGAGTCATCTCTCCCTCCCTCCCACCCCCCACCCCCCACCCCCTCTCTCTCTCAAAGACTTTCCTATTCACCATCTCTTTCATATGGACACAGCTTTTATTAAGGTTCTCATTAGAAGGCAGAGAAATTGAACTGTAAAAGAAAATACAGAATATCTTAATGACTGAAAAAATTCTTAGAAGGAAAACCATTCAGAGAGAAAAGCTGCCAATTACTGCTGTCTCCCACCCCCTTGTCTAGTGGCTCCTGATCTCCTGCTTCTCTGTCTAGCTATGCAAAAATACCAGCTGAGGCTTGCCGTTTCCAGTATGGGTAATAATTGCACTTAGTATTTGAGAGGGTGACCTGGCTTTTGACTTGGTATATTTTCCATTCTTTGGCCTTTTAGTATTGTAGACGTTAATCCCACACTGAGGAGCAGCCATCATTTCAGCCCAGATTTGCTTGTTAAATGCAATGGTATGAGATTTGACAGGGTCACTTGACTTTTGGAAGGAGGTGAGAAATGTTTTTCTGTTCACTTTTGGAGGAGAAAAAGGAGAAAGTAATGAAAGGCTTTTAATCAGTTGTCCTTCCATCCTGAAAAAATGTACATAAAGGCAAAGATGCAGAAATGTTAATGAAAGGGATGACCCTAGAATAGAATGAAACAAAAAAAGGTCTTAGAGATAATCTTTCACAGCCCAATTGACTTTCTCACTGGCTGAGCTGCTCTCCCTGCTTTTACATCTTCTACAACAATTATAATATCTTGCAATGCAAGTTCTTTTTATATCAAATAAATTAGCATTTCAGGAAAGATCAATGTCTTTGGCTTTCTTTGGTTCCAAAGAAAAAAATTGGTGCCTCGCTTGTACCAAAGTGGGTAATAATTATAAAAGAGGGAAGAACTCCTTTGCATGCTCTAGTAATGGTTTTGATTTGATACTAATCTCTAGCTATATGGGCAAGAGGTAGGCACATCCTGCTTTCTGAATTTCTGATAGGTTTAATTTTGGCAATGTAGGGGATATGCTCTTTCACAAAAAAGGCACAAAAATGTTGGTGTCTCTAACTCTGTGTATCACTTCTGTCTCATGCAGTAGTAGGAAACAAATGGCCATTTTTCTCTAGTCTCCTTTTTTAAAGATCAAGTCAGCTGGTATCAATAATATCTTTCACAACACTGTGGCACTATCATGACTACAGTAAGTTGAAGAATTCTTCCTTTTCCCCATTATGAAGCAACTTGGGGAAAACAGGGGGCTTTGTTAATTAACAGTTTAGAGCATCAGGAAACCTTTGATTCCAGGTTACCTGGAAGATGCCTGAGAGCCATCTACAAGGTGGATTTTTCCCACAGCAAAACTGGTAAACATTTGGATTTTTTTTCAGAGTTGGTAGGGATGTGGCAGAAGCTCTAGAATGAAAATTTCTTGGGGCTTAGTTTATTGGGCACCATCCTGCTCCATCTGTACTTTTGTAATTAAGCAGGTTGTTATAAAGGCACTGACACTGTAAACTATCCATGAACCTACACACACTTAGTTTGAACTGGGGTCTGCATTCATATACTCCTTTTTTTGTGACAGATGAATTATATAATAGAGCTCCATTCAAATTATAGTTCTACACATGATAAGGGAGGGAAGGCAGACTTGAACCCCATTCCACTGTCATGCCTCATGTACAGTCTCCATGCTGGGGCTGTGTTGGAACTAGGGATGCCAGTTCCTAGGTGAGGGTGGGAGTTCCCCTGATTTTTAGAGCTCCCTCCCCAACAGTCATCTGTGGCTCCACTTTGAAAGAAATTTGTGGCTTACAGGACAGGCGTGTGGGGCACCCGGTCTTTTCAAGTGGGGGCTGCCTCCTCCTGCCTTGCAAGCAGTGAATTCGCAGCTTGCAGGGCAGGTGCCTGCTGCACCCGCTATTTTCCCAAACATTTAAAGAGAAGGTTCTCTTTAAATGGTATGAGGAAGCGGGGGAACATGTGCACGTGACACTGCATCCCCGACATGATGACATCACGGGGACGGCCCCTCCCGGAACACCCCCCAAATCCCCCCCCCCGGGGAGAAGATGGGACCTAGCAACCCTAGTTGGAACTCACAACAGATCTGTTACTTTCTGTTCTGATTGCATTTAAGACTTCAATATGCTGCGACAAGATAGAAATTGAAAGTTTATTAATTTCTTATGGACTTCTGTTCTTAAATGCAAGAGCAGATGAGAAATAAACCAGTCTTAAAGTGAGCAATCTGCTACCCAGAGTGAACGACTTAGTAAGTCCGCCCACCTGTCATTAAAAGAACAAGCCCTTCATGTTTGTGTTAACCCATCCTCTGTGCCCTTCTCTGTTCCAGTGCTAGCAGAGTAAGACATTGTTATCACACCCTTCAGAGTCATAAGGGCTCAGCCAGTTTATTCATTAGCTTTTTGCCATCACAGATTTATAAAAAGATCTTTTTTAAAAACACCTTGTTCATCAAATGTAAAATCATAATGACCGTGGCTCACACCTGATAGAATGGCCTGCTTGACAAGGTCAAGCAGACTCCCGCCTTTTTTCATATAAAGGGAATAGGGTTGTAACATAAAGGAATTGTTCAGGAACACACTTTTTACAAAAGCAATAGGGTTTATTTTTAAAATTTTATAAAACTTGAAAATATTAGGCAGGCTTTGTTTAAATATTGCATTACTTGTTGTGGGTCATTATACTGGTTTTTATTGGATTGTTTTCTAATTCTGTAATCCATCTTGAGCTCGGCAAGAAAGGTGGACTATAAATGAAGAAAATAAAATAATGTGATACAGTGTTTAAATAATGCAATTACATGTATATTGTTCTATTGGTTTTATGTGAGCTGCCCTGAGCATGCCTTGGTGGGGAGGGCAGGGTAAAAGTAAAATAAATAAATATGTAAGGCACAATAACATTTTCACAAGGATATTAGGAACTTTTCCAGACAATTAAATAGCAGGCCTTTTTTGTCCTTAGATCAGCACTTGCCTCATTCCAGCACCAGCACTGTGTGGAACCCAGAGAACAGATCTTTTCTGCCTCCCCTTTTTGCTCCTACACCTTGAAAATCTTCTCATATAGTTAGGGGGAAACTTGGAAATTATGTGTGATGTGGCCTGGAGTCTGCAAGAGGAAGGGAATATCGATAGAAACCACTGTTCTGTGTGGACAGAACTGCCATTCAGTTTGCTGAAGGGCAAATTTGGATCTAGTAAATGGTGTGTATTTGTAGCTCCTACTTTTAGAGTGGCCATGGAAAACACAGGATATCACCATGCTGGTGAGATGTACTGAATATGTTTGATTTTTAAAAGGCAAATCTTGCATTCCATGTTTTGAAAATAATATAGCCATTTTGATTTTATTTTGGAAAAACAGGTACAGGAACAGAATGAAACAAGTAATTAATAATGCAAAGACTTACTGGCGTCTCTCTTGCTGGCATCTGCAACTTAGACATGCTATAGCAAAGGAAGCATATTCACAGTCAGTGGATTATCCAGTAAAAATAGAAATTATTGTTTAAAAAACCCACATAAAATATTGTGGCCGTGGAGTTAGAGTTGTGTTACTTAGCACCACTGACATCACAGGCATTGTCCAATGAGTACCCATGGCATTGGCATACCAACATTCCATACAATGTTTACTAGCACACTGACACACCAGATATAGCTGCTCAGATGCTGGGAAAATGTTGTTTCTCTGCAGCTGGATTGTTACTTGCAGGAAAAACATCTGGATCTCATTGAATAGTTAAGTAACAATTGTGCAATTATTGCACAAAACCTCTCATTGTCAGGAACACACTCGGCACACTTGCTGACATTAGATAGGTTCTCATGAGACATTAGAGGGGAATGGTATCTAATATTAATGATATTAATAAGGAGTGAAATGTAACATGCTTTTCCCCTGCCAGATTTCTGTGTAACAATTAAAATTTCAAAGTCAAGAAACACAGTACATTTAAATCTGCCAAAATTAGAATCAAATATACAGTGTATAAAGTTGCATACCTGAGTACAATTCACAGTAAGTTTTCCTGTTACTATCCTGTTGAAGTGAATGAGACCTGCACAAGCAGGCCTCTTTAATTTCAGTAGGGTCTATGCAGAAGAAATTGACAGTGGAATGTGCTCAGGTATGACTGAAGGATTTCTTACCTCCAGATCACTGAGGCTAGCTTTGCTTGTGGCAGCATAAACAAGAATTTGTACCATTGCGGCTATAAAAGGATATAGAAGTGCCTGGTACACCCATAATTGTGGGGGTGAGAAAGAATTCAGGACTGCAACATCAAACAACACTGAACTCTTGTCAAAGGGCCCTTTGGATTGTCCTGTACATGGCTGTGTCTTGTCCTGACCCCCACTGGTAGAAACTCTTTTCTGTGGAATACATGACCAAACTGAAGTAGTTTTTGTATACATCACTTTGTGCTGACGTAGGGGGATGGACTAAGGATTGTTGTAACTCAGTCCATGGTTGCTGCTGAACTGGCACCAAGATCACACTCCATTTCTAGTACCAGAACATTTTATACCTGATCCTTATAGCAGTTCAGGATGAGGCTGCAAGAAAGTCAGAGTCATTTTTTACTGCCTTGGGTTGCAGTCACACGTGCCAGAAAAACCGGGGGGAGGGGGGGGAGGAGGCTATTTCCTCCAGCGGAATTTGATCTGCAGTTGTCAATCACAGCTCCCTTTGAAGCTGTGGGCGCAGTCCGTCATTGTGTGATCAGACGCAACGGTGGGTGAGTCTTTTTTTTTGGTCCCATTTTTCCCCCATGCACTTAAATGAGGGATCGATGAATCGCACCTCCACAATGAGGGCTCCCCATGGAATTTGCGATGATGCGCATACTGCGAAGGGGGGAAAAACAATATCATAGAGTCAAGATGGCCTGATCAAACCATCCCAACGCCATGAGAGTGCTCTGGAGCGATCAGACATGGGAAAGTCTATCCATGGCTCGTTGCAGCCCGTTTACTACCAGTCTTTCCCTGGTGTCTTTTAACTCCACTTCTGCAGCAGAGCAAAACAGGTTGCCGATGGCTACGGGGCGCTTCCCAGATGTTGTTGTCTGATTGCTCCCTTTAAATCTGCCCAGCATTTGCGCCTGTGTCAGGTCTAATTGTGTGTATGATTGCAGCCTTGGTAAATCAATTTTATGATTACAGCATGATTATCTATAGCCACTCTCTTATATTTTAGAGCAAATCAGAAAGGTTCTTAAGAACCAGCATTAAACTAAGGGGCAAGGGGTTTTTGTTTGTTTGTTTGTTTGTTTGGTATCACATTTAAGGAAACAAATTTCATTTGAAAGATATGGTGTAGACACTCAGTATTAAAGGGGCAATTTTCATTTTGATCAGAACATTCCAGCTTAATAAAATTTCATAGGATTGAGTGAGTGGCTTTCTTGCTTTTAGAGACCAGCAGGGAGGCACTTCAAACAACATGGCTCCAAATTAATGAGACACAGTATAGGTGTCTGAATACCCTTGAGAGTGGCCTCTGTTGAGATTGTATCCTGTTTCTGTAACAAAGGTATTTGATCTTCTGGTTTGGTTATTTAAGATACCAGTTCATCTCTTCTCCCACTCTGCATGGCAGGTGTTGGGCACTCTTTTTCCAGCACTATTTCCATGCATAGGAATTGGCTCGCAAGTCATGTTGTATCGCAGGTTTTATAGTTTTAAGGCCACATAGGCACAGGTCTCTTGCCTGAACATGGCTAGAGCTTAATCTGAGGCATCCACCCTTCAGAATATACCTTCAGTACCAAGGTGCAAAGCCTTAGAAAGCATATTTGTTTCTTGCATTCTTTAAAGGTGTCTTGCATTCTTTAAAATTATAATAGAAGCATACAGATGAGTGTGTGTGTGTGTGTGTGAAGTGCCAATGAGCAGCTTCCAAAATATGGTGATCCTATGAATTAAAGACCTCCAAAATGCTCTATTGTCAACTGCCTTGCTCAGGAATTGTAAACTGAGGGCCAGAACTTCTTTGATTGAGTCACTCCATCTCATGTTGGGTCTTCTTCTTTTCCTGCTGCCCTTAGCTTTTTCTAGTATCAATGCCTTTTTCAGTGACATGTCTTCTCATAATATGACCAAAATATGATAGCCTCGGCTTAGTCACTTTAGCTTCTAGGGAGGGTTCGGGCTTGATTTAATCTTTTTCTTAACTTATGGTGACCCCATGGGGTTTTTAAGGCGAGAGACATTCAGAGGTGGTTTGCCATTGTCTGGCTCCACATCACAACCGTGGTATTCCTTAGTGGTCTCCTTCCGAATACTGACCAGAGCCAAGCCTGCTTATCTGATGAGATCAGGCTAGCCTAGGCTATCTAGATCAGGGTTGATTTGATCTAGAACCCTCTTATTTGTCTTTTTGGCGGTCCACAATATCCACAAAATTCTCCTCCACCACCATATTTTTTTCCTTTCAGCTTTCTTAATTGTCCAGATTTCACACCCATACGTAGTAATAGAGAATACTATGGCATGAATTATCTTGATCTTGATTGCCAGTGACACATCAAACATCGTATAACACATAAAATGTCCATTCAGACAGCAGTCCTAATGAGCAGATTAGCAAAACCCCAACAAGACCAATTTTGTAGAGCCGTAAAAATAGTCCCCATAAAAACTTAACAGAAAGCCCTCCCAAACAGGATTGTTTTATACACCCTACAGAAAGCTAGTAGAGAGTATCTTGTATATCTTCAGCCAGTTCTATAGTACAGAAGCTACCAGTGAGAAGGCACAGACTCTAGTCCTTGCCACGCAGATATCATTGGACACAGGGCATGGTAGTAGGACAATTTTTTTTATTGGCACATGGCACATATGGGGTGGTAAAATAAACAAAGTCTACAGAATAAATGAAAAGCAAGCTTGTGCAAAGTGCCATATATTCACAGGAACACTTGCGTGATTGTGGGAAGAGGGCTTCCTGATCAAACAATTTGACTGCTGCTTTAGCTGATGATTTAACATCTTTAATTCACCCATACTTGGTGAAAGCCAAGACACTGTTAATAAACTGGGGGGGGGGGGTTAAATTTTTTAAAATCTAGAATTGTTAAAAAAATTAAATAATGATGGTTTATAAATCACCAAATTAGGGAGAGCAATACTGAGTTTAAACCTTTTTTAAAAAAAAAAATTGCTTCCTATTTTCTACTTATTTACTAGTTCTGCCCAGCATCCTGTTTCCTACTATGGCCAACCTGAAGCCCTGGAAGGTCCACAGATTTCACTTGTTGTTGTCCTGCAATGCCTGATATTCAGAGATATATCACCTCTGATCATAGAGGTCAAATTTAGCTGTTATGGCAAATAGTTATTAATAAACTTACAGAATCCAGGGTGATTGTTGGAATAGCAATCAAGGGATTTCTGAGGGTGGAAACACAAGATCGTTGTAAATATGAAGTTGATAGATAAATGTGTAGTTGATAAAGGTGGAAACACAAGATTATTTTAAATATTCAGTTGATTGAACCTGGACTTGGATGTCCTTGGATGACCTTGGGTCATTCTCTAGTCTCCAAGCCTTAATTCCACATCTATAAAATGGTGACATTAATAGACCACAGAGAACTGTTTTACTGTGGGCATGCAGCATACAAGAATCTGTGTTGGACAAGTCTAGATAGAAACTATACATTCAGATGGCATATGTACATGTAAGTAATCCTACTATAGAAACAGGAGCAGTGATTTGCCTTGGGAAAGCAGGCTAGAATAACCACCCTTCTGGTTATGTGCCCTCAGTGACCACTCTGCCTTAAACATAAGCTGGTTGGAGGGAGGGGCAGGGAGGAGCCTTTTTATCACCTTGCTTTGCCATATACTTGTGTGAGTCTTATTACTTAATTGCTAGAGCAAACAGTAAGGGATCTGTCCTTTTACAGGCCAGTCAAATATGAATCATGTATATTTCTTTCACTTCAGAGCAAACCATCAGAATAGCTTTTGCTGCTGAGTAAGCAGTTTGAAGTTTGTTTTCCCACAGCATATTGTACTTTATGGACTAAAAAAGGCGTGTGAGAAATAGCAATGGCCAATTTTTCCATTCCTTAAACATGTTCCACGTCAGCTGATTACTCAAGGGATTTTAAGGCAGACTCAAATGAAAACGTTGGCTTATGTATGCATTTTTAAAGCATTGCTGTGCTATATTAAGATGCTGGATTTTCACTTCCTCTGACTTTATCCAGCACACATCCTTCCTTACATTTAAATTGCCATGCAGCGATAATGGCCCTCTGTGCTTTTCTAGTTCTTTGTATTTGAATATCACAGGGCTTCTTACTCATGTTAACATTTGTTGTTACGTATTTATGTTGATCAAAGGCCATTGGAAACTGGTCCCAGACTGACACATTCCCTGCAACTGGAGAGTGTTCTCCATATTATATTATTCCCCAATTTACTAGCATTTACTAGCACAATCCATTCCACTGTAAAGCCTTTCTGTTAAGCTTGCTGTTGGATGAAACGTAAAGCCACCATCTAGAAAACAGCAAAGGAAGAAAAGTGACACCTTTCATTGGGGGAGGTTTGTGTGGCTTCATTTACCAAGTATCTTGGATGCTGTCCAAAAATATCTGCTTAAGCATGAGTGGAGATGATCTGGAGTACTCGGTACATGAAGTTACACTAATAAAAGGGCATGGGGCCCTTTAAGTGATGCTGAATGAAGAGGACTCGGCTCTCAGCTCTCCCTTTTAAACACCGTGTGAGCAGCGAGCCTGCCGCAGCCAGTAGACAAGGAAGACTCAGCTGTCGGCACTCACTTTTAAATGCCGCTCAAGCCACAAGTGGTGTGCCCACTCACAGCCGAGTCTACTGGCTGTGGGCAGGGGAGCTGCCTGAATGGGGCAGAGCTCAGTAATGAGGGGGCATGGCCCTGAAATGCCCCGCCGTAACTGTACACCTGATTGGTAGTCTTAATTTTGGTGTTGTTTCTTGAAGTAAGGAAGCAGAGTGCTCCAAATAATAAATTGCTGACACAGGAGGGCAGGTTAAAGGCAGAAAGAAGCAGAGTTGTGTACAGTAAGGCTGAAAGAGAGCAATTTTTTATCTGGCTAGCAGTCAGAGCTGTAACAAGGGTAAGGCCTCAGGTACACAAAGCTGAGGGGTGCAGAAAAACCATAACATCACTAAAATAAACATTTGATTATTATTTCTCTTGTTATTTATGTATTTACCTTTTTATGAAAAAACTACTATGAATGTGTGGAGAGTGCAATTTTATATTCTTGCCCTGGGCCAAAATGAACTAGCGATGGCTCTGCTGGCAGTGGGCCAGGGGTCCCCAACTTTGTGAAACTTGTGGGCACTTTTGGAATTTTGAGAAGAAGGTAGTGAGTGCCACAACAAAATGGCTGCCACTAGAGCCCTCCTCCAGCACTGAAGTGAACAGGGATCTGTAACATTCAGCTCCTGTATGCTGGCAGACAGAATGTGGTTTCGGGGTTGGCACAACCAGATAGAAATGCTCCAGATGCTAGTTAAAGTCCCCAGCTCCGGAATTTAGGGACCAAAGGTTGGCAAGCCATTCCCAGAACCTGTGTCATAACACAATAATTAGCCTTTAACATAAATCATTTTGAGGTTTCTTGCTATTTGGTATAGTAGTTAAGTGTGCGGACTGGGAGAACCAGGTTTGATTCCCCACTCCTCCACTTGCACCTGCTGGATGACCTTGGGCAAGTTTTGGCACAGCTGTTTTTGAAAAAGAGCAGTTTCTGCCAGAGCCCCGCCGATCTCACAGGGTGGCTGTTGTGGGGAGGGGAAGGAAAAGGAGTTTGCAAGCTGCCCTAAGACTCCCTTGCAGTTTTGTACAACTCTTGTGTTCATAACTTGTAGGAGTCTGCTTGCTTCCAAACTACTTCTACATTTTTTTTCTCGTGATGAATTGATTGTGTGGATGGTTTGACATGAGCACAGATAGCTCTACACAGTCCATTTGCTTTTGGGTGGCATCCAAAATCATTGTCTGTGTTTCTGATGAACAGCTATTCTGAATGGTTTTACAACAAGTAAAATTTGAACCCAGGATGAAAATAAATGGGATCACTAGGTTGTGAGAATAGACCCTAATGTAACTACTTTTTTTAGAATTTGTCTTTTGACATGATGTCTTCATTGCCTTTTGAAAAAGAATTCTTGGGAAATATTGAAAAAAGCCTGTTTATTACAAAGCCTGTTTGTTACAAGGAGGAGGGATCATAGGTTTTGCTGAGGGCAGCTATCTGCCCTTCCCTGACTGATGAACAGGGAGGCAAGATTAGAGACCATTCGATTACTGATGAAGCTATTAATGCAGAGTGATGGTATCTTGAATTTAGGCCAGAATGCAGTCTATCTGAATATCACTGGCAGCTTGCCAGACTTAAGGGAGATGTTAACAGTCCTCATCAATAAGAGAAAGAGGCATTTCCAAGCTGGCTTTCAACAGTGCTGAAAAGTATGGCTGAGGTCACCATTCTACTGAATGTAATGGCTGGAACATTGAAAAGTGTCTTCTGTGCAATTGTTTGACAGTAAAGGATGGTAGAGAATTGGGTCCGATCACACACAGCATTAGCCACGCGATAGGCATGAATGCCAGCTGGATTTTAAGGGCACAATCACACGAAAACATCTGGCAAGCGTCCCACACCAGTTGGCAACCCTTATTGCCCTGCCAAAGAAGCGGAGTTAAAAGATACCAGCGAAAGTGCAGTATTTTCCAGAAAACGCAGGGCATGGGCGGGCATTGGATCGTGAAAGCGCTGGTATCCCATCGCATCCAGTGCCTATCTGCATCCCGTCTCACCCGGATGTTTTTTTTAAGCCTCCGTGGTATGCACACAAACGCAGACCTGCGCATGCACACAAACACAGTACTGCTGAACTTTGTGATGCTTCACCATCACTGTGTTATTGGCGGCTGACAGCCTGAGCATGGAGCCTCGCAATTCCATCTGATCGCAATACCGCGCTTCATTTTGCTCCAGCACAAAAAGTCTCACTTCCCCCCCTGGATTACCTTGCTCGTGTGACCGGGCTCAATTTATTCTCCTATATGTTGACTCTGTGTTATGGATCCTTAAGAACCAAAATAATAAGATATGTACCATCTAAACAAAGGCTTCCCCTTGTTGGCCAGCCAGCAAGCTTTGGTATTGGAACCACAATCTCAGTATATTGTTTTATTTTTTAAGAATTTTGTAATTTCTGCATTATACAGTAGATCTTACAAGTGGGAGACTTGCAAGGACTTGCAGGTGGTATCTTTTTTCTCTTCCTCTATTGTTTTTTTCTCTCCCATCCCTGGCAGCCCACCCCCATAGCTTTCCCCATTTTCCTTCTTCCTTTTCACCTTCCCACCTTCCCACCCACCAGCCAACATACCTGTATCTGCCCCCTCTTCACTTTTCCTCCTTCACTTCCCCCTGCCAGCCTCTATCCAGGAAAACCATGGCCAAGAGGCACAGTTACTTTGACATACCAAGGCCTATTCTTGGATATATTCAAAGTTGAATAGCACCGCAGCCAACCCCCAGTCTCCTGCTGCCCCTGTTCTTCCAACCAGTTCTAGTGCTGCAGTTCTGCCATTTTGAATGTCATGCACATTAAGAACATAAGAACATAAGAGAAGCCAATGTTGGATCAGGCCAGTGGCCCATCCAGTCCAACACTCTGTCACCCAGTGGCCAAAAACACCAGATGCCCTCAGAAGGTCCAGCAGTGGGGGCAGGACACTAGAAGCCCTCCCACTGTTGCCCCCCCTTCAAGCACATTCCATTCCATATGTATGTGATAAAAGGTCAGTAATGCTGGGGAATACCAAGTCCCCCAAGTCCTGGTTGCTGTGTTCTCTACAGACCCTAGATAGTGACATGCAGGGTGAAATATTCACAGCAACATGATATTGCTTGAACACCACAGATATCCCTTCATAAATTTTGTTATAGCTTTGCTATACAGAAATCCAGAAATGGGAAGAGAAAAATTCCCCACTTCAGTTTTCACGCTACTACAGGTAACTGGCTTTTTTTTGGTCTGTCAATTGCTTATGACTACATTAATTAAAAATTTCTGATTTCAGGAATTCAGCTGGAGATATTAGGAAACACCCCCCTAATATTTTATTCCACATGCTGAAAAATGTGAAATAAGGAGTGTTATACATTTACTGTATTTAGATTTATAGCCAATCCCGTTAAAGGTGACAAGGCCAATGGGTCTCTGTCATCTTGAAGGTTCATGATTGAAGCGAAATTGATAAATGGACTCAGATAGCAAAAGAAAGGCAGGATGTTAAAACAGCTGCATGAAATATGTATTTGATTCAAAGCTTTAGTGTTTCAAATTGTGCCACAGAAAAATTGCGGTATGACTTGGTATTTACCATGCCAGGGTAAAGGCAAGCTCTAACTAATTGTTAGATTTAAGTTATAAGTAAGTACTCAAGGATGAAATCCTATATGCAGTTTCCTGGAAGTAAGACTTATTGAATACAATGGGATTTACTTCTTAGTAAGCATGCATACAATTGTGGTAGAATATATGCAAAGCAGATGCAGCCCTCCATTTCCCCTACTGCTGCCCTCGCTAAACAAATTGTCTGCTTCTGTTGTAAATAAATTTTATGTGGTCTGTTAAAGCTTTTGAATAACTTCAAACAATAAAATTGACAGCCAAATTCATGTTGCAAGCTATTAACAGTTTAAGTGGCAGCATTGTTCACAGAAACATCTAGCTAATGTACTAGTTTTTTCTGGTCCTTTACCACTTTTCCTTCCATTGTCAGTTGTGTGGGGTTTTTTTTTTTACTCTTTTGCTTAAGGTAGTCATCCACAAGGGAGAGAAATTGAAGAGTATGACCAAATTGAGGCTGTTCCTCCCCCTTAGAGTCAAACTAGATGTAATGATGAAAGGATACTATGTCTAGAAGATGCTGAATTCCTATGTCTTTCTTTCAACTTTTTATCCCACTTCCTCCAAAGAGGTCAAGGTAGCATACCTGGTTCTCTGTTCCTCCATTTTATCCTCAGAACAGTCTTGCAAAGTAGGTCTGACAGAGTCACACAATGTGACATTTCTGGCTGATTGAGGATTTGAACCCCAATTTCCCTAGTCCTAGCCTGACATTATTATATAACTCTGGCTCTTCCCTCTTATGCCTCCCCCAGCCAATCTCTTGTTATTATTTGGTAGATGTCTGGGTAAAACTTCAAGGAGGAAAGCGTTGGTGGGGGAAGGGTTCAGATCTCTCTGGTCAGTCCCATCCATGTCAGTGGACCTTACCCTACTTTATTCAAAACTGGCATGATATGCATTGTAACATGAGTCATGGCACAAATTGGCCTTCAGTTTGTGTACTGTAGTTGGGCACACTGCTAATCCAGTGATACTCCTCCACTGAGGATAAGAAGTTAGCCACTATATAGAAAGGCTAAATAGGGTGTTTTACTGTAGGGATTTGCAAGTTTATATAGTGTCATTGTTTTGTGTTTTAGTACTTTTAGCCTGTTGGCATTTCTTATCCTTCTTGAATACCTGGAAAGAGCAGGGTATAGATACTTAACTAAACAAGTGTGGAGCATGGTGGTTCAACACCAATCCCTGTCTGGGTCAACAGGCCATGATTCTGGGCAGAACCAAGCCATACAGTTGGAGTAATGAAATTGCAGCCACCTGGCTATGATCATAGCATCATCCTTTTCTTTAATAAGGAACAACTAAAATTATTTTAAAAGCATTTGCTCCTTATCTTCTTGAATTACACAATGAGGGTTCCAGAACATCAACATCCTAGACAAATCAGGACTCGATAAATTGGAAGTTCACTCCAGAATGTATTGTTGCATAATTGCTCTACTATATTAATTTTAAAATTCTGCTAACCGAGTGTATAGGGAAGTGGATGAGCAGATGATAAGAGATAGACATACCTTGTTCTCTCCACAATCTGGTGTACTGTGTCTGAACATGGAGATTCCAGTCTTCTATATTATGATCAGTATCTACTGATAAACCTGTTCGCCATGACTTCCTTTGTCAGCGTACTCCAAAAGTGAATTAGGTAGTACATGAAGAACCGCTTGCTTTTGTTTGTCCTCAGCCTACTGTCAATAAGCTTTATTGGGTGATCCAGGATTGCAATACTTCAAGATAAAATAATTTGTCTGGGAAACAGAGCATGAGAGAGGGCTTTCCCACCTCCCCTCTGCCACTGCAGCTCTCCGGCCAACCCCCCTGAAATCACAGCCCTGGTGAGGGTCAGTAGAGATGTGTGGGTCAGTAGAGATGTGTGTGATCGCAGCCACTGACATATTTCTGTAACCCAAGGGACAGGTGGCGTACGATCAACAGTCAAGTATTTCGCTGTTTGGAAAGATGGTGAAAATAACATCATCTCTCATGGGTGGATACCTTTTGTTTCATAAATTTGTTTTGCTTGTCTCAGTCTAATGTGGGTCAGAATCAGAGTTTCAAGGAATTGTATCATTGGAAAATTCCAGTGCACTGAAGTGTTTCAGCTCAGTGGCATCACAGCACAGTTAACCTTAGTTACTCTTTTCCATGTTTTCAGTTTTGGGAGTTCTGAATGATGGTTGTGGTGGTTCCTGTTCTCTGGACCAGACATCCTCCAGCTGTAACCGTTAAGTAGCTGAGGTGCTCTGAGAATCGGTCTGTGCTTGGGAATTGTTATATGTCTGATTGGTTTCGTTTTTAATTGTGCCAAATTGGATTAGATCTGTGGCTGTATATTTGCAATCTGAAAATGTTATTTTCTCCTCGCTTGCAGCTTTCCTCCTAGAATTTGCAGTACATGTGGAACTGGAGATAAAGTTGTTTCTCCCATGCTTTCTGAGGGTTGTTGACCTACTTTTTTCAGTAATTGATAAGTGATGTCCTGACAAGACTCCATCATGGCAAAAAAGGAAGGACACATCCAACCCACAAAGGGGCCCAGCTCTTTCTGCCCCAAAAGAGGAAAAGCCAACTGTCCACAGCTTCAAAGGGGAAACAGTTACACAAGCCCCTGCTTTGGCACATGTGGGAACTTGGAAATTTCATGGCCATCCCAGGTCTCTGCCTGGTGAGGCCCCTCTCTTCCATATTCCCATGTAACCTATTTCTCTCTGGGTATTTCCACTGCTACCAACTAATCTCAGAGATTATCTCCTGCTAGGGGACTAGTACTTTAGCACTCTAATACTTCATAGCCCCTGAAAGGCTCCATCTCATTTCTGTATCTCTCACTTTGTAATGCAGGGACTAGCATGCTTTCTTGTGCACTCTAGGGATGAAGGGATTGACTGCTGCCAGTTCTGGGTTGGGAAATACCTGGAGATTTTGGGGGTGGAGCCTGAGGAGGGCAGGTTTTGGGAAAGCGAGGGACTTCAGTGGGGTATAATGCCAGGGTCCACCTTCCAGAGCAGCCATTTTCTCCAGGTGAACTGATCTCTGTCACCCGGAGATCAGTTGTAATCCCAGGAGATTTCCAGCTACCATCTGGAGATTAGCAACCCTAAGTACTGCTCCTGCTCCTTCCTAATGGACCTAATGTGGGTACAGGGGTCAGACTGCCAGCATGCAAAATATAAAGAAGTTTAACAAGAAACTAAAAAGAGAACACATGGGCTATATATGTGGTCTGTATATGCAGCAAACGTGAGCAAGTATTCGATGAAAAGCAATAAAACTAAAATTGAAAAGCAACAGAACTAACACTGAACATGCTCTAAAGATGGTTAAAATAAGGATAGGCTATTTATTCTTGAAGTTGCAAGTTTCAGAAATGATCCACTGCCGTAGTTTCATAGTGTGGAGTTCCTACCCTTTGTTCAGCAACACGTGTTCATGGCTGCCATTGTAATAGAGCTCTGGTGTGAGATAGCAAAAACGAACACAAAGAAAGGGGGGGATGTTTATTTAAAAGGGGGGGTTTTACACTAGGGGAAGGAATTTATAACATGTAACCAAAGACTGGTGTGTTTTGCTGGACATTTAAAAAATATTTATAGTTTGATTAAAGTTTTTGGAACATAATTTTAGCTTTTTAAAATTGACAGTGATAATTCATATGTAACTCACTCAGAGCTCTTCTTCCTCATGCTCAGGGACTTTATAACCTCTCCTTTATAACCATGTGAATGATCTCCCTTCTCCCCGTCATGAAAGGAAGATGTGGTCTTTCTCTTGTGGCCTATTCCTTATGTACTTGTTAGCCTCTAAAAGGCATATTCCTTGTATACCTGTTAGTTTTTAAAAGACATACACAGAGTGCAGACTTGATTATTGTAAACTTTAATATGAATTCTGAGATGTAAGATACTTCTCACTGCAGCTTCTAATATGAACATATGACACTGCCTTGTATTGAATTAGACCACTGGTCTGTCTAACTCTGTACTGTCTACTCTTACTCTCCAGGGTTTTCAAGCAGAGAAAGTTCTCTCCCAGCATTTGAGGTCCTTTAATGGAGAATGCCAGAGATTGAACTTCAGACCTGCTGTATGCTACTACTATGTCCAGGCCCCATCCCATGGTCTTTTCTTTTTACTGTTTTCTGGAACCTTCTCTGTGTTGCATGTCTTGCGTCTCTCTTTGGGCTATTTCTCTCTGCATGTCATTTCATGGACCTGCCTACTTTCCTCACCAATTAAGCTGTAAAATGTCCTTGTGACAAGTCTGAACAAATGCCCTTGTGCTTCCATTAAGTCCCCTCCTTAATGGAATTACTTAAGTTGTGCCCACATATACTTAAAGTGGAGTTACTTCAGTATCCGTGTCTTATTTTAATTTCCTGTTCCTATAATATCAACTGTATTTTAGTGGGGTTAGCCTATCTATATTACTTTTTTACTCACTGGCTAGTAAAGTACTTATACATAAAGACATGTATGCTACGACTTCACTGAGTGAAGTCCAAAGCCTTCCTCCAACTTAACTGTCTCTTTTGTATAATAGAAAAGCCCCTCTGGGACTCAGGAGCCTGTGGCTGCATCCTTGCACTTGCCTCTGAAGCCAGCCCACCTGCTCCCTTCCAGGGCAGTCTCACCTGTGACACACCTGGCCTGACCCACCCTGCCACTTGGGCATCTGATAGTCTTTCATGGCCCTTTTCCCTGACGGAGCAGCTCTGAGCTCTTCTGATGGCAAGTAAGTCCTGCCTCCCAGCTCAGCCTCTGCAGGTTCTAGACTTTGCCCTTCACTCTTCTGCTGGCTTGCTGGTGCAGGGTCATGACACTCCCTCTGAGGGAAAGTTGGCAAATTTTTAACTTTGATGTCAGAGTGCATCAGGTTCTCTCAAGAGAAGGAGGTATGTTCCAGGAAAAGGCTGGCTACACATCTTGCAAGATACCGCTTTCACTAAAAGAACTCCTGCCTCAGGTCAAGGTCTTAGACTACATGGTTCATTGAGTACATTACAAAGGCTATGACTCTGCTCTTAATTAAAGGGTAAAAAAACCCCAACTACCATACAAGAAAATGTGTCAGAGGCTAAAAGCAGACAGAGATTGAGGCATATTTGGATGCAGAAGGAAATTTGGTTTATAATTTGATATGAAGAAGTTTTCTTATATTAAAAGCTCATTCACACTCCATGCAAGGCCTTGTAGAAGAGGAAAAAACAGTTGTTAATACTTTCAAAATTCAATTTGCTAAAGTTTGGACCCAGGTTTGTGCATGTTGGATGCCAACACTTTTGGTTGCCGTAGGCAACCATTTTGAAAAGCAGCAGCATCAAAGTGGCTCCTTTGGCTCAGACAGTTATAGTGCAATCCTAAACAGAGTTATTCCCTTTTAAGTCAATGGACTTTGGTGGGTTTAGGAGGGTGTAATTCTGTTTAGGATTGCACTGTTAGCGTAAGATACGCATGAAACATTTCTGCTGTGAATATGCCTATTTCAAGTCACCATTATGGCAGTTGTACCACATTAGTATGACTAAATGATCTCTACCTGGATTTTAGCCTTTCTAGGTGGAGAAAACTATTATTTGGAGAAATTAAACACTTCATCCTCAGAGCTTTGGTGTAAAGGACATTGCCTAGAAATCAACAGACTAGAACAAATGTTCTTTCATGTTACTGTTTTCTGCAACACAAGGTATTGTGCATAGTCTGAAACCTTAGAACAATTTGAGGGTTGAGGGTGGAAGTATTTGAAGGGCTGTCACTTAGAGGAGGGAAGGGAGCTGTTCCTGTTGGCAGCAGAGGATAGCGCTCACAATCATGGTTTAAATTAAGGGTGGGAAGGTACCGGCTAGATATTAGATTAAGGGTGGGAAGGTACCGGCTAGATATTAGGAAAAACTTTTTTACAGTAAGAGTTGTTCACCAGTGGAATCATCTGTCTAGGGAGGTGATGAGCTCTTTAAGCAGCAGCTGGACAAACACTTGTCAGGGATGCTCTAGGCTGACCCTGCACTGAGCAAGGGGGTTGGGCTAGATGGCCTGTATGGCGCCTTTCAACTCTGTGATTCTGTGATCTGGATGGGGATGGGGATAAGTATCCAGCCATGTGTCAGCATGGAAACCTTCTGCCAGCAAGAGTAGACAACACTGAGCTAGATCTATCTATAGTATAAGGCAACTTCATGTGTTCATTTTGTGGCCTTGGCTGCAGGGTTCTTGACCATCTGAGCTGAGAATTTCTGTTTGCCTTGCAACTGTTCAAAGGAGCCCCTACAAGGGAAAACAAAAACATTTGGCACCCCTGATGTAGTCCACATTGAGTTTGATCTTGGCATATTTCTACCCAACTTCTCATATTTATTTTCTCATCTCTCTTAAAAAAAAAAAGTATATTGTTTCAGCAACTCTACCTTCTAGAATCTGTCTCTTCATTCCACATTAAACCTTGCATCATTTTAATATCAAACATTCAGCACCCATCACTGATCTACCTTAGCAGCTCTAAGTTCTTTCTATTTGACTGTGCTTTAAGATACATTGATAGAATAAAAGAAGGATTGTAATTAACTGCACTCTGACCAAGTTGATGGGGGGGAGAGGAGAAATGTGGAGAAAGAATGCACAGAAGAGACTACTTGAACAAGGACTCACAGTGCATCAATCTCAATACGTCTGGTGTATTTTGTGCAAATGAAAAGCATTTAAATGGTGTTGAAAATCTGGAAGCGCCATTTAATCACCCAAAGAGTGATTGACGCATGGAATTCACTACCACAGGAGGTGGCAGTGGCTACAAGCATGGGTGGCTTCAAGAGGGAATTGGATAAACATATGGAGCAGAGGTCCATCAGTGGGTATTATCCACAAGGTGTAGATACGAACTCTTGGTCTGGGGCAAGTGATGCTCTGTATTCTTGGTGCTTGGGGGGAGCAACAGTGGGAGAGCTTCTAATGCCCTGGCCCCACTTCTGGCCCTTCTGATGGCACCTGGTATTTTTGGCCACTGTGTGACAGAGTGTTGGACTGCATGGGCCATTGGCCTGATCTAACATTGGCTTCTCTAATGTTCTTATATTCTTATATAGAGTTACACTGATGTGAAGTCTGTCTGGGAGATGTACTGTGAACAGAAATAATAAAAGCTTGAATTTTTTATACTAGTGGAAGAAATGGACCTGATAATGATCGCTCTGTGACCATCTGCCTGTATTTATTTAATTCCCACTCTTCCTCCAAGAAGATCAGAGGAACATTTTTACATCAATGCAACCATACTTACTAGGCTAGGGAAAGTGATTCATAGCTGAACAGAGATGCAACCCCACCACTCTAGCCTCTACATTATACTGGCTCTATCATGTGAAGACTGATTCATATGTTATGAGAAGATTTTACCTCAGCGGTTTCACAGTGTACATGTATTTTGTGAATGCTTCTTCCCATGGGGTAGTGGCATGGGAAAAGCCACGAGAACTGGTAAGTTACCAGAGGTAGTAAACACCTGCTATTGCCCTATAAAGATTAATTCTTAGGAAAACATTTACAATTGGAAGTTGACCAATGTATGATTTGAAAAATTAACCTGGAAATTAGCCCTAATAATACTTTAGGTGAATACCTCAGCTGAACAAATGTAAAGGGGAGATGATCTACCTTCTTAGAAGTGAAATAGATCAGGAAGAGATAAGCCTGAAGAAAAAGGTGAAACACGGCAATGAATTGGAGCAACTGAGAATCAAGTAGAGAAAATCCTATCAACTGTGGAATAGGCTCTCAAGGGAAATTGTGGAAATCCCAGCTCTGGAGTGATTTAAAACCTCCTCTGTACAAAGCACCAGAGACCAATTCTACATTGGTGGGTATATGATGTAATAGGTTTTTCCATCACTACTTTCCTGTGATTCAATAAACAATCAATCTTTGAAGAGATAATCCTGTTACTCAGCAATTCCAGGTAAATAAGCAGAAGAGGGTGTTCACCAGGGACTGATACACTGCACAGCAAGAATATGTCTGCAGTTCCATTATTGCATTTTCAACACATCACTGTTCGTGTTAGTACATAAGTTGTAATTTCTAAGCTACTTCATTTTTTTAGTAGCTATAAGGCTGAGTCTCACTTTTTGTGGCAGTTCTATTTGTCACAAATCCATCTTTCTTTGCAGTGATGGAGAGTGTGAAAGGGAGAGATGTGTCTCCAAACACAAAAGCTGGAGAGCTGGAATTGGCCACAGCTGTTCAGTGCATTGCTTCTGCTTGTTAGTATTGCTTTCATATTTAAGAGTGTTCACTGTAACAGATATTAGTGTACATGCAGTAAGAACAACTATGTGAAACAGCCTTTACAAATTTCATAGTATTGTCTTGGAGCTACTTCTGGTATTACTGAAGCATGGTTTCTTCCATGCTCTTTGGTAAAGCTGGAAGTTCAAGGCCATGCCCTTCCCACAACAGCCTTGTTCTGGTTCCTGGAAGTTGCAGTGCTGAAACAGGAGAGAGCTACAGCATAGAATCCTCCCATTTAATCCTGGGCATCTGATGTTAGTGGTGTTGAAAGAAGTGATTTCTATCCCCACTAAATATGTCAACAGGAGCCTTTTGAGTGCATGGGTATGGAGACTGCAGTACACAAGAATATAAGAGAAGCCAATGTTGGATCAGGCCAGTGGCCCATCCAGTCCAGTGGCCCATCCAGTGGCCCACTCTGTCACACAGTGGCCAAAAAACAGTACCTTTGGAATTGTTTCTACTGTCTGTATATGTTTGCGGTTCTCTATAGGGTTGAACACAGTGGGTTGGATCCAGTCCAAATTGGCAATTTCCTCCAATTCCTCGCACCCCGATGCTGTTCCTTACGGTCCGCTATCCCCTCAAAGCAACATTTCATAAAGACCAGTGGGTTGCAGTAGGTGGGGGAAAGCTGTTAAGTTCTGCTCAGCAACTGCAAGAGTTAGACTGGATCCAGCCCACCATTTGTATACCATTCTTATACCATCATGTTGATAATGTTTTTGTTTTTTAAAAGTCGTGCAACAATTGTACAGTGCTAAGAATGACTACACTGTTACACACAGATGCACTCATGTAACTTCTGCTGATTTCAGTGGGACCTAAACCATGCATAAGTGAGAATAGGGCAGCAGCTAGAAGAACATGTGTAAGCCAGCATTGTGCAGTAGTAAGAACATTGTTTTGTGGTGCTGTAGGGGACAGACAGCCCAGTTGTATGCCCCGTGTGTATGAGACAGTGCCAGCATAGAAGATAGGTGTCATATGCTCTTTCTCCCCAGAGGGGGAGGAAAACCACTCAAGAAGTCCTAACCCCAAGGAACTGAGGACATAGCAACAACACTGAACTCCGTAGCAACATCACTGAAGTTCCTGTGTGTGTTCTATGACAGGAGACCAGAGAAGCGTACCCCATGCCACAAACCCAATCCCTGAAATATGTGCATCTTGGCTTGGGTTTATGTATTGTATAGGATAGTTGTCAGACTAGGACCTGGGAGATCCAGCTTTGAATCCCTGCTTTGCCATCGAAGCTTGCTGGAGGACCTTCAGCCGGTCACTCAGTCTCAGCCTAATGTTTCTCAGAGAGTTGTTGTGATGATACAGTGGAGAAGAAGAAAACAATATGAGCTGCTTTGGGGAGAAAGGCAGGGTATAAGGCTGTGGTCACACGTCCATTTTGATCGGGTTTCACCACTGTTCCCTATTGCATTTAAAATTGCTGATCAGATAGCCACATCCATTTCCCGTACCGAAGTGGGCTCACTCACACAATCTTCCCAGTTTCCTACTGAGTTTTCCAACACCTGGAAAATCAAGTACTTTTCAGATATTTGCTCTGTGAATCTGCAGTTTCACTGATCTGGACAACCATATCTCGCTATGATTGCAATTAGGTTTCCTGAACATCCTTCTCGCAATGAATTCCCCCCCCCCCCCAGCTTCCACCGTTGTGCACATGAGCAGTCCTGCGCTGAATATATTAAATGCATAAATGTTCAAGCGCACATATAGACTCCAGCACTTGGTTGTACGTCAGCAGTTCATCTTGTCCACTGTTTTGGGGGGGGGGGGGGTGCAAAAACAAGGGAGTACGGCGAGTCCAAGTGGGAGTGGTGATTCGGCCATGTGCATATGTGCATGCACAAAGCAAAATTTTAAAAAACTTGAGCAGCTATCTGGACAGTTCCTGGAGTCTCATTGTGCAATGCAAGCAGTTTGGGGAGGGATGTGTGATGATCCCAGCCCACAAAAAAATATCCCCGATCAATTCTATTGTGGGAACAAATCGTGATAAGCTTGCTGTGTGACCACAGCCTAAATGATGTAAATAAATAAATTATATGCTAAGGGGGCTTTTGGGTGGTATCCCCATTCTCTGTTTTTTGTAGGGTATGTGAACATGTCCTGTTCCACAGAGCCTCTGCTGAGGGCTGTGGAGCTGGCAGGTCTTTGGTAGATTGTGGTGCATTTTAGGTTGTTTAGGTTTACTCTGCACATTCTTGGGACTATTTCTTGGTATTGATTTTATTGTTATATGGCAACTTAATGTCCATTTGTAGGCTGCCTTAAGCTTTCAGAGAAAGGGTGGGTATGAATATTTTAATAAATAAAAATAAGCTGGGTAGGTGTGGTAAGACACAGACAGAAGGTAGTTGTTTTTCACTGTCACTGACTTAAATAGAAATGTTTATACTTATGCCGCTTCTTTTTACAGTGTAACATTACACAGGCCCTGGGTTGAGCGTGCTTAAGATACTGACTTATAATGCTAACCAGAGCTGCACCATTCTGTTGAAGAGCATAACTAGGTTTAGGATGGCACTCTAAGTCTCACTTCTAGGGTTGCCAGGTCTCCTGTTATGGCAACCCCCCTCTGGTAAGCCTCCTGTCTCTTGTAGCCAATCAGCTGGCCGGCAGGGGGAAAAAACTGAAAAACTTGCCATTGGTGTGACAGCATGATGTCATTTATGAGGTAAATCCAAAAATGATATCATGCCATTCTAGGATTCAGCAGTAATGCTATGGTTTTACCATAGAGTTTCCGCTGAATCCTAGAGGGGCATGTTGTCACTTCCAAGTTTGCCCTGGATATGAAGCCATAGTGCCAATGTCCCCTCCCATCTTCCTACCCACACAGTCTCCCACCAGCTGCCACCCTGCTCATTCCACCTTCCCCACCAGCAAGTGCACTTTTCTGTACCTCTGAGTTACATTGGCATGGGACTTAGTTGCCACCCTAAGTACTCCTAGGGTGACCTTCAGATTATTTTGTTTGTAGTTCACTCATCTTGCAGGGTTTTTTTTAGATTAAATATGGATTATAAAGCATTTTGGTACACTGAAATGGATGCAATAGACACAAACCCTGATCCAGTTGTTGTTGTGAGCAGCTAGTTATGTGTAACAATTAATGGCCCATATGTGGATGAGCATGATTCTGTTCACATAAACAAAATGCATTCCAGCAAGTTCACTGGGTCTGAAATGAGTATCATAACTTGTATTCAGTTGTGCATTTGCAAAATAGCACTGCTTATTTTCACAAATATTTTTGCCAAATCAGGGTAATGGTGAATAATAATAAAAATATCATTGTGGGTGTCTTCACCAAGTATCCATAATTTTAAAAATAAACAGGCTATCAGTAGCATGTGTTTGACTAGATAGACTGTTTGCAATTATAAGCAATAAATCAACATACAAACCATGTGAAAAGTTGCTGTAAATGTGGAAAAATAATACAGATTAGTTTCATGTCTTTTTGATCTTAAATTTGGTATTTAAACAACACAAAGCAAACGTGCTATGTGCTGAGATTTCATTGCTTTTTCTCCTCCAGAATATTTTCCTTTGCTTTTGGAAGTGATTGTATTATCTCCAACTGCTTGTAAATCTTGTTACCAAAGTAATATACTTGGTACTGTCTGTTCCTGCATGGACCTGGAAGGATTGTGGAAAATTACTAGCATACTGCCACTGCTATGGCTAACTGCAGCCAGATATGCTAAGGAGGAGAGAGTCCATTTAGATTAATCTTGATTCCCCCCCCCCCCCACTTTGGAGAAAAGATAAACTTGAACAGTAATCATATCTTACAGAAAATTAGGCTTTATTAGCACGAGTCAGTTTTTCCTGCTTGGTGCCTGCATTCCTCTATGGCTCAGTCCGTTGCAGAAGCACAGTCTGCATTTATGGTCAAGAGAAAGGGCTGCCACAGCTGCAGGGTGCACATTTGTGTCAGCTGCAAGGTGCACAGGAAAGGACCCTTGAAGAAAATGCAAGATGTTAATTTGTTTGCATATAAATCTTCAATAGCAAGGAATGTTCTTCATGGTGAAGTGGGTACGTTAAATGGAACTTGGAAGCCATCAGTATGTGCTGGACACAATCCAGTGTGGTATCTGCACATCTGATTTTTACCACTGTCCCACAGAACCCCCAAGTTGCCTTCTAAATCCAAGAGTTTTAAAAAGGGATTGTGGAGTGGATGTGTGAGTTTAAGGGTCTGTTTGAATGTCACTTTCTCTCCAAGATTGGAAGCAGCCTTGAGTTTATGTCATCTTGCTCAAATTCACCCCTTTCTTCCCCTATGCTCCTCACTACATGTGAACCAGGAGACCCACAGTTTCTTGAATGAGGAATTTGTCTTGACCGCCTAAAGATTAAACCCTCCAAAAGAGATTACATGTAGGATCTCTCAGTTCTGGAATTTACCTGTCCCTGCAGTGAGGACAGTAGGGGATGGACATGAGGGATTAAGACAGAGCCTAACAGATCTTTATGCAAAGGAAAATTTAGAAGGAAAAGGCATATAGGCTTGGCCCTAGCTGCCCTTTAAGCAAAGCTGTGTGTACCCAGAGAAACTCAGTTCTGAACCTGGTTTAAATTATACAGTCTGGGGACATGTCAATAACTTGCTCTAATTCTGCACAATTTATTCTGCATGTTGCCTGGTTTATTGTGCTTTTGTTAGTTGTAGGAGAGGAAAGGACACTGAAGTCCCTTCCTCAGTCATAAATAATATTATTCAGGTATTTCCCTGCCTTTATTTCAGCAAGTGTTGCTCACACCTGAAAACTTAATTTTGTTGGGGGGGGTTTAGGGGAAGCTGAGATTCTCAGGATTCCCCTGTGCTGCAATGGAGCACTCACACAAACATACTTCTCCCTTTACTCAGCTGCCATAATTTAAATTGCAGTTTGGGCAAGTTCAGTGAAGACAGCTGATGAGAGGAACACTTAAAAAAAAACCCTAGGTGTATGTATGTACGTACGTACGTGTGTGTGTGTACACACACACACACACACACACATACATACATAGGTGGTGCTCTGAATTACTGCCAGTGTTAGCAAGCAAAGCAAGAGGCAACCCCTCATTAGATGGGAGAGCCGATCACAAGGGACTGTTCTTATTTAATCCTGTAAAAACAAAGTTTCCACCCTGGGAAGGAAATCTCTCTGAGGTTTCCCTGGTAAGAGTTTTGTTTTCCTTTCAGAAGGCTTCACCCATTATGTGTGTGTGTGTTTAAAGCAGGTAAGATACTTTTCACATTTCCCATATTTAGGGGGCATATGGAAAGGTCTAGAAAGCTGTTTGTGTTCAGGTGACTTACTGGTGGCCCCATTTTTATCCTATGGAATTCCAGAAGAATTGCAAGCCTTTGCTTTATAAAGGACATGTTTATAAGAACATAAGAGAAGCCAATGTTGGATCAGGCCAGTGGCCCATGCAGTCCAACACTCTGAAATACAGTGGCCAAAAACACCATGTGCCATCAGGAGGTCCACCAGTGGGGCCAGGACACTAGAAGCCCTCCCACTGTTGCCCTCCCCAAGCACCAAGAATACAGTGCATCACTTGCCCCAGACTGTAGCCACCACCACCTCCTGTGGCAGTGAATTCCATGTGTTAATCTCTCTTTGGGTGAAGAAGTACTTTCTTTTATCTGTTCTAACCCAAATGCTCAGCAGTTCATGGAGTGCCCACAAGTTCTTGTATTATGAGAAAGGGAGAAAAGTACTTCTTTCTCTACCTGCTCTATCCCATGCATAATCTGATAAACCTCAACCTGGGAAGCCCTCAGCCGTCGTTTCTCCAAGCTAAAGAGCCCCAAGCGTTTCATCCTTTCTTCATAGGGAAAGTGTTGCAACCCTTTTATCATTCTAGTTGCTCTTTTCTGCAGTTTTTCCAGTGCTATAATATCTTTTTTGAGGCGTGGCGACCAGAACTGTACACAATACTCCAAATGAGGTCACACCATCGATTTATACAGGGGCATTATATGTATTATATTATACAGTTGTCATGATACCTTTAACTGTTGTTCCCAAAGAATCCTGGGAATTCTTAGAATGAACATGAGTGCATATACAGACACAATTCCTAGAGTTCCCTAGGAAAAGAAGGGAGAGTACAGACAGAAGTTTTTTTGCACTTCGTTTATCACTTGGAAGGATGCTGCAAAATTTACCAAAGCGCCAGCAGGTCTCCCTAAAAGAGATTCCTAGCCTGGGAAGCCCTGTGGAGACTAATTCTGGCAGCCAGTCACAGTACATCCATGTGCTTCACCTCACATACAATATTATTTTTCTTCCACAAACCATTTCCTTCAGATTTTAGTTCCAGGAACCCCGTCCTCTCCCTTCCTTGAGACTTAAAGGGAATAGCTTTTCTTCCTTAGCGTTTTGCTGATGCTACAGAGGCGGTTCGTCCTCTGACTGCTTCTGCTAATACAGAGAGCAAGGTCCCTGTGGAATCCACCTTCCCCATGCACTCCTCCAGAGTCTTTGCCAGCAGGGTATGGAGGACATGAAGCTGCTTTATTTTAAGTCAGACTATTAGTCTTTCAAGGTTGTTACTGCCTATTATGACTGGCAGCAGCTCTCCAGGTACAGTTGAAGGCAGAAGTGTTCCTTCCATCATCTTTCCGCTGTAGATACCCGGTACTGAACCTGGGATCTTTTGCTTACAAGTCAGTCCATTGGTCTATCAATGTTGATACTGTCTATTATGTCAGGTGCAGCTGAAGGCATTGGTGTTCCTTCCATCACCTTTCAACTGGAGATACTGGGGACTGAACCTAGGGTCTTCTGCTTACAAGGCAGATACTGTACCCCTGAGCCACAGCCCCTCCCTGTTGGATTATCCTATATGTTTTGGTATACACTTAAGTTTCTAACAGTATTAAGAGTTAAGGGTGCTTATAAAGCAATAAAATGATTTAAAAGCAAAGAACCACCTTTTCTAGAAAAGAGAAAAAAATAGGGAATGTTCTTCTTGGAGGATAGGGGGGAGACACACAAAGCTGATGAAAGTCCCATCTCAGTGGTCAAATGGTCCTGCTGCTGCCTTTATGGAGGCTGCAATGTGCCCACTGGATATAAACTTTAGTACTGTAGTATAGTTTTTACTCCTGCCTTTCCTCCAAGGAGCTCAGGGCAATTTATATGGTTCTCACTTCCCCAAGGTCACTACCAAGTTTCATGGCCAAGTTGGGATTTGAACCCAATTCTTAGTCTTAACATTCCAACTACTATACCACACTGGCAGACTCCACACCAGCTTACTACCTAAAACCAGCAGGTACCATCTCTGTATTTTTCTTTCATAAGGACACCTAAGAGTATGAGCAGTGAATGGAGACTGATCGACAGAGACTTGCCGGTCCTGGCCAATCTGGCCATGAGGCAAACCCAAATACACATTGGAGACAGTGGCAGAAGAGTTCTGTGTAACGAGGAGGGCACACTGCTGCCTCTGGCGACTGGCTTCTTTTCTGAAGTTCCTGAATCTCAATTTGTAGATCGGTGGAATGGCAAAACATCAGCTGCATTCTGCCAACCATCATTGTCATGTGATTCTTTTCCCCACAGAAGGTTCCCATTGAGACCTGCAGCAGTCGCTGGCTGACAGATTCCCCTTACTGGACTCTAATAACAATGTGGTCAAACCCACCCAATGCCGCTTCTGGGTGATCCAACCCCATGCTGTTCCCATTAGGTCTTTTGAGAGGAACCACGTGCCCTGCCCCTGGAGTATGGGATATCTGACATGGGAGGGAACCACACAGTTTGGCTTTTCCATATAGTCCTCTCTACTGGTGGAGTATGAGTCCAAACCATTGCAAAGCAGTACTCATGCCACAGCAATAATAGATTAATCAGGGTTTGTTGGTGGTGGTATGGCACTGGAGGGATTATCAGAGTGGAGAAGTGGGTGCAGGTCTCTGTCAGGTAGAAAAAGAGGAAATGAACCTCATGGCAGTAAGAATTTGAGGAGGAATGTCTTTGGCATTTCATCCAGAATAGAAAATTAATATCCTACAGTACTGAATTGCAGGGCCATAATCTCTGTTCTCTTCTGGAACTGCCAGAAGAAATTCTGTTGGCTGCCCCTGCAGAGGGGTACAATTCTCCATCATTGTAACTTGCATTCTGGTGAAGCCTGAATTAATTTTTTTTTTAAATCCAGGATTGGCTTAGAACAAGAAAACGAATCAGCTGTCAGACTCAATTATTCTCTATAAAAACAAGAATTGGCAAGAGTCTGCAGGGTTTTGTGCATTAACTTATTTTTAATTACTATAAGGAGTTTTTCCCTTGCTCTGCATGTATTATTTCACTTGCTTTTATATAGAAATTCAGGGCACTTTGATAAATGATTGGAAAAATTGTCTGAGCTTCTTTAAGTGCTTCTTTGCCTCCACATTTTTGGCCAGAATAATCACCATCATCATAACTAGTTTTTAACTTCTTCCAGCTACTGAATGCAGTGCAGGACTCCCAGAAAAGTGGTATAGGGCAGGGGGGTTAACAATGCAATTCTATCCAGTCTAAACTCATCAATCTCAGTGGACTTAGACCTGAATAGCTCTGCATGGGATTTCAGTGGAAGAGAGCAAACTTAAACAGATCTACTTAGAATCCTACTCAGATGATGCACATACTGAGGGGGGAGGACAATGGCACAGAGTGGGGATGGCCTGATCAGACCATCCCAACGTCATGAGAACGCACTGGAGCAATCAGACAGGAGAAAGTCCATTCATGGCCCATTGCAACCCATTTACTACCAGATTTTCCCCGGTGTCTTTTAACTCTGCTTCTGCAGCGGAGCAGAACAGGTTGCCGACGGCTATGGGATGCTTCTCAGGTGTTGTTGTCTGATCGCTCCCTTTAAATCTGCCCAGCATTCACACCTATGTCGGGTCTAATTGTGCATATGATTGCAGCCTTGGTTGTTCTCCTTTGTACTTTTGCAAAGTCCTTTTTCAGATACGGGGACCAGAACTGTACACAGTATTCCAAATGAGACCATTTTATACAGATCTATACAGGGGCATTACAATATCAGCCGTTTTATTCTCAACCCCTTTCCTAATAATCTCTAACACAGAGTTTGTTTTTTTACCACTACAGCACACTGGGTTGACATTTTCATTGAGCTATCCACTACAATCCCAAGATCGTCCCACCCCCCTCAGTCTCAGCAAGTTCAGACCCCATTAGCCTATACTTGAAGCTGGATTTTTTTGTCCCAGACTCCGGTCACGCACCGTGTGACCACAGTACCAATGTGCATCACCTTACACTTAGCAACATTGAACTTCATTTGCCACATTGTCACCCATTCACCCAGTTTGTGGAGGTTCTCTTGGAGCTCTTCACAGTCAGCCTTGGTTTTCACCCTCCTAAATAATTTGGTGGCATCTGCAAACTTGGCCACTACACTACTCACCCCTAGTTCTAAATCACTGATGAATGAATTAAATAGTACCAGCCCCAAATATTGGTCCTTGTGGGACCCCACTGCTTACTTCCCTCCATTGTGAGAACTGTCCATTGATTCCTACTCTTTGCTTCCTGTCATTTAACCAGTTTTTAATCCATAAGAGAACCAGTCCTCTTATCCCATGACTGCTAGCTTATCCTTCCACAGCCAATGAAATGATCTCACCAACCATCAGTCTTTTCTAGTGGCTTATGAAAACTAGCTGTGTTCACTGTTGTTCCAAGGAATTCAGAAGATGTCACTCCCAAACCATTCTTTTCCTGGGCTTTCCCATTTCTAATCCCAATGCACCCACCCCAATAGCACTCACCCCAACAACAGCTCAGCAGGAATTAGAGGTTCTTCATCCTGGTGGGGGTACCTGCCACACTGGCCAGCATCTTGTTAGAACTCCCTTGGATCAGCTGTGGCCTTTGTCACTGGTGGGGTAACATTGGCAGGGAGTTGTGTCAGAACCACAGTTTTAGTGTTATGCCGAAGTGCAACTATGTGTGACCAAAAAGTTATAGAGAGCTACTCAGTGCAGTGGTGCTGTGGGTACGTTTTGCAGCTGAGAACAAATAAGAAGAAGAAGAAGAAGAGATTGGATTTATATCCCGCCCTTCACTCACTTAAGAGTCTCAGAGCGGCTTACAAACTCCTTTCCCCTCCCCTCCCCACAACAGACACCCTGTGAGGTAGGTGGGGCTGAGAGAACTCTTTCCCAAGCTGTCCTTGAGGGAACAGCTGGTACAGAGCTATGGCTTGCCCAAGGTCATCCAGCCAGGTGCAAGTGGAGGTGTGGGGAATCAAACCCGGTTCTCCCAGATTAGAGTCCGCGCACTTAACCACTACACCAGACTGGCTCTCTTGGGATTCTGCCCTTCTGAAGTGTGCCAAATATTTCCACTAGTACTGTGTTGCCTATTTATGTGTTTCTAGTTTAGATGAGTGTTGTTAATGCGGAAAAAATAGTCTCTGTGTTGAACTACAGTTAAGAATTCCACTTGCAGCTGACTGAGAAGGAACAGGGATTCTAACACTGGTGGAGAATCATTCTTTCCATAGATTTCTACAAATCTATGAATGTTCCCCTGTGTTCAGTGAACCCTTACTCCTAAGGAAGAGTGCACAGGATTGCTGCCTACAGACACTTTTCCATGAGTAAGCCTGGTTGAATAAAATTGGACTTACTTCCAGGTAGACCTGTTTAGACTATCTCCCTTAATGTGCTGTCTCCTCCAACTAGTGCTGTTTCCTCCAGTTGTTTCAACACATGTTCACAATAAAAAGTACTGTTTTAACATAGCGTACTTGATTATTGTCTACTCCCAGGTAACCCATTTGGACTTATTTTCCATTGCACTACAGACTTTTAGTAACACTGTTCCCGGTTTCCCCTCTCTCTCCTTGTTGCCATTTGTCTTTTTATCAGAGTAAAAAGCAAGCCTACTATAGAAGCGTACATGACTATATACAATTCTGTTTAGTCTTCTTTCATGAGAACTAAAATTGTACACTTTTCAGTACCTAAAAAAAGAGCTCGGGGCAACAGAAGGCAAGGTCTTCACTTGTTCTCAGCATCATAAAGGTCAAGGCAGCAGAGATCAGAAGACTGCTGTGCTTCCATAAAAGGCCCCACAATTCCCAGGAGTATCAGGGACTCTGAGCTGTAGCATCAGGATGAAGAAGGAAAACAAGCTGTCCGTTTAGCTCCCTCCCCACAGAATTACCCTTCCAGGATTATTAACCTGACCGAAGGAAATACCAAAAAAAATCTGGAAGTGGGGGTGCAGCCTGAAAGTCTAAATTCACTTCTGGAAGTTTCTAGACCAGGTTTGGAGAATACTTTCCCATAGGAAACCTTGGATGTACTGGACCTTTAGTATTTCACCCAGTCACGACCTGCTGTTACTTTAGAATGGTTGCATTTCCAAATGAACACTGCCTTCCTGTGCTTTTTTTCTGGTGCAGTTGTGTAGGTAAGAAACTGGTGAGTGGTTCGAGCTGCAGTCAAGGGGGGTGGGTGTTTGAAGTGTAGAGTCAATAATCCATCCCAATAGAATGACTAAGACACCAGTCAGTCTTTGTGTTCAGTGCCTAGCTCCCGTTAAAGCTTACTCAAGGTTAAGTAGGTTTATCTAGTCACAGCATTTTTCTAAAGTGTTTCTATTTAAACAGTGTGCAAAAATGTATATTTTTTAAAATCACATACACTGTAAAAATAATAATAATAAACAAGAATAACTGCATCATGAATGAAATGAGAAGAGATTCTCAACTATATTCTTTTTCAAAAGTGTTTTCCTGCTACCTTAAAAGCTCTAGGAAGGAACATTGTGACTCTCCTTAGGAATATTTGCAGACCCTTAAGGGGCAGGGGGAAGGCTTTTTCCAAGATCATTGGATTTTATGTATTTATGAGGTAGTCAGGGATGCCAGCCTCCAGGTTGGACCTGGGGAGCCCCCAGAATTACAGCTCCTCTCCAGACTACAGAGATCAGTTCCCCTGGAGGAAATGGATGCTTTGGAGGGTGGACTATATGGCATTATATCCCACTGAGGTCCCTGTCCTTCCCAGGTACCACCCCCAAATCTCCAGGAACTTCCCAACCTGGATCTGTCAACCTTAATCCCCCCACCCCACATCCCCTGCTCGTGGCTGAGGAGACCTGACAACCCTAAGCATGTTGGGGGAAAGGGCCAGTCTGTTACTATCAGGGCCATCTGGGCAGTGAGAGAGATGGCAAAGCGTAGTGACTGAGAGATGACATTATGAACTGGAGAATCCCTGGCTTGAATCTCATGGGCTGTGAACTCACTAGGCTCCTCTTGGGGAAGTAACTTTCTGTCTCAAGCCTCAACTTTCCACCTGCAATATGGGGCTAATAAAAGCAACAGGGTTTTGCAAGGATTAGTGAGATAATAGATATGAAGCCCATGGAACACTCCAACATACTACAGAAATGCAAGTATCAATTTGAACATATGAACCTGTGTCATGCCTTGTCAAACTATGGGTCAGTTACCATCTACCCTTCTAGCAAGGGCTCTCCAGGGTCTCAAAAAGAGAGAGGCTGAAAATACCAGGGACTGAGTGTCGGGTGTTTTGCATGCAAAGCCTTTGCTCTATCACCAAGACACAACTCTTTACCTTGAATAAGCAACAGGCATGGCAATAGCAGCTTTGCCAAAGTGGAACACCAAGTTGTTACTTCAAGAGTTTCTCAGGATCCTGCACCAAAAGCTATTTGGAACCCAAGAGCATCTAAGTCTTCCTTTAAGTCTCTTTCTAGAAGTGTGGGTACAAAGCCCACTTAAATGATTCCATTTAAGATCCTTTTTGTTTTATAGCAGTTTATAGCAGTTGCCCTTTTGAATTCCAGCTGGTTTAATTTGCAGGATGCTGATATTCCAGAAGTCCTGCTAACTCACATGGCAATGCTTTGGGTGTTTTGTGCCTCGCATCTTTTGCTTGGTGGAAAGTTTATTGTGGGATTCAGTGAGACTTATTGGGAGTAGTACAGCACACAGGGTACTGCAAACATTGTGATTATACAGTGTGTTTGTTGCTGTGCCATCAAAAACACTGCAGCAGTTCCTGCATCAATGAACCTGTAGCAAATGTTATAGGAAATGTCACAGAGTTTAATAAACCTGTTCTAAAGCGCTATTGTACTTCAGTGTTCTCTGAGATCAGTAGCTGGTATTGGAGGATTGAGATTAAAGCACAGCTACAAGTACCTACAGTTGATCAGGGAAGGTCAGAAACTGAGAGTTATAGTATGCATTATTTATTTATCCAAAATTTGGCTATACCGCCTGTCCACAAAGGCTCCTCCAAAGAAAGCTGAAAGGAATTGTAGACCCATTGAGAAATGGAGGCCTGATTAAATGGAGCTTTTGGGGGGGGGGGGCTTTGTGATTTACATGGGGCTACTTTTTCCACTGTGGATCAGTGAAAGACCATCTAGTTTGCATGCAGAAGATCTCAGGCTTAGTCCCCAGCATCTCTAGGAAAAAGGTCCAGGCAGTAGGAAATGTGAAAGACCTCTAGCTGAGTCTCTGAAGAGTTACTGTCAGTCACAATAGACAATACTGAACTTGATGGACCAGTGGTCTGATTCAGTATGAGGTGGCTTCATGTGTGTTCATTTGTGTGTGTTCATATTCTGGCTCTAAAGCCTAAGTGCATGTTGTGCTGTCCCAGGTAGGTTCCATCCAGACTCTGGCTGCGGCCACACGGGCCTTAAATGCGGGAGGAAGGGCAATTTCCTCCCGCATTTAAAGGGACCAGTCCCGTGCTGAAGCGGGATCCAATGCGGGTTCCTCCGCATTTTCAGACCCCGGGAAAATCAAGTATTTTCCTGGGTGCTGCGGGAGGAACCCGCATTGGAGGTATCTGGACAGCCCTCTCTCGCATGCATTGTGAGAGCAGGGCTATCCAGATAGCCCCGCCGGCCATTTTTTTTCACTCTTTTACACTTGGGCGCATGGCTATCCATGCGCCCAAGTATAAAAGAGTGAAAAAAAAAAACCACCCTGACTTACCCTGGCGGATGGCGGGTCGGAGGCCGCCACCGCGGCTTCCAGCGCCTCCACCGCCTCAGCTAAAGTCTCTTCAGCGGCGGCGGCCGCCGCGACCGCCGCCACCCTTTCCGCCGCCGCGGCTTCCTCAGCTGCCCCCACTTCCGCCGCGGCCGCAGCCGCCTCCGCTACGGCCGCGGCCGCTATTCCCACCACGGCCGCCGATCCGGAGGCAGCAGGGGTTGGGATGTTTAGACATCCCAACCCGCTGTTGAAAAAAGCGGCCCCTTTAAATCCAGGAGCCCTCCCAGGTTTAAAGGGGCCGTGTGACCGCGGCCTCAGATACTGAGGTTCCTGGTTGCTGCCAAGAATCCTATGAGCAGAATAATAGACTCCTATTGTGCCTTCATATTTTTGAGTTCATAACCATAATCGCCATATTCTTATTTTGTGTTTAGATTTTCATAAAGCACTTTTCTTTCCTAAAGTGAATCCCACAATAAACCTACAATGTCATTCTTCTCTCTTCTGTTTTATCCTCACAACATTAACCCTGTGAATTAATGGAGGCTGAAAGGGAGTGTGACTGGCCCACAGTCCTCCAACAAGCTTCCATGGCATGGTGGGGGTTTGAACCTGGCCTAGCCTAACACTCTCTAACCACTGCACTATACTGCCTCCTATTACTACATGCCTTCTTAGCACATCACTGTTATATATGGAACACTTCTCCCTTGCTTCATTTCACTATTTTGTTATCATGTTGGACATATTTTAGAACCCTGCATAGTTTGCCTTTAAAAAATACAGGATATACACATTTGAAACTCTTTGATATTCAGTCAACCATGTACCAAGAAAGGGTATAACCCCCCATCCCATCTCTCCGTCTCTTGCTCAGCATGATTCAGTTAAAGTCAATGGAGCCGCACGGATGGATGGAGGAAGTAACTGGCCCAAACAACTCATTAGTTTTCATATACCTTCCATGTCCATCTGGCTCATTAAATTTCACTGCAGCCATAATATCCAAGCAGCCTGTAGAGGAGGAAAATGCCATTTTGGAAGCAAGAATAAAGGGGAAAGAAGCCACACCAACTGGTTAATTGCATAGCATGAGTGGAGAGTAATTTCGTCAGCCACATTCTGTATCTGTTGTTTGCATCCTGAAACTATTCTTTTGTCTTCCTAAATGGGTTACAGGTAAATGGAGAGTAGGGGAAATACAAAGGCATAGTCTGATATGTATCCCAAGTCTTGATAGGTAGGCTGAAGAGCACAGGAGATTAGATCCTTGCTCTGCCCTACTCTAAATCAATGTATTCCTGGAGAATGGTTCAGCACCTTTCTCTGGGTGCCAGCCTCCAGGATCCAGCAGGCTTGCCTAATTGGGCCATGATTTCACACCTCCTGAAAGCCACAGAGAAAACATCCTGTAAGAGCAAATGTTCAGTTCCCACACAGCAGATGCTCTTTGTGGAGATGGAGCCACATGATAGTGGCCAGATGTCCTTCATCCTGTGCTGGCCTTGCTTCCTGCTGAGTCCATTGCAGAATACATAGGAGTCCAGGCAACTCTGCTTGTTTTGTGTCCTATGTCAGAAAGATTTGTGAAGCCATCCCAGAGGTCATTGTGTCATCTTCATCCCAGATGAGCTTGTCATCCATCTATTTGTTTGCTTTAACCGTGGCAGGAAACTAAACAGGGTGAGAAATCCAGCTCCCTCCTGCTCATCTTTCTGATTAGTTTTGGTGAGAAGGTGAGACTCCATATGAGTCTGGATGTTCAGGATCCCCCCCCCCCTCCTTGGCATCCTCCTGTCCCTTCTATTTTCCATCTGTAGAAGCCATGAAGATGGAAGATTGAGACTGGGATGCAAGAAAACTTATCTTCCAACATACTCTTTATTCCTTTGGCACATATATGCGCGTGTGCATACCCCTCCAGCACCATATATTATGATAAGCATCTTAGTGCTGCTTAAGATTCCTTTATAAAAAATTCCACTGAGAATTTGTGCCTGGCCATTTAAGGGCAAAACAGTTCTTTTCTTCATGATCTATATTTGACTCTTCTTTTGAGATTCATGGACTACTTCCATTCCAACTCACAGCTGTTTGCTTGCCAAAACTGGCATTAAAAATTGAAAACGAGACTCCTGATTGAGTTGCAAGAGGCAGATCTACTTGTTGCTCTTAAATATTATTCTTCAGTGTGAGGGTGTGATGAAGTGGCAATCCCCTTTGGCACCACTTCGGCACCCTCCAGAGTTCTGCTTCCCTGGGAGAATCAGCCTCTCTGCTGACTCTGTTCGTGTCCCACAAATCCACACTCCCTTGAGGAGCCCATAGTATAGACTGGATCCTTGTTGACCAGCCATCTAGGGTGAGGTAAATCCCAACACTTCTTGAGGAAGTCCAGGAGAGCAGAGGCAGACTCCAGATGTTCAACCCCTGCTTGGCGGACATGAAATCAGATTTTGCATTGCAAGCCAGGTTGGTGGCAGACTGTATACCTAAATGAGAGGAGAGATAATTACCAGCTTAGTACCCTGCCGTTGTTATCCTTCATTCTACTTATCCACCGCAAAAACAAAAAGTCTTTGTTTTATTTCTCTTCTTATTTTATTTTTAAATGCATTCAGGGATCTTTTATGACCGTGGTACTGGTTGCAAAGGCTTAGTACTCTTTTTTTAAGGAGACATATTAATTAGTTTTATATTAGATATTTTAGTGATACAAGTTTAAGTGCTGTAATTTTGTTAGCCCCCTTCTGCATTCTCTTTGAAACGGGGGAAAAAATAAACTAAACATCTCTAGTTCATGCCCACAGGCATGGCAAAGGTTTGCCCTCATCTTCTGCATGACCCAAACAGTGATGCAATGTGTGATTCTTCAGAGTCACACTTCTGTTGTTTTTAGGATACTCCGCTAGCATACTGCAATTCTTTTGTATACTTGCTTCTAGGTGTACCTCATGATTGTTTCTGTTTTTACAGGTGGGGAATTGAGGGTTAAAGACTTGCTCCATCAAGTATCAAGTTCATAGCACTGGCAGCCACTGAATCACACTGAGTCTCACTTCCCTTTTTTTGTTTATTTATGCTTAATGGCATGTTCATAGCCCTGAAGCCATTGGCAGTGATTTTCTGGTCCACTGTGATGATCCAAAAAGCCAGCGGATAGGCAGAAGTGTCAGAGCCTCTCCACTTGCCACTGGTTTGGTGCTGTGATATCACAGATAAGTTGGAGAGTCCAGAGGCTGGACAAGTGGATGCAGTGTGGTCTAGGGAGACGTTAACATTAAATGGTATGCCACACAGCAACTATGCTGAATCTGGTCATTTCAGTACCTGTGGAAGAAGAGTGCTATATAAATGTAATAAATAAATGAGAGAGATTTCTAAGGCCAATGAACAATACTCATTAAATGAAACATTAGAAATAATGGCTGCAGGCAGTGATCTTCCAAATGGTCTCTTGGCGTAAATGCTAAGTGATTTGCTAGCACAAACAAGAGCTACTGAATATGTGTGTAGTTTTTAAAGTTCCAGTAGTGTACCAGACCCTTCTGTAATCTATTTTAATGTTGTTGAGATTTTTCATTCAGAAGCTAAACCTTATCTTTATGTTGCGGAAATGCACTAATGTTAGCTTTCCTCAGTTCTGGTTCCAATCCTCAAGAATGCTCTCTTTGAGAGGGAACATGGGCAGTTAATACACAACCCTGAAAATGAAGTTTTATGTTTCTGAAACATACGGTCCTTTATTTTATAAATAAGTGGAAAGGACTAGCATTTATTTTCCATCATTCGTTCCAAACTGTACCAGCACAATTGACAAAAAAAACCCCTATCTTCTGTGAAAAGATGCTTGTAATAGAAATGCAAGCAAACTATAAATTATTGTCAAGAAGTACTGAGAAATTCCTGGTGTGTTGTTTTTGCCTGCATTATAGAAGGCAGCCAATAAAAGGCTTGCTGATAAAAGAAAGGAAATAGGCAGGCAAGATAAGGTTTCCCAAAAAATCTCCAGGAAGGTGTATTCAGACTGGAGGACAGCCAACAGAACTGTGGTATTAGTTCACATTTCTGTGAGTACATTAGATGAGCTAGATTCATCCTGTGTGATGCTTTTGTTAGCATGAGGATACTTACTGATTGATTTTTATTAAAAAATGTATATGCATTTAAAACAGATCATCATTACAAGATTAATTTGAAATCTCTCTAAAACAATTAACAGTAACAAAATAATAATCTGCAATAAATCACTCAAATAACCACAAAGAATGGTAAGAATTAAAATTCCAAGATTTAGTTCCAAGGAGGGAACTAAAATCCACAGATCTCTATATCTAATAATAAAGTGGCTAGCCCCTCGGTGGGTGACATAAGCAGTAAAACGAGGCCATCCACAACAAGGCAGAGTTCTCTGCATATTTAGGGGGCACACCAGGTGATGCAGAAAAATATGACTTTGTAAAGTAGCCAAAGGGAAAGGGGGATCCAGAAAGGCCTGATGAGAACTGAATATGGCCCAAGAAGCACGAAATGTTGAAAACAGTTGAGAGAAGGGAGAGGGAATTTGGGAAACTGGTCCAACAGGGACAACTTTGTGAAGCATTTGCCCCTTCTTTGAAAAGTCCAGAGCCTGTTAGGGGCATGAGTGTTTGGTACCAGCCGGAGGGGGGGGGAGCCAAAGGGCCCTTGACCTTTGTCCATGTTTTGAGATGCACTAGCAAGAATAACGGCATAATGCAAACAGGTAGTGAGGCATCTTGTCCCCAGGGCATTGCTGCCAAGAGAGTAGGTTGGTTGACCACCAGACCATCAGTGAGGGTGAAGTATAGCTGTAGGCATCTGGACCAAGCCATCACCATTCACCACAGTGATTTGAGTTCTGATCCAACCTGAAGACCATCTAAGAAGGAGGGTAGTGAGCCCTCATCTCGCTTCTTTCTCCTTATATTTTTATGTTTTTGATTTGCTTGTTGTATTATTGTTTAACTTCTGCCGCTACATAAAATACATAAATAGCTGTTAATTGGGGGGGGGGGGAATAGGAGGAGGGAGAATTAGTTGCTCAAGCCCTGATGGTTTATAGAAATCAGGGGAGGAGGATATACAAGACATTAACCCCTCCCGTACTTTTCTGTGGGTCCCCAGCTTGTATATTTACCCGTATTTTTCGCTCCATAAGACGCACCTGACCATAAGACGCACCTAGCTCTGCTTGGTGCTGTGGCTTGGGAAAGGTGAGGGAGGTTTAAGACGCACACACTTCCCCCCCCCCACTTTTTTTGGGAGAAAAAGTGAGTCTTATGGAGCAAAAAATACGGTATATATCTCATCCAGCACACCATCCATCAAGTGAGTGATCTTTAGCATTGGATGAGTGACCAAATACCTGTGCTGGTTTAAGAGACAGTTTGCTAGAAGCTAGGGCTGTTTGGGGGCGTCTTTATACTCTCACCCAGGTAGAAGACTGTTGCCAGAGCTGCCCAGGGAGGTCTGACTTGTTCCCTGCTCAGTGGTATTCAGGCACAACCTTAAAATGGTTTTGCTTTGAAAGGCTTTGGCATTTGAAAGGCTGCTGATATTTTGTGTACTGGAACTCTGTTTCCTTTTTATCTTCTGGCCAGTCCTTTGTTTGTTTGGGGGTTTTGGGGAGATTTGTTTTATACTGTCTTATCTTGTGTGCTGTTTTAAACTTGTTGTAAGCTGCCCTGTGGGTCTACTTTGGATGGAAAGGCAGAAGCATAAATGCTTTTTTTGACAAATAATAAATAAAATACTTCAGGGAGCTGCTCATATTCTTCTTGAGTGTCTCAGTTCAGGAGGACAGGCAATCTCTGTTGCCATGGGATGTCCAGGGAGGCCTTGCAAGCCAAGGCTGTGTCAACTCATTGCAGTTGTGCTGTTGCCCAAGTGACCTTCACTTCCAGTCACCACATGCTGCACAGAAGTTGTGAAGATGCAGTGTGTGGCTGAGCAGCATGCATGCTAGAGGCTGTGTGGAACAGCTGTCAGGGTGCATTCTTTATGCCCTAGTGAATAGCATCTGTGCAAGCCTAAGTTTGGTATTGCTAATTTTTCAGCACTGTTCGAATTAACCCTCCTTGTCGGCTAGCCCTTGAGTCGAATGGCCCTTGAGGAAATGTGCTGACCTTGTGATATTGTGAACCCCAGAGTGGGAACCTACTTGGTTTTACTAGGGAATGGTTATGATCCTGGGAAAAAATTCTTTTTTTTCTGATTGCAAATCTTTGGGAGGGAGGAAGTAGCAGGTGGATATACCATGCACAGCTAATCACTTAAGGAAACAAAACTAACAAAGTTCTGAAAGCTGCAGCAGCAGCCTTTTAACACCAGTTAAATCAAGGGATAAATGAATCAGAGCACTGTTGGGTGGAATCAGACTGATGCATAGAGCCTACAGGGTGCCTTCTGAGGGCTTCTGCCACCTGAAAGAGGAGGATAGTCATTTGGGATTAGCCTCCAGGTTGGGCACAGGCAGCTGGTCCTGCTGCAATCAGGTGCCATTAGTTGCAAGTGGAAATAAAAGATTCTCATTTGAAGACGAGAAAAAGGAAAGAGAGACTTCTGCTCAGTGTCACTTTCCCTCATCAAAACTAAGATGCAGAGTGCTGGTTTCTAGAGCTGTATTTTAGAATGTGTTGTATTCTGGAGCTCAAGGAATGCACTGTATTCTGGAGTTCAAAGAACAGATGGAAGGCGAAAGCAGTGCCAGAGTTTGCCATTCCAAGATGAGCTCCTCTTCCTTCATTATAATGCAAGTCAGGAGGGCTGTATTTATTAGTGCTGTCAAACCACAGCTTCTCAGAGGCTGTCTGGTACACCTAGCAGGGAGAGAAATGTGTTTAAAAAGAGGTCAGCCGTGTCAATTTCAGCCCACTGCAAAGGACCACGCTGCATCAGAAGTGTTGCCTCAGCGTTCCTCTCATGGAAAGATCAATACTCCCCTTCCCATTGCCCCATCCTGTTAATGGAACTGATGTGATCCTTGTGCATTTCCTGTTCACTCTTGGATTGACTGATGGGAACCAGAGAAGCACCAGGTGTGTCCTGGATGAAAAAGTGCCTCATCACTCTTCTGCTGTGAGCCTAAATGGCTGTGAACCTGAGCATGGTAATTAGATGGTGCCAAAAAGCAGATGTTGTCCTTTGTGTCTTCACTCACACACACACACACACACACACACACACACACACACACTATAAGGAGTTTAGTGACTGTGAAGGTAAGGGCTTTGAAAAAGCAGGTTAAGGTTTTATATCTCTGTTTACATAATCCTAGCAATAAATACAATACAGGGCCAGGAGTACATCCCAACTGGGTGATGGAGCAGTAGCAATTCTGGTCATTGCAGTAGTTGTCTGTGAAGAAAACAGAGCCCATTTTTCACAGAACTCCTACTTTCCTTAAGTCAGCCCTCTGAATATTTGGGAGCAGGGCTATTTTTGGGCAGGCACCCGCAGTAACAGAGTTCCAGCTGGCTTCTGAGTTGGCCACTCCCAGCAGGAACTCATTAGCATAACTGGCCACACCCAACAGCAGAAACTCAATAGGACTGGCTACGTTAGGGGTATGTGTCCTAACATGCAAATTAATTCCTGCTACAAAAAAAGCCCTGGGTTTTGACAACAAACAAGGTAAACAGAATAAGAAGCAAAAGGTGGGTGTGGCTGGATGACCACTCTTCTGGTAACATGGGGGTGAGGCTTAATATGCTAATAAGCTGTGCAGTCAGTGGTGTGGCCTAATATGCTAATGAGTTTCTGCTGTTGGGTGTGGCCTATTATGCTAATGAGTTCCTGTTGGACTTTTTCTACAAAAAAAGCCCTGTTTGGGAGACAAAAGATGGTATCTTGATCAGCTTATGGCTGAAAGACTAGGAAAGTTGTCCTTTGTTGCATCACATTTTAGTAAGGTTGAATTCAGAAGTCATGGAGACGTTATGATTACTGAGGATCCATTCAGAAGTCCCAGTCCAGCAAAGGTTTTGGTAACTGCCAGGTTTGCATGCTCCCTCCTCCTTCTATCCTCTTTCTACAGCAGGCTAAGATGAAGTATGAATGCAGGCACCTTATTTATTTACTGAAAATATTTGTTGACCATCTTTCCCCTCACAGTGGGTCAGAGGCTGTCTGCAGGGGTAGTAAGCATTTGCTAACTGAGGTGTGTTTCTGTCCCAGAAAATATTATTCTTAACCACTGGTCAATCCTGGTAATCCACAGATATGTTTATTTTCCCACTAATTAATTAATTGATTGATTTCTCATCTGTCAGATCCAGAGCTCTGCAAAGGTAGCCCACCAGATCATTTAAAAAATGATGCATTAAAAACATTGTGGAAAACAACCGCTCACAAGTTAATATGAGAAACTTTTAAGTCATTCTCTCGTGAAGTCTCCTGAAGGCCATCGGTCTCTGATCCATCCATTTATCATATAAGACTGAATGCATGATTGCACTGCTAAGGTTTCCTTGAGGAAATACCTTTTCATTTTCCCATGGGATACTTTTCATGTTCTTTGTCATGTGCGACACTGCTGCTAAGTGGATAATGATGGTGATGATATTTAGGATTTATATCAAGGGAAGGAAAATTCTTCTGGCTAGTGCCAGAGACCAAAACTTCTGTTGTCCAACTGAGACTCCATAAAGATGTGGCACTTCAGGCAAAGGGATGTTGTTTGTATATTAATATTGCCCTGTAACACATGTAGGAAGAACCCCCCCCCCAAAAAAAATGGCAAGGTATCCACAGGGGCTGTAGCACCCACAACCCTGAGAGCCAGTAGACAGCCAATGTGGCACATGTCTGGAAAGGAAAAGTTTGGGGGGAAAGATGGAGGAAGGAGCACAGGAAACTGCCATGTAGGGATGCTGCCACCAGCATGCATGCCTCTGCATTCACAACAACAGTGAAAGCAGGGTTGTAGCCAGAAAATTTTGGGTGGTGGGGCACTGGGAAATCTAGAGGGGTGGGGGAGCCGGGGGGGGGGGGAGAGAGAGAGTTCCCATTGGCAGGCAGGTGAAAAAGAGAACGGCCTTTCCTTACTTGCTGGCATGACTCCCACAGTAGGGGTTGTGGGGCATGGCCCATGAGTGAGGGAGCACTGCTCCTAAATGCCCCCACTGTGGCTACAGGCCTGGGTGAAAGCAAAGTGAGTTTGTGGCTGAATCAGAGTGATTGACTAAGGACTCCGTATGCCAGTCAGTGGCTGAGATGAGATCTGGAGCTGTGATATCCCAAATCATAGTTGCTTAGCCAGCTCATGATTTACAGCGCTCCTTCTAAGGCTGAGGACAGACTGGCAGTCTTGGCCTCTCTGCCTCCTCTTCAAAAGCGGAGGCAAAGCGGCCGTTCAGACAGCCGCATCTGCCCCGAGGAGGCGGCCCGGACGCATTGCGTCCGGCGCCGTGCTCCTCCCGCAGCAGCCGAGCACCACTTCAAAGTGGTGCTCGGCTGCTGCGGCGCGTGTTCCACCCACCGGAGCGGGTGTGAACGCGCGCTGGGAGGGGGAGCCACGTGGCGTCCGCACGCTGCCGTAGGAAGCTGCCCACAGTCTGAACGCTGCGGGTGGCTTCCTTCCGGCGGCGTGCGAACGCCGCACTGCGGGGGAAATTCCCCCCACCTTAGTCTGCCGCACCGTGGAGGCGCGGCAGACTGCCAGTCTGTCTTCAGCCTAAATCACAGCTAGCAAAACCATCTAACAGATGACTATAGCTGGAGCTGCCTGATATTAAGCTCCATCTAGTCCGGCACTGCCTCAATCACCAGGGACAGATTTCCAAGTCTCACTCCGAGGCATTTCCCAGCCCTCATTTAATTGCAGTTCACTTGGAGCCCATTCTTTGAAGCTTTAGGCACCAGATAAAAACTTATTCATTTGACTAGGCCTTTTGCTGATTGTGTGGATTATGCACCATCTTTATACTGTTTTCCCTCTATGCACCCAGCTTTTGGGTAGTTTTGTTGACTTAACTGTTTTAATGGATACTTGTTCGTTAATGCTATTAAATTGTTTTAATTTATTTGACATACAGTTGGTTTAAGTGATTTTTAACCTGATTTTAAGCTGCTGATTGACTTCCTCGTTGATTCTGATTTATTGATTGTATTGAGGTCTATGCTTTGTTTTATTGGTTTCAATATATTTTAATGTTTTATACCTGTCTGTTGTGAAGTACTTTGGCCTCCTTTTTTCTTTGAGGAGCCTCTAACAATGCTTAAATAAAAAGGAAGGTACCACGGACAGAACTTAGAAACTTCTGCATGCGAAACAATACCACTAACCTACTGCCATCCAAATAGAGTGCTGGCATAGATCAAAATGGGGAAAGTGCTGGTGAAATAGGCCCTTGAGTACTCCGCACTAAGAAAATGAAAACTCTGTACCAAGATAGTCACAATAGTTAACCAAAAGAAGTTGAATTAATTCTATTGTCTGTATAAATTATACACATTAGGCAAATTTCCATGGTTTCTTCCATTTTGCATAATGTTATTCTGCAAGTTTCTACATACTTTATTCATTTTATTACTTCCAGTCATAGGAAGGGCCCTGGATTCAGGCTCAGTCCTAAAGCCCTGCCTTTGATTGTTAACCACCGTCATTGCACCCAAATGTACTTTCAAGCATATCTTCAGAGACCAAAGGGCTAGGATCTTGCTCTTTAAATGAAAGCTGTGATTCTCAGGAAGCTTGCTTCTTTGTGCCCTTTCTATGGACCATTGGAATTGTGGCACACACTAGAGCTGCCAGTGTGAGCTTAGGAAATTCCTGGTGCTTTGGGGGCAGTGCATGGGGAGGGCAGAGGTTGGGGAGGGGAGGGATTTCAGTGGGAATGTGATGCCATAGAATCCATCCTCCAAATCCACCTGCCATTTCCTCCAGGGAAACTGATACCTGTAGTCTGGAGATCAGTTGAAATTCTGGGGAAAACTCCAGGTCCCACCAGGAAGCTGGCAATCCTAGTAACACAGAGAGTCCTGCTGGCGATAGTATAATGTTACATTATTCACAGTGCAGCCAGAGTAGATAAAGATTAGGGTTGCCACCCATCCATAATTTTTATGGGCTATTCATATTTCCAGAGCTCTAGCCATAGTAAATATGAGACTTGTTATAGATGGAAATTGTCCATTATTTTCCATGGAGACAGCATTGTGTGCCTGAACAAAGGTCAGAGTTCTTGCCTTCAACTTTAGAAAGGACGTGACTTAGGGGAGAAAGGGATTCCTGAGAGCAGGAGAGAGCAGTCACATGGAGATTGTAAAATACGAAAGGGAGCGAATGTCTATATCTGTGAAAATACAATGTAGACATTCTTTTCTGATCTCTGCACAGAAAGCTGCAGTTGCTTTTCAGAGTAATAAAGCCCCTTTGCTGCTGCCATTAGTGGTCTTTTCCACAATTCAGTATTTACTATTTTTTTTTAAAAAATTGCTAGATGTCCAGGCATATTGATGGTCTCAATAAAACCTGTGATGTTGTGCTCATTTAATACCACTGACACAGTGAATTGCGATTTTTCATAATATGCCTAGTTAAAAGGTCATGCAAACACTTTTGGAGAGGGATTTCAAGGGCTGGATTCTCATTTTCTGTGCCTGTTTTGGATACTGCCCAGCTGTTGAGTAGTTGTGACTATGTATGCGCATGTGCATTTGTTATAACATTTATATCCCGCTGTTCCTCATGGCTCAAGCAGTGACTTCTCTGCAAGGATAGACAGCTCTATCAACCCAGTCTAGTTTGAGAAAGTCAGCATTTTCCAGAGCGAGTTGTAGGTTGAGTGCCTCATTTTAAAATGATCTTTGTTTATTTTTCTGTGGTGCTAAAATGGCAGCAACACCCTTGTGTCCAATATAATTTGGAAAGTACCGTGGGAATAATTTAAACATTTAAAGGCCATGCATCGACCTAGCCTCATAAAGCCCTTCACGTGTCAGCAGACACTTTTACAACTTAATGTATGATCAGAGAGCTGTGAAGCATCATTTCAATTCTGTTGTATTCAGGAAAGCTATTTCCTTCCTTTTTTCTTTTTTTCCTCTTTCTTACCGTGTATTAGCATACTGGTCTTTGGGATCTCTTTTTGTGCTGTTGCCTCTGTGGCTTTTCAGTTGCACACCCAGGCAGCCTCTTCCCTCACCGCTATTAAATTCTGAGAAGCTTTTCTTGTTAAAAGAAAAAAATCCAAACAAACTCCCAGTCCCTCTTGTAGCTACAGCAGAAATTAAAGATGTATTCTTTTGTAAAATATTAAAATAAATACATCCTCCAAAGCAAAAGCTGCAGAACTTCTCTAGCACACACAGCGAAATACAATATTTACATTCTTGAGAAAAATCTGTTTAGAAGCTCCCTGATGATATTTGCATGATGATTTTCCTCCCCTATGCATTGGGATAGATAAGATCAACATGGAAAAAAAGAAAGAAAGAAAACATTAAGCAGATGTTTTAATTAAAAGTTTCACTGCTGTGTCATATTGCTAATTCCACGTGAGTTCTCCATGATTTTTATTACCAAGGAACAAAGAAATGTAGAAGAGAGTTTGCAAGAATGATTTCAATTTTTTTAATATGTTTTAATTTCATCCTGTTGATAAAGGGTTATCGAGCTTTCAAAAATGCAGAAAAGAGTCCAGTAGCACCTTAAAGATTAATAAAATTTGTTGCAGGGTATTGGTTAGTCTTTTCTACTGCTGCAGACAGACTAACATGGCTCCCTATCTTAAGCTTTCAAACTGTTTATTATTCTGGTGACCCTTAAGAGGGTAGAAACCCAGGGTATACATTTTATTCAATAAATAAAATAAAGGATCCCTGTCCAAAGTAAACTTTCTATGCAGGTTGCTCTCTTAAAGTGGAATTAGAATTAAAAATGTGATCTTAAGGAATAAGCTCCAGTGAATAGACCTCAGTAGGATTTTGAGTAGACCTCAATAACATAGGATGGCAAATATACCTTCCTAAGTCCTTTGAAGTCAGTTGACTTAAAATGGTATACCTTGGATTGCACTGCAAGTTTCCTAATTCAGAATGAAGTATTATTTTTAAAAAACCCTTCCGGCCTAGAGGCCTTGGTTCAAAAATAATGTCCAACCACAGTGTAGTAGTAGGTGAGTACATCTGTGCCCTATGTAATCAGATCTTGAAAGCTAAGCCGGGTAGCCCTGGTTAGTGCTTGGATGGGAGACCACCAAGGAAGTGCTACACAGGGTCAGGCAATGGCAAACCACCTCTGCAAGTCTCTTGCCTTGACAGTCCCATGAGGGGCTGCCATAAGTTGGGTGGAACTTGACAGCACTCTCCACTATCAAGTACATCCCTGCTGGATCAGAGCAAAATCCCTCTACTCCAGCGTTCTGGCCAATAGCCGGCTTCCAAAAAGCTTTCATGCAAGGCAAGGAAGTCAGCGCATCTGATTACACCCCCACCCCCACATGTGTGGCGCTGGATCTGAACATGGAAGCTACATTTAGCCATAATGGATAATAGCTATCCTCCATAAATAGCCCGATTCTCTGTAAATTTGTCAGACTGTGAGCCATGAGCTAAGAGAGCCAAAAGGCCAAGGAATGCTTTGCTCCTTCCCTTCACCTCATCCCTCTGGCCACACCCAGTCGTTAAACTATCAGCATGGAGACAGGGACAAATGCTCAGCCCAGGTCTTATTCAGTGGTTTTGATGTAAGCTCTGAACACTCTTGTTCTAAAACCTGGGAACTGGAGATCTTCTGCTGCATCTCTGTCATGGCTGCCAGTCCTATTTTATTCAAAACTCTGCCTACCTCTCTCATTACCTTAACTGTGGTTTATTGTCATGGTAATGCTTTGAATAACGCACAATATGACAGAGCCAAACATGAAGATCCCTTTTGCAATATAGTTAAAAACAAGCCTTTCTACTGATTGTGCGCTTACTTGGGAATAACCATGTGCCAGTGTGGTAGTCATTAATGGCTCTTTCCAGTTTGTATGTATTCAGCAGCAAGTGTAGCTAGCAATTGCCAGATATAGGAGGACGCTTTGACCTTCCTAAAGGGATATGAATAGTTTGCAACAAAGGGAAACTTAATAAATCTAATAACTTCCCCCTTGTGCTTGTCCAGTGTCATTCTTTCATATTAAATCGGTGCTTTGCCTACTGTTTTGAAGGCAGTGGACGATTTGCTAGTGATTCACGATACAGGCTTCATAGTTTTGACAGTGGCTAGAAACAGTAGCTAAAGTGGTTAAGACGCTGAACTGCACACCGGAAGGTTGGTAGTTTAGCAATTTGAGGCCCAAGTGCTGCATGACGGAGTGAGCTCCTGTCTCTGGTTCCAGTTCCTGCCAACCTAGCAGTTCGAAAGCAAGAAACTGCAAGTAGATAAATAGGTATGACTTCAGTGGGAAAGTAACAGCATTCCGTGCCCCTTGGCGTCTAATCATGCTGGCCGTATGTCCACGGAAACGTCTTTGGACAGCGCTGGCTCTTCGGCTTGGAAACAGAGATGAGCACCGCATCCCTAGAGTCGTATTCAACTGGCTTTCAAGCAAGGGAAACCTTTACCTTTTTACTAGAAACAATAGAGTAATGTGGTGTGCCTTCTCAAAATTACATAGCTCATGGGAATGTTCTAGACACGTGTTGGATACCGAAAGGTACATTCATGTTCAAGTATTCTTTTTCTAGATTTTCGCTTTCAGAAGGTGCCCCCACCTCTATTCCCCAACCCTCCAAAATCTCTAAATTGCTCCTTAGATTCCCTGCAAATCAAAAATTAGCATGAGGCTGGAGGGAAAAAAATATGCGCATAGGCTGTTCTTTGGTTTTGAAATGTACCTGCTCCAAATAAGAATCTACAGCTGCAAGAGGAACGAGTGTATATGTGTAGAAAACAAAGAAAGATTGGTATCAGAACAGCAAGGGACAAACAGAAATTGAACATGGCAAGGGAAACTTTTAAAGAGAAATATCACTTATGCCATATTAATGTAACTGAAGTTAGAAATGAGGGGACAGGAGAAGAGCCAAGGTTTTAAAATGAACTGTCAAATAAACATGAGTAAACCAAACTCTGCACTCTTTCTGTTTTTTTTTTATTATCCACATAACATCGTTCACCCTAGTCCCTGTTCCTTTTTATTGTGGGTCCCGAGCAGCCAGTGAACTCACCTCTTTGCAGCATATACCCCTGAAAAACTGGATTTGCTATAATCAGTGAGGTGAAGGGTAATGCTTAATTGTTAATACAGTTTACAAAGACTGAAGCCAATGCAGCTGTATTCATGACCAGTGTTTCTTCTAAGCTGAGTTAGTGTGAGCTAGCTCACAGTTTTTTAGCCTCCGGCTCACACATTTTTGTCTTAGCTCAGGAAGGATGGCTCCAGAGCAAACTAATTTATGCAGTAGCCAAATCGCTCACTCACAACTTTAACACCAGCAGCTCACAAAGTAGAATTTTTGCTCACAAGACTCCATGGTTTAGCAGGAGCATGACTTTTACAGGACTTCATGTGGAAGGTGAACACAAGGCTTTGTTGTCTTATAGGTGAGTGAGGTCTCCCCTGCCATAAGTCTTTTTCCCTTCCTCTAATAACAGCAGTTAGCAGATAGTATTTGGAGGAAATTGTTTATTACCTGTTTACTTCTGCCTTTTTCATTCTCTGAAAGCCTCTGGAACTTAAACAGTCCCCTTCATTACTATGGCCTTGCTCTTTATCAGGTTAATTGGAGCCAGTGTGCTGTTCCAGACAGCATCTCATTATTTCAAGCAATTAGCTGCAACACCAAGCCAAAGGTGTCATATCATGAGAAAAATGGATTTCTTTCATGAGAAGGCTCCTTTAGCTTTGACATGGCTGAAGCCTAATCTGAGCTCCTGCAAGAAGATTGATGACAGGGTAACATGACGAGTTATGTATGCCACAGGGCTTCTGCTAAAAATGGCAGCCCCATGGCACGCTCTTATGCTCTCCCCTGTGACATTTAGCATTATTTACCCTGTGTGGTGACATTACCATGTCAGTTTCTTTACCCCCAATGCTAGTGGCTGGTGAGTGGGTAGAAACTCACAGCAGGAAATCATTGTAATTATGGAGGATAGGTGTTACTGGGGACAGAGGGAGAACTCAGTGCAAGGATACTTTTTGCAGCAGTCCCATGGTTTGAATAGCATGTAACATCATTCCATGTTGAATTGTTCCCCTACCGAGGCTGGAAACAGATCACAGCATCACACCAACCTTCTGCCAGTAAGTTGTCTAATACATTCTTCCCTTCACCACCACTCCTTAGCTATGGGACACTTCCCTTCTAGCAGCAGAAGGAGGAAGGAGTAATTGCAGTGAAAGGGGTGGGCAAGTCAACAAAAAAGGGGCAATTCAAGTATTTCTGCATTCACTCACCTGCTTACTTGCAGCAGCGATTTCTTCTGCTGCTGATCTTGGGGATGAAAGCATGCTAGAGTAGAGTGTCTGGGATGCAGACGGTGGCACAACCCTCCTCCCACTTCAAGTTACCAGCCGCTCAGTAGTTTGTTCTCCAGCAATGGAGGGGAGGAGGAGCGTAAGCAACAGAGACGAAAGCAGTGTCTATAGAATGTACCAGTTCCTGGAATATGCTGCAAAGACACTCCATTAAAAATCAGAGCTCAAAGCACATGTCGCAGCACCATGACCAGCCTCTTTTTTACATCTTGGGGAAAGGGGCAATCACACCACACCTTAATACTGTCAGATTTTTAAAACCGGACATGAATATGTAGATAATAATGGGGATAGTCCTAGAGCATGTGTTAAGTGCCATCCAGTTGCTTCCGACTTAAAGTGACCTCATGAATTAATGGCCTCCAAAACATCCTACCGTTAATAGGCTTACTCAGGTCTTGCAAACTGAGGGCCATGGCTTCAAACCATCACATGCTGCATCTTCCTCTTTTCCGGCTACCTTCAACTTTTCCTAGCGTTACTGTCTTTTCCAGTGAGTCTTTGTCTTCTCCTAATGTTACCAAAGCACAATAGCCTCAATTTGGTCATCTTAGCTTCCAGGGGAGAGTTCAGGCTTGATTTGAATTCAGTCCTAGATTATAGTAAGACTTTTAAAAAACAAATCTGTAGTATGTGTATGTGAATGTTGCACAGATCAATAAGCAGCCTCTTTGGCAACAACCATCATAATACAAAGAAAAGGGAAACCGTCTGTTTAAATGCTTAGCCCTCTTTGCTGCAAAGACAGAATAATCTATGCTTAGCCTTTATTCGGATATCATCAGAAGTACTCCTGCTCATAGTGCCTGGGTTTGCTTCAGAGTGAATTTGTTTCAGCATAAATATGCGTTTGAACTGCTCAAGCAAGTTAGGTTTCCCTGTATGAGCCTGCTTTATTATTTATTAAGTTACCAACCTGTATAAATCCCACTGCTATTAATTTTGCTTTGTGGTTTCTGATAACATAGTGCTTATAGTTCAAGAAAATCATTTATTCCATCAGCCTTGCATGTGATTTTTAGGAGGTGCTCTGCGCCCTTCTCCCCAGTCTTGCACCCCAGCTCCTGCCCCCCTCCCCCAGAAGCCACTCCACTACAAGTGCACTGTGCACATGGATTTGCTTCACCTTCTTCTAGCCTTAAGGGGCTTTTTGGAGCTAGAAAAGGAAGGGGGATCCCAAGTTTTGCTTTCCAGGAGATTCAACACTACCTCTGTACAAAGCAGGGTGCAGCCACACGCTCTTTTTTTAATCACACAAATGATCGAACCACACACCATCAATTGATACTTTTGTGAATCAATCTTTGCTTAGGGCCATGGGCGCTCCATGGAAGAAGCCACATTCAGTACAGCCCCCTCCTTATATTATGGAGATGCTGAATTCATGCAAACAGACAAGCTCTGACCACTGCACTAGCTAGCCATAGTTTGAAATGGAAAACCACATTCATGAGCATCTGATATCGTTGCTTTAGGTTTGCAGTAAACTGCACTGCAGGCTTCACTACTGGCCCCCGTTGCACTCCACTGCTGTGTTAATTAACAGAACCCTGGATTTTACCTTGTGTTGAAGCCTAAAGCAATAAGAGTGCAAGACATTTTGCTTTCAGGTTGTCATAATGAATACAGGCCAAATACAGGTAAAGCCTCATGGTGGTGGCAAATATCTAGCTATTAAAAGGCAGAGAATTTTTTGTTGCTCAGAAAGGGGGTGGGGATGATGAAAGCTGTGGTAAAATGTTGCTGCTTCAATCACTAGTAAGCTTAATAATGAAAACCCAGAAGACTTTGGGTATGGTGCTGAATTGCTTTTGCCTGCATGCTTATAAAGTTTTTGAGCACAGTTTGGCTATTAATGCCATTTTGATTTAATTATGTTTATATCTAAACGGTGGGTATCTCACCTTCCCACATAAAATGAAAACACTGATGGTGACCATGTGTGACTGGCAATCTATGATTGGCTTAGTGAGTCACATTTTCTTTTCAGGAGCTGGTAGCAAAAAGGGATCATGCCTTTTATAGTATGGGCTTCCATCACCCAGTAAGGGAGGGGATGTGACACCCTTTGTAGACAGCACCAAGAAGTGGCAATAGAGGCATTAGCACTACTACCCCAGTACCAGCCAAACACATTGCTGCTGAGCAAATATCAGTGCTCTGTGCAGGCACTAGGGCAGCCAGGTCTCCAGGAAATTGACACCACAATGTCACTTCTGGGCCAAACCCAGAAGTGGCATCACCATGTCATGGGCCGAGGACAGACTGGGCTTCTGGAGTGCCCTGCCTCCGCTTTAGAAGCAGAGGCAGAGAGGGTGTCCAGACAGCCGCAGATGTCCCCCGTCGCCAGCACGGACTCACCCATCTGCGAGGTGCTGGCATGCCACTTCAGCCGGAGATGCCTGGGAACTGGTCCCCAGGCGTCTCCACGTGCGTCCCCAGCGCTTCTGGTGGGTGTGAACATGCCGAAGGTGTGTCACACATGCTGCTGGAAGTCTGAATGGCGGCTGCAGCTGTGCATAGCCATGACTCGCCCAGGCAGCCGGCAGCCACGCTCCACTGCCCCTCGCAGCCAGTGCGAACGGGGCGGCCCGGGCAGCTTTTCCCGTGGGCCTTTTTGCCCCGCGGCTGTGCCAGGACAGATCTCCAGTCTGTCCTCGGCCATGGTAACACTCTAAGTCTGGTAAAATGATCCTGTTTCTAGCTATTCCCAGAGCATCACTCTGGCATGGTGACATCACTTCTGTGTTTGTGCCAGAAATGATGCAATGATGATAATCAGGACCCCCACCCCCATGTGCATCTTCTAGGGGCTTGGTGAGCACTGGGTTGGGAACCCTAGCAGGCACTGGTGATGACATCACTGGCAGTCCACCAGCCAACTGCTACCAAAGATACTGCTGGTTAAAGGTAGCATGAAGGAGGCAGCATTGCCTACGGTGCATTCATTCATTCCATCCCTAGTCATTTCTGTTTGTAGGTTTTGGGAATGCTTCAAACCCTGAAAATCCTTCTTTTACAAAAACGGTTGGTGGGATGAAATAAATGAACAGATAATGAGGTCTTCAAGTGAAGGCAGATGCAAGGTTATAGCAGTGGGGAAGTTTTTTCACTTCCTAAATGTGTGCTTTAATACAGATAACCATAGCCTCAGGATTTTTTTGAAGACAAGAGTTGGATAGAAATATTTTCAATAAATGAATAGTTTTGTAACATTTGGGGAAAGACCCAAAAGTGGCTTACGTCATTCTCCTGCCCTCCATTTTATCTTCATAACAACCCTATGAAGAAGGTTAGGCTGAGAGTGTGTGACTGGCCCAAAGTCACTGAGCAAGCTTCCATGGTGGAGTGGGGATTCGAGCTTGGGTCTCCCAGATCCTAGCACAACACTTAACCACACCATACTAGTGTGTTCCCTGAAGTACTGTCTGTCCAAAATAAACAGAGGACGTTCTATATTAGTACTTCTTCCCCATTCCTGCTTTCCAGCTTGGATCCCTAGTATGGTTGCCAGCATCGAGGTGGGGACTGTACATCTCCTGGAATTACAACTTATCTCCAGACTGCATAAATCAATACCTATTGAGAAAATGGTTGCCTTGGAGTATGGACTCTATGGCGTCATACAGCACTGAGGTTCCTCACCAGGCTCTAGCCCCCCCCCCCCAATCTGTAGGAATTTCCCAGTCTGGAGCTGGCAACCATAATCCCTAGATCAGAGGTGCTGAATTTATTTGTTACGTGGGCCAGATATGACATAAATGTCACTTTGTTGGGCCAGGCCATGTGTGCCATAAAACGTAATTCCAGGTAAACTGTATAAAGGACAGCAGCTGATATCCTCACAGCAAGGCCTCATGGGCTGGGAGGGGGGTGCAAAGGAAAGCCCATATGGGTGGACTGGAGAGCCAGTGGTGTAGCACTGGGCGGACACTCCCACTCTGCTTGACTGCTGCAGATGAGGTTGTTCCGCTGTGCTGAAGCCACAATCAGAGTAGCTCCCCCCACTTCCCCCAAGCAGTCTCCTATTCACTCCCTTGCATTAGTTGCTTGCGGGTGGCATAAGAGCCCTGGACGGGCCAGGGCCTTATGTTTGACATCCCTGGGCCTTATGTTTGACATCCCTGCCCTAGATTACTTACACTGATGCAAAAAAATATGCTGCCCCATCTCATCAAGACAGTCAATGCTGGACTGGATGTGGATCCTTTCAGCATTCTTATTTGCATTGCAGAAATACATCAGAGAAAAGTTTTATGATGACATGGCACAGAGCAGCTGCACAGCGACAAAGTACATATTCACTCCACTTTAAGCATGTCTGTTATGAGAAGGAAAACAACAAGTAAGATTCTTCAATTGCCCTGGCAACAGCAGGGCAAGATGACTGGAAAGCATCTCTGCTGGGAATTTAATAAATATATTTCTTGTAAAATCTGTCTGAGATTATCAATACAATATCCAGGAATAGTTAAATTTAAAATGAGTTTAGCATTATTGTAGTAAACAGATTTGATAATGTGAAGTTGTAAACTGGGAGTCCACTGGTTCAGTTATAGTTTAGCTGTGAACTCTCTGGATAGCCTTATGCAAACTGCTGGTTACCAGGTTTTCACATATAACCTTCCTATATTATATGATAATGAAGCTGGCATTTTACCAGGCCTGATCCCAGAAGCACCCTGTACCCTGCCACTCTACTGTGAGTTGGGGCACCCTCCAAAATGAAACACCACCTGGCATGAGGGAGTACAGGAAGAAGGGAAACATCATGCACACATGTGCCCCTTTTTCTGGCACTAGCAGGCAAGCTGTATGTATTGAGATATATTCAGAAAACAGCTAGTTGTTACTTAAAAGCCATAAATGGTCGAGGTCTGGTATATCTCAGAAAGCACCTTATCCAACTTGAAATACACCACATGTTTTATGATCTGTTAGGGAGCCCTGCTTTGGATGCCAACTTCTGTGGATGCAAGGGTGGCATGTGCTACGAACAGGGCCTTTTCAGAAATTGTTCTGGTGCCATGGAAGGCTGGATTGGCACCCTCATATGCCTCTGTTAGGAAACTGACAAAAACATTCTTGTTCCTCCTGGCTCTTGTTTGAAAGGGAGGCGTCTCTTTGACTGTTGCTTTCAGATCTACTGTTTGATGTGTCTTTATCCTTCCTTTGTTAAGCTGTTTTGATGAGCAAAAGAGGTTAAAAGGTCTGTAGATGGCAGGAAAATATCCAGAACTGCCTGTGGAGTTTTGTACCGCAAAGAACTGAATAGGGGAATTCATGTTCCCCAGAAATCTAATTAGTATGGAAACGAAGCAGGTTTGGCCCTGGCTAGTATTTGGATGGGAGACCTCCAAGGAATAGTAAGGCTGTGACGCAGGGGCAGGCAATGGCAAACTACCTCTGGATGTCTCTGGCCATCAAAACCCTTCGGGGTTGCCATAAGTCATCTGTGACTTGACAGCACTTTCCACCACACGTGTAGCTTCATGAATTGTAACATTGGTGTGTAGGTTTTTTTACCAGTTCCAAGCACAGTGGAAATTACAAGAAAAGTATTAATTGCCTATGCCAGTACATGCCTTGGTGTACATGCCAGCATCCATTAGTGGAAGCATTATTGCTTTGAGAAAGGTCAAATATAAACTGGGCTTAGCTGTGTCACCCCTTATCTTTTAAAGTAAAGAACTTTAACTTAATTGGAAATTTGCAGTTATGAAGATCTGTATCATTGTTGTGGATTAAAAAATAGTGAGGATAGTTCAATATGGTAAACTTACAGGAAGTAATTGCAGGCCTTTCTTATGTCAAAGGCAGCATGGTATAGGCCGTGGTCACACAGCAGCCTAACCCCAGATAAAATCCTGCTGGGATTTTATCCGGGAGTCTTTTCTTCGGGCTGGTATGTTCAAACATCCCAACCCCGGTGGCTGGAGGCGGCTGGCGGGCAGGGGCAGCTGGTGGCAGAGGCGGCTGGAAGCAATGGCAGAGGCCAAGGGAGGCACCCTTCCCCGAACCCTGCCGGCCGCCGCCTGGTAAGAGCCTTGGGGAGAACCGGGGGGGGGGGCAGGCAGTGGCGGCCAGCGGGGCTCGGAGTGGAGCGGGGTTCCCCCCCCCCTTTTTGCACTTGGACGCTTGAATGCCCAAGCGCCCAAGTGCAAAAAAGGGGGGGAAACAGGAGGGACAATCAGACAGCCCTCTCTCGCAATCATTGCGAGAGAGGGCTGTCCTGATCGGATCAATCGCAGGTTCCTAAGGTGACCACCTGGAAAATACTTGATTTTCCCGGGGTTGGAAAACGTGGGAGGAACCCGTGATTGAGCCCGCTTTGGCATGGGAGTTGTCCCGGCCGGTCTGATTGGTCCCTTTAAATGTGGGAGGAAACAGCAGTTCCTCCCACTTTAAAGGGCCGTGTGACTGCGGCCATAGTGTTTAAGAGCTGTGGACTCTAATCTGAAGAGCTGGGTTTGATTCCCCACTCCTCTACATGAAGCCTGCTGGGTGACCTTGGGCCAGTCAGAGTTCTCTCAGAATTCTCTCAGACCCATCGACCTCTCAAGGTGCCTGTTGTGGGGAGAGGAAGGGAATTGTAAGCCACTTTGAGAAAAGTGGGGTATAAAGAAACCAGCTCTTCTTCAGGCCTTTCTTGTTTCAAAGAAGATATTGTTGAATGAGCAGATTCATACAACCACTTTTGAACATTTTTTGGTAGAATTTAAAATCCCTTAAGGAGTTTTTAAAATCTAGAGTTTATGATGTATTGGTTCAAGATGTACAAGTTAAAAACAAAATGGAACAAATGACTGTGGAGAGGAATTAGTGGACAAAAGATTTGTATTCCTGCTTGTTTAGCAGTAAATCATTATACTACGAGACTTTACATAAATGATATTTCATTTCTGTTGCAAAAACTAAATTTAATATAGGCATTTCATGTATGTAAGATGAACATGGAAGTTGTGCTTCTCCAAGAAACTTCCTTGAGATGAAGTGGCCGATAGTGCTGCTGAGAGAAAAAGGAGCTCATGAGGGGCTGGCTTTTTGGCAGGAAATTCCTTGGTACAAGTAGGAAACAATTGAGAACTTAGAAGGCAGCCAATAACTGCTGAACATAGTGACAACAGCTCTGAGGACAGCTCTCTTATGCACACATGATCCAGACATATGGTCAGGTGATCCTTAAATGTATCATAAGGGTATGTTTGGGTAGTGGTTAGGACTGGATGAGGATATAAAAAGAGTATGGAGGAGTGTCTATTTCTGGTTGCTGTACATGCATTTTCTGTCAGGTTAGCAGGGAAATGCTAGTGTGGTAACTGGTCTCTTGTTCTGGAGTGAGTTTGTTTGTGAGTAAGTTTGAGTTCCAGATTTAATGAAAAAATGTTGTCTAAGAAACAGAGTGGAAAGAGCAGACTCAATTTTCCCTGAGTGTTATTCTAGAGATCTGTGTAGAACTGGCAGTCATTTCCATGCACTCAGCATTGTGTATTTCTCTGAAAGTCATTTTGCCATCATCCTGCGATATTATGTTTTCTATGGGCTGTGAATCTTTACTTAATATTTACATGTAGAATGTTTTCAGAAGATCACTTTTCTTGGCTGTCTGTTATCTTTTCTAAGGAAAACTGACATGCCAGTTTTCTATATGCAGGGTTTTTGTGGGAGAGGGTGTGTGGGTGGGTTGGTTGGTTGGAACACTCAGTAATATGTCTATCTGCCATATGAACTAGTTTTCCAGTCCAGAGAGCTAGGCCTCAAGCTCTCATGAGGCGTAACCTATGCAAAGGGACTTGCCAGGAGTCTAACCTACCTGTGACTTTTTAACATAGGAGCTTTATACTTTATCCAACAGATGTATGGGCTAAAGTGAGCCCTGTAGTTATGAGGGGGGAAAACACTTTGCATGGGCTCAGAGGATCTGTACTGTATCTTCTCAAATTTTAGGACTCATAAGAAAATAGGTTTTGTGGCTGAATGCTGATGAAGCTTAGCTCACTTTTCTTGAACCGTGCATATGTTTGGCTGTCTCTCAGGATCTGATGACTTCCCTTATTAGTAGTTTTGAAAGAATTTTCCTCAGGGTCAAATTGGTTAGAGGCTTTGGAATTTTTTTTCATAATATCCTTGCAGTTCTTGGCCTGTCTCCCTGTTGCTTGAGGCATTTGGAGCTGTTTGCTCTCTACAGGAACACTTCTGCAGTGCACCTGCTCTCCACACTGAGAACTAGGCCTCTGAACTTAACACTGTAATGTACTTTATCTACCCTGCAAACCTCGAGGGCTAGTTGGCACAGACTTTTGTATAGGTAACATCTTGCCTCTAAGGACATGTCCGTGGTGGGAGGAGATACGGTATTGTGTTGTATATCAGTAATTCTGAAACAGTGCTATGCAAAAAAAAAATTGCCAACTTTTAGAAAAATTAAAAGGCACATTATCAATATATCTGATTCTTAACATAGCCTTCTGTGTGGATATTTAAATCCAGAGATTGGGGACATCAACAAACAAGACAGATCTTTGTACAAACCTAAGAAAGCCCTAGGTTTGCAGAAGAATGTGAAATCTGAAAAAAGTACTTTGGGAGGTTTAAAACTCCCCAAATGCTAAAGATATGGATGCCCTCAGTGGCCATCGCTAGGCAACGACAACAGTATGGCCTTCCAGCCTTGGTTTCTGTCAGGAAAGGGGAGGGGAGGGGAGGGCAGGTCTCCCAGTTCATAGTCCAATACTAATGACTACATCACATTGGCACTCTGTATGAGATCAGTGCATGAATAAATAATGTCCAAAGCCCACCCTTCCAGGAAGGGTCACAACTGCTGAAAGGCACTGCATGCAACAGAGGAGATTTGCCTCTCCATCTGAAGGTCTAGATTTAATAGCACACCCAAACCGTGGACCTGCTCCCTCAGAGGATGTATAATCCATCTTGGACAAGCTGATGCCTCTGTCCTTAGTGACTATCAGGACTTTGATCTTATTTATACTGAGCTTCAATGTGTTGGTCCTCATCAATCCCTCTGTTGCCCTGAGGCAACAGCTGAGGACCTATCTTCCTTGATCCATGAGAAAAAGAGAGATGAGTGTCAACTGTGCGCTAATGATACCATACTCCCAGTCTCCAGATGACCTCACCCAGTCCTTTTTTAAATATGGGCTTTACTGTCTCTTCATTCTAGTTAAATAGAACAGTTTTATAAGAAACGCTGCAGTCTTAAAGCAGAGTTATGCCATTCTGAGGCATAACTTTCAAAGAACTTAGAACGGTGTAACTCTATTTAGGATCGCACTGTAATTGTAGTGCATAGATCAGATTTCTGGATTTTGCAGCTGAGGCAATGTATAAAATTTGGAAGCTTAACATTAGTAGATTGAGGATTTCCATCCTGGCTTAAGAACGTGTTAACATGGAACAGGGAAAATAGCTGGAAACTTTTCATTAAAAAATTATGAAAACACTAAAGTTATTGTGTTGGGTTCTGCTTGCATCCTTTAGCATTCTCAATTGTACGAAAATCCAACAGTTTACAAGAAGTGAGAAATCACTGCCAAGCATTGTTACAACAACTTTAAAAACAAAACAAACAAAAAAGGAATGCAAGTATCATTATCCTCTGCCAGATTGTATCATTGTTGGATCTGATTAAATCTTTAATCCATAAGCAATAGACTGGTAGTTGGAGTCAAATGCTGAACCAGACTCTACAGTGATACAGTTTCATGAACTGCTGCAGAGTTTGGGCTGCTTAGAACTGAGCCCAGTGTTTCTAAAAAATCCCCTTTTCTAGCCACCTCAGCATAACTGAAGCCCCTTTAAAGCTTCATAAAGCTTTATAAAGCCCTTTTCCTGCTTTGAAGATGTTTTCCTCTTCTTGTTCCCTCTGGGCTGCTTCAGATGTGAATGGGGTTTGTGCTCACAAGAGCTCCCCACTGTTCTCTGATTCCTTCCCTCATTTTCTCTTCCCTGGGAACAGTAGGTTGCTCTGACCTTCAATTCGGGCAGACAGGTTGTCCTAGCTGGAGTTAGAATCCGCAGCATGAAGTGGGTTTTCAGTCCTGGTTTGGAATCACACTGTGGTTTGTAATTAACCATAGATTTCCTCAATTCAGACGTGACAGCAAAATATAATTACACATACCAGGAAGACAGGAAGGATATTGGAATGTGCAGGGAGACAAGTGAGTTGTACAAGTACGAAGCCCATGCACAGGAATTTAGCCATGACATCTGGGACAGGCTCTTTAACCTACGAGGTTTTTATCAGTTTTTTATAGCCACCATAGGCCAGTGCTCACTGCCCTTGCCACTTCATGCTTGGCTTCTAGCTTCCCATCCCCTCTTTAATTCTGCCCTTTACCATAGCTACAGAGGCCACATAACCAGATTCAGTACATTGTTGTTATGTTTGATGCTTGTTTGGGGACTTAAAGTAGGTGAAACATGGGATATAAGCATTGCAAGATGATACTGTCTTGAGATCCATGTGCCTGTTCATTCTCAACAACATTTGGGCCAGGTGGCCTGGAACTTGTGCCTTAGTACCCAGACAAGTCCAGCAAGAGCAAGAGGGAGCACTCCAGCTCCTTATTTAGGCCCATTGCCTTCCCTCCTGTTCTCAGGGGTGGTTGCAAGGGACCCTCAGGAGAGGGTCAGAAGTGCCCAGGAGTGACTGCCGTGGCTTCCAGGACTGAGCAGGGTCGGTGGGGGCCACCTCCTAGGTAGGTTGCTTAGTGCCTTCCTTTTAGGGTGCTCATTCTCTCCTGGCCCCACTGGTTCAGGGTTCGGTAGATCTGGTAATGCTGTCTCCTTCTCAGACAAGACAATCCCTCAGCCTTGCCAGTCTGCTCAGCCACTAGGATAGTTAGGAGACCACTGGCTACTCAGTCTGCAGAGTCCAAGTTGTTACATTGCTGCAGGACTGCACCAAGCCATGTTGTTCTTTCTTTGGGAATGGATATCCGATCCCCCCTCCCCCCCGGCCCTATGATTAGATGCTACTTTCACCTGGACCAGCTTTTCAATCTTCACAGAACTCTTTTTATCTTCTTGCTCACACCTCCTATCAACAGTAGGTGATTGTAGAAAGAAGATACTGACTGACTTCTTTGTGTCTTTGAAAAGAGGAAAGAAAGCAACCAGCTACTGTAAAAGTTGAACATAATGAATGCTCTGATGCACCAAGCAATGTCCTTGGCATATTTGTCTATGTTTAGCTCACTGATTATGGGTTCTGTTTGCTATAGACGGAACTTCTCCCCCCCTCTCTCCAACCCTAGTCCATGTCTGCATCATTATATATTACTAAATGGCAGACACATGCGTCAGCTCTCTCCCCAGTTTTCTAGAAACAATCCCTGTTTCCTCATACTTCTCCCTGATAAATTGCTTTTGTCATTTTTTCCTTTTGTAGAAATTTGAGGGATGCTTTTGAGACATTTGGTTATAATGCATATAAACTGGTACTAGCATTGCCATCCTTGAGGTTTCAGACCTTTCCCCCAAACCTCTAAAGATAAAGATCTCTGAACAGAGGGCTCAGGGATAGAGTACCTGCTTTATACGTGGAATGTCCCAAGTTTGGTCCCCAGCATCTCCAGTTAAAAGGATCAGGCAGGTAGTAGGTAATATGAAAAACCTAAGACCTTGGATAGTGGCCGCCAGTTAAAGTAGACAATACTGACCCTGATAAACCAGTGGAGTGCCTCAGGCAGTTTAAGGTGTTCAGTGTTGCTGAATGTGCTTAAATTACAGGTGCAAAGTGAGGATGTGAACCAGGTCTCCCTAACAAACCAGCAAAATGAAACAGTAGCTTAAAAGTGACAAGAAATGCCCCATCATAAAACTCCATAGCCTTTAAAAACCAGAGCTGTAAACTGTAAGCAACCATTACCTTTTTAAACCAGGGTGATAAAACTAAAACAGCAAAGAAGTGGAGCAGCAGAGATATCTAATCAGTAGCGGAGGTAATCAAAATACCATAAAGCAACTAAATCATATAAACAGTAAAGTAATGCAACCAGTTTGGAAAAAAAAGATTACCATCAGTCGTAGTATGCACAACCATATTTGCTGTGAGATTAAACATATTCCACTTATTCCAGTGGAGAAATGTACTCTTGTACGTGTGGTACTCAGTTACTGATGAGTGACTTGGGTGTCTTAATTTTCATCTGTGAAATGCTGGAGGGTATGAACTGAGTGGTCTGAGGCACTAAGATTAGAATTTGATGAGTCATATCTGTCTTTTAACTTGTTCTGATTCTCCCCCCCTCCAAATCGCTTCCTTAGGAGCCTTTGTAACAGCAGGAAATTTCTTAGATATTTTATACTCTCTTGCTTTTTCAATTTTTCACTACTTTTGTTGTTCATCAAATATGTACATATTTCAAATGAAGACCTTGACTTCCAAAATCTACTTTATGCTCTTCATGATGTGGTGACTCCTATAACACAGTAAAAAAACTGATCTAAGATTTTGTCCTGAACTCTTGCAAGGAAATAAAGGCACTCCTGGGTTAGGAGAAGAGAAGAGTCGGCTTTTTCATCTATCAAAGAGACCAAGTTATTATCTGGAATTAAAGAAATGAGTTTCCAAAGAAGCATGATCCTTTTTTGTATATACTTTTCCGACAACCCATTTCAGATATTGGTTGTCAGTTTGAGCACACTGGTTGCCTTCAGTTAGGTCACCACAAAATTGCCTTCAGCTAGAGAGGTCAGGGCAGGAACTGGCTTTGCACTCATGCTTGTTCTCTAGCTGGCCTGGAAGGCACAAAAATTAATTAATTTCTGTCTACATGTGCCTCTCCTGACAGCTGTCTTTAAAAAGCTCTTTCCACTTTAAATTATGTTATAAAACCCTCATTCTTTGCATCAGGGGCCCTATGTCTCAAAACAGGATCTAGGACTTTGCCCGGCTATCAACTGTGAGCACACAGGTCTCAAAGCCCTCTGTAGAGTCAGGAGTCAGGAGGTTGTAGGGGCATGCAACAACAGACCCTGTGTTTGGTGACCAATGTGAAGGCCAGTAGGATTGGCAAACAATGGTGTAAATACTGGGAACCTTGTCATCTGCCTTGACTGATAGTCACCTTTTGGTTGACAGTCACCTTGGCTCACAGTCACATCTGAAGAAGTGAGCAGTGACTCACGAAAGCTCATACCCTACCACAAATGTTGTTGGTCTTTAAGGTGCTACTGGACTCTTACTCTTTTCTACAGTCACCTTTTGTTTACTGGATTTCAGTATAAGGGCCCTGACTTCACGGATCTTGCCCTGAAACAAACACATACCCTTATGGTTGCCAACCTCCAGGTGGGGGACTGGAGTTCCCTCTGGATTACAACTGATCTACAGCCAGCAGAGATCAGTTCCCCTGGAAGAAATGGCAGCTTTGCAGTGTGGATTCTGTGACAAAGGTCCCCAACCTTTTTGAACATGTGGGTACCTGGAACATGTGGGACACCACCACAAAATGACTGTGGCAGGAGGCACAGCCAGCCACAAAATGGCTACCATAGCTTACCTTCAGTCACACAAGGAAGATCTTCATGCTGTGGTGGCGGTTGCTGCCAAAGCAAAATTTTAAAAAATCTGCAAAGCCAATCAAATCTCCAGTGACCAATCAGAAGCCCTACTGGGCAAAAGCCCCACCTGGCTCTGCCTAAAATGCTTGGTGGGCACCAGGAAGAGTATCAGTGGGTACTTGGTGCCCATAGCCACCATGTTGAGGACCCTTGCTCTATAGCATTACTTCTTTGCTGAGTTCCCTCCCCAAACTCTGACTTCCCCAGGCTCTGTCCCCAAATCTCCAGAGATTTCCTATCCTGGAATTGGCAGCCCAAACACCCCTCCAGATCAACTAAGGCAAACCAAATCCTGGCCCAGTTATTTTCTATTCTACTACAGTAGAGAGAATTGGAAGCAAATGAAGGTTAGACTGAAGACAACTGAGAAAGCAGAGAGGGTTTATGTCACCATCTCTAGACCCTTCATCCACAGTTTGCATCTCCGAAACATTTAAATTTTATGTATTTAAAAGTCCACCTCTTCCATAGGCTGAAGCAGCTTACAAATTCAATACATTCAAGTACAATGTGTAACTCACCTACAGTATACAAATACAATATACAAGTACAAATACAATATGTAACTCACGTGCTGAAAAACAGTCATATCCTCATGCACATTTTTTTCTAGTCCAGCAATAAATTCTGGGCCATATATTCACATGGTGAATCAGCCATGTGAGGAAAAGGACAAAATTGTCACTTTAATGCCCTACTAATGGCACATAACCAAAGAGGCTTGCAGCTAGAGTGGCTCTGCCAATGCGACATCTCCTGCACAGTCTGTCTTCCTGTGTGGCTCACTGAGGTTCTGCTTTATGTGTCTGTTGCTGGGCTATATCATGTTATACTGCTGGTGACAGATCAAATATTGAATTATCTCCCATAGAAAACATTCCCTACACACAGAAAAGTAGCATGCCAAGCAAAAAGAAGGACCTAAATATGTTCAGTAAGGAGTTGAACTAGGAAGGAAACCTAGGAGTCAGTTTTGAAGGAAAAAGAGAGACCTGTATGTACAAGCAAGAGGAGAGGAGGAGGGGGTACTGTATGAGAAGGGAGTAGGCTTACCAGCCTCCAGCTGGGGCCTGGGGATCTCCCAGAATTACAGCTGATCAACAGATGACCAAGGTCAGTTCCTCTGGAGAAAATGGCTACTATGGAGGGTGGACTCTGGCATTATACCATGCATACCAAATCTCCAGGAATCTCTGAACCCAGAGTTGGCAGCCCTAGAAGGGAGAGAATTGTCTGGGTGAAGTATGACATAAGAGAATAATGCAACCAAGGTCTAAAATACATCATCAGCATAGAAGGCTGCTTCTTTTGCTCTTCAGCAGTCTGCATCCCAGTTGCCAGGTCCTTTTTTTTAAATTGCCAGGAGCAGCTGGGCACCTGGATTTTTGCACTCTTGTATTTCACAAATACTAATCAAATAAAAGATGAGCAGCCTTGTATCTATTTCATTACTAATCTGTGCACAGGGTATCTTAAAGAGGGTGAAAGGTAACCCACAAGTACCGCATGAAACTCATCTCTCCAAAGAAAGGGCCAACATTCTGTGGCTTCGGACAAGTATCTTAAACATGGAACGAAGCCAGTCTAATTACTTACCTTGGTTCTTTGCCCAGAGTTTATTCCATGATACATCTAAGAGACAAATGTTCTCATTTGAAGAAACTTTCTAGTATTTTTTTCCACTCCTTGATGCAGTATAAACACATGCCAGAGGCTACATGGAACCCAGGTGTAATTCTTATCCATCCAAAGCAAAGCTGGAAAATATCTCAGCAAGGTATTAATTACTATTGCCTTGAGAAATAAGTTGTGTAAATGAACCATGTGATTTAAGCCCCAGATAGTGACAGGCTATATAGGAAATTCTTACATTGCTTCCAAAAGGTGCTCAGATTTATGCTGAACATTCTGAAAGGAGAAACCCAGAGTTGTAGACCAGCCACCAGGAACGCCTCCTTGGGTGACTTCATCACAGAGTCTTAATGTGCCAGGATGGGCTTGAATGTTCGTAGAAGTTTGAACCACAACTCAGAGAAGGCAAGCTCTTGTTATTTGAGATCCAAGTTCTTAAAGGCCCCCAAACAAAACCAGTTTGAAATACGTCTGGAAGAAGCTGCAACCCATACCGATTATTTCTGAGTAACTGGTAGGATCGGAAAAGAAAAAAGGAAAGCACCTTTTCTTCAAAGCCTTTAACTGAAATGGGAGAGTCATTAGATGACTAAGAATTGACAATAATTTTTGTAACCAGACTATTCCCAAAGATTCAGAGTACAAAACAACAAGCCATTGTGTGCAACAAATAATTTGTAAAGAGAAAATATATGTCCTGAGCTCTGTTAACATGTGAGGATACACATTCTCGGCTGCATCAAGAGATTGATGGAAATGCGTACCTTCATTTTGACTCTCATGAGGCAGTGAAGAACCTTGCTGATCTGACCAAAGGTCCATATAATCGTGCATCTTTTTTCCAATAGCTGCCAGCCAGATGTTTCTGACTATATATGACCTTCCTCTACTCCTGACTTTCAGCGTGTGATATTCAGAGGTAAATGGTTTCTGCACTTGGAGCTCCATTTAGCTATATGGGTTAATCTCTAGACACCTTTAAAAGCCTTCTAAACCACCAACCACATCACCATGCCTGTAACAGGGTATACTTAGTCAGTTAGTTTATTTAGTTAGTTGTCATTTATTTTAAGCAGCCTGGATAGCCCAGCTTAACCCAAGCTTGTTGGAACTTGAGCCAAGCAGGGTCAGCCATGGTTAGTACTTGGATATGAGACCATCAAGGAAGACAAGGGTTGCTATTTGGAACAATCATTGGCCCCCCTCTCTGTTTTATTTTCACAACAACCCTGTGAGTTAGGTTAGGCTGAGTGTGTTACTGGCCTAAGGTCACCCAATAAGCTTCCATGGCAGAGAATGGTTTGAACCTGTGTCTCCCAGATCCTAATCCAACACTAACCACTGCACCATGCTGCCTCTTGTGTATTATTAGAAGAAGCAGTGATTCCTTTTGACTATATCCTGAATCTGTTACCCAATAATTGTTCTGGATTCACTCCCAAGTTCTCACGTTATGAGAGAAGCAAAAAAAGCCCAAACAGATAAGGATACCCTACATCCACACGCACAGATCAGCACACCGGTACCCAGTGGCATAAAAGACTTGCTCTACACATGCAGGCAGATTGCTAGAAGGAGGCTAGTAAAATTAATATGAATTAACTAGAACTACCATAAGCAAAAACCTTCTTGCCACTGACTGCTTGACCCCAAACACTAAATCCATATGAGGATTATTAAAAAAAATAAAATTTGTCTGTGCTGCGGTTTTAAGCCAGGATAATTTCTGCTTTAGAGGTTCAGCAACAAAGAGAGGACATTAATCATAAGGCTTGGATTGTGTCTCAGGCTGGAAGTAGATGATACGCAGAACTCATAACTACAATCCAAAGCAACAGCCCTGTGTCTCAGCCACCCCTCCCAACATAATTTATAGTCAGAGTCCCTACAGGATCTGAATTCACTGAATTGAGAATTTCCCTTCTTCCCTTTCACTGACTGTTCCTTACAGGAACATTAAAATTCCCAATGTACTGATGCCACATCCCTTTTTTCTTTGAAAAAAGTAGACACCTCTCCTCCATACCATGCAGAGATGACTGCATCCATTCCTTGGGCATTTTTGTAAGCACTGCAGAACTAGGATATAAATAACATTTCTGTAGGGTACAGGAACAGCTGAATAAATGTGTATGCTCAACCCACTTCATGCCTTTATAGGCTTTCTTAAGGAAACATGTTGTAGCAAACATCTCTGTGATGCATGCAGATGTCTATACTGTTTCCAACTAGTCTTGGAAAGTTCATTGAGTTAGAAAGTCTAGGAATTCTCACTATCAAAAATAAAAGAGCACCTTTCCTCATCCTGAGTTCCTCAGTATCAGTACCTCATGCCAGTAACGTCAGGTCTCCTGGGATAGCCTTTTCTCTCAGTGTCTTTTGCTGTGAGGAAGATATACTTCTGTTACTGTACACTTATTCTTTTAGCCCCTAGTGCTCTCAGTGGAGTGTTTTGGCAAACATTTGCACTTCAGGGGCAAAATGGCAGTGAGATAAACAAATTGCCCTTTCATGTTCCTTGAAGTGCAAATGTTCCTCTGTGGCTAAGAAAGAGCCCCTCTGTGAGCCAAAAGAAGAAGAGAAATAAAAATAGTCTGCATTATTAAAATGTCAATTGTCATTCCTTGTGGAATTAATCAGTAGCACAGCCAAGGTTCTTGGGGTATTTCTCTCCACCTTAAAATATTTTTTAACAGTACAGCTTTGATAATTCGTTCTCTTTATAAAACAAAAAGGCAGACACTATGCCAGAAGTCCCTGAGAAGTCACTCCCTAAAAGTCCCCTGTAACTATGTCATTTTTCACACACAGACTTCTGTCATCCTGTTTGACAGCAGCCCATGGGCTAGCTTTCTGTTTCATTCAAGACTTCAAGCCTGCTCCCGGAGGGAAATGATTTGTTTTCAGTGAAGAGCAGCTTGCTAAATTGTCTACAGTGTGATTGCATCAGCACATATTATTCATGCGCTATGCATACCCAGACACACACATACATATAACAGCACTGAAGCATCTGTTGATATCCTACTTTTCTGGGCTTGTGTGCTTCTGAATGAAGACGCTTCAGCAATATCACAAGTAAGGCCTGGTAGGTCAACAAAATTGGGAAAGCTTGACAGGTGCGCCAAGACTTAATATAAATACATTTCTAATGAGGCTGATGAAAAGCATGGTTTGTTCTTCTGCTCCATAATGGCATTGAGCAAACACGTTTTTCATGATACTTGATGTGATGTGGCAGCTAAGAATGTGGGTGGTCAGTTAGGAAGGCCTGGCCTGGAATTCACATCTGCTGTGAATTCACTAGGTGGCCATAAGGTAAGCCACTTGTCTTTTACCCTCAGCTTCCCACCTCCCAATATGAAATATGGGAATATCAATAATACAGAACTGCTATGAGGGTTATTGAGGAAAAAGTATATGCAAAATGCTCTGGATGTTTAAGAAAATCCTCTATAGCTAATAAGCATTATTGTCCCACTTTCTAACTGCAAGTTACTCCAGTTTTTGAGTTTCTACACTCCTCACTCCCTACTTTCTGCCACCCATAAACAGCTGACCCCACCCTTCTTCATGCAAAGGTTCCATTTATGTTCACAGTAGCAGCTGCATTTTCCCGCAGTTGTTGAGTCCTGCAATTAGAGTCAGGTAGCAGGAATTTGTTAGCAGAGGATAATATAATTTGTTGAAACTTCTAGTCTGAATACTGCCAGGAGCTGTGTTTCATTCTCAATAAACTGTTTTCATTACCATCTAGAAGTATTAGCTTGTAATCTCTACAAAGGTTAAGTTGTCCAGTACCAATATTAAGTGTAGTCGTGTTGAGCCTCCTTGTGTCAAGAAAGGAAAATCTTCTTGAACATCTTCAAATCTAGCTAAAATAAAGCATATTTTCAGCATTCTCAGCAAACATGCCTGGCTGATGGAACTTGCTTGCCTTGGTATCAGACCTAACTATTTTGCTAGTTTATACTGACACTTATTGGCAGCTGGCTTCAGAGCTAGCCCAGATATGTAAGCATTCCAGATTTGCTTGGGATGGCCAATTTTGCATGGTGTTCACTTCCCAAGATAAGCAGATTCAGCACCTCATATGAGAGTTGAGTTCCATCCATTCTGGTACCACAGAATGGCAAATCACAACTCTTGGCTCATACACAGGAGATACGGCTTCTACATTCTCAGCATTCCAAATGCTGAGAGTCATGCAGTGAGGTGTGATGACAACATTGAGTTGGGCCTGGTGATATCTATATATCTAATAGCATTACTGATGGCAGTACTATCACACATCGCTAAAAATTCTACCATATGATGTCTGTGAATGTGTACAGTCATAGTCATTTGGCTTTGAAGATATTAAGCCCCCGAACCTGAGTCCAAGGCCAAAGCCTGAGACCTGACAATTTTAAAAGTAGCCTCAAGTACCAGGCTCAGTTCAAGGAATTTGACTGTCACATACAAAGCCCTTCATGGCCTTGGTCCCTCATATCTGCAGCACCACCTCTCTCCCTATGCTCTGCCGTGATGACTTCATTCATGGCAGCAGGGCCTTCTGCAGGCATGATTGTGCAAATGGGCAAAATCAATAACTGCCCATACTTGTGCATTCTCTGTTGTGGCCCCCACTTTATGGAATGGTCTCCCTGATGAGGTTTGAAAGGCTTCCAATCTCCTTCTTTCTCCAAACTATGCAAAACAGAATTATTTGAGAGGGCTTTTTGCATAGGTAAAAGGGACTGTATTGTAATGAACTGGCAGGAAATTTGCATTAGTAAAGGGGTAGGGATTGTGGCCTGTATTACTGTATTGCTGCCTTATCACTGTAAGTATGCTCCAGAGTAGGTAGTTCTGCACCACTTAACATATCATATTTAGAAGCTTATGCTTTTTTTCAGCTTTGTTTGAGATGGCTATTTCAGTGTTCTGTAGTTCAGACCCTATTGTACTGCTCATTGGATGTTCATTGGATATCCTCTCCTGTTGACTTATAGTATGTAATCCACCCTGAGTCTCAGCAGGAAAGGTGGGCTATAAATAACAAATAAATAAACAGTGAAGCGGTATGCAGTCAACTTGATGATGGTCCATGGCGCTTTGCATTCAGAAGGTCCCAAATTCAACCCCTGGCTTCTCCAGTAAGAGGTATCAGGTAGTGATATGAAGGAACGTGATCTGAGATCTTAGAGAGCTGCTGCCAGTCTGAGTAGACAATACTGACTTTGATGGACCAAGGGTCTGATTCAGTATAGACAGCTTCATGTGGATGTGAATCATGTGAGAGCCATTGCCAGTCAAAGTAAACAATACTCCTTTGGCAGACCAAGGCAGCTTCATATGTTCATCCCCAGGATTCCTTCTGATGCCCTAGAGGAATGGTAGATTGCAGCTCTCATGAGCAACAAATGAAGGAGCATGAAATCTGAAAAGTGCATTCCCGGATTGCTTGTAACATCTCTGAGGCACAGTATCATGCTCAGATGCAGCAGTTGCCAGTCCAAGTTATGCACAAACCCCTGGTCCCTTGCTGTGTAACACAAAGCTCCAAGATGCCGTTCTCAGCTTAATTCATGCTTTCTTGGCAGTGGCTGCTTGTGAACTAAGAGGTGTGGCACAGCCTTTGTGATGTTGTGGCAATCTAGTTGTAGCTGGTTTGGCAAGATAGAGCAAAAAATTATGTAGATCTTTCTTATTGAAATGGTTAGACATGTTTTCTAGGCAGTAGATTTTAAAATGGTGGCCATGTGAATCTGTCTTGTACTACATCAAACTATTGATCCAGCTACACCTGCCTGGCAAATTTTTCTAGTGCTAGTGCTTTTTAAATTGAGAAATTGAAGCTAGAACCGTGAGCACATAAAACACGGCCATTACCGTTATGACCCTTCCTCACATACCTGTATCTTGGCTACTTGCCAGAACTTGTAGAAGTAGCATATTTTCACCATTTGCTACCTATTACATAAGTAGGAGCTGCTCTTTCTTGACATAAAACCAACACATTTAAATCCCCACAGACAAATGTTGGAACGCCTGGCATTTGCCATATTTGCACTTAGTTGGCAGGGAGATTGATAGCTACCCCTGGTACTACTGCAGTAAGTTGGAAGGCTGAACAATTTGTGAGGCTATTTTCCTGTAAGATAACAGCAAGAAGTACCACATAGGTGCCAGTGTGTATGGGCTTCAGAGAACTCTCTACGGCCCACAAAGGAACAGTCTCCGACTCAGAAACAATGCAAAGTAACCGACAATCCTTTGCTAACTTTTCGGTTATATAGCGACTCCCTGTGATTTTTTTGTGTGGGAAGGTGTCTGTGAATGGATTTCTTTATGCAGCAGGGAGGAACAAAAGCCATTGGGCATCGCCAAGAAAGTGCTAAGTAGTATAGGCTTTTAATTAAAAACAATGGTCCTCTGAGTCACCATTAAAAGGGGAGATCACACATTTCCTTTCTTTCTTCTTGTTTCTGCTTGAGATTAATACAAGGTACAAAATATCTTTAAAACTTCCAGAAAATACATCAGACCTGACAAAGGCCATAATGTTCACCATAGGAGATGGAAAACTTCACCAAACAACTGAAACACTGAGAAATTGTACACTGAGTCACTCATCCCTCTGTTATTATAACAAATTGGCATTTCATTTTCTTCTAGAAATATCCAAAGTACAAGTCTTTCCATGTGAACAAAAGCAACCCCCCTTCCCTCCAATCTCGAAAAGTTATTAAAGGAGCCACCTTAAAGAGGAGGAGAGGAGGGAGAAATCAAACTGAGTGTACCTATTGTTGCTCTATCTACTCTTGTCCCACCATCTTCCTTCCAGGCAGTGCTTAATTTGGAGGTGCTGATAGGTCAGCAGTTCCTAAACTATTATCTAGGACCAACCAAAATGCTACAGGAAATTTTGGAATATTTGCCATGGGGCTTTTTGCAGTGTCACTTAGTGAGGTCACATACAAATCTAAATTACAGCAGAAGAAAGGGGTAATATATAAAGACTCAAAGGCATCCAGGCCTTTCTCTGATCACCCAACTTTTGTGCTCTGCACACCCCTTCCACCCAGATGGATCTTTGAGCTATTCTGCATACTAATTGCATTTGGTTAGGCTGACAATCTTGAAAATGCACACTCATATATTATCAAACTGATTCACCCAGATTCAAGGTTGCAAGTTATTTGATTTATTTTCATATTAGGTTTGGGTTGTGTCGGGATGGGGTGGGGGGGTTGTCCAGCAGGAATCTTTGTCTGGGGGCCTGTGGTTGCTCTTGGCAGCCCTGCTGAGACTTAAGTGAAATAAGCTCTCAGCAAGCATGAATACAGTTGAAATTGGTCTGCTTCATTACACCGTATGTCTCAACGGGCCGAAAAAGCAAACTGTTAACTGTTGGCTACATTTGGGGAAAGCTTGGCCATATATCAGATCGGTGCTTTTATTTAAATCGTACAACTTGCCTAAGTGTAAGATAACTGCTGCTTCAAATGGCAATTTTTAATCTAGATGGCTCACCATAAGGTGGTGATTTCCTCCCCCTCTCCTCCCCCCAAAAATTCAGGAAGCAAAAAGTCCTGTGAAATAGTCCTCCCTGTAATATAATTACATGACCATATTCTGAAATGTCTAGAAAACTGCAGCAGTTTAGGACATGGTGACTTTCAATCTTTCACCTCTTTTTTCATGTGACTATTACAGAGAAAAGGCTGCCTTTCTGGCAGCTTATCTACCTCACAACTGTTGGTAGGAACTGGTGCTGAAAATGTATGGATACCTGTCATGTACTCCTTAACTATTGCATTAGAAGCATTCTCTGAAGTAAAAGGCTTTAATACAAGAACTGTGGGCTAGCTAGATTCTACCGTTAGGCTCTAATATCCATACATCCACTTCCAGAAAGGTAAGGAAGTGTAATGTGGGTGGCACACATCAGAAGTGATATTGGAATGCTTCTGCAGTTACTAGGAATCAGTAATTATAACTTGCCTGTTTGTCTCTTAAGCAGAGCTGCTGGTTGGGGCTGAGGTACAGAAATGCATAGTAATTGATGTACAAAGCACCTGTAGATCTGGTGCTCTGTCTAGACAGTTGTCGTAGCTCTTTGATGGATAGGATAGCCCTCCTGCCAACACACAAATGAAAGGTACAGAGAAGAACAGGAAACAGGGAATCAACATGTCAATATCTGGTAAAGCTGTGCTGGAAAGACAGATTATCAGTGTATTGATTCAGTGTGCTAACTAACCAAGGGCCAAGACCTTTTCTTTTGAAGAATGGGACATCAGGATGGAGTAGAGGGAACATTGGCAGAATCAGTACACATTGTGGTAAGATCTAAAACAGGACATCATGAGACTAAAGTCTGAAAAGCAAAGATCACTTTTTAAAGAAAGAAGAATTTTAGTTCTTCCTCTACCACAGGCCCTAGACAAGTGCCTTAATTAAAACATGGCATATATGTATATTTAAAAAAACTGCAAGTCCCACACAGTGTTTTTTTTACAAAGGAAAGCATTAAAAAATTGAACAGTTTCCTGACCTACACACAGGGTAGCTAGACTATAGGATATGTTTTCTCAGGCACACAGAATAAACGTTGGTTAGATCAAAATCTGATTGTGGCCCATAATGTTTTAACAAATTCATTATTAGCAAAGCTATGTATGTTATAACAATTTGAAGCTGCATTACATATATTCAAGGATATAATCTGCAATGTTTGATTTAGTTATTAGAAATTTAATAAAATCTTCATTAATACATTGTGGACTGTAATAAGAGAGGAACTACATGTTACATTGGCAAATCCATATTTCCAGACTCATGTTTGTCTATATAATATGAATAAAGAGGTGGGGGGGGGGTACTTACAGGACAGAGCTGGCAGGATGGAGAAGGAAGTTGTTAACACTTACCATACCCAGTAATTCTCCCTTGCAAAAGTCCTTGGAGTCCAATTTCCCCTTGCCCAGCCAAATCTCAGAATCCAGTTGGGGAAAAATAAGTCAAAAATGTTCCACAAAAAGGCTTGGTGGGGGAAGAAAGGTCAAGTACCTCTACCACACCTGCTGATCCTTCCATGTATCCTCCTCATATTAGCATTATGTTAATGTTCACCCAACTCACCGCATTACCCTTATGAGGCAAGCATGGGCTTAGAGGCAAGCATGGGCTTAGAAACACATATTTGATTAAACGTAGTTCCAACTGTAGATATTGAAAGCCACTGTGGTGTAGCAGTTAGAGTACTGCACTAGGATCTGGAAGACCCAGGTCTGAAACCCCACTCTGCCTTGGAAATTTTGTGGGTGACCTTGGGCTAGACATATATTTCACAGGACAACTATTCTAAAAAACATACTTCCTTAAAAGAATGTTAGAATTACAGCTCAGAGTGGCCAAACTAGATCACTGCAGGTATAAACCATACAGCAGCATTAGCAAAATTCTCTGAAAGTTTTTCCAGGCTCCTTCCCACCTCTGTTCAACTGGCCTCTACCCAGAAGTTATTCACAAATAAGGAGGTTTCTTGCTGTCCCTGATACAAAAGTCTTGCTCACTACTATGAGTTAAGAATGAAATGCTACCCATTTTCTTAGCTGCTTTTTACAATCACAATGCATATGCGCGGGGTGCGTGTGCTAACTTTATCATTAGAGCTTAGTTGTGTGCCCTTTTTAACCTCTTCCAAAGGTATTATCAACAAGAACTAGCAAATAACTGTCTGCATCTACAGTTCCCACTCACATCCTTCCCAGGCTCTGAATCTCTTGATGCGTTTGCTTTTTCCCTAATGATGCCAAAAGTCTAAGTGAAGACTTTCCTTTTTTGCAGATACATTAAGCAGTGTAGCCCTCATCACTGAAGCAAATTGAGCAGATGCCTTGTAATGTAACTCAGTTAGGTTATTTTTTAAAAAGTTTACCTTTTGACTTGACTCAGGCCTGACTGATTTCTAGTGTAGCTTTTCAGCAAAAGTGAGTAAGAGATGTCAGTTCTCTACATGTAGCCAGCTCTCTTAAATCTCCAGTATGCTGACAGAGAAGGAGGGGCAAGAAGGAGAAGACAGTGGAAGATTTGTGGAAGATTTTTAGGGATAGTGTGAATGGCATCAGGGAGGAAGATGTATGTGTGGGTAGATGGTCCCATGCTTGAGTTATTATAGAGTGGTAACAGAGGAAAAGTTTCAGGGTGGGAAGTCTAGAGCATTCGATGGTATCAGGAAGAGGCCCCTAAGGTACTATGACATGGTTGAAGGGTACATGATCTATCCACCATGCTGAAGCTAATGAGGTTTAGGCCTCAGCAGTGCTTGGCGAAAAGATGTCCTTGGAATTCTATGAACACGACCTTGAGTTCCATGATAAAGGAAGGCCTAGTTATAATCATTAAAAAGTTCAGCCTATGGGCTCCTTTTATGACAATGGCTGTACCGCCCTCCAGAGTCCTTAACATTCTGGAAAAATCCAGCCCTGCCTATGCCAGTCCAGGAAAGACACAAAAGATATGTCACCAGACAGTTTTGATTCCACTAGTGACAGAAAAGGGTATGGGTTTTTTTTTAGCCTGGCATTTTAGATCCAGTTAAGGATCCCAGGGATCTCCCTCCATCACTGTGAATCTCAATTACATTCATTCTTCAGGATTAAGCAACGTATGAACCCCCCCAGCACCTTGTCCTGCCATTCTTTGTCTCAGCTCAGTTCCCCCATGAACCTGTTGCTGGCTCTATAGTTTCCTCTCCTCCCTCCCATCTGTTCTTTTGAAACCTCCTTCCCTTTTTCTCTGGCAAGGCAGCCCCCCTCCGTTCAGCCTCCAATCAACTTCTAGACCATTCACTTTTCTCCTAGCCTCACTTGGCTAGACTACAAAGCTGCATCGTGCAGCCCTTTACTCTTCTTGCTTCCACTTCTCCCTTCTGTTCTGCTTGGACTAACCGTGGGTGGACACCTGGCCACTTTAATCAGAAATGGTCTGAATTGCTGCTGAATGCATTCCCCAATTTTTGGTGTATTTTATTGCATAGCATTTTAATCTGTCCCACATTCTTGCCTTTTCTGTCTGTCTTTGTTCACTAATGATCGATTTCGTTCATTCTAAAGTCTCCTGTCTCATATTTCCCCAAGTTTTACCCCCAGTACACACACCTGTGTATAGCAGAATCAGGAGGCATACATGCAGAGGCCTGCTGGCAGGGGTGGGGAAGTGGAGTTGCCAGCTCCAGGTTGGGAAACTCCTGGAGATTTGGGAGTGGAGCCTGGCGAGGACAGGGACCTCAGTGGGATACAGTGCTATAGAGTCCCCACTTTAAAGCATTGATTTCCTCCAGGGGAACTGATCTCTGTTGCCTGCAGATGAGCTGTAATTCCAGGAGATCCCCAGGACCCACCTGGAGGCTGACATCCCTAGGCCATGCACATTTCAATCCTGGATGGTTCATGGGGGCACATCCTATTTATTATATCAAGTAGTGTAACTACAGAAGCTTTGCTTGTTGCATCTTCCCCAAACTGACCTGTGCATAAAGAGAATAATGGAAATTAGCAGAAGGGCGATTTGATGTGTCTGTCTTGCCAGCTAAAATGCTAACATGATAATTGACTGCAGTCGTTATGGCTCAAGCTAATAAAAAGACAAAAACAATTGAGATTCTGAACTTTAGACAGAGATGTGGTATTTTCCTCCTTTTGTTTAAGAGCCTGTAAATAGCCTTCAGAGAATTTGCCGTGTGTCTTTCCCAAGAATTACACTGGCAACTTTGGGCTTCAGTCCAGGGCAATAAGATAAATTCGGCCTGAATTCATATGAAGAAGAAGAAGAGTAGGTTTTTATGCCCCACTTTCCTCTACCCTAAGGAGTCTCAAAGTGTCTGACAACCCCCTCCCCCTCTCCTCCCCTCCCCACAACAGACACCCTGTGAGGTAGGTGAGGCTGAGAGAACTCAGAGAGAACTGTGACTGGCCCAGGGTCACCCAGCAGGCTTCACATGGAGGAGTGAGGAATCAAACCCGGTTCTCCAGATTAGCGGCTGCTGCTGTTAACCGCTACACCAGGCTGGCTCACCTTTTCTGTTCTCTCTTTATTAGGACCTTATAGTAGTACACTCTTTGAAACCAGGGTAGAGCCTGAGCTTATTGGTGCCCCAGCCAAACATATTAAAATGCCCCTCCACATCACATTTCAAAGTTTGCTTTGGGTTGAGTATATTTTGTAATTTTGAACAATCGGCCATCATCAACTAATGAATTACTGAAACAAAAATTTAATATAGATCAAGGTGGGGTAGCCGTGTTGGTCTGAAGCAACAGAACAAAGTTAGAGTCCAGTGGCACCTTTAAGACCCACAAAGTTTTATTCAAGGTGTGAGCTTTGGTGTGCAAAGCCCACTTTGTCAGACAATGAAATGAAATTACATATCATAGTTGTATATACAGGAGTGGTTTGTTAAATTAAATTATTTTGCATGCTAATTTAACAAACCACTCCTATCTATACAACCAAGATATGTAATTCCATATCATTGTCTGACAAAGTGTGCGTGCACACGAAAGCTCACACCTTGAATAAAACTTCGTTGGTCTTAAAGGTGCCACTGGACTCTAACTTTGTTCCAAAAATTTAATATGTTATACTAGATAATTTCACATTTGCTTTAGAAAGGCCTTTGTAGATGTTTGCTACCAGGATCAGCACTGTAGTATATAAGGATCACATGATGTCTAACAAGTGTTTTAGTAAATTAGATCTGGTTTGTAAACATTAACTGAATCTGGCGCACATTTTGCTCTGGGAACAGTCTTTAGCATCTAGAACAGAATACTCTCATTCAGTACATCGTCTGTGCAAAGCGTGTTCTGGTATCTCAATTACCTTCAAGGCAGACTGGGAGGATTGCAAAACTACCTCTGCTGCTGTTGCTTGTAATGTTGAGTACTTTGGGGAGATTCTCTCTGCCACAGCATGCTGATTTATTTATTTATATTATATATTTAGCTTATTTATAGCTTGCCTTTCTCATTGAGACACAAGGTGGATTACAGAGCACAGAAAGAGAGAACAAAAATGCAGTCATACAGGATCACATACAGCATAAGATATCCAATAAACAGTGCGATAGGACTAGAAGTATAAAATTGAACAACAATGCAAGCAACAGTGTGAACGTACAGTATAAGATATACAGTGAACACTGACAATGAACAATGCAGTAGGACTAGAGATACAAAACTGAATGCCAATACCAATGCATGGCGACTGGGAAAACAAAATTAATTGACAATGTGAACATCCAGCAGTACCCAATCCCCACTCCCATATTGAAAGCACCTTTCTGAACCATTCTGTCCCACTACAGATCAATTCCATTACAAGACTGCCCCATGAAGATATCTGTTCTGCATGTTTTGTGAAATGATAGTAGTATGGGACTCTTTCTGGCCTCCTCAGGCCAGTCATTCCACAAGACGAGAGCCACCACAGAGAATGTATATGTTCAGGTGGTTACCGATCTTAACAGTTTTCATGGAGGAACCTGCAAAAGGTTCTGTTCAGATGACCAAAGCTGCTGTGGGGGAACATGGAAGGAAAGCCAGTCCCATGGGGGGGGGGGGGGGTGCTGGATGAAGTCGTAAGGGTTATATCAAGTTCAAACCAGGTTAAATGTGATGTGTCCTTAACTTCTCAACCCTACATCATTTAGCCATGTGAATTGGGCATCAGATTACTGTGGACAGTCAGAAGTTCAAGGTGCACTGAGGTTAGTTTCTGGTTATCAAGACAGTAAGTGGTGGAAACTATTCAGTTGCATCAAACTGTGGACAGTCAGAAGTTCAAGGTGCACTGAGGTTAGTTTCTGGTTATAAAGGCAGTAAGTGGAAACTATTCAGTTGCATCATGGAAATTCTAATTGGCCACTAAACTCACTGGGGGAATTTCTGCTGTGGAGGGCAGCCTCACCCTAACCCTTAGCCCCAAAATAAACAGATTAAAGGTTGAAGGGGTTGTCAGTCTCGGCATCCAGCTGAGTTGAGAGGCCTCTGCAAAGAAACAGTGAAAGGAGAGAAAAATTAGGCAGCCAAGGGATGGGCTATGGGAAGTGCCCCTGCCCTGAAAGGAAAGGCTGTCAGGGGGCCCTTCTATGGCAGATTTATCCACTGTTTCTCTGGGCTTCTGTGGCAGCTTCAGCCTAGCCCAGGTTTCTTAGACAAAAACACATTGTTTCTAAGGCAGTCCCAAAACTCCTGTTTCCCTAGTGAGTATGCTGTCTTTAGGATTGCAGCCACCACCTGATACATGCTTCCTTTAAAGTAATTCCCATTGAAATCAATTGACTTTACTCCCTGGTTAAAAGCACATAGGCACAATAAATCATCTTGTAGTTCTCTAGTTCTACTTTGTCCAGCTAAGCTCCACCCCTGAAGCTGACCAGAGGATGCAAGAGGACCACTCTGTAGTTTTCTTCCAGGGCCATTTTTGCTTTCCAATCCACCCCTGATTCTAATGTGGTCATACACTTAGATTTCAATGTTTTGTGTGTCTTTCCTTCCAGGAAACCTCCCTCTGCCCTACAAATTAGTCATTAGACAAGTCGCCTTCATGGGGCAAACTCATCGTAATCTATTTTTAGAAATATAGTTCTTGAGTCAACACAAATGATGGTTCCTAGTAATTACAGTGTTCCACTCTGGGAAAAGGAAGCGATTTCTTGAAGGCAAGACTTTCTCTCCTGGGTCAGCCCTTTAAATATAGAAAGTACATTGAGGGACAAAGTATCTAATCATCACTTCTCACCACCTCTGTTTTGGTTAAAGTGACACCCGCAAGAGTTTTCAATAAAACTCTGCTCTTAGTCATTATAAATTTTTATCTGCCATACTTGATGTTGCCACACCAATTACTGAACTAATGCTCACCTTACTGGACATATGGATTGCTTCAGTGTTCTCTGGCACCCTTTTGTTTCTCATGGTGCCACGGTTTCTCTGTTTTCGGCTTCTTCTTTTATTTTATTTATTTATTTAGGAAATGTATATGCTGCTGGGCCAGAGATCTGTTAGAGGAAGCTTACAAGCCAAAGCCATTAAAACAACTCTTCTGCTTTTCCATAACTGATTCTCCCAACACCTTGTTTTGCTTGTCTTTTTACTGTAAAAAAAATCTGTGGAGGTCCCTATGTGAAAGGGCTGTGAGGCATGGGAAAGGTCGGGTTAAAACTTCCCCCTGTGCTGTTCCCCAGTTTGAAAATGGGTTCCACCAGTCTATTTTATTTATTTATTATTTTGTGTAAAACATTTTTATGCCACCTTTCCACACAGTCAGGGTCCCCAAGGTGTCAAACATTAAACTTTTAGCCCGAAGAACCCATACTGTGCCTGTCCTTCTTTCCTGCCCATGTTTCGAGCACCCCAGAGGGGGAGTTTTCAGTCGCAGTCGTGGTGTGGTGGAGAAGCCGACACCCCATTCCTCAATACTATGAGAGATCCAGGCATGGAACTCCAAGGTCCTGTACAAATTAGCCCAAGGTTGAGTCCCTTTGGGGTGAGAAATGGCAGCAGTGCTGCAGAAAATTCTCTTCCTGTCAATATAAAGGCAGTCTTTTCCCCTGATTGCCAATATCAGTAATTATATAGTTCTTTCTTTCTTATGCGGATACATGATTGCACTTTCTTTTCTTTTTTTTGTGAAACTGCAGTTCCACATAAGAAGGAGCAACTCGGAGGCGTGATTATTTCTAGCTAGGAAAAATGCTTCTGTTACTGTGATGAGATTTCCACATCCTCTGATGGCATTTTTAAAATAGCCAGAGGAGTGCTGTTTGAGAAGCTGTGGGACAGATTCTCAGCTGGTATGAATCACTGTGACTTGTCTTAACTTCCCAGTTGTGCCATTTTCCAGTGTCTTTGAGTAATGGTTATTTTAGCATTGCTAATCCAGACTGTAGGCTGGAAGTAGGCTAGCTTGTTCCCTGCTCACGTAAGTGTAGTTATCTTCTTCCCTTTGATTTCAAGTGAATGACAAGACCAGAATATACATATCTTTTGGTTATAAAACATGTACATACATACAGGTCTGGAAATCTTCAGGGCCTCAATTCTGACACATTGCATAGAATATGGACCAAGGCAGGTACTTATAGAATGCCTTTAAAGTACTGGTAGAATGCCTTTAAGACAAACAGGATTCCAGCCCTTGTGGTCTTTTTTCTTTTATTTCTGTCCCTCATCTTAAAATGAAAACCATAGAAGGAAATAATAACATACAGAATTATTCTCTTTCCTTCTTTCACAGACATTTACTTGCCCTCATTTTGCCCCAGGAGTGGCCTGCTGTTCGGGTTGCCAGTAGGGTTCCAATTTGCCCACTTATGGCAGGAGACTTCCAGGCGATTGCCACTGTGGCAATTTTGAAGAAATTTCCCATAGAAATATACGTATCAGAACTGAACTATTAGATCAACTTGTTCAGAGGGTTTTTTGGGGGCATCAATCCATCTGTTCAAAGTTACCTCTCTCCCAAGGGTGGGACATCGAGTACACAGTGAGAAACTAGAACTAGTGCATATTTTGCAAAGCTGAAAACTAAACCAAGCTGTCAGGGCTGCTGTTTGTACAGCCAGTGCCTCTGACAGACATAAGTCTGCAACAAGACATTATTGAATAGGTGGATAAGGGACAGTACTGCATTTGCCTAGCTACTTGTGTTAAGACAAGCAGCCACCAACACTCACATCAGCACATTTAAGAGGTATCACCACTTCAGAAGCTTTTGACTTTCTAACATTCATTGGATCTGAAGGGCAGCAATATGGCTGTCTTCTTCCATGTTTATTGGACATTATGAAGGGGTGATAATGCAGCCGATAGGAATAGGGTGCTTCAGCAGGTCGTTTAGCAATTTCTTAGAGCAGCTAAGGGTAGTCTCCTGATCAAGATATCGCTATCATACAGATTGTATGACTGAACAGGTTACACTTTTCTTCCAGTTTTTCTGCAATAAGCCAAGCTTACTATGTACCTTTTTCCTTCCTTTACTCAATTTTGCAATCCATTCTTTCTTGTAAATGGGGGGGGGGGGGGGGGAGGGTTGTTCTCGGCCTTACTGCCTTCCTCTTCAGAGTCTTCCTTGATGGTCCCCCATCCAAGTACTGACCCTGCTTAACTTCTGAGATCCGATGAGATCAGGCTGTCTTGGAGGTTTTTTATTCTCATTCAACTATGGAAGTATCAAACTAAAGGAGGGATAAGCTCCCCGTCCTGCCTCCACATCTCAGTGGGAGGGATTGCCCATCAGTCAGGATGATCTTTTTACCTCTAAGGAGAAGGAACACCCATGTACACCCAGTGTCCCTTTCCTTGCTTTTGTGTATATATAAAACTTGCATATGGCCTCTTTATATAAGTGTGTTATGCTAGCTGTGGTAGATCATGTACTGGCAACATTACTATAATGAAAGTTTCCCTTAGCAGTTTCCTTGAGAATACCAATGGGCTGGATCCCTTTCCAGTCCCATGATTCTCTAAATGAAATTTTTAAAAGTTGTAGAATGCTTCAGTTAGATATAGGAAGTACCCACATACCATGTAACATAATAACACAGATAGTCCTTATCAGGCTGGGTTTTGCTGTTTTTCGGCTCACACCAAAGGCAGCTGGCTTCTCACTTTCATGGCATACTTGTCACTACGATGACTGAGATATGAGCTTTAAATATAAAGAAGGAGGCAGTTTACTTCCACATTTACAACCCGTCTGTTTCCTTTTATCGTTCCTGTTTTATTCATGACATAGGCTTCACCTTTTACTGGTACAAAAGCTGCTGAAGTCAAGGAAAGTCACATATCCCTAAGGCCCTGGCTGGATATTAGAGTTTGTGGGGAATGTGAAGGGTCAAGTCCCCAGTTCCCCAAAGTGGCCTGCTAGCAAGTCTTGTTGCCACAGATGCCACTCCCTCCATGTATTGCCTTCTCTCACATTTGAGATGGCTACTAGGAGATGAGACAGTACTTTCCACAGATTTGGTTTGAACCCAGAGCCTCCAGCCTCAGGCCTGTGCACACATAAACTGTATATAACAGTATATATAGTATAAGTAGTATAGTACAAACATGATAGTATAACATAAGAAAAGCTCTACTGATCAGACAAATGGTAAATCTAGTCCAACATCCTGTTTCCCATAGTGGCCCGTCTGATGCCCCAGAAACTTGGCCACAGGCACCCGAGCATCACCCAGTACCCCACCTCAACCAGTATTCAAAGGAAGATTGCCTCTGAACATGGAGGTTCTACTGAACCATCATTGCTAATAGCAGCTGATGGACTTTATGGGTTTATTGTGTAGCTATCTAAACCAGGGGTCATCACCACAACCCATAGCAGTGAGTTTCATAAGTCAATTACACATTGTGTGAAGAGGTGCTTCCTTTTGTCCACCACAACTGGTCAGTCATAGTCAACTTGACAGATGGACGGAAGGAAGGAAGGACTGAAAAAAAGAGCCTGGCCTAAGGTTATCCAGAAAGCTTCATGCCTAAGTGAAGATTCAACTGCGGGTCTCCAAGGTGCTAATCTGACACACTAATCACTAACATACGTTGGCTGTCCATGATGGATCCCACCAGCGTACATGTTAAGTTAGAATGTTCTTTCCCCAGTGGCAGCTTTAACCTAATCCCTGTGGCTTGTTCCACTTTCAGAACTGTCCATGTACAGTATCTCACCACATAGACTGAGCTGTTTTTTTCCATGCCAGTCTAATCAGCCAAAAGAAAGGCCAGCAGCAACATGGAGACAATAATCTGCCCTTACACTACCAAGAGAGATTTAAGACATGCTGTCTGGATGAAGGTGTGGCATGCCTACCCTAGCATTCGGTTTAAGGTGAAAGATTCTGGAGATCTCTCCAACAGTGGTGTTCAACAGGAGAGTGCTGATACTGCGCTGTTGTGGCAGCTGAATCTCAAACTAAAACCAATTCCCCTCTTCTCCGTGAGGCAAAACACTAAAGCTAAAGATCCACTCCTCTTATACAGAATGAATGTGGGCACCTCCTGTAGGGCCCTGATGGCTGTCAGGAAGGGAATGAATTGTTTATAGCAAAGTCCTGTGGGCATATAAACCCAAAATGATCGAGACCAAAGAACCATCACTTTTCAAGGAGTAGTTGCTCTGGGGATGGATTTACACCAATTATGGGTGGGATGCCAGTCTAATATTGTCAGTTTACCAAGGATTTGTTTATTGACTGCAGTCAAATATTCCATGATGCCAAGAAGGCACTTGTGTAGGTGGCAGCCAACCTCTTTAATTGCATCAATAAATAATGGTAATATAATAATAAAGATAATGTCATAGCAAAGGCAGGACAAAGAGCACCTTACTGCACTGTTCTGCAGTCTTGGATGTCATATAATTCATTCAGGCGGAGGAAGTTGCTCCATATCTGGTAATCTAACAATGACCGTACTTTAAAAATCACTTTTGTCTCCTTTAGTTAATATCTATGTGTAATTCTGGTCAAACTGGAATAAACAAACTTGTAATTGTTTGAGCTCTACATGACATTCCAGGATAAATGCCAGGAAATGTGTTGAGCAACATCTTTGGAAAGGCAGCATAGATGTTTTACAAACAAGTACAATAAACTGTTCAGTCTCTTGAAATTAATTGTACCTGCATGACACTGTTATATATAAACAAAATTTCCAATTTTAATTGCTTTATAACAAATGACTAACTTTTGATTCACCTTACTGTGTGTGGGGGTTGATCAGCGAACTTCTTCCTTCTCTCACCTTTTTAGTATTTTTCGTGTGTGTGCACATGCACACACATGTGAGAGCATGTGCACCTGGAAGCCATGGCAACCTCTGGTGACTGAACCGTAGTGGGGGCCTGGATGATATTCAGAGAGTTAGCTGAATAAGGCCTGCCCCTGCCTCCCAGTTTTGGTATTCCAAGGAGGTCTCCCATCCAAGTACTTGCCAGGGTCGACCTTGTGTAGCTTCCAGGATCTGACAAGATCGGGCTTGCCTGGGCTATCCAGGTCAGGGCCTTCTGTCATCTTTTTGGCCAGCTCTTTATAGACACACTGGCAGTTACACAAAATGGAGACCAATGCACGACCCTTGAACACGCTCATGCAGCCCTCATTCTCCTGCCTTGCGGTGCCAACCGCAAGTTTGAGGCCACAAATTCAAGACAGAGATTCAGATAAGTTGTGGGCCATGGCCCCAAGAAGGAGAGTAAGGACCAGATGAGTGTGTGCAGCTTCATATGACACCACCACCACCATTTGCTTTCAGTGCCCAATGTATGGCAGAGCATGGGTACTAATTTGTCCACACCAAAGGCCAGGCAGGGACACAGAGAAGAAACCCTATGGAGTCCCTGCTCACCTACTCAGGAAGGATTACCAGGAATTTTTTGACTAACCAAGTGACCTTAACTTCAATATGTGTTGCCTATGTAGGCATTATGTTGTTGGAATGGACACTACAGTTATGGTGACTGCAGTGAATTGTTTGTGCATGTTTCTGAGCACAAAGAAGAAGCTTGGATAATCTCCTGTTTGTCTAATACAGCTTAGGTTAGGAAGGGCATTCCAGTTACATTGAGTAACAGTGGCATTAGAGGGGGTGGGTTGGTTTTTAAGCTCTTCTCAGATGAAGGGAAGGTTGATTTGGGGTTTTTTAAAGGATCTTTATGCCTGAGTATCTGCAGCAGAGTACAATGGTAAAAAGATAACCTAGTAGAATGGACTGAGTTACTTCAGATTGCCGGTAGGAAATCACATTTTTAATATTCCCCTACATTAAAAACTCAGTACAAGTAGAAAACCACTACAAAAGGCCAAGGGCTCAGCTAGAGTTTTCTTTCTGAAGTACTCATGTTTATTTGTTTGTTTTTAATGTGGGGAAGCATTCACAGCTTCCTGTATGTTGAAGTGGTTCATTTAGGGTTGCCAGCTCTGGGTTGGGAAATACCTGGAGATTTGTGGGGTGAAGCCTGAGGAGGGCAAGGTTTGGAGAGGGGAGGGACTTCAATGGGGTGTAATGCCATAGAGTCCACTTTTCAAATTAGCCATTTTCATCAGGTGAACTAATCTCTGGCTCCTGGAGATCAACTGTAATCCCAGAAGAACTCCAGCCACTGCCTGGAGTTTGGCAACCCTAGGTACATTGCACTTTGTCCCTTCAGCATTTCACCACATCAGTGTGCCACATGGGTAGACCTACGTCGCACATTATCCCGTGTGTATGCTGAAGGAACTCATCCTCACTTTTCGTCAGGAAAGCTGGCAGGTCAGCCCGAATACCCATCTGAACTGGGCCACAGTCATGAACTTGGCATAATGTAATGCAGCTATTGAGGTTTGGGTTCTTTTTCACCCTCTGCAGCATACCAGGCTGTCAAGTTGCAGCAAATAAAGTGTGAATTTATGAGGGCGTTAACTTAAGGCCAGTGAAAAATAACAGCCCTTGCTTCTAGTGTTTACACGCAAAAGAAGAGGATGGAATTGGTGTTGAGTCAGAGGGAGGTAGCACGTCCCATGATTGGAGAAGATTACATCAAGTGTTTGCCTGAGAAATGAGGCTCCCTTTTGCCATGGCATTGGTGAGGGGAAAACAAGAGGCTTTTTGACAGCCATTTCTGTTTGTCGCTTCCCTGAAGATGTGTCTACATTATAGGCAGATAATGAAATTAGTTGCTGCTGGCTAATTTTCCTCACAGAGATTATCAAATGGAATTAGGCTTGCCAGTCCCCAGGTGGGGGTGGGGGATCCCCCTGTTTTTATGGGTTCTGGCCCACTGCCAGCTAGCTGGCCAGCGGGGGAAACCCTGCCCCCAAACAGACGTTTGTGCCCGACATCGGTGACGCACTGATGTCACTTATGGAAGTGGCATCATTGTGTTGGCAACATTGGGGGTGACACTCTACTTTTGGGACAAAACTCTATGGTTTGTGGCTGTTTTTACAATAAAGTTTTGCCCAAAAAGTAAGAGTATTGCCCTGACATCGCCAACACAATGATGTCACTTCTGGAAATGATGTCAGTGCATCTGCAATGTCCCTGCCCATCCCCAGAACACCCCCTCAGATCCCCCCACCGGCAGGAGGAAGGCATCTGGCAATCCTAGATGGAATCACGAACTTAGTTGCCACATCCTTCAACTTATTACAAAACATTAACTAATTACAAAACATTAACTCAGAGGGGGTGTTGGGGGAGAGATGAAGAGGAAACCACCACATGAAAAGTCACTTGTGTACAAGTGAAACTGACAGCAGCATTATCGTTCTGAAACAGATTGAAATGTCTTTAAAAATGCAGTAAGGCATGAGGAAGGGGGTATCTAATGCCTAGCAGCTTCACGGTGGTCCTTCTGATTACTGAGATGATGCGAGACAAGCACTTTGAACACTCTAAAGAGTGATATCTATATACTATTAGCCCCCCATGGCTGAGATCTATAGATATCTAAATCTGCAGATCAGGGCCACAAGGAGGCTAAAAAGATTTTTCTGCACACTTGGGAGACTCCCCAAGTATACAGAAAAATCTGAAAATAAGGAAACATAAATTGCCCCCAAATTTAAAAAAGTGCTTGGGAGCTGCAATGGGCCTGTCATCAGTGGTGCAGCAGCCTGGGAGCCACAATGAACCCAGCAGTGGCAGGAGCCATGCTGGGCCCAGCATCAGTGGTGCGGCAGGGACAGTGAGAGAGGGGAATGAGTAGGGAAATGGAATGGTTAATGCCGCAAGTTTCTTGTGGGTCTCCACTTGTCTATATACTGTTAGTAACATGTGGTCCCCATCTGCGGATACCTAAATCTGCAGATTGGGGCCACACAGAGGCTAAACAGATTTTTCAGCAAATTTGGGGGAATCTCCAGGTTTGCAGAAAATTCTGAAATGTTCCAAACTACACGGAGGGGTTAAATCCCCCCAAATGTAAAACAGCTGTTTCCTTCCTACCTCAGTGTTGTGGAACCTGGGAGCTGCAGCAGGCCTGGTGATGGCAGTGGCAAAGCAGTCCAGGTAGTAAGGTAATACTTCAGACTGCAAGTGATGGATTCCATTGTTCAAAGTTTCTTTAATAATTCCCTATGAGTCGAAGACAAGGACATCTTGTGATTGGCTAGGCTAGAACCTTTTCACCCTGATCTTATTATTATTATTGTTAGTATTATTTTGTATGCAAGGAGTTTTTACTCAGGGCAGCATCAGAAGTATCACCCATCCCCATAGCCTGAAGTGATACAACCCTTTCTGTCACAGCAGAACTCTGCTACATTATTCTACTCCATGTGTAGACTAGGCCAAATTTAGAGTGCAACCTTAAATAGAGTTACACCCTTCTAAAGTAATCTAAGTCATTGGGTTTAGAAGGTTGTAGCTCAGAACTGCACAGTTAGTCTCTTTTCTAGAATATTCTGTTTCCAAATTATCATTGTTGTGATACAGAAGTGTTGTTGTATCCAGGGCTCATTTCATAGCAGGAGCTCCTTTGCATATTAGGCCACACACCCCTGATGTAGCCAATCCTCCAAGAGCTAGCAGAGCTCTTCTTACAAGGGCTACTGTAAGCTCTTGGAGGATTGGCTACATCAGGGGTGTGTGGCCTAATATGCAAAGGAGCTCCTGCTACGAAATGAGCCCTGGCTGTATCTAAAAATACTGCGTAGAAGGGGTCAATATATACTGATACCTTCCAAAAAGACATTTACTATGTGAAATCCAACACAGGCTAAGTGGTACCTGGATTTTTGCTTTGGTTAGTGGTGAGTAGTTCTTTTGGGCATAGGTGAGCATTATGGATTGTTACTTTTTGCACAGGTGTAAGAGCTGGGAACACATCTTTGGTTCGAGAGCATCAGGGCACCATTTGTATTTGCACTCATGTTGAAACCTTATAGTCTCAACTTTTCACTCTTATAGGGGGTACCAAAATGGTTTTCACAACTCCCATAGATTTTGAAGACATGATGCTGTGCTTTGTGGTTTATGGATCATGATGTTAGGCCCTTATTTTAGAAAGGTAGCCTGATGAATATTCAAACGTAGAACTGCTGATGTGAATATCATTACTCATGTAAATCACAGATCTAAGGATTTGTACTCATGTCTTGTAAGGTTTTCAGGCTAAGAACCTTGACTTTCTTTATATTTGTACAGCTTTAAGCCCAGTTGGGACTTTGTAGGAAGGGAAAGGAGGGTCCTAGTATGATATAAATATGCAGTAACACAAAGAATAATCTCCCCCTGGACATTTGCCAAGGAATAGAGTCTGACTCTTTTCTGCTGTGCAAAACAACATGCATGTTCCTGCTGCACTTCTTTCAAACAGCTCCTTCAGGGTTCTTCACTACCAGATTTAATTTTTTTCCCTAACCACTATCTATTTGTCTACTGCATTAAGTCTTCTGCACATCAGATAATGAAAGCTTTAGGATTAATATTTGTGGCTTGCAGAAGAAAATAACGTGAGGCTTAAGTACATATTAGTCACCATGGCTCTGAATTTTATAGCATACATTTTAGAAAGCAAACCATTTGTGGTTTCCTTTCTTTTTTAATAAGGAATCCTCTATTAAATAGGTAATTATAACAAACAAAACTCATGTCCCACATGGAGGAAATTGGATTCAGCTCAGTAACTCTTACCAATTAAAAAGTCGACATATAAAATAATATTTAGAATGTTAATGCTGCAAAAATATTTTCCCACGGGGAATTTAAACTCATTGGTTTGGAGAACCATCACATGAACTATATTTGGGGACTAAAAATAAATTCCCTTTTTAATATTATTAATATTGATACTGCTTCTGGAATTAGTTATTCAGTTTGTTGGAGTGCCCTGGATTAGCTCCAAAGTCCACTTCCTCATTCACAAGCACTGTTAGTATTTGTGAATGCCCACTAACCATACTATAAAAATATGGGCCAATTTGGACATTTCATAGGAGCAGACAGTGGAGGGAGCAATCCTAGACATGTCTAATCAGAAGTAATCCCAATTTTAGTCAATGAGATTTACTCCTTGGAAAGTGCCCCCTTCTGTTGCTGTCTTCTACTCATGGATGAAGACTGTTCTGCTTTTTTTGGTATTCCCTCAGTGATCCTTCCTTTCTGCCCAATGTTTTAATTGCTGTTTTTATGTCTTTGTATATATTTTAATTCTTGGGGGGGAGGGGTTTGGTTGGTTTTAAAATGTGATTTTATTATGTATGCTTTAATTTTTTAGCCACCTTGATGGCCTTGTGAAGGCAAAAAGGTGGGATATAAATTTGGTAAAATAAAATAAATTAGAAGCACATCAGATAGTGAAACTACTTCTGAATTTACGTTTCTGTTTTACTGTGATGAGCACAGACCCACAAGTCTCACCCATGAGCAAGACAGATATGCTACAAAAACCTGCCTGTTGCCTGAATTGAGCCTCAGATGAGCTTTGTAACAGTGGAAGAGGTCTGTCTTCCTTTTCTGGAACCTCACCAGCCAGTCTTTACTTCTGTATAGGAAAATACAATGAGTTGTACACATGAACAACCATATATACGTGGAGCTGCCTTATACTGAATCAGACCATTGGTCCATTGAGGTCAGTACTGTCTCCTCAGACTGGTAGTGGCTCTCCTAAGTCTCAGGCTGAGGACTTTCACATCACCTACTAACTTATCTTTTTAACTGGAGATGCCAGGAATTTGAAATTGGGACCTTCTGCATGCCAAACAGATGCTCTACCATTGAGCCACAATCCCTCCCCATAGAGCCAATTCAGACACACAAGCAGGTGCATTGGGGGCCACTTGCAGTGCCTCTGCCTTACATGTGAAATTCTTTTCCAGTCTGTTCCAGGGATTCCAGCTATGTCTTGGCTTTGTGGGGTCAGTTGGGAAGAGACCTCAGGTGCTGCAGTGTGTTTTGGGGTGAAGGATTCAGGATCTGGCTCAGAAGGCAGGACTGTATTCTAGAGTGAGAGAGTTGCCTCTCGAGTTGCCATCCTCCAGATAGGGGCTGGAGATTTCCTGGAATTACAACTGATCTTCAGACTACATAGATCACTTATTCATTTATTTAAAACATTTATTCTACTTCTCCTGGAGAAAATGGCTGCTTTGGAAGGTGGATGGCATTATACTCTACCGAGGTCCCTCCCCTCCCTCTAAACCCCACACTCCCAGTCAGCACCCTCAAATCTCCATATATTTCCAAACCTGGAGTTGGCAGTTCCTAGATGACTTGTACTCTTGGTGCTCCACCCACACATCAGAGAGGGCTCCTGGGAGTGTCTCAGCTGCCTCCTTCTGAAGTGGTCTCAGGGCTCAGCCTCCTCCTTATCTGAGCCTTTGGCCTCTTCACTGTCAAGGAAGAGTCAGTACTCTGTTGCATGGCACCAGCCCGCCATATTCTCCGTGTGCTAGACCAAGGGCTGGAACTATCTGGAGTCCCTTATAAACAGTCTGGTTCTCTGTGATAACAGTGGCATCACTCAGCATGTTCTTCAAGAGTTTTGGAATCAGATTACTGTGAGTGGAATGGTGTAGAGCTTGCAGAAGTGACATGACTTTTGCCACCGACTCCAGCTTTGTCCCGCCCCACAGTAGCCCTCAAAAATAATGTGGGATGTGATAAGAACTTATATGGCAGAAATTACTTCCCCAGTATTACACAACTGGAGCAAGGGCTCATGCAAGACTTGGTGGCTGATGTCTACCCATTCCCCCTTCCCTCTGCAGCTACCTGTGTTGCATCCCACACTGTTCCCAGTGTGTCAACTGACCCTCAGAGAGCAGCTTTGCTGTGTGAGATAGGGGGCTGCAGAAAGAAGGGGAATAAATCAAAGTTCCCTTCTGTAGGCTCACAGTAATCTGGATCCTGCCTGCCTGGAAAGGCTAAGGAAGGAATGTGTGCTGGAGAAATTTTCATCAAGAGGCAAATTGGCAGTGGCTCTTCGACTTTCAAGATTTATAAGATAGTATGTTACACATACTGTAAGGAAAGGAAGCATTGAGTCTCTATGTGTAATATGAAGTATCCTTTCCATTAGTTCCTTTTCTTACAAGTGAAACTGAGCTGTATATTTTACCACACCGTGATTATAATTTGGAAGGGCCCACCCCTGTAACAACAGCCATCTCTTATAAATATTCTGTTTTATAAACTACTGGATTATAATATTGTAAACACTGAACAGTACCTCTTAGCTGTACCAGTAGACATATCCTGCTTTTTTCCCATAAGGTAATATTGGGTCTGTGTTTCGCCATATTCTGAAGGCATGTTGCTGCATCAGTAGGATTGCTACATCCAGGCTAGGAAATTCCTGGAGGGGGGGCTGGGGAGGGGGCTGAGGAGGACGGGGTTTGCAGAGAGGAGGGACCTAAGTAGAGTATAATGCCATTGAATCCACCTTCCAAAGCAGCCATTTTCTCCAGGGTAATTGATCTTTGTAGCCTGGAGATCCATTGTAATTCCAGGAGATCTCTAGCTACCACCTGGAGACTGGGAGCTCTATGCATCAAGATCCATGCAGATATTTTCAGGGATTGATAATATCCCAGAATAACTCTGAAAGACTCTTGGAGACCTCATTTTCCATGCTAAAGTGAAGGAAGCAAACAAAATGAACTTCAGGTTGTTTGCAGACCTTGAAGTGGTTAAGGGAGAAAATAGCTTTCCTCTTTCTTTCCCATAATTCAGTCGGGGGGGGGGGGGAGATTACTGGAAACTATAAGAACTATAAACATTCTGCAATAACAAAAGCCATGTATCTCCTGCACAAAATTCCAACTGAAGGAATTAGGAGTGATCCATTCTAAAGTGTGTTTTTGACTTTCAAATATTGTGGAAAGTGCTTTTTACATTAAGCTTTATGTGTGATAAAAGCATATGCATTACTGAGTCCCCCCTTTTATAAGAGTGGCTTCTTGCAGGGAAGTAGGTGAATAGCAAGAGAAAAAGAGTAATTCTGCCGTGTAGATTATCCCCAGATAGGCTGGATCACTAGCAAAGAATCTGCTGTGTGTGTTTATTTTCTGCTGCTTGCATTGTTTTGTGTGTGTTCTTTTTCTGATCTATTCTGAGTACCCTGCACCACTGCTGTTGGATGTGATCTGTTTTATTAGTATTTACTGTTAATGGTTATTACTGGGTATTAGCATGCAAGGAATCTGGCACCGTCCTAAGAAAATTAAGAAAGGTTAAATGCCAGTGTTGGAATCAACTGAACACTTGTCCTTACTGAATTTAGCAGATTGTTAATGCACTCTGCCTTTCTCCTCATCATACCACTGATGTTCAACATTGTTCAAAAATGTTATTTCTCCCAACCTAATATTTTACACTGCTTTGTATAGCTATGCAAATGTAATGTGCAATTTTGTGCAATTTACACTCTTTTATGTAGGAATTATTATGCAATCTATGTTTAGGCCATCATATATCATAATTGCACACGTGGGATGTTTTCCCCATTATATCTGCAGGTGATGAAAAGCTTCAGTTGTCTCTGACTTCCAAGTATATTCAATTTGCATGCGGCAAAAAATAATACGTGTACTGTTTAATTAGTCCACATATACCACTTTAAAGATGTGTATTTTTTAATCGTTCCACATATACCATTTATATATTGTGAGGAATTTCACACAGCCAATATGTTCCATTTCAGGAACTCTTCTGTAACGGTTTCTGTCAGGCATTTCACACAGAACAGCATTAGTACTGGTTCCCTAACAGAACATATTGGCCCTTTCACGCAGAAACATGCCTCTCCTGTTGGTGAAGTGTTCCTGAGCTGGTTTACCTTGAAACCTCCTCCCAAGTGTTCTTCAGTTCTTGTACTGAAACGCTATGGGGTGCTGTGTGAAATGCCCCCAAAGCGCTTCCTCCGATGATGAGTGTTTTCACGCCTCTTTTTGCCCGCGCGGGTAATCTCTGTCATTTTTTTAAGAGCCGATTTAGAGCGCTATAATGCTATAGTGTTATAGCGACCCCATTGGAATGCCTGGGTTCCACTGAGCCAACTGAAGCCCCCAGGCATTCCAATGGGGTCGCTATAACGCTCTAAATCAACTCTTTTAAAAAAAATGACAGAGATCGCCCACACGGGCAAAAAGAGGTGCGAAAAGAAAGCAGCAGTCTGAAATGACAAACTGCTTCGAAGACGGCTCCAAAATGGTAGGGGAAGGACTGTCTGAAATGTCTGTCACTGTACCAGTTTATTCCAAGCCGGTTCAGTAACATTTTTAAAGGTGTAATGTGAAATTCCCCATTGTTTCCTACAAAAAAGTGTCTCCAGTTTACCAGTGCAATCTTCTGCAGATGTACTCCAGTCATTTCAATAGACCTAGGCTGGAATAAAGCTGCATAGGACTGATCTGTTTGAATGTATGAAATTGTACTTATACTTGAGGGCAAAGCATTGTTAATTGGTTTTAGCTGATGTTGTAAACTCTGTAGACTATAGGTTCCATAGAACAGATACCACAAAAAGGCAGTGATAAATGCCTCAAATTCATAGCCAGTGTTTAAAGATATTTCTCAGTGGTTGTTCACACATATCTTTTTAACAAAGCATTAATTATCAAGGAAATCCACACCCATACTAACTTCCACGCTAACCTAGGGTATTCCTGATATGATGATTAGTGGGAACAGAAAGCAAACTGTATATAACAAATACGTGTGATGATAGCCTTAATTCTATTTAATTAATTTAGCGCTCTCTCGCTCTGTGTGTGTATTTCTCGCCACCTTTCAGTAGATAAACAGACTTTAACTTGCTGTGTTTGCTAGAGGGGCATAGATTCACATTAAGAAATGGGAAATGTACAAGCTGTGGACTTGTTCTTCTGGTGACATTACGGCTAAATTTTCTCACTGAATCAGAGTGTCAAGAGTTCCAAAGGGAAGGCACAGACATGGTCAAAGATTACATAACCAGATGTGGGCACTTTGTTCTGCAGTGTGCAAGGTTTTTGTTGATGCACTGATTTAGGCCATTTGTTTGAATATGGGTGAGTAGGTAAGCCATAGAACTGGAGTGAACACACCATCTACTTATATCCCTTAAAGAAGGGCTCCAGTAGAACTTCTGCAAAAAAATTATAATAAATGTGGACAGATGATCACTCTCCTTTGATTATCAATGCAAGAGACATACCACATGGCCTTTATGTGTTACACTGTTTGGCTTTCTCCGTAAGAGAAAAGCTTGTACCTCTCACTGCAGTCTGTACCTCCCAAGGCTGACCCATGGCACACTTGCAGAACTGGTGATTTATGATTCTTCTGTTGACAAGCTGCTGGACATGCTGCTCAAAATTTCAGAAGGGTAATGCCCTCTGCATTGTAGAAGGGGAGACTTTTAATCTCTTTAATGGAAGGATTCCCTGTCTTAGCAAGCTTTTGATTTAATTATACCTGGCAAGATAGTATTGTGTAGCACATCACTAGTCAATAAGAGTTTGACTAATATGACACTTTAATCAAGGAATTGACTAAGCAAGCATTTGAGCATGTGATTAATTCTCCTGCCATCATGGCGGATAGCTGCATGCTTTGAGCAGGAAAAAAGTATGGTTGCAGCTGAACGCACTGCTTCTCAGGATATGTGTATTACTGGAAGGGACAATGTGTGGGTAGCATAAGTGCATGTTGGCCTCTGATCCAAAAAACATACATCTCGAACTACTGGAAAATTTGGTATATGTATGAGAGAAGAGCCTTGGCTTGTCTATGTAAAACCAGAATATTTCCCATGCTTGATAGAAAAATATATAAAACAGGCCATCTTCTTCCCAGTTTAGTTTTTTTCTGGTATTGAGGAGAAGGAGAGTAGGAGGGATTTTTTTAAGGTATAAGTAACTAGCTCAGCACCCATAGATATATGGTCAATGTCATAAGGACATAAGAAGAGCCCTGCTGGAACAGACCAATAGTCCATCTAGTGCCCTGTCTCACACAGTGGCCAACCAATTCCTCCAGAGGACTAACAACAGAGCATAGAGGATAGGGCCTTCCCCTGATGCTGCCTTCTGGCTCTGTGATTGGGAGGTTTAGTGACTCTGAATATGGACGTTCCCCTCAGCCACCATGGCTTTCTAGTAGCCATTGATAGACTTATCTTCCATGCCCTTTTAAAGCTGTTTATTCTTGTGGCCATCACTACATCCTCTGGCAACAAATTCCCCATTTGAATCACTCTCTGTGTAAAGTATTATATCTTTTTGTCCATCCTGAATCTACTGCCCATCAGTTTCAATGGATGCCCTTGATCAAGTTCAAGCCTTTTGGGAGAGGGAGAAAAAATTCTCTTTGTTGACTCTCTCTACCCCATGCCTCATTTTATAAACCTCCATCATGTCTCCACTTAGTTGTTGCTTTTCTAAACTGAAAAGTCCCAGACTCTTCAGCCTTTCCTCATAGGGAAAGTGTTCCAATGCCAAAAGGTTGGTGAGGCAGGATTTCCCTTTGCAGAAGCCATGCTGATTTGCCTTCAGCAGGCTTTGCCCCTCTATGTGCCTAATAATTCTGTGTTTGATTAAAATTTCTACTAATTTGCCTTGGGCAAATGTTAGGCTGACTGGCCTTTTAATTTTCTGGTTCCCCTCTGGATCTTTTTTAAAAAATTGGTGTCACATTTGTTACTCTCCAGTCTTCTGGCACAGTGGCTGAATTTAGTGATAAGTTACATATATGAGTTAGTAGTTCAACAGTCTCACTACCAAATTCTTTAAGAACTCTCAGGTGTCCGCTGTCAGGACCTTGTTGGTTTTTAATTTCCCTAACTAGTCTAGAACTTCATCTCTGGACACCTCAGTTTGGCTCAGTTATTCAGGCTTCCTTCCTGAATATAGGGGCTGTGGCATGGGTACTTGCCCCACACTTTCCACAGTGAACATAGGAGCAAAAAAGTAATTGAGTTTCTACCATCTCCCCATTTTCCTTTAGCAATCCCTTTATTCCTTTGTCATCCAAAGGCCCCACCATTTCTCTGGCTGGTTTCCTACTCCAGATATATTCTTTAAAATGTTTATTGCTTGTCTTGATGCTTTTAGCAACCCACTCCTCAAAATCTCTTTTTGCATGCCTAATTATTGACTTACACTTCTTTTGCCAGAGCCTGTTCAATTCATTGGGGCAGACTTTCCACTTTTTAAAAAGATGCCTCTTTACTTTTTATACCCTCCTTGACTTGCATTGTTAACTATTCAGGTTTTTATTCAGGTTTTCTTTTAGACTTGGCAGTGTCTTTCCTAACTTTTGGAATGCATTCTATTTGGGCTTCAATTAATGTGGTTTTAAATAGCTTCCAAGCATCCTCTAGGGATTTGATGCTTTTGTGTTTCCCCTTCGGCTTCCTTTTTACTATTCCCTTCATTTTGTAAAGTTCCCTCTTTTGAAATAAAATGTTACAGTTTTGGACTTTGGAGATAACTTTCTATTGACCTAAATGCTGAACTTAATAGCATTGTAGCCACTGTCCCCAATTGGTGTAACTACATATCTTCCCAGGTCTTGAGAACCACTCAGAACCAAGTCCAAGATCTACCCTTCTGGTTTGCTCTGTGACCAACTGCTCCAGTACATAGTCATTTATGCTGTCCAGGAATTTAGGTATCTCATTTCCGCAGCATGACTCGAGCACATGTTTATTCAGTCAATGTGAGAATAGTTGTCTCACAGTATAATAACATTATCTGCTTTAGTCACCTTTATTTCCTTCTCCGTATCAAGATCAACTTTAAGGGTTTGATCAGGTGGGCAATAGTATACCCCCACTTTTAAGTAACCCTTAGAGCTCAGTATTTCTACTCATATCAAGTAAATCTTCCTGAGTAGACCATAGACCTGGTAAGAACCTATAGTTCTTATGGGTTAAGATAGTACTGATGGAACAGCTAAGACAAATTGTGGGAGCATGCAGTGTCTCTTGCCAGCTCTCTGCTGTTCGTGCTGCTATTGCTGTGGTCCTTTTGGCAGCTGCAGTGGACCCAATGAAAAATTATCCCCAGTGACACCAGTTGTAACCATTCTTAGTATGTCAGTCATCTTTGATGTCCTGTCTGTAGAGAAAACATTTTTTTACCAAATATCTATGCCGAACATCTGTCTGGCATTAATCTGTTTAGAAGTGATGTTTTAGTGTATATACATATTCCGTTTTATTCCTGTTTTAGAAGTGTTGGTTTCAGTACTATAATCCATTTATTAAACTATTCCACAAATCTGGCCTAGCTTCCATTGCAAGTTGAATATCTGCAAAGTTTGCCATCTCCCATCTTGTACCATGTTCATATAGCTTGGTAGGAAACTTTAATATTTAGCTGCACACATAGTAAACTGTGATTTTGTTATGTCAGTGTTAATCCATTGTCTGTCTGTTTGCAGAGGTTTGAAACTAAACTTCAGATATTTTAATTAAATAGACACATTATGGTGGTAGACAATTTATGTCAGGTGTTAAAATTACTTGATAAGGACAAGCACCATGATGCTGAAGGATATAGTTCTAGATAGAGATTTCCAGAAACTGCAAAACTACTCCAAAAGGTGAATATCCAACTGGTTAATAACAATTGCTAGAGGAGCAACTGCCACCTTTCTGATTATACAACACCAGGTGTGATTTGGCAAATGATGGTTCAAGATGGTGGAGAGTGGAGACCCTATCCACTGAAAGAATAAGGACTAGGCGTTAGGAAAATTAGGAGTCTTATATTCACCCACCTCTTTGAACTCCCCATTAAAATTATCAGTATCTCCAAAGGAAGAAGCTTTTGAAAGACTCGCCAACTCTATTGGCTTAAATTTTTGTAAACAGTATTAATAAATAGCCACGTTAGCCTAGCAATCTGTGTTTGTGAAGATTGTGCCTCTTTTACCCACCTCATTGATATCACCAAATGTGACTAGACAAATGGTGGTTCTGCGCAAAAAAAAAACAACCTTGTGGTAGGTATGGCATATAACTCAGGAGAGGCAGAGAAGGACGTTAAGATCTCCTTCTGTATAACTAGTTTTCACTTCCAGTTTCCAAGTGCCTGAAGGATAGTTGGTATCTATCAAATGGATAAATTGGATCTCCAGGGAAAACAAAAAAATAATTTCTGGGCAAGAGCTGAAGAGAAACATAAAGGTGCTGCTAGATCCTATGCAATAGTCAGCTGGCTCGTCCTGTCTTCACTGTCACACTTCCAGATGGGAGCTTAGGTGTATAATGACAGTTTTGGACTGTCAAGGTGCTCCTATCATAAGCAGCTTTGCTGGCAATGCTGTTGTCAAGGCAATTACCGACAGAATCATGTGCTTTAGCTTAGGGTGGCCTTACTCTGCTGGTATCTTTGTTTTACCTTGGTCAAAAGATATAGTCCTTCGGAATACTTGAACCTCATCCATTCAGTTTTGTGAGAAATAGCAACTTTTTAAAAAATCACAGCAACCAACTATGTTATCTGAGCATTTACAACATAAATTATGTAGATAGTGACAGATGGTGTAGCATTTACATTTCGCACATTAGTTGTTCTTAGGCTGTAAATTTTTTTTAGTGATCAGACCATCTGAATATGTGCAACTATATGCAGCAATTATCCTCATCATTTCCCAGAAAAAGCCAGGTTGAATGGTCAGAAGATGAATGTATGTGCCTACACATCTTTGGCCTGTGTTCAAACTTTGAAAGATGTTCCTTTTGACAGTGTCTGCTTGTACCAAGTGTGAACAGTGAGGATGCACAGAAGTGACATTCCGGGTAGATGTACACATTACCCAGCAAATGTTAGGTTCCCAAACCTGCGTTTGATGCATAATTTGTTTTTATATACTTATGTTATTTATAGTTCGCCTTTCACACTGACACCCAAGATGGATTACACAGTGTAAATCAATACAATCAACAGTATAGAACATCCAATAAACAATGCCAGGGGGTTGAGATTGTAGAAATCTGAAACAGACTGTGTATATACTATGCACAGTAGTACAGTCCACAGTCCCTGTCCCTTCACCAAACCATCCTTCTGAACCATTTCATTACAATACAGCCCTGTTACCGGCTGCTGAATAATTCAGTTTTGCATGGTTTGTTGAAGACCAGGAGAGGGGGAGCCTTCCTGACCTTATCATGCAGGTCCTTTCTGTGAGGGCTTCAACAGAGAATGCATGTGTATGGGCAGTTGTTGATTTTGTTCATTTGTGGGGTGGTATCTGCTGAAGGCCTTGCTCAGATAAGTCAACCTGTTGTGGTAGAGCATAGGAGGAGAGATGGTTTTGCAAATATGAGGGTCTAAGACCATAACAGGCTTTTTATGGGATAGCCATAACCTTGAACTGAGCCCAGTGATTGATGGGTAGCCAATGGTATGGCTGCAGCATGGGAGTAATATGCATGGTCTGCCTAGCTCCTGATAATAACCGAGCTGTGGCATTCTGCACCTACTGGGGTTTCCAAGTTGACTTTGAGAAGAGAACTATGTAGAGTGTCTTACAGTATTCTCATCTCAGTGTTACCATGGTGTGGATCCAGGTGACCAGGTCAGTCATGACAAGATAGGGGGCCATCTTGTAGGCTAGACTGAGTTGGAAGAAAATGTTTGTTTCAGCTACAGTAACTTACTTCTCTAGCAGCAATGCTGGATCTAGTACATATGGTGCTAATGCAATATACATAAGCAATGATGGATTCAGTATATACAAATGCTAATGTAGGAGCAGTTGGGAGAGAAATTTGCCTTGCCCTCCCCCATGTGTTAATGATGCAGCCACTCCTCCCAGCCTGTTTTTATTATTTTTTCTCCCATCTGAGCTCCCACATCATAAATAACACTGACTAAAGGGGGGGGGACATATCCTCAGGTTGGGGGTACAGGGGAGTATCAGCAGACAAAGGAAGGATGTACAGTGAATTACACCCTTCTAAGTCAATTTATTTCAATGGATTTAGGAAGATATAACTTTTTTTAGGATTGCACTGTAACAGTGCTATGCTAAGGACATTTTCCTAGGAGTAAACCCTTTGAAAGAACAGACTTGTAAGCTCTTCCCTGTGCCTTCTGATTGGACCCACAGAAGTTCGAAAGACCCCCATGGCCATCTGAAGTCTCCATTTGGTGACATGCCCCCACTTGTTCCAAAAGGGTGCCAGTTCCAACCCGGGCCACCAATAACTTTTACAAGTATCTCCTGTCAGACAGAGTCATACATCCCACACTCCTTCCCTGTGATGCCATTTACAGGCCCAGCCTAACTGCTGTGTCCCCACTATCTCTCTACCACAACCTACCACTATTTGACACTTCAGATCTACAACAAGCTGGAGGAAATTGCTGGTTCAGGAGCATGGGCGACACAAGTTGCCCAGTCATATATTGTAGGAAAGCTCTATTTGGAGGAAGCTAAAAGCGGTCAGATATACAATGGGTTTAGCCCCATCTTTTCAAAAACAGAATGTTCATCATAATGTCTATTAAAAGATAATATCAATAATATCGAAATTTTAAAGTATCAGTTACCATCTCTTAAAAATGACTGCTTCATCCCTGTATGCCAAACTCAAAAAAGTCCAGAGACTTAAGATGATTCTCAGGTTCAGACATAGATCAACCTCAAGACAAAACAGAATTCCAGAATGGAGAAACAAGAGTATTGGAAACTGCAGAAGATTCTGGGACCCATAGTCAAGTAATGTAGGGCACTTCCAGACCTATTGGACCTTTTCCCTGCCTTGCATGAAAGAATGACTGCAACCAGGGCTATTTTGGGGCAGGAACACACAGGAACAGAGTTCCGGCTGGCTTCCGAGTTGGCCATGCCTACAGCCTCCTCCCCCGCTTGGGTTCCTCAGGCGCCTCGCAAGCTGTGGTGTGCCTGGAGAAGCAGAGCCGATCCAGGGAGGGAAGACAGTTTAAACTGACTCCCCTCCTTGGTTTCCACAAGCACCCCACAGCTGCAGGGTGCCTGGGGAAGCTGATCTGGAAACTGCCTTCCTTCCCTTGGGTTCCCCATGTGCCCTGCAAGCTGCAGGGCACTTAGGGAAGCTGATCCTGGGAAGGAGCTGCACTGTCAGGGGTATGGCCTAATATCCTAATGTGTTTCTGCTGTTGGGTGTGGCCTATTATGCTAGTGAGTTCCTGCTGGGCTTTTTCTACAAAAAGAACCCTGACTGCAACACTCTCCTGTGACTGCCCACTGCAAGGGAGAATATGTGTCTATCACATTTTATCCTAGGACAAAGTATTTTTTAAAGGAAGCATCTCTGCCAATTTCTCCCACTAAACTGTGGAGTCTTGTGAGCAAAAATTCTACTTTGTGGGTTACTAGCATTAACGTTGTGAGTGAATGATTTTGCTACTGCATCAATTAGTTTGCTCTGGAGCCATCTTTCCTGAGCTAAGCCAAAAATGTGTGAGTCGGAGGCTAAAAATCTGTGAGCTAGCTCACACTAACTCAGCTCAGAGGGAACACTGCCACAACTGATCTGTTCAAAAGTTATCAGGGCAAGAATACCAGAGATCCATCTCCAGGCTTAAATATCAGCCACTTGAATGGTTTCTACCATTAATAATAGAAACGTTCTGTTTGTTCTTTACATTCCACGCAATCAAGCTACTGAGTCTTGGTTTCTTGTGTTCCACTGTAAAATGTGGCACACAAACCGACAAATCCAGTTGTACTATAGCAAATAAGTTAGATCAGCATTTGTCATCTGAATGTGGACCCCTCGTAACCATTTTACATTTCAAAGTTGGGGGTCCGCATTGTATTTGCATTATGTTAAGGACTGATGATATGTAAATCAACACATATCCCTTCTGGCTTTTACTGGTAACTGAAAATTGTGTAGATTTCATTCTTTCCAAGCATCATTGTGAATATGTGCTACTTCTTGTGTCTGTGAATTAAGTACATAATTTGAAACATAGAGGTCAGTGGTAACTAGCTGTACCTGGCACACAAACAGCTCCAGAGAATATTCATGTCAAATTCAAGGATAGGTTTTAAGAGACAAGAATATAAAGTGAATTACAGGAATCAAATGTATTCAAACATGCAGAACAACTAAATTCAGTCCTTTGTGAGTAGCCAGCTACAAAAAGTATCACCTACAATTTCCTGGCTATATGTTCTTCAAGCAAGTATGCCTGGTTTGTATAGATGTGCTCTTATGCTACTCCAGTTAATTTCAAATGGGGTTTAAACAGGAAGGAAGGCATAGAATAGGAAAGCTGGATAGTTGTTGGGGTTTTTTTCAGTGTAAACATAACTACTCTCTGGATACATTTACACAGGAGGCTCTGAAGTAGGGACAGCAGTTCTTAAGAGACAGTGAAACCACCACTGAAAAACTGCTCTTGGGAAGCAAAGAAACTTTGAGGACTTTTAAGAAATAGAAAGCAGGACTAACTTTAGGATATCTCTGTGCTCTGTACAAAACATCTGTTCCAATGTGGGGAAAGTCCTCTTTTTTAAAAAAATCCCTGAACATTTCACATAAACAGATGGAAATGTAATCCATTTTAGGTCACCCCTCCTGTTTATAAATGGAAATTAGTTGGTGTCTCAGATGGTTTAGAGATAGGAAATACCAAAGATATTTACATATTCTCAGCCCTCAAGAAACGTTGATACTGAAGCAATAAAGCTGCAGAAGTGAAAAGCTCATCTATATGCCAAGCAGTAGTAATAAAGAGGCTAACTTTAACATTCTAAAGCCCCTTTAATTTCAGAGACTTTCAGAACAACTTGGCAGTTGAGCAGCCCAGTCCGATGTACTCGTGGTAACAATAATACTAAGCATTTATATAGCACTTCCCAGTGCACTATGCAGAATTATACCCTTTTAAGTCCAGTGTTTAGAGTAGTACTGTTCAAGTGTTAGAAATCTTTCAGCTATTTTGAAAATTAGATCACTCCTACTAATATCCATATTGCAAATGAGACTGATGTTGATAGAATTTTGTTGTTGTTCAGTGACACAGTTGAGTCCGACTCTTCGCGACCCCATGGACCACATCATGCCAGGCCCTCCTGTCCTCCATTGTCCTCTGGAGTTTGCTCAACTTCATGTTTGTTGCATCGATAACACTGTCTAACCATCTAATCCTTTGTCATCCCCTTCTTCTTTGACCTTCAATCTTTGCCAGCATCAGTGTTTTCTCCAATGAGTGCTCCCTTCTCATTTGGTGGCCAAAGTCTTTGAGCTTCAGCTTGAATTTTTTACCTGAGGTGAGATGGGACACCACTCATTAGACTGCACTTGCTCTTTCCTCTCTTTTGCTAAGGATAGGTGATGGTTTTTCTAGGGCCTGGTTCTTGCAAACCAGTCTATGTCTGGACTGTTCCACATTGGACTGCAGGTGGGGTCTCCCAAGGAACTGTTCCTCCATGCAAAATATAATGACAGAGAAAGAAATCCTCACATACAGGAAACTCGTGTGTCAGGCATTATGTAAGGCTAGAACTCTCCCCCCCCCCATTGTTCTGTGTTAGGGATTTTTGGGGTTTTAGGCACATTCAACTGCGTTAACTCCCACCTGCAATCAGAGATGGTATAGTCAAGACACAGATTTACCACCTCATGTGCTATTTCTGAGAACTGGGCCTAAGGTGCAATGTATAACTTTTAGGCAACGCACAGGGAAATTATACATCACTTAAATATCAAGTGAAGAGAGGCATCACATTAGATAAATCACTCTAACAGTGAGTCATTTGATTGGACTTTAGCAGTGAAAGAAGCAGTCTAACTTAGACAGCTGTAGCACACACTTGAAATATTACCATTTCCCATTTATCAACCACAAAATCAAAATTCTGTTGTTTTCAGAATCACAGTCTTCTCAGGCACCATGCTGGGATGCTGATTTCACCATCTGCTCAGTAGACAATCTATAGAAGTTAGCATGTTGGCCAGTCATAAAAGTTCAAAACCAAGCTTTGAGACAAATGATTTTTCAGCTCTTAGCTTTCTTCAAAGCCATGTTTCATTGAATCAATACAAGGTCTAAACAAGGGCAAATACAAACCAACCTTTCTCAACACTTTACTAGGAGTGAATCTGGAGCTCTTTGTTAGATAAATGCCGCAGCAGTTCCCAACTGTTCACCTAAATGCTCTCCATCCTATGTATACTGTAACCCTCAGTAATCCAGAGTTTTAAAATGACCATGCCCTATGATGGACATAGCAGGTGTAAGAATGTTTATTATTTAGTATCCATTAGAGCCCAGTTTGCTATAAACTGGATTTTTATTGTTGATGAGCTGTATCCACCTAGCAATATAGCTTACATCGAATGATGCATGTGGTACAACAGCTTCATTTTTACTCACTGGCTCAGACCCTGTCTGTGCTCCTTCCACATGGGAATTATTCCCCTCCCCCAAGGAATGCAGGAAGCCCCAGGATTTCAGTGGAACATCCACATGATCCATTGCTCATTCCAAGCACAACTCCAGCTTATAGGGGACACTCAAGTTTTGTTTTTCTCCAGCTTATAGGGGAAACTTAGTGGTTCCTGCAGGTAGAACATCTATGTGGATGCTCCACCCATGGGTCACCATTACAGTGCAGGTTGGTAGGGAAAGAAAGTTAGGGAAAGGGGTCTTTTCAAGCTGCAGGGACCCAGTGTGATCCCCATTATGTCTGTGCTTTTGGAAAGGTATGATGGGCCCAAGGGGAGGAGCGGGGGCAGGGGGTGAAGACAGCACGCAGAGAGGGAACAGGTATGTGTGGACCCTGTTCCAGTGATTCTTGCCGCTACTTCTGCCATGTTAGTGACTTTTTGTGTCCTATTGGGAAGCAGCTTCTGACATTTAAGCATAATATTGAGTTGCAATATGCCTGGTAAACCCTCTTCCTCCTCATTCTTCATTTGCCTGTGAGTTGGTGGTCTCGGTACTGCAGTACATCAGCTCTTCCTTCATCATGGTAGTCAAAGTTGTCAAACCTTTGGGGGAATCTCTTGGTGTCTTGCTCCCCTATTCGGTGTCAGCCCCCAGAACACTCGTTAAACAATTGCTACTCATCCAAGGGAGAAATAACTCAGAGGCAGAATGTATGTTGTGTACATTAAAAAAAGACAGTTCAGTCCCTAACATCTCTGCTTAAAGGAGCACAAGTTGCAGGCTGTAGATGAGCATTACTTGGTATCTGGCTGCTTCCATTGACACTGGAATATATTATTTCTTCCTTAGTTATCTGATGGTCCAGGCTAGCCCATCTTGTCAGAAGCTAAGCAGGGTCAGTCCTTGTTAGGAAGTCCAGGGTCACAATACATAGACAGGCAATGGCAAACCATCTCTGAATATCTCTTGCCTTGAAAAACCCTATGATGTTGCCATAAGTCAGCTGCGACTTGATGGAACTTTCCACCACCATCAGAATCAGACTTCATTCAGCAGACAGCAAGTTCAGTGGGGCTGCACTAGAACGTCCTGTGTGGACCCTGTTCCAGGGATTCTTGCTGCTACTTCTGCCATGTTAGCGATGGCTTCTTTACCTATAATCTGCTGCCTTGGGTAACTACCTAAGTCAGTCCAACAGTGTTACCAGCAGAGGTTCTTCAGCAATGATTATCCCCAAAGGTCAACCTTTTCTGAAGAAACTGAAGTAATTGGCCGGAAGCACAATGTGTCAGTATGAGCTCTCTCAAGTGGGTTTTCCCCTTCCCCTAGTGCATCTCATTGTCCTCTCAGCAATGTTGTTGCTATTCAACATCTGACACCAGAGGACCACCACAAACCCCAAGTCACCTGCCAGAAGACTCCAGTGGGGGAGAGAGAATGCTATCCTCTCAGTGTATTCCTCAGCTGCTACAAACTGACAGTATTATTTCCCCTAAAGAGCCATGAGGCTTACACCAGCTGACAAGCCACCTATCTTTCACCCCTGAACACCTTACAAGAATGCAGCCTGCAAGGATAGGTAGGCTGCTGTTAATACCATCTTTACTGGTCCCTGGAGTCCTCTTTGTACTTATTGTTTTAAAAAAGGACAGCCTCTGACCAACCATTAAAAAATGAGCCGAATAGTCATTTGAGATCTGCCCACTGCTGCTTAATTCTTGCATAGCTTGTCTATAATATGTCAGCAGCAGAGGCTCATTGTTTCTCCTGTGCTGTGGTTACCCAACTTGCCTTGCTTTTCATCTGTATGCAACACTATCATGGATCCTGAAAGAAGGTATTAGGACTTCCCAGCAGGGAGCTTAAGGAATTGCTGCCCGGTTGGCTGTTTGATAGAAGGTGAATCCTTGCAAATAAGAATGCTGTAAAGAGGAATGAGTCAAGGAGGACTGTCTATATTTTAGGAGGTTTAGTGGATTTTAAGAACCAAAATGATGACTGTGATTCCACAGTTCTGCTGACAGGTGGTTTGTCTTCTCAACTAATCCCCCAGTCTGCTTTCAAAGGTCCATCCAGGAGAAAATTATATATACTAGTAATGGATGAGCAGCACGACTCTTCCATTGGAGGTAAAGGGGTGAAAGGATAGCAGTAGGATCCACACCAGCGCCTGTCTTTGCTTCCTGGGTTATGGAACAAGATAACTTTGAGTATTATGAGATCTCCTTTGAGGGATAGTCTGCATAAAGATGACATATGCATGTCTTAGATTTAATCCTGTTAAAAATTGAGGTGTTTGGATTCAATGATTTTTTAAAAATTGTATTCCAGTTGTTGGTTTGAGCCATTGCACCCAGGCACAGTAGATACCTTGTTAATTTTTTCTGCTTAGCAGAATGTAGCTACTTCATGATTCTAGAAAGAAGTGTTCTGTGTGTACAGGAAATTCAGAGGCATTATTTTCCAACCCAGAGAGAGAAAGTGAATTTAAGAAAATGAAATCTGACCAGAGTATTAGTGTGAACTGTGCCTTCATCTGTGGTGGATGTGAACAAGAACCCTTGGTTTGAAAGAGCTCAGTTTTCAGTTTTTCCTCAAATGAAGCAATGAACTCAGGAGCTCAGGTGTTCAGGAGGGAGAAAGAACTTCATGTTTGGTGAATATTTAGTTCTTGAGCACAATGTGTCTCGCATCCCCCTCTAGTGGCTGATTTCTGGGTGCAGACCCTACTAACATTAGATTTTAAAAGAGAAGTGCGGGTATTAGAGATATACATATACCAAATTTAACAAAAAACATACAGCATGATCCTGTATATACATGGCAGTGCACACGGAAGGTGATTCCCCATAAAACTTTTTTATAACTCTGCCAGTGGTCCTTGGCCAGTTGAATGCTCAATATCTGTATGTTATGACATGGATAGTCATTGTTTACAATGAAATCCCACTCTCCGGCTCCCTATTCCATGTAGAGCCCAAGGGAAGATCAGAGAATGCCAGCATATTCTTGGGAGGCATTTGATTTTTTAGAAAGTAGTCTGAAAGCTAGAAGTATATTTTGCTGCAGAAATGAGCCCCTATTACCATTCAGGTTCCACAATAAAATCACCTATGAATGAGGGCTTCATTATTACTGAGCAAAAGTCTTTGCAACAAGTCCTAAATTCTGGGTTATTCATGGACTTCCTTGCGACTGAGCATGGTAATGATTTTAGTCATATTAATGTACGCTTACAGAATAATGGTGATCCACAGCTATATAAACATCAAAGAATCAGGCCTAGCTTATTATAAAAGATGGACAGTTTTGTTTATGAAATCAGATTGTGTGTTGTTCAAGATAAATAAGCATTCATCCAGACAGCAGGTATCCACTTACACTGATTGTGCATCTTGAAACATTTTCAGATTTGAGCATGTAATTTGCTTGTACCAACCTTCCTGGAATGAAGCATGAGCTATAATTGTTTTGGTCACTATTCATTAAATGCTTGTCTGTGGCTTAAAATATTTCAATTATCCATTCAAGGTGCAGGAACAATTGCACATGACAGAATGAATAGAAGACAGGGAAAATAATTTTATAAACAAAATATATTATAATAAGTTGTTTTTATAAACAAAATAAGTCCAGGTAGTCAGTAAATTTACAGAGTCATTTTTGTAATTAATGTATTTAATCTAAATAAATAGTTGATTAGCTAGACTATTCGATGTGGTAGAGCCCACTATTATTATTAGCAAGTTGTACAATCAGAGGGTTAGAAAGGACTATGGAATAGTCTAGTGTAGCCTCTTGCTTGAAACAGACCCATAATGAGTTTAGTTTTGATCTCTGACAGATGCCTACCTAGCCATTCCTTGGAAATTGCCAAGAGGTATTCGGCTTACATGATAAGAGAGCATACAGAATAATTATAAATAAATTAGTTTGAGCATCTTGATAATTCATTTCAAAGTATTTCAGTTACTCTCAATTTTCCTTACAACAGGCTTTCACCCTGCTCATTCCATCCTGACTTGGTGCCATTCCCCCCCCTCACTTAGCAGTATGCACATAACTGCATACTCCATGGGGAATCCTCAGTGCGGAGGTGTGATTTCTTATTTATGCGCATGGCCAAACATGCCATCTGATTGGGCAGTAATGGGCTGAGCCTGCAGCTACAAAATATGTATGATTGCACATCGCCACGTCAATTTTGACTGTGGGAAGTAGGCTTGCTTCTCCTCTGCACCAAATGGCACGTCTGACTGCGGCCCAGTATTATCTAATGAATCCACCATATTTCTTTAGAGTATTTGATTATGACTGGGGGTATTTATGTTCCATTCCATACCACTTTTGCCATAGTTCCCATTTCTAACCCTGTGTACCAACCAAATTGGGATCACCAGGCTGTAATTTTGATATCTAAGCAATGCCTTTATTTATTGATTTATTCAGAAAATATCTGTGCTATCTCTCCAGGGAACCTGCTTTCCCAAAGAACCTAAAGCCTCTAATGTGTTTGCAGACAAGTTAACCACAGCCTCGCCTACCCATTCTTCTTCTGGGTATCACTTTTTGATCTCTTGGTTATGACACGACTACCCTAGACCAAATTAAAAATTATGTGCAAGAAACAATCCCCCCCAAAAGTACCTGACATAGTGGGAGCACTAGAGAGTTGTTCCTCTCTACTTTGCCATGAGGTAAATAAATTCCAACAGCTACATGTGGAGAAAGTTAAGGGATGTGGTCAGAAATATGCATAGAAGGAGATGAAACAGGGCCTGTGGAGTGTACTAATGGTCTCTTAGCTGTTCGGCTGTGTAGGATGTTACAAGGTCTCTCTTCTTACTGTGTAATGTTCAACAGCTTTGATTAAGGCTTTTAATAACCTCATTTCCACCATATCTCAAGCCCCAATTTTTTGTCTTGCTTGATTGCTCTACAGCTATCAAGGGAGCTGGTTTTTTCTTTTTTTCCCTTTTTTAGTTATTTGTCTTGTGTTGTGGGCACACAGCATGGGATTAAGTGGCTTTAATTGTAGTTTTACATTGTTCCTTTCAAATTATGTGACACAAGAATGTTTCTCAGAATTATGATCTGAATACATAAGTCCCTTATGGCTTCTCTTGTCATTCTAAATTTCTTTGTTTATAGGCTACATCTCTCTAGAACTGCAAGGAGCTGTATGTCTTGATTGCTGTCCAGAGAGAATGTTTAGGCTTGACTGCTCTCAGGTTTATATGTTGTCAACACCAACAAACATGAGCGAGAAGTTAGGATCATTACCTACCAGATCACCATAAGTTTCCCATCCTTTACCCTTGAGAGATTCTCTTGTGGTAATTACTGTGTAAAGAGACATTCAGTGGGCATGGATGGTATCATTACAGCACTAAAGCAGGACAAGAAACCTCATTCAATCAAGAATTAGGCTTGAATTATACATTATCATTTTGGAGCAGTGATTGCCTGGAAAACCTGCTTCTGTACACAAACAGCAACCATGTGGGTCAATGGGTTCTCCCATCAGCACTATTTATTTATTTCTTTACTTTGTTTATAGCCCACCTTTCTCACTGAGACTCAAAGCAGATTACAAAATATAAAAAACAATTCAGACAGCATAAGACAACCAATCAACAAAGCAATGCGACTAGGATTACAGAATTACAAAACAAGTAGGGACTTGCAAGAAACATGCAGGAGCGGCTATCTCATTCCACCCACCTCTGCTTCTTCCCCTCTCCCTCTACTGCTCTCACACTCTTTCTTCTTTCAGCCACCACTTTTCTTACTCTGTCTCTCTCTCCCCTCCATGCCTGTCACTTCTTTTCTGCCCCCACCCATCACTCTTTCTGCCCCGTTACTTTTGTGGCTTCCCACCTACTTCCTCCCCCCTCCACAGCAGCCGTGGCAACAGCCACTCTCCAGGAATCACAATGGATTGCCCAAAAACAGAGATTAGTTCCTTTTAGGGTTGCCTGCTCCATGTTGGGAAATTCCTGAAGATTTGAGGGTGGATCCTTAAGTGGATACGGTTTGAGCTTGGAAGTGACATCAGCAGGGTATAATACAATAAACTCCACCCTTCAAAGCAGCCATTTTCTCTGGGATAACTGATCTCTGTCATCTGGGGATTAGTTGTAATTCCAGGAGATTGCCAGTCCTCACCTGGAGGTTGGCAACATTTGTTCCCCTGGAGGAAATGACTGCTTTGGAGGGTAGCGTCTATGACATTATACCTGTCTGAAGCCCCTCCCAGCCTCAGCCCCCACCATCCCCAGGCTCCATCCCTCAAATATCCAGGAATGTCCCAACCTGGAGTTGGCATCCCTTTCTCCTTCCCACCCAATGGCCAACCTACCTTTATCTGCCCCTCTGTCTTCAGCCTTCTGTCTCCTCTCTCCCTGCAACTTCTACTGAGGAAAACTATAGTCTTTCTCCACAGTGGGGACTAAAACAGTTTACATTATTCTCTCCTCCTTTTTATCCACACAACAGCCCTATGAGGTAGGTTAGGCTGAAAGTATGTGACTGGTTCAAAATCACCCAGTGAGCTTCCGCAGCCAGATAGGGATCTAAACGTGGGTCTTGCAAACCCTACTCTAATGCTCTGACCATTATACTACATTGACTTTCATAGGGGGGCTGCTGTTGAAGAGTAGCAAGCAGCCAGGCCTAGTTGAATCATGCAAGTCAGGTGGTGTCAAGTCACCCAGAGGGTGCTGCTAGGCTAGTTTGCCAGCCTCCAGGTGGGACCTGGAGACCCCCAGAATTACAACTGAACTCCAGACAACAGAGATCTGCCCCCCCCCGGAGAAAATGGGTGGACTCTGTAGCAAATTCTGCACTCCTCAGACTTCACCACAGAATCCCCAGGAATTTCCCAACCTGGAGCAGGCAATTATAGTCCCAGGCCTGGTCCAAATCTGTGTTCCAGTCCTACTTTTTGCTCCCCATTCCCCACTCCCCGGCTACCAGCCAGTCTCTCTCGTTCACTGTTGATGTGGCGGGGCCTGGAGTAGATCCCTGTGCAGCAACCATTTCAAAAGGTATTGGGGAGGAAACCCTCCCCAAGTTTTTTTTAACTTTTTGGATGTTTCTGCATTCTCACAGAAGCCCCTGTTGGGGGAGAGTGTACCCCCTATCTGCAGAAATAAGTATCCGCATGCAGAGGGGACTGTTGAGAATTAGATACATAGATGCAAACTCTCTTTCACATGACATACTGTAAACAATGCAGAATGTGGATTATGAAGTGGATTGCACTACTTTTCATCAGTTATGGTTATAACATGTAAAACTATACAGAAGCCATCTTTTAGCAGCAGTTATGTTGTCTTGACAATATACTCATAAAAGCTTATATATAAATAATGCCCTAAAGAAACATTGCCCCCAAAGACATTGCCTCTTAAATCAGGCCACTAGTACAAGGCCCATGAGGAGTGTGTTGTAAACAGAGATAGACAAGGAAATGTAAGTGTGGAAATACTAACATGAAGAGATAACAAGGAGAGCAATTGTTAAATGTCACACAGGCAAGGCTACATGGCTAGAAACTGAAAACTTACCCACTTGGATATTTAATGCTTTGGTGGCCTCATATTCACATCTGTATGTTTTTTACAGGAGTATAACTAGTGGTTTTTCTTCATTTTTGTGAACTTCTGTCAACCTAGTTATTCACAACCAAGCACTTTAATCGCTATGACCAAGAATTGTTGTATCTGCTGTGGTACAAAGCAAGTCTCTGTGACTGAATGTGGTCATTTTTCATACATGGTAGAGGAACAGTGATATATACACAAGTGGTAATTGGCATCATAACTGCTGTTCGTTTAACCCTTAAGGCGGTTCTCACTTTTTTTGTATTTTTGCATTTGTGTGTGTGTGTGCCCATGCCTGGAAATCATGGCGACCTCTGGCAACTCCTACTGGACACAGAGGACATTCAAAGAAGTGGCTTGATCGCCTGGCTCTGGCCTTCTGGCCCTGGTATTCTCTGAAATACCAGAGCTGGAAACTAAAACAACTATGGCATGCATTCACACGGTAACACCATCGTACAACATCAAAACAATATTGCCAGCACTTTAGCATTGTATTTAAAAAAAAAAAGTTGTATTGATTTTACCACCTATATCTACAACTACAACGCTAATTTCTAAGCTAAATTACCTTATACAGAAAATGCTGTGTAAAATATTCATTTTTAACAAATTAATAAACTTGAAAAACAAAAATACTCTTGGTTTAACTGACTACTTATGATGCTGCTTCTATAAATTACAAAACTGATTGGCTGGTACACATAGCATTGAAGAACACTTATTACTTCCATTTACATTCTCACATAGTGCGCAAACATTTAACAACAATGTAAAATTTATTTCTTCTTCGGTCCTCTTCTTGTCTTTTTAGTCTCTTTACTGGATTTGGGAGCAGCAGCTCCCTTTTCCGAATCCGACACATCTTCTTCGCTTTCTGAGCCATCAAAGCCGTACATACTTTCCTGCGATGCTAGCAAATCGTCTGAATCTCCCTCCTTTTTCTTTTTCTTGCTTTTTTCCAAGAAAGTTTTCGCTTGTTCAACAGAGTCAATCTTATAGTTCTTGTCTTTATAGCTGAAAAACAGTCCCTCTGGAGTATTCCACCGATATACAATTGACTCAGACTGAAGCCAAGTAGTCAAACTTCTATAGGCTTTTCTTCTTTTTCTTATTTCAAATGGAATATCCTTTAAAACCTTGATCTCCTCCTCCTGAATCTTCAGCGTTGTTCTGTTTGTGGCTTTTAAAACCACATCCCTTGTTGATCTTTTGGAGAATCTTATCATAATTTCACCTGGCAGGTTTTTCTTTTTAACAAATTCTGGATAGGTCCTGTAGACCAAATTCATGTCGCTTAATATTTCTTCAGCTTTCAAACCTGCCACCGGTGCTAAAGCTTCACTCACTACCTTTTAAGATCCTCCCCTTTTTTCTCAGGAACATTCTGAAGTCTCAGGAAATAGTTTGAGCGTTCCATCTGAAGTTTCAAGACATTATCACATTGGAAAGCCTTTTCTTTCTTGATTTTTTGTAGTCTTGAGTCATGCTTACTTGTAGTCGCTTTAACTTCCAAGAGATCCTGTTGCAGCTTTTCTGTTCGTTTGCCAGACTCTTTCATTTCTTTCTGCATTGAATCCATTTTAGCGTTGAGAGTAGTCATCTGATCCACCAGGGGTCGCAGCAACGCTGAGATAATTGGGCTCATCTCTGTGGTATCGCCCTTTGAACTCGGAACTCTGCTTCCTGGTTTAGGGGAGGGTCTTTGTCTCCCCGTCATTGTTGCTGTTTCGCTTTTGTTTACAGTTAGATAAGACAGACTGTAGAGAAAGCTATTTTTGTCGCACTAATGTCGTTTAAAAGATTTTTTCTTCATGCATGCGATCCAGCCCTCCAGCATTTCCAGAACGCTTCTGATACTGCAGTAACGCCATGGGAAAGTCTCAGTACGCTTCGTTAAGGGGGGGGAACACAATCCACCCATTCCGTCCCAGCTGCTTTATTTACAGTCTTTGTTTGAGACTCACGGTTTTCACCATTGCGTATCAGGAAGTTTAGCTGTTTCTCCGCCAGGCATTTTCTGCTGCTTCTCGGTCACGCTTACACAGCCCGAAGGCTTCCTCGGCAGGGGAACCTATGGGGGTGTTGAAGGGGGCCTCGATCCTGCGGTCGCCACCGTCAGGAGAGGCTCCCCCTCGTGCCCCTTCGCTAGGGTCTCTGGGGGTTCGGCACCTGTCTGAAGCCCCTTCACCTCGCCGGGCGCAGATCGCCTCTCCCACATAAGCGGAGGGAGGCGTCCACCATTGAGCGCATCTCTTCCGGAAGTCAGCATTGTATTGTTTAATGAATTGTTTTTAAATATTTTATGAAACTTTGATTGTTGATTGGTATTTTATTTTGTGTAAGCTGCCCTGAGCCTGCTTCGGCAGGGTAGGGCGGGGTATAAATTGTAAAATAAATAAATCCAAATAATTGCCAGGGTCGGCCCTGCTTAGCTTCCAAGATAGGATGAGATTGGGCTTGCCTGGGCTATTCAAGGCAGGGCAGGCAGTTCTCACTTTTTGAAGCAGATCCCACTTTCAAACTTACTGCGCTATTTGGGACCCATTGGGAAAGTAACTCTGCATTACTTTCCCAGTTCCCTCACATAAAATGCAAGAATCTCACATGAGTTAACACTGAACAAGTTCACAGTTTATTTTATTTACAAATATATAGCATTTCTGAGCAGCGGAATGGATTGAACATCTCAGACCCTTTAAGGGAAAGAGACCTCAAACATGGCTTTTGATTATCACCAGTAGTGATGGTGGTATTACATGGTGCCAGGTGGAGCAAACCTCCCCTGATTTGACTTCTCTGGAAATGTGAACATAAATCAGTAAAATTCTATGTAAGCCTAGGGTTTCTTCTAAAAAAGTATGTAAAAGTATGGCAGGGGGAGAGTTTAGCAACTTTCGACACATTCATTTTACTCTTAAAACCACACACACACACACACACACACACACACACACACACTCAGAGTGATTAAAACAGACCTCCAAAAGGAATCAGTTTGCTGCTGTCACATCTAGTTTGGTTTACAAAGCAACTCTAGAGCACAAATCCATCCTGGTTGGTGAAAGCCAGCCAGGTAAACAGTGTCCTCTGGTGGCTGAGATTACCAGATCCTTCTTTAGGAAAGTTCACAAGTTTCTAGTCAGCCATCCCCATCTCTAACTCTGATACTGATTTATCATCTATCTTTTCTGTCATCCACTCTCCAACCTTCTCTTTTTGGAGAGTTTGGAAAAGTGGTCACTGTGCATCTTCATGCACAACTTTATATCATTTCAGTCTGGACTTTTGTATTTATCTATCGGTGTTGATGATATCTTCCAGTAGAATAACAGGAGACATTTCAGTGGCCTTTGGTAGTTATTGATCACCCAGTTTTGCAGTTTTGTTGTAGGGAATTGTTCTGAGCTTGCAAGATTGCTCCTTACAACAGCACTATAAAATAGATTGCACGTTATCTTATGTTGAATCAGACTGTTACTTTGTCTCATTCAGCAGAAATGCTACCACCTACCAGATATCCTTTAACTTAAAAAGCCAGGGATTGAACCTAGAGACTTCTGCATGCAAAACGTGTCCTCTATCAATGAGCCAGATTAATTGATCTTGGGTGCTTCTGTGCATCCTTGACAGCGAGGTTGTCCTGTCTAGTAAAGGGTGGTGTCGCACCTCCATCTACCACTTGCAGGGTCCTTCAGAATCCTGATATCTTCAGCTCTCTAATTTGAACACTAAAACTACAAAATGAAGCCCTCTTCACTCTTACGTTTATATAGATTTTGCTGATACTCATTATGCAATTCATGTTCTCGGACTATATTCACAGAACAGTGCATATATAGCAAGTGCTTTAGCTATTCAAGATCTTCAAAATCAGCCCTCTTGTTTTGAATTATTTTTAAAACATACAAGAAACTGTCTACTGGTGAGGCACTGGGATCACTTGCTGGCATCCCTCCCACATAGTGTCTACCTCCATGGGCCTGGATAATCTTTCAGGGATCAATAGCAGACACATTTATCAAATATAAGGAAATATGATCCACATTTTTCAGGAAAGTGTCATTCTTGACTCTTTGATGACAGTAAAGACAATATTCATAAACGGCTTCCCTATACATCAGCAATAGGGGGAAATAAGTGAGGTTTAGAATTACAATTGATCATTCAAAGATAATATAAATCTACTGAATAGCCTGCATGTGAAATCCAGAAATTGGTGTATCATCCATTAGTTTTGACATTACTCGTCCCGCCCCCCGTGGACAGCAGGGAGTCTTCACTGCAGAGTCCTCATGTCTTAACTGACAGCTTAAAAACACACACACACACACACACAAAAGTCGATGGATAAGCACATTTGCATCAGAGTGAACTTTCCACTTTCCTCCAACCCAATCAGAATTCTCTTTTCTACTTTTCATACCCTATTCGATCTAATGTTTGTGCATGGAGATGAATATATACAATAATCACTTTCTGTTATTTCTCAGGCAGTTTTAGTCTTATTTAAGACCTACTGATAGAAAATTAATTCACATATGTATGCAGCATAAACATTCTTTGATTTGTTTGCATGGTTCAAGTGGTCTCTCTGTGCCTTCTACTTTATGACTAGGCACAGCTGTCCTCCCTCCTTTGGGTTTGATTGTCCAAAGTTACAACTAAGGCACCTCCAGGTGGGCAGCCATATTGGTCTGAAGCAGTAGAACAAAGTCTGAGTCCAGTGGCACCTTTAAGATCAATAAAGTTTTATTCAAGGTATGAGCTTTTGTTTGTACACACACTTCCTCAGATACCTGAGGAATCTGAGGTAGTGTGCATGCACATGAAAGCTCATACCTTGAATAAAATTTTGTTGGTCTTAAAAGTGCCACTGGACTCAGACTTTGTTCTACCAAGGTACCTGTCATTTTAAACTGGGAGGCAGGCACTTCCAGTCAAATCAGGAGTCATGCAGATCAGGCAGTAGATCCCAGCACCACCAAGCTGAAGTTTTTGTCTATGAAGCCATTACTTACTTATCTCTATAGAGCCATACTTCATCATAAATATAATGGGAGTAGTAACTATGTAGGCATTATTAGCAAATCACTGTGAACAGGGTAGCATATAAGTTATCTGAAAGTTCAATAGCTTGAGTTCCTTTAGGATCAGAGCTTTCAGCATGCAAGTAGGTCAGAAGAAGAGATTTCAGGGTAATGTTGGTCATTACCAACAGAAAGAACTTCTGTGTGTTTATCAGTAGTGCACAAGAGGAAATTCTGGCTGGTGCAAGTTGTCATGCAAGCTTATGAAATACCCTCTTCTGCATAACTATAAAAGCTACAGCAGACCTCTCTTCCTTTGTATCAGGTTGACCTAGCTAATTAGAGTCAACCTAGATGTGACAGACTGCACTTTTAAAATCTCAGAAGTGCTGTATAAACAGGTAATGGACTGTGAAGGGTTAATTCCTCACAGAGCCAGAGAGCCTTGAGTGACAGGCTGCTTCAAGAGATCTGATTGGTTAGCGTCAGTTGAGCAGAGAAAGACTTGAGAACTGAATACTGACAGAATTCAGTCTGAGTCTAGCCCTGATGGAGAAGTTGGGTGCTGATGGAGTCTGAATTCATCCCCTACTGAGAGCAGTTTAAAATAGATAGAGTACTGGGGAGGTTGGCAAGAAAGAATGGTTAGTTTGACAAATATTCCTGTTTGAGCCAAGGAAAGGGGATAGATCTTCTAGTGAGAGAAGTATTTCCCTACCCAGTCAAAACAGAGAGATGGCTCTGAAGAGTGGAGAGATCCCTGGTCTGGTGTGGTTAGAGACTGCCTTGTGAAATCTTAAGAATAAGTTAAAACTCAAGAAGAGTACTGGTGTGTTTACAGAATGAGTTTGGCTTCTGGATAGATTTTCCCAGCCTTCTGGAAACCAAAAGAGTCAGTGAATACTCAAAGAAAGTGTACTGGAGTGTTTGGGAAACACTGGAACAAAAGCCTCTCATCATCAAGATTTTAAGTCACTGTAAATAGCTTAGGAAACTCTAATTAGCCTGAAACATGAACTCTAGTCTGTGCATCTACTGATTTTACCTCAGGGTTATTTATTCGAGTTACCTCGGAAATTTTACCCTTGATTTCACCTGACCTTTTCCCCTCTAAGTTGAATAAAATATTTTGTTATTTTTTAAATTCCAAAAGCCTTGAATGCCATTTCAATTGTTTAAATTGGGGGTGGGGGTGGGGATATGACAGGTCATGTCCACTACCTTCCCTTTGAAGCAAAATTTTCCCTCCATTTTTCTTTTTAGTCCCTTCACTGACTGAGCAGCCCTGGTAGCACATATTCTTCTCTATACAGTAGCATTAGCAGCCCCACCCTGTGTCAGTAATATGTAATGGCTATTTTCTCCCTTTAACTTAAATGACAGAAAATGGCATTTGAGACACTTTTAGAATTCAAGAATAACAGAATGTTTTATTTTACATCAAGGGGAAAGGTTAGGTGAAGTCAGGGATTGAAAATATTGAGGTAAAACAGTTTAAGCACAAACTCTTATTCTTATAGATTGGGCTAATGTGAGTTTCTTCAATTAATCAGTTACTATAGTTCTTTATTTCAAGAGGCTCTGGTTCCTGGTTCTTCACAAACCACTCCAGTTCATTTTATTTGTATAATAGCAGACTCTTTTGGTGCCCAGAAGGCTGGTACCCTTTTCCCAGCACCCAAATTCTTTCTCTTGGAACATCAGAAATCTTCTTGAGTTGTTAACTGACTTTTAAGTCTCCACAGCAGTTTCCAATCACACTAGACCAGGGAATCTCTATTCCTTAGAGATAACCTTCCCTGTTTAACTGGGTGGGGATTCTTTGGCCTATTATGCACACACAGCTTACTGCAGAGTATCCGAGCAGTCAAGCCTTTAAGCTTGATTTCAGATTTCTGTCCCTGCCATACACACCATTTTAAACCATCCAGTGTATTTATTCTGCTCCTACAATTAAAAAAACCATACTTCTCTGAATTGGGGTAGAATGTCACTTGTGACATGGGGGAGGTGGTGTCCAAGGTTTTTTTTAAAATTACTAAATCACCCTATCACAGCTGCACAGTAGTACAGTAGCATCCAGCAAGCACCTTCAATTTAAACCCTCCTGGTTCAGGTTTTGTGTATGCAGTTTAGCATTAGTTTGATGAATTAAAGTAAACAGAAAGGAACTCAGGCAAAGGCTCCTTGCGGGCAGTGGGAGAGGGCAACACAGCCCACAGGGAGCTGGCTGGCTGGGTTGTGCTGAGGTGAAAGAAGAGATCCCTTGTCTGGCTTCCGATCTGCCTGTGTGCAGACAAAAAAGAGACAGAGGTGGGGAAGGGAACAGATACCTCTTCTTGGCACCCACCTCCCACTCTGCACCCTCCATCTGCTCTGGCTCTCTTGCTCTCAGTGCATTCCATCATCTCCTCCTCTCCATGGCTGGCTGGACAGATCTTTCTCATTAAAGAGACAGTCCCTTGCAAATAGAAATGCTTTACTTGCTTGCTGGTTGTGAGTTTGGAGAGGAGGGGAGGGGACAACAAAAGAAGAAGGGGGTGCAGGGCTTAGACAAGGAGGGGGCTCTCCCTTCTCTCTGTCTCCCCAGAGGGTCTGTGATTAGGACAAGAGACAGGGCTTTGAAGAGGTGTGCAACCTGAGGGGTGCAAGACTCTTGCCTCTCTGGGCTGACAAAAAAAAAAAACCATAATCAAGCAGTGGAGAGAAGACCAAAGGGAAGTTTTTCTCTTTCCCTCCCTCCCTCTTCCCCGCTGAGGGAAGCCCAGCTGGGATCGCTCCTTCCAAACTTCTTCATTTTTCTAGACTAGAATTGTTTGTTTCAAAGAAAACCTTATAAACAAGGGGGAAATGAAGTTTGGACACCAGTGAAGGGGGAAGGAGGGCGGAAGTGCAGACTGGGCAAAACGATCTCGATGTGTGCAAGAACTGACATCCGAGGGGAGATGTACGCTTTTGAATCATCTTTGGGAGCACAGCAAGGGGAAAGACCACAGCAAAAGCACTCTCAGAAACCCCAGGCGAACAGTGAATGGAAAGAGCGCTGAAGGGAGGAAAAACAAAGCAGAATGGGGTGGGGGTGGGAATCAACAGACATGCACAGTGAAAGCAATGGGAATGCAGAAGGACAAAGAAAACCCAACAGACATGCATGGTGAAAGCAAGGGAAAACACCAATGCATAATAGGCCTTCTTCTCTCCCTAAAAGTTGTATCCCCTATTCCTTCTAGCCTGGATGGGAGACTTCTTATTCTACCCAAACTTCCTTGCCAAACTTTCCCCCAATTTGCTGTCTGAGTTCAAAACTGCCATCAGCCCTGAACCCTTGTCTGTCAGGACTAGTTTAAGAAGATCTCAACACATGTCTTTTCACAGTTAAGGGAGGAATCTGAATCTGTTCTTCTCAGCATCCAGCACTCACAAGACTTTCTTTGCTTGGCTGATGCCAACCAATCAGATTGCCTGTCACTCAGATATTAACCCTTCACAGTCCTGTAGTTTTATGTACAGCACTTCTAAGCATCCTAAAAAGTGCAGTCTGTCATAGGGGGCTCGTGACCCTTCCCTCAGGTTCCTGGACTGAACCAGCAGTAAAATAGTATACTGTGACAGGGTGGGACAGCCAGATTTCTTTAGGAAAGAATAAAACAGATAACTAGCTCAGTCACAAAGGGAAAGAAAAACGGAGAGAAAATATTTCCTCAAGGGAGAGAAGTGGACGGGTATGTCATACTAGACATGCTAAACGCAAAGCTGGCACTGAAACCTGTAGATCTGCAGCTGCATGTCTAGCTTCTCCCCATTCCCTTATAGCAGTCCAGCCCCCATGACAGTCTGTGCTCCTACACTGCTCCCAGCAGCCACCAGTGAGGTAGAGCAAGGGTGAGGAATCGTAGATTGTTCTGGTATCAGAATCTGGGTAACTTTCACTAGGTATTACCCAGCTGTTTTTCCCCAGCAGCAGCCAGATGTTTCACATAACATCTTGAAGAGTAGTGACTGGAGAATACACAGAAGCATGTTTCATTCCTGAGGTTTTGTTTATTCTACTGTCATTGCTCAACTTTGCTTCTTTAATTTATAAACAGATTTTAAAAAAAACTTTTCAAACAACAAAAATCTTGCAAATGCATACCAAACCTCTGTTTAACATTCAGGAGGTACTCTTATTGGGTGAGGTGGAAAAAAACGCGGTAGAATTGTGAGCAGCTGAGAAAAGTTATGTGTCTCTTAGGATTTCTTCCAGTTTTAGAGTGGTTTGCACATAATGGTTTTTACTGTTTCTGTGATCTAATTAATCAGTTTCCTCTATTGTTTATTTGGGTTTTTCACACAACATATGAAAAGGGAATTGGTGGTCACAAAACCAGGACAGCCAGTGTGGGGGACGGGACCCAGTGGTAGTGTATTCTCAATAATTGTTCCTAAAATCGAGCCGGAGAAAAGTACTTTTCAGTTTATGGCAGCACTTTATTAGTCTCGCTGAGAAATTCCTTTCTGAAAAAAATTACTGAAAAGATGGTTTGCCGTTCGTAAGTAGCAAGGCATTTTGTCAAGTGTGGTGAAGGTGGAAATAAGAAACAGTCTGAACCTGAGTCAGACTTCCACTTCTGCTCAGAGTGGCAGGCTGCCACACTCCATTCTAAAACCAGCCCTGCTACCTGAGATCTTTGAACCTACCTTGCATACAAGCAGAAAGCTGGAATATAAAATGCTGAAGCAAATTAAGAGAACAGTGCATTGGTTTCAGTGGGGAAATTGATGACTACTTAACTCCCTCCAGTATAAATGAATGGAATTTCAGAGTACTTAATGCTGGATGAAGCAAGCCTGCCTTTTTCCTAAGAAGCAGAAATGCAAGGATTGAATTCAGGACCTCATATAAGGCAAATGTTCTCTAGTACTGCAGTATGGCATTCCTTTTTCTGCCATGCCTGGCTTTTCCAACTCTACATGTATCATCTAAATATTGAACTAGCATCCTTGAGAACTTTAGGAGGCAGTGTCTTGGTTCATTTGTTTATTAGGTAGTGTAAGCATTATCCAGTATCCAGAGGACTAGTTTGGGAAATGGAAGCATTCTCAAATAATTATGAGTTCCCTGTACAGAAGGCACACTGATTGGATGAGGCCTACAAATGCCATCTGTGCTGTTGGTAAGTTGCCACGGTCTGTCTGTCTCCTCGCATAGGAGTGCATGTGGAAGACACATGTTGGAAAGCATTTCTTGTAGCCCTTCATTAGCCTCATAGTGATAGTGTGGACTAATGAGGAAGGATGTCAATATTATTTTAATGAGCCTGTCTTTCATGCAGCAACAAGTTGAAATCCATGTTCCTGCAGAGATTAATAGCCTGGGGAACTACACAATGTTAAACAGGGACTTTATTTGTGTACTTCATCCCTTCTTTTCCTGTTTGAAGGCATCACTTTTCACACAAACATCAATTGTTAGTGTTTTCTCCCCGCAACAAATTCACCCTTGAAGTTGGTAGAAGAGACAAAGACCACCCCAAAAAATCCTGGGTGTGAGGGAAAGTATCTCCTGCTATTATTACATGGTTGCTTTACTATTAGATTGCTGGATTATCAACTGGTTTTTTGATGCTTTACATTAGATTGCTTTTAGGTTGCTTATTTATTGTTTTAAATTGGAATGGGTTGGATAAAATTGTCCCTACATCTAGATCCAGCGTGCTGGACTCCAGTTGGCAATCCCTGCTATAAATATCAGAGATAGGCACTGTTTTGTTAACTACAAAGGAAGACCATTTTATATGCAGAACAAATTAACTTTCGCTTACTGTGTACTGTATAGTCTTTTCTAGGGAGGGGCATAAACCAGGAAAATGTGGTTCAGTTCATGGATCGTGGCTGAACCATGAATCAAATCAAACTGGGAGGCTCGGTCATGAAACAAACTGTTTCATACTGTTTGTGGCTTTGCAAAGCCCTTGCTCCCTGCCACTCAGCTGTTTGGGGCTGTCTTCTGCAGTCCCTTTAAACTTTAAAGGGACTGCAGAAGACAGCATGAAAAACAGCTGTTTCAATATCTGATTAGGAGGTGAGCCTACATGATGACACTGTGAAAATTAGATTGTCAGAGGCTCCTGACTTGCTGCTAATTCATTTCAGGAAAGGCATTCCAGTGTGTATGTTCAGAATTCACTGCCTGCAGCAACTATGCGATGCAGGAACCCTTTTGGATGTTGCAAACAAACATCCGCAGCTGACTGCAAAACAGACTGTGCTAATCACTGGAACTGTTTGTTTCAAATGGCAAAAAAGCCCACTCTCCATGGCATGTATCCAACTGCATAGCTCCTCCAACAGAGCAGTATCTTCATTTATTTCCCCCTGTGCTGTTCCTGGGGGCCTGCTGAATTGCAGAAACAAAAATTGGGGTGCTCAGTGTGCTGCAGCAGGAGATGGGGAAGTAGAAAAATCCCACTATGTGAAGTCCACTGCTGGCTGGTGCTAACAACTTTCAGTATGTGACAAAACTGTGAAGTGGTGAACCCAACAAAGTAAAACTAACAATATATATACTTCAAACCATCCACAATTCTGCACTAAATTCTATTAAGTGATAACTTTAAAAGTTTTCTGAGAAAGGAAACTTGTGACCTTGAGTCATACATCTAACACGGTAGGGCTGCACTATGTAGGGAATTCCATGAAATCATACATTTCCTGTATCTCTGCTTGTGTAGGAAGGCCTTGAGAGGCAGAATGGGACTTATCGTTTCCTCACTTCCAAGTGCCTGAACTAATTATTGGAGTTACACTTGGTCTTTTTATCAATCTATCAAAGCAGTAACAGGAGATTCAGTAGTTCCGCCTGCTGAGATTTGTAAAAGCACTAAGGGGATTTGAGAAGGCATCCCTAATGGGATTTGTCCTCCACCTAATAAAAAGTATCATTTTTAACTTCTACAATCCTTGAGGCAGTATTTTTAAATGGGGGGGCGGGGGATTACCCTCCTTTCGTTTCTTTTAAAGATCTCTGCTTTCCTTCAGACTAGGCTTGGGTGTTAGTTTTATGGTACAATAGCAGAGGGCTAAAATGAGATAGTCTGAAAAGGATCCTTTCCCTCTTCAGTTTCTTACTCATCCAAACAGAAATATGTCACAAAGCACTCAAGCAGTTTTCCACATTAACATTATTTTGTTTAGTTCTGTTTAAAGTGTCTCCTTGGAAACGGAGAGTCGAAGCAGCTTTATATACATAAGTTGGTTTGGTCCTTAATCCTTTTCTCACAGTTCAGTGCTAAACCAGTAGATCTTTAGATACCTCAGATTCCATAGTTGACTTTGATCCCTGGTGTGTTATAATAGTTATTATTTTTCTTATTAATTTTTGCAACCCCAAGGCCTCTTTTGGATTTTTAGGTGACGCTTACATATACAAGCATTTTGCAACCTTATAATGGTTCTGATAGTGTGAAGGGGGAGACTGTGTTATTTCTCTACTTAGAGGACATGACTCCTTTTTCTGCTGTAATCCTCTTTCCCTTCCTCCATCTGTGAACAGAACTCACAGGTAATCAGGCCCAAATGGAAGGCAGATTTTCTTGCCTTGCTCCATGAATCTCTCATTTCATGCATACCTGATAGCACTTAACACAGAGACAAATGGTGCAAGGAAAAAAGATGCTTGACCCAGCAGATAAGAATGAATTTGTCAGTAAAGAGTTAACTGACTCAGTGCCAGTTGTTATTTATTTATTTAAAATATTTATTACCCGCCTTTCTTTCTTACTGAGCCCAAGGTGGCAATCCAGCAATCAGGACAAAAAACTGATTGTACATTGGCCCTTATAGCTCCACAAGAAAAAAAGTGTAGAGGCTCACTTTTTAAAAAAAATTAAACCTGGGGATTCAGGTGTATTTCTGAGGTGGCATTGTCTCCATAATCCTTTCTGTAGCTCCAGGTCTACTTGTATTTTGTTTGAGGGCCCAGAATACTCCACACTGGTCCTGTTAACAGTCCACCGCTCCAATTCATTCAAGGCTCACTTGCTCCGCTTCCTTTATAGCCAGCTTTTGCATTGCTCAGCATTCCTAAAGGTGTTCTCTTAGAAGCTTAGAAGCTGACTTAGCACAATGACCCAGGCTAAGAGAATCTGGGAGAACTCTTGTTCAACTCTTATGTCTGCCATAAACTAATCAGGGGACCTTAGACAAGCTGCTTTCTCTTACCTTATACAGCTGTTGTGAGGATTATGACAAAGTAATATGAACCCTGAAAATGCTATATTTGTAATAAGTTCTCTACTCCTCTTGGCCTTCAAATTCCTGCTCACACCTAACTTCCCAAGCAAGCCTGCTCCCTTGCTCAGAACATTCCCACCATCTCCTCCTTGTCTTTCAGAAGTCAAAGGTTCTGTGGCATCCTCTTGAAAGGGAAGGAAAGATTGTGCTGAGGTCAGATGAGCCTGGCTTAAGTCCCCAGTTGAGTGTATTTCAAATCCAGTGCCAAAAGCATTTCAGAAGTTTTTCAACTACGCTTTCCTGGGCAGATTGTTAATTCCACCTGCAGTTGCCTATTGTGTGGCTTTATTTAGCTTTCTCTTGGAATATTTTCATAAATAATTGGCAACCATTCTTTCCCTGCCCGCCCCACCCACCAAACCCATCCTCTGTTGGAATCATGGGAGTGACACCCGCTTCAATAATTGAACAGTTGCACATGTTTGAGAGCTGTTCTCATGGTAACTTTGACAGGTGGACAAAATAAGGGTGGCTTGGTATTGTTTGAAAAGTTACAGCAATTATTTTTGTAGGAGTAAACTGCTACTACATTCAATAGCAGTATTTGGTCTCCCATATAACCAAGCTGGTTTCTCAAAGCTATTGTATGAGTCTATGAGGATTTGGAAGGGGGAGGGATTTGTATGGGCATAGGGGATGTCTTTCTGGGATGAAAAATACATCTGAGATAAGAAGCAAAGATAAATAGGAAACGTAATTGAAACTTTGGATTTACTACTTAAAGCCCATTGACTTCAATGGAAATGTGTCCATTCACCCTGCGTTCTCTCATGCATTTTCCCCATACAGAGTTCCCCTTGCATTTTCAGCCGCTATGTTCAAAAATATTGTGTGGTGTAGCCCTTCTTGGAGTGTGTAGTTTGAGACTGTTTGTAGGGATTACATGTTGGAAACGTTTTCAAAATTTAAACCAAAAAAATGTTCCCTACATATGAAAAGCTAGTATGTCCTGGAAAAGTTAGCTTTTCAAAAGTAGAGGCCTTTTAAAATTAGGGAGCATTGAGGCTGAAATAGGCTAGTTCAGGAAGTACTGCAGCTGTCAGAGATTCCATAACTTGAACTAGGAACCTAATGGCCAGAAGCTGCAACCGTCTGGCCATGAGAGAGTCTGGGGCCTTGGGCAGAAGTCCTGGATGGTGCGTATGAAGGAATGGGCTTGCAAGGCCCATCCCTTTGAGTTCTGGGAGATTGAAAAAGTCCCTACTGCTGTGATGGGTCTCTGCCCAGTGAGGAAACCCTTCTTACTCTTGGGGATTATCAGCCTCTCTTTCAGTAGTAACTGCTGCCACTAGTTAGAGATACTCCACTTAAAGGCCACGCCTCCTGCTTTGTTAGCACAAGGCCAAGTTTTGAACTTTTGAACTATTGCACTTGAGTGATGGCAAGCTCAAGGACTGCCCCTCTCCTTTACTGTTCTTGTAAAGCAGGATAGTCATGGTGCGTTTATAGAAACTGACTTCAAACATTCAAAATAGGAAAGTTTAATAAGTAAAATAAAAAGAGTACACATAGTCTGTTCACACACTAAGCTGAATAAGGATATAAAGAAAAAGTGAAAACACACAGTCTTTTTGCTGAATTTGGGCTACTTCAATGACTCGTTGCCATTAAAAATAAAACTTAAAGTTGAGTCGAGGTGGTAGAATGTGGTTTTAGTGCTGGGGGAAAAAACCACTCTGATTGGCAAAAAGAAAATTAAACTCCCAGTATTTTCTTGTCCTGGTTTCCAAAATTTGCAGGTGTCAGATAATTTTCAGTTATGGCAGTGCAATAAACTAAATGTCCCAGAAAGACTCTTTAAACCAATGAGCTGTAGAAAATTAATTGTCACAGTTGATTATTGCATTCAGAAATAACAGGCCTCTTAAAGTCAAACCATGTGAGCAAAGGAGTGTCACTTATCATCATCTAGTGCCCCAATACAAAGAGGAGGAACATGATTTGGGAAGTGTAATGTAGAGAGAAGGGGAAATGTTAGGGCCACACTGAAGATTCTCCAGTTTCAGTCTTCAGGCCAGAAATGGGGGGGAGGGCAGAAATACTTCCCACAAATCTTAATTGTATTTAGATCCTGCTTGGTGCCATTTTCCTCCTAGCCGTTGCTGACTCAGCACAATTCACACACGCACACATGCACTACTGCTTCTTCCCTCCATGTTGGTGATCCCAACCAGTCAGGGGTAAGACAGGGACCAGTATCATGTCATGATGCTACATAGCCACTATGTTAAATGAAGCCTGCATCTAAAGCAGGCTGCTTTGCTTACCTCTGAGGAAGCATAGAAAAATCCCTGAGGTACAATTACTGTAGAAGTGCTAGGAATTATACAACTATACACTGCACCTAGATGAAAGCTTGCTTCCAACTACCGGGCTGTAATGTATCAGTTTTTCCACTGGCAAAAGAAGAAGGCTACTGAAAAGACTGTGCCAGGGTCTGTGGGACCCATGTGGACAAAAGCCACATGGGTTCATGGTTCAGTGAAGAGGGAAATTGGAATATGTCCACTGAGTCCAAGACCTATGAAGCTGAAACGTATGTCCAACCCTTGGTATAAGGGGACCGGGTTTGCTGATACAGCAGGAGACCTCCCAACAGTTCCCCCTCTTCCCTGTCAACATGCCAGTGGATGGAAATGGGTGTGGGGTGCACCAGCACATTACCTCACTTCCAGCAAAAAAAAAGAAAAGAAAAGGCAATGACATATAATGTCAGGACCACGCTCTAACACTTGGCCAAAACTCTGTGGTTTAACTGTAGAGTTTGGGGTGAATTCTAGAGCATCATTCCTGACATCATAACATCACTTTCAGTTTCTCACTGGAAATGACATCGCATGCCTGTGTGCCTGTCTCCACCCTCCCAGTCCTTCCCTACCTTGACACAATGGCCAGAACATTAATAGAGATGTGGAGAACTGACTTCTAGGACATGCCTCACTTAACTGAAACTATTTATTGTGTAATCTGCCTTGAGTATCAGTGAGAAAGGCAGACTGTAAATAATGTTCTTTGGTGTAGAGTATATTGAAGCTCATTTTTTTACACATATGGAACAGTAAGAAATTATTGTAACTTTTTACAAAAATAAAAACCTGATGCTAGGAAAATAACTTGATTTCCTGAACAAAGTATTATAATCCGTATGGGAATATATTATAATAACCAGCATTGCCCGTTTCATAGATTTAAAAACAATAATGTGAACTTCTTTACACATATCAATAAAGTTGAGGCTTGGTAAGAGAAAATATTTTGCAGCCTTGTTTTTTCTGAGGGAAAAATGTTCGTGTACCAGCACATTACCTGGTTCGTGTACCAGCACATTACAGCCTCAGTTGCAAAATTTTGTGCAACAGCCTATAAAATCCACCAATTGCTTTCGTTATCGGGGTTTATGTAAATACCACCCATTTATATAACTATCTATTAATATTGTTAATATTGTTGTCTGTTTTAATTTGTGGGTTTTTTTACCAATATCAATTATCACTTTGTGCTAACTTTTTTTTGGGGGGGGGGGGGGTAGTATTTTATCTATGCCTGTCTCTGACCGTACAATAAAATTTGAAATTTAAAAAAAGGTACAAAATTAGCAAGGCAGCATGATCAAAACAACAATTTTAAAAATCAGTCTGGGGGGCTGGGGCAGGGTGTACATGCAATGCTGACACCACAAAAGAGCGGCGGGAAACAAAATTTGATTTCAGGAATTCCACACTTCAAAACTGTGAGTTAATACCCGAAGGGGGAAGTCATGGGAAAAGTGGATCTGAAAAACACAGGGTAATGGGGCAGTAAATTTGGAGCTGCTCCTGGAGGAAACAAAACTTGTGTGAAAAGTTTTACAAACATTGATAATTTAAGAACACCGATCCAGCGGTTTGCGCGTGTGCGGAAATGGTTTCTGGAGTAAATTTGCATAGGATTGTGTTGTGTTGTCAGCTGACCTTAATATGTATATTTTTACTGTCACCCAGTGCTTCTTGCCCCCAAAATAGTCAAGCCTTCAGAATTTTAATAATTTTAAGTACATCCTAGCAAATCTAGAAACAGGGAGCAATTGTAGCCCCATTCATACGTTAAAGAGATATAATGTGGTATTGTTTCCCTCTGGTCCAGTCCTATACTGCTTTTAGTGTCTGTAACAAGCAAAGAATCAGATTCAGCAGCACAAATTCCAGAAGGTTTTTTGAGGCTTGAAGAATTTTTCAGGCACAAGCATTTGGAACAAAATTATGAACCTGCACATATGATGTAACCAGGGAGACAAGCAGACTTAGTCCCACTGCAAAAGCTTAGCCCCCTTGCTTAGGAAAGAAGGTTTGGCTGGTCCATTTGTGAGTTGCCACACTATAACATGTGAAAATAACTGTAAAGGTTATACAAGGTAAAACACAAAGATTACATGGTCTCTTAAATCTGGCAACCCTCTGACACAAGTTGTTAGTATTTGTTGATATTATTAATTATTCAGAGAAAAGACATAGTGCTTTCTTCATCCTAAACAGAGCTTTTTGCTAGCACTATACAGTGTTGCACTGGCTCACCAAGTTTCATTTTATTATTTATTCAGGAGCAAAGAACCATTTTTCAAAAAAAGATTTTTTAAAAGAAGCAGAGTCTGCTATGTTCTGCCTGAAGATTTTGCCTCATTTTTCCCCGAAGCTTTTTTTTTACTCCTTTCTTTCAAAAATAAGACGGGAAAGGGAAAAAGTCAAAATCCAACAACTAATGTAAGGGGGGGGGCCCTGTATATACAGTAGAAATACAAATATAACAACAATGGTGGTACATTTAGAGATAAGTTTTTATAAAAGATTTCCACATATCTAAAAATATGTCCATATGTAGTTGTTGTCTATATGCCATGCATTCAAATATTGATAAAGCTGTAAGGTCCTCAGTCCACTGATTTGCACAAGGTGGGCATTTATCTCTCCAATATTGTAATATTATTTATTTATTTAAATTTATATCCCACCTAGCCAGCACAAAGCGGCTCTAGGCGGCTCACAACATTTAAAATCAGTATACAAAGTTAATTATAATTTAACAGTAAAACCAATAAACCCACTAAAAATATGAGTCTTTTAGTTGTAGCAAGGGCACAGAGAGTCCATTTTCGTTGACCATCAGTTAGCCTCCATAAAAGGGACAAATTGTTTAAAATATATAAACTTCCTTAAAAATCAGTGAGCATTTTAATACAAAATTGATATGAGTAGTAACTTCCTCCTAGAAAAACCGAATGAAAAACACATGCCCAAAGCATATGTTTAAGGGATGTGTCCTGTTACAATGCCAACAAGTAGATACTACTCAGTCCTCTGTGGTGTCCAATATATTCTAAACATAATTTTTACTAAATAAGTTGCAACTTAAGACTTACAGAGAAAGCATGAACTTTAAGACCATATCCCATTGCTTTGGCAAAACAGGGCAATCTAACTCCTTATTCCATTCAGTCCTGAGACTTTGCATATTGTAGTTATTAATCAACACAAATATTGCAGGTTTTGTTTTCTGCTTTAACTCAATGAAATGTTTTTCACAAAGTTACACAGGTTGATGGTGACTCCTTAAATATTCACAGGATGAAGGACAGCAGCTTCAGATTTGGCTCTCTGAGAAATACAGTTGGGGAGAATTGTTTAGAGTGAAGAGGATCATAACTGTCTTAAGAATCACTGAGGTGGTTTCATAGGGCTGTCACTGCCTCCAAACAAACATACTTTTTCAGGCTTGTGGTAAGCTAGCTAAGCAGGTCTACTGAGATTCTTACACAAGTCTATTCAGTGGGGGCTTACTCCCAGGAAAGTGTTCTCAGGATGGCATTGTCAATTAGTGAAACTTTTGCTAGCATGGTAATCCATGGCAGGACAAGCGTCAGTCTGCTACATACAGGCTACTGTGGAAGGCACAAGAACTGTGGCCAGTAATAGCAGTGGCAACCCCATAGCTGAATACTAGACGTGCTTGCCTGAAGATAAGCAGATAAAGAGGAATGGCTTAGCTAAAGTATTGAGCTTCAAGATAGCAGATGAATAATAGCAGGGAATACTGTCATCCGAAACCGGTTCTGTGCAGGTAGAAATTCGGTAGTTGAAGCTTTTCCCTGTCCATCACCATACCAAGAAAAACTGCTGCTTTAAACTTCTGCTTGTTACACATGGCCCTGAAGAAGCATTAGGTCATGTACCAAGTGTTCACAAATCAGGACAAGTTTTTTGTACATGATTCCCAGTTCCTTCTACCTTTTATCTTACTGGAAATGGAGACTATAAAATAACTTCATGGGCAATTTTATTAGTGCTACAATTGTCTGAATATGTGCACATATAACTTTCCAGTGACTTAAGAGAAACATTTCAGTGTTCATCACTTTTCTGACCCTGTGTTATGCCAACAGTTAGCAGGGATTAGATATGGTTTGGTTGTCAGCTGGCTGAGGAGAGACCCAACCTGTTCATTTTCCTCTACAGTAAAAATGGCATTCCCTCTTTTGGTACATGTCAGAAGTTGAGAACAAATTAAACCAGTAAGTATAGGAAATTTTGTGCTAGTGCCTGAATTTAAAGAGCTTCATGCTGCAGATGAATCCAAATAAGTAATGATGTGTTTACCACAGGTTTTTCCCCCCAGTTCATTTAATAGCAAGTTAATATTTTACACACTAAATATGAAAGAAGTGTTGCTTCTCTTAATGTGTATGTTCTCTGCTCACTCATTGGCTGGCTTGGGCCAAGGACAGATTGACAGTCTCGGCCGCTCTGCCTCCACTTCAGAAGCGGAGGCAGAGCGGCCGTTCAGACGGCCGCATCTGCCCCCAGGAGGCGGCCCGGACGCATTGCGTCCGGCGCCATGCTCCTCCCGCACCAGCCGAGCATCACTTCAAAGTGGTGCTCGGCTGCTGCAGCGCGCCATGCGCACACGTTCCACCCGCCGGAGCGGGTGTGAACGCGCGCGGGCAGGAGCAGCCACACGCCGTCCGCCCGCCGCTTCAGGAAGCCGCCCGCAGTCTGAATGCTGCGGGCAGCTTCCTTCTGGCGGTGTGTGAACGCCGCACTGCGGGGGGAATTCCACCCGCCCCAGTCTGCCGCGCCGCAGAGGCGCGGCAGACTTTCAGTCTGTCCAGGGCCTTGGTACCAAACCAAATTAAGTTATTATGGAATGTTTATTCTGAATGCAAACCACATCTCTGCTTCAGAATAAAACATACACATTAAAGCATTTTCGTGTGAAAATTTATTTTGATAGCTGAATCTAGGGCTATCATTTATTTTGATAGCTGAATCTAGGGCTGAAGACAGACTGGCAATCTAGAGCAGGAGAGCTCCGCTTGTAAAGCGGGGGAAGGAAGCCCGTTCAAACAGCCACAGCTGTTCCCTGGCTCCCTTCCGTACTTACCCACTTTCCAGCCGCTTCCCTTCCGTGTTAGAAGGACACAAGGAGAAACTGGTGTCCAGAAGCTGTCTGCCGCTTGCATCCCACTTCGGTGCAGTGTGAACCGGAAGAAGGCAGGATTCAAGCGGAGGTGGTGGTGTGAACGCGCCATCACAGAGATATGCGCATGAGCGCATGAGCACTCATACACCCAGGGCTCCGTTGGGGCCGGAGCGAGGCGGAGCACTGCTCCGCCAGTGAAGATGCTGGGGAGCGGGCACATTACAAAGCCCCGCCCCCCAGCAGGGCCGTGGCTGGGTCGGAACCCCCCCCCCGCTCAATGTCCCCGAGCCGGCGGCAGGCCGCTGGCCGGGGAAAAAACCTTCTCCCACCCCCCACCCCGATGCAAAGAAACTCTCTCCCTCCCTCCCACCCACCCCGCTCAATGTCCCCGAGCTGGCGGCAGGCCGCCGGCCGGGGAAAGAAAAACCCTCCAACCCACCCCCGCTCAATGTCCCTGAGCCAGCGGCAGGCCGCCGGCCGGGGAAAAAACCCTCTCCCACCCCCCATCCCCGCGCAAAAAAGCTCTCTCCCTCCCACCCACCCATCCCGCTCAATGTCCCCAAGCCGGCAGCCTGCCGCCGGCCGGGGAAAGAAAAACCCTCCAACCCTCCAAAAATCGTTTCCCCCCCCCGCCCCCCCGCGCAAAGAAACCCCCTCCCTCCCTCCCTCCCTCCCAACCCACTCAATGTCCCCAAGCCAGCGGCAGGCCACCGGCCGGGGAAAAAATCCTTTCCCACCCACCCCCCCGGCGCAAAGAAACCCCCGGCCCCATGTCAATGTCCCCGGCCTGGTCGCCTGAGGAGGAAGGCGTGGGCAGGAAAGAGGTGCCGTCTACTCGCGAGCAGGAAAGAGGCGCCGCCGCCGCAGCACCTGCCCGCCAGCCCCCGGGGCTCGCCACGCGCAGGCGGGCGGGCGCAGCAGACGGACGGTGGCGGTCCCACGCCCAGCCGGGAAGGTGGAGCGCCTCAAACCAGGTCACTCCAGCAGAGCAGCCTTCCCCTGGAAGGTGAAGACGGACAGGCTCAGGTGGGTCTCCTCAGAGTCTAACTCCAGTCTGTTCTATGGGGCTTACTCCCCGGAAAAGCGTTTTTATGGTTGTCGCAGGAGCAGTGTTCCCTCTCAGCTGGGTTAGTGTGAGCCAGCTCACAGTTTTTTAGCCTCTGGCTCACACACTTTTGTCTTCGCTCAGGAAGGAAGGCTCCAGAGCAAACTGCTTTCTGCAGGAGCCAAATCGCCGGCTCACCACTTTAACGCCAGGAGCTCACAAAGTAGAAAGTTTGCTCGCAAGACTCCCCAGCTTAGAGGGAGCATTGCTCAGGAGGTGGGGAATAGGAAAGAACAGGGGGCCTCTGGGCATGTACGAAGCATGTCCCTTCATTGCTCACTCTGGGACGTCGTTATCTGATAATTAACACGGCAAAACAGCATTAAAAATATGGTGGTGGCCGTTTTCACAGGTGAATGGATTCAAGGGCAATGTGGCACTCCAGGAAACTTTTACATCTCAGTTTGTAGTGTGAACGGGGCTTACTAAGGAATGGAAAGAAAATGTAGGGCGACTCCAATGTAAAAATCAGTCAATTCAAATTACAGATGGACAGAAATGGGGCTGGTGCCAGTCTCCAGGTGGCGGCTGGAGATATTCTGACATTGCAACTGGTCTCCAGGTTATATAGATCAACTCCCCTGTAGAAAATGGCTGCTTTGGATGCTGGACTCTATGGCATCATACCCAGGTTCCAGGCTCACTTCAGTCGTGCTGTTTCTGGGCAGCATGAACCTGGGCAGCCAACCTATGCCAGGGCTACACATAGTTCTATGCTCAGAACCTTCCAGTGCTTACTCGATTGGTGGCTCATAAACGCTGCTGGGTCTTGGTGGAATAAAACTAGATTTCAGAATTTCACAACTGGCTCCTCTGAGGTCTCTGGCCTCCTTGGTAGAGAAGGAAAGAGTGCTGATTATCAAGAAACTTTTAAAACAAGACTGGAGCCTTTCTTTCTTTCTTTCTTTCTTTCTTTCTTTCTATCTTTCTTTCTATCTATCTATCTATCTATCTATCTCCCCCACCTACCTACCTACCTTCCTGTTCCTTCCTTCCTTCATTCATTCCTTTTCTTCTCTCTCTCTGTCCCCCACCTACTTACCTTCCTTCCTTTCTTTTTCTTTCTTTCTTTCTTCTCTCTCTCCCCCACCTACCTACCTTCCTTCCTGTTCCTTTCATTCCTTCCCCGCCCCTCCCTCCCTCCCTCCCTCGCCCCTCCCTCCCTCCCTCCCTTCCTTCCTCCCTCCCTCCCTTCCTTTCTTCTAACACATTTCCAGTGATGTCAGGGGTGTGTGGCCTTCTGACACTTCCGGTGACATCAGGGGGTGTGGCATATGCAAATAAGTTATGCTAATGAGCTCCTGCACCTCTTTTTTTACAAAAGGACCCCTGCATACACCCATACACACCCATGCCCCAATACAGGAGGTGGGGAGATTTTAAATTTCTAGACTGCTGATGCGGCCATGTGCATAGGTGCATATACACATGTTGCCAAAATGGCCCCGCCACGAGCTGCGGAGACTGGCCCACCTGGGGCCACTCTGCAGCAGTCTGAACGCTCCGGTCCGGTATGCTAATGCAGGAGTCTGGCCAGGGTGAACGGCCAGCCCCGGAGCAGTTTTCCCCCACAACTTTTGGCCCCGCTTTCCTCCCGCTCCAGATTGCCAGTCTGTCTTCAGCCTAGGTGTATGCTAAGGCAGGTCTTTCCTAATGCTTGAAAATGATCTTTTTCTTTTTGTAAAGCTGAAAGCAATCCAGTCTTGAAATATCTGGCTACACTTCTGCAGACATTGCATTACCTTTCAACACAAACAATGCATGTTACTCTCTGTACACTGTATAGATGAGAAGTCAGTTTCTTTCCCACTGGGCAGTCATTAGGGAGATTAATGAGAATCCTCTGTTTATTGCCAGTCCCTCAGCAGCACTCAGCCCCTTGCAGAGCAAATGTTACTTGATTCCTCCTTGTTTCAACTCTTTACTCCCACATAAGGATCCAGTTCTAGCTAATTAACTCATTTGCGTAGTAGCAGATATTATTTAAAAAGAAATCAATTCAGCTGATTTAGCAGTGGTCTGAAATCATGGACTGAAAACAAAGCTTCTGCAAAATGTGATGTGCATTATCCCCAATGTTATTTAAAGGACACAGATTAGTTTTGCTTGTTAACCTTCTCCTCCTCCTTCTCCTAGATACCTGCTTGCACACACACACACACACACATTTAGGCTGCCAGTATCTCTGTGATGAACCATTATGTCATTAGTAGTGCTTACATTTAAACAGCAAAGACAAGAAAGCTGATTTTCTTCCATTAAAAACAGATAAAACACCTCCCAGTACCACTGAAAAGAAATAAATGGAATTACTTTAGAGTGGCCATTTTTCATGTGCAGTCAGGAGTGGCAGAGAAAGGGTGACAATTTATTAGGGCAGGCTTTCCAAACACACATACACACCCTTTATATTTTTCTCTGGCTCAGTGAGAGGCTTGTACTCCAGTTAAGCTGCCTAGAAAACTTGATCTGAAGGCAGAGAGAAAATGCCTCCAGCACAAGCTGGCACAGCAGATGGGAAACCCCTGCCGAAGAGAATCCATTCTCTTCTGTAGCCAGGTCTAGCCTATTTCAAGACTGGCTGCAGGTTAAGCTCATTGGAAGGGTTCTTCCTGATTAGACCAAATATTCCGTTTCCAACCGTGGTCAGGTGGGTGCCATTTGGAAGCTTACAGACAGGACATGGCAGCCTCAGTGGTTCCTTGTTTGTTCTCCTCTGATGTTCTGAGTCACACTGGCTCCAGAACTATTTGCTTATCTATTTATTTATTTAATATATTTACACCCAACCTTCAAAGCCAATTCAGCTCCTCAGGCAGCTTTCAAAATTCTGTGTATAAAAAAAATAAACAATTGACTATTAAAATAAAGTTACCAGCTGGAAAAGATTTGAATACTATAACAACATATTAAAATGGAAGTAAATAAATGAAACAAGTCCTAAAAACAATAGCAGCAGTGGGGGGGGGGGGTTAAGTCAGGAGTAGCAGGTATTCAGGGACACATGGTATCCTGAGTGAAAGGAAGGTATTTTCCTTGTGCCAGAAACTGAAGTCTTCATGAGCCAGATAGCCATGGGGAGCACATTCCACAAGCATGGTGCCGCGAATGAGAATGTCTTGTGCCTCACTGCAAAAAGGTGGGGCACATGAAGTAGGACCTGTATGGATGATCTTAGTGAACAGGTGGGTTCATATGGGGAGAAATGATACTTCAAAGATTCTGGTCCAGATGGCTTAGGGCATTGGAGTCATTTTGAACTGAGCAAATCAGCACAGAGAGTGTAGTTATTTTAGTGCTGGGGAGTTCTGTTCCCTGTGTTTCTGCTGGCCAATAACTGCAACTCTTCAGAGGCAGCATCATATACAATCGTCAAAGTGAGGCCCTGGAGAACTCCCAGAATTACAGCTGAACTTTCACACTACATGGGTTAATGCTCGGGGAGGAAATGGCAGCTTCAGAGGACGGACGTTACAGCATCATATCCCCTCTGAGTTCCCTCCAGCCCAGTAATTCCAACCTTCTCCAGGCACTGCCCCCAAGTATCCTAAAAAATTTCATAAACTGGAATTGATAATCCTCACCATGGTGCAAGCTACAATGGGGAGGAAGCGAGGCTGTTTCCTCCGGTGGAAGTTGACCCGCAGTTGCGCTGTGGACACAGCCCGTCACTGCGTGATCAGATGCAACCGCAGGTGAGTTGGGGAGTTTTGTGGGGTGCAGGGCGCTTCCCAGATGTTGTCGTCTGATTGCGCTCCATTAATCTGCCCGGCATTTGCACCTATGTCGGGGCGAATTGTGCATGTGATCGCAACCCATGTAGGACACTTTCCAGTAATCTAACTTGGATATGTTCAGAGCATAAAATAACTATGGTACTATCAGTATCTTGACAAATCTAACTGAAGGTGTTATGTGCCATTGAGGAAACCTGAGCCTCCATGGGTAGGCACAGCTCTAGCAGCATCCCACCAAGCTGCAAAGCAGGGGGAGTGTAAACCCCTATAGAACACGAAGAAGAGTTGATTTTTATACCTTGCTTTTTTCTACTTCAAGGAGTCTCAGTGCAGCTTACCATCACTTTCCCTTCCTCTCCCCACAATAGATATCTTGTGAGGTAGGTGGGACTGAGAGAGTTCTGGGAGAACCATGATTGCCCCAAGGTCACCCAGCAAGCTTCATGTGGAGGAATGGGGAATCAAACCCAGCTCTTCTGATTAGACTCCACAGCTCTTAACCACTACACCATGCTAGCCCTTGTGTGCTCTCATGGGCATCTGATTTGGTTGTTCCCAGGGGCGTCAAGTTTTAAAATCCCCAGGGGGGTGGGGGCTTGTGTGCGTGCGCTTTGTGCGTGCGCACACCGGGACCATGTCCCCGCCGCTGCTGCCTCCCCCCCGGCCTGGCCACTCCTGCTTCCGTCCCTCCCTCTGGCCCCTGGACGGACAGAGTGACGACGGCAGCGGCCGTAGGAAGGGCCTGGAGACGCGTAGCGGCGGGTGCTCCGTTTTCCCTTGAGCCCCCCCGTAGTTGACGCCTATGGTTGTTCCATCTTGCTATCATGGCTAAAAGTTCTTGAAAGCCCTGTTTTCTTTGATTTCTAAAGCCATCTAAACTAGATTTTTACAGGCAAGAGATGTTTATGTCTATCCCCTCAGGCCAAACAAAAGAGCAGGAGCATTGCTCTTCTCAACAGCTAATCTTCACTTGAAGAATGCACCCACTTCAAAATTTGAAACCTCTGTTTCACAGCACCAGTCACCTCTTGGAACAGATGCCTTTTCAAGAGCTGTTACATGCAGAGTTTGCTTCTGTAACTGAAAACCTGGTGTGAACTGAAAACCTGTGTGAAGATCAGCAGAGGAAGCTACTGTATAAAAAAATGTGGACCTGAGTCTATACCAGACATTTGAAAAGGTTATGCAGTATGTAATGTCAGTGCCCATTAGCAAGAGATGTAGATTCTCCATAACAGGCAAATGGACAAAGGTTTTTTCATGCTGCTGTAGTAAAGACAAAGTAAATTTTGATGTGTCTTGTAGTGATTTCTGTGACAAAGGCTGGAATTGCACAAGGCAAAAAGCTGTATGTATCTCATCCCTCCCTTTTGTTTAAAACACACACACACAGATTCAGCCTTGGGAGGCTGCCATCTTGAGCCAGAGAGTTGGTAGTTCCCTTGCTTTCAACTCAAAATATTCCCCCCTTGCTTTTCCACCCACAGGATAAAAGATACAGGGACTCATATTTTTTCCCCTGCAAGATGAAGAGCCATTTAGAGGTGGACGTTCTGAACTGGAGAAGTGGTCATGCATAGCAATTGGTGCTGCTGGATACCTGTCCCTTATCCCAACAAAAGAGGTATCCAGCTGGTTCAGTAGAGTTCAGAGAGCATTCTGCTGCAAAAAGGGCTGTCCTCACAGATGCATATGTGCATATCTTTATCCACCTTGACAACATGCATAGAAAGCTTCCCTTGTGCATGAAACTCATGCTGTTCAGGGCAAAGGAGTAAAAGCAATGAATTTGGCAAGTTGGTGATAATTATTGTTCTCTTGGAGTTCTTCTACACCATATACTGAAGATTGCCAGCCTCCAGGTAGGGCCAGATCTCCCAGAATTACAGCTGAGTTCCTGATGTCAGTTACTCTGGAGAAAATGGCTGCTTTGGAGCATGGACTGTATGGCATTATACCCCTTGGAGGTCCCTGACCTCCCCAAATCCTACTCCATATAGGCTTGAGCCCCAAACCTCCCAGATTTTCTCAACCTGAAGTTGGCAAGGTGACAGAATTTTGAACTATACTACTTCATGTTTTTTACCTGTGGAGACTTCCGTAATGGTTATCTGCCCAAGGTTCAGTACTATTGGGAAGTAATTTTTCCCCATTCCTTCCTCACAGCATTGTAGTGCATTTGTGCACCTTCTGGATTTCCATGGCTTTTCTTCAATTTTTCTTTGCTCCAAAGTTTTGGAAAAGATGGTATAACTTATTTAGTGTAAGGAGCAATATCAAATAAATATTCTTTTAATTAAAGAACTGAGAGGGTTCACATCTGTGACAGTGTGATTCCACCTTGTGACACTTGCATTTATGAAAATAACCAGGGCTATTTTGGGGCAGGAATCAACAGGAACAGAGTTCCGGCTGGCTTCCAAGTTGGCCACGCCTATAGCCTCCCCCCGCCTTGGGTTCCCCAGGCACCTCGCAAGCCACAGGGCACCTGGGGAAGGTGATCCAGAAACTGCATTCCTTCCCTTGGGTTCCCCTGAGGAAGCCAGTTCTGGAAGCCAGTTCTGCGCTGTCAGGGGTGTGGCCTAATATGCAAATGGATTTCTGCTGTTGGGTGTGGCCTATTATGCTAATGAGTTCCTGCTGGGCTTTTTCTACAAAAAAAGCCCCGAAAATAACAATAAACCAACTTTAAAAAATATCATAGTTGGAACAATAATTAAGCATACATAACAACAACCAGCATGTAATGATTCAGGCCTCTTGTATATGAGCAGACTAGGGTCTCAGTCTTTCTGACTTGTGTCTAGTCAGTCCCTTGCAGCTGCATTGGGCTGTCCTCTGTTCTTTAGTTCCTGGGCTTGGGGGGGGGCAACAGTGGGAGGGCTTCTAGTGTCCTGGCCCCACTGGTGGTCCTCCTGAGGGCACCTGGTATTTTTTTTAGCCACTGTGTGACAGAGTGTTGGACTGGATGGGCCATTGGCCTGATCCAACATTGGCTTCTCTTATGTTCTTACAGGAGATTCTGGTATCCTTAAAATGTTAAGATAGAATATTCACAGAAAGGAGCGCTTCTGAGGTGAGGGCTTCTTACTGCAGCTTCAGGCCCTCCAGTTCCTCAGGAGAAAATATATGTATAACATCCATTTCAAATAGTCCCAAGAACCATAAAAATTCAGACTAACAGCCAATTAATATAAACACTATCCTTTCTTCCAATAATTAGTATAAGAAATTCTCATACCTAAAATGTTAACACAGAATATTCACAGAAAGGAGTGCTTCTGAGGTGAGAGCACTTCTCCCTGCAGCTTTAGGCCCTCCAGTTCCTCAGGGATAATTGTGCCTTTTCTTCCTTATAAGGAATACCCAAACACTGTACCTCCCGCTAGTGGACTCAGGGTTACAATTGCAGTAAAAGTCTGTGATCTTTCCCTTACCCTGTTCCTCTGGCAGCCTGGTTTGGGAAATACCTGGAGATTTTGGGGGTGGAGCCTGGGGAGGGTGGGACTTGGGGGAGGAGCAGGGTATAACATCATAAAGCCCACCCTCCAAAGTAACCATTTTCTCTAGGGGAACTGATCTTGGTTGTCTGGAAATCAACTGTAATAGCAGGAGATCTCCAAATGCCACCTGGAGGTTGGCAACTCTAGTGAAAGCCCAGTTGCTTCTGTGCTGTGCTGGCAGCCATGCTGGCAACAAAAGTTTAATAGGACCCACCTAGGTGAAGCATCATCCCTCTCCAAATGCACCTATGCAATCATGCTTTTCTCAGCAGCTCTTCTTCAGTGTGCCACCCTCTAGAAGAGATCATCCTTCTTCAGCCTTTTCATTTGCTGCTCTGACCTTGAGGAATGACTTGCCTGAGAAGGTCAGGAGGCTGCCATTTATCCAGGTTTTTAGGAAGACATGTGATGCAGCCTCATTTCAGAGAGCTTTCTGCTGACATTTGAGGGCTTTTTTGATGCTGCTGATAAGGGTTTATCTGTGATGAGTTATGCTGTAGGTGATGGTTGATACTGTTATTGATGGTTTTTAAAGTTGATGAGCTTTTAATGTCAGATTTGATGCCTATCTCTGTGTTTGTAGACCTTTTGAGAGAAAAGTGGGGATCAATATTTTCATTAATTCAATAAATAGGGTAAACCCTCCCCCCCTCCCCAAAAAAAGGTGTTAGTTTATTCCATGCAGGAAATGTTTCTGAGCGGGGGAAGCATTCAAAACTGTTATTTTTAATTCAACCTTTCATTCAAGAAGCTCAAAGCATACATGGTTCTCTCTTCTTATCCCAGTTTATCTTCCCAGAACAACCCTGTGAGGAAGGTTATGGGGGGGTGGCCAAAAGGGAGCTTGTGGATGAATGGGGATTGGAACCCAGATCTCCCCAATTCGAGGCTCTACATACCACACTACCCTGGCTCAATATGGCGCACACACTCATTTTGAAGTGGCATAGTCCAGATCTCTACCATTTTATTGTGTATAAGTAGGCTCTTAAAATGCATTAACTAGACTTAAGATTTAATATTTTTTACAAAGAAAAAAATCCTCTCTAAATACTAAGGCAATATATGAAAATGCTGGAAATTCAAAAGGTCAAATGATTTTGCAAAAATGTCAACTATTTGTTAAAGTTCATTTCAGCTCTAATAACTATTGGAGGAGAGAGGGAAAGATGGACAGATAGGAAAAGCTCTTGCAGTATCTGCCCCTTACTGCTAGAAACTTTTTCCAATCTAGCTCTCTTTAGAATTTGGATATTTCACCATACAGAGAGCAGAAGTTGATTCTCAGGACACCAGTTCCTCTGACAGGTATCAGCTGCAGTTGTGCTTGCACAGCAGAAATCTGCAGGTTGGTGGAATACACACCATCCTGGATATTAAGGTGACAAAGCCCGTAAATCAGAAGAAATAGGAAGACAGAGAGACACATTTACTTTCAAATACAAACAAATTCCAGCAGAAAATGTCTTGTACTGTTCCCTCCACTACCCTTCATACAGAGACTGTCAGCTCTTGCTATTCTTCACATAAATATTTTCTGACTCATGCATGAATCTGCTCATAGAGATATATACTTCCCAGTAGCTATTTATCGCTAAATATTAACTTGGCTTTCTTATTTGTTTTGTTCTCTGTTTCATTAAGGCTTCAGATAATTGGGGGGGGGGGGTGTCTCATGACAGAAAGCTCATCCATACCCATAATTAAAACATTAAAAATTCTTGGCACCTAAAGAGCTGGCCTGCTCAGGAAAACACTTGAACTTTCCCCCAAATATCTAATTTCTCATGGATGGAGGTATGGAAGCACATTCAGCTTGAAATAGGGTTGCCAATTCCAGATTGATAAATCCCTGAAGGTCTGGGAGGTAGAGCCTTGGGAAGGCAGGGTTTGGGGAGGGGAGGGACTATATTGATACATAATGTCATTGTTGCCACCCCCTAAAGCAGCCATTTTCTCCAGGGAAACTGTTCTCTGTTGTCTGGAGCTTAGTTGTAATTCCAAGAGATATTGAGGTCCCTAGTCTGAAAAATGAAAGGCATAATCAACATATCCAGGTTTTGCCATGAGTGATGTGATCGTAACAGCAGTGTCTTTGTAGAGTTCACAGTTCCACAAAGAAACGTGATAAACTGTGAATGAGCTAAGGCAGTCCTTCGTATCCCAAGCAATGTTGGCTCTCTCTTGCTCACACATGAGCAAGTTACCAAAACTTCCTTTCTTGCCATTACTCCTTCTACTACATCATTTCTGCTGCCTCTAATGTACAAGCTCGACAAATGACATAGAGAGTTGGCATACTCCTAACTCTTTTGGAGTTAATAGAGTTCCATCAATCAGACCTCGTACTGTAGAATTAAATCCTATTGTGATTCTCTGCCAGATATTGCTGTTTGCTGATCCCAAGCCAACAGCTAAGGACAGTGATTTTGGGGGGGGGGGGGGGGGGTCAGAGCATTTTAATACACTTTCATCTCATTTCCATGTACCTTGTCAGGAAAGGAAGCTCTTTTTAAGCCATCCTTTCAACCTTGAACAGCTTGGATAAGAAAAGCCAGCTTAAAAGCAGAATTTTACATAGTTCTAGAATCTTACATAGTACACATTCAAAGGGAAGGAAAGAAGTCCACTCCCTGTAGTAGGAGTCAGGCGCCTTATATCACTCTGTTGAATTTATTCATTTGTTTTTCAAGGAGTGATGGTTTCTGCTTAATGAGTGGCCCTGCGCTTCTAGGAGGGATAATGTCAATTTTATTTTCAACGATATTTTATCAGTATGGATGTCTTCCTTCTTAGTTCTTGGGGGGTCTTAAAGTAAAAATGAAACAAAACGTCCGTATCAGATTGCTTGCATCCTGCCACGTTTCTTGGGGTTTCCTTTAAAAATTTACATTCTTCGAAGGGCCAGTTTTCATCTCATGCAAGTAACAGGGGAGCCATTGCCAATGTATAGATATTCCCATGCCACTCCCAACCCTTTATCAAATTGTCTTGTTGAACCAATGTCCATGTAGTCTGGCTTTCCATCTCCTATGCCATCCAAACACTGGAAACTCATGATTAGGCCATGTAAAGCCTTCCCCTGTTGCTAGTCTCTTGTAACTGCTAATCAGAGCTGAAGAGCCTCTGAAATTGGATTTGGCTCCTACAAAGAATGAACAGAAAATTTCCACTGCACCACCACCTCCCAGCAGCCCATGAGGGTTGTAGAGAAATGCTCTCTGCCCTCAAATTCAGCCTAATGTTTTGACCACTGGGAACCCATCTGCAAACTAGTAGCTGGAAGACAGGAGGGGACCAGGTTTAAGCACCAAACCCAAGCACAGAACATTTTGGTGCTTACATATGTTAATGGCTCTGGCCAAAGTAGGACAATGGTTTACCATCTCACACCTGGCTAGAATCTAAATGGACAGAGAACGAAATAGCCAAGTGGCTGTTGGAGGAAAGAACACTGAAAGGACCACAAGGTGAAATGGACTCTCCCAAGGGGAGATTCTCTGGACACAGAGAAGAAACTGCTTTCCATCTGGAGAAGCACAAGCCATACGGGACTGAGTCTTTACCTAGAGAGATTCTGCCTTGTCCATGTGGTGAAGACAATGGGGAGAGGTCCCAACTATGATAACTGAGGTAATACAGAACTTTAAATTATTGAAACTTCAAGCAATACTAGCCTGTCCAATTGAAACATTGTTCAAGATAAGTACCGAGTTCAGGGACAGGGGACCGTGCAGGGCTTTTTTTGTAGAAAAAACCCAGCAGGAACTCATTAGCATAATAGGCCACACCCAACAGCACAAACTCATTCGCATATTAAGCCACACTCCTGACAGTGCAGCTCATTAGCATATTAGGCAGGGGCTGGGAAAGCACAGGGCAGGCATGGAAGCTTGCCTCTTCCCCCCCCCCCCCAAGCTTCTCTGCCCCACTTCAGCATTGCCTTTCTAATCTAGTCCCCCCTCCGAACCAGACGGCTGGGGAAAGGTGCTGCTGAAGTACCTGGGATCTAAAAGATCGCATCGCCTTTCTAGTCTCCTACCCCTCCCTTTTGAAAGATTGGGAAGGGAAGCAGGCATGTTTGCCTGGCTGCCCTTGGTCTCCCCAGCCAGCCCACCAAGGTGCGCAGGCTGGGAAGACAGAGGGCAGCCAGGCAAACATGCACCATTCCTTCCTTTTGCAGAGACACTCAGGGAAGTGCGGGGGGGCATGGGTAAATGCCTTTCTCTCCTTCCCCCAGATCGGGGAGGGAAAGAAAGGCATTTTCAACATGCCTGGGTTCCTTGCCTGCCCTTTTCCAGCTGTGACATGTCAGCTAGAGAAGGGAAGGCACCCCTGTACTAGAGTAAGCTGACTCTCAGTAGCAGCTGGGGGAGTAGAGGCGGCTGCAGGAGGAAAGGAGAAAAGATATCATAGCCCATAATTCTGGTTTGCTAATGGCCATTACTATGTCTTCTGAAGGGTACTGGACTCGGGAGACCAGGAACGGTGAAATCATGAAGCCTTTATTGAGTGATTCAGCATGCCCAGTAGATGGTCAGAACAAGCATGCTTCCAGGGCTCCAGGGCATTCATTATATGCTGGCCGGAGCCACACCTCCGGCCGCACCCAAAAGACCTGATAGGGGCTTAACATATGCGCATGTTTGTCATAGGTTCCCTGGAGGAGCCTTTGATTGCATTGGCTCCTCAGGGAGAACCTAGGTCCCACATTGGTGGAGGCTTTCAATCCGGATGTCTATTGTTCCTCCAGATTCAAGCTCCCCTCTCTGCCTGACCATGTGCTCTGGCCATGCGGCAGGCGCCATTACCTGGGAGCACATGGCAGGCTGGTTGCTACACAGAGCATACTACATTACACCTTCCATCCATGGATTTTTCTGGTTGTGTTTTTTTTAGTCTAAGAGCTGATTCACATGTTAGAAACTCCATGTGTCCCCCTATGTGACATGTCACCAGACATGGCCTGGGAGTTCTGTGCTCTGAACTCATTTCTCAGGCACACACAGAACTGATTTGGATTGGGATCAGTGTTCCCTCTAAGCTGAGTTAGTGTGAACTAGCTCATAGTTTTTTAGCCTCAGAATCACACATTTTTGTCTTAGCTCAAGAAAGATGGCTCCAGAGCAAACTAATTTATGCAGTAGCCAAATCACTCGCTCACAACTTTAGGCTGCGAGCACACGGCCCCTTTAAATCCGGGATCCCTCCCGGATTAAAGGGGCTGCGTTTTTTTCCCGCGGATTGGGATGTTTACACATCCCAACCCCCGGAGACGGCGGCCACGTCTGGCGGCTGCAGCAAGCGTCCGCAGCCGCGAAGAAGGCGGTGTGGGGCGGCCGCCAAGGGAGGCTTGCTGCCCCTCCGCCGGCGACTGCGGCAGCAGGACAGCGGCGGAGGCAGCAGAGAGGGCGGAGGCTGCTGGCTTCCACAGCTCGCTCCAGCGACCTCTGCGGAAGCGGCTGGTGGCGGCGGCTGCGGTGGCGGCAGCCGCCTGGTAAGTTTAAAAAAAAAATTTTTTAAGTGTAAACCGGGGGGGGGGGGGGGAATGGCGGCCAGAGTAATCTGGAGAGCCCGGCTCTCGCAATGTTTGCAAGAGAGGGCTGTCCAGAAGGCTCGAATGCGGGTTCTTCCTGCGACTCCCGGGAAAACACTAGTTTTTCCCAGGAGTCGGAAAATGCGGGAGCAACCCGCATTGGAGCCCGCTTCGCCGCAGGACTCGCTGCGGGCCGTTGTGGACGGCCCTTTTAAATGCAGGAGGAAGCAGCCCTTCCTCCCGCATTAAAGGGCCATGTGCTCACAGCCTTAATGCCAGTAGCTCACAAAGTAGAATTTTTGCTCACAAGACTCCACAGCTTAGTGGGAGCATTGACTGGGATTGTGACAAACAGAGAGAAGGAGTTTCAGCCTTCCCGCCTCCATGCCATTTTCCCAACCTAAAATCGTTCTGGGAGCCACTGTTTGCCCTACTGGTGAAACTTACATATACATATACTGATAGCTATATACAAGTTTGGCCATGGTGGCTCAGAGGTTAAGACGCTGAGCTGCAGACCAGAAGCTCAGCAGTTCGAGACCTGAGTGCCGGATGATGGAGTGAGCTCCCATCTCTGGCTCTAGCTCCTGCCAAACCTAGCAGTTCAAAAGCAAGAAATTGCTAGTAGATAAATAGGTACCGCTTCACTGGGAAAGTAACAGCACCTCAGTGTTTAGTCATGCTGGCCACATGATCATGGAGAAGTCTTCGGACAGCGCTGGCTCTTTGGCTTGGAAACAGAGATGAGCACCACCCCCTAGAGTCAGATTCAACTGGCTTTCAAGCAAGGGAAACTTTTACCTTTACTATATAAAAGTTTATCCAACTGAGGAAATAATGACTCCCCTAGACTTTTTCAGTATGGGGAGGAAGGCTGTTTCAATTGTCCCAATCTGAATCAAGCCCCACATGCCTGGAAATTACGTTCCTATCTGGGAACTCCAGGTGCACATCCTTATGGCAGATTCCCATATGAATCAGCTCTCAAAGTGTTCCAGATAGCAACAGACTTGTTTGCTCAAACCCAGCTATCTCCCAAGGATATATGAACCAGATGGGGAAGGGGTAGACATCAGAATTTACAGTGCAGTTCTAAGCAGAGTTAGATCCTTCTGTCTGTTGAGGCCAAAAGGTATAAAAGGGAGAAATTCTGCCTAGGGTTGCAGTGTTAAGCCCATTATGAGAGGCAGTCTTGAAAGGAGAATAATCTTAATGACATGCTGTCAAATGGATTGCTGTAAAATGGGAAGGAGAATAAACTAGTTGGCCACAAGGTTTGCCAGTTATTAAAGTGGTCCCTCTAGCTTTCCTTTTAATACCAGCTTGATTTACAAGCGATTATCAGGTTATTCTGTTTAACTTCATGCCATGGAAAGTGTCAACGACCCGCATATACTATACTTCTGTTGAGGGGGCAGGACTTTTTTCCCCTGCCCAGGTAGCAACCGTATGTGCCATCTTCTGGTAGGGCTCCTGTGGGTTGAACAACTAAGAGCTAAAATGATGCAGTGGTTAGAAAGTAGGGTGTAAATAAATAAGTAAGTAAGAGAAACATTTTCCTAGTCTGAAAATATGACAGAGAAAGTTTAACCTGCTAATTTTTGTAGCTGATCCATCCACAGAAGCTCTGCCAGAAAACAAATGAATTAAGGCAGTAAGCTTAAGAATAAGCCAGATGTAGTCTCAATATCAGTCACACAAAATTTATCATCAGATCCTGCAAACCCAGCCTTGAATTCTTGCAAGGATCTAGGGAAAGGTAGCTGGAAGGACATGTTTCTCCTTCTCCATGGCAAAACACCCACTTATTGAGGATGTTTGGCAAGAGAGAAAGGGCTTCATTAGATGGCACTTCAGTATTATATGTACTTTCCCCCGTAGAAGCCATATTTGATTAAATACAAGCTATAGAATGATGAAATGAGCCTTAACCAGTTTCATCCGAATGTGTGCATTTTGGTATCATCCAAAGTTATGCCTTATAAGGAACTCTTATGCATATATCAGTTGAAATATAGTTTGAACAGATGGAAGACTTCTCCCTAGTGAATATAAAGTTCCTTTTTGGGTAGAAATAACAATTCATCAAATGTACTCTGAGGACTATGCATGAACAATCAATTATTGTTGGACTTTTGTTTTCCATCTTTTAAAAGAGAGAGACAGTTTCCCTTATGGCATTTTCAGTATGTTGTGATAAAACATTAACTATTCATATATGGCATTTTGACTTCCTTTATGTGTGGTTTAAACAGGACCAAAAATGGCAAGGTGACTTTGACATTTACTGGAGGGAAATGAGAACATGGAAAATGACACGCAGGGTACAGGTGGAGCAGACGACCACTGGCATTATTTATTATATGTTTACTTAAAATATTACCTCAGACACTCTCCATTAAGAACATCTGAGGCAGCACACAACAGAATCATTTAAAACATTTCAATGAAAATACGAAAGAAAACCCAGCGTAGAAAGATAAAACTAACTGGAAGCAATGGATATAAACAGACTCCTAATGAAAACATACCAAAACATATAAATGTGCCCATGGACCACAAGAGTCAGGAAAATATAGAGAGCAGCAGCATTCAGGTAAGGGAGAAAGCTTGGGTTGTGGTTGCCAACCTCCAGGTGAGGCCTGGAGATCTTCCAGTATTACAACTGATTTCCAGGTGACACATATCAGTTCACTGGGAGAAAACAGCTGCTTTGAGGGTGGATTCTATGACATTGCACCTTGCTAAGGTACCTTCCCTCCCCAAACCCCACCATTATCAGGATCCACTCCCAAAATCTCCAGCTATTTCCTAACCCAGAGAGAGCAACCCTAGCTTAGATTCAGTTTCTCCATGCTTCCCAAACTAGTTTTGCCCAAACCAACACTCCCAAACACTGGTTGGGTGGCCAGACATCAGACATGCATCACACACATATTTCTGAACTGGAGCAAATATTGGTCACATTGTGAAAGTTACAGTAATTTCTGTTTCACAAAAAATGAGCTGTAAAAACAAATATTAGCAAGTGTAGGTTAAACAGTAAACCCTGTTGGCGTATTGCTAAGTAAGAGCACAATTCAAGTACTGTTGAGTAAAACGATAGTCTACTTAAACCCTTGTCGCCCATGCCTTTGCTGATACATACTATTGAGGCTTACCACAATCCTGCCCTTAAGTGAAAGAGAGCAATCAGAGTTTCAATCTGTTTTGCAGTGTTAGAGTGGATTGAAGGGCAAGGAGACAAATTGTTTTCATTGCCTTTCAGCAGAAAGTGCTAATGGAATAAGGTCTCCGGTGTTCACTATTTTCTCTCATTTCCTCTTCACCCCCCCCCCCATTTGAACTCAGCCTCTGATCATTACACGCTTAGATAGCTAATAGCTTAGATGGCTAACAGCTATCTAAGAGCTTGTTAGGGCTTACACAATACCAGCTATTTCCTGAGTGGCTGTGGTGGCCAGCCTGGTCCCTACATCACAAGTGTTCTCAGTGAAGAATGGGCCTTGAATGGGCAATGGCTCCCCACATGTCTGTTGCTGAAGGCAGTGGTGGCTAATTGATGGTACACTTGGATTGAATCTCAGATCCAGTTCATACATGACATACCCTCTGTGTAGGCCTTACAGTGGAGCATAGATGCAAGTCTTGGGATTTTCTTCCTTCCCCACTCTGTAGAAACCTTCAGTGTAGGCTAAGAACATAAATGCCTACAAGAATAGACCCCACACAATGCTACCTCTAAGCTGTGGAGTCTTATGAGCAAAAATCCTACTTTCTGAGCTCCTGGCATTAAAGTGGTGAGTGAGCGATTTGGCTACTGCATAACTTCTTTTGCCCTGGAGCAATCCTTCCTGAGGTAAGAGAAAAATGTGTGAGCTAGAGGCTAAAATACTGTGAGCTAGCTCACACTAATTCAGCTTAGAGGGAACCCTACTCACAGCACGTATCTGCTCTTTTTTCACCCATTGGTGTAGGCATTCATTCACATTAACCTTGGTTCACACTGAAGAGCCTACATACACTGAAAGTGGTTCTCTGAGTCCTAAGTTTGTTCCTGTAGCCCACCATGTGTGAAACTCTATGCTTTGCAGGGTGTGTGAACTATCCTTCAACCAGGATAGATCAAGGTGGGCAGCCATGTTGGTCTGAAGCAACAGAACACAGTTAGAGTCCAGCAGCACCTTTAAACCAACAAAGTTGTATTCAGGGTAGGAGCTTTCGTGTGCAGGCACACTTCATCAGACCTTGAATGAAACTTTGATGGTCTTAAAGGTGCCACTGGACTCTTTGTTCTGTCCTTCAGTCAGTCACTTCCAAAATAGCTGCAGTGCTAGATAGACACTGAGTAAGCTAATGGACTATTGGTAGGGAGATAGGTATTTTTTTCTTGGAAAGCTTTGGAGGTCTGGGCTTTGCTTCATGATCTGGTATTAATGGTTGCCATATTTGTTGTCAGAATGGAATTTTTATCCATCCTAATTGCCATCCTGATGGCACAGTTGATTTTGTTTGATTCATCTCTGTTATGGGGCACATATAGCAAGTATTGCAGGATGCATGTGGAGATCAGATCAATCTTCACCAGATGGTGGGTTGTGAGCCACAACTTGATCACAGTGAGGACGATACCATTTTCTTCTCTCTTTTTAAAAGGAGAACATGAGAGCTTGGCAGGGAATAGAAGAGAGAAGGGCAGAAAAAGAAAGACAGAGCAAGAAAGATGGATTTATATGGCAAAAAAAAGTTAAAAGTGGATCTGTTTTACAACTTGGGGTAATAGGTGCATCCCATGTTGTCACAATCTACCTAGTTATCTTACGCATGTGGAACCGAGGAGGAGGAGATTGGTTTTATGCCCTGCCCTTCACTTGGAGTTTCAGAGCAGTTTACAAACTCCTTTCCCCTCCCCTCCCCTCCCCTCCCCTCCCCTCCTCACCCCACAACAGATACCCTGTGAGGTAGGTGGGGCTGAGAGAGAACTGATCTTTTCAAGAACAGCTGTGGCAGAACTATGGCTTGCCCAAGGTCATCCAACAGCTGCAAGTGGAGGAGTGGGGAATCAAACCCAGTTCTCCCAGATTAGAGTCCACGCACTTAACCACTACACCATACTGGCTCCCAAGGGTTTATGCTGGCAGAGTAGAAATAGCTAGCCTGCTTCACATCCACAGATTGTCATGTGGAGTAGCTTCTACAACCCGGCTGCCACAGCTCTCTTTAATTTTGTGAATTTAACCTGAAAAGAGGCATAAGTTGCTGCACCCAAATGGATATCCTGAGCCAGAAACTGGTGGCTAAGGAGGAAACCCAGAACACAGTTATAGCCCTTTTGTTGAATGAGCACAAACATAGCAACATCAGTATTTCTTTATATGCTGTTTACCTGCAGTGTTTCTTTCTGGTAGTACACTAAGTTTAATTATGATATCAGAAATAATTGGCAATACCTAGATACATCCATAAGCCACTGAGGCTTAAGAGAGACACTGCTGAGGCTTAAAAGAGACAATAGTTACTCAGAGAGATGGAAAAGGTTCGGGACAGGCATTGTTTCTCCGGGGTTACACACAAAAATAATTGCTTTGGGAGGGGGAAAATCAACAGCTACACAAGAAGGGGCGGATCATACCAGTTCAGTCCTGCATGCTGCTGCTCACAGTGATTAGCCAGATGCTTCTAGAAGACCCACAAGCAGGGTACAAAGGCAGTAGATCTCTCCTGCTGTTGCTGCCCACTAGCAAATGGTATTCAGAAGCAGGCTACTTCTGAGTCTTGAGGTTCTGTATCAGGCTAATAGTTGTTGGTAGTCCTACTCCCCATAAATTTGTTTAATCTCCTTTTAAAACAAGTAGCCACTGCCATACCCTATGGCATCAGATTCCCGAAGTGAATTATATATTGTGTGAAGTGTTTTTGTCTATCCTGAACCTATTACAAATCAATTTCTTTGGTTAATAGCAAGTTCTGACATTTCATGAAAAGGAAAAAGAGTTCTTTGCCACCCCAGCAGGAATAACGAGACAGACAACAGTCTTGGAATTAAACAAGGGCCACTTTATTAACTTACAAGACATTGCAGCAACGGGACAAAACAAAACCTAAGCAAGCCTGGAACAGGCAAGGCAGGCGTCATTCCCTGACCTGCCTCCTTGCCCTTGTCGGGCGGGTCACCCCAGCCCCGGTCTTGAGCCAGTGATCTAGCTCGCGCCCGGCAGCCTGGCAAGCTGGTTGCCACCTAGGAGCGCCTACCCCTGAAGCCTTAAAACTTGCAGGGAGGTGCCGACCTAAGAGGTTCCCAGAGGCGATCATCATTTCCTACCCTGGGCCTTAAAACCAGAAGGCAGTTCCTGATGACCTCCTGTTCCCTAACGGGATATGCCATGAGGTGCTCACCAGTTCCGTTTACTTGCTTGCACAACCTGCCACAGCCAAGGCCAAGCCTCTGCTTTGGCCTTTGCTCCCCGTTCAGTGACCAAGCAGTAACCAGATCCCGTGCTGCAAATCCCGCAAATATTACATTGCCCTTGTCTTGACAAATGCACCCCATCCGGCCTATACAGGTCAGAAAATTCAACACGGAAAGACACCCAACCCAGAACAATCTTCACGCCGGGCCACCTTGCTCTTATCCTCACAAGGTCGGCCTCCGCCGGCACCACAAGGGCCTTGCCCTTCATCACAGCCAGTAGCACCCGCCCTCATGTAAGCTCTTCGTGTGGAAGGGGCAAGGGCCAAATACATCGCCCTGTCGGCCTCAGCCCTCCAACCTGCCATACCTCCTCTGGCAGCCGCACTGGGAACTGATCGGCTTCTGGAGCTAGCTGCCGGAAGCTCGTCATCTGTTTGCGAGAGAGAGCATCCGGCAGCTCAGTTTTATGCACTTTTCTCCACACCATGCATTATTTTATAAACTTCTGTTGTACCCCCCTTTCAGATTTTTCTCATAGAATAATAGAGTTGGAAGGGGCCATACAGGCCGTCTAGTCCAACCCCCTGCTCAATGCAGGATCAGCCTAGCCCTAGAGCATCCCTGACAAGTGTTTTCCAGCTGCTGCTTAAAGAGCTCACCACCTCCCTAGGCAGCTGGTGAACAACTCTTACTGTAAAATTTTTCCTAATATCCAGCCAGTACCTTCCTGCCCTTAATTAAACCTATTATTGCAAGTCCTATCCTCTGCTGCCAACAGGAACAGCTCCCTGCCCTCCTCTAAGTGACAGCCCTTCAAATACTTAGAGAGGAATCATGTCCCCCCTCAAGCTCCTGTTCTCCATTCCCAAGTCCCTCAGCCTTTACTCATAGGGCTTGGTCTCCAGGCCCCCTGATCATCCTCATCACTGTGCTTTGCACCCACTCCATTCTGTCCACATCCTTTTTGAAGTGAAGCCTCCAGAACTGCACACAAAACTCCAGGTGCGGCCTGACCACTGCAGTGTACAGCGGGACTGTGACTTTCCTAACCTTAAAAAAACCCAAACACATTCATATCATCTCATAATTAAGATAGTCAGATTTTCTGCACCTTTTCCAGCTCTAGGTTAAGATATCCTTTTTGATATGGAACATGGTATTCCAAGTGCCGTTACACCCATAGATTTATGTAAACCCATTATGATTCTGACCATCTTATTTTGATTTCTTTTCTCAATAATCTCTAGCACAGAATTTGTGAAGTGGTGACGTTATGAAAGTGTTGGAAGTATGTTATGGAGGCAGCTCTCTGGCACAAATGTTTAGCATTGACAAGTTGCTGTCAGTTTTACTCGTATGTCTATTTCTAGAAAAGACTGGGGGGTGGGAGGGAGGAAACAACACATTTTTCATATTTTCCACTGAAATCTCCATTTTGTGCTCTTGGGGGGGGGGGGAGGAAAAGGCCACTTGCTCGGCTTTCTCATTCTCCTTCCTAATTAACAGTCCACAGTTGCTTGGAAACATAAATTCATCACCATGTGTTTGCTATAGCTACGTAGATAAGGGAATGTTCAGCTTCTCAGGCTTCTTACACCTCTGAATACAGCCCTTGTCACTTGTTTTAATAGCACTGCACCTTCCTTTCCCTTGCTTCAATAAAGTGATGCTATACAATGGTTGTAGAAATCCCTGTGCAGATGTAATGGAGCCCAATATAAAAACCAATTAGGGAATTTCATAATAAACAGTTTATGCAGAACCTGCAGTCCAGGTCTATAATATGAATGAGTCATCAATTACAATATTTTTAAAAATGAATAATTTTGTTTACTTAGGGAGACGTCATTGAATGGCTCCTGCCATTCTTTCTCCACTGCAATAATACCATAACACAACAGGCTGCAATGAATCCAGCCATCCAGCCTCCAAACAGTCATTTTTCAGAGAGCTGAAAATGATATGACAGTACCAAGTTCTAAATACTTGTGTCATTTACCCTCTCAGCAAATCTGAGCAAATCTGACCATTTTTTTTAATCGTGCCCTTCTTCCCCATCCCCCATAAACTGGTGAAACCCTTGATAGTACAATTGTCCCAAAATTTCACCTACTGTGAAATGTCAAAGCAAATGCTGCAGTTCTGGTTCTAGGCAAATGTCTTGTGCAGATTCCACACTTCCCTCTATGTGGGATTCTAAATAACATCAGTGCAACTATACTGTGTGTGTCTTTCTGGTCTCGTCAACACCAGATAAACTATTGGAGAATTTCAGTGTGTAAGATCTGCATACAAACAAACAGTACAACAAAAGTACTGATTATTATTATTTTAGTGAGATCCAGCAGACTTTTATTATTTAAGGATATTTCACATATTCCTAAGTGGAGCAGCATCATTCTAAGCCCACTTACTCCAGTGAATGTAAAATGGTGCAACTCTCCTTAGGGCGGCACTTTAATTAATGCAGTGGTGTGTCTCTGCTTAGGACAGTACTGTAATTAATGTAATACACTCTTTATCGCTCATAGCACACTTGTAGTTCACATGTAGTTAACAGATTTTCTATAACACTATCTGGCTCCAGTCTTTAAGCTACAAATCAGTGAGTACAGGCTAACTGACCTTATCAACAAGTCTTAAAGAATTCTAAGGCTTCGCCGGCCAAACCAAGTTAAAGGCTTTAGCTTCTCATGAAATCTGACAGGAGCTTTGCTCTGGATCCAGTCTTCTTTATCTTTCCTCAGTCTTCTTTATCTTTCCTTCTTTCTTGGACCCATAAAGGCAGGGGTCCTTTGGGGCCAGAGCGAGGTGGAGCGAAGCTCCGCCAGCTCAGGAGTGGCCACTAGGGCAGCACGGGCCGAATCAGATTCTCTGATCTGATTCGGCCCGCTGCCGAATTGCCGCTGAAATTCGGCAGCAAATTTAAAAGTGACTGGAGGGGACAGGGTTTGAGGGAGATGCTCCAAACTTGCAGGGTAGCTGCTGGGGCCTCTCCTCGAAATACCCACCAAGTTTCAAGAAGATTGGACCAGGGGGTCCAATTCTACGGGGCCCCAAACAGGTTGCCCCCATTCCCTCCATTGTTCTCTATGGGAGGAAAAAAGTTAACACTTTTTCCCACCATAGAGAACAATGGAGGGGATGGGACAACCTGTTTGGGGGCCCATAGAATTGGACCCCATGGTCCAATCTTCTTGAAACTTGGTGGGTATTTCGAGGAGAGGCCCCAGCAGCTACCCTGCAAGTTTGGAGCCTCTCCCTCAAACCCCCTTTCCTCTAGCCCCTCATATACCCTATGAGTTTTTGCCATTGATTTCAATGGCCCATAGGGTATAATGGGGCTGAAACTGACATTCCCTTTCTGACCCACTTCCAGTGATGTCAGGGGACGTGGCATATGCTAATGTATTATGCTAATGGGTTATGCTAATGAGCTCCTGCACCTCTTTTACTACGAAAGGACCCCCGCATAAAGGTATGACTGATGATGATTGGTCACTACCCCATGGTCTGAATTTAAGTTCTAAATTATGTCAGCTCTGAGATATATAATTTTTGTCCCCGAACTTCTGCTTGGTTGGCTACTCTACCTTCTTCTTTCAGTCTTATATCCATAAACCAACCCTCCCTAAAATACACTTATATCATGTTGCTTCAAAACACACTGGAACCAAAACATTTCAGAGTTATATGACAGTCATATTTTGGCACATCATAACAGAACTAGGCTTTCTTTGGCTTTGTGCTCCCATGCTTCCATAATCTTTCCTAGAACAGCCAGCAGTTCAGTCAGCCCCATCCCCTGTCATCACTGGCTGAAATGCTTCAATACCATCCCATAAACACTGACCCCAGTCTTCTGCTCTCTCTTGCACCCCATATACTCCACTCACCTATTCTCTACAGCCCACAGTCTCTTACTTCTCCCTCCAATGCCAGCAGGTTTTCCCACATCCACCATACTCCTAATCCTTCCCTCAGTTTGTCTTGTATTCCCAAGGAGTCCATCAACTAAAGACCACAGATTTCACTATCTTCACCATCATAGCCTCCTTTCTCTTCATGGACATACTCAGTTCCCATATGTGTGCTTATTACAGAGAGAGAAAGATCTCCTCCACCTCTAGCATTTACTCACCCTCATGCTTTTCCCTGTTCTATTTGTCTTGAATAGCCAAAGAATTGCAATTTGAATAGCACTTGTAATTTGGATTATAACCTTCAGTAGGGATGGACAACTAGCAGCCAATGGTTGAGATTTAGCCCAGGAAACTTTTTTTTAGCTACCAGTGGCCATAGCAGATTTCATTAATGGTACACACCTTTGCTCACAGTTCACTTAAAAGAAAGTTGTTTCAGAACTTTCATCAATGTGGTAGAGGTGCTACACATTTGAATGTTAACAACTCTCTTTAGGTTTGTACATAGTGCTAAGACCATGCAGATGCACATGTGCTCCATCCAAATGGTGTCCTAACTTCTGTAGCATATGACTACCACTGACAGTCCATCTCAGGTCTGCAGTTTGCAGTTTGACCATCATTCTTTGCAGCCTAGTTAAGACAGGCATTCTTTTTTCCTGGATAAAGCAATTGCTGTGGCGATTATTAATGGAACAAACCATTACAAATATTCATTAAACACACACTTCGCACACACAACCACAGCCATGTCACAGCCCTGTAGCTTTCCACAGCCATCACTTGCTCAAAGTAAATGAGTTTTCTTGTAAGCATGAAGGACAAACCTAGTGGGACTTCCAACAAACGTATCCATTTTTTCCCCTGCAACACGCTCTTCAGTGTTAGATCTAAATTATAAAAAGATAGGAGAATGCAATGCTAATAACAGCCATAGTGAAGCATTTTCATATGAATCCAAAAGCAGATGGGAAGGGAGTCACACTCTGTTGACAGATTTCATGGAACCAAAGTTAATCAAGTTTGACATTCTGCTTGTTAACATTTATGCACATTCCACAGCCCAACACAGAGGAGGAAGACACTTCTGACAGAATCTTACAGTGCTGTTCTAAGCAGAGTTACACCCATCTAAGCCCACTGATTTCAATTTACTTAGAAGGATGTAACTCTGCCTAGAATTTCACTGAATGTACTGTCCAGATAGCATTCCCCAGAATTTAGGGATTTTGCCTGGCATTTGGTACCACTACGGCAACTCTCTTCCATCCCGTTGTCAAGAACATTTTGAAAGTAGTCTGCTCCTGAATACTATGCAGTGGTGTCCAATCCCATTCATTTGTCAGAAAAAGCCAGTGAACTTGACCAATCCTGCATCCCCATAACTGCCACATGGTTTAACTAGCTTCAGAAGACTAATGACCATTACATTGTTCTTCATTTTCTTTGTTACCAAAGGGAAGGTTCTGAAGGTCAGCCAATTCCACTCGGCAACCAGATAAGGCAAAGCAGTAGAGTACACACTTTGTAATCAGAAACCCCCAAGTTCAGTAGCCAGCACCCTCTTGGGTAGCTGGCCTAGGAAAGATCTTAAAGCTTGAAAAAACCCTGCCAGTCAGAGTAGACATTACTAGGCTGGATGAACCAATGCACTGTTTCTGTATAAGGCAGCAGCATGTGTATAGTTCTCCCTATCCAGAAAATACTCTTGCTATAAGCATATAACTTTATCTGTTGAGGGAGAGTTTGTGTAGATTGTCCAGCACAGCATAGAGCTAGGTAACTTTTTTTGTTCCTTTCCAGTTAAGCAGGTTGGATCCAAAGATACTGTTCCACCGGCATAACAGCATCTCTGTTGGTAGAGGAGGGGAGGGTGATTTTTGCTGCAGACTCCTACTTTGCCATCATGCTGTTTCTGGGGGTTCTTAAATTAATGTTTGCCACAAATGTGTAAGGATGCATCCACAACTGAACTCCCATCATTCTTGACAGAGTCTTGATACTGATGTTCCCTACATGCTGCCTCTTCCTCCTCCTCCGCCCAGAATTGTAGGCTTGGGATTCATTGTCCTTTGTTCCCTAAATTAAAGCTGAATAATTGTTCTGTTTGCACCTGTGCACTCCCTAATAAATCTGATGCAGTGTGCTGGGGAAAAAGAGGAACCTTGAGAGAGGATTGTGCAGTTGCCAAGCTGTACTTTCTCTTAAGAAAATAAGCCAAGATCTCTACTGTTAATTACCATGCTATCTGTTACACCCTTCCAAACCCATGGATTTAGAAGGGTGTTTTGAATTGTACTGTTGGTATGCAATAATATAATTTCAGCACAAAGGAAATTAAAATGTTTTTATAAAGAAGGACTGATAGGACAGTAACTCGGGGGGGGGGGGGTTGTGCTGCAATTCTACAGCAAAAAAAAAAAAAAAGGTTCAAACCAGAAGGCCTGCAGATCAGGGCTTCCTATGCTACCGGGGCTGCTGGTTGAAACAGGGAACAATAGATAATTCCCCCTATAGAGGTCATAATTGTTCTGGACTGAAAAGCCAAGTGGTACTAGTAAGCCAGTCTAAAGCCAAAAGCTGCTATAAAGCCTCTCAGTCTGTTGTTATTGTCCAGTGAGCTTAGGGCAGCATACATGGTTCTCCACTCTCCATTTTATCATCACAACAGTCCTGTGAGATAGCAGGCTTGTTTGGCTTACAGTCACCATCCCATTGTTGAGTGTGACTTTGAATTCAGGTCTTACCAGTCCTTTTCTGACACTTGAACCACTACTGACAGCTCTACATTTGGGCGACTTGTTTCTTTGGGACCTGCAGGCCCCATCTGTACTACCAGACTATGGGCCTTCAGCTTTTTGACTGCCTTCAAGATATTTGCCCATCTTGGATCCAAGCACCTAATATCTAGAGTAATCACAAGATATGAACCTCTTTAATGAAGTACTAGTTTTCATGTAAATAAAATCCAAGTAGAGTGCTTTTCAGAAACATTGGTTAAAAATTCGTGCAATACAGTGTTGATTCATGCAATACACTGTGACACCAGCTCCCACAGTAACCACAATTTAAGGACTGGATGTACTTTGTTTGTTTATTTAACACATTTATACCTACCCATCCCCATTTACTGTGAATACAAACCTGATGAGAATTTGTAATGTCTCAGTGTTCATTTGGTGAAATATACCAACTTGAGTCTTGATTTAAAAGGAAACTAAGATAAATGACTTCCACATATGTAGTGAGAGAATTTTTTTATTAGTATTCTGCTCCCTCAGTAACAAAGTCATAGGCAAATACCTAATGCCATGCATTTTGGGTGGATTGGGGGGGAACTTCATTTGCTTATTACGATGACAAACTCTTCTGTAACAGATGGACTGTCCTGAGTGGTTGTTCAAGAAAAGAAAGCAGAAGAGGTCATTAAGGCATCGCTGCTAAGCTTTCAGAGAAGAAAATATGTAACTAAAATCTTTCCAGGTTGGAAAAAAATTACCAGTTGAGGGGGAAACAAGTGGTATTCAGTAGTGTTTCACCCAGCCTTTCTTCCTGTGTCAAGAGTTAGAAAAATCCCCTTGGCATTGTCAGACTATGAAAAGCCGTGGATACAACATCCTTTGGAAGATTATTGAGAAGTATCTTTATAGGCACCCCTGAATTGTCCAAAATCCATTATTTCTTGGATAGATATGACACAGCCATCTGTCTATTTTGAAGTTCTTATATGATGCTTCATTTATTTTCATGGGTATTCAGCTTTAAAAAATCCTAGACTAGTTTCAAGGGTCTGAGAAGAACATTTTTACTGATTTCATCCCAGATATCTTTCATAGCATGGTAGCTTTAGCAAATGTGGACACTGGATTCTGTCTCTTCCAGAATACCCAACTGGCAAAAGCTTTTGAGTTCTTACATGTATGGAAAGTTTTATTCAAGGTATGAGCTTTCGTGTGCATGCACGCTTTTTCAAATACACTAGAACGGTAGGTAAGGTTCAAACTTATAGACAGGGGCTGAACAGCAAATTAACATGTAACATGATGAAGATGTGCAAATTAACAAGCATTCTCCCCAATTTCCCTCACAACCAGAACCTCTTAGCAGGTCTGCTTTCTCCTCATCTGGCCGTTCTCTATATAAGGTTCATTACACCCAAGGCCTTCAGCATATAAAAGACATGCTTTTCCTCATCATAACATACAGGAATTCAAAGGGGGAGGGGAAGAGAAAAAGAATTGATGTAAGTAGGTTACATGAATGTTTAACAGGTATATGCTTGACATTTCCAGAAGAGATCTCAAGCTGCCTAAATACAAGTCTAGTCCTTTTAAAGATCATTATGCCAAAATCTTTATATGTGTATAAAGATGTGTATAAAGATGTGTAAAGCTGTGGGCAAGAACAGCTTCATTTGCATTCTCCATCCGTTTGCAGTGGCCTTTTCAATTTGATTCCTGAAGTTACTGGAGATTTTCATTGCCAGTGTTCATTTTTCCAATAAATAATTTTTATTTTTTTATATTTTTTTACATTTGATATTGTATTCATAACAAGTCTTTGTACATTTGTTACAGGGTGTAAAATCATACATTTATACTAGTCAATTTTATCATGTTACCTTTTAGTATCATGTTACCTTTTAGTAGTTTTAATCTAGTGCTGAGTTTGCTGCTGTGTGATCTTTTCATTTTTCGTTCCTAATTATGAAACTAAGTGTGCACATGTAATACCGTAAGTGATTTTTTATCTTTTAGCACTGAAGCCATTTTAAGTAGTTTGTGTTAGAAGGTAGGTTGTTGTGTTCTGCCATGTATTCTATGAAGGTAGCCCATTTGTTTCTGAAATATATGTGTGATTTTAAGGAGTTTGTTGCCCTCCCTTCTATGTTGTCTGCTATTTTGTCCATTATGTAATGTTCCCAACTTTTATTTCTCCACGCTTGAATGCTAGGAGGGTTATCTGATCTGGGCTCCAGTTCCTACCACATGGGAATGGCAGGCAAAGTACTCTCAAGACTGAAAAGCAGAATGCTGGGATACATTGCCATTCATTTCTGAGGGACTCAGTAATGGGCAAGACCTGTAGCATATAACAGTGCAGAGAACAGGAGATGAGCAGAGTCAGCTGGTCAACTGGAATGTGGGAATGCCATATGACTGTATGATGAGCACTGGAGAGTATGTGTGAGTGAGTGAGAGAGATTGATGAAAGGGTTGATTTTAGGGTAATTGAATGTCTGAATTTTATATATAAACAGCCTCTCTGTATGCATAGTGAATTACACAGCATGGCTTTCTGAACATTTGTATTTCCCCACTACAATCTACCTAAAAGGTTTCTGAATTTCCTGCCCTTTCTCACTAATGTTACTGTTACTTATTTGCTACTTTTCTCTGCTTTATTTTCTCTCTCTCTTGTTTCTTTATTTTGGATGAGAAAACTTTGGGCAACCATCTGTGGGTTCCAGACTTTGTTGCTCTGGGTTACTAGCCACTTTCCCCAACATTACAAAATGAAAAAGGAGCCAAGTGGTCTTTTGTAAGACCATATTTTTCATAATACGGGGTCATTTTACACATTTTACCATGGCTTTTCCATGGTTTGGGCGCCAACCTGCAGCATTTTTTCTTCTGTGGTTTCTTCACTGTTTCTCCATGTTCCCTCAAATTGGATCAAAGGTGATTTCAGAAAAGCAAGGAGACATAACGAAAGACAAGTGGAACACAGGGCCATCAAGAAGAGCCTGTTGGCTTTAAGAGCAATGTTGCCTGTTGCTATGTGAAAGCAAGTTCAGTCTGGGGAGCCCACATTCAACTCATAAAAAATGGTATTGTGTCATTTGATGCTTTGAGAAAGGAAGGTTGCAGGTTGGCAACCAAACCACAAGAAAAACCCATAATCTACGTAGAGTCACAGACCAATCCAATCTTTGGCAGGCGAGCATATCTAGTGCCTGCGTAGCTTGTGAGGTCATAGTCTGCCTCACACTTCTCTGTGTGAAGAACTTAGGGGGCCACATCTGCACTTGTGCACATTTGCACAGCTCAGTAAATAAGTGAGGAAACCAGGTGTAACATTGTGCACCACAATTGTGAGGTAACATTGCTGTCAAAGCCGTGTCCATGTATGCACTGAGGAGAGAATACAAAGTAAGAGGCATATGGGGAAATACCTGAAAAACAGACTATTGTGAATTGGTTACATAACCATTCCTCAGTCCCCATGGAACCCTGTAAATATTTTGAGGGTGGTTTGGATCTTTGAGGGCAGTTCCCCAGCACTCTCCCCAAGCTAGAATTCCACAGGATCTTTGCAGGGAAAATTTATAACAGTTAAACTAGTATAAAGCCATATGCATTTTTGTAGCTATTACAACATTCTAGCCAAGTTATACGTCTGCAAGGGCTTCCAGAAATCCTCCAGGGCAGATGTACTTGTAGCAGAAACAGCTGTGAGTTGTATGATAAAAACACAGTACCTCACACTTCAGCTGTCTGGGGAAATGAATATTTAATTATCCTTTGGATATTTCTGTCTTCTATGCATTTTCTCTTTTTATTTCTTTTACTTTCTTTTCTTTTTCCCTGCTTGCTTTGCTCTTGAATTTCTATTCTTCTTCTTCTTCTCTGTTTCAGCAAAACGATATCAATCAAAGTAATTGATGATGAGGAGTATGAGAAAAACAAGACCTTCTACATTGAAATTGGGGAGCCCCGTCTGGTGGAGATGAGTGAGAAGAAAGGTGGGGGATTGGCTGTGTGGGGCTGAGCCCTACTTATGTGCACCTGTCTTGATCACTCATGGATGCCTGGCACATTCTAGCTCATGGAATCCTAAAATACACATTCCGTTATCTATGTAAAAGGGCAGAGAGCTAAATCACTGACCATTAATTGAGTCATTGTCCATCTCTTTTGACCCACAGCCAGTCAGGTGCAATGGGATACCATTAGAATACCATGTGGGAGACCATGGTTCAAATCTGTTTACCAGTGAGGCACACTGGGTGGCCATTGGTAAATCACTTTTTCTCACCAACCTTAAATTCTTGAAATACAATAAAAGAGAAATATATTGGGGGAGGGGGAAATGTCACTGAAGTAACCAGTTCAACCCTGCCCCCCCCCAAAAAGCCCAACAGTGCCATTTCCCACCCATCCCCATCCTATCAGAGTACAGATATATGGATCTATCTGATTTCAAAGCTGAATTTGTATGGAGCCCTTAACTAAACTGAGGCACCCAAGGAAATTTCAGAAATGGACGTTTTCTGCTCTTTCACATACATAAAAGCTGGTGATGTGTGTTTCCCCCATTATCATCACAGACAACAGCCTCCTCAATTGGTCATACTTAAAGCATGTGCGTGTGTGCCTGTAATGCCAACCATTTTGTTTTGCCTTTGTCTTGTGTTCCCACAGGAAATACATTACCCTTAGATTACTTGACCGTGAGGAATATGAGAAAGAGTGCAGTTTCTTCCTTGTGCTTGAGGAACCAATATGGCTACGAAGAAGAAAGAAAGGTGTGAGAGTCAACTCAAACAGCTCTCAAGAAACTATGACCTTTCTCTGTTTGTGTCTTCCTCTCTCACAATTTCCTCTTGCCTCTCAATCAGCTTCCAATTAGTTTGCCACAATCCCTGTCAAGCTTAACAGTTTTAATTTCCTCTTTTCTTTTTTCCCTTTTAAATACTTACGTTCCCACGGGTTATGATGTCCTATTTCATCACCCATATAAATTAATGATATCACAGGCCCTAGGAGACAGATAATATAAAACCCAAATAATAAAGTATAACTGCCCTCAAATTATGACCACAGCCATTGTTCTCAAAGGGCCAATTACCACATTATCTTCTTAATGATACTCAGTTTACATGTTACATATAAAGGCTCAGTTCAGACATTAAATGAAACCCTGGTTTAATTAAACTAACTATAAAGATAGATTCAGGTGGGTAGCTGTGTTGGTCTGAAGCAATAGAACAAAGTTTGAGTCCCGAGGCACCTTTAAGACCAACAAAGTTTAATTCTGGGTATAAGCTTTTGTGTGTATGCACACTTATTCAGATACACTGAAACAGACTTCCTCAAGTCTTACATATAGGCGGGGGGGTGAGTTGCCAGGGAGGGCTAATTAGAGTCAAGAAGCATAAGTAACTGAGCAATAAATATAGCTAAAATTGGATTAACACCATTGGTAAGACTTGTGGACAGCAGCAAATCAGCATTTAGATAACAAAAGAGTTAACAATAGTTGTGAGAACTAAGTTTGAGTCCAGTCGCACCTTTAAGACCCACAAAGTTTATAAGTGAGGACTGAGTGAGTTAGCATGTGTAGTGACATAAGAACCTGATATCTCTGTGGGTTCCATTGTCTTGAGTGTTGTAATAACTTGCAATTCAGCAATCTCCCATTCCAGTCTGTTTCTGAAATTCCTTTGCAATAAGACAGCTACTTTGAGGTCCCCCATTGAGTGCACCGGCTCCCTTCCTAGCAACTGACCTCCCCCCACACACACATACACACCTATATGTAATGCTCGAGTCTGTTTTGATGTATCTGAAGAAGTGTGCATCTACACAAGCTACACACTCAGTTCTTGCTTATACTCAGAATTAAACTTTGTTGGTCTTAAAGGTTCCACTGGTCTCAAACTTAGTTCTCACATCTGTTTGTTTACTCTTTTATTTGTATGCTGATTTGCTCCAGGAGCCAGTTTGGTGTAGTGGTTAAGTGCACAGACTGTAATCTGGGAGAACTGGGTTTGATTCCCCACTCCTCCACTTGCACCTGCTGGATGACCTTAGGCAAGCTATAGCTCTGTACCAGCTGTTCTCTCAAGGACAGTTGTCTCAGAGCTCTCTCAGCCCCACCTACCTCACAGGGTGTCTGTTGTGGGGAGGGGAAGGGAAAGGAGTTTGTAAACCGCTCTGAGACTCCCTTGGGTAGTGAAGGGCAGGGTATAAATCTAATCGCTTCTTTTCTTCTTCTCCTATTCACAGGTCTTACCAACTGCTTTAATCCAATCTTAGCTATACTTATCGTTCAAATACTTATGCATCTTGACTCTAACTAGCCCTTCCTGACAACTAACCCCCCCACCCCCAATATGTAAGACTTGAGGAAGTATGTTTCAATGTATTGGAAGAAGTTTACATGCACACAGAAGCTTATACCCAGAATTAAACTTTGTGGCCCTAAAGATGCCACTGGACTCAAACTTTGTTCTAAACTAACTATGGTTAATGTGATTATATGGATTCAGACCACTTCATGAACAGTGGTTAGTTGGGATATATCATACCCAGGAGCTGAAGCCAGAATTTCAGGGTGGTTTATTAGCACAGTTAATCTTAACTGGTTTCTGGTGATAAACAAATGCAGATGTCCTGGATTAATCCTAGTTTAATCTTGAGAACATGCTCTAGCGATGCACTCTCAGACTGCGTAGAGAAGGCAATAAAACCAGGATTTGTTAAAACGTACCAGAATTTGAGTAATCATTTTTGAGCTGAACTCTAGTTTCACAAACTAGTCATACTTAAAATAAATAAAATAGTTTTGCATGATGTCTTAACGGAGCCACAGAAGAAAAACTGTAGGCAAACAGACCTTTTAGAACAGCAAAGGCTACTCCCATTGGGTCCGATGAGTACAGAGGCAACTAGGAATAACTGGGAAGCCCAATTCGATCCAGTTTTGTAGGGCCCTGATTGTCTTGGACTGCTGATTGGATCAAATCACTTTCTAAGGGACTTCTCTCAAGCAGCTTAACCATATGTGCTGATGACACATGATCTTTGCACTTCGAGACAGTTCTCTAAAGGCCAAACTACACATTTGTGTTTGTGTTCCCCAGTCCCAACTTGGGTTTCCTGCAGCCACACAGCAGCTGCAGGGAATGGCTATTAAAAAAATAAAGCTGTTATCTCTGACCTGGATAGCCCAGGCAAGCTCAATCTCATCACATCTTGGAAGCTAAACAGGGTCAACTCTGGCAAGTACTTGGATGGAAGCCCTCCTTGAAATACCAGAGGTGGGAGGTGGGAGCAGGCTTTATTCAGCCACCTCTTTGAATATCCTCCAGGCACTCACTAGGGATCAGTCAGCAGAGGTCACCATGACTTCCAGGTATACACACAGTCAGTCAGCAGAGGTCGCCATGACTTTCAGGTGCACACGCGCACGCACACACACACAAACGTGGGGAATAGCTGCATCAGGGAGGATGATTTTGAGTGAGGCAAGATTTAAGTGGCCCCTACTCCCACCAAAATTGTTGTGCTACCAATACATGTTTCTGCACATAACATGTGCACATAACATGTAGGTGAGGCTACACTGTTCCTGGTCATTTTATAGCCAGTTTGCCCTGGGCAGCCACAATCAAAAGAGGCTGCTGATCTTGCAGGTACATGTTGAATGTGTGGTAGCATACTTCACCACTCTGGGAGCACAGAGTAGGTTGGTAGGTACATCTTTAGAGTGCTGTGTGTGGGTTAGGGAGACCTGGATTCAAATTCTCACTCAGTCCTGATGTTCTCAAGGAATCCCTGGATCAGTCACCATCTATCAGCCATTGCTATCTCACAGGTTGCTGTAAGGATAAAATGGGATTGCCCATGAACCAGTGAGCTTGATCGAGGAAGTACAGGATGCAAATGGGATTATTATTAATAATTACAAAAGCAGATATTCCAGACATAACACACTTCTCTTTCAGTCTACTCAGTATGTAAAGGGGGCTTGGATATAGGGGGACATTCATTAAGAGTATAATATGAGAACTGGCCCAAGTTATGACACAAACTTCCCTGAGAACATGTGTACAAATCACTCCAGATCCTTTCGCCAACATTGTTTATAAATGTGTTTGCTCATTCAGCCAGGAGCTTCAGCCTGTCATTGGTGGTGATGATGGTCTCGAAGGCCAGTAGACCAGTGGCCTATTTTAATAGCCATTAGAAAGCTTGAATAGTAAGAAACAGAAAACAGGGTGCCCTCTAATTCAGTCCCCTTGCCCGAGATTAGGACCATCTGTCCTTCTTCCACAGGTCAACCAGAGCAATATAGACAACTGTGTGTGTGAAGATGCCAGTAGAGCAGAAAATTCCAGCCGTATCATATCTGGAAGATGACAAGGAGCCCTTAGGGACTTGTTTCACTTATTCTGAAGCAAACTTTTTTAACTACTTGAACATAGATGCCTTGTGGTAGAATTGGCTCTCTATGTAACTGTTTGAGACTGTTTCATAATTCGTGTTTTTGGTCATAGATGCAGCTTTCAAAAGAGTTCATGGATACCCAATTCCCAGATATTTCTGTATTCTGCAGTCACAGGATCACTTCACAGAGTGAACACATGAACACAAAATGGACTCAGTCATCTGAACTAGATTATGGCAGTTATCTTCCCATGCGCTATAGAGGTGCCAGCAGTGAAAGTTGTTCTGAAATATTTAATAACTGAAGAATTTTTAAATATAACACACACAGTGTATTAGCAATGTTAGCAAGAGCATATAGGTGACAATATAGCAGGAATAAGTTACATAGGCCAAGGTAATGGAGCTGGAAAAACATGCATGATGTTCAGATAATTTATAGATCACAGTACACCCCTGGATAAGTTTTAAAATCTTCCTCAAGATTCATGATACTTGAAAACCAGTCCAATTAATGTGGACATGGGCCAGTTGTGCTTGGATAATGCTTCTGTAAATTTTAAATCATCCCATTTTGATTGGGTAATGGGAATAGTAGCTTAATATTGCAGTTGACTTTGGACCTTTTTCACCTTAGCTGGGATCGTTTACAACTGACAGGTTATTCAGCCAGGCTGTTTAAGGTGGACAGTAGCTGAATGACCTAAGTCAGGAGTTGCAAAATAATGACATTATGAGCTTCTATAAATCACAGGAAATGAATCTAGCTTCCCCAAGTGCAATTTAGGGAAAGCAGGCATTCTGCTTGGATGGTGTGGTAGTCCAAAAGAAAAAGGGAGGAAGATCAGAGCAAAGAAGAAATCACATACAAGCAAAAGTATAGGGGAAATAAATGAACTACCTGTGCCACTAAGATTCAGGTGGGTAGCCATGTTGGTCTGAAGGAGCAGAACAAAGTTTAAGTCCAGGGGCACCTTTAAGACCAGCAAGGTTTTATTCAAGGTGTATCAGCTTTTGAACATACATTGAAATGGAAGTTATCAGTCCATACATACAAGTAGAGGGTGAGGGGCAAATTAGCATAAGTATTTAACAGATGCAAGGACCAAACTGAAATAACAAACATGGTTTATATGGTCATCATTTGGGTTTAATTCCAGGGGAAAACATAGTGAAGGAAATAAATATATCAAAATTGGAGATAGAGAGGCAGATGTATGGTTCTAAATTGTGTTAAGGAGCATATATCTGTCCATCTACAATTCTGATATATTTATATCCTTCACTATATTTTCCCCTGGAATTAAACCCAAACAAATAGTTACTATATAAACCAAGCTTATTATTCCAGTTTGGTCCTTGCATCTGTTAAACACCATTTATTATTCTGAATGTAATTTGTTGCTCACCCTCTATCTATATGTATGGACTGGTAACTTCCATTTCAATGTGTCTGAAGAAGTGTGCAGGCACACAAAAGCTTATACCTTGTATAAGACTTCGTTGGTCTTAAAGGTGCCCCTGGACTCGAATTCCTACTTGTACCACTGTCAGATATTTCAGCAAAGTAGGAAGGCACACTTGTATTGCACTGCTTGAGAACAGTGGATCCATATTGAAGAAGGTTTTTCTCACACTTCCAGGGACTTTAGGAAACATTCTGTGGTTTGGTTAGTAGCCAGACAATATATTTGAGTATGGATACTATGCACTCCAATTGGACGATTTAAGCTTCTGCTGAAAATATTGTCCATATAAGCTTTCATTAGGCTGAGGTAGTCAGAAGTAAAATTAGCCAACCTGTATAACTTTACCTGAACTGTTCAATCATAACAGCAACCTAATCATTTGATTATTTTCTTTGCCCATATGTTTTTGCCAAATGTTTTTAAGTAACACCATGTGAACGCTGCACATACCTGGTACACATAAAGTGAATACATGCATTTCTTTCCCTTTGTGCTCACAGCCAAGTGCACATAAATAGAGCCAGTCGTAATTTCCTGTAGTCTGTGCATACAGATAAATAAATGCATGTCAACTTTACAGGGAGTTCCATAGGTACACATAGCCTACGCCATCTCTGTCATTGGAAGCCACTTGGGAGAACTATATTTGACTGTGACATGATCATATGATCCTGAGCACTCTGTGTGCAAAGGCACAATGCAAATCTAGCAGGGAAGCTTGTTCTCTCCCAGTTTAGTAAAGCTGGAAGAAAAGAGGTGAAATGTGACCTCCAAGCCAGCCTCTCATCCTGATGAAATTAGTTGCTTTTATTTAGCTCATTTCTAGGTCATGCAAAAGAAAAATTTCTCAAAATCAACTACAGATGTATTCTCTAAGAAACTCTTTCCACCTTCTCCTCCACACTTAAAAAAATCCAGACTTTGAATGAACAGAAATTAAGGGGGATTGTTTGATTTGTTTTAGCTAAGCAAAATAACTCACGACATATGGCAGTAGAATATACAATAGCTGTAAACTGGGTAATCATCCCAAAATAAAACAAGCTGGACCTGCAATTATAACTATTTAGCACTTCGTAGTTAAAAGGAAGCAGTGATGCTGAGAATTCAGCAGGCTTGTTATTTTGCAGTGGCTCTCAGGCCGAGGACAGACTGGCAAAATGAAGCGCAAGGGAAGCGGGGGCAAAAAGACCCGGTCCGAGTTGTTGCAGGGTTTTCCGTTCGCACTGCCTAGACTGATGAGGGACCATACTGGGGAAGAGCTGCAATGGAGCATTCACACCATGGGGCAGCCCCTGGCAGCGGTGCCGCGGTGGCACACGGCTTTGGTCCATTTTGCCGACCTGCGCGTGGGCGCAGCAGCCAGATCAGCGGATTCACATTACTGGTGCCGCTTGATGTGCGGCTTATTTGCGTCCACACTGCCAGGAAGCGGTATGAACGTGCACCCAGATGGCTTGACACCGGTTTCATCAGGTACCTGTTTAAAGCGTGATGAAAACGCTTCAGGACCGGGTGAGTGCAGCACGGTAATGCCAGGCAGCTGTGGCTGTCTGAACGGGCTCTCTTAATCTGCTTGCAAAACGGACTTATATTGGGCCAAACTGCCAGTCTGTCCTCGGCCTCAGATTGTGAAATGGGTATCCCTGGAAAGGTGTGGACTGCATCTTGTTTGGGCCAGAAGTACTAGCCTGACTTTTGTGTGCCCGTACATTGTAGTTCAGAGAAGATCACCTAGCCTAGTCTGCCACCTCAAAACATTGCATATAATGTTTAAGGCAGTTCTATCAAATTATTGTCCAGCTTTCTTCTTGGAAAGCTTCCAGCCTTTTAAGGCTGCTTCTCATATTGTGTATGTTTCCATACACAGAGATCCACACTTCAGTAAGATGGAAGTGATCATGGGTATCTCTTTTGGGCACTGAATGTGTCTTATGAAGCTAATTCTTGGTTTCAGTTGAGAATCCATATTGTTAGGCTGAAAACAGGATACTTGTGACCAGTTTTCCCTCTAAGCTGAGTTAGTGTGAGCTTTTATCTTAGCTCAGGAAGGAGGGCTCCAAAGCAAACTAATTTATGGAGAACCCAAATTGCTCACTCACATCTTTAATGCCAGTAGCTCACAAATTAGAGTTTTTGCTCACAAGACTCCACAGCTTAGAGGGAGCATTGCTTATGGTGACGGTGTTCTCACTTTACAGGGTGAAAAAATTAAGACCGTCTGAAAGAGGAATCACCATGATACATTTTACTTCTGGTCAAACGGGTTTTGTACGTTTTTCTATTGTTTGAAAAACCTGCCAGGCCTGTTTGACCAGAGGAAATGAAGGGGTTGAAAAGAAACATGTGCAAACCATGAGCAGCGAAGCCTCTCACCCCACTTTTAGTTCTCTTAAACACCATCACCTGTCTCAAACCACCTACCTTCATATATGAGAGGGCATCTATGGAGGAGCCCTTCATTTGATGCTAAGTGTTGGGAGTCAATAGAGCAATCTAGGTTTTGTTTGTTTGTTTTGGTTTAGAGCATATTATTCTCTAGGGATAGATTCTGGAACATTAGAGCATATTATTTCCTCCCCTATTCTCTGGACAGTTTGCCAGTGAGCACAGGAGAAAAGTGAGCGTAGTCACTCAGATTTCTTATGCTTCTTTTATTTCAGGCCACACCCTCACTATAAAGTTAAATTTGTTTTAAAATAATGGCTTCTTCAAGGAAACTCTGGAATTCCTCTGTGTGTGTGCGTGCGTGTGTGTGTATGTGTGTGTGCACACACACACACACTGAGAATATGTTCAGAGATCCCTAGAAATACTATCCAGGAATCTTTGGGAGGGATGGGAAACCAGGACAGTTAAACCAGCACAAATTAATTAAACTCAGGACACTTTCATGTAGCAAAGGGAATAGGCTGTTGCCTGGAAAAGATTGTGTTAGAATGCATTAATTAGTCAAACTCCCATATATTTTCTTAAAGACTACTTAAGCTATAAATTTAGCTCATTTATACTGGTTTAGCTGTTGCAGCTTTCCATCCTTCCTGATAGCAGAGCTACAGGACTAACAGAGTTCCCTCTGGTAGCTCTAGCCTGGTTATCATATAAGTTATTACATATAATAATACTTGATATTTATGCAATAGTTTGTGTGTTAAAAGCACTTCACACTTGTTGCCTGGTTGAAATGTTTCCAGCAGCCCTATAAGGCAGGTCAGGGAGCAAGGCTAAGAGAGAACGTGCTTTGCCAAAGGCCCCTTCAGGCAAAGGCAGGATTTGGACTAGGGACTTCCGTGAGTACAGCTCATTCTCTTAGCCACTATATTATACCGGTGCAATTGGTGTTCCAGTACAAGTTCACTTCCCAGGTACATAGGTTCAGGTCTCCCCATTTTTCCCTTTGCACAGCTCCTTATGGCACGTCAGAGATCATTTTCCCAGTTACTCCAAAATCTAGTAGCAGTTTACCTGGTAACATAGCTGTCCAAAGTTGGAAGGAAATCTTAGAAGCCCTGATACATATATGATGCTCTCCATGTAACCCCTTGTATTAAGGCCATGATCTTGAGCAGAAATTCATAAAAGCATGTGGGAAAGGCACATACAGAAACTATTCCTGTGTCATAATGTTATATGCAGAAGTCCCCCCCCCCCCAAAAAAATAATGAAGTAAATTCTCACTGACACCTAATGGGAGTGGGACATATTCTTTCCTCAATCTCCAGCAGAACTGCCATTGATGTAGAAGTAAGACATGGATCCAGGGTCAAAGGAAAATTTGGGAATGGGAAATGGATTTCTAAGCATTCCTCTCTTGCACTGTATATATATAACAAGATTGGTAGCCGTGTTAGTCTGTGTATCAGTAGAAAAGAGCAAGAGTCCTGTAGCACCTTAACGACTAACAAAATTTGTGGCAGGGTATGAGCTTTCGTGACTCATGAAAGCTCATACCCTGCTGCAAATTTTGTTAGTCTTTAAGGTGCTACAGGACTCTTGCTCTTTTCGATATACATAACACAATGTATTTAATTTTTTTCCTAGAATTTCACAGGCCATCCCCATAAAGCATGTCTCTTTTTCCATTATTTTTCATGCTCTCTCTTTGTAGTAGTGGTATCCTACAGCTTCACAGATCTACATTTTCTAGTCTCCTGGATCTGGAGCCTTTCTATCAATGTTCCCCTTATTTTCATTGCTCATTGTGTTTTCTTCTTCTGTGTTTGTCCCTCTGTGTCTTCTCCACAGCCCTGTTGTTGAATGAGCTTGGTAAGCACTGCATTTCTTGTATCTCTTTTCCATTTTTTCCAATCAATCTATGCATTTTGTATAAGTTAATTATTTTGCTCTGTTTTATTTCATTTTTTCTGAAATATTTTGAGAATATAACTTGAAAGAGAAAATAACTGATGTCAAGTTTATATTTAAATTAAGTGTTCATATTATTGGTTTATAAATGGTTCCTAGGATTTAGTGCACTTCTCATTTGAAATCAACATGCCAAGTTCTGCGGGGAAAATATGAAATATCTCCATTAAATTCTTTGGCATCCAGCCTATCCAGAGGGCTTTTGGAGGGAAGCCAATATGGTTTAGTCAGTCCAAGATTAGAATCTCACCCAAATTAATACATTAAGAGAGCATAAAGACATAGTTTTTTTAAAAAAAATCTGCTTTGAAGCATAAAATAGCTTATAGATGATTATTCGCCTTTGAACACATAATCTTGCACAGCAGTAAAACTATGTTTCATACATCAGTTGAAGAAAGATCATTCTGAATCATTTCTGGATTTCTGGATCAGGCTCACTACATAAGAAGCTCAATTAGAAATTAGGTTCCAATCTGATTGCCAGGATAAAGGCACAACTGTGATTCCATTGCATGGGAAATACAACAAAGAGGGTGGTTTGGTACAAAGAGAAATTATTGGCAGGGAGAACACTGAGTAGTGTCTCTTCCTACACACACACACACACACACACACACCAGTTTCCCATTCTAAATTCCTCACATCCAGTATAGCCTGCACATCTGCCTGGGATGCCCAAAGCAAAAACTTTTTGGAGTCTTTTGGATACCTAGACCCAGTTAGTAAATAAGTACATAGAGTTGTACCTTACACTGCATACTCTTATTACAATCATGAGGGTCACATATGGTGTCAGATATTAACTGGTTTTGGATGTTATTGGAATCAGATCACTTAGCCATATTCCTAATATAATAGAACAAAAGTCCTGGGGGAAACAGTTCACACACCAGCTCCTGAAATGAGTTGCTCCATTTTGTTGAATGGGTGCCATGACAACAAGGTGTGAGGAAATCTAGGAAGTTCTGTGTAACGCTTTTGGTTGGGGGGGATAGATTGTGTTACAGATACATACTAATTGTTTTTGTCTATTGCTGTACACAATAGTCTGAAATGGGCAGGCTTTTTTATTTTTTTTAGTGACAGAGTGGATATTTGGCAGTGAATAAATTAAGCTGCGTTTTACTGAGCCAGGCTGTTGATTCTTCTATCCCAGAGCTGTCCTTATTGACCAGCAGCAGTTCCCCAAGGTCTTTCCCACCTGTGCAGCCTGAGATCCTGTAACTGATGCAGGATGTTGTATATACAAAGCAGATGCTCCACAACTGAAGTACCCCAAATTTTTAAAACAACTAAGCTTTAAGAAGAAAACTAGCAATTTCCATATAGGATAATGCATTCCTAAGGTTCCTGATTCCTAGGCCAGAACTAGACTTTAGGGTGATATATGGAGGTCTCCAACAACTGGAGTCCTTTGTCTACTCATCCTCTTCCTTGTTAAATGTAGCAAAACGGGTCAGTGATTTGACATCCAACATATTGCAATTTCCCCATCTCCATAAACAGCAGCCAATGAAATGGAGCATGGGATGGGGAATATCATAGCATGGTAATGTGACATAACATATATTGTAGTACTAGAAGTTCAAGGGTGAGAAGATGAATCAGGCATGCTGATTCAATAGAAACTGTAGACTTTCATAAAATATTAATGAACAGAAAATTTAGATAATAAATATATTTTTACACACAAAAAACTGGTATTTTTGCCATTTGGGCATATATTTCTCTAAGGAACTAGATAATTCAGTTTTAGGAAAGTAGTTTAAATGTAACAAATGTCATTGCAGTACAGTAAAGCAGATGTTAATTAGTTTTCTCTTTCTCTCTTTCCCTTTGTTTTGCCATTCCTTTAGGTGGCTTCACGATCACAGGTATGAATTATCTTTTTGCTCTGTTCCAAATGTACACATTCAGTTTTAAAGATTAGGATCTTGCTCTCCTTATAAAATTTTTATATTAAGGTGAATTCACTGCACGATACTAGCATCATCATTCAACATCCATTTAAGATCAGGAAAAAAAGTTTAAGCATTGAATCTGTTGACCAATATTGTTGGTCTTTCTATATGGGGCACAGAACCCCCTAACCAAAGTCTCCCAGACTTCAAGCTTCATGGTAACAGACTTACAGAGAGGTAGGCAAGCAGAGAACAAATCTACATGCCTATAGGCAGATGGGAATCAGCAACAGAGATATTGGTATTTATCTAGCCACTTTGCTAAAAAAAAGTTTGAAGAAGAAGAAGAAGAAGAAGAGATTGGATTTATACCCCGCCCTTCACTCACTTGGAGTCTCAGAGTGGCTTCCCTTCCCCTCCCCACAACAGACACCCTGTGAGGTAGGTGGGGCTGAGAGAGCTCATTCCCAAGCTGTCCTTGAGAGAACAGCTGGTACAGAGCTATGGCTTGCCCAAGGTCATCCAGCCAGGTGCAAGTGGAGGAGTGGGGAATCAAACCCAGTTCTCCCAGATTAGAGTCCGCGCACTTAACCACTACACCAAACTGGCTAAGAAGCCTTCCTCCAGCCTCAGGAAATATCCTCCATTTTATATGGCTCTTCCTCCAGTGGAAGAGCCACTTAAGCTGGAGGAAGTCTTCTTAGGCTGGAGGAAATTCCTCCAGTCTAAGGTACTATACATGCCATTGAGGCATGCAAAACAGTTTCAGCCTGAACATACTTAATTGTGGTTCAGGAGCATTTCTTGCTTAGGATCCCATATCCATACATTTGCATTCAATGGAAGCTGACTCTCTGACCAATTTTCCACTAGTGCTTCCCTGGCGTTCTTCCTTCGTTTGCCCCAGTGCTGTGCTTGAATTTCACACTATTTGCTGTGGGGTGCATTTTGACCCATGGGTCCACCCGATCTTCCCCACGGTTTCTGTGATCCTGTTTTTTGAGGATCACTGAAGCCACGGGGAAGATTGGGTGGGGCCACGGGTCAAAATGTGCCCCATGGCAAATAGTGTGAAACTCAAGCACAGCACCAGGGCAAACGGAGGAAGAACACCGGGGCAGCACCTGTGCGAAATCAGTCTCTCTGTCAGCAAAAGGTATGTAATTCATGCTTCTTTCTCTGCTTAGAAACAGATATGGACCTCCTTCTAGAAAGGACACATAGAACCATAGAGTTGGAAGGGACCTCCGGGGTCATTTAGCCCAACCCTCTGCACAATGCAGGAAATTTACAAATACCCACACACACACACTCCCAGTGAGCCCTGCTTTATGCCCAGAAGAGGGCAAAAAGAAAACCCTCCAGGATTCCTGGCCAAATTGGCCTAGAGAAAATTGCTTCCTGTCCCCAAAGTGGTGATTAGCATTTCCCTGGGTGTGTAAGAAAGGGCCATGAGAACTAAGCACTGATGCATCCCTTCTTGCCCTCCCTCACATGATCTGCCTAAGTTCACAGAATCAGCAATTCAAATGCCACCCATATTTCACTACTGTTACTGGGTGCTAACCATGACTCGGTAAGTGATCTCACTGAAGTAGATCAGGGATGGTAAAACTGTGTAGTGAACAGTCAGTTTTCCTCAATAATTTTGTGACTGTTAGGGCTCTCAACTACCCTAGTATTTAACTGAATTATATGGCAATATGCTGTAGACATGATTTGCAAAGCTGAGTACAGAGATACCTCGACTTTCAAAACTGTCCCCAAGCCAGATCCTGTTGTCTGGAGATCCTCCCTCTCTAGCTAATCAAAGGCTCTCTCCTTCCCCTATTACATGTGAACATGTGGACATTCTTTTCACATTTTGGGTCTTAAAACAAAGTAGAACCATTGTACCAAAATGCCACAGGACACATTCCACCAAATAATGTTCTTGCACTCACCTCATTTAAACCATTAAGAACTGCACAAGACAGTGCCGTTCCAATTACTTCCAAAGGTTTTAAATAACTTTTAATAAACAGTCACTTGATCTTAAGACAGGATTTTCTATAGAGAGAAGGATGTGTAAGTAGTGGCAGGATTGTGTTGGAACTTCAAGAGAAGCAGTGGCAAGAACACACTGCTTGAAGAGGTAGCATTTTTAGGAGGGAAGTAGCATGAAAACCAAAGCTTATACCAAAACAAGCTGTACTCACTATTGCAATGGAACCTGAAGGATGCCTCTTGGGTTGCACAGTGTCATTCCATGTCTTGGGCCAGCCACAAAAGAAAGCCAGGCTAAAAAGTTTAAAAAGCAACTACTGTAGATCAAACTCAGAGTTGTCATCATTGTTATGCTATAAACCATTTACTTCCAAAAAGCCCATTGGGTTGAACCACTAGACATATCTGGAATAGATGGTACTTGTGTGATCTGTTTGCTGACATCTTGGCTTCTTCTTGTTTTCACTGTTAAAATGAAGGGAAGCTTTTGAATGGTAAGACATCTTGATTTTAATGCACATTACGTTTTACACTAAATCCCACATACTAAGCAACTAGCGTGTACACCAAGTGTAATGACAGGGTGCAATGTGTCTTTTTCATCCACTTAACATCACATGTGTCCAGATAAGGAGTTAATACTCAGAAAATCCCAGCAATTCACTGGAAATGTTTGAAAGACATAATGCAGACCTTCGGAGATCCAAGGATGATGGGGCTGTGAGTTTCTTTTACCCTCTGTAAGCACTCTGCTGGCCACATTGTCTTTGGCATAGTAATCAGAGCGATCATAGTTCAAACTCATTCTTTTGGCTGCTGAACTTTTTAAGGTGTTTCTTGAAAGCCTCTAGCTTTCTTATGCAGTGCATTTTATCACTGGAACAAAATACAGGGAACCCCTATAAGCAGTCGTCCCCATCATGCCCCAAACATCTATCATAGCTCCCAGACGATCGACGTAACTTAGTAACAGCAAATCACAGTCACTGAGCACTGGAGAGCTAGTGTGGTATAGTGGATAGAGAGTACTGGAAGTACCTGGATTTGTACTGGAGATACCTGTGTTCAAATCCCTATTCAGCCTTGAAGCTCACTGGGCAATCTTGAGCTAGTCACCATCTTTCATCATAACCTATCTCACAGAGGTTTTGTTATGATGTTGTGTTGGGACTGGTTGTGTGCGCCATCTTGAGCTCCCTGGAGGCCGGGTTTAAATGCTGATGCTTGAATAAAAGTTTATTAGTCTTTAAGGTCCCACAAGACTCCTTGCTTGAAAGGTACCACGTTTCACACAGGCAGTCTTTGCAAAGGACATTCATAATTCCGCTGTTCTCTCAGCAGTACTTGAGAGCAACTCATTTCACCTGATAAATGTGCTGATAAAATCTTAATAGGAATAAGATAGGAAATGCCAGCAGTTTTATTAGCAAGTCCTAGTTTAATTTTTCCAGTACAGCTTCAAATGTTTTCCCCATAATCAAGGTTTTTGCACAATAAGCCCACTTCTTGTTTGCAGCACACAGTCAACTCATCTTCTGCCAAGGATGTTGCTTTGATGGGGCTGCCACATTTTCTCAGTGCAGTTAAAAACAACTCTTCCCCCCCCCTCAGAAAAAGGCAGTTCTCATCTCAGTGCCCTTCTCCTGCGCCTCCAATTTCTGTCACAGGCACCTACTGGCTGTTGTTTATGACAAGAAGAATAATGGGTGACTCAAACTTTTGCTGCTGACTTGAGCAAGCACAGCCTTATGTGAGGGAGTTGGTCCTGGAGTCTGGAGGTGCAGGAAAGTGGGGAACTTTGCTTTGTGAGTTTAGGTAGCAAGTTGTCTACAAACTTAAGGGAATGTTGGCCTCCTACTCCTTCCCAGATCTCTCCCTCCCAAACAAACACGTTAGCTTCTGTCATATTGGGTTCAAGAGAACAGCAACCAGCAGGAGCAGTTTCCTGTGCAGCCTTTTAAATATCTGTGCCTACTGCCAAGGACAAGGAGAATGGGTAGGGCAGCCTAGGTAGCCATTCTTACATTTTCCCCTTTGCAATATAGACAGGGTATGTTTCATGGCAGTACAGACATTCAAAGTTTCCAAAGATTTTTGTGAAGCGTGGGCAATACACTCTTCTAAGGGTCAGCCCAGGGTAGTATTTGGATGGGAGACCACCAAGGAAGTCACAATGCAGAGGCAGGCAATGGCGAACCACCTCTGAACGTCTTTTGCCTTGAAAGTCCTATGTGGTCGCCATTAAGTCAGTTGCAACTTGAAGTCACTGTCCACCACCACCAAGGGCTACTCAGCATTAGAACTTCATTTAATCTAACACTCATATATCACTTTTTAGAGTATTCAAATCACTTCACATGTGTTACTGCAGTAATCTTTATATCAGCCCTATGACGGAAGTCAACAGTATTATTATCCCTGTTTGGCAGTTGTGTGACTGAAACTGAACACCAAGGGCTTGCTTAAGGCCCCCTAGTGAGATCATGGCTGCAATGAGATTTGAACAAGGAGTTTCCAGGTTTACACTAAGACCACCACATCTCCTCATTATATGTATGTTGAGTACAAAATATGCTCGGCTCACATCAGCCGAGAATGGCATACACATTTTTTAAACAGCAAATGTCCTTGGCAAAACACAAAATGCCTTCCAGATGCTGTTTCCACTTCTTCTGCTGAGAAGAATTGCAATGTAGGTGGCATGGGTCGGTATTCAAGTACAACAGGTGATGGGAGAACCTGCTGTTAGAAGCAAAAGAATAGGCAGAGTGAGGATTTGAACCTGGGTCTTTCACTTGGGACCGGGAAGAAAAATGCCTTTCTAGAGTCAAGACAGGTACCTTTTGCTTAAAACCCATAAGTATTACCATCCTCATTTTCATGATGAAGCACCTCACTGCCTCCTCTACCTCCACCCAGAAGGACAGCCACTAATTTTCCTTGCCCTCTGTCCTCTCAAGCGCTCTTTAATAACAGTGTGGTGATGCACACATGCTCTGTAGGGCTTCCCACACCTTCATCACATGCACAGGAGTTTTCTGTCATTTTGGTTTCTCAGGCAACTCTGCTGAGCACTGTGGTTGTTTTGGCAACCAAGATGATGGCCAAACTCTCATAAGAGGAAATAATCTCTTGAAAGTTCAGGAAGCCCTGTACGGCATGCATGCTTGGTTGCCACATTGTTATTGAAGAGGGCTGGAAGAACAGAAGGCAAGAAAGATTAGGGGCCCCCAGGTCCTAAACAGGGGTTGAGACAGCAACAGGTAGGTAGGCAGGCAGGTTCCACGCCTCTCAATGCTCCACCTCAGGCTCATGCCTCAGTTTGCCTAGTGGTAGTGGTGGGCCTCATACAATCTTCATGATAACACAGGAATTTTCTTTAGCTGTTGCCCAGTTACAATACTGGAATTTGTACTCTTAGTTGAAGCCTCCTCCTTTTTCTCTCAATTTATTTGTACTTTTGGCAGTGGATACAAAAACCTGCTGTCTCAGGCAGTCCTTCTATGCCTCTTTCGTCTTCTCTGTTTGAAGGCCTTGCCAGACAGACTCACCAAAGACTCATCAGATTTGCTGCTCATTTCATGCTTCTCCATCATTGTTAAATGGGAATACTGTGGGGCCAAAGGAACAGTTTATACTTTTTGGATATTTTATGCATTTCTGATCTCTCTTGTTAATTGCTCTGAGGAATGTGTATGGCATAGCCATGCCTCTGAGGGATCCAGCAAAAGGTTGGGACTGCTTTTTTTTTAAAGGAATTACAAAAACTGAATTAAAATGTACAGTTTTCTAGCCATTGCAATCATTTTTCCACTTCAATTTTACCCAGAACAAAATTGCAAAATGGCCACAGGAGATAGATTTTCATTAGGAGGCCATAATTTGAAAGGTCTGGAGCACTTGAAACCACTGGTACCTCATCCATGGCTCTGTTTATTCTTGTAAATGCAAGAAAGCAAATAGTGGTTAGAGGGCCTGCTGTGAGCATTTAAAACAGCAATAACCATGCATGAAATTGTCTTTATAATTCACTAGCCATGTAGATTCCTCACTGCTAACAGGACCTAATTACACCAACCAGGAAATTCATCACCCAAACAAACTTTATCCAGTCCCAACCACTGATCTTTACTTTTTTGCCAACCATTTTGTTAGGCAAGCCTGTCTTCAGGAAGGTTCATGCTAGAGACCATCCTTTTCCTTTCACCGTAATCAACATTCAAGGTATTCTGATTTGTTAGGATCCCAGTGCAACAGATAATGTGTAGCCAGTAGTTTTGGTGTGTGCTTGTGATAACTAGCAAATTGCTACCCTTCAATAGCACCCATACTCTTACTGTGTGAAGTTCCTGCTCCCCTACACCTACCAAATTGAGCGACATTTATAATTTTTCACCTGGAAATCACCATTAACATCAACATTTGAACCTAAGAGAGATAAGGCTTGGTTTACAGGTCCTATTGCCTTGAGAATTTGTTCCTTTAGCAATCATAATGGAAACCCTGGATAAATAAACGGAGGTTTCTTAGTCACAGGCTTGTTGATATGGTTGTGAGCTTTCTCTCTCCTTCCTTACTTGGTGTGCAACAGAAACAGAGGTCATGAATCTGGCTTTTCGTCATGCTCATGCATTTCCACTTCCAGTTGTGGAGCACAAGCAGACACTTCCAGGTTTTCATAAATTCTCTGTCAAACTCTGATTTGTACAGATACCTGGAAATTTAGACACCCACCACTGGATATCAAAACAAATTAGAGTTAGATTGAAAACTTCTGAAAACCTGTATTCATTCACACTCCACATGAGGGAGAAGGAAACATACAAACACAACAAGAAACCAGATTTATGACATTTGTTTGTTTCTCAAAGACCATAGATACTTAGAGGCAACTTTCTAGGCCGGGATTACCCAATTTGAATCCAGCCAAAGTGAATGAGTCTACCACCAGCCAATTATGATGGTCCACCAGGGACTCCATGGCCCTGTTTTTGCAGCCTGCCTTGTTGTAGGGATGCCAGCCTCCAAGTGGGACCTGGGGATCCCCTGAAATTACAGCTTATCTACAGGCTACAGATAACAGTTCCCCTGGAGAAAATGGATGCTTTGGAGGGTGGACTCAATGGCATTCTACTCCACTGAAGTCCCTGTCCTCCCCAGGCCCCAGCCTCAAATCTCCAAGAGTCTCCCAGCCTGGAGCTGGCAACCCTACTGCCTCCACCACCACCACCCTATTCTTCCAGGGGGCACCTGGCAGCCCTACCTGATTGTCAAACATGTAGCAGGCTACAATACATGGCCAATGGGCTGTGTTCGGTTCATTGAGTTACACCCTGCACAGACCTGTTCTGAGCCCTTGTGTGCAAGCAAGGACCTTCCATCAGAAACTGGCAAACAGTCTCTGCTGTAATCCCAAGATTTCTTTACTTCTAATTATACTGTTCTCCCAAGGCAAAATCCAGACCTTTCATCTCAAGCTCCCATTAGGCACTGCCTTTTCCCTGGTGTCACATCAATTTCTGTTCTGCCTTAACCACTTTGGCACAATATGAAATATTAAAATGCTCCCCTCACAGACTGTGTATATAAGGCTGTGCAGCTACAAAGCCTGGTGACCTATCTTTAGTCATCCTCCTTGACCCTTTTCATAAGGGCTCAGGGTGACTGTTGTATTTTTACACACACTGACACTGTTGTATGCTTTGGTTCAGCCATTGCTTTCTGCACCTGCCTGGGAAGCTATGCCTTGTCCTCCAGACCTGCTCTTTCTTTGCTTCTTCCTTTGTCCCTGAGATTCCTTACGCATTTCTGAGTCTCCTTTTGCCTACCTATAAAGTCATCTCCTCCATCCCTTTCTCACTCCTGAACTGTATACACAAGTTCTCATGGTGGTTCTGGGGAAAGTTATCTCCTTTGATTTTGCCATTGTATTTAGCCATGCAGCCCCTCTGCAAAGCACTGCCCTGTGCAGCCACCCAGAGTCCCCTATTGGTAACGGCAACCGACTCACTACTCAGCCTCACTTTGCATTTCCTTTGCAATCCCCCCCTCTCAGGCATCTGGCGCATACACTTCCAGCAAAACAAAAATCATGTCATTTCCGCCCAGCCTCCCCTCCATCATCATTGTCTTGGGCAACATTCAAATTAACAAATTACTTCCCATTGTTTTTACACACCAATCAAGTAGCATTAGCAACTTCCAAATTCCCTTCTCTTCCAAAGAACAAAAGGGAAATGAGAGGATGGAAGGAAAAGAAAATTCAAGGGGCTGGCAAAGAGCAAAGAATTAAATCCCTTTCTAGTAAGAGGAGCTGTGCTGCTTCAGACCTGAATAGTGTTTGCCAGATGTGCCTTTTTTAAAAGGGGGAAATCGTTTTTTTTTAAGAGTTCCTTATTCCAGAAGAATAGAAATCCACAAAATGCAAGAGGCAGGTTCCTTACAGCTATAGTCCAGAGCATTCTTCTGCAGCTCAAAACATACAGTTGAATGTGATCAGGGCTTTTTTTTTAGAAAATGCCCAGCAGGAACTCATTAGCATAATAGGCCACACCCAACAGCAGAAACTCATCTGCATAATAGGCCACACCCCTGACAGCACAGCTTCCTCCCAGGATCAGCTTCTCCAGGTGCCCCACAGCTTACAGGGTGTATGGAAAACCCGAGGGAAGGAAGGCAGTTTCTGGATTGGCTTCCCCAGGCACCCTGCACCTGTGTTTAAACTGCCTCCCCTCCCTGGATCGGCTTGGCTTCCTCAGGTGCCCCGCGGCTTGCGAGGCGCCTGGCGAACCCGAGGGGGGGAGGCTGTAGGTGTGGCCAACTTGGAAGCCAGCCGGAACTCTGTTCCTGTGCATTCCTGCCCAAAATTAGCCCTAGATGTGATAAACCACAAATGGAGTGAGTTCACAAAAGGCATTGCTGTCCTTTCTCTCTGTGTCCCACCTGAAAAAGCTTCTCCGAAGAATCAGGGGGATCCTCAGAAATGACATGGCATGCATCATGAGAGGCTGCAGTGGGAAAGGGGGATCGGCACAGATCACTACTCCCTATGTTTTATGAACTCTTGTTCCGTTTGTGCAAGAGCTGGTGCAAGAGAGTGGAGGCGCAACTCTTGCCAGTTCCCCCCTGTTGCTATAATCCTCTGCTCCATACTGTGCTCCCTCCTGGAGGAAGCAGTGAGCTGGGAAGGGCAAAGCAGCAAAGATCCTTTCTGTGAATTCACTTTGTTTGCATTTGGTCAGATATAACACTGAGTTGTCACATTTTCAAACTTAGATCTGGCAATTAAAGCTGTTTGAAGATCCTGGGGTATTAAAAAGTCCTTGTCAGAATATCTTGTACTAAAATAAACAAGCTTGAAGTTATAGGGTGAATATAGACTCCCCAGTGGATGCTGCTTAGAAAAAAAATACCTTGGGTTATAGCTATAGCCATGTATGGAACCAGGCTTCTGGCATTGAGTTAGTACTCTGGTTACCACATTTCTGGAGCTGACAGACAAACAGCTTAACACAAGGTTAAAGTTAGTGGTCAAACAGGTAAGAGGAAGATCATGACCCTTGGTCTGTCTATAAAATGCAGGTTCTCACAGTCTCAGTTTGTTTAATCTTTGTGCTATAACAGGATGGGGGGGTTAATTCTTCAAGCTCCTCTTGGATTGGGAGTTGGGATTGAAGGACTAACTCCTCCCCCCCATCTGTTTCCTGCACTACCCTGAGGCAAACTGAGGCTGCACATGGCTATAATTTGCATGTTATACCAGATTGTGTGATCTTTGTCTTATCTGTTTGAGCCCAGTTTCTCCAGGCTTGCCTCCACATAATGTGTGAAATGCTCTTAAGTTAGGGCAATTACTGAGATTGTCAAGTCATCAACCCACACACATTCAAATTATCACTCCTACAAATCATAGAGAATCTTTGCAGGCAGTGAATGCATATTAGTAATCTTGAAGGTAGCAATAAAAGAAACATCTGTGATAAAGAATATCAATTAACAAAACATCTCTACAAAACCGATGACAAAAAATATGTTAATTGGCATAACCTGCACACCAGGCTGACAATAGAAGTCATCAGTTGTCAAAACAGCTATGCAAAACTGACAAGTGAAGGGAGAAAACGTAAGATGAGCCACAGTATGCTTCTTGGTAACCTTTAGTAAATGCACATTTAGACTCCAATATGGAGTCACTGGTGAGTTACAAGGAATAGACTATCTGATTACTGAATATGTTGGTGTTTTATCAAGTTTGATGGGCGCATGTGTGTAAATTTTTGACATATAGTCCTTTAAGATATTTGGGACTGGCAACTAGGAAAGAATGTGGACCTTCCTACCCTTCATACCATATTTTGCACTGGGTTGCCTGTAATGTGGATGCAAAGCATAGTACAGGAAACCACTCACACAAGTCACACTCCTGGCTCATCCTAGAGCTGTTTCTTTGCATCTTCTACAAAAGCCACACAATCAGTGGTTCCCAAATTGCCTTTTTCTATGGTCTTCCTGTTTTATTAAATAGGGCTATTCTGCTTTTTGAGAATTTCAGCAAAGCGGGAGGAGTCCGAAGGGGGTATATGGCCGAGCAGGGCCAGACCCTGTCCATGCCCGACATATCCCTTCCAGCAGTTCCCCTTCTCAAGAGCACTCCTCCCACTTGAGGTCACTTCTAGTGTTAGAGCTCAGCTGAGGACAAAAGTACCCAAGGGACAGACTGTGGGGAAGCAAGTCACAAGCTGGAAGAGAGATTGGTGCCTCTTGTGCAAGACCGTTTTGTCATTTGGATTGGACTTCAGTACACACACACACTTACCATGTGGTTGGGACAGCGCCATGTGACTGGGACATACAGCTCTGCCTCTGCTTGAGTAGCTTGGCCCTGAATGTACAATGTCCTTGCATACATGTGTCTCATACAGATATATTTTCTAAGCAGGTGTGGACTGCCTGCAGTTCTCTGTGGAGGGCCATTTCACATATTACGTAACAACCAAACTGGGTTTGTTACTGAGTACACACTCAGCAGAGAGCTATCACCAATCATTACACTTGTTTTCAAATATTTGCTTCATTCTTAGGTGTATACTTGAGGATAAAAAATCATGGTCACACAGCTACAAAACCATAACATATGAATAGTCCCTGTGTCCATGGCAAACCTAGACTGATCTCTGTGAAATGAACCTGGAAGTCCCAGACTGAGTAACTGTCTCTCCATTTCATAGACTTCTGCTCTAGTGGCAGACATGCCAGAGCATAGCTATAGTACAGCTTAGAGCTGACAAAACTAGAGGAGGGATGGGAAGCAATCCCTTGAAGTGCAGCAGCATTATGAGCCAGCAATTTCATTTGCTAATGCTTGCAGGCAACCCATCTGCAGTGGCAACTTTCACTATGCTGGCACTGGTGCATGCCCCTGAGTTCATGGCCTCCTCCTTCTGTAACAGTCTGCCCACCTTTTTTGCCATTGCAACAGGGCATATTTGGATCCAAATAGTAAACCCGCAGCTTCCTTTGAGAAAAGCTGGCAGCAGAAATGGGGGAGCTTGGCTTAAAGTCTTGTGTGCTTCTTTTGCAGAAGAGAATGATGAGAAGCAGCCACTGACGAGCAAGGAGGAGGAGGAGCGTCGCATCGCAGAAATGGGGCGCCCAATTCTGGGGGAGCATACAAAGCTAGAAGTGATTATTGAAGAGTCCTACGAGTTCAAGGTAAAGTCTGGGGCCACCATGGGTAAACCAAAAAAATTACTGAATGAAATCAGTGCAAAAAATGGTAGCCCAAGAACAGGACTGTGTGTTCTGTGTGCTACTAAAATAAAGTAAAACCAGAATCTTCCATCTAGAGAATGTGGATTATGAAATGTGCAAAAATTGTACAGCTCTGCATCATTTGGTTTTCCTAATTTAGCCTGCAATTTAACTGGTTTGCAATTTTTTCCTGTTTGTATTTATCATTTGAACACTTCACCATCACCACATTACATACACATACCATGGTAAATTTTATTCAGATACCTTCTAGCATCTAAAGTTTCACTAGGCATTCTATTTTTAAGTATATCGTCACAAGCATAAAGACTAGAAACTTCTCAGTCAAATTACCAGCCCCATATGGCTGTGTTGAGTAAATCACTCACTGCTTCACTTGTAAACTCAGTCTCCATATATATTTCATATTGACTTTACTGCCTTTCTATCGTTGATACTTTCTAGGAAAGCAGTGTGTCACTGTTAGTGTTCATCCTGAGAGCATCTTTCAGAAAGCACACTCATTCTCCCCAGCCCCAATCTGTGACCTCATAACAACCTGCAGGTGGTAGGGAGAACCCAACACGTTTCCAAGCACAGATGTTTACAGCAAAAGCCAAGCACATTTCACAGTTGCCACATACCTAGATGGGCACTTTGCTCTGAAAATAAAGATGGCTGTATCGCATGTTGCATTGCCTAGAGAAACACTTCAAGTACCAAGGCTTCAGGTACCAAGGTCCTGGTTTGTACAGTACCTAAATAAACTAAATTGGTGGTTTAAATCAAGTCAGGTCAGCTACATTCATGGGCAGGGGGCATTATATATAACATCTTTGGTGTACCTATCACTTTTAGAGAAGAACATTACCCGAAAGAAATATCCCTGACTCAAGGAGATCCCAATCTAATTTTCACCAGGTGAAGTTGACAGAGGAACTTCCCCTCATTAAAATATATATATATCTACTCCAAAGTGAAAATCTAGTGCAGACCAGGTCCGTTCGATGGCCAGAACAAAACGGATCCTTTTGGCCTCCATCCCGTGTCTGTAAATAGAGAATCATGGTGACTGTGTCTCACTCTTTTTACAACCTGACAACAAGACTTTGGAATATTTTACAGAAGAAGAATTCAGCGCTAGGCATCCATTATCAAGGACTGAGCACCTACTTCTGAGTCAACAGAGTGCTGAGCTTTAAACATTTTATAAGGAAGATTAGTGTAGTCTAGATTTCAGGCCTTCTAAATGGACATGCTTGGCAAGCAATATGTTAACAATTTCCATCTGGTGACAAAATCACTATTATTTACTGATGAGAGAATAAGAAGATAACAAAGATTCTGCTGCATTAGCTTTTCTCATTTTTAAGAGCCAAAAATAATGTTGAAAGTTTTCATTCAGCCGTTTTTGAGATTGGCTTTAATGTTCTGAAGACAGCCACCTCCTCTCAGAATGCAAGTCCCGACCCTCGCCGAGCCTGTGATGGTGAGGGGGGGCTTATTTGCCTCCAGGAGGCAGGGAGGAGGCAACACCGGTACAGTGCTTTGCACAGCACCATGCATGGGGCGGAGCCAGCCTCTTCCAGGCTGACTCCTACCCCCTGCTCAGCCATTCTGTCGGCATGCTCAGCCCACCCTCCCACCCTGTTTTAGTGCAGGTTATACCGGTCGCCTTTTATCGGGGCCAGGTAGGAATTTTTCACCCTTTCTTGATTGGCAGCTAGAGGAAGGGTGTTTTCACCTACCTTGCACTACAAGTTGAGAGGTCGGTAATTGGCTTGGGGGGCTGTCACTCTAATTAGGCTGGTCACTTGGTAGTTGGTGGGGTAGAGCGATGAGGGAGTAAAAACGGTGAGCACCTAGGCATTGTTATGAGATAATTAAGCAGGCCTCCAAGAACGGCTCTTGGGACTGGCGGCTCAGGGTCGGGAAAGGAGGTGCTGCGTGGAAACTAGCTGGCCCGTCTATTCAAGCAGGCCTTGAGGCTCTGGGGTGCTGGGCCAGGCGTTCTAGTATGGTTGCCGAGCTGCTGGTCAAGAGCTTTGTGAAAGGCTTGAGATCAGGGCGGGTGCATCGCCCAATAGGAAATGAAGGTGGTCTTGGGATTGACACCTGTCTCGTTCCTCAGTAGGACTCACAACCCCTCGCCTGTTTTGATTGATATAAAATAGTTAATAAAGTGGCCCTTGTTTGAACCCAATTTGGTGTCTGTCTCTTTTCTGCCGTATGGGGGGGCAATGTCACTTCCTGTCCCCAAACCAGTCTCTGAACTGACAGTGTGCTTAGCTTTCCTGTGCTTTTTGTCTCTCCATCTGCAGAACACTGTGGACAAGCTCATTAAGAAGACAAACCTCGCTCTTGTGGTTGGAACAAACAGCTGGAGAGAACAGTTCATCGAAGCTATCACTGTCAGTGCCGGTAAGTTTCTGTGCCTACACGTGCCATGAATCCTGAGAAGCTAAACACCCACCTTGGGACCAAGAAAGAAAACATATAAGGGTTGATATTCATGATTTTGAGCAAACATAATTTTGCTGCAACCTTCTCTCAGATTAAGTCTCTTCAGTATATAGAAAAGTTCCCCTTGGGGAGCTACCCACCAACCATGGCAGCTGCTCTACCTCAGTTCATTAGAATGGAGCTGATGGTGCACGGCCAGAGTTCCACTCCTGTGAATGAACAATTGCACAGGTACAGAGCTGGGAAGCTTGCTTGCTGGGGTTTAGTGTTCCATTTGAGAATATATCCGAAGGCAATGAAACAAGGTCTGCAGAACAGCTTCAGTGTGTTTTGCATGCAATTTTGATGTCAGAACTAGTACAGTCCTCTTGGTAAGCTGCTGTGAATTGGTTTGATTATCTGCACTTCAGTGGTGCTTTGATAACAGAACTTCAGTCCCATTATGGAGACAGGATGATCCAGTTAGAGCTGGCACAATATAGCCATTGCTCGGAGCATATATGCTTTGCTCACATATTTCTTCCTGTCTTCCGACATCTTACATTCATTTTCTTGTTCCTGCTGATGCCTGCTTCTGCCAGGATAAGTGGGCCTCCTCATGAGCTGGGCTTCAACCCTGGTTTGGAATGCCAATTTACATAGGGGCAAACAAGGTAATCCAATTGCATGCATTCAGGTGTTGCTGGGAACTGGGGTTTGTTTTCATGTGGAATTGGTGTCCATGCACCACATAAAGAGGGAGGAGGAGCAAGGGGAGTATAAGGACACAACGAAAAATCTGCATTCATGGCCGTCACTGCAAACTGGAGTTTAACAAGCAGGGAGCACAAGATTTGGAGGGGAGGAATCCCAGTGTATTCAGTCTCTTGCCCCCTTCTCACCACTCTGTCTGCCTGCCCCCCATCCCCACCATTCTACCTGCCTGCCTGTCTACCCACTCACTCTCCCTTAGCTCCTCTGCCTCTCTGGGCCTGGCTAATGTAGTGATGGCAGCAGCGGCTCAGATTCCTACTGATTCCCCCAAGGTAAACTCAAAGGAAGGGAGAATCTCACTTGTCCACCCCCCTCTCTATTCTCTCTGTCTGCCACCTGCCACTGTGCCTGGCTGCTCTCTGTTCTTCCCTTCCATCTGCCTCCCCAGTGTTCTGCATGCCCAATTACCCGCCCCCAGCTCTGCCCATCTACCTGTCTTCCTCCTTGCTGCTCTGCAAGAGAGTTGTGGCAGGGGTGGTGGTGCAGTGGTTGCTCCTGCCCTTTCCCTCCTATCTGACTCAAGCAGCTACTTCCCCTCCTCCAAAATCTCCCACACCCAGCAAGGAGGGTTGATGCTGCCATGCTGGCAAAGGAGAATTGCCTGCAACAGTGTTTCTCTGTGAGGAAAATTCCCCCATTTTTTTGAGTTTTCTGGATTTTCTGCAAACCTAGGGAGGCCCCAAATTTGCAGAAATATTTCCTTTCTCTTTCCATGGCCCTAATCAGTGGGTTTAAGTATCTACAGATGGGGCCATGTTGAGAATTAGATACACTGATTACAGCTTGGCATGATGTCTGAAAGCAGACAATATGTGTATACTTATAAACTATGTCTCCAGCTAAAAAACACCAAAGCAAATCAGCCCATGCGTATAATTCTAGACCTCACCATGTACAATTACTTTTCGTTAAGAGGAAACAGTAACATATTAGTTGTATTCATATTTCTTTTAAAATTTGCAGGTTCATGATAAATTTGTTTTCATAATTTCTCCTCCCTTTATCTAAGACCAGAAATATTCATTTCATGTAGTTCCGCATGATCCTTTCAACCAACTTTTTTTTTTTTTGCAGAGTGCAGCCTTTGAAGCTGCGGTTGAAAGGGAGAGACTGGAGTGGGAGGAGCAAAGAATATGCAACTCACATGTTCTTACTGAAAATGTTCCTCCTTATCATCTCTGTTTCTGGTTTCAATGGAGAAAAATTGGCCACATTTTTTTCCCCATCATGGTCAAAAGCAGTTTGCAAGGGGCCACTCTTCAGTAGGGAAAATGGGATAAGGATGAAATAGCCCCTGTTCCCTTACACTCTCTGTTTAAAAAAGAAAATATCAGCTAGGGGCCAGTTTACACATGATAACGTTATCATGGTGGCCACAAAAACTCTGGACTGGGTCATGTGGGCCTGATTTGAATCATGTCCACAATGCACATGAGATAGATCTTCAGCCTCTCCTGCACCCTTTTCCTGTCCTGAAACTTCCCTAGGAAGTGACTAATTGCTGTGTTGTAGTGTCTCCCTGGGGCTATTTCAGCTCAGGGAAAGGGCACTGGAGTCTCATTTAAATTGGGCCCACATGCATCTAGGCAGCACTGTAATTCCAGCATGTCTGTGAGCCAAAGTCTTTGTGACATCTATGGCTACTTTGTAATGGGTGAATCAACCCTAAGAGGATATCCTGGATCCATAAGGTAAGATTTACTTCTGCCATAATGTATTTAGTTCTGTGAGCAGAGATTACTGGGGGGAGGTTTGCGCTTTGTAAATGAGTTACTTTATAGGACTAAAAGGAAAGCAGCCATGTTAGTCTGTTTGTAGCACTAGAAAAGAGTAAGAGTCCAGTAGCACCTTAAAAACTAACAAAATTTGTGGCAGGGTATGAGTTTTCATAAGTCACTGCTCACTTCTTCAGATACTGCTGAAATCAACAAGAAGAAATGCCGAAAAAGGGCTGCCTATCCAAGACTCCCGCTGAATGTATAGATTTATAACCATAAATAACACTAGTAATCATATCATGACCATTATGCAATAATAATAACTTGTAACAATGTAGTACAACACAGATAAAATGCAAATTGTCAAAAGGCCAAGAAATACATACAAAGTGATCATGATAAAGAACAATGATTACAACAGTGTGGAACCAAAATACATAGTAGTAAGTAACAGCAATAATAGCCCAACAGCAAAACAGCCAGACAAGGCCCCAGTACAACACTCTTGTTTCCTAATTTCTCTTCTTCAGTTGCTGTAAACCTCTAGAATAAAACAAAATACCAGGACCTTGTTTTTATTTATGGTTGTAAATCTATACATTCAGTGGGAGTCTTGGATAGGCAGCCCTTTTTCGGAGTTTCTTCTTGTTGATTTCAGCAGTTCCTTTACTCCGTGGGCCTTTGTTGTTCGTGCACTTCTTCAGATACAGCTAGAAAGTGAGTCCATCTGTCCTGTATATTGGAAAGTGGAGTGATTTCAGAGTCCAAATGACATTAGCAGGCAAATGACAATAGCAGGTGTGATTAGATTAGGTGTGATATGCAGAGTGGTAGTAGGCATGGAGAACTCAGCATTGTGAGACAGGAAACCTGTGTCTCAGTTCAGTCCAAATGGATGCATTGTCTTGAACTTCATTATCAATTGCAGTTCAGCAGGACTGAAAGAAGTTTGCACAAGACAGCTGAAGAAAGGAAAGCATTATTTGTTGTTTGTAATGAGAGTTGAAACTATAGTACCATCATTCTTAAAATGTAGGATGCATCTCTGCAAGCAGAGTCTAACAAGGTCTTACCACAAAATCTGTTCCCAGTGGAAAGGATTGTTCCTGGAAGATACATAGCAAGAATGTAGGAGGGATCAGAACATACCCATGTAGTGCAAGGGGGCTCACCGAGGGCATTTTGCCCAAGATCCCTCTGGAACCTGGAGCCAGCCCCGGTGCATTGGTCTCACAGGAGACTTCTATGCAGTGTCTTTAATTTATTTCTTGCAGCACTATCAGTTTTCTCATGCCACATATATTAAAAATTAGTGCACTGCAGAGTTCCACATAATCACCAAGGATTAGAGTTGCCAAGTCTGGGTTGGAAAATACCTGGGGACTTTGGGGGTGGAGCCAGGAGAAGGTGAGGTTTGAGGAGGGGAGGGGCCTCAGCATGGCACAATGCCATTGAGTCCACCCTCCAAAGCAGCCGTTTTCTCCAGGGGAGCTGATCTCTGTCAGCTGGAGATCAGTTGTAAAAGCGGGAGATCCCCAGGCCCCACCTGGAGGCTGGCAACCCTATCGAGGATGCCGCAAGCCCCTTGCTTCCTCCATTAGTCCTTCTCCTGTCAAAGTTCCTCTTCTCCCTGGTAGCAGAATCCCCTGTGGGCAGTTTACCACATTCCTGGAGGCTGCAATCTTGCAATTCCAGAAGTGGCAAGCTAAAAGAATAGCTCAGTGCTCACTTGACCGTGGAGATAAAAGAGTGATAAATCATATGACAGGATTTTATCTTCTGTCACTTTTCCAATGTTCATTCCAAAAGCAGCCAAGTGCAAAGACAAAGTGAGTGTCAAAAACTTTCCCAGGGAAGTATCTAGGAGTCCATAACAACCTCCTTCCTTGTTAGCCCCATCTGCCTTTTGCATCTGAGATCTGTGATTTTTTTTCCCCTGCCTGAATTTCATCTGGGGGGCAAAAGGCAACTCCATTTATTTTAACTAGGCTTTGTTTGGAGAAAGTACTGCATGACCTGCACCGAGTAAACAAGGGAAAGAGCAGATCTTATCTCTAATCCTATAGTGCTTTTAAATCACTGAGTTGTTCACTGCATCTGGACAGTATATCCGCTCTCCAGTATTTCTCAGGCTCTTCCCTGCCCCTTAATGCTGTTGAGAATTGAGTATGTCTGGAGGAAGCTTTCCCTTCCTGAAATTAGGTCTGCTCTTGAGCCTTCACAGATGAAGGGCAGAAAATGAGGCTGCGGCAAGTATCAGATGTTCTCTGTACTCCCTTGTGAGTTTCTTCAATTAAAGGCTGGAATTGTGAGTGTGAAAAGCACGTGTTTCAATGTACTTATTTGCCACAGCTTTAGAAAAATACAGTTTAACAAATTGTCAGCACAACAAGACCAATCACGCACTGAAGAATCAGTCTTTGGTGCCTCCAGCTGACTATTTTCATGCTGCCATATTGTGGATCTCAATTTGTCAGCCTTCTCTCAGACCCAAACCACACTGCACATGCAGTGCAGGTAAGAGTTGATGTCCTCCCACACAGTTTTGCTTGAAAAGATGCAGTAGTCCGGGAGAGGACTATTCAGAAGCCCTTGGAGTCTCCTGGCCACCACTTCCCTACTCCAGATCCCCTTCCAGAGCAGGTTTTTCTCCTGCATTGTTTCAAAGGCGTAATATGTAGTTTGGCCCTCAGTCTCCCTCTTGAGGAACTGTCCCAGAGACATGCCTACAGGCTGGCTTCCACAAGCTTTTCTGCTTAACTTCTCCCAGTGCCCCCCTTTCTTCCAGGTAACCTTTTTCTATAATGGTGTCACAGTTCCCAGTACTGAAAGCATCCCCTCCTCTCTCTTTTGTCACCTTATAGCACATTTGGAAATGAGAGTGCTGCTGCACACTAAGTACTTCTCCCCTCTTACCTTTAAGCGTAGCTCACCCTGCCCTTCTGGGGAAATGAAAGTTCCAAAGACTGAGTCCTTCCTTTCTGGCCAAAGGGATACAGCTATGAGCTTGATATGTTGGGTCATCCTTTTCCTAAGAGGGCAGGGAGAGAAACAGGTAGCGCCAATGTTATAATTCTCTCAAGCCTCCTTTGCCTATAGGAATAGCTTGGGCAGGAATCCATCAGGATTTTAAACATCCAGAATTGGATGTTACTCTAACAAACCTTTGCAACACATGCCCAGACTCTTAGGCTGTAATAACTGTTGGCCCCATCAAGCTGGGTTGCAGTTCACATTACAGATATTAAACAGTTTTAGTAGCCCTGAAGAACAATCTAATTCTATGGGCTGATTAGGACCTCTCAGCAGTGTTTGATATTACAAGTGGAGACCTGCAAGAAACTTGCAGGATGGTTATCCCATTCCTCACACCTTTGCTTCCTCCCTTCTCCCCCTACCTCTCTCACACTCTTTCTCCCTTCTGCCCCCCCCTTTCTTACTCTCTCTCTCTCTCTCTCTCTCCTCCATGTATGTTACTTCCTCTCTCTTTCTGACCCATCATCATTCTCTTTGTTTTTCTGCCTCCCCACCTCATCACTCTTTCTGCCTCCCACCTCAAATCCCACCCTCCCCAGGCTCCACCTCTCAAATGTCCAGGAATTTCCCAACCTGGAGTTGGCAACCCTATTTCCTTCCCACCTAACAGCCAACCTACCTTTATCTGTCTTCAGCTTTCCATCTCCACCCCCCTCCCCCGCAGCCTCTACCTAGGAAAATTACAGTCTTTCTCCACAGTGGGGACTAAAGCAGCTTACATTATTATTTCCTCCTTGTTGTCTGCACAACAACTCTGTGAGGCTGGTTAGGCTGAAAGTATGTGACTGGTCCAAAATCTCCCAGTCAGTTTCCACCGCAAGATGAGGATCTGAACCTGGGTCTCGCAGACCCCAATCTGAAGCTCTAACTGTTACATCACAGTGGCTTTCATAGGCTACTGATGAACAGTAGCAAAGCAGCTGGGGCTAATTAAGTCATGCAAATCAGGTGGCATCAAGTCACACAGAGGGTGCTGCCTAGGGTTGCCAGCCTCCAGGTGGGACCTGGGGATCCCCTGGAGTTACTGCTCATCTCCAGACTACAGAAATAACTTTCCATGGAGAAAATGGATGCTTTGGAGGGTGGAGTTTATGGCATTGTACCTCACTGAGGTCCCTGTCCTCCCCAGGTTCCACCCCCAAATCTCCAGGAATTTCCCAGCCTGGATCTGGATCCACTGCTGGTGGCCGGGGGGGGGGGGTACTTGGCAACCCTAGACTGCTGCCAGTAAAAACCCTGCTTTTTACTGATAGAAGCAGTTAGAACCTCCCCCCCTCCCCCAAACATTCTAATCTCCTCACAGTTGATGCCTGGAGCTGATGCCATTTCAAAAGGTATTGGGGGGAATTCAATGGTCCCTGAAGTTTTTTTTAACTTTTCGAATTTTTCTGGAGACCGAGGAAGGGGCCTGACTATGTGGGGGAAACTGCTGGGGGAGAGCGAGCTCTCTTTTGGCAGATATAAGCATCCACACAGAAAAACCTCTCAGAATTAGAATATAGATTATTCACCATCAGGGCTTGGGGGGGGGGGGGTTTAAGAGGTGCCAGAACTCTCAAGAGGGAAATGAAGTTTTCAATATATATACTGAAAACTCATGAACTTTTAGGCATTTTTAAAAGAATTTTGTCAAAGAGGTTCTGGAACTCTGTTCAGGCGCATTCCCCCAGAAAAAAGCCCTGCTTACCATGACATATAAGATAATGTAGAAGATCTGGTACAGTTGGTGGGGGTGCTTGGAAAGACACCCCCCCCCCCAGAGTAGCAACAGCCTGTAAGACAACTTTGTCCATTCAGAATCACAACGTCCTGGATTTCAGCTCTTCATTCTGACCTTTGCCACACTAACCTTTGCTCCCTTCCCCCTCTTCAGTTCTTATACTTTGCCTTCTTTGCATGAGATGTATTCCTTAACACCAGAGTTCATTACCTCCTTACCTGAGTTGTATAAAAAGCCAATTCAGCTGATCCAAAAAGTTCAGTATGTAGTATATAGGGCTGCCCGGGGGGCGGGGGATCTCCCACTATAGGGGTTCCCGATCCGCCGGCCAAATGCCGGGGAACCCCGCCCCAGAAGTCGTCCGGTGAGGACGACTTCCCCGTGTAATGACGTCACCTCCGGGTGACGTCATTATGTCGCCATGGCGCGCGCAAAGCACACACGCCAGAAGAGCTCCCGGGGGGAGAACAACTCCCCCCCCGCCGGTAAGTTGCCGGTACTTGGCAGCCCTAGTAGTATAGCATATAGTATAGGTCACCATCCTTATAAACCCATTCAAAGCAACATTAATGCAGCCTCCCCTGGATAGAGCTGAGCAGGAGATTGCAGTCTGCCCAAGATATTCCTGAAATGTTCGTTAGCCCCTGTTATTCACAGCTCCACCATGAGTGGGTGGTCCAGCAAGACCGGGCTGTATGTCACTGGGTCGTACTTACATAGTGTGGCAAAGAGAGACTTTAGAAGAGTTAATGGGATTTTTCTAATCTTGTAGAAGTCACTTACTTGGACATTTTTAATCAATGACTGGAGCCCTGGAGAAATGACTATATCTCACCATGTTCTTTGTACCACAATGACAGCTGAAAGAATCTGAGCTAATAGCATTCCTTTTTTTCTGAGCATTAAGTATTTGTCAAAAAGACAACTATTTAATGTGCCCTTTATCTGGTCTTTTGTTAAAGTATGATTTAAATGATCTTGATAAAGTTCACAGTTTATTTCTTTTTAAGACAGACGGTGTGCCTTTCTGATTTTAACAGTGTAATCCTAAGCAGTCACAGCCTTCTAAGTCCATTGAAGTCAATAAGCTTAGAAGAGTATAACTCTCCTTAGGATTGCAGTGTAAAGCTGTTTCCTCACAGGTTGTTTGCATTGGGTTCAGTGCTGTTATTTATTTGTTTGTTTTTTTGTTTGTTTGTTTCTACCCTGCCCTCCTCACCGAAGCAGGCTCAGGGTGACTGTTAGGAAGTGGGGCTTTTCTTCCCCAAAGCCATCGAGGTGCATTCATGCACCTCCTGGGGTTTTCCGTGGTTTTCTTCTCTCTTTCCCAAACAAGCTTTGCTGCAAAGTTTTAGGAGACTTTCAGCAAATCTCAGCAAACACTGGATGGCTGCTATATGGGTGGGGATGTTTATGTTTTCTCAGTCTCACCCACACAGCAGCCGTTTGCCTTCCCCCTTTCCATGCAGTAGCCATTTCCCTCTCCCCGCCACCAGTTTTTCTTCCTTCTTTTTAAATCAGCAAATGAATGTTGTTTAATTGATATAGGGTTATAACAATCTTTATCATATTCTGTTAATTGCGAGCATTCATTTTTTAAAATGGATCCTCTAGCCCAGGGGTGGGCAAATGGCGGCCCGGGGGCCACATGCAGCCCGCCCCAGAGTTTTTTGCAGCCCGCCAAGACAGTTGGCCACTGTCAGCACCTGAGGAGCTGCAGCTTTAACTTATTGACATGCAGTCAGATCACACTGTGAAAGAAATGTTTAATGCTGTGACATTAGTTGACTTTTACAAATCTTTGCCTGCTGAAAAATTTCCATGTATGAAGAAATTTGCTGGGAAAATGTTCTCTATATTTGGGTCTACATATATTTGTGAGCAAAGTTGCTCTTGCATGAAGATCAACAAGAGTAAATATACACATTAACAGACATTTGACAGACATTAACTTGCATCATTAACTATGATGAGAATCTCAACAAGCAATCTCACTCCTGATTTCAAAAAAATTGTAGAAAAAGTGTGATAGGGTACATTTGTCTCATTAAACTGATTCTAAAATTAAATGTGCTTGCAGGTATAGATGATATGAAATTAGTACAATAAATAAATTGAATAAAACTACTATTATTTTATTTAATTTATATTTATTGATTTTTATGATACAATTTATATCTTTTCTGAAATGCAAAGTTAACTAATGAATGCAATCATTTTAAAAGGTGTGGCCCTCTGCTAACCTCCGCTCCCACAAAGCGGCCCCCAAGCCAAAACAATTGCCCACCCCTGCTCTAGCCCCTTTCATCATGGAGATATGTTTTTCCCCATTGCCACAGTGCTGTGTCAGCAGCCGCAGCAGCAGGGGAACTACCCAAGCCCGTCTTCAGGTGAAAAGCACCTCACATCTCTGAGTTGTCCAAATGAAAGCAGCCAGTTTTGCACAGAGGAGACAGTTGTCTCCGCTGCACCAGCCTTTAGAAAAATAAGATGGTTTCCCTTTGATTCAGAGTAGAGCCAACCTGTGGTTGCAAATCTTCTAAATATCTACTGTGGTACAAACATCTTGGTCATTCAGACCCCTCCACTGATTTACTATTATATAAAATATAAAACAGCTAAGCTTTTTAGGAGCCGACAAAGCCACAAAATGTTCGTCCATACTATCTGTAATAATGTAGAGAAGACGTATGTCTTACATATCTAGTTTTGATATTTTCTGTTTGATGTTAACAGCATAACTTGTCATCTAACTAAATGAAGCCACTGAAATGAATAAATGAATTAATTTGTCTAGACCATAGCTTAGTGGTTCCCAGCAGGGTGCCCATGGGTGCCAGTCACCCACTAATGCCTTTCCCAGTGCCCAACAAAAGTTTTTTAAAAGTAGGAAGGGTCAGACGGGGCATGGGATTCTGAATGGCCATGGGAAATATGATTAGCTGTGCAGATTTTCAAAAATGTTGCTTTAGCAGCAACTGCTACCACAACACAAGGATCTTCACTGCAGCAGCCACTTTGTGGCTGGCTCCACCTCCTGTGGTAGCCATTTTATGACAGTCATTTTGGGTCTGTGCCTGCCATGCTGTGTCAGAATTCCAAAGTTGCCCACAGGCTGAAAAGTGTGCAGATTTGTGGTGTAGGTTATAACATATTTCCAGAAGGCATAAAAACCATAAAAACCAAACACAGAAGAACCACAGAATATGACTCTCTCATAGAAATAGTCATTCATATTTGTGTTTAAATATTTTTGCAGGATCTTTGCAGGCACGAAGGAAAAGACACAGTCTTTGTCAGAATAATGCCATCTCTATCAGCTAGTAACAACTGGATTTTTATTGGTTTGACCAACAGATCCTTCTTGAGGGAAACCTTTTCACTGTAATCCTGATGGGACATGACTTTCACTGCTGGGACTAGACTTTTTTATAATTAACAGTAGGATGAATAATAAATCAGCAGTGGTTCCCAGTAACTATTCTGTTACAGCACTGAGCCATTTATCAGTGCATAGCAGGGGAATGATGTTCACAAATCGATACAAACGATACTGTAGAGATTATTTCTCTCTCCTGTGGGAGGCTTTATATAGTAGCTTTTCAATTAAAACAAAAAAGTGGGGTCATTTTATCTAAGACATATGACGGGGGTGTGGAGGAAACATTCATAGAAGCAAACAGCAGAGTTGAAGAAAATAGCTGATTGTGTTGGTATTAACATTGTTTACAAGAGAAAATCTTATTCCAGCTCTCAAGATATAGCTGAAGACTGCAGAGTTGCTTTGTGCCATTCCCTGAAAAATACAAGATTTTAGGGCCAGGCTAGACAATTGACAGTTTGGTGGGACTGGGAACCCTGGTTGACTCAAAACATTTGGCTACAGAGCATGGAAAGGGGAGCCAGGTATGAACTGCTGGAGAAAATCGTCAGGTAATGCAGGAAAGCTTCTAAGTTCTCCCTGCCCACTGCTTCCCCCCTGCAGCCCAGTCCTCCTGCTTTTTCCCTGCAGTGTGGCAAACATGCCCCTCAAAATCCCACTTGGAGAAGAAGAGGAGGAGGAGGAGGAGGAGGAGGAGATTGGATTTATACCCCGCTCTTCACTTATAATCTCAGAGCGGCTTACAAACTCCTTTCCCTTCCCCTCCCCACAACAGACACCCTGTGAGGTAGGTGGGGCTGAGAAAGCTCTGAGACAACTGTCCTTGAGAGAACAGCTGGTTCAGAGCTATGGCTTGCCCAAGGTCAAGTGGAGGAGTGGGGAATGAAACCCGGTTCTCCCAGATTAGAGCCCACACAACCACTACACCAAACTGGAGAAAGGTAACATGGGGGGGGAGTGGCAGGCAGAGGAAAAAGTCACCTGTTTCCTTTGTTCCAGCTTCTTTATGGCCAGTCATTCCCTCCTTTGCCACACTCCAGTTTTTCACCAGCTACTGACTTCCCAGATCTGTATCTGCTTCTTAATTTCTCATTTGGTCCGAGTGCCTTCTACATGTCAGTGGATCTGCATGGCAGCTGATATGTGTCACCCCCCACACACACACACACAAAATGCTGCTGTGACATTTAAAGAGCTGGTACCATATCAGAGGAGCCAGTCCCATAAGCCCCCTCTGCCCAGTTGTCGTACCTGGTCCCAGATATGACATAATCACAGCGGGCGTACAAACTAAGGGCCCAACTAGAAGAAGAAGAAGAAGAAGAGATTAGATTTATATCCCGCCCTTCACTCACTTAAGAGTCTCAGAGCGGCTTACAAACTCATTTCCCTTCCCCTCCCCACAACAGACACCCTGTGAGGTAGGTGGGGCTGAGAGAACTCTTTCCCAAGCTGTCCTTGAGGGAACAGCTGGTACAGAGCTATGGCTTGCCCAAGGTCATCCAGCCAGGTGCAAGTGGGGGAGTGGGGAATCAAACCCGGTTCTCCCAGATTAGAGTCCGCGCACTTAACCACTACACCAGACTGGCTCACATGACTAGACATGACGGCATCTTTGTAACAGCCATGATGATGCTGTTGTCATTTTAAAGTGATTTTAAAATGCCACAAGGGCCTGTACCTGACTGGGTATGCAGCATGGTGCTTTTGTTGTATGTCCCCCCCCAGATTTGCATATTCAAGTGCTGAAACAGCTGCAGGGGGTGCACCTGTTTTGGCACTTGATAAGGCTGGGATGGGGAGGAACAAGAGCACCTCAGCCCACCACACTGTGGGCGCAATCAAGATCAAGCCCCCACAGTATTTTAAAATCATTTCAAAATGGCAGCTATGTCCTTGTGGTGTCCACAGGGATGCCATCATGTCTTGTCTGGCACTAAGCTTTTTCTGCAGGACTTTGGGGGAAAGTTGGCTCCAAGTTGCTTGAGAAGTTTCCTAAGGCATTAGGATTTTTAAAATCAGTAATAGGAAATAGGTGATGGAAATTAGTAGTTTATTTCAACAAATAAAATTTAACTGCTTAATCACTATGTACCCATCTACAAGTTGTTCACTGTGGTAAGTATAATCTCTGTGGCTGAGTGTTCCTATATGATGTGTGTGTCCATTGCTTTCACAATTGTTACATTTTTAGCTTCATACTGGAGAAGAGCCCTGGCTGGAATAGATCAAGGGTCCATCTAGTCCAGTATCTCATCTCTAGCAGGGGCTAACCAAATAATCCCTGGAAGGGCACAACCAGCGCATGAATGACACAGGCCCCACCTATTATTTGTCCCCAGTATTCAGGTATACTGCCTCTAAACTTGAAAGTTTCATTTAGTTATCATGACTAATAGCCATTGAAAGCCAATCCATCATAATTTTGTCTAATCACTTTTTAAAGCCATTTAATCCACTACTCATCAGGGCCATTTTGTTGCAGTGAATTCCATAAATTAATTATTCATTGTATAGAGAACCACATTATTTTAGCAGTCCTGAAACTACTGCCAGCCCTTTGCAATTGGGTCATCTCAAATTCTAGTGTTGTGCAAAGTTGGGGGGGGGGGGTAATCTCTCTACTCTCTTCACACAATTGAGATTTTAGATTTGTAAGTACACACATTAAATATATATATATATACAATTTCTACTTGATCTATAAAACTGTTCTTCAGAAAGAACTATAACTCCAAGGAATTCTTCCAAGGATATATCTTGTAGAAATTACACAGATTGAAAAGGATAGATACAAATTAGGCTAATCTGGGATGATACAAGACTTTTGCTAAGTATAGGAAAAGACTGAAAAATTATGACTGTGAATCCAGGAGTATATCAGAGATCCTGTATCCACAAGTACATTGGTGCTAAAAGACACAAGTTTCTCCTTCAAATGTTACGGTATGTGTTCATATGTGTGTGAGTGTAAAGTATGAATCTTCCTTTGCACTTCAAATGGTAAACAAATACTCTAACCAGGACACACATATTGATGGGCGCAGTTTGAAGCAACATGTCCCCAGTCACAAACTATTTTGCCTACCCTAATGTAGAATCAGGCATAGAATTACTCCATTCACACATTCTTCTAAAATCATACCCCACACCCAATTAAAGTGTCATGTAGAATGCTGATATTCCATTGAGGAGGCGGGATATGTGCTGTAACATTCAAACTCAGCAAGGCAGGATTTAACGTCTCCTCAGAGAAGCCAACAAGGGTTCCCAGTCCCAGTGCATTTTGGCACTTTCTGTTTTCAGCTGGACATAACCATTTGGTTGGCAGGCAGTGTCAGACAAACAGGGTTTGCCCCACAGAGACCGAGGGATAGACTATATTCCTCTGTCTGCATTATGGTCCTATCACCTGAGTCACAGCTTTCAGATGATAAGAGGAAGCACTACAGTCTGTGCATCACTCAAGTCTTTTCTTAGCTCTGTGATGGAGTCTTTATTCCACCTACAGGAGGAGCACACCTGACTGAAAGCACCTACATCTTTTTTATGTCCCACTTCAACAAATGAGCCGGAAGGCAAACTTGGAACTGCAAAGGCAAGCTTGTCAGAATTAGCCCGGGGATTTTCTCTTAAGAGGCCATGATGGATGCAGTTCCGCATCTTACCTCTTTAATTGGAATTCTGTGCTTTCCCATCACTGGGTAGTGAAGCTCTCATGCTTGAAGGCTGTTTGCTGGGGTTGGCTTCACTGGTTCAATGATTTGGAATGCTTCTCCTGAGGAGAGAGAGAGAGACGTTCTCTCAGCACCACCTTGAAAGTCAGTGTCAGTGGGCCCTGGGGCTTCATTAGAAGTGTCAGCATACTCTGTCTGGGAATCTGCTGAGGCTGGTTGTCAAACAACCATTGAAAGTGATGAACTGGAACAAAGAGCCATGGCACTGGAGGGGAACGCTGCATTATGTACCTGTAATTCCCAACAGGCTGGTCTTGATTGATGCAGCAGGTTAAATGTCCTTCTGATACCATTAGCCTAACATTCTGACCAATTACAGGAGAAATTAGATAAGCAGGAGCCTTCTAAAGTAAAAGGAGGTGGGAATATGCTAGAGTTGGTTTTGTAAACTGTTCACAAGACTTCCTGCCATGAGCAGGGACTGATCTCTCCACTCACTTGCTGGTCTCTTTTGCAGCAGACGCTGCTCTGCTGCCTTGGTCTTCATTGTCTCCAACTTAACTTCTTTCACACCATTACTGCCACTATTATTTGGATGCATGTTTTTAAAGAAGGTGATGGGGAGAGAGGACTAGAGAAAGAAGAAGAAAACTGCATAATGGAGATAATTTTTTATTATTCACGAACCAGCTCCATCAGCCGAGGGGGGGAGAGATCCTAGGGTTCAAAGTGCAAAAGGGGAGGGGTGTGTCAAACAGCATCAAACTAGAGGCGTCAAACTCACAGCATAATTGTATAAGCAAAATTGTATAAGCATAATTGTATACATAATTGTATAAGCAAAACAAAAAACCCTGATCCCTGTCTCCACTGAACATATAGTCTGATGTCAATGCTAGAGATAAGGCAGTAAAGAAAGAAAAATGGGGAATTGGTGAGGCTGGGAGAGAAAGCCAACGACAGAAAGGAATGAAGAAGAGTTTTGTGTGGTTTGAGTTGGCTATGGCTTGTAATTATGATTAAAGGGCTAAGCCCAAAGAAAAAAGAGTAGTGGTCATAGGCAGTAGAAACTAAACGTGTGTTACTTGTTGCAAATTAGATTTGAAAGTGAGTCGTGGATCTGAAAGTGTAGAAGTCTGCAGTTCTGTTCCGGGTTGTGCCCTTGGGCTACCAGTTGCCTAACCCTTAAAGGACCAATGGAGCAGAGAACATTTGCAGTGAAAAAGACCAGTGGGTGAGCTGAGGATTCAGTTGCCACATCTCTGGGAGCAGTTTACAGAACCAGCTCTAGCATATTGACACCTCTGTCTGCTTCAGGAGCCTCCTGTTTATCTAATTTCTCCTTTAACTGACTGAGAAGTTAGTCTAATGGAGTTGCAGGCATATTTCAGTTTTCAGAGTGGAAATTACTAGAAGAAATTAGATAACTCTGTATTACATTTCTACAACCAGGGCATTCCTAAACTTTTATTTAATTTTTTTTGTTTCTTTGTAAAATATATGTACTGAAGCTCTTCAGTTTCTCCAGAAGCCCCTTATTCTAAACATATGCTCTTTGAAGCTGTTGAAATTTATTCAAGCACGTGGTTCTGCTGGCACAAAAATATATATATATACTGTGTCCATAATATATATTTTTACGGACTTCATTTATACCCTGCCTGCTCTGACCTGGATAGCCCAGGCTAGCTCCATTTTGTCAGGTCTTGGAAGCTAAGCAGGGTCGGCCTTGGCTAGTATTTGGAAAGGCAACCTCCAAGTAGTACCTCCAAGGTCATGACTAGGGATGGACATGAACTAGGAAAATGGAGGTTCATGGTTTGTGGCGTCTCACAAACCACAAACCTTCCGATTTAATGAGCCAGTTCATGGTGGTGAGGTTTGTGGCACAGTAGAAGGGGGCCCCTGTGGGCTAGAGAAGCCAAACTCACTGTGAGTCTCCAGCTGACTCTTCTCTACCTGTCCTCCAAGTTTGGTGAGGATTGGATTTAGGGAGGGTAAGTTACAGCCCCTCAAATAGGTGCCCCCAGGAAAGTGCTCTCTGGGGAAATCATAGCCACAGGTTCAGAGTGTGTTGAATGGCCCCCCTGCAAACTAAAGGGATATCAGACTTGCCACAGACCTCCCCGGGATGCTCTTCTACCTGCCTTCCAATTTATGTGCAGATTAGCCGAGGGGGGGAGAGATCTTAGGGTTCAAAGTGCAAAATGGGAGGAGTGTTTCAAATAGCCCCCCCTGCAAGCTAGAGGCATCAAACTCGCAGCAGACCTCCCCGGGATGTCCCTCTACCTGCCCTCCAAGTTGTGTGCAGATTGGCTTGCAGGAGGCCCAGTAGCATGAAAAATGGTTCAGTTAGTGGGAGAGTCAATTGCACGAACTGAGGCTCACAACATGAACCAGGCAGGGTTCATGATGAATTTTGGTTCGTAATTCAGTTTGTGCCCATTCCTAGTTGTGACACAGAGGCAGGCAATAGCAAACTACCTCTGAAACATCTCTTGCCTTAAAAACAAGTCTAACTCACCACCTAGTGGTACATAACACTAAAAAAGAGCTAGAACATCTGGCTGCCAGACAGTCTTAAGATCTCCTGGCTATACGACTCACAGTGTCAAATAGTAATAATAACAGTAATACCCTGTCTTTTTCCCCAGTGAGGCCCAAAGCAGCTCATATCATTCTCCTCAGTTTTATTTTCAGAACAACCCTGAAAGGCAGGTTAGTCTAGAAGTGTGGCTGGCCCCTGATCACTCAGCAAGCGTCCATGGCAGAGCATAGTTTTGAGCCCAGGTGCCCCAGATCGTAGTCTGACCCACACTGGCTGTCATAATAAGGATTTTTTTTTTAACTTTCTGTGGTCTTAAAATATGAACAATCCATAAACATTAGGGGCAGCTGACAATTCTACGAGTTGGGAGAAATGAATATGTTCTTTATAAATGTTTCATGGTTGAACAAGTTAACTTCAAATCTACCATTTTGTAAGTTGAATCATAATTATGATGCTCAACCTTTCAACTTCTTAATGTTTCAGCATTTTTAATGGGGGACCTAGTAGTATATTGTTCTATTATGGCTGATGGCATTTTCAAGAGTAAAGTAAAACATCCCTGCTGACATCTTGAAATCCAAGTGAAAGCAGCTAGATGGGAGGGAGTGGTAGAAAAGTCAGAAGGGGGAAAGGTGCCGCAAAATCCAGTTCCACACAAATACAAAGTGTTCATGGAATCATAGACCTAAAGAGAAGGAAAGAATTTCAAAAGCCTGTAACCACATAGCAAAGCAAGGGACAAATTGTTATACCTCCAGCCTCCCTAATGGGTGCCTTGATCTAACAAAAAAGAACCCTGTGGTTAAACAACTTGACTTTGTGCTCAGCGCTCATCCATAATGGTATCTATGTAGCTTTCACAACTGTTGAAAGGTTGTGACATATTCTCAGTGAAGCTTTTCTCACCATCTGCTCAAAAAAAAAGTGGATCTGTTTGACAGCTGTTCACATTAACTTTTCTCTGATGGGACTGAGTTGATATTAAAAAGCAGACCTCTCTCAGTGGTTTACCTGGGGGTCAAACTACATGTTACAAATTTTGGCAAGCTGGATCAGGGTTACTGGGACCTGACCGACAGTCACACAATGGCTGCAGGGAAAGGAGTTTTTAAACTCCACAGGGGCCTGATTCAGCTTGGGATGATGGCATAGGGGAAGGAGGGACTCCCAACTTCTCTCCTGTGCTGTTTTCCTGAGCCAAAGCAACCCCCAGGGAGGAATAATTTTCCACACGCTGGAGCTGCACATGCAGCCCCTCTCCCCCCCTCCCATTGGACCACTTACCTGCTTCTAGTGGGAGGGCTCTTGCCAATCTTCCCTGTCACCCACCACTGCTCCGATGAGCTATGAGAATAAATAGGGAGGCAGAAATGGCTCTGTGCAGTGCCATTATGTCATTTCTGGCCAAAAAGCTGGGAAGCTCTAGGAATCCCCCAGATTTTGATGATTGACAAGGTTTCTTAAAGCATCACCATAATGTGATAATGTCACCTTTGGTTTTTTGGCCAGAAATGATGTCACAGCACCATTTTCACCTTTTTTGTCCAACTGGCCCCTCCCACTAGAGGCCAGCTACTGGCTGGCAACCCTCCCCCCCCCCCCCGCCCGCAATTGCCTCAAGCCCAGGGACTATAAAAATTCCTTTCTCTGCAGCTGCTGTATGCCGCAGGAACTAGCAATAATGCTCGTGTTTTATAAGGGTCCTTGTGGATTGTTTGGATGCTTTTAGTGTTTGCGATTTTATCTCTTGGTTTTTATTATTTCTAGTTACAATAGTTTTGAACTGATAGTGGCTGTTTAATTTTATGTTCAATTAATTAATTAATTTCTGCTTTCTGATAATCTTGTGATCTGTCTTGGTAGATCTTTAGAATGACGGAGATTTTAAAAACAGCAATAATAACCACCATTGTGGTTTTCAGCCTTATTCAACTTTTCACTAACTTGATTTTCAGTTATGTTTATTCAGTTGGAAAGGGCTGACTTGTAGGAGATTTGGCTCAACTGTGATTAAAATGAGCACCAGAAGCTCTCCAGAAGAGCTTACCTGGCACCAATCTTCTTCATATGAGGGTCTTTTGTATCTATGGCATCCTCAGCAGCTTTTTGTGCTGGGGACCTCACTTCAAAGGTATGAGTGCTATACTCTATAATGTATTCACACATTCGAGCCAACTTTAGCTTCTTAATGCCCAGGGAGTCACTGAACTCAGACTTGGCACTGATTACTTAATACATACCTATACAGTAAATTATTCCTAGTGGCATGTTTTTGATTCTCTTAATGGATTTTTGTTGTCCTGGTTCTCCATCTCTCCCCATAAAGCACTTTGATAGAATTTAACATGAAAAGGCTTCCAAGCAGAGCTGGGAGGGTGACTCAATTTATTAGCGCAAAGGTTGTGTTAATGTAGGTTTTTTTAAAAGTACTTTAAACCATAATGCTTTAAATCCTTTTAAAGCATTTTAAAGACGCTCTTACCCCCAGTGCACTCTGATCTCAGGACATGCATCTCATAATCCTGGAATATATGGACCTGGGAAAATTTGAAACTATGCTAGCAGCTTAGCAGCACCATACATAGGAGTAGTGCTTGAGTGCACGTCATTGCAATGTGCCATCCTATGTGGTATTTCTTCTCTTAACACGTGCCTTATTATCCCTTATGTAGGCAGCTCTTCATTAGTTATTAAGGAGAGAAGCAAGATGTAAATGTGCACTGCCAGATGGGACCATAGCTGCAAGAAAATCTCTGGCCTTTAAATTTGCAGAGATATTGAGCAAAACATACAGGATGTGCCTTACTTCTCTCCTTAGTAAGAAGTAAATGTTTTCTTCATTTGCCGTGACCTAGTCAGTTACTGAAGGGCCCTGGCATAACTGGAAGGAATAATACTGAGCTCTAGCGCCCTTTGTTCTGTACAACGATTAATAAAAAAAAAGAAAGAGGCAGAATTTCATTGCTTCATTGCTTTGCAGATTATGATGGTAATTTCATTTCAGGAGCATGTAGCCCCAGTACTGCAGCAATCACACTGGCTACCGATCCACTTCCAAGCCCAATTCAAAGTGTTAATTTTGACCTTTAAAGCTCTACATGGTTTGGGACTCAGGGTTGCCTGATCCCACCTGGCCACTGGTGTGGGATGGGGGAGTAGGGTGGCTAGACCCAGCTGGGAAACTTTTGGAGATTTGGGGGTGGAGCCTAGGGAGGACAGGGACCTTGTTGGAGTACAGTGCTATAGAACTCACTCTCCAAAGCATCCATTTTCTCCAGGGGGACTAATTTTTGTAGTCTGGAGAAGAGGTATAATCCCCGGGGATCCCCAGGTCCCACCTGAAAGCTGGCATCCCTAACCCATATGTTCCTGCCCAGAAATTAAGATTGCAAGGGAAGGCCCAACTGACTGTCCTATCAATCAGAGAAGCTCATTTGGTGGGTATAGGCCTTTTCAGTCATAGCCCTACGATTATGGGACAACCTCCCAGGATGGTGTACCTGGCCCCCTCTCTTTTGATCTTTAGGAGGGCAACCCGTAGGGCCACTTTTGGGTTAAGTTACTAGCAGTCCTCAATTGTGATCTTAAAGTTTGGGTTTTATGTATTTTATCTATATTGTAAGCTGTCTTGAGGTCCATAAGGAAGAAAGGCAGCTTATAAATGTTTTAAATAATTAAATAAATCCCAGGTTGCCGTGCCTGGACTGCATTATCTTCCAGAATGGCAAAGGTGGGCATTGGCCCTGTTGGCTAGATAACAAATTGGTGGGCAGATGAACTTATTTTCATAGCTTGAGAACAAATCTTTTTATTATTACGAACTTTATATTTTAATATATTATATGTAATAAATTGAATGACTGACAGTCCTATTAGAGTTCCACTACACCTTGCACTGGCAGAGAGATATTTCGGAAAATACATTTGTGCTTTAGCTTTAACGCATGGAAAAGAGGACCAAAGAAAACTGCACAATAACGCTAATCAACAAAATTTAAGGTGTATTACAAATATCTATAAAGTACATAACTAATATACAAGAATACATGAAATGTGGTCCAACAAAGATGTAGTTAACAAAAGTCTCCAGAATGGTTCTTCATTTCGAGGAAAACTTCTTCTGAACAAGGACCAATTACTTCCTTATAAAAATATAAATATTGTAAATATTATGAACATGTACCAATTAGAGCTTCATACAAATATATGTCTCTCTTACTTATACAAGATAATAAAAAGTCATCTTACATACAAAATGTCTCCAGTTTCTTCGTCATAATCTCCAACTAGAATAGCATATTTTTCTCTAAAGGGACAAACACAATACAGACGTATCACTAATAATCACAGTACAGACATATCACAAGCCATTTTTAGACAATTAATTCAAAATTCAAACCATTTTTGGACTCAAAAAGGAACACTCACCTACAGCGTATTTCAAAGATAACATTCATTCTTCAAGAAGAAAAGAATAACCAGGCATGTGGATGTTGCTAAAGCCTTAACAGGTGTGTGGAGTATACTCCCTTAAGTATGCAAACCTCCAAATATCTTAAAGGTACAGAACGGTCCACATGTTTAGAGACCAACCTATTCTAACTGTTTTAAAGCCAAAAACAATGGGGTTTTTTCCTCAAATACACAAATATCTATGCAAGAATGTTCTCTGTGTAAAAGACCAGCCTACTCCATCTATTATGTCTCAAACTTAACACTATGTATTTAAAGACTACTCTATTATATCTAAAGCTGAACACTGGAAAAATATTGCTAAGCACAATTATAAAAAGCAGGACAGTTCTAAAGAGGCATTCAAGCCTATAGGGAATCGAGTATTAAGCCTGTGAATGTAGAATGCCTCTCTCCGCAAAAGTTGTACATCTACGTCCATTCTGTTGTACTTGTTAGGAATAATATTCTCCAGGACTAATTATTTAAAATCATCAAATCTGTGGCCCAATTCGAGAAAATGTTGCACCAACGGCGCATCTGTTTTTATGTTTTAGTCTCGATTTGTGTTCCAACACACATGTTTTAATTGAATGTGTGGATTTCCCAATTTATTTTTCCCCACACAGGCATATTAGGAGATATACAGTACACTTTGTGGAACAGTTGGTAAAGGTTGAAAGTGTCTTACTAAAATTTACATCCGGGAAACTTAAAGTCTGTATTTCCCATGTCAATTCACATGCAGCACAATTCAGACCTTTAAAATGTCCTTTTGGCAAATTAGAAGGCATATTTCCCATAGGGAGATCAGCCCTAATAATAGTGTCTTGAATATTAGTAATTCTTTGGAACCCCATGAATGGTTTTAACTCACAGGAATGTCACTCAGGACATTCTAGTGTTTGAAAACAATGTTGCAAATAGAGTAGGCTAGGGGAGTGAAATCTACAGCCCAACTTAGTCTGTTATATACCTTATTTCTAGAAGCCTTAAATAGATCATCTCTGTCTATTAAATCTGTTCTTCTGCGTACTCTACCTATAACATCTAGGGGATAGCCATGTTTAAGGAGTTTGTTTTGAAGTTTAAGTGCTTCATTCTGATAGTCTCTAAGGTATGTAGAATTTCTTTTCAGGCGAAGGAACTGCCCATAGGGTAAGTTCTGTTTCAGGTGTTTTACAAGATAAGATGTACATAAATAAATTCGTGACACTAGGAGCAAAGGAGCTACCCATTGCCACTTCCTTGGTCTGCCAAAAAAAGTTATCCTGAAAGCAAAAAAAACCTCTTATCAAAAATAATATCTACTAAATCAATAAGAAAATGGGTGGGAGGAAGTGGAGAATCTCTCCTTTCAAGTATGTTAAGGAGGGATAGTCTAGCCTCATCATGCGGTATGCAGGTGTAAAGTGAAGACACATTAAGTGTCATAAGAGCTGCCTTGGAAGGTTTCAAATATCATCAAGGTTACCATTAGGAAAGCATTAGCTTTGGATTACATCACTTCTCAAACGGCTTCTTTCTTGTTAAACCTTCATCCCCGCGTCCCCATATTTTAAATTCTACTGAAAATTCACAAATCCAGCATGCCGCCACCTGGACGTCCCATTGTGTCGGGGTCCAATTCCATTTTCGAGCCTCTCCCAATATCTGGACTCTTTCTTACAACCCTTTGTGGCACAGATTCCATCCCATCTAAGAGACACTAAAGACTTTATTCTTAAGACAGAAGGCTTCAAAGTTCCCTCCAAAGCAGCTTTATGTATTCTTATATATTAGTTATGCACTTTATAGATATTTGTAATACACCTTAAATTTTGTTGGTTAGTGTTATTGTGCAGTTTTCTTCGGTCCTCCTTTCCATGCTCTTCGAACTGTGACTTTCATTTTGCCCTTAGCTTTAACGCATGGCTGGAGAGCTAGCAGAAGAGACTTGGTAAATGGGAAAATGCTTAACCCTACTGGCTGGCAGGGGAAAGGGTTAAGTAACCCATCCCATCCACCAGTTTCCCCCTGCAGATGGTCCACCCCTGCAGCATTACTGTTACATGACAGACACAGGCTTGGGAGCCCCATGTCTACCTCACAATATATTGTTTCAGCTTTAAACAATATGGACTTTGGATTTTGCAATGTCTTCATCAATTTAGATTGACCTCCCAAATGAACTAGGAGGCCATAGCACAATATTATAGGTTGTGGCACCAAAACTCAGGAATTGTTTTTCCAGAGGGACACGCCTTTTGTTGCCATCGTCCACCAGCGGGTGAACACTTTTTTGTTCTGTCTGACCTTCCCTCAGTGATCCCTCCTTACTGTCCTATGTTTTAATTGTGTGTATGTTTTTGAATGTGTATTTTAGCTTGGATTTAATTGCTTAATTATGTGCTTTGGTTGGTTTTAATAGTTTTTAAGACATGTTGATATTATACGTATTTTTAATCTGTTCTCCGCCATGATGGCCCTGACAAGGACAGAAAGGTGGGGTATAAATTTTGTAAATAAATAATATGGGCCTGCTATCAGGATTTGTTTTTCTATAATAAGGAGACATGAGAACAAACCATCAGAGATCAGTTGGATAATGTAGATATGCTGGAGAAGTATTTCAGTCGTGTGTATTTCAGAAAAGGCCAATATCTTTCTGTGCAAGTGCCTCTCATTACAAGAGAATGGTATTTTTCTTTCATCCCTTTAAAAGGGATCATTGCCTTCCTGAGAAAACGTGGCAACCACATAACGAGGACACCTGAATGCTCCAGGCTTTAACAGATGTCCAGTGCTCTCTGGCTCCTCACTTTTATGAGATTGCATCAGTTTGTACTCAGCAATGCATCAAGAACTAAAATTGCATCCACTGAGGAAACAAAAAGTTCTGCCACAAAACCTTGTTCATTGAAGACTCCTTCCAAATTGATATTGGTAATGGAGAAATAACAGATGGTCTTGTGGATAAGGAAGTGAAACCTGTGAGCAGGGAACAATAGAGCTACTCTGGTAAGCCACATCTTTGGAGGACAGAAGGCTCACATAGCACAGGGTACCAGCAACAGTGGTGTGATACAGAATTGAGCTCAGCTGAGGGGAAAGTTACTCGAAGCGTTGGGACAGCAGGAATACATGCTGCCATGGGGGAGGGTTCAGTGCCCCTCAGTCCCTCGACCCCTTTAGGCTCTTTCATTTGCCCCCCATTTTAAAGTGTGAATGGAGCAAATACTCTTGATCCGGTAAAATGCAATGACTGGGAATTATAACTGATTTTGTGAAATATTAACATATAACTGGAGCATAAACCAATCTCTTCAATGGAGTGCTTCATTACATCAACAACACATGGATTTATGTGTACCATCACCTTTGGGAGACACCCTGTGTGTGCCATGGTTATTGGATATGGGAGGGTGCATTTTTGTTTTTCTGTGACAGCCACCAACATTTCTTGGGCCAGCACCAGCAGCTTCCTTGAATAAAAATAACTAAACCGAAAATAATCATATAAAATTGCCTTATTCTGCTTAAGACTGCTCACCCATTTAGTGTATGGTTGTCTGTTCCAACTGGTACTGTCTCTCCAAGGTCTCGTACAAGACTTTTCCTAGCCTTGCTGTTATGGAAGTGTACACCATAAATATGATGGTTGTATGTACCAGCTCTTGGTGGGCAGAAATGAAAAAGCAACTTTCCACTGATCTCTCTCACTCACTCACCCACTCACTTTCTGGTACTGTTCATTTTCCAGGTGAGGATGACGACGATGATGAATGTGGGGAAGAGAAGTTGCCCTCCTGCTTCGATTATGTGATGCACTTTCTGACCGTCTTCTGGAAAGTCCTTTTTGCCTTTGTCCCCCCAACGGACTACTGGAACGGTTGGGCTTGTTTTGTTGTATCCATCTTAATGATCGGTCTCCTGACAGCGTTCATCGGGGACTTGGCATCCCATTTTGGCTGCACCATTGGCCTGAAGGATTCAGTAACTGCAGTGGTATTTGTTGCACTAGGAACTTCTGTGCCAGGTAAAAATATATACTAATAACATGGTCATCATAATTTAATTCCCTGCCAGTATTTTTCATGTCATCGTACTATACTTTGTGCTAAGGATCCCTGGAGGCCTGGCAGCAATCCAGGATTCTCCATCTGGACTGGGGGTTTATGCAACTTGTAAGGTTCAGTTAACAAAACACTTCCTTTACAATCAATTGGACTTCTCCAGAATAAGCAGGCTGTTTACTACAGCTTTAGGCTGCACACCTTAATCCATTTATTCACAAGTAGCCTTACTTAAACCAGAAGGATTCGTCTGGAGGTGGCTCAAAGACTGCATCTTGCACTTGGATACTGTGACCTTGAAGACTACATTTCCTTTGCATTACTATTTTTTATAGCAGTGATTAAGTATTTCTCCACCCTGTCAGAAAAGATGCCGTTCTCACCATCCAGGGTCCTCAGGCTGCCCAATTTACAACCCCCCAGGACTCCATCCTTATGAAAGGTCTTACAGACATTCATACAAATAGATAGTTCAGATAAAACTTGGTCAGTTTTAATTAAGATCAGTTTTAGTGCATTGCAGAGGGGAAAACTGAATGGAGTTTGTGCATTTTTGCACCAGTTTATATCTTGGCTTGCAATAAACAAGTGAGCTTTCATTTGCATTCTCAGAAGAATTTAAAAGAAACAAGTTATCAAAGAACAATAGCGATTATTAGAGTGGAACCTGGGGATGCTACTTGCTGTAGATAAAGAACTACATAATAGCACAATATGATCTGGAATGTGTGGCATCAGGTATAGTCAGAGAATTTACTCTAGATTATGTTGGATAAGATTGTCTGTCACACTATATATGCTTCACATTGCTCTTTAGTATAAATCCCTCTTGTTTTGTCTGTTTGGCATAATTCACTAGGAAGCTCTCCCATAATAAATGGGACACTTATCTCAAGATGACTCTTATCTACCATCCATACGCTGCCATCTATTACGTTCAAGGGAATGACATGCAAAAGGCTGCGTTAATGTTTTGCTGAGAAAATGTACAATTCAAGTCCTCCTAATTTTTCCAGTGTAAGAAGTCACTGGGCATGGTGACTTAAGCTTAGTTCGAAGACCACTAGTGGTGCCTGATGCACTTCAGGCTGGTCATCAAGAATGGAAGCAACAGAGAAAAATACTGACAAGTCACACATTTCTTTGAAGTCTCCTGTGCATGCTGAAAAGGGCAAGCTACTAATTTTTTAAAAAAATCTAAGCTGAAATGCTGTTTGCCTCTTTAGCAATGGAAGCAACTGCCATGGAGAAGCAACTGCAACCTGTTCTCATGCTGTGGGCAAAGCTCTCCCTCATGCATATGGATAGTTGTACTGCAGCCACAAATTCTGTAGCTGAGCTTTAATTCAGTAGCCGAGCTTTACTTTAATATATGTCCATGTGCTGGCCATATAATTGAAATGTCTGTTTTGTAAAAAAAAAAGGCAAGCCAGAGTGATGGTCCTCAGTATTACAGAGCTGTTTAAATGCAGCATACAAAGTTTTTCTTAAACAAGCCTCACTGAAATGAAAGTAGTTTGCTCCGATGTTCCTGGTGGGTTGCATGCCCCCTTCTTGTTTTTATTAACACTTCACTCTTTTTAAAATTTCATTCAATCAGGACTTTGCTTGTTTCTCAGCAATTAAGCCTTATTTCCCCCTCCTACATCTAGCACTGTTTGATGACACCAGGTTTAACTTTGATGGTTCAAAAAGAGATTTTGCTGCTTCTGAAAAGCTGTGCCGCTTGTTTATACTTAAAGATTCAGTGTGTTCTCTGAAATTCTTGTTTGACGTCAAATGCTCAGATCATTTAATTAGCCTGAGTCTATGGGACTAATTGTTAGCTAGGGCCATGGTAGGGGGGAGGCAAATCTTGCCTGATTTTATTTGATTTTCAGTGAGCTCTGGCGATAATCACGTTCCTGTAAAGTTTTGCCGCCTCTGCCTTTCTGTATTGTTTTTGACAGCAGGAGTAGGGAGAAGAGAAATCCTCAGAAGTAATCCCATCCCGATAATACTTATAACCTTTGTATAACTCTTTAAGGAATGTTCAGAGCACTTCACATGCTTCAGCCAGGATGATTTCAGGTAGCCCCAGAAGAGGAGATGGGCTGGTGCAGCAGTTCTTGCTAGGGTTTCAGTTGGGCTAGAAAGAGGGGAAAGAACAGCCTTGGCCGCTCCTTTGTCTTTAACTGCAGCTTGGCATGTAGCGATGAGTGGGTTAAGATTTCATGGCATGAAGATAAGATTATATAATATGCACATTAAACTATTGTTAAAGGCACCAAATAGAAGCCTTTCTTAAAAAAAGATGACAGCCTTTTTTATAACAGAAGTGAAGAATCAAAGCCAAGGTCACTGGCCACAAGATAGCTGGACAAACCGCAGAGCAGGAGAGTATGGGCACAGAGGTTGGCCACAAGGAAGTAAGCTGATGGCATTTCCTAGGGCCTTTGCTCAGCAGCCAGTTGCCTCTACTGAGGGGATGCTGTGGGCGATTTCGCACTCGCCGTTTGCCTCTCATTCTCTCCAGGGTTTTTTCCTTCAGAGTATATTCTTCATGTTCACACTTGGAGCCGAAGCCCTTCATCTGCCTCACAGTGTCCATTTCACACATACCGACTGCTGTGTGGCTTCCATTCCCATTCCCCTCCCATCTCCCCACTCGCTCCTCCCCCTTCCCTCCTCCCTCGTTTTTTTAAAAAATGCATGTACGATTGCATTATTTCATTATGATGAGATGAGGCTTCCAGTCCCCTCTCCCATCATCCCACTTGCTCCTCCCTTCCTCCCTTGACTTTTTTTAAAATGCAGGCACAATTGTGTTATTTCATTATAATGCAATGATTGTGGACATGGATGGTGTGAGCAGTGGTCATGCGAGTTGTAGAGGGAACGCTATTTGCTACTGAAATTTAACCTATTTTGCTGTTGCGAGCTGATATGCACCTAATGGTGTCTGGATTAAGATGTCCGTAGTTGCCTTCCTCTTCCCAGAATTCAATACTTCACTCCTTCCTATTCAAATTTTCCCACCACTGTTGCTTGCCGCACAACGATTGGTGCTGTGATTGGTGGCGTGTCTGCTCTATCATCAAAATGTCGGGCCAGCGGGATCTCAGGCACAAAATGGTGGATAAAGCCTTTACAGCCATGGTGCCCTATATACTTTGCAATTTCGTTATAACGAAATGTGGCCCATTTGCAAGATAAAATACCGGCGCCAGTAGGACGGTTTTCCCTTGTTTATTTGTATGCATTACTGCTTTACTTTACGGATCAAAAAAATCTTTTGCCATGCCGCTTGAAGCAACCCATTCGTGCAGTTCCCTCCACCGAGGATACTTTCTCTGCAATTTTATTTTAAAATTGTGTTATGAAACTTATGAAGGGGTTTTTTTGCCAGAAAAACTTCCTTGGCAGAGCTCCCCAGCCGCGGAGCAGCATGTGAACTGGCCTCCCATCTCCCTCCCACACGCTCTGGCTGCCATCCTCCATCCATCCTGCCGCCGGCTGCAGGAGCAGCAGCACTCGGTGCGCTGGATGCTGGATGCGAGCACAAGCCGGGGGGGAGTCGTGGTTCCTTCAGGGCTTCTTCTCCAGTGGTGGTGGCAGCGGCGGCAGCTGAGGAGGAGCAGCAGCAATGGCAGCCCAGTCTCCCCACTCCACATGCTGAATTGGAGCCCCGAAGAAAAAGTTCCCCCCATAATAAATAAATATGTGTATTTATACAAAGAAAACGTGTGTGTATTATACAAAGAAAACAATGGTGCAGTCTTCCCTTGCTGCATCACTATTTCGTTATTTCGATATAACGAAATAAGGGGTTCTTTTAAAAAAAGGGGGGGAGACAGTCTAGCTTCAGGCCCAGAGGAGCGCACCCAGAGAGTGGGGCGGAAGAGTTGTGTCCCTGGCCCGTCTGCCCGCTCACCGCCGCGCCTCCGTGGGTTTCTGGAGGGAAGCACCCCCTGCCTGCTCTGCAGGGGCTGTGGCCAGGGGGCTCTCGGGCCAATGGCACCTGGCTCCTGCTATCGAAAAGCCCAGCAAATCCTCCTCACCGACGCAGTCCTTGTGGTGGGTTCTTGTCTCGCTGCCTCATCATTTTGATATAACGTTAGGAGGGCTCATTTTAAAAAAAAAATGAAGAAACGCCCACCACAGGGCGGGCCAGGTGGAGGGCGGGCGAGTGGGCATGTTTTCGTCTCAGCTTCTCCGCTAGAGCAAACAGGAAAATCCTCTAAAAACAGGATTTTCTTGCTCCGGGGAAGCTCCGGAGCAGTGCTGCGATACTCCTGATCAAACCGTGAGCCCAGAGCAACTGGTGGGAAATCGACCAGAAGCTCCTGAGCAAGCATCAGGGCAAATGCTAGTGCAAAATCGCCCTTTGGGTTTTCACATGCATGGCTTATGTAGAGACAAGCCAACATGCATATGGGGGGAATAGGAGCCGGCACACTAGTGCTGGGCCCACATTCCGGTGAATACGCTTGGGTGTATACAGGGCCTGTGCATCCAGTCATCATGAGCAGGGACAGCACTCCCCCTATCCCTCTACACCCATTGACTGTCTCTCTACATATGTCACGCATACAGGACTTGTCAGATATGGCGTAGTCACCACCTGACTTCCAGGTTCAGGATAATTTTTACCAGTAGTGTCTGTTGTCTCATCTGAAATGTCTGTGTTTCCCTCCTACGTCCAACAGCCCTGGAAGCGCAAGGAGAAAGCACCTAGACCACATTTCTCATTTGGGCTTTGCAGCTCTCAGTGCTGAGCCGCCCATCCTTGTGTTGCCCATGCAGCATGAGAGCTGACTGTGAGGGAGACCTTTTTCAGCAGCAGTCACACTACACGTGAATTGGGTCTGAATCGCCTGTCTATCTGAGTTCATCGTGTGGGTCCCATGTAAACCTATGGCCCAGCAAACCAGTTTAGCACCATTGGTGTTTTCCCAGATTTAAAAATTATTAGAATGTGTTAGGTAAAAAAAATAAAACAATCCAATTTGTTTTCTTTGCCCTAGAAATTCTTCAGCTAAGCACCAAGCAGCAATCAGAACAGCAGTTAAAAACTTTAAAACCTCCTCTTACCAGAGCTCACTCAGGTGCTGCTGTGTAGCAGACGCCAGCTACACCCCGAATGTATTAGGTATTTCACAGCCTGTCCAGATAATGAGGATATAATGTACTACAGAATGGATCAAAACATTTACTTCCCCCAGATATAGTTGCTACTGATTATGTCTCTCTTCCTTCAGAAAGCTTAGAGTGATTTACATGACTCTTACAGCAGTCTCCCATCCAGCTTAGCTGGGCTCAGGCCTGCTTAGTTTCAACGCTTCTAGAAAATCAGATGCTGTTAGACCATTTGCTGCATAGATTAAGAAGACAGGCTCTCAGCCATGAGCTGGGGGGTGGGGTGGCATTGTGCCTGGGTGGGAGGGGGAAGCAAGGATGGTTTGGGGCAATTGGGCCCAGAACTGGCTATCATCCAGCCAACCCTCAAGTAGCTTCCTGAAGCCTGCCCCAAAGGTCGGCCCCTCATGGAATGCGTGGGGCACGCAGACCTGTGGGCTTCAGGCTTGTCTCTAGCATGCAGCTCAGATTGGAAGGAGCAGGTTGAAGAGGTGCTTAGCATTTAGCAGCACCCTCTCTGACTGCAGCGGATCAGAGCTAATTGGTTGATAGGCCCTGGGATATTTATTTATTTATTTATTTATTTATTTCATTTCATTTCATTTCATTTCATTTCATTTCATTTCATTTGTATCCCGCCTTGCCAGCGAACCGGCTCAAGGTTTTACCTTCCCCATAGCAAATAATATATTTAGTGTGTGTGCCTGTTTGCACTGTTAAAAACATTATAACCATCACAACTGGCTGCTGGTGTTTAGGCATTGGCTGGGGAACATAGCCCAGGTTGTGCAGGGTGGGTTCCCAGCATGACCAAAAGGGGAATCCTCCTTAAGGGGCTCTGGGGGGTGAGCACAGGACATCCAGCTTTGAAGCTGGCCACACCCCCAGGAGGATGGCTAGGAAGCAGAATCTAAGGTTCTACATTTGGGGCTCTGTGTTTTTGATCATATTCATTAACTTGATGTGGAGATGGCTGTGAACTATGAAGTGGAAAAGAAAAGTGAGGTGATTATTTAAGAAGTAATCCACCAGGCTTACACCATTAAATTCTTCCTCAGGGACTCATAGACTCAGGAGGTCCTTGTCAAAGGAGCTATTGAAAAAGTTCTGGATGACATTAAGGGGAGAGACTGCTGCTTCAGATAAGTCATCTCAAGGTCTTTAGCCTTAATTAAACCACTGGTGCCTCATCAGTTCATTTGTGAAACAAAGTCCTCATAGTTGATTCTTCAAAATGTTTCTCCCTACCTAGTGAAATAGCTGTTCTTCATAGCTCTAAATCTCAGAGCTGAGCATTTATGACCTCAGCCAAAACTGGAGTTTTCCAGTCCTTCATCCCATTGCTCCTGTAAGGAAATGCCCCTCAGTCCCTCTCCACCTTGAATCCAAGGCTTGTTGCATTTCCTTAGTAAATGTATATCTGATGTAAAGTGATACGAAAACTCTGTCTGTGATGCTAGATGTGTGGTGTTGCATTCACACATGCAACTCTTTAGTTGGTTTCCAAAGTGATAAATATGTATTATGTGAACCGAAATTGCTGCTTGCTTCTGTTGATTTTTTTATGGTCTTCTGCTCCTTTTATGGTCGTCTGCTCCTTTGAATGCACTCGGAAGCTTCCTTCCCTCACTGTGACAAAGAGAGTCCTACTGGGAAAGGGGTGCACCCCTTCCTCTTCATGGGACAGAAGTAGGGAAAAATGTTGAGGGAGGAAGGAAGCACCTTGTGCACCAACAAGCCCTGGAGCCTTTCACATGTAGCTTTCATGTAGGGCTGCTCAGAGACTACATGAACTGACTACATAGCCACCTCAGTTCAAATCTCACCTTGCTCAAACATAAGCTGGAGCTCACATTTGACATTACCTCAGCCACTTCAGCTTGTGTCTTTCATCCTCTACCCTGGTAATGTCTGTGATTGCAAGGGAAGAGTCCAAGATTACAGCTACCTCCTACCCCAGTGTTGCCTGTTTCAAGGAGGGGTGACACTGCTGTAAGAAGGGCGTCGTTCCATTGTCCATCTGATCATGGATTCCTGACATTACCAGAGGCATAAAGGATGAACACATACTGCAGGAGTGTCCATGTCATTGAGGGGGTGTCAGAAGAGAATGTTAAATGGTAAGCATCCCCTCTCCCCACAAAGTGTGGACAATAATAATGCTTACCTCCCCTGCAGGGGTGTTGTAAGGATTACTGTGATAATGCTAGTGACTTGATTGGAATATTTGAAAGTATTTCTTGTGAGGGATAGGCCATTTTGTAAGATTTGTGAATGCTGGACCTGTGCCAGCATAAAGAGAAAACAGAGATGTTTAGACTGTGCACATTCACTGGCACACTGGTGCCACTCTGTTCTGTGGATCGAGTTTATAAAATCATCTGCGTGAGAACTGGGCAGTCTTAATTCTGCCTGAGAAGTTTCCATGTTTTGTCAGGAACACTTGGTCCAAAAAGATTGCACAATTTCTCTTATCTCCCTGGAAATAAGAGTTCCCCCACTCAACTCCAAAACCTTCCATAGCAAACACAGCATGCTGAAAAATTCTTTTTCAGAGTACATCCACTTTCCAAGATGTGGAGACCCACCTCCTGAAAATGAAATGACATTTATCATCAGGGTCTGCTGCCAGAACAACTAATGAAATTTTGTTTTAAAGAGCATTGAAATAGAAAGCTCCTCTTTTTGTTGGTACGTCAGTTTGCATTGCTTTGGAAGAGCAAACTCATTATGAAACATGTTACATTATCTAAAAATTACTTACACTTCTGTAAGCTAGTTAAGGCCTAGATGCTTGCTGAAGGAACTTTCCCTATTCTATAGCTGAATGGTGGTGACATTTGACTGAATTGCAGATTCACAAATCAGAGTCAGAATCGAATGCCTTGCAATAAAAAAAATAAGCCATGGAGTTTTTTGTTTGTTTCTAGCAGTCATCGCTTATCTTAATGGGAAATGCTGATTATGTGTAACACTCTCTAATTGAGGGGGGGTTTCAAATCAAAAAATGACAGTGCCCTTATGGCTTGACAAACAAGTGTGAAATTGCTTCAAAAGTATATAGGAAAAAAACATCCAAGGGATTAAATGGTTTTCAATATAACAAACATTTCTCATAAACCTAGCAACTTTATAATTTAAGATAAAACTAGAGCTTCCAGGTCCCCCAGGGGGGCAGGGGTTTCCCTGCCGAAATGACCCCCAATCCGTTGGTCCGGATCAGGCTGGCGGGGGGACCCTGCCCCCAAAGTGCCTGGTTCAGGCCAACGTGCTCAGCGCAATGTCGTCAGCCGGAGGTGACATCATTATGCCAGGCATGTCGCCGGCCAGCACTCTAGCAATCAGCATGAAAACTCCAGGCTGATTGCTAGAGCATTGGTCAGGGACGTGCCCAACATGATGAAGTCATTTCCGGGTGATGTCATTTCCGGGTGATGTCATTGTGCTGCATGTGATGTTCCGGAATGTGACCAACTCTCCCCCACCGCGCCAAGTAAGTCATTTGGCAACCCTAGATAAAACTGAATGATACTGTCTATAAACATATTAACATTTGAAGAAACAGGACCTTCAGTGCCCTTCAAGAAGAGCACTCAGAACAAAGGCAAATTTTAGCAAACATTAACACAAGGAAAAAGAGAAAGTCCCAGACGTTAACTTAAAGAAATGGAGGGCTGCCTCTTCCCCGAATGCTCTTCAATAGTACTTGCTACTCCTGCTGCTGCTCTGGAATCCTTTCTCTGGCTTGGGCCTGCAAAGAAATTATCAGTTTAGATTCTCTCTCCTGCTTCAGGCCAGACTGACTGAGGGGGTAGAGTTCTTGCAGCTAGTAATATGTGAGTAACTTCACCAACTGCCCATGCTCTGAGACCTTTTGCTCCCTAGGCCCTAATTCTAAACTGTTCAAAAGAAATAAAATGTTAAAATGATAAAGACTGGTTACATATGCATTCAGCCTGACAATAATCTTCCTTACATTAAAAATGACAGTTTAATCCTTGAATGGGCATCTGTAATCATTTCCATTCTCTGCAATAGCATACAGTTTATAAATTACATGCCCTATATAGCGTGCTTATGCTGAATTGGCAGTACAAACTCATTTCTTTATTCCTATTTATTTCTAAAGCATGGAAATTTAAACAGTAATGCTTGCATGTTAATACAGTAATTAAAACATTTCACGTGTATTATCTCAACCTTATAAGAGGGCTGTATTATTACTTCCATGCTGAGGGGGGGATAGGAAATAGCAGCTTGTTGAAGACTACCTAGTGAGTTTATGGATGAGGTAAGACTTGAAAATAAATTCAGGTGTTGGTCAGAAGCAGCAGAACAAAGTTTGGGTCAAGTGGCAAATTTGAGACCAACAAAGTTTTGTTCAAGGTGTTAGTGCAAAACACATGAAAGCTTACACTCTGAATAAAACTTCGTTGGTCTCAAAGGTGCCACTTGACTCAAACTGTGTTCTGTAAGACTTGAAAGAGGGACTTCCTAACTCATGGCTCTCACTCGGAGCCACTGTAGTACACTAGTACTCTGTGACTGCCGCTCTAGCGGTGCCCTTTCTGCTGGGTTGACTAGTTTGGCCTCTCAGGCACATAAAGCTACCAGTCTCTTGGCATATAAAGGCCAGTCTTGTCTACTCTGACTGGCAACAGCTGGCCAAGGTCTTAGGCAAAGGCTTGCACATCACCTGCCATCTGGTCCTTTTAACTAGAGATGTTGGGGATTGAACGTGAGACCTTCTGCATGCCAAGCTGCCCCTGCACCACAGCCCCTAGTTCTTTACCCTTTTTTAAAGTCCCCTGTTACCCTACTGGGGTGACTAGAAAACTAAAGCAAATGAACAATTCCTTCTAGTTCCATAATTAAGGATGGGAATGTAACAGTTTCTCTTTGCCAATTATTTTACCTGTAGGAGAAAAATAATTTAAAGTATTGTGTGTTCCTTAGCAGGAAGGGAAGGAAGAAATGTGCTAAAATCATGTTTTTAAAGTAAGTCACATAAAACTTTGGGAGAAGTAGACAGCATGTGGAATGATGTTGCATTTAGCATGAATGATAGCACCTCAGCAGCATTCTCTGTTACATAAACGAAGCATTGGTGGGCTGCATTGTACATGGTTCTGGCAAAATGAACTCCAGTACACTCTCACATTGAAATTGTGGTGCTGGTACTCAGTGGAATGCATTAATAAGTGGAGTAATTAAACTGTCCATGTGAGATCTAAATCCAAAACCAAAGTGAATTTGATACATAAAGTTCTCTTTTGAGGAAGCTGAATTCCTTAGCAGATTGCAATAACATTTTATAGGCATAACAATTTTATTTGACTTGGCTTGCTGAATAATGGGGTGGCACTTAAATCATGTCTATAGAATTGTTATTGCTATTGGGAGAAGAAAAAGCATGAATTGACAAACATTGTGCATCCTATTAAGCTATATGCAGATGGACAGAGCAGTGGTTGTATGTATTTCAGTATATCGGACTTGGGGGAAATGGAGCAAGGATTAAGAGATACCCAAGTCTGTGATGGAAAGATCTGAAGGGATTGTTGATATCACAGAGATCCCTTCTAGGCAGGGCCAGTTCCAGATTTTGGGAAGCCCCAAGTAGAAAGGGCTCCATGCCCCCTCCTCACCCCCCAGTCACATGCCCATCCTCTAACACCTGCCTCTTTCCTTCCCCACAAGCAGAAGCCCTGGGCCCCCGGCAGCTAGCCCACTTCAAAGTGTGCTGATGCCAGCCCTGCTTCTAGCTATTTGATTCTGTGGTCCTCAGATAGACAGACAGACAGACAGACATCCTTTCCCTATATGTTCAGTGTGCTACTGGAGGCCAATTCACACACCTTCCCTCAGCCACAAACTGACTAAGGTCGCGATCACACGCACAATTAGCCCCAACATAGGTGCGAATGCCGGGAGGATTAAAGGAGCATGATCAGATAACAACATCTGGGAAGTGCTCCACAGCCGTCGGCAACCTGTTTTGCCCTGCCGCACAAGCGGATTTAAAAGACACCTTGGAAAGTCCAGTAGCAAATGGGTTGCTATGGGCTACAGACGGACTTTCCCCAGTCTGATCGCTGCAGCGTGCTTCCATAGCATCGGGATGGTCTGATCAGGCCATCCTGACTCCATGCCGTTGTTTTTTGCCCTTCCCAGTATGAGCATCATCGCATACTTCATAGGGAGCCCTCAGGGCTGAGGTGTGAATCACTGATTCCTTGTTTAAGCACATCGGAGACAAACGGCAAAAAAAAAACCTCAACTCACCTGCAGTTGCGTCTGATCACGCAGTGGCAGGCTGTTCCCGCAGCTTCAAAAGACTGTGTGATTACGCAACTGCAGGTCAACTTCCTTCGGAGGAAATAGCCTCTCTTCTCCCCCACTTTATGTCGCATGTGTGACCACAACCTAGGTGTCTTAGACAAACTGCTATCTGTCATATGGGGATAAATGCTGACCCACTTATCAGTGTTCCTGGAGAAATTCACATGAAGTGCTTCGCAGGTTTTAAGGCCAAGAGACAGTGGCTTGCCTAAGGTCATGTAGTATACCCATGACTTATTTGAGATTGGAAGCAGGAGACTCTTGGCTCACAACTAACACTCTATAAAATATACTACATTATAAAACTCTTTTTTAAAATCTAAGAGTCATTCCTTCCTTTATCTTTGATAGTGTCTTTCATAAAACAAGTTCAAATGGCAAGGGCATATACAGATAACTTCTTGATCTTCGACGTGGTCTCTGTGCTTCACACTGATGGGTTTCTGCACCTGCACAGGAATCCTTCAGTATAGTAGAAAGCTCTTTAGAGGATTTTCGCGCCCAGTGCTTCCAGGCATGCGCAGAACCCCCACCGCACATGCCCAGAGGAGTGGGCACGGACATCCCGCCAGTTCTCTTCTGACCACCGCGCTGCTAGCAGCTTCTTCGTCTAGCTGAGTCCTTTGAGGAAAAGCCCATCCTCTGCTGCCAGGCTTTCATCTTATTTTCACGCTTGGTTGCAGCGGTTAGAAGGAACTGGCGGGATGTCTGCACCCGCTCCTTTGGGCATGCGCGGTGGGGGCTCCGCGCATGCCCAGAGGCGCTGGGCACAAAAATCCTCTAAAGAGCTTTCTACTATACCGAAGGATTCCTGCACAGGCACAGAAACCCATCAATGTGAATGCACAGATGACCACTCGAAGATCATCAGTTACAGGTAGGCAACCTGTTTGTATCTGCTCTAATTTCTTGGTATCTGCTCTTTAACTTGGGGGGGGGGGGGTGAAATCCAATGGTCAGATGAAGGCCAAATAAGTGTTTTTTTTCACTAGTAACAGAGGTTTAAGTCTTTCCTAACTGATTTTTTTTATCTTCTCTATTTTAAGTGGGGAGAATTTGGAAAAAAAAACCTCCTGTGGCTTAAAACCGACTGTGGGCAGTGGCTCTGACTTTGTGATAAAGTGTCTTTCAGCAGCTCCTGTGGCTGTCGCATAGGTAGCCGCACGGAAGCCTAGTAATTTTGACATCAATTATGAAGCATAATTATTAAGTTGTTGTAGAGCCGCAGAGACAAAAGCGTGGTGAAATTGCCTTCTTTTTTACAGCAATTACAGACATTTCCGCAGTGCTATTTTTGTGGGTAAAAGCAGCTTTTGAATTTCACTGTAAATTAACTTTCCTTCTATATTTATTTGGCCTCTTGTTTGCATGCAAAAGAGGAGCTTGGCTGCCAGCTGGGATTTCATAAGTCTGCCTTCAAAACTCCATGGGAAAAAATACATGCTCCTTAAGTTCCTCATGCAGGAAATGGTAGGAGGGGAGATATGAAATTTTAAGCAGCCGTTGCTTGATTCCAAGCTATTCTTTATCCCCTTTTACCCAAGGTGACCTAGAACTGCTGAAGTTCATTAAGTATTCATTCCGCTCCTGGCATTGTCTTTGATCACCATTAAACCTTTCCACAAAATGGATCCAATTATGTATTTGGGGTGGGTTTTAAATGACACTTACTCTCCTTTAATTGAATAGCTGTTTGCAGTTGGAGCAGCACAAGAGCAACAAAACAAATGTTTCAGGAAATAGAATGGGGGGGTGAAGGACCACTAGCACTTTCATGTACATGATAGAACCCTCAGCAGAGAAGCCTGGTGCAGACATAATGCCAACCATGGTCTTTAAATCAGGAGCCAGCCTTGGACATTCTTCTCCCCTCCCTCCTCTCCTTTCTTTCGAGTGTTTACCTCACAGACCAAAACCACAATTAATGTAAACCACAATTCCCTTGTAAATTAGAGGTGGAAAAACATGGTTTGAAGCAATTTTTCTGATGGATCACAGGGAACCTGTGTGATATGAACCATGGTTTGCATCAGGGCACATGTTGTGAAACCATAATTAATGTTGCCAACCTGAGAACAAATCTGAGAGATAATCTAGCATTTGACTTGTGTGTCTCTGTGCGTGACGAAATGTGAAGCTGAACTCCCACCCTGTTGGGAAAATGTAACAACTGTTTTCACCCTATGTTGGAGATAGGGCACATCACATACAAGATGAATAATAATTTCTCTTTTCATTTTGCAGACACATTTGCCAGTAAAGTAGCAGCAACACAAGATCAATATGCAGACGCTTCCATAGGTAATGTCACCGGTAGCAATGCTGTGAATGTTTTCTTGGGGATTGGCGTTGCCTGGTCCATCGCCGCCATTTACCACGCAGCCAACGGCAACGCATTCACAGTTGACCCAGGCACTCTGGCTTTCTCCGTCACCCTCTTCACTATATTTGCTTTTATCAGTGTTGGTGTGCTCCTCTACCGGCGGAGACCGGAGATTGGAGGTGAGCTGGGTGGGCCACGGACTCCCAAGATTCTGACCTCATGTCTCTTTGTGCTTCTTTGGCTCTTGTACATATTTTTCTCATCTCTGGAAGCCTACTGCCACATACAGGGCTTCTAAAGGAACTATTGGAAGATAGCGTCCATATGTATCTATATATAGAGAGAGATATATAGATATAGATCTAATATTATTGAATGGAGGAAGAAGAGACATTTGCCATGTTCACTTATCTACTGATGGAATGTAGCTTTGTGGTAGAAGTTTGAAATCTGCAGGATTCTTCACCGGGGGCAGCACTATAAGAACGGAGGCATGGATGCAGGGCCATCTTTGCAACTCTACCTAAGAGATCATGATGGAGTTACGTTATATCCCACCCCACCCCTCATAAGGACCAATCTGAATGCAGTGACAAAAGGCTAGGTTTAAGTATATCGTGTTGGGCTTAAAGAGGAGTTCTTGACTTTCTTTCAAATAACTTTGTTGCCTTCTTCGTGTCTCAAGAACAAGCCGAATCGTCACCCTCAAAAGAACAAGTGAGTGTGGACTGCCATAACAAAAGTCCAAGGGATTTCTAGCCCATGCTGGTTTCTGTTTTTCTGTTTTGCATTTATTTCTCCCCTATACTGTCCAGCTTTTAAGAATAAGTTCAGATTCCACACAAGTCCCCTTCCTGGTTTTTCTGGACTCTACTTATGATCGTATCCATTTTCATTTTAGAAAGGGGGAAAATGAAACTTCTCAAACAATATCTGACCAGTGCTCCATTTGCTCCCAAACTGTAGGTTACAGACTTGTGCCCAAAGCCCTAATGTCCGACTCCTGTGTGTCCTTTTCCCCTTTTCCCCCTTTCTTTTTTTGCTGTTGTTTTGATAGATCTGGACAGATTGAATTTCAATGGCCACCCATGCCCTTCCTCCCTGCCAGTTTTTGCTGCTGTGCTCCTCTTCATCACTCCTGTTTGGGAATGCTTTCATGGTACTTGTTGTAGCACTTTGCATGAATGAAGCAAACCATAATCTGTAATATAGCATTGAATAAGGATAGTCTGTTCAGCTATGCCGTTTGAACATTGAAGAGGCGAGCATATCTTCTTCCCGCACATTTTTTCCCCCTTGGTCTTTATTCATTTTCAGTGAACAGGATGAGAGGCAGCAAGTGGCTGGTATTCTATTGCTTGTCTTCACAGTCCCCTAAGAAGCAATAACCAAGAGCTGTGGAGATGTGGATGTTTTTAAAGGGAAGAAACTGTGCAAGATGCACTAAGTAGAGACTTAGGCCACTGTAGGAAACCATGCTTAGGATGAACATGAACGTAGGAAGCTGCCTTATCTTGAGTCAAGGCCAGTGGCCCATCCAGCCCAATATTGTCTGCTCTGGCAGCTATTCTCCAAGGTCTCTGGCAGAGGCCCTTCCCAGCCCTGCTACCTTTTAACCAGAGACTGCATGGATTGAAGCTGGGACTTCCTGCTGGCAGAGCACATGCTCAGCCACTGAGCTCCAGATGAGTAGAGCCTGCTTTGCGGCTAGTCTGTATGAACTTGGTGAGGTTTAGCCTTATCCCTGCTAAGAGTTTGTTACTGGGTTGAGGCCTAAATAAAAGAAATACCCTGGAGTTGGGTTTTTTTGTTTTTGTTTGGGTTTTTTGGCAAGCATCAGTTTGCTCCCACAATGTATCCATGCTGCATTTTCCTCGGTCTTCAAATGCTGATGCCAAATGCTTGGTCTCCCTGCTTGTCATTGTCTCTGCTGCAGCACTGTAAAAACCTGTAGGCTGATGTAGTCTTTGTGAAGGGCACCTTGAAGACAGATCAATTCAAATTTATTGCTGTCTGGTAGATTTAAAATATATATATCACCACCATCTACCAACCTTCAGAGCAGCCAAGTGTCCTGCTTAGCAAAGTGACAAATCTTGCATTGTCCAGAAGTGAAAACATGTACCCCCAGGAATTAGAGATTTTACTACTGTTATTTATTATTGGCAATGTAATCTATGCTGAACAATGCACAGAGAGATCCCAGAACAGCCCCTGCTCTGGAGATGCTGCCATCTGGCACACAGATACAGTGCAACTGATCTACCTGTAAGTGCTTGTTATGTTGCTATGTTTGTTGTACTTTTTCATGTCCATCTTTTTTTCACGTAGCAGTTTTATTTGGTCCCCTTCTTTGGTGCGCCTGTCAAGAATAACCAATTAGGAGGGGGTCAGAGCAAGGGAAGCTGGTCACTGGAGGTGGACTAAAGCCAGCCTGCAAGGAGCCAGATGGGAAATCATACATGGAGGGAAGAAGGACTGCAATGCAGCAGGAACCAAAGAAGGGAGATGGATGAGACTTGTTTTTGCTGGGCCTTGAATTCATTTGGCAAGCACTGCCAGGATCACTGAGGAGCTATAGAATACAGGGGCTCGAGTTGCTTGGAATTATCCAGTGGAGATGACATTGGTACAGCCAGTTCAAGAAGGCAGAATAGCAGGGCACAATGCAAAGAGGATTGTGGTTAGAGAACCTGTTGGCTTTTCTACCCTGATGAAGCAATGGGGTCTGATAGCAGGTAGAGGACTGCCTCCCTGAGAAAAACGCACAATGCTGTTCCCCTCCCAAGTGCAGTCCATCAAAATGAGAGGCAGAGAGGCAACCTCCTTTTTATGAAAGCAACACACCAAGACTGCCTCTTCCCTGGCCACATGGCAAGGAGCATTTTGGATGGGTGGGTTGCACATCTTAGAACCCCCCAAAATGAAACTCCCACATAAACATTGCCTTAGCTGCAGTCCCATTTGTCAGTAGTGAGCGTGCAGTACGTCCTGCTGTTTATAGAATGAAGCAGTCACAGGTCAGCAAAAGGAAATCCATCCATGATTTTCAAACCCTAAAATGTTAGTCTTGCTTAGGAGTGTTAAGGGTCTGCCTCGTACCAAGTGACGGGGTCGGTCCATCTGATCCACTGCTGTCTCTTCTGACTGGCAGTGCTCCTTTCGGCCATTCCCAAGCCTGCTTTAACCCGGCACGCCACAGACTGAGACTGGTTCATTTTTATATGAAGCATGTGCTGTACCACTGAATTGTGGGTTTGACCACTGTAGAGTGAGTGGTGTTGCTTGTCCTCAAAGATAAGTGAAAATGAGTGTTCCTTCCCATCCATCCATCCATCCACCCATGTATTTTTCTACCAAAGCATCCGATAGTGGTATCCTAATACATCCATTGAGCCTCCTTAGATCCTCTGTGGATTCACGGATATAGTTGCACTTCTCTCACTGTGGCCCAGTTGCATGCGGATCTGGGCCAATTTTTTTTTTTTAAGTATGTGTGATGGGAGCAAAGTGGTTGTATGAAGTAATCCTAAGAAGGGGGGGAATAATAAAAGACTCTGGCCTTTTAAAATAAGAGGAAATGGGACCCTGTGTCCATGTGGTTCAGCTGAGCCAGAACATCAGCTCCTGTAGAAAAATATCATTCTGTAGCTATCAGAGGAGTGGTGCATGTTTGCTATAATGGAGAATCAAATCCTATCATTGCTGGGAAGAAAAACATTAGAAGGGGATAAATGTTCTACTTGTAGCAACAGATTTCTTCATACATGTAGGGCCTCTGGGTACAATCTAACTTCTGTAAATTAAGTGGAAAGCTGGAATATGCCCACTTGCCCTCTGTCCAGGGAAGTCTTATGGGTGCAGAGAGAGCAATGGGCACACAGAGCCCATACTCAGAAATTGCCCCCCCCCCATTTATTACCCTGGAAGGAGAAATGTATGTCATCCACTGACACTAACTGGGAAGTCTGTAAACACAGAGAACTTTTAATCAGGCCTATTCTTCATTAGCTGTGATTGCAGAAATTAAGCACAGCTGGCCAGACCAATGGTAGGTCCTCCTGGTTCAGCTGAAAAGTCATGAATGAAACTTTAATTACATGAATGAAAAAGAATGGAGGATGGGCTAAGCTTTCATTCACTTTGAACAATCTGCAGAATGCTTGAAATTCTCATGTTTTTGAGTTTTTCTTCTAAAAACTGAATGAGCAATTTTTTCCTGTAAATCAGTTTTCACTTTTGATTAGTTCTTTTTTTGTTTGGTTTTATATGATTTGTTTGTTATGAGGGAAGAGAATTAAGCAATGGCTTTGGGTTGTTCAGGGATTATTATTATTATTGTTATTATTAATTATTGTTACAATGGTCTTTGTGTAAATTTATTTCATTTCATCTATTTGTTTCCTTCATTTTTATTTGCGTGTATTGTGCACAGAACAGAGAGACAGTGAATACACTAATTGTGATCAATGGTACACTGAGGCACAGAAAATAAATTTATAAATGGTTCTGATTTAAAGATTAGTGTCGCATTTTCCCTATGTTTTGTCTCATTTCTTCTTCCATTGACTCCTTTCATTCATTTTATTTTTTAATTATTATTTGATGGTTTTCATCTGCAGACTAGGAAAGTTATGTAAAGGCTGGTTTGTTGTTGTTTTGCTGTCAAATCACAGCTGACTTAACAGTGACCCCGTAGGGTTTTCAAGGCAAGAGCCATTTAGAGGCAGTTTGCCATTGCCTGCCTCCACGTCACAACCCTGGTATTCCTTGGAGGTCTACCATCAAAATACTAGCCAGGGCAACTTTACTTAACTTCTGATATCTGGCAAGACTGGGCTAGCTTGGGCTATCCAAGTCAGGGATGTAAAGGCTGATACTCAAATGCAAAATAGTGTAATCAGAAATAATATCTATCCTTTCCCCCATTTAGTTGTTCTGGCCAAATAAAATGCTCAGACACAAACAGCTTTTTTTTTTCATTTCCTTGAAATGTATACACAAGCAATCACACAAAATCAAGAATTATTACAAAAGTTCTATACTGAAAATGATTGAATTAATACTGTTCTATCCCCAGCACTCAGAATTTATGGATACTGAGATTGTGGCGTTTCAAAATTTGAGTATCTTGTCATGAAAGCACCAACTAAACTAAAATTTGTGCCAAATAGCTCTGTGAGGTTTTGATGGCCAAAAGCATGCAATTCTGTCTTCTGATTTTGATCTGAAATGGCATAGTGTTGTAGCATTTATTTATTTAGATAAATATTTATACTCCACTTTTCTTCCCAATGGGAACCCAAAGTAGCTTACACCATCATCCTCCTCTCTTCCATTTTATCCTCACCACAATAACCCTGTGAGATACATTTGACTGAGATTGTGACAGGCTTCCATGGCAGAATGGAGATTCAAACCTGTGTCTCACAGATCCTAGGCTGAAGAAATGTGCATGCACATGAAAGCTGATACCCAGAATTGAACTTTGTTGGTCTTAAAGGTGCCACTGGACTCAAACCTAGATCCTAATCTGACACGCTAATGGCTTCACCACACTGGCTCCCTCTAATGTTAAATACTAAACTGGGTTCCCCCTTCTCCAGCACCAATTCTACCCCTTCTCTGTCTTCAGCAGGCATATATCTATGGTACCCCCAGATGTTATCCCAATTCAGCAAGGGAGATTGATGTTTAAAAGCATGTTCCTGTGTGTATTACTGATGCATGTATAGTGTATATCCCCATCCTCTTTGTCATGGTCATCTGAGTCCTGTTGCCTTACCTTTTGGTGTAAATGGGGATTTTCATGTGTACCCAGGGCACAAAAAGCTGCACACAACTAGATGAGCACAACTAGAGTTCAATTGGACCAGCAATATGGTATAACTGAGCCTGTAGCTCAAGGTATGGCCAGAAGCAGTCTGATGCAGAAACCAGTGACACATAGCAAATCCAAGATCTGAATGGGAAAAATGTAGTTTGTAACTGTAGTGTAAATATTTAAACATGATGGAGTCTGTCTGTTCAGGCTCAGAAACCAGTGAGCCGCTTACTCATATCACGGGGGATTTATGTATCAATGGATTCACTTATTCCTTTGTTGTTGTTGTTGTTTTCAGAGTGCGATTGCAATTTGAAATTTCCATCCCTACTTCCCACCTTTTGAAAGAGTGCCAGGAGTGGGGCTCCTTGGAAAGAAAGTTTGTAATGGTCATGTGGCCATTAACCGTAGGAACAGTTTCTTCCTGTAAGAAAAGCTTATTAGAATCAACAGTAATTTTGTCTATTGAAAGGAACAGGAATTTTACTATTGCCACACTTTAGAACACCAGCAGTCAGCATGTGGTACCAGTACCATAAGTGGAGCAGCATCAAGAACTTTGTAGCACAGGAGCATCGGGCTTTGTCAGGCCTGTACACCTGCATGCCTCTCCCATGCTGCAGTGTGTGTGTGTGTGTGTGTGTGTGCGTACGTGTGTGTGTGTGTGTGTACACACATGATTTCTTGAGATCTCGCCAGAAACGTTGGCCACCAACTTTGTAATCACAACTTTGTAAGCATCTGTCACCCCTGATCAGTACCAGAGCAATAAACCATTGCGTTTAATTCAGCATGACTGGAAAAGGTAGCAGTGCTTAGGAAAGTAAACGTCGTAGGTATTTCTCACTATGTAATACTTCTAATTTCTAAAAGTGATTTGCCATCCTCACTGCATTCAGTCTGGAACAGAGTAGCCCAATACTGTTTGATGACTGAGGCAAAAAAAATACAAGTAGTGCCCATCTGGCTGTAAAAATCTAATAAAAAACTAAACAGATGTCTATTTGATGTCCTTTAATAATGCCCCAACGGACCCTGTGAAGTCATTGTTATTTCCACTTTACAGATAGGACAGTGACAAGGGCCTAATTCTTACATCACTGGCATACCGTAGCTGCTGCTTCCCTGCGTCCAAATCTCATGTTTCATCCGTGGTATTTGGCCAAGGAATTCAGTCGGACAGGTGGGTCATTCCAGAAGTAACCTCACCAGTGCCATCCCACTAGCTGTTGTTGCATGAGTCCGTCGTAAGAATCTATGTTTCCAAGTAGGGCTGTGACATTTAGTACATTTATTGGTTGTCCTAATTGATGAAACCCTCCTTAATCAATTGAAATGGTGCCCCTGAATAACTAGACAATGCCTTTTCAAAATACTGTGTATTATTTCTAACACAAAGGGAAACAGGAAGTGACGGGCAGCATCTCAGCAGAGGCATTCCTCTTCCATATAAGAGGGAAATTGCTTCTTCTAAGGCAGTGACTTCGGTGACATCAGCATTGGTCATCTGGAAAAAAGGAATAATTTTGAACTATTCTTTTATTCCTATTATTTTATTCTACACACATGTGCTGATTTAATTAATTAATCAGTTAAATGTCAAACAATCGGCTTCTTTAACTGGGTGGAAACTTCAAACTGTTTGGAATAATGTACATCATACAGATTTACAAGGTAATAAGTGGGTCATTCCCGCCCCCCCCCCAAATCCTTTTCTGTCCCCCTCCTGCCAGGACTGAAATCAAGGAAACTGACTTATAAATTTATCAGACCCAAAACTGTGAGGTTCTTTGTTTCATCAATTTGCTGAACTCACTGAGGGGAAATAACTGCTGCCCAGGGGGATGGTCTAAAGGGGGGTGGGGTGAGCAAGGAGGACTTGCTGCTCTTGCTTTTACTATCAGGGTTAAAAGACTTCACAGCCCAGTTCTGTAAGCTGCACTGCAGCTGGCAAAACTGGGGTGAGGGGGAGAGAAATTACAAGTGGGCAGAAAAGGAAGGTGGGCCCACTGCCAGAACACTGCCCGTTGTGATGCTGAACGGGAGCACTTGCTTTAGTAACCCAGTGCCAGATGGTCCAGAGAGTCTTAATTAGTTCCCTCTCTCAAGTGGATGATTCTTTTTCAACCAATGGCACAGTTCCTACACTTGGGAGATACAAGCCCAGCATCTTCATAGCAGAGACCAGCTTCAATTGCCTCGGTGGCCACATTTACTGCTGGTGTTCTCTGCTGGTGACTGCTGCTTCCTAAAGGGTTTTTGGTGTCAGGAATCCAGGAGCTTGAACCCAGAACCAAATCTGGTGAGCTACCTGGAGCTGCTCATGCTCTGGCCTCAGAGTCCTTCTGGGACAAAAGAGAATAGAAGTGGGCAGCATCGGTCCCTGTGATTGGCAGATCACATTAAGCCTCTGGGTTGGAATAAATAAAGTAAGATCCTCATCTTCTGCTCTAGCAAAGCAGTACCTTTGACATGCTGCACTTCTGTTTGTGTCTTAAGGCTTCAGATCCAGGAACTGGCCATAGAAACTGTTGGAGACTGTTACCTGCTCTACTCCAGACCAGTGTTCCCTCTAAGTTGAGTTAGTGTGGGCTAGCTCACAGTTTTTTAGCCTCCGGCTCACACATTTTTGTCCTAGCTCAGGAAGGCAGGCTGCAGAGCAAACTAATTTATGCAGTAGCCAAATCACTTGTGCACAACTTTAATGCCAGTAGCTCAGAAAGTAGAATTTTTGCTCACAAGGCTCCACAGCTTAGAGGGAGCATTGCTCCAGACTGAGTAAAAATGGACAGCTTCCAGGATGTACTTGTAGGATAGATTCAGCGGCAGAGTACCAAGGTTAGCAGATAAATAAAAGAGAGCACAAAGGGGACTAGGAGTGTATACCATCAGACACTAGGACTGGCAGGCAATATGAAGCTTTCAGATTGGCCAGACCAAATATAAATACTGGAAGCCTGCCATTTGACCTTTACTTCAATAGCACAGCCTGCCTATTGCACTTCTCACCCTGGCCATTGGACTTAGGAAGACTGGGTTGGAGGACAAACTCTCCAGGTCTGGATTTAGGGGTGACCACTCATGTTCTTGGTCTGTCCCTGATAGTTTGCCGGTGATAGACCCAGGAAGAAGTCCTTGCCAGCCTACAGAACCACTATAATGAGTAATCATGCTGCAACTGCACCTACTATTATTGATATTTGAGACTGGAATGTTTTTTTAATAGGCCTATTAGTTGAGTCTGTCAATGGCATTTCTGTCTTTCTTAAAATGCAACACTGAAATTCAGGATTCTGCAGTATGGTAATCAGAGCTGTTTTCTCACCATTGTGCTGAGAGCCTGGGAACCTGTGGTTCAAACCATGTGAGATTGGCTTCTGTTTGTTCAGGAAAATGCAAGCGCATTTTTAAAGATTTAAAGATGGGCTGCACCCAACAAGGGGCCAACTATCACCTGGCATTTTTTCCTTTTTGTTCTGTTGGCACATTGCTGGGTGCAGCCCATTTATTCTCCATTCTTGGGTTCTCTTTGCCATTTTGCAGGACAGACATGCACACATCTGAGCAAGCTAAAGTCATTTGTGTCACCCTTAGCCTTTGGCTACAAGCAGGCATTTTAAAAGCAATGTCTAAGCACATGAGCAATTCTATATTCATTCTTCACCTTACTTTAAAAAAATTAAAGATTTTCAAAGCTAGTTGCAAAATTTCTTTAGGAACAGAAGGGGGAGTCTTTTAGGTTCCTTTCACACATGTTGGATAATACACTTTCAATGCACTTTAGCAATCATTTGCAAGTGGTTTTTCCTCTGTGAAACAGGAAAATACATTTGCAAACCATGTCTTGAAAGTGCATTGAAAGTACATTATCTAACGTGCATGAAAGCAGCTGTAGTGGTGTTACAGGTATACGGAAGTTAGCATAATCCATGGTTCGCTTTTCTGCAAAGTTGAAGAATTAAAGTTTTTCAGACCTCTGCCCTGGAGAGACAAAAAGTACCCGTGTACTGAGTGTGGTGAGGAGTCTTCCAGGCCAGTCTTGCTGCATTACAAAGGTCATGTTTGTCTTCACACTTTTTAAAAATTATCCAAGGATGCTTCTCAAACTCATATGAAGCCAAACAGCATTTCCTTTTTCTGTTTCATTTGCTTGTTAGAGCTGTTTTTTCCACTTCATGAACACAGAAAGCAGTGCAGAATAATTAATTGATAATTATACATTTCAAAACATGATGCTTTTTTAATAGCTTTGTTATCCTCCTATTTGGCATGAATTGTTCTTTAGCTGAAGCCATTAATAAATCAGATGGGACTCTGCTACCCTCTCAGCTAAACAAGTTGCAAAAGAACTGTTCTGCCTGAAGATCATCCTGGAGGGAATTACTATTTGCTAAGCCACTGCAAACCTCTAAAATGCGTATTTCTGACGCACAGCAAATAGGATTTTCTTCACAGGATTTTCCCCTTACCCAGCCCTGATTTAGCACTACCTCTCTATCAAAATAAATGAGAGATCTGAAATGAAATGCCTTGTTCTAGCTAGTGCATTAAATCCGAATGAAGACCAAGGTCCTATGATTATTTTGCAACACTGGAGTCTCTGCAGTTGTTGTTTTTTTCCTTCTATTTGCTAGTTTTTCCTTAAAACATTCTCCTTCCTTGGAAAGTTTTAGAGGAGTAGATGCTATGGCCACAGTTAATTTACTTTGTGCAAGATTTTCCCCTCAGTTGAATGGTTTGAGTACTCTTTGATGTTATTAAAAATACTGCCCTTTAACATTTTGGGCTCCATTAAACATAATGACTGTAAATCGGGCATGCCCCTTAAAAAAAAAAAAAAGCCCTCCCACCCCTATTATTCCAATAATGCACAATAGAGAAACGTATTGGACACTTCTGCAGCAAAAATTCTAACTATAAACCTGAGAACTCTATGCTGAAGTTTTGAAGCTGCCTTATACTGAGTCAAACGACTGATCTATTTGGGTCAGTATAGTCTGATTGATAGGCAGCTCTTTAGGGTCTCAGGCAAAGGCCTTTCACATCACCTACTGCTTGATACTTGTAACTGCAGAAGCTGGGGGTTGAGCTTGGAATCATCTGCATGCAAATAAACCACTTCCCCTGACCCCTGAAATGGGTTAAAATTCTCTAACAGAGTTCTCAGTACTCACAGATTACAATGCCCAGGATGCTTTGAAGGGAAGCCATATAAATATAAACTTCTTGGGCAGATATGTCCATACTGGGACCAAATTCTCTGCCAGTCCTCTAAGAATTTCTTGAGAATTTTGCAATCTTTATCTTGGAGCATTTTTTATTATGAAACTATCCTGACTGTGGTACCTGGAACACTGGCTCCCAAGTTGTGGTTTGGGAGACTGGTAAGTGATCCACAGCTGGTCCATACCATTTCTCTCCATGTACTCCCAAGGAGGAAAGGAAAATAAGCTGCCATGAGCTGTTTTTACTCTGAAAGCATGAAGGAAATAGGGAGGAATTTGACAGTTTGCTGTTATTTAAAAGGGTATCAGATATAAGAGAGAAAGTTATAAGAATGAGTGGCTACAGGCAGGTGTGGTATATACCACCATAAGGGACATGCTTTGACACATGTCCTCTCACATTTGGGCTCTGCAACTTCTCAGAATGTTTTTAGGGAAAGGGGAGACAGTGCTTAATTTTTAGAAAGACAGTGGCTCGCACTTGTATGGTGTTCTGATAATCAGACATAGAAGGAAACCCAGGTCGTAGTGAAGGGTGAAATGCACACTCTCTGCTTCCTCTTTCATTGGGACCATTCTTTATTGCTTACTTTGATTTCATCTCTTTGTCTGTGGAGATGGGGGGAATGCTGCTAAGCGGGCACAGCTGAAGCATGGGGGGAGGACACAGCCAACCAAGCACATCTTTCTGGTGTGCCCCTCCCCCAGGTTAAGTTGACACAGCTCCATTGCAAGTAAACATCTCATAGACAGGGGCTACTCTGAAATTGCTTTTTAGATGAGAATGGAATGAGCTGAAGATGCCCATCCAGAAAAGTGGGAACAAGGAGTAGCTTGGGTTTGGAAAGAAACTTAAACTGAGATTACAGGTCCAAAGGCATTCAGCACTTCAAAAAGTCTGTTCTTCACTCAAGCACTTCACTTCTGACACTCTAACTGCTACGCACCACACTGGCTCATAGATGCTACTTTTTTCTACACCCCTCCAATAAGAAAAATTGCTGTTCTGGTTCAGCAAACAAAATTGTCAAATGAGAGGATAATAAATTTTATAGCATAAGATGTTTTGTCGAGCAAGAATACAAAACAGGCATCCCTCCCTTGAAACAAAGGAAGCATGGAAAGGCTCTCAGAGTGGCCTCAGCTCTGCAAATCTGAACTGCTGGGGAACAGCAGTGGCCCCACTGCTGGACCTCCTAAGGGCACCTGGTGTTTTTGGTCACTGTGTGACAGAGTGTTGAACTGGATGGGCCACTGGCCTGATCCAACATTGGCTTCTCTTATGTTCTTAAATAAGGATTTATGACTTGTTCCCACATTCATCATGTACCATTAATGTATAGCTTCCTTTCACTCGAGTCCAGCAAGAGAGGGCCACATACACAGGCTGCTTTCCGCATGCTTTGCCAATGTGCATGCACATCCCCATGTATAATGTGAGGTACCTCTGAGCTCTAATGATCTAGCACATCTTTTTCATGAGATGGTGAATGCACTTCAACATCTGGGCCTACCAGATGTTAAGTGTGTCGAGGAGCCTATGACTACAACTAGACTAAGGCCTTTTGTAGTGTTTTTGATAAAACTGTAAAATAAAACTATGGTTATATGAACACATTTTCTGGAGAGCATACTCTTTTGTATACTTGGATTACAATGTCCACTGAGTCTTGCTTTTCTTCTGTCCTTCCATTAAGTGCAGCAACATTGGCTTTTGTTCAATGGAAGCTTTTTCCATTTTGTATAGTGCTGTCCTCTTCTGAGCTATTCTGCTAGGCACCCTTCTTGCAAGTGTCTTGGCCTTGGACGCTTACTGTAAATTTACCAGGCTATTTCAGCTATAGTCAAGGCTGGAAGAAGATGAGAGACCAAGAAAATGCCTGTGTGTTATTGTTAATTTCTATTTTTAAATACCAAGGCAGCGATGTGTATACTGATGAAGACCATAGATGTGCCTAAATAAAGAGGCAAACGGCACAGTGTTCCGGAAGAGGCAGTCCTCATGATAGGCGTTTGTGCATTTGACTTTAGTACTGTCGGAGAGAGGAAAACTCCCTACATGGAACAATTTGTTCCAAGAAAAACACATTCTTACGACTTCAGAGCTGCACTAGAAGGACTCAGATTTTTGTGCAGGCACCAAGGCTTCTCTGCCAGCAAATCCTTTAGTTGTGGTCAACTGTGACAACACTGTAGTAGCTTTGCCACTCTACCTACCTACAGTGAACTCATGATAGGCTGAGTCCATATTTTCCCAGCCCCACAGCCTGGGATACTGTTAGGGGCAGCGGAAGGAACTGAGGACTAACCAGATAAAATGTTGAGAGATCCATGAAGAGACTCAAGACTCAAGAACTCCCAGTTCAGATCCCGGGGTAGAGATAACCTCAAATGATCCCCAGGTGCTGGCTATTTACCTGCTTCCTCATGCATTTCTGGGGCACATAAGTGCTACATTTGGCAACTGTGAGTACCACTGAATCATGCTATTTAGGTCCAAGTATTATTTCCCTAGGCCAGGCATAAATGTGTAAGACAGGCTTACTCACATACACACAGAGTGCACACACAAAATCCCATGTCATGCATCCAGTCTTAAGAATCATGAAAGCAAAAATGAAATTATGTAGATCACAATTCCAGTAAACCCTATCCATTTCCCCCCGCACTGATGCAGCAACCCAGATGAGCCAGCAATGACCATCATAACTATAAAAATTATGCCATCGCCATGCATCCTTACACCTGATATCAAACTAGCATCTGGGAGACCCAGGTTCAAGTCCCCACTCTGCCATAGAAGTTTGCTTGGTGATCCTGGCCTAGGCGCACACACGTAACCTAACCTACCTCACATTATTGTTGTGATGATAAAATAGAGAACTGGAGAATCATGTGAGCCTCTTTGGATTCCCACTGGGAAGAAAGGCGAGGTATAAATGAAGTAAATAATCCCACTTCCTTATTTCATGATGCAGCAACTCAGAAGATACTCCTCATGCTAATAGTTCAAAAATGGTACCCAGTCCCAGGGCTTTGAAATGAGATTGTTGATACAAATCCATTTGCACAAGTCACAAAGATCCAAAGTGTTGCTTAAGTTCCTGCTGCACAGCAATGTCCTGAATGGAGGTCCATATGTATAGACTCAGGATAGGATTAGTTGTATTGTCGTTACCCAAAAGAGCTTGAACTGCTGACAAAATACTGCTCACATTTGGGTTGGCCCACATCTTTTCCTTAGGAATGCCGACAGTGCTAATGTTGCTATTACTCAGCTTTGCCTTTTGTAATTAAAAAGATAATTTAGTTCAGTGTTCCATGTCTGTTCAAAACCCCGACTGTTAAAAATAGAGAAATGTATCCACTAAGAAAGATATTCTGAGCCTAACAATAATTCACTTGATTCCCTTCCATGCTCTTTTAAGAACAAGGGCAAGATAACATCCTTTAAGAAAGGGATTAGGATTCACGCTGTGATATTGCTAAAACAATACGCCTATTTGAATGCAAATCCAGCTGGAAATAGAAGGGAAGTCAGAGTGATTTGAGATCCTCTATGTTGGCCTTAATACATGGCAAAGTATAAAAGAAAATTAAAGCTAATTCTTTTGCTTTCGGGCTCATATTAATAGTAGAAGTGGTAGAAAAGACCATTAATCTGAATGACAGCCACTAAACAGGATCCTTCATACCGAAATAATTAGTCTATGTAACACAACATATGAGGTTTTCAAATGTGTTCCTGGTGAACTGCTCCTAAACCAGGATTAACAGGATACTACTGTCCTCCCTAGCTCAAATTCAGGGACAGACAGCTGGGCTTAGGTCCCACGGAAATCATTAAGACGAGTTGTGGCTGATTTAAACCCCATTTATTTTAATGGCATTTAAACATGATTTCCTTTTTCTGGATTTGGTTCTGAGAACATAAACCTAACAGCCCAGTCCTGTGAATGTACAAAGAAATGAACATTCTCCGTTAAAGCCCATTAAATGGGAAGCCTTTGCATGTAGAGGAGTTTCATATGCACATCCAAAAGAAATACTTTGTTTGGGGGTACAAATGAGATCATCAGTAAGCATCACTAATTGAACTAAATTTTTGTTTGCAGAGCTATCTTGTAGACTGGTTGTGCCTAGTCACACATTCTGCTCTAAGGTCCTCCTCTTCCCTACCATGTTTTATGTTCCGGGGGGGGGGGGGGGGATCCATGGCCTCTTTAGCTTCCCTTATTTCACTCGCATGCTTGATACCAATCCATGTCTATAAAACCACTGTATGTCCTTTGTCAGTGGTTCAGCCACTTAAGACACATCTCTGTAAAGATAAGAATACATAGTATTTGCCCAGTTTGAAGCATGTGATGTTTTTATTACAATGATTCACTGTGTCATTGTAGTGGGTGGCCAGGCTTCCTTACCCTTCGCACAGCCTTGGCCTGTTTTGATTCCAAATAGACTTTCAGAAATTGATACTCTCCATAAGGAAATGCTGTCCATTCTCCTTAGATCTGATCCATAAAAGATTGAAATCACTGAGGTTTCAGACATTGCTCACTAAATGTCAGGTTGTCAGGCACTGGATGCTATTGGCTAAACTTATTTTTCTAATCTGCAGTGATCTCCCTCCCCTTTTTTTTTTTGCAAGATGGAGCAGGTAAATAATGGATAGGGTCCCAGTGGTCTGTTTCATTAATGGCAGCATTTTCCTCTTCCTGCACCAGGGCAAGTCTCCTGTGCCAAGGGAAAAGGTCACTGTTGGCTGACTGGACCCACAAGATCCAGCCCATTATATTTTCATTTATTTTTTTGTGCTTGAGAGAGAGAGTTTGTTGCTACAACACATATAGTATGATGTACAAAATGGTCACAATACGAATGAGGAGTAATATTAATTATTTATACAGTGCCACTAAGTAGTTACTGCAGTGCTAATGTTACTAATAGCAAGTGCCAATACAGAATGAAACACATGTTGCTATGCTGAAGGAAGAAGATGAGGGAACACATCAGAGATAATTATGCACGATCCTCCAGGTCCCATTGGCTTAGCTGCAGTATTAAGAAACGTGGCTGAGTCAGAAAGGCAAGCTTCATGGGACAGTCCAGGGTTTTTAGGGTGTTTGTTTCAAACAAGATGGCTGTGAGGTAGAAAGAGTAAATATGAAGTCAACCAAAGGAGGAGAAAAACGGGGAGCAAAAGTTAAGTCAACCCAAGGAAACTAGACAATAGGTAGGGGATCTAGAAAAAGAGAGAGAGAGAGCAAAAACCCAAGGTTAGGAATTGCTGAGAACTACCCTGAAGATTGTGTAAAGAGGAAGAAAGAAGACAGAGAAGTGAGGGGAGGTTCTGTATACAACCCAAAGCATCTCATCTGGATCGGGCCTTGCTTCTGTACAGAAGCAAAGGAGCTGGGCCACATCATATCGTTAGGCTGTCCAGAAGAAGTCTTGAGAGAATAAGATGCTTTTGGCAACTGGGGACATGATGGAAAACGAGATGCATGAATCATGAGCAAAAAAGAACAATACTAAGGAGAAAAAGATATTAAAGGTTATCTAGCTTTTACTTCAAGATACCAGTGACTTGTCCAGTCAGAAATGACCATCAGAAGCACAAGACTGTGTGACTGAGAGACAAGTAATGTTATTGCAGATGCTAGCTGGCTATCTTTATTAAGCTGGCCAGCATTTACTCAAATGAACAGCTAGTATGTCTTCAGTGGGTAGTCCTGGTAGTCCAAAAGAATGGTACTTGAGCGTTAAAGGATACTTTCCCTAATGGTCTATTCTCCTTCTGAAGGAGAACATCTCTCAGAGCTAACTGGAAAGTGCAGAGAGGTTTGTAGTTTTGGATTTGAGGGGTATTTCAGCTAGAGTTTGCTGAAACTGAGATCCCCAGATCCGTTGACTATTGCTAGGGATCTGCTGGCTTCTGATAAGCTCTTCTTACATTATCTGTATTTTAGGCACATATTACAAAGGCACTGTTATGCATCCCACGTTCTTTTATCCAAAGGAACTGAATCCTGTAGCTACAGTGCTGCCCCTAGTACATCTCACTACTCCAGGATGTGGGGAAAGCACAATGTAGTGGTCTACTACGAGGCCTTGAAGACCTCATGGTATTGACAGACCATGGAACAGAGCCAGCAGGAACATTGGACTGCTAGCCAGTGCTGCAGTCCTGCAAGCCAATGCTCCTGAAAAAATTGTTGAGCAGCTTGAGGGCAGGAGGAAAAATTCCATCAAGCTAGCTGTGGCTCCCAGGCCATCAGTGGCCCACCTCTGATACAGAGCAATTGCTTGTGTCTTGCCATAATGGAAATAGATATACTAATTTTAGCATCCTAAGTGGGTAAGATTGGACTGGCACTGGTGCCATCTCACCAGTCACTTTAACCAATGAGAGGACTCAGTATATCTTCCCCCCCCCCCAATCCAAAACTGCTGTTAAGTCTCAAGCAACACTCAAGATAGTTTGGGGCTATTTTTAACAATGCATGACTGAGAACTGAAAAGTAGGCCTGGCAAGAACATAGGAATATCCTTGCATGCAGGAATGAGCATCTCATGATCCTCAAAGTACATTTATTATTGTGAGTTCTGACTCGTTCAGAAAAAGGTGGGCATATAAATATTTTAAGCAAATAAATAATATTTTTAATGAACAAACATATTAAACTCCAATTAAAGCAACCCAAAATCTTATTTAATGCTTTTTCTCACATATTAAACAATGATAGGGTTAGGAGCAAGTAAGATGGAAGTTGAAATGAATTTCAACTCCCATAATTTGCAAATTTCATTTTAAAATCAGGACTTTCTCATGTCAAGCAGAGCCCTGTCAAGAAAGAATGCCAGGATCCATGTTTTGATTTGCAAACCTTTTCAATGGGGGTTGCACAGCTGGTAGATTGTGCTTGCTGACTCCAGTACAATATGGATTTTATTGTCCTTGCATTATTAAAGTCAATGGGCTTAGAAGGGCATAACTCCATTTAGGATTGCATTGTAATTCATTAAGCACAAATAGAAAATACATATCATTAATCAGGATTTAATCAGATCTTCTGATGTTGATGGAGCTGTTTTCAGAACTGTAACATGCCTCTTGCATTTAAGAGAACTTTTCAAAAATTGCATTACCTGGGGAAGATAAATTTATATAAGCTCATTATCCTTCTTTTTCTCATTATTATAATTATTTTCATAGTCACAGTTTACAGTGGTACCAGATAAATTCTTGGGAGATAAATCAATTCACATGTATCATCTTTGGAAAGCTCTTTTGCACAAGTCACAGTGAAACAAATGAGAACTCTGCAGTGGGATTTGTGCAGGAGGACCTAATTGTAGTCAATTGAATATCACTGGCTTTGCATGTAGATGAGCAACCACATAGTGTTTAGAGCTGACATGCAAGCAGCAAAGAACAAGACAGTTTATTGGCCTATTTAGTCATGAATTTATTTCCAAAGTACAAGTTGTTGTTTAAATTTGTATTGTATGTGGATATGTGTGTGCCACTATGCATAACATCACATTCATCCTATGTGTAACTTCTTCGGGTTTAAGCTTCACAGAATACACATTCAGCTGCCTTGATGTTTTGTATAAAGTATACATCTGCTCTGAGTGTTACAGCTGAGTTGACAGCTCTGGCTGACTGTTCAGTGCTGAGTGAGAATAGTTCTTGGAAGGCTGCAATTCTGACAGCAGTAATCTGCATTCCCATTGTGCTGCCATGCACTGACACTCCATGCACCATGGGGAAAAAATGAAAATACAAGTAGCGCAACCATGTGCCATTATTTAAAACTTACTCCATAGAGAATTAACTGGCTTTTCCTGTTAGAAAAATGGCCCTCAAACTGCAATAATTTTATTTATTCATTTAGAAAAATTCTAAACTGCTTTTCCATTTAAAAGTGTACAAAACTGCATGCAATAAAATTAACATTAAAAATAAAACAAATGATAAAAGCATTCAAAAATGCAACAGTCTATAAAGCAGAAGAGACTCCCCAAAAGTCATAAAACAGCATAAATCATAAATCAACCAGGAAAACTTGGGGGGGAGGTGAAGGTTTTAACTTGAAACCTAAACTAAAACATTGGAGGCACCTCACAAATCTTTCAGGACTTTAGAGCTGGGGCACCACCACTGAAAAGGTGCATTCTCTCTCTCTCTCTCTTTCTCTCTCTCTCTCTCCTTCTCTCTGGTCACCATCCACTTCATCTCAGGTGACCAGGACACCTGGAGAAAGATGCCTGGTGTAGATCTCAAAATCCTGACAGTTTCAAGCAACTAACGTCCTTAGAAATACTTCTGAATATGTTAGGAGACACCTCAAAAATATAATGTTGACTGCCCTCTCTCCCATCCCATCTCCAGAGTTCTGAATTCCTTACCAACAGCTTTAAGATTGTCAGTTGTTTTTTCCATCCCAATGCACCCCAGTTTTCTCACACAAAATAGGACTTTAAATTGAGCACTATAGAATAATAGAATCACAGAGCTGGAAGGGGCCAGACAGGCCATCTAGTTCAACACCCCTGCTCAGTGTATCCCTCAGGCCTATTGAGAAAGAATGGGGAAAAGAGGAGGTACCAGTCTTTAGAAAAGTATTGTGTTGGTAATGATGATGGTTAGAAGATAGATTGTGGGGGTCACAAGGGAATTAGGAGGAGGATGGAGGGTTTAGTGTGAGGGATATGGTAATGAGATACAGGAGGAACTGAGAATGCCACGCCTGGCTGTAATGGACGTTAACAGTGGCAGGATGTGAACTACACAAAAGCTGGGATTTCACTGAGAGACACAGAGAGACTGTGTGATTTATGTAAGTATGGGAAGTTGAGGATATTTGCAAAAGGGCACAAGGCTGTCTGGGGACCACACACTAAGAATGCATTATGCATTTAAAACCAGTATCAATGCAAACTTTACTCAGGTGACAAGTTTCATTGACTTAAAAAAAAAAGAGCTACTCTAAGCCGCTTCTGATCCTGAAGATCCTGAAGATCCTGATCCTGCTATATGGGGAAAGGTAATCAATAAATATTTTAATAAAAGAAAATAAACTTTAGTTAGCCACCAGCCAAGCAGTATTCCTGCCAAATGGGCCCTTTTTTCTTTGACTATTTTCTATTCCAGGTCCTTAAACTTTACACAGAGGATATTTCAGAAATAAGTCCAAGCTCATGAACAGCAGCCACAGGTATTGTTAGGTAGGCGGCCGACCCAGTGAGCAGAAAACTCTCCAAGCACTGCTGTCTCTCTTCCTCAGGCCCACGCACACATTGGAACCTGAACGTTCCTGCTTCTTCTGAATGGAGCCCTACGTGCCTTACTGTCAATGGTGGCAGCTGCTCTTGAAAGCTTTTTATTAGTGAAGATCAATTGGCAAATAATGGCCCAGCCACTTTTCCTGCTTTCTGGACAAGACTGCTTCTGCTTAGGACAGTTCAAAGAAAGGAGCGTTTTCTGACTCAGCCTTGTGGCTGTGTGGGTGCTGGAGCACTTTCATGCACAAGAGAATTCATGCAGGTCTGCATACAAGCACAAATGGGTTCTCTGAGTAACATTTGCACCAGATAGAAATGGAAATGACTAGTTTCCTAAGAGAGCCACAGCACTATTTATTAGAGTGCGGCAGCAGAATCTGCAGAAGGCCCATGATGCAGTTCTACTGCCCTGCATGCTGCCTAGAAAGGAGCCCACCCAGGGACCATATATAAGTTACTCTGAGCTCCTTAGAGGAAGAGTGGAGTAGAAATGTAATAACCAAATAATTCATGGGTTTGTTGGGAAGCCAGCTGTGTGTATTACTCATTCAGATAGCACATCAGTGGACATGCGCATGATTTGTGTGAGAAAGTGTTCTTTTCTAGCAGAAGCAGTCCCTGCTATATCAGGGGGATTTGTTTTATGTATCAGTCCATCCATCATCCATTCCTTAACAATTTTTTGTGTGTTATGTATATATCAGATCTTATGTTCATTTTCTATAGAAGCCAAAGCACTGTACCTGTTGTCACAGACTTAGCTACTATAAGCATGGGGTGCTTCATATCAGCTCTGCCAGCCAGATGGACAGCTGCTGCCACTGGAAACCAAGACCATGCAGCTTTGTGGGCAGTTAACATGGATCTCCAATGCTTGAACGAGCCTATTTTTTATGCCTCTCTGCTTTTAGCTTTGTACATATAGCTAGTTACAAGACAAGATGGGAGGCAGACTCTGCTTCCTACAAGCAATGGTTGTTCTTGAAAGACAACTTTACCCTTTCCAATCATCCAGCCTTTCTAATATCCTTTGTGATTACTTTCCTGAGTTCAGTGGAACAATGCAACTACGCTATCAAGAAAGCCATAATATTAGTGAGTAGAATGATTATTAGAAGGACTAGGAAATTTCCTACATGTCAAATATAAATATTTGTTGATAAAAGAAAATCCTATTTCAGAAATGTTTCATTTATTGGGAAATAACTGTGTCATGCTGTATATTCTGTACAATCATGTATAAAGATATCTACTGTTGATGTGATCAGTGATATATGCTGAGCAGAAGATCATGGGATGGATTGTGGGAATGAACAGAACTTCTCCTTCCTCCAAATCATAAATGTGCACCTTGCTTCTTGGAAATTATTTTGCGAGTAAAAGTTTCTCCCAGAAAGACCACTGTTAAAATGCACAGCCTTTGGCAATTTCATTAGGTAAGAGTCCATATGTAGCCATTATACATTCAAAGTCATAGATTAAGAGTAGACTGTGCAGCAAAGACAGTCAACCACTACAAATATTTTGCTCACTGTATCTGTTCCAGTGCTAGTTCCACAACAAAGGCTGCAGTCCGATGTACTCTTGCCTCGGAGTAACCTCCACTAGGCACAGTGGGGCTTACTTCTGAGTAAGTTTTTCTAGAATCAGGCTGTAGGGATGCCTTCATATCTACATTCTCAAATAGCATTAGTATAACTCCATCACTCAAGCACTTCATTCACTCCTGAACCATTCAGACTTCCAGTTCAAGTGAAGACTAAACTTTACACTGAAATTAAGTATTTCTCAGCTGAAGATAAGCGACTGCTGTTTGAGGAGGTAGATGAGAATGTAGGAGATGGAATCTTTCTGAATACACTGGTTTCAAAAACAAATGAAAAAGCAACTTTATGATCTTCTCAGCTGGCAGCCACTGTTTTAAAAAGTGGTTCATATTTTCTGTGGCATTAATCTGCACATTTTGAACTAATGGAAGAGTTGTGTTTATCAAAAGAAAACGTGCTAAACTCATATATTTTTATATTTGTGGCGTGTTCCTATTAGTATACAGTAGTGACTGAGTATCTATGTAGCTGACTTGCAAGAGTGAAATATTCAGAGTAAATATGAAAATGCAGAAAATATTGTAATACAAAACATTCTAAAGATTTATTGAAAATAGTCTGCCAAAGATTGTTCTGTAAAGATCTGTAATGTGTAGTTTCTATCTTTTGCTATGGATGTCATTGTAGAGGTTCCACCACCCTGTTGTTTGCCCTCCTCTTTGGAAATTCACCTGTTCGTAAATTGAAGGGAGAAGATGGTCAACCATTTTGTTTTGCAATAGAGGGGAGCTTTTTTATGGCTGACAATAATTTGAAAAGAGTGAATTTCAATGTTTCTAGAGTCCCAGAGGGCAGTGTTGGAAGGAATCCAGAAGGTTGTTTTGTGATCCTGAGACAGGGTCAGATTAATGTTGTACGGTTGTCATTCTAGCCCTAATCCACCAAAGGGGAGGGTGTGATGCAGAGTCACCACTACAATAGCCTAGAAACCCTCATTACACCCAGATCAAGACACCTCAAAGCAAAATTGCAGCTTGCATATGCAGTACTGTGCTTATGAAAATCTAGCTCTGCATTTCCATTGGAGGAGGAAAACAGTCCAGGTCCACACTTCTACCAATAATTTGTTAAGTGGAGACAAGAGCGGCATTTCTCTGCAAGGGCTACTACACAAGGTTTGGTCACTAGAGCATTTGGCTGCAGTCCAAAGTATCAAGAGTCGAACACACATTTGGAACTTTCAGTGATATTTTTGGCTACAGCATTTCCCTCTGCTAAAGAGGCCAGCAATGATTCAGTCTGAAGAGCTGCTTGCTTCTTCAGCTGCTAGAACTGCTAAAGTAAAAGCTTAAAAGAAATAAAGAAACCTCCCCATAAATACCCAAACTCTGCAAGGATTTAAAGATTGTTGTTTTGATCATATAAACATTTGCATAATTTATTTCTATATTTCACATGTACAACCCGTCCTGATGCCTTGGGGTAAGTGTCAGTGGATTGAAAATATTGTGCTTAAGCTTAAACTAATTAAAACCAATTTAACTGATAAAAATAATAAATTTCTGATGCTGAACCTACTTAATCCCAACCAACAAAAACCAAACCAAACAAGAAAGTTCTTGTAATATCTGCACATCCATATTGCACACTCAAGTCATTTGCAAACCAAACTGTCACAATTCTTGGACAGGAAACCCTCTGAGTTGTCATTCTGTGTAGGAGCAAAAGATCTCTAATATAGAATTCTCAGAAGCTCTTCAAACCTACAGTTCTCAGAAGTCTTCAGGAGAAGCCATGAGAGGATAGAATTTCTAGAGCACACAATGCTTCCAAAGGAGTTCAGTCTTTAGTCCAGCTACAATGGCAATTAGTTTCATAGCTGTGAGTCCACAGCCACTGAATATCTCTCCATGCATCACTGCAGAATATGGGGTGTGGATTATAGGAACAGCTTTTATTAATGTCAACTTGTTAAGTGGTTGCTACACTGCTGACTTTAAGCAGAACATCAAATGTTGTGATCACATGGGAAAGCCTATAGATCAACTTTTTGTACGCACATAGGGCTCTGTGGAAACCTGCTGAGTGTGCAGAGGTTAGGGGGCAAAGCCTGCAGACATGATTCTGCTCTCTTTTACACACGTTCAATGTACTTGCAGTTGAATATGTGAACATTGCTATATGCATTGCTGTCTAAAAAGGTAGAGCTGGTATATTTGCCTATTAGAAGTAGTGTTACAGCAATCAGATGTGAACAGTCACCAGGCCATGGATTTCATGGAAATAACCTGGAAGAACTCTAAAGCCAAGGCCCCCCAATCTAGCATTCCAATACACACATGAAACCCCCCAAAACAGCTTTGCTTTTGCATGTTTAAATCAGCTTGTCCATGGAAAAATAATTGGAACCCCCAATTCAAATACAGATCAAATTAAACACTGAACTATGGGTAGTGGTGATTGTCCAGCAATGAAACGTGTTGGTAAAAATGCCAACCCAGATCCAAACAAATGGCGAAGTAGGATGTTAGAGGATGTTGACGTATACAAGCATGAAAATTGGTCAGTGTATAGATATTAGTTAAAACTTCTTACAACTCTAGAGCAGTGAAACCTGCTGGAGCAAACATGCCCAATTAAACCCACGCAACGTAGCTACTGTATACAGTAAAAGGAAGAGAGTAGATTCACAACATTAATTTTCACTGGAAACTGCATTGCTTGGTAGCCATTGGCTTTTCTTACTCATTGTGATTTTTAGACTTGTTTCTTTGACATAATCTTTTCAAACTTGGAACGTGCAACACTTCTGGCTCAGGTATTTTATTTCTGAGCAGAGCCATAGTTTCTTATTTAAAATAATAAAGGAACTTTATAAGAATTCACTGGTAGTAAAGACATTTGGGTTCCTAATCCACCAAAGCACTTGAGAGCTTGCTTTGCTTTAAGTTGGATCAGGGCCTACCAAATGCAATGTATAAAGTGTATTTTCTAAGTTTTAATGTTTGTGTTTTGTGACAAGATGCCCAAGCTGGTCAGTCTTTAAAAACAAAAACTAACGTAATAATACTGTGTATGTCAAGAAGCTGGACCTTAAATGAACATGATGTTCGCATAGCATTGTTGTTCTATCATGTGATTTTAAATGGTTAGCAAATTTTGTAGCCATGGGAACTACATGAAGATGAATTCCTAGTACTATGTACGGTCATCTCTATGTGTCCGCTAGAACCCAACCGCAGAGTCACAGGTCTGTGAAAAAGCTTCATGAAAGTTGGCTTGAAGAAAAAAAGAAGAAATTGGGTTTATGATCACTGTGCATTTTGTGAATTCAAATAGTTTTATTTTTACCAAAAACTGATAATCTTGATTCCAGTATATACAACTGCTGATTTAAAAAGAAAAAAGAAAAAAATGATATGTATATTATTTGGTTGGTTTACATCATCTTTGTTGAAATACATTACAATGGAAAAATGTTGCAAGGTGTGTCATACCAACGTACAAAAAAATAATAAATGACTTTTTTCCTGCATGCTTGCCTGAGGTATGTTGTGATTTGAATTGCCTTATGGAAAACAAAACAAAAAAAGAGGTTGTATGTTACTACATAACCCAGAAATGCTTGGACATTGTTTCATCACATTACATGTGTATTTGATGCTGTGTTTGTCAAAAATCGGACTAGTCGTCTATCATCTATGTATCTTGTGGGAGACCTTTTATCTTGTTAAACTGTACTATGTAAACTTCTCATTGCCTGAAGTAGTCAGAGTTGTATAACTCAGTGTCTCCAACTAATTGTTTCCTAATCTTTACACATTTCCTAACACTGAAATATAGATGTTTGTAAATTCTTCATTCATTTTGTCTCCGCTTATGTATTTCGAATCAGGCATTTGTCCCATGAAGGATGAAACAACCTTCCATCACATTTAGCAACTCTCTAGAGCATTTTTGTCTCTTCATAATATATGTCAGCCTGAGTTCCATTCAACTGAATCACATAGAATTACAAAAATGTTCAACTCACTTTTGTGGTCTGATCAAACATGCTTGTGTATAGTGTTCGTATTTCACTCCCTTTCCCTTGTACTCTCTGTGGTCTTTATTTTATTTATTTATTTATTCATTACTTCAATTTATATACCACCACTGCCCCACAAAGCAGGGCTCAGAGCAGTTCACAACAGTATAAAACAGACATAATCAGTATAGTTAAAACAGTATAAAAATGCAAAATATAAAAAACAAACAATTCACAACTTATAGCGGTGGATCTAGCATTAAGCCTCCCAAAATAAACTTAACCAGGAAAGGCCTGATGGAAAAGCCCAGCCTTACAGGCCATGCGGAACCTAGGGAGGTCCTGCAGGGCCCGGGTCTCACCTGAGAGGGCATTCCACCAGGACAGGGCTATGATTTAAAAAGCCTTCACCTTGGTGGATGCCAAATGTGTGACCCAAGAGCCCAGCACCACCAGTAGGCTGCAAGATGACGACCACAGCTGCTGAAGGAGGTCATAAAGGGAGAGGCGATCCCTCCGGTATGAAGGTCTTGTAGGGCTTTAAAAGTCAAAGCCAGCACCTTGAATTTGATTCGGAAACCAATAAACAGCCAGCAATAAACAGCAGCTGCTTTAAGACAAGCTGTATATGTGAAGACCAAGAAGTTCTGGTCAGAAGCCTGGCAGCTGCATATTGGACAACCGGAAGTCTCTTAAGCACCTTGAAAGGCAGCCCTGCATAGAGCAAATTGCAATAATCTATTCTGGAGGTGACTGTGGCATAAATCACTGTGGCCAAGTCCAGCCGAGACAGCTAGAGGGGCAGCGGATGGGCCTGGCATAGATAGAAAAGCGCCTGCCTCATGGCTGTGGACTCCTGCTTGTCCAAGGTAAGAGAGGCATCCACTCAGACCCCCAAACTCTTCACAGAATCTACCAATGAGAGCTGGATGCCATCCAAAGCTGGAAGCTGCAACCCTCCCCCCCCCCCGAGGCCTATTCGTACCCAGCCACGTGACTTCAGTCTTTGATGGAATAAGTTTCAACCAGCTCTGCCTCAATCATCCAACCATGGTGTCCAGGTACTGGGTCAGAGAAGAGAGAGCCATTTCTGGTTGTTTTTCCAACAGGAGGACGAGCTGGGTGTCATCAGCATACTGTTGGCAACCAACCCCAAACCTCCTGATGAGCTCTGCTAGAGGGCTCATATAGTTATTAAACAACATCAGGGACAAGACCGATCCCTGGGGTACCCCACAGACTGACTGCATCCCTGAAGTAATGAGGCAAGCCAAGGTAAGGCAGTGCCATGAATTCCATGGGAGGCCAAATGGTGGATCAAAATTGAATAGTCCACCATATCAAATGCTGTAGAAAGACCTAACAAGATCAGGAGTGCTGAAGCACCTTGATCCAACTGCAGCCGGTGGTTATCCAGAAGAGCTACAAGGGCTGTCTCTGTCCCAAAACAAAACCTGGGGATCTGGAAGCGCGTGTTTTGCAAGGAGCACATGCGTTGCAGGGAGCCTGTGCATTGCTTGTGAAGGACATACTAGTAATGATCAGTATAAAATGACTCACCTTTGTACAACAGTGATGTCCACTAGAGAAACTTGACAGTACTTGAGGATAGTAGATGAGTGTTCTGTATATTTTCGCTCAGGTATAACTGGCAAAAAGTAGCTTCCCAGAATTAACTTCAAAGAAATATAACTTTCTTGGTTGTCTGAAGTTTTCCTTTGGTGCTTTTGGCCTCAAGTTTCCTGTCCTATCAATAATCCCACAACTGCACTCCAATTAGGGTTGCCAGACCCCCGGTCAGGGTGGGGGTTACCCTGATTTTGGGGGCTCCAATCGGATGCCAGCCACCCTCAAACAGCCCCTCCCGCATTGACATCATCAGCATGATGACATCACCCAGAAGTGATGTCATCATGCTGGGCACATTGCGCATCAATGCTCTAGCATTTGGGCCAAAACAAAGATCCCAGGATGGACCCAGGAGCCCCCCACTGGAAGCTCAGTAAGATTTGGCAACCCTAGGTCCAGTAATCATGAAAACATGTAGGGGTGCTACTTCAGTGAAGAAGTTCTGGGAACCAAGGTTCAGCAGTGACCACAGGCCCAGTCCATCCTCGACTGGTCACAGTTAAATTAAGCAGAACGGTTTTATGTTAAACTTGTTCTGTGTACACAAAAAAGAGAAATGCTAGAGTATGGCTCCCTCACACAATTCAGAGGTAACTCTGGAATTCTGCACATATGAAGAGGTATTTATGGCGATCAGAGATGCTTACATTGGGGCAGGCCCCTCCGGGGAAAGGGAGGGACTTAAGGCTCCTGATGCACAGTTCCAGAGAGGTAAAAGATCTTGCAGCAGGCAGGGCCAAAGACATTTCCTTCCCAATAGCAGAGGTTTATTTTAGTTATTTAGTGTCATATATGCCTCTTTTTTTATTTGTTCAATGACCAGTGGGCCAAGAGATGCCACAAAATGGCTATGGTAATCATGAAAGCAACAGGAAAAAATCTGGGAGGTTCTAGCCACAGCAGCTCCCCCACACACCCACTTTCCTTTCCTGGCCAACTGGTTTTGGGAGAGATTCTGAGATGCCCTGAATACCACAGCATTGCCAGGCCCTTGGTCCTTTGTTGGTTCTTTCTCTACCTGCACTGCACAGAGGAACAGCTGACCAACAGTTAGATGAACAGTTGCAAAGGTGCCCCTAGCCATCAGCAGGGGATGAGGGGGTAGAGTTCCAGATCCAGCTTGGGAAACTTCTGGAGATTTGGGGATGGAGCCTGGGGAGGACAGGGACCTCAGTGGAGTACAATGTCACAGTCCACCCTCCAAAGCATCCATTTCCTCCAGGGGAACTGTTGTCTATATTCTGGAGATGAGCTGTAATTGTGCGGGATCCCCAGGTACCACCTGGAGGCTGGCAACCCTCAATAGATGGAATACCAGTGCCAAGCTCTCTAGCAAAGGGGAAGCAGGCAGGCACACAGACAGACATTCCTTTGAGGTTAGACCTCTGCCGCCTTCCTTTTAAGCGAGTTCCCATTGCGAAATTCCTGCGTGCACCTGTGAACCCAGGCAACACAGCCATGCGGCAAAAGGCAAATAGGAACTGGGTTTCCACACAGCGAGAGAGCTGTCATTGCCACGACCACAGCTGCACATTTCTCAGAACTGCGGTCCCAGAAATGGCTGCCAGGGCACTCATGCCCAGGTGCAAAGTCCCTTGGAGCAAGTGAGCAGTGCGTGGCTGTCCTGGCACACTGGAGAAGTATTTTAACAGGAGAAGGGAGGGTTCGCCTCACAATAGCCGGTCAACTGTCACCACTTGTTCCCTGCCCTATTTTCCATCTCCAGTACAGGCAGCATAAATGTTTCATCAGCAGAAAACCATCTCGTAGCTTAAAAAATATATGCCTACATCTCCTCTCCCCTCATCAGCGGGCTTGACTGTTAAGTCATTGCCATTCCAGAGCCTGCAAAAATTGGTGACATTTTGTGGTAACCATGGAAACCACCAGGGTGGAAAGTAAATTCCTTGAGAAAGGACATGTATGGTTAACTGCAACACAGACCCCACCCCACCCCCACTTATGGTTCCAATCTAGATGAAGGAAATTCTCGTTCCTATTAAGGAACGATCCCTCTGGAGGGTTTTAATCTCTCCCTGATCCCTCTGGAGGCTTCTAATCTCTCCCCAAATAAAATTAAGAGTCCATTTATCTTGATGTGTGTCCTTGTGTTCTTTAGGCTTGGTGTGGAGCAAGGCATATGCTGATTCACTGGAATGTATATGGTTTATTATGATGAAAGATGTAGAAAACCACAAAAATTCACATAAATGAGAGTCCCCCCACACACACACACATGGACACAGTTTTCTGCCTATTTACAATAGTTATATTCTCTCTCTCTCTCTCTCTCTCTCTCTCTCTCTCTCTCTCTCTCACACACACACACACACACACACACACACACACAGAGCTATAATCCCAGTCTCAAAGAACCCTGGGAACTGTTTTGTGGAGAGTCGTTGGGGGAGAGGAGTTAGCAGAAAAGTCTCAGCAATTCACACTAAACTACAATGCCCATGGTTAGGGGTGGAAGGAGAAGCCAATAAGAGCTATATCAAATAGACAGAAGATTGTGGTGTACATAGACCCACAGAGCATTCATTCAACTCACATATATAAGAGTGCATTAGACTTCCAAACACAAGTGATTTTTTTTCTCACATGAAAATTACATACAGGTTATTGGATTGGAATTACCAACAAAAGAGGAAAAAGGCAAAGGAGAGATCTACTTAAATAAATCTAGTCTGAATCCTACTCAGGTTTATTCAATAGGGCTTACTCCCAGGAAAGTGTTCTTAGGACCACAGGCGTCAACTACGGGGGGGCTCGAGGGCTTGAGCCACCCCCGAAATTTCCCGGGGGGGACTGAGCCCCCCCCCTGGGGAAATGGTGCGCCCTCCACCGCGCCTCCCTGGGCCCTTCCTAGGGTTGCTGCTGCCTCTCTCTCTCCCCCCCCCCGCCTGGCCACTCCATCCCTTCCTCCATCTGTCCAGGGGCCAGTTAAGCAAATGCCCAGCTGGCCCCTGGACAGATGGAGGGAGGGATGGAAGCAGGAGAGGTCGGGGGGGGAGGCAGAGGCGGCGGGAACATGGTCCCGGCAGGCGCGCTTGCTTCACGCACACGCACAGAAGAGCTCCCGCCCCCCCATGGATTTTGAAAACTTCACGCCCCTGCTTAGGACTGCACGATGAGTCTACTTTCCACCTCTTTGAAGGGACTGGACTCTGGAGCCATCAGCATCCTACAGAGGGGGAAGCTCCCTGCTCCCTTGTGCCTTGCAGCAACTACAGCAGTTTTGTCCCTGTCCCCTTGCCCAATCTGCAGAGTCTTGCATCTCCCCAGAGCTTTCTCTTTCTGGGTTGGATGAAGTGGAGAGTTTATTGGGCAAAGGGAGGTGCTCTGTGACCTCTCCAGGTGAACTGAAGAGGCAACCAGGACAGAGAGACTGCACCAGGGAGTTTTGAGGGAATTGTTGTCTGTGGAGCCACCATCAGTGGATGGCAAGGTTGGGCATTTTCAGGAGCTCCAGGCTGAGGAGAAGGGCCTTACAACATCCCAGTGTTTCCACAATGAACTCATCAGAGGAAACATGTGAGAATTCTCAGCTGCCATGCTCCACCTCTTCCAGGCAGAAGAAGCCCCACCCAAGTTGCCTTGCCCAGGAGCCCCTGCAGTCCTGGTGCTTCTCAACTGAAAAGTGAGCCAGCCCAAGTTAAATATATTGAGGCAATCTCAGACTTGCGAAAGTGGAAGAACAGGATTTCCACAAGCTTTGGAAATTATTTACACTGGGGGGGAGGGGGTATAGAACCGCTACTACATTTCTGTGACTGTAGCCCTGTTCAAAGGTTACAGTGGACACACAGTCCATGCATGGTGTACACTTTATGTTTCTTCACAGATGTGTTGAGTAATTCTTATGTCATATGCAACACATGTACAGGTGAACATGAGACTGAAACTGCAGGTATATTCAGGTACTGATCCCATATTTCATTGGCTGTTTCAAAGAGAGGTGTGCATGTACAGGCAGGATGTACATGCATTCACTGTAACATGAACAGGGCTAGTGAGTGACATCCCCAGTTACAAGGGATATGTCCCTGCATTGTATGCACACGCAAAGATGGTACCAATGCAAGTTTTTGGGGGGCGCTGTCTTTTATTTTTAACTTCTTTCTACAATAAGTGCTTCTTAATCCAATCCATGCTGGGGCATAAAGATAAAACTGTCATGCATCCTGCCAAAGATGTTACTGAAGGCTGAGTCTGCAGAACACCTAGTGACTTTAGTTACACTCCAGGGAAAATACCCTGCCAAAAGTGTACCGATGGGGAATAGCAAAACTGGAAGCAGCAACCAAGAACTTGTCTCTTCATTGAATGATTTAGTGCTTTTCTCAACATGCTTTGATGTACAATCTGTGGTACAGTAATTGAAGAAAAGATGGTACAATGTAAATCTTATTGAAACTGAAAGGTTCATACCTTCGATCTTGGAAAGGAGGAACTTGGATCATAGCTTCTGCCTAAGGTTCAGTGGGAGGCACTGAAATATTTAAGATGCTAATGATTATGAAAAGGTAAGTTTCCTTTTCAATGAATGACTCAGCAATGTCTTTGTAAGGAGCACAAAAGATGACAAAATAAAGGCTCATTATGTTTCAGATGATGCTTACCATGTAGAATCTAAACGCTAACCCAGTGTGCTCTAGTGTTACAAAAATTAGTGCTGTCTGTTAACAGAATGGTATACTTGTCAAGACTGGAGATTTGGAGGCAAAAAAAGAAATGACCAGGCAAGCACTTGAATCTGTAGACAAGCAGGCAAGTTAGGTGGGACAGGTTCAGACTGAGGGAGTCAAGTTAGAATTACAGGCTTTAAAAAGCCACCAGAGGAGTTATCTCAGTGCCGCCGCCCCCGCCGCCCCCCCCCCCTTGTGTCACCTAACCCTGCTGAACTGGTGGCTGCAGTTCCATCCACTGGCCACTGGCACTTGCTGGTGCTGAAGCCCAGCAAACCAGCCATTGCTTCCTCTGGTGATGCAGAGAATAAGGTGCCCTCTGGGAACTAATCAGCAACCACCTGCACAGCACTAATGACTCTTTGCCACAAATAATACAATGAATCATTCATGGCATTCTCTGCCATTTAAGATGAAACAAGCAAGGTCCCTCAAGGACTTATAGGAGGCATCTCACTTTGTCCTCCTCTATTCCTCTTTCCCTTCCCTGGGAGCCCCCGTATCCTCTCCCCCAGCCTCTCCTTGTTTCCTGCTTCCTTCTTCCCACCCACCAGTCAGCCTACCTTTATCTGCTCCCCTGTCTTTGGCTTTCCCTCATTTCCTCCCTCTGGCAGTCTCTCTCCAGGAAAACTGCACAGTGTTGGCCACTGGACTCTATGAGAGTCCTACAGAGTCAGTCACCAACAAATGTCCTTCAAGAAAAGGTTAGTCTTTATTGAGAAAGGTCTGTTGTGGTCATCTACACGTCCTGTGTTAGTAATGGCTGGAACAACCTCCCGGGCAGGGCAATTATACAGCGTTCAAAAGTGTCTTGCAACAGACCGCAATCAATCATATAAGTCATGTCAAAGATGCCCAAATACTGGCCCGAGGTTCTCATGGAAAAAGAAATGGGTTCTCATGGGAAGAAATAAAGCCAGACACAAAAGAAGACACATAGGCAGGCACCAACAGTCTCCCAAGGTCAGAGTTGAGCAGAGAGCGATAAGCAAGCCATGAGAAATATAACATAACATTCCACACACCTGATGTCACCAGGCAGCCAACACCACCTCCTGGGCAGGAGATGGCAGCATTAGCTGACACAGGTCTTGTGGAGAACCTGCAAGGACTTGCAGGGGCACCCCACTTTCCCATGTATCCCCCTCCCCATACATTTTGTTTCCCTCCTCCCAGCAGCCCCCATATCCTCACCTTTCTCTGCTTCCTTCTCTAATTCTCACCCACTAAGCAACCTGCCTTTTATCTTCCCCCCCCAACCATCTTCAGCTACATTTATTATATACCCTCTCTTTCTCCAGAATGGAGGCCTAAAGCAGGTTACATCATTTTCCTCTCCAGGGGTCATTTTGTAGAAAAAGAGGTACAGGAGCTCATTGGCATAACTCATTAGCATAACTTATTTGCATATGCTACACCACCTGAAATCACTAGAAGTATGTCAGAAGGCAAGAAAGAAAGGAGAGAGAGAGAGAGAGAAAGAAAGAGAGAGAGAGAGAGAGAGAGAGAGAGAGAAAGAAAGAAAGAAAGAAAGAAAGAAAGAAAGAAAGAAAGAAAGAAAGAAAGAAAGAAAGAAAGAAAGAAAGAAAGAAAGAAAGAAAGAAAGAAAGAAAGAGCTGGCAGAGAGGGGACAGCTACAAATCCAAGCCTCAGAAATACCACTATTCTGGGACGATAGCTTCAGTGGTGGCTGATGCCTTCAGAAGGCTGGTCGGAGGAACAAGGACCTTTGCAGGGGACGGGGTCATTTTGCTGCAGCTACAAGCAGGCATTCCCCCGCACGGGGGGGGGGGCGGACTGGCACCAACTCCCGGAGCTACGCTCCCCCGAGCTCCTGCTCGAAATGACCCCTGCTCCTCTCCTCCATTTTATCTTCATAACTGCCCTGTGAGGTAAGCTAGGCTGCGAATATGTAACTGACCCCAGGTCACCCAGAGAGCTTCCATGGCAGAGTGGGGATTCAAAATTTGGTTTCCCAGATCCTAGTCTGAATCTCCACCTCCCTACATTGGCTTTTGTGGAGTGGCTGCTGTGGAACAAAAGCAAGCAGTCAGGCCAGGGTGAGTTATGCAAGTTGTATGGTAGCAAGTTTTCTAGTGGCTGCTGGCAAGCCAGCCTCCAATGCTCCCTTGAATGCAAAGGCAGCCCTGGAAATTCTCTCCACCTTTTACTGACAGAAACCAAAGCTTGAAGGCTGGCAATACTGTTGTAGTAGCCTAGCAGCTCCTCAATAGCCGCTGAGAGGGCATTTGTTTCTTAAAGCTACAAGTACTGCTTTCATTATTTGAGGAAGGTTTAGCTTCCCAATGGTTTGGGGGGGTGGGGTGTTCAGATTTTTTCTGCAAACCTAGAGCTTATAACTAAAAAATGTGTCTTGTTAGTTCATGGTTCCTATCCCCAGATTTAAGTATCCACAGATTTGGCCAGGTTAAGAATTTGATATTTTGATGAGCAGGTGAATAATGGGAGAAACAGGGTGATTCTTGGAATATATACCATGGCTAATAAACATGTTGAGGACCATACTGAGCGTAAGAAATGAAAGCATCATTTGAAAAAAGAAGATGAGGGGCATCACAGTGCATTTAAGTATAACTGGGGGGAGTGGCATACCAGATGTTAATAGACTAACAATCCCAGCGTGGTGTTAATGCAGCTGCTTTTCACAGCTTCTGTATTTTAGAAGCACACATTTGGCAAACCAGGCCAACATCTATTAGATTAGATCAGGCGTACTGAAGCAGAAAAATAGGAAATGAAAGCAAAACAGCTGTACATTATGAATTATGTATTGATTTTATTTAAACAATCTTAATATTAATCATTTCTATTTATTATTTCAGCTGTACATTTTTATTGCACTACAAAGAAGTAATTTGCTGTGCTCTTTGAGTTCATATATGGCAATGGAACTCTAAAGAAAGAAGCCCCAATCTAGAGATAATCATATGCAAGAAAGTGTTGCTTGCTTACATACACAATGTATTGTATGTAACTACTAACCATGCACAAGGGAAAAGTTTACATATCAGGATGTGCATTCTGTTTAAATCAAGAAATGAATGGAAATATCCAGTTCCAACCAGTAGGAGAAAAGCAGACCTTTGGATCTACCCTTTTTGCCTAAAGTACAGCAGCATCCACTGTGTATGTGAAGGTACTCCACACACGAACACACATCCACTTTTCATGGATAAACTGAATGCCAGTTCCAGGGTATCACAAGTATGGACAAATTCATAATAGGGATGCCCCATCAAAAGCTGTCGTCTGCCGTTTGCCTTTTAACGGTCACACTGACATTGCATATCAAGCTGAGTAGAAAATGGGATTTCAGTCCAATAGGAAAAATTTACTACATGACTTTAGCTTTTTATACTGGAAGTAATTGCAAGGAACTCCCAAGTGCTTTGGTTGCCAATAATCCAAGCGTAGACCATGCACATATTTAAATCAGTACACTCAAACAATCACACAGGATGCTTCTGCATATACTTATTGTGAGACCTTCTGTATGCTGCTTCCTCACAAAGGACTCACAACAACCAGTGTTTGGGCTGCAAATTATCAGTGATCAGTAATGCTAAGTTGTATTTTCAGCTAGGAAACAGTGTTGGTTCTAAGGGCTCTTGGCTGATCTCTTGCTCTGAATTTTGAAACTTTGGGCTGTCTAATTATAAAAGGTTGCTGACCCCTGCCCTAGATCAACAGGCCTATAGACAGGCAACCAGATACAGAGTGGCAACATGCAGGTTGAAGTAGGTTGGTGGGAGTACAGTCCATGAGCCACACTTTCCAGACTGGAAGCTTTGCTCTTGACTTCAAATGGATTCCTTTTGCTGCAGCCAAAATCTGACAGCAAACCCGTTAACTAAAGTGCAGTGAACTGCAATGGGAGATTTTATAAAGCTAACTCTTGGGCATAATTAAAGAGGATCTTTTTCAGAGAAAAATAGTCCAAACATTAATCTCTGTGTATGTTTAATAATAAAACAAGAAAGTGATCACCACTCATCTTGTCTTCAGAACAGAACAGAGCAGAAGCCATTGTGCATTCTGCACACAGTAAATGCAGGAGGACATGAGAAAAGAAAGGGCATGGAAAGGTGTACTCCCATTGTAAACATTTGCGGAAAATTAATCTTGTAAAGGTATTGGGGTTTTGCAGTAAAGAACAAAAGAAAGGCATGGCTTGAAACTCAAAACACTGGAATATTTAAAAAAAATAATTTGTTGTGTAGGAAATGTAGTTTCTTATCTGATCCTGATTCTTTGTGAGCAATCTAATCATTATTCCACATATTATCTTGGTTTGCCATTGCTCAGCCCACAGGCAAAAGTGGTAAAAGATGTCACTTTTCTTATAAGTCATTCCTTACATATTATTATTTAGATGATTGCAGAAAGAATCTCCAATTAAATAAATCAGATGAGCCTTTTCAATATGTCTATATGGGCCCCAGGACAGCTGCATGCTATTTACGCACAGGTACAAATAAGTGCATACAGCCAACTCAGAGAACAGGATATATATCCCTTACGTTTCATACCATGGTAATAGTATATCAGACTGTCTGGATGCATCCTTTGTGTTCTGTGAGGTGCTGACAGTGTATTTGTTGTATCAGATGTGCAACCAGATAGTGTTGTGTATCCAGACCTGTCCATTCTCCTTTTGGCATGCATACATCTCTTTACCTAGTCTGAAGTAATTGTCCATAATTACCCCTTCTGTGCACTTTCGTTTCTCTAAAGGAAAAAAGAAGCAATGCCCTTTGTTTTTTTACCTTTCAAAAATAAAATATCTGTCTTGTCCCTTCTCTAGTGATCTCTCTCTGAAGTGTGACAGAACGTTTCTTGAACATTGCTCAGTAAAACAAAAACTGCTAGCGGGATTCAGCACAGATATGAATGGGACGCGTATCCTAACCGTACTACCTGTATCCTAACCATATTTCCCAACTGCATAGAAACTGGTATCAGCATTGTACCATGTTCTACAACACTGCACAGTTCAAGGGAAATAATTTCAGGTGGCTGAGGCATCCCGTAAGAACTTTTGCTTACGCCAGTCAATCCTTTTGTTACAGTTGTTGACTAGTGAAAGGCCTTTAACAAGGCAGTCCTAGTAGGATCCTGGTAAGAGAGGGTGGCAAAGAGGTTGCCAAGGTTGCCGGCATGCGTGAAAGTAAAACCAAATTACTGGAGGATTATGAGGGACCAAATGTGTCACTGAGTTCCTACTCAGTCTGTACCTTTTCTTCTTGAAAACCTGGTAGAAAGAAAAACTCACAACCTTCATGCTTATTACAATGCTGAAAATTTCTTAATGTTAGCAAGCTTTTCCTAAACTCACTCTTAAAGATGCTATGACCTCAAGAGCCCAGGCTATCCTGATCTTGTTAGATCTCAGAAGCAGTTAAGTGTGAGACTCCTACAGAGTCAATCACCAACAGATGTCCTTCAAGAAAAGGTAATCTTTATTGAGAAAAGGTCTGTTGTGGTCATCTACACGTCCTGTGTTAGTAATGGCTGGAACAATCCCCGGGCAGGGCAATTATACAGCATTCAAAAGGGTCTTGCAGCAGACTGCAACCAATCATATAAGTCATGTCAAAGGCACCCAGATACTGGCCCGAGGTTCTCATGGAAAAAGCGGGAAGAAATAAAGCCAGACACGAAAGAAGATACATAAGCAGGCACCAACAGTCTCCCAAGGTCAGAGCTGACCAGAGAGCGATAAGCAAGCCATGAGAAGTATAACATAACGTTCCCCACACTCGAGGTCACCAAGCAGCCGACACCACCTCTCGGACAGGAGATGGCAGTATTAGCTGACACTAAGCAGGGTTAGTCTTGGTTAGCATTTGGATGGGAGACCTCCCAAGGCTTACTACGTGAAAACAGTCATCCAGGCGGTATAGGGCTGATTTGAGAGGGGTTTTTTAAGTACACTTTAGCTAAAGAGAGGCAGAGGGTTTTGGGACTCGGCAACATTCAGGTAGTGTCACGCTCTGCACTACCATTCATCCCATTCCTGCTCCCTAGTACTCTATTGATCCTGGTCCCAGGAACCCAGCATAAAATATTCTGTTAACCAAGATAGCAACCTTGCCCCCATATACAGGCAGGCAATACCATTATGCCTGGATCCAATGGGACCATTGTCATGGGTGGCCATGGAGTGTGACTTTCTCACCTCCCCCATCCCACTGCTGCCCCAAATGACCCCTGCAAGGCTGCATCTGGGGCACAAGGGACACGCAGGACCAACATTTCAGGGATATTTTGGATAGCTGCAGAAGAAAGGAGACAGCTACACTCTGTGGGTAGAAACAATCAGCTGGATCCAAGGCAATGCCCTTCTGCTCTCTACAAGGGACAAACAGGGCAGTCCCTGTGCAGGAAAAAATGGACACAAATCTGATACTAAAAATAGCAATATTCAGAAACCAGTGGGAGAACATTTCCATTTACCAGGACTCTGTTTTTGACAATACCTTTCAACAAGAGAGCTTCAAAAGGAGATTCTAAAGTGAAACAGCTAAACTGGGATTTATTAAGAGGCTTTGCACTACCTCACCCCAGGGTGAACTGGGATTTGGAATTTTTGTTTTACTGTAACGATCTTAACAAAATCTGTGATTCCCAGCCCATTATCGGTATTAACTATCTTAGCATTACTAGACCCTGTATTTTTCCTGATTAGATTTACTTACATTCCAGTCTGTAACCTGCAATTCACGACCCCTCGATCCTGCTGTATCTTTTCCCCCCTTCAAACATCACAAGGATTCATTGACAGCATCAGAAGAAGTGGACTCTACTCAATGAAAGCTTATGCTAAAATAAAATTGTGTCAGTCTGTATGGTTCTACAAGACTCCTCCCTATTTTTGCTTCCTCTGAACTTCTCTGTGCATCTCAAAGGAAGTGGGGAAAGGGGTGGATCTCTGCCTGGGAAGGTCACCATAGTAGGAATCATTCCGAGTCTTGCTCTCCCAGAAGCCCAACTTTTGATGTTGAGAGTGGAGGGTATCAAAAGAGCATCAGTCTCTTCTGTGTTTTTTCAAGCTTTCCAGAAACAGTGCAAAGTTAAAATAATAAGGATGCCAACCTCCATGGGTGGCCTGGGGATCCCCCTGAATTACAGCTCATCTCCAGACTACACAGAGAAAATAGAGGTTTTGAGGGTGGACTATATGGCACTGTACCACACTGAGGTCTCTGTCCTCCCCAGGCTCCACTCTCAAATCTCCAGAAGTTTCCCAAACTGGAGGTGGCAACCCTACTCCCCTGTCCCCTACCAGCGGCTGGGGGGACCTGACAACTTTATTATGATATGATCAGCTTGGTAGGTCTTCCATTGGCTTTTATCCAATTAGGCCATTCTCCCCTGTCATGTTCAGCTATGTGGAGTAATTTAAAGCATCATTCTGCTGTTGTGTGCAGAACTTCCCTGTACCTCTTCAAGGACAGGTACCTGTCACTTCATGTTTGCTCACTGTTACCTGCCTTGAGTCCTTGATACAGGGAGAAGAATAAATCTCGATAAATAAATAACATTGTCTTCTCTACGACTGGATATGGAAGCAGTGTAGTTTAAAATCACCTGATGGACCTTGTAATTTGCAGCTGAAGGGCAAATCGCATTGCTCTGTAAATACCAAGGGCTTTCAAACTTCATTTCAGTTCACCTTTCTGAAAGGGCAGAAAATGAATTCCCAATACAATTAAATTAAAAGGTCAAGAAGAATAAAATCGCATTCTGCTAGCTGACCCAATTTAAACCAGGATTTGAAGTGTTAAAATTTGTACAAAGCTGCTCATCTCAACTGGTATCTTTCTGTAGATTTCATTCAACACCTAATGAAGAAATCAGAAGAATCTTTATTGATAGTGATGCTGGGATCTTCTTTTCTCAAACAAAATCAGAGGTTAAGGAATTGCTGAAGGTTTTCTTGTCAAAATCAAAATTGCCAAGGGACATGAAGTCATCATTCAAATGACAACAACACCCTCTAGTGGTCAGATGATTAGTCATACATTTCAGTATGGTAGTCAGCTGTCTAGATCTGGACAGCCCAGGCTAGCCCAATCTCATCAGATCTCAGAAGCTAAGCAGGGTCGACCCTTGTCAGTATTGGATGGGAGACCACCAAGGAATACCAGGGTTATTACTCAGAGGCAGGCAATGGCAAACCACCTCTGAATGTCTCTTGCCTTGAAAACCCTGTGGAGGTGCCATAAGTTGTCAGTGACTTGATGGCATCTTCATAAGCCCTTCCACTAGTCCTCATGAACTACATTCCCCACTATGCTCCTACGATGTGTTGTACAAATAATTAATATAATTCATGGATCATATTGAGCCAGGTTTATTTGTTCAGACTACAAACTGTATCAAGTTCAACCGCCTCTTACACTTGCTTAATGGCAATAAAGTGAGAAACCAACAGCACAGTCCTAAATACTGTAACATTCGTCTTCTAACCACACTGATTTCAATGGATACAAAGGGCTGTGAATATGTTTAGGATCATACTGCTAGTAGGGTTACCAACTGCCTGGAGAAAAAAAATGTCCTGTCTATTGAATAGAAGAAGAGTAGGTATTTATAACCTGCTTTTTTCTACCCTAAGGAGTCTCAAAGTGACTTACAATTGCCTTCCCTTCCTCTCCCTACAACAGGCACCTTGTGAGGTAGGTGGGGCTGAGTGGAGAGAACTGTGACCAGCTCAAGGTCACCCAGCTAGCTGCACATGGAGGAGTAGGGAATCAAACCTGGTTTTCCAGACTAGAGTCTGCCACTCTTAATCACTACACCATGCTGACTTCATGTGATGTTATTTACCTGGTAAGGTGACATTTTTCTCCAAACATGTGTGTAAGCCTAGTACTATCTCTCTTCTCTCTTATATATATTATATATAAAGCTGTTTTCAAAGCGGCAAGATTCCATGGGGTGCCAAAATCAGTTTGCTGCAAGAACTGCCACTCAAAACAGCGTCCTTGCCCATTGGCTGCATTCCCTCCCTGCGTTGCCTCACTCCCACCCACAGAGCATTGCACTTTGGGAGTTGTAGTTCTCTGCTGGCTTTACTGCAACCATAGCAAAGGGAATTAGAACTACAACTCCCAATTTGGGAGTCCCAAGAGGCGGTGGGCCAGGATGACTAATTAGCTGGTGTTACACGGGAAGCAGCTTTGCAATTGAAAGGGCTGGTGGGGAAACGAAAGGAAAACATCCAGCACAGCAGCTTGTGGTCAGTTCACTGTGCATGCCCATGAAAGGCTACCTACAGTTAAACTTCATGGGTCTTAAAGGTGCAGCTGGACTCAAACTTTGTTCTGGAAATCAGTTCAGTGCTGACTTGCAGCAAGTCTCTGGCTCCACCGCTCTGCACCAACCTCTGGGGATTTCTGTAGCTTTGGGAGACGAGAGAAGAGCTGCAGAGGATGGGGCTCAGGACAGGAGCAGGCATTTATTTGCTTTCAAAATCGACGACGGGGGAGAGCCCCTCTGCTAGCCCTTTTGCGGTGCCTACAAAATGGAAATAGGTGAGCTGGCCCCAGCTTTAGCCCTAATAATGTGTGTGTGTCTGTGTGTGTGCACACCCTGTTTACTCGGGAATAAGGAAGGAAGAGAGATGCATTCCAACACCCACTCAGTTAATAAATGCAATGGCCTCTACAAAGAGGCTCTGTTGGGGGGGGGGAGACAGCAAGGGTGCGGGGGGGGGGGGTAGCTGAGAGGAAGGGGGAAAGAAGTTGAGATGAAGAGAATTGCTTCCTTCCTTCTTTTTCTTCCTCTTGCTAGCGCCCGTTGCATTGTTGCCTGCAACGGGCCTTGCCCCTCAGTTAAAAATACATCTGATTCTTTTTTGGGGGGGGAGAGACACTTCAAATGTGGAATTCAAACTAATGCAAAGTGTTATGTGGAAATTGTTTTAATTGGACTAATACTTCTAAAAATGTAAAATATATAGCATGCACTTCCCTTACGTTGTTTACATTTAGAAAAATCCCAAAGGCAATGAAAACTGTTAAAGCACATAGGCAGCAACACTAAATACACTACATAGAGAGCAGGGGTCCGTTGGAGCAGGAGCGCAAAGGAGCGCAGCTCCGGGAGTGAGGAGCCCAGGGGGCGGGCACATGACCAAGCCCTGCACCCTCCTCAGCTTCCCCGAGCAGTGCAGAGGTGCAGCGCCCCGGGGAAAGCCCTGCTAGGGTCTTTATTGTTTTTAATGTTTTGTTTTAATATTGATAATTTTATCATTGTTCCTTTTATGACTGTGTGCTGCTTTTCCAGAGACTTGCTCAAGGTGGCATATAAATTTTCTAAGTATACCATTTTTTATCTGGGCACATGGCACATAAGTACTGGAGAAATTTCACCAACCCTTCAGCAGCTTCCCCCCCATCAGTTTGGTGTAGTGGTCAGGAGTTGGACTCTAATCTGGGAGAACCAGGTTTGATTCCCCACTCCTCCACATGCAGCTGCTGGTGTGACCTTGAGCTAGTCACAAGTTCTCTCAGAGCTGTTCTCTCATGAGCAGTTCTCAAAAGACCTCTCTCAGCCCCACCTACCTCACAGGGTGTCTTATTGTGGGGAGGGGAAGGGAAAGGGATGGGTGGTGCACATGTCCTGGGTATCTCAAGTCTACTTGAAACCTGGTGGTTTCAAGGGAGCAGGTAGAGAATGAGGGTGTGTGCTTTACGCTTATTTTTATTGCACAAAGTATTGGATGGGGAAGGGAATGGAGGAAGAGCAGGTCAGTTTCACTCACCTGTGGAGTGGAGCCTGAGGGGTGGGTGTTGCCTTCTGACACACTTTCAGTATGTCAGGGGGTGTGGCATATACAAATGAGTTATGCAAATGAGTTATACTAATGAGCTCCTGCACCTCTTTTTCTACGAAATGACCCCTGATAGAGAGTAAATTCCTCCGAACTCAATCAGATTTACTTCTGAGCATGTGCTGGATGTCATTGTCCCCTCATCGATTTCAACAGAATTTAACTGTCTTCCACAGAGTCACTGAGTCACCTCAGTTTCAGGGTCACTCTCCAGAGCATCACTTCATTTGCATTATTTGTTAATTACGTATCAGATCAGGGATTACAATATCTCTTCTACTACCATGCAAGAAGAGATCTATACATAAGAATTTTAGCTTTAGGTTTCACTTTACCTGCACAGCCAATCAGTGAATGCCTAACTCAAGTTTTAATTAGGATTATTATATGCAGGGCTATTTTTGGGCAGGAACACACAGGAACAGAATTCCGGCTGGCTTTCAAGTTGGCCACACCTACAGCCTTCCCCCCCCCCTGGGTTCCCCAGGCACCTCGCAAGCCGTGGGGCATCTGGGGAAGCCAAACTGATCCAGGGAGGGAAGACAGTTTAAACTGCCTTCCTTCCCTCGGGTTCCCCATGCACCCCGCAAGCTGCAGGGCACCTGGGGAACCCAATCCTGGGAGGGAGCTGCACTGCCAGGGGTGTGGCCTAATATGCTAATGAGTTTCTGCTGTTGGGGGTGGCCTATTATGCTAATGAGTTCCTGCTGGGCTTTTTCTACAAACCCCCCCCCGATTATATGCATTTGTAGTCCCCCCCCTTTCTCCCCAGGTTACAGATTAAAAAAATGTGCATATACAAATCTTAAGTATAATCACCTGAACAAACATTAATTACAATTTTGAAACTAGTTTCACAGGTAGTCCTGTTGGTCTGCGGCAGGAGAGCTAGATTCAAATCCAGAAGCACCTTCGAGACCAACAATATTCGGGGAGTATAAGCTTTGAAGAGTCAAGATAACTTTGACTCTCAGAAGCTCATACCCAAAAAATCTTGTTGGCCTCTAAGGTGGACTCAAATCTAACTTTGAAAATGACACTGAATATTTATTTGCAATGACACACATACACTATATTAATGTTAGGGAGTAAAAACAAATTTGTGAAATGGAAATTTCCACAGGCATTGGGAATTTCTCCCATCGCTGCTTTTATAATAATCATAATTTAAACCCAAAATGTTTATTTATAAATAACAACTGCATTAGAATTTTAGTTCAAACTGCAGTCCTAATTTAATTACGTTGTTAATTAATTCTACGTAATAAATTTGACATTATCAAAATCAATGGAATTTATTTCTAAGGAAATACATTCAGGATTGAATATTAATGTGAAATATCAAATGTTACCACTGTCCAACTGAACACTGTGGAGTTTTCCCAGGGTTAGGGTTAGGCACTATTCCCCCCAACTGATGTCATGGGTTCAGGATGGGGTTGCACTCTCCTGGAAGGAACTAGTTTGGAGTTGCTCTTGGACCCAGCCCTGATAAGCTGTGCTTGGTGGTGCTGGTGCACAAAATTTTAACAGGCAGCACAGGGATTTCTGCTTCAGCCCACAAGGCATTTTTCCTTCCACTGGGGGCACCTCCTTCTGGGAACCATAGAACTGGACCCCCTGGTCCAACATTTTTGAAACTTGGGCCGGGGAGGGGGGGTTTGAGGAGAGGCACCAGCAACTATGCTGCAAATTTGGTGCCTCTACCTAAAAAATAACCCCCCCAGGGCCCCAGATACCCTCAGATCGATTCTCCATTATAGCCTATGGGGCCCACTGACTATAATGGTCCCCATAGGTTACAATGGAGCCCAGGGGAAAACTTTTTTTTTTGCACACCCCTATTATGCTTTTCCGTATGATTTGTAAGCTGCCTTGAGTCACAGGGAAAAGGGGGATATAAATACTTGAATAAATAAGTAGTTTGGCCAGGTTGATAACCTTTAAGCAACTTCCTGTTTGTTAGGTTAGGCACGGTTCTGACAGTGATTGTTCCTCCGTTATACTTGACCTGTAATGCTGGTTGTCATATTTCACTACAAAACACAAAATAGACTCCATGAGTCCCCCCCCCCCCCCAAAAAAAGTGCTAGTATGTTTTCTATGGCTCAGCACAGAGCGATGGTCCAAGGCCAGGTCTACCAGTATAGTGGACTGGGGTGGGTAGACCGGTTCTCTGGAGGACAGGTCTACCAACATAGTGGAAAGGGGTGGGTAGACCACTCTTTAAAAAGCCATCTATGGGCCCTATGGTCCTTGCCCTCACAGACGAACTCGGGAGACACCTGGATCGCGGTGGGTCGGAGCTGCTGTTGCTCCTGGACCTAACAGCAGCATTCAACACAGTTATGACCTTTTGACCCACTGCCTAACTGACGTAGGAATACAGGGGACTGGTTTACAATGGCTGTCCTCCTTCCTCCATGGTCGGGGACAAAGGGTGGCACTTGGGAAAGGATGTCTCCATGGTACTCGCTACACAAGACATTGCTATATTCCAACAAATCATACATTGGAAGATCCAGTCATGGATCTCTAACAGCCTCATGTGATGTGGGCTTTAGTAATCCACTAATGAGAAATATCTAATTTCCAAGCCTTTGTAGCATCACAGAGAGACGGCCTGACTTGCCTAAATGTGAAGAGGGGAAGTTGCTTTATGATCGGTGAAAGGGCCAGCCAGTTAGCCTGGTACAAACAGGAACAAAGCATTCCCAAAGCAAGTCTTTTGAAGATGGCTTCGAAGCCTCAGGGTGGACTCAAATGGTGTGGGTAGATTATCAGCCAGCACATTTCTGGGACCAGGCTTGATCACTTCTTAGGACTGCTAACTCTTCAATCATCCTCTGTATTTTCTGCATTTAGGAACAGTTTGATACATAGAAATTAACAGAAGCTTTTCACAGCATGCAGATTAATGTTATCACCAGCTAATGTCTACTCACTGTAGAAGGGTCAGCTACAGAGAATGGCTGAAAAACTTGCAAATGTAGAACCTTTTCCTGTTTTTTGGCTGAAGGAGAACAAAACTGTGGGGTAGGGTGGGGACAAGATTCAGGAGTCAATTTAATTTACCTTTTACCTAAATTACAAAAAAATATATATGTTAAAAGCATGTACTCTTTTTTCTTTTAATTCATAAGCAGAGGTAATAGGCTATTGAGAAGGATAAGGGCTTTAGGCCATACCTGCAGTCCAAAATATGGCAAGTATTCCTCAAAAACAATGCTCCCAGCTAATCATTCTCAAAGTCATAAGCACCAGGTGAAAACATTTTATTTTTCCTGGATATTTTGTAATTAATGTCTCCCCATGCACCCACAAGCTTCTCGCAATAAATTTATGATCTATTCCATATTTTCTGGGGCATATTCCCTACTAAACCTTTAAGAGTAGCCTTTTAAGAAGACTAAGTAGTGCTTTCTTCCAAGAAAAGGTAAAGGTTTCCCTTGCTCAAAAGCCAGTCAAATCCAACTCTAGGGGGCGGTGCTCATCTCCGTTTCCAAGCCAAAGAGCCAGCGCTGTCCGAAGATTTTTCTGTGGTCATGTGGCCAGCATGACTAAATGCTGAGGCGCACGAAACGCTGTTACCTTCCCACTGAAACATCACCTACTTATCTACTTGCAGTTTCTTGCTTTCGAACTGCTAAGTTGGCAGGAGCTGGGGCCAGAGATGGGAGCTCACTCTGTCACGTGGCACTAGGCTCTCAAACTGCTGAGCTACCAATCTTCCAGTCTGCAACTCAACGTCTTAACCTCTGAGCCACCGCAGCCCTTTTCTTCTGCAATTTTTGAATGCCCAAAGGCAGGCTGTTCCTTTCTGATGTTAGATTCCAATCTATTTATTTTTAAAACATCTGGATATTCCCCTCCAATTTCTTTCATCAATATTAAGTGTAATGTATATACGCCTCTATACCTTTAAAGAGCCAGTTTGGTGTAGTGGTTAGGAGTGTGGACTCTAATCTGGGAGAGCCAAGTTTGATCCCCCACTCCTCCATATGCAGCTACTGGTGTGACCTTGGGTCCAATGCTCCCTCTAAGCTGTGGAGTCCTGTGAGCAAAAATTCTGCTTTGTGAGCTACTGGCAGTAAAGTTGTGAGCAAGCCATTTGGCTACTGCATAGATTAGTTTGCTCTGGAGCCATCCTTCCTGACCTAAGACAAAAATGTGTGAGCTGGAAACTAAAAAACTGTGAGGTAGCTCACACTAACTCAGCTTAGAGGGAACACTGGGTCCGTTACAAGTTGTTTCAGAGGCGTTCTTGAAAGAGCAGTTCTCTCAGAGCTCTCTCAGCCCCGCCTACCTCACAGGGTGTCTGTTGTGGGGAGGGGAAGGGAAAGGAGATTGTAAGCCACTCTGAGACTCCTTTGGGTAGTGAAGGGCAGGGTATAAATCCAATCTCTTCTCTTCTTCTTCTTTAACTCAGCCTCAAGAACTAGTTTCTGCCCCCCCCCCCCCCCACCTTCAAGAGACAGGCAGGCAGATGCGTAAGCAGCAGTTAATGGGAGCTAGAAAACAGCTGGGACTGAGTCCATGGGGGCCACGCTTAAGGATGTTGAAGAGAACGGGAGTAAAGGAAAGTTGCCGGGTTGCTGAGATGCCTGGAGAGGGGTGAGATGGTGGTGAACTAGAAGGACAATAAGAGGGAAGCTGGGGCAGGATGGTGCAGTGGGATGGTATTTGCAGAGGGATGGTTAAAAAAATATTAGGGGAAATGCAGCGGTGGGGTGGGGTGGGGTGGGGTGGGGTGGGGTGGGGGGAGAACACACGTGACAAAGAAAAAGAGGGAGAGGTAGTAAAGCATGCTTTACCTTATTCTGTTGCCCTGATGACGTAGTGGTAGTGGAGGTCAATCCAGAAGATAAACTGAGCCCATTTTGTGGCTGAAATCCCAGTTTCTAGATAACTAAAATGCTGTTTGTTTTAGGGCAGTCCTGTGGCAATTTCAAAATAAATTAACTTTATCAGCTAGTTTTGTGTTTCATAGAAATCATTTAAGAACATAAGAAAAGCCATGTTGGATTAAGCCAATGGCCCATCCAGTCCAATATTCTGTGTCAAACAGTGGCCAAACCCAGGTGCCATCAGGATATCCACCAGTGGGGCCAGAACATCAGAAGCCCTCCCACTGTTGCCCCCCCCCAAAGCACCATGCATACAGAAAGCATCATTGCCCCAGAAATAGTGTTCCATCTATACTTTGTGGCTAATAGCCACTGATGGACCTCTGCTTCATATCTTTATCCATCCCCCTCTTGAAGCTGATTTATACAGGGGCATTACGATACTGGCTGTTTTGTTTTCAACCCCCTTCCTAATAATCCGAAACACAGCATTTACATTTTTTATTGCAGTCGCATACTGAGTTGACATCTTCAGTGAGTTATCCACCACAACTCTAAGGTCTCTCTCCCCGTCAGTAACCACCAGTTTAGACTCCACCAACATATATTTATAGTTAGGCTTTTTGGCTCCAGTGTGTATTCCTTTGCACTTACCCACGCTGAATCTCATTTGCCATATTGACACCCCCCAGCCAGCCTTGACAGATTCTTCTGGAGCTCCTCACAGGCTTCCCTGCATCTCACAGCCCTGAACAACTTAGTGTCATCTACAAACTTAGCCATTTCACTGCTTACTCCTAACTCCAAATCATTAATGAACACGTTAAAAAGCACCCGACCTAGTACCAAGCCCTGCAGTACCCCACTGCTTACCACCTTCCACTGTGAAAACTGCCCATTTACATTAACTCTGTTTCCTGTTAATTAACCAGTTTTTAATTTACAAGAGGACTTCTCTTATCCCATGAGTGCTGAGTTTACTTAGGAGCCTTAGATGAGGAACTTTATCAAAAGCTTTCTGAAAATCTAAGTAAACAACATCTACTGGGTCACCCTTGTCCAAATGTTTGTTTATCCCCTCAAAGAACTCTAAATGGTTAGTGAGACAAGATCTTCCCTTATAGCAGGGGTGGGCAAATTGCGGCCCGCGGGCCACATGCGGCCCGCAACAGTTTTTTGCGGCCCGCCAAGACAGTCGGTCACATGGTTTCAGTCAGGCCTCCGTTGGGCCCAGAGTGCAGAGAAGCGGCACTCCGGGAATGAAGTGTCCAGGGGGCGGGCACATTACCAAGCCCCATCCCCTGCTCCCAGCAGCCCTATTGGGTGATGAGGAGGCAGAAGAAGGAAGGTAAGTTACCTTCCTTCCCCCATCCTCCTCTTCCTGGGGCTGCAGCGCTCCAGGGAAGCCCTGCCCGCCCCCACCCTCGCCTTCCCCGGGCCGCGCCAAAGCACAGTGCTCTGGGGAAGCCTTGCCCTCTGTCTCTCTCTCTCTCTGTCTGTCCCTATGTTCCCCTGTGTGTCTCTCTCTGTCCCTCTGAGTCTGTCTCTGTTTGTCTGTCTCTGTGTGTGTGTCTTCCTCTCTCTCTCTGAGATAGGGTACATTTGTCTCATTAAACTGATTCCAAAATTAAATGTGCCTGCAGCTATAGATGATATGAAATTAGCACAATAAATAAATTGAATAAAACTACCACTATTTTATTTAATTTATATTTATTGATTTTTATGATACAATTTATACCTTTTCTGAAATGCAAAGTTAACTAATGAATGCAATCATTTTAAAAGGTGCGGCCCTCCGCTAACCTCCGCTCCCACAAAGTGGCCCCCAAGCCAAAACAATTGCCCACCCCTGCCTTATAGAATCCATGCTGATTTTTCCTCAATAGCTTTTGTTCATCAATGTGCCTACTAATTCTATCTTTAGAATCCACTAAGTTACTCAGTATTAATGTTTGAATGACCAGCCTGTAATTTTCAGATCTGCTCTGGAACCTTTTTTCTAAGATGGAGGTTGTATTAGCTACCTTCCAATCCTTGGCAAAAGCTGATTGTGACGATTAGTACAGTCCATGGACATTTGCTTACAGGTTTGTTGGGGCTCAGATTTTTGCCCTTATAATTAACTCCAGAAAGAGAGCAATTTGCTCTCTTGGACGTGTTACAAATATAGATTAAAAAAAATCTCTTTATGTCTTCTGTAACATTTTCCCTTTATTGTCACAAACACTGACCTATATGACAAGGAGAGCTTTAACTCTTGAGAGTTTATACCCTGAAAATGTTGTTGACCTCTGAAGTGCTCCTAGACTCAAATCTAGCTCTTCTGAACATTTCTTGTGGCAGAAATCAGAGATTACCTCAGCTAATCAAGGTGTTTGCTTTTTAAGATGAACTGTCTTGCAAAAGGATGCCTCACTTTACATTCTGACTAATTTTAACTAACCAGTGATTTCTTTGTGAGACAGAGTCTAATGCATGTGGCTTCTTCCACTGGCCTTTTGACATCTGTTCTCTGGGTCTAAACATGAAGGGGGGGACGACTTTAGCTGCCCCTTTCTACTATATGGGTGCTGACGTAACAGCTATATCTGGTAGAGGTAAACTATAATCCTACACAGTTAGCTGGGAGTAAACTTGAACAAAATTGGACTTAACTTCTGAATGCACAAGATATGCACAAAAGCACTATGCAAGTTTGCTTGTTTGATATGTACTAAATCTCACTTTCTACTATCCTGGGTAAAACATACATAGAATTAGCTAAGCCCATTTGAAGGGGTTCTAAAGCTTTCCCCGGCTGTTTCGCCAGCTGCTAACCCTCTTTTGAGCCCGTCCTTGGCAAACATTTACAGCTTTGTTGCTACAGTTGCCAACCTCCAGGTGGAGCCTGCCATTATAACTTATCTCCGCCCAACGGCGATCAGTTCCCCTGGAGAAAATGGCTGTTTCGGGGAGTGGAGTCTATGGCATTATCCTGCAGGGGTCCCCCTCCCCTCCTCAAATCCCAGCCTTCTCCAGGCTCCACGCCCAAATCTCCAAGAAATGCCCAACCCGGAGCTGGCATCATCCCTGTGTCCTCCTGCACAACGACGGGCTGCACAACGACGCTGTCTGTCCTAAACACGCTCAAAAGGCAGGAAGCTACTTTTGGGCTCCGCTTCTCCGTAGGGCTTGCTGCTCCCGAAGTTCTGAGCGAAGGTACTGAAGGCTCCGATTCTCACAGAAGGAGGCGGCACGAACTGTGATATCCTCAGCCACGGAACGCCGGGACAAAAAGCGGCGGCGGCGGCGGCGGCGGGTGTGGGTGGGGGAAGAGTTCGTCTTTCCCGCCTCCTGCCTGGGGGAGTGGCCTGTAGGAGGCAACAGATCGAGGCACATCCTGTGAAGCAGGAAGGAGGAACTTCGCCTGGCTGTTTGGTTCCCGGCGGCGGCGCTGCTGCCGCGATGGCTGACGGAGGGCAGCCCCCGCCGGCACTGCCAACGGAGACTTCGGGCACCCGCTGGACCGCTGGGATCTCTGCCCGTTACTTTTGTACGGCCGGACGTGGGATGGAGCCCTTCCTGATCAAGGAGGTGCAGGCTAGGCTGGGCGCCACGCAGGTGAGAAGACCCATCTCCTCTGCCCCCAATACATTGTCCCCGGACTTCATGCAAAGGACAACTGTATCCTTGCCCTACATCTGCCCAGCCTCCTTACCTCGTGGTAGGAGGATGCAGACGGCCAAATAACCTGGAGCGAGTTTACTCCGCCCGGGGGCGGTTTGTTCATCTGGATAGGTGTGTGTCTCAGAAAGTCGTTCTAAATAGCTGAAATCATACTTTGGGTAACTCATTTGTGCTCAGCACTTGTGGGGTTCCTCATCTCAGATGAGAAGGCACACTTGGTATGTTTGCATTCCCTAGGGATGTTCAGGTTCCAGAGCTAAGCACTGGGTTAACTTTTTTTCCCATGGCAAGTTTCCTTTGAACTTAAAAGTTGTATAATAAGTATGCAAGCATTACACAGGTTAAGTATTACATAACTTTACTGACTTGTTTGCTGCTGCACTTGTTGAATTCTGTATGTCCTGCTAAAAATTCTGGAGGACACATCTCTCTCTGTCACTGGACTAGTGTTAATCCTAAACAAGAGTAGGCAGGGACAAGGATCATGTGGTTATGGGGGAGAATCTGGTCCTGCCTTTTGTTTTCAAATGGATGTGTAAGGTCTATTGCTGCAGATCTAATCAATTTCTGTCTGCTGTGTACAGAGAACACTGAAGTAGATCACTCCTTGCGTCATTCTCAGAGTCCCAGGTTAGAGTCTCTACTGTCATTTCCAAAAATGTTATAAGGCATTCTGAGTGTGCCACAGTTATTTAAGAATGTTAAAGGCAGGCAGCCTGCACTGATTCATTTTGAGAACATGGTGACAGAAACAAAAGTATTTATGCAGAATCCTCTGATTTGTTATGAGATCCTCCCCACTCTCAAAGGCTTTCTCTTTAGCTTCAGCAGAAGGGTGTTTGAGCTTTTCCTTTTGTGATGTTGGCGTGACATAGTAGATACCTCCAAGCTTTGAATAAAAATACAATTTGAAGGTTTTGTAACAACCTATTTTGCTGCTAGCAAAGGTTTTTTGTTTTTACTATGAGGTATGCCATGGTTCTATAGGTATAATCAGTTCCAGAAAATGTATTCATTCTTTATTGCTACGATCATTTGACCAGAAAAAACAGAAAATGTATTTTTCAGATTTATTATATCAGTAGTGTATGTTCTTTGTCAAGGTGGAATATGTATTGGGGAAAGTCTTCTTTACCACCAGTGCTGAGCTGTGTACCCTGAAGAAGCTGAAATCTGCTGAGCGGTTGTTTTTACTGCTGAATAAATATCCTCCGCTTTCCATCTCTAAAAATAAAGGTATTGTATTTACTACGGTCTTCTTAGCCGTTCGTGGCTGGTCTTCATTCTGTGGCAAGAATGACTGTCCTGCACCCTTTTTTGTTAAAAGTATGATGCAGTTTGGGGGTTGGATGTGGGTACTCCAAGTTCAGGACCTTACAAAGCTCGCTGAGAGGCCTTGTAAAATTAAGTTTCTCAGCCTGATATACTGACTCTGTGATTACAAAGTGCTTCTCTCCGCTTCTTGAAACAAATTAATCCAGTGCAAGGGACTTCGAATAGCAAGTCCACACAACCTTTCTCAAAGCTGCTTATGTTCCTCTTTGAATAAAAATTGTGTGGAAAGTCGTACAAAAGTCTCTTTCCCCTTAGAACTGCTGATAGTTGAGGAATTATGCTAGCGCAGTGGTTCAGGACGCAGCTGAGCTTGTGTAGACATAGGGCTCTTGGAGGCTGGGGTGACACATCACAGCTTTAATGCCACACTTCATCATTCTGTATCGGATGGGTGGAAGGTCCAGGTGGTCATAAAATAAATCACTCTGATATGCTCACAAAGACCATTTTTATGGATTGATCTGCTCCATTCGAAAAGCAGTTCTCTGACTGCTTTCGAACACTGTTTACTTGATCAAAAATTAAATGTTTTAGTCAAATAGTAATTACTGAAATTCAGCTGTTCTCTAAAAAGCTGAAAACTTGATCACCAAGTAATAGCACTAACCTTTCTAGCCCAGTGCTGTCCACTGTGACTTACAGCAGCTCTCCAGGGTGTCAAGCAGAGAGATTTTTCCCAGCAGCTGCTACATGAGATCCTTTTTTGAGTTGCTGGGACCTTTGGCATGCAAAGCATGGTCTACTACCAAGCCATCATGGCCCTTCTTTAATAGCTTATTGGCCTCTTAAAATTAACAGCACAAATTACATAGGGATGAGTTCCAATGGCTTTGATGGGACTTGGTTGCAAGTCAGCATGCATAGAATTGCAGCTTACACTTCCTCATAAGTTTCTCTTCTCCTGGTTTTACCTTAAGCTCTGAGTCATACTTGCAAATTTGCCATGTCTTTGAAGTACAAAGGCAGTGACTAAGACTCAAGAGTGGTCATGCAAAAAATCTATCCTTTCCCCCCATCAGCATGGTCATTACCAGTCCCAAGAAATGGTGAATTCTGCTACAGAACTGCTGTGCAAGGTTTCTTGTATGTGATTACAAATTGTGAGTACATGTTAAAGCCTTAACTGATTGAATTAAGAATGTGCTCCTGTTTTAGGAAGAGTGATCCATGACATTCAGAAACTTATAAATGAAGGTTCCAGGAACTGGATGGATATTATTACTTTTTGGAAAAGTCTTCATGGTCAAGAAGTGAAACCAGAAAATGCAAGTCAGGTATATCCAGATTTCCAAAAAAGGAAATCAGAAGAAGAGGGCAGTACAAACAACAAAAGACAGAAGAGAGAGCAACTATTGGAGACTATTTCTGCTGAAAGTGAAGTGGAAAACCAAGAGAGATGTGACATATCAGAAGCTGATATAGACAATGTCTTGTCTGAAAGCAAATTATTTCTAGAGAAGACTTATGAAGGTATCCAAGAAAAGTGCGCTGAGGGCAGTAGCAGCTTCAGCTTCCGAGTGTCTTGCCGCTGTAGTGGAGCACTTGCTAAAGTATTTCCTGCACAGGTATTCCAAAAAGTTGCTATTTCAGAATTCCAGAAAAGGTATTAGATTTGTGAAAGTTGAAATAACATCTGATAATCAAATATCAGTGCATTAAGCACCAGACAAGGATCTCTAATATAAGTTTGATACCACAAAGCAGGCATGATAAATGTCTGTGTAGACTTCATTGTTTAAATATACTCCTGGTTCACACTGACCAATCCTTCATGCAGTTGTGTGCCAGAAGCCATTTCTGTGATCACAGCTGCTGGCATAAGCGAAGGATCAATCGTGGAGCTGACTGCCAGCTTACCCAGAGACTTAGGTGCACCCACACACATTGTTGCTACAGTTGCCCTGTATCATTCACAGCTGTGTGTAGCTATTAGCAGGATGAATAAGCCATTTCAGGAAGCAGATGCTGAAGTCTCTGTAGATTGCCTATTATGCAATTGGTCTTATGTCTAGGAAGCTTTTCTGACATGTAACCCAAATTCTGCCTTACTGTCTTTTAAGCCAGTTGCTTCATGGTCTGTCCTTAGCTAGTCAGTTCGCTCTCTGTCTCTCATTGTTCTGACTTAAAAACTATTAATATGTCCACTTCCTTCCCCTTTTCAGCCTGAGTAACAGGAGTTTTTAAAAAACCAGAATAAAAAAAGTGGACACAGAGTTAGAGATTGCTGGAACTGCTTTTAGCTTCCTCTGTATCCTTTTCAATTTGTTAGTGGCCTCCTTCATTACATAAATTTCTTTACAAAAACAAACAAAAAGATGTTGGGCTCAGATGTGTGTGGAAACTTTGATCTTGAAGCTTTGTGCTTGGATCCTCAAGCCTATCCTCATCATCCCTGGAGTATGTGAGATCCCTATAAAGTCTCAGTTATGAAGGAAATGTATTTTGTACCTGCTCAGGAGTACTTTTCACCCATTGCTGAATCATATGCTCCAATGTTAACCCAAATTACATCTTGTCTTTCATTAAATGGGATGGCCAAAAGGAAATACATAATTTATAAGTTTACAATGTTAATCTGCAGGATTTGAGGACTAAATTTGTGCTCTGTGAAAATGTTGAAAGGAGGGTTCCATAATCAGAACCATCTATGATCACAGGGCAGTGAATTGTTAAGCCATATACAGGATGGAACTGGTGGTTCCACCTCTGTAAAGTAGGTAGATTTAGATGGGAATTATAAGAATTGGTACTGTGAAGGAAACCTGCTTCTTCTGCTTTTCTTTGACAGTTGTGTGTGTGTGTGTGTGCATGCATGCATGCATGACTGGAAATCATGGTTGACTTCTGGAGACTCCTGGTGGGGCTTGGATGGTTCAGAGAGGTGGCTTGCTATTGCCTGCCTCTGCATCCTGGCCCTGGTATTGCTTGGAGGTTTCCCTTCCAAGTACTGGCCAAGGTTGGCCCTGCTTAGCTTCCAAGATCTGATGAGATTGGGCTTGCCTGGGCTATCGAGGTCAGGGCTCTGAGAAGGAAACTTTCTATACAAGACATATAAAATGATAGTGTGCAGTAAGGAGCCCTGGCCTAAACCAGAGCTGATTTTGAGGCTTTCAGATAAATCTCAACTTGGACCTGCAAAATAGCGTCTCCCTGATAAATTGCCAAAGCACAGTGCTGAATAGAACCTGCCTTATTTTCTGTAAAACTAGAGCTAAGAGCTGCTGGTTAATAGATTCCAATCTCGTGCACATCCACTTCGAAGTTCCTCTGAAATTAGCGGGCCATTTCTGCATAACTTTCATTGACCAACTAAGTAAGGGCAATCAGAATCAGTGAGGCTGAAAATTAAGCGTGCTTGTTTTCTTTGTTTACCTGAGAATGAAAAATTAAAAATATGCTAAGAATGAATGACAGTTTTATAAGCAAAAGCTAACTTACATTTCTTCAATATCTTCAAAAATTCCCATATTTTTGATTCTTCAGCAATACTGTAGATACCAGTTAGATCAATTTGTATATGTAGCCAGATTTAGATAAATCATTAGTACTTTATAGTCTAAATAGTAACAGATAGCTCTGAAAACAAAATTCATTTCAAAGACAGTCTTCTATGCCACCTTTTGGAACGGGCTAAGCACACAGTTGGTCCACTGAGCTCCACTGAAATCGGCGGAACTTACGTCAGTGTGCCCTAGGTCAGATACATAGTTCTGGCTTCCCAGTTCTGTAATACACCCCCCAACTTTTTTTTTCCTTTTAAAGTATTTAAGTGTGAGGATCTATTTTTCAAGCTGTCCATCCAGGTATCTCTGTTTTCCTTTTCAGGTGATGGGAAGAATAATTGGAGTAGCTCTTACAAAGCATTTTGGATGGAAGGCAGATCTGAGAAATCCTGGGATAGAGGTACTGAACTGAAATATTAGAGGCCTTGGGCACTGCTTTCCTCAGCGTCTAATACTGCAATCCTATGCGGAGTTACTCCAGTCCAAGCGGATTGGTATCAGTGGGCTTAGACCTGAGTAATTCTGCTTAGGAGAGCAATTTTGGGAGCTTGTAGAGGACCTGGATGGGGCTTCATGCGTCAGAACACAAAATAAAAAGTCTTATATTGATATAACTGAATTTCCTCATAGATCCACCAGTTCCTCTGTGAACAACCTCTGTGAATCAAACTAGTGGATCCATCTAATCCATTTTCTTGGCTTCAGCCTTAAGAGGCTTTAACACAACAGGACATTAGGGAACAGTCTACTCTATTGCTATTGACCCCCATCTCTGGATGCTTAATGTACTAAAGACATTCCACCAATTACCAGTTATGGAGTTCTGAAAGTATAAAAGGCAATTCCAATCAATCGTAATTTATCCTCCTTATTAAAATATACTCAGCACTGTACATGAACTAAATGCACAGGATCTATCCATAGGCTCAGGGAGGGAGTGTGCAGAGTGTGTGAAACCTTAGCATTTGCTTGTTGAGAGTTGACTTGGTTTGGGTTGTTTGAGAGGGATCAACTTGTTATTTTTGTGACACTTTTCTGGTGCAAATTGCCCTCCTTCCTTTGCTATTTGCATTGTAATGTGCCCATATAGATCTGAAATTTTACTTCCTGTCACCCCTCACAGCTGGGAATGGGCATGAACCAGCTCACAAATGAATATGTCATGAATTTTGGCAGGTTCATGGTTCACAAAGGTCTGCCCACCTGCTTTGTGAGAGGCAGGGGGAGGTGGATGAACCTGAACACCGGCTCATCCTGGACTTACCCAACTGCTGTAGCTCCACCTGTGCCATGACTGCAAGTCTGATGGAACAGAAGAGAGCAGTGCAGGATGTCATCTCTTCCGTGACTATCTTGCATGGGGAAGAGGAGCTCAGCATCAGCTCCAACAACTGGCTGACCCTCTCCCTCAAGCCTTCCCAGGACACCACTGACTTGCTCTGCACCCACATGGCCAGCCTGGGGCCCCCTGATTCAAGGGCTGGACTGGGCTCTGGCCTCTGCACTGTTGTTAGCCCACTGAAGCCGGGCCCTGAGGGGACACCTGTTCTCACACAGGTCAGGGCCTTGGCACAGAAGGTGCAGGTGGGCGTCACCACCAGATTGTATCCTCTCTGCAAGGAAGGGAAGTACAAGCTGGCCTGTATTTGTGACCCCCGGATAAAAGGCAGCATTGCTGTCTGGAATGCAGAGCTCATCCAATGATGGCATGAGCACTTCAAAGAGGTGCGGAGGCTGGTGGGAGGAAAATGAGCTGCAGCCTGGCACCTCTGCCTCAAAGAGCCCAACCAGGGAAAAGTCTTGCTACTGGTTTTGAGTGGTGAACTGGGAGGTCAGCAATGGTGGGGAGACATCCTCAGCCCACACCACTCCCACCTGGTCCCAGCCAGGGTGGACAAGTTGGCCATCCTCAAGGTCAACCTCCCCCTGCTGGGCTGCCCGTCTCTGAAGCTCATGGGGTAAGATTGTCCCCTCCTGTTGTCCCTCTGCGTGTCTCCCCCTGCCCCGTTCCTCCTCCTCTCTGTGTGATCTGGCCTGCGGGTTGCACCCTTGTCATGTGGGTGGGAGGATAGCCATCTCTGCCAGGTGTGGGAGGGCTTCCTCACCCAAACCTACCTCATGAAACAACATCTAACTCATAACACAACACTTACCGCATGATCACTTTAAATGGAAAACTCTGATTTCCACTGGTTTGGTGGGGCTGGGGTGCCCTCCAAGCTGTCATGGGGTAACTCTGGGGAGCGCTTGTCAAAACTCAGGGGATGTCTGCCTTTCTGTCCTTCAGAACCTGCCTTTGGAGACTTGGGGGGCGGGCTGTGAGCATAAGAGGGATGCTTGCCTTGCTTCCACTGTCTGTCTGGGGGGGTGGCTCAGGTGAAGTTTCCCTGTGAATTTGGTGGCACTGGCTTGTTCCTGAGCTGTTCCATAGACTCCTGTAACTGCAGCTGTCTTTTCCAGAGAGAGCATTGGGGAGATCTTTAAGAGAGAGCCATAACTGGAACCCCAGAAATGTGATCCACCCCCAGTTTGGGGAGATTGTAGAGGAGTGGGCAGCAGGGTGAAGTTCCTGGCACATCTGGTGTGTAGCTTGCAAGGAGTCCATTCTATACACTTTTGAACCTGTGCCTGACATTTCCCCCAAAAGCACTTCCTAGCTTGACCTTAGTCCTGTTGGGTTAGCAGTGCCACTGTGGTGCTGGTTTTGTTGGACAGATTGTACTGGCTCTTCTGGGCTTGCAAAAATGCCTCCCCCCCCCCTTCAGTTTCTACTGCAGAGATTTTCTGGGACTTTGATTCTACTCTGCTGGGCTTCTATTGCCCTTTCTTTTTGTTGTTGTTTTCCCCTCCATTGGAAACTATGGAGAATGGGGGCACCTTCTTTGAGGGCCTGTAACTTGGACCCTGTAAATCCAATCCTCACTAGCTTTGGAGCGCAGGTAGAAGTGAGTCAGTTAGAGATGTGCTACAAGTTTGGTTTATCTAGCTTATAAAGGATCCATTCTGTACACTCCTGAACCTACACCTGTCATTTCCCCAGAACACTTTTCTGGGGGCACCTTCTTTGGGGGGAAGTTTACTCAGACCCTGTAAATCAAATAATTACTGAACTTGGAGGGCAGGTAGAGGATAGTCAGATGGAGATAACCTGCAAGTTTGGTGTCTCTGGCTTGTTGGGGGGCCATCACAAACCTCATGAACTGAACTGGTTCATCTAGTGTTAAAATGTATGTGAAGATCCATGGTTCATGAACTTTGCACTACATGAACCCATCTAAACTGTGTTTTCCCAGTTTGGGCTCATCCCTGCTCACAGCTGTGTTTAGCTAGACCTTAAAAGGAGCAGAAAGGCTAAAATGAATTTTATTCAGTAGCTACCACAACTGTAAGAAAAGACCTTAAAGAAATTCCTGAAAAAGAGGAGGCTAGCTGAATATCTAAAGGGAGAAAGCTTCACACATAAAGAGGCCATGAGAGAGAGAGTGCATAGAGGCAAGAAATAACATAGGGGAATGGAGGTTTAGTAAAAAGATTAGGACATGATGAGCAGAGGAACCAAAAAGGAAAACACAAGGAGTGGAATGAAGACAGATAAGAAGGGGTAATACCATGAAGAGACTTGAAAGTTACAGGAAGAAATTTAAATGTAAGGTAGAACAAAGGAAGCCAGTGAAAAGAGACATACAGAGCTGTAACACAATTAAAGCCCAAAGAAAGATAACTTGAGTGATCAAAGGAGTTAAGTTAACGGTAGAAGGAACAGGCTTAGACTGGGTGAAAAAGCCTGATTGTAGAATGGGGTAGAATGAGAATATGAAAGAGATTTTTAGAAGAATCAGGAGATAAAGCTTGCAGCTATAGAAATCTAGGTTGAGGCATCCTGTTAATTCACATTTAAAATAATGTGCTTCACATTTCTTTTTCTTCCATAGCCAGTCCTCTGGACTGCCCACTAGTGTCCATGGACCATGGGGGATGTGCTGAAGGGCCAGTACCACACTTGACTGGGTTTTTTTGTGCCTACGGCAGTGCATGAAACAATACGTCAATAGCAAGTTCCTGCCAGCCCTCAAGGCCTTCTGCTGGTCCCTGACAAGAAGTAACAGGAGGGTCCAGCTGGGTTCTGCTCCACTTCTGCTCTACATCCCAACGACCTGCTGCACCAGTATAACTTTACACTGACAGACCTCTGAGGTGGACCTCAGAGTTGTATGCATGTCATGAGTGTCAGTCTGAAGATTTCAGGGGTTAAGGTAGCACATGTGACATACATTATAAAACAGTATACACATTGTAGTAAGGTTTACCTTAATGTAGGGAAAATATAGCTGAAAAGGTTATCGAGATCACACTGTGTACATAAAAAAATCAATCAAAACATTAACTTGCAGAAAATGCAAGTTATTCTTTAATAGAAGTTTTCATTGCCTTTCAGATCTTTGTTCACCTAAACGACATTTACTCTGTGATTGGGATCCCTGTTTTCAGGTAGATATTTTATTATTAAAATATTGCTATTCACAGTCCAATATTATGCTTATAGTTATATTATTAGTTATAATGAATAGCAGAGGAGTAGCCATGGTGGTGCGTTGTAACAATACAGTCAAGGAGTCTTGAGACTAAGAACTGTGTTGGGGCATGAAACTTTTATGGATTACATGAAAGTAACTATTTTGGTAGCCAAATAAATGAATGCACTTGTGGTCCCAGAGGAGAAAAGTTGGTCAACATTAGACCCAGAAAGCCATGAAATGCAATAGTGGCTCTGTCAGATTTCTATGCATAGCCCCAATGTGTCCCTGCTAAGACCATAGTGCATAAATTACTATGGTAATATTATTTTTTCCTGCTGCGATGTCAGCAGCTGATGATATGGAAATGTGACCCCTGAATCACATGGCCTTCTGGCCCCACTGTACATTGAGAATGTACATTTCCCCATCGTCTGTATTTATGCTCTGATCAATATACTTCTGATCAGTATCACTGGCCTGTTCTGCTCAAAATCATGCAACAGCAGCAATGTCATTTTACTTTACTGACAGCGTCTTCTTGAACAGTGGTCACCTCCAACCTATTCACAAATTTGCAGCTTCAGAATTTTTTTCTGAGTTCAATTGAAAAATAGTTTTTTATTGTATTCAGATTTATTATAATCTCAGGGTGGTGTTTTGTTTTCAAACCTAAATTTGAATCTGTCATTCATATAGTTAGGTATGTGTCTGTTTGCAGGCTTCCTTTAGCGAGCAGAGCATATATCAAAACTCCCGGATTGCGATCTACTATTGCTTGGGCCGTGGCATCCTTTGCTGAAATCCACGTAAGTGAGCAAACTGTCTGCAGGGCCGGCTGTGCTGGGAAGTTCCCAAGATTTCATCAGCAGAATGATTTTAAACTTTCAATAAGGACTGGTGAAGCATGATAAGAGTGTGGATCATGAAATCCGTCATTCAGATCTCTTTAAGTGTCAAACTGCACATTTCCCAGCATTCATTAGGGGTGACTTTTTCAGCAAGAAAACAGCCAGGGTGGGAAAAGGTTAAAGATACCCTTCCCATACACACACACACACACTGTTTTCTGCCCTTGGAAAAATAACTCCAGCAGCTCAATTTGAAGAGTGGTGGGAGAAATGTTTAAAATAGACTTGGATAACAACATGGCATGTTGATAGCTTCAAAGGGTAGCTGTGTTCTGCCATAGAACAGCTAAACTCAAGTCAAACCTGACAAAGGGAGCTTAGACACTTGAAAGCTCTTGTTGAAAATCTTGTTGATCTCTAAGGTGCTTCGGGACTCAAATCTAACATAGCAGGTAGTTTGACTCTAAAAGCCTTAAAGAAGCCATGGTTGCTGTGCCTAAGTTCCTGGGACAAATATGAGAATAATACTTAACTTTGCAGGGTAGTTGTGAAAATTACCAAGATGTACATTTGAATGCTCACAACTGCCTTGCATTTAGCATTTTTATAATGGTTGTACCTATCTCATGTTTTGAGATACTTGCATTTCAAGGTAGCAGAACTTTGGAACTTCTTACGAACTTTGTAAGAAGTCTTACAACCTTACTGTCATTATTATTAATAATTTATTATGTGAGTCAATTATGCAGAATGTTTTACAATTAGCTTCTACTCTATCCTAGTGCTCTATGGAGATTTTAGACCAATTTTACAGATATGTACCAGAGGCTTGGAGATACTGGCTTGCCCAAAGCTATTGATTGATTGATTGATATTGATTCTGTGGCTAAGCTATGACATAATACGTGTTCCCAAGGCCTCTCGTTTATTATTCTGTTCACACAACAACACTGGCTGTAATTTATATCCATATTCTTGGGTTCGTTCAAAATGAACAGCACCAGGCACAACTTTGACCTCTTGGTTCAAGCCCACATTGTTCATTGCCTCTTACTTTCTTCAGTTGGTGTAAATGCATAGACTCGTTTTTATCTCAGGGGCCAGAGACTTAACTTTTAATGACTTTACAGATGGTGTAACTGTGTGTGTGTGTGTCAGTTTTTTGCTGTTCTTGTTTTGCTCTGCAGGCTGGTGACTTTGTGTTGGATCCTACATGTGGCCTGGGAACCATACTTCTGGAAGCTGCAACTGAATGGCCTGTAAGTTTTGACCTTTTAACAAGGGCTGCTTCCATGTGTTGATGATTCTCCACGCAGCTCACATTGCTGCTGCAAATGCAGAGGTTATTTGCAGTGACAATGGAGCATCCACACAGACGTCTTCCCCATATTTTCCTTGTCTCAGCCTTCCATGGCTGCCTTCCCCCACCACCACCACCACTGTGGAACTTCGAGACCCGAGTGCCTCATGACAGAGTGAGCTTCCGTCTCTGGTCCCAGCTCCTGCCAACCTAGCAGTTCAAAAGCAAGAAATTGCAAGTAGATAAATAGGTACCACTTCAATGGGAAGGTAACAGTGTTCCTTGCGCCTCGGCATCTAGTCATGCCGGCCACATGACCACAGAAATGTCTTCGACAGAGCTGGCTCTTCATCTTGGAAACAGAGATGAGCACTGCCCCCCTAGAGTCAGATTCGACTGGCTTTCGAGCAAGGGAAACCTATTGCAACAATGTACTAATTCCTAGCTTTCATTGTGTTTTCTGTAAAGTAAACCTGTAGCCCTTTTCATTGTGTAATTATAACAAATAATGAACGGGCAGTTCTTTTCTCCTTATAACTCCCCAACAAAAAGGGCTACTGAATTACTTTGTAAAAAACAAAACAAAAGGTGACATCTAGTGCTTGATTGCAATAATGTTATGTTAGTATAGCCTTTATTGATAAAAAGGCCTCAGGTGGCGGGGGGGGGGGGGGTGACAAGAGCTGCCATAGGGACTGAAGGAAACTGTGTGTACCATTGTATATGGCATCTGGGAGAAAAAGTACATCTTCCTGTTAGCACAGTGTCCAAAGTGACTTCGCTTCTGTCTTTCTGAAAAGATTGTACCAAAACCAGGTTTGGGAAATATCACAGCAAAAAAGGAAGAATTCACAGAAGCAGGACAAGTATCATGCAAATGCTCCTGAAAACAGCAGTGCTGTAAGGAAGCCAAGCTGGAGCAAAACATCTGTGTGAAAAAAGCCAAATACGGTGTGTTTTCCAGACAGTATTGCTATGATCCTTTAGCACGCAACAGCCATGGTGAAATCCTAGCTTCTAAATATGGCTTGGGTCTCATGGTAAAGCTCCACTGACTGAAGGAATTTTCATCAGTACAACAAAACTTCCACACCTCAAGGGATTCCCAAAATGTTGCTCTTGGGGGAAAAGAGCCCCCCTGGAACAGCATGAAGGATGAATTAGAGGTCTGCAGTGGGAGATGAAAAATCAACAAAACTCCCCCCCCCCCCTTCACCTTTCAGTTAACAGAAATGTTAAGGATCCAGATTCCATCCAGACCACTATTTCTGGAAATTCATTTTTAGTTTAGTAGTTCACCCAAAAGCAAACAATGAATTGTGTCGCATGTAATAATACTGTCATTGTTCTTGTTCTGGAAGAATGGGTGGTGCCGAAGTGCCACTGTTTTACCATTATTGCCTTTCAGAATGTTTTAACTGTTTGTTTCCTCTTCAGAATGCACATTATTTGGGAACTGACATAAGTGATTCACAGTTACAAGGAGCCTATTCTAATATCAAAGCTGCAGGTTTGGTGGGTAGAATCGACTTACTGAAAGCTTCAGTGACAGGTAAAAACTTGGCAAGGCTATCAGCTAAATAATGTAGAATTAACTAAAAATATTTTCTGTAAGTGAGGGGCAATAAAAATAAGACCTCTGTGGCTAGCAAAATCTTTTTATTTTTTTCCTTCAAAATGGGTAGAGTGACACGATATGGCTCACAGATCATACCTTTTATGGACCTACTATGTTGGGAAGAGTAAGATGGCAGGTTTCCCAGAATTTGTCTGAATGACACTTCTGTAGCTACTTAGAAAGGCAAAGTTGGCTTGTGCTCTCTCTTTCTCTGTAACCTTTTGGGTTTGACGTTCAGATGGGTTTCTTTTAAGTAGGGCCTTTGGAAAATTAATATTTAGGTGAGGTCTGTTTAATTGGTTGGAATCTACATCCTTCCTTTGGAAGTATGTTTTTGTTGATATGTTGTCTTCATTTATAATGTTGTTAACATTCAGTGACAAGACATCTTTTACTCTCAGCTCAAAAGACGCCAAAATCCCATTTGAAAGGAAGCAGACACTACCCAAAATACTATTCAGCTACTTTATTGCAGCTATAAAGCAATTAAGATTTTAAGGCAACAAGGTTCATTCCTTCATTTCAACATCTTATTACAGATTCCTCAACCCAAGAGGATAAATTCTCCACTAGTTCCTCAACCAAGAGGAAGTAGCATCTATATTTTAAAAAAATCTAAAAGTTAAATTCTCCACTAGTTCTTCAACCAAGAGATCTAGCACCAGAAAAGCAATAAATTCTAAAACCTTACCTCAGTGCTAACTCTAATTGGGCAGAGCTATGTGAGCCGCTCTGAGCCTGCCTGCGGGGAGAGCGGCCTATAAATATAATAAATAAATAAATAAACTCTTCACAACACAAGATTACAATAATCTTGCCAGTTGCCAAAAATAATGGAACAATAGAATGAGTTGACTACTTCGCATCTAATTGGAGCAGTCAGGTTGGGAAGGTTTAATACCTGAAAACACAGAGAAAGGCCAGAGGCCTTCTCTGACTTGCTGGAATCCTGCTACTACTTTTTATACCCTTGTCAAGGTGTCTTCCTCCTCCTACCACAGGCTCGCTTGACAAAGGAATGTCAGAACAATCAAAAACAATAATCCTGGCCAACTTTGTTATACAACTAGTTTTGGATCTTTACCAGCTTGTTGTCAAGGTCTTCCAAGGAACTAGGGTCACTTGGCCCAAGGCCTTATCATGGGGTGTCTGTCTGGGATTTGGACACAGTTCTTGGCATCAGACATTGAGTTTCTGGGGAAACATCCAAGTTCCATGTTTCCCACTAGTGAGAGACCCTCCCTGTAGCACAGTCAGAGGGCTTCTTTTCCTTATAAAACAAGGTAGACTTCTATTAGCAAAAGAAGTACTTCAGACTGCATACTGACAAACAGAAAGCTGAAATCCCCCTTTTCCCTAGTATTCACTTTTCTCCTCCTGGCCCTGGCCAGGACAGGTGCTCAAATGGCTTGTTTTCCACTATTCTCTGGCCACATCCTGGACATCTGGGGTTCCATAACTTCAGTGTCCATTGTCCACCTTCTTCTCCCAGAACAGATACTGGAAAGGTCCCCAGCACAAAGTGCATTATCAAATCTCAATCTAGAAGCTAGGCTACCCAGAGGCTTGATTTTTCTTCAAAGCAAAAATGCATAGATATTATATGGTCTAACAATGTGTTAAACCTTAGTCACTCTGTGTATCCAGTACTGATGAAGGAATATCAATGCTTTTAATAAATAACTAAACTCAAAAGTTCGATTTAACACACCAAAAAAAAAATCTCTCTCTGATCTGTATCTTTTTAGAGCTAAGCCATACTATTCCCCCCCTCAAAGAGTTGAATGTAGTTTGAAAGAGAGATTGGTTCTTGTGGTATGTACATTTATCCCCTTTCCATCTCTGTTAAACTGTATTGGTTCAATAACTTCCAAAACCTGTTTGACCAACTGTGATAACAGGACAGAATAAATGAGTGTAAAGCACAGGAAGCAATTCTGCTCTTGAACCACTTTCAAATCTCAAGTGTCTGCATCTATCCCTTCTGCTCTCAACTGCTATTGATGAGGCCATCTAAAAAAGAACAGGAAGCAGCACCCCCCACACACACGCATCCCTCCATCATGCCTGTCTCCAGTTCCAGCTAAAAACCCCTCCCTTCAGCTTCCACATGCCATTGATAGAGCCATCACAGGGAGAAGAGGAGGTGGGCAGGCCTCCCTTTGTTATGACAGAACTTTAATATAATTTGTGTTTGGGTTTTAACGCCTGCTAGCCAACCAGAGAGTAAGTTTTGGCTGGAAAAAGCAGGATAAAAGTATGGTAAATAAACTCCCTTGCAAGCTGTTGTCTAAATCTTGTTGTCTCTCAAGAAGACCATGAACAAATTACTATGAACCAAATATTGTATTCATGTTTTACAATTAATACAGATACTCTTGTACACAGTATGTATTCATATCAACATAATTCATACGACAAGCAACCAGATCATTATCCATATCTGCTCAGTCCATAAGCATTTCCATTCTCATCCAAATGTCTTAATGGAATAAAGTGCCTGTGCTAAATAAACGTTTCCAGTTCACTAATTTCAAAGTGCAACGGATGAATGTTCCAAGTTATTCAGTTTCAAAAGTGCATACCTGAAGACTGTTGGAAGGACACATCCATTCTACCTCTGACGTAGCCTGCCAGCCTGTTACAAATCCATTTCTAGAAAACTTTTTTTAAAGAGGGGATAGAACATTGTCCATGCACACAATGCTATCACTCTAATATGAATACTCAATGTTGTGAGAACAATGTTTGAAGTACATCAGGGATTTTTTGTAAACAAAAGAGAACAGTGGTTAAGCATTTCACTGTTAAGGGGAACAGTTTTCAATCTGCAGTTCTGCCTTAATCACAGCCCAGCTGAAATTTATGACTTCTTATCTCTAGAATTGCCGTTGCCTCCAGAAAGCATCAGTGTTGTTTTTGCTGACATTCCATTTGGTAAGAAGTTCAAAATAACTAACGACATGAAGTTACTACCAGATGTTTTGCAAGAAATTGAAAGGTACGTGAGTTTCAGTGGCTAACTCTAACCTGTATCCCAGTCTGGGGTCTGACTACTAGTGCTTTGCAAGCTAAGCATCTGCCATTGCTGAAGACTAGATGTAACCACAAGGAAATGGAGTTGTTTCTATTACCCAATTTGTTGAAAATTTATTATTATTTATTTATTATTTCGTATTTATATCCCGCCCTCCCCGCGTGCGGGCTCAGGGCGGCTGTGAAAAGTGATAGTTTCAAAGCAGGAGCAGAAAAAGCACTTTGCTAGCAGCCCTTAGTGAGTTCAGAAGAGCTGAGTATAGTTTTATGAAAACACCTTGGTGAGACTGGCAGAAAAGGAGAGGGTGGGGTACAGCATGCAGTGAGAACTGTCGAGCCAAAAGGTGTTCCTGGCAGTTAGTTCTGAGTGGATGTGCTGCATAATTCTGTGTCTTCTGTGGCAAATTGGAGGATTTAAGGGAGGAGTCAGATTGGGCTTTGCAGACATTCAGAAGCAAGGTAACAAGAATCCCACTCACTATTTGCAAGTTCCTGTATGGAATTAAATTTCAGTGGGCTTACAATGGCGTGATTCTGTTTAGGATTGTGCTGTGGATGCTATTCCCCACACAACTTCAGAAGACTCCTCATGAGGCGGGATCTATCTCTCCCCCCTAGAATGATGCACGTCCGTTCCCTCCTCCTGTCTCTCTGCAGTTCACAGAGGGGTGTTTCATATGCTGGGCTATAGCTGGCAGCCACAAGGAAGAGATTCATGGTCACTGACAGCAACCTGGCAGCTACATTTGTGGAATTCTGGCAGCTAACATCCTGTGATTCAGTTGGATAGGTTGTCATAATATGTATCACAAAACTGTTGTGAAGGTAAATGGGGAAAAAATGAGAGAAGAATTGCAGAGTGGTCTATGCAGTGAAAAGTGTTACAGGAATGATATTATTTAAAATGGGGAGCTCACCCAACATGTATTAATAGTACCCCTTGCTGTTTTTCAGGGTGCTTTGTGTTGGAGGGACTGCTGTGCTGTTGCTTGGTCAAGAACTCCATAAGCGCATCAATGATGGCATTTCCAGTGGTGCTGAGACTGAGAATCACAACTCTATAGAATCTACGAGTGACTACGCAGAATGTGCAGTGATACCCCTTGAGTCAAAAACCCAGGAGAAAACTGGTAACCCATTAGCTCAAGGTACAGAAGACATCAGCAATACAAAGACAATTCTTGGTTCTCTAGTATTGGTACAGTCCTTTGAAGTCAGTCTTGGCAAAACAGATGCATTTATGTGCAAATATAAGAAAGAACTAGCAAGCCTTCCAAGTATGAAAAGCTAGCAGCAGCACCTTAGAATGACTGTAGACATAAAAGCTTGGAGGTTGTGCTTCAAATCATGTGGAGCTGGAGCAGCTGGGCTTTGGCAAGCTCAATAGAGTTGCACTGGTTTCCATAGTCTGAACAAAACCCAAAGGCCTAGAGGAACGGTCAGTAGCTGAATACGCTTGGGCCAGATCTAACCCTATGTGGAACAGTGTGTTTAAAAATGCATACTGCTTGTATGGTGGGATATACTGTACAAGTGGTCAGCAGAATAAGTGTTTGTGACTTGGCTGCTCAGCCCACCTATTTTTGCCATCAGACTTCAGACCCATTACTAGCACAATGACACTGCAGTAGCCCAACTATATCTACAGCAAGGCCCGCTTGCCATTTCTGCTGGCAGAATATGGGGAGGATAACAAGCAAGCCAGCAGCTGAGGAATTCTCTTGGCTGTAGCCACATATTTGGGCCCTGGGCATGGCTGCAGCCATACAAACACTTGCTGGCAAAACAGTGTCATAAACATTTGTTCCAAGTCGCACGTTACTTTTAAGATCCATGATTCCATCTCCTGACATGTATTTTAACCTTAAGGGGGAGAGGGGGAGTGCCTTGGATAGGGGGGTCTATCGCTGAGGTAGAGTAGCCATTTCTCTTTGCTGTGGCTCCCGTAGAAGTCAAGCCCTAACCCCACCTCAAAGGTGCTAGGGGAAAAGACATGCATTCATATTGTAGCTGTCTTTTTTACTTACAGGATCTTATAGGAGAAGGGGTGTGTTTGTGTGAATGATTTGTATCAAGGAAAATATGTAGGGAAAGAAGTTAACCCCCCCCCCATCTCACTGCTACAGCCCCTGTATAAATAGGGGAACTCTGCAGCTGCTTTATACTGTACACTGGGAGATCCAATTATATGGTTCGTTTGGTCTTCATTGACTTATAGTGCAGTGGTGCTGCTAATAGTCAAGAAGGCAAGGTCTTTCTGTGCCGAGAGCTGAGAATAAGCAACAGCTGGTCAGAGTTCTGTGAATGTTTCTGTATCTGATGAGACTTTTCAAGGCCAGTATATGGTATTGAAAGCATTTGATATGGTAACCTTCCTGAAACTAAGCATCCCTTTCCTCAAACTCACCCCGTGCTCTGACAGTGGATTCCATTTGACTCCAGCATCTGAATTCTTCACCTAGGATCTGAGCCAGCCTTTGCATTTTTATCTATACTTCCCTCTTCAACATGAGCAGCTTGCCCTCAGAAATTCTAGTGACGTCTTCAAAAATACTGAAACTTGTGTAACCATACGCCTGAAGGTGATGAAGCCTTTCACTCCTGATTGTGTATGCTTTGTGTGTGTTTCTTTTAAACGTGTACCTATGTCCAGGAAGAATGCATTTCCAAGTCTGTTAACAGAAAGGAGTCTTTTAATGCTGAACTTTTTTAGACAAAGGCTGAGGATGTTACAATAGGTATTACTTCCAACAGTACTAACAAGCATCATCCCATTCATTCACATTGTTTACATATGCCATTTGGTTTAATCTGAAATACAAAAGGTATTCCAAGGAGATATGTTACGAGCAGGAATGTTGCGATCACAGAACAGTCTTTTTTTTAACTTGCACCAACGGGACTGGCTGGCAAAATTCAAATGGCTTGCTCTTCGGTCTCGCCCTCTCCTGGAAGTCCTGCTCCTCCAGTTCCTTCTTCTGTATTGTTTCTAATGCCCACTGCCCTCCCAGTCATTCATAACATCAGAACTCTTTGAGAAAGGCTCCTACATGCTACCACTTGATAATGACTAACGATACCTGGAAGAGGACTGAAGACTTATTTCACAATTTTAATAGTCTAAGTTCAAGTTTAAGATTGATTAAGGACCATAAGGGGACATTCTTACCACTGGGTGTTCGGCAGTTGTGATTTGTTATGTTAATAATGATTAATTAATGAAAACAGCCCTAAATTCTTAACACAGTTTTCTTATCAGAGTGGGAACTGCCCCCACTCATTTATGATGTGTGCATATACAATGTGCTGAATTGTCAGTTCTACAAGAACTTTTGTTGTCTGAACTTTTGTTTCAGCCACCCTGAAGGTAGAGAAGAACTCCTCTTTGTTTCCTGACTTAGTAAGACACAATGTTTGGCATTTTAAGGGTCAGGCTTTTGTGCTTGGAGTTGTGAATTTAGCTCCCTTGTAAATCCTACTCTTCACCTGCCGCCTCTCAAGAAAAGATTATCTCCCAATAAGCACTCATACAGAAGAGTCTCTGGTTGACTTTAGATGGCTGATCTTTTTCCTGCTAATGAAAGGATAAGTGGTGCAAAGACATCCCGATGCCACGATGAGTCCTAAACTGCCCCAAGCACAGAATATAGACCAGCTGTATCCATGTTCAACATCGTCAGGAAGACCGTAGATGAATTTGGGTAGGCGGTTTAGTTCATAGGAGACACTTGCTGCATAAGTACAGACGGAAATAGTGCAAAAGATGCCTGCAAAAAAAAAAAGCCCAAATCACATCATCATGGTTAGAAAACAGCTCATAATATCACGGCATGCATATGGAGCTGCCCTACGCTGAGTCAGACCATTGGTCTATCAAGGTCAGTATTGTCTGCTCAGACTGGCACCAGCCCTCTAGAGCCTCAGTCCTTTCTGATCACATATTACCTGGTCCTTTTAACTGGAGATGCCAGGGATTGAACCTGGGACTTTTTTTTGCATGCAAAGCATCTCACTGCGCCACTGGCCCTCCCTTTTGAATCATTTGGATAGACACTGGCTTAATGATGGTAGAAAGCAAGAAGTTGCACTCTGTTCAAGAATAGCCAGATGATTACCCTGTCCAAAATTAAGAAGTGAAATCAAGCATACTCAAAAGTTATTTTCTGTAGAACAGAGGTTAGCGCTATTTGTAAAGTGAAGCTATTTATGTGAGAATAATAGACATAATCCAGTCTCCGTTGTGCACTTTTAAATCTCACTAATTTCAGACATATGCTTTAGCAGGATCATGGTCAGTGTCTTTTGCCTGAGCAGCACCCTGATTCAGCTAAGGAGATCTCTGTGTTAAGCAGGTTTCTTCACTGGTATCTCATTCTGGAACAGGAACCATAAATGCAAATGTGCATCTGAATGTGTCCCTGTATCATGACTGTGGTTAGTCTGTATTGCATTGTTTTCAATGAGATGTTCATTCTATTAGTATCTGAATGTGCCTCAATATTCTGGAACGTCGTGTCTTAACAGCTTTCTGAATATGCCTATGTGCTTCAATGTAATTATAACACATTAAAAATTTCCTGAAGAAAAAAGAGAAAGAACTCACTGTGAGAGAAAGCCTTATACCACTGAAAATTACAACTGCTTTTTAAAAGAAACATATATATAGCTGGTAAGTTTTTTTTCATTTCCTTTCTTAAATATGGTCATAATATTTTTGTTAACTTCCCACCCTTCACTTTTTATATATATATAATTTTTTAAAACAGCTTCTGTCAGGCAAACACTAAAATGACAGCTAAGCTGCTGAAAACAGAAAGAATTGAAGCCATTCTGCAGTATTGTTTTTCTTAACAGTTTGAAGGCAGTCAGGAAAAGTGGAAGATGCATATCTTGTATGTTTCAATTCTGGTTTTCAAAATATGAGGTACTGCTCTCCAATGAGGCTTGGACGGCTTATGGAGACACAAGTTCCTCCATGATCCACTTCCAATATAATCCTGAGAGTAAATCCACTGAACAGACCCAAGTAGGACTGAGTCCCAACTGCTCTTGCCTATTCAATTTTTATGTTTTTCTTGATTAAACCTGGTAGTGGGGTGACCAGTTATGATGAGCTAAATCAGTCTGCTCAGTACAGAAGGCCATGATTGTGATGGTTGTGATGGAATTTGTGGTTGTGATGGAATGAAAAATCTGGGACTAGCAAAAATGTAAACACAGAGCATTGCTGAGTCACATGACTAAGTGAGGAGGGGGCCATTTAGCTCCAAACACTCAGTGACTGACACTTAACGGGCACAACTGACAGTTGGGAGCGGACAGTTGGGAGAGTGAGTTGAGAGGGGGTCTGTGAGAAGACGCTCTCTCAGTAGCTCTGTGTGAGCTTGGTGTGGCTATCTGTAGCTCTGTGTGAGCAGCATAAAAGATCAGTTGAAGCAGATAACTGGTGCTGGATAGTCTGGTTCACAGGACAGTGAACAGTCTAGTGAAAGTAGAGCACATAAGCAGTCACAAACACAAACTATATAACTCCTGAAGAACCTGGGATAGGTGGTTAAGTGAGGGCTGAGGCAAGGACGGTCAGAGTTTGGACAGCTGGTTGGTGGCCAGTTGGGACTCAAGGAAAAGGGCCAAGAAGCCAAAGGCTAACCACTAAGCAGGACAGGAGAGAGTACATATGAGAGTGTTGCGTGAATTTATGAACAGCTAAAGAAACTGAAAACAATATAGCATACTGCCAAAGTATATTCTAAGCAAAACATGCCAGCCTATAAAGAAACAAAGTGTCAACTATATATACATCCTCCATTCCCCTGTTTGGAAATAAAGTTCTGGAAATAAAGTTCTGTTTTGTTGTGAAGTAAAAAGCCTGATTGCCTGACTCTCATAACCAACACCGAAGATATCCAGCAGTGGTCCTCAACGTACCTAGAAAGCAATTTAAAATAAACCCTGAAGAGACTATAAGGTAGATAGAGGGTGCTGGTCAGTAAAGCAAAGTCAAGCCTGATCAGTCACCTCACAGAACACCACAATAGCAGCCGGCGTCATAGTGGTATTAATGGGGTAGTTGCCAGTTACAGTCTTAAGTTCCAGGATGTCCACTCAGCATTGTATTATATGACTGTGATCTCTATGATCCATCTTTCCAGCTCTATGCTGTCAGCAAGTATCATGCTAAGGGTAGCTTTGCATTACGTGAAACACACCGAAACATAAAGCTGAATTGCATTTCCTCTAGCCACACTTGTGAGATAAAGTGCAAATGGTGAAACTGTATTTCTTACTTCAGTGCTTCCATACCTAACTGCTGCCTTTGATTAGGTTACACTGAGGAAAGCTAAATTCTTTCTTGTATTAGGCTCACTATCACAAAGGGATCATCCATATTACAAATGTAATATTTTTTCCCCTCACCCTTACCTACTTTGCAGGGTTCTTTTGAAGATAAAATGGGGGAAGGGGAGAATCATATACACTGTCCCACCTGACAGGGAGAATGATATATACTGCCCACCCTTCTTCCAAGGAGGTCAGGGTAATGTACATCATTCCCCCCCCCCCCATTTTAAATTTTGTACCTGCCCTGCTATGGGTAATTATCTATTATTACCCGATAATACCAACGTTAGTTCTTGTACATACACGAGAGTGGTTGGTGAATTGGAAAAGCAAGTGGATATCACCTGCTTCTGTCATTCCCCTCTATCTACCACATAAGAAAAGAATATGTATGTATTGACTTACATGTACCATACCATTACACATTAAACTGGACTTAGTGTGCATTCCTGTCACCCAAGTGTCTGTACAAGGTACCAGCAGGAATCATTAGTTACATCCTTCTAAGTCCATTAAAGTCAACGGGCTTAGAAGGATGTAACTCTTCCTAGGACTGCACTGTTGACTTGTTCTGCTCCAATTTACAACGTCATAATTAAAGAAGTCATAAATCTCATGTTAATTCCAGCATGGAGTCATCACAGCTGTTACGTGTGGATCCACAAGAAGGAAAAATGTGCTGAAGGGCTTCTCCTGCATGGGGTAGGAGGTTGAATCACAATCTCTCTTCTTTGGATGCCAAAAGACTAAGGGCCAAATTACATGTTTGGATTTTTAATGAACTGGGTCTGGGTTCCACACAGCTACAGAGGAGGTGTGCAGAATGGCTTTTAAAACATAAAAAGGAGCCCAAATGGGGCTGGAATGCTGCCATAGGAAAGGAAGGGCTCCTGCCTTCCTCCTACAGGCCCTTTTCCCAAGGCAAAACAGCAGGGAGTTATTTCCCTGTTTTTGCTATTCCACATGGTATCTTCTCCGCAGCAAAAATGGGGAAGTGACTCCCCCAGGTGCTGTTTCAGTACAGGAATATGCTCAGGGGGTAGGCCCTAAGCAGTTTGACAGAGTCATTACTTCCCGTGTTTCTTTTATCTTGGTTGTCACGTCTCATGAAACAGGTTCTGTAGTTTTGTTTTGGTTTTTTAAGTATTATAAATGTCCTATGACTATTTGACAGAGGTGAACCTAAGATGTTTGCACACACCCCAAGCAATGATCCCTTTCCACCTGCCTTAAATTGTCTGTCTCCAGCCTAGGGAAGCATTCAAATATACTTAACTGATGGATTCTATGTAATAGAAAATGGGATTTAATTTTAACTAGGAGGATTTACTGATTATCATATGAATTTATAAAAGAAGAATTTCACCTCAACAGTGTTAGCAGGCAGAGATGAAATGGTACCTGACATGAGGAAAAGAAGCCCAGCAACGTGCTGTGTGAGGCTCTCTTCCCAAAAGAAACTGACTGTTGTTACAATACACCCACATAGAAGAACAGCTGCTGCCATCCCAAGGAAACCTGCTGTGATTCTTCTTAGATCTGTTTCCACAAGGAAAACAAAAACAGGAGGTTAAATTACTTCAACATGTTAAAAAAACCTAAAGGTTCTGAATATGCTACTCACAAATAAACCACAGTGTACTGGAACAGATACTGTCTTATGGACAAGCAGGTTTAAACTATCCTTTTCTGAGGAATTGTAATGGAGGAGTATGAAGACAGTGCATATCTAACAGAATTGCCAACATATCATCAAACTACCAAAATTGGCAGCATTGTTTCATAAGCAGATAAGGGCCTCTTTACATAGGCTATGGGTTATACATTTAGTGTGGATTTATATGGGAAATTTCCTGCATCCTTCTTTTAGAATTACTTTATGTAGCCACTGTCAGATATCTGAACATCAAACAGAACATACGACAATAATTTTCAATATCTCTTAATCCAAAATTCAGTATTTTCTGGACCACTTCCCGGTCTTTATAATAGTACCTCATAATATTTAATATCACTTTAGAAAGACTACTTGTAAAATCTGAAAGTACAAATACTCACGTAATAGATGCCATTCATCCTGCTGAATGGTCTTGGTTAAATTGAATGGGATGTTCTGTAAACGTATTGGCACAGAGAAGTGGTACTTGATTGTTGTGCACCTTTGAGCAATACCTTTGGCAAAGAAAAGAGGAGGGAATGTTTAACACATTCATTTGTACAAAGGACAGGAACCTTTTTAACCAGTTGTTCACAAAGAATTTTGCCAAGGCAGTAACAACACTAGAAAAAGCTGTTAGCAGCTATGTGGGAGTCAAAGTATAGTGTTCCCTCTAAGCTGAGTTAGTGTGAGCTAGCTCACAATTTTGTAGCCTCTGGCTCACATATTTTTGTCTTAGCTCAGGAAGAATGGCTCCAGAGCAAACTAATTTATGTAGTAGCCAAATTGCTTGCCCACAACTTTAATGCCAGTAGCTCACAAAGTAGAATTTTTGCTCAAAAGACTCCACAGCTTAGAGGGAGCACTTAGTGACATGGAAAGTTGTAGATAATTTCCCTCGGAACATGAATGGAAGAGGACTTGTGCTGAGTGTAGGAAAATCACCCCTGTTCACCGGAAGTTCTCTAACTTGGGTGCATTTAATTGAATGAGAGGAAAAGAAGATATGGGAGAAGACTGAAGGTAAAATGGAGATGGGAGGAGGAGAGGTCTATTCCAATAGAGTCAATTCTGCTTGTCTCTGGGGGGAAAATATCAGTTTTATCACTGGAAAAAGGAAGGAAGTAGAAAATGGGGGAACATCTGTAACACTGTCTTAAGTAACACATAATAAGGTTAAGGTGTTGCCCCCCCCCCACCAATAACTGCTAAATGCTCTGGCCTAGCAGAACCAGAGGCCTGGATGGATTTGTCTTTTGATATAAAGTCAGAATATCTCAATTAAGGCATGTACACAACTCTTTTGTGTGGCCCCTTCACACCCTGGCAATGAGTCCCAACTCAAGTTTGCTGGACAATAATTACACTCTCACAATCTCCCTCACAATGTAGACTTACCTGGAAACTTAATAAAGGGACCAGCAGGAGCCATCAACCCATCTGCTGACCACCAGTGCTCCCTCTAAGTTGTGGAGTCCTGTGATCGAAAATCCTACTTTGTGAGCTACTGGGGAAGAGCGATTTGGCTACTGCATAAATTAGTTTGCTCTGGAGCCATCCTTCCTGAGCTAAGACAAAAATGTGTGAGCCAGAGGCTAAAAACCTGTGAACTAGCTCACACTAACTCAGCTTAGAGGGAACACCGTACTACTGTCAAGAGGTATGAGTCAAACATTTAACACCCAATTGACTCAATCATGTGCAGCTAGACATATCTTCCCTCCCTATTATGTCATGTATTTACACTTTTCACCAGTATTCTCACAACAGAAAGTCTGAATTATCCTATTGCAGCTCAGAGTTTGACCTTCCACCAGTATCCTTTGGCAGTTCAGAGTTGGACCTTCCACCTATATCCTATGGCAGCTCAGAGTCTGCCCTTCCAACAATGACATTTCCAGATCCTAAAGTTCCACCAATCACAGTGCAACCCAAATTTCACCAAACAGCAGCCAAATCCTGAATTTTTGGCCAAATAGCATTGAGAATCTTATTTCTGCACCAGTTTTAGCCAATAGCACTGCTTCCCCTATCCAAGCCTAATTAACAAGCCCTCCATTTTTATAGCTGCTTTGGCTCCTGAATTTTCTTCCATCACCACAAACATGAAATCACCAGACTTCTTCATCAAGACTGACAGAGCATGATTTTTCCCTTTCCCATTCTGCTTCCCTTCCTGACACCTACCTTTCACATCCTTGTCTGTTCCCCTCTTAGCTTCGCACCCACTCTCCTAACTAAACAATCTTACAGACTTTCTGCAATAGCACTGTCACGTGGTTAAGGAATCCTTCTTTTCATACTCCAAAATCCTTCCCTGTTTATCCCTCAGTATCTTTTGGTCTCATTTTCTGGGTCAGTCACTCAGCTATCTCTTCTCTCTGGGTTGGTTTTTCTTTGGACTAGCGACATGGGAAGAACACAATGTAAGTAAAAGAAACTTTAACTGAATTTACAACTAAGCACCAAGATTGTACAAAAATTATCATTTATTTGATTGCCATAAATAAACTGCTATTTCTTTTCATTGACAGTTCAGCTGCACCATATTGTACCACTGCTAGAGTGCTATTCCATTTCTGAGTTTGGTCAATTAACTTATTTTCTGGTTAAATATCTGTCTTCTTTTCCTCTTGCCTTTCCTAGATTTTCTGCCATGCCCAAGCTTTGTGTACACTAGACTCAAAGATCCCTCAGCATCCATGTCTTGCTTTACACATGTGGTGGGACCTTTTATATGTTCGTCCCCAGCGTACCAATTTGGGTAATAAAAACCCTCAACACAAGGCATAGATTAATAAAACAAAGGAGATGAGATAGTTTTGTTACCTTTTAATGTTACTCAGAGGCAAAATAGAAAGTCCTAGGTTCAATCAAGGACTGAAGGGTTCTTTGACAGCTATTACCAAACAACCACTATCAAACAAAGTAGGCAAGAGTCTACTTCTGTTCAATGAGGATTTTTTTTTAATAAGTTCATTGACAGACAACTATTACTACCCAAATTGGTCCCTGTCACAGGCCTGTCATGTGTACACCATCTTCTACACATGTAAAACCACACACATGTAGGGCAGCATGGTGTAATGGTTAACAACGGCAGCCTCTAATCTGGAGAACTGGGTTTGATTCCCCACTCCTCTACATGAAGCCTGCTGGGTGACCTTGGGCCAGTCACAGTTCTCTCCAAACTCTCTCAGCCCCACCTACCTCACAGAGTGTCTGTTGTGGGGAGAGGAAGGGAAGGCAATTATAAGCCGTTTTGAGACTCCTTTGGGTCAAGAAAAGTGGGGTATAAAAACCTACTCTTTTTGTATGTTCTGGGATAATTTATTTGGCTCTGTTGCAGTCTGTTGTATATACAGATCCCTTTCTAGCACAACTCCTTTAGAAAGACAAGACAGACAGAGATAACTACAAACTAGAAAATCTTTATTACCCTATCAAGATATAAAGTTATAATATGAAATGCAAGGGAAAGCAAATGCATAAAACAACAGTGCAATACAGTAACATAATCCTTGGTTATTGCCTAACTGGGGTGAAAATGGGGGTGGGGGGCTAATGGAAAATAAAGTGAGAAAGGAAAAATCATACATTTTAATGTTTTTTGTTTAGTGATCATGGTTTTTAACACATTTTTAAATTTATTTTATTTGACTTCTATCCCGCCCTCCCTATGTTTTTATGATGTGTGTTTTTATAACTTTTAGCCACCTTGGTGACTCTGATGAGGGCAGAAAGGCAAGCTATTAATTTTGTAAATAAATAACTTAGGTGGAGTGATTTGAGTTTTTTTGAGTGACACACTGGCACAAGCTGGTTCCACAAAGGTTGAGCAGCAGCTTAATGATGTTCCCTGGGCTGGTGATTGAACTGATGGAGATGGCTGCACTGTTAAAGCCCTGACCTGGATGGCCCAGGCTGAATCTCATCAGATTTTGAAAGCTTAGTAAGGGTCAGCCCTGGTTAGTACTTGGATGGAAGAACACTACAGGAGTCCAGGGTTGCTGTGCAGAGACAAACAAGAGCAAACTACCTCTGTATCTTGTCTTGAAAATGCTATGGGATTACAGTAGGCTGTGACTTGACTGCACTCTCCACCACAGTGTGAAGAGGGCTCTGGGGTCTCAAGTTATTTTCCAGCAGATGAGTGAATTGCTCATAGCCACAGGTGTGAAGGATCTCTGGAGGCTTTAGAGAAGGCCTTTAATCAGTGTGTTCTCTGGAACATTCCAGCAGTTGGATGACTCCATGTGACAGTGTCCAAGGAAATTCCTCTGCTTTGATATCACACTAGGTATTTATCTAAGTCTCTGGCAGTCAAGAGGGTCATTTGGGGTGAACAAATATAGGAGTACCAGTGGGTTGGGCAGCCTCATATGTAACCCTATAGTAACTTGAATATAGTCTCATTTTTAAAAAAGGGCTGGATTTAATATGAAATTCTAAAGGGTGGAAATAACAGTATTAAAAATTACTTTGACTTTATTTTGAACTCATTTGACTACACAGTGTTTGATAAAGCACTTCTATTATTGCAAAACAATAAAAAAATCTTCTCAGTTCATGGGAAAATGAGTTAGGTTGGGGGGGGGATTTTTCTTTCTGATTTTTCCAGGGTTTTTTTCCCTGACAATCCACAAATGATTTGTTGATGACACACAATGCCCTGAAGGAATATGTGATGTACCTTCTTTATGTAAATAGAGATTGAAGGTTTTATACAGACTGCCTCCCTGTAACATCAATAGTATCAGCAGCACAAATGCCTTCAGGAGTTCTACTGGCATACTATGTGGCAGTGCTTCGTTGTAAGTAGAACATGACTTAAAAGCAGTGAGTAGGAGCAGGTTGCTCAGTAGCTGGCACAACTAGGCCACTACCTACTAAGAAGCTTGCATTACTATAGAAAACTGACCAACACTGAAATCATAGAGTCTTAAATCCAAACAGCTCTTTGTTATATACCAGCCCTGGCATAACTCCTTTGCACGGAAGGAAAGGGCTTACTGAGTCAGAGAGATGAAAGCCCAAAAAATATCCAACTGTCTCAAGAAGACAACAAACAAGCCTGGAGTTCTGAACATCAATATGCAACGCAAGAGTAGTGGTCAGATAAGGGAACAGAAACTGGAAATGTTCGGCAGTCATCACTGTGCTTGTAAAACTAGAAAGAAACGTTTGGGACAGAAATCACACTCTTAGAATATCTGGAACATCATGTTCTCCTTGCGTTATCTAAAGCTAATGTTCCCCTATTGCATTAGCACATCCAAAAGCAGCACTTAGTCCACTAATGAATCATAAACTTAAAACTGTATTGTAGTTGTAAGCCAAAGAGGAGTCCTTCCCTTAATTTTCACCTGCCTCCTGCAACTCTCCAGTGCCCATTTAATTTGTCCCAAGTCTTCTTCTAGCCTTCTCCAAAGTTCTGTATGAGCCAGTGGTGAGATTTCTAAGGGACAAGGGGCATAGCTTCATTCAAAAGGCATTTCCATTCATGGACTATGTGAAGTCAAATGATGATTTTCAAAACATTACTGATCCTGTGATCCACAAAACCCTTATTCTGGAGTATCCCAAATTATTTCTATGGAACTGTGAAGTGGAAAAGAATGTTAGCACTCTGTTGTTCCCCATGATATGTTCTGGAAGCAGCTGGTGTAATCCACAACTCATCCAGGCAGTGTGCTTCATTCGGTCTCTACTTTTTTGGGGAGGAAGGGAGTTCTTTGAAGATCAACAAGAAGAACTGCAGGTGGCCACATCAAGCAGACATGCTGAACAAGGAGGACTCCAGCCTACCACTACATGCGAGTGGACCCACTAGGGGATGATGCTATAGTGGATGATTCCTCAGCTTTTCCTGTCAAGTGGGTCCAGAGGTGGGGAAGAGCACCAGCATTTTCACACTTGCTTAGGTATGCTAATACTGATTCATTATTTTAGCTGATCCAGCTATTTGGGACCACATCATTACTGGTGAATGCAACACCTTGATAACTCACATGGCTGGACAAAGTCATCTTGTGGCTTTCTGCAGCTTAAGCGGTCATCCATCACAAGAGGCCAGGCTACTTTTGCTGTTTTGGGACCAGATTGTGCTGCTTCCATTCTTCCTCTCCCTCCCTTTTTACCACCACTTACAGCTGATTAAAAGTTACAGCTCCCACATTTTACATTCTAAAGGGGTATCCATGTTAGTCTGTTATAGACAAAAACAAATTTAAAAATGTTAAACGCCCAGAAAACATTTAGATGTTGGTGACGACTCCCTGAAGGGAGACAATAGCATTTGTAAGCTGCTTACCATGTGGTAAGCAGCTGGTAGAACAACTCTATTATGACAGCGCCATACATTCTTGTCAGCTCCACATGGAGTTTCCACATGATCAATCAATCAGTTTGATCACCAGCTCACAAATGATATGGCTACCAAGTAGAACTATCATCACTGCACAAAAGTGTTCATTATTTTTTTTCTGTTTGCTGCCATGGTATGGTGAGCATAATATTTGAACTGCCTCACAAAGGATGAGTTTATTATGGAGCCCACTGCACCTAGAATGTACAACATGCTTAATTATCTCCACTGAAGCCAGTTAAATGACTGGTATGGATGAAGGCTCACTGTCACAAACAGTAGCACATTAGTTGCTAGTGCATGGACCCATTTGTCCAATAAATAGGCTAAGTCTGAATGTACGCTAACTTATATCAAATAATGCTCTGGCTTTCTTTTCTGTTAAGAACCACTGTAGCAGCAAGCAAAGTCACATAATCAGAAGTATGGGGTCATTAGCAGGCTGAGGCTGAGAAACCCCAGTGTCTATTGCAAGGAAGCTATTTCCTTCTGCTATACGATGCAGCTGGCTATAAATATTAAATGTCCCCCCTAGAGAAACAAGTAGTGAAATGCCATAATGATTCTGCCGATTATGATCATGAAAGCACTTAAAGCAATATCTATTTTTACATTTCACTAGTAACAGAGAAGCATATCTCTGACCAATGCTGACATAAACTCCACCATTCCAGTTCACACAGCACAATTAAAACAATTTACATCCTAATTCTCTGGACAATCTAGTGAATGCATGTTTGCACTTTTGGAGGCATTGTACTGAAACATTTCATCATAACAGTGTTTTGTTGTGCCTTAACAAGTATGATATGCTATTTGCATCATGTATAGGGAAAGCCTATATCTGCAAACAATCTAGTAAAAAAATCAAGATCATGTCTGCAGAGTTAGTTGGGTTTCTAGAGAGCAATGGAACAGGATAAGTAGAACCATCAAGCAATGGTTTCAAATGCTGATCTAATTTTCGTGTTGTTTACTCCCAGTTCCCATTGACCAAAAAACCCAGAAGGCTCCCATGGTAAGCTCCGCTTTACTATTTGGATTTCTCTATATTGTTTGGTGGGATGAGAGCCAGCGTAGCATAGTGGTTAGAGTGCCAGACTGGGAGCTTGGGGGGCTTTGGTTTGAATCCCACTCTGCCATGAAAGCTTGCTGGATGACCAGGGGACAGTCACACACACTCAGCCTGGCCCCCCTCAGAGGCAGTCGTGGTGGGGATTAAATGGTGGAGAGAGAGTGTTGTACGTCACCCTGGGTCATGATTGGGGAGAAAAGTGAAATATAAATGAATAAAAGAATAGTAGTAGAAAAAATCAAGACTCCAGTGGCACCTTAAAGACTAACAAAATTTGAGGCAGGGTATGCGCTTTCATTGAGTCACTGCTCACTTCTTCTTATTCAAATCAACAGTGTGATTTACAGCTTCCTTATGTACTCACGCATCATCAGAATCCATACAAAGTGAAACCTGTTTTAAATTAATGTATGCCACTCATGACTGCATGAGATTACCAGCTGATGCGGTTTACTGGCTAGAGGTGGTTAGCAACTAGTTTTATGAAAAAGCCATTTCCTGAGGAGGGAATTCTGAGCAGTGGATCTGGGTTCACGCCAATCAATCAATATCAGCAAGTGCTGCAGCCACGTTCATTGCTTCCTCTGCATTTTCCTTTGGGCTGAAGTTTCAGAAGCCACTTGGTACTGCTCAATGGACAAGATTTGGGTCAGGGGATTCCACGACTGGAGTGCTGAGCTGGTTGCAGAGAACCTAGGCTGAAATTCCCACTGACGCATAAAATTAATGGTAGCCTTGAGCAACGAGCACTCTGATTTTCTTGCTAAAAACCACAAAAAAGATTAGGTTTTTTTTTTAAAGATTTCATCAAAAATTATTTTTCCCCTCTTGTAAACCAGGATCCCAGCATGCTCCCCTAACTGGTTGACCATCCTGCAAACCCTTAATCCATTTTTCAAAGTCTGGCTGTCCTATAAGGACTTCATTTTCTGGAGAATTATTGTGCATGTAAACAGAAAGTCACACTCCAGGGTGGAGGAAGCAGATGATGAAAATGCCTACTGACTAGGCTTTCTATTTCCTCCCGGAGGGAAAAAGAAGGCATTATTAATAGGGCTACATGTGTCTTTTTCAGTATACAGGCGTCACAGTGGGTTTAGTAGACTAATAAAGCAGTGAAACAAGGAACCTTTAAAGCCCCAAGATAGAACAGATGTTAGCAGGACTGCTACACAACTGGGGAATTTAAATTGTCACAGACTAACCATCTTTACACATGTGTCATAGGTCAGTGATTCCAAAATGGAGGACCCAATTGGGGTGTCAGGCAAGGCAATTAGTATGTGGCATGAAGAACTACAAAAAGATAACTTTGACAGAAAGACTTGGACCCCTAGATGGGCCCTAATCCGGCCCTGCAAGGCGACAACCAAAATACCTGAGACTGAGAGTAGGCTTTGGGCTCAAGACTTTCTTCTTGCTTCTTTCTACATCCCCCTCATCATGCTCTAAATTGGATTCCCAGATCAGACATCCAGAAATTATGGAAATGAGGGATCTCCCTTGATGGTAGATATTGAAAGCACTTTGCTTAGTGAATTCAGAACCTATTACCCAAGGCAGATCCCACATTCAAATAGGAGCTGGAATCACTTGATTCATTTCTATACATCCATTTCTATTCATTCCTATACACACCAGGAATTCTGAGGGAAGTAAACAGGCTTGATCCTGATCTCACTGTTCATGGTGTGGTGGTTGTGATACATTAAAAGCTCTTTGATCTGAATACAACCTTCCCACTCCCCCAAAATTCCTCATTTTATGCTGCTGCCTCCGCTTCAGGAGGTGTATTAGTTTCCTGACCCTTGTCTCTCAATATGTAGGCTTGATGCGCTCCTGACAGTTAGTCATTTTTGTTTACTTCAGCACTGGAACCAGCTTCTAGGCACTACTAGCCTGCCAACAATGTCTCCACAAATTCAAGGAATGTGACATATCAACCCCCAGATTTTGGATCCATTCCACCCTTCCCTCAAGAGTATCGTTGGCACTGTTGTGCAAAAGCTTTGGAAGAGGTTATGCAATTTTGCTAAGCACTATTATTCCATGTAAGTGATTCTCCACAGCTATGGGCATAATAGCTCTAGTACTCTTGAGCTATAATATCCCTGCTTCATGTTGCGGGTGCTCGTGTATGGAGGTCTTCTTTGGGTTTCAGCACAATGAAAATGTGCATAGGGTATTGTGCCTGAACAAATCTCAAACTGATACTCTGGTATTCATGTGGTAAATTCTGGACTGTACAAAGCTGCAACAATCTACATACATGAGGGAATGGTGTTTACACACACACACACACACACACATGTATAACACACATACCCCACACATACCTCAGAACTGTTTCCCTTGCTTCTAATTCATATTAAAAATTATAGACCACAGGAAACGTTTGAACATGGGGGGCTTTTACTTGAGTCAATATATTCTGTATGCAATATGCATTATTTATCACTAATAATTTAACAGTTTGGTTAGCCTGTCATACTAACTCATGTTCCTGAAAGCAAGTTCCTAACAAGCTATCACAGATTACTCATGCAAGGCGGTTACAAAATGATATGACTCTTCCTCTCCTAGAAGGCGCTGTGTACAGTGATGATACTGTACCTTACAGTAATTAAGTAAAAAAATGTGTATTTTTAAGTGGTGGCTCCCAAGCATTTTAGTAAGGTGCACATAAATATCACCTTTATGTGGAAGCTGCTTTCCTGTGCTTGCTTCTCCCTCCACCCAGCAAGTTTGGAAGGAAAATCAGCTGTTCTTTGCCTTGATCATATCTGTACAATCTCACAATCCTCTCACTGCTATAATTGCAGCTACAATTTGGATTCTTGATTTCAGGAGCAATATTTTAGCTTTTGCTGCACAAGATATGTAATGACAAAAATACATCTTTTCCTGGCCTTTATGCTTCATTCTCCCTCTTCCCCCAGATATATATATATATATATATTAAGTTTACCTCTCCCCCCCCACAAATGGCTGGGCAGTCTAGAATGGGAACAGAAAATTGTAAATCGCCATCTGGGATCTTTTGTTCTGGTTTTATCTCTTATTGATTGTAGTAGTGTAGTGTAGTGTACACTGTACACTACACTACACTGTAGTGTACACTACTACACTACACTGTAGTGTACACTACTACACTGTAGTAGTGTAGTGGTTAAGTGCGTGGACTCTAATCTGGGAGTACCAGGTTTGATTCCCCACTCCTCCACTTGCACCTGCTGGATGACCTTGGGCAAGCCATAGCTCTGGCACAGCTGTTGTTGAAAAAGAGCAGTTTCTCTCAGCCCCACCTACCTCACAGGGTGTCTGTTGTGGGGAGGGGAAGGGAAATGAGTTTGTAAGCTGCTCTGAGACTCCTTTAGGTAGTGAAGGGCGGGGTGTAAATCCAACCTCTTCTCTTCTTCTTCTATACGGATATTTTAAAATTTGTATTTTGTTTTATGGCATTTTGCCTTTCATACATCACCCAGATAGAGTGATAGAAGAAGGAGAAGGAGGAGGAGGAGAAGAATAGAGCTTCACCAATCTAGACTGCATATTATACCAAAGATGCTACAGAACTGATCTTGGATCAAAAAAGGTACCCGTTTGAGTGTCATTACATGACCTGAGATAATGACACTTTAACAAAGGGATGTCAAACATACAGCCCACAAGCCAGATCCAGCCCTACAGGGCTCCTATCCAACCCACAAGCAATTGGCTCTCTGCTGCTTCCTGTTCCTGCTTCCTGTATCATAGCTCCTTTTGCTCAGTCTCTCCTATTTCCTGCTTCACAAAGGAGAGGAAGCCAAGCCTCCCTTCCCTCCACTGGCTGGGGGCTCCTCTTCCTCCTCTGGGGAGGGAGGGGGAGGGAAAGAGCCAGAGAGAGAGAAATGGAGTCCTGTGGCACTTTTAAGAAGACCAATGTTGAGTTCTGAAAGAACTCAAATGGAAACTTGTGGATCCCCTGACAAAAATATGTAATCTTTCATTAAAATCTGCCTCCATTCCTGAGGACTGGAAGGTAGCAAATGTCACTCCCATCTTTAAAAAGGGTTCCAGAGGAGATCCAGGAAATAACAGGCTAGTCAGTCTGACATCAATACCGGGTTAGTTGGTGGAAAGTATTATTAAAGACAGAATTAGTAGGCACATTGATGAACAAAATCTATTGAGGAAGACTCAGCATGGGTTCTGTAAGGGAAAATCTTGTCTCACTAACCTGTTAGTGTTCTTTGAGGGAGTGAACAAACATGTGGACAAGGGGGACCCAACAGATGTTGTTTTCCTTGACTTCCAGAAAGCTTTTGATAAAGTTCCTCATCAAAGGCTCTTAAGTAAAATCAATAGTCACGGGATAAAAGGACAAGTCCTTTTGTGGATCAAAAACTGGCTAATTAAATGGAAACAGAGAGTGAGTATAAATGGGCAATTTTCTCAGTGGAGGGTGGTAAGCAGTGGGGTACCGCTGAGATCAGTACTCGGTCCAATGCTTTTTAACCTGTTTATTAATGATTTGGAGTTGGGAGTAAGCAGTGAAGTGGCTAAATCTGTAAATGACACAAAGTTGTTCAGGGTGGTGAGAACCAGGGAAGATTGTGAGGCACTCCAAAGGGATCTGCTGAGGATGGGTGAGTGGGCGTCAACGTGGCAAATGGGGTTCAATGTGGCCAAGTGCAAAGTGATGCACATTGGAGCCAAAAATCCTATCTATAAATACACACTGATGGGATCCGAATTAGCAGAGACTGACCAAGAGAGAGATCTTGGAGTTGTAGTAGATAACTCAATGAAAATGTCGAGACAGTGTGCAACTGCAATAAAAAAGGCCAACGCTATGCTGGGGATTATTAGGAAGGGAATTGAAAACAAATCAGCCAGTATCATAATGTCCCTGTATAAATTGATGGTGTGACCTCATTTAAAGTACTGTGTACAGTTCTGGTAGCCACACCTCAAAAAAGATATTATAGCACTGGAAAAAGTGCAGAAAAGGGCAACTAGAATGATAAAAGAGTTGGAACACTTTCCCTGTGAAGAAAGGTTAAAATGCTTGGGGCTCTTTAGCTTGGAGAAACAACGGTTGAGGGGTGACATGATCAAGTTTTATAAGATTATGCATGGGATGGAGCAGGTAGAGAAAGAGGTACTTTTCACCCTTTCTCACAATACAAGAACTCATGAGCACTCCATGAAATTGCTGAGCAGTCGGGTTAGAACAGATAAAAGGAAGTACTTCTTCACCCAAAGAGTGATTGACACATGGAATTCATTGCCACAGGAGGTGGTGGTGGCTACATGCATGGAGGGCTTCAAGTGGGAATTAGATAAACATATGGAGCAGAGGTCCATCAGTGGCTATTAGCCACAAGGTATAGATAGGAACTCTCAGTCTGGGTTGAGTGATGCACTGTATTCTTGGTGCTTGGGGGGGGCAACAGTGGGAGGCTTCTAGTGTCCTGGCCCCACTGCTGGACCTCCTGGATGGGCCATTGGCCTGATCCAACATTGGCTTCTCTTATGTTCTTATGTTTTATTCTAGGTATAAGCTTTTGTGTGCAAGCACACTTCTTCAAAGGGAGGGAGGGAAAGAACCAGAGAGAGAGAGAAATGGAGACTTGTGGCACTTTTAAGACCAACAATGTTTTATTCCTGGCACAGGATTTTATGTGGGTGCACACTTCTTCAGAGAGAGGGAGGGAGGAGAGAAGGCGAGGGAGATACAGAGAGAGAGAGAGATGGAGTCTCATGGTACTTGGAGAGCTGCTACTCTTAGGACAGTAACTGAATGCCCTGGAAGGTTACAATGTCCCCCCACTGGCTTTTGAATATTTATTTATATTTATTTATTGATTTGATTTATACCACACTCTCCTTGTTAAGCAGGCTCAGTGCAGCTGTTGTGGTAGCAGTAGAAAGAGTAAGAGTCCAATAGCACTTTAAAGGCTAACAAAATTTGTGGTAGAGTATGTGCTTTCATGAGTCACTGCTCACTTATTCCGACTTATGTCCATTTATTTTTTGCATCCTCCTTGACTGAATCCTCCTGGACCAAATTGAGACCAAGGTTTCCTATCTCATTACCAATGGTGATATCTCCACACCTACTCCTTCTCTGCATATCACACCTAATCCAATCGTGCCTACTGACATTCAGCATCTGAAATAATCTTTATAAAGTTTATATCTCCGGTACTTCGTGTTACATTTTATGACAAACATGGCCCAGTCCAACAAAATGACATTTATGTCAGATCCAGCCCTTGTAATAAATGACTTTGACATCTTTGCTTTAACAACACCTGTGTTTTCTACTTTTAAACTCCAGATCACCTCTCACAGAATGGACAGAGACACCTCCATAAAGAGGAGTATCTACCCGTACTTCTAAACAAGTTCTAAGAACATTCTGTGAGTGGATTCACTGCACCTCTTCCCACAGCACCCCTATTCAGCATAGAGATAATAAGAGAACAGAACTGAACTTTGGAATAGCATCATTTGATTTAATAAGGAACCCGCTGGCTGCTTCCCTGAGGGCAGAAGTACAATTACATTCATTAACAAAATAAGAAGCAATGGAGTAGGGGGAAATCAATCTGGAACAAAGAAAGAGAATGTTTACTTGTCCCTTTCCCTATCAATTACTTCTCGTTCCTTCTAAGTCACTTTTTTCTTTGTCAAGTTTCAAAACTGTCTCTCCATCTATGTAATTTGCCCTAAGCAGAAGCTTGTCTGAAAAGATACTGATCAGAACAAAATTCACTAAATGTAGTATAACTTAAACTATCCACAGGATTCACTCCAAATAAAAAATAAAAACAGAACATGTCACATATTAGAGACTACTGAATATATTGATAGGAAGATGTAGCCTGAAACTTGTATTTTTAACACAGGAACTGTAACTTTCTTTTTCAGAGCACTAACTCAGCTATATTTAAGATTGTACAGGTCAAACATCCCTTTAGGGCTCACAAGTACTGCGATTTGGGAAGGAGAAGCAGCAGTACCTAAGGATGCAATAGAGAAGATAGCAATGCATAAGTGAGAGGGAGAGAGAGAGATTTCAGTGATTTAGCAGTGAGCAGGAAATTAACACAGAGAGTCTGCGCTGGCAAAATCATTAACAATATGACCCCATGAAAATACCTTCACTTTTTTGTTGTTGTTAAAAATGATTTGCATCCAGAAATTAAAGCTGATGAAACTGAAGTAATTTAAACTCCAGCCTGTTAGGTGTCCAGTGTGAATAATTTTTGCATGCCTCACATAAGGTGCTTCTGATAAACACCCAGTGCTTTGTTAGAAGCCTGCATTTGAGCTTTGTGTACCAGAGGTAGAAGCAAGAGCAGTACGTAGTACTAAGATAACGGAAGCAGGAACAATGATCAACATGCTAGGTTTTGTTTAGGCTAGGGGGCCGTCATGTCATTGCACAAAGATGGTTCATGGTTCTTGGGTGTTTAAGGCAAAAGCCAATGCTGGGGATGTTCGGTAGGGCATTAAACAATGCCTATTTATTGTGAAAGGAAGGTTACGGTGCCTAGTATTAGGGGGAAAGAGGAGAATGTAATGTCTGCAAATCTGCAGGGGAAAAAAGATACTCATGCTGAAGGAGTAAAAAAAAATGTGTAGAAGCGATAAGAGGAAATGCTGCCTGCAAAGGGGATTTGTATTTTGGGGAGTAAAGAGCACAAACTGAAGGAACTCCTCAGAAAATCACTGGGGGAGGCAGGAACAATCTGAAAATCCCCCCACCAAAATCTCCCTCCACAGGATTCTATAAGCTCTTGAACAAGGGGACTTGAACAAGCTAATTTCCTCTCCCATCTTTTTTCCCTTCCCCTGACTCACAACTATCTCAGCATTTCATAGCTTCTGAAGCATACTCAATCCTCCATTTCTTTTGGTTAATTTACAAAGTTTTATTTTTTCTGAATACTTGGTGAATCGAGTATTTAGTGACCTTGTATATGTGTGCCTTACTTTAGCTGCTTTCTTGATTGGCACCCATGGGGGGAAGGGCAGCCATTTTACTATTCATTAGCATGATCATTCCACTACCAAAATATTATTAAAAGCATGGTCATGTCATGTTATTTGCGAATAAAACACCAGAGAATGGGAGCGTGGGACTTCGATATGGCAAACTGGTATATGCAAGGGATTATGTGCAGTTACTATGCTTTGGTATCTGAACAAAACACAGAGGAGCATGAAAGAATCTGTGAAGCACTAGGAGAAATGGATCAAGAGTACCCTATTTTATACATAAGGTAGAAGGATTCATCCATAGCATTCATGCAATCAGAAGGCTGATGAAGAGGCTGACTGCAGATTTGCCATGCACTGTGTTTGATGTGTTTAGTCCAGGGTCCATGAACTGAGAAGTATTGGGCTACACTGAATAGTGAACATAAACCAGAAACATCTTGGTTACTTTTAGGGAATATACTGAAGATCCTGCCAGTCTGTGGTCTCTACCCAATGCACACTAATGCACCCAGCAGATTCTCAATGCACTGTACCTTCTCCTCTTATCTTCACATTTATTGAGCACCCCATGCATTCATTCAGAGGAAGCAGAGTTGGGTACAAATCACAGTTGATATGGAGGAGAGTTATAAGACAGCACTGCATGCCAGCAATTCATTGGAGGGCATGAGGACAATTACCAGAATTGACACAAGTGCAGTGACAATGCAGCAGGGAAATCGGGCGGGGGGGGGGGGGGATGTGAGGAGAGCAAAGTGACAATGCTGTGTTAAGAGATCTTGCGCGCTAAGCACGTGACTTTGCACAGAAGTGTCACTGGGGGGAGTGGAAGAGGGGTGTGCCCGTGAGTTATGTGCCCAGCGTGTGCGAACACAAGGGTAAGGGGGACCTAAGGTGACTGCATTGGGAGGAGACTGGTGCCTTGACTTTGCATGGAGGTAGTCGGGGGAGACGCGGATGGAGTTGTGGGGGATGGCAGACTACCAGTGGCCGCGGCTTGGGGGAAGAGCCAGAAGGTATCCCAACCATGCATTAGAGCAGTAACGACGGGGTGCACGGTGGTCGCGGGTGGGAGGTATTGCATACTATGGCAGGAGGGGGCGATGAAGGAGGTGCATTTGGGGAGGGGGGGGTGGAACCGAGGAGAAGAATGCCAGCTGGTGCCACCCCCCTCCTTCTCGTCCTCCTCCCCTTACCTCGCTCCACCAGGCTGTCGAGGTCCCTGTCGACGCCAAGCAAGTAGCATTTCCTCCAGAGTCCGGCGTAAGTGGCGAAGAGCGGACGGCCGCACCGGGACTGCAGCACCCCGAGACCCAGGAGGGCCGGCCAGTTGTCCGGCAGAAGCGGGTCGCCGGGGGGAGGCTCCACTGCTGCCGCCGCCGTTTCCCAGGGGCCGCCGCGGGGGAGCCGCTGCTTGGCGCTCCGCAAGGGCAAGTGTGGCAGGGGCAGGAGGCGTCGGCGTTGCTCGGGCGGGTGGGCGCTGCCGGCGCGGTGCTCGCAGCCCTCCCGGTGGCGCCGGGGGTCGGTCTCGTACCAGTGGTCGGTGAAAATGGCTGTGACGAGCAACGCCAGGGAGCAGAGGCTGAGGCACAGGCTGAGCGCGCCCACCAGCGCCCGCCCGCCCATGGCTGCCTCCGCCGAGGGGACGCCCCCTCTCCGTCCACTCTGCTCCCCACTCAGCGGCCGCCGCGGCCGCCAGAGCCCCCGCACATCCTGGCCGGACGGCGGCCAGGAGGGAGCAGCACCCCCGGCTCCCGCACGGCCACGGCACGGACTGGGCGGGCAGGCGGCGTCCCGCGCTTATTGTCCACTCCCCAAGGGCGGGCCGCGGCGCACAAAGGACAGCTCGGGCACCTGCAGCAACGCCCGACGGGCGCCAGGGGGAGCAGTGCAGACGGGCAGTCTCGGCGGCTACCCCAGCGTGCTCCTGGAGAGCGCCGCGCGCGGATGAAAGCGCGCGAAGGACAAGGCGACGAGGGCCCTCGGCAGGGGGAAAGCGCCGCGCAGGCCCGAACCCTCGCAGGTTTTTACTCGGAAGTAAACCCACTGAGTCCCTTGGGAGTTATTCCTAGAGCAGTGTGCTAGTGATTGGAATGCGGGCAATGCCGTGCCAAGAGATGTGCAGAGCCACTGTAGAAGAAAGGAAAGGGCTCCATTCTGGCATATGAAGACTGCGCCTCCCGTCACACTGTATCTCTCGCTCCCTCTACAAACAAACACACCTCTTGAGAGGGCCTCCAGGGGGGCAAGAGTCTGAGGCTGGTTGGAGTCACCTACACTGTATCCCTCAGCCCCGTTTTCTAATTTACACACAGGATTCACACCTCTTACCGTGAGAATAATCATCTATGGTTGTGCATGCTGTGGGCTCAGCCCCTGGCATCTCCAGTGAAAAAGGATCTCACTCTGCTTTAGCAGGCGCTTGGGAAAGCCTTTCTCTTCTTGGAGGATCCGTGCTCGGCATGACAAACAATATGGGTGTAACCACTTGCTTCAAGCCAAGCCTGGGCTGTATTCAGGTGTCTCAAAATCTTTCTCCTTGCTTTAAGCTCCACACCCACCAAACCTGGGACTTCATATAAATGTTTGAGTGTTACTTGTCTAGGGTTGCCAGCCTCCAGGTGGGGCCTGGGGATCTCCTGCTTTTACAACTGATCCCCAGCTGACAAGAGATCAGCTCCCCTGGAGAAAATGGCTGCTTTGAAGGGTGGACTCTATGGCATTGTACCAAGCTGAGGCCCCTCCCCTCCCCAAACCCCACCTTCTCCTGGCTCCACCCCCAAAGTCCCCAGGTATTTTCCAACCCGGACTTGGGAACCCTATACTTGTCACACACTAGTAGGGCAAAATAAACATTTGATTAAAACAGGAAACCTTCATGAACAAGCACCAAATGCTAAGGTAGGGGTGTCAAACATGGGGGCCGGATCAGGCCCCCGGAAGGCTTCTATCAGTCCCGCACTGGAACTGGCCATCTGCTTCTGCTACTTGGCATTACATTTTAGGACACACACGGCCCGGCCCAACAAAGTCTCATTTATGTCAGATCCGGCCCTCATAACAAATGAGATCGACACCCCTGTGCTAAGGTATTCCCCCAAGTGTATACCATTAAGACCGAGTGCCAGAATCTCAGTGCAGGGGTGACCCTACATGGTCATTCCTATAGGGATGTTGCTTGGTGCCCTTGGCCTGATGTCTAGAAGGCATTGCTCTTTGTGAAAATTAAACTGCCTGGCACACAATAGCTCCTGCAGCTTTTTATCAGTGAAGTGCTGCCATGGAAGCCTTTCCTCTTCTCTACTAAGTGATTGTAGCGCAAGTGTAAAGGAAGAGGGACCATACCAGAGCAGACATTCCCAGTGCAGTGATTCAGCAGTTCAGCAAACAGTAAGCTCCATCTCTTCCCAGGGATGCTTTTTTCCAGCCTTGCATTAAGACAGATCAAGAACTTGCCTGAGGCATTTACATCCAGATAGGAAATCCCCATTCCAGTCTTGCTTTTCCATTTCCAAGATGGGCACCTTTTAGTCCCTCTTCCATGAGGCCAGGGTGAGCAGAATTAGCACAGTCCCAACCACAAATGGTAACATTTTAGCTTTATCATTTGCACATGTGTTATATTACAGCAAATAACTTAATTCCCTCAAATTAGATAACTAAGGCTGTAGTCACACAAGCAGTTTTCAGCGATATCGTTGCGGTACCTTTGCAGATTTAAAGAGCATGATCAGACGACAACATCTGCCTTCTGTGCCCCAGTCATGGCCACCCCATTTTGCCCCACTTCAGAAGCAGGCGCTGGGGTAAGTCCAGCCTTTATGGATGCCAGTGCTTCCACTCCGCTTTTCCAGCCATCTGAACTCCTGTCGCGAACTGAAGCCAGAGGGGAAGTCTGAACTGGCAGATCCGTTTCTGCCAAGTGGGTTTTTTTTTTAGTAGCTGCCAATATTCGCATAAGCACATGGTTGAGGTGCTGCAGTAATGTTGATGCCTCATCACTGGATAAGCATGCAGGAAAGCTGCTGCAGGATGTGCTGTCTGGTTGGTCCTTCCCGCAACAATTTGAACTGGCGCACTTAAAGACACACCCAAACCACACCTAACCTCCAGTGTGACCACAGCCTTAGTCTTAGACTAAGCTACAGCATCATTTTCTGCCTCTAGATGGCTATTTTATACACACACACCCCAAAGTTTTTCATTAGGCTGGATGGAAAAACATGCTGATTCCACATAATGCACCATCCATATATTTAGAGTCCAACAAAAATCTTCAGTCAGATGCAAATTATTCTAGGTTCCTAAAAGTTGCAGTTCTCAAGCTCTCTCATAATAATCATAACAGTTTATTTAGCTTAATTTACTTATCTTAATAAATGTAGCTTATTTTAGGCTGGGGCTCAAGGGGAAGGTCCACTCCACCACCCACCACCCCAGGCAGGACCCCTGTACATTTAATGATTATGTGGCAAGAGTACATTCAACTGGTAAAGATACAGTGAATAAACAAGCTGCATGCTTTGAATTTCTACCTATTACATAACCCGTACAGAGATTTTGCCAGGAAAAGGTGGTGATTTCAGACTCAGACTTGGTGTGTATCAATATTTTGCTTAATTAATATAGACAGATTGGTGCACATGTTCTGAGATTGAGCTTTAGATATTAAAGGGCCTCAGTTTAGATAACAAAATGTGTAGTGCATCTTCTCATGTATAGGAGCAGAACTGGTGCCTGAACTTCAAAGAAAGGAATTGTGTGACATTGTAAACATACATGCCAAGTTGTATTGTGATACTTCAATATCCAAGGGACATACTGAGGAGGACCAATGACCCTTCAAGGAGCCTTCCTACAGCTTAAATGCCTCTTTAGGCTGGCAGAAGGAAGGTTTCAAACTTTGCTCAGTGGGGTGGAAGAATAGAGTCTACCCCACTGCACTGTTATGTGTACTCCAGACACTGGAGTAAAAACAGGTGTAACCCACTCCATTTTAATATGCTAATTCGGAGTACATTCTGATTCCCTTCTCTCCAGTGGAACTTTTGTCAACAATGCTCTACATTCCACTGCCCTTCATTGCAGCTGGTTCAGAATGTGGTTTTCATGGGCTATCCTGGAACAACTACATTTGCTGTCAGTGTGTTTCCAAATTCAGTTAAGGGTGCTGGCTATGACCTTTAAATCCCTTCACAGCCTACAACTTACATATATAAAGGACTGTCTCTTCCCATATGTCCCACTGTGGCCAACTACAGTCCTGGGGCTGCCACCTACTAGCTATTCCCCCTCCTAAGGTAGCCTGCCTGACATCAACCAGAGTCTTTTGTTTTCTATTTGTAGCTCCCTGTGGAACGAGCTCCCTAGGCAAGGGAGGGGAGGGGAGCCCCGCTGTAAAAATCTTCAGGAGGCATTGCAAGGCCATTATATTTTGCCAGGGGTTTTAAGTATGTCAGTATTTTTTAGGGGGAGGTTAATAATTTGGGAATTTATTTTGTTTTCATATTTTAGATTGTAATTTGGAAGGTGCCTTGAGCCATGAATAAAGGTGGGATAGAAATATTTTAATAAATAAAATGAATGCAAATACATGAGATATGGAGGCAGTTTAATGCAGTGGCTCCCATTTTTCAGGCCATTACCCCTTGGTTCCATAAATTCATCCCTAGTGCATCCTATGCTATAAAAAGCATTATTCAGGATAGCAGTTTGTATGACCCACTAGGGAAGATAATAACAATACAATTCAAAACAGTAAGAATTAATTGTGCCTTTATTCAAAATCCAATTAAAACTTAAGTTTAATTGATTCGACAAAATTGATGAACTTTACCCGGCGATAGCAGATTTTAAAAGTCTGGTAGTCATTTAGCAAGAATCTTAGATGCCACATTTAGTAGCTACTTCACTATTCAGTAAATTCTTAATGTGATGGGGGAGCCTGATGAAGTGATACCAGTTTTCCAGTGTCTGGTTTAAAGTAACATAGCAGGAATCTTAAATCACCACGTTTAGTAATCTGGTACTAATTTCTTTGCTTGAAGAGAAGTTGGACAGCCACACTAAGACCTTGTTCCACCAAATATGATGCTGGAAATACAACAAGGAACTTGGTAAGCAGTGTCCATAGTGAAGGATAGCAATCAGAAATTTCCTTCTGTAACCAAAACTCTTAGTATGATTTCTTAAACTTTGGCTTCAGCTCAATGTCATTTTGTAGCTCAGTTAGTCCTTCCTCCACTATCCTAGCTTCCTCAGTATCTGAAAACTGATTTATCACCCAATCTACAATTTTCACCAAAAGAAGATCTCCAAATTGCTCAGACATATTTTCATACAGCATATCCAAATGGCCACAACAAAACTTGTCGATCATCATCATGTATCCCACCTTTCTCTTCTAGCTCAGACAGGCTCAGAAATAGGCATAGCTTGCAACAACCGATATTACATTTGAATAGAGTTAACTTTAAAATAAATGTAGAGATGATAGATTTGGCCTTAATAAGACTGACTGCATTTCCTTGCTACTGCAAATTCATTTCATTGACCTTTTCAAATAGTTCTGATAAATAAGCAATGTCATGACTGATCTCTTTGAGTTCATCACTGAGCAAAGCATTCAAGTCTTCACAAAACTCCACATTAGTATCAAAATGGTTGTAAAAGTATCTCACACAGTTGCCTTTTTATTGTCAACAACTTCAGTATGAAGTAGCAAACATTCAAAATCTTCATCATTCTTAACATAGAGCTCCCAGAATAGTTGGTCATTGAGCACATGGGTTTTAATTTTATTCACCACAGTAATGACATTGTGTAATGACTTGTGCAGATGATCGCTGAGGTTTTTTGCAACTAGATTTTGGTGATAAATGACAAAGCAAATGGTAAAGACAATTGAAATAGCTTTTTTCCAAGTAGAAACACACCTACTGTAGCAACCAGCATTGATGGTGCTCCGTCAGTTGCACAAGCAGGTATGTTAGTAAGCAAAGAACTGCTCAACAACACGAAATATTGACTCCCTTTATTATTTGGCCTACATTGCCTTGCAGATAAGTCTTCAGCCAAACATTCATCTCGTAGGAAAATGAAGGGCTCAGAACCTTTTCATGCACTCCCATCTCCACTATGTTTATTTTGAGAGGGAGAGAAGCTGGCTTCCCACTTGCATCCAGAAAGAGAGAGAGAGAGAGAGTTGTTCTAAACCCAAACTCAGTATATTCCATTACACACTCTTGTCAGAAAACCCTTTTGTAGCATTTCAATATTCAACATAGAATATGTCAACACAACCCCAATACAGAAATAGTGCATGAAGTTCTGTAAACATTCCCAGAAGGCAAAAGTCATGTGAGGCAAAGTCATGTACAGGGTTATTGGTACCAGAAGGCCACAGCACTTAGCGGAGTCCTGAAGCCTCCTGGGAAACAGAACCACGGATTCAACTACAGAGGCTAGTTACTATAGAAATTAAAGTATCGGTGTGGCAGAGGCTTATCAAAGGACTGAGGCTCCATCAATAGTACATTAACTGATACTGAATGTGATAAGTACTGGAGTCGGGAGGCTGGTGGAGTGAGTTTCAGCATGATCAAGTTTATTGTAGGTCAGGAACAAGCATACCTGAGGTGGCCCGGGGGTCAGTTTATATGCACAGAAAAGCCTCGCCCCCGTCCACACCCACACTGCGGGATAGGTTAATCTTCCCGCCAGAGATTACATTGGTTCATTTGAATAAACTAAGCCCCTGATAGGTGGATCTTTAGGAGCTTGGGTGCTATTGTTCTTTTACCTCAAGCCTGTACCTTTTTCACGCCATGCCCTGGTGCCATTACATGTTTGGTCACATCAAAGAATCATACAAGTGTACACATAGAGAATCGCAGCCTGGTTGTCTGTGGCATTGCGTCCAGGACATAACAGAATGGGAACTTCTTTGGTCTACATTTCCTTTCAATACTAATATTATTGAGCTTAAGTTACAAACCTTTAAGATACTCACATTCTGGTACCTTACTCCGAAAAAGTTGTCATATATGTCAAAGTCAGCGAAACCATATTGTTGGAAGCAATGTAGACAACTTGGTACATATATTCATTGTTGGCTTGATTGCCCTATATTAGAGGCTTTTTGGAAAGATGTTTTATATCAGATAACTTTGATAACAGGCCAAGTGGTACAATTATCAGTAGAGTATATATTACTTAACAGATGGAATCCAAAAGAATGTTATACCAGTACACACCAAAGAGTGGCTATTTTGTTAGCAGCTGCCAAAAACACCATCGCTTTTTATTGGAAAACCACTACCACCCCAATAAGACAATACTGGCATGCAAAACTCTGGAACATGTACATTATGTTTAAAGTAACAGAGAAACTTTATGATACATGCTCCTCTTCAACCTCACTAATCTTTATGGCTCTTTGGATTCCTATTATACAGTATCTAGTGAAACAAAGTGTAATACCATCTATTGTAGATACATTACATCTTTGGTAATTTTTATATTGGGTTTTGTTAAGACAAATTGAGATATACTTAAGTTTTTGTTGGCTTTGATCTGTGACCTTAGTTGATATGTTTTGTAATTATACTTGTTAAATGTTAAAAGTTTAATAAAATATTATTAAAAACAAAACAAAACAAAGGACTGAGGCTCAATCCAGCCCTAATTCCAAGACAGGTCCCCGCTCTAAGGCTCAGTTCTCTGCCTTATTCACAAAATTGAATACATTTACCACATGATGGGTACATGGGCCATGGGCCATGGTATAAAACCATAACTCTGGTCACCATAAAATACAAAGTTACCACACACACACACCCTGTTTATGCTTGGAAAAATTAAAGAAAGTTGAAACAACTCTATAAATTGATGTGCCTCAGCCAGTTTCTATTTTGTCTATCAGGAGTCCTGTGCTGCTGATCTGTTCCTGGAGACCAGGGGTGGCCAACCTTGCTTAACGTAAGAGCCACATAGAATAAATGTAAGAGCCACATAGAGATGCCTGAGAGCCGCAAGACAGGAACAAATATCACACACACGTTTTTATTTTTAAAAATATGCAAATTTTATTTTTATTAACGTTAAATGGGACTGCAAAAAATAAAAACAAACGAGGAAAACCGGTTATTGATAATGATATTACTTGTTTGCTAATGATATTGAGAGAGAGAGAGAGAAAGAGAGAGATGGAAAGAAAGAATTAAGTGGAAAGAAAGAGAGAGAGAGAAACTAGGAAAGCAAATAGATGGGAGGGAGGAGGGAAGGAAGGAAGGAAGGAAGGGAGAAAGAGAGAAAAAGCATGCCTCCCCTTTGCTTCCCCAGCCGCCCTGCCAGGAGCCGCACAATATGTGTGAAAGAGCCACATGTGGCTCCCGAGCCACAGGTTGGCCACCCCTGCTGGAGACCATAAATAAATCTTCTTTGGGGTTAATGTAGGATTCCTGCCTCAGTGACTCCATATTCTACTTGTGCACCACAAAACTTACCTCACAGTAGTGAACCCAAAGCCTATACACTAACTACCTTTAGAACACTTGGCATCTGAGGGGAAGATTTATATTTCAAAATAAACCCAGTTCCCCCAAAATCATAGGATGTTGTGTGGGTAACAAGAAACAGCTTGTTACACAGCCCACTTTGAGAACCACTGGTTTTAATGGTTATTTCTGGTGGTTGGGTGCAAGAAAGCACCAGGGAGAACAAGGCTTTTTGTCCTTCCTCAGAGTTTTAAAGAGCTCATCATATGAGGGGGATGATAGAGCCCTCACTCAGACTCTCCTAACCCGCCTCAACCTTACATTAAACATTTTCCCACCCATTCCCTCTAACAATGTCAGTATCCTGTCACATACCTTTTCTTCCTTCAGCTGATGGGATGATGAGGGCTCCTGGAAGTTGGACTGGGTGGGCAAAGGACATGTTATCTCCCAGACTGTGGATTGACAGCACAGATGAGAGAGTGCTCTCATCAGATATTTCTGCATCAGATATTTCAAGACAAATGAAACACTGTTTCATTACTAACTCTCACACATATTTATACCTGTTGGTCACAGTGTGGAAGACAGCTGGCGCCCCCTTCTTCCATGTAAGCCTACCAACCAGAGCCAAAACCATGGTTTTGGTTCTTTTTGGGAGGTAGGTTTCACCAGATTGTGCTGGGAGACTTCTGCTCCACTTCTGGCTATTGCCCAGTGGGGTCCTGCATGTTTCCATCTTTCCCCCCATGTTTTCAAAGATATGTATGAAACTGCTGGGAAAGATCATTTGGGAATTTGGGATGAGCTGTCACCAATATTCAGATGGTAGTCAACTCTATCCCTCCCTTTCATCAAGACCCATGGAAGCTGTGGATGATGATACCTGGAGTTTGAAGTTAAGTTCCACTTAAGGAACTGGATGAGGGTGAACAAACAGAAATTAAATCCAGATAACTGGTTTAGAACATGGCAACCAGTCCTCCAGGGGGCTGGCCACAGCAACACACAATACAACATGCTGGTGTACATTCCTTCAATATAAGGCACCTGGTGGACTGCTTCCACCTACACATCCTGGGTCGTAGCTGAGGAAGCCCTATTGTGAGACCTTCTATCAGAGAAATGTGATTGATATCCTCCCCCAAAGATTCAGGCTACCCACCTGAATCTATCTCCCCCCCCCCCCCAAAAAAAAGATTTTACCTAAATAACCAAGGCAACAACTAATGTGAAATAATATCCAACATGGCTTTTGTCATAAAAATATATTGGATAGATAGTGTAAAGTATATTCATTCATATAAGCAAGAAAAATATTGTGTTTTATTTATTTAAAACACTTTCATACCACCTTTCCACCCATCAGGGTCCCCAAGAGGGTTCAAATAAAAACATTAAAAACAATTGACGAATTAAACGTATTTAAAATTCTAACATAATCCAATGAAAACAAATAAAATACATAAACAAACAACATCTAATATATTCATAAAGTAGCATTTGAACTTAAGAAACATGAAAAGAGCCAGTGCTCTGAACTTTCTTTTCTGAAAAAACATACAAACGTGTTTGGAAACTTAACCCATGCAAGAGAAAAGGGCAGCTGCGTCATTAAATTGATTAAAGACTCCAGATCATCCAGAGGTTTTTTTTAAAAATGCTGTGCTAAGACCTCAAAGGAGAGGTGCCGCCGGGATGCTAATTTACACATGGTTCTATCTGAAAGGTGGGGCTGAGATGGTAGAATGCTTTTTTGTGTATTTTGAGTCTGAGTGTGTGTGTGTTTGTGCCTGGAAGTCATGGTTGACTTTTGGTGACCTCAAGTGGGGCTTGGACATTTTAAAGAGGTGGCTTACAATTACCTGCCTCTGCGTCCTGGCCCTGGTATTCCTTGGCGGTCTCCCATCCAAGTACTTGCCAGGGTCAGCCCTGTTTAGCTCCCAAGCTCTGACGAGATCAGGCTTGCCTGGGCTACCCAGGTCAGGGCTGAGATGGTAGAATGTTGATGCAGAAGTGATGCTGACAATTGAACATAAGTCTGAAGGCAGAGACTATGAGAATTTAAACCTAAAGATTTCAAAATACTCTCCATTAATCCAGAGTAGATAACATGTTGTTTGTGTAAGGATAGTTTAGTGCCCTCCCTGAACACTCAGACTACCTCTTCATCTAGCAGTTCTGAGGGAAAAGGAAACAGGAAAACTGCGTGGACATAATTTGCATGTTACCCAGGAGCGAGTTGGCTGTGAATAATGTCATCAACTCAAGCTGAGACATGGATTCCAATGTACACATATACAATACTCATCATTCTTCTGTGGGGTACACAATCCCTTATTGGTGGTGACTGAAACTTTTATCCTTTTTTTACCCTTTTCCTTAATTTGGATTTATTTCCTTCCTACAGTTAAGTGCTTAGCTGGATAAAGTACTCCTTCCCTGCCCCTTGCAGATTTTAAGATTAAAAAACTCAAGGCCATGCTGTGTATATGTACAAAATAGAGCCAGCCTGGTTTACTGATTAGAGTACTAGGCTGAAACTTTAATTTAGATCCCCTATTCTAGGGCTAGGACCTGAGGCATCTCAGTTCAAATCCTCCATGAAACTCACTGGGTGACCACTCCTTCTCTCAGCCTGAGCTATATCACAGGCTTGTGAGGATAAATGCCAGAGGGCCATGTATGCTGCCCAGTGTCCACGGTTCATAAAGAAAGGATAGGATTGAAATGTTTAGGTCAAATAAGCTTGTTTTCCTATTAACTACCAGTGTTGTGTGGTATTTCAGGATGGCCCTGACCTGGATGGCCATGGCTAGCCCAATCTCCTCCGATCTCTGAAGCAATGCAGCATTGGCCCTGGATAGTAATGGGAGACCCCCAAGGAATACCAGGGTCACTATGCAGAGACAGGAAATAGCAAACTTCCTCTGAAGGTCTCTTGCCTTGAAAACCCTATTGAGGTTGGTGGCAACTTGATGGCACTTTCCACCACCACCATTTCAGGATAGTGGGGGGCCGTGAGCTGTATTCTAATCTAATGAGCTGCCAGTGTGCTATTCATAATGCAGCACGGGTATGACACCTTGGTGGTGCCTAGAAACAGGCACTCATTTTGGTGATGGGAGGCACAGTACCGTTCAAAAGCTGTCAATTCATTTAAAGGGTACAAGGCAATACCAGTTCACACAGTAAAATCCAGTTGGAAAGTGCACTGAATGTGGATTATTTAGTTTGTGTGATCACAGTCATCTCTCCCCCCCAGGAACTGGACAGCACAGGGCAGCAAGTCCAGTGGCTTGTGTCATTTCAGTTATCTTCCTCACTAGAAAAGCAGACTAGAAAGGAAGTCACAAATAAACAAATCATGGCAGAGAGGGGGATCATTTTGATAATATAACAACAATTTACAATAGCACATACTATTAGGAAAGCACAACAATAACCACACAATTACAAACACAAAAAAATACAAGAGCAATAAAACCAAACAGCTATTCAATATATAGCTATAACTTTCAAATTATCAGGAAGGGCCTTTTAAAGCTTACTATATGTTTCCGTATATTCAGGAAAAAGAAATCAGCGTTCGAAATAATCTGAATGAAACTCCGGATTCTGCGCCAAGGACATCTGATATTTTGTCCATGACCAGGTAATCCCATAATTGATATCTAATGGTCAACTACCGAGATGTTCGTGAATGAGAACTTCTTATTCTGAATGTTTGCGCTGCTGCTCCATCCAAGGGACGCTTTGCACGTCCTTTATGAATTAAGCCAAGGAGATCTGTGCTTTTCCCATTCCTTGTCCGCAGACAAGTGGGCAAAGCCTCCAGCCTCGCGCTCCAATTCTCTCGACGCCGCACCTTCTCTTTCCAGGAGGCGGCCTCGAGCGCCCAGGCAGGCAGCGTCGGTCATTGCTGCCGCCGCCACCCCACGTGAATCTGGCTCTCCGGCCCGCCCGCTGGCTCCTGGGCCCGCCTCTTCCCGGGCGCTCCGGGACTCCCTTTCCCCTCCCGCCCGACACAGGCCCCGCGCGCCTGCGCAGAAGGCAGCGGAGGGCGCCATGTTGGCCGAGCAGGCAAGGGGGAGGTGGCGTTGTTGGCGGTGATCGCGCGAGCCTTTTCTCCCTCCCCCTTCCTCTCCCCCCACCCACCTGTTTACCCTCTTTCCTTTCCCCCTCCTCCCACCCTCGGCCTCCGTGTGGCGGCGCCGGAGCCGGGCGAGGGGGGCGCAGCTCCCTCCTCTGAGCGGCGGCGCGCCATGAGTGTTGGCGGGGGGCGGGTGTGCGACCTGTCCCGCAGGAACCCCCAGGAAGACTTTGAGCTCATCCAGCGCATCGGCAGCGGCACCTACGGAGACGTCTACAAGGTAAGCGGGCTGGTACCTGCCCCTGGGCTGCTGCCCCGTCCCCCGCCTGCTTCCCTCCCTCCCTCCCTCCCTCGGGCATCCTGGAAGCCAGGTCGCCCCCCCCCCTCCCGCAACACACAGTAACAACACCGGCCCCTCTGCCTCTCCCCCCCCCCCCTCTTTTTGGAAGACAGGGCTTTGCGGCAAGACACCTTCCCACCCGAGGCTTTTCTGGCCTAGCCCCATGCCTTTAATATATATATATATCAACAAGCCCTCTCTGCCACCCTAACCTTTCTCAGTATCTTATTCGCCACCCCATCCCGTTCTTCTGCACTCCCCTCCCGGTCTTCACCATCTCCTTTCCAGATCATATCTCTGTGAATGCGTGTTTATGCCAGGAGAAAGGAAGAGAGCACCATGACAAGTCTGAAGAGTGTGGGGGGGGGGACATCTGTGGGGAGGGGACAGTGCCTCTCTCCCTTAGAAGGTGCTAGGTATGGAAATTAACTGTGCTTTTCAGTATTACCGGTGTTTTTGGGAGCAGGGCTCCTCTATCTGACTTGTCATTGTCACTCTGCCTTCCTCCCCTCCTTGCACAAACCTACATCTCTTTCTAAACAAAGAAAGCAAAAGGTAGAAAAACTAATACAATTGTTGTTTAAAAAAAAGGAAGAAAGCAAGCAAAAAGTAACTCTTTAGCTGCTAGCCTGGCATCCTAAACTCATCCTCTGGACAACTTTGCTCCTCTCCCTCATGTTAGCCCCTTGACCCTTAGTCTGCATCAGTGGTTTTAACCCCTGCCCTGTTCCTCCCACTTTGGACTTGTCAATAAATACCAGTCCTTCAACCTCTCCCCCACTATGCTCCTTCTTTCTGCACAGTCTAGATACAGTTTTCCTAGCCAGGTTGGTTGGTGAGGTCCTTTCTCTGGATCTGGCACACCTCTGTCTCAAGTCTCCTAATCTATCCTATCTATCTCATTTTTATCCCACCTTTCCCTGGAGTTCAGGGTGGCACACAAGATTCTTCCTGCCCCCTTGTTATCCACACATCAACCCTGGGAATCAGTTTAAGCTGCAGAGGTCCCAGGGCTACTCAGTGCGCTTCATGGCAGAGTGGGGATTTAAACTTGGGTCTCTAAGATTCACCACACTCTTCAGGAACCATCAGTCATAAGAAAAGCCCAGCTAGATAAGACCAATGGTCTTGTTTACCATGGTAGCAGACCAAATGTCATCGGAGGCCTACAGAACATGCACAGAGTCTAATGCCTCCTCTACATCTGCCCTTCCTCCAGCATCTGGCATGCAGTGGTGTACTGCCCCTGAATTTGTCTAATTCCCATTTAAAGCCTTCTAAGTTGGTGGCCAGCACCACGTCCTGTCTTGGTAACTACCATATATTAATTGTGTTGGGTGAAGAAATATTATTTTATCTGTCCTGAATCCACTGCCTTATCAGTGTAACCAAGAAACTTTCAAGGCATTGTGTGTGCACAATGTGTGCAAGAGTGCAGTGTGCAAGAGATCTTTCCCCCATTCCAAAGAAGGAAGTCTCGGATGGCTTGCCTTGTATTTGGTAGATGATGGATTCTCAGAGGGGTTGTCAGTTTCAGTTCCCAGCCACTAGGACTTTACCAGCTTTCTTCTCAAACTATAATATAGCATATGCTGATAAAAGGAGGACGTGAGAAGCAATGCTTGGTTTTTGTAATTTTTTTTCTTCCTGAGTGAAGCAGTAGAGGAACAAATAGTACTTGCCCTATCATTCAGTAGCACAAGGGTGGCCAAACTTGCTTAACATAAGAGCCACACAGAATAAACATCAAATGTTAGAGAGCCACAAGACATGAACAAATATTACACGTGTTTTTATTGAAAAATATGCAAATTTGCTTTTTATTAACATTAAATGAGACTGCAAAAAATAAAAACAAAAGTGGTAAAAACAGATATTGATAATGATATTTATTTATCCAATATATTTGTTGGCTGGGGGGGGTACTTTGAGAACACATTTATAGTTGCTTTCTTTCTCTGCTCCCCCCACCTCAAGCCTACCCAGGGAGGAGAACACTGGCTGGGGAAGGGAAGACCGATCAGGGAGGCATGCCTTCCCTTTGCTTCCTCAGCCACCCTGCCGGGAGCCACACAATATGTGTGAAAGAGCCGCATGCGGTTCCCGAGCCGCAGTTTGGCCACCCCTGCACTAGCACCTCACTTGTACAGAATCCTCAGGGCCTCTTCAGAGCAACATTTTAACATGCCTTTCATTCTAAATTGTAGGAAAACTACACTAGATGTATGACCTCCCTCTCGCAGTTGTACTGAAAACAATTTAGATTACAGTGCAGTTTGTGGTGATTGTCTTTTAGTTCACCTGTCCCCAAGAAATGAAAAATAATGAGAGCTAATAAGTTAAGAAGGCAAGCATGATTACAAATACCTAATCTCAAAGAATGTGTGCTTTGGCCAAGTTCAGAGTGCCTGGAGTCTTAAAACCTGGTTGCTGTTGTAAGAAGTGGGACAGGTGTTCAGAAGAACTTTGAAAAAGCTTGTGAAATTGGGACTAATTTCTTTCTCTTTTTTTAAAACCAGTCACTAAGTCTAAAGAAAGTAACAGATATATTTAACACAGACTCCTTACAGATTTTCTTTATTGAGAATCTGCTAGTATTCCATGTAAAATATATCCATTATAAATGTGTGTAGGGTGTTTTGTTTTTTTTAAGACAAGCAGTTCTAAGAGAAGATCAACCTGAAAGTAGCATATCAGAGATTGGATAGTATGCATCAGTAAAATGTCGGGCTAGGACTTGTCAGAACTACATTCCAGTTCCACCATAGTTGTGTCTTCATTGGGTGGCCTTGGAGAAATCTGTTGCCCCAGTCAGCCACCTTTAAAGAATTTTTCAGTTCAGCTGATCCACAGTTACCACATTGGAATATTGTCAAAGCATGTGTGACAGTGGCCAGGACTGCTTTCTTTGCAGATAGATGCATTTGGCAAACCAGCCTAAAAATATACTTTTGGGCACCTCTGATACCTGCTTATCCAGAGAGAGTGATGAGCCTAGGAGCACCCATGCTGCAAACTTGATTTTTCAAAGAGAGTAGTATCAAAACAGGTTGTACACAGTTTGGTCTGGAAAACAAGTCCTACGAGCAAAGGTTGAAAAAAAACTTAGTTTGTTTAGCCTGGAGAAGACTGAGGGGAGGCATAATTGCTCTCTTCAAGTACCTGAAAGGCTGTCACATGGCAGAAGGCAAAGACTACCTCTCTACTGCTCCAGAGGGCAAGACTAGATCTAATGGGGTTACACTACAGGAATGTAGACTTTGGATGAATAGTAGGAGAAACTTCCTAATGGTTAAGAGCAGTTTGAAAGTGGAGCCAGTTACCAGTGGGCAGGGAGTGTCTTTTTCCCTCAGTGGAGGTTTGGATGCGGAGGCTGGACAGCCATCTGGCTGGAATGCTGTTACTTTGGATTTCCTGCATTGTGCAAGGGTTATAGGTGACCTCCAAGGTCCCTTCCAACTCCGAGACCTGTTCCCATATCAGCTTTATTCCTGTTCCGTAGCACTTCTGTTCAGTTTATGCTTGTTATTTAGCCTCATTCAGTCCTTCCTTAATTTGGTATTCCCACTGCCTCCCTGGAGTTTGATGGAAAGGAGAGAGAGAACTGGATCCATATCTCAAGATTCCCTGTCTCTGTGGTTTCATGCAGATGTTAAGTAGCATAGGGACAAGACAGAACTTTGTGTCACCCAGTAAGCTATGGGGCTGAGCACAACCTTAAGATCCAACTTGTGGAATTTAGTCTTGAGAGGGTGAGTGGGACCAGAATTGCCATAAAACGGTATTGCCCATCCCAGGTATGTGGCCTAAAAGAATACCAGGATCAGTGACATTAAAATCCACTTAAATGTTTAGGACATGTTCCATCTGTTGGTTGTCAGCATCTGTCTGACAACCAGGGTAGTTTCTATACCATACTCGGGTTATAAACAAGACTGAAATATAGATAACAAAAGCTTGCATTGGGAAAGCTCACAGTGGTAGCCCTGCAGTGGTGCTGGAACTTAGGTCAGCACAAGGTAGCAAATGTGATTTTTGAGGTCTGAAGCATATATGGGGTCTTGTCCACATGACTATCATGAAGTAATTGCTGAGTCAGCTTTATAATAGAAAGATTTCTAAGACATACAGAATCATTTACATTCTAAATGGAATTACGTCTTTTCTCTGTTATAAAGCAGAGGCATTCTGGAACTGGATGTGTAGAGCTCTGCTTAGATTGGTGGTGATAATGACGTACTCTTCTTTAAAGAGTACCGTGCAATATTCATGCTATCATCTTGTTTTTATTTCTCTCACAAGATAAAGTAATATAAATTAGTTTCTACTGTACTGAACTGTTTATACCACATAGAGGCCTTTTATGCTAATGAACTTTGGATTTTCTTAGCTGGCTTGTTTTGAGAATTGTGACATTATCCCGGTCATGCTGACCAGTTTTCAAGACAGCATATTATACAGGCTGTTGATATTTTTTTTTTATTCGTTGGCATTTCATATAAGATGGCGAGTACTTATTTATTGGCTTGTTCCTTTGGGACTTGAATTTTAATCATTTCTAAAATCTGGTATGGAAAAAACTCACGTTACACATGCAGTTTTGTTTTTAGGGACAGTACATAGCAGAGAATCAACAACTTTACAGGCATGATTGTATGCAATCCCACATTTTACTATATTGTCTCAACTTCTCACCACACTGGTCCAGCAGTGATCTGCTGCTATATTGGCACAGTTAACCTGCATTAGAGTTATATTTTAACTCCACAGGCATGCTTCAGGCAACTAAGAGGATTACCATTGCAACAAACAGTTAAAAGTACAACATTGAATAGAAAATTATTCTTGATGGAAACTTGGAGATTTGGATTTGAGCCACCTCCTGCCTGCTGGCTGTTGAATATTTTTCAGTTGTTGCTGCAAGGGTGATAGATAGGGCCTGCTTTTGGCCCAGCAATCATTTGCTCTGTTCTTTATTTTTGCATGTGTTCAGCTTGCTTATGGTGAAAATCTGCAAGGACCACACCTCTTGTACTAATGAAGGGGGTTCATACAGCTCTCCTAAGGATTGGAAAGGCTCTCAGTTCCTCAGAGCAAAACAGTTGAAGAACTAGTACAAATGCCATGCCAAGAACTGTCATGCAGTTACAATTGATTCAGTGTACTGTAACTCATTGGGCGCTTTACAACAATAACAGGGGTGGACTTTGCAAGGCTGAAGTATTTAGGTGGAAGTGAGGCATCTCTGGTTTTCATCCACTGGGTCATATTGGCCCTTTCCAATGCTGCAGAGTATTGAAAGGCATCGCTGGGGAAATGGTTTTGATCTATTTCTATGATTATATGTAAAACCTACTATTAGAAGACTGTGCTTATACACTTTGAAAAGTATAAATTAGAAATGAAGAATTTTTTTATTTTTAAAACCTACTATTTCATAGCATATCTGGATTACTTTGCCCAGGGGAAAACTGTATGCTGGTTACTTTCACTCCCCTTTTAATAATTTGTTGTTGTTGTTGTTGTTTTTAATTTAAAACAGAAATTGAGGTAGTCCTCTGTAAGCAGACCCTGCATGTTTATTCTTGGTATTTTATTCAGGAACGTAATTTGACTATTGGTGTGAGGTATACCATTTACTACATTAGTACCTTTAAATGTTCAAATATTTTATAAATTGAATTCTGTGGCAATTGGCAGCATCTTTATAATTAAGAACATAAGAGAAGCCATGTCGGATCAGGCCAATGGCCCATCCAGTCTAATACCCTGTGTCACACAGTGGCCAAAACCCAGGTGTCATCAGGAGGTCCATCAGCGGGGCCAGACTCCTGAAGCCCTCCCACTGTTGACCCCCAAGCACCAAGAATACTGAGCATCACTGCACCAGATGGAGTGTTCCATCTACCGTATACCTTACGGCTAATAGCCACCCATGGACCTCTGCTCCATAGGTTTGTCTAACCCGCTCTTGAAGCTGTCTATGCTTGTAGCTGCCACCACTTCCTGTGACAGTGTATTCCATGTGTTAATTACTCTTTGGGTGAAGAAGTACTCCCTTTTATCTGTTCTAAATCTACTGTTCATTAATTTTATTGCGTGCCCATTAGTTCTTAAGAACATAAGAGAAGCCAATGTTGGATCAGGCCAGTGGCCCATCCAGTCCAACACTGTCACACAGTGGCCAAAAACACCAGGTGCCCTCAGGAGGTCCAGCAGTGGGGCCAGGACACTAGAAGCCCTCCCACTGTTGCCCCCTCCAAGCACCAAGAATACAGAGCATCACTTGCCCCAGACTGAGAGTTCCTATCTATACTTTGTGGCTAATAGCCACTGATGGACCTCTGCTCCATACGTTTATCTAATTCCCTCTTGAAGCTGTCCGTGCTTGTAGCCGCCACCACCTCCTGTGGCAGTGAATTCCATGTGTTAATCACTCTTTGGGTGAAGAAGTACTTCCTTTTATCTGTTCTAACCCGACTGTTCAGCAATTTCATGGAGTGCCCACAACTTCTTGTATTGTGAGAAAGGGAGAAAAGTACTTCTTTCTCTACCTTCTCTGTCCTATGCATAATTTTGTAAACCTCTATCATGTCACCCTTCCATCATCATTTCTCCAAGCTAAAGAGCCCTAACCGCTTTAACCTTTCTTCATAGGGAAAGTGTTTCACTCCCTTAATCATTTTAGTTGCTCTTTTCTGCACTTTCCCCAGTATTTTTACAAATAATTACAAAGGCAGGGAAGGTTTAAGCCAGTAATCGTTCAATCCAATTGCTCATCTAGTGCAGGTTGCAGAATCCAAGGATCAGGGATGAGGTTGGACACAGCAAGATGCTTGCACATTTGAGTGAGATGCCAAGCTGAATCCTTTTATTTATTTTATTTATTTAGAACAAAAATCATTCAGAACCTGGAAGCTCTTAGAGGGCCTTGCCACCTAGCCTGTGCTGGTGCATCAGATGTTTGGGTGGCTCTTCTAGATCTGGTTGATATTCTTTTCTCCGGTCAGAGCTCTGGTGTGGCACACAGGTAGAGGCTCGTTTCTCCTCCCCTCCTGCAGTTGAGACCTCGAGAGGCTAACAAGTTAAAAACAACTGCAGTTACTGCAACATTTAAAAACAAATTTAATATACAAGTACACATACAGCCATAAACCTAATTTCTGAAAGAACGGCAGTTTAAATCCTGCTGATAATTTTTAGTACTAGATTATATTAGGAGATTAATGATTCATTAAAAATTAATATCATAGCTCAAATTGATATATAAGAAAAAACAGGAACATGCTGGCAAGGTCATTGTGATATCATTAGTTTTTCTAAATGGCACAGTACTGACTTCATTTCAAATGCTTTTCTGACATTTCTTTCAGTTTGGCATGTTTCATAGAGATCCAAATCATGTCACAGTTCTAAAGAATAAATTGCACTTTTGATGGCCCCATGATCCTCCTATATCTCATTTAGATTACGAATTTGGAGGGTAAGGCTGTGCTGTGCTGTGCCTGCACTGTGGCAGCTGGCCATGACACAATTGTGACACCACTAGTCATCCCCCCAAGCAGAAAGTTATGCAGCGGCCGAAGAGGGAGAAAAAGGTGCCCCACCAGTGTTGCTGGGCGCTACCACAGTGGCATCATGGTCAGTAGTGTTTCTGCTGTAGTGCTCTGTCCCGGCATTGTTGCTAGGCAGGGGTGGCGTGATGGGGCAGGCAGGACCAATGGGAGTCATGACTCAAGGGGGCCAACCCAAGCATGCTTCACTGGCTGGGGCCAGAGCGGGGTGGGCCAAAAGAGTGATGTTCCTCCCTTGAAGCACACATCTCCTTAAAGAGACCAGCTCCCGTCAGAAGCCCTGGCCACCTGTCAGTGGGGAGGGGGGAGTCATTCATGTGTCCTACAGGCACCCCAAGTCATTGCTCTGTGCACAGGGCCCCTGTGGACTGTAATTGACAGGAACATTGAGGTGTGGGTGTCCTCTGTTCACCAGCGGCCAGGGCACCCATGCTGTCAAGAGCATCCCTGTGCCAACGCTGTGTAACCCCTGCTGGAGGACAAGCGGGGTGGTGCTGGGGGACATGGAGGGACTCAGAGGTCTCCCAGCAGCCTCTCCATGTGCCCCTGTTCTTCACCTATGTCCCTTGCAATGGCAGGAATCCCCTCCAAGTGCCCAGCAGCTGCCCTCACAGACACTGCCAGCCCATCCATCCATTGCTGGCCCCTGGTGAAGGCTTCCCGCCACTCACGACAGCTTTCCAGCCACTCTTGCTCTGTTGCTGCCCACATGGAGGAAAGGGTGGGTGGGATGGGCTGTGCAGGCTCTGGGCCCAGGGACCGGGCATGGGGTCAGGAGGATCCCCTTCATCCACTGGGCCACTGGCAGCCATGACACCTCGCCCAGAAGGACCCACCACTGCTACCCCTCCCCTCCCCTTTGTCCAACAGGGCTGGGCCACTGCCATCTGAGGACATCAGCTCTGCTCTCTGTGCCGCCTCCTCCTCCTCCACAGCCTACCACCACCACAGGGGTTTTCACTGCGCGCCTGGCAGCCTCTGCTCCAGGTAGACCCTCCTCCACTGCCTGCTCGTAAGGGACACCTTTGGCCATGAGTGCTTGGGTATGCTCCTGAGTGGGACCAAAGGAATTGTTCTAGTACTTCAAAGTGGACATCTTTATCTGGATGGCATGTCCCAGGGCAGAGACTCACTCTGCTGCCATATGCCAGAAGGCACAGCATCAGATTATGGCAGAGCTGCTTCTGGTGGTGGCAAGGGCAGTGATGCTCTGTATTCTTGGTGCTTTGGGGGGGGGGACAGTGGGAGGGCTTCTGGAGTTCTGGCCCTGCTGGTGGACTTCTGATGGCACCTGGGTTTTGGCCACTGTGTGACACAATGTTGGACTGGATGGGCCACTGACCTGATCCATCACGGCTTCTCTTACATTCTTAAGGGCAACACTTGCATGCTTTACCACCAATCTGTACAGCAGTGCCTTCTTGTCCCTGGTCCAGTTAGGCTGTTGGTGGTCTTCCTCACTACCAGGTGTGGCAGCTGCCATGCCACCTACACACTAGAATGCGGAGGTGGCATGGCCCTCTGTGGGAAGATGATGATTCCCCTTTCCTTACCCGCCCCCCATGCACCCGCCATGGCCATCACTTGACAGGAGGGGGCCGTGAGTGCCAGGCAATGAGCCACTGAGAGAGAGGGTACGTACGTTGCTGGCCCAGGAGGCCCTTAACCTTTATCAATACTCACCCCTCTCTCCACAAAACCTGGCCAGCCAATAGCGGGATGGTGCACCATCCTGTCACTTCTGCCCATGCTAGAGGTTTGCCACATCTGTTTGCTATTGGGACTCTATGTCTGGGTGGCACAGCGATGGCAGTATGGCCCGTGGCCACTGTTGTTGGCTGGGGAATCCCAGCGGAGGAGCTGGTGTACCTGTTGGGGCCAAAATCTGGGAAAGGTGTGGACTTTGCTCTCCCTGTGGTATGTACCCACCAAGAGAGCCAGTTTGGTGTAGTGGTTAGGAGTGTGGACTCTAATCTGAAAGAACCAGATTTGATTCCCCACTCCTCCACATGTAGCTGCTGGGTGACCTTGGGCAAGCCACAGTTCTCTCAGAGCTGTTATCTCAGGAGCAGTCCTTGAAAGAGCTCTCTCAGCCACACCTACCTCACAGGATGTCTGTTATGGGGAGGGGAAGGAAAAGGAGATTGTAAGCGTCTCTGAGACTCCTTCGGGTAGTGAAAGGTGGAGTATAAATCCAATCTCCTCCTCATCCTCTTGTTCTTCTTCTGGGCATGGAACAGCGGTCACTGCGGGTGTGGAGTGGGAGGTATTTGTGAATTTCCTGCATTCTGCAGGGGGTTGGACTAGGTGACCCTGGAGGTCCCTTGCAACGCTATGCTTCTGTGATTCTTCTTCTCTTCGTTCAGTGGTGCAAAGTGCCCTGTCTGTGTTTTGCTCACCACCGAGGTGCATGTGTACCCACTCTAAGTCTGCACAGCAGGGAACTGTCAGACAGCATTCCATGCTGCATGCCCTACATCTGGAGTTGTGGAGCATCCTCCTAGATCCATTTGTAGGGTAGAGTGGCTGTGTTTGGGTGCTCAGGAGGGGCACAGATGGCACAGGAGAGGGTGCTGATTGGGTGCACACAATCAATAGCTTTTGTTGCTTGGGATCACATTGGTGTGCCTGCAGCTTGGGGGGGGGACTGAATTTGGGGTCATCATGGCCACCAATGCACTATGCTGCTATTTTGGTCAGCCTGATTTTGCACCTGCTCTAGGGGAATTCCCACACTGAAAATGCTTTGGGAGCTTCCTAACTGGTGCTACACCCACTTTTATGATGACTCAATGGTTTGCACTGTCACTCTGTCGGCATGCAGCTGCAGTGCAGCTGCATTAGTGGAACTGCACGGTACACCTCCATTCATGCCATGCACTAGCTTAACTCCAAGTTACAGCAGAGTGGAGGTTAGTTGACTCCCTGTGTCAGTTGTCCCCCCCCCCCCCCCCACCTTTGGATTGCACTGTAAATTGCCTCAGTTTTCATATAGATCTTTTAGGTACTTTATAAATATTGCTGTTATTATTAGTTATACAAATGTGTACAGGAGTTCCTAATTAGATGCAAATTAACCACTGGCTCTAAATGCCAGCTTACCAAACAGTTCATTAAAGATATTTGTCATTGACTTCAGCACAAGTTTGAGAACCATCGCATTTTAAATTGCCCCACTATTCTGTGTGGGTTGAATCCATACAATTTCCCATCAGTGCAATGGACCTTTCCTTCCTTCACCTTCCCACTGCAGTCCACTGACCTCTATGAAATGCTGCTCCTGGAAGACATAAGACCTTGAGAAAGGATTGGGGGGGGGGGTTTGCAGGAAGGGGAAATTAGTTGAAATTATCAATTTAGTTTGGATCCAACCCTGTATTAATAATTATGGGAAAGTAAGATACCAAGTTATGTTAATATGTGTAGCCATGCTTTTCTCCCAAAGTCCTGGGTGGCTAATTACATTATTATTTTTTATCACACACAAATACTCCTATATGGTCCATTTTTCCTGTATATAAATAGGAGTGAAATCATCTGAGAGTTATTTATTTTTAAATTTTGCCCTTTCACCTGTCTAGACCTTGTAAATGGCTTATTTTGAAGTAGTCTTCTGTTCCTAGCATTTCTTTACAGTATTTTAATCAATTTTTCTCTTAGAAGGACTCAAGGCAAATTGTTTAAGCAATTAATAGCAATGACTTGTTTTTCTGGCTCTAAAAATACCTTACTTTTTTAAATAGGCTCGGAATGTTAACACAAGTGAACTGGCAGCGATAAAAGTAATAAAATTAGAACCAGGTAAGCATTCCCTTTTCCTCCTTTTGAATTGCTGTTCGTTACATTTACTTTACTTATTTATTAATTAATTGCTTTACTTATTGATGTTTTTAAAACAGCAGAGTGAATTACAGGCACCCTCATAACATTCTTTGTGACTCATTTCCCTGAATACTTTTTAACAGTAATCAGCTAACATCTTAGTAAGATATCAAGACTTACTGGAGAGTGTGTGAGAAGGAAAGGCTTACAGCTTGTAAAATCAAGAGAATGATAGCAGGAATTCTTCAAGAGTTTTTTGTATCTGCTGAATGTTATGAAGTATAGTTTGCTTATGTATACATTCTGAAACTCATCAAATAGATTATTTCTTGTGAAGGAATAAAAAATTGCAGTGTTAGGTGGACAGTATTTTAGCACTTATGTTTAGGTTTGTATACTTTGCCTGGACTATCATTTACATTGAGGTGGTTGGTCTGAAGCAGTAGAACAAATTTAGAGTCCAGTGGCACCTTTAAGACCAGCAAAGTTTTGTTCAAGGTATGAGCTTTTGTGTGCTTTGTTGGTCTTAAAGGTGCCACTGGACTCTAAATTTGTTTTATCATTTACATTGTTCATCTTCTTTCAGATTTCTACAAGTAACATTTGTGTACACAATTAGATTCGCATAGTTGTAATTTTTCAGTTATAGCATGCTACCATTGTTTCCCTTACATTAATGACAGTGATAGGTAAGCATACGGTCATTTGGAATTTGCATTTATTTATTTTTTTGAGTCATGTTAAAAGTAGCCAGCAAAGTTGAACAGATACCGCAGGTCATCCCATCCAACAGCTGTGTCCAGTCTACCAATCGGATGGGCCCATCCAGTGGCGGTGCCTCACCTAATTCTAGTTCCAACGCTGGGTGCCAAAACAGCAAAATCTGTTGTGTATTCTCTTCAGCCCCGCATGAGTTAGTAGAGTATGTCTTACCAACCTTGATTCTTCAACATTTAAATGACCAAAATGTGATGCTGGTTTATTCCTGTTCTGTACTTCCTTAATCGCTTGAAAGTGCAGAATTCTGCATTTCAAGCTTTTTGTTAAAGCTAGAAAGAATATAAGCAAGACTGATGAAATGGTGAAAAAAACGGCGCTAGCTGTTAGCAATTTCTTTTCCTTGTCTGCTCTCTTGGCATGCTGTAAGGTTACACTATCATGAAATTATGTGTGTTCTATTTAAGAATATGATCTAAGCAGGAAGATAGCCGTAGGTAACACTTAGGCCATATTTCAAGGACCTTTATAAGTCAGAGAGCACCTACAGGCCAGCACTGAAGCGGAAAGAGCAAAGGAATAAACTTCCTTCTGTACAGCTGCCTTTGCCAAGGCAAACATTCAGGGAGGCTGCGTATTTTATATTTACATTAGAAATTGGGGTGTTGTTTTGCATTCGTAGCTTTGCCTTGTTACATAGAACCAGATTGGTGCAGGTTCCATAGTCTTACTTTTTAAAATGCTTTTATTTCTTATGCTTATAACTGTGGAATCTGAAAAGTGTGTGGTCAGTGATTATGTAAGGCAGGAACTCTTAGTAGATCTGTTTAGGGGTTCTAACAACCACAGGTATGATCTATGTATGACCATATTTGACTAAGTGTGCATGCACATGAAAACTCATACCTTGGATAAACCTTTGTTGGTCTTAAAGGTGCCACTGGATTCTAAATAGGTACGACCTCTCCTAAGTTCACCATAGTGACTATTCCCTGACATCTTTTCCTGCCAGTTTTAATGTAGTCTGTACACCAGTATTAATGTAGTCTAACCTCTGCCAGAAAATCTATATCCTTTAAAAATCTGAATCCTGCGGACAAAAGGAGTAGTAGTAATTCTAAGGAAGGGGATAGATACAGTGCTTTGTACAAGGCTGCTAGCTAAAATTACATCCCCATCTTGGCTTCATCTTTCTTTCCATGTAACATTTGGGGGGGGGCATTATCTATGGTGTTTCCCCCAGCAGTGGCAGTCAGTGATGTGTGTGGGGGAGTATACCAGTGTCATAATAGCATCACGTCTGTCTTAAGGGAGGAGACAGGAAAACTTTTAGAGGCAGCAATTTGAGGTGGCAGCCCCATAGTGAGCACTGAAATTAGTCTCCCCCCCTTGCGGTCATACACAAATAGACAAACATTTCAGTACACCTTAGCTCAGTTTCATGGAAAACATCACAACTGAATAATTTTTAGGGTAATTTAATATATATCTCTGAAGAATTATGGATACTCCAGGGAGATAATCATATTTATTATTTAGTGCGTTTTATGTGCTTGGAGCACTTCACATCTGTATTATTTCAGTAATCTGTACACTATCCTTGTAAAGCATGCCAGTATTATTATTTTCAAAATTAAATTGGTAAAAAAGTATTCTGTTTCCAGGAGAAGATTTTGCTGTTGTGCAGCAAGAAATCATTATGATGAAAGATTGTAAGCATCAAAACATCGTTGCTTATTTTGGCAGCTATCTCAGGTACAATATTTCAAAGCCATATATTGTTCATTTCTTTATTGCCTAGAAAAATGAAATGCCTACTGTGACTCACGGGCAGAGGGGGGATATTTACTGGTGCTATCCTTTAATTATCTGTGGTTTCTCTTACTCCTTAGGGAGTTTTAATATTTTTTAAATTAAATTATGTGTCTCCCTCCTTTTTTAACCTAGCAAATCTTGAAGGTCTTGGCTTCTCTCTGTTTGCTCATATCCATACTTCTTTGTTGTCCTAGCACTGATTCTGTACTCAGTGATGTTGTAGAAAAAATGATTATGCGGACTCTTTGTCCCCTTCATGTCTGCTTGTGCTCTCTTGCCTGTCCTACACTTCATTCCGTTTTCCCAGGTATAGTAGGCACTCATCCTCCAGTTTCCTAAAGAGTAAGGATAAGTGGAGGCAGTGGAGAAGCCAGGGAGTACAGATGATCCTTTAATCTCTGATCAAGGAATTAATGTTAGTGGTGTTAACTAATCAGCTAATGCTGTCATCCCGCTATTTACTAAATCCTCATTATACCTCCATTCACTACTTTCTCTGCATTGAGTTAAGGCTCTTGATATTCTTCTCTAGCTGTTTCTCTTGGCGTTAAGGCAGCCAGTTTTTCTTGGGGTAGTTTCCTGAGAAGTAGAAATAGTAATAGTCTCTCTTGATAAATTTGTTAGTGTTAGTCTTGTCCCACCCTCCAAAGATGGAAAACATATTTCATCACAGTTAATATTTATTAAAGTTTTGGAAATCACTTATTGCTTAAATTTCATTTATGTCACTGAAGGAAATCAGTAAAGCACATGGACATAAAAGATACTTATGGGCATGTAGTCTTTCCTGACTCTTTATTTCAGTAAATTGTGAATATCCTTACTCTTGTGATTATGAAATCACAAGATTTGTGAAATTTACATGACAGTTCATTGATTACTTATTATACGAGTAGGTAATGGTGTTCTGATTTGTTATTTTGCAGAGATTTCAATTTGGCAAGGAAATAAAATGAACCTCTGTACAAAATGCAGTATTGTTGATTGTAGTATAACTTCGTGAACCGGTACAAAACTAAATAGGGCTGAAATACATTTATAGAACTCTGTCCTGGATAGCCCAGGCTAGCCCCATCTCATCAGATCTCTGAAGCAAAGCAGGGTTGGCCCTGGTTAGTATTTGGATGGGAGACCATCAAGGAAGTCCAGGGTTGTAAATCATGACATGGAGGAAGGCAATGGCAAACCACCTCTGAATGTCTCTTGCCTTGAAAACCCTACAAGGTCACCATAAGTCAGCTGTGACTTGATGGTACTTTCCGCCACCACCAGATGCATAGAAGAGAGAACTGAGGCAGGCACAACTTTCTGAACTATCATATCTAATTCCAAACCAGGTTCTAGAATGTGGATCAAAAAATCTACACAGTGGGGACCAGGGACAAATCTGAGGGAAACCCCAGGTTTAAAAAACATACATCTGAAATCTAAAAAAAAATTGAAGGGGTGTTTGTGTTAAATCACACCAAATGTTTATTTATTTAAAACATTTTAACGCCACCTTACCACCGGATCAGGATCCCCAAGGCAGCATACAGTAAAACATTAAAACATTTGAACAGTTAAAAACAACGTTTAAAATTATTAAATAATTAAATATAAACTCATAAACCAGAACCAAGGAGGAGAGCTGATAACAGTTATTGAGGGTATGTCAAATGAAACAAAAATAGAGGGAGGCAGACAAATCCCTAAGGGAGGGGGGTTCCAAAATGTTGATGACATGACTAAGAAAGTCCTTTCTCAGGTCACCACCCATCTAGCCTCAGATTGCGGGGGGCAACCAAAGCAGGGCCTCCAAAGATTATGTAATGTGATACAATATGGTATAAACAGTGTTTTTAGTTGCAAGAGATTAATTCATTAAGATCTTCTAAGTACATTCTGAGATTTTGTTGGCTGTTTTAGCTGTGTTGTGTAAACACCGCAATATTGCTAAGCCCTTAAAAGTGGTGAGGGGCAATGTTCCCTCTTAGCTGAGTTAGTGTGAGCTAGCTCACAGTTTTTGAGCCTCCGGCTCACACATTTTTGTCTTAATTCAGGAAGGAGGGCTCCAGAGCAAACTAATTTATGCAGCACCCAAATCGCTCACTCACAACTTTAATGCCAGTAGCCCACAACGTTGAATTTTTGCTCACAAGACTCCACAGCTTAGAGGGAGCATTGGTGAGGGGGAGAATGAAAAAGGTAAAAGACTGAAGATAGGGAAGGATGTAAGGAAGGGGAGGTAAGATGGGGAAGTTGAAGGGGGGGTAATAGAAAAAGGTGGGTAGGAGTGAGAAAAGGGAGCAGGCATGAGGGCCACCAGGAGGAGGGGGCATGGGGGAAAACAAGGTGCTCTCCCTCTGAGAACTTGCAGTTCCTCTTTTGTAATTCTTATAATGACATACAGCTGTTTCCATCACATACAGTGCAAATGCTATTCTGAATCTCTTGAAGTCATTTATTCAGTAAACTTCTGGGTCACTATTTTGTTCATAGAATACCTAGGGTGGCTGAAACAATAAAACAAAATGTGTTACTATAAAAGCAATAACACTTGTAAAAAACACTAAAAATACAAATCGTTAAAATCATAGGTGTGACCATCACATTTTTTCAAAATTGTTCCAGAACAAAGAGGTTTTAAATGGCTCTGGAAAGTCCCTGCTAACAAAAAATGGGTAGGTTCCCTCAGCAAGCCCCACTCCCAGATTTCAGAATCCAGGCAGGTGATCCTTCAGCTATTTTGGACTTCATCTTTTAAGGGCTTTAGAGGCTGGAAGCCAGTGAAGTAAATACAGCCTTGTTAATATAGGCTAATTGTGGTGGATTCTTGTTAATCTTCCAGACACTTTTTAAAAAATACCTGTTGGAGTTTCTAGATCATCTTCAGAATCAGCCCCATATATGGAATGCTACTGCAAACTAACCTGAATGTCACCAAGGCATCTGTGGCAGTGGCTTGGTATCATTTTTAAGCATGTTTTTCAATCTCAGCTGTGGACGTTGTTACCTTGAGCAGTATTATTTAAAGCTGAATCTTACCAGTTTGTAAAAGCTTAAGGCCTTTTTAAATTATACGAAGCTGCTTTATTTAGTCAGATAGTCAGTCTGTCTCAGTACTACCTACTGTAACTGGCAGCAACTCCTGAAGCCTTGGACAGTGAAAAGCCTTTCCCAAGACCTTCCCAAGCTGCCTGAGGTCCTGTAATGATGATGCTGGGGTTTAAATCTGAGAACCTCTGCATCTAAAGCACCGGCTTTGCCACTGAGCCACAGACCCTCCTCATTCCATTGGTGTTTTTTTTAAGTTGGTCTTCTGACATCATAAATTACACAATTTCAGCAACTTAAAAGTTTTTTAAATAAGTGAAACATTATTTATAAACATTTTATCCATCCTCTCAGGCTAAGAACTTTAACAGAGGGGTAAGGATGTTAAAGTTACATAATTCAAATTCCTGACTTAAAATCTATTGGCTTTTGACTTACAGGGTTACAGCAAAATGCAGGACAATTCTTGAATGGTTTGGGAGGGGCTGTGTCTTAGTGCTAGAGTTATCTATTTGGCATGCAGAAGGTCCCATGTTCAATCCCCAGTATCTCCAGTTAAAAGATCTGGCAGTAGGAAGGACACCCCCCCCCCCCCAGACCAGAGACCCTGGAGAGCTGCAGCCATTCTGAGTAGACAGATACGGACTTTGATGTACCAAGGGTCTGATTCAGTATAAGGCAGTTTCATGTGTTCATGTGATTTTGTCATTGTAGCAAAATGAAAGACAATGCTGACATTGTTGGTATTGTTGGATTTGTGACAGTGTAGGTTAATCAGTCATTTTTGTCTTGGTATTTCTTGATAGAATATTAATTCAAATGATGTGTCCTGCTTTTTTCTTCACTCTGCTATACATTTTAAAAGTTACCATGTTAACCTTTTTGTATTTGGTGGTATTTTGAATAATGTAAGTATGTTATATCATCATGTTTTTGATTTTGATTTTATTTTTCTTGTCTAAGAAGAATCCTGATGGGTTATATCCTCTTGAAATTAAAAGCACAAATAGCAAAAAACAAAACAAAAACCCACTGAAAGAAAGTCAAGGAGAGAATGAAGTACCAACTAATCCTGTTGGACCTGAACATTGAATTGCCAGATTGGCCAAAATGGTCTTGCCTCATTTCCTTCACTCTCAAGAGTAGAAAATTCCACAGTTATGTATCAGCCATTGAGAATAGTTCTATAGATGCTCTTATATGGTCTTTATCTTGAAATTTGTAGCAGAAGGTAAGAGAAAAGGATTTCTGCAAGATTTAAATACTTTGCATAATGTCAGCCTTAGGCTGTTACCTGTAGGGGAATTCAAGGTATAAAATAAAACTTTGTGTGTGTCTGTGTTAAGTGCAATCTAGTCACTTCAGACTTAGGGTGACCCTATGAAATAATGTTCTCCAAAATGTCCTGTTGTTAACAGCCTCATGCAAGTCTTGCAAATGGGACCATGGCTTCCTTGATTGACTCAATCAATCTCATGTTGGGTTTTCCTCTTTTTCCTACTACCTTCAACTTTTCCTGGCAGTACTGAATTTTGCTGTCTTACAAAATGTATTACATTACCAATTGTCAAGGTAGCATTCAGTGTTTGTAAATACACAGAATTAATAATCTCTGATTATTATTTATTTTAAAGGCGAGACAAGCTGTGGATTTGCATGGAGTTCTGTGGAGGTGGTTCACTGCAGGACATTTATCATGGTAAGTTGAATCTGCCCATTTAATGAACCAGGTGACTTTTCTGGAAATGGCAAATGAGAAACAGAAAGTGTCTGTATGTTACATTAAAAGAGTTCTGTTGTCTCCTTCAGTAGTGGCCTTGAACCCTGAGGAAATGTGGGGTATAAAGGTTTGAATAAAAATAATATGTGATGAATCAGTGTTCCCTCTAAGCTGAGTTAGTGTGAGCTAGCTCATAGTTTTTTAGCCTCTGGCTCACACAGTTTCATCTTAGCTCAGGAAGAATTGCTCCAAAACAAATTGATTTATACAGTAGCCAAATAGCTCTCTCGCAACTTTAATGCGAATAGCTGACAAAGTTGAAGTTTTGCTCACAAGACTCCACCGCTTAGAGGGAGCATTGGTGATGATGGACACTGGAATGTTTGTTTCAGAGTCTACACAATGAAGTAAAGCCTACGGCCTGTGTTAAATAGAAAGTCAAACCTCTTGGCAATAACTTAGAATCTTTATTTATTACAGCTGTGATGTTTTCCACATCAGGGACAAGCTTGTGTAGTTTCTCTGTTGCTGCTGCACCTACCAATACAGTGAAGTGGCAACAGGGCTTCTTTATGGCAGGTTTCCCCATAGTGCCCCTACCCTGCTCCCCAACAGTGACCTTTCCCTTTCCCCCCTCTTCCACCAGGACTTTTTCCTTTTTTAAAAAAATTCAGGATTGAATATCATTATAATGATCCATGTCTCGGGTTCTCTGAATTCTCAGCTTATATCTTTTTTAAAAAAACAAGTCTTTAGCCTTTTCAGTTGTAGAGATATAAATTCCCCCTTATGTCTCCACAACAAAAGGGCTTGGAGACTTATTTTTAATGAAAGCTGGGAATTCTGCAGACCTGATACACAGATTGTTTCAACAATGTAATCTATATATCTGTTTCCGAAGTGTGGCCCCCATCTGTGGATACCTAAAATCCGTGGATCGAAGCCACGCATACCCAAAACAGATTTTTCAGCAAACTTGGGTGAACCCCCCCCCCCCAAGTTTACAGAAAAATCTGAAATGTTCTAAAAATACATGGAGGGGGGAGGTTAAATTCCCCCAAAAGTAAAGCTTCCTTCTTACCTTGGTGTGGTGGAGCCCGGGAGCTGGAGCAGACTAAGCGAGAGCGTGGAAGGGAGATGGGATTCCCCTCCCCCCAAGTCTCACAGGCCCCTGCTTGTGATATCCAGTTGCCAGTTTAAAACACACACACACACACACACCTGCCATGGCAGGACAGGGGAGAAAACGATTACTGCAGGGACAATGGCAAGAAAAATAGATGGTGTGTGTGTAGGACTCGGAAAATCCAAATGTTCCCATCCATACAGAAGCTACCCATGCTCTTTCAAAATTTTGCAGCAAAGCAGGTTTGGAGATCATGAGAAGGAAACCTGGGGGAACCTCAGGAGGTGTATGGATATACCATGATGCTGTGGAAAAGCAGAGAAAAAAACCCAATTCCCAACAGCCTTGAACCCAAGACAAATAATCTTTGTGGAAACAACCTGTCTCTTACTGGAGAGCCAGTTTGGTGTAGTGGTTAAGTGCACGGACTCTAATCTGGGAGAACCGGGTTTGATTCCCCACTCCTCCACTTGCACCTGGCTGGATGACCTTGGGCAAGCCATAGCTCTGTACCACCTGTTCCCTCAAGGACAGCTTGGGAAAGAGCTCTCTCAGCCCCACCTACCTCACAGGGTGTCTGTTGTGGGGAGGGGAAGGGAAAAGGAGTTTGTAAGCCGCTCTGAGACTCCCTTGGGGAGCGGAGGGCGGGGTATAAATCCAATCTCTTCTTCTTCTTCTTCTTACAATATGAGCCCTTCTTCCTTAGTTTTTCCTACTTTTGTTATCCCCAATACACTAGTTGGAAAAGTTCTTGATGATTTGTGATTTAAGAGGGTAGTTTGTAGAAAAGAGGGAGGACAGGACACTTCACATAAACAGATGGAACTGACATTCCTGCTTTCAATTGTAACTGAATTCTTTGTTTGCATACATTACTGTTCTCCAAATAAAAACTGAAAAACAGGCAAGGTGAGATGAAGAGCCACCTATCTTGCATCAATCCCTGCTTGCCTGTAGGTACATTTTATATATAAATATATTTATAGTTATAGACTGAGACCCTGCTCCTATATACACAAATCAGCCCTGTTGATCTTGGTGGATCTTATCAACATGGACATGTGATGAGAATCCCCATTCTTTTATTTTGCTTGTTTTGTAGGAAGATGTAATGTTTTGCATTCACAGTTGAATGCATATTAAAAATGGCTCTTTATGCTTCAGTTCTGTGTTCAGGTCAAATGTCGAGACAGAATGGCAGGCCTTGACGGTTACCCGTCCCTAACCTCTTCTTTTAGTGGCACCAGCCACTTGGGCAGTGAGGGGTAATTCAACATTATTTCATGATAGGTTGTTCAAGCCTTGGCTGTGTTATGTGATACTGTTTTTAGTGTGCCAGAGTTTGTTGCCCAGAAGTATGTTACGAGTCCTGGCCTTCATGATAGGTTGTTCAAGCCTTGGCTGTGTTATGTGATACTGTTTTTAGTGTGCCAGAGTTTGTTGCCCAGAAGTATGTTACGAGTCCTGGCCTTCTTGTACTAAAGAAGAAGCCACAATCACACCATAGTTACTGAATCATACTTCAACTGATAGCCTGCGTCTCCCTGCCAAACTGTTATTACATAATTTGTGTTAGGCAATCTGGTCTGGCCTGGTGTAAAGAAGTTGCTTTAGCTACAGTTCTTACTAACGTCTTCTCTTTTTTAAATTATTTTGGAACAATTTTCCACTTGCACAACAGTTGGTTATAATTTCATAAGTATTGAGATGTGAATTTTTGTCAGATGAATGACAGTTTGACTGCTGATGTTTTTGTTATCTCTGTGACACCTGATGAAAAGGCATTCTTGACTTGTACAGATATGGTGTGTTGTTTCTTTCGCCGAGTCATTCCTTTCTCTCTTTATTAAAAGCTATGATGGATGCCCTTGTGATGGTGCCACCTGTGTGAGAGGAAATGAGCTTATTATGTGTATGTGGCTGAACAGATGTCGGCTGCTAATGCTTTCCTGTTACTGCTGATTTTGGCTGCCAACGTGCTTTTTTAAAAAAAAAATACTGAAATATTCTGCTTCTAATTCATTTCCAAGCTGTTTTTCACTGCAGGCCAGCCTCAAGAATTAAACTAGGTAAAATCTAAAGGAATTCCGTATGCTCATTTCCTTGCATACCTATATAGTTCTTAGGCCATTTAAATTGGATGTCACAACTGCCAGTGTTGCTGTCACCTAGAATTCATTACAACAACTCTCACTGTTCTGCATATGGTAGAATGGGCTTCCGAGTTCATTGCACTCAAACTGTAATTGTGAAGGACACTAAACTCTGGTTCTTATTTTACATAGCACCTTTCCCTTTCCTGGCAGACCACCCTTGGAGTACTCTAAGATTAAATATTCAAGGATTTGCATTAAACTTGTGTACAAATTGCAAATGACAGCCAGTGTGAGAAAGTGGTAGCATTTCAGACTAGGACCAAGCAAACGAAGGTTCAGATACCAGCTCAGCTATGAAGCTCTCTGGGTGACCTTAGGCCAGTTGTGTGCTTTCAGCCTAATCTGTCTTGCAGGGTTTTCATTATGGGCAAATGGAGAGCTGGGGAGTATGTATGTTGTCCTGAGCTTGGAGGGACAGCAGGATAAAATGCAGTAGAAACACATTTTAAAAGGAACGAAGATGCATATGCTTTAAACATAAAAAAGGAACAAAAAGCCGACAGTGAAAAATATTTTAACAGGGAAGCAAGTATAGGGAATCAGATTCTTGTATCAGCCAGAAGGAGAAAGAACAAGGCCTCTTTCTTCAAGCTGCAGCCAGAACAGGAGAGTTGGGTTAACTTCTAGCCATGTCATGTGTAACCTTGTCTCCATAAACTGTCTTGGGAGCAAATAACTGAAAGGCAGGTGATAAACAGTAAAATATTTGAGTCACTCCCTGAAAAGCACACAGAGCAAAAAGGCACCTGGGTGCTTCTTATAAAGGTGAGAAGGGAGAAACAGACAAGTTTATGGGGACAGTGAATTTCACCTTTCTACACTGAACAGAATGAAACTGGAATGTTAGTCATTTGAACCTTCTTGGAGTCTTGGGTTGCATTCTTAATTTGGGGCTCACTTTGCTTTCTAGCAAAGTTTAAAAGGGTGCTTACTTTCCTGTAACTTCTATTTCAAGGCCTCAAATGTTAATCGCTCATACCTGGGGTGTGTTACAAGAGAGAGCATGAAATCTGAATAAGGTGTTAAAGATTTATTATCTTGTGCATTCTAATTCTCTTTTTGGGATGATGTTATTGTTTCTTCTAGTGACTGGCCCTCTTTCAGAACAGCAGATTGCTTATGTTAGCAGAGAAACACTACAGGTAAATAAAATTCTTTTATTACTAGCCTTTTGGGGTAGAATAAAATTGGAGAAAAAATAAGACCCCAGGTATTTGCCCTGGATAATGATGAATATAGGGTTACCAGGTCCCCCAGGCAGATGGGGGTTTGCCCGCCCAACAGGTCACTTACCCACTGGCCTGGAATCAGCTTCCGGGGGGAACCCCCCCCCCCCCCAAATGCCGGCATTGAAGCAACGTGCCCCGGCATGACGACATCACCCAGAGGTGACACCATCATGCCGGGGCACGTTGCAGGGGACGCTCTAGCATTTGAAGGAAAACTCTGTGGTTTTCTCTTCAAATGGCATTGCCCTGCCCCCAACGTGCCCAACACAATGACATCACTTCCAGGCAATGTCATTGCAGCACGCACGCAAAGCATGCACACCAAAGAAGTCCCAGAGAGGGACCGGGACCCCACCACCACAAGCCAGGTAAGACCTGGTAACCCTAGATGGATGTCAAGTTGGTAATGGAGGTAACTGTTATGATGCTCTATTACAGAATTTTCAGTACCTAACAATGAAATTTCTCATCTGGTTCTTAGTTATTAAAAAAATCACACCAATGCTGTAGCTTATGCATTTGTCCATATATATGTGTGTGTGTGTTTTGGCTTAGGGTGCTTCAGAGAGATATGCCTGTCTTAACAGACACTTTGCCTTTGATTCTTAGGCACAAGGTGAGCTGCTCTGGTCACAGATTCTGTGTACTTCTGACTATTTTATAGTGTTACACAACCGGTATATAATAAGGAAAAAATGTTTGGCACCCAAATCTCTAACTTGTTTACCTGGAAGGAGTGGTGCTTATTTCTGCATCAGTGCACTTAGGATTGCAGGCTTCAGTGCAGCTTTATATTTCTGTGATGCTTATCGCTGTATTGAATGTGTCCAGAAGAGTAACTTTTTACCAGTTTGCCTTTAGAGGAGGGAACAAGCTTTCCTCTTTCTTGCTTGTGTGACGCCTGCTCTGTCCCTCTCTCCTTCTGTCACCGCTTCAAGCATGGGTTGATTCTGCAGTGATGTTAATGCAAATAATTTAAATTGAGACAGCCACGGAGATGTAACTTTGTTTCTTCAATCTGTTGTGGTTTTCTTGATAAAACACACATGCATTCACATACAATCTTTAATTACAGCAGCTTTTTTTTCCTGTAGGGATTATATTATCTTCATAGTAAAGGAAAAATGCACAGAGACATAAAGGTATGACTTTTCTTTAATTTTTTGCCTTGATTTCCAGTTGTTCAAAATCTTGATTCCCCCCCCCCCCTTTTACTGGCATAACATGAAACTGTTTCTTGTCTGACAGAGTGGACTAAGTATGATACCATAGCTTATCTCCTAGTATTTGGGACAGTGGCACAGAAAATTGTATCTTGCCCACAGCTTCTTCCATATTATGCTTGTTATATACTTGCTCTCTATATTTTGAGGGAGTTTTAGGTTACTCTGACCTTGTCTGTTGTTTTTCTTGAGAGACTGGCCTTAGTTTTAAACATCTTGCTATTGGAAAATCTGCTAATTAGTTAGTTTATCCGTGCACCTTTCTGCTTATGAAATAGTTTGAAACAGCAGTGATGTTCTCAAACTTGGTACACATTCTCATAACTGAATTTGTTGTCCAGTAATTAATAGTTTGCTATTATTTCACACCATTTATCAAATCTGTAGATACTGTTTTGTATCCGAAGGTGCCATTCTGTTGGCACAGCAGCAGATCCTCAGTGGAACTGCTTTTCAATCTGTTGAGATGGAGAGGACCAGTTTTTTGCAACTTCCCCCTCCTGCTGTGGGGGGGGGAAGGCTACATTAAGAAGGGAGGGGCAGGAAATTTGCCTTCCTCTAGCATTACTCAGCTTGTGCTACTCAGGAGCCAGGAACCTGATGCAGTGCAGCATTTTTATTTTGTTTCTTTATAATAATCCCTGCATTGGATTTGTGCTTTCTTGATGTGCTTCTGTTGGCCCTTAAGGCTGGTGTAGACAGAAGGTTGGCTCCAAATTAGATTTTCCAAGAGTGGAATGAAACTTTCCTTCCCCCCCCCCCCCCCAAATGCATTTCACTGATCTTCCAAAGATGCTGCTCCTGGGCAATAGGAGGCCCTGACAGACAAAATGAGGGAGGTCTGCAGAGGAATCAGTGGATATTGCCAGTTTAGTCTGTATCCAGCCCGTAGCATGTGCAAGCCTTTGATCAGAAGGAAAGAGTTTGGGATTAGGTATCTCTCCAATTTTGTTCAGACTTCACCATGCATTTGATCTTGGGTAATATTATTACAGGACTTAAAAAAAAAACTAGCTATGCCATTTTAGGTGCCTCCACTTAACTCTTCTTCCAGTTTATATGCCATCATTTGTCTACATTGTCTTCCTGCTCTTTGCATAGGACAACACAACAGTCCTTATGTAAAAGAATAAATGGACACAAATCTGACATTAAAAACACAAGTGTTCAATAATGGGGGGGAACCATTCACAGGTAGGATCAAACATGAGGATGTGAATTGGAATTCGTTTACAAATTCAAGACAATGTACCCTCCCTCTAACTCACTATAGATGGTAATTGCTTGCATATCCCACCCCTTATAGTTGTTAATTTGTTCCACTGTCTCATTTTGATGTTTGTTCTGCTCCGCTGTTGTTGGTTGGATGTATCTCATGTCTATTCTTGGTGAACTGATTTCTTATTTGATTTAATCTTGTTTTATACTGTCTTCTTTTTGTAACATTCCCCTTCCTTTCTGCTGGGTATTTAAAGCAATCCAAGTGGGTATACACCTCTCTGAATCTCAGGAAGTGAGCTCAGACTCACGAAATCTCATGCTGAATTAAATTTTGTTAGCCCTAAGGATCTACTGGATGCCTGTGTAATCAGTACTGATATTAGATGTAGCTTAATGCTAATCATAAACATAAAAACATAAGAAAAGCCCTGCTGGATCAGACCAGTGGTCTGTCTACTTCAGCATCCTGTATCACATAGCAGCCAACCATTTCCCCTGAAGGTCCTGCAACAGGGATCTGATGTTGCCTCCTGGCATTGGTATTCACAGGTTTGCTGCCTCTGAATTTGGAGGTTCCTTTTAGTCTCCGTGGCTAGCAGTCACTGATAGATCTATCCTCTATGACTGTCTAATCCCCTTTTAAAGCCGTCTATGCCTGCGGCTATCACTACATGTTCTAGCAGAGAATTCCACAGTTTTATCACTTGTAGTGTGAAGAAGTATTCCCTTTTGTCCATCCTAAATCTACTGCCTATCAGCTTCATTGAATGCCCTCAAGTTCTAGTACTTTGGGAGAGGAAGAAAAAGTTCTCTTTGTCAACCTCTCCATCGCATGTGTAATCTTATAAACCTCTGTTATCCCCCCATACCCCATTTAGTGTCTGTTTTCTAAACTGAAAAGTCCCAGGCTCTTCAGCCTTTTCTCATAGGAAAGGTTCTTCAGTCCTCTAATCTTGGTTTGCCCTCTTCTGTGTTTTTTCCAGCTCTGTAATAACCTTTTTGAGTTTTGGTGGCTAAATGCCACACTGTAGACCAATACAGGGGTGTTATAATACTGGCTGTTTTATTTTCAGTCCTTTTCCTAGTAATCCCCAACACAGGGTTTGCCTTATTCACTGCTGTGCCATACTGAGTCAGTACTTTTATTGGTTCCTTGTTAGCCAAGGGCAAACCCAAATTAAGAGGGAAACTGGTTAGCTTTAGGCATGATTAACATTGATGCTGATGTAACATTTAACTGTAGTTTAGGCTAGTTATGGTGGTGAGATTTGCACCTGGAGGTGAGAGATCAGATGAGCTTGCAGCCTGCTCCTGGTCTTTCAGATGTGGATAAGCATGACTTATTAAAAAGCCTGTGTATTGGATAGGAGATTGTTTCACAGAAAGCTGAATCTTGTCTATGAAATATTTCGTGAGGGGAAATCTCTAAGTATGGTGTTAAATACTGTTCTACTGGAAGTGTTTATGTGTACAAGGGAGGAATGAGCTCCTGCATAGCACAATTTCGGGCAGGTATGCTGTGTTACAGTTTTATATGATTAATTTTTTCCCCCATGTTACATTTCATAAAGAAAAATGTGGTATTTTGCAAGATGCTCTCACTAAAATATCCTCTTTCAGGAATTTAATTTGTCTTGATACTTGGACATGCTGTGCAACTTATTGTTAGCTTGAATCCAGCGGAGAGTTGCCGTGGATGGAAGGATTTCCATCTGTGGAGTGTGATTTGCTTGCTTTCTGCCTTTAAGAGCAGCATTGGAGAATGTTTTTGGCTGCAGTGGGTGGAGACAGGCAAGAAAATTGCACTCAATAGGCAGAAATTATTCTGTCCAAGGAAAACACTGATGGATCCCAGCCGTCATCATGGGAGTGGGGGATTCAGGGTTCCATCCGTTTCTGTTGCATATAATTGTTGGACTGGCACTATTTCAAACATTTAAGTACTTTAAGAATGTATTTGTAGCATTTGTTAGTTTTAATAGTTGAAAGAACATTAAATCTAAAAGTTGTTTGTTGTAATTTTTCCCCAAGGGAGCAAATATTCTTTTAACTGATAATGGCCATGTGAAATTAGGTAAGCACCTCCTTATCATGTTTGTGTATTTTATAAGTTGTTCACTTCATGCTGTTTCACAATTCAGCATTGATTTGTGTATTACCACTCTGTTCAGCTAAAAGTGGTGCATTCCACTAGCACAAGGCATGTCCTGCCAATGGAAGAGGCCCCTCCATTGGTGGGAATCACCTCGTACTAATGAAATATGCTGGTCTTAGCTGAGGGGTGGTGGTAGCTTGTAAACCATTTGCAGAATCTCAGCTGGTATAATATTCAAAGAAGTTTAAAGAGCCAGTTTGGTGTAGTGGTTAAGTGTGTGGACTCTAATCTGGGAGAACTGGGTTTGATTCCCCACTCCTCCACTTGCAGCTTCTGGATGACCTTGAGCAAGCCATAGGTCTGTCAGAGCTGTTCTCTCAAGGACAGTTCTGGAAAGAGCTCTCTTAGCCCCACCTACCTCACAGGGCGTCTGTCGTGGAAAGGGAAAGGAGTTTGTAAGCCGCTCTGAGACTCCGAGTGAAGGGCTGGGCATAAATCCAATCTCCTCTTCTTCTAAAGTTCTTACTACAAGAATTATCACAGAGGCAAGCTGTTCTTCCATTTAAAAAGATGTCTTGCACACTTCTGACAGAAGTGCTATACTGAATGCTGGAAGGCTGTGCTTACATGCACATTTTTCATTCTTATATACTTATAGCCACTTTGAATTGTGACCAGCCTTTAATTTTTTAACCCATGTGCAGCCTTTTATGAAGTATTTGACTATTGCAAGACATAACTTAAAAACGGAAATGGAGCAGGCTGTAAGACATCCCATTGAAACTGAAGAGACTGTATAGGAATTCAGAAGAAATGGCTTTCTGTGACTCTTCTTTATGGATGTAATTGTCTAAGGGTAAAATTATTAGAGCAAAATATGTAACTAATATAAAGGCTTTCAAAACTTGTTCATCATAGTTAATTACTGTTGTGACTATACAGAATTGTAGCTGTTCCATTCATTATCATAAGTGGTTAAATGACTCATTGTCTTCAATCTTTTGTAGCTGATTTTGGAGTAGCAGCGCAAATAACAGCTACAATTGCCAAAAGGAAATCTTTCATTGGAACACCGTATTGGTAACTTTTAAAAAAATTATTCATTAATGCAACAGTGCTTGCTATATTCCTGAAGATAAGGGGAAGCAAACCCAGAGATGGTCCCTCCATGGGAGCAGGCAGAGGTACCGCTTAGGCACACCGGAGCTTTCGTAGGGGGATCTGCTGGATTGAGATGACAGAATCTAAAACGAAGCCCTAACTTTTTTTCTTTTCACTCCTTTACATTTCAAAGGGTTTGGGAGGGAGGCTTAACTGTGCCTCAGTTTTTACATTGATTCTTGGCATAGTAAATACAAAAATGCTTGGGGTAGATGTTGCCATACATCCCCCCCCCACACACACCAGTCTGGCATATTGTGTCTTTAACAGCAACTCATGCATGCTCATTAGGCTGCTGTTGAAGGTGCATCTACTATTGCTTGTTGAAAAGCTGGCAGCCATAAGCCAAATGAGAAAAAGCCATAACAGAGCATTGAGATATGTGACCCTGCAATCTTTTCAGCTGTTGAACAAGCTTAATTTAAAGAGCAATGAACAACAGAGGAATTAACACCAACAAGTTCTTGGACAGCATATTTTTCAGAGTATAGGAGTTAGACCATAAATAATATATATATATATTTTCCAACAATGTTCTCATATTTTTAGGATGGCCCCTGAAGTTGCTGCTGTTGAAAGGAAAGGCGGATATAATCAACTTTGTGATCTCTGGGCTGTTGGAATAACCGCTATAGAACTAGCAGAACTTCAGCCCCCTATGTTTGACTTGCATCCAATGAGGTTGGTAATTTGTGTAAGGCTGCAAAACGTAGGCAACATTTATCACATAATGTAACTTTCAACTTTTCTTAATGAGAACAAGTTAGCTGTGGGCCTCAGAACCCCACCCCCCATCTGTACTTTCCTTCCCATTTAATTAAAGCCCAACTGTGATCAGTGTTAACAACTGTCCCTGAGTGAGAAATGAAGGAAAAAAGAGAGACTGGCTTCATTCCCTTTTTTAAATAGGTGGTTGTCTGTGTTAAAACTAGCTATGCCAAGCATCTGTGTCCCTTCACTGATCTAGAAAATTTGGGACCCCATCCTCTCATTCCCCCCCCCAAAAAAGATGAATCAGTAGTATCAAAGACACCAAAATATGTTAATATTTGTGTGCTCAGAAATCAGTCACTAATCCTCCCAAGAGAGTTGAGTGTGCAGCTTTTTCCCCCATGGGCCCAAATTCAGGAGGGGATCCTTGCACAGCTTGCCTTATGGCACCATTTATGTATTTCCTTAAGAGATTTCTGTACCATCTCTTCAAAGTGGCTTATGGTTAAAATAATAAGTTTTTTAACAACAACAACAACAACCTTTATTGGCATAGCAGATTAAAGAAAAACAAACAGGCAGAAAATGAAATCCTATACATAGCTCTCCTTTTAGAAGCCAGATACAGAAAATTCGCCACCATTTCAATAATTACAGAACTTTGGGTGGAAAGAAGATAGAGAGTCTTATGTTCATCAAATCGGCCTATTAGATCCAATAATAACTGATCTAAATACATAGTACAAATGTCAGAATAGTAGGTATAGTGCAAAAATACATGCTCAATACTTTCTACTTCATTCCTGCCAAAGTCACATACCGTTTGTGCATATGGAATATTTTGAAATCTCCCGTGAAGTACTGCAGAAGGCAATACATTAAAATGGGCTAGCATATAAACTCTGCGAATAAGCAGATCAAAGAGGCAAGAGAAATACGTTGTTAGTGAACCAATAGAAGAAATCCCTAACCTCAGGGAAGAACATCTTCCAGAGGCATGACTACTCAGTACTTGGTATCCAAGAGTCTTTGTTCGATTAAAACAAAGGCTGATTTTTCTGACAGAAACAGCAATTCTTCAAAATTGATCCCAATTACCATAATTTTCTTTTCTATATAAGATAACCATGAGGAAGACTGGAACTCAGCCAAAACTTAGGAAATGAGGCAGTTAGAATTAGCATTGGTTTTGAAGTGTAGACTTAACCAAAATGTTATAATCCATGCTTTGAATGTTTTGAATGTTATAATCCATGCTTTGGTCTCCAGGAGTCTTTGACAGGTTTCCAAACAAATAGCTGCATAGGAAATACACGCAGGGAGACCTAAGATTTTCCAGAGAATGTTAGATGGATTTTTTTCTACTTCCTTATTAAATAATAAGGTATCAGTATAAAAACCAGAAGCCAATAAATCAAGCCCAAGGACATAAATGGCATAAAATTATCCATATAATTATCCTCAAACCAGGAGCAGATCACAAAAGAATTGGAAAGATAAAACCTCTAGTTAAAAGCCCAGGTAAAATGATGTTTTGGGCAAGTGCCTACGAGACAGTACAGTACCATGCAAGCCTCACAGGTGTGGACATTCCGAAGGTGAGGTCCCATCCCAGAAAATACCCTCTCTTGAGTCATGCTTTGATAAGTGCACTACATAAGGCCTCATTCTTTTTTAATATATCACCTTTGCTGATGTTTCATTCTTTTAAAAAAGAATGGGCCGCCACTCCTGCCTCCCCCCCCCATCTCCGCTGTATATCTATTAATACCTGATCACCAACTGTGTCAGTTGCCGCTAGGAAAAGGGCACCGGTGTGATCAGACTGTTGCCATCTGAGTTTGTATTGACTGTTGAGCACTTTAAATTGTTAAATTGTTTTAATGAAACAATTAATATTTTGTTTACGGAATCCTGGTGTACCAGGTCTTGTACGCCGCTCTGAGCCTGCGAACGCGGGGAGAGCGGCTTAGAAATTAAATAAATAAATAATAAAAAGGATTGCGGTTATTCGGGTGGTGACATGCAAATAATATAATTAAGAATAGACCCATTAAAGAATTGGAAATAACCATGTAATAATTCATCCTTACTTTCGAGTTCTATTACTTAATAAATAGCCAGAAGTTTATAACTGTATCAGCCACCCTAGCCATTGAAGATTTTTTTCAGTCTAAAAAGAGGGAGAAAAAAGAAAGGTTTATCTTGCTCTGTCGACCTAAGTAGTCCATTGTCCAGTGGCGATTTTTTAGTTTTCCTGCTGAAGACTAATGTGTTACTGCTGTTGGCTTTTATTGTTCTTAAATTGCAAGTCACCACTTTTCTTAACTTTCAGGGCACTCTTCTTAATGACGAAAAGCAACTTTCAGCCTCCCAAGCTAAAGGACAAAATGAAATGGTAAATAACTTGGCAGTGCAGTTGCATAGCATTGATTGTGTTCACCAAACATTTTTTAAAAAACAATTTATTTCATTTTAAAGGTCAAATAGTTTCCACCATTTTGTGAAAATGGCACTTACAAAGAATCCTAAAAAAAGACCTACAGCTGAAAAATTACTTCAGGTATGACTCCTTTATCACTTTTGTATAACTCCTTTATCACTTTCCCAGCTACTTTAATCTTAATCCATAACTCCATTTGTCGCGTGAGGAGTTCCTCCCAAAGGAAGTTTGGACAGCTTCAGTTCCAGTTTAAGCTGCAAGTGCTTAGCCACTAGGATTGCCAGGTCAAGCATGCCAACCTGTGGAAGGGTTATGGGAAGGGCATGTGGTGCCAGTGCTGTCATTGTTGTTTCACTCCTGGGTACAACACAGAAGTGGCAGTGGGTGGCTCTAGGAATCACTGGAAAACATAAGAGCTTCCAGCAATTTCTAGAGCTACTCATTGTCTGGAAGTGATGTACCAGCCTAGAGGACACTGGCAGGTTGTTTTGGGGGTTTTCTTCTACCACCACTCAGAGTAGCAGCGATCAGCAGGTGACCTCCCACCATATTAGGAAGCCTAACCCTACACTTGGTTGAGGCTCCTTGATTTGTTTGACTTGTCCTGGTGGGTTTCTGAGAAATGGTTTGAGAAGTTCTAATTACATCAACAATGCAAAACGCTGATGTCACTTCATTTTCTTTCTCTTTTAGCATCCTTTTGTTACTCAGCCTTTAAGTCGAACCCTTGCTATTGAACTGTTGGATAAAATGAATAATCCTGATCATTCCACTTACCATGATTTTGATGATGATGATCCAGAGGTAAGAATGCTGCTTGGTTATAGCTCCCATACATTTTTCAATTAGATAATTTTTTTGTTTGGGGTGGTTTTTTTGCATTTTTTGTGTGAGTGTGTGTGCACCTGGAAGTCATGGCAACCTCTGGTGACTGACCCCTACTGGAGGATATTCAGAGAGGTGGCTGAATAAGACCTGCCTTTGTCCTCCCAACTACTGGTATCTCAAGGAGGTCTCCCATCCAAATATTTGCCAGAGTCGCCCTGCTTAGCCTCCAAGATCTGACAAGATCAGGCTTGCGTGGGCTATCCAGGTCAGGGCTTCAATTAGAGATACTGATGCACATCCAGGGCTCATTTCATAGCTGAAGCTCCTCTGCATATTAGGCCACACACCCCTGATGTAGCCAATCCTCCAAGAGCTTACAGTAGCCCCTGTAAGAAGAGCTCTGTAAGCTCTTGGAGGATTGGCTACATCAGGGGTGGTAGCCTAATATGCCAGGGAGCTCCTGCTACGAAATGAGCCCTGTGCACATCTAAGACACCTGCATCGTATGCCAGGGAATTCTGAGATTTGTATGGAATAGAGGAATTATAAATAATATTTAGTGGTAGTAGCTGACTTATTAGTATATATTCTTATATAAATTTTGGATACTTGCTTGAAGTGCCATTCGGAACTATCTGGTTTGTAAGAGCCACCTCTTTTGGTTTGGCTTCTGTAGGCTGATTTGATAGGGAGCTGCTTCTGCATTGCTATTTTCTAGTTGCTAAATTTGTTGTGGTTTTATTTTATCAGTGATAGTTTTAAAGGTTATTTACTTTTTGAATAAACACCTGAAGCCTGGGAAATATGGTATATAAATATTTAAAATATCTTATTCAGTATTGTGAGGTAGATGAAATTCAATAGTAATAATAGCTTGTGTGAATGTGTGTGTGCACATTTGTATCTTGCCACAAATAATACTTTAATGGATAAGATGCTAAATAAGGAGTTAACAAAAGATATATTCTATTACACATGTGGAAGCAGCGTTGTTATGTAATTTTTTTTAGGTTGTGTGCTTTCTGCCAAAACTGCTGCAGGTGGCTTACAAAAACATTACTGTAATGCGCTTTGTATGAGGTTGTCGTATATGGAATTTAGAGTTGGTTTAGAACAGCTTATTTTTTTTACTCAAGGCCTGATGCTGTCAGCATGTTATTCTGGTTCTAAAGTAGCTGTGTTGGCTGCCCATCATGCATTTTCGCATCCAATGAGGTGTGGTGACCAGAACTGTACACAGTATTCCAAATGAGGCCACATCATCTATTTATACAGGGTCATTATGATACTGGTTGATACATTTTCAATTTCCTTCCTAATAATCCCCAGCATAGCATTTGCCTTTTTTATTGGAGTTGCACACTGAGTCAACATTTTCAGATAATCTACCACAATTCCAAGATCTCTCTCCTGGTCAGTCTCTGCCAGTTTGGACTCCATCGCTGTGTATTTATAATTAGGATTTTTGGCTCCAGTGTGCATTACTTTGCACTTGCTTGCATTGAACCTCATTTGCCACATGGATGCCTACTTGCCCAGCCTTAGCACATCCCTCTGGAGCACCTCACAATACTCCCTGTTCTCACCACCCTGAACAACTTAGTGTCATCTGCAAACTTAGCTACTTCACTGCTTACTCCCAACTCCAAACCATTAATGAACAAGTAAAAAAGCACCAGACCCAGTACTGAGCCCTGCGGTTACCCCACTGCTTACCACCCTCCACTGCGAAAACTGTCCAATTATACTGTTAATTAATCAGTTTTTGATCCACAAAAGGACATCCTTTTATCCCATAACTACTGAGTTTACTTAGGAGCGTTTGATGAGGAACTTTATCAAAAGCTTTCTGGAAGTCTAGGTAAACAACTTCTATTGGGTAACCTTTGTCCACATGCTTGTTCACCCCCACAAAGGGTTACCAGCTCCTAGGTTGGGAAATTCATGGAGCCTTAGGGATGGAGCCTTGGGAGGGTGAAGATTGGGGAGAGAAGCAGCCTCGGCAAGGAATAATGTCGTAGAGTGTATGTGTTAAGTGTGTGTGTGTGTTAAGTGCCATCAGGTTGCTTCCAATTTAATGGTGACTCTATAAATTAATGTTCTCCAGAACATCCTATCATTAGCAGCCATTCTCAGGTCTTACAGACTGAGGGCCATGACTTTTTTTATTGTGTCAAACCATCTCATGTGACCAAAGCACGATAGCCTCAGTTTAGCTGTTTTAGCTTCTAGGGAGAGTTCAAGCTAGATTTGATCCAGGACCCACTTCTTTGTTTGGCGGGCCATGGTATCCATAGAACTCTCCTCCACCACCACATTTCAAAGGAATCAACTTCCTTCCTGCCAGCTTTCTTTATTGTCAAACTTTAACACCTGTACATAGTAATGGGGATACTATGGCATGAATTAACTTGATCTTTGTTGCCAAAGATCTTTTCTAGCTCCTTCATGGATGCCCTCCCCAGTTTCAATCTCCTTCTTAGGTTCAGTCTCTCTTTTGGTTAATGATGGAGCCAAGGAATAGAAAATCTTTTTAAAATAGACTAGGAGCAAGGCCCGTTGTGACAATAAATACAACGGGTTCTAGCCAGGCCTGTGGGGTGCAGCTCCCGTCATCTCTTTTCTCACCCCGTCATTTCACCCCACAGCCACCGGAAGTCTCATGCCCACCGTACCCAGCCCCCATTTGAGGGTGTGGCTGCTGAGGCCACCTGGCCTCTCCCCCCGGCCACCTGGCCTCATCCCTCCCCCCAGCTCTGCGCACGGTCATGGCAGCCCAGACTGCCCGGCCTCCCCCCTCCCACAGGCTCTGTTCAAGGCTACTGCAGCGGGCCAGGCCACCTGGCCTCACCCTCCCTCCTTCGTTGGAGGCTTTGCTGGTCCTTGTCCCCGCCGCACTCCTCAGCCTAAGCTCCGTCCTTCTGGCCGCCTCTTTCGGCCAGCTCTTCCCTCGGGCTCGGCATCCCAACCCATTGCAGTGGCTCTCTGGGCGGGTGGGCAGGACTACGGGGCACATTCACCCCGGTGCCACTTTAGCCAATGGCCAGGATCCCTGCACTGAGTGGCGGTTCATGCAGCCTATGCCTGAGGGAGTGCATTTTACGTGGCCGCCCTAAATTGGAAATATAATATAGAGAGATTTTTTATTTCAGGTAATAAATTCACAAATGTAAAACATGAACTACAATCATGCAGTCATTTAAATCATACTTTTACAGTAAACCACAGCTACAGTTGTCTACAATTATCTAAGTCATACATAAAACAAAAGCACAATCATCTGAATCATACAAAAAACATAAAAGAAAAACTACAATTAGTTAGATCATATCAATCAAATCATATATCTATATAGAACTTCTATATATTCTTGATTTTTCACTTCTATTTAAATATCTTTATTATATCTTTTTCACCCATCTTCATATAAATAATGATTCAGTAATGATTTTATTACTAACATGTTGCCAGTCTCTTCTTTTTTCATTTTTATTGTATCATTTTCTATTTAAATTTATTCTTAATTTTCAGTTGTATAATTAAAATATTTTCAATTTTTCTTGAAATTCTTAGATCTGTCTGTATATAAGATGTATGTTTTGCCTTTGTCCCATATTCATATCCTTTGTTCTTCCATTCCTTTAGATTTGGATATCTTTCTACCTTCCATTTTGCTGCAAATATTACTCTTGCCGCCATTACCATATACTTAAATAATTCACTATGCATTTTTGTAATATTGCTTGGTAGGAAATTTAGTAACATATTTTTGGGATACATCACAAACTTGAACTTTAATATCTTTTGCATTTCTTCATGTACTTCTATCCAATATTTTCTTGCTTTCTTACACATCTACCACATGTTGCATTTGTATTCTGACATTTCCAGCATTTTCCATTATACTTCTTATTAGTTTTTCAATGTCTTTGGGAGTACTATACCATTTCAAAAACATTTTATACCAAGTTAATATTTGACATTCAGTAAATTTAATTTCTTTAGTCCATAGGTTTTCCCACTTGCTCATTCATATATTTTCTCCAAAATGTTGCATCTATTTTATCATACAATTTTACTTGCTCTGTTTCTGTATCATATTGCAATAACATTTTATAATTTTTTCCTAATAGATCCTTTGAGTCTCCAGTGACTAATTGTTCAAAAGCCATTTTCACTCTTAACTGGCCCCCTTCTTTGACTATTTGTTCTTTGAATTTAGACACCATTTGATAGTACAACCACCACATAATATTTTTCCTTCATCTTGAATTTCTCACAAAGATTTTATTTCCACTTGTATGTTCATCATACATTTGTAATTTATATAGTCCATTTTATTTCTTATACTAATATCGCAATAGGCATCAATTGGAGATGTTAATGGTGAGCTTCACTGACTTATTTTATTTCGTACTGAAACCAGATTCTTAATAGTCTGCTGTGAATGGCTTTTAATGATTTAGCTTTCCTTCTCACCCTCTGCCAAGGCAGGCTTTACCTAGGAAAACTGTGACCCAGTGGAGTGGTCACTGGGCAGGCCTACTTACATGGTAGGGAGCCCTCAAGGACTTATGGGGTGGTACCTCACTTTCCCCTGTATTTCCCTCCCCACACTATTTCCTGTTCCCCTCCAGCTGTCAACCCTTATATTCCCTCCCCTTCTTGTCTCAGTCTCCCCTTCTCAGCCATTCACCAACCTACCTTTTATCTGCTTCCCATCTTCAGCTAAATTTATTATTTATTTACTTCATTTATACCCCACCTGTCTCCACAGTGGGGCCCAAAGCAGCTTACATTATTCTCCTCTCCTCTGCTTTATCCGCAAAAAACCTCAGTGAGGTAGGTTAGGCTGCAAGTATGTGACTGGCCCAAAATCACCCAGTGAGCTCCTGCAGGAAGATAAGGATTCAAACCTGGGTCTCCCAGATCCCACTCTAAGACTCTAACTGCTGCAACACACTGTCTTTCATAGGGTGGCTGCTGTTGAACAGTAACAAGCAGCCAGGCCTAGGTAAGTTATGTAAGTTACCCAGATGTTTCTTTCAGGCTTAGGGTTACCAGTCTCCAGTTGGGACCTGGAGATGGGGATGCCAACCTCCTGATGGGACTTGGGGACCCCCCAGAATCACAGCTCATCTCCAGACAAGATATTTCAGTTCCCCAGAAGAAAATGGATGCTTTGGAGGGTGGACTCTGTGGCACTGTACCTCACTGAGGTCCCTGTCCTCCCCCAGCTTCACCCTCAAATCTCTAGGAGTTTCCCAACCTGGATCCGGCAAACCTTCCCCTCCATCCCCTGCTGGTGGCCAGGTGGCATCTGGCAGCCCTACCTGGAGATTGCCCAGAATTACAACTGAACTCCAGATGACAGAGAATCTGTCCCCCTGAAAAAAGTAACTGCACTGGACTCTGTGGCGTTATATCCAGCTGAGGCCTCTCTCCTCCCCAAACCCTGCCCTCTTCAGTCTCCACTCCAAAATCTCCAGGAATTTTTCAGCCTGGAGCTGGCAACTCTAGCCAGCCCTGGGCTCAGTGAGTCCTCCCTCAAAAGACAAAACAGGCCTGGAAAGGACCTTACCCCCTTCCCCTTACTGAAATCCAGCCTGGAATTCTGCGGTTACCTAACAATGGCCGCTGAGGAAATCCATCGCTGAAAGCTACAGCCACTCATATCATTTTTGGATTTTTAAACCCCCAGTGTATTTTTCTATATTTCAGTTTTTTCTGCAAACCTGGGGCCCATTGCAGGTTTGTAGAAAGATCTGTCTTACCCATTCACAGCACCAGTCACTAGATTAAAATATCCAAAGATTTGGCCAAAGTCACTTTTAGAATATAAGATGATGATATGTATTAATTTCTAAACAATGTTTTTTCACAAATTTACAGTACACTATTATTAGGTAACTGAGCACAGGCAAACAGACACTCACAAAGTAAACTCATTCTGCTTCTACTTCTCCAGTTAATTATTTTGCATAAAATGTTTCTACCAAATAGTGCAAAAGTAATACATTGATAACAAAAATAGGGCTCTGCCAAGGAAGGGTGTCTCCATAATGCAGAGAGAAAGGCATTTATGCCTGTCAGGGACGGACTGATAAGTAGAATCATAGGGGGTGAGACATCTGTCCCAGAGGACATAAACTTTATGTAAGATAAAGGAGACTTTGTATCAAACATGGTTTTCTTTTAAGAACTAACGTGATTCCTGGAGGGAGATGCTTTAATTTGACCTTTACAAAAGAATCTCTTTTTCTCTGAAATAAACTGAGCCTTGCAATTGCTTAATGGACAGGGGGCTTCTTCACCGTTGCTTATATAAGCACTTCTCCCTCATTTTATAGCACAGATTGCATCTCCAGGAAATAATCTGTTTTATAGTAATATTTAATATGCAAGATATTACAAAACTGTATTGTAAGAAACTGGCAAGAACAACTATGTTCACTGTCTGAATTGTACTTTATCTGATGTAATTTTTCCCCTTAGCCACTTCTTGTGCCTCACAGAATTCATTCAACTAGTAGGAATGTGAGAGAAGAAAAAACACGCTCTGAAATAAACTGTAAGTACGTACTCATGTTTTGAAATCAACTGTGGTGGGTACACCTTCCATAACCACACAAGTGTTGGTAGCTTATAATGGGCTGTTGCTACCCATCCTTGATTAGGGATCCTGTCCAGACTGCAAAATAGTGGGATAAAGGCCCATAGTGAGAGAAAGCAGGTGTTCAGGTATGAGGCATTCTAGTAGATAAAGAAAATGGACAAGAAACAAAGCGGGCTGTTGTGGAAAAGCCCATCTAAGCCCTCTTTAGTCTCAGAGGTTTCAGCAGCCATTGAAATCATCATCTAATACTGTGCCCTGCAGTCATTTGTTTTAAATGAAACTGAGTCTCATGTGCCCATGCCATAAACTAGCATCTCTGTGCTGCCTGGATTATTTTTGTTGTTGCTGCTGTTTTTAGGAATGTGTTCCTTCTACAAACAGCAGTATATGGCACAAAACAATACAATTTTTCTGTGCTACTGAAAAGATAATTGACCTCATAACCCAAAGGAACTTTTAAGTATAAGAATGCAACATTCTTTCCTCTGAATTACCTCACTTCATATAGTAGATTCCACTACAGTAAATATTTGTTTCCAGTTCTCTGCCACAAGTGTGACTTGTTAGTGTGGAGACTTCCAAATGACTCCAACACCCACTGAGTTCTCCTAGGAGACAGGGAAGAGCTGGAAGGGGCTTTGAACTGACTGAGTTATATGATAAAGATAAATTTGACTTTTGCAGACCTCAGGAACTGATGTTTAAACAGTCTGTTTCTGAAGTAGAGTGGAAAACTTTGTTACAAGCTTGGCAAAGGCAATGTGCATGAATATGAAAGAGAACTTTTTTACCTGGCCCTTTTGTAATTTTAAAGAGGGGTCTGCAAGGGGAAAAAGGGGCATTTTTTGGGTTCAGGTATATTGAACAAGAAAAATAGTGGTATTTCCTGATATTCCCGAATCCCAATATTGGTATGGTGTTGGGATTTGGGGAATAATCGGGATTCCTAACTTTTTTCGGCTCCATTAATACCCTACAGGGATCATTATAGTCAGTGGTCCCCATAGGCTATGATGGAGAATCTATCCAGGGTATCTGGGACAGCTGTTTTTTGGGGTAGAGGCTCCAGATGTGCAGCATAGTTTTCGGTGCATCTCCTCAAAAAAAAACCCCAAGTTTCCAAAAGATTCAGCCAGGGAGTCCAATTCTATGGACCCTTGAAGAAAGTGCCTCCATTGTACCCGATGGAAGGGGGAAAGGCACTTTAAAGGGACAGAAGTTTGTGCTGATGGCCACACTGTATATTAAATATTCAAAATGTGTCCATAAAACATTTATGTGTTATACAATCTTCGGCTTTGTCCTTATATATTCTTGACTTTATTCTCTTCAATAGTTGGCCAAGTAAAATTCGATCCACCTTTAGTAAAGGAGACAGAACCTCATCATGAGTTTGTGAGTAACAATTGTATATGTTCTGTTATGTGCAGCCATAATATGTAGCTTATGGGGGGAAATGCATTTTAGTACAACAACAGAGGAAGAGACCTGTGATCATGCTTTTTGCTCTGTATGGTGCACATTTCTATAAATCCTTTTTTAAAAATTTGTTTCAAAGTAGATGGCCCTGACCTGTATAGTTCAGGCCAGCCTGATCTTGTCAGATCTCAGAAGCCAAGCAGGGTCAACTCTGGCAAGTATTTGGATGGGGGGCCTCCTTGGAATACCAGAGCCAGGAGGCAGGGGCAGGCTTTATTCAGCCGCCTCTCTGAAAATCCTCCAGGCACCCAGTAGGGGTCAGTCACCAGTGGCTGCCATGATTTCCAGGTTCACACACACTAACTCGCATGCATACACACATATTAAAGAAGTAGATGTAATTTTCCTTTATAGAAAATCTTTTCAAATGTCTAGCATTAGTTCTGTCACTCACTGATTCTCGTGAATGGATATAACATAAGAATCTGCATTATACTGAGTGAGACCAGTGTCTGTACTGACTGTGGCTGTCCAAGGTCACAAGCAGAGAAAATCTGTGTCAATAATAGTTTGCTTAGTTCTTTTTAACTTAAGATACCAGGGATTGAACCTGGGGCCTTCTGCATGCAAAGCATGTGCTCTGACTCTGACACACTGTCCAAGTTGTTAGCTCCCTATTCCGCAGATATTTGACAAGTTAAGCTAGGCATGTTTTAAATCTGTTTTAAGCAGATCTATTTTTCTATAGCTTTGGGGGCTGCTGTGCTTAACTACTTGATTAATGAAACAAGGTGGGGAAGAAGTGTTGGTTTTATACCCCGCTCTTCACTACCCAAAGGAGTCTCAGAGTGGCTTACAATCACCTTCCTTTCCTCTCCCCACAACAGATACCCTGTGAGGTAGGTGGGGCTCAGAGAGTTCAAAGAGAACTGTGACTGACCCAAGGTCACTTAGCTAGCTTCATATGGAGGAGCAGGGAATCAAACCTGGTTCTCCAGATTAGAGTCCACCACTCTTAACCACTACACCACAGCTGAGAGGGCATGCTGTTGAACATCATGACCCTGTAGCCCTGAAACCCTGTAAACCTTAGGTCATATAGGTATATATTGTCAGGGCTTTGTTGTGTGTGTGTATGTGTACATTGGCTGCATAGCCTCTGCTTCCTGACAGTTATGTCTAAGAAATAGATCCTTGCCTTAATATAATTTCTGTTCCTCCTGTAGGTTTTAAAAAAATTCATTGCATGATACTCAGAAGGGAGCTTAATGGTTGATGTAGGTCATTGGAAAGAATTTAGAGGAAAATTAGGAAGCTGTGATAAGTTATTTTGGCTAATTGTAGGAAGAGAAGGCTTTTGTTCAGCCTAGTAAAACAAGGATTAATGGGCCGTATGTTCAGTTGTCGCAGACATTACAAAAATGTCAGAAAGAAAGGGGAAAACGCTGTTTTTCCCTATTTCTTGAAACTAAGACAAGAAGAAATACATTTAAACTATAGGGAGGAAGAGCAATAGGCTAGCAGTTGGTAGGAAAACTATCTAAAATTCAAACCAGAGTTTTTGTAACCTAAAAATAAGTCCTGTTTGTTTATTTATTTATTTCTTAAATTTATAACCCGCTCTCTCCACCAAAGGCAGGCTCAGAGCATAAGTTAAAATCACAATCCATTTAAAATAAACATTCCACATTAGACATTAAAATACTATTCATACAAGATTGGCGGCATTTCAATTGAAATAAATTTGATCACTCTCAAATAAAACTCCCACTAATGTGGCAAAATAAGTTTGGCAAAGCAAGGTTTCCGTTTGCAAAGAGTGAGAGGAGCAATTTTACCAGTTCTCGCTCCTTGAGGAGAAACACCCATGCCATATGTTCAAGAAGCTCCCCCAGTTCTCAGCATCAGATTTTAAAAGGGTCACCAGAAGCTGCTGTGGGAAGGGGCAATTGGGGAATGTCTACCTCTGTGCCTTCCTCTCCCTGCTCATAGAACTCAGTCCATTAAAATGTCATACTTCAATTAATCTCTGTGTTTTCCATATACTTTGGGGAACAAAAGTGGAATCTTTTTAAGCTGACACTTAAATGTCTCTTGGTTGCTAAAACGTTGACTTCAGTGAATCCAATCCTAGGGTACTACCTTCATTTAGTCCTTCATCTCCCTGGTTTTCAACCTTTTGAAAAAGCAGATATCTCTTGGGATGCTATCTAGAGACTCCCACATATTAATCAATAGACTAATTTTACTCGGTCTTAGTAGATTAGCATATCTCTCTAAGTGTTGGGCCTAGCAAAGGTGCAGAGAATCTTACAGAGTTAGTGATTGCTGATCAGAGCAGGCTCATAATTCTTGGTTGGCAGTAGTTCTTGAGCACCTGAATCAATAGCTGATGTTAGAATTTTATTCTCAAATGTACATTTTCTCTCTTGCTTTACACCACGATTTATAACTGGTAAGTGATTACTAGGCAAGTTCCATAGTTGCGTTATCTTATGATTCCCCTCTCCACTCCTTGTTGTTGAGTAAGTGGCCATGCCAGGAGGCCAGCAAAATCCTTCTTGTGATATTACTCTGTTCATGGGACACTTAGATCCAAGCCTATTAACTTAGCATCTGTCTTGTTTTCATACTGAATGGCCACCCTCTTTCATGTGTCTTGTTTTTGCACTGTGCTTCCTTCTTTCTAAACGCTCCATCTTTTTTATTATTATTTATCTTGAAGGTCCTCTGTGGTTTCCTTAGTCACTTGGCTAGTTCTTTTGAACAAGTTCTCTGTATCATCCATGATGTCAAGGAGTCTGGTATCTATCACATTCCAGCTTTCATATTGCACAGTCTTGTTGGAAGACTGGGGAGAATGGAGATAGGTTAAAAAGTATTACTTGCATTAAGACTTAGCCTATCAATAATTTTTTGTAGTTTTAAAACCTGACTCCAGATCTCTGGCAGGAACAAAATATGTATTTATGGGAAATGCTTGCAGATTTGTTCTAAGATAATAAGGGACAAAACTCCAGTTTGACTGTAGGCTGTTGATTTGGATGTTCCCTTGCTCCTAGTTTACATGTGCTTACAAATTTAAGTATTGATGCTGGTTGACTTAATGTGCAGAATGTTAAGCTGTCCTTACTCAGAGCAGGGGAACATCCTGTCTGATGAATGATTCTTCCCATCGTATCAGGAAGCAGGGCCAAACTTCAGCTTCCTGTCTCCTCCAGAGTAGGAAGGGAGTGGGGGAGGGGAGAATCCTCTCTCCAGTTCTTTCCCTGCATAAAAAAGAAGAGTACAGGGTTTCTGTGGGACCTCTAATTGCTAGACCTTCCATGACTGTTCATTTTGTTCTTTTCCTTTCTTCCATCCACGTCACCTTTTCTTTATGTCTTTTTTAAAAAATTGGGAAAGATTTCTTCTCCCCCTTGATGTTTCAGCTGTACTGACGGAGGTGGTATTGACAGTGATATAGCATCACAAGTGGAAGCCTCCCCCTCTTTGTCTTCTTCCCTAACAGAAGGTTGCAAAAATTGAAAAACCAAGATGAGAAAGTTGAGGAGCAATAGAGTAAACAGCTCTCTGCCCCTCCCTTATTCGTCTCAGGTGCCTCAAGGCCTTGGCTTCCTGCCCTTTAGAGGAAGAGGCTGCAGGAACAGCATGGGCTGCTAAGGCCTCTATTCCTCCCTCATAAAAACACCCCAGGAGGATGACGTTTGATCTCTTAACGGAGTCTGAGCCAGGGTTTTGACCTTTGTAGGGTCAGTCACCATGGCAACCTTATCGTTCAAGTAGTACTTACCAGGCTCAACCCTGACACCTATAATCTTAGCGAGCTGGATATAAGTAAAATTGACAATTTTTTAGACAGAGGCTGAGATTTTGAGAGCTGTTCTGCTGGGAGCCAGTAGAAATTTGGGCTACCTGTTTTCAAAAGGTGACTGTATTACACATTCCAACTCAGTATTTCATGTCTCTTGATGTGTTGCAGCTTGAGGAAAAACAGGTTCCTCTTGAGCCCACAGAAATAGTTTCACAGCTGTTTTGGTCCTGGCCATAGCTTATAACTGTTGTAACAATTTTGGCCTACTCCCCACTTTTCATGAATATGGGAGGATTTTTATACCCCATCAGAAAGCAGCAAGATGCACTGAAATAAATATACCTACGTGTTGTTAGTCTGTCTCCTTGTTTCAGGGTATAAAGCTCCCCCCCCTCATGTTAAAAGTCCTAAAAGGGGGTTTCTTAAAGTTATTCAGCAGTTGTTAAATAGATACCTAGAAAATTAATGTGAAACCCATGCTTTAAAAATTTTGAAAGCACTGTGGTTTTTTTTTTTGTATAGTTCTGTATGTATTTTTTCTAGGCAATTTCATACAACCTTCTGGTGTCCACTAACATCACTAACATCAAATGTGAGTGGTATTAAGCACAGCTGATTTGTGAGCTTTCTACTAAGATGATTCTTGCAACTTCTTTAGTTGGCTCTGACTGATGGCAGTCTGAAGGTGGTTGATAATCCTCAGAAAGATGAGGAAATTGTTCTTCTGTCCATGGGGATGCAGAACACAAGAGTTCCTTAATATTATAAAATGTGATAGTAAAAGAATGAAGAGGTCCATATTCTGGGAAGAATGTCAGATCCTCTATTTTTAACTGGTATGCAAAATAAGGAAAATTTGGAATTGGAGAAGATGAATGTCAATTATAAATGTAGTATTTTTCTGGCCCTTGCATTTTTGCTCTTAAGTCATTGTTGCATTGCTAAAGGCTGAACCCAACCACTATGCTGTACAAAGTTTCAGAAAGTTTACTGAACAATAATGGCAGACCCAGCTATCTTGTAAAAATGTCCCTTTGTACATAGATGTTTTTCAGTAATTAACTTGAGTTTCTGGTCTTTGTCTGATGAACAGCACGGCAGTAACGATTTTTTGGACAGTTCAGAAGAAATATACTACACTGCAAGATCTAATCTGGTATTTTCATCTATTGCTTTTCTTTCAGTGTGTGTTTTTGTCTTTTGTTTTTCAAAGTTAAATGTTTTGTTCAGTGGCCATGCTTCTTTTGTCATCTGCAGAAAAGTCAAATATGTGCTAAACTCAACACATACTTTAGCAATAAAGTTACTCAATGTAATAATGCATTCTTAGTTCTGCATTCTGGCACACTAACATTCTTCATTGTGAATTTTGCGATCTCACAAAAAATTGTCCTAAAAATTGTAACGAACAATAACATGTTAGCTAGGTCAACAGCTTTATAGCATGTATATAATTATCAAGGATCTTGAGCACATAAATAAAACCAAATGCAGTATATAAGGTTGGTCTGGAGGGGTAAACAACTCTATTAAGAAAATAGTATTTGACTACTACTTCTGTATTTAATTTGTCAACATGTTATCTGTAATATTACTGTTTAATAATGGAACAACGAATGCTGGTGTGAACATTGACATTTACAAGTAGCTGCAGACTTAGGGCTGTATTCAGTGCTTGTTTTCTAGAGGCAGAAGGGTACTTCAGTGGAGGACGGGGCAATTTTTTACCAGTTCTTCCTCTCACTTTAACTCTCCCCCCCACACACATTGCACTGAGAGCTCTTCGGAGGGGGGCAGTGCTTCATGGGGGCAGTGGGCTACAGTAGGAGGAGGAGGCAGGAAAGTTGTATTCATGGGACTTCTAGATTCAACTCTTGATTTTTTTTTGCTTTGTACACTAAATTGGGCTGTTTCAGAATTGTTCCCCCCCCCTTTTCTTAAGCCATATAAATGCATTTTTTCATATTCGTTGCCTTCTATTTATGTGTCACCTTTCAATATTGAGTAATTCTATAAAGAAATAATTTCGTGTTTTAAGAGGTTATCTGCACTCACTATATCAAAAGCAACCATGGCTCCCAATGGAGAACACTTTCCATTTTAATGCAGGTTGTTGGTTTTATCCTTAGCTCATTAATGTGTGCCTTGAAGAATTAGTATGTAATTTTGGATCCAAAGACTAGCAAAGATCCAATATCTCTACTGAATGTTGCCTCCCAACTGGCCTGTGGGAGCAGTTCCAGAACATCTTTCCATAGCCGTCTCCTAAGACACGCCTGTAACATTAATTTTTTTTTACCATAGCAGACCTTTTTTGTCTTGTCTCCACCTATGCTTTTTGGCAAAGCTTGTAGTAAGGTTTTGGCAAAGCTTGTAGTAAGGTTTTCACAAGGGAAACAATCACCTTAATAGCAGAAGACTGCATAACACATTGTTACATATTATATAGTCATCTGCACCGAACATAACGTGCATTGATTATCATCTGTTTTTGTAAACATTAGCTTGCTTAGTGTGAAGTTCATACTTGCTTTTTTGCCAAATACATTTCAGCACTTTGAGTACAGTTAACGAGAAAAGTTAAAAGTGTGAAACAGGCTTGTCCTTTAGATAAGTACCTGATACCTTCAGCTCCTTCACAGTTTTCAGAAGGCTTTATCATTGATCATTGAAACGTTGCTAACAAATTCCAAGCGGTAATCTTTAATCCTTGTGTTTAGACATTTTGCACTGAATTCCATGTGAGCCTAGCAGATAGAGTGCCTGCCTGGAATACAAAATGAACTGATTTGGGGTCTGTGCTTGGCTTGGCTTGGCTTGTACAGATAAAATTGCACCAAGAGGAATTGTTAGAACAGTGGTTATGGGACTGGCTGGGCATATGTCTGTAGCAATCTATAGAATAGATCATGGGAACAAATGTTATTATGTTCCTGTGATATGAACATTTCCTTAGGCATGTAGCAAGAACAGATTCGTCCCCCTTGCCTGATTAAGTGACTTCTCATACATCAACTGTAGGAACTACTATCAAAGAAGTTATATAACTAAATGATTGTTGAAATCTGAACACACTTTCTCAGAGTTAATTCCCAGAAAGTCACATACTCATTAAGTGAGGAATAGACTGGTCTTGTCCCAAGACTTGGAAAGCATTACCTCTCCAGAGTGATCTCATTTGTAATACTCATTGCCACCAGTCATAGAGGCAGTTTAACCTTATCAGACTATCTAATCTTTATACAATTGCTCTTGAATTTTGAAAGGAACTGAATTTCAGCACAAGGATTTTTAGTCACCATCAGAAAAGCAAAGTGTCTTGCAAAAACGTATAGCATCGGTTAGTGGTCATTTTTATGTTTTTTGATTTAGATTAAATTGTTCTAAGAAAAGTTCAAATTATTATCCAGAAAAATCAGGGCATTCTGGAATCCTTGTCCAACATTCCTGGCTGTAGAAAGAGCACAGAACTTATCCAAGGGCCTGTCAGGAACTAGAGGACACAAACCCACTGATACCAGAATTCCCATTTAAGTTGAAGGACATCTGTTGGCCTTTTGTGCTCAGGTGGCCACCTGATATCATGAACACTTGGGACAGATTTAGTCCCTTGCCCATTAGTACTTTGTGAGAAAAGCACAGCTTCACCTTGCAAGTGATCAGACATTGTCAGGTAGTAGAGCCAGTCCGAAAGAAAGAGCTCAGGGGTCTTTTTATGTTTTTCTTGATACCTAAAGGGAATGGGGTTGAAAAGCCAGCTCAGTACTTAGAAGGGTTGAACGCGTTTCTGACCAAGAAGCACTTTAGGATGGAGATGCTGAAGAATGTTGTTGCAGCCCTGGAGCCACAGAACTTCCTCACCTTGTGATAGTCTTAATAAAGGTCTACAATTATATTCCAATCACGCCTTCTCAATAATGAAGAAGCAGGCGGTTTTCCATGGGAAGTCTGTGGTACAATATTGGATTATATTTTATTTTATATTTAAAAAGGGTTCTTATACTTTGACCAGGTAAACTGCATAGTAAAATACCACACAATATAGGGCACTGTCCTTTGGCCTCATAGCTTCCTCAGGATCTTAATGATACTTCTGTTTCTGGTGGCATAGATGAGGTGGCAGGAGATGTTCTGTGTCCATACCTGGACAACATCCTTGTTGGGTTGAGGCTAAGGGAACAGAGTTACTAAAATGCACATCTCTGCATTCCTTCACTCACCATAGTATTGTAGTGAATCAGGAGAAGCTCTGACTCAGAGAAATTAGTTCACCTGGGGGTCATTTTGGATAGTAAGACCTACAGCATGGTGCTTTCAAATGAGAACAAAGTTAATTGGCTTAGTCAGGAAGATGAGATTGTCCCACAAAACAGATTTGATGTCTGTGACTCAATTAGTGGAGATGCTAGTGTTATCCATTTGGTGGTGAAATGGACACAGTTCTACAGAAGGCCATTTCAGCAGTTTAAGCTTGCCTTTCAGAAAGAGATTGCACATCAGGTCATCAAAAAGGATATCTGTCTCTGCCATGTAATGAGCCAAGTTGGACTGGTAGACAGAGGAAGACGAGACATCTGATCTCCCACCAAAATGAGGATTGCAACAGATGAAGATCTTATGAGTTGCTGGGCCACATGCAAGACTGAGTGGCCCAGGGCATTTGAAGCAGCCAGGAAAAGCAGCAGCAAAACTGGCTGGAGATCCAGTTAGTTCTCCTGACCTTCAGAGTCAACACAAGAGTTTTCTGCATGTTTTATGTATACAGAAAGGCATACATCAGCAGGTAGAGTGGTGTGAACTCACCAACTTTTAACCTGGAGACAAGCCTCATCTAATATCTCTCAGGGCAGAACACTTAGCAGGGGTGGCCAACACAATGGATTGGTTAAACAGAAAGGCAATGCAGGAACAGAGCAGTGCCTACATCTCCATATTATTCAAGCAATATTATTCAAGTTAACTTTGGCAAATTTTTGCATCTGTTTTTAACGTCTGAAAATAAGCAGGTGAAAAGATTTCTGTCTCGTTTCCAGTGCTCAGAGGTGGAAAGAGCAAAAATTTTGGAGCACAGCTGGTTGCAAGCCTTTCTTTATACCTCTGCACTAACCGTGGGGTCCTTAGGAGAATCAAGCAGATGGAAGTGGAATTGATCCTCATACTCCTCCCTCATTGGCCCAGAAGACAGTGGTTTCCAGACCTGATGATACTGTTGGTGGAGAGCCACCATGTCCTACCAGAGAGTTAAGATCTGTGTTCCCAGGAACCAATTCTATACCCTCAGCAGATTTATACTGTTGGAGGCTGAGCAGCAGTGGCTAGGCGAATTGGGAGGCTCTTGTCTCTTTGGAGGCTGAGTTCAGTACCTTGTTGTCATCAAGCCAACCTTCTATGATCAAAGTGGATGGAAGTATTTCGAAGGGTCTCCTTTGGTGGCATGTTAAAATCAGGAGAGTACCAGAGTATGAGTATATTCTTAATCTTAGAGTTTATGTAGGAAAGCCTGAGTAATGGTCTCAGTGCCAGTACACTTACGCCCCAAGGCGTTGCTATTAGCACTATTTTGGGATGCCACTTTCTAGCACTGAGACCCTTACACCCTGGGTCCCCCTATTTTACTTGGAAGAGAATTGCAAAAGATCAGGTCTTCAATGCTTGGGTTGCATTGCCACTCCAAGTTGTGCTTTTTGGCAGAATGCAGAGAAAATGGACTAAAACTTTTTGCTCTTAGGACATTGTCACCTGTACAGTAGTAAACTATCACCAAAGTATAACTAGTGGCCAATTATAGTTTGCTTTCTGTAAACAAAAAGGCACACTGGGAAAGAACAACCCCCCAAATCTATGCATTTTACCCTTGGGGAAGTTTTTCACCCCAGCCCCTGTAATGTATTAGGGTAGAAAAAACTCTACAGTGGTTCTTTAAGAAAACTGATCCAGGGAACCATTTCTAAGTGCTCTGGAGAGATAGAGCCCTTCATGACAATCTGAAGAACATTTGCAATACAAAGAAATGTGTTTGTGGTGTAGGAAAAACACCCAAAGTGTGGGAAATGATAGAAATGATTCATTTTAGATGGTTTTAAATGTTTTCCTTTAAAATTTATGAAGGTTTATATTAGTTATCCAATATCTTAGGTTCAAATCACAGTTGTAAAGGAACCATACTGCTGTGAGTTATTCAATATACAGAAGTGGAGTTATGAAATCTATGCATATGAAACATTCTGCCTCATGCTGAAGTGTGCTTTCAGGCTCTGGATATCTTAGTACTATGAAACACAATAATTTCTGCCCCCCCCCCCAAAAGTCTTGAAGGACTTTTTCTACCCTAAGATATATTGGATTTAGCTTGGAGTAAAAATTAGATTCGAAATGCAATATGTGTAAGTTCTTGTTTTGTTTAACAATGATGTTAGAGGGATAGGGTAATTGTTGCCATGTGTTTGAAGGTTAACACCATTAAGGCAGTTAAAGCTCCAACTAGGAAATAGATGTACTGTAGATGGTTTCATCAGAACTGCTCCCTTCAGTAACTAATGTTTGGGTGGGAGGATAAAGAGAAAATAGTCCCATTCTTAGAAGAGGAAGGAAAGCTTTCAGTCCACCACTGTTGTTTTCAAATGGATCCATTCCAATAGGGGTGGTAGCAGGGATTTCTAGGTTCATTACCGACCTTGCTGTTTGTGTTGTACTTAAATTTGTATTTGATCTGTATACCAGAGTTATTCCATTCTAAGTTTCCTTCTGGGAAGTGGAATGGCATAGTATAGACCTATCTCATCATATCTCAGATGCTAAGCCAGGATGGGAGACTGCCAAGGAAGGCTTAGCAGAGGAAGGCAGTGGCAAACTGCTTCAGAGTTATGAAATAAATTGGCTGTGACTTGATAGCACTTTACACACACAAGTTGTCTTCTGAAAGTAGTGTCAGATGTTCCTGCTCTGGCCTAACAAATTGGGAGATGGACTTCTCCGCAGGAGTTGTCAGCTCACAAACTGGCCTATCTCCTTCCTGTTCTGAGGCAAGTGTCACACACACACCCCTTATTAAACATGCTTTCTTCTTATGCTGAACCTTTTGTTAGAAGCGTTCATGGAGAGGGGGGGCTAAATTAGATTTATCTGTATCGCATTACAGCTCAGCTCTCAAAGCCATACCATTGCCAGAATCATCTGACAGCCTCACTGTATCTTCACATTGCTTGCCTTTTCTACTACGTTGAATCTTATACTAACCAGCCTTTGGAATCCAGTTATAACAATATAGTTCTGAAATAATTTCCCTTCAGTCACCTTGCAAAACTGTGAATGTCATAACTTTATCAAAGTTTCTTTTTCCTTTTTATTTTACTTCTTTTGAAACTGCTTTCCTTCCATGTTCGTATAACATGTTTCCTGTTAAGTTATTATGACTACTCATTACTCCAGTCAGTTTAGTTTCTTCTTGTTCCTGTATAGAGTATTGTATCCTGCCTAAATTTTCATGAATAGAAGGTTTTCCATCAGCAGAGCACTGCTTCTCCCTCTCTCTCTCTCCTGCTCTAGCCCAAAAGTTCTTTGAATTCTTTGGGGACTGGAAACGCCCAGGAATAACTAGGGGGTGAGTGAGATATCTACCAATTGTGGTGGGGGACCAATGATATCCCTGCCCCCCTCCTTCTGCAGATCTTTTAGGAAGGATCCAAACCAGAGTTTTTCCTTACTGTTTCATTTGATCTCCCATCCTTTGCCACTTTAGATAGTGTTTTATATAAGAACAACAAAAATTATTTTATTTGAAAGCTAGTGTAACGTAGCAGCAAAGAAACTGAGATATTCATTGGGAAGCCTTTGCTTTCTCTTCAACAAACTGCAGTGATAGCCTTTGGTAAGGTGTTCTCTCTCTGCTTTAGCCCCACTCCCAGTCTTTTGCAATAAGATGATTGTAGATGGAGCAGTAATAGTATTAGTATTGTTAAGTATTCTCATTATTACTATATTGAACTTCTTATATAGCTATCATTTACTGGTTGACTATCATCATTCCTGTATTTGAAGAAGTGTGCCTTGCCCACAAAACCCCCTACCTTGAATAAACCTTTGTTGGTCTTAAAGGTGCCACTGGACTCTAAATTTTTTCTTCTGCTTCAGACCAACACAGCTGACTACCTGGATCTATCATTCTTGAAAGTTAGTCTTTGTTTCTATAGTTACAATCCTTACCAGAGGCAAGTAGTACAGAATCATACAAAAGTAAATATGCTAACTATACATGCATATAAAACTGCATAGTTTCTATACAGCACAATCACTTTTTTGCTTAATGGAGAAAGCTGTTTTTCTTTGCATGACGAAAATAATCTGTGATACCTTCAAGCCTTGAAACCCCAGTTTTCGTATCAGTTTACATCTGCCATGACAAAGTAAACAAGCAAAACTCACTTTGTATTAAGACGTTCCCCTTAGCATCAACATGGATGAAGGCTTTGAGCCATTTGACGTGGAGCTGAATTTATTTATTTAGATGTTTATGTCTCTCTTTTTTCACCAACGGAGACCCAAAGCAATTTACAACACCATTCTTCCTACTTCATTTTCATCCTCACCACCACTCTATGAGGTAGATTAAGCTGCACAAGAGTGATTGGACCAAGGCCATCCAGTGAATTCTCATGGTCGAGTGGGAATTCGAACCTGGGTCTCCCAGATTCTAATCTGGCACTCTAAACAGTACATCACACCAGAAGGCTTAGTAACTTCTAGCTTCACCCAAATTTTAAAGTTCACCCAGCTGCATTTCTCATCTCTCTGACCCCTTTGGCTTGCATGAGGGGCTCATAAATTTGCATGATTTGCATAGTCCTTATGTGCTCCCTTTGTAGGTGGAATGATGTACATTACATTGGAAATACTGGGAGATGGTTTAAGTATTCACCATCGCAACCAATGGCAAAGGTTGTGCATGAGTGAGGAAAAGGGAAGTGCTGTTTCAAAATTTTTAAAAATTCATGATAGAGTAATAGCACTGGGATTGTTGAGGAAGAGACTTGGCTCTGATAGTTGAGCCTTTAATTTTTTGTTGCTCAAAATCTCTGGATAAGCTAAAATATACGAGTATTTATGGTTCTACCATATTTGAATTTTTATTACCCGTACCTTTATATCAGTTACTAATGGCCACAAAAGGACCACAACAGATAAGTTATTACCAGGGTACTGCAATTTTATTTGAGTCTCTTGGATCTAGGTCATTACATATCCTGCAGAATTTGGGGGGGGGGGGGGGGGGCAAACATAAGAACTTGCTTTGGCTGTGCTGAGGAATTGTCTCTGGGTTATGTAATATAATAGATATTCGTGCTTTATGCAGTATATGTGTAAATTTATAAAGCTGCCTTATATTGAGTCAGACGCAGTGAGCTTGCAGCCTTTTTCCTTGGTGAAAACAATTTAATTTGCATACACATCTGCATATTCATCTTTCACATGTGTATGTTACAAAAACAGGATCCAGTTTTTCAAATTGTGCATTTTCAAAGAGCTAGATGGACTAAGTTGGTGGTAGCTTTTTGTCTGTCTTATCCTACTTTTACAACCATTATTTTCCCACAAAAACACGGCAAGACATCATACAGAAAAATAATTTTCTCATATTTTGACATAACAATATCTAGGCTGAAATGTGGGTTATTTTAAAAGTATGTAGTAATAGCAGTTTAGAAAGGAATGTGAAAAATACAGTACAATATTCATTTTAGTCTGTTGATGCTAACAGACAGCAGGATAGTAAACAGGCAAGTGAGCAAAGGTTTAGCCCTTTAAATAATACAAACATAAACCACACTGACAGATGTCACTTTTCATAAAAAAATGTTCCTGTGAGATTTCTAACATATGGTGACAGGTGAAGGGTCTCTTTACATTTTGTAGAGGCTTGCTTATTTTCTCTTATTACCTTTTCTGTCAGTATTGTAGACTACACACTGTCCTGGATTTGTACGTCACAAATTGAGAGAGACATTTTGCCTCTGCCCAGCCATAAGATCTTCAGTTTCCTTTTCTATCCATATTTCTATAGTAGGTACAGCTGCTACAATTTCTTGAGCACTTTACTGTATTTGTCAAATCTTCATTAGCATTTCATTCATTTGTAACTTCTGTGCGCAACCCAGTCCTATGGATATTTACTGGAAATCCCAGTGTGTTCAATAAGGCTTACTCCTCTGTTGAGCATGCATGAGACTACAACCTTAAAACAGCATTTAAAGCATTGTTTGGAACTGATTTCTTTATCTCAGCAATTGTCCTTTTAAAGCTTGAACTATGTAAAAATAAACTTAGGTTAATGTAATTTATGGAGTTTTATGGGATTTGTGGAAATTGCTAAAACTGCATTTTGCAAGCATTCACAATTTGCTGGATCCCATAGAGCTGTGGATCACTTTAGAATTAACTGAAAACTAACACATCTTTCTCATTTTATGCACATAAAAGAAACATTCCTGAAGTTTTTAAGAAGAGTGTGTTTCTCCAGGAGGTTCCCTCTTTCTTTTGAGAAGGCATCTCCTTCATGATTAATCTGGCTTTCTTTTTTTTTAAAGTGTTATAAGTTTATATCTTTCTTATTTGCTTGCCAGTCCACAAAGCAGCTAACAATGAGGCAGAGACCATACAAGATCCATATTCATATAAGATTAGATCTCAGGAGCATGCAGAAGACTTCTTTTATTTGAGGAAGAGCTATGTTACACCTAGAGCTAGAGTGTTACATGACACAGGTGAAATTAAACCTGAAAATGTAATTTGTATTTCAGGAAAAAGTTGTGCAGTGCACGTTTGGAAGTATAAGAACTGCTCCAGACCCTGTATAATATTGCTTGAGCCGTTGCGGAGGGTTTTACAGAGCAGCATTATTTTTTATTTCCTCATCCCATTTTTCAGAACTTTGTCCTCCAAAATAGGTCATACCAATCAAGACAGATAGGATCCCTGCCTTTTGGACTCACTAGCTGAAGACGGGGGCCACTTTTGTCACTCATTTGTCCCTATTGCTTCAGGGGTTCCCCCCCCCTCTAATGTGTTTTGTTTTCTGTAGTAGTCCCAGAGGGAGCAAAACACACATGGAAAGGGGGAAGGGGGGGAACGGGACCCAAAGCAATAGGGAAGAACGAGTGACAAAAGTGACAGTGCAGAAGTGGCCTAAGAACACATGGAAGGGGAAAGTACAGGAGGAAGATTGCTTTGTTCTTACAGTGCCAGACTGAGCAGTTATATACCATGGAGACTAAGCTAGGCTTTCCTTGCTGGAGTTCTTCCTGCCAAGGCAGGGAAGAACATAGTCATCTAGCAGCCCTTGAATTGTCCGTGTACTTCTAATCATTAGTACAGAGTTTTTTGTTTTTTTTTACTGGGGGAGCAAGCTCCTCCAGTTGCATATTCTGTGGCTCGTGGCTGGGGTCATGCTGGTTGTCCTCATTGTACAGTGTTGTTTCTAAGAGGGAGGGAGAGGATGGGACTGTGCTGGTTGAGGCTAGGGGTGTACAAAAAAATTGGGTTTTTTCCGGATTCGGGTATATTTTACCTGAATTTTTCGGTATTCCTGAAAAAACCCGAATATCTATACCGGTATAGGGTAGATATCTGAAAATTTTCGGGATTCCCGAAAAATTCAGGTTCATTATACCCTATGGGGCCATTGTAATCAATGGCAAAAAAAAGTCTGAAAAGTTTCCAGGGGGCTGGGGGGGAGGGGGTTTGAGGTAGAGGCTCCAAATTTGGACTGTAGCTGCTCAAGCCTCTCCCCAAAGGACCTCCAAAGTTTTGAAAAGATTGGACCAGGGGGTCCATTTCTAGGGGCATCCAAAGAGGTTGCCCCATTCTCCATTGTTTCTTATGGAAAAAAAGGCAGGCAGGCAGCAGACAGTGTCTCCTGAAAAATCTCTCCAAGAAAGTAAGTGAGGTGGTGAGAGGGGCATGTTTGCCAGGCTAGCAGCAGCAGAACCTGTGCAATCTGCCCCCCAGAAACAGGGCCACCATGCCAGTCAGTGCCCAAAGTTTGACCCAACAGGACTCACTCAGGTCAAACCAAAACTAAAGCCCTATTCTGAGATTTATTTCAAGATATTATTGGAAAATAAACCTACAACCCTTTTTTAAAGCCTATTTAACAATGGTGAGAGAGCAGGGGCAGCAGCCAGCCACACTCTCCAAGCCAAACTCTCTCAACTCTGACCAGTCCAGCAGCAGCACCAACCGTTCAGGAACAGCAGGGAGTCAGGGGTGCAGGTCTGCTTTTATGCTCTCTGGGCATACACAGAGGTTTTCAAACAAAAACAACCTTCTGTGATTGGCCAGAGAGCGGATAACAAAATCCTATTGGCTGCCAGTGCAAGCTGCCTAGTGCCTAGGAGTTCCACAGTACTTGGAAACTTTGCAAGGCAAGCTGCCCTGATGCAATGCATTTGCAAATGCATTGCAGTGATTGGCCATCCATGGTCCCACCCCCCCGGCCCCCTCCTGGGACCATGAGCAAAAGGCGGGAAAGAGGGTACACAATGCCGGAAAACGAAAGAGTAAGTGATGGGCTTCCCTTTGCAGTTAACTCCCCCCACACACACACGGCTGCCATTTTCAGTTTGCCAAAAAGCCGGATTTTTCGGGTTTTTTATTTTCGGGATACCGGGAAGTCTCATCAGAGCCTTTCCAGTATCCCAAAAACCCGAAAAAACCCGAAATGGTTTTTTTCGGGGGTTTTCGGCTTTTCGGAAAGCCGAATGCACACCCCTAGTTGAGGCCAGGATATCTTCTTCTTCAGTTGTGGCAGCTTCTTTTCTGTATATAGTTGCTTTGCTCTAACCAAATGTGACATGATAAATGATATGCCTCAGGGCATAGAGGCATATGCCTTTCTGTGTATCCTAGCATAGAGCAGGGGTCGCTGGGGGAGGGGGGTAGTTATGCATTTCCTGCATTGTGCACAGGATTGGACTAGATGATCCTTGAGGTCCTTTCCAGCTCTATGTTTCTATGATAGACAATTCACTTTGTGTTGATTAGTTTGCTGTTAGGCTGTTGTGTGACACTGAAGACCATGTAAAAACAGCAGGGGCAGGTTAGATGTTGAAATTCAGACCCTAAGGATGCCAGAACAATATATGAAATTTTTATCGTTTTATGATCAATTTATTTTGTCTCACTAGGATTTGCAACTAGAATATGGTCAAGGTCCCCAAGGCAGTTACTTCCTGGGTGGAAATAAGTGAGTATTTTAATAACGTGGGGATATTTCCTTTTTTTCTTTTTTTTCTGGTCAATGTCTTTAAAGGTATTGAACTTCCTTTTTGCAGGGAAAGCAACTGTAAAAACTTAAAAGTATAACTAGATAAAATCAGTGGGTATTTAAAGGCCTACATCTAGTTGTTGTGATTTTATGTGGCTCACGAATTTTTGAGTTGATAACTATCTAAAACCTGCTTTTTTACGTGCATCTGTATCCCAGTATGTCTGTGTGTCTGCATATATGCGTCAGATTTAATGTCCAGGTTGGCTCAAATATATGTTGCTTTGGAAGATGACATACACAGAGATTTGAGGGAAATCATTCTGTGAAAATACTAGGCTTTCATAATCTGTTGATCTTGTTAATTTTAAAATCTTTTTGATTGACTGAAAGATTTCCGCCAATTAACTGAGCAGCTGACTGTTAAAAGACTTATAGATGGCAAGCACCATTTTAAGTAGTATTTCTTCCTCTGAGAAAGACAGTAGTGTGCTTCTTAAACAGTCTTTTGTAGAACTAGTCTTTTCTCACATGCAGATTTATGGAAATATAATTGATTAGCAAGAATTGATATAATCCATGAAGATTTCTTTAAGCAGTTCAAAGATCTAAAGAGTACGTATTGATGCTGCAACCTATGGACTTGAAATGTGTTTAAGAATTAGAGTGTAACTAATCCATTCTTGATTCTAGTTGTGCCAGTATTTTTTTATGGCATTGCATTATTTTTAGGGAAGTTTTTAACATTAGCAGCTGTATTAAGATAAACTAAATCTGATTATAGAGATGATTGTCTGTTGCAGTAATCAATATGCTACTGTACAGCTGAATACGCTTTAATAGGCTGATGAATGAATCTTCAATCTGAAATGAATAATTGTTTCATCTAATCTCTTGAGCAGTTGATGTAATTTATTGCATGGCTTACATATGTCAAATCATATTTTTAAAGTGTCTGAAAATATGTGCTTTTGCTGAGTGTGTCCAGTCCTTGAATTTTACTTCTATTTTTAAAGGAGTCTTCTAAAATCAGTTGAAGAAGAACTGCATCAGCGGTAATTCTTAACTTCCTTCTTTCTCTTGATTGCAAAGTCCTTTCTCTTGCACACACATTCTTGTGTCTCAGTCTGGCGGTGCTCATTTGGCCATGTTCTTGTCAATTGTATAAGAAACCTCCTTGCTTATCTGTCTTGCATCTGCTGATTGATTGATTTTTTTAAAAAACAAGGTATCTACATTAAAGGTGCAGGAAACAAATCTTTGACAAATTGATAAATTGCACTCAGACATGGTACCCTGTTTAATTCCATAGGGGACATGTGGCACATCTAGAAGATGAGGAAGATGTGGACAGTGATGATGCTAAACAGTAAGTTTTGCTAGTTGTTGAGTATGTGTACTTCATAGGTAACTGAGGAAAGTTAGCTCAAGCTGTGTCCTGCTTATGAATGTATTTCTCCTGTTGGGTTAATGTTGCCCTTCTTCACTGGGCCCATGCTGGCAGGCAAAACAAAATTTTGCTGCTGTTTCTTTCATTGATTTGGCACTGTGGACTTTTCTCTTGACAAAAGGAAGCAAGGAAAGTAAGCAGGGAGCTATGGGCTAGTATGTAAGTTGAGTAGTGTAAGATATAAATGTTATCTTGAGATGATTTAAAACATTTTGCCAAAGAACTACATGCATGTATTCCAAAACTGTGGAGGAAAGTCAGCAAAACCTGTTTGTTGCACACTTGAGGCTCCAGTATGGTAAAGCCATTGTCACATTTCATGTCATCCTAAATTCTCCGTGATCAAACAGCAAAGGCCCTTTCCCACTTTCTCAGATGCATAAGCCATTGGCAAAACTGAGGACCTTTTTTATAAAAGGTAATAAATATTAACAACTTTTAATGATGTCATCAAATAAATACTAAAAATTAATCTCTTTCATTTAATTCTCATACACTAGGATCCAACTACAATTAGAACTTCAAAGGGTGAAATTAAAGCAGAAACTAATGCAAAATAACTGCAACTGCTTTGAGATTCAGGCAGGACTTGGCCAATAGGAGCAGCTTTGCTGTGCTGCTGCATTTACCACTGCCGGCTGCCAGGCTGTGGGGCAGGCAGCCCTCTCTCCTGCCTTTGCTAACTGTTCCCATTATAATAAAATAAAAGGGTAAACTGCTACGTACACAGTTGTATTTGTGTTGTGGCTTCATGGAATACTTGGCTGCAGTCAAATAATTGAGTCATCTGGCAATATTTGTCCTGTCAGTTGACTGTCATGCCGTTGTGCCGGGATACAAATCAAATTTAATTAATTAATTAAACAATTGATGTGGCATCCTGAGGCTTTTATTTGTGCTGGCACTATTTTATTTATTTATTATTTTGACTTTAATGTGAGCAAAATGGTTAGGAGTACCGTTCTATCTAGGCATGATAAAGGCCCACATATTGAACATTTATTTCCACTTCAGGGAACCTTTCTGAATTTGTATACCCAGAGGAGTTCTGCCAAGATATCTAAGGTTTCCTTGACTTTAATCTGTGTATATTTTTCTTTGACCACTGTAATTTAATGCAGGTGGAACCTAGTAGAACTGGCCTGTATTTTCAAAACCTGTGGACAGTAATATTCTGTATTTACAAAAGGCCATAAAAGTGCTCTTGTTTAACAGGGCAATATTGGAGTTTGGAAAAAGGCAGTCGAGGCAAAATGTGATTCCCCAGCAATATGCAGGGAATCAAGTCAATACCCTAAACCAGAACTATGGGTAAATAAAGTATTTTATGTGCAATTTTCCTTTCTTGCTGGTATCTTGTTTTCTAAAAGTGGGCTTTTAAATTTAATTTTCTTCTTCCAAGAGACATGGGCCTATTTGGAAACAAAAATGTGTGTTGACAAAATGCCGTACTATGTATTTTAACAGGTTAACAGGCTGTAGGCAATCTGATACACAAAAATGATTTTGAAAAAAGGCTAGTTGTGCAAATTTCATCAGAGCACATCATCACAGCAGATATTTTTTGAAAAAAGTCTGGCTGCTGTACAACACACAGTTGCCCACATTTGTCCCATTGCTTTTTGTGGGAATGGTGCTTGAAATTGAACATGGGATTGTAGCTCTTAAAATTTCTCTTTCTAAACTCTTACCATCTATAATTAAGTGTACCTTATATTCTCACTTTTGCATTCTGCCATCTTTGCCTGTAAAATCATTTTCTCTTATAATAACACATTTTACCCTGAAATGATTGGTGCTTAATCATGCATTGATGATTTTGTTCTCACTAGGTGTTGGGTTCCTAATTTTGGTTTCGTAAGGCATGCTGGAAAAATATTTACTGTTAATTCTAATATACCAAGCCATCTTGTGAATTTCTATCTAGAACAGGCACCCTGTTCAATAAAGAGGGCTGTATCTGAAATGCATCATGAACTGAAGAATATTTGCATATTTTAATTGAATTTAACATAATTTGCATAGTATTTTCGTTACCACAGTGGATGCTAAACTACTGTGGAGGAGGCATTCTGCTTTTATGATTCTGAATATGCAAAATTTGACCTTGGAAAAATACATGTATTTAGATACTGTGGGGAGGGGGTCTGGCTTAATTTCTAAAGCTTGATTCTTTTTGGCACTGCCTCCTGAACTCTTTCTGCAGTAATGAGATTAGAATCTTGCATCCCCACAGATTAAAATGGGGATTTTCAGATATCTTTCAGGAACTCATTGGCCATGTCAAAGTGATCCTGGGGTTCTTGTATTGCCCATTCAAATTTATATACTGTCATACTGATATCACCTTTGATATCACATACTGTGCTTTTTAATGGTTATGGGATGTTTGTCATTAATGTTTTATTTCCTTCTTTAAGCTCAACTATGAAAGCTAAAGTGCCACCTCCTTTACCTCCTAAGGTAAGGAACCTTGTCATTTGCTGTAGGAAACACACTTAAAATCTTTTGAAGTAACCTCTGTCACATCAGCATCCAGACAAAGAAACAGGTCAAGCAACTGTTTCATTAATATAATGCCATTGAAATATATGGCACATCTCAGAGAATAAGAAAGCATTTAAATTTAGATAATGGGGAAAACTACAGAGGTAGGGGAAGGAAGAGATTGGCACAAGGGTAATAGGGGATTAATATGAGCAACTGCAGTTACATGCATCTTTGATTCAGTTGGAGTTAAGGACTAAAAAATTCAGCCCCCAAGTCTTCATACACAGAGGTGGATTTTGAGGAGGTATTTGAAGGAAAAGAGAGGAGCAGCACCAAGTGGTGATAACAGGAAGTTTCAGGGATAAGAGACAGCAAAGGGAGAGTCATAGCTCCAGTCACCAGATTTAAGTATCCAAAGATTTGGCTGACTTCGCTATTAGAATATAAAATTGTTTTTCTTTGTCCAGGATCATCATATATAAGACTTTTAGACAATGGGGGTAATGTGATATAAATGCCAAAATATATAGCTAAATAAAGCTGTCTGAGTAATCGTTTATACTTTTTCAGCCTAAATCCATCTGCATGCCACAGGAGACACATTCTTCTGAAGATGATAATCAAGGAACTATCAAAAGATGCCCTATTTCAGAGAGTCCTGCAAGATCAAACACACAGGTCCCACCTAGACCACCCCCTCCTCGGTTACCTCCACAGAAATCAAATGTTTTAGGTAATGATTAATATTAAGAAAAATGCAGAGGATATTTTTTAAAGGCAATTTTTAAAAATACTGCTTGGATTTGAATTTTTATATGTGTATCCCAGAAGTAGCTGAAATGAACATGTGCTAGTGTGAGTGAGTAGCAAAAATAACATTTGGAAATCCCATATTTTGGTGGCTTTCTTCACAGCCAAGAATAAGTGAAAATTCCATTCATTATGAGTAGTTTTGTGTGTTTGTGTTTAAACCATTTTCTGGGTCAGTTACTAGCTTTCTAGAGCTCTGGCACTGAGGACTTTACAAGGGCCGAGGACAGATTGGCAATCTGGCCCGCTCTGCCTCCGCTTCTAAAGCGGAGGCAGAGAGGGCGGCCAGATTGCCGTAGCTGTCCCCCGTCGGCGGGCCGCTCTCCACGCACTGCAGCCGGAGACCTCTTCGAACTGGTCTCCGGCTGTCTGGGCACACGTTGCTGCTGCTTCCTGCCGGCCTGGACGCCTCTACGGCGCACAGGAAGCGGTGGCGGAAGTGTGGACGCGCTGCGCACAAGCGCGCGTTCCCGGACCGGCCAGCAGCCGCGCGCCGCAGCAGAGGAGGCTCCAGAGGATGGCCGGCGGTGTGGACACGCCGCTCTGCCTCCTCTCCGGTAAGGTCCCGCAGCACTGTTACCAGTGCGAAAGGGACGCCCCGCACCCGTTTCCGCGCGCGGCTTCTGCCCCCGCAGCTGTCCCGGGGTGAAATGCCGGTCTGTCCTCAGCCAAGATGTATGTATGTGGGTGGAATAATGAACCTACCCAACCACTGTGGTCATCCTCTGAGGCCCTGCTACACGTGTCCCTGCCTTCTGAAATTAAGGGGGTTGCAACCCAGGAGAGGGCTGCCTCGGTTGTGCCACCAAAACTCTGGAACTCTTTCCCCAGAGTGACTTGTCTGCCCCCTTCTGTTGTGAGTGAAGACTTTTTTGTTTGATTTGGTGATCCCTCCTTCTTGCCCAATGTTTTAATTGTTGTTTTTAGCTATCATTTCAGTTGTTTTAATTGCGTGTTTTTGCTGTTTTTAATGGCTTTTAAAATGAGATCTTATTGTTTATGGCTTTTAATTTGTTAAGTATCTTGGTGGCCCTTATCAGGGCCAAAAGGCAGGGTATAAATTTTGTCAAATATGGACGCGCTGCGCCACGCTGTCAAATATATGATTTTATGAATATATGATTTATGCTATCTGTAGATCTTGGATTGCTAACACTTAATAGTAGGATACAGTTGTTTAGAGATTCAGAATATTTTGAATCTCTGACACACTGTCTCTGCCTAGCCTTCCTCACATGATTGATTGAAGGGTAAAACAGGCAAATGGAGAACTATGTTTTCCACCCAGAATTCCTAATTCCTAGGGGTAAGCTGGGATCACTATATTTGGGAGTAAACTGGGTGAAATAGCAATACTGGGCCACCAACAAACAAGAGCCTCTTGGTACTCTAATAACCCCTGGTGTGGAGAAAAGGCTTCTTACATTTATTTATTTTCAAATAAACCCTCTCCCTAAATGGCCTGATAAGGACTGAAAATACACCAGACTGCTGAGAGCAGGAAAAGTGGTGTGGGGAAAAATCAGCCAGCTCAAGTATCTGAGAGTCTAGAGATGGCTGAGGAGGGAGATTTTTGGTGAGCTGGCGTAGGATTTCCAAATTATTTGTCCCCTTTCCCATAATTACTCACAGGCTGCCAGTTTATAGAAATGTAATTAGGAAATCAAAAAGTTTTGTGTAGGAGGAGGTGGCTTTATATTATAATCAAGGATTTTCTTTATTTTCCTTTAAATATTTCTTATGAAGGTAATGGATTCAGTTCTGTACAACTAAATGGTGACAGAGAGGGATCCCCCCATCAGGAATCAAATGAGAACAGACAAACTAATATCTCTAAGAAAGAAAAGAAGGAAATGCTGGTAGGTAGTCCTACATTTCTGCTAACATTTTTCAATGTGTGTGGAGAAAATCAAAATGGACTTCTCTCTGATTTCATAGAATATTGCATGCTTGTTAGGTTTTACTGTATTTTAGATATCTAGTGAAGTCAAAATATTCTGTGCTTGTGCACTAGAGATACCAAGAATGTACAGGTGCTCTGAGAAAGGCTTGCCTGCATGAAATTAATAGATGACTGTACCACTGGGGGTGGGAAAAGAATGCTAACGGTAGATAAGCAATGACTTAGATATCATTGTGCTTTTATCTCAATGAGGTGTTTTGGAAAAGGCCAGCTACAGAGGGTTGGATCCAGTGCAAAATTCCCTCTTGTCTAGAGCTCTCATGCAAATGGAGAACCAAGAAAAAGACCACAGTATCCACTTGTGCTAAGTCAAAATGATTGCATCCCCACTTGCATTTCTGCTTCATCAAGGTTTTTTGCAGCTGCCTCCTGGACACTACATAATACATAAGGGAGAAAGCGCTAGGTGTTGCAAGAAGATCTTGCACAAGCAAAACTGTGTTCATTCCATTTGTTTCCACTCGTACATCACTAGATCTTGCAGTTGAGTATGTATAGATTTTGTAGTTGTTTATATTTGTCTGACATATAGTAACCTAACTGTCATTAGGATCCATTTTATCTGCCAGTTTCTTTACTGTATGCCATGTTTGCACAAAGCCTGTCACAATCTACATTTTTCCCTAGAAGCCAATTAGTAATGGTTTGCCTCCTACACCAAAAGTGCATGTAAGTATTCCGAATGAAATGAGCTATTTCTTAATACAATTTCTGTTAAAAATTAAACAAGTTCAATGTTAGAAATATTGTACCTATTAGAACAAATATGTAGCTGAACTGGTTTTCAGAAGTTGAATAGGGAGGGTGGCTGTTCTGTAAGGGGCCGGACTAGTGTTGATGCTTCTCTCACAAATATTGTTAAAAGAAAGCACCATAAAAAGTCAAGCTCCTATTGGTTCTTCTGCCATATTCACGTCACCTCTTCTCTGGAGGTTTATGTTGAGACCACCTGAATTCAGTATTCAGTGAAGGCCTTCAAGGAGAGGGGCAGATAAGAATGATATGTGTGTGAGAGAAAAAGAGAGCATACTGTATAGATATGAGAGAGAGAGAGAGAGAGAGAGAGAGAGTATTGTGCGGGGCTGCTGGGCACGTCCTTTGTACAGCTGCAGATTATTGTGATGTTTCTTGACACATCAAGAAATTGGATATATTTGTTAGAACGATAGTTATAGAGAATTGGATGCTGAAATATTGTTTGCGTTCTCCCAGGGAATGTCTTTATTCCATTTCATTCTGTAAATGAATTACATTTCTTAGGTCTCTAAAGAATACTTTCATACTCCAGTTAGTTATGTCCAAATCACTTATCTTCCCCTCCCTACTTTCCCCCATAAGCAAAAAAATTAATGTTCGAAATTAGAACTGAAATTCAGAATATCTTCTCATAGTTGTTATAGTTTGCCTGGCTACATAGGAAGGAATCCCAGTGTCATTTGGTAACTTCTAAATAAAATATTACTTAGATAAAATATTACTTAGATAAAAGTCCCTACATCGTATATGTCATGCAGCATGATGCATAAGGTCCTGTTAAAGCACTGTGGATTACATTTGGCAAGAGATCTTGGGCTCTTGTGCTTCATTGGAAAGTATAGTGAGTAACTGAACCAGGGAATCCCATGTTTAGTTGGACATGAGATCCTCCTTAATTCTGAGTGTCTAAAGGAACATTTTAAGCAGGTCTACTTAGAAGTAAGTTCTATGTAGTGGAGCTTTCTCCCAGGAAAATATCCTTAAGACTGCAGCTTAAGTCCCCTTTTGTGTGCCATCTGAACAGACAAACGTTTTGTTTAGCAGTACCTTTTAATTTGAAAGGAACAATGAAGACTACTGTTATTTTGGTTTCTCTGGGAGCCATTGTGATATTTATTGCGTAGAAATGAAAATAGGTGCTTACAAAATTTTGGCGTAAATTGGGCTTAAACTTTGCCTCTTTTCGTCTTCTTAGATATTAAAACTTATTCCTTGTAATTGTCCATGTCTTGGCATAATACACGAGAAGTTTTAGTATTAATAAAGAAAATAGATGAAATTGAGTATCCAAGTTATTTTTTGCATATTTTAAGTACTTCAGAAAGAGGTTAGCTGGCACTTACATGGCTTTCTTGGGTATTTTATTGATGGTTCATCCCATCTCTCTCTTGTAACACCTTTGATGAACACCTGTTTCTTGTAGCATGATTGCTCTTGTCCAGGCCACTGAATAGTATATTTATGACCATTTACCTTATTTTCTGTTTATCAATATAAAAAAATGCTTTCAGTTTTCATTACTTACTGTAAACATATTTGTGTTCATTGGTGTTACTGTTCTTGGGCTTCAAGAGCGGGAAGCCCCTGCTATTTCGGGGGGCATCCACACAATGTCATACCCAACCTGCATGTGGAGTGCCCCCTTCCCTTTTTTTTATTTTGCAGCTGAGTCATGGTGTAGTTTCACATGCCGGCTCAACTGAGAAGGGGAAAGGGGAGTTGCAGGGTGATAGGTGGAGTCTGGTGCAATTGTTGGTGCTTCTAGACTGATGTAGTGGAGGGAAAGGAGGGGTGGCAGCAGCAAGCGCAGCAGGGGCTAGCATATGTGGGCACTCTTGCTGCCCTCTTCTGCTCTGTTTACTGCTGTTGCTGCTGAAGTGGGTGCAGATATTGAGATGCCTATATGGAAGCAGCCTTGGTGACTCTTCTCCTTAGTTTTAATTTCAATCCCATGGGATGATGTCATGCCCATAAACAATATCATGTGGATTGCCACAGACAATCAGATTGCTCATCAATCCTTAGGATGGTGGAGAAAATGTAAAATAGTTCTAAGAAGGAGCAGTTGGTGGGAGGAGAACAAAAAGGCCCCTACAGACAGCAGAGAAACAGTACAGGGGTTTGAGAAGGTATTTCCTCAATAATTTGTTCTGCTTCATGGAATGCACTAATGCCAAGATTAATGCCTGAATTAGAGAATGTTTAGTGCAGCCCTACATATGATATGTCCTCTATTTACTTGGCTTTTATTTATTACAGATGGGTGCTTGCTTTTCAAAGGTTTTCAATGGATGCCCCTTAAAAATTCATTGTGCGACTTCATGGATAAATCCTGACACAAGAGGTAATCATTTCATGTAGTAATAATGCAGAGTATTTGTTTCTGTGCCAAAATGAAAATTCTGGTTGCCCCTTGGGATCCCTCAAACTTCCCCTCTCCCAGGAAATGTTGTTTGCCCTTGTACTAAGACAGAGCTGCAGGACACCTCTTAGTCAGGGGTTATATTTTATTTTTGTCTACAGTTGATTGTCCCAGATGTCCATATGGTTTTAATAAACCTAGTGGTCTTAGGTCAGCTATCATCCAGACATCACAAATCTTATACATAGGGAAAATCATCCTCCACTTTCCTCATATACTTTTCTGAAGTTGATTTATTTTTATTCTCTCATTTTGAAGCTCTTCAATTATCTTGGATTTTATAGTAGTGGAAAGTGTGGTGTAATTCATAAAGTTGCTATGCTGCTATTTACCCCAACTCTAGGTAGTTTATAAATAAGGCCTGATTTATACATGTAGCAAAATGAGGAGATAGAATCCTGAAGAGCTAGAACAGACTAAACCATTGAAAATATTCCTGTAAACAGAAATCTACAAGAAGAAACAACATGGCTGTAACCATAACCCACTACCTGCAGTTCTGATTTTCCTCTTGTAGTGAGGAGCATATTATACTGTGGTTTTTTAAAAATTAGTAATCTAAAGTGGGGCAGCCCATTCTTTCATTTATTTAGAGATCTAGTCCATTTGTTTAGAGATATAGTTTAGTGTCTTCAAATACAGTCCTGATAGTAGCTTATCATGGTTTTCCTGTCTAGCTGTCAGGACTCGCCAGAAGAAGGATTTCCCCCCCCCTTGTTAGAGTTCTGCGTTTTACAGCTAAAGCATTAATGTCTTCGTTTGCTTGCTTATAGACCAGTATTTGATATTTGGTGCAGAGGAAGGTATTTACACCTTAAACCTTAATGAACTCCATGAAACTTCAATGGAACAGGTTTGTTTTGAGTTTGTTTTTCTTTTCCTGCTTACGGTGGTGTAGCATTTAACTAGTCTTTTAAAATGGATAACTGTATAATTTTGTTTTCCACATAGTTCAGTATATTTTGTTTCTATTCTTACAAAGTGTTTGCATTAAAACATTATCAGACTGTGATTAATTTTTATCTATGTCAGGATTTGAAGGCAGTGAAAGCCAATAAACATGTGACAGTTATGGAACTGAGTATCTAGAAATTTCCATAACCTGAAAATAATGCATATATAAACTTTCTCTGAGGAGGCATCCCAAGATACACTTTAGTGCCATGGCAGCCTCTTTTTTAAATTTGTACTTTTGTTTGTTTGTTTATAATGTGCCTGGCATTTTGTTCATGCTCTGAGGAGCTTACAGTGCCAAACGTGAGGTGGCAAAGGAAGGGGGAGAATGTGTTTTATTCTAATTATGTTATCTGAGACTTTGTTTCAGCTTGGAAGGGGATTGATTGATTGATTGATTGATTATTTATTTATTTATTTGGATCAAGGTCAGAAATTTGAATTAGAGTTTTCTTGAAGTCTTTTGTTTCTTCTTTTCTGAAGAGAAAACTAGATCTCACATTGTATATCTATAATCAAATATCCCAGTCTGCTGTGGTCTGTGCACCTAGCAGCCAGAACTGAAAGTGGCCAACAAAGTTTTGCATTGCTCTTTAACACAGTAAACAGGCAACTTCCCTCTATTTCCTAGTCCTCCATTACAGTATTTTGAATTAGTCTCTTACCCATCACTTTCCAGATGCTGCTACTTGACCATACTGATATTGACATGGTTTACACGGGTACATCACTCAGATGGAGATGTAACACTACAATTACTGTTTCATGAACTATGTGTGTGTGTTCTGGCCTTTGTGGGGGTTTTCAAGTAAAGGCTTTGGCTATTGCAATCTATGGCAAATGCCACAAATTTTGGTCAGGAATAAGATGGTCTTGATAAGTGAGCTCCACTACATCAAGTAGCAATCTTCTATTCATTGTGATACCAATTCCAAATTAATGTACTATTTACATTAATTTACTTCTTCCACTGTATTTTCTTCATCAGTTATTTCCCCGACGATGCACATGGCTGTATGTAATGAACAATTGCTTACTATCGATATCTGGTAAGACTTTTTATAATTAGACATGTGTGATAGATTGCACAGAAAAGCAGGATTTTTAAGGTGCTGCTTGAATCAGAGAGTCAGAGTTAATCATCCCTGGAGAGAAGAGCTCATGTGATTGGCTGCTCTCCTTGCTCTCTGATTGGCCAGCATCAGCTGAGAGAGGAAATAAAACAGCTGATCTGGAAGGAAAAGAGGTCGTTCACAAATTAGGCTTTCACCTTTGGTCTTTTGTAATTTGGTCTTTCTAATATCTGGATCAGTAGCCAGAGGGTTTGGCTTCTGAGGGAAGAGACATTTGGGAGTTAGTGTTTTTTGACAGGCAATTGTCAGAAAAGTACTTCTGCAGAAAGGAGAAACCTCATTGTCTAAATATATTAGCACTGCTCTGAGGGAGAACTTAAATTCTCAGTAAGAAAAGCTACAAAACAGCCTCATGCAGAAAAAGGATACTGGGGAAAGATTTGGCAGAAGGTCTGGGTAGTTAGAGAGAACTTCCTTACAGGCCAAATAGTAAAAGGAGTTATTGCTTCTTAGGGATAAGGAGAACAGCTTCCTTGCCAGTGAAAGGGGTTGGGAAGAGAACCCTGATCTGTGATAAAGGAGAGAAGCTTAGACACCTCAGGAGTTAATGTAAAGCTGTATTACCTAAAGGAAAACCTGTAATATGTGAAGGAAGAAATCTAGAAACATCAATAAGAATTGTGTTCTGCTGAAATATACTAAATAAAGTACCTCTCAAAGAAAGAATCAGAAAGCCTTGAAACAAAAGTTTTTACCTCAGCAATCTCAAAACCTTGACTGTTTCTGTTATGCATATATGCCCTGCATGTTTAATAAAATCTTTATTCTGTTTTTGAAAGTTAATTTGCTTCAAGTGCCATTTTTCAAGGGTTTAAAAGAAACTGGACATCTCCTGTATTTTCAGTAGATTCCCTGAGCTGAGAAAAAGCCTAAACTAAGGGTGGGACAGTCCAGTCAGGCTACTGTAAGGCAACTCAGTCACTGAGGGTAACTGAAGATTTGGCAGGGGGAAAAATACAGGGGTTCATCATAACATGTAAAATGCCTGTACACTGTTTTTCCATTAAAATTTGTAAAAATGTATTGAATGCTTAATTTACAGGTAAAGCTTCTCAGCTTTATTCCCATAATTTGCCAGGACTGTTTGATTATGCAAGGCAAATGCAAAAGTTACCTGTTGCTATACCAGCACACAAACTTCCTGACCGAATACTTCCCAGGTAAATATCTAACTAACTAAATAAATCAGAGAGTATATGTACGTGTGTATTGTGTCATATTCCGACAGATAAAAAACAGATTCATATCTTGCTTTCCCTCTGAGTTTCCAAACTGATTCACAGAGTAATAAAACAATTTATTTTTAGACCTTTAAAATGTTAAGGAAAGAAACTGATTCGTGAACGAAGACTGGAAGACAAGTGGTAGGATGGAGTTAGGAGAGGAGAGAAGAAATATAGGGCTTTTCCACATGGTGGGGGGTTTGGCTGGTTCTGGGCCCATACTGCTTTGGTTTGTCCCCTGATTTCTACACACATTTTTGTGACTTTAGTTTTCACTTCAGTTTCTTTGTTTTCTCTCCGGGTTTTTTCTGGTTCTTTTGAGACCACTTTTACCCTGATCTTTTTCTGAAAGCTGATTTTGAGTTGCCTTTTTCCTGGCGCACATTGATTCCTGGTGCACATTGTTTTGTCCCACCTTCTCTTTTCCTCTTTCCAATCATAGCCTGACCTGAGTACTGTGGACATCTGATGGAAATTAGGAAGCTGACTATATGCCAAGGAACTAAATACTAGCACTTTATATATGTGTTATATTTATGGTTTTAAACTTATGTATTACTGGATTTTATATTATATATGGTACTGTCTTGTTGCATTGTTTATATTGTCTTTTCTTTTTATTTATTTATTTATGCGATTTATATCCCGCCCTCCCCGCCTTACGGCAGGCTCAGGGCAGCTACCAACATATATATTACAATATCATTAAAACTTTTAAAACACAAAAACAGCACATATAGCGTACCCCACTACAAGATGGCGTATCTTCATTAACGGGGTAGCGTCTTAGGTGTTAACCAGTGTGGCCAGTGGGAGATCATTCAGGTTAGCGGACTCTAAATCAAGCCAGGGCCGGATGTAGTTATTGGGCAGCCCCTACTTGAAAGCCTGGTGGAAGAGCTCCATCTTGCAGGCCCTACGGAACTGTAATAAGTCCCGCAGGGCCCTGATGTTGTCCGGGAGCTCATTCCACCAGTGTGGAGCTGCCACTGAAAAAACTCTGGCCCGTGTAGCTACCAACCGGACCTCCTTCGGCCCTGGGAGAACCAGGCGATTTTGGGATCCCGATCGAAGCGCTCGCTGGGAACATATGGAAAGAGGCTGTCCCTCAGGTAGATAGGTCCCAGGCCATATATGGCTTTATAGGTGAGCACCAGCACCTTGAACCTTATCTGGTATGCTATAGGTAGCCAGTGCAGTGCTTTTAAGGCAGGCTGGATGTGCTCCTGCACGGGGAGACCCATCAACAGCCGAACAAGGGCAGCCCCATGTAGAGAGCGTTACAGTAGTCTAATCTTGAGGTGACCAAAGCATGGATCACCGTAGCCAGTTCGTTGCATTCAAGGAAGGGAACCAGCTGCTTGATCAGCCGAAGATGATAAAAGTCTGACCTTGAGGTGGCTGCTACCTGGGCCTCCATCGTTATCGAGGGGTCCAGGAGCACTCCCAGACTCCTCACCTCCCCGTCGAAGGCCGGAAGAGGGATCCCTACCCCTGGTCCACTCCAACTCAGGCACAGGACGTCCATCTTTGTCGGATTCAATTTCAGTCAGCTCTGCCTGAGCCAACCAGCCACAGCTTGCAACGCCAGGTCCAGATCACCCGGACTAGAGTCTGACTGACCGCCCAACAACAGATAGAGCTGGGTATCATCAGTGTACTGATGACAACCCAGCCCATGCCTCCAGGCAATCTGGGCGAGGGGGCGCATTTAGATATTAAACAACATTGGGGAAAGTACTGCTCCCTGTGGCACTCCACAAACCAGCGGATGCCTTTGGGAAAGTTGTCCCCAACCACCACCCTCCGTCCCCGATCTTGGAGAAACTAGGAAAGCCACTGTAAGGCCACCCCCGGATCGGCGAGGTGGTGGGCTAGTAGCTGATGGTCGACCATGTCGAACGCCGCCAACAGGTCCAGCAGCATCAGCACTGCTGTACCACCTTGATCCAGATGCCTCCGGTGGTCGTCTGCAAGGGCGACCAGCACCGTCTCTGTCCCGTGGCCTGGTTGGAAACCGGACTGGAAGGGGTCTAATACAGAGGTGTCATCCAAAAAGCTCTGTAGCTGGTCCGCCACCGCCTTCTCGATTAACTTACCCAAATAGGGTAAGTTAGATACCAGCCGATAATTAGCCAATTCGGCCGGATCTAATGATGGCTTTTTTAGGAGGGGGCGTACCACAGCCTCCTTCAGGGCACTAGGGAACACTCCCTTTGCAAGGGATGTATTGATGATCTCCCGAAGTGCGCCTCGAACCCCTTCATGGCTCATTTTAATTAGCCATGGTGGGCACGGATTGAGTCTGCAGGTGGTTGGGCGGACCAGTGAGAGCAAGTTGTCAACCTCCTCCAGACAGAGTGGACTGAAATAATCCAGAATGTGACCAGAAGACGTGCTTGGAGCCTCAAGTTCTGCCACTGTCTCAACCGTGGCAGGGAGGTCCCGGCGGAGCGATAGGACTTTATCTGCAAAATAATTCCCGAAAGCCTCACAGCCGATATCCAATTCTCTGTCATTTGGTCTGCTCATCGGCAGAGTCATTAGTGACCGAATTGTCCTAAATAATTGGGCTGGGCTATCTCACAGACGCTATCTCGGCCGCATTTTCTTTTTTCTTAACAGCACTAAAATATCGATACATCGCTAGAGAATTCTAACAGTAGGCTTAGTAAGTTCTCTGAATACCCAGCTTTCATTTTTTAAAAAGGAAGCCTCTAGCCTTTTCCCTCGCTGAGATAGTTCTGTAGTCTGTAGCACTAATAATGTCCAAATATCAAGCTTCAGTTATTTAATTTTTCATACCATGGTTTTACCTGCTTTAACACCATCCTGGCACTCTGTGAAACTGAATATTGAGAAGGAAAAATGGTTAATTTCTATTTTGGTTTTGGTTTATGTTAACAGAAAGTTTGCTGTTTCTACAAAAATCCCTGACACTAAATGGTGCCAGAAGTGCTGTGTGGGTAAGTTCAGACACAGATATAATCTTACTGTATACCAAAGTTCCCTCTAAGCTGCGCTAGGGAGCACTGACACACAACATTTTAGCTAGCAGCCAGGGAATTTAGCTGGCAGCACAGCCTGCAAGTGAACTGAGAAGGCACTTTTTCCCCTCCATTGGAAACAATGGAGGACAGGGGCACCTCCTTTTGGGGCTCATAGAATTGGACCCCCTGGTCCAATCTTTTTGAAACTTGGGTGGTTTTTTGAGGGGAGGCATCAGCAACTATGCTGCAGATTTGGTGCCTCTACTTGAAAAAACAGAGTCACAGAGCCCCACAGTTCGATTATTATAGTCTATGGGGCCCATTGACTATAATGGTCCACATAGGCTATAATGGAGCCAGAAAAAAATGATTCTTTTTTTTGGCATACCCCTATTATGCTTTTCAGTATGATTTATCAGCTGCCTTGAGTAACAGGAAAAAGTAGGATATAAATATTTGAATAAATAAGTCATTTGGGCAGATTGATTACTATGCATATTTAAGAGAAATGCTTGCAATACTAAGTGTCTGTTGGTCGGAAAAGAAATGTATATGACCAGTTAAAAAGGTAAGTCTGCACCCCTTTGAGAATCTTTGGGAGAAGAAGCAGTTGAGATATGGGTTAGAGCAGTGTTTTTCAACCTTTTTCGAGCTAAGGCACATTTCTTTCGTTGAAAAAATCCCGCAGCACACCTGACAATATCTCACGGCACAGTGGTTGAAAAACACTGAAATACAAGATAAATGGGTCATTAGTTGCCTCAGCTCAAGTATTAACTATGACAGTATTACAAATACACGTAATAGCCACTCAACTTGAAATCGTAAGTTACAGATCCAAAGTGTAATGGCTCCTTCCCATAACATTGACCTGAGTTTCAGAAGAAATATAATGTGGATGTATTTTAATACTGCGATTCTGCTAAAGTTTTTCAAATAGAGAGTTTAAACTCTAACTCTTATGTGAACGGCATTCCGCTGACCATAAGTGATTTGAAGAGAAACACAGTACACCCATTCTTCGCTGAGGGACAGTTACTGATTTGAACCCCACCCTGACAGAAACAGCTAGCTTTTACCATGTCGTCGTATCTCTCCGCCTGCTCGGCCAGGCGGGCTCGCTGCAGCAGCTGCTCCGGGTCGCTCATGGCTGCTGCCTCCGTCGTGGCGCTGGCAGGTCGGGTGGGCGAACAGACAGAGCCCCTCGGCACTCTCCCTCCTTCCCTTCCTCCCTTGAGTCCTCGCAAGGCCAAGGGGAGCTGCGCCTCAACGGCGGCTCCCTCCTACCTCATGCCGGCCACAGAGCGTCCGAGTGGAATCAGCGAGAGCACGGCACTGTTCTTTCTCACATGCACAAACGCATCCTGGAAGGTCAGCCCGGAAGGCACATTTCTTTCATTGAAAAAATCCCGCGGCACACCTGACACTGTCTTGCGGCACACCAGTGTGCCACGGCACAGTGGTTGAAAAACACTGGGTTAGAGTGTGTGCATTATATTGTTGAAGTGAAGGATGTAGTGAAAACTAGGCAGTTAGAAAGAGTGAGTACAAAATAGAAAAGGTTACGATGAACACTTTAGGTTGTGTTCGAGAACTGAGATCTTGTTACAGTAGATGGTTGAGCAGCTGAACAGAAAAATGTCAACTTCTGAATCAGTTTGCCTATGTGGTTGAAATAGTTTTTACAGTGATATGTTTGGATATTCTGAGGGATTTTTTCCTAATAGTTTCTTTTTAAATAAACTGGCTGACAGCCTCTAGGGAGTCAGTTTGGTGTAGTGGTTAAGTGCTCGGACTCTAATCTGGGAGAACCGGGTTTGATTCCCCACTCCTCCACTTGCACCTGGCTGGATGACCTTGGGCAAGCCATAGCTCTGTACCAGCTGTTCCCTCAAGGACAGCTTGGGAAAGAGTTCTCTCAGCCCCACCTAACTCACAGGGTGTCTGTTGTGGGGAGGGGAAGGGAAAGGAGTTTGTAAGCCGCTCTGAGATTCCAAGTGAGTGAAGGGCGGGGTATAAATCCAATCTCTTCTTCTTCTTCTTCTTCTTCTTCTTCTTCTTCTTCTTCTTCTTCTTGCTCTTTCACGGCTGTTACCCGCTTACCAAGAAATAGAACCGGGAAGTGATTTGTTCCTGAACTGGGGCTTCACGATAAATGTGTGAGAAGCTGATACTACATGCTGAAAGGAGCAGCTTAAAGAAAAGCTGTGACTGGTGGAAACTTAAAAGGATGTAGAAATAAGTGGCAGGGCAGGGTTCAGTGAAATGTCCTACCTGTACTCAGTGGCAAGCAAAACAGGTAGTAGCAGAATGAGGCAGTGGTGGCCATTTCACCAGCCACTTCAAATAGGCTCCTTAAAGAGGCAACAAATGCATTTCCCAAACAAATAAATACAAGTAATTTATTAGTATTATTAAATTATAGAGTTTTGTAGACTGATGCCAAAACATAAATGAATAAAGTTATGTTACTTCGGGCAAAATGGCCAGCAGCACCCTGCTCTGCTGCTGCCTGTTTTGCCTAGTTCAGTGTTTTTCAACCACTGTGCCGTGGCACACTGGTGTGCCGCGAGATATTGTCAGGTGTGCCGCTGGATTTTTTCAATGAAAGAAATGTGCCTTCCGGGCTGACCTTCCGGGACGCATTTGCACATGTGAGAAAGAACAGTGGCGCGGTCTCGCTGATTCCGCTCGCACGCTCTGTGACTGGCCTGAGGTAGGGTGATTTGCACCAAGACATTCCAGTAAACATGAATATGTTTGATGGTAACAGCTAGCTGTTTCTGTCAGGGTGGGGTTCAAATCAGTAACTGTCCCTCAGCGAAGAATGGGTGTACTGTGCTTCTCTTCAAATCACTTATGGTCAGCGGAATACCGTTCACATAAGAGTAAGAGTTTAAACTCTCTATTTGAAAAACTAGCAGAATTGCAATATAAAAATACATCCACATTATATTTCTTCTGAAACTCAGGTCAATGTTATGGGAAGGAGCCATTACACTTTGGATCTGTAACTTACGATTTCAAGTTGAGTGGCTATTACGTGTATTTGTAATACTGTCATAGTTAATACTTGAGCTGAGGCAACTAATGACCCATTTATCTTGTATTTCAGTGTTTTTCAACCACTGTGCCATGAGATATTGTCAGGTGTGCCGCAGGATTTTTTCAATGAAAGAAATGTGCCTTAGCTCAAAAAAGGTTGAAAAACACTGGCCTAGTTCAGCGGTTCTCAACCTATGGGTCCCCCTTTGGGGGTCGAACGACCTTTTCACAGGGGTCACCCAGGGCTATTTTTCAGCCGGCTGGCTTCCAAGCCCTCCCTGCCCCTCCCCTACTGGCCCCACCCACAGTGGAAGAAGAAGCGGCAGCCACAGCAAGCACTGGGAGCACGTGCTGTTGCTGCCTGCTGCTGCTTCGCTGTGCCTCCACACCCAAAGGAGTCTCAAGGTTGGTTTCTCCTCCTCAGGCAAGATAAGGTAGCCAGCGTCGGAGGAAGCAGGCGGGGTGTGTGTGGGGGGGGAAGGCTCCAGGCCCTCCTTTCCCCCTTTAGCTGGCCGCGTGAGCCCTCAAGAGCTCGGGGCGGCTGGCAGTGGCGTCAAAGGAGGGGGGGGGTGTTGGTTGAAGGCTCCAGGCCCTCCTTTCCCCCTTTAGCCGGCCACGCAAGTCCTCAAGGGCTCAGGACAGCCAAGGGGTTGGCGCAGCCTTAGTAGGCGAGCCGAGCGGGGTGTGTTTGTGTGTGTGTGGGAAGGCCAAGGTGCCCTCCTTTCCCTCGCCCACCTCATCTTCCCCTTGGTCTCCCCTCCCCTTCACACCACCTCTGCCCACTTTGGCATACCACCGATGCCAGACTTCTCCCCCCCCCCCATGCATTTTACTGTATATTCAGGCTCTTCTCCTTGCCTTCCCTTCAGCTTTTCCCCAACTATGCCTTTGATCTTCTTTTAATTCCCATTTCCAAGCTCTTTCTGTTCTCTTTCCTTCTCCCCCCCTGCATTTCACTGTATTTCCAGGCTCTTCTCCTTACCCACCCCTCAGTTTTTATATCCCCCCCATAGGTGGGATATAGGAAGTTGGCTCCACAGGAAACTAATTTATACAGCAGCCAAATCGCTCACTCACAACTTTAATGCCAGTAGCTCACAAAGTTTAGATTTTGGCTCACAAGACTCCACAGCTTAGGGAGCAGCCCCCAACTATGCCTTTTGATTTTCTGTTCTCTCCCAGTTCCAAGCCCTTTCTGTTCTTTTTCCTTCTGTTCTCCCCTCCCGTGCATTTCAGGCTCCTTTTCTGTATACTGTATATTCAGTATACTGTATTCTGTATACTGTATGTTCTGTATACTGTATATTCAGGCTCCTTTTCTTTCCCCACCCCAACTTTTACATCCCCCCCCCCCCAAAACTATGCCTTTTGGTCATCTGAAATAGCATTTGGCGAGGTGCCAGGGCATTCCCACTGCACAGCTGCTCCTCTGTGCCTATTTGGTTTACCTGCTGCTGGGCAGTGCTGTGTTTTGGGCCATGGAGGGGCTGGTGGAACGTGACAGGGCGCTGAAGTAGCTGCAACAGAAGTGGGAGTTGTTGGAAAAATCCTGTGTGTGCACTCTTGCCTTGTAAGCTTAGCCAGTTGTGGACCAGAGGGGTTGTAGTTGAAATGAAAGAGCAGGCCACCCCATTGCTGAAAGACCTGGTAATTGGAGCATTAGCCTGGGAGAGCATGAAGAATATTTTGAACTGGGATAGTTTGAACTGGGACTCCAGATAGGAAACTCATTAAATAACTAAGCCTAAGGATGAATTGCAGCTTTTTTGCTATGCCTTAAAATGAATTCCAGGATACAATATTGGGTAATACTAGGCTGGACTGAAGGTGGGGGCTTCATCCTGCATATCAGATATTTACATTACCATTCATAACAGTAGCAAAATTACAGTTATGAAGTAGCAACGAAAATAATTTTATGGTTGGGGGTCACCACAACATGAGGAACTGTATTAAAGGGTTGCGGCATTAGGAAGGTTGAGAACCACTGGCCTAGTTAGTGGTTACAGGTAGGGTATTTCACTATTTCAAAAGAAGAACAGAATTGTCATGACACATAAGGAAACTGTGTGCATTGTTACCTGTGCCTAACTTGAAGACAATAAGCCTGTCCCTGTTTGCGGAGTGGCATTCCATGTGTTATGTTCACATAGGGCTTTACAGCGCAGATGTGTGATCTGCTCCGTCGTTAACCCTCAACACTGAGGATATGGGGAATGACTGTGTGGATCTGGGATATATTTGCTGTCCCATGCTCAGATGTTAGGCTAGCATGATTGTGATGCCAGTCATACATTTATGTAGTTAGAACTATGTATGTATAAGGATCAATTTTACAGAAAGTTACTCATGTGATATCAATATATATATATCAATATATCTAATTCCCACCATGGCCAGATCTGTGGAGACCTAAACTGTAGCCATGAGTAGACAAGACAGATTTTTCTACAAACTTAAAATGTCTCAGATTTGCAGAAAAATATGAAATGAAAAAAAATGCACTGGGGGATTAGAACACCTCCCCAATAATAGAAAACATACCTGTAGCTTTAAGAAATATATACCCTCAGTGGCTATTACAAGGCAGCAACATAGCTAGCCTTCAAGTGTTGGTTTCTGCACAGTACAACAAAAGGCAGTGGGAGGGAGCAGGGCCCTTTCCAGGACTGCTTTGGCTTTTGAAGGAGGACTCATCAGGGCCAGGTTCACCAGCAAGCACTGGGCAGCTTACTACAACTCAACTGACATAACTCATCCAGGCGTGGCTTCTTGCTACTGTTCAGCAGCAGCCAACCCACAAAAGCCAGTGTGATTTAGAAGCTAGCGTTTCAGACTAGGATCTAGGAGACCCAGGTTTGAATCACCACTCTGCCATGGAAGCTCATTTGGTGAACTTGGGCCAGTCACACACTCTCAGCCTAACTTACCACAGGGCTGTGAAGATAAAATGTAGGAGAGGAAAATGATGTACGCTGATTTGGTTCTCCACTGTGGAGAACTGTGAGGTATAAATGAAGTAAATAAATAATATAGCTGAAGATGGGGGGCAGATAAAAGGTAGGTTAGCTGGTGGCTGAGGAGGAGAAAAAGATGCAGGACAAGGTGAGGATATGGAGGTTGCCAGGAAGAGGGAAAGAAGAAATAATGTGTGGAAGGGGATACAGGGGAAATGAGGTGTCACTCACAAGCCCTTGTGGGTTCTCTACCACGCAGCTGACCCTGGCCCAAGGGTTGGCATGCAACTGAGCCTGACCCTGGGGGCCAGCATCACACAACTGAAACATAATTTTCCCAGGTAGAAGCTGCCAGGGGGAGGGAAGGAGGGAAAGCAGGGGTGCAGATAAAGGTAGTTTAGCTGGTGGGTGGGAAGGAGAGAAGAAAGTGGAAAAGTGGAGAGGCTATGGGGACTTTCAGGGAAAATAAAGAGGAACTTACAAGCAAAGGAAAAATGAGACAACCTCTACAAGTCCTTGCAGGTCCCCTGCTTTGTTGTATGACTTGAGTTTCATTCAGAGACCAGAAGAAATACAGCTCCCAGCAAACAGCAGTTCACTTTCTATATTTGCTAATTAAACATATTCCCATGTGAGACAAACATCCCAAAGCAGTACTCACATACTTGGCTTATATGAACTTGCTCTGAACCATGGTACAGACACCACAATAGTATTGCTACTGCAGGCCTTTCCCTATTCCTTGCCAGAAGTATTTGCAACATTCCCCACTGCAAGAATGCGAAATTGCCTGCCATAGTTCTGTGACTGTGAAATCTGACTCCTAGTGTGTAAAACTGATGCATCAGTGTAGCACAGGTGTTAAAGGGATCCGTTCCCTTGAATTCAGTAGAACATGTATATGCTTTGTGCTTTATACTTAATGCTTTATTATTTTGTTTCATAGTGAGGAATCCTTATACAGGGCACAAATATCTTTGTGGGGCTCTACAGTCTAGCATTGTTCTGTTAGAGTGGGTTGAACCAATGCAGAAATTCATGCTAATCAAGGTAAGTTTCAAAAATTTCCATTGTCTCTAAGAGTAATTCATAATAGCAAATCTCAGTTCCTATAGTAGCTATCAGATAGTAGCTGTTAGTTATCAGATGTCCACATGCAGCTCATCTTTCACACACATCCCCCAAAAAGACTGAGTTAGTTTTCAAGAATGAAAACAATATCATCTCCTTTTAGAGCAAGCAGTATCTACAATCTAAAAACAAAACACAGTTATCTGATTGAAAATCCATTACCAGAATACTATTCTAGCCCCTAAAAGCCTGCCTGGCCTTTCTATGTGTCCTTGAAAACAAACAAAGAGATTCACTGGTGCATACCTAAGGCAACTCATTCCATAGCTTCTGGACCATCCCTGAAAAGGCTCTGAAACAGTACAAATCATTATTTGTGAAGGAACTTACAGCAAAGCTCAATTTACTGGGGCAGATCCCATCTAGCTCAGTTAGAGCTAGATAAAAGCTGAGCTAGATGCAGTTTCCCACCTTCTGCTGCAGCTTACTGTGCCTCGAAGGGTCAGCAGATTCTCTAGGAACAATTTGGGGAGTTATGTTGGAAGGGGAAATTGCTCCCTTCCATGGTTAGAGTTGCCTTCCACAAGTGGAAAAGGAAGATAAGATTCAGTTAGATATTAAATAGCAAAGGAACTACAGATTGATTGTATTAGAGTTTGCATTTAGAAAAGTTCTTAATTTACCTCTGGTGTAAATTTCAGTGGCCATGGTAGATCAGATGTTTTCAAAATGCCAGGAATTCTTTAAATATATAACTCTTTTGTTTGTTTGTTTCAGCATATAGACTTTCCTGTACCTTGTCCATTAAGGCTGTTTGAAATGCTGGTAGTTCCTGAACAGGAATTCCCTTTAGTTTGTGTTGGTGTAAGTAAAGGAAGAGATTTCAACCAGGTGGTAAAGTTTGAGACTGTCAACCCAAATTCTACCTCTTCATGGTTTACAGAAACAGGTTTGTAGATTACTTTGGTCAAATTTTTAAATATAAGGATGTGTCCAGTGGTGCCTTTGTGTGCAAAGAAGAACACCTTTGGATTCAACCTGTGGTTTGAATTCAACCTTTAGCTGTCTTATAAGTGAAGTGTGATTGGATCCACAGGTTGGATCCAAAGGTGTCCTTCCATAGCTATAGAGATTACAGTGTTTCAATAGATCCCATTGGGTTCCATGCTGTTCTCTGGTATGTGTCTAACACTAAAATTTTCAAATTCAGGATTCCTAATGCTTTTATTTATAGTGGAGCATAATAAAGTGTTATGTATAATAATTATAAAGATCTATCTTGTTCTGAATGCTTCTCTTGCTGTAATATTCAGAGCTGGTTTATGCATAAACATGTTGATCATCTCCATATTACATCATTTAACTTCTTATAATTTAATGTGGAATACTCTGAAAAGTATTTGTGGTTATAGTACCATACTAGGATCTGAGAGACCCAGGTTAGAATCTCCACTCTTATTGAGTCACCTTGGGCCAGTCACTCACTGTCAGCCCATCCTACCTCACAGGGTTGTTGTGAGTATAAAATGGAAGAGAGGGAAACTATGTAATCTACTTTGCACCCCTGTTTTGGAGGAAGGTGGGGGGAGTGAATGAAATAAATTATCAGTAAATAATTTATTCAAAATACAAAAAGTGTCTCTGTTATATGTGTGGACTCTCTTTTCTGGGACATAGAAGTCTGCTGTGAGAAGGGGAAGAAGGCAGGATAGATCTGCTACAACAAACACTTGCCTCTTAAGAAGCCACAGGATACTTTCTATCATTTTTTTAAATGAATGCATGTGCATGGTTTCTGAAATATTAAAAAATTGACTTTATAGGGCATTTTCTCTTTTAAGTAGAAGTATCTAACTTGAAAACTTGAATGAGTTCCTCACATTTATGTATAACCTTTTTTTATTACAGATACTACACAGACAAATGTTGTACATGTAACACAATTGGAGAGAGATACCATTTTAGTCTGTTTGGATTGTAAGTTGAATGTGTGAGTGAAATATCCCTATTCAATGTTGCATAGTTTAAGGAAAACGGTTGAATAATACATGGTGTTTATATTTTTAGGCTGTATAAAAATAGTAAATTTGCAAGGCCGGTTAAAATCTAGCCGAAAACTGTCTTCAGAACTTACATTTGATTTCCAGATTGAATCTATAGGTAAGTATAAATTTCCCCATAATATTACAGCATCTAGCTCTTGTGTTATTTCAATAGATGTTTTTGATGGGTTAAAGCTGTTTTCTGTTTTGAAGCCAAAAGTCCGTCTCCTCAGTTGTCAACAAAACAAAGGAATAAGCTTGGAGCCTACTATTCTATTCATGTATTCATACCCTGCTGTTCAGCAAGATTAGCTCCCGCTGTGGCTTACAGTTCAAATCCACAACAATTCAAATTCTGTGTGACTGATGGAGTAGAGTCAGATTGCTTTTGGAGAGAAGAGAAACCTTGGGTTGGGTCCAGCACAAAGACCATGCAAGAATCGCCAATCTGGCTCCCTTTCCCTCCCCAGCCCAGTTCTTTCTGAGTTTATTCCCGGGGTCACACGACCATGTGGAGTAATAGACATGTGGGTTGGCAGGCCACAGTGGGGAGAGAGCAAAATCGTTCCTTTCTTCCTCCTCCAGGTTGTGCTCATGGAAAAGGCAGCAGGGAGCAATTTCGTCATCGTCCCCTGTCCCCCCCAACCTAGGAATAAACTTTCCTGGTATCAGAAAAAACTGCTGCAGAGGAGATGGTCAGGAAGGCTAGTGACCATCAGCATCTTCCACAGGATCAAACCCATTGCCTGTGCTGGAGCAATGGCATTTCCTGTGGTTGATGCACTAGAAACAGGAAACAGATGATTAAAATATATTATCTTCACCCTCATTCTAAACTTGCTCATACCTCATTCTCTCCCCAAGACTGATTGATTTAAGATCTTTTAGAATACTTTCCCAAAAAGCTTAGAGTGGTTTATGAGTAAAAGCATGTCTCAGCAATTTATAGTTACTCTTTAAAACCAATACAGCCATAAAACAATAACTAGGCTGCTGCACCTACTACTGCTGAACTTCTTTTTTAAAAAATGCTGAACATATGACACTTGTAAAACAAAGGAAGATTGAGGACAGGTGGAAATGTTTAAGTGGAACATTCGTATTCTTTAAATGTCAGATGATATTATCCCTATGAATGATTATTTGTGAGAATTTAAATTCTTGCATATATTGAGGAAACACTATTTTAAAGCTCATGTGCTTGTGAAAGTGCTTCACTAGTCAAATAAGACCAGTTAAGTTGAAACTTCAAAAAGAGATATACTTAACACAGATTCCAGTTTAAGATCAGTGTGACATTATTTTACTATGAATAAGCCTTAAAGCAACATCATGTTATTTGAACTGAGTATCTACAGGGAATTGATGAAATCTAGGGTTTGGAATGACCTCCAGTGTTCTTCATGGCTCCAAAATACCCTTACTCAAGTACTTTTTCTTATAACTCAAAATCTTAGTTAATTAAAATATACTGATTCATTAAACCTTCTCCTCTTTATCACAGCAACCATATTGTAGTGTTAAATAAGTGTTCTCTTTTGTGTGGCAGTTTAGATTTCCCCCCCTATATTTGGATGTGACTTTTAACAAACTGCACTTTTTGCATGAAATGAGATTTAACTGAAGGGACATGATTTGTCTGGAACAAACATATTATGTCAAAGAGATACATTTAAGATCTTAAGCTGTTTATGAAATCAGTGTGGTGTAGGTGGCAAATAACTGCTTACATGATTGCAATCAAAACAATTAATTTGAGTTGTCTTTTCCTACCAGTTTGCCTACAAGATAGCGTTTTGGCGTTCTGGAAGCATGGAATGCAAGGCAGGAGTTTTCGATCAAATGAGGTAAAGGTAGTAATTGAATAAATATTGTTGCCACTCCTTGAATTGGTTTGAAGAAAAAAATCACAGGCAAGATAGATCTTCTACCTGATATTTATATTTAGTACAACATTTAGATGATTATGCAAAATATATCCATCAGCTAACTCCCTGAGCTCATAAGTCTCAGAGCCCTTAAACAATATGGGACAACATTTCATTTCATACTGATACTTAGCCCTTTTCCTGAAGTGGTTGTATTACAGAAGGTCTTTAACGGACGTTGATATTTTTTAAAATTTTTCATATCTTTGAATCTTTTCATGAAATGCTACAGAATAAAAACTTGCAAAACTATTAGGCAATCATTTATTGATCAGTTGTGTAAAATGACAAGAACTGTTTATTCTTAAATAGATCACACAGGAAATTTCTGACAGTACAAGAATATTCAGACTCCTTGGATCTGACAGGTATGATCAGTCCCACATGCAATATATTAAGAATGGAAGCGTTCTTTCTTCTCTGAGAACAAACTTATGCTCTTGCCCTTTTGGTCTCAGTTTTTCAATAATATGTCAAAGGACTGTGTCTTTGACCTGTGTATTTCATATTGATCAGTTTAATTCCTGATTATTTATGAAAATTTAAGTTAAACTTCATGGTCCATTTCATAAATAGGAACAGAAGAGAAAGTGCAGTTGTCTCATATATTTCTAGTGTCTCATAGGAGGTACAGAGGCAAGTGAGTGCATCATCCCACGTTTTCTAGTGGTTCCATTGTTGCTAGTAGCTTAATCCAGAAGTGAATAAGTTACAGATTTCTGGGCTATCTCCTCTAGTGTTTGATCAGGCAGTAACCTTCAGACAGGCCTTTCTCTACTTTGAAATCTTGTTTTAGTTCCCTTTGCCAGATGACAATGCATCTGTAACAGCTGGTTTCACCAGAACACAGGCAGGGTGAATCCTATAGCCATGAATATATTCAGAGAATTCTTAAATTGAAGTGTATGTTGACCATATCAAACTGTATTTTCCTTTCTTAAAGGGATTCTTTTATGCTTCCTGTTGTTAGTATTTCATAATAAGCACAGTCTGGAATTCAGAGAGAATTTTAAGAGAGAACCACACTTGCAGTACATGCCATATATCTAGGTTTAAACTTTAAAAGACAGAAATGGTGACACAGCAATCCTCTATGCCTGCTAGGCATGCAAACAGGAAAGGTCCAGTAAATTAAATTCCTATTGATTGAATGCATCTTTATTTCACATGCCCAAGATTAGCTAGCAAGGAAAGTGTCAAACACTATGTTCTTTTTTTGTACAAATGCAACAAAGTTAGAATTGTGTAGTTATCAAGCAGTGTTTCTCTAAGAGCCAGCCAGTTACCATCTGGTCACATGATTAAAGACAACTAATGTACAGCAGACTGATCACAAGCCAGTTCAGTTAGTGAATTGGTGCAAGATTTTTTTCTTATGAGACAACTTGTGTGGAGATTGCTTTTGCTATTTTTTGCATGACAGACCAATGAAGTTCTGCATAGCTCCTGGGCAATGGCTGTTCAATATGAGCATGTTAACCATTCCATTGTCAAATACTGCCTTGATGTATTTCTCAAAACTCTTGCATATATTGTACTGTTCATTTGCATGGCTTTACAGCACTCATATTTCTTTTGCTTCATTTTTCCAGAGTGGTGGTACTGGAGAGTAGGCCAACGGATAACCCTACAGCCAACAGCAACTTGTACATCTTAGCTGGTCATGAAAATAGTTACTGAGAAGCAGTGTGCGCAGTGGTTAATCATGAAAAGAGAACACTACTGCTTCAACACTTATGGCTGAAATTGCACAAGAGCTGTAATAGCCCATCTTCAGTTAGCTTGTAATTTATTGTGGTGAATGAGAGAGTGAGTGAGAGAGTGAGACGACTTGCCTTGAATGGTTTGGACATGATTAGCACATTTATACCACGAAAGTGCTTGATTCACCATTATGTAATCTTTGTACATATATGCAGTATTTTTCAGTGAAATGTATTGCTGAAGGACTTTATTGGTTTTATGTAGATAGTGGTCAAATGTGTTACCTGTACAGATGTAAAAAGGTTGCTGAGAACATAAAATTGCATTTGGGGTACTATTTTAAGGACTCTGACTTAAAAATGGGATGCTAGCGATAAACACAGTGCATTTAAATAACACTATTGTATTTTATTATGTAATTTACTAATACAAATAAATCTTACCTTTTAGACATTGTAACCAAGGATGTAATCCTATTAGAATCTTGGGCTTTTTAAATTTTATGCAAGTACACTGGTGTTTTGGTTGCACAAAGCATTAATATGTGATATATTTGGTCACAAAAATAAGCTGTGACTTTGTGGATATGATTTGAGCTTTATCATTTTAGTTTATTTGGGTAGCTTTCAATGTGAAACCAGCCAACTGAACACCTGTATTTTTATATTTAAGGAATATTCTCTAATTATTCTCTGTGCTTGGGGAAAAGTACATATTTTGGAATGGGTATAAATCCCAAACAGTGGTACCTTGGCATAATGATAAGTGTATACCATGACAAAAAACAACAACAACAACATTATTATGAGTCTTTGTTAACCAGTGCCACTCACATCATGTTAAAAACAACAGCATTCCACATCATGGAGGTTGAAATATATTTGGGGCTAGATCTAGAGATGCCCATGTGCAAAGGGCTGTTACAGACCATTATTGTTCTCTGCAATTCTGTATTGGTATTCATTAGCAGTTGCATTAAGAATAGATGCGTCACTTTATATTGGCAGAGCTGTTCTGCCATTTTAGACAGGATCGCTTTCTTACCTGTGTGTCTTGGGATCCCATGCAGGTGTCAGGCAAACACATTTACCTGTTTTATTTTCTTTATGCAAAGGGGTCCTGTAGGTGATTGCTTTTCAAACTGTGTTCAAGGGAACCTAGGAATCCCTCACAAGATGATCAGTAGTGGCAGACGAAATTCTCTGAAAGACAGTGTGCCTACCACTATTGTTCTTCTGCCACCATGCACAGTCACAAGGAAGTGTTGGATATGCTCTGAAATGGAGCATTTCTTGTTCACTGCAGCACATCTGAATGAATGTGTATCCTGTATAATGTTCAAGAATCTTACACAACATGTAAGGTTCTTGGCAGGCATGCAAAGTTTCCTCAACAGACTATAGGATTTCTTGGGAGGCAAGAAGTTTGAAAGCCATAAGGAGTTACAGTTATGAAATAGCTCTTCCACATGCTGGAGAGGATTGCTAGATGGGGTGATTATCTTAATTTGGCTTTCTGTGGGAGGGTGTTTGGCCTTATGATCATTTTTATATTTTTCTTTCTAATGTCTTAACACCTGGCCAAAATTATTTAGTTACTACCTCATACAAACAATGTAATTATTACACATCACAGGAACTTAGTTTTGCGCTAAGCTGGTTTTGATTGCTAATTTTCCAATGCAGTATGTATTGCCAAGTTTTTTTTAAAATGCACATATTGGTTCTTTTTTTTGTTTTTGGTATATGTTCTTTATACTGTGATAATATACACTAAGAACAAACTACATTAAAAGTGATTTATGGTCTGTATTGATGTTGTTTGGTAATACTTTTGAATATTTCCTAGTGTATATAATGTAAAATAAACTTTTTTAACATGTTTGTTGTACAAGTGGATTTCCACCTGCACTAATTGTCTGACTAAATTAAAATTGATTGGGGGAAAATTGTTCTTCATTGAAATCAGTTTTGATTGCAATAAAAATGTAGAAAGCAAAAATAAAATGGAAACAATAAAATAATGGTATTCAGTTATAATTATGCTACTCTACATAAAAATAATTGTTACAGCATGCATAGTTTCAGGACAGAATTATTTAGTTGCTAACCAATAGCTAACCATTAAGTCTCTTTAGATACCATTGATCATGGTATCCTTCTGAACCAACTTTCTGGGCTGGGGGTGGGGATTCCAATTCTGCCTGGAGTACAGGTTTCAGAAGGTGGTCCTAGGGCACTGCTGCTCAGACCTTTGGCATGTGGGGTCCTTCATGTCTGTATCATGTCCCTTATTCTCTTTAACAGCTACATGAAACCCCTGATGAAGTCATCCAGAGAATTGGTCTGGGTTGTCACCAATATGTGGATGACACTCAGTGGATCACTCTGTCTCACACTTCTGGCCAGACTCAGGAAGGCTATACAAATCCTGAACCAGCATTTGGAGGCAGTTTTGGAAAGGATGTGGGCTAATAAACTGAAGTGTAATCCCAACAAGACAGAAGTGCTGCTGGAGGGTGGAAGGTCTGACCCAGGATTTAAGGTGTCACACATTCTGGATGGGGCTGCAACTCCCCTTAAAGAGAACTGTTCTGTAGACTGGGGGTGCACTTTGACGCAAGGCCTACTGCTGGATAAACAGGTAGCAGCTGTGGCCAGGAGTGTCTTTTACCAGTTTGGACTGGCTAGACAGCTGCAGCCTTTCCTGGTCTGAAAAGTTCTGGCCACTGTGGTACATGCCCTGGTTACTTCTAGGTTATATTACTGCAGTGTGCTCTACATGACATTGCCCTTGTTCAGAAACCTGCAAATGGTGCAGAATGCTGCAGCCGTGTTGTTTAGATGAGTGAGTTGTAGAGACCATATCACTCCAGTCTTGGCCCATCTACACGGACTCCCAGTCTGTTTCAGGGCACAATTCATGATGATTATGCTGACCTTTAAAGCCATATATGGTTGGGAGCCAATATACCTGAAGTACCACCTACTCCCTTATGAACCTACCTAACCACTGTGGTCATCTTCCACAGCCTGGCTTTGGATGCAACTATCTTCTGAGATTAGGCAGGTGGCAACTTAGGAAAGGGCCTTGTTAGTCATGGTACCAAAACTGGAACGCTGTCCCCAGGGAGACTTACCTGTCCCTTTCTGTCCTCTTTCATCAGTGATTGAAGATTTTTTTTTGTTTCATTTGGCATTCCCTCAGTGATTCCTCCTCCTTGACTAATGTTTTAATTGTTTTTACATTTTTGTATTGGTATTTTAGTTCTCTGAAGCTAGGCAGGGTTTGCCCAGGTTACTGTTTGGATGGGAGACCACCAAGGAATTATAAGGTTGCTATGCAGAAGGCAATGGCAGACAACCTCTGTTAATCTCTTGTCTTGAAAATCCTTCAGATCACCATAAGTCAGCTGCAACTTGATGGCACTTTACACACACACACACAGACATATTTTAGCACTGGTTTTAATGGTTTTTAAGATGTAGTTTTATTACATAAGTTTGTTTTATTTTTTAGCCACCTTGATGACCCCAGTTAAGGCAGAAAGCCAAAGTATAAATTTGGTAAATAAAATAATAACTAAAGACTTGGCAATATGATATTTACAGCATCACTTCTAAACACTGAAGAGCAGAATTCTGCCAGATATGTTTACAGGTTGCAGCCTGTGTGCTAGAGATTATTCTTGATGGACTATTTTGGCTAATGATAGCTGGTGAGGCCTTAACTGTGGCATTGGGAAATCCTGCAGGAGTCAGAAACATCAACTAGCTTGCAAATTCATTTCTGGAATTTGTTATGAATGTATAAATCCCAGAATTGATATTAATTTTGACCTAAATAGAGGAACCAGTTAAATTTGATACAAAGGAGAGATGTACAATGCTTTCTTGTCCAGTACTAGAAGTAGTAGAAAATTTATCTGTGCCAGTTTCCAATTACTAGTCTGACTGTCTTCAGTACACGGGAACAAGGCTGACCTAGCATGTTTCCTCTCAAACCTTTTTGTAGATGTTCCTGTGGGCCAAACAGAGTTGCTCAGGGGAGTTAAGGGTAAGGGGAGGTACAAGCTTCAAAACCTGTTTTAGATAGGCTACAGGCAGACTACAAGGAAGCTAATACTGGGCTCGTATTTCACAGTGTACATTCCACTGCAGAGAATTTCATGGTCTTAGCATATGATGCCAAAGTTTTCGTGGTGCTGCTGTGGGCATATTTTGATAAAAGCAAAAGCAAAAAGGAAGGTATATTCTGATCACAACTGTATTCCAGTGATTGATATCCGGGAGAAACTATGCTTTACTGAGCCTTTTTAGAAGCCCTTCTTCACTTCTGTGTAATATATTGGGATGTGATACAGTGTCTTGCTTGGCTGGACTTAAATAAGAGGACTGTGTAGAAAGTCTTCTGCTTCAGCAGTCACCTGCTTCAAAAACTTGAGGATGGAGAACTAACACATGAAATACTGAAGGATGTACCACATATTGCACTGTACCAGAAAGAACTATACAATGATGTTACCCAAACCAGTTTTTGTGTCAGACCTCTCACATATAGAGCATTCTCTACATGCGTAGATCTCAGCATGCATTCTGGGGTTAAAATCAGGACAGTCCAGTCTAGTTGTATACATGGGTCCTAATTTGACACAATAGTCCTGTTTACGAGGAAGAGACCAGGAGAGAGACAACAAGTAATAAACAAGCAACGTTCATTACCCAATCAAGATACATCCGGAAAGCAAATGAGACAATATTGCAACACAATGTATGTATGGTGAATCAATAAAATCTTGTCTATTTGAACAATGCTTATTGTGTTGCTATGACCTATTGCCTAATCAGAGGTAAACATGAGGGGAAAGACCAGCTAGAAGTGGGGAAGATAGGTCTAGAACCAAAACTTGGGGACGTTGAACCTGAGAAGAAAGGATAAAAACAGGAGATATAAAAACACATTGCCTGTCCTGAAGAGAAGGGTCCAGAACTGTCAAAGAGGTTACACTGAAAGATGGTCCAGAAGCAGAACCAATACTAGGAAGGGTTCCTGCAATTCCAGCAATGGCAGGGGTTCCAAGGCAGAACCATCCACCAGGAAGAAGGTCCAGGTGCAGAACCTAGTACAAGCATGGAGGGCTTGAGGTGTAGGGTTGCCAGCCTCCAGGTGGGACCTGGGGATCTCCCGCTTTTACAACTGATCCCCAGGTGACAAGAGATCAGCTCCCCTAGAGAAAATGGCTGCTTTGAAGGGTGGACTGTATGGCATTGTACCATGCTGAGGCCCCTCTCCAAACCCCACCTTCTCCTGGCTCCACCCCCAAAGTTCCCAGGTATTTTCCAACCCAGACTTGGCAACCCTATTGAGGTGCCTTCGTAATGGCCATGAATGTAGCTGGAGGCAAATAGGGGAAGCACCTTGGTTGGATGAATTTGGTGCAAAACCAGGATCCTTGACAGGATTGGATCTGAACTTTGGGACATTGATGGGATCTGGTTGCACTGTAGTTGGGGCAGGATCTGTGTCCCCATTGGCTTGGGGTCTAATCTTGGGCTGTCACAGATCAGTTTAAGCTTTCTATTGTGAAGGCAGTGCTGGAAGATGTACTAAGATGAGTTTGGTTGTCAGTGACTTGAGTTATGAATAATGGCAGGCATTAATGCTACCAGCAAAGATCATGGGATATATAACAGGTGAAGCTGCCTTGGCCCATTTAGGTCACTATTGCCTACTCAGACTAGCAGAGGCTCTCCAGGGTCTCAGGAAGAGATCTTTCACATCACCTGTCTGGTCCTTTTTAACTGAAAATGCTGGAGACTGAACCAGGGAGCTTTTGCATGCAAAGCAGAGGCTCTTCCACAGCCCCCTCCCTGATGGGATGGTAATTATGCTGGGGTATGTGACTGGGTTATCTGGGAGACTTGTACTGTATGGAAGGAGTTGAGGGCTAAGGTTATCATCCTGCAAACTTAAGTCTTTGTCTAATGGCCTAGTGGACAGAGAGCTCTGGAAATTTTGATGAAACCAATTATTAAGATGCTCCTTGGGACATTCAGGCATTTGGTTACTCCCTTTTGAGAGCACCCAGAGAAACTCCTACCTGTGTCTGGGGGTCCTTAATATTAAACAGGATACTTCATCTAATCTGCTGGCATTCCATGGCTAGAGGATCTTGGGGTGTGCAAGCTGTCCCACAGGTAATAATACGAACTGCGTTACAACTGTTTTTCATAAATGCAAATCACCAAAAACACTGCCTCCATTATCTGAGATTTCGACAAGTACACTACCAAACTATTGCACAGAAGCAAACCACAATGGACGAGAATGAAAGAGAATGTCCCCAAACCTTGTTTCCCCTGTCCCAATTCAGGTGCACAAAACAAAGAAAGCACATTTCACATTGCAGAAAGAAGAAACCAGCATGCACTGGAACATCCAAGTATGTATATGAACAAACTAAACATAACTGAAAAATTACTTTAAAGTTTTATGTGCAGAAAACATTTCACTTGTATGATATAATTCATTTAATTGACAATGTAAGTCACAGAAGTACCTAAAGTACTTCAATTTTAAAATATTTTTCAGTTATATATGCTGGGAAATAGGGATAGCTTGATTTAAACTAAAATACAAAATCATGTCTGTAAATATTTACAAATTTATCCTAGAGTTTTCAGATAAAAGTCACTCAACTATGGTGAACATGAGTTTTATGGTATATTGTTAGCAGGCATTGAAAAGAGCAATAGATGCAAAAAACAGTGTGGTTATCACCATTCACTTAGTAGCTATTACTATCAGCATTTTTGGTTGGTGGACATTTTATTTGTTGAGCTTTTTGATCAGTTGAACTCCAAACTACAGCTTAGCAAATGAGATTCAGTTTCAGCATAGCTGAAAACTTTAGAAAAAGTGGTTTGCCCACTTTTCTTCAGAAATGCTTCATACATCTACATTTAAACAAAAATCTCCCTAGTCTACCAGGAAGAGAACCCTTGGAAAGTTACAAATATTTGATAAATAAATCCATTTCAGAAAGTCAGTTTAACATAAATGAGGCTAAGTGTTGTATAGCATACCAAGATATTTTCTGTGACTCATTCACAGTGTCTAGTACTAGTGTAATTTTTCCTGTAACTGGATATGGGGATTTGTCTTTATTTTAATGTTTTAGCAAGTAGTTAGAATTTGCTAGATCATTCATTAAAATAATTTCAAAGTATTACCTCAATGGTGATTTGATATTGTATTAATGATTTCTGGCATGTATTTGCAGAAACACTTGTAGGCAGCCCTTTCACTAGGGTTTTCAGCTCTGGGTTGGGAAATACCTGAAGATTTTAGGGGTGGAGCCTGAAGAGGGTGAGGTTTATGGAAGGAAGGGACTTCAATGGGGTACAATATAATAGAGTCTACCTTCCAAAGCAGCCATTTTCTCCAGGTGAACTGATCTCTGTTGCCTGGAGTTCAATTGTAATAGCAGGAGATCTCCAGTTAATATCTGAAGGTTGGCAACCCTATCTTTCACTTCCCATTTCCAAAAGATGGCTCCACTTTCCATTTCCAAAACAATTAAGTTGGTTTTCCCATTGAACGGAATGATGGTGTAATAGGGTAGAGATCAGCAATGGGCCCAGCCTCAGCTCTCAAATTTCAGCAGCAGCTCAGCGATAACCCCTGATATAAACCATGCTGTAAAGCACATGTTAGATGGCATATTCAGACAGAATATCAGCATTGTGAAAACACTTATTTGTAGGGTTCAAGTCTCATACATGGGAAATGGAAAATGTACATTGACTCTGATGGTTCTGCCTTATGGCCAGAGTGTGTTTAAAAATAAATCACAAGGCTTGCTCCAGCTTTTGAGGGACTCTCAGCAATGGGTTACATAGTTTTCTGAAAGGAACAGGGATATAAGTAATGAGAGGTAAGTGTTAGGGGCATGTTTTCAGTACGATTTGAAATACTAGTTGCCTCTCCCAATTCTGATGTGGCTGTGTACCATGCCAAATGACTGCCCAGTTGGCAGTGCTGGCTCTAGGCAGTTGGACACCTTATCTGGTGAGCATCCTAGCATCTGACCAGCCTCGCTGATATATATATACAAGATGGGGCACCCGTGATACTCGCGGGGGAAAGTATCCTAGTCCTCCTGCCACCCCCCTCCCCAGGGTAAGCAGCGGTGGCGAGCCCCGCCCCTCCTCTTGCCACCCCCTCCTCTCCCTGGGGTAAGTGGTGGCGGCCATGGCGAGCCCCGCTGCTCCTCATGCCACCCCCCCTCCCCTCCCCAGGGCAAGCGGTGGCAGCCCGCCAAGCCTTCTCCTCCCCCCAACCGGCGACAGCGAGCCCTGAGCGGCTCACAGTCACCGGGCCGCTGAGCCTCCCCCACAATGGTCAGAGCGTTCCCTGTGCATGTGCAGGAGATGCTCTTTTACTTTTGGGGGGATTTAAATATCCCCCAAATATTTTTGAAAGTTTTTGGATTTTTCTGCAAACGTGGAGTCTCTCACTGTCATGCTTGCTCCTGACCCAGCCCCTGCTGACCAGGACCAGGCTCCTTTAACTGGCTTGGACGTAAATCCTGAGGAGTCAAGCCAGCAGCAGGATCCACCTACGGTTGATCAAGCTCTGCCTGGCCCACGCTCATCTCCTCCTGGATCTCCCCCACCTGTTAGTCAGCTCCGTGAAAGACGCCGACAGGAATTAAAGGAGAGACGGAGTACGGCACGTCAACGGAGAATGAGGGATATCAGCCCAGAGTTTTAGCAGCAGCAGGGCTATGTCCGGTATGCTGCTAATTGCTGACAGCCAGCACAGGTTAAAAACAGAGGGCTTGTTCAGAGCCAATTGTGCTGGCAAAGATTTATTGTCTTTGACAGACCCCCTCGCTGGATACCTTTCTGATTCAGTGCGTTTCTCTGGACTTTGAACCCGGCTCTGGACCTTGGACCGTTGACCCTGGACTTTGGACTCTGGATTGTGGATTTGGCGTTCCGGTTTTATCCATGTTTGTTCCTCAGCTATTCGACCCTCAGCATTCCTTGAGACGACGTCTCCCTGCTCCGTCCTTCGGCTATAAAGGTGATTTATGGTTTGACCACTGGACTGTTTGGGATAACATGCTGCTATACGAACTGTTAACTCCCTGCCTGCTGTGAACTTCTGACTGTCAACTTGGGCTGATGTTTATTCTGCCTCGACCCAGAGGCTCTGTCGTGACACTCACGTATGCAGAAAAACCTCCCTCCCCCCAAGTGCCCCCCCGCACGGATTTAGATATCCGCACGGAGGGGGCCACTTCGGAATTAGATAGATAGATAGATAGATAGATAGATAGATAGATAGATAGAGTGTGTGTGTGTATATATATATATAGAAGATAAAGTACAATGTAAAGGGGATACAAGAGACACATTGCAAGACATATAGATCAGAGAAAGTAATTATTTCTCCCCAACATCCCCTTCATTATAGTTCTATAGACATTCTGTGTAAGATACAATGGTCCTAACCTCAAAACATTTTGAATTTCAGATTTCTTAACTAATACATTTTGCAAATATTTCTTATATATCTCACATAAGATTAAAAATAACAGATTTTTGTTCAAAATCCATTTCCACATATATTTATGTCCGAAACTTATTCTCATTCTGTTTCAACATTTTGATACATTTATATGCACAGCAATACATTTGTATACAACTTTTAAACTATTTCTCATTCTAAATTTATAATTTATCTCCTGTTTTCATAATAAACACTCCACTCTCCCCAAATTTTGAAAATGATCTATTTCTCAAGTTGTTAATTTTGCCATTAGTGTATCCTCAAGTTTTCCCATTCTTCTAAGCTTGGACAAATGTCTGGTTTCCATTTTTCTGCATAAACTATTCTAGCTGCTGTTACCATATATTTGAATATCTCTTCCAAAACTTTTGGTAATGTGTTGGGCAATATTCCTAATAGCATGTTCTTAGCTTCCATAGGGAATTTAAATTTTAATATGTTCTGCACTTTTCCATATATTTCCTTCCAGTCTCTTTTCACTTTTTCATAGGTCCCCTACATATGGTAAAACATTTCATCTATATCTTTGCATTTCCAGCATTTTCCTTCATAATGTTTGTCATTTTTCTCAATATCCTTTGGAATTATGTACCATCCCAAGAACATTTTATATTAGTTTTCTCTTAACGCCTGGCTGGCAGTGAACTTAATTTCTTTTTCCCATAACCATTTCCATTGGTGCATTGGTATTTGCTTGCTGAAATTCTGCACCCATTTAATCATACATTTTTTAACTTGTTGATCTTTTTGTTTTGTAATTACCGTAGCTGTTCAAACTCAGTCATATCTCTTAAAACTCCACTTTCCATTCTGATAATCTTCTTTAATCTTGAAGCTGATTGGTGAAATAACAACCACTGAATATTAATTCCTTCATCTCTAATATCTTGCCAGGATTTGAGTTTCCCAAGAGCATTTACCATATTGTTGTATATTAGAAAATAATTTTATTTCTCATACACTTGTCGTAATGAGCTTCTATTGGAGACGTAAGTGGAAAATTTGGAGGGCTCAATAAATTCCCATGTGTAAACCATATTTTCAAAAGTCCATCTCTAATTATATGACTTATTTCTTGTGTTATAATAGTTTTGGTTGGTTTCTTTATCCATAAGTAATTATGTAAACCTTCATCTAGACAGCCTCACTGATCTTGAGTGCCATCCCTACCTCTGGTTTCGGAGAAAACTTATTATCCTCTGCAATAGTGATTGTACCTGTTGGTCTTCACTGAACCAGTTATAAAAATGGCTGAAATGTTATCACACAGATGGCTTCTTTTCCCTCTCCCTTATGTAAAGAACAGAAGCGTCTTTACCACTAAGGGCCGTCTTGCTGGGCTAGTTAAGAAACCAAGCCTATACTTCTAGACCAGGTGCCCTGAGGGTGGGAACCATAAAGGAACTTCAGCTTTGTAACAGATAACTAATCCTGTTTTAAGAGTGCTGCTTGGAAACAAGTACCCATCTCTTCTCTTGTTTTTAACCATGAAACCAACATAGTTTAGTGGATACAGTGTGCATGCGCCAGCTGTCTCTATTTAGCAAGGGTAGCCCCAATTTTCTGGTATTTGTTTTTAGTAAAACATTGCCCCCCTCTCTAGCTCTTAAGAGACTGCTTATTGATGTGCATAATACTAAAGCTCTAATTCTTCAAAGTTTATGGGCTTCTCCAGAGTCCCTAGAAGTTAAATTTCTGCATGGGTGGATGCATCACATCATGTTTCTGGGGTAAATGCATGCACATGAACACTTAAAGCACCTTGCGGCCTGCCATTTCAAGCACTGGAGCTTCTGAAGTGTATTTTGATCTATTAATTGCATAGTATATTTTTCTAACATGTGTAGCCAAAAGAACAGCACTTTCTTGGCAAAGAATATCAATACATAAAGCAGGCAGAGCAGTCAAGCCTTCAGCAAAGTGCAATCATGGTATAATAATAATAATAAAGTGTACAAACGTGTAGGTGCAGGCTGTGATTCTTGCTTTAAATACAGGGGTGTCACCTATGTCCCTGTTCTAATATGAAAAAAGTTTATTTAAAATATCTGTGAGCCACCTGTCATTAAAAAAATGCTTATTACATTTAAAAACAGCATAAATGATAAAAATAGGAACTAAGACCAACTGTAAAACAGAAAAGACAGGCAGGTAAACAATAGTGTTGGAGGGTTTAATATTGTTAGGGGCTGGATCAAGAAGACCTGGGTTAAAATCCTCCCTCACACTATGATGCTCAGGATTCTGCCTTGGGCTAATTACTGTCTCTCAGTTTAACATACTTCAGAGAATTGTTGTGAGGATAACATGAATAGGAGAATGGACCATTGGATAATTTAAGGGTGGGAACAAAATAAAATCGATATTTTTCAGGTTTAGGTATATCAAGCCTGAAAAATATTAGTATATACTGATATTCCCATAGCCCAATATCGGTATGATATCATATCAAATCCCATACCGATATTGGGATTCAGGAAATAATCGGTATTGCAGAATTTATTCAGCTCCGTACCTTCCCTTCCCTCCCCGTGTCACATCGTGGCAGCTGCACACACAGAGAGTGAAGGGAAGGTATTCCCTTTAAATACCTCCCCTTTACTCCCTGATGTGTGCTGCCATGTAGTGCAACTCAGGGAGAGAAAGAGAATTATTTAAAGTTTAAATACACTTCCTTCCCTCCCCCAGTCATACCACAGCAGCAGCACACATCAGGGAGAGAAGGGAAGGTAGGTTTAAAGGCTTCCTCCCAGGGAAACCGATCAGCAGACTGGTGGACCCACTGGGCTGATCAGTTTCCCTGGGAGTAAGCCATTTCAGTGCTCCGTTTCACTCCCCCCCCCCCCCCGCACCCCACTCTGGAGCAGGGGAGAAAGGGAGTCCTGAAATGGCTGCCGGGCATTTAAATGGAATAGTTGATGAGTGGCTCCAGATTGGCTGTGCCCACATATGAGCTGCCTTTGGGAGATGTTTGCACCTGAGAAAAATGGCCTCTGTTGTTGGATGAGAGGCTCAAACTAGCTGAAGGACCCAGGGTGGGGTTTTTTTAAAAAAAAGAGTACATTTTATTAAAGTTTATACAGATTACAATTCCATCATAATTATCGCCATTGAAAAGAAAGCGTGATACAAACTTCACCAATTCAAAAACACACATATTTGTGTTTTATGACAATAAATTTCCCTAAAGTGAGTCTATTTTTGCCTCTTCCCATTTATCCATTTATAAATTCTATTCCATCTTTGATCATATAGTTCTTCCTTTTGGTTTGAGAGTCTCATATTAAGTTTGTCCATTTCTGCAACCTCTAACATCTTTATAGTAATTTCTTCTCTTGATGGGAGTCTATCCCCTTTCCAATTTATCACCATCAAAATCCTAGTTATAGTAATAATATATGTTATAACATATTTCTCCGACCCTATACTTTTAGGAAGTATATTCAGTAAAAATATTTCTGGTAACAATGGCAGATCAACATCAAATATCTCTATAATCATCTTTAGAACTACTAACTAACACCTTTGTACTTTTCCACATTTCCACCACAAATGAAAGAAGATTCCAACACTGGTCTTACATTTCCAACAGTTTTTAGATACATTGGGAAAACACTTAGCAATCCTATCAGGAGACCAGTGCCATCTATGAAACATCTTAAAAATATTTTCTTTGTATGGCACTGACCTCATATATTTAGCGGATTTCCATATCTCATTCCACTCCTCAATATCAATTGTATGACCAATATCTTTCATCCATGATACCATAACTGTTTTTACCCTCTCTTCTTGCATTACATCATCCAGCAACCATTTATACAATTTCTGAATTAACTTCTCTTTAGATTGCAGCCATATTTTATCCAGTTGTGTAAAAGTTTTTTCAAACCCCATTTTTTTTATCTTTTTCATATCTCGATTTCAATTGTATTTTCTCCCACCAGGAAAGATCTATTCCTTGCCTTACCAAAACATCTCCAGGGTGGGGTTTTTTGGTGCACTTTTCTTGTCCCAGCAATAAGGGGCTGGCTGCGGCCACCAAGGTGAGCTGACTGTGGGCCTTGCCAGCTTTCCCGATAGTCTCCCTCATGCCCAGCATTAAGGAAGTGTCAGTTTCTCCCTCAGAAAGAAACCCATCACTCCCGTCCTTTTTCGCCATAATTGGAGTAGCCATATTGGTCTCACTGTCTGTCACTGCCACACAATGGCCAACACCACTCAAACAAACTTGATAGCTGCCTCCCTTCGCCGCTCTCCTGGAGGGAAGAGGTTTTAATCTGAGGAAGATTTAGAGGAGGGAGATAGGATAGAATAGAATAGAAAAGAGCTTTAGAGAAGGATTGAAGAAAAAGGTAAAAGAGATTTTTAGAGCAGAAGAAAGGCAAAGCCTATTCATCAGCTGCTTTCCCAATTGTGGCAGGAAAGTGAAGAGGGTGACTCCCACAGGCTACAGACAGGAAGTCAAAAAATTGTTCCTCCCTGATAGGACAGTGGGAATCACCCTCAAGATGTCCTCCACCTCAGAAGGAGAATCAAGTACACCACTCTGATTTCTCTGAAGGAAGGGTGGGAAGAAAAAAAAAAGTAATTTATACATAAAAGGAACTCTGCAAAGCACCACAGAACCTTTTTTTTTTAGTTATGGGTCCCTTTGAGAATCTGCTGAAAGCAATGGACCCCCTTCAGAGAGAAAATGTACATAAACACATTCACACAAAATTTTGCATTCTATTTATTTTAATTAACGGCCACTCTCTCAAGAGAAAACTGAAATAAATAAAAATTGTGAAAATAAGACAAAAAGTAAACTTTAATTCAACTCAAAATTAAATTTCAGTGAGAAGTCTGCTGTTGTTTGGCTTGAATAAAAAAGATAAAACTGTGAAGTGGTCTTTGACATAGCTACATGTGTGTCATCTTTGGCAGCCAAGCAATTTTGACTTCTAATTTTAATGGCAAGAAGTGCAGAAAACCGTGGCTAACAAAGGCATGTAGTAGCAAGCAGAATCGGAGCTCCCAGAGCTTGCTTTGCCAGACAAGGGTAGGCCTGTGTTAAGGAACACCAGAATTCCCCAAGACACTTTGAACTGAATTCATGTTGCATCATTTCCCTTTGCCTTCAAGTCAGTGAGGTCATTTTTGGCAAGGTCTGCATCAATGATACTGTCTATGTTGACAAGGAAAGGATTACAAATCCATGTTTCAATTTTTAAGATAATCTGAGCAGAAGTAAAAGTGTTCTGCACAGAACTTGCAATTCAGCCTGCAAAAGCACTTCCTCCAGCAGCAGCACTGGAAAGTGTGCATAGTTGTCTGCCTCCAGTCTCCTCCTCCAGAGTGGAAGCTGGGCCAGACCAGCTGGTAGTTTTTTCAGCAGCATCTATCATGGTGACTAAAGGGCCTCGAATTGAAAGATTTACCTCATTCACATGGCCAAGCCAAGCCATGAATGAACTCCTCCCTGTCAAATTGTTGAGTGGACCCTCTGGGAAACCATTTTAGACTCTTTAACATGGCAGTGGTGACCACGGAACGTTACCTGACCGTGTCCACTAGAATCGCATGCCACTCTACACTTATTTGGAGTGAAATGATACCTTAACAACATAATTTGACATTTAAAAAAATGTTGGTTTTTTGTGTTGTTCACAAAGCCAAGTTTCAAAGTAACAGGAAGGGAATCGAAGAAAAAATTCATTTTTGTGTCCTGCTCACGGACGCCCTGAAGCCCATCCATGCACCCCCCCCCCCCAAGAGTCCATGGACCACAGGTTAAAAATTCTAACATACACGAATGGAAGGGATAATATTCTTCTTCTCGCAATAAAAGAGGAACCTTTCCCAACTTTCTGCAGAGATCCGATGCAACATCCGCTCCCTTGCGCAGAAAACACACCGCCTGCTTCCTTCAGCGGAACCCACAAGTCGCTCACAGCCGCGCCAGGGCCAGCCGCGCCTCCAGTTCTGCATTTGTTTTGTTTTGAACTTGGCAGCCTAGAGCTCAGAGCCGGCCTCCGAATCTGTCACTTCCTCCTCCGCTCCGCAAGGGACGCTGCGGAAAGAACTAAGTATTTTTTTCTCCCCCTCCAATGAAAACACTTCAGCCGAGGACTCGGTTTTCTACTAGTAAGCCTTGATTCAGAAGGGGGAAGGGGGTGGCTGTCTGTGCGTTTCAATTGAGAGTCTCACTTCCGCGCTGAAGGAAAAGGGAGGAGCGAGAAAGGGAAATCAATCAAGGAAAAGAGAAAAAAGGAAAGGTTGAGGGAAGGGGGGGGGAAGCATCTACGACCCGAACTGCGCGTGCTCTATCGCCTTTTGTGCTAACTGCGCACGCGCGGGCTGTTGTAACCGTCAGGGCAAGGAAAGAACCCCAAGAGTTCAAAGCCAAGCTCGGGACCCCGCCTCTCCTCCCTGAGTAACCGTCGTTGTCCTGCCGTTGGCCGGGTGACGTCCGCCTCTGTCGCCTTCTAGGCCTCGACCTGTCCGGGCGAGGATGCCCAGTGGCTTCTCCCGGACCGGCTCTGGCGGTGAGTGAGACAAGGCCGGGCCGGGCGGCGAGTAACCGAGTGAGGGATGTCGCCGCCGCCCCGCGACGCTGGGCCCTGCCGCTGCCGTCCCCGGCGGCCCCCGCTGCCTCGGCTCTGCTCAGGTTCCGGGTGTCGCCCGCCGCCACCGCCGCTCCGGGCCCAGGAACGACGTCGGGCCCGACCTCAGCAGTGACTCCCGCCGCTTCCCCTCACAGGGTACGGGACGGAGCGATCAGGATGCAGGCGCCGCCGCTACAGTACGAGTTCTTCAGCGAGGAGAATGCGCCCAAGTGGCGAGGTCTGCTTGTGGCCGCCCTGAAAAAGGTGAGGCGAGGAGAGCGCGCTGCGGGCACGGGGGAGGTGGCGGGGCCGGCCCGTCCCTTCTTCGCCAAAAGTCACTGGTTCTGGAAAAGGACCCTGCAGTCCGGGAAAGGGGGTGTTCGGTCTCTTCTTTGTATGAGTATGGAGGTTTGAGGTAGTGAGTGTTGACATTCCCGATCGGCACTGATAATCACATTTAGGTAGCACTGTCAACATTCACTGGCGCATTCCTGAAATTTCAGACGCTTAATCAGGTTAACTTCGTTTGCATATGAATGTTGTCATTCACTGTAATGTATTGTTTTGGAACGTGCCGTAGGTAACAGTTGGAGGGCCTTAGGCCAAATCTATTGTCTCCCACCCTCATTGCTATCGTAGAGGCAAAACAAGTGTGAAGAAAGTGTTTATGGCAACAGAATTTGCAGTCAGAGCATTTTGGGTGGTGGCTGTCTAGTAGCCTTTCTCAAATAGGTTCTTTAGAAAAGCTAGTTCCTGGACCTGAGCTGTAAGTACCAGGTGTGTGTGGACATATGAGTTGCACAGAGACTAAGTTTACAGGATATAACTAACTAAAAAAGGGAATGCAGAACATTGTATGTGAGGGCCCATAGTTAAGAGGAGTAGGAGGATCTGCCGTGTGAGGAAGCACCATTTTCATGTTAGGATCAGTGTAGGACAGAGAGGTTTCAGAATGGTTTGAATAATATTGCATTTGGGATAGATGTTTTTGTGTTAGTGTAGGACAGGGGTGGTCAAACTTGCTTAACATAAGAACCACACAGAATAAACACCAGATGTTTGAGAGCCACAAGACATGAACAAATATTACCTGCTTTTATTGGAAAATAAGCAGAATTGCTCTTTATTAACATTAAATGAGACTGCCAAAAATAATAACAAAAGGGGTAAAAGCAGATATTGATAAAGATATTAATTTGTCCAATGATATTTGTTTGCTAATGATATTTAGCTTCCCCAGCCGCCCTGCTGGGAGCCACATAATATATGTGAAAGATATACTGGGAGCCACAGTTTGCCTACCCCTGGTGTAGGATAACAGTTTTGGGGGTTACACAGGGTTCTGAAGTCAAGCTGGAATGTTATGAGCCATTCTAGCATACTTGCTCAAATGAAGAGGAGGCTTGTGTGATTTGCTGTTGTGTTGTTATGTCTTTACTATTTATTGATTTGCTTTTATTTAGGTCTGTCTTTCTCACTGAGACTCAAGGTGGATTACATTTTTTTAAAACCACGCAATAAAAAGTCTTAAGACATGAAGACATGACATACCATTAACAATGCTAAAGTGGTAAACCAATACAGTAAAAGGCCGATAATACATACAATAAACAGAGCCCTTCCAGCATGTTTCAATACCCCTGCAGCTGTTTGGATATGTTTGTTCTGTTCATGCTGTTTGGAGTTAAGTAATAAATTCTTGTTCCACAAGAATCCATTGAGTGAGTTGTTCTTCTGAGAGGTATAAACTACTCATGTTATTAGGCTAGCTTTAAACAAGACTGTAGCTTTCCATTCATGGATTTACCCACCATTTATAGTAAAACTAAGCAGCTTTAAGAGCGCTTGAACATTATAGGACTTAATTGTGATGAGGATGGAATCTCTCTTTGAGAAGTCTAAGTGCTATGATTTTAGATTCGTAACTTGATTTGTCCCCTGATATCAATGTAGTTAACAGCTTTTTCTTAACCAGTTTACTTTTATCTGATGGGCATAATCCAAGTTGTAAGTTGCATTGTGCAGATGGAGTTGCCTTCAGGTCTCCCAAGTACTAGAGTCAGTGGCTATGCTGTCCAACAACAGAGCTTGGGAAATAGAACACAGTCATAGTCTCTGGCTACACAGTGAATGGGCAGTACACACTTAATTTCCTTATTGAAGGTAAACATTTTAATACTTAGTTTACAAGTTCCACAGTGTGAACTGTACCTCTGCATCAGTATTTTGTAGCAAGAGAATAATAAAGTTCAGTCAGAGTCTAAAGAGTCTGTTTTGTCTGAACTGACAATTAATTTTGCCTGTACATTCTGCAGTTTCTTTTATTTTAAAACATAGATCAGGGTAATCCTGAAGTTTCTAGCAATCAAATTTGGGGACACTTAAAAATGTTTGAAGACACATCTTGACCTTCTTGGATAGCAACCATAGTTTCTTTCCTAGAAAGAAAGATTCTGCCACACTGTAGAGATAGCTGGAGCTTGAAGGGGCAAAGAACACTTGGAAACTTTGTTTAGAATGAGAAGTGATTTGACGGTTTTCTGCCTGAGTGTCTACCCTCAGATTTTTCAAAAAATTCAAAGGCATCTCTGTGACCAGATCTCACTTGTTGAGGCATGATTTTTCATAGACAGCAGCTAATATGTATATCTCCCAGCCATGATTGGCATGTACTCTCCTCTTCTTTCATGTGAAAATTCCCCCTTCCTTTCTCTTCCTGGAGGTAATAATTGATAACTTTAACCAGGGGTTTGCAAGTCAGCTTCTTAATATTGCCACATTAATTTGCCTCGGTGGTAACTTCACATTTTCCAGTATTGTAATTGCAATCTGTCTGTAAATTAACATGATGATTTTATTATTTGATACTTCATCATAGAACATGCAATAAGTTGTGTAGCCTTGATAATAGAATGTTCAGTACTGTGGTATACTACTATATCTTTATTGAGAAGTAAAATCAAAAGCTTATAAATAGGCAAGGATGTTTCTGTTTCATATAAATGGTAAGCTTTTTTTTGTATGTTATTACTTGTAATTTAAATAAATTGTGACATAACTAGAGATGGGGAGGTCTGGGGAAAAACTGAAATATTTGGAGAGAAATATTTTTCCTATTTTTTCCGCAAGGCCTCCCCCCTCCCCCCCGAATGTTGGGGAGTACTGGAAAAAACCCCTATGAATTATTTTCTTTTCTTTAATGAGTGAAATGTTTTAATGAGGGAAAGACATGGTGGGCATACTGTAGACATAAACAGCTCTTTAATCCAAGATGCACATCTGCACATATCTATCTATATTCTAATTCTGAGAGTCTTTTTTTCTGTGTGGATGCTTATTTCTGCTGAAAGAGAGCTCACTCTTCCCCAGCAGCTTTTCCTACATAGTCAGGCCTCTTCCTCGGTCTGCAGAAAAATCCGAAAAGTTAAAAAAAACTTTACGGACCCTTGAATTCCCCCAAATACCTTTTGAAATGGCATCAGCTCCAGGTGTCAACTGTGAGGAGATTAGAATGTTCGGGGGAGGGGCAGGCTTCTAACTGTTTCAGTCAGTAAAAGGCAGGGTTTTTACTGGCAGCAGCTCTGCACATGCGCAGAGAAGGGACTTACGGGAGGCACGGGAAAAGCTGCTGGGGCCGCGAGGGAAGTCGCCATGGCAATAACTCTCCCTGCTGCTGCTAGGCCTGCAGCAGCAAGAACCATCCACGCTGCGCGAGGGAAGTCGCCATGGCAATAACTCTCCCTGCAGCTGCTAGGCCAGCAGCAGCAAGAACCATCCACACTGCCTCTGGGAAGCTGGCCCTACCGCTGGTCAGCTGAAGTCTGAGGAGGCGAAGCCTGTGTCAGCCCCTTTCCCTCGCCAGAAACAGAAAGAAGTGGAGTTCTTTGAGAAGGGAGAGGGAGAAAGAGAGAATAGGGAATTGTCTGTTGAGGGGAGACAAAGAAAAAGAACAGGAGACTGTCTGCGGGTTGCCTGAGGGAGAGGGAGAGAAAGAGGAAGAGATTGTGTGGGGAGTAGAGAAATAGTGGAGAGAAAGAGGGGGCAGACGGGGTGGGAGAAAGAGAAAAGTGTCTGAGAAGGGCTGGGGTAAGGGGTGAGACATACAAGGGGTGAGAGGAGAAAGGGGGTAAGAAAGGATTGCTAGAGACGGGGGTCGGGAGAAAGCTGACATAGAAGGGGTGAGAGGAGAAGGAGAGGGGAGGGAAGATTGGTAGATAAGGGGTGCATACAGAAAGACAGAGAAGGGAACTTTGACAACCAAGGTGGGAGAGGGAAACAAAGGTGAGGGAATGCCCCCTCCCCCAAATTCCTTGCAGGGACTGCTGGCAATGAAGACTATGGTAGGGCCACAACACATTATGCAACATTTTGTTGCAGGTCCCCTCTTGTATATCTTAATTCCAAAGTGGCCTCCTCTGTGGGAATATCTAAATGTGCGCGGGGGGCACTTGGGGGGCAGGGAGATTTTTCTACACACGTGGAGGAGTCTCCACGTGTGCAGAAAAATTCTAAAAGTTAAAAAAAAATTGGGGGGGATATTTTAATCCCCCGAAAAGTAAAAGCATTTCCTGCGCATGCACAGAGAACGCTCTGGCCATTGAGGGGAGGCTCAGCGGGCCTGGTGGTTGTGAGCCACTCAGGTCTCACTGTCGCCTGTGGGGGGGGGAGAAGAAAGAGTGGCGGGCCTTGCCTGGGCCACTACCGGTACTGCCGGGGGGGGGGTGGAGGATCGGTGGCCCTTGCTGCTGCTGCTACCGCTGGGGGTGGGGATAGGAGGAGGACCGGTGGGCCTTGCCACTGCTGGGGAGGCAGGCAGGAAGCATGGCAGGCGGAGGGGCCGAGTAAGCTGTGGTTCTGGCTCAGGTTGCCATGGGGGGGCTGTCTAATCCAAGCTATTCGCTGCCTGCCTGCCTGCCTGCCGCCCTTACCTCGATGGCGGTCTCGCAGGTTGATGTACAAGAGCACGCTCTGGATGAAGTTGGGCAGGTAGTCTGCTGGCTCTCAAAGACCGCCGTGGGCCTCCGCAGCCCCACGCCGCCCGTCAGCCACTGATCCTCATATGGGGCAGTCTGCACAGTGAGCACTGGAATCGGGCTTTCCTCCATGGTGCGGTGGGAGCCTGAACTTTTCCCACCCTCCCCCTGCCTCAGACGCGGGCGGCTCGGAGCAACCATTGAGCCCCACCCACGGCGCCTCTCTCCCGCCCCCACTGGGAAGCTGCAGCGCTCCTCTACATCAGTTTCTCCCCCTCCCCACACTCACGCTTTTGTCATACACTATAATTTTAAGTCTTTGAATGGTGTGTTGGTGAACTCCCTTAACTCCCCTCCTTCAGGAGAAGTTGCCACCAAAGGAGAGGGGGGCTGAGGGAAGAGGGTAGGTTCCTGCAGCCGGAGAGCCTTGGCAGCTGCTTGCCTGCTGACCTCGCATAGCAATCCCCCCCAAGTATTGCGGGTCCCCCTTCTTGTAAGGATACCTAATCTTCATGAGGGGAGCATGCAGGGCTTTCATTGCTTCGCAACAATTGTATGCCTTGCCTTCTTTTGCCCTTTTGACCTGATGTGGTTGACCTTTTCACCTTTCCCTCAATCCACTGTGATGCAATTACCCACAGGCTGGGTAAAAGGTAGCCTATTGCCTTATTTTTGCAGGAGGGAGAAAAGAGATCAGAAGAAGGTGGGGCAAAGCTTAATAGTGAAGGTTTGATTGAGAACTTAGCTGTCTCTGCAAATTAAGATACATTTGCTAAGATAACATGGGGTGCATCAATTGCAGTTTTCCTTTATGTATTGGGTATATTTGCAATTTTGCCTGTACAAAATTAAGGCATTTATAACTCTTATTCCATAAATATGTCAAATATTGCAATTTTTATGCTAAGTAAGTTATAAATGATGTATTTTATGTTGTTAAAGCAGTAAAATTAATTTAGGTTTGATAAGACAGTAGGTATTGCATATATTTCAGTTTCCCCCAAAATTTGCAATTTCCACCCCAAACAACCAAAAAACCCTAAGTTTTTTCTGCCCTTGTAACTTCAATTTCTGGAAATTTTTACATCTCTAGGAAACAGAGATGAGCACCACCCCCTAGAGTCGGATTTGACTAGCTTTCAAGCAAGGGAAACCTTTACCTTTTAGATGTAATACAGACGGCTGTGTGTTAAAATCTTCTTGAAATCCATGCTTGTAACAGGTTTAATTCTGAATCTGTGCCCCATCATCAAAATAGTGTGAAGTAATGCAAGATGAGACTTTTACAGTGCAGTCTTATGCAGACAAACTTCAGTTGAAGCCCACTGAAATCAGTGATTTTACACCAGTGTAACTCTGCATAGGATGCACTGTTAATTTTCCTGTATATATTACTTTCTGATTTAGCTTGGAATATGAACTTAGTTTTTCTATTGCTTCAATCTAACTTTTATTTGAGCATCTCTTTGATAACTTTTTAGAACAATCCATTTGCTCAGGCTGCTAGTATAGATTTTTAAAGTAGTGTAGGTTCAAATATTTTATGTGTTTTTCTTTGTTACAGTTTCTCTTCAAAGAAACAAATTAAGAGTATCTTGATAACCTCTCATACCCGTGTACTGGGGAATTGTGCAGAAAATTCTTTGTCCCTAAACTGGGACTTTGCAATAAGCATATGAGAATCTTATACTGTATACTCAAAGAGGTAGTTTAAAGAGAAGCTGCGAGTGGTGGCAGTCAAAAAGGAAGTAGAGGAATTACATATGATAGAGTAGGGTCAGTGAAGGCCACTACCTGGATCCACTATCTAGGCAAAAAAGGCAGTAGCAGAGGGTTTGCCTGTTTCACCACAGCTACTACTGATGATGTGTATTCCCTCTTCTTCAGCCTTCTCTCTATGTTCACACTGCTTGTTCATGTTTCTGAGGCTGAAGGGATTGTGTCAAGGGGTGGGTCTTGACAATGTCAGGAGACCTGGTAGCCATGGTCTCCATGACCAGTGCATATCAATTAGTATTACCTTTGCTTTCAATTATATCTGATTTTTGAGGACTCTGTGGGTAGGAGTCATGGGAAGAAACTCATGATGCTGGGAGCTGTGCTCTTTGCTTCTGGGTACAAGAACTGACATAAATCATTTTGCCTTCCTGTCCTGAGATGAAGTAACCATATCCATGATGGGGATGTTAAAGCACTGCCACTGAACACCTAATAATGGCCACTTTAGGAGTTTGTCTGCTCAGCCCAGTCTACCAAAGGATTTGTTTCTCCTACCAGGTGTTCTGACTTTAGTGATGCCACATCTTCTCTGCCCAAATAAAAATGAAACTGGCCGCCTCCTGCAGTCCATGAATGTGCACTCCTCCCCTTCTCATTTGTTGAGGTATGCCTTCATAGACATTTCTGTACTTACCAGCATGTAGTTGTTTTTCAGAAGTTCTTAGAAGCCAGTAGTACTAGTCTCACTGCTTTGAGTTCTAGTGAGTTTATGCTCTTTTACTTTTCCTGGTGGTTCCAGGTTCCTTAAGCCATTAGTCCTTGCACATAAAACCTCCAGCCCTTGAAGTTATCTTCTGTTATTACCAGTGGTCTTGAAGTGGAATCCATACTGTCCCCTCTTGAAACTTAGTTTTTCTGCATCCACCATCCCAGTCCTATTTTAATGCTGTTCAGGACCTGGATTAATGAGTTGGACTGGCAGGTAATCAAAATGCCTTGTATTCTTCAGTGGGCTACCAGTGTCACCAGGATTTTTGTTAAACCTCGGAACTGTCGTAAGAGTTAAGAGCAGCACCCTGGATCGATAATGAACATAGTGGTATGCAAACCACAGACATTTCCTGTGCTTCTCTTGTGTACAGGAGTGTGCAAATAGGCCTTTGTGATTTATTTAGTTTTATTCATTGTGATACCCTACTTTTTTCTCCGATGGGGACCTGAAGTGGTTTACAATAGTGTAAAAATACAAAATATACCTTGGGTCAGTTGTGGATTCAGTGGGCTAGCTCTTCTAGGACCTTACACCAAGAAACCTACTGGTTCTGGCCCTTAGGCTTGCACTTTTGGCCATGCCCAAGTGTTAGACCTGCAATACGAAGGGAAAAGCAGATGTTCAGTAAGGATGTTTGTCCCAGTCCTTCCTTCCCTGCATGATGTCTGTGGACCTAGAAGATCTGCCAGGTCCAGGGCAGTTGCTATTGATTTCACTGTCTCCATTTTGAAGTATTTCTGTCTAATACGGCCCTGACATTCCCTCCTCTCTCTGAGGCAGAGGACATCTTGGTGGGGTAGAACATTCAGGGGGGCAGGAACAAAGTCTTTCCACTACCTGTCTCTTTGGTGGGAGTCACCCATCTCCTCAGTTCTTTTCCTGCCTTGACAGGGAGAGCAATTCAGAATAGGCAGCGTTCACCTATTCTTTTCCTCTTCACTTCTTTTTGCTTCTTCTAACCCTAAATCCATATCTTGCCTGCCATTTCTTATTTCCCTCTAACTCCCTTACTATTTTTCTCTGTCTCTCATGCCTTCACGAGGAGATCTGAAGGAAAGAGTTCAATGGGGACAGTAACTATTGCCCGTGGCAGCCATTTTTTCTTCCTCTTACAAAACGCATCCTTCAACCGCTCTAAAAAAATGATGGATCGTGCAGAAGATGGTGAAGGCATGGATAAAAGGGATGATTTCACCCTAAAGAAAGCCCATGAAGCCACTACAATGGCTGAGGCTGTCATGAGAGCCTCAGTAGTGTCAAGAGCAGCCATTGTCTGTTCTAGGAAACTTATTTAACTTATCCCAGCCTGCAACTGTTGCATGGTGGAAGGAGTCAACAGAGTACTGGAGAGCCAGTTTGATGTATTGGTTAGGATTGTGGACTCTAATCTGGGAGAACCAGGTTTAATTCCCCACTCCTCCACTTTTATTTATTTATTTATTTTTCGCATTTCTATCCCGCCTTTCCAGCGAACTGGCTCAAGGCGGCTCACAACATAACATACCACCGAAGTGGTTTACAATTTAAAAGCATAAACAAACAACATTATAAAACGACTCACATAGCCGTACTGGCGGCATCTACGTGCTCCTGGAGAGTAGCGGCAACAGAAGGTTTGACCTGTGGAACCAGGGCGATGTTGTCCTGCCATCTCCCCGGTGGCGGCTCCTATTCGAAAGCCTGGCAGAAGAGATCCGTCTTGCAGGCCCTGCGGAACTGCAACAAATCCCACAGGGCCCTGATGTCATCCGGGAGCTCATTCCACCAGTATGGGGAATGCAGCTGCTAGTATGACTTTGGGTCAGTTACAAGTTTTTTCAGAACTATTCTCTCACAAAATAGCTTTTTCAGCCCCACCTACCTCAGTTCCAAATTATGAACAAGAGGATTTCTCCATCAAAGTTCCAATGACAGTTAAAACCAGTTTGATCTGGTGGACAAGAATGCCCAATCTTCTACAGGGAAAGAAATACTGTATTCTGGAGGTGAAGTAGATCTTCATGGATGCCAGCCTGTCCAGATGATCTTAGAAGATCTCCAAGTACAGTGTTAATGGGCCAAAACAAAACAAGCCTCCCCATCAGCCTCCTAGAACTTTGACTGATATACCTAGCCTTGCTAACCTTCAAGCCTCATGTAACCAGTCAACACTGAGCCCGCTTGCGGGGAGGGCGGGATATAAATCGAAAAAATAAAAAAAAATTAAAAAAAAAATAAACACATACTTATCAGAACAGACAATGTGTCTGCCAAAACTTTCCTCAGCAAGCGAGGAGGATCCAGGTCTTCAGCACTCCACAAGGAGGCAATCAAGATTCTAGTTTGGGCAGAGAAAAACCTAGAATTGATCAAGACAGAGCATATAAAGGGCTCAATGACAGACCATTTGGGAGGGGGAATGATCCCTGAAGAATCTCTTCCAGTTGATTGTGTACCACTTTGGCCTTCCTCTGGTGGACCTATTCACTTCTCCAAACAACCACCAAGTGAACCATTACTTCACCAGATTCTGCCATCCCAAGGCCAAAGCAACAAATGCCTTGACTTCTTAGTTTTTTTTTTTTATTGATTTTATCTATATCTACTACTACATCGCTACATTTCTAAGCTATATTTACCTTATACAGAGTGTGCTTTAGCATTTGCTTAATATTACCTTACCACTAATACATATGAAGCATTTTAAACCTTGGTTAATGTTCAATTAAAATTGTTACTGATGATATATGAAAAATAAAAAAGCTGTTTGACAGACATGCTCTTTTGAAGGGATGCTTAATTATACAAATTATATATAATATATAAGTGCAATTTCAAAAAACATTTCAACCCTTATTTCTTCTTTCGTCCTCTTCTTGTCTTAACAGTCTCTTCTTGTACCTTTGGAGCTGCTGCTCCCTTTTCCGAGTCGGAAATTTCTTCTTTGCTCTTTGAGCTATCAAATCCATACATACTTTCTTGCGATGCCAGCGAACCATCTGAGTCTCTCTCTTTTTTCTTTTCTTTGCTTTTTTCCAAAAAACTTTTTTTGCCTGTTGAACAGAGTCAATCTTGTATTTTTTGTCTTTGATGCTGAAGCTCAGTCCTTCTGGAACATTCCATCTGTAGATAATAGATTCAGACTGAAGCCAAGATGTCAATTTTCCATAGGCTTTCCTTCTTTTCCGTATTTCAAATGGGATATCTTTCATCATTTTAACTTCTTTTCCTTTGATCTTCAGAACCGCTTTATTTGTGGTCCTAAGCACCACATCTCTTGTTGACTTTTTGGAGAACCTTATCTGAATCTCACCAGGCAGGCTTTTCTTTTTAGTATAGTCTGGATAGGTTCTGTAAACCATATCCATATCGCTTTTTATTTCCGCTGCTTTTAAGCCCGTCACTGGTTCAAGCGCTTCACTTAACAGATTTTTAAGGTCTTCTCCTTTATCCTCTGGTACATTCTGAAGTCTTAGGAAAAAGTTCGATCTTTCCATCTGTAGTTTCAAAAGTTGATCAGATTGGAAGGCCTTTTCTTTCTCCGCTTTTTGTAGTCTTGAATCATGATTTTTTACTGAAGTCTTAACTTCCAGAAGTTCTCGCTGCAGCTTCTCTGTAGTTTTATTCGACTCCTTCAAGTCCAGCTGCATCTTGTCCATTTTGACGTTGAGAGCTGTCATTTGGTCCACTAGAGGTCGCAATAACGAGGAGAACACAGTGCTCATCTCTGTGGTATCAACCTTTGAACTCGGAGCTGTACTTCCTAGTTTGGGGGAAGGTTTCGGTTTCCCCGCCATTATTGAGGCTACGCTTCTTTGTTGATAGTTAGATAAGATGGACGAAAGAAGCAAATTCTACGACTGCGCTTATATCTTTTTAAAGTTCATATCCTCTAAAGAGCGATGCCGCCATCTAGCAAGCCGAACATACGTTTTTTCATGCAGTAACGCCACGTAAAGAGTCCCGTAAGTACGCCAGTCTCGAGAGGGGGAGGGGTTACTCCACCCGCCTTTCCCGCTGTGTTCTGCTTGTTTTTACTTCAGACTCACGTTTTCTCCGTGCGTAACTATAAGTTCCAGCTTCAAAGCTTCGCACTCTCTGCTGCTTCACGGTTTTGCGCTTTTAGCCATACGGCTCCCACGGACGGGGGAACCTATGGGGGTGATGAAAGGGGACCTCAATCCCTCGATCGCCACCGTAGGGAGAGATCCCCTTCGTGCCACCACAGGCAGAGCCCCTTCACTAGGGTCTCTGGGGGCTCGGCACCAGTCCGAAGCCCCTTCTTCCCGCCGGGTACGGATCGCGCTCCCCGCAGATGCGGAGGAGCGCGTCCGCCATGGTCGCAAGTCTTGCCGGAAGTCCCGCCTTGACTTCTGAGTGATCAAGTGCTCTACAGTTTGCTTGTACACCTACTCAGGTTCTTCCCAAATTAATCAGGAATATCAAGGAACAGAAGGCAGAAATTCTTGTCAAAGACCATGGTTCTCTGCTCTTCAGGAACTGGAAACCCAACCACCATTAAAGATTCCAGTGTCACTGGACATGACTCAACAAGAGCTGGTATGGCATCCACATCCAGAGTAGCTACAATTAACCACCTGGAGATTGAGTGGAATAACATTTTACGGCCAGGCTACTCTTTGGAAGTGATGAACAGCATGCTTGCCTTTAGAAAACAATCCACTAATAAAATCTATAGTACATTTTTGGAAGGCATTTGTCAGATTGAGCAGAAGAAAGGGGGTCAACCTTTTGAAACCAAAGATAAAATCTGTCCTGTCCTCCTTACAACACACCCATGCCAATGGTTTAAAAGCTTCTACACTAGATGGCAGGTTGCTGCCCTGATTATGGTGCTCCTGCATTTCTGTCTCTCTAAGCACCCGCACATTCATCAATTTCACAGGGGCACTGTCCTAAAAGAGCTACCACAGCTACATAGATTTCCAGCATGGAAATTACACACTGTGCTGTCTGCCCTTACTAGATATCCCTTCAAGTCTATTAAAGAGGTTCCTCTTAAGTGGCCAAGAATGACGGTCTTATTTCTTAGCAATTGCATCAGCAAGGAGGATTTCTGAATTAGGCCCATTGTTGTTCAGTGCTGAGCTACACATGTTCTATAAGGATAACTGCTTTTGAAGTTGCCAAAACTGAGGAGATGGGCGACTCCCACCAAGGAGACAGGAAGTGGAAAGACTTTGTTCCTACCTCCCTGAATGGAGGATGGGAATCACCCCACCAAGACGTCCTCCTTTCCTTAGAGGAGAAGGACCCTTCACGGTAAGTATCCAATGGTCAGTTTTAGCAGAACTGAATAAACCCCTAAGTGCCTCTAATCTCATGGGATAGGCTTGATTACTTTTTCCTCTAGGAGATAATTAATAGTTTTTAGAGGTAGGAGATATTTCTGTCTTGATCTGGATTTCAGAGAAAGCTTTGGGCGTCTGGTAAATTCCACGGCGTGTGACCTAGAGAGACTGTCTCCCTAACCTGCATCTCCAAGGTGACAGGTGTCTATCTGTGGACATCTGTGTATTTCCTCTGGAGAAGAATGATGTCTTGGATCTTTGCCATCTGCACCTTCAGGCTTGTCTGAAAGTCCAAAATGGCTGTGATCCTGATTGTCTTGTCATCCTGCTTGATGGTAGGGAGAGCCTTTTAATGCCTGGTGTAATACACGTGGTTTCCAATGACTCTCCAAATAACTTGGAACCAAAGGAAGATGCTTACCAACTGGGACTGCATCACAAACCAAGGTCTGCTCCTGATTATAATGATTTTCAGTTATAGGCTGCCTTTCTCACTGGGAAGCAAATTATATGAAAATATTTGAACCTAATAGTAAAGATTTGTGGTAAGATAAGATGCAGTTGAGCTGCGACTGTAGAACAAGGCAGGAGAAGAAAAGTGTATGCAAACATATCTGTTTAAGGGAGCAAAACAGCATAGGAAAAACTTTATTCCTAATAGAAATCACCTCCTGAGCTGATCCATTACAGTGCAGCTTCACTTCCATTACTAGAATTCCCTCTTGAACAATTCTGTTTTGTACATCTTGCTAAACAATAGAAGTGTGGGGGCTTCCTAATGGCCTTTGGCAGATGGTTCCATAATATAGGACCCACCAGAGAATGTGCATAAATAGGCAGTTGGCAATTTTACCTGTGTGCAGTGTGGCACCTTCAGAAGGCTTTGCTCAGATGAATGGAGCTGTCATCATAGAGCACAGCAGGAGATGTCCTGTGAGGACCATGGCCTTTAAGGGCTTTGTAGATGATAACTAGAAACTTGAATTGAAACCGATAACTGCTAAGTAGCCCATGGGAGTGTCTGCAGAAAGGGAGTGTTATGCAGATTCCACTTAATGTCCAGTAATAGCTGGGACACACATTCTGTACCAGCTAAAGTTTCCAACCTGTCTTTAAGGGCAGAACACTGTAGAGTGTGCTATCATATCTAGCATTGAGTTAACCAGAGCATGAATCCACAGCACCAGGTCAGCTGCATCTATGTAGGGGGGCATTTTCCAAGTTAAATGGAGTTGGTAGGGTGTGTTTTTTGCAGCTGCAGCAGCTTGCTTTTCCAGCAGTGAAGCTGGATTGAATATCACCCCAGACTTTTAATCAAGTCAGCTGGATCCCATCGTAAGTAGGGAACAAACACCTTGTCCTCCAGGATCTCAGAGTTCCCAATCTTTTCAGGATTCAGTTTAACTTTTTTACCCTTGTTCATTACAGGAGTCAGACATTGGTTCAGAGCTTGTACCCTATCACTAGGTGATTTGGGTAAAGAGATACAGAGCTGGGTGTTATCAGCATATTGATGACTCCCTATTCCAAAACCACAAATGATTTCTCCTAAGGTTTTTACTTGGCAATTGAATGCATAGGGAATAAGGGTGGATCCCTACAAGACAAGCTCCACACAATAGGAAACTTGTCCACAACAGCAGCCTTAAAGAATGAATCAATACAAAGTGCTTAGTTCTTGTGGCCCTTTCTTACGCATCCAGGGAAATGCTGATAACCACTTTGTGGTCAGGAAGCACTTTTTCTCCAGGCCAGTTTGGCTGGAGATCCTGGAGGTTTATTTTGTCATCTTCTGGGCATGGAACAATGGTCACGGGGGGGGGGGGGGTATTTGTCAATTTCCTTCATTGTGGGGTGGGTGGACTACATGACCCTGGAGATTCCCTCCAACTCTGATTCTATGAAAGCACATCCTTTTAATCTCTACCTCTATCTCCAGAGGTTTCAACATGATGTCATGGTCCACTCCATGACATCAGATCTGTGTTCATGCTGATGTTCATGTATGGAGACCTGTGCATATGAAATAAGTACCCCATAACAGCGCTGTTTTATCAGTACTGTAACTGGAGTGGTGTTAGATTGCAAGATTTACAAAGGTATATCTTGGATTTCATATACAAATGTCATCTAGCACATTTTATCAGATTTAGTTTGGGGCCTAGGATAGCCAAGCTTTACATGTAATTTGTTTTCTGTAAGGATAGTGGTCTTGAAGAGAAAAGGTGATTCAGTTCACATGTAACATCTTGGGGTCCCCAAAGTATGGTTTGGAAGATGTGGGAAAACGCTTTTTTGTGTACACTTCTCTCATACACTAAGAGTCAGTTAATTACTTCCTACTTCAGGCAAACCATAATTTCTTTTTGCATATGAATCAGCAAACTCAGGATTGAGCTTGCCTTCCAGGCAAGGATTAGAAACTCTGCTTTGGAAACCAGGTTGTGGTATCCAGGCCTGGTTTGGAGAACAAACACAAATTCACAGTTTGCCAGTTCAGACTTAACAATAAATTACAGATTGCCTGACCAGGCAATCTAATTGACCATGCAAACTAGTTGATTCTGAGCATGTAAGCACAAGAGTTGTTGATTCTCCATACTACTGGAAACCTTACATGTGAACTAGTCATCGTTGTACTTAACTTTGTAACCATTAAAATTGTTTTAAATATAATTGTGTAGTAGAGTGTCTGTGATTTAATCATACAGATTAAAAGGCATCTTTTCCCACTGAATTCAGAAGCTTATAAACATGTTGATGCAGCTAAGGCTTTCAAAAGGCAAAATGACACATTTCACAATTATTCAGGTTACCACCTTCTGTGTTTTTGGCATTTAATCCTGACTTGGGGTTCTAGTTAATGGAAGGAAAACTAACTTGGGTATTTGTATGGCACAGATAACAGGATTCACTGTTAAATCACCATTCCTTCATCATCCTCCATGTGAGAAGGGAGGGAAGAAGAGGAAACATATGCTAAAACTGAGTTCATTGATATTTTTATTTAACAGTGGTTATACAGGACATCTAAATACAGCTACTAATTCTGATTAGATTATTTTAATTTTTTTACTCTAAAATGGGACCTAAAGCAGTGTTTCAAAAATCACAGATTCAACAATCAAAGTCTTATATAATAAGAATATCATCATCACATTAACTACACTGAAATGCTCTCATAGAGATTTCAATCTTTCATAATTTCCTGAATGCTAAAGGGTAGGAGCATTCCTAACAGCCTCAGACAGGCTATTCTAAAGGTATAGACTACCACAAAAAGGCTTAGGACCACTGCATGGCAGATCTTGGTTGTCTAAGTGAAGAGATTGCAGTCTGTGCGTGGGTTCATGCTAGGAGAGATGGTCCTTCAAGTTTGCAGGTCCCATGTGTTACTATTTTTGAGTGAATATTTACTGTAATAGAGGTGGATATGTTATTTATCGGAAAAGACATCTAATAACTAGGGATAACTAATTTCTTTGTCACTTGATCTATTGAGCTGACATGCAGACAAATTGATAGCTCTTATACTGTCAGCCGATTGACTATGGTATTATAGCAGTCCATTTCAGGCAGTCAGAATGGGATTGTGTATGTGGTAATATGCCTTTTATTATGGTGTCATTTGTTAGAAAGGGAGGAACGAAGGATGCTTGTTCCCTAGCCTTGCAGCTGTCAGGAGCAAGTCTGTCATCATAGCAACAGCTTTTCTTAGTGACCACCTGTTACTACTGCAAGCATCTCATAACAAGAACACAGTCAGTCACCAGTGGCAAAGATTTGCTTTTGCCTATGAGTCCATTGTGTTTTCTACAGAAACCAGAGACTTCATGTTACTTTGTTTTAGTTTTGTTACACACACACACTCTCACACACGTATAATTCTCTGTGTGTGTATGTGTGAAGGCTGACCCCACAGGGAAAAAACAAAATGAAAGGACTGTTCATTAAGGTGTTGTTTTGTTGTTAAGTTACTGCTCTAGCCTTACATAACAGTATTTGATTAGTCCATTTTTTTTTTTACTGGTCAGATGTTCCCTTCTAGGTGTGTGTAATGAAGAAATAACATTGAAATATTTAATAGTACTATGAAGTAAGATCTTAATGTTCACAGTTTTGCTGTTTTGTAATTACATTATAGGGATGATTCTCTTCTGAGGGTTTTCTCCTCATAAAATACCTGTTTATTCCATTTCTTCTGAAAATTCTGAGATCTAGCTAGATCTGATGGCATGCTACTGCGTGCTTGCTTGATTGCTTGCATGGGAGAAAGGCAGTTCTCGTGTGTCTCATCCCATGCTGTTCTGGAGAGTCTGCCAGTATTCAGGAATAGGGTTTCAGAAGCCTGCAGAGGTGGCCTGGAAAGCCTTTTTCAGGAAGAGGTGCTTACAGTTTGTTGAATCTAAGCTGCTGTTTCAAAGCCCAGCTAAAAATCTTTCCTCTGTTTCCTATAGTGTGATGTGATTGGCTGATGACTGAGAGTATGGAAGGAGAGATGTCTCTGAGGTGATTCAGTGTTCTGTGTTCTTGAAGAGAAGAGTGTGGAGAGTTTGTGAGAGAGTCTGTATGGCAGAAGAAGCAGTTTGAGTCTGTTTTGTGTGACTAAGACAAACAGTTTAGCCTGTGTGGCTATATACAAGAAAGTTGAGCCTGTGTGGCTGTATGAAAGACAGAGCTATAAGCCTGTCAGAGTTGAGTTTGGTGTTTGAGAGACTGTGTGTGACAGATATATTCTTTCTTCAACAACAGATCAAAAATCCCAGAAACCTATTTTGTTCTTGTATAAATAAATCCTTATTTGTTTAAACTTATCCCAGAAATCAGAACTATCCTTCCTCAGGGCCACATAGTCCTCTGAAGCACCCAGACACTGAATCATTCTACCAAAATAGAGAGTTGGATTGTTTAATTCCTGGTGGCAACAGAAATCTACCAAGTTCATGTACACAGAATGTGTTTTAAAGGAGAAACAGTTTCCCTAATGAGAGAGGATGTCACACACTTGTTTTGCTCTGATTTTCTCATCAGTCATAAAGTTAAATTCAAAAAGATTGATTAGGAGACACAGGGAAATCATTGTCAGAATTTTCTTTATAATTTATTTGAACTTTTGTTTCCTATCTAAATCCCTTGTACTCAAGGACCGGAAACTTTAAAAATTCTAACAAAATGTCCTGACCAGTCAGGTAACTAAACATTTGTATAATCTGCATTTAGTCTTTTCTGTGATGACCCTTAGAACTGTAGTGAGAACATTAAGATGGAATCTTTTGTGTTGAATGTAGGTTCAGATGCAGGTGCACCCTAAACTGTCATCTACTGACGATGCTCTGCAGTATGTTGAGGAGTTAATTCTACAGTTGTTAAATATGCTGTGCCAAGCTCAACCAAGAAGCGTCCTTGATGTTGAGGTACAACTAGTATTTATTAATGTGGGAGGTTTAAAATGATCCAGAGTCTCTGATTTCTTTGGTTTGTTTTGCTGAATACATGCTGATTATATACTAAGCTGTAATTCCTCTTTTTTCTTAATAGGACCGTGTACAAAAAAGTTTTCCCTATCCTATTGATAAATGGGCAATAGCGGATGCTCAGTCTGCAATTGAAAAGAAAAAGCGAAGAAATCCATTATTCCTCCCAGTAGAAAAAATTCACCCTTTGTTAAAAGTAAGTGTTATTGAGTAGTGTATAACATGCTGCACAATTAATAAAATTTACCCCTGTGTGTTTGTTCCTAATGCAAGTCCCTGAAGAGAAAAATTAATTTTTAAAAAGTTAAAGAAAATTTTGAGCTTTCTAGATTGTATCTAAGCATTCTGTCACCATAATTAATTGTGGGTCTAGCCATAGATCCAGGCATTTTAGCAAGCAGCCAAATTTTGCACTGCCACAAACCTCCTCTGGCGAAGGAGGGGACTCTTGTCTTTGATTTCACACTGAGCTTTTCTTTGGAGTTGTTCCAGCATATTGGGAGACCTGGAATGATCTCCAGTCCTTTTAGCAGCTTCAAGTTCAAGAAAAAAGCTCCAGGTTTAAGAAGAGCAGGACCATGTCACCACTCCTCAAAGGGAGGAATTATTGCTTTGGCAAATAAAGGCAGATGAGCCTTCCTTATACTGAATCAGCCTACTGGTCTATCATGTTCTTTTCCCATCTGCACTGGCTCCCAGTTTGCTTCTGGTCTTAATTCAAGGTGTTGCTATTGACCTTTAAAGCTGTGTAATATTGCTTGGGGCCACCATACCTTGAGGACCACCTGCTCCCAAAGGAACCTATCCAACTGCTATGGTCATCTTTGGAGGTCCCCCTTCAGGTGCTGTCACCATCTGGATAGACAGCTGACAACCCAAGAAAGGACCCTCCTGGTCATGGCACCAAAATTATGGAATCCCTTCCCCAGGAAGATTTGGCTGTCCTTTTCTATCATTGTCTTCTGCCAGCAGGCAAAGATTTCTGTGATTCGTCTGTGATTCCCTCATTGATTCTCACTGACCTGCCTTAAATGGGTCTTTGTTTGCATTAATTGTTTTGGGTATATCTTTCTGTGCTTTTTAATTTGAATTAATATTTTTATTATTTGCCACCTTGAGGAACATAAGTGGGAAAAAAAGCAGCCTAGAAATGTTCTAAGTAAAAAAAAATTAAGCTCAGTATTGACTCGTAGCAGCTCTCCATGGTCTTGGTAGAGGTCTTCCACGCCACCTTCTACCTTATCCTTTTAACTGAAGATGCTGGCAATTGAATCTGGGACCTTATGCATGCAAAGCCAGTGCTCCATCACTTGAGTCATGACCCCTTCCCAGTCACATACTTCAGCAGCTCGATCCAGTGGAAGATTTCTGTGAATAGAAAGGTTGTAATTTTTGCCGATTCTCCCCTTCCTCAGCATCTCCAGCATCACACTGTTCTTTAGGCCTCCCTGGCCCCCTAGAGCAATATTTGGGGGGCATTTTGGACTTCAATAGATGAGAGGCCAAAAAAATCATGTTTTGCTGATGGAAATTTCTTCTGTCTGTGGAAATTTCCAGTGAACCAAGCCCAGATATTTAACTGTCTAGCCAGCCAGACACCTGGGATTTTCAAAAGCCCTGAGTATCACTCTCTTGAGACTTTTCTTGTAGTATCTTTTTTTATTTCATAAAACAATAACTGCTGTGTGAGTTGACTGAGAAGAATTAGCTACATTATGTTGTGTAATATTAAAAGAATTGCTTGCTATTGCACCAGTAAATTCATCTGAGCTACACAGTTGCTGTTAGTCCTGTTGAGAGCCAATTTGGTGTAGTGGTTAAGCGCACGGACTCTAATCTGGGAGAACTGGGTTTGATTCCCCACTCCTCCACTTACACCTGCTGGATGACCTTGGGCAAGCCATAGTTCTGCCACAGCTGTTCTTGAAAAGATCAGTTCTCTCTCAGCCCCACCTACCTCACAGGGTGTCTGTTGTGGGGAGGGGAGGGGAGGGGAGGAGTTTGTAAGCCGCTCTGAGACTCCTTTGGGTAGTGAAGGGCGGGGTATAAATCCAATCTCCTCCTCCTCCTCTTCAAAATCTGAACCTGCTTTACTACTCTTGATTTACTAGGCTTATCAGTATTTATAAATATGCATTTTTTTAGTTTTTAACATTAAATGATCTCCTTCTCTGTCTCTTACTTTCAGGAAGTTCTAGGCTATAAAGTTGACCACCAAGTGTCTGTTTACATAGTAGCAGTATTAGAATACATTTCTGCAGATATCTTAAAGTTGGTTGGGAATTATGTTCGAAATATAAGACATTATAAAATTACAAAACAAGATATTAAAGTAGCAATGTGTGCTGATAAGGTAGGTATTATTTATATTTGTAATCACTAAATATTGCTATATTCAAAAGAAGAATATTTTAGTATGAAAGCTAAGCATATTTACTCAGGAGTTAACTTCTACTGTGCTAAACTGGAGTTATTTCCTAATATTTTAAGCAAGTGTAGCTTCCCATGCTGGTCCATGTCTGATGCTGGTCCATGTACCTCCCCAGCATCACAGTGTATTTAACAGGCATTTCAATAAGTACCCAATTCTCAGTGGTCTGAGATGCAAGATGGCAATTGCTGTCTGAAGCATACTGATCAGCGCTTACAAATAGGGTTCAATAATAGTACAGCTTTGTCCAAGAAGAGTATTCGAGATGCTAATCTAATATAATTACCCTCAGTGAATTTCACAAAATTGATTTAATGTTAATTTGAAATCTTTTGATACTTTGTGTGTGTGTGTGTGTGTGTATGTTTTAAGCCCTGACCTGGATGCGCCGGGCTAGCCTGATCTCATTAGATCTCAGAAGCAGGGTTTGTCCTGATTAGTATTTGGGTGAGAAACCACCAAGGAAGTCCAGGGCTGCTACACAGAGGCAGGCGATGGCAAACAACCTCTGAATGTCTCTTGCTTTGAAAATCCCTCAGGGTTGCCATGTCAGTATTTTCCACTACCACTGCCGTGTTTTTTTTTAAAGCCCCACAACTTTAGAATAGTGTGCTAATTTTAAAGCATTCTGAAGAATGCCTTCTTGCTTTAGTCATTGTTTCCTTACTTTGCTCTTTAAATCATTGAGTTTAAGGAAGTAAAGGCTGGAGGCTGTGGTTGGATGGTTGAAACAGAGCCAACTGAAACTAAAACCATCAAAGACAGAGGTCCTGTGGCTGGGTCAAGGAGATGCCAGGCAGGATGTCAACTCCCTTCTCTTGACAGTGTGCCCTTAAGAAGACAAGAAGCCTCAAGAGTTTAGGTGTGATCTTAGATGCCTCCCTTTCAATGGAGGCACAGGTTGCTAATGTAACTAGGCTGATGTTTTCCTATCTACACCAGGCTAGATAGTTGGCTCCTTACTTTTCTCGCCAAGACCTTGCCACAGTGATCCATTCTACGGTCACTTCCACAGTGATCCATTCTACGGTCACCTCCAGACTAAATTACTGTAACTCACTCTACACAGGGCTACCCTTGAGGCTGACCCAGAAACTCCAACTGGTCCAGAATGTGGCAGCATAGGTTCTTATGGGGACTCTGCTGAGATCACATATCCAACCAGGGCTCCGCCAACTGCACTGGCTCCAAGTTGAATACTGGATCAGGTTCAAAGTTCTGGTTTTGACCTTCAGAGCCCTAAATGGTCTAAGACCAACGTATCTGTGGGACTGCCTCTCCTGGTATGTCCTCCAAAGGGCATTACGCTCAGCTGATACCAACTTACTGGCGATCCCAGGCCCAAAAACTATCCAGCTATCTTTGACCAGAGCCAGGGATTTTTTGGCCCTGGCGCCAACCCAGTGGAACTCGCTGTCAAATGAGACCCAGGCCCTGCGAGACTTGAAACTATTCCATAGAGCCTGTAAGACAGAGATATTCCACCAAGCAAATGGTTGAGGATAAGCGATGGGCTGTCATCATTGACTGTTCTTACCTGCCCTTTACTGCACCATCTTTTATAGAGCTAGTTATATTGTAATTCTTGTAATTTTAATGCTACTGTCGAATTTTAATTGTCTAATAAAATTTTAAATGTTGTGACCCGCCCTGAGTCCTGCTGTGCAGGGGAGTGCAGGCGGTCAGTCTAACATAACAAATAAATAAGAATATAATTTTAAAGAATTAATTAAATAAAATCTTACATTCATTCATATTTTTATAGTGTAATACTTTCGAGTAAATCAGTAATTGTCCAATAGCATTATACCTGGAGCTCTGCTATGCATTTTGGAATTCTGAAGCAAGTTGTTTCTTTGTAATAGGAAACTAAGATTGCCTTCTTCCATTTCTGTTTACTGTACAAGGTGCTGTTAATGGCTGCATTACTAGATTAAGCGATCCATGCTTGGGTTGTTCCCGAGGCTTTATTTTCTTTCCACCTGGTAAAATAAATGATTTTCATGATGACACACAGAACCTTTTCCATTTTACGTTGTGTCAACTTAGCCAGCAATTGCTTTGATGCCACCAGTACCCATTTATAAATGCACATTTTTTCCAGATGTTAACACCTCACATTTCTAACTACTTTTATTTATACAGGTGTTGATGGATATGTTTCATCAGGATGTAGAAGATATTAGTACACTGACTTTGTCTGATGAAGAACCCTCTGCTTCAGGGGAACAAACTTACTATGATCTTGTGAAATCATTCATGGCAGAAGTTCGGCAGTATATAAGGGAGCTAAATCTCATAATAAAAGTTTTTAGAGAGCCTTTTATTACAAACATCAAACTGTTTTCAGGTCATGTAAGTACTCAGTCTTTTTGACTTTTTCAAAACTTTTGGTTTTGCATTTAGAATAAGCCATATAGTAAAAGACAGACTAGTCAGAGACCTGGGTTTTCTGATGTTCTTTTAACCTCTGCGGTTTTCCATGGTTAAGTTAGTATCAATGTATTTTATCATATAGTTTGTTCCTAAATTGGGGTGAACCTAAAATTCAGAACACTTAAACATTGTGAAAAATGCAGCACAAATGTGGCAGGGAAAGGGAATGCTCATAGGTTATAAAAAGCTATCATGAATTCTAACCTTTTGTTAGTAAAAGGTAAAGGTTTCCCTTGCTCGAAAGCTAGTCAAATCCAACTCTAGGTGGTGGTGCTCATCTCTGTTTCCAAGCTGAAGAGTCAGTGCTGTCCCAAGACTTTTTCTGTGGTCATGTGGCGCATGGAATGCTGTTACCTTCCCACTGAAGGGGTACCTATTTATCTACTTGCAGTTTCTTGCTTTCGAACTGCTAGGTTGGCAGGAGCTGGGGCCAGAGACGGGAACTCACTCTGTTATGCAGCACTAGGGTCTTGAACTGCCGAGCTACTGACCTTCCATTTTGCAGCTCAGCATCTTAACCTCTGAGCCACCGCGGCCCCAGATCAGTTATGCAAAGCAGAGTCTTTGTTTCTTTTGTCCTCTTGTGCATATGTTTAAGTATTTCAGCTTCTCCAGTTACTTCCTGCAACATTTATTTGTACTTTAGTTGACAAATCAGTATATCCATATTGCTACATTGATTGTGTATTGTGATTTCTCCTTTATTTACTGTATGTAAAATGTCTTAAGGTTCACAACTCTTCCAATTACTGTGTATCAACCTTTTTTTTTAAGGATGTAGAAAATATATTCAGTCGAATATCAGATATTCATGAACTTAGTGTGAAGTTGTTGGGCCATATTGAAGACACAGTAGAAATGACAGATGAAGGCAGTCCCCATCCCTTAGTAGGAAGCTGTTTTGAAGATTTAGCTGAGGTAAGATTTAGTGTGTTCCACTGGCCGTATTCGGAACCATCCTGATAAATGTTAAGTGTGTTAAACATATTTCTATTGGTCTACTATAAAAGCTTTTGCTGGCTGAAAACAGTTGAATTGCCCAAGCTTGTGTTTGTTACTTGTTAGAGACCAGTTACTCTGAGCAGAGAATATTAATGGCAAAAACTGGGTTTTGCTACAAAGCTATTGTTGTATTACACTTTCTCAAATACCTGGGGGGGGCATAATGCTGCCAGTCTCTTTTCTGTAAGACAGATTCCTCCCACCCTTCTCTTGTTGACTTGAATAACGGTTTGGCACTGGATCTGTGCTAACATCAGCCATGGTTAAAGCTGAGCAGCAGCTGAAAGGAATTTGTAAACCCTGCTTAAATGGGACCTGGTTAGCATCTGGTACATAATGTAATTCTGAATCATAATTATAAGGACAGGAGGGAATTTGCCTTGGTGGAGGGAACAGAAGAAGGTGTGCAAGCCTTAGGGGTGCTTCCAGTTCTATTTAAAAAATGGAAAGTGTTATATTTGCATTTTGTAGTCTACCTTGAGTCTCAGTGAGAAAGGTGGGTTATAAATGAAGTAAATCAAATTATAGTAACAACATACTGCTTAGCATCCCCCTTCTGTACCTTCTATCCCTTTCATCATCATGAGGAAAAGGTTCAAGATGCCTTCCAGTAAAGTGCCTTCAAAGTCAAATTTGTTATCTGAGAATGCAAGTAAAAATGTTTTTAAGTCTTTCATCCTGAAAGCTCATTTTTGGTAATGCAAGGGTATTCATTTTTTCCGGAGAGCATGGCCAAGTGCATGTTTCACAAACCAGCTCTTCCAGTCATATGGTATGGGCATAGGAATTTGCCATGGAGCACATGTGTTTCCACCTTCTTCCCCTCTCATTGGAAGGCTGCTTTTAGAGGCAATTTGTTAACTGCATGTTCAGGACATGGGGAAAAGAAGCCTGTTCCAGAATGTGAATGAAGACTGTAAGCCTGCTGCACATTCCTGAATTTCCAGACTTTGGTTTGGAAGAATCAGGTTTGTGATATCTTAAGGAGGGGAGAGTGTTTCAAAGAACTACGAAGTAGAGCCTAGTATTGTGTGGGCTTTCAGTTGAACACTTGATTTTATGGCTGAGTGTGATATTTTTAGTAGATATTTTGAACAGTTTTTCAGTAAAATGTTTATTTTGTAATTCTTTAGGAGCTAGCGTTTGATCCTTATGAAACATACACTCAAGAAATTTTATGGTCAGGTTTTCATGACCATTTTCTTAGCCAGTTATTAAAGCCTGGAGCAGCATTCTATTTACAGGTATGTTAATTAATAGAATTGATACTGCAAGTGTTGTATTAACATGATCGTAAGACTAAAACCGTTTTTGTTTCCAGTCTATAGGAGATGGTTTTAAGGAAGCTGTTCAGTACGTTTTGCCCAGGCTACTTCTAGTTCCTGTTTACCATTGCCTTCACTATTTTGAATTTTTAAAGGTAAGAAGAAAAATATTCATCTTATATTATTAAAAATTAAAATGTTAATATTAAGTATGTAATATTTAAGTAATGTATCAGTTTTAATCTAAGTAGGCAGTGGACCACCAGTACATATGGCTTTCATCTTGTGTCTGTGGAAGAGAGAGAAGGGGCAGTTTTGCCTCCACCCCCAGCCCACATGGCTGCTAATCCACATGGGTTCTGCAACTGCAGGAGTTAATGTTCTGGATTTGTGGAAGAGACCATGGCCAAAATCCATTGTGCTGGCACGTTCCACTGACTGAACCCTTTATTTTCTTAATTCTTGGTACATATCATATTGATTTTATTTATTCATGTTATAATAATAATACTTTGCATTTGTGTAAAATACTTAAGACATTAACTTGTAATCCATACAGCAGCCTTATAAAGCAAATCAGTATTATCCACATATTGCAGATAGGGTAGGGTAAGTGTCTTCCCTGCGTTCACTTGGAGAGCAAATCTACTCTTATGACTTAAGATCTATGTTATTCAGTGGTACAGTCCCAGGAAAAAAGACCTTAGGGTTGTGACCTCAGTGAATTATGGGGGAGCCTAGATTCAAACTGGGGAGGGGACTTCCTGATTACTCGTTCCTGTACTGTGCTTTTGCAGTTATCCTACTTAAACATTAGATGGTAGTAGTATACAACCTATAATCCCACTGATTTAAGAAAGTCTTGCTATAGAAATGTATTAAAAGATAGTTTTATAGCTGCTTCTACCTGTTGATGTGTAAGATTGGCTACATGAGTTTTCCCAGCACATGCATACCACAGGAACTGGCTGTGCAAGCCACAGTTTTCGCCATTTTTTCAAAGGTCCATCTCTTCTGTTTTCCATTATACGTACCCAGTTCTGTTATAATATAAGAAACAACATGTAACAGGAGAGAAACATGGAAATTGATATAGCAAACCAAGAATAAAACCCATGTAAATTATCTAGACACAAGTTTACTATGTATTCTTCATGAAACAAAAACAAACATTCTTATTATATAACACATATTATTTGAGAGCCAGATTGGTGTAGTAGTTAAGAGCGCGGACTCTAATCTGGAGAACTGGGTTTGATTCCCCACTATTCCACATGCAGCCAGCTGGGTGACCTTGGATCAGTCACAGTTCTTTCAGAGCTGTTCTCTCAGAGCTCTCTCAGCCCCACCTACTTCACAGGCTGTCTGTTGTGGGGAGGGGAAGGGAAGGAGATTGTAAGCCACTCTGAGACTCCCAAGTGAAGGGTGGGGTATAAATTGAATTCTTCTTCACATAAACACCCAAAAACAAAATCAGTCCCAGTCATATACTTGTTGAATCCAGAATGTCCATCCGGTTACTTCAATAGTTACAGTTTCAAAATAGTAGGAAAATCCTCCATAGTCATGTCCATGAGGCAAAATGTGTATGAGGTATCATAATTGTTGTTCAAATCCAAATAAAGCCATGCAGATAGGAGAGGCATGTATTTTCTTTGAACTTATTCCAGAACTATATCATGTGTCGATATTCGCATGATCTGCCTTATGGGCAGGCTAGCTGAACGCCCATTTCATCATGCACCTTCCTCAAAGATGGAACCGTTTCAAAAGACTGCTCATCTATACTAAACCAAGCACACATAAACATACCGTATTTTTCGGACTATAAGACGCACCTGGCCATAAGACGCACCTAGTTTTAGAGGAGGAAAACAGGGGGAAAAAATATTCTGAACCAAATAGTAGGTAGTTGTTGGGGGGGGGGGGAGAGAAGAAAGAAAGAAGGTAGGTAGGTAGGTAGGGGGGAGAGAGAGAAGGAAGGAAGGAAGAAAGACAGAAAGAAAGAAAGAAAGAAAGACAGAAAGAAAGACAGAAAGAAAGACAGAAAGACAAGGTGTTTCCCTCCCCCCCCCCTGCTTGGGCCCCAGTGGCTTAACGCCACTCAGGCCCAGCTCTTCCCTCCCTACCTCCCCCCCCTGCAGACCAAGAATGGTGAGCGGGGGAGGGAGGGGGGTAGGTAGGGGTGAGAGAGAGAGAAGGTAGGTAGGGGGGAGAGAGAGAGAAGGAAGGAAGGAAGACAGAAAGGAAGGAAGGAAGAAACAGGAAGGTAGGGAGGGAGAGAGAGAGAGAAGGAAGGAAGACAGAAAGAAAGACAGACAGAAAGAAAGTACCAGGAAGGTAGGTAGGTAGGGGGGAGAGAGAGAGAGAGAAGGAAGGAAGGTAGGTGGGGGGAGAGAGAGACAGAAGGAAGGAAGGTAGGTAGGTAGGTGGGAGGGAGAGAAAAGGAAGGAAGACAGAAAGACAGACAGAAAGAAAGGAAGAAACAGGAAGGTAGGGAGGAGAGAGGGAAGGAAGGAAGACAGAAAGAGAAAGAAAGAAAGAAAGACAGAAAGACAAAGTGTTTCCCTCCCCCCCCTTGCTTGGGCCCCAGTGGCATAACGCCACTCAGGCCCAGCTCTTACCTCTCTACGTCCCCCCCCAGCCCAAGAATGGTGAGGGGGGAAGGAATGGGGTAGGAAAGGTGAACAGGGGAGGGAGGGGGCTTCTGAGGGGGGTGGGAGGGGGGCTTCTGAGGGGGTGGGTGGGAGGGGGGCTGGGAGGGGAGTTTCTGAGGGGGGTGGGAGGGAGGGGGCTTCTGAGGGGGGGGTGGGAGAGGGGCTTCTGAGGGGGGAGGCTTCTGAGGAGGGTGGGAGGGAGGGGGCTGGGAGGGGAGCTTCTGAGGGGGGGAGTGGGTGGGAGGGGGGGTGGGAGGGGGGCTTTCTTCACTGGGAGGGAGGGCGAGGGAGGCGGGGGCTTGCTCCGGGCCCGCGGCGCTCGCCACGGACCCGCGGCGCTCGCCACGGACCCGCGGCGCTCGCCACGGACCCGCGATCTACACTGGGAGGGAGGGCGAGGGAGGCGGGGGCTTGCTCCGGGCCCGCGGCGCTCGCCGTGGACCCGGGATCTATACTGGGAGGGAGGGCGAGGGAGGCGGGGGCTTGCTCCCGGGCCCGCAGCGCTCGCCGTGGACCCGGGATCTTGAGCGAATAGGGGGGATTCGCACCATAAGACGCAGGCACTTTCCCCCCCACTTTTTGGGGGAGAAAAAGTGCGTCTTATGGTGCGAAAAATACGGTACATAACACCAGGGGTCCTTTTGTAGAAAAAGAGGTGCAGGAGTTCGTTAGCATAACTCATAAGCATAGCTTATTTGCATATGCTATACCACCTGACATCACTGGAAGTATGTCAGAAGGCAAGAAAGAAAGGAGAGAGAGAAAAAGAAAGAAAGAAAAGAACCTTAGCCCATATTAAATCACTCCATTAATCATCTCTAGCTGTGTGGTTTAGAGCTCAAACCATATTAATTAAAGAGACCAAACAGTACTAATACAGTTAGAAACCTTAAACTCCTAAAACAATATAAATACATATCATAATCCAACATAATTTTGTCATGCTGGAAAAATTGGACTAAAATATAGTGAATTTCAATGGAGATAAATGTAAGGTTCTGTGTTTAGGTAGGAAAAATCAAATGCATAATTATAAGAGGGGGGAGACTTGTCTTGGCAGTAGTTTGTGCAAGAAGGATCTAGGGGGTCTTAGTAGACCGACCATTGGACACTTACCATGAAGGGTCCTCCTCCTCTGAGGAGAGGAGTTAAAAGTTTTTTTTTAAAAATGTTCCCAGCAAGATGTCCTCCGCCTCAGAGGGAGAACATACACTGAACATGAGTCAGCAGTGTGATGCAGTAGCTAAAAAGGCAAATGCAATTTTAGGCTGTATCACCTGTGTCCAGATCATGTGAAGTGATGTTATCACTTTGCTCTAGTTAGACTTCACCTAGAGTATTCCTTTGGAGGGGAGAGGGAGGGAACAACCAAGAGCTTGCTTTGCTAAGCTCCCTCAATCACACAGGATAAAAGGCAGTTTTCTCTTCCCTGCATTGGCTGAGGCTCTGCTTCCTTATTTCCGTGCTACCATGGGTCTGTATGTGAAACAAAGTTTGAATCCAGAGGCACCTTTAAGAACAACAAAGTTTTATTCAAGGTATGAGCTTCCATGTGCCTTGCTTCAACTACAGGATGTATGTGTTTTGCTGAGCTCATTATGCTGCAGCTCTCCTGGGTGCACCTGGCTTTGCCTCCCCCTTGCCTCCTCTTTTTCACTGTATTCATGCCCTCAGGATCCAGTATTTCTCAGTAGTAAAGCAAAGTGAACTATTTAGATGAGGAATAACAAGCCAATGAGGTGGATTAGACTGAGAGTGTGTTCACCCAACACATTTCCTTTGTAGACTGGGGATTTTGAACCTAGGTTTCCCAGATAGTAGGCTGATCCTGACCACTATACCTGGCTGCCTCTATTCTTACACTGCCTCATAGGAGGTGTAGTTATTTTTCTGGGGAAGACTGTAGCTTTGTAGACAAACACATAGCCCTCACTCTGTGTCATGATGCCTTCACATGTTCTTGAATAGCACACAAAGCAACTTATGTACAAAAACTCACAATTCGCAGTAATTTCATATTTTTCCCTGGGTCCTAAGCTCAGAGCATTGACCATGAGATTTCTGTAACAAATACCAATAAATCAAAAGTAGGTTTGCAGTTTACAGATACACACCTGAACAACATAGTCAAGATTGCTACAACACAGACATTGTCTCCAGGTTTTGATGCAGTATTTCAGAGCAAGAGGTGTCAATTATCAAAGACTGTTAACTAAACAAAATATTGCAATAGTACTAATGTTTTACACATGTTTGTAATTTAAGAATAAATATATTTAATTCTGCTTGTCTGGATCCTTTATAAAGTTTAAATCTATCCTACCATGACACACATGGCTCGGCCTGACAAGGTCCCATTTGTGTCAAATCTATCCCTTATAACAAATGAGTTTGACACCCCTGACTTTGGCAGATCATGAGAGGGAATGCAGGAAGGGTTGCATCAGTGCTTAGCTCTCATGGCCCTTTCTTATACACCCAAGGAAATGCTGGTTGCCACTTTGGGGTCAGGAAGCAATTTTCTCCAGGCCAGTTTGGCCAGGGACCCTAGAAGGGTTTTTTTTGCCATCTTCTAGTTATAAACCAGGGGTCACTGGTTGTGTGGGGGAGGTAGTTGTGAATTTCCTGCATTGGGTTGGACTAAATGACTCTGAGGTCCCTTCTAACTGTGATTCTATGATTCTGTTATTTGATTCTGCTATATAATTTTTAAGCACTCAAAATATTACCTTTATATTCTCAGTAATCTCTACAGCATTGTTTTAAGATAGATCAATATTACAATTCCTGTTTATTCAAGACACTGTCAGACAGTGTCCTAAGGCCATCCAACAATTCAGTTGCCAAACTAGGATTTATTACTCTTCAGAAATGCTTGAAAAGGCTTACAAATAGAAAATCAGATTAAAACACGACAAAATGATTTTAACCAATGAAATGATAAGCTACAGAGTAAAGGTGAAAGATGATATAAAAGCAGGTTATCTCCAATAGGACACAAAATTACAGCCATCAAAAAAAAAATTTAAATCATCAGGAGGCAGCAATTAAAATTCTGAGCATTAAAGCAAGAGCACTACACTACTCAGCACTAGACCGTAATTAACAGAATGGACAAATAACATTTTCATATAGTGCCTAAAACACAACAAACAAAAGCACTAGATTATGACAAGTGGTGTTGGGGGGCGGGGTTGGTCAAATGCCAGAAGTTACAGGTAAAGGGGAGAAATACTGCTGAGAAAGGGAGAAAGGGTTCAGAAAAATATTTTTCTTTTGGCTGTGGTAGGTGTGAAGAGGGCTGGTTATTATTTGACATGCCTGTTAGTGGCTGGGTTGGTGAGCTACAATTAGTTGGAAACGTAAAAGCTGTATAGCTGTATTGGCGGGAAGTTTTTAACAGCTGAGATGAGCGACCTGTATAAAGAAGCAGCCGAGGAAACTGGTTTAGAGACAAAAAAACTCTGGTTTCATAGGTTATGCACGTGGTGATTGGAAATCAGGCCTTTCTCTTGGGCACCATGGATTGTGAAATACCCTCTCCAGAAATGCTCCCTTGCTGCCAGCTTTACTAACCTAAGTTGTAGCATTTTTATTCACCTGAGTTTCTGATGGATGATGACCTGTTCTCTTAACTGCTTCTGCTATTTTAATTGTTGCTGTTATTACTGTCTCAATTTGTTCAGGTTTATAGTCGCTGATTTTTTATTTATTTTTGCATTTTTTATTTATTTTGCATTGATGTTTTAAACTATTTTAAACTAATATTTTGAAGTTGTTTTTAATTGAATTGTATTGGATTGAGATTGATGTAACCTGTTCTGAGCCTGCTTGTGGGGAGGGCGGGATATAAATTTAAATAAATAAATGATATTGGGTGTTTTTAAGTATTTTTCAATCATTGGCTTTCTTGAATTTTTTAAAACCAAAAGGTGGGATCTAAATACTTGCAGTGAACAGCTAACTGGGAAAACTTGAACCACCAGCCATATGAAATACCTAATGTGGTTAAAGGGATATGCTATCTACTGCCAGTATATATACCTTCTAGATCAGAGGTGTCGAACTCATTTGTTATGAGTATGCCAGATAGCAGAAATGTAAACTTTATAAAGGACACAAACACAAAGATTTTTTTTAACTTAAAATAAAAACATGCTTAGAACATTAGCACTCTTGCAATATTTTGTTTATTTACCAGTATCTGATAACTGACACCTCTTGTTCTGAATTATTGCATCAAAAGGTCTATGTTGTTGCAATCTTGAGTATGCTGTTCAGGTGTGTATCTGTAAGCTGCAAACCTACTTTTGATTTATTGACATTCACCACAGAAATCTCATGCTCCAAGTTCTGAATCTTGGACCCCGGGGGAAATATGAAATGGCTGAGCAATTGAGAGAGTCTGGCGAAGCAAGCTATTATGCAGCAGCAGTAGCAACAGACCTGGAAGCAGGAGATGGCCAGTTCCACTGTGAGCCTGATAGAAGCCCTCCGGGGGCCTCATCCGGCCCCTGGGTCGCATGTTTGACACCCATGTTCTAGATGAGCGCTCTGAATAACTCAGAGCTCAGAAATACAATTGTATCTCACTGATTGTCATCAAAGGCTTGGATCAAAAGCTCCCATCAGACAAGTGGAAGACACGTCTCATGTTGGCGTAGGGGTGCATTCATACTTTGTGCCCTGCCTCACCTCGCTCAACACCTGCTCTGAATTGTGACCCTATGAGATAGGTTAGGAAGAGAGAGAATTACCCATTGCTCTCCATGGTATCAACAGTCTCAACAGTCTTTATCATGCAAGACTGTGGTAGCAGAAGTGTGTCCTGGAACAAGCTTTGTTACAAAAGGCAAAAATTAAATACCTAGGTTTTGGTAAAAACTGGATAGATAATCCTTAGGCTTCTTTCTAATTGTACAGTTCACAATTCCATAATGTGCCTATTTAAATTCTGTTTTTTAAACTATCACCATAGCGTAAATGGGCTGCAGGGTATGGAGCTGGCAGCCTCTGTCTTCACACTGTTCCTTCTAAGAGATGTGAGCTTTTGAACAGGTTTCTTGTGGTCTTTTGGTTGTAAATTGCTTTTATGGGTTTCTTCTGTCTTTTATGTTATTAAACCATGTTTAAGGGATAGAATCTGATCTGTAAACTTACATATGAATAAGTGGTTCTTGTTGATTTCTAATGTTTATAGCAATTAGAAGAGAAAAGTGAAGATGAAGAAGACAAAGAGTGTTTGAAGCAAGCAATTACAGCCCTGCTTAATCTTCAGAGTAGTATGGAAAGGACATGTTCGAAAAGTCTTGCAAAAAGAAGGCTTAGGTAAACAAACTTCCATTTTTTTTCCTCCTGCTTTTAGCTCTGAGTTGCCGTGTTGAATAAATTGAGGCTTTCCAGTTTCCTTTTTCAGTAAACAATGAACAAAGTAGTTTGTGGTAAGCCTATTTTTTCAGAGGAAGTGACATTAAAACACAGATAGCTATTGTTTTAAACCCTTTCTATGTGTATGTGTCCCTGCATACTTCTAGTGAAAGCATCTTGAGAAGTCACTGGTAAGCTGAAGGAAAAATATATTTTCACTGGCTGTTACAGAAACTAAACTTTCCTGTAGAGTAACTTAAAATGCATACGTTTTCATAAGAACTTTTAATACAGTCAGTATTGTGGTGTCAGTTTTTTATATTTTTTCAAATGTTTACAGTGTCTATTGAGTAGTATGACTAGCAGCCAGTTAATTACAGTGCAAAGTTTGTTGGCTGACTGAAATTCTGTATTTTTTAAATTAAGTATAACCATTTGGGATTCTGAAAATTTGTATTTTGTTTAATGCAATTTAACCTTTAGGATTCTTGTAATTTCTGTTGTTTAGATTACATCAGGTACTCCTTTAGAAATTACCAGAATAAACATTGTAGTTACCGTGCTTTTTTTTGCTTGTAGGTATATTTATTACAGTATGAACTAATGTATTTTTGCCCTTTTCCAAAGTGAATCTGCATGCCGGTTTTATAGTCAGCAAATGAAGGGGAAGCAACTAGCAATCAAGAAAATGAATGAAATCCAGAAGAACATTGATGGCTGGGAGGGTAAAGACATTGGACAGTGCTGCAATGAATTTATAATGGAGGGGACTCTCACACGTGTCGGTGCAAAACATGAGAGACATATATTTCTCTTTGATGGTCTAATGATTTGTTGTAAGTCAAATCATGGTCAACCAAGACTGCCTGGCGCTAGTAATGCAGAATATCGTCTGAAAGAAAAGTTTTTCATGCGAAAGGTACAGATCAATGATAAAGATGACACTAATGAGTACAAGCATGCCTTTGAAATCATTTTAAAAGATGAGAACAGTGTTATTTTTGCTGCTAAATCGGCTGAAGAGAAAAACAACTGGATGGCAGCCTTGATCTCTTTACAATACAGAAGCACTCTGGAGCGCATGTTAGATGCAACAATGTTACAGGAAGAGAAGGAAGAGCAGATGAGGTTTCCGAGCCCTGAGCTTTATAGGTTCGCAGAACCTGATTCTGAAGAGAATATTGTTTTTGAAGAGAACATGCAGCCCAAATCTGGAATTCCTATTATCAAGGCAGGAACTGTTGTTAAACTGATTGAGAGACTTACATACCACATGTATGCAGGTAAGGAATTTTTCGTGATCTTTAAAATGTCTTTGCTACCTTTCTTTTATTTTCAAAATTAATTTTGTTTTGTTTGTTCCATATACCCAGAGAAGTAAAATGGTATAGGTGTAGAGATATGAAGTTTGCAGAAATTTTGAAGCCATAGGTGGGGGAAGGGGGGGATTTGGGGTGAAATTAAAATATATGTAACTCTTTCTTATCACTTCTCTAAATTTAATGACATAGAATGGATCAGTTGTAATTTAGTTAGTATATAACAATATACTATTTGGCAAATTTTCAGAATTAAACTTTTGTTTAATTGTCTTAGTTTTCTTTAAGAAAAAGTGCAGTATATACCCAACACTTGAGAGAGAGTTGCAAACTTCTGCACCCTATGTTACCTTAGCACCTATATCTTAATGTTTGCCATCTGAGAAGTAGGAAGAAATAAAAAATTAAGGTAGAAAGTAAGATCTGTAATAAACAAAAGAAAGTATGCTGTTTGATCAGAAACAATCTCATACAGTCACAATATGTAGGACTACCTGCATATTTGGATATCAAGGTAAACGTGGTAATCATGCCAACTGTTGAACTCCTCAATAATGTTTTATTTATTTATTTTTGAGACTTATATCTTGCCCTACCCCGCAAGCAGGCTCAGAGCAACTCACAACATATAATCCAACAGTAATATCATACATTAAGAAATAAAACTGTGTTAAAACATTAGTTCAGACAATTAAAATTTAGTCAACTAAATTCAGTATCTACTAACAGCACAGTGAATAATTTCTTCTTTCCTTGACAGCTGGCCTCATGCCAGGGAGAGTGAGTGAGTTCAACATAAACAGCTCGCTTGAGCAGGGGAGGCTGATATTATTTGACATCCAGCGCCTAAACCAAAGGCCTGGTGGAACAGCTCCATTTTGCAGACCCTGTGGAATTGCAATAAATCCCTCAGGGCCCTGATCTCAGTCGGGAGCATGTTCTACCAGGTAGGAAAAAGCCCTGGTCCTGGTCAAGGTAAGGCCAAGGATTGCCAAGCGGTGTTGGTCTGAAGAGCGTACAGCTCTCCAGGGCACATATGGGGAGAGATGGTCCTGCAGATATTCTGGTCCCTGGCCGCACAAAGCCTTAAAGGTTAAAGGTTAATTATTAGGGCTTATCATCAATGTATATACCATTTCCCAAGTGTGCCCCCTGTCTGCGGATCAGAGCCATATTACTCAAAGCAGGTTTTTCTGCAAAGTTGGGTGACCCACAACTCACAGGTTGCCACCCAAGACAGGAGTGATTCTTGAAAAAGCATTTGTTGAAATGGAGAGAAAATCTGTAGAATTGCAATTGGAAGTTTCTTTTAACCTGTGAGGTGGAGAGAATATATGGATCCACCTGTTCAGAGTTGGTAGTTGGAAATGATTGTATGATTTATTCATATGTTGGGAAAACATGGAATTTTGGATACTATTGTACCTTATTACTGTGTGTTTGTGATATTAGTGATATTTAAAGAGTTTTGTATACTGTATTGATTTCTTACTGCATGTTGTGTGATATTACTGAAACTCAATAGTTTTGTGTATTACACTTAAAAGCACTGCACTGGCTGCCTATAGCGTACCAGATAAAGTTCAAGGTGCTGGTGCTCACCTATAAAGCCCTATATGGCCGAGGACCTACACTACGATCAGGATCCCAAAGCCGGCTGGTCCTGCCAGGGCCGAAAGAGGCGCGGTTGGCAACAACACGGGCCAGGGCCTTTTCAGTGGCGGCCCCGTACTGGTGGAACAAGCTCCCGGAGAACGTCAGGGCCCTGCGGGATCTGATGCAATTCCGCAGGGCCTGTAAAACGGAGCTCTTCCACCAGGCTTTTAAGTAGGGGCCGCCTAAGGTGAACATCTTAGCCCTGGCCCGGATAATGCCACTGGCCCTGATAACGTGCCCTGATAACGTGATCTGATAACGCGCACATAAGGATCATATGTGAGTGCTGCCTTGATCCACCCGGGTGAAAAATTTGTAATGCCGCCGATTTTATGATAGAATATGTAACTGTTAAGTATTTTTTAACTGAGTGGATTATTTTATGTTGTGAGCCGCCCTGAGCCCACCTTGGTGGGGAGGGCGGGATATAAATCTTAAGAAATAAATAAATAAATAAATAAAATTAATTCTATGACATTGTTTACAATATATATAGCCAGATTTTACATGGTATGGTTTTGTTATTGTTGAGCCCTAAATGTAAACAAAAGGCTTATATTATAATTGCAGTTACAAGAACAATCTAGTGCTAAGAATAAAAGTGATTGTTTTTCTTTTTTAAATAGTACTTGCTCATAAATAAATGGGCGGGAACAGGAAGTTAGTTTTCAGCAGGAAGACTTCTCCTCTGAAGTACTTTTTTTCATGAGCCATCTGTTCTGATTTGGCTGAGTTATAAACATCTGAAAACAACTGCATAAACAGAGTTTTGGTCCAGGCAGTTAGTAGGCTTAGAAGTTGTTGCAGGTGCTTAGCAGAGAGGAATGGCCATTATGTGTGCCTAAACTCATGTAAGCTCCATTTCACATGTCCTGTGCCACAAATCCTATGAATTAAGAATCTTCTACAAGATACTTCTGGCTACAGCACGAAAATGCATTTATGGTGGGTGCTTTGAACAAATGGACTGTATCAAGAAATTCTTGAGATAAACACAAAAGGAACTTATTTCTCCTTTTGAACATGTAAAGTTTTGCATGTTGCAGAATGTAAAGGTGGTAGAACATGTTATGGTGTATCAAACAATGTGAATTACAAATCTTCTGATACTTAGTACTCTCATAAGCATTTGAAGAGCAGTGAGAAATTAAAGCTTAGTTGCGGTCACATGAGCAAGCTGAAGCGGGGGGAGAGAGGCTGTTTCCTCCGGCATAAGTTGCCCTGTGGTTGCGCGATCATATGGACTCTTGTAGATGTGGGCACAGCTCGCCACTGCGTGATCAGATGCAACCACGGATGAGTCAGGTGGAGGGTTTTGCCATTTGTTTCCAATGCGCTTACACAAGGAATCGAGGAATCACACCTTCGCACAGAGGTCTCCCTATGGAGTGTGTGAGGGTGTGCATTGATGCGCATACCGCGAAGGGGGGGGGACAACGGCATGGAATTGGGATAGCCTGATCAGACTATCCTGACGCCATGGAAGTGCGTTGGGATGATCAGACACAGGAAAGTCCGTCTGTGGCCTATAGCAACCCGTTTGCTACTGGACTTTCCGAGGTGTTTCTTAACTCCGCTTCTGCAGTGAAGCAAAACAGGTTGCCGACAGCTGCGGGGCGCTTCCCAGATGTTGTTGTCTGATCACGCTCCTTTAATCCTCCCAGCATTCACTCCTATGTCGGGGCGAATTGTGTGTGTGATCACAACTCCTGATACATACACATGGGAGAAACAGATGCAGAAAGTCTTAAATGATAGAATAGATTGCATCACTTCAGACTGCAGGTAGGCATCTCCATCTTCAAATGCTCCCACACATTAACTACAACTTGCAAGTCAAAAACTAGTGCAGCCAGAGAAAGATTCTACTTCCTCTCTTTGCTTGCTGTGCTCACTTTCTATTTGCAGGGCATTTTTAACATTTTAGCCACCCTGAGCCCACTGTTGGCAGGGAGGGCAGGATATAAATCCCATTAAATAAATAAATAAATAAATAACATATGAATATCCCCACATGGGATCCATCATTATACTCCACCTGTACTCTGAAGCAATGAAGTCCATTCTGCCAACTCATTCCCCACATGTATCAACCTCCTGCTCTGGATTTAGATTCATTACTTATAGGAACCAGTAAGCATAGTCTCTTCTTGCAGAGAAGATATAATGCACCTTCTTGATTCATTCCATCTGATGTTCCACGGTGCTTTTGATCACCTATATTTACACTAACTGCAATTAAATTAGCAAGGGCTTTCAGAATAGCCAGTTCCTGATGGTGCAAAATTGGCCAGTTAAATTGATGAGATTATATTTTACTGGGGCAGTGTAAGGACAGTGTTTCAACAGAACTTTCATCTTTCCAAAATAGTCTCTCTTAAGGTTTTATATGGCATACAAGTGCCTTTCGCTTTCCTGATTTGTTGCTTCCAGTTTTGAAAAAGCTTGCAACTTTTTGTCTTGCAGGTCTGTGCTATTCTATTTATAGACCTCTGATACACTGAATGCTTTTGCGTCAGCACAGTGTCCATTTCCTTTCTTAAGGCATTCAGGAATGATTATTTATGTTTTTAGCTGTTGTTCTTTAGGCTTTTAAAATGGCTGTATTGAAGAGAGATTTATCACATAGACAGACATCCTGACCAACTTTGTGTATATTTTTAACCCAGCTCTTGGGCTATTTGAAATGATTTGTAGAAAAAAAAGCCAGGGGAGAATAAATTATTGTATGATAACATCAAAATAAATGATTTGTAGAAAGATGTACTTTTATATCTGAATAAGCATGCTGGATGATATTTGCACATACATTGTTTTAACACCAGTGCAGAGGCAACAGCAGCAAATCACAGCTGTGATTAAGGGATCAGAAATATGGTGTGGGACTGTGTACATGTTCACCAGCCCTTCCCTTCCCTTGTTGGGTTAGAATAGCAGCTAACCATGATTAACGCTAGTGCATGCTTAGTGAACCACAATTAAGAATGGAGAAGTGAAGTTTATTTATTTTACTTTATTTGTATTCTGCCTTTCTTGCTGAGACTCAAAGCAAGGTGAGGAGATAGAGAATGTAGTACACAAGGCCTGTTTTTCACATAGGCGGGATGACTTTGCAGGGAAGGTCCTGATTTTAGGACATAATAAGTACTCCTTAGGAGGCAGTGCCTTTTGAACTATATTTCTACCTTATTTAGCGAGGATATTACTTGGAGCTTTGCAAAGGAGATAAGAAATGCAAACTAAAGCTGAGAAAAGTAGATAAACTACTTCTGCTTTCTCATTTATGCCTTGCTTGGCCAGAAATTGGTATCCTTTTCCTACCCCACATCTTGTTCCCTCTTCAGGGTCACAGCTGTGGAACAGTCACTACTCAAGTGCATTTTCCGTGTTATGGAGCATTGCTGCCACATGGGGGGAGGAACATGATAGCTGAATTCATCCCTACACAAGATACCAGGTGGCGGAGAGCCATCCAAAGCATTAAGACTCTGCTCTCCAACTTGGGGACCCTGTGGCTCGAAAAAATGTGGTCCCTACTAGTGAATGTGTCAGTTGAAATGAGAGGAAAAATACACTCCAGAATATCCTGGTGATCACTGTCTTATCTTTTGGCTTGTCATAGCAGCTTCTGGACCTGCATTTCTCTCAATAAATGTGAATAACTTCACTGTCTAAAGACCGGGGAGGGGGGGGCATTTAAATCAGAGCATCTCACCTCTGTGCCATTTGTCCTGGAGTGTGTGTGTGTATTAAGTGCCATCAAGTCACTTCTGACTTATGGTGACCCTATGAATTAATGATCTCCAGAACATTCTACCACCAACAGCCTTGCTCAGGTCTTGAAAACTGAGGGCCATGGATTCCTTGATTGAATCAATCCATCTCATATTGGGTCTTCCTCTTTTCTTGCTGCCTTCAGCTTCTCCTAGCATTATTTTTTTCCAGTAACTTTTGTCATAATGTGACCAAAGTATGATAGCCTTAGTTTAGTCATTTTAACTTCCAGGGAGAGTTCAGGCTTGATTTGATCTAGAACCTACTTATTTGTCTTTTTGGTGGTCCATGATATACATAAAACTCTCCTCCAATATCACATTTCAGATGAATCAACTTTCATTGTTCAGCTTTCACACCCATACACCCACCTGGGGAATGGGTATCTCTAGTTCAACAGTTTGTTTTGGCCCCCAATCTCCTGCCCATCTTGATCTTGTCTTTGGGGTCTAAGCTATGTGAAAGCAGTGGTCTGCTACTCCCCTAAGACCTGTTTATCCACGAGCCTGGATCATAGTGGACAAATTAGATTTTCAAGGATAAATAGAAAAAGAGGAAGAATTGGTTCTCCTGGAAGAAATCACTATCTCCAAAGCACCAGACTCTTCCTTCAGACAAGGTCAATATTCTTGTGCCCCTGCTGACTTGCAAAATCTGTTCCTCCATCTCATCATGTTTTTGAGCTCTTCACTGTCTCTGTGAGCTTTATCAGGTGCTGGTTTCTAGCTGGAGCCTCTTTGCTTTGAGCTAATGTGCTGACCATGCTTCTCGGAACTTCTGGACAGTTCATGTTAATCTGGGGGACTCTTTGTTGTCTCTCCCTTTCTGGTCAGCTATGCCCTCGTTATGCAGATAGAAGCTCATGCATTATCATCCAGGTTAGTTACTAGTCACAGCATCAGACTCCATCATTATATGTAGTAGATACCAGGTGTTAGGCTAGCCTGGTTCTCGTGACTGTGCTTCTTGCTCAGTAGTGGCTCTTTGGTAATCCCACACTAAGCTGCTCCTGTTGATACAAGGAGTAGAAAAAAGGGCAGTTGAAATGTTGTACATGTTTTTGTCCCTTGCACAGATTCTTGAAACCAGAACCCAGTGTGTTAGCAATGGGAAGTAAGTTGCCACTCTGAGTTCTCCTTTTCCTGTTCAGAGTCCATTATGATGGAAGCTTCAATCCTTACCAAAGAGTGAGAGCTGAATTCTTTCGTCAGTGTTTATGCAATCATTCTGAAGCTATTTTAAAGATTTTAATTCCCTCATATTTGTCCAGTAGCACCTTAGAGACCAACAAGGTTTTGGGGGTATAAGCTTTCAAGAGTCAAAGCTGCCTTCGTCACATATGAGGTGGAATGGAGATCTCTGAGTCCTTTTATCCTAGTCAGAAGGTGGAAGGGGTGTTGCAAAGAAGGAACTCAGGATGCAAAGGGACAATGTTCATGGGGGCAGAAAATTAGTATATGTAGTGGGATAAGAATCCTATATCTCTGTTCAGCCCTGGAGAGTTCATTGTTCTCAACTTGTGAATGAACGTAAATTCAACAATCTCATGTTGTAATCTCTACTTGAAGTTTCTCTGTTTAAGGACTGCCACTCTTAGGTCAGCAGTGGAATGATCTGGAAGAGTAAAATGTTCCCCCACTGCTTTTTGAGTGTTGTGGGTTTTTTATGTTCAATTTATGCCCATTTATGCTTTTGCGTAGGGACCAACCTGTTTGTTGGGTGTAGAAAGTGGAAGGGTATTGCTGACATTCAATAGCATACATTATGTTGAAGATGAACAAGTGAATGAACCTGAGATGGTATGGTTGGTGTTGTTAGGTCTGGTGACTGTGTTGTCACGGTGAGTATGGGGAAAGAGCTTGGTTTGTTGCAGGCCCTGGTCCCAGACTCCATGTTCATGTTAGGAAGGGCATTGTTGTGGGTGAGAAGTTGTTTAAGGTTAGGAGGCTGTCTGTGGACTAGAAAAGGTTTCAGTAAATCTCAGAGTAAAGAGGGGTGTTAATGGGTGGAAGCTGAGGAAGTAGTGCTCCACATCAGCCATGAAAATGTTGCGTATTATGGTTTTGCCATTGATCTGAAGGAATAAATCCTCACCAAATCTGAAGTAGCTGCAAGTGAGGAACAAACTAGCAGAGCTTGGTAGCCAAGTCAGCCATGGTGTTGTCAGAGATGGTGTTCCTAATAGCATGGAGTCCATCTTTGTGGTGGGTGTTGATGTACAGAGACTCAAAATCCATGGTGACCAAAATCCTGGAAGATTGTTAACAGGTTGTATTTTTCTCAGGAAGTCTGTGATGTCTCACACATAACTGGGGGCACTGATGGCATAGGGTCTGAGAACAGACTCCATGTAACCAGAGACCCCTATAGTGATGGTGCCTGTGCCTGAGACAATAGGACGTCCTGGGCTGCTGGGCTTGTGTATTTTGGGCAGCAGATAGAAAATGCTTGGTCAGGGTTCTTGTGGTGTCTCCATATAGGTCTGTTCCTTTATTCCTGTATGTTTGTACCTCTTTCATAATTCTGTTTAGTTATTTTTGGTAATCCTGAGTGGGGTTTGAGAATAGTAGTTTGTAGAAAGTTGCCTTTCAGGTTCCTGAATGTAGTCTGATTTGTCCATGATGACAACTCCTCCTCCTTTGTCAGTGTCTTTAATAATGGTGTTGTAACCCCACTGGTGATCACATGCAACTTTCAGCTCAAACTGGTTCAAGGCACCATTAACAACCTACAGTCTATGCTGGGCAATGGCACTTCTCTTTCACATGGATTGGGAGGCAAACCTTTTCTTGATCACAGACAGCCTCCCAATCTTAAACAACTTCTCATCCACAACTCTACCCTTCCTAACATGGACACAGAAAGGATAGGAAATTAGTGTTCATCTCCTATTTGAGCATATTTCTCATTCCTACCCTGCTCTCTTAACTGTGTTAAATCTAGTTGGAACCTTGCTGGGAACTACAGAAAGTTTCTGTCATCTCAGGTTTATTAGCCCAGCCTACCCAGACTTGGAGGTAAATGCCCTTCTGCCTACAAGAAAAACAAACCACCATTTTCTTTTCCTGATCCTTATCCATGTTACATCTGCACCAGTCCCCAGTGTTTAGAAATGTAAACTTAACACTGAAGTTTAGGGTCTATTGATGTCTTCTGTGTAATTAAAATAATGTATTGAAATATCCAATTTCCTATCCTAGATCCCAACTTTGTTCGAACATTTCTTACAACATACAGATCTTTTTGTAAACCTCAGGAATTATTGAGTCTCCTGATAGAAAGGTAAGAGGAATGTGAAATACTGTTTGTAATGTTCTTTCCTTCCATCACATAAGCTTTTGAACATTTATGTTATCATTTTGAAGGTTATTTACAACAAAATTACATTTAAAAATTTTTTACACATAAAGTTGTAGAGGTTTGCACTGTTGTAAAAAATCAGAAAGGAAATACATTTATTTTTCTACCCAAACTGATTAAGTTTTCCACTCCCACATATGTAGTGAGAGAATATGATTGGTCAGTTTAAAATTGTTCTTCAGAAAAGTTATTTGGTTATATAGCATGATCACTAAATTCAGCTGAATGCACTAGAGCTGTGGTACTCTCCCTGTGGTTCCAGATTACGTGTGGCTCTTTCACATGCCACCTCCAACTCTCCTATATTTGATTTCTGCATATTTGCTTTCTACTTCTGATGGTATGCTCAGAAGACAATGCGCGCATCAAGTAAATTAGTGGAATTTAGTTTAATTACAGTGAAAATTAATTTGGTGGTATTTATACTGATATATTACTGTCCATAACTATTGGTTGTGTGTGTTTGATGGGCTGGTGTTCAGTGTATTCAGTAGTGGCTCTTTTGGTTGATGGTAATTGCAGGTGTGACTCTCTGCAAGCCACAGAGTGAGTACAGCTGCTGTAGTGTACATTTTAATTACGATTCTGTAGTGTAGGTTTTCCCAAATATTTGGGGTTCTCTTTTTACCCCCAAATCTGCAAAAATTTTGGAAAGCCAAAAATCTTTGTGCAGATTTGAATTTAGCAGCATTAAAGAAAAACCTAAATGTAAATATACTTAACAACTCATTAAAATACTTCCAAATTTGGGAGGAAGAGCCTGAACGCCCCCATTTTTGTGTATATCTAGGTAAACAAGGTATCAGTCTTTGGCTGTATTTAATGGATGTAAAGTAGCTTGTTTATACACACACACTACTCTGCATTCTGTACAATTTCAATGTGTCCATGAAATAGATTTCTACCCCTTTCCACTGCAACTTTACCACCTCATCCCGAGTAAAGCTGCTGCTGAGAATTGCTGAGAGAGCAGGGTGGAGGGCTAGAGCAAGAATTAACAGAAATCTCGTGTGAGTACTTACTCTCTGGAAGAACTCATGCCACTGGGGGTTGTTTCCACTGATTTCCCCTCTAGCAAACTGCAGCTCTCTGCATTGCAACTCATTCTGTTCTCAAGGTGCCTCCTGTCCTCAGGGGTAGCTTATATGGTTGAACTTGTAGTGGGAAGGGGGGAAAGGGAAGCATCTGTTCCAGGAATTCATTCCAGTCATGAAGTTCAGATACCATATTTAATGTACAAAATATGCAGAGTATCAACAGCAGATGCCTGTGTGATTGCAAGAAGATATTCAAGTACCTACTTGTAAAGTATTTTGTTTCTTAAAAAACATTTGTATGGTGCCTTCCACCCAAGGGCACTGAATATCAAAACACCAAAACATTAAAAACATTAAAACAGTATTTAAAATAAAAAATACATAAAACATTTAAACAATTCACTGAAAACATATAAAGGTACAGCACAAATAATACAGCCAGGGAGGATGGCCAGTATGTGAAACAAATAAAACAGTCTTAACCCACTGGCAGAATTTGGCAGACAATGATAGAGGGAGATGGATAAATATGCCTGAGGATGGAGTTCCAAAGTTTCAGGGCCTCTGCAGAATACCAGAGCAGAGGGATAGGTTCATGTGGGAGATGGCCATCCTTCAGATATGTGGGTCCCAAGCAGTGTTCCCTCTAAGCTGAGTTAGTGTGAGCTAGCTCACAGTTTTTTAGCCTCCGGCTCTCACCATTTTGTCTTCGCTCAGGAAGAATGGCTCCAGAGCAAACTAATTTATGTGGTAGCCAAATCACTTGCTCACAGCTTTAATACCAGTAGCTCACAAAGTAGAATTTTTGCTCACAAGACTCCATAGCTTAGAGGGAGCATTGGTCCCAAGCAATATAAGGCTTTAAAGGTCAATACCAGCACCTTGAATTGAACCCAGAAGCAAACTGGAGCCAATGCAGATGGAACAAGACTGGAGTTATATGGTCCTTACGACACACTCCAGTAAGCATTCTTACTGCAACATACTGTACCGATGATAGATCACATTGCAGTAATCATATCTAGGGCATACACCTCAGTAACAAGATCTTTCCTATGCAGGAAGGGCCAAAGCTGGTGAAAGACACCACTGTAACTTGTCTGCCTGGGTCCATCAGCCCACCCAAGCTACAAACCTGCTGCTTTAGGGAGCGTGCAGTGCCATCCAGAACAGGAAGTATCTCAATTCCTAGGTCAAACCTTCCCCCCCACCATAGCTCCTTGGTTTTGTTGGGATTCCTTCAATGTACTAGCCCTCATCCATCTCCAAACTGCCTCCCGGCTCCTTGAAACAAGATAGAGCTGAGTATGTATCTGCATATTAGAGGCAACTCAGCTCAGTACACCAGATGACCTCTCCCAGTAGCTTTATGTAGACGTTGAAAATCATGGGAGATGAGATAGAACTTTGCAGGATCCCAGAGGTCAAGGGATGGAGCAGCACCACACTCTGAAACCTGCCTTTAAAGTAGGACTGAAACCACTGCAGAACAGTGCCAACACCCAGTCCCAACCCCCGAAAGGCAATCCAGAAGGATACCATGATTGATGGTATCAAAAGCCAGTAATAGGGCCAGAGGGCCAGGGGAATTTACAGGGCCTCACACTTCATGCATCTCCCAGCACAGGTCACCCACCCACCAGGACAACTAAGGCTTTTTCTGTCCGATGGCCAACCCTGAACCCAGAGTGAAATGGATCCAAACAATCCACTTCATTTAGTATTACTTAATTGTTTAGATCAGGGGTTACAAGTAGCTCATGAGAGTTTGCTGGCTGTGCAGACTAGCTTGTGCATCCTCTAGAAGATCTGCTCTATGGTGTGTTTTTTCCCATGCTGCTTAACTGATAGCTTTATTTCTGGTTTCTAGGACAGAACAAAATTTGGTAACATGCCAGAGAGAGGGAGTAGTTCAGTATTTTTCATTACTCAAAAGTGCATGTCATTAAAGAAAAGGCTGGCATCTCCTGGTTTAAACCAATCTCGTTTTTATCGTTTAGCTAATATAGTTTAGCAAATATTTTTCTCAGTAGTTGAAATTGTAGTTTTGTTTCATTGCTGATTGTTTTGTTGTTGCATATAGTTAACCTGATGGGAAAACACAGTTGTTCAGGCTGCACAGTTAGTCATCTAAATTTTAACTTTGCCCTACCCTGTGTTAGATTTGAAATTCCAGAACCTGAACCAACAGAAGCAGACCGCATAGCTATGGAGAATGGAGATCAACCTCTTAGTGCAGAGTTAAAAAGATTTAGAAAGGAGTATATACAACCAGTACAGTTGCGGTGAGTATTCTGTCTCTGTTCTCTTTCCAGGGTTTCTGCATAAGCAATCTATTGCAAAATGTAATGGACTTAATGTTTTTTAATGGCAGAATCATGAAGCATACCAACCTTTAGAGTCACCAACTAGGATCTAAAAGGCTTTGCCTAATATTCTGTAGTTATCGGAGACCCTTCCTACTGTAGCTGATTATGTCTGCAAAAATCTGCTCCTGAAAGTTAGGAGATCCTCTAAAGGGGCAATTCATGTGGCATAAAGAGCTGCAGCTAGAAAAGAAAATTGGCTGCTGTGACCCACTTTCCACATGTGTGCAAGATGCTAGTTTTAGTACCTGAATCCTCATTCCCTGGGCTGTACTGGATTATTTTAGCAACCAAAATATCATGACAGTGGTTTTTATGATTGGTTATTCACAGATGAATTTAGGTGCAATTTTTTTATACTCTGGAGAAGGAAGTATATCAGTTTCAGAGGAAAGTATAGCTGTCCTTAGATAACCTAAATAATCTAGTCTGTGCATTATAAATAAATTACAGTTAATCGTTTCTCAGTGCGTTCTTCGCATTTTTCATAATGTTTCACTACAACATCTATGATTGCTTCCAGCTCTTACCATGTAAAGAAGATAAAGGCTGTCGAACTCCATTTTAGTTATGCTGTTCTTTTAAAGATACCTCTTTATCAAATTCAGCATTAGGAATGGGCATGGACTGGTTGACGAACAAAAGTTTGTCACTAATTTTGGCCAGTTTGGAGTTTGCAAACCGAGGTTTGTGAACTGATAAACCACAGTAAACTTCCCTGAAATTTGGGGGGCAGTTCGTGGTGGTTCATGGCCCTTCATGAAGAGCAAAACACTCTGTTCTTCATGAGAAACAGCTGAGGGGCTGGGTGCTCCCTGCCACTCAGCTGTTTGGTTTAAGTGACTCAGAGCTGAAACGTCTCAGCTGCAGGCTCCTTCTTGCAGCCTGATTAAAGGGGCTGAAATGTCACAGCTGCAGGTGCCCTGGTACAGCGAGCTCTCCCTGCCAGTTCAGTGGTCTTGGACTCTCCCGTGCAGCCCCTTTAAACTGGGCTGCATGAGGGAGCCCATAGGTGGGACAGTGAGGCGAGCTCTCCCCACCATATCTGTGGGCTCCCTTATTCAGAGCATTTATAGGGGCTACACCAGGGAGCCAGAGGCAGCTGAACCAGTGTGGAGAACCTCCGCACTGGCCCAGCAGTCTCAGGCTTGTTGGTGAAGCTTGTTTAAAGGAGCTATGCCAGGGAGCCAGCAGCTGCCTCTGGCTCCCTAGCATAGCCTCTTTAAATAGGCTGCGCCAGTCAGGAGAAAGGGGTACGGGAGTCTAGCAAGTCAAACTGGAGTTTTGACTAGGATGCTTGCAGCTTTCTGGTACCTCCCCAAGGAGTCAGTGCAGTCTTGTTTAATCTAGAAGCAGACTAGTTCTGCCATTATGGTAGGTACTGTCAAAAATATATTTAATAAGTGTTATTCTCATATTCTCAAAAGTTTATAATCTCTCTGTTAATGTTGTAGAGTATTAAATGTATGCCGACACTGGGTAGAGCATCACTTCTATGACTTTGAGAGAGATGTAGATCTTTTGCAACGATTGGAAGAGTTCATTGGAACTGTCAGAGGTATTTGATTACAGCAAATTTCTAATATTAGATCTGTTACTTTGTTTTCTTTTTAGCTTTTACAGTAAAATATCTGTTTTTATTTAGGTTTGTCAACTGCCTTGTGTATCCAGAGGTAATCAAAGCTCATATGGCATTAAAGAACAGTAAAACAATACAAAAGCAAGCTAAAACAATAGAATCAAAGTTTAAAAAGTACTGGTCTAGACAACCAGCACTGAACATAATATACCCTGAAGGAATCTGCAGTCCAGTCCAGTAAACTTCCACACTGAAGATACTAGAAAAACATGGTCTTCAGTTTAAGTTGAAGGCAGACATTATGTCACAGACATTTCAGTCTTACATGGTGTTTTTTATTTTTGAAGGCATTTAAAAAGAGAACATGCCATCTAGCTTAAACATCTGGCATATTGGTTTGAAATCTTGTGACATAGTGTTTCTGTGTGTGTTAGATCTGTGATCTGATCTCATGTAGAATATTGTGTGCAGTATCCCATCTCAAAGGGAATGAAAGAGTGTATGAAAAAGGCACCCAAAAGTATCAGAGGTTTGAAATAATTTGTTTGTAAAAGGAAGCATTTTTAAATATTGCCATGCATTCAGAGGTATCTGTATTTGCATATAAAAGGACAAGTAATATTATCTTCTGGGTGTGGAACAGCAGTCACTGGGTGTGTGTGGGGGGGAGGTATTTGTGAATTTCCTGCATTGTGCAGGGGGTTGGACTAGATGACCCTGGAGATCCCTTTCAGCTCTCTGATTCTGTGATTCTATATATGTATATTAATTCATAGTAATTAAGATTTAAATTATAAATGGGAGAATGTAAAGAGAATAAATAAAAGGGAGATTGTACCTGGGGTCTTATGAGGGACAGCATGACCCCAGAAGATATTCCTGTGTACATTTAATGTAGTACAAATATTTTGGCAAAATGTTGTGCTGCTATTGCTCTAAAAACAATAATTGAGTATACCATTCATTATGGTTCACTATACATGACACAGGGTTCACTGTATATGACAGTTCTGGAATAGTATACATTACCAGATGTCTTTTCAAATTATTTTACATTGAGGTGATAGTGCATGAGCTGAAAATCAGAGCTGAGGAACATTTTGGTAATATTAGCCAAAAGAGAAATTGAGCCTCTGATTTAATATTGTTTTTACAACATGGACACAGCTGAATGATCTGTGTTGTTAGAAGGTGTCTCCAACATACAGAATAGAACTATTTAAAGAGAAACTTCTTAGGAAAGAAGCAGAATGGATTATAGTGTATCAGCTCCAAAATCTGAAAAGGGCTGAAATGACCTTCTGTGCCTCTTCTATGACACACACACACATCTCTCTCTCTCTGCCTATCTCTCTGTCTGTCAGTCTGTATGTAGTTGAGGAGTTGGAGGCACTATGGAGCTCTACCAGACCTGAAACCCTGATACTTTGGCGGTATTTCCAGGACTTTAGATAGGTTTGCCTGGAATGAGATTCATAGGATCTTTATTAAGAGTTCAACTATTCAGACTATTCTGTTTTATCTGTATGTAAGTTTTAAATGGGCATATCCCTAGGATATATTCATGTTGAAGTAACAGCAGGGATCCTGGTTATAGGTCAAATGAAGGCCAGGTGTCCTCAGAGATAATGTATAAATACATCTTGTGGGCTTGGCTGTTTTTCATTTGTTTGAGGCTAGTTCAGAATTTAGCTTTGTTCAGCAAGTTTGTGAAGGACTTACATGAGCATACTTTTTAGAAATATTTTTGAGTTTTACAAGAGCTTTATTTTGTTAAGAACTTGCTTATTTTCTTAAGAACTTTTAAAAGTAGAGTTGCGTAGAGAGTTTGTTACGTGTTTTAGAAATGGTAAACATTGTAGTTTATGGTGCTAAGAATATTTAGTTGTATGGAATGGTACAATGTATATTTTGTATGCTTTGACCAATTTATTATCTCTCTTGAAAAGTTTCAGGGACAATAGTCTATGCAGTTATATGTATTTTTGAAATGTGTGCTGTTTCATTTCCTTATAGCTGATGTCCCCCCCCCCCCCTCCCCAGGTTAAGTTCCTTAAGGAGAGGATATGGAGGTTGGGGACTTTTAGTTTGCAAAAAAAGGCAAACATGATAGAAGTTTATAAAATTATGAAGGTTTGGAAGGCATTTCATTTCAAAATACTCCACCTAGGGTCATTCAAAGAAATGAAGTATTTTTTGGACAGACAGAAAGGATCACCCCCTCTCATATGATCAAGTTCACCAGTTAAGTTCTGCCTCACAAGCCCCACAATTCAGAGTTAAAATAGGTGGCAACCAGAGACCAGGCTTTTTCAGTAGTGGCACCCTTCCCCTTGAGGCCTGTCTGGTGCCTACGTTACTTTCTTTCAGGCACCAATTCAAAATGTTTCTGCTGCTTCCCTTCTCCTCTTCTTGTTACTCTGTATAGCTGCTGCTGTTGGAGAATTGGTCTTTCCCTGTGTGGTTGATTGTGATTAATCATTAATCTTCTGTGCAGTCCCACATGGGAACTGCACATGAGCAGGCCTGCCACGGAGAGGTTTTATAGCTAAAAGCCTCTAGGGGGCACTGTGCACTGGAGCTGGAAGAGATCGTTCCCGCCCAAACAGTCATGTGCTCTGGCGTTCCAGCACCCTCACCCTCAATTCCTTTTTCGCTGCTGAAGGAGGTTTAAGCTTTATTTCCTCCAGTTTGTTCTTCTTGTGAGTACATTTTGGGCCCTTTGGTCTCTTTCATTACCCCCCCCCCCCCATTTCTCTGGTGGCGGGTGGCTGTCTTCCTTCCTTTGCCAGTCATGAGGCTGAGGGATTTATTTAAAAAATGCACCCATTGTGGTGCCAAGATGACCCTGACAGAAGAACCCGATCTCTGCTTGGGTGTTTTCAGTTTTCATGTTTTCAGTTGCAAGGCCTGTCAGCATTTCACACCTAAGGCCAGAGGGACTGAGCTTCCAAGCTCAAGGCAGCCCTTTGGGAGAAGGCCTTCAAAACCACTGATCCTCTGTCAAATCCGTCTTCAGCTCCAGAGAAACCTTCCTAGCCTTCCTCTTCCAATTCTGCCATGTTAATTCCATCAATGTCCAATCAGAATCTCATTGAATCTGTTTGAGATGGTGGTCCCCACCGACTCAGAGACATTCCTCGGAGCCCCCAGCCAGGAGACCTAAATCTAAGCATACGGAGAGGCACAGATGGGAGTCTGCACATCACACTTCAATTCGAGTCTCAAATTCAACACTTGATCCACTAGAGGTCTTGCTTCCACCTAAAACACCATTTCCTAGACCTGGTTCACCTCCCAGCATCTCTCTCTGATGATGAGATCAAAGCAGAACAGAGGACTCTATCGGTTCTATATGTGTCTGAATCCCAGCTCAACAAACCAGTTCTGCGGTCCCAGTCTTTGGCTTCCATGCCCTGGCCTCCACATCCTTATCCTTACCTGATGTCACCCACATATTTAGCCAAGCAGGGTGACGGTTATGTGCCCAGAGCCAAAGCAGATCATTGTCAGTTCCTACCCTACCAATATAGAGTGTCTTCATATCCTCCATCAGCTACAATTTCCAGGAGACCTCTCTCCCCCATTCCAGTTTCAGGTACTGAGGAGGGTGAAGACAGAACATGGATCCGACATTGATTCAGACGCACCTTCAGACCCTAGACAGACCCTTCAGACCCTCAAGAGGACACAAATATAATACTGGTAGCCCCTTTCTGGCCTCATCAGATTTGGTTCTTATCCTTAATGGACATGGCTCAGGGTCAGTTTTTCCAATTCCCAAGCATACTAGACTTGGTGAGCCTTGGTCAAGTGCTACACCATGGCATCAGCCTCCTCAGCTTGACAGCGTGGAAGCTTCAGATCGAATTTTTGCAGGAGGTTAATGAGAACCTCCTACATTTGTCCACCAGAAAAGGTTACCATCTTAAATGAAAATGTTTTTCTGAATGGTGTAGAGATTTCTCTCCTGCTCAAGCACCTCTGGAGTCAATTTTTGGAATATTTACTCTCCATTAGATCTGGGAGGTTAGCCTGCTTCTCATTGAAGTCACATTTAGCGGCTATATCATGTTATCACCTGGGTTTAGAAGGCAAGTTGGCCTTCTCTCATCAACTGTCTAAAAGGTTTGTTTACTTTGTACCCACCACAGGACCCACTGGTGCCCCAATGGTCCCTTTCTGTGGTGCTGTCACAACTAATATTCAAGCCCTTTCAGCTCTTGGCTACTTTCCCAGTGGCTAATTTGTCTACAAAGGTCTGTTTTTTAGTGGGCATTACTTCCACCAGAAGGATCAGTGAGTTGGCTGTGTTGTGGGTGGACCCACTGTTCCTTAAAGTGATCCCCGAGAAGGTGGTTCTTAGGCCTAGCATTCAGTTCTTACCCAAGGTGGTGTCTAGGTTTCATCTCTCTCAAGAGAATATACTACCAGTGTTTTTCCCTTCGCCAGAATCAGAGAATGAGAGGTCCCTGCACATGTTGGATTTGAGAAGGCCTTTATTGTTTTATTTAAAAAGAACCCTGAGTTTCAGAAAAGATAAGGCACACTTTTTGTTTGTTTTGCAAGCCCTAATTAGGGTAAGAGGGCTTCATCACCGACCCTGTCTAGATGGATTGTGGCTACAATCAGGATGTGTTATGATCAGGCCAAACTTCCTTGTCCCTTGCGAGTATGGGCCCATTCCACCAGAGCGATAGTTTCCTCGGTTGCCTTTGCCGGAGATTTGCCAAGTGGCAATTTGTTCATCAGCAGGCATGTTCATTCATCACTATGCCCTGGATCTGCATGTGAGAAGAGAGGTACAAGTGAGCAAGGCCTTATGCAAGTGATGAGAGCATTTCCTGCTTGTTAGACTCCCTATGTCGGACTGCACAGAAGATTGATGATGAAAACAGTGTTGCACTTACCTGCAACTGTTGTTCATCAAGGATTTTCTGTGTAGGTACACATACCGTGCAGATTTTTAAATGAGTACTACTATTAGCATAAAGGCAATTACACTTGCAGAAATGGGCTACAGGATGCAATTCAGGGTGCTGACCAGATAACTCTGTTGCTTTATGCAGTGTATATGTTTTGCTCTTTGTTCCCATATGGAAATCTTATATATTTAATTTCTGGAACTTTTCTAGAGGCTAGGGAATTTTTTATTGTCATGTAGGATGCTGGAATTGTTTTTCTTTTCCTTCCTAGGTAAAGCTATGAAGAAGTGGGTTGAGTCAATCACTAAAATAATCCATAGGAAAAAACAAGCACAAGCTATTGGGCCAAGTCACAACATAACTTTTGAAAGCTCACCACCAACAATTGAATGGCATATAAGCAGGCCAGGACAAATTGAAACATTTGACCTCCTCACTTTACATCCAATAGAAATTGCTCGACAGCTCACTCTGCTTGAATCTGAACTTTACAGGTAATGCTTTTTCCTCTATGCTTACCTACACTTTGATAGATGAGCAGTCTGTTGTTCTGTTCTGATCCCTTTGCATACTATTCCTACTGGCAAGATAATTTTTGTTTGGGAGGATAAAAACCCTGAATAATGATGTCTGAAAATATGATTTGAGTATTTAATAATATATGTTCTGTATTAGGCACAGGTAATCAAAGTTACTGTTTCTCTAAGCCTGGGAGTTGTTGGTATTCATAATAAAATAAGACTGTTCATTGAGTCTTTTTTTAAGAATGTTATATACCACTGATGTTCTCTTAACTGGAATCCTGAATGACTGGTCAAAGTGGGATTGATTTACAACAGTTTGATATGAAATATAGCCTGATTTAATATTGTTGCCTGTTCATCTTTTGGAAATGTTGCCTGTTCACCTTTTGGATTTTTTGCTCACTTTGTAGAGCTGTGCAACCTTCAGAGCTTGTGGGAAGTGTATGGACAAAAGAAGATAAAGAAATTAATTCTCCTAACCTTCTTAAGATGATACGACACACTACTAATCTCACATTATGGCTTGAGAAGTAAGTTGTATAATTTCTGGGATTCAGTGATGTTCTTGATATTCTATTCACATGATTCCTGATATGCAACTAGGCAAAAGATTGGAATTTCAAAAGCTTAAAAATGGCAAGACCCATTTATTGTCACAGACTCTATTGTCTGAACTCCTAGAATTGAGATCAAATATATTCATTCAATTATGCAAAAATTTCATTCTCCTGTGAGTACAGTGTACTTTGTTTATTATTTTATTTTTATTCTGCCCTCCCCAAAGTGGGCTCAGGGCAGATCACAACAAAACAGAACTGGAGACTCATTACAATAAAACTACATTACATTAAAATCATTAAAACACTAGAATTCAAGAGGTAGCAGCAATTACTTATTATATGACTTCTGTTTCATAAACAAATAAGAACCTCAATGTTAATTTACACTCCCAGATCAACAAATACGTGAATGAAAATATTTAATTAGGAAAAAACAAACAAACCAAGTATGGCTTAAACAAATTCAAAGCTTTGGATTGGATCCACCAGATATTTCTGTAGACAGAAGGGATTTCTACATGGGGAGCACAGTTTCCCTGCTTCCCCTCTCCCACTACAGCCATAATGCCCCTGAAATGCTGCTCCTGGGGAAAGGAGATTACCCCCCGCCCCAGCATGGGAGTAGTCTAAGGTCTGAAGCACACATACCTCAAAGTGTGGAAATCCTCCATAGGATCCAAGCCTTAGTATGGAAATCATTTCATTGAAATAATACGCATAAAATGTAAAAACAATATAGTATGTTATTACCTTATAGTCTTTAAATTTGAGAGGGGGAACAAAGGCACTGAAAACTGTTCCAACTAACTATAGCAAAGCCAAAGTTCTGTGGTTGATATGCCATAGACATATTAATCCACTCATTTAGAATTTCCCTCTATTCCATGGAGGTTGCTGGGGCACTTAACTTTCATTGTTACTCTTTATAGCATTATTTGCATTTGGTGTTAGTTCCATATCAGATGGGTTATCACAGCATCCTTTCCACAATGTGAGAAGAGACATACAAATAAGAATTCAAGCATTGTTTTTGATTTGACTTGCACAGCCAGTCAAATGAATTCCATAACTTGATTATTTTTTGTGGTTTTACCCCCCCCCCAACTTACAGCCCAATAAAACATTCATGTACACAGTTTCTAAGTGTAATCATCTGAAGAACATCAGTCACAATTTTGAAACTGCCACTCTTGCCTAATGCACTGACAGTGGCATTGATTAATTGTTGTTAATTTTATAAAACAGTGTATCTTTAGAAAAATGGAAAATTATCCATAGAAAAATAAAGCACTGGGAAAATTTTGAGTTTACCCCATAGTTCGAATCATTGTTTGCACAACAACACAGTAAAATATTTTAAGTGTTCAAGTGTAATGTCTCCAGCTGTTAATTCAGGGGGGGAAATGCCTTAGTTTTTTCAGCCATTTTGGAAATTTTGAATAAAGAGACCCACGTTTCAAGAATTCTTTTTGATAAAAATCTTTGTTTGAATTATGGAACAAATAAAGTAAGAAACTCTCTTTTTTTGTACTCTTAGATGCATTGTAGAAACGGAGAATCTAGAAGAAAGAGTAATTGTAGTAAATCGGATAATTGAGATCTTGCAAGTTTTCCAAGAACTAAACAATTTTAATGGTGTACTTGAGGTTGTTAGCGCTATCAACTCTGCTCCTATTTACAGATTGGATCATACATTTGAAGTAAGTCAGATCATAGACATGGAGATTGCAATGGTTTAAGGTACTTGATGTAAAGATACCTGTTTTCTTAGCAGTATTCACTGAGTTAAGTTAAAACATTTATACCATATCAGTAAGAATGTTTCTTTTGCCCCACATTGTGGACGCAAAGCTACCATTGGCTTTTTGTACTCAGGTAAACATAATTATTTGTGTATCATGTTGCAATGAACAGGCTGCACACACACACACACTGAGCCTGTCTTGTAATATGAAATGCACAGTGTTAAGCAACTCTGGCCTTTTTTCTTTCCATGAAAAATTAAGTTTGAAGTGGTGCAAAGGGTAAATGATTCTTCAAACAGTATACATTTTCTGTATGGAAGGCACTTCAGTGTTAAGGGGGAAAATAAACCCGTAGGTATTGTGTCTGGCATTGGTAGCTAGCTAGTCAGAATTCGTAATAATAGAGAGAAAATTTTGCCATCACATAGAGCTTCAGAGCACCTCTAAAGCATGCTGTGTTGTCAAAAACTAATTCCTCTCAGAGCACCTTTGAAGTGCAATACAATATGGTCAAACCCTAGTGTTCTTTGTAAACTTGTGCTGTGCTTTGGAGCTCCTGTGAATGACTCCAAAGGTAGCATGGCTCCAGAGATGATCTTCTGGCTAAAAAAATCCTTTACTTGCTTTATCTTCAGCAAATCCCAAGCCGCCAGAAGAAGATTTTAGAAGAAGCTCATGAACTGAGTGAAGATCATCATAAGAAATACTTGGCAAAACTCAGGTCTATTAATCCTCCATGTGTGCCTTTCTTTGGTATGTTAGCATTATGCTCTATGAAACTGGTCACAGATATTAGCATTTGAATAAACAAGTTACAGATCAATCAGTAAAATTACTATTTATTTTTGGCTGTAAGAGCTAGAGGCATTGAAAGAAGGTCTTGGAAAAACGTTTTCCCTCTTCTGTGCTACACCCAGTCTTGCCATGTTTTGAAGAGAAAATTTGATGTTTTGCAGGTATATTCAGATTTTAGATTCTAAAGTAAAATTCAGTTTTTACCTTTTTTGGAAATGCGTGCTCATGATTTCCTGGTCAATAAGTGTGGAGAGTATTTGATGGTAGTATCAGCCTTGTAATTAAATCCAGTAGCGTTACCAGCTCACTTGCCTGTCATGACAGAACTGGTATCCTAAAAGGATCAGGTTCTGTAAAACTTTGCTGCCTGATTGCAAGGTAAGAATTCTTACTCATCACAGGTGACAAAGCAAGTGGTCATTCTGCAGTCATGTTCTATATAGCTCTTTTTATAAATTGCCATAGTGTATATTTAAGCTTTCCCACTATCTGTCTAGCTCAAATCTGGTTTGGCAGTTCACTGTTGAAACACCAAAACTGATTTATTTTGTGCATTTTTTAGGAATTTATTTAACCAATATCTTGAAAACAGAAGAAGGCAATCCTGAATTTCTAAAACGACACGGGAAAGAGCTCATCAATTTCAGCAAGCGGAGGAAAGTGGCTGAGATAACAGGGGAAATCCAACAGTACCAAAATCAACCATACTGCCTAAGAGTAGAAGCCGACATCAGGGTAGGAGAGATTCTATTTTTAATATTTCAGATAAACTTCCATGTTCATTTTTATTTTTTATTCCCTCCTCTCCACTTCCTCGCATAAGCTCAAGATGATGTGCATCGTTCCCTTCACCATTTTGTTCTCACAATAACAATATGAAGTTAGTTTGTCTGTGAGTGAGTAACTGGTTCAAGGTCACCCAGTGGAACTTCATGGAAGAGTAGGGATCTGAAATCTGGTTCCTTACCACTCTAAGCGCATAGGGGTGTAAAAAAAAGGGTATTTTTCTGAGTTGGATTACTTGGACCCCCAAAAATATAGGTATTCCCGAATATTCCTAAATCCCAATATTGGTATTGTATTGGGATTTGGGTAAATATTCAGGAAACCCGAATTTAGGAAACTCCATTGTACCCTGTAGGGACTGTCTTCATAGGGTATAATGGAGTTATGAAGGAATTTAAACTTTAAATGCCTTCAGAGTTCCCTAACAGCCTGTCCACATGGCTGGAAGCCAATTCATCAATCCCTTTTGCTTCCTCCCACTTCCAAGTGTGGAGGGGGAAGGATCGATGAATTGGCTTCTAGCCATGTCAGCTTAACAGTGGATGGGATCACCTGCCCTGCTGTTAGGTTTAAATGGCTAAATTTCCCAGTTCGTGCCCATCCCTAGTTCAGACGGCATTTAAAGAGACTCTTTAAATGCCTTCTAGCTATGCCCTGTATCGGCTTTTATTCAGGCATGGCTATTTCAGTAGCCAAATCTGATTTGGCTGAATAAGTATCTGGAAAACACCAGTAAGTTTTTTTCGGGTTTTTATTTGGCTTGGTATGTACTGAGAGTGTACCCTTAACCACACAGGCTCTGTGATTGTTGAAGGCTATTTAGAAATGTAGCTTTTTTCAGCAGAGTTATTGACTCAAATATATAGCATTTATGATAACTCCCAGATCTATAGCTTCCTTACCAGTTGTGTGCTGGATGTGATTTTTTTATTTTAGTAGTACTTTTTCAGACCGGCAGGTTGCTCATGAGGTAACAGGAGTACCAGTACTTAGTTGGCTGCTGCTATTTTTCATCCCTGAAGACCCAGAAAAATATCAGAAAAAGAATTACTCAAGGCTGTGTTCTTGTTGTTTGAAGTTTATTTCATAGGATTGTTTTCTACGCTGCTTACCTGATAGCCTCATTTCTGATGCACTTCCTAGTTTGTGTTCTGTTTCTAGGACAGAAGAAAACTTGATTACATGTGGAGCGGAGAGTAGCTCAGGATTTTTTTCATTACTTAGAAGTACCTCTGTTAGACTGTTCTGAATAGCCCTGGTTATCTTCTCATTCAATGGGTCAAAGCAGTCTTCTGTCCCCAGTTTTTATTATAAAATATCCTGTTGCTTATAGTCCTGAAGAAAGAATCCTGCACTGACATTGTTTTGTACAGGATATATGTACATATTTGTTGAAAACCATGAGCAATTGGCATGTAGAATATTTTGAGTACTAGTGTGTGTCTGCTGTGTTGGGTTTCTTTGGATCACTTAAGTTCTTCTGGCTGGATGCTGCATTGTTGCTCAAGAGTTTGCATTATTGGCTTGAACATCAGTTTGTTAATAATTCTAATATTTTGATTGCAGAGGTTTTTTGAAAATCTTAATCCAATGGGAAACACCATGGAAAAAGAATTTTCAGATTATCTATTCAACAAGTCCCTGGAAATAGAGCCACGCAATGTAAAGCCACCGCCAAGATTTGTGAGTATTCAAACTGTGTTCTTAACAAGTCTTTGCTATAAATTCTTCTTCTTCTATGGAATTCAGTTATGGAGCTGCACAAACTTGGTGGTTTTTAAAAAAAACAAAGTAATCTTACAGTGAAAATATTCAAACAAGTATTCATAAATATATCGATTTTTCCTTGCAGCAAAAAAAATACAACTATTCTCTGAAATCTCCGGGTGTTCGTCCTTCAAATCAAAGGCCAGGCACAATGAGGCACCCTACACCTCTGCAACAGGAGCCAAGAAAAATCAGTTACAGTCGTGTTCCAGAGAGTGAAACCGAGAGTGCCGCTTCTGCACCAAACTCTCCACGAACACCACTCACCCCACCTCCTCCTCCATCTTCCACTTCCAGCACTACTGATGTCTGCAGTGTGTTTGATTCTGATCCTTCAACCCCTTTTCATTCAAGTAAGTTAGGATTGATCCCCCTTAATGATTTAACCTATGTCATTTGTATTGTCTGTTTTTGATGGTCTGTTAGCCAAATTGCTCTATTTCTTAATAGTAGATTGGGGAATTATGATATTAATGTGCAATTGGCATAACTATTGGAACAGACCTGTGTATACTGGAGTTGTTTTTCCCAAGAACCCAGAAATAGACACAGAGGCTAGATTACTAAAGCAGTGATTTCTTTACTAAAGGATTCTTAAACATACAAACATAAAATCGAGCATTCACACACACAATAGAGAACTAAGGAAGCAGAGGTGATTGACAGCTAATGGAGGGGTTATGGGGTGATGCTACCTGTCCAGATGTGCAGAGGTCCATGAAGAAAGGATTATGGCCTAAACCCAGAGGGTTTAGGGATGGACTGCCAGTTGGCATCAGGGCAGAAGCACACTGTCTAAAACCATGTGGTCATGGACAAGAATGCAGACCAATGGAAGGTCTTGGAGGCCGGTCTCAGGTGAGAATAATAGATCACCTGGACCAGTGGTGAGTCCCAGGGGTGCATGGCATCAGGATGGGCAAGGCCTAGATGTGGCCAGTGAGCTTCCAGAGGGGGCAGAGTCTGGATTAACAACTGGAGCCAGGTGTGCTGGGGCTAGATGAATGGATTTTATGACCACTGATGGTTCTGCTAATGCAGTTGAATAGGTTCCCAGTTACAGGCAAAAGAGGGAGATGGGCCCCTGATTAGTGTCTGGACGGGCTGTTAATAATTTGAATGTTTGGTTGGTTTATCTTGGTATCCTGAGAGATGGAGCAAGGAAGGACAAGTACCACACATAGACATGAGATGACACAGAAAGGGCTGGGTGAGGCTCTGGAGACAGAAGTACTATTTGCCAGGTGACCTCTGAATAGCCTTTAGAAATGTAGATACTTTACCTGGTGGAACCCATTGCTGTTCCATAAGCATCATCTCTTCTGGGTGGAGGGGAAAGACTGGAGGTTTGCTGAGGGCTGTCTTGGTTTGTTACCTGAATATGAAATCCCTGTTTCCAGAGCTCTGTGTTTCAGAACCAGGAGTGTCTTCCTTGGCCTGAGTTTTGTTGGTCTTTGGTTCAAGTTAGAAGTGGGGTGCCTCTTGCTATTGGGGCTACCCGAGAGTAAAGGCAGTACCTCTGGCAACAGGTGTCAAAAGCAGAGTACTGTGTAAGTCATTTGGCTTCAGAGCTGTAGCAGTGAAATCTAGTTGTTGGCTAACCTGAGTTCTTGGTTTAGAAAGGAGGGCTGAAATACAACCCTTGTTTGCTCTTAGTATGCAATTGGATTTTAAAGACAGTGGTAATTAATTTCACTGCCCATTTGCCTCTGCCCCACCAAAGCTAGAAACAAAACTTTTTTCCCCATGAATTGCCAAATTCACAGATAATTTCCTTTATAGATTTCACTTTTACCCTCACCATCCCATCTCTTCTGTTTCTGTTTACATCCTTAGCTACCTGTTGGGCACAATTACAGGGATAAAACAGCAGTCATTCTCATTTGTAGTCAAAGCCATTTCTGCGAGGAAGAAGCTTCCTCAATTTATAAATCAGGAGGCAAAAATCCCCCAAACTCTGTTGATTATTTATGGAGGCCACCTGCTTACAGTAAATTCTTGATAACAATGCTTTCATTAAGATCAGTCTGCCGTTCTTTCTTTGGTACTGATGCCATTACAGCATACATTTTCTGGCTGCCCCCTAAAGTTTGACATGATATAAATTTCACATTTTAGTCTGCACAGAGCAGACCAGAGCAGTTCTCCACAGAAGCAAGTCCCGTTTTATCCAAAGGGAGTTACCTCCCCCCCCCCCCCAGGAAAGTGTTCTAAGGACTGCAGGCACAGTAGCCAAGTTGCCCCACTGTCTGTGCCTCACCAGCTCTCTTGCTCATTGTCCTCCCATTTCTGACCACTTTGCCTGTCCCTCTGTAGAGTTTCTGTCATCTCCTTCCCATTACTGTTTTATTTAATGCTGTGCCTCCTGCATCTCTCCTTGCCTTAGTTCCTCCTTTCTCATCTCAAATACACTATTCCACTATTTCTAGGCTTCCTGACTCTTCCTGACTCTGAGAGCCAGTTTGGTGTAGTGGTTAAGTGTGCGGACTCTAATCTGGGAGAACCGGGTTTGATTCCCCACTCCTCTACTTGCACCTGGCTGGATGACCTTGGGCAAGCCATAGCTCTGTACCAGCTGTTCTCTTAAGGACAGCTTGGGAAACAGCTCTCTCAGCCCCACTTACCTTACAGGGTGTCTGTTGTGGGGAGGGGAAGGGAAAGGAGTTTTTGAGCCGCTCTGAGACTCCAAGTGAGTGAAGGGTGGGGTATAAATCCAATCTCTTCTTCTTCTTTATTCCCCTGCCTCTCTGGCCCATTTACTATTCAGCTTCCCAGCTTTTCATCCTCTGCTTGCCCAGCATGCAACAAATTCTCTTACCCTGTTCAAGATAAACATCTCCTAAGCAGGACAAGGCCCAGGTGGGAATGTTCATGGGCGCTCTGTGAAAACTGCACTGAACTTCCAAAGGAAGATCAGCAAAATAAGGTGACTTTCCTGTATTTGCTATCAGTGGCATGACTGTCTCTGTTCCTACTTCTTACCCAAAATGCCTGCAGCCCACATCTTCTATGAGTTTCCCAGCCATTTTCTGTATTAGAAAACTATGCTGTTTTGATCAGTATTTCTTTTCTTGTCAGCCACTGTGTTTGTGAGAAAATCAAAAGGTTTTTTTATTGTTTACATTACAGCAACTCAGACGGGTGGGAAGTGTAAAGAAAAACAATGGTCACTTTTTTAGCCATGGTTTGTATGCTGTATTTAATTAGTACATGCTTAGTATTGAAAATACTAATACTTGAAAATAATAAAAATTCAAATTAGATCATGTTTTTTTCTGTATACCCACAGGGTCTGCTTCTGTGTCCTCCATAAGTTTTCCTAAAAGCGCTGATGAAATTACTGTTCCTCCTCCCATTCCTCCTCGAAGACGTCCAGAATCTGCGCCTGCAGAATCTTCTCCTTCAAAGGTGATCCATTCCTCTCCATTCCTCTGTGCAATAATAATGGGGTGATTTCCTTGTCCAACGATCTACACCAGAAGTATGCAGCAATAATGTATAAATATCATAAAGTGTAAAATAGTTTTTTTTTCCTTAGTGAATGTGTTAACTTTTTGTCAACTGAACATTAAGAATGTAAATGAAGTGCAAAAAAATGTTGCTAGACTGGACCAGTGAGGGATGATTTTTTCCCCATATTCTAACCCTTCCTCTCTTTTCCCTCCCCCATAATAAAACTCATATTCTCCTTTAAAGCGGTGCTTCTTTTGCAGACATCACTTTTCCTGCCAACATTCAAGCAGCAGTGTTTTGACAATGGGAAAATCCAGTTGTTTTCCCTATTGTTTCAATGTGGAATATGGAAGCAGCTTTTATAGGTTCTGCTTCCAGAGATGGATGGGAAGAGTCCCTGCTCAGTACAGAACACCATCCTCTGAATAAGAATTGTAGCTACTGAAACAAAAGTTATCTGCCATATAAACTGACTTTCCCTGGTAGGGTCTTAGAATCTGTTCTGTGGTGAAATTTAAAAAAAAAAGCTCTAAATGTATTCCCTGAGCTCTTTTTGACTAACCCTAAATATATGCTTAAAATGTCTTCACATATTTAACAGTGAGGCCTTTGGACTATTTTATGAGTAATTTTTTTCTATTTCAGATTTCTTCTGCACATCTGGACAGTCCACCAGCAATTCCTCCTCGGCAACCAACATCTAAAATTTATTCACCACGGTACTCAGTACCAGACAGGACCTCCTTATCTGACCCCCCAGAAAGTCCACCTGTATTGCCACCACGAGAACCTGTGCGAACTCCTGATGTGTTCTCTAGTTCACCGCTACATCTCCAGCCACCACCCTTAGGCAGAAAAAGTGAAGTTGGCAACACTTTCTTTCCCAATAGTCCTTCTCCATTTACTCCGCCTCCCCCTCAAACACCTTCTCCCCACGTACCACGGAGGCATTTACCATCACCTCCTTTGATACCCCAAGATACGGACCTCCATTCTGTTGCTGGGCCACCTGTTCCTCCACGGCAAAGCACTTCTCAATATATCCCAAAGCTTCCTCCAAAAACTTACAAAAGGGAGCACACACATCCATCCATGCATCGTGATGGACCCCCGTTGCTGGAGAATGCTCACTCCACCTGAATCCTGTCTTGAGCTGGAGGTCATGCTTTTCCTGGTGTCAACTCTGTTGCTGGCAATAGATGCACCAAGGAGTAGTGTTGCTCCTAACACTAAAGACTCTACAATACATTTGATACATGGTGTACAAAAAATTAATAGCAGGCCCCTTATTGTGAAACTGTTGCTGTTTGTTAGTATAGTATGCAGGGCACTGTTCTAAAGTCACTGGACATCTGAATGTACCAGAAATCAGACTTCAGATCTCTTCAGGCCAATAAGCAGACACTGCTTCATGTAATGTCCAACGAGGGATGGGAAATATGGTCCTGTAATCATCTGTCCACTGCAACATGAGTTCTTCGAGTGAAAACATGCATTTTCAAATAGCAAAATCTCAAACAGGGAACTCGATGATCTTCGTAAATTTTCTTTTGTTTCATTCCCTGATTTAAAATCACAAACTGGACTGTGAGGAAGATCTGTGGTACTGAACCAACATAGAGCTAAGGCATAGCACTGTACTACAGCCCTGTTTACAAACTGTTATAGTTAACTACTACATATATGGGTACCTAGGCTTCACCAAAGAGGTACTTTCCTTATGAATCTTATGGTGCCAGTTCAAAAAAAAATTGCCAGGAAGCAGAAAGCTTAACTTTTGCCTTCTTTAAACAAGTGAGATTTAAGTCTTAGATGAATGATGCAATCTGAGATACACTGCTGTTGTTCAGAGTAAAATCTGTTCCTACATTCAGAAGACTGTTAAATATAGACTAGGTGGTCTTAAGGTTTACCAGTAACCCACTTTGTGGCTGGTAGTGTAACATCTTTGACTATGCCATGGAAATGCAAAGGATGATCCACTGGCCATATTCCCTAGTTATTACCATGTTTTAACTAGCAGTAGGTAGATAAATAATCAGCACCCATAGAATTGCCTTGTAGTTGCATAAATCATATGTATATAGTGAATGTTGCATAAATATACTTGAAAATTGTTTTTAATTTAATTGAAATAAAGATACAGATATTTTGTCTGGCTGACACATATTAAATTATTGCATTGCTAAATGTACGATTCAGTTTTTCAGTTTAAAGCACTGAGAAGGAGGCGCATGCTGTGGTACACACATCTCTTTCCTCTTCTATTTCATTGTTTTAATCTTTAAAGAACAAACTGAGAAGAAATCCAAGGTTTGGCATGTGAAATAAAGGTGAGTTAGGGGATGAGTCACAATCAGACAACAGTGTGCTTAAAATGTAGTGGGCTTCATGCATTACAAATTTCCAAACTCTGTTAAACCTCTTAACATTATCTTGTCCAAAAATATGTTTTCAGAAACTAATCTGCCTGAATACCCTATCTTGGATTATTCATAGACCTGTGAACTGCGCTTTTGATTCTAGTACTGTGACAGGAATGCATGCCACTTATTGAAGAAACAGTCATTGCTGCTAAATTAGGATTTGTGAATGGTGCAGTATCATATCCTTAGTTATTAAGAGTCTTAGGGTGTTTCCTCTTTGTCAAAACCAAAATACATTTCAGCAATCTAGAAAGCCATGTCTCTAGAACAGTGGCTTTGTCACTGTAGAACCGTGCTGTTCTGAGTCATTTCTACAGCACTATGCAGTGTGGTCTTGCATTTCAGAATACATTTTCATTTCATCTGCACTCAGTGGATCCTTGCACACACTCAACATTAAAAGAAGGGCATTGTGGGGAAAATCGGAACAAATGTTAAGCTGAGATCCAGGGGATACTATAGAAATGCCTCCACGATGGAGAAAAAGCTGGCCAGCGGGTCCCTACTTAGGCCTATTTTACCCTAGTTTGTAACACTGTAAGTAATATCAATAGTCTCATGTATTAGAACTTGGTTCTCATCTGAGCCATTCATTTTAAGTATTTCTAGGCTCTACTAATGAAATGAGTTTCCTGACCAAGCCATCTTTTCTTTGAAAGGAACTCAGAATTGGCTAATTCCATTTAGCATCCAAAAGCAGCAGCTTACTTACCTTGAGTAGAAAAAAAAATCACTATGTACAAGAAAAGTAGGTTTGCTTTACTGTTTGCACCATTTCCTTTGGTTAAAATTACCTTGCTCGGGATTGCTCAGATACTTAGACCTAGATTCCAAATTGCTTTTAAACATTGGCTTAAGGAGCTACTAAGTCAGTGCTCTACTGAAGGAGTGCTGATTGTCACCTTCAGAATCTCTTTTGGCAGATGGGGTGATAACATTGAGGTTCTGAAACAGATCAACAGTACCTGAAATGTGCAAATCCAAATATGTTGAATATGAATGATCAGGTAGATCAGACTGGGATTGAAAGCATCCTTAATTTTTCTTTAAACAGTGGATGCACCTCCTTGCCGTATCAAAATGCATTTGACCGTTTTGTAATTTCTGCATTAAAGGCTGCTGTTCAAGAGACTCAAGCCCCAAATCTCCATGAGTCTCTACATTAGCTGCACAGTCATTTCAGATCCCAGCCAGAGCAAATAGAGAATGAAAAAGATTCCCACAAGCCCCACTGAACTAGATGTGGAAGAAGCAACTTATGGATTGTGCCTCAAACCTCTTAACCCAATCAGCTTTCTGTTAAAAAGTTGTTCCATGCAAGTCTAATTAGCTTGTTCTCCCCATGATCAGTAAATCACCATATAACTCCTTGTTGCCACATGTAGAATTCTTATTGTAGAATTTCTTAGAAAGTAAATTTTGATTCTTGCTTCATCATCTATCCCAAAATGTTGCTAGAGCAGTCATTGTAAATTAACCTATTTGTGACTTTATATAATTTTAAGTGACTCAACCAACAGAGAGCCAGCTTGGTGTAGTGGTTAAGAGCGGCAGACTCCAGTCTGGAGAACTGGGTTTGATTCCCCACTCCACCACATGAAGTCAGCTGGGTGAACTTGGGTCAGTCACAGTTCTCTCTCAGCCCCACCTACCTCACAGGCTGTCTGTTGTGGGGAGAGGAAGGGAAGGCGTTGTAAGCCGCTCTGAGACTCCTTCAGGTAGTGAAGAGCAGAGTATAAAACCAGCTTTCTTCTCAAAATACGTGAGCTGATCTCTGTTGTGCAGCTTTTGAGTTACAGGAATTCTTCACCTGGCAAAGAAGGCACTTTTTTCATGGGACCAATGTCTGTTAGTATAGGAGCATGAATCTTTAGAATTACAGAATTGTATGTGAGGCAGAATTTGAAAGGTATCTAATTATTGGCTTATATACAGTAAAATAGTTAAGATGCTTTTTTTCTGACAGCAGATTTTTTACTCTCAGCCAGATTTGCCCTCTATTAGAAGGGAAAACAGAAAACTTTATTCTCTGGATCTAGTGTGCCAACAACCATTTACTTTAAAATACATGAGGAGGAAAAAAAATTGTGACTACATAAGCAGAAAGTCAAAAGGCATGTTTTGGCCTGCATTTCAAGGGGGGGGGGGAGTTGTTGCTTGCTTTCATGTACCCATGCCATTTGTCTGGCTTGTTCCCAGTGCAGTGTAGCTGTCATGAAGTTAGATTTATTGAAACTAAGCTTTCATAGAATCTTGTAAGATTTCAAATAGATCTGCGGTAATATATCTAAAACTGGTCAAGATCCAGATGTTTACCCATAGTGATCCTTTTCCAGCTTGCCACTCTTGCAATAACCTCTCATGACCCTGAAGCCACTTTGAAGAGTCAAGGGCTGCACTGGGGGTTAGTGGTGGGAACAGGCATATGCAGAAACCCTTTCTGTTCTCAGGAGAGCATTCCAGCCATTGACTTTTGAAATGCAGGAGCCATGGCTCAGTAGACCATCTCCTTGGAATGCAGAAGTTCCTAGGTTCAATCCCTGCCATCTCCAATTAAAAGGATTCAGATTGTAGGTTATGTGAAAGGCCTTTACCTAAGGGTCTGGAGAGCTGCTTCCAGGATAAATAGATAGTACTCACCTTGATGGACCAAGGTTCTGATTCAGGATAAGGCAGCTTTGTGTATTCTCATCTTAATAAATTCAGGATACTATTATTTTATACAATTAGGCCTCAAAATAGGACCTACTTTTATACAATTAGGTCTCAAAATATGAATTAGCCTTATTTCTATTATTGTCGTAGGGGTGTCGGTGGTTAACACTGGCAATCTTCTGCACAGACAAGTTATCTTGGATTGCTTTGTGTATGAACTCAACTAAATTCCGGAATAGTTTTCGTTGGAATGTGACAGCTTGTTTTCTGAATGCTTTCCTGTCTGTCAACCAGTCTTGCCTTCTTGCTCAAGAGAAATTCTTACTACTCCTCAAAGTTAAACGCTTTTGGTTCCTGAAAGGGAGAGACCTGCTGTCACCTTTATTCAATTTACATGGAGAAATGATTAAATGTGATGGCTTATTTGGATTTCTTTTCTCTCCTTGAAGCTCAGTTCAAAAGATGAGATGCTGCAGGAGATTACTTACATACAAATGCTACAAATGGGTCTCTTAAACTGATAAATGATCACTTCCAGTTTCCTTGGGGCTAAATTATTTTTCTGTACTAATTAGCCCTATTGACAGGTATAAAGCCAAAACAGAATTTAGGGTTTGTGAGGGGGTATTTCACATCTTGTTAGCCATGTATGAAAAAAACACCTTAAAGTGCATTTTCCCTTGCCAACTGTGAACAAATCCCCCTTTTGCCTTTAAAGAGAAGGGAATGCGTTCAGCTGCCAATGTCTGCAATATTGCAAGTTGATTTTTTTTATAAAACAAACATGAAGTCATGTATCCAGATGACTGAAAGAAAAATAAATAAATTTTGTGCCAGATGTATGCAACTTTTAGTAGCTGCCAAATGTGCCTTTAAATTTTTTTTCTGAAACAGCAGATTTCCTTGTTGGGTGGGGTCTTATTTCAGGTAACATTTCTTATTTTGCCAACTTAATAAAAGAAAGCCTGTGTTGCTATGTACAGGTTTAAGTTTTTTTGATGAATTCTGATAATTCATATACTTAAAATGTATTGCCTTCTGTTTAATGGTGTGGATCCTTTGCTAAATGGTTAAGAAGCTATGGCAGTCCAATCCAGTTGTGTAAGGTTGAAGTGGTAATCTCTAAACTGGCACATCTTATGGGCCTGTGTGTACTGAAATCATGTCCGTAGGTGAGCTTTGTATGCTATGTCTGCAATGGTATTCTGATTGCATTTAAAGTGAAAATTAATAGTGGCTGTTTTCAAGAGATTTGTTCTTAAAAATAAATAAATATGCCTTACATATCACGTAAGTGTATATTATTGTATATGTGACAATGTAGGTCTGTTAGTCTGCCCCAGTAGTTCTATTCTGTTTATAGTAGTAGAGTGCTAAATTTTTAAAAGCAGTCAAGTCAAACTATTAAGTTACCTTATGGGTGCTGCTGAGCTCCCGATATATACAGAATCGCATGTATGAGACTAGTTGAAGTGAAGAGCCTACTGTCATACATTTGCAGGGCTGATGCTATGGTTACCTTTTTCACTAATTCCTCTTTCCTTGCAACCTCGGCTTGCAGAGAAGTTTAAGCACATAGTTACATTGATGATGGAATCATTTTTAATATAATTTAAATAATTAGATCAGATGCAAGAAAACATGCAACAGTGGCTTCGGTTACATGAAAACCCAAGTACTTCCGGTCCACGACATTCACGGTTGAGGTCAGTCAAATATTTTGATGCTGTTAAATCACCCACCCAGTCTTAGCTCTGGTTTCTTGTGCTGTTCCATAGTTTGAGCCATAGCAACCCACAATTTATCTGGAAGAAGGGGCCCTCTGACCACCAAAAAGCCTATACTGGGGAGCATGGGACTTACTTTGATAAAAGCTGTGAGGGTGGTGGTAAGAAAGGGATTTGAGTGAGAGTGGATGAAAAAGATGTCTGGGTCCAGCCTAGGGTTGCCAAATACAGGTTGGGAAAGTCCAGGAGATTTGGGGATGGAGCCTGAGGAGGACAGGGACCTCAGTGGAGTGCAGGGCCACCCTCCAAAGCAGCCGTGTTCTCCAGGGGAACTGATCTCTGTAGTCTGGAGATGAGATTGTAATTCCAGGGGATCCCCAGGTCCCACCTGAAGGCTGGCATCTCTACTCCAGCCCCATGCTACAGCAAATATCATGTCTATCTGTTAAAATATCATTAATTTACTGGAAGACTAATACATTTGCAACCACAGCATAGATACCTGTATTCCTAATCCCAGTATTCCTAAACTGAATTTCAGTTTTCTTGCTAATCTGGTTCTTGTTTTGGTTCTCACTTGGATAGCTGCACTGACTAGGAAGTCATAGGCCTATTTCTTATGTTAGTACTTTCTCTACACCTGCATAAGAAACTTACATGGCAGAAAATCAAAAGGAGTATAGGTTTCTTCCCATACACGATTGCGTAGCTGTCTGGCTGCAAACTGGTGTAGGACCAGGCATCGTTAAACAACGACATGAGAAACAGCTTCTGACTCAAGCTGTTTGATGCTCACAATTATTCAACCTCTTTGGTGTTCTCAAACAAGACTGGTAGTCAGAATTCTAAAATAAAGTCCATCTGAAATCAGTAACATCCCTAGATCTTGTAACGTGCATCTTAGCTCCCATCACGACAGCATTTTAGGATTCCTTTGGAATATAACCTACAGTTTTTAAAGTGAAACTAATTCCATTATGAGAAGTTAGTTAAATAAATTTCACATTCTCATATAGCACCAAGCCATCTGGGGAGGGGAGAGACTAAGATGATCAGAACTTTTGATGTCAGTAAATTGTATTGGTATTTATATTGCATCACTGATAGGTTACTGTAGGGCAGTGCGAATATAAGTGGTGTAAGTGTTGTAAATCCTGCACATTTTCTCTACTGAGGCAGCTAAATCCACATGCTGGCCAGAGCTGTGTGGTATTGATTGGGGTGGTCACTGCATGGCGCAAAGTCCAGAGATGCAGCTTCTAAACCATCACTCTTCAGCTCTCAAGACACTAATTTTAATAAAAGTGTGGCTTAAAAATTTTGCCCAATTTTTTCTTGTAAGAAAGATAATAGTTTCCAGAACTGGAATTCCACACTTTCAACATGTTACGTGTTTTGAATATAAAATGGCCATGCCTGGTATATACAAGTGCTTGTCTTTCTTTTCTGGGGGTCTGTTAATTAAAAACAAGAAATTATACCACCAACCTTTGATTCCATTTTCAGCCCTTAAACTTAAAGCTGCCTGAAGCAAGACCACTAGAATGTGTGGGACTCACAGCAGAGAGTCCAGAGGAAGTGCTGAAGCAATTGTATGGTTGGCCTTTCTGTGGGCTGCTTATTTCTTTTTAAAGAGCTTGCGGAAGGAACTGCGAAAGCCCCCTTTCTGTTCTTGTCTTGGGTTGTGGCTGCTGAAAGAAGTTTGCTCATTATCATCCCTATGAGAAAATCTGGTGTTGTCTTCTAAATGCATCTCCTGAAACAGAGAAAAAAAATTGAAGCAGGGTTTAAAAAGCCATCCCTTCTTGTGGGCCAGGTATGTATGGTGAAACGAGGGGTGGGTGGAGAAATTTACTGAAGCTACTGAAATTATGCATATGTGACAAGCGCTAACCCAGGGGTCCCCAACCTTTTGGAGCTGGTGGGCGCCTTTAGAATCCTGACACAGTCCTTTCCACACTTGGATCTCATCCCTGGTTTTATCAGAGTCCAGCTCGCGACATAATAGCTTGCATTTATCCCTGGTTATAACAGCATCTGTTTATCTCAGGACAAGTGTGGGGCGAAACTGGGGTGACCTTAATGTAACGTGGAAACAAAAAAATACCCTGAGATAATTACAGGGATGAACTTGCGTGTAGCGTAGTATGTAAGTTCAGAGACAGGGTTGAACCAGGATTTAAGGTCTAGTGCAGAAAGGACCACAGTGTTGTGGGTGCAGCTGCAAAATGGCTGCCACATCTTACCTTCAGTCACACAGTGAAGAGCCTTGTGCTGTGGGGGTAGCTGTGTCAAAACATTTTTTAAAAAAAAATCTGCACAGCCAATTGAATCTGCGATGGGCAGTCAGAAGTCTTGCTGGGCAAAAGCCCCACCTGGCCCACCCATGTTGTGAAACCACTTGGCAGGCACCATGATGCCCACAGCCACCACACTGGGGGCCTCTGCTCTAAACCCTTCACCAGAGTTGAGGGAACTGACCATGTCTCCTTTCCTACGCCTCCCCACCATACTTAAGGCTTACACTGGAATTGGCCATAACCTTGATTTGCTATTAACCAGGTGCAGAAAGTCTGCTGATCTCTAAAAGTCAGGGTATGGATTATTTTTTGTCACACTCTAACACTGAACAAAGAAACTGAATCCAAGGTCAAGGCTCTTTAAATACAGTCAGCTTTGGTCTGCAATTGCTTCTGTAGTTCAAAGTTGGCAAGCTGTACAGTAGGTTATAGTGGGAGAGCACCAGAATGAAGGCTTGTCCTCTTACCCTACCAGAGTGATCAGTATATCCCCCATACTTTCTCCTGTGTGACTGAATCGTTGCCATTAGCATCTACATGAAAGTGAAAGTAGTGAACATGAAGCATTCCTTATGGGAAGGGTAAAATTTGTTCTCCTAGCCTGGCCCAGCTTCTTATGTCAAGGCTTCTTGCAGGTGTGCATCTGTTTGCAGAATATGTACTTCCCCAACAGTACCACTAATTGAGGAGTTCTCCCTCTGATATTGCCCTACTTAGATAGTTATTTGGCCTAGAATGGCTTACATACACCTCTGCTTGGTTAAGCAGCAGTGTGAAGGCCAGGTTGAGTGAGTATGATCTACACAGAGAAGGATGGGTTCAAGCTGCTAGCTGCCTCCCTGCATAGGCGTCAACTTGAGGGGGGCTGGGGAACTGGAGCCCCCCCCCCCCGAAGTTTTCCAGGATGTGCTGAGCCTCCCCCAGAGGCAATGGCCTGTAATGTCTCTGGCCCAGCCCCCCCCAGCCCCGGGAAATTGGAAAGTCTATGCCCTTGCCTCTCTGGAAGGTGCAACCTGAAACTAGTCTTATGGAGAAGATATAAGAACCTAGCATGTTAAGACAGGAGGCCAATCACAGGATCCAATAAACTTCCTCCCAAATTAAATGGGAAAGGTGCATCTAATGCCTGTAAACAATGGAGAAACAAAGCTAGAGCAATTTCCCCTTTCAGGGGGAGGGTTTGTGGCTCAGTGGGAAAGCATTTGCTTGGCATGCAGAAGGTCCCAACGTTTGATCCCTGGTGTCTCCAGTGCAGTGGGGCTGTGGTGGCTCAAGTGGTTAAGACACTGAACTGCAGACCAGAAGGTCGGTAGTTCAGCAGTTTGAGACTTGAGTGCTGCATGATGGAGTGAGCTCCCATCTCTGGCTCCAGCTCCTGCCAATCTAGCAGTTCGAAAGCAAGAAATTGCAAGTAGATAAATAGGTACCACAAAGGTGGGAAGGTAACAGCGTTCCATGTGCCTTGGCGTCTAGTCATGTTGGCCACATGACCATGGAAACGTCTTTGGACAGCACTGGCTCTTCGGCTTGGAAACGGAGATGAGCACTGCATCCCTAGAGTCGGATTCGACTGGCTTTCGAGCAAGGGAAACCTTTACCTTTACCTATCTCCAGTCAACTGGATAAGGTGGTTGGTGATGCAAAAGATCTCTGCCTTGAGACCCTGCAGATTTCTTGCAGACAGAGAAGACTTTGCTGAGCAGTTGGGGTAGAACAGATAAAAGGAACTACTTCTTCACCCAAAGAGTGATTAACACGTGGAATTCAGTGCCACAGGAGGTGGTGGCAGCTACAAGCATGGCGGCTTCAAGAGGGAATTAGATAAACATATGGAGCAGAGGTCCATCAGTAGCTATTAGCCACAAAGTATAGATACAGACTCAGTCTGGGGCAAGTGATGCTCTGTATTCTTGGTGCTTGAGTGGGGGGGCCAACAGTGGGCTTCCTGCCCCCACTGCTGGACCTCCTGATGGCACCTGGTGTTTTTGGCCACTGTGTGACACAGAGCGTTGGACTGGATGGGCCACTGGCCTGATCCAACATTGGCTTCTCTTATATTCTTATGACTTAACAGTCTGACTCTGTATAAGGCAGCTTTGCATGTTCAGCCCTGTGTACTAATGGGATATCTTCTGCAACTTAATAGTTTGCTTGCCAGTTCCAGATATGTTTCTGTCATACATTGCTATCGGCCTCCAGCGTCCGTGTTTCTAGTTCTTGTACAACTCATCACTGTCTTTCACCCATATTGTTATCTTCTCAACCACTGTGAGCGTGCTCGTAGATGGTGGCAGGGAGGGTATTTTGTGTTCTGGATGCTCCTGCCACTGTTTCTGAAGGCAAGATTGCCCAATCAGTCAGGCAGAGCAGCTCTGCACTCTGACAAGCAAGACAACTTTTCAAAGGGTTCCGGAGTTTAGGTGAGCTCCAGCAACAGCTCAGTTTTTTAAGTTTGTTTTTCTTCTTCAGGCTCAGAACATGCAATGCTTGTGCTTCCCCCCCCCCCATCCCCAGCGGATTCAAAGTGGTATGCTAAATGCATTATTGCTTGGGTGCATTCTCAACCCGCCCCCCACTACTGGGCTAGTTTTGCAGTGTTTAAGTACTTGTAAAACCTGTATCACCACTGGTGACAGAAAGACCCCGGTATGCCCAGGCAAATGATGCCGCTGTCATACCACTTTCAGCTGTCTCCGAACCTACTGCTTGTCTCTGTCCAGCCAACATGCCAGTTAGGCTGGGGAAATATGACAGTAGGGAGGACCAGTCTTGAAGAAGGGAAGGGGAACTGGCTGTGACATGTTCACACACCAGTTATCATAGGACAGGGGTGAATAGGTTGCTTTTCTACATGTAGTATGGGTAGATAAGCCAGACACTCATATGCATCTGTCCTGAATGTGGCACATGGAGGGGCAAGAGAGAAAGACAGCTGAAATTGCCTCATTCCAACTCACTCACTGAACTCAGTTATTGCCTACTCTGGCAACTACTCTCTGACATGGCAAAAAGGGAGCAAATACATGCTGGGTACTCCCAGGGGCTGAAGCCAGGACCTCCTGCATTCAAGGCATATGCTGTACCACTGAGCCGTCCACAAACCTTTTGCTGACAGGACTTTTTAAATAAGCAGGTAATAAGACAGTAATGATGCCAGAGGCTTCACAGACACTGGCTGCGATCACACGGATCAAAATGGGCACAGTCAGACAGCCACATCTGTCAGGCGTTCCCTATCCATACTTATCCCTTCCCAGGACAACTTGGAGCCACATTAAAAAGCCACCACATTACAAGTGTTTTTCGTTCCCCATGCAGCCATTGCACATGGCCGGATGTCTGAATGCGGGGGAGTGTGCACAGTATGGATTTGGCAGTCTGAACCTGCAGATCTGTTCTGCTGCTAGGGAGATGCACACACATGAATTTTGGAAGTTTTTGCAGTGTGCTCTGTGGCTGCTGCACTACAATAATGTGGATGCTTTCCCATGGGATGTCTCTGTGGGTAACCCGCAGCAGGGTGTGCTGTGTGGCTGATATGTCCACAACACTTTAAACTGGTTCAATTAGAGGCGGCACCATATCGTGCCAAGCTGCCAGTGTGATCACAGCCACTGACCCAGAGAACTACCTGAAGGCACCTGACATGGCTCAATTGCTGCAGACAAGTTGGTCAGAGCCGGTTAGCCACCTGGCTGGAAGGCCACCTGGGAGCTACTTCCAAGCTACGCTTAGCCACTGGACAAAATGGGGTATAAGTTTAATTAGGACACAACCTGGGGCTTAGGGCATGGCTTCAGGATATAGCCTTGCCCCCCTCTTCTGGTTTCTGAGTGAGGGCCCTGCTTACGTGTTTCTGAAACCCTGCTGGGAAGTGGGTTTGCCCTTGCCTTTCGCTCTCCTTACTTCCAGAAAGCTTTGCTTTTCACCAGCTCCTCTCTGTGGAGGAAAGTAGTTCCGCTGGGAGCTCCTGGACGAGGCAGGGGCCACATGAGACTGGAAGCCTCGCTCCTGCTTGCCTTGCAACCGACTCCCACTGCTGCTCCTGGTACTGTAGAGCCTGGAGCTCATGCCTTCCGTGCCACTGCGGGGAAACTCTTTCAATGACCGGCTTAGTTGTTTGCCTTTGCTGCGGAAAACGTCGCGCTTGTACGTGCTGCTGCTGACTGGAGCGCAGCTCTTCGGGAGTGGCTGGACTGTGTGCTCTGTCCTCTCTGGCTCTGTTGTGAAGTTCACAGGCCTCAAGAAACATATGTCGATGCTGGACTCAGAAGAAGCAGGAGAGCAGGTCTCAAAGATGGCCAGGTTTTGACTGGACTCTTCTTCATAGGGGCCGGGCATGGGGTATGAATCCCCTCTGTACTCAAAGTCTTCATAGTCTGGAGCAAAACTTGTACTGTCCTGGAGAAGATCTGCTGAGGCCCTCCGCGATCGCTCAGGGTTCCCTTTTGTCTCAGAAGAAGGAGCGTTGTAGTCCAAGTCTGGGAAAGCCTGCAGGGAAGCTGCGAGAGCTTTCAGGTCTTGTTCGCTGAACTGAGATGGAGTCAGGACATTCTCCGGCCGGTCATGCCGCCTGCTGTCGGTTTCCCACTCACTCTGCGGGGTTCCTTGCACGCTCTCCACCCCATGCTGTTGGCTCTTCTTCATGTGTGACATCAAGTGCCTTCAGAGAAGGGAGGATATTGTTCATTTTAGTTATTTAACCTTTTTTTTATAACTGGTCTACAAACATTTCCAATGCAGAGAATAGCAGCATAGCCAACAAAACAATAATAACTAAATCAGTTAAGTCATCACATTTTTTTAAAAAAAGCAAAAGGCAGCCAAATTACGATTTCAAACAGCAGTTGCCAGCATTAATTGCAGCTCTTGGTGGCATGTTTAAACAGTCAAAAGCTAATCTAAGTTAGAACAAGTAGAGTTCCAAAGTCTACTTCAATGGGCCAAGCACTGGAATGTTTCAGGGGTGACACAGGACCAGATTAAACATCAGAATAAGGGTCAAATGGGATTAATGGCTGCAAGTTCCATGGTCAGAGCTCTCAAGCATTTTTCTTTGCAGACAACAGCTATTCAGAGGCCTGATTCAGATCAAAACCATGGCACAGGGTGGGGGGACGGCTTCAACCATAAGCCTCCCTGTGCCAGTTCCCTAACCTAAAATGGACCTGCAGAGCCTCTATAAAGCTACAGACAGTAGATGATAGTGCCTACATGTTCATTCCCTACATGTTCCTTCTAACCGAGCAAGGTTCCTCCAACCACAGTCCCCAGCTGAATCAGGTGCCTACATGTTCGTATTTACCAACAAAAAACGTTCGGGAACACCAAACATGGAACTCTCATCCCCATCTTGTATAATTTGTCCCTCAGTCCTAGCCATGGCTCCCTTCCTCCATTTGAGATCTCCCCTGATGGTCTCAAGCAGCTGAATACCTTCAGTTTTGTCTTCTATGAATTCATCCTCTCCTGCTCCTCCTGGATTGCTGTCTACTTAGCTAAGTAACACTCCAAATCCCGCTTGATTCACACCAGCTCTAGGCATGCTCAGTGTCTCTCCTCTGCCTTTGATGTCTATGAAATCCTGCACCCCTCCCTCCCACTTACAACTTTGCCTTCTTCAGTGATCACATCCCAACTATCTGCTCTGATCTTTCTACCTCTCTCTGACCATTTTCCTCCTCTACCAGTGCTCTCATTTTTGGGTGGTGGTGGAAACTGCCGTCAAGTTGCAGAGCAGCCCTAACCTGGATGGCCTAGGCTAGCCCAGTCTCCTCAGATCCTGGAAGCTAAACAGGGTCAATCCTGCTTAATACTTGGATAGGAGACCTCCAAATCCAGGGTCTCTACATAGTGTCTTGCTTTGAAAAGCCTACCTTTCTTTAATTCCCTTAAACCACCAACCCCATTTGACAAAGGCTCTGAATGTAAACCTGAGGAGTTTGTGCTGTATTTAGGAGTGCACAGGAAGCCAGGGTAGTGAATTAAGGAAGGGCATCGCACGCTCAAAATCATCAGAGTTTAGTGGCAGGGGCTGGATAGAAGGAGGCCAAAGTGTGACAATGGAATACATCACTGGAAGTGATGTGGTAGACATAGATAATAAAATAATAAAGTCAACTATAAAGCCAGATTGGAATTATGCATAGGAGACAAGTGGGCTTTTTCTTTCCCAAAATAAGGTTTCCATTACATACATATCTTAGGTATTGTCCACCACCCAAGCTCCTGCTTCTATTATCATTTGGTGAACACAGAGCTGTTTCCTGAACACTTGTTCCTACAGACAATGGCTTGGATTCAATAGAGGCCCACACAGATGGAATTAATTTCTGTTCATACAAGCAATGCTCCCTCTAAGCTGTGGAGTCTTGTGAGCAAAAATTCTACTTTGTGAGCTACTGGCATTAAAGTTGTGAGCAAGCGATTTGGCTACTGCATAAATTAGTTGGCTCTGGAGCCCTCCTTCCTGAGCTGAGACAAGAATGTGTGAGCCGGAGGCTAAAAAACTGAGCTAGCTCACACCAACTCAACTTAGAGGGAACACTGCATACAAGGGTTGACGAGACGACCTCTGAGTTCTGCCAGTTCCTCTCTGCCTGCAGCCCCGTCTTCTGTTCCTGACCTGCCGAGTCAGCAGGAGATGGAGGAAAGGCGGTTTCCTCCAATGGAACTCCACTGGATCCAGACCACAGCCCTCAGGTTTCTCAAGTTCATCATCCCTCCACATCCTGACCCACACTGCATCTATCAGTCTTACGCAGAGATGCCAAAATGTTTACTGTCTCTTCTTTTATGAGTAGCTTTCAGTCTCTGCATTTATTGATGGCCTTTGGTTGCCACCTGAGGGAGTTACGGGCATGAGAAAAAAATGGGCAGAATAAAGCACCATCACATGCACTGCTGAACTAGTCTCTTATGACAGTATTGTCCTCACATCGCTGTCGTGCCAGAAGCAGGAGCTGAGGGGAATAGCTGCATTGCCTCTTCTGAGTGGATCCCGCTATCCCGGATGGAGGTAGCACTCAGTGTTGGAGACACCTCTGGGCCGGTGCTGCCACATTGAGAAGCTAGACCTTTGTATAACTTGATGAAGGAAGATCTAGTAAAATCAAGAGGTAGCATCAACATTAGTTAAATAACAAGCAGGGAATATGCAAGGACTTGTGGAGGTCATTTCATTTCCCCCACATTATTTCCTCTTTCTCTCCCCTTGGCAGCCCCCATGGCCATTCCCTTTTCCTCGCTTCCTTCTCTCCTTCCCACTTACCAAAAAGCTTTTATCTACTCCCTCCAAGTCTTCAGCTTTATTTATTATTTATTTACTTTGTTTATACCTCACATCATCCCAAGGGGGGACCCAAAGCAGCTTAAATCATTCTCCTCTCCTCCATTTTATCTCCCAACAACCATGTGAGGTTGGGTTAGGATGAGTGACTGGGCCAAAATCACCCAGCAAGATTCCCTGGCAGGGTGGGAATCTGAACCTGGCTCTCCCTGATCCTAGTCTGACCCTCTAGCCACTAAACCACAGTAGTTCTCAGCTTTACCATCCTTCCCTCCCCCTGTCAGCCTCTCCCTGGAAAAAATGGGTGAAATTGCAAACATTGCATTGTAGCAAGTTGATCTGGTGAGTTGTGTGGTAGCCACTGCTGTGTTGAGCCAAGCCATACAAGTTGTGCAGAGGCTGCCACTGAGACCAGGCAAGGGATGTGGTATCAAGTTAGGCGAGCTGAGCAAACTGCATGGTAGCAAGATGCCCAGGCCAGGCCAGGGCAGGGCAGAAGGGAGGGGAGCTGGGGTGGATTGGTAGGCCATAATAACCCAGGAAAGAGCCATCTCCCCAGCCTTTTGCTGACAGTAACCAAGGTTTGAAGGCAGGCAATATTGTTGTGGCTGCCTAAAAAACTCTACAGTGGCCACTGAGATCTAAGCAAGCATACATTTCTTAACGGTATAGAAACTACACCCTTATTTGGGGGCTTTAACCATCCCATGTATTTATTTCATACAGAAAATATCCTGAAAGCTGTTCAGGACAAAGAATTAAATGTTTGAGTTTCTGGCCCTTATAGATGCCAAGGAAAAATGGAATGACCTGAATCCACCATAGATTTCCAGGCTCCATGTAAAATATCCACATGTGCTTAACTTGCTTGGTTTCTACTGAACACATATTCCAACTTTTCTTGGAAGAGAATTTGAACAACTTTGGTAAATAATTTCATTTATTTTCACACAGAGTACATGCAGATTTTGTCAAACCACACAGTCTCTCTGTGTGTGAAAGGGGGTTTGTGCGTGCACATACTGAAATCTGGCTCTGTCTTCCTTCAGCAGCACAATCTCCCCTAGGCTGGGAGCAAAGAAGCTGTCCAGAAACAAAGGCTAACTCTATCTAGAGGGCTGCACTGGTGAGCCCATCTTCATGGACCACAATGCTGTAGCACTTATCACCTGTGATCATAAGTCTAGCAAACATGGGGACAGAAGACTAACGAGGAACTGCTTCTCTTGTCCTCAGAACCACAAAGAAGCCACCATTGGACCAAACTCACTTCTTCAGCTTCTTCCGTTTCTGAATGAGCAGGTCTTCGTTGCACTGGAAAAGGAGGCTATGGTGTGAAATGAATACTCTCAGGCGCTGAACGCATACCAGAAGAAGGTAGTAATCAGGGTGCTCTTGCTCAGTGTACTTTAGGATATTCTGAAGCAAAAACAAGCAAGAAATGCTGGGTAACAATCTTTGCCACTTGGGTGTGAAATGGCAGTACACATAATATTAGCATTGCGTTACCCATATCAATCCTAAAAGAAATCAACCCTGACTGTTCCCTGGAAGGCCAGATCCTGAAGCTGAAGCTCAAATACTTTGGCCACCAAATGAGAAGGGAGCACTCACTGGAGAAGCCCCTGATGCTGGGAAAGATTGAAGGTCAAAGAAGAAGGGGGCGGCAAAGGATGAGATGGTTAGACAGTGTCGTCGATGCAACAAACATGAAATTAAGCAAACTCCGGAACACAACAGAAGACAGGAGGGCTTGGCGTGATGTGGTCCATGGGGTCACGAAGAGTCGGACTCAACTGTGTGACTGAACAACAACAACACCCATATCTGCAAGGTAAGGCAATAAAATAGTATACTATCTACCCATTGTGAGGCAACATGCTCTTGAGCTATGTAATGGATACTTCAATCTTGGACTCATGAATGCATGAAGCTGAATCAGACCACCTGTCCAACAAAGTCAGTATTGTCTACTCAGGTTGGCAGTGGTTCTCCAGGGTCTCAGACAGAGATATTTTATATCACTTACTACTTTGTCCTTTAAATTGGAGATGTTGAGGATTAAACCTGGGACCTGCATCCCAAGAAGAAGTTCTACCATTGAGCCATAGCCCCTTCCCAAAACTTGAATGGTTTTGATCATTTATTTGTTATTTTGATTATCTATTTGTGATATGTATTTACATATGTGGAGGAGTGTGTGTATGATAATGCAAAAGGAATTATCCTGCCGCTAGTCACTAACATTAGAAAACAGTCTCAACAAGGAAACTGTGCCACTTGCGCATTAGGCTTTGGGATGTGTAGTACTAAGAATCTTCTTATCTCTTGGGGTTTGCTTTGATGATTGCTTCATCCAATTATGTAGTTGCCCCAGGCATTTTCAGTCTTGCTTCTGTTGTAGTTTATCTAAAAATGAGTGGAGTTCCCGATTTGTCCTCCATTTCAAGGTAAGACATTTCTTAAAAAACCATGATTCTGATATACAAATAGGGTTTATGAACTGAATTATGTTCAAGGTGGTGTATAAACCAGATCTTGTCTGAACTTTATCTATAATCTTTTCAGGAAGGCCATTGGGGTCAGGTTGGGTTTAGGCACACTGAATATTCTCCTTGACAAAGAGGAGATGGACAGAACTGCCAGAGATCAAACAGAGCAACACATGCACATCCCCAGCTTATAGATATGCACAAAGCTGAACAAAGGCCAAATGCACCTGTAGCTATAAATGTGGTGGAACATATCTGTCTAAAATGAGATTTTCAGAGAACTGAGCTGGTGCTTTCGATCTAGAGTACCTTTACCAGTGACAACAGGATAAATGAGATGACCATGGACACTCCATGGGCAACTACTGCTCTGTCATTTTACATTGAACTCACTTGCAGCGCAATCCGATGCGTGTTTATTCCAAAGTAAGTCCCACTGAGGTCAACGGGATTTCCTTCTAAGTACAGGTGAATGGAACCACAACCTCATAAACAACTCTGCCTCCAGCCTAACAGTTCTGCTGATATGGTCTCCCAGATACTCTCCTAATTGCCAAGACTGCTCAATTTTAGGTGCCAGGAATTTTTTCTCTTTTCTCCCAGGCTTTTGGTTGATTTTCTGTGCCTTTTCTTTCTTCTTTCTTCCCTAGCTTCGCTTTTACTGGTTGCCACTGGCTTTTAAATAAATTTAGATACAGGACACTGATCGTTTCTAGGTCTTACCTGCAAATGAAGAAGGTATTCAGGGATACGCTGGACTATATGAAAGAAGAATATGTAGAGGTCAGACCTGATTTCTTCTTCAATCTGTTGTTGAGAGAAAATTGGATTCAAATGAGTTTAGGCATGCTTAACTCTATGTTATACTGTGGCTGAAATACTGGCCAAGTTCATCATGCAAAGCATGTATTACAATATATACTGCTGAGGGTCAGTGTGATGTAGTGGTTACAGTGTCAGACTTGGACCTGGGAGGCCGAAATTTAAATCCCCACTTGTGCCATGGAAGCTGGCTGGGTGGCCTTGGGCCAGCCTGTCTCCCTCAGCCTGGCCTACCTAATAGGTTTGTTGTGAGAATAAAATGAAGCTCTTCCAAAATCACTGAACAAAATCACACTTACCTCTTTTAGAACAACAACGTGGATCAGTGAGATGCATTCTGGCAAATCCCTCAAGTAAGCCACGTAATAGTCCAGAAAATTGTTCTTAAAAGCAAACAAAAATATTAATTAAGAATGCTTATCTGACTGACACCAACTAACTGATTATGCATGTCCCTATTGTAGGCTAAGGAACACTGCTGGTAAAAATATTCCCTGAGGCACAATTTCCTTTTTTTAGATATTGAGCGGGAGGCGATGAATTCAAACAACAGGCTTTTATTCAGTGATATTGCTCAGCTCCAAAGACAGCTCTATGAGAGCGGCACCTTAATTCATACTGTTCCAACACATAACTTTCAACGATGTAACTATATACAAGCAATACTATTGGACCCAAGCAGGGCTCAGTGATAGGGTATCCAGATTGGCTTCAGGACCAATGGGAGTCTTTATTCATCAGCCAATAAGAAATGGAGCTTTAGGATACCAGAGCCCTCTCAAGCTATTGTTGCTTCAATAATTCAAACACAAACACAACACCTTTGAAATGATAGGAATGCAATGGATGCAGAACAGACATACTGAGACTTATTCACACAAGACATATTGCTGATTATTGGCATTTTCCCTAAGTTGCTGGAGATTTTGTGCCTGGTCAGGTGAGCTCTGCCCCTTCTATAAGTCAGTCAGCAAACACCTCTTAAAAAGCCGGAGTAGGACAGAAGCTTTCAAGGTCTTTGGAATTCTAAAACATAAAGGTGGAAATGTTTCAAATTTCAGTTTCAGTCTCCCCCCCCCCCCCAGCGCAGTGGCCCACCAAGAACTTTCCCAGTAAGTTAAAGGGCCAACCCACTACTGTCCAATAGGTCAGAAGCATTTTTCCTTGTCTTAGTATCAACAGTTATTTTTATTGGTTTAAGGAAAATAAAAAAATTAAAAGCCTATTGGCCCCAAGGAGAGGCAGCTGTAAAAGAGCTCCAGCAATAAAATAGATTGCATCTCCCTGACTCATTAACCAGTCTGTGATAATAGATCTGGGATTAAAACCAATGCTCCTTATAAGTCTTTAGAGAGCAGTCCTAGGCAACTTTACGCAGAATCCCATGCGAGTCCTATCAGTGGGGCATGCTCCCAATTAAGTGTTCTTTGGATGGCATCGTTAATTTACTAACAGTACAGTCCTAAACAAAGATGCACCCTTCTAAGCCTATTGACTTCAATGGATTTTGAAGGGTGTAACTCTGGTTAGGACTGCACTGTTAAGCTTCTTAAATAACTAAATTGCTAAGATCTTTGTTAGTAAATTCATGACGCTTGTACCAGGCAACCATTACGATTGTGCTATGCTTTCAAAAGTAGTTCTTGAAGTGTTTTGTCTCTTGAACTATGGTAAAAATTTAATGTCAGTGCCATACCATATCAAATCTACTGTAGTGGGTGCCCTCTCCTGCCAGAAGGTAAACACAGTTTTAAGTTACAATCAGCACAGGCCTGTAGCTACAGTGGGGCATCTCGGGGCCTGGCCCCCTGACTTACTGCCAGGGCCCCTCAACTTCCCATCCAGCCCAGACCCCCTGATTTCCAACTTTTTATTTTATTTGTGGCACTCCCTTGGGAGGGGGGTGCGGGGTGCCCCCCCTGATTTATTTAAAGCCACCCCCCCCACCCCCGAATTAAAAAGTCCTGGCTAGGGGCCTGAGTCAGCATAATACGAGACTGTCTGAACCAGCTTCAGGCAGCAACAGCAGCATTCTGTTTCTCCCATCCAAAACCATTCGAAAGATTTGTCTAATTTTACCCTGTCAGTATGGACCGCTTGTTTCAAAAAGCATATTCCCCCCCCCCCCCATCTGCATGGCTTTATTCAAGGTACATACCTCATCATTAGTCAGTTTAAGAAAAATGTCTCCCAGGATTCCCTGTCGGGGCCAGCTCAGCACTCTCTCTTGAAGAGCATGAAGTAAATCTACATGCTGCTGGGCAAGGTATCGCAAGGAGTTGGGGAAGAAGCTGAAGCCAGAAAACAAGGATTAGCTTATCACAAACCAATTTTTAAAGAGCCCAGAAATACATCTAAAATTAAATCCCAATAGAAGAATCTTCTTGTTCTCTCCCAGAGGCTGAGGTAATGAGAAAGTCTCCCAGGCACACTAAAGCGCTTGTCAGGTCCTAAACAGCATTGCCTGTCACACTTAAGAGGCTACCCACCTCACCATAGTCTACCACAATATCCAATTGCCTTGGAGGCCCTATTTGGCTGAAAGGCAAGATATTAGTCTTCCAAATAAAGTGATCAATACAAATTAAAATAGACTGAAAATGCTTTTTCAACAATACCATCATCCTTGCACTTTGCTCAACACCTCTGGCACAATGAGAAGCATTCTCTGTAGCTGTATGCAACTACAGTGTTCCACTTCTGTGAACAGGCTAGAATAGGGTTGCCAACTTCCAAGTGGGGCCTGGAGATCTCCTGGAATTACAACTGATCTCCAGGCTACAGAGATAATTTCCCTGGAGAAAATGGATGTTGTGGAAGTAGGACTCTATCGCATTATACCCTGCTGAGGTCCCTTCCCTCCCCAAACTCCATCTTCCTTATGCTCCATGCCTAAATCTCCAGGAATCTTGCAACCCTAGGCTGGAGATACTTAAAAGATCCCTGTTTCTCGGCACCCCCACCTAAGTGCCCCCAAGATTCCTTAGGAAATCTAAGGCAGTTAAATTGATTTAAAATAGATATAAATTTATCTGTCCAGTCATCCATAGGGTCAAGGGTCACCAGCCTTGAGGCTGGTGTTATCTATGTTATCAGATAACACAGGTTATCTGCCTTGAGTTCAGTGCTTTTGGGAAATGGTCCCGTCCCCCCCCCCCCCCGGTTTTCTCATACAATCATGGTGCATTCATGCATTTGGGTTCCCCTGGATTTTCTCTGATCTTTCTCAAACCTGCATTGTTCTGAAGTTCTGGAAAGGGTCACAGTAAAGCCTAGGTGCCTGCTGTGTGAATGGGAAAATTTGGATTTGCTAGCCCACATGGCAGCCATTTTTCCTGACCCTGTCCCCATGGCCACCATTCCCTTCCCCACCACTGGGGGGCTTTTTATTTTTGAATTTAAAAAATCAGTATAAGAACATCAGTGAGTCGATTTACCGCTGAATTGATAGGTGGAGTAGTTTCTCTGAATTCCCAGCTTTCATTTAAAACAAAAACAAAAAAACTAAGTCTCTAGCTTTCTCCCTTGTATGATGATATGCCTTTTTCTTATATCTTCACAACAGAAGGGTCTAGAGATTTATTTAATTTTTTTAATTAAAGCTGGGAATTCAGAGAAACTATTACACCTGTCAGTACAATGGTAGAGCAATGTAGCAATATTCTAGTGCCAATTTTTTAAATTACAATTTTTAATTACAATTTAATTACATTTTTTTTTAATTACAAAAACTTTAGTGGCTGGGGAGGTGGCCACGTCTGAGGGACTGTGGCAGGGAAACTGTGGGGAAACCTGCCATGTGGAACCCCATTGTTTCTGCAGTTTATCTGCAGCTGCACCAGCAACTGGGAAGCCATATTTGACTCTGGCAGTCAGAAATCAGGGGTAACTTGTTTTTCAAGTGGTTCAAATTAAGACCCAGCATAAGGGGAGAAGGGGCTTCAACCTCTCCTCCCTCTCCTCCCACTCCCGTCCCACAGGATGGGCAAAAAAGAAAGACAGATACACTGGCTTGCCGTCTTTTGCTCTTGGGTTCCAGGCAGTGGTCACAGTGTACAGCAGCAGACCATGTTTAGTAGTGCACTTAAGCAGCTCTTGGAACAGGATGGAAAGCACTGGTCAGCAGCCTTGGGTGTCAGCAGCTGTCTTGTCTGACTTAGGAGTACAAGGGTGTGCCACGAGGGTGAAGAGGAAGTTCTGTGTGGCCAGGGCATAGCAGAACATGGGCAAATGGGTCAAGAAGGTGAGGGAAAGGCAAACAAAGAGGGAGGGAGTTTGGGAGTTGGTGATCAACAGCAGTGGTGAGGTACCCGATAAAGCCCAAGCCCACATGCCTGGATCCCTAGTAGAACTATTAAAGTACCTTCTCTCCTTGGTGTTCCTCTTCATTTCTGGTCCATGCAATGTGGCCTTGATTTTTAGGATCAGGGAGAGGCTAACAACATATTTCCTTTCAGACTCTAGCAAGTCTAAAGCAATATTCTGTCTTTTAGCTATGACAAAAAAAAGGTTGATTGGGGCAGATTAACAACAATTTTTAAGCATTACTTATTCCAAGCTGTCATTACAAGAGGATAACACAAGCAAACATAAAACAAAATTCAATTTCTTTTTGTTGTAAATTTCTCCAAAACACGAAGGTATGGATCCATTAAGGCATTTTAGCAGGGAAAATTTCATTCAGTTTTTGCCTCAACTGGATTATAATGCAAACACAAAACCAAGCTAGAACATACTTCTAGTTCTCTCCCACGTTGTTCTCTCCCATGTGAATATCTGCACACAGCTCATCTATTGTTGCATTGTTTCGTACCCCGTGCAAAACTGAGCAATGATCTTCTCATGTGACTATCATCACATTGTTGCTTGGTTGCATACAGCGACACAACATAAATACAAGGAGGCTTTATCTGTATTCATTGTTTATTTGCCAGCTAAAATATTTGTAACTCATACTCTCCATAAAATATTCCCAAGTATCAGAAGGAGGGAGTTCCACTTTCAGAGGCATGTTGGGAAAAAAATTCCAGAATCTAGGCACCAAGACAGCAAAGACCCCCCTGCCTCACGTACCTGGCCTCTGAAAGTGGGGACACAGAGAAGTTGACCTTGACTGCTGGGTAGATTCCTGGGAGTCCCCCACGTATGCAGAAAAATCTCCCTGCCCCCCAAGTGCCCCCCTGCACGGATTTAGATATCCGCACGGAGGGGTCCACTTGGCTATTAGATATATAGATAACCAGTGCTTTTAATTGTGCCCAAAGCTAACTGGCAGCCAGTGCAGATTTTTTTTTAAACTGGCAAGATATTGTCCCTATGACTTTTATCAGCAAGCAATCTTGGTCCTTGGTCCTTTGAGACAAAATAAAGCCTTCAGACACAGCTTTGCATTACAAGACCTTGAGCAATTGCACCTGGATATTATCAGAGCATGGATAACTGAATGTTGGCACGGCTGGCAACATAGATCCATATTGCTAACCATGATGCCCCATTCCCTGCCAGCACAGATCACCTATAGCAGTGTTTAATGGTTCTCAAGCTCCAGCCCAGGTGTCTGTTTGAGTTGAGACCTCATATATATAAAGTAACATGGTGATCTTCAGGGTTCTCAGACCTCTTTCTGGAGTGGCCCATGAGGACAATTAACTGGTTCATATTTCCTACAAGTTTCCTGAAAAGAGTTGGGCCATGATGACAACATCTGTCAGTGATGTGTCAGAACAGCTGCAAAGATAAAACATGTCAATTTGTGAACTTTGACACATAAATATAGTTGTGTAAAACATTCCTGGGGGAAAACGTAATTCACCGAGACTAGGAAAGTGACTTGAAGGTAGATTTTAACATGCTGAAACAAAATCAAAATATGTACGGGGTCACACCAATGAATTAAAAAAAGAGGTTTGATACAAAAATCCATGTATTTCATAATAAAACAAACTGTGGCCTATGGGGATTGGGGGGGATTCCCCCCCAAGGCCCACCTGATCCCAGCTTCACTGTGGTGCTGGCACCCCTGCAGCCCACCCAACCCCAGCTCAGACACCATAGCGGTAGCTCCCCCCCCCCCACACACTGTTTCAAATATCTTTATCAGCTTAGTCTCTCTGTGGATGTTCATCACCAATCTCTTCTCCAAAGGAAAGACATTAGAGAGAGATTGCTTTGATCCATATTATTGTCATTCCTGTAGTGCTCCATGAAGAGACTGGTGACGAACATCCACAGAGAGACTGAGTTGATAAAGATATTTGAAACAGCTTTCTATTCCAGAAAAGCTTGTCCTCTCTCTATCTCTTACATTCCTTAAATTTTTACATATTTTTCTTATGCATCGTTTTTTTCCACATCATTGAAGTGTTTTTCTGTGTTTAACGGACGACAGTGGATGTAGTTATATGTGTTGGCTAAGAGCTTGGAAAAATGAAGGCTTTTTAGTCCATCCCCCCCCCCCCTTCACAGCTCTGTTTAGATGCCTTAAAGTGATAATACCACTAATGGGATCCAGGAATGTAGCCAGGACTGAATTCATAATATTTACATAAAGATTTTGTATTGTACTAGTACCATTCTCTATGGCAGGGGTGGTCAAACTGCAGCTCAGGAGCCGCATGTGGCTCTTTCACACATATTGCACACATATTGTGTGGCTCCCAGCAGGGTGGCTGGGGAAGTAAAGGGGAGGCAAGTAAAGGGGAGCCAGTGTTCCCCTCCCTAGGTAGGCTTGAGGTGGTGAGGAGCAGAGAAAGAAAGTAATTTTAAATGTGTTCTCAAACCCTTTCTTTCTCTCCCTTCCTTTCTCTCTCTTTGTCTTTCCCCTCCCTCCTCCATCTATTTGCTTTCTTTGTTTCTTTCTCTCTTTCTTTCCACCTCTTTTATTCTTTCTTTTCACCCCCCTCTCTGACAAATATCATTAGCAAACAAATATATATCATTGGACAAATAAATATCATTATCAATATCTATTTTTATCCCTTTTGTTTTTATTTTTGGCAGTCTCGTCTAATGTTAATAAAAAGCAAATTTGCATATTTTTCAATAACATATATGTGTAATATTGGTTCATGCCTTGTGGCTCTCAAACATCTGACGTTTATTTTATGTGGCTCTTATGTTAAGCAAGTTTGGCCACCCCTGCTCCATGGTCTTTGACCACAGACCTATATCTATACAATGAATGTTACTTATGACAGATATTTGCAATATAAAACACATAACAAAATGTGTTAAAATTTATTGAATAGTGTTTTTTCTTTGGTGAGTTATATATTTTTCTCACCTGGAAACTGGCAACAATGGCTTCCCAGGAGATAATGGCTGGTTTGGAGGGTGGAGTCTATGGCAGTATACCTGTCCTCAAACCTTACCTTCTCCAGGCTCCACTCCTCAAATCTCCAGGAATTTCCCAACTTGGAGGTGGCATGCCTATCTCCTTCCCAGCCAACCATCAACATACTGTTATCTACTCCTCTGATTTCAGGTTTCCATCTCCTCCTCCCTCCCTGCAGCCTCTACCTAGGAAAAGTACAGTCTTTCTCTGCTGTGGGGACCAGTACAGCTCACATCATTCTCCTCTCCACCCTTCAATCTGCACAACATCCCTGTGGGGTAGGTTAGGCTGAAAGTCTGTGAGTGGTCTGAAATCACCCAATCAACTTCCACGACAAAAACCTGTGTCTGGCAGACTCTGCTCTGAAGTGCTAACTGCTACATCACACTGGCTGTCATGAGGGGGCACCTCAGCAGGGTATAATGACACAGATTCCACCATTTTCTCCAGGGAAACTGATCTCTGCCATCTGGAGAGCAGCTGTAATGCTGAGTGATCTCCAGACCTCATCTGGAGATTGGCAGCGATGGTTTCCCAGGAGAAAATGGCTAGTTTGGAGGGTGGAGTCTATGGCAGTGTACCTGTCTGAGGTCCCACCTCTTGTCAAACCCCACCCTCTCCAGGCACCACCCCTCAAATCTCCAGGAATTTCTCAACCGGGAGTTGCTAACCCTATCTCCTTCCCCACCAACCATCAACATACTGTTATCTGCCCCTCTGACTTCAGCTTTCCACAAACAAACCCCCGCAGCCTCTACCTAGGAAAAGTACAGTCTTTCTTTACAGTGGAGACCCAAGCTGAAGGGAAGTGACCTCAGCAGAAACAAAGTCCACCATTCAAAGCAGCCATTTTCTCCAAAAGAACTGATCACTGCCATCTGGAGAGTAGTTTTAATTTTGAGTGATCTCCAGCCCTCACCTGGAGACTGGCAGCAATGGTTCCCCAGGAGAAAATAACTGCTTTGGAGGGTGGACTCTATGCATTCTATTCAGCTGAGGCCTCTCCCATCCTCAAACTCTGACTTCCATAGACTCCACCACAAAATATCCAGGAATTCCCCAACCTGAAGCTGGCAACCCTAGTCAGGACTGGCCCCAATCTGTTCTGGAAAGTAGGCCTGGAAAGGGCCTCCTGCCTTTGCCTTTTTACTGACAGAACCAAACTTGGTTGCCTAGGAGCAACCACCGAGGGGAAACTTAGACCCACAGCAGGAGGAGAAGAGAATGGTTTCACAGCCAGTGGCTCACCTCAGTAGCCAGCCAGCTGCGGAGGAGCCAAGCAGGAGGTGTCTTTGTCAGGAGAGATAGCCATTTTGGCAGTTTATTCTGACAAGGAAGAGTGTCCAAGATGGCAGTGGGCAGGAGAGAGGAGCAGACCCAGCACCCAGCCAATGGCATACGAGTACTCTTGAGTGGTGGTTGACGGGCCAATGGCTGATGGAGCTCACAGCACAGCAAATGGGAGAGCCAGTAAGTGCCAATATGCTGGGCTTTTAAATATTTTTTTATATGTGTGTGTGTGTGTGTGTGTGTATGTATAATTCAATAAACACGCACACAAAACACCAAAACCAGGAAGGAGGGACAATAACAGTGATTGGAGCGTACCAAACAAAACAAAAGACTTCACTCATCAGTGGAGCACAACAAAAAATCTCTCCGAGGAGGGAGTTCCAAAGTTGTGGTGCTATGACCAAGAAGGCCCTTCCTCGGGTTGCCACCCATCTAGCCTCAGATGGTGGGGCACCTGAAGCAAGTCCTCCAGAGATGTCAAGAGTGAACAGGTAAGTTCATATGGGAGAAGGCGGACATTAAGGTATGCTAGTCCTAAACTGTAGAGGGCTTTAAAGGTCAGTACCAGCATCTTGAACTAAGCTGGGAAGCAAATTGGGAGGCAGTGCAGATGGAACAAAACTGGAGTGATGTGGTCCCTATGATCCTATGATTCTCTCCAATCAACATTCTGGCCACAGCATTCTGTATCAACTGTAGCTTCCAGACAGTTTTCAAGGACAGCCCTGCATAGTTCACTGCATTAATCTAATCTAGATGTTACCATAGTAGCATAATCTTTCCTGCCCAGGAAGAGCCACAGCTGGCTCACCAGCTGAAGCTGCTGAAAGGCACCCTTGGTGGAATGTTCATCCAACAGGAGGCCCAGGTTCAGCAGCTCCCCAAAGCTATGAACCAGTTCTTTTAGGGGGAGTAAAATGCCATCAAGAACAGGAGCTATCCCATTTCCTGGGTCAAACTTTCCCCGTATTTCCTGGGTCAAGCCTTTCTCCCACCAGTAGAACTTATGTTTTGTCAGGATTAAGCTTCAATTGGTTAGCCCTCATCCATCCATCCATCCATCCACCCATCCTCCCATCCATCCATCCTCTTTTTAAATGGTACAGGCCCCTTTAGAATAATCCAAAGAATCCTAGCGAGTTCATAACAAAATCTTCCCATAAAAAACATTTGGATAATCACTACAAATTTTAAATCACTTATATAATTGCCATACAGGATTCCTACCCCAAGGGCCTTATAAACAGTCTATGCTAATGTCTTTGTCTCAGGGGGAAAATGCAATGAAATGTGACCACAGAAGAACATTTTAACTGCTTCTTTTGTGACAGCTTGTAAGCATCTTATTTAAAATTTTAAGCAGATTTTATTTTCATTTCACAAATTTATACAATGCTTTTCCATACATAAGAATGCCAAAAGGGATCACAGTCTGTCAAGTCAATTTCAATTTAAAAATCGCAATAGGATAAGCACTCTAGAACCACTGATTTTGGGAGGGGTGTTGAAAGACCTAAGTCAGATTGAGGTGACGAGAGAGGAAGTCCTACGACTGATAGACAACTTAAAAACAAATAAATCACCGGGCCTGGATGGCATACATCTGAGAGTTCTGAAAGAACTCAAATGGGAACTTGTGGATCTCCTGACAAAAATATGTAATCTTTCCTTAAAATCTGCCTCCATTCCTGAGGACTGGAAGGTAGCGAATGTCACTCCCATCTTTAAAAAGGGTTCCAGAGGAGATCCGGGAAATTACAGGCCAGCCAGTCTGACGTCGATACCAGGTAAGTTGGTGGAAACTGTTATTAAGGAAAAAATTAGTAGACACATTGATGAACAAAATCTATTGAGGAAGACTCAGCATGGGTTCTGTAAGGGAAGATCTTGTCTCAGTAACCTGTTAGCGTTCTTTGAGGGAGTAAACAAACATGTGGACAAGGGGGACCCAATAGATCTTGTTTACCTTGACTTCCAGAAAGCTTTTGATAAAGTTCCTCAGCAAAGGCTCCTAAGTAAGCTCAACAGTCATGGGATAAAAGGACAAGTCCTTTTGTGGATCAAAAACTGGCTAATTAAAAGGAAACAGAGAGTGAGCATAAATGGGCAATTTTCTCAGTGGCGGGAGGTAAGCAGTGGGGTACCGCAGGGATCAGTACTCGGTCCGATGCTTTTTAACTTGTTTATTAATGATTTGAAGTTGGGAGTAAGCAGTGAAGTGGCTAAATTTGCAGATGACATGAAGTTGTTCAGGGTGGTAAGAACCAGGGAGGACTGTGAGGCACTCCAAAGGGATCTGTTGAGGAAAGGCGAGTGGGCATCAATGTGGCAAATGGGGTTTAATGTGGCCAAGTGCAAAGTGATGCACACTGGAGCCAAAAATCCTAACTATAAATACATGTTGAGGGGGTCTGAACTGGCGGAGACTGACCAAGAGAGAGATCTTGGAGTCGTAGTAGATAACTCAATGAAAATGTTGAGACAGTGTGCGACTGCAGTGAAAAAGGCTATGCTGGGGGTTATTAGGAAAGAAACTGAAAACAAATCAGCCAGTATCATAATGCCCCTGTATAAATCGATAGTGCGACTTCATTTGGAGTCCTGTGTACAATTCTGGTCACCACACCTCAAAAAAGATATTGGAAAAAGTGCAGAAAATGGCAACTAGAATGGTAAAAGGGTTGGAACACTTTCCCTATGAAGAAAGGTTGAAGCACTTGGGGCTCTTTAGCTTGGAGAAATGACAGCTGAGGGGTGACACGATCGAGGTTTATAAGATTATGCATGGGATAGAGCAGGTAGAGAAATAAGTCCTTTTCTCCCTTTCTCACAATACAAGAAGTCGTGGGCACTCAATGAAATTGCTGAGCAGTTGGGTTAGAACAGATAAAGGGAAGTATTTCTTCACCCAAAGAGTGATTAACATGTGGAATTCACTGCCACAGGAGGTGGTGGCGGCTACAAGCATGAACGGCTTCAAGAGGGAATTAGATTAACATATGGAGCAGAGGTCCATCAGTGGCTATTAGCCACAAAGTATAGATAGGAACTCTCAGTCTGGGGCAAGTGATGCTCTGCATTCTTGCTGCTTGACTGGGGGGGGGGGCAACAGTGGGAGGGCTTCTAGTGTCCTGCCCCCACTGCTGGACTTCCTGATGGCACCTGGTTTTTTGGCCACTGTGTGACAGAGTGTTGGACTGGATGGGTCACTGGCCTGATCCAACATTAGCTTCTCTTATGTTCTTATGTTCTTAATAGGATAATTATGGTATTCCTTGAAAGCCATTAAAGCCTTCTGTAATCTACTGCTATTCTTACCTGCAATAGAAGGTTCCCTCAATACATTCTCTATTGAGCTATATCGACTTGGGCTAACTTCTTTTTGCCTATCAGTTTGTTCCTTTGAAATATGTTCATCACTCCACTCTTTACTGTCTTTGGGCTGTTTCCACACCATGGATGACGAATGACCCTTTGACTGAGCATCAGTTGACAAGGAGGGTCTTTCTTCTGTGTCCAGATTTGTACCCATCATCCCTAGAAATTAAAACATAAATTGTATCTTGTTGAAATTGCTTTGCATGTTACAATTTCAATGACTCTGTATTTACTGTTAAATTGCAAAATAAAAATAAATAAAATGTTTTTTTTTAAAGAAAAGACATTAAAACGTGATAGCAGGACTGATATCTGTTCCTTTAATCCCAAATTTTATTCATTTTGCTTCATCTATACCCTGCCTTTCTCCCCATTGGAACCAAGGTAGCTTACATTGTTCTCCTCTCTTCTATTTTATCCTCACAAGGTAGGTTAGGCTGAGAGAGAGAGTGACTGGCTCAAGGTCACCCACTGACCTTCCATTGCAGAGTGGGGATTCGAACCTGGATCTCTCAAGTCCTAGATTGACATTCTAACCACATATACCATGATGGCTCTCAGCTCATTTAACTAGTATTAAATTTATAATGGAAGATGCCTGAAGCCGCTCCTACCAACAGTAGTCTGGCCGACTGTATGGAATATATATGTTTTAAATAAAGGAAAACTGTTTGAAGGCTGTGAAACCAATGTACTAAAACTGAATAAAAATGTGAATGCTCAGATAGCAAAAAAAGTATAGTTTGAATGTGGCCAAGGATCAAGTAAGTGGCCCTAAGCTTCAGGAGGGGCATAACAGTACAGGGGTGGGGTGGGATACCATTGCAGCTCCTCCCCACTGCCACAACTTTTTGTAGTGAATACCAGAAATTAATTAAGATCCCTATTAAATGAACTGGTGTGGAATTTGTTAAATGCAGCAAAGATTTCAAAAGCAAGTACACACCATGATCATAAGCCCTCAGCACTGGGCAGGGAAATTACTATAAAGTTATGGAAACTTGGTGAAGTTGCAATATTAACAATATATACGTTTGAAAAAATTGGGAAAATAAAACAATTCTTTTAAGGAGCTTGGTAATTATTTGTCAACATAAAATAAAATTTGGATATTAACTCTTACGCATACAACAGGAGCAAGAGAATTTAGGTTGAGGCTAGAGCTCTTGAGGAGAGGCTTGACCTTTCTCCAGGGCCATTTTCACATACAACACAGATTATTTGTGGTGGGGAAAGACACAGGACAACGGGTGACTCCTCCTTTCCTGCCCCACAGCTTCAGCCCAACCTGGGAGCCCCCATAGCTGTTTTTTAATGTACACAACCTGACCACAGGAAACTCCCTTCAGGTGGCCCCAAAATGTCACATTGACTTACCTTTCACGTTTCCTTCTCCTCGTGCCAAAGGTCTGCAATCAGCGACTGGAGAAGAACAGCAGAGATCTTTGAGCCATATACAAAAAGCATCAGTAAAATAAGACCCTCCAATACTTGTAGGTTTTCTTTTTCCAGTGCATTGGAAGAGAACAATAAAGCAACACAATTCAGTTGCTGCCATATTTATCGATAAGAGTCAGGGAGCAAACCAGATGGGACAATAGCACCCTGCTGCAATTAAAGTTGGAGAAGAGAGAGATGGGTTCATCCCAGCTGTATACTTGGAAAAAAATTGAAGAGGAGTACCGGAGCACATAAGGGGCTGCAGTGGCTCAAGTGGTTAAGACACTGAACTGCAGACCAGAAGGATGGTAGTTCAGCAGTTCGAGACCCAGCTCTTGCCAACCTAGCAGTTCTAAAGCAAGAAACTGCAAGTAGATAAATTGGTACCACTTTGGTGGGAAGGTAACAGTGTTCCATGTGCCTAGGCATCTAGTCATGCCCAGGGGTCATTTACTAAAAAAAGACGTGCAGGAGCTCATTAGTATAACTCAGCATAACTTATTTGCATATGCCCCACCCCCTGACATCACTGGAAGTGTGTCAGAAGACAACACCCACCGCTCAGGCTCCACCCCAAAAATCTCCAGGTATTTCCCAACTCAGAGCTGGTGACCCAGCTTTACACTTTGACTAAAGACACTTTAGGTTTCCTTTGCTCTTGCAGGGAAGCTACTCTACAACAAGCATGAAAATACAGATCAAGTTAGTATGCTTTTGCTTTTTTCCACAGCACATCACCATATGTGCCCGCTCCTAGGCTTGTTACTCTCAGAACGGCGTTCCTGCTTGAAATGACCCCTGGTTGTGCCGGCCACATGACCACAGAAACGTCTTTGGACAGTGCTGGCTCTTTGGCTTGGAAACAGAGATGAGCACCACATCTCTAGAGTCGTATTCGACTGGCTTTCAAGCAAGGGAAACCTTTACCTTTACCTTTGTGGAGCACATGCTTTAAAGTTTACACAGAGAAACTCCCAGTTCAGTCCCTGGTGCCTCTTAGCAAAAAACTTTCAGACACACAATTTGGGAAAGGCCTCTGCCAAAGTGCTAAAATAAATGTTACAGCAGCCATGGGTCCAACCCATGGCAGCTGCCATTTTAAAGGAGTATTTAGCCATTTTAAAAGTGTTGCAAGGGCCTGAACAGGCCCACAGCATGGAAGTACCAGGTGATCTTGACCCCTACCCCATACCTTTTCAAGTGCTGAAACAGCCATGCGGGATCCATGGCTGCCATAGTGTCTAGTTTGGCTCCAAGATGTAGGGGAGCCACTGCCAGTCAAAACAGGCAGGTAGACCAATGGTCTCACTATCAGGTAGCTTCATAAGACTGAAGATAAAGTTCTCATACATTTCATAGAAAGTTAGAATGCATGTTACAAATTCTAGTGGAAAACTGCTAGTTTGTGATTTATACCAGGCATACTACCTCAGCTTTCTCAGGTCCCAAGAATTCTCAAAACTTTTCCATAACACCCATATTAACTTGAATATTAGCACATAATAATCATGATTCCAAGATGTAACTAAACAAGGCTTTATTCTGTATAAGCAATTGATAGTCATTATATCAACAATATATCTATTGTGTTACACTATATTTAAGTTGTACCTTAACCACCTGTAAAACTGGAGCTTCTTTCTGGAGCCCAAGGGCTGAGTTCTTTCCTGCTTCTCTGGCCAAGATATCCTGTCTTGTCCAGAGTGTAAGATCAGGAGTGGACTGAAACACTAAGACAATCCTGGAGCAAGCTGAGTCAACTGGTCTCTGTAATACTGCCAGTGCTTTCCCCAGTCTTGCCTGTGATGGCTCCAAAACCTGCATTACTACAATCTTTTCCAAAAAATCACAGCAAAGCTGAGGGGGTGGGGTGGCTGCCATGTGCAGAGGAAAGTCCTGATCTTCTCCGCCCCACCCCAATCTGCTCCCCACAGCAACTGGTCTCTCCCTTGCCACCAGGGGTACTTTTCAAAGTTTTAAAAATTGGTAATTGGCACATTGATATGACCTTATATCAAGATGTCAACTAGCGATTGTAAAACCCCATGAAAAAGCCCCTAGTTGCATGGCTGCTGCAAGGACCTGGCACATGGAAAATGCAGGAAATCTGCCACGTAGAAGCCCCATTGCCACCACTGCACTGAATCAACAGAAGCAGTGGCAATGGGGAAAACACCAAAAATCATCTTAATGCAGAAGAGGTCATCATCTAATAGGATGTATCCATCTGCATTTATTGACATCTCTTTCTTCACTCTACAATTCAAGATAATATGGGCCAGACTCAGCCTCTGTAATATTAGCATTGCTCCCATGGAAGTTAAGGGAGGGAGCCAAGGAGGAAGAAGTGTTGGAATATTGTAAGCAGAGTTCACAGGATAGCAAAGTGTATATAGTCAAAGAAAATAAATACCTTTCTCATAAGTTGCATTGTGCAAAAGGTTTACAAAATCTTCATTAATTAAAACTGGCTCTGGGAGGTTCAGTGACCGAAAGGGGCTTCCTTGTAGAGGTGTTGGCACTGTTTGTGACCCATGCTCCTCCTTTTGTATTCTTCTGAGAAGAAAGGGAAGAGTGGAAGCAAGACAACCAAAACAGGCATTTGGAAGTACATGTTTAAATTATGGTCTAAAGTGACACAAATTAATATAATTGATTTTCTGTCCAGTAGATAGAATTCTACAAGGAGGAAGTAAAGAAAGAACCAATTCCAGTTACTGTGTAGAAACTGAAGTTGTTCTGATGTTATAAAGACACTGTGCAAAACATCTGAAATTCATTTACTTACTTAGCTTTGAGCTTACGGGACTCTTTCTTTTTCTCTTGCTGCAACTGCTCAATTTTCTGCTGCATTTCTTCTTGCTTGGTACTGATTTCCTCAATCATGGACTTGGCATCATTAAGCTCCTCCTAATTAGAAAGAGCAATGTTGACATGTGGCATGGGAAAGTACGTTATAGGTCAACAAGAGTGGTGTATCCTTATCCTCAGAGAGATAAGTAGAAGGCAGAAATTACTGGGGGTAACTAATGAGTGGTTGGCAAGCCAATTCCTGATGAGTTTTGAACATACAAGTTGTTTCTTAGGGAAAGCTAATAATGAAGATATAACAGTGATGACGACCCAGCAGGTTACTCCAACCTTACCAAATTGAAGATATCATAGGATACTGAGTGACGAATGGACCCTCCAAAAAACAGGATGCTTAGTGCATCATATTCAGAGAGCCAGGAGATTAGGGGTTAATGCCTCACTGGAAAGCAGTTTAATTGACAGGCTGCTGCCTGTGTGCACCCCCCTTCTCTCCTATCGGTCAGCGCCAGCCCAGCTGAGGACAGTTTTAAAAAGACTTGTCAGTCTTGTCAGAGTGAGTCAGTCGTTGTTTGGACTTTGGCTTGGCAGCTGCCAATCATGAAAAGTGAGTGTGTCAGTCTGAGGGAAACAGACAAGTAACTTGTGAAGTGAAGGGACACCACTCCTTGTCCTTACCGTGTACCAACACATTTGAGAAAAAGTTCAAAAAGCAGAACTGAATGTCCCTAGCTGAATTCCGTTTATGCACAGTCTCCAGAACTGGGGTTTATGTTTGACAGAAGGGACTGGACAGGAGGTTGAAAACTTCCAGTCCAGCCAAACAGAAATAGGATTATCACTCCTAGAAAGAGGAGAATATTTCTTACCCAGTTAGTCAGAGGGTTCAACTCAGAAGGGACCCCTGGTTTGTGTGAAAAGGGAAATGGTCTTAAGACTCTTCAAGAGTTAAAAAAGGGGAAAGTTATCATCCCACAAGGGAAGTATTCAAATACAGGAAGAAAGTACTAACTTCCAGGAAACTAAGATAGTTTCATTAAACGTTATTAAGACACATTGTTGCTGAATGAAATCTCCAAGACAAACAAACCTCTCACAGTCAAAAACTGAGTCTCTAAGAATATACGCTTCAACCTTATTCTGTTGCCTGTTCGAAATATTCTGATTTGTATAATCAACAACAGTTACCTCAACTTGTCATCCCCTGCCCTATTCCTGATCCAACTGTGCCTGTTCAATAAAATCAGCCTTTTTGATTTAACTTCACTTTGGGTCAAGGGCAATTTCCAAAGGGTTTTTATAAGAGGGCTCCTGCTGAGTTACAATAAATATCTGGCCTGGGCAAAAGCCAAAAAAATTCTCTGTCACAAGGTGGGACACACAGAAAGCTATATTTCTATAATTCAAATATGCTACTAAGAGGCTGCTCAGTCAGAGTAGGGAACAGTGTTTTGGCGGGAAAATCTGCCTCATGGAGAAGAGGAAGCAGGGGTCTGTCATAGTGAACTCAACTTAAAGATATACATATCACTAGATCAGTCCAAAATCTTGCTCTGGCTCTTGTAACTTAGGCAGATTTGAGCTAATCTATTGATATGTATACATTTCACCCTTTTACATTATCAAATAAATAAATCACTGGAGAGCCAGCATGGTGTAGTGGTTAACAGCTGTGAACTCTAATCTGGAGAACCGGGTTTAATTCCCCCCCCCCCCAACGTGAAGCCTAATGAAAGAGTATTTGGTTAGCCGAGTTGTCAAGATGCATAATGCAGCAGAGTCTATCTGGATTGTGTGTGCTGACGAAAAACAAAGTTACACAAGGAGCCTCTTTTATCTTTGCAAAACTAATATGAGTTCTTTATTGTAAGGAACTCCATTCCAGATAGGATAAAGTAAAGGTAGGGTTCTAATCTAGCTTAACTAGCTAGGATGGACAGAGAAACAGAAAGCATATCCTGCCCTCATGGTGCCAAGATGGAAAAGAATAACACAGTGTGGAAAGAAGGTGTCAGACCGGAAGGAAGCAGGGCTATTTTTGGGCAGGAACGCACAGGAACGGAGTTCTGGCTGGCTTCTGAGTTGGCCACACCTACAGCCTCCCCCCCCCCCCCGGGGTTCCCCAGCTGCTCCACAGCTGCAGAGTCCCTGGGGAAGCCAATCCAGAAACTGCCTTCCTTCCCTCGGGTTCCCCATGTGCCCTGCAAGCCACGGGACACCTGGGGAATCCAATCCTGGGAGGGAGCTGTGCTGTCATGGGTGTGGCCTAATAGGCTAATGAGTTTGTGCTGTTGGGTGTGGCCTATTATGCTAATGATTTCCTGCTGGGCTTTTTCTACAAAAAAAGCCCTGGAAGGTAGGAAGATTCCATGAGAGTCTATCTACACATCAGAGGGATAGCATCAGAGAAGTAGAAGAGAAGGATAGCAGAGTCCTGGCATCTCTTTCTCTCTGACTCTCTTTTAGACCCCCTTTGAAGTCTGAGGCTAACATTGGGCCAGTCAGTTATCTCATCTTTCTCTCAATCCCACCTACCTCACAATGTGACTGTGTTGGGGAGATGAAAGGAATGTGATTGTAAGCCGCTTTGATACTCCTTAGGGCAGAGAAAAGTGAGGTATAAAAACCTACTCGTCTTCTTTTCCATAGTTACAGTTATGGAAGCTTAGGAGTGGAAGGCATGTTGAAGACATTATAGATGCTAGTCCATAGGTGCTCTGCCCCCACAGCTGGCTAGCTTTTCCCCATTCAAGTGAACCACTTAAAAATGGCAAAACTGATTATGGAAGAGTTTGCCAATGAGAAACATGTATTTATGTCTACATCTCCATGCTATATGCAGGGGTAGCCAAACTGTGGCTCGGGAGCCGCATGTGGCTCTTTCACACATATTGTGCGGCTAATGGCCGGGCGGCTGGGAAAGCGAAAGGGAGGCATACCTCCCCAATCAGTCTTCCCTTCCCAGCCAGTGTTCCCCTCCCTTGGTAGGCTTGAGGTGTGGGGGTGGGGCAGAGAAAGAAAGCTACTTTAAATGCGTTCTCAAAGGTCGGATGAAGCATTTAAAGTTAAAGTTGCTTTCTTTCCACCTCTTCCTCCCTCCCTCTATTTGCTTTCTTTTTTCTCTCTCTCCCTCTCTCTCTCTCTTTCTTCTCTTCCTCTTCATCTAAAGTTAAATGTGTGCGCCAAACCCTGCCCTACTGCTACACTGGCCAGCTGGCTTGGCTTGGAGAAGGTTTTGTCTGTATAAATCCTTTCTTAAACCAAGCTGGCTCAGCAGCAGGGGCAGGGGGCTAGGAGAACACATCTAGACCAATTTCGCACAGGCGTTGCCTGGTGTTCTTCCTCTGTTTGCCCCGGTGCTGTACTTGAATTTCTCAAAATTTCTCAAAAAACAGGATCACTGAAACCGTGGGGAAGATCGGGCAGAGCCGCGGGTCAAAATGCACCCTGCGGCAAATAGTGTGAAATTCAAGCACAGCACCAGGGAAAATGGAGGAAGAACACCGGGGCAGCGCTAATGGGAAATCGGTCTTAAAGTTAAAGGTGTTCTACAAGCCTATGGCCCCACCCACTGACTTGGAGAAGGCATATGTCTCTTTAAATCCCTTCTCCAAGCCAAGCCGGCTGGCGTGGGGGAATGGGGGGGGGGGTGTTGGAGAACACATTTAAAGTAAAAGATGCTTTCTTTCTACCTCTCCCTCCCTCCCTTCCCATCTATTTGCTTTCTTTAAATGTTTCTCTCTCTTTCACCATTCCTTCCTTTCTTTCTCTTTCTCTCTCTCTTCCTTCCTTCCTCCCCCTCCATCATCTATTTCCTTCCTTCCTTCTTCTCCTCCTTCCTCCCCTTCCCTCCCCCATCTATTTGCTTTCTTTATTTCTTTCTCTCTTTCTTTTTTTCTCTCTCTCTTCCTTCCTTCCTCTCCCTCCATATCAATTTGCTTTCTTTCTTTGTTTCTCTCTCTCTTTCCACCTTCCCCCATCTATTTGCTTTATTTCCACCTTCCTTTCTCTTTTTCTCTGTCCCTGCCTTCGTTCCTTTCTCTTTCTCTTCCTTACTTTCCCCTCCCTCCCCCATCTATCTTCCTTCCTTCCTTCCATCCATTCATTAATTTCTTTCCACCTCTTTCTCTCTTAGACAAATACATATAATTAGCAAACAAATAAATACCACTGGACAAATAAATATCATTATCAACATCTGTTTTTACCCCTTTTGTTTTTATTTTTGGCATTTAATGTTAATAAAAAGCAAATTTGCACATTTTCAATATAAATGTGTGTAATATTTGTTCATATCTTGTGGATCTCAAACATCTGACATTTATTCTATGTTGCTCTTAGGTTAAGCAAGTTTCCCCTCCTTTACTATATGGTATGACTGTCTCTTCTACTCCTCAGGCAAGTCTATTTTGATATGCTCTGAAACTTCTTTGCTAAAATGGGAAAGATTATCAATACATATGACCTACCTTGAAACAGTTCAAAGAATTCTTCATCTCTGCTACTTTCTCCTCCATTGCGCATCGACAACTTTGAACCTTCTCCTCAAGAGCATACTCCCCATGTTGAATTCTTGAAAGTTCCTGCATTGCTTCACTGAAACCAGTTTTAAGTTCAGAAGCCAGGGCATGCAACTGAATAAACCAAAGTGAATATCAGTTGTGAATGCCATAGAAAGCATGGTGGCTTCACCCAGCTCCAACCCACCTTCTGTCACCCTATAACATTTCCTTTTATTGTGTCTTTTCATTGGACACAAGCATTCTCAAGACTATTATAAGTTCCATCACCAGAAGAAAATAGAAGTAGATAAACATGAGAATATTTTCCTGTTCAGAAAGCCTTATTCCTGGACCACTGGAAAACTCACATCATATCTGATGAAAGAACTTGAGGAACTGGCCACACCTTTCCAGTGTCTTCACCACAACTAGGAGGGCTAGATAAAACTATCCACTGTGAAATGAAAGATTTCTTTTTACTGTCTTAACTTAATACATCATATTAGATTTATACCAAGCCTGAAACTGAACTCTGCCTTCTGACATAGGGTTGCCAGCTTCCAGGTGGGGCCTGGAGATCTCCCACTTTTACAACTGATCCCCAGCTGCCAGAGATCAGCTCCCCTGGAGAAAATAGCTGTTTTGAATGGTGGGCTCTATGGCATTGTACCATGCTAAGGTCCCTCCCCTCTCCCAGATCCACCCCTAAAGTCTCGAGGTATTTTCCAACTCAGACCTGGGAACCCTATTCTGACATCATGGCCTGGCAGGGACTTAACACCCACCCACCTGGGCCAGTACTGAACCTCTGGTGGGGTACCTAGTGAGCTGCATTTGGCACTATAGGCCACAAGTTGTATGGGCTTGGTTGATACTGTGCAGTTTGTAGCATACAACTGTGTTTAATGGATACCCCCAGAAAGAGAAGAGGCAGGGGCATCTCTGATTTCCTGAGAGAAGGATCAACACCTCTAGCTGTAGTGGAATTCTGTCTACCAACATGTATGGGCACAGGCATACACACTGAGAGAGATGAAAATAGAGCAGGACCTCCTTTTCCTGTATAGCAGCACAACCAGAGGTGTTTGCTTTGGATCTCTGACTTATGTGAACCAGAGGGGTCACAACTGTTACAGAAATGGGCCATTTTAATAGATTAAGGATGCTGTAAGCTCTCTACGGGATCATGGAAATTTTCACAAATTACCACAGAATCAAAGAACTGCAGAGCTTTCTGAGAAGCTAACATTCAAAGTGGATCCTCCACAAACTAGCCAGCATGCATGGCACATGCTCCCACTGGAGGACAGGGCCCTGCGGGATTTAATGCAGTTCCTCAGGGCCTGTAAAATGGAGCTGTTCTGCAAGACAGTTGTCTAAACACTTTGGCCTCCTCTGCCTATATTGCCAGGGTGAACTGCCCTTTGTAGAGATCGCTATAGCATCTGCTGAGTGGGTCCTATTTTTGTCAACATAGGCCCAGCACTGAAGACACCTTTGGTTACTGGAAATTGAGATTTTTGTCATCTGTTGTTGATTTTAGAAATTTTATCTTTTTATGATTTGTATTTGTTTTGGATTTATTATTATGTCGGTATTTTAACTGTTGTGACCCACTCTGAGCCCGCTTGCAGTGTGGGCGGGATATATATCCAAATGCATACCACTCATGTATCCCTGCCAGATGCAGAAAATAGATACTCACAAATTGCCCACTGTTAAAGAATGGTCAGCTCAAGCAAGTGAGCCACCCTATGTGCTTCATGATGTGCTGCATGTATGGATGGAAAATCAAGGGACATTGGCTGATTGGAGCAGGGTATAAAATTCCTTCCCAACCTGAAATATGGGAATAATTTACACCAAGAGGAGGAAGAAAAATTAAGAGTGCCATCCTAAACAGAATAACACCCATCGACTCTGTTAGGATGGCACTATAATTCACCTAGCCATCCCAAGGTAAATGTTTCTGGCTTTCTAATACATTAACTGTAGCAAACATCCAGGCTTTAGTGTGCCATCTCTTTTGCCTATAATTAGGACATTTCCCCTCTCCTTCACATACCAGATGATGCAACCCTCCTGAGCTCTGTGGCTAGATAGTTTCTTGCTCATCTCCTGCCTTATCTGCAGGTGGTCTTGTTTCACTGCCCCAGTGACAGGCACAGGACCACCAAATTGGCTATTACAAGGAAGGTGGAGAACATCTAATATAATTAAATAAAATTAACACAAGAGTTAAACAGAGGATGGTGATAACCAATGCTCCCTCTAAGCTGTGGAGTCTTGTGAGCAAAAATTCCACTTTGTGAGCTACTGGCATTAAAGTTGTGAGCAAGGGATTTGGCTACTGCATAAATTAGTTTGCTCTGGAGCCCTTCTTCTTGAGCTAAGGCAAAAATGTGTGAGCTGGAGGCTAAAAAACTGTGCTAACTCAGTGTAGAGGGAACACTGGTGATAATGCTTCTATTAAATTAAATTAAATCTGAAAGCATACTTCAACCACATAATTATGTGAACAAGGCAGCTAGAGAATGCATCCAGAAGAAGGTAGGCAAACTGCACATTACCAGGAAATGAGCTTAATGAAGATCCAGTAGTCAAGTCAAGTCAAGTCAGCCTTTATTGGCATAAAAAGATCCAATAGTTTGTTTGCTTGTTTTTCCAAATGAAAAGGAGCTTCAGAAAGCTATCATTTTGAATAAGTCTTAACCCTTTCTTCCACAGCCATTTCCTCACCTAGATCATATCCTCCAAACTGATAATCCCTCAAAGGGGTTTGAGATAAGTGTTTACAAGTGTCATTATGCATTGGGTTGCCAGCTCCCAGTTGGGACATTCCTGGCAATTTGGGGATGGAACCTGGGGAGGATGGAGTTTAGGAAGGGCATAGAGCTCAGCAAAGATGTGATGCCATAAAGTCTACCCTCTGAAGCTAACATTTTATTCAAGGGAACTGATCTCTATAGTCTAGAGAGCAGTTGTAATTCCAGAAGTCCAGGTTCCACCTGGAGGTTGGCAACCCATATGGAATCTCGTAGAATAAAAAGCAGTTAGAGGGTGACTGTGAAAACCGGAGCGCAGAAAAACAATTGCAAGGAAAAGGCTTATCTCACACACACACACACACACACACACACACACACACACCCCTATCACAATTTCCGAATACTGCTTTTATCTTCAAAAAGCTTTCATGGCTTTGTGACAGGTCTAATTTTCTCTGGATTGCACACACACATGAAAATCCAGAGCCCCATGTACACTCCAATGCACATAACTGGCTTCTGAATATGACAGGAGACCTCTGGGGATGCATCAGAATCCTTGCACACCTACAGGACATTATTGTAATAGTACATTAATGTATTAGTTAACAGGTTACAGGATATACAAAGCATCTGAAACAGACTTGCACCCTTCTAAACCCATTGATTTCAGTGGATTTAGAAGAGTGTAAATCTGTTTAGGATTGCACAGGAAGGCACTTGCATATGAAATTCTGCTACCACTTACGCTGGAAACGGTGAAAAGAAAACCTGAGTGCTAGTACATATAGGCCTACCATCCAATAGGAGGTGCTGCAACAAATACCATATCTGACTTGCTCAAGGAACTGGAAATGCAGCTCCAGGACATGTGTCAAAGAACAGAGGGAGAAGTCAGAAACGGTAGCGCAAGTGTGTGTAGTGCTTTCTATAAAACCTGTCATTGAAACCTGACTTCTGCATTATTTTAATAATTGGAGATTTATTAAAACACAGAGAGTAATGTTTATTCCAGATTTATAAAACAGAGTGTAAATCAGAGTATATTTTGAATGTGCCTTTCAATAGTACTTTTAAAATAAATTGTTAGCAGCATTTACACCTGAAACCAGGTATTTATTTGGCTAGACTGGTGTTTGTCTCTGCATTTCCCCCCCTGTGGATCTGTTTTTTTAATCAGCAGTATCTTAAATCCTACTAATCCTTAAGAGTTGGGGATTATTTGGAGCAACTCTTCATTTTTACCTGGGCAATCTGTGTTGAAGGGTTAATCACTGACACATTTTCAGTTTCTCCTGTGGGAATAAAGAACTTCAGTCAATTAACGGGACTTATTAGGCTTACTATATATAAAATGGAGGCATAGTGACTTGCAATCTACTTTCAATGCAAATACTCCTTTTCTGTTCTAGAACATACAGTCCTGTTTTGCAGATGTCACATCTTTTGCACGATCTGCCACAATTTATGAACAAAGGGATTTCTGCAATAACAGATATCTTTAGTCCAGTTCTATTCAATCTTCGGGAAGTTTCTAATGCTGCTAGCAAAGTTGTAGCTGTGCTGATGGGATAATGTGAAAGGGCAGGGAATAAACAGCTCCAGAACTGGCCTTGTGAAATGCTATTTCAACAAACACAGAGTAACACAGTGGTTGAACATACTCCAAATTTTCGCTACACACCACTAACCACCTTGCCAAACATGATTTCCTGATTATCCTGAAATCAACAAAGGAAGATCTCATGTGTTGTCAAAGGCTTTCACAGCCAGAGTTCATTAGTTGCTGTAGATTTTCCGGACTGTATGGCCGTGGTCTTGGCATTGTAGTACCTGACATTTCACCAGCAGCTCTGATTGGCATCCTCAGAGATCTAACACAGAAAGATGGAGTACTCTCTGTGTCAATGTGAGAAGAAGAAAAAAAGAAAAATGGTAGGAAGAAAAAAAGAAAAATGGTAGGCAGGTAATTTATATCTACTCAGGAAGGTGGGGTAGGGCTGAGTCATTATCTTGTAGGAGTTTCCCAGGCTGTGACATGCTAATGGAGGAGCTTTTCTGAGGAGGTTCTTTAGCATATGGATTGACTGTTGAAATTCTAATCTTACCTGTAGTGCTGTTGTAAGATGTAGAGCATTTTGTTCTTTTTTCTTCTCACATTGACATTCTGTGTTACACCTCTGAGGATGCCAGTCACAGCTGCTGGTAAAATGTCAGGTGCTACAATGCCAAGACCATGGCCATACAGCCAAAAAAAAAATGTACAACTAACGAAGATCTCATGCTCAGCTCCTGGATGAGTTCCAGCCTTAGATGTGCCCAAAGCAAATCCTTCCATCTTGGTTTGCAGACTACATATGATAATCTGACTCTTCAGCAGTGTTTAAGTCCTCAAATTGAGCTGTGAGAAATGCATAAGGTTGCCAACCTCCAGGCCTGGAGATCTCTTGGAATTACAATTGATCTCCACATTAAAGAGATCAGCTCCCCCAGATAAAATGGCTGCTTTGGAAGGTGGGTTATATGAAATTATACCTCACTGATGTCCCTCCTCCAAACCCCACCCTCCCCAGATGTCACCCCCAAATCTCCCAAAATGTCACAATCTGGAGCTGGGAACTCATGATTCTACAGGGCCAATCTGATGCTGAGGAATATATATAGACTCACAGACCTGCTAACATCACTAACACAAAACCATGACCCTTGGGCTCTCTGTTTTATATTTGCTCTTTGCCATTTCCTGGTCTGTTATTTCTCTGTTTGATTAAAAGGTCAAGTCTGTACATCACAGACTTACTGATCTGATAGTAATTCCCCCCCCCCCCCTTCTGAGATGAAGGCAGCATTCTTAGGATTCAATTTACAGTTTGTAAGATTCCTTAGGGAAAAGCCTTGTCAGTTAAACTGGGATAAAACGAGCCAAAGTGTAGATCTGTGTTCTATCACCTGCTTGAGAGAAGTACAAGGTAGCAGGAAGCAAAGCTCAGGGTGTTGTGGGTTTACCAGAATTGTGCAAGAGCTATAATTGTCTTTCAGTTAGAGAAATTAGATTCTGAGGTGACAAAGCCTAAGATTCATTATCTTTGCCCTCAGAGGGCCTGGATTTCCTTAAGAAACAGGGCACTTTTGTAATAGCTCGGTCACAGAGCCAGTGCCCTGTTTCAGCTGAATATGACATAATTCCTCATGAGAGACAGACACAGGAAACAGAAGAATATGAGGATTTTTTTTTTTTGCTTCTCTGTTGTTTTCCAGTACAGATGGGGATTTCTTTCACCTTTAGCAGGCTTGCGGTTTAATTGGATACATGACATATTCCCCACTACGTAAGAATTTTAATTTATTGTCCTTCCTCTTTGAGAAGGTCACAGATGTAGATGCGATTCTAAATAGGGTTAACATGCTAAAAAATAAATAACGTTTTCTTTGATAAAAGGATTTTGAAAAATGAAGTTGCTCCATCAGTCAGGTTGTTGGTCCGTATAGCTTTTCTCTAATTGATAGTAGCTGTCCAGAGTGCTGGCCAGTTGGAGATGTCATAGAGAGAACCTAGGATCTTCTTCATGCAAAAAAATGTGCTTTTCCATAGGTAGCTCTGTTATAGACCACTGGCCCATTTCCCTGACTGGCAGGAGTTCTCCAAGGCTTCAGGTGAAGATAATTCTCATCAGATACCTGAAATCCTTTTAACCAGAAAAGCTAAGAACTGAACTTGAGGCCCTATGCATGCACAGCATTTGCTCTGCCACTGAGCCATGGCTTTGCCTAGATTTGTGTGTGTGTGTGTGGGTGCTTTCTTACATGACCTGGAGGATCTCAACATTTGGGGTAAGGAAGAAAATTTTGCCATGATAAATAATATAATGTGGATTTTCTCTAATAATTGTAATTAAAGAATTGTACTAGAGTCAGAACTGCAAGCATCTTGGGAGTAAAGGTTTCTTTTCTGAAATGTTGAAAACTGGGGAATTTATTCATTTGAAGTCCTACCTTTCACTGAATTATGCTCTTTTATCCTCAGTAGTTCTATGCCTTTTCTACTGGCCTGCCATCTAAAAACTCTCTGGCAAACATATCTATTTATCAAATATTCATACTAATTTTGCTTTTGTGAAAGTGCTCAAAGTTGCTAGCAGCATATCATACAATAGTAAAATTATTACAGTCATCTTGGTGGTAGAAAGTGCCATCAAGTCACAGCTGACATGGCAACCACGTAGGGTTTTCAGTGCAAGAGACTTTCAGAGGTGGTTTGCCATTGCCTGCCTCTGTGTCATGACCCTGGTATTCCTTGGAGGTCTCCCATCCAAATACTAGCCAGGGCCAACCCTGCTAAGCTTCCAAGATCTCGTGAGATTGGGGTAGCCTGGGCTATCCAGATCAGGGCACAACCATCTTATATACAATTAACTTTAAAAGGCATAATACAACTATATGAATGACAAACAGTAGATCTGGGATACTTTAAAGCTTTTTGAACAGAACAGTAATAATATTTCTCCTAAAAGCTGAGGACTGAGGAAAACATTCTTTCTTGGGAGGAGGTTTCAAAACTGGGCAGCCGCATAACCCGAAGGCCTAACATGAGGCTCCACAGATATATCTAGACCAATGGAATAGGGAGCAGGACCTTCCCAGAGCTTTATGCATGTGAAGCCAGAAGCAGCTCCCTGAGCATATGTTCAAATGATTACAGCTGTGGGAACTGGAAACTTCAGCACATGCTGCTCCTACTGATCCAGATCACATAGGATGGGGCAGTCAGTACTGATGCCTTCCCTCAGTAAGGGTCTCCTCTCCTCAAGGTTATCCTCACAACAACCCAGTGAACTGGGTTGGGCTGGGTGTGTGTGACTGGCCCGTGGTCACCCAGCAAGCCTTCATGCAGAGTAGAGATTTGAATGTGGAGCTCCAATCCAGATTCACATTGGCTGCCAACACTACCTACAATGCTGACTGAGTACTGCACTGCAACACATTGATATCTTCTTGATGAACTTTGAGCCAGTATGGTTGAGATAAATGGGGATATCCCCAGCAAGCATGGTAAAGGCAGCACAAACAATCCAGCATGAATTAGGCACCTGAAAACTTCCACTCATTACACAAACACTCAATCAAGAATGTAACAATGATATAGAACTGGCCATCAGTTTCACTGAACTCCTGCTGTGACATCAAATGAGCTTTTTAATTCTTTGCAGGACATTGATTATTTCTTTGCAGGACATTAATTATTTCAATTAATTGAAAGCTTCCTGGAATGAATGCAGTTATCACTAGCAAGGGGGGGGGCTGGGTGCACCGATAATTTGTGTTGGTTTTACTGCTCATATAAAATGTTAATAATGTCCCCTCCCTCAGTTCCCATGAATTAGTTCAATATTTGTAGAAGTCAGATTTCTAGAAGAGAAATGTGGAATATTGACACCCTCAACTATACCACTTGAAAGCTCAAGTAATGTAAGACCACATTCTGTAATTGTTCACTGTGTCCAGAGAAGACATTTTAAAATGCGGTTCTACAAACCTCATTCAAAGGTACCACCATTACAAGCACTGAGCATTGAAAAGTGAAAAGAAAGCAAATGTACATGCAAGCTAACTTATGACAACCCTCAATCCATCCGACTGTTTTTGTTGCCAAAAATTCCCTGAACTTATTTTGAAGAACAGTCAGTTACAGTAGCTTTCTCTCCTTCAAAATGGCTGCCACAAACACTAGGCAGGATTATGGCAGCCCCTGCCCTGTGACTGACCCCCTGGTGAACTCCTGTTTACAACCTGACACCCAACCTATCTGTAAATCTCCCTCCTGTAGTGCCTGTGTCAGGCTTCTATGGATGAGGTAGCCTTTTTTCCAGTCTCAGCTTTTGTTTAATGTAGGGTTGTAGGTGGCAGCTGGAGATCTCATGGGATTACAACTGCGCTCCAGGCAACAGAGATTACTTCACCTGGAGAAAATGGCTGCTTGGGAAGTGGACTCTACGATTGTATACCCTATTAAAGTTCCCTCCCCTCCCCAAACCTATCCTCTACAGGCTCCACCCCCCAAATCTCCAGGTATTTCCCAACCTGGAGCTGGCAACCCTAGTTTAAGGGGCTATAGTCTTCCACAGTGTAGTGTTTCTATGGATCATGGAATTAAGTCATTGCCAAAAACCTCCCCCCAACTTTCCTCAAGTGCCAATGCTTGCAAAACTAAATTTTGTATTCTGAAAGGTCTTTACAGTTGTTAGATACAATATCTTGTCAGGTTTTTAGTCTGTTTCAGAATATACTTAACCTGCTTTTCTGTTTGAATCCATGCCTCTCGAAGAATTCTTTGGTTCAATCAAGATGCCAGCCCCCTCTTCAAAGAGCTTTTATCGTTTGCAGAAAACTCCGAATATCCCATGGTTCTTGAGAGTTTAGCATTTGAGTTTACCAATGAATCAGATGATCCAACTCCTATTTTCATTGGAGAGGAAAGAATAATGGAGTTATTGATGTGCTTTTTGCCAGAAATGTCACATTCTGGGAAAGAGAAGGAAACAGAACACTTTGTACTTCATGGCATATTTCTGGACTCAGGGCTGCATCTATACAGAATCATCCTTAGGCCAGGGGTTAGCCCCATTCAGCCATTTGGTTGACAACATACACTATCCCTTTCTATAACATCAATGTCAGGCTAGGACTATAGTGGATGTTGCTCAGGGAATAACAACACATGCCCCTCTTAATTCTTCCATGGGATGTAGAGTTTACCCAGCTGGGCCAGGTTCCTAATAAGGAGTACAGCTCCAGCATTGTTGTACCAACCCCAAGAGAAATAAGAATTTACTACCACTGCTACTGCCAGAAGATTGTATAGAAATGCCAGTTTGATACTTCTGGAACCTATACCCTTTGTTTTTATCTTTTCTTCAAAAGAAAAGAAACCCAGATTTTTCTGGCCACCTACCTTATACCTCTTAGCACGGGCAAATTTTAGGTATTTTATGTTGGGCAGGATGACCAAAATAAAAAACAATTTCATGAAATGAAAAAAAAGTTGTATGTATAAATAAAGCCATTTATTGCATAAAGGATAAACATATTGTGAGCAAAAATGTCTAACAACTACTGAGCAAGGGCTAAAATTAAACAGGCACTAAATGCAATCCCTCTGTCTAAAGCATCTCCCTATGATTTTAATTGAGGAAGGTTGGGAGGTCCTATGGTAATCCTCCTTCTATTAAGAGGCCAGCTATTTATAAAGGTTATATCAATGCGTCAATAACCAATTGGGAAAATGTTGAAAAGTACCCCTGGTGGCAAGGGGGAGACGGATTGCTGCAGCGGGCTGATTGGGGTGGGGCTGAGAAGATCAGGACTTTCCTGTGCACATGGCAGCCACCCCCCCATGCTTTGCTGAAAACCACCCTAAAACCTCCTGGGGTCTTCTGAAGCACCTCCTGCTCCAATGAGGTGAAGAAAGCCAGGATTAGAAGAATCATCCTATCCCAAATTTGTGAAATGATATAATGATGGAACTGTTACTGGTTTGAGACACCAATGTGCAAGACTGAAAAGTTAACCCATAGACTGAGGTACAGATGATCCAAAGAGGGAAAAATTGGCACATCATCCTTCAGGTTGTATTGCTCAAAACACATGGTTAAGTAATATGAAGGAGAAGGGATTTACAAGGTTCATGAGTTTCTAGGAGGCAAGTTGTTTGAGGAAAAGCTGGAAGAAATTAAGATGCCTAACCTAAAGAAACAAAGTTTAAGGAGGGACCATGGTCAGTTTCCAAGTGTGTCTGCAAAACTATTTGTTTTTGTTTTTTGCCATCCTTCCTACAAGAAACTCATGACAATATACAAGATTCTCCCTTCCTCCATTTTATACCTGTGAGATACATGGCAGAATTAAGGATGTGCTTACTTTTTTTATGACTGAAAGCTCTTATGATATGACTTTGAGATCATCATTCAGTGGCTCTAAATTTCCAGTCCACATTACTAACCTCTCTCAGATAGACTTGAAAAGAATCTTCTCATAAATTTAATAAATGGCTTTCCTCCATTCTTCCCTAAAATAATTTTTATACATGAATATTAAACAAAATTATAACTGTTATATTCAAATGGATTTTTTTTACCATTCTAACTATTGGGGAAGAAGTGTTCCCCCCAATAATCTAAAGAAGTAAAATGGATTCCTGGTGCTCATATAATGGGTTGGATTCAGCTAGATTTTTCAGTCAATCTCCCTCAGTTTTCTTTGTTACCACAGCCTTTATCCCACACGGCTTTTGTCTATGCAGATCCTACAATCCCCAAAATAGTTAATCTGGTGGTCAGAGAGGACCCCTTCCTTTCTCTTTCATCAGTGGAAAAGCTGGCTGGATTCAACCTAATATTTTCCTGCTGAGCAATAATTCATCATCTGGAAGATATACATCCTGAGCTTCATTTGATTATGAGATAAAAGCTTAAATAAGCTATATAAAATGAAAGTACAGTTTAAACTTACCCCAGACAGCTATATTAATCTTGCAGTTTCTGTACCGATCTATAGCAGTTTCCAGGACTTGTCTGAGCTGGAAACTCCAGCGCTTCCTGAAGTGGGTCTGTCACATGCTGATCGCTGATTTCAAACCCAAGCATATCTAATCTAAAACTTTCTAATTATGCAATTCTCAGGTCGCATTCTTGAGTTCCTGCTGATTAACACAGCTGTGAGTTTAATATGATGATGAACTGATAAAGCAGCGGTGGTATTTATTGAACTGTGTATTGTGCTTGGGGATTTTTGCTAGCGATGTAAAACTACGAGCTTAGCTGTAACTTTAAGCAATGTCCTTGGCTTTTTGTTTCTATGAAGAGAGGGGCAGGCAGCAGGAAGCACACCTCTACATTAGTCTCTGCTGCGGAAAAGGATGTGTGACCCCCCACTCATTTTAACCTACTTTCTCTTGCAGAAGACAGGGATGGCCCAAGAGAACAGAGAGCCTGGATAGTTGACAAGGCCAAGGGCATAATGGTGCAATAACTCCAGCATTTTCACTTTGCAAAGGTTACCCAGGAAGGTCAGAGGCAAAGGTATGGCTATCTCAGTTTGCGCATCCCACCCCCTTTTTTTAAGATTAAGGCCCTTTCACATGGGCCTCCAGCATCTTGGAGTTGGCATTGACTGGGATGTCTAACTCTAATGGGCTTGAAAGCTAAATACCCCTACAGCTGCCATTTCTAAAATTAAGATGTCGGGACTGAATCTTCCAGTAGTACTTGAACATTAAAATACCTTCAATCATGGATTTTACTTTGTTTATTTACTGACTGACAGTCGACCTTTCTCAGTGAGACTCAAGGCAGGTTACAAAACTGAAAAAAACAATGCAAACAAAGAAAAATAGTACCCAGACATACCAAAAACAGTGCAACAACTGATTACAAAATTTAGAAAACTATGTACTACAAACATGATTGCATGCAGTATACTGCCACTCAATTCCCTTTATGAATGCACCCTTCTGACCAACCCCATTTATTACGACCCTATTCCCTTCATAAAAATGCCCTCCTGCACAATTCTGCTTTACACATTCTAAGGAATGAGAGCAGCATGGGAGCCGACAGGCCATTCCACAAAATGGGAGACACAGAAGAGCAGAGTTGCCAGCTCTGGCTTGGGAAACCCTTGGAGACTTGAGGGCAGATCCTGGAAAAGGCAAAATTTGGAGAGGGGAGGGAGCTCAATGGGGATATGATTCCATAGAGTCTACCATCCAAAGCTGCCATTTCCTCCAGAGGAACTGATCTCTGTTGCATGTAGATCAATTGTAATTCTGGGAGATCTCCAGCCTGCACCTGGAGGTTGGCAACCCAACAAGAGAGAATGATTGCATGCAGTCAGCTGTTGATTTTACCTAGGCTTACCAGGTGTCCTCATTGTAGGGGACATGTCCTTTATTTTAGTGTCCATCCTCTTTTGTGCTCCTTTAAAGAAAATGATGAAAATGTCCTCTTTATGGGTAAGAAGGTGTGACGGAATTAAAGCTATGGGACCAGCAGCCTGTCAACAAGGAACATTGCTGAGTCACATGACTGTGTGAGGAGGGGGCCACTTGGCTTGGAACACTCAGTGACTGACACTTAACGGGCAAAACTGACAGTTTGGGTCTGACAGTTGGGAGAGAGAGCAGAGAGTGAGAGTCTGTGAGGGAACAGTCTCTTGGTAGCTCTGTGAGGATTCTGAGTGTCTCTCTGTAGCTCTGTGTGAGCAGCCAAAAATACCAGTTAAAGCGGATAACTGGGTGCTGGATAGTCTGGTTCACGGGACAGTGAACAGACTAGTAAAATCAGAACACATAAGCGGTCACAAACCTAAAATACATCACTCCTGAGGAACCTGAGATAGGAGGTTAAGGGAGGGCTGAGGCAAAGACTGGCAGAGTCTGGACAGCTGGTTGGTGGCCAGTTGGGATGTAAGGGCCAGGAAACCAAAGCCAAAAGGCTAACCCCTAAGCAGGACAGGAGAGTGTACTGAGGAAGGTGTTGAGTGAGCTTATCTACAGTTATAGAAGGTTAGGAATATTCCTAGTTAGTAGCAATTATCACAGCTTAAATAGTAGGGGTATTTAAAATTAGATTTATCATAGTGATCACTTATTTGAAATAGTCCGTTAAGAATCCCCCCCCCCCCAAAAAATATTTTTTTGCTTTTTTAAAAAAAATTGCTTTTTAGAAAATTGCTCAGATGAGCTTGACTGTTGCAGTGGAAGACAGCGAGTACATTTTAACTTTAAGAATGTAGTCAAACTGTGTGTGTGTTTATACATGATCTACTAACTTTCAGATAAGGAAACATTGCAAGCTGTACTGCATTTCACAATAGTTACTCATTTTTATTTCTAGCATTTTGAAGATAATACTTAACATTTATGTGGCAGTAACTAATGTCCATATGTTCTGGAGTAGGACCCCCACAGGACAAAGCTTGATGGGACTGCCCTTTTCCCTTGCTGGTGCCAGTGGCTGCCTCTGCCTGCAGGCCCTGTTTGTGAGAAGGAAAGGGCGTGTGTAAGTCTGGGAGCCGCTAAACTCCCATTGAGCATCTGATTCAAAGTTGCCCACCTTGCCTTCTTTGAGAGCCAGCATGGTGTGGCAGTTAAGAGTGGCGGACTCTCATCTGGAGAACCGGATTTGATTCCCCACTCCTCCACATGAAGCCTGCTGGGTGACCTTGAGCCAGTAACAGTTCTCTCAGAGCTCTCTCAGCCCCACCTACCTCACAAAGTGCTTGTTGAGGGGAGAGGAAGGGAAGGGAAGCCATGTTGAGAGTTCTTGAGGTAAAGAAAAGCAGAGTATAAAAACCAACTCTTCTTCTTTGGGTCCCATTGTGTAACTTCCCTTGGCTTCCTTGGGATGCCCAGCACCCCACTGTGCCTGTCTTCCTTGGGCTGCCAAAAGCCTCCTCAGTTCTTTCAGTCATGTGAGAATTGTCTAAAACATTGGGGTCAATTCTCTCATCTCTCTGAAATGTATGATCCCTCAGGGCAAGGAGTACAAGCCCTAAACATTTCATCAAAACTGGATGAAAAACAAAGATTTATAGCTAGAAATATGTTTTGCTGGGGGGGGGGCAGAATTCAAACTAGGTTCTTTCCTCCTATTTGTCTGGTGTTTGACAGGAAAAAATCCCTTATATGTGACCTGTACCCTTCCTGAAAAATTAATCCAAGTTGGATGGAAAACAAAGATGTTACAGCCTAAAAGTACATTTACCACTAAAACCAATGGAAATGAAAAAAACAAACAAAAACAAATGAAATAAGTAATGGGATTGTTCAAACAAAAATGAAATGGATTTTTTGCAAGTCTCTAGAAGCTAATACATTAGAGACTGGTAGTATTGGAGAGAATAAAAAGAATCCAGAAGCATTAAAGGAAGTTGAGTTTTCATTTAATAATTAAATAGATGACCCACAAGCAGGCAGTTCATCAAAATATCATTTATTGGTTCAATTACATTCTATCCTGATGTCCACCTTCGTTTTCTTATACATGCCAAGCACTACTTAGTATTAATCATAATCTTTATGTTTTCAAGTACGAATTAGTATAACAGGAAGTCAAAGCTTCTTTTTGCACATACTTTTAGAATTAGCATTACATTGCAGCTTTTGTGTGTTGATTTGAATTTTAGAATTGAGAATAAGTGGGGGAAATCATGCTCTGTAACATTCTGAACATCAAATTCAAAATGAGCCAGTACTTAGTTTATCTGGTAACTTGATTAAAACAACAATAGTTAAGAAATTATTTGTTGTAGAAAAGCTTGGACTAGGTAAAACAAGAATTCCATGTCTTTTCTCTGGCATAAAATATCCTACATTTCCAGCTTGAGCTTCAGCCCCGCTGCCGCTGTGTAATGAAATCTACCATCCCATTCCAGGCCTTGTGTGTCGGTAAATTCGCCCTGCCCTTCCAACCTGGAACACGAACGGGACAAAAAGAGCATGTTTCGTGAACAACTACAATCATTGTCCTATGATTAATGATGAGAGCTAGTGCGGCACAGGGGCTAAAGTGCTGGACATTGAACCAAGAGTTCGAGGTTGAAATCCCCACTCAGCCTTGAAGCTTACAGGTCAACCACTACCAGTCACTACCTCTCAACCCAATCTTTACCACTTGGAGTTGATGCGGGGGGAAACCCTATGTATGCCAACCTGAGCTCATTGGTGAGATAAGAATGAGATGGATAGATAGGATAGATTCTAATCGCACTTCAGGAGGTCAGCTTCCTAGTAAAGGTAACAGTGAATCAGGAAGTACCTTATAAAGGAGATTCCTGTTGCAGATTTTTTTTATTTATTTAAAACATTTCTATACCTCTTTTCTACACACCTCCGGGCCCCCAAAATGGCAAGAATTAAGACATCTCAAACATTAAAAGGGTGTTTAAAATACAAATATAAGATTTTAGACAATTAAATCATATAAACATACAAACAGGGAAGAAGGCTAATAAGAGTTGCCAAGGAAAACAGAAAAGTTATTACCTGCTGGTAGAAGACAACAATAGAGAAAGACAACAAATCTCCCTGGGGAGGGAGTTCCAAAGTTTCAGTGCCATGACCAAGAAGGCCCTTTCTCAGGCTGCCACCTGTCCAGCCTCAGTTGGAGGGGGCACCTGAAGCAGGACCTCCAAAGATGGCTCAAGTGGCTGGGAAGGCTCATTTAAGACTAGGCGGTCCTTAAGGGATGCTGTCCTCAAACTGTGTAAGATTTTGTTCTTTTTGACTGCTTAGTAATATTATCTTAGACAAGGACTGGTGCCACACTATCTCTCAGGGAAGAGTTTCATGGTTTGTTTGCTTGAGGGGTTTTTTTTTTGGAATGCAGAATATATTCTGAACAGAGAGTAGAGAGAGAATTATGTTTGAGAACAGAACTGATACTCTTTTAGAAATACTAGACCTTTTACCTACTTTACTCTATAAAGGAAGGACTCAGTATCTTGTTCAGTGTCCTTGCATACTCTGCTCTTGCAGGCATTAGGATGATCATCCTTAATAAAGACCGTATGCTTTGTTAACCTTGGGTGAATTTCTCTCACCTAGAGATGTTATTAGAAGGGGGGGTCTGCCTATTCTAGGCTCTCCTGTAACATCTCTGGGACCTGATGAGATTGGGCTAGTTTGGGCCATCCAGGTCAGGCATTTGAGACATACTAGATTTCTTCTGCAAGCTAACTGAAAATCTGCACATGTATGAAACTAATATATAAAGTTTCGCCTGTAATCATCTTAGTGATGCCAGCCTTCCCCAGAGTAGCTGTATTCATGCAACTGCAATAAATTTAGACAACAGATTAAGAATGTAAGAGAACATAAGAGAAGCCAGTGTTGGATCAGACCAATGGCCCATCCAGTCCAACACTGTCACAGAGTGGCCAAAAATACCAGGTGCCATCAGAAGGTCCAGCAGTGGGGCCAGGACACTAGAAGCCCTCCCACTGTTGCCCCCCCCAACACCAAGAATACAGAGCATCACTTGCCCCAGACTGAGAATTCCTATCTATACCTTGTGGCTAATAGCCACTGATGGACCTCTGATGGACCTTTTTTTGTGTGAGTTTTCTTCAGTACTATTACTAAGCCAGAAGGATGAATATTATTTACATCAAGGGAACAAGCTTACAGATACCGTCATTTCAACTTACTTGTTTTCATTGAACTGACCAGTGTACTTTGCTCCATTAGGAAATATGTAGGTTCCTATTCCATGGAACATGTTGTCTTTGAATTCGCCTTCATAAACTGCACCTGATGGATGTTCCAGCCTTCCTAAGCCATTCATCTGATTTAACAAGAAGTGAAGATGCCAGATTAATACCAATCCCAAAAATATGCCCACAATGACCCTGGTTTGTCATCTCCATACACTTAGCAAATGTAAGGCTGCAGTTCCAGGCACTCTTATTGGAAATAAGGCCCACTGAACACTAGGGCTTGCTGCAAAAAAAATAATGAATAGGATCAGGCAGCAAAAAACAGCCCAGCCCACTCATATGTAAGATGAATTCTGTTCATCAGACAGAATTAAGTAGGAATATACCTTATCACTCTTCCAGTTTCCTCTGTATATAACTCCACTGGGAGTGGTATGCACTCCGTATCCACTTCTTTCAAGACTTCCCTCAAGTGTTCTTGTACATTCACCATCTAATTAAGGAAGAGAAAAAGTAAGTGAGGAAACTCAATAAAACTAATAACTCCATTTAATACATCTAATAATTTGAACATACAGCATATTACCAGTTAACTAATTTTCTGGTCTTATTTAGTTGCTTCCCCCAACAGCATATTGTTGCATATAAAAATACATTTTGTATAAGTTTTGCTAGGTTTCTTCTGGCTGTTGGGCAATTTCCCACACCAGGATCACAGGCCTTTTGAGACTTAATTACTGTTCCATAGTTTTTAATGGTGTTCCCAGTAACTGTAGCCAGAAGACTAACATTGTATTTTGTTACACAAGTAACTTCCCACAATAGGGAAGCACAGGGGATATGTACTACCCTAAGCTTGACAGATCCATGTTGGGAAAATCCTGGAGATTTGGGGATGGAGCAACAGTGGGAGGGCTTCTAGTGTCCTGGCCCCACTGTTGGACCTCCTGAGGGCACCAGGTGTTTTTGGCCACTGTGTGACAGAGTGTTGGACTGGATGGGCCACTGACCTGATCCAACATTGGCTTCTCTTATGTTCTTATGAGGGAACTCATTGGGTACAACGGCATAGAATTTACCCTCCAAAACATCCATTTCATCCAGGGGAACTGATCTCTATAATCGGGAGATGAGCTGTAATTCTGGGGGGACCCCCAAGTCCCATCTGAATGCTAGCATCCCTAATTTATAAACTGGGTGTTCCTCTCCTTGTCACACCCCTTCTTAAACAGAGCCATGTTACAGCTGGGAGCACTTCAAGATGTCAGCTTCCCAGTGGGCAACAGTAACTTTAAAGGTTCTCCAGTGTTCAGTAACATCCCTTTCCACAGTCTGGCAGCACAGAGTTGGATTGCTGAACTCCAGGTGGGCCTTAAGAGAGTTCCAGGAATTACAACTAATTTCCAGCCTACAGAGATCAGTTCTAGGGCTGCCAAGTCCCCCGCTTGGGCGGGGGAAACACCGATTTTTAGAGCTTACCTCCCGCTTTTCCAAAGATGGCCACCGGGGGGACAAAATGGCTGTGTTAAAAGGGAAATGTCTGCAGAGAGCCTGCCCTGCATTAAAAAGCCTCGCCAGACATTTCCCCTTTAAGAAGTCAGCAAGAGAGCTTCTTCCACAGCAAGAGAGCCCCGCCCAGAGATTAAGGAGGGACTGAAGGAGCTGCTTTTGCATGTGGCTGGCAAGGTGAGTTTCTGTTCCAGCTCTTTCATTCTCTCTCCCTTTCTTTTTTCTGTCTGTCTGTCTGTCTCTCTCTCTGTCCCCATCCAGCAGAGGTCTATCAGTGGCTATTATAGCCACAAGGTCTAAATGGAAGTAAGTGCCTCTGCTAGTTTTTTCCCCTTCTCTCTCTCTCCCTCTTTCTTTCTTTTTTCTGTCTGTCTGTCTCTCTCTGTCCCCATCCAGCAGAGGTCTATCAGTGGCTATTATAGCCACAAGGTCTAAATGGAACCCTTTGGCTGGGGCAGTGATGCTCTGCATTCTTGGTGCTTGGGGGGCAACAGTGGGAGGGCTTCTGGAGTTCTGGCCCCGCTGCTGGACCTCCTGAGGGCACATGGTATTTTTGGCCACTGTTGTGACACAGAGTGTTGTACTGGATGGGCTGTACTGGATGGGCCGATCCACTGTGGCTTCTCTCCTGTTCTTATGATATGAAAATCATATTTAGCACTTGTGCAGCACTTAGTGCTTCATATTCTGCTGAGATGAGGAAGGATTCAGTAGGGCCGTTGCTCAGTGATAAGAGCATCTGCTTGACATGCAGGAGGTATCAGCCTCTTCAGCTAAAAAAGGATCAGGTAATAGGTGACATTAAAGATCTCAGCCTGAGACCCTGGAGAGCCACTACCAGTCTGAGTAGTCAATACTGACCTTGATGGACCAATGGCCTGATTCAGTATTAGGAAACTTCATGAGTTCATGTGTCAGCATGTGGAAGCAACATCACAGGATGTGACATCACAAAATGATGTCACTTCCTTTCTCCTGGCTCCACCCCCAAAGTCTCCTGGCTCCACCCCCAAAGACCCCAGATATTTCCCAAGTTGGACTTGGCAGCCCTAATCAGTTCCCCTGGAGAAAATGGCAGCTTAAGAACATAAGAGAACACCAGAGAAGACTTCTTCAATCAGGCTAATGGCCCATCCAGTCCAACACTCTGTGTCACACAATGGCCAAAACCCAGGTGCCATCAGGAGGTCCACCAATGGGGCCAGAACTCCAGAAGCCCTCCCACTGTTGCCCCTCAAGCACCAAGAATACCGAGCATCACTGCCCCAAACACAGGCTATGACCACACAAGCCATTTGGTGCCGAGGGGAAGCGAGCATATTTTCCCCAGTGGAAAATGACACGGCGTTGCGAGATTACACATCCTTTGTAACTGTGGACTCAGCCCATCACTACCCGATCAGACAGCATGTTCGGGCAAGTGTTTGGGGTTTTTCCCCAAGTGTTTGGGGTTTTCCCCCCTTTTGTTTCCCATGTGCATAACGAGGAATCGCACCTCCGCACTGAGGGTTCCCCATGGAGTATGCAATTATACGCATACTGCTACCCAAGGACAAAAAAGGCACAGAGTTTGGATGGAATGAACAGACCATCCCAATGGCATCCCAATGGCATGAGCAATCAGACAGCGGAAAGTCCGTTCGTAGCCCATCAGCAAGCATTAGGACCAGGCTTTCCCCGGTGTCCTTTAACTTCGCTTCCGAGGTGGAGCAGCACAGGGTGCTGATGACTGCAGGACCTTTCCCAGATGTTGCAGTTTGATCATGCCCTTTAGATCTGTCAGGCATTTGCAGCTGAGTTGGATCTAAAGGCATGTCTGACTGCGGCCATAGCCTTCCATCTATACCTTATGGCTAATAGCCACTGATGGACCTCTGCTTGGGAGGCTGGGCTCTATGCATTATACAATGCTGAGGTCCCTCCCCTCCCAAAACTCTGCCTCCTCCAGGCTCCCCCTCCAAATCTCCAGGAATTTCCCAACCTGCTGCCAACCCTACTGAGATATATTGAGAAATACTCCAGGGAAAGGAAATGTATTCTTCCTCCTCTGGTTTTTCTTCTAGACTTTTGCCAATACAAAAGCTTTTAAATCCCCTCCACATTGTCTCCTCTAAGTAATCTTCACAGTGTTATTCAAAGTGAGCTACAGACAATCGATCAGGATTGACATGAGAGCCAGTGTGGTGTAGTGCTAAGAGTGTTGGACTAGGACGTGGGAGAATCAGGTTCAAAGCCCCACTCTCCCATGGGTGACCTTGGGCCAGTTGCATACTCTCCCCCTGACTTCTACCTCACAAGGTTGTTATGACGGATAAGTTGGAGTAGAGGAAAATGGCGTAAACTACTGCCGTGCTCCAGGAGGAGAAAGGCATGGTATAAATGAGGTAAATAAATACATAAAATAAGTTTAATGTAATAAACTGCATGCTTATACTTAGTGGTCAGCAGGTGGCAGTACAGCTTAATTTTAAAATCCACTCCAAGATTTAGGGAAGAGTTGCCACCTGGCTGGGTTAATTTTTTAGTGGCCTGCCCAAGAATCACAGAATTTTAAAAATTGTGTTACTGAATCAGATTTAGTTACAGTGTAGATCTGCTGAAAGAGTCCTAGCCCATTCAATGAAACAATAGGCTGGGACTCTTTCAGCAGGTCTACACTGTAACTAAATCTGATTCAGTAACATATATTTTTTTTTAAAGTTATGTTGTTGATTCAATTTTGCTGTTAGAATATTTGAATGTTTTCTTGAAGACTGACAGATCCAGTTTCCCAAATCTGTAAGATCTTTTTCCACATGCAATAACATGCTCAAGGGTCAGTCAAAGCAAAGCTCATGAGCAAATGAAAGTGCACAACTGAAATCTCCTGTCCACACAGACCTAGGGAAAAATGAGTGGCCATACGAGCACTTCATTCCCTCCTCATAGATTAGAAAATTATGTTTTGTGCAGACCAATCCTGAGTATGCTGTTTCAAAAGCAAGTCCTACCAAGTGATTTACTCTCAAGTAAGTGTGCATGGGAATTCAATCATAATTACATTATTTGCCAACTTGATGTGCTGGAAAACAAATTTAGGTTGCATTACAGTGCAAGCTTTTGCAGAGTAATTGTACTTTAAGTCCATCTTTGAATTCAATGGGCTTAGAAAGGTGTAACTCTGTTTAGGATTGCACTGTTAGATAACTATTATGCAGATTTATACAATACGTTGTTTTTTGACACAGCAGTCTTCAATTTGGTTTAATAAACTACTACAACTGTGATAACCTGTTCCTCCAAACATTAACAGCTGTTACTTAAATAAATCCATATAACATTTTCAGTTATCTGAAAATATTTTACCATACTTATCTTGATTTGGAAATATAAACGATATTTTATAAACTTCAACCCCTGTTGAAAGAGAATATTAATGTCACTGATCTTTGAGAATACCATTAACAACTCAAAATCCTTTATATATAACACATGAAACAAACAGTAACAAAATATATAGCACCAATTATGCCCAGAATATATGAACCTTAACTACAATGACTTTATTAAAATGGCTGAAGCTGCTGGGATGCTTTGGGGAAATTCTGGCAGATAAAGTGATGTATCAGCATAGAACTTAAAAAATAAAGTATAAGACAGTGCCAGGTGTGATGAACTGACCTCCAAAGCAGGATGCTTAGTGCATCAAAAGCAGAGAGCTGGGAGATTGGGGTTAATGCTTCACTGTAAAGCAGTTTGATTGACAGGCTGCTGCCTGCATGCACCCCCCCCCCCTTATTGGTGAGTACTAGATGGGGAGAGTTTTAAAAAGTCTTGTCAGAGGGAGTCAGTCATGCTTGGCAGTTTCCAGTCAGGAGGAATGTGTGTGTCGGTCTGAGAGAAACAGACAAGTCTCTTGGGCAGTGAAGGAACACAACTCCTTGTCCTTACTGTGTACTTTCACATTTGAGGAAAAGTTCAAAAATCAAAGTCTAAACTCTAGCTGAACTCCATTTATTCACAGTCTCCAGAACTGGAGTTTAGGTTTGACAGAAGGGACTGAACAGGAGGTTGAAACTGCCAGTCTAGTCAAGCAGAAAGGGATTATTGCCCCTAGAAAGAGGAGAATCTTTCTTATCCAGTTATTCAGAGGGTTCAACCCAGAAAGGACCCCTGGTTTGTGTGAAAAGGGAAATGGTCTTAGACTCGTCAAGAGTGAAAAAGGGAAAGTTATCATCCCACAAGGGAAGTATTCAGATACAGGAACAAAGTACTAACTTCCAGGAAACGAAGATAGTTTTTGAAACCTTAGTAAGACACATTGTTGCTGAATGAAATCTCCAAGACAAACAAACCTCTCACAGTTAAGAACTGAGTCTCTAAGAATATAAGCTTCAGTCATACTTTGTTGCCTGTTCAAAATATTCTGATTTGTATAATCAACAACAGTTACCTCAACTTCTAATCCCCTGCCCTATTCCTGATTCAACTGTGCCTGTTCAATAAAATCAACCTTTTTGTTTTAACTTTTCTTCATGTCAAGTGCCATTTCCAAAGGGTTTACAATAAATCTCTAGCCTGGGCAAAAAACCAAATAACTTATCTATCACCAGGTGGGACATGCAGAAAGTTATATTTCTATAATAGAAACATGCTACTAAGAGGCTGCTCAGACAGAGTGGGGAACAGTGTTTTGGCTGGGAAATCTGCCTCACAGAGAAGAAGTAGGGGTCCATCATACCAGGTTGTTCCATTTGTGTGTTAGTTATTTCTGAATAATTCATATGGAGTACTAAAATATGTTTTTTTAATGTGGGATTATGACTGTCTCATGTTTTTAACTGGGCATTTCCTCTTTCTGCATGCTGAGCTGGAACCACTCCTTTCATAGTAATTGGAATGGATTGAGAATGTTAAAATGTTGAAAGCAGATAAAGCAGCTGCAGTACTGGGAAACCAACTTGTCCTATCCTCAGCTGCAAAGATTAGTAGTGTGAGGGTAGTGACCCAGCTGAGCTCTGAGAAGCAGCAGGAGACAGAACTGCAGGAGGGGTGAGTGTTTTTATATGCTTTCAGATGAGGAGATTTAGCTGAGGGTACTGTGTGGGAGGACAGTGTTTGGGAGTGTGTGGATGAGTTCTAAGTTGTTGCAGAGTCCTGGCTGTTTAAGAAAGGGTGAGAAAAGGTGATTTGTTTGACTGTAATTGGATTGCCTGGGTGTAATCTGAATAGCTGCTGGTGTTGCCCTCTGCTGAGTGAGGCTTCTATTTAAAGCTGCACCTTGCCAGAGGCATGAGCCTCTAGCACAAGTTGAAGGGCTCTTGGCCTGTGGCTTTAACCTAGGGGCTCTGTAAGAAGCCCAGGAAGGACCAGGAAGCCACGGCCCTAGTCTCCTTGTGTTCGCAGTAAGGCAAGTAGACTTTCCACAAGGAGAACCACATAAATATGAAGGGTTTCAAAAGGGGGTTATATATAATTATTTTTAAAAATTAAAAAGCAATTGATTGCAGAATGCCAGTGGGGGTTGGGGGTTATCCAGTGTTTTGCATGGAGTGTCACATGTATGACTATCTGCCCACTGGACAGAAGTCTTGGGTGTGTGCCCAGTGCAAGGAGCTCTTGGTTCTCAGGGAACAAGTTTGCACCCTTGAGGCCAAGGTGGCTGACCTGGAGAAGCAGAAACAATCAGGCACATGGAGAAGACTTTTGAAGACTTGTTAAATATATCCCACTCTGAAAATGGCAGCCCCACTGCTGTCAGGGAGAATGAGGGTCAAGAGGAAACAGGGCACCATGCTGAGGATAAGGGGAATATGCCCTCAGAAGGGACCTAGTCTTCAGTTGGTGAACAGGTATCCTTTCACACCAAGGAACCATCCTTGGGCAGGGAGGGTGGGGTGCTCTTAGTAGCTGGTGATTTGATCCTTAGGCAGGTAGACAGCTGCGTGGCAAACCGTATGGTGACTTGCCTGCCTGGTGCAAAGGTAGCAGATATTACGTGTGTTCTAGATAGGCTGGTAGACAGTGCTGGGGAGGAACCAGTGATTGTGGTACATGTTGTCACCAATGATGTGGGGAAATGCAGTCGTGAGGTCCTGGAGGAAAACTTTAGGATGCTAGGCAGGAAACTCAAGGCCAGGAGTTCCACACATAGAGCTGTAGAGACAGGCACAGATCAGGAGTCTCAATGCATGGATGAGATTATGGTATAGGGAGGAAGGGTTCAAGTTTGTTAGGCACTGGGATGCTTTTTGGAACAAGAGGGAGCTGTACAAAAGAGACAGTCTCCATTTGTCCCGAACCAGGCTGCTGGTGCTTAAAATCAAAAAGGTGGCTGAGCAGTTTTTAAACTAAATATTGGGAGAAAGCCGACAGGAGATAAAAAGTCTCTGGTTTGGGATGGCTCCTCTCAAAGAGATGAAGGAGTAGCTGTTACTTTTCTACAGGGAAATGGATTAGAATTGTCCACTGAGACTGTGACAAACAATACGGACTGCCTGGCAAGATCTCGAGGCAGCAGGAGGAAGGCTGTGGGCCTAACATGCTTGGGAAATTATAGATGTTTATATACAAATGCTAGAAGTCTCTGAGGTAAAATTGGGGAGTTGGGATCCTTGGTGTTGGGGGGGGATAGACATTGCGGGTATTTCTTAAATTTTTATTTATAATTTTTCTGTTATACATTGGTTACACAGCATCAAATCTTATACATTGGGAGTCTAATAGCTCGCTTCTTTTTCCAACCAATTATATAATCTTGACCATCTTTTTCAAATATAATGTTTCATCTTTTCCTTGTAATAACATATAAAGCCTGTCCATTTCTGCTAAATCATAGTTTGTAAATTAATTCTTCTTTGGAGGGAATTAATTCAGTTTTTCAATATTTAGCCAGCAAGATTCTCGCAGATGTAAATATATATACTAACATACGTATATCATCATACTCGTAATCATCGGGGATTATGTTCAACAGGAAGGTGAAATTGTGGGTATTTCAGAAACTTGGTGGGATGAGGAAAATCAGTGGGATATGGTGATTCCTGGTTATAAATTCTTTGGGAAGGATAAGGGGGAAAGGGTTGGAGATGGGGTGGCTCTGTATGTCAGAGAGGGTATACAGTCCAGTAATATTGAGAGGGTAAGAGAATTGGATTCGCTTCTGGAAATGCTATGGGTTGAAATAGTGGGCTCAAAAGGAAGCTAAACACTGGGGGTTTGTTATCACCCACCAGATCAAAAGATAGAGGATTATAAAATGATGAATGAATTAAAGATAGCGGCTAGACAAAAAACTGTGTCGTAATAGGTGACTTAACTACCCACACACTTCTCTGATATGAGGGGACATGTGAGGAGGAAACTGAAAGGAAAAGCAGAAAGGGCCAAAAACATTGGGGAAGCTTGGAGACTACTTAAAACTACAATCCTAGAAGCTCAGAAAAAATATATACCGTGGATTAGGAAAGGCACAAATAGGTATAAGAAAAAAGCCTGCATGGTCAACAAAGTAATGGAAGCTGTAAAAGGTAAGAAGGATTCCTTTAAGCAGTGGAAAGGTAGTCTCAGTGAGGCTGATAAAAGGGAACACAGGCTGTGGCAAATAAAATGCAAGTCTGTGATCAGGCAGGCAAAAGGGGAATATGAGGAGCATATTGCTAAAACATAAAGACCAACAATAAAACTTTCTTCAAATACATTAGTAGGAAACCAGCCAGGGAAGCAGTGGGGCCCTTGGATGACCAAGGGGTAAAAGGTGTACTGAAGGATGATAAGGAAATGGCTGAAAAGCCGAATGCATTTTTTGCCTCTGTCTTCACTGTGGAAGAAAAGTGCTTGCCCACTCCAGAACCGCTGATTTCGGGAGGGGTGTTGAAAGACCTGAGTCAGATTGAGGTGAAGAAAGAGAAGGTCCTACAACTGATAGACAAAAACAAATAAATCACCGGGCCTGGAGGGCATACATCCGAGAGTTGTTCTGAAAGAAGTCAAATGTGAACTTGTGGATCTCCTGACAAAAATATGCAATCTTTCCTTAAAATCTGCCTCCATTCCTGAGGACTGGAAGGTAGCGAATATCACTCCCATATTTAAAAAGGGTTCCAGAGGAGATCTGGGAAATTACAGGCCAGTCAGTCTGACGTTGATACCATGTAAGTTGGTGGAAACTGTTATTAAGGAAAAAATTAGTAGGCAGATTGATGAACAAAATCTATTGAGGAAGACTCAGCATGGGTTCTGTAAGGGAAGATCTTGTCTCACTAACCTGTTAGTGTTCTTTGAGGGAGTAAACAAACATGTGGACAAGGGAGACCCAATAGATGTTGTTTACCTTGACTTCCAGAAAGCTTGTGATAAAGTTCCTCATCAAAGGCTCCTAAGTAAGCTCAACAGTCATGGGATAAAACTGGCTAATTTAAAGGAAACAGAGAGTGAGCATAAATGGGCAATTTTCTCAGTGGAAGGTGGTAAGCAGTGGGGTACCGCAGGGATCAGTACCAATGCTCCCTCTAAGCTGCGGAGTCCTGGGAGCAAAAATTCTACTTTGTGAGCTACTGGCATTAAAGTTGTAAGCAAGCAATTTGGCTACTGCATAAGTTAGTTTGCTTTGGAGCCATCCTTCCTGAGCTGAGACAAAAATGTATGAGCTGGAGGCTAAAAACCTGTGAGCTAGCTCACACTAACTCGGCTTAGAGGGAACACTGATAAGTACTTGGTCCAATGCTTTTTAGCTTGTTTATTAATGATTTGGAGTTGGGAGTAAGCAGTGAAGTGGCTAAATTTGCAGACGTCACAAAGTTGTTCAGGGTTGTGAGAACTAGGGAGGATTGTGAGGCACTCCAAAGGGATCTGTCAAGGATAAGTGAGTGGGCATCAGTGTGGCAAATGGGGTTCAGTGGGAGTTCAATATGGCCAAGTGCAAAGTGATGCACATTGGGGCCAAAAATCCTAACAATAAATACACGTTGATGGGGTCTGAACTGGCAGAGACTGACCAAGAGTTGTAGTAGATAACTCACTGAAAATGTTGAGACAGTGTGCGGCTGCAATAAAAAAGGCCAATGTTATGCTGGGGGTTATTAGGAAGGGAACTGAAAACAAATCAGCCAGTATCCTAATGCCCCTGTATAAATCAATGGTGCGACCTCATTTGGAATCCTGTGTACAATTCTGGTCACCACACCTCAAAAAAGATATTATAGCATTGGAAAAAGTGCAGAAAAGGGCAACTAGAATGATAAAAGGGTTGGAACACTTTCCCTGTGAGGAAAGGTTAAAGCACTTGGGGCTCTTTAGCTTTGAGAAACGATGACTGAGGTGTGACATGATAGAGGTTTACAAGATTATGCATGGGATAGAACAGGTAGAGAAAGAACTACTTTTCTCCCTTTCTCACAATACAAGAACTTGTGGGCACTCCATGAAATTGCTGAGCAGTTGGACTGGAACGGATAAAAGGAAGCACTTCTTCACCCAAAGAATGATTAATACATGGAATTCACTGCCACAGGAGGTGGTGGCAGCTACCATCATGGACAGCTTCAAGAAGGAATTAGATAAACATATGGAGCAGAGGTCCATCCCTGGGGGCAACAGTGGGAGGGCTTCTAGTGTCCTGGCCCCACTGCTGGACCTCCTGAGGATACCTGCTATTTTTGGCCACTGAGTGACTGAGTGTTGGACTGGATGGGCCATTCGCCTGATCCAACATTGGCTTCTTTTATGTTCTTACTATTTTACAAATGGTGTTGAATCCAGGCATCTTGAAGGGGGTGCCTCGCTGTGTTCTCCTCTCCCTCTGATGGTCTCCACAATGGCAGTGGGAAGCTATGGGGGTCCTCAGAGCTGCTGTACAGAGATGCTTCACAACATGGATCAAGGTGTGGTAAAAGTCTTTGGTTAGCATGTTCTTACCCGGGTGTGGATCTGTGATGAGCATTGGGAAGGGAGACCTGAGCAGTACTCAGATATTTTCGAATGTACCTTATTGGAACAAAAATAGCCTCCAACAGTTTTGGGGATATGCTTTCTATACTTAAAAGGCTAAATAGGTACACACCCCCACCCAAAAGACCAGTGCAAGCCAGCGCCTAAATACATGCCAGCTCACTCTGACAACAGAATCGTCTCTCAAACTGAGAAACAGAACAGGCCAAGGGCCACATCCTGCACTGTACTTGTACCTTTATTATTCATAGTATGGCTTGCTGCCAGTTTGCAGAGCTACGGAAGTTCAGCTGTCTGGGAAATGAGTTTCTTGTCTGCTGCCTCCAGAGAAATCCCTTCGTCTTGAGAGAGAGAAAAATGCCCTTTGCCACATAACAAGCTCCCTACAAAATTTCTCCGCTCAGAAGCGTGTGCTTGCGGTCGCCATGGAGACCGACTTCTCAGTGACCCCGGAAGCAGACGAGAAATGCATTTCACTTCTGGGGGAGTGGTCGTGTAGGGGGGGGTGGTGCGAGCTGAAAGCCGGTCCTGACAAGTGACCGGGATCACACTATCCGCGCGGGTGGCGGCGACATGCGCTTGAGGTATCTTTAAGATTTATGGGCTGAGACCGGGGGGGGGCGGGGGGGGGGCAAAGTTGATGTGCCATTAGCGGTGTCAAGTGATTGGATATGGAAGTTGTTCAGTGGTTGACTCCGAGCTTTTTAGGCAGGAAATACTACCAGATAGGTTAATCCCAGGCATTTCCTACCCCTCTTTTAAATTCCAGGTGGTGGAGCTGGAGAAGACCTCTGCCCAAAATATTAGAGAATTAGCCTGCGAGATACCGTGAACCCCTAAATTCGTCTTAGTATACAGCAGCTTCATATGTTTACTGGGGACATTACAGCTATGTGAGTGAGTATTATGGTGTCAAGTTTGGATACAAAGAAAAACTGGTAGTAAATCAGAATGTGATGTTTTTTGCATTATGAGCTTTTTTTCTTTTGAAAAAACATTTTTCACTATGTAGTGTGTTTTCTTCCATTGTAATTCTCCCCCCTTGGTGGTTGTAACTTTTTGTTGTAATTGACTTTTCCATAATTGTTCCATGTACTATCCGTATCACAGTAGTCTTAGCAACAATCTTATATGCTTGGCCAGTATCAGTACCCCTGTGTTCCAGCTGTGGGCTGAGCCTAAGTGATAATGGCTTAGCTAAGGCAACATAATTAAGTTTGTACAAGTGATGAGAATAGAAAAGGGATTCCAATTCTTGTATTATTAACTGATGTGAAAAGTAGTGCATGCATATGTGTGATTTAATCCAACTTCACTTCACGCAACTGATGAACAAGCCACAACACCAAACAACAACGCCAACAAAAACACAAGCCACAACAAAATAATATATTAAATGTCACAGATCTCTGTCATTTTAGCTCCAACAGCAGACTGATATAGTACAATGTGCCCCTAAGGTTGGAATGGGATAGCTGATGTTTTATCTTGGTTTGTTGTATTATCACACAGGGTTGTGAGGATACAGATGAAATGTTGCTGAGCATAAGACATAGGTAATAGGGTATAGAAAGGGTGTTACTGGTACAGGTTAGTTGGGGAGGCAAAAGGTTAATTGATATCTTGTACCAATGCTAAGTAACAGAATCATTTATTGTTACTTTTACTGTATTTTGGTCGCTTATAGCAGGGTGTTCATCTAATGCTGTACTTTGCTGTTTGTAATTTATTTCTTTTTACTTGTATTCTCTTTCTCTTTAGTGGTAGAAAATGAGTTCATCAGGGAAGAGAAGAGGAAAACCCAACAGAGGAGGTGGAAGACAAGGGAGAGGAGGAGGAGGAGGAAGAGGAGGGGGAGGAAAAGGTGGTGGTAGACCTTCAAGCAAGCATCAAGCCACTGGAAGCAAAAAAGGCTCAGACAAATTTTGGGATGATTTTGGTGATGACTTTAGTGTTTCTAGTACAGCAAAAAATGTATACAGGTCAGTAAAATGTTACAATCTAATGTTTCTGAATTTTTTTTAAAGAGCCAGATTCAATGGAATGGCCTGAGTTAATGTTCAGCAGCAACATCTTGTTTGTTTAGTAGAAACCTCATAAAGACACACTCATAAAGGGCTTATTGATAGCAGACTTCTCACTTACCTTGTTTGTTCTCATCTACTGAGTCTGGGATGGTGTCTTTCTTGGATGGATGTGTTTGTCAGTAGCTACTTGCCACAGTAGCCAGCAATACATTTCCACTTTTGAAGGCAGTATGCCAAATACTGATACTGGGGACAAAGAGTGACTTCTGCTAGTGATAGTCATGCCAAGTATCTCATCACAGGTCAGAGAATCATAATATGTGCTAGTGGAATTTATCAACCAGACGGGAAACCCAATATATTATTAGAGAAAGGAAGATTTTCATTGATGAAAGCTGACTTGAAAGGGGAAAAAATAATCTTATTATCTAAAATGATCTCAAAAACCCACTGCAGCTCTCATCTGTACTGATCTTTGGACTGATTATGATTGTTATGGGGTCTCTGCACAGCCCCTGTACAGACTGAGTCTTATTGATTCAGTGTGTCTTTTTGAAAATTCTGTAATAAAAGAATATAGAACTTTCCACTATAACCTGCTGATGAACATTCCTGATGCTGTTAATTGGCCCCTGTCAAAAGGCAGATTGATTCAGCCCAATAGTGCACTGCTTTAATTAAATGACTTTGAGGATATATGAATGCATTTATGTTTTGTTACATTAATGCATTTGAAAGTATCATGTTTTGCTTTGAATGTTTTATAGTGGGCCAAGCTTTGTTAACAAAGCAAGTGGACAGACCAGAGCTGGATCCAAAGCCAAGATGCCTCTTCAGACTCTGCATATGACTTCGGAGAATCAGAAGAGGGTGAAAGAACTCCTTCGTGAGCTCCAAGGACAAGACCTCCCTGCTGGTTCAGAGTTGGGTTTTTTACAAAAACAAAACAAAAAATGCTGTTTTCTCATAGAACAGATCTCATTACATGTTTCAGATCTAAGCTACTGAACACAAAAAAAATCTTTAACTTTGGTCATGAGTAGTGGTATGATTTAAAAATAAAAATGCATGGTAATTTTATCTATTAAATGGACTTTTATATCTGCTGTCCCATGTGGCCTTGTAGTGGTTCTGGAGAAAGAAGCAAGTTATTTACTTATGTAAGGATGACTCCATACTTAGTGTGGCAAACATTGTTGCTGCAAATTCTGTAGGGTTTCCCAGAACAAATGTGTAAGATGTTTGCCGCCAGGCATATGAGTAAGAGCCACCACTCCTGCCTCCCGCCCCCATCTCCACTGTATATCTATTAATACCTGACTGTGTCAGTTGCTGCAAGTAAAGGGCACCGGTGTGATCAGACTGTCGCCATCTGAGTTTGTATTGACTGTTGAGCACTTTAAATTGTTAAATAGTTTTAATGAAATGTTTTATATTGTTTTAATATGATGTTTACAGAATCCTGGTGTACCAGGTCTTGTACGCCGCTCTGAGCCTGCGAACGCGGGGAGAGCGGCTTAGAAACTAAAAAAATAAATAAATGTGAATTTCTTTATGTGCACAACCCTGGCCCAACCAGGCCTTCCAAGCAAATATAAATTGGCATTTTAAAATATGTTTGCGGCCCACGTTGATGTGTGTGCTGTCCAAGTAAAATTGGTACTTAGTGTATTGTAGCATTTCCTTTGCTCCCTTTATGGCATCAAAAGGAAGCATGTGGATGAGGCACTCACTCCTTTAAAGGAAGTATATTCCTAGCTTCTCTAGTTTCTCTTCATCCAGATGCCAGTGCAGAAGTATCAAAAGGGACATCTGGGTGAGTGGGAACTCCATATATTTGTCTAATCCTATCTAAGCTAGTAGCCAGTGCTGCACCTTCTGACAGTACATTTCATTAAGTTAAATTTGCACAGCGTAAAGAAATGCTTTCTTTTGTCTGCATATGAACTTGATTGGCTGAACCCTGAATTATGGGAGAAGAAGAAAAAGGGATGTCTGCACTATCTCATACAGCACTCTGTCATGCCTGCCCTACATTCATTTCCCTTCCAAATTAAGTAAAATCTCAAATCTTTGGGTTTTTTCTGTTAGATGGGTGATCATTTTGGCATTCCTCCCCCGACTCATTAATTATGCAGAATAAAATAAATAGCACAAATCCCAGACTTTAGCCATAGAACCATTAGTTTTAAATGACATTATTGTTTTCTCTTTCAGGGTACCTGTATCAGGGGAAGATGATGGTGATGAACCAGATTACTTGAATGATGAGCAGTGTTGTCCAGAAAACCAAACTGTTTCTAAAACTACCACAAGTGCTTCTTTTCAACGACCTGTGAACTACATTTCAGATACTGAAGTGTCTTCTTTTGCTGTGAACAAACTTTCCAGGTGATGATTATTTAATAAATAGAGTAGAACACATTAGTCAGAAAGTGGGGTTAAGGTGAGAGCTCTCAGTGTTAACTGCAGTTATGCGGAATTTGCAGAACTGTAGGATGTGACATAGAATTAACATCCAAAGCATTTTAGGCTCCATAGTTTTAAAAAGTTTCTAGCCCTCCAGATTGTTAAAAAAAATTCCAGTGGTAGTAGTGCTTTGAAGTGGGGGTAAGAGGATAGAAGACTTCCTCCTTTAACCCACTTTTCAGTCATTTCATATAGTCTCTAGTCCACCTTTCCTTGTTTTTGCAAGCCTCTTACCCTTTCCAGGTATGACAGTCCATTTCCTTTCTCTTCAGAACACTCATGAAATGTACAATTTCATGTTCTAAAACCAGCCCCCCTCCCAAAAAAAAACAGAACAGTATGCAAATAGTATCATCTGTAGATGGAAAACAAATTTGTACAAATATGTCCAAGTTGTATGTATTATTTAAACTGCAGAAACCACTTGGTGTGCTCTTTCATTTCTTGCCTCAGGTTAACTGCAGGCATCCTTTAAAACATAAGGTAGTTTCTTGTTGTTTTGGAATGCATGTTTACCTTCTTTCTTCTTCTTTTAGATACGGCTTTGATGCCGAGCGATGCCGAACAGTGCTGCAGACCTATCACGGTAACATTGGGGCATCACTGGAGCACTTGCTATTGCAGTGCTTCTTGGAAAAGTTTGGACAGAGGGTGCAGAACGCAGAAAGCACTGCACAGGCGAGTACTGAAAACTGTTTGGAACAAAGACAGGAAGAGGCTTTTGCCCTCTGTTCCATCTGCGGAGACAAATTTGTGGAAAGAATTCAAAACAGAGTTTGGACAGTTGCGTTAGACTTGGCGTACCTCACAGACATTCTCAGTGAGTCGAAGCAAAGGAATAGCAACATCAGCAATGGGCTAAAACCAGCTTCCTTGGGAGTTTGTAAACATTACCTCCGAGGAGACTGCAGGTTTGGATCAAAATGCAGATTCAAGCATGAAAGTCCACATCCACAACAAGGGCTTCTGAGCCTTAAAGAAGATGCTCATCTCAGACTGAACACTCCAGTGTATGAACTTGAAATAAGATTTCCTGAGGGCAACAAATATCCCTACCAGCCACCCCTTGTGGCATTCTATTCTACTAATGAGAACTTGCCTCTGGCTTGTCGGCTGCACATTGCTGAATTCCTGTATGAAAAGGCCTTGATGGCGTCCGAGTCTAATGAACCTGTTGTTTATGCTTTGATAACGTGCTTAGAGGATGAAGCTGAAGTAACAAAATTGCTTACTAAGACTTCCCACAGATACAGTGTCCCTCCTCTGCTGGTGACATCCTCAGCAAGAACGCCAGCAGATGGTAATAAGCGAGCACTTCCAAATAGCTCATGTGTTGCATATCAGAATTCTGAAGGTAAGTAGAATGCTGTACAGTCCCTACTGAAAGAGGTGTCTGGGGTCTGTTCCCAAATTCAGGGCCCTGCTTGTGCTCCAGCGCATACGTGAAGTGTTTGTGTGAGCAGGCAATCCCCTTCCAGTGCAGCTTAGGGAGGAATGTAGGGAGGAAATAAGGAGATAGCTGAATACTGTTTTATGCTGTAGTGTTGACTGGACATTTACACACCTGTTGTTGGAAACTTGGAACACACCTGGATCCATGGAAGTTACTTTCAAGATGCAAGGGTATGTGGCTTATAGAACTGCCAAACGAAGATTTCTCACTGAATACAGTCATGGTTGGTTGAGCTCACATATATTATAGCCAGAGACACAGCAGGTTTAAAGACAAAGGAGGTCAAGATATGTATTGAAATCTATACATATCTTTCTAATAACCCCCAGCATAGCATTGGCCTTTTTCACTGCAGTCACACACTGTCTCAACATTTTCATTGAGTTATCTACTACAACTCCAAGATCTCTCTCTTGGTCAGTCTCTGCCAATTTGGACCCCATCAACATGTATTTATAGTTAGGATTTTTGGCTCCAATGTGCATCACTTTGCACTGGGCCACACTGAACCCCATTTGCCACACTGATGCCCACTCGCCCATCCTCAACAGATCTCTTTGGAGTGCCTCACAGTCCTCCCTGGTTCTCACCACCCTGAACAACTTCATGTCATGTGCAAATTTAGCCACTTCACTGCTTATTCCCAACTTCAAATCATTAATAAATAAGTTGAAAATCATGGGACTGAGTACTGATCCCTGCGGTACCCCACTGCTTACCTCCCTGCACTGAGAAGATTACCCATTTATACTCACTGTCTGCTTCCTTTTAATTAGCCAGTTTTTGATCCACAAAAGGACTTGTCCTTTTATCCCATGACTGTTGAGCTTACTTAGGAGCCTTTGATGAGGAACTTTATCAAAAGCTTTCTGGAAGTCAAGGTAAATAACATCTATTGGGTCCCCCTTGTCCACGTGTTTGTTTACTCCCTCAAAGAACACTAACAGGTTAGTGAGACAAGATCTTCCCTTACAGAACCCATGCTGAGTCTTCCTCAATAGATTTTGTTCATCAATGTGCCTACTAATTTTTTCCTTAATAACAGTTTCCACCAACTTACCCGGTATCGACGTCAGACTGACTGGCCTGTAATTTCCCAGATCTCCTCTGGAACCCTGTTTAAAGATGGGAGTGACATTCGCTACCTTCCAGTCCTCAGGAATGGAGGCAGATTTTAAGGAAAGATTACATATTTTTGTCAGGAGATCCACAAGTTCACATTTGAATTCTTTCAGAACAACTCTCGGATGTATGTCCTCCGGGCCCGGTGAATTATTTGTTTATAAGTTGTCTATAAGTCATAGGACCTCCTCTCTCTTCACCTCAATCTGACTCAGGTCTTTCAACACCCCTCCTGAAATCAGTGGTTCTGGAGTGGGCAAGCACTTCTCGTCTTCCACAGTGAAGACAGAGGCAAAAAATGCATTCAGCTTCTCTGCCATTTTCCTATCATCCTTCAGTACACCTTTTACCCCTTGGTCATCCAAGGGCCCCACTATTTCCCTGGCTGGTTTCCTACTTCTAATGTATTTGAAAAAAGTTTTATTGTTGGTCTTTATGTTTTTTGCAATATGCTCCTCATATTCCCTTTTTGCCTGCCTGATCACAGACTTGCATTTTATTTGCCTCAGCCTGTGTTCCCTTTTATCAGCCTCACTGAGACTAGCTTTCCACCACTTGAAGGAATCCTTCTTACGTTTTACAGCTTCCATTACTTTGTTTGTTAACCATGCAGGCTTTTTTCTATACCTATTTGTTCCTTTCCTAACCCGTGGTATATATTTTTTCTGAGCTTCTAGGATTGTAATTTTAAATAGTCTCCAAGCTTCCCCAGTGGTTTTGACCATTTCTACTTCTCCTTTCAGTTTCCTCCTCACATGTCCCCTCATATCAGAGAAGTTACCCCTTTTAAAGTTAAAAGTGGTTGTGTCAGTCTTTTTGGGCAACTCTCTATTTATACAAATGTTGAACTCAATAACATTATGGTCACTATTCCCAAGCGGTGCAATCACTTTAACATCTCTCACCAGGTCTTGGGCGTTACTTAGGACCAAATCCAGGATTGCCTTTCCCCTGGTATGTTCTGTGGCCATCTGCTCCATAGCACAGTCATTGAGAGTGTCTAGAAACTCAATCTCTTTTTCCCGACTTGAACACATATTGACCCAATCAATGTGTGGGTAGTTAAGTTACCAATTACAACACAGTTATTTCGTCTAGCCGCTATTTTTAATTCATTCATCATTTTATAATCCACCTCTATCTTTTGATCTGGTGGGTGATAACAAACTCCCAATGTTAAGCTTCCTTTTGGGCCCACTAATTCAACCCACAGCATTTCCAGAAGCGAATCCAATTCTCTTACCCTCTCAATCTTACTTGTTGTGAGGATTAAATCGCGGAAAAGAGAACAATGTAAGCTGCTTTGGGTTCCTTTTGGGGGGAAAAGATGGGGTATAAACCAAGTAAGTCAATTAAAATATTAACTCACAGTATTGTATCCAAGTGGATTAAATTTCAAAACAGTTGGTGCAATGCAAAAAAAGAAGCAAAAGAGTTGCCTTGTTCTGTGGTGAACTTTGACAAGAAAGAGAACAATGCTAGGACATTTGGCGTATGTAGCTGAAGAATGAATTTCTTTTTCTGTTTTAAGCTGCAAAAGAATTAGTGTTGGAAGAAGAGGAAGAAGAAAGCGAGGAACTACAGACTGTTCATGTACAGAGTGAGAGTTATGTGAACTTCAAAAAGGACCTGAGAAAGTACAGTACTCAAGCAAAATCTACTGACAAAGAGAATGTTAAAATTTGCAAACAGTTCAGCTTAAAGAAGGTATATCTTTTAGTTGTTAACATAGAAGATGAAAGGAAAATGAATAGTATTCAAGAAGTTATTTTCAAATAAGGTTATCTGTCAAAAACAATGAGTTGTTTGTATGTATAATAGTTGAACAAATGTCTACTAGTGGAAATGGAGAGATAAAATTGAGGTTCTACTAATAAAGGTGAACATTTTGCCTTTTATAAATCCCCAGTTTATTGAAGAGCTACTTCCCATATTTCAATTTAAGGCATTCAAATCCTCTGAAAAAGTAATGTGAAATCAATAGCACATTTGTCTGTTTTCCAATTTTCTAGAAAGTAATCTTGAACCCATTCAGAGTGTGGTTCCTGGAGCAAACAGACATTTGTATATAACCCTTCTTGTTAATCTGCAGGTAATATTTTTAAAAGGCTTGAATAATGTCACAGGTCATTGATCTTTCATTCATAAGGTAGAGTTTTTTGAACTCTTGTATTTTACAACTGGCACAGTCAGATGTTGACAGCATGTCTAAAGGTCTTCAGAGAAGGTAACTGAGGTTCAGAGAAGTTCTTGTGTTCCTCTGTGGCTGGACCATAGCCATGCAGTATCTCTTACTTGTGAGCTCCTTGAGAAACTATGCTTAAAAAGTGCTTCATAAGCTATCTTTTTGCTCTTTAGTTGTTATTTTCAAGTTGCAGCTGACTTACGGCAACCCTGTAGGGTCTTCAAGGCAAGAGGTGGTTTAGAATCATATGAGTTGGAAGGGGCCATACAGACCATCTAGTCCAACCCCCTGCTCAATGCAGGATCAGCCTAGAACATCCCCACTGCTTGAAGACTACCAGTGACCGGGGGAGGGGGGTAATCATCTCCCTAGGCAGCCGATTCCTTCTGAATTGCTGTAAAAAAAATTCTTAATATCTATCCAGTACCATTCCACCCATAATTTAAACCCATTATTGCCATTGCCTACCTCTGTATGGTGACCTTGGTGTTCCTTGGTGGTCTCCCATCCAAATACTAACCTGGGCTGACCTGCTGCCCATAGCTTAGCGGAGGAGTAGGATACAACCCAATGAACTGAGAGCTGGGAATGGCTGCTCTTGACCTTGTGTTTGTATTTATCAGTCTTCTAGGCACTACCAGGCCATGTTGCAAGAAAGGCAGAAACTTCCTGCATGGGAGGAGAGGAAAACCATTCTTCGCTTGCTGAACAAAAATCAACTCTTGGTTGTTAGTGGTATGACTGGGTAAGAGTATGAGCTGTATTCTAAGAGCTGGAGAACTCAGAACACCAACAGTGTGAAAAGGAACCTCATTCTACAGCTCTCTCTTGACAGACAAGAAAACTGGGAGGACCTTGTTCATGCTTATAGGAGAGGTTGGACAGCATTTTCCTTCTCTGTTATCCCTCCTTCTGTCTTTTCAACAAATCTGCCCTAGCAGTTGGGAAGGGGAAGAGGTAGATTAACCTGGATAGTGCGGATAACTGGAGGTACAGAACAGCCCAGCCAGCATAGTGCTCTTTGTTTCCTGTGTGACTTCAGGCCCCTCCCACTTCAGAGTTCTGAGCTGGGCTACGTTTGACAAGGTGACCCTATCTTTATATGATGCCTGCTAGATGACATGTGTGCTGTGGATCCACTTCATGACACTTAATCATGTGTCCGCTGCCAGAAAAATTCCTGAGTAATACTCCATAGTCATGTCACGTGTCAGATTGCCAGGTGAAAAATGTCGTTTCACTTTAATAAGCTTTAATATGTAGAAATGGGCAGCTGAAGGTTTTCATGGCATCAAGGTAAGTAATATCACCTGGTGGCTGCTGCAGATCAAATGAATTGTAAAGGGATAATGAAGCAGTGGTCCCCAACCTTTCTGGTATGGTGACCCACTTAAAAAAAGCAGAGTATTTGCAAATCAATAAACTTCCCCAGGTTTGGGGAAGCAGGCTGACATATAGTGATCTTTAGTTATGTTGCTTAGCAGAAAATATAACTTGCTTTTTTGAATGTAGATGTGGAATTTTTAAATGTTCTAATTTTTTTCATGTAGATGTGGAAAGACCACTCAGATTCCTCAATTTATCCTGGACTCCTCGTTAGAAGGGCCTCCCAGTAAGGTAGCCAACATCATCTGCACCCAACCTCGGAGGATCTCTGCCATTTCTGTGGCGGAACGAGTAGCCAAAGAGCGAGTAGAGAGAGTTGGAGTCACAGTTGGATACCAGATCCGGCTAGAAAGCGTCAAGGTTTGTCTTTGTTTAATCATATGTTTATATCTCTGTGGCATCATGCATGCCAGCTGACATTATTATGCATTGTTATTGACGAGCTCTCCAGCTGGCAAAGTGCAGGATCTTTCAGATATTAGCTGTTATTTTTTTTCCAGCTGTTTACAGCAATTTATTTCCAAATAAATTTCTTGACTTTTAACTGGGCCTTTCACTATGCTTGGTATAGCTTTTTGCTGCTTCTAGTTGCTGGAAAGGTGAAAGGAGCAAGTTGCAAAGCACGGTTGAAGTTCTCAGCTTCTCTACTGATGAAATTATATCCATAGATTTTCACTTATTTCTGCACCTATAACATTTAGAACAGTGCTTTTTTAAAAAAATGAAAGCTGAACTTTTTGGAGAGCTGAAGCAAATATCAAATTCCATGAATGTGCAGTGTGTGCGTAGATGCAGAAAGATACGTAACTCCTGGGCAATAGTGGCATAAGCTGAATGACAGCAAATGTTGAGGAGTGGAGCTGTTGCTGGAAATTTAGTCTTGGGTAGGAGGTGCACTGTTCCTTTGAAAAGCAGGTTTCTACTGTTTTGTTTCATTTTGTAGAAGACTTGTGGGAAAGCAAGGCAGTCCTCTGAGTGAAAAGTTCTTTTGGCTCTTTTCAGCTGAGAAACAGAAGAAAACAGTGAAAAATGAACAAAGGAATAAAATCTCAATTTGTGTGAATGAATCTGATACCCACAGGGCAATAATGTAATTCAGACTGTTGTCTCCTATTGCATATTGTCTCCTTTTTCTTTATTTCTTCAAGTCTTCAGCTACCCGGTTGTTGTACTGTACTACTGGAGTGCTTCTGAGACGACTAGAAGGGGACCTGACTTTACAAGGAATCACCCATGTTATTATTGATGAGGTACATGAGAGAACAGAAGAAAGGTAAGCGGTACTGTAATCCTAACCGGGTTCCATGGAAAGGCGTTAACTCTGCTTAGAATTGGGCTGCAAGCCCTTTATTTTTGCTGCTATGATATGCCAGACTAATTCATAAGACAGTGATGAAAGGGTGGAAAAATAACCTGATGGAATTGCTAAAGATTCCTTTGGAAAGTCTTGGATGCTATGCTTCTCTGCCCTTCCTGCTGTGACAAATTCCCCTCAGTGCAGCAGGCAGAGTAGGCAGTTGAAGGAACTGGCCTGACAGCTGGGCAGGAGATGCCTTGAATATTTTGAAGGGACATCATTGTCCCTTGGTGATGATCTGGTAACCCCACTGCTGACTGGTTTCATGATCTAGTGAGCATTCCTAGCTTAATAATGAGAAAGGCAAGGGATTTCTTCGGTGCATGTGTGGCAATCACTTGCACATTACCTGCTTTCGGAACAATCCCGCATGTTCCAAAATTTGTTTTGCTACTTTGAGGACTAGAATCTTGTTTTTCTTATTATATGTCCCATGATAGCTGTCTTATTATGTGTCACATTATTCAAATGAAGGGGTCCTTTATGTTCCAGATTCTGACATCTTTATTGATTTAGGCAACACAGGTTCCGATATATGAGATTTCCCAAAGCCATAGTCATAAGTAACAGGTAACAAAGAAATAATCTAAAAGTGTGTGCTTTTTTTCAGTGGCCTCAGTGGTGATGATGTGGAGCAGAAATAAAGAGGGTGTGGGGAAGGGGAGAGAGATTACAAGTCAGCAAACTCTGAGGTGCTCTGCCCGTTTCTTTTAGTGACTTCTTGTTGCTGGTTTTGAAAGATATAATGGTTCAGAGGCCAGATCTCTGTATCATCCTAATGAGTGCAACTCTGAATGCAGAACTCTTCTCTCAGTACTTCAATTCCTGTCCAGTTGTTAACATACCAGGTAAAAAACCAGTGTCTTTATTTCACTAGCCATTGCTTGGCAGATTGCATTTGCTGCCAAGATTAAGAAATTTGCCTTCGTTGTAATAACTCTTAATAAGAATATGTGATAACATCTTTTCAATGTGATGTTTGCTGGTAGGGGTTCCTAAATGTGTCTGGGTTGAGGAAAGGCAAAGACAATTTTGTCAGTTGTAAAAACTATTTGTACTTTCTGAGAGCCCTGATGGATTTAGGCCAAGTCCGTCTAGTCCAGCATAGTTTTTTCCTGCGCTAGCCTGCCAGTTGCCCCTGGAAGCTCCATAACAGGACATGGAAGAGGCAGTTTTCCTTTGTTGTTTCTTCCCATCCACTTGCTTTCAAATGAATTTGGTAGTGCTGCATTGTTCTTTATTTATTTGTGTGTGTATTTTGTTTAGTTTTGTAAAAGAGCTGGTGAGATTTTTCTTCCTGATCTATGCAATGACCAAAGTGCCATTTGCCAATTCCATTTTAGGTGTCAGCAGCTACTATGTACCAGGATTTTCTGCACCCTACCTTTAGCTTTCATGATTAATGGCTGATGGTAATCATATTTCTGTGAATTTGTCTGATCGCTTTTACAAGTTTTCTCAGGGCTCAAACACATGAGATTAAGATCATGCATTTTAGTCCATCTACAAAATGCAAATTGCAGGCTTGTGCAGCCTCAGTTTGCCTCAGGGCTATGCGGAAGAGGGTCAGGATTTAACCCTTCAATCTCCACTTGGTTTTCTACTTGAAATCAGATCTCTTGCTCTATTACTAGCATTTTAAAGGAAAAATAATATCTTTTTCAGAGGATGCTTATATTGTCCTTCAGAGGCTAATAACAACAGAGCAGCTGGTTTCAAGTAGTAAATGGAGACTGAACTCTCTTCTCTGCACAGTTCTATATATATAATTTTTATTATTATAGCAAATCAAAGCAGGATACAACAATGTCAACATTTTCCATGCCAAAAAAACAAAAAACAAACAACAAAAACAAAACAAAACAAAAACCCAAAGTCATCATATCAAGCAGTGTACAATCACAAGTAAGTATCTTTGAAAGAGTCAAGTTAGTGTCTGGTGGTTTGCTAAATCTGTTTTAACCTGAGTGTAGCTGTCTTAACCATTAAGTCTAGTGGGGTGTGTGGGGTGAGCAGGGGAAGAGAGTCATGAAAGAGACAGAGTGGTAGGTTTCAGAGACGGAGCCAAGAGGAGTAGCCAGGATCCTGGGGAAGTAAGTTCTGGGCAGTCATGTATGTTAGGAATGGGTACCAGGTGCACACAAATCGGGAGGAGGTCGCATCAACGGAGGGGTTGGGCGGGCTGAGGCTATTCGTGATTTTGTCCATGAGAAATTGTTCCCAGACCTTCTTTCGCCATGAGTCTAGAGATGGAGCGGTATTGAGTTTCCAAGATGCCGCTATGGATGTTTTGGCCGCCGTGAGGAGGAGGGTGGTCAGAGGGAGAAGTGGCTCTTCTCCTAGAGAGGGGTCCCTAAGGTGCAGTAGAAGGACTGTTGGGTCTAGAGGTAGAGATTGAGATGTGATGGTTGTTATCTCCTTAGTTACTGAAGACCAGAACTGTTGGATTTGAGGGCACGACCACCAGCAGTGCAAATAGTCACCTCGTCCTCCGCAGGCTTTCCAACATAGGGGTGAGTGGTTCTTGTTGAAGTGATGTAGGCGGGTTGGCGTGTAGTACCATCTGGAGGTCAGTTTGAAGAATTGATATCTAACGTTGAAAATCCCAGATTTGTTTGCTGTCGAGGACCAGATCAAGGACCATTGTTGTTCAGTTAGCGTTCGGCCAAGGTCCTTGTCCCAAGCCCTCTGGTAGTGAAGTTGATGGGGGCCAAAGGAGTCTGAGAGTATTCTGTAGATGTTTGAGAGAAGGCTCTTGGAGTGTTCCGAGTAGGTTGATAGTAGTACCTCGAATGGTGTCTTGGCCCTGTGGAGGCTCTTTTTGTTTAGTACAAAGGAGAACAAGCTGCCTAGTTGGTAGTATGTGAGCCAGGGGATTTGGTGATTGACCAGTTCTTCAAGCTTCGCTTTCTGTAAGATTTTACCGTTCCTGGTAAGGTCTTGGAGTCTCGTGAGTCCCGCTTTGGTCCATGTCTGGAAGTTCCCTGGTTCTTGACCTGGTGGAAACCACTCCTGGAAGGTGAAGGTGGAGAGTGGTGATATGGGGGGTGCAAGCAGGTTCTTCGTGGCATCCCAGATCCTTAGGGTGTGCGCCAGAAATGGGTTGTCCAAGGTTAGTATGGATCTCTTGTTCTTGGGGCACCACAGCGTTTCATGCAGAGATAGGGGTGCTGCGGTAGACTGCTCAATTAGCATCCAGCCTATATCCGGAGAGCTGTTTGTCATTTTGACTGCATTAGCTAGAGCTGTTGCTTGGTAGTATCTTCCTAGATCTGGGAGGTTAAGGCCCCCTCTGCGTGTCGGTTTTGTTAACAGTCTCCTATCCACTCTGGACTGTTTGAAGGCCCAGATGAATGAAGTGATCGTGGCTTGCCACAGTTTGAGATCCCTGCCAGGGATTGTAATTGGTAGTGTTCTGAACAAGAACAGGAAGCAGGGGAGGATGAAGCTTTGGGCTAGGTGAATACGATCGGGTAGATTTAGATTGAGTTTGTTCCACTCCTGGATGCGTCTTTTGATGTCATCAAAGAGTGTGTGGAAGTTAGCTTTTACTAAGTCTTTGAGATGTAGCGGGATATGAACCCCAAGATGTCTCCAAGATGATATAACCCATGGGAAGTCAAAGTTCGTTTCCAGGCAGGCTCGGGTTTGTGGGGAGAGTACTATTGGATACAATTCAGATTTTTGGGTGTTTACCCTGAGGCCAGAAATTTTCTCGAAGTCAGCCAGTATGTTGCAGATCACTGGGAGGGAGGTCCGGGGTTTGGAGACATATAGGGTCAGGTCATCAGCATAGAGAGTCAGTTTGTGTTCAGTTCTGTCGATCTGGATTCCCATGAAGTCTTGCGCTGTGCGTAGTCGCTCAGCTAGGGGTTCAATTGCCAGTGCAAAGAGCAGGGGTGACAGAGGGCACCCTTGTCGCGTTCCTCTTGAGGGGTGAAAGAATTTCGAGTTATGGCCGTTCACTCTGACACGGGATAGTGACGACAGTAGGAGAAGACGTATCACGTTGGAGAATCTTGGGCCGAAGCCCATTTTTTGGAGCAGGGTAAAGAGGTATGATGGCTCCACCGAATCAAACGCCTTCTCAAAGTCTAAGGCCAGTATGACTGAGTCGTCAGGTGACTTCTTCCTGTCGTGTATGATGTTTAGCGTACGTCGTATGTTGTCTGCTAGTTGCCTTGAGGGGATGAAGCCCGTTTGGTCGGGATGTATGTAGTCAGAGATGATGGTCTTCAGCCGGGTTGCTAATATCGTTGAGAGAATTTTGGCGTCGTTGTTGATCAGTGCAATTGGGCGGTACGAGGCCGGGTTGGTAGGGTCTTTTTTGTCCTTGGGGATAACCGTGATGGAGGATTCACCCCAGGACCTTGGGATGTGGCCCCCTTCCAGGGCCGTGTTGCACACTTGAAGGAGAAGTGGTGAGAGTTCCGGGTAGAAAGTTTTGTAGAATTCGGCTGGAAGGCCATCTATACCCGGGGATTTGTTGAGTTTCAATGCCTTGATTGTGTTGTGGAGTTCCTGTGTTGAGATTGGGCTATCCAATAGCTCTTGGTGTGAGGGCGTAAGTTTTTTGGGAGGTGCAGGGAGGTCTAGCTGAGTCTCTATCTCCTTTTCGTCCGGATGGCGCGAGCTGTATAGTTGTGAGTAAAATGCAGCGAACTCCTGGACAATATCTTTCGGGGACGTTAGGACTTTGCCTGCTGTGTTTCTGATCGAGTGGACCATGGAGGATTTTCTTTTCTCCTTTACTCTCCAGGCTAAAAGGCGTAGCGTCTTTGGGGATTTTTTCCAGTATCTTTGTTTGACGTATAAGAGGTTGCGTTGGATCTGCGTCGTTTCTAGGGAGTCCAGGATTTTGCGTTCTGCTTGAAGCTTAGCGTATGTTATTTTGTCCCCAGATTTCTTGTGGAGAGCTTCAAGAGAAGCTATACGTTGTAGTGTCTCTGTTTTAATTTTAGTCTTTTCCTTCTTCAGGTGTGAAGCTAAGGAATTGAAGGAGCCACGAATTACCGCTTTCAACGCATCCCAGGAGTTGGCTGGAGATGTGTCCGAGATCGGATTTTCTGCTAGGAAGTTTTTGATATCCGTTGCTATTGTTTCTTTGATAGAGTCATTTAATAAAAGCGTTTTATCCAACATCCATTGTCTGTCTCCACGTGACGTCACAGTGTCTAGGAGGGTGCAGCTGATCCACGCATGATCTGTGAGGTGCCTTGAGCCGATAGTTGCAGCGTTCAGTCGCGGGAGCAGGTCTCTAGAGAGGAGCAAGTAGTCTATTCTTGAGAAGGAGTGGTGTTTGGGGGAAAAGAAGGAGTAGTCTTTACCCGTCGGGTGCAGGGTCCGCCATGTGTCTATTAGGTTGTGCTGGAGGAATAGATCTGAGAGGCCCTTCGCCGCCCACTCCGATTGTGAGCCTCTGAGTACTTGTGATTTGTCAAGGGTGAGGTTAGCCACTAAATTTAAGTCTCCCCCCACAATTAGACTGCCATGTCTAAAGGAGTCCAGTCTGGTAAACGTGTTTCGTAAAAAGTGGAGCTGATTGGCATTGGGCGCATATATATTTGCTAGTGTGACCGGTTGGTTTCTTAGTGAGCCCTTAGCGAAGATGAACCTCCCTTCGGGGTCTATCAGAGTATCTTGCACGATGAGGTTGAGATGTTTTGAGATTAATATTGCTACTCCACGGGCCTTGGAAGAGCCCGGAGCTTGTAGTTGAGTAGGGAAGAGTGGGGTTTTGAGGACTGGGTTTGAGGCGGATTTCATATGGGTCTCTTGAAGGAACAATATGGAGGTTTGTGAGGTCTTGAGGTGATTTAGTACCCTCTTGCGTTTAATTGGGTCCCCTAGGCCCTTGATGTTGACAGAGGTTATTTTTAAGGCATCCATGAGGCCTGGCTCCAGAGTGGGAAGGGGTTGATATAGGGAGAGAGGTGTTAGGGGGGGTGGTACAACCAATGTAGGACCTAGAGTTATGTCTGAAGCTGGGTTGGATTGTGCGGGTGCGTAGGTGTGGATTCAGGGCCACCAAGGTACAAGTAGGGTGGGGGCTGTGCGCTTCTGTTTGTCCCAGGGATCAATCAGTGGTGTCTCATGCTCCAGCACAGGGTGATTAAAGGAAGACGAAGAAGAGGAGATTGGATTTATATTCCGCCCTTCACTCACTTAAGAGTCTCAGAGCGGCTTACAAACTCCTTTCCCTTCCCCACCCCACGGCAGACCCCCTGTGAGGTGGGTTGGTTGGTTGATTGGTACGTGTATAAGATGTGCCAGTAATTATCAGGGCCTGTTTTGATTATTCTACCAGGGTGGTAGTGATTACCACAAAGAGAGAGCGGTATAAAGAGAGCAGGTAGTTCTATGCTCTGTATGTTGTGAGAGAGAAAAAAAAAAAAGGGGGGGGAGGAAAATAAAAGAGTAGAGGGAAAGTAAGTGTCAAGTGGTGTCTGAAGGTGTAGCTGCAGCAGATCAGAACTGCCCCACAGTGGACCTGTTTCACAGTGTGTTCAGGCTCTTTAGAGTAGAGTCTCTTTTTTAAGGCGGGTAGGGGGAATGTCCCCTTTAAGCAGCAATATGCTATAAAACACAAGACAGGGAGTGTGCAATATTAAACCGTGCAATATCAGTTGGTGCCACTAGATGGCGTTCAGGGACTGCAAATCAGTTGACGGGGAACAGCAAGCAGGGAAAAGAGCAAAATTCCACCAGAAATAAAACTTACTTTGACAACGATATTTATGGGTTATGCTAGATTTCTAAAGTACACTACTAGGTTGGTAGATGTTAACACTTATTCACTTTTCTACAAAACACTAACTACTACTAACAAACAAACTATACGTCTAACTGGGGCTTAGAGAACCCACGTGCTCCCCCCTCCCCCCCCCCCCTCTACAGTCATTAGTAAACAAAAGACCGGTGCCTGGGGTTTGTTAGCCAGGCATGGGCAGTCTTAGCAGCACATTAACAGTAAATCCAGGGCTCAGTACAAAACATAGATAAAATGCAAAGGAACAAATTTAGTACAAGCCGTGCTCTGGTCGCTTTGGAGATTGCTGAAGAGTGCAGGTGAAGCTGGTAGATGCCTTGCTTCTCAGATTTCAGCGGCTTGCAGCGCCTTCTTCCTGCATGGGTGAGTTTTCCCGGCGTTGGTGGGGTCTGAGGTCTGGGGACAGTGGAGAACGGCCTCTCCGTTTGTGTGTTTTGCGCGCTCCTTCAGTCTCGTCGGTCAGGCTTAAGGCTTCCAGGAGTTCCCGCCCAGACTCTTCGTCTGCTGCAAAGTATTGCTGTCCCCTGTGGGAAACTTGTAGTTTGCCTGAATCCAGCCATTTATATTTAACGTTAGCAGTCTGCAGCTTGGTTGTAGTCGGTTTTAAAAGGCGTCTGATGTCGAGAGCTGCCTTCGGCACGTCTGGAAAGACTGCAATTTGGAGGTTTTTGAAGGGGAGATGCCCGGCTGTACGTGCTTCGTTTAGCACTGCTGTTTTGGCATTCCAGTCTGCAAAGTGCACCATTAAGTCTCTGGGGCCTTTTCGTTTAGTGTTGTTGGGAGCTCCTAGTCGAAAGGCCCTCAAGATGGTGGGCGCCGTTCCCGGGGATTGTGCATTGAGTGAGGCCAGCCACTTTGTAATAAAATCAGCAGGGTCCATACCCTCCTCTGCCCCTTCAGGGATCCCCCGAAATTTCAGATGGAGATATCTAATTTGGGATTCCAGCGTTAGTATTCTCTCTTTGTAAAGAGAGTCCCTGGAGTAAAGTTCTTTCACGTCCTCTTTAAGTAGGAGGCCCAGGTTCATGGCAGAGTCTGCCGTTTGCGAGGCCCTGTTTAGGGAAGCCTGAATACCTTCTAGTTGGTCTCTTACCGGCTGGATTGTTTTGTGCAGTTGGTCTGTGAGTCTGCGCTCCATGTTCTCCAGCAGCGTGGGGAAGTCAGCTAGGAGGCGAGCTGTGTCCGTCGCGTGGGGGAGGTTTAAATCGCCCGCCATGCTTGCCGCGTCGCTTGCTGGGGTCTGGCTGGGGATTCTTGCCTCTCGTGGGGCAAAGAAGGCTTGTGCCGATTTTGGAGTCGAGCTGGAGGTAGCAGGAGTCACTCCGGATTTCTTGCCCATGCTCTGGGAGGTGAGGGTGGTCAGGAATTCAGCGTATTTCGTGACGAGGGGGGGACAGGAGGCAGAGCTCGGTTCTCAGGCAGCCACCATCTTCCGTGGCCAAACCACGCCCCTTCTCTGCACAGTTCTGAGGCAACTAGAGACTGCTCAAGCCTGTAACTTACATTGATCCCTTTTGAATGTTTGTCAGAATGCATTGCTAACCTTTGTCACTCAGTTAATAGAGGCAGAAATACTATGTAGATAGAAATAGCGATAATTTGAATACTGAAATAAAGACGCCATCCTCTTGCTTCACTTTTGTTCACCTCTTCCTTTCTCTTTTAGGCAGGACATTCCCTGTTGATCAGTTTTTTTTGGAAGATGCAATTGCAGTGACTCGGTAAGAGATCTCAGAAGTAACTATGAATACAATTTTTGAATGTTCATCTATCATCTCTTTGATTCCTGTTTGTTCTAGATCTTGAATGGTTACAGAATAACACCCAAAATGGTAGCCTTGACTAATTTTAAGATGAGATAATAAACTATATGCAGTATTATATCATTCTCAGTAGGGCTTACAGTTAGGATTGCAGCTGGAATTAATTTTGTAAACAGTGGTTTATATACAAACTTCAGACAGTTACCTATATGTGCTATGCAAAAGGACAAATCCTGTCCATCTTTGTTCTCCAGAATTATGCTCTGGGTATCAATGGACACCCACCCCAATCAGCATAGGAGTGATATCGGGGTCCACAGTGGGAGAGGGATGCCAGTGGAAGTCATACACTTTCCTCTTCCACATGCAGAAATCTTCTATGGCTGAAGAAGTATCTAAGGCATAAGTTTTATGTTTGATGGAACGTAGTGGCATGGTTTGTTTGGGAGTGTGTGTATGTAAAACATACACTTCCAAACAAACCATGCCACTACGTATGCCACTAAAACATACCACTAAAACATACACACTGTATTAAATTCTTCTTTGGTTTGTGAAGTTGAGTGCAGAGAGCAAGTAACTGTAGAGCTGAGAGAACAGAGGCTTGTCCTTGTGGCCACATGAGCAAGAAGTGAATGTGGCAGAGACAAACAGCTATGCCAAGGTGCTGAAAGGTCATACACAGAGCCCCCTGGAAGTTCTGCCCTGCTCCTGTTTATTTTGAGCATCTTTATGGGCATTTTTGCAGAAACTTTCCAGGCTGCTTTCACATTTTCATGAGTGCTAAAAAACTGAGGTTGAATGGAGAGGTTCTGCTGTGCTAAAGGTGGAAACATCTTACCCTGCAAAAAGGCTTGCTCTGGCAAAAGAGCCATGTATTGCTAGTAGAAAGCCCTTTCCTTGTGCAGAAGGTTGATTTTTAAAGAATCACAAGAGAGCCAGTTTGGTGTAGTGGTTAAGAGCAGCAGACTCTAATCTGGAAGAATTGGGTTTGATTCCCCACTCCTCCACATGCAGCCAGCTGCGTGGCCTTGGGTCAGTCACAGTTCTCTGAGAGCAGTTCTCTCAAGAACAATTCTCTCAGAACTCTCTCAGCCCTACCTACTTCACAGGGTGTCTGTTGTGGGCAGAGGAAAGGGAGGAGATTGTAAGCCACTCTGAGATTCCAAGTGAAGGGCAGAGTATAAATCCTTCAAAACAGATTATTCTTCATCAGTTAGCAAACTCTGTGTGTGTGTGTTTGTGTAGTAAAATACCTAGTACACTTGGGTTCTACTAGATAATATAGTTTATAAAGATCATTCATTATGTTTCTTCTATGGAGACAAGGGTAGATTGGTCATTAAGGCTGCTGGGAAAAGTCCCAGTGGGTTGCTGGGGCCATCCTGAACCTGGGGCACCCCCACATCAAATGGGCAGGAGCCAGCACCATCATGAGCTGGCAGCCTTTTCCTCGCCTGAGTAGGGGAGCTGCTGCCACCATGAGCCAGTAGCCCCCATATTCTGGGAGCCGGCAACTCCCACCCCACACTAGGTGGGCGTGTGCAAACTGGGTGAGATTCACAGCAAACTGCTCCTTCCCTCCTCCTCTCCACTGGGGAGCAGGGACAGGGCCCTTTCCCCAGGCCACTTTGGCCTCCCTCTCTACCCCTGCATAGAACTCACTATAGTCTACATAGGGTTCTGTACCTGGGTGTTTTGCAGAAAGAGAAGCTGGATAACTTACCTTGCATTTTTTCCCTATTTTGGATAATTTAAGATTGGGGGGGGGGGGAGAAGCTGTACAGGGCATTAAATCTTTCCTCTGACTACTGGAAGTACATCCCAGCCACCTTTCTTGGTTCTGAGAGTTCAGCAGTCCTTGCCCCACATGCTTCCGTGCAACCCAGGCCAAAAGCTTTGCCCAAGTATGTGTTTATGTTTGCATGTAGCTCATGCATGATGGGATAGAGCGGTTAATTATTTCCAAAGGAAACAGCTTTCACCAGTGCTTTAATTTCCTGCTTTTCTTCAGGTATGTCTTGGAACATGGCAGTCCATACATGCGTAATGCAAAAAAAACTCCTGGCAAGAATCCCAAAGCAAGGCACTTCAGGACTGCCGCAGAAGAGGTAGAGGAAGACCTGAGGCGTGCCGGCCTTTTGCAGGGAACAGACTCCTGCAAGGTCAAGGATTCCGTCCCAGATCAGCAATTAGCGTTCCATCAGTTAATGATACGCTACAAAGGTAATCTCTCAAATGCGCGTTGTCATTTTTTTTTTAAGCTTTTTAAACTAAAAATATTGTGTGTGTGTAGAGAAAACAGCTTTCTCAAGTTGTATGTGCATGACAGAAGTTTGTGGATACAGAGGTGTACAAAGGCCATGATCTACAGCAGTAGCCACCTCATAGTTTTCTTCATGACATGTGCATATTATATGCAGATCTCAGGCGAATCATAGAATAGAATCATAGAATCACAGCATTGGAAGGAGCCATACAGGCTGACTTACATTGCGTAATCCACTTTGTGGCTCATTGGCAGAACATCTTCTTGGCATGCAGAAGGTCCCAGGTTCAATCCCCAACATCTCCAGTTAAAAGGATCAGGTAGGGGGTGATGTGAAAGACCTCAGCCTGAGATGCTGGAGAGCTGCTGCTGGTCTGAGTAGGCAGTACCGACTTTGATGGACCAAGGGTCTGACTTCATATAAGGCAGCTTCATGTGTTCATGTGAGCCTCAATGAAAAAGGCAAACTGTAAATAACATCAATAAATGAAAATAAATGAATTCTCTTGACAAAGAGTCAGTATGGTTGGTGATTGTAGTTGGTCCTTCTTTCCTGAAAGAACAGCCTTTCCCGTTCTTTTCCCTCCTGCTCTCAGGGTTATTTTATCTTTCAGGTCTCAACACATCCGTGTTAAAAACAATGGCATCCATGGATTTGGACAAAGTGAATCTTGAATTAATTGAGGCCTTATTGGAGTGGATTGTCAGTGGCAAACATTCATACCCACCAGGTAGGCAAGGCAAATGTGGCCAGTTTTACTGATTTATTCAGCTGAGTAGATTGTGTCAATATGGTCATTTCAAACAAACCTTTTGAATCCTACTCTGCTCCTTTTTAAAAAAAACAAACCAACTTTTGATATATATCTCCTCTTAACATATCTATGCCTTTGCCTTCTGTTAGCTCAGTATCACCTGTCCTGAAAACTGGCCATGCTCCCAGGTCTCAGGCAGGAAAAAGTCTTTCCTGGCACCTGCCAGCTGGGTCTTTTCAGTGCAGATGCCGGGGGTAGAACTTGAACCATAGCAGCCAAAGACTGGCTTCCAAGTTGTATGCTTTGGATTGGTCCCTAGGAGGCTGAACATCCTTAGTTCCACCAAAATTGGGATCTCAGTTTGGTTTCAGCCGTGAGCATTTCTATTTCCTTGTAAGCCCCTACCCACCTCTGAATTCCATAGGAATAGCACATATGGAAATGAGTTGAGAATTGCAGCTTTACTGTTTTCGCTATGTGCTGCTTCTTGAGTTGCCACCTCTTCTGACAGGGATTTGGCATAACAGGATGAGTTTCAAGAGGCTTCCTCTATTGCTTCTTTGTGCTGGGAGTCACTTCCTGAGTTTGGATTTCTCTGTGTCGCACAGTTGTTAAATGCATAAGAGCTCTGAACAGTGCTAGCTAAGCCACTTCATACAGGAAGCTTTTCATGAAGGAAAAAGCAGGCAGCTTGTGGGTCTTCCTGAACTTGTGTACACACTGGACAATCAACACCAGGTGCATTGTATAGCTTTTCCTACATGGCTGTGCTTCCTATGTTGGGAGAATTAGGGTGGGGTAGTGGTTAGGCTCTGGGAAACCCAGGTTCAAATCTTCACGCTGCTATGGAAGCTCACTGGGTGACCTTGGGCAAGTCTCTCTCTCTCTGCCTAACCAATCTGACAGGGTGGTTGTTAGGATAACATGGAGGAAGGGAGAACAGTGTTATAAACTGCTTTGAGCCCTAATTGGGGAGAAAATATCTAGATAAATAAATCTTGTTAATCAGCTGTTTTGTTAAAATATTATTAGCAGCCCCTTCTTTCTCCCCTACACCAATGCGGAGAAGGGATCCCGGAGGAAATCTGCGATATACAGTGGGTGCAACTGTAAGATCCCTGTCTGCACATGTGCACTTTGCAGAACAAAAATGTAGAACAGCTCTTGACTTCACCAAGGAGCTTTCTGTTAATCTTTTTACATTCCCATTTCTAGGTGCCGTGCTGATATTTTTGCCAGGCTTGGAAGAAATTAAAACCCTTTATAAGCAACTGCAGGCTAATGCACTCTTCAATAACCGGCACAGCAAGCGGTAGGTCAAGAAATAAGCCCCCTTTTATCCCAATACCTTTTAACAATCACAACTAAATTAACTTTAGAATATATTTTAGATGAACTGGAGGCACTTTATCGAGGAGTAAGATGACTCTTTTTTGCAGCTTCCTTGATTTTGGGAAGATGGAATGTAGACATTCTCAGCCCAATTGATTGGTTGATACTCTGTGCTCACCAGTGAAATCTGGAGGACAGTCCAGCTGGCTAAACTGAGATACAGATTGTGCTGCAGAAAGACTGGGAGCTAAGCCCATTTTAGAATCACTGATTTTTATAGATCTAAACGGGCTTATCTCATGGTACTTGATTTGATTTGATTATATATCAGGTTTCTGTTAATCAAGGAAGCACTGACATTTGTGAATGACTCAGGATGCTTCACATGCACACCCTCCCTCTTTTTATGAATTTAAGTTGTGTTGCTTAATGTGTGAGGTCTACCAAAATGCATTTTACGTTTATAATACCAGCCATTCTGGCATTTCACGTGGTCCTTTTATTACATTCCTTGTGAAGCAAACTTTGCATGGGTAAACAGCAGGCCAGAAAGGAAGGTATCAGTTAGAAAATAAAGTTGGCCTGCAGTTGTCTAAGTCAGAACATGCGGTGGGCCACACTGTTGTAGCATATTGGAGACTGAAGGTGAAACATGCCATGTGCAGCCTCCTGGAGATGACTGACATAATCACTGAGAGCCAGTTTGGTGTAGTGATTACGAGCACGGACTCTAATTCGGGAGAACCGGGTTTGATTCCCCACTCCTCCACATGCAGCTGCTGGTGTGACCTTGGGTCAGTCATAAATTCTTTCAGAGGTGTTCTCTCAAGGGCAGTTCTCGAAAGAGCTCCCTGAGCCCCACCTACCAGTCACAGGGTGTCTGTTGTGGGGAGGGGAAGAGAAAGGGATTGTAAGCCACTCTGAGCCTCCTTCGGGTAGAGAAGGGTGGGGTATAAATCCAGTCTCTTCTTCGTCTTCATAATGCACTGGCCTTTGTGTATCTGTACTTCCCTGGCCCACTGCCCACTTTGAATGGGTACTAGATACACAAGGCTACTGTGGAAGATTTCAACAGCAAACCCTTTCCCACTGTACCATCTGGAAGATGAAATGAGCTAGGAATAGTATCTTTTTTTCTTTTTCTTTAAAAAAAATTATTGACTATTTATGGGTGAACAAAAGGAGATAAAAAGGATAATAAAGGTATCTTGCTATACATTATGCATACAGTATCTCTTTATATACAGGGTTTGGAGGAATAATATCATTCTCCAACAAATAAAACATAACAGGCATCCACATATCCCAGAGTTGGGTAGAGCTCTTAGTTGGATCTGTTGACTGTATACTCTCAGTAATTTTTGCCATTATTATATGTCCCAATTTTTTTTGGTGCCAGGTTTGTATTGATGGTTTTAATTGACTTTTCCAAACTGATGCAATTGTTAATTTAGCAATTGTTATTAGTGTGGCAATTAATTTTCTTCCAAATTGGGAAGCAGGCCAAATATTTAGTAATGGAATAAGTGGAATTTTGCATCCAGTGATAATTTTGATTTTAATAATGATCATCTCCCAGAACGAAGTTAAAGCAGAACAGTCCCACCAACAGTGTAAATAAGATCCAACGTGTTCTGAACATTTCCAGCATAGAGGATTACTGTATTTTTCGCTCCATAAGTGCGTACCTGACCATAAGACGCACCTAGCTCTGCTCAGTGCCGTGGCTTGGAAAAGGTGAGGGGGGTTTAAGACGCACACACTTCCCCCCCCCCACTTTTTTTGGGAGAAAAAAGTGAGTCTTATGGAGCAAAAAGTACGGTATATAAACTAGCTAGGAATAGTATCTAACACAGAGATCTCTGGGTAAACCTGGCCAGCCTTTCAAGGAACGAGCAGGCCACTGACACAAGTCTCTATTCCTGTCTGTTCCTGTCTTTCCAGATGTTTGAAGGATGTGCAAGTTACACTTTATGTACATTTGATGCTGACTTTTGGGGTTCTTTGATTCTCAATTCTCTCCCAGTGCTTCCCATGACACTGTAGGCATTTTGCATCTCAAGCTAGATGTTAAATCCAAATGTGAACCCTAGCTGACAAACATTAAAGAGATTTTTCCTCGGACCCTGAACCTAAAATCACTTGATTTTCTTGAACTTAAACTGAGCTGAATTTCTTTTTTTTAAGTTCAGAGATGAAAACTCCAGTCAAAGATACAAACAGGCTAACACAAAATCCTCCTTTTTGCTCTGATACTTTTCTCTAGCTGTGTGGTTTACCCACTCCACTCCTCACTTTCCAGTGAAGAGCAACAGTGTGTGTTCCTGAAGCCTCCCATGGGGGTGACCAAGATCATCATATCTACAAACATTGCAGAAACATCCATTACCATTGACGATGTGGTCTATGTGATTGATTCAGGGAAGATGAAAGAAAAGAGGTACTTGTATTAACCTTGGTAGGAAGGGGGGCACTGTAATAAAGGGACATGAGTTATCTTGTGGTATGTCTGAAAGAAAACTAACCGCATAGAGATTGCTCATGTTGTCCATTTTGTCATTCCATTTTTAATAACAGTAATACTTATGCAGCATTGTCATTATGCTTGAGACTTTACAGAGTACAAGGTGACAGGTAAAGTCTAAAGTCTGAGAGAAAGGAGACAATGGAGGGGAGGGGAAGCAGTGATAAGGGAATTAACAGGGGAAGGATTCAAATGCATTTCAATTTACTCTCTAGAACCTCAAAACGCAATGTCACAAGTGCCAGAAGTTCTGATTTTTGTGTGGCTCCTCACCGCATTTTATTACACTTCATTAGGTTTTATTTTATTTACTTCATCTGTACAGTGCCTTTTTCTCCAATTGGGACCCAAAGCAGATTATATTGTTCTCCTCTAGGGTTGCCAGACCAGGTGAAGGTTCCCCCAATTTTTGGGGCTTAGATCCGCAGCCTGTCAGCTGGCTGGTGGGGGGAGCCCAGCGACGTCCCTGACATGATGATGTCATCCAGAAGTGACATAATTGTGTCACTGACGTCAGGGGGGTGACACTCTAGTTTTTGGGCAAACTGGTTTTGAAGCTAAAAAACCATATAGTTTTGCCCAAAAACTAGAGTGTCACCCCCCCCCCCCCCCATGTAGGCAACACAATGGCGTCACTTCCGGGTGACATCATCACGCTGTGCATGTGGCAGAAGATCCTGGGCCAGACCCGGAAGCCCCCTGCCAGATCACAGATAGGACCTGGCAATCTGATTTTCCTCTCCTCCACTTTATCCACATGACAGCCCTGTGAGAGAGTATGCTGAAAGTGTGTGACTCGCTCAAGGTCACCCAGTTGGTTTTCATGGCAGAATGAGAATTTGAACCCAGATTTTACAGGTCTAGATTGACACTCTGAGCACTACAACACTTTGGGTTTTTATTGTCATTGGATATTTTAAATTATGTATTGTAAGCAGCCTTGAGCCACAGAGAAACACAGGGCATATACTGCCAGTAAATAAACATTTATAATTTAACACCTGAATCAAGACATCCTATGTTTGTTTGGACATGGGATTTCCTGGGCCCTGCTTGGAAGCTTTGGATTTTGAGCACAGCGAGATCCTTCTGGTTCAGGGATCACCTCCTGTGTATACTGAAAGGGTGGAGGGAAAATGTGTTGTAGCCCCATACTTGCTTCTGGTCTTACCAGGCATAGAGGCTCCAAAGTGGAATATTGTCCAAACAAGCCCACAGTATCACAGATACTGATCTCTGTCTGAATCTGTACCCAACTCTTGATGACAGAAATCTGAATCCCTAATGTTCTGTAGTAGAAGTCATGCAGCGTTGGCTCCAGCCATGTGAGACCTGAGTTCAAGTCCCAGATTGGTGATAGATTTCCTAAATTTCAGCAAGTTATCTCTCAATCTAAATTTCTTTTTAAAAAAATTCACCTGCCCTCTTTCACTTCTCTTGTGACTGGTATTCTCTTTTCCTTGCTGTTTAACACAGCTTGTTCTTGGCTTCCTTTTAAAAGACTCTGTAAAGCTCATGATTTCAGTGTTTTTCCTCCTTTCATGTTTTCCTGCTTCTGCAAATTAAAAAATGAAACTTTCAGCAGCTTGTGCCAATGCCTGTCCACAATAGTTTAATCAAGCACCATGCTTTATAAACTGTGGGGGTTTTTTTGTTTCTTTGATGCTTATTCTTCTCTTCCTTTCTTCCATCTCGACCCTCTCTCCCTTCTGTGTTGTCAAAACCTTAACGTTGTGTCTTCAAGAAGGAAGAGGAGGGATTAGCGGGTGTATTTTGTTTCTGAATAAGAAAAAGAATTGCAAAACAATGAGTACACATAACTTTAAACTGTTGAATGGTGATCCAGAAGCACTTGGCATCCTAACACATATATTTCCTATATTCCCAAGTATAATGTTCCAAACATTTTCCATACTTTCTGCCCTTGTAGATATGATCCAAGTAAAGGCATGGAAAGCCTGGAGGATACATTTGTGTCCAAAGCCAATGCCTTGCAGAGGAAAGGGCGAGCAGGTCGTGTTGCCTCTGGAGTTTGCTTTCATCTCTTCACTAGCCATCATTATAACCACCACCTTTTAAAGCAGCCACTGCCCGAAATCCAAAGAGTGCCTTTGGAACAGCTCTGTCTTCGGTAAATGATTCTTCTGTCAGCAGCCACGGCATCCCCTGGCAGCACGTTTTGTAGATTTTGATCTGTTACATGTAGGAAGTTAAGCGAGCCCACTAACATCAGAAATTGCCTGAGCCAAGTTTCACTGATAGCTATAATGGCAATTTATTTTATTTAAATAAAGGCAGCCTTGTTGCACTGGTGTGTTTGGTCAGGCTCTTATCTCTTTAAAAAAATTCAAACTGAGATGTTCATAATTCTAATGAACCCCTATATCCTCTTTAATATAGATTTCATGGACTTGCCAGATTCTGCCATTGTTCATCAAGAAAGCAGGGCAGGAACAGAATGTACTTAGGGGAAGGGCTGCCAGCTCTTTGGCAGGTGAAAAGTAAATAAAGCGCTCTCTCTCTCTCTCTCTCTCTGGCTCGCTTTCAGAATTAAGGTTTTGGAAATGCTGTCCACACAAAGCCTTCACTCTGTTTTATCACGATTGATTGAGCCACCGACATCAGAATCTCTGCGTGCCTCAAAACTGCGGCTGCAGGATGTAGGAGCCTTAACGTCAGATGAAAAGCTCACTCCCTTGGGGTATCATTTGGCTTCCTTGCCTGTGGATGTAAGGATTGGGAAGCTAATGCTGTTTGGCACCATCTTCCGCTGCCTGGATCCTGCACTGACTATAGCGGCGAGCCGGACCTATAAGACCCCTTTTGTAAGTGCTGGGCTAAGCAATGCCAATGGGTTCATAGGAATGCTTTCTAGGCTGTTGACAAGGATGAATCCACCTGAGGAACTCAGGCTGGAGACACTTTTAAAGTGGCGTGATAGGAGTTTATTTCCTATGGTTTCTTTTGTCCCACTGTAACCTCCAGCTTTTCAGCTTTTTTTAACAATAAAAAACCAGGAAAGAAGTGGGATGAGTATATACACCAACAGGCAGCGATCTCTCCTTCAGAGTGCTTCCAACTCTGCAATTATTGCCACTTGCCTTCTGTCTAAAAGAATAGGATCCCACTTGTCAGTTCTCCCAGAAAATAAGACTTACCGTCCTTCATCAGACTTTGTGGGGACATCTCGTTCATTGTCTCCAATAGTGATCAGCCAGATGTTCATTGGAAGCTCTCCATTAAGGCATTATAGCCTGGCCTTCCTTTATTGTATTGATCCCACTCTTGGTAATCAGACTTATTCTACCCTTGGTCATGGAGGTTCTCTGGATTTTTTCTAAGCTGTCCATGGCATTCCATAAATTGACAATTCATTAATCCTTAAGTGTATCTTCAGTAATACCAGACCTTAGAGTAAGAGTGATGCAGCAGGTAATAATAATGATGAATATATTTCCATGTAAACCTGTTTCTGTTCCTAAATTACCAGTGGAAATGTCATGCTGGGTTGTGCCTCTTGGATGCATTTTAAAGAGTGCAGTTTTCAGGATTTTCCATTTCCTTGGCAGAATTTACTGTAGAATACTGACAAACCATGTTTTAGTTTTAGTTTTAATAGTCTTTCCCTGTGTAACCAAGTGTCTACCTTTAAAGGTCTCTCCATGGGACAAAAGAGAGGAGGCATTCAAGAAAAAGCTGGAATTTGCAATAGGAAACAGTGATTATCTAGCTCTTCTCCAAGCGTATAAGGTGAGGAATGAAAACCCTTCTGTGTGATTCAGCTTGGAAGCAGTTTTTATTGTGAACATCTTCAACAACAAGAGTAAGGTGGCATAGTAAAATGTAATACTTCTGTTTTATAGGGATGGCGCCTAGCTTCAAAAGAAGGTGCTCAATCAAGTTACAGATTTTGCAGAGAAAACTTCTTATCAGAAAGCGTTCTTCAAGTAAGTTAACATTTTTGTTCACAGTTGAATGTGACAGTCTTGACTGATGGACTTATTGACTGATGGTATTTATATAACCTCCATCTTTCCCAACACAACAGGACATGAGGTAAGTACCAAGAAAAAACACTATACAAAAACAATAATCTGTTAAAATAATTAAAAGGTATTGTTAAGCATCTATAACTCTCAAGTTGCCCCATAAGCCCTTTTACAGTGCCATCCTAATCACAGCTAGATTTGAGTCCAGTAGCTTCTTAGAGACCTACAAGATTTTGGGGGTATAAGCTTTCGAGAGTCAAAGCTCCCTGTGTCATATACCAATCCCGGTTACACCCTTCTAAGCCCACTGACTTCCTTAGACTTCGAAGTATGTGTAACTCTGCTCAGGTTTCCACAGCCAAACTGGCACCGCAGCCTCACCAGAAGGCCCTAAGGGTAGGCGCCTGCCTCACCTTTTCTGGGAGGCTGTTCCACAGTGGTGGAGCAGCAGCAGAAGAAACCTGGTTCTGAGCTGTAACACTCTCAAGAGTGAGGGGACTGCTGGGAGACCCTGTTATGGGGAATGCAACAGCCGCATGGGTTCATATTGGGAGCGATCATACAAAACAGTTCCTTCTTCTCCTTCCAATTGTGCCACTCCCTCTTGCCAGAATCAACCCAAACTAGGCACTGATGAAATGCTGTACAAGTCTAAACTTGTCATTACAAGAGAACGTGTGTGCTTGCAAAAAGTGTGCTCTCTCTCATAGACTTGAGCAGGCAGGAAGTGCAAGAGGTTGAGGAGAATGTAGAGGCAGCTCCTTCAGAGAAGGTGGGGGGCTCTTTGGGTAGATGGTGGAATGAAGGTGCAGTGTGTCTCAGTTACTCAGTTAGTGTATTGACTGCCCTGGAGGTTGAGGCTAAATAAGACAGATGTTAGCACAGTGGTTCTCAATTGGTGGCATGTGTACCACCATTGGTGGGACACAGGGTTTTCATAACAACTACTAAGAAGTCTCACTCCTTCAGTCCCCATTTCCATCTACAAGGACGATGTGCCATTTTCTGCCCACCTTACCTGCCACAGATTATCCATCGGTGATCTTTTGGCATGCTACTAGTAATAATTGGATGACTGTGGAACAAAGTTTGAGTCCAGTGGCACCTTTAAGACAAACAAAGTTTTGTTCAAGATATGAGCTTTTGTGTGCACGCACACTTCCTCAGATAAATGTCCTTGGGGAAAAAATGGGCTTTTTGTTTTTATCAAGGTAAGACCCAGATTCTTTGACAAAGTGATTTGTGGAACATAAGATAGGATAGGTTGAGAACCACAATATTAGCATTCATGATTACCATCCATTTGAAGTGGATTAGCTCACCTGATAGGGAAATATTGGGTGGAGAAGTTGTAGTTTCATTCCATACTCCTGTCTTCCCGTTTCTAGTACATACAGTCAGCAAAGAACAGGGAATGCTTTTCAAGTTTCTGTCTTGCAAGAACTCTTCATGCATTTGTTTGCTACCTAAATACTCAGCATATCTCCCGGTGAACCCTTGCACGTTTCAAAGGATCCTGGGGTGTGTTCCATGGCAGGCACATGGCCCTCATTGTCAACACCTTGTGATATGAGAACAGATCATCGGTACAGTAGGATTTTGTAGAGGAAAAGTTAGTAAGGCTGAACAAGGGCCAAGCTACATGGTCAGGTTTTTAATACGCTGGATCCAGGTTCACTGAGGCCACCTGGCAGCTGCGGGGGATGGCTTTTAAAAAATACAGGAGAGCCTCCCCAGGCTCGGAAGACTGCTCTGGGGGAGGAAGGGCTCCTGTCTTCTCTCCATGCCATTCTCTCATGCAGAAAGACCACTCCCCCAGCGACAGTGTTCTCCACCTTTCCCTGAAGCAGGGAACCTGGACCCTACTTGTTAAAAACCAAAGCATGTAGTTTGGCACTAAGTTGACCATTAAAGGAAGCATGACTGCTGTAATTTGATCTGCCAACTGCTGGGGTGGGGGGGTATCACTGGCTGCAGTTCAGAAGTCTTCTCTGAAAAGGCTATTCATACTTCTGTCTCCCCTCCTCTGCCCTGCTCCCCTTTCCGCCCTGTAGGAAATGGCAAGTTTAAAAAGGCAATTCACTGAGCTATTGTCTGATATTGGATTTGTGAAGGAGGGACTCAGAGCCAAAGATATTGAGAGGAAGTGGTCTCGTGGAGGTGATGGCGTTCTGGATGCTACAGGAGAAGAGGTAACTAGTGATGGAGAGCAGTGTGACTTCACAATAGTGCATAGAAACGACAGTTGTTCTCCAAAAGGCTTCTTCCCCTTGCTTTGTGAAATGTCTCATCTATTCAAAAAGAGTATAAGTAATGCTATTTTTTTCCTTCTCCCCTTCCAACCTCTACCTACTGTCTTCTCTCCGGGACTCTGAAGATGCTCTTTTACTTTTGCAGTTAGAGAAAACATTATTACTCAGGTTGTGGAATCTGCCCTTTTTTGGCCCAACTGAGGGCCTGATGAAGTAAATATTATTCCAAAGCAACCTTGTACCTTAGTCACACGGCTGTATTTTGTATTCTAAAAGAGAAGCCAGCCAATCGTTTGATATTTAAATCTGGTGACTGGAGCTGTGAATGGGCAAGACAGATATTTCTACAAACCTGAAAAGGGCCCCAGGTTTGCAGAAAGATGTTTCAGGGAATAGGTATGGTAAAAAATCTCTGCCTAAGAGCTGCCATTACACAAACCACTGCCTATATGTATGCTGAAGGAAAACTGGGCTATACCCAGCAATGTGCCAGCAGAACAAAAGTGGGGGGGAAAGCCAGGTGACTGGCTTATTATCATACAAAGGCCCTATGCATTTCGTAAAAGAATGTAATTGCTGTGAACAGATCCAGCACTAGGTGGAATTCTCTGATTCCCCCCGACGAAGCCTGCACAAGTGAAATGTGTTGGGACTTTGTATGATAATAAACCAGTCACCTATCACCTGGCATTCCCCCCCCCCCTTTTGTTCTGCTGGCCTGTACATAGGCACAGTGTTTCTTCGATGCATCTAAAGCAGCCTGCCTTTGGGGACCTTTAAGCCTAGGTATACAGGGGTCAAACTTGGTTCTGTATTCCCAGAAATAGGGGGCGGCAAAGGACATTTAAAGAATACACTTTCATTTAGCAGAAAGAGAGCTAATTCAAAACTAAGCAGTTGGTTCTGCAGAAAATCCTAATACACCCAGGGGAAACTAACATGCAGTCTAATCCTAGTAGCACCTTTAGAGACCAAGAAGATTTTCGGGTTGTAAGCTGTCAAAAGAGTCTCATGGAAGCTTTGGCTGTCAAAAGCTTTTACCCTGACAGTCTTGTTGGTCTTTAAGCGGCTCCTGGACTCCGGTCTAGCTGTTCTGCTGCAGACCGACACAGAGCTACCCTCAGAAACTAGTTCTGTGTAAAGGTACACAGGAGGGGCATGTTGCTGTCTGAACAGGTAGTAAAGGGGAGAAAGTCCAAAAAGAAGAGAAAGGGGGACATGGTCTAAGATTCCTAGAAGACGGGGAGGGAGGGTTGTTGGGTGAGGCACAAGTATTTGCCTGGTTCCGAGTTGATCTCTGAGTCCAAAGGGAGCCCAAATCCAAAGTCCTGGGCAAAAGAGCCCTTTTAACACTTTTTTGTCTGTTGGAGCATTGGGGTTTGAATTTGGGGGGGGGGGGGGGGTCCAGTTTTTGGTAGCCCTGCCAGGGACTGTTGAGATTCTTGCGGTGTGTGTGGGAACTTAATTGAAATAAAATGGAAAGCCAAAGGACGAGCGTGAGCAGTGGTAGAAACTGACCTGCATCTCTGGGCAAGGGAGGATGCCTGCTTTCATTCTGGGTGAACTTGATTAGTTTATCTGGGTAGGGAGTGCTCCATTTACAGGTATTGGCTGGGTGGAGTTAAAGTAATTGCCAGGCATCCAAGACACACCCTTAACAATAGGTGCCTTGAGGCTCTCCTGGGCTTGGTTGGCATTTTATTTCCCCTGTTCTCTTTAATGGCAGAGAGTAGGCTTTCCAAAATTGGGAGGGACCCTAGTGGCTGTTTTTACTTGTCTGATTAATCAGTGGTACAACATTCCAAGGACGGGGGGGCCCTTTAGTGGCTTATGGTGGGGAAGGTGCCTTCCAGATAACACTGGTGTCAGACAAAATATATAGCTGTATGAAGCAATAAGGCAGCTTCATATATCTGTATATATTTGGGGCCTGGACTCAACTGTGCAACTGAACAACAAGAACAACATCCTTATTGATTGATTGACTGATTAAATTTATACCCCGCTCTACTCCCCAAAATGGGCTCAGGGCAGCTCACAACATAAAATCAGCAAACAATAAAAACAATAAAACAATAAATAGCAATAGTGGATCAACCAAAGCCATGCATTAAAACATAATTACCCTAAGAAACTCCAGTGTCCAGATGGTTTCCAGAAACAGCAGGGCACGGGGGAGGAAGGGCACAGGGGGAAGGAAGTGCTGTGGACAGGACGGGGGGGGGGGGGCAGAATAGATTGAACGCCCGCCATGTCAATTGAAGGCCTGGTGGAAGAGCTGTGTTTTACAGGCCCTGTGAAACTGTGCTAGGTCCCGCAGGGCCCTGATCTCAAGTGGGAGCATGTTCCACCAGGCCAGAGTGAGGGCTGAAAAAGCCCTTGCCCTGGATGAGGCTAACCAAACTTCCCTTGGGCCAGGGACCACCAGGACATGTTGATCAGAAGAGCACAAAGCTCTCTGGGGCTCATAGGGGGAGAGGCAGTCCCACAGGTATAATGGTCCCAGGCCGCATAAGACTTTGAAGGTCAGAACCATAACCTTGAACCAGATCTGGTATTTGATCAGCAGCCAGTGCAGCTGGCATAACACCGGTCGAATGTGTGCCTGCACAGGTGTCGCCATCAACAAGTGTGCTGCCACATTCTGCACCAGCTGCAATTTCCGGATCAGGCTCAAGGGTAGGCCCCCAAATTTCTATCCCTTTAGCTCTGGATGCCATTTTCTGTCTTGTTGCTTTTTTAATGATAGAAGGGAGGAAATGATTACAAAAAGAAATACAGATAAACACCTAACTACACTTAAATGTAAAATATCTGGGCAAACATTCAATAGTAACTCTAAAATATTTATTTATTTATTTATTATTTAGATTTCTCTCCCACCCTCCCTGCCTCTCGGCAGCCTCAGGGCGGCTAACAACATAGTTCCTATAAAATTCCATAAAACAAACATAGTATAAAACACAATGCAGACTTTAAAATACAGTACGTGATGGCGAAGTTCAGCATCCTTGCCTGAGTGGCGTCAGCAAACTTCTTCTGGGCTTCCGGTTAGTGCTGATGGTCCATTTGCAGTCTTCAGTGGTCGGTCCAGGGCTATGAGGTCGAGGCAGCCCCTACTTGAAAGCCTGGTGGAAGAGCTCCGTCTTGCAGGCCCTGCGGAACTGTAAAAGCTCCCGCAGGGCCCTGATGTTATCCGGGAGCTCATTCCAGTAGAACAGGGCCACCACCGAAAATAAGAAGGGAAACTCATAATAGTGGACACTATCTTCAAACTTGTCATTTCAAAATATTACAGATAGTTTCCACTTCTCAATAAATCTGTTGACTTGACTAGTAGTGCATTTTCTCCTTCATGTTTTCAAACCTATCTGTATGGACACAGAGGGCCGGAAATCCTGAAAAAACGTGAAAATTGTGTGCATGGAATTTCAATATGGACTTCAACAAACCTGACGCTAGCATTTTCTTTACATTGCAGGCAAATGCCAACTCAGAGAATATCAAGTTGATATCTGCCATATTATGTGCTGCTTTGTATCCCAATGTAGTTCAGGTAAGAGGGTAGTTTGTTCTTACAGTGTGTGCACACATGCGCATTGCACCGGGTAACCGTCCCCCCTTTTCTAGGTCACTTGTTTTATGCTGAGTGCCTGTAGGCTGAAACACTTGTTCTTTCCCAAAGGAGGAGCTGGTGTTCTCTGGGGAAGCAGTTTGCCAGTTCTGCACAATAGCAAGAGTCAAACAGCAGTTCAGGAGTGAAGGTCAGATTTCCTAACACGCTTCTAGAAACAAAACCAGAAGCTAGTGAAGAAAATTCAGGCGTACTTCTGTGTTAGGGCCGGGGACTTGCAGAGCAATCTTAAAGCATGCAATTCTGCTTAGGTTTGCCCTGAAAGAGGCTTTTTCACCAAGCATTGAGCAACATTGGAACCTAAGGAGGGGTGCCAGTGGGCCAAGCTACTGAGAGTCCCTCGTAATCTCAGAATTTCAAGCATTTCTCCCTTCTCTTTCCAGTCCCTTTTCCAAAACAAGTGACAACACAGAGGAAGGCAGGGGAGTTTGCATGCTGGTTAAAAAAATAACTTTTGGTAAAACTCTTTAGCTAAGCTTTGCTACCATAAGTCTGTTTACACGCTGCCTTTAGTTTCCTCCTCGATCAGATCAGCTTGCTGACCACTGTGTGAGGGGTGGGTGGGTGGCATATATTTTGGCTTATTTTGTGGAGTCCTCTGCAGCTATTTTTTCTTCTAGCACTTTTCAGCCAATATTCTTGCCTTCTGTTTGAGGGACACCGGCTGCTGGTCTCTCTTAATTGTGGTTAATCCGCTTTAAATATTGAAAATATTGACAGTCTTCAATCAGTTTATTTTGAAAGAATGCAATTCTTTTTTTTTAAATGGATAACACTCACCAAACTGTGATGTGAGGGACTGAACCATGCTTAAGAGTGGCAGTGCTAACTCTGCGCTGAATGACTGTGATCTGGATTTCACAGGGGACTGGTGGGGAGAGGCAGTAATAGGAACAGTGGCTGTTCTTGCCTTGCAGAACCAAGGTGCACTGCACTGGCTGTTTGGGTCTAGTTTTAGGGTTCCAATTGGGACTAGTCAAGGGACGGAGGAAAAAAGAATGCAGCATGAGCATCACACAAGTCTTACTTAGGTGGCAGGAACTGTTGGAGGAAACTGCTAAAGAAGAACACCACACGGAGGGCTTGATATAATCAGGTTATTGCAGTACTTCTTACACCAACTCTATAAAAATGGTTGATATTGCTGTCCCTGTGTTGCATATGGGACTCAGAGATTTAGGGATATTTATTTAAAATATTTGTATGCTGTCTTTCTACCCAAACAGGGTCCCCAAAGTGATGAACATCAAAATATTGAAACAACATTCAGAATAAAGTATATATACAAGAATTCAAAAGACATATAAATACACATAACACTGCAACCAGAGAGAAAGGCCAATAATGGTTTTGGGGGGGGGGAATGCCAAACATTCCCCCCCTCCGCCCCCCGGTCAGAAGACAACAGTAGAGGACACATGTATCTTCATGGGGAGGGAGTTCGAAAGTTTTGGTATCCTGACTGAGAAGGCCCTTACTTAGGTTGCCACCCATTTGGTCTCAGATAACATGGGCTCCCAAAGCAGGTCCTCTGAAGATGACCAGAGTGGGTAGGTAGTTTTATGTGGAGAAGGTAGTCCTTGAGTACCAGTACCTGGAATTAAGCCATGATGAAAATTAGGAACCAGTGTAGGTGGAACTAGACTAGAGTGATATGGTCCCTACAGCCCACTCCAGTCAGCGTTCTGGCTGCAGCGTTCTGTACCAATTGTAGCTTCTGGGTAGTCTTCAGTGGCAGCCCCACCTAGAGTGCATTGCTGTAATCTAATCTAGATGTTACCGGGATATACGCCACTGTGGCAAGATACTTCCCACCCAGGAAGGGCTGCAGCTGGCCACCCCTGCCACCACCTGTTTATCAACAGGAAGCTTTGTTCTAGCAGCACTCCAAGTTAGGAACCTATTCCTCTGTAGGATCTGCTGGAAGCATGAGATGGAGCTGAGTGTGATCCACATATTGGTAACAACTTGGACCCGATCTCCAGATGACCTCTCCCAACAGCTTTACGTAGATGTTGAAAAGCATGGGGGACAAGACAGAGCCTTGCAGGACCCCATAAATCAGAGGGACTTTGTGTTTCTCCTTGTTCATTTTACTACACCTATCTAAAGCATTTCCTAAAGGCTTTTCTCAGTACCCCTGTGTGGCCATGCTAGGCTGGCACAACACCACACTCTGAGGTTGGACTAAAGCCACTGCAGAATGGTGCCTCCCACTCCCAACCCCTCAAAAGTGGTCCAGATGGATACCATGACTGATGGTATCAAAAGCTGCCAAGAGGTCCAAGAGAATTAACAGGGGTGCACTCCCCCATCCATCTCTTGGCTCAGAAAAACTGGCTTTTTGAAGGCTAACTTGTGAGTGAGCTGAGCTTTGAACTGCAGTGGGTTGGTGGGTGGTTTCCTGCACATCTCTCATACTTTTAATTACGGTGCCACAGTGTCTCCAGAGTAGAGGTGATCAGGATGCAACTAACACTAAACCAGTGTGATTAAGTTAACAAAGTGTTGGGCCTGGGGTTCAAATCTCCACCCAGTCAAGAAGCTTGCTGGGTAACCTTGGACCCGTCACTCACTCTCACCCTACATTGAGGAATTGCTTATGAGTAGTTCTGTAATAACCCTTTTCTACTTTAACCATTTTAGGTGAAAATTCCAGATGGGAAGTATCAGAATACCAGTGCAGGAACTGTTAAGATGAAACCAAAAGCTGGAGAGTTGCAGTTTGTTACAAAAAATGAAGGCAACGTTCACATTCATCCATCCTCTGTAAACTATCAGGTGATTTCCCACTGTGTCAGTAGAACACAATACTGAAAACATTGCATGCATACACAACTCTTTGTAGAAAAGAGCATGAGTCCAGTAGCACCTTAAAGGGTGCGTTCAGATGGGCAGCTAATCCTGCCATTGGCCCGGCTCTAATTTGGTCCCGATCTTTTTTATCCAGTGTTGCACAACCAGACAGCACTCCCGTGAATCCCTTACCGCGTGCAGACTCGGTGGAGGATTGTCTAGACAGCATCCACCTGAAGGAGCTGCGTGGTCGAGGTTTTTTTAAAAAAAAATCTGTTTGTGCAAGCGCATATGTACCTCACCGTGTACTTGGTTTTCCGCTCATGCATGGACTTGAATGTTAAAAGCACTGCTAGTGGTATCTTCCTGTAGGTACCATTTCAATTAACAAAGTTCATAAATTTCACGGGCCCTTCAGAAACATGAAATTGTCTCGAACATTTGAGCGGAGCAGTGTGGCCATCGCACATTTATGCGTTTATGCACATATTGCTAAGTATTTTTTAAAATCGCGGCTGTTTGGGATGGTTTGGAGCCAGACCATCCCAATGGGCTGACTTCATGCTGGAACGACCAGACGGGGGAAAGTCCACCATTGGCCTGTTGGCAAGCTCTAGACCGTACTTTCAGCAGTATCTTTAAAGTACGACTCCCTGGCAGGGATTGACGGGCTGATCAGGGCAGTGGCACGTTTCCCAGATGTCGCTGTCTGGACGTGCCCTTTAAATCCGGCAGGCACTCGTGCCTGGGTCAAATCTAAAGAGCTGTCTGATCGCGACCAAAGACTAACAAAATTTGTGGCAGAGTATGAGCTTTTGTGGGTCATTGCTCACTTCTTCAGCTACCTGACCAAATGTTTCAGTAGCTTCTTGGAAAATGCGTGACACAAACTCTCACCATAGTTTGTGGGTTAAAGTGGATTGTAGTGCGTTTTTTATTCTCAGTCCCTTTGGTATAATGTCCAGTTTTCTGCATTTGGTGAGAAAGATGATATCTGTTTGTATCTGTGCAAGTTGCTTCACAAGGTTGTTTTAAAATTTATTTATTAAATTTGATTTACTAGGTCACCCTTCCCTAGAATAGGGCTCAAGACAGCTTACAACAAAATTAAGTTCACAAATCACAATATAAAACTAAATTAAAATAACCGAATAAATACCAATACAAAAAACCAGCATCTATAAGATAGCAGGAAAAACAGCCTTTATAAGATGGCGGAAAGAATTCCCAACTCCCCAGCCTCCCTAGAGGAGGGATTGTGGGGGATGGGAACTTATGTAAGAGTGCCGAATGAAGCCGTCTCTGTCCTCAACTGAAGGCATGGCGGAACATCTCTGCCTTGCATGCCCTGCGGAAAGGTAACAATTCCTGCAGGGCACGGATGTCTTCTGGCAGAGCATTCCACCAGGCAGCGGCCAGGGCTGAAGAAGCCCTGGTCGAGGACAGCTGGACTTCTCTTGGGCCGGGGACCACCAGGAGGTTCTTATTTCCTGAGTGTAGCGCTCTTCCAGGGGCATACTGGGAGAGGTGGTCCCAAAGATATGAAGGTCCTTGACCACTAAAGTCCTCAAAGGTCAAAACCAGAACCTTGAATCTGATCCGGTGCTCCACTGGAAGCCAATGCAGCTTGTGTAGCACTGGTTGAATATGTGCTGTCCAAGGGATCCCATGTAGATCAAGATGGGTAGCCGTGTTAGTCTGTCTGTATCTGAAGAAGTGAGCAGTGACTCACAAAAGCTCATACCCTGGCACGTATTTTGTTAGTCTTTAAGGTGCTGCTGGACTCTTGCTCTTTTCTGCTGCTACAGACAGACAAACATGGCTACCACTTTTAATCTACAATTCTTTGTGTAATCTGTGTACAAACCAATCAACACCCTCCTAGTGCAATTCCATGTAGCTATGAATCTGCAAGCCCCATTGTTATAAATGGGCCATGTGCATATGCAGATGTCCATAGGAGCCATTTCCTCCTTCCTGTTCATTCTGCTACACCCATCTTTAAAGCTTTTACTAAAGGCTTTTCCCATGCTACACTGGCACAGCATGATCTGTAGAGTGAAATGTGTGTATTGTGTAATTAAAACTATGTCTAGTACATTGGTTATCATTTTATTTATACCATTTTAATTTGTTTTGTATGTCCCATGAAATCATTTGGGATTCAACGTTTCAGACCAGGCACTTTGAGAGTCCCTACTTGGTGTATCATGAGAAGATAAAAACCAGCCGAGTGTTCATTCGAGACTGCAGCATGGTATCAGTCTACCCGCTGATCTTGTTTGGAGGAGGCCGTATTAATGTGCAGCTCCAGAAGTTTGAGTTTGTGGTTTCCCTGGACGATGGGTGGATTCGGTTTGTTGCGGCTTCACACCAGGTAAGGAAACTGGCCACTCAGAATACAGAAGGCTTCACGTTCTTGCAGTGCTTGTGGTGGGGAAATTATTCCAGAAAAAGAGGGGGGAACTCATTCAATCTTGTACAGCCATGAAGAAAACCTTTTACAAGGAGCCCACTGCACACACTTCCTGCACATGCCGGCAGAGTTCTGATGAACTAGAAAGCCCTGTGGAAGGGGAGGGGCAGCATGCTGAAGGGTCCTATGCACAGGGCTAACCACATCCCATGGTTGGGTTGTGGACTGTGAATAATTGAAATCACAAGTCACAAATCCACAAATGGTGGTGGTCTACTGTATTGACTTCGCAAATTTAAAAAAATCCAATTATTCTTTATAACAGGGTAACTTGGATATGGCAAGCTGGTTTAAGAACTCAGCCTGTATCCATCAGAAATATTTCTAGCTGCCTTCATCTCCTGGGTACCATTCTCTACCGGGTATTGCCATATTATGGTACAGTATAACTTGCATAACCCTAACAAGAAAGAGTCCTGTGACATCTTATACAACATGAGTCCTCATTGACAGCAGCCACCAACACCATTCCTGGTGCCTGCTAAGTGTTTTCAGGAAGGTGGCCATTGGAGGTCTAATTGGCTGTGCAGATTTTTAAAAACATTGCTTCAGTAGCAACTACCACTATAGTAGAAGGAAGTTCCCTGTGTGACTGAAGGTAAATGGTGTGTATGGAAGAAAATACTTTTAAGATGGCATCCTGTTAACCAGAGCTGTTGCCTGAAACAGTGGGAAGTTACTATTAAGTTACGCATAACCTCACTCCCTGACACTTGGTGGTTGGCTCTGCCTCCTGTGGCAGCCATCTGGTGATTGCTCCACCACCCTGTCTTAGAATTCCCGAGGTGCTCATGGGCTCAAAAAGGTTGGGAATCCCTGTTACAGACCAACACATTCACTGAAGTTTAAGCCAGAGCCTGCTTCATCTGGGTCAAGGTAGAGCCATCCTTCATGCTAAATGCATATCCAAGAAAAGTGCTTTTTGTCACTGAATTAAGCTGCATCTCCAGCAATCGTGCTGGGTCCAGTAATAACCCCTAGACTTCCAAGTCACCCAGGACTGGCTGAACCCCATCAAGTGTCGGAGGCATGATATTTCCCAAGACCTCTGTCTTACCAACCAGCAACACTTCCATGCTGACAGGATTGTTTCACCCTGTTCAGCTTTACTACAGTGGCCAGGTGTTGGCTGAGGACAGCTATAGCAGTGCTGGGTGATCCAGGCAAAGGAATATAGTGCAGGATAGCTCATGACTCGTGTGGCCCACTTCTGTGTGTATAAGAACATTTATTGTGTTTTCAGGTGGCAGAACTAGTAAAAGAACTTCGCTGTGAGCTTGACCAGCTGCTCCAGGATAAAATCAAAAGCCCCAGCATGGATTTATTCACCTGCCCCCGTGGATCCCGTATCATTAGCATGATTGTAAAGCTTGTGACAACACAGTAGTCAACTACAGAGGATTTGTTACAAAGATTCCCCAGCAACACTTGCTTGGAAGCAAAATACTAGGAACATGGAAAGATGCACTGCTGATGGCTGTATTGATAAGGCACATTATTGCAGGGCTGTTACAAAGAGCCTAAAGTCAGTTAAGGAGCAGATCCCCAAGCCACTCTTTCCGAAACATCCCCTATAGAGTTAATGGGACTAGAGAAGAAAGTACCTGATACGTGGAAACTGATACATTATGTATATACAGAGAAGTGTTCATATTTTAATGCAAGGTGAAGTGTTTTTTTTTAAAAAAAAGCATCAGTTCCAAAGAAAGAATGAATAATGAAGATGATTCCCAGGAATATGGTTAGTTTTCCTTCTAATAAAGCATGACAACCCACTTCCTGTGAAGGAAACTGTCGATATATTGCTCTAAAATGTATTTTGCTGTGCCAAAAATTCTGTCAGTAAATTCCCCAGTATGAGAACAAGTGTAAAGTGATGCAGCTCAGTGAGGCAGAGATTTTTTTTAAACGCTTTTTTTAAAAAAACCCACTTCACTACAAGTAGAAATCTATTGCAGGAAAGGAAGCTTCTAGCAGATGTGGCAGGGCATTTTTGTTTGTTTGCATGGATTCAGGGCTCGTTTGTGATAGTACTGTACACTGGCATTTTTTCAGGGCTCCCCCAAGTCCTGAGGGGGGAATTGGTACAACCTTGTAAGTATTGGTACTTTTTTGGCAAATAAAGCAGTGGACTTGTTTAGTCGGAGGTGTTACCCAAACAAGTCCATGTGACAAGCCCACAATATGCAAAGCATCCTCTGCATGTGTAGGGTCAAACTGTGTTACCCAAGGCAATGATCTAGGACTGAACTTTCTAATATATTCTTGGGTTCCAATATTGCACAGCATTCAAGTCAAGAAAGAAAAATGAGCCAGGGACTCTCAGATAAAAAGCTCTTTCACTCGGCTAACAGGATTAAAATCTTCAGGTTCACAGTCGGATTTGAAGTAGCTGGACTTGTGATTATTGGTCCAGTCTTGTGCAGAGTTTGGGATCTGCAGCAGGATTGTCAAAAGGGGGGGAGGGGTCTGGTTTCCCATTAGTGAATCTGAACTTTGGGCAAATTCAGATGAGGTGAGGTTACAGATTACATCTTGATTAAGTAGGGATGGTGATTGAGTTACCTAAGAGCTGACCAGCTCAGGCCTCTTGGACAAAGGCTGAGCAGTGGCTTGATAGCCTACCCTGGGCCCATGATTGAATCAGTATAGGAGGTTATTGTCCAGCAATTACTAACAGCCATGGATGTGAAGGCAAGGCAGAGGTTTAGACAAAAGGCCTTTATTCAGTGTGCTATTTGGATCATCCCAGCAGTTGGACCCACTCCTAGCTGGGAACATCTAAGGGAATTCCTGCCAATTTGAGAGCACCTTCTCTTGATATCAAAACTGGCAATGAAGTCAGAGGATCTTTTTGGCGTGATCAGATGCAGAATTCTCAGGGGAGAGCATGCTCATAGATAACATAGGTGTCTCTACTTGCTCTCAGACTTGCTACATGTGTAGATCCAGCCTGAGATTTGATAGAGAACCAAAGCAAAGCATGAGAGAGTACCTGCTGGCTCATCCTGAGCCCATGAGCTTTGAACAAGAACCAGGATTGCTTAGGGAAAAAATGATTGAGGAATTTCAGAGCAAGAGGCTTATTTCAGTACAGTTTGTTATGCTTTGTGGCCTTGGGCAGCTTTTTATACAACTGACCTAGTCCTCTGGAACAGCACAATTACATTAATGGGGGACCCTCTGAATTTCAATAGTATGAAAATAAATTTGTACGTTCTAATTGTGTAACAAAGATGTGTCTTGGGGAGGAAAATACCTGAATGGGTATACAGATAAATCTGGTAATAAAAATTGATATTGTCAGAAAACTCACTGTGATTTTACATCACTTGGGCTGTTCATTGGTTGAAAAAGTAAATAATGAGCTCTAAAAATAAACGGTGATCAGTAAAACTAGATTTTTTTAAACTCCTGCATTTTGCTTGAAATGTGACACTTGCACATTGTGAATCACCAGGAAAAATTCAGCACTCTTCATTCATTATTGCATGTCTTGAGAAAACAATGACCTCTAGCTCTTAACACTTACATAAATTTCCACAGTATGAGCTTTCCTTCTTTCTAGCTGATATAGTAACAAGAGTGCAGAAACGAGCTTGAAAGCCAAGAGAATAACTTGAGTAGTGTCTCATTCTTCTTTCTTTGCCTTTATTAGAACCTCTTTCAGGTGTTATCACAAGCTTTGATTTTTTATCCAGCATATTGACGCAATTGTTTTGTTGGTGCTCAAAACGGTACAGGATGCCGGTGAGGGCAGAAGGGCTAGGGTTTAGAGGCCCAACAGGCCTATGATAGGTACTCCCAATGTATTTTTAAAATCAAAAATTATTTCTGCCCTCCCCCCTTCACACTTGTATTGAAAAATGATAGAAAAACGGCTACCCTGAACTTATACTAGCAGTTCGAGACCCGAGTGCCGCGTGACGGAGTGAGCTCCCAGCTCCTGACAACCTAGCAGTTTGAAAGCAAGAAATGGCAAGTAGATAAATTTTGCTTTGGTGGAACGATAATAGTGTTCCATGTGCCTTGACGTTTAGTCACACCAGCCCCATGACCATGAAAATGTCTTTGGACAGTGCTGGCTCTTTGGCTTGGAAACTGAGATGAGCACCGTCCCCTAGAGTCAGATTCAACGGGCTTCCGAGCAAGAGAAGCCTTTACCTTTAATTTCTGTCAGTAGACAAGTATAATAAGGTCAAAGGATTAAAACAACCTTCAGAGACTAGCTCAGCTCCACACAACCCTTTTAACATTAAACTACATCAGAAGATCCAATCACTGATAACAGATATGTTACAAGCATTTCAGTGATTGTTCTACCTTGTCACTTTAACAAATAAAAAAACTTCCTACTTTCAAAACATATTGGCATAATCTTTGGCTTCCCAGAACTTTAGGGTTCCTCAGTTGGTGTAGTGGTTTGGTGAGTCAGTTTGGTGTAGTGGTTAAGTGTGCGGACTCTAATCTGGGAGAACTGGGTTTGATTCCCCACTCCTCCACTTGCACCTGGCTGGATGACCTTGGGCAAGCCATAGCTCTGTACCAGCTATTCCCTCAAGGACAGCTTGGGAAAGAGCTCTCTCAGCCCCACCTACCTCACAGGGTGTCAGTTGTGGGGAGGGGAGGGGAACGGAAAGGAGTTTGTAAACCGCTCTGAGACTCCCTTGGGGAGTGAAGGGCGGGATATAAATCCAATCTCTTCTCTTCTTCTTCTCCTCTCATACCCAACAGATGTTGTCATATCTTTAAACATACCACTTACTGGTAAATACAAAGCTGGTTTCAGAGAGGGAAGGCAGAACACAGCAGTTGCAGGCAATTTCTCATTCACAAACGCTAACTGAACAAGATATTAACAACAGGACTGATTGTCCTGTATGGTGTGCTTTAGATATTTAATGAATGGACAGTCACGACTATTTCAATACAGATGATTCATAAATATTTTATAGCTGGATGACAAGAGGAAGTATGAGTAGCTGTGATATGTTTGTTGGGACATTTTCACATACAAGCCTACAAATTGTTCTTTTGGAGAAAGATCAGTTCCAGGATCCCAAAACAAAAGGAAAAGTCAGGAGAAACCTAACTTCTATATGTAGCCTGCACACTGCTTTCAATTAAGTTGGCTATTCTGTGAACAAAAGTGGTATGCCAGAAGATTCTCACTTCAACAGTGACAAATATTTTGACAACGATTAAAAGACAGATCTTGGAGAGAAAAGGCAGTTCATTGACTCTACAAGTAAATTAAACTTCTTCCTACTGTTTGAGAACTATATCTGACATTGCTGAAGTGCAAGATAACCCTGTATCAATCCTTGGACTCTGGACAAAATTATTTCATTGGAACTACTGCAGTCTTCTGGCCGATAGGGTGGGTCAATAGTTAATACTCCTGCAACACACAGCGTTGTTTGTGGCTCTCCTTGCTCTGTCACAGGAATATGGTTTGTCTCCAGCCAATCCTTCAGACTGGTTTTCTTTTTCTCCAGCTCTTCTTGACTATATCTTTGCCTCTCTTCAGGCATGAAGAGGTGTGCAAGCTTCTCTTTCATCTCATCATCTGCTTCAGTCAGTATTTCAACATCTTGCACCGCATGGCCCAGGACGGCTGAAATGGACATTTTCCCATTCTCAAGAGGATGCGCCAGAAGAATGCTACCAAAGAATAGGGATGCAAAGTCTGATAAGGAGCAAGACCTCTTCCCCCTCTCTCTCTCAAAAAAGAAGCCGCATGTTAAACACAATATATGGGTATCCCATTCAAACACACTTACAAGCCCCAATGGCTCACTCCTTTAAGTAGCAGCACTAGTAAGGATTCAGATCAAGATGCTGCAGCCATTCCCTCAATGAAAAATCACAACCTATAGACATGTCATAGCGTCATATCAGGCTGAGCCCAGGACCTCCTGTCTACAGGACAATTATTTTCCCAGCATCACTTGCTATACATAGAAGCATGGAAGCTTTGCTTCCTGAAGCCATTGTAGAGCACAGGATGGGCTGAAAAGACAACAAAGGTAAGGCTAGAGACAGCTCTCCCAGTAAGGTCAAACTTTCCACAGGCTACATAGCCTATATGACAAGTGCAATAAGGTGACAGCTGCCCTTTTTTATTATGACTTCCTCCTTTCAGGTGCTCCAATGCTAAAGGCAATGGATTTGATCCTATGGAGGTGGGCCCTTCCCTCTGCAGTCTCTTGTAATCCCTGAAAAGTTGGTGCAGGGGAATCTCGTGGACAAAACTGCATGCAGCACAGGGGTGGGTGGGAAGGAGATTTAACAAGGAGTGAAAATTAGGCGAAAGCCACTGCTGGTAAGAAGTAGGGATTTGCACCTGATTCTCCCTTCTCACTGTAGCCCTGCATGTCCTGCTGCATGTCTTTGTTGCAGTTTGTCCACAAGGCTCCCCAATGCCCAGGATCAACTTATCAGGGGACGAGTTACAAGGGGGTGCTGGAGGAAGGTTGGAAACATCCATGTCTGTAAGTACCTTCTGCTTGCAGTTCAAAAGATCCGGCCCATTACAGAGAGCAATTCTAAGTGGCATCTTTTGATAAATTCTGATGATGTGTCCTTTGGTAGCATTTCTATGCACAGATCTATTAGGTTTTTTTCTCCACAAACCCAATTGAGAAACTGGTCCCTTTCAAGAACTAGGGAGGTAGAGGAGGATGAGTAGAGGATATGCCAACCAGAAGTAGTTGCTTATGATATCAGAACCACACACACTTTCTCTTGCTAAGTAATGCTCACCCAGTAATAGATTCTGGTGAATGAACTGGGATGATCCCTAGTTACTGGAGCAGATGGTCATGGAACATACTAGGGGAGAGGCGATCCCAGATTTGGTCCTAAGAAATGCCCAAGACCTGGTGAGAAATGTTAAAGTGATTGCACCGCTTGGGAACAGTGACCATAATGTTATTGAATTCAACATTTGTATAAATAGGGAGTTGCCCGTAAAGACTGACAAAACCACTTTTAAGTTTAAAAGGGATAACTTCTCTGATATGAGGGGACATGTGAGGAGAAAACTGAAAGGAAAAGTAGAAAAGGGTCAAAACCATTGGGGAAGCTTGGAGACTATTTAAAATTACAATCCTAGAGGCTCAGAGAAAATATATACCGCGGGTTAGGAAAGGTAGAAATGGGTATAGAAAAAAGCCTGCATGGTCAAAAACAAAGTAATGGAAGCTGTAAAAGGTAATAAGGATTCCTTTAAGTGGCGGAAAGCTAGTCTCAGTGAGGCTGATAAAAGGGAACACAGGCTGAGGCAAATAAAATGCAAGTCTGTGATCAGGCAGGCAAAAAGGGAATATGAGAAGCATATTGCAAAAAACATAAAGACCAACAATAAAACTTTCTTCAAATACATTAGAAGTAGGAAACCAGCCAGGGAAGCAGTGAGGCCCTTGGATGACCAAGGGGTAAAAGGTGTCCTGAAGGATGATAGGAAAATGGCAGAGAAGATGACTGCATTTTTTGCCTCTGTCTTCACTGTGGAAGACGAGAAGTGCTTGCCCACTCCAAAACCACTGATTTCAGGAGCAGTGTTGAAAGACCTGAATCAGACTGAGGTGACGAGAGAGGAGGTCCTACAACTGATAGACAACTTAAAAACAAATAAATCACCGGGCCCGGAGGGCATACATCTGAGAGTTGTTCTGAAAGAACTCAAATGTGAACTTGTAGATCTCCTGACAAAAATATGTAATCTTTCCTTAAAATCTGCCTCCATTCCTGAGGACTGGAAGGTAGCAAATGTCACTCCCATCTTTAAAAGGGTTCCAGAGGAGATCTGGGAAATAACAGGCCAGTCAATCTGACGTTGATACCGGGTAAGTTGGTGGAAACTGTTACTAAGGAAAAATTAGTAGGCAGATTGATGAACAAAATCTATTGAGGAAGACTCAGCATGGGTTCTGTAAGGGAAGATCTTGTCTCACTAACCTGTTAGTGTTCTTTGAGGGAGTAAACAAACGAGTGGAAAAGGGGGACCCAACAGATGTTGTTTACCTTGACTTCCAGAAAGTTTTTGATAAAGTTCCTTATCAAAGGCTCCTAAGTAAGCTCAATAGTCATGGGATAAAAGGACAAGTCCTTTTGAGGATCAAAAACTGGCTAATTAAAAGGAAACAGAGAGTGAGTATACGTAAATGGGCAATTTTCTCAGTGGAGGGTGGTAAGCAGTGGGGTACCGCAGGGATCAGTACTTGGTCCGATGCTTTTAAATTTGTTTATTAATGATTTGGAGTTGAGAGTAAGCAGTGGAGTGGCTAAATTTGCACATGACATGAAGTTGTTCAGGGTGGTGAGAACCAGGGAGGATTGTGAGGCACTCCAAAGGAATCTGTCGAGGATGGGCGAGGGGGCATCATTGCGGCAAGTGGGGTTCAATGTGGCCAAGTGCAAAGTGATGCACATTGGAGCCAAAAATCCTAACTATAAATACACATTGATGGGGTCCGAACTGGCAGAAACTGACCAAGAGAAAAGATCATGGAGTCGTAGTAGATAACTCAATGAAAATGTTGATACAGTGTGCAACTGCAATGAAAAAGGCCAACGCTATGCCAGGGGTTATTAGGAAAGGAACTGAAACCAAATCAGCCAGTATCATAATGCCCCTGTATAAATCGATGGTGCAACCTCATTTGGAGTTCTGTGTACAGTTCTGGTCACAACACCTCAAAAGAGATATTATAGCATTGGGAAAAGTGCAGAAAAGAGCAACTAGAATGATAAAAGGGTTGGAACACTTTCCCTATGAAGGAAGGTTAAAGCGCTTGGGGCTCTTTAGCTTGGAGAAATGACGGCTGAGGGGTGACATGATCGAGGTTTATAAGATTATGCATGGGATAGAGCAGGTAGAGAAAGAAGTACTTTTCTCCCTTTCTCACAATACAAGAACTTGTGGGCACTCCATGAAATTGCTGAGCAGTCGGGCTAGGACAGATAAAAGGAAGTACTTCTTCATCCAAAGAGTGATTAACACGTGGAATTCACTGCCACAGGAGGCGGTGGTGGCTACAAGCATGGCTGGCTTCAAGAGGGAATTAGATAAATATATGGAGCAGAGGTCCATCAGTGGCTATAAGCCCCAAAGTATAGATATGAACTCTCAGTCTGGGGCAAGTCATGATCTGTATTCTTGGTGCTTGGGGGGAGGGGGGGCAACAGTGGGAGGCCTTCTAGTGTCCTGGCCCGACTGCTGGACCTCCTGAGGGCACCTGATGTTTTTGGCCACTGTGTGACAGAGTGTTGGATTGGATGGGCCACTGGCCTGATCCAACATTGGCTTCTCTTATGTTCTTTTGTATTAGCTTGGGCCCATATGCATCCAGAGTAACACTGAAGAACACTGATCTTGCACAGATGGAAGTGCTAACAGCAGAAGAAGCAAGCACCACAGCAAAAGAAAGTCCTTACAACAGCTGGAGAGAAGCACAAGGGGGACAATGTCATAAGATCCAAGCCTTTATCTTTTAACCAGTGTGGTGAATGCAATGTAAGTGGATAGTATATTGGACCCAGGATCCAGGTGGCTCAGGTTCAAATCCCTACTCTGCCATGGAAGCTTGTTGGATGTCCTTGGGCCAGTAACATACTCTTAGGCTAACCCAGGTGACAGGGTTGTTATAAAAAGGAAGAGAACAACACAATCTGCTTTAGGTCCCCACTGGAGAGAAAGGCAGGAGACCAGGGGTCATTTCGAGCAGAACACGCAGGAATGCCGTTCCGGGAGTAACAAGCCCTGGAACGGGCACTTTTGGTGATGTACTGTGGGAAAAAAGCAAAAGCATACTAACTGTATTTTCATGCTTGTTGTAGGGTAGCTTCCCTGCAAGAGCAAGGGAAACCTAAAGTGTCTTTAGTCAAAGTGTAACGCTGGCTCGCCAGCTCTGAGTTGGGAAATACCTGGAGTTTTTTGGGTGGAGCCTGAGCAGTGGGTGTTGCCTTCTGACATACTTCCAGTGATGTCAGGGGGTATAGCATATGCAAATAAGTTATGCTAATGAGTTATGCTAATGAGTTATGCTTCCACCCTTGGCCATGTCCTTTCTTAATGTATGAACTATATATTCTACTTTATTCTTATATGAATCAGAGATACCATAACAGTTACCACTGCTTTTTAAAACAGTCTTATTCATTGTAACTCGGTCTTCTTTTATTGTGAGCTGCCTTTGAGGCCAGTCGTCAGGCAGAAAGGCAGTATATAACTATTTCTTTAACAGGAGAAAAGAAAGAGTGCCAATCAACATAGACAATGTGTTCCAAAACTTGCACCAACGAGCAACTGCATTTTGTCTCACTCATGTAGAACTAAAACACAGGGCTTCCTTCCTGAGCTCCTTGATGGATCTGCTACATAGAGCTGAGGCCTGGAGGGTTTTTTTGTTTTTAAATTAGGCCATGCTCCACCTCTCATACTGAGGCTACCCCGACATTTCCCAGTGGACAAATCCCACAGTGCCTTGAATGAACGTGCCCCTCTCCACTCCCTTGTTTAGCAGTCCTACTTTACAAAAGGTTCAAAGCAAAGAACTCAGCTCCTGTATTCTGTTGGTTGCTGGCCAGTCTGTTACTTGAAGTCTGCAGCCATACTACATTCAACATCTTTTCACAGTAGAGATACACTGCTATCATTCCAGTAGCAATAGGTTAGATCATTTTTACATATGATGTTTTGATATGTTTTTATAGCAATAGTTCTTTCCATTCTAGCGAAAATAAGTATTAACTGATTCTTTATCACTGTTTTCATACTTGCGTGCAAGCCAGGCTCTTACTTACTTGGCTGATACTGGGTCAACTGTTAAGACCCACCCTTGATATTTGTGTTTCTCAGCAGCCAGAACTTCAACTTCTTTATTCACATATGTCAGCCATTCCAGAGGCATCTTCTTTTGCCACTTGGTCATGTTCCCTGCTTGCTGAAACTAAAGGGGGGGGGAATTAATAATTAAACAAGAAAGAGATTGGATTCATACCCCACCCCTTCCTTCAGAGTCTCAGAGCGGTTTAGTCTTCTTCCCCTCCCCACAACAGAAACCCTGTGAGGTAGGTGGGGCTGAGAGAGCTGTGAGAGAACTGCTCTGAGATAACAGCTCGAAGAGAACTTATGACTGACCTGAGGTCACCCAGCAGCTGCATGTGGAGCTGTGGGAAATCAAACCCAGTTCTCCAGATTAGAGTATGCCACTCTTCAAAACTGAAAAATGAGCTCTGCTGTACCTCGGCCAGAAGAAAGTCAGAACAAGACTATCACCCCAGTCAGTGTTTTCCAAACTTCTGGAAGCTGAAGTATACTTTTTTCTTGAATTAAGTTGGTAGCACACCTATCAAAAAGTTTGCTTTTAGTTTGTTAAATAATACAAATGACCCAATGGCTAGAGGAATCGCCTCCTTCTCTGGAGAAATCACTATTCTGCTTCCAGATTGGAAGGGGGTAAGCCCACAGCAGTGATTTATATAGGTATGTATCAAGTAAAGAATCCTTTCTAAGGACAGCTAATTGAACAAATGCCAGTTAGGTAGTAGAAAGACTTCTTTTTTCTCACTACACCGTTAACCAGCCTAGCATTCCCACTCTACCCACTCCAGATTCTAATATACAGAAAAAGAAAGTGGCTGGAGAGACAGCATTCATCTTCATTTTCTACTATTTTCTTTTCTCTCCCCTTTTTTATTTTCATATAACAAACGGGCACCTTATTAAAAACTATGTCTAACTGCACAAAACCTTACCTCCCACTGCTCAAGCTCGCCCGGACACACGTACCGAGAATCAGGCTATATCCACAGCTCTTCCTAACCGTAAAACACCGAAAACAACGCACTACTGAAAGATATATATATTTTTAAAGCAACCAGGTTGTACTTTAGCCAAACATCCGCTTGCACCAGAATAGAATTTAATATACGCCTAAAGCTGTAAATTGATAGCAATTTCTTGGTCCCAGAATGCACTGAGGCTTCAATGTCTATTTCCTCTCGTTCACAGCGATACCCGGAAGCAACTCTCCTTTCGAGCTCTTGTATTTAATGCGTGTTGCAGAGCTGCCCTATGCAGCATTGTTTCAGTCCATGCCCATTGGTTTCACTGGGTGTCATTCTGCACTGGATTTCACCGTTAGTCAATTTCGCGCCCTAATAATACTATACGCAGCAGGCTTATAGGATGACTTTCGTTTACGAGACCAACTCGGAAAATTTTGCAATCAAGCACCAAATTCTACCCTACACATTTTTAAAAGTATGTAGTTATACTGATGCAAATGCTTAAAAAAGAGTAGGACTCGTATGGATATAAAGGGTTTCTTCATATTTGCGTTAATAAAGTTTGTGTAGTATATTTCATGCGTTCAAAACTCATTGCGTGCATTACCTGAGTTGCCAACTGTGCTGTAAGCTACGCTAGTATGCTTGGCTCCATCCTGTAGGATGGGATGGAGAATGTTTCGAACTGAAGATTTCCTGAAGCTGAAGATTGCCCGTTCTGTAAACCTGACCCCTATGCATGTTTACTCAGCCCTCGATTCAATGGAACTCGTGTCTTCCCACGGCGTTTTTCAGACCTGAAACTTCCGGGCAGGATACCTGCGTAAACTTTCAGGTCAAATGCCGGTTTCTCCGGGTTATTTCAGGCGGGAAAAACAGAGCAGGGGAGAAGGAAGCAATTCTAAGCAACTCCACTCAGAAGTAAATCCCATGTGGGCTTACTTCCAATGGGGCTTACTTCCAGCCCAGAAAAGTGTCTTCAGGGTTGCGGTCTTAACCCTTCTTCCCAGGCGCCGCGGTCCCGATTCGGGTAGTTAAGCGATTGGGATCTCCTATGTAATCTTTTCTTTAGCCCTTTATTCTAAGCCTACATAGGATTGAAACATTAACTACTTTTAGGCTACACCAACTCTCATCTCACTAACTGACAGCGCAACAAAACAGAGTTACATAATTCTAAACTTGCACAAAGAAAGGTATAAATCTGTGCAGTTTGAAGAGCAAGTTCCAATTTACAAAGAGGTAATTACTTAAGAGTAACAGTGTCCAAGGCAGGCTCACGTTGTTACATTCTCCCATTAGAATCAATGCAATTAAAAAGTATGTAACTTTTGGTATGTATTCCTCATATCATTGCTTAGCTCTAGGTAGATAATTTAAGAGAATGACTCCCCCATAGGAAGGAGAAGAGAAATCCCTCAGAATCTATTGTCCAAACTTTAGACAAAAACTCTTTTCTTTACCAATATAAAAGCATAAAGGTAACTCCTATAAGTCAAGACTAGAGCCTCTGAACAGCAGATGAATATGGTAAAGGAGGTGGAGACATGATGAAGGGAGAATTTAGTGAAAAGGCACACCTGATGGTCTTATACATTGTTCTCAGTATTTGTTGCTTGTAGTAGAAAAATGATGCACTAGATGAATGTGCAGTGCAGGAGAAATAATGCTAAGCAGATACCTCATAATGGGCCTTCTATGCTCAGGGAATGCTGAGTTCCAACCTTGGATATAGTTTCTATCTGATTTGAGATGAAATGGGTGAGGTGTTATTGGCTGCAAGCTAAACAGGTCTACTCAGAAGTAAGCCCCATGTTATTCAATGGGGCTTACTCCCAGGGAAGTGCTTTTAAGATTGAAGCTGTTGTCTTTAAAGTACCAGCCATAGATAACTCCGGGGTCTCGGTTCCTCATCTGTGCCATACAATTTCAGCCTTTGTTACAGTGGCTACAGAGTTTTCAAAGTTACATGAGAGGTTTGTGAGCTAGGCCACTGGTGGCCTGATTTAGGTGCTATATTAACAGGTGAGACTGGTGGGCATAGAGGACAGAGCTTTTTCTTTTGTGGAAAACAGCCTTTGGAACATTCTGTCCCGGAGATCTCTTTGGCCTGTTGGAGATCAGTAAAGTTAATTGAGGGGTTTTTTTTTACTGGTTTTGTGGCTCAGGTGGGTAGCTGTGTTGGTCTGAAGCAGCAAAACAAAGTTTGAATCCAGTGGCAGTGGCACCTTTGTTGTTTAACGGTGCCATTGGACTAAAACGTTGTTCTGGGTTTATGACTGTTATTAGTCTTTCGGTTATTTATATTATACTGCCGTTTTTATGCCCGATTGTTTTGCGGTTGCTGTTGGACATATTTGTGTTGTTTGGGACTTTCTTTGTACTGTGGTTATTTATTGTGTTTATGGTAAGCTTTCAGTGATACTTTAGTAGAAAAGCAGGGCACAAATTCTGTAATCATCATAACTTTTGGATGCGGTTACATGCTTCATTAATTGTTGCCTGATATATTTCTAGACTTTTTAAAGAAATTACGCGAATAGAAAACATCCTGCCTTTAAATGCGCTCCTTCAGCAGAAAGTGTGTTTAAAATGGAGCCTGGCTACCTCTCCCCGCCCAATTTTCAGACTACCGTTTCTATGGAAACAAAGGCGCAACACTTCCCGCCTAGCTAGCCCGCGGCGACTAGTGGGACATCATGCGCATGCGTCACAACGGCGCGTTCTATATAAGGCACGTATCCCGCATGCGCGTAGAAAGACAGTTGAAGGGTTTTTTTGGCGCTGTGAGAAGATGTCGCGGTATGGCCGTTATGGCGGAGGTGAGTGGCGTGGGGAAAGGGGTGCAGGGAAAAAGGGGTGTCGCCGCTGCTGTTACTCAGTGTAGTGCAACTGGCGTAGTTTACCGTAAGTGCTTGGGTGTGCTTGTCAGCGGCCGGGCCTTACAAATTTAAAGAGAGGTGGCTGCCGGTGTCGCCGCCATTTTGCACATGTATAGTCGCCGGTGGCCTTGCGGAAAACGGGCCTTTTAAGGTAAGGCGGCTGTTTGGCGATCCTGAGTGACGTCCCGCAACTGGTCAAGGGGCTTCTGCGGTCGCAGTCTACAAGGCTGGTAGGAGCGGACGAGATTTACTCCCCGCCCTCGTAGTTGGGTGCATCACGCTACGCGGGCAAAATGGAGACGTCGCCAAAGATGGCGGCGCCCAGGGTCGCTCCGCGCGCTGGGTAGTGGTGTTGGGGGCCTCAAGCGGACGCGCACGCGGTGAGATTTCCTAGAGTGTGGGAAGGAGGCAAGGAGACGTAAGGCGCACGCGCGAGATAGCGCAGGGGAGGATTTATGCCTGGCTCGCAGGCCCAAATCCGGTCGCAGCTCCGGGCAAAGTGGGTGGAGTGATGGGGCGGCGGCCCGACTGAGCCTTGGCGCGTTTTCTTACTGCGAGACTGCGTGGTTCTGATGCTTCTCTAATAAGGTTTTTTTTTTAAGCCTCAGAGTAGCATTTCTTTGTAGCGCTAAAGATAGCAACGCGTGCGTTTTCCTTCCACTGGAGGCTTCTGAAGCATGCTTTCGTGGGTGGTTGTCGCAATAACCTATTTGCTTACTCCATATTACAAACGTGCCAGGGTAGTTTGTAGGAGGGAAAAAACATCAGATCATTGTATTGGCAGAGGCTTTTCCTGTAATTTAGTGTAAGAGTTTTGGTTTGTTCGTTTAGGGGTTTTGTTTTGGTTCTTTGCTCTTATTTTCAGAGGTTATGAAGTTGACTTCTCTTTAGTCTGAAAGAATAGGACAAATTTCAGTTGGATGTACATATGTAGTCTGAGAATATTAAAATTGTGCTGAGTACAAGATTAAAATGTTTGAATGGTATTGGAAAATATTATGAGGTCTGAATGTGATCCAAGAGGTTGATGTGTCATGTTAATACATAAAGAAATTTCTGAACTATTCCGTATGGACAACATTCACTTCAAAACATGTTGAATGTGGGGGTCAACCACCATTTTGAGTTTGTCATTTATTTTGTATGTGTGAAGCTAAGGATACCAGTGAAATTGGTTGCTCTTGCAGGTGATCTTAAATAAGAAGCTTGGGTATTAGGGTTGGAATTATAGCTACGTTTACTACTTTTTTCTTTTTTTGCAGAAACCAAAGTGTATGTTGGCAATCTAGGTACTGGTGCTGGTAAAGGAGAGCTTGAGAGAGCTTTCAGCTACTATGGACCATTGCGTACAGTATGGATTGCACGGAATCCACCAGGATTTGCATTTGTTGAATTTGAGGACCCAAGAGATGCTGAAGATGCAGTTCGTGGGCTAGATGGGAAGTATGTACAAGTTCGATGATTCTCCTTAGTTCTTGTGGAGAGTACCAACTTAGTTCTGTACTTATTTACATACAGTTGGATGATTGCATGCTTAAACTTCTTTCCATTGCCTTCAACTGTAGGGTTATTTGTGGATCCAGGGTGAGAGTGGAGCTATCAACTGGTATGCCTCGTCGATCTCGCTATGAAAGACCCCCAGCACGGCGACCATTTGATCCTAATGATAGATGTTATGAGTGTGGTGAGAAAGGTCATTATGCTTATGACTGTCATCGCTACAGTCGCCGGAGAAGAAGCAGGTATATTTGTGAATACAAGTTACTTTTTTCAACAGTTGATCATAGATTTTGTTAACAAAGAAAATGATGCAACATTTTTTAAAATAAATGTAATTATTTGGGTGTATTACAATTGTTTATATTTTGTTTTAATATGTTTCTACATTAATAATCAACCTGGTCAAAACCTTTCAGGTTTCTTCGTTTGAGTCAGTCGCCTTGATTCAGAATGTCACGAGCCTTAAGATTTCATGCTGAGGCGCCTTGCAAATCCGACAATTAAGATCCTCCTAGACCTTGAGGTGATCAGCATAAGAGGCCAGATCCCCTCGAGCCATCTACACCTAGCTTCACCTTATTCTGTAAAGGGCAGAAAATTTGAGACGGTGACCGCCGTAACAGTAAATTTGGCTTTCAATTGGGGCCCCCCTCCGGTTTAAAAAGAGGAACACCAGATTGACCACATTCCCACCTAGAAAAATCTTCTTGCGTCAATCAAGCCTCACCTGGCTCATTTGGCTGTCAGTTTGATCGTCGTTAGATTGAAGAGAACACCTAGATGCAGCGATCGGCTATAGATACTTCTAGATCGTCTAGATCTGCTAGACCTTGGGCCAAAGAGGGTCGACCTGCAAACTTGCAAGGTTTATTTTAAATACACATTACAGTGTTTTATATTATGATGTAATTCTAAAATGTAATTCAGTTTAACATCTTTTTTAGGTAGTAAAAATACTCGAGAAATATAGGCCCTGAATTTTTCCAACTGACAGACATTAATTTTAGTTATCTGATATTTTGGCTTCGGCAAAGGCTCACTTGGTAACTGTTAGGTTTGTAGTCTAATACTTGTCTTCTCAAACCTAAAATTAGGTCACGGTCTCGATCTCATTCAAGGTCCAGAGGAAGGCGATATTCTCGCTCACGCAGCCGAAGTCGTGGCAGGAGGTGAGCATTTAAGTCAGTGTATGATTTCTTTTACTCTGAGAAGGAGAGAATGGTATAACATTCACCAACTGTTCTTTAGATCCAGGTCTATCTCAGCTCGCAGATCTAGATCACTATCTCCTCGTAGATCCAGGTCTATCTCGCCACGCAGATCCCGATCAGGTTCTTTAAAGAGATCAAGGTAACTATTTTAATACATATAAAACATATTGTTTGTGAAGGATACTGTATTGCACTGCTGTTTATGTATAGTAATTATTTCAGACATAGTGAGAGGTGTTCGACCTAGTCCAATTAAGTGTTGGGTTCTAATATTTGCAAATCAGAGTTTATTCTGAAGATTTCTGAACTGGATGGAATTACAAACTTTGTGTATTATTGTGATTGCATGTCTATAGTCTCACGTCAAGTACTGGCACGTTAATGTCTAATTTAGGCAACAGCTATTTGGAAGTATATCTGAATTGCTTAAACATTGTTTCTTTAGAGCATCACAGAATAAAGTTTTTTCTTGATCTAGGTCTCGGTCCAGATCAAGATCAAGATCCCGGTCTATTTCAAGACCTAGAAGCAGGTAAACCTTGAGTGTTTTCTTTATTACAGTAATTAGGTATCTAAGTTACATATAATAATGGTGTACAATTAGGGCTTTAACAGTAAAAATACTAGGATTCATATTTAAACTCCTTTTTAAAAAAAAAAAGTTTTAGTGTAAAATGACATGACTTATAATAATTAATGGGTAGTATTTGTGCTAACATAATTTAATTGCTTTTGTTTTACAGCCGTTCCAAATCGAGATCACCATCTCTAAAGAGAAGGTAAGCTGAACCTCTGATGCAGGCCATAGTTTAGTACACCGTATCCAGATAACTGAAATTTGTAGGTCTAGTCTATATGCTGGAGCATTTTAATGCTGCCCTTCCCACCCCTGGAGGATGGTAGATGCCTGTCTGGGGTGGATTAAACACAAATTTTGGGAGGGATTTGTTAACTGCTGTCAGCTCTCTTGAAGGCTGAGATAGTGTGGCCTTACAGCAGTATGAATAGTTACAGTGGGTTGTAAGCAAGCCCCAAATTTAACCCATTTGCAGAACTATTGGGAGGGAGAGTGAGGTGTATACAAAGTTAAATCAGTGCCTGGCTATGTTAATGGATGATAAATGTAAATGGCTCAAAGTTAAACTGAGAAGATCTATTGTTATGACTGAAGCCTTCTTTTAAATCTTGGGAAGAATTCTGCCTCACAGCAGATATGTTTTTAAGATGTTGAGCAGCCAGCTGGTACATTATAATAGCAGAATAAGTCTGAATTTAGATTGTTACCTAGATAAGTAAATGTATTAAAACATATTTTACATGATTTAATCTTCAGTCTTGCTTTTTCAGTTTTGATATGAGCCATTTATATCCATTCTCCATTAACTCAGGGTAAGTATGCTTATTGAGAAAAGTTTGGTAAATATTGTGGGAAAGGGGGTGCATGCAAACTCTTCAGTTTGCTTCAGTATTAACATTAAAAGCTTTTAGACTGTAAGCTTTTAGACTGTATTTCACCTAACAGCATTTCTTAAAGCAGTGTTCAAATGTTAAATGCTAAACTTAAGTTACTAATGGTGTTCTGGTTAAACCTTAGATAGCATGAGTCTTCTAATCTACTAATTTTATCAGTGTGTTTTGCTATGTAATGTTGGGGTGACCTGCAATTACTTTCTTCTTTTATTTCTAGTCGTTCACCATCAGGAAGTCCTAGAAGGAGTGTGAGTCCAGAGAGAATCGATTAGAATTGCGAAGAAATTGTTAGGAAGAGTTTTGTTTACGTTATTTTAAGGGATTTCTTTGGTGTTATTGACAAATGTAAGAATTAGTTGATCAAAAAACTTTCTAGGACTAATGCAGCAAGGATCTTGATCTTGTAGTAAAAGCTGCTTGCTGTAGACTAGTGCACAATTTCTTGTTATGTAATAACATCCTGTGATCTGAAAAGTGGTCTTTTTATTGGCACCTGAAATAAAAATGTGTATTTCTAACTTTGCTGTAATGCTATTTCTGTTTAATATTTCAAGCAAATGTAAAAGGAAGTTAAAAGCAGCAATCTTAATATTGTATGCAAATAGTGTACAAGGATGTCAGCTTAAAAGTAATTGTGGCTACCACTGGCCTGCATAAAACTTGTGTGATTTATTTTTAATATGTTGCTCTAGACTTTCTGGGGTGATACAACGTACACAGCTGTGTTAAGGAATCTGCTTGTCTATTTTGTTCTACAATAACAAAACGTCTTGAGTTTGGTTGAACTTCTATAATTAAATGTCTTGCTGGGATGTTGTCATGTTATGTCACTTCAGGCATAATTTGACTGTCAGAATCCTTAAGACCTGCAGTGATGTTAAAGCATCTGTCTTTAATGAAAACAGTGTGTAAGCTTATCCCCAGAATGAGATGAGTGGGATATCTGCTCTGCTCATCCACCCCCTCATTTAAAAGGGAGTAATTTGGATATGATTCAGCACAGAATTAAAATGATTTTCTTATGCAGAGTAGTTTAAAGAACTAGTTTTTAAAGGTAGAGTGGTATGTTTAACTCCTGTGCCCTATTCAGGGGATAACCCCACTACATTTTCTGCCTTGCTACTCGTTAGTACCTAATACAAAAGCTTGCATACTTCAGGTGATGGAAGATGGTGAAATTGGGTATCAAGTATTTTCCTTTATCAACACCATCTCATCTAGGATTGTGAGCGATAAACTATTTTGACTCTAGGTAGTTAATATAACATTGAACCGTACTTCAGATGTTGAGGTTAGGTCTGGTTATATTCACTTCATTTATACCCTTTTTGTCCCGTTTTATCATAACAACCCTGCAAGCTACACATTTGATTCTAGTAAAATGGGCCAAAGGTAACTCTTATTTCCTGTTTTAAACATCTGGATATATTCCGAGACTCATTGAATATGCTTCTGCGTCCAATAAATAAACACACTATTCTCTGTCAAGGACAAATGCTTTAATTGGCAGTCCGCTCTAGTCACTATTTTCTTTCTTAAACTGCAGGGGGAAGATTGAAATTTTGCCCAGATACTGTTGTCTAGAACAGCTTTCCATAATAAAACATATTGAAGGAGATAAAATATTCCCTTTATGAACAATGTTTTCATCAGAGTAGGTATTCTTCTAGACACCTTGTCATGTGCAAAAAACTGCATGGGGGCCTAGCTGCTATGTTACTATGAAGCTCATGTGTCCACTGAATTGATGTGATTCAAGTCTACATATCAGAGAACAGTGGTGGTCATGCTCTCAGTAATCCTTACAACATCCTTATAATCTCACTACTTGAACCTAAAATTTCAGTCTTACAGTTGGGATCATTTTGATTTGAATATTTATATACTGCTTTTCCATTTAGTCTCAAAACAGAATCAAACAAATGTATAAATCATTTTTAGAGCCCACTTCAACAGCAGTTCTTGACAATTAAATTTGATAAATTTGACAATTTTTAGCCAGGCTCTCAAGGCAGCACATAGTAGCAACAGCAAAAATGCATGATTTGGACAGGTGAAAGTATATTTCGCATATGGGGTAGGGCTTGCTACATTTACAAATCTCTTGAAATTTCCTGCTGCAGACACACTCATGACACAAAAAATTTGAAACAAGTTATATGCCTGTATTCCTCTTCTGGGTACAGTAGAGCATTTGGGAAATGAGGCTGAAAGAAAAAGATTAAGAATATGTCACTTTTACAGTTCTGGAGCTCATGTGTTTAAAGTATTGACTGATAATATACTAATATTTTCTTTAACACTGGGTATTTTTCTTAAAACCAGTAAGTGAAACAGCTCTATAAAAGGTATCAAGGGCACTTGCCAATACTAGGGGTGTGTTCACAGAACTGCAGTTTCTTGTTAATACAAGGCAGTAGTGGGATGATGGGTCAGCCACTGGTTCTTTGCTTAGGACTATCTCCATTGAGCCTCTGTGTTGAGGCTTTCTCCTGGGAGAACTGCAGGCACCTTGTGTGTCAACCATGCAGCTCCTGAGGCCCCATTCCTCACCAGTTCAGGTCATTATCTCCTACCTTCTTGAGAGGCAGCCATTCACCTTTGGTGCCACACTGCTTTAAACCTAGCTGAACTGATCATGCTGCAGCAATGCTATCCAGCTCCCCCTCCCCCCTTAAATTATACTCAAGCTGGTTTGTGCACTACTGTCTGTGGCTGCAGAGCACATTCTTCTGGTGATAGATGCACAAAGGGCAGCACTGCAAGTAGATGGAAAGTACTAGATCTGGGTTAGGAAGTTAGTAGCTTTTCTTAGGCTACATACCACTCTGGATAGAAGGTGTAGTTTTTCCACATTACTCTGCACTGCTGTGGCTCCAACCCCTCAAAAGGACAGCTGTGAGGGGGGCTGAAGTGAAATTTGTCTGCAATCTCTGCTCCACTGAGGGGAGGGGGTGATTTCATCCCCAGGTTCCTCACTCCAGTGTGCTGACCTTATGACTTCCTCTGCATGGATCTTGTGACCACTGGAATGATCGTTCCAGGGATAGAAAAAAGCAATGCAAAGGAACACAGGAAAACCCCATGTGCCTTCCGAACAGAGATGATAGCACTGTACTCATGGCATAAGTAAAATTCAAACATGTTTCAGCTCATATTTTACACTTGCACCCCCACTTCATCAGCTGCTGAAAGTATAGTGAGGTCCAATTACATGCTCCTGTCTTGCACTGGAGCACCTTTGATCTTTTTGGGTGGGGGGAGGATAAGCCCTTGAGATCAAGGACCTGTTTATACATGCAGATAAGTCATTTTATTTTCCTATGGCTGCAGCATTCTCAATCATCTGACAGGTGGATATCTGTATACCTGCCTGCTCTGAGGGGAAGGAGGCAGAAAGTTGATAGATTGCCCCTTCCAGTGCCTATTTTAGGCCAGCATTAGCCTTCTCATTACTTTTTTCCTACCATATAGAACAATGGGGCGACCCCCTGGTCCAATCTTCTTGAAACTTGGTGGGTATATGGGGGAGAGGCTCCAGTAGCTACCCTGTAAGTTTGGAGCCTCTCCCTCAATCCCCTCCCCTCCAGCTGCTTTTAAAGCTGCCGCCGAATCAGATCAGAGAATCTGATTCGGCCTATGGCTGCCCTAGTGCCCACTCCTGGGCTGGTGGAGCACTGCTCTGCCTCGCTCCAGCCTCAAATGACCCCTGCTCCTGTCTCTGCACAGTCTGGCCCCAATAATTCCAAAGTACAAGACAAGGCCCCTGACCCTGTCATAAAAACTATATCCAGGAAAACCTGGTGTGCTTTCAGAGTAATACTAGTGTAGCTAAACAAGTAACCCCCCCACCTCTTGTCTGGTAGGAAAATCCCAAGAAGGCCTGCATCACATGATTTTACTGTATATGTAGACCAAGTTATGATCTCATCCCATTTGCCCACCACCCTCAAATCTGCTCAAGGAATAAATTCAAGAGGGAAATGAACTAATTGTACAGTTCTGCTGTCATTCTTGATACTATTGAAAGGTGAGCCATTTTGTGCAACTTCTATGTGTGGTTTTATATTTGATATCCTGCACTATAAAACCTAGAGAAACGTACCTTATTCACTGCATCTGGCCAGTTCTGTGTTTCAAGGCAGAAGCCAGAATGTTTGGGATACACACAGTCACCTTTACCTTTCAGAGAGCCATCTAAGAAGTTCCCAGTATAAAACTGAATCCCAGGCTGAGTTGTGTATACATCTATTGTCCTGCCGCTAGGAGGGTGGTAAGCTCTGCAGAAAGAAAGAAGTTACTGAAAACACTGTCAAGAGGATGCAGACAGATTTCAAGATGGGTTTGAGACTCCAAGCTGCAATGTGAAAACAGGTGGATCTTGAAAAACACATGGGCAACATAGATCACATTCTACGATGTACTTGCCTGTTAGCTGCCTTTTAACAAATGCTACAGTGCTTCATGCAGGGAGAAGAGTCTAAGAGACCACAAAATATTTTTGGTTCTGATGCAGTTCTAATCATATGCTATAACTAGTGGCCTCAGGTGGGAATTCATATCCCCATTCAAGCCAGTTCTGCGATGTTCATCCAGGACTGTGCTACATGAACATGCATCTAACACTGCACCAGCTACACATACAGAAGATCTCAGATTAACTGATGCTGAGCTGCAGACTGGAAGGTTGGTAGCTCGGCAGTTTGAGACCCTAGTGCTGGCATGATGGAGTGAGCTCCTGTCTCTGGCCCCAGCTCCTGCCAACCTAGCTGTTCGAAAGCAAGAAATTGCAAGTAGATAAATAGGTTCCACTTCGGTGGGAAGATAACAGCGTTCCATGCGCCTTGGTGTTTAGTCATGCCAGCCACATGACCACAGGAAAGAACTTTGGACAGCACTGGCTCTTTGGCTTAGAAATGGAGATGAGCACCACCCTCTAGAGTTGGATTTGACTGGCTTTCAAGCAAGGGAAACTTTTGCCTTTACCTATCTTAACAAATCTCTACAAGTGTGGAATTCTCCAAGGATTTGTAAAGTTTTGAACATATTTCAAACTGTTGTAAAACCAATTGTTTTATAAAATCTGGGATGAGCAACACTAGAAATATGAATTAAACATAGAACTCTGCTTGCTCATTTCATTACTGTAGTTCTTATTAATGAATTCTGAATTCCATGAAAGCAATGTAGTGTCTTCAGCCAGAATTCTGTCAACAAGTAAAATCTGCTTAATGTCAGTTTGCATGCATTTCAGTCTCAAAGGATCCCAAAAAGGGTTAAGTGCAGTTCAGTTTTTCATGGGTCTTCCTGTCTTCCAACGTGTCTTCCCACAAAAACTGCTGTTTAAGGTTGGGGACTCTCTGGATTAATATACATACTTGTTCCAGATATACCTCTTTGGAATCTGGCTATAATTTGGGTGCAGAATCTATTGTTATATGCTCATTAGCTGGAATTATGCACTATGGACACCATGTGTTTGCCATTGTTAGTGTAATTGGAAAGACACGTGTAGTAGACATGTCTATGTAAATCTGGCCTCTTTCCCAATCTGGTCCAAATGCACTTAAATTCAAGCCAAGCATAAGAGATTACCTTTCTTCCACTTCCTCTTCACTTCTATTGTAAATGGAGCTGCAGACTTAGGTTCTAACATCTGACAAATAGGAGATGATGTATATAAATTCTAAAGAATCACTTTGATAAAAGGATGAAGTTCCTGGGCAAGCCTTGAACAAGGTACTGAGATCCAATTATAGTGAAAACAAAGACTTTATTGAGTTGAATAGAAAATACAGTCAAGCAGTCAGAATAACATCAAGCACACCAAATAGCAAAAAAATATTAGAACATCCACAGTTAATACTAAACACCCACACCCATTGTGCAACATGCAGATTCAAAGGACTGGGAATTAAGAGGCAAAACCACAGGGAAAAGAAAAATAGGTTTACATTATCTATCCTGGCAGGATTCTGTGAAGGGAGTTGTCAGTCTGAGACACATTTCCAAGCATCAAGTCAAATGAGAATCCAAAGGGACCTTAGAACTACAAAGGGAGGTTTGGAGACAACTAGAAGGCTGCTTGGTGAGGCCAACAGTAGGCAAACAAGTCCAAGAGGAGATCCAGAAAAGAGATGAAGAAAAGAAAGGAGGCAGGAAACCACACACAGAGACACACCTTACAGCTGCCTTACATTGAATCAGACTATTGGTCCACAAAGGTCAGCATTGTTTAGTTGGATTGGCAGCAGCTTTCCAGGGTCTCAGAGATCTTGCATATCATCTACTACCTGATCCTTTCAACTGGAGATGCCAGAGATTGAACCTGGGACGTTCTAAATCCAAGCCAGATGTTCTACCACTGAGCCATGACCCCTCGGAAGCATTCTGATTGGATGGAAGTGAGCTGAAGGGAATTTCCCATTTTACTGAAAAACTTCCATGAAAGGAAAGGAAGTCTAGGGGCCATGGAGGAACTGTGTTATAGATGGCAACCTCATCTAATGTAGAGTCTTTAGCATAGCATCACTTGAGTAGATAACTTTTGTAACTAAAATATTTAAATATTTTAATGTTAATATTTTATTTGTTTTTATGTTGTTTTTACCTTATTGGTTTTAATGTTGTAAGTCACCGCGAGATAGCAACACAATCACGTCACATTGCACACTAAGCCTTACTAAACATAATGGGGCAGAGGAGGAAGGACCTGGTCAATATACTGTTATAGTGGCTCACAGCTAACATCAGGCCCGTAGCCATGAGGGCATTTGGGGGCAATGTCCCCCACAGATGAGCGTTGCCCCCTTAGACAAAAAAAAATTAAGAGGATTTAAAAAAAAAAATCAAATGTAAGATATGTGTGTGTTCCAAAATGACCCCAGGCAGTCCCATTTTTTTCTTTTTTCCAGGCCAAAAAATAAATAGTTTTTTTTTTTAAATGTGATGCAATAAAATAAAATTGCAAGAAATAAAATACATTTGCAAAATAGAGTCCGACATTTCCCCCCCTCCCTGGTTTGCACAGAAAAGCGCCCCGAAATCGAGTCTCTCCAATCGAAAGGACTAGAGGAGGACTAGAGGTCGCAGTGGAGCTGAACCTGCTGCTGCAAGAGGTGCAGCCAGGTTGCCCTCCCAGATTTCCCCACGCCCCACCAACCAAAATTTTCTGGCTATGCCCCTGGCTAATGTAAATGGAAACTGAGTGCATCAAACAAAATACGTACCTTGCACAGAACTGTGGTTCTTTAGCCTGATTCAGACAAAAGTTGTGGTCAAACCCACCGAGATGAAACTTCTGCAGATGCCTTCCAAGCTCCACTGGCTCTCTCAAATCAAAAGCTGTGCCTTGCACTGAAGCAACTTCTCCTGATGGACAGAGAACCGGAAAAGGACCCTGTGATTATATAGCAGACTTTTATTATGGCACTTTCAGGAGTGAAATTGGTTATTTTGAAATGGACATCTGGAAAGAACTAGTTGCACAATTGAGACCATCAAAGCAATGGCCCAAACATATGCCAATTTAAAGTGAGATTCCCAAGCCACAAATGGTGCTTGAACAGAGCAGCCTAGTATTGTCATAAGAATATAGTTGTGGAAGCAGCTCCAGGACAAACTCTGCTTGCTGGAGAGAAAGGAAGAGAAGTGGCTTGCCACTGAGGAGTAATGTCTTCTGCAGAGCGGAACTACATGCAGATCGACAAGGAGGCACTCGCTATTGTGGCAGAGGTTAAAAAGTTCCATGGCTATCTCTATGGATGGGCCTTCATGGTCGCCACCGACCACAAACCTCTGCTGGGGCTCCTCACCCTGGACTGCCAAACCCCTCATATGCTGTCCCCTCGGGTTCTGCGGTGGTCTATCTTCCTCTCCGGCTACCAATACTCCCTGGTCTACCGCCCAGGGAAATCCATGGGGCATGCTGATGCCCTGAGTCGCCTCCCGCTGCCCACCTGTGAACCTGACCCCACTCCTGCCTACCACATCGTGCTCCTGGAAGAGCTTCCGGAATGGCCAGTCCAGGTAACGGACGTCTCCCGGCGCACGGCCCGAGATCGCACGCTCTCTCGTGTTTTCAACAGCATTCACAGCCCGGCGCAATGAGCTGTTCACCCACAAGGCGTGCCTGCTATGGGGACCCAGGGTAGTGATTCCGGAACCCCTCCGCACACGGGTGCTATGCACTCTTTATCAACACTACCCCAGGGTCGTGCGGATGAAGGCCCTGGCCCGCAGCTATGTGTGGTGGCCAGGGCTAGATAAGGACATTGAGGACTGTGTCCGCCGTTGTGCAAAATATCAGGAGTCTCGTCCAGATCCTCCCCATGCACCAATCCACCCCTGGGAGTCAGCTCAGGGGCCATGGTCCCGGGTCCACATTGATTTTGCGGGACCTAGGGCTGCCAAGTCCCCCGGTAGAGCGGGGGAAACACCGATTTTTAAAGCTTTCCCCCGCTTTTCCAAGATTGGCCACCGGGGGGACAAAATGGCTGCCAGCAGGGGAACCTCGGAGCCTGCCCTGGCCAGCCTCTTGAACTTCTTAAAAGGGAAATTTCCCCTTTAAGAGCTGAGCCAGCAAGAGAGCCCCGCCCAGAGATTAAGTCGGGACTAAGCTCTTTCTACTGCGTGCAAGGTTGCTGGTGAGTAAACTGCTTGGGTAAGGTGGGGTCTGCGAGCTCTTTTCCTTCTCTGTCTCTCCCCCTCCCCCTCTTTCTTTTTTCTGTCTGTCTGTCCACTGTGGTTTTGTCAAAGGAATAAACTGTCACTTCCAAAGAGGTAAACATCACAAGGAGAGGTTGCCTGTAGAAGGTCTGGGAGTGGGATTGTTTAAAATGTCTTGTCGTGGCTGTTTGGGTCCCCCCAATCCTCATTTCCCTTCTGCAAATAAAAGTTGGGATTCCTCATTTTTATGCCAATTTTCTGTTTCTTTCAACCGTGTCCCCCCCTCCGGCAGTAAAAATCTGCATTTTTAAAAGCATTTGTACATCAAGTAACCGGTATTTTAAATTAGGGATGGATCCAACTAGCTTTTCTGCTGGCGAAAAGGGGAGGACAAAGGTCCTCTTTAGCCACCAAAAAGCCTATGCTGGGGGGGGGGAGTAGTTATGGGACTTACATGGACAACAGCTGGGTGAAACAAGGGCCAGAAATAAAGCCTGGGAATTGGGCAAGAGTAAGTGAAAAAGCTGTCTGTCTGTCTGTCTGTCTCTCTCTCTCTGTCCCCATCCAGCAGAGGTCTATCAGTGGCTATTATTAGCCACAAGGTCTAAATGGAACCCTTTGTCTGGGGCAGTGATGTTCTGCATTCTTGGTGCTTGGGGGGCAACAGTGGGAGGGCTTCTGGAGTTCTGGCCCCGCTGCTGGACCTCCTGAGGGCACCTGGTATTTTTGGCCACTGTTATGACACAGAGTGTTGTACTGGATGGGCTGTACTGGATGGGCCGATCCACTGTGGCTTCTCTCCTGTTCTTATGATATGAAAATCATACTTAGCACTTGTGTAGCACTTAGGGCTTCATATTCTGCCGAGATGAGGAAGGATTCAGTAGGGCCATTGCTCAGTGACAGAGCATCTGCTTGACATGCAGGAGGTATCAGCCTCTTCAGCTAAAAAAGGATCAGGTAATAGGTGACATTAAAGATCTCAGCCTGAGACCCTGGAGAGCCACTACCAGTCTGAGTAGTCAATACTGACCTTGATGGACCAATGGCCTGATTCAGTATTAGGAAACTTCATGAGTTCATGTGAAAGCATGTGGAAGCAACATCACAGGATGTGACATCACAAAATGATGTCACTTCCTTTCTCCTGGCTCCACCCCCAAAGTCTCCTGGCTCCACCCCCAAAGTCCCCAGATATTTCCCAAGTTGGACTTGGCAGCCCTAGCGGGACCTGTCCAGGGGCAGTTGTTCTTCCTCCTTGTAGACAGTTACAGCAAATGGCTGGAGGTCGTCCCCGTGAAGGCCACATCATCCAAAGCAGCCATCCGTGCAATGTGGCGCATTTTCAGCACGCATGGGCTGCTGGACATGCTGGTCTCTGACAACGGCACAGCCTTCACCTCCTCCGAGTTCCTGTGATTCACGGAGCTGCACGGCATCAGACACGTAAGGTCTGCTCCCTTTCACCCAGCAACCAACGGCCAAGCCGAGAGGATGGCTCGCACAACGAAAGAGGCGCTATGAAGGATGGACCATGGGGACTGGGAGTACAAGTTGACAGCCTTCCCTTTTTGGTCAGCGTACAATGCCTCACACCGCCACTGGTCACAGCCCAGCAAAACCCCTCATGGGACGACAGCTGACGTCCCAGCTTGACTGCCTGCACCCAGACCGAGCAGCGAGCGGCACAAAGGAGCCCAACACGCCCCAAGCTCTGAGAGGTTTCTACCCTGAAGACCCCGTGTACGCAAGGAACTATGCGCGGGGTCCCCTGTGGGTTCTGGCCCAGGTCACCCACGTCAGTGGGCCTCTCTCGTACGAGGTTGCCACCGAGGATGGGCAAGTATGGCAACATTACGTAGACCAGCTAAGATGCTGCGCAGACTCTCCCCCTTCTACAGGTAGGTCCGGGGCTGACATTCCGGACTCGAGCATGGACGATGAGGACGACCGAGGTCCAGATCCTATTCCAGCGGATGTCCCTCAGGAGTCCCCGCCGGACTCACCAACCCCAGCGGCCAGCCAGCCAGAGGTGAGTCCCGACACCTCGGCTCCAGCCACCCTGGCTCCCGTGATTGACCACCCGGTCCTGGTACCGCTGGCTATGAGCCTCTGTCGGTCCGAAAGGGAACAAAAAAGACCGACCTACTTGAAAGACTTTGTTTGCTAGGATCAACCTGGACTATGGGGGGGAGGGGTCTTATGTTCTGTACACGATTTTCTAGTTGAACTTAAAGATTCCCTAGTGTAAACTTACTTCCTGTATGCACCCTGTGACATGTCTGGGCATGTTGCTAGTAAGGCCAAGCGTTACCTGCCTGAGCTTCATTCCCTGAGAACAACAGACCCTCGGATTCTGATTGTCCCCCTATCAGAGGCTGAGGATATTCAAACAGACCTATAATAGCCTCTGGCGGGAACTTAATTCCTGTTTGCCCAATCCCCTGTGGGGGGGGGAGAGTCGGGGGTGCAGTTTACCTGTAAATATAAGCAGGCTCCCCGACCACTCTCCCTCATGCTTGTTCCTGACCCCTAATAAAAGAGCTATAATGAAAATCACTCTATCGGCCTCCTGAGTCCAGTACTCTTCACTTTGTCTACAGATGGTTCAAGTCTTAGTCCCTGGTATCTCTGGTTAAGATCTCAGTTGTGTTGGGAAAGACCTTTTACCCCAAACTTAAGCTCTGGAGATCTGCTACTAGTCAGAGAAGACACCAGCTAGAAGGACCAATGTTCTCAGTATAAAGCAAATTCATGTGTCTCAGGTTTTCTACTATATTTGTTTTTAAAATATTAAGCATAAATTGAGTTAGGATCCAGAATATGTTCGCAACAACAATCCTTTTTAGTGCACAAGAGCCAGATGAGAGGCAACAAAGGAAGAAAAGTTTGTCATAACTACTTTGAAATGAAATTCCAGATCTAAAAGATGACACCATTTCCTTAAAACTTCATTATCATCTAAGAATCTGAAATATTTTTCCAGGCCTGAATTTAAAGCACAGGAATATAGGTAAAAAACAAGTAACACAATTTCTTTATGCAGCTTTTTTAAAAAATCCTATATTTTCTAGTGTTTTTTTGTTTTGTTTTGCTTTTTGGACAAGCTAATGAAGACTAAAAGCCAATTAGAACACATAGCTATGCTAGGTTTTGAACTTGGATGCTACATGGAGGCCAAAATTACGGTGTTGACCACAGCAGCTTCTGAAAATATAGCTTTAGCTTTAAAAGCATTAATTTTCAAATTCACCAACCTGTAGGGATCTGAGTTTCATCCACAGGTAGATAAGACTCTGCCTCTATGGTAAATTTATGGTCATAGATATTGGGTGATCCCTGAAAGATGACAAAAGAAAAGCATACAATACCAAACCCACAAAATTTTACATTTCTGCTATACATTGGGAGTTGTGGATACCACTGTGCTTTCAAATCAAAATGTTATGCCAGCTATACATAAGAAAAGAGTAAAAGTTCATAGCACCTTAAAGACTAACAACATTTGTGGTAGGGCATGAACTTTTGTGAGTCACTGCTCACTTCTTCAGATACAGCTAGAATGTGAGTGCATCTGTCCTATATATTGGAAAGGAGTGGTTTCAGATGCCAAATGACATTAGCAGGCATATGACAATAGCAGGTGTGATTGGATTAGGTGTGATATGCAGAGAGGTAGTAGGCATGGAGAAATCAGCATTGATAATGAGACAGAAAACCCAGGTCTTATAGAATCACAGAGTTGGAAGGGGCCACACAGGCCATCTAGTCCAACCGCCTCTCGATTCAGTCCAGGTGGATGCATTGTCTTGAGCTTTGTTATCAGTTACAATTCCACAGTCTCTCTTTCTTATCTCCTTAATCTCCCTCTTGGGTATGCATAAGAATTGCTTTGCTGAATCAGGCCCATTGGCATAAACTTCAAAACTCTATCCCCATCATGGGATTGTTTGGGAAGTAAAGCCATATACCCAAACAATCATATCTCCAGAGAAATATTTAATTTTCTCCTGAAGGAGCAGGTTTACAATTTAGTATTACACTTGTTTCTACAAATGGGTGTTTACTAAATAGTATATGGCACTTTAGTATACAGCACTCATAAACTATTTCAGCTTCCTTAAGAAGTGCAGTCTGCCTAATATTGATTGTATCATCTCCAAATTAGATTATTAGTGACCAGTGCCTTTCTCCAATTTCTAGTCACGTAAGTGTTGTATTGCTGGTCATTCATAAATATTATTCATAAATATTATTGCTTTGAAGGTTATGGAAGGAAGCAGTGTATGCGAAGCTGTGAATAGCACAGCGGTCAGAAGAGAACTGTTTAAGATCATAAGATGCAGCCAAAGTTCCTTATTTAAATAAATACAGTCTGCTATAGCAGCAATGAAGAGGCTACAACAGTCAAGAAAAAAAATTATAAGAAAAAGTGTGTTAGCAGATGAAGGAAATACAGCAATGAACCATAAATTCCAGGGTTCAAGTTGTTCTGGCAGCATGCTGGAGTTAGAAAAGCTAAAAAGAATTATCTTACCTGACCAGCAAGATTGAAGTAGGCATGGTTTGTCAGATTGACTGGTGTCGTCTTACTGCTTTGAGCTCTGTAATTTATCGTTAGCTCCCCACTGTTCAGAGTGTACGTTACCCACACTTTCAGCTCTCCAGGATATCCCTCCTCACCATCTGGGCTTACTCTGAAAAAACGTACACCATCTGACAGCACTTCAGGGGCCCAGACAGCCTGCAATACATTTTTGTTAACAAGCTTATTAAAAATGTTCTCCTTATATCCCCCACAGACTGCCATACCTACGAGTACACGTTATGCCCAAACACTCATGTATTATAATCACGGCCATCTGGGATTTTAAATGCCACTGAGAAGAGAGGCTTTTCTCTACAACACTGGGCCGTATCATTCTCTCATTCTCCCAGCAGCCCCCTGAAGTCTCCTCAAAACAACTTTAGGGAGCCAGAAAGCCTCATGCATAAAATGCGATGGAATACAAGGGGCTGAAGTGAATAAGGGGGATTTGGGCCACATGGTCCCCTCTACCCTCTTGTGTGAGTCGAGTCTCTTGCATCAAAAGAAACTCTGCCAATGAAACAGTAAGAAGTAATGTCTCCCAATGCCTCTCCCATCACTGCAGCCCCAAATGCCTTACAACATTCTGTCCAGCTGTTTTCCACAACTCCTAGTACCAATTTTTCAGAAGTGTGGGGGGCTGCTCAGGGACACAAAGGAAGTGGGAAAGATCCACATCCACGAGCCCCATTGTGCTTGCAGTTCGGAAGATACAAGCCAGTATGAGCTAAAAAAGAACAGTTGTTTGCACAAGTTAAACAAACCCTTGTGAAACAACATCAACATTTTCAGCCTTATCCAAAACTTTGTATAACAAGGGCTGAAGCAGATGCAAGCTCTAAGCAAACTTCTTATTGCTACTTGTGTTGTACCCAGAGCAATCCCTGAATGCCCACTTTCTTCCTCACCCTCCAGAGTTTCCCCAAGGACTGTGGCCAAGACTGGGAAAGCAGAGGCATATGGAAGCATGAGTAGTTGTCACATTTCTGTTCAGTAGAAAGGCCAGCATTCGAATGGTTGCCACTGAGATGCTGGGAGGTTATTAAGGGAGGCAGCTGAGATAACCCACTCTCAGCAGCCACTAGAAATAAAACCTATGATAGCAAAGGGACCAAATGGGCAAAGATTCATGCACTGGGGCTGTGTAGTTTTTCCCTTTGTTGTTGGGCCAGGGGAAACATACATCTGCCACAACACTACTTCCCTCTGCCTAGAATTTCAAATCCTGGATTCTAAAATATGGCAAAATGGCTTGTGCGTGTCACAAATATAAAAATATATACTGCGGCTGCAGTGCTTTTTGAGAGATGGTTGAGTAACCTGCAAATGTTTATATAGTTCCAGAATATAGAAGGAAATCTTTCCCCACAATATTTATTTTTTGATTTCTAGCCCACCCTCCCCTACACAGCAGGCTCAGGGCGGGTTACAACAGACAACAAAACAATAAGATAAATATATATATATATATATATATATATATATATATATATATATATATATATATATATATATATATATATAAAAACAATTGTTAAAAATCAATATAATATCAGACAGCTACACCATTAGATGGCAATCCTGAAGCATGAGCCCACAGATGGTAAAGTTTTTTTTAATAAGTGGGAAGCCAAGAAAAAAATGGGCCAGCCCCTGGCCTCGATAGCCCAGGCAAGTCCACTCTTGCCAGATCTCAGAAGCTAAGCAGAGTTAACTCTGGCAAGTACTTGGATGGGAGACCTCCTTGGAATACCAGAGGCGGGAAGTGGGGGCAGGCTTTATTCAGCCAACTCTCTGAATATCCTTTGGCCCCCCCATTAGGGGTCAGTCATCAGAAGTTGCCATGACTTCCAGGTGCATACTTATAAAAAAAGAAAGAAAGAAAAGAAAAAACAGACCAGAATAGTATAAAATAGAGCAGGGGAGAGTAGGGCAGGAGAGGCCAATGCAAATGGAATTCCGCCGCCTCAACCATAGGCCTGGTGGAATATCTCTGTTTTACAAGCCCTATGGAACTCTATTAAGTCCCACAGGGCCCTGATCTCACTTGGGAGAGTGCTCCACCAGGCCAGTGCCAGGGCTGAAAAAGCCCAGGTTCTGATTGAGGCTAAGCAGATGTCTTTCAGACCAGGGATCACCAGGAGAGGTCCATAGAGCATAAAGCTCTCTCGGGCACATACTGGGAGAGACGGTTCTGCAGACAGTACATGTAAGACATAAGTGATGCATATAGGATGCTGAACCACACACAGTATTTTATATTGGAACTCTATGAAACAGGACATGGCACAAGCCAATACACCCACAGAGAAAGGCAATTCTTCAGTAGATTAGTTGTGATCACCAAAGGCCCCGTGATTTAAGCCCATTTCCAGGCACAGTTCAAATTCTCATTCTTACCTTCAAGACTCTTAAGGTCTTGAGGCCAGAGTATTTGAAGGACCACTTCCTCCTTTCCTGTTCAACCTAACAGTTAAGATCTGCCTCCCAAGCCCTGTTCCCTGTGCCCCCGCCTGCAGAGGTCAGGCATCTATTTTTATATTATTCTTAATATCATCATCATCATCATTTATTTTCACCTATAGACTGCCTTACAGGGACTCAAGGCAGATTACAAGAATAATTTAAAAAAACCTTTTCAGTCAATGAGAAAGCAAATGACAAAATATTATAATATCAGTCACTCAATAAACACATTACAAGATTAGCACCCAGAGATGGGGCTTTTTCAGTGATGGTACCAAGCCTATGGAATATCTCTCCCACCCCTCCCCGCCCCAGGCTTGTCTGGTGCCCACTTTACTATACTTTAGGTGCCAGCCCAAAACATTTCTTTTTACCACATTAACCAAGAAGTTCCATCGCCATCAGCATTTTTTATTTTCTGCGTTTAGAATGAAGACTGTTTTATTAACAGCATTTTAGGCTTCTGATGGTTCATCATTATTTTTATGTTCCTGGCTTGTTTTAATGTTGACTTCTTAAGTTTTAATAATTTTATTGCATAGTTTTTGCTTTGTGGGCTGCTTTGAGTACGTCTCTGGAGAGATGGCACATATACAGGGCTTTTTTTCTGAGGGAATGGGCCATAATGGAGTTCCAGAACCTCTTCAACAAAATTCTTTAAAAAATGTTTAAAGGTTCATGAGTTTTCAGTATACAGATTGAAAACTTAATTTCCCTTTTGAGAGTTCCAGCACTTTTTTTTTTTTAAGCCCTACACATAACTTTTATAAATAAATAAATACTGTTGGGTTGTAATCCTGATTGGTAAAACCTGGGCAGCTTGGTACTCTCAAGAGGCATAGGTCTGAAAACACTTCAAAGTATCTCATATACTCCAATTATTTCTGTCAACTAGAATGACTGCTCAGGTGTTCATGTACTCAGCCATCTAAAGATCAGTTATTAAATTGCTATCAAACATATTCCAACTTTTTAAAAAAATATCTATTTTAATTAGTTAATAAAATTAATACATTAATCGTGTTATTAAACAATTAATTACAATTATGGGTTAAATAGTGTAACTGTATCAGGCAATTAATTTTAATGTAGAAATAGAGCCGCTGTTTGATGAGTATGGATGCTTTGAACAGACCAGAACTCAACGAGGCGAACAAATTAGTATTAGCAGAATTGAAAGCTGGATCCTGGTCACAATACACAGAGATATGATCAGATGCTAACCTCACTGTGATCAGAATGCACAAAAACCATACTGTTTGTTATGTCAACCAGCTTACAAGTTCTATAAAAAGCCAGCCAAGATATCCACTCCATTTCAAAGCATTTCCTGTCCATCTTCACAGGTTAAATAGGTTTGGTCTTATCACAGGACAGGAAGTTTACAGGACGCACTTTTCAAAAATAGTTTCAGAGTGGCCCACCACAGGTACTTCCATGCTGAGTTTGTTGTTTCTCTATGACTGCAATTCTGGTAGGATAAGATGGCTGTTCTATCCTGTACTGTACTTAAATATGCTATAACTTGTTTAGGTCTACATACTTTTGGGAATGCCTCTCTGCTGCCCATTATGATCCCACCTGTTTTAAACATTGAAGGCGGCCCCTGCTCAGAGTCCCTTTTCAGCAAAGCTTTCTCTGTGTTGGCATCATTCCCATTGGATCTGTTATTACAGGCACATGTTGCCGTCTATCCCTGCAGATACTTGGTAAGCAATGCAAAACATTTTTCATTAGATAGGCTTTTAAATAAATGCTCAGTATGTGGCTTCTACTACTGTGTGATTTTAAATCTGGGGAATATTTTGGATGAAATGTATTCAGATGATTTTGTCTGCTTTCTTGTAAGCCATCAAGAAATCAGATGTGGTAGCCTTTTAAATTAAGTAAAATCTGAGTGAGCACGTGAGTGTATCTATAAATAAAACAAGTAATATAAAAGGCTAAGTTGTACAGACAGACCTTGAGTTTGAGCCAATTGTTTTATTACATTCTGCTGAATTCCTCTATCATTGGTGAGACAAAAGGTCTGTCAATTTGATCATGAGCACATTTACCTTGTCAAATCCTTTTATTCCACCATGCAAACTGTTGGGTCCATTGTTGATGGCCAAGTGATACTCTTTTCCTTCTACCACAAATTTCCCTTTGGCAATTCTATTTGCAACCCGTCCTATAACAGCTCCAAAATAGGGGTGCTTCTTGATGTATCCTAAATAAAATAAGATTTAAAAAGGAAATGTAAATGTTTTAAAGTTGTTTATATTTCAGAGCAGGAGGCTAGGTAAGGGTTTCTTTTAAAAAAGAAATACTGACTGTACCTCCTCTCCATCTATACTTCAGCTATGAACAATCCCTTATGGAACCAGCGTTCCCTTCTGGGTACAGACCAGGAGCGCCAAAGTCTATTTAGACTTTTATACTCAAGCATGCCTCCATGAATTTCAGTTGCAGAAACAGGTTCACAAGTACAAATAGGACATACATACACAGACCTCCTGCTTCCTCCAATGAACTGGAATTCCAGAGTAAATTTTCTTTTTAAAAAAGCCAACATGTCAAGAAAACAAACAATTTGAAAATTCAGGAAACAAGTAGGGACCTGCAATACTCACGGGGGCGGGGGGGGGGAATCTCTCTCCCCTCTTAGCTTTCTGCCCCCTCACTAATGGCAACGTTGCTGGGACTGATGCAGCTCCTCTCCACCACCACCAACAGCAGTACTGTCAGGCTCACTGTGGCTCCCCCATACATACATGATAGCAATGCTGCCAGGACCACTGTGGCTGCTGAGCCTGCTGTGACTCCTGGACACCCCACCGCTATGACTGCTGATGTTGCCTGGCCAACCCCCACCACTGCCGCCAATGCAGGTGGGTCAAGTGCCCCTCCCAGTCTTGCCATTATGCCCACTGCAGCTTCTCTTTGTCCATCTCTGGGAGCCATAGCTCCCAGCCCCCCCCCCCCCCCCCATCAATGCCAATGCAGCTGGATCAGGCGCATCACCTGGTCTCACCACCTTCTCACTACCTTTTTCTCTCCCCCATCACTGCTGCCATCCCCAGGCCACCACAGCTCTCATCCATCCCCTATCACCAACAATGCATAGAGGGTGATATGTGCATTGTCTGTGCATGTGCAGACAACACTTTTTTTTAATTTGGGGGCGGTTTAAACCCCCAATGTTTTTTTTACTTTTCAGATTTTTCTGCAAACCTGGGGAGTCCTCCAAGTTCACAGAAAAAATCTCTTTAGAGTCAGTGTGGTCCCAATCAGTGGATTTAGGTATCCACAGATAGGGCCCACACATCACTATTAAATATATAGATTATTTTGCATAGTTTATATTACAAAATGCCAGGCCATCCACTCACAAACTAACCACACTGGGATGCTCACAATACAAAGTTAATGGAACCAGAGAGAGAATGTCTTGTATACCTGTGCTGCAAAGAGGGTTGTCTTTGTCCTTTAAGAACGTTTGCTCCAAGAAAACCCCCATTATTGTATTACCATCATAACCTTCCTCATTCATCATATTTCCATCCTAAGCTTCCTCCAATAGGCTCATGATAAGTACATGTGAGAGTATCCCACTTTATCCTAACAACCTGATTACACAGGTAAAGCTGAGAAAGTGGGTATTCCAGGATCACCAATGAGTTTCATACAGCCAGAGGGATAAGGAAAGAGGTCTATTCACTCTATTCACTACATTATACCAAGGTGCAATGAGGGTGGGCCACTTGTGGAATTTTATCACCTGTTGTTGAGGCCACCTGGACTGCAAATGACAAGAACATGGGTCTGTCAGCTTATCTTGTAGGGATATTGTCAAGAATTACTGTAAATAATGCACGTGAAAGTGCTTTGAGTGATTAGAAAAAATTACATAACATTAAGAAAAAATACTTGACTTTGAGCCAGAGAGCTGCCATAGCAAAAACACCGACCCCATGCCGAAGTACAAGAAAAAAATGTTTTGCAGCTTTTGTCTCTTACCCTTTGTAAGAGGCAAAGGGGAGGCTGAAGCTTCTAAATGGGATGAGTACGGGACATTAAAAATGGAACATTAAAAAAATGGGGTGAGTATGGGACATTAAAAATTGTTTGTTTGAACAACAGTTCCTGTCTTGTACTCTGAAGTCAGGCCCAGTCAGGTTTCACCAAGTGACACCACCAGACCCTTGAACTGGCCAGGCTTTGGGGGGTGGGGGGAGCTGGCAACACCAGGCCTCTGCCCTTTGGACAAGCTGATCCAGCAGGGCAGTTCTCCCAGGCCTCAGCTCCCAGGCCACACCTCTCATACTTTGTGTGCTGTGTTAACTGTTGTTTTATTTATTATGTAAGCTGCCTTGAGTACCACAAGGTAGAAAGGTGGCTAATAACTGTTGTTTTTTTAATTAAAGGATGAATAAATAAATGGGCAAGTTGCACTGCTGGCAAGTGTTGGGAATTCCTGGGGCTGTACTGTGCACTGGCCAGGATCCTGCAAGGGAGTACTATCCTTGAGCACTCTGCTCTAAACCTGAAGGGAGGCTGTATGCAGCAAGTCCGGAACTTTGCTTCCTTTGTGCCACCTTGGCCCAGGCTTCCACAGCTATTGTTCCTGTGGAGTGGGAGAGGGGCCAGGGGGAAGACAGGCCTGAGCTTGAGTCCGGGTCCAGCAGAGGCCTATTGGCTAACTCAGGGCTGGTAGCATGGTTTTCCTGGCAAGCACTGGCTGCTGCTGAAGGGAGAAAATTCAAAAAGCCATACTAATGAGCAATAGCTAGCTAACAAGCCAAAACCGCAAGAACAGAAACACACATACATGATTCTCTGTTGTTACATACGCTTGAGCAAAGAAACAAACAAACTCTCATTGTTCTACCCGCTACTGCTTGCTACTAGAAAATATAGCTTTATCCCTGAGAAGCTGTGGGAACTTTCACTATATTGCAACATTGCTTGAAGTAGACATTCCTGTTGTTCTGATTGTAATTGACATGTGCAAGAATGTAATTGAATACTTTGCTTACGAGAATGACGTTTAATGTACAAAAATGACATTAGTCCCCATCTCATAACTCCCCATCCACTTAGTATAAAAGACTGAGCCCAACTGAAAATGGGGCTCGGCAATTTTGATTCTGAAATTCTGAAAGTGTTACTTTTTTCCTGCCATAGAGAACAATGGAGGGAATGGGGGCAACCTGTTTGGGGGCCCGTAAAATTGGACCCCCTGGTCCAATCTTCTTGAAACTTGGTGAGTATTTCGAGGAGAGGCCCCAGCAGCTACCCTGCAAGTTGGAGCCTCTCCCTCAAACCCCCTCCCTTCCAGTGGCTTTTAAAGTTGCCACCGAATTTCGGCAGCAATTCGGCAGCAGGCCGAATCAGATCAGAGAATCTGATTTGGCCCGTGGCTGCCCTAGTGGCCACTCCTGAGCTGGCGGAGCTTTGCTCCTCCTCACTCCGGCCCCAAAGGACCCCTGCTTCTAACTCTTGCATGTATCATCTTCATTGCTAGCCATTTTGCAGACAATGATGAAAAGTGGAATTTTTAAAAAATAGAAATAAAACTTAGAACAAGATTGGTGTAACATTTACAATTATAGTTGCAGACCCAAAGAAGTTCACAAATTTCACAGCTTAAATAGTGGTTCACAGAAAAACAGCCTTTGGCACACTAATTATAACAAATGCTCTTGGATGTTTTCCCCAAGAGCAATCATTACAAACAGCACTACATCCATATTGAAGTAGTACAGTCTAATCTCAGTAGGTCTGCCCTGCCTCTCTGGGAAAAGAGCCAACTGGGTTTTTTCCCACTGCTCTGCACAGGCCTCATGAGGAAGACAATTGCTTCCTTTCTGCAGTGGAAACAGGAGGGGGAGAGCTACAAAGGAATGGCTGTTAACAAGATGAGCAATTAGTGCTAGATCAGCCCCAGCCTTTACACAGGAATAGCCTGATCTCTCTGGCATTCAACATCAGCTAAGCAGAGTTTATGTAACAGCTAGGGGTGTGTAATATTTATTTTTAGTTGGTACTTTTCGGTACAGGTCTATTGGACCCGGTACGATGTTCGGATCTGGAATTTTTCAGAAATCCCGGATTTTCCCGGGTCCAATAGACCCAAGGAGTAAAGGACCAATTTTTTAAAAAGGCCAGCCCAATCCTGGGGCTGGCTTGGCTTCTCCTGCAGCCTGGTTCAAACCGGGCTGCAGGAGAAGCCAGCAGAAAGCTGAGCCGTGGGGAACAATCTGCTCCCCTCGGACATAGCCAGTCCTGGCTGGGCTCGTTTCTCTTGCAGTCCAGTTTAAACCGGGCTGCCGGAGAAGCCAGTGCAAAGCCCAGCCAGCAGGGAGCAAATTGTTCTCAGCGGCACAGCAGATCCTGGAGCTGGCTTCCTCTGCAGCCTGCTTTAAACATGAAAGGGACTGCAGTAGAAGCCCAACAAACAGCTCCTACCTCTCCACTCTTTTCAGATCTTCCAGTAATTCTCGAATATATCTGGGAACTTTTTGGCATTATTTTTTCTGGTTTTCCTAAGAAAACCCAGATACAATTGGGATGCCAAAATCTACCCCAAGAAATACCAGTAAGGTATTTTTGGGGTAGATTTTCAGCTTGGGTAGATCCAAATGCACAACCCTAGTAACAGTGCATGCTAGACTTTCAGATGCTCTGGTCATGGAAGAAAAGCATGGGAAACACTGACTGGAAACAGTACCGGTCAGGGAGCAGAAAACTATAGCTTAAGGAATAAGAAACATTTGCACTACTGTCCCCAGAGACATTTCAGCCTCTCTGTTAGGAAGTCTACCAACAGATCTGTTTACACAAATGGTTATCGTGAGACAATAACTCCTGAATCCACTTGAAGCTCTAACTTATTTATAGGCTTCAGCAGCAAATCAGACATTGAATTCATCTCATTTGCTATGTAATTTTGGAACCTGGCTTTCCACTGCAAACTTTAGGCCCAATTTACACCACCCCTCTGAAGTAGTTTGACTGCTGTCTTTTCCTATGCTCATTTCATGCTGGTTTCAAATTTCACTCCCTTGGTCTGAAGAGTACTAAGCAACACGATCTGTTTAAAGCAGTAAAATGCTAGCTTGACCACAGGAGGGCAATTAACGAATGTAAACAGTAATTTTTAAACTAGAACAAGTATGGTTTGAAACTAGAAACAGGCAGGGGTCCTTTCGAGCAGGAGCTCGGGGGAGCGCAGCTCCGGGAGTTGGTGCCAGCCACCCCCGCGGGGGAATGCCTGCTTGTGTCATGGCTGCAGCAAAATGACCCCGTCCCCTGGAAAGGTCCTTGTTCCTCCGACCAGCCTTCTGAAGGCTTCAGCCACCACCGAAGCTATCCTCCCAGAATAGCGGTATTTCTTAGGCTTGGATTAGTAGCTGTCCCCTCTCTGCCAGCTCTCTCTCTCTCTTTCTCTCTCTCTTTCTTTTTGCCTTCTGACATACTTCTGGTGATGTCAGGGGGTGTGGCATATGCAAATAAGTTATGCTAATGAGTTATGCTAATGAGCTCCTGCACCTCTTTTTCTACAAAATGACCCCTGGAAACAGGTATAGATGGGTTTTTTTGAAACTAGAATGATTCCAGTGGGAAAGTCAGATGTAGATTTGACCTAAGCCAGGTTGCCAAATAACAGGTGGGACCTGAAGAACTCCCATAAGTGATTTCCAGACTACAGAGATCAGTTCCCCTGAAGAAAATGGCTGCTTTGGAGGGTGGACTCCCTTGGCTCCACCTCCCAAATCTCCAAAAATGTCCTAGCCTGAAGTTGGCAACCCAAAACTTAAGGATTCTTTACTCACAGCTCTCCAGTTGGGCATGTTAAGTGACACACACACACACAAACACCTTTCCATGTGGCACACTGTTTCTCCTAACTCATCCTATATAGATAGTTGCATTTCAAGCAGTTTCCCCTACCAACCTGTTCAACAGGTGAACTGGGATGCAGCAACTTGTGGATGGAATTCCCAGTTCTCACAGAATCCTCCAACCTACCTGAAAAACAGCTCAAACACAACAGTCTCTGAATCTCAACTGTATACTAGGCTCCATGGAGCAGGAGTATGTACACCAAAGGGAAGTACGAAACTGACCACAATCTCACTGACATGGTTAGTTCCTTTATTTGCATGAGAGACAAACAAACCACACAAACACCAACTTCTGACACTTCAAGTTAAAAGTGTTGATCAAGAATGTCATACAGAACACTGGTGTTTGGCATTCAGGTCCCTGACAAATGAGACTGAGGGTGATTTCGCACATGCTACTTGCCTCTCATTTCCTCCTCAGTTCCCCCGGTAATTTTCCCCCAGAGCAACGGTATCCATTTTTTCACTAGAGGATTCAGCTCCTCTTTAACCCCACAGTTTTTTTGTTCACAGTAGTGACTGCCCCGATGCTTTCAGCTGCTCCCCTGTCCATCTCCCCTCCCCTTCCACCCCCCTCCCCACTCCCTCATTCCGCGCTCTTCCTTTTTTTTTTAAACGCATGCGTGGTAACGTTATAACATCATAGTGACATGATGGTAGTGCATCCCCCCACCCACCCCGTTCTCTCCCCCTCTCTCCCCTCCTCCTTAACATCATGTGTTCGGCTGGTGCATAATGATTGGACCTTCTCTCACCTGTGCAACAGGTAAAGCACCGGTCTCTGTTCTGATTGGGTGGATTCTCCGCTCTGAACTAAAATGTCGGCTGCTTTGCCTGCGGGATCACAGGGACAAAATGGTGGATAGCCAATATGGCGTTAGCTGGTCTGTGTAAAGTAATTAAATTAAATTAATAAAAAAACCCTGAAAAATGAGACGTCTAAAGGAGACAATACAGGAAGCTATTTCATCAGAAATGGCGGTGGCGGTGGCGGCGGCAGCTGAGGAGGAGCGGCATCAATGGCAGCCCAGTCTCCCTGCTCCACACGCTGAATTGGAGCACCGAACAAAAAGTTCCCCCCATAATAAATGTGAACGTGTGTGTATTATACAAAGAAAACAATGGTGCGGTCTTCCCTTGCTGCATCACTATTTCGTTACGTCAATATAACGTTATGAGGGTTTTTGTTTTTTTTTAAAGGGAGGGGGGAAGTTATGCCTCAGGACCGTAGGAGCACACACAGAGAGCGGGGCGGAAGACTTGCGTCCCTGGCCTGCCTGCCCGCTCGCCACCGCTTCTCCGCAGGTTTCTGGAGGGAAGTGCCCCCGCCAGCTCTGCAGGGACTGTTACCAGGGCACCCCAGACACAGGGCAGCAGTTATCCGCGTGCCCGGGGGCTCTTGGGCCAATGGTGCCCGGCTCCTGCTACCAAGAAACCCAGCAAATCCACCTTGCCAACGCAGTCACTGTGGTGGGTTCTGGGCTCCCTGCCTCATCATTTCAATATAATGTCAAGAGAGCTCATTCAAAAAAAAAAATTGAAGAAACTGTTGGCCAGCAAGGCATTGCAAAGTGCTCTTATGGATTTTAATATTCATAAGTTTGAACTTGGGTTGCTATGCTGCAAGGACTACAGGCATTCTCCATTGCTGGGAGAAGCTCCAGTCCACTCCAGGAGGGTGGCAACCTCTATGGTTCACTAAGACAGACGCAAGGACCCCCTTGCAATAAGGGTTCTTTCTGTCCCAACACGCTGGTCAACCCCTGCCCCCTCCAACATACCTGCACGGATTATGCTAAGTGAGGTTACCTGGCAACTAATCTTCCGCCCATCAAGTGGCCGGCTAGGGCCATTAAGAGACAATAGAATGGCCCCGGTGATTCATCGGACTTTGCCCAGGTGTCAGTTCCTGTTTAGCTCATAGTTTTGCAATATTGACCACCCCTCTGCATCCCCTCCTCTTTTTACCTTGACTAATAATAGGAAATTGGAGGGATGGACCACCTAGTAGGTGTGTTAGTTGGCATTGCCCGCCCCCCAAGACCACCTAATAAAAGACCTTGCACAGCAGGCAATCAGCCTCTTGAGCTTCCACAACCCCTATCTACTTCTATATACCTCTCAGGTCCCACTTGCTGTTCCAGTACCCTTCCTCCATCTTTAATCTCTGGTCTGGCCAGACAGAGAAAAGTGTGTTTCTGCAGGTTCAGAACACGCTCCCCATTTTTCCTTTTCTAACCCTCCAAGCTCCCGTTGGAACGAGGATCCATCTCCAGGATAGGTAATGTATCACCCCTCAACGAAAACTCCTGCTCATGCAACTGTGCTATTTTCTATCTAAATTTCCCTAAGCCTGTGTGTTTGTGTGTGAGATTCTGTTTTGTGTATGCTTGAACAACATTTCATAGTAAACATCATTTAAACTTGACCTCAGCCTCAGTGCCTCTTTCCTGGAGAACTCCCGGGAGGGGTGGGACCCTGGTATAGTTGGCTGTGAACCGGTAATTTACCAATTGCTCATCTTAAATTAAAGCAATTTGGCTAACAGAACGCCCACCACAGGGCGGGCCAGATGGGAGGCAGACGAGAGGGCGTGGTTTTATCTCAGCTTCTCCACCGGAGCAAACAGGAAAAACCGCAAAAAACAGGATTTCCTTGCTCCAGGGGAGCTCCGGAGCAGTGCCGCGATACTCCGGATCAAATCCTGAGCCCGGAGCAACTGGTGGGAAATCGACCAGAAGCTCCTGAGCAAGCATCAGGGCAAACCCAGGGCAAACGCTAGTGCGAAAACGCCCTGAATCATCATCTGCCCACAAGTTCTGGAATAATGTAGCTGTAATGCTCCACAGGGAACAGAGGATACCTGAAGACTAAAATGCCTACTCTGTTTTGGCAGCAAGACTTTGTGCACAATACTGTCTTATGGCCTTGTCTAACATCTCGACCATGCGAACTCTGAGCTAGCAGTGAGAACAGGGTGCCAACTCTGGCCCAAGAAATTCCTGAAGATGTTGGGGTGATGCCTGTGGAAGGAAGAATTTCACCTAGAATCTATGGTATACCATAAAGTCTGTCCTCTGAAGCTGCTGTTTTGTCTGGGGAACTGATCTCTGTAGAAGTAAGTTGTGATTCCAAGAGAACTCCAGGCCCCATGTGGAAGTTGGCAACCCTACGAGAATCCACTGGGCAGCATGTTTGAGAAGCACAGAGGCTGACTTCTCCATATTCATTTAAAGGAAGTATTAGAGCTTAGAATTGCACTTCACTCCCACTTCAACCCTGGCTGAGGCCTAGTCTGCAGAAATAGCAGATAAGATGGTATACCTGTGTTTTGTTTGCATCATTTCAGAGTGTGTGTTATGTGTATATGTGGGGGTAATGTAAGGAAATTGTTCAATTGTGTGAAAAAAATTTCCTCCAACCTGAAAATTAGAAGTCAGTGAAAAATTATTTAGCATAGGTATTTTCTTCTGTAGATAAACCAAACCGGTTGCACATGATTGCTACCGCACAATAGCTCAATAGCCAACAATGCATGGATGCAGCTACTGTATAGCAGAGCAACAACAAACACTCAGTTTCCAGTTTGGTGTAGTGGTTAAGTATGTGGACTCTCATCTAGGAGAACTGGGTTTGATTTCCCACTCCTCCACTTGCAGCTGCTGGATGACCTTGGGCAAGCCATAGTTCTGTCAGAGCTGTTCTCTCAAGGATAATTCTTGAAAGAGCTTTCTCAGCCCCGCCTACCTCACAAGGGTGTCTGTTGTGGAGAGGGGAAGGAAAAGGAGTTTGTAGCCACTCTGAAACTCCAAGTGAAAGGTGGGGTATAAATCCAATCTCTTCTTTAACTTAATGGTTATTGTTTAACACTGAACTTCAGTTTCTTGTGCATTAGGCCCAGGGTTGTCCTGGCCAATTCTCAAACAGTTTGTGCAGACCTAGCAGTCCTGCAGCTTACTAGCAGAAAAGTGAACTAAGTTTCTCCTGCTTGCACTGAGGCCCTCTAGTTTAGCCTCTTACTTAGCAAGTACACAGCAGCAGCCTTTAATTATTTAGGTCCTAGATTTATATCCCACCTTTCTGTATAAAAAGCACTCAAAACTGGTAGCAATAAATGCAGGATTCAAAGTAGACACATAAAACATAATGATCTAACAACGTCCAAACCTCAAGGCAGCAAAAGCAAGCAGGTACTTTCAAAAGCCTTCCAGAATAAATGCATTCTTCTTTGTGGTCTGTGTGCATTGCAGGGACTCAAGTCTGAACAAGAAGTTGAACTGGGCCTCGAAACAAACTGGAAGGAGTGTCATTGATAAGGCACTGGCATGGATATTTCAGCCCCTGAGAGAACACTGATGGCTGCATTAAAAAGACAGCATTAAAAATAAGTTTTTCTTATTTAGTTTTTTTTTTTACTGGCAAGTCAAAGTAGGGTTGCCACCTCCAAGTCTGGAAATTCCTGGAGATTTTGGGGGTGGAGCCTGAAGAGGGCAGGGCTTGGGGAGGGGAGGGACCTCATTGGGTTATAATGCCATAGGGCACGGGTGTCAAACATAAGGCGCGGGGGCCGGAACCAGCCCATCCAGGGCTCTTATGCAGCCCGCGAGCAACTACTGCAAGGGAGGGGACAGGAGATGCTTGGGGAGGAGGGGCAAAGACACTCCGATTGTGGCTTCAGCATAGCAGAACAACCTCATCTGCAGCAGTCAAGCAGTGTGGGGGCATCTGCCCAATGCTGCACCACTGGCTCTTCAGTCTGCCCATACAGGTTTTCCTCTGCAACCCAGTTCATGGGGCCTTGCAGTGAGGACACACCAACTTGGAGCTTACCAGCTGCTGTCCTTTATACAGTTTATATCTCCACTACCTGGCATTACATTTTATGGCACACATGGCCCGGCCCAACAAAGTGACATTTATGTCAGATCCAGCCCTCATAACAAATGAGTTCGACACCTCTGCCATAGAGTCTACCCTCCAAAGCAGCCATTTTTTCCAGGTCAACTGATCTCTGTTGTCTGGAGATCAGTTGTAATTCCAGGAGATCTCCAGACCCTACCTCAAGATTAGCAACCCTAAGTCAAAGGTATCGCTATGGGGACTTCTGTTGACACCAGAGATGGCTAATGTTTATATGGGTCATTTTGAAGAATTATTTATATACTCCACATACAATCCTTTTTTAGAATTCATAATTAAACGGTGGTGTTATATTGATAATACTTTGTGTTGTGGAAAGGTAGTCAGGTAGTCAGAACCAGCTGTTAGATTTCCATAAATGGCTACAATTGCAAGATAAGAATATTATGTTTGAACTGCATATGAATTATCAAAACATCATTTTTTGGATGTTTGTAACCAGCAAAATCTCTATGGTTTATGCTCTGACCTGGATAGCCCACGCTAGCCTGATCTCATGAGATTTCAAAAGCTAAGCAGAATTGGCCCTGGTTAGTACTTGGATGGAAGACTACCAAGGAAGTCCAGGGTTGCTATGCAGAAGCAAGCGATGGCAAACCACTTCTGTTAGTCTCTTGTCTTGAAAACACTACTCGGCTGCCATATGTTAGCTGCAACTTGACAGCACCTTACACACACATAGGTTTATATAAACAGCCCACTGATAAAAATTATTTCCTCAGATATGATAGCCAATACCCACTACACATCAAGAAAAATCTGCCATACAGCCAGCTGATTAGGATTAGGTGAAATTGTGCTTAGACACAGGAATTTAATAAAAATGCTACACTTCTAAAGCAGGACTTGGCAGAGGGTACCCATATCAAGTCTTACAATTGCCTTATCCCAAAGCCACTGCCCTTAACAGGAGGGATCAGTTACAAAGTAAGAAGAAGAAAAAACCTTGGGAGACTTTCATGCAGCCTGACCTATAAGTGTCAAACTCAGAAACAGCATACATAAAAATTGGAATCTATTAGACAGTATCCTCCATGTGCAACAAGAAACCCATTAAATCATTCATGACAAATTATAATGTGAAAGATTGGTTATTACATAGTCATAAATCTCAACCTACCAGTATCTAATGGATCTCACCAAGATCGAAGCTGCCTCAGGGACATTTTCCCTGTGGGAATTGTACATTTTGCAGAGGTATGTGCAGCATGAAAAGTTTTATAAATCTGATTATATAAATCCAGTTTTGAGACTGAAAGCTCTGGTCCCAAATGGGTTAAATATAAATTTGGAATTGCTACCACTCATACAAGATAAAAAGTCTGTCCCACTTGTACTCTACTCTCCAAACCTTAGCAGCTGCTGTGGGAACTTGCAGGCAACTCTACTATGTGGGTTAGCAATATTTAATTTTGTTTAAGTTAAGTACATCTGTGAGAATAGCCTTTATCTCTCTATTTAAGAACTATGATTCCAACAATGTGCATTCTAAAGTAGATTCTAATAATGGGCCTGCGAAGAAACAGATGATTCATACAGTGTGTACTGGTTTCTGGCTCCTATAGTCTCAACATATTAATTATTTTTTCTCACATGCATAGTTATTACTCTGTTTTCAGATTCTGTTTTTTAAAATATTTGAGTCCAGTGGCACCTTTAAGACCAACAAAAGTTTTATTCAAAGTATAAGCTTTCGTGCAAGCACACGTCTTCAGATACAGTGGAACAGAATTTTCAGATTGTTAAACATCTCCATTATGCTGTAGGATAATTTACTGCTCAGCCTCTACCTAGATGTATGGACTGGTAATTTCCAATTTTGTTTCTGTCTCTGTCTTGACTTTAATTGGCCCTTCCTGGCCAAAAACCCCCCCCATATGTAATGGTTGAAGAAATTCCATTTCACTGTATCTGAAGAAGTCTGCTTGCACATAAAAACGTATACCTTGAATAAAACTTTGTTGGTCTTAAAGATGCTAAAGAACTTTGTTCTGCTACTTCAGACCAACATGGCTACCCACCTGAACCTGTGTTAAAATACGTAATTTTACCTGCCTAACTATATTTATCTATCTATATTTATACAGATTTTACAGATTCTCCCTAATGAAGCATAGGCAAAACACATGGCAGTTGTTAAGACAGATAAAATATTTTTTCCCACTGCATGGATCACTTTTGCCTGTTCTTGGTGTCCTGCATTGCATACCAGCTACAATGTCCTGTCTTCAAAGACATCCCCACGCTGAGTACAGGACAGTAGTCTCATAGGGATATTTACCTAGAATACTTCTTCAGTAACAGCTACAATTACCAAACCAGCCTAAACAGATGAAAACCATTTTGCAGCCACTTCCAACACCTATTTATTCAGGAACAGATAGGATTTCAGGAGCTGTAGATCTTTTAGGGAAAATATTACCCCACCTAGAACAGGTGGTCCCATGATTTATATGATATTCCCCAGCCACCCTGAATTTATGGAAAGGCAGGCTATAAAATTTCAAAGTGATAAATATGCCTGTTGTGTTCCAACCATGACATTGCAAATACATTTTAGAGCTAAGCCTTGGAGAGAAGCTTTTTTACACACTGAAGCTTGGAAGTGCTTTGTAAGCTAACAGTGATATACCCAGTATATATACTCTAGTTATAAAAGTAGAGGATAGAATAGTAAACAGATTATGCTACATGGTTACTCCATGTAATGCCCTTTTTAAAAAAAAATCATTTAAACCCACCTTCCAAGTGATCAAATCCCAGAACAATGTCCGAGAACTCTCCATCTCTGCTTTTAGTCTTCAAGGCAGTAATAATGCAGCCTAGGGATATAATCTCCACTTCAATGGTGTCTGATTTGAGCAGGAATTTTTCCACCACCCCTTCACCGTGAGGTAAGTCCCCAAATTTCTCTCTTGTCACTTTTGTCATTGTTCCCCTTCCCTAGAACTTGTCTATAAAGAAAAAGAAAACACCGTAACAGTCAGATATGAGCCAGCCAAAGAAAATGAAAAGGAACTTTGAACAAAAGTTTCTGGCAACAATCAGAATCATATGACACTCAGTCAGCTGATGTGGGAGGGGAGATTCCAGACTGACAGCTTGCTCTAATTGTCTCCTCAGTGCAGATCATTCTATGCATGTTTACTAGGAAATAAGTCCCACTGAATACAATGGTGCATATTCCCAAGGAAGAGTACACAGGATTGCAGAGTAAGAAATGGCAAGGAATCAGTTGTCTACCAAGATACTTATTATGAACCCTCTACATTAGTAGTTTGGCCTAAGAACTGAAAAAATGCAACATCTATCTGGTATTTGCATGCAGGCAAACAAAAGAGGTGATAAGGAAGATAAGGGATGTACTTGGTCAGACAGATTACATATGCTGTATCTAGGTCTTTTATTTTTTTAATGGAAGTAAGGGGCTAAAATAAGACTGCTTTAGAAATGTTACGTCAGAGATTTTGCGCCCAGGGCACATTCAGATAAATGCAGTTGTGAATAATACCTGTGTCATCTCTGGATCTAAAAGATGCTTTGTAAACAGGTTTCCAGTGGTACAGGAGGGGCACCAGTCAGAGGGAAAGTTCACACTCAGAACTATTGTTCCAAATCCTAATTTTATACAACTGCTGCTGTGTAGAGAGGACCCCTCCTCAGGATCCTGCACACTTCCAGCTTGCCCAGCTATGACCTGTGCCCATTCCAACTCGACTGCACCCTTAGAATTTAGGGTTGAGCAAAGCAGCTGCCATGCTGAGCAAAATAATCTGGCATGGAACAGCTGGGTACTTGTGCCATGAGTTGTGTACCCCAGCATACTCCCTAAGAAGTGTGCAGAGGTTTGCAGCCTTTATTTAACAATGATTGCTACAAATTACAGAGTATAAGTGGATGTGAAATCAGAATACGATGCAATATGTTCAAATCACAGAGATGTACCCAGACAGTGCTATGATACTGGAACTTGCGGATCCCTCAGATTTGCACACTGAAAAAGAGAGCACATGCACACACGCTTGTGATCAGAAGCCTGAAAGTTATTTTGTTTGCATGTGATCTCCTGTAATAATAACTACAGAGGGGAAATCAGCCATCAGCCGCCATGACAGCCGCTGCTTCCTCCTCAGTTTGCTGCTACTCCCAAAGCCTATGCGGAAAACAACCACTGCTCACTTTAATATACTGATTTAAGAGCAGGTGCTGATGCTACTGCAGCCAGCTAATCCCCATAAATTCAACAGCCCAAGTGTGCCATACTTGTATCTGTAGTGCCTGTAGCAAGACTTCCTGGAATATTTGTGGTGCCTTCCATGGAGATAGATGAAGATGGGTAGCTGTGTTGGTCTGTCTGTAGCAGTAGAAAAGAGTCCAGTAGCAACTTAAAGATTAACAAAATGTGTGGTAGGGTATGAACTTTCGTGAGTCACTGTTCACTTCTTCATAACCTACCACACATTTTGTTAGTCTTTAAGGTGCTACTGGACTCTTTTCTACTGGAATATTTGTGATTACTTTTCAAAAAAATGGATCTTGTAAAGTTTCTCAAGTAAAAAATGGATCTTGTAAAGTTACTAAAGTAGCTGCTGTGATCTTTTGCATGTCCCTAATACAGCATCTCATAGACTCCAGATTGTCTTATTTAATTAGTCAGATTATTAGTTCAATGTTCTCTGACTAGCAGAGAAAACCTGAGGTCCCTTCCACACTGGTTCCGATCCAAAAGGCCACAGGAAGCTACTTTTTGCCCCACTGGGGCTTTTTCAGGACAGAGAAATGGTGCAGAAGGGAAATGTATGCCCTCCCTTCCAACATCTGTAATCCAAATTAGACCCTGATGTGTGATTTATTTTTGTTTAGTCACTGGGATTTTTTAACAGAGAACTGCCTGATTTAGCCAATGGTACAGTCTCTCCTGGCAGAAAGACAGTTGAATTACATATGAAACTAGACTAGAGTGAGATCACTGACACATCTAGGCTGTGTATTGTTTGACTGACAGTGACTCTCCAGAGTCTCAGGCAGAAAAAAGTCTCTCTTGATCCTGCCAAAGGTCACAACATGCAGAACACATTAACAGATCTTCCCCACATTTTAAAGAATAAAATTGCCCTTTTGTTCCCACATTTTCACTAACTGAAACCAATACCCTTGTGTTATTATCGCTGATTACAGTTCTTTGTTGTTTTATGTTATGTATATATAATGCAACCCACCTTGGGATCCACAAATGTGGAAAGTAGTGGAAAGTATTTAAAGAAAAAAAGATGGTTACAAGTCTGGTGCTTGCCTATATTTCCCCCCCACCCCCCTTACAAAAGTCTTACAGCAGCCCCAGAGGAAGGGATGGGCTGGTTATGAATAATTAAAAGCTGCAGCAGTGAAAAGGAAGGGGTGAGCTGGTTATGAATAGTTAAAGGGTGCAGCAGTGAAAAGTTAAGCCCCCACTCATTCCCTTTTCAAAGCTGTATGCAGCTGTAATTTAGCTTTTTATAGGGAATGGAGATGATCTCCATCTTGTTTAGTCTGATCAAGATCCCTTTAACTGGAGGTGATGGGGACTGAACCTGGGACCTTCTGGCTGCAAAACATGTTATTTGCCACCAACATACCACAGAAGTTCACCCAGCACTGTTAGCTCTGACTGGAAGTAGCTCTTCAAGGTTTCAGGCAGAGGTTTCTCTCACACTTTCAACCTGAGATCTTCTTCAGCTAGAACACGAGCCCTCCTGCATGCAAAGCATTGCCCTTTTAAGGTAAAGGTAAAGGTTTCCCTTGCTCGAAAGCCAGTCACATCCAACTTTAGGGATGCAGGGCTCATCTCCGTTTCCAAGCCAAAGAGCCAGCGCTGTCCAAAGACGCTTCCATGGTCAGGTGGCTGGCACAACTATATGTCAAGGCGCATGGAATGCTGTTACCTTCCCACCGAAGCGGTACCTATTTATCTACTAGCAATGTCTTGCTTTCGAACTGCTAGGTTGGCAGGAGCTGGGACCAGAGACAGGAGCTCACTCTGTCATGCAGCCCTTGGGTCTCAAACTGCTGAACTACCGACCTTCCGGTCCGCAGTTCAGCATCTTAACCATTTGAGCCACTGCAGCTCTGCCCTTTTACTTCTCCTCAAATTCTTGAAAACTTGATAGAACCTAGCAATCCCACACCCAGGCCTCTCTGTTAATGGGGTCCACACTTGTTCTTACTTCCACTCCCTCTGAAGCGGATAACTGTATTAGGCTCTGACCTGTCAGTTGACAGTGACAGCCTCCTGTGCCTTATCTGCTCAGCTCAGATCGCAACCTCCCATGGCTTGAAATGGGGCACTTATTAGCTAAACAAGTAACTGGGGCAGGTCTTGAGAGCTGCCCTGCCTTCTGTTGCGTGTACATGGGGAAAGAAGAGTGCAGGGAAATCCATGGCGTTCTGGGCATGCTTCAACATAGGCAAGAGAATGGGCGGCAGGGTAGGTGAGATCACTCACAGTGCTCATCCCCCTTGAAAGAAATACTCTGCACCTCAGGATTTCCATCAAAGCTTCTTATAAATAAGTCTGTACTCACCTATGCTCAGAGATTAATAGAACTCAAAGGGAGAAGCTGGGTGAGTATGATTAATCTGTCAGCAGAAGAGCTATCCAGTGCTTTAGATAAGCACAAGCAGGGGACTCACCACTAGCTAACATACTTTTATCTGCCCCATCTTCTAGTTTTCCTCCTCCCCGCCCCTCAGCAGTCTGTACACAGGAAAACTACAGCCTAGTTGTGTGGTGCCAGCTGTTGGCCACAGTTACCCTCTTAGGAACTTGTCAGGAGTTATTGGGGGGGGGGGCTCATTTCCCCCTGTATCCCCATTTCCCACTCTATTTCCTCTTTCCCTCCTCCTGGAAACCCCTATATCCCTACTTCCTTTCATCTTTCCCAACCACTAACCAACCTGTTTATCTGCTACTCATCTTTAGCTATATTTATTATTTATTTTCTTCATTTATGCCCTGCCTTTCTCCACAATGGGGACTCAATGCAGCTTACATCATTCTCCTCTTCTCCTCACTTCAACCCAGAGAGGTAGGTTAGGCTGAGAATGTGTAACTGGCCCAGTGAGCTTTCATGGCCGGGGGGGGGGGTTCTTACGAGGGTCTCCCAGATTCTAGTCTGAAACTCTGATTAGTACACCACAATGGCTTTTGTGGGGTAGCTGCTGTTGAACAGTAGTAAGCAGCTGGACCTGCATGAGTCATGGAAGCCACATGGTAGCGAGTCCCCTGGTGGTTGCTGGAAGGCCTGGCCCTATCGAATCCTCTCTTAAAAGGCCAAAACAGCCTAAGAAAGGGCTCTGCCCCCTTTTCCTGCCATTTTCTGACAGAAACCAAGGCTTGAAGGCTAGCAACACAGTTGTGGTTATCTAGCAACAGCCACTGAGGGCATTTGTTTCTTAAAGCTACAGGAGGTGCCTCTCTTTGGGGGGGGGTTTAAAACCCCCGATGTGTTTGCTTTTTTAGATCTATTTTTTTTCTACAAACCTGGGGCATTTTTCAGGTTTATAAAAAGATATGCCTTGTGCATCCATGGCTCCAGTCTCTGGGTTTAAGTATCCACAGATCTGACCACATTGAAAATTAGATATATTGATGACATAATGTAGCCCCCCCGGGGGGGGGGGGTAGCAAAAAGTTGAAGTATAGAGACTTGTTAACAAGACATGGCAAAGACTTTATATTGAAGGAGCAGTATCAGATGGACTTTGACTATGGTTGGTTAAGATATAGACAAATATATGACATGTATAGAAGTGATAAAAATTTGGTTTTAGAGAAAAGAGTAATGAAATAGAACAAGTTTGGGAGGAAGGTGGGAAAAATGATTTCTAAAATGTATAAAATTTTGTTAAAATGGTTTAACGCTGATGAAATAGTAAAAGAGCAAATGGTAAAATGGGCGATAAACTTCAACAAAGATATTGAAATGGAATCTTGGGAATTTTTATGGGAAAATGCTATGAGTATATCTACATGTTATAATTTAAAAGAAAATTGTTTTAAAATGATGTACAGATGGTATATGACGCCAAAAAAAATTGCAAATATTAATCAGAATTTATCTAACAAATGTTGGAAATGTAAAAAGAAAGAAGGTTCTTTTTATCATATGTGGTGGACTTGTGATAAAGCGAAGACTTATTGGTCTATAATACACGCAGAAATGGAAAAAAAATTGAAATGTACATTTAAGAAGTTGCCTGAAATGTTATTGCTTGGACTTAAACTAGAAGAGATAAATGTAAGGAAAAGGACAATAATATGGTATATGATAACAACAGCAAGAATGGTGTATGCACAAAATTGGAAAAATGAAAAAATACCAGAAGTGTGGGAATGGTTGAAAAAATTGTTATATATGGCTGAAATGGATAAATGGACTAGAAAGTTGAATAATCTGTACTCAGAGACCTTTTTAGAAGATTGGAAGGATTTGAAAGAATATGTTGAAAAATATTGGGACATGAAAAACTACATTTATACATGGTTATAATAGCATAAAGGAATAGAATTAGAGTATATGAATGTATTAAGGATAATTAGATAATGAAGTTGTTTTTTTTAGAATTATATAAGACTATAGAAAGTAAGACTTGGTATATAAGTATTTTAAAGATATATAACCGTTACCAGAAATGTAAACATAGATATAAGAATTACTATTTTGGATAAAGTGGAAAATGTGCTATGCTTCAGATGTGGTGGGAAACCGCTAATACAAGATAAAAATAAGATTATACAAACAGAACAAAATGTTATATAATATGGAAAAAAGGATTTGTATAAGATAAATGTATTAATTTTAATGTTTTGAAAAATAAAAAATTTCTTTACAAAAAAAAAAAGAAAATTAGATATATTGATGACATAATGTAGCCCCCCCCGGGGGGGGGTAGCAAAAGTCATACAATTCAGACATGATTACCCAAAAAGCTAAACAGATGGCAGTGTCAGTATTAGAGACACATAAACAGTGAACTGTCAAGGAGCTGTCAGTGAGATCACTGCAGACATGTTGGTACCAAGTCATATGACTATTCTGGTCAGAACTGGACAAGGCAGGTGCAGTCTTGTATAGAGGTATGACTTGGGGAATGACTCAGCATGGACCTGATTGGCCACTGAGTACAGTGAAATGTATATATTTGATATATGTTGTATAGTTCTTCCCTTCTCTTCTGTATTGGTGGCTGGCGAAGCACTTTGATCCTCAGCGCAATATTTGTAAATAAATGTACATAAACTGTACATAGCTTTGTCTCATATTTTTGGAGTCTTCAACCTCTGCTACAGTGCTGTTTGGCACAGCTCACACACACACCAACAGGCAGAAGGTGATTCCTCCATCCCCAGAGTGTATATAATCATTGGTTAGTTCCTGCAGTGGCTAGGAGAAAGAGCCAAGCAGGAAATGCAATCACAAATGACAAAGCAGTACTAGTCCTTTAGTAGTTCCTTTAAAGCTAGAAATTGGCAGCAGCCCATAAAGAACAGAAAAGGAAGCAGAGAAATAGAGGGAGCCAGGCTGGACAGAGGATCCAGGAAGGCTGAGTAGCTTTTTCTCTCCCATTTGTGCAAAAACTTAAGCTTGTGAGAGCTGATATGCCAACACTCTTCAGCATCTAATTCCTACCACAATAGCTTAAACAAAGAGACAGAACAGGTAGAACTTTGAATATATACAATACATAGTTTCAGCTAAAGATCTGGGGTGTACACATGCACACCCCAGAGGGAAGCACAGTTAGGGTTCCCACATGAGCTACACTGAACCATGGGTCTGACTTCTTTGTAAGTTGTTTCACAGCACAGACTCAATTTCTGATCAACAAGAGAGGTATTACTGCTGAATACAGAAAACAGGTTTATTAAATACATCTGAAGGCAGTTTTATAAAGAGATACATGCTTGTATTAATTCATTACCTCTAGTAAACAGATTTTGCAGGGATTTGTGTTGCTTAAAAACTTGCAAGCCTTTTTGACTAGACTGGACAGAGGAACAAGAAAAATGCATATAGCCCATAAGAAGATAACGTCTCTCAACTCTTTCAGCTCTCTTAAAAATTTCTGTCTGAAATTTGCATTTATAAATGAACAATACCACAGAAGCAGGAAATCATATTATGTTGGAATATTTTGCATAGTATTTGTTTTGAAGAGCTTAACTGCATTCTATTAGTCTCAAACATGTTGCAATATGTGGAACACTTCTGGTTTACTCACTAAGCATTTCTTGGTTAAAAATAAAACACCTTATAACCATCCTTTCTATACAACTTAGCCTATCGGCTTCTCTTTCACAGCTATCAATCTTTTTGTCACTTGCTGTTAAAAATTAAAAGTTTTGCTGATCAGTATCTACACTGTATTTGCACTGTGTCATGCAAGACAAGGAAGCTGGGGTGGAGATGAGTTGACCATTTTCTAACAATGATTCCACCCTTTCAAGTCTACTGAAATCAACTGGGTTATAAGGGTATAAGGATATAACTGTGCTTCAAGAGAATGAACATTCTGATCTACTCCTTAGATTCATTTCAAGAAACTTCTCATTGGATGGCCCTTAATCTAAAGAGATAATCACTGACTTATTCATGACACTTGTTTTCCACTGTTCTCTCTGTGTGGGTATAGTCACTATTTCATGGCCCCACAACTAAACCAAAAGACGGCTGCAACACAGCTACAGTTTAGAGTTGATCAGCCCATTCAGTGAAGTGTCTCTACTGAACTGCTGCAAACCACAGGTGGGAATCTCCCATGCAAGGGGGGGGGGGGGAGAAAAGAAAAACCATTTGTGTCAGTATGAAACTAGCACATCAAGACTTTTTCTCTAAGAATGTATTAAATAAACTTAATTTTTTAAAAATAACTTTTCTCTGATGTGCTGGTTTTTTACATGCAGGAAATTTTGCTCATGAGAGTGCATTAACACGGTATGAAAACAGGAAGGGTCTTACTTCAGAACTTGCAGAAGATCGTGCTGCAAAACCCTTCCTCCCAAACCCACCAACATGAGTTAAGCAAACCCACTTGCTTTGTCTGATTCAAGAACTGCTGTGTTAATTAAGAGAAGAAATCTGAGAATTGTCATACTCACAGCAGGTTAGGATTGGGAATGGGGCTGTCCTTACAATTCTGGAACCATCACTTTTTATTTGTAAACCAAAACAGGCTGCTGGAAGCAAGCAGCAGTTGGATAGGCGGGTGGGTAGGCAGCGGGCCTCTCTATAAGGTTGCACAGCTTTTCCTGAATCTTTTTGGCTGTGATCACACACACTAAATAACGTGCTTTCAATCCGCTTTCAGTGTTCCTTCCAACTGGATTTCACTATGTGAACTAGCAAAATCTAGTTGGAAAGTGCATTGAAAGTGGATTGAAAGTGCATTATTTAGTGTGTGTGACTACAGCCTCTATGTTATAAAATCCTCTTTAAGTAAGGGGGGGGGGAGACACAATGTCAAATACTACTACTACTAAGAATAATGAGCTGCATAATTTATAATGTTCCCATCTTTAAAAATAGCTTGAGAAATAGCTCCTCTATGAGCTATACTGATGGGAAAAGACGAGTAGATCTGCTTTGCTCCACTTCAAGATTATAGCAGTTCTGGACTGTGACACAAATCCTGAAGTCAAATGCTATGTATGGGAGATTATAGCAGTTCTGGACTGTGACACAAATCCTGAAGTCAAATGCTATGTATGGGAGTATGACCTGCAAGACATTTTTGGAGGATGAGGCAAAGAGCAAGATGCCACAATGACAGGATACCAGTAAAATTACTCCAGTTTGGCTGACTCATGATTCTCTGCGGCTTACTTTGCATAATATCTGATAAGAAAGAGAGTAAAAGACCAAAGAAAGAGATTAAAACTCTCAGAACCACTATTTTATTTAAAGCATTTAAATTGTGTATCTTTTTTCTTACAAACAAGATAATGTTAGGCTATGTAAGCTACACACCCTCAACCTTTAGCATCACTCCTTTCACCAACCTCTTTCAAAATGTCTTACAGCTCCGAACTCAAGTTGCAATCCCAAAAACTCTTTCCTAGGTATAAGCAACATTTAATAAAATGGAATTTACTTTCAAACAGACCTCTTTAGAATTGCTGCCATATTGACTTTGACTTCCATGACTTTAATAATCCTTTACTTAAATGTAAGTTTATCCCTTTCCCCTCATCTCTCCCTACCACTGAATGTCCTTCCACAGACAGTCGACTTCTACTACATTCAGGTACATCTTTATGATACATATATCCATCCTGTCTTTTCCCACTTGACCATCTTTGCTCCCTCTTCCTCCCTAATGCATCTCAACTTTATTTTGCAAGACTGTGTGGGAAAGGCAAAGTTTGTTTGCAGTTTTGCACAGTACTTAGTTGTTTTAGATGTAAGAAGAAGACTGCATTAATTATCTTTTGACATTTCCAGGACTTGTTCTTTAAAACAAGATTTTTGCATCTCCTTGTGATTTCTCTCTAGAAGTTATGCCATCATGTGTCAGGAAGTTATTGACTAACAGGAAATGTGCTCTTAAGAGTTTCATGTTCTTCACCTCACTTCCTCCCCCACCCCATTTGCTTGGGAAAGTCCTTCTCTTCATACCTAAAAAGAAATAAATAAATAAATAAATAAAGTTCAATACTATCCCTCACCAAGCAGGCTTCGTATGTTTTTTCCCTTAAAAACAGCACCTAATTCTTTCTAGCTTGCCAGTTACTATGGTACTTTTTCTACAGTACAGTTACTATGGTACTTTTTCCACGGCAGTTACTATGGTACTTTTTCCAGTTACTATGGTACTTCTTCCAGTTACTATGGTACTATTATTTTTTCACTCCTGTTTCTGAAGATGATTATTGTGTAGGTTGCACTGAACTAGAAATCCTTTGTGTAAAAAAAGTTTAATTGTTCAAACAGAATTACACTTTTTCTTCTTGACAGCACTTTTGATTTAACCCACCTCATGCATCAGTCAGGCCGATTCCGCACAAGGGCTTTGCTTCCCTTTCCTCCCGGGTTTAATTGGTCCGAATCAGTGTGCGCGTTTCCACAGTACATGAATCTGACCCGGGCTGATGCCGGTTTTTCATTTCCGCATCTGTCCTTGCCCCGAATCTTGAGCCCCCGCCCGTCTCCCCCTTTTTTTTAATGTAGGTGGAGTTGCGTTATGACGTCGTGATGCAACAAAGCCATGATTGGCCGTCTGAGCTTCCAAGCCCATGAAAATCATTTGTGTAAGAAAAAAAAAGCTTGCACCAGAGTTGGAGGAGAAATGGAGGGTGGGAAAGGGATGGGAAATGGAGAGGGAACATGCAACACAACACATGTAACCCCTGCAAAAATTGTGTCCACACCACCTGCAATACTTTGGCCCTGCAAAAAATATTAACCTAAGAAGATTGGACCACGAGGTCCAATTCTATGGGCCCCCAAACAGATTGTCCCATTTCCTCCATTGTTCTCTATGGAGGGAAAAAATGTTAACTTTTTTCCTACCATAGAGAACAATGGAGGGAATGGGGGGCAACCTGTTTGTGGGCCTGTAGAATTGGACCCCCTGGTCCAATCTTCTTGAAACTTGGTGGGTATTTCGAGGAGAGGCCCCAGCAGCTACCCTGCAAGTTTGGAGCCTCTCCCTCCAACCCCCTCCCCTCCAGTAGCTTTTAAAGTTGCTGCCGAATTTTGGCAGCAATTCGGCGGCGAGCTGAATCAGATTAGAGAATCTGATTCAGCCCGTGGCTGCCCTACTGGCCAGTCCTGAGCTGGCGGAGCTTTGCTCTGCCTCGCTCCAGCCCCAATGGATCCCCGCATATTTTTATAGTGGCATGACTCAGGAACAACTTTTGTGCAACAAAAGATGCAACACAGAAATGTGCAGACATCAACAACAAAAGTACATTTTTAAAAAGACATTTAAATGCCAGTCAACGGTGGATCAATGTCATGTTGTGCTGTTATAACGCAACAAAGCGGAGAACAAAAAAAAACCCTGCTCGCATTAGGGCGGGGAAGGGGAGGGAAAGGTGAGAAAAAGAAGCAGAGGGGCTTTAAAAGGGTGGAGCAAGAAACCCCGATTTCGGAGTTCCCCACCTGAATGCCCCGACTTCACTTCCATGGCAAAAAAAACCCCCTGAAAATCCCAGAAACGGAAGATCTGGGGAAAACAATGATTACATTCGGGCCAACTGCAGACCCGGAGCAACAAGTGTGGAACTGTTGCTCTGCCCCGGATTTTATCGGGGAGTGAAGCCAGGGCAACAACTAGTGCGGAATCAGCCTCATATTACTAAATAACCAAGACAAAGTGCAAAGAAATATCTGGCACTGTGGCTGTCTGATTCTACAGACTGACATGCTGCAAGAGATAGATGCACATATTTAGCACACTTTGTTGCCTAATTCAGTGTATCTCTTCAAAATATGACTACCAGTGTCCAGACCAGATATAGGTCAGGTTGGCAGACAGTTCTGTTCTAGAAAGAGATAGTCTTCACATATCTCATGACTAAGCCCTGGAATAAATAAGACATATTCTGGGACTTAGTGCAAAAGAACACATTTAGAAATATGATACTGCCCATATTAAACTCTGCCTCTTCAGACTGCAAGAAAGAGATCATATGTTTGACTTTGGTAATATCTTTCCAGACATAGTAAGCTAGATGATAGAGGAAAACTGGCTAGAATGTTTCTCTCTCTTTCTCTGGCTTTCAGACTTTCCACATGCACAGTTTTTGCAGACTTTCTAAAAACACGGTGAGACCCAGGAAAGGTGCTGGTGGGCATCATATTACCCACATACATCATGTTGGGGACACCTGCCCTACAGCATGCCTAACATTTTTAATACCCCCACACTTCCATCATTTGGCAGTACTTCAACAGTTTATAACAAAAGAACCATGAACTCTTTCCCCATTTAAACAAACAGACAGACAGACAGACAAACAAGCCAGGCCAGGCCAGGCCAAACCAGGTCATATAGAGACAATGCCTATTCATTATAGGAAATCAGGAAAGTAGCTGTAAAAAGTTGCCCTTAAAACACAGATATGTTCTGCTAGCAGTGGTACTTTCCTCTCTGATGCAAGGAAGAGACTCCTTATGAGGAAAACACTTCTGTTAGTAGAATGTAAGGCTGAAGACAGACTGGCAATCTGGAGCGGGAGAGCTCCGCTTGTGAAGCAGGGGAAGGGAGCCCGTTCAAACAGCCACAGCTGTTCCCTGGCTCCCTTCCGTACTTATCCGCTTCCATGCCGCTTCCCTGCTGCTTCAGAAGGACACCAGGAGAAAGTGGTGTCCAGGGGCCGTCTGCCGCTTGTTTTCCACTTTCCGGCAGTGTGAACTGGAAGAAGGTGGGATTCAAGTGGAGGCGGCAGTGTGAACATGCCATTTTGCCAATGTGCGCATGAGCGCTCATGTGCACATTGCCGAAACAGCCCTGCCACGAGCTGCGGAGGCCGGCCCACCCAGGGCCGCTCCGCAGCAGTCTGAACACTCCGGTCCGGTATGCTAATAGAGGAGTCTGGCCAGTGTGAACGGCCAGCCCCGGAGCAGTTTTCCCCCACAACTTTTGGCCCCGCTTTCCTCCCGCTCTACATTGCCAGTCTGTCTTCAGCCTAAGATTTGTCAGAAGTGTTTATATACGAAATGCAGAAAAGGAAACAGCAGAGCAATGTTTTCAAACTGCTGTCAATGTCACAATCTCACCTCCAGTCATGTTGAAACTGACCTGATCCAGAATACAGTTGAGATACTACTTGGATTCCAAAGGATCTCTCATCACTGAGGCCAGTGAGTTTCTACTAGGTTAAACCAACCTGATTAGCTTTAACTGAGATGTGGATGCAAACAATTAATTGCAATAAAATTGGCTTCCCAGTTAGTTGTACTTGGTCCTAATGTCTTATGATAAAGAGCCTAAGAAGCTATTTCAGCCTTTTCCTTTAAACAGATGTTAATGTATCTTGAAAAGGGAGAAGAATGGTCTTCAGAGGGTTAGGACAGTGAGAAAGGAGGTATGAGTGCTAGAAAGATAGGGGAAGGTGGCATGGGTGCTGGGAGGAAAGGGCAGACAGGACAATGAGTGAAAGAAAATTCATACAACTCATGTTCACAGCAGCCTCCTGAGCTAGAAATCCAGATTCAGAAATGATCAGTCTTGCAAAGCAGACGCATGGATTTTCTGACACCAACAAAAACCACAGTTTGAACCCTTCTAAAAAGTTCAGCTTTACATCCCTTCCAAAAGCACAGAACAGTCAGAGACTTTGCTGGCATGGTATTAATTAGGGAGAGACAGCTTTGCAGCTATGAGAGTCCCAGAACATGAAGGGTTTGATAGGTCAAAACTGAACACAGAATGAAACAGGCAACCACTGCAAACCTTGTGTTTGGCCAGCAGGGAAAACCCCACCCCCGAACAGACACAAGGACATCACCCAGAAGAGATGTCATCATGTCACCAACATTTGGGGGGGTGATGCTCTAGTTTTTAGGCAAACTCTATGGTTTTGAAGGCAAAAAAACAGGGTTTTGCCCCAGCACAAGAGTATCATCCCCCCACACACCAGAGAAGATCCCAGAAAGGACCCGAGAGCCCCCTCTGGCTGCCAGGAAGGACCAGCCGCTCACTTGCAAAATACTTGCCCAGGCTTGTTGCTGACTTGTATCCATTTTGTTTCATTTTAGGCCAGGCAGTGCCCTGCACATATGATTTAAAGAAGGGCATTTATGTCTCTCTCTGACTGCTAAACTGTCCCTCTGCAGGAGGAGAGGTCTGACTGCTAGCAGGGGTAGAGGGACTACTCATTAAATGTGCCGATGACACCAAACTGGAAAACAGAGATAGAATTCAAGGAGAACACACTGGAAAAGAAAGTAGATGTGAACAAGAGCCTGTAGCTCTAGTGGAGCATTTCAGGGTCACACCCATCAGTTGTGAGCCACGCCAACCCCCATGCCCCTGCGCCATGCACCATCACCCATGCCCCTGCCCCATGCCTCACCACTCCCACCCAAAAGGTCAGCTTGTGCAGGAGTGCCAGCTATGCTTGTTTGCCTTTCTACAGGGCAGGGCAGTGAGCAAGCTGAGCAGGCGAGTGAGGATCAGGTAGGTAGGAAGGCCTTTCTGCAGTGTGCCTGCGTTGAGCAGTCATGTGACATGGTCATGTGACCCAGCCATCACAGATCACATGACACCAGGAGCACTGCAGAGAGGAAGAAGCCACTCAGGCACAAAGCTCATTTTATGTAGCACCATACCATAGTGTGCATTACATCTGAAAACTATCCCACACTATCTCTCTCCTGAAGAATTTATTGTCGAGGCCAGGGGTGTCAAACATGCGGCCCACAGGCCGGATCAAGCCCCCAGAGGGCTTCTATCTGGCTGATTTTACACCTCCCCTCTAAAGTAGTTTGACTGCTGTCTTTTCCTGTGCTGATTTCACAGTGGTGTGAAATTTCACTCCAGGGGGTTTAAGTGCACTAAGAAACCACAATTGTTTAAAGCAGAATAAAGCGGTTTAATATTAGCTTGACCACAGGAGGGCAATTAGTAGATATGGACATTTCAGTGGCAGCACAGTTTCACACCGCACAGAGGTATGGGCAGGTTTTTTTGGAACTAGAATGATTCCAGTGGGAAAGTCAGATGTAAAATCAGCCTATAAGGCCCACAGTGGAACTGGCTGTCTCCTTCTTCTTCCAGTTCTGTTGCAGCTGCATCGTAGCTTGCTTTGCCAGACTCAATCACTCAGGAGAGGTAGATAGGCACGCTTCTGTTCCCTGTACTGGCTGAGGCTCCTCCCCCTCCCTCTTCCAGGGGGAGAGAGGAAACAAGCCAGAGCTTGCTTTCTGGCCAGGCTGCCTCAACTGCACAGGAGAGAAAGGCAAACCTTTCTTCCCTTCCATTGGCTAAGGCTCCTCCCCAAAGGGAAGGAGGGAGAGCTTGCTTTGCTTGGCTGCCTCAATTGCACGGGAGAAATACAAAGCAATTTTAAGACCAACGAAGTTTTATCCAAGGTATGCGCTCTCGTGTGTGGTTTGTTACAGTGGTTTGTTACAGTGGTTTGCTACAGTGTGTGTGGTTTGTTGGGTTTGTTATGCTGTGGCTCTCCTGGGTGCAACTGGGTTCCCTCTCCCTTTTCACTGCATTCATGCCCTCATGATCCAGTCTTGCTCAGTAGGAAAGCAATGTGAACTATTTAGATGAGGAACAACAACAAGCCAGTGAGGTGGATTAGGCTGAGAGTGTGTGTCCAAACCAAGTTCACCCAGCACATTTCCTTTGGGGATTTTGAACTTAGACTTCCCAGATAGTAGGCTGATACTGACTACTGAGGAAGACTATAGTTTTGTAGACGAACACATAGCCCTCAGTCTGTATCATGGTGTCTTTTCAGCATATGAAGCAATTTATGTACAAAAGTTCATAATGCCCAGCCATTTCATGTTTTCCCCTGGATCCTAGGCTCAGAACTCTGAGCATGAGATTTCTGTAGTGAATGTCAATAAATCAAAAGTAGCTTTCCAGCTTACAGATGCGCATTTGAACAACAAACTCAAGATTACAACAGCACAGACATTTTGATGCAATAATTCAGAGCAAGTGGTGTCAGTCATTGCAAGAGTGCTAATGTTTTAAACATGTTTTTATTTTAAGTAAAAAAAAAACCTTTGTGTTTGTGTCCTTTATAAAGTTTATATCTCCTCTACCTGGCATTACATTTTATGACACGCATGGCCTGGCCCAACAAGGTCTCATTTATGTCAGATCTGGCCCTCATAACAAATGAGTTCGACACCCCTGGTCTAGGCTAATATATATAATATATAATATATTATAAAAATTATAAATCAAGAAGAAAGATTAAGAAAGTGGAACAGAAGATTAGGAACTATAATAAGAATATGTAAAATGATAGTGATTATTAGTGAATACTGGTTGATAAAATTTGATGGTTTCAAGTAATTCATAGTTCAGCTTAGTTTACTCTAGTGTATTTGTGTGTTCTCATCTTTGGGGTGAGTGAAGCTTGAGTAACTATGCGGTCAAGTTTAAGTACATGTATTTCCTCTTTAACTGGAGGGTAGTGAGGTGAAACCATGTGCAAAACCTGAAACCACTTGTGGAACACAGCTCTCAAGAAGAATATAAAGAAGAATTCTGTATTCCATTAAAAACAAGGGATAGTTAAAATTCAACAAATGTTTCTCCTATTACTTATTATTCCAGGGTGGCTTAGAACATTTTCTAAGACGTTACAGTTTAAATCCAAATTAACTGTATACATGTTTCCTGTTTTTCTACAGAAGAACTAGAAGCAGTGCACAGAGTCAAGGGCTTGCCCTTGTGGTTTCTCTCTACCACTAGTATTCAGAAGTACACTGCTTCTGAACATGGAGTTCCACTTGTCACCATGGCTAACAACCATGGATCTCTCTGAATGTCTAGTTCCTTTTCAAAGCCATCTAAAGCCCTGTGCAGATTACCTGCCCAAATGCTGACTCACTGTGAGGGAAGTGCCAGCAGGCATGAGTGCACTGGCCTTACCCTCTTGCCTCGTCAGCTGCATGATGTGAATCTATGGAGGAAGTGCCTGCACACATGCCCCTCTGCAACGCTGCATTCTGAATGTTGCTTTTCCTTGGGAGAATGAAGCAAAGAGAAAGTCACAGTTTGAGAAGCATGAAAAAGAAAGACCAAAGAAAACTGTACAGCAAGCGCTAATTATAATATATAAGTGTATTAACAGATTTCTTCAAGTGCACAATCTTCATATAAATATCATATAAATGGTATGCAATCTATAAAAATGAAGAGTATACAGTCCACAGGGTAGGTTAACGACGGTCTCCGGAATTCTATTTCGTTACTTCTGTAATTTCTTTGCCCATCTACCATCCTTTTTTTCTTCTTGAAGATGTCTTTGAAATAAACAGTAGAGAAATATGTGCCAGTGATTTCGTTCTGCTTGAGAACCAAGAATGTAAAATTGGAGACTTTTTGATATATGGTCCAGTTCGGATGAAGTTTCTTGCAAAACAAAGTAGAATTCCGGAGACCTTCATTAACCTACCCTGTAGACTGTATACTCTTCATTTTTATAGACCGCATACCATTTATATGATATTTATATGAACATTGTGCACTTTAAGACATCTGTTAATACACTTACATATTATAATTAGTGCTTGCTGTAGAGTTTTCTGTGGTCTTTCTTCTTCCTTGGGAGAGGACATGCACACAGGCACTTGTTCCACACATTCCTATCATTCAGATGACTCAGTGCTTGTGCAGAAGTCAGGCCATCACACTTGTGCCTGCTCTCCTTCTGTGCACAGTGAGTCAACATGCAGATGCATCGCCTGCACAGGCTTTAAGTCAGCAACCACTACTACATTCTGTGGAGATGAATTTCACAAGTTAATTATGCACTGTGGGAAGTGTTTTCGTTAGACTGTCCTAAATTTATCATCCATCAACTTCCCACAAATTCTAATATTATGAAAGAAGGAAAAGATGTCTCTCATTTACTTTCTTCATGCCATACATAATGTTAGAGACTCTTAATGCATGCTTCTCCCCCAAGTCTTTCCTTTAAACTTTAATACTTCTTACTCCTTAGCTGTTCTGTGTACAGAAGGTGCTTCAATCCCTTACCCATTTTTGTTACTATTTTCTAGCTTTTCTGTTGATTCCTGAAAAGGATGGACGCATCTTAGTCTGGGTGTCTCGGCTGTGACCATTTCACCTTGAGTGACTCTGCTAGGGGTTTAGCCTCTTGACAGAGTCTAGACCCCTTACAGTATTGCTCTCAGCTTCAATGGCACCCACAGACCACCTTAAGGTGTGCTTCCAGGAAGGGCTTTCTAGCTCTACATTATTGTTTTAGAGATACAGTGACCAGAACTGTATGTGGTATTCCAAACACGATTTTTAGCTCTACATTGTTGTTTTTAAGACACAGTGACCAGAACTGTACACAGTTTTCCAAATATGATTTACTCAAGGGAAGTACCATACAGGCCATTTTGTCTTCAATCCTTTCCCTAATAATACCTAGCATATAATTTACCTTTTTCATGGCCATTGCATAATGAATAAGCACTTTCATTGAGATTTTCATCCAGACCTCAATATCTTTTTCCTGGTCAGTCAGTTCAGGACCAGTCAGAGTATATGTAAAATTTGGATTTTTGCCCCAAAGTGTATCACTCTACATTTACTTACATTGATCCTCAGTTATCACATTAATGCAGTCACTCAGTTTGAAGGGATCATCTCAGAAGTTGCCTCAATTTACTTTTGTTTTCATCATCCTGAATAGTGTAGTTAGTGTCATCTGCAAACTGATCTCTGAGGAATCCTCAGCTTACATCCCTCCACTGCACACATGGCCCTTTACTTCTACTCTGTTTGTTGTTGTTTAACCAGTTACTAATCTATGCACATCATCATCTCCCATGACTGCCAAGTTTACCCAGGAGCCCTTGGTGAAAGATCACCAACTTTTGGAAGTAGGGATATAAAATTTTCTTCAAGAATTTTTTTCAAAAATTTATTTCAAGACTTTCCTGACATTAACCAGATTTTTAGAGTGAATTAAAGATCTGCATTTAAGAATAAGCTATCTCAAGATATACTGGTTCAATTCACTAACACGAAAACAGGAGACACAATACTAAATAACCAAAGGGAATCATCACTCAAGGTTGCGGGAAATGAAATGCAGATCTTTCAGGATTTATCAACAAGTGTGTTAAAAAAAAGGAAAGACTTTGACTTTTTGAGGCAGATTTTACAAAAGAATCAAATAAACTATAGTTGGAAAATAACCATTTGTAATAGAGGTATTTTCACCAAAAGATAGAAAAATAATTGCAGCAGAGGAACAAGCTAAGCAATTGGCCGAAGAACTGTAAGCGGAGGACTTACACAGAGGAACAGAAGGAGACTCTCCAAGTAATTCAAAACAATCTGCTAGTAGCTTAAAGCAACGTTCACAGACCAAAAACTCTGAAGAAGAAACATGCATAGAAAAGTATAAGCCAAACATGGCAACACTATCAAGGCAAAATGGATAAATTAAAAATAGTATCAATAAATATCAACTGACTGAATTCTTCAAAACGCATGAAAATCTTCAACCAACTGAAAAAAACAAACACTGCTATGTTATGCCTACAAGAAACTCATATAAAAAAGAAATACAAACATATTTTAAACAATAAACAATTAGGCAAAGCATATCTTGCTTCAGTACAAAATAAAAAGTGTGGAGTAGCTATTTACATAAACAACCCACAATTAGAATTTTAGAAGAATTAAGAGACTCAGATGGAAGATACCTAATTTTAAAAATGAGACTCCTGGAAAGCAAAATATGCACAATAGCATCAATATATGCACCAAATGAGGCTACAGTTAAATGTTTTGAGAATTTTTTCCAAACTATGCTAGATTTCCAAGATGAGGAAATAATGATTCTTGGAGATATGAATGGAATACTAGACCCAAAAAAAGACAGATCAAGAAATATTAAAGGTGGAAAATGACCTAAAATGTACTTCAATACATGGAAATGCTGGAATCAGACGACTGCTGGAGGACCAAACATCCAAAGGGCAGAGACTTTACCTTATTTTCAGAGAGACATCAAACATACTCAAGAATAGACATGTGTTGGATATCAAAAAGTTTGACAATGAATTTAGAAAAGGGATTCAACCAAAGATATTTGCAGACCATAATTCCATAGAAGTAGTCTTGCAACAGAATAGAGAATCAAGAAGATAGAGATTAAATGATATTATTTTACTACAAGATTATTGTAATTGAAAACAATAGAACCTGAAAACAAATTGAAATCAAATCAGCCAGTATCATAATGCCCTAGTATAAATACATGGTGCGGCCTCATTTGGAATACTGTGTACAGTTCTGGTTACCGCACCTCAAAAAAGATATTACAGCATTGGAGAAAATGCAGAAAAAGGGCAATTAAAATGATTAAAGGGATAGAACACTTTCCCTATGAAAAAAAGCTAAAGAGGTTAGGGCTCTTTAGCTTGGAGAAACAATGACTGAGGGGTGACATGATAAGAGGTTTACAAAATTACGCATGGGATAGAGGAGGTGGGGAAAGAGGAACTTTTTTCTCTTTCTCACAATACAAGGACTCCTGGGCATTCCATGAAATTAATTAGCAGTAGGTTTAGAACAAAAGGAAGTATTTCTTCACCCAAAGAGTAATTAACAGGTGAAAATCACTTGCACAGGAAGTGGTGGCAGCTACAAGCATAGACTGCTTCAAGAGGAGATTAGACAAAAATATGGAGCAGAGGTCTGGCTATTAGCCACAAGGTACAGATGGAACACCCTGTCTGGGTCAGTGATGCTCTGTATTCTTGGTGCTTGGGGGGCAACAGAGGGAGAGCTTCTGGAGTTCTGGCCCCACTAGTGGACCTCCTGATGGCACCTGGTTTTTGGCCACTGTGTGCCACAGAATGCTGGATTGGATGGGTCATTGGCCTAATCCAACATGGCTTCTCTTAAATTCTGATGTTCTTACAAAATAATTAAAACATAATATAAGGTATACCATAAAACCACAGCAAAAAACACAGGATAAAATTACCTAATGATCAATATGAACAGAAATGCGCAACAGATTTTTCAGCTACCCTCACCATTGACAAAATACAACAGCAATCAACCAAAGTGTTGACAGAATGCTGTCCCCAACTGGCCCAGGCAACTTGGAAACTGAACTGGCAAATACCAGCCTTAGCTTGACTTGCAATTAAAAATATAACAATAAAGTGAAATAATTTGACTATTGGCTGCATCTACAGTACTCTCTAATCTGCCTAAGGAGCCATGAGGCTGAAGTCGTTTCCCAGTTCCCTGTTTACAGTTTCTGGTTCCTCATCCCCCCAGACCAACAACGAACATTGAAAATTACACAGCTTTGCACGCCTCATTCCTGGAATGAGAGGGGAAATAGCGCAGAGCGGCGCCCAGCCTGCCTCATGCACCAAGCGCTCCAAAGACGAGGGGTCGATAATGAGCTCTACACCTTCACCACTTCTCAAAACTATCCACCCAAGCAAACTAGGTACTGCAAAAGCTCTGGACTTTGCACCACAGCACAACTTAAATGGCTCTGAACTTTCCCCTGGAAGGGAAACCTTCAGTATCACCTGTCGCGTCCAAATATCCACTTCCAGGCACTTTCTACCCTGTCGCCGCTCCAATTTGTCAGGAATACCCCACTATTTCCCCCCCGGGGTCGCCTCGAGGAAGAAGCACGAGGTACAGACGTTGGCCAGGGAAACGCGAAGCGCCCGCGCACGTCTCCACCTCCGCCGACTTTGTCCTTTCAGCAGGCGAAGAAGTCCCGCTCCAAACAATAACCGGGAGGGGCGGGGACTCCAACGAGGAGCGTGTCTCTGGCACTGACAGACATCCCTCTGTTCCAACCCTATGCTCGGAAGCTGGCAAGCACCTTCCCCGTTAGTCAGTCAGAGCGCCTGAGTTTACAGATCTGTCCAATCGCAGGCCAGGGCCTCTGGGGCCTTTCTCGCACGTTACTTCTCAGTGTGTGTCGCTGCGCCGTTGTCTGAAACGGATTGCTTCAGAGCATCACTGCAGGGCCCGTTTTGTTGGGTGTCTTTTAACGTGCGTCGCGGTGGGCCCGGGGGTGGTGGTGGAGACTTCGTGCACCCCTCTCCCTTTTTCCAGAGCCGACGCCATGTCCTCGCCGTCGTCTGGGGAGCAGTACGAGGAAGAAGAGGATGGCGCTTACGAGAGCCAGGCCAAGCGGCTGAAGCCCAGTGTCGCCGCGGAGGAGGGCGAGATCGAGTATGGGGCCGAGGAGAGCGAGAGCCACCGGGAAAAGGCCATCCCGCGCAGTGGGGGATTCTCCGGCGGGGTAAGGGGCTCCTCCGGCTTCTGTAGTCCCGGAACGCGCGTGCAGGGAGTCGGATCTTGTGCGTGCTTACTCGAGAGTAAGTCGGGCTGTTCGAGGCGGCTTCCTCGCGTCGGTGTGTGCGTAGGACCGAAGCGCTGGATACTTCGGGATCCCGCTTGGATTCTCTATCCCACCAAGAAGGAGCGCAGATACTTTGGTGTCTTTAGTTTCAGATCTTTATCTTTTTCTTCCTAAAGAAGCTGGTGATTCCACTGATCACTTTGGAATAGGGGGGGGGGGGGGGGTTATGTGCGAAAGGCGGTTGTTTCTTTCCAGGTTTTGTTTTTTGTTTGAACCAAAAGATGACTGGTGGGGGAGTGTGCATTTCTAATTCAGTTTCATACTTGCCCCCCCCCCCTCCTCGGTCGCATAAATCTCAGCTGCAATGTGTTTCTCACATGAAATTGGATCTTCACCCTCTCCCCTCCTCTAAAGGAAGTTGAAATGCGGATGGGAGTATTACAGCCCCTTCTCCTGTATGCCGTTTGTTATGCTCTTCCACAAGAGATAAGAGGGCTTTGTGCATAGGGTGTGGAGTAGGCTGCTGCCAGTGTTTATCCTTCCCATGAGAATAGCTGATTGCCACTATCCTTCCCCCCCCCCCACTGTAAAAGTAAAATATGAATTTGTTTAATGATGTTGGTGTGGGGGAGGGGAGAAGCTGTTCTGCTGTCTGTCATCCTTCGAAAGGAGTCCTGCAGTGTTTGAGATGGGAGTATTCGTCATCTCTTTGTGTGCGTCAGAGCCATAAACTGACCAAACTAGTAACTGGATAACAGGATGGCATATGAGCTCCCCCCACCTCCATCCCCCAGGATTGGGACAGTATTTCTTTGGAATGTTTTCTTGAAGATAATTGTAGGAAAGGTGTTCAGCGCAAGCTGTCATTCATCAGAGACAGTTGATTCAACCAGACAATGCACTGGATTAGTTCTTGTAGATTTTCCAGGCTGTATGGCTGTGGTCTTGGCATTGTAGTACCTGACATTTCACCAGCAGCAGTGACTGGCGTCCTCAGAATGACACAAGAGAGTACTCCATCTTTCTGTGTTATACCTCTGAGGATGCCTGTCACAGCTGCTGGCAAAACGTCAGGTACTACAATGCCAAGACTACGGCCATACATCATGGAAAATCTACAACAACTAATGAACTCCGGCCGTGAAAACCTTTGACAACATAATGCACTGGATTGCTCTTATTCTATGGTTTTGTGAACTGATCGATGGCTTCAGAAATCCTCCTTTGTGTAGGCATAGTCTAGGTGTATCATGAGTTCATCATCGTAGATCCTCCAGTGCTAAATAGGAGTCTTTCAAGAAACAATCTACATAAACAGGCTCTGAATAAAATGGTCTGTGGGTATGGTGCGGATTGTCATTAGATGGTGCCCAGCCTTATATTTCTTTGCTCAGATAACCAGGAGCTGTTGTCTGTGCCCTGAATAAGCCATGATCAAATGGATCTCACTCAGTGGCTGAGTATGGTTCTATTATGTAAATGCACATATGCAAAAGAAAAAGACTTTTCAGTGGAGGTACCTTCCTTCAAGAATCAATTTAGAAACTGGGCGAGCAGTTTGACTATTTAGCTTCCATAAAAGTTGTGTGAGACCTTCCTTTTAAGCAAGCTTTTAATCTATGAAGAGAGCGATGTAATGCTTTGGGGGATGTTTCTAAATTGTTGTGTGTGTAGTTTTTTTACTTCGTTGCTTGGGTCTAAATTGTATCTTTTATCATGAAGTAAGCTACCTTGAGTGCAAGGAAAGGTCAGATAAAATCCATAAATATGTGGAGCTGATAGTTAACTTCAAACTACAAATTAAGCTGTTTACTGAAGCTTTGCTACTATTAAACTGTAATTGACAGTTTATGTATGCATGTATTTTAATTCTTCATCTCTTCTATATTCCTACAATTACAATAAGGCTTCGGACTTCTGTTATGTACATTTATGATGAATGTTAATGTACATTATGATGAAGGATATTGCATAGAAAAATAATAATCTCATCATTGTTTCAAAATCAGATGTAGTCTTGCATATCTCATTTAAGGCTGTGAGTTTAAACAGTTGACCTGTGTATTTAGATTAGCGATTCTCTGTTATGGAAGCAATACTGTAGATCCGGAGCCCCACAGCTATTATGATGCAGTATTTCATTGAAAGGTATGCCTCTCATTACTTTATGTAATGTTGATTGCTTGGATTACAGTGGCAGACTATAGGGGAATTTGGAAACAGATAAAAAGGAAAGGTACAAAAGTTTTTATTTTATCAGTAATTTATTTCAGTTAAATCACCAGGTTTTATGTTGAAGAACTAAGTTCCAATTATTTGTCTGTAGATGCTGCCCTGCTCAGAGCAATAGTGAATATAAAGTTATTTGCTGCTAGCTCTGTACCTCTGCACATATCAGTCATCCTATGTACCCTTTACACTTCTGTTTCTAGATTTGTGAACTGAAAGTTATGAGTGGATGGTTTTTCATTATCTGTTACACACAGGGGGAAAGAATACTCTGGTTATCTTTTGCACAGTGTAGTAGGGGCTACATTTGCAGTCAAAATGCATTCATAGTAAGAGTTATAGGCATGCCTAATTATACATTAGCATAGTTGATAAATAATTTGTCATTACTGTTCTATCAAGCAATAGATACACAGTAGTTACTTTTTTGTGTGCATGTGGGTTTAAATGTCCCCCTCACCATATACACTATTTGAAGGGAATTCATTTTCAGTGCTAGAAGAATACAGCCATCCCTTTACCCTTTTTGATACCCTAGTGAAAGTTGTACGAAGGTAGCTGCACAAGTCTCAGGGATACTTGTTGAATAACATGTATAACATCCTTATGACAGTCAACATAAATATAGCCCAACCATGTATTCCTGTGTCATTGTTTGCCCTTTAAAATCTTCCCATTTTTTAATTCTTTAGAGCCTCAGCCTGTCATACAGTGAAGAGTGCTCATGCAGTCCTTCAAAATAGCAGTGAACACAGGCAAGGCTGCCAGAAATAATAGACAATCGTTTTATTAACATTTTCTTAACTGTAGGTTGCTGAGGTTTGGGGGAGCTCTGCCTTTTCCTGCCTTCGGGGAGCTCTGCCTTTTCTCTTCTGATGGTTTAAAATACAAAAGGCTGCAGCCTCTCTATCCTGGCATCAAGCCTTTCCTCTCCTCCTTCCATGTTACAGAGGAGAACTATTATGCCGTTGTCACTGGCTTTTCATGAGCACAACTTTAGTTCCAAGAGTCAGTTAAGGGCTATGCAAGATAACTTGCAAGATAACTATGTATGCAATACTCATAGCCCAAAGTAGCAAATATATTTATACTTGGAACATTTAAGGTGTTAATTAGAATTTGGTGAGGGAAAGTTTGAGAGATTTGTTGTTTTTATAGCCTGTAATATTTTATTTGATGTATTAAGATCTGTAAAGTTAAAAGTTTAACGCTTGCTCTTGCTAGGATGCTGGTGGAAGTCATCACAAAGTTTCAGTTTCTCCTGTTGTCCATGTCCGAGGACTCTGTGAATCAGTTGTGGAAGCAGACCTTGTAGAGGCTCTTGAAAAATTTGGAACCATATGGTATGTTTAGTTTGTCTTGGGGGATTCACAGCTAACTTTTAGAGAGAATTGTATGCTTTTGCTAAGTATAAGTACTACTAATCTCAGCATCACATTTGCTGAATTATTTAACTTGTAACATGAGAAACAGCCTTTGTTCTGTCATTTTAATGACTCATTGATATTTAAATTGTGGTTATAATTACTGAATCAGGATGGACATTCAGAATCAAAATAGCTTTTTGTGAGTTTGCAGTAAAAATCTAAAGTCAGATCTTTAAGTAAAACTTTAAACTATGTATTTGTGAAACCGTGGTCCCAAAAGATCTACCACATTATATTTTGTCTTGTCCTTTGTATATAGAACCCAGAAATTTTGCTGAAATTTTATAGGGTATACATTCTTTTCCTGTGGTGGAGAAACTAATTTCCCTTCATTCCAATTCCAATTGGTATATTTCTTACAGAATAGCACAATTCATCTTAGTAGCCAAGAAAATTCAGGTTAGAGCTGTGTCTAAAGGCTGAACTATTTTAATTGTATATAGTGAAAGTGTTTACAAGTTTTAAATATGTTTTTAAGAGGTTTTTAAAAAAATTGCCACCAAGTCTAGCTGACTTGTGGTGACCCCTAGAGGGGCTTGAAGGCAAGGGACATTCAGAGGTGGCTTGCCATTCCCTGTGTCTTTGTCATGACCCTGGTATTCCTTGGAGGTCTCCCTTCCAAATACTAGCCAGGGCCGGCCCTGCTTAGCTTCTGAGATCTGACAAGATTGGGCTTGCCTGCATTATTCAGATCAGGGCCTTTTAAGAGTTTTAAATATTATAATGTTTTTGCCATAGCTGTTTATGTCCCTTTTGTGTGTCCTAATTGCAATGACCTTTGGCTTTATACAATAAACAGGATGCTTAAAACTTTTTTTTTTGGTATACAATTTGAAGTAAATTATGTTAACTTGTTTGTTTTGTAGTTATGTGATGATGATGCCATTTAAGCGCCAGGCTTTAGTGGAATTTGAGACTATTGAAAGTGCCAAGAAGTGTGTGATATTTGCAGCAGATGAACAAGTATATATAGCTGGACAACAAGCATTTTTCAATTATTCGACAAGCAAAAGAATCACTCGTCCAGGAAACACAGATGACCCCTCTGGTGGAAACAAAGTTCTGCTCTTATCGGTTCAGAATCCTCTATATCCAATTACCGTGGTATGCCTTATAACTTTCTTATGTAAACATCCTCTTACATTTTCGTGTTCTCCCTTTGGTGCAGAGTTGGCAGCCCAGATGCAGCTGACAGAAAGCACTCTTGGATGCCATGCCACCTCCTTTTTAAATGGCAAGGCTGGGTGCATGAGCAGTCCCAAGTTCTTTAACTACTCTATTCTGTCCAAAATGGGAGGGTCTGATCCTTCCAAAGCATCAGCCTTCCATCTTGTCTGGATTCTGCTTCACCTTGTTCTTTCTTAGCCACTTGACTAATTGAACTGCTAGGGTTTGCATTTCTTTGCCTATGCATAATATGCTCTCTTTCAAATAATCCAGTTACAGGTTAAATAATATTTTTTTTGTGGTAGTGCATTTTACTTGATGACCAATTGCTGAATTTTTTTTTTTGCATTTTGTGTGTGTTTGTGAGCTTGCCTGAAAGTCACTGGGAGCCTGGTTGTTTTTCAGAGAGATGGCGTGATTTAGCCTGCCTCTGCATCCCACCTTTGGTATTCCTTGGAGGTCACCCTTCCAAGTACTTGCCAGAGTTGGCCCTGCTTAGCTTCCAAGATCTGACAAGTCAGGACATTTGCTGAATCTTTTTGAAGACTTTAAAGGAATGTTTCAAATACTTTAATACTTCAAATATTTTTTTCTTCTTCTTCTATAGGATGTCTTGTATACAGTGTGCAATCCTGTTGGGAAGGTACAGCGTATTGTCATATTCAAGAGGAATGGAATACAAGCCATGGTTGAATATCCTTTCTAAAACTTTAAATTTTCTGTGGTGTTAATTACTGATGATTCATGTTATAGGGCCAGTGATCCCCAATCTGGCACTTGTGGCATTATGGTGCCAACCAGTGTATTTCCTGAAGTCCACTTATTTCTTCTAAAACACCTCTTCCCCAAAGCAAAGACTGGTTTAAGTGAAAAATCCTTAATGCAACCTATGTTTGAATCAGTTTTGTGTGCCCAGAAGGCAAAAGCAGCACTCAATGGAGCAGACATATATGCAGGATGTTGCACACTAAAAATCGAATATGCACGGGTAACATTCATACTATTTTAAATTCTTATGCTCTTTTGGCTGGGAGAGCAGAAACACTGGTTAAAACTCTTGTCTGTTTATTTCAACAGCCAACTCGACTTAATGTCATTCGAAATGACAATGACAGCTGGGACTACACTAAACCATACCTGGGTAGACGAGGTAAGTGTGTTAGTAATGGTTCTGCGTGTGTGTGCTTAACCATATATAAAACATGCAGTTAGCTTGTCTAATGCATTAGTCATTTCGAGCCAAGTATTACTGGTGATGTTCTGCTGTAAAACCTTATCTTGTAATCCTGGAAAATAATAACTCTCCTCAATAACTCAATAGTGCCCCCTGTTGGTCATATTGAGCTATTTAGTTCAAGAAGGAGCCCACACATGCAAGCATGTTTGCAGTACAAGGACTTGCATTTCTCCAAGCAGCTCTCACTCTTTGGAGGAGAGGACCCTGATGCAGATTATTCCTTACAAACTACAAACTTGCACACTGCTTCTCCATGGAAAGGATTGTTCCCCATATGTTGGACAAGGCATTAAGAAGGATAGAGGACTCCAGCAGGCTGACTCTACACTTCATCATGCACCACATCGGCATCATCAAAAGGCCCTCTGAAAAATCTCAGACTTGCAACTCACCTTGACTGCATACTGCATGCACCATCACCACAAGCATATCAAGGAGGACACTCACACTTCTTCTTGTTTGCATGGTATGAACGCCATGGTAGACTGTAGCCATTTTAATGCAGCTTGCATGTGTTTCCACACCTATGTCCCTTTAAAATTACAGCTGTAGAATGAAACTCCATTAAATGGAAGATCTGAATGCTTGTTTCTCTCCTGTCAATTGTTGTAATTTTCTTTTCTGTATGTAAGAGAAAACTGGCTAGGTTTTCCAGTGTAAATGTTGTTTTATAGTTAACAGAAATAATGCATTTTTTTCAAAATTACTGGAATTCAGTAGCACCCTGTCAAACACATCCCCTCAAGTATTAATATCTGACATAAGGTATAATGTGTCTTCATATTTCTTTACCACAAGACCTAGTTGGAACGTTACTTTCAGCAGTAAAACCATTGCATGAAACTGTAACACGTAACTGCTGTGTAGTTTGATTTCTGTAAATATTCTCTGTAATTAAATGACTTGTGTATAATTGCTGTAATGTACCTTTTGAAAATCTAGGCATTTATAACATGGAGTTGGGAACTTACCTTATCAAGGTAGAGTATCTTTTAAGTCTTAAAAGTGAAAGTGAAGGCTTCAACTTGCCTTTTAACTCTTGCCAAAAAGTTGGCTTTTATCAGTTAGTGCCCTGGCTTCTGAAATGTCTTAATAAAAATTAGCCCTTGGACATGCAGAATCAAGTTTTTGTAAAAAGTTAACAAGGGGCTGCATTATTGGTTAGCAGATTGTCCAACTTCAGCACTTGTATTAAAGCTCAAATTTTGTTTCCAAGCTCATTCTATACTTGAAACTGAAAAGGTAGAGAGGGTTACTTTAAGTGACTCACTTGTTCATAATATTAAGCAATTGGCTGACAGTTTATTTATGGACTATGTATTGTCCCAATAAGTAAAGCCATGGGAAATGAGAAATTGTTTGGGCATGCCCAGTGGACTTTTTGGCCAAACAGACCACATGGCAACCTGCTGTTGAAACTGTCCTAATTTCTGAAGGGTTTTGTCATGCAGCATTGAGGGTTTTGACCTGAGAAACACAAGTCTACGGATTTCTTGGGTATGTGGAACTAACTTTACGTTCTTTGGATCAAGCCCTTTCTTTTTTATTTGACTTGATGGATACAATTTGCAGAAAAGGGTAGCTACTATTTTTCTTGATATTTTTTCTTTCTTTGTAACTTTTTCCTGGTTCAGGAAACTATGAATAGGAGCATGCACAGTTTTCTCTAAATACTGCCGTTCATGTCTTGGGAAACTGCTGCCTATAGAAATTCTAATGAAGCTACACAGGCCATGGTTGAAGTATTTCCTTTTTGTGAGCAGCATACTAAGTGACAATGTTTCTTCTACTGGCGTGGAATACTAGAGATGTAAGAGAAGCCAGAGGACTGAAAATGCTTGCTTTTAAAGTGTGCTTCCTGGCATTCCAACAGAAGTGGCCTACACAAAAGTGGCCTTGTCATAGGCTAATTAACATGCATCTTTCAAGCTATTCCTTCTTTTCTCTCAAATAGCTTGTAAGGTTCTAGCTTTACCAAGAAAGCTTTGTCAAAGAGGCTTTTACTTGACTTTCTTTACTTGAGCTCATTGCTTAATTGGCAACAGGAGTCAATCTGGCTGTATAGGTTCATTTTCAATTTCATTTGCATCCTGTCCTTTCCCCCAAAGTGCTCAAAGTGGCTCTTTGGCCTCACAGCAATTTTGAGGTAGGTTAGGATGAGGGAGTGATTTTTCCCAAATCACCTTCAGAGCTGCTGCTGTTTGAATTTCCTTCTCCCAAACCAGTCTAACCAATGCATGCTATTCAAAAGTGCAAGTCTAAGAGAAATATGTTAGCCTCTAATTTATTTTTCAAAACATACAGTTTCTGCAGTCTTTCACGTAAATAGACTATTATTCATGAAATCCTTCACACACAAAGGCTTTTCTGTAATGGGGAAATAGGGTTCTTAAAGTAAACCTTTTTAAAGGCAGTTTTTATTCCAGTAAAAAGCCCCATCAGAAATAAATTTTACGAAAATCGGTGATCTGCTTCCTAGGTAAATGTTTAGGATTGGATACTAAAATCTTTCCCTCTCTTCATTTCCCCCAAATGTGAATAAAATTATAAGAGCACTTGTCCCTTAATTTCATAGCAGTGATTTTATTACAAAAAACTTGACTAACATGCCCAGCACTGAAAAATAGCTTTTGTTTTAAATCAAAATTAAAGTTTTGAATGCCATTGATTTTTACTGAGAGATATGAAGCATATGCTTAACTTTCCCTTTGAAATAGATCTGTTAAATTGTGCTTAGCTGTGGCTGTCTCTTTCTCATTTCTCATTGTGTGGCAATAAACTAAAGTATCAGCATTTTTATTTGCTTAATAAAAACAAGCAGCGTGGGTTAAATTCAACTACTGCTTTCTAAGAAAATTTGTAGTAAACATTAAATAACAACTTAAGGTTGGTGCACTGCTTTTATCCAATAGTGTTGACCCCAGGTTAACTTTACATTCTTGTATAAAATACAGTTTGCTGAAAGCTTTCAATTGTTAAAAGTGCTTTTAAGAGTGACATTATATGGCATCTCTAACATAAACTGTAATAAATATTGCTAGTATAGTAATGTGAAATCTTTTCAGCACTCTCTCAAACCAATAGCTGTTGATTTGATGATGTATGTACGCACAAATGGTGCTCTCTGTTTACTGATTATGAAACCATGTAATACAGGTTGTTGTTGGATTTTGCTGAAACTTCTTGAACGAAGCCCACTTTGAAAATATGTTGCTGTTGAAGCTAATAGTATGATTCAGGTACTGTCCTTCAAAAGTACTGCATTCACAACTTGTTTTTAAGAGATTTATAAGTAATTTTGACTCTACTGTATTGTCTGTAGGATTATGTGATATTAAGGAACTGTCAGTTGTCTTAGGTTTAAAGTGTCAAAATGTTTTTTGTATGCAGTATTTTAATGGTGGTTAAACTCTGGTGTCCTGCAACTGTATTGTATTAGAGAAAATCAATGTAAGTGAATATCTTAAATCAAAAGTAATACCTTAAAATAACTTGGAAAGATCAGACTTGCCACTGTTAGAAACTGGATGCTGAACTAAATGGACCCTTGGTCTGATCCAGTAGGGCTACTCTTAATCAAAAGTTCTAATGAAATTCCAGTATATTTGATTGATTTTTCTGTTTTTGTTAATACTACTTTTTCTTCTTAGACAGAGGCAAAGGCCGTCAGAGGCAAGCTATTTTAGGAGAGCATCCCTCTTCATTTAGGCATGATGGCTATGGTAAGTTAGTGAGATGTTTATATGGCTTCTAGTGTATTGATCTGAAGGACTGTTCATATACTGAATTGTAGTAAAATGTCTGCCACTCTGACCTCATTGAAAGGGGGGTAGGATAAAAATGTGGTAGATAATTTTAAATCAAACTGGGAGAAGTAACTCAAGTTACTACTGTCCTGCTTGTCAGCCAAGTAGTCTTGTATCAGCTCTCTGGAAAGAATGTGAACTAAGTAACATCAGTATTCATAACAAATTATGGTTTTATATGCTGGAAACAAGCCATGAAAATCTTTGAGCTGTTGTGCAAACATCATTCTTCTCTTGACATGTATCTTGGGATCTGAAGACTTCCCTCTAAGCTGAGTTAGTGTGAGCTAGCTCACAGTTTTTTAGCCTCCAGCTCACGCATTCTTGTCTTAGCTCAGGAAGGATGGCTTCTAAGCAAACTAATTTATGCAGTAGCCAAATCACTTGCTCACAACTTTAATGCCAGTAGCTCACAAAGTAGAATTTTTGCTCACAAGACTCCATGGCTTATAGGGAGCATTGCTTCCATGTGCCAAACAAACCAGAGTGTTGTGTTACGTCTAAAATGGCCAAAGCAACGAATCATAGTTTGTTCTCTTAACTACAAACCAGAATTCTAAACCATGGATTGAATTTGATTTATGAGCAAGAGAACAAATTATAGCTTGTCTTTTTGTCCTGTTTAGACAAATTGGCTAATAATTTGTTGTGATCCAGGAAGTCTTCAGTTCCTGAACTGCATAGTAATTAAAGGATTCCAACTCTTAACCTGTAACAAAGAAACATGGCTTGTCATAACAGGGTGGCATCCTGCTGTAATCTAGAAAATGCATGCTCTTTCAGGGTTCTTAAAAAGCAGCCCTATTAACTATTGTGGGATTTCTCAGTAGTGGAGTTATAGAAGGACTTCTCTGTTTTGCACAGCATTTAAAGTTTCTGAAATCTAGTTTTTTATACATACTTGCTATTTTTTGATAACCTAGTTTGGTGATGGTGGCTAAAACTTCATTCTTCATCAGTAGAGGTAACTCCAGTCTTCATTGTGGTAAAGGTTACTCTTCCTACTTACACCATAGGCAGAGTTATGTAAATTTGGGTTGTCATCTCTTCTGATCATGTCTACCAGTTCCAGTCCTGCTTGTTGTGCATTGATAGATTTTGGAATTCCTCCATTCTTATTTTCCTTTAGAAATAATTTGGGAAAGTGCCATAGCCTCATCCTGCCCTTCTTCCCTTTTTAAGGGGTTTTTCCGCATGGATTTTTCTTGACAATTCTAGCTTCATATTGCTTCAGTTTATCCCCTGATTTTGGAACACATTTTGCTGCTTTTAGTTTTCACTTCGGAATTTTTTTCTTTTTCCCCATTCCCCCCCGGTCCTTTTGAGATCACTTTTATCTGAAGCTTTCCTGGATGCTGATTTTGAGTCATTTTTTTCTTCACGTGCAATGCTTCTGTTGGTTTTCTTTGTCTTCCCACTTTCACCTACCTCCAGCCCATTGTTTGATGATTGGACTGTTGTGGTTAAACCACTCCCCCCCTGAGATGAGTGATTCCTTTTTCTCTTTTTTAAACAGCACGAAAATATCGATATTTTGGCCCACCCAGACACTTACTGAAGATGTCGACTCAGTGTGCAATTGCAATAAAGAAGGCTTAGGAGGTTCTATGAATTCTCAGCTTATTATTTTGGGGGGAAGTAAGTCTCTAGCCCTTTACCTCACAGAAACATAAGGAAAAAGGCATATCTCTGTGAGAGAAGTGGTTAGACACTTACATTTTTAAAAAAATGAATGCTGGGAGTTCAGAGAATCTCTTGTTGCAACACTCCAGTGATATATCGATAATTAAAAATGGGGGAGTACTATGATGCTACCGATGATACCACCATTGATGACAGTACCCTCCCTTGAAAATCCTCATTATTGAAGGCACTTGGGGAAGAAAATAAACTGTCTCCCCAACTGTGAAAATGCACAGGAAGGGCAGACGTTTGGAACAACCATGCCCAGACCAACCCCAGTGCTTGTGGATCAGCTCCCAAGAAAATCAGTAGTAAGTTGAGTGTGCAGAAAAGCCCAAGGGGAGGAAGACAGCAAGGTTTCTTCTTATGATGGCACACTGCTGCAATAAATGATCAGCTACATCTTCAGTTACTGTGCAAAAAGTAGTTGCAAAGGAAAAATTGTTGCAGGTTTTCAAAAATTGTATCTTAAATGTACTCACATTAATGGATAAGTTGTTTTCTTTAGGCTCACATGGTCCTCTGTTACCTTTACCAAGCCGATACAGAATGGCATCTCGTGACACTCCAGAGCTTGTTGCTTATCCACTTCCCCAGGCCTCCTCATCTTACATGCATGGAGGGAACCCCTCAGGTTCTGTTGTCATGGTTAGTGGACTGCACCAGCAAAAGATGAACTGCTCAAGAGTCTTCAACTTGTTCTGCTTGTATGGAAACATTGAAAAGGTAAAAAAGTGTCAAGGTAATAGCAGTGAAGTGAACTAATATTTTTTGCAGAAGAGAAATAGATGTCCTCTTACAAAATTTGCAGACTTTGTAATAATGCAGTGCTATAGGCCTGACTACACCAGCAACCGCTTACATCAGTGTAGTTGGCATCATATACTTCCAGAAGCAAAACTGAAAAGAAAAATAAATATTGTTTTAGAAAGAGAACATAGCAATACATAACACCTGTCAATCATGGTGAGCCCTCCCTCTTCCCCATTACCCATACATGGAAAAAGCCAGTTCACATAAAGCAACCATGGTATACCTCCATGACATTACCCTAGCCCATCACACAGATAACTCAGAAGCCCTTAACCACACACACTATGGCACCCCTACCCAGGGCGAATCCCTCCTGTGCAGACAGCAGGAGCCTATAACTATAGGGATCCCTGCAGATGAGAACTTGAATCACCTTATGCAACACACAGCCTTCAACCAAGCACCATTTTGACAGGAGAACTTACAGGGACAAGGAAGGAAGGATAGACATTCCTAGCCAACTCCACAGTTCACTTGGCTGCCTTCAGAAAAAGAGTCACCCATCTACAGAAGCAATGCTGTTGTTGAAGGGAAGGACCTTTTTACAACAGATGGAAAGGGAAGGATGAGGACAAGGAAGGATGAAACTGCACATATACAGCAAACATCCCTCTACGTGTCCCCAATCTCAGTGTTATAAATCACTGTCATGAGAAATGGGGGTTTGTCATGCTATAGAGAATTGAGCTGGAATTAAAGCAAAGCTGTCTTTTTGGGATTACTGTTAAGCAGCAATCAAGTCCAGGCAGAAACAAAACGAACTCCACAGAGCAGTGCTTTAATCTTAGAGCCTTTGGAATCTCTAGTTTGCCCTATCAGTAAAACTTGTGATCTACACTGACTGATAGGGGTCTGTGGATGAAATTGCAGTCTTGTGGGGAAGGACAGCACAGGATGATGTCCCGGTTTCAGGCTTTAGATGCAGATGTGTAATGCCAGAATCAATTGGAGGAAATGGACCAATAATGCCACTTAGCTATCTTGCTGCCTGCTTCTTTCATCCTTTGTAGTCATATCTCTTCCCTGTTCCTGTGAATGATGGTCTGGGCCTGCTGCTCATTATTTCAGTAGACCTATTTGTCTATCCCCTTCTTCCGTATTACAAAGCCCAGCATCTGCATTTACTGCACTAACAATAGCCAAGGCAAGTTAAATAAATGCACCCTTACAACCCTTCAAATGGCCGGAGTGTGGCAAGGCTGCAATATCCTAGTGAAATGTGATGGAAAAATCCATATTCATTCTCAAAGATAGGTGAATAACTGATGTGGGAAGGATCCCAGTTGAGTAGCCCCCATTAACACTGAAACATTTGATTTTTATTACCCTTGTCAGAATGCGGTTTGAATGTAAATTAGGTTCTTTCTTGGGCACCTGTGCTTTTGAACGCTGTGAGAGGCATTAGGGTAATAGTTTATAGTGAAAGCTTTATTTGATTAAGTAATTTACAAGTGTACATGAGTATTACCAGAACTAGAGAATTTGCAGCCACCAACAAGAACATCTGGTTGTTGCTGCTTTTGGTCTTGCTGTAGGCCTCACTTGTTGTCTTAATTACACCAAGATCAGGGAATCTCTGCATTTGTAAGAGCTGCTTGCCAAGGAACGGCTAACAAGCTCCCCTGTTCTGCACAATGTATACTTACTCTGTGCCCATGAGAGAGAGACTACTAGCCAAGGGAGAAAAGATGTAGAGTTGCCACATATTACTGTGGGGAGACACAGGTGACATTTGCAGAAGTCAATACTTTGAGGCAGATCTTCCTCCCGTGGACATGTGCATGGTGTATAGGGTTGCCAGGTCTCCATATGGCAGGAGACCTCCCTGCAATCCCTGTTGTGGCCCACCACCACCTGAAAGGCTGGCAGGAGAAAATTAGTGGCAGATTGGAGGGGTGTGCCAGCATTCCACAACATCACTTTCAGCGAAAACCAGAAGTGACAACATGACATGGGGGGGGGGGGCACTGTGGGATTTGCCAGGTTTAACCATAGAGTTTTTGCATATCCTAAAGTCAGCATCCACACATCATGACATCACTTTTGGTTCTCACTGGAAGTGGTGTCGTGCCTGTGTCGTTGTCCTCCCCCCCCCCCCCCCACATACACACTTGGGGTTTCCAAACTGCAGCCTGGAAACCCTACTGGTGCACCTTTTCATTCTATTCTTTTTAGAGAAGCAGATTAGAGATTCATAGTGGATGCTAACTTTTTGAATCCTGAGGTGTTCTGAAAAAACAAGTCCTAGAGCCAGTTTGGTGTAGTGGTTAAGTGTGCGGACTCTAATCTGAGAGAACCGGGCTCGATTCCCCACTCCTCCACTTGCAGCTTCTGGATGACCTTGGGCAAGCCATAGTTCTGGCACAGCTGTTCTGTCAAGACTAGTTCTCAAAAGAGCTCTCTCAGCCCCACCTACCTCACAGGGTGTCTGTTGTGGGGAGGGGAAGGGAAAGGAGTTTGTAAGCTGCTCTGAGACGCCTTTGGGTAGTGAAAGGCGGGGTATAAATCCAATCTTTTCTTCCTCTTCCCTTCCAATACTTAACAGATTTTACTATCATATGCCCTGTCATCTCAAATAAGTGTAGTTTGCCCAGGGTTTATATACTGCAAGAATATGATGGCTGCAGAATTTATCAGAATCCCATGCTTTTTTGTGGCTGTGCAGTTGTGTGCAGGAAGAGTTGTTTTTGGTTCCCCACTGAATTCAGTGGGAGTTCAGCATACATTTCCACTTTTGCCAGTGTCATATTATTGAAGCATGGGAGGTGGAAACCTGGTAATAAACCCTGGTTATAATCTTTGGATATTGAGTGAGGCTTGACATGCCCCCAGTGCTATCAAATTCTCGCCTTTAAGTGAGCCGTGTTGAACAAGTGCAATAAGTTTACACCAGTTTATCTCTTATTACACCAGTGTCCAGATCTTTCAGCTAGACCAATGCAAAGTACTTAATATATGTTCTGTAGCCCTCTAGCTGGCATAATGGCATTGAACTTCAAGTTATTCTTTAAATCCTATTGACTCTCTTCCCCTCCCCCCCACTGCTGCAGGTAAAGTTCATGAAGACTATTCCAGGCACAGCTCTGGTAGAAATGGGTGATGAATACGCTGTTGAAAGAGCAGTCACACATCTCAATAGTGTCAAGTTATTTGGGAAGAAGCTTAATGTTTGGTATGTGTGCATCCAATTTTTCACTATAATACTAATAACCGCATTGACTATAATTCAGAAATTATTTAGCATTGTCCATTTATATGTTAAATAGTACATTTAAGATGTTGAAAATGCTTCTGAACAAAGCATTCTGCAAAAATACAGTTAGTATAACATTATAAATATAACATCTATCTTCTGCAAAGTAATTGTGTATTTCATTGATCCCAGCCATAACTGGGCAATTCACTCAAATAATTGATGAGTTTAATGTTGGTTACAAATTTATGTATGTTCATATCTTGCTGCTGCATTAGGCCTTTGCTTTTATAAAGGTGTAAAAATCTTTTAAAAATTTGTCTACAAAGAGGTGGGTTTTTTTAATAGTATGTATTCTTCGATTGTAGTGTATCCAAACAGCATTCAGTTGTTCCTAGCCAGATATTTGAGCTAGAAGATGGTACGAGCAGTTACAAAGATTTTGCAATGAGCAAAAACAATCGGTTTACCAGTGCTGGCCAAGCATCCAAGAATATCATCCAGCCACCTTCTTGTGTTTTGCATTATTATAATGTTCCACTGTGCGTGACTGAAGATACCTTTGTAAAGGTAGGAATAGAAGCTGTTGAATTTTTTATTTTCAAACAGAATATAGAAGCCAAATGTTAATATATATAAAGTTTCTTAAAATAGGTTCTATTCCTCCTTAGTTTTCTCCTTTTAGGTATTGGGTACTGTATCTTTACAAGCTAATACCCTACTGTGCAAAGCTAAATGTGTTGGTTGAAGTAGAATCTCTTGTATTTTTCAGTATTAAATAAATAGCAAAATGTCTCTGTTAAGAATTTGAATGAGTACTTCAAGCCTAGGCATCAAAGGGACATTTCTCTGCATAAGAAGAAGTTTAAAAGCTTATTATGGGGTGCCTTTTGTCAACTTCGTAGGTCTTGTTCCCAAATAATCCTTGATGCAGTTCATAAAATTAAACATCGTAGCCTGTCTCTGAATACGTTCTGATCTCTTCAGTTGCATCTGCATAGATGTAAATATGTAGTTGACTGTATCACCTTCACACTGAAATTGCATTGCCACAGAATCCACACAACTAATTACTGTGACTACTGATGCAATTATTTCTGTGGAATCTATATGAGGTCAGATGATTTAAGGCATAACAAAGTTGGTACTTACTGACAGTTCTTCACTAGAGAGAGGAGACAGTGAGGAACCATTTTGAAATACCTTGTTCTGCAAAATCGCAGCTTCCCACAAACTCTTCCCCCCCCAGACATTCTCTGAGCTATTAAGGGCTTGAGCAATATAACTTCTCCTGTTTCCCAGCCCTTTATCTGATTCTCCACTTCTCTCAACAGTCCATCTCTTCTAGGGCATGCTGAGCCCTCATCATGCTGTTTTTTGAGACTTTTTCTTTCAGTTTACTTCCTTTTTTTTTTTGGCACGAACATTCCCCCAACTAGGGAGAGTTCCTGAACCTTTTTTGTAAGTAGCCTGGTTTCACAGCTCCCCCCCCCCCCATCTGTACAAAGGCCACCCAGTTTGCCTTTCTAATACTTACTATACTTGAATAGCAATGTAGCTAGAAGTCTTTCTGCAGTGTAGGGACTAGAGCAACAGATGATATGAATACAGTCTTAGCTTTTGATCTGGGCTGTGCCTGCCAGCCACACACATCTTTTCATGCTCTAGAATTAACTTGCCTTACTCCAACAAAGTCCATAGTTTAGTACCATTACAGGCTAATACTGAATGGGTTTTATTCACTGTTCAGTAGCTTAATGATACTATATAAACATGGGTCTGTGGTTTAGGAAGAATACAAGGCAAATGGATGAGCTTGACTACTCACAGCACTGGGAAGCAAACTGCCTTCCCTTTTACTCTTGTGTGTGTGCCATATGACAATAAAAAATGAGAGTGTATCTGGAACTGTATTTTTTGTACCTCAGATATACTATTAATACTGTGAAATACTCTAGAATTTGATTCTTGCTACTTAGATTGACTTGTTTTCACTTGTTCTTCTGACAGCTGTGTGATGATCATGAAGTTTTGTCTTTTATCAAATACAAAGTTTTTGATCCAAAACGTAAGTAAATATCTGAATCTTTAAAAAGAATTAAAAACCCTACTGATTCTAGAGAGGAGAGAACATTTTTAAACTCTTGTTTTGACAGCTTCAGCCAAAACACTTTCTGGACTGTTGGAGTGGGAATGCAAGACAAATGCAGTGGAAGCTCTTACTGTACTTAATCATCACCAGATAAGAGTCCCCAGTAAGTTGCCTCATTTAAATATTTCTCAGCTTTGTATTTTGTCTCTTACATCATCAGCTGGGTAGAAGTTGGGGGTAGTTATTAAGATTTATGAGGAAATTGGGCTTATTGTTCAATCTCCTCTTTATGCTGAGAACACATTGTATTTGTCTCTCTTCTTTGTTCAATTGCTGTCTAAGCAAGCTTTTTTTTTACATGGTTGAATAAAGTGTGCCAGTTGCATTTAGCTTCTGTGCAACACTCCTTCACGTGCTCCTGCTGTCTAGAAAATCTACAAAATCTGGAGTCTGTGGGAGCCAAAAGAACACTGAAATTGATAAGGCAGAGGAACATGAAACAGAGATTGAAATCTCAGTAAGCACACTGACTTCCAAAGAAGAAGCAAATAAGTAATTCCAGTAATTCCAGTGGTTGGGGAGAGAATGATCTCCGATCTCTGTGACAGGATGCAGTTTGAATTCTGTGATTCCTTGATTACAAGTGAGAGAACAGGACTGAGCATGCCAGTCACGTGATCATGCATATGAAGGTGAAAGGACCATCTGTCCCCATGTGTCCAACTACAGACTTCAGGCTGTCACTTAATGACTGTTCCCTGTCTTAAAGTAGCTTGCCTGTCATTGACAGAGCTGATGCTTTTTCTTTCATAACCTGTACCCTATGCAACAGGCTTATAAGAAGAGGTGGGCACTGTCTCTGAAAATGTTTAGGATGTGCTAAAAGGGTACTTTGTTTGCCTGGGTGTAGGCCACGGGATATTTTTCAGTGGGGAGGGGTCTTACTGAGATTTTTTTAATTGTACTTTATGGATTTATAAGCATCCTTGAACTCAAAAGAAAAGTCAGAGTTTAAATATTTTAATTAATAAACAAATATGAGCTTACGAGACTTTTTCTCAAGGGAAAAGTCTGAGAGAATTGCAAAATGACAGCGAGTATGTGAAAAGTGGTTTTGTCTGTTATGAACTCACCCTTCCCCAGACAAACAGGGAAAGAAATGTGCGTAGTTTCATAATATTTGTTCACTTTAAAATAAAATAGATCCTGCCCTTTTAATTGTTCTGAGTGGCTTAAAATAAGCAATTAACTTTTTTTGCTGATTGACTTCTTAAAAAGGGTATCAGCCATAAATATGCAAGACCAAAAAGATTGACATACAAGGATATAGTCAGCATGTCCAATCTTCAGCATATGTTTTCCTCAGAAAACAGCTTGCCCTCCAAAAAGTGGGAGGGAAGGAATTTACCTCACTCATGTCTAGGAGTAGTAGGGTAAAGGCAGCAAAGGAGAAAGCTCTCAAGCAAGTGTTGCTTAAACGAACCAGATATAATTAGGGCACTGACATAAGAAATGATGAGCTGAGCAAATGAGACCATAATAGGAGCTGGAAATCAGGCTTAGCTGTATGTAGCTCATGGTATTTTTGGCAAAAAATGCAGTTATGTTCTAACATGGAATATCCCATTTTAAAAATGCGGGCAAATTGGTACAGATATTAATCATGATCTACGTCTACTTGTTTTTCCTACTACTACCATATGCATAGATGGTATGGGAGAAATACACTGTTGGGTATTCGTTGTGTTTTGAGTTTAAGGTAAGTTTAGAGAAAATGTGTAATTTTTAACAAACTTCAGATAACATTTTCTGAAGCCTTGAAAGGGTGAAAGTGAGACATTAAGTACAAAAGCTGGTTTATGCCTACCAGTGTGAAGGAAAGGATGGCAACACTATAAGCACGCTGTGTTGCTGGAAAAAAATCCAGGTGAGTTTATTACTCCAGCTTGTGCTGCAGCCACAAATAGCCAAGCAAGTTAGCCCACAAAGAGGAATTACATCCCAGTTTCTTTCCTCCACATCCAGGTTCCTCTTATTCTTTCCAGACATCCTAGAACCTCTTATTTCTTACCTACTCTTTTTTTTACCATGGAAGTTCAGATATTTAGTTTCTTTTCTTCCTTGATCTCTGTTCCTCTCTCTTTCCCCCTCTCACTTAAGTCCCTTGGCCATTTCTTCTAAAATAATTATCTCAGCGATAAAGTAGGAGACAGGAGAATTAAAGATTTGGGCCACGTCCTCCAAAGCCTGCTTGTCTGTTCCATCCTCTAAGAACATCTCAGTGTGGCATATCTTCAATGGACTATGGGAGCATGCCTTATGGGAGAGGCTAAAACCCACAGGCCAACAGTGGATTGCCTTAGACAGAACTGCCCCCAGGCACAGAACAGATGCCGCAGCTAGAACCTACACTCAGAATCATAACACAGTTCTGCCAGGAGCTTAGCTCCTTACCTGAAACTACTGATAGACCCAATGTGGGCCAGTCTTTTAGAGGCAGTTACAGTAAGAGAGATGACAAACCATGGACTGCTTGTGACATAACTGCAACAACAACTGCCCTTATTCACTGCAGCAAAGGAGGCATTTCTTCAAAAAATATATATACCTCTCCGCTCTTGATGTCACAAGATAAACTTCAGGTCTGGTTTGCCTTTGATGTCTGGCCTCTGACATTCAGCAAGAGCCTGTCTACTTTAGAGCTCATTCAGGATAGGGAAAGAGACTGGAAATATCTTGGTCAACCACTAGAGGACCCATCACAGCAGCATTAATCTGCACAATGCATGTCCTTTCCACTCCTTATCACCAGTGCTTCCCTCCTCTCCAGTCCAATTTCGGGGAGTGGATTAAAAGATTCTTTAAAAGTTTTGTCCTTGAGCTTGCTGAAAGTTTTGTCCTTGAGCAAGCAAGAGCAGAAGAGGCAGGCACAAGGGGTTTCCTTCCTCTGATTCCCTATCCTCCTATAAAAGAGTATAGAGATGGCACAACTGAGCCCTCCAGATCAGGACAGTCAGTGCTGAGTCTCCTCAGCCCTCTACCTGTGCTCTCATCCAGGCTTTAGGAGGCACATGGCTCTTAATCTTGTCTTTTGCCTGCTATTTTAAACTATACACCTTTGTGAATCTGCAGGAGAGCCAGTTCGGTGTAGTGGTTAAGTGCGTGGACTCTAATCTGGAGAACCGGGTTTGATTCCCCACTCCTCCACTTGCACCTGCTGGATGACCTTGGGCAAGCCATAGTTCTGGCACAGCTGTTCTCTCAAAGACAGTTGTCTCAGAGCTCTCTCAGCCTCACCTACCTCACAGGGTGTCTGTTGTGGGAAGGAGAAGGGAAAGGAGTTCGTAAGCCGCTCTGAGACTCCAAGTGAGTGAAAGGCGGGATATAAATCCAATCTCTTCTTCTTCTCTTCTGCCTTCAGCAGCAACATCATCCTGTGTGGCTTTTCCACATAAGCATATGATAGCTAAAGTAACTCAAGTTTCATGTACTGCTGCTCAAGATCCCTACCTGGATTCCCTTCTACACAGACAGAAAACAGACCATTTGAATTTACCATGAAGAGTCCTCCTTGTCAGTGGATGGAGGGAATCCAGACCCACCCAAGAGTTTGTCAGAGTTTGACCAATATCTGTTTCCTTCTGTTGGGGGATTTTTGAGTTATTGCCTTTCTTATTCTTGTATCTATTGGCATGTTTACTGTGCCCTTGCTTTAACTTACATTTTGGTTGGTCTTGATAAAAGATATATGGCTTTTTTGTATTTTTCTCTATTATCTTTGATCTGTAGAGATGCTGCATGCCATTTGATCCACTGTGTCCTGAAATTGAGATCCCCCCACCCACCCCCAAACTAACTTAAAGACTTGGCTGATTAGCATTGTGCTGCCTGCAGTACAAGTGGGAGAAATAACCCATCTTGGATTCCCTCCATCTGCTGGCAACAAGTTCCAGTCTTGTGTTCCTCAGCTCTAGGTTTTTAAACAGGGCTGTTTAAACTTAAACCTGTGGACTCTTAGCAAGGTCTTGGAAGCATGTCCATGGGGGGGCAGGGGCCATGAGCTACTTAAAACCTTTTTTAAGAAGCAGCTTAGCTTCTGAAGATAGGCTGGTATATGATGGAAAATGATCTGTAGTGACATGTTTTCTAACTGTTTAGCTTCCTCTTTTGTCTTACAGATGGCTCTAACCCATATACTTTGAAGCTTTGCTTCTCTACTTCCTCCCATTTGTAGAACAGAGAACAGCATGTTAGAAGCTCCTTTCATCTTTTACAAACTTGAAACTGTATGTTGGTTGCAAGCTCTTAAATACTTGTTCATTTTCTTTGTCTCAATCTACCAGTCTTTTCCCCCTGTTTTTAATGAATGGATGTTTACAAACATTACTCTTTTTCCTTTGGCCTCCAAACATAGACGTTAGTGTATTATGAAGAGCTTGTTACCTTGTGTAACTGTTACCTACAGATGTTTGAACTGCCTTATGGGTAGCATGTGCAAAGAAATCATACACTATCACCAACTTTAAAACACAGTTCCCATAGACCACGTAAAATGTACACTTTTCTTAAAGGATTTACAATGGGTATTTCCCACTTGAGCGTCAATGGAAAGTAGGATTACTGTATTGTAATATTAGCTGTGAAATTCCTGACTTCTACTCTTTGGTTGACTGTGTTATACAATCCTAAAAAACAGAACTGCATTTATAAAACCTTTTCAAATTGTACACAATGACTTTTAGAAATGTTAAAAGGTATCTGATTTTTGAGGAGACTTCACAGGAGAAGAGTGAATCCCTTTTTTGTTTTAAACTGATTTTAAATAGTATCTCCTCAGAATCATTTTTCAGTCACAGTGGCATGATGTATTCCTAATCCTAGCCTGGAAATTACATGCAAAAAAATAAACTATCAACCCTGAATAAATACTTTCTCATTTATTCATCTTGACAAATCATTGCTATTAAGGATGGTTTTGTATTTTCATAAGCTTCCAGTTAGAACTGAAGATTTTTTAAAATAAAGATGGACTTTCCCAGGGGCTAGAAAGGCTTCCTTCACCTTTTTTTAAAAAAAAGAAAGCCCATTTGTCCCTTCTCTCCTACCCCCCCCCCCCATCCTGCATAAAGTCCAAATGTGTATTCCAAGGCTGGAGGGAGAAGAGCACAGCTTACGAGCACAAGGTCTAAAAGAAGACTGTTACAATAAAAAGAAAAATGTTCTCAGAATAAGAGCATAGCTTATTCACTAACATCTGCCAGCACTGATCCAGACTAGCTACAGACGTCTTCCTCTAATGTTTTTGCTCAAGCTACATGCAAGGAGCTTTAAAACAACAACAGCAGTAAATGTGCTATAAGCTGTTGAGAGGGGCTGGATTCAAACATGCACCCCTCCCCCTTTTAGCCAGCTGTTCGATGCAGCTGTTTTTAGAGAGCTTTGCATGCACAGCCTGGTAGTTGAGTATATGTGTAGCTGGGTCCTCCATTTTGTTACATGCATAAACTTGTGACCAACCTTTATCAGAAAATGTTGAGATTCAGTGTCCTTTTAGAGAATGGAAAAGGGCACTAGGATCTAAAGAGCCATACAATTATTCTGCATGGGCAAGGGGACTCAGACCTTTGCTTCCCGTACAGCAGCCTTAAGTATCCCACAGCAAATGAAGTTTGATAGGGCATAGATATCTCCTGTATAAAGAGCCCAGGGAGCAGATCCAGGACCTTAGGCTCACTAAGGATCTAATGTTCTAGCTCTCCCTAGTGGTTGTGATGAAAACTAAGGGAGCCCTGTAGGTACAGAACGCTTGTTAAAGCTTTCCTTGCTCAAAACCTACAGGAAGTTAATAAAGGGGCCTGGAGTGTGCCCTCCGCCGGTGTTCTAATGATGGAGCAATTGTAGATTTTAAATGAAAAAGTCAAGAGAGTATAGAATAAGAGAATCATTGCTCAGGAATGATCAGTACAATCCTAAGAGGAGTTATACCCTTCTACACCCATTGATTTCAGTGAAGTTAAGACTGTGTTACTTTACTTAGGATTGCACTGGAAGCTTATTAGGTGAACTGAGACAAGTCAGAGTCCAGTAGCACCTTAAAGACTAACAAAATTTGTGGTAGGGTATGAGCTTTTGTGACTCACTGCTCACTTCAGATACAGCTGGAATGTGAGTCCATCTGTCCTATATATTGGAAAGTGGAGTGATTTCAGATGCCAAATGACAATAGCAGGTGTGACTGGATGTGATATGCAGAGAGGTAGTAGGAACGGAGAAATCAACATTGGTAATGAGACAGAAAACCTAGGTCTCGATTCAGTCCAGGTGGATGCATTCTCGTGAGCTTCATTATCAGTTGCAATTCAGCAGTCTCTCTTTCTAATCTCCCTAATGAAATTCTTTTGTAAAATAATTGGAGGAGGAGGAGGAGGAGATTGGATTTATACCCCGCCCTTCACTTGTAGTCTCAGAGTGGCTTACAAACGCCTTTCCCTTCCCCTCCCCACAACAGACACCCTGTGAGGTAGGTGGGGCTGAGAGAGCTCTGAGAGAACTGTCCTTGAGAGAACAGCTGTGCCAGAGCTATGGCTTGCCCAAGGTCATCCAGCAGGTGCAAGTGGGGAATCAAACCTGGTTCTCCCAGATTAGAGTCTACACAATTAACCACTACACCAGACTTGCTACCAGTGGTGTTCTGTTCTCATTAGGCTTGTCTTGTAGCAAGCTGTCCCTGGTATCATTCTGGCATTTCCAATAATCTTTCTCACACATCAGGAGGATATTCTAGTTGCAAAAATGCCTATTGCAGCTCCTTCAAGTGAATATCTCTGTCTGAGGGATTGGAGCAGATGCAACTATAGCGTAGGGCTTGGCTATACACAATGGACTGTTTGATATGGTTGAGGCGGTAGCCGGAGGCATGTAGATACATTTGCTGATCCGTTGGTTTCCGGTATGAAGTGGTATTTATGTGTCACTCGTGTATTCATATTTTGGTATCCAGGAAGTTTATTTCTTGTTTCATAGAGTGATTCATAGATTGAACACCACTACAGCTCACAATGCAAACCAGTTCAATGCATTAATAACACAACCCATACTAGATAGTGATACTTCCCTCACACAGGCATTGAGAGGCCGACCTTTTCTTGCTTACAGACAGCCTGTTAACCTAAAACAACTTCTCACCTGTAATGATAAACTGCTTAACACTAACATGGACTTTGGTACCAAGCCTTCCAACAAACCAAGATGCCAACTTTGCTCTCAGACAGATCCTAGCGACACCATCAATGGACCCAGCAACATAAGCCATCTCAGGTTCACACTCCTGCTCATCCTCTAATGTGATTTCTGCTCTCACATGTCAGCAATGCCCTTCCACCCTCTACACTGGACAAACAGGCCAGTCCTTTTGACAAAGGATTAATGGACATAAGTCTGACATCAGAAACCGCAGCATTCAAAAACCAGTGGAAGGACATTTTAACCTTCCAGGACATTCAGTTAGTAAAAGTAGCAGTTATCTTACAAAAGAATTTCAAAAGGGAGATTAGAAAGAGAGACTGCTGAACTGCAACTGATAATAAAGTTCAAGAGAATGTATCCACCTGGACTGAATCAAGACTGAGGTTTCCTGTCTCATTACCAATGCTGATTTCTCCATACCTACTACCTCTCTGCATATCACACCTAATCCAATCACGCCTGCTAATATCATTTGGCATCCAAAATCTCTCCACTTACCAATATATAGGACAGATGGACTCACATTCTAGCTGTATTTGAAGAAGTGAGCAGTGACTCATGAAAACTCATACCCTACCACAAATTTTGTTAAGTCTTTAAGGTGCTACTGGACTCTTACTCTTTTCTACTGCTACAGAAATTCTTAACACATCTTGGTGTAAGTCACTCAGTCTTTTAACCTTACAATGTTACTGTAAGCAGGGGCAGTGTGACAGAACACTGCCCTGTGCTCTTATGTGGAAGGATGGCATTTAAATGTAATAATAATGATTATGCCTCAAAGCTGCTGTCAGGGAGGAAGGGGAGAGCTTCCAGCCTGAGGTTTCTGTGAAAAAGCATGTCTGTATTTGCCACATCTCTACTTCAAAGCTCCAGGCAGCATCATGTCCATATTTTACATACATAATTTGCATACTATTTACAAAAGGTAGATTTGAATCCAGTAGCACCTTAGAAACCAACAAGATTTTCAGGGTATAAGCTTTTGAGAATTAAAGCTCCCTTTGTTAGATCTGTATCTGATGAGAGAAGCTGTGACTCTCAAAAGCTCATACCCTAAGAATGTTTTTAGCTTCTAAGGTGCTACTGGACTCTTACTTAACTGCAGTTGTTCTACTACAGACCAGAGAGGTGATACTCTGAAACCACTTACAAACAGGTTCACTGTAGATGCTAAACTGACACTTCTAATTCTGGAAATTAATCAGAACAGATAATTCTGTTTTGAGGGTTATTACCTGGGCAACGTATGTGTGAAATGCAGTATTATCATTGTACAAAGTTCTTATATTTAAAGTGTGCATTCCTTGACTCCTGCCTGAAACACGTTTTTCTAAAAAAGACAATGGGATGCAGAATCCTATGTCCTATTAGTGTGCATGACATTTTAATTCAACCTAGATCTGAGAAAGAGGCCTCCTGGCCTTGGGTCAAGTAAAGGAAATGCTGTCAGGACTCATCATGCAGAGACATGCAAAATCTCTGGAGAACATCAGCCACAGTCCTACTTCTGGCAGCTGCCTGCTGTCACATGAGCCAAAATTAAATACTCTCCCGTGTCTCTACTAGAACCCTATAGGGAAACCTACTGTTCTCTCCCATCCCACCCCCTAGTGGAAGAAAAATATGATTTATTACAAGAGAGGCATGCACAAGGATTTATGGGGGGGGGGTGTCTCATTTCCCCCTCTCCCAGTATTTCCTGTTTCCCTTCCCTGAAAACTACAGCCTGTCCCATTCTTGTGTTTCCTTCTGACCTTCCCATCCACCAGCCAACCTGCCTTTATTTGCCCTTCTCTCCTCAGCTTTCCTTCCCTCCTCCTCCCTGACAGCTGCTACCTAGGAAAACTATGGCCTAGTTGTGCAGTATTAGCCTTTGGTATAGTGGTTAAGCCAGTTTGGTGTAGCCAGTTTGGTGTAGTGGTTAAGTGTGCAGACTATAATCTGGGAGAACCGGATTTGATTCCCCACCCCACTCCTCCACTTGCACCTGCTGGATGACCTTGGGCAAGCCATAGCTCTGGCACAGCTGTTCTTGAAAAAGGGCAGTTCTAGAAAGAGCTCTCTCATCCCCGCCTACCTCACAGGGTGTCTGTTGTGAGGAGGGGAAGGGAAAGGAGTTCGTAAGATGCTCTGAGGCTCCCTTGGGTAGTGAAGGGCAGGGTATAAATCCAATCTCCTTCTCTTCTCTTTGGGCCAAGACCAGTTGTGTGTAGAAAACCTGCAAGGACTTGCAGGGGGCATCTCATTTCCCCTTGTATTTCCTTTCCTACACTACTTCCTCTTTTCCTCCTCCTGGAAAATTACCACTGCTTCCTTCTCTCCTAGCCACCCACTAACCTAACTTTTACCTGTCTCCAAATTCAGCTATATTTATTAGTTATTTGCTTCATTTACACTCAAACTTGCTTCACGATGGGGTCTTAAAGCAGCTTGTATCATTCTCCTCTTTACCATTTTATCCTCACAACAATCTCATGAGCTAGATTAGGCTGAGAATGTGTAACTAGCCTAAGGTCACCCAGTGAGCTTCTATGGAAAAGGTGGGATTCAAGCCTGGGTCTCCCAGATCTTGTATGAAACTCTAACCACTACACCAGTAGGAAGTTGTCCAGTGGTTGCTGCCAGGCTTGGCCCCAGTAAGTCCTCCCTCAAAGGCCCAAACAGCCCTGGGAAGGGCCCTCCCCTTGCCCTTTACTGAAAGAATCCAAGGTTTGAAGGTTGGCAATATTTTTGTGCTTGCCTAGCAACCCTGACAATTGCAACTGCAGAGGGCAGATTTTTCTGCAAACCTGGGGATTTTTCAGGTTTATAGAAAGATCTGACTGGTCTGTTCATGGCTCCAGTCTCTGGATTTAAGTATTCACAGATATGGCTATATTGAAAAATTAGATACAGTGATTAAATCACCCAAATAGAAAATGTGTCAAAGAAGGGTATTAGCTTCAGAAATTGATTGTATGGTTACTGCTTTAGCACTCAGCTGTTATTGCACAGTTCAGCAGCAGCAATCTGCAGTTGTGAATTGTTGGTGTCACATCCCCACAAAATCATTGGAATTACATGACTGCATCTCTAGGGACTCTCATATCTGAGTCAGTTTTCAACATTTTAGCAGACTATCCAGATCAAGAAACAGCCCATAGTAGGGGTTCTGTGTAAATATGAGCAGAAAGACATCTTTTAAGGCCAGACTTCCTTTGCTGTCTTTTTTGTGTGTGTTTAAGTGAATGGTTTGTCTGCTAGGTAAGAAAGTAAAATGCTGTGAGTGGTGATACTGTTACAGTGAATGGTCTGGTCTTCACAAGGATCCTGCATGGAGGTGAAATATATCTCTGTGCATAGAGACATATTCCCTAAATGATCCTTCCTTCCACATAATCTCAGTTTGTTATAATAAGAGGTATTTTTAATCATTTTTAAAACATATTCATTAATCCTCCCATGTCTTTTTAGCACAAAAATATGTTCTAGCATTCTTTGTGAAAGAACTATTATTTAATCAAAATCCACAGACTAGCACATTAACACTCCCTGACATTGAGGACAATAACCCCAAAACCTAGTTTAATTACTATTAAGCAGCTTGCCACTTCGGCAGAAGGACTATATATATACCTCATTATTGCTTCCCTGAAGAAATGGATAGGCTTTCAAAATGATGGCAAAGGATTGCAAAATCTGGCTTTGTGATCCCACCTTGCAGAAAATACAGATTGCAAGACAAACGGATGCCTTTATGGAAGAAAAGGTGAGAGTAGTTGAACACTGAAGAGTGAGTTGTGAGCAAACAAATCAGAGTGATTATATGCAAATGATTTGTTTTGGAAAAACTAATACACTGTTGAGATCAGAAGTGGATAGACTACCTTGGTAATGCCACCTTGTGGAAATGTCTTTGCGTGTATACTGAGCAGAAGACCATTTTCACCCTCTTGATTTCACACACACTGCCTGGCCTGTATGTATAAAAGCCAGATCAGTGGGTCCGCCCTTTCTTTTACGAATATCCTTCCTTCCAGAATTTTATTGTGTATATAGCCAAAGGCCATCACGATACAGAATTAGGGCAGTAAAAAGAAGATAATTTTAATCATACGTAAGTAAAACAACAATTAAAAGAGTTTTTGCACAAATAAATACGGATCAGTTATAAACAGTGAAATAGTAAAAATAGAAGACCCAGTTAGTCATAAAATGGTTAGCTTTCTGAAGCTGCAGTCTTAGCCCTGATTTTTTTGGCGGCCAAGGCAAAAAGAGACACTTTGTAACTAACAAGCGAATCAGTATCAGATAATAGAAAGACCAGCTTGTAAATGACAGAGGAAATTTTTTGTCCTGTTAGTAGATTATCAAGAAATTTAGATCTAACCGCTGTATACATAGGACAAAATAGTATATAGTGAAGAATGTCCTCTGGGACTGAGGCACCGCACATACAGGAACATAAGGCCAGTGGTATTTGAGAATATCTTCCCGTGAATAGAGCCATCGGCATTGTCTGAAAACATAAGGAAGTAAGTGCCTTTCTGAGATTTTGAGATATAATATTTAGTAGGTAAGGAGATCTATCGTGGTCTCTTTTGAATAGCTTAAACCAAGGGGAAAATTTTGACCTAAAGATTGTAAAACTGTCCAATAAACACACAATCCCATGTATATTAGCATACATGCAACAACGCCTCATGCACAGCCATTCCAACCATTGTAGTAAAAAAAATGAATCAGATGATCTCTCATGCCAGTGCGTGGGACAGGTTGAAGTATGCCTGCAGCACGGGAACAACAGCAAGCCTTAGGCACCCTGACCAGCAAGCAAGCCTCTCCTCCAGGAAATTATAGGGAGCAGCCAGCATCATTTGCCCTGCTTTGACGCACTGCTGTTCAAAAGGCTTCTTTGCTGGTCTGGCCGGTCATCCTATGATGAGCACACTTTAGGCCATTGATTGAGATCGGGTAGAATCCTTGAGGTCACAGACTCAGGAAAGATCTGATGTGGTGCTACGAGGAATGAGGAAGACCTATGATTCTGGCTATGATCTCCTTTGCCTAATGTTATGGCTGCTCAACAGGTTGCAAATTCATCTACTGTGTGGACTTTACTTCTGAGTAAGCATGCTTAATATAGAGAAGTATGCCTTATCTGGGAAACAACATGCAGCCTGATCCTATATATATTTATTTAGAAATTATACTTGGTTCAGTGAGGCTTACTGCCAAGAAAAGGTGCACAATTGCAGCCTTAGTGACTGAGAATGGGTAAAGCCTTGTTTCAGCAGTACATTTAAACAATCTGGCTTATTTTTCACAGTGAACATAGGATACTACCTTGTACTGGGATTCTAGTTCCTTTAGCTTAGTACTATGTATTAGCACTGACAGAGGTTTTGTTCCAGCCCTATTCCTGAGGTCCTTTCACTAATTGGACCTAAAACCTTTTGCTCTACAACCAAACTAGGACCCCTCTTGATGAACAGTCAATGTAGTTTTATCATCAATATATCTAACTAGGAATAAGGCCCATTGTGGAAATAAATACAACGGGCTCTAGAAAGAGGCTCTGGGTGGGTGCACTGGCCTTGGGCACTCAGCGTCAATTTGCTGTGGCGACCTCAGCAGGGTATAACGACACAGAGTCCACTGTTTTCTCCAGGAGAACTGATCTCTGCCATCTGAAGAGCACTTGTAATTCTGAATGATCTCTGGCCCTCACTTAGAGACTGGCAACTATGGTTCCCCAGGAGGAAATGGCTGGTTTGGAGGGTGGATTCTATGGCAGTGCACCCGTCTGAGGTCCCACCCCTCCTCAAACTCCACCCTCTCCAGGCCCCACTCCTCAAATCTCCAGGAATTTGCCAACCTGGAGTTGGCAACCCTATCTCCCAGCCAACCATTAACCTTCCTTCAACTGCCCCTCTGACTTCAGCTTTCCATCTCCCCCCCCCTGCAGCCTCTACCGAAGAAAAATACAGTCTTTCTCCACAGTGGAGACCCAAGCAGGAGGGAAGCAACCTCAGGAGGGTATAATGACACAGAGTCCACCCTGCAAAGCAGCCATTTTCTCCAGGGGAACTGATCTCTGCCATCTGGAGACCAGTTTTAGTTATGAGTGATCTCCAGCCCTCATTTGGAGATTGGCAGCAATTGTTATCCAGGAAAAAATACCTGCTTTGGAGGGTGGACTCTATGGCATTCTATTCAGCTGAGGCCTCTCCCCTCCCCAAACTCTGGCTTCTATAGTCTCCACCACAAAATATCCAGGAATTTCCCAGCCTGGAGCTGGCAACCCTAGTCAGGACTGGCCCCAATGAGTTCCCCACAAGGCCAAAGTAGGCCTGGAAAGGGTCTCCTGCCTTTTTACTGACAGAACCAAGCTTGGTTGCCTAGCAACAGCCACTGAGAGGAAAGTTAGCCTCACAGCAGGAGGAGAAGAGCATGGTTTGACAGCTGCTGGCCTACCTCAGTAGCCAGCCAGCAGCAGAGGAGCCAAGCAGAAGAAGATCTTCATCAGGAGAGACAGCCGTTTCAGCAGTTTATTCTGACAGGGAAGAGTGTCCAAGCTGGCAACAGGCGGGAGAGAGGAGTGGACCCAGTACCCAGCCAATGGCATGCAAGTACTCTTGAGTGGCGGTTGATGGGCCAATGGCTGATGAAGCACACAGCCAATGAGAGAGCTGGAAAGTGCCAACATGCTAGGGCTTTTATATATATCAGATTCTCAACGTGAACTAGGGATGCCAGCCTTCAGGTGGGACCTGAGGATCCCCTGATATTATGGGTCATCTCCAGACTGCAAAGATTAGTTCCCCTAGGAGAAGAGGAGGAGGAAGAGGAGACTGGAATTATACCCCATCCTTTACTACCCAAAGAAGCCTCAGTGTGGCTTACAATCTCCTTTCCCTTCTCCTCCCCACAACAGACACCCTGTGAAGTAGGTGGTGCTCAGAGAGCTCTTTTGAGAACTGCTCGTGAGAGAACAGTTCTGAAACAACTTATAACTGGCTCAAGGTCACACCAGCAGCTGCATGTGAAGGAGTGGGGAATCAAACCCTGTTCTCCCAGATTAGAATCTGCATTCCTAACCACTACACCAAACTGGAGAAAATGGATGCTTTGGAGGGTGGACTCCGGCAGTGTACCCCACTGAGGCCCCTGTCCTCACCAGGCTCCATCCCCAAATCTCTAGGAGTTTCTTAACCTGGATCTGACAACCCCACTGCCCAAATCCCTTGCTGGTGGCTGGGGAGGACCTGGCAACCCTAACATGACCCCATCTGTGGATACTTAAGTCTGGAGATTGGAGCCATGAACACACAAGACAGATCTTTCTACAAATCTGAAAAATGACTCCATGTCTGCAGAAAAAAGTGAATCTTAGAAAAGGAGGGGAATTAATCTCCCCCAATAATAGAAGCAGCACCTGTAGCTTTAAGAACCGAACACCCTCTGTGGTTCTTTCTAGGCAATAACCATCACAGCATTATTAGCCTTGAAGTCTTAGTTTCTGTCAGTAAAGGGGGGGCAGGACCCTTTCTCAGGCTTGTTTGGCCTTTAGGGGGGGACATTGAAGCAGCAACCACTGGGCAACTTGCAAACCTATGACTTTTATGACTCACCCAAGCCCAACTACATGCTACTGTTCAACAGCAGCCACCCGTTAAAAGCCAGTGTGGTGGAGTGTTTAGAATTTCAGACTAAGTTCTGAGAGACCCAGGTTTGAATGCTCATTACCAAGGTGCTTGCTGGCACTCAACTAACCTACTTGAGAGGGCTGTTGTGGGGAAAAAATGGAGGAAAGGAGAATGGTATAAGTTGTTTATGTCCCCATTGTGGAGAAAGTCAGGGTACAAATGAAGATAATAACTAACAAATATAGCTGAAGATGGAGGGGGCAGGAAAAAGGTAAGTTGTTTTGTGGGTGGGAAAGACAGAAGGAAGCAGAGAAAGGTGAGGATATGGGAGCTGCCAGGAGGAGAGAAAGAGGAAATAGTGTGTGAAGGGAGACATAGGGGATAGTGAGGTGCCACCCCCCCACAAGTTTCACACACTGCACAACTGGGCCAGGTCCATCGGTCAGAAATGTGCAGATTTATATCAGGGAAAGGCTTCTAGGGGGAGGGAAACAGGAAAAGCTGGAGACAGGGGAGCATATAAAGGTAAGTTAGCTAGTGGATGGGAAGGTCAGAAAGAAACAGAAAAGGGGGACAGGATATAGGAGGTTTAAAGGGAATAAAAGAAGGAATAATAGGGGAGGGGACAATGAGATGCACCCCACAAGTTCTTGTAGGTCTCCTTGTAAAATTATATATTTGTTTTGCTTCTATAAATGTTTATTACCCTTATGGCTAACATGAGCTACAAACTGTGTAAGCTGGGTTGTAAAATTATTTTAACATGCAAAACAGTCCAGTGAATCTAAAATTTGCTTGTTTGCTTGTGCAAATAAACTGGGAACGCTGAGTTTTCTCTCCATTAGTTTTATTAGCTTGCCTTTGATAGGTAGGAGTGCCAGCTGCCTGGAGAAAAAAAAAAGTCTTGTCCATTTAATAGAAATGAGTGATGTTACGTACCTCTGTGCTGTGAAAATCTTCAGCTTCCTATTTCCACACATTAAGCCTCTGTCAAAGAACTCTGCTGTCCCAATTTGTTGATATGTCATTCCACTGGGTGGGGGGAATTGCTGGAAGTCCCCAAAAATGGGGGGGATAATGGGGTTTCAGTGTACTGCCACTACACACAGATTTGCTCCCCCTAAAACCTGGGGAATGGGTTCTGGGTTTCACTAAGTCTCAGAACACTGCCAGTGACCTAGTTACAGGGGGAAACTATAAACAAAAATTCATCTTTATTTGCCTCAAAGGGAGTGCTGTTAAATGGTTTCAGATCCTGTACAAATGCAAATATGCTCTCCTATGCATGACCACATGCTATGAAATTACATAACACAAGCCCCATTGCCTAGTTAGGTTGCTGGAAGCAGTGCTGCTCTTACAATGGCAATGTGATGCAACCCACCCATTTCCTAATATACTGCTTTGCATCACAGGAATATGCTTTGTAGAGAAAGTGGTGTTTGTCTTTAAAGTACTTTGTGGCTATAGGGCAGCAATTCAAAGTGGCCTTGCCTTTTATCTGAGTTTGCCTTTGTATTGGCCAGAAGTACATGATAATCTATTTCCTTTGGGGGGGGGGAGTAGTGTGTTTGTGTGTGTGTTGTCTGTGTCCCGGCCCTGGTATTCCTTGGAGGTTGCCCTTCCAAGTACTTGCCAGGGTCGGCCCAGGCAGTTTAGCTTTCGAGATCTGATGAGATTGGGCTTGCCTGGGCTATCCAGGTCAGGGAATGAATCTATTTCTTTTTTAAACTAGGGTTAGAGGGTAGCTGTGTTGGTTTGCAGTAGAACTGCTAGATTTGAATCCAATAAGCCCGCTTGCGGGGAGGGCGGGATATAAATACGAAAAATAAATAAATACATAAATACATAAATAAATAAATAAATAAATAAATAGCACCTTAGAGACCAATGAAATCTGACCTATCTGATGAAGGGAGCTTTGACTTGAAAATTTACACCCTGAAAATCTTGTTGGTCTCTAAAGTGCTACCGGACTTGAGTCTAGCTATTCCTTTCAAGTGTTACAGTTCTGTGTAGTTTCTCCCCATTCCAATCCACCTGGGCAGAAATACTATCCGGTCTCTCCCTTAGATCTCAGAGATATCAAATTTCACTGTAAAAGACCACATTCTGAAGAGACAGTCGTTTGACAGTAATCACTAGTTGTTGACTTCCACTAACTTTTTTCACCTGCTTTATAAACATAGTGTGCCATCTTATAAACATACTCAGATAATCTGATCCTCTGAGATGTTGTGTGACTGAACAGCTCACAAACCTGGGTAAAAAGATAATATCATCAAGTACAATAGGTGAGCACAACACTTCATATTATTATGGTGTCTGAATCCAATGCTAGGGTCTGTGTCTCTGTTCTTCTCACTCCACTCTGTCTGGCCAGAAACCTTAATGAGAAATCCATTCCACAGTTTCGTTGCAACTTTTTTTGAGCTGCATGTATTTCAATAGAGTGGAGCTGAAGTAGTTTCAATTTCTAATGTTTATATGCCAGTTGAAGTTGTTTCCTTGCAAATAAAGGGCTGATGTTTCCAGCCAGCTCGTTTCTGGTGAGTGGACCTGAGAACAGGTGCCTGAGTGAGTATTCTAACCCGGGAACCCACAGCAAAAGAGCGACATTATACTGGAGAGCCACTGCCACTCTGAATAGATGGGAGGGGAAGCTTGCAATGCCCAGCCGTTGCATGTTTTTCTAGGCTCAGAGCATTTTATATTCTGAGTTTTTATTTTTAGTTTCAGCTGTGATCCTTGTGCTTTTTTCTTGATGGTTTATTTAAAAATTGCATTGCCAAATCCACTATCCCCCCAGCTTTCCATTTTAGGTAGGCATCTTTTAAGGGTGTGGGGGGGCAGGTTTGGGAGGTGTCAGGTAGCAAAAACTGTCAAATAAACAGAATATGGCAAGTCTGTCATTGTTTTAAGCATGTTTTCTATTTTAAGTTTTTAAAAAACAAAATAGTTTTAAAAAAACTTTAATTGTGTTTGTTGGTGTCCTTTCTGAAGTCAATATCTTTGCTACATGGCATTACATTTTACGACACACATGGTCCGGCCTGACAAAGTCCCATGAATACAAGATGAAAGGCAGTGGCACAGCAATCTATGTAAACAAGAAAAAAATGCATGTGCCCAAATTTTGACACCAAAAAGCAATGATTTAATAAATTATATAAATATGACATATAAAGTATTCAGAACAAATTTTCCTATAACACAGCAAACAGGTAGACATTCACAGGTAAAGTTAATCAGAGGTAGAAATTCACAGGTGGAGTTTTCCCAAAAATAATTTGTAATAATAAATTCAAAAAAAGTCCTTAAACTGAAAGGATGTACTATTGTCTCTGCCAGCTGACTCGACAAACCCCCAGTTATAAATCCGTTCCAATATTTTTTTCAAGAATCATGCTGGATTCAACATTTCAAAGATACATGTAGACATCTATAAAGTATATTCAGATGCAGCAATCCTCAGTGATTCCCAATGAAGAACCAATCATTTCTTGGAACCTCCCATCAAAATTCTGAATCATTTCACTACCAATGTTCCCTCTAAGCTGTGGAGTCTTGTGAGCAAAAAATCTACTTTGTGAGCTACTGGCATTAAAGTTGTGAGCAAGCGATTTGGCTACTGCATAAAATAGGTTGCTCTGGAGCCATCTTTCCTGAGCTAAGACAAAAATGTGTGAACCAGAGGCTAAAAAACTGTGAGCTAGCTCACACTAACTCAGCTTAGAGGGAACATTGTTCACTACTATGCCATTTTTATTCTTCTTCACCATTGCCTGCCTCTGTATAGTGATCCTGATATTCCTTGGTGGTCTCCCATCCAAATACTGACAAAGGCTGACCCTACTTAGCTTTTGAGATCTAATGAGAACAGGCTAGTAGGGTTTTTAATCTTCTAGCGAGTTCCCATGTTCAAAACAATGGCCTGGCAGGATCTTTCAGTTCAGATAAGTTCATCTCACACTGAAGAGAGCAGGGAAGTGAGTGTATGATTCTGCGCAAAAAAAATGGCTAGCTCTCGATCTCACCTTAAGGGAAAGCATAATATCTGAACACATTATAAGGAGAGTGTGCATTCCCTCATTCTCTCCACTCAGTTCGTGGCTACAGGTCTTGTTGTGATGCAAGGGACCCTGGAATCTGCATCCACCTTTTACCAGCTGCTATTAATGCTAGGTGTCAGGAGACTCACCTTGGGAAAGACTGCCTTATGCTTATGAATCCTATTGCCCATCTTCCCTCTGGCTTCCGCTGTGCCAGTGCCAAACGGCTCAGCAGTGTCATGTGTGCATTCCATGGGCGTGATGCTGACTGTCAGTTCTGGGTCATGAATAAAGCTATCAGGTATATATGTACAGACCTGACAAAACTCCTAGTGAGATACTTTCCCCCAAGCTTCCACTCACCTATCAGAACTTCTTATTGTTCTTACCAAGAACAGAATTTGGGAGTGGGGTGTAGCCTAGTAGGGAAAATAGCTTTGCTGCTCAAATCAGTTGAAGCAGAGGGGAAACAATATTTCAGTCAAGAGCCAAAGTACTCCTTTCTGTCCACAACGTCCAAAGGCAAGTTCTCCAAACAACAAAATGTAAGGTGTAAATGGGGATGTGTATATTCTGACAAAACCAACTGCATGCCAAGATAATTGAAACCCTCTGTCAAAAAAAGTTAAGCCAGGCTAGCTGTATACATTATTGAAAGTTAAGCAAATTTGTGTGCTTGCTCGTTTTGCATAATTTATTGTTTCTGCTAATCATAGGGAGGAGTATGCTGTTTGGCTATGCAGGTCGCCCTTTCATTTTCAGGCTTGATGCAGACAATAGGAGGACCTGATTAATGGCCACAGATTGCTGTCCGCTATTCCCTGCTGTGGGGTTTTGTGAGGTTCCCCACATCCCTGGATGTGGAGTTGCTGCAGCTTTCAAGGCTGATGCTGTTCACACACACACACACACTCTGACTTAGCCTGTACCTTTCAAGCAGTTTAGGAGAGAGAAACTTGCAGAAGAGATCAGTGTAAAGAGTACTCCCCCTCTTCTACTAATGGCAGAAGCATCTGTGTCCTTTGATTCTTTTAGGGTTGCCATCATCCAGGTGGGGCCTGGAGATCTCTTGGAATTACAACTGATCATTTCCCCTGGAGAAAATGGCTGATTTGCAGGGTGGACTCTATGGCATTATACTCCCCTGAGGTCTTTCCCTAACCCAAACTCTGCCTTCCAATCCTTCACGATTTTCCTAACCCAGAGTTGGCAACTGAAGATCCTGCCCAGGAACCCCAGATTCCATACATAAGGAATCAAGAAACTTTAACGGTCCTGGAGATATCTAGGGATTTCTTTTTTTAATTAATATTTTTATTATTTTTTTCCTTTTTAAGAAGAACACATACCAATAGATATACATAATAATAAAAAAGAAATAAAAAGTAAATATGTGGGTTTAAAAAAAAGATCTCCAGCCCATGTACATATTTTTCTTTTCCATTTTTGCACCTAATATAGATTTTACAATATTTATTAATTACATAATTATTTACATTTAATCCTACATAAGGTTTTCAACCCATGTATAAAATCTGGCCCAGGATTTTCCAAAGATCTTGTCCTCTCTACCTTGAAGTATCATTGTCAATTTGTCCATTTCAGCTGTCTCAAATAGTTTATTAACCAAGTCCTTCTTTAAGGGTATATCTTCTGTCTTCCATAGCCTGGCATACAAAATTCTAGGGATTTCTTATATAAGCATTTCTGAGGTCAGAGCGGAGAATTACCAGCTGTGCTGCAGAGAGGCAGCGTCCATTTTTAAACCTTCATAACTCTGGCTGGCCTCCCTGGGAGCTTTTGAGGAGCAATCACACCAGTGACTCTATAAAGAGTGATGGAATTTGCTTGCATAGAGCATGTCAGGTTATACCCTGATGCCATGCATGTGCCTTTCAGTCAAACAGAACCAGAATGGGCTTTGGGGGATAGACAGGAGGTAGCTAATATTTTCTGCACATAAAAGCACATAAAATATCCTTCGACACCAGCAAATGACAAATAGTGCATTTTAAAGCAGAATTACACCTTTCAATGTTCACTGTGTCAATGGGCTTAGAAGGATGCACCTCTGTTTAGGATCGCACTACCAGGTAATTTCCACATTTATTTTTTGTTTGTTTATGTTGTATATAATCCATCTTTCTCATTGAGACTCAAAGTGGATTATACAATATAAATCAGTACAGTTAACAGAATAAGACATCTGATAAGCAAAGTAATTGGTATAGGGTTATAGAACTCTGAAAACAAATCTTAAGTATTAGCAGGGGTCATTTCATAGAAAAAGAGGTGCAGGAGCTCATTAGCACAACTCATTAGCATAACATATTTGCATATGCTACACCACCTGACATCACCAGAAGTATGTCAGAAGGCAAGAAAGAAAGGAGAGAGGGAGAGAGAGAGAGAGAGAGAGAGAGAGAGAGAAAGAAAGAAAGAAAGAAAGAAAGCTGGCACAGAGGGGACAGCTGCTAATCCAAGCCTCGGAAATACCACTATTCTGGGAGGATAGCTTCAGTGGTGGCTGAAGCTTTCAGAAGGCTGGTCGGAGGAACATGGACCTTTCCAGGGGACGGGGTCATTTTGCTGCAGCCCTGACACAAGCAGGCATTCCCCTGCAGGGGGGGGGGGGGGCTGGCACCAACTCCTGGAGCTGCGCTCCCCCGAGCTCCTGCTCGAAATGACCCCTGAGTATTAGACATATATAATATGTTAACAATGACAAAAGGTGAAATTACACAGGTAGATAACAATGCAGTGAGAAGAGGAATAAGAAGAAATTGGATTTATACCCCACCCTTCACTCTTGAACTATTCTGTTCCACATAGTTTGTGGAATGCCAGGCGTATGGGATCCTTTCTGACCTTCTCAGGCCGGCCATTCCACAAGATGGAGGCCACAACCGAGAATGCACATGTAAGGGCAGTTGTTGATCTCACCTATTTGCAGGGCAGTACCTGCAGAAGGTGCTGCTTAGGTGAGTGAAGCTGTCATGATCGGGGAAAGGAAACTAATTCATTAATGGAATCCACTGCCTCAAAAAAGTGGTGGTGATGGCGACTGGGTTTAAATGGGGTTTAGACAAATTAATGGAGAAGCAATCAATATCTATTAGCCATGATAGCTATACAGTTTCCAGGTTCAGAGGCAATGTGCCACTAAGTACTGCATGCTAGCTATACTATAAAGGAAGGCTGTCACTTATTTGTGGGATTCCCAGAAACATTTGGCTGGCAACATGAAAAAGTGATCGTTGGATGAGATGGTCAGATCAGCAGTGCTCTTCTTAAATCCAGTCACGGCAGAAGGACTGTTAATTTCTTCTTACAAAGCTGCTACTGTGACATTAGAGCAGATCACCCACTTGTTGCTGAATTACAGCTCTTAGGCTATGAATTCACAAGCCCAGACAGAGGCAGTACTGATCAATAATGCAAGGAACATCCATTGATGTGTCATATATGGATATAATTTGTGCAGAATTTCTAACTTGGCCTTTAACAAAAACGCTACCTAGTATCCACTCCTCTATATTACAACACATTGAAATGCATTTTTGGGGAAAATGTGGCTTTATACCATAGTGCATCACACATAAGTTCCTTTTCAGGATGTGAAAACTAACTACTATTTAATGTCATATGAAAGTGCAAAAAGCCCCAGAAGATGTTGCAAAAATAAATGAAATTAAACTCTTGAGTTACCTAGATATTTTCCAAAAGTCAGCCGATGTGCTTCAAATATGCCATTTTGCTGAGTCATCTCCTAGTCCTGCTAAGAAGCCTAGGAATCAAGACGCAAGTCTGGCGCCACTGCCTTTTCCTTCTCAGCACTGGCAGTCCTCCATGCCTGGTCACCTGTTTAAAGTTTAGTCTTCATTACATTTTAGCACTCAGTTCCATGGCCAATGGACACAACATTCTGTGGACAGAATGGATCACCTTTCTACCTCTTAAGCTTGTCCTTTACTATGTGTTGTAATAGGGATGCCAGCCTCCAGGTGGGGCCTGGGGATTCACTGGAATTACAGCTCATCTCCAGACTACAGCGATCAGTTCCCTTGGAGAAAATGGATGCTTTGGAGGGTGGATTCAATGGCATTGTATTCCACTGAGGCCCCTGTCCTCCCCAGGCTTCACCCCCAAATCTCCAGGAGCTTCCCAACCTGGATCTGGCAACCCTGTCCACCCCCACCAGCGGCCCGGGGGGACCTGAAACCCTATGCTGTAAAGTCCCTATCAACCAAAAATGAACTGTTGAAAAACTAGGTAAGACAAGAAGAAATAAATAAAATGACAGTTTATAATTTAGAAGACTCAAATGGTAAAGCTTTTCCCTGGATTGCACTACTTCAGCCTTCAGATGGTTGTGTGCTTATGTATGTCTGAATGCTTGGCCTGCATATCATGTACAACCTGCAATTCCTTATTGTGGTTTCACAGGGCTTGTAAAACAGAACTCTTTAGGAGAGCACAGTAATCTATATACTAATAGTGAAGTTGGCCAGATTGTAGGATCCTTAAAACCAGTGACTAGGAAAGCTCACTGGGGTGGTTATGGACAAGTCACATACTTTCAGCCTAACCTACCTCACTTGGTTGTTGTGTGGATAGGGTTGCCAGCCTCCAGGTGGGGCCTGGGGATCTCCCGCTTTTACAACTGATCTCCAGTTGACAGAGATCAGCTCCCCTGGAGAAAATGGCTGCTTTGAAAGGTAGACTCTATGGCACTGTACCATGCTGAGGCCCCTCCCTTCCCCAAATCCTGCCTTCTCCTGGCTCCACCCCCAAAGTCCCCAGGTATTTTCCAACCCAGACTTGGCAACCCTATGTGTGGATGAAAAAGAGTCTCAAATAATGTAAGCTGCTTTGGTCCCCACTGTAGAGAAAGGTGGGGTATAAATGAAGTAAATAAAGAATAAATCCAGTTGAAGATGGGAGGGAGATAAAAGGTAGGTTGGTGAATGGCTGAGAAGGAGAGAATGAGGCAGGGAGAGGATATGAGGGAAAGAGGAAATAGTGTGAGGAGAGGGATACAGAGGAAAGAGAGCTTCCACGGTTTTCCTAGGTAAAGGCTGCCTGGGGGTGGGGGGGATGGAACTGAAGACAGAGGAACAGAGAAAGGTAGATTCTCTTGGGGCTGGAGATCACCCAGAATTACAACTGCTCTGCAAGTGAGAGAGATCAGTTCCCCTGGAGAAAATGGCTTCTTTGGAGGGTGGACTGTATGGCATTATACCCTGCTGAGGTAACTTCCCTCCCCAACCTTGCCCTCCCAAGGTTTCACCCCCAAATCTCCCAAGAATTTCCCAATCTGGAGCTGGCATCCGTAAGGGAGAACTGAGCAGTTGAGAGATCTGTTGTGATTCCAGGAGATCTCCAGGCCCCACCAGGATGTTGGCAACCGTAGAAGGTGAGAAGGAAGCAGAAAAGGAGGAGAGGCTATGGGGGCTTTCAGGAAAGGGAAAGAGGAAATAGTGAGGGGAAGGGAAATGCCTCCCACAAGTCCTACTTGTCTCTAATTTCATTTTTAAACTTTGTTTTTCTGCTGGTTGTTTGGATTCTGTTTTGTTGTTGTTTGTTTGTTTTAAGAATTCGGTTATCTTATACAGATTTCTTTGTTACCTGCCTTGGGTCCCAGTCATCTGGTAGAAGGGCTGGTGTATAAATGTTTTAAACAAGTAAATGAAATGCCAGGTGTTTGTGCAACTCTGTGTCAAAAATGGAATCAACAGGGAACTAGCTCCCGATTCTTATGGAGATCTGTTTTGGCAAGGACTCAAACCAAGAGGCTCCTGGTTTAAACCTGGATGCCCCATGTGGTTAATGACTACAGAACTCAAGACAAAGGGTCAAAATGATTATCCTGTCATGTTCTGTAGGGCTCCACCCAGCCACCTCGACTGCTCCTTGGTTCATCCTGACCTGGCTTGGCTATAAATACTTGTAAGTCAGACTTGCCATTTTCCCTTGGCAACATCTGGATCCTATCCTTGCTTGGGTGGGGACAAGTGTTCCCTCTAAGCTGAGTTAGTGTGAGTTAGCTCACAGTTTTTTAGCCTCTGGCTCACACATTTTTGTCTTAGCTCAGGAAGGATGGCTCCAGAAGAAACTAATGTATACAGTCGCCAAATCACTTGCTCTCATCTTTAATGCCGGTTGCTCAGGAAGTAGAATTTTTGCTCACAAGACTCCACAGCTTAGAGGGAACAATCATGTTATTCTACCCGTTCCTCCCCCCCCCCCAATACAGAAACCCCATACATGTCTCTGAATTAAGATCTCTGTATGTGATATGGGGCCTTTGCCTTCTTGTATGCAAATACACATCTGTTCAGCTTTGCACTTTGTGGGATGTCAGGCAACAGAGTAGCACTTCCCAGTATGGCCAGCAGATGCATAAATGGGAGAATGTGCTGGAGAGTGGGCTGCTATCTGCTTTACTGCTGTTGCTGCCCTAACTAGGGTCTTCCCCAATTCATAGCATCCCCTACAACAGCAGAATGTGTGTGTGGGGGGGGGTCCTTCTGTTACGTATTGGGACTGAAACATTTCAGGACTGTTCTACCAGAGACTGGCTGAGCTTAAAGTCCAAGAACAACAGCCCACCAGGACTCTGGAAGTAACCAATCAAGAAGTAATGTTATGTAAATAGCCAATCGTTGGGAGTGGGGTGTGTTTGGGTGTGGCAATTACATGCTATTTAAACAGGCCTGGGGCCCTGGAGTTCAGTCTTGTGCTTGCTGAAATCACTAATAAAGCAGAGCTGATCACTAGTAGTGAGTCTGCTGCTCCATGGAACCCACTATTTAACACTTCTTTTTCAGTTTGTATATGAGATTTAGAGCAGTGTACTAAAGCGGTGAAAGAGGCTGGTTTTTATTTGTTTCCAATAGGGAAAAGAGAGCAAATTCTGTAGCCTTTAAAAATATGTAGAGGGTGACTGATATGCCTATGAATACTGCTGTCTCAGAAAAAGAATGCAGAAGGAGTTTCTCTTTCCCCTACATGCGTACAAGCGCCTTGAACATAAAACAAGAGATCGAAAGCTCCAAGACAAGAATTCCAAATTAATCATCTGTCAACTCTGCCTGTTTGGCTTGTTGCCAACTCACTCCCTTCCTAGCTTTGTAGCCTAGCAAGGCACATCATGTGCTCTTATGGATTTTAATGTTCATAAGTTTTGAACTTTGGGATGTTATGCTCTGAAGGGAGAAATGCACTCTTTATTGCTGTAAGAGGCTCCAGTCCTTCCCATGAGAAAAACACCCACCATAGTTCACACAAAACAGAGACAAGGAATCCATTTCCAAAGGGTCCTCTGTTGGCTCCGCTAAGGCTATCCCCATCCCCTGCAACATTCCTGCAAGTATTATGCTAAGTGAAGTTACCTGGCAACTAATCACTCACCCATCAACTGGCCAGGCCAAGGCCATTAAGAGACAATGGAATGGCGCCATGACTCATCGCAGCTTGCCCAGGTTTCAGTTCCTGCTTAGCACTTAGTTTGCAATATTGACCACTCCTCCACATTCACTCCTCCTTTTACATGGACCAATGGTAAGGCTAGTGGGGACGGACCACCTGGTAGGTGTTTTAGTGGGATGTGGTCAGCGCAGCCCACCCCAATACCACCTGATAAAAGATATTGCACATCATACAATCGCTCTCTTGAGCCTCTACGACCCCTATCTGCTTTCACTCCCCTTACGTCCAGCTTGCTATCCCACTACCCTGCCTCCATCTTTAATCCCTGGTTTGCGCAGCCAGAGAGAAGTGTGTATCTGCCGGTCCAGATCACGTTCCCCATTTTTCCTTTCTACCCCTCAATCTTCTTTTGGAAACGGACCACCCATCTCCAGGACAGGTAAAGTATCTCCCAACCAACGAATCTCCTGCTCATGCAACAGTGCTATTATCTATCTAAGTTTCTTAGGACTTGTGTGTTTGTGTGTATGATTCTGTTTTTGTATGCTTGAGGACATTTTGCAAGTAAACATCATTCAAACGGACCACTCCGCCTCAGTGCCTATTTTCTGGGAACTCCTGGAAGGGGCGGGACCTTGGTATAGTTGGCAAGAACCTGGTTATCTGCCAATTACTAAACTAAATTAAAGCAATTCGGCTAACAGCTTCACCATTCCCTCATCTGCTTTCCCCTTTGATTCCGTCTCTCTTCTGCTGCATTTTTTGGCTCAAGCCCAGGCTTGCATTTGCCTGACCCAGCCAGCACTACACCTTTAACCCTGTTCTTCCCAAGACATGCACTTGACACCTCACACACTTGGTGGCTCATACACAGAAATCTAGCAAGGACACGGTTCTCCCTGACATGCTATTTTTTACATGCAGGGATTTTTTAGCTTGTGTGGGGTATGGTGTGCCACTCTTATTACGCATGTTCACTTGCTGCCTGGTTGATGTGGTTCTAGGATTGCCAACTCTGGTTTCGGAAATTCCTGGAGATTTGGGATGTTTAGTGTGGAGAAGGTGGGGATTGGGAAGTGACGTCAGTAGAGTATAATGTCATAGAGTCTACACTCTAACACAGACATTTTCTCCAGGACTGATTTCTGTACTCTGTAATTCCAGGAGATTTTTAGCCCCCAACTGGAGGCTGGCAATTCTATGTTGTGGAAGACTACCTAATTCTTCTGAATGTGTAATCTGGCTCTCACACACAGAGGAGAGGGACAGATAGAGCACTTCTACAAATTGACACAAGTGCAGTGTTTCCAGAATAAAACACAGATCAATTTAAAAATCAATAGTTACAACAGCTGACTTTAATCTGCTAGGTTTGTGACAGTTCACTGAAATGTACACACTACAGCAGCTGCTGCTGGAAATTACAGCCAAGATACTAAACTGCTTTCCTGACTGACTTCCTTCTCACAAGGCCATGTGTACTCTGCCCTAAAAAAACACAAGATAACATTCCAAAAATTGCGCCACTTGTACTAATTCTGTACTAACAAAAGTTAGATGATGTTGTGAACACATATGCACAGCATGATAGGCAGTGTAGAGTTTACGCCGTTCAGCTGGGACTTGAGTTGATTGTGGGCCAGTCAATCTTTTTCAGTCTAGTCTACCTCATGGGGGAGAATCATGTATCTCTCCCCAGGCTCTTCCGAGGAAACTAATGGAAACTTATATGGGGATAGTTTACTTACCAGTGTACAGACAGACTGGGCATTAGTGTGGGTGGAGACACACAAAAGCAAAGCATAACCAGCATGCTGGAATTTTAAAAAATCTACTTTTCTCTGGAAAACTATTAGTTACTTTCTCATAACTAGGCAAAAACAGTGTGACATAAAAATTACATTCTGAATCAGTAGATCTAGGTGGTCAGCCGTGTTGGTCTGAAGCAGTAGAACAAATTTAGAGTCCAGTGGCACCTTTAAACTTTGTTGTTATTTTGGATCAGTGTTTCTCAGATTGGGATCCATGAGTGTGCTTCAGGAGGTCTTGGTAGAATGGGTATGAACAGAGGCCCCACTTGTCTTTGGGGTAATGCCCAGCATGCTAGCCAGCAATGGTGGTCACTCAAGTGGAAATGTCCAGGAGGACAGTCACCATGGCCTCCAACTCCTCACAAGAGCTCTGGGTCTCATGAGAAGACAGCTTCCACGAAGTTCCCTTAATCAGATGCACGAAGATGCATCCATTATGTTGATCCATTCATATACACAAGAGAAAGGAGAGAACAGATGTTACAGAGAGAGGCCAGCTTAAGACAAGATCCAATCAAAAGAGTAATCAGTTCACTCATGAGTTGGTGGAGGCCGCCCCCTATCCTTGTTAGGTAAGCAAAGGAGGATTAACACAGAATGCAATACAGAATGAAAATGATAAATCTCCCTCCTGCCCGCCCCCCCCCCCCCGTAGCCAAACAAATGGACATCCATTAGTGGTGGGAGATGAAAGGTATTATCATGTATAGTGAACGAGGAATCCAACATCGCATTGCATTTCTTTATATCCCACTTTTCTCCCCAGTTCAGTCTCAAAAGCGGCATTTAGAACATCACAAGCAGAAGGACCTGCGATACTCGCGGGGGGGGGGGGAGAGAAGGAGCTCCATGTTGAGGAGGAGGTGAGCCTTCTCCCCCACTCCCCCAGCACCAACAGCAAGGCCCGGGCCCACCAATCTCCGCCCCCCCACAGGCACTGGCAGCAAGGCCTGAGCGGCTCCCAGCCGTTGGTCCGCCACAGTTCCCAGAGCATTCTGTGCGCATGCGCAGGGAATGCTCTTTTACTTTTGGGGGGATTTAAATATACCCCATGTAGTTTTTTAAAGTTTTTGGATTTTTCTGCACACCTGGAAAGCCCCCCAAGTGTGCAGGAAAATCTCTTTGCCTCCTAGGTGTCCCCGATGTCCGAATTTAGATACCCACATGCAGGGGGCACCTTGGCTATTAGATATATAGATTCTCCCCTCCTCCATTTTCTGACAACAGCCCTGTGAGGTAGGCTAGGCTGAGAGTTTGTGATGGGCCTAAGGTCACCCAGCAAGCTTCCATGGCATAAGTGGGGATTTGAACCCAGGTCACCTAGAGTCCTAGCTCGCCACTCTATCCACTACACCACACTGGCTCTCATCCCCCACCAAAATGGACAATAAGCCACCAGGAACATTATCTCTGATATTACCACGGCAGACTTTGCTTAATAGGAACCTGGAATTTCTAACTCACTAAAGGTGATAGTATCTTGAATATTCCACCCCTTAAAGATGTCAACTGCTTCAGCCACATCTCTGTAACCAGCATCAGTTTATTGTGTTTCATCCTGTACTAAATTCTACTTTGCCTGTTCAACAACAATTGGCAATGTCTCGCATCCGCGCTGAGTGAACTGATTACTTCTTGATTGGATCTTGGTTTAAATCGATCTCTCCTCCTTCCTCCACCACCTTTCTGTTGCATATATAAACTGATATATAAATGGGTTGAGCTAATAAATGTACACTTCATGCAGCTGAAGAAGTAAAGCTCTAACTCAGGAATGAATGCTGCTAGTCTCTAAGGTGTCACTGGACTCCTGTTATCAAAAGTATAGCAGACCTCTACGGATGATCCTTTCACTTTGGCAGTACTGGAAGAATGGGACCACTAAAGAAAGCTATTAGCCCCTTGTACTTTATAAATCACCCCAATTTTAAGACTGGAGTTAAAACCTGCAAATTTACAGGTTGAGATGCTTTATAGATTTTGTGACATCATATAATGAAGAAAATAATTATCAAGAACAGAGATTTTAACAGGAATGTGCTTATTCCTCTTATTGTAAGTGGCTTACTGATGCCCTTCTTTATTCCTCTAGAAACAGCTGAGAGAAGAGTTGACCCTTTTGGACATTTAATTTCCAACTCATTTTGAAGGAGCTGTTTCCTTCTTAGGTTGTTTCATAGATTGCATCATTGGAATAGAAGCACAAGGTATAAATATGAAGGCTTGGGAGCTGAACAATTAAGAGAAGATATTTGAAAAGGAAAATGGCAATCATATCTTCTAAACGCATTAATGTTAAAGAAAGGACCTTTAAGACAATCAGTTTTTATCACTAACACATAAATTTGAGCTCTAACCTTCCATTCCAATGTACTCGAAAAAGATTCAGAGATATATAGCCTACAGGAAAGAGAGTCATACAAATACAGTTATCGCTCAGTTTTGAGGAGATTTGGGAAAAGGGAAAAATGCATATTTTTCTGAACACCAAGGGTTTTTTCCAGGTATGCAGAAAAATCTCCTTTTTTAAAAGTAGTGTAATTTTGTTGCTTTTGCTAGAAGTGTGAGGGCCAGCCATTTTATTATTCGGTATAGTGACAAGCAAGGGTTCTGTAAGAAATCTCAGGTGGGGAAAATGATTTGGAAATCACTTCAACCATCAACATCTTTTCCTTTAGGATTTTCTAAGTTTTCAGTGGCTTGAGGAGAATGCCCCCCCCTCCCTTAGCCAGTTCTCAGTAGTTCGTGTCTCCTGGAGCGTGCTCAGTCTTCATCAGGCAATTTTTAATTTTTTCTCCTTTTGAATTATTTTTAAAAATTTCTAGCCTGCTTTTCTCCCTGGTCGGGGACCCAAAGTGGTTTTTCACATAATTCCCCTCTCCTCTACTTAATCCTCCCAACAACAATCTTGTGAAGGGTAGGTTAGGATGACAGACATGTGACATGCCAGAAATCACCTGGCAGGTTTCCATGGTTGAGTGATTCAAACCTGGTCATCCCAGGTTCTAATCCTATGCTCTAAAGTAAACACTACACCACACCAGCCCGATTTATAGAGAGATATTTCTTTGCATGCCTAAGATCCCATCCATCCCCTCAAGTACATAGACAGATCCCCGACCTTGTTTGTGGCTAGTCTGGTTTTGCGCTTTCATGCTTGCTGTGTGGGAGGGTGTCAGTCACTTTAGACTGGTAATGATGAATGTACATGTGCAAATTTTATGTGTTCTTCCACACTTACTCATTAATCATTCTATATCCCCCCTCTTATTTATTATTTAGAGCTTGGCTCTTTTCTCATATAGTAATTACATCTCTTTGAGAGGCCACACTCTCTGTACTATATTTGACCTTGCCATTGATTACTTATGCTCTAACCGACAGTGTCAGGTGACTTGAGGGTAACTCTCCCAAGGTCTTAAAGAGTACCCTGGAAGTTCTTAACCAAGGAAGGGTGTCATATAACTGAGGTCAAGATCCTAAATGTAGCTTCTCCCCTGTTATATAATCTGAGCTAAATAATCTCCTAGTATGCTGGTGTTTCGAAATGTGCCAGAGAGGGCTGAATGCTCTCTGGATGGGAAGGTGTCTTAAATGCTGATGCCCAGTTCATGGTCTTAAAAAGTGTCTGCATATGATCTCATTCTCAGGATCAAATACAGAATTATTTGACATGTACAAGCAGTTATGTACGTGCACACTGCAGTGACTTCTGCCAGCAAGATGGCTTCAGGAAATGCAGTTGAAATTTTGCTGGAGTGAATTGTGTCTGTTGCTACATGCAATACATATCTCAAATACAATGCTCTATGAAATACTTCTTGTCTTGCATACCATAGAATTATAGAATCATAGAATCACAGAGCTGGAAGGGGCCATACGGGCCATCTAGTTCAACCCCCTGTTCAGTGCAGGGTCAGCCTAGAGCATCCCTGATAAGTGTTTGTCCAGCTGCTGCTTAAAGACTGCCAGTGAGGGGGAGCTCACCACCTCCCTAGGCAGCTGATTCCACTGTTGCACAACTCTTATTGCAAAAAAGTGTTTCCTAATATCCAGCCAGTACCTTCCCACCCCTAATTTAAACCCATTATTACAAGTCCTATCCTCTGCTGCCCTGCCCTCCTCTAAGTGACAGCCCTTCAAATAATTAAAGAGAGCAATCATGTCCCCCCTCGACCTCCTCTTCTCCTGACTAAACATCCCCAAGACCCCCAGCCTTTCCTCATTGGGCTTGGTCTCCATGCAGAGCTTCTTAAACACTCCACTACATAATTCTCTTATATAAACACAGCATATAACTGAGAAGTATTGTGTATTATGCAGTTGTGCCACACAGGTGCAGAGTTTGGTACTGGGGGATGGAACTCTGCAACCAAGAGATTCCATTCTTATTCTGAACATTTAACATTGCAACAATGAGTGTCATGGGATGTGTCACACAAAGTATGTTGCTGGAACATAAGAACATAAGAGAAGCCAGTGTTGGATCAGGCCAGTGGCCCATCCAGTACAACACTCTGTCACACAGTGGCCAAAAACACCAGGTGCCCTTAGAAGGTCCGGCAGTGGGGGCAGAACACTAAAAGCCCTCCCACTGTTGCCGCCCCCAGCACCAAGAATACAGTGCATCACTTGCCCCAGACTGAGAGTTCCTATCTTTACCTTGTGGCTAATAGCCACTGATGGACCTCTGCTCCATATGTTTATCTAATTCCCTCTTGAAGCTGTCCATGCTTGTGTGAGATTGTGCCAGTAGATGTAGTCCACAACAGGTCTCCTTAAGCAGAAAGTCCTTTATTTGCAGAAAGATCTTATTGGTCAAATACACTTCTTCTGTTAGTAATGCCCAAGCATAGTAATACAACTACAATTATACTTGATATGAAATAAGGCCCCCAGACACCCACCAATCAGTTGGGAGAATTATTGGCGCCCAAATATACTGGCCCACTGTTCCCAAGGAAAGCGCGGTAAATTAGGTTCCCTGTCAAAGACACTGTTAGGATTTGTGAGGCGGATGTTCCCAAGAATAAAAGCAAGCAAAAGAGCAAGTTGCACCTGTGAATAACATAACATGTAGCAGGAGGCTTTCAGCTCAAGGCCATGAGCTAGCGAGAAGTGAAAGAGAGATAAGAATGAAGAAAAGCTAATAAGCAGCAAGCATGTGCAGAGCGAGCAAGAAGCACATTCCTGTGGTGGGAGTCACTCTACCGATGCTATCTCCTGTCTGGGACCTAGAGGAGTAATTATGGAACTAAAAACAAAGGTAAGGTTAAGTGACCAGCAGAATAGGCAATAGGAACCATAAGCAGTGGTAACTGACACGAATGCAATAGAACCATTGATAATAACAGTCAACAAGAATCATTGGCAGTGCTAACTGACAGCTTGTAGCCGCCGCCACCTCCTGTGGCAGTGAATTCCACATGTTCATCACTCTTTGGGTGAAGAAGTACTTCCTTTTACCTGTTCTAACCCAGCAATTTCATGGACTGTCCATGAGTTCTTGTATTGTGAGAAAGGGAGGAAAGTACTTCTTTCTCTACCAGCTCTATCCCATGCATAATCTTATAAACCTCAATCATATCACCCCTCAGCCGTCGTTTCTCCAAGCTAAAGAGCAAGAGTGGAGGGTGGGTGAAGAGGATTAACAGGATTTTAGAGCTCAAGATCTATGGCTGCACTACCTTGCCTAGCTCCTAGCCTCTTCCCTCTCCTAGACTAGCAGATATAGAATAAATGGTTTGCAATAAGGAAGTGTATGCAAATACGTAGGTCACAGAACTCTGATTTTTCTTGGTGCAGAACTTGGATAACCTTTCAGTAGCCCTTTCAGCAGAACATTTGTAGCCTTGCCTCTAGCAAATGGCTGCACATATAAGAAATCTGCAACAGATACAGGAGATACTAATATGTATTTTAAATTGTATACATGCATATATAACTGAATTAACCTCAAAGGAAATTTGGCCAGAACAGCATAGTTTACCTTAGAAGGTAAAGATGGAGAGCTTGTCCAGCCTCTTACAGTACTTATGGCTTCAAATAGAAGATGCCATAGGTCTGACAAGTATTTGGGAACCTCTGTATTTCCAGCAGCAGCAGGAATCCATAGTGAGGCACAAGAGCCTTAATACTGATGAACGATAACGTATGACATAATGACTACTTCTATTTGGCATTTAGATAGTGCTTTCCTCTGCTCAAAGCACAACACATGCATCATTGTAGTATAGAGTTTCCAGGACTCCTGACATTCAGACATGGCAGCCTGGAAGCTAAAGCATGTCACTTGGCAGATCAAGGGGTAGAGACTGGTTGAATAAGGTTCAGTTATTGGTATTTGGTAGGGGCTGAGGACAATGTGGTAGATCAGGGGGAAGAGTTTGGCTGTGGCTTATGCCTCATAAGTGGATGTTGATGGATGGGGGGGATACCAAAGCTCTCAAGCGCGGCAGAAAATAGCCTGTCCTTTTGATTTTGTTGTCATTTCAAGCTGACATTTCACTCTTCCTTTGGAAGGAATCTGAGAAGACTGAAACCCTATCTTAGTAATCTCCCCAACAATTACATCAGATGGGGCATTATATCTCATATCCTGTTACGTGTGCCCCATTTCTCTGAGTTGAGGGGAAATTACAGGGGCTAGTGCTTGCCGAGGTCAGTTTCCTTTGGACAACAGAGTGCTTGAGATTCATGGTGTTTTTGTAGAATGTGTGTAGAATACAGGAAGAGCACACATGGAGGCAAAGAAGCACGCCTTCTGGACAGTAGCTCCACTACCCTACATTTCACTGCACCCCCAATATTATTCAGCCAAGTCCAGAAGGTTGTCTGCTTCTTTCCCTGTCCTTTCTCTCATCCAAACTGCAGACGCACATCTGCCCCTTCTCTTCAATTAGGAGGGGTTTAGTCACCTCTTCTAAGCCGGGATGGACATGAATAAAATTATTCCCCAGTACTCAAGGTCCACTGTTGAGATGTTGACAATTATTAAAACATGTTATCATTCCCTTTGTCATGGAGGATAGACTGAGCAATCAAAGGGCAAGGATACACTAATATATTACAGTTGGGTGGCTGAAAGACATCACCTTGGATTACGTAGTCAGTTCTTGGCTATAGAACTAAACTGGAGTCTTCCGGCACATAACTCAGGCTTTAAGCCATGACAGTGTATGGACTGTCTATGAAGAGACAGAGTAGGACTCGATAAAGAATGACAAGGCTTGGGGAGGGGGGATTATGGATGAGTAAAGTGATTGGAAAACATGGCCTTTAAAGGGTTTGGAAGAAATAAATGGTGTTTGAAGAGGGATGTTTGGGAGAGAGGCTGATGGGCAGAGGAGAGGAACAGTAGAGGGCAGGCAGGGGAGAAGAGGATAGACTTGCAGGTTCTTTGGCCTGGGAGCAGAAAACAGGAGTGAGCCCAGATGCAGTTTGGCCTTGTCCACAGACACTGTTTTGTTCCCCTTTCATTCTGCACCAGAAGAAATTCAGGCTGGCAACCACTTCGGTGAACTCAAGTAAACTTGCAACCGGATAGGACCTGCAAAGCTTCTGGCTTCAGTGGTGCCTCAGAACATTAGTATGTGAACAACTAATATGGGGTTATTCTGCACCTCCGTGATTGCACTTTGGATTTATTTTCATACTGCTTTCAGTGCAGTGTATTAATTTCTCTTGAAGGGATTTAAAGCTGTGTGACTCCCTTTTATTTTGCCGTGGGAGTGGCAGGGGCATTTTGTAACCTATTGCATAAAATTTCATTTGTTTACAAATGAGCCACAGAGGACAGGAGGCAGACAAGTTGGGAAGCTGGAAGGAAGGAACTCAAATGGCAGAAGTAGCTAGAGCCATCAAAGAAACAGTGGTGTCTGGACCTCCACTCCAGCTCTGCTTACTTCCTCTCGTCTGCCCTGTCTCTCCCTCCCTCCTGCCTGTCCTGCTGCCAGCTCCCACCACCTGTCCTATTTGTGACTAGCAGGAATGCTTTCATAAATAAATGGAAAGACACAGTGCAAAATACTTCTCCAACTGTCCATTTCTGCATAATGGCTTCCTCTGGTTCCATAAACTGTCAGTACAGATGTCCTTCTCTCCTGAAACATTCCTGCCCCTGACCTCCCTCTGAGAGGATTTTCAGGACAAAAAAGGCGAAGAAAGATCCTCTCTTCCCGACTCCTTCTGCTGGATCCAACATTTTGTATGGTATTACAAACTTTAAAAAATATATCAGGAAAGACTGCATTTAAACTGCTGCCAGCGGTAATCAGTTACCCTCCTTACTTTAGAAATTATATTTTGCATTTAGTATAACAGCAGCCCTACTGGATCAGACCAATGGGCCATCAAGTTCAACATACAGTATCCCACAGTGTCTACAAAGATGCTCCCAGAAGGCCTGCAAGCAGGGTACAGTAATAGACAACAAATGCCTCCCCTGTTGTTGCCAGCATGATGCAGTGGATAGAGTGTTGACCAAGGACCTTGGGGACCAGAGTTCAAATCTCCATCTACCATACAGTTGCCAGTCTCCAGGTAAGACTGGGAAATCTCCTAGAATTTCAGCCTATCTCCAAGCTATGACAATCAGTTCACCTGGTTGCTTTGGAGGGTGGACGCCATGGCATTATACCCTGCTGAGGTCTCTCCTCACCCCAGACCCCACAGTCCCTAGGCTCCACCCCCAAATGTCTAGTAATTTCCCAACCCAGAGTTATCAGTACTAACCCATCATGATGCCCATTTGCTCTTTCACCTTCTCTCAGCCTAACCTACTATGCAGGAATTTTGTGCAGGCAAAACAGAGGTAGAACAAGAGAAACAGCCCAATATGCAGCACCCTGCTTCACAGTCATCCAGATACCCCCAGAAGACCTATAAGCATGGTGTCCATTCTTGTTGCCAAAGTGGTATAGTGGTTAGAGTGGGTAGTGCTTTGGTTCAAATTCCTGCTCATCATGAAATTCACCTGGTGACTTTGGGCCAGGCATTTTCTTGCGGTGTAATCTAATTCACAGGGTTGTTGTGAGGATAAAACAGAGGAAGGGAGAGCCATATATACCATCCTGAGCTTCTTGGAGCAGAGGTGGGATAAACAAGAAGGAGGAGGAGGAGGAGAAGGAGATTGGATTTATACCCTGCCCTTCACTACCCAAAGGAGTCTCAGAGCAGCTTAAAATCTCCTTCCCCTTCCCTTTCCCACAACAGACACCTGTGAGGTAGGTGGGGCAGAGAGCTCTTTCCAGAACTTTCCTTGAGAGAACAGCTCTGCCAGAACTATGGCTTGCCCAAGGTCATCCAGCAGCTACAAGTGAAAGAGTAGGGAACTGTTGTGTTTGTTTAGAATATGAAGCAGTAATAGCTTGAAAAGGGCTCTGGTATCCTAAAGCTCCAATTCCTATTGGCTGATTAATAAAGACTTCCATTGGTCCTGAAGCCAATCTAGATACCCAATCACTGAGCCCTGCTTGGGTTCAATAGTATTGCTTGTATATAGTTACATGGTTGAAAGTTATGTGTTGGAACAGTATAAATGAAAGTGCTGCTCTCATAGAGCTGTCTTTTGAGCTGAACAGTGTCACTGAATAAAAACCTGTTTGTTTGAATTAATCGCCTCCTGCTCAATACTTAAAACTGGCGACGAGGATGGGATCCCAGTCCTAACTGAATGGCTGAAATCACTCTGCCTGCCCAGCTGAAATCACTAAGGGCGCCCAGAGCTAAATCACTATGGGCATGGCATCCAAGGGCCATATTGAACCGTTCGACCCAAAGGTTGGGAACTGGGATTCATACCTCGATCGGTTTGAATGCTACCTCGTAGCAAATCGTATTGACGGAGATGATGTCTTCTGCGCCACTTTTCTGAGTACCTGCAGCCAGGCTGTATTCAACATTGCTCGAGATTTAGTTGCCCCCTCTAAGTTACTCGAGGCCCCTCTCAGCATCATCAAGGCTGGGCTGACCAAGTACTTCACCCCGAAGACGTTGGCTGCCACACACCGATGCGCATTCCATCAGCGGAACCAGAAGGAGGGTGAGTCTGTCACGGAGTACCTCACCGCACTGAGGCAGGCTGCTCAAGACTGTCACTTCACCGATTTGAAGTCCATCCTCCTAGATAGGCTGCTCTGTGGCCTCAGAGACGAGAGCATCAGGCGAGCCCTACTCTTACTAAAGACTCTCACATATGAATCGGCCCTTGAAGAGGCCCTAAAAGTAGAGGTTACCAACCTATCCCTCAGCGAACTGCGATTGAGTTCCCAAAGCCAAATGCCAGGCCGCTCTGACGCTGTACACCAGGGTAGTACCGCTGAGTCCGATGACACCCAGGACGACCAATCTGATGTGTCCGATGATGGAGTTTTCAATGCAAGGGCCAATCAGAAGCTGCACCGCTGTCGCAAAACCCCGCCCCACTCAAAAAAGCCCGCGAAAAAACGGCTGTGCCGGTTGCGGAGGTGCACATGCGCGTAGAGACTGTCAGTTCCGCAATGCCATCAGTCATGTGTGTGGGAAAGTGGGCCACCTCGCCAAAGTACGTCACTCGTCTCAGGGTCATGATGCTCCAGACGCGTTCCAGCGTACCCGAGGGTCTGTGAATGCCTCCAGCCGATCATATCATTCCAAGTCATCTTGGCCGTCCAGGCAAAGACAAAGGTACAGCAATGAAGCAAGCGTGTCCGAGGACTACACCAACCGCCTATATATACACCAGGGGCTACATCCGTGTCCGAAAATCAAAGCCACCGTCTTCATCGAAGGTCGAGCATGCCAGATGGAGGTAGACTCTGGGTCAGCATTGTCCATCATCTCTTGGAGCACATTCCAACAAGTATGTCCGCGATTCGCTGCTCACCGCCTTTAGAGATGCACCCTACAGCTGTTCGACTTCCAGAGGAACTGAGTTCCAGTCGTTGGCATCGCCACAGTCCAGGTTAAATATAAGAAATTCTCCAGCCGTCTGAACCTGCTCGTGGTAGAGGGTCACCGCACAAGCCTGATAGGGCTGGACTGGTTCGCCGCCTTGGGCATAGACGTTGTTGGCGCGGACCAAGTCGAGCCGCAGCCTTTTATGGACCTTGAGACAGAGTTTCCGGAGGTTTTCAAGACAGAGCTAGGCTGCTACAAGGGTCCACCTGTGTCGTTTAACCTGGATCCTGCTGTACCACCAATCCGCCTCAAGCCCAGATGCTGCCCCGTCACTTTCAAGCCCAAGATTGATGAGCAGATTGATAAGCTGTTGGCCCAAGGGATCCTCAAGCCAGTTCCCAATGCCAAGTGGGAGACACCTATCGTCACTCACCTCAAGCCTGATGGCTCCATCCGTTTGTGTGCTGACTATAAGTGCACCATCAACCAGGCCCTACAGCCGCACGCATACCTGGTTCCTGTGGTGAACCACCTTCTAGCGTCGGTCTCTGGGGGCCGGGTGTTCGCCAAGATTGACCTCGCCCAGGCATATCAGCAGTTGCCGGTAGATGCAGCCACAGCCGAGGCACAGACTATTGTGATGCACCGAGGTGCTTTTAAAGTAAACTGGCTGCAGTTCGGGGTAAGCGTCGCCCCTGGCATTTTTCAAGAACTTATGGAGTGCCTTCTTTGGGGTCTGCCTGGCGTCGTACCCTATTTTGATGACGTCTTAATTGCCGGGGCCTCTGATCTTGAACTGGCTACTCAGGTGTGAGAGGTCCTTCGTCGGCTACAGGACGTTGGCCTTCAGCTGAAGGAGGAATGCGAGTTCTTCGTCCCTACCGTTCAATCCCTGGGTTACCACCTAGACGCTGATGGCATCCACCCTGCTCCAGGCAAGGTTGCTACAATATGCAACGCACCCCTTCCAAAGTCTAAGAAAGAGCTGCAGTCCTTCTTAGGACTATTGAACTTTTATCATGCCTTCTTGCCCAACAAAGCAGCTCTTGCAGAACCACTCCATCATTTACTGGACAAGTCAGCTCCATGGGCATGGGGTCGCTGGGAAAATGCCTCCTTCCAAGCCGTCAAAGCCCACTTTGCCTCCGATGCCGTCCTCATGCACTATGATGAGAAGAAACCCCTCGTCCTAGCATGTGATGCGTCGCCTTATGGGATCGGGGCCATGCTCAGTCACCAGTTGCCATCTGGCTGGGAGGCCCCTATTGCTTTTTATTCCAGAATGTTATCCCCCGCTGAGAGAAACTACGCCCAGATAGATCGAGAGGCACTAGCAATATTCGCTGCAGTGAAGAAATTTCACGATTTCATCTACGGGTGGGAATTTGAAATCGTCATCGACCACAAGCCGCTGCTTGGCATCTTCACGGCCGACCGTCAAACCCCCCAGATTCTGTCCCCCCGGATGATGAGCTGGGCAGTTCTTCTATCCGCCTACTCCTTCTGCCTCCTCCACAGGCCCGGCAAGACCATCGGGCATGCTGACGCCCTTAGCCATCTGCCACTTTCGTCTTTAGGACCGCCCAAGGCCCCACTCCAGGAAGTTTTACTGATCGAGGAGCTGCCACAGCCTCCACTCTCTGTTGCCGACGTAGTGTTCCATACCGGCCAGGATCGACCGGTCAGCCAAGTCTACAACCATGTGTGGAGGGGATGGCCGTCGGGGACACTCGATGCCGAATTCCAGCCATTCCTGTCGAGATCGTCTGAGCTGTCGGTAAACAAGGGATGCCTGTTGTGGGAAAACAGAGTCGTCATCCCTCCCCCACTTCGCCAACAGGTGCTGGATGCCTTGCATGAAGGGCACCCGGGCATCATTAAGATGAAGGCCATCACTAGGAGCTATGTTTGGTGGCCCAGCATGGATCAGCAGATTGAGCAGTGGGTCTGGACATGTCAGCCGTGCCAGGAGTCAAGGCCAGCAGCTCCAGAGGTTCCTGTTCATCCATGGTAAAAGCTGAGGGGGCCGTGGTCCCGCATTCATGTGGACTTTGCTGGGCCCTTCCAGGGCCGGACACTCTTGATTATCGTGGATGCGTATTCCAAGTGGTTGGAGGTCATCCCTGTCACCTCCATGACATCGGCCGTCATTGCCCGCTGCCTAGACTGTCTCTTCGCCACCTTCGGCCTGCTGGACCTCCTCGTGTCCGACAATGGAACTCAATTCACCTCTGCAGAATTCCAGACCTTCCTGGATGAGCGGGGTATCCGGCACATCACCTCGGCTTCTTTCCACCCCGAGACAAACGGTCAGGCTGAGCGAATGGTGCGAACAGTCAAGGACTCGCTCCACAGGATGGGTTACGGGAATTTCCCAGCCAAGCTCGCCGGGTTCTTGTTGCAGCAGCACTCCTCGCCACACGCTGCCACCGGGAAGTCACCAGCGGAGCTGCTTATGGGCCACCAGCTGTCCACCCGCCTGAGCCGCCTTCACCCCGACCTGGCACCGGACATCCACTGCGACCCTATCGCCACAGGGTCCACTCGGTCCTTTGTGCCAGGAGATGCGGTGTATGCCCGGAACTATGGGGCGGGTCTGCACTGGCTTCCAGCAGTCATTGTGTGCTCAACAGGCCCTATATCATATGAGGTGAGGGACGTCGCAGACATCTGGCCCAGCTGAGATGCCAGTGGCCAGCGCCGGAGGATCGGTTGCAACGCTCTCCAGTTCCTGAACCAGAACAACGCATGCAACGCTCCCCATTTCCTGAGCCGGAGCAACACTTGCCACACTCCCCAGTTCCTGCGTTGGGACAACATTTGCAACACACCCTGGTTCCTGAGGCCGACCTGGGAGATCTCCCGGCACAACAAGACGCCGGCGCCCGGGGGAGTCACCTGACAGAGGGCAGCCCTCTGCCAACTCCAGCCCAGGACATCCCAAGGGAACAGTCTGCCGAGCCACTGCCAGCTAAGAATGAGGTAGGCCCCCTGCTGGAGCTGGGTCATGCCCCGGAACTCTCGGAGCTCCCAGACTTTACGGACTCTATGGCATTCTACCTTACTGAGGTCCCTGTCTTCCATCTCCAAATATTAGGAGTTTCCCAATGTGGAACCTTGTTCCCCATCCCCCACAGGACCTGGTAACCTTAAGGGCTGCCTTTGCAAAAGGTCTGGAAACTTCAGTTGGTGCAAAATGCTGCAGCCAGGCTATTTGTCAGGTATCTGTGACAGGGATCTTATCTCTCCTGTGCTAAAAGATCTGCACTGGTTACCCATTTGTTTCCAGGCACAATTCAAGTTGTGGTTCTTATCATTAAGACTGTAAACTGCTTGGGGCTAGGGTACCTGAAGGGCCAGTTTCTTCCTGTACTACCCAGCCCACCAGTTAGAATCTGCCTCTCAAGCCCTGCTTTCTGTGCCCCCCTCCTTCAGAGGTGAGGCGAGAGACACGTAGGGAAAGAGCGTTTTTTGTGGTAGCACCTCACCTCTGGAACACCCTCTCACTTGAGCTTCACCTGGTTCCTGCTTTACTGTGTTGTAGCCACCAGGCCAAAACACATCCTTTTACCCAGGCTTTTAATTAAGGGACTGGTCTCATTTTACTAGCTTTCTTAAATGGTCTGAGGTCTGTTTTACAGATAATGTTTATGCTGTTTATGTCCCATGGTTTGTTGTTTTATATTGTAATATTATTTTAATTGTAAGCCGCCTTCAGCTGAACTCTGAAGAGGCCGCACAGAAATATTCTAAATAAATAAATATCCTCTATTAATGTGTCTGTTCCCTTTTGAGCCCCTCTGTACATCCCGTGGCAGCTAATTCTGTGTTCTGTAATCCTCAATGCAGTTGCCACATCATATTCTCCTCTTTCTCCAGCCAGCTTTCCAGCTCCCTCTCCCCCAATTCCCTTCCTTACAAGAGCCGCTGGCACACATGGCTTTTGTTGATGCAGGTCCTACAATCCCCAGCACAGTCCTTTAGAACTGTCAGAGGTAGCCCCTCTTTCCTTTTACACTAGCAGAAAGGCTGATAGGACCCAACCCAATGCATCTCTTCTGCTGCATGTCAACATGGATTCATATCTCTGCCCATCCATTAATTTATTAGTGGACCATGAGGAAGTTATTGGCTCTCACCTCAACTGCCCCATCTGTACTGATGTTGGAGAGAATCACCTTCATGCCTTAATCTTGCAATGCAGTATTTATATCCTTATCTGCAAATGTGAATATTATTGACCTTGAAAGAATAGTTGTGAAGCTAAACAAGATAAAAACTACATTCTGGAAGGCTGAATGTTATACATTTTATATAACAGAATAGTTATAGTAATGATTACAGTAATAGTAATTAATTGTCAAGAACTCCCTTTCCTCTGACCGAAGTGCTAAGAGACTTTGGGACTGTGAGCAATCCTAAACAGATCTCCTCTGAAGTAAGGTCCATTTTATTCAATGGGACATACCCCCCAGAAAATTCTTAGGATTGCAGCCTTTGTTTGTGTTAGAAATCAGGCTACAGTTTTCAGCTTCAGGGAGGGGCTGAATTTATTGTGCTATTGTGTACATGATAGTCTCATAAGCTGTGGAGCAGTTGACAAATGCCAGGCTAGTCCATGGTGACAAGTGTAGCTAAACATAGGCAGCAGTGGCATGGGATGTCCTTTATAAAATCCAGAGGATTTATTCTGACCACATCTGAATTAATGTGCAATGTATACTTACATCCAAGACATTTACTTAATTAATTCTTCAATCCCAGGGGCACAAAGGGCAGATTGTCACCTGGAAGAGGCCCAGCAGATAATTAAACTGATCTCCCCTCCTAACTTATTTATTTTTTTAAATACTGCCATTATGACATTAAGCTGTATGGAGTGCAATACAAAGCACCAGTGAAGTTACTGCTATATTGCAAAGTACATGTCTTCTGAAAAGATATCTCCAGGCTTCTGATGCACTCAACAGGGTATGCAGCTTGCCCAATTTATGTGGCTATCAATGCTCCCTCTAAGCTGCGGAGTCTTGTGAGCAAACATTCTACTTTGTGAGCTACTGGCATTGAAAGTTGTGAGCAAGTGATTTGGCTGCTGCAGAAATGAGTTTGCTCTGGAGCCATCCTTCCTGAGCTAAGACAAAAATGTGTGAGCTGGAGGCTGAAAAACTGTGAGCTAGCTTACACTAACTCAGCTTAGAGGGAACACTGGCTCTTGCCCAGTTATTTGATGAACCAACCGGTGTGCAAAAAAATCAGATGTGGAAGGGGAAATTGTTGACAAAACCATATGTTTCACATGAGTTAACTGCCTATCATCATTATTATGCTTAGGAAATACAACCAACAGTGTGTGGATTTTAGCACAAGAATGGCGGTGACATCTTGCAGTGTTGCACTAGCATTATGAGCTGCCCAGGGAGTGTTGTGCTGGGTCTGATACTGTTGAGTCGCCCAGGGAGTGTTGTGCTGGGTCTGATACTGTTGAGTTTGCTTATGGAGCCATAGTTCAGTGACATAATATATCCCTTGCAAACAAACTGCCCTAAGTTTGATCTAGGTAAAGGGTCTCAGGCTGTAAAGCAGAGAAAGACCTCTGCTATAGTCCTCGGAGACTCCTTGCCAACCAGGTTACCCAACGATAATATTAACAACTGACATCACAGCCAGTTGCACCACAGCAATTACATCATACAATACATTTTGTATAGTGTGAGCCCAACCCATTACTAAAACAGGAGTCACCATGACTCCTAGCAATTGTTTTTAGAAAGTATATGAGGTCAGTTGGGTCTTCTGCTCACCAGGGCTTCTGACTGGCCATTGGATATCTGATGGGCTGTAAGATTAAAACAACATTGTTTTGGTAGCACCTCCCACCACAGTGTTGGTTTTATTCATTCTCACAGTCCTTTTTCCCCATTGTGTTTTCTTTTGTCCACTGCATTTGCACACACACTCTCTCTCTCTCTGTATGTGTGGCTTTGCCCCCTGTGGTGGCCATTCTGGGGTTGCACCCACCACCCTGTGTTAGAATTCCAAAGCTGCTCACAGGCGCAAAATGATTGGGGATCTCAGACCTAGAATACCATGTTGCTTCTCATTTATTTATGCAATGGGATTATTACACCGGGTGATACTCACCTTGCCTTTTTTTTTTTTACCTAACCTGGATCAGATACAACCTTAGGGAATACCAAAGAAGTATGATTGTGGACACATCGTCTACGTGTTCCCCGCTCCCAGTTTTAGCATGCCAGAGTGCAGACTGGAAGACACCAATTCATGCTGATGCAATTTTTTTTGAGAGATATATGAAAACGTTCCATATAGTCTCTTGAATTGTAATTAAGGGGTGTAGTTCCATGCCTAGCCTGGATGAAGCGATCAAGGGAGCCTAACATTATGAATCTCCAAATCATTGTCTTGATAACAGTTTTTCCTGCAGCATTTGTTTTCTGTTGTGGGAAGCTAGACAGAAATGCCTGCTCTAATATTACTGTACAACGAGCCCAGACATGTTGTAAGAAGTAACCAGTTTCATGCCTCACCTCTGCATACCTTGTAAATCTGGTCCTATGTAATACCAGCCTTTTAAGGTCATACATTGTTTCCAGGGATGCAGACAAGCATTGATTTCCACTGTAATAAGCAAAGCCCTACCAAACTTTCTACGATTGTTCTACTATTAGGTACCGAGAGTGCAGATGGATATTTGTGTCCATAAAAATCTTACAAAATGTTATCTTTAAACTACCTATCATAGAGAAAACATTTTGGCCTCAGTGGGACTGAATCCTATGTACATTTTCTCAGAAGTAAGTCCCAGTGAGTTCAGTGGCTCATACTCCCAGGTAAAGGGTTATGGCATTGCAGCCATAGGGGGCAATTTTATGCACCCTGATTTCAGAGCAGTTATGGAATTATTGTTAGCCAGGTAAACTATACAGCCTTTGTATGCTTTTTATAGGTTTGATTTCATTAAAATAGCACAAGTAGGCCTGAAATGTCCATGGTTCATAGGATCTGCTTTTGGCTTCCTATGAAAATTAGAAGGCATTTCAGGTAACGTTACCTACCTAGCAGGATGAATAGATGGTCTTTTGCCAAAACCCATCCCAGAACAAAGAACAGTGCTAATAGTTACTTGTTACTTTAAGGATCATATGCACATTCACAAGACTGTCATACTTTGGATGGCAATTTAGTAGAGGCATGAGCATTCTATGGCCGAGAACAGACTGGCAGTTTGGCCCAATATAGGCCCGCTTTGCAAGCGGATTAAGAGAGCCTGTTCACACAGCCACAGCTGCCTGGCATTGCCGTGCCGCACTCACCCCATCCTGAAGCACTTTCATCCTGCTTTTAAAAGGTACCTGGTGAAACTGGTGTCAAGCCATTTGGGTGCACGTTCATCCCGCTTCCTGGCAGTGTGTATGCAAATAAGCCGCACATCAAGCAGCACCGATCCAGCTGCTGCACCCACTGATCCAGCTGCTGCATCCATGTGCCCATGTGCCTATGCACAGGTCAGCAAAACAGACCAAAGCCATTCACCACCACAGCAGTGCCACCAGGGGCCACCCCACAGTGCGAATGCTCTCTTCTGCCTCCTCCCGGTATGGTCCTGCATCAGTCTACACAGTATAAATGGAAAGCCCCGCGACAACTCGGCCCGGGTCTTTTTGCCCCACTTCCCTTGTGCTTCATTTTTCCAGTCTGTCCTCAGCCTTTATATAATCTATGAGTATGCCATGATCTGGAATTCAGTTAACCTGTTTTCTTTTTTTCTGCAAAAGCTCTTAATAAGAATCTTTGAAATTTCAATTAATTCTTAAATTCAGTTTAGGTAAAAGAGGAACATAATGTACATGCCTTTGATCTTAATTTCTTTAAGCTATGCCACTATATGTGACTTTGTAATAATTATGTAAAGAATTGCTAGATTTCTTTTAAATCATTTTAAGTAAACCACAGAGTGATTCTTGGCTGTGGAATACATGCTTTTCGCTCTGAACCATGGGACTTGTAAAAAAAAGGGAACCATTCCAGGAAATAGATCCAGATGGTCAGCCATGCTGGTCTGAAGCAGTAGAACAAAATTAGAATCCAGTGGCACCTTTAAGACCAACAAAGATTTATTCAAGGTATGAACTTTCTTGTGCAAGGCACACTTTTTCAAATACATTGGAATGGTAGATGAGGTTCTAAACTTATTGACAGGGATTTTACAGCAAATTAACATGGAACATGATGATGTTTAAGTTATGCAAAGTGAATCACTAAATAATAAGGTAAGGTTATAAGGTCAAGAGTTGTAAAGCAATAACTATGTCAAAATAGCAGATAAATGTCTAAAGGTGTTTTTTCACATCTTAATTATCTCCTCTCAGGCATGCAGGGCACTTACCTGTATATTTTGCACTGGATGTAATGTTGTCAGCAGACATCCATTCAGTATTCTAATATACTATTCTGAAGAATTTGAAAAAGTGTGCCTTGCACACGAAAGCTCATACCTTGAATAAACAGTTGATCTAAGATTACATTACTGTTTATTCACGGTGCTTAATGTTAATATTTTCTACCATCTACACTGTGGTCCTCTTGTTGTATTCTAGGTATTAAGTAACCTTAAAAGATCCCCTCATGAGCTTCAGCACAGTGGTTCAAGGCTAGAGTCCAGGTAGAATGCTTACCCACACTCGTAACAGACTTGTTGTTTCAGATAGCAAGCCTGAGTAGAACGCCGTGTCTTGTGATTTTCATGTATATATTGTAAATAGTACTGAAGGGAAGTGGGGTACTTTACTGACTTTCTACAACCAATACCCCCAAATGGTTATCCAAACAGGGAACACTAACCAATATGAAACTGCACAGAATTGTATCAGGTGTTCCTGTGTATGCTTGGATGTGCGAAGGAATATATTAGATTCTAGCCCGCTAATTTATGCACACAGCATTCAATATTTATGACATATATATTAAAAAACAATGTTTTATGTATTATGCTGTTTTTATTATTTTCTTTGCACTTCCATTAAATGCATTTTATAATGCCCTATAACTTTTTTTAAAAGTTTGCTTGACTGGGTATTGTTAAGGCTATTAATTTGGACAATACATTTTTATTTATCAATTCAACCTGCAGGCAGGAATTATCTTGGCTTCTCTGAGTACGCAAGTAGCATGAGCATGTCAGGGCTATCCTTGCCCAAGTGAAATCCCACATATAATCTGGTTCCTGACATTATGGTCTTTTCTGTAACTCTATAATTGCTTTCCCTTCAGACTGATGACTGGTAATTATACCAGACTCATTCCTTGACAGCTTTCACATTTAGCACTTTTTTCTTAGGGTTGCCAAATTTGACTGCAAGGCAGGACTTAGATATAATTAGGAGTGGAGTGTACAGTTTCTGCTGAAACTGGGGTAGACCTTACTGGAAAATGTTCCCTGTTTGTTCTCTGCATACAACTGAAAAGAGGAAGGAGGAAACCCAAACCCTTGTGCTTCTAGTTGGCTGCCTGTCCCATCTGAGAAGGCCTAGTAAATTCTTGGAAAAGTCTGTTACATTGGAAGTATGGGAACAGTTTAATTGCTTTTCTGATATGCCATTTGTCGTGTCAGTAAATACTGTTGTTATTGATATTGTTGATAACAGGAGCCAACAGATCATTTTGAGATGATTTATAGTGCTATTTTTTTCTCTATAGATATGCCGACATAATATAGGATCCACATCTCTCACTATGCCTAGGGTCTCTTTAAGGCTTGTGGAATCTTTGCCTCTAGTGGTGCACGACTCTTATTTTTGCATTCAGAAAACCACATTACAGTTTTTCCAAACCTTTCAAGTGTCAGACCAATGGTGTCAGTTTTAAAATTATGAGAAGCTGGCATTTGCTACTTCTCTACAAGTGAGACTTCAGTAACTTTGACACAGGGACTTCCCCTCTCCCCTTTTACTGTCTCTCAACTAAGATCTTCTCTGGCATTAGATCAGCACTGTGTTCAGCCACAAAGGGCAAAGGTATCATTGCAGTAGTTCTACCATCCCCCAGTTATGGTTGGGCAACTTGGGACAGAGTTTAAAATGTTCTAGGCATAGCAAATTATTAATCCTCCACTGTCTGGGAGATCTTGGACAAGTACACTCTTCCAGTTTAGACCCATAAGTTACACAGATGAACTGTTGTGGCCCTGCAGAGAGAGAGAGAGAGAGAGAGAGAGATTATTTATCAGAGACAACTGCATGGGTCCAGCACTTTAAGCAGGGTGAAGCAAGCCTTTTCAAAGTTACTTCAGCCTAAGCCTGTTTTAATTTACTGGACACATACTGGAGTAACTCCACAGAGTTACTGCTAATGTTCTAGTATGAGCTTGGGGTGGGGTGGGGAAGACAGTTGCTTATGCTTCCAGTGTGTCAAAAACATTCAGCTGGCTGTTCTGGACTGGCTAACACCTATGATATCATAAACACACAAGGCCCAGACACAGCCTGCTTGCGGGGTGTGGCATGGTGAAAATCGAATAAAATAAACAAATAAATCTCTATAGTAGTTTTGCAACAATTTTGAAGTATTCCTGTTGGGGTGTTTTTGGTGAGGTAGAAGAAGTATAAATGTATTAGTTCAAAATATATTTTAAATGGTGGACAGCACACCTGAAGCACGTGGAAGGGAGCGAGAGCAGATCAAGCATCTGACCTGTGTACATATGTATATACATACACATACATACCTGTGTGTGTGTGTGTGCGTGTGCATAGAGCAAATTATGAATCTAGATTTACAACACAGGTGAAGAACCCACTATGACCTCTGCTCTGCTGAAAAATTTACATCTGTGTCTGATGAACGTTCTGGAAGCACCTGGTGCTGAAGCTGAATAAAGATAGACCTAATAACTTGGCAGGGCAGCCGGTATAAAAGTGGAATGTGTTAAACAAAACAAAATAAGGTTAAATCTGCCATCACCCTAAATCATGTTCCAGTTTATCTGAATTATCATTGTTTGACAGGTTTGGCTATGTCTTGTTTATCAAGAAAGTTTAAGATTATATTTCACTTGTTCGACTGGAACTCACTTCACATACTTTTATTGGCATAACAAAACTACAGAACCACTTACAGCCAGGGCACATAGTACAGAACTGAAAATCAGTAGGTCTTACCGTACAGAATTGTCTTTGATTTTAGTACTTCAGCTAAATAGTTAGCCACAATTTCAGGAACATCTGGAGTGGAGTCACTCAGGAGAAAACAACATTTATGTTCATTAGTCAGATGACTTTTTGACTGTAATACACTGAAGAGTATTCTTTTCCAAATCAACTCATTAAAAAAAATCCAAAATTATGTGGTTAAGACTGGAACTCAATAATTAGCTCAGAGCCCAGACTATGCAGAGTTATCCCAGTCTAAACTCATAGATTTCAGTTGGCTTAGAATGGAGTAATACTGCAGAGGATTGTACAGTATCTGTGCGCTAGACCAGTCTAAACTTGCCTGAGTTCCTTGTATTTGAGTCTAAAAGCTGTCAAACGAGAAGTCTAGTTAAATGGCTGAGACCTTGCTAGATTTAATCCTGCGCTTGAAAATCTGTTTGAAGAATGTGTGTGTATTTAGAGGAACTGCTGTTTAGGTAACATTATAATGCAGCTACTGAACACAAACAAGGAAGTTGTTCTTTAGAGAAAGACTTATAAATTAATTTATTCAAGTACTATTTCACTAAAGCATAGCAAGAAAAGCAACGTGTAGTTTTCTTTATCTCTCTGCTACCTGCTTCCTCCACTGATTAAGGGGAACAGTGTTCAGTAGTGATGGCTCAAAAGGTCATTCTGAGTATCTGGGCCGCAATGACACTTTGTAGCCAGAGGCATAATTATATTCTGCTATGTTTCTGGGGTAAATTGTGTTGACAGCACCAAATTTTCACTGAGTTGGCTGAAATCAACCAGCATGAGGGTAGCCTGATACCGCCAGAATAACACAAAGCAACTTCCATCGTTATTTATTTAATATATATCACACTCTCTTAACAAAAATTTTTTAGGTAATTTCCAACATTAAAATATATAAACTGATAAAAAAATTATAAAATCCAATTCAGTCAGGCCAGCATTAGATTAAAAGTTGACTGGCAGGCAAGTAATGAACACCTCGGTCCTAAACCCTGGCATTGATGCTGGCATGGCACCGGTGTGGCTGGTCAGTATTCTGTATTGCTTCAGGAAAGAAATATCCCCCTCCAAAGATCCATGTCCAGATCGCTGAAGAGCACAGCAACTGCACTGGAGTCCACAGCAACAGCAGCATGCGGAAGATGATCCTGTGTAATCCACACATAGAACCAACCAACCAACATATGCGATTGTCATGTATTGGAGCTGGAACATTCCAGGACTGCTTCTATCAGAGTCTGGCTGAGCTTAGAGCTCTAGAACCATAGCTCACCAGGACTCTGGAGGTGGCCAATGAGGAATTAATGGTTCTGGCAATAGCCTATCATTGGTAGCTGTTTGGGAAGTGGGTGGAGTTGCACGCTATTTAAACAGGGGCATTGCCCTGGGTGTTTGCCTTGTTCTTGCTGAATCACTAATAAAGCTGAGCTGATCACTAGGCTGATCACCAGCATTTAACAGTGATGTTGCCCTACCTCCCTGATGTCACCCTTTCCCCACCTGTACTCAGGACAGGAGGCAACATGGCTCCCTCTGCTGTGTGGAAGACTGCAACACGCTCTACAGGATCTCTGTAGATGAAAGCTCAAGTCCCCTCCTGTAAACACTCTTTCGGCAGGCAGACATAAAAAAGAAAGTATGACTACTCCACCCTGTATCTCTCACAATCCCATAGCTCACTTGGAGACAAAGAGCCCACAGGAAGTCCACGGCCTCTCCCAGGCAGGAATTCATGCCCCAAGAAGCAGCTTTTGTCAAAGGAAGGGAGATACAGGCATTAGGACAACAGCTGCACATCACACATAGCATTCTTGCTATTTTTCAAATAATACTAAGGATATAAGAACATAAGAATGTAAGAAGAGCCCTGCTGGATCAGATCATTGGTCCATTAGTCTGGCATCCTGTCTCACACAGTGGCCAACCAGTTCCTCTGGAGGTCCAACAAAAGGGCATAGAGGCCAAGGCCTTCCTCTGATGCTGCCTCCCGACACTGGGACTCAGAATAGTTTTACTGCCTCTGAGCATGGAGGTTCCCTTTAATCATCATAGATTGATCGGGAAAACAGTAGTAAAGGGTCTGAATCCCAGTAAGCAAATCTAACTAGGAACAACAAAATGGAAGAAGCATACGAATGCAGAACATTCGTAAAGCCAGCTGTGTTGGTGGAAAAACTGTGGAATATTTGGAATCCTCCACTTGCCCTTGTGTTGAAACCAGCCACACATACAAGGGCAGGAGAAACTAAAGAAACTGTGGGGAAGCACAGTCTTAATGTGTCTGGGACCTTAGATTAATCATTGCATGGAGCTATTAGTTGTACCAGGAAGGAATCCCAGGCACAGCTGAGATCAGGTGCAGCCACAGGGGGTGCAGATTAACTATGTCAGATTCCAATAATTTTCTTAAGCACTTTCCCTTGTAGCCATCCCTCTGTTGGATTCGGGGGGGGGGGGGGTTAATTACTTCTGCCTGCTGGTATTCATCCCATCAGCCCGTAGTCGTAGTCGTCATCTCCTCTCCATGTCATGTTATTGCATGGTTTATCACATGTCAGCACTAATCAGGAGGATTGTGAACCTGGAGTACCCTGTCCTTCTCCCTTGCTAGAAGCACAGTTGTACAAAATTTGTATGGCTCTCTCAGCCTCCTCCCAGTGTGAATCCCATAGTGAAGACATTTGAGGTTCCCAACAAACAGGGGCCAACCAAAGACCACAGTCTACCAAAACCCACGGCCCAATCTAACCACAACCCCCTTTTAAATAGTACCAAAAATTGAATTTGGAAAATGAATCAGATGGATGTGGTTGCCAGCTCTCTTGCAGCACAATGAGTGGGGGGGAGTGCTCAGGGAGCTGACCGATTACTACACTGGTGTATCTCAGAAGTAAGCTGGCATATTGTCCCACTGCTACTGTGGACAGTCACTGGTGTGGCTATGCTGCAGACCCCCTCCGGTGCAACGTTTTGGGCTAATGGGGGAAGGAGTATGCCCAGGAGTGTGGCAGGAGTTAGTTGCCTCCCTAAGCTGCCCCCCACAGAAGTGGTCCAGCAGGGCTCTTCTTATGTTCTTATGGCCAGAGGATGTAGTGATGGCCATAGGAATAAACAGCTTTGAAAGGGCATTAGATAGATTCAGGGAGGATGTCTATCAATGGCTACTAGCCATGGTGACTGATGGAAACCTCCACAATCAGAGGCACTGATCCTCTGAATCTCAGAGCCAGGAGTCAACATCAGGGGAAGGTCTCGGCCTCTATGATACCCTGTTGATCCTCTGGATGGCCACTGTGTGAGAAAGGATGGACTACTGGTCTGATCCAGCAAGGCTTTTCTTAACTGGCATGAAGTTATGCAGCCAAAAGCTGCAGCATATCCCCTAGAAATCCAGGCAATGGAAATGGCAAAACACCCCCCCCCCCCAGCCCTGGTGTAGCACAGGATGCCGACTACAGTCACAGCCAATCACTCCCCTCCCCAGAGGTGTCCAAACCCACTGACCCAATCACAGCCCCCCCACTACATAAACCTGAGCCAGGATGCTCCATAGGTCATATAATAGGGTGGGCGGCACAGGACTTAGATCACAGAGTGTTTTATAGAGGTGGTGGGAAATGCACAGAGAGGACACTTAGCACTTTCACCTAGAGGGGAGAGCAAATCTTTGTGGTGTGTCTAATATATTTCATTTCAGAATCCTTACAGGTACCCCCATCTCTGGAGATGCACCATGAAGGAGCAACCACACACTGACAGGTAAGCAGCAGTGGGCATCCAGCAGGCTCAGCCCAGGAGTCTGCACCTACCACTCCCTTTCCCCTCATGTGCATCCTGGGTGCCACCTTGACAATATAGGCTCCTTCAGACAAGGCAAGTGGTGCGTGTATGTGGGGGGCAACCCAATGCAGGTGCACCCAGGAGTATGCCCCATGTCACGCAATGGGACATACCCGCCGGTAAGTGTACCTAAGAGTGCTGGCTATGATTCTGGGGAGGGGTGTGTGGGATGTGGCAGGGATGCTGGCAGCCTTGTACCAGGCTGTCAGCACAGTTCCTTGCCAAGGTCCCCCCCTCCCCCCAGGTGGAGGAAGTAGCCCTCAGGAGTGGGTTGTTGGTTCAGAAAGACTCCTGTGCCTTTGAAAACTTTATTTAACAGATCATGGAACGGCAGGAAGAGCTCTCCCTATTACTGGATATTCATGATAGGTACATCTGGAGCGCGACAAAAGAGCTGGCAATGATGCAGCAGAACAGAGTGATGCACACTGATCACTGCAGCTGTTGGTAATGTTGCAGGCTTGGCAGATGATTAGCAGGGCACTGTGAACAGGCCTTTAACTGTGTTGGAATGCTACCTGGAGAGAGCCAACAGAGACATAAGGACGGTCACGAGAAATGTTCAGTAACAGCAGCAAAGGACAAGTGGGCTCAAATACTCTGCAGGAGGCATGAACTGCAGATATCAGAGTGCCACACTCTTTCAGTTTAGCTCTTGGGGTTGTGTAGGTCACCCAGAGCACTGCTGCAAGTGAGCAGTTCAGAAGGTCAGCAGGAGGAATGTCTGTTATATTTTTATCCTACTTTTCAGATGAGAACTGTCTCCCAAAGAGGCTCATACCAATTAACATTCCCTACACAATGCTGACTGGCAGGCACTGTCCACGAATGCAAATGAGGCCCATGCCCTGTCCTCAGGCTTGCAAACTAAAGGACAAGGCACACAAGGCAAAGGAGAGAGGGAAAGGTAGGATGGGGAGGTCTGTTTGGCAGGGCCAGATCAGTGTGGTGAGTTGTTAAGGGACATTTACATCCAATCGGGGACTCACCCAGGTGGATCTTCTCTTGCTGGCCTGGGTCTGGTTGGGATGAAGGTGGTATAACCTCTAAGAAGGCCTCAGAGAGTTCTCCCCCTACCTACTGCCGTCACAGGGCAGCTAGTGCAGAGTTTCTCTCTCTCTCTTTCTGGCAGCAAAAGGGGAGGCATGCTCTCAGCAGCTGCTAATTCTTGGGCCAGTGACCTGGCCAGGCTTATCCTCCCCTTTATTTGTTTCTTCATTTAGTAAATTTGTATGTCACTTTTCTATAAAGCTCTCAAGGTGGCTAACAAAAATCAAAATGCTAAAATAATAATGGTAAAACATCAGTAGCTTAAAAAAAGTCTTCAGCGTATATTGACAGGCCTGTATAATGAGGGTGATGGATGTAGCCCCTGGGGAGAAGGGTTCCACAGGCTAGAGGCAGCATCCAAGAAGTCTCTAGTATGGGTTTCCTCTAAATGCACCTCTGGGAGGGAAGGTTCCTGGAACAAGCCCCCTGGGACAGTGTCAGGGTATGGACAGGAACATATGGCCAGAGGTGGTGAGTTGTTGTTGTTGTTGTTGTTGTTGTTGTGTTACAGACATATACAGGGAGATCCTTGTTTGGAGCATGCAGTGATATTTTAAAGCATAATTTTAAGGTGTGTGGACAGCAAGTTGGATGGTACATAGGAAGTTTTCCCCACCCTCCCCCTGCTCATTTCCCCTGGGAGCTCCTATTTGTTCCACTGAGTCCAACAAGGTAAACAACAGCTCCATGGGACTGCCCAATGGGGCAAATAATGGCTGTCTGAAGTCAGGTTGGAGAAATGTCTGGGGAACAAGGCTTAATCCCCCCTCCCTTTAATCCAAATCAGGATGAAGAAGAGTAGGTTTTTATACCTGGCTTTTCTCTACCCTAAGGAGTCTCAAAGCAGTTTGCAATCACCTTCCCTTCCTCTCCTCACAACAGTCATCTTGCGAGGTAGGTAGGGTTGAGAGAGTTCTGAGAGAACTGCGACTGGCCCAAGGTCACCCAGCAGGCTTCATGTGGAGGAGTGGGGAATCAAAGCCAGTTCTCCTGATTAGCATCTGCTGCTCTTAACCCCTACACCATGCTGGCTGTCAAGTTTCATCATGCCTGAAAATTAAGCTTAAAAAATGTCTGGGAGTTCCGCATGTGGAACTCCAAGACCACATCTGGTAAAGATCTCTGGATGCTCCAGAGCTTGAACCAAGAGCCTTATGACTGGGATGTAACAATGGAAATAGGTCTTTTCTTCACTGGCCTCTGCCACTGGCAGGTAGTGTGAAGCTTTTGGATTGGCCAGGCCTGATATAAATACCAGAAACCTGGCTTTCTGATTTTGCCTTGTCAATAAAGCACAATTTTCTTTCTGTTGTACTTCATGCCTCCAGCAACTGACCTCAGGGACCCTCAGTTGGAGACAAACATTCCAGCACTAGATTTGGATACCCTGTATGAATACTGTTAACTGTATGAATTCCAAACTGAAATATTTTTCTTTGGTTCACAGTCCTTGAAGGCAGGTCTGATTTCAACACTTTGCAACATAATTTCCTAAAAAGCTTTGGTTATCCTGATTTCAGATGCCTGTGCAGTAAGAGCAAGAAAGTTTCCCTCATGTTCTGCTCTTGTATTCCTGCCAATACTAGCTTTAAATCTCTGGAATGGTTGTGTAACATCCACACCAGTGGCCGTCTGCAAAGTTTCAAAGAACCTGTTGTCCTTGTTAATTATTAGCACAAAATAAAGAATTGCATTGTTGTCTGCCTACTGATTTCCTCCTCCCTTCATCACAACTCTTACAGAATTACTTTAATCTTAATACATAATCCTTTGATTATTTATATAAATTAAAACTAGCCAATTTGATCTACAAGATGTAGAATGCAATATTTTAAAAATGGGCCTGGGATTTGGCTTCTGCTGTGAGCTTTAAAAAAATACACTTGGTCAATTATTACTAGAGTTGAATGCATCAATCAAAGATGTAAGTATGATATCAAAAAACTTCTTCTGTGAGACTTCCGGCAAGACTTGCGAGCATGGCGGACGTGCTCCTCCGCATCTGCGGGGAGCGCGATCCGTACCCGGCGGGAAGAAGGGGCTCTGGACTGCTGCCGAGCCCCCAGAGACCCCAGTGAGGGGGCTCTGCCTGGGGTGGCCCGAAGGGGATCTCTCCCTACGGTGGCGACCGAGGGATAGAGATCCCTTTTCATCACCCCCATAGGTTCCCCCACCGTGGGAGCCGTATGGCTGAAAGCGCAAATCCGAGAAGCAGCAGAGAGTGCGAAGCAATGAGGCTGGAACTGACAGTTACGCATGGAGAAAACGTGAGTCTGAAGTAAGAAAAGCAGAGCACAACGGGAAGACGGCGGGAGGAGTGAAACCCACCCCCCCCTCTCCGGGACTAGCGTACTTACGAGACTCTTTACGTGGCATTACTGCAGGAATAAAAGCCCATCCGCCTTGCTAGATGGCAGCATCGCTCACTTGGAGATATAAACTTTAGAAGGACATAGGTGCTGTTTGAAAATTTGCTCCTTTCGTTCATCTTATCTATCTATAAACAAAGAGCGTAGTCTCAACAATGACGGGGAAACCGAAACCTTCCCCCAAACTAGGAAGTACAGCTCCGAGTTCAAAGGTTGATACCACGGAGATGAGTGCGGTGTTCTCCTCGTTATTGCGACCTCTAGTGGACCAAATGACAGCTCTCAACGTTAAAATGGTCAAAATGCAGCTAGAACTAAAAGAGTCGAATAAATCCACAGAGAAGCTGCAGCGAGAACTTCTGGAAGTAAAAACTTCAGTAAAAATCCAAGACGCAAGACTACAAAAGGCAGAGAAGGAAAAGGCCTTCCACCACGATCAGCTTTTGAAATTACAACTGGATAGATCGAATTTTTTCCTAAGACTTCAGAATGTGCCAGAAAACACAGGAGAAGACCTTAAAAATTTGCTAAGTGAAGCACTTGAACCAGTGACAGGCATGAAAGCAGCGGATATAAAAAGCGATATGGATATGGTTTACAGAACCTATCCAGATTACACTAAAAAGAAAAGCCTGCCTGGTGAAATTATGATAAGGTTCTCCAAAAAATCTACAAGAGACGTGGTGCTTAGGACCACAAACAAAGCAGCTCTGAAGATCCTGGGAGAAGAAGTAAAAGTGATGAAGGATATCCCATTTGAAATAAGGAAAAGAAGGAAAGCCTATGGAAAATTGACATCTTGGCTCCAGTCTGAGTCTATCATCTATCGTTGGAATACTCCAGAAGGACTATGCTTCAGCATCAAAGATAAGAAGTATAAGATTGACTCTGTTCAACAAGCAAAAAAATTTCTGGAAAAAAGCAAAGAGCAGAAAACTGGGAGAGACTCAGATGGTTCACTGGCCTCGCAAGAAAGCATGTATGGATTTGATAGCTCAAAGAGTGAAGAAGAAGTGTCTGACTCGGAAAAGGGAGCTGCAGCTCCAAAAATAGTTGAGACTGTTAAGACAAGAAGAGGACGAAAGAAGAAATAGTGATTAAACTGTTTTATTAAGCATTGCACTTATGTATTATAAATGGTTTAATTAACCGTATTTCTCTAGGTGGGCGTGCCTGCCAAATAGTTTTTGATAACTTTTATAGTAGCAGTAACAAGTAATTGAAATTTATCCAAGGTTTTAAATGCTTCATAATTATTTTATGTAACAAGGTAGTATTAAGCAAATGATAAAGTACTCTCTGTATAAGGTATATGTAGCTTAGATTGTAGCGTTATAGTTGTAGTTATAGAGAAAAATCAATAAAAAAAAACTTCTTCTGTGAAAACATAATTTATTGTTCATGTTTTAATTTCCACTGACTCCTCCAAAAGTGTTGCTGCCAACACACAGTAGCAAACAATACCTCATGCAACAGGTAGCTAGACAAGATTTGGCTTGGTTTTGCCTTCCTGGTGTTATCAGTCAAGGGCTGACCCCAACATTAGGCAAGCTGAGGTAAAATACCCCAGAAGGCATACTGTTACCCACCCCACAGTCAATTATTTAAATTACCATGACATTTTTACCAGCATGAGGGTGCCCTGGAAATTCTGCCTTGAGGCAGAACTAGCTGTGTACAATAAGGACTCACTGGAGAGGGGAAATTCCATTCCTGCCCCAGCCTCTTGTATTGTTTCCCCTTGTCCAGCTTACCCTCACTTTCTGCCCCCTCATGTTTCCCCCTCATTCATCCTCCAGGTTTCTCCCCTCCCCCTCCCCAACTGCTTTCCTGTTTGTTTCCCACCACCACCCTGGACCACTCTTTTCCCCTCACTGTAGGGTTGCCAGCTCAGGGGTGGGAAATACCTGGAGATTTGGCAGGGGAGCCTCAGGGGGAGGGGTTTGAGGAGGGGTGGGATTTCAGCATGGTATAATGCCATAGAGCCCACCCTCCAAAGCAGCCACTTTCTCCAGGGGGGACCATTTCTGTCACCTGGAGATCAGGTCTAATTCCGGGAGATCTCCAGGCCCCACCTAGAGGCTGGCAACCCTACCTCACTGGCTCTCTTCTATCCTTGCAGGCCTCCTGTCCCCCTCCACTCCTCTCCCAACTCTGTCCCCTCCCCCCTGCCACTGGGTGCTCTGTGAGATCTACCTGTCCTCAGAGCAATGGCAACCCCACATGAAGTTTGTATTCCTGCAACATTTGTGCACATAAAGGTGTCATTTTGATTATTTGTGGCTTTCATAAAATCCCATTAAAAAAAAAACCCTTTTGACGTTTTTCTGCAAACCATAGATTTTATTTTGCTTCATTTATACCCCATCTTTCTCCCTAAAAGGGACCCAAAGAACCTTACATCATTCTCCTCTCCTCCATTTTATCCTGACAACAACCCTGTGAGGTAGGTTAGGCTGAGAATATGTAACTGGTCTAAGATCACACAGTGAACTTTCACAGCAGAATGGAAATTTGAACCTGGGGCTTCCAGATCCTACTCTGATACTCTCACCCCTACCAAATATACCTTAATGCCCTGTATCTCCCTCCTTGCTTATTTTTTGATCCACATGGGGATCTATACTTGGCTATTATATAAATGCTACAGTCACATGTAAGGGCTGCAGTGGCTCAAGTGGTTAAGACGCTGAACTGCAGACTGGAAGGTTGGTAGTTCAGCAGTTCGAGACCTGAATGCTGCATGACGGAGTGAGCTCCCGTCTCTGGTCCCAGTTCCTGCCAACCTAGCAGTTCGAAAGCAAAGAAACGGCAAGTAGATAAATAGGTACCACTTCAGTGGGAAGGTAACAGCATTCCATGCACCTCCTCGTCTAGTCATGCTGGCCGCATGACCACGGAAACATCTTTGAACAGCACTGGCTCTTCGGCTTGGAAATGGAGATGAGCACCGTATCCCTAGAGTCATATTCAACTGGCTTTTGAGCAAGGGAAACCTTTACCTTACAGTCACATGTGGCACTAGAGATGAGGCGCTACATGGTAGGTTTTTTCAAGAAGCCTCTGTGTGATCCCCTGTATTTATTCAAACAACGCTGCATTTGTGTATAACATGAAGGCTGGGGGAGTCTATTAAAAAAAAAACAGAAAATGGAACATGTAAAACTCCTCCCATAATTTGCTACAGTCTGCCATTTGAAGTATTTATTTTCCAGCCTGGCTTCTGATTCCAGAACTGAGCGGGTCTAGGAGAGAAATGCTTAAAGCAAAAGCATAGTGAGATAAAAAGGGGAGAGGAAATAGGCTTTAGCTCTTCTGCCCTCCATTTTCTACAAAACAAAACAAAACAACAGACTGTTGCTTCTTTATATGAGAAGGAATGGACATATGTAGATTACCCCCCCCCCCCCACACACACATCTAATCTGACTTGGACACAAGTTTTGGGTTCTCCTTTTTTTTTAAAAAAAAATCATGTTAAATCTTCTTGACATGGCCTCAGGGTCTAGTGCTTTCTGCTGCCACTTGTGAATTGCACTGAACACTTTGGAAAAACAAGTGCTATAAAATACCAAGTGTTATAATTATCTCCATAAGTTTCTTCCACATAGGAGTTCGCATGCTAGCAACAGCTGCTGCTAGGAACAGGTTGTGCTGGTATGGAAACTTTGTGAGCTACAGGGAAGAATGATGTGGAGAGAGAGGAATTACAGGGGGACACAACTTGGTGCAGTGAAGTCATTTCAAGCAGACTCTGCATCATAAAGAGAACCTACAAAACTGGCCCTGTGCAGTCTATAGTAGAGTAATGCAGATGCTAGCGGCTTCCACAGTGAAGCCCTGTTATTATGTTACACACCCACACCGAATTTGCAAGACAGAGCAAGACGGGTTCCCATTATGAATGACACCAGCGACTAGTATCTGGATAACTGTGGGTTTTTTAAACCACATGTTTAGCTGTACATGCATTGAATATAACCTGAAAATTATTCAACATGTATACAAAGAAAAATCAAGGGTACACTGTACATACATTGCAAATAAATAACTTGTAAACAGAGCATTCTTTGGTAGCTTTTGCTGCTGCTGTGAATGCAGAGCATTTGTAGTGGCAATGGAGGATACACATAAGTTTCCCCCATGCCTTCCTTGTCTCAGCTCACCACAGCCATTCCCCCCTTCAATAACGGACTTAAAAAAAACAACAACCTGAAAACTGCTAGATCACAACAGCATTAGAACATTACAATATTTTATTGCAACAGATTCTAACTCATTTTTTAAAAGCCTCTTGCTGCACATTTCCCCTTGTAACTCTACAACAAAAAGGGCTGCAGTACAGACTTACCTGTACCATTCTAAGTAGGCCTACTTAGAATCTTACTCAGGTCTATTCAGTGCTTACTCCCAGGAAAGTGTTGCTAGTTCCAGGGTGATCCTTTTTAAAAAGAAAGCTGGGAACCCAGAGATCATAGCAATAGATCATTTAAAACTTATAATGATATAGAAACCTAGCAGTTCCCTTTTGTAAAAAAACCAACCAACCATACCCTTCTGATATACTGCAGGGGTGGCCAAACTGCAGCTCAGTAGCCATGCATGGCTCTTTCACACAGTCTAATTTAATGTTAATAAAAAGCAAATTTGCATATTTTTAAATAAAAACCTGTGTGTAATATTTGTTCATGTCTTGCGGCTCTCAAACATCTGACGTTTATTCTATGTGGCTGTTACGTTAAGCAAGTTTGGCCACCCCTGTGATATAGGAACAGAAATGGTAATTGATGAGACTAAGGGAAGAAAATGGCATAAATGTGGGTAGTACCAGCAAAAATGTACACCTTTCTGTTTGCATGGCACTTTAAGGTGCTTTGATGGCAATCTTTCCAAAAATGATCAAACGAGATCTGAGAAAGAATGCAGCAAAGAGAGGGAAAACAGAAACAGGGTGAATAGAGAATGACATCATGTAGATCAGTGTTTTTCAACCTTTTTCGAGCTAAGGCACATTTCTTTCATTGAAAAAATCCCGCGGCACACCTGACAATATCTCACGGCACAGTGGTTGAAAAACACTGAAATACAAGATAAATGGGTCATTAGTTGCCTCAGCTCAAGTATTAACTACGACAGTATTACAAATACACGTAATAGCCACTCGTAAGTTACAGATCCAAAGTGTAATGGCTCCTTCCCATAACATTGACCTGAGTTTCAGAAGAAATATAATGTGGATGTATTTTAATACTGCGATTCTGCTAAAGTTTTTCAAATAGAGAGTTTAAACTCTTACTCTTATGTGAACGGCATTCCGCTGACCATAAGTGATTTGAAGAGAAACACAGTACACCCATTCTTCGCTGAGGGACAGTTACTGATTTGAACCCCACCCTGACAGAAACAGCTAGCTGTTACCATCAAACATATTCATGTTTACTGGAATGTCTTGGTGCAAATCACCCCCCCCACACACACACACTGGAAGAAACCAGCTTACTCTGCTGGAGGAGTGAATGCCCTTGGTACCGAATGTTCCTGTCCTCTGTATTAACATCCACAGGTCTAGCATGACTCTGATTCAGCACACGAGTCCTCCTCATTCATTTAAAACCATCTTGCAAGGCCAAGGGGAGCTGCGCCTCAACGGCGCCTCCCTCCTACCTCAGGCCTGCCACAGAGCGTGCGAGCGGAATCAGCGAGAGAGCGCCACTGTTCTTTCTCGCATGCGCAAACGCGTCCCGGAAGGTCAGCCCAGAAGGCACATTTCTTTCATTGAAAAAATCCCGCGGCACACCTGACAATATCTCGCGGCACACCAGTGTGCCACGGCACAGTGGTTGGAAAACACTGATGTAGATGACAGTGAAAACAGTCCTGCTGAAAGGAAGCCCAGAGAGAGCCAAACATCTGTAGTGCACCAGCTGTTGATAGTACAATGTGGATTATATGGTTGGATTTTATGGGTTAGTGTTTAGAGCTAATACTTCTTGCATTAATGCTGTTTAGCACAGGTGCTTCTTGCAAGGCTAGAATAGCTGGCCTTTTGACCCTTGCCATTCTGTGACTCTACATTTCTTTTTGGTCACATTCCACTTCCAGCAGCTCCTGCACAAACACTGACACAATGAAAGGGAAATGTGCCATACTGTTTAACTTTTCTAACAGATAATCTGTGCAGTCTAGCTGTGGGACTTTGGTACCTTCATTAACACACTCTCAGTCTATGGCTTTCTAGAGACAACAAAATAATTGGTTAATGGTCATGCATAATCTCAGCAAAGAAAGCAACAGTGTACTATGAGCTACTGTGGCCTTCACTACATCTGATGCCTAGCAGCAACATATGTTTTAAGTAACTGCAAAATTTGGTACTGTTGCATTTGTTCTCCCAAAGCGACTTCATTGTTATCGCTAAAAAGAATCGAGTGACTTCAGCACATTAATGGTATATGGGTAGAACTGGTTCCCTGTGTCTGTCATTCGTACTCAGAGTTGCACATTTACCACCATTTGGAACATACTCCACAAACAGCTGCTGGTTGGAAAGCATTTTTTAAAATCTTCCTGTGTTTGGTTTCCAGCAACATCAACAGTTCTAGATAGCTATAGGATACCCAGCCTTCTTCCTTTACATTGATAACTTGTTTATACTGTGTCCTCTTTCTAAATACATGGGCACACAATCCTGCCAAAACTTCTCAAGTTCTACTGATTTCAGTGGAAGAAATTTCTCCGCAAGCTTTATAGTGCACTCCTAATTAGTTCTGCTCAGAATCGGGTCTATTCAATGGGACTTCTTAGTCTGCCTTTGACATCGTAAGTCCGCTATTGAAACTGGAGGGCCATAAAGAAGTGTTTAACTTTCATTTCTGTACCCATAATCTGGGAAATCTGATTTCTGGCATACAGTGCTAGTCACCTGTTGAGCGGAAGGGGAACAATTCAAGTACAACTCCAATCATCTAATTCAAGTCTATGGGGTTCAGCTGACCCTTGCTGACTTAGTTAAGAATGTAGAGGTTATACTAGACTCAGCATTACTGCTGAAGAAGCAAGTTAACACAGCTACAAAAAATGCTTTCTTCCAACTTTGTCAAGTCTGGAAAATGGTCCCCTATCTTGATTAGGCTGATCTAGCCACCTGGATCCATGCCATTGTAACAGTGAGACTGGACTGCTATAATGTACTGTACATGGGTCTGCCCTTGAAGTCAGCTTACAGACTCCAATTGGTACAGAACGCCATAGCTTTATCATCAGAAACTAGGTGGAGCATGCATATTATACCCATTCTGCAATCACTCCATCAGTTAATGGATTCAGTTCAAGGTACAGAGTATCACAATCAAAGCCCTGCATGGCCTTAGACCCTCATATCTACAGGACTACCTCTACTTTTATGTTCTACCGCAACAGCTTCACTCAGGGCGTTCTGCAGATGCCACCCTGCCAAAAGCATGTGTTCTCTGTTGTGGTCCCTACCTTGTGGAATGGCCTGCCTGAGGATGTCAAGAAGGTTCCCACGCTTCTGTCATTCCACAGAATATGTAAAATGGAGTTGTTCAGAAGGGCCTTTCTCTAAAGGTAATAGGGCTGAACTATAACAGAATGGTTCAGGAAAATCTTTATACAGGGTAAGGAACTATGGACTGTTCCACTGGGCTAAAGACATATTATCTGATTGCAGCAAGTATTGCCTTGTTGTCTCTGCATTATTTTCTACTCATGGAATACCATTTTTCTTGCACTGTCCCTGCACTCTGTATCATGTCTCATATGCAATGAACAACAACAGTCCTAATATACTGCTTATTAGATGTCTCATCACATCGACTATATCCATTTATACTGTGCAATCCACTTTGAGTCTCAGTGAGGAAGGCCTACTACAAATACAGTAAGTAAATTAGTCAATAACTATAGCACTGACCAGGGAAAATTCTTGTTTGTAACAAGTGATGAGCAAGCAGCTAGCTCTCTCTTGACTGGGGTATTCTGGCTCATGAAGACTAGAAATCTGATCTCTTTTCAATGAAAAATGATACCCCCAGAAAATTAACAGTGCAGTCTGGGGGAGGAGCACACAGGGAGCTGACATGGTACTCTGTTGGTGTTAGGGCTGCCAAGTCAGCCTGGGGGACGGGGGATCCCCCGCTAAAGGGATTCCCGATCCGCCAGCCAGCATCAAGAGAACTCTATTTTCTTCTTGCCCATTTGTTTTTTCCACAGCCTTCTAGATAGGGAATAATGAAAAACTTTTCATGTTTTATATTTTCATATTAATGTTGTCCTTAATATTTGTAAAAAAATTGATCTTTGTTGCTTTCCTTTCTATTTTTCCCCTTAACCCTCCTTTGTTTATTCAGTATCCATATAAAATAGTTTTTAAAACAATTCAGACTAGTTTCTCCTGAGCCGCGCAGTAAACTGGCTTCGGGACCTGAGAACACGTGGCTGCTTCTTGGCGAAGACTGGAGCGCGCGGGAAAGAGCTGAGACGAGAACGCATGCGCACTAGCGTTTCCAGTGAAGGAGAGCGAGAATGAAAACGCTGGAGTCACACGGCGCTAGGACCTCACATTGACGAATTGCGCCGCCGCCGCCGCGCGCTGCTCGGCGATAAAGGGCTCGCGGCGGAGTTTGACGTCACGGGGAGTTAATTTTAAACCTGGACAAGATGGCGGAAGGGGACGCGGCTCGGTACGGGCAGCCAGTAGAGCTGCCTCGGCTACAGCCGGCCTTGGCAGGTAACTAACGCCTGTCTGGAGTGGAAGGGGTGGTGTGGACGGCAGGCCTTGAGGTTGGCGCCTGACAGTCCCCCCTTTCCCGAAACGGCCGCGGGCGGGAAAGCAGCTTAGAGGGAGTCGCCTCCTCCAGGGGGCACAGCGGTGAGGTAGGCAAGAGGAGGGGAGGGGGGGGGGTGCCAGCGTCTTGCAGCTGTGGGGAGGGGACGGCGACCTCTTTCTCTTCCCTCTCCCTTACTCCTCTCTCGGACAGGCAGCCTTTTTGGGGCTAGGGGGGCAGTCTCTAGGCCTGGTCGTTGGGGTCGGGGGGCAGTCGCTTCCCCTGGTCCGGCCGCCGGTGGTTTTGGTGTCTGACGGCCCGCTGGTGTCGTAGGAGGGCATGGAGAGCAGGCAGGTGAGTGACATGCTAGTCTGAGCTGGGTCAGGCTTTTTCGGTGTGGGGCTTTTCCAGTTCAATGGGACTTGCTCTGAAAGGTGTGCGGTGTAGGGTTGCAGTTTTACTACGGCAAAGCTGTTTAGTCGGTGCATGGGGGAGGATGCGATGTCTCGTTTGGGTGATCAATGATTTAGAGGGTTATGATGTGAGAGGAGCTTTCTGGCCAATGGCTTCACTTCTGGGTATGAAGATGTGATGTATCATGATCACGGGTGGGTGATGGGTTTGATAGGAAGGGAGTGGGTGGCCTTGTTACTGCCCAAGGTAGAGAATCTCTCCCACAGGTATGGGTTAGTAGCAGGCCTGCCTTCTTAAAGTATGAGAGACAGCAGTCTGGTTTGTCAGTGCCCCTGAGGTGTAACATGTGGCAAGCTCTGACTGGTGCATGGAGGGTGTGGAAGATGCTATTGCCCATGTGTATTGTTCATCTGTGGTGTAATGTGGGCTCATAACCTCCTGGGGTTGCTTCTGGGGTAGACAGTAAATGTTTTTATCTGACTAGAAGGATGGTGAATGTACTGGTTTATTTTTAGTCAATCAGTTTTATTGTTACAATCCTAGATTAGCTGATGGTTTATTTTTAAGCAGGCTTCCTGACTGGGTTGTCATGGCTGTGGTGTTCATTGGGCACTGGTAATTTGTAATTAGGTGGAACGTTTGAGGAAGATGTGTTTGCAGCATTGCCTCCAGTGTATTAAATTGTCTGACAGAGCTAGGAAGACCAACTGTTAAGATGTTGTGTCTGATTGCATACTTCCAAGTAGTTGGAGCTAGCATAATAAGGTTATGTGGTGTAACAAACCAATTGTGTCATGCATATGATGAGTGGGGAGGGTAGGAGAACTGCCTCCAGTAAGTTCTTGGAAGCACTGATTGGTAGCTGAGGCAGTGGGGTTGTATGGAGAAATCTCCTCTGATTATAATACAATGTGATCTGCTTATTTATGCTGTGACCTACTTTTGAATACTCCGAAAGTCATATGATTCTTTGTTCACTACTGCTTTTCCCATCATAGGAAAAGCCTGAGTTATTCTGTTGTGCAGCTAATTTTTGCAGCTCGCCCAAACCAGCCTTTGTGTATGTTGAATGGGATACTGGGAAGAAATATAGAAGCAAACTGATAACTGTCATGACCTTATGCTCCTCTCCAATATGGCTTGAATTGGCAAGTGGCCAGCGAGTCTTGTCTGTGTACATCATGTGGTATGCTTACATGCCTTTTGGTTGCCAAACTGCTAGGGAAATAGGCTAGCTAGTATGATTCTTGTTCCACTTTTTCCTGTAAGTACATATGGATAGTAGTGCTTTGTCACTGTGTGTTTGTGTGTGTATATTTGGAAGATCCTTTACCTATGCATGTGCCAAAGGGCTTGGGAAGATGGGAATGACTTTAGATAAAAAGAGGTGTCAACATCTAACCCTGGGGAATATACTTAGAACATTTGCCTTGTGCTGAAACATTCAACATGGCCCTATGACATTTCTTGCAGTACTAACAATAGCTAAGTGCAGTTAATTGCTTTGTTCTTGAAAGTGAAATTCCCAAATAGAGTAGGCTTAATTGAGGAAATATAAGCAGATTTATAATATCAAAATTAGTAGTTCATAATGTATAGGGGGAAATGTTAAAATGAGAATACGGGTTTTACTTCACATTTAAAAAAATCTTGATCTTTGTCTCTAATTTAAATTACAAACTGGTCCCTAAACTAGATATGCATTGCAGTTGTGTGACTTACACTACTTAAATTTTAAGATGGTTCTTAACTTTTGAAGTAAGCTCCTCTTGAGCTCATTGCCTGTTTTTAAAACAGACCCTGATCCTTGTTTATAGCAGTTCAGTGCTGCAAACAAGTTTTCTGAAGCTGTGATTAAGAGCCTTTTTCAAGGCTTGCTGTGACCCCCTTCTCTTTCTCTGATTGTTGTTTCTGACTGAGTGTTATACTGCTTCTGGAAAGAAGGGCGGAATTTGGAAGCCTCACTGCACAGTACTTGCAACATAGCTCTTTGCGTTTGGGGCCTGCCTCAAGACTTTAGTATTCTAATCCCTAAATGCTTCATGGAGAAACAATGTTCTGGAAGGGATGTACAAGCAATTAACAATGTAGTGTTACAAAGCTAGAGGCAGATATGTTGGAGAACATATAAAGTTTCTAGTGTTAAACAACTTACAATAGAAAACTATCATGTAGAGTATGACCACTTTGTTCATTTTTTTAGTTATTAAGGATAGGTACTGATCGTTACATTAGTGGAAACCTCAGAGAACAACAGGCATATTGTGGTGTACTAGTCACTTGTAATGAAGAGACCATGCGCTTCTACTTCAGTGAAATACAGAAAACAAACAGTTCATTGCTATTGTTACAATAGCTGGGTAGATATAGCTCGTCTTGTCATATCTTTTGCAATTTCCTGTGCTTCTCAGCTTTTTCTGCCTTTTTAAAGTTTTTTTACCTTGTAGGTGTTGGTACCATGTAGAAGCTGAGAGGATCTGCAACCTTTTCCTGGGGGAAAGCTTTCTAAATGCTCCTTATGTATTGCATACTAGGAAATAATACTTTGGATCCACCACAGAGCTTTCAACTTCTGCCTACTTTCTCCCTGCTGCCTCCAATTTCTGCACAAAATTTCCCCTGAAATGCTGTTTCTGTGCAGGAGCAGCATTTGGGCTGCAGTGGAACAGGGAGGTGAGAAAGTAGTACTTAACACGTGGAAAAGCTCTGGTAAATCCAAGCCAGCCTGTTTGCATGCCTAGCATCATGGCATTAAAGAAAAAGGGCTGGTGTGCTTAATAGATCTGGAAGCAAAAGGTCAAGAGTCCATGTGGGACTATGGAAGCCAGCAGTAACTAGCATACCTATTGTGTGAACACATTGAAGCATTGGCTGGAGAATCCCAAAGGATGGGGAAGTTTGGTTCAAGAAGGCACATCCAGCTGGGGAAGGGTTTTGCAGACAGTATGTTTAGCTGCAGGCTGTGGCTAGGAATGCTGCCTTCTATCTTTGTTTGATGATTGTGTTGTATCCTGTTTTAGGAAAGAGCTAACTACCATGGTGTGGGAGCCTCAAATACTTGATAACTGCAATACATTCAGTGGGGCTCCAAGTAATACTGAAAGAGCTTCATGGATGTGTTTCCACATCCAATTCAGAGTGCTGGTATTGATTTTAAGTTGTCTCCCCATATGTACCTTCATTTGATTGAAGATATGCACATAACTTCTGCTTTGGAGGTACAGGTGGCAACAGTGACATCTAGGGCCTTAACTGAGATGGTGCTGTACTTATGAGATTTCCTGCTCCAGACGGTCTGCCTTTTTGGCACTGTTAGTCTCTGAAAAAGTTGAACAATAACTTTTCAAGAAGGCTTTCAAGTTAGTGTGTCAAAGATGTTATCTGATGCTGTTACATTTGGAGTATGTGGGGTCTTGCTGTATCCTAGAGCCAAAGTACAAGTGATTAGAGTTCTGTGTTAGAACTCAGAGTGGAGGGGAAAAGGCAACTAAGGGGCGGGGGGGGGGGGCTGGACTACATTTAAAACATGTATATTCTCTTTGATGACCTGCTGGAGCCAGCTCACAAAATAAAACAAGATAAAGCCATGAAAAACCCAGAGCAGTACAGCTGATTCATAAATGCCACCTTCTCCTCCATAGCTTTTTTGTTTGAATCACAACTGATTGTAGAACTCCAGTGTTGCTTATAGTTCAGCTTTCAATTGCTGTGAGGTTGACTTGGCTGGCATGTTATACATATTACTACTATTGGGTCACCGTCTTGGTAGTTTTGTCTAATGGATAATGCAAGCTAAAGCAAATATGTGAAATGTTTTGGTGCTACTTGAGTTCCAATTAGAAAACGTGTGCAGACCCATTTGTGTGCCCATTACTGAGTGTATGTGATATAGGTAGTGTGCAGATATGGCTGGTTCCAGTGAGCTTTTCATCCAAAGTGGAAGGATTACAGGAACTAACCACTGTGTTTTGAAGTTTTAGAGTGAAAAGTTTATATATAGATCTGAGTGTGTGCATCCTGGGCATTCATCTCATTGCAGTGTACTACATCCAAAATGTCAGCTGTATGACTTGGCCCCTATTTACATTAACACTTGAATTTTTTAATATAAATCTCTAATACTGTAAACTCAAGAGTTCTAAAAATCTAAGAAGGTACTTTAAAAAACATATCCATGGATACATCACTAGAAAATTGTTTATGCAGTCAGGATAAATGAGTGAGGTTCCGTTTCTACTATTATTTTGTCTATTAATATAGTAGTAATTAGAGTGAAGGGCCGCAGTGGCTCAGTGGTTAAGACGATGAACTGCAGACTGGAAGATCAGTAGTTCAGCAAGACCTGAGTGCCGCATAACAGTGAGCTCCCGTCTCTGACCCCTGCTCCTGCCAACCTAGCAGTTTAAAAGCAAGAAATTGCAAGTAGATAAATAGGTACCACTTCATTGGGAAGGTAACAGTGTTCCATGTGCCTCGGCGTCTAGTCATGCTGGCCACATGACCATGGAAACTTCTTCGGACAGCACTGGCTCTTCGGCTTGGAAATTGAGATGAGCACTGCCCCCCTAGAGTCGGGTTCGATTGGCTTTCGAGTAAGGGAAACCTTTACCTTAATTAGAGTGAATTTCTTTAAATAGGCCACCCTTCCGGTCCCCTCCCAGAGCTTGTTCTTTCCTCCTTCACCCAACCAGTAAGTGTTCTGGAGCTCAGCCTCAGCTCTAGTAATCTCCTGGGTTGACCCCTCCCCTGGGCAGGGCTTGATGATATGATGCACGCCACCTGACTGCCAAATTGGATTATTTTATCTTGTAGTCCTGCATTGCCTGTTTTGAGCATACCCTGGCCAGGGAGAAATGGCTGGCCTCAGGTGAGGTGAGTTGTGCTTGCAAGTCAGGGTGCTATCTCATTGCTGGACAAAAGAATATGCTAGTCTTACTCTTAACTTTCCACTGTGTGACCTAAGCTGCCATCCTATACACATATACCTAGAGTGCCATTGTTCACAATGGGTCTTGTTCCTGAATAACATAATAGGATTTCTCTACATATACTGAACAATAAGACTTTAAGGTACTTTCACATTTGTGGGGAAGATATGTAAAGTGAGTTCAACCTGCTGTACTTTATCACTTCCACTCAAAGCTTCCCCAGAACATATTGTCCCATGTTGTAACCTATGGGAGTGCGTCAAGTATCATGTCCTTGTTGGTTTCTTGGGGAATGTCTTTTCTAGCTAGTAACTGTCAATTGAGCCTTGTTTTGGAACTTGTGTAAGGGAAATATTAGCTAGAACATTCCGACATATGAACTCCTGATTTAAGACATTACAGTTAAACTGGCATTACTGATTGGCTTTACTTAGGTAGACTGGCTTAAATCACATTTCCCATTTTGGAAGTTATATATTTTTTGAAATACGTATGCTAGTGGGCTTCTGTTAACAGTTCAAACATGCTAGCATTCAATTGTTTATTTATTTAATTTCTAAGCCTCTCCCCCCGCATTCTCAGGCTCAGAGTGGCGTACAAGACCTGGTGCACCAGGATTCAATAAACAGAATAAATATTTAAAACAGTATAAAACATTTCCTTAAAAACACAGCAATGGACAATAAACAATATAACGTGCTCAACCATCAGGACTCCAAACTCCGGATCTCAGATGGCGATTATCTGATTGCACCGGTGCCCTTTCCCAGTGGCAAATAGCACAGCGGCAATCAGGCCGATTAATAGATGGTACAGTCAGGCATTAATAGATGTTCTATGGAGATGGGGGGGGGGGAGGCAAGAGTAGCAGTCCCTACTCGTATGCCTGGTGGAAGAGCTCCGCCTTACAGGCCCTGCAGAACTGTATCAAGTCCCGCAGGGCCCTGATCCCTTCCGGGAGCTCATTCCACCAGGTCGGGGCTGCCACTGAAAAGGCCCTCCCCCTCGTGGTAGCGAGCCTGGCTTCTCTGGGAATTAAAATGTTACATTAAAATGTTACAAAGGCATAATCCCAGAATGCTTTTGTCATATACTTCACATCTTTTTTTGCACTGCAGAAAAGGTGGGTTTTTAAAAATCAGTTGTGAAAACATTTCTCTCTGGTCCTTTTCATGCATGTAGAGCTGGGGATACCAGATTACATCACTTTCTTAAACTGGCATCACAGTTCTGTGCATATTTGGGAGGAAGTCCCTGTTACCTTAGTGGTACATATAGCCTGGTTTTGTGTGTGTCAAAAGCTTTTAGAGATAAAGGCTGTTAAGTTATTGGGTTGAATTGTGTTTCTGATCATAGCTACTCATAATGTGAACATGTTGCAAAGCTTAAGTAATTAGAGCTGAAAAGAGGGGTATAATGTGGGCTCAGTGGATGATCAGAGTGCACTGGTTCTCAAACTTTTTGAAATGGGACCCCAATTTTGTACTTTGCAAACAGGCCCCCCCAAAGTGGATTCTACTTTCCTGTTTCCCAACGTAAAATCCACAGGAATGTTTCTGTTGATGTGACTATTTCCACTCCTTGTGTGTGACTGTGCCTCCTGCTGCAGCCCAGAATGTCCCGCCCCAACATGCAGTTAATGGGAGGGTGGTCAGGATTCATTTTGGGCTGCAGCAGGATGGGGGAGGAGGCAAGAAATTCACTCCATGAGTATAAATCATTCCATCCACAGAAATGTTTTGGTAGAAGCAAGCCATGAAAATCTAATATCTGAAAAAGAAGAGAAGAGATTTGTACCCTGCCCTTCCACTACCCAAAGGAGTCTCAGAGCAGCTTACAACCTTCTTTCCCTTCCCCTCCCCACAACAGGCACCCTGAGAGGTAGGTGGGGCTGAGAGAGCTCTTTCTAGAACTGCTCATGAGAGAACTGCTCTGAAAGAACTTGTAACTATCCCAAGGTCACACCAGCAGCTGCATGTGAAGGCATGGGGAATCAAACCCCGTCCTCTCAGATTAGAGTCCGCGCTCTTAACCACTACACCAAACTGGCTCGCTGTTGATATCTGAGTATCTGTTGATTATGTTATTGTTATTATTTATTACTGTTATTATTTATAAATATAATAATATTGAGTAGCAGGCTGTTTCATAGCCACTTTTGCACATTATGCAGAAGCAAACCCAAACTTGCCTTTGAATGACTCAGAGACAATTTTAACGTTGTTCTTCTCTGCCAACCTTGCCTCATGACACACCTGTGAGATGTGACCCATTTGTGGGGCTCAATCAGTGATGTGGGTTTAATGGGAAACTTATAAGTAGGAAAATTTTCTAGTTCAAATTATTTAAATATTTAAATTTTGGCAAAAAGAAGGCAAATGCACCCTGTACAAACACTGGAATTTGTCCATGCTTCATACCCCATGTTTAGCCGATCTAACAAAATTAGATGGGGGAGGGATTTGGTGCTTGTTACCTTTGGTTTTAGCTGGAGATGTTTTAACAGTGTTATCTGCCTTGAGCCAAGAGGAGAAGTGAGATATAAATATTTTAATAAAATAAGCTAATTTGCAGTGCAACAGCCCTGACAACTTTGGACAGATTACAAGTGGGAACCCTCAAGGACTTGTAAAATGCATCTCATTTCCCCCTCCCCCACTATTTCCTTTTTTTGAAAGCCCCCATAGCTTCTCCTCTACCCACCCAACAGCCAGCCTACATTCATCTTCCCCTTTGTCTTCAGGTTTCCCTCACTCCCAGCAGCCATTATCTAGGAAATCTATGGCCCAGTTGTGTGGTGCTGGCCACTGGGCCAGGCCCACTTGCATGGTAGGGAACCCTCAAGGACTTGTGCAAGGTGTACATCACTTTCCCCTGCATCCCTTTCTCTACATTGTTTCCTCACTTTCCAGTGAATCCCCCTCTCCACACTGTTTCCTTTTCCCCTCCTCCTGTCAACTTCCATATCCTTTCCCCTTTCTCTGTCTCATTCTTGCCTTCTTAGCCGTTCACCAACCTTCCTTTTATGTGCCTTCTATCTTCATTTATACCCTACCTTTCTCCACAGTGGGGACCAAAGCAGCTTACTTTCTTCTCTCCTCATTTTTATCCAGACAAAAAGCCAGTGAGGTAGATTAGGCTAAAAGTATGTGGCTGGTCCAAAATCACCCAATGAGCACACGTACATCGTATCTGGATTCAAACCTGGGTGTCTCTGAAGCTCTAGCTGCTATACCACACTGTCTTTCAGAGGGTGGCTGCTGTTGAACAGTAGCAAGCAGCCAGGCCTAGTTGAGTCATGGAGGTTGGTTGTATCAAGTCACCCAGAGGTTGCATCCGTTCCTAGAGCTGCCAGTCTCCAGGTGGGACCTGGAGATCTTCCAGAATTATAACTGAATTCCAGATGACAGTTGTGCCCCCTGGAGAAAATGACTGCTTTGGAAAGTGGACTATATGACATTATATTCAGATGAGACCTCTCCCCACCCCAAACCCTACCTTTCTCTGACTACCACAAAATCTCCAGGAATTACTCAACCTGAAGCTGGCAACCCTAGCCCTAAGGTGCCCTTCCTCAAAGGCCAGAATAAGCTTGGAAAGGACTTTGCCCCCTCCCCCTTGCTTTTACTGACAGAACCAAACCTTGGATTGCTGTGGTTGCCTAGCAACAGCCACTGAGGGTTTCTGTTGCTTATAACTACAGGCATTCCTTTTATCATTTTTGGTTTTTTTTAACCCCCCAGTGTGTGTATATGTGTGTATATACACACACACATATTTAGATTTTACATTTTTTTGCAGGTTCGGGGCCCTTTTCAGGTTTGTAGAAAGGTCTGTCTTGCACATTCACAGCTCCAGTCACTGGATTTAAATATCCTAAGATTTGGCTGACTTTGCTATTAGTATGTAAATTATGATATTTACTTATGTGGGGCAGAAAATTTTCTGTTCCCCATTTCTAGTTCCAGCTCACATTTTGAGAAATACTGTCCTAAGGTATAACTTTTTGGTTGACTTGCTAGCTCCTCATCCAGAGCCAATAATGTAAACGATTCATGATTTACACTGCCCATTCCAAGCCAATTGAAATCAATGGGAGTAGACATCAATAACCCTGCATCAGATTACACAGTTGCTATGGTATGTTTTATGCTGAATGAATCTGTGGGTCAAGGATTCAGTTAAGGGACTTCACTGCCTTCCGCTGCCCTCCTGCGACCCCGACCCAGCTCTGGCTTACCATGTTGCTCTGCTCGAGGACCTGCTGGACTGGTCGCTTCAGGTATGGGACGTGGCCTGGCGCATGGCCCGGGACCATCAATGAACCTTTGTCTTCCTTATAGTAGTTTTAGCTGGCTTAGAGTTCAGAGTTGTTGTTTTCACATCTATAGCTTATTTGAAAGGGAAGGTGATGTAAACTTAAAACATGGTCAGTTGTCTAGAATGCTGTTGCTTTAGAATGCTGTTGCTTACCGTAAGGCTTTTTTTAGTTTGTGTATTGAAGAAGCTGAGCTGGCAAACACTCATATCTATATCAAACATACAATCCCGTGGAGAATAGAAAATGACATATCTATGCAATGGAGTAGAAATTTCTGAAACAAGCCTTTGCAAAGGCTCTGTGGCTTTCAAGCTCTGTCAAGCTGCTCTTCTACAAGAATATTGTTGTCCATCTGATCCCGACATAGTAAGGGAGCTAAGCATTTTCTTGATTAAACTTAATGTTAGAACTGAGCTGCTTGCATGTAATTGCAAATTGCTGATTTGCATTGGTTTACAGAACTGCTCTGAAGTTGGAAACAAAAAGCAGAAAGATATTCCGCTTTGGTATGAATTAACTGACTCTTCTGCCCTGTTGTGGTGGCTGAAAAACTGCCAGTTTGGTGCAGTGGTTAGGAGCGCGGACTCTAATCTGGGGGAACTGGGTTTGAGTCCCCACTCCTCCACGTGCAGCTGCTGGTGTGACTTTGGGTCAGTCATGGAGCTCTCAGAGCTGTACTGTCAAGAGCAGTTCTCGAAAGAGCTCTCTCAGCCCCACCTACCTCACAGGGTGTGTGAGGTTCTTTCTGTTGGGGAAAACAGTTTTACTTTTAAACACTCTCTTTGTATATAAACTTGGTACTTTCTTGCTGTCATCAGGAATTTAAAATTCCAAGTCTCTCATTTTTGGTAGTATGACCTAGGGTCTGAGCACTTCAGAGGTCTATGTGGTCCTGAGGAAATACTGTACTGATTTCTGGGATAAGTTTAAACAAAAACTGATTTATTTAATAAAGAAAAAATAAGATTCTGGTTACTTTGAACAGTTGCTGAAGAAAGGAACTTGTAAATATAACTGGTAATGCTCGGTGCTACAGTCTCTTAAACGCCAAACTCCACTGTGACAAGTTATATTTTTCTCTCTCATATAGCCACACAGGCTAAACTCTTTGTCTTAGGCCACAAGAGAAAACATTTGTCTAACCACACAGTTTAGATGCTACTTGTTTCTGTGCCATATAGACTCTCACAAAACTTTTAAGAGTCACACAGACCCTCTTGATAACTCTGCCACACTTCACTTTTTTCAAAGGCACCTACACTCAGCTCTGTCTTAAAAACACACACACACACACACACACACACACACACACACACACACACACACACACACACAGTCCTCTTAGAACATCTTCTCCCACACTCTCAGTCACCAGCCAATCAAAATCACACTTGTCTCCCCCTATCACCCCCCTACAGTACTGCAGTCACACGCACCAAAACATGAAAACATTACAGGGTGTCTGTTGTGAGGAGTGGAAGGGAAAGGAGATTGTAAGCTGCTGTGAGACTCTTTTGGGTAGTGAAGGGCAGGGTATAAATCCAATCTCTTCTTCTCACACTGGCCCAAATAAGCATGTTGTATCCTGCTGCTTAGTCAAATGGCTCTGCATCTAACTAAGCGGAATGTTAACACCCAACCCATTGTCTCACTTTCTCTTTCTGCTGTTAAGACATTCTTTCTTGAAAGATTATATAATCTCTATGCTCATTATTGAAAATGGAGGCTAGATGTTACCAAAAAAGGGGAAAAGTCAGATTTTTCAGGTCATGATGTTAAGACTTATTCATACCATCATATGATAGATTTTCTGACAGGCAAAGAAGATTCAAATTGCTGCTGGCCATAAAAGCAAGTAAAAGGTAAAGGTTTCCCTTGTTTTGAAGACCAGTTGACTTCGATGGTTTTATTACCTCTTGCTTTTATGGTCCCTTTCTTGCTGCAGCCTGAATCTTTGCCTGTCAAATTCACCATATGCTGATATTAGGAGGCCTTGCATCATGACCTGGGAAACTGCCCCCCCCCCCCACCTCATTTTGTAATTGGCCTGATGAAGAGTTTGGGGAAGTTTGAAAGCTTATGCAATATGTGTCATTGGATTGGTCCAAATAAAGGTATTACATGGATTGTGTTTTTGACTTTTACTTTTGAAGCAATGGCTGTAAACAACTTGCCAGCCAAACATTGAAAGTCTAGATCTGTACTTTCGTGTGAAGTAGAATGTTTCTTCAGTTTAATTTTTTGTCCCCTGTCCTGCATGTTTAATAACCCACATCAGTTCTCTGTAGTGTTATTGAGTTGTCTTTCTGTGAAAAGATAAAGGGGTAGTATTTGCTCAGAGCCCCTTAAGAGTGTTTCCCTGACTCTTTTTAGCTGGTGTTTTCTGACAGCTCATGAGATTTTTTTTTACCCCAGTACCCTCTGTTGGGTTCCATTGTTTGGGACAAAAACCCCAGCAAGCCCAGGTGCAAAATCAGTAGTTCTGTTATGGATAGCTTTATGCCTCGTGTGGTTTTTAAGAATACCTGGAAGATGCATCTGTAAGAATATCTCATACTCAATAGTCATAACTACCTGCGTCTCAGTAATCTTGAGGTCATTCAATCAGCTCTCCCCTACTTTAGATTTTAACTTAAACTGATTTGAACTAAATGCTTCATTATATCTGCAAAAAGGCTGTGAAAAAAAGGAGAGGGAAATGTGCTGTCATGAAGGCAGTTCTGATTCCAACTTGATTCAGCTGCTCTGATCTTGTTTCTTTAGCAGGCACATTTTCAGACCTAGCTAATCTAGAAGTCTGTAACACAGGTATTGCATATTTGACATGCATTCAAGCCTTGATAAAATTTCCTGCTGACTGATGGAATTAGGATCATAAGCTTTCTCTAGAACAAAAGATTAGCTGCACTATTGATGAAGAGTGATAATCCTCCACATAGTTGTATTCAGTTATTTTGGAAATTGAACAATTCAAGAATAGGGGTGTGCAGGAAAGAAAAATCCGGCCTTTTTTCGGATTTGGGTATATTGGGTTTTTTCAGGGTTTTTTTCCAAGTCGGTAAACCCGAATTGCACACCCTTATTCAAGAAGACAAAAGTTTAACTAAACACTGTTTTGTTGAGTTTGATTTGATGTGCTTGTATACTAATGCTCAGATGTTTTATGATTGGGAGGAGATAGCTCCTTGTTCACTCTGCAGCATAGGCAGCAAGCCTAATTAAGGAAATACAGAATTGCTCAAGGTAGGCTCTTCTTGTCCGGATTCTAATACTTGTCAAGGCAAGAAAGAATAGTACAGGTCTACCCAGAGTATGTAGTACATATAGCACCTTAGAATTGTTTTATGATTTTAATTGTTTTTTTAATTGTTCAATTTTATTGTAAGCTGCCCTGAGCCTGCCTCTGCAGGGAGGGTGGGGTATAAATCAAATCAATCAATTAATTAATTAACAAAAGGTAGTATTCCTTTCCTCTTGATTATACAAGTCAGGTAGTCCTTAAGACAAGAAAGTATATACATCTTCAGTGTTCCTTTCTCACAAGAGCATATACAGTGTTAGAAGTTCTTAGAAGTCATCTCGATGCAGGCAAGCTTGCCTTCATGCTTGAGAACTCTTCCTTTGAGTTCCTTGGAATCCAGGGATATATTAGGAATATTATTGTAAGTCGTCTCCATTCATCATATGAAATAGTGAGAGCCATTGTATGCAACTATCTTAGTCTGTAGTAACCACTAACAAAGACTCACTTATATTAGGCTTACTAAAACAACTGTTACAGTACCAGCTTTTAAGACTACATCAGTAAAAAAATCAGCGACCTTTCTTAAAACTTAGCATAGTATTTCCCTTGTAATTTTGAAGGAATAAATGGAATAAAAATGCCTCAACTATAAATTTTGATAACCCTCTTGACTTAAATGCTGTGTGACCGCATTGGTGGTAGTGGAATACAGTGCAATGCACCGTCTAAGACCACTGATTTAAAGTAACTCTGTATTGGATTAAACTGGTAGAAATTTAGGGTCACAAATCAGACTCACACATGATAAGTTATCATTCTGTGTGCATAGTGTGTGGGGTTGATGATAAATTGCTGTGTCTTCAGTATTACTGCAGTTTGACTTGCATAAATGCACTTGCATCTGTGAAAGTTGAGAGAGTGAATTTTGCCAATTTCTACCCCTCACTGTAAAATTCCAGTTTGTCTTCTATGTTATTTTGGGTGTCCACTGATACACAGAAACACAGTCTGGAGGGGCAAGGCTACAGTGAAAGGAGAGATGGAGAAAGTCTCCATCTAGTGCAACTCTGTTCACACTGCATAGGATGCAAGTCATAATTATCTGTTAAAATGTGATGTTAGGCTGGAAGTAGCCTTTAGATACTTCCTAAAAACCTTACATCATCTTGTTGAGAATGAAGTTATTTATCCCTTCCTTGTTGAAATGGTAACAAAAATACTTTTTAATGATGATAGCAGGCATGATTGGGTTAGGTGGGATTATTGTCTTTTGCCTGTTGTCATTTGGCATCTGAAAACACTCCACTCTCCAAGGTATAAGGATAGATGGACTCAGATTCTAGCTGTACCTGAAGAAGTGAGCAATGACTCATGGAAGCTCATACTCTTCCACAAAATTTTGTTAGTCTTTTAAGGTGCTACTGGTGTCTTGCTCTTTTCTACTCCTACAGACAGACTAACATGGCTACCCATCTCATAACCTGAATAATTTCCTTGTGAGGTGAACACTTGAGTAAATATTTGGCATCTGTTCTGATGGATATGGCACTATTCCATTCAACATGATTTAATTGCTGTATTGTAAGATTCATTTTAACCATTTTAGAACCATTTCTGTGTTTCTCTTCTGTAGGACAGGTGACTTTGGTTCCAGAAGTCAGGACCTTCAGGTGGGCTGTAGAGTCTACCTGCTGGGTCACAAACCCCTCTGGAGCCACCATTTTTTTTGCTAGTGCACTTGCATGAAGAGCAAGGGTACCATGGCTCTAGCTTCTCTTTGCATATATGCTGAGAGGAGTGATGTTTACTTTATTTATACCCTACCTTTTTCCCCAGTGGGGACCCCAGGCAGCTCATATCATTCTCTTCTCCATTGTATCCTCAGAACTCTGTGAGGTAGACTAGACTGGTGTGTGTGTTGACCCAAGGTCACCCAGCAAGCTTCCATGGCAGGGTGTGGTTTTGAACCAGAGTCTCCCTGATCCTAGTCTGATGCTCTGGCTGCTACAGCATGCTGGCTCCTAGGAATGGAACATTCAGTAGTAGAAAGGATTACTCCATGGCTTAGATCTTTAGCTTGTTCTTCACTGTGGTATTCTTCTGAATGGTTGGCTTATATTTTTGTTTTCCCATTGGTCTTGGTGTGCTCCTCACAGTCTGGGCCATAACACCAGTAAAGCAATAACTCCTGTCTGTCATGCGCTTGTAGCCCAGTGGTTGCCAGGCCTGGAAAGGTTGGATATGCCTGTTCTAGAAGAATCTTTCTGCAGTTAAGCTAGTTACCAACAGCTTTAACATGGCACCTGCAAATATATATAGAGAATACTAGTAATTATTTGGCATTCAGCAAATGGCCAGTCAGGAATCAATACAATACAAGACTTGAAGTTAATTTTCAAGAGCAAGTCCAAACCTCTAACTGAGCAGGGGCGCTTGCCTTCTCAGCAAAGGTGCTATGGGATAAAATTTAGTAAGGTAAAACTAGTCTGAGAGATGTCATATGCAAGATGGAATCTGCGCCTCATCTAGATGATACAGAGAGGGATCAACCTGGCAATAGATGTGATCGTGGAAAACTTAGCAAGCAGGCTTGTATGTCAGGCTTTGGAACAGGAGCTTCCATAGCTGAACATTTTTTGAAAAAATGTGCCTTGCACACGAAAGCTCATACCTTGAATAAACCTTTGTTGGTCTTAAAGGTGCCACTAGCCTCTAAATTTGTTCTATTTTTGTCTTAGTTTTCCTGGCAACCCTTAGCATGTATAATTATGGATCTTGAAAGCAGCGCATTCTGTAGTCTTACATTAGCCATCAGGCAACTAGTCTTTTGACACAGCCTTGTTTTACTTTGTGGCTTTTAATGCATACTAAAATACCTGCTAGTTCAATTGCTAAGTGAAATAGGGAAAGCTGTTTCCCAGTGTTGAACAATATCTTAGTTCTTGTGATGAGGGTAAGTAAATTTCTGTGATGGAAAGCATAGCTTATTTATGTAACTGTCCTAAGATTACCAGAGAAGTCATTCTCAGTAAAGTTTTATGTTTCATCACTCTTAGCATGTTAAAACATGCTATAATATATTATATAGTGTTGTCAGCCTATGGTGTATACATTTGGAAATGTACATCTAATGTATTAAAATTTTATTTCCTAGGGGAAAATTATGTGGATGCAGAAGACAATGCCTTTTTGGATTTAGATGATGAGGTGGTTACAGAGAAGCCAGGTCCAATACAGATTGTTCTTGCTCATGAAGATGATCATAACTTTGAATTGGATGAATCGGCACTGGAGAAAGTCTTGCTTCAGGAACACATAAAAGATCTCAATATAGTTGTCGTTTCTGTAGCTGGCGCATTCCGTAAAGGCAAATCCTTTCTCTTGGACTTTATGCTTAGGTATATGTACAACCAGGTGAGTGTCTTAAAGGGTGACAGTTCAAAATTAACTCAGTAATTTGAGCATAACTAGGTTTTATTATAATTTTTAACAGTAGAAGGATTTCCTTTCCAAGGTTTTGACTTAGTGAATTAAACTTTAATATTATGCTTTATGATCAGACCCTGGGACTGGAAAACTGTAGTTCTGGTATCAACAGCATTTTATATTTCCGCAATGGCTTACCTCTTAGTCTTAAACGTTTTTGGTGGAGACTTGTGCATATTTTCACTCTGATAATAAGGCTTCTTAGTGGGAACAACTGCTTGGGAGTTAGAAGCTTTAAAAAGTAGCTTTAATGTCAGTATTAGTTTAAGCATATCTTGATTATTTAGGTGTCTTACAACAGTATGTACCTCTTGTTAGTTTACTACCAGTTGTGAATGCAGTATGTTAACTCCCAGTGATACACTCCAGACTGTAACATTTTAAGGTGGCCATTTTGATAGCTGAAAAATTTAGCTGTACTTCCCCTCTGTCTTATTAAGTCTGTATGACTCAGTCTTTTATTGGATCAGTTTATCATAGGTATGAGTTCTGTCATACCAGCTTCTTTTTTGAAGCAAAGTGGTTCTTTGTGCAGCATGAGATCTGTAGTATGTCTGTAACTTTCCCAAAAGGAAGGTATAAAAATTCCTGTTACCTGCCTCAATAAATGTATTGATTATGGGTCACATTAAGAATGAGCAATCTTTCTGTGTGTCTCTGAGAGTTTTACAGTTGTCAGTAAAATGATTTGCATTCCATTCTTCATTACAGCATTTGAATGTAGTTTTTCAGAACAGGGATTATCTGTTTTAATAGTTGTGCTTGCATTCCTTCCCTTGTGTAGCACATAGATATTGCTAGTGGAAACCTTCAGTTCCAATTAATTATTAAACTGGCATCAACCTAGGATTCTAAACAATAGTTACTTAGAATTGAAGTTTGTGGAAAAACTTGAACTCCAGTTTGTCCAGGTATCCAGTTTTCGGCTTCACATGTTATTAGTAGAAGACTTTGCCATTAACCAGGTTCATATTTTGTGACATCTGGGTACAGCCATAAAAGAACAAAATCTCTTGAGGAAGACTCAGCATGGGTTCTGTAAGGGAAGATCTTGTCTCACTAACTTGTTAGTGTTCTTTGAGGGAGTGAACAAACATGTGAACAAGGGGGACCCAATAGATGTTGTTTACCTTGACTTCCAGAAAGCTTTTGATAAAGTTCATCAAAGGCTCCTAAGTAAGCTCAATAGTCACGGGATAAAATGACAAGTCCTTTTGTGGATCAAAAACTGGCTAATTAAAAGGAAACAGAGTGAATATAAATGGGCAGTTTTCTCAGTGGAGGGATGTAAGCAGTGGGTACCACAAGGGTCAGTACTCAGTCCAATTCTTTTTAACTTGTTTATTAATGATTTGGAGTTGGGAGTAAGCAGTGCAGATGACACAAAGTTGTTCAGGATGGTGAGAACCAGGGAGGATTGTGAGGCACTCCAAAGGGATCTGTTGAGGATGGGCGAGTGGGCGTCAACATGGCAAATGGGGTTCAATGTGGCCGAGTGCAAAGTGATGCACATTGGAGCCAAAAATCCTAACTATAAATGCATGTTGATGGGGTCCGAACTGGCAGAGACTGACCAAGAGAGAGATCTTGGAGTCGTAGCAGATAACTCAATAAAAATTTTGAGACAGTGTGCGACTGCAATGAAAAAGGCCAACCCTGTGCTGGGGATTATTAGGAAGGGAACTGAAAACAAATCAGCTGGTATCATAATGCCCCTGTATAAATTGATGGTATGACCTCATTTGGAGTACTGTCGCCACACCTCAAAAAAGATGATATAGCATTGGAAAAAATGCAGAAAAGGACAACTAGAATGATAAAAGGATTGAAACAGTTTCCCTATGAAGAAAGGTTGAAGCGCTTGGGGCTCTTTAGCTTGGAAAAATGACAGCTGAGGTGTGACATGGTTGAGGTTTATAAGATTATGCATGGGATAGAGCAGGTAGAGAAAGAAGTACTTTTCTCCCTTTCTCACAATACAAGAACTCATGGGCACTCCATGAAATTGCTGAGCAGTCAGGCTAGAACACATAAAAGGAAGTACTTCTTCACCCAAAGAATGATTAACACATGGAATTCACTGCCACAGGAGGTGGTGGTGGCTACAGGCATGGACAGCTTCAATAGGGAATTAGATAAACATATGGAGCAGAGGTCCATCAGTGACTATTAGCCACAAGGTATAGATAGGAACTCTCAGTCTGGGGGCAAGTGATGCACTGTGTTCTTCATGTTGGGGGGGACAACAGTGGGAGGGCTTCTAGTGTCCTGGCCCCACTGCTGGACCTCCTGATGGCACCTGGTATTTTTGGCCACTGTGTGACAGAGTGTTGGACTGGATGGGCCATTGACCTGACCCAACATTGGCTTCTCTTACGTTCTTATGTTCTTAACTGACCAGAAAGAGTTCAGTAGTGGAGCACATAATTGCATCTATAAAGTTTTAATCAGAATATCTTCAGGTGATTGTAGGCAACTGCTCAAGAATGATTGTACATATCAAAGTACATATTAGTAAAGGTCTGATTCACTAGGCAGTGGCTGCTTAGATTGCTACACCTTTTAGGATTGTCCAGTTTGCTAACTCTATGTTGTAGACCTGCAGCAGGGAATCAGTCTCTTGTGTTTCATTGACTAGGGAGGTTGACATTACTTAGACAACATACTGAAAGGACTGGTGAAAAACTTGTGCCTCTACTTCTAATAGTTTATGGAGTCTCTTGTGCACACTGAACCATTGTGAAGGTATGTAAGAGGACACTTGTGTTCAACCAAAAAAGCTCCTATATGACGCAAGATCCTTTAGGCAAGGATCCTTTAGGACAGGGGTCCTCAAACTACGGCCCGGGGGCCACATGCGGCCCACAGAGGGCATTTTTCTGGCCCGGCGGGTGTGCTGCTTCCTGTCCTCCAATTCCCAGCAGCACACAAAGCAGCGGAAAAATTGCAGCCGACTCGTCCCGGGCCACATGGCAAAGCCCCGCCCCCCTGCTTCCAGTCAGCCAGGAGGAGGCAAAAGGAAGACTGGAAGAGGGTAAGTGTGGGGTGGCAGGCACTCCAGCTGGCCCCAAGTCTCCTAGCCGGCTGAGAGGCCTCTCAGCCGGCTAGGAGACCTGCGCCAGTCCCAAGAGCCGGGCGGGGGTCTTTTTCGAGGCTTTTTGTGCTGCTGGGAATCGGAGGGGGAGAGAGAGGTTTCTCTTTCCCATCATGATGCCTGCAGTAGTGGAGTTTCAGGGAGAAGCAGCTGGGGGCTTGCTGTCTTAAAAAGTGCCGAGTTCTTTGTTTCTTCGGAGAGGGAAAGAAAACAGCCCCGTCAAGGGTGCCTTTTTAACTTTACTTGTTCTTCATTTTAAATATTGTATTTGTTCCCATTTTGTTTTTTTACTTCAAAATAAGATATGTGCAGTGTGCATAGGAATTTGTTCATAGGTTTTTTTTAAACTGTAGTCCGGCCCCCCAACGGTCTGAGGGACAATGAACTGGCCCCCTGTTTAAAAAGTTTGAGGACCCCTGCTTTAGGATCTTTTAATGATTAATACAACTAGGAACTGACAGACAGATAGGTTTGTATGTAAGCTGTACAAGCTTAAGAGTTCGCAAGGAAAATACTATCAACCCCGCGGACAATATTTGAATATCTCCTGGAAGGAACTCCTTCGGAAAATAAAGGGCTAATCAGCAGAATCTATAATATCCTAATCTGTCTTGGAAAACCAAAAACATTACCATATCAAGATTCCTGGCATCGAGATTGTCAACAGACCTTCTCAGAAGAACAATGGTCGATGATATGGACAAAATCATTAATCAAAACACCATCAATAATAACCAAATTACAAAATTTCAAAATTCTAACGAAATGGTACCTAACACCTGCCAAAATCAAACAAATATCAAACACACAATCCTCCAAATGCTGGCGAGAATGTGGAGAAGAAGGCTCCTATATACACTGCTGGTGGGCATGTAAAATTGTACACACTTTTTGGGAAGATGTAATAACTCAAATAGCCAAAATAACTAACTATACGGTCCCTTTAAACCCAGAAACTATATTACTAAATATGTGGCGCGAAGACACTATCTCTAAATCAACAAGAGACCTGATCAGTAGTTTATTAACAGCAGCAAAAACAACAATAGCGCAAACCTGGAAATCCACACAAAAGATTGAAAGAAACCTCTGGATGAAACAAGTGTGGGATCAGTTTCTAATGGAAAAAATAACATACCGACTACATCAAACAGAAATCTACCCGAAAACTACAAACTTCATAGAAAAATGGTATCTTTTCTATGACTATGCTGTTAAACACGAAACACTGCCACAAAACAAATTTTGTAAAGATCTAATACTAATGTAATACACTAAATCTTTACTCCTTACAAGAAACACTTGCACACTATATAACACTCAATCGTGAACAACCCAATTCAGTGTTAAAAATACTAGAAATACAACTACTAGATATATTGGAATAACCAAAGGTTAGTATAAGAAAATAGAAATAGGAATAGGAAACTGTCTATTGGTAAATTGTTAAATGCTTTATTTTAGATGTCAACTATTTTTGAACAATGTAACAGCTATGTAAACAACCACCTATGCTGTATGTTATATAAATATCAATAAAGTTTATTTATTTTAAAAAAAAAGAGTTCGCAAGGAATTGCAGTGTGTGCAGGAACAATCTAGAAAATCTCCTCCAGGATTCTGTAAGCTCTCAGTAGCTTGAGAAGCTAACTTTCCCCCATCTTTTTTTCCCCTTTAACTGTTTCTCAGCATTCTGTGGTCCTAGAGAATACTGAGTTCTCATCAGGCTTTTGGTGGCTGGATAGGTATGTTCTTTGGCTAATTTATAAATTTACTTTTTTGCATACCTGTGGAGCTCCCTGAGTATGTAGACACTCCTACCTTGTCTGTGGGTGGGCTTCTTTTGCTGCTTTTTGTCATTCATATAGGGGCCAACCATTTTACTACTAGATATGCTTATCAATTCTATCACTGCAACATTGGTTTTATGAAGCTGATTGTAAGTGGCGCTGAATGTGTGTTAAGAATGAGCAGGCTAGACCTCTAACACATCAGCCACTATGCTACGTTAACAAAGCCGTAGAAATATAATATCAACCTTCAAGGCTTGTGAACTTAAAGAAATATAAGAAATTGAAAGAGTTCCTAATCACATCACATGCTTGACCGGGCAAATATGCAAATACTCTTAAAGACTCATATGAGTTAAAAGCACCTGGAGATACTCTATAGAAGTTGCTGCTTAGTTAAATAACACACTAGCTGGCTTTAGACTGCTGGAAGTAAAAATATTTATAGCCATCCCACATAGTCTTGGATGCTATAGGACCAAGCCTGAGTTAAGTGTACTGGTCCCAAGTCAGTGCTAGCTGTTGTCTCTTTATGACTGGCTCTTGCGTAATTTTGAATGCCTCTTCCTATATGAATCCTTAAGATTGGTGGAGAAATGTACTGTGGGTACAGAGGGGTGCGCTACAGATGCAGTACCTGTACATGGAGGACTGTGATGTTGTTCCTCTGCTGAAATGAGTGGGGAAATAGGAGATTAGCCCACAGCTCCTAACTTCTCATTGTGCCTATAAATATATTGGTCAGAGAACAACCTTGCTGTGCAGTAGATACATTTTCAGGAAGAACACGAGACATTCTGTAACTGAGGCCATTAACTAAATTACCTCCAGTGGGAGACGATGATTTGACTTTGCAGACTGTGTTTAATACGAGCACTTGTTACAAATGCTTGAGGGCCGGAATGGCCTGGGTGAAAGAGTACAATCAAAACTTCCTTTCACATCTCAGGCCTTGACATGGATAGCCCAGGCAAGCCCAATCTCGTCAGATCTTGGAAGCTAAGTAGGGCTGACCCTGGCAAGTAATTGGAAGGGAGACCTCCAAGGAATACCAGGGCTATGGATGCAGAGGCAGGCAATAAAGCCACCTCTCTGAAATGTTCAAACCCCACTAGTGGTTGCTAGAAGTCACCATGACTTGCAGGCACACACAAAAACACATTAAAGTCACCATGACTTGCATGCACACACAAAAACACATTAAAAACCCCTTTCACATTTCTCAACTTCATCTAGATTTATTTGAACTTTAAGGTAAGGTCAGTGTTCTTAAGTGAGTATCGTAACCAAAATGTCCAGCTGCTGAGGAAAGTTTAGAAATACAGTAGAATGAAGTGAATGTTCCAAGATCACCCTCAATTCTAATGGGTACTGGAGGCCATCAGCATTGAAACTTCACCTTTGAGTTAAATATGCTGTTGCCTTATTAGTCCAAGAACTACACGTATGGCTGTAAAATTGTCTAGAAGAGCCCTTTACCTTGCTAAATAAATATGTAACTTCTTACAGAATTCATCCTCTTGGATAGGAGGAAACCATGATCCCTTGACTGGGTTTACATGGAGAGGAGGATGTGAAAGAGAGACAACTGGTATACAGGTTTGGAATGAAGTTTTTGTAATTGACAAGCCTGATGGCACAAAGGTAAAGTTTAATTACTTGTTTGTTGTTGTTGTTTGTTTATGGTCAGCATTTCCCATTGATACTCAAGGCAGATTATATAAGAGAGATCAAGATGGGTAGCCGTGTTAGTCTGTAGCAGTAGAAGAGAGCAAGAATCCAGTAGCACTTTAAAGCCTAACAAAAATTTGTGTCAAGGCTATGAGCTTTCGTGAGTAACTCACAAAAGCTCATACGCTGCTACAAACTTTGTTAAGTCTTTAAGGTGCTACTAGATTCTTACTCTTTTTTACTGCAGTATAATATGTCAGTTTGATCAATAGGATGAGGAGACATGCTCTCCTGAACAATTCTGTTTTGCATAGTTTGTGGCCCTGCTGATGTCCGGGTCTCCCCTGAATAATAAAAAAGTCAATTCAAGCATGAAATGTCTACATTAATTCTTTTGGCTTTTGAAACCTGGCAGCATTCTTCCTTGAGGCTCTTATAATATAGAAAAGCTTCATTAGCACTATATATAGTGTTGTTCACTTGTTTCATTTTCTCAGTTGAAGGCCCATATAGACAAATATATACCTTGCATTCCGGATACGGAACAGAGATCTAAAGACTTGATGCTATCTGGATAAAAAGGTAGAATTCTTCTTAGTATCTTAACATTCTGAAAATCCCAGTTCCCCCAAAAAACCCGTGGAGATGGGATCAAAGTCCTAAGATAATTGGAGTTAGCTATTTGAAATCCAGGGGATATTTGTAACAAAGTTGTTCAATCTGCAGTTGGCATCTAAAGTTGCAAGATCAGTTAACCCTGGACACTTAATGAGATTGGTATAATGTATTATCAATAATTGCCAAGGAAATACAGGCAGTAGAGCTGGCTGTCCTCTCATTTAAGGAGAAGTTCCTCCAAAGATTGTTTTGGAGTGTGAGGCCTGTGTATAACTCTCTGGCTTGCATAGGTGTCTTGGCTTCTAAATGTCTACGGTAGTGCTTAATATACCATTAGTCTGAGAGTTGTAAACAGAGTCCTTTTCCCTTTATCTACAGTGTTCTAACCCCAAAATCCTCACTTGATTCAGAGTATGCATGCACACCTATTGTGCTTAACATCATACATGTCCCACTGTCCTTGGCTGTAACAATGTAAATACCTGCTGGTATGTTATCAGTCTTCTCATTTACCCATCCCTGTGTCTTTGGCATTCCACAGGAAGCCTTTAGTTGATTTGGCTCCCAAATGGCTTGGTTCATGATTAAGTGATGGGAGGGGACTAGCACATGAGGTAAAAGCAAGATTAAAACATTGCTGTACAGCAACATTTTGACCCAATGCGCACTTGGGTAGGTAGGAGTTATATTCTTACTAGTAAGAAGCTGTGTTTTAGTCTGGACCATGATCTACTGTTCACATTTTTCTTATGTGTATATGATGAGGAAACTTAAGTACTGTAATCACACAGCTAGGTGCTTTAAGTAATCTTAAAGGTAAGATTTGTAGTATTGTAACAGCAGTGCAGTGATGCACTTATCAAGACTATAATGGATTAGATCCCTACCAGTCCATTCCACCAGCACAAGAACTTCTTCTATTTGAAAAGCCTCCTGCATTAACAGAAAGCTTTTTGGGAGGAAAATGCCAGTGGAAAAGACTGTAGGAATCAACACAAGATGAACCTATGGAATTAGTACATCATTGAGTTTTGTGAGTTGGTGCATATATCAATAGCTTTTATTTCACTGTTCTAGATTAGAGCACATTCCCAGGCTTTTGGGAGTAGATTGTGTTTTTTGTTTTGTTTTTTCCTAATTCTTCTTTGTAGACAGCAAGTAAAGCATGATTTAGATGGCTGTATAAATACTTTCCCTCAATTCAGTTGCCTGCAGAAATCAAGAGAGTTCAATACAGTTAATGAGAACAGCTTTCAATTGATTCTGCTTTTTTAAAAACCTTGTTTTCTAGGTTGCTGTTTTACTAATGGATACCCAAGGTGCCTTTGATAGCCAATCAACTATCAAAGATTGTGCGACTGTTTTTGCTCTGAGCACCATGACAAGTTCAGTCCAGGTAAGGTTAGCTATTCTAAGAGGTGGCAGTCCTTAAATTGCCTTCCCAAGGACTGTTGCTTCAAAATGCATCTTTGGCTTACAGATCAGTTAGGCAAAACACATGTTCAGTTTGCTTAGTTTGTTTTTCTGTTTTCCTGTAGTGCTGGTAAACCATCTCTCTTCCTGCTGCAGTTTTAAGAGGACATAACAATCAGAAACCTTTAAGGACCATCTCATATAGGGCCCATCTGATGATGTGTTAGGGGCATTAAGAACCTTGCATTATAATATACAGTTTCTTTAAAATGTTAATTGCTTTTTTACTATATGATGTTAGTGTAGCTTCATAATCTCAAATTCAGGTTAAGTATGTTATTCCCTTGAGAATGTGCTCATGGCAACAATTTGTAGGCTTTCTAGAATAACACGACATTTTATACATATACCCCCTTATCCTGGAAATCTTCTCACGGCCTGGGAAGCAGTGTGCCAGTGTACACTTCTCTGGTACCTCACAATTCATTCTTGAAGGGTAATTTCAGTAATATGTTAAGACATCTGAGACATTTACAACACAGTGAACACAAATGGGATCATGCGTGGTCTCCAGAAAGCAGTAGAATTGGAAAGGTATTTCAGTGACCTAATTTGAGATGTTACACCAAAATTCATGACAATGTACTGTTTAAAGAAAGCGTGGAAAGTTGTTGTCTTTCAGTGTTTGCATCATGTTTTCTGATGCTCCTAGTTTTTCCCATTCATGCTAGTTCTTCAATCGAAGGTGAAGGCTTTCCACTGCTTGATTTTGCCACTGCCATATTGGCCAAAAAGATTACTTTTTTATTTACTTAGTCTGCCTTTCTCACAGAGACTGAAAGCAAATCATACAATATGAAACAATGTAACCAGAAAGCATAAGGCACCCATTGAATAATGCACTACAACTAGGGTTACAGAAGTTAGAAAAGCAATGCAAAAGGGAAAAGTATCATACAAGATATCAAACAATGTAAGAAATGGAATCACAAAATTAGAAAATACAGTAAGAGAACTTACACTAAACTTTGGAATAGGTTACTATCCTGTTCTTCATTTTATAAAGAATAATATCCTGAACCACTCCATTATACTATATCCCTGTTCCTCTTACAAAAACACTTCTGTTGTACACAGTCTGCTGAATGATAGAAGTGCAGGAGACTTCTTGGTCTCCTCAGGCTAGCCATTCCACAAGGTGCATGTGTACATTAATGAATGTCAGCCTTGCCTAGCTCAAGCTGTGGTTGTGCACTAGCTGTGCTAAAATCTGGATGTGCATCCAAACATTTGAAAATAATGCAGTGTAAATAGCTGATACTTGTATTTTGTTGTGTCTGACAGCATTTGAGAAGCCTTAGTAGCAAGATGAAACTTGTACTTGCCAGCTGTGTTGCCCCTTCCCCAAAAGATGGATAGGGTCTTGTTTTGCATTTAAACTGAGATTTGGAGGCTCTTGGAGTGCCTCAAGCCAAAGTACAGCCTGAAACTTGGAATGAGCTTGTCCCTTCTGTTGCACTGCACCTGGCATTAGATTGTGACATGTGACAGTTGGTGTGGCAATTGCTGTTCCTTCTAATAAGGGTCAGGCTGCTGCTGTAATATAACTGCTGGAGGCTCCATGGGTACTGGGATGGCTTGTTGTAGCTGCTGTCAAAGCAAATGAGTCAGCTGATGTCTCTGTTATGGTTTTATCCCAGCCTTCCTCCATGAACTCAGGGCTGCAAAGCTCTCCTTTCTTTATTTTATCCTTGCAGCAGTTCTGTGAGAGAGTTACTTGCACAAGGTCATCCAGTGAATTTCATAGCAAAGTAGGAATCTGAACAAAAGTCTCCCTAATCCTAGTTCAGCATTAACCACAACACCTCATTGGCTCTACTGTCTAAGGCTTGGTGGAAACCCTTCCTTATGGTGCTTTTTTTCTTCTCCGCAGGCCTCTCATAGTCTTAAGAAAGGGGTGGGGAAGCAGAATGGGAGCCACTGTCACTAAGAGTGCAGTTTTATTTCCTCTAGCATCACCCTGTTACCATCTCAAGATTCCCAAGGAGGTGATTTAACAGGGTGCTTGCTGCCGCTGAGGGATGTGTATAGTACTGGAATCTAATTTATGCCTGTAGTTCCTGATCCAGCAAATACATAACAGCCTTAAATGGATTGGGACAAAACTCTTGCATACTAGCTGTTCTCCTAAAGAGATGTGTTTCCATTTTTGTTGCCAGATGTTCCCTCTGGAATTTGATGCAAAAGGACCTAATCCAAGTTTACCTATTCAGTAATTGACAGTGCTACCTCACCAATGTGTATTGTCTAATCCAACATGTTTTGTAGGTATACAACTTATCACAGAACATCCAAGAAGACGATCTTCAGCATTTACAGGTAAATGTTTCTACTAGCCTTCTGTTACACAGTTTGGATGTTGAATTCAGATTAATATTCTGTGTTGGCATGTAACAGGTCACATAGGTTGAGTCAGATCCCTTTCTCCATTGAGAGCACAAGCAGAAAGTGCTCCTGTGTATGGGGAGTGAGTGATACTTTATTTCAGAGGCATTGTCTTCTGCTTGCTTTTGGGAGGGAGGCTTGGATTTTTTACATACAATATAATGGCTTGTTCTGCTAAAGCCACTGTAGGGAGTGTAGAACATGTAATATAGGCTTTTTCTTGTTGTTGTTTTGTTAATTTAAAAGTACCAGATCAGGTTCAAAGTTTTGGTTTTGACTTTTAAGGCCCTTAGCAGTCAGGGACCTACATATCTTCAGGACTGCCTCTCCCAGTATGCCCCTGGAAGAGCGTTACGCTTAGGGAATAAGAACTTTTTGGTGGTCTCCAGCTTGAGAGAAATCGGCTTTCCTCGACCAGGGCCAGGGCTTTCTCGGCCCTGGCCCCCACCTGGTGGAACACTCTGTCAGAAGACCTCCGTGACCTGTGGGAGTTGTGACCTTTCCGCCGGGCATGTAAGGCAGAGATGTTCCACCGGGCCTTTGGTTGAGGACAGCAGCGGGGCACTCTTATACATTTCCCCATCCCATGTAATCCCTCCCCCCCAGGGAGGCTGGGGAGCTGAAATTTTTTCCTCACCATCCTTGTACATGTACTGTTTTATCTACTGATATTTATTGATTGTTTTAACTTAGTTTTAAATTGAGATATTGTATACTGTTTTGTTGTAAGCCATCCTGAGCCTTTTTTGTAGGGAAGGGCGGCCTAGCAAATCCAATTTAATAAATAATTGCACAAATTCTTGGCTAATTGTCTTAGAATTCAGAGGTGCAGGGTAGACTTATTCAGGGGCAATATGGTATCTTCAATTTATATCCCGCCCTCCCTGCAAAGCAGGCTCAGAGCGGGTTCCAACCTATAATAACCTGCTGAGTGCAGATTTACATCATAAAAACAGAACAACAAAATACATACAATAAAATAAACTAATATTTTAAAATAAATTGTACCTTAACAGATACATAAGAGTGACTCATGGGGGAAGGAGGGGGGAGACCAGATTGAATTCGATATCTGTTGCCTCAACTGAAGGCCTGGCAGAAGAGCTCCATCTTGCAGGCCCTGCAGAACTGTAAAAGCTCTCACAGGGCCCTAATTTCTGATGGGAGCTCATTTCACCAGGCGGGGGCCATGGCCGAAAAAGCTCTGGCCCTAGTTGAGACAAGGCGGATAATCCTAGGGCCAGGGACCATCAGCAGATGTTGATTCGAAGAGCGCAATGCCCTCCAGGGCTCATATGGGGAGAGGCGGTCTCGAAGATATGCAGGCTCCTGACCATATAGGGCTTTAAAGGTAAGAACCAGCACCTTAAAATGGATCCCGTATACAATAGGCAGCCAGTGCAATTCGCGCAGCACCAGGTGGATGTGGGCCTGCACAGGCAGTAACATCAGTACCCACACCACTGCATTTTGCACCAGCTGCAATTTCTGGAGCAGAGTCAAGGGCAGCCCCATGTAGAGAGAATTCACAATAATCTAGCCTGGAAGTGACCATTGCGTGGATCACTGCAGCCAGGTCACAAGGGGCAAGATATGGGGCCAACTGTGTGACCCGCCTCAGATGGAAAAAGGCTGATCTGGCTGTGGCAGTGACCTGGGCCTCCATAGACGTCGAGGCATTCAGGAACACTCCCAGGCTCTTTACCTTCGGCGCCAGCACCAACTGGGCTCCGCCAAAGGCTGGGAGCCCAGTGCCCAACTCGCCCCCCCAATGGCTCAGGTGTAAGACCTCCGTCTTCAGTGGATTCAACTTCAGTCTGCTCTGCTGTAACCAACTAGCCACAGCCTGTAACGGCCAGTCCAGATGTTCGGGGGCAGAGTCCGGGCAACCATCCATTAGCAGGTAGAGCTGGGTGTCATCAGCATACTGTTGACAGCCCATATCGCCGAATAATCTGGGTAAGAGGGCACATATAGATATTAAATAGCATTGGGGAAAGAATTGCACCCTGCAGCACCCCACATTCAAGTAGATGTCGTTGAGACATCTCCCCCCGCCCTGCAGTGCCACCCTCTGTCCCCGACCTTGGAGAAAGGAGGCCAACCACTGTAAGGCTAGTCCCCATATCCCTTTCCTAATAATTCCTAATCTTTCATTCAGTTATCCAAAATGACTCCAAAGATATTTTTCCTGGTCAGTCATGTCTAGTTTGACCCTATCAGCATATTTGTGAAATTAGATTGTGTTTTTAAAGAGAAGGTTTTATACTCCACTTTTCTGTACCTTAAGGAGTCTCAAAGTGGTTTACAACCTTCTTCCCTTCCTCTCCCCACAGCAGGCACTTTTGGGAGGTAGGTGGGGCTGAGAGTGAAATGCTGTGATGACTGGGCAGTATTAAGAATCTCTAAATCTTGAATTTCATTGGCACAAAGTTAACCGGGAAATGTTCATCCTCTTACATAAGATTATTATGTCGAACTCTGAGCCTGGCTCTCAGCATGTAAATACAATATCCATGTGCTTGCAGCATTACTGTTGGAGAGTTGTAGAAATTACAAGGAGAAAGTTGTCTTAAATGCTGCAGCTGTATGGAGGCCTAGAAAAACTTTATATCTAATTCCCAAGTGGGACCCCTATCTGCAGATACCTAAATCTTCAGGCGGGGGCATACTTAGCCTAGACAGGTTTTTCTGCAAACTTGGGTGACCCCAGGTTTACAAAAAACAACAGTTAAAAAAATCCATGGGGGGGGGATTAAATTCTGCCCAATAAAAAGCATTGTCTGCACATGTTCAGGTAATGCAATTACTGTGGAGCAGCTGGAAAGCAGCCCAGTGGTTGTGGCCGTGACAGAGCCTCAGAGCTGCTGGGGGGGGGGGGGGAGCCTAGGCAGGCCTGCCTGGAGCACCTCTGGGCAAGCTGCTGAGAGTGGGGAAGGAGGGAAGGATGCCTTGGTGCGTCCACCCAGAGCAGCTCTGGGTGAGTGGCAGAGAGCGCTGGGGGGGAGGCAGCAGGCCTGGCGGTGTCTGCATGGGAGCCCAGGGGCCACACCAGGTCTGGCAAGAAAGTGGGGGTGAGATGGGATCCCCCCCCGTAAGTGTTATGGGCCTCCACTTGTCTAACTTAATGAGCAAGTACTTGAAATTCAGTGCTAAGCTACTTTCATATCTAAGAGGAATCTGCTGCAGTGCTACTTCTTTGAGTTCTCTGAATGCTGTTCTTAATGGTTTCATTTGATAGTTGTTCACAGAGTACGGAAGGCTAGCTATGGAAGAAATTTACCAAAAGCCATTTCAGGTAATACTATGATTCCTGCTACAATGGTTATATTTTTTTGTTTATTTTTTTATAGTAACATGTTGTAGTAGAATCAGATAAGCATTAAATGTAGAATGTACTTACTAATTTCCAACTAGTATATGAGGTGGCTTGCATCTTCCTTTTACAGAGGGTACATCAGGGAGCCATGACTTGCTTTAGGTCCCTGACTTGTTTTTGTAGTGTGTAGCCCACTTTAGAGATAGATTAAGCACTTTTTAGAAGCTCCTAAACAATTAATGTTAATAGAGCAAGTCAGCTCTAAATGATTTATAGATTGTAACCAAAAGCTGTCTTTGTTTTGAGTCCATATGTACCCATATAACTAAGCGTACTACTAGTATAGAATCCTTTCAGAATTGAATTTAAGTCTAGATTTGCATTCAGTTTTTTCAGGCTAGACATATACGGGAGATTGGAATTGATTTATTGAACTACTAATATCTTTCTGTATGATTACCAACACTGTTTTTTCCAGAAGTTAATTATTTTATTTCTGTGTATATCCCGTATAGACACTAATGTTCTTAATTAGAGATTGGAGCTATCCTTATGAACATCCATATGGCTTGGAAGGAGGAAAACAGTTTCTAGAAAAGAGGTTGCAGGTAAGCTACATTTTGTACTAAATCCGTATTACTTGCTGTATATAGAAGAATGTATTGTCTGTCTTGGTAGAAAAATTTAATTGAAAGGACATAAGTTGTTTTGAATTAAAAGGCTTATAATAATGGCTTAAACTTTAAAACATTAATATCTGATATAAAAAACTGTGGTACAAATGGAATCTCTAGAATCTTTGCTTTCATTTCCTGAAATGTTTTCACTTAGGTAAAGCTACATCAGCATGAAGAGCTCCAGAATGTAAGGCGGCATATTCACTCATGTTTCAGTAATCTTGGCTGTTTCCTGTTGCCGCACCCTGGTCTTAAAGTTGCGACTAATCCAAGTTTCGATGGGAGGTTAAATGGTAGGAGGTTTTCTGTTAGTGGCTTTGATATATCAATGTCCTGGGTCTGTGCAGAAACTGTACTTGAATGTGAGTGCACTGGAGGTAGTGAAAGGTGACAGACTTAAACATACACAATTCTATAATGACTGTACAGATCTCTTCTTGATGGGAGGGACAGGATGCTTTTTGGAGGGTGCAGGGTGTGTTTCCCCTACTAAAGAATATTTGAGCAATTCTAGTCAGAGGTACACTTGATATACTAAAATAGCAGATGTGTTATGATTTGGAATTGAATAATCATATGCTATACTCTAAACAATGATGCTTCTCTCCTTAAATAATTAGTAAGCAATAAAAGTCCATTTCCCTTTAGACTGGTCATTAAATGCTGCAGAGTTTGAGCACACTAGCAGCCCTAGAACTCTGCCCCATTGGCAAAAAATCAGTCTTCACTCACTTTGAGAATTTATCTCATATTTGTAATTCATGGCTGTGTAATACCTTAAAGATCAACCTCTATGCTCTCTCCAGGAAGGTTTATCAGTCATTGACTGAATTCTTGCTCAGTTCTGTTCTCAGAACAAACTTGATCAAGTACCCATCATCAAGCACTAGTATTAAGTGACTGAATCTTTTTGTGAACACTTGTGCCTGAGAAACCGACGTCCAAACATACGCAGCATTTTAATAAACTGATATAGCAAAGGATGATTTTACTCCTTCTAGTTACCTCTAGAAGAATAACGTGTTAACTCATAATTTAATGCTTGTAAGGTGTTACCGTTTATTTGTGGATATCTAGTTTGAGTTGACATATTTCAAATGCTAAGCTTCTTTGCTGAACCTGAAGAGGAGGTTCATGTTAACTGCAAAAAACTTGCAACTCCTGTTCTGTGACTAATTCCGATAGACATTGATGAAGACTTTAAGAAAGAGCTACAGAATCTGGTTCCATTGCTGCTTGCCCCTGAAAATCTGGTAGAAAAAGAGATCAGTGGCTCGAAGGTGACTTGTAGAGACCTTGTGCAGTATTTTAAGGTAGGCAAATAACTTGTGATCATTGATCAGCTCTTCTATAGAACATCTTTGAAGCAGGATCACTCTGTTGTATGACTCTTGTGGGTTGTGAACCTGAGCCCTGTTGTGTGGAAGGCCCACTGAAATCCACGAAACTTCATAGTGCACAGTTTGGCATATTGCTGCCAGGCTATTCAAAAGCAAGATGATTTTTCCAGTTCTCTAGCTTTATGCTGTTCTGTTCTTGTAACTCTCCTGTTGACACAGTGAAGAACTTGCCATCCTGCTTTGCAACCCCACAAGATTCAATGTATACTTAAGTAATTGCTGAGGTTTTCAGTACAAGTGCATTACATGGCTCTTCTAGCATACCCATTTGTATTCTCTGGCTTGGATTTAGTAGATAATTTCTGTAAATGAACTGGCAGGTGGGGCTTTTTGCCCATTCTCTCCCTCACTGCAGACCTCTGCTGCCCCCGCCCCCCCATTTATTGGGCTCCCCAGGGGGACACTTGGACTTCAGCAAGAGGGCAGAGGCAGGGAAGTCCTTATCCACTGATGGACATTCGTTCCATCAACAAATCACCACTGTATCCAAGACTTCAGTTATATCTAGTACTTGCCCTGTATTATTCTCTTTTTGTAATACTATGTTATACTATGATGCAAAGTAGTTTTCAGTTGTCACTGGCATGCCACAACCTCAGTTCCTTCATCTGCAGGTTGCTATTCTTGAAGTAAAGGTAGTCTCATCTGCTAAGTGAGCGAGCGAGGAAGGGCCCGGGGGGGGGGGGGGGGAGGCCCTTAGCAGGCCACCTGGGGAAGCAAAAAGGCGGGGAGGCATCTTCACCTTCTCGCTTCACTCCCTCCCCCTTGGCAGGCCAGCTGGGGAAGGGAAGGGGAGGCTTTTGAAGATGCCTCCCCCCTTTTTTGCTTCCCCTTCTGACACACTTCCGGTAATGTCAGGGGGCTTGGTATATGCTAATGAGTTATGCTAATAGCAGGTATGCTAATGAGCTCCTGCACCTCTTTTTCTATTAAATGACCCCTGAATGCGACTATGGGTGAATAGAGGTTGTTCAAGAAGCATGTCAAACATGACTTAATGCTGTAAGAAGTGTTGCTTTAATCCTTGTAAACCCACTGCTAATCACCATGCTTCCCTACAGTGTTGTGCTCATTCAGTGAATGCAGAGATTATAGACTATAATCCTTCTACATTGCTAAAAGCCTTAACATGTAATAGTAATGAGACTTGTCTGATACTTTTAAAGTTGGTCTTAATTCAATAATTTTCTTTAATTTTATCTGAATTTAAACCAAACTTGGAGTTTTGTGTTATAAAATTACTACTCTTTAAGGTCAAATAAAAGTAGCCAATAAAATATCAATTTCATTTTCAGGCTTATATTAAAATCTATCAAGGAGAGGAACTACCTCATCCTAAATCAATGCTCCAAGTAAGTCTTTTGATACTTCTCTTTAATACCATAAGACACCAAGGGGTGCTGGTGGTGCATGTTAAGGCTAACTTGTAAAACTTTAGTGCTGGAAAGAACTGGTATGACCTCCACCTTCCTATACAGACATTTTTATGTGCTCCTTCAATTTTTGAAGCAGCAGTTTTCAATAGTATACACACTTCTGCGGCAGTCTGCTTTGCCAGTAACTAATATCCCTCCCTGACCTGGGTAGCCCAGGCTAGGCTGATCTCATCAGATCTCAGAAGCTAAACAGGGTCAAACCTGGCTAGTGAATGGATGGGAGATCTCCAAGGAATACCAGGGTCGTGACACGAGGCAGGCAAACCACCTCCATTCATCTCTTGCCTTGAAAACCCTACAAGGTTGCCCTAAGTCAGCTGTAACTTAATGGCACTTTCCATCACCAACAACGTCCCTTGAGTGTCTACTTGAGTCCAAGGGTCCCTTCTTATATACTTGACAAATTCACATAGATCTGCCTTATACTGAATCAGACCATCAGAGTCTGTATTGTCTATTCAGGCCGGCAGCAGCTTTCCAGGGTCTTAGGCAGAGATCTTTCTCATCACCTACAGCCTGGTCTTGAACTGGTGATGCTGAGGGCTGAACCTTGGACCTTCTGCATGGCAAGCAGATGCTCTTCCATTGAGCCACGGCCCCTCCCATTCGGACTGATAGTCCCTCTAACCAAGTTCCAATTCTACTCAGTAGGAGGTAGAAGTCTATTTTCACTTGTAAGCTGCCTTAGCTATTAAATGAGAGATGCTAGACACTGAAACTTGAGACTTGATTACTGCAATGTATTAACTATGGCTGCCTTTGAAGTCTGTTGAAAACCTCAACTAGTGCAGAATGCAGCAGTAAGGCTACAGACTCACTTTCATACAGAGGTACACCTTGCTAGCCTTGAAAGGAGTTGCATTATCTGAATTCTTTTCCAAGCTGGTATTTGTCCATTAGAGACCTAAAGAGGCTAGGGCCAATCTCTCTTATACACATATTTAAGATGGCGTTATAGGCCCTGCATAAATGTTTCTTAATATACTGAGGTAGGTGGCCATGAGGGGCAGTGAGTGCTGGCACTCCATTCATAGAATACTTTCTCTGCTACTGGATACTTGATGCTTTCCTTAAATTGTCAGGTGCCAAGTACAAGCATTTTTATTGTCCTCAGCTTTTAGTGGTTCTCTGTGTGTGTGATCAGTGTTCCTGTCCTTGTATAAATGCTGCTAAACAAAAATCTGCAGTTAAATTAATTGTTTTAAAATCAAGTGCTACTCCCTTGTGGTGGTATTAGCTTGTGGGTTTTTATTTTATTCTTGTGTATTAGCTGTGAAGCTTTTATAGTCAGAGGCATCATATACATGATTTTTACCAAGTATGTATCATTGAGCGAATCTAGAAAGTAGACATGAGTACTTAAGTTAGTTCCCAAGTATTGGGAAGTCTCCCCCCCCCCCCCATTTTGGGGGGGGGGGACAAGTTCACAAAGGGTATCCTGAAAATCTGATACCACATGGTAGGATTCTTCAGTTAAATGATGCAAGATTTTAGAGGTATAAAAATTGTTTGAATGTCAGCTGACACATTTGAGCTTTTAAAAGTTGTGTGCTGTGCTTGGTTTTTAAGGCAACAGCAGAAGCCAACAACCTTGCTGCAGTAGCAGGAGCAAAAGATACTTACAACAAAGGAATGGAACAGGTATGGTATTTGATACCATTTAGGGATGTGAATTGGCTGCTGCTTCTATGTTTCTGGCCTTATTCAAAGTTAATTGCAGAAATAGACATATATTGGGAAGTATGTTGGTTCCGACAGACCCATAATCAAAACAATATTGATTATGGAGTAAATTTCCTTGTGAAGACAGCAGAGGCAAACTGTGTAGAGTATAATACAAAAAAAGCTGTATTGGACATGGGGGCATGAACGTAGGCTGTTAACTAAATGTGCAAGATACTTGGGCTTATTGCTTTGCCTGCCCCATGGAGCCATCCTATACAGCAGGCCAGACAAGCAGGAGAGCTGCTTGGGAGGCTTCTGGCAGAGCTGGCTCCTGTTAGCTTGGGGCAGGCTGAAGGGAAAGGAGCACTCAAGGACGATGTCATCTGGCAGCCCTGGCTGTCAAGAGCCCATGAATGGCTGGAGGCATCAAACTGGTCAGCTGGATTGGGGATGTGTGTGCCATAGGGTTGCCAGGTCCTGCAGGGTTACCTCTGCTCCATATGTTTATCTGATTCTCTCTTGAAGCTGTCTATGCTTGTAGCCACCGCCACCTTTCCATTTTAGGTAGGCATCTTTGGGGGGGGGGGGTGTTGGAAGGTGCCAGTTATCAAAGACTTCTAAATGAAATATCACAAGAGTTTTAAGCATATTTGTATTTTAAGTTTTAAAAAAATTAATATCTTTAATTGTGTCTCTATCTTTTATAATGTGTATATCTCTGCTACTTGTCATTACATTTTATGACATGCATGGCCTGGCCTCACACAGTCCCATTTATGTCAGATCCAGCCGTTGTAACAAATCAGTTCGACACCCTTGCTCTAGGCAATACCAGTTAACTGAATATTCTGGGTAATCCAAATGCTGGATAACAAAGCTTTTATTGCAATGCTGTATCACCTCAAACTTCATGCCATTGTATCTGCATTATCTTTTACTTAAACTTCACAAAACTTAATTGGCAGCTTAGCTGATGTCTTCAAACACTGATTTGAAGTGCCCTATGTTTGATCTCTGCAGATGTAATAATGAACCATAGGTAAGGATGGCTGGGATGGAGAAGAGGACAGGGGAATCTATAAACAAGAGTGAAAGGACTGGGGTGGGAGTGTATGATCCTGCAGCTTTGGTCCCTAATTATGTTTAATATCTGCAGATTGCTAAATATAAAGGTGAAGTGTGCCCTTGCACTATGTTCCATTGTTCTGATGTGTCATAATCAGCCATCATTTTGAAACAGCTTGGATGGATAGTTACTGTGCTTTATTCACCATCAAAAAGAACTTTCAAATGGCCTGAGTCCCTCCAGGGATCAGCTCTCACTTTATAATAGCACCTTATCAGCAGGGACTTCCACCGCATTGAAGCTACAAATGCCAGGTCTGCAGTGCCATTTCCATTATATATGTATGCAAAGGTTAAAAAAAAAACCTATAAATGTAACAGTTTAGCTTATGTAAACTTACAGGTTAATTCTGTTCATTCTAAAGGTTTGTGGTGGAGATAAGCCTTACATTGCTCCTGCGGACCTTGAACGAAAGCACCAAGAACTTAAAGAAGTTGCTATAAAACAGTTCCGTTCTGTAAAAAAGATGGGAGGTGAGGAGTTCTGTCGTCGTTACCAGGACCAGCTTGAAGAAGAACTTGATGACATCTATGCAAACTTTGTAAAGCACAATGATGGCAAAAACATCTTCTATGCTGCTCGCACCCCTGCCACACTGTTTGCTGTCATGTTTGCCATGTACATAATCTCAGGACTGACTGGCTTCCTTGGCATGGTCTCCATAGCTACCCTGTGTAATGTTGTGACGGGGTTAGCTCTTGCATCCCTTTGTACTTGGGCATATGTTAAATACTCTGGGGAATTCAGAGAAGTTGGAACACTCATTGATCAACTTGCTGAAGTATTATGGGAACAGGTTGGTATGTCTAAGTTTGCTTTTTTTTGAAGGAACCTGCCAGCTTATCTATTAATTGCTGCTGGGCAAAAAAAAAAAAAGGTCTAGCTGCCCATTCTACGGGAGTGTAGTATAACTGCAAGCTGCAGTAGAAAGGAACTGAGAGAAAATAGTCTTGGAATCACTCCAAGAGATCTTCCAGTATCTCCGTGGCTAATCCATACAAGCACTTTGCAAAAACCACAGAAGGGATAGGAATTCAAGTAAGTCAGTCTCCAGAGGCAAGTAGTAGAGGTTCAGTATCTTAAAGGTAAGTGTGTATTGTCAAAGAAGGAAGGGGGGGTGTCTTCAGAGCTGTGACTCTTGACCCATCATGCCTCTGATTTGACAGCCACAGTGCTGAATGGAAAGTTGGAAGGAGAAGTCTAAAATGAGCACATGTGGGAAGAACAGCTTTCAAACAGGTGAGATTATAGATCTTGTAAAGATGAAAAATACTTGGCTTAAGAATCTACAAAATTGGGTTTAAGAATCTATAAAATTGTCAATTTGGTAAGTATATAAGATGCAACTGAAAGAATGTACTACTGTATGTATGGTGGTGGGGTCATAGTCAATAAGTAATTCATCACCAATTTATACATGCCTTTCTTTGATGTGTGTCCTAGCTTTTTGGTTATATACCAACCTTGCATTGCAGGTCTTGGTTGATTAGTGCTTGCTGTCCTAATTAGAAACTTAATTCATTCAAGCTCTGCTACATCAGTGATGTGTCTTCAAGATACTAATTTTGCTCATTACTGAGATTTTGTGCAAGTATAGCCAGTGGAAATGCTGGTGGAAATGTTCATCTGAATTAGAGGTGGAGGATGCCTTGGGTTCCAAGCGCACACTCTGAGATGCTTTTTGCTCCCCCTTCAGTATATATGAATTTATTCTTTGATTGGGAAACTTGTCTTCAGTGCATATTTGTACATCATAATGAGGAATCATTGCTTCCAAGACTTAGTCTAAACTTCTGTACTCTTCTCCGGTGAGTCAGGTCTCCTATTATGGTTAGGTTCTTTGCAGCTCAAAAAAATTCTTTGCCACCTGCTGGCAGCCTGGAATTTGGCTGCCAGGAATACTCACATCTGCTTCACATATAGCAGAATAAATATTGTATCCTTTTAAATTAAAGGATTTGATGTTACAGCCTATGATCTGCTGAACATAACCAGGAACTTTTCTCCGGCATATCTGAATCTTGGGGCAATGTCATAGGTACATATCATAGGTACAAATGTTTCTGTCTACATGCTTTCTGACAAAAGGTCCTGTATTGTTAAGTAATCCTTAAAGTAAAAGTGTTGCATAGATCTGCAGCTAATTTTTATTAGTAAATTTTATTAGTAACATTATTTGCAGGAACAGTCTTTTGGAGCTTTTTCAGCTCGATGGAATTGATTTTACTCTTTGCATGCCCTTAAATCAAGATATTGCCCCAATACTTAATTTTCAAAGGTAGCAACTGTTTAATTGGCTGGTTCCTAGACCCAGTCTAAACAGTGAATTCTGAATGAGCGAGAATGAGGTAAGGGTCTACACTGGTTCTCCAAGATGTCTGATCTTGGAGAGTGGCAAATGGAAGGGATAGTTCCTAGCTAGCTTGCTGCCTGAAGAACTGAGAACAGTTCCCTTGTGGCTAAGCTTTCGGTCTTTGACTGCCCATCTTAATTTGCTGTTTAAAAATCAGATGAGGCTTCTCAGTTGGCAAATTGCCTTGCTTGTGAAGTTACTAGTTTCAGTCCAGAAAGCAAATAAATTCTTCCATGTAATCTAATTCACATTCTTGCTTAGCTACTAACCTGCTCTAAATCTTGCTGCCTGTCTCTTCCCCCCCCCCCCCTCCTTGCTTCAGAGGAATCCCAAGAAGGTGAGAATATCAGTGGCTTCCACAACTCCTTTATTTTCTGCTCTCTTGCCAGCCTCTCTTTCTAACAGCTTGCTTCATGTTTTAGGTGTGTTCCAAACTCGTTGAAGTTGTTAGACGTCGAATGGCTCGCCGTGCTCTTACCTCGGCACAGCGGCAGCGACTCTCCTCCAACAATAACAAGAAGAAAAATTAGCCAGTATCTTTACTTTTTCTTTCTGTGTTGGAAGTGTGAACACTTCACTCATATAGAACAGTAAGCAGGACCATCTGGGCCAGTTTGCATAAATGCTATAAACATACCAGGTTGATGCTGCATTATAGGGTATGAAATCACACCTGATTCTTGGAGTTATAAAGTGATTTGAATTCAGGCAAATACTGCATAGGAGTGAACCACTTTAATACTCAGATTATTAACTTTATGCAGGGAGCAGTCAAAGGCCATTACTTTATTTTGTCATGTTACACATTTGAGTGCATTTCATACTCTAGTATTTAAATCGTTCCTTTATTTACTTCATTTTATTTTACTGTTTCAAAAGATTTGATTTGGGGGGTTACTTTATTTTTTCTTTTTCCTTTTTGCATTTCTCATACTGCAGGTGATAAAACCTCTCGGGGATAATTTTATTGAGGATACCATGAGACAATCGGTTACAAACTCTCTCAAAGCAGGCCTGACTGAACAGATGTCTCAGCATGCCAGGTTAAAGACAGATTGACAGTTCATCTTCATCTCATCTGCCTGCCCGTCTTAGACTTGCTTGCTGTACAATGAGAACTCAATAAACCAAAGTTTACATTCTACTGTAGAGAAGTAGTTTAGTCTGACTGGCTTCCCAACATGCTGCTGTTGTCTTGAGGGAGGGGATGTGGGAGAAGTGTGCATTGGCCTTTAAGACTTTCTCCTTGGTTTTGTTTCTAAGATGCAATCTAGTGCCATGGAGATGGAAAAGGGGAATTTTAACAGATGCTAGAGTACTGTGTGCCCAGGGGAGGTGGTGTAGCCTCTTGTCTTATGGAAACATATCCACTGTAAAGGGTATTTCAGGGAAGTAATTATCAAACTTACACAAGAAAATCTTTTACCAGAATGTAATGTAGCCACAATGTCCCATTGAACATTTTAACTAGTGAACACTTGGAAGCAGTTTAACATGGATCCAGCTGAAGCTGTCAGCTGCGAAATCATGTTTGAGCCACTATATTTAGCTATTCCTTGCTTTACTGCCTTTTCTACCAGTATTACCTAAATGCATGTGAATCATTCTCCACAAATTACATTTTAGAGGTAATAATTATAACCAAGGAAGCTATTTTCAAGTATACATTTGTCTTGCCTTTTAAATTTGGAGACCCTGTCCTACAGGAAATGCGTATCAAACAAAGCTGTCTTTTTCTGCAGTCTTAGCCTTCATGTATATACAATATGCCATTAATATTACTAGGGGGAGAAGATCCATCCAAAAACAAAGACCGTTGCCTACAGCTACAAAGAGTTAGGATTGTCTGTACAGTGTGTCTAGTTATTTTTTAAGAAACCACAGGGCATGTATAAAATATAAATATATAAATAAAATTTTGTATCAAAGTTTTGTAGTTTATGGCAAAACCTGGTTCTGTGATAGGCTAAGTACGGTCTCTGTAAAGGAATGTTTGTGGCTCATGTAAATGTGTGAATGCATCAGAACAATTTGGAGTTTTTGATATATTTGTGATATTTACCTGCCTTGAGCACTGCAATCTCACCCCATGGGAAATCAGTGGGAATGTTTGTTGTGAAACTTTTGTCTTTGGTTGCATTTTAAAGTTATTTCCTGTAATTTATTTTCCAGTACATGATTAAAATTGTGTATATATGAAATTAAACTCAAGGTTGTTCTTTAGAAATGTTGATTGTAGTTCAGTGCATTAAACTGTGATGGCTTGGGGCTTAAGGAATAGCAAAACAGCCTGTCATTCACTTATATACTTGTTCTTTGCACATGTAAGAATGGCTATTGCAGAATTTTACAAAAGAGTGTATTGTGTGGTATACTTGCTGTACTTACCTGCTGCCTAAAAGATACAAGACTAACAAAGTTAATTGTGCTCAGAATCAATAGCACTTGTTTAGTAGCCTTTGAGAACTGCAAGGGGCTGAATTTGTGGTTCCCCTTCCAAAAAAATTACTTTTTCCTGTAGGTTGCCTGAAGAGCTGTGGTAGCTCAGAGGTTAAGATACTGAGCTGCAGACTGGAAGGTCGGTAGCTTGGCAGTTCGAGACCCAAGTACCACATGACAGAGTGAGCTCCCATCTCTGGCCCCAGCTCCTACCAACCTCGAAGTTCGAAAGCAAGAAATTGCAAGTAGATAAATAAGTACCGCTTCTGTGGGAAGGTAACCACATTCTATGTGCCTCAGTGTTTAGTCATGCTGGCCACGGAAAAATCTTTGGACAGCACTGGCTCTTTGGCTTGGAAACTGAGATGAGCACCGCCCCCTAGAGTCAGATTTGACTGGCTTTCGAGCAAGGGAAACCTTTATTTTACAGGTTGCCTGACACTGTTTTGAAACTGAAGGGGCTGGAAATAAAAGCAGATATGGGATGCTGAACTTGGGGGTCCAACTAACTTTTAAATAATACTCTCCCAGGCAAAGGAGTCCTTCCAAAAGCTGTCTAGGAAACCTCAAACAGAGGAAGGATTACTGCAGAAGAAGATACAGAACGTGAGAAGTAAAAAGTCCAGGTGGATTTCACAAGAAGTTCTTCTCAAGAACCATTAGTATATTGCTTCTTAAACTTTCCAAGAAACAATAAAATAGGTTTTAAACTTCTCCGCCCCCCCCCCCCAAATCTGCTTCCTTGAGCCAAACAGGGAAGGTGAAACTAAATATGCAGTTTGAAATAGGTGTAAAACTCCTGATTAAATTGAAGCTTTTACGGAGCCACTTACCTCTAGCAAGGTTCTATGAGTTGTTAGCCTGCCTGATTCAGCTGTCATGGAGAAAGCAGTGGCTTGGATGCAACAATGATGGAGTTTTGTATGGGGAAGCTGTTACACATGGAAGGCTTGGAGGAAAGGAACTAACATTGAAAAGCCCTCCCCCTTGTGTTGTATGCCACTGCTCAAGTCTCTAGTTAATAGTGTAAGGGCTGAAGGTGGTCGAGCTAGGAGTGGTATTTCACATGAATTAAAGTTAGCACAATGCGTATGGTATTAGTGTTAAAGGCTTTCAGATTGTATTACCTAGTACTACTTAATTCTGTATGTTATGAATGACTCTGAAAATATGTTAGTTGGGCAAAGGAGACAGGAATGTGCTGCATAATCGAACTATAAGTGGTAGAAACACAACTGTTCCACTGCAGAATTCTTACATTGAAACCACTCCCCTATAGATCAGTTAATTCAGTATGACAGGCCAAACTGTTGCAAAGGATGGTTCATCTGCCAGGATCCATGTATATTCTTGAGATGAGTGCACTCTGTGTAGCCCAGCTGCCAAGAAGAGGAAAAGCCCAGGTCAGTAATTTTTGTGTCTATTACCAAACTCCAAAAAACTCACTGAAAGAGTGTGGAACCAATTCTAAAGAGTTGGAAGAGATTCTTACAGAGCTAGCTTAAATTTTATGGCAGTTGACCCAACCTAAGGTTGCCAGTTTCACACCAGTCTTAAGTGAAGGGCTGACAATGCCATAAGTCTAGGCACCAAGAAAAGAGGATTGACTGGATTCTGTATTGGATTTAAGTGCTTGAACCCTTATAGGTGTCCCATGCAAAAATTTGGTCATGATTTTTGCTCTATTGACTGGCAATATATTGATACAATAGCTTCTCTGTCTGGTAGCCAGATTATTTCTGGTATTTGTTAGGATCTGTCAACAGTGAGGATTCCAACAATGGGATATATGGAATAGCAAACTAATTAAATGCATGTACTTGCTCTGCAATGTCCACTGAAAGGCCATGACACTAGATGCGGGGGAAACTTTATTTGAGGGGGCTGATCTACAATCAAATGGGATTTCTGGATCATGGTAAAGGAGAAGAGGATGGCATCATCAGCATATAGAAGTACAAACACCAATTGCTTGTCAGTTGGGAAATGAGGATCCACCAAGTTGAGGGGTTCATCATACACAGCCCTAACATACCATGTAACAAACTTTCAAATGAAAAGCATAAGGCAAGCTGGTATTGAGGTGGCTTCTGATTTCACATGTAAGCACCTTTGTGAGACAAAGCAGCCTTAGGTTTCCTTTGCTGCTTCACTGAAAGAGGTACTTGAGAAGATTCCAGGAAATAACATCTTCAATTTACAAGGAGTACCTAGGTAGCAGCAACTGCCCTGAAGACATTTTGCCAGTATTTCATGATTCTCTCTCTGTGGCTGCTATTTTGTAGGTGCACCTGCTACTACCTTTTAAAAATGCTTGCAGGCTTAAGGTTGGAGAGCCACCTGGTAGCTAGTCTTGGGTCTGCAAAAGATTTGGCATTTATTTTTTACTATTTTCCAGCTCTCCCACATTTTGTGTGCGAACATGGGGCTTTATGCCACTTTACAAAGGCAAGAGTAACATCCATCACCTGAAAGCAGTGGACATCGAAACGCATCATCCTAATCAAGGATCTGATATTGTTATGACTCCATATTTATTATTCTCAGTTGGAATCCTAACTATTAAGGACTACAAAAACATTTTCTTTGTAGTTTTGTATCACACTACATATTCTCTACAGTAAAGGGATTTCAGTTGTTAATTCCATTTGGTGATATCAGTAGAAGACAAGTCTCCCTGGAAGTGACAATAACGCTAGGAAAAGTTGAACATGGCAGGAAAAGAGGAAGACCCAACATGAGATGGACGGACTCAAGTTTGTAGGACCTGAGCAAGACTGTTAATGATAGGATTTAAAAATATATATTTTAACTTTTTAAAGGAATACAGAATAAAGAAAGGAATGAGGGAATGGAATATAAGGTATGATTACAAGAACACAATACAGAGGGCAATTTTTCAGATATTAAGGACAATCCTTGATTAAAATACATGCATATATAAAAAGAATATATGAGATGGTAGCTTAAAGAACCTCTATAACAACCTACTTGACTTATTCTACCATTTCCTCATTATCATTTTTATCCATTTTATTAAATGTGAACAACCTCAGAAATTTTGTATATAATTGTAACATGTTTATTGTAATAAAACTAATATCCTTAATATTTCATATTAAATCTATCATGTAATATTAAAGCATTCAAATATGTGACTACAGAGATTGGTTATAGTAATCATACAAAACTCACCAGTTATTTTCAAGTTCATCTTTCAGTCATTTGATGGAATTTGTCAGTTTTGCCATAACTGCATATTCTTGCATTTTCTCTATCCAGTTCTCAAGAGTTGGACAACCGTCAGTTTTCCACTTTGCTGCAGTTAACATGTATCTGAGCAGTTCATGGATTGTTTTTTTGGTATTCACTGGTAGAATTCCTAGTAGTGTTGTTTCTGGTATCATAGCAGATTTTCAAATTTTTTTGAATTTCAGTATTTCTATCCAATATTTGCTAGGTTTTGTTTTGTTTTGTTTTGCAAGATCACCATACATAGTAAAAGATACCATCTACTTTTTCACACTTTCAACACAATCCTTTATTGTTTTTCTTCTTCTTAATGTCTTTTGGGGTAATGTACCAGTGATAAAACATTTTATACCAATTTTCTGTAAGTGTTTGACTAACTGTAAATTTTATATCTTTCATCCATAACTTTTCCCATTGCTGAAATGAAATCTCCTTCCCGAAATTTTTCAGCCATTTCACTATACATGTGTTGATTTGTTCTGTTTCTGTATCATGTAGAAGTTTGTAGATATGTACTACAAAATTATCTTTTTTGTCCCATATTTTTTCAAATTAAGTCAGATTTCTTAGTTTTTCCTTCTCAATGCATATCTTCTTTAAGCCTCAATGAAAGTTGAAGATATATTAACCATTGTCTTTTTTCCTTCTTAATTAATAGCTTGCCAGGATTTAATTTTCCCATGCTTATTGATCATATCTTGATATGTTATAAAGTCATTATTTCCCTCTCAGGTTTGTTATGATAAGCATCTAGTGGTTACATTAAATGTGATATTGGGTGACTTATTCTTGTATTAAGTGACTACCAATTTCTCAGTAAGCTGTCTCTAATAACATGACCAAAACATCTCATAGGCTTTTTGTGTATTTTCCTGGTTGTTTTAATCCAAAAATGTCTATTTGCCTTCATTCAAATCTGCTGCTTCCAATTTCATCAGTCTTTCATTTGAGTTTTAATCCAGTCAGAGATACAAACCAGGCAGGTTGCTTGACAGTACAGCTTGATATTAGGGACTGCTTGTCCCGTCCCCCCCCCCATTCTTGCAAAATTTTGAATCTGACCCTGGGTTTCTTGCCATTTCATATAAACCTTCTTCCCCCATCTTGTAAAATTTTAAATCTGACCCTGGGTTTCTTGCCATTTCATATAAACCTTCTTATCTGTCTTTGCCAATCTTATGTATCTCAGTTGGGAGCATTTGAAAATCAAAATTAATTTTTGGGAGAATATTCATTTTTATTGCAGAAATTTTCCCAAGCCAAGACAAATTTAGATTAGACCACTTCTCCAAATCCTTTTGAATTTTCTTCCAGACTGTTTCATAGTTGACGCAAAAAAGTGTTTCTCTTTTCCCCGACCCATTTATTCCCAAATGTTTGACTGAATTGATAATAAAATCACAGCCAGTGGCTAATTTAATATTATGTTCTCATTTTGATAAAAATTTGGAAATCATTTTAGCTTTTTCCCTGTAAATTTTAAATCCAGAAAGAAAACCAAACTTTTCTATATGTTCCATAACAGATTGTATTGCATTTTGTGGATTTAAAATTGTCACTACTACATCATCTGCATAACTCTAATCTAAATTCTTCTCTGTCAACTTTCAGTCCCTTGATGTTTTGATCTTGTCGGATTCTAGAAGCAAAAGTTTCCATTGCAAGGATAAATAATAATAGTGACAAGGGGGATCCTTGTCTTGTCCCCTTTTCTATCTGGAATCCATCAGTCAACATGCCATTAATTAAAATTTTTGCATTTTGTTTTTTTTAAACACCTTGAATCCAGCCCAAGAATCTAGGTCTGCAATTTAAATACTGTAATACTTTTAGCATAAAAGTCCAATATAAATTATCAGATGTCTTTCTGAATTTATCATTTTTGAGTTCCAGAACTGAATCCATATTTTCAAAAATTATTATTTCCTCTTCTTGAAAATCCAATAGTTTCTTAAAGAAATTGTCATAGAACTTTTCTTTGGAATTATCTGGAGCATATAAAGATACCAGTGTGTTGGTCTTCCCATCAGGAAATCGAATTTGAATGTTAAATATCTTCCACCCACATCTTTCAAATCTTCTATAACGTTGATTCTGTGATTTGTTAAGTAGATTGCTATCCCTTTCCTCTTCTCATTTACAAAGGCGGCATAGACCTTTCCCAACTTTTTATTCTTAACAACATGTTCATATTGTTTCTTCATGTGTGTCTCTTGTAGACAAACAATATCTGCCTTTTGCTTTTTTAATAGATTGAAAGTTTTAGACTGTTTAGTGAGAGAGTTTAAGCCATTTATGTTTATTGATATTCATTCAGGTTATCCATTTTCTGAAGTAATGCTGATGCTTGGTCTAGTTTCCCTTCTTCCTCTCCTGGTCCATCTGATAACTTTTCTGCAGGTTATTCTGCTTGTTCAATTGTAAATATAGTTCTTCTGCCTTTTGGTAGTTGGACTTCCAATGTCAATAGCTTCCAACAGTACTTTATTTCTTTCTTTTGTAAAATCTGTCTTAAAAAGTTGAGATCTCTCCTTTCTTTTCAAAAGAGTGGGATGAAGATCTTGAAAAAATTGTCTTGTAATCTTGAGAAGTTCTTTGTTCAAAATAAGATCTCTTTTATGTGTGTGTGTAAATTTTCACCAAAATATCATGTGGAAGTTTATTCCTGACAGAAAATCTAGAATTGATTCTTTATATTTGATCAATGTGGAAGGAATCTTTTTTGTCTTGTAGTGGTCTTGTAGCAGCTTACAAAGTCTTCTTCAAGATCTCCTTTACCAAAGTCCTCTGGGATGGACTGGAATTTAAGATTACAGACTCTGTTTTAGACCTCCAAAATTTCAATACTTTGGTTAGCCTTTTCCAGTAAATGATCTTGAGTTGCTTTATGGTATTCCAGCCCTTACAATCTTTTTAGTATTTTCTTTAATCTTTTTTTTTTTAGTATGTCAGTCCTGTAGTTATGAGTTACAATGAAGAGGAGCACAGCTATGGAGATGTAAATCAGGTACAAAAATGAAGCTGCGTGACGATGTGCTACCAATGTTTTATATATAATCCAAAGGAAACTTATGCCAAACGTCTACAGCACCACTTTCAAAATAATATAAATGTATAACCACAAAATTACAGTCCAATGGTTTTTGTAGTTGTTCCTATGTAAGTATTCATCAACTGAGTGGATAGTTGGTGACAGCTGAGTAGATAGTTGGTGATAGTTGGTGGACGAGATTCTCCAGAATAACTCCTGTTTCGAATCTATTGTTCTTCTTCCATGCCACTATTTCTGTTTTTGTATTAAAATATACCATAAAATTAGAGAATCACACCCAGTTAACTGTACACACTCTCAGCACATTCATCAAATACATTACCAGAACAAGAGATGGAAATTCTACATCAGGCGTCTATACATATTTTAGGTTGCCTTCAACATTATGCCTAAAAATATAAAAATATACATTTATAGACTTTAATAACTCATAGAATCCATTGCAAAAGCCCCAAAAGAAGGGGGGGAGGAGAGAACTTACCCCTCACCAGGGAAAGAGTTCATCCAATACACTCTTCTATCAGGTCCTACAGCCTTACTCTGACTCACCCTATATCAGTTAAATATCCACCAAAGTAAAAATCTTAATTCTTAAATCTTAAGGGGGCAGTCATCATATACACTAATAATTATTGAGGGCCCTATTGTTGCCACAACCTTTACAACATTTGTACATTACAGTTATACATAAAAGAAGGATTTCATAAAGGATAATACCATAACCAAAGTCTAAATCTACAGGAGGTATGTTTAGAACTAAACCTCCACGCTCCCGTGCGCTGCTGCAGGAATGACATTGCATCCCCTTTCGGAGTTCTTTAGGGACTGTTTCTAAAGCTCAAAACCTAAAGTCATTGTGTGCAAGCATCATAGCCTTCATGGATTTTTGTATTCACACATTTCCCTACCAGGAGGATTTTACAAAAAACAGGACAATTCCAAAGCTGAATTCAGACCCCACGGGGGGTATGTTTTTAACCTAAATATCCAAAAAGCCTCACGCTGCCGCAAGAGTTTAGTTACATCCCTTCTCTGAAAGTTCTTCTTAGGGATTGTCTCCAAAACTAAAAACCTGAAGTCAGTGTATGCATGTTCAATCTAGGTCTTTACAGATGCATCCCTAATGGGTTGGGGTGCGCATTGCGGGGAGCGTACTGTCCAGAAGCCTCATTACATATTAACCTTCTGGAGGTTAGAGCCATTAAGCAAGCTCTCTGTTCTTTTGCAGACCTCCTTCATGGTCAACACATGTTATTAGCTACAGATAACACCAAGGCCATGCATTATATAAACAGGCACTGGTTCTATGAGGCTCTGTATGGAGGCTACCCGCTTTTGGCGATATGCCATAGCTCACCATATGCACATACAAGCCATTCACAATGTCTTAGCAGACAGGTTAAGCAGAGAAGGGAAACACATCACAGAGTGGTCTCTCACATTATGGGGTTTCCCACTGGTGGACCTCTTTGCTCACAGGGTGTCTGTTGTGGGGAGGGGAAGGGAAAGGAGTTTGTAAGCCGCTTTGAGACTCCAAGCGAGTGAAGGGTGGGGTATAAATCCAATCTCTTCTTGCTTCAAAAGCCAATGTGAAATGCCCTGCCTATTGTTCCAGTGCTGGATTAGAACTTGGGTCCCTAGGAGACGCTTTCAGATTCTTTTGGAAAGGCACCCTATTTTTTGCCTTTCCTCCTATTGGGCTCTGTCATGACTCAGGTGGGGGTGTCCTCATATGCCGCCACCACTCTGGATATAGGTTCCCTTGGAAAGGCCGAGTACCCTCCCAAACCTTCAGACCTCCCTTGTTTGGTCAAATAAAAGAGTGTGAGGACCAGGCAGAGTGAACAACAACAAAAGGTTTATTGTATAGGAGGCCAGCCCAAAATGGGAAGACAAACAAGGTGCAAGGCTAATAACAGTAAGTGGGTGAAAAGGAATCAAATGCCCTAACACGACTAGGCTCACAGTCCCTAGCTCTGTCTTCGTTAGGCCTGAGTTTACTCACCCTTTCCTCAGGGCGAGGGCCTCTTTCCACAGGCTCTGCTCCCTGGAAAAAGAACAACTCCCAACCAGTCTCAGCTCTTTTGTTGCAATACTCTCTTCCCTCTTATTGGCCCATTTTGGCACCAAAACACATGCAAGGGCCCCTGGGAGTTGTAGGCCCAGCACTTTCTACTGCCAGTCAGGCTCCCCTGGCCTACCAGGATTCTGGAGAAATTAAAAATGGACATGTTGGCATGCATTTTGATAGCCCTGTTCTGGCCCCGGAGGACATGGTTTCCTCTCCTCTGGCAATTGTCCAAGGGGACTCATTGGACTCTCCCAGACAGCCCAACCATCTTACGGCAAGGACTGGGATTTTGCCCAAGGGTAACCCACCTTCACTTCACTGCTTGGCTGATACTTCCGCAAGGCATATGAGTTCTAGAGTGTCTACAGTCTTGGAATCAGCCTTGAAACCATCTACACTGAAGTCTTATGCACTGAAGTGGTCAAAATTCTCCACTTGGGCTGTTTTCCAGGGCCTTGTGCCTCATTCCTGCCCTTTGGCCAAAATATTCGTATTTCTACTAATGGTGAAGTATGATGGCTTAGTGCCTTCATCCCTGAAGGTTTATCTAGTGGCTATTTCATCTTATCACAATCCTATAGGGTTCCTCCATTTTCTCCACCTGTGGCTCCAAATGGTTTCTAAAAGGTTTGTGTAATATTTACCCTCCTATTGTACGGCCAACCCCACAATTGTGTTTATCTTTGGTACTTACTGCACTTACCCATAAACTGTTTGAGCTCTTGGCTACCATGAATGTGTCCTGGGTTTCTTTCAAAATGGTGTTCCTGGTGGCAATTACATCTGCCCGGGGGGTAGGTGAACTTGGGGCATTGTCCTGCGATCCTCCTTACCTGAAGTTTCATAATGATAAGGTGGTTCTAAGAACACACATTGATTTCCTACCCAAGGTTGTCTCTAGGTTCCATATGAACCAAGACATTGTCCTGCCCACATTTCCCCCACAGCCATAGTCTATGGCAGATAAACTCCTATACACTAGATGTGCAACAGGCATTACTCTTTTACGTACAGGGCACACAGCCATTTCATATCCACAGAAATTTGTTTGTTACCGAGATCCCAATAAGGGTAAAAGAGCCCCGGCACAGTCCATCTGTAGATGGATTGTCTCCACAATTTGAGCTGTATACAAGGAATCAGGGGTCACCTGTCCCTTAGACATCTTTTTGCTGAATCAGCCCACACCCTCCTCCAGCTGGCACATTTTCTTCTTGCTACTTTCCCATGTGGGACTGCACAGAAGCCACGATGATGAAAACACAGTTGCACTTACCTGTAACTGCTGTTCATAGAGTGGTCTTCTGTGTAGGCACACATCCCTCCCTCCTTCCCCGCTGTGGTCTGCCTTTATTTTGTTGTTTTCGCCTGGCAGCTTAGGAGAGCTGAGGGATGAGTGCTGGCCCCTCCCACATCACGTGATTTTTTTTGGCAGGAAGACACTATGAGTGGGAGGGAGACCAGCACTCATGGGAGCCTGGAAAATTCTTTAGAAAGAAGCTTGCTAGTTCCTCTCCATGGCTGGCCTGCGATAATGCAGTTCCCTGTGTGCTTGCACAGAAGCCCACTTGAACAGCAGTTACAGGTAAGTGCAACCCTGTTTTCCGTGGATTTCAGTGGCTTGAATTGTATTTTGGTAAGTGATCATGAGACTTTTGTTCAACTCCAGGTAGGGAGTTTGTCTCACCAGGGGTGCTAACTGGACCGTTCTCTTAAGAAATCTGATAAGATGCACAGCCCTCTGTTTTCCAGGACATCTGCCAAAGTAGCTACCTGTGTCTTCAGCGTATTTAGTCTTAGTCCTTGCTTCCAACCGTGGTACAAGAAGAGAACAACATCCCTGTAAGACGGCTTCAAAGGGCCTATGTTTTTGTCACTGGTCCACTTCTTGAATGTGGCCCAAGTATAGTTGTAAATCTGTCTAGTTGTCGGCCTGCTTGCCTGAACCATAGCATCTACCACTTCCTTGTGGAACCCTTTCTAGTTCCTGCCACTCAACCTCCATGCTATCAGCTGCAGCCAGGCTGGGACTGGGTTTAGGACGCATCCCTGTGACAGAAGATCTCTCCTCTGGAGGTGCCACAGAATGTCCATGGACATCTTAACTAGTTCCAAGAACCATGAGTGCCTTGGCCAAAGGGGGCAATGAAGATCACCTCTGTTTCCACTTTCTGCACTTTGTACAGAAACTTTCTGAACATGGGGGTTGGGGGAAAGGCATATAATAAGCCTTTCAGCTGCTGGTGTAGCAGCACATCCTCATCCTCTGCTTGCAGATCCAGAAACCTTGATGGGAACCTTGTGGTTGTAATGCCATGCCAGCAGGTCCATTATTGGGGTCCCAAGCCAGGCAGAGATCTCTCTAAAGGTGTCATGGTTTAATGCCTATGCTCCTGGGTCCAGGTCCTTTCTGTTCAGCCAGTCTGCTTGTATATTTGACAACCCTTGCAGGTGCTGTTCCAACCATAGGAAGAGGAGCTCCACTTCCCTGTAAAAAGTAATGACATGGTGCCACCCTGACAGTTTATGTGTGCATTTGTCCTCATGTTGTCGGTCATCACCAAGACATTCTTGTTTCTCTGTGAGTCCCAGAAGGCAATTAGGGCCAGCTTGATTGCTCCCAATACCAGCCAGTTGATACTGTTCCCCATTTCCAAGGGGGGCCATCTTCTCATCCTTAATTTAAACCCATTATAGGGAGTCCTATCCTCTCTTGCCAACAGGAACAGCTCCCTGGCCTCCTCTAAGTGACAGCGCTTCAAATACTTAGAGAGCAATCATGTCCCCCTTCAACCTCCTCCAGACTAAACATTCCCAAGTCCCTTAACCTTTCCTCATCAGGTTAGGTCTTTAGGCCCCCTATCATCCTTGTAACTCTCCTCTGCACCCACTCCATTCTGTCCACATCCTTTTTGAAGTAAGGTCTCAAGAAATGCACACAATACTGCAGGTGCGATCTGACCAATGCAGTGTACAGTGGGACTATGACATCTTGCCATTTGGATGTTATGGCTCCGTTGACACACCCCAAGATTGCATTAGCCTTTTTTTGTTGCCCCCATCACACTGGCTGCTCATATTTAACTTACAGTCCACCCTTACCCCAAGATCTTGTTCACACACACTGCTACCCAGAAGTACATTCCTCATCCAGTATGTGTGTACCTCAGCTTTGTTACCTAGATATAGAACTTGACATTTATCCTTGTTAAACCATCTTGTTCACATCCACCCACTTCCCATTGTGTTCAGATCTTGTTGAATTCTATATCTTCTTGTGTGTTCACTGCTCCTCCCAATTTGGTGTCATCTGCAAATTTAATGAGTAGCTCCTCCACACACTTATCCAGATCACTGATAAAACATTGAAAAGTACTGGGCCCAGAACCGAGCCCTGTGGCACCCCACTGGACATCTTCATTTAGATGGAATGCCACTGACAACTACTCTATGAATGTGGTTTCCAACCAGTTCCTACAGTCCAGTCCACAGTCCGTTAGTTTATCCATCAGAACATAATGGGGAACATGAAGCATTCTCTCGATCCAGTAAGCTCGTCAATAAATCAAATAAGGAAATGAGGTTGGTCTGCCAGGACCTGTTGGGGCAAATCTGTGCTGACTTCCCCAGATCACCAAGTTGTCCTTTAGATGCTCACAGATTTTTTTTTTTAATTTTTATTAATTTTTTCTATATCTAATTCTACAACGCTACTTTTCTAAGCTATGTTTACCTTATACAGAGTGTGCTTTATCGTTTGCTTAATATTGCTATGCCATTAATACATATGAAGCGTTTTAAACCTTGGCTAATATTCAGATAACATTGTTACTGATGATACATGAAAAATAAAAAAAAAGCTGTTTGACAGACATGCTCTTTTGAAGGAATGCTTAATTATACAAATTATCTATTATATATAAGTGCAGTTTCAAAAAACATTTTATCCTTTATTTCTTCTTTCGTCCTCTTCTTGTCTTAACAGTCTCTTCTTGTACTTTGGGAGCTGCTGCTCCCTTTTCCGAGTCATAGATGCTCACAGATTGATCCCTTTAAAATCTGTTCTAGCATCTTCCCTGGGACAGAAGTCAGACTGACTGGCATGGAGTTTCCTGGATCATCCCTCCTCTTTTTTTTTGAAAATTGGGATAATATCTGCCCTCCTCCAGTCTTGTAGTGCATCTCCTGTCCTCCAAGATGTCTAGAAGATGATGGACTAAGGCTCTACAAGCTCTCTAGAACAGGGGTATCAAACATGCAACCCACGGGCCAGATCAGGCCCACAGTGGAACTGGCCGTTTCCTGCTTATTCTTCCAGTGCTGCTGCTGCATCTCATCTTGTTTTGCCATACTCTCAGTTACTCAGGAGAGGTAGATAGGCAAGCCTCTCCTGTATGATTGAGAGGGTCTGGTAAAGCATTGGCTGAGGCTCCTCCCCCTCCTTGGGGGAGGGAGGGAACCAGGCAGACCTTCTTCGCCAGGCTGCCTCAATTGTATACAGGAGATGAAGGGAAGCCTTTCTGTCCTTCCCCTGGCTAAGACTCCTCCCTGAAGGGAGGGAATGAGAGAAAGCTTGCTTTGCTGGGCTGCCTCAATCACTTGAGGCATTTTTAAGACTAACGAAGTTTTGCTCGAGGTATGAGCTTTTGTGCGCCTTGCTACAGTGTGTGTGTGTTTTGTTGGGCTACTTATGCCAGAGCTCTCCTGGGTGCAACTGGGTTTCTTCCCTCATGATCCAGTCTTTCTCAGTAAGAAAACAATGTGAACTATTTTAGAGGAGGAATAACAACAAGCCAGTGAGGTGGATTAAGCTGAGAGTATGTATCCAGAGCAAGTTCACCCAGCACATTTCCTTTGTAGGAAGTTGTAGTTATTTCTCTGGGGAAGACTACAGTTTTGTAGACAAACAGCCCTCAGTCTGTCAAGATGCCTTCTCATGTTCTTGACCAGCACATGAAGCAACTTATGTACAAAAAGCTTGCAATGCTCAGCCATTTAATGTTTTCTCCTGGGTCCTAGGCTCAGAACACTGAGAATGAGATTTCTGTAATGAATGTCAATAAATCAAAAGTAGGTTTGCAGCTTACATATACATCTAAGCAGCATACTCAAGATTTCTACAGCAGACATTTTGATGCAATAATTCAGAGCAAGTGGTGTCAGTTATCGGAGACTGTTAAATAGACAGACTGCTAGTGTTTTAAGCATGCTTTATTTAAAACTTTTTAAAAATTGTGTTTGTGTCCTTTATAAAGTTTATATCTTTGCTATCTGGCATTACATTTTATGACACACATGTCCCAGCCCAACAAGGTCTCATTTATGTCAGATCTGCCCCTCATAACAAATGAGTTCGACATCCCTGCTCTAGAAAGTTCTTTGAGCACTCTTGGGTGTATACTATGTGGCCTGGGGAATCTGTACTCATTCAGTGCAGCCAGGTGCTTCTCAACTACCTCTGTCTGTGTCAACCAGCAGCCCAGACACTGTGCCTTGCCTACTACCACCTCTAGATGAGCTCTTCTTCAGGGGAAAAAACTGAGGCAAAATAGGCATTAAGCCTTTCTGCCTTCTCTGTCGAAGTTTCTCCATTTTCACCCAACAGTGGATCTCCTGTTGTCTTAGGTGGGCCACCAGTACCTTGGTGAAGACCATTGGTGAAATTGACAGGCCAAAGGGTAAAGCTGTGTATTGGTATTGTCTGTTCCCCAGCGAGAAACACAGGAACTGCCTGGAGGATTGGTGGATAGGGATATGCAGGAAAGCCTCACTGAGGTCTAGAGACACCAACTAACCATCCTGCTGTATGATCTGGATAATCAAGCACAGTGACTCCATGTGGAATTTCAGCTTTCTCCCCACAAGTTCAGTTTCTTCAAGTTGAGAATTGCCCTCCAGTCTCCCAACTTCTTGGGCACCACAAAGAGCACCGAGTAGACCCCCTGGTACTTCTGCGATCCTGATGGCTATAAGATGCTCTACCACTTCCTGTAGCAGCTGGTATTTTTGCTTTGATCCAGGACCTGGGAATGGAATGAACATGTGGTGTGGGGATGCAAACTATATTTTGTAGCTGTGCTGGATGATGGAAAGTGCCCAGTGGTCCGTCATGGTCTGCCTTCCAGATGTGGGTAAAACTTTGGAGGTGACCCCCTATCGTGCAGTCAGGTGGTGGATCTTTTTGCTGGACTGGCTCTGTGCTGCTTGTTGGGTGGAAATGGTCTGTTTTGGAACCTTGGCCAGTAAGTAAAGGCACATTTGCTCCTGAAATCCTTGCCTTCCCATTCCCTGGCATGGAGCCTGAATCTACGAAAGGAACCGTAGGTCCTCCCTTTGTTTTCTTTTTCCCTTGAGGCAGTGGTAGATGGCATAGCTTTTTCAGTTTCTACTAGGACCTTGTGTAAGTTTCCCTCCCCAAAGAGCAGCCTAGCAGAAAATTTATCTGTGGACAGATTGGATTTTAACAGAGGGTCCACCTTTCAGTGCTTTAGCCAGAAATTTCTTCTGATTACATTTGCTGCCTGCACCATTGTGCAGAACTACATAGCATCTTGGGATGCATCCGCAGTGAATTCAGCTGCCCTCTTAATCTTTAGATGTGATCTACTTAACGTCAAGGGGTCAGGTTCCATGTCAGCCCTGGTAGAGTTTGACAGGACCGCTGATGCCCTGATTGTAAGGCAGGATGCCTCATGCTATCTCTTGACCATCGTCTCATTTTTCCTGTCCATCAAGTCTTTCAGGGCATTGTCTCTGCCTTTTGAAAGGACAGCACCCAAACGGAGAGCAACTACTGGAGCATCCCCTAGAGGGACCTTTAGCTTCTCCATGTTTGCCTCTGGTATGGCATAATTAGGCATAATTTTTTTTAGTAACTATTGCTAACAAAGAACCCTATCTGGGGACAGCTGATTCTGCCTGCAAGACTCTGTGAAAGAACTCCAGGAATGGGCAGATCAATGGCCTCTCTGATGGTCTCTTAAACCCCCTCCCATCAAACTTGGGCTGATGTAGATGATCTGGGTTTTCCTGGGCTGTCCATATGGTATTTCAGAGTAGATATGACCAATGCTCCTGTTAAGCGTCTTGTGAGCAAAAATTCTAATTTGTGAGCTCCTGGCATTAAAGTTCTGAGCGAGCAATTTGGCTATTGTATAAATTAGTTTGCTCTGGAGCCATCCTTCCTGAGCGAAGACAAAAGTGTGAGCCAGAGGCTAAAAAATTGTGAGCTAGCTCACACTAACTCAGCTTACAGGGAACACTGGATATGACTTTCTTCAAGAGTCTCTGAAAATGCTTGGTTTGAATAACCTAGATGAAGCATTTGAGTATCAGAACCTTCTCCTGACAACTCTCTTTGCTCCCTCTGAGCTGGGTGCTATAGAAAGTTTTGCAGAGTGGCACTCCTCGACCTCAGAGTCTGATTCCCCTGTGCATGGGGACTGGTACCTTCATTTACAAGTGGCAGGCATCAACAGCCTCCCCATCCACTTGTGATGGCTGAGGATCTATCCTCTTTATCAGCTGCCTGCACTGTATGGCTGTTGAGCCTGTTCTTTCTAGAGTGCTTGTGCTTATGGGAGGGGGACCTTCTGCATTTCCACCTCTGCAGTCGTTTTTCGGCCACCTGTTCCTGCCCCTCCCTTGCACTGTCCCACCATGGGTGTCCAGTTCCCGAGGAGCCCTGATAGTGGGAGAATGGGCTGAAAGTCAGGCACCCAGGCTGGTCTCTAGGACAGCATGTACCACTTTGCTGAGGCTGGATTAAGAAATGTGGGTATAAATGGTGCAGACGCCGTGTTGGCGTTTCCCATGCTTGCTAGTGGATCTAGGAAGGCCTGTATGGCCTGGGGGAAGGGGCTCTGTGCTGTGCTGCCCCAGCTCCCATCACCACCACATTCACTTCCGGCCTAAGATGATTCCGTGGGGGACACACCTCATTCCTGGATGAGTGCACTGCCCGCTGAGCCAACATGGAAGCTTCCAGGTCCCATTGGGTGTTTTCTGGGCTGCTGAGTTCTGCTGAAGTCCCTGCGTGGCATGTGGGGGTGCGGTGTGATCCAAAGCTTTGAAGCGCTCTGCCCATAGTCTCTCATCTTTTTTTTACCCTGCACTGGGAGCCTTTTGGAGGTTCGTTCTTCTTCCATGGATCTCCACTAATTATTAGTTTCAGGTGCAGAACTAGGTTGATGCATCTGGCTTGGAGCTGCAGGGCTATCAAAACTGGAAAGCTTGGCCCAAGAAAGTTGTAAGAAAATTTACATAGCCTTGCATGGAGCAAGAGGAGGCATGTCCTAACCAGCTTGGATGACTTCCCAACCCACTGAAGGAGAAGCAAAGATAATACCCTTCAGCTGTAAAATCAGTACCTGAGCAAGCTCACCATCTTTTTAAAACTTCAGTGCTGTAATAAAATTGAGTATATTGATAAAGAGTAGGTGAAAGTAATCAGAAAACAAGTCTGTTCCTGAGCAGGTACAGTATATGCCCCATTTCAGTGGGGGCCATAACCAGGGCTTCCGAATCATAAGATATTGGGGGAGGTTCCATGTCCAGCATTCTTCTCCATAGGAAGCAACTTCCTAGGTTCCTTTAAGGAACCTCCTGCCCCATGGAGGTAGAGGAAAACCAGCATCAGTTCTGTTCTTTGGGAAATAAATGCTCCCTGATGTTCCTTGAGAAAAGCACACGCCCAGATGGAAAAGCTGTAACATATGAAAGCCTCTTTCTATGGCCAAGGCCACATAGCTACAATGCCCTTGCACTTCAATAGTTTATTCAGTTCTGTAGGGACTTTTCTTTTTCTGTTCTATTCCAGATGGTTTTGATATCAGGTAGCAGATAGTATAACAACAGAGCCAACAGTTACAGGAAAAGGTATCTGCTATCTCCAGTTACAGCACTCTAAAAGCACCAATTTATCCTTTTTGCAGCCACAGCATCATCTTGCCCACCTGGCCGAAGAGGGTCCCCCCCATCTTTGTGAATAAGTCAGGCACAGCCTCATACTTAACCCTCAAAGATTAGAAAGATCAGTACAGACCCAAATAGTAACTACTTCTGATATGGATCTGTTTTTCCTAGTCAAATGAAGAAGAGTGCCTAAACGCTAATCTGCACCAAATTAATGGGTGTGTGTGATCAAATTCTTGATTAAACATTACAGCCAATCTATTTAGGAAGTGCACAAGTGACAGCTGCACTACGAGATTAGACCAAAGATCCATAGAGTGGCATCCTGTTCTTCACAGTGGACAAAGGATGCCCATGATAGTGCATGAAAGCTACACTCCCCTACCCCCAAAACAACTGTAGTGGCTCACTGCCTCTGAACACATTCCCACTTACAAGTGGTCCACTCAATACTGTCTACTATAAACTGCCCCATCCTTCAAGGGAACATATAGAGATATGTACGGATGCCCAGGATTGTGTTTATTCATCACACCAGAATAATCAAAGCTAATTTAGACAAACCCTTAATCTGAGCTAGCAGGTTTTTTTTAAAAAAAGGATCTGTTATTTCTACAGGCACTTTCAACCAATGGATCAAAAGTTGTGTAGTGATTCATTCAGGTCCACTTTTCGCTCACATTATGAAGCTGACTGCATCAATTGATTCCAAAAATATCACTTCCTATTCAGCGAATTTGGGAGAAGGGAGAAAAATAATTTACTTATCTAGGTGCTAAAGAAGGAGTCCTCTACCACAGTACTAAAAGCCCTTATTGTCAAAATTGCCCGTGTACAATTAGTGACCATATATAAGAAACCATTCTTTAATCAGGAAAAAAGAATGTAGCAGGTAAGATGACAGTGTCTTATATACAAAGATGCTACTTGCAGGTTCTATCCAAAACATCAGCGGCAACTTGCGACATTTACCAGACTCCAAAACAACAAGTCTAAAAAAAAAATCAAAATAAAAAAACCACCGAGGGTGCTGGCTGGTTCCAACATTACTTTTCACCGACATGGACCTCTCAGTGCTGGACCTGCACATCATTCGGCAGTACAGGCCCACATCTTTCCCTCAGCACAGAAGCAGATGTGCATCTAATTGAGTTTAAGTTCTTGAGTATGGGTGAAAAGAAGAGTCAGAAGCAGTCCTCCAGCACTGCAGACTAATACATCATTAATAGGAGGAGCTTCTCTCTTCTGCTGGCCTTCAGTCCATCTTGTTTCTTCAAATAAGATCAGCAACTAGACAGAGAAACAGAAGGTAGTTATGGCTACAATGCCCATCTTCCATTTGACATTAGAATGAAACCAGAAAGATGGGCCCCTTTCCTCACAGAACTTGTAATTAATCTCTTCTCTCATGCAAATAAAAAGGATAAACACTTAAATTATTATTCATGTACACTCTGCACATTTGCTGGGAAGACACACTGGTGTAGGGCATACAGTCTTGAGCATGGAACAGAGAGGCCTGGGCACAAATCCCTGTTCAAGAATGAGCTCAGTGCATCCAGCTTAAGCCAGTCATATGCTCTTGGCCTAACCTACCTAACAAGATTGTTGTGAGGATAAAGGAAGTGGGAGAAAGCAGAGAAGATGTGTGCCATCTCAAGGTCCATTGAGGAAATGGATTACAAATTAATGAACAAACTGATCTTTTAGATAAAGTTCAACTTTCATTTAAAAAATACACACACCCCCAGAGGTTCAGAAATATGAAGTACTGGGGAAATTTCAGAAGTTAAATGGGAGCTTATCAGGATTTCCAAGCACTGTGCATAGCTCTGTGTTTTATAATGTAGCAGGAATAAAACATCTTGTGGCATCCTCACTTATTGGGGAGACTGTTTCTCCTTTAAAACATTCTGTGTACATGAACTTGGTAGATTTCTGCTGCCACCAGGAATTAAAAATTCCAACTCTCTCTATTTTGGTAGAATGACCCACCATTGTCTGGGCGCTTCAGAGGACTATGTGGCCCTGAGGAAGGACTGTTCTTATTGCTGGGATAAGTTTAAACAAATAATGATTTTTTAATAAAAGAACAAAATAGGTTTTTGGGTATTTTGAACTGTTGTTGAAGAAAGAACACATAATTGACAAAGCTTGGTGTCACACACAGTCTCTCAAACACCAAAACTCGACTCTAATAGGCTTATCTCTCTCTTTCTCTCTCATACAGCCACACAGGCTCAACTTTCTTGTTCATATATATAGCCACACAGGCTGAACTGTTTGTCTTATTCACACAAAACAGACTCAAACTGCTTCTTCTGCCATACAAACTCTCTACACTCTTCTCTTTAAGAACACTGAATCACCTCAGACACATCTCACACTCTCAATCAGCCAATTATATCATACTTGTCTCCCTCTATCACGCTTCTCATATTACTGCAGTCAAATTAAACATCTAAAGAAACACACATACCAAAACATTAAATCATTACACATCTCTCTGCAGAATTTGAACTTTAAACATAAACACAAGAAAACCCAGAAATGTAACTGGATCAAGTCAGTGCAATGCCCTGGGGTAAAGTGCAGTTCAGAAGGCCTCAGATGATGACACAATAGTGAGCTCTGCCTCATTCTACCATCTCACAAATTATTCTGTCCCATCTGAAAGAGCCCCACCCACCATAAATAGGATCCCACCAGCCAGGTGATGTGTCCAAGTTAATGAGTCTACAGAGCAGCAGAACATACAGCACAATGAGCTTCTTGAAGGAAGGGTGGGATAAAAGTGTAGTAACTAGACAGATTGATCAGTCTTGCAATCCCAATACCTGGCTGTGAACTACCACTGCCATCTAGAAAATATAGCTGCCCTGTGATCAGTTTTCCCAGCTTCCTTTTGGTTGACTACCGAGGTGACTACTGGGCAAAGAATTACATACTTACCATTCATGGGCATTTCATCAATCTGGGTAGAATAGTACTGTTCAATGTCTCGCAGAATACGAATGTCATCGTTCTTTACAAAGTTGATGGCAACACCTTTCCGGCCATAGCGACCTGATCTACCAATCCTGGAGAGACAAAAGAACAACACAGGGTCTGTGAGCACAGCAGAAATCACCACTGAAGGCACCCAAGTCACGCAAGGCTGAATTTCTCTGCTCTATTCTGTAGCAGTGGTAGCACCAGCTACTGTGATACATTATGTACTTTTTAAAAACTGAAACACTTTGCATTTTAAATGCTCAAAGCGTGGCCTAAACAATGGCTTAAAAAAAGCCCTGCACTTTTAAATATATCTCACCAGGTGCTCAGGTTTGGGATGGATTTTTTTTTTCATCCCAGGAAAAAATACGCACCCCAGGGGGAAAAAAATATTTTCAGTATCTCCCTTTCCTGCTCACTTTCTTAATCTTACCTGTGTATATACAATTCTCTGTTGTTGGGTAGATCATAGTTAATAATTAAGGACACCTGAGGTACATCCAAGCCTCTGGCCCAAACATCTGTAGAAATAAGGACTCGGCTGCAAAAAGAAAAGAAAGGAAATCTCATGCTGAATTGCACTTAAGACTGAAACCTCCTGGAGAAGAGTAAAAGGCTGAGCAGCTATGCAAGGCTTCCCTTTATATGACACACCATACTCTCATATTTTTGTCTGCATAAGTTTATCGCAGACATAGGTCTTGAACAAGGGGTAAACTGAGCTTTCAGTGATGGTGTTTCACCTTTCCATTCCAAACAGCACAACCCACAATAGACATGATTCTGAGAGAGCAACAATTTGTTTCATGAAATTATGGACCTAATGAAAGAAAGGCAAGTACAGCTACTGGATCTAGATTATGATACCCCGAAGATGACTTCCTCAAAAGCACAAGAGTTACCATCCTCAGACCTTCTCACGAGAAATTTCTAGGGGATTAATGTGATCTCAAAACTATTCCATGCCAGAATAAGCTGCATGGTGCATCAGAAATATGCTGGTGTGTTTTGAACAAGATTCCAGGAGACCTCCTTCTGCTTGTGCAGCACTGTCTTCTAATGCAGACAACTGTCTACTGAGGAGTGGGTACCTCTGGAGTGAGATAATTTTCACAGACCAAAACTAGAAGTCTGCATGAACAGAAAGTGCCGGTTGCCAGAGGAATGCACGTCACAATGAAAGGCTGTTTCTGTATCAGAGGATGGTACTGTGCAAGTGGAAGGAAGGTCCAGGATCTAAGCCCTGATGAGTACTTTCTGTTGCAGCTCACAAGAAGACCCAAACCAGATATGCAGTATCAGAGGAAAAAAGCAGTGACTTACCTTGCCCCTGATCTGAATTCTTTCATAATGGATTCCCTCTCCTTCTGGGGCATGTCACCATGCATTGATGAAACAGTGAAGTTAGCTTCTCTCATCTTCTCAGTTAGCCAGTCAACCTGATCCAAAAAGAAGCCAGGCTTAGATTTGCACAGAAACTAAAGCAATGCAGAAAAAGTTAATGTCCTTTCCAATGAGCCTGGTTGTCTAATGCTATCCTTGTTATCTCTGAAAATGTTTCACAGCTTTACAGAACTACATATGGCAGCTTGTTGACATACCTTCCTTTTGGTATTACAGAAGATGACTGCCTGTGTGATAGTGAGGGTGTCGTATAGGTCGCACAAGGTATCAAATTTCCATTCCTCTCTTTCCACAGCCACAAAAAACTGTTTGATCCCTTCAAGAGTCAACTCATCACTGAAAAAGGAAGGGGGGAAATCACATTTTGAAGCAGACTTTTCTGTTATTTGTAAGATACTGCTTTTTATTTATTATTGCAGATGTTTTCTCCAAAACTGTCTATTCAGCTCTAACATTTAAACAGCCAACACAGTTGACCATTTAAACTAAACCAAACAGTGTTCAGTTTGAAAGTTCTAACAATAATTCAAAGAAGATCATGAACAGTGAATCAGGAAACTGCTGGATCAAATCCCACCTTGAACTCATTTAGACCTCCTTGGGAAGCCAGAGTTCTCTGTCCCCATCTGCAAAATGGCGATAAGAATACTGATCTATTTTATAATGGGAGGGCAATATTACTGAGAAAAATACATTAGTAAGACAAAGGAAGCAAATAAGACAAGAATTAAGATGTGCTCTGTTTTAACTCAGATAAGCCATAACAAAAGACAGGGATAGTCCTGCAATTGAAACTCTAGAAATCACTAACCGTTTCACCAGGATGCGGATGGGGTCAGTCATGAATTTGTTGGTCATCTCCAAGATCTCGTGTGGCAAAGTGGCACTGATCAGAACCACCTGTGTTGCTGGGGGAAGGTATCTGTACACATCATAGATCTGTTCTTTAAAACCTAGCCAAGGCAAAGAAACCATAGGATGAGCCTCTAAGGAACAGAACCAAGAATCTTGTACCTTGTTGAAATGAATCACAGAAAGACATTTGTCACTACAAAGAACTTGCTGCAAAAACCATTCCAAGTTTGCGTCATCCATGTTTAAAGCAAGAATTTGTACTGAAAGTTTAACAATGCTTTACAACAGTCTGAGTCATCTGGACATGCAACTGGTCTGCCCAGTCTGTTCTTATACCTGGCAACACACGTGGACATAGTATATCTTAGAGAAAATTGTACTGGTTTTAGAAGCTGCAGGTTTTCCAGCTTCAGAATGTGAGTGTAGCAAGTTAAAAGGAGGCACTGACAATCACCCGTGATCATCTCTTTTCACCATTCTAAAGAGATAATGCACCCAAATCTATTAAAACGTTCAGCACGGAGCTTCACAGTGTGGGTGGGGCTCCCTCTAAGTTGTGGAGTTTTGTGAGCAAAAATTCTACTGTGAGCGGGAGATATGACTGCTACATAAATTAGTTTGCTCTGGAGCCAGCCTTCCTGAGTGAAGACAAAATTACTTCCATAACCTTGTAAAAATCTCAGAATAATTTTTTTTGATTATATGTAAACTATATTTTAAGAATAATATAAACATAAGCGAAAACAGAATCAAGTCAAATTTTGCCCACCCCTTTCCACTATATTGGTAGACCTGGCCTTCAACTGTCACCTTGTGCTGAGCTTTAGAAAATATACCAGCACTTTTTGGGGGGAAGGGGGGCCTCTTGCAGTCTGCTTTATTTTATTTTTTTAGTGAAATATAACAACCAACACTACAGGTCAAGTATAACAGAGGAGGAACAATCACTGTCAGAACCCTGCCTAACCCAACAAACATGAAGTTGCTTAAATGTTATCAACCTGCCCAAACTATTTATTCATTCAAATATTTATATTCCACTTTTCCCTATGACTCAAGGCAGCTTACAAATCATATTGAAAAGCATATTGGGGGTGTGCAAAAAAATAAATAAATCATTTTCTCCAGCTCCATTATAGCCTATGGGGACCATTATAGTCAATAGGCCCCATAAGCTATAATGGAGAATCGATCTGGGTGTATCTGGGGGGATTTCTTTGAGGTAGAGGCACCAAATTTGCAGCTGGTGCCTCTCCTCAAAAAACCCCCCAAGTTTCAAAAAGATTGGACCAGGGGGTCCAATTCTACGGGCCCCGGAAGAAGATGCCCCCATCCTCTATTGTTTCCAATGGAGGAGAAAATATCTCCTGAGCAGAAGCTCTCAATCCGAGCTGCCTGTTAAAATTTTGTGTGCCAGCACCCCCTAGCACAGCTTAGAGGGAACTGTGTGTCTTTGTAACTAAAAAGTCATTCTGACTGCTGTACTGCATTCATCATACAGTCTATTTACAATTTCTTAAGAGTAACACATGATTTCCTCTAAACTGATCCTCATTCAACATTCTGGATGCACTTTGGAAGAGTTTCCATGTATTTGTGCAGGAGCACAGATATCTGTGTGCACATGTACACACAATATTCACGTTAGGAAAACACACTTCTGTAAATTCAAACTATGAAAAAAGCTGACCAACATGCCTACATATATCTACAGATCACAACATGACTTGAACAGAGAACTTGACAAGATATTGAAGCAAAAGGAACTGTCTACCTGCCCTGGAAAGGTGTTTAAATGCAGAACTGACATATACTGTTTCAGTAACTAAACCATGTATTTCAGAAGCTTCCTATTATACATATAGTCTTAACTGGCAATATAGTATGGTAAACTTTGCCGACAAAGGTATTTCTTACCTTTATTCAGCATCTCATCAGCTTCATCCAGAACTAACATTTTGATAGCACGAGTCCTTAGACTTCTCCGACGAATCATATCTGAAAGATTTTGTCAAGAAACAGTAATGTAGAAGAATGACTGAGAGTCTCTTTCTTGATTTCCAGGGTGATGGTCCAGAGGAACAAGTAGACTCATGGGTCAAAATGGGATCACACTAGAAAGACTGGTGAGGTTGAAGGACTGCTTTCCCAGACACAAAAATGACAGCAGCGTGACTGTTTAATATTTACTTTCCAAGAGCCTGTTCAACATCATATCCATCTTATGGTACAAGTACAGAAATGTAAAGACCTGGGTAAAAGACTACTGCTGATGAGTCTTTCATGTCCAAAACATCTTGCAAAAGACAAACACATAACATTAATTCCTATATTTTTTTCAACAAGACAGCTGAAAAGGAAAAGGAGCTGCACATTTTCTTCACTTTTCTGGGTAATGGACTCAGAATAATATGTGTGTGTGTGTTATATATATATATATATATATATTACAAAATGTGGATTTCCCTCCCTCTGAAGCAAGTTGATTATAGACACCTCAGAGGACTCCTTGATATTAACAGGAACCACTCAGGCATCCTGTCTTTTGTATGGTGGTGTCTATCTGATAAGTAGCAGTAAGTTCTACTCTTCAAGACTCTATACAAGGAGTCACCTCTGACCTGCTGAGCACCATAAATGAAAAGTGCTCACTGGGTCAGAAACAGAATCCCAAGGAAAATGTAAGGATAACAGAGAGGTTTCTGGGGCATCTTATCACACAGTGTACAGAGAAGTACAGGTAGCTGGTGGGGGACTAGCTGGGAGGGAAGCCAAGATCGGTGCTGGAAAGGCAGAATGCAATGAAATTGTTAGCCTTTCTTCCTAGCTGGCTGGCATCTCTCAGATGGGATGCGAGATGCAGAAACCAGTGTGGCTTCTAAGCCATCAGCTGGTCATCCTTGGCCTGAAGGGAAAAAAAAGGTCTTCCAACATGTGATTTTAAACTACCAACAAATGCAGAACAAAAGAGATGATGGAAGTAAAAGGTCCATGGCTGTGGTTCCCAGTCTAGCAATGAAACTGAGGAATAAAATGTACTTAAATACCAAGCAGATAAAATTCTAAACCAATTATTAGAGTGAATTATATGCATTAGTTTATTTTGCATAACAGTTTTCTTACCAAATACACGCCCTGGTGTGCCAGCAACCACATGCTGTCCATAATCCAGTTTTCGGATGTCCTCACCAACATTGGTTCCACCAATACAAGCATGACACTGGACATTCATGTAGTCACCAAGAGCAAGAAGCCCCTGCAAGAATAACAGAATTGGAAAGGACCTCCAGGGTCATCTAGTCCAACTCCCTGCACAATGCAGGAAATTCACAAATACAAGTGAAACAAATCAGGAAATTCACAAATACAACAAGTGCACAATTCAGAAGCTTCTATATAACGTAAAATATAATCAAACCAGGATCCTTAACTAAACTCTACTAACCCCCAGCATGCCTGAAGATACGTGAGAGAGAAGAGACAGACTCCACTACGTGCAAATATAGCCTTTTCTTTCCCTCTATCTGACAACAACAACTAAAAGAGACTATGCTCTATAAGGGAACCTAATTATGTACTGGATTGTGGTACAGGCAGGCAATGAACTATCAGAGTTAAAGTCAGGGAAGACCACTGGCACTGCTCTAAATAGGCTTACACACAAACCAGTTTGTTTGGAGGACTGCATAACAGATCTGCAGTAGCCTTACGGCATTGACAAAACAGAAAAGCCTAACTCTAGTGCTGCAGCCTGGGAGCCAGACAGCAGCCTGATTTGACTGAGCTGCTGCTTTCTTGCAAAGCAAGATGAAAATAGTTGGCACAGGGACCCAAGTGCCATACCATTCCATTTCAGATTTCTAGGTGCTGCAACAAATATTAAGGCATCCTATATTCTTCTACTCCTGATAAAGTTTGTCTTCCATGAGAGAATCTAGCATGGTATCAGGTAGAATGAGGCATCAACAGTTCTAGAGATACAGAAGCATCAGCACTTCTGATTTTGTTAAAATATATTTACATAATTAGGAAAACGGCAAGAGGACAAATCATTTAATAAACACAGTCATTTCACCTTTTGGAAAGCATTTTAACAGGAAACATTTTAACAGGAAAGTTTAGAAGACACAGAACATACACCTACCTTCTGAATTTGTACTGCCAATTCCCTGGTAGGTGCCAAAATCAACGCTTGGGTTTCACGAACCTGATTAAAATACAGTGAACAGGGCAGTCATCATTCTGTCAATATGTATTCTAGACCTAAAGCATTCCAGGGTTAAGAACAGCTTAGTCTCCAAATATTCGGAATGAAATCAAGTATTTGAAAAGGGTTCATAAAGAAAATATTAGGTATTTATATTCAAAAGTTACCTGGATGTCCAGACACTGTAGAACAGAAATGGAAAATGTTGCTGTTTTGCCTGTTCCAGATTGTGATCTAGAAAGAAAATATAGTATTTTAAGAACTGTACCTGAATAAACAGCTGAACACATAATACATGTCACCTAAGCAGGCACAGAGGCTGCATGCGGAAAGTCCCAAGTTCAACCCCTGGTGTCTCCAGATAAAGTATCTCAGGCAGCAGATGCTGAAAAAGCCCCTTCTCTGTCAAAAGAACCTAGAGAACTGTTACCAGTCAATGAAGACAATAACAAACAAGATGGATTAATGGTTCGACTTGGCATAAGCAGAGATGTGGCATAGTGCTTCTTTGGAGTCTGCTAAAATTAGTTTGTCAATAGTTTTTGGTGGAGCTGTATTTTTTTCTTAAATACACACTACATTACATTTAGTTTTTCAACTACTATTCCAATAGTTTCCTCCTAAAGATTTGATTATAATGCTGAAACCATGTTTAATTTTACACCCGAATACATGCTAGAAATTAAATATTTGATCAGAACGCTTTAAAAATTACGTGTCAAAATAAATATTCTAAGTTAGATCATGCTCTATTTAGCACTAGTAATTTTTCAGACATTTTTCCAAATTAAAAGTTTTCCAGAAAACCCAGGTAATTAGACATAAGGCAGCTTCATGTGCCCATATTGACAGGAATGAGATTGTCTTCTGAATAAATACCATAACATTATAATCAAACTGACAATGTATCATGTTTTTAATTGTTGATATGTATAGCAATTAACTATACTAACATTTCCAAACAGCACTCAAAAATAATTTAAGCTTAACTGCAAGAGCACATATGGACAGTGTACTTAATTCTGCCTCCTGGGTGTCAGTATGCACTTACACAGATTATTCATAACATTCTAAAGTAAATTCCTCCAATTTATCTCGAAGTACATTTTCACTTACTGTGCAATCACATCTCTCCCTTTGATGATCTGTTTGATTGCTCTTTGCTGGATAGCTGAAGGCTTCTCAAAACCTGGAACATTAATACAAATACAGATTTGTTACAAATACTGTAACATATCAAAACCTCATAAACGAAAGCTGTCGCTGATTAGTAAGTAGCTACTACTTATTATGTGGTCCATAGGGTCGCGAAGAGTCTGACTCGACTGTGCGACTGAACAACAACACTACTACACAGGAAGTACTTTGAGGTAGAAAACAGCGTGCGACCCACCCGTGGCTAGATAATCGCATGATGACCCCCCCACACGTACGCAGCTCGTATAGCACCTCGTCCAGGGCCCTTCCCACACCCGCGCGTACCGTAGGCGTAGATGCCGCGCAGCAGGTCCTCGCGCAGGCCCATGGTGTCGAAGGTGGGGGTGACGTCCACCTCTTCGCTCGTCTCGAACTCCACCTTGGTCATGTCCTCCTCCTTCAGTAGCCGTTTCCGGGCCGAGCCCGTCGCGCCGCCCGTTGCCCCCGACATCCTACTAAGCCGACACTTGATTTTCGACTTCGCCGCCGGACCACTCGAATCCCGCCTCTCCTCAAGAGACTCCCTCGCTCAAACGTGCTGAGAAGACAAGGGCCTGCAACTCAACCCGCGACCGGCGACGAACACACTGCGCGCGCGCATTAGCCTCAGTTCCGACGCTTCTTCATTGACGTGTATGATGACGCGTCAACGAAGACCACGAAACGTTAGTTCCTTCTCCCGTAGGGCGGTGCTGGGATGGAAAGAGGCGCATGCGCAGTTGCTTGCGCGCGCATTTCTTCTCCTTTTTTTTTGTGGGGCTCAGCGTCCTTAGGGCCGTGTGACGCTCATGTTATAGTTTAGTTATTAGGCCGGTGGTGGGATTGGGGGTGCCAGCCTCAACGTGGGACCTCTGGGTCTCCCTCACCCCAGAATTACAGGTCATCTCCAGACTACAGAAATCAGTTCCCCTGGAGAAAATGGATGCTTGGAGGGTTGGCTCTGTGGTATTGTACCCCAATGAGGCCCCTGTCCTACCATGGCTCCATCCCCAAATCGCCAGTTTCCCAACCCTAGATGGGGTGGTGTTATGCTGCTAAGCCTGTTGACCGGGAAGGCTGTAACTCTGTTTAAGGTGGCACTGCTAATGACATAAGGTCACGTAAAAAGATCAGAAAAACTTCCCAAATAGTTGCTTTACAGTCTGACCCACCTCACTTAAACGGTGTTCCTAAGACCTTTGTTTTGGAAGGTCCCTGAGGAGAAACAATTTTTGCAGGTGTTAACCTAGTAGACATTTTGCTGAGAGCACATTCACTGGGAATTAAAGTATAGCCCTATCAGACTGAAGCCTTCGGCCTGTTAGTGTCGGTCTTAACTGCCACAATCCGATATACAGTACACCCCAACCTGCTCCCATGTACCTTAACTTGGAAATCTATCTCATTTTGTTAAATGAATGTTCCGTAAATAAACATGTACTGGATTGCAGCTCTGCTGTAGAAGACAGTGGCACTTACTTATGATAGGGTGGAGATTTGTAAGGTGTGTGTGTGGGAGGTTTGCAGCTATTCTGGCTGGAATTTGTACTGCCTTGTACATAAGATGTGCATCAAGGTCCTGAGGCGAATTCAAACTACTGTATTCAGAAGTTATTTCCATTTATTTTAATAGAAATTCATTTTGGAGTAGGGAAGCAGATTGCAGTTTTACAGCCCAGCTTGTGTGCAGAGGCAGTCATGCCTAAACTAATTAAAATCAATGGGATGGAGCATTGCTGGATAGGATTGTGCTATTACTTGAAAAGTACACTGAAAAATACACTGAAACCCAAGTGTAGTGATAACTGTTTTACAACCTGATCTTATGCAGTGTTAGCTTTATTTATTTTTGTGAAAGATTGCAGCTGTTGAAACTTGGGCCAACTTTTATTTAAGAGATTGGTTTTATGCTAAAGATGCTTCTCACCCACAATCTTTTCCTCAGTGTGATAATTTCCCCACCTACTGCTGCATTTGGGATTGTGTGAATGTAGTGTGTGAAATGGTATTACAATCATGCCTGCTGCAATTTTCTGTTATTTTATTTTATTTTTAGAATTGTTGGGGAAATGGAAATTGCCTTAGTTAGCTCTGCCAAACAGCAGGAGAATCTTTCCTATTAGGAAATGTTGATCTATATGATACTGACTGTCAGTCATTATGGTGCCAAACTTCTTTAGCTGCAACAGACTAATAAAGCTACCTTTGTAATTTAGGACTGAGTAGTTTCATGAGTGCTGCTGTGGGGCCACTTACTGCAGTTGGAGTTGGGAGAGATAAAATTCTGTGTGAACAGGAAATGGGAAGGTGAAGCTGTGCATGGGATATAGGAACCAGGCTGGTATATCCAGAGGAGGGGTTTTTGTCTGAAAATTTCAAGGGATTGGATGCTCTTCCATTGGATAATCCTCCACTGTAAGGCCTGATTTATTAATTTTTGAAATGCTCCATAAATTAAAGTTTCCCCACAGAAAGAAGACAAGCACAGCAGGCAAAGAGAGGTGGCAGAAGGTTTCTCCCTGTTGTGCAGTGCTAACGTTCTGTTTGTATTCAAAACTGGAATCCATCCTCTGCAATACTATTCTACCACCACAGTATTCTAACATCACACTGAGAAGGCAAAAAGCTTCCCCTTGGGACTCGGCAGATCTTGTTTAAACAGTTCAACCTGTGGAAAGCAGCAACACATGCTTAGTTTCATGCCAGAGCTCTGTAGCTCTTGTGGATACTATGCTGGTGTGCAATGTAAGTTCAAGCATGCAGTTTGCATAGGTTGCAGCACAGTTTAAATGAGATAATGATGAGACCTATGAATCTTTTGAATTGGATCATGTTTTGATTTCACCATTCTTTGTAACATCCCCCTCCCCCCAATTTTCTGTTGTGTGTATTGTTGGTCTGATGGATTTACACTCCTGTGCATCTGGAGAGGTGAGCACTGACTCAGGATTGCTTCTACTGGAATACATTTTGTCAGTGTTTAAGGTGCCTCTGGACTTCTGTTTTCTTATGTTTTGACACTTCTTTTGCTTTGCTAGTCTCTCATTTAAATCAGGCCTTTTCATTGTTGATGTGGAATTGGATTTGATATTCTGTCAAACTTAGGTATGAATGTAGAACAAAGTCTACATGGTCATATATAGTCTCACAGATCAGACTCAAAGGTTTGTTGTTGGAAACCAGTTATCATCATATGGCATTCCATAAGGCACAATTCTATCACCCATGTTTTTCAATCTCTATGTAAAGCCCTGGGGACAAATCACTTGGGGTTGGTCGTTGTCATTATGCAGATGATAGCTCTACATATCCTTATCTAAGTCTCCTGATGATATTGTAGTGGTCCTAAATCACTGCTTGGCTATTGTGGTAAATTGGCTAAGCAAACTAATCAAAACGAAACCTTGAAAAGACAGAGGTAATGCTGGTTGGGAAGGTGGAGATCTTGAAGGACATTGCACTCCCTACTTTTGTTGGAGTTCAGCTGACCCTTGCTGATTCAGTAACAAGCCTTAGGGTTATACTGAATCCAGCATTATTGCTGGAGAAGCAAGTTAATACAGCTGCAAAAAAGGCTTTCTCCCAACTCGGCTTAACCTGAAAGATGGCTGCTTACCCTGATATGGCTGATATGGCTACTTGGATCCATGCCACAGTAAAAGCAAGGTTAGACTACTGCAATGCACTGTATATTGGTCTCCCTTAAAATCAATCTGGAAATTCCAATTAGTGCAGAACACCTTGACTCATATGATATTGGGAACTAGATGGAGCATACATATTACTCCCATTCTGCAGTCCCTCCACTGGCTGTCCATTCATTACTGGGCTCAGTTTAAGTTATTGGCTATCACATTCCACAGCTATCATAGCTGTGGACCATCATATCTGTGAGACCACTTCCATGACAACTCCACTCATCTGAGCAAGGTCTTCTGCAAGTGCCAACCTACAAATGGGCAAAATCAACAACTGCCCATACATAACATCTTCTCTGTTGTGGCCACCACCTTATGAAATGGCCTGCCTGAGGATGGCAGGAAAGCTCCCACTCTCCCAGCTTTCTGCAAACTATAACTGACTTATTCAAGAGGGCTTTTCTATGCAGCCAGGCATAGAGTAGCACTGCACTAATCAAAAAGTTATTTGGATAAATCATGACTGCGGTCTATACTACTGAATTTAGCTTGCTGAAACTAGGATCCTGCTATGTAATACTTGCATCATTAATGTGTCATGTTAATACTTTGGCTGTGATCACATGCACTAAATAATCCACTTTCGATACACTTTTGAATTGGATTTTGCCAGTTCACACAGTAAAATCCAGTTGGAACATGCATTGAAAGTGGATTATTTAGTGTGTGTGACCGCAGCCACGCTTTGCTTCAGTTCTGAAGTGTTTCATAAGACCTAAGGCTGACAATAGATGCCCCCTTTACATTCTGGAGTGTGAAGGAAGCCCTTAAATGTTATTAGATTAAACCAGCTGTGTTGAGCTGCAGTTTGGACTTCTTCCATATGTTCAGGATGACACTGCAGGATGCCAAAGGCCAGTTGTGCTAATTCTGCGGTGTTCGATTCCGCTAGAGACTTTGGTTTGGTTTGGCTTTTCCAGCCCTGCAGGCACCTGGCTGCGATCCTGCTGAGTCTACAGCTGACTCCTCCAAACCAGCAGAGGATGCCAGCAGCTGATGGAGACGGACTTGAAAGGCGCCTAGGAGGAGAGAGAGAGCGAGAGCGCCGTGCGTTGAGCTCAACTCGCCCCTTGTGGTGCAGTCCCGCCGAGAGCGAGGTACCTACTCGGGCGGGGGCGGAGGAAGAGAAGGAGGACTCGTCTGCTCCCGGATTGGGAAAGGGGAAGCCGGGCGAGGGGTCGCCAGGCAGAGCCGCCCGCCAGTCTGGCTGCTTGGCTAGCCCGGAGCTCGTCACGGGAGGAGGAGCAGCAGCAGCAGCAGCAGCCGGCGCTGGAGAGGAGGATCCGGGCACGCGGGTACTGGCTGGGGGACACAAAGGGAGTTCAGGACGGGAGGCGAGTTTCCCCGGAGGTGCCTTCGAAGGAGAGATGCGGCTGCTGCTCTGGGCATAGAAGAAACGCGCCAGTAGAAACAGGCGGGAGGAGAGAAAGAAAGCGAGGTGGGTCGTGGATGCTGCTGAGGTTGGGTTTAGCGCTTCCGAAGGGGCCCTTTAATATCGCTCTCTTTAGTTCCCTCTGTGTAGTATTTTCAGGACAGCAAACTTGTTGAGCGTTTGGTTTTGGTGAGAATGCAGGAAGCCTCTCACTGCCACCGCAGGGTGACCGTAAGGTCTTTTGTTTAAGCAAGGAAACTGCTCTTGTTTATCATTTTTCAGGCAGTTTAAATCAAACAAAACCCTGCAGCCCCTTAACACCTGCTTCTTCATGTCTCCTTTAAAAGCTTAATCGGCCTAGTAGACCTCAGTTTCTTATTGTATTTTGCCTATGATGTTAACTCTTTCTCAGCTTAAACATTGTATTTCTTTCAATCTATCACTGTAGCATTGTCTCTTGTGACATCTGGATGCCTGCTCTTAAAAACAACCAGAGGCAGTGCGTATCTGTTCTATAAATCTTTTGAAACTCATGTACCAAGTAATGTGTTTATAGTGCAGGAAGTGTTGGTAGTTGCCCATCCAGTTTCTTTGGTTGAAAAAATGTTTGCCAATACCACCCACCTCTCATATCAGTTTTAATTTAAAATTGCATGGTCTGTCCTATAGGTTGTAGCCTCCCTCCACAGGGAACAAAATTAAGAGATTTTAATCCACAAACCTTTTACACTGGAGTTCTTGAAACGTAAATATCTGCTTAACCCTATCCCCCCACCGTTCCTACCTACAGATGCATTCTTGGCTTCCATGCCCCATTTATCAAAGATGGGGAGTGATTAGAGATCTAAGAGACAGCTGCTGGCTATTCATATTGATGAATATATGCTGTTTCTTTACTTTTCCAGCCTTTCCCATAATTGGGAGTAAATTAATTTATTTGTTACATTTATGTCTTATTGTACCTCCAAGAAGCTTTGAGTAGGATTTTAACTTTACAATAAGTCAAGAAACAAATGGTCACAACCTCCTTAAGTGTAATTAAGAAAAATGAAAGGTAAGGTGACTGGTAGAGCTCAACCTTGTCTAAGGCAGAAAGCCAGGCTTGTTAGTCGAGGTAATGGAAAGGAATGGGTAGCCTCCTTTTAAGATTCTTTAAAAATATGAAAATTGGAACACCAGTAAAGCTTGCGGAGGCAGTAACTAGATGCCCTACAATCATGCTTTGAGGAAGATGTTAACTCTTTCTCTCAGCATCTTTTAAAATTATACTGCAACTGATGTTTGCATGCTTTGCTTTCTCAACTGTCTTTGTTTGCATTTTCAAAATCATTCAAGCATTGTTGAGACTTTTATTTGCTGAGAAACATGATAAAAGTACAATAACCATTTCTATAGGACTTGAGAACTTTCTGTCAGGACATGTTTGGAGCTGGTCAGGTTTGTGAATGAGATAGGATGGATGCACTTGAAACCTGAATTGGAGGTTCAGGAGGAAGTGTGTGCATCCTTTGCTCTTTTGTGTCTTTGTAAGGAGGTTTGTACAGTTTTAGATTCCACTTCTTAAATTTTGTTGATTTGTATCATTCCTCAAAAGCCCTGGGAAGCAGTTCATGAGGAGGTGTCTCTACAACAGTGCTTCTTAACATGGCAATCTGCCAGTCTTGGAGGGCATGCAGAACACTGGGGACCATTGGGGATTTTAGGCAGCACCCTTCCCTGGATTGCAATAATGTCTGACAACAAGTGAAAAAGACTTGTTTTATACTGCATACCCTATCCTGAGGGCAAAATCCCAGGTTCCAAATGTTACTACAAGGCCCTTAAAATGGCACACAGCAAGTAATGAAACCTAACATTGAGCAATCAAGGGCAATCAGATACAAGGGGCTCCTTGAATGTATGCTCGAGATCTGTGCTTTGAATTGTAAGCTAATTTATCTGTGGGAGCTGATTTTAAGTCTTCTCTTATTCATTGTGGTGGTTGGGAACTTTGCTAAGTCTTGCATTGGTCTATGATCATGTTAATAAAGACTTTGCTGTGTATATCATATGCATATAATAAATATACTGATATAATTAAATACAGCTGCTTTTTTTTTGGAGTGTTGTTTTATATCCTTTTTACAATCTTGCTATGAGCTAGTTTGCCACCTGTGATCCTCCTAAGGCTGCCTCCTAGCCAGGTCTTCCTTTTGAGCTGCTTGTTCTGCCATAGCTTGGGCTGGCTTCTCTTGGTGGTGAAACATTCTGCCCAAGTAGGTGTGGAGGGCCTTTATGCTGTCCTCCGTCTGTAAGGAATGTAAGAGCATTCTTTTTGGGTGGGTGTTTCATGGCTAATTCATCTGGAAGGGGGTATCTTGTGGGAGAGTTGTATCTGTGTGCTTTTTGTATGTTGTCTGTGTGAGTCATGGTTTTTTGAAAGCCATCTTGAGCCACCATGATCAATTGAAAAGGTGTGTAACACTTTTGCTCTTTTCTGTGAGACCCCCACCAAATTGATGGGGAGGCATAGGCGTAGACTACAGGAGGGCTCGAGGGCTCGAGCCACCCCCAAAATTTCCCGGGGGGGGACTGAGCCCCCCCCCCGGGAAAGTGTAGTGCCTGCCGCCGCGCCTCCCCAGGCCCTTCCAAGGCCCGGCAGCTGCTGCTGCCGGTGCCTCTCGCCCCCCCCCCCGGCCTGGCCACTCCTCCATCCTTCCCTCTCCCTCCCTCCTTTTTGGGCAAAATGCCCAGTGTGGTGGCGTCACCACACTGGGCATTTCGCCTGGAAAAGAGGGAGGGAGGGAGTGGCCAGGGCGGGGGGGGGGGGAAGAGAGAGGCACTGGCAGCAGCGGCTGGCGGGCCTTGGAAGGGCCTGGGGAGGCGTGGCGGTTTCCCGGGGGGGATATCACCCCAGCGAGCACGCACGCAAAGCGTGTGCGCTAAAGAGCCCCCCCCCCCCCAGAATTTATAAAACTCTGCGCCCCTGTGGGGAGGGGGGCATTCAGTCATGGTATGTGCTTAGGTGACAGTAGTAAATTAAATGTTAAGAACCACTGATCTCTAAAAATGTAAGCAATGTGAAATTTATGACCAATATTCGGAGTGAATTGGCCATTTAATTCTCCTAACTCTAAATTTGGTCGGATTATGAATGCTGGTTCATTGTATAACATTGACTGTTGTATTTTCAGAGTCTATAGAAGCTTGTGGGAGAACTGATAATGCTGGCTAATATCCTAATTCCTCTTTACCATGGCTGAAACAAAACAGGATAAAATGATATTTTGTAAGGCAGCTGGGTCTCTCTGCAATAAGGAATTGACCCTTGCTGATGAAACAGGTCTGGGTAAAAGTCTCCCAGGAACAGCACAGAAGCTGTTGTACAAGACGAACTAATTAAAATAGGACAAGGTAGTTATTTTTGCTGACCTCTTGAATGTGGCTGTCCATAATACAAAGATGATAATGAACAACTGAATATTAAGACTGCACTCTTTGTATACTTACTAGGAAGTAAGCTTTGCTAATCTTGGACTTGTTCTCAAGGAAACAGGCTGTAAAACACACCTCCTAATATATCCCACACTCTTATCTATAAAACTAGTTATTTAGATTGTGACCGTTTGCAGGCCGAAGTTTATTTGGAAAGAATGTTGTGAGCTGCGCTGATCCCATGGGATACAGGGAGATGTAAATGTAATTAAGCATAGAAGCTCTGAAATATGTAGCATATTGATGGAGCATAACAGTGTTTTATGGTATCATAAATGATGACCACTTTATTGTGATATGAGTTCTTTTGGACTGGGCACTACTTTATCACCTCATTGGGTATAGAGAAAAAATAGTTCAAGCAGTAGGTCCAAAGAGAGAGGCACTCTGACCTTTTATGCAAAGCTAATATGTATAAAACGTAAGTGCAACAACCATTCACAGTAGCAGTAATCAACAATTATACAATAGTTCAAGTTGTGCTGTGTTAATAACATCTGTCAAGAGAGAGAACCCATAGTCCCAAGAGAGAAAAGGAAGGTGAGAGAGTAAAATTTTATGATGTATTTCACAATGCTGCAATTCTGAGCCTTTTAAGGTTAATTTTACTTTATTTAGGTATTTATTGCTGAACACAGCCCAAGTAGTTGAAAGTACAAGCCAGCTATCTTTCTCCATTTGTATATTCTGTATTATTTCAGACTTTTAATACATAAATCTTGCTGTTCATCCATTATTTGTTCATAGAAACATTAAAAATGGCTTTAAATACAAGTGCTCTGTAGGGAGCGGGTTTCGTGTGGAGATTATTTATTTATTTATTTATTTATTTATTTCGATTTCTTAACCACCCTTCCCCACTTACGCAGGGCAGTTTACAATATAAATTCAATACAATTTTAAAACCAATTAAAATTACAAGAATTCAGTATTAAAACATTAAGCATAAATATTTAAACACTTTAAAAACAAGATGGCATATCTAGCATGGATTCAGGCAAGGTAAGCAGAAAGCTGAAAATGTAGCAACTTCATGAACAAAGTTTGAGTCCAGTGGTACCTTTAAGACTAATGGTTTAATTCTGGGTATAATCTTTTGTGCATGCACATGAAAGCTTACACCCAGAATAAAACTTTTTGGTCCCAAAGGTGCCACTGGTCTCAAGCTTAGGTCTATTGCTTCAAACCAACATGGCTACCCACATGAAACTAACTTCATGAACCTGTGAGGTATAATGGTTAGTGTTGCAGGGACTAGGAGCTGGACGACTCAAGTTCAAATCTCTACTCTGCCTTGGCAGCTTGCTGGGTAATCCTGGGCCAGTCGTATACGTTTAACTTAGCTCACAAGGTGGTGGCTGTGAGCATAAAACAGAGAACGTTGTAAGTTACTTTGGCTCCCCACTGGGAAGAAAGTCAAGTATACATGAAGTAAAAAACCGCAGCAGGCATTTAAAATTGATTCATGCCCTAGACTTCATATATGTCAAGATATATTATTTTAAAGAACAGTTTGATTTTTAATTTCATATTAAATAATGTAGGTTTTGAGTGAGGATATTTTACAGCTAAGACGACATGCTGGTACAATACATTGCCCAGTGCTCCTTGGAGGAAGGATAAGATAAGAATATATTTGATAAACAGTTTTGAAAAATTACAAACAAAACTGTATTTTTGAGAACATTTGCTGCCTTTTCTTGTGGAATGCTTTTACACAATGCATCTAGCAAATGTTTAAATCAAAATGCTTTTACCAAAGTATCTGTGTATCTCCATCCGTGAGAAAATGTAGTAGTGTCAATATTACAGGTAAAAAGAAGGTTTAGCACAAGGCTGGAGAAATATCTCGAATTCCTCAGTACCAGCATCTCATTTCTGTACACCTGGGCACCTAGATGTCTGCATTGTTTCAGCCCTGCCTGTGCCTCAATTGTGCAGTAGCAATGAGATTTTTCCCTGAAATTCCCTAGTGACAACACAAACATTCTGTTTACTTTTAGACTATGATTAAAAATGAGAGTGCCTACAAACTTCCATGGCTCTGGTTTGGCAAACAGCTTAATTTTTGAAGCTCAGACTTTTGACATTTTCATAGGACTTGCTTTGTCCCTTGTGATGAGAGAGGCTGCAGTCAGAAGCAGGGCCTCCTCAGTTGTGGTGCCTCAGTCTAGAATCAGGGCCGGTTTCAGGGCCTATTCACACTCCCCACCTGCCTAGGGTTGCCAGGTCTGGGTTGGAAAATATCTGGAGACTTTGGGGGTGGATCCAGGAGAGGGCGGGGTTTGGGGAGGGGAGGAGCCTCAGCATGGTACAATGCCAGGGAGTCCTCACTTCAAAGCAGCCATTTTCCCCAGGGGAGCTGATCTCTGTCAGCTGGAGATCAGTTGTAAAAGCAGGAGATCTCCAGGCCCCACCTGGAGGCTGGCAACCCTGCACCTGCCTGTGTGTCCTTTCTTTCCTCACCCATTCAAGAGCATTCCTACTGATCATATGTTGTTTCCCAAATGGTGCTGCGTGATGTGTGCAGCTCCAGGTTGGGAAAATACCTGGAGATTTTGGAGGTGGAATGTGAGGAGGGCAGGGTTCAGGGAGGGGAAGGGCTTCAATGCAGCATAATGTCATAGAGTCCACCTTCCAAAGCGATCATTTTCTCCAGTTGAGCTGACCTCTGTTTGATTGGTTGTAATCCCAGGAGATCTCCAGTCACCATCTGGGGTTCGGCAACTCTGGCATGGGGGCTCTGCAGCAGCGGGCCCTTCCAAAAACCCTGGGCCCTGGCACCTGCCCTGCCTCAGGTTATGCAGCCGCCAGCCCTGCCTTAGTTGTAGAAGGGCCTCCCTACTATTGCTTTGGTGCTAAGTCTCTTGAACTGTCAGTGCCTGGCAAGACCTGCTTATTTTCTGAAGCATTTTGCTGATGTGCGTTTCAGGATTTTGTTGAGTTTTTAAGTTGCCAACTTTTATTAATATTACATGTTTTTATTACTAATGATCCTGCACTGGCTTTAAGAATCATTATGCTGTTCTACATTCTTTTGTCTTCTAAATGCTGGTTTATAGCTTATGTTGGTTCGAGGTTTGAAAACTTTATTGTTTGAAGGTATTTACAAGGTGCTGCTTTATTATTATGCATTTAGACTGTTTTAAGCTGTTTGTGAACCAGTTGCTTGACAGCTGCCAGATAAAATATTTCAAATAAATATCTTAATCTAGATCTGGGGGGGAAAAAACCAGGGTAGTGAAAGGGGCAACTAATAAAGATCAGGAGACTGAAATATCTGACCTGGGACTGAAAGTATATTTTAATATATTTATTTATATCCTGTAAGCCGCCCTGAGCCTGCCTAGCAGGGAAGGCAGGATACAAATTAGATAAATAAACCTACTCTTGATGGTGAGAGAGCAGTGAGAGACTTCCATAGTTTTCTCTGATTTGGAGCCATCCTATTAAATTGATGATCAGTAGGTTCAGGACATACAAGAGAATCTTACTTTACACATGGTAATATATGCAATTCACTGCTAACAGTTGTAGTGATGATCAGTGGCTTAGATAGCTCTAAATGGAGACTGAGTATGTTCATGGAAGAAAGGCCCAGCTGTGATGGCTGAATTGTACTCCTCACAGGCATTATGAGTGGCCTGGGAGACAACAGCTGTGGAGGATTATTTCTGGCTTCATGTCCTATTAATGGGCTTCCTGAAGGCTTCTGGCTGGCCTTTGCATGAAACAGGATTCTGGTCTAGATTAGGTATGGTCCAGTTGGGTTTTTCTTGCATTCTCTTGTCTTTTACCTTTTGGGCTATAGCTTAATCAAAGGGCCTTAAGTTTTCCAAATTTGTGGAAGCTGTTTCATTGTTTTCTCCAAAATGGGAACCTGTTCTAGCAGTATCAAATCTTTCAAAATGCCCCCCCAAAGTTTCTGTAAAAGTTTTTTAAAAGCCCTTTTTTGAATTATTTTATCATACCAATATAACAGTGTATTTCATTCTCGAGTACTGTGTCTAGTTTTAGTCACCAGACTTCAAGAAAACTGAAGACAAACTGGAATAAGGTCAGAGGAGGGCCACAAAGACTGTCAAGGATGTGGAAAACAAGTCCTATGAGGAAAGTTTGAAATACATTTATTTTGTCTAGAGAAAAGGAGAGGGAGACAAGATCCTGTTCTTCAGATTCCTGAAGGGCTGTAACGTGGCAGTTGGCTAGCACTCTGTGGCTCCAGACACCAAGACTGGATCTAAAGGAGGTTAGATTTCAGTTAAACATCAGGAAAGCTTCATAAGGATGAGAGTGATTTGACAATTGAACCAATTCATTGAAGGGGGGAACGCTTTCACTGGGGGTCCAAGCAGACACTAGACAACCATCTGTTGGATGTTCTAACTTTTGGATTTCCTGTCTTGAACAGAGGTTTGACTCTGATCCCTGTAAGGCCCCTTCTTGCTCCAGGATTCTATAGGTAGTATGAGTTCAAATGTAATGATTTAAGTTACTGGTGGCACCCAAGTTCATACTGGGATGAGAGGAAGACAAACTTGTAACGCTGGATCATCTGGTAGGGAGATGACTTAAAAATATACGTCTGTTTGTAGAAAGGCTGTGTACTAACTAGGAATCAGTTTCCAGTAGATTTTGTTCTGACTACGTATTTAAGGTTTTACAAGTCAAAAATACAAAGCAGTAATCAACTGTCCCATATAATGCTGATGAAAATGACATTTCTCAGTATTCTGGGGTAAGTGGCTTGACAACTTTGACAAAGTTATAAGTACTGCTTGAGCAGTCAGCTTCCCAGTATACCACATTGCATGTAGTGGTTCAGGAATAAGAAATAACTGAAATGGTTTTTGTTATGTTGACGTCAACTTTTTCCCCACTGGAGGTTTTTTGTTTTGTTTTAAATAAATATTCTAGTTGTGAGGAATGCTTGCTTTAAAAGTTAAAAACATTAGATTTCTGGACTTATTTACTCTTGTTACTTTATCCTTATCTGTGCATGTTAACCTACATTTCAAGTTTCTCAAGTGTCTAAATCAGGGATTGGTGACTGCATTAGAGGTCAGATTTGTTAGTATTAGAACTTTATGTTCCTCTGTGATGGTATTCACAGTCTGGGAAATACTTTATTTTTTTAAGTGACCCATTGGTCTAGTAGTTCATTATAAATGAGGCAGTGAAGTCTGCCTTGCCTGGATTACTGCCAGTATTTGTTCAGAAAGATTACATGTTAACTTCAGTCTTGACTAAGAAGAGAAATATGCAGAGGAGTGATAGAACTGGTAAGAAAACAATCTCTTTCTGACCCGTACCCAGCTCCTGCAGTGGAACTATACTCTCCATGTTCAAATGTTTATTTTCTCCTGGATCATGTGGGGGGTGGGCTTATTTCTGGCCACATTTCTGGAAATGTATCTTCCCGCTTTTTCCTGTGCGAACCTGTAACCAGTATATTGGGTGCCTTATGATTGGTTGTATTCCAGTTTCAGACCTTCTTTGAATTCTGTATAATGCTTGTTGTGACTGACTCTGTAGGACTTTCACACCAACCTACATCTTTAAATTAGTGAATAGTTGATAGGCAATTAATCAACATTTAAATTTGTATGTGATGTTATACAGGTCAAATGGTACTAGGAGACATTAAAGCTGCTAGATCTGGTCATGTGCTTGGTTTTGGTGGCTTTCATCTGTTTTAATACTTGGGTTGTTTACAAAAATTAACTCTAGCCACTTTGAAAATTACATGGTGACCGCAGGCCATAAGTAGTGTAAATAATTATAAATGGCAGTTGGGACACTGAGAACACTTGATAGCAGGTTGCAGTGTTCTCTGGCCATGTAGAAAGGAAAGGTGCCAAGCATGTGTTTAAAAAGTGGAATACAGAAAAGGGCAAACTGTAGCTTAAGAAGACAGATAGGATTGGGAGCAGGCAAAGCCCAATGAACTGGGATGTAACCAAAGAGCTTACACAGTACTGGAAAGGCTGGTGGAAAACAACAGGAAAGGCTGATTTGGTCACCAGAGGATGAAACCTAAGAAGAGAAGATCCTCTTAGTCTCTGCTGAAAGGACATACAGCTGTGAAAGCCTCTTTTCTTCCTTTTCCCCATCTCCAAATTCATCTTGTACCAATTTGGGTGTACTTTGTTGGTTTCCTTGTTATGGAGTGGCATAAGTCTTGGGGTTGCTTCATAATATGTTGCATTCATTGCATGCACTTGTATCATTCTTGCTAAATAAGCAGTTTTTAATACTTCCCAAAATATTTGATATGGGTATATTCTCCATGGAAGTCCCAACTGATCATGGTTCCCTTCAGCATGTACATGCATTGGGAGACTAGTGGCATCAAGTTGTACTATGGGAAGTGGCTTTCAAGTTTTATTTTCTGAAAGAGTGTATGTAATCTAGTATGCCAGCCTTCTGTCATTGGGTGTCTTGATCTTGTTGGCTTAAGCATGCCAAAATCTCATTGAACTAGGTATTTGGAGAGGTGGGACATCAGTTTTCTAATAAATAAGTACTGGATTAATGCATATCTGCAAAGGAAATTTTCCTGATCTTGTTCTCTGTATTGCTGGAAATACAGGAGGTACCATCATCAAAAAAGGACCAGTATAGTCCTGAGTCTTCATAGCTCTATTGCTTCTTTTTTTGGCTTGAGAGCCAGTTTGGTGTAGTGGTTAAGTGCACGGACTCTAATCTGGGAGAACCGGGTTTGATTCCCCACTCCTCCACTTACACCTGCTGGATGACCTTGGGCAAGCCATAGCTCTGTACCAGCTGTTCTCTCAAGGACAGTTGGCTCAGAGCTCTCTCAGCCCCACCTACCTCACAGGGTGTCTGTTGTGGGGAGGGGAAGGGAAAGGAGTTTGTAAACCGCTCTGAGACTACAAGTGAAGGGTGGGGTATAAATCCAATCTCTTCTTCTTCTTTTTTTGCGGGGGATGGAGTCTCGGGGTGCCCAAGCAGTATGCTAAATGTGCACTAATATTGGAGGGGAGGGAAGGATGCGTGGGTATGTTTTTAAACAGCCTTAAAGGGCCTCAATAGTTAAACTTCCCAGCCTTTAGGATGAACACTGAATTGTCTTGCTAGATGGAGGGGGAGGGGCATATCAGTAATTACTTGGATTTCTTGTAATGTTTTTGCTGTTTCCTGCTAAAAGATGACTTACAGATGGCCAAATGCTCCTGGCTGTCCTGATTTTAAGAAGATAAGCCATTAGCTCTCAGGTTGCTAGGCGATACTTAAACATAAGGATTCATTACCATACACCATGCCATATTTACTCAAAACAGAGAAGACCCTGAGTTTAAGATGACTCCCAATAAAAATATTATACACTCAAAAAAATTATTGAACATAATTGTAACTTGTATGCAAATGTACGATGACCTCTTCTTTTTAGGATGGCATATCTGGGAGGAAAATTAGTCTTGCATTTTAATAAATACTGTATCTATCATCCCATGCACTTTTCAATTGTTTTTCACACTGCATATTTAGTTTCTAAAAAACTGCTAGGGTTTCTTTGTATGTAAATAATAACTAATTTTGTGCGGTTTGATTGGTTAACTCTTTGTTTGTCCTGTTGGTGGTATTAATACTTTGTTGTTTATCTAACCCAATTAACTTCTGGCAAGAGAGAGAGTTCACCGCAAGAGTAGGTAGCTGCATGCTTGGCTGCTGGAGGACCCTACAGCAGCAGCTGCCGCAGAACTTTTCATATAAATAGTGCTATTGTGCTAAATGCAGGATCTGTGACTTTTAAATAACTTGCATAAGGCACCCCAAAACATTCTTTGTCTTTAATATGGGAAGAAAGCTTTTGGATGCTTTGTGGTCAGGATAATACTGCATGAACCACTGTCAGAAATAAATGAATTTTTGTGTTATACAAAAGTTGAAGCCCAAGGACAACTGTAATTGGTCAGGTCAGCGATCTATCCACCCTGGTCCTGTGTATCAAACAGAGGTTGAACGATGTTTTCAGAGATGCTTGATAGTATGAATCCTACTAGCATACCTTTCTTTCCCATCTGTCTACTCCAAAGCAAGAGCTTACTAGACTTTTTTTGGGGGGAGGGCCCTTGAGTCTGCCCCTTGGGATTGCTGTCTACTCTCTCATTTTTTCCAATGCAGCCATGTTACAGAAACAAGACCTCGGCATGCAGGTAGCTTTCATTGCCTTGCACAGCATGCAGGTAGCTTTCATTTGTCCCAAATGTTGGAGAAGGGGTCCCTGCTTCCCCATATACTCTCATTCAGTTTTATTGGACAGTAGAAGAAGAGGAGGAGATTGGATTTATACCACGCCCTTCAGTACCCAAAGGAGTCTCAGAGCGGTTTACAAACTCCTTTCCCTTCCCCTCCCCACAACAGACACCATGTGAGGTAAGTCAGGCTGAGAGAGCTCTGACAGAAACTGTTCTTTTTCAAGAACAGTTGTGCCAGAGCTATGGCTTTTTCAAGAACAGCTGTGCGAAGGTCATCCAGCAGGTACAAGTGGAGGAGTGGGGAATCAAACCTGGTTCTCCCAGATTATAGTCTGCGCACTTAACCACTACACCAAACTGGCTCTCTAGGTATATAGTAGGTATACCGACAGTTACTTGTCTCCATATGCCCATCCATGGGCCTCTGCTTCCAGGCCTGTTAACCATGGCAGTCTTCTCCTCAGTAAGAGGCATATTGGTTGCTTGATATACAGGATGATCTGTGATTAAGAATGGTGATTGGTGTAACAGGTACTAATATCACTAAGACAGTACGGTCATAAACACCGATGACCCCCATAAATCAGGAGACAGAAGTATTTGTGACACTTCTTTTTGGATGCCAAGTTCGTAAATCCCTCTTTCCCTCAGCTTTCCAATTGTGCTTTGCCTGCCAGTGCCAGGAGAACCTGGACACACAGACAATATCTAACTGGGAACAGAACTACTTACTTATCTTACTGTTCTTTTGACTCAAAGGTCTTGAACAGATATTGGGATAGGTCTAGAAGCAGTAGGTTGGATTGATTTGTACAGTTTTGAAAGGGGCTATAGGGCTCAGAGGTAGAGCGATCTTTATTTCCTATTTTTAGAGCCTAACTTTTTTGCTGAAACTCAAGAATTACAAAATATAAACACAATGTAATAAAAACTCCATAAGACATAAAAATAAAGCATCTGTTTTGTGTTCAGAAGGTTCCAGATTGTCCATGGCATTTCTAACTAGGGATTCTCCAGTAGCTGAAGTTGCAAAAGATATTTCTTTGCTTGAGATTCTGAGGAGCTGCTGCTAAGCTCAGAGGTCTTGACTCTATTATAAGGCAGTTTCATGAGCTCAATATGATAAACACTTTAGAAATAGTTAATATTATTGTTTAAATGACAGGACAACTGATGCAGGTTAAACTTCAGGGAAAGCTTAACTGCAGGAGGGGCTTAATATTAGCTAAAGCTGTCTGGAGTTTTTAGTGTGTCTTCTGTCTAGAATGTCTTCAAAATATGCTAAGTCTATAATTCAAATGTGTGAAAACCTTGCTCACAGTTTAGAACTTGGTTTAGTTCTTACATGGGTTATACTTTTTACATGGGTTGTTTGCATTTTTCATTACTCTTCAGAGGAAAAAAGCTTAGGGTTACTGAGACCCTGAGGACTGTCTGATACAAATTTTTGGCATAGACATGCACCCTGTTGGTTAGCTTAAAGGCAGAATTAATCCTCATCTTCTTAAATTAGTGCCAGCTGTTGTATAGAAAGGAATACTTGCGGGAAGGAAATTCTTGGCTATACCATACTAAAATATGCCTTGGCTGTGCTTCAAGGAGTTCAGTGACTGTGGAAAGATCCTGATTTCCATTTTATAGCTTGCTTCTCCAGTTACCTTTCTGAACAGTAATGGCCACATGGTGCCTGACTCCTTAGAAAAACTTTTTTTAAAAAAAGTAGGTAGCCGTGTTCACAGCAAAACCTAGAACCACAAGCTATGGAATAGCTTTAATGGCAGGCTTTTCATGATTTCTATTTTAAAACAACTAAGAAGCTTATTTGGTAAAATGAGGGAGAGCGGGGGGGAAGGAGATCAAATAACATTCCCAAACTTGGAAGAATTTGCTTTTTATCTGCGTTCCACTCTTATGCAATGATTTGTGCTCACTGTGAAGCAGGAACATGCAGGGCAATTGAAAAAAGCACCTAAAACAACATAAATAGAAAAGAATCAGCAAACTTTTTTAGTGTGGGAGTAATTTGGAGTGGCGGATGCGAGGCCTGTTGATTTTGGGGGCTGAAAAGGAAAGTATGGTGGGGAGTTCAGGTTTGTTTATATAAATGATGAAATTATTGTTTTACTTCTCCTTACCCCCCTTTTCTCTTACCTACGACTTTCTTTCATGTCCTCAAAATATTAATGTAAATTCAGGATGTCTTCTTAAAATGTTACCTTTGTATCTAGTTAAGAATATTTGCTTGGTTCATGTGCTGTAAGTTGCTTTATTTCAAGGGGAAAGAGGAAGAACTGATGAAAAAGTGTATAGATTCTAGAAATTTCACTGATAACAAAATAAAGTTTTGTTCCATACTATGTTTACTGTGGTTGGACTAAATTTCTTCTTGCTTAGCCCATTCATTTAAAAATTGCCAGCAGTGTGCTTTCTCTATTAGATGTGGACAGAAGATGGACTGAAATCCATCAGCGGTAGGGTATTAAGTAATTTTTTAGTTAAGGGAATTCATGACCAAGGTGAGATTTGAACCAACAATTTCCCGGCTCATGCCTGTTAGTGCTGTGCTATAGCAGCTCTACACAATAGGCTTTTTCATTCTTGACTTTAGGAGAACTCTTACGTTAATAGCATGCTTTAAGGGGTGCTGCTATTTTTTGGAAATGTCTTATTCAAGCAGAGAATGGATGGGTATGGGAGACCCGCATCAGAGCTGACAGTGTTGAAAATAGGGTTGAGGTAGATTAAGTATGGGAGCGTTCAAGGCAGCAGATTTTTATAAAGGTTGTTTTTAATTGCAAATACCTAATAAAACCTGCAGGTGGCAAACATACTTCCTCTATCCATCTCTGACACAGAAGGGAATACCTCTGAGATGCTGTCTGTGATGCAGGCTACACATCCATCAGAAACAAGTGGCTTTTTGCTTCAAAATTGCTCTTTTAATGCATATACAAGTTTGATTGACGGTGTAGCCCCGCTGTGCGGTGGGGCTTCAGGCTGCACTGATGCAGTCAGGCTTAATTGTATGACAGCCTTAGCTGGAAGATGTCTTTCCCCCTTCTCTTAGGCTGAGTTCTGTATAATATGGGATGGAAGAGGAAGAGAACAAATATGAGTCCCAACTCAAGGATGTGTATGACAGCTGTGATACAACAGGCACCGGGTATTTGGATAAAGAGGAGCTGACAGAGCTGTGCCATAAATTGCACCTGGAGAGACAGCTACCCTTGCTCTTGGAAACGCTCTTGGGAAATAACCACTTGGCTAGAGTAAGTAGCTGCAGTGTTTCTGCACATGAATGCTGCGAGAAATATTTCTATAAACCATTGTCACTCCATCCTCCTCCCCTTCCATTCATGAAATAGTTAGGCAGCCCCTCCTCCTCCTCCTCCTCTATTTGGTCCTGTGGCTTTCTGAACCCCTTTAGCTCTGTCAAACATTCACGCATGCTCCCCAAAGCATGTGCTAGGCTAAGTTGCTTTTCTCATACCTTGCCATGCTTGCCTTGTTCACAATCCTTGCCAGTCCCAGGCTGTCCTGACTTCACTTGACTCCTCATTCCCATTTCCTGTTATCCAAACTTTACCTGACCTTCAAATCTTGCCATTCCTGAACATTAAAAGCAGGTTGTTATAGAAAAGCCTTAACTGAATATTTTTCTCTCCCAGATAGAACTCGGGAAAGGGGTGTGTGTGTTATACTAGAGTTTTGAAAACTTCCCTAACAAATTCACAGTGGTGGACATTCTGCTGAGTGTTAGTGAAAGCTGCATGTTTGATCCAAATAATTTGTTTCTGTTAATATAAAATCCAGAAATCACTGCAAGCAAAAATTAAATTTAATCTAATATTCCCGGCATCTTTGGATGTCTTCATTTAAATGCCGCCCCCCCCCCCCGTTATTCCAGCAAAGTAAAAATGATGGAAACAGTAGGGATATTGTCAGCTGTGAAATTTCCCTTGTCTGCTGTTTTGACTTACTGCAGTATATACCACTTTTTTTGAAAGCAATAATATTAAGATATTAAAAGATAGGTTTGAAAGTTCATGGTATATACTAGAATTTAAAACTGATTTTGTTAAACTAGCTTGTTAAGAGGTAAGGCCTTATGTATCTCCTCCCCCCATTTTTATTTGAAGAGAAATCAAAATGGCATTGTGTAGAGATCCTGTCAATGGAATGAATATTTGGTGAGAAGAAATGAACAGATTCCACCATTGCAGTTCTGCATTTACAGTAATTATGCTGGGGTTCTAAAAGATATAAAAAAGAAGAATTGCTTGTGCTTCAGTTATTGGAGACTAAAGTTACTGCTGTGTTCCACATTCTTCTTAATGGGGGAGAGGGCAAAGAGGCTTCTCTGATTTATCCTCAAAAGATTTTTTTTCAATTGAAACCAAGTATCTGAGCTGTGCACATATGCATGTGCCATAATCCTGAAAAGCCAGTGAGTATCTGATCGGTTCCCATCAAGTGAATGAAATTAATCCTTGTGAGACCTCACTACATATTAGCAAAATATTGAGGATCAGTCTCTGTCATCCATGTACCACGCCAGTCACTCTCCTGATTTGGATCTCCAGGCAGCACACATTGTTTTAATTAGACTGGATACACACCAGCTGTTCTCCTTTCTCTCTTCTCTTGCCTTCCATTTTTCACCCACAAGAAGCGTAAGTAGGCTCTTTCATGTTTCCTACTTAACTTTCCAAGTAGTTTTGGAGTAACAAACTGAAAGGGGGATTCTGCTGGGGGATTTGGCATCATTCTGTTTCCTGTCTGCCCATTTTAGTTTTTCCTGGAGGAAAGGAGATGATAACTCAGCTTTCATCCCACTCTGGAACAGACTTCTCATGGTACTTTTCACTGCCTGTCATCCTTCCAGGTTAACTTTGAAGAATTTAAGGAAGGCTTTGTGACCATATTGTCTTCAAGCATTGATCTTGGTGTTTCTGATGATGACAGCAGCTACTTGGAGCCAGGTGGGTTTAAAAAAAGGTGAGGTGCTAGAAGTTTCTTTGTTGGGTTGCCTAATTAAGACCTTTAATTAAGATGCGGGTTAACCACTAAGCTAAAAATGTTATAGAACAGGACTGGTGCCTCTATATAAAATTATCAATATGTATCGATCCTTCCCTATTAGGAATATCACTACTGTTCCTTCAAGTGGCCCATTGCAATCATGTTTCCATGTGCAAAGCAATCCTAAAAGTTGGGTAGTCTTTCCAGCACTATCTCTGTCTTGTATAAATAGGTGCACACTTTATGTTAAATGAATTAAATAGTTTAATAAGGATTGGCCCTGTCAAATTGGGATTAATGTCAAAATACACATTTTTTGACTCAGGAGGCAGTGGGATTAGGACACAGAGGAGGAGAGAACTCCCCTGGGTTACTTGGAGGAGGTAAAGGATAAAAATGTAATAGAAGAAGAAGAAGAAGAAGAGAAGAGATTGGATTTATACCCCGCCCTTCACTCGGAGTCTCAAAGCAGCTTACAAACTCCTTTTCCTTCCCCTCCCCACAACAGACACGCTGTGAGGTGGATGGGGCTGAGAGAGCTCTAAGAGAACTGATCTTTCAAGAACAGCTCTGACAGAACTATGGCTTGCCCAAGGTCATCCAGCAGCTGCAAGTGGAGGAGTGGGGAATCTAATCTGGTTCTCCCAGATTAGAGTCCGCACACTTAACCACTACACCAAACTGGCTCTCATACACCAAACTGGTAGAATAGGTACTCCTTTGTTGTGCTTTCTCTGGCTACTGTTCTAGTGCAGCAGATGTCAGAAAAGAATGTTAGGGTATCTTGTACTTTGAAAAACCAAGGAAGATGCAGCATAGGAAGCAACCAAATGCCATTGACAGCATTAAGTCTTGAATATCCTGTGATAGCAATGGGAGGAGAACAGGCGGTGCCTGTGCCATGTACATACATGCTATTTTCTGTCTCACTTTTATCATTCCCTTCCCCTAAGAAATCTAGGGTGGTATGCAGTTCTCCCTTCCATTTTGCCTTCAAGGTAAGTTAGGCTGAAAGTGATTAACTCCAGCAAACTACATGGCTGGATGGGAATTTGAACCTAGCTCTCCTCAGTCTTAGTCTTGTACATTAACTGCTATACCACACTGGCCCCCAGTGAATTTCCTAGTTCTGTGAGCCAAATCACTTCACACTTAATGGTGGTGCAACTTAAAAGTTAGCTCAGATTCCCAAATGGTGAATTCAGGCTTGTCAGTTGATTGTAGATGGCCTGTTGGGATGATAGCTGAAGGTCTTTGAGGTCATGAGTGATGAACTTAGACTCAGGATCAGACACTGGTACGATACAAGTTCTTGGTTAGTGAACCATTCAGTGCTCAGATCAGGTCTCTTCTGCTACTGATCTAGAAAAATTTCTGAGCACAGAAAGGCTTAAAATGCTTTCTGATCAGCATTAAAGTGCAAGTAACATTACCTTTTTCTATGAATATCCATTTCTAGAATGTGGGAATATCAGCATTTCCATGACATTGTCTGGATCTGTTGACCTTGGGTGTGCATGCATTGATTGCACTATGTAGACTATGCAGACATCCTGCCTTTAGTGGAAGTGAGAGAGTATTAATAGTCGGCACTAGGCTGTGGTCTCCTTGGATGGTCTTGCACAAGAAACTGTTGGCCTTCAATTAAATAAGAGTAAGACAAAAATACTGCGCAGGTTATGAAGTTCTCTTTGTATGTTAACTTTGATATAAAAATAAGCAGTGTGAGTAGCCCTTGACTTGTTAGCTGATTAAAAACAAACAAAACAAAAACAGCATGCATCAGGAATGGGAAGAGAGGAACAACACAACTCATTCAATGCCTGCATCAGCTGTAGAATCTTTTTTGAACTCTCAGTTGTTCCAGAAGAAGTGAAGCCCAAGTATGTCAATGGAGCCAAGTGCTATGGCCGCCGGACAAGACCAGAATTTCAGGGCACCAAGTTGGAAGCCTCCAAGTATTTACAAGAACAGCAAGCAAAAGCAAATATTAAAAGCCAGTTGAGACGCTCAGCATCCTTGGAGAGTGTGGAGGTAAGTCTGACTCATCCACCAACTATTCACCAGCTGGCTAAATTTTACTGAACTTCTTTGGCTCTTAACAAGAGGAAAAAACCAAAAAAAACACCCATAAGCTGTATGGAAGGGCAGGGTAGAAACTTAATCTTTTAAAATTCAGTGGCTTGGAAGAGGCTTAAAATATCTGGGGCTCTTCTAACTGTTCCAGTCTTTACTGGTTGAGCATGAAATTATAGAAGCTTAGTCAGCATTCAGCAGCCCATTTTCAGAGTTTCAAATTCAGCTTTCTACTCTTGCTTCTAAGCGAGTGGCATAAAAGTGGTAATGAATTCAGTGATATAATTTTGAGAATATTGACAAATAATGTAATGATTGACAAATTAAATATATACTAATAAATTATCAAAACCTGCTGGTTTGAAACATTAACAGAAGATAAAATGTTCTTTCGTGGTGGTGGTGGTGGGGAAATGCTGGGAACTTGGCAGCTTTCAAAATGACATTCGTATCTCCACCTTTGTTTTGCTTTGGTCCAACGTTCTTTTTACCATTTCCCCTGAAAACTATACTTTGTACCCTGGATAAAAAACTCAGTCCTTCACTTTGCAGAGCCTTAAATCAGATGAAGATGCTGAAAGCTCTAAAGAACCACTGCGTGAGCTGTTTGAGCATCAAGGTAAGAAAAATTCAGATTTATTTTAGAAAAATATTTGGACAGGATTTTTATTTTAAAAACATTCACACAAAAGAAACAAGGGAAGAACTGCTTAAGTTGCAGAAGCTTAGTGGACTTTCTCAGGTGCTACAGGCCTTTCTCTGCCCACAGCCTTACTATCAATTGAGGTAGCCAGTACTGAACTAGATGGACAAGTGATCTAACTATGGATATAAGGCAGCTTCATATTTCCATCATGTAGTCACATGATAAGCATGGAAGGTGAACCTCAGCATATCAATACTTCACTAGTTCTTAAGTTTGTAAAATCGAAGCCATTCTCTTTCCTTAAATTGGGTATGGGATCTGGGCTTAAATTACAGTCTGGGGAACTCGTTAGCTTATTGTGTTTGGAAGTTGCATAATGTGGAGATGGAGAGGAGAGGTGAAGTTGTCGTCTGGGTAAGCGCCTCTCTGAATAGATAGACTGGGCCTACACCAAGAAAGACGGGTTTCCTGTTAGATCTTTAAACTGGCTTATCTGTCTGTCAGACAGCAACTTATTTGCTGAGTTCATTCTAGAGAGGGGCGATAATCTTTGTAAGGATTTTCCGCCCTCTTTCCTTCCTGTTTCTTAGTTAAGGCTGCCTGGAGGTATTGAAGCTTAGTCAAAACCCTGAAGCTGGGGTTGAGTAGGCAGAAGAGGGCCTGCTCCTGTAGAGGTGGACTTCCTCATACCTGGGGTTCTTTCCCACACTCCTTCCCCTTCCAAAGTGAGACGAAGGCTTGATGCCTGAAGAGCTGGCTGCCCCAGGTCTAACCGCTCTTCCCTGGGAGGGAAGCTTAGCTTTAGTGACCCGCCTCAGTGTGTTGCTTGACCTCTTAGAGCTTCCTTCTCTGGACATGTGGTGGCTGCTTCCATTTTGAAACCTAGAGCTGAAATTCATAGTAAGTGGTAAATTCATAGTAAGTGGTAAGACTTCCCTTTAGGGTTACCAGGTCCTGTGCTCTCACCAGCGGGGGGTGGGAGGGAGCTTTCTGGGAGTGGGGGGCAGGGTGAGATCACATGGAAGTGACGTATCACACCAGGGACATTGTGTGGCAATGCTCTGGTATTTTGGGCAAAACTTTGTGGTTACCATAGACTTTTGCTTACAATACCAGCGTGTTGCTGTGCGACGTCCCTGGTGTGATGATGTCACTTCTGTGTGACATCACGTTGGGGATGTCGTGCCGGGTGGTGGCAGTGAGCCCGCAGAATCGGGGGTCCCCCACTCCCACCTGGGGGCTGACAACCCTACTGCCCTTTGTTTTTCATCTCATAACGTTTCCTTCTGCAACTGAGACCCTGCAAATGTTGTTGAAAATGATGTCTGGTTGGATGCCTGGAGAATAAAGTGTATTTGGTATCCTATCCAAAAAGAATTCCCATATCAGTGGCAATGAGCTAGACTTAGGGCTGGTGAACCTAAGCTAGACTTAGGATTGGTGAATAATGGGTGAATCAGTTAGAAAAGTTAGAAAAGGAATTAAAAAGTTGTTTTAGGACTGAGTCAAACTGCTGGTGAAAAGTTTGGATGTTTGCACGTGTAGCTCTTCTTGATGGCTTGTGGGCTAACTAGTGCAAAAATACTGCTTAACTAGTAGAAGTCTAATATTACAGGCCCAGTGTGCCCCTGGGATGATGATGATTATGATGCCCCCCAAAAGGCCTCTGGCTCTTACTTTGACATGACTGAGAATCAGGTTCGGGACATCTGGGAAGACCTTGGAATAGGAAACAATGGGTACCTTGACAAGCAAGAGTTGGCTACTGTCTGTAAGAACATTGGACTCAAAGAGCTGGAAAAAGAGGTGGGTTAAACATGACTCCTGGAGACTATCCTCTCTCAGAATTTGCATGGCCTGTGAATGTGAAAATGGTGGTTATGCACAGAAGATTTACTATGTAAGTAGCACATTTTAAGTGTTCACTTCACAGTACATGCACATGATTATCTTGGTAATCTTCACAGCATCCCTGTATTGTATGCCAGTATTATTGCTCTGCCTTGCAAGTTAATCATGAGAGCCCACTCTCATTAACTGTCTTCTGCCCCCCCCTTTCCCCATGTCCATTTGTGCAGGGGCAGCAATTCCACAATATCCTTTGCTTACTCAGAAGGACCAGGGTGCAATTACTTACCTTGAACCTTAAACAGTGGGAGAGGAAGCAGTGATGCTAGTGTTGGGACAATTGTTCCTTTGTTGGAAATAACAGGATTGTACTGTCAGTACATCATCTCAGCTGGTGTAGCATAGTGGCTGAGATGGAACTTTGAATCAGAAAGTCTGCAGGTCAGATCTTGCGTCGGTCACAAACTCACTAGGTGAACGTAGGCAAGCCAGTTTCTTTGACTCAGTCCCCTATCTTCCATATGGATAATGCTGGCTTTAAATGCTGTTGTAGGGATTACAGCAAGCCTATTTGTGAAGTGCTTTGAACACTCGAAAGAGCTATGAAAATGTCTTTTAAGTGACTTATCAACTTACTGGGTTTTGGATAAGCACACCCTGATGGGCTGTTTGCTCACAAGGCCCATCATGGGCTAGCTGCTGGTTCCATTGGGTTAAAACGTATTTCTTATTCCAAGGGCCAGTATTTAGAAGATGGAACACTCAGGTTATGCGTTTGTTAAGAAGCAAGAATGAACTAATAAGAGCTGTCCTGCTTCCAAGGACATCTCGTAGTTATGCCAGATACTGAATACAGAGTAAACTTGCCTTGAGTGCAAAGTGTTAACCTTTGTTCCTTGGAGTAAAATGTTTTAGTTGTGATGTTTTATTTTTTTTAATGATGTTCTACAGGAACTTGAAGAACTATTTAATAAATTGGATAGTGATGGAGATGGCAGAGTAAGTTTTAAGGAATTCCATCTTGGCTTGTTTAGCCACAGCCCCATTCCTTGTCCAGTGTCTTCCACGCCTCTCAAGCCCAAATGGCAAAGGTCGCAAGGCTATCAAGTAAGTCAAAATACTGTTCTTGATTGGTGCTTTCTCTTTTTTAAAATGTTTTACGATCCAGGGCTGTCAAATAAAGCTGATACATTTTGGTTAGCTTAGCTTAGATACAAAGTTTTGTGAAGACACATTGTCTAACTAGTTTCATCCTGCTCTTTCTTCAGGAAGGCTGAGAGTGGTATACATGATTCTCCCCTTTCATCCATGTGATAACTCCCTTGAGATAAGCTAGAGAGGGTAAATGACCTGAGGGTCTCTCAGTGAGCTTTGTGACTGTGGGCCGAAGTAAACATGCAGTTTTTCCACATGTCAGATGTGGATTCGCCCAACCCTAACTCTCATACACTGAAGTGGTAGTTGTTCCAGACTAAGTTCCCAAATGCCATGGGAGCCTGACTTGGACTGGAACTGCAGTGTGCATGAAGGAGGGGCTTCTGCCTTCCCCCCATGCCATGTTCCATTCTTTGTTGTGGGGAGGTTATTTGCCCTGTTAGGGGTCTTCATGTGCAGAATTTAGACCCAGTTTATGAAAAATGTTGTTTCTAGCTTAGCCCTAAGTGTGCATTTAATCCACATCTCCCAAGTGTTGATTCACCATACTAACCACTACACCATGTAATTGTGTTTTTAGCTGCCTACAAAATTAGTTTAGGGACAAAGCACTTTTGTAACTTGGTGCTTATCTTGAGGTGACTTGTGTATTTCTATGTAGAACTGGCCTTTAAACAGTTGAAAAGGTTCCCCAAAGCTTGCAATTGTTCTGATTTTGCACTATGATATGGCACAGTAGTGAATGGATTGAATGGTGAACCAGGATATCCCTGCTTTGAATCTTGCCTCTGTCATGAAGTTGCCAGGTATCCTTAGATGAACCATTCTCTTTAAGCTCCATCCCCACTTCCCACTTCCCACCCCCCCATCTACAATCTGCTGATAGTTATACTAACTTGCCTTACAGGTGGTTGTAAAGATTACCACAAGGTAAAATGCTTGTAAGTGCTATACAAGTGCTAAGTATTGCTTTACTATTTATGATTCCTAGAAAGGAAGGACAGTATGTACCCTTAGAGTACATGAGCAATTTTTGGGATCTGAATTACCCACTTCTGCCAGCACATTTCCGAAGCATGTACACTTCTAAAGAGATGATGGTGGAAAGTGCTGTCATGTCGCATCTGACTTATGGCAATCCCAGTAGGGTTTCAAGGCAAGAGACAAACAGAGGTGGTTTGCTGTTGCCTGCCTCTGCATAGCAACCTCGGCATTCCTTGGGGGTCTCCCATCTAAATACTAACCAGGACCATCCCTGCTTAGTTTATGAGACCTGGGGAGACTGGGCTAGTCTGGGCCAGCCAGGTCAGGGCACTCTAGAGATAAGTGCAGACAATTGCTAGTGGAGGCATGAACAGTAGAGGGGAAATAAAATGGCAGGAGAGGGAGAATAGAATTATACAGTAATTCAGGGTCATAAAAACATACAGCTTGTATTTTTAAGTAGCTCTGGTTGTAGTCCAATGCATGGCTGAATGAGTACTGGGTTGCACCTCTGGCCTAGGTCCATAGGGCTGGCTCAGGTAGTTTTTCTACATCAAGTAATACTTCCTCCCCATACTGCTACCATGGCTCTGAACAGTGACATTGCTGCTCAAGGTTGCTGCTCGAAATATAATGTTGTGCAATACTGAGCTTGCTTTCTGGTAACAGAACCCCGGAAATAGAGCCCTAATCAATAATTCCATCTGGTCTGTGTCCTGGCATATCCTAGGAAAAACAGCTGGCTCAGGAACACCCAGTGCCTATGTAGCCAAGGAGACACATTTGAGAATAAGTAGCTTTTGAAAGGAAGGGTAAAAAAAGGTGCTGCTGGGAACTGAGTTCTAATGGACCATTTGCAACTGGAGTTGGATTATTAGAGAATCCTCCTGTTCCCAGTTTGATTTGGGTGGAGAGTAAAGGGATGAGTTTGAACTGTGGCAAACCTTGATATACTTATGTTTGCCTCTGGCCAGGTTTGCAAACCCCAGCCCAGATACAGTTGTGTTAGCTCATGGAGGACACAACCAGATGCTTGAAGCCATGAACATGTTGTGTAATGTCTGGATATGAGGATTTCCCCCAGTAGTTAAAATCATGTTGCTTTTTAAGCCTCACTAAACTTCATTTGCTGTTTGTCTCAACTGACTCCTCCAGATTTTCAAGGACGGGCACAGAAGCACAACTCCATCATTCTTATCTGGCTTTGTGGGCTTTCATCTTTTCTCCAGCATTGATGATGGTAGCGGCTTTGCAAGTCCTGAACAGGTTGTCTCCATCTGGGCCCAGGAAGGTGTTGAAAACTGCAAAGAGATTCTTAAGGTTCTTATCATTCTGTAATTTCCTGCCTAAAGAATTGTGTTTTTGGTTTCCATAACAGGGACTGTAAATGTCCCAATTATAGGAGGATTTTTAGGTCAACTGTGTCTGAGATTTTCTTTATCAGACATGCAAGAAGATGAAGTATAAGCAACTGTACTGACAGATCTTCCTAGCATTAGTCTGACTAAAGTGTTGCTGCTGTTGTTTTACAGAAAATAGGTTCTTGGAGCTTGTTGTGGGATGAGGATGTTTTACTCCCTTTTCACCCCTCCAAATAAGCCTTCACTATCCCACCCAATAAAAATCCAGGCGTCCAGTAGCACCTTAAAGACTAACAAAATATGTGGCAGGGTATGAATTTTCATGAGTCACTGCTCACTTCTTCAGATACAGCTATTGAGCAGTGACTCATGAAAGCTCCTACCCTGCCACATATTTTGTTAGTCTTTAAGGTGCTACTGGACTCTTGCTGTTTTCTACTGCTACAGACAAACTATCATGGCTACCCATCTTGATCTAATAAAAATCCAGTTAGTGAACTGCTGCTGCCAGTTAGTGAACTTCCCCTTAGACAAATCTGAGCAACATCCGTATTACACATTTTAAGTAGCTTAATCATTGTGGCAACTTTCTGCAAAAGCTCATCTGCTTTTGACTTTCTTTGCCATCCTCCCCCTTTTGTGTTTTAGTCAAAGCCCTTCTTTTAAAACCAGTTCTTCTGTAAAGCCTTTGCTGGAACATCATTGGCTTAACTAATAGCAAGAAGTACAGAAAAATTAACATGCCTGGCTGTACATACATCTGACCCACACCCTCATAGCACATATTTATTAAACCTGCAATTTCCTTGTAGTTTATCCTGCCTGTCTTGGACTGTAAATCCCTGTGGCTGGGGGTAACACCAATTCTGTATAGCATGCCTATATAAATCAGTGGTCATTTGACTATGTGGTGATAGAAAGGACTGAGATGCTTGCTTAAGTTCCTCTTAATTGTGAGTAGTTCTTTGTTTTGAATTTTTGTAGAGTCTGGATGTCAACATGGAGGAGAAGGTGAACCTACTGGAACTTTCTATGGTCCTTGATGATGAACTAATGACTTCTAAGAGTGGAATTCAACAAGCAGCTGTTGCTTCCTGTAGACATGAACTTCACTATCTAGGGTAAGTTGTTTTTGCTTTAGCACTATGGGATGGGTAGGGGAACATGCCTGCTGCCCTGGTGGCATTAGTTTTCTGTGGCACAACCCCCAGTGCTGCCGTAAATGTGTAACTATCACAAATCTGTTGCATTCCTTCCAGGTTGTTCAGTTCTAGCATCCCCTTACTCACAGTGGTCAACCAGATGATATATGCAGAAGCACAGACCCCTGCACTTGATTTTTTGGTGGGATTATGTCTCTGAATATGCAGGTCCTGTCCTCTGTATATTTGTCTGATGCCCTGTAAAGTCTTCTAACCTGATGGCCATCAGTGCATCATATGAGTTAACTATGCGTGGTATTGCAGTTGCATGGGAAAACCTACATAATTGGCTCCACTCCTGTGGATGAAATATTCCCTTCTGCACACACATATCCATATCAAAGCTATGTGGGATCGTTCTATAGAGCAATGGCTTCCATGGGGGCAGTGGTTGTGTGTGAAGGAGGCCTGGGTTTCTTCTGTGTTTATAACATGGTTAATTGGTTATATTTGATGGTTGGACCATCACTTGGATTTTGTGATGACTCTACAAGATTGCCACGGCTCAACATCTCTATATCAATGTCTGTGTCTGAATCCTTTTATTCTGTTAAACAAGCATACATAGGTATTGTAAAGGATTTATTACACTTCCATTTTCAATCCTCCAAGTGACCATATAGAGTCAAAACCTGGTTTATTGTGTTGGGATTGGCCATTATGTCCTGAGATGATACTGGTACTAGTTGTAGACTGAAATATTTTTTACTGACTAGCACTCTATTAAAACTATAACAAAAGGAATTGTGAGTACCACAAATAGATGATAACTCTGGAGGGGAGAGGATAAAATTCTCAGTGCACATGCCAGGGTGTTGATCCCCGCTTTCGGTATGTAATAGATGTATTAGGATGGGGGAAAACACTGTAATAACTATTCTTTTGATTTAAAGTAAATGCATTCTCCTGCATAAATGCTGAAATGTTGCATGAATTGATAAAAGTGGATTAAGTTCCATGCACAGTCTATTTTCCTCCACATCTCTTGAGTAAGAACATCCTTCCTTTAGTCAGAATCCATGCAGATACAGAGCAGATTTAAGAAGTGCGTATTATTTTGAATTGTCATTTTTAACCTGTTACATGCTTTGAACTGCCTGGGAAGAGAGAGGCTATGGAACTGGAGAGGCTATGGAACTGAACAGGATAAAGTGAATGTGCTGCTAATGCTTCGAGATCATGAGCAGTACCTTCTGCTGTCTTTGCAGAGCTCAAGTCGAACAGATCTCCTTGGAGCGAGACAAAGCAAGAATTGATTTGGAAAAGGCAGAGAAGCGAAACATGCAGCTTTTTAAAGAGGTGGATGATCACCACAGTGCTATGGAGTACCGGAACGAGAGTAAACTCAAGTATGTGAACCAGCCTTTTGGTAGGAAGCGGTGGCCCATTCCTCTTGGTATAGGGCACTTGCATGTGCAAGGCCAGGTGTAAATAGCAGTGTTGCCATGCAATCCGGTAGAATCTGGCATGGAAGCGTTACTGTACAGGAAGCATTCTGAGACCCCAGTGAGAGTCTTGGGTATCCAACACTTTCATAAAAGTCCTTTTAGAACTGTGTATAATGTTGGCATTACCTGTTTACATAGGTAAATGTTTTAGAAGTAACCTACTGTAAATTTGTTGGGCAAATGTTCATTTTGATGTTGTCTCTTTTGAATGATTTCTGTTAGCTAATTTCTTTGAAACAACTGCAGTTTGCTCGAAGCACGTTATGGCCTGGAATCACTTCAGTAAACTTTGGTGTCTTCATAGGAATTGCTGGCTTCTTCTTTTTTTTTTCCCTTTGAGCTTCTTGTTTTTTCTTTCATAAGCAGTGGAAAGCCCATGGGTTGTTTTTCTAACAAAAATGTGTGGTTTGGTTTTTTTCTTCTCCACCCAAATTACAGAGAATGGTAGTTGCCATGCATAATTCAGGGAAAACCCTACTCTGAATTCTGATAAGGCTCACTAGAAGTGTGGTTATTTGAGGAACGGATTTGATGAATATGCATCTCCCTGTGGTCTTAAAAAAGCAGACTGGCTGCCTGGTTTTGCCATAAGAAAACATATCTACCTAGACTATAGTCCTCTGTGTGTGGTTTCGTTCAGCCTGGAAAACAAAGGGCAAAACTTAAATGTTTTAAACATGCATACTATGGGCCATATGCTGGCAAAATCCAAACAAATCCAAACATGTTGTAATAATCTTAAAGGACACTCCATTACCTTGTAAATATCACTTCTATGGAGAATATTTTTGAAAGTGTTCTCTTGAATTTAGTTTTACAAACCTATTGTACAATATGTTGGATATGGTTTTATGGTTTGAAATCTGTACATCACCTAGAGTCCCACATTTGTGGTGATTAGGCAATCCACAAATGTAATGTAATAAATAAATGCAATATCCATGTTTGGATAAGCCTGGCATCTTCAGTGTTGTTAAAAGTAGCTATGCCTCCCCCCCACTCAATTGGGTTGGGACACTAATGCTGGGGGAAGACTTTTTAACCCCACCCTGCTCTTTTCCCAGCAGGTGCAGGTGAGACGATAAGAAAAATGGCATGGAGGGAGGTTAAGCTCTTTTCCGGTTAAGCTCTTTTCCGTAGCACCTTTGCCCTGATTCAGCTGGGGAACAGGGCAGTGCTGCTCTAAATTAAAATTAGAGGTGCTGGAAGATCTGATTCCAGGTCTCCTGCTGCATCTTGTCTGGCTTATAGGAGCATCACATTTGTTATTTGATACAGAGACCTTGAACAAGATTACAGAGGAAAACTGACTGTTATGAAGTCTGAAGTAGAGATGGAGAGGGAGTTGCTGTTGGATCAAGTGAACCATCAGAGATCCAAGTTGGAAGCAGATATAAAGTCTCTTCAGGGGGAAGAATCTCTCCTGAGGGAAAAGCTGACTTTGGTGATAAAGGTAGGGAACTTCAGTCATCTGTTTTGTCATCAAAATGACAGATGTGTGACCTACAATGAGAAGGCTGAATTTTGCAAAGCATATACATTTTGTGAATGTGTTCAACTTTTTCTTTGCTTAATTTATTCTAATTTGCTAGTCATGAGAAGGGGTATGAAGCTATGCACATCACTGTGCCCCTTACTGCGCTAAAAATCCTGTCGAGCAATTCCTTCCACTTCTACAACGTTAACAGGCATATTCACCACCTTTGAAGAATTATCTTCGCAGCCAAAATGGCTAGAAATTTGAAGTTAGGTTCTTAGGAAGCTACATTTTATTGCCTGTAGCACATTTGGCATCACTTCTGTTGGGAATAGCAGCATTCTCTTACAATTATTCCCAAGGCTTCTGTATGGCCTTGCCCACTGAAATAAGGGCTGATATGCATTCTTAGCAAAGATCTTCCTGGGATTGTACTACTCCAGCATACAAGTAGGCATGTAATAGTCACTGCCCACAGCAAGTGTTCACTGCCAGCGGAACAGTAATGTATCAGGAAGAACAATAGCCTTGTCTTCCTCCCTTATGTGCCAGTTTCTTCATGCAGGAAATCTTTTGGCTAAGAGAGTAATCAGAACCAATCACTCACCTATGTTCTGAAGCACTATTGTTTAGGAGGGCTGTTCTTGACCGCTTTGTTTGATTGTATGGCTTGTGTGAACCTCCTACATTAAGTCATCTGCTGTAACTTGCTTCCTCAAAAGTAGCAGAATGAAGAACCACATGATGACAATGTGTGCATTCTCAAAGGTTTTCTAATTTTTTTTTTCTTGTTCAACTAGGAAAACAGTCGCTTACAGAGGGAAGTTGCAGAAGTGGCTCAAAAGCTTTCTGAATCTGAGAAACAAGTACTGAAACTTCAGAAGGATCTTGATTTCATGTTGAAAGACAAGGTAACTTATTTACAATTGTTGTGATAGCGTAGTCAAGGCTTACAAAAGGTTGCTTGCACTTACTGGCTAGTGTGGAAAATAAGTGCAGTGTATCCTCTTGGCCAGGGGTCATTTGGGGCCGAAGTGAGGTGGAGCAGTGCTCCACCAGCCCAGAAGTGAGCACTAGGGCAGCCATGGGCCGAATCAGATTCTCTGATCTGATTCGGCCCGCCGCTGAATTGCCGCCGATATTCGGTGGCAGCTTTAAAAGCAGCTGGAGGGGAGGAAGTTTGAGGGAGAGGCTCCAAACTTACAGGGTAGCTGCTGGAGCCTCTCCCTGAAATACCCACCAAGTTTCAAAAAGATTGGACCAGGGGGTCCAATTCTACAGGCCCCCAAACAGGTTGCCCCCATTCCCTCCATTGTTCTCTATGGTGGGGGAAAAATAACGTTTTTTCCCTCCATAGAGAACAATGGAGGGGATGGGGCAACCTGTTTGGGGGCCCGTAGACCCCGTGGTCCAATCTTCTTGAAATTTGGTGGATATTTCAGGGAGAGGCCCCAGAAGCTACCCTGCAAGTTTGGAGCCTCTTTCTCAAACCCTCTCTCCTCCAGCCCCTCATATACCTTATGAGTTTTTGCCATTGACTTCAATAGCCCATAGGGTATAATGGGGCTGAAACTGACATTCGGCTGGTTATGCTAATAGGTATGCTAATGAGCTCCTGCACCTTTTTTCTATGAAATGACCCCTGCTCTTGGCTATGATCTTGCATATAATAGGACAAGACTTTATTTAAATACTTGTGCATATGCAGTAGGAACATAAAATTATAGCGTTCCTTGTTTGATAGTTTCACCATGCATGAGTATATGCCTTATACAAAGTCTATCCATTACTCTATCTATCTCATAATTGTGTGATTGGCAGCATTTATTCAAAGACTCGGGCAGAGAAAGGCCTTTCTGGAATCCTGTTCACTGAAGATGCCAGGGAAAGCATCTGAGACTTTCTGCGTGAAGTCATATGTTCTTTCATTGAGCCACAGCACCTCCTCATCTGTCTTTTCAATTAGTTGTAAACTATAGCCACACTTTAAAAAACAAAAAAAGTCTTCAGTCCTTTTTTTAGTTCCATGGTCCCATTTTCATTGTCTCTGCAGTCAGTTCTCCTATTTTACATCCTCCCCTGTGTTGTCACTCTTCTGCATCAACACATACCAACTTGATCAGTTTCTTTTGCATTCTGGCTTCAGAATTTTGTTGACTAACTGATACTCCGATAGAGGTACAAAACATGAAGCCCATCCAGAAGAGGTGAGTGGATCCGTACCTGACCCTGTACCTGATCCAGCCTGCCTGGATGTCTGTTGGCCCTCTGCTCTGCTTCTGAAAGGGCCTGGCTTATGCAGGCAAAGGGCCAGGTTGTTGGAGACCTCCGAGGCCCTTTACTGGGCTAACAGATGACCCTCAGATATATGCTGGAGCTTTATGGCCTTCCATGTCTATAGTGTTTCTCCTGGAGCAATTTGGTTTGGTCTTTCACTTTTGTTCCTCTAGAACCATTTAGACCATGTTGCAGTTATGTTGTCTGTACATGAAGCAGTCTGAAGACTCCAACCATTTCAGTCTTCCTTGTCTTGACTTGGGCCCAAGTTTTTCACGCAGGCTTCAAAACAGATAATCAAAAGAGCTCCCACCCTTTCAATCTGGTGATTGAATATTCTGGAGTTCGATGCCAATGCGTGATTTAAAATGCCCAGATAAGAGTGGATAGGCTTCTGTTGATGGGATGTTGATTCAACATTTGGTTTTCCTGGGCTGCAAAACCCTGTATGGAATGTTGGCTTTTTTTTCTGTTGCCTTTCCATTGTGTCCTTGCTGTGGTTACTGATTACAAAATGAAGAATTCACACTAAGTTCACTTGCTTGAAAGGATGCTTCAGTGAAATCTGTGTAGCTTCCAGTGTGCCTGGATTCAAGTTGTGAGTTTAGCCTTCCATTTCTGAACATCTTGGCTCATAGTATTTTGCTGAACAGTGAGTAAAGGTATTACTTCCCCCTTAATGCATATTTAAAATCTCCTTCTCTTACTTTAGCTGGGAATGCTGGATCCACACAGCACAGAGTTCTTTGATCAAGAAGAACGCTTTGCTGAAATCATTAAAGAATATGAGCTACAGTGTCGGGTAGGTGGCCTTTCCTTGGCATTATAAACAGCACAGTATGTACAAGTGTGGGGCAGCCCCAGAAGGGAAAGCCCAGGATACAGGTGGGGTGCAACCCTCACTCTGGACTTACGAAATGGAGACCTGGTGCTTCTCATTTCTTAATTAAATAGCTGTGGATTCTTCTGTGAGATCATGGTACCATGTAGTGATATTATTTCCAATTAGCAGCTAAAACTGAAAGGCCTTTCTCTTCTGACATTATGCTAAACCAATTTAAAAAGCTTAGCTATGATTTGCCATGAAGTCTTAACTGCCACACCATAGTTATGGCCCTTGCTCAGCTTCCAGATGCTGCTAAAGGCAAGAAATAAAAGCCCCTCTAAACCACGGCTTTTCTGCTGTATTTTTGGAAGCTCAAACTATGGTAAGGTTCTAAACCATACTTCATGCAAGCTGTATGTTATCATGTCTGAACTGAGCATTGAGCTCCTTTTCTCTCTCAGCGCTGGACCTTGTGGTCTTGATGTTATCACACATGTACCATTTATCTTATTTGGGGGGGGGCGGGTAACTTCCTATAAGATGCTCGTCCAGACAACACAAAGGAGCACAAAGCTGAGAAGTGTTAAGCCTTCTCAAGGTAGAAGCCCTTTGTAGGCCAGATATTCTGGAATGAAATGTGGGAGAGCCCAGAGGAGTACTGAGCTAACTCCACTTTTGAACATAAACTTGCAAAATGTACTCTAGAAAACAAGGTGCCTGCTTATGGGTGTCTGTTTCACAAGATCTTTCAATACGGAGTCCTTTGCTCCATGCTGTAGAAGGATTGGGATAAGCAACTGTGGAAGCCAAGACTGAGGAGAGCGTCTGAAGAAATTCAAATTCTAATGACTGAGAAACCCTATCATATAGCAAGGAGGGGGGTTTAGTTTCTGTACAGTAATTAAAAAGGGAGAAGAACCCTGTGTTCAAGTAGAACCTAAAAACCTGAATTATTTGCTTCAGCCTGAATTATCTGCTTCAAAAAAAGGAAAGCAGACTAGGAGCTGGGAGGCCCAAGTTTGAATCCACATTTGTGCCATGGAAGCTCACTGGGTTGCCTTGGGCCAGCCATTCTCTCTCAGCCTTACCTAACTTACAGGGTTGTTGTGAGGATAAAATGGAGGAGAATAAGGTAAGCTGCTTTGGAACCCCATTAAGGTGGAAAGGCGGGGTATAAATTATATATGTTGCTGTCATAGCCTAATACTCTTCTGAATATTTTTTGACTGTAAATGTCTATACACACACACACACACACACACACACACACACACACACACACACACGTTATTCTAAGGGAGACTGGGATGTGGCTGTAGTAATCTGCCCCCTAAATCCACATGCTGGGTTGGAAACACTCAATTTTGTTCAGTTTGGGTGGTTAAGGCAGGTTTGGGTTTGGTCAGTACATTCTGAGCTCTCTAGAGGAAAAGTGAATTTTATAAACTGCATATGATTGTCACTAGCGAATTCACTAAATATCCTGAACATATTGTAGTATGCTCCATTAGCTACAGATCCTTGGGTAGCTATGCAACTTTTCTGAACAAAGAAATAGGGAATTGTAACTATATATTTAAAAAACCCGTCAAATCTTAATGCAAAGCTCTGGTTTTGTTAAACCCAGGAATGGCAACCTGGCACATGTCATGATGATCATGTTAAATCTAGTTTCTGCTTGAGTAAAATCATAGCATTATAGTTGTCCAAAGAGAGCAGCTATTGGAGAGCAATTCTCTGGAGCTCTGAAAGGGAGATTCTCTAGTTGCACTTCAATTTTTATCACACATTCTGGTGCCAACAAAGTTCTTCTTGTTCTTTAAACTTCCAACATTGGCTGCTGCTACGTATTCATAGAGGGTGAAGGTGAGCGCTCCTGTGTTCCCAAGCATGCGTGGTTTGGATGTTCATAGTGACAAATGCTGTTCCCACTACTTGCATGGCATCTTGTTGTAGCTGGGGTGTTGACAAGCATTTTTGTTCCCTGAAATACTTGTGTCTGTCTGATGATATATCTGATGAGTTGTATATTACAACTCCTCCTTTATACGTTTTGTACTAGGTCTTGATGCTTAAGGCCCCTCACCAGTATTTTATACATCTGTAATGTTAGCAGATACATGCCTAGGAGCGGGTCTCTTTTTTAGCTTTTAGTCTCTTATTTCTGGGTTAGTCTCTTAAAGTCTCTTTTTTTCAGAATTAGTCTCTTTTCTCTCCTTTTTTGTGCCTTTCAGTGCTCAAGAAATTAAAATTGTAGAACAGGATTGTATGATGTGCTATTCTTCAGATGCAGTAAAGGTATGCCAGAGAACTCCCTATTGATACAAAAGAAGGTGTTCTTATTGATTAATGGAAAATATTGCAGGTGGAGTCAGACTGCCCAGCTTTGAAGGAAGAATTAATAGTTTTGGAGGATAGAATTTTAAAGAAAACTAATGTAGCTGGGGGGAAAATATCAAGAGTTGGTGGAAGTTATCAAGACTGCATTGAGAGGCGTTTTTCTGTGTCAGGATGGGCTTTGACTGAGGACAAGCCTTCCATTTGTGAACAAACATTGAATGCAATTTTGTTGATCAAAGATACACTGAAAACCTATGGAAATAAACCTGAACTGGTTCCCATGACATCAAAACATTGCTATGGGACAAAGTGCACATAAGCAATGCATAATGTCCTTAGAGGAATAAAAAAGATTGAAAGAGGAGGAAGAAAAAAAGAAAGAGGGATTCATTTAGCTAAAGAGATGGAAGAAAGGTTAAACAAGGAGAAGAGTCTAGGAAAAAATTGCTGAGATAGAAAGTAAGATATCGCTGACAAAAAAGGGCCATGAGGCAATTTCTGAACCATCGGATTGTCTGTTCAAAGAAGCCAATGAACTATTGAAGAGAGCAATACAGAAAGGAAATTTGCAGGAAGTCATTTCCTTCTGGTTTCAACCAGCTGTGCAAGTTCAGAGTCTCCAGCCCCCAGGGAAGATGGGAGTTACCTCCCATCTCCAAGCAAGGAGGCTACCATCAAGCTGGAGGAGAACTGGGGAGATGGGGGAGTGGAAGACAAGGAGGGATACAGCAGACAAGAAGACCAGGAAGTATTCACCAAAGAGGGCTGGACTGACAGAGCTTTGAGAACTGGAGACACTCCAGAGCCCCAAAGAAACAAGATATAGAGAAGAGGAAGAGAGAGAGAGCCCTGCAGAGACGAAGATGTGACCTCAGTGTCCTGGAGACAAGATCCCCCTGGGAAGAAAGGCGGAAACATACCTGGAGCAAGTTCTCAATGATTGGCAGGGGAGGGAAAGCCTAGGAATTGATTATTTAAGAGGAAGTCAAGGGAGAGCTGGGGAGGACGCGCCCGCTTGACTCTGCGTGCAGAGACCTGGAGGTCCAAACGGGAGAAAGCGGGAGACAGGGAAGAGGGGGACGAAGGTCAGGAATAACCTCCCCCCTTCCTTTGTCATGACTGAGGCTCATCCTGCAATTAGAATCCTCTGCGAATAATCGTCCTGGAGTGATTGTCCTCTTGGCACAACAAAACCCAGGTACTGACACCAGCCTGTTTTTGGTTGGGGATTATTGAAAAATACATATTTGTCATTTATCAGAATTTTTAGTGCGAAAACATGTGAACATCAAACATTTGAACCATATAGAGCACTTGGTGACTTGGTCTCTTTTCAGTCTCTTTTCCTGCCATTTTAGTCTCTCTTCTCTCTCTTTGGGGGGAAGTCTACCAGTCCTAGGTCTGCAGATGTCTCCAGCCTCTAACAGACTTCCAGCAACAGTTCTCCTGTCCCTTTCTTCCAGCCATCCTTTGTAGATCCAGTTGGCTCAGGTGCTTTAAATACTCAGCAGTACACTTTAACTTGAGTAAATAATTTATCCCACATGGTGCACCAGCTATGCTACAAAACTTCTTAGCATTTGATAAACTTGGCACATTGTACTTGTAATTATGGAGTATGGGAAAACTCTCTCAGGACCAGAAGTGGGCTGCAAGGAGTGTGGCTGGAAAAGGGGTAGTGAGATAGCATGCTGTTGCTTTTTTGTCTGTCTTTTCATGAAACACGATGATATTTGTAGGTTCAAAAGAAGTGAAGCAAGGAAGAGGTTTGGCTTACAGAACGCTATGTCAACCTCTCGTTGAGGCCTTCATAAATAAGACTGCTTCCTCTGGTACCATGTTCACCTACCTCCATATGGCAGCCTTCTTGTGTGTGCATGTTTTTTTCCCGGTTGCAATAAAACATGTTCTTGCATTCTAATCCTATACTGACGTTGTTAGTACTGTCTGTTTAGGAAACTTGCTTCCAAGTGAATGGTTGAGATCCAGAAGGCTGCACTGACTTAAATACATTTCTTTTCTTAGAGAGCAGGTCTTGAAAGTTACATGTACTTTATTCTCAGATTGCTCTTGGGTGGTTTAGGTCTTGAGTAACCTTCATCAGCCCTGGTCAGAGCACCCTCTGCATTATTTTGGGTGAATAGAGTATAAAAGAGCCCTACTGGATCAAGCCCAGTGGCCCATTGAGACCAGCATCCTGTTTCACACAGTGGCCAGCCAGTTGCTCTGGTGGATTAGCAAACGGGGCATAGAGGCCAAGGCCTTCCCCTGATGCTGAATTGAGCAGTGGGGTCTGACAAGGATAATTATTCATGGTGGTGCTATTTAATTTCTCCATACATTATCTGGATTTGGGGTAAACAGTGTAGTGAACAAACTTACAGATGGACACAAAGTTATTCTGGATAGTGACAACCAAGGCAGACTGTGAAGAGCTGAAGGAGTATCTCCATGTATTGGGAGAGTGGTAACAATGAGGCAAATAAAGTCCAATGCAAGTAATGTATTTGTTCCGTACTACTGGATGGGATGAACAATGGCTGCATCCGTTGCTGAAGTGAAATTGTTTGAATAGACTTCACTTCAGGTGCTGTCTGTCAAGTTCTTCCATGTGTTACAGAACTGTATCAGGCATTTTAGGCTATTCTGCAGAAGTCTGTTTGTGCTACGCCCAGAGAAACCTGAGAAGAGACACTTTTGCATTTGAGTTTTAAAGTACTTAAAGTTTTTGCTGTACTGATTGCAGGAGTTGCGTGACACTAATGATGAATTGCAAATGGAACTGGAAAAACTGCGTTCCCAACTTCAGGAGAGCGACAGGAATCATCTGGTCTGGCATAAAATGAAGGCCAACAAACCAGGAGCAATGCTTCTCCCTGACAATGTGAGAAGCAGAGTTACAGGTAGGTGACTGCAAGGCTTGCAAAAATTGCTTTTAAAAAAGAACAAAAACATTAATTTTTTTAACTAAAGAAACTAGGTGTATGATGTCTTTTTAGCCATTATGGGAAGGAACACAACCTCGTTTTTCATAGGCTTGCCAGCCCCCAGGTCTGGGCAGGGAATTCCCCAATTTCAAGGGCTTCTCCCCACAGCGGGCCAGCGGGGAGGACCCCGCTCCTAAACAGGGATGTTGCATGGGGACTCTCTAGTATTTGGGCAAACTCTATGGTTTGAGGGTGAAAAAACATAAGAGTTTCACCCAAATACCAGAGCATCCCTGACATGGTGTCACTTCTGGGTGAAGTCATCATGTCGGGGATGCTGGGCTATGTCCCCGCCTACCCCCGGACAGCCTCCCAAATCCCCCTGCTGGAGTGAAGAGGGGACCTGGCAACCCTAGTTTTTCAGGTGTGGGATTACCTAGAATCTCTGACTACCAGATGCTATGGCTAAAGGAATGTGTCTGTTCCCATCTCACCTGTATCTAGATCGCCATTGTCTGAGATGGGATTCTAGATTGTCTAGGCTAGTGTGATAGGATGTTCTGGCTAACTGATAAATGGTTTTATGTGAACATTAGGGCTGAGGATTATTTCTTTATTTGTGAAAGAATGAGCAAATTGTTTCTGTGCTTAAAACAGAGCCCCCAAACTGTAAACCACGGACATTATCACTGGGATTAAAAAACTTTGCTGCCGGCCTCCCACAGGGTGTTCAAATATGTCTGTGAGCCAGTGTAGCTAGAGAATGTTGGACAAGATCAGGGGAGGTCTGGATTCAAATCCTTGCTCAGCCATGAAGCCTATTGTATGACCTTGGGCCAGTCCCCCTCTCAGCCTAATCTACCTCATAGAGTGGTTGTGAAGATAAAACAGAGGAGGGGTAACCATGTACACCACCTTGAGGCCTCTATATGAAGTGTGGGACAGAATGTAAAAGGCCCTCCCGCTATCTCTTTCATGAGGTTTCATTTGTATTTATTACCCCAGAAACTGTTTGATATACATATCTGATGCTTCAGCCTGTTGCTTTGTTTCCTTTCTTTAGCTGTAAATAGAATGGGGTCCTTGGCAGTGTCTGAGAGTGTTCGTGGTGATATTCCATCATTTGTCATGTGACGCCTGCTGGCACTTGTGTTTCATGATCCCCAGTGTTGTACTCTTGCCACAAGAAATCCAACCATGGGCTGGAATTGCCTGTTGAGTGCTTCCCCATAATGTACCCCATCAAGTCCCGCATCACCTTGTGCCGAGCTGTGAACTGTCCTTGTTCAGAGTTATTGGATATGTACAGCACCCTTGGGTGCCTTGTGATACTTGGGGCCCAGGAGAGGACTTGTTATGTTGTTCTGCCACCAATGGTCCTTGCATCCGATCCTGTTACTTTGAGCCATAAGAATGAGCAGTGAGCCACTCAGGATGCAGTAAAGTCCTTTCTTTTTTGTTCTGCTGTTCTAAAGCAATAATTGAAGACTGTTAATAATCATTTTATTTTATTTTATTTTATTTTAAGACAATGTGGAAAGAGAAGATCAGCTTCTTGGAAATGAGCATGTGCCGGTCTCAGGCCCAAGTGGTAAGTGATGTAAATGCACTTCTGGGCACTTACGTGCATGTATTTGGGCTTGTTATAAAAAGGGTGGTTGTAAGTGATCTTCTAGGAGCCTTGGGGTACATTCAAGATCTAAGGATACTTTGTACAGGCCATTAGCTTCAGGATTCAATACCAATGCTGAAAAGCATTGGTGCCCAATAATCTGTCCTGCTCGTTCTTTATTATGACTGAAATGCTCACGTGGATACATTTTCTAATGTTTGCATTAAAGACATAACAATGTGGACAAGGCTAACTCCTGCCACCATGTGGAGTTTTTTTTTAATTGAGCAGTTTAGTGACCCTTTCAAGGAAAGACTTTGGGAAACAGTTGGGTTGGGCCTGCTTATACAGTCTAACTTCGTGTCTTAGCTGCTTTTTCATATTCAGACGTTATCTCTTGGTCTCATGCACAAAAGAAATAAATGAAAAAGTCTTTTTCAAGAGTCTTTTTATTTGTAGGTGTATCTGATACCTATTCAGTAAGTATAGAAATGGAGCTACTGGTAGAAGAACTGAAAGAACAGCATCAGGATCTGAAAATACAGCTGGAAACCAAGGTGAGTAAAGGGAGAGGTGTTTTGAAAGACTGACAGGTGCTGAAATGTTGTGATGGAATAATTGTGGGTGTTCGATGTGGCAGGAAACTTTGAAATTAGCATAAGATTCATAACATTCTGCTTGCAGAAATCTGATCTGCTTGCTCATACTGAGTTGGATCCAGACTAAGTTTTTGGTTAATAGAAGGCACTTCTGACCACAAGCAGAACAGCACATTCCTGCTCCCTTTCTCCCACTGTAGCCCATGGATCTCCTAAAAAATGCTGCTTCTGTGGGACAGGGGACCTCCAAGAATGGCATGGATGGTCAAAACCAGGGGTCTAAAGGTAGATGAAGGAATTAGCAGAAATCACACACCTCACCTTCTTTTAGCAGAAAACTTAGTTTGGATGTAGATTACTGTACTCCGTAGAAATATTCTTGAATGAATAGTCTAAATTATATTTGGAATGGATAATTATACCCAGATTTTCTCTCCAGTGGGGACCCAAAGCAGCTTAAGCCATGTTTCTTCCCACCTCCATTTGATCCTCATGTCAACTTCTTTTGAGTCAGGCTAGTCTGAGAGGGAGTGACTGGCCTAAAGACACCCAGCAAGCTTCTCTGGTAGAGTTGGGATTTGAATCTGGGTCTTCCAGATTTTTCTAGTCTGATGCTCAGACCAGTGCTCCACACTGTACCATTGTTATTCAGTGGGGATTACAGCCTTCATAGTCTTTCCACAGTAACTGTTTCTCTAACCCAGATCAATTTCTGAGTGTAAACCAAGTTAAGCCTTCACTGTGTATGGTATATGTGTAAAGTGTGACTGTGGTTTTGATGCATGGTGTCCGTGCAAATAACGGCAGCATGATAGACAGGTGGATAACTATGCTATCTCAGTTATGCATGATCAATATTTTAACTGTTTCAGGTCAACTATTATGAAAGGGAAATAGAGTTAATGAAAGTAAACTTTGAGAAGGAAAGGAAAGAGATTGAAGAGGGCTTCAAGATGGAGATTAGTGAACTGGAGGAACAGAAAAGCGATCTGGAAGAGCTGAATGTGAAACGCCAAGAAGTAATTGATGGCTTGAAAGAGCAACTACAGAAACTAGCACCAGTCCAAGAACTTGAGAAGAGGTTTGAGAAGGAGATGTTGGAAATGGAACAGTACTATGCCAAAGAAATTTCCAGTTTAGGACAGAGGCTGGCCCAAGAAACGAACCAATTGCAAGACGAAATGAAAAGGAAGCATGAGACTGAGATACATCTAATAAGGTTTGATGGCATTGTCTCTTTGGACTTCTAAATGTGTGTACATGCCAACACAATGGATAAATTGATTATTTGTACACATAATATTCACCTGCATTGTTCTATGGCTGAACCCTTGGTAGCTATGGAGGTATCTGATAGAATCATAGAGTTGGAAGGGACCTCCAGGGTCATCTAGTCCAGTGCAGGAAATTCACAAATACCTCCCCCCACGCCCCCAGTGGCCGCTGTTCCATGCCCAGAAGATGAAAGAACTTGGGTGGGAAAGACTCCTTCAGCTAATAGACCACATGACCATTGTGTGTTCAGTGTGGTTCTCTTTCCCATGCCCTAGATATACAGATTATGGGGGAGGTTTAGTGGCCTTTGATCCAAAAGCAGTCCCTGGTGTCGCTGCTTATTGTGGTTCTGGAATGATTGTTCACGTGCATGTAGTTGGAAGAGATCCTATTACCACATAGTCTACCCCCTACCCCTGCTCAGTGCAGTAGATCCAAAGCATTGTGTGCTTTCACACAATATCAAATCAGCCCCAGACGAGTTGTGAGGTAAAAAGAGCAGCTTTCTTAGCATGTAGTGTAGTGAAATCTGAACGGGCTATTGCAGCAACAGACCTAAAGTATGCCTATTTAAAGCATCTCATAGTCTCTTATATCATTAAAAGATGTTCTAAGGAAGTCAGGGATGTGTGGAGCCTGCCCCAAACCATTAAGATGCTGGCACAACTCTGAGCCAATGGAAGACTGGTGTGTTGAATAAGGCACTGATACAGAGGATGATCAAGTAGCCTTTGAATTCAGGCAGAGATTTGGTGAAGAGGTAATGGATACTGGACTTGATAGATATACAGGGTATTTCTTCATGCTGTGAATATACCATGAATTGGATCTTACAGTTGCACTGGAAGAGGTGAATCTTCTCTTTCCTCCAATGCCCATGTGCAAAGTCTGAGAAGGAATTGCTGGGGACTGAGCCAGTGAGCATGTAGGCAAGGGGCTGCAGTGAAGAGGGTAACTAGGACAAAATCACCTTCACTCTTGCTTGATGGAGGAAGCATGGTGGTGCCGGCTTTCCAGTAGTCCAAGAGGGAGGTGGTAGTGGTTTTGTTTATTGCTTCCTTTGCTCGAGGCCTGATGGCATTTCTGCCTGGTCCTTTCTGTTTTAGTCCAGTTGTGTCATTAAGAATAGCACTATCATACTTATCCCCAGCTCTTTCCCAGTAGCTGATCGAGTGCTATCTGCTCTGGAGGTTCTATCTCCCAACACTTCTTCATTGTGGATTGCCTCATCGTAGGGTTTTCAAGGTAAGAGTTGTTCAGAAGTGGTATACCATTGCCACCTTCTGTGCAGTACTAACTAGTGTTAGCTGTAGGGTCACAGCTGTTGTCTATGAAAGATCCTCTGCCAGTGTTGCCTTCCACTACTGCTGCTGTCCAATAGCTACCCTTCAAGGATTCTTCTGCCCCGATCACCACTGGAACTGTCCATTCTTCTCTGCTGATGCAGCCACTGATCCCTGAAGAGGTGTCTGGTGTCTCAGCGGTGAAGATTCCACCTTGAGTAACTCTGCTAGGAGTTTACACACCTTACAGTATTGCTTTCAGCTTTGCTGACACACACAAACCCCCTCACCATGTTAAGCTGTGCGTCCAAGAGGGGGTGTGCTAGAGAGGTTAAAACCTGACTGTAAATCAGATGACTAAATGATAAAATGTGCACACTGGAGCTACCAATAGTTTAAAACAGTAGCACAGAAATTCTATGAAGCTCTAGAAAAGGTGAGGTTCAGAATGCAGTTGCTTTCTTATATGTACATTCTCTCCCTTACTTTGCCGTACAATACAATAAAATATTGTACAATAAATTACTGGAGGCTGATATGTGGACTGCAGTTTTTCAGTCGCCTACTCCTAGCTCAGTGCTGCAATAATTAAAGCCAATCAATATGCTGTGCAACCTGTGCAAAAAAAGACAATGTAGTGTAGGGATGCTGTAAGAAAGGGTAGGATGACCTTATTAAAGATGCAGTCTCCATGATCTAAGATTGCATTTTTGAACTGTACAGACTACTGATCTCAGCAAAGCCAGCAGAATTTGGTGTGCCATGGACCAAGGTAATTTAAAAAGCAGTAAACTTTGTGAGTACTTACAATATTTACTCAAAAAGGAAGACAATCCTGAATGTAAAATGATCCTCCTTTAAAAAAAAGTTACACACAAAGCCTTCTTTTAATTATTGAGCATAACTGTAACTTATATGTGAATTTAATTTATGTTTTTAAATCCTCAGACACAAATATATTTGGGAGAGGGAGTACCTTATACCCCCTTTTGCTTCTCATATGTGAATTTACGATGACCCCCTCACTGCTTTTGATGGCATACCCAGCAAAAAACATAGTCTTGCATTTGAGTAAATACTGTAACTGGGCTGAAGATAAGTGCGATAACCAAAAATGAGAATGTTTTGAGTGCCAGTCCAGCAAAGAGGGAGAGCCCTGAAAGGTTCAGACGACCAGCATCTGTCCAAGAAGTTCAAACATACGGAGGCTGTGTCTTTACAGCACCAAGAGGAGAACATCCAGGGTCAAATGAAGCTGATGCCACAGGAAGTAGAACAGCAGAAGCAGAGCTAGAAAAGATAAAGAATAAGACAAGTGTGAAGTCTGTCCAGCAAGAAGCTGGCAGATGCACCAGAAAAGAAAGCCAAAGAGAGCAGTGGGTCTGACTTCAAAGGTGTAGACCTAATGAGAATAAATCCCACACCCATGTGACTTTCAAGTAAAAATACAGAGTTGAAATTGGTCAAGCTGACCCAGCACTTAGCTACTTTTACTCCTTTCTGCTGCTTATAACTTAGTGAACTGATAAGCAAATACAGGCAGATAGCAGGCTTCAGCTCCTGTAACTGAACTTTGTCTTCAGGTCATAATCCTGTGACTTAGTGTTCTTAATGTTTCCTATGCTGTGTCCTAGTGTTGCCGTGAAAACCATACTGGGCTTCTGGATTAGTTGCAACAGTATGCCATTTCAGAGATAATGTTCTTTAATGATAAGTCACAAGTCTGATTTTAATAAAAAATACATCTCTTATAAAGCATTTGACTACAGTTAAATACCAACTTTTGCAACAGGCTTCTTCACATGGTATGTTTTACAGTATAGATCAGGGGTGTCAAACATGCGGCCCGGGGGCCGGATCAGGCCCCCAGAGGCCTTCTATCAGGCCCCCAGTGGATCTGGCTGTCTTCTGCTTCTTCTTTCACTTCTGCTACTGCTGCGTCATCGTAGGTTTGCAGCTTACAAATACACACCTGAACAGCATACTCAAGATTGCAACAGCACAGACATTTTGATGCAATGATTCAGAGCAAGAGGTGTCAGTTATCAGACACTGTTAAATCAACAAAATATTACAAGAGTGCGAATGTTTTAAGCATGTTTTTATTTTAAGTTTTTTTTAAAAAACCTTTGTATTTCTGTCCTTTATAAAGTTTATATCTCCGCTCCCGGCATTACATTTTATGACACTCATGGCCTGGCCCACACATGGTCTCATTTATGTCAGAAATGAGTTCGACACCCCTGGTATAGATTATCATTCTTCCCAAAGACAGAAAGTTCTTCATAGAGTTTGATTGACTGAGCAAAGCTCAAATTTCTGAACGTCTGAATATGTGTTTGAGAGCATGTAACTGATGCCCTTTATGTTAGGGAATGCTTCAGGTGCACAACTGCATGAAGGCATTCTCTGCTGCAGAAGAGAGTGGGCATCTTTGCTCACATGGGGCTTATTTGGCCTTCTGGGTTAAACTAAGTATTACCATGAAAACTTTTCCCATTTTCCAACTTGTTGAAAAGAGTATAGCCGGAAGAGGCTGTAGACTTCATTTGCAGTCTGAACATTGTGGGCAAATGGTAAGAGTGTGCTGCTTATGCACTTGTGGGAAACCCGAAATAGAATCACAGTCTGCAAGTTAAAATCCGTTGATCCAAAATACCCTGTTTGTACTTGAAAGGGTGATTGTGCATGGAGGGTAAAGGCATACCAGGAGCAGCTTCTTCAAAAGCGTTATGCACAGTAATAAGATTTAATTTAAAAATAAATCTGTAGTGAACTACTGTTTGCTTTTAGCCAGGCTGGTTGACACAACTGGCTGTTTACAGACATTGTGTTTCAAAGGAGGTTCTGCAGCTCTTCTAGCTGTTGGCTGAGGATGGCTGGAAATCTGCCATTCTGATCCTTCTCTACACCCTCAAACTCACTCTTTTAATGTTCTGTTCTGCAATACAGAATTGAGCTCCACAGGGTGTTAGAAGACAATGGTCTCCTAAAGAACAAACTGGGAAGACTTCAGCAACAAGTAGAGGATGCTCACGAGGCAAATAAAAAGCACCGGTAGGTTGGGAATCTGGTGGGAGTTTGTTTTTTTTGGAGGCTTGCAGAGGGGGAGTCCCTTCTGCTTGGTGGTGGAAGGCACACAGCTGACTTACAGTGATCTCATAGGGTTTTCAAGGCAAGAGACGTTCAGAGGTGGTTTGCCATTGCCTACCTCTACGTCACAACCCTGGTGTTCCTTGGAGGTCTCCCATCCAAATACTAACCAGGGCCAACCCCGCTTAGCTTCCAAGATCTGACGAGATGTTATTTAACATCTATATGTGCCTCTTCATCCAACTGATATGGAGCTTTGGGCTGGGATGTCACTAGTATGCTGATGACTCCCAGCTGTATCTGTTGATGAACAGCTGGCTGAATGCTGCCCCAGACAATCTGTCCAGGGTCTAGAGACTGTGATTGGTTGGTTAAAGCAGAGCTGGCTGAAACTAAATCTATCAAAGATGGACGTTCTGTGGCTGAGCCAGGATGCCAACTTCCAGCCCTTGACGAATGAACTGTTAACACCAAGGCCACTTGTGAAGAGCTTGCGAGTGCTTCTGGATGCCTCTAGTTTGGTGTAGTGGTTAAGACCAGGGGACTCTAATCTGGGAGAACCGAGTTTGAGTCCCCACTCCTCCTCATGCAGCTGCTGGTGTGACCTTGGTTCAATTACAAGGTCTTCCAGAGCTGTTCTCTCACAAGCAGTCCTCGACAGAGCTCTCTCAGCTCCACCTACCTCTCACAGGGTGTCTGTTGTGGGGAGGGGTAGAGAAAGGAGATTTTAAGCTGCTCTGAGACTCCTTCAGGTAGTGAAGGGTGCGGTATAAATCCAGTCTTCTCCTCCTCTTAATGGAGGCCCAGATCACAAACACTGGCATACTGGCATTTTCCCATCTGTGCCAGGTCTGGCAATTGTTTCCCTTCACGTCTTGCCCCGACTTAGCCACAGTGGTCCATGCAGTGGTCACCTCCAGACTAGACTACTATAATTCCCTCTACACAGGGCTACCCTTGAGACTGACCTGGAAACTCCAACTGGATCAGAATGCAGAGCCATGGGTGCTCACCAGCGCGCCATCCAGAGCCCACATGCATCCAGTGTTCTGCCAGCTGCACTGGTTCAAAGTTGAATACTGGATCAGGTTCAAGGTTCTGGTTTTAACCTTTGAAGCCCTACATGGTCTGGGATCAACATACCTTAGGGACCATCTCTCCTGGGATGTCTTCTGGGGGTTCCTGGCCCCAAAAGCGTTGGTCTTGCCTCAACCCAGGCCAGAGCCCCGGCCTGGTGGAACGCCCTTCCAGGTGACATCTGGGCCCTGCAAAATGATCCTATTCCATAGAGCCTATAAAACAGAAATGTTCTGCCAGGCATATGGTTGAGGCAGCAAATTTTCCATCCAAACTGGCCTCCCCCAGCCCCCCCCCCCCCTTATGTCGTTGTGCCGGCTTCCACTGGCACACAGGTGGCATAATCTCACTTGTCTTGGACAATTTATGCTATTAGTGCCTTAAAGTCACAATCTGATTTTATTTTATTCTTGCTGTACAGTTATGTTAATCTGTTTTTAACAACTAATTTATTATTGTTTTTAACTTGCTACCCTCCCTGAGCCTTGCTGTGCAGGGGAGGGCAAGCTAAAAGTCTTAATAAAATAAATAAAATAGCCTGGGCTACCAGGTCAGGGCACCTTCTGCTTAAGGGAAGGAATCTAGGACTAAAAGTTTGCCAGCAAAAGAGGCAATTAGTGGAATAAAATGATCATTAGACAGCAAATGCAAGGGACAGAAATGTAGTACAGCAAGATCTCAGAACATGGGGCTACATCAACGCAACATTTTGTGTGAATGTGCATGATGCTATGGCACAGCTTGTAGGATTCTCAGTTACGCATAAGTGGTGCACATATACAATGCAGACATTGTCAGTTCCTTATACAGGCGTCATTTTGTACATGAACATAGCAGTTAAAAGCAGAGGCCATATAACCACCTTTGTTTTCAACAGTTGCACTTTTGCTGATATTTCAAAGACTACCTTTTCAAATCACTTTACAACTGGGAACAATTACAGCTGGCTTCTGAAGATACATTTCTTTCGACAGCCATTTGCACTGACGTTGACAACAGTCAGGAAGGGCAAAAGTCCCATTTAGTTGTGTTTTTCCTACACAGGGACAGGCATGTGTGGTTTCCCCATTGCTGCAGCAGCTGCAAAAAGAGCAGCAGGGCTTCCCTGTGGCAGGTTTCCCCACCCCGTGTTCCCATAGCCACTGAATATCAATTTTAAAAATTGGTGACTGAATCATAGTATTCGGAACAAAATCTATAAAAGGTTCTCTAAATTTCCCTCTTTAGTTTTTTAACAGTCACTTTTGTTTCAGAGATCTGCCTTTAAAACAACAAAACAAACAGCCCCCTAGTGTCACAGGATGTGCCACATGGCTGGGAAAATCCAGACTTTCCCATCCAAATGACAGCCACCCCACTTTACTGCGATGTTTCTCATGACTTCTCAGCAAAGCATTGACTTCAGTGGGTCTTAGTGGTGACTAAGTTTAGCTTGATTGATTGGGGCTAATGACTTTAGGATTCAGTACAGTTTTTTGTCTCATCTCCTTCATTCAAAAGAGCAAATGGATTTATACTAACAACCCTCTGCTGTGTTTGCTGATAACTAATCTTGCTGAGCTCCTAGCTGTTTCTGTAGTGGATTTTCTGACTGTTTGTGTTCTAGAACATTCTAAGACCAAGATTTGCTCTTCCAGGTGAGAGGAGTACTTTGTCACAATGATGTCCAAAACCAAAGGAGTCTAAGGTTTAACACAGCCCTTCTAACACAGCTTATCTCTATAAAGAAGTATGTTTTAAAATAAAATGTTCTTAGACTTCTTATTGTAAAAATGTAAAGTGTGTGTTTTTTTTTAACTTCCTCAGTAAACACATTGATGAACTGAAGATAGAAAAAGAGAAGGCCAGGAGTGAAACGGAAGAATTAAATCAGTTGGTAAACATTTTTAAAGTAATTAGAATACAGTTAGATTTTCTTTTCCTTACATACGGCCTAACTAAATGAGCCTGTGAATGCAGGTTGTAGGGTTGCCAGGTCCCCTCATTGCATTGGTAGGGGGATATAGGTGTTCCAGGGGGTGGGCTAGGATGCCCCAAGCCCTGTCCCCAAGCCCCACCTCCAATCCCCACCCCCAAGAGTGACCACCCACCCGGCCACCCCTCTCCCTCCCCTCCTGGCCAATTTAAAGGGCTTCAGCTAATCAGCGGGGACCATGTGGCCCGCCAACCAGCTGGATGGCCCTTTAAATGTAACAGGAGGGAGGGAGAGGGGCTTTAAAGGGTCTTTTTGCGAGTCCAGCATGCAGTCAGCGGCCACTGGGGTAGAGTTCAGCTCTCTTTTCCTCCTTCTCACACCAGCTACTTTCCAACCAGAATATGGGAAATATGGTTCAGAAACCCTGGAAGGGATGTGGGTGAGAAGAATTATAGGGAGTACTGGTGGGTGGGGAAAAATCAACCCTCTCCACCAGTGTTCCCTCTAAGCTGAGTTAGTGTGAGCTAGCTCACAGTTTTTTAGCCTCCAGCTCACACATTTTTGTCTTAGCTCAGGAAGGATGGCTCCAGAGCAGACTAATTGATGCAGGAGCCAAATTGCATGCTCACAACTTTAATGCCAGTAGCTCACAAGGTAGAATTTTTGCTCACAAGACTCCACAGCTTAGAGGGAGCATTGCAAGCTGTTGTGCCGCTAATTGCAGATTTCCCACATTGCTTTGCAGTTAATCAGCATTGTACTAGCCTTTCATGCCTAGATATATCAACAAATATTTATTTTCTGTGCTAGCCAAACACACACAAATAGGTAGACAAGCTTCTGCAGTGCTTGCTGATAGCATGGCTCTAAGTGGTTTGTTGTTTTGCAGTTGAATGGAGGTCTCTAATACCAGAATCATGGCCTACCACGGCAGGTGTCTTCCTACATCTTAGGGCTTGTTTAGAGACTTCATCTGCATTTGAACTTGCCCTCCGAAAAGTAGGTTGTTCTGAAAAACACCACTAATTTTTAAAAACTAGACACTTCAAAAATATTTCCCATCTAGAAAAGGGATTTCCTTTCCTTCCTGTCTCTTCCAGTGAGAATGTTCTCTGTCAATGTGTCACTGGAAGGGGAGTGTAGGTGGAGGAAGCCTTTGGTCCATGGTCCTTTGGGATATGGACAACCTTGATGTGTGGTTAAGCTTTATTGTGTTGCCCTCTTCCACACAAGGCATAAAATGTTGTGGTTTTTTGGTGATGAACACAGCAATTCTGAACATCTGCACCTTCTGTCTTTAGAACAAGCAGTACAAAGAAGAGATCTCCCAGTTAAATGCCAGGACGGGTCAGCTGAGCCACGAACTCTCTGAACTAAGCAGCAATAGTAAGGCTAATCAGAGTACAATCCGTTTACTGAACCAGAGGTTTGCTGAGCTGGAGAGTGAAAAAGCACATGAAGCTGCAGTTGCCAAGCAACTTCAAGAGGCCTCTGCTGAATTGACAAGGGAGCATCTCCAGAAACAGTTGGCATGGCAGGGAGAGAAGGCCCTCCTGGAACAAGAGCTAAAGGTCTCTAGAGAAAAGGTAAGGCTGATCTAAACAGGAAGCTCACCATGTTAGGAATGGCATGACACTTCAGTTACCGTGATGTCTCACGGCAGAAAGATGGCTGCACACAAGTCAAATCTAGGTAACACTTTGTGTGTTATTTCTAATGCCCAGAATGTGGATTAAGGGCTGTAGTGCCTTTAATAACCATGGGAATGGTAAATCAGGCTCTTGTAATCTTAGATGATTGCCATGTTTGGGAAAGGAGGGAGCCGTTTACTTTCTGGGATGTGATGGGTGGTGATGGCAGAACAATTTTATATTCACTTCACTCCTGTACCTAAGTTGGTAGGAGCTTATGTGTTTGTGGAGATGTCAGCATCCCAGAAAGTTGGAAGCCATTGGGGGGGGGAGCAATGGACACAGGGAGGGGGACAGACGACAACACTGAAATATATGCAGTACTTTCCTATCAAAAGAAACTTTTTAACAACATGAGAATTTAAAAGAACAGGTTTTTATTTTCTGTATGAAAAACTGCAAGGATACCCAAAACTTAAGAGTTGCATACTGGGGCATCCTGTGCTGCCTTAGCACATACATTTTTTATTTTTCCGCTTGAGATTCAGGAAAAGTAAAAGATGAATGTAGAAAACAAATACTGTTGTAAGCATGTTTGGATACTGAACTCTTTACTATTACTATTACTATTTACTATTACTATTAATATTACTATTAAACACACTGTTTTATGGAATTGTGCCTTTTTTGTACATTGCCCAGAACCCAGCGTAAGCTGGGATAGGGCGATTAATTATTATTATTATTAGTAGTAGTAGTAGCAGCGGCAGCAGCATATTAATTGTGGCCAAAATCAGTTACATTTTTAAAGAAATGCTGAAGATATTGTGTATCTATAGTAAGTTTTTTTCATTGCTCCCCCAAATTTTTCAGTTTTTCTGATTCTTTATGCTATACATTTTGAAAAACCTTACCTTGAAAGAGGAAATATTTAATTGGAGTTTCTTTTCAGTGTTCCCCCAAATTTCCAATTTTTTTCTCAGAAAAATGGAAAAAAGACCTGAGGGGAAAAAAAGGTGACCCTTTTTTGGGGGGGGGCTCACATCTGTGTGTGTGTCTGAGGGTGGAGGAGGAGATAATAGCATTGGTCTCAGTAGGAACCTGCTAACAATCAGTTATTGATTACTTCCATGGGGTTTCCTCTTAGCCCTTTTTGTTTGACACCTTATTAGACTGTCAGCTCTCTGGGCATTTCCCCCCCTGGGCTGTGTGTCCTAGAACCCTGCTAATGCTAGCTATTTTATGACAGTGATAAAAGAGTTGTGCAGTTTGGGCAGTGCAGGATTGTGCCTGTAAATGTCACAGAATAAGAGGGCTGGTGCTTGCCAAATGAGTATTTGTTAAACTTCCTGTGTAAAGAATTTGGGCTTCATGTTGGACATAATGGAGGTTTGGGTGGGAGGAATGCAGCCATTGCGCTGGCTAGGCGGGATACAAGTCCAAATAAATAAATAAATTGTAAAATTGTCACCAACATGGCTTGGTTTGAAGGACACAGTACTGAAGGGTATTGCTTCCTCCTCCTCCCACCCTTTTCAAAAGGCCAGCCAATCTCAGGAACTGGAGGCTGAGCTGGAGCGTTTGACCCAGGAATGTCGGATGCTGCGACTGACAAAGGCACAGATGAGTGAGGAGTTGGAAGAATGCCGGGATCAGGTAGGCGGGCAGTGCTGGTGGTGTGGAATCTGACAGTCCTTCAGCTCATTGTGACCACCTTGGCCTGTGAATTTAATACCTTGGCATTACTAAGAGATAACAGCAGGGAAATTAGGACAGCAAGAACCTTCTTTCATAGTCAAAGAAATGCCTAAACTATGTGTGATATTTAATAGAAGGTCGTTACTGTAGGGAAGGAGGTGTGGAGGTGGACAGCCGTGTTGGTACCTGCAGCTTTAAATAGCAACAATGTAGAACTAGAATGAATTCTTCAGCGGTAGTTTTGCACACTAATAGCATGCACCACATACTAGGGGCTTTTATTATTGCCAATCATACCCTAATTATTCAGTTAATTCCTTAACAAGCTAGCTGTGCTTTCTCTCAGCTTTGGCTGTCAGATTCCCTACCAGATGTGCTATTGGGATGAACATAATCTTTGTATTTCAAATGCATTTCATAATCCTGTTTGGAATATCTTAAATTTCTGTGAGTAGTTCCCCTGGCTACTTGCTAAGCTTTCTGTCATGTCTGCAGTATGCTGAGTGCTTCCCTTCCCCTGAACTCCCTCTTGCAAGTGGGTGATGCTTTTACAATGTAGTGATGCTTTTTCTCTTACAACGCAGCTGTTAGAGGCCAACACGAGCTTAAACCTGGCAGAGTCGCAGTATGTACAGGAGCTGCAGACATTAAAAAGCCAAGTAGAAAGTTCTGTGCCTAAAGCCTGCCTTGCTGAGTTGCAAAACATGCTGGCAGGAGAAAAGGAAATGGTCAGGCAGTTGCAAGGAGAGCTGAACTTCCAGGCAGAGCAGATGAGACGCCAATTGGCCACACATCAGGTAAGGAGGAGCTGTACCTGGTTTCCCCTAGTCCTAAATGGGGGTGTGGAACAGCAGGGTAGTTGAGTGTCTGTGCTGGATGGGTCAAATTGGATGTAGGTGGTTCCATGAATGAGCTCCTAAGCCAGTGGTGGTTCCCCACCCCCCTTTTCCTCTCTAAAAGGATTTGGATTTGGACTGCAGTGCAAGAGTGTGTGTGTGTGTGTGAGAGAGAGAGAAGCCTTTTCCTCACATGAATGGGTCTGCAGAGCTGGTTTTTTTTTTTTGCCAGAGTGTACAGTAAAATGGGGGTGTTGGTGTTGGAAGTCTCCATTGAATCCAAATGGGATCTATTTCCAATGAGGGTTTGTGAACGGCGTATGTAGAAGAATATGGATTGCTCTCCATATGTATTTCTAGGAGCAGAATGTGTTTTCAGGCATACTGGTGAAAAATACAGTTGGAGAAAATACAAGGAGTCTTTTAGTTCAGTAATCCTCTCCTCAGTCCTAGGATGAGTGTGAAGATCCTAGTAGACAGGTTCTATTTTACTTAAACACGCTTCACTGTGGTAAACCAAGAGACAAACATCTGTGGCTTGTATAAATTAAGCAGATCTATATATCGCGGTGGCCAAACTGTGGCTCAGGGACACAAAGGGCAGGCAGGCCTCCCCAATGGATCTTCCCTTCCCCAGCCAGTGTTCCCCCTCCCTGGGTAGGCTTGAGGTGGGGGGGGGCAGAGAAAGAAAGCAACTTTAAATGTGTTCTCAAAGGTGTCCCCCCCCCCCCGGCTTGGATAAGGCATTTGTCTCTTTAAATACCTTCGCCAAGCCAAGCCAGCCAGCAGGGGGTCTTGAAGTATGAATTTAAAATTGCTTTCTTTTCACCTCTCCCTCACTCCTCCCATCTACTTGCTCTCTTTCCACTTTCTTTCTTTCTACATTTCTTTCTTTCTCTCTGTCTTCCCTCCCTCCCCATCTAAAGTTAAATGTGTTCTCCAAGTCCCGCCCCACCGCCACACTGGCGTGGCTTGGAGAAGGCATGTCACTTTAAATCCCTTCTCCAAGCCAAGCCAGCTGGCGTGAGGTGTGTTGGAGAACACATTTAAAGTTGCTTTCTTTCCACCTCTTTTCCCCTCCCTCCCCCATCTATTTGCTTTCTTTCCCCCTTTCTTTCTCTTCCTTCTTCCCTGCCCCTCCCTCATCTATTTTTCTCTGTCTTTCTGTCTTTCTTTTTCTCTTCCTTCCTTCCTTCCCTTCCTTTTCTCTTCCCCCTCCCTCCCCCATCTATTTGCTTTCTTTCCCTCTTTCTTTCTCTTCCTTCTTCCCTGCCCCTCCCTCATCTATTTTTCTCTGTCTTTCTGTCTTTCTTTTTCTCTTCCTTCCTTCCTTCCCTTCCCCCTCCCTCCCCCATCTATTTGCTTTCTTTCCCCCTTTCTTTCTCTTCCTTCTTCCCTGCCCCTCCCTCATCTATTTTTTTCTGTCTTTCTGTCTTTCTTTTTCTCTTCCTTCCTTCCTTCCCTTCCTTTTCTCTTCCCCCTCCCTCCCCATCTATTTGCTTTCTTTCCCCCTTTCTTTTTTCCTTCCTTCCTTATCTTTTTGCATTCTTTGGGTTTTTTTCTTTCTTTCTACCTCTTTTATCTTCTTTCCACCTGTCTCTCTTTCTCTCTCAAATAAATATCATTATCTGTTTTTATCCCTTTGTATTTATTTTGGCAGTCTCATTTAATGTTAATAAAAAGCAAATTCGCGTATTTTTCAATAAAAATGTGAGCAATATTTGTTCATGTCTTGCAGCTCTCAAACATCTGGCGTTTATTCTGTGTGATTCTTACGTTAAATAAGTTTGGCCACCCCTGCTATATGTATTAGTAGAGCATAAGTTACCAGAAAAACCCTCTAACTTTTGATGCTGGTGACAGTTCTAATATATGATAAAAAGGTCCATGTTTTAACTAGTTACTGGAATGAAGATGCCACTCCTGGCAACTGGCTTCTTGATACGGTGATCAGAGCACATCCACGAACTTGTGTGTAATTTATTTATGTCTTTCTTCAAAAATAAGTTGATGGGACAAAGTGTGGTGTTCAGAATTGCATTCTGCTGAACCAACCCCAACCCCAACCCCCCCCCCCCCCCCCCAGATTTGGGAGCTACTAGGGCTTCTTGAAGTACATGCTGAATAGTAGATATGATGTTCCTGGTGCTCTGATTTCTTCCCTTTGCAGGAAGATCATGCAAAATCCTGTAGATTAATGGAGGAAAAGATGGAGGAGCTGGAGATGACCATGAAGAATGCACAAATAATGCTTCAGGAAAAAGCATCCCATCTCAAGGATCAGGTTAGTGCAAGGGGTATGTGCATTAACACCTGTAACATAATGTAACCTTTTATCCTGGTCACATCACAGAGGTTTGCCAGCAGCCAGATCCACTTCAGTCACTCCAGGTGGGCACTCTGGGATTTTTCTCAGCTTGCAATATCGGCCCTAACATGCTAGGAACGAAGTATTGTACAGAGGGGGTAACTCAGGTCTGGTGTAAACATGGCACTGGCTGAAGCAAAAGCCCCTTTCTGTGGGACTTTGTATTCACATGGCTGCTGGGTTAAACTAGGAAAGCACTTTTGCATCTGTCATGTTTGCATAATGCTTGCCTTAATTCTGGCAGCTGTAGCTAAGTAGGCATGGTAGCAACCGATTCCACACACTCCAGGTAATTAAAGGGCTAAACTGATTAAAATTTTAGGAGTAAAGCCCTTGTTTACATACAAAGGATGTACAGTGAAAATAAAATCTACTTTAGTGCTGATCTCAGCTTACTACATTGGTGTTGTCATGTCTGTGTTTAAACTAGTTAAAAAATTACAACCTTCTGCCTTTCCTTAATTTTCCCCCCAGCTAGCCGTATTCAGTTTTATAGCAGTGTTGCATAACATTATATTTAGGGGTGGGGGTTTAAAACGCCTCCCCAGATTCAGCTTTACTCTATGCTAAAGCAGGGTTTGATTCCTTTCAGGAGCAATTCCTGTCACCTTCTGGTTCTGACCATGGGGAGAAACAATGCATGTTGACAGACCAACAATTTACTTTAAATCTGGGGAAAGGAGTAGCAACTCTCTTCTTTCCCATATCCTATAACTGCAGTTGTAGATGTTATTGTGCTTGACTGAGGGAGAGAAGGCCCAGTGGAGAATGGCTGGTGGGGGGGGGGGGGCAGAGCAATGCTGTATTTTTAAAGTAGAGACTGCTGGATTATTCTGTATAGCATAGTGTGTCATGAGCAGAAAACACCAAGCACCAAAAGACCCTCATCTGCAAGAGGGATGTATATATGATTGCTCAAGTCAGTAGTGAAAGGGTGCCATTATCTGACTGTTTGGGGATCAGTGACTCAGTGGTCACTAAAGGAGGTCTTTTCCTTGTACCTTCCAGCTTGAAAAAAACGCTAAGTCTAATTTAATGCTGAAAGACCTCTATGTGGAAAATGCCCAGCTGATGAAAGCTTTACAGGTTTTGGAGCAGAGGCAGAAGAGCACAGAAAGGAAGAACTTCATCCTGGAGGAAAAAATCTCATCCCTGAACGAAATAATTAGAGAAATCACTCTGGCATCACAATGAATGAAGGAATCTGCGCTTCAGTTCTGTTTGTTTAAATTGGAAAGGACAATCAATAGAAGAGAGACGACTTCATCCCATGGCCAACTTTGTTATGTATTTCAAACCTTGCCAAAATGAATTATATACTGGAGTCATTCACAGGTCTGAAAGTCCACGCCATGTGTGTAATTTCATTTTTTCCTAGAACTAGATCTGGAATGCCCCTACACCAGAAGGCACAGTAAATATTCTCAGGGAGAAGTTAAAAGATGGAGATGCCCTCCAAACACTGCTGGTGGCAATAAAGTGCATATTCCCCCATTTTTTCCAATGGAAAAGCTAAAACTTTTAGTGCCTCTTGGATGAAGTCCCAGAAGCATACTTTTTGGCCCCAGTTCTGTCTCAGGACTGCATATTTATTGAGATGGCAACATTTTTGCCTCTCCTCCTTCCTTACTTGTCTATACACTGGTTTGTATTATATGTACAGTTTTCTACAAATATATAATCACCTCTTTAATCACATCCTATATTGTTTGGGCAGATATGCTATGAAAGGGAAAGAACCTGCTGTACTTGTTTTCTTTTGGGTAAAGCCTGACATTTTAAAATTAAATTCTATTTATATTGCTTACTCGCTCGATTTAATTTGTGTATGAATGGCTGGATTGAACATCTATTTATTTTATGGTGATGGCAAAAATTTAATTACTGTGCATATGGCAGGGGAAGATGGCCAGGACAAAACACTGCATTTTAAAAAGGCAAAAAAATTACCATTCCTTCATTTTATGTACAGCTGATAAAGATAAACTATTATAGGAAAAAAATGCAGGAAAACTTTTTGCTCTTTTAAATTATCTCCCCCTCTTATGTATCTTAATGTATAGAAGGGATTTAGAAGAGAGCAATTGGCTTGACCATCGACCTGGTGCTATGGATAGCTGAGTCCTGTTTGCACAGTTTGTTCCACTCTCCAGTGCTCCTGAGGCCAGAAATCTTGTCACATAATCTAATCCCCTCTAGATGGACAGGCATTTACTAATTTAGGGTTATTCTGACTTGAATATTGTATTCTCACTCTTTGAAGTTTGTATGCAAGTTTGGAAATATTTCATTTCCTTACAAAATACCGCCTGTACTTCCAAACAAACTGAGGGTCATTGCTGACAATTTGCTTTACATGATAGGTCTGGTTAGTGTAGGTAAAAATGTGTTTGCTGTGCATCTCAGATTCAACCCTGTACTAGGATATGCTTTGATGGTTCAATTTTGTGAAGCATTAGTCTCCACCTTTGTAATAAGACCCATGCTTCTACTATAGAATCACACACATCCTATTACCCAGCCCTACCACTTTACAGATGAGCTACCGCAATGGGTCATATAGGACAATCAAGAAGGGACATGAAGAAGGGACATGACTAAGATTCAGTCTCTATGGGAATGTATTTATTTATTGAGATTTGTATCCTGCCTAGCCAGAGTAAGCCTATACCTAACCAACACATTGGCCAACCAACCAACATCAAATATGCCTAACCAACATATTGGCCAAGAACTCTGGGGTGAAAGGTGGTTTGTTTAGGCTCTCTGTTGCTTAAGCAGCAATACATATCTTTAGTTAAACAATCAGCTGTGGACTTGGTGTCATAGATCACTTACACACAGGTGGTTTCCTCCAGCTTGTTTACTTCATTTACACCCTGCATTTTTGCTATAGGGGACTCAAAGCAGCTTACAGTGTTGTCCTTTGTTTTATCTCAACAGATTCGAGAGGTAGGTCAGGCTGACCATGTGTGACTGGTTAAGGGTCACCCAGCAAGCTTCCATGGCAGGGTGGGTCTCCCAGATCCTATCTAACCCTCTAAACACTACACACACTGGTGCTGGTTTATGGTTACATAGTGATGTGTGTGTGATTTTCCTTCACTCCCTGCATCTTTTTGTAGATGTAATTCTTTCCTCTACCCAGCTGCAATTCAGCACAGTAGAGGGGAAAACAGAGAGAAAAAATACAAGTGTATCTGAAATGAAGAGAAATGAAAAATGAGGTTTGGATTCTGAGCTCCTGGCCCATTTGGTGCGGTGACATTTATTTGCCTTCCTTGGTGATGAGGAGCTAGTTGTGATGGGCCCTCTTGGACAGCAACTAGGACCTTGGAGGACCCATTTCTAATTTTTGAAATTAGTTCGGATAGTATTGGGAAGCAGATTTTCCCCCCCTTTCTACACAGCATCAGAGTACTTCCAAGCACCTCCAGGATTTGTCCTGCCTTTCTGTTTTATTGTATTGTTTTGGAAAAGACCTTTTGGAAAAGAGTGGCATCCCTGCAGTTGGAAAGTTCAAATTCCCTACATCACTAACAACTGGCTGCAGTATCAGCCACAGATGCTTGCATGATTGGAATCCAAAGTAAAAGTATAAGGAGACTTGTATTAGTACGGCATAGACGAATCTTCCTGGAAATTATGCCTGCACATCCCAGAAGCTTTTAAAAGCATACTGTGCACGTAACAGGAACCCTAGGATAGGGATGGGCATGATCTGGGAAAATGCAGTTCAGTTCATAGTGTGCCCAGTTCACAAACCACAAACTTTAAAATGCTAAACAAACTGGTTTGGTTTGTGGCATGATAGAAGGACCCCCGTGACATGCTAGAGACACCAAACTCACAGGGGATCTCCAGATGACTTTCCTCTACCTGCCCAAATTTGGTGATTGCTGGATTTACGGGATCTGAGTTATGGCCCCCCCAAATAAAGTGCCCCCATCCTCCATAATTTCCAATGGAGAAAAAAACACAGCAAAAAACACATCCCTACCCTAGGACCTCCTGCTTCTCTGATAATGGAAGAACTAATATTACCATGTTTTGATTTCCTTGTAAGTAGTAGTGAAAATTGAAAAAGATCTACAACTATATGTGTATACACTTATAAAAATTATATACATTTATTTCTTTAAAAATCAGCATTTTGATGCTAATTCTGATTAGTTACATTGTGATGCTAATTCTGAAAGTTACATTGTGGGACCACAGGTTTAGCAGCTCATAATCCATGTTTCTCTATTGAATCCTATAACAAAAGCTTTTAATCATATTTTAAACACAGGTGATATACCACATTCTTGGAAACAAGCAATCACTGTAGTTCTACCAAAACCTGGCAAAGATCCTTTGCTGCCTCAATCATATCGCCCAATTTCCCTTCTTAATCAGGATTTTAAAATATTCACCTCTATCTTAGTCAAACGTATTAATTCCTTCATTCCACGCTACATACATAGCAACCAGGCAGGGTTCATACCTCACAGAGACCTAGCAGACAACACGATAAAAACGCTTAACATAATACACCACTGTAAAAAGCAAAGAGTTCCAATAGCACTTTTATCACTGGATGTAGAAAAGGTGTTTGATTCCGTCTCTTTCCATTATTTATTCTCAGTTCTACAAAGAATGAATTTTGGCCCTAAATTTATTCGAACCATTCAGAACCTTTATAATAATCCAACAACAACCATCAAAGCCAATGGCTGCAGATCTAAAGCTCTTGAGCTGGGTAGGGGCACAAGACAGGGCTGCCCGCTATCCTCCCTGCTCTTCGCCATGGCGGTAGAGCCTTTGGCACAGGCAATTAGAATGCATCCACAAATCAAGGGAGTAAAAATTAAAGATACGGAACATAAAATTTCATTGTTTGCAGATGATATGTTATTGTACTTAACAAATCCATCTTCCTCGATTCCAGAACTAATGAAACTACTCCACTCTTTCGGATCTGTCTCAGGTTTACACGTGAATAATTCAAAATCACAACTTTTGCCTTTTAACCTTACACAGGGAGAAAGAAATCTTATCCAAAATAGACACAATTTTGACTGGGTGCCTACTCACATGAATTATTTAGGAATCAAACTCACTGGAAATTTATCTAAGCTCCTGGATTTAAATTATACAGCTATACACTCTAAAGTTTGCACACTCTTCTCGAAATGGACAAAGCTCAGTCTCTCATGGCTAGAGCGTTACAATCTAATCAAATCCTTTATTCTGCCGAAATACTTATTTTTATTCAGAACTCTTCCCATGCATATTCCTGAGACATTACTGAATCGTTGGCAAGGTACTTTATGGAGCTTTCTTTGGAACGGTAAAAAAGCTAGGATCAGTTTAAAAGTTTTGAAAAGACCTAAAGTTAAAGGAGGCTTCGGTCTACCAGACTTACCCACTTACCATAAGGCAGCACTACTGGCCAACATTGTCAAATTGATGAGACATACAAACCATATAGACTGGATATCTATAGGAAATGATTTATTAGCACCATGCTCCATAGATGGGTTACTATGGGATTCAAAACCCATTTCCCATCTGACTAAAGATCACAATCCCTTTCTGATGCCAATGCTTAAATACTGGAGATTCAAACGTAAACTTCTCATCCCCAAAATTTCCAAGTTTGCTGACTTCACTCACCAGACATGGTTCAAACAAACGACTAGTGACTCATTTAGACTAAAATGGAAAATGGCCAAGCTCTCACAAATCTCAGACATTGCAAACAGAAAAGGTTTATTAAGCAGAGCTGAGATGGAAAGGAAATTACAGGCACCAATTCCCTGGTTTCTATATTTGGCTATTCAGCATTTCAGCTCCCAAATTGGTTTAGCATCAATATTATCCCAAAAACTTTCTGATTTTGAACTTATTCTACAATTATTCAAAAATCACAATAAAGGATTGATCTCTGCCACATATAATCTATTAATAGGCATGCAAAACAGCTCGCCTCTGACTTACCAAACAGCATGGAAAAAAGACTGTACTACCAACTTAGATGATAAAATGTGGATGAATATTTGGACAGCAAAGGTAGGTTTCCCGGTCCCGATCTCATTGGAACTTCAAAAATACAAAATTATCACTAGATGGTACCTTACGCCTCAGAAAATATCTTATGGCAACGCCTCTTACCCAAATGCTGGAAAGGTTGTCACCAAATTGGTACGTTTGCGCATTGTTGGTGGCAATGCAACAAAATTTTTGCTTTTTGGGAACAAATCAAGACCATAGTCAAGGAGATAACACTTATTGACATAGAAATTTGCCCTGAAAACTTACTTCTGGGTCTATGGCCACAACCAATCCAATCTCATAAGCTAAGACGAACTTTAGAGGTCATGATCTTCGCTGCTCGCACAGCAATAGCTTCCTGCTGGAAGACTCCCAATCCTCCTTCTATACAGTTATGGTATGAGAAGCTATGGGATCAATACTTAATGGAGAACATCACCCATAAACTGAATGAATCATCTACAATTCCAATCAAGTCTAGATTCACAGAAAATTGGAAACCAATCCTGGACTTTCTCTCTAGAGAGAAAGCAATACCGAAAAGTTGGGAAGATCTTCAAAAATGGATGTGAGTACCCGCACTATCTTTATAGACCTCATTTAGGCAATATTGAGCTTTGACAGTTTAACTCTCAGCTTTTCTCAAATCCACCTTATACATTGTTTGGTTATTACATATGATGTCTTAAGTGCTTAATTTTGGAATCTGTTCTGGACCTCTGACAAATTTTTTAATCTACTGAGTTCAACTGTTCTCTTTATTCTTAAAGTTCTGAAATAGTACAAAAGGTTTACTTGTTCTAGTCATTACCGCTTTTCATAGACAAGTAAAGCAAGTTCATTTGACTGTACTTTTAATGTTTATAGGTATGAATTATTATCCATTATTTGTTAGGACTGTTATTATATGTATTTGCAATGTTTTTGCATACACTTACTTCGCATAAAATAAAATAAAATATAAATTAAAAAAAAATAATCCATGTTTCTGACACAGCAGCTATTAAAGGTTCTGTGACAGCTGCTTCCAGCACTGACTACAGAGAACGTTCTCTGTACAAGCAAGTGGGCAACTTGATTTGTAAGTGCCTCAAAAGGGACCAACTTTACCTTCACTTGAAATTGTGTAGGAATCCAGGGAACAGTGCAGGTAGTGTACAACGATTTTTCACCCACTAAATGGAAGCTTCCTCCAGTCCCCTTTGCCATCTGTTGTCTAGTGCCATCTAATTAGGTTAATGGTTGTATTTTTTGTTTTAACCGTAAATTTTATTTATGAATGTGATTCTGTTATTGTACACTACCCTGAGCCCTATCCTATAGGGGAGGGCAGTATAGAAATTTAATTTAATAAATAATAAGGCAAAACAGTATTTAAATATACTGGGGTTTACCTTAGGAATGAGTTTCAGCATCTAGTTCCAAAGCAGTTTCAAGAACTGCGAATTTAAGATGAAAAATCCCATCACCTTTTCTATGCTAGCCCTCTCCTAAGGGAGAGAAAAAAATTCAGTGCGTAAAGTTAGGGGCTGTGAAAGTGCAAGGGAATCTTCTTTGCATAGGCCCACTGTCCCTAACACCTTGCAGCTTATGCTTTGCAAAAGGGAAATAGCCTCATCTTGCATTCTTGCTGTCAATATACTGATATTCCTACAGAATAAATAACGGTGAAATTAATACCAGATGGCATAAAAAACACTAATAAAATTACATGTGTAAATGGATTTTTCACACTCTTCCCCTGTTGAACTGGGTCTGTGCTATTTTTCTGGTCATTAGAAGTAAGTATCTTAGCAAAACCTGAGACTCCTCACTTATTACAGGTATTAACTAGTTGAGCAAACCAGAGAATGGACTCTCTTTCTTGATCAGATCGGAATTTTATATACTTACATTTCATGGCCTCTTGACCCTGCCATCTGTTTTTTTTTCATACTACATTAAATGACAGCACCCCAAGCATCTTAAGACGCTATTCCAAGAAAGGTTATAGTGGAATAAAATATGTTTAGTCATTAAAATGCCTGAAGACTCCTGTTTATTTATGCATTATAAGTTATTTTAAAGATTACAAAGGTCACGTACAGAACATCACATATACAATAGGTATATTTCATACTAGCATAACATAAGGTTAAGTTTTACATATGTTCATAATGTTCTTCTCTCTTCCAGTACAGAAGTATGTGAGTGACACTTTAAAATTTACCCAGAAGGAACCATTTAAACCATATGTAAAGGAATCCACTTGTTTTAGGACAGGGCTATAAGTGTTAGTATTAGTCATGCCTTTCACAATTGTAACTCAAAATCCTTGGCCGTGAAAGCACTGTGACATGGTAGCCAGCTTGCACCAAATTAAAACCTTCTTCAAAGAGTCCTGCAAACTCTTGCTGATGGTTACTTTATGACAGGACATGCTCCAAAATTCCTTGCCTGATTAATTGCTCACATTTCCACCTGGGTAAAAAATGCTGGGGGGGGGGGGGGGGGGGAGGAGAAAAACAGTAATAATTTTTAAAATCTGATAGAAACATTTAAGTTCAGTTTACAAACAACCTTATGCAAACTGAATTCAACAGTATGGCAACTGGAGATGATTTCACAATTGTCTCCAAACCTCCAGTCGAGTTCAGAATTAATTCTGGTGAGACTGAGAGGGAAAAAGATCTTGGGGTTGTAGTGGATAGCTCAGTGAAAGTGTCAACCCAGTGTGCTGCAGCAGTGAAAAAGGGTAACTCTGTTAGGTATTATTAGGAAAAGGATTGAAGATAAAATGGCCAATACTGTAATGCCCCTGTACAGATCTATGCTGCGGACCCATTTGGAATACTGTATACAGTTCTGGTCACCATATCCCCAAAAGGATATTGCAGAGCTGGGAAAAGTACAGAGGAGGTCAACCAAGATGATTAGGGGGTTGGAACACCTTCCCTATAAGGAAAGGCTGAAGAGTCTGGGGCTTTTCAGTTTAGAAAAGAGAGGACTAAAGGGGGATGTGATAGGGGTTTTTGAAATTATGCATGGGGTGGAGAGAGTTGCCAAAGAGAACTTTTTCCCTCTCCCTCAAAATTCTAGAACTCAAGGGCATCCAGAAGCTGATGGGCAGTAGGTTCAGAAGAACAAAAGGAAATATTACTTTACGCAAAGAGTGATTAAAATGTGGAATTTGCCACCAGAGGATGTAGTGATGGCCATAGGAATAAACAGCTTTAAAAGGGGATTAGATATTTATTTATTTATTTTTCGGATTTGTATCCCACCCTCCCCGCGAACGGGCTCAGGGCGGCTTCCATGGGCCCAAGATTCATGAAGGATAAATCTATCAAAGGCTACTAGCCATGGTGACTGAGGGGAACCTCCACATTCAGAGGCACTAAACCCCTGAATCCCAGAGCCAGGAATTAACATCAGGCGAAGGCCTCAGCCTCTATGCCCTGTTGTTGGCCCTCCAGGGGAACTGACTGGCCACTGCGTAAGACAGGATGCTGGACTAGATGGACTATTGGCTGGTCCATCAGGGCTGCTCTTATGTTCTGAACTCTTTTATCTGTAGTGCTTGTTTGTGAATGTGGCCTCTATGAAAAAAAAACCTCTCTCTTTTCACTACCCTATCTAGATTGAAAGCTATATAATGGTGCTGGGGTTCCTTCCAAACAAATGGCACTAAGGTGACTCCACCTTAGGTTGTAAGCATAAAGAGAAGCAGCTATTTAGCAACAAGCTAGCATGACTGGAGCCCCGAGCCTCTTTGCTCTCTTGTCATAAATACCTGGCTATTCTTCTTCAACAGAACTGTTGTGCCATCATCAATCTCAAATTCTCCATAGTCTTTTAAACATCGAACCTTAGAAAAGAGGAATGGTTATCACACCATCAGCCACTCCAAGCCCAAATGATATTAACATAAAACTTGAGAAAATCAGCAGCAACCTGTGCCATATTATTTATTAATCCCTTGAATTTGAGATAAGGGTTTTTCTTTCTTTCATAACAGTTTACCTCCAGAAGAGACAGGTGCCCCAGGGCTTCTCTGCCGGTGGCACACTGCCCACCGCTGCCCAGTCTTTGCCCCCCCCAGCTGGTTTCTGAGGTCACTGGGAGGCCTCTGGGAGGGACAGGTGCCATGGGGCCTCTTCCTCGCTGCTGGTGCTCTGTATGTCACCAGCTGGTCTCCCCCCCCCCCCAGCTGGCTTATGAGGTGAGCAGAGACTGCATTTTTATTCAGGTACAATCCCTCCTCTGCAAGGGAGAATCTGCGCATCTCCCCTCCCCCCAATTGCTAGCAAGCCAAAACAGTCCAGTGGCACCTTCAAGACCAAGTTTTTCGACTGTATTTCAACATAGGTAAACCTGTTAACTTCTATAACTAATGAAAACCTAAAAGAATTAAGCATTGCATAATTCTCAGGTTTACTTACTTCAATATATAAGCTTTTGGGTGGCTTAATATCCTGTGTAAGGTCCAGCCCTTCTCCTCCTCCTCCTAATGATCTCATATAGGTAGCCAAAGACTTCTTATACTGGTTGAACCATTCCATCTGGAGACACAAAATGCCTCTAATTAATCTTCTGTTTAAATACTATTTTCACACAGTAAAGCAAAAAACATGTTAAAAGATAAATAACGGGGTAAAATTGAATTCTCAAAAAGATACCCAAACCACACAGAGATGATATTAACTCTCACATGCTCACAAAACATATGAAGATAGCATACCACTGGAAAGCAGTTAATTCCCCAAGCATAGATCAATGATTCCAAAGATGAACAGAGCATTGACAGAAAAGTGTGTGCACTATGTGAGGATGTCATACCAGACACATCACCAAATGGCATTTCTTTGCTAACAATTGTTAAAAATACACCCCCACCCTCATTTTACAAGTGTAAGAAAAATCTTCAGTACATACATACTCTCTGCTTCACAGATTTCTAGCATATTGGCTTCTCTGCAGGGTATGTATTCAAATATAGGTACAACTTCACATTATTTGATATAACTTTCCAAGTATTAACATATGCTTAAAAAAATGGTAAGCTATTAGGTAAGTCTGCATCATTAACCATTACATATATAGTCAGGAAAGTAATCTTTTGCAGAAAGGTTGTGAAGTTTTCTGCTGTCAGGAAGCCTTTTCCACATCAACTCATCTGATGAGGTGCCCTGGTACACTGCAGAGGATTCTGGAGCATGTTTTGGTTTCCTGAAGTTACAAAGTTTGCACACCAGTGCTATGGGATACTGAAGCTACATTCAGATGTGGCACCAAGCCAACAGTAAGCTTAAATGTGTATGAACTCAGCTTGTGCCAGCTTCATGTGCATCCCTCCTTCCTCCTGTTTAAAACTAACTTCAATTACCCAAAATGTACAAATGCGGGTGCATGGTTCAAGTGGAGTTAGTTGAACCTCCCCAATACGCATAGATTACTTAGTGCAAACCAGGATTCTAGTTTTTTCCATATTTAGAATGCTGAAACTATTAGGCAACAGATTGGCTTACTTCTTCAGCTGACATGTGAAATCGGACAACATTCGGTAAGACACTACCATATTCCCACCTAAGCGCTCGGATACGAAGTAAGCGGTCATACCTGAGAAAACAAAGATGGTAACATCATAAATGTATTCATCATCCAAAACAGGGTCAATTTAACCCCATAATACTTACTTACTGAGGGAAATCAGAACTTTATTATAACTTGAAAGTTATGATAAACTTTAGGGGATTCTGTGCAGAAGAAAACAATTTTTTTGGTGTTGGGAGACTGCACAACCCAGTTGCTATGCCATCAGACTGTTAGTACAGCTGCTGTCACTGGTTGGAGCACTTGCAATGATTCCTGACTTTAAAATATGGTACTGCAGGCTTGCTCCTCCTCGTCCAGGCCTTTTTCAGATCCTCCCTCAAGTTGATGGGCTATGCGGTCTTATGACCCCAGAGAGGTCTTGGTTTTGGGGAGCTGAGGAGAGGTCACGGCTTCTTGCACTACACAGTACACCTACCAGCACAGTCGCCAATCAAGCCTCTACAGTTTAGTATGTCTGTTCACCTCAATAATCAATGTTATTTATAACAATATTATTATTTATAATAACAAAAATGTAGCAAAGCAGGTTAAGCACATTTTTTAATCGAATTACATCAGTTGTTTACATAGTATGATTTAACAAGTCGCCTAAAGACTCACAGCTGTTGTGCAACCACCCAGAAAAATCACTTTGAAATACATTAGCTCCAGAACTGGAGGAACCAGGAATGGCCTTGGGAACCCTTTGGTCTCACTTTCCTAGTTATAGAAACAATTAAACACTTACAGGTATGCAACTATACACCGTCGATTTCTGAGTAGAGAACAATGGCGAATTTTGATTGTCGGAATCAACTCGCTGTGTCCTGACTTAGCTTCATTTCTAGTAATAATAGAAGGACATGTTGTATTGACATACACTTTAACAGCAGGAAACTTTACAACAAGGTTCCCAAGCTTTTTGAGCCTGTGGGCACATTTGGAATTTTGACACAGTGTGGCAGGCGCAGCTGTAAAATGGTTACCACAAAACGGCTGCCACAGGAGGTGGAACCTGCCACAAGATTGCTGCCATGGCTTACCTTTGGTCACACAGTGAAAATCCTTGAGCTGTGGTGGCAGCTGCCACCAAAGTAACATTTTAAAAAATACGCACAGCCAATCAGAAGCCTTGCTGTGCAAAATTTTCACCTGGCCCTGCCCACTTTCCAAAAGCACTTGGTGGGCACCAAGAAAGGTTTCAGCAGGCACCATGGTGCCCATGGATACCATGTTGGGGACTCCCGCTGTACACTTGGTTGGAACCAAATCAGTGTACCAAAATAATTCTAGAAAGCAGAGCTGCTTTACCTTCCCCTTTCCTCAGCAATCTTCTGAGTCCTACTGAAAGTCAGAACGGAGAGTGAGTAGATACTGCGTACTGTGAGGCAGAGGGCTGCAGCACAGAACATCCAGCAAATTCAGCACTCCCGCGCACACACACATGGTTGAGTGAGCATCTGCTTCATTCACAGAGCGGGGGGGGGGGGGGGGGGGCGGCAGTAAGGACATGAGACACAGAGAAAGGAGCTAATTATGTAACAATACCATTAGTATCTGAAACGACTTCCTTGTAAAGCAGAATACAAAAGCACTGGATTGAGTGACACTTGACAGTTATTGTATCAAAATGACAATTATTTTAGCAAACTGCTATGAAATGTATGTAATCAATTATCTATATTTAAGATTAACATATTAGACATTCCATTTTGCGCTCATTTCCACGCTTACCTCAATTTATGGCAATACTGCTTTCTCAAAATTAACCTTTTATATCTGTTAGAATTACTAGTTTTTAGTAAAAGCTAGTCAAAAAGATTAACTAGCCACTAGGCCTTTAATGTCTGGAGTTTAATTTGATTACCCTTTGTGCATTTTACTTTATATTTTATGGGTCTTATTAAATGTTTGTTTAAAGCTGCAAACACTAAAAAAATAAAGACATTAAAAATCAAACACACTGTTTTATATGGAAAAGAATAAAAGAGAATCCATAGCTACTGATGATCTTCTAACACTGAAGACTGTTTCTGTACAAAGACAGTCATATTAGAAGATGTCCTGACCTTTCTCGTAGCTATAATCAAGACAGGTCTTTTATCACAGAATAAATGTATCTTTAAGTGTCACTTTTGCATTTGATTTTCTTTACTTACACATCAGCCTGGTTCTGTTCATATAAAGCTTTCATCTCCTCAAGTACTTGTCTGATCCCATCTTCCTGCAACAAAAACAAGTACCAATTGAATCAAACCTTTTTGAACTATTTTCATGCCTAATTCAAGGAAAAAGCTTCAACAGAGATTTTTTCATAAAAATTGAAATCATCACCTAAGGTATAAAAGGAAATCTCTACATGTGACCTGATTCAGTGAAGGAAATCCACTGTATAAGCAGTATCACTATGGGTGTAAATGAGATGCATATTTAAGTGCATTTGTTATCTGTACTACATTGATGGTTATCCCCATCTCCACCTTAAGACATAAGCAGAGCTAAAACAGAGCTCAAGGTGCATAATCAACTCAGTCATTTCCAGCTTGCATGGTCATACCTTAAAGAACAAGTGCAATATGGTGGTTAAGTGGTTGGACTACAATCTGGGAGACCCAGGTTTGAATCCCCACTCTGCCATGAAAGTCTGCTGGGTGACTTTGGGTCAATCATGCACACTCAGTCTAACCTACCACACAGGTTTGTTCTGAGCACAGAATGGAGGAGAGAAAAATGTAAGCCTTTTTGGATCCTCATGGGGTGAAAGGCAGGGTATAAATGAAATAAATAAAAATAGTGATTAATTCACTTTGGTAGGCAGTCTTCCACTCCATCCTCTTAATTCATTCTTTTGGCAACCAATACATGTTCGCAAACATTTCATAATAATAAATATATGTCAATAAACTTATATCTATTATATGCTGTTGGGCGGCTGGTCCAGCTCTACCCCAGATGACCTGGAGCGGGCGCTGCAGGAGGTTGCGGGCTGGCTTAGACTGAGTCGACTGAAACTGAATCCTTCGAAGACGGAGGTCCTGTGCTTGAGTCGGACCGGATCGGGGTTGGGGCATCCACTTCCGTCCTTCGGTGGGACGCCATTGGTGCCAGCTCCAAGGATCAGGAGTTTGTGTGTGCTCCTGGACTCCGCCTTGACGATGGAGGCCCAGGTAGCAGCCACTGCCAAAGCAGCCTTTTTCCACCTACGGCTGATTAGGCAGTTGGCCCCCTTCCTAGAACGCGAAGACCTAGCTACAGTGATCCACGCTATGGTCACCTCACGTCTTGACCACTGTAACGCTCTCTACTTAGGGCTGCCCTTATCCCAGATCTGGAGGCTGCAGCTGGTGCAGAACGCTGCGGCCAGGCTGCTGATGGGTCTCTCTTTGCGGGACCATGTCCGGCCTGTGCTGCAGTTGCTGCACTGGCTGCCTATAGCATACCGGATCAGGTTTAAGGTGCTGGTGTTAACCTTTAAAGCTCTTTATGGTCAGGGGCCAGCCTACTTGAGGGACCGCCTTTCCCCATATCGGCCCCAGAGGTCACTGAGGTCAGGCACTCAAAATCGCCTGACTTGCCCTGGTCCGAAAGATGCCCGTTTGACTTGTACCAGGGCCAGGGCTTTCTCGGTGGCGGCTCCTTACTGGTGGAACGAGCTCCCGGATAACATCAGGGCCCTGCGGGACTTATTGCAGTTCCGCAGGGCCTGTAAGACGGAGCTCTTCCGCCAGGCTTTCAAATAGGAGCCGCCATCGGGCGGAGTACTGATCTTTATCATCGCCCTGGTCCTGTTGGTGCACCCCTGCAGCCTTGTCTGCCGGGAAACTCTGAAGTCGCCATCTTTCGTAATTGTATTTTAATGTTTTAATGGTTTTTATATAGTAAACCTTTATGGTAATTGTGTATGTTAGCCGCCTTGAGCCGGTTCGCTGGCAAGGCGGAATACAAATGAAATAAATAAATAAATAAATAAATATCCACAACACACTGCTATTTCTAATATTAAATAAGAGATTGAGTAAACAAAAAAATGTGATGCCATCAAATTATGGTTTACTGATAACCACATTTATAAGGGACAAATTCATATAGAAATTTTCCTAAGTAAAATATAAAGAAGTTACAGCCCTCTGGCTATTAATTTTATACATTTAAGATAGTGTGAGCTAATGATATACTTTTTAAACAAGTTGCAGAAAAAATTACTGTGCTGTATAACATATGTATCACTTATCCATTGGACAAACAGGGTCTTTGGAAACAGGGTAGATGGCTCAGCTGTGTGAGTGTGTATATCCATAACAATGAGAGTATTAACAGACATAGAAACAATAATGATAATGTCCAAAATCATATGTAAATTTAAGCGTATATTGCTACTAGTATTAACAGTACTCATGAATATGAGGAGAGAGAGAATAGTACAAACTAAACAGCAACAAAATGCGCAGTTCACTGCACTATGACTATAAGGATGGAAAAGCTTATACCCTAAAAACCTTGCTAATCACTAAGGTGCTACTGTACTTGAAGCGAACTGTTTAACTACCATCCTATCCCATGCTTCCTGAAGGACACTGAGAATGTTTAAGTTTTCATCAGGCCTTTAGGAGGCTCCTGGGTTTTCATTTTACAAATAATTTACTTTGCATACATCAAGTACATAAGAACATAAGAGAAGCCAATGTTGGATCAGGCCAATGGCCCATCCAGTCCAACACTCTGTCACACAGTGGCCAAAAATACCAGGTGCCATCAGGAGGTCCACCAGTGGGGCCAGGATACTAGAAGCCCTCCCACTGTTACCCTCCCAAGCACCAAGAATACAGAGCATCACTCGCCCCAGACTGAGAGTTCCTATCTGTACCTTGTGGCTAATAGCCACTGATGGACCTCTGTTCCATATGTTTATCTGATTCCCTCTTGAAGCCGTCCATGCTTGTAGCTGCCACCACCTCCAGTGGCAGTGAATTCCATGTATTAATTACTCTTTAGGTGAAGGTTTACTACTAAGGACTTCCTTTTATCCCTTCTAACTCAACTGCTCAGCAATTTCATTAAGTGCCCCCAAGTTCTTGTATTGTGAGAAAAGGAGAAAAGTACTTCTTTCTCTACTTGCTCTATCCCATGCATAAACTGATAAACCTCGATCATGTCACCCCTCAGCCGTCATTTCTCCAAGATAGAGCCCCAAGTGCTTTAACCTTTCTGTTCCAACCCTTTTATCATTCTAGTTGCCCTTTTCTGCACTTTTTCCAAAGCTATAATATCCTTTCTGAGGTGTGGTGACCAGAATTGCACACAGTATTCCAAATGGGGTCACACCATTGATTTATACAGGGGCATTATGATACTGGCTGATTTGTTTTCAATTCCCTTCCTAATAATCCCAAGCATAGTGTTTGCCTTTTTTATTGCAGTCACACACGGTCTCAACATTATCAGTGAGTTATCTACTACAACCCCAAGATCTCTTTCTTGGTCAGTCTCCGCCAGTTCAGACCCCATCAATGTGTATTTATAATTAGGAATTTTGGCCCCAATGTGCATCATTTTGCACTTGGCCACATTGAACCCCATTTGCCACAGTGATGACCATTTACCCATCCTTGGAGTGCCTCACAGTTTGTCTGCAGGTGCTGTGTTACTGCTGTACCAACAGACTGACAGCCAGCATGGTGTAGTGGTTAAGAGCAGCAGACTCTAATTTGGAGAACCGAGTTTGATTCCCCACTCCTTCACATGAAGCCTGCTGGGTGACCTTGGGCCAGTCACACGCTCTAAGCCTCATGTACCTCACATGTTTGTTGTGAGGCTAAAATGGAGGAGATGATAACAATGGAAACTGCTTTGGGTCCCCACTGGGGAGAAAGATGGAGGTATAAATGAAGTAAATAAGGCATTGCTTCATAAAGTGTGTTATTAAAGGGGATGCTATGCCTGAGCCTAAGCCAACCAAAAGACATCTCCAAGGGAGCTTTCTAAAGAGAAGAGAGTTGCATAGGAACTTTGTATGCTTCGCAAAGAAAAACATCAGTGCAATACAACAACTACACTAATGTTGCTTGTGGAGTGAACTACTATCCTCGTGTGCCTAATTACTCGAGGGACTAGATGAAGCTCCCGAAGGTTTCAGGTCAGGACCGGGAGGGGGGAGGGAGAACGGATGGTAGGAATGCCAGCCTCCCGGTGGGACCTGGAAATCCCCAGAGATCAGTTCCCTGGAGAAAATGGGCGATTTGGAGGCTGGTCTTTATGGCATTATATCTCCCTGAGGCCCCTCCCCAGGCTCCACCCCCAAATATCCAGGAATTGTCCGACCTGGAGTTGGCAACTCTAGCTGAGGGAAGCAGAACTGCGGGTTGTCAGATCTGTCTCTCAGGAAGCTTCTGCTCAGGCCAACTTGACAAAAGAGTGAGGTCAGAAAAGCTGAGGGAAAAGGGGTTGCGCGGTCAAAGGCTTACATTGAAGGCAGGGAGCTGCCCGTCGCTAACGCGTTGGAGTTCCCGGATGAGCTCGATTGCTTTCTCACAAAACATGACGACGATCCAGACGACTCCTTCGGACTCCGCACAACACAGACCACCTCCTGGTTGCCCCTGGAGCGCGCAAACGAAACCCGCGCCTCCACACCGCGCAGCCAATAGCAACGAGCCAGCAGCTTCTCTCCGTACGGAAAGGGGGAAGGGACACGCGTAACCATTCTGAGGGGCGTGTTGGAGCAACTCAGCTGAGCAGAAGTGGGCGGTTTCGTTCAGAGTTTGCCGGTGGTTGGGATGCCGAAGGAAGGGGCAGAAGTTGCTCTGTATTCCCATGCATGACTCACAATCGACATTACAAATACCTTTTAATTTAAAATAACCCTAAAAACACTTTCCTGGAAATAAGCCCCATTAAATAGACTTGAGTAGAACTCTGAGTCGCCCTGAAGAGTATCGCTGTGTAAAGAGTGAGAGAGATTTCGCTGTGTAAAGTGTGAGAGAGAGAACAGTTTTGTGCTTTCTGCTTTCCCAGCGATAGAAGGTTTATACAGTTTTAAATTTCAGATTGCAAAACGTATCTGTGTCAGTTACATGTATAATTAATTACTTCACTTACAGATATCATTATTTATACACAGAGGTAATCCCATGCTGATGAATTTGGCTCTCCCATGAAATCAAGCCTTAAAATTTTGTGCAACGTTGGTACTTTGATTCCAGTGTCAGTTCCTTGTGAGGAGAGAGTACTAGAAACTTGTGATTCTTCTGGAATATATGTTTGTTTATAACCATAAAAACTGAGCCCCGGGAATTGGGGAGTAAGCAGGTACATAGCGTTGGTTCTAAATCTGTTTCACATAGCAATAGAACAAAGTTTGATTCCAGTGGCACCTTTAAGACCAGCAGAGTTTTATTATGGGTATAAGCTTTCGTGCACGCACAGGAAAATTTACACCCAGAATAAAACTTTGTTGGTCTTAAAGGTGCCAATGGAATCAAACTTTGTTCTGCTCAGGGGTCATTTCGAGCAGGAGCTCGGTTGAGCTCAGCTCCTGGAGTTGGTGCCAGCCCCCCTCCCCCCACGGGGGTATGCCTGCTTGTGTCATGGCTGCAGCAAAATGACCCTGTCCCCTGGAAAGGTCCTTGTTCCTTCGACCAGCCTCCTGAAGGCTTCAGCCACCACTGAGGCTATCCTCCCAGAATAATGGTATTCTGAGGCTTGGATTAGTAAGGGTCCCTTCTCTGCCAGCTTGCTTTCTTTCTTTCTTTCTTTCTTTCTTTCTTTCTTTCTTTCTTTCTTTCTTTCTTTCTTTCTTCCTTCCTTCCTTCCTTCCTTCCTTCCTTCCTTTTCTTTCATACTTCTGGTGATGTCAGGTGGTTTAGCATATGCAAATAAGTTATGCTAATGAGCTCCTGCACCTCTTTTTCTACGAAATGATCCCTGGTTCTGCTGCTTCAGACCAACAGGGCCACCCACATGAATCACGCAGCAATGTAAATGTAAATTCTCGCCCCCCAAATTATGATTTTAGGCGCACTTATCTTTTTAGGCTGAGGTTTCTCAACAACATGTTTGTGCATTCCAGAGAATATGTTATTCCATTCACCACAACAGCAGTCACTTTTCACGCCCCACCATAACATGATTTCAAGGACAATTTGTTGTTTCTCATGTTATAGACTACAATAAATCGTGGATATGGCAAGCTTAACTTAAAAATCGAATCCAGTATTTTGTCAAGGAGCGTGCAAAGAGGAGAATAAGGCGGTCCGTGCAGCTCGAGGTACCGATTCTACCCGGTAATAAATCCCCCTGAAGGCCTGAAATTATTAGCGTAAAGCAGGTTTAGGACTGTAGCCTTAACATGTATGTTTCATGAGGCGCAGCTCTCCGCAGTGGCTCACGTCACACTGACTACACATCTAAAAATAAAACGCAGAAATTACCCGATTCAGACATATTGTGTAACATATTTGTATTGTAAGTGGCCGCAGCAGCTTCGGGCGCTGTCGGTTCCAGGTAAGGTCGGCAAGCGCTTGTCTTCGCTAACCCTCACTTAAAATGGCCACATGTGCTACTGTGCCCGAAGCTTAGATGACTGCCTGTTGAAGTTTACTTATAGAGAAGCAAGATTTGTCATTTGCTTCCTCGGTTCCTCCATAGCTGTAAAGAAGGCATCCAACAACGCAGTAGCCATCTTTGTCACGGTCAAAATAAACAAACAAACAAACATGACTATTTCCTAGCTGTCGTCGCGTAAATGGTCACATGGCTGAGGCCGCTCCTGATTGGCGGTGGGTGGGAGGTGCTGTGAGTCCTTCGGTTGCCGGGCTGTGGCCGATATAATGTAGGGAAAGGCAGTCGTGTCGGAGAGTGGACTGGGGCGGCTTCCCTCGAGCGAGCGGAGCGAGCATTGCCGGGATGAGAAAGAGGAACGAGTCCGTTACGTTGGAGCATGAGCGCTTTGCCACTTCGGCACCGGCTGCCGCTTCCTCGCCTTCCCCATCTGCGCAGGTGGACAAGGGCTTCAGCCTGAGACCGAGCCTGCGTCTGCCTGGCAGCGCCCGCCCCGCCGGAGACTCCGGCATGAAGCGACCGCTTGGCAGGTGAGGGCCCCCCGCTTCACACGGGACTGCGTCGCTATAGCAACCCGGCCTCGCTCTGCTCCCTCTCTGCCAGCCTCCCCGGCAGAACCAGCCTGCCCTCGGCCTTGTCGTTTGCAAGGCGTTGGGCGGCCAGATCGATATCGCCCCTCTAGCCTGCCTTCCTTTCCCGCCCACCCACTCGGACCTTGGCATCGCTATGGCAACCCTTCCCCGAGCTCCGTAGTAGGTGCCATTCGCCTAACCCAAGTAGGGTGTCTTTCTGCCGTTCTCCGCTTCCCCTCGCCTCTCGACAGAGGGTAACTGGATTGGGGGGGGGGGGGGTGAGGCCGCCCCCAGTTGTGCAGTGAGGCCTGGTCTGAGGATAATGCCCAGTTTCCAAACAGAGCGGGCTTGGCGACTTCCCTGTGTATCTTTCCCACCATGCTGCACTAGGTTTTCAGGCTGCACCTGCAGGCCCAGAATGGGTTGTGCAAGGCTGTGGCATCATGTGAGAGCTGTTGTTTGAGCTGCTCTGAGGGAGAGAGAACAGGTTAAAGTTCCATGTATGTGTATGTCTGAGGTGTGTTCGGATGAAATCTAGTTTTTGTAGAGTGTGACACGCTTCTAAAATCTGAAGCAGCTAGAAATACCCAACTCAATAGATAAAAAGATTGAAAAAAAACCCTAAATAAAGCCTTTATTGTAATCATCCCAAAGGAGTTTTTCTAGTTTGTTATAGCAAAAATGAGTTTTATGACACCATAAATACTAACAATTATACTCCAGCATAAACTTTCATGGATTAGAGTTTCCTTCTTCAGATTTGTGGTTAACTATGCACTGTTGTTGGCCAAGGGAGGTCATAGAAAAAACTTTCACTTCTCTCTGCTGCAACCCTAAATCTGCCTCTTTTGCTAGAAGAATGCATATTTAAATTTCCCTAGAAGCACACACACACACAAACCAAATATTTTCACTCTTTCTCAATTTACAATGTTGACCTTCATCATCATTCTCCTTGGATTGTAGTCTTCAGTCTTTTCCTGCGTTGGAAAATGTGGGATGGACTCTCCCATTAGTAGAAGGTTAAAGGTACTATACATTTTAAAAAATTGTTTACTTTGTTGATAGCCTGCCTTTTTCACTGAGACCTAAGGCAAATTACAGAATAATAAAAAATGCAGGAATACAGCACAAGACTATTTAATGCACAATGATCAGAGCAATAAAAAAACTTCATCCCAATCCTGTACATGTTTTACTGGGATGTTCCCTAGGATTTACCCTGTGTAGTCTTTTCTATTCGTTGAGATTAAATCAAGAAGCATACAATATTTCTATAAAAAAGGAAAAGTCAGAAGCCTGAATTGTTGACTCTTCAGCCTTTAATCTCAAGGAGTGTTGTTATTAGTTAGTCTTCCAGATAAAAGGAATCCATTGGCACCATAAAGACTGACAAAACTTATTCAAGCTCAAGCTTTTATGAGTTGGTGTCTACTTCATCAGATTTGCACTTCTGGCACTCAGAAGAGCTTATGCTGCAATAAATGTTGTTAGTATTTAAAGTGCTTGCTTCGCCTTGTTGCTACAGACTAACATAGCTACCTATCTTGAAAAATATTCCAGATGTCAGATATAAGAAGGGTAAATTAAGTCCTCTGGGTAATACAAGATGTCTCCTTGGATGCATCCTACTTTGACTGCAGTTCTCAGAATAACCTAATTTGCACTGCTAACGAGTGATTTGTTTGAGTATTGTTTCCTTTCATTGTGGTTTATAAACCACCTGAACCAGAGTACCAATGCAATTCTGTGCAGGGGCTCTGCATTTGTTTTCAGTGGTCTTAGACTAGAGTAATTCTGCATAGGATTGCAGTGTACCTGTAGTTAAGTCATTTAAGTCTCTTCTTGGCATTGTATTAAATGTTTCTTCTACTGCCATCTGATTTTTCCTCTGCTCATTCTTCAGTTCTTTATCACTTCTTTTCCCGATTTTTCCTCTGCTTGTTCATCAGTTCTTTACCACTTCTCTTCTGTACTTTCTGTTGTTTTTCTGTAACATATAATATTTTACAAACTGGCTTACAATTCGCAGATTCCTATTCTAATAAGAGCCTGTAAATAAGATTAAAGATAGTGACTTGTCCAGACCACTTAGTCAGCTTCAAAGCTGAACAGGGATTTGAGTCTAGCTTTATCTATGATTGAATACCAGGTTAACTGGACTTACTTCCAAGTAAGTACTTACAGAATCATGGTCATAATGTACTCAGATATTCTCAGGTGGGTAGCTGTGTTGGTCTGAAGCAGCAAAACAAAGTTTGAGTCCAGTGGCAACTTTGGGACCAACAAAGTTTTATTCAAGGTACAAGCTTTTGTGTACAAGCACACTTCTTCAAATACAATGCATGTGCATGCACATGGAAGATTATACCTTGAATAAAGCTTGGTTAGTCTTAATGGCACCACTGGACTCAAACTTTGTTCAGATATTATCCGTTCTTGAGCTGTTTCATATCAGTTCTCAGCAAAGTCCTTTCTTACACTTGCCTGTCTTGCAGTTTGAACAGAAATCATCATGATATACTATTATAGTATTAATAACATTAATTCTCCTGTTATTACTTTTCTGTTCAGTTCCTGTTTCATTTTTAAAAAGCACTGCACCCAACACTCCAAATTTCAGAGTAGTAAGTCAACATTTCAATGTCATCCTTTCAAATAGATTACCTTTTGACATGTGTTGTGCAATTTATTTGGATACTTTTGCGCTTGTGGAGCCTGAGAATGTGGACAAGATCCTTGGACAGCTGAGGCATACCACCTGTGTTCTCAACCCTTGCCCTTCCTGGCTGATAAAAGCTGCCAGAGGAGGCTGGCTGAGGGACTGGCAAATGTTTTCGGGAGTTGTGCTGCCTGTGCTCAAGGAGGCAGTGATTAGACCTGGGTTTTTTTTGGGGGGGGGGGAATGGCCCTACTGTGTCAGAAAATTTTCAGCCAGTCTCCAATCTTCCATTCTTAGGCAAGGGGCAAGAGCAGGTTGTGGCCTCTCAGCTCCAGGGGTTCTTTTAAGAGACTGATTTTTTTGGATCTATTTCAGGCTGGCTTCAGGCCAGGGTTTGAAACAGAGAATGCTTTGGTCGCTTGGTTGATGACCTCTATTGAGAACCAGAAAGGGGGAATGTGACCCTGCTAGTTTTGCGGGATCTCTCATTGGCCTTTGATACTATTGACCATAGTATCCTCTCTCAGCACTGGAACTAAGGCGCACTGTATTACAGTGGTTCAAGTCAGAAAACATTGTTGTGGGATTCCTGCTCTGCCCCATGGTCATTGACCTTTGGGATGCCACAGGATTCTATCTTATCCTCAGTACTATTTAATATCTATATGAAATCACTGGGAGAAGTCACCAATATGCAGATGATACCAGCTCTACCTTTCTTTTCCACCTAATCCTGAGGATGTTGTTAATGTTCTGAACTGCTGCTTGGAGTCAGTAATGGTCTGGATGAGGGTGAACAAGCTGAAACTTAACCTGGTCAACAAAGAGGTTCTCTAGGTTTAGTAGAAAGGCAGACCAGGGACTTCAGATATTCCCTGTTTGGATGAATTTATACTCCCCTTGAAACACCAGGTCCACAGCTTGGGAGCACTGGTTGACGCAGCGGTCACCTTAGAAAACCAGGTGGCTGTTGTGGCTCAGTGCACTTGCCCAGCTCTGGCTGATGAGTCAACTATGTCCATTCCTAGATCAGTCAGATCTAGCCACAATTATCCATACCTTAGTTACATCTAGACTGTACTATTGCAATACATTCTACTTGTGCCTACCCTTGAAGAATGTTTGGAAGCTGCAGCTAGTGCAGAATTGTGTGGCTAGACTGCTGGTTGGGGCCAGCTATTGAGAGCATATGTCCCCAGTATTACAGCAATTACACTGGCTACCAGTTGAGCCAGTACTACAGCAATTACACTAGCTACCAGTCGAGCCAAGCCCAATTCAGGGTTTTGGTTTTGGTCTTGAATGCCATACGTGTCTTGGGATCAAGGTATCTGAAGGACCACCTTCTTCCATACGTTCCTGCCCTGCAATTCAGATCACAACGAGATGCCCTCTTAAAGAAGCTTGTTTGGTGGGCATTTTCAGTGGCAGCCCCACAGTTATGAAATAATCTCCCCAGGAAGATTCAACTAGCCCCCTTGTTGTCAGTCTTCAGGAGGCAGTTGAAGACAGTGTTATTTAGGACTGCATATTGATTGATTTAGCTTTTACTATTGGAGTTCTGAAACTGTGAGCTTTGTAGATTTTATAGTAGTTGTTTTATTGTGTTTTTATAATGGTTTCTTAATATTGTAGACTGCATTTGACTTCCACAAGGGAGAAGGACAGCCAGTAAACATTTTAAATAAATAAAATAAAATACCCAGTTTTGCTGTACTGGATTTAGAGAGCCAGTGTGCTTCAGTACACAAGCATGTCAGTTTCTGTAGTTCTTTTTGAACTTTTATGGTGAATGTTGGTTGATGCCCAGATTTGTCTGAACTCCAAAACAATGAATTTTGCTTCACTTAACCAAGGAAAATATCTTGCGCTAACTTATTAACATTGCCTTAAATTAGTATAGGTTTAGTAACTTCCTCTCGATACTCTTTCAAGCATTTAAACACATAAAAATGCTTTATAGTGAATCAGCCCAGGATTTCACTTCTTCCAGTATAGTCTACTTGGACAGCGGCTTTCCAAGGTATCAGTAAGAGGTCCTTCTCAGTCCTGCTATCTGAAACTCTTTATCTGGAGATACAGGGTGTTGAACTACTTTGTTTATTATTGCATCTCATTTCCCCAGTCTGTCTTTGATCAGGTTCTATATTAGCCTAGATTTCTTAAGTAATTTGATATTAGTAGCTGCCATGCCACCCCCCCCCCCCCCCCCAGGTCTCATGTATTACGTTGACAATTTAGACCTGGCTTTTCTATTGAAGTATTCAGTATGACTTATACCAGAATATAAAAATAATACAGGATCTCTTGGAGACTGTCCTAAGCATGCTTACTGAGAGTCCTCTTGGGGTATGTTCAGTTGGGCTTACTCTCAGGAAAATAAAGATTGTGCGGTTAGCCTTTCATAGTATTTTTGTGTACTTTGTAATTGTCTGACAGCAAAGTGTAGGTAGAGCATGTAAAAACAACAACACAATGCACAAGTAGAAACATCTTTGAATACAGACCACCTTCTTATTGTAGCCAGCTCTAGCGCTAGTGAAACAGTCCAAAGTTTGTGTTCATAATGGCAAGATCATTGAAGATTTAATTTTTTTTTTAAAAAATCACTCTGATAATTATCATCTGGAACATGATTCAAATTTCCTAGGTCTCCTTGTGGTTGATTAATGTTACAAGCTATAAGGCCTTCAAGAATTGTTACTGCTGTTTCACCCTCCTGCTCTCAGTCTCTCTTCTGGAAGAAATGAGCTGTTTGCTAATTGCATCACTGGTAGGAAAAGGGGCTCTCTGGACTTCCGTGTTAGAACCCTCCTGCCCAATTTGATGGCTTTCTGCAGCTGAATGGTCAATTAAGGGTCACATCAGAAGGCCACAACTCCTGTGTTGTAGCTGCATGCAACTTCTGTGCAACTTGCATCATCATCACAATCTTGGGTATAAAAGTACAGTTGGCACAGGTATTGCATTTCACAGTGTTAATGTTTTGAAGTGTGTATTGGTCATATAAACAAACTTGAACTAACTTTTGAAATACCAATGGGCTTTAAAAGTTATGGATTATAAACCAGTGGAGCTTTCTGGCTGCCTCCTTGTCCTTCGGTTCTGTTGGTTTTGTTTGTTACGGCACTTTAAAACTTGTCTTAAAGAATGCTATCAGCTTTTTATGAAAAGAAAGCTGGAATTCTTTGGACTAAATAGGTGCCTTATCGTGCAGTCCTAAGCAGAGTTACACCCTTATAAATTCATTTAAATCAGTGGATTTAGAAATGTGTAATTCAATTTAGGATTACACAGTCGGGCACTGCATATGGTTTTTATATAGTTCATCCCCGATTACAGCATGAGAGACAAAACTATTTTTTGAACAAGTAGTACCTACAACCGTTTTATCATTTTCACATAGCCCCTCTACTGAAAACGCTTCTTAGACAGCATTTATTCTTTTTAAGACTGGTAGCTAGGTTCTGAATCTGTTGGTTTTTCTTCCAAATTTGAACAAGTGGTTCAACTACTAAGACATCTTTATTTCTTGAGTTGGTATTTGTTCTGGTTAGAAGAACAAAATTACTGTTTTCTGAGTCTCATGTCATTCAGAAATGCTTGAGAAGATGACCTTCAAGTCTTGTTGTCTGTGTTCAATTAACTGGCAATGCAGCTTGTTCAGCTTTATGATTCAGTCAGTTTGATATTACGCTTGAGGTAAGGTCACATTGAGCTCAATTTTTTGACTAGGTACAGGTGCTTGAAGTTAAATTGTTTCCATAATGTAACTAGAAATATTTTAAAATGATGTTGAAGGCTTATATATATATTGTTACTAGGTTTCTGTGTACTGGCTGACTTGATTATTCCTTTGTGCCTGATAAAGTGTTTGGTGTCAGTGCTACTTATGCACTTTCTCCCTTCCGTTACCTATTGCTATAAAAGAACAGCTTGTCCTACATCCAAAATGGCTCAGTGACTTGCAAGAAATAACTAGCATAAAACAGGCCTTGCAACACTAATGACTGACTTTAACGGCTGACTCTCCAGATAAGATGCTGATCCCCAATATAACTCAAGGAACCTCATGAACAGATTGAAGACAATTGTTGCACCACCATCAGGGTGCTCAGAAAGTCTCTTGCCTTTAGAAAAACAGAATTGACCCATTCTCCTTTGTTTTTCTGTTTTGCCTGTTTGCCTTTTCAAAACTGAGTTCCAAACTCACCTTTTCTGTGAAGCAAGAAAATGTCCTTAGACCTCATGACGAAGTAAAGTTTGAGTATTTGTAGCTATATTTGGTTACACTTACCTTGCCCTCTTCTACAGTTTTAATCTGCTGTTGAAATTTAGACTTTAGCTTCTTGGGGAAGAGTCAGTCAGTCTCTCTCAAAAGCAGTCAACATCAGTATATCAAAATTAATAAACTACTATTCACAAAAAAAAACAGTCAACATCAGTCGTTCTATCTATACTGTATGACACTTCCTGCTACAAAATGATCATATACTGAAATACGTGCTACAATACTTAAACTTTTGCATAAAATGTGGCATTTGCTGCCAGAGAATATAGTGTGATAACAGCAGGTATAGATGGCTTTAAAAGGGATTAGACAGATTTATGGAGGATAGGTCAGTGGCTACTAAATGGCACCTCCACATTCAGAGGCAGTAAACCTCTGAATACCAGTGGTAGGAGGCAGTATCAGAGGAAGGCCTCAGCCTGTATGCCCCGTTGTTGGACCTCCAGAAGAACTGGCTGGCTTCTGTGTGAAACAGGATGCTGCACTAGATGGATCACTGGTCGGATCTAGCAGGCTCTTCTTATGTGGCATATAAATAGTTTAATTATTTAAAACCTTTATATCCTTCATTCTCAGCTGAAACTTCACAAGGTGGCTTACATAATTTAAGAAGTAAAGCCATAAATGAAGAGGGATCAATGAAATCAGCCACAAACTTTCAGTAAAAAGTAACAGCAAAACCCAAAGCAATAAAAACTAAAACAATAAAAAAGAAAAGAAACAAATGTCAAAGGAGTAGCAGAGCAATTAAAATAAATAACAATAATAATAGCATAAAAACTAAACAACCAGGGCAGATAACATGCAGTCAGACACTGACAACAGTACAAGAAAGGAAGGGTGTTTCAGAGGTGAGATGCCAGGTGCACGAAAGCTCCCTCTCTGGTAGTTACCAACTTTACCTCTAAAGATGGAGGCACACAGAGTAGGGTTTGTGAGGAAGACCATAATTGTCAAGTGGGCTCAAATTGCCAGGAGGTTCACAGATTCTACAGTCTTGTCTTATTTTTTCTTTGGGGTTTGTGTGTGATTCAGGAAAGGTAGATATTCTTGCATGAGGGAGGAAATGTCATTTTATATTTGAGAACTTTTACCTCATAGGCGTGCATACAGTAAGCAGAGCCAGTGTGCTATACAGGTTAAAAGCAGTGGACTCTCATCTGGAGAACCAGGTTTGATTCCCCACTACTGTACATAAAACCTGCTGGGTGACCTTGGGCCAGTCACAGTTGTCTCTGAACTCTCTCAGCCTCTCAGTCTTTGGAGAAGGAAGGAAAAAATGTGATAAATAACATGAGCCAAGGAACTAGAAGCCTAAAACCAATCCCCGTGGCTGTTCTTTTCATCCTGAAAGCGCAGTAGTCGCAATATCCATTGGGAGTAATTATTTAGTGTTTGCACAAAGAGGAGTAAATAGTTTCATCAGCTGCTCAGTTCTGCCTAGAGACTATTGCTCGGCGGTAGGCCATGTGCTTTGCTTTATCTGTTGATAAAGAATCCTAGGTACCAGTGCAGAGATGTCCCCTGAGACCTGAAGAGTCACTTCCAGTAAGTAGTACTGGAACTGGATGGTCTGATTTGGCAGCTCTCTAAAATATATGCCCATGCATACAACTTCACAGCGGGAGCCCAGCTCTGTTTCATGTTGAGATTTTTTCCTTGCCCAGTAAGAAAGGTCAAGTACCTGCTTGCTGCTGCTGGGGGTATTCTCTTGTAGCAAAAGAAAATAATACAGAGTTGGTCATCAATTTGTGTGCCTTTAAGGAGCAGTGAGTAGTGCACCATTTTGAGTCCCTGAATTTTTCTTTTCTGCCATGGGTTGTAGAGGTCATTTGCTTCCTTCTTTCCCCAGTTATTTACGCTGCATGCACACTGGTACTTAAAAAACTTTTAGTCTTAGGTCTGCAAGTTCCACTTTCTTGACCAATGGGTGGTCAACATAGCTTATACAAAAGTATAAAGGACTAAAGTATTAAGTATAAAGGACTAAAACCACCATACAATAATGGCAGATTCACCTTTTTAAAAAAAAAATACACAGCCTGTGTTAGTAAGTCACTGCAGTGACTCACGAAAGCTCATAGCCTACCACAAATTCTGTTTGTCGTTAAGGTGCTACTGAACTCTTACTCTTTTCTACTGCTACAGACTAACACGGGTACCCATCTTGTTCTATCTTGCATTTGAAAGCACTTTTTTTTGTCCTTAGTAATCTGGTAGTTGCTTATGGGAGTCCTTAAAGTACCCTAGTCCTAGATATTGTGTAGCATTGAAGATCATATTAACTGAGCACAGAAGCAAATTGGTAGCCATTTTTAAATTTTGCCTCGTTTTCCCCATTGACTTTGTTCCCTACTTACTTTACAAGACAACGGGCTAATGGTTTAAGACAATGAATTGAGATTGTGATGCCACTCCTAATTTTTCATACAAATTCAGTAACTGGTTGTCTGCTCACAAAATAAACTTCTCTCCTCTTTTTATAGTATTCTAAATTAAAACTGGGGACAGTTGCTTTTTCTCTGTTCCTGATCTTTTCTTGCCTTCCCCAAGCAGCTCTCTGTCTGCCCCAAAAATCCTCTCTTGGCAGTTGGGAGAGCCTCACATATAAAATGCACCATGGTACTGGATGCTGCAGTCCCAGAGCAGGGATTCTCATCAGGGTCTCCCAGATCCTAGTCTGAAACTCTGAGCACTACACCACACTGGCTTTTGTGGGGTGCCTGCTGTTGAACAGTAGCAAGCAGCCGAGCTTGAGTAAGTCATAGAAGTCACATGGTAGCAAGTAGCCTGGTGATTTCTGGCATGCACAAAGACATAGAGACAGAAACTCTGAAGGTACTGCTTGGTTGGCTTCATTCAAATAGCTTTATCTGGAGAACAGAAAATGAAATAAAGACCATTTGTTTCATACAAACATATCCCACAAATCACAAAATTATATGTCAGTTTTTCAGATTATGCAGTGGTTTGCTTTCTGGATCCCAAAATGTGTAACAACTGTTTTTTTCATCTAAAGATCATGTCCAGTATATGAAAGCAATTGCTTTCCTGAGGTACCTTGTAAAACAGGCTGATCCAGTGACTCCAACTCTGAATTCCTAAGTTCAGGATTCCTATCAAGGACCTAGTTTTTTACTGTCCTAAAGTAATCTACAGGTCAAATCAAAGTACGGTCATGAGGGCAACAGGTCAACTTTGAATTATAACAGCTTGCTGAAGTGGTGCAATATCTTTTCAATATTTCAGAATTCATAGATGCATTGAAATATTAATTTCTATAAGCAATTTAATGTTACCAGTTATTGTTCCAGTATTATGGATCATATTTGTTTTGGCACATTCACACTGTCAGTCTTTCCATTTATCTTGGAATGCTCCATCCTAATGTCTCATGGTGATAATAATATGACAATGGGTCACATTCCATTGCTTACATTCTACCTCAAATCCTTTCCCAACTTTCAACAATAACTATTCCATTCTGAACTCTTAATAGCATTCAGTATTTGATAGCATACTCCTTCCATCACTTGTTAATAGTTGTTCAAACTGCCTCTTCTTTTAACAGGGGTTTTCTTAAGTTACTTTGAACCCAGCTTCTCAACTATTGAAAACTAAAATAAGAATTGATCCTTGATTGTCAGATGTTTTATTCTCTGTTAAATTCATCCCAATATTTATCCAAAAAAATTGTTCTGTTGAAAATATTCCTGTGGTGAAATAGTAAGACTGATTTATGTTATACAGTATTTAGAATATTTGTCAAAATTTCTGTTCTCTTTAGAATGAGTGTGTTTCAAGGGAATTACACTTTTCATATAGAATACAGTTTTTCTGTGTACAACTTCTTATTAGCTTTGTATAAATTTTAATACATATTCTAACCCCTTTGAAGCAAAAGTTCTGTATTATTTTGACCATTTAAAATAGACAGCTATTTGTAATATGATTAAATTTGGGGATTCCTGATGTCTTAATCCAGGGGTGGGCAATTGTTTAGGCTCGGGGGCCACTTTGTGGGAGCGGAGGTTAGCTGAGGGCCGCAACTTTTAAAATGATTGCATTCATTAGTTAACTTTGCATTTCAGAAAAGGTATAAATTGTATCATAAAAATCAATAAATATAAATTAAATAAAATAGTGGTAGTTTTATTCAATTTATTTATTGTGCTAATTTCATATCATCTATAACTGCAAGCACATTTAATTTTAGAATCAGTTTAATGAGGCAAATGTACCCTAAGTGACACTGAGAGACATTTGCTGCAAGAACGCTTGTCCAGCATGGGACTTGGTAATGTGCCTACCCCCTGGACACTTCACTCCTGGAGCGCCGCTTCTCTGTGCTCCGGCCCAATGGAGGCCTGACTGAAACCACGTGGCCGACTGTCTTGGTGGGCCGCAAAAAACTCTGTGGCGGGCCATTATTTGCCCATCCCTGTCTTAATCTATTTCCCCTTTCATAAAATTCTAAGATTCTCTCAAGTCCTGACACTATATATGTTAAGTGTTTCAGTTAGATCAAAGTGCATATCAGTGCTTGCTTATCTTAGAGAAGAATACCTGAATATTTCACAGAACAATTTAATTAGCCCCAAATAATTCTTGAATTAATTCCTTTTGATCATTGCCTAACATATTTGTATTCCGTTTTAGTTCATTGATTTTTATATCCTATCCCGCTTCCATAATGGCTTTCATTCTCTTTAAAGAGTTCATTGGATCATTGCAACTGAACATGAGGTGATCAGCAAATAATAATTGCTTCCCTTGGTCACAGAATTACCCCTACATATAATTTATAGTTGCATTTCTAAGCTTTCAATAAATATATAGGGTAAGTGTTCAAGAGAGAACTGTGCCAGATACCACACACACAAACAGAAGATTCTGTTAATGTACAACTTAACCTTAGTATTCTTATCACAACTAAAAAACTCACGTTTCCCCAGTACCCAAACAAAGACATGAGACCATAGCATGGGTTTAACTAATTTATTAAAATTAGCTAATCTACATCGTCATTTATTAACTATGCTAATAATTAATGGAGCGGCACTGTACTGTACTAGGCAGCCTAGCCATGGCTGCCTTTGTTTTGGCAAATCTACCCTGAAGCATGTTTCTGTTTGCCAAGCAGCAGGGATGGCCCCACATATGGCAAAGGTTGCTAGGCGAGCTTCTAACATATCATCTTCTTCTTTAGTGGATAGGGTGGTGGCATTGGAACTGCCTACCCTCTCTGCATTGTTTAAATTGTTAAAAATGTAGATGTAGCCATGCTGGATCCCTGATGTGGCAAGAGAACAACCCTCCCGCCCTGCAGTGGAGATGGGCTCATTAGAAGCTTCCAGCTGCGCCCATTAAGTGAGCGGACTCAACCATGAGGCTGCAGCGGAGCCATGAAAAAACAGCAGTGCAGCAGCAACAAGCCCTCCCTGCTCACTCACTGCCCCACCTTGTTCAAACTGGCGCTCAGTGGTAGCCTAGCTGGATGGGTGGGAGAGGGGGGGACACCTTAATTGGAAAAGAAAAAAGGGGAGTCATTTCTGTCCCTTCTGTTTGTTGATTGTCAGCAGCTACACTCAACTACACATACTCTTTACTGCACAGAATTAAAGGAAACAAAAAACTCTTGCTCTCCACTCAGCCATTCAATTCATCACTCGACTGCCAAGACTTAATAAGGCTCATCCATGCAGCTCTGAAGCTCCAGCATGCTCCTCTCTCACTCTTGGCAGCAGGTGGCAAAAGCCTACAAGGAATGGGTGAGGCCTTCCCATTGGATGCTTACTATTCAGCTGACCAATCACTGTCTCATGCCTCGGGCAAATTGAGCCCCAGCTTTACTGTTGTGAATGCTATTTTTTTCCTGTACCCATTTTGCCAGGCATTGCATCAAGATATCTTCACTCTACACTACCAAAAGCTTTTTCGGCGTCAAAAGATATTTAAGATTAGTAGCATTTTTTCTTCATTTCCTTTATAAAATTTAAAGATCTCTTGATGATCTTTAGTGGGTAGCCTTTGATGAATCCTGTTTGGTCTATGGAAATAAATATACAAAATTGAATTAATTCCTCTGGCCATAATAGAAGTCATAATTTAAATTCATTTCTGTGGGGAAACAAATCTTCCTTTACCAATCTGTGCCTACTTCTCTCTAGACTTTAAAACTTCTACTGAGAACTTAAACGCTCTGTATATTTTAAGGATATATGTGTGGGGGGAGGGACTGTGGCTCTGTCATAGAACATCAAAAGATCCTAGGCCTAGTCCCCAGCTTTTCCAGCTAAAAGGATCAGATAGTAGGTGATAGTAGGTGATATGAAAGATCCCTGCCTGGCAACCAGGAGAGCCAGTACCAATCTCAGCTGACAGTACTGATTTTGATAGACCAGCAATTCAGTATAAGGCAGCTTCATGTGAGGTAAATCAGCAAGTGCTAGATTTCAAAACAATTAACTACAAAGAGTGTTCCATCCCTGAATATGGCCATCACACTCTCTCTTAGCACTGTTTTAAAATGTCACTACTATGCCTTGGTAATTTTTTTTATCTCTGGCATATTTAGATGGTACTGTGAAACTGAATCAAATTACATGTACATAAAAACATTCTGTTACTTCTTATGAAGTTTGATCCAGAGTAGAAACCAGTTTCTCTTCTAAGAACAGAATTACATTATCTTCCTCTATTTTTTTCATACAACGAACTTGTTTTGCAATTTGTTCAGTTTCTGAATAACTTAATAGATTTGTCCTTTTTCTATGGATTGTAACCAGTTCATTGATCTTATGCCTTTCGCATGGATGTTTACATCATGCAGTATTTGTTGATATGAGGTCACATAGCTGTTTATTTTATTACATTTTTCTTTAGCCTTTTTCCTGGATCAGGACCCTCAACGTGGCAAACAGTTAAAAATATTTTTTTAAAGTAAAAACGATGTATTTACAAAACAGCTGTTAAAACATAAACAGAAGAAAGTGTCAGTAAGGGAACACCAAAAGAGGAGAAAAATCTTAGCCTGCTGGTGGAAGACAGTGCGGGGGGGGGGGGGGGGCAGATAAATCTAACTGTGGATGGAATTTTTGGTGCTGTAACTGAGAAGTCCCTTTCTCAAGTTGCCCCAAATGATGGAGGCACCTAAAGCAGGGCCCCCAAAGATGACTGTAATGGTTGGATAGGTTCATATGGGAGTAGATGTCCCTTAAGATGTATGCTGCTCCCAAATCATATAGGGCTTCAAACCTCAATACCTTGAATTGGGCCCAGAAGCAAATTAGGAGTGTAGATGTCCCAAGACTGAGTGATATGCTGCCCTGTGACCCACTCTAGTAAGCATTCTTCCTGCAGCATTCTGCACCCATTGTGGTTTCCATTTTGGACATTCACCAAGGACAATCTTTTAAAATCTTTGTTTGACTTCTCTTCTATTTGCTTCAGTTTATGTACTCTTGTCTTCTGTAACCCTGATTTTCTCCCCTAGTTTTTGTTCAGGTTCATACAATTCCTTTTACAGATTTTCCTCAAAGTGTTCTTATTCAGTTGCTAATATTTCCTTAAATTTCCTGCAGCAATAATTTCTTCCTGATAATGCTTGTTGAGTGCCTTTATTCACGTTGGTTTCCATTACCACAATGCAGCAGAATATTTGGCTTCAGGCCTCTTGTAACTGTTTGTATATTATATACATAATGATCTGTGTCACCTGTTTGCTTCTCACATGTCTTGTCAAATTGTGTTTGCAAAGGCTTTTCAGTGTATTTAAGTCTGTGCAGGCCAAACGTATATGACTTGTTCTCAGACTGTCAAAATTCTGCAAAGTCAGTACTTGTGGTCTGCTTACCCTAGAAGAGGAAGTGAAACCTGTAGATTCCAAACTGTACAGTCAGTAGTTTTTAGAAGACATATGCTATTTTTTACAGTAGGATTTGGAACATTAAGGGGCTGCAGTGGCTCAAGTGGTTAAGACGCTGAACTGCAGACCGGTAGGCTGGTAGTTCAGCAGTTCGAGACCGGAGTGCTGCATGACGGAGTGAGCTCCCATCTCTGGTCCCAGCTCCTGCCAACCTAGCAGTTCAAAAGCAAGAAATTGCAAGTAGATAAATAGGACCATTTCAGTGGGAAGGTAATAGCGTTCCATGTGCCTCGGCATCTAGTCACGCCGGCCACATAAGAGAAGAAGAAGAAGAGAAGAAGAGATTGGATGTATACCCCGCCCTCCACTCCCCAAGGGAGTCTCAGAGCAGCTTACAAACTCCTTTTCCCTTCCCCTCCCCACAACAGACACCCTGTGAGGTAGGTGGGGCTGAGAGAGCTCTTTCCCAAGCTGTCCTTGAGGGAACAGCTGGTACAGAGCTATGGCTTGCCCAAGGTCATCCAGCCAGGTGCAAGTGGAGGAGTGGGGAATCAAACCCGGTTCTCCCAGATTAGAGTCCGCGCACTTAACCACTACACCAAACTGGCTCTCTAACTACGGAAACGTCTTTGGACAGCACTGGCTCTTCGGCTTGGAAACGGAGATGACTCCCTAGAGTCATATTCGACTGGCTTTCAAGCAAGGGAAACTTTTACCTGTACCTTTGAAACATTTAAATATTGGGAATCATAAGCTGTTCTGAGTATCTACCTGCCTGTGTTTTTGTGGTGTTTTGTTTAAAACCTCTCTTTATCTTGAGTCTCTTTAGGAGTAGCAGATCTTGTAGGAAAGCATTCTAAGCTATGTTCTCATTCAACATGAATTAGTAGTGTCTTATGATCAATAATCATGAGTTTTTCTCTGAACTACTTGAATAACAAAGTTTCCTGGTAATCATATGTCTGTGAATTAAGTCTTTTCTTGTTGATGTTTTATTCTTCTGTGAATTATTCCAGCACCAACTTGGTTTCAGATTTTTCTAACCAGCCATACATGAAGTTGCTCAAACCCTATCCTCTGATTTGCTTGGATTTGTCTGGTGGAAATTGACCTCAGTTTGAGAAAACTGTTTAATTGAACCTGATAATGTGTTGTGATGTGAGATTTTTCCATCCTGCATTACCACCGCTCCCCCCCCCCAAATTAACCCCTCATTTTTGCTATATTTGCATCTACTGGAGAATAGATTGAAAGATCAAGTTCTGTAAAGCTTTTAAGGTTTTTAGGTTTAGAAGAGACTTTAGCCAGACTTCTTGCTCGTTCTTAGATGCCAGTTGACTAAAAACAGCAGCATAGAATTAGTCTTGAATCATGGCAGTAGACATTATTAAGTACCCCAGTTCCCCAAGCAATAAGTTTCAGTAGTAGTTTACTTAAATTGGTTCCTTTGGATGAGAGGGTGCTGGAGACTTGCAGTATTTTTGTAATACTACAAGTCTCCAGCGCCCTCTCATCCAAAGGAACCAATTCAAGTAAACTTTATAAATAAATATAAATAAAGTACACATAGGTGTTTTCCACATTGGCACAGGCTCATACAGTTTTTTTTGTTGCTGCTGTGGCTGTTAAGACAGAGCAGCAGTGATTGGGCTTCCACATAGCAGGTTTCTCTGGTAGTGTTGTTTTTTAAATCAGCAATTTATAGCATTATACTGATATTCCATCATACTAAAATATGCATCAGCTTCTCTGAGTTCCTGGCTTTCGTTTTTTAAAAATGAAGTTTCTAGCACATTTTGTTGCAGAAATCCCCCCCCCCCCCCAATATATCTCTGCAAAGAAAGGGGCTTGAAGCCCTTTTTTTAAAAAAAGGAGCTGGGAACTCAGAAAACCTGATGCATATTTCATTATAACGGTATATTGACGTGACGCTATTAAATCACTGCTGTAAAAAAAGGGGGGGGGGAATGACTACTGTTGGTGGGACCAGGAAAATCTGAACCTTTTCGGCCCCATGGCAGCCACCCAATTTTGCTGTGATATGTCCCAAAACTTCAGAGAAAAGCAGGTTTGAGAAAGACTGGTGAAAAGCCTTGAAAACCCAAGGAGGTGCATGAATGTATACAATGCTGTGGTGAAGCAGGAAACAACTCATTTTTCAAAAGCATTGAACTCAGGGCAAATTATTCATGTGGAAACACCCATAGAACACAGGTGAAAGAAAAGCAGATCTGCTACCCTGGAGCAGTGACAGCCTGTACGTCACAGAATCTGTCTACCAGAATCTCAAACAGAGTTATTTTCAGAGATATATGCATCTGGGTTCTCACTTCAGCTGGGGGAGTCGCCTCCCCAAGTCCTGATGGGTACTTGGACAAAGCAATTTCCTAATAGTTGACTCACTAAGGTACTATTAAGGGTTGTTCAGAGACATAACCACTATTAGCTGAGCCAAATAAAAAAAGTTTAATTCTTACTTTTTTGACCCAAAGAACAGGAGCTTAACATAATTTTGCTGATAAGAATGCTACAGATATAATAATTGTTCTTTTTAGTATTATTTAAAAATACAGGTTGATCTTAGACCTGGCCTGTGACATTTTGTTCACTTTAATTTTACAAATCACAAGGCACTGGGATTAAACTATGGTTAAGAATCCCAGTTTATGATGTAGTGCCAAATACAGTTTGAACAGGTGCACGCATTTGGATTTTACAACAAATTTGAGTTTAAGAGCTTCCGAAACCAGGAAGCTTTTGGTTCATACAGGAAGGGAGAGGTAGGACGGGAATGTGTGGGAACAAACTGTGTTCATGCCCATCATAGACAAAAAAAATGTTTGTCATGATTTCTGAGGTTAGCCAGTATTTCTAATGAATTGTTGTAATTTAATGGTAGAACTCTAGGGAGGGGTGTCAAAGATATGGCCCACGGGCCGATCCGCCCCCTGCAAGGATGCAATCCAACCCAAGAGGAACTGACTTTGTGCTGCTTTCTGCTTCTAACATCGCAGCTCCTTTTCCCCAGTCTCTCCTATTTGCTGTTTTAGAGGAGAGAAAAAAAGCCTTCCCTTGATTGGCCAAGGGCCTTTCTTCTGGGGAGGGAGGGGGAGGAAAAGAGACAAAGAGGGAGGAAAATGGCATCTTGTGGTACTTTTAAGAAGACCAGCAACATTTTATTCCAGGTGTGTGTGAGAGAGAGAGAGAGACAGACTCTTGTGTAAGACCAAAACTGGGTTTATTCCAGGTATGAGAGAATGAGTGTTTCCTGTGTTTAAGACCAAAAATGTTTTATGCCAGGTATAAGCTTTTGTGAGCAAGCACAATTCTTCTACAGTGAGTGGGGGAGGGAAAGAGCCAGGGAGAGAGGGGGGAAGGAGTCCCATGGCACTTGGAGAGATCCCCCTTTCCGTTTCTAACAGATGGGGGGAAACAGCACAGCTTGCATTCCTTATTAGTGAAAGGGAGCAAGAGTACAGCAGCACGTTAATGACTTTCATGAATCACTGCTCACTTCTTCAGATACAGCTGGAATGTGAGATCATTTGTCCTTATATCTTGGAGAGTGAAGTGATTTCAGATGCCAAATGACAATACCAGGCACTGGTAATGAGAGAAGAAACCTAGGTCTCATTTCAGTCCAGTAGTTTGCATTGTCCCCACCCCCATCCAGCTCACAAAAAGACCCTTTAAAAGCCTGCACCCACAACCTGACCTCCCTCCCTCCTGCTGGATTTAAAGGGCCATCCAGCTGGTCTGTGGGCCACATGGTCCCCGCCAACCAGTTGAAGCCCTTTAAATTGGGCAAGAGGGGAGGGAAAGGGGTGGCTGGGCAGGTCACTCTTGGGGGCAGGGCTTGGGGTAGGATTTCCCCACCGTCCAGCTCAGTGGGGGTGGATTGAAGCCCCCAGAAGCGGGGGAAACCCCACTGGGACCTGGGGGCTGGCAACCCAATAGCATGTAGAAAAATACCCAATAGCATGTAGAAAAATCCCAATAGCTGATATAGTATTCACTTCAGAAAGAACAAGGAATTCCTGGACTGTGGATCAAGATCTCACTCATGTCTAGGTGGGGTGTTGGCCAAACAGCCTCGAACAAAGCCCAAAGTCTTCTTTTTATTCTCTTTTAAGCCAAGAGGAGTCAATTAAAAATATACCAAACTTGCCTAATAACCTGCCTTTCCTAAGTTGTTGAACCTTTGCTAGCATGACCTTTAGCCTAGATATAACTGCGATGTCAAGAAGACCTAGACAGATATATTTAGGCTTTGGAGCCTAGCACTTGGAAGGCCATGGAATGTGAATTCAGGCAAAGGTACATCTACAGGGCAAGGATTTAGTTTTTATGCCTAGGCTGCCAGCAAAAGAGCAAAGGCTTATGGGACTTCTGAACAGGACTGCCAAGTGCTGGCGACTTACCGGTGGTGGGGAGTTGTTCTCCCCCGGGAGCTATTCTGGTGCGTGCACTTTTGCGCACGCGCCGGCGACGTAATGATGTCACCCGAGTGCACGCGCCGGCGACATAATGACGGTCACCCGGAGGTGACGTCATTACACGGGGGAAGTCGTCCTCACCGGATGACTTCTGGGGCGGGGTTCCCCCCGCCGGCTGAATTTCGGCCGGCGGATCGGGAACCCCTATAGCGGGGGATCCCCCTACCCCCGGGCTGACTTGGCAGCCCTACTTCTGAACCAAGAAACCAAATTCAGTTATAACAAAATCTACATAGTATAGAAAAACAGAAAGGCCCAGGCTCATTGAACCACAAATTCTGCTACATAGGATATATCTAGGATTGTCTCTTTATTTGTATTTCTGTTTTTACATATTTGGAGTAGTTCATGAAATATAATTGAATTTTGTCTGTTAACTTAAACAAAATAAGAAAAACATCCCTTTACTCTTTCTTTATCTCACAGTGCCCTTTGCCTCTCCCTTCCATTTTCTGTTTTCCTCACTGTTAGAATTTAATGTGCAAGGTTCCTGTGCTGGGAATCAGTGTCTTCATTATAATAAGTACCATGTATAGTGGTAGCATTATACAAGTATTAGGTTCGATCTGGGGCTCACTTTTCACTGGTGAAAGGGAATTTCTGCTGGTAGAGGGTGTGGGCATGCAGTGCAGGTTTTGCTGATTTCTCACTGCAGATCTCTACATCCTGCACAGTGCTGTTACTGGGTGTCTCGGGAACCTGAGGCTAGCAGGAGTTTTAGAAGTGGTGTTTTGGAGGCTCCAGCAGAGAAAGCTCTGCTCTGGATGCAGCCAAATATTAAAGGTATCTTCCAGAATGAATTGCCCATTATGTATTAATAAAAACAGGTGATTGTGTTCCAGAACTTTAAGCAAACAGGTAAATATAGTTCATCTTCGTGGCTTCTGTGCAATCCCACATAGCACTGCGCTTGTGCAGACCTGCCACGGAGGTTTCTTACCAAAGCTCTCTGGAAGGTTTGGAGTGCTCAGCCCCCTCCCCTCACAGCTGGCTCCTTCCTACCTAGCCAACACATGATAGGGTGGGGCAAGCACTCCTTCCCTCAGTCCTTTCTTCGCCACCGTGGAGATCAGATGTCTTCACTTTCTTCTGATCCTTGCAAATTTTTCTCTAGTGATTTTCTTCCTCTATTCACTCTTCCCTTCGTCTATTCACTCTGTTTCGTTCCTGCAGAAAGGGGGATTGGAAGGAGGACTTTATTATTGGGCTGTGGCTCTCTTTAAAAAGTGTGTTGAATGTGACCTAAAAATGGCTCAATCAGGTGACCGTGACCATTGTCTCCCATGTCTGGGTGAGGCCCACAAAGTCTCTGCGTGCTCTGTTTGCAAGCAGTTAACTCCAATGGCTTGCTTGGACCAGGCTTCCAGGCTGAAAGCTGCCCTTTGTAAGAAGGTTTTAGCAGCTTCGGGCAAAGATCAAACTCCTTCTAAGGAATCAGAACCGGATTGCCAGACCCATACCCCACCTCAGGGTCAATGCCATCAAGATCTGTATTGGAATCAGGCCCACTATTGGCTCCAAAGAAATCCCTAGCAGCATGTAGTGCCTTAGAACCACTGCCACAAAAGAAAAAATTGAAGTCCAAGTATAAGTCTTCCCATCCCTGCTCCACCCAACTGGGAGCGGATCTGTCCCCCACCCAGTGACCCCGGACCCTTTCTCCAAATCACAGATTATTGCAATCTCCTTCATCCAATAACCAAGTTATTGAAGTTGCTCCCCAGTCTCCCCTGAAGCTCCTGCAGCAAAATAGGGTCACAGATCTTTGGAAGACTCTCTGGCCCAGCAGTGTTGGGGACTGCGACCTCCGCAGTGGTTCCAGTATGCACTGCCCATGTAGTGGCTTACACAGTGGGAACAACAGCTACCACCTTCCGTGGAATCAAGCTCCAGGCCAAGTTGTGCGCCCCCCCCCATCAGCCCCATTTGCTATGGATCCAAATCCCTGGGAATCAGATGAGGAAAAGTCCCCATCCTTAGGTGGTTCTGACACTTCCTTGGAACTGTCACTGAACAAATGTATTGTGGACCTGTCACCTGTTTCCCAATGGAGGATCTCCCTCTCTACTCTAAACAGCTGATCCAAATGGTTAAGTCTTTTAATATCAAAGTGACCTGCTCGGAACTGACTACGTCTGACCTCATTGTGAAGGTCCTTTACCCATCATAGGCTCAATTGCTTTCCTGATGCTACAGGGATTGCTGGACATATTCAAATCTATCTGGACCAAGTCAGCATCCATCTCCCTCACTGCTAAGAAAACTGACCACACGTACAATGTTTTAGGGAAGGACTGCGATTTCCTTTTTGCTCACCCTACTTTCAACTCCATTGTGATAGAGGTCATCCCATCCAGTGCTCCTGGCCTCACTCCTCACTGTTTGACTGGGAGGGATGTAAGCTTGATAGCCTACATAGACAGCCTACATGAGCTACATATTGTCGGCCCAAACTTTAATGCCATTATGAGGCTCTTCTAAATGTTCCTATGAGAAAGAATGGCTGTGTTCATTGATTCACTTCCAGAAGATCACAAAGTTGTTGGCAAGGTCCTACAGGCAGAGGGCTTCATGTTGGGAAATCAGCAACTAAATTCCGCACGACATATCATGGGCTCATCACTTCCGTCATTGTCCTATGCCACCACTCCTGGCCCTTCTGCACCACTCTTCCTAATAATACTAGGGTGAGAACAGAGGACCTCCCCTTTGAAGGAAGGAATCTGTTCAACTTCCAGACACATGATGTTCTAGACCAGTCCACCCACCCAGTGCCACAAACCTCGCTACTTCCTGAGACATATGGGTTATTTGCAGTCATTGCAATCTTATCATTACCAGATGTCCTACTCAGTTTCTTTCTTGCACCCTTCATTTCAGTACTCTCAGGGCAAGAAGCAACAAAGTCACCCCTGCTCCTGGCAGGGTCCTGCTTTCTCTCGGGAGGCCTCTGGCAAGGATAAGCCCCAATCCTGGCTATCTCCCCAGTCTCTACCCTATTTCTCATGTTATCTCCCCATTTGGTAGTCAATTACTTCTGACTCTTCTTAAGAGCCAGTTTGGTGTAGTAGTTAAGTGCACAGACTCTAATCTGGGAGAACCAGGTTTGATTTCCCACTCCTCCACTTGCACCTGGCTGGATGACCTTGGGCAAGCCATAGCTCTGTACCAGCTGTTCCCTCAAGGACAGCTTGGGAAAGAGCTCTTTCAGCCCCACCTACCTCACAGGGTGTCTGTTGAGGGGAGGGGAAGGGAAAGGAGTTTGTAAGCCGCTCTGAGACTCCCTTGGGGAGTGAAGGGCGGGATATAAATCCAATCTCTTCTCTTCTTCTCCTCTTAGCGTTGTTTAGCAAGGATATTTCATTCAGTTTGGAGTTCCACCGGTTGTTTATCCCCCTGATTCCCCCCCCCCCCCATCCATGCTGTCCCCAGAGTTGCAACAGGAGGTGTTCCAACTTTTGAATAAAGGGCCCATTGAGCCTGTTCCATTGCATGAGACCAAAACTAGTTTTTATTCTTGTTATTTCCTAGTTGATAAGGAAGACAGTGGTAAACATCCTATATTGGACCTAATGGCCCTTAATAAGTTCTTTGTGGTCCCTAAATTTTGCATGACCACATTATAGGAGGCCATATTTGCTCTCATGAGTCATTTGCTATTATTGGTCTTAAGGATGCCTGCTTCCATATTACCATACTCTCCAGATCTAGGACTTTTCTTTGTTTCCAATGCTGCTAGGCCTACCAGTATGCTGCCCTTCCCTTTGGCTTGGCCACTACTCCCAGAGTGTTTACCAAGTTTCTGCCAGCAGTAGTCACTCACCTACACTTAATGGGCTGTGTCATCTACTTGGATGATTGGCTTTGTACCACGCCCTCCACTTACTAACTGATGATGTTTCCCTAGCTTTTCGATCCTAACTTCTCTGGGCCTCCAGATTAAAGTAAATCCATCCTATCAACTCAGTCTATCCTACTCATTGGGGCCTCCTTGACTCCAATAGTGGTAAGGCTTTTCTTCCCCAGAATAGGGTAGCCTCTATACAAGCAATGGTTCAGAGGTTTGCCTCCACTAGATTTCATTCTATTAAGTCCATACTGAGAACTTCTAGGCCTCATGACCTCCCCTACTGCCATGGTCCCCTTTGCCCCTTCAGAACTGGTTCCTCAGACCTCCCTGGTGGAAATTGTCTATTCCTAGAGCTGTGGTCTATTCCCTAGGGTGGTGGTCATCTTGGGAGAACCTGCTGACAGGCTCCCCCCATTTGGGGTGACCTCCTATGATGTTCAGGTTTTCATGGATACATTTCAGTTTGGCCTGGGGGCACACTGTGGTTCTCATAGGGCTAGTGGGCATTGATCCCCTTCTGAACAGGGCATGCATATTAATTTTCTGGAGCTCAGGGCAGTCAGATATGCTTTGATTTCTTTTACAGCCCTAGTCTCCTGCAAAACGGTGCTAATAACCACAGACAATACTACAACAAAGTTCTATATAAACAAGCAGGAAGATACAGGTTCCCTCTCTGTCTGTTCAGAAGCTTCTCTCCTTTGGCACTGACCCATCCAGAATGCCGTCTCTTTGTAGGCTATCCACATCACTGGGGTAGCAAATGGGACAGCTGACACTCTCAGGAGAGGTGGCACATCTACACACAAATGGTCTCTCAGGGACAATTACCTACTTCCTGTGTTCTGCCAGTGGGGGCAGCCATTGATGGACCTGTTTATATCTTCCTCAAAGGCCAAGTGCCTCCAGTTCTACCTGCTGGCAGGGGCAGATAACTATTCCCTAGGGGATGCCTTCCAACTGACATGGCGAGGAACTTTATTCTATGTCTTCCCCCCTGATCTCCTTGCTAGGGAGGGCCCTCAGACCCTCACCAAGATTTGAGAGGACAGATCCAGTTGCATTCTGATTGCACCTTCCTGGCCCAAATGAGTATGATTCCCAACACAGTGGATTCTGTCCCAAGGCTGCTATGTATCTTTCTCTGTGATGCTAGACCAGCTCCATATGGAGCCTGTCTTTCACCACAACGTCCAGTCCCTGCACCTAACAGCCTGAATTATACATGATAACTAGAGTGGTTGGATAGAGTGGCACAGGTGTTACTATCCTCCAGGCACCCCTCTACAAGGAAATCTTATGCTGCAAAATGGTCCAGGTTTTCTTCCTGGATGGCTGCCCACAGCCTCCTCCCTGAATCCTGCCTGCTGACTTATGTTTTTGAATACCTACTGCACCTGAAATATAGTGGCCTGGCTGTTACCTCAGTCAAGGTCCATCTGTCAGCCATTTCAGCCTCTCATGACCCTGTTGTGGATTTTCCTGTTTTTTTCAGCCCTGGTTTTCAAAAAAAATTCCCCAAGGGCTTATTTAACTTACACTCTCTGGCACACACTCTTGTTCCCCAGTGGAGTCTTTCAGTGGTGGTCTGCATTAATGTTTAAGCCTTATAAGCAACATGTTGATTAATCATAAAGTTTCCACAGTCCAGTCCTTTCTCGCCTATAAGGTAGCCTTCCTTCTGACAATTACCTCCATCCAAAGGGTAAGAGAGCTCAGAGCTTTGTGGTCTTCCCCGTCCTTTACCAGGTTTCACCAGAATAAGGTTACTTTCTGCCCTAGTCTTCCTCCGGTAGGTTTTGTCCACCTTCCACATTTCCCAAGACATAGTTCTGCCAGTGTTTTTTCCCTCTCCTGCATTGGACAAAGAATGGACCCTACAGATGTTAGATGTTTGTTGGTCACTATTTAGGCCATACTGCATCCCTGCAGAGGGAGGACAACCTGTTGGTCTGCTTTGCTGGCCCCACAAGGGCCAGGCAGCCTCCATCCAAACCATCTCATGCTGGGTTGTCAAAGCCATCCAACTGGCATACTCTGCCTCCAAGATCAATTGCCCACTCCATCTCATGGCTCACCTGGCCAGGACTCAGTCTTCCTCAGCGACATCCCCTATGGACAGCATGTGCAAGGCAGCCACCTGGTTCTCCCCATCAGTGTTCATCAAGTACTATGCAGTCGATGTCAATTCCAGACAGGATGCAGCTGTGGGGAAAGTGGTTCTTCAGTCCTTATTTTGCTTAGGATCGTGCTTCCACCTCCTGGTGAGCCAGCTTGCTAATCTGCCACGTGGGACTGCACAGAAGCTACGAAGTTGAAAACAAGGTTGCACTGACTTATAACTGTTGTTCATTGAGTGATCTTCTATGCAGGCACACATCCCCCCCTCCTTTCCCTCCTGTGGGATCCTTGTGCTCTTGAGGTCCTTCCATGGTGGTGAGAAGAGAGTGAGGGAAGGAGTGTTTGCCTTGCCCCATCACGTCGACTGGGCAGAAAGGATCTGGTCCATGAGTGGAGGAGGCTAAGTGCTCCAAACATTCTAGAGAGCATTGGTAAGAGATCTCAGCAGCTGGCCTGCACAAGTGTGGTCCCATGTGTGCTTGCACAGAAGACCACTTGATGAAAAACAGTTACAGGTAAGTGCAACCTTGTTTTCTATATCTATAAACTGTTGAAAGAAGCAATCTGATTTTTCAGACAGTACCTGTCACCCTCTTGACTCTAAGAGCACTTGCTCAAAGTTTTATTGAATATAGTGTGATCTTTATTTTTTTTCCCATCCTCTTTTACAGGAGACATGGAATGTGGTTTCGATTGCGGAAGCTAGTAATCTGGTTGTTGGGAGTGTACATAGCCATTCCATTTATAGTAAAACTTTGTCCTGGTATTCAGGCAAAGCTCATCTTCCTAAATTTTGGTAAGATTCATGTTTTTGTTTTTGCTTTGCCTTGAAATCGTGTGGGAACTTAATATATGGGTTATAAAGTACAAAGGGCACCTCTGTTAATGTTTCCTCCTCCACATTGCCTTCCACAAAAAGATTCTTCTTCTTCAGTGTTTAGCAGGATTTTAGAAATATTTCATATGTTGAATTCCATCAAAACATTTCAAAGGTGGTCTCAATTCTTATGATAAAGGTTAGTTATTTGATGTGCATGCCATTTCCATGAAGTGTGAGCTTTAAATGAGAGGTTTGGCAAACATCTTAAATGTATGTGAAGAATGACTAATTTTGACCCATAGGAGAGAAATGGACAAGGGTCCCTTCTGAAGAACATAACACATTCCACAAAATACAATGCCAGGATCCCTTAGGCTTATCCTACGTGAAAGGAGATTCTCCAAGCAATGTATGTACCTCCTGTACTCTGATCCAAATCACCACACCTAATTGGTAGAACTGGAATTACAGTATAGCCCCAAAGTGATTGTATCAATCCCTTTTCCACCCTTCTTCCAAGCACAGTAGTAATGCCTCAAAAAGTATTTTTCCTTGGTAACTTTTCTTTGATTTTTTTTCATCATTTAGAAATTAAAATGTTAAAATATGACTAGAATTTCATAGAGTATTTGTTTAAGGTAGCATTACATTACTGGGTATTCTAGAAGAGATGCAGGCCATTTCAATAAAATCAACTCTTGGGTATAGCAAGTCAGCAAATACCTTAAATACATTTGAAAATACACTGGCAACATGAAATTACAAACCAGCAATTAGGAAACAGTAAAGAAAAACAGAGGAGACAATTAAGATCTTCAGTATGACTCAAAGAAGAATACAGCCAACTGTTTCTGCAATTAAATAAGAAAATGATGCATATCAGTGAGAATTCTTGGATACCTGATTGCAAAAACCAAATCTGTACACATTATCTTGATACAACTCAGCCAAAGATAATAAAAGCAAGCAAATGTTACACTAGGGAAGGTGGAAGTAAAGCAATAAATTCAATGCTGTGATATATACTATTCTGTCATTATGCCTCTACTAATATCCTTCACAGCTGAGCTCCTGTCTGTCTTGTTGTTTGACTTTCCCTTGCCTTAGTAGGTTCTAGCAGCGCTATGCAACTTACAAGTAATTGTTTTGTTGCCTCTTCTCTCCCCCCACCCCCACCTTAGTATGATGAGTAAACACAGAAAATCTGATTATGCCTATGCACTTTGTCAATAAGTGATGCTGTATAAATCTTTTGAAGTATATAGTTTTCAGAACTGGTTTCTGTACTGCCTGTTGGACATCTGAGCAGTAACAAAATACATTGTCAATTGTCTTGTCAAATTGTGGCATGAACTCGATTAGAATGACAAATGTAATCCCTGAGCTAATTCAAAAATGAGTTGGCTGTCTCTGTTAAAGCAATGAAATTCTCTTTTAAAAATATTAAAGAATTTAAATAGTCTCCACTGCTTCCTGTTGAGAAATGCCTGCAGTGATAGCAGGTGACAAGTAGCAAAGCTTTTTCTGTGCTCCTAGGGTTCAGGTGAGCATCTAACTAATGATATTGCAATGAAATTAAAAGAGAGAGAGAGAGAAGCTGTCACCTACACCAAGGCATTCTTGACTTCATGGTAATATTTGAAAATATTTTACTGTGGTAAAAGAGTAGGCAGTCAATTGAGTGGCATGTTAACCTTAGTAAATCTTAAGGTCATTTCATGCCACCACTGAGACTGGCACTCTCAGGTATATGTGTCTCATCATTAGTGTAATATCCTGGATTGTGAAATCTGGGTAAGCCAAGACTGTATATCACAATCCTGCATAATGACTTCATTGCCGTTCTTCTCCAGAGTCTGACTGCAGTGCCTTGTGTTGAGTCTTGTGCCTGTATTTGTTTCATTGGCATTGGTTCAGGGGCAAATTCCGCTTCTGTCATTTCCTGCTGAAGTGTCTGCTTTGTCCATAGCAGGCTTTCTGAGAAGGTGGTGACCAGGCCTTACAAGTGCTGCAGTAGTGAAGCCCCACAAGCATAATAGGAGCAGCCACATTTGTTTGCATTCCTGAATCAAGTTGGGTGTTTAGGTGTCTTTTTTAACATTAAAAGAGTCCTACTACCATTTCTGGCTGAGAAGAAAATAGTTTGAAGCAATGGAAAATTATTATTTCCCTTCACCCATGCACTCCTTTTGATGTGGAATCAGACATTCTCCCTCATGTTATAGATGTCCATGGATGTGTCATCTGCAATAAGTTGACCCTGACAGACATGTATGGAATCTGAGACCTTTAAATACCAGCTGCTAAATTACTTCTTTGTATTACTGAAGAGCTTCTCTGAACACCTCATGTGCCGTGCTTTTCAGCTGTTTTATGTGCCATTGCCACTGCCATCCATGCCCTCAACAATCTTGCCACTGCCCTAGATGTACCCAGCTTAGATGGTAGCTACTCTTCCACTCTCTCTTTTCCCATCTGGTGCGGCTTGGTAGCATAAATCATTTGTTTATCTATTCAGTATATATTTATGTGCCTGCTTTTGTCTTGACAAAGTCAAGACACAAAGTATGTAGCAGCTAGATACAACACACAATAAATAATTTTTAAAAACTGTGAAAACACATCCTAGTGTAGAAGCAACCGACTACAATCAGCCTGGTAATAAACCAAACCCAATTATAAAACTCCAAACAGACTTTTATCATAGAACCCTCATGCCTCTCCAGAGACATTTCTAAACAGTTCTGTTTTGCAGCCTCACTAAAGATCAGAAGAACAGAGACTTTCTTCCCCTTTTCTGACTGGCTAGAACATCCATGTATACGAAATTGTGTGATCAGTTTACGAAAGCACTTAGGCTGAAAGTCCAGTGTCACAAAAGAATCTGTCAGCAATCTCCAGTATTTTTATTTTTATTTTTGTGGAATGCTGATAGAAGGAAGATCTGATGCTCTCTGGAATTTGTTTTGTTTGTGTCTACATGGAATGTTCTAGTACTAGCTAGTGAAAGTAAACTGTTGTTCTAGCTGCCCTGTCCTGTATCATCCTATGTGATGTTCTAAATACTATGCCTGCTGACATGTAGAAAGTTTCCTGTTGGGTTTCATAGATCTGCAAATACAGTAATGAAAAATAACTTTTAGTGGGACTATCTCATGAAAAGTTCCCTCACCCCATCCCGCCCATCATATTTAGCAACCGTACCTCACTCCATTTGTGTTTGAAGGAGAGAACAATTTTTTATAGTGTGATTTTTAGAAAATATAATAACTATATATGGAGAAAGTACTTGTGTCTCTAATAAGAATATCATGGTAGACTGCAGTTCTTGCACTCCTTAGACTATTACTTTTGTAGTCTCTGGACTGTGGTATCCCCAAGAATACACCTGCATATGTAAACACTCCAATTTTTATTACTTTATAGAATTTGATTTGCATTGTTGGCTCTGCTGAGGGTTTTGTCTGATTGTGAATTGCTCAGCCACATGCTTTTTGGTGTGTATGGTTGATTAAGGAACCCAGATCCCATAAGCCTTGCCCATTCCAGGGCTTTAAAAACAAACGTGTGACTTCATTTTTTGCATGGCAAAAGTCAAAACTTCATTTTCTCCATGCATGAAAACCTTTGCCTGCTCATATACCACTAATGTATTCAACTAAATAATTCCTTTACTTACATACAGTATGCCCCTATCTCACTGAGACACCAGGCATATGTCGCCCTAGGCACTCAGTTCAAGACTTTGGTCTTGTTGCCCACATACTCAGCAGAATTAAATCTACTTAGTGACCAAAACAATTCATTAGCTCTCTGTATACATGCTAATATACTAGGCAAGATCACTTAAGACCGACCTAGGTCGCAAAACAGCAGCCATGCATTTGTTTAACTGCATTTCTGCCTTGGAGTAGTGGGGTCTGGTGCTGATCTGAAAAGGAACATGCAGATGAGAGGAGCTGACCTGTCTCCCATGTCACCTCTTGACGCTCAGTTGACCTAGGCTCTTTTCCTTTTATCTCTTGCATTATCTCATCTACTAAGGATATGAAATAATGTCAGTGAGAATTACACTCTTATAAATTTTTGCATTCATACATTATTTACAGTATGTAATAAAACAGACACTTAAAAAAATTAATCCTGCCCTGAATGTCAGGGACAGAACAGGAAATTAATAAGTATCTGTTTTGACAGACTGTTGACAGTAAACTATTATTATTTAATGAGTACTTTATTCAGGTACTGTAGTAGCTGCAATCTTTGTTTTGTAACTGATTGCTTAAAGGATTGAAGTAACGATGTATATTCTCTAGTTTGTCGAGTCTCTGTATCAAGTTGGGCAATCTTTCCTTACATAATTGCTGTCACAACAACTCTTTTTTGGGGGTGAGTATTTGTGTGTGTGTGTGCCTGGAAGTCATGGTTGACTTCTGGCAACCCCTAGTGGGGCTTGGATGTTTCAGAGAGGTGGCTTGCTGTTGCCTGCCTCTGCGTCCCGGCCCTGGTATTCCTTGGTGGTCTCCCATCCATGTACTTGCTACCCAGACAAGATCGGGCTTGCCTGGGCTATCCAGGTCAGGGCACTTTCACAACAACTCTGTGGTAGGAAAAGCAACTTGCCAAGAAAAGCAGTGTACCAAAGGACTTACAGGAAGCCCAATGGAATTTGAATGTAGATTTCCTGTTCTCTTCTCTTGATTGCGGAATGGAAGTACATATTGCTTGTGATGTAGTCATGTGGCAAAAAATAGCTCTCCTAGTTTGCACTCTCTCCTGTGATACATAGGACACAGGTCTGCAACCTATGGCTCTAGAGCCAAATGTAGTTCAATACAGAACCATGTGGCTCTTTCAATACAGAAACTGAAATTCTTAGGGTATATTGGTGAGCTAGGTGGGATGCCAGAATAACCACTATGTAAAGGGAATGGCAGACAACGGTCTTTGTGTGTGTGTGCGATTGAAGGGTTTCTTGGAGATGCTGTACAGAAAAGGTAATAGTGAAAGTGAACAGTGGTCAGTAATCCAAGTGAGAATTTATTTGTTTTAGGGGATTTCTAGGCCACCTCTCCAAAGTCCTGCTCCAAGAACCATACACAAATTGTTTTAGTGCACTGGTATAAATCATGCAGGGTGCTCCTGTGAATATGTATTACTTATTGTGAGATCCCCTATTTGCCACTTCCTAATAAAGGACTCACAACAACCAGTGTCTGGACCAATATTCCCTCTAAGCTGTGGAGTCCTGTGAGCAAAAATGCTACCTCGTGAGCTACGGGAATTAAAATTGTGAGCGAGTGCTTTGGCTACTGCACAGATTAGTTTGCTCTGGGGCCATCCTTCCTGAGTCAAGACAAAAATGTGTGAGCCGGAGTCTAAAAAACTGTGAGCTAGCTCACTCTAACTCAGCTTAGAGGGAACACTGGTCTGGACTGTGGAAACTTTATAGATTATTAATCAACATGTTGCTTATCAGTAATGTTAAGCTGTATATTTTCAGTTATGCAAATAGACTTTCTTATGTTGACTTGATCCCTTGCTTGTAGAAGGTTGCAGACCCCTGAGATAGAATCGCATTCATACCTTCTTTCAACCTGCTTTACATCATTGTTTACTACTGGCAGGGAGACTTGGAATGTAATGATATCACATCATGAAATTAGTGGCCCTACAGATCACAAGCGAGAGCAGATGTTGATATATGCTGCCAAAATGCATAGTTGTGTTTGCACGTAATGTGTAGTGTTGTTCTTTGTTATATGGAGATTCATATACTTCTGATCATTTTCTTAAACCTGAGGAATGTCTTATGACTGTAAATTGTACACTCATAGTCCCAAACTGTATGGAGTTAAGTGCTGGCTGTGGGCTGGATAACTTGAGACCTGCTTTTGATTGACTTACTGGTCATCTAAGCGTACATTGCAAGCTGTGTGTTTCTAGAGCCCTCACATTGGCTACATCACATAAAACTGAAAGTAAAGATTTTCCAGTATTTCAGAAACAGGTTTTTTTTTTTAAAATAGCTGTTGGTGATCCGGAATTAATGAGTCTGTGGGCTGGTTTTGGACAGTTTCACTGGTTGAGCTGGTGCTGGGATAACATGCACGTGGAATGGGCTGGATCCTACAGTTGCTCTAGTAGATAGAGATTGTACAGGAGAATCTTCCCTTTCTCCCAGCAGCTCCCCTCCATACACTCTCTGAAAATCCTCTACTTGTAAATCCCTTGTAAATGCACCATGGCATGCAGGCTGCAGTGAAGTAGATGAACTGGAGCATAATGCTCCCCCAATTGTCCACTAACAGAGCAAGCATTGAACACTTGCAAGATTTTACATTTTTCACCATTAGATAGTGTTGGGGAATATGATACTACTCTTAGATGTATCTGAAGGGCATGAGAACTGCCTGATAAGAAACAAAATCCTGGCACAACCACTGCCTTGTTTTGCCTGAAGAATGTGGATATTACTTTTGAAGGGTTTGTATCTTTCTGGCAGCTAGATAACTAAGCAAGAAGATGAGCATGGACTCTTTCGTGAAGTTTGAGATTTAAAGCAGAGGCTTTTTATAAACACTATTTCATTTTTTTCCTGTTTCAGGACATCATATGTAAGAAAATTACACACTATGTTCCTCTTGGGTTACTTGTGTTCTTTCAACATACAAATGTTAAGAACTGGAACATTTTTAATCTGAACAATTAGCTACAATAGTTCATCAAACTTTTCTGGATATGCAGCATATATCTTGATGATGTCTTGTGCACAAAGGAGAGCACCATACTGGATAAAATTGCATTTTTTTTAGTTCCATTAGTCACACGTATTAAACAATTCCTCCTGCTCTTCTTATCACTTAATTACTGAGTACGTCATTGCTTTATAGAGGTAGCCATTGAGGTGTTTTGTATAGTAGCTGTGTGAGAGCAATCAGCTGGTAAACAGAACATAAATTTAGTTTTTTCTGATTCTTCTTTTTCAGTGAGGGCACCCTACTTCATTGACTTGAAAAGGCCTGAGGATCAAGGTTTAAACCACACCTGTAACTACTACCTGCAGCCAGAGGAGGGTGTAACAATTGGAGTCTGGTAAGGAAGGCTTTGTCTGTCTGACCATCCACTGGAGTCTTTTCATCATCATGCATATGAGGGTTACCAAATATATCTTTTTTTGGTGTCCATCCTTTTTTGTGCTCCTTTTTTTTTTAAAAAAATGATGAAAATCCTCTTTTTGGATTGGAAGGTTAGGAATATTCCTTGTTAGGAGCAATTATCACAGCTTAAATAGTAGGGGTATTTAAGATGAGATTTGTTGTAGTGATCACTTGTTAGAAGTAATCAGTTGGGAAATATGTGCACTTTTTTGCTTTTCAAAATATGGTAACATATGAAGGTTTTTGATCTAACCACTAGGAAAATCTTGAATATCTCAAAGAGCACTCCTGCAAATGTTGCTTTTTATTGTATTGGTTTATTATTTGTGGCTGAGAACACCTTGACCTTTTGAAAGGTACACTGTTTTCTGAGCTCAGTTCAGTAGCCCATAAAAATCAAACTGCGAAGGAGGCTGATGATACAAATTTGAACACTTTTTAAATTAATTTGTAGATTCTGCCTTAAACAAACAAAGACCTAAGAAGTCAGGATGGCTTCTCATGTTAGGATGAAAATGATTGCTGTAGTACAGCATTCCCCAAACTTGTTGACACTGCAGGCACTTTGGAATTTTGAGAAAAGATTGATGGCACCACTTGAAAATGGCTATGAGGACAGGGCCAATCACAAAACATGAGAGGTTCCAATCCAAGTATCTTCCTAAACAGCAATAGCTGGTTTTGAGTAGGTTATGCCCACAGGTTAAAGGCAACAATAATTTGGTGGAAAACAGGCATAGAAATGTTTAAATAAATATCTCCTGGGCTGAAGCATCTCCTGCACCAAGAGGACAGAGGAAAGCTGGAATTGTCCCTTTGCTTTGTTAAAAACACACTGTTTGGTTTCGGTTTCCAAACAGAGGGGAGGCCAAACAGAGAGGTTTCCAATCCTCGATATATAGGAAAAGAGCATCTGTCTATGGCAAAACAAAGGCCACCCGGGTGTGACACACCTGCCTGGGTTGAGCTCAACATTACGGTTCAGACAGATTGGGGGGGGGGGGGGGGGAGGGCGGGAAGGTGTCCCAGTGTTCCCAATTTTTTTCCCCATTCCCCATTCAAGACTTCCTGGATTTTATTCTGTTTCCTTTTTGAATCTTGAGGTATCAGGAAACACATTGCCAAGTATAATGCTGGGATCTCTTGCTCTAGCAAGTCACTGTGTTCTATGGAATGTAATATAGGAAGGACAAGGACTTAAATAAACAGGTCAGAGTTCAAGGCTTACTGCTAAGTAGTGATTAGAGATGTTTCTGCTGAAGTTTCAAATCAGATAATTATGAATACTGACTTGCCCAATGTGTGATACTTAGCTGCATTATGAATTAAATGTTGGCTTCCTCCAAATGTTTTCTGTGCCTCTGTCATCTGAACTGCAGAAGGTGGCTACATATGACAGGGCCTTTTTCAAGAGTAGCCCAGCAATGATAGATCTCTAGCCTCAGGGGAGTTTGTGTGGCCTTTTCTTAAATGGTGTTCAGGCACCAAACAGGCATTTTTGTTCCAGAGAGTGTTTGATGTCTGGGGTGGGTTTGGGGTTTTTTGGGGGGCGGGTGTTCCATTATTTCTGTTTTGATATGTTGTTTTTCAGTTTTATTAATTGGCTGTATTTGGAGATTATATTTTTATAAACTTTTAAGCTACTCTGAAATGTGTTTTAAAACAGATTTTTGCATGTCTGTAATCAATATTCAGGCTGACCAAACCACTGTGTTGGTGCATGTACAGAAGTTTTTAATGTTAACCACTTTGTCTGAACCATAGGTGGTTTCATGTATATTACAGGTCTTACAATCAAATTAGTTTTCTTAATTTGTTTGTTGGGAATGTTTTTATTCAGTTACTCTGTGGTGTTCAGATCTAAAACCTACCTTTGTTTGGCATGTGTTTCTTTGGGACGTGTTAGAACTTCTGAATGGCTTTCAGCCTCAGCTGGTGATGCAAGCTACAGTTCTGTGGGAGCACATGCCGATGTTACAAGCTGAGAGAGTCACTAACGAACATTTTTTTCAAATACTCACAGATCATAAATGTTAAACCAATTCTGAACTGCACAAAAGAGAGCTTGCCTATCACTAGTCATGTTATACTCAGAGCTGGTGTCACATAATGATGAAAAAACTGAGTTGCAGCCCAAGAGATCTCCACATCAAATTGTACCATGCAACAAACTCTTAGCAAGTCTCTCCACTCCCTTCCCAGTTAATTCCCCCATCTGCTGCACCTTGCCAGAAGCTATGTCATTCCACCCTTTTATCCAGAGAGCTCAGGGCGGCATACATGGTTCTTCCTTCCTTGTTTTATTCTAGCAACCAGCCCTGGAAGACTGATTAGCCTGAAAGAGGGAAACTGGTCCAAAGTCACCTATTGAGCTTCTTCAAGATGGGTAGCCGTGTTAGTCTGTCTGGACCAGTAGAAAAGAGTAAGAGTACAGTAGCATCCTTAAAGACTACCAAAATTTGTGGTAGGATATGTGCTTTCATGAGTCACTGCTCACTTCTCCAGATACCTCTGAAGAAGTGAGCAGTGACTCAAGAAACTCATACCCTACCACAAATTTTGGTAGTCTTTAAGGATGCTACTGTACTCTTTTCTACTGCTAGTGAGCTTCTTGGCAGACTGAAAATTTGAAAAATGTATATATACAGATGTGTGCTAGATGCCCACAGAATAATTCAATAACAAAAGCGACTAGATTAAAGCCATAACATCATTTAGTGTCTGGTAATGAAAAACAACCACATTCCTTCATAGAAGAGATACTAAGGTCAATGAAATTTCACATAGCAGACTGCTCCAGGCACTCTCAGTCCATATCCCTCTAACAGTATTGTGTGCTCCCAAGCAGTCTGCTCCCAATTCAATCAGACTCTCTTTCAACACTTATTCTGGATATTCAAGTGTTTCATACCTCTGGTCTTTCCTCAGGAACAAATCTATAAACAAGAAATTCCAGTAATATTACATTGAAATTACACTGTATTACATTGCCTTATCAGTCTCTATGAAACAGTGAGTATAGAAGTTGATAAGTAAATTCATCTTACCATGTAGGAATCTCACATTCAATTTTACCTTCAAGTTGACACTTTCATTGATTCTTATTTATTTATTATTTGCATTTATATCCTGCCTTTCCAGACGAGCTGGCTCAAAGCGGCTTCCAATGATTAAAATACCATACAACATGGTTTACAATTTAAAACATAGCAAACATAACAGTTAAAAATAAAAGAACAAGTACTGGCGGCACACAGTCACCTGGCGTGTGTGACCAAGACCTAAGAGCGAGAAGGGGAAACAGTGGCTCTTTCCCAGTTAGCTCCACCTGGGTTTGTGGTCCTTTACCAATCATGGACCATGGGGCGGGGAGGAGGTGTGGCGCTGCTCATTCGGGAGGCTTACTCCTACAGGGCGCTCCCACTACTGAGGCTCATGGGCATTGAGTGCTCGGGTCTGGTGTGGGCAGGGCTCCGTTCGCACAGGAGCTCAACGGAGCGACGCTCCGGCAGTGAGGAGGCCAGGGGGCGGGCACATGCCCAAGCCCCGCCCCCTGGTCCCAGGAGCCCTCAGTCTGCCACGAGGAGGAAGAAGGAAGGTAAGCAGGGGCCTGCAGAAAGGCCTGCAGAGGCTGGGCGCCCCCTGCCTTTCTGCAGCCAGTCTGGGGCTCCAGAAGCAGGGAGGGAATGGTTGGATGGTTGGTTGGATGGTTGGGGAGTGGGAGGCGGCGGCGACGGGAACTCCAGCTGGCCGCAAGTCCCAGAGTCAGCGAGAGGGCTCTCGGCTGGCTCTGGAACTTGCAGCCAGTCCGGAGCTCCAGGAAGCAGGGAGGGAATGTTTTGGGGGGGGGGGAGGCGGCGGCGGCAGGAGCTCCGGCTGGCTGCAAGTCCCAGAGTCAGCCGAGGCTGGCTCTGGAACTTGCAGCCAGTCCGGAGCTCCAGGAAGCAGGGAGGGAATGTTTTCGGGTGGGGGGGGGGGGGGAGGCGGTGGCAACAAGAGCTCTGGCTGGCTGCAAGTCCCAGAGTCAGCCGAGGAAGTTGCAGCCAGACTAGAGCTCTAGGAAGCAGGGAGGGAATGTTTTTGCGGGGGGGGGGGGGGGGGAGAGCCAACGATGGGAGTTCTGGTCACAAACCTCTGGCACACATACACACACACACACCCCATGTATCTTGGAGACCAGGTGTGTGGGGCTGACTGTGCTGGAGAAAACTCTGGGTCCCTTTAAGAGCTTCTGCAGCCCGCAAAAGCTGCTGGGAGACCAGGCAAATCCAGCTGCAGAAGCTCTTAAAGGGACCCAGAGTTTTCTCCAGCCCAGTCGGCCCCGCACAGTAGATCTGGCTGCAGAAGCTCTTAAAGGGACCCAGAGTTTTCTCCAGCCCAGCCAGCCCCGCACAGTAGATCTGGCTGCAGAAGCTCTTAAAGGGACCCAGAGTTTTCTCCAGCCCAGCCAGCCCCGCACAGTAGATCTGGCTGCAGAAGCTCTTAAAGGGACCCAGAGTTTTCTCCAGCCCAGCCAGCCCCGCACAGTAGATCTGGCTGCAGAAGCTCTTAAAGGGACCCAGAGTTTTCTCCAGCCCAGCCAGCCCCGCACAGTAGATCTGGCTGCAGAAGCTCTTAAAGGGACCCAGAGTTTTCTCCAGCCCAGCCAGCCCCGCGCGCCTGGTCTCCTAGATACATAGTGTGTGTGTGTGTGTGGGGGGGGAATCCCAGGTTTCACTTTCTGCAAATGGGGTAGAAGAAGAAGAGATTGGATTTATACCCTGCCCTTCACTTTTTTAGTCTTAGCACCGGGGCCATTGTTGGGGCTGGGGCTGGGGGGGGGGGGGGGGATATTGATCCATCCAGGGGAGGATGCGGTACTTGGGTTAGCTGGGAATGGGACATCCATCCTGGACTGTCCTGAGGCCATCCTCTCTGGGAGGGATGGGGTTGCCTGCCTACTCCCAGGTGCTAGGGATGCCAGCCTCCAGGTGGGACCAGGGAATCCCCAGGTATTACAGTATATATACCGACATGAGAGATCAGTTCCCCTGGAGAAAACTGATATTTTGAAGGGGACCCTATGGCATTGTACACCCCTCCTCCTCAGTCTCCTTCTCCAAATCTCCAGGAGTTTCCCAGCTTGGCTCTGGCATCCCCCGCCAGTGGCCAGGAGGGACCTGGCAACCCTAGGATGAGCTGTTTTAACATACATGTATGTTAAGTTGGTGCCCATTACATCAGTGCTCTAGTTCCCAGCTTGCTTGCTTTTGCTGAAAGGTGGGAACTAGGGCATTAACACACTATAGCTCTTGCTGATTTTTTTTTTTTAAAAAGTGATGCTCAGAATCATGGTGATCCCATGGTGCTGTAAGGAAGGTAAATAGGCTGCCTTTCCCAGGTGCTGCTTATTGCAGTCCTTAAGGAGCTCTCTTGGCATTGTTCAGCCATAGGTGGAGTGGCTGGCAGGAGACTGACACGTGATTGAGTCACCGTCTCCAAAGGAAAGGGTGGATGTGAAGTGTTTACCCATTTATTCTGGCTATGAGCTGCACAACAAAAAATTTCACAGCTCCCAGAGAGGGCAACTGGACAAGAGGCTGTCTGAACCATTTGAGTGTGATCTTGTCAAATCTTGGAAACTAAGCAAGGCCAGCCCTTGTTAGTTCTTGGATGGGAGACCACCAACATAGTCCAGGGCAACTAATCTGAAGCCAGGACTGTCCCTGCAAGAATTTCTTTGTTCTTACTCATTTTGTTTTCCCCATTTCTTCCAGAGGGAGGTGACCCCCCAACTCTCTGAAAGTGATCTTTCAGACAAAAACAACACTAAATGGCAGTGATATAAAACCCACAGTTAACTATAATAGAGAGGAAGGCTGCCAGTCAAATAGAAAAGGAACACTAAAGCACCTCAGTCATCAATGCCAAGGAGAATAAAAATATATTGACCTGGTATCCCTCCTCTTTACCTGACATGGGTGGTTTGTTTGTTTTCCCCCACGTGTGCCATCAGGTAGGCTTGCCAGCTCTGAGTTGGGAAATACCTTGGAGATTTTGGGGGTGGCACTTGAGTGGTGGGTGTTGCCTCCTGACACACTTCCGGTGATGTCAGGGGGTGTGGCCTTCTGACACACTTCCGGTGATGTTGGGGTGTGGCATATGCTAATGACTTATGCTAATGAGCTCCTGCACCTCTTTTTCTACAAAAGGACCCCTGGGTGTGGGAAGCCGGGGAGCTTAGCATTCTAAAAATACATTAACAATAGTCACTATAACATTCATTATTGGATCCTAGATCCTAGTCTGATGCTCAATACTACATCTTACTGGCTTGCATGTGTGTTGTATGGGTTACTGTGATAATATATGTGAAACTCTTTGAAGTGATTTGTAGGAGCACTCTTGTGTGACTAATTTGAGGTGGCAGGAAAGGGTCCTTCAAGACCACCCACCATCCACATTCTTAGTAATGATCTTCTGTGTCCTCAGCAGAACAAACAAGAGCTGATTTTATGCCAAAATGTTGCCCTGGGGCTCATGCTACATGTGTGTCATTCTCAATAATGGGGCTGAAGAGCAACTTAGTGGTGGCCCAGAATCTTGAGCTAACCCCAGGTATAAAGTATAAGTTCTGAAAGATGAAGAAACTTAGCCTTATATGTTCCATATTGTGGCTGTGTGATGTAGTAACATACCTTGCATGATAGTTTTACTATACTTTTTCTAAACATAGTTTAGAAGCATAGTTTTACTATGCTTTTTCTTCCAGGATTTTTTAGGGCCCATTTTTTGGTATCCTGGAAAGTTCCAGATACCATGTGGACATAAGGTATTTTTAGATATATATATTTGAACTTGATATAGCCAAATGCATCTCTAGTTAGTACCTAACTCTTATTTAAAGAGATGCTAATACCTTTAAGCTTTGCTGTCTTTAAGCTCTTTAAGCTACTTAAAGAAATGCTAATGTCATGCCTCCTAAAAAAGTTATTTCTTTGGGCCTCTCTAAACCTTCTTAATTATTTGTAGCATGCATCCAGTACTGCTGAATTTACTGGTTTATATCCAGTGAGTCTGGTTGCAGAGGGAATTTTACAGGAGAAAGATTGTTTTGCTTCTGCTTCCAGTGAGTTCCTTAAACTCTGTTCTGAGACTCAGTGGACCATCAAGAACAGTGGGCGTTTTCTCACTAGCTTTTCCCCGCGGTTTACACCGAAGCTAGCACCGGAGCTTCTGGTCAGTTTCCCACCATTTGCTTCGTGCTCATCATTTCCTCCAGAGTATCACTGCACTGCTCCGGAGCTTCCCTGGAGCAAGAAAATCCTGTTCCTAGCGGTGTTTCCTGTTTACTCCGGTGGAGAAGCCTAGATGAGAACACACCCACTCGCCCGCCCTCCATCTGGCCCGCCCCGCAGTGGGCGTTTCTTGAATTTTTTTTTTTTGAAACGAGCCCCCCTAACGTTATATTGAAATAAGGAGGCAGGGAGGCAAGATCCCACCACAGGGACTGCGTTGGCGAGGTGGATTTGCCGTTTCTTGGTAGCAGGAGCCGGGCGCCATTGGCCCGAGAGCTCCCTGTGCTTGCTCCCAGGTAATTGCTGCCCTTTGTTTGGGCTTCCCCGGCAACAGCCCGTACAGAGCTGGTGGTGGGTGCTTTCCTCTAGAAACCCGCAGAGAAGCCGCAGGAAGCAAGCGGGCGGGCGGGCTGGGGACGCGAGTCTTCCTTCTCACTCCCTGTGTGCGGTCCTGAAGCATAACTTCCCCACCTCTTTTTTTTTTTTTTAAAGGCCCTTATAATGTTATAACATCATAATGAAATTTTGATGCAGCAAGGGAAGACGGCACAATTGTTGTCTTTTTATAATACACACACGTTCACATCTATTATGGGGGGGGTTAATTTGCTGTTTATTGGTAGCGTTCCATTGGCCATTTGGGAGCCGGGTGCCATTGGGCCCCAGCAGCAGCCCCTGCAGAGCAGGCTGGGCGCGCTTCTTTGCAGAAAAGTCACAGAAATGGGTTGAACTGTTTTCTAGGGGCTATAACTATTCCTGCGGAGTGGGGAGACTGGTCTGCGTGTCATGCTGCTCCTCCTCAGCTGCTGCCACCACCACCACCACCATTTATGTAATTTTTTTTTTTTACTTTACACGGGCCAGCTGACGCCATGTTGCCCATCCTCCATTTTGTTGCCTTGATCGGGTTAAGCACACGACATTTCAGTTCACATCGGAGAATCCACCCATGGGGGGGGGTCGTCCAGTGACATTGGAAGTCCGTGTAGCCGGCCAATCGTTTTGCTTCAACCCAGACCGGCGGGAAAATTTGAATATTGAGGAGGGACTTGATGAATTCTGGGAAGAGGAAGGCGGGTGATGCACTGTCGTCATTCCATTATGTTGTTATAATGTTACCACGCATGTGTTTAAAAAAAAAAAGGAAAAGCGGGGAACGAGGGAGGAGCAGGGGGGAGGGAAGGGGAGGGGAAATGGACGGGGCAGCAGCAGAAACCACTACTGTGAACAGAAAACTGCGGGGGGGAAAGAGGAGCTGATTGCTGTAGTGGAAAATTGGAGACGGTTGCTCAGGAGGAGTCTCACAGGGGGAAATGAGGAGGAAATGAGAGGCTAATGGCATGTGCGAAAACACCCAGTGTGTGTGTGTGTGTGTGTGTGTATGAAGGTCTGCAATAGGAAGGTGGATTTGCATAGTTAATCTATGTTCATTTATGTTTGAAATAGTTCTCCTACAATATGCTAAGGCTGTGTGGTATATCCAGGATCACTAGTTTGCAAGAGCACAAGTCACTTGCATGAGGCTCTTTGCATCCTAGCCAGTATTTTTTTGAACAGCATAAAGTTGTTGTTAGAGCCAGCTTGTAGTGGTTAAGAGCGGCACACTCTAATCTGGAAAACCAGGTTTGAGTCCCCACTCCTCCACATGAAGCCAGCTGGATGACCTTGGATCAGTCACAATTCTCTCAGAACTCTCTCAGCTCCACCTACCTCACAGGGTGTCTGTTGGGGGGAGAGGAAGGGTAAGCTGCTCTGAGACTTCTTTGGGTATTAAAGAGCGGGGTATAAAACCAGTTCTTTTCTCCTTCTTCTCCCCCTCCTCCTTCTTCCTATTAACCTGCAATGTCATTCCGGAGACAAAAGTGCTTAAGTTTTCTTGTGATGGTGACAGCTTCTGATGGTTTCCTTCTCTTATAGCAGGCCTCCACTTTGCTGTTTCTGTACAAAATTTAACAGGGCTGAGTGGATTAGTGTGGATCAGGGAATGAGTGGGATCTTCTGCCTTTAGAAAATTTAAGTGTCTTCCTGTGATGGATGGCTTCTAGTTCTGTCCTCCAGGCATCCCAGCAAATGCCTACAGAGGGAGTAGATGTATACTAAGCAGCAACAGCCAATGAGAGGCTGTGGAGGGGAGGGAGGAAAAAGCGAAAGAAAAGTCTGTCATTGCCTCAGATAGGGCTTTGAGAAGTAACAGAGAAATAGGGAAAACTACCAGGAGAATAGATCCAGGTGGTCAGCTGTGCTGGTCTGAAGCAGTACAACAAAGTTTGAGTCCAGTAGCACCTTTAAGACCAACAAAGCTTTATTTGAGGTATGAGCTTTTGTTGTGCATTCATGCTCATTCAGATACACTGAAATGAAAGTTAACAGTCCATACAGAGGATGAAGAGCAAATTAACATACATAATGATATTTTAACAGATGCAAAGACCAAATAGGAATAACAAGCTAAGTTAACAGTCCATACATATAGGCAGAGGATGAACAGCAAATTAACATACATAATGATATTTTAACAGATGCAAAGACCAAATAGGAATAACAAGCTAAGTTTATGTGGTCACCATTTGTTTGGATTTAATTACCGGGGGCAGGGGAACACAGTGAAGTAAATAAATATGTCAAAATAGGGGACTGATGTGTAAATGCATACTTCTTAATTGTGGGATGCTAAGAGTAATTAACTGAGACCATGTTGTTGGAACATTCCATTTGTCTCCTCAAGCATGGAGGTAACTAACAATATCCATTTCTTTGAGGTGGGGTGAATGGTTGTGCAGTGTTATGTCTCCTCTGTCACCAGATCAGAGAAATACATTCCATTATTCATTGTATTGCATTATATTACAATCACTATTTCAATCTGCTATTCCAAATGAGGATGTATAGCCCTTCTTGGTGAAGGGCCGTCACATATAACTCGGTTGGTAGTAGAGGTGGGATATAAGTTGTTTATTTACATTATTTATTGTCTGCCTTTCCCACAGGGCTCGAGGCAGATGACTCAATACAATTAACAAAGTGGGACACTCAATAAACAGTGCATTAGGATTATAAGAAGTCTGGAACCAACCAGAAAGCTAGCAGATAGAAGAGGAGAAGAAGAAGAGAAGAGATTGGATTTATAGATAGAACCAAAGCATAGCATAAGTCTTAACATGATACTATTAAGCAGTGCAAAAATTACGTAATAGGATCCTACTTACAGTAAGCTATGCACAGTAGTATAGACCACAGTCTCTACTCATTTACCCAAGTAAGTTTGTGAACGGTTTTGTACAGTGCAGCCCTATTACCTGTGCAGAAAAGCCCCCTTGAATAATTCAGCTTTGCATAGTTTGCAGAAAGCCAGAAGAGTTGGAGACTCCCTAATCTTCTTGGGCAGGCCATTCCATAAAGTGGGAACCCCAGTGGGGAAAGCACATATATAGGCAGTTGATGTTCCCCCCCCCCCTCATTTGCAAGTTGGCACCCACAGAAGGCCCTGCTGATATGAGCAAGCTGTCACAGAGGAGCAGAGGTGGTCCTGCAGATAAGGGAAACCAAGGCCATGAAGTGCTTTGTATGTGATAGCTAGTATCTTAATTTGAGCCTGATAACAAATGGGCAGCCAGTGGACTGTCTGCAGAATGGGCCTAATATGCATGCTTGTTCTAGCTCCAGCTAATAGCTGAGCCACAACATTCTTTACCAGCTGGAGTTTCTGAACTGCTTTTGAGAGGAGGCCAATGTACAGTGCATCACAGTGGTCTAATCTCAGTGTTACTGTGGCATGGATTCAGGTGACCAGGTCGCCGTATCCAGGTAAGGGGCCATCTTACAGGCTAGGCTGAGTTGGTACAAAGCATTTTTTGGAGCTGCGTTAACTTGCTTCTCCAGGAATAAAGTTGGGTCCAATGTAACCCCAAGGCTTTTAACTGACTCAGCCACGGTCAGCTAAACTCCATCAGAAGTGGAGAGAACAGTGTCCTTAAAGACCTTTGCCTTTCCGTCCAGCATTATCTTTTCAGGGTTTGGTTTCAATCTGTTCACTTTTAGCCAGTTAAGCACAGCAGCCACACAGCTTTTCAGGACCTCTACCACATCACCAGGAGATTTGGATAAGGCTATATCAAGCTGGGTATCATCAGTGTATTGATTACAACCAACCCCAAAACTATGAATGATTTGTCCTAAGGGCTTTACATAGAGGCTGAAAAGCATGGGGGATAGAATTGCGCCCTATGGAACCCCTACAAGATAGGTCCCACACTGAAGACAATTGGTTTCCAATAGCAACTCCTTGAGTTTGATCCATGAGGAATGATTTGAACCAGTTCAGTGGACATCCCAGTACCTACTTCTGCACCTCCACAAGATGGCATAATTTACTGTATCAAAGACTGTCGCTCTTAGATTTGTCTGCAGAGAGGCCACACTCAGACAGAGATCATCAACTGAAGTTAGCCTAAAGCCAGACTGAACAGGGTCTAGAGCAGATGAGTTATCCAGAAAGACTTGGGAGTTGGTCTGTTACTGCTCTTGCAGTCATTTTGCCCAGAAGGGTAGATTAGAGACTGGGTAGTAATTGGTCACATAATTTTTCTGTAGGGATGTTTTTTATAGTAGTAAACAGAGAACCACCTCTGTGAGTGGCAAAGGAAAGATGCCATGAGTTAGTGACTGATTTATAATGTATAGTTGGGGGTTGTTGATGTGGTCCTTACATGATTTTAGCAGCCAGGATGGGCAAGGATCCAGTGTACAAGTAGTCGCCTTCACAGCCTCAGGGTCTTGTCCACATCCATTGCAGAAGATCTACAGATACACCAAAGTAAACACCTTTCTGAGAGAAATTAATACACTTTGTGAGGTAAAAGTATGTTAGGATGCCTCCAAAGGAAGATAAAATGGTCAGGACAGGAGCTATGGCTGAGGAAAATGCTAACCTGAATCATCTAGAACAGGGGTGGGCAATTGTTTTGGCTCGGGGGCCACTTTATGGGAGTGGAGGTTAGCGGAGGGCCGCATCTTTTAAAATGATTGCATTCATTACTTAACTTTGCATTTCAGAAAAGGCATAAATTGTATCATAAAAATCAATAAATATAAATTAAATAAAATAGTGGTAGTTTTATTCAATTTATTTATTGTGCTAATTTCATACCATCTATAGCTGCAAGCACATTTAATTTTAGAATCAGTTTGATGAGACAAATGTACCCTATCACACTTTTCTACAATTTTTTTGAAATCAGGATTGAGATTGCTTGTTGAGATTCTCATCACAGCCTGCAAGTTAATGTCTGTCAAAGAGCATCTATATCTACTCTTGTTAATTTTCGTGTCTTGGCGGGCTGCAAAAAACTCTGTGGCGGGCCGCATGTGGCCCGCGGGCCGCCATTTGCCCACCCCTAATCTAGAAATATTGGGGGGGGGGAATAAAATTGGTCAAATTATTCCTAAAATCTGAAATATTAGCTCATATATCTTATATCCCACTGCACAGTCTCCAGCCTGGTTTGATGTGAGGGCCAGGTGCTTTCTCAGCTTCCCACTCACCCCAGCACACCCTCAAGTCTTCTGAACTGCATGGTTGAATACAGGACATATAGTGATTTTGTGGGGCTATTTTGAAAAGCTGTGAATCTGTTTCTTCCTAAAGGAGTTTTAAAACTGACAGGAGGCTGGATTTCCTTCTCCCAACCTGTGTTGAAAGTGTTTTGTTCTAATCCATTTTGTTTGCTGTTCATTTCTTCGGGCACCAAAACCGCTTCATTGTCAAGCTTCCAAAACATGCCGCTTTTTTGTCTTTTTTTATCTCTTTGGAAAATTCTCTCATAATGTTGCTTGAGAATTGGAACTTAATGGCTGGAAAAGTAATATAATGTACTTAAGGCAAGGAATTTCCAGTAAATAGCCCTTTTTTTCCCTTTGCAAATTTCCATCTATCAAGTAATTCTGTTTGGCTTTCTAGGCCTCTACTGTCTTGGGATTACTATGCAATTTGGTGCTTGCTGTAAGTACAGGATAAGTATACTGAGCCATATCTGTGGTTTATAAGCTGCTTACTTAATATAATTAAATGGGATATGAAACTTTGAAGGATAATCTTAGATTAAAAAAGGAAGCAAGAAGTTTCTGGCACTAATGGGTTAATATAGCGTGGTCTGGAAGTACTGAAGAGTCAAGAATAACTTGCTCTGAAATGTCCAGTAATGTTCTACCACAGGTTTTTGCTGATAATCTTTCAGGTTTTCAGGAGGTCTGAGACTGGCATGGTCTCTGCAGTAATCTGAGCATTAGAGAACACTAATTTCCTTCAGCTTCTGTCTGACAACTGAATTACACATTGGCTTGGATCCAGCGATGAGCAAGTGGAAACATAAATGGACTCTGTGCACCTCTGCTTGTGCAAGATCTTGTGCAGCACCTAGTACTTTCCTCACTATATAGTACAGTGCCCACAAACTAATTGCACAATATCTTGTGCAAGCAGAAACACAAATGGGGATACAATATGTTTGGCTTAGCACGTGGCTCTATGTAAAGCAAGAACACTAGCACCAGCAAAAATGTTGCAGTAGGTCCAACACATTGTATGTAGTCCCATTATTATTTAATGTCTTTGTTCCTTTCTGAAGCGTGGTGGCTGGGGCTGCTACTGTGAGGAGAAGAAAGTCACAGAGGTTGTTGGGGAGAAGTACTTTAACTGTCTCCTCCTGTTTACTTTCCTCTGACAAGTGTTACCACCTCAGTGGCTGCATTTGGGAGGGGAATCTGAGTGCAGATAATCCACAGGTTTAAACTGTTTTGCCATTCACTTGCTGTGGGAACTATATCTTTAGGAGATGGGGGGGGGGGCAGGTGTTCTGGTATTGAATCTCTAACAAAATTCTGTACCCTCATTTAACTACAGTTCTCAGTATCGTTCTGGGGAATACTGACTTGGGCTTGTATTAGAGCTGTATCCTGTTGTGCTGTTTTGTTTTTTTAACACCATTCAGATATCAAGGCGGGCTGTTTCTCCACATTGAGTGTTGTAAAATGGATGGGGGGAAATCAAAGAAGATTTCAAGATGTAGTGTATACTATCAGATAATGAAAACTGAAGAGATGCATATTCTCCATACTGAGAGAGGATATAATTCAGTGGTAGAACTCATGCTTTAAAAGCAGCGTGTTCTAACTTCAATCTCTGGCATCTTTTGTTCAGAGGATATCAGGTTGAAGGTCTGGGAAAGACCCATGCCTGAGACCTTGGGGAGCTATAACATGTATAATTCATTCATTCGTTCTGATAAGTGCTTTGGCTGTAGAAGATTTGGCCTAGAAGAACTGGCATATATCCTGAGTTCTCATAGAAACTGAGAACACATTACAAAGATTGAACAGAAAATGACAGTCCCTAAGCTAGCTAATACCCAACCCGTAGCTTGCCATCTCTGTGATGTTACAAATAGCACTTCCATGCCCATGCTTCAGCAGCAGCAGCAAACAGTGGGTAAATGCATATTGTAATGATCTAGAAAACGGAGAGGGCATAAATTTGACAAAGGGCTTCCTTTTTTGTTGACAATGTTGTTTTCATTGTTAAAATGGAATTGCTCCTTGAAACACTAGTCCATGCAGTGCATATGAGTGTTATAAGTATGGCAGACTCTTCAAAGTTGTAATATTTAATAGCTGTTTCTAATCAAATACCTGAGGCTTTCTGTAACTGCTGTGGGAAAACTGAGCATAGGAAGGAATTAGGGTGAACATTTGTCAGCCTCGAGAGTCATGCATGTTCCATAATAGGGCTGAGTGGTCTCAGGAAGAGTAATTGCCCTTACGTTCCTATTGCTGAAGCAATATAATTCTGTTTAGATGGTGCTTTGTACATAACTGTATGGGCTGTCTCTTCTTAGTGCTCTGTGTCGTCGTAATCTGCAGGTGGAATGAAGAGAAGGGATGAGATTTCTAATTTGCTGTTTTACTTCTAGGCACACAGTTCCTGCAGGTTTATGGAAGGATGCTCAAGGAAAGGACCAACTGTGGTATGAGGATGCATTGGGTTCTAATAGCCCTGTAATCCTGTACTTGCATGGAAATGGAGGTACAAGGTAAGAAATTTTAAAATGAGTCAACTTCAAAAAGGATAGCATTTTATTTTAATTCTGAAGGTTTAGATCAGGTATGGGGCAGCCTGACTTTAGGTGGCAGAGTAAATATGTCATAAAGTCAACAACTATTTTGCTGCTTATTTTACCACTTTTGGGGGGCATCCTTTACTGTTTTTTGCCACAGACACTAAAATGTCTCTGGCTGTTTCTGAATTAGGGTAAAACATCAAAGGGGAAGAATGAAGAAGGAAAGTTCTAGTCTTTTTTCACAGCCAGTTTTCAGTTGAGTAAGTCAGGGTATTTCTTGAGATACCATAAAGAATGTACCAAAGTTGACTTTTAAAAAATCACAAACTAATGTGTACTTTTTCAAATTCTTTTAATAGAGGAGGGGAACACCGTGTGGAACTTTACAAGGTGAGAATTGCCTTATTGTTACTTAGCCTAAATCAGGAGTGTCAAACATGCAGCCTGCGGGCTGGATCAGGCCCCCAGAGAGCTTCTCCTGCTGTCTCCTGCTTCTTCCTCCAGTTCTGCTGCTGCTGCTGCTGCCTAGTAGCTTGCTTTGCCAAACTCTCTCAGTTGCTCAGGAGAGATAGATAGGCAAGCTTCTGTTCCCTGCTCTGGCTGAGGCTTCTCCACCTCCCCCTTCCAGGGGGAGAGAGGGAACAAGCCAGAACTTGCTTCCTGGCCAGGCTGCCTCAATCGCACAGGAAACAAAGGCAAGTCTTTCTTCCCCTCCCCAAAGGTAGGGAGGGAAGGAAGGAGAGCTTGCTTTGCTTGTGCCTACAGTGTGTGTGTTTTGTTGGGCTTGTTATGCTGTGACTCTCCTGTGTGCAACTGGGTTCCCTCCCCCTTTTCACTGTATTCATGCCCTCATGATCCAATCTTTCTCAGTAGGAAAGCAGTGTGAACTATTTAGATGAGGAGTAACAACAAGCCGGTGAGGTGGATTAGGCTGAGAGTGTATGACCAGACCAAGTTCACCCAGCACATTTCCTTTGGGGATTTTGAACTTAGACTTCCCAGGTAGTAGGCTGATACTGACCACTGAGGAAGATTATAGTTTTGTAGACAAACACATAGCCCTCAGTCTGTATCATGGTGCCCTCTCATGTTCTTGACCAGCACACAAAGCAGTTTATGTACAAAAGCTCACAATGCCCAGCCATTTCATGTTTTCCCCTGGGTCCTAGGCTCAGAACTCTGAGCATGAGATTTCTGTAATGAATGTCAATAAATCAAAAGTAGGTTTGCAGCTTACAGATACACCCCTGAACAGCATACTCAAGATTGCTACAGCACAGACATTTTGATGCAATAATTCAGAGCAAGAGGTGTCAGTTATCAGACACTCTTAAATAAAATATTGCAAGAGTGCTAATGTTTTAAGCAATTTTTTTATTTTAAGTTTAAAAATCTTCAGTTGTAATTGTGTCCTTTATAAAATTTATATCTCCGCCACCTGGCATTACATCTTATGACACACATGGCCCAGTCCAACAAAGTCTTGTTTATGTCAGATCTGGCCTGCATAACAAATGAGTTCGACACCCCTGGCCTAAACTCTTCTATGTTTACAGTTCTGGCAATAGTTCAGCTAGCCAGGCTTATTATGAGTATATTAATTGTCTTCTGTCAGGAAAACCTCTAAAGTCCAGGTGCTATTGTATTGTCATATGATTCACCTTTGACTTGTAGTCTGTTGTTATCCCGCCCCCTCCTTCTGAGGTGCTCAAGGTTGTATACATGGTTCTTTTCCCCCTTCCCACTTTATTCTCACAACAGCCCTGTAAAATAGGTTAAGCTGAGTGTGATTGAGCCAGGGTCACCCCTTGAGCTTCATGGCTGAGTGGGAGTTTGGGTCTGGGTCTTCTGCATTGCAGTCAGACGTATCAGCTGCTTTCTCAGGGTTATCTGAAAAAATGGAAAGATTTCCTGAACTTGAATGTATAAAATAGAAACATTTCCTGAACTTGCAGATAAGGAGATTTGGCTGTCTGAATGCTTCCCCTTTACTACTGTCAAAAAACAAGCAACGCCCCCCAACCCCCTGCATATAGAAAATAGCATGTAAGGGAGAAGGGCTGTGTTAAAAATGCATCTTCTTTTTTAAAAAAACCATATAGCACCCTTTGTAATCTTATGATTTGTCTTGTGTTTGTTCAGGTTCTGAGTTCTTTTGGTTACCATGTAGTCACATTTGATTATCGAGGTAAGATCCTTCTAGCCTGGGTTGTGTTTTTAGGTTTTGTTCTGCACTGGCATCTGTAACGCATCCAATTGTTTACTACCATGTAACTGATGATTAAGAAATTCCTTTAATTTCATTAACAGTTTAAAACCCTGGTAAAATTGTTCTGATTACAGTTTTAAAAAATATGTTTTTCCTTATTGCTAAGATAGTGTTTTGCCTGATACTTAATTAGCTTGGTTAGCCATTTGGGTGTAGTAATTACTGCAGAAGTGAGTCTCTTCCCAAGTCTGTTTTTAAGATGGGACATTAATTTTTCCATCTTTTTTGCTGTTTTTATCTGGTACACATCTTAACATTTTCTATCACCCCATCCACTGATCCTCCCATTAATATCTTTTCAACTTTGTTCACACAAATTCTGCTGTATTTCTGAGACTGGGGGTTGATATTTTGTGAAAAAACTGGGGGTGCAGAATGGAAGCTATACTAAAACTAGCATAGCATATAATGACATCTAACCTCATGTTATCCTTTCACCCATGATTTCATACACTTCAGACTGGATTTTAAAAAGTGCGTCCTAGTTTTCTCATACTTTCGGCAGCCAACAAACCTCTATAATAAAACAGCAAAATTATTTTTATTTATTGACTTTCTAAACCACTCTCCTCTAAAGGGCTCAGGGCAGTGTACATCATATTTAACATACAATTTTGTTAAAACATCACAGAAAATAAGTTAATTAATATAAAACCAGACAATCAGTCATAGTTTCCAATAAAACCAGTAAAACCATTAACCCTCAGTCTTAGATGGTGTTCTGCATGTGGTCAGCTTCCTCCAGGGGGCAGGGTTATGGGCCAGATGAAATGGGGAAATGGTCACTGTCCTCAGCCATAAACCTGGTGGATGTAACCTAAAAGGCCTTCAAATAAAATACCAAATGTACAGGTACAAACCTGCATCCTTAGCTGTCTCTTAATTATAATGCAACTTCAAGAATGTGTCTAAAAATGTTTTGGACTTCCCCAAAACTTCCGTGCTCAAGCTTAATGACTATGGCATTCTACAGAGATGGAGCCAGGCTTGTGAAGGCCCTGCTCAGTATCCCAAAAAGTGTAGTATTTTTTAGTAAAGGGAATGTGAAACAGAACTTTTGTTGCAGATCTTAATAGGAAGGCTGCTGTGGAGAGAACACTGTCTTTGGTATGCAGGACCCAAGCCAAGTGGGGTCATAATACTCTGCTGTTCATTCAGGGCAGGGCTCATTTCATAGCAGGAGCTCCTTTGCATATTAGGCCACACACCTCTAATGTAGCCAATCCTCCTAAGAGTTTACAGAGCTTTTCTTACAGGGGCTACTGTAAGCTCTTGGAGGATTGGCTATATCAGGGGTGTGTGGCCTAATATGCAGAGGAGCTCCTTCTACGAAATGAGCCCTGATTCTGGGCCCTTTCACTGATTGGTGCCTAAAATTATTGGTTGCAGTTTTTTGGGTTAGAGTGTTCTAAAATACATGCTTGTATTTGTAGTGTGCTGGTAATCCTTGAAGGATCCGTACATATTACTAATACTGGGTTGGATCCAGTATATTTCCATGTGTGCTAGAGCCCAAGTGGAAGCATACTAAAAAGACCACACTGGGAGTTTGCCTTGCATTTCTGCTTGTGCAAGACAATGTGCAAATAAATAATTTAAAATAAATTTGGTAAAATAAATTTGGTATTACATTCTCCATCTTCAAAACCAGGTTCCCCCAACAGCCATTTTGAAACTAAACTTCCCAAAGTTTCAGCTGTTGTTTACCTCTTCAAATGTTTGCTTCAGGCTAGCCTGCTATGCACCGGACTTGATGGATCTTCTTCATTATCCTTTTAGTTTCTTTGAACTGTTTTTCTTCAGCTAAGACCTGTACTTTATTTTTAAGAAAGCAATGAGTTGGATTTCTTTCTTTTTAGATCAGTCTTCTGCTGTTCAGTTTGGTTGCAACTGCTGTACAGTTTGATTGCAAGTAGGTAGTTTAGAAAGAAGCTGCTTAAACATAGTTATTTTCTTGAGCTGATATTTTTGCTAATCCAGTTTTGAAGGAAGAATAAATTACTTGCCATTTCTTCATGAAATATTGACAGGTTTTGTTTTGTTAACTAGCAAAGTACATTTGGTCTGAGATCTTTTTCTCTTCCTATCTGTTAATATGACCTCTTCAGCTAACTCCATGTTATCATGTATAGATTTGTGGTCCTCTAGGACTTGGGGGCGGGAATCCTCTTGAGAGCAATTAGCTTAGTTTATACCACTTAGAACTCTGTGTGAGGTTGGGGGAGGAAGACATAGCACTTCTAAATTCTTCCCTGTGTTAACTGCCTGGAATTAGGAAGCCATCACAGAAAGCAAAGGGGTGGATTATAATATTTGGATATTCAGCTTTTCTACTTTTTTTTCTAAGTGGGGGAGTGTTAAAGCCATAAATAGGGAATACCATTTTTTAGTGGTACTATTCATTTTGGAGTCGCATTCCCACCTCTGTGTAGACCCCATAAATTAGAGTCCAGTGACACGCTAGAAGCCAACAGGATTATCAGGGTATAAGTTTTTGGAAGAGAAAGTTCTCTTCATCAGATACCTGATTATCTGATGAAGGGAGCTTTGACTCTCGAAAGCTTGCACCCTGAAACTCTTGTTGGTCTTTAAGGTGCTACTGGGCCTGAATCTTACTGTTCTGCTACAGCCCAACATGGCCACCCTCTGATGCTACCTTATGGATGAGGCTCCCTTCCCCCCTCAAAATGCTGAGACTGTCATGGAACTAAACTGAATGAAAGATGATGGAATATTTATTTTTGTGGTTTGCCATTTCATTTTAATGAGCATCTTAGCAAAGTCTAAACTTTTGAGAGGCAATTTAAATGCTGCCATATTGAGTTAGAGTCCTGGGCCACTATTATTTCTTTGGCTTTAATTCAGACACTTTACTTTGACTAATGGATTTGAATGTGATTCCTGGAATAAAATTCTTTTCTCTTTCAGGCTGGGGAGACTCAATAGGCAGTCCTTCAGAAAGCGGACTGACTTACGATGCTCTTCATGTTTTTGACTGGATAAAAGCACGAAGTGGAGACAATTCAGTTTATATATGGGGGCACTCCTTGGGCACTGGGTAAGCCATCAGATTCCATATGACAGTAGGCAGGCCTTTGGAATAGCATAAGGGACTAATGCATAGTGTGGAGATGATGGCAGGCTAATGTACTTTCTGGTGGGTAGCACTGAGTAAAATGTGGTTTGCTACACCAACGTTTTGTCTTCTTAGAAAAGCAGGATCTGCCAAAATCGATCCTATCCTATGGTTTAGTATAGGATAGATTGTGATAGGTCTTGAATTCCAAGACACATGTATCTTCATAAGATAGGAGTGTAGTGGACATTAACAAGCAATTTTTTTCTTGAATAAAGTTTTAGTGGAGTTGTTAGGTATTTTTGTTCGTGTTTTGTTAACATGCTTTTTACAGCATTACCTACACTACAAATTAAAACCTGTTCTAAATCTAGAGGTTCTCAGAACTCAGCAGCTGATTTTGTTCCTAGTCACTTGGATTCACAGTTTCTTTTGTTTCAGAAAATCTGGGACAAGAGTTGCAAGCTGGTCAGTCACAAACTACCAGTAGCTTGCTGGCTGTCAAAGGGTAGCTCATGATGGCCACATCTGGCCAGTTCTTGCTCCCTGTCAGTGCCTGAAAGCTGATGCAGCCGGGTTGCACCTGGATAGTCATGCCCTGTAACACCAGCTGTTTGACACTGATGGGGAGCAGGCTTTCTCCCCCACCCATCAGCACTCAACAGCTGATTTTGCCAAAGTTTACCTGGCCAACTTGAGATGGCCAGTCATGTCCTGATCCCATGAAATGTTGAGCCTCCTGGCTTGTTCAAATTGGCCAAGTGTACTTTAGCTCAGCTGGTTGGGGGCAGAGTTTTACTCTCATTACTCTCTGATCAGAGTCTTACTCTCTGATCAGTTGACTCTAGAGTTGTTTGACTGGGGAGCAGCTTAGGACATTGTCTATTAATGAAGAAAAGGTTGGCAAATTCTTGTTCAGGGTGAGCAACCCTGTATTGCAGCCAGCAAACCACTGCAGTACCTTTTCATCCCTAGAAGGATGATGCCTAGAGTCACAGGACCTGTGTGGACAAAAAGCTGCACACCTTGTTGGGACTATAGTGAGGTGAGGGAATTGGGAGAAATCATGAGAGGTGGATTTTTTGTCCCACAACTACAAGCATCATCTTTCAGCAGGTCAAAAGAAACCGGTAGGAGAAGAAGGAACATGGGGAAATCTACATGTGTTATACTAGCAGGTGGAAGGATATGACTGAGTTGTTTGTTTGTTTGTTCTGTTCGACTCAGCCTGCCTTCCCCTGCACAGCAGGGCTCTGGGTGGGTAACACCAATGTTAAAAAATACTATAAATTAATTATTAAAACAATGATCACAGCAGTAAATTTAAAAAATCAGACAGCATGTACAGGCACAAGGTAATATAACTTGTCCAAAGTGTGCTTGTATAGCTGGTGTGTTGATGGATAATAAGCTGGTGCAGTTGACAAGACAGATGGCGGAGAAAAGGGCTGGGGGAGGCCAATTTAAATGGAAACCTCGTTGCCTCAACTGGGGACCTGGCAAAACATTTCTGCCTTGCAGGCCCTGCAGAACTGCATTAAATTCCACAGGGCCCAAATCTTGTCTGGAAGAGCGTTCCACCAGGCCAAGGCCAGAGCTGAAAACGCTCTGGCTTGGGTTGAGGCTAAACAAATGTTTTTTGCTCGGGGATCACTAGGAAATTATTATCCATTGAGCGCAGTGCTCTTTGGGGGACATACCAGGAGATGTAATGGGAGATGTAATGGGAAATAACAAAGTGAAACCTCATCTGTTGTTTAATGCCAGCTGCACAACTACCTTAACTAAAAAAGGTCTTGACAATATTTTTGGGTGCATGTTGAAAGCCACATTTTGGTGATCCCTTTTGTGTGTGTGTGTGTGTGTGGGAGAAGCTGGATACAAGCTGCCTTGGGACACAATTTAAAAGAAATCCCACTGTAGCAAGCAACAGTTCCCTCCCTCTGGCTTTCCTTTCCCCCCTCCCCAGTAGGGCCATACAACCATCAGTACAGACATCAGCCTTTTGTGTATCTCTGACAACCAGGTAGTTCAGTGGTTACATGCAGTTGCCCCAAAGTCTTTCCCCTCTGCATCTGCCAGAGACTAACTATTGTAAAGCGAAGAGAGCAATGAGAGGGAAACCAGCAATTTTCACTTTAATTTCTTCAGAGCAGGGAGGAGAGACTTTGGAGACGTTTGGGGAGTGATGCAGGTGGGGGCATCTCCACCTATGAAGTGAGGAGGGCAGTGAGGATGGCAAAATGGTGGTGATGGGGAACCAGCACTGTCCTGCCATGGCAGCAAGGCAAAGTGAAGGGAAAAGAACAGCTCTGAGGAGTGTGTAATGGTCATACTGCTACCAAGTGAAGAGGCATTGCTAGACACAGAGGGAGGAGGTAGCAAGGCATCAAGCAGTCAGAGTGCAGAGGCAGTTGGGTTTCTGGCATCCAGGAAATCACGTTCTACTCCCCCCTCCCCCAAGCTCTGTTCCGTCCCTGAAATTAGTGTAGTATAGCACATGCAGAACAAAAAAGACTGATGGAGATTATACATCACTTCATGCCTGCCAGTGCCGATAGTGGGGATGGAAGGAAACAAGGAGCACCAGTTAACACTTTAGTGGCATGGTGCCTCACAGGAGGCCCACTGGGGATCACTGCTGTAGGGTGAAGGAATTCTTCAGCTGCAGAACAACCATTAAAGATGTCCCTTGTCTGAGCTTGGTACCCAGGTAACAGCCTCAGGATGGTGCTCTTAATTGGTGTTAAAGGTTGTACTGTGTGCAGAGCAATCTTCTTGTCCCAGTCCAGTGGACTTCAAAAGAGAAGTTGGAAGCCTGGGCAGATGCTAGGAGTGTGGTGGAGTTTTTTTTATGGCACCTCTTTCCTAACAAGGTCCTAAGGCACCAGCCAAAATCTAATCATAAGGGGCAGCCCAACAAGTTGGCACATTATGTCTGTCCTCCATTCAAAGATCACCTCAGTTTAAACTAATCAGGCTTTATGCAGCATTTCTAGATTTACCAGTTCTACAAGATGTATACAGAATAATGTTTCCTACAGATAGCAAAATGTCTTGGGGGAAGAACGCAGGGCTATCTTTCTCAACTTTACTTGGTTTAAAAAAACAAGCTGGTGGTGGACCATTCTGGGGTTTTGAATATGTTCGCCTGACAGTTGTGGGAAATGTTTCTGCTAGATGCAGAATGTGATTTTAATTTTCTTAAATTACTGAAGGTATTCTCCTTTTCTCTGCTTTTACTATCTGCCTTCTTGGTCTCCACTTCTTCCTTATACTGGGTCAACTTGAAAGACTCCTTAAGTCATGTGAATGTGAATGTTCCCAGAATCTCTCCCAGTGAACTCAGATTCGCATACAGTGAAGCTATTTGTTCCATGGTGCATATCACATGGTATGTGTGAACCCATTGATAGCATAGTTCATCCGGAACGCTGCCAAACACATGAACAAACAACAAAAGAGCTTTGTTTGTGGTCAGAGCAGTTCAGGAAGCCTGAGGCTGATTGTTGTTTTGAATTGGAGTGATGGCAGAAGAGAAGAAAAGGGAAATCCTGCTTGAATTGAAGCACAATAATTAAATACCAAGGAGAGGAAAATACTTTTCAGAGTTGGTTTAGATGTTATTTTATATTAAGATGGATTGGCTTCCCTGTTCTATTGAACAAAGTAGAAAAGTTAGGCTTTGTGATTGTGTCTTTAGAGGCAATAAAGAAAACTGCAAGTTTTAAAGAGCTCCTGTGTAGTATAAAATAAAGAGCAAGGGATGTGGTGAATTCAGAGCTGAAAAACTAACTTTATGTGTTGTTTTTAAACTTCAGTTTAATTTTCAATTAAAATATTAACCTTCTTGAAGACAATGGGGTGGATCCAGCCAGCTCTTTCATTCAACCTCATCCATTTCACCTCCAAATGTACAGCCCCTGTTCCACATTGCTTTTGCAGATGCAAGTTCCATGATCCCCTTTTTGGTGATCCAAGAGCCCCCTTCTTCCTTCTTCACCAGCAGAAAAGCTGGTTGGATCCTTTGTCTTAACCAGGGGTCATTTTGTAGAAAAAGAGGTGCAGGAGCTCATTAGCATACCTATTAGCATAACTCATTAGCATATGCCACGCCCCCTGACATCACCAGAAGTGTGTCGGAAAGTAAAGCGGGGGGGGCATCTTCAAAAGCCTCTCCTTTCCTTCCCCAGCTGGCCTGCCAAGGTGGGCAAGGGAGGAGCAAAGTGAGAAGAACCCCATAGAAAACAATGGAAAGATTGTGCCGCTGCCACTGCGCAACTCTAAACGGAAGGGGTTTAAAGTTTAAACCCCTTCTCGCTTCGCTTCCTCCACAGGTCCGCTGGGAGCTGGGGGAGGGGCTTGCCACCACTGCCACTTGTGCCCATTAGGGGTGTGCAAATAATTCAGATTGGGCCAAATCAGACTGCATCTGTTTGGCTGCTGAATGACCCCCCCATGTCAGTGTTGGCAATGCTAGCCCATTTGGCCGGCCAAATGTCAGTTTCCTCCCATTATACCCTATGAGCCATTGAAGTCAGTGGCAAAAACTCATAGGATATATGAGGGGCTGGAGGAGATGGGGAGAGGCTCCAAACTTGCAGGGTAGCTGCTGGGTTGTCTCCCCAAAATACCCACCAAGTTTCAAGAAGATTGGACCACAGGGTCCAATTCTACAGGGCCCCAAACAGGTTGCCCCATCCCCTCCATTGTTCTCTATGTTGGGAAAAAAGTTACTCTTTTCTGATTCTCTGATTTGGCTCGTGGCTACCCTAGTGCCCACTCCTGGGCTGGCAGAGCACTGCTCCGCCTCGCTCCAGCCCCAAATGACCCCTGATCTTAACACCTTAGCAACATAAAATCTTGGGTTTTTAAAAAAATGTAGAATAAGAAGCACTAAATAAAGTTAACAGGTTAGAGGCTTAAAGTTGCTCTTCAGCAGGTAGAAGGCGTTTTCCACTGCCAGGAGGACCATTTTTGCTCTTCACTCTTAGAACATCTGTGATGGACAGTAAATGATTAATGCTGTAACCCGGTTTGAGAACCTTGACTGACGGGATTCAAATGGAATCCTTCAATTGAGTTAGGAGTTGGCAGTTAACTGTGAGAGAGAGCAAAGCAGATTGAGGGGACCAAGAAGGATCCTGAGTTAGGGAAGTGGAACACGTAGCCCATACCTATCAAAATTGAGGGAAATAGCTCCTAGTGAAAAGGGGTAGTCCATAGCCATTTATGTAATCAGAGACTGCCAAGAAATCTCTCTCCGCAAGTTTTAAAGACCTGTCTGAATAACAGAAACAGTTACTTGTTTGTGACAAATAATCTAGTGTTTATTTTTATACAAAATTGCCTAATTCCTGTTGCCTATTCACCTCATAAGTCCTATACTTTGTTCCTACCTGACCATTTCCCCTCAAAGTGGAGTAAAACAGTTCGTTAATTTTGATTTACCATCAGCTTCTCATGTACCATCATAAAACAAGGACAAAAGAAGGATTTTAGTCTCTCAGTTCCCTAGGCTGGGCCAGCCTTTATCAATATACATTCAAATGACTGAGTGGGACAAAGAAGAAAGAAAAAAAGGGGCTGCTCAGCTAATAACAAGAAAAAGGGGAATCCTGTGAGGGAAGGCAAAATTGTCATAACATCATGCAAGAAGAGTTAAATGACCCCCCCCCCCCCCGAGAGAAAGGATTTTGCTTGGGCAAGAAGCTGTTCAGCCTCTTTCATAAACAGAAGAACAAGAACAACTATAGGCCTGATCATTACAGTGGTGCACAAACACTTGTGGAAGCATTTGTAGCATAGCTCTAGCAGCTACTTCCCCTTGGTTCATGGTTATAAATACAACCTGCTCATCTGTTGGTTGAAATTCAGGCCCATAGCCACAGTGGGGCATTTAGGGGTGGTGCCCCCTCACTCATGCCCCACACCCCACAACTCCTGCTGCCCCTGCCCTTACCTGCCGGCTGTACTCGTTCACCTTGGCTGCTAGAGGCGAAGAGCCAGACAGCTGATGAGAATAATACTCAGTGAGTATGCGCTCTCCGCTACAGTAGCAGGTGGATGAGGCCTGCCACTACAGTAGCACAGAGCGCATATTCATAAAGTATTAATCATGCCAGCCCATCAGCTCTTCCCTCTCCTGAAGTAGCCGAAGTGAACAAGTGTGCCCAACAAGTAAGGAAAGACCCTTCTCTTCTTTGCTTGCCTATGGGCTCTCTTTCCCTCCCACTCCTCCACCTCCCCTCCCCAGATTTCCCAGTGCCCCACCACCCAAACTTTTCTGGCTATGTCCCTGTTGAAATTCAGAAATGCTAACTCTTCATGTCAATATTTTACTCAGGCTAAAATTATTAGACCAAAATATAGAACTTAAATTGCACAAAAGCATTGATAGTCTGCTGCAAGCTTGGGTGGACTGATGGCACAGCAGCAATACCTGGCCCTTAGGCTGCAGTCCTGTGCATTCTTGGGTGCAGAGGTAGAATTTATTTGTTTGTTTGTTTATCAAATTTTTATCCCGCCTTTCCAGATAGCTGGCTCAAGGCAGCTACCAACAATAAAATGCCATCAAGTTGGTTTACAATCTTAAAACATAGAAATATACATCAAAGTTAAAACAACATACAACAACAAGTACTGGTGGCAATCAGAGTTCTCATGGTTGAAGAGGTTCGGCAAGAGGCGGCAAGAGGTTTGGCCCGCAGTTCCAGGGCAATGTTATCCTGAATTCCCCCAGTGGTGGCTCCTAATTGAAAGCCTGGCAGAAGAGCTCCATTTTGCAGGCCCTGTGGAACTGTAATAGGTCCCGCAGGGCCCTGATGTCATCCGGGAGCTCGTTCCACCAGTATGGGGCTGCCACCGAGAAAGCCCTTGTCCTAGTGCAGGCCAGCCAAACGTCTTTCAGACCGGGGAGAGTCAAGCGATGTTGTGAGGTTGACCTCAGTGCCCTCTGGGGCACATATGGGGAAAGGCAGTCCCTCAAGTAGGCAGGCCAAAGGTCAGCCCCCACAAGTGACATGAGGCCACCGCTATCACTCTGCCATACCCCAGACTAATACTAATGTGCCATACACACCAAACAGGAATCTCTTAACTAAATTTCTGTTTTTTAAAAAATGTATTTTAATTTTGTAAACAAGAGTTTTGTTTTCCTAACACAAGTAAATGGTTAAATGCAACCTCAAATTGATAACTAGGCAAGCTGTGTGCTCCCTTTAAAATTACTAAATAGGCCAGGTCCATCCTGAATTCCACCCATGTTGGAAAGTAAATCCCATTGAGTGAAACAGAACTTAAGTTCTTATGCTTACTCAAAATGGGACTGTAAGATCATTGAAGGGTAGGTGTTATAGCTCTATAATAATTCTTAACTCTAGGTTAATGTTTTCTGTCTTTTTAGGGTTGCAACCAACCTAGTAAGGCGTCTCTGCGAAAGAGGTAAGAAATTTGTTTGGCAAAATCAGAGTATTTCATTTGTTAGCATTTTTCAAAGCAGTGGTAAGAGTTTGCAGTGATATCTCTTTGGGTTTTCCATTGTGATGTGTTTCCAAAAGAAACATTATATGTGTTAGGCTTGTAGGTCTTTATAAGCTTTATATGAGGAGTAACCTCTGAGGAGAGATAAGCTGCTTAGAAGCTTTCAGCGTAATTGGGAAAGTGCTATCAACTATTTTGTGTCAGGTTCTAAGAAAAATAACTTCAAATGATCCAGCTCTGATAGCAACTCAAATCTACAAAATAAAACCCAGATGAGTGGAGTATACACTTTTATAGTGCTTTACAGCAAAAACTTTGTGGTAGGCTAAATCTCATTGATTACAGTTGGGCAATTTGGCGTATCTGATCTTTAAAATGTGGTCTATTCCATACTTTTATTCATTTATTTACTATATGTAGTTCGTTTTCTCAAGTGAAGTGTAGTTTACTTTCTCATTGTGCAGTGTAAGTTGATGAGACATCTAATGAGCAATAGACAAAGGTTCTGTAGACGAACTGTCTCCTGCAGTGTCTGCCCTGTTTGGTCAGTTGAACTAGTTCTTGTAGCTTATGCCAAATGTTCATATAGGGCTGGTTTCTTACTCTTGAGTTGTGCAAATCATTGCGTTTGGGTGCAGCTCACCAAGCACTGCTAGTTTGAAATCTCCATCCATTTCAGTGGAGCTAGCACAGCGGTCTTTGCCTGTCATGGACAGCATTATAATCTGCTTAATTTTGTTTTTCAGAAACTCCTCCAGATGCTCTGATACTAGAGTCCCCTTTTACAAATATACGTGAGGAAGCAAAAAGCCATCCCTTTTCAGTGGCAAGTAGAGATTTGTTTGCTGGAACTTCTGTCTTCCATGTCTGACTTACCTGAATAACTCATATTCACATGCTGAATCAAGAATTCTAGTGCATCTAAACTTGCTAGCCCATGAGCAAGCTGCTCAGCAAGACTTTTGAAATGTTGCATTTTACGGATCTGTGTAGTATTCTTTTCCCTTCAGTATTCCCTGCAGTATTGGTGTCCACTATTTCTGATAGCCCAAGGAAAGATAATTCAAAATTATTTCCCATTTACTATCTATTAGGAAAGGCATGTACAAATAAATGATAAGTATTAGTGCTGAAGATGGGCAGAAGTAGCTTATACCATTTACCACATAGCTCACCGAATCTCAGTTGAAGCGTTAAAGCACTGTAAATGTGTCCTGCTCACCTACAATAAGTAGGCAAGCAGGACTTAGTAATTCTGACGTATTGGGCAATGGTTGGAATTCTTAGGAAATTGCAAGCTGCACCTTGGATTCCTGCCAATAGGTGGTTCCCGTCCATGCCAAGGAGAGTGTAAATCATCAGTGTTGGTATATCCTGAGAAGGGCCAGTCCCATTCACACTAAATCTCATGTGGAGTTGCTCTGTTTGGGCATCTTGGTCTTGCTTTCCGCATACTACATTAGCCCTTCTCACTGGAAAGAGGGCAGGGGAGTGAAGCAGGAAACAGGATTCAGCCCCTTCTTGCAAACAAAATCCATTGTCCTACCTCAGAAATAGGCTTAAAAAAACAAGCTGTCATTCTCCTCCATCCCCAAACCAGTCCATTTAAGGAGGATGGTGGCTTAGCTTTGGTACAGTGGCCTTCCTTGACAGAAATTAAACCATTGGAGGACAATCCATGAGGAGCAGTGAGTCATTTCGATCCTCTGTCCAATTGCCCCTTTCTTCCTTCATCAGTGGAATTAGTTTGTGAGTAATTGCTGGGGATGGGGTGCTTACTCATGTTTCCTCTACTATTTTCACATTATAAACCGCTAAGGACAAGAAATTGTTGGAGTAAAGATGTTGAGAGCTTTTTTCCTCCTGTAAAGAAGTAAGCTACTGCGCATGCACACATACTTGTTTTAGAGAATCCAGTTGTTAAATCCTTCATGAATGAGCAAAGAAAGTTTTAGATTTATATTTACAAAGCAGCCTGTGCAAAGCAAAGCCTAGCAGAAACCTGCTGGCAGTGTATGTTTCTTTTGAATTTATATGTGGCTGCAACTCATTTTTCAATAATATTTATTTAGAAATAGAATATGACTCTTTTTCTAGATGATTATACCTATTGCTCACATACCTGTAAATGTTTTTCTTCAGATATATAGATACTTCCCAGGATTTGATTGGTTTTTCCTTGACCCGATCACTTCTAGTGGAATTAAATTTGCAAATGATGAAAAGTAAGTAGGCACTCTTGAATCCCCCCTGTCCCCATTCTTTATGTGTGACACAAATGTGAGTTACTAGAATTTGTGCCCAGGATGTGTACATAAAATGGGCCATTTGACTGTGTGCCCTAGATTGCACTTGACTTTTGGCAGTAGGGTATAGAAAGAAGAAAAAGGTTTATGGCTGAGAGATCCAGAGGAAGTAAATATTTCTTTCTTTTTGCCAGAAAAAAATACTAGTAAGGAAATGACTACCCATTTATCTTGCCAAGAATATTATAAAAGCAGCAAAACTCCCCGATGGAGAGGCATCTCCTCTCATGCTAATCTATACCATGTAACAGGAGTCCCCAGTATTTTTGAGCCTGTGGGGACCTTTGGAACTTTGAAGCAGGGTGATGGGCGGTACTGCAAAATGGCTGCCACAGGAGCTAGAGCCAAGCACACATACACAGAAAGGGGTTAGGGGCTAGGGTATATGCACACACACAAACTGAGAAGATGGTGACCAGTCGGGGAAAGGGAGGATAAAACACACAGAGAAAAGACTGCCGATGGGGGGGATTGGGGAATAGGGGTCCTCTGATCCAGCTGATCCGTGAGTCCTGTTTACAGAGTCCTTCTCCAGTGAGCAATGGAGAGGAAAAGGTCCTTTATTTTTACAAAGGGAACCAATCATTGGTTCTGCCTTCATAATGGCCCTGCCTACTTTCCTAAAACACATGGCAGGTGCCCACATTGGGGAACCCTACCATGTGTTATGCAACCAAGAAATCAGAAGGAGGTTGAGACTGGGGAGGGCAGCCATGAAGGAGCTAGAAAAGATCCTTAAGTGTAAGGATGTGTCGCTAGTGACCAAGATCAAGATAATTCATACTAGAGTGTTCCTCATTACTGTATGGGTGTGGAGGTTGGACACTGAAGACAGGTGACAGGGGAAAAATCGTTTCATTTGAAATGTGGGTTAGAGGAGGGGTTTTACAGACACCACGGAGCGCCAAAAAGACAAATAAATGGGTTCTAGATTCAAATCAAGCCTGAACTCTCCCTGGAAGCTAAAATGTACTTTGGTCACATTATGAGAAGACAGGAGTCACTGGAAAAGACGATAATGCTAGGAAAAGTTGACGGCAGAAGCAGAAGAACATCTGACATGAGATGGATTGGTTCAGTCAAGGCAGCCAAAGCCCTCAGTTTGCAAGACCTGAGCAAAGCTATCAATGATAGGACATTTTGGAAGTCATTGATTTGTAAGGTCGCCGTTAAGTCAGAAGTGACCTGACAGCACTTAACACACACCATGTGATATGGCTATTCCTGCTTCTCCCTTCTTCTAGATAGATGTGGTTAAATATATTCTGCCTTGGGCATGGCTTGCATGGCTTTTCTCTGCCTATTCCGCACTGCATTATCTGTCAAAAAATATGTCTGCTTGACAGTGACAACTGGATTTTGGAGCTGTAATGTTTTTTCTCTGATACCTGTGGGTGAAGACGTGTCAGATATTTGTGGAGGAAGACATAGCCCCCCTTCTGTATTTCTGGGTAGAGAGAATTTGCTTGTGTGTGTTTTCACAGAGGGAGTGTATTCTGTGCGCTCTGCTTCATTGCAGGGGAGCTGTGGGATACCTGCTGTTTTCAACAAAAGAGAAGGCAAGGAGAGTGGCCCATTCTGCAGTGCTAGCGCTCGATGGTACAGAAATCAACGTGGGGGAGTAAATTGCTGAAGAACTTGCCCTGCTTTCTATATAGATGATTATATAGTTAGCCCCTAGTAAAATGCCTGTCCATAAGACTGACAAGTTATGCGCAGGAGAAGTCAAGAGCACACACAGCGCGTTCCTATACATCAGGATCCTTGTCGGTGGCATAATGCATGTTTTGGTCCTATTGCACTCTTTGTTTTTCTTCCTATAATTCAGTGGTAGCTGTTCTCTTGCATTGGAGAAAAATGAGAGCACACAGGGAGGCCATTGGGAATGAGCTGATCCTGCTTCCTGCTCGTGATGAGGAGCCAGCTATTACTTGCAGGTCTCCACCCACAGGCAAAGCGCTGGGACTACCACCTTCTCTCAGCAACTCCTTTTGTGAATCAGAGTCTGAGCACACCAGCCCACGTCACTGCCAGAGGAGAGCAAGTGGCAGGGTATTCCTGTGCTCAGGCTGGGCTGGAGATTCCAGCTTAGTCTCTCTTTCCAGCCCCTTCCCAAGAGAGAACAGTCTCTGCCAGTGAACTGGGGACAGATTCTCTGAATAGATCTCCACTTCAGAGCAAGCCAGTTGTGATAGCATTGTGAAACAGGATCAGTTAAATGAGCATTGTATGACCTGGTGACAGTAATGGCTGTATACTGGTGTAATTTATTATTGATATATTATGTTGTTTTTACTACAGAATGGGCAATGAGATCTCAGCCATGTCAACATTAAAGCACTTTTAAAGTTGTTTAATCAATTGATTTTATGAAGGCTCTAAGCCTTGTCATGGTGAACTTTACCCCATTAGCTCTCATAAAAGCAGCTCAAACATTGTTTGTCTCATGTTTTTGGCCTATGTGGCATTTCCTCCCCAGATAATTTCGTCCGGCTCTGTCATTTAGCTACCAGAGTAAATCTGTTTACCTATTTTTTTTTCATATCCTGTAATTTAGTGGCATTAATATGCTTCCTTTTTTATGTTGCTTTATCGTGGACTTCCATTTAATTTTGTGACATTTGTTTGTTTTGAATGTTGATTAGTTTTTGTTGCCCTGTTCCAGCATTCCAAGGTGTCCAGGCATTCAGTGGTTGTCCTGAGTCTCCACTTGGTGATGTACTGCTCTTCCAAGTCTGCTGACTTTTGGAGGGGTTTCCTCATGCTTCTCCTTTAGTACACTGCCCCCAGCTGGTTAATTTTTGGAAATTTCCACCAAGAAGGCCAGTGCTGCTAGCTTCCCTTCTGTGTTGCACTGCAGTTGCAGTGGTTAGTTGCAACCATTACTCTGCCTAGTGCCCACATCTCCCACTACTCAACAACTAGTTACCAGTCAGACATGTGTGCTCTGCCGGGGAAATGGTAGTCTAGCAACTAACCACCTCCCTTCCCCTGGCACCCATTTTAGGTACCCTGTTTGAATGGTGGGGGTCTGTGTGGTATAGAGAGCAAATACCAGCATTTAAAATAGAAAAGGATTTATTGAAAAAGAAAAGTCCATAATATACTCTGCACAGCAACAGATCGAGCAATGAATAGAAAGAAAAGTGCAAATGTGCCGTCCTCTGTCCTTGAGCCCTATACATGTCCTAGGACCTAGCTGGTCCTGTAAAAGTTACTGTATTCTGAAAGCATCCCATTACATTGGAGTCTTTCCCTGCGCTGTGGGCTGCTCTTTAGCCTCACATGGCAATGCTGACCCTCAAGTTGGAGCTCCAGTGTGAAAGTTCCTTCCTCCAGGTGAAATCAGCCAAAATACACACTGTTCCCTCCTTGCCAAGGGAATTTCTCTTTTCTGCCTACCCATCTACCTGTGGGTCAGATCTTCCCTTCCTGAGCTGTCCAGGAAGACACAGTCTAGCCTCTTTTACAGCAAAAGTGAGCTGGCCATTTTGTTGTTTTCTGCTGGGAGAGCCATTTGCTTTCATAAAGCTTTGATGGCTGGGTACTTGACAGAGCAGTGGACAGGATTGGGAAGAATCACCTACTGCCTTCACACCTGTCTTCTGCCAAAGGAAAGCAAAACATTTAAAACCAATTGTGGGGATTTTGCAACCCCCAAGCCTCAAAATATTGGGATGTATCCCTTGAAGTAAAGGTCATTTCTCCACCTCCCTTTTAAACTTTAAGTTGCTTTGGAGATAATATTTAGCTGAAAGACAGGGTAAAAATGTCTTTAAGAAAATGGGCACCAGCACTGCAATTACATCATGGATTTGATGGTGCATTTATAGTGAGGCCCGTGGGTATGTGCTCCCCTTGCTGCTTGCAGACTCTGGAACTGTTTCACTCATCATATTCAAACTGTCACTCAGGACTGACTGAGCAGCTTTCAGCTGTATTGCTGAGCTTCATAGGAAAATCTTTTCCCTCCAGTGTTTTCCATGTTGCATGAGAAGTGCAACTTCTCATCATTTGGGACAAGCACTAATAGGCAGTTCTGTTGCTTTCCCCCTGCTGCTGCTGCTGCTGCTCTGAGCTATGGGCTAGGAACTCAGCTTTTTATAAATTACTTTAAAATCTTGTATTTTTCAAGTTAAGTAAAAGGAAATTATTGGTGGCTAATCCATACTATTTTGTTTTAGCAATTTAATCCTTCTTCAAAATTTTGGCATAGGTAAGAAATAAATCCCGGTTTTTCCCAGTGCCAAAATGTAAATGTTATAGATCATGGTCATATTGAAGACTTTCTGGTTTAAGAGGTTCTCCATCTCCACTCCACATGTGATGAATGGAGAAAGGAAGCACATCAGATGGACAACAGACCAGACTGTTTCTCGTGGCAAGCATTGTGTTGATCCTGTTAGCAGATCTCAATAAATAATGCAAACACTTGCTTTGTTTTTTGACAGTGTGAAGCATATTTCATGCTCTCTGCTTATTCTTCATGCTGAAGATGATCCAGTTGTCCCGTTTCATCTTGGAAAGAAGGTACTTCTGCCTAAATTCCCCAGTCCTACCCACATGAATGAACTACAAAAGGATCCATTGTAGGGATAGGGCTGCATGTTCATAGGGAAAAGTTTCTGTAGTGACAATTCAGTGCAGCTGCCTTCATCATGCTGCTTAAAGCAGTACAAGAGCAGCAGGCAAGACAAGTGCCAAGGACCCTTTTTCTCTCTCTAGCCACTTCTTTGAAAATGCCTCCTTTTTCAAGGGCTTCTTTTCCTTGCCAGTGTCAGGGTTTTGTTTACACCTGCTTGCATGTAAGAAAAACAGTTTAACGTTAAATCAGGAACAGCACCATGGACAGGGTCTGGCTTGATGCAGTTCTCTTGTTTCTGTTACCTCTCACCAGAACTTTACATATAATTTAATGACCCTGAAGCTTCTCTTACCACCTGTCCTGTTGCTCCCTAAGTGCATCCAGGATTTCTGTACCAGTACAAAGTTAATGGGAATAGAATGGGTGTGAGCTGTTGCACAGAGAATGAGGCAAAAGCAAAAATGAAGCTCTGGGCATATTTACTCTGAATGTCTTTACCCTTTTTTACTGTGTGCATCTGGAGCAACTACTGCTGCCTAATTCTATACTAGGAATTGGTTAAATATATCACCAGGGCTCATTTCATAGCAGAAGCTCCTTTGCATATTAGGCCACATACCCCTAATGTAGCCAATCCTCCAAGAGCTTACAGAGCTCTTCTTACAGGTGCTACTGTAAGTTCTTGGAGGATTGGCTACATCAGGGGTGTGTGGCCTAATATGCAAAGGAGCTCCTGCTACGAAATGAGGCCTGTATATCACGATGATGGAGGCTGCTGACCTGCTACGGTTCTACAGAGGAATGGAAGCAGAAAGATAAGCAGCTTGCAAGCATAGTGGATGGTTCAGAAGGACCAGGTGATTTATTTAAAGTGGCTGCAAAACAGAATTCTAACAACTGAGAAACCTGGAGGAGAACACGTCAGCCTTTCAGGACATTCAATGGAGGACCTCAAAGTAGCTATTTTATTGCAGAAGAATTTCAGAAACAGACCAGAACAGGAGATTACTGAGGCTGAGGACAGACTGGTGTTTGGGCCCGCATTACCTCTGCTTTGCAAGCGGAGGAGGAGGGCCCATACACACAGCTGCAGCTGCCCAGTGGAGGTGGCCCGGACTTACCCCGTCCCACGGCACGTTCCTCCTGCGGCAGCCAGGCACCACTTAAAACTCGTGTCCCAGTGGCTGGGCGTGCGTTCCTCCTTCCGGTGCGTGTGAATGCGCGTGGAAGTGCAGAGCCACGCGTTGTCCTGCCGCCGCCGCCGCCGCCAGAAGCCGCCCGCAGTGTGGACGCTGCAGGTGGCCTCCTTGCGCCATAGTGCAAACGGCGTGCTCTGGGGCAGTTCGCCCTGGCTTGCTCCGCCTCCGCTTCTGTGGCGCGGTGGAGCTCCAATCTGTCTTCAGCCTGAGTTACAAGTTATTACAACTCTCAGGACAATGAAACCCCCAGGGTTTAACAGAGACATTGGTTTCTTATCTCACCACACGTGTTAACATCAGTCAGTTTTCATGTGTTTATAAACTCCTTTATTATACTGTATACTAATTTGCTGCTACTCACAGGTCTTACCAGTTGCTTTCATCCAGTCTTAGCTATGTTTACTGCTCAGTTACTTATGCCTATTGACTCTAATTGGCCCTTCCTGGCAACATCCTCCTCACCCGCTACCTATATATATAGGCTGGTGACTTCTGTTTCAGTGTATCTGAAGAAGTGTGCATGCACACAAAAGCTTATACCCAGAACAAAACTTTGTTAGTCTTAAAGATTCTACTGGACTCAAACTTTGTTCTGCTGTTTCAGACCAGCACGGCTCCCCATCTAAAAGAATTCTAAACTGATCATAATTATCTCTCGCTAGAGAGATTCTTGCTTGTTTTAAAGTTAGCATGGATCAGAAAAAGGAGCAGTCTCATAGACATTTGTAATTAGCAGGGTTGAGATCAGATGGGCCTTTTCCGTGGAAGAACAGTGAGTGTTGCAGGGACTTGCCCATCCAAGAGGCCCATATTACAAAGAGTTGTATATGTAGATCATGCTTAACTGCAAGTTTTCATATGTTTGTATAGACAGGATTTTTGGCTCTGACAATAATCAGTGTCCTTTTGTAGCAGACAGTTTGGCTGAATCCTGGAAGCCCAGAGTATCTATGAAATATTAGTGTGTAATATTTTGAAATAATTTTAATTCCAGAAAAACATGGCTATGGGTTGGGTTCCCTACTTTAATCTATAGCTATTCATTGGATGAGTAGGAGAACATGTCTGTTTTTACTGTTCTCTAGCTGAGTCCAACTGTAGGAATAGTGGTCAAAGGATGATTAAAGGATATTAACTGATGCTGAGTGAAATATGTGCCCTTGTGGGTAAAATTAGCATAATTGTTTCAAGTGAACAGAGAAACTGTTATGGTGAAAAATGTTACTTAATGAAATCAAGGACAGCTGTAGCAATCAGCAGCTTCTGTATAAAGGATTTTTGATTGCTTAGGCTACTGCGCTGTATCTCATTGACTTATATTTGCTTTTTATCTCTTTTTACAGCTCTACAACATTGCTGCCCCATCTCGGAATTTCCGTGATCACAAAGTGCAGTTCATTCCATTTCATACAGATCTAGGCTACAGGCATAAATATATCTACAAGAGCCCAGAACTACCTCGAATATTACGGTAATTAAAAGATTCTCTTTTTAATAATGGAGCTCTCAGATTCGCACCCTAAAGTCTGAACATTATGCATATCACTGAGGACTTGTGCTCATATTGCCTTTAGAGATGGGGCAGAGTTCAATTTCCACTAGAGTTTGAGCTGGAACCACAACATGGGATAGGAAAGGTGTGTTTCCAGAACAGATCTAGTAATCACTGTTTTCTGGCAGGTTCTAGGCAAACATATCAAAGATAGAGAGCTGCAAGGAAGGGATTGTGCATTTGCCTTCTACTGGGGAAAGGAGATAGAGGCAGGGAATTTGGAGGGAGTTGCTTTAAGAATTGTACAGAGTCTTGAAACACAGTACTCAGGCCCGAGACTGTCTTGCGATGCCCTGAAATAATAATATCTGGCAGATTTTGTTTAAAGTGCTGCACAGGCATGATCTCGGTAAACCTGCCAGATTGTGCTGAGAGGTCCTTGGTTTGCCCATGTAGGTTGGACTGGTCTTCTCATACTCTCAACAATTACGCTGTATCAGGTCTCATCAGAATAAGGATTGCTCTTTATAATGGTGGATACGTTGACAAGAGACTTAATCAGAACTGAGCTTAGAGAATGCTGGAGACTTAATTCATCTACTGTTTGACTATCTTCCATATTGTCACATGCATCTGTTTTGACTATGTTAAAGTTCAATGACTGTTACTATGTTAATAGTATCAGGATTTTCCTTTTATTTAGCAATAGAAGAGAGGAATTATCTTGTACATGATTGTTCATCTTTTTAATAAGAAGTAACAGCTCACCCAAAGTCATTCAGTGAACTTTGTGACAACACAGAATTTGAACCCAGGTCTCCTCAGTCCAAATACATTACTAGAGATCACACTAAGTATTGTGGATCTATCAGGAAGTGGGATAGAGAGAATACAAGCGTAAAGATGTTAATTGAGGCCAGTGTCTGAAAACTCAGGGCACAAAAGGTCATTTGGGAAGACAGTGGATGAAGCTAAAACTGCTGAGGCTTAGATAGCTGTTTGGCTATATAAAAACTGCTGAGGCTTTGCTCTTTTTTTCTGTTTCTTAGGGAATTCCTGGGAAAAATTGAACATGAGCATCATCGTCACTGAAGAGATACCTGCATGGTAGAGTTAAAATTGTGTCACTTTAAAAAAAATGGCCATTTAAAAAAAATCCAGGTGTGGGATGAGTCCCAGATTCTCGCTTTAGTCCCATTACATAGCCTTGGATACCCAGCCCCTGGAATAGTAGATATGAAGAAAGAGAGAATATAGTTCGCTTTTGTCTTTTTTCAGTTTTTACTTTAAAGAACAAGGACAAGACAACCAAATGCATCTGAATAATTCAAGCACAAGAAAGACATGGCAAATACATGAACATTGTGAACTTTCCTACAAAGGCGAGTTATACTGTGCTCTTCTTTTGAAGAAGAAACCTTCTGGAATGCAAATGGGGTGTGATTTATCTACAAGAATAATCTTTCAGTGATGCATCTATTGTACCTGTACTTCAGGCTCTTTCAGTAGAATTTAGTTCTATGAGTTTTTTGTTTGTTTGTTGTGGAATCGTTGAATTGGGGAATTCCTGAAAATGACAGATAATACTGGTTCTTAAACAGGCTTGAGAAATTTCTGCCTTCAGGAGAGTTGCAAGAAAACATTTCAAAATGAAATGAAGGATGTTTAAAATGAGGCAACTATTTAAAAGGGATAATTTGTGATAAAGTGTCCCTTTCTCCACTGCCTTGGTATCAAGTTTCAAAGCTCTTTCCCCTGTATTGATCGTAAGCATCTTAATTATATCTCATAAGCAGACACATCCTTATGGAGACTGTTTTTCCTCATCTCTAAACAGTTTTTGTTAGATAAACAGGCCTCAAGTGATGTAAAATGTGTTGACTGCAAGTTACGGGATCAGTTATTTTGAAGAACAGTTTTTTTTGTTTTGCTTCTTACAAAGAGAAGGGTAGAATGATAAGAGAATTTATTTTTCCACTGCGTTGAAGATGTCTTCCAGTCTCCTCTAATCAGAGACACATATAAGCACTTTGGGAGTGAGAAAATTGATATCCATCCTTAGTAAACACACGTACCATTTGCTAAAAAATACTCAGGTGCATTAGAGGTGATCAAAAGTTTTCGGCTATTCTAAATACAAGAGATTCAACATAAAAATGAAACCACCTAACTTGAGATGTTTTTGTGTTTTTCATTGGCAATAAACAGGTTTTCTCCTTCAGTACATTCTGAACAGTGCAAGTACTAACAGTTAAAAATATAAGAAACCCCAAACTTTATCCAAATCAACCAAAGGTACTGAAAGCGAAACACTTTCTACTAACGCCTTATCCTTGTTCCTTAACACTATTTTATTTCTGCTTAAAAGTTGAACACTAGCTTTGTTTTTGTCTCTTATATAAGAACTGAAGATATATGAAGATCCTGACCAGCCATGAATGTCTTCCTCCATTGGCACAGGTCAGGCACAAAGAAAGGCAACTGTTAGTTTAGAAAGCCATCTTTGCTGTCCTCAAAGTTAGCAGGCAGCCAATATAACTACTGATCAGTACTCAATCTACTTTTCTTGTTCCCCACCTTGATTTGCCTTGGCCAAACTTCTCCCATACCTCACAAGATTGATCATAGTCTCACTGGGACTGCTGGAGACTATTTTTGGCAATCATGAAATTGATACCTTTTGTGACAAGAGTCTCCAGGCACTGGGCAGGTGGTGTTATTACTTAAGCAATATCTGTAACTTCTAGCTTGTCCAATGCATTACATTTACTGATTATTTCTTAATAAAAATACATTTGCCCATATGAATTGGAAAGATTTAGATTGCTTAATGATGTGTGGAGGTAGTTGAAGATGATGCAAAGTTAGTCCTTTGTTCACCCACCATATGGGTTTTAGGTTGCCATGGTTCTGGTATCCTCCCCTCTGCCATAGCTCCCACAAAACCTGACAATACTCTTCCTGTGCTGTGTTCAGGATGCTGAGTCACCATTCATGCAGGCATGGCGTGGCAGACAGTTGGAAGCACTGCAAGTAGGAGTGAGTGATATTAATGAATGACAGCCATTGTATCTGTTGGGCCCAAGCAAGTGGCTTTCATTAGCCCTAGATTCACTGTGGAAGTGGCCCCAAAGTGTGCTGTTCCCCAGATGTACAATATCAAACATAGTAGTCTTAGACACTTGTGTACAGAAGTGAATTCTCCAGCCTTAAGTACCTGGAGGGTGCTGTTTGCTAATAGCATCTGTATACAGAATACTCAGTTTCGCATGCATCAAAAGTCTTACCTTACAGATTTGTCGTAATTGCAAAGCAGACAGTAGCTTGTTCTTTGCTTTGGAGTTTCCTGCTGTAGTGAAGTCAACTAAGATTTTTATTCATGATAACCTGTGAGCTGACTGCCACTTAAAATTCTGTGTCCTCCCATCCCCCCTTGCGCTTGTTTAGTGCATTGACAAGGACAGAAATTCTTGACTTTTTGCTGAAACAATTGGTACATTCTGTCTAAATGCTGCTGCTGCTGCTGGTGTCACTTTGGTGATGATAAAAGTACAAACTGATGTGGAAATGTTAACTCCTCCCGTGCAAAAAAAAAAAAAAAAAAGATTCCAAAGCATGCACCAGTGCTGTTTATTCCAACACACTCCAATTATTAAGCCAGTAACATGCATTGAAATGGAAATGTTTACTTAAAAGTGTGTTGTTTTATTAAAACAAATGACTTCTGACTTTCTGCTGGCTTTTTGTGTGTGAAGTTTTATGGGCTACAGGCTTGTCTTAAAAGTTCATATTTGAAGATGCCCAGAAAAATGAAGTGTTGGTGGGCCTGTTGTGACTTGCTCTGGGGAAGGGCAGGCATAAGTTACAAGCCAAGCAATTGTTTGCACCACCCCATTTGGCCAGAGAAATGTTCTGTAAAAACAAGAACTTTCAATTAGGGCTGCCAAGTCCCCCGGAAGAGCGGGGGAAACACCGATTTTGAAAGCTTTCCCCCGCTTTTCCAAGATTGGCCACCGGGGGGACAAAATGGCTGCCAGCAGGGGAACCTCGGAGCCTGCCCTGGCCAGCCTCTTGAACTTCTTAAAAGGGAAATTTCCCCTTTAAGAGCTGAGCCAGCTAGAGAGCCCCGCCCAGAGATTAAGGAGGGACTAAGCTCTTTCTACTGCGTGCAAGGTTGCTGCTAAGTAAACTGCTCCGGTAAGCTGGGGTCTGCGAGCTCTTTTCCTTCTCTGTCTCTCCCCCTCCCCCTCTTTCTTTTTGCTGTCTGTCTGTCCACTGTGGTTTTGTCAAAGGAATAAACTGTCACTTCCAAAGAGGTAAACATCACAAGGAGAGGTTGCCTGTAGAAGGTCTGGGAGTGGGATTGTTTAAAATGTCTTGTCGTGGCTGCTTGGGTCCCACCAATCCTCATTTCCCTTCTGCAAATAAAAGTTGGGATTCCTCATTTTTATGCCAATTTTCTGTTTCTTTCAACCGTGTCCCCCCCTCCAGCAGTAAAAATCTGCATTTTTAAAAGCATTTGTACATCAAGTAACCGGTATTTTAAATTAGGGATGGATCCAACTAGCTTTTCTGCTGGCGAAAAGGGGAGGACAAAGGTCCTCTTTAGCCACCAAAAAGCCTATGCTGGGGGGGGGGGGGGGAGAAGTTATGGGACTTACATGGACAACAGCTGGGTGAAACAAGGGCCAGAAATAAAACCTGGGAATTGGGCAAGAGTAAGTGAAAAAGCTGTCTGTCTGTCTGTCTGTCTCTCTCTCTCTGTCCCCATCCAGCAGAGGTCTATCAGTGGCTATTATGAGCCACAAGGTCTAAATGGAACCCTTTGTCTGGGGCAGTGATGCTCTGAATTCTTGGTGCTTGGGGGGCAACAGTGGGAGGGCTTCTGGAGTTCTGGCCCCGCTGCTGGACCTCCTGAGGGCACCTGGTATTTTTGGCCACTGTTGTGACACAGAGTGTTGTACTGGATGGGCTGTACTGGATGGGCCGATCCACTGTGGCTTCTCTCCTGTTCTTATGATATGAAAATCATATTTAGCACTTGTGTAGCACTTAGGGCTTCATATTCTGCCGAGATGAGGAAGGATTCAGTAGGGCCGTTGCTCAGTGATAGAGCATCTGCTTGACATGCAGGAGGTATCAGCCTCTTCAGCTAAAAAAGGATTAGGTAATAGGTGACATTAAAGATCTCAGCCTGAGACCCTGGAGAGCCACTACCAGTCTGAGTAGTCAATACTGACCTTGATGGACCAATGGCCTGATTCAGTATTAGGAAACTTCATGAGTTCATGTGGAAGCATGTGGAAGCAACATCACAGGATGTGACTTCACAAAATGATGTCACTTCCTTTCTCCTGGCTCCACCCCCAAAGTCTCCTGGCTCCACCCCCAAAGTCCCCAGATATTTCCCAAGTTGGACTTGGCAGCCCTACTTTCAATTAATCACAAGCCCAAGCCAGAGAACAGTGCGACAGATCCAGCACATTGCCCTAGGGGGTGCAGTTGTGTTCTTTGAAGAGTAGTACCCTGCACAGAAGTACAAACCTATTTTGAAAGGGGGAGGGCCAAAACAGTTTTTACAGATTTGGGAGTAGACAAGGGCTTGGATCCAGGCTAGTGTTTCCACAAGCACAAGCATCTCTGAACATGGAGAGTGAGTTAACTGCATTCCCAGAGCAGCTCAACAAGGCCCCTGGAATCCTGTTCTTGGGTGACAGGAGACCCCCTGGAGCAGGATTTCAGGGGAGCAGTGTGGGTTGCTGTGTGAGGCAGAGAGATCATTGCACATGTGGAAAAGCTACAGTTGAAGCTGGATCACCATAGGAACATAAGAGGAGTCCTCCTGGATCAAAACTAGTGGTCTGCCTAGTCCTTTCTCACACAGTGGCCAGCCAGTTCCTCTGGAGTTCCAACAACAGGTCATAGAGGCTGATGCCTTCCCCTGAAGTTGCCTCCTGGCACTGAGACTCAGAGGTTTAGTGCCTCTGAATGTGGAGGTTCCCCACAGTCACCATGGCTAGTAGCTACTGATAGACCTATTCTCCATGAATCTGTCCAATCCTCTTTTAAAGCTGTCTATGCCTGTGGCCATCACTACATCCTCTGGCAGTGAATCCCACATTTTAATCATTCTCTGTGTCAAGAAGTATTGCTTTTATACATCCTGAATCTACTGTCCATCAGCTTCATTGGATGCTGGACTTGTAATCCCAAGAGGTATGTGGTCTACCAGGTGCATATATCCGGGATGTGGCAAAAAAGGCTGGACTCATCAGGCCTATGGATTATTATCCCTTCCTTCTCATCCACATGGGAACAAATAATACTGCTGGCACAGCTCATAACTTATTAAAAGAGACTATGAGGCTCTGTGTATAAAGGTGAAGGACCTTGGAGCACAGGTTGTGATTCTGTCAGTTCTTCCTGCCAAAGGTGATGGCTTAAGAAGAGAAAGAAGAATACTGGAAATAAACAACTGGCTACGTAGATGGTGTCAACAGGAAAGGTTTGGGTTTTTGAACCATGGCTTACACTTTCGAGATAAGCCATCTCCTGAAAGAAGAGTTTCATGTGACAGGCTTTTTCTGTCTACTGAGGGGACCCATGCAGCCTCCTATGATTTGGAGGGAACCAAGTAAACAATGAACCTTCTCCTCAGATATCAGGTGTTCTAAAGGTAGTTAGTGTATAGGCTTTGGGTTCACTGCGGTGAGGTAAGTTTTGTGGTGCACAAGTAGCATATGGAGTCACTGAGGTAGGAATAGTGCATTAACCCCAAAGAAGATTTGTTTGTTTACAGATCAGCAGCACAGGACTCCCGATAGACAAAATAGAAACCTGGCTGAGGCACTTCAATTTAGAGAGTAGTTTCAATTTTCTTTGATACTTTCAAGCATAAACAGGCTTTTACCGATTAACCACTAGGTTGAATCCTAGCAAACACACCAAATTCCACCCACACCAGCCTGCCCACTCGCAAGAGCCAGAGACAGGCCTAACAAGCAGGTACTCTGTTGTCTCTCAGAGGTAGAGCCAAACCACTCAGCTGCTCTACCAAGCAGAGTTACCCTTCACCCAGTCTGCTCTTCTCCTGAGCCAGATCTGAGGCTCTCCCTGCTCTCTTCCTGAAGCAGAACTGAACTCCGCTCCAACATTCCATTCTCCTCAGAGGTGATTGGATGCTGGAGCAGCACTCCCATAGCCTCGAGTGTGTGGCTGTTCTCCCTCTGAGAGGACATCTTGATGGGTGTTTCCCACCCTATCTGTAGGGAGGCAGGAACTAATTCTTCATTTCCTGTCCTCTGGTGGGATACGCCCCTTCAAGTCAGTTCTGTTCCTGCCTCAGTAGGGAGAGCAGCACTTAGTGGCCACTCGTGCCTTTTTTGTACTTTCACTTTCCATTCTTCATCATACCGTTTCAAACTTTTTTCAAACCTTTTTTCTTAAATGTTTTTTCAAAAAAACGGACGTGGATGATTGCGCAGGCGCCATTCTGAATTGCCCCGATCCCGGGAGACCACAGAAAATGGCGGCCTAAGGCTGCGGAGCGGCTGTCGCTGCATCCATAAGCCCAGACATGACTAGCGACGAGAAGGAAAAGCGCGCCAAAAAACGGCCCCAGAAAGACGTGGATGATTGCGCAGGCGCCATTCTGAATTGCCCCGATCCTGGGAGACCACAGAAAATGGCGGCCCAAGGCTGCGGAGTGGCTGTCGCCGCATCCATAAGCCCAGACATGACTAGCAACGACGGGCAGGAGCTCCCCAATGCCCAGGTCGCACACCAGCCCCATTTGGGAGACACACCAGCCGAAGGTCTACTCGTGAGTAACTCCGGAGACGGAGAACAGACTATTTCCCCTGCCCTACTCCTGGCCCCTAAACAAGCAGTGTGGGAGGAGGTATTGATCATCCACTCATGGGGGGCCCCTTGTCACCAGGACCAACCCCATAGAGATGTGCCAGACAGGCAATACCAAGAGGGTGAGGAGGAAGACAGACCTCGCTGGCCCACTAAAGCAGCTAGGAAAGAACTTTCCTACCCCGGCTGGGTCCCTCATCACTGGATCCCACCTAATTATGAGGACAGTGATACTGGGGATACCAGGGAAAGAGGAGAGGCTGAATTCCTCTCTGATGAGGAGGAGGAAGAGGACATGGAGGTTCCAGAGCCCTCCATGTGCTTCTTTAAACCTGAAGAATATCCTTACCTCCTCTCCAAATCCCTGTCAGCATTAGAGTTACAGCCAAAGCTGCAGGGAGAGGACCCAGCTGGATCCTCAAAAGCAGATGGCTCCAGACCCAGAGGGAGCAAAGACTACTTCCCCAGGACCCCAGGGGCAGAAAAGGTCTTCCCCTTCCCAGAATTCTAGAAAATCAGCTAGTCAAGGAATGGTCCAAACCCATGGCAAACAAACGCTGCCCACCTAATGTGAGAAAGCTCTATACCTTACCATCTTTTACTAATAAGCTTGTACAGGTCCCTCTAGTGGATGCTCCTGTTATTGCGCTCCAGACTTCGGGCCTTCTTCCGAGGATGGCGATGGCCTGGTCAGAGACAGTCTAGACCGCAAGGCCAAGTTTGCACTCAGGTAAGTGCATGAAGCCTCCGTTATGGCCATCAAAGCATCCGCTACAGCCACAGTCGTGGGCCACACAGCCATTGCCTGGTCAAGGAAACTAATACAGCTTATCCCACTGTCTAGTAAGCGTCTCACTGAAGGTGCTACCCACCCTCTCAAGGCCTCCTCCTTCTCCACTGATGCTACGCTCGATGCCAGGATTTTCCCTTCCAGGGCTCTGGCTTCAGTGGTGGCTGCCAGGCGTACCCTCCGGCTCAGGGCCTGGCCAGCGGACCTGCGCAGCAAATCTACCGTCACTTCTTACCCATTCCAAGGAGATTGCCTATTCGGAGATTCCCTAGACAAAATCCTAATAGAAACTAGGGGCAAGAAAAGGCGATGCCACATACCCTGGGCAGGCCTGATAGGAGGGGATTCGGAAATTACCCTTTTAGTTCCCAGACGACACCATTAGACCACTTTGTTCCCTCTCCCCTGATCAAAGACGCCTCCAAGCTACAAAAAACGATAGAAGCTGTCCAACACCTGTATACCATCTCAGCCATAGAACCTGTCCCTATCCAGGAATGGGGACAGGGAATTTGTTCCATTTTCCTTACTTTTCCCAAAAGGAACGGCGGCTATAGAGCGATACTGGACTTAAAATACGTCAACAGATTCGTAAAACTAAGACACTTCCGAATGGAGACCCTGCAATCCATCTCAGGGGCTCTACAACCGGGAGAGTTCCTTCCTCCATCGATCTCATAGAGGCGTATCTGCACGTCCCCATGTTCCTGGGTCACAAGAGGTTCCTCCGATTCTTCGTCCTAGGCCAACATTGGCAGTTCAGGGCGCTCCCATTTAGACTCTCCACTGCTTCAAGAGTCTTTTCCAAGATCCTCATCCATCCCATTGCCCTCCTTGGGGAACAAGGCACCCATGTCCAGTGTTCCCTCTAAGCTGAGTTAGTGTGAGCTAGCTCACAGTTTTTTGGCCTCTAGCTCACACATTTTTGTCTTAGCTCAGGAAGGGTGGCTCCAGAGCAAACTAATTTATACAATAGCCGAATCGCTAGCTCACAACTTTAATGCCAGTAGCTCTCAAGTAGAATTTTTTGCTCACAAGACTCCACAGCTTAGAGGGAGCATCATGTCTCTCCTATCTAGACAACCTGCTGATTCGCTCCAGCTCTAGAAACAAAGCGCACAAAGACACTCAGGAAACCATCTGCTGCCTGAAAGCACACGGCTTTCTTGTAAACCTCCAGAAGAGCTCCCTGAACCCCTCGCACTCCCTAGAGCACCTCAGGGTCATCTTAGACATGGTTTGGAACTGCATGTTCCTACCTCAACATAGGCAGACAAGATCCGCTTCTTCACACGACAAATCATCATGGCCAGACAATCCACCCTGATGTCCCTGGCTAAACTACTGGGCCTCTTCATCTCCTGCATGGACTCCGTGCCCTGGGCGCGCCTCCATGCCAGACCACTACAATAACTCATATGGCCCTTCCAATCCAGGATAATGCAAAAAACAGGACCTCCCCGTGTCAGTCCCTCACCTAGTCAAGGCCAGCCTACCCTGGTGGATCACGTCATGAAAGAGGGGCTGCAGTGGCTCAAGTGGTTAAGACGCTGAACTGCAGACCAGAAGGTTGGTAGCTCAGCAGTTCGAGACCTGAGTGCTGCATGACAGGCTAAATACTTGAGCTCAGGCATTCTTGGCATTGAGTTCCACAGGCCTGTGGCCAGCTTCCTCTCATGCCTGCCCTCTAGAATAAAACCAACTTATATCTATCTCAGAGGAACAGCTTCTATGTCAAGACTGGAAGCAGATTGTCAAGGATGCCAGCCTCCTGGGATGGGGCGCAGTCTTCCTCCACCTCCCTGCACAGGGATTATGGTCCAAGGAAGAACAACTTCTGCCCATCATCCTGTTAGAGCTTCGGGCCATCCGCCTAGCCCTCCTCCACTCCAGGGAACAAATCGCCGGTCATCACGTCCTCGTCAGGACAGACAACATAGTGGCGTAGGCATACATCAATACCCAAGGAGGATCCAGATCCTCAAAACTCCATCGAGAGGCTCTGAAGCTCCTGTCCTAGGCAGAACGCAACATACTATCTATCAGAGCGGAACACATCAAGGGCTCGCTGAATACCAGAGCGGACTGGCTCAGCTGTCAGACACTACAGGAAGGGGAATAGTCCCTCAAAGAGGACCTATTCAACCTCATAACATCTCACTTCAGACGTCCAATGGTGGACCTATTCACATCTCCACTCAACCACAGGGTTGCCAGATTCTTGATACTACCATCAAGCAGCAGAAGAGACGGACGCCCTGGTCTCCCAATGGCCCAAGGGTCTCATGTACGCTTACCCTCTGACTCCGGTTTTACCAAAGCTCCTCAGAAAAATCAGAGAACAACAAACGGAGATCATAGTGGTAGCCCCGTATTGGCCAAGAAGACCTTGGTTCTTGGAACTCCAGAGCATGGCAACTGCCCCGTTACACTCCCAGTATCCCCAGACATGCTGACCCAGGGCCCCATCTGGCACCCAGATCCTGCATGGCTCCGTTTGATCGCCTGGAAGTTGAACGGCAAAACTTGCTCAGCTTAGGCTACTCCAGACCAGTAACAGACACCATGCTAGCCTCTCGGCACCCTTCCACCAAGAGGATCTACAATGCTACCTGGCAGGCCTTCGTTCGCTGGTCCAGGAGAAAGAAGGTCAACCCGTTACACCCACACTTGTCCAGTGTTCTGTCCTTCCTCAGGGCGGTCACGACTCGGGTCTGAAGGCGTCCACTCTCCGCTGTCAGGTACCTGTCTTGGTAACCGTAGTTCCCAGAGTAGAAGGCTGGACCCTGTCCAGACACCCTCCCATCCACCGTTTTTCTGAAGGGTGCATCACTTAAGGACCCACCGGTTCCCCACAGGTTCCCCACATGGAAACTTAACCTGGTTCTCTCTGCATTAGCCAAACCAGCCTTCGAGCCAGTCCAAGAGATTCCTCTGACATGGCTGCGAATGAAAACCATGTTCCTGGTAGCTGTCACCTCCACCAGAAGAGTCTCCGAGCTTGGGGCCCTCTCCGCCAAACCGACTCTTTGCACCTTCCATAAGGACAGAGTAGTCCTCACTATCGGCCCTTCCTTCTGCCCGAAGGTCAACTCAAGATTTCACTGCTCACAGGAGATCTGCCTACCTTCCTTCTTCCCGAACCGTACCCACCCAAAGGAAAAGTTGTGCCACTGTCTGGACGTCAGACGTTCACTTAAAGCCTTCTACATCGCACCAGCTCCTTCTGGAAGACGGAATCATTATTCATCTCAGTCTCACCCCCAAACAAGGGCAACAAAATGTCCACAGCATCCATCAGTGCCACTCTCAAAAGTTGTATAGCAGAAGCCTATAGGGCCCTCAAGATACCCCTCCTCCGGGTATCACGGCCCACTCCATCAGAAGTGCAGCGACTTCCGCAGCCTTCACCAACCGAGCCTCGGTGGAAGTAACCTGTTGGGCAGCCACATGGTCTTCCATTTCTACCTTTGTCAGGCATTATAAGATCGACTTCTACAACTCGACCAATGCAGCCTTTGGCCGGAGGGTCCTGCAGCAAGCTCTCATGCCTGAAGACGATGTCCCACCCAGTTAAAGGGACACTGCTATGGGAGGTCCCATCAAGATGTCCTCCTCTCAGAGGGAGAACGGACCAGTGGATACTCACCGTGAGGGGTCCTTCTCCTCTGAGATAAGGAGGACATCTTCGCCCTCCCAAGATTCATTGTCTTCCTTTTCTATATTCTGAGTTTATCTTCCTTCCTGTCTTGTTCAAGCCACATTATCTGTTTACTGTTCAGACTAATTATGTTCATATTTTTCTAGTAATGGTTAGCCTTTGGTTTACAGCTGACTACTGCTTCTGGGAGTCCCCGAACTGACTTGAAGGGGCGTATCCCACCAGAGGACAGGAAGTGAAGAATTAGTTCCTGCCTCCCTACAGATAGGGTGGGAAACACCCATCAAGATGTCCTCCTTATCTCAGAGGAGAAGGACCCCTCACGGTGAGTATCCACTGGTCCGTTTTCCCCTTCAGGAGTGTGACAGCCTTCTGTCCACAGTTTGCACCTCATGAGGGTAGGAAAAAATGTGTTTGGCAAGAGCTTTGAAAACCTGATAAGGAGGGCTTTAAACTGAATCCTGTGGGGGAGGGAGACAAAAATTTGAAGCCTAATATGATGCTAATAACTGGAGATAAGAACAGTAAAGATGTGTGGGAAAGGACACATATGCAGGGACCCATTAATTTGCAGGTAACAACAGAAATGAAACACTTGGCACATAAACAATGGGTTCTGATGTCTCTACACTAATGTGCAGAGTTTAGGAAACATTTCTGAACAAAACCTTTGTCAAGAGGTATAGATACCTTCTTCCAAAAATGGTAAAATTCAAAGGTACAGTGACCAAGGTGCAATGACCATAATAGGAATAGAGATGGACCTCAATAGCCTGAAGAAGTCTGAACCACAATGGAACACAATGTAAACGGTTTGATGCTCTTCTTTCTTCTTTTGACCAGTCATTAGTGCACTGAAATAAAGGATCATAATGATCACATGTAAAGGGACATGAATATTCTAAAGCATGGGGGCGAGGGGGAGAGACAGAAAACAAAGATGGAGTCCCAGCTTTAAGACCAACATTCCAGATAAAAGCTTTTTTGTGCAAGCACACTTCTTTGGAGGTGGGTGGATGGATTCTTCTGACAAGCACAATGTACACTGAGGAAATTATTTTGGCTTATTCTGAAAGGTTGTTTGTTTTTTAATGATTGGATTTCTCAGTCCTATCTGGATTTATTTTCTTTCAAAAATAAGAACACTTGGATTGGTCCTTATATCTTGGAGAGTGGAGTGATTTCAGATGCGAAATGATAATAGCACACATTGGTAACGAGACAGGAAAACTAGGGTTTCAATCCAGTCCTAGAGGATGTGATTCAGCAGTCTCTCTAATCTCCATTTGAAATTCCTTTGTAAGAGCACTGCTACTCTTAGGTCAGCAACTGAATCTTGTGGTTTCTAATGTCAGACTTATGCCCATTTATTATTTGCATCCTCCTGGACTGAATCCTCCTGGATAGAACCGAGACCTAGATTTCCTGTCTCACTACCAACACTGATATCTCCACACCTACTTCCCCTCGGCATATCACACCTAATCCAATCATGCCTGCTATTGCCATTGGGCATCTGAAATCATCTTTGTAGAGTTTATATCTCTGGTACTGTGTGTTACATTTCACAGCACGCATGGCCGACCCAACAAAGTTACATTTATGTCAGATCCAGCCCCCATAACAAATTAGTTCAACACCTCTGCTCTATAGAGTATAAAGCTGACAAAGACATCTATATACTAATTCCCAAGGCGCCCCCTCCGTGCAAATATCTAAATCCGTGCAGAGGGGGCACTTGGGGGGCAGAGAGATTTTTCTGCACACTTGGGGGACTCCCCAGGTTGCAGAAAAATCTAAAAAGTTTTAAAAACTATACTGGGGATATTTAAATCCCCCCCCCCAAAAGTTAAAGAGTGTTCCCTGCGCATGTGCAGGGAATGCTCTTGGAACTCTGTGGCAGCCTGGCAGTTGGGACACATCCAAGCCTCGCCACCGGTGCCAGGGGTGGGAGGGGAGATTGGCGGGCCTGGCGACTGAGAGCCGCTCAGGCCTCGCCGCTGGAGCTGGGAGGTGGGGGGGATTGGCAGCCCGAATTGGTGGCCTGATTGGTGGCATGTGCAGGGAATGCTCTTGGAATGCTCTGTGGCAGCCCGGCAGTTGGGAGGCATCCAAGCCTCTCCACTGGTGCCGGGGGGTAGGAGGGGAGATCAGCGGGCCTAGCAGCTGAGAGCCGCTTGGGCCTCGCTGCCGGAGCTGGGAGGTGGGGGGGAGATCAGTGGGTCTGGCGGCTGAGAGCCACTCAGGCCTCGCCACTGGGGCTGGGAGGGGGGGAAATTGGCGGCCCAGCAGTTGAGAGATGCTCGGGCCTCACTACTGGATCCAGGGGGGTGGGAGGGGAGATCAGCAGGCCTGGTGGCTGGGAGGTATCCAAGCCTCGTCACTGGAGCCAGGGGGTGGGAGGGGAGATCAGCAGGCCCAGCGACTGAGAGCTGGCTGCTCGGGCCTCACCACCGGAGCTGGGAGGTGGTGGGAGATCAGTGGCCCTACAGCTGAGAGCAACTCGGGCCTCGCCACTGGAGCTGGGAGGTGGGGGGGAATCGGCAGCCCGGTGGCTGAGAGCTGCTTGGGCCTTGCCCCCGGAGCCGGGAGGTGGGTGGGAAAGAAGACTTACCTGCAGGGCTGCAGCCAGCCCTGGGTGGGTCTGGCAGCTGCAGGGGAGTCTGGGGAAAAGGTCTGTGTGAGGGGGTATGAGATACCCCCCCCTCCCGTGGATATTGTGGGCGGGCAACACTTGTACTATCTAATGATCATGAGTTTTAAAGGACACACAGTGAAGGTGACAAATAAGCCACCTCAGTCTATTCTCTAAATCTTAAGAAGGCACAGTGAAGGCATCAGAAATGCCAGTGCAGCTGTTTATTTCCTCACTCAGCGGTGATGCGGACGATGAACAAAACCTTTGCCAAGAGGTATAGTTATCTTCTTCCAAAAACAGTAAAATTCAAAGGTACAATGACCAAGGTGCCTGAGAATAAAACCCTCAAAAAAACCCACTCACACCAGAGTTAAACATCTTAACAAATCTGCTTATACAAAGAGAAGGAGTAAAAAAAAAAACAGTGACCATAATAGGAATAGCGACAGAGCCTGAAGAAGTCTGAATCACAATGGAACATAACATAAACAGCTTGGTGCTCTTGCCAAATACTAAAGAATGCTCAACTGATACAATGTTCTGTATGCATAGGTGTTCTCTAGTATGTAAAGGAGCTTAAGCACTTAAAGGAAAAGATACTTAATTTCTATATGACCAAGATAGATCATTACTTTGATTAAGACCCACCAGTTCTATAGAATTAAACAGATGTATAAATCGAGCTTCCTGATGAAGAACTCTCTTAATATCCGTATGATTATACAGATGAGGTCTGACTTGGTATAATACTGCAAACCTCATCCTCTTCCGAATGATTCATAGTTTTAAAGTGACTTGTCAAAGGTGCTCCCTGAATATTATGTTTTATGCAGGACTTATGTTCAAGTATCCTGGTTTTTATAGCTCTCACAGAGCAGCCTATATATATTAATGAACATGGACATATTATACAGTATATAGATCACTTGGTCTGGCAGGAAAAATAACTTTGAATATATAATTTTTTGCCATTAGGTAAGTTAATACTGGAAGTAACATTAACCATCTGACAAGCAGCATACCTGTGACATTTGACCATACCCTTAGGAAGAGTACATAGTTCATTAAAATGTCCAGAGAGAATCTCAGATATGAAAATGATTTGTCTAATATACAAAGAAAAAGAATTGCATTACTGTTATTTGCAGCAAAAAAGGACATAGCATCAAAATGGAAATCAGAAAGTAAACCAACCTTGACCTTATGGTATAAGAAATTATGGAATTTATACATAATGGAAAAAATATATTGAAACCAACCAAAACTAGTGGCAGGTATAGTGAGCTTACCAGTATATGGCTACCTATTTTAGAAGAAGAAGAAGAGATTGGATTTATACCCCACCCTTCACTACCCAAGGGAGTCTCAGAGAGGTTTACAAACTCCTTTCCCTTCCCCTGCCCACAACAGACACCCTGTGAGGTAGGTGGGGCTGAGAGAGCTCTGAGACAACTGTCCTTGAGAGAACAGCTGGTACAGAGCTATGGCTTGCCCAAGGTCATCCAGCAGGTGCAAGTGGAGGAGTGGGGAATCAAACCCGGTTCTCCCAGATTAGAGTCCACACACTTAACCACTACATCAAACTTAGCCTACCTAGCTTCTTGAGCGATAATACCAGATGTAATAGACAATCTTCATCTGTGGTAAATGCCAACAATGTGTTAATATTAAGTTTATGAAGGATAGATGAAGGATAGATAGTTTGATTTTAAAGGATTAAGCTGATGTATTCTTATCTGAGATTAGAATGTTTGCTTGTAAGTGATCAAGTTGATATAAACTTATCCTATATAACATTTATATTATTTGTTGTAAATGGATAATTAAAAAATGAATAAATTATATTTTTTGAAAAAATGTCCAGAGAGGATATTTGATTTTACTAGTGAATCTTTCCAATTTTTTGTCCTTCTATAAACTACTGTAAGTTTTCGCTGGCAATCTGGCACTTCATGTAACAGATGCCAGTGTCAGTGGATGATATTAGTAATGGCTGAAGCTAAATTTGTAAACTGTAGATTCCATGTTAGACCCTGTGTAGTTGCTTTTAGTGGTCTGAGACAGTAAAGTAGTCCTATCAATATCCTACATTTGGACAACCACGATGGTGTAATCACTGACCTCGAGCCAGACATCCTGAAGTGTGAAGTCAAATGGGCCTTAGAAAGCATTACTAACAACAAAGCTAGCGGAGGTGATGGTATCCCAGCTGAGCTATTCAAAGTTTTAAAATATGATATTAAAGTAGTGCACTCAATATGCCACCAAACAGTGGCCACAGGATTGGAAAAGGTCAGTTTACATTCCAATCTCAAAGAAGGGCAATGCCAAGGAATGTTCAAACTACTGTACAATTGCACTCATTTCACACACTAGCAAGGTCATGCTCAAGATCCTAAAAGCTAGGCTTCAGCAGTACATGGACAGAGAACTGCCAGAAGTACAAGCTGGGTTTTGAAGAGGAACTAGAGGTCAAATTGCCAACATTCGCTGGATTATGGAGAAAGCAAGGGAGTACCAGAAAAACATTTACTTCTGCTTCATTGACTATGATAAATCCTTTGATTGTGTGGATCACAACAAACTATGGCAAGTCCTTAAAGAGATGGGAGTACCAGACCACCTCACATGTCTCTTGAGAAACCTCTATAAGGGTCAAGAAGCGACAGTTAGAGCCGGATATGGAACAACTGATTGGTTTAGCATAGGAAAAGGAGTATGGCAAGGATGTATATTGTCACCCTGCTTATTTAATTTATATGCAGAATACATCATGTGAAATGCCAGCCTGGATGAATCATAAGCCAGAATTAAGATTGCCAGGAACAACATCAACAACCTCAGATATGCAGATGATACCACTCTAATGGTAGAAAGTGAAGAGGACCTAAAGAACTTCTTGCTCAGACTGAAAGAGGAGAGCGCAAAAGTTGTATTGAAACTCAACATCAAAAAAACTAAGATCATGGCATCCGGCCCCAACAGTCCTTGGCAAATAGAAGGGGAAGTTGTGGAAAAAGTGACAGACTTCACATTCCTGGGATCCAAGATCACTGCATATGGTGACTGAAGCCATGAAATTAAAAGACGCCTGCTCCTTGGGAGGAAAGCTATGGCAAACTTAGACAGCCTAATAAAAAGTAGAGACATCATCACCATGCCAACAAAAGTCTGTATGGTCAAAGCAATGGTATTCCCAGTAGTAATGTATGGCTACGAGAGTTGGACTAGAAGGAAGGCCAAGTGCTGCAGAATAGATTCTTTTGAATTATGGTGCTGGAGAAGACTCTTGAGAGTCCCTTGGACTGCAGGGAGATCAAATCAGTCAATCCTAAAAGAAATCAACCCTGACTGTTCCCTGGAAGGCCAGATACTGAAGCTGAAGCTCAAATACTTTGGCCACCAAATGAGAAGGGAGCACTCACTGGAGAAGATCCTGATGCTGGGAAAGATTGAAGGTCAAAGAAGAAGGGGACGGCAAAGGATGAGCTGGTTAGACAGTGTAATCAATGCAACAAACATGAAATTAAACAAACTCTGGAGGACAGTTTAAGACAGGAGGGCCTGGGGTGATGGGGTCCATGGGGTTGCAAAGAGTTGAACTCAACTGTGCAACTGAACAACAACAAAGGGATAGCCTCTCACTGCTAATTGTTGGGTGAGGCTGTCAATTTCCTTGCTACAATCTTGTTGTGAAGCATTATTACATTTTGTTCCATTGTGATTCAATCTTCTTCAGGCTTTTGGGCTCCGTATCTGTTCCTATGGTCATTGCACCTTGGTCATTGTACCTTTGAATTTTACTGTTTTTGGAAGAGTATGGGAAACAAGCAGGAGGAACTTGAGATTCTAATAAAGGGGGGTATGACCTAATAGGCATTACTGAAACTTGGTGGGATGACACTCACAGTTGGAATATAAGATTGAGAGGAACAATTTATTAAAAAGAAATAGACAAATAAGGAAGGAGAAATACATGAATCTATGGAAGGTCAGTTGAGTGTCTCTGGTTAAAAAATAAAAGGGGTAAGGAAATAATAAGGATACTATGGTGGGGGTCTCCTATAGACCACCAAGCCAGGCAAAGGAGTTGGATGAAACACACCACCTTCAGATTACAAAGTCACAGGACATAGAAGTTATGGGAGATTTCATTAATCTGGATATTTTTTGGAAGTCAAACTCCACTAAAAACAGAAGGTCTGATAAATTTCTTAATTGTCTTGCTGACAATTTCATTTTCTAATTTTAACAAACTTATGGTTGTGGTGGGTAAAATTGCATGGTCAGAAATACTTAAGGGGAAGGGAGTTCAATGGGGTGGAAGTTTCTTAAAAGTGAAATATTGAGGGCACAATCACAAACTACTCCGATGAGAAGGAAGGATGGGAGGAACCTAAAGAAGCCCGGGTGGCTCCGTAAAAACTTTCTAAAGATTTGAGAATGTAAAGACTCATTTAGGAAATGGAAAGAGGGCCTTATAACCAAGGATGAATACAAACATGCAGCCAGTGCTTGTAGGAAGTATGTTCAAAAAGCTAAAGCTCAGTATTTTAGGCTAGTGAGAGATGCTAAACAACAAAAAAGGTTCCTTTGGTTATGTCTGGAGCAAGTAAAAGAACAATGAATTTGTAGGCCCATTGCAGGGAGAGGAAAGTAGAATTTTAACTGGTGATGAGAAGGCAGAACAGCTGAGTTCCTACTTTGCAAGGGAAATGGTGCTCAACCTGGCAAAAGATGAGGGAAGTGAGTTGCAGCCTAGGATGGGCATGGGGTGGAATCTGAACACCTAGTTTCTCTAAATGAAATTAAGTCCTCAGGGCCAGATGAATTGCATCTGAGGGTACTAAAGGAACTTGTTGATGTAATTCCAGAGACTCTGTCTATCATTCTAAATAATTCTTGGAGAACACATGAGGTGCCAGAGAACTGGAGGCAGGCAAATGTTGTCCCCAGCTTCAAGGAGGATCCAGGTAACTACTGACTTATCAGTTTGATTTCTATACCTGGGAAGGTATTAGAACAGATAATAAAACAGTCCTTGAACATTCAGATTACTAAGAGCCAGCATGGGTTCCTCAAGAACAAGACATGTCAGACTAGTCTTGTCTCCTCTTCTGAAAGAGTTAATATTACCTTGTGAGATCAGGGCAGTGCTGTGGACATAACTTTATTTTGATCTCAGCAAGGCATTTGATAAGGTTCCACATGATATTCTTGTTGCCAAGTTGGTAAAATATGGTTTGGATCCTATTACTGTTAGGTGGATTTGTAACTGGTTGATAGATCGCATCCAAAGAGTACATGTTAATGGTTCCTCAGCCTCTTAGAGAGGAGTGACAAATGGAGTGCCTCAGGGATCTGTCCTGAACCCTATGTTGTTCAATTTTTTTTAATAAAAGACTTGGATGAAGGAATACAGGGATGCTTATTAAATTTGCAGATGACACTAAATTGGGAGGGGTAGCAAATACAGTAGAAGACAGAATCAAGATACAAGATGATTTTGACAGGCTGGAAAAATGGGGTAAAACTAACAGAATGAATTTCAGCAGAGATAAATGTAAAGTTCTTCATTTAGGTAGGAAAAAAATGCATAATTATCAGGAGTGGTGGGAGAGACCTGTCTTTGCAGGAGCACTTGCAAAAAGTATCTAGGAGTCTTAGTAGATCATACACTGAACATGAGTCAGCAGTGTGATGCACTAGTTAAATAGGCAAATGTGATTTTGGGTTGCAGATCATGAGAGAGAGGGTAGGAAGGGATGAGCTAGTGCTTGGCTCTTTCTTATATGCCCAGCATAAAGCTAATCATCACTTTTGGGGTCAAGAAGGAATCTTCTCCCAAGCCAGATTGGTGTGGATTTTTGCCTTCCTCTGGGGATAGAGCAGGGGTCACTGGGGGAATGGGGGGTGGGTGGGAGGTAGTTGTGAATTTCCTGCAAGGACTAGATGACCCCTAATGTCCCTTCCATCTCTGTTTCCTCCAAGTCCTCTAACATTCACTGATCTTGCCACTGATGGCAAAGTTACTTTGAAAGCCAGTCAGTGACTGCAGCCCAGCCTGTGGTTTGGATGCCTTTGATGCAGTGTCTTTGCAGAAACTAAGCAAGCATGGGTCTGGTCAGTGCCTGGGCAGGAGATGAAGTTCACCGAAGAAATGTGGCTAGAAATGTGATGAAGGCTACTGTCCGAGAACTACCCCTCTAACCCCTTAATTTGTATGGCAGTCTTGTCACAGAACAGTCAATTCTGCAATTCCACACATAGCATAGAGAAATAAAGAGAGAGTCTCATGGAAGTGTGTGCAATTTGCTTTAATAATGTTGAAAGCACTCAAGAATAACAGGAATATTATAAACACACACACAGTCCCACAGTGCTATGAAAGTGACAAAACACATATCATTTGCAAGCAATTGAGCATTTTGGTAAATCAGAAATTCAGCAATCACCAATTCTCCTGTTTTAGCTTGCCATAGGCAACTTCTTGTCTGAAGGGATGCCATCTTTAGTAGGGAGAAGTGGCTCACAGTGCTAAAATGCCAACAATAAAATTGCAACAAGACAATGAAGAATTGTCAGCCAAGGTGCAGTGTGAAAAAACCCAGAGAGGTTATGAGACTGTTGGCATGCAAGCCACTGTTTATGCTTAACAGTGATTGTGGGAGAAAGTAGTGATGTAATTCTAGGTTGTTGAAAACACAAACTGCACCCTCACTTTTTCTCTTGACCAACTGAGAAAGGATATTAAGTGTTGTTCTGGAATTTTTTTGTGGGCAGCAAGACAGGACTGATACAAAAACAATGGAACTGATGCTATCAGACTTCAAACATTAAAGAATGAGTTTAACAACTTTAGCTCTAATGCATAAAATTGTGTTCTGGAAAACCCTTGTTTGTTGTTGATCAAATGAAATCAAAACCGTGTGGCATGAGTCTTTCTTTGTATGTGTTGCAATACCTGCACACCACTCCTGTAACCTGCACAGACTCCCATTCACTCCAATGGAGGGACAGCTCTGTGGGCGCACAGGAATGTAAACAGAACTGCTCCTGCATGGAAGAGAATGGAGAAGCTCCCTTGGGTCACTTATGAGATCAGGGTGTTTGATGGAGTGGACTCGCTTGGAATAAAGCACAGTATTTAGCTCTGCAGTGACTGTAGACTATCATTTTTGAAGAATAATGGAATGCTCTGCAAAACACAACCGTGGTTTTAGAAATGCCTACCCATCTTAAGGCTAGCCCTTGTCTTAAAATGTCTATTGGGCATGTTTGCACATGCCTAGTTTTCACTGGATGACTGCAACATCAAATGATCTATATGGCCCACAAGAAGTATTACACCGCAGATAGGCCTTTCATCAAAATCAAGTTTTCAGTGGAGTCAGTTCACACTTTCAGCTGCCAGTAGACTACAGAAAACAAAACGAGAAATGAAGCAGGGCTTGTGCAAGAGCCAGCCTTCAGTTCCTACCTGTTTCTTGGTAATTTCATGGAAAGGCAGGAGCTGGAAGGGACCAAATGGGTTACTTAGTCCTAGCTCCTACGATATGATCTTCTGTATTTGAAGTTATCTTGGTCCACTTTGTGCAGAGACCAGAAACTCAGAGCGTAAGGTCACTGCTGAATGTGAAAACTGTCCTATTGCCTTAAGTCACTGACATGGGTTCACAAAGAGCCCCTTGACTCATTGCCAGTAGCAGGCACTCATTGTCAGATGTGGAGGTACTTCCCTCACATATTGATGACACTTTTGGAACATTGTAGGTGACAGAAAGGGACCTGTGAGGGCGATGTCAGAAGGCTGGGAAAAAACTAGTTTAAGTTATTGTTCTTGGTAAGAATCTTTTTCTTTATTAAACACATTTTAGCTGACTGGTTTCATAAGATATTCTGCACACAGAGGAGCATTGGCTTAAGTTGGATTCCCACGGAATCATCATCTTTGTCATCTTTGATAATGCAGATCACCCATATGGATAAGAATTTCCTATTGAACAGGAGGTGGTTGTTAATATTGACTGTGCCAATGACCTGTTCAAAATGTACATGATCGCAACCCATTAATACAGGAAGGGATTTGTCACCTGGTGGCATTTGTCTAAAGAGAAACTGAAAAAAATAAGGGGATTCATTCTACATATGGAATTTTTCAACATTTCCTCACACTAATACTGGCCAAGTATAATTCCTGACAATTGAAAAGGCCAATTTAGTATTTTTTTTAATTGAACTCTCTGGTTCTGGAACTTGCTTGGGTAGTACATTCATGTGACCTGCATTTCAAATCCTGATATTTTACATTAAAGTGCAAATTACATTGCCAGTTTAGGCCCAAATGGGAAAATCTCCCCCAAATTGTAAATTTTCCTTAAACACACTGACATGTCAGTCTTCCACTCAGTTACTAGCTCACACTATAGAGCAAATATAGACAAAATAAAGATTTCTGAATATTTACCTGAAATTAGAACTTCAAAGGTCTTGAATGGAGGGTGTTGTTTTCTTTTAAGGTAGGAATGTGGCATCTACTGATGCATGAAGGCTATTGGGTTGGAAATGAAGATATGACTGCTACAAGGTGGGTCTTCTGGCTACAGCAGAAATGGGACTGTAATAAACTTCCTTTAATGTGATTGCTCTGGAAGGGCTGTTCAACTAGTAACTTGCCAAGCCAAGTACAGCCCCATCCACCGAGCTTGGCAGCTGACTCAGTAAACATCCTGTTTTTGCTTCTCGCTCTAGGGACAGTTGAGCACATGGCAGATCACGCCATACACTTAACGAGTCACAAGTTATGTAGGCCTGGCCCTACAAAGATGGTGGCAAGAGAAAACACAAAAGACTTTGTGCTCTTACAGTGCATTCTGTGTGCTGCTTTCCATTAATGCTGCTGCAATGGGCTGTTCTGCATTCAGCAATGTTAACACTGCTCGTAACCCCTAACTGGAGGTGTGTTTTAATCAATACAGGCCCACTGAATGCTGTTCAAGTGTCTCATAGCCAGTGCATGCAGATGGCTTAGTAAACTGGAAACGGTTATTGAGAACTACTTGTGGTCATCAAGGGTTTACAACAGACAGGGCAGAAATCTCTTTATGACAAGGAACTGGGAAAATGCACTTCTGGGGGGGGGCTGTCATAGAAGGGCTCCATGTAGCCCTTGTTTAGCCTTCCTCTAGAGGGCAGCACCTGTTTATTCAGAGGAAATCATTCATTCAGCCCACCACAGCCAAGGTTTTGCTCACAAGCCAACTTTCCAAATAAACCTAAGATTCCATTTAGTTACTAAGCAGGAGGACTTGCTACGAATGTAAGAGTCTGAAAATTCAGGTACCTTCTTGACATACAGTACATGCAAATAAACTGCACTGGTTAAATATGAGCATTAACAGAAAGAAGGGCTCCATCTGATTTGCATTTCTTGAGCTCACTGCTTCAGATCACGCTTCCCTCCCAATCGTCAGCTGGACTTTGGTCAACTCCCTCCCACCATTTCTTCTGCTATCATGACTACCGTCCTCAGCCACATCACCAGTCATCTCCATTTCAAGTAACCACCATGTCTTTTTATAAATATGAGACTATCGAGGGGTGGTAAAATGCATGTTGAATTCATCTGTGGAAAATTTGTTGGGAAGCAGGAGTGCCTCAGGGGCAAGCCAACCAGGGCGTTTCGCATGCACCTCTGCAGCCAACTACTCCCTGGGAATGTTGGGAGGGGGGATCTTCACAGCCGAAGGCTCCACTCCCCAGATTTCTCTGGCGTACTCTGTGATTGTCCTGTCGCTGGAAAACTTGCCAGAGCATGCAATGTTCTTGATCACCTTTTTAGTCCACTCTCTGGGATTCTAGGAAGAACACATGCAGTTTGTTGGAAATGCTGGTTATTTTGGGACTTCACTTCCAGGGTTATCATAATACACATAATAGACACTTGTCGTGGTTCCACTACACTCTAGCATGACACAAGTCAAGAACTGGAGCCCAGTCCAGAGTTATTTTGCACATGGCTCCCACAGAACTCTACAGAGAAAAAAACAGGGGGCTGCCTTCCACCTGGGACACACCTGATGGGTAACAAAGAGTGACGCAGGCATGGGACTCCAGGATGTTAGCCCCCAACCCCTGTAGTGTTTCCCTTGTAAAAGCAAATGGCTGCCATTCAATTTTCATGGGGGAAAGTGAAGACTGAAGACAATGTGTGGCAGTGGGAGCATGACCTCCATTCATCTCTTAACGGTCAGTGGCTGGGCCTTTAGTGACAAGGAGTTAGGGGCAGGGGAGGTGGCATTGTGTGCAGACAGATGCACAGCTCAACCTCTACAACTGTGGCATGACTGCGCTGTAAAGCCCATCCCCTCTGGGGACCCCTGCAATATACATTCCCTTTCCCTCACAATGATGCCATGTTTCTTATTGTATTGCAAGGGAGAGATCAAGCTATAGACCCAACCATTCCCTCTTTGATCATCCAAATTTTTTCCAGTGGTGAAATGTCATTTTCAGTGTCATTGAAGTGGACTGTGTGGGGCTACATTTGCTTATATCGAAGTTGTCTGGCAAGAAGAGGGAGTAGTAGTAGTAGCAGTTGGTTTTACATCCCACCCTTCACTACCCGAAGGAGTCTTGGAGTGGCTTACAGTCCCCTTCCCTTCCTTTCCCCACAACAGACACTCTGTGAGGCAGGTGGGGCTGAGAGAGCTGTGACTGACTCAAGGTCACCCAAATGGCTGCATGCGGAGGAGTGGGGAATCAAGCCCGGTTCTCCAGATCAGAGTCTTGCCGCTCTTAACCACTACACCAAACTGAGAGTTGGCTTGCTCGCTACTGTTTTCTTCACATACTTGTACAAACCTTCCGTGATGCTCATGGTAGGCCTTGCCCTCTGTCAAGAGCTTGAGGCAGAGAAAAGAGTGCATCTACTCCTGCTATGACATCAATAGCCGTTTAAGGAAGGGAGTGATGGATACAGATAAGACCACAACAGCCATGCTTCTTTATGGACTGACCTGCCTTTAAGTTTCCAACCACTGAGTGATTTCCACACTAGTGTGCTATGGGACCAGAAGGTTAGGTAAGTCTTCAATCTGCTCAGTAAAGAAGACCGCTTGCTTATCAGCTAGCAAATAAGTCCCAGCTTGACAAAATTAACTCTTACCATGAACAACTGGTCCACTTGCCCTTGACATTTGATATAGGCTTCATAATCAGCAAACACCTTAAACCTGAAACAAAGATAAGTGACAAAGAAAGCAGGCTGAAGGCTAGTTCTTCTGAGCTTGATGCCCTTAGAAACACAAAAGATAAGATAAGCAGGAGGTGTGTTTTAATCAGTACAGGCCCCGATCACACACAGAATTAGCCGTGCGATAGGCACGACTCCCAGCCGGATTATAAGGGTGCAATCACAAGAGAACATCTGGCAAGCGTCCCGCAGCCATTGGCAAGCCATTTTGCTCCACCAGAGAAGCGGAGTAAAAAAACACTAGCGAAAATCCAGTATCAAACGGGTTGCTACGGGCCACAGATGGACTTTCCCCGCGTGATCGCTCCAGCACACACTTGTGGCATCAGGGATAGTCTGATCAGGCTATCCCGAAACCATGCCGTTGTTTTTCCCCCCTTTTCAGTATGCGCATCATTGCATACTGCCATTTGAAGCCCTCAGGGTGGGGATTCGATTCATAGATCCCCCATTTAAGTAAATCGGTAATGAACGACAAAAAAACAACAACCCTGACTCGCCCATGGTTGCATCTGATCACACAGTGGTGAGTTGCGCCCACAGCTTCACAGAACTGTGTGATCGCACAACTGTGGGTCAAATTACTCCAGTGCAAATAGCCTTGCTTCCCCCCCACGCTTTATCTTGCACGTGTGACTGCAGCCACAAGCTTCAATGTCTCTTATCTGCTTTGGATGTCCCCCTATAACATCTAGGACTGAAGCTCTATTCTGGGTACCACTGCCTTCAGAAATAACGCTTATGGTGATATGGAACAAAGCCTTTTCTGTGGTGGCACCCTCTGTGGAATTCTCTGCCCAGATAAGCTTGACTTCCAGAAGCTTTAGGAACTTGGTTCCTGTTCAGGAGGATTTTTGGTTGGCTGAGTAATACTGCTGAAGTGGTTTGTTTTTTCTGTTTTTGCCAGCAAGTTTAATATAGTTGAAGAATACATTATATTCCCCACTGGTGGACCTCCTGATGGCACCTGGTATTTTTGGCCACTGTGTGACAGAGTGTTGGACTGGATGGGTCCTTGGCCTGATCCAACATTGGCTTCTCTTATGTTCTTATATGTTTTTAATGTAGTTTGATAGCAGTCTTGGAAGTCTCAGCCCTGTTTGTTTTTTTAAATGCCCATTTACAGAAGCCAATTAGTCACTGCTGACTAATTATAACCACACATTTGCATTTAAAGCTAAAAATCTCAGACAGAATTTGACTTCCAGGCCAGCTTATCCCCTGAATATTTCACCTGAGGACCAGTTCACATGTTTTAAAGCAGATATATTTGCAGAATTTACTCCAGCAGGGCCCTGAACTGGATAGCCCAGGCTAACCTGATCTTGTCTGATCTTGAAAGCTAAGGAGGGTCAGCCCTGGCTAGTAGTTGGATGGGAGACTTTCAAGGAATACCAGTGTCACGGCACAGAGGTAGGCAATGGCAAACCGCCTCTTGCCTTGAAAACCCTATGGGGTTGCCAGGAGTCAGCTGTGACTTGATGGCAAAAAAACCAAAATTCCAGCAGGATAAATGCATTAGAGCATAGAGAGAAGGCATATGTCTAGAAGTACACAGTTGACATATACCATAATATGTTGGTGATCACAGACTCTCTGGTAGACATCCAGCACACTTCATTTTTTTTCAGTGTTTAGAGATGCATGTCATTCCCATTCATTCTTTAGATTAATCCCCACAGGAAAAATGTGTGTATGTCTGGCATGCTGCAGAAGGCAAAGGCAGTGCAGACAGGCTGTAAAAGAATACCCGAAGGCATACCATCAGCCTGCCCTCTATGAGCTTGTGCCATGGCCCACCATTAGTGTACAGTGTATACATAGCAGGGGTCTTCCACAGGCACACTCACAAACTACCAACTGTTCACCAGGGCTGCTGCAGAGTAGCTCATGTACCCCTTAGAAGACTTAGGCAAAGACTGCAAGAAGATCTGCTCTAGGGTTTTTTCCCCAAAGCATTTTTATTTCATAGGATTTTTATCTCTGTGCTGCTCAGCTGATACATCCATTTCTAGTGCTCTTCCTACTCTCTTTTCTATTTCTGGGCCAGAAATTTTTTTGGTGACATGCCAAAGGGGGGGGGAAGTAGCTCGAGCTGTTTGTCATTACTCAGAAGTAGCTTTTGTTAAAGAAAATGCTGGTGGTCCCAAAGACCCTGGACTGCGGGCTCTTACCTGTCATGGTACATCAGCATGTTGACAACATCTCGGAAGCAACCTGGCTCATTTGGTGAGAAGAAGCCATTATTAATTTGATCAATAACTTGTCTGAGCTCTGGGATCCTGTCATAGTAGTCCTTAGCATTGTACCTGAAGGAGAAAAATAAAAGGGCTCGTTTTCAATCACCTCAGCGTCTCTTGAAGGAACACAAATTGCTGTGGGTGCTCTGCTTAAAAAAAAAAGACTGCCAAATCGTGGACTAATGGCTCCAAGGAAAGCTGTAAAGATGACACCAAAGGTAAGCAGAAGAGCATGGAGTGAGACTAGTTCTTAGTAAAGGACTTGGCCAATATCAGATCTAGGGAATTCAGTGGAATATATACATAAAAAACAGAAGAAGAACGCAAACTGATGTTATGTACACTGCCTAGTATAGTTTAGGAATTCTAAAAATTGAATGATACAATTATTCTTTTCCCATTTTTACAATCAATTTTTCTTTCAACAGCATAAGCTTTCTCTGTCCAGAACTTGAGAAAAGATTCCTCGGGAGTGCATGTGTAAATATATAAACACATACGCACAATTTTACAAGGCGTAAATAAGATTTGCTGTCCCTGTCCTTCTTCCACAGCTAACCCCCCACCCCTTTCATTTTATTTGTACCATTTTCAAGCTACTGAAACAGGAACATGACTACAACCACTAAAGCAGAGGCAGTATAGCATAGTGCTTACTGTCAGACTGCAGCTGGAGAGAATCAGGCTCTATTGTTCAGCCTAAACTACCTCATGTTGTTGTGAGTAGATAGAACTCAACACCCAGTCATCAACTAGGCAAAACTACTGCTCCACAGAAGAAATAATCTGTACACAAGTCCCCATTTCTATTGAGCCTTCTTCACAATGCAGTTCATACAAACCCTTTCTTATCCATTGCCTCCACATCCTCCACCCGCATGCCAAAAATGAAGAGATTCTTTTCTCCGGCTTCCTCTGCCATCTCCACATTGGCACCATCCATGGTCCCAATGGTGAGGGCTCCATTCAGCATGAATTTCATATTTCCTGTTCCTGAAGCTTCAGTCCCAGCTGTGGAGATCTGTTCAGATAGGTCTGCAGCTGGAATCACTGGGATGAGGTGAAAAAGAGAGCAATAAATGTTATGTAGGGCCTTGTTGATAGTGCACAAGCAACATGCCAAAACCTCTGCTTCTAGCAAAGTCGAAGGATTCTCACTTTGTGGCAATTCCGCAACTTCTGCTAGTCAGAAGTTTTTATGAGGCCTTTTAACAGCACCATGTTATTTTCTAATTACATATTTTTGGGGGGTTTTAAACGGGTTTTTATCTTCATTGTAACTGGCCTTGAGTCCAGTTTTGGAGACAAGCTTTAAGCTAAAATGCTCTGAATTAACAAATACCAGATGAGCACTGGTAGAGCCCCTCTGTCCTATCACACAGACCACTAGAGACAGCCAATGAACTAGCTGTTCAACCAGTCAAGGGATCAAGTATTGGATCTGAGACCCTTGAATTCAAGTACTTTTGGGCTGATCACATATGAGCTTTTTGTTATGACATCCTCATACACTCAAATGGGATATAGCCCATTTTTCATTGTCTCTTACCTCCTACAGCTGTTACATGGAGGATGAGGGAATGGGAAAACACAGCTTGACTGACCAGCAGGCCTTGCGGGACTAAGCCCCCTTACCAACACTGATTTGCTGGTAACATTTGTTGTTAACCCACAGTGTAGACCCATATTCAACTCCCAAACATCTCCACTGGCATGGCTGAGAAATACCTTTGCTCCTGTTACCAATGAGGCCCTGCCAAAGCAACCCACGCTTTGGCTGTAAGGTAGAAGCAGCCCCAGGATGAAACAAGAGGCAGTGGTTCTCTCAGGTATATTTTGGAGAGAATTAGGGCAACAGAGTAGTAGACAGATTTCAGCTATGGAGCCCAGGCCACTATGGTGTTACCTGCACAGGACAAGCTCCACTGAGAGCTGTGGAAAATAACCAACATTCATTTGAACATGGTCAACTTCCTGCTGGATTGTGTGCTTTGCGTTAATTATGGTGTTTACCTCAGCCTTCAAAATGTCTTGGGCCAGACTTGCTACATCGACCAACAGTGCGACAGAGAAGAAGGGAGCACTGCATATCCCCCAAATGTATAAAGAGCAGACAAAGCCTGCCGTGGGCTGCTGCTTCTCAGCTGGCACTGGTGCAAACTGGCACAGCACCTTGAGGCCTACAGTGGTCTGTTTATTGCTGTGTGATCAGATCCTCTGGTTCAGTGTGCTTCTCTCTCTCAACGTATGATCCATGGACATGGCAAGCATCACAGCAATGGACTTCACAGCAAGATCAGAGTATCATGCTGCTTATGTCTGGCTTCCCATTGCCCTTTGTGTGCCCACAAGGGCTCTGTGGGGCTTTCTAGGGTCTCCCATGCAAGAAAGAAAGCAGATATTGCATAAGAAATCTGCTTTCTTTCTTGCATGGAAGATCCTGAAATTAGGCTTAGGGCTGTCTTACCTTTCTCAGCCAGGGACACTCTGTAGTTCTCCAAGAAGATGACTTTCAGTCTGTCTCCTATGTAAGGATCATTATTGATAACGTCCCCAATGGATGTGATCAGTTTGATAATCATTTTTGCCATGTGGTAGCCAGGAGCAGCCTGGATGCAAAAGATATGTGTCAATTTTAAAAAGTATTGGTGGAAAGGTTCATAATAAAGCAAGCAACTCAATGATGAAATGTTCTCTGGTAAAGTTAATAACAGAGCCTCAGTCCAGAAGGACAATACTTCGCAATAATTCAGTAATTCTCAAACTGCGTGCCAGGATACAGTACTATGCTATGCAATAAATTATTAAAAACTCCTGTGAGCTCTACCAAAGAGGTTACATGCCATGTCTCTGTTTAATTTGCTGTTTTGGCACTGGTTCCTGCCCATCATCCTCTGCTGGGTGCTGCATGAGGTATGACTGTATAACTGCATTGCTCCTGATGTAGAAACGCAGTAGAATCACTCTCCTTCAGAGTCAACTCTCCATGGGTCACTGATTGGGGCTCCCACTCATGAGGCACACCCAGATCAGTGACTCATGCAGGAATACACTGAGTGGCCTCCTCTGAGGGTAGGTAAATCTAAAAGGAAACCTTTGCAGGTACAAGAGTGTGCCTCTAATTTAACTGGGGAATAGAGTGAGCATCAGCTATTTGCAGTCTGGGAAACACTGCCCTGACTGCTGGTAAAACAGTAAAACCCTTACCTTTCCTCCAATCATAACAGTTCTTGGCACATAGGATTTTTTTGGATCTTTTCTAATACCTGAAAAGAGTAAAGCAGTCGTAAGGATGACATTGACAATGAATGCAGTCATTTCTAAGAACACCTGATTAAGTGCCTTTTCATAGAGAACAAACTGTTTCAGAAACTGTGCAACACTGCACACTCTTCAAGGGTCACAGCTTCTTCAAGGGCGGGGTTTTTCTTGTCTTAAGAGGGCAAGTCTAAGAATATCACAGATAAATGCAGTAATTTCAGCAACTCTGGTTTAGCTCCTATCATATGTCCAGGAACAAGATACACAAACCATGCAGAATACTTCCTGCAAAAGTATCTGTATTATCTCAGATTAGGACAAGTTTCTGTTTTAGATTCTTGGCGAAGAACAAGTTGCCAGGCTCTCTCTCTCAAAAATGTAAGATTCTGGCCAGACTCCCAAAGGCACTTCTGTATTCTTGCAAACCTCCTGGTGTGGTACAGACCACTACCTCAAGAGCTGGAGTGGCACGGATCCCATGGATACTTCTAAATCCTGACCAATAAGTTAGCAAGTCCTACATATGAAGCATTTATCTCTGCAAAATCTTTTCGCAAATTGTCTCTGTTCCTAACTGGGAAGGGTATAAACTGCTTGTGTTAAGGAACAAAAAACAAGGACACTGGGAGGCAGAAAAAGCTCAGCCGGAAAGGATCTGAGCTGCCTCACAGGCCTAAAGGAGAGCTCAAGGCGGGCGACTGAGGAGGTGGAACAGAAGGCTTTATTGCCACTTTATCACAGGTACATCATTACTTGTAACAAAGTTTAACACCACAGCTTAACTATTAACTTCAAGAGCTAAGCAATGAGCATTGCAAGACATTCACTAGCAGGAAAAAAATCTCTTATCTGACTCCATATCTTTGCATAAGTTTCCCGTGCAAGGAAGATAAAATAGTTTGTTTGTTTTTTCAACTGAAACTATATATAGCCACTCTTGTGACCAGTATTGGAGGAAGGTGGTAAGGATGGTCCAGGGGAGCTTGCAACACAAAGATTCAATTCTGACTTTTAAATTTCAGTTTTGGTCTCTTGCTGGGTTTTCTGGACTGATTATGGAATCTAACAAAGTCTCCCAAGTTGGATGTCCTGATCCATCTCCATGTGCAAGCAAGCCAGTTGGCTGTAAGATGTTCAGATTTGTCAGCATTTCTCCTGCCTCTTGCAGAGTAGCTGCTGTCCATGTTGGCCCCTCCCTATGGATAATCAGTTTGAAGTGGTAGCCCCAGTAATAAGCAGTATTTGCAGCATGCAGTTGCTCTGTGAAAAAGAAAAAGGCACATCCACGCTCAGAGCATCAGTGCTCGAATTCCAAAATATTGCAGTTACTTCACTGTTAAAGGAGACTGGATTTTGTTCAGTTCTTTAAGCAAGACTTCTTTTACAGGAAATCTTGCAAAGCACACTATAACATTGCTGCAAGGATCTGAATGCAGAGGCTCCACCATGAAAGACCTGCTCAAAGTTATTTTCTGTTATAGTAAGTTCTGGGGTGAGATCCGTGAGCCACCTTATCAGAAATCAGGAAAGATCTTTCCCCTCCCCCCCACTCAGATCCTGAAATTCTGCAGATGTGAAGGTTCAGTCTGCAGTTTCTGAAATCTCCCTAATTGTGTTTCTTGGCAAAACTGGTATTTTGCATTGGTGGCATATATTTAATTCCATTGTTTTGAGGGCTATCTCAACTATTCCAAATATAACTTTGTAGAGACACCAAATGGGACAATTTGGGCACCAAGTAAAATTAATCTCCAGTATCATTCATATGAGGATTACCATGTTTTTCTTCCACTCTCCACCTACTAAGAAGATATCTGTGTGGTGCACAGATCAAAAGTTATTTTTTGTATTTTCAATTGAATGCTTTTCTTTTTTTGCTTTTGCGTCCCACAGGCCCAGGGTATGACCTGACATCAACATTTTAAATCTGCATACATGCTCAGCATTTCACACAGGATGTTTGCAAGACAAGGCCTTAAGATCATGTTGCCCAGACAATTAAAACAGTCATTTGACAAGGCCAACAATACATGTGCAGCTGCCATCGAAAACAGCAGGTGTGCATCTAGTTCCATCTTCCTCCTTTGTAGCAACTTGTAGAACTCACTCTCATGCCACAAAGTTCTGGGGTTCCCTGCCTCCCTGCTCAACATTACTGGTTGCTGATGGTGGGGGCAGGGGCACACAGAATGTCATGCCACCATGACATGAATTAAGTTCTACTAAATGTTACAGAGAGAAAAAGGGGAACTAGACACACGACAGCTGTTTTCAGCAGCAGCCACATGTTTAGAATCATGTCTACTTTCTCCTGGAAGTTGCTGCTTTGCTGGTTAAAATACTCACGGTTATAGAGAGTGATGATATGTAGGCAATTGAGGAGCTGCCTCTTGTACTCATGAATCCTTTTGACATGCACATCAAACAAAGAGGACGGATTGATCTTCACCTTGTACTGTTCTTCCAAGTAAGCAGAGAACTTCAGCTTGTTCTCCTGGCAAATCAGAGACAGATGTTACAGGCTGGGACACTCAGGTAAAAATCCAGAAACACAGCCTGGTTTAAGCTGGGATGTATAGAAAGGTGTGTCTTACTAAGATACTTGCAAAATCTATTATACACAGAACACATGGGAATGATAACCACGTTCAGGAACAGAGTTTCATCCAGATTTGGCTCAGTTTAACAACAGCACAAAGATGCCTGCCTTCATTACAGGCTGCTCCACACATCATTCTTTTCAACAAATGTACTTTTCATATACAAAAAGTACAACAGAGGAAGGAGACTAACACATATGTGGAAACATGTGCATCATGTAAATACAGTCATCAGAAAGGCAGGATCAGCTGGCAGTCCTGGATTTGCACCTTGTTATGTGTGGAATGGTCCCAAGTCAGAATTAATGTTATCACATTGTAATGACTAGAGAGCCTCCACAGTAATTCATAGACACAATGAGGGAACCTTCTTTTTTAACAAGTTCAGGACTGGAAAGCATAGTGTTGCGAAACAGTTTAAAAAAAAATGCAAAAACGAGATGGTGACTTGTCCAGCACTGAAACATTACATTTAGAAAGTAAGTTCAGCTGGAAGAATACCATTTATTTGCATATTATGTACAATTAAAAGAACGGACAATTGTATAAATATGGGGGTTGCCTTTAATTATCATAATTTGCCAAAATTTTGACATGAGATTAGCAGCAATGAGGAGTTGCTATTCTGTGCATCAGTCACTCTCATACTTTCAGGGAGCTTTTATGCAGGAAAACTTCCAATGCTGTCAGCCAAGAGAGGTTAAGCTGAGATATCTAATTTGTCCATTTTAGTGCCACGAATCTCAAACATTTAAAACTGACATCCTTTCACAAGAATTTAGAAATCGGAAACCTAAAAGGTAACATGTATGGCTCTTTCTTTCAGCCTCCTGAATTTCGGGGTTTTAGACACAGTGGATTGATTTTCTAATGGTAGCTTTCCTGCCTTCCCCTTCTCGCTGCAGCTTGCTGATCAGCACAAAATGCACCAACAGGGTTGATATCACCACGTCCTTTTTCTCAAGAATTTGAGCCTGTACCCCCACTGACTCGCAGCTGACTTTGCTCTTCAAATATTACCTGTTTCACTTTGGCTACATCCCTGATAAAGGCCTCGTCGTCAACAAAATCCAACAGCTTCTTCAGCTGGCTCAAGTCAGTTATGAAATCTTCCCCAATCCTCTGTGATAGTAAGGGAAAGAAATCCACGATCAACAATCCAGTTCACTTAATGGTTCACTTGTACATGCTTTCACTATTGTGGATCTCAAACCCTGCCTTCTACAATCAGGGACAACATTAGCCAGGAAAGGGAGAATTAGGGAAACAACACCATGACTGCCGTAGCACAGAGTGAAAACCGTAAACAGTGTCTCATTAACGTACAAGTTGGCTAGCTGGCTAATGCAGAGCCAGCCTCGAACAGAGCCAGCATGAACCCAGTTGCAAACAACGCAGCTACTGTCACTACACAGTTCCACTGAAACCCAGTTATCATGCATGGGGGACTGCTGGTGCTCTCAGCAGCAAAAAGAGGTGGCAGCATTGCCAGCACCCCAACCCCATCCCCGGGGTCAGGCGGTGGCCTTCTGCAGGCTAACTTTTACACAAGACTATATTGGGAAACAACTTTCATGTTGGAAGTTTCATCTTCGACTGAGAAAAGCAACAGTCCTTTCATTGTTATCTTCATGGTCCCAACAACCCTCTGATGCAACTTCAAGGTCCTGTGTTTGTGTGCATGTTAAGTGCCATAAAGTCACTTACGGTGAACCTATGAATTAATGTCCTGCAAAACATCCTATTGTTAACAGCTATTTTCAGGTCTTGCAAACGGAGGGCCTTTGTGGCTTCCTTGATGGAGTCAATCCATCTCATGTTGGGTCTTCCTCTTCTCCTGCTGCCTTCAACTCTTCCGAGCATCACTCTGCGTTCCAATGAGTGTTGTCATCTCATAATGTGACCAAAGTATGATAGCTTCACTCCTAAGAAGCATCAAAGCTAAAGCCACCTGTGCTTTTTGCCCTTCCCTTGTAAAGCCTCAAGGGGTAAGCTTGCTTATCCTTCATCTCCCCAACGCTGCATCCCTAAATCTCTCCTCTCATACAAAAGAGAAGGATTGCTGTCTGCGGCTTTTCCTATTGGCTGAAGCCGCTTGTGTCTCACCTCCACAATGACATCGGATAGTCCAGGGTTGCACAGCAGAAGCCACCGCCTAGGAGTGATGCCATTAGTCTTGTTCTGAAACTTCTCCGGCTCCAGGTCATAGAAATCTCTGAATCTGAAATGCATGGAGTCAATAAGACATTTCAGGAAAAAATTAAGTCATATAACATTTAAGGCTAGCAGAATCAAATGGAGAAGCTTTTCCTGTACTACATCATTTCTCACACAGTCCTGTGTTCCCAACAAAACCCCTGCTAAACTTCTTTGCACACAGTTAAACATCACGTCAGACAGACAGGCTAAAATCTTATCCTTGACATGTAAGACGTCTATACACATGAAGCTTTTGTCATGGGGATGAGTCAAACATGAAGCCCTCCGCTGAAGCGGTACAGTCCCTGAAATGATACAGCCCTTTTGATCCTGTTACTTCTGCACACTGGTCCTTTGTTTTACCAATGATCTTCAAGTGTTATCAAAACTATGTTTAAAAGCTTCCCCGTTACCCCCAAGATTACAAGTTAACTCAAAATTCATGAGAGATTGTTTGTTATTTTTGAGTGATAACATCCGTATTTCTTTGTTTTCTCATTCCCAAACTGTATTTATATTTTCTAGTCCCAGAGAGGAAGATGTAAGCATGTAAAATGAAACAGATTTCATAACCATGAATGAGAGAGAAACAAACTTTCTTCCCAGATCCCTGGAGAGATACTACAGCCCCAGTCTGCTTTCTGCTTATACAGCCCCAAGGTGAGCGCACACAATAAACAAGCAATGGAAAAACAAGCAGGACTCACACAGAATTCTTTACAATTTCCGAATGGATCCTGGCAACACCGTTGACTGCATGAGCACCAATAACACACAGGTGGGCCATGTTGATCCTCTTGCAGTCGCCCTCCTCAATCACAGACATCCTTCGGAGGCGGTCAACATCTCCCGGGTAAAGGGCTGCCACATGCTGTCGGGGTGCAAAGGGGAATATTGACAACCAGGGCTGAATTATATTATATTGTACCCTTGGATGCAGAAGAACGTAAAAAAGAAAAGCAATTGCCTTGAGGATGTGCATTCATTTTGCCATTTCCCACACCTTTTAAACAAGGACCACCCCATACAAGGCACCACGAGTTCCACATACGGAGCTCCCAGCAGTTTTATTCTTTTACACAGCTAACCTGTCAGGCCGCAGTTGAGAACAAGAATGTATGGGGGTGAGGCGGGGGGTGGTGAGCCTTCTCACTCAGCAGTTTCCGGAACAGAAAAGGCCCCACAGAGAGGCCGTGGGCAGCGGGGAGGGGGGCATGAAGGTTTAGTACCCCAGAAACTGTATCACGGTTTATATGTCTGTGCAGCTCACACAGGGGCATTTTGGTAAAGGAAATGGCAGGAGGAGAGGGTTGATCCCCTTCTCCTGTGTCGTGGTCCCAATCCAAATCACAATTCTACACACTAACAATTTAAAGCGGGGGTGGGTGGGAAATACATGGAACTCCTAACTCCTAGTTTGGAACCAATCTGTGGATATGGTGAAGGGCGCTAGAAACTGGAAACACTGTGATTATGATGGTTTGGTGGGTATGTCTACGTCACAAACACAAATTAGCACAATTTATATCCTACACATAAAATGGTCTGGAGAGCCAGTTTGGTGTGAGAGCCAGTTTGGTGTAGTGGTTAAGTGCACGGACTCTAATCTGGCAGAACCGGGTTTGATTCCCCATCCCTCCACTTGCAGCTGCTGGATGACCTTGGGCAAGCCATAGTTCTGGCAGAGCTGTTCTCTCAAGGACAATTCTGGAAAGAGCTCTCTCAGCCCCACCTACCTCACAGGGTGTCTGTTGTGGGGAGGGGAAGGGAAAGGAGGTTGTGAGCTGCTCTGACACTCTGAATGAAGGGCAGGGTATAAATCCAATCTCTTCTTCTTATACTTGTTTAACTGTCATCGCACACCCCAAACAATTCTAGGAATTATACTTTGGTGAAGGCTAGGATCACTAACCTTCCGGTGGGACTTCTCCCAGAATTGCATCTGATCTCCAGATCACAGAGATCAGTTCCCCAGGAAGAAATGGCAGTTTTGGAAGGTGAACTGTATGGCATCACATCCCCATCACATCCCCTGTATGGCATCACATGACTCCCTCCCCAAACACTGCCCTCCCAAAGCAGCATCTTCAGATCTCCAGGAACTTTCCAAGCCAGAGTTGGTAACTCTAATGAGGGCACCAAGGATTCTTTAGAGATCTGTAGCTCTCCATCATAGAACAACAGTTCCCAAGGGTGCATGACTTATTGTTATAAATCTGTACCGCAGATACGCCCTGTGATTCACAGACAAATCTACAACTGTTTTTTAAGGAGTAATAAGTTCTTTCCATATGGTAAAACTGCAATTTTCAGATCCTGCAAAGTGCAATAAGGAGGGATTACTGGTATTAACCCATGGAGGTAATTCATCCTGGTAAACGGTAAAAATGCAAACCATCCAGGCTAACCACATAATATATCCAAGCAGAGAGTGATAGCACTTGTTCTCAGCAAAGTCAAGGGACTATCCAAATGAAGGTGAGAGTGATGCCTGCAATGGAATGTTTGACTACTCCCACTGACACCAGACTAACCAGGAGCTTCTAAGCTCCAACTGGTTAGGTCATTCTTGTTAGGCCAACAGAGGACTCTAGCAACTGGAGAATGGAGCTGATAGCCTGATTTCTGCTATGCCACAGCACCACCACCAAAGATGGCCAGAGGGTGGTACTGCAACCACCAGAGGGCGGTACTTTATTTATTTAGACTATTTAGCCTTTCCACCTAGTGGGTCCTCAAGAAGTCTAACAAGTATGTTCAAATTTAAACCAATTCAGATAAAAATCATGATAAAACATCTAAGAACAATAAATAAGCTTGGAACTATACACAACATGCTGTCCCCTATTTCAGTTCAGTCTGAAGGCCTTGCGGAAAAGTAATTTAGCAGGGACCAGGTGACACAAAGGCCAAACAGAATCCCACCTGGACCTGTAAAGCTGTTGGCTGTGCCCTGGTTCCTCTGTCTACATATTCGGGCACAGGTTAAGCTGCTCTTAAACAACCAACTCCTGCTTGCTTCCAGCCTTATCAATTCTCTTAATTCCTCCCATTTCTCCAATTCAGATTCCTTACATCCAGATGTTTTTGATTGATCGCATAAATGATCTCCAGGTGCCTTGGCAGGAGTTTCTCAAACATAGAGACAGGCCAGCGTTCCAGGGCTTCAGGCAGCACCGTATGGTTGGTATACGCACAGGTTCGTTTTGTTATTTCCCAGGCCTAAGGCAAAAACATGTGTGGATTAATATGAGTAAAATCACAGCTGGCTGAATCTGATGTCTCTATTGATTTGCCCACAACAATATCCTTTGTTGGATGAGCACCTTAAGCCAGTCTTGATCTACTACCTGTCCAGTGCAGCCACGTCATGATTCAGGAGTACCAGCAGATATGAATAAGCAGCTGCTCACTTGTGGCATGGCACAGGCACAACAACAGTCTCTGTGTACAAACCTAAACAGCTTTAAAAAAAAACCCCTCTGCTATAATCAGGGCCACAAATGGATTTCCCAAATAATATGAATAGTCACTACAAGGAGTGTGGTTAAGATTGGGGATCTGCTACAAGGGAGAGGGGGATTTAACCCTCTCTCAGCATGCTAGTATCTGTCTTTATATGACCCCCCTCCAGTGGCTGCTATTTACCCCACTGGGGGAAGCAAACTTATAATATATAGGTAATCGGTTTAGTTTCCCCAATGGGGAAAACAGCCACCACCGTGGAGGACTGCATGATGTTGGGAAAACAGCACAGGGAAGGAAAGTGTCCAACCAGATCTGCTCAGTGGAAAAACCTGGAAGGTTCATTACTAGATTCTGTCTAATTTTGGCCCTCCATGATTCCGTTTTCCCACTTGGGGTTCTCAGTACTTTCCCATACAGGGCACTAATTGAGGCCACATTTATTTAGCTAAGCAACTCCTTCACTAGGTTGCATTTCTCATTTATGGTTTCAGAGCCTGTTTAGGAGAAAAGTGGATGAAGAATAGGTGTGTATACGGGGGGGGGGGGAGAGCAGTGGTTGAGGGAAGTCTTGCCTACCACTTCTCCACTTCAAGCCCCACCCCAGCACTTTACAACCAATGTTCCCTCTAAGCTGTGGAGTCTTGTGAGCAAAAATTCTACTTTGTGAGCTACCAGTGTTAAAGTTGTGAGCAAGCGATTTGGCTACTGCATAAATTAATTTGCTCTGGAGCCATCCTTCCTGAGCCGAGACAAAAATGTGCGAGTGTAGGGAAGATCTGAGGCTGGTATGCTAGCCGGGTCAACGTCCATGCTTCTCCCCCCCCCCCCCCCTTCTACACAATGAGCATTGTATAAACCCTCCTGCAAACAGTATACTCTCGAGACATATGTCTCCCATTTATGTGGATTCCTGTTACACAATAAGTGTTGCCCCACTGGAACTACTGTAAACAATAGGCTCCTGAGACAGCTGTCCCATTTCCTCCTTATCTCCTCCTCATGTTGATTCCATGGTTGACCCGTCTACTGAACGCGGACGCAGCAACCTAAGGGCGTGGTGTGTAAGTCTGTGTATGTTTAAAAATAAACGGCCCACTGCCAGAGGCAGACTTGGGTTGTCCTCCTTCCAACTCACTTGTCTCGTGTGCAAGTCCTTCATGCGAGCCGGAGGCTAAAAAACTGTGAGCTAGCTCACACTATCTCATCTTAAAGGGAACACTGTTTACAACTATTAAGTGGTCACCCATCTTCAAAGACACAGGTCTTCCACCAAATGTGTACCTTTGCCTTTAGGTGATCCATACTGAGCTACCATCGATTTATTTATTTATTTATTATTTCTATTTATATCCCACCTTGCCGGACGAACTGTCTCAAGGCGGTGTACAGGCATTAAAAAGTAATAAAACAATAAATACAAGTAAAATCACAGACACAACATGAAGTGCTCAATAATCTTGAGACAGTCTAAGAACTAATTCAAATCTCATACAGTTATGCCGTTTCCTTTTTTCCCCTCTCACCTTCTCCCAATCCATTTTTTCAACATCAACAAGGATTCTCATGAGCTCAGGAATGGCCAGGGCAGGATGGGTGTCATTTAGCTGAATGGCAACCTGCAAAACAGACAATCTTTTAGTGTGAAACTCTCCCACACCCCCATGACAAAAAGGCAGCACAGCTCATGGAAGCTTCTTATCCAAAATAAGATGCAAGTTCCCTCTAAGCTATGGAGTCTTGTGAGCAAAAATTCTACTTTGTGAGCTACTGGCATTAAAGTTGTGAATGACTGAGTTGGCTGCTGCATAAATTAGTTTGCACTGGAGCCATCCTTCCTGAGCTAAGACAAAAATGTGTGAGCCGGAGGCTAAAAAACTGTGAGCTAGCTCACACTAACTCAGCTTAGAGGGAACACACAGCACAACCATGCAAACTGGCTTCAATCCAGCAAATGCTTTCCATGAATAGAAAGGTCCCCCTCCCAAATTTCCTCCCTCCTGCTGCAGACCTCTCTGACCCATCCCCAAGGAGCAGCATTTTGGGCTGCAGCAGGAGGAGAGAAAAGGGAAAGTCCCCCTCCACTGATGCAAATCCCTCCTATCAGCTGGATCCAAGCCCTTTTACAAAGCATTTCATTACTGACACCAATTGTAGAATTTGGGAGCTAACACCCTAGCATTTAGGAGTACACAGCACAGAAGTGCAAAACACATTGGTATAATTATTAAACTCATAGGGGTTTTTGTGGTGAACAAGTAAAAAACAGCAAAGTATTTTGTAAACAATAATGTGTATTATAAAGGAGCATAAAGATGCATCAAGACAAATGTAATTATGATTATTTCTAGTTATTACAATAATAATATCATAGCAAGGATAATGGTCACAGTTCCGCTTTCTAGAATTCCTTGGAAGCTCCACTGCCACTCCAAAATGCTAGTTAATTTTTGAGGAATGCAGAAAATTGGTAACAGAGAACTCTGTATTTGGTTCAGCCCCAGTATTTACCTTGTCAGGGAAAGTTTCAAAACAGGTTCTGACGGGGTCCCGACAACCAAATTTGGAAGACTTGAACCGCCGTATGATATCCTGGAGAGTGGCTGCAACCACAAAGTACTCCTGCTTCAAACGCAGCTCTTTCCCTTCAAAGAACTTAGAAACATGGAAACAAATGTCACTATTGTGAGATCCTGTAAAGTCTCTGCAGCATCCAGTGCAATGAAGTGGATTGCAAAACTATTGAGCACTATTGAACCTAGATGCTTTCCAAAATAAAATATAGGAGATTATCTATCATTTTATAAACTACAAACTATTACAGAGCCATTGTAGTGTAGTAGTTAGAGCATTATGAAATTTGCTTAACCCAGTCAGGAAATCACCAGGAAATCAATGGGGCTTACTTAAAGCATGCTTATTTTCCTCTGAACTGTACCCAGTGGCCCCAATCCAGGTAAAATCAGCCATGTTTTCTCCCATTGAAATCAATTAAACAAGATAATCAGCTTAGGCTCAAGGAAAAGAGATTACAAATTAAGAGAAAAGAAAAATGTAACACAAGCAAAAAAAAGTGAAGCAGAAGAAACCAGTCACTAGGAAGCTGTGTTTGTGCAGTGCGGTGCCTACTTGTATAAATTACAACTGCCCATTTATCCATAAATCAAAACATTTTTTTTAAAGACCCATCTATGCCGGCAACAGACCAACAAGATAAAATCATTTCAGTTAACCAGAAGGGTTTAGTTCAATATATTTGCTTAAAACCATAAAACAGTATTCACAAGTATAATTTTTTTAATATAATGAAAGTAATCAAGACACACATAGATATATTCCAACTGTACTCCCTAGAATATCCTCTCAGTTAACCAACACAGCAGAATAGGAAAACCTCTCTAAACATGCATAGGATCTATATTATAATAAATGGTCATCCCTTCAGGCAACAGCAATAGGCTGCATACGCTTAGCAGAAGAGACTTTGAGTGGCATAAAAAATTAACTTACATTATCGTTTGGATACAGTACTCTGGAGATATTTTCTGCCAAGTTTCTGTCCAACACGGCCTGGATATAATCACCGACATTAACTAGATCAAGAGAAGGAACACATATCAACAGAGTAGCCAAACCAACTCCATAAATGTAAAACATTGGTAATTATATATTTCATCTACTGTATTACCTAAAATATCCTCTTGGTCAAGCACCACTCTCATTTTTGCAAGGTAGCCATGCAAGTGTGCAGCAGTCAAATCAACAGAATCCTGCACCAACTTAGACTAATGGATTTATTCTGGCATAAATTTTTATGAGTCAGAGCTTATGCATCTGATCAAACAAGCTCTAATTCTTAATGTTATGCCACGATAAATTCATTAAGTCTTTAAATATGCTATGAGACTTTCTCTCATTCAGCAGACCCTTCCAAACAAACAGTCTCTCCTCTCCTAGTCATTCCTACAGAAAATTTTGCTTTGGGTAGGTTTTTAGGGGCTGGGGGGAATCAACCTTTGTTGAATACATTTTGGAAGTCTAAATAATAAACTAAGGCTTGCATGAAAGGCAAAAGGAAAACCGTAAATTGTATTTAGTTTAAAGAGCCGCATAACAACTCAAGACTCCATCCTCATCTTAGCCGCCATCTTAGGGTAACACCAGATATTGGCTGTCTTGAGGACACGTTGCCTAGTGAAGAAATGATGAACATAGTAGGACCTCCCTAACATAGCCATTCAGAATGTAAGTGATCTTGTAGGACCTCCCTAACATAGCCATTCAGAATGTAAGTGATTGCACCTATCCATTGTACAGAAAGGACACAGAGCCTTATGTGTTCCACACTCCTGCTGCAGCCAGCAGATTCGTATGGAAGAAAATCTCAAGACAGAAATGGTGGATGGGGGCCTCTCTGCTGCAGATGACTTGGGGCCAATCTGTTTCTGTGCATGCTGGAACATTAAGCAATGCTTTGGCAGGACAGACATTAAGTGGCTTTTATTCCCTCCAACCTCTGAAATCCAGCCAAACTTCCAACCTGCTGAACATTAAGGAGTCCAGTTTTGTATTTTCCTCTTGCAATAGGCAACCCAGAAGTACCCCCAAAATAAAAATCAAGAACACGGGAGCAGATTCCAGAAGGAGACCGCACTTACATTCTTCAAGGTTGAAGTCATTGGGAGCTTTGGCAGACCACAACCTCATAGTGTTGACTGTATTGTTCTTGTAACCTGGAACAGGAGTGTCATAAGGCATGGCAAGCACTACCTAGAAAAGGGGGGAATGCATCAGATGAAGATTAGGGGAAAGAGTGGTTTGTGAAGCCTGTTTGGCTTCGCTCAACCCCTGACCTGGAAGTGAAGCTGTATTGTCTCCAGCACCTCACTGCTGGTAGTCTGGAGACACCGCCTTCCCTCTCCCACAACTTCCATATGATCCTACTGGTGGGTGACCAACCCATTCTTCAGAAGTCTGTGAGGGACTGGACATCCCCATAAAAAAAAAGGCAAGGCAGCAACAATGAAAAAAGAGCATACAGAGAATGTATTTCCGTAGCTTATTCACCAATTTGGAAATTAACTGTGAATAAAACAGTGGGCTTAAAAAAAATCAAAGTTAAAATGGCGAAACACACCAGTGAGCCACATCCTGTGCCCACTGGAATCAAATAAGTATTCTAGAGGATGTAGACAAAAATGCCTCCCTACTCTGGCCTGAAATGAGTGTGTGCCCCCCCTCCCTTTTTAACATCCCATGTGATGAAGAATTCAAAAGATTGTGTGATGTGTTGTGTATTGGTTAGTCTTAATAAATTACATGGCTTTTGGGTTTTGCTATGGACCACGGCTACCCATTTTTTTTTGTTTGCATCTCAAAACACACTTCAAAGGCATAAATGGAATGTGACACAGGCTGCTAAAATCACACTAGTGAAAGCTGTCTGAGAAAACTTGCCAACATACCCTAATTAATACTTCTCAAGTGCTGACTTGGTGCATCCTTGTTCAAATCTACCTTTTAAACATTCTTCAGAAGGTGATGATTTGCAATCCAGAAAAAAATGATATTCATCTTTTTTCATTAAAGAGCTATAACACGGCTGATTAGCAAAACGAGATGGATGTGGAAGAGTAAACACCTTCACCCCTTTCTTGCACAATCCTGATCCAAATGAGGTCACCTTTGGCTGTAATTCAGCAATCAGAATCTCATCTGTTCTGAACATTTGCATGGGATTGTAAAGAAGAAAGAGTTATAAGACTGGTTGTTCTGAGGACTTAAAGAGTTATTCAAGTCTGGCTTTGGATGTCCTGTTGTGTTCTTGAGCCAATCCCTTTCCACTACCAATAAAGCTTGCACAGAAGTTAGTCTGGGTAGCTCAGCCCCCTGTATAGTTCTGCCTACACAATACCATTTTTTCACCATGGGTTGTTGTTCAGTGAGTCATACTCCAGGCTTAACTGTGTCTTTTTGGAAAAAGGGGCTGATTTAATTACAGACCAGAAACAATATGTTCAAGAGACAGGCTGATGGGGAGTGGGAGGGGACAGTGGCATATCCTAAACATTTCGCCGCCTCCTGTAGAAAGGCTGATAGTGCCAAAGAATTTCTGGCAGACCCACACTTTGAACCTTGTTACATTGTTACTTATTACTTACTAGATTATGATGTTTGCTGTAATACATTTCAGTGAAGATAACTGGGTGGATATGCAACATCGACATCTCCAGTCCGCTCAGCTACAATGCATTATACAAGTCCCTATGTGTACTTCTCCACCCTAATTTGGGTCTTCCCCCCAAAAAACTTGATAATACTGCACCTGAGTATCAACCCATTTAATGCCATCTGGAGTGTGATCCACTCGGCCATAGAAGTGCACGGGGAGCATGTACTCTGGGCGGGCTTTTTCCCAAGGATTTCCATAACGTAGCCAATCATCGGCTTCTTCCACCTTACAAAAAAGGAGAGACAGGATGTGCTTTAGCGAGCAGGTTATCTTCACACAAAGGGTTTCCAGTTCTGCCAAATATAGAGACCTTTCCCAGCCCTTTAACATTCAATGGTAATTTTAAAAAGTGTGGCTAAACTCTTCCGTTATAAGGATTTTAGAACCTGGACTCTACTCAAGGTAGCTCCACTGCATGGAGAGTCACCACTACCATGCCAATGGGCGTCAGGAACATCCAAAGATGGGACAAACACTTTTTCACAGTGGAAGCAACCCACAGGGTAAGTTCCTTTATACACCAAGAACTCACAACAGGGATGCCATCACTGGGCTTCCTCTTCATATTAAATACCAGTCCCCAAGCCAACTGTGGGGCAGACCAGCTTCCTTTCCCTGTCTTGCCAGATGCCCTTGTGGACTGTTACTTGTTTTCCCCCTCAGGGGTTCCCAACAGTCCCCTCATCTGCATCCCACACCATATCATTAAAAATGGCATCGAGAGTAGGAATACAGGCTGAGGAGAGACTGGCAATCTGGAGCGGGAGGAATCCGGAGGCAAAAGCTGCGGGGGGGGGGGGGGGATTCCCTGGGGCTGGCCATTCACACTGGCCAGTGTATTGCGCAAGGATGCTGTTACAGAGCGTTCAGACTGCAGCAGAGCGGCCCCGGGTGGGCCGGCCTCCGCAGCTTGTGGCAGGGCTGTTTTCAGCAATGTGCGTATGAGCACAGCCACCTCCGCTTGAATCCCGCCTTCTTCCGGTTCACACTGCCTGAAAGCGGGAGGCATGCGGAAGATGGCCCCTGGACACCAGTTTCTCCTGGTGTCCTTCTACAGCGAGAGGAAACCGGCTTCAAAGCGTGTAAGTGCGGAAGGGAGCCGAGGGACAGCTGCGGATGTCTGAACGGGCTCCTTTCCCCCGCTTCCCAAGCGGAGCTCTCCTGGGACAGATTGCCAGTCTGTCCTCGGCCACAGATAAGGAGGCAAACAGGGTAATGGTTGGGAAGCAGGCATAGGCTCAAAAAAGCCTATAGTTGGGTTCAAACTGCTACCTAGATGCCAGGTGCAGTCTTTAAAAAAAACAAAACCAGGAACAGTAGAGAGGTCAGCTGTGGCTCCTCTTGCCCATTCCTCTCCGCAGCCTCTTGTCCACGACACCCCTCATAGGTCTGAGACACACTTTGACGGGAGAGGGGTCAACTGTAGAAGGGATGGGGGGGAAGAAGCTGTGGCTGCTTCAACTCTCTTTAAATTTCCTCCTAAGGTAAGAGATTTTTCTGGTGCCCATGTTACAAGATGGTAACTTTAGCAAGCTGTGGGGCTTGGCATAACTTTCAGATTTGTTGAGGAAGAAATCCCTCAGCAGTGGTTATGTTTCATTATTTAGAAAGGGGAGTTTTGGCCTTTCCTGGCGAACTAAATGACCCACATCAGCTGCATATCCTATAGGCTTATCTTCTTTAGTACTTCTCTCTGCTCACCAGCTCAGCAGCTCTGTATGCAAGAAGTTCCAGATTTAGTCCCAAACATCTCTGCTTCAAAGGATCTCAGGTAGAGGGGCAGGGAAAGATCTTTGAACTTAGAACGCCTGCCAGTTGGAACAGTGAGTACTGGGCTAAGTGGACTCAGGGTAAAATTGTTCCTATCACAGATCTTCTCAAGTCTTTGATCTCTGGATGGGCACTGCTTGCCCAGTCTCATCAGCCAAGTCTGTAAAGTTCCAGGCTTGGCAGATATAGTTTCTTCCAAAATGTCCTCACTTTTGGCTCCACTGCATGCCCCTCAGGCACCAGGGAGAGCTGGAACAAAGAGCCATCTTTTTTCAAAAGTGCCCAGACAGCTTCTACCGCGATAGCAAAATGTCTACCTTCACAGCCCTCTCCTGAATATGATGAGCTAATGAAAACCAAGCCAGAGACAGAGTAAAAAAGAATTATAGTCCTTTCACCAACATACCTGCCAGCCATCAACAATCTTCTGATTAAAAATGCCGAATTCATAGCGGATGCCATAGCCATAGGCTCCAAGTCCTAGTGTTGCCATAGAGTCCAGAAAGCAAGCTAAAATGGCAATGAACCAAATTTTCATTAACAGGGAGGTAAGCAGATGTTTTTTAAAACTCAGCTATTACCCTTGTGACGCTATGTTTAAAAGACAGGAAGACAGCATGGTACCAGGCCAAAGTAGAAGACAAAAAGTAGCTTTCACTTTGTGAGAGTCTATTTTGAGCTCAGCTAGATATTTAAATAAGCTTCATATTGAGGTAGATATGTATGAAAACATACCTACATCACAAACACATCTTGGTTTCAAACTAGTAGAACCCTCACGGCTTTTCCTACAGAACCTTGGGAAATGTAGTCTGCAGGAGGGGACCATTAGGGATCCCTAGACCTAGTTTACAGAGTTCCCTACAGTAAAGAATGGATGATAAGGCAGTTTTATAAGCAACTTAAGCTTTTTTTAATACACCAAAGGACTCTGTAGTTTTGTTACAACAGACTTGTACCAGTTCCTTATTTGAATATATCAAATTAATACTAATTTTGGCCCAAACAGGGAAAAAAGCTTTTAATTCCACCCCACCCAGATCCCACAAACTCTCCACATTCTGCTTTCAGAGATCTATTGGTCTGTTTGTAACCAAACCCTGCAGTGCTTTAGAAGACAGAGGGGTGAGGCTGTGATACAGCCGACTGTGATACAGCTAGAGAAGAAAAGGCAAGCCTCCTGGGTTTCTCTGTTTAGAAGAACCTCCTAGCAGCAATAACTCAAGCACAAAAAGAGCAGTGGAAGAAGATTTGTTGTTTATTTCTTTCCAAGCACTTGGGAGTACCCTCCGTAAAGCTGTTTCCCTTCTAAGCAATTTTCAAGGCCAGTGAAAAGATTCAGCAACAGAGCTGTATCACCGGGACTACAGTGTTTGTCCAAACATCTCAAGGTTTCTTCCTGTCTTGAGAAAGGAACAAAAACACCTTCTACATGCCCACCTAAATCTGGACTCTGTTAAAGCATGAGAGAACATGAATGGGAAAAAAGTCATGTCTCTCCATGTAGTTATAATTTCAACAGGGCTTTTCAACAGACCAAAGCGTGGATCTCATAATCACCTTGTAAACCGGACTGAGAGATAATAACTTGACCTCGGTGCCAAACAGTCATAATGATAATACTGAATAATTATATTTAGCATTTATATAACAAGGATCCAAAGTGGTAGCCATATATTTTATGTTGATATGGCATGGTGATAGCCACGTATTTTAATATTTTATATTTTGTCATTTTAATGGTTTTTTAAACTCACAGTTTTAATGTTGTAAGTTGCCACAAGACCCTTCAGGTGAGTGACGACTAAAAATATCAAATAAATAAATAAATAATGCACCTACAGCTTTTAAGAACATTTGTGTCTCACCATTCTGCTGAATAGAAAGTTGCCCTCTAGGCGGCTAACAATATAAAAATCTAAGGATGTTATATATCCAAATATACAACAAAAAGACCAAGTTAGAATACACAGAATAAAACATAGCAGCAGAAGCAAAATAAACAAAAACAAACTAGAGGGCAATGGAAACCACAAATAAGATTGCCCCCAGCAGAAAAAAAAATGAAACAATGAAGGGCAAGAAGTACACTTAAAACAAAGTAAGGTTAAAGTATAAAACCATTCAAGGACTTCTAGAACAAATCAGGTTTCACAGTTTCCAAGGACTTTAAATGAGGGGCATGTGGTAAACTTCCTGGGGTAAACTGGGAGCAACACTGAAAATGCCCTGCTCCACACTGCATCCAGCCTGGCCTTCTGTACTGAGGGGGCACAGCACAGGGCACTAGAATAATACTTTCAAACCACAGGGAGTATGCCATTAAGTATGGAGGTGGGAGACCTAGGCCCATTATGGATGCACACCTTACTGCAGCAGAGCAGTAAGCATTTAAGCTTGCTTTGGGATTTTGTGCCCGCCTTATGCATCATTCTTTCCCCTCTAGTGTATTTATTCTGCAGCTACCGTTTTAAAAATACACTTTTCTAAATCAGGGGGGAATGTCACTTGTGACATGTGGGGGGTGGTGTCCAAAGGTTTTTTTTTAATGCAATTGCCTTCCATTTAAATTCTTGTGGTTCAGGTTTTGCACATGCAATTTAGCATTACTTCACTGAATGAGAGGGAACAGAAAGGAACCAAGGCAAAGGAGGAAAACCTGATATTGAAACTGACCAGACTTTTTTTTTTTTTGAAACTGACAAGCAGCTGTGAAGCCCCATTTTCCTATTGCCAAGCACTAGGGGATTCTCTGCTGTGTTATTGGCCACTGTGAAAAATAGGAAAGAGTTACACAATCTTGTAATAAGGGGAAACATGTTGAGTGTACAGAGTGTATGGTACAACCCACTGACACTGGCACTGCAAACTGTGATCATTGGCAACATATGTGTGCGTGCGTGTGCACCTGTGCAAAGTCACCTGCAACTCCACCACGCTTTGTGCAGAGCTGCAGTTTGTATGGGGGAGGAGTCCTCTGGAAGAAGCTCTGAAGAGCTTTTTTAGTCTTCTGCTGCTAAATTGAAAGGGTTTTTTGGTATTTTCACGGATGCCCTAGCTCAGCTACATAGTAACACCGATTTCCTGCCCTTCCTTGCAAATTTGCGTAGTTTTCTCTTTGCAAATCTCTAATTTGATCCTGTTGTGATCTTGGCAGTTTTTTAGAGTCTATCCTGTGTGGACTGCACTCTGTCCTCCAAATGGATCAATCCCAAGCAATTATTAAACTCAGCAGTTTGTAGAAGTTCCATGTGGCTCAGCCACCATTTTAATGTTAAGCTTCCAGAGACTACCAAAATAGTTCACCCTCCCCCAAACTTTGTTCACTAAAGCATTAAAGGGAAAAATGTTTTCAAAGCTTTAGGCTTCCCATCCCAGTGTCTCTCTCTTTCCATCTCATGTCAATTTCATTCCATGCTGACAATCCCCCCTCCTTTATTTTGTTTGCATGTAGCACTGAAATCCTTTCAGATCCCCCTTTTAAATCAATACCAGCAGGGAACTAAACCTCATGCAGCTCCTTTTAAACTCCCCCCCCCCCGTTTTGATTTTTTTAAATTCAGTGATCTGAGACTAGTGATAGTCTATCGCTAGACTCACACCACTTGTTTAAATTTTTTTTAAAACATTAAATGAGGGGGAAATGGAGCTTGTACACCAATTAAGGGGGGAGGATGGCAGAGTGGGCAGAATGACCTTGATGTGGTCAGTGGAGTGACCTTCAAGGGGCGGCAAAAGGGTAAGGGGAAAATCCAAGGGAATCTGTATGCTTTTGAATTACCTTCAGCTTGAAACTGAAACAAAGGAAAAATTGGCTCAAAGTACTCTCAGAAAACCCGGGGAAACAGCAACCAGAAAGCAAACTGAGCGCTGAAGGGAGGAAAATCAATGCAAAATGACAAAGAAAACCCGACAGACATGCACAGTGAAAGCGAGGGAAAACACCCATGCATAATAGGCCCTAGATTCCTATTCAGTTAAGCCTTGAAACTTATGAATATTTATGCATCCCATCCCACCACAGTTCTCTTGATGTGAAACAGTCCTGGAGGACATTATTTGCCTCACTGGGGAAACCCAGATGTATGCAGCCCCAGGACCCATTCAGGCTGGCAAAATGGCATGGGACAGAAGACTGAAGCCCATGAGCCACAGTGCAGATGCAAATCGGGTCACACTTATCTGGATTTAGATCCCACCACAAAATATAAAATACCCGTTTGATTCCATGAACTCACAAAGGACCCGGGGAGAACTAAAACACACACACACACACACATTTCCAGACTCATATCTAGGACACACACTTGTCCTGACTGCTTCCAAGGTGGCTTACCAATAATGATAAAAAAAACCAGTATCAAAACAATTTAATAATTCAGGCTTGCAAAGAACTGAAGCAGTGGACACCTAGTGAGTTTATGGCTTGGGATGAGTTCTAGCCAATCATTTCCCCAGTCCCTATCTCTTACATTAGCTGCTGCATCAGATCTAATGGAAGCTAGCCTGCCTGAGGTCCAGTGAAATCAGAATGACATAAACATACACTTAAGTACATAATGATACCAGCAGGACTTCGGAGTACTCAATTTTCTCTGAATGTCACCCTCTGCTTATTGCAACACACTGACCTTTCTGAACAGCAAAACAGTACTGGCCAAAATCACCACTCACCTGCTAGACGCCCCAGACCTCCATTGCCAAGGCCAGCATCTTCTTCAATCTCTTCCAGTTCTTCCAGGTCCAGCCCAAGCTGTTGTGAAAAGCAAACAAAGCACAGTATTACTGTTCATCACAGCACCTAGCGGAGCTCCAGAAAGACCTTCATTCTTGAAAATCTCCCCTAGAGAAATCTATTGTACTCTATTAATATTACTGTCTTTTTTACTGGAGCAGGATCTATGTTTATCAATAGATTTAACCATGGGATTCAGCGTGCTATCATAAACTAGTTTAGAAGGGTGTTGCAGCTTAGGATGGCATTCAAGCTATAGTTGATCAATTAGTGGGAGGGTTTAAATGATGGCAACAAATTTTACTCCATGGGCTGAGTTATGTGCACACCTATTTATTTTTTAATCTACTGTGCTATTCTGTGTTTTTGCTACAGGGAATGAAAATATTAAAAGCTTTCATTTCTTGAATTGTTAAGTCAGACTGCACTTCAGAGAAATAATGGATGAAACACACACACACAAAATCAGACACACTGAAGTCAGCCAATGCTTCATTTTTATGGGAGACAAAAACTTCCCTTGCCCCTGGCTAAATAATATTCCAGAGAGTAGCTGTGTTGGTCTGTAGTCGAACAGTTAGATTCAAGTCTGGTAGCTCCTTAGAGACCAACAAGATTTTGGGGATACAAGATTTTAAGAGTCAGTGCTCCCCTCGTCAGATACCCTCAGAGCTTTGACTCTCAAAAGCTTATACTCTGAAAATTTTGTTATTTTATTTATTTATTTTATCTTTGTTTTTATACCCCGCCCTCCCCACAAGCGGGCTCAGGGCAGCTTACACGGGCACAATGCCAGTTAAAACATCATAGACAGATTTAAAATCAACAATAACAATAAATAACAATAAAAATTCCAAAGTTACAATACATTACAGTGAATTCCGAATAAAGTGCATATCAATTTCCAATAAGGAAATTATTGTCTCTGAGGTGCTACTGGACACAAATCTAGCTGGCTAAGTAATGATGAGACTCCAAGGAACTTGGGAAAGAGTCACCTTTGTGATCCTGGTTCAGCTGAATGTCTGTACCTAGACCAACCAGTAAACTTTGGCACTGAGCTGGGATTTGAACCTGGATCTTCCCATTGCATATTCAGCATCAGGGCTCTTTTTCAGCAGGAACGCACCGGAACGCCATTCCGGCTGGCATCCAAGCCTGCCCTGCCCCCTCCCTGCCGGGCCTGAGCTGTTTACACTTAAAGGGAAAGTTCCTGCAGAGAGCCGGCAGGAAAAAGCCCCACCCGGCGCTTTCCCTTTAACTGCAGAGAGCCAGCAGGAGAAAGCCCCGCCCAGAGATTAAGCACGGGGCTAGGCTCTTTGCACTGAAAGGCCTGGCTCTGCATTTGGCTTGCCAATGTCGTGTTGCTCTCTCTGCTCCGGTAAGTGCCTCCCCCATCTCTTTTCCTTCTCTCTCTCCCCCCCCCCACCTTTCTTTCTGTCTTTCTTTCTTTCTATCTGTCTTTCTCTCTCTTTCTCTGTCCCCACCTTTCTTTCTTTCTCTCTTTCCCTTCCCCTTCCTTTCTCTCTCTCTCTCCTCCACCTTCCTTCCTTCCATCCTGTCTCTCCCCTATCTATCTATCTGTCTGTCTGTCTGTCTGTCTGTCCCCACCTTCCTTCCTTCCTTCTTTCTTTTTCTCTCTCCCTCCCCCTTCCTTTCTCTCTCTCTCTCCTCCACCTTCCTTCCTTTCTCTCACCTATCTATCTATCTATCTATCTATCTATCTATCTATCTATCTATCTATCTATCTATCTATCTATCTCTTTCTTTCTTTCTCTCTCTCCCCCACCTACCTTTTTTTCTCTCTCTCCCCTACCTTCCTTCCTTCCTTTCTCTCTCTCTCTCCCCCTTCCTTTCTTCCTTCCTTTCTGTTTCATTTTGTTCTTTGTGTTTTTATAAAAAAAATTATTGAAAAGGGGGGGATGTAAAAAGCAGAGAGCCCAGGAAATGCTGCTTTTGACAATATCTTTAATTTTTGAGAATCTCTTTAGTTTTCTCATGGCATCTTCTGCTTAAGAAAAGTAAGTTTGAAGCCTGAGTTCATTGTTGTGTCTTGTTGGGAATGGCTTGCAAATATATGTGTATCTAAAGTCTGTATTAAAGTGGTTTGGTGCTTACTGCCATGCAAGAGAAAACATCTGAAAAAGTAGCTTCATTGTTGTGTGTGTTGGCAGAACACTTGACTGATGCATGGGGGACTTTGGGGGACATCTGCAGAGAAACAGAGATGTAACTAAAAATGAGTATGGTCAGCAGCACTTTGGAGATTGCCTGTTTTGTGAAATTTAAAAAGTGGGCAGAGTTTCTGATGAAGATGATTGTCCCTCTTCTCCTGCCACTGGGCTGACATCTGCCTTTAATGGGCCAGCAAAGTTAATGTTCTTAAACCTCCTAATGAGAGAGATTTCTGCTTCTGAGGAGTTGACTTCCAATGATTGTTTATCTTGTGATGGTAGTGATACTTTTATGTTGTAAAGACCACCTGTTCACAGGATAGTTTTACCTGTGGGACAGACTCTGCATGGTAACCACTCCACTGGTACATAATTGCTTGTAAAAAGTATTATAGTGTAATAATTCAGGTGGGTAGCCATGTTGGTCTGAAGCAGCAGAACAAAGTTGGAGTCCAAAGTTTCACCCAAGGTATAAGCTTTTGTGTGCATGCACACTTCTTCCATCTGAAGAAGCGTGGGTGGCACATGAAATCTTATACCTTGAATAAAATTGTGTACCTTGAATAAAATAGTCCACAAACTACTCCCATCCAGTGCATCCACAAACCTAGAAGAAGAAGAGATTGGATTTATACCCTGCCCTTCACTACCCAAGGGAGTCTCAGAGCATCTTATAAACTCCTTTCCCTTCCCCTCCCCTCAACAGACACCCTGTGAGGTAGGTGGGGCTGAGAGAGCTCTGAGACAACAGCTGGTACAGAGCTATGGCTTGCCCAAGGTCATCCAGCAGGTGCAAGGGGGGGGGGAGTGGGGAATCAAACCTGGTTCTCCCAGATTAGAGTCTGCGCACTTAACCACCACACCAAACTGGCTCCTAGCATTGTTCTGCCAGTGAACTAGTGTTGCCAATTCCAGGTTGAGGAAATCCCTGGAGATTTGGGAGTGGAGGGTGGGGTTTAGGGGAAGGAGGGACCTAAGCAAGGCCTAATGCCATGGACTCCACTTTCCAAAGCAGCCATTGACCTGATCTCTGTAGTTTGGAGCTCAGTTGTAATTCCAGGAGATCTCCAGACCCCACTTGTAGGTTGGCATCCCTAAAAAATCATATTTAGCATACTAGTTCTGCAGGAAGGCAAGCTGATTTCCATGGGAACCTAACTTTTAGGAATTGATTCCAATCCAGTTTGGGAATAATTCCTGGACATAAGATATTGGTTCAGGAAAGATTTTGTATAGATGGGAAAGAAAATAATGTTTTTATTGGTTTTGTCAAAACTGTTTTGACAACAAGGTAAACTGAATAAGAAGCAAAAGGTGGATGTGGCTGGATGACCACACTTCTGGTAACATCGGGTGTGGCCTAATATGTTAACAAGCTGTGCTGTCAGGGGTGTGGCCTAATATGCTAATGAGTTCCTGCTGGTTTTTTCCTACAAAAAGAGCCCTGTTCAGCATTATCCATTGCGGATAAAACTGCTACAGGAAAAAAAATTATAAAAAATTTAAAAATATACTTTGTAGCAGTATCTGCCAGCAGACAAGAAATAACCAAATAATAATAATAATAATAACAACAACAACAACAGCAATAATAATAATAATAATAATAATAATAGCTACAGAATCAACGGTTTATTGCCATTGCTCCTTCCAGCTATTTAAAGTTGCACCCTGCCATTTCTCGTAATTAGTTTGAGCTTCACAGACAATGAAGGGACTTGCCTTTGTTTTTCCACCATGAACACTCTAGACTTGAACATCTCCCCCCAAAAGAGTACCATAACTTTACCCCCATCCTGCAAGATAGGTCTGCCATCCTCAGGAGCTTAGCCACATGTCACTTTTCCAGACTGTTGTAAGATAATTGTCCAGGGTGAAAACAGAACAGCAGCTCTGCCAAAAGGACTGGAATTCATGAGTCATGCTACTTTCAGCAATTAATATTAGAATAAGCAACTCGGGCAGGTTGGACTCAAACTAAAGGAGGCTGTAAAAGATAACTGGGCTCTCCATGAATATATTTTGATCTTCAGCAACAAGAAACAAAGTAAAGGGGAGAGGGAAGAAGAGGCTGACATAAAAGAACAGACTGACATAAAAAAGAGAGGGGGAGAGAGAAAGGATGAATTGGCACAGTCTCCCTCTGACTGGAGTCAGTTTTGGGATGATTTTGTCTTCCAATGACATGATTATGTGTTTTAATCTGTTTTAGTCATTTTTTAATTGTTTTGGTTGCTGTGGCTTTTGCAAGTCTCCTTAAGCCCCTATTGATAGGCATACTGATATTTTGTAATAAATATATAAAAACTGGGATCAACATCTAAGACTGTACTAGAAATAAAGAAGGAATTCCATGAATGAGAAGCTATGCTATGGTGCCAGGAAATCACACTTTGCGAGTATTTTGCAAATATGGTTACGATCAGTTGTTGAAAATCTCAAACACTTCCATTCTTAACTTTATGCCAATAAAGGCTGACTTGACTTGACTCCATTCTTAACAAAGTTTGAGTCCAGAGGCACCTTTAAGACCAACAAAATTTTATTCACAGTGCAGGCTTTCATGTGCAAGTACACTTCCTCAGATACAGTGGAACAGAACCCCCTCAGCCATTACTTATAGGGGGTGGGGTGGGGGTTGTCCTCAGGAAGGGCCCTTTATGGTCAAAATGCATAAGAACTGGGTGATTATAGCTGAGACTGGATGTAAGAAAGATCTGTGAATGGCAGCAAATTAGCATACAAATACCAGAGTTAACAAACAGATGTGGGAAGGAGGTTTGAGTCCAGTAGCCCGTACAAGATAAATAAAGTTTAATTCTGGGTACAAGTGAGAACTGAGAGACTTAGTATGTACACTCCTTCAGATTCACTGAAAAAGATTTCCTCAGATATTAGATATAGGTAGGGGGGTTAGTTGCAAGGAAGAGCTAATTAAAGATGTCTAAATAACTGATAATACAGCTAAGACTGGAATAACACATTAGGTAAGACATGTAAATAGCAGTAAACTGGTATACAGATAATAAAGGAGTTAACAACAGATGTGGGAACTAGGTTTGAGTCCAGTGGCACCTATAAGGCCAACAAAATTTGATTTCTGGGTATAAGTGAGAACTGAGTGATTTAGTCTGTGCAGTGAGATAAGAAGCTGATATCTCTGTTAAGTAAAGGGGATTCCATTGTTTTGAGTGTTATGATAATTTGTAATTCAGCAATCTCCCATTCCTGTCTGTTTCTAAAGTTCCTTTGCAATAAAACAGCTACTTTGAGGTCCCCCACTGAGTGTCCTGGAAGGTTGAAGAGTTCTCCTACATGTTTCTCAGTCTTGTGATTCTTGATGTCAAATCTGTGTCCATTTATCCTTGACATTTAATGGCATACACAATATTGGAAGATGAGCAAGTGAGTAAGCCTGAGATGGTGTAGTTGATGTTGTTAAGTCCAGTGATTGAATTGTCTGGGTGTATATGGCAGCAAAGTTGGCATCGGGGTTTATTGCAAGCTGTGGTACCAGTGTCCATGTTTGAGACTGGGGAGCTGTCTGTGTGCAAGAAAAGGTTTGCGCCCCCAGTGCTTGTGAAAGAGAACGGTCTTTATCCAGTAGAGGTTGTACTTCCATTTTTACCTTTCCCAAAAAAGAGAATAAACACATGAAGGGCAGCAAAGAAACATTTTCTGTTGCAAGTATATGGACTGGGCAGCAACTGTAAGTATCAATTGTCCAAAACTGCTCATACAGGAATACAAATACACTACTGCCCTTCATACGTTACAAAATATGTATTTCATCCTAAATCAGTGATTCACACCAATCAGGTGTAAGGATGGCACTGAGCTAAAAGTTAGAGTGAAAATAATAGTGAATTCTTTCCATTGGCTCAGTACTGAGAAAAAAACAAGAAGTGACTTAATGAACCAATTAGTAGCCAGGAAGTCTCTGAGCAAATAAGGAAAATAAAGAGAAATAAAGCTCCAGGCCTAAATTATTTCAGTGCCAAGTATTATAAAACTTTTCCATCTTCCCCCATATTAATAGCTGTACTTAACAAAAGCACATAGAGTAATATCACTGTATGATTGAAAGTAAGCTGTGGCAGCCATTTTACGGCTGGCTCCATCACCTGAGGCAGCCATTTTGTGCCTGTGCCCACCACGCTGTGCCAGAATTCCAAAGGTGCCCCACAGGCTAAAAAAGTTTGGGGACCCCTGATCTACATGATGCCACCTCTCTCACTTTCTTCAACTGCCCCCCTCAAAACTCATCTTCCCCATGACTCCTTTAGAATAATTCCTTAGCCCTCTTCCCCTAGAGAAGCTAAGCCTGAGTATGGAACCAAATGTGTCATTTCCCCTTTCTTATCCCCAGGTCCACCTTGCTCCTCTCCCTTTGCTGCCTACCTTGTCTCAAATTCCACACTGTTAAGTTCCTTGGGACCGTCCACGGACTCTGTCAAGCAGCGTGCATACTGATGGCAACCGATGAAAAATAATATCATCCTCACTGTGCTTTAGACTACATCATACCAGTTTTGCTTCTGCCTGGGAACTCTCTTAGGTGCTAAAGAGGTTTTCTTTTTAATTGGCTCCAGTGCCTTCTACACCCCTGCAGTTACTCTTGGATGGTTTCCAAAAACCGTGCACTGTAGCCTGCAGGCTCAGAAACCAGCTGGAACCAAACATTAGAGTACACATGGGTCATATCATTTAGTTCACAGGCACCATGAAGGCCAGAAGCTCACTTAAAAAAAAAAAGATAAGATTTTCTGATTTTTTAAAACTTATATGAGAAACCTATCTTGCCCAAGTCAAGCCACACACAGTGTTCAATGAAGCCACCTATCAGCGGCCAATCACCAGTGGAGATTCCATGATTCCCCTCTGGCAAGTTATTCCTCTGCCCAGGTTTTCTTACAATCTCTTCCTAACACCTGACCTAAATTAACCTGCTGCAACATGAGAAGTCCCCCAGGCATCTTGCCACCATTTTTTTTGCATTAGAGCAGGAACAGAACAAAGGAATCCATAAACAGCAATGCCAAGCAAAGCTTGAAGGGAAAACATACCTGGTAAATTGCTTCATCGCAGGCATTCTGCAAACCCAAGTTCACCATCGTGTTTTGAAGTGTTCGGCCCATGTAGAATTCCAAAGACAGGTAATAAATACGCTAGGAGGAAAGTTGTGGAAAAGAGCAATTAGATTTGAGAGGCAATGCAAAGATTCTTGTCTTGATCCACACTGACACAGCTCAGATACAGTAAGTTGGGATAACGGCGACGTTACCAGACACATTCATTCTAGGGAAGAGGGAAAGGCTGTTTGTATATTCCACAATTCTGCACTAGCACAGAAAAAAAGCACTGAATGTGGCTTTGGGTGGAGGACTCACCATCCAGATAATCTCAAGCTTTCATTTTTAAAAAAATGTAATTTTCCAATCCTTATGGCTAGAAAGCATAGGAAAAATGCACAATAAAACCCCAGCAGCCAGAGTATTGACAACAAAGTTTCCAGTCATCAGGAGGTGGGGCTGCAACTACAGGAGTCATGACTGGTATAAGCAGAACAGATCATGCAAAATAAAGGAAAAACCTGTACAAATCTGTATAATGTTTGCAGCCTGCAAAATTTGTTATTTCAGCACAGAACATCTATTTTTAGGACAGAAAACACTTGGATCAAGGCTGATGTTATGTACTAAGGGGAGATGAGCTCCTTAGTACTGTAGTGACCAATACAAAAGCTGTGCCAGATGGCACACTGAGACGGGAGAGGTGAAGCAGAGGTCAATGTGAATGAGGGAGCTCCACCAACAGTGATCGCCCTATGTGGGAAATTCCAGATTTCCACCTCTTGGGTTCTCTCTCTGAAACAGCACAGGTGTGGGGTGAAAGCAAACCACAAACAGGCACAAGAAAATGATGCACTGCAAGTGGGAACCTGCCCCCCAAAATCCCCAAGGAAGCTCAGTTCCCCCCTCCCTTCATGAACCTATTTGCAGCCAAGAGGCAACCCTCCCCTCACACTGCTGAAAGGTCTTTGGGTGGCCCAGAGAATATGCGCCCACCAGCCTGCAGCCAACTGAGCCCAATTTCCTCTCATCTTACAACCCCTGACCCAGTGGAGGAAGACAAGCATCTGTGTACTGCCTTTGCTGCTGGAATTATTCCCTAGCAACATAGGGAAAGTTCATGTGTACAATCCATGCCTGATGCGGTTCTGAAAGTCTGGAGGGAGCAGTGAGGTTGGGGGAGGGGTTGTCTGGCCAACTCCCTGCTATTTTTCTACAAAGACAGAAAACCCAACATGTCATCTGTTTCCTGCTTTGCATTGGCTGATGTATGAAACGAGAAAATCTATTTGCAAACATTTGCTAAAGTACATTGAAAGTGCATTATCCAATGTGTGTGAAAACACAGTTCGGCAAACAAAGTCTAACTTTGGAACTAGACAGTACAGAATATTTGAAAGCATAATGGTGGTACTCACCAGTACTGAGTAGTGGTGTTGGGGGGGGGGGGGGGGGCTCTCCAAGTCCTGAGGGGGAATTGGTGGAAATCTGTCCAACCTTATATATGAGTAACACCATTAAAAAAAAACCCATGGGTAATAGTGGTAGCACAATCATGATTTCCACTCCAGTCGAACAGTGGTATGTTCCAGCACAAGAGCTCTGGTACCACTGCAACATCTCAGGACAGTCCAGGTGTATTAACTGCTGGGACAATTCATGATGGTTTCAGCACTGTTCTTGGTTTTACAGCATGGAGATTTCCATCATTCTTCATTTTACTGGAATTCTACACATTGTTTTATTCTACCCTCCTTTTATTTATTTTTATTGTATTGTGTTTCATATTTGTGCCTCATGATGTAAAAATTCAAAGTGATGTACAAAACTGAAAGTTAAAACAAGCTCCCAAAATGATCTTTTTGAGAACAATGGAAAAGATCAAACACATAAATGTTCTGATCCCCATCAGATCAAAACACAGCCTCCAATACTGGGCAGACAAATTAAATTATATTCTGCCTTTTTTGCCAGTGGGGACCTCCTCCATTTTATCCTAACAATCCTACGAGGCAGGTAGCCTGAGAGAGAATGACTGGCCCAAGGTCACCCAGTAAGCTTCCATGGCAAAGTGGAAACCTAGGTCCCCCAGATCCTCAGATAACGAGTGCCAAGGCCTCTGTCCCAAAATGATCACAGACTGGGGATGCTTTTGCTAGCTATGAGGTTAGCTACACAGAGACACAACATTGCTACAGAAGTAGATTCCTGGGCACTTCTCATCCAATAATCTATATCTAAATGTTAGGCAATTCTCACTATCAAGAAAAACGACAAAGTTTTTTTTCTATGTGCCTATATTAATATATTTAGTGCTTTCACTTCTGCCACTCTTTTAATGGAACTTGTTTTAGGAGAGTCCACATGCAGGCAAGCAAGCACGAACTCCACAGAGGTTTAAAAATAACATTATTGATGGATCCAGATCAATCAAGAAATTTTAAAATATTTATTAGCTCCCAGTCTAGTTCTCATTTAAAGACAAATGGGGTGAAAGCTATCAGCAAAGAGATGGAGATTATTTGCTTTCACCCACTCATAGTTACTCAGACACTATTCTGATGACCTCAGTAACCTTCATTTACAATTGGTGGCAATCACAGCAGTAAGCAAGAGCATCTTTTATAGCAGTTTGCTCCACTCTACGCCAATGCAGTAATGGTTCAAATTGATTTCCTGGCATTTCTTCTGTCTGGTCTCTTGTTCCATCTTTGCTGCCATTTTTTCTTCTCCCTTGTTCTGCTTGCACTGGATTCTGTATGAAGTCTTTCAGGATGCATAGGGATTACATACATCTTATTATTTCATCTCTCCCAATATTTGCATTCAGGTGACACAGGTTGTGTAGCATATTAAAAAAATGTCAAAAAATGTCTTCACCAGAATTCAATGAGAACTGAACATGCTGGAAAAGTGGGCAAATGTTAACAAGATGCAATTTAATAAGGATAAGTGCTCAGTTCTACATCCGGGTAACAAAAATGAGGAACACTCACACTGGATGGGGGATACACTTCTGAGTAGCAGTGTCTGTGAACAAGACCTTGGGATACAGGTGGACCAGAAGTTAAATATGAGCAGCCAGTGTGATGTGGTGACAAAAAAGGCTAATGCAATCTTGGGTTGTATCAACAAAGGCATAACATCCAAACTGCAAGATGTCATAGTCCTGCTGTACACTGCATTGGTCAGGCCACACCTGGAGAATTGTGTGCAGTTCTGGAGGCCTCACTCCAAAAAGTATGTGGACAGAATGGAGTGGATGAAGAGGAGAATGACAAGGATGATCAGGGGCCTGGAGACCAAGCCCTGTGAGGAAAGGCTGAGGGACTTGGGAATGTTTAGTCTGGAGAAGAGGAGGTTGAGGGGGGACATGGTTGCTCTCTTGAAGTATCTGAAGGGCTGTCACTTAGAGGAGGGCAGGGAGCTGTTCCTGTTGGCAGCAGAGGATAGGACTCACAATAAGGGGTTTAAATTAAAGGCAGGAAGTTACTGGTTGGATAGTAGGAAAAACTTTTTTACAGTAAGAGTTGTGCAACAGTGGAATCAGCTACCTAGGGAGGTAGTGAGCTCCCCCTCACTGGCAGTCTTTAAGCAGTGGCTGGACAAACACTTGTCAGGGAGGCTCGAGGCTGATCCTGCACTGAACAGGGGGTTGGACTAGATGGTCTGTATAGCCCCTTCCAACTCTGTCATTCTATGATTCAAGTAGTCTTTTGGCCTGCCATGTGCTCTGCTCACAGCATTTCATGAACTGCTGTTAACAGTGGCACCTTCATATGCAGAGGCAGAATATCTCTGAGTACCACTACTGCCCTCATAACTCACTTGTTGCGGAGAGGACACTGAATGAGATGGACCGCTGGTCTGATTCAGCTGGGCTCTTCTTCTGTTTTTTAGACCTGAATGGCAAGATTTCTGTTTGTGCACATTTCTTTGTACAGAGATACCCTGGTCAGACTTGCAGTTGGCACAAGACAACAACTGCTCCCAGTGGTAACTGCATCTGACCTACATGTGTGGCTCCTGCAATCTTCCAGGGTCCAGCGATCTTTGCTGGTTTTGTCACAAAGCCAAATCTAGGGGAGGGTTTTAGGAGAGAGGGCACAGCAGAGAAGCCCTGTAATAGCCAGTGCTGAGTGCTGCATGCACCTCTTCAATACTCCTTCCCTCTTCTAGCCTCCAAGAGCTTAGCTACCTGTACCATGTTTACCATCATGGCAGCCAGGTGAGTGTGTCAGGTTTGGCCTAGGTTCAGATTCTCCACTCTGCCATAAAGCTCACTTGGGCCAGTCACTCTCTCGCAGCCTAATTACCTTGTAGTGCTGCTATGAGAATAAAATGAAGGAAGGGAGCAAGACCATGAGATTCATGAAGGAAGAAGATTAAAATGTAATTATTTATTTATTATTGTTTATTTAAAACATCTTTATGCTGCTTTTCCACCCAATCAGGGTCCACAAGGGGGCAACAGATAAAGAGCTGGAACCAGGCTAAAGTTTCTGCAGGTGCAAAGACTTCTGCCTGTGGAGTGCAATTTCTCCTTCCTGTCTGCCCCTGAAATGCAGCATAGCTTTTCTCACTTGCTGCCTGGGCACCATGTTTGATGACTCATAAAGTGCAATCTTATGCAGAGTAACACCCTTCTAAACCCAATGAAATCATGCCTGTTAGGACTGCACCATTAGATACTTCAGAGAATGTCTGCATCTTTTTAAGGTAACTGGGACTCCAGAGACGTGTATTTAGCAGTACAGCCAAGACTGCCACTACATCGATCAGGAACGGAGTATGCTGACCCACCTTTAAGAAGGACACTATAGACCTTTGTGTTTCTGAGAAATCAGGTAGGCAATCAAAAACTACTGTCTGTCCACAAAAGCCACAATCCACGCACTGCAGCAATTCTACTCATTTTTAATAGGACTATTTTGAAACAAATAGACTGCAATATAGGAGCATAAGAGCCAATCCTGACACTTAGCAGCACTTCATTTTTTTTCTCCAGAATCTGGCCTCATCCCCTGCCCTGCTGAGAAACAAACACCTACATTGCTTCCCACACCCTCACTTCAAGCCCTTTCATGTTCCAGCTGTACCAACCGACTGACTGCTAGAGGACACACTATCCATGGTCTCTTGTATAGGCCACTAGAGCAACCTGAATTCTTAGTGCTGGCACAATGTTGTGCTAACAGAACACAGAGGCTTTGGGGCTTGTTAACAGACAAGTTGAGTCACAGCTTCTTCATTCTGCCCCCTTGCTTGGCACAAACTCACACTTTGCTAAACTGACCAAAGCAGAACACGCCTCTGCTTGCACTGCTGTAGCTAAGTAGCACCTAGGACAAAGGAAAAGTGCCAAGAAGTAGTTCCAACAAAATATATATGTACTGATTCACTGCAGGGGCACACCAAAGAAGTATTGTGCGCTGCTTACAGAAACTACAATTGCAACAGGAAGCAAAAACTGTTGTAAAGATGTGTATTCACAAAATCTAGCCCAACCCTACAACCATGTGGCCTGAAGGCAGGTTTAGAACTGTGTTTCTTGACCATCTCCCACCCACCTCTGCTCCAAGCAATGCAGTGTGGCACTGTATCTTTCAAATTTGGAAGAGGGTGGACCTTTCAGAAGCAGTTTATGATATAGGTTGGGGAGGGGTGATTGCTGCTCACAGGAAAAGAATAAGAGAGATTCTGCAATCATGTGCATGGATCACACATAACAACATTTGCTAATGATAGCTGAAGAATACTTTTGTATATCGTTTGATCAGATAAAGTATTTTACAGTATTTTTAAGTTGTAAAACCTTTTGTGGCTAAAACAGGTATATAAAGATTGTATAGAGATAAAAACAAACATACAGGTTCTACTGATGAACTTTACAAATTAACAAGTTCCAAAGTTATATATCTCTAATGCGTGTTGGTTTCCTATTATGGGTTAGTCCTGTCGGTGTAATCCCATCCCCCGCTATAATGGATCATCCTTCGGGAAGGCTTTCTGCCCAAATCTCACTATAAAATTGCTGTTGCTCACAACACACCCATCTTAATGGCCTTTATCATCAACAGAATGGAAATACGATATGATCCTCAATTTTTTACATTTATTTTTGTTTGTAAGTGTGCTTTTTGCTTAAAAGTTTGACATTGCAACCTATGCAACCTTGCTGTGAGAAACCAAAAGAATATCTGATTGCATAGCAGCTGGAAAAGAAAGCTAAGCTAACTTCATTGTCAAAGGTAACACAGTGAAAGAGGAGAAGCACAGAGATGAGTCATCATCAGCTCCAACAGTCGACAGATTTGGTGGAATAGAAGGAAATACAGGCACATTTCTATCACACTATTTTACAGTTAATTTAAAAGGGTAGCCTGAATTAGCCCAATTTTTTGCATTTTTTAAACCCTATCAAAGCCATTGTATACCAGCAAACAGATTAAGGCTGCATGCCAATCCTCTTAATTTAGAAGTCTATTTAGCTTTAAAGAGACTATACTGGAGCGAAAGGCAAAAAGATAAACACAATTGCCAACTTCTTACTGCCTGCCAAATCAGAAAGTGCATTTCATCCACCTAAAAACCTAATGACACACTATCAACCACTGCCAGGCTGGTCCACATAAAGGTCTACAAATATATGAAAAATCAGGAGTGTTTATATATTTATATGCTGCACTTCCTCTGTGCTCAAAGTAATCCCAGCTTTTTCCTTCACTCATCCTCTTACTAGGGTGATTTCCCAAGTGAGTTTTATAGCTGTCTAGCAATTTAAATCAGGGGTGGGCAAGAATTGGCAGAAGTCACTCAGGACAGAGTGACCAGTCACTTGCCAAGGAATTAAAAGTAGCTCTTTGCCCCCCCCTGCAGTGCTGTTGTGGTCATCTTCTTTTCCTTCCCTTTAAAGCCACCACAGTAGCTTCTCTCCTCTGTGGTGTGAAGGGCATACACACAAATGCTTCTTTGCTCTCAGTGGGAAAACAACAGCACCCATTCCATTCTACTTCTCTTCCTCCAACACATGCACCTTGCTCTGGAGGGGAAAGGACCATAGTTTCAATTCTTCCCCCCTGCATAAAAGCTGTTATTTGCCTCTTCTAGAGAAAACATATTGTACATTCCACGTCAAAAAAGGTAAGTTACAATTGGGGGGGGGGGGTGATTTGCTTTGGTAAAACAACAAAGGCTTCCCAATCTGAGAACAGACCTGTCCTGAATTGTAATTTCTGGACCGGCCACACATTTTGTGACTGGCTCCACCTACCAAGCTGCCATTTTGTGACTAGCAGATACCAAGGCTCTTGAAAATAATTACGTAGCTCCCAGAAATATAAAGTCTGCCCTCCCCTCATTTAAATGGTTGGTACTGAGAGCCCAGATTTCAATCTGGAAATGATTACAGAATACACTAAGCAGTTCCTATATTAACCAGGAAACGATCTTTTATTCCACAGACCAACAAAAAGGCTGGCCAGTTGGGAATGTGGGCTAGAGAAGAGTGGGAAGGGGATAAAATGGCTGCATAACATCTTTTAAACCCCTGGGCAGACTTTCATCTTTAGTCTTGACTGACATTTGAAAAAATAAGTGTTGAGCCCTGACTTGGATAACCCAGGCAAGCTCAATCTCATCAAATTTCAGAAGCTAAGTAGGGCTGGCCCTGGCTAGCATTTGGAAGGGAGACCTCCATGGAATATCAGGATCGTGATGCAGAGGCAGGCGATGGCAAGCCACCTCTGAACATCCCTTGTCTTCAAGGCCCACTTGGGGGCTGCCACAAGTCGGCTTGACTTGATGGCAAAAAAAATTAATAAAAAAAGAAAAAATTAGTGTTGAGCACAAAATGACATAATAGTGTATCCCAAGGCTAAAGCCCATGGCTAAAGGTCAGTGGTAGAACACAAGATTAGGTACAGAAAATGTGTTAGTTTTTAAGGTGCTGCAGGACTCCTTTTTGTTTTATTTTTTAAACGCAACAGATTAACATGATCACAGTATATTTCCTTGAGCCCTGCCCCATCTTGCTTTGAGAATGTGAAATAGTTACATACGTTCCTTTCTCTCTTTTTTTCTGTCACCACTCTTGTGAGAGGAATGATGTAGCATATTTGTTCATTTGCGATAAGAGGCACCAGTACAAAAATATTAATAGCTTTGTTCCACTGAATCTATTCTCAGATAATGTGCCTCTGTTACAAACAGAGAGTTCACTAAGAGTGGAATCTTACTCACTTTCACTTGGAAGACTGCAACAGGAGCTGCTACCTAATCTAGAAAGGTTTTGTTCTCCTTGACAAATATTTCAAGTCCCCAAACTTCCTCCCTTGTGAGATACAACCCTTCAGATTTGATACTTGCATGAAGAATCATCTTCCCTGCCACATGATGTCAAATACATTAGTGTAATTTCCAATTTTAATCCTTGTTAATGTCGCCTAAAGGCGGGTTCACAAATTCACATACATCACATAATGCCTGTAACATCAAGTGGCATTTATTGGCTTCATTTATACTCTGCCCTTCTCGCCAATGGGGACCCAAAATGGCTCACACTGTTCTCTTCCCCTCCATTTATCCTCCTGTGTGGTCATTTGGCTAAGAGTGTGTGACTGTCCCGAGGTCACTCAATAAGCTTCCATGGCAGAACAAGGGTTCTAACTTGGATCTCCCAGATTCTACTCTGACAGTCTAGCCACTACACCATACTGGTACTCACTACACCATCCTGCAAGTGTAAAGCAGCCATTATGAGTTCAAACAACACAGAGAAATTTTGGCGTATTATCAGAAGCACCAAAGAGGAATCATGTGGCTGAGTAAGCTTTTCTGTCAAAGAACCCTTGTATGTTACAGAGTATTTGGAGGAACGTTCTAAGGTCAACCCAGCCCTGACTGGTCCTAACAGACCCCTAAAGGTTTAGTGTGGCACCAGTACATACCTTGAACTTTCCTGCAGTTTGCACACTGCAGAAGGCTGGCATTAGTGGGCATGCTGTTTTACAGAGAAACATGCTCCCATGAGGAATGCCCAGTAAGCTTCTGAAAAGCTAAAGCATTTTTCAGAACTTATTTGAAAACTACACATTCTTGATGTCTCTTGCTATGATGACTTAGCAAACCTTTCCTGCAAGATCAGAGCCACCGTGACTTCAGTTTTCTGCAGTCGTGCTAAGGTATGCCAAGTGCTATTTAACTGTACAACTAGGATCTATCAAAGATATCTGAGGCAGAGCCCATCAGAGATCTCTCATATACCTTGGAAGAGAAACATCATCTATCTACCAGTTAGCTGTTGCATTCTGTGCTGCTGGTGGGAAAAAGTATAGTCTGAAATGTGGACAAATGTGGACAAAGCTTTGAGAGCAACAGATTTGGAAGGGTAGTTTTATTTATTTAAAGGCTTGATTATATATGTAAGATTGATAATGGTACTGTATTAGAGGTCTAAATGCATTAATGTATTTGAAACTGAGTTTTGGCAGGAAAGCTGGAAACCTTTCCAGAGATCATTTAGGAGGCTGACAGTTGAAAGGCAAGAAGGTGGTGCAAGGAAGCTTCCAGCTGTTCCAGCTACCTCCCCCCCCCCACCCCCAATCTAGCCTTGTACTGCAGAAGTGACAAGATACCAAGTTGTCATCCATTAAGAATGAGCAACTGGAGATCCAGGGGCCCAGTTTACCCACTAGCACAGCCCCTAAATCCAAAGTTCCACCCAAATATTGGAAGAGACTGTGGCTCACAGGTAGGGAATCTAGTTAGCATGCAAAAGGTCGCAGGTTCAATCCCCAATATATCCAGTTAGAAGACAGCCCTTGACCTGAGACCCTGCAGAGCTTCTGTCCACCAGAGTAGACAAAACTGACCTTGATAGGCCAATGGTCTGACTCAGGGTAAAGCAACATCATGTGTTCATTGTGCATCTTGTCCATTTCCTCTCAAGCTGCAAAGGCCTCCATTCTATGGCAGCTCCACCTCTTCCTTCAAATTTCTTCTCAATCAAAAACCTCCTTTCACCTCTTTCACTCCTCATATACAACAGAAAGGAAGCCCAACTACACGCTGTATGTGCTCATCTTTGTCCCGTATTACTCCTTCCTCTCTTCTGTCTCCTCCATTAAAAAACACACAGATTAAACGCTTTCAGTAGTGGTGGTAACCTGTAGAAAGCAACTTACATGGACAATGCTATTTACATAAACGATAGTTCCATAAAGATGTTTACTTTTCTTCACTGCACAAGTTTTTTTTCTCTTATGAAAGAATTCCTAAGGCAAAACTCAATACCCAAGGGTAGCATTTATTTCTTGTTGAAGCTAGACATTTTATATATTAAATACACATAAATATATAAGTGTGGTGGTGGAAAATGCCATCAAGCCACAGCTGACTTATGGTGATTGGTGACCTCATAGAAGTACATAAGTACCACCCTCACTCCCTTTACTACACGCATCAAAACACAGTGCAGTGACATTTTGTTTAGAACCCCTTTTTGGTTGGAACAAGAGCATGCAAGCTTTTGCATAACAGTCCCAAATACACTGTAGGTTGACTTCTGCAAAACAAATTATATACATCATTACATTACATCCTGCCCATCTGTAGTTCCCTGTATGCCTCCCTCCCTTCTATTAATCATACCCTTCACTGTCCTTCACTGTCAAAAATGCCCCTGAATGGAACTTAATTTTTAGACATTCTCTTAATTATCCTTGCAATATCTATTGTTCTTTTCCCTTATGTATTCTTGTTCTTCTGGAATTGCCTGCTACTGTGATGACAGATGGCAGAGACCTCCGAGGTACGTGCCAAATTGTGAACTGTGTTCTTATTACTGTACAGCAGAAGAAGGTAGAGAAATGGACAATAAAATCTAATGGTATGGAAAGAACAAATAGAGAGAAATCATCTTCGCTTCAGAACACTAGAACTCAGGGTCACCCAATGAACCTGTCTGGCCAGATAGGTTCAAGACAAACAGAAAAAAAACATTTCCCCTTTATACAACACAATAACTTTTGGAATTCTTTACCACAAAATGCACTGATGGACACTTAATACTAACACATTCATGGCAAGACAGATATACCAAAGTCTGGCATGTAATAGTAATGCCAAACATCCATGATGAGAGGCAGTGTATACCAGATGCTGAGAGCCAACCACAGGGATCTCTGCCTCTACCATGCCCTGGCTTATGAATTTCCCAAGCACAGCTGGATTTATGTACAAGCTAAGTAAGCTACAGTTTAGGGGCTCAGACTGTGAGACGCCTCTAAATATTAAAAAAATACTGAAAATTAATAGATGACCTTGGGAGGAGTAATACTGTGGTGCTTCTAGACATAGTTTAGAACCTCAGCATGCCTTACTCTGGCCTAATTCCCAAGGAAAATCTGGGTGGCCATTTATGGAGACAGAATCCTGGGCTAAATGGATTCACTGATTGAGCAAAGTAACCTTTCTTTTCTTATTAAATGCCCTCAGATACTTCAAGGCCTTTAAAGGTAGTGTTTGGTTGTTAGAAAACATACTTTCAAAACATTTTCATGTCACAGCACAAGCATTTCTATCTCAATTAAATCTGTATGGAACAAGATCTCTTAATTCCTATGACTTCCCAGTGCTTCCAAAGTAAAGTGACATACGTCAACACTCACCAATCCCTCTCCTTCTTTTCAAGGCCAGCCTAATAACTGAGGAACGCTAGGGGCCTGAATTACAGGGGTACCTGCCTTGAGGAGCCTCAGTTACAGGGGCACCACTCTCATCCATGTAACTAAATGGCTTCAAGAGCGAAAGCCACTGCCTACTTTTTGGGATGAGGCGTTCAGGGACGGCATCAAGATTTGTGTGCCAAGGGTGTGCAAATGAAAGCCTTCTATCTCCAATGTCTTTCAAGGGCACAGACCCTGTAAAGTGACAGACATTAAAAACAAAAACAGAATAGCATTCCAGCCGGCTCTTGATTATTTAGGCCTAGTTTCCCATTAAATGGTAAACCTGTGTCACGACTGTACCACTTCTGCCTAAATGAATGCTCTTCCACACAAAAAAGTTCACTCCACAGAAAACTAGCTGTTAGGGAGATTTCCAGGTGAGTTTTCATCCCAAACTGTTAGTTTTCTGTGATGCAACTGCAGGCTGACATAGTACAGGCCAGACACAAGTTATCTTCAACCACACCTAGACTTGTGCCTGTCCTGGCATAGCATAAAGCAGGGGAGGCGGCAGCTAAATTCAAATTCGCCAGAGGGAGCAAGAAAAAATTGGCCTTACTGAATAGTAACACTCAGAAAAGTGTTGTCATGCAGCCTGCCTGCACCCCTCACTCCTCTAAATTCCAGGCCTTGACAGACATGCCAATCATAACTGCTAAGCCTGTCAATTCTCCCCGTGGTTGTAAATCCACAGCGATTTCAAATCCACCCGGGGAGACGGGTGGGGGAGCTGCCACTGATGTCAGCAGGGACCGCACCGTGTTTGTAGCTACCCGCACGACCAGGGCAGGGAATTCCCGCTCGCCACGCTCTGGTAGGTTTTTGGCGCACAATTTCCCTGCAAAGGAAACCGCAGCTGGGAAAACAACACCCGGTCGCCAGCAGAGGGGGAATTTCCAGCCGGCAAGGCCGCCCTGCGTGCCTTTGCAATACGTGAGACCGGGAATACTCTGGGAAAAGGTAGGTGGGGGGAGCGATGCATGCCCGCGCTGGGGGCATGGTTTACCTTGGGGTCCTTCTCATAATAATACTGCTGCGTCCGGATCCAGCGTCCCACCAAATGATCTCTGACTGTGTGTGCCAGAGCGAAATAATAATCCCGCGGGGTGGCCACGTTCCTGTCTTTGACGAGCGTGAAATGGAGATGCCGGTTGAAGCTCTTCCGAATCTCGGCCACATCACCCAGCCCGGCGATGCCCCGCACACTGATCTGCTTCCTTTTCTCGCTGTCGGTCAGGGGAACGGCCATCCTGGCTTGCCAAGCAGCGACTGCTCCGAGGGAGGAGGATCGTGGCAGCCTCAAGGGCCCTTGCAAGCAAAGAGCCCTGCTTTGCTTCCGCGCGGAGGGCGGGCGGCCGTTTTCTTTCCGCCGCCTCCTGCTGCTGCTCCTTTCCGAGCTCCGGATGGATGCGGGGAGCGGGGCTGAGTGGGTGGGACCGAAGCGAAGGCGGCCCTGAGCCTCCTCCCACTCAAGCTGCGCTGCGGCAGCGACGAGAAGGCAGCGCCTGCGCCGTGGAAAAGAGCCGAGCGGCTTCCAAAACAAGACCGGAGTCACCGCGCCCGTGGTCGAGGCCGAGAAGAAGCTGCCTCGACCCCTTGGTGTTTTGCATGGCGTTGGAGGGGGGGGGGGTCCAACCCCCCCCCCCCAACAAACAAACAAAACCCTCATCAGTTGGGGAGAAAAGCACGACCCATGTGGAAAGCCATAAAAAGATGTTCGCCTCTTCAGCATCCGCACGGTCCAAAGGATAGAGCAGGCATCTGGAGAGGCGACCTATACGTTGAGGAACTCCCAGTCGGGGGCAAGTGACGCACTGTATTCTTGGTGCTGGAGGGGGCGACCGTGGGAGGGCTTCTAGTGTCCTGGCTCCACTGCTGGACCTCCTGATGGCCCCTAGTGTTTTTGGCCACTGTGTGACAGAGTGTTGGACTGGATGGGCCATTGGCCTGATCCAGCATTGGCTTCTCTTATGTTCTTATATCTAAAACTAGCCTGATACCTGTGCTTCGCTACAGTATTTACAGTATTCCGTAAATCCAGTTATAATTAATACTGATGATGTGAAGTTTGAAATGTAATATTTGTTGTAGGAATTCTAATGGAGAAGATTATAGTGTAAAAAATGAAGTGAGACATATGTACTGTTTTTTCGCTCTACTGAAGGACCTCTCTGTAGACCACATTGGTGGTTCTGCCCTCAGGTGCTAGGATCACCAGGCTGCTTGGTGAGCTCACTCTGGAGCAGGCAACATAGAACTGTCCATTTAAGAGGCAGTTAAAGTCAACTCCTGCCACCTTCCACGAAAGTGATGGCCTTTCTACTGGTGTTCCTGGATTGTTTTGCTCATATGGAGACTGTGTTGTTCTGAGCATCTCAGGCAATCCTGCTGAGCAAACCTCCCCGGTGGCTGTAAGCATCCCACCTCCTCTCCTACACCTGACAGGCAGCTGTCTGTTCAGTGTGGGAGGGGGAGGAATATTAGAAGCCACTGTGGAGGTGGGGCCAGCAGGATCACTAAGGTGTTACTGCTGGGGCAGGCTCCCTCCTGGCTTTAAGCACCCTGCAACCGTTGCTGCACCTGACAGACAGTTAGGTGTAGGAGGTGCGGGGGAGTGTGTTGGAAGCCATTGGAGAGGCTGGGCCAGCAGCATCAGTGCACGTCACAGATGGTTGTTGGCCATTCCTGATTTCCTCAATTGCTGTTAGCTCTCTGCAGTCTCCTGTAACTGTTTTTTTTAACCTCAGAATGTTGAGCTCTGCAGCTGTCCAATCAGAGAGTGGGGGGTGCAAGGAGGCAGCCACATAGGAATCAATGGGGGGAGCACATTTCCCCCCCATTTGACCGACTTAGGGGTCAAATTTCTAAAATCCCTTTTTAGTGAGCACCTACATCATGGTAGGAGTGCTCTCCCCAAATTTGGTGTTTCTAGGTCCAGCGGTTTGACCTGGGAGTTGATTTTACGGTGAGAGGGCTTTCTTTTATATATATAGATAAAATTATAAGACTGTAGGACTCCTGGGGACAAGCGGAAAGGTATTGGGATCACTCCCCTTACATGTTTATCCTCCGGCTCTTCCATACACTTTTTATTTTATTTGAAGAAAGGGTGTGATCAACGGCAAGCCAAATAAAATAACACAACATTGTGCCAACTTCATTAGGCTGACTTCGTTTAAAAACAAAAAATCACATCCAGCCTGCCTGATTAGAAGTTCTGAAGAACTTGGAAGGATGCACAACGTGATGGGTTCTTTTTATTAGTCTTAATAGAATGTGTTAATTAGCAGTGCCCACTCTGGGTTGAGAAATTCCTGGGATTTGGGGGTGGAACCTGGGCAGGCTGGGATTTGGGGAGGTGAAGGACCTCAGCGGGGTATGTTGCCGTGGAGTTCTCCCCTCAAAAGCAGCCATTTTCTGCAGGGGAAATTATCTGTGTCACATGGAGATTGGTTGTAATTCCAGTAGATCTCTGGGGCCCCACCTGGCAGTTGGCAACCCTATATCACATCGATTTGGGTTTGGGATAAAATGGAGTCTCTTGTGTAATGGGTCCCTGGTATCATATACTGTTTCTCACACTAATGATCATTAATTGTGGGTTTGGTAAAAGCAAAAAAGATATTCCTTTGTTTAAACCAGAAAAAAAATAATTGGTTTATATGTTATTCTGCTTAAGAACATAAGAAGAGCCCTGCTGGATCAGATCTTTGGTCCATCTAGTCCAGCATCCTGTCTCACACAGTTCCTCTGGAGGGCCAACAACAGGGCATAGGGGCTGAGACCTTCTCCTGATTTTGCCTCCTGGCTCTGGGATTGAGAGGTTTATTTGTCATCCAAAGTCGCAACTGCTTCTTTGGCCAGTTTCCTGCTCCGGCTATATTTTTAAAATGTTTATTGTTTGTCCTGATGCTTTTAGCAACCCACTCCTCGAAATCTCTTTTGCATGCCTACTTATTGACTTACATTTTTTTTGCTAGAGCCTGTGTTCCTTCCTGTTTAATTGATTGGGGCAGACCTTCCACTTTTTAAAAGAAGCCTCATTCCTTTTTATAGCTTCCTTGATTTGTATTGTTAACCATGCAGGCCTTCTTTTAGACTTGGCCGTGCCTTTCCCAATTGGTGTAACAACCTCTACATTTCTCACTAGGTCTTGAAACCCACTCAGAACTAAATCCAAGATCACTACCCCTCTGGTCGTCTCTGTGATCAACTGTTCCAGTGTACAGTCATTTATCATGTCTAGGGATCTCATTTCTACAGCATGACTTGAGAACATGTTTACCCAGTTAATGTGAGGGACAGTGCTCCCCCTAAGCTGTGGAGTCTTGTGAGCAAAAATTCTACTTTGTGAGCTACTGGCATTAAAGTTGTGAATGAGTGATTTGGCTACTGCATAGATTAGTTTGCTCTGAAGCCATCCTTCCTGAGCTGAGACAAAAATGTGTGAGCTGGAGGCCAAAAAATTGTGAGCTAGCTCATACTAGCTCAGCTTAGAGGGAACTCTGGTGAGGGTAGTTGAAGTCTCCCAGTATCATAACATTATCTGTTTTAGTCACATCCCTTATTTCCTTCTCAATCTCAAGATCAGCCTCCAGGGTTTGATCAGGTGGGCGATAGTATACCCCCACTTTTAAGTAACCCTTAGAGTCCAGTATTTCCATCCCCTATCACTTCTACTGGGGAGTTAATTCCTGATGTTTTCTAACTTTTTTGATTCTATGCCCTCTTTGATGTTCAATGCAACATCTCCCCCAACCTGTCCTTCCCTGTCCTGCCTATAGAGGAACAATTGTATCCCATATATTTTCCCCCATTCTACCATATTTTTGTGATATCTACTATATTTAAGTTGTCATTGAGCACTCCAGCTCTCCCATCTTGGCTCAAAGACTTAACATTTCAAAATATATCTGATGGCTGCAGTGTGTGAAATGGAGAGGTGTGTATCATGAGGTTAGACTGCTGGGTTGGGATTGGAGCAATTTGGACTCAACTGCCCCTTCAGTAATTGATGTCAAAGTGACCTGGGGCCAATCACTCTCTCAATCTAACCCAGGGGTGTCAAACTCATTTGTTACAAGGACTGGATCTGACATAAATGGGACTTTGTGGGGCCAGGCCATGCATGTCATAAAATGTAATGCCAGGTAGCAGAAATATGAACTTTATAAAGGATACAGACAAACACAATTACATTTATTATTTTTTTTACTTAAAATACAAACATAACTCTTGCAATATTTTCTTTATTTAACAGTCTTTGATAACTGACACCTCCCAAACCTTCCCCCACCTTAAAAGATGCCTGCCCAAAATGGGAAGGTGGGGGAATAGTGGGATTCAGCAATGCAATTTTAAAAATAAGACATCAAGAAAAAGCACAAGGATCACAGCAGAAACTAAAAATTATAAACTGTTCTGAGCCTAGGAAAACATGAAATGGCTGGGCATTGCAAGCTTCTCCCCCCCCCCCCCCAGTATACTCAGAGTGGCAGTGACTCTCCAGTGTAATGTCCCCCTTTGGCTGTGGGTTCCCATGTTAGAGTACTCACTCAGGCAGCCGTTCTCAGTTTCATTCAGCAGAGACAAACTGGCTCAAAATATCAACCCTGTATTTGCTAGGAGACAATACCAGCAAGTGACAGCTTCAGCTGGCATGCAAACACTAGAAAGTGAAACTTCTTGAAGTCCACTCCATTGAAATAAATTGCAGCACAGACAAAGTTGCAAAGAAAATGTGGAATGGATTTTTCATTAAGGTCTCTGGGCCCAGATAGACAACTCTGGGACTGGAATGACAGCAACCATAGGCCTCAACTACGGGGGGGCTCGAGCCTCCCCCGGCAAAATGGAGCGCCCGCCGGTGGGGGAGGCGGGGAGGGCCGCCGGGAGCCCGGGGGTGCCGGGCGCGGCAGAAGGCAGCCGCCGAGGAGGGGGGGTGGAGGGAGGGCGAGAGCCAGCGCCATAGGCGGGCACAGGGACTCCGCCACGCTGGCCGGCCCCCCGACCCAGCTGGCAAGCGGGGGCTGGGGCAGCAGCCGGGCGGCCTGGCGTTGGCTCTGGGCAGCGGGCAGCTGCAGCGTTGGGGGGAAGCGCGCCGCCATGGCCCGCTGGCTTCGCGACCACCTGCTCTTCCGCAGCGCCAAGCCGGCGCCGGCGCAGCCCGACTACATGCTGGCAGGGCCCAAGCAGCCTGACCTCCTGGCCGCCTACCAGCTGCAGCGGGAGCGCGACTTCGAGGACCACGCCACCGCCCCCCACTCGCCCCGCCGTCGTCGCCTCATCCGCATGGAAGCCGCCACCGAGACGGAGCTCGGGGAGTGCCCGCAGCAGGAGATGGTCTGCGGGGGGGGGGGGAGAGGCGGCGGGGACATGGTCCCGTGCGCGCGCGCGCACGAAAGAGCCCCCCTTCCCCCCGGGGATTTACAAAGTCTACGCCCCTGAGACCAGAGTGAAATGACAGTCCCTGGGAGTAGCTGAAACATTCTGGGATTGGAATGAGGGCCCTCAGACTGGAATTCAATTCCCAGAACCCTGCTGCTACTCCCAGGGACTGTCATTCCACTCTGTGCCCTGTCATTCCAGTCCCAGAACACAGATTCTATTGCTAGGGACCCTCATTCTACTCTGGGGGCTGTCATCCCAGTCCCAGAGCACTCTTTCTATTGCTAGAAACAGTCCCAGAATAGTCTATCCAGGTGCAGAGACCTTAATGGAAAAATCCATTCTTCATTTTCTATGCAACTTTGCAAGCTTAGAAGAGCTTCCTGCTGAAGTAGGCAAAGACAAGACCCAAGGAAGCTGGGAATTTTGGCAGCCTCCAGCTTCAAAGGGTGAGGGGAGGAGGGGGGAAGAAAATTGCCCTGAGTCGGATTAAAGCCATCGGTGGGCCAGTTATGGGGGGGGGGCTTGACACCCCTGGTTTAACCTATCTCACAGGATTGTTGTGAGGATAAAATGAAGGAGAGGAGAAGGACTGCATGCTGCCCTGAGCTTGCTTGCTTGCTTGTTCGTTCATTCATTCATTCATTCATTCATTCATTCATTCATTCATTCATTCAATTTATACCCCTTCCTCCCCACAAGCAGGCTCAGAGCGGCTTGAAGGAATGATGGAATAAAAATGTACAGATTCCTCTGCCAGTGACTGGGATATGGCCCATAGATATGGGATGTGGCTCATATACATACATGTACACTACAATCAAGATTAATCCACTCATACCCTATAAATAAGTATAGCCAGGGCTCCGTTGGGGCCGGAGCGAAGCGGAGTGCCGCTTCGCCAGTGAAGACGCTGGGGGGCGGGCACATTGCGAAGCCCCGCCCCCAGCAGGGGCGCCGCTGGGTCGGACCCCCTCCCACCCATCCCCGCTCAATGTCCCCGAGCCGGCGGCAGGCCGCCAGCCGAGGGGAAAAAAACCCTGCCATCCACCCCCAGTCAATGTCCCCGACATTGAGGAAAAATCCTCCCCCACCCCCACCCCCCGCTGAACATCCCGAGCCGGCGGCAGGCTGCCGGCCCGGGAAGGAGCCCCCATCCCCCCTCACCATTCCTGGGGGAGGTGAGGGAGGGGGGGAGGGAAAAGCTGGGCCCCTGTGCCCAAGCAAGAGGGGGGGAGAGAAGCACCTTGTCTGTTGTCTGTTTGTTTCTTTCTCTTTCTTTCTTTGTTTCTTTATCTTTCTTTCTTTCTTTCTTTCTCTTTCTTTCTTTCTTTCTTTCTTTTCCTTTCTTTCTTTCTTCTCTCCCCCCCACCTACCTACCTACCTTCCTACCTTCCTGTTCCTTTCCTCCCTCCCTCCCTTTCTTTCTGTCTTTCTTTCTTTCTCTTTCTTTCTTTCCTTTCTTTCTTTCTCCCCCCACCTACCTACCTACCTGTTCCTTCCTTCCTTCCTTTTCTTCTCTCTCTCTCTCCCCCACCTACCTGCCTACCTTCCTGTTCCTTCCTTCCTTCCTTCCTTCTCTCTCTCCCCCACCTACCTACCTTCCTTCCTGTTCCTTTTGTTCCTTCCCCCCTCCCTCCCTCCCTTCCTTCCTTCCTTCCTTCCTTCCTTTCTTCTAACACACTTCCAGTGATGTCAGGGGTGTGTGGCCTTCTGACACTTCCGGTGACATCAGGGGGTGTGGCATATGCAAATAAGTTATGCTAATGAGCTCCTGCACCTCTTTTTTTTATGAAAGGACCCCTGAGTATAGCTGCACGCATATTCACAGTAACACCATTTATGAAAGGTTTTCCCCATATTTACTCAGAAGCCAAAACAGGGATAGCATTTTATTAAGAACATGTACCAGGAAATAGGGACTGTCCCTGATATGAACAATTGGAGCAGACGTGCCTGGCTGCAAACAATTCAGAAATATTAATTTAAAACAGTTTTGCTCTGACCCAGAATGCACTTTGTAAGACAAACTTTTGCTTCAATAGACACTTGCAAAACTGGGAAATCCAGCTCCATCTCTGACAGTTTTATGCCAAGCAAAATAGTTACTGATACAAGGAAATAACTGGTAATCTGAAACCGGTAGGTTTAGTTGGAAGGCATGTAAATGGTAGCAGATTATTTTCCCCATATACCCTGTTCATAAAAGTGAGTGTGCCACTCAGTAATACCACATAGTGACAACGACTAACATCTGCAGTAAGTGAAAGCTTCCTGCTCAATGCATGCCACTAACTAGAGATACACGACAGCAAAGTATCTGGTGATAGCAGATTCTTAAGTGTTCTCATTTCCACTAATATTTCCTTTGATATCTGTGCCAAGCTCTCCCTCTGTCCTTCTTCCCCCAGCATATGGATGCATCACAGTTATAGTCTGAAGTACACTAACTCAGAAGGAAGTCTCATTAACTCACTATCAAATCAGCATGTTTTGAATCGAGGTCTGTGATGTATCCTGTTTTCAATATTGAAAATATATCTATATTTTAATATACGGCTTTTATTTTTCGCCTCTTTGGAGAGGTCAGTCTCCTCCAGAAATTGGTAAATACTTATGAGAGGACTTATCACATTAGTCAGGCTTGAAACTATTTTCACTTAATGCATACACACAGAGCAACTTGACAAGAAGTACTTGTCCCATACTGGGTCGGGGAATAGGCAGGAAGTAATGACCTCTAGTTAGCATGTGTGATAATAAAGGGAAATATCCACTCAGGCCATGTATTACCCCTATCTGTATATATGGGCCCCTATAGTCAGGAATATTATTTAAACGTTCATAATGTGACCTTTGCCCTGACCTGGGTGGCCCAGGCTAGCCCGATCTTGTCAGATCTCAGAAGCTAAGCAGGGTCAGCCCTGGCTAGTATTTGGATGGGAGTCCACCAAGGAAGTCCAGGGTCACTATGTAGAGGTAGACAATGGCAAACCACCTCTGTTTGTCTCTGGCCTTGAAAACACCAGGGTGTTGTCATAAGTTAGCTGTGATTTAATGGCAGTTTACACACACAAGCACACACCACCTTTCCATAAAACATAGGGTCCCCAAAAAGGCGAACAATAAAAACCATATTAAAGTATAGCTGTATTTTAAATATTTAAAACAATTAAACATATAAACAAACATAGAGCGAGAGAGGATCAATAAATGTTTGTGAGGGATCTCCAAACAAAACAAAAATCTCTTCACTCACCAGTGGAAGACAACAGTACAGGAAGACAGACAACATTTTTCAGTAGGGAAGGAGTTCAGAGTTTGGACACCACAACCAAGATGGCCATTTCTCAGGTAGTTACTTCTCTAGCCTCAGATGGATGGGGCACTCATAGCAGAGCTCCTGAAGTTGATCAGAGTGATTGAGTAAGTTTGTATGGATGTAGGTAGTCTTTAAAAGGAATAGACAGTGTGTGATCATTTATGTCCCTTTCCTCTACATAAGAAATAAATGTGGTAGTGAATCAGGAAGAGGAAAGCTCCCAGTACTGTTCATCTTATATTTTTCTTCCATGTTGACAAGCTTTAAGATATGCCTATGTTGAGCGGCCCTTTGACTCAGTGGTTTTTGTCTCTCTATCATTATGAGAAGAGAGGTCTCACTAGAAAGACAATAAAGCTAGGAAAAGTTCAACACAGCAGGAAAAAAAGGAAGACCTAACAAGAGATGGATTGACTTAATAAAGGAAACCACAGCCTTCAGGCTGTCGATAGGATTTTTGGAGGCCATTAATTCATAGGATCACCATAACTTAGAAGTGACTTGACAGCACACAACACACACAGTTCTGTCTCTCCCAGTATGATCCTGTGCACCAACGAAGATCTTCACAGGAATGTCCTTGTAAAGAAAAGCCATTTTCTTTTCAAACAGGTCTGAACCAAAGTCTAAGGCCTGTTTCAAAAAGCCACTTTGGTTCTGAAACTTTCCCTAGAGACAGAGAGAAGAGATAACGGTGGGGCGAAATGACCTTGCCTCCTTATGGAGTTCTCTTGCCCTTATCTCAGGAGCTCATTAGCACATTCCGATTCAATTACCACCAAAGTGCACCTGGTTGTGAGACCGAGCTTGTTAGCTGCAGAAATAAGTTTTGTTCTTACAATTATGGGATGTTAATTAGCTTAGTAACAGAAAGAAAATTACATCATTGAAATGCCCTCTGATTGGTCACTGGCCATGACTCTTTCAGAGGCAATTTTTCTATAAAAGTTCCTTGCTTAATGGAACACTTTGCTAGCTGTTGTCTACTTGGACCTGGGTGGTCAAGTGGGCTTGTTAGTCACAATGATACCTGGTGACTAGGCTTGGATAGGCCTCTCTCTGATTTATGGACTGCAACTGTGTGGACCTCTGTCTTGTCTGAACCCTGTGAAGGTAATTTGTTCCTAAATGTTTAGCTAAGCTGGTTAAGCATAGTTTTACTTGTTTTATCCCTCCTTCAAGTCTTGTCTCGTGTTTTAAGCACTATTTGCACACAATAAATAATATATTTTTACTTTGAGACTCTCCTTGAATTCTTGCAACCGTAAAGACTAAATCTATTTTGCCTTGGACCAGACCACATTGCTACTGAGTAATTTGTTTTAGTAACACCCTGAGAGGCTGGGAAGTGTGGTTCTCTATTCCCAAGCTGGTGAGGTTATTCTGAGAGAACCTGGTGGCAGTACTACCTTACACTTTTGGAGGCGTTAGGCTTTCTCAAGTGCTTTGTAAATTTCTGTGCTGTGCTGTGACCTCTATGAACCCCACAGTTTACCCTGGAAGGGGTGGCTGTGGTGGCAGTCCCAACCTATTACATCTATGGATGAACTCCTTGTGTATGTTCTTTCTTGGCTAAGGCACAGTTCTTTGGCACAGTTCCAAAGACATTGCAAAGCTGCCTTTTTGAAAGATGTTCTGGAAGGCAATTAAATTGAATGGAAATAATGTTTGTGAAGCTTCGTAAATGCTGCAGAGATGAACTTGGAGTAGTTTTCTATCTTTTTTGTATTTATAATGTTTTTAATACATTTGTGCAGTATGATTTAACACTTGCTTTTGTAAACCTTCTTGAACCACTCTTTGATGATGGGAGCAGTGGAGTATACATATTTAAATTAATTAATTGCACATCAGTCCAGTGCCCCATTTAAAATTACTTGCTGTATAATCTGAGCAGAGGGTGCTCACAAATGTTCTTTTCTGGTTGTGGCCTAGCACACTGAAAGAAAGAGCAAGGAAAGCAAATGTTTAATGGTAAAGCCATGCACTGGACTTTGGCTAGCTGAAACAATGTTCAGCTAAAACCAGGTCTGTTTACTTGTTTAAGCCACAGAGAATACGTGCTTAAGAAGTTGATTTAATCAGTGTAGTCAAATCACCTTCCACTGATCTATAGTTGAGATTTCCCAGGTGTATCTGGTTGCTTTTGATTCTACAAGAACCCTGAGTCCTCACAGCAAACTATAACAGACCTTATTTTTTGGAAAGTGCTTGCATAAAAGCCTTTGTTATATATATATATATATATATATATATATATATATATATATATATATATATATATATATAAAAAATATATAAAGCTGTTTTCAAAGTGGCAAGATTCCATGGGGCGCCAAAATCAGTTGGCTGCAAGAACTGCCACTCAAAACGGTGTCCTTGCCCACTGGCTGCATTCCCTCCCTGCGTTGCCTCACTCCTGCCCACAGAGTGTTGCACTTCGGGAGTTGTAGTTCTCTGCTGGCTTTACTGCAACCATAGCAAAGGGAATTAGAACTACAACTCCCAATTTGGCAGTCCTAAGAGGCGGTGGGCCAGGATAACTAATTAGCTGCTGTTAAACAGGAAGCAGCTTTGCAACTGAAAGGGCTTGTGGGGAAATGAAAGGAAAACATCCCGCACAGAAGCTTGCGGTCAGTTCACTGTGCATGCCCATGAAAGGCTACCTACAGTTAAACTTCGTGGGTCTTTGGCTCCACCGCTCCACCACCAACCTCTGGGGATTTCTGTAGCTTTGGGAGATGAGAGAAGAGCTGCAGACGGTGGGGCTTAGCACAGGAGGAAGCATTTATTTGCTTTCAAAATTGACGACGGGGGAGAGCCCCTCTGCAAGCCCTTTTGTGGTGCCTACAAAATAGAAATAGGTGAGCTGGCCCCAGCTTTAGCCCTAATAATGTGTGTGTGTGTGCACAGCCTGTCTACTCAGGAGTAAGTAAGGGAGAAGCACTCTGACACCCGCTCAGTTAATAAATGCAACGGCATCTACAAAGAGGCTCTGTTGGGGGGGGGGAGATAGCAAGGGTGCGAGGGGGGAGCTGAGAGGAAGAGGGAAAGAAGTTGAGATGAAGAGAATTGCTTCCTTCCTTCTTTTTCTTCCTCTTGCTAGCACCCGTTGCATTGTTGCCTGCAACGGGCCTTGCTCCTAGTGCGTGTGTGTGTGTGTGTACACACACACACAGGGGTCATTTTGTAGAATAAGAGGTGCAGGAGCTCATTAGCATAACTTATTTGCATATGCTACACCACCTGACGTCACTGGAAGTATGTCAGAAGGCAAGAAAGAAAGCAGAGAGAGCTGGCAGAGAGGGGACAGCTACTAATCCAAGCCTCAGAAATACCACTATTCTGGGAGGATAGCTTCAGTGGTGGCTGAAGCCTTCAGAAGGCTGGTTGGAGGAACAAGGACCTTTCAAGGGGGCGGGGTCACTTTGCTGCAGCCATGACATGAGCAGGCATTTCCCCATGGTGGTGGTGGGGGGCTGCACCAACGCCCGGAAGTGCGCTCCTCCAAGCTCCTGCTCAAAATGACCCCTATATATATGCATAGAAATGAGTGTAATGTTTCACCAGTGAGATTGTGTGTTAGAAATGAACCTAATTTGCCAAAAGGAGATTCTCAGCACCCTTTTGAATATTAGGCATCATAGCTGAATTTTAGACACATTGGGGTCAATAGGAGGGAAAGGCAGAAATTTGCAGCTTCCCTGGCAGTTTGTTATGCTTTTAAATAATTCAGAGTAAAAAAAACCCTATTATTATTATTGATTTTGGGTAAGATTTGTTTTCTTTTACCTGGTTTGTTGATATGCCTTTACCTTGTTTTAAATATGTTAACATTTAAAACTTAATGATAATAGTAAAAGGCTAATGATACACAACCTGAATTTCTGATTCTAAGTTAAAAGGATTCAGTGGTCATGAAGTTATATGCACTCAGACAGGAATGTGGCTTGATTGCTGTGATATGCCTGGGACTTAGAGTGCTGGCTGAGTTCCATGTAATACTGGAAGGAATCAGATAAGGACTTCATTGAGACTGGATGCTTTTGCAAGAGTCCTGCTCTACACTTTGAAAAGTATGTAGCAGAGCAATCCAACCATCCAATGGCCTTTCATTTTTGAACTAAGAGAGGGAAAGATGATCTTCTCAGGGAAACATGGACAACTGCCAGGAGTATGCAAGACTGTATCTTTCCAACAGACTAATGATATCCCAAATCAGTGAACTGTGTGTACAAACCCATTGACTGGCTAGAAACATTAATCACTTATGAGAGCCAGTTTGGTGTAGTGGTTAAGTGCGTGGATTCTAATCTGGGAGAACTAATCTGGGTTTGATTCCCCACTCCTCCACTTGCAGCTGATGAATGAACTTGGGTACAGCTGTTCTTGAAAAAGTTCTGGCACAGCTTTTCTTGAAAAAGAGCAGTTTCTGTCAGAGCTCTCTCAGCCCCACCTACCTCACAGGGTGTCTGTTCTGTTGTGGGGAAGAGAAGGGAAGGGAAAGGAGTTTGTAAGCCACTCTGAGACTCCCTTGGGTAGTGAAAGGCGGGGTATAAATCCAATTTCTTCTTCTTCTTCTTGGGTTAGAATGGATAAAAGGAAGTACTTCTTCCCCCAAAGAGTGATTAACACATGGAATTCACTGCCACGGGGTGGCGGCGGCTACAAACATAGACAGCTTCAAGAGGGGATTAGATAAACACATGGAGCAGAGGTCCATCAGTGGCTATTAGCCACAAGATATAGATAGGGTCTCTCAGTCTGGGACAAGTGGTGCACTGTATTCTTGGTGCTGGGGGGGCAACAGTGGGAGTGCTTCTAGTGTCCTGGCCCCACTGGTGGACCTCCTGATGGCACCTGGTATTTTTGGTCACTGTGTGACAGTGTTGGACTGGATGGGCCATTGGCCTGATTCAACATTGATTTCTCTTATGTTCTTATGCTGTTTAGCAAAGAGATCAGGCAATATAAAGCCTCTTTCAGACACCCTCGGAGGACAACATTCTCCTGCAAACTGAATGCCTAACTGGATACAATCCGTCCTCTTTAGCACCTAGAGGTCTAAGCAAAGTATTAGCAGAGATACCCTACTATAGGTGCTCCCTCCCAAGGGTCAGCAGCCATGACACCTCCCCCCCACTCTGAACCAGACAGTTGCCTTACCACAGTATTCAGGTCTGAAAACAAAGTTCATGGCAAGTATTAGAAGATCTTGCTGATCTACTGTAAAACACCAGGCACATGGAATTTTCCTCTTTTTCCTTGAGGGGTGACCATGGAGCCAGATGTCTCTCTCAGCTGTACTTACCTCACAAGGTTGTTGTGAAGATAAAATGGCAGACAGGAGAATGGTTAATGCTACCTTAAGGTCCTTGGAGCAATGGTAGTACCAAATTGTGACAGGGAAGGAGAAAAATTATGCTAGAAGCTGAGAATAGGTGACAGGCAATGGAACCCACCCACCCCCAATTGAATTGCTCCTTATATCTGAAGTTATTACTAGCCTTTGCCTGAGGCAAGATGTAGAGATACACCACAACTGATCTGACCGTTCTTATGGAATGACAGAAAATCAACAAAGAGTGCTGTGGTACCTTAAATATTAATTGTAGCATAAACTTATGGACTTAAATTTACTGTCAGATGATGGAGACAAGGAGGGTAGTGAATATTTATATTGTATACAGGAAAGATGCAGGGATAGGGTGCAGGAAAAAAATCTTGTATTGCAAAATGATGAAAAATATAAATCAAGTGCACTGAATTTTGAAATCTGAATTATTTGTTCTATTGCTTACAGTTTGATTTTAAGAGCTAAGTGATATCAGGAATGCCTCCCAAACACTTTTATTAAGGCTTAAGCTATCTCCACCTTTGCTTTATTCTTTTTTAAAAACAGGAAAGGTTTGAAGCATACCACCAACTTTGATGAATCATTACAGATTTGTTCTCTCATTTTCCTTCAGTGACAGAACAGGGCCACTATTCTGTATCTATCTTGCTGCTGTGAGAACAAAGGGGAATATCATTATCAAGCCCTTCAGTAGTTAACAGAGTAAAAAGGTCCCTCCTTTAGCATGACCTCACTATATATCACAAGCAAGTGGACAGCAGAATCAAGCCTTTACAAGAGGCTATGGCCCGAGATCAATCCATCTTCTATTTTCCCACTGTGGTGGGAATGGACACGGAAATCGGTCTCTGGTAATGCCATGTCCATCCTCCCTTCCTTCCAAACACAGCAAAGAATCCATGATGATTACCCAGCCTGGCTGCCCATCGTCTGTTGAGTTGTGGGGAGCCACGGAACAGCAGAGCCGGCTCTTGACTGTGTCCTGATTTTGTGTCTGAGGAGCTCTGTTAGGAGGGTTTTTAATCTCCAAGCACTAAGAGTAACCTAGTCTGTCGTGGCCTTGCTTCTTGGCACTGACTTATGTCTGAACAACCTGAAATATAGTCAGAGCAAATTTTGATTAAGCCAAGAATCAGCCATCATGTAATTACAACATACTACCACTCCTGCCAGAACAAATACTACACATGGCTGGCTCTTCCTCAAAAGGTATTTCCTGGTCTTGTGTTATTACTGTGCTCCTTTAAGCCAGGTAACATCCAGTGTCCCTTGTTTCCTCTTAATTTATACGGCAGGACAAGAAATCTTAACATCCTGGTTTTGTATTAGATTGCAACCTTGCTAGATAAGGATCATGACTTGGCATGGTTCTAGTCACACTTTACTGTATACTAACAGCCCCAGATGGGAATGCAGTGGATAAGTTAGTCGTAACACAAGACAGTCTTGTGGTACCTAAAAGACTAACAGGCTTATTGTGGCATCATCTTTTGTCCACATCATCCAGTGTACAAAGGCTGACAAGTCTCTTCACAGGTAGTCAATGTATCCCTAAATATGCTTATACTTGAGTAAGCCCAAATGGATTTAAATAGGGCTTATTTCTTAGCATACACATGGGAACATAGCAGGCTCGAAAGGTTATGAAATGCAATAGCTAGTCTGTGATATTTCTACACAAAGCTCAAACATACATGGGGGACTAGCTGAATTCTACAAAGTACCAAAGTTGTGAACATGGATCTCCTTTTCTGGATTGCAGATTACCTCATACATGACTGGCATAAAGATAATGCAATCAAACACTAGTCTTTATACTGAAGCCCTATTAATCTGACTTTCTTCTCTTGCTTAGAATCTCCAGCCTTATTGTTTCTACTGTAGGACTGATAACCTTAACTCCCCTCCTCCTTTAATTAGCTCTGATAAAGCAGCTAGTAAAGAATAGGAGAAGCCTTGAGAAATGTCTTATGTCCAAACCTCTTATCCTTTGTTCCAAACTCCCTGATTGAGTTTATCCCATTTTAATCTTTTAAACAATTAGCAGATCATTAGCGATTTTACTGCCCTCAGGAACTTTTTTCAGTTTGTTGATTTTTAACTTCGATCAGTGCAGGCCATTCTATAGCCCACGTCTATCTAATCACCTTGCAATATCTTGTTAAACATGCTTATACCTGAGCAGGTCCCACTGAATTCAAATAGGGCTTACTTTCTGATAAATAGAGTGAGGACTGATAACTAAATGAGCACAAGTTCTTGTGTAGTACAATGGAGAATAGTTGATGTGGAGGCCAAATGCTAGAGTACAAAAGATTTGTGAGTTGTAGTGGGAACAAGGGCAGTTTCTGCTGCAGGATTCCGCCTCCCTTGGCAGACACAGGATGTTCCAGTAACAACAGTCTCCCCTGGCTAGGTTAGCACTGTTACTACATTGGCATTTACTAACATTATAATGATATTCAGCACATGGCGGCTACTGTGAATGAAACATTCTGCTTGGTGTAGAACCAAAAAATGTATCATGGACAAGTATTGAACTCAGACTAGGGCTTTCTGTTATGGAATACCCAGACAAACCATGAAACTCACTGGGTGGTCTTGGAGAAATCTTTGTTTCCCTGAGCCTAGGTTATTTTACAGGACTGTGGTAAGGATAGCTCGATGTATGCTACCCTGGGGAAGGGCAGGATACAAGTGTGGTAATGAAATAAACAAAATAACACTTGTGTAATAACATGTTGTAGAACTCATAGTTCATCTCCATACTTCAATCCAAGCACCACAAACAGGAACTAATTTTTTATTGACAAATTATGTTTTGAATGTCCAGTATACATTTACGCTCCTTCAATGGACAAGCAAATGACAATCAAATATTGTACAAAGTTCTGCCATTTTTGATTCATTTCCACAGTCAAGAGAGTTTGTGCTTACAACATGCAAGATCTATCGTGCACCAAAGACAGTTAGCTACAGTAGCCTGTAGACTAGATGCTTCATACTGCACGATGAAGTGCTTCATTAAATGTACATGAGTAGAATGAGATCAGATCATTAGACTGTTGGACAATCGGCAGTCTTTTCCTTTTTCCATACAAGTTCTCTGTGCAGGGCACAAATAGAGCCATGGTGCAAAGTATTAATGGGGACAGGCTGTTAACTCAGTAGCAGAATATCTGCTTTGCGTGCAGAAGGTCCCAGGTTCAATGTCCAGCATCTCCAGTTAAAAGGATCCAAAAGGAGGTGATGTGGAAGACCTCTACTCAAGATACTGGACAGGCACTACCAGGTCCCAGGTTCAATGTCCAGCATCTCCAGTTAAAAGGATCCAAAAGGAGGTGATGTGGAAGACCTCTACTCAAGATACTGGACAGGCACTACCAGTCAGAGTAGACAATATTGACCTTGACAAGACCAATGGCTGGACTAAGTATAAGGCAGCATCATGATTTCAAAGCACATCTTGCCCTACTTCCTGGGCCAGCATGGTGTAGTGGTTAAGAGCAGCAGACTCCAATCTGGAGAACCAAGTTTGATTCCCCACTATGGCTCATGAAGCCTGCTGCGTGACATTGGGCAAGTCACAGTTTTCTCAGAACTCAGCCCCACCTACCTCACAAGGTAACTGCTGTGGGGAAGGGAAGTGAATTGTAAGCTGCTTTGAGATTCCTTAGGGTAGAGAATTGCAGGTTATAAAAAACAACTCTTCTTCTTGTCTTGCAGAAACATCCAGTTCCAGTTAATCCTTGCTTAATGCACTGATGATACAATCATTTAGTAAAAGGAAGACAATGCCCATTTGGTGATACTCCACAAACACCATTTCAAATGAAGTTCTTCTTGATAGCCCAAGAAGCCTTGTAAACATATACATTGCCTATAAAATTCACATCTGCATAATGATTAGGATTCACAGATTAACAAAAAAAAATCACATTTTTCTAGTCAAATCATCAAGCTACTTCTGCGTATTCAGAAGAGTACAGTACAGAATATGTTCACCCTTAAAACAAGCAGGCTGCTTTTCCAAGTGGGGGTATCAATTATCCTATGTGGTTGATCCAGCAAGGGGCCAATTTTGTGCAGTATATATTCTAAAGCTGCAAAAACACATGAAGAAGACATCAGATAGTAGACAGGTATTTGGGGTTCATGAAATTTTAATTCATCCTCACAAGCATTTTCCAGGTGATTGGGTAATACACTCCACAAAACAAGCTTTGCCATGTCCCAGAGTCACACTAATCCAGGGCTGATCTTAGCTTTTGCTGTGCCCAGATTAAGTCCTCTTGACATTTAATTCTAAAAAAATATTGCTTGAGCAATTTAACTTTTTAATTTATTAACCTCCACAACTTCAGCAAAAGGGAAAAAAAGTTAACTGGGCCACATACTATGGGGAATTAAGAAGGCCCCCAATAGGGCTGAAACGCATCAGGTCATTTGCACTGGCCCCTTGTGTTCAGGCCACTTGAACTTTTCTATGAGGCTTTCATTGGGCCCTTATTTGTTTTTAACTACCTTTCCAATAAATACATGTATTTTTGTATACATTTTAACTAGGTTTTTAATACCGGCCCTTACTCCTTGTCAGCAAGTTTAGGATTGCAGCCCCAATCATATAGCAAACAAAGAACAGAAAAACTGACTTTCAAAGGCAATCTCAATATTTATTGTAAAAATTTGACCAAGCAAAATAATGAACTTCTCAACACACAATGCCCCTATACCGAACAGGCTAATTTATACAGTTAAGAGCTTCATGAAACCCCCTAACCACCAAAAATATTTAATATTAAAATCAAACTTGGAGTGAGTGTCTGATGCTAGTTCAGTATCTAGTAGCAAGAGCAGAGAACGTCTGAAACCGAAGTGCTTTTTTCATGGAAGACATGAATTCTCATCATTTATCTCAGGATGTCCATATTCAACTACCCTGACATCAGATATGCTGCTCAGGATTTTGGTTTCAGCTGTTATTGCCTACCCTTTTACAAAACATTCACCAATTTTGAGCAACACTTAAAAAAAAGTAGCATGATTGAAGTCACTAGAATCGAGGCACATGAGTTTTCTTGATGAAAGAAGAGACCCCAAAAGTCTTATATAGTCCGGGAGCAGAAGCTAAGAAACTGGCAACACCTGAAAAGAGAAAAAGATACAGAAGCAGACAAGAAAGTCAATGGAAGGGGAAAGTATAATAAAACCAAATTGTACAGAGATCCCACTACAACAGCTAGAACAGTGTTCTGGTAGTTAAGTTACTGTGTTCCTCAAGAGTGCTTTTTTATTTTTGTCCTCGATCATGAAGCCATAGTTGTCTTAAAAGAGCTGGGTGTTCTAAGGTGAAAGATTCTTGGAGAAGGGAAGACAGAAGTCAAGAGATACAGGTCTGAGGACAATTTAGGGATACAGGACACCGCAGCAAGTCCACAGCCAAGACAAATCTGAAAGGGTGGAGGGGGCTCAGCTACAACTTACTGAGACAAATTCAAGATGGATAGCCATGTCAGTTTGTCTGCAGCAGTAGAAAAGAGTAAGAGTCCAGTAGTACCTTAAAGACTAACAAAATTTGTGGTAAGGTATGAGCTTTTGTGAGTCTCTGCTCACTTCTTCAGATACAGCTAGAATGTGAGTCCATCTGTCCTATATATCCTTAACAGTTGTTAATGAAGTAGGCCCAGACTGGTGCTAAAGGAGGTACCCCGTAAATGCCAACATCTGGGTGGCCTAGTATATTGTATTTATCTTCATTTCAACTCTTGCCTTCCAGTTTAATCTCTTTGGTTTTGTGGCGGAAAGGGGCTGTTAAATCACAGCTGACTTATGGCGACCCCACAGGGATTTCAAGGAAAGACATTCAGAAGTGGTTCACCACTGCCTGTGTCTGTGTAATGAACCTGGACTTCCTGGGTGATCTTCCATCAAAATACTGTCTGGGGCCAACACTGCTTAGCTTCCGAGATCCGGCTAGCCTGGGCCATCAGGATCAAGGCCCCTTTGGTTTTTACTATTTGAGAAACTGCCTTTTTTCTGTCTGGTTAGAAGATATAAAGATGGCCCCATAGCCAGAAGTTTTGTGGGTAGTGGGTCTGAAGGTGCATTAGAAAGGCTAGTGTGTCAATGCAAAAAAAGAAGCAAAAAAAGAAAAGCATGCATTTAAAATATGGACTTTCTTAAGATGAATAAATTAAAACATATGTTGGCATTTACAAAGTCTACACCGAAGCAGGCAATGGCAAGCCACCTTAGAACGACCAGTGGCTACTTACCGTGAGGGGTCCTTCTCCTCTGAGGATTGGAGGACATCTTGTGGGTGATTCCCACCTATCACATGGGAGGCAGGAACCAATGATTTTCTTCCTGTATCCTGTGGTGGGAGTCACCCTCACCTCAGTTCGGTAACTCCGAAAGCTAAAGAAACTTGACTAGAAACAGTTAACAGCATGAACAGTAAATACGAATAGAAAACAGAAAGAATAGGAACTCTATATATGAGAAAAAACATGCGATACCGTGAGGACAATCGCTTTAACATAGGAAGGAATGCATTCCGCTCTCTTTCTCTCTCCTTCGCTTCTTAATTCTTGCCGGTATATGACGATCCCGGGAGGGCCAAGATGTCCTCCAATCCTCAGAGGAGAAGGACCCCTCACGGTAAGTAACCACTGGTCGTTCTCCCTCTGAGGTGGAGGCCATCTTGTGGGACCTCCCAGAGCAGTGGTCCTAATCTTTGGGTGGGGGATCGTCATTTTCATTCAAGATGGTCTGTAGAATGCGACGACCAAAGGCGGCATCCGCAGAGGCGTAGGTATTAATTTTATAGTGTCTTATGAAGGTGGACAAGGAAGACCATGTGGCCGCTTTACACACTTCGTCCACCGTAGCATGATTAGAGAAGGCTGCATTTGTGGCCACGCTGCGTACCGAATGGGCAGTGATTCCATCTGGTGCCTTTATATGCATGACGTTATAAGCTTCTACGATGCACGCTCGAACAGTGCGACTGATAGCGGGAGTGGACATCTTCTTGCCTGTATGAGGGGACGAGATGTTGATGAATAGTGCTTCCGTCTTCCTTATGGAGGCCGTCCTCCGAATAAAGCACTTCAGGGATCTCCTTACGTCCAGTGTGTGCCATGTTTTTTCTGTTGGATGAGAAGGACTTGGTGCAAATGAGGGGAGACAGATTTCTTGCGACCTGTGGAACTTAGAGTTTATTTTCGGAGAAAATGATGGATCCGTGCGAAGGACTACCGTGTCCTTATGGAAAACACAGAGATCAGATCGAATGGAGAGCGCTCCCAACTCCGAGACTCTTCTGGCCGAAGTGATGGCAACCAGGAAGAGTGTCTTCATCCTTAAAAATTTCAACAAAATACTCCGTACGGGTTCAAATGGAGGTTTGGTCAGTGCTGTAAGGACTAGGTTAAGTTTCCATGTAGGGAACCTGTGGCAGACTGGGGAATCAGCATGGGCAGCCCCTTTCAGGAAACGTCGTACGTGAATGTGTTGTGAAACAGTCTGTCCTCTATACAATGGGAGTACTGTCGCCAGGGCCGCTACCTGTCTCCGTTGAGTAGATGCCTTAAGACCGGACGATCTTCCGTCTTGAAGAAATGCTAAGACTGAACGTAGTTTCGGATGGAGAGGATCAATCTTTTTTCGGTTTGACCACCGGACAAAAGCTTTCCACGTCATGTTATATATCCTAGTTGTGGATGTTTTCCTGGATCCCAGTATGGTATTGACGACGGACTCCTCGTAGCCTAGCCAGATGAATCTCTGCCTTTCAACCTCCAGGCGGTCAAATGGAACCATCCCGGGTCGGGATGTCTGAGTGGTCCTTGAATGAGCATGTCTTCCCATACTGGCAGTCGAAGTGGAGGGAGTGTTGCTAACTCCTGCAGGGATGTAAACCATGGCCGACGAGGCCAATAGGGGGCCACCACAATGACTTCTGCTTCCAGGAATCGAATTCTTCATAGGAGTTTGGGAAGAACCGGTAATGGAGGAAAAGCGTATAGCAGTTCCTGAGGCCAGGGGGCCAGAAGAGCATCTATCTGCTCCACTGAGTGATGGAAGTATCTGGTGTAGAATCTGTGTAGCTGAGCATTGGAAGGAGATGCGAAGAGGTCCACTGTCGGTTTCCCCAACTTTGAGGTGATCAGCTGAAACATCATCGGATTTAGGGACCATTCCCCTTCCTGGATCGTCTGGCGACTCAACCAGTCGGCCTGAGTGTTGTCTGAACCATGTATGTGAGCTGCATTCAGGGAGGACAAGTGGACTTCTGCCCAGAGAAGAAGGAGGCGTGCTTCCCGGGCCAATGATGGCGATCTCATGCCGCCCTGCTTGCTCAGGTAAGCTTTGGCGGAGACATTGTCCGTCCTTACTAAGACATTCTTTGCTTGTATCTGAGGCGAAAAGTGTAGGAGCGCTAGGCGAATGGCCCAAAGCTCCAGCAAGTTGATGGGAAGTTTGGACTCCTCTTCTGTCCATTTTCCCTGGACTGGTTGATGCAGTAATGTCGCTCCCCAACCTGATAAACTGGCGTCCGTGAATATCTGTAATGGATTTAGGATCCAGTAGGATTTGCCTTGTGATAAATTGTGTGGGTTGGACCACCAACGAAGACTTGATTTGACCTGTAATGGGACCTTCAGGGATACCTCGATCTTCTGTGTAATATGATTTTGAAAAGGACGAAGGAATGTTTGCAGTGGCCTGGAGTGGAAACGTCCCCACTGTATGGCGTCGAAGGTCGAGACCATCATTCCCATCAGTTTGGTTAAGATGGAGAGTGATGACGTGCAAGCCTTGATAATCTGCATTGTTAGTGATTTGATTTTCTGCGCCTTGGGTGCCGGGAGAAACAGTTTGGAGACTTGAGTATCTATTAGTACTCCCAGGTGCTCTAGTCTTTGAGACGGAAGAAGATGACTCTTTTGTTTGTTTATTAGGAAGCCGAATCCTTCCAGGTGCCGAATAATTTGGTCTGTGTCTCTCAGCGATTGATTTTTTGAAGAAGATCGGATCAGCAGATCGTCGAGATATGGATGAATGTGTAGACCCATCTGGCGGAGTATAGCGACTGGATGAACCAGAACCTTGGTAAATACTCGTGGCGCTGTAGACAGACCGAACGGAAGGGCCTTGAACTGTAGATGAGTCTCCCCTATGCAGAAACGTAGAAACAGTCTGAGAGGGGGGTAGATGGGGACATGGAGGTAAGCCTCTGTGAGGTCTATTGATGTTAAAAATTCTCCGGGCTGAAGCGACTCGGCAATGGATCGCAGAGTTTCCATGCGAAAGTGCTTTACTTTGACATATTTGTTCAAGAATTTTAAATCGAGGATTGCCCTCCAATCCCCATTCTTTTTTGGGACTGTGAAGAAAAGGGAGTACACTCCCTTCCGTAGTTCCTCCAGGGGTACCGGTTCCACCGCCCTGATTTTCAGTAGGTGATCTATGGCGGCCAGAGTACGGGCCTTTTTTACAGGATTTTTGTGAATTGGGGAGGATAGGAAACGTGGGTGGGGAGGGCTTTTGAATTCTATTTTGTATCCTGAATCGATGACATCTCTGGTCCAAAGGTCTGGTTGGGAGATCAACCATTGTTGCTTGAAGTGAAGCAGTCGTCCCCCCACTGGAAGGTCGGCGTAGTCACGCCGTGGAGGGCTTAGAGTCGCCGCCCTTGTCAGATCTGTTCCCGAAGGGCTTTCCAAATCTATTGGTGAAACCACCTCTGCGAAAGGAAGTCCTATTGGGATTCCATGCGGGGCGCCTATTGTCCGGGCGGGATCTGTAGTTTGAGTTGGGGGGTCGAAAGGAGAATGACGTGTTAGGCCTCTTGTCTCCAGCTCGGACCGTCCTAGGGAGTTTTCTTTTTATCTCTAGTTTCCACTAGAATCTTTTCCAGTGGCTCCCCAAATAGTTTGTCCCCTTGGAAGGGATAACCTGAAACCATGGCCTTTGATTGATAGCCTGCTGGCCAAGCCCTCAGCCACAGGGTACGGCGCGCGGCCGCGGCCGTAGACATAGCCCTAGCGGAAAAGACCATGGAATCCAATGAGGCGTCGGCACAAAAAGAGATTGCCTTGAGCAGCCTATTGGCTCCGTCCAGTAAGCCGCGGTTGCCCTCGGGCAGCATCTGAATCAGTCTGCGTATCCAAACTATGGATGCTCTCGACACTGTGGATGCAGCAGAAGAAGCTCTTATGGCCATAGCATTGGCCTCATGAGCTTTTCTTAGAGCAAATTCAGCCCTCTTGTCCAGGTTGTCTTTGAGCGATCCGTGTCCATCTCCAGAGATTACTCCAGAAGATTGGAGGGCTGCTACAGGTGCATCAACTACTGGTACCTGTAACAAGTCCAAGGTAGATGAGTGCATGGAATACAGTCTCTTAGTTAGACCTGGGAATGGTTTGGAGGTGAGAGGACTTTCCCACTCTGCCTTAACCTTCCTAATATAGAAACCAGGAAAGGGGAAGGCAATTTCTGAGGGTTCCACTGGGGGAAAGAACTCATCAAAAATGTCTGAATTTCCCCCCACTTCCTGTGGCACAGTAGGGGATTTGGTTGCTTTTTGATTGCTCTGGACTTGTAAGGCTGCCAGAGTCTTGAATAGGAGATAATTAAGGTCCTCAGGTTTAAAGAACCTGAATGCCTGATCCTTAGTTGGGGTTGTTGGTGTAGGTTCCCCTTCATCCTCGTTGGAGGAGAACTCCCCTTCCTCCCTCTCACTGGAGGAGTGAGACATGGCATCGTCTTCAGAGTATGGGGCCTCCAGATTATGTCTGCCCTTTTCTCCCTTAGAGGACCATTTGCCTTGAGACCTATTATGAGTTGTGGCTGGGGGGGAAGGAGAGCAGGATCTGGAACTTCGCCCCCCCCTCGAACAAAAATCAATTATCTCCGCCCTCATGGCCCTACGGAAAAAGGCCATGGCCTCTGGGGAGAAGGGGGAGGGACCCTCATGGGCGTCATCCCCCTGGGTACCTGTGAAGGCGCAGTCCTCCTGTCGTTCCCTCTCTCCTCCGGCAGCGAAACTCTCCTGGATTTTGCGGATCTGGGCTTCCCCCGATCGGCTGTCAGCCCGGGGGTTATTAATAAGCGGGGGGGGGGGCAAACAGAGCCATCCCTGATATGTGCGCCACGGCCGGGATCATCCAAAATGGCCGCCGCCGCTTTTGCCGCGCTCTCCTGAGCCGCGGACTGGGACGTCTTGGCGCGTTTCTTCCCGCCGCTGCCGCTACCGTGCTGTTCGTCAGCAGGCGGCCTCTTCTTCGTGCCGGCAGCCTGTGCGCTGCTGGACGCCGCCGCTGACTGCATCGTGCTCCATCGAGCTGTTTGTGCCCTGAGGCGACAGCAGACGTTCTGGGGGGGGGGGGTTAAGCGCCCGTTCCCCGGCGGCACGGCAGACGGAAGGTAGAAGGAGAGCGAGAGGGAAGAATCTTTTTTTTTTTTTTAATAAGAGAGAGATCAGAGTGAAACAGTAAATTGAAGTTTGAAGAGAGTTGAAGAGAGTTGAAGGTATCAAAGAAATAGGAACTAGGCAGAGCCAAATTTCCAAGCTGCGCTCCCTTTGAGGCAGGAAATGAACTGAGGTGAGGGTGACTCCCACCACAGGATACAGGAAGAAAATCATTGGTTCCTGCCTCCCATGTGATAGCTGGGAATCACCCACAAGATGGCCTCCACCTCAGAGGGAGAATGTCTCTTCCCTTGAAAACCCCACAGGGTCATCATAAGTCAACTGCAACTTGATGGCAAAGAAAAAATTGTGGATGGGGGAAAAGGAAAGGTCAGAGAAAAAAAGGAAAGGTCAGAGAATGCAGCATGGTAGCAAGCTCAAGTGTGTTTCAGAACTACAGCCTGTGTCAGCCCCGACCTGCTTCCTTATGGTTGCAGTATCTAGATTTTATAGGAATTTTTAAAACCTACTTTATTGTAGTAAGTTACATGCTCTTTATAAAGCTACTGGATATGCTAGATGTGCTCAACTTTACTTGCTGGTGATGCTCGTGCTCCATATGACCCATTCCTGGCTTCCTAATCAATTCACAGCCAACAGTTCTAGCACCATCTATTGAACTGGCATATCCTGGCAGATCTTTAAACACAACTTGTAAGAGCAAACATGTGAAAAGAACTACAAAACATTTGAAAAGAACTACAAAACTTAAAAACATGTGAAAAGAACTACAAAACTGATGCAGAAGAGAAAAGATGGAAACCATGCAACTATTCAGTACAGCAGTGTGCAGTTTCCATGCAACAATGACAGCCATAACTAGATATCATTACATATCCATTAGTCAGGCAAGCAGCTTGTATGCTGTGTCTGGAGATGGCTTTAACCATGATGACGCATACAAATTACCAGTTGTAATACATACAAGCATGGACATCAGCATATGCGATCTGTCATCACAGAGGAATGATCAAATGAAAACATTTACAAACCTGCAAAGAGGTGTCAAAGATTATCATGTGATCCTATATAGCAGGTCCTGGCAAACAGTTTCTGTTGCAGAAAGAAATGGAATGGAAACATTGCCAGCTATTTCAAGTATAAACTTGCATGTGAAGGCTCTATGTAAAGACCCTTAGATGTGAAATCCTGTCAAGAAAACACACACAGAGTGCCTGCACCTCCAACACCGATTGAAATTTATCTTGTGGTGGAGGAAATCTCGTACTTATCTAGACACTATTAACCTCCAACTACTGGCACACTGTCACACCGTACAGTCAAAATATGCTTATGTCATTAACATGATTTGAGATTGAACCTGCAATTGCCATGGTAACAGAAGCAAGAACATAAAAGATGATCAGCATTATTTGTTTTAATTCCCAAGGATGGCCCCACCATGCAGATCAAAAAATCCACACAACACAACCACCCAGGTAAATACTTCTGCAAACCTAAACACTTAAAAGGGGGTGGTGATTAACTTCCCTAACACTAACGTCTGCACATGCTTATAGGAACCCAAAATGGTATCCAACATAAGATGGAGACATAGATGGAACCAGAAGAGTCTATGGGGGTGGGGAAAGCGGCAGAGTAAACAAGGGGACTATGAGGAAAAACAAAATTGTGGGAGTATGAGTGGTGGTGGGGAGAAGAAATATAGGGGATGACAGACAGACAGATGGGAGAGAGGGCAGCAAACAGAGCTGGAAGATGAGCAGTAGGAAAGGACATGAGATTTTTCCCACCTGTGAATCTTCACAGGTCCTCAGTTGGTAATACCTTATTATGAAAAGCAGTCTTTTTTTAAATTACATGGACAGATTCCTTACAAGTACCTAAAATACACTTCTACACAACATTTCATTAAATAGAAAAGTTAGATTTTTGCAGATTTTGAATTTCATCTATGTACCTCTCATTTACATGCTTATTTACCTCTGCCCGTTTTTTCTTCCAGATTTAGTTTTTCGCCACTGGACAATCAATACCGCAGTTTGTGAAGTGAATCCAGGTAGTGAAGGGTAGCTCCCAGAGACCAGCCAGCTTCAACATTGTTGATTTTTCGGGCAAGCTGCAATGTAAAGTAGACGAGAATGCTGGAAATGCAGATGCTCCTCATGCATGTTTCAGACTTATGTGTCTTATCACTTGATTTCTCTGTATTTCATGACTGTGTGTGAAAGGACTCCATCATAAAACTGTATGAAGTGATATGGGAGTATGATCTGTGGTGCTGAATACATGGCTTATTTACACATGCAAGGCAGTCATTACTTGATTTTGCAGTAATCATGTGATGTATGAACTAGCCTGCTATGCAACATAAACCAGGGTTGTTTTGGGGGTTTTGTTTTGCCTTCCTCAGACTCTCAGCTTTCATAATGGGAAATAAAAGCATTTAGTCCTTGCAAAATATTACACAACATGGGCATAGCCCAATGAGAATTTATAAACCAAAACAGCTTGGGATGAAGGGTCAGAATAAATCTGCTAGTTTTCATTATTTGCCAAAAATTACTTGGATTTTAATTTCAGAGATACATGGGCATACATGTGTGGAACGATGTACCTTTAGGCATTATTCTCTACTACCTGTCCCTCCTCAAGGTTCCTTGTCTGTCTCTGCCACTGTCCATAACCAGAGACCTCCCCATCTCTGCCCTTGTCACAAGATGCCAATACACAGGGAACTCAGAGAGGGTCAGCTTTGTAGAATCTTCAGGATTTAAATGCATTCTGTTGCACTTTCTTGGTGCAGAACCTTGATGCTTGTTTTCACACTGAGTACATCAATAAAGAGCAACTACCTTAACAACATAGCTCTTTGGAAAGCCCAGTTCTTGCAACAGCAAACTGACATAGGTGAGATCCATACAGAGGAACGGATGCTCTCCTTGGTGTGCTTCCATATTGCCACATGCTTCAGGAGAACAAAAAAGGAGACAAGTATTATCAGAAATTGAAAACATTACATCTCAACGACTACCGCTAGACCCAGCAGTACTGCTGCTCAATTTGGAAGAGGGAACTGAAGCGGAGATTGAAATAAACAAATTAACTGCCACTCTTCTAGCAACTGCCAGATTGACTATTGCAGCTTCCTGGAAGGCACCTATGGCACCTAGCACATCAGATGGGAAAAACAAATGCTGGGATCATTTCATCATGGACAAAATAGCGGACATAGTTGAAGATCAAATGTCTACATCTTCAAAAAGACATTAATCTTTTGTCAACAGATGGTTCCCCTTTGTTACATATATGGCAGAACACAATGAGATACCATCCAATCATAATTATATTAAGTGGCTTCATTTTTAAATACCTCTGATTACATTTAAACACTGCAAAATACCCTTAAATGTTACTGACCTCATTAAATAAATAATTATCTTAAGCATATTTCAAGGTATAACGGTAATAGCATATTTACAGAGCACCACTAGGCAAAAAACAAAACAAAGGCTAAGCAGACAAATAAATAATATGAACAATAGTTACTGGTTTATCAACTGTTAAATATATATAGTATTTCTTATTTAAAAAGAAAAATTATTATGTATTTTGTTGGAAATATTTTAGCTTGCAATAAAAAATTTTACTCTAAAAAAAAAAAACGAACAAGGAAGGAAAAAAACAAACTGCAGATTATGTACTTAAACATACTAGTGTCTTGGGACATTTTACTTCCTCCTTGGCAGGCAGAAGCCCCTCCACTGTACTAAAACTTTGCCAACAACCTGCCGAGCCCATCTGAGAAAAATAAAGAAGTAGGAAAGAAGAAGGACCTACCATTCTTTGCAGCAGTTTCATAGTCATTAATAGCCAGAGTCCCATCTTCTTTATCTAGAAAGAAAAAGGCTATGCTGATTTGGAGGTGGAGAAGGGTGATGGCATAACAGTCTGCAGTTATATTACATGTTGATTCAAGTAGTATTTACAGGATATCAGAATTCTTCAGTGTACTTCTTATTAAGGCATTTAACTCTGTGACTGGGATGTACCGCTACAGACTGCAGGTGAGGGAATCACATGGTTAAGTGTCTTTCTGTACAAAAGATTCCCTGCATAGAGAAAATTAGCTTATCAGGAACAAGATGAGGCGACCCCTCCTTCCTAATATTTGTTCTCTTACTCAGAGGGAATATTTTTAATTGAAGTGTATTCTATCACATGAGCCTCTGCCAGCAGTTTGAAGAGGTATAGCCTACACAGGTTTACTGCTTCAGTGATGAAGTGTGTGTGCACACAAAAGCTTACACCTTGAATTAAACTTTGTTGGTCTTAAAGGTGCCACTGGACTCAAACTTTGTTCCGCTGCTTCAGACCCAACATGGCTACCCACCTGAATCTGCTTCAGTGAAAGTGTGGTGTAGTGATTTGAATGCTTGATTAGTGTATTTGAAAGACCTGAGTTCAAATCCTCACTTTAGCTCAAAGCCCAAGGATAATCTTGGACTAGTTATTCCCACTCAGCCTAAGCTACCTCACAGGACTGTTGTGAAGGTAAAAGAAGGAAACACATACATCACTGAGTTTCCTAGAGGAAGAGCAAGATAAGAATGTACAGACCAGTTCAGTTAGAATCAGCCCCTTTTCAAGGGCAGACACGGTTAATGAAGTTAATCATAACAGATCTTGGGGTGTTCTTCTGGCAATATTTCTTGCTGCTGCAGTGATGACCATTTTATGGCAAATCTTACTGAAGTTATACTGTGGTAAAAGAGCTTGGTAAAACAGATAGTAATAGCAGTCCTTCAGGAAAAAGAAAATAAAACTTGCCCATGTGGCAGATTGCCTCTCTCTCATGCCTAGACACTGTAGCATACCATCAAGATATCACTAGGAAAGACAAGCACTCTGCCCCACACTCACCACAAGTAGCAAATTCTGTTGTTTGCGTTGCTCACATTAGTTTTGTGTCTCCCTCTTTTAGCCACAGGGACCAGTAGAAGAATGGGGTGGGGGAAGGGGGAGGAACTGCGCAAGGATGAAAGAATCCAGCACCCTTCCAACTGTGGGCCTATGAAGTACTTACTTATCTAGAAATACGCTGGTGCTTCAAAGGATGACAGAGAATGAAGCATCAGTGTTTGGTGTCTCAAAGAAATGCTACAAATATACCACACTGTACTGTTAGCATTCAGTTTGACAGTGGAGAGAGACACTATTGTGTCTTGAGGACCAGAAGTGGGGTTTGAGGATTCTAATATGCTCTTTCACTGTAATATGAGGTGACAGGATGGTGATGAACTAGGAGGAGCAAAAATAAACTCCTTAGACAACAGTCTCCAGGCATGCACCAAAATAGCTGTCTTGCAGTAAGTTAGTGGAAGATCCAGGAAGCTTAGGAAATAAGTCTACAGAACTGACTTGTAAAGACAGAAGATCTGCAAGTCCAACACCCTGTACTGGAGGAAGGATGAGCCATACAAGAAACACTCTTAAGTAAGGCTGTGGTCACACACCACACTAAATATGATTTGCTCCCGCTGTAGTTTAAATCCGGAATTTTTTCTTTTGGGTTGGGATGATCACACATCCCTCCCTGAACCACAGCATTGCTGGATGAGGCCTGTAGGGGGGTTTGTTTTGGGTTGCTTCCTCCTGCCACTGCTGGCTGATGCTCCCCCCCTCCCCCTGGATTCCACACTCTGATCTCCTCTGGAGAAGGTGGGAGAGGCAGTGGCGACTGGGGGAGGCAAGGCAAGGGCCACCTACATGCCTGCACACGGCTGCCTTCCTCAGAACGCCGCATGGAGGAACTGGCTGGCTGGCTGGCCCCGTGCTCCGTTCCAGGCCCCGAGCCCTGCTGCCTGATGGAAAGTAGCGAGAAGCATGCTGTGGGGTGTGTGTGTGCTAGGCGGCGGCTGGTGGGGCTTGGGGCCCGGAGCGAGGAACCAAGACCACCAGGCGCTTGAGTGCTCATGCGCTCAAATGCAGAGGGGGAAAAAAATCATGGAAGAACGATCTGATGGCCCTAATCGCAATCATTGAAAGAGGGCTGTCCAGATTGGGGAAATCACAGATTTAAAGCACAAGAAGCAAGAAAATACTTGATTTTCCGGGGTTGGAAAACACACTAGGGACCCAGGAGCATTGCGGGAGTGAGCCCGCTTCAGTGCAGGAGGAGGATCGGCTGGTCTGAACAGCAAATTTAAATCTGCAAGGGAACAGCAGCAAATCCTGAACAAAAGGACCGTGTGACCGGACCCTGAGTTAGCTAGTGTCATCCTGGTAACAGTATACTTCTGGTGAAAAAGCAAGAACAACTAAAATGCACAGCTCCAGAGACATCTGGAAACGAAGATAAAATATCAAGTAAAAACATTCATTTCAGACAGCCATCTTGGCTGTTAACTTTAAATCATTTCCTAAAGTCTAGTAAATTCTACAACATTTTTCTTTTTAAAAGTCTAATCATGATTACTGAAACTCAAGTGCAGCTTTCTTTCAACCATCCTTATTTACCGTTAAAATCAAAAGCGACTTTACCTATTAAACCATGATCTGTAGCCAAGTCATAATAGTAGGCAAAAGCATAAAATTCTAAGTCCTTTACTTCAGGTATCTTATGAACCTTCTGGCGGAGTATTTTTGTTATTTCATCAACACAGGATTCATAGACAGGTTTTTCTAAAAGAAATTAAGAGTACCACCAGTAATACATCAGTGTGAGTAAATAAATTCAAGTATGTATGAAGCATTTGCTATGTGCAAATAAATTTAGACTACAATTCAACATGGAAATGTGTCCAATAATATTCAACAGGTTGCCATGAAATCCTAATCTGAATAAACTGCCCTTTCTAGAGTGCTGAGCATCAGGCATCTTCAGTCCAAAGCTAGTGAAAACTCTGGGAGCTCAGCAATTTCAAGTAGTAGGCCATTTGTATAAGCCTTATAAATCTAGCTGTAAACTTAGAGCAATCCAAGCATAAAGCAAACTATTCAAACAATTTGAAAACTGCTTTTTGAGTTTAGGAATAATCAAGTGATTACTACACATAATATACAGAGATCAGTACAATGCGATACCCAAACCAAACACAGCAGTGACAAAAAAGGCAATTCCAAATCCATGCACCACTCGCTCCCCAGCCATGTCAAGCAACATAAACACATATTTGGTTTAACACCAAGCATCATACCATGCAGTATTCACAGTTACTTTTTAATTACACCATCTGTTCAATGCTTTTTATTGAAAGACATGGCATAAGGGTCTAGGGTCCAGTTTGAAGGTGCAGGGGACAGAAACTTTGCCAAAGCTTGCCAGGCCATGTCAGTATCTGGATGCAAGACTGTCTGAAAATCCTATGTACACTGCATTGAGTTCCAAGGAAGAGAGGCGGGATATAAAGTGTAATAATCAAGAAATATGGTCTTTATAATCTTCATGACTAATTCATGGGAACATACAACTCTTCATTAAAAAAACCACGCCATATAAGAAATCAACTGAATTTAACATCTGTCTTTTTATTTATTTATTTGATTTTTAGGCTGCTCTCCCCACATTTGGGGGCTCAGAGCGGCTAACAAGACCTGGCGTACCAGGATTCATTCAACATTATAAACATATTTAAAACAATATAAAACATTTAGTTAAAAACCATTTAAAGTGGGGAAACCCCACCCCCAAACAGGGACGTTGTCACACAACGTCACTGGTGTGATGACATCACCAGAAACTGAAACTAAAAAAAGTAGAGTTTTTGCCCACAAACCAGAGTGATGTCCCACGCAACATCCCGTTTACCCCGGAACACCTCCCAAATCCCTCCACCGCAATGGCGAGGGGACCTGGCAATCCTACCATTGGGCAAATAGACTATATTTAACTATTAAAAATATTTCTATCCTGCTGGATCTCTTCAGACTGAAAGCAGCAAACAATGCAGCAATCATGTTGTGAGGAGAACACAGTTGAATTAACAAAAATAAAACCCAGGTAAAATTTAGAAGTGCTCAAGAGGCAGTGTGTGGTATAGTGGTTACAGGTTGGTTAGGCTGAGAATGTGAGACTGGCCCAAGGTCACCCAGCAAGTAGATCCTGATTCCCCCCTCTCTGCTTGCTGGGTGACCTTGGGTCAGTCACACATTCTCAGCCTAACCAACCTTGCAGAGTTATGCAGATAAAATGGAGGAGAGGAGGATTCTATAAGCTACCTTGAACCCCCATTAGGGAGAAGGGTGGCATATAAATTAAGTAAATAAACACACAGGAGTAAACAAGCACAGCCAAATCTGCTGAATCAATTTACCCTCCATCAAACGCACTCTGGAATAGGACTGCCTTACATGCCTTCCAAAATGCTGCAAGCGAAGGCATCCTCCTCACTCCAGGCGATCTAGGCTACCAATAAAAAGTGCTTTTGAAATCCATTCACGGACCTCCCAGCAACTCATCTAGCTTGGCTCTCAATGAACCAGAATGCTTCAAAACTTCATGGTATCATTCATTTACAAGTGGGATTTCAGCAATTCAGTAGGTATAAGAATTCTGGATGAAGCAATGAGCCCACTTATAAGTCTGATGAAATACTGTATCAATAGGAAATAGGGTTGCTACCACCACCACCCCACACCAGCTGCAGGGTGGCTTCCATTTCCTGCTGCCACTGCAGCAGCCACTGGGAGAAAAATAATTACCATAGCACTTCTGGAGATTCATAAATAGGTATGATACTACTTCTGGGTTTTCCTGGAAGTGATGTCATGAAACAGTTGATGGTGCCCCCCCCCCCCGGGTGTCCTTCCTTGGTCTCCTGTGGGTTGCCAGGCAACCCTAAGAAAAACTGTATGTTGTATTAAGGTACTACATAATAATAAGTACCTAGTGAATGCAGAATTTGCTACGAGTAGACCTGTGTGTGTTCTGTTAAAAAAAAATCTAAGCTCTGCCACAAGAAAAAGCTAGCCTGAGACGTATAAATCATGCAAGTCAAGCCTAGTATTAGTTTCTACAAGAAAGACAAGTGAGAACTACAGCAGGAGACTTGAGGCCTCATCCCCAGTGTCAACTATTTCCCATACACTTTCAAGCAACTCCTTACACCATAAAATCCAGAAATTTGCTTCTCAATGTTTCACCCCCCCAATTATGTACATTGCTGTATACACACAGTCTTCCTGACAATAGGAAAGAAAACTTTTGAGAAGTGTTTCATTTATGAAATCCCTCTCATTACCATTTTTAAATATTAACATATTTGGAAATATCAAAGGGAAACGAATAATACCAAATTAAGAGGCAACCAGGTTACTATACCTGCCTTCTGGCCTTTAATTTTGTACAGTATCTTGGCATGCTCCCATTCACCCTGAAAATCAGGTGATGAACAGGGACTTGTCAATTCTTCATCTTCCTTTACTGTAACAGGAATAAAGGCACTGAGACAAAAGCAAAGAAATCACATGGGAATCCTGCATCCCACTGCTACCGACTTATCCTAATAGGCCTAACATTTTCTCACACCAGCATCGTAGTACCATTACTTCCATTACACTTAAATAAAGGATGGACAATGTTCAATTTATAAGGATATGGACACAATGATCCAATATAACCTAGGGATGTAAGATTGCTGGAAGACCTCCTCCCCTTTTTTCAAGAAATAAAAATGACAGTTTAGGGATAATTGAAATTTATGGAATACTTATTTTTTATCAAGCCCAAGCTTTTTGCACTGATATAACATAAAAGGCATCATTTCTATCACAATTAGCATACAAATTATATTGTTTCTCCTATTAATGGAAACGTATAAATGCCTTCGTTTTCTAGAAGAAAAACTGCAAATATACCCAATTAAAGTTGCTTTAAGCAGCAGAGGTGGCCTTCCAATAGATTCCCTTATTTACTCAAATGAGATGTGCATGGAATAAGGTATTTTCAGCAACAGCACTTACATGCCCTACCAACAGATATTGTTTGTCAGTTCTTGTGTGTTTTGGCACCAAGTAAAGCGTTTGTGTAGTAGGGCTTGTTCTAGCTGTTTGTGTTTTGTTATTTTGACAATGATGATGCTTAAATTTTGCAGTGTAAACATTTGTTTTTTGACATTGTTATAAGCTGAGCTGGATGGCTGCTGATTAGTTTTAATTGATATTTGCTTGGTAGTTATATTTTATGATTTTAGGAGAGAATGCAATTCGTACATTTTATAAACAGAAACATTACAACAGTGTGAAAACACAAACTGTATTTGGGATGTATTCACTACTCCATGCCAAATTCCAGTATATCATGGGACACAAAAATATCTCATAAATATCTGTTTTGGTAGCCAAACTCACTAGGGATGGGCACAAACTGGGGAAATGGAGGATAATGAAGGTTTGTGGTTCATGGGGTCTCATGAACCACAAACCTTCCCGTTTAACAAACCAGCTCATGGTTCGTGATACAGTGCAGCTTCCACTTTCGGGTGACCTCACCGCTTGGATGTCACTCGCATGCCATGCGGCTTGCATTTAAATGCCTCCTGAGTTAATTCACTGAGTTGCACTGCTGTGGTGGAGCAGCTTTGAGATGGCATTTAAAGATCTCTCCCACCACACTTTAGGTATACTATGTAATAATTCGGATAGCCGAGGCAAGCCTGGTCTCATCAGATCTTGGAAGCTAAGCAGCACCAGCCCTGGCTAGTATTTGGATGGGACCTGTCCAAGGAGCGCCAGGGGTCGTGACTTGACAGCAAAAAAACAACAATAAAATAACTCACCAGTTCTGAACGATTTTACAGGTTATCATGAGTGAGGGGCTGTGTCTCTCCAGAGCATTAAGCAATGCTTCCCTGTATACTAGATTTCTGGAAGACCTCATGGGGCATTTCTCCCGCCCCCAATATGTTTACACTGTTGCTTTTTCTGAAGATGTTTTATACTCCAGGTACTTTTTATTTACAGAGAGAAAACTGTCAGTGGTAAAAGGCTGTACTACAGCAACACTGTTTACTAACATGCAGGTGACTTTTTTCCCTCCAAGGAAAAAAGTTCCTTTAAATGCATTATTTCAAAAAAGTATCACAGGACAGGACCTCCTTACCCCAGGTGGTTTTTATTTATTTATTTGATTTGTATACCGCCCTCCCCGCAGACAGGCTCAGGGCAGTTCCCAACAATCTCAGTGCAATATCATTAAAACAACTATTAAACAGCAATTAAAACAGTAAAACCATAAAATACATATTTCAGCATATGTTATATTTAGCTCTAACCTCAAACCCTCAGGCAAAGAAGTATTAGAAGCTCAGAAGAACAAAACAAAATTCCCACCAAAAAGATAAAGGTAGAACCCCCGAGACTTAAAAATACTTACAGGCTTGTCCCTGAACTCCTCCTAACACTGCCAGCCTTGCCGAACTTAACCCAAGGCCCAAGTAACTGGAGAAGCAGGAAAAAGGAAAATCAAAAATAATATTCTGATGGTGACGCAATACATTTTTATTGAACCTGGAAGCTACTTCTACCTAGAGATTTTAAATTTATGGAAATTTTGATGCCATGAAAAAGGTCCCCCCCCCAAAAAAAAACAATACCCCCCCAGAGACATTAAAAACTAATGCTGGTTGCCCATGAAGTATGAATCAATTTATGTGGGTTAATCAGAATTACAGTGCAATCCTAAACAAAACCAAGTTTGGGTCCAGTCAGTGGCACTTTTCGTGTGCATGCACACTTCTTACACCCAGAATTAAACTCTGTTGACCTTAAAGGTGCCACTAGACTCCTGTTGCTTCAGACCAACATGGCTACCCACCTGAATCTATCCTAAACAGAACAACAAAGTTTGAGTCCAACTTTGTTCTACTGCTTCAGACCAAAACAGCTGCCTGCCTGGACCTATCCTAAACTAAACAGAGTTACTCTTCTAAGCCCACCGAGTTCAAAAAGTATTTAACTCTGCTTAGGATGGCATTGTTAATTTCCTCCCAAGTAACTAGGACATTAAACCACTTACTCACTTGCATTTGTACATCATGTGTAACTAGAGATACTGCAGTTCTATGTGCAAGATGGGAGGGAGGAGTGAGATGCACACACAAGCCTAGAAACAAGTCAGATTCATGCACATTTTCCCTCAGCCACAGTTAAGCAAGGCATCTGAATGCATCAGCTGGGGGCTAGACAGCCACCAGGATCTCAGCTACTATTTAGGAGAAGGTGCACTCATTCTCTAGCCACCACTGTTTTTTTCTCTCCTGCTTCTTTTAGACCGTGTTTTCGAACCAATGGTTCTTACTTTGGTATCACACATCCTCTTAAAGCTTTGATTTATTCCAAACGTCACCCAAATATTTGCTTCACCAGCATAAACTATCCAAGCAAACAAAAGCTACGAAAAACAGTTAATCCTGAATGTGGGCAATTTTCTCCACACCCATGCTGGATTACACTGATACAGAATATTCCCAGACTTGGCTATCATTGTTAAAAGTGTCGTTGTTTTCTAATTTGAGATAAATTCCTTTCCACAACTAACCTGTGAGAATACAGTTTGTACATATGGTTAAATATCTTAAATGAAATGATGTCACTTGAAGATGGCTCCTCCAGAGTTGTCTGTAAAGAAAAATAGAACACTGGGTAGAATCCTTGGAAAAAGAAAGACAAACCAAACAACCAAGAAGACCAAAATGAAGGTTTACAGGTTGTTGGCACTGTTCAAGCACTGTACTCTGCATTTTAGACATGTTCTTAACCAGTGTGGCATCCCAGCCACTGTGTATCACTTAACCGGAAAGACAGACATCAAGTTCCATCAATTTAAATAGAAAAAAGAGCCTGTGCATATTTTATCATAGAGATTAAATCACCCTCTGAGAAGTCAACATGTTTTCATTAGCCTGTGCTAAGTCTATGATATTCACTCAGTTGATACTTCCACAGTGGCTCAGAAGTCACCTGGGGCTCTTCTGAGCATTGTTCCTTAATGTGGCACCCACTCCATGTTCCAGGAAAACTGTCCAGTGGGGTTTATGGATGGCAGGTGGTTTGTACCTTGAAACAGCTGCCACCAGAGGGACTGGAAGTCAGGTAAGCTGTGAGTGTTCCTGATCTGTGAGCCTCATACCAGGGATGGGAGTAAAAGGCCCATCCTCCCTAATAGCCCCACACCCTTCTCCACAGCCTCTGCACTTTCATACCAGCACCCAGGTGCCTGCCAGGAAAAGAGAACACTGGATGCAGAGAAGAGAGTGTAAGATCACCAGCTCCATGGAAGCCTCCTAGGAAAAGAACAAGCAGGCCACAGTGGGGTGGTAGCTGTTTTTAACTACTCTTTCTCATGCCCAGCTTGCTCTCTTCCAGGTGCCTTGGCAATCTCTCTCTCCCAACCTGTGGTACCTCATGCTGAGGAGACAGCAAGACGGCAGAAGGAAGCCCTTCCCCTTGATCCAGATGCACAAGAGCTGGCTAAGTTTGAATAGTGTGAGGTGACTACCATACAGGCACAGAGGTACCCTGGTAATTTAAACAGTTAATATTATTTATGATTTATTATTAATAATTATTTTATATTATTATGTGTTTGGTGGGGTGGCACACACGGCATACAGTAGTCATGTGGCTCTTTTGGTTGATAGTAATTGTGAATGTGGCTCTCCATGAGCCACGGAGTATCACTTCCATTAATCATAGACAGTGTTGATTATGGTTCCTTCAGAATAAGAACATGTCAAACATCACATCTTGAAAAGGAGTGCTTTCAGCACGTCCACAACACACTCCAAAGTGAACAGCATAACATACGAAGGAGAGAGATATGATTCACAGCTCATCTCTCCTGCACATGTTAATAGTGTTCACCATGAGGGTAAGTGGTAAGCACGTTTTACATACTACCTCTTGGACTGTGCAAGGTTCACAGTTGTGATGACAGAGTGGGTTTGTGCCAATGTTACTATAGTGGCATCCTATGCAAGACTTCTGGGGCAGAATCTATCCTGTCTCCTAGCTGCAGAATCTATCCTGTCTCCTAACTGCTGTCTAAGCCTGATGTGCTTAGTATGTCAGACACGATCAGTGGCCATTCAGACAACAAATAAGTCACCCAATCTTGTCTCTGTGGCATGTGCCCACCCATTTCTAGTAGGAGCTCTATTGAAGAGTTCTTCGTGTCTCAGGAGGTCCATTCTACTACACTGATTCAATGTTCTGGATCACCTTGCATCGCCACAAGTTGTGAAGTAATGATGGTGCAATAGTGCTTGTGTCCTACTATCTCACTTGTTAGCTCATGGAAGATAAGATGTGATATGAGATAAAACAATTATTTAAAATATTTCTATCCTGCCTTATCTCTTCAGACTAGAAGTGGCAAATAATGCAGCAACCACACTGCAAAGACAGAAATAGTTCAATTTTAAAAAAGTAACAGATTAAAGCACACAACTTACAAATTTAAATGCACTTAAATCTTAACACACGTAAGAATTAAACACACAGGAGTAAAATGAGCACAGCCAAATCTGCTGAAACAATTTACCTCCCACCAAATGGTCTCTGGAATAAGACCGCCTTGCATGCCTTCTGAAAGACAGCAAGAGAAAGTATCCTCCCCACCCAGCCTGGCAAACAACTCTGGAGGACTGGACCCACCACATAAAGAGCCGGTGATCTTCCTGGAGATGTATGGACAGTTCTAAGGGAGGGCTCTTAATGAGGTATCTGTCTGCAGAATGTAATGGGAACAAGAGAGTATACAGGGAGATGCGGTTCAATAACTATGATGACCCAAGGCCATGAAAGGCTTAAAAGGTAAAAGCACTTTCATTGGGCCCTGAAAAAAACAGGCAGTCAGTGCAGCACATGCAGCATTGGAGTAATGTACTTCAAGTGGCTGACCCCCAGAGAGGAGCCCTGCTGCTGTATTTTGCACGAACTGGCACTTCAGAAAGGCAGGCTCATGAGTCCAATCTGTAGGTTATGGTAGTGTACATCACTGTAGCGAGGTCAGCAGAATCTACATAAGAGGTCAGTTTACAAGCTATATAATTGCAAAAAAAAGGCAATCCTGTCATCAGCAATGAAGTGCTCCTCTTTTTTTTAAGCTTGCAGACATAAAAGTTTTATTCTGATGACTGACTTTCCTCATTTTGAGCAACAAAGTTCTCAATACGAAGGCAAACTGGAAGCACAGTGGAAGTGAAAGAGAAAAGTCAGAAGCTCTCTGACTAGAAACAACCTGGTAAGATTAATCACAACCTTTTTGTTAGAGGGACCTGGATTCTTATTACCTCACTGCTTAGTTCAAATGTGATCTGTGTTGACCCTCCTCCTAATTCCAGCATTCCTGCACTTCCCTTTGTTGGATCATTCAAGCTACCTGAAACACATAAATTTTTTAAAATGCAATAGTTGTGCAATCTACACATTTTTCCAAAATAAACCAAGAAAAACATTATTTGAACTTGTGTAATATGATCTAATGGATTACCAGACTTAATTCTTGGGCATGGGAAAACAGGGGAGGACAAGGGCTTGGTTTCCATGGACGATTTCTGCAGATGGAGGAGGGGATCATCAATTCCATCCCTTCCACTACAAACTTCCTACTCCATTTTGCTGTTCCCAGGGATTATCCCACCCAGCTGTGTTTCAAGGGGTATTTGGGCCATGGTGGGGGAGGGGGAGGTAGAGAAGCTGTTCTCCAAGGGTGATCCATTCTGTCTGGGCTCTCAAGAAGGTTGAGTATAACAAATGTAAAAAATATAACAAAGTATTTATTACATGGTGTAACAATTAACAATTAAAAACAAGATAGATACATAAGATCTGCTAAAATCCAACCTATACAACTTGCATATCAACTGAACATGAATCACATGTGAATATCTCATACAAAACCACTAGATAAGATGTGTTTCGGCTCAGGGAGCCTTCTTCAGTGGCCTAAAACCAAATAGCATGCACTTAGAACCATTTACAACAATTAAGGGCCAAGCAGGTTTGTAATATTTCAATGTAAGGGGAAGCTCCACATGTAAATCAGGCCTGTATATAATTCTGAGCCAATCCACAAAGAAAACAATGTCTCTAACCAATTATTCTGTCTCTGGCCAAGTATCCGACATCTATGTGTGTGACCGTTTCAAAGGGAAGGAAGACCTATGTTCTTATAAATATTTTGGCTTGGCTGGGATATTTAAAGAATACACACTGGTTCCAGCTTTGGGAAATATTATCTCTGTTATGCCTATAGAGACTGGTCCCTTCCCTCCCCCCACCTTTAGCGTATGCATAAGAGCACTGCGCACCATACCAGTTCAGGGGATGGGAGGTCTGCATGAGCCTCCTTGGGGCCTACCATGTTTTTCCTTGTTTCTGTGTTAAGAAACACAAGGTTGTACCTCATGTTCTTTGGAAAAACAGAGATGGGTAGAGTGGTAGGGGATGAGAACGGAGGCTTCCAGTTTCCTGGCATGACATGGTATGGCATGGCATGGGACTTAGAAAACATAGTTGGAGGGAGCTGGTAAGGAGAAAGAGAACGTAACTATTTTTGTCCTATGGAAAGAGCACGCACAGATACCAGGTACATGTTATACTTTAAATTCATTTCTGAATGTTACTTTTATAATCAAGAAACCCTATATAGCACAGAGCAGCAAGCTGTGTGTCACTCTGCCTAATATAATGTCCAGTTCTAGTGTAAACACTAGAGTTATTTTGGGTATTATATACAGAACTAGTCTTTTTTTCCTGTGCTTCCTAGAACTATATTTTAATATAATGGGTTTTGAAAATTCAGACTCTCCCTAGAGATTTACTTGAAGTAATTCACTGAGTAATTTTACAGAGCAAAGGCTATTTAGTTAAGAGTACATAACTTACAGGTATAAATCGCAAGTGTCAAAGACATAATTGACTTATATACATACCAGTTAAAAAGTTGAGAGTGATCCATGCAAAAATACCTGGCAAGAAAAATTTTGAAGTTATGTGCATTTACACAAACCAGGTTTTCTATCTTTATTGATAAAGCTGAACAGTTGGAGCCAGGTTTGTTCTGTCAGGACTTCTTCAAACCGCATGAATGGGCAACAGAATTCCAGAGCAGAGTCAGTTTACATAAGTGCAAAGTGATGAGTCCTGGCAAACGTCACATATATGTACATGGGATCTAAACTAGCTGCTGTGATACTGCACAGAAAAGCAGACTTTTTTTAAAAAATGCTGCTTGTGTCAGTGAGTCAGGGAGTTCATGAGTTAATCTTCCCTGGAAAGCAGAGCTTATGTGATCAGCTGCTCTACTCACTCTCTGGTTGGCTAACATCATCTGAGAGAGGAAATAAAACAGCTGATCTGGAGGGGGAAAAGGTCTGTCACAATTTGGCATTTTGCCTTTTGGTCTTTGTTTGAAATCTAATGTCTGGATCAATAGCCAAAGGATTTGGCTTCTGAGGGAAGAGATGTTTGGGAGTCAGTGTTTTCTGACAGGCAATAGTCAGAAAAGCACTTCAACAGACAGAAGAAGAGAAACCCCATTGTCTGAAATATATTAAACGTGCTCTGAGGGAGAACTTAGATTCTCTGTCAGGAAAACTACAGAACAGCCTTATACCGACAAAGGATACTGGAGAAGGATTTGGCAGAATGTCTGGATAATTACAGAGAACTCCCATACAAGCCAAATAGTAAAAGGAGTTATTGCTTCTTAGGGACAAGAAGAATAACTTCCTTGCCAGTGAAAGTCTTTCCCTCAAGTTCCTGTACTGGGTCTAAAGCATAAACCAATATCTAAACAAAAGATGGGACAGTTTCAAATTTATATAAAAGGGAAAGAGAAGACATACATGCTACTGTAAGGTGACTCAGAAACTGAACTTTTGGTGGGAAAAATCTGCCAGACAGATGGGGTGCTGCAGGGGGTTGTCATAGCTGCATTTATCAGAGAAATAAACCTTTGTGTTCTAAAAGAAAATTCAGTGTTTATGTGAATTTTTATGCATGGAGTTCTTCATCTGCCTCACATACTCTTGAGAAATCCTGCTTTCATTCACACATGGACTTTACTGGTCTATGGCACCACCAGGGTACATCCTTCTCTTGGGAGCCAAGTGGTATTTACATAGCAAAGTGCCCATCTATGCAGCAACAATAATTGCTGAAATAAAGCACAGCTGGTATAAACAGAAAGTACCACATTTGTTGGATTTTGACATCTCTCATTAATCCAATTATGGAAACAACTATGAATTCCAAAGGCAACCTGTTTGCTATATGATAGTTACTGCCTAGAAAAAAGAAAGAACACCTACTACCAGCATTAGCAGAACTCATATTTGTAACATGTCACCTTTACTTCTCTCACATAGTCTCCTCCCCCTCCTTCATCGCTGCCAGTCTGGGGCAGGGCTGCTTCTTTTTGCTTTTGATACTTTGCAGGTATCATGTGAATGAATAACAGTTAAAAATATAAAGGAAATTATAAACAACAACCACAGCAGCCCTTGTTCCCCAACAGGTCTGTTTACTATAGATAAAAGTTTCAGCATTTGGGGTGGTGGTGGAGTGTTTTCTTAAATCATCCTTTGATTCCAGAATCAAAACAACTGTATGAAATCACTTCAAAGAAACTCAACCTACCTTCATTTACTCCTTCCATTATGGAGATACAATCATCCTGTACCAAGAATGGAGACTCTCGAAAAATTTCCTTTGCCTAAAGTTAAACAAAAAAAGCCATGTTGAATCAGACCAATGGCCCATCTAGTCCACACACAGTAGCCAAAACCCAGGTGCCATCACAAGGTCCACCAGCAAAGCCAGAACTCCAGAAGCCCTCCCACTGTTAGCCTTCAAGCACCAAGAATACAGAGCATCATTGCCCCAGACATAGTGCTCCATCTATACTTTGTGGCTAATAGCCACTGATGTACCTCTGCTCCATATGTTTATCCAATCCCCTCTCGAAGCTGTCTATGCTTGTAGCTGCCACTCCTGCAGCAGTGAATTCCACATGTTAATTACTCTTTGGGTGAAGAAGTACTTCCTCTTATCTGTTCTAAGCCTACTGTTCACTCATTCCATTGAGTGCCCATGAGTTCTTTTATTGTGAGAAAAGGAGAAAAGTACATCTTTCTCTACCTTCTCTATCCCCTGTATAATTTTGTAAACCTCTATCATGTCACCCCTCAATTGTCATTTCTCCAAGTTAAAGAGCCCTAACCTCTTTAGCCTTTCTTCATAGGGAAGGTATTCCATCCCTTTTAATCATTTTAGTTGCTCTTTTCTGTACCTTTTCTAATGCTGTATCTTTTTTGAGGTGTGATGACCAGAACTGTACACAATACTCCAAATGAGGCCGCACCATAGATTTATATCGGGGCATTATGTAATCCCTAGCATATCATCTGCCTTTTTAAACTGCATTCGCACAGTGAGTTATCTACCAGTTCAGACCCCATCAACGTATATTTATAGTTAGGATTTTTAGCTCCAGTGTGCATTACATTGAACTTGCTCACGTTGAACCTAATTTGCCACATTGATGCCCACTCGCCCAGCCTTGACAGATCCCTCTGGAGTGCCTCACAGTCCTCCCTGGTTCTCACTGCCCTTAGTATCATCCACAAACTTAGCCACTTCACTGCTTACTCCCAACTCCAAATAATTGATGAACAAGTTAAAAAGCACTGGAACTAGTACTGAGCTGGTTCCCCACTGCTTACCACCTTCCACTGGGAAAACTGCCCGTTTATACTCACTGTTTCCTGTTAATTAACCAGTTTTTAATCCACAAGAGGACTTGTCCTCTTATCCCATGATTGCTGAGTGTACTTAGGAGCCTTTGATGAGAAACTTTATCAAAACTTTCTGACATCCAGTTTTGCCTCTTACAGTAAAGGAATACGATGCAACACCTCTCCAGAGGATTACAGGAAAGCTCACACAGATGAAGACATACGCCTATGGCCCACAGTTTTTATAGGCAAGAAGCAAAGTCTTGAATTGGACTGGGAAAACCAGGCGTAATAACCAGTAGAGATCCTTCAGATACAGCATTGTTCCTTGTGGCTGCTTACAGTTGCAGCCATATTTTTTGAACCTGTTGTAATCTTCAAATTTATTATTTATATTCCACCTTTCTCACTGAGACTCAAAGCAGATTACAAAGAAAAGAAAGAGGAAAAATGCAACCACACAGCATAACTGTATTCAAACTGTACTTAAGGGGTGTGTCCTCATAACATCCAGTGTAATAATAAAGTTAGGAATGTTTCCAGGCAAATATGACAGCGGATAGATCTTTATTATCCAGAGGAAAGGGCAACTGGTGAAACATATTCCTTGAAACTGCTGTATACTGGGCTTCCAGAAACAATACTGGATTAGGAAACAGTCCCAGACCACAAAGTCAATGAGGCAGAACAGGCAAAGATCAAGATCAAAGATCAATGCAATCAATGGGATGATACATCTGAAAAGTTATGTAATAATACCAGAATAGCAGACAATTGAAACAAAGCTGTTGTCTGAACAAAACATAAGTTCTAAACATGATATTTTAAACAATGCGAACATGGTAATACTTAAGGAGAAACACAATGCAATGTCCTGATGTGAAGTAGCCTTATTTCCTTTATAAAAAGGGTCTCCTGAACAACTGTGCTTTACATATTTTGCAAGCTGCCAGGAGCACGGGAGGCTTCCTGACCTTTTCAGGCAGGCCATTCCAAAGGATGAGGGTCACTACAGAGAAGGCACATGTACAGACATGTTGATCTTGCCTATTTGCAGGGTTACACCTACAGAATGCCCTACTCAGATGAGTGACGTTGTCATAGTGGGACATAGGTGAAGAAGCTGTCTTGCACATACAAAGGTCTGAGACCATGAAGGGCTTTGTATGTGATAGCTAGTACCTTGAATTGAGCTTGGTAACTGATGGGCAGCCAATGGAATGACTGCAGAATGGGTGTAACATGTTCTGCCTAACTCCTGAGCTGCAGCATTCTGCACTAGCTGGAGTCTCTAAGGTGATTTCAAAGGGAGACCTATGTAAAGGGCATTACAGTCTAAGTCTTGAGGTCATCAAGGCATAGAACCAGATGGCCAGGTGAGCCAAGTGCAGGTATGGGGCCATATTCTGGGTAAACTAAGCTAGAAAAAAGCCTTTTTTCCAGCTGCATTAATTTGTTTCTCTGGTAGTAATGCTGGGGTCAGTATAACCCCTAGACTCTTGACCGAGTCAGCAAGGGTCAGCTGAAACTGAATCAAAAGTGAGAAGCACAATGTTATTCAACACCTCAGTCTTCCCAACCAGCACTACCTCCATCTAGTCTGGGTTCAGTTTCAGTTGCAGCCACTCCAGTCAGGCAGGGGATTTGGATGGAGATACACAGAGCTGGGTATCGTCAAGATACTGATGACACCAAAATCCAAAGGTATGAATGATTTCTAATGGCTTTAAATAGAGACACAGAGAATTCTCCAGATGTCAATCTTTAGAGAAGAAGATGCTCCATCAACAGATCCCCACTCTATTTACTTATTCCTTTCTATCCATCTCCACATCACTACTATTAAGTAAAAGATCATGGCTAAACATTACCGGCTTTACAAAGAGGTTGAATAACATGGCAGATAAGATTGCACCCTATGGTTCCCCACATGACAACTCCCAGACTGAAGATAACTGATGTCCAGTGGCAAAGCATGTAAATGTGATCCATAGGGAACAATTTAAACCAGTCCAAGACAAACCTCCTGATGGCTATTTCTGTCCCTGAATGCCTCAACAGGATGGCACGATCTGCTGTATCAGAGGCTGCAGATAAAACCAGTTGGAGCAACAAAGAAACATAGCCTCTGTCTACCATCAGACAGAGGTCATCAGCTAAAGCCATCATGGCTGTCTCTGTCCCATATCCTGGCCTGAAATCAGAATGAAAAGAGTCCAGAGCAGATGAGGTATCTAAGAAAACCTGGAGTTGGTTCACTACTGCTCTCTCAAACCACTTTGCCCAGAAAACACAGGTTAGAGACAAAGCGATAATTGGCCATATCATTCATATGTACAGATGGTTTTTCAAAGTAGCAGATGGATAATTGCCTCTTTGAGTGGGTGCCCTAAGGTAGTTATTGATTTATAATGGACATCAAGGGTTCATAAGATGCGGTCCTTAAATGATTTTAGCAGCCAGGACAAGCAAAGAGCCAGCGTACAAATGGAGGCTTTCATGGATCCCAGGATCCAGTCAACATCTACCATGGTAATTGGCCAAAATGGTCCATAAGCAGATCAGATATGTATTAGATATTTATTTTGCCTTGCCTGTATTACAACCAGCATTCAGATCAGAGTATATTCTCGATATTTTATCAGCAAAGTGCTTGGCAAAAGTATCACAGCTAGTTGCCTGTTCCTTTGATACTAAAGGTTCAGATTTTGGAGTAATCAGATCTTAAACCAGGGGTCCCCAATGCGGTGCCTGTGGGTGCCATGATGCCTGCAACAGCCCTCTTGGTGCCCACCAAATGTTTTTAGAAATTGGGTGGCCAAGTGGAGGTCTTGACCAGCAGTATTTCTGATTAGCCACTGGAGATCTGGTACAGGTTAAAATATTGGTTTGGTGACAGTTGCCAATGTAGTGTTGGTTTCATTCTTTTTTTCTCACTCCTCCTCCCCAGTGTATTTTTAAAATAACCCCTCTCCTCTCCTGCATTTGGGCTTCCTCTTTGTATGTGTGGATCCGCCTCCAGCAGCAGCCATTTTGTAGTTGGCCCTGCTTCTTGCAGCAGCCATTTTGTGGTTGCACCCACCACTCTGAGTTCAGAATCCCAAATGAGCCCATAGGCTCAAAAAGGTTGGGGACCCCTGACTTAAACTATAGAAATGGTCATGAGCCAGCAGATGCAATGGCTGCAGAGAAACAACTTTTTAGCCACTACCACTGCTGCTGCATAGCAGTAGAAAAGAGTAAAAGTCCAGTAGTACCTTAAATGCTAACAAAATTTGTGGTAGGGTATGAGCTTTTGTGAGTCTTCAAAAGTGAGCAGTGACTCATGAAAGCTCCTACCCTACCACATTTTTTTTTAGTCTTTAAGGTGCTACTGGACTTGCTTTTTTCTACTGCTACTGACTAACACAGCTACCCATCTTGCTGCTGCATAGATCTTCCTTTAAACCATACTCTGAACTTCTTTTGTCTTTAGAACTTAAATTAGGACTGTACATTATATCTTACCAACTAGTGGTTTAATTAAAACCTTCTAATATTTGTACCATGATCCATTAATTAATAAACTTCAAGAATAATACTGGATAACAGGGTGTTAACAGAGGGCTGAATTGGTGTAGTTAACATTCATAAGCCATCCAGAGGCTTAGAGTTAGGCATTACAGGTATGCTAATGACACCGCTATGTGTTTCCTGAAGGTAAACTGGTTTGGTCCCATCTGGCTGGGAGACTTGCTAGGAACCCCATGTATGCTACCCTAAGTACCATGGAAGGAAATTGGAACATGAAAGTAACTAAATAATGCTGTTGTTGTTTTAAATAAAAAGTACCTTATTCAGCAGTTCATTTGCTTTTTCTCCTGGTAGTAGCCTTAAACCAGCTGTTGCTTTAAGGATTAAAGGGGTGGACTTCCATAATTCCATAGGAATAACTTCTTTAGCAACTGCAAGCAGCTCATTTATTCCTTTAGCACTCTGAAGAGGCAAAACAAAAATCACAATATTGCTGGTTTAGCAATTAAAGAATGATTTAGTAAGAGATCTGTATGTATTAACATTTAGACACTTATGTTTTACTATTATTTATTTATCATTTCCTGTCTAGGAACATGATATAAGAGAACACTTACATCTGACAATTTCAGAGTCAAATAAACCTCTGAATGCACACCTTTCCTTTTGCCAGAAGCACAATCCTGCTTTCAGTCCCAGTTCCAGTCCGTTGCCATCTTTATGATGTCCATATTGGTTCTAGAGTCACAACCTGCTTATTTCAGATAAGGGCCATGCATCCAATATGATGGCTCCAAACTACTTCAAGCGTATATATGCCACAGAAATCCCACATTTTAGCAGGCCATGCCCCTGTGGGACATAACTAATATTCGCTCTAGTCAATACTTCACAACAACTGATGTAACCTGTTCCCCAGTAACAGCCCTTAACAAACTGAGCACAGATAGCTGGGAATCTTCTATTTTGGTGAGTAGTCTACCACAATCCTGCACCAAAGTTCTCACTCTTTCCTCCTCTTCCTCTGTCACTTGCTTCCAAACAGTAAGCTGTATGCGCAGCTTAACTGAGCAGCTGGGCAAATGGATAGGAATGCAATGCAATCACACACAGCCTTTAAACAATGGAGTCTATTTAGCTTAGCTAATGTGTATTCTATTCAAAATATAGCAACACAGACAAGCCTAGGAAACATCAGCTTGCACAGAATAAAATTTCTAGTAAATAAAAACAGAAAAGAGAAATACCAGCTATCTAGACTTGAAGACTTGTTACCTTGTGATCTTACGATTCAATCCCCATCAGAAGAATGCCTTTCAAATGACATTTTCTCCCTGTGTCGTTGTGCCTCCTTGAGCCTCTCTGCATGCCTTTTCTCAAACTGAAAGGCTGTTTTACACTTCCCGTCCCAGCTGCATAGATGGCTAGGGGGCCAATGCCATCTCTGGGGCAGTCTCCCTGAAAGCCTGCCAAAATTCTGTTACCCAGTCCTATAATGTTTTGCCCCACTGCTCTTTATGGCTAACATCTGGAGGTATTAACATTTATCAATCTCTCCCTTTTGACAGTGGAAACCAATTGACTCCTCAGTCCCAAATTAAGAGTAAAATCTCAAAAGTTAGTTACAGGAAAATGAGGGTGGAGGTAAGCCGTTAGGAGAGGCAGCTGGGCTCTGAGTGGCCTCTCCTAAAGGCTTACCCCCACCCTCTTTTTTCCTGTAACTAACTTTTGAGTTTTTATCCTAGTTTTGTTCTACTGCAGACCAGCATATATACCCACCTCTGCAGGAAGCAGACCATTAAAAGTTATCCATTCATGTGCTATGGTTCTTAAGACAGTCATTCTCACCACTTATATAGTATTTACATTGCAAGGCAGCAGGCTTGCCATAAGGCTATCTTGCCATAAGGCTATCTTGTTCAGATATCAAGAGTTCTGGCAATAACAATTATTATATATTATCTGGAAAAAGGGCAGCAGAACTGAATTGTTCGATTTAAAGAGAACACCTGTGCCCTGCTAGAGATCAACAATTCAAATTACCTCATCAACATTGTCAGCATAGGCAGACAGGCCTGGCTTCAGTGCTCTGAAGGTTTCATCGATTACTTTAGGAGTTTCTGTTGGCAAACAAATTCTAGTTTAATAGAGCTGATACACACACAATGTAGTGGTTTGCATATTAAAATACAGAGGCCAACATTACCTCAAAAGGATTAATATGAAGCCCCACTGTATTATATTAACTGCAATATATATTAACTCAGTGCTCTCAGAATTTCCTGCTTAGAGTTACAATTTTTGTAGTGAATCTCAAGCTTGCAAGAGCAAAGTATTTGAACCACAGTCTACATAAGTGGATTACAAATGTAGTATGTTTCATCCATTATCACACTAGAATACTTTCAAATCTTGGATCACTTCAAGTTGGTGTTACAAGAGAACACTGTATATGACGTGTCATTTTAGTTCTATGCTTTCCCATCTCAAAGCTTTAACTCCATGTGGCTGGAAGCAGATCGTGAACAAGTATTGCTCTCTACTCTCTTTTCAGTATTCTGTGATACCCTTTGCATCTCTTGGCCTTTATTAAGAAGTGTAATAATCCAGGAAAGGACATAAAAACATACTGGGCCCAAGACAAAACCCTGGCAAGCTGTAATTAAGAACACTTTGTAAATCTTAATACATGGCCCTGTACAATGCACCCTATAGAGAGTTTTGTCAGATATGTTTTAATATGTAATTATTTTACTGCTTATTCCACTCAAGGGAAAACATTAACTAGCTGGTCAAATCTGCTATTTCAATTTTAGTCCCAAAAAAGCAATTTTTGATACGGAACAGATCATCTTATATATTTTGGTGCACATATTTTTCTAATAATTCTAAATACTTTGAGCCACAACATTTTAAACATGAGGGAAAGCAAGGGAAAGAAATGCAAGGAAACCCTCAAACTGTGACTATTTTTCCAGCTAAGGAGTACAGAAGCAGAGACTCAAGCAGATGCTCTTTACTAAGTGATAGTACCTCAAATTCCCATGGCAAGTCTCCACTGAAACAAGACAATGCCTGATTTAAGGAAATCCATCACAGGAACATTATTTAAATTACCCTAATTCAGGCCATGTGTCTTGTTACTGAAGAACTGATTTAGAAAAGAAAATCAATACTGTAAAATACCACTCAAATAACCTTAGCATTCAGGTAATTTAGCTGAACATGAAGCAGGATAGTTGGAGAAGTTGGCTAACGACTGGATTATATACACAGAGAGACATGACTTCAAGCAGAAAGGCTCGAATGCTTGTTTCCATACTACAACACATTGCTCATTGATTTTCATCCTTTCCTTCTATTCACCTTTGAAAATATTTACAAAATAACAACTCAACAAATGAGCATCAAAATGAGCATGAGAATCCATATCTTGGCACTTCTTATTAGTAGTACAAGAAAGTTTTATCCAAAATAGTTTGATCTACCTTTTGGGTTTTGGGTAAATTTGAATATGTGTATTCGAGTTCCAGAACTTCCAGCGTCAAACATAATTCCATAAAGGACCTCCTGATCCATTCCTGATGTCTCAGTATTGAGTTGGTTTTCCAAATCAACCACAGCACGTTCCGTTGTTTCCAGTACTGGTTGGAAGTCATTCCATTTCACATAAGCAACAATAATAATCGCGCTTCCAAAAATCCCAAAAGCATAATATAATTTTGGTATCTTCATGGCTTGCTTTAATTACTTTGCTTTCTCTTTTCACTTTAGCCTGGAGTTGCCTGTGACACATCTACATTTAAAAGTAAAGAATATGATCAGTTACACGTTAAAGAAGCACCAATTTTAAAAAGGAATAATCAAACAAAAGTATGTGGATCTGAAGTAAAATGAAGGACTTTCATAACATAACCATGTCTCATGCTTTCATGCTTCTTTGAATGTTTTCCAAGAATATATTTGTCAAGTTGCAGTGGTTGAAAGTTTCTGCTCATTAGCAGAAAATTGCCAGTGCAAACTGAGTGAGGACCATAAATAAGTAATTAGAGAAGGAACATACTCAAAGAGAGATGCTTGATGTAAAAACATGGAAGCAAGCATTCATTTTGCTTTAAATTTAAGAAATTATACTGTTACTAAAAATTTTAGCAAAAAGGAAGCAATAAATCCATAAACACCATCCTGTTAGATGGTGAGAAAGGTTATGTGGTTTATATATTATAGGTTATATTGTATTTTGTAAGTTTTAAAACTGAACTTATAAACTGCTTCAAGCTATGAAGAAAGCAGGGGTAGAAATATGATAAACTTGTGTATGATGTTAATTTGCAATAATACAGTACCAATTATACCAGTTCAGTATTCCAAGAGGTGACTGCCCGGCCACACTTGATCAATTATCTGGTGTGCTCTTGACTTGCTAACAAATGCAATTATAGTCTAACATTTATACCCCTTGATTGTGTAGGATCCCTTCTGATTAGCATGTTCACTCTTTGATCTTGTTTAATCCTCCCCAGCAATATCCTTAGGCAAGAACAAACACCAAAAAGAGATTTCATTGCGTTCCTGACATGTGTTATATGGGGAGGCAGATGCTGACCTTTTCGTTATCTTAGTTCTCTGTGCCTTGCATAGTTTGTGCCTGGAACAAGACATACAGGCTATATTTGCTTTCATGTTATGGCTTAGAACAAAAAGGTTGTAGGCATGCTGATAACCACCTAAACCTAAAAAGTAAAAATAAATTCAGGTGGGTAGCCGTTTTGGTCTGAACCAGCAGAACAGAGTCTGAGTCCAGTGGTGCCTTGAATAAAACTTTGTTGATCTTAAAGGTGCCACTGGACTCAAAGTAAAAGTAAAGTAAGCATATTTAATCTCAATTAAAACACAATAAGAGTTAGCTTTTTTAAAAAGTCACCCACCAGCTATTGTTATAAAGTAACATGAATACAGGTGAAAGACTGAGGCCATGTTTTGCAACAGAAAATTAATTCAGCATGTTGGAACAAACACAACAGCACAGAACTTTCCTGGCCCTCACTTCTCATTGACTTCCACAAAAGTCTTCGGTAGAGAGAGCGGGGTATAAATCAAACAAATAAAATATAAAATAAAAATAAAATGCTGCTCCTGGGGAATAGGGACCCTGGGGAACAATATGAACAAGGACTGGTGGAGCGGGGATTGGTGGAAGTTGCCAATTTAGTTCGGCTTCAACTCTCTGAAAGGAAGAATAATACAGAGCAGTCACACCTAGGCTTGATATTAAGAGAATTCTGTTATGGCATGGCAAACAAGTGACAGAAATCCATCAACCAATTGAAAGTGGAATCATCTAAAAACCTGATTTTTTGGTGTGTGTGGGGGGGATCAATTCAAAATTTGCAGCATACCTACTGGCCACATTTAAATTTCTAGTTTGCATCCTCATCCCATATTCTGCTGCCAAAACATACTCTCCAGCAAAACAGAATAGATTTTCATCACATTTCTTGACATTTCCTCTCTCTTTCCTAGCTTAACCCTGAGTTATGTCCTATACACAAATGAACTACTGTTAGGTGTAAAATCATGAAAGGAATACTAAAGTTACTTTAACAGGTCTGGGAAAGAAACAGGAAGCAATGGTCAATTATTGTTTATCAAAGAGCCGATTAAGATGCTTAGATAATTATATCACTAACGGAACTAAATTCCTGTTTGGCTCTAATCCAACTCATGGAGCAAGTAGATTGACATCAACAGTATCAGCATGCCAACACACAGGTCCCAAATGAATCCAGATGCATGGTAGAACTTAAACCTAAGGCTCTTTCCACAAGTGACTGCTAAATCAATTTTTGCACTTTCCCATATTTTAAATTTAAACACAAAAACCTACATTAGTAGAAGAAGAATGGGATTTATACTCCACCCTTCACTCGGAGTCTCAGAGTGGTTTACAATCTCCTTCCCTTCCTCTCCTCACAAGAGACACCCAGTGAGGTAGGTGGGACTGAGAGAGCTCTGAGACAACTGCTCTTGAGAGAACAGCATGGTGAGAGAACCCATGGTCACCCAGCTGGCTTCATGTGGAGAAATGGGTAATCAAGCCTGGTTCTCCAGATTAGACTCAGTCATTCTTAACCATTACACCAAACTAGCTTCATTAGCTTGAATGAAGCTTCAGAATAGTTTTCTTCTGCTCTTTAAGCAAGTGACTCATTCCCCTTTTTAGCTCTAATTCCCCTTTTTAGCTCTAACTGGAAAAATGTATCCCTGTTAGAAATAAGGTAACAACACAACAGGTAAACTGCCCATTTTCAATTCACACTGTCACATTAAGAAACTTATCATGTAACAGATACACCCTGGGCTGTCACATGGCGTTTCAATGGAAATAATGGCCCTGTATTGGCACCTCCTCTCATTCCCTTCACTAAACACATCATGCATCAAGAAACTGCTGTTCCCAGCCCCCTGTTGCATCAGCTGATGCTCATTGGTTCAGGGAAACTCATAACATAATTATCTCACATACTGTACTTATTTAAGACACTTATATCTCCTCTTTCTATTGTTAAATTCAGAAAGCTGCTTACAAGAAACAGGAACACAATAGAAGCATAAACAAATAATACTTGTTTTATGTATTGCTACACTGATGTAAGAAACACACACACAATCCAGTCAGCAGCACTACAAAACCAAAGCATCAATACAAAAAAACCATCACCCCATTCCAAAGGTTCACCAGAACAAAAAAGTGTTAACAAGACTACTGAAAAGCCAGGAAGAAAGGGACTGGATGAACTTCAGGAGCCAAAGAATTCCAGTCTGAGGGGGCAGCTAAGGAAACCCAAACCTCACCTCTAATGAGGTAAGCTCACAAAACAAGGTGCTACCAGCTAGTCTCAAGCATAGTCATAGGGGTGGAGAGAGTTCTTTCAGGTACTATGATCACAGATCATTTCAGCTTTAAACGTAAAAGCCAGCACTTTAAATTGGGAGTCACTGCAGTTGCAGATGACACCATAGTGACCTCATCAACAGGGGGTGGGGTGGGTGACTCACCAAGTTTATACCAACTGAAAATTCCAACTCTTCAAAGGCATCACCATGTACGGCATATTACAGAAGTCTAATATGGACATTACCGGGCCATGTATCTTGTCTAGTTATTAAAAGGCAAAAGAGGTCAATGAGAAGCTATTGCTGTAGGCCAATGGGCTTCAACCCATGCGTCAGAACCCTCAGGCAGTTTTGGAGTCCCACCTTACAAACCTCTACAGAGTTCCCAATATTTTTGCTTTAAACAAAAAAAAAAAAGATCCATTGCTGATCTATCTGCATAAAGAGTGCTAAAGGACCATAGCTTAGTAGTAGAGCATCTACTTGGCATACAAAGGTCCCAGGTTCAACCCCTGGCACCTCCAGTTAAAAGGACAAGGTAGGAAGTGATGTGTAAGACCTCCACCTGAGACCCTTGAGAACTGCTGCCAGTCTGAATAGTCAATACTGACCATGATGGACTGATGGTCTGATTCAGTATAAGGCAGCTTCATGTGGGTTCATGTGACATCATGTATCTTGCTTCTCTTTGCACACAGCACTTAAAGAAGCAGTCAGGTAGCGAGACAAGCTCACTCAATGGGGGAAAGGATTCTTTTTTGAACAGGTAGGTTCAAAGGCTCCCTTCCCACCAAAGCTCTTCCATGCCTTCTCTCTCTTCCCTCAGCCTGGCCATCCCCCAGTGCTCCACGGACACTTTCAGCATGGAGTTCCCCTCCCCATCAATGAAGTCACAACTCTGGCTCCCCTCTGATGTCACACGGTTGGTAGCTGGATGGGTCCAATGCCGCTGCTTGCACATTAAAGGTAGGTCCTGGGTATGGAAAAGCTGAAGACCAATGCTTTAGGCATTTGTTCACTTTGATATATACAAGTGGAGACCTGCAAGAAACTTGCGGGGAGGGGGAATTTCCCCCCATCTCGCTGGGCCCGCCGCTCGCCCCCTCCCCCCACGGGCTCCCGGCAGCAGGATACTCGTGGGGGGGGGGGCAGGTGAGCCCCCGAAAACAGCGGCGGCGTGCCAAGCCTCCTCCCCTCCCTCCCCCCTCCCTTCCCAAAAATCGGCGGCACACTGAGCCTCCTCTCCTCCCTCCCCCAAAACAGCGGAGGCAGCGAGGCCTGCTGCCCACCGAGCCCTCCCCCCAGCCAAAGCATTCTCTGCGCCTGCACAGAGAATGCTTTTACTTTTGAGGGGATTTATATATCCCCACCAAAGTTTTTTTTAACATTTAGGATTTTTCTGCACAGGGGGGAAGTGCCCCCTGTGTGTAGAAACTCCCCTTCCCCCCAAGTGCCCCCCCGCACGGATTCAGGTATCCGCACGGGGGTGGGCACTTCACTATTAGTATATAGATTCTGGTCAGTCTACTGGTCAGTCCTCTCTATGGAATTCTTTTGTATATCCAAATAAACTTAGTGTAATTCTTTCAGATTATTTTATCTTACACATATACACATTTATACAGATCTACAGCCATGGTGGCTCAGAGGTCAAGACACTGAGCTGCAGACCGGGTCGGTAGCTCAGCAGTTTGAGACCCGAGTACTGCATGACGGACTGAACTCCCATCTCTGGCTCCAGAAGAGAAGAGATTGGATTTATACCCCACCCTTCACTACCCAAGGGAGTCTCAGAGCGGTTTACAAACTCCTTTCCCTCCCCTCCCCACAACAGACACCCTGTGAGGTAGGTGTGGCTGAGAGAGCTCTGAGCCAACTGTCCTTGAGAGAACAGCTGGTACAGAGCTATGGCTTGCTCAAGGTCATCCAGCAGGTGCAAGTGGAGGAGTGGGGAATCATACCCAGTTCTCCCAGATTAGAGTCCGCACACTTCACCACTACACCAACCTAGCAGTTCGAAAGCAAGAAATTGCAAGCAGATAAATAGGTACTGCTTCAGAGGGAAATTCTGTGTGCCTCAGCATTTAGTCATGCCAGCCACATGACCATGGAAAAAATCTTTGGACAGCTCTGGCTCTTTGACTTGGAAACGGAGATGAGCACCACCCCCTAGAGTCAGATTTGACTGGCTTTTGAGCAAGGGAAATCTTTACCTTTACCTTTTTACAGTTCATATGCACACAAGATATGCAGAGGAAATCCAACCCTATTTTGAGGCAATAGATTTTAGATGACAAGTTTTTGCGTAATTTCATTATGCTTTTACAGATACTATTTGAATTTTTCATCTCAGACACAACTGTCTTTGGCCAGCCTAGGTGGCACACATACAAAAGACAGAATATATTTCAATTCTACATGCACTATAGAAACAAGACAAAGACTTCAACTATCTGGCAGAAACACATATGCTGACCCCAGGTCCATGTAAATAATTATGTGTATGCCTACAAACCAAGCTTATATCTATATTTTATCAGTCACCATTGAAACCATCATATATTTAGACTGCCATGAGCAATAATCTCCCAGACACAGGTTTTTATAGTGAAGCTGGCCAACTGTTTTCTGGGAGATCATCAGTTGCATGTTATTTCCTAAGTAAGCATGCTCTGTGGAGGTATTTTGTTATGCTTGAAGCAGCACTCTTCAAATGTATGAAAACACAACCTATATACTTAAAGATACTGACAAACCAGTGACATCGCTAATAAATTCATATCTATCTGAGGACTACACAACTACATGCCATGCATCTTTCTTAAGAATGCTTCCAGTGTGCTTTTGACTCATAATACCCCTCTATTGTAAGGCATAGTTGGCTTGCAGGTATTGTAATATTTGATGTCATCTGTAGGTTTCCTACTGTTTTAGAGTCGAGTTTTATGAATTTTGTATTATTTTATATTATAGAGATTTTGATTGGATATTTACTATGCTATTTTTGTACCTGTCTTAATTGATGTAATTGTATATTGTAAACTCTTAATCAAAGAGAAGTGGTATAAAAACCAGAAAGAAGGAAGAAAGGAACGCGAGTCCTGCTGAATCAAACCAAAGGTCTATCGCATTCTAGTCCAGCACCCTGTTTCCCAGAGTGGCCAGTAAGATGCTTCAAGGAAGCCAACCAAACAGGGCTGGCCACAACCCTCCCGCTGCCAATTACCCCAAACAACAGGTAGTAAATACAAAATGCTGCTCAACACAGAAATTCTATTTAGCCATAACAGTCGTTGACTGAGCTGTCCATTCATGAGGCTGGTCTTTTTAGAAACCATTTAAGTCAGTGGCTGATGCAACTGAAAGAAGCAGATTCCATAACTTGATTATGAATTGTGTCATATAGAATTTCCTTTCATCTTACCTGAATATCCACTGCTAAATCAGTTTGACTGGGGTGAAGTTCTATCCATTTATAATATCTGCATCATGCATTGTTTTACAGAACTATGAAGTATAACCTTATGTGTGTGAAAAGGTATTTCAACAAGCACAGCTTTCTCTGCTGCTCATTAATCAAGACACACCTGTCAAAATGCCCTCATCATCTCGCTATCAAAGATTCAACAACTGCCCCTGCTCTCTTTTTGTCAGTTTATAAGAGTTCCACAGAAATACACTGCAGTCCTTTGCATAATAACTCCAGCTTAAACCCATAGTCTTCAATGGCAGCCTTTAAACTGAATTTACTCTACACAGGATAATTCCAGAGGAGCAGTTCTGTTAGTCTGTTGCAGTAAAATCAAACAGAAGTCTAGTGGGACCCTACTGGGATAAGTTCTTTCAGGTGCCACTAGACTTTCTGTATATGACTGTGGCATAAATTTTCTCTCTCACAAATTGGGACACATCAGTCTCCAGTTCTAACATGCTTATTAACATTGTTGTCCCCCCCCCCCAGTTGAACAGAAACAGATGATAATCAGAAACCAGCTTATCATTCTTTTGATCTGTTAAAATATTTTCACTATTTTGCATGCTAATTTAACAAGCCACCTATATATACAACTATGATCTGTAATTCCATTTCAATGTCTGATGAAGTGTGCAGGCAAGCGAAAGCTCACATCTTGATTAAAACTTTTTTGGTCTTAAAGGTGCCACTGGACCCTAACTTTATTCATAACCTGTATCTCTGATTATTTCCCATGGTAGACATATGCCCAATTTAAGGGTTTTCTATTTCTACATATTCCTACCCTTTGAAAATGTAACTCCTTGAGCGTAGAAAGAATTAAACCCCAAAACCGGTTTTTTGCCTATGGAGGAAAATAAGCAAGCTCTTTTTGCCTTTCTCTGTCCACTGCAGTCTTCTTACAGCGACCCCGTAGGGTTTTCGAGGCAAAAGACTAACTGAGAAGCTTTGCCGTTGCCTGCTGCTCCCCGTAGAGATCCTGGACTTCCCTGGTGGTCTCTCCTGCTTCCAAGTACGAACCACGGCCACACCTGCTTAGCTTCTGAAGGCGGAAGCCAACAAGTTAGGCGCGGCTATCCACTTTTAAGTTTAACTGGCACGCCAGTTCACCAAAAACTTCATAGTCCAACACTTCTTTCGGTCTGGACCGACAAGTCTCCTGTCTTTACGTGCGGTGTGCGTTTCCCTGCTCTTCACAACCGACCCACACGGCTTAATCCTCCCTGGCGTTTCCCCCTCTCGCACACCCCGAGCCCAGCCGTGTCCAGAGCTGTTCACACGCGAGCCCCAAGCCGGTTCGTGCCGCAACCAGCCTGCACAGCATCGACGCCTCAGGGCCGAAGCTAAATCCGGCTGGACACTGGCGGCACCCCCCCCCCCCCCCCCTACTCCGGCTTCTCTGCTTCCTGAGCCCCCGAGGTCAGCCCGCACGCAGAACCGTCCCCCACAGCGCACGTGAGGCAGGGGTACATAGCCGTGCCTACCGCCCTGGCTCTCCTTCAGGGTCTCTTCAACTCTGGCGGGGAGGACGTCGACCTTCCTTTCAGCTAGCTGCTGCTCACTGGGGAGCCAGCGAAACTTCCCGGCGGCGGCTCTTGTCAAACCTCGTCGGCCTTAGAATCCAGCCCGCGTTCCCCATCGCCGTCCTCCGATGAATTTCCTCAAGTCTCCGTGAGGAATTTATTCTTCCGCCTTATCTCTCGAGGCTGTGGAAACCGTTGGCGGGTGGAGCGGAGCAGGCCTGGCGGGGCTGCGCGTGCGTGCCTCGAGCCCGCCCTTTCTTCGCGGCAGGCCCTAGTGCTGAACGGGTTTGGTTCACGGCCGTCTTGCAGGGCGCGGGTCGTTGACGACCGGACCCTCCTCGCCCACGCAAAAAATAGCCCCGTTAGTCTGCTAGAACACAATACCAGCTGCCCCAGCATACTACATTCATAATAAAAAGCTGAAAATAATAAATTTAGGCAGGGCTGTTTTTGTTGAAAAAGCCCAGCAGGAACTCATTAGCATAATAGACCACCGCCACACCAACTTCAGAAACTCCTTAGCATATAAGGCCACAACTAATATGACAGCGCAGCTCCCTCCCAGGATTTGCTTCCCCAAGTGCCCCTCAGTTTGCAAGGCACCTGGGGAACCCAAGGAAAGGAAGGCAGTTCCTGGATTGGCTTCCCCAGGGTGCCCCCTAGCTGTGGGGCGCTTGGGGGGGGAGGCAGTTTAAACTGCCTTCCCTCCCTGGATCGGCTTGACTTCCTCAGGTGCCCTAAGGAGGAGGGAGAGGCTGTAGGTGTGGCTAACTTGGAAGCCTGCAGGAACTCCGTTCCTACCTAAAAATAGCCCTGAGTAGCTTTTGCATTTCAGAGCAGTTTTCCTCACACAGAGAGAGGAGAAAATGGTGTCGCTGGTAAAAGGACAGTCGCGGAGCGGAGGCTCTGCATGCAATAGGAGTTGGGAATTTAGTTGCTTAAACCCAAAGGTCTTTGCCAGGTTATACATAAAAGTTACAACAATGGTGCAAGACGTTAACCACGCCTGCAGAAATTCGCCGGGGCGCTGCATGAGGTGATCTTACGGTGGAAGCTAGTTCAGGAAGCGCATTGCAGAGTGCGCTAAATACAGAAGATTATTTCAAGCTTTTTAATTTTTTTATTCAGGAGGGAGAGCGATCATTCTTTATCTCGGCAAGAACATTTGCAATTAGTTCAAGTTAACTTACTCCTGGTCAGATCGTTCGGTGTATTCAACTTCAGCTTTTCCTCACCTATCAAATTAAACCATTTTATTTTTCTCCTGATCTGCTAACGTCAACTGCAAACACATTAAAAACAAACAAAAAACAGCGTTTCAAGGGAAAAGGAACAGACTTAAGATCCAAGAACTACCTGTCAAGATACTAACAACTAGGTAATTGAGTGGATACTTCTTGTAGCACAGTGACATCTAGTGGATATACTGAGCAAACCTTGTTCTTAGTAGATTTCAGGTGGGGTAGCTGTGTTGGTCTGAAGCAGCAGGACAACGTTGGAGTCCAGAGGCACCTTTAAGACCAACATTCAGAGGTCATTTCGTAGAAAAAGAGGTGCAGGAGCTCATTAGCAGAACTCAATAGCATATGCTAAACCACCTGGCATCGCCGGAAGTATGTCAGAAAGAAAGAAGGAAAGAGAGAAGGGGGGAGGGTGAGTTACTAATCCAAGCCTCAGAAATACCACTATTCTGGGAGGATAGCTTCAGTGGTGGCTGAAGCCTTCAGAAGGCTGGTTGGAGGAACAAGGACCTTTCTAGGGGACGGGGTCATTTTGCTGCAGCCATGACACAAGCAGGCATTCCCTTGTGGGGGGGGGGGGGTGGCACCAATTCCCTGAGCTGAGCTCCCCCGAACTCCTGCTTGAAATGACCCTGCTAACATTCATGGTATAAGCTTTCGTGTGCAAGCACATGTCCTCAGATACAGTGGAACAGAACCTCCTCAGCCATTACGTATACAGGGTGGGATGGGGGTTGTTGTCAGGAAGGGTAGCTTTTATATGATCAGATTATATGATTAGATTATATGATATCAGATTGTTACCTCCATTGTGTTCTTCCAACAGCCTTTGAGATACTGTGAGATTCTGACGGCTAAGTGATGGACGTCATGCTTTGCATGCAAAAACTCCCAGGTTCAGTTACTGTTGTCTCTTCAGTAGGGTGGCAGGATGCCAAAGACTCATGCCCCAGGTAGTTGTGCAGTCAGTGCAGGTGACAAGCTGCTGGTGATGCTGGATCTGTTGGTGCTGCTGATGTGTGTGTGTTGTGAATGTATTTGTTCATATTATTTATAGTCCACTTTATCACTGAGACACAGGTGGATTAAGTCAGTACAACAAACCGAACGGGATATCCAATATGATCTGGGTTTCAGAAATCCGAAACAAAGCAGACATCTGAAGCAAGCCATAAACATTAAGTTTATGACATGTTAAGTGATGCAGAAATTACACAGTGGCAGCACACTTACAGCAATAGCCAGTACATACTTATACACCAGGGGTCTCTAACCTTTTAGAGCCTGTGGGCAGCTTTGGAACTCTGATGCAGGAGTGGGAACAACCCCAGAATGGCTACTACATGAGGGAGAGCCAAATACACAGAGGAAGTCAAAGTGCTGGAGTGAAGAGGGCAATTTTTAAAATGCACTGGGAAAGTGCAATGAGAGAGAATAAAATGACACTGTGGTGGCAGCTGCAGAAGCCCTGCTGGGTAACAGCCCCACCTTGCCCCACCCACATTCTAAAACACATGGTGGGTGCCAAGAAAGGTATCACTAGGCACCGCATTTGGGACCCCTGTTATACACAATAGTATAGTCTACAGTCCTTTTCCCTTTCCTAAAGCATCTTTCTGAACCATGTTGTTTCAGTATAGCCCTATTACCTGTATAAAAATGCCCTCCTGAACAATTCTGTTTGTGGAACGATAAGCATGGGAGCCTTCAAGACATTATCAGGCAGGCCATTCTGTAGGGCAGGAGCCACAACAGAGAATGCATATGTGCGGGCAGTTGTTGATTTTGCCTATTTGCAAATTGGCACCTGCAAAAGAGCCTGCTCAAATGAGCAGAGCTGTTATGGTGGGACACAAGGGGAGAGGTGGTCCTGCAGATACAAAGGACCAAGGCCATGAAGAGCTTTGGATGTGATAGCCAATAGCTTGAATTGAACCCAATAACTGATGGGCTGATGAATGCATGAAGCCAGTGGGAATGCGTGCTGCCAGTATGAACCGTACAGTTGCTTGAAGGCTGCTCATTGAAGGTTCTTATCTGTGTTGGTGACAATGTCCTCTTACTGTTCTTGTACTTCCTGGATCTCTCTGCTGGATGTCTCATGTTCTCCACTCTCCTACAATGATGCATCACTTATTTGTTTAGTACTTTTTTACCCCACCTTGCCTCCAGAGAGCGCTGAGTAGCATATATCCTCCCTTCTCTGTTTTATCCTCATAACAAACCTGTGAACTAGGTTAAGCTGAGTGAGAGAGTGACTGGCCCAAAGTCACCCAGCAGGTTTCATGGCAAAGTGGGGATTTGAACCTGAGTCTTCCAGATCCTGATCTGACATGCCTCCTGCTACATAATGCTGGCAGGATGTCTCTGTAGGGCTGTGTCTCACTGGAGATGTGCATCATCCAGCACCATCTTGCTGTTGTGCGCAATGCTAGGATGACAGGTTAATGTGCTGGAGCAGGAATAGTTGCTTCAAAAATAATCTGATAAACTCTGGACAATGGTGATGATTGGGGGGGGGGGGCCTGCCATGGCCATATTTGATTTCTGCAATGAAAGAATGTAAGCAGCTGGACCCTTCCTCAAAGCTCAGAGTATCCTGGAGCTAGCACTATTAGGGCTTGGCCAAGCCAAGGCACTGTTCAGACATGGATGCCAGTCATATAACTCCATGGAAAAATAAGAGAAATAGTCTTGGATTAGAAGGCGGTCAGAACTGCCTTTCCCCCACCATAAAAACATGTATAACCTAATGGATTACTCAGTACTTATGTAGAACAAGAAGAAGAGAAGAGATTGGATTTATACCCCGCCCTTTACTCACTTGGAGTCTCAGAGCGGTTTACAAACTCCTTTTCCCTTCCCCTCCCCACAACAGACACCCTGTGAGGTAGGTGGGGCTGAGAGAGCTCTTTCCCAAGCTGTCCTTGAGAGAACAGCTGGTACAGAGCTATGGCTTACCCAAGGTCATTCAGCCAGGTGCAAGTGGAGGAGTGGGGAATCAAACCCGGATCTCCCAGATTAGAGTCCGCGCATTTAGCCACTACACCAAACTGGCTCTCTTCAGAAGACTTCATTAACATCTCCAGAAGACATCTCCGGAAACATCTCCAGAAGACTTCATTAACAATTCAAGCAAGAACTTACTCTCAAATCCTTTTTTCCTCTTTGCTATCTCCTAGGGGCAATTTAATCCCTTTATCTTGGTGTCACCTGTCTGGTCAGGACTTCCTGGGTCATCACAGGGGCCATTAGCAGTCATCAAGCCATGACCCAAGCCTTTGTTTCACCCCAGTAAAGAATCATTACAATTGTTCTCTAAAAGTTTTCCATTAAGAATGATGCACACCTTCCTACTGCTTCAGGGCACAATTCTTCCTATAAGAATCTACCCCAAAACACACTTGGTGGGTTTGTATTCTTGGCACCTAACCCCCCCCCCCCAACAATTGTGGGCTTCTTCTTTTTCTCTCTTTCACAGAATGAAATGCTGGCTGTTTCTCTGTAGCTCTGCTGCTTCCTTGGACCTCTCCAACTGGTAAGTATCGTGCTATTCCTGTCTGAAGAAGGGTGCTTTGCACACGAAAGCTTACACTTTGAATGAAACTTTTTTGGTCTTAAAGGTGCCACTGGACTCAAACTTTGTTCTACCCTATTCCTATAATGCTGTTTCCGCACTCCTCCCTGCCCTTTCCAGTTAGGCCTTGTGTGTTTTGCTGAACTAACCTCTCTTTCCCCTCATTTCCTTGTTAATAAAAAGACTCTTTAATTTGAACAAATCACCTATTTATTTAGAGAGCTCTCACAAAGACAATCCCCGTAGACATTGGTGTTTAGATCCCAGCTGCCTGCTCTCGCACAGTTTCCTTTTGCTAATTCCCCCCAACTAATTGGAGACTGCCCATTTGAGTAACAAAAAGACCTGAGTCTTAAAAAAAGAATTCACATATGGGCAGTGTTTTTGTTGTACATTTGGTCTGGATTTCAGGGCAAGGTGACATTGCAACCTCCATTCCAGCAAGCAACTGGGCCATACAGAAACCCAAGCAATGCAAGCAGCTCTTCCCCTTTTTTTCCAGTAGGATTGCTGACTTCCAGGTGGCACCTGGAGATCTCTCACTATTACAACTGATCTCCAGACGACCAAAATAGTTCCCCTGGAGAAAAAGGTTGGTTTGGAGGGTTGACGCTATGTAGGGATGGTGGAGATCCCTTTAAATCTTGCAAGAGGGAAAGAAGAGGTGCGCCTCCCCCATGATTCTTGCTCAAAGCTGGTTTTGAGCAAGAAGCAGGGGGGAGCCCTCACGTGCCTGAATTCCAAGCAGTGAATTTGCTGCTTGGAGTTCAGGTGTGTCCATCCCACTTCTCGTTCAAAGCATATAAAGGCTCCCTTTAAATGCTTTGAGCAAGAAGCAGGGGAGCGCTTGAGCACCTGAACTCCAAGCGGCAAATTTAAAGGGTCTCTTTAAATGCTTTGAACAAGAAGTGGGGGGAGGATTGCGCCTGAACTCCAAGCAGCAAATTTGCCACTTGGAGTACAGGCATGGGGGAGCACTGGTCCCCAACGTGATGACATCACTTTTCTGTGACATCATCACGTTGGGGACATCCTTACCCCCTCCAGAAATGCCCCCCAAGTCCCCTGTTGGGGTCTAAGAAGGCCCTGGGAACCCTATGGCACTATATTCCATGCAGGTCCTTCCCCTTCCCAAACCCTGCCCTCCCCAGACTCCACCCCCAAAATCTCCATCTATTTCCCAGCCCAGAGCTGGCAACCCTACTTTCTAGGCAAACAAGTTACTCAAAGGGAAAACCAACTAATCAGACAACAAAAGCTGTGGACTACCTTTCATTATGACTAACCAAAATAACACAATTTATTTATTTCATTTATACCCAACATTTCTCCCCATTGGGACTGGGGGCCCAAAGCAGCTTACATCACTCTCCTCTTCTTCGTTTTATCCTCCTCACAGTCCTCTGAGTCTGGGTAGGCTGCCAATGTGTGACTGGCCCAAGGTCACTGGTGAGCTTCCTTAACAGACCGGGGATTTGAATCTGGGTCTTCCACATTCCAGTATGACATTCTAATCACATCACTTTATGGCTTTTTACCCATTGTGCAAGCCAGAGGCGTTGAGTTTGGAAAATCCGGGGGGGGGGCTCTTCTGTGCGCTTCGCCATGTCCCCACCGCCACTGCCTCCCCCCCACTCCTGCTTCCGTCCCTCCCTCTGTCCACCAGGGTGGCCCCTGGACGGACGGAGGGAGGACGGAGTGGCCAAGCTGGGGGGGGAGAGAGACAGCGGCGGCAGCCCTAGGTAGGGCCTGGGGAGGCGTGGCAGAGGGCGCTCCATTTTCCCGGGGGGGCTCAGTCCCCCCCAGGAAATTTCGGGGGTGGCTCGAGCCCTCGACCCCCCCTCTAGTTGACGCCTATGGTCCAAGCTTTTGAGTTCTTCAGAATTCTTCAGGCTGGATTGGGGGGGGGCAGATCTTACAGGCCAGAGTCTTGAGGCCTCTCTGCCCACAGAGGATGCTTTGCTGGCTGCAGTGGGTACAGAGTGAGACTGTTTGGTATCAGGCCTTGCCCTTAGTTACCTTAGGAACTGACGCATATTATATTTTGGAAAATATAACAGCTGTATAATTGATCAAATGTGCCTCTGATGTGGTATGGAACACACAGGTCCCTTAGAAGATTAAGAATACTGGGAAAACGCAGTAGTCTTCAACACTAGAGATGAATTTTAGTTGTTGTTGTAAGTGCAGATTCAGCATGGTGAATGTATTCTAATGTGATATGTTCCTTGTGCACTCAGACACTGGAATGAAAGGTGATGTACACATTCGGGACATTATGCTCTGTTTCGTGTTCATACACATGCTTGACTATTCCAACCTGGTTTCAAGAGGGCTGGGAACGAACAAAACCTCTCAAATATTTTGCTTTATGTTTTGTTCATTGTTATTGTTTGGGTTGCTGCCTACAAATAGATCCCAGGATTCACGCCTTCATTATCAAAGAATCTAAATGAAATGAGTGCTATAACAACCATATATCTTTTGACTGTCTTTACCCCATGTAGTAGGAACTAAACTTGTCTACCTCATGACAGTAGTCATGTATCATGTTTTAATATTTTTGCTTTGATCTCAAGTGGGGGCCAATTTCCTGATTCTGAAAAGCATATTTAACGAAAAAGTCAATTTTGACCAATAGGGGGCAATATTTGGCTACAAAAACAAGCATTCCACCTGCTAGTTGATACATTTGGAGCCAGAATTGTTTGACAAGGTATAGAATTATCTTAAAATTTGTACATACAACCCAGTAACAAACATGTTGCGGCTGTCTTTTATATTACACAGTTTACCACTGCCCAATGGCAGAATACAGACTTTGCTCAATCTCTGTCATCTTCAGTTACAAGAATTTCCAGTAGCTGGATTCTGAATTATCCCTATTTGAAATTTAGGAGAGCTCTTGCCAGCCAGGGAGAGCACACCTCAGGCTCCCTCCACCACTAGCATTTTTCTGAATCTGAAATGGCCACTGGGAAGCTTTTGTTTGCCCCACTGAGGAAACTTGCATTTTCTAATGGGGCAAATAGTGGCTCTATGGGGCCATTTCAAGTCAGGAAAATGGCGGAGACTTGACCTCCCTGACTCTCTGTGCAACAATCCCAATCTGAATTTGGCCCCCACACAGCAGAAAGTTAAGGATCAACACAGAATTCCCAGAGGCTTTCTGATCTGACAGGACCTGGGGCAGACCCAGAAACAATAAAAGGCATAGTTAAGCCCTCAGATGCTGGAGAATGGTCGGAAGTGAGCTAAGGCAGGTTCATGTGCCTGGGTTCTTTGCCAGTTTCTTTTCTTGCATAAATTGATAATGCACTTTGTGGTACAGGGAAGCAAAAAAAAATTAAGCAAAAATTGGGCAGTTTGAAATGGAGGAAATGGAAGCAAAGTAGCTGCATCACATCTACTTTTATTCCTCTATAGTTAGGATTACCTCTGATGCCATTCTCGAGCAAGCTACTTGGACTTAATCCAAAATCTGTAGATACCCTCCATTTGACCTGTTTCTCTTTCATTTCTTTATTTCCACATTTATTTTCATATTTGTGCCTCTTTTCCCCAATGAGGATCCAAAGTGATTTATAACATTATTCTCCCCTCCTCCATTTTATCCTCACAACAACCCTCATAGGTGACTGACCCAAGGTCACCCAGTGAGCTTCCATGGTTGAGTGAAAATGTGAGCCTGGGTCTTCCTGGTGTTAGTAGGACACTCTAATTCAGAGGTGGCAAACTCATTTGTTACAAGGGACAGATCTGACATAAATGTCACTTTGTTGGGCTGAGCCATGTGTGCCATAAAATGTAATGCCAGGTACTGAAGATATAAAGGACAGCAGCTGGTAAGCTTCAAGTTGGTGTATCCTCACTGTGTGGCCCTAGGGGCTGGGAGCGGGGTGCAGAGGAAATATAGAAGGATTTTTTAAAGGCTGAAATAGGTACGTCAGGCAATTCATGGTTCCAAATATATAACTGGATTCATGTTTCTTATTTTTTTGGTTTCTTCCTTGTAGGCTTATTTTTTATCAAAGTCCCATCTGACTTTAAGTAATTTAGGGGCAGCAGCTCCTAACTCAGATTCAGAATCCTCCTCAGAGGAGCTGCTCGATGTGTCTCCATGTCTTCCCAAATCATAGTCGCTGTGATCTGATGTCTTGTCATCCTGTGCTGTTCTTTTCGGTTTGTCCGTTGTTTGACACTGCTCCAAGAAGGCTATGGCTTTTGTAACAGAGTCCACTCTTTCTTTTTTGCCCTTAAATTGAAAAGTGAGCCCTTCAGGAAAGAGCCATTTGTAGGACATGAAATTTTTCTGTAGAAAGGTTGTCAGATTTTTATATTGTTTCCTCTTTTTCCTGATTTCAAATGGAATGTCTTTTAAGACTTCGATGTCTGTACCTTCAATTTTTAGGGTAGTCCCATTAGTCGCTTTAAGTACTTGATCTCTGCTTGATCTTTTGGAGAATCTCACAAAAACCTCTTCAGGCAGGTTATTTTTCTTGATGTAATCTGGATAGGTCCGATAAACCATATCCATATCTGACTGTAAAAGTTCCGCTGTAGTATCTGCAACCGGTGTCAAGGTATGGCTTAAAAGCTTCTTCAGATCTTCTCCATTGCGTTCTGGGACGCCTTGGAATCTCAGTACATAAGTTGATCTTTCCATTTGCAGTTGTAGCAACTGATGTTCATCCGAGGTTCTCTCTTTTTCCCCTGCCTCCAGTCACTGCTTAAGTTTTTTAGTCTTGGCATCCACTTTTTTAACTGATTTGGCAGTTTCCTCTGATCTCAGACTGGTTTCTTCAAGCTGTTTTTGAAGAGTATCAAATTTCATGTTAAGAGTTGTAATCGGGTCCAGCAGAGGGCGCAATACAGCATTTAACATATTTGGAAAGTCTATGGTTGCTTCCGCTTTAGATGATGACATATTTGAGCTTGCAGTTCCTGGAGAAGGTCTGACTTTAGGCACCATGATTTTCATAGTCAGAGACGGGTTGTTTACATTTGGGGAAAGTTCATAAAAAGTCTCTGCAGCCAGTTAGAGAAAGCGCTTTAGGCTTATCTGGCTCCTATTTCAGCCAAGATTGCTTTGGTTGCGCCCCTCCTCCTCTCCGATGAATTTTAAAGAGTTCTTATCTTTGTGGAGTGGAGTTAACCCCCCCTCCCACTTTAAAGTTGAGGATCAGGGGCTTAAACACTTATCTGGCCCTCTGGATTAATATACGAAAGACTCACGCTTCATCAGACATCTTCTGCCAGGTGAAACGCTTTTGACCGCCTGCTTGCTTGTCCCAGTGTGCATCTCTGTCGCCATTTCTGGTTGTGCAGCGGTGGGACCTATCAGGGCAAAAAGGAGCCTCAATCCCTCAGCATTCACCTTGGGAGAGGCAGCTCTTGAGCCCCAAGCTCAGAGCCCCCGACAAGGGCTCAAGGGGGAACTGGGTCCAGCTGGTACCCCACCCAGCTACCGTGAGCACGGGCCACTATCATCGGAGCTCCGATGAAAGCGAACTCGGCCAGTGAGTGCCAAAACTGGAAGCTCCATTTGAAGGAACTTTTGAAGGAAATTAGTATTAGAGTTTGCAAATCTGATACAAATCAGGACTTTTCCTTTTACAGCAGTTCTTTAAAAATCCCTCACAGCATTTATATAAGTGAGGAAGTCCACAGCAAGCTGAAAGCAGTTAAAGAAGTGGAAGCCCTCAGCTTCAAGTCAAAAGTTCAGAAACACTTCATTGTGTCTGGGAAATAACTGTGGAAGAAATGCAACGTAAAGAGAGACTTCATCCTTCATGATACGGCTTTTAAAAATCTGAAAACTCACAAAACTACCTGCAGTGAAGCAAAACATCTGAAAGTGGCAAGGATGATGCCTTTTGATGTCCATACAGACTGCCTGATCAATAAGTGGAAGACAATTAGAGCAGAAACACTCATAGGAACCAATAACAGAGACCTTTAAACATTTTGGAAAGAAGTTTTTGAATTAAAGAATTTAATGAATGACACAAAATACAAGGAAGTAACAAAAGTAGTTAAAGCCTTTCTTTCATTGCCACATGGTAATGGTGATGTTAAGAAAGGCTTTTCAACAGCTGCTATGAAAGAAGGCTTTGAATGCATGATTGAATGTCATAAATGCTTTGGAAGTTTTATATCGATAAACCTGCTTGTGTGCCAATCACAAAAGAGCTCATTGCCTATGGAGGAAATGCAAGAAGTAAGTATCATCGGTACTTAGAGGAAACCAAGCTGAGAGAAAAGAGACTTAAAGAAGATGAGGAGAGAGAAAGAGAAAGAGTAAAAGAAGAAACCTTGAGTAGAAAGTGAAGAAAAGAAGGCTTTTGATGACATGAAAAACTTGGTTATAAAAAGAAAAGAAGTCCAGAAAAAGAGTGCAGCTGACAAACTCCTTGAGCAAACATCATCATGTATTACATCTGTGCTGAAAAGAAAAAGCTTTGAAGAATTGCAGGTAGCTCATGGGCTATTAGAAGGATATAAAGTTTTAAAACTCAAAGAGAAACAGGCCAATAAAGAAACATACATACAAGCAAAGACATTGGGGGGCAAAGCATCTCTCTAGTAACTTCATTTTTGAGAGGACTGTCAAAAAAGAAAAGTAAAGTGGTAAAAGGACTGATTAACTGTTAATCAAAGTTAAATGTGATATGTAATATTTAAGGTATTAAAAAGAAATGATAACAAGTAGAGGTGTAAAAGTATTCTGTATATTTCTGTATTTTGACTATAAATAAAAAGTAGCCATACACCATTCAGGGTAAAATAAAAAACCCTTATTTTTGATCATTTAATATGGCTAAAATAATCAATGAACAAAAGTTGAGTTAAAGTTAAAAGACAAGCTAAATATTGAACTTAAAGATTTAATATGCATTGAAAAGAGTTTTAAAGTTTTTTTGGTTTGACCTTAACCGGCTTACTTGTAGGGTTTTTTTAAAACATTCTTTTGAGTGACATTTTTACTAGGGGTGTGCAAAAAAAAAACAGTCCGTATTTTTTTGGTTTGGTTGTATCAGACCCAAAAAATATCGGTAAATGCTGAATATCCCCAGTCCAGTACCGGTAAAGTATCAGGACTGGGGAAATATTCGATATTCCTGAATATATATTTGGGTCTGATATACCCGACAGGAGGGAAGGGAGGCATCTAAAAATGCCTTCTTTCTTTCTGAAGCCTGTTCAGCTTTCGTTGTCAATTTCACTCCCTGCCAGTCAGCTGTTAGGTTTAAGCCATTTAAACCTAACAGCAGAGGGCCAGGGGAGTGAAACTGACAAGGAAAAGCCTCCTTTCTCTGTCTTTCCTTCTCTAGCTGACCAAGGTAGCTAGAGAAGGCAAGGGAGGGAGCCCAGGCATGTTTAGATGCCTGCCCTTTGCTTCCCCAGTCACCTGCGGGGAGGGAAAGAAAGGCATCTAAATATGCCTGGGGGCCCCTGAGTGGAGGAGAAACTCTTTCCCCCCTGCCTCTTCCCCCCCCCCCAGTGGCAGAGAAGCTCAAGGGGGGGAGGAAAAAAGAAGAAGGCGTGTTTAAAGGCTGTGGGGGGGGGGGGGAGCTGAGAAAGCACAGCACAGGCATGAAAACATGCACAGGCAGGGCCCCCAGGCATGTTTAGATACCTTCCTTTCCTTCCCTGAGATTGGGAAAGCAAAGAAAGGCATTTAAACATGCCTTCTTTCCCCCACTTCCCCTCTTGAGCTTCTCTGCAGCAGCTCCCCAAGATCAGAAAAGGAAAGAAAGGCATTTAAACATGCCTTCTTTTTTTCCCTCCTCCTCTTGAACTTTTCTGCAGTGGCGATGAAGCTCGGGGGGGGGGGGGGGAAGGGGCATGTTTCCATAACTGTGTTGTGCTTTCCCAGCCTCCCTGCCATGGCGGGAGGGCTGGGAAAGCACAGCACAGTCATGGAAGCATGCCTGAGGTCCCTGCCTGCCCCTCTCCAGTTGCCCCCACAGTCGTGGGGCCCCTGGAGAAGTACAGGCATAGCCCCCCAGCATGTTTAGATGTCTTCCTTTCCCTCCCTGAACTGGGAGAGGGAAATAAAGGCATTTAAACATGGCTGGGCTCTCTGCCTCAGCCCTAGGGCAGCTGGAGGAGGGAAGGTAGAGAGGAGGCTTTCCTTGGTCAGTTTCACTCCCACTGGGAAGCTGCAGCCTGAGGAAAATCCATATTCAGCTATCCGAAAGCCAAAAAAAGCCAAACAAATTCGGGAAACTTTTTGGACGTTTCCTGAATTTGCATTCGGCTTTATAAATACCGATAAATACCGATAAGGTATTTATTCTGAATTTTTTTCAGTTCGGAAAAGCCGAATGCACATCCCTAGTTTTTACTGTTCCCATAGTTTATATGACGTCTCTATTTTGGTCCCTTTTTTGACCTGGAAGTACCATATTCCCTAAAATAGGCCTGAATATGGAATATGAGCCCTGCATGGCAGCTTGAGTGTAGGGAATCTTTCTTAGAGGAGCCTTCTGTTCTCCCTCTGCTTCTCCCTGCTGAGAGGGAGTGGGCCTCTTCTGCCACTCATTCTTCCAGCGGCAACATAGTTGGGTCATGGTGCACCCTTTGCAGGTGCCTGCAAAGGATGGAGGAGGACAAGTGTTGGGGGGGTTGCACCCCTCTGGACATGGGTGTGACACAGTTGGCACTCTGCCACATGGGGGGGTCACTGGGGAGAGTGTGAAAATGTTTCCAAACTGTGGACTTAACCTCCTATCCACCCTCTGAATCACTGCTGAAAGAGAGTCTTCCTCTCCTAAGAGTGTTAGCAACTTTTGATGTCTCTGGGCAGTGTTAAAAAGTCTTTTGCTTCTGTGGGGAGCCACAGGAACAGATCAGGGGAAGGAAGCTCTGAGACCCCTGGTAATGCCCTGTTAGGTCCAGGCTCCAGTGGATTGGCAGGATGGGTTTCGTGCCCAGAGTCAGGGGCCTGTGGTACGCTGGGGGTGGAGGACCACAGCGAACACCCATTGCACCTACTTTCACCCTCATGGCAAACAGAAGTGCTCACACTGAGGAGGGTATAAATATAGGAGACTTTGGGGGGAGTCCATAACTGGGACCCCAGAAATGTAATCTGCCTGCAGCTTGGAAAGATTGTGCATTTTGTATGTGTGGCTTGCAGGGGGTCCATTCTATACACTTTTGAACCTGTGCCTGACATTTTCCCCAAAACCACTTTCCTGGCTTGACCTGTTGGATTAGCACTACCTCAGTGGCACTGGTTCTGCTGGGCTTTCAAAAATGCCCCCCACCTTCATTTTCTACTGCAGAGATTCTCGGGGGACTTTGATTCTGTTCTGTGGGGCCTCTGTTGCTGCTGCTTTGCTTTTTTTCATCCATTGAAAACAATGGAGGATGGGATCACTTTCTTTGGGGGGGGCATAACTCAGACCCTGTAAATCCAATCCTTACCAAACTTGGACGGCTGGTAGAGGAGGATCAGCCAGAGATCCCCTGCAAATTTATTGTCTCTAGCATGCCCGAGAGCCATTCTACTACATCACAAATTGAACTGGTTTATTTAGTGTCTAAATCTTCATGATGGTTCGTAGTTCATGAATTAGGTACACCACAAACCAAACCAAACCTCATTTTCCCAGTTCTTGCCCATCCCTATCTATGAAAGGAACAGAACATTTTTCTCCAGGCTTGTTGACAAGAGTACTGGCAACACGTAAATAAACGAACATCAGGATTAAGAATGAGCAAAGCACTGCCTTAAAAAGCAAGCAGGATCAAAAAAAGCTCCTAAGCAGCAGAATACGGTGTTATGGTGTTTGTCCAGTAAATCTTCAGCTCCTTAGCCTCTCTTCAGCCTTTAAACTTTTAACACGCTTCTCTAATAATTAAGCTTTGGTGCTCAATTAAATGTTAAGATGTCGGAATCACAGCTGCTGTAATTTGATTTATCCACCAAACACATCCTTTGATCAGGGGAGAGACACTGGGTTTGATTTAGACTGAATTTGGACAAAAAGATTTATGCAATTGTGTCAATTAACTTAGACTTCCTAGTCTAAACAAGCTGTGACAATGATCAGATTTTGATCTGGCAGATGTTGTCTTGACATCATCTTAGAACTTGGTGGTTGGTAGCCATGACAGAGTACTGACTCCCCTCATGGATATGTCTGCATTTTCAGCTTTTGTGTTTTTTTAAAAAGTGTGTCTACAACTGTCTTAATTTTAAAGATGAACGGAAAATTAGTTCTCTTCCTTCTAATTCTATAATATTATTTAGTAAGAAATAAACCTATTCTGGAATGCTAGTATTGTGGTCTAGAACTGATGAGAGGAGGAAACGAGGGCAAAATTCAGAAGGCCCTGGTTACATTTGGGGATCTTGTAACAAGGCAAGTAATACTTGTATATGATGGTTGAGTTGGGTCTTGGTGATATAAAGGAGAGCTCAGGGGGAATATTTACCTCAAGGTCTTTGGTGGTCCTGTTCTGGCTGGTAAATGCAAACATATTGACTTTTGGGCACCACAATTTAAGAAAAATATAGACAAGCTGGAATGTGTCCAGAGGAGGGCAACGAAGACGGTGAGGGGACTGGAGACCAAGTCCTATGAGGAAAGGTTGAAGGAGCTGGGTATGTTTCGCCTGGAGAGGAGATGACTGAGAGGTGATATGATAACCATCTTCAAATGCTTGAAGGGCTGTCATATAGAGGATGGTATAGAGTTGTTTTCTGTTGCCCCAGAAGGTTGAACTGGAGCCAGCGGGTTGAAATTAAATCAGAAGTTTTCGACTAAACATTAGGAAGAACTTCCTGACAGAGCGGTTCCTGGGTGCAACAGGCTTCCTCAGGAGGTGGTGGGTTCTTTGGAGGTTTTCAAACAGAGGCTAGATGGCCATCTGACAGCAATGCTGATTGTGTGAACTTAGGCAGATAATGAGAGGGAGGGCAGGAAGGGTTGCCTCAGTACTTAGTTCTTGTGGCCCTTTCTTACACACCCAGAGAAATGCTGATTGCCACTTTGGGGGTCAGGAAGCAATTTTTCTCCAGGCCAGTTTGGCCAGGGATCCTGGAGGTTTTTTGTCATCTTCTGGGCTGTCACTGTAGGTGTAGAGGAGGAGGTATTTGTGAAATTCCTGCACTGTGCAGGGGGTTGGACTAGATGACCCTATGATTCTATAACAGTAGTGAAAACTGGCATTTTTCAAATAACATTCAACTATACTTTATTAAAATTATTTACTATATTAAAGCATCACAATAAATGTATTCAAGATATTCTATTTCACATGGACTTATGATGCCCTCCTTTTGGGCTTGCTCCCAATGGTTCTAACTGTGGTCTGTTAGCTGAGTTTGTAATACTTTTCAGATTGGTTTTATACTTGGTTTCCCTGATCAATATTTGAGTTCTAGGTAATATCATTTAAACTAATTCCCATTGGTTGTTTTTCTTGTTTACGCTTCAATTCTTTATTAAGCCACAATTAAGTCATAATTTTGATTTTTAATAAGTTGCAAAATGAAGAAACACATCTTAAATGGTGCCCATGCCTTATTTTTATAAATACTGATACAATAATAACATTTCTATTATTTATTTATTCATTCATTCATTCAAAACATGCATATGCTGCTTTTTCAAGGTCCCCAAGAAGGTGAACATTAAAACATTCCAAACATTTAAAAAGTGCATATATATATATATCTAAAGACATAAATTCATAAACAGGGAGGAGAGCTAAAGAGTTAGTGAGGGGACGAAGCAAAACAGGGAAGTCTTCACCAACTGATGGAAGGCAACAATAGAGGCAGGGAGACAAACCTCCCTGGGAAGGGAGTTCCAAATTAAGGCTACAATCAAGAAGCCCCTTTCTTGGATTGCTACCTGACTATTTTTCCTGCTCAGGAAGGGCTGCAGTTGGCTCACCAGCCAAAGCTGACGAGAGGCACCCCAGGTTATTGATGCCACCTGTTTAATCAACAGGAAATTTGAGTCTAGCAGCATCTCCAAGCTACAAACCTGCTCCTTTAGAGGGAGTGCAACCCCATCCAGAACAGGAAATATCCCACTTCCTCCCCTCCCTAGTAGCACCCCTGTATTGTTGAGATTAAATTTCAGCTTGGTATCCCTCTTCCATCCCAAAACTGCCTCCAGGCCACCTCATCACAGGGTCCACAGACTCCCTGGGATCTGCTGGAAGTATGAAATGGAGTGGAGTTTCATCTGTATACTGGTGGCAACTGAGCCCAAATCTCTGGATGACCTCTCCCATTTGCTTCACTTAGATTTTGAAAAGTTTGAGGGACAAGATGGAACCTTACGGGCCCAAAAAGCTGAGAAGCAGTCTACAGCACTACACTCTGAAACTGATTTTCTGAGGCAGAACCACAACCACTGCAAAATGTGCCTCCCAGCGTCCGTAACCACAGTCCAGAAGAATACCATAATCAATGGTATCAAAAGCTGCTGAGAGGTCCAGGAAAATTAACAGGATCATTTTCTGCTTGTGCATCTTCCAGTGCAGGTCATCCACCAAGGCCATTTCAGGCTTATAACCAGGCCTGAAATTGCTTCAGTCAGGAATCTGGGAAGTTGACCAGCCATAACTTGTTTTCTACTTGGTCAAGAATGGTTCATTTGAGACTGGACAGTAGTTATTCAGCTCTCCTGAGCCCAGAGTAGGCTTCTTTAAGAATTAATGTAGTACCATTCAGTGCTTCAATGCAGAGGCAACCTCCTTACTCAAGGAGGCATTTATTATCTCCCAGACCCAATCACCAGCCCCTTCCCTGGCTGATTTAAGCAGCCAGGAAGGGCAAGGGTTATATGAGCGGGTGTCAGGTCTCAGCCTTCCAAGAATCCTGTCCATATCCTCAGACCAATAACAATTCATAGCTTAACAATTTGCAAGTAAATTCTCAAAAGTTCTGATAATCCAGTGAGGTGTTTGCATATTGTTATAGGTCCTGGTCCATCTCTTGTTGCACTCAAGTGGTTTCATTAGCTCTGGATGGGGATGTGCATCAAAAGATGTGTCCAGTATGCATGTTCTTCTACTCAAGATCACGCTAGATGGATCAAACCAAGCCTCTTTCCATAGTACTTGTATAGCACACAACAATCCTAGACCTACTATTTTATTTATTTGTTTGTTTATTTATTACATTTATATCCCACCCTGTCCCATGATGGGTTCAGGGCAGCTCACAACAAAGATAAAATAATAAATATACAATTAAAATCAATTAACTAAAAACAAGATGGCAGCAGCAAATAACATCTGTCCAGAGCAGCCTAATAGACTTCTTGTTAGATGCTGGTAGAATAGTAGACATCTATAGGCTTACTATGAGCAGGGGAGGCCAAGATGGTTTAAAAAAAAAATCCGCTGCCTCAACCAAAGGCCTGGCGGAACAGCTCTACTTTATAGGCCCTGTGGAATTGTAGCAAGTCCTGCAAAGCCCTGATCTCAATCGGGAGCATGTTCCACCAGGCAGGGGCCAGGGCAAAAAAGGCCTTGGCCCTGGTTGAGGCTCAGCAGATGTCCTTTGGGTCAGGGACTACCAGAAGGTGGTGTTCAGCAGAGCACAAGACTCAGAAGCAAATTCCATTTAGTTTAATGGGACTTTTCACGTAAACATACTAGGCTTGCCATTTGCCCAATGGCAATGGGCAGTCTCCCACCCCTGCTCTGAGTCCCCTGACCTTGATAGTTTGAGGGGTGGGGGATAAAAACTGAGGGTGGGAATGGCATTAATGGTGATCCTCTAGTCTAGGGATTTCCCCAGTCAATGGTAACAACCATAGGGATTGGGGAAATTCCTGAAGCACCCAGAAGTGGCACCATGCTCCCACAAAACTATCATTTCCAGGCACTGGCCCCCCAGTCTCCTGCCATTTGCTGCCACAGGGCTGGCAACCCTACAGCTAGCTACAGTGTCTTCCTGAGCAGAAGTACACATATATCTAAGCCCATTTACTTCAGTGGACTTAACTGTGTTTAGGATGGCACTGTACGTCAGTCTTTAGATCACAGAGTGTTTTATTCCATTCCTCGTTTCTGTTATCTTTATTTATGGATCCAAAAATGTTACAACCATGGCACATGACTGCTTCCTGAAACTTTTAGAAGGAAGGGTAATTAAAGTTTTGTTATACCTGTTTATGCGCAATGTGTAGCTCAGACCTGAACTGGAAAATCTAAAATGATTCTTCCTTATTCTGTAAAAATGCTGCATTTTGGTTACAGTGAATCATCAAGCAGTTGTGGTAAATGAAAGGATCTACTTGAATGGACATACATTAAAATGGGTACGCTTGTGGCCTGAAAACATGGTTAGGCTGGTAGTCAGTAAGTATCTTTACAAAGGTGAGGGGGTGGGTAAGGATTCTGCAATGAGAGCCAACAGAATATTGCTCCATATGTAAAACTAATGTGGATACTAGGGGCCAGACAGAAGACCCTATTGACCTAGGCTGGAGACTGGTTTCAGTTCATGTATTACCGCCCCATCACCCATGAAAAGCCCTTTATTGCTAGAATGCTCTCATGAATAAGCTTGGGTTTAAATTTACCAAACTGCAATGTTCTGCCCCTCTGGTCCTCTATTCATTACTTCAATTAACAACCAGTGGCCTGAAAAGTGCCCCAATCTGTTTCTTGGGAAGAGGCATGGAAAATCTATGAGCCAAGCCAATTAGCATCCTGTGTTGGTGGCTGTCTAGGGAATTTAATTGGAGGGACTTGGTTGATCGAAGCACCAATAACATTTTCATTTGACTGAGGAGAATGTAGCATTTGTTAAATGAGGAGATTCCCTTAAGGCCCATATGCTGTTGGTATTTCTATGTGTTTCTAGGCCAGAAGGGGCAAGAAGGCAAGCGTGCTTTGTTGCCTACACATGGCTTCTGTATTCTTGGGATAGGCTACAGCAGCTGGGCACAAACAGAACAAGCCTTTGCCACCCGGGGTGGGCGTTACAGCTTCCCCACTAAATAGTTACACACATGAGCAAACACATTGTCTACTTTAAAACAGCATTTCAACGGCCCATTACCAGGCAGCCACCAGACAGCAAAAAGGATGCAGCCTCTGTGTAGGGACAACCTGTCTGCAGAACGTATTGTTTGGGGCAATTAATTTGCAAATTGCCTGTTAGCAAATCCAGGAGTGAATAAACGACCTTCCTCTTCCCAAAGTGTGCTTTCATTTTCAATTACACTAATTTTTTTTATGAAAAGGAAGTTCCTTGAATAAGTAGGGAGTCTGATGAGGAATACTGAATAAGAAAAGTTATTGTTTTTTTAAAAAAAATAGGGGGAAGGTTTGGCTTGTGACGGGCTGAAGATGGCCTCAAACCATGATTTTCAAGATATTTGGAATGGTTGACTCACTGTTACCTGCGAAGCACACACTAATTTCTGTTGTTCTGCTACTGTCACTAGTCAAACTGCCTTTGTGGGTTTTTGAAACACAAATCCTGCAAAATGTGTTGGACGGCAAGCAACAGTGAGATGTTTGTGCACTCAATGATAGTTCTATCATACCACCACCATCAACTCTGAAAAAGGTGTCTCCAGTCTGGATTTCTCAGTGATGGGGGTGGGGGGGAGGTAGGACATCTCATTTTTCAGGAGTGAAAAGTATCTAGTTAATGTGATACATCCCTTTGCATTGGTGCAAAATTAATTTGGTATGCAGGAAAAATATGATGATCTCGTGGTAGCCTTCATAGTTCTTCAAACTCTCTTCATTGGAAGTTAACTCCATGCTATGTGAACAGGTGTGCATCTGAAAAAATGCAACAAATGTGTTTGCAAACACACATGGCACTCTGGGGGCATGGCTAGAATGGGATGGCCTTCCTCACTATATTTTATATTCTCATTAAGTGGAGCTATGATGACCTAGTCCTGTTCCCTCATTCAGATGCAGGATTTTCCCTCCATTTTTTTTCATTCCTTGCCAAACTGAGCAGTCTCTTTATCTATTTTCTTCTTGTCTAAAGATATATGGCTGTCCCACCCTTTCACTTTATTTTAACAATAACAATAACAATACCTTTATTGGCATAAAGCCTTTCACTTGATTGTATTTTGATGCTGGCTCAGCCCAGGAACTTGAGGGAAGAGACAAGATCAACCCTCTTAAACTTCTGAAAATGGCACAGATAAGGCTTTTTAAAGTTCAAAAATAAACGAGGTATTTTATTCAGTGTAGAGGGGAAAAGGTCAGGTGAAATCAGGGATAAAATGTCTGAGGTAAATCAATAAGAACTCTGAGGTAACAACATTTTCACAAACTACAGTTCATATGTTTCCAGCAATTGAGAGTTTCTTAAGTTTTTCATGCCGTCTTAGAATCTTTCAGATGAGAGGCTTTTGTTTCAGTATTTTCTAAACACTCCAGTATAGTTTCTTGAGTTTAACTGACTCTTCAGATTTCAGAGGGCAGGGATACATTACCAAGTACCCAAATTCCTTCTCTGTAAAACTAGGGACCACTCCACTCTTTGAGCTATCTCCCTTTCCACCTGGGCAGGGAATAACTTCTCTAACTTGAAGATGTATCCCTTTTTCTGGCATGAATGAGGGTCTTCACCAATCTTCCCACTCCTCCTTGCCAACCTTCCCAGTCCTCAGTCAGTGTTAAACTTTTCTCAGTAAGTGCTAAACTCTCCTCAGTCAGGGCTAAATTAAAACTAAGTTCTCTTCAGCAGTCAGTTCCCAAGTCTTTCTGCTCAACTGATGCTAACTAATCAAATTCCTTAGAGCAGCTTGTCACTCAAGGCTCTCTGGCTCTGTGATGCATTAACCCTTCACAGTCCATTACATGTTTAGATAGCACTTATGAGCTTTTAAAGTGCAGTCCGTCACAGGAGCCTAGGTCCAAATTTCTTGCAATTGTCTTAGCTAGCCTTGATCTGTATTCAGTGGCACAGAAAATTATTTTCCTTCTAGCCAGCAGAGATCTGCATATCACCTGCATGTTATGTTTTAGCTTTTACAAAAAACCAAGCTAGAGCCGTGCTCAAGGCCCAACTTAGTTTCCATATCTTGATTTGTGTGTTTGTTCTTGTTGTTGCTTCTTTTGGTGCCTAGGGAATTTTTCCTGTTTTTCTTAATCCATTTTATCTAACTTCTTTGTATTGTTATTTGCTTTTATTCTCTGCATTTTATGGATGCTCCGTTTTACCAAAGATTGTACCAGCCTTTGACCATCTGCAATAAATAACTACTGCTATATCTGACTGGTACACTCATCAGAGGTGACTGACTGCAGGTTCCAGTCAAATGTGCCTTCAGTGAAAAAAATCCAGGTTTTCTTCTTGTGTGAAATAGCACTAACACTGCAGAGGATGAGTGTTTAACAATACTTGTTACATTATAAATAATCTGAGAGTCCATGTTTCTCTCTTGTTAGGAAAATGTGAAAAAACAGGATCAACTGATCAGATAAACAGTTTGTTTATTTTGGATGATCATATTGCAGCCTTATGCCATTTTTGTGTTCAATCTCCTCATTTCAAGCCAGCTTTGTGGTTTTATTCTGTGCCATTAACACTTTTAGCATTAGAAAACGGGGTGTATTTTTCATGGCAAATTCTCTAGATTGAGGATTATTGCTGTTAGGAAATAAATACATGTTTCTCAGCTTGCACTGCACCACGTCAGAAGGTTAATCGGGATAGAACCAGTTGTGCCTTTATGCTAAAACACAGGATTGGGTTATTCAAAATTGATTAGACAAAAATGCTTTTAGGGTGATTTCTTTACAATAAAAATACAATAGGCTTAAACTAAATAACAACAAAGTTTGTTTATCAGGCTCTTTCAGATGAAGCCTGATAAGAAGTCAGACTGCCTATTGGTATGAACAAAGTTTGGGTCCAATGGCACCTTTAAGACCTACAAAGTTTTATTCATGGTATAAGCTTTTGTGTGCAAGCACACTTCCTCAGATACAGTGGAACAGAACCTCCTCAGCTGGGGGTGTTGTCAGGAAAGGCCATTTAGACAAATAAAGTTCAATTCTGGGTACAAGCGAGAACTGAGAGACTTAGTATGTACACTCCTTCAGATTTATTGAAATATTACTGTCTGTCTGCAAGAAAAGAACACTACTAGTGGTCACATACAGTTCTCAGCTCAAAACAGTAGAACACATCTTCAGTGACTTACAGCCTGTACTGGATAAAGACAGTTCTCTTTCACAAGTACTGGGGGAGGGGGGAACCTTTTCTCATGCACAGACAGCCCCCCAATCTCAAACAACTCCTCACCCACAATAATACAACATCTAATTTGAACATGAACACTGCGACCAGAGCTTGCAATAGACCCAGATGCCAACATTACTGCTACATACATTCAGACAACTCAGTCACTGGATCTAACAACATCAACTACACCATCTCAGGCTTACTCACTTGCTCATCACATTGTGTTTGCTATTAAATGCCAACAATGCACTTCAGTTCTCTACATAGGACAAACAGGTCAAACCCTACGCCAAAGGATAAATGGACACAAATCTGACATCAAAAACCACATGACTGAGAAATCTGTAGAAAAATACTTCAACCTTCCAGGGCATTCAGTGGGGGACCTCAAAGTAGCGGTTTTATTGCAAAGGAACTTCAAACAGATGGGAATGGGAGATTGCTGAATTACAAATTATCACAACACTCAGAACAATGGAACCCCCAGGACTTAATAGAGATATCAGCTTCTTATCTCACTACACATGCTAAGTCACTCAGTTCTCACTTATAGCCAGAAATAAAATTTTGTTGGTCTTGTAGGTACCACTGGACTCAAACCTCAATTCCCACAGCTATTTGTTAACTATTGTATTTGTATGCTAATTTACTGCCATTCACAGATCTTTCTTACAGCCTATCTCAGCTATAATCACCCAGTTCGTATGCATCTTGAATCTAAATGGCCCTTCCTGACAGCACCCCCACCCCACCCCTATACATAATGGTTGAGGAGGTTCTGTTCCACTGTATCTGAGGAAGTGTGCTTGCACACAAAAGCTCATACCTTGAATAAAACTTTGCTGGTTTTAAAGGTACTGCTGGACTTAAACTTTGTTCTGCTGCTTCTGCTTTGTTCTGCTGTTGTGTGCAAGCATCACCAACACAGCTTCCCCACCTGAATCTGCCTACTGGTATATAAGATTCCTCTGGTGTAAATCAGAGCAACTCTATTGAGCTGGATAGTTCTACACTGGCCATGTGACTATTTGGCTGAGGACAGACTGATGTTGTGGCCCGCATTACGTCTGCTTTGCAAGCGGAGGAGGCAGGCTTATGCACACAGCCACAGCTGCCCGGTGTAGCCCTGCTGTACTCACGGGGTCCTGCAGCGCTCTCCTCCTGTGGCAGCTGTGCACTGGGAGGAACTGGTGTCCAGTCATCTGGGCGCGCAATTTTCCCGCTTCCGGCCAGTGTGAACATGCGCTGGATCAGCACAGTTGTGCGTGGTGGCAGCGCCACCGGGAGCCACCATGGAGTGTGGACGACGCAGTCTGCCTCCTCCCCAGGATTATCCTGCAGCGCTGCAGCCAGTGCAAACGGGGAGCCCCAGGACGAGTTGGCCCCGGGGCTTTTTTGCCTGCTCACATTGCGCTGCAGATTCCCGGTCTGTTCTCAGCCGAATCATCACCTTGCTATCAGATCATATAACAGGATTTGATGAAAGCAAATCATATTAAAGAGCAAAGAAGGTTCATTAAGAAAGACAGATAATTTAATTTTGTTATCCATGAACTTTTTAATATTTGAAAGGCTACCAATCCGTCAAGTTGGTTTGCAGCCTGGCACAGACTTCCTAATCTTTAATGATGATTTATTACTACATTATTGCTAATATTATTGCTGTAGTGACAGAAAATCAGAAGGAGTTCACTTACCCTAGCAATACCCTTGACCTAGTCTTCTTTTAAGCTCTGCGCAGCATTACTAGTTATAATTTAACCTTTGTAGGTAGGTCTCAATTCACTTATGGGCATAAACTCTTCTCCAAGAGAATTTTGCCTTTTCTTATTGTTAAAGCTATACTTTTTCAGTGAACGTCACAACATTTACATGAAGCACTGAGTAATTTCCAATGCCAGGTGCTGGTGCTTTCCTCATAGAGCTAGCAAAGGAAGAGCAGGAGGAGAGAGAGAGAGAGCCCACGTGGGTATCCCCACTTACTGAGCCCGCCATATGGCGGGGAGGGCGGGATATAAATCACAATAAATAAATAAATAAATACTAGTTCTAGAAATAGGGTTGCCAGGTCCCCTCTGGCCACTGGCAGGGAATGGGGGGTGGGGTAGGGTTGCCATATCCATGTTGGAAAACTCCTGGAGATTTGGGGATGGAGCCTGGGGAGGACCAGGACCTCAGTGGAGTACAATGCCATAGAGTCCACCTTCCGAAGTATCCATTTTCTCTAGGGGAACTGATTTCTTTAGTCTGGAGATGAGCTATAATTCCTGGGGCTCCCCAAGTTTTGGAGGCTAGCATCTCTAAAAGCAACAGTATGCAAAACAATTTGCACCATTGATCCTCAGCCTAAATGAGACAAGAGCACAGACAACCTTCTCTTCCCAGAGGAGAGTTGGTATTCTGTCCCCTATCTATCAACGGAAAAATCTAAGAAGTTGCTGGTGGCTATATGGATTCTATCAGAGAAGTACTAGAAAAAGTGTGGCAATACAGTTCTATGCAGAGTTCAGTCTAAATCCATTGAAACTGATGGCTTGGTTCCTGTCAAAAATCTCTGCTGGTAGAAGGTTTATCAGCAGAGTACGACTTCTCTGCCTCCCACCTCCCAATGCAGCCAAAAATTCCCTTTCAAATGCTTCTCCTGGAACTCAGAGGAAACTGCTATCCATGAACACAGTAACCTTCCTGCCCCAAATTAGTATATAGAAAACATCTCTTTGCTTAGAATTTCCTGGAGCAACAGTGAACATTTGTTTCATTCTAGAATAGGACACGGCCAAAGGAAAATGTCAACCAAGAAATTCTGGCTGTTATTTATGTGTTTGACACTGAAGTGTTCTTTGTTTCTTCAAAATCTGTATTTTTATTTTTTTATGTTGACCCCACGGACAACATCATACCAGGCCCTCCTATCCTCCCCCACCCTCTGGAGTCTGCTCAGTTTCATGTTTGTTGCATCAGTAACACTGTCTAGCCATCTCATCTTTTGCCTTCCCCCCCTTCTTTGACCTTCAGTCTTTCCCAGCATCAGGGTCTTCTCCAGTGAGTGCTCCCTTCTCATTTGGTGGCCAAAGTTTTTGTGCTTCAGCTTCAGTATCTGGCCTTTCAGGGAACAGTCAGGTTTGATTTCCTTTAGGACTGACTGATCTGATCTCCCTGCAGTCCAAGGGACTCTCAAGAGTCTTCTCCAGCACCATAATTCAAAATAATCTATTCTTCGTCACTCGGCCTTCCTTATGGTCCAGCTCTCGCAGCCATACATTACTACTGGGAATACTATGGCTTTGACCACATGGACTTTTGTTGGCAGGGTGATGCCTCTACTTTTTGTTATACTGTCTAGGTTTGCCATAGCTTTCCTCCCAAGAAGCAGGCGTCTTTTAATTTCATGGCTGCAGTCACTGTCTGCAGTGATCTTGGATCCCGGGAACATCACTGCTTCCATGACTTCCCCTTCTATTTGCCAAGGAGTGATGGGGCCAGATGCCATGATCTTAGTTTTTTGATGTTGAGTTTCAAGCCAACTTTTGTGCTCTCCTCTTTCACCCTGAGCAAGAGGCTCTTCTTCACTTTCTGCCATTGGAGTGGTATCATCTGCATCATCTGCATGTTGACGTTTTTCCCAGCAATCTTAATTCTGGCTTGTGATGGAGGGTAGGGCATGAAAAATCCTAGGGATCAAGCTGATATAAGCAGGCCTGAGAAGCAATGAAAGTCAGACCCAGCATAAACATGACAACCTTGAGAGGTAAAAACAAAAAATTAGGTTCAATTCAGTCATTTCCATGTAACATGCTTTGATTTGGATGCTGGTTATAATTTAGTTGGTGACATTTGAAAAAAAACACCCAATACATCATTTGGTCCATTTATAGATTATTTTGATCTACTAACTGCAATGGATGCTGACAGGATCGTAGGATTTATGAGCAGCACTTGTACATTGAATCTAAGTGTTCTTGCTTGTTGAAAGCATATAAGGGCCATATCAGTGAAGCTCTGAAATACATCATAACTAAATCACTGACCTGGGATCTTTTCCCATGTCATTAAAACAGTCATTCGTTTATTCCCTACTGGAAAAAAAATCAATAGAAAAGAATGATGTGGCCAATTATTAGTCAGTCTCCAACCTACACTTCCTGGGCAAGATGACTGAGAAACTGACAGCAGAACAACTCTAGACCTTCCTGGATAAGTCATTTGTCCTAGACCATTTTCATTTTGGCTTGAAAGCAGGCTATGGAATGGAGGCAGTTTTGGTGGCCTTCGCTAATTATCTCCATTTGAATGCAGATGAAGGTTGTTCCTTTGATTCAGTGGATCATGCCATTTTATTATGGCACTTTGGAAGAAGAAATTGGGATTAAACGTTCCAATTTGGGCTGGTTTAAACAATTCCTTATAGGTAGGACTCAGAGGATCACTATTGGAGACCGGCCATCACTGGTGTGGGACTTGCTTTATGGGATTCCACAAGGCTCAGTCTTATCCCTCATGTTATTCAATCTTATGTAAAGCCCCAAGGAGAAATCATGTGCAGTTCTGGAGTAGGCTGTCATCAATATTATGACCCCAGCCAGCTCTATATCTCTTTATCTAGATCACTTGGTGATTCTATAGAGATCTTGAACCGGTGCCTTACTATCGTGGTTAACTCTGTCTTCCTTTTCAGTCCAGGTTTTCCACACTGAGAAACATGTAGTCCTAACTGAAGTTCTACATGAAAACGTCAGAAGGAAAATAATCCCATCTTTAAAGGCATCCTTTGGGGAGTGAGTGAAAGAGGCCCTTTTCAGGCATTACAGTCCATGCGTATCAGGAGACCTGCTATTGCACATAGATCCTCCAGATATGTGTATGATTACCATGTTGTCTGAAAGGGGCAACGTCTGGAATTTCACTGCAGCTGTGTGCAATGCTCCCTCCAAGCTGTGGGGTCTCGTGAGCAAAAATTCTACTTTGTGAGCTACTGGCATTACATTTGTGAGTGAGCGATTTGGCTGCTGCATGAATTAATTTGCTCTGGAGCCATCCTTCCTGAGTGAAGACAAAGTGTGTGAGCTGGAGGCTAAAAAACTGTGAGCTAGCTCACACTAACTCAGCTTAGAGGGAATACTGGCTGTGTGTATTGAGAAGACTGCTGGCTGGCGGGTTCCCGGTATGTGAAACAATACGTGAGCTGGGTAGCTGTGTTAGTCTGCAATAGAACAGCAAGATTGAGGTCCAGAAGCACTGTAAAGTCCAACAAGATTTCCAGGGTAAAAGCTTTCAAGAGTCCAAGCTTATACCCTAGAAATCTTGTTGGTCTTTAAGCTGCTACTGGACCCAGTACATGAAATGGTAGCTTTTAAAAGAGTTAGATATGCCATTAAAAAGATAATATGTTACATGTGTAATATAAGAACAACTGAACACATTGAAAGTACTTGGAGAAACAATCTTTCCAAGCCCACAGTAAAAGAAATATTTAGAAGATTGGGATTTGCCAAAACAATGGGTTTGGGCTGCCTGTAATAATTAAAGAAAAAATGTTTAATGTAAGGATTTTCTATTAATTTATGAAACCTGTAACTGTTTCTTGTGCATGGAAAACAACAATAATAAAAAAAGAAAGTACTTGGAGAGCACTACACCTGTCTTCATTTGTACATGGAAGAGCATCTACAGCCCCAGGCAACCTGAAAGGTAATTCTTAAACTTCCACCTTAGCACAATTAAGCCCTTTAAAGTGTATTCCTGACATTTTCAAAGCATACCTCCCACTTTACAGCCGTATGAGAAAATTCTCCAAAGGGTTAAACACTTTATTTAGTTGGGTTTGTTGGTTACATTATAGTGCTTTGCTTGTTCTGAGAATTAATGAAAGATAAGCTAAAAGTTCATTTATAAGAGTATTAAAGGATAATTATGATGGAGTAAATGCAGAGGGTCAAAAAGCATTATGATGGACAACTACAGCTTGGAAAAGAGACAGTAATACAGTATACAATACCAATCTTTGAATTCCATCAGATGGGGAATCTTCAGTATTTTTTTAAAAATTAATTCTTTTATCACTTTCTTTTCCCATTTTAATTAAAAGTGAGGTACTTGGAATTTTCTGTTCATCCGCTCATAATGATAACTCAGCTTCAGCATCTTAAATTAAAGAAGGCAGGAAAGCAAATATGTGACCTTTTAATATCAACAAAACAATAAAAAAGATTTAGGTAGGAAATCTGTTTCAATCAGATTAGAAGAAAAGTGGGTAAAGCTGATTACAAGCCCACTAAACACAGTATTTGGACAGAGTGTTTGTTCAGGAACAATAGCGTTAATTCCACTTTAACAAGTATTATCGTAGAAAATCAACAGTTAATGGGAACCCATTATTAACTTGTAAATGTAGGTGAAGAGAAAGTGAATGAAATGGATTGGCCTGTTTTAACTTGACCAGCATACTGAGCATTTAAAATGTGCTACAGCAAGAGCAACAATAATAATTTGCCCTTAAAAATTTTGCAGAATGAAATAGCAATAGTGCATTGAGCTAGCTCTAGTTACACTGACAGTGCAATACTATGCAGAATTACTCTAATCGAAACCCATAAAATTAATGAGTTTAGGATTGCACTGGGAGTATCACAAACATGCCAAATGAATAATAGAATCACAGAGTTGGAAGGGGCCACACGGGCCAGCTAGTCCAACCCCCTGCTCAAGGCAGGATCAGCCTAGAGCATTCCTGACAAGTGTTTGTCCAGCCGCTACTTAAAGACTGCCAGTGAGGGGGAGCCTACTACCTCCCTAGGCAGCTGATTCCACTGCTGAACAACTCTTACTGTTAAAAAGTTTTTCCGACTCTCCAGTTTTTCCGACCTTCCTGCCCTTAATTTAAACCCATTATTGTGAATCCTCTGCTGCCAATAGGAATATCTCCCTGCCCTCCTCTAAGTGACAGTCCTTCAAATATTTAAAGAGAGCAATCATGCCACCCGCTCCACCTCCTCTTCTCCAGATGAAACATTTCCAAGTCCCTCAGCCTTTCCTCATAGGGCTTTGTCTCTAGGCCCCTAATCATCCTCATTGCTCTCGTCTGCACATGCTCCATTCTGTCCACATCCTTTTTGAAGTGAGGCCTTCAGAAATGTACACAATACTCCAGGTGCGGCCTGACCAATGCAGTGTACAGTGGGACTATGACATCTTGCAATTTGGATGTTATGCCTCTGTTGATACACCCTAGTTCACATTAGCCTTTTTTGTTGCTGCATCACACTGGGTGCTCATATTTAACTTTCAGTCCACCTGTACCCCAAGATCATGTTCACACACACTGCTTCCCAGAAGTGTATCCCCCAACCAGTATGTGTGTTCCTCATTTTTGTTACCCAGGTGTAGAACTCAGCACTTATCCTTGTTAAATTGCATCTTGTTTACATCTGCCCACTTTTCCAGTGTGTTCAGATATTGTTGAATTCTATCTCTATCTTCTGGTGTGTTTGCTGCTCCTCCCAATTTGGTGTCATCTGCAAATTTAATGAGTAGTCCCTCCACAGCCTCATCCAGATCATTTATAAAAATATTGAAAAGTACCAGGCCCAGAACCAAGCCCTGTGGCACCCCACTGGAACATCCCTCCATTCAGATGAAATGACATTGAGCACGGTTTTCCAACTAGTACCCTATCCACCCAACTATCCTAGAGTCCAGTCTGCAGTCTTACAGTTTACCCTTCAAAACATCATGGGGAACCCTGTCAAAATCTTTACTGAAATCCAGATAAACAACATCAATAGCATGCTGTAAACTAAAACAGACTAGCATGGGTGGGTTAAGTGCCTCTTAATAGGACCCCTGCTTCTTTCTTATATGAATTGAAGTGGCATCTGTAAAAGTAGTGAACTGACATCTTCATCAGTTTCTTTCCCAACATCAGCCCCTTTTGACAGAAACAACCTCATTTGTCCTTCACATATGGCTCTAAGAGAGTGTGTAAGCACAGTTTGTGTGACTTGTCATTGCAGTAGGTCATTGCAACAGATGCCAAATAGATAATAGTGTTGAGAAGACAATATACTTCCAGATTATACTAATGTTCTGTATAAGGAAAATGAGCTTGTGCTTGCTGGAAATAAATGTTACCAGTAGACAGCGAATGCGCTGTGCATTTCTATGAGCCTTTTTGAGAACAGGTCTGCTTGTTTCTCAGGCTTACAAAAAATCAAAGGGTCCTGTTCATACTCTGACTGAGGCTCGATGTGTCTGGAAGCCTTCAGTTGCCTATAGCAGCCATCAGTTCTAATAAGCCCATGACTGGAGATCCACCTTCTTGACCTTTCCTTGTCCCACACTTTGTGCAAGGAGAGAGCTGCTTCTGTTTATCCACAGCCTTTTGTGTCACTTTTTTTTCTGGCAGAGAGGAACAAGAAAGTTATACTGGATCCATTTCAAGGTGTTGGTTCTTACCTTTAAAGCCCTATATGGCCAGGGGCCTGCATATCTTTGAGACTGCCTCTCCCTCTATGAGCCCTGGACGTCATTGCGCTCTTCGAATCAACATCTGCTGATGGTCCCTGGCCCTACGGATATCCGGCTTGCCTCAACTAGGGTCAGGGCTTTTTCAGCCATGGCCCCCGCCTGGTGGAATGAGCTCCCATCAGAAATTAGGGCCCTGCGAGAGCTTTTACAGTTCCCCAAGGCCTGCAAGACCTCTTCTGCTAGGCCTTCAGTTGAGGCAGCAGATATCCAATTCAATCTGGCCTCCCCCCTCCTTCCCCCTATGAGTTGCTCTTATGTGTCTGTTGAGGTATAATTTATTTTAAAGCAGTAGTGTTTTACTTATTTTATTGTATTTATTGTATGTATTTTGTTATTCTGTTTTTATGATCTAAATCTGCCCTCTGCAGATTATTATAGGTTGGAACCCACCCTGAGCCTGCTTTGTGTGGACGATGGGATATAAATTGAAGGAAATAAATAAATAAAATAAATAAATAAATAAATAAATAGTCCCTTTGTTCTCTGTACTAGTATTTACACATTGTATGGGAATCAAAATCGTGCCATCCATGATGTGAAAAACTTCAGTGCCTTGCTTGATTGTGAGATGAAGTTTTGCAAATCTCTTTACTAACTGATGGGTTTACTTGATTAGAATGTTAGAAACAGCTATTATCTGGAGGTAGGAAATAGAAGCAATCTGATTATTTGAAGCTGCCTTTGCTTGGAGGATATATGAAAACCAAGCTGTTTGTGTCAGATAGGGACAAATAGCAGAAAATGCAATGTAAAGGATAACATTTCCCATAGAGACACAGAGAAAAATGGAGTCACAGAAGGCTAACCATTTTACAGAGATACTTAGTCTATCTGCTTTCACCAGGAAATAGGAGATTGTTCCAAATGTCCTTGCAATGTCACAAGGCTCTCTAGGACCTCTAGGTCCTCTGTCTCATTTCCTGATGGGAGACAATGGAGTACAGACCTGTAGGAGACAATGGAGTACAGTTATCTTGTGCAAGGGTTGTACTTCACCTCCTCCAAGAGGATCTTTCACCAGGAAGTCAGAAATAAGTTGTATGGACTTTTGGGATGATCTTCCATTTCCTGCTGGTAAGGATAATAGGGAGATGTAGTGAGAACACCATATCATACTATGCCATCTGGGGGCTGGAGTCTGGGAGGGGCTCACTCTGCAGCCTCTCCTTTCCCAGCATGCTTGGGAGCAACGCCTCAGCAATGGAGGGGGGGTATTCTTTCACCCTGATTCCCTCTCTCCCTGGCCTCTGCTTGCTCTCTGGCTTTGAGGATAAGACCTGGCCTCTTTCCTCCTTGGCTGTTTCCAGGCAAGCCTCATAAAGGAGTACCTGGGGAAGTCCCAAGCCCCTTTAGTAACTAGCTTCCCAGCCAATGAGCTGTTGTCCCTCCACCTTCTCCAGCTTGCCATTTCTCCTCCAAGTCTTTAGAAGCCTTTCCTCAAGCCCCTTCTCCTCAGGGGTAAGGTCCATCTCATATTTTCCTGGCTGTTTCTGGCCTGCTGGGCCTTCCACCCACACTAGGGGGTCCCCAGAGGTCACCCTTCCTTTTCCCAGTTTTTTGTTGCCACTCAGCTGCCTGCTGCTGGCTTCACTTCACCTTCCTTCCCCTGCTCATTCTCTGCCAGCCAAGGATGGTTGTCTAAGCTCCTGCCACACACTTTGTGAGGACATTCAGCAGCCCTTTCTAAAGGCAATCTGACAGTGATACCACCCAAGATGATAAATTGGTTATGATACCCAGTGGACCCAGAAAGCACTGCAACTGTTATTTGTTGGTTGGCAAGGGTGACTCTGCCAAGCGATGTAACCTTTTGAGGCAGGGGCTAGACTGAGGCTTTTCTCATGGTGAAGCCTAGATATTTTAGCTCACAGAAGCCTATGTCCTTTTTGACTGGGTTGGCCTTAAGCCCGGACTGGTCCAGAGCCTTCAAAATTGCCTCTAGGTGTCAGAGATGAGATAACCAACCATGGTTGAATATGATGGTGTTATCAATGCAGGCCATTGCAAAGGTGTGACATCCCACAAGACTTTATCCACAAACCTCTGGAAGATTACTGCAGTCCCATGCAACCCAAACAGCATCTCGCAGAAGTAGAACAGCTCTTGGGGGTAGCAAAGGCTGTTTTCTCAGGGTTTTCAGGTCACACTGGCACTTGCCAGTACCCTTTTGTCAAGTTGTTAGCTGTCAGATACCACACTGCTCCTAGATGGTCTATGAGCCAGTTTGGTGTAGTAGTAAAGTGCGCAGACTCTAATCTGGGAGAACTGGGTTTGATTCCCCACTCCTCCACTTGCACCTGCTGGATGACCTTGGCAAGCCATAGTTCTGGCACAGCTGTTCTTGAAAAAGAGCAGTTTCTGTCAGAGCTCTCTCAGCCCCACCTACCTCACAGGGTGTCTGTTGTGGGGAGGGGAAGGGAAAGGAGTTTGTAAGCCGCTCTGAGACCCCCTCGGGTAGTGAAGGGTGGGGTATAAATCCAATCTCCTCCTCCTCCTCCTCCTCTTCTCCTTCTCTTTCTCTTTCTCCTTCTTCTTCTTCCTGACCTGGATAGCTCCAGCTAGCCCGATCTCATCAGATCTCAGAAGCTAAGCTGGGTTGGCTGAATATCTCACAACTAGGAGCTCCATAGGTAGGAGCTCTCTCTCCCCAGTTGACATTCACCTAACTTCCAAAGGAGAGGACACCCACAAAAGAGCTTTCATAGAATCCACTATCCCACCAATTAAAGACACTCATTTGGTGGTTACATAAGAGAGAGCCTTTTCTGTGGCAGCCCCCACTATTCTGGAACAGCCTCCCCAGGGAGGTGTGCCCCCCAGTCAATCTTCAGGAGGCAGTTCAAGACAGTTTTATTTAGGACTGCATTTTGATTGATTTAACTTTTGTTATGGGCATCCTAACTGGAGTTTTTAAACTGTGACTTTTAAGGATTTCTAAACTGTTGTTTTTATTGTGTTTTTAATAAGGTTTTATTTATACTGTAAGTCACCTTGAGTTCTGCAAGGGAAAAAGGCAGGTAATAAATGCTTTAAATAAACGATGTTGTGCTCCTTCTGTTGCATTCTGCCATTTTCCCTCCTTTTCTTCAGTGTTTCCCAAACCTGCTTGGACCCAATCTTTCCAGATACATCAGAGTCAAAATAGCCTACAGTCTGGGCAAAAAGGTACAGCTTTCAGAACTTCCCTATCCACATCCAGCATCGTTTATATCCCACCTGCCTCCCCATTGGGGATCCAAGGTGATTTACATATTTCTCCAGTCCTCCATTTTATCTTCACAAAAAGCCCTGACCTGGATAGCCCAGATCTCAGACGCTAAGAAGGGTCGGCCCTGGCTAGTATTTGGATAGGAGACCTCCAAGGAATACCAGGGGTGTGATGCAGAGGCAGGCAATGGCAAACCACCACTGAAATGTCTCTTGCCTTAAAAATAAGTCTAGCTCACCACCTGGTGGTCCATAATGCTAAAAAAGCTAGAACTTCTGAGTGTCAGACAAGCTTAGGATCTCCTGGCTATACTACATTCACTGTGGTATGATGATTAGCTTATTATTTCTTCACAAAAAACCTGTGAGGTAGGTTAAGTTGAGAGAGTGTGACTGACCCAAAGTCACCCAACAAGCTTCCATGCCAGAGTGTGGATTCAATCCTGGTTCTCCCAGATCTTAGTCCAACATCACTACACCATGCTGGCTCTCTCAGTTACCATCCTTATCCTCTTACAACCACCAAACCCAATCCCTGCATCACTGGAGGACGTTTTTATTTTAAAAAATCAGTAGTATAATATTTTTTCTAGGTTGGTAGAAAGCTCTCCAGTGGTGTTGTGTGTGTTCTTTCTCTATTTCCTTTATTTATTGCCTGCATTTCTCACTGATAATCAAGGCAGATGAGAAAATATTAAAAAATCAATTCAAACAAACAGCACAGACCTCCATTCAGCAATGGACTAGGGAGGGAAAACTGTGGAATCACCCCATGTGAATGCTTTGTTGCCATTGTAAATACCCGTGCATTCACAACAGGAGTGGATCCACAATGGGGAATCATCCCTGTGTGGAAGCAGTCTTTATGGAGAAGTCAGACTGATGCCCAATTTATAATTGGGAGGGAAAGTTACAAGTAACTGGTGCTCCTTCCAGGTTTTTTTTTAGACGTCTGTAATGATTATCAAGCCCTGACTTGGATAGCTGAGGCTAGCTTGATCTCATCAGATCTCAGAAGCTAAGCAGAGTCAGTATTTGAATGAGAGACCACCAAGGAATACCAGAATCACAACGTGGACATGGGCAATGGCAAAACACCTCTGAACATCTCTTGCCTTGAAAACTCCAAAGGGCCACCATAAGTCAGCTTTGATTAGACAACAACAACAACAACAACAACAAAATATTATCAGTAATCAGAATTCTTGGTAGATTCCTGAAATGTTAATGGGGTGCCCTTCCTCTCCTGCAACTATTACCATCAGTGTAGGTTGGTCCACGAAAACAGCATGTTGATTGTGCCACGATATCATTTCCTTGACAATCAGCAACACTCAAGGCTTTCAGCAAAAAGAACAGATTGAAGACAGATTGCATGGATGATGCGCTGTGGTGCCACATCGACAGGGAGTGGCTACAGAGAGATGACATTTAATCATTCAACATTAACACAAGACATCTGTCACCATACTCAGCAGCAATGAGGCTTTACTGCAGCTCGGAGCAAAAAAACAATATGTTCTGGACCTCATAATCACTTGGTGTGGGGGGGAATTCTGCTTTTGCAAAGCGTTCTTTTAGTGCCCAGTATAAATCTGTATATTTTATTGTAGCAATCTCAACTCAAATCCTTCAATAAATGGAGTTGTTATTAATGTGCAGCTGTTAAGTAACAGGGGGGAAAAGCAATAAAATGAATCCCTGATTAATCGAGCTGATCCGAAAGGGCAAGAACAAGAAGCTAAAATAAATGCATACAGATTTTTATTATTATTATTTAAAACCATGTTTCATCCTCTCACAATCCTTGCTTTTTTATTTTTGGCAAATGGCTTATTTCGCAATTTTGATAGCTGGGTTAAAACAATGTGATTCAGTTGCTTTAGAGATTCCACTGCAGAGGAGAGGCAACCCGGAAATACATGCAGTGTGGTGCTATTAGGGCCAATGAGGGGAAGTGCTGCGCAGACTCTGGGCCTGAGGGTGGCCTCAAGTTTAGACACTTTTATTATTTTTTTGGAAGTTGATGAATTAGATAACATGTTTTTATGCACATCCCTGTTGAACCAAAATGTGATTCTTCCTGCCTCTCAATTTACAGCTGCAAATTTAAGCAAATAAAGAGATGTTATCCAGTAAAAGGCAAACTTTTTGTTGCTATGATATTAAGTAGGGACCTCAGAAGCTGAAAGTGGTCTGGGCTTATCTATCACTCTGAGAGGGCCTGGGTGTTACAGGTTTACAGAGGAAGAGCCTTGCTAGCACAGACCAGTGGCCCATCTCAACCAGCATCCTGTGTAGCGCAATAGCCAACAAGAAGAGTAGAGTTTGGATTTATACCCACCCTTCAATACCTGAAGGAGTCTCAGAGCGGTTTACAATCCCTTTCCCCTCCCCTCCCCACAACAGACACCCTGTGAGGTAGGTGGGGCTGAGAGAGCTCTTTCGAGAACTGCCCTTGAGAGAACAACTCTGAAAGAACTTATGACTGACGCAAGGTCACACCAGCAGCTGCATGTGGAGGAGTAGGGAATCAAACTTGCTTCTCCCCGATTAGGGTCTGTGCTCTTAACCACTACACCAAACTAGCTCTCATTACACCCCTATCAACATCACATATATTTTGCTTGAAGTCATTGCTGCTGCTGCTGACTGGTTATAAGTGATGGCTCATCTTGCCATGGAGGCTAGTGGCTGGCCAGACAGGCAGATAGCCAAGAGGTGGGTGGGAGGGGAAGAATCTGCCTCTCCTCTCCCAGTACCTCAGATTTGTTTCAGCCACATCTAAGGCATGGTGCCTTCCAAAGAAAGGGTTTAAGCTTTTCCATTTTGAGACAAGTTTTTCTTGTTTGGCATATCCCCAATAACAGTTATTGGTCCTCCTCCCTGGTTCTGATATTGTTTGTTTTTTTGGTTTTATTGAAATATTGTATAATTTTAAATGTTCTTTTTCATTGTTCAAGCATTTTTATGTTTTTATGTTTGCCATCTTGGAGACTCTGGTGGGGTGGAAAGGCAGCATCAAAACATTTGAAATAAATAAAAACAGTTGTATAGATTTTCAAAATAGTGGTGTTTGAATGGGTAAGTCTACCTGCGAATAATTCTTATTGGCAAGCACCTAAGCTATTATAAACCCACCTCATGAACCCAATACCAGGGGCAATTTTAGATTTTTTGTTGTCTTTTTTAAAAAGCCAAGAATATATATATATTAATAATGGACATGTAGGCTGCGGACCTAAGAACACTTTCCTGGCATTAAGGCCTGTTGAATAAAATAGAACTTCTTTCTAAGTAGACCTGCTTAGGATTTGTCCTCTCCTTTAAGGTACACCAGCTGCCTGGAGTGGATAGGGTGGGGGATAAATAAGACTGAACCAAGTTTCAATTTGCCAGTATGTCTGTCTATTATGTAGACCATGAAACCCTCAAGAAGGTGGACTCAGGGTGCAGTTGAAGACTGTTCTGTGACTTCCCTCTGAGTATTATGTCCGTCTTTACCCCATGTGTGCTAGCTAAAGCCAAGACTGACATTTCTTAACATTATTCTTGGTTATGCTTCAGAGTGCTATGTCTTTGCAGGGCTAACTTGTTTAGGCAAATATTTGGCTGGAGGGGAGGAGGGAGATTTTGCTCCAATGGCAGCCTTTATTTTCAGCTTTGTAGAGTTTTGTATTAGACACTGACCTCTTGAAAGTAATTGAAGTAGGTTTTGGAGGATTACATGCTGATGACACCACTCTTGGAATCACAGTGGAAATCTGGCTTGATCTAATTATCCACAAAGAACTGGGAGCACAAAAGGGCAGAAGTCAAGAAACCGTTTAGGGAATCCTTTTATTGGAAGTCTGTGCCCCTTTCTATCTTTGCCAAAAAAAATTGTAAAATATTTGACTGTTTATTCATTAATTATTTGGGTTTCTACACCCCCCCCCCCCAGTTGCCCATGTTTCGGGGTGGGTAGATAATAATTTGAAACACGGAAAAGAATAGGCAATTTAAACATGCATCTAGATCAGCTCTCTTGTTGCATTGCAATTTATTCAACTTTAGTCTTCATTATTCCCATTAATCCTCATGTGTTCCCTGTATATGATGCTTCCTCTTTTCTGTAATCACAGGCTTTGGGTATTTTAAGCAATGAGTTTATGCTGATACATGACTGGATAAATTGATAATTTGATGCTGTTTGCCAAAAACACACACTCTTTCTCTCTGTCCGTTAGGTCAAGTCTTTGCTAAGGTGTGTACTTTTTGTGAGTGAACACAGCCAAAAGCTATACACTATGGCCTCCAAGGATCATGACCACTCTACCCCCACACACACTTTTGTAGTTGTGTCTTTAGGAAGTCAGAAGGGAAAGATGAGGCTTTTGCCTAGCAGGGCTTCTGAACTGCTGTTGGAGAGCTGATTGGCTGTGCAGATTTTCAAAAACACTGCTTAGGCATCAGCTGCCACCACAGCATAAGGATCTTCATTGTATGACTGATAGTAAGCTGTGTGTATGTAAGAAAATATTTTAAAACAATACATTCATTTAAAAGACATCCTGTTAAACAGGGCTTCTGCCTGGAATGTTGAAGAGTTATTGTTAGAACTAGGGATAAGGCCCATTGTGGAAATAAATACAACGGGCTATAGAAAGAGGCTCTAGGTGAGAGCCCTGGCCTTGACACTCAGTGTCAGTTTGCTGTGGCAACCACAGCTAGGTGTAATGACACAGAGTCCACTGTTTTCTCCAGGGGAACTGATCTGTGCCATCTAAAGAACAGTTGTAATTCTGAGTAATCTCTAGCCCTCACCTGGAGATTGGCAGCAATGGTTTCCCAAGAGAAAATAACTGCTTTGGAGGGTGGATTCTATGGCATTCTATACAGTTGAGGCCTCTCACCTCCCCAAATTCTGGCTTCCATATAGTCTACCACAAAATATCCAGAAATTTCCCAACCTGGAGCTGGCAACCCTAGTCAGGACTGGCCCCAATGAGCTCTCCACAAAGGCCAAAGTAAGCCTGGAAAAGGCCTCCTGCTTTTGTATTTTTACTGTCAAAACCAAGCTTGGTTGTCTAGCAACAGCCACTGAGGAAAAAGTTAGCCCCATAGCAGGAGGAAAAGAGAATGGCTTGACAGCCTCTGGCCCACCTCGGTAGCCAGCCAGCTGCAGAAGAGCCAAGCAGAAGTCAAAGCATCATCAGGAGAGACAGCCGTTTTGGCAGTTTATTCTGTCAGGGACAGGTGTCCAGGCTGGCAGTGGGCAGGGGAGAGGAGTGGACCCAGCAACCAGCCAATGGCACACAAGTACTATTGAGTGGCAGTTGACAGGCCAATGGCTGATGGAGCACAGAGCACGGCCAGTGGGAGAGCCAGAAAGTGCCAATACACTGGGTTTTTATATATAGGATTCTGCATGACTTCACTCCCTGACATTTTGAGCTTGGCTCCACCCCCTGTGGCATCCATTTTGTGTTTGCACCAACTGTGTCAGAATCCCAAAGGTGCCCACAAGTTCCAAAAGATTGGGGACCCCTGTTCTAGCTCTGTGCCTATTGGGCTCACAGTAGGGCACAATACTACACACTTTCTGCAAGGCTTGCATAGGATTGTGCCCAGTGCTATTTCGGAGAAGTGGAACAGAACCATTTGGATTTTCCATCTCAGGTTCCAAAATGTCTTGAGTTGGATCTATTTGTGTAGTCATATCACCATGGACAAATCTAAGGAAAAGGGACTCTGGATTTGTGGAGGCGGGAGAGAACATCATAAGCAATGGTGTTGTGAAAGTCCATACGTAGCCTGAACAAAGTTGTCACTGAGACATATTTTCTTAAATTAGGCCTGCACAACTTGTGTCCCTCTATAGATGCAGCCTCCAGGTCATTGATTGTGGCCTATAGGGTCCCTTCCTCACACTATTTTTGCTGCCCCAATCAGACATAAAAAAACAAGCCCACTGAACCATTGGTAGGCTACCTCAGTGGCAGTGCCTGGCTAAAACTGGGGGTCTTCTCAAAGCCCGCCTTTTATATTCACTTTAGATATGGTCCACCTGAGATAAAGAAAGGTTGATTTACCCATTGAAACATCATCAAAGTAGTAAAAGAGCTGGGAATAAATCAAGAACTTTCTCCCACCTCCCACAGTTAGCAAGATGACAATATATGGCTGTCACTTCCAGAAGGAATGTAGTCCTTGAAGGGAGACATGCACAACTGTTTGGATGTCAGTCTGTATTTGGAAAAAAGTGACAGCTATTAGTGCATTCAAGATGAGACAAGAAGCTAGTCTTTCTTATGTTTGCATGTCTGTTTCAGTTTTTAATTAGGTTAACTTTTTTCATTCCGAGCATTGCTTTGTGACAGGGTATTTCCTTATGAAAATCAATACCATATGGCATGCTACCCAGCTATCAAACTTAGAGAGTAATTAATATAGAAGTACTTCTGCATAGGCTTGTAACCCAGTGCAAGCCAATTAGAGATGGGTGAACTGTTCCGGAAAGATGAAGGATCAGACATACCTTAGCCCAATTTTTTAGCTGTTCTGAACACCATGCCATTTGGTTGCTAGAAAGAGGAAGCTTCTTCCTCTTCTTGGCCACAAATGTTCTAATAAAGTCAGTGCCGGTTATAGGATAGATCAGGAATGGAGAGTAGTAGAATGTGGCAGATATTGCACAGAGAAGTAAATATCTTCAGATGATTCAAGATTATTAGAGTGCCATGGCCAAGTGGTAGAGCATCTGCTTTGATAAACAGAAGGCTCAGAGTTTGGCCTCCAGGCTCTTTAGTTAAAGCATCTGGTAGCACTTGTTGTGAATGATCTCTGAGACTCCTGTAGAACATTCCTCCACATGAAGCCAGCTGAGTGACCTTGAGTCACAGCTCTCTCAAAGCTCTCTCAGCCCCACCTACCTCACAGAGTGTCTGTTGTGGGTAGAGGAAGGGAAGGTGATTGGAAGCCACTCTGAGACTCCTTCGGGTAGTAAAGAGCGGGGTATAAAACCAACTCTTCTTCTTCTGTTAGCTAGAGTAGACAATACTGATGTCAATAGACCAATAGTCTAATTCAGCATAAGACAGCGTCAAGTGTTCAAGATTCAACCCAGCTAGCAAAAGCACAAGACATCATGAGTCAAGGCCATCCTAGAAGATGGCAATAGCTCCATGTCTATAAATGTGAGTTTGTTCCAGTCACATATTAAGTTGGTGTGGAATACTCAGATTTTGAGAGCAAAAAGGGTACATGAGAGCCAGCATGGTGTAGAGGTAGCTAGTGTGCTGTTAATCCCATTGGGACTGGTGAGACACTAGGACTGGTGAGATCCCACTCTGCCACTGTTGGGTAACCATGCTAACTGGGAGCACAGAATGCATCACAGGGTTGTTGTGGGCAGAGTCACCATATATGCCCTTGAGCTCTTTGGAGGAACAGTGGAATAAAAATGTAATACATCAACTAAACAAACCAGTGCTCTATCTTCCCCTGTCTGTGGCTTATCTCCCTGCAGCTCTCTTCCCAGGAACTTTTCTCCAGCTGAGCTGGTTGCATACTTTGGCTGAGGAAAACCCACCAGAAAATAGTAGAAGGTGCAGCAGTGATGTCAGTGGATGTTTGGGGAGCATCCAGTACTCCTGCCTTTTGCTCTTTTAATTGGATCCCCACTACCTATTGATATGCCACTGGAGCAAACCCAAATCTAGAGAAAGGGGGTTTGCCACTGTCATTTTTGGTCTCAGGATATCTTTGAGCTTGGGGCAATTGTACATATTACAGTTCTGGTGGGGGTTGCTCTCACACCTATGTTTCCTACTGGCAGGGGTTGCAAGATGGCAGGGGTTTATTTATTTATTTTATTTATTATTTCGATTTATATCCTGCCTAGCCAGCGGACCGGCTCTAGGTTGCAAGAAGCTTCCTCTTTCTAGCAACCTCTTTCTAGCAACCAAATGGCAGAGGTTGCTCTCACACCTGTTTCCTACTGCAAATGTGCCATTTAGATACCATATCTCTGCACTTTTAAATTGCCATGCCTATATTGCTCAGGATCTTGAGTGTGGCTGTGTTCAGGTGACTGTATGAAGGTATTTAATAGTGTTTGTATCTGTGCTTATGAAAGGGACACATTACATGTTTGTTGTGAAAACACCAGCATAACTCTGGGGTTTGCCACAGCAAACAGTAATTGGTAAAACTTCCCTGTATTCATTTTGAGGCTAGGCTGAATGTTTCTAATTGCAGTGTCCAGCTGTTCATTTAGATGTTTTTTAGTTTAGATTCACTAGTCACATTAATGATTGATTTATTGAAACAGTACTTTTGTCTCTAGCCACTTCTTTCTTTTCTAAATACAGCTTTCTGGAGAGTTTGACAAGAGCTGTGCCCTGTGAAGCCACTGGAGAAGAAAGGGCAGCTAGAATAGGTCCTGTCCCTCTATTATGTGGCTCAAGGCATGTTGAGTAAGGCAGTGAGAATATTCACTACTTTTTCTGCAGTGATGCAAATCACTCAGACATTAAGTGTAGCAGTACAATTCTAGGTGGTCCATTTCAGCAGTTCCCTCTATCCATTATTGGCCATGTGCCACCATGTGAGAGTGGTCCAATGTCCAGTGTAAGTTGCACAGTCATGGTGAATAAAAAGAAAAAGACCTTCCAATATCACGTAAACTGTGGCCACATGTACAGCTACCTTGCAGCTCATTCATGCTTGTTGCTCACTGCATGCACTCTTGTGTGGGCTGGCATTAACTGTCTAAGAGACCTGTTCCTGAAACCTCATAAGGCAGCCTTACTCAATGAGACATGACTAGCCCTTTGGAGAGCCTGCCACCATAACTTTAGGTTATGCTGTGCTATGGAGAGTCACTCCAACTCTCATCATTTTCTCATCATTTTAAGAAGGACATAAAAAACTACTGTTTTCCGGGGGTGGGGGTGGTGGGTGGTTCAGCAGGGAATCCCTGCTGGTATTACACAGTACTGCATCTTCCTCTTCTCTCTCCATTTTCTCTTTGTAAAATATCTTAGCATTTTTCATGTGACTTGAATCCATTTTATTACACAAATGCTGGGAGTTTGACAGTATTTTATGAAGTAGATGAAGTGCCAGTATGTGGTGAGTTGCAACATAAAATTTGAATCATTATCATTTTATTAGACATGGAATCCTAATTTTTTTACTCTTCATTCAAATATATCTTGGCAGTGGTTTAATCAGACTAATCCAGCACTTTTATTTAATGTTTCATGTTCTTATAGGCTGATATTTCACTGATTTGGTTAATTTCATTAAAATGTTGGCCAGAGATTACCCTGGATTAGTAACCGTTAGCATCCCCTCATCTGCATACTGTGTAGTTATCTATTCAATTTTATTAATGGATTAATTATGAACCACTGTTATGATATTATTCTGAATTATATTTGGTGGCAGATGGTCATTAAAAAGGGTAAATTACAATAGGAAAAGTGAGTAATTTATTTCATTTTCTTTTGGTAACCTAAATGTTTTATTGTACAATTAATTTACATACTTGCTCAAGTGTTTTGAGTGTGTTTTTTCAAAGTCTCATTGGCTAAGAAGACTAGTTTAAATGTTAATTGCTGGCTTCAGTTGTAAATAAAACTAAACTAAGACTAGTTGCAGAACAGTGCCTTCCTTCCTTCCTTCCTTCCTTCCTTCTTTAAAACTTTAGAGTTTCCCCCCCAAATATTCCTAAAGGGAAAAAAAGAAGTTCATAGAAATAGCAATTCTGCTTTAAAATGAGTTTCATCAGGGGGAGGGCCATCGGGGCCATTATTTACATACAGAAAATCCCAGGTTTAATCCCCGACACAAAAGGATCAGATAGTAGGTGATGTAAAAGTCCTTTGCCTGAGACCCTGGAGAGCTGCTGCCAGTCAGTAGACTACCGGCCTTAAGAGACCTATAGTCTGACTCTGTACAAGGAAGCTTCATGCAATGCACTGGTTTTGATATACATGATCCAATATACTATTTCTGGTTGTGATAACGTTAGCAATACTGCAGGTTGTCTTTCTGTTGTGTGTGTGCATGTATGTAGGTGCGCATGTGGATTTTAAAAAGGCTTCTTCACGTTTTGCCTTGCATGCCTGTTGCATTGTGTTGACCTAAAACCATGAACTTTATTCTTTAACAGATTTTTTTGTGCAGTGCAGGCATTCCATTCATGAAATCCTTTGCCATGCAAAATCTTACTTCATGTGGAGGGAAATGAGGCAGACAATATCCTGTTCTGGCCAGACTATGGGCTTGCTGGGCACTGAACAAGAAGAAGAAGGAGGAGGAGGAGGAGGAGGAGGAGGAGGAGGTGGTGGTGGTGGTGGTGGTGGTGGTGGTTCAGCAACACTCAGCAGACTAATACAGATGAGTTCAGGTAGGCAAACTCCAGATAGTAGGGCAAGGCTCTATAACACAGGACCAAGGACAGCTCCTGGGCCCACAAACCCACATTGCTTCAACAGGAGCAAAACTGGCCTGCTTATTGCCTGCCACTTCCACCAGCTGAAAGGGTTTTAAAGTGGTACAGCCCTGTTTTGGAGCTCTGCGTTCCAATGTCACCTTGAGGTCTACATTCTGTGCAAAAAGCTTACAAAGAAGTTAGGGACTCTAGGCAATTGGTTCTGCAGCAGACTTTGGTTGCAAACTTGAGAAATCCTGAAACCTCAGGCACCCACAGCTATCAGTTCTTCTGGATGCTCTCCCTGATTCTTGTGCTTGAATTGGATCTCAGACCAGTCTGGAGTATGCACGGTCCCTGAATAAACATGAATGGGATCCAGCAGCAAGGTTGCAGTCTGCTTCATACTGTTGGATTCAGTAGTACTTATCGCTAATTGAAGTTGTTTAGGTCAGATTAGGCTTTTTGTGGACAGGGCAAAAATTACAACATGTAGAGCATTATAGGGCAAAAGGATGCATGTGGAAGAAAATGTTGATCCTGGTACAAGTTTCTATGGTTTATGAAAAATCAGATCCTCTCTGGTGGATGGGCAGACAACTCTGATTCCAAATCACAACCTTCCAAGGCTGCTTTCCATTATTTAAAAAAACAGGACTTTTGCTACAATTGCATGAAACATATAGTTTGCCCCTCAAATAATCTGACCTTAAAAGTATAGAAATTGATGCAGTTTAAGCAAGCATTCCAGGCAATCTTAACAACATAAATAGTGTGGTCTTCACTTGTGCGCTCAGATGGGAACAGCTATCCATTTTTAAACACAGATGCGGTGGATGACTGTCTTTTAAAAATCTGGGTTCCCAGAGCTCCTGCATGTGGCACCTTGAGGCAGACAAAAGCACAGTCAGATTCAGTCCTTTCTCTCTCCTTGTAAAATATCCTAAAGGAGACAGTTTAAAAAGAATCCTTGTTTCACAAAGTCTGCCACTGTTATCCAGAACATCTTGAAGTTTTCCAATAAAACCTGAATATAATAATGTGATAAGAAGAAGGGCAACTGCTTCAGGATGGATAGGAATTGCCAGCTGAGTGAGACCAGGGACCATACAGGCCAGCATTTACTATTTTCAAGAAGAGCAATCAGCTTCCTCAAGGTGTTTACAAGTACTGCATGAAAGTGATGGCACCATGTATTCAAAGATACACCGTCTCTGTACATAGAATCATAAAGCTGAAAGGGACATCCAGGGTCATATAGTCCAACCCCCTGCACAATGCAGGAAATTCACAAATACCTCCTGCTCCACACCCCCAGTGAACCCTGTTCCATGTCCAGAAGATGGCAAAAAAAAAACCCTCCAGAATTTCCAGCTAAACTGGCTTGGAGAAAAATTGCTTCCTGACCCCAAAGTAGGGATCAGCCTTTCCCTGGGCATGTAAGAAAGGGCCACGAGAACTAAGCACTGAGGCAAACCTTCCTGCCCTCCCTCTCCTGATCTGCCTAAGTTCACACAATCAGCATTGCTGTCAGATGGCCATCTAGCCTCTGTTTGAAAACCTCCAAAGAACCCACCACCTCCTGAGGAAGCCTGTTTCACTCAGGAACCGCTCTGTCAGGAAGTTCTTCCTAATGTTTAGCCAAAAACTCTTCTGATTTAATTTCAACCCATTGGTTCTGGTCTGACCTTCTGGAGCAACATAAAACAATTCCACACTATTAAGTATTGAGCCGGGAGATGATAATCAACTGCAGGCTTTTATTCAAAACATCGTTCAGCTCAAGGACAGCTCTAGCAAGAGCGGCACTCAACTTTTAGTGTTCCAACAAATAACTATATACATTGTAACTGGAAACACACAGTCTCATTGGACCTAAGCAGGGCTCTGCGATTGGTTCCTTGGATTGGCTTCAGGACCAATAAGGAGTCTTTATTCAGCAGCCAATAGGAATGAGGGAGGTAGGATACCAGAGCCCTGACAATGCAATGCAACATAACAGAGAGCCAGTCTGGTGTAGTGGTTAAGTGTGCAGACTCTAATCTGGAGAACCGGGTTTGATTCCCCACTCCTCCACTTGCACCTGGCTGGATGACCTTGGGCAAGCCATAGCTCTGTACCAGCTGTTCCCTCAAGGACAGCTTGGGAAAGAGTTCTCTCAGCCCCACCCACCTCACAGGGTGTCTGTTGTGGGGAGGGGAGGGGAGGGGAAAGGAGTTTGTAAGCCGCTCTGAGACTCTTAAATGAGTGAAGGGCGGGATATAAATCCAATCTCTTCTTCTTCTTCTTCTATAATAGAACATAACACATACCATCCTCTATATGACAGCCCCTCAAGTACTTGAAGATGGTTATCATATCACCTCTCAGTCATCTCCTCTCCAGGCTAAACATACCCAGCCCTTCAACCTTTCCTCATAGAACTTGGTCTCCAGACCCCTCCAGGTCTCATTTCGTAGCAGGAGCTCCTCTGCATATTAGGCCACACACCCCTGATGTAGCCAATCCTCCAAGAGTTTACAGTAGCCCCTGTAAGAAGAACTCTGTAAGCTCTTGGAGGATTGGCTACATTAGGGGTGTGTGGCCTAATATACAAAGGAGCTCTGCTACAAAATGAGCCCTGGACCCCTCACCAACTTTGTTGCTCTCCTCTGGACACATTCCAGCTTGTTGAGATCTTTCTTAAATGATGGTGCCCCAAAACTGAACACGATACTATAGGTGAGGTCTAACCGGAGCAGAGTAAAGTGATACCATCACTTTGCGTGATCTGAACACTTCTGTTGATACAGCCCAAAATCGCATTTGCCTTTTCATCTACTGCATGACACTGCTGACTCATGTTCTGTGTATGCTCTCCTAAGACCCCTAGATCCTTTTCGCATATACTACTGCCAAGACAAGTCTCCCCCAAACTATAATTATGCATTTGATTATTCTATCTAAATGCAGAACTATACATTTATTTATCCCCAATGAAATTCATTTTATTTGTTTTAGCCCAGTTTTCCAGCCTGTCAGGATCATCCAGTATCTTGACTCTGTCTTCTACCATATTTGCTACCCCTCCCAGTTTTGTATCATCTGCAAATTTAATAAGCATTCCCTCTATTCCTTCATCCAAATCATTGATAAAGATGTTGGAAAAAAACAGGTCCCAGAACAGATCCTTGAGGCACTCCACTTGTCACTCCTCTCCAAGAGGATGAGGAACTATTAACAAGCACTCTTTGGGTTTGGTCAACCAGTTACAGATCCACCTACCCGTATTTTTCGCACCATAAGACACACTTTTTCTCCCCCAAAAGTGGGGGGGGGGGAAGTGCCTGCGTCTTATGGTGCGAATCCCCCCATTCGCTCAAACTCCCGGGGCCGCGGCAAGCACCGCGGGCCCCGGGAGCAAGCCCCCGTCTCCCTCGCCCTCCCCCCCAGTGAAGATCCCGGCTCCGCGGCGAGCGCCGCGGGCCGGGAGCAAGCCCCCGCCTCCCTCGCCCTCCCCCCCAGTGTAGATCCCGGGTCCGCGGCGAGCGCCGCGGGCCGGGAGCAAGCCCCCGCCTCCCTCGCCCTCCCCCCAGTGAAGATCGGCTCCGCGGCGAGCGCCGCGGGCCGGGAGCAAGCCCCCGCCTCCCTCGCCCTCCCCCCCAGTGTAGATCCCGGGTCCGCGGCGAGCGCCGCGGGCCGGGAGCAAGCCCCCGCCTCCCTTGCCCTCCCCCCCAGTGAAGATCCCGGCTCCGCGGCGAGCGCCGCGGGCCGGGAGCCTGCCCCCGCCTCCCTCGCCCTCCCTCCCAGTGTAGATCCCGGCTCCGCGGCGAGCGCTGCGGGCCTGGAGCATGCCCCGCCTCCCTGCCCTCCCCCCAGTGTAGATCTCGGCTCCACGGCGAGTTCTGCGGGCTGGGAGCATGCCCCCGCCTCCCTCGCCCTCCCCCCCAGTGTAGATCCCGGCTCCGCGGCGAGTGCCGCGGGCCGGGGAGCAAGCCCCCGCCTCCCTCGCCCTCCCTCCCAGTGAAGAAAGCCCTCCTCCCACCCCCCCAGAAGCCCCCCCTCCCACCCACTCCCCTCAGAAGCTCCCCCCCCAGAAGCTCCCCTCTCAGCCCCCCTCCCTCCCACCCCCCTCAGAAGCCCCCCACCTCAGAAGCCCCCCTCCCACCCCCCCTCAGAAGCCCCCTCCCTCCCACCCCCCTCAGAAGCTCCCCTCCCAGCCCCCCTCCCACCCCCCCTCAGAAGCCCCCTCCCTCCCACCCCCCTCAGAAGCTCCCCTCCCAGCCCCCCTCCCACCCACCCCCTCAGAAGCCCCCCTCCCACCCCCCCTCAGAAGCCCCCCTCCCTCCCACCCCCCTCAGAAGCCCCCTCCCTCCCCTGCTCACCTTTCCCACCCCATTCCTTCCCCCCTCACCATTCTTGGGTTGGGGGGGGAGGTAGGGAGGTAAGAGCTGGGCCTGAGTGGCGTTAAGCCACTGGGGCCCAAGCAAGGGGGGGGGAGGGAAACACCTTGTCTTTCTGTCTTTCTTTCTTTCTCTTTCTGTCTTCCTTCCTTCCTTCCTTCTCTCTCTCCTCCCTACCTTCCTGTTTCTTCCTTTCTTTCTGTCTGTCTTTCTGTCTTCCTTCCTTTTCTCTCCCTCCCACCTACCTACCTACCTACCTACCTTCCTTCCTTCCTTCCTTCTGTCTCTCTCTCCCCCCACCTACCTTCCTTCCTTCTCTCTCTCTCTCTCTCTCCCCCCTACCTACCTACCTGGTACTTTCTTTCTGTCTGTCTTTCTTTCTGTCTTCCTTCCTTCTCTCTCTCTCTCCCTCCCTACCTTCCTGTTTCTTCCTTCCTTCCTTTCTGTCTTCCTTCCTTCCTTCTCTCTCTCTCCCCCTCCCTACCCCCCTCCCTCCCCTGCTCACCATTCTTGGGCTGCAGGGGCGGGGGAGGTAGGGAGGGAAGAGCTGGGCCTGAGTGGCGTTAAGCCACTGGGGCCCAAGCAAGGGGGGGGAGGGAAACACCTTGTCTTTCTGTCTTTCTTTCTGTCTTTCTGACTGTCTTTCTTTCTTTCTGTCTTTCTTCCTTCCTTCCTTCTCTCTCTCCCCCCTACCTACCTTCTTTCTTTCTTTCTTTCTTTCTTTCTTTCTTTCTTTCTTTCTTTCTTTCTTTCTTTCTTTCTTTCTTTCTTTCTTCTCTCTCTCTCTCTCCCCCCCCCCCAAACTACCTACTATTTGGTTCAGAATATTTTCCCCCCTGTTTTCCTCCTCTAAAACTAGGTGCGTCTTATGGCCAGGTGCGTCTTATAGTCCGAAAAATACGGTAACTGTCCCAGGATCCAAACCACATTTTACCAATTTGTCAACAAGGATATTATGTGGAACCTTATCAAAAGCCTTATTGAAATCAAGATAAACAATGTCTACAGCATTCCCCTGACCCAGCAAGGTAGTAACTTTCTCCAAAAAAAAGAGATAAGGTTAGTCTGACATGACTTGTTCTTAAGAAACCCATGCTGGCTCTTAATAATCACAGCTGTCCATTCTAAATGCTCAAGGACTGTCTGATTATTTGTTCTAAAACTTTCCCAGGTATAGAAATGAAGCTGACAGGTTGGTAGTTACCCAGATCCTTCCCCCCCCCCATCTTGTCTTGTCAGCAAGACAAGTCAAGAATTTGTTGGACCTTTCATTTTTAACAGAGTTGGACTTCCAACAGATATCTGGCTAATAGCCATTGGCAGACCTCTGTTCCATGCATTTAACCCTTTTAAAAAGCTTTCTAAGCTAGTGGACATGGGCACATCTTGTGGCAGTGAATGCCATAATTTAAAATTATTGTGGGCAATGGAGCACATACAGACTTCAGCAGATGGGGAGCAGGAACCCTGCCCTAACAAGGGGAAGGGATGTAGAAATCAGATCAGCTTGGGAAGGACTCTGGCCCTTCTATGGAACAGAGTTATGAGTTATTCACCCTTTCTTCTGAAGGTCAAGTATGTGTTAAAATACATCATGGAATTAAGAAATGTATTAATTTTAATATTGATGATGCAACAATACTAACAAATTTGGAAAATGCTACATTTTAATGTCTCTAAAGTTTCCATCCCAGAAGCAGGCATGGCAAACCACTTCTGCTTGTCTCTTGCCTTGAGGGTTTGCTGGAATTTGGCTGCACCTTGATGCCACTTTCTGCCTCCACCACCAGAGATTCTGTATGCGAACGCTTCCATGCTGCCATAACAAGACTCATTTAATAACATGTTCACACATGAAAATAGTCTTATTCTAAGTCTGTTTGTTCCAATGTACATCTTGCTGTGTTTCCTAAGGTCTTACTTCCTTATGTACTACTGCAGCCTAAACGTGCCTTGGAGCCTTCTGCTACATATCCATGTACTAATGTTACTGAAGAAACAAAACTGAAGTGATTTTAAAACTGAAGCTCCATCTAGTCAATGTAGTGTTGCTATTCTAATTACAGATGTCAGAATGTTAAAAAATAGGGTAATGTGGAAAAAGGGCTAAAAGCACATCTGGCATTTCTAATTGACTTCTTTCAGACGTGATGCTGATCTTTGTTCTCTTCCATGCTCCTTACAATCCTGGATTTACAATACTTTCCAGATACTTTTGGTTAGCCTCATTTTCAGGGTGCCCAGGAGACATCCTTACTAATTCCTTGTAATAGATTTCTTTCTTAAGGCGTTTGATTAAAAACAGAAGAGCAGTCATGATTTAAATAGACTTTAAGAGCTAAAGCATGTGTTGACACACTGGACATTTGCATTTGGAGTGTTACAGATTAATCAAAGTGCTGGAAAGTGGAGGAGCAAGACAGCTGTCAGAGCAGTCCGGGCTAGATCTTTTAATTAATTATTGGGGAAATGGGGGTGGGGGGGGGGAGAGAATGAACATCCAGTTCCACTTGCCTGTGTGGTAAGAGACCCAAGTAATTGCATGTACTTCTTGAGACATTTTAGCATTTGAAATGGTGGTTGTTTCCTGATCCTATTTATTTATTTTACTTCATTTATATCCCACTTTTCTATCCAGTGGGGACTCAAAGCAGCTTATACCATTCTCTTCTCTTCCATTTATCCTAATCACAACCCATTGAGGTACGTTAGGCTGGGTGTGTGAGACTGGCCCAAAGTCACCCAGCAAGCTTCCAGGCAGAGTGGGAATTTCCAGTCTGGCTCTTCCTGATCCTAGTCTAGCACTTCAGCCTTGACACTACATTCGCTGTCATATTTGTCTATTCTCAGTCTATTCTCAGTCTATGCATTTTATTCACAAGCAAGTCTTATTGGGTTCAGCCAAGTTGTGCTCAGAATTCAAGTGAGCTTCTTCTCAAGAAAGTGTGCAAAGGAAGTTAGCTCATGAGCAAAAATGTGTCTACTCTGAGACAAGCCACCAGCTTACTGTATGTAGATGAACATGTATCTGAAGAAGGGAGCAGTGACTAAGGTGCTACTAGACTCTTACTCTTTTCTGATGTTAATTTCCCATTGCTTTTACCTGGAGAGAACTGAGGATGGACTTACCTGTCTGAAGAGTACTGGACTCAGGAGACCAGGAACGGTGAAATCATGAAACCTTTATTGAGTGATTCAGCATGCCCCATAGATGGTTAGAACAAGCATGCTTCCAGCCACACCTCCAGCCGCACCCAGAAGACCTGATAGGGGCTTAACATATGTGCATGTTTGTCATAGGTTCCCTGGAGGAGCCTTTGATTGCATTGGCTCCCCAGGGAGAACCTAGGTCCCACATTGGTGGAGGCTTTGAATCCGGATGTCTATTGTTCCTCCAGATTCAAGCTCCCCTCTCTGCCTGACCATGTGCTCTGGCCATGCGGTGGGCACCATTACCTGGGAGCACATGGCAGGCTGGTTAGAACACAGAGCATACTACATTACACTGTCCCACTGAAAATAATGGAAGAACTTTGGCAGAAACATGTCCTAAGCAGCACGAATCCACTGCTCACAGTTATATGCACACAACTTTCATTGAAATCACTGAGACTTAAGCATGTCAAAGTTCAGGCTAGATTGTTGTCCAGCTAATGATACTACTTACTATGTACAAAGCTGCAGTAGATTTAGTGGTTATAACTGAAGTTTCACTAGCCACAACTGGCAGTTCTGCCAGTTCTGTACCTGGGATGACATGCTTAGAAATATAATTTCTGAAAGCAGGGGGAATGAGTTTAGGGGAGGGACTATTGCTGTAAGTATAGCAGAAAAGAGCACCAAGATTCCTACTTCATCTTATTTGAAAATCTCATCCCTTAAATCAAAGCACCACATTTAATGTGGAAATGGATATCCCCCCCAAAGCTTCCATAGAAAGCAATTGATGCAACACATTTGCTTGTGGTCAGTGCAGAATGCCAATTTCAGTGGGAGGGCAAAGAAAATTTAGTCAAAGAAATAATTTCTTTCATTTAAAAAAAACAGGAAAAAGGACAAGAAGGGGGGAAAGCTCAAAATCCAGCAACTAAAAAGAAAAGGGAACAAAAGTATATGTAGACAAAAATATAACAGCAGTGGTGGCAGATCTATGAAGAAGTTTCCATAAAAGGTTTCCAAATATCTAAAAATAAGTCCATATGCAATTGTTGTTTATATGCCGTGTGTTCAAATATTGATAAAGTTCTAAGGTCCTAATGTATTGAGCTACCAGAGGTGGGTATTTATCTCTCCAGTGGTATAATCCAAGTCTTTTAGTTGTAGTAAGGGCACAGAAAGTCCATTTTCATTTACCATTGGTTAGCCTCCGAGACATGGACAGATAGTTTAAAAGTACAGAAGAATCTTTAAAAAATCAATGAATATTCTAATACAAAACTGATAGAGCAAAACCTTTCTCTTGGGTATAGCAAGTTAAAACACTTTAGTGTATCTACTGGGTTGCTGTTGTTCTGTATTGATCATAGTAAGTCACATGTTTGTTTGTAACAAATCTGTATACACAACAGTTTGCCCGGGAAACTTTGTTAGGACCCTAACTCCCTGATTGGAAACCTTGTACTAAGTATTTGCATTTTATGCTTTCTTTCCTCTGCCTTTGTTCTGGCTTCGAGGGAAGACACCATCTCTCTTGCTGTTTGGATCTCTAGCTGTAAGGATGTAGAATCTAGCTCTATCTATTTTGTATCCTGTTTACCTTTTTCCCATGATAGGCGTATAGTAAACTTTTACCCTTTAAATACACATGGACTCAGACTCTTAATCTCTACAGAGCTGATGCTTTACTATTTTACTCTGCTGGGAACATATTCCCTAACAGGAATATCCAACACTTTCTCCCAGAAAAACTGAATGACTGGACATGCCCAGAATGTATGTGTAAGGGATACATCCCATCAGCTACAATGCCAAAGATTTTTCTGAGGAAAACTCTCATATAGAACAGATTTGTTTACCAGGGGCAGCTGCAAATCTGAATGCTACGACCACCTGAGAAAACTGGGCTGACTGGAAGCCTAACTGCATGATACAAGGCTTCCAGGTATAATGAAGGATGTGGTCTGGGAGTTCCATGCTTGGAACTTAATTTCTAGGTGTGCCGGGGATTTGGATTGGGACCATAGAGTGTGGGAAGAGGAGGCTTAAGCCAACCCCACCACCACAACCCAGTGCTGCTTTCCTGACCTGAAACAATTCCAGGAGCCATTATTTGACCTGTTGAGTAAATTTATGTGTAGCCCAAGAGTGGCTACCTGTTTCAAATTTGGAAAATAGAACGGGGCAGGGGGATTAAGACCAATGCTCCCTCTAAATTTTAGAGTCTTGTGAGCAAAAATTCCACTTTGTGAGCTACTGACATTAAAGTTGTGAGTGAGCGCTTCGGCTATGGCATAAAGTAGTTTGCTCTGGAGACATCCTTCCTTAGCTAAGCCAGAGGCTAAGAAAACTGTGAGCTAGTTCACACTAACTCAGCTTAGAGGGAACACTGATTAAGACCCCCTCCCCCTACCTACCATGGTCCCAATCTGAATCACAGGCCCACATACACATAGCTGGCAACACTGGCCTCAGGGATGAACTGGGGGATAATGTGCCATGTTTTTACATCCCAGCAGTGTGATGCATACCACCACCCCACCCCACCCCACCGTGCCCACCATGCAGGTTTTTCATGCCTTTAAGGCTATATAACAGCCATCTATCAGGTGATATTTTCTTCACCCCCCAGGTGAGGAACAGATATGCCTGCTGAATTTCTGTCTGTTATGCACTCATTATAAACAAATAAGGATGATCAGGGGCCTAGAGACCAAGCCCTATGAGGAAAGGCTGAAGAGGAGATTGAGAATGAAAGGAAGAGGTTAAGGGGGGGGACATGATTGCTCTCTTTAAGTATTTGAAGGGCTGTCACTTGGAGGAGGGCAGGGAGCTGTTCCTGTTGGCAGCAGAGGCTAGGACTCCCAATCATGGGTTTAAATTAAGGGTACCAGATGGATCTTAGGAAAAACTTTTTTACAGTAAGAGTTGTTCACCAGTGGAATCAGCTGCCCAGGGAAGTGGTGAGTTGTTTAAGCAGCAGCTGGACAAACACTTGTCAGGGATGCTCTAGGCTGATGCTGTACTGAGCAGGGGGTTGTATTAGCTGGCCTGTGTGGCCCCTTCCAACTCCGTAGAGATTCTATGATTCTAGACAAGCCCTGTGGGGGCGGGGGAAGATAACAGTCCTTAAAATCACTATATTTATTTAGTTTCAAATTGATCACGAACAACTCAGATGATTTGTTTGCATAGACAAAGTTGGATGAATCTGTGTTGCAGACCACACACTTCCAGATTCCCCCTATTTTAGAAAGTTTGCTGAGGACCTTTCCTGGGTAGGTTGGATTGCCAGCTCTCCAGATAGTTTCCGAGGGTTGTGTTGGTCTGCAGTAGAATTCAAGTCCCTTAGTACCTTAGAGAGTTTTGACTCTCAAAAGCCTTGAAAATCTTGTAGGATCTAAAGCACCACTGGACCCAAATCTAGCAATTCGCCAGAGGAACTGATCTCCGTGGGAGAATGCCAGACCGCACCTGGAGGCTGGCAACCCTACAGCAGGGTCGGGAGCTGGGGCTCTCGGTGCGCTCTTTCCGCCTTTGGGTCTCCCAGGAGCAGCCCCAAGGGCCAGAGCAGCCCTGCCTGTGGCTGCGGAGCCTCCACGTGCCCCGAAGGGAGGGGGGCGAAATGAGAGCGAAGAGCCGTGCTTGATGCTCTGCTCTTGAAGGGATTAATAATCTTTTTGGCCTCGGAGAACAGCCCGAAAATCTTCCCTGCAAAATAATGAGCAGAGAAACATTTACTGATTAGTTTAATTCCGGATAATCCCCTCTGATGAGCATGTATCAAGATATTCTTTAACCGATTTATCGTCAAAAAGGCTCAGTCCGGGCGCGCTCTGCTGTCGGGCTTTGGGGCGCCTCCCCTTCTCCGCCCCATTCACCCCACCCCGCCTGGAGGGAGTCCTGTGCGACACGGCTAGGGTGCAGGCCTGCAGAAAAAGCCTCTCCGAAAAGCGTGCAAAGTGCAGGCGGGGTCGTAAAGTCACTCTCCAGCCTGTGAGGGGAAGTAGGGCTACGAATGTGCTAAATAAACACAACCAACGGCTAGGAACGTGCATCCAAAACTTCAGGGTGTTATTTTGCAGGTATGTATGCAATATCTCCTCACGTCTTCTGCCTTTTTAGCCCTGCGTCGGGCGCAAAATAAATCACCCCTCTTTCTCAAGTGCAAGAGAGTGAAACATTTCCTTTCCTCCACACCTATCGGCTTCCTCTGGCTTTTGGGGGAGTTTAAAAAAAAAAAAGTTTCATAAACTGATTAGGAGCAATTATAGATGCTTTATCCCTCAGCTTTCCAAATGCCTTGGCCATATGCATATTTAAGGCTTCATCATCCCGGCCAGGAGGAGCTCAGCGTTTGAACGTAAACTGCTGAAATTAAGCTGATTCTGGTGCCACGTCAAAAAAACAAACCGCGGGGGGGGGGGGGGAGGATAGAGTTTTATCCACTAATATCTGGTCGGACAGGAAATTTGTTGTGGGTGGTGGCCGGATTACGGTTTCTAATTACTACGCCAGATTTCCTCCCTGACGCTCGCAGCGAAAGTCCCTTGGTTTCGAGAGAACCGCAAAAGTTAGAAAGTGAATGTGCTCATCAATCTAAGCCCCCTGTCGATCGAGAAGGGCAGGAAAGGGACCCACCGAAGTGCAAATATAGACATTTCATTTACATTTAGCCGGGGGGGGGGGGCCGCAACCGTGACGTGGCTCCGTGGCAGAGCATCTGTTTGGTACGTAGGTCGTCTCTGGTTCAGTCCCTGCCTTCTCCCAGTGAAAAGGATCAGGTGGCGGGTGGTAGGGAGCCTGAACGTCGCTGCTGGCGAGCATAGGCTGACACGGCTGCTTCCGGGGCTCCGCAGGTATTACAGGAGTGGAGAAAGTCCCGGGCATGATCCATGTCATGGAACAGTGCATACTGGGCGTCTTCCCAGGGCCGCCACGAGGAAGCATTGGGGGTAGCGTCCCGTTCCTTCCGAGTAAGATCAGCTCTTCTTCCCAAGGAAACGTTAAGGTTAAGTGGACGACGAGGTGTCTACGGAGGAGTTGAATGAAATTTACTAAAAACAGGGCTGCCAACTTGAACCGCTAAAGGAATCAACTAAAGGTTTAGTTATTTAATTAGTGACAGCCGGTCTGAATCCACGGAGCTGAAAGGCTATTTACGTTACGAAGACAGTCCCGGGAAATGTGATTTTTTAAAAGTTCGATATTAAAGATTTCCCTTCTTGCTAGCAACCGAAAAGCGGGGTTGTTTTTGTTGTTGCATGCGTACATTTAGCTTCCGGGTCTTTAAAAGGCACATACCCGCAGGCTGGTACTGTGAATTTCCACTAAAATAATCCATCAAATCAAATCTTTTGACCCCTGCGTTTCAACACAGAGTTCCCTGGTAGGAGGCCCATGTCCGTCATGTTATCTTAGCTGTCTCTTCACCGGCTATTTCTTGTCGCCCCTCCTTTCTGCGTTGCTTCTTGCAAGAGTGCTGCGATTTTCTCCGGCTTGTACTTTGGGGTTAAGAAGAGGTGTTGGCAAAATCGCCCGCAGACCTAATTGCCTTGTAACTACTGTACCTTGCAAGCCACAAAACCAGGACCCAGCCGTCGCCTCCTCCTCCTCCTCATTACTATTGCTGTTGTTATTGTTATTATTATTATTCAATGATAATAATGACAATGATAACAACAACAACAATAAATGTAATCGTCAAATCACACAATTGCCCTCAATGAAAGTTATTGTTTTGCTAATCCTAGGAACAGCTTGCAAGGGCAGATTTGGGTCTTTCTTTAATAATGTCAAGTTAATACGCAGCTCTCTTGTAATTATCTTTATCAGGAGACCCCTCTTTAATCTGCTTGTTTAGCACAAAAAAAAAAAAAAAAGAGGACCAAATAATAATAAAAAAAGTGATCTGCTTTTAGAGCACACGATGTAAGCTGTTTGTCGGTAGTTTGCCTAAATAGATGAAGCGGGGAAATGCAATCCCGGCTCAAGAAACGGAATCAGAGGACCTGGGCTATCCCTCCCTGTATTAAAAAAAACCCCACACCGGGAGAGGTGAAACACACCAGCTCGCTGTCAATTTCATCTGGGCGGCAGGGGACCCGGAGAGTTACCAGACTGGAGCGGCCCTCTTGGATTCCAGGGAGGCTAAAAATAACGCTGACCTGGAATCGCTGCTTGAATCTGGCCAAGGATGTTGCCAAATGCCCACGCGTCCAAAAGTGTTGGCGAGCTGACTTCAATGGGCAGCCAATCCCATCTGCAAAGTTTCTGTTCATCAGCTACACCGAAAGTGCCTTTCAGCCTGGTGGTAGAGGTCACTTGTAAACTCAGCTAAAATTTAGCGGAGAAAGCGGGGGAGCCAATTTTAACCAAATGCACATTTTACTCCCGTCAACTAAGTTTAACCATCTAATTTTGGCAGGAGGGCTTGAGTCACCTGTGAAAGGACCTCAAAAACAACACTGTCCTCCCCACAATATAGTCCCACAAGCCAGGCAGAGAAGAGCAGCTGGGGGCCCCTTAAAATGTGAGGATTCCTCTCCCAGAGACAGCTTCTGCGCGAGAACTAGAGTTGCCAACAGGGCTGGAGGGGGAGGAGAAGCCTTTGATACGAGCTTAATAGGTGGCAATGGGCAGCTGAGGCTATTAGTGGTATGTAGGTAAATAACATTGCCTGGTAAATAAGGTCCCATCGAACCTCTATTAAAGAGACAGGGCACTTTTCTTTCCAAGCAGCTGGCAATCCTACAGAATTCCCCCCCCCCCAATATGACTGCAAGGTGAAACCACGCAAGTGCCTATTTTGTTACAATTACATATGTTTAGAAGATACTGAGAAGTAGAAGTATGCGGTTGCTGGAATACATACATATGCATGAGTCAGGCCATCAGCTCAGTCTTGGCCACTCTGACTGGCAGTGATTCTCCAGGGTCTGAAGTAGAGATGATCTTTCACATCGCCAAACCACCTGACTGTTTTAACTGGAGATGCCAAGGAGTGAACCTGGGACCTTCTGCATGCCAATCAGGTGCTCTACCATGGAGCCATGGCTCCTCCATCATTGGCTATTAGAAGGAAACATCCACTGGGCTAATTTTATATGGTGCTCAAACTTTGTACAGTCGAATAATTGACTTTTTAAATGTACAAAGTGAGTTACAATCAGTGCATCTATACATTTTTATCCCATGCTTCCTACAAGAAGCTCAGGGCAGTGTGTATGGTTTTCCCTTCCCCATGTTATTCTCATAGCTACTCTGAGAGAGTGTGTCTGAGCCAAGGTCAGGAAAGAAGCTCCACAGATGAGCAGGATCCTGAACCTCACTTCCCCAGGTCCCAGTCGGACATTAGAACCACACTGGGTCTCAATATTAGAGTGTGTCACCACTACTCCCACCTCACAGATGAAGATGCAAAGTTGGAGATTCCATGATATTTAATCCAGTGATTTCTCCCTCAAAACTAAAATGACTAAACTCAGGCTATCTATTTTGGTCACATTATAGGAAGAAAAGATTCGCAGTAAAATACAATAATGCTACAGTTGAAGGCAGAAGAAAAGAGGATGACCTAACATGAGATGGATTCAGGTGGGTAGCCATGTTGGTCTGAAGCAACAGAACAAAGTTTGAGTCCAGTGGCACCTTCAAGACCAACAAAGTTTAATTCTGGATATAAGCTTTTGTGTGCATGCACACTTCTTTAGAAACATTGAAACAGACTTCACCAACCATTACATGTAAGTGGTGGTGATGAGTTAGTTGCCAGGAAGGTCTAATTGGAGCCAGTAACTGAGCAATAAGTATAGCTAAAATTGGATTAAAGCAATTGGTAAGACCTGTGAATTGCAGCAAATTAGCATATATATAATAAAAGAGTTAACAAACAGATGCAAGAACTGAGTAATTTAGCATGTGTAGTGAAATAAGAACATGATATCTCTATTAAGCCCTGGGGATTCCATTGTCCTGAGTGTTGTAATAACTTGTAATTCAGCAATCTCCTGTTCCAGTCTGTTTCTGAAATTTTTTTGCAATAAAACAGCTGTGGTGACCAGAACAGTACAAAGTATTCCAAGTGCGGCTGCACCATAGAGCTATACAGGGGTATTATAATATCAGCTGTTTTATCCCCAACATAAGAGTTTGCCTTTTTCACTGCTGCAGCACAATGGGATGACACTTTCATAGAACTATCTACTACAACCCCAAGATATTTTTCCTTCTGGAGTCTCAGCAAATTCAGACCCTGTTATTCTAGATTTGAAGTTGGGGTTTTTTTGTCCCAGTATGTATCACCTTACTCCTACCATTCTGAATGTCCTCTGCCACTTTGTTGCTCACTCACCCAATTTGCAAAGATCCTCTTGGAGCTCTTCACAGTTATCCTTGGTTTTCACCACCCTAAATAATTTTGTGTCATCTGAAAACTTGGCCACTATACTATTCACCCCTAGTTCCAGATCATTTATGAGCAAATTAAATAGTACTGGCCAATCCTTTTGGGACCCCACTGCTTATTTCCCTCCATTCTCAGAACTGTCCATTAATTCGTACTCTTTGCTTCCTGTCATTTAACCAGATTTTAATCCATAAGAGAACCCATCCTCTTATCCCATGACTGCTAAATTTACTCAGGAGTCTTTACTAAGACACCTTGTCTAAAGCCTTTTGAAAGTCCAAGCATATAATGTCTACTGGAACACCATTGTCTACATGCTTGTTCATTTTCTCAAAGAACTCCAAAAGGTTGGTGAGGACTGTAATTTCCTGATTCCTTTCTATACCTCTTTTTAAAAATTTGTGTAATATTTGCTGCTCTCCAGTTTTTTGGTACAGCTGAATTTAGTGATAGGTTACATATATGGGTTAGTAGATCAACCCTCTCACATCTGAGTTCATTCCCTAAGAACTCTTGGGTGTATGCCATCAGGACCTGCACATCTATCAGTTTTCACTTTCCCCAATAGGTTAGAACTTCATCCTTCATCACTTCAATTCGTTTTCAGGAAGTGTGTCTGAAGAACTGAGACAAATTGAAGTGATGACAGTGCCTTTTCTGACCTGTGGAACGCATTATAGGTTGCGGTCACACACGTGCCTGGAGGAATTTGACCCATAGTTGCGAGATCACACCTCCCTTTGAAGCTGTGGGTGCAGCCTGTCAGTGTGTGATCAGATACAACTGCGGGTGAGTTGGGGTTTTTTGCTGTTTGTTTCCCAAATCGATGAATCACACCTCCACACTGAGGGCTCCCTATGAAGTTTGCGATGATGCACATACTGGGGAGGGGGGGGCAATGACACAGAGTCAGAATGGCCTGATCAGACCATTCCAATGGCATGAGAGTGTGCTGGAGTGATCAGACAGGGGAAAGTCCACCTGTGGCCTGTTGCAGGGGCGTAGACTTTCCATTCTCCCGGGGGTTGGGCTTTCTTGCACATGAAGCACACACCACCACCAGGATGATGTCCACGCCGCCGCCTCTCCCCCCCCCCCCCCCGGCTCCCACACACCCCTCAGACAGTGGGAGGGAGTGGGTGAGGGGGAGCCGGGCAGGGGGAGGCTTGCAGCAGGCGGGGAGGTGCGGTTACGGTATCCCCGCTGCCGTGCTGCTGCTGCTGGGACAATGTCCCCACCACCAGAGCCACCGTGCAGCCACTCTCAGGGAGGGAGGGAGGAGTGGGTGGGGAGAACGGCTCTGGCAGCGATGGGGCGCTCCATTTTGTGTGTGTGGGGAGGGGCCTCAGTCTATGGCCCGTTGCAACCCATTTACTACCGGATTTTCCCTGGTGTCTTTTAACTCTGCTTCCGCAGCAGAGCAGAACGGGTTGCTGACAGCTGCAGGATGCTTCCCAGATGTTGCTGTCTGACCATTCCCTTTAAATCCGCCCAGCATTTGTGCCTATGTCAGGTCTAATTGTGTGTATGATCGCAGCCATATTTGGGCTTCAATTAGTTTGGTTTCAAATAGCTTCCAAGCATCCTCTAGGGATTTGACTCTCTTATGCTTCCCTTTAGCTTTATTTTAACTATTTTCCTCATTTTTGTACAGTTTCCTCTCTTGAAATTGCATATTAGTTTTGAGCTTTAGGGGTAACTTTCCATTGACCTGAACGCAGAACAGAATAGCATTATAGTCACTGTTCCCAATTGGTGCAACAGCATGTACATCTCTCACCAGATCCTGAGCCCTACTCAGAACTAAGTCCAAGATCGCTACACCTCTCATTGGCTCTGTGACCAATTGCTCCAATGCATAGTCATTTATGATGTCTAGGAGTCTTATTCCTACAGTATAACTCAAGCACGTGTTTACTCAGTCAGTGTGAAGGTAGCTGAAATCTCCCGGTATAATAACATTACCTGCTTTAGTCACCTTCCTTGTTTCCATCTCAAGATCAGCCTCGAGAGTTTGATCCGGTGGGCCATAGTTCACCCCCACTTGGTCATAGACCTGTAGAATAATATCAGGTATGAGACCAGGAGAGGGGTCCCTGTTTGAGTCCCTGTATGCCTTCAAGAGATTTGTCCCACTCTGTCAAGTGTACTTTCTCCTTTCTCTTGGGGGGGGCATCTTCTCTGCAGCATCAAATCATTCTGCAGTGTTTTGAAGCAGATCCCCTAATGCTGCAATATTTTGCAATCAGACTTGGTGAATTGTAAATGTTTTCATATTTTAAAAAATAACCACAAAAGAAACTTTAAATAGAAATAAGTAAGTATGAATTAAATTCAAGGCGACTGTGTTCAGTATCAGTTTGCCAAATGCCATAGTTTTGTGGTTTCTTAAAAGTTCCTAACCCTGACAGCATCGGCGTGGAAAAGCTGGGGGGGGGGGGGGGCACGAGCCACTCCCAGGCAAAAGAGGCTACTTCCTTCACAATTCTCACTCATCCCCACTCATGTTCTATGTATTAATGACACATATTGGGATGTTTTATGTGATTGATTTTACACGGGCAGAAACTGGCTTTTCCCGTGTGCGTGGGTGCGTGCACTGTGTGATTTCAGTCTGTTAAACTGAAGGAGAGACAGCTCCAATGAGATTACACCCCTTCACATCGGGGGAGGGGGGGTTTCATGAAAAGTGCTATCAAAAAATGGCAACTCTCAGTCTGGGTGCAAAGGATTAGGTATTGATCCAGTCTTGGAGACAGTTCCTGAGGAGAATTTTACATCATTCATACGAGCGCTGTAATACCTACAGTACACACTGGCCCTCCTCTTCCACATTTCTAAACTTCCCTAAACGAATCCAAAGAGCACGAGAAAGGCTCAGACAAGGTGAGTTTAGGGGAACGGCTGAAAGAGGGGATGGAGCTGAAAGCTTGGTTGTGGGTTGGATCATGTAGCCTTCTCTCCTGCTGAAGAAAAAGGGAAGGACCACCAAACAAAAAAGAAGACTGTGCGGCTATGATGTGAACAGGATCCCAGCGGTGTATTCTGCGCACATTAACTGGATCTCCTTGCTACCTGCGAGTCCCGTGCGCAGAGCTGGCTGACCCAGCAGAGACACCCCCCCAAAAACACGCGCACACCAAACAGTTACCCCCCCCCCCGGAAATGTGCCCGCCAGGCGCCTCTGCTCAGCCTCCCTGAGGCTCCGAGACTTCGGGGGGTTGTCAGTGACCGATCGGGGAGGGATGCCACATCCCTCCCCGATCGGTCACTGACAACCCCCACGCCTGTGGCCCCCGAGAGCCCCCCCCCACTCCTTCGGAGGCGGCTGCTCTCCGGGGCAGCTCCTCGTTCGCGGAGGGCCGAGTGCCGCCTCGACCCAGCCGAGACTCAGGCCGGGGACGGGGCGGGACGGGGCGGGGGAGGCGTCGCTTGGCGGGCCCATGGGTGGCCACGGAGTCGCCGGGGTGGGGATCCAGCGCCCTCCCCGCGGGGGCTGCCCTGCGGCTGATTGGAGCCGGGCGGCGGCGGCGGCGGCGGCGCAGGAGGGGCGGGCGGGCGGGGGAGCGGGATAAAAAGCCGGCCGGCCGGCGCCGCCCGCCCTCCTTCCCTCCCCACTGGCCGGACGGGCGGACGGAGCCGGCGGAGGATGACGGGCCGCGAGGAGCTGGCGGAGGGCGGCAAGGGGAAGGCGGCGGCGGTGGCGCCGAGCGCGGCGGGCGCCGAGCGGGAGAAGGCGGCGGGGGCCCGGCCGGGCAGCCTGCGCGCCTCCCGGGGCTTCGCCATCACCGACCTGCTGGGCTTGGAGGCCGAGCTGCAGCCTCCCGGCCCGGCCGCCTCCTCCGGCTGCGAAGGCTTGGGCAGCGGCGGCGCCCCCCTCCCGCTCGGCTTGGGCTTCCTCTGCGGCTTCGCCCCGCAGCAGCCGCCGCCCGGCGCGCCGCCCCACTGCCTCTTGCCCGCCCACCTGCCCTTCTTGCAGCCGCGGCCCGAGCCCCACCACCACCCCTCGCCCCACCACCACCACCACCACCACCACCACCACCCCTCCTGCGGGCCCGAGAAGCACAAGGAGGAGGAGGAGGAGCTCTCCGGTAAGCCGCGGCGGCCGGGGAGGGGGGCGAGCGGGGAGAGTGCCTCCGCACCGGGAGGTTCCACTGGGCGAAACTTCGCGGGGACTTAGACGCTCGCAGGACCTCCGCCCCGGCCCCAGGCTGCCCGCCCGCCCTTGAAAACGAAGAACGAAGGACTGTGTGCCGGGGCGGGGGGGCTCTGCCGGGCTGAGTCCGGCGGCTGGCGCCTGGCCTCGGAACTCCAAGGGAGGCTGGCTGGGGAAGGAAGTCGTTAGCAGCGGAACACCCCCCTCCCTAAACACGAATCATGTCGCTCCCCCAGTGTTCCCTCCATGCTGAGTGAGTGTGAGCTAGCTCACATCTTTTTAGCCTCCGGCTCAGGGGTTTTTGTCTTCGCTCAGGAAGGAGGGCTCCAGAGCAAGCTCATTGATGCAGCGGCCAAATCCCTCGCTCACAACTTTAATGCCAGGAGCTCACGAAGTAGGATTTCTGCTCACGGGACTCCACAGCTTAGAGGGCGCATTCCCCTCTTCCTCGAAGGCGCTGAGTGGCCAGAGATGCCGCCGGGCTTCGCGGAGCTGCTGCATCCCTGGGGGCCGGGGGCAGAAAGGCCTGGCATGGAAACCTCCCGTCTTCTGGCGGCACCATCACTCGGCAGGGGACAGGAACGTCGCCTGCGGATGCCCCCCCCCCCACCCCGCCCGCCCGCCGACGAGGCGTCCCTTTGGACAGCAGCAGCCCCTTCTGGCGTCCACCGAGCGGCGGCTTCGCCCTGCAGTGCTCCTGCCCGGTCAACCAGCCGGTCTTGCCCCGGGCCCCAGCCAGCCGGCCGGCTAGGGACTGGCTTGCCGTTCCCCGCCGCATCCCCGGCCAGCGCTCCAGCCCCGACACAGGACGGCCTCTCCCAGGCGCGCGCAGAGGGTGGGGTGGGAAGAGACGGTTTCGAGGTCCCCTTCCACCCCCCCTGGTGACGAGGAAAGCTGTCCCCTGGTGGAATGGCGAGACCCTCTCTGCTCGAGAAATCTCTCCTGAAGCTGCTCCTCCTTCACACAAGGCAGCAATGGGCTAGGATTTTGTTACCTGGACTTCCGTTTAAAGTAACAGACAGGCAGCCTGCTAGAACCCTTAGGGTGCCGTTTCACCACGTGTGGGAACACAACGTTTCAGACACGAAACGGAGCTTAGCAATCCCTGTCCCCTGGGGCCCTCTCCGACGGCTCTAATGTGTGCACTCCACAACCAGATGGGAGAGGCTGATTTCGGGAGGGTCCTATCCACTCCTAACTGATTCTAGGATTGACCGAACTGTCTGGCATCCTGCCAGAAAGGTGCCAATTTAGTGTGAGGCATGCAGGGATCTAAACTCAGGGATATCTGATAACTTTTGTTGTGATCTGAAGAGAGCTTCTTATGGGGCCAACTGGATTTGCCTTGGTTATTCCTCCCCTGTTCCTATTGGTCCTTTGGTAGATGAATCGGGTTGCCTCTAATTTTTCCTCCCACCCACCCTAGCCTTGCTGAGAGCTGTGGTGTCCATCTGTTCTTGCTGTTCTCCTGGTGCTGAAAAGCTAGCGTTTGTGCCAGCACTCCCCACTCCTGTCTCTTGCTTGGCAGAGGAGATGGATGAAGCTGACCTATATTCCTGATGACTGGGAAGAGTGGTTTTAATCAGCTCTGGCCACTTGCCAACCCTGCTTGCTCTCCTGGCTGGCAGTCATCTCCCCCCCCCCCCCCTTCCTGGTATGGCGGGCATCATTGGGTATGGACTAGTAGAAAGGTTTCTTACATACGGGTCAGAGTAGAGGCACAGGTGGACTGCTGCATACCCCCCCCCCCCCCGTGCTATCTCTGAAGATAACCTTTCTTGTTAGATTCAAACTGAAAAAAACAGATTTGATTGGTTTTCTTTTCCTTTAAAATATTTAACAGATGAAGACAGCTTGTCAGGGGACAAGAGTGACCTGAAGGCTTCTGGGTCCCAGATCAAGAGAAAGAAACGACGGCACAGGTAACAATATGGGACATTACCTGGAGTCCTGCTAACCTCAAGCTGTAATGCGAGACTTCAAGTTAATCTTTGTCAGAAAATGTCATGGTTTCTTGGAGTCCCATTTAGTGTTTCTGCGTTTTCAAGCTTTACTGTAGACATTGGAGGATACTTGCATGAACTATCCACTGCTTAATTTCTACAGTGAGTTGTTTTGGGGGCTCAAGAAGACTATCTGTCACTCAGGTCTTCTGTGCAGGAAGCCTGAAGCTGCATTTAATCAATGGTTAACCATATTCAGTGCTGAGTTCTAGCACTGAAAACTGGATCCAGGACTAAACCTGGCTTGGATCAAGTCTCAGATCTGCAAGTGTCAGTTTCTTAGCCGCATGGAATCTAATTGAGCTAGGAGGCTCTCAGCTTGTTTAATCACAAGTCTGGAAAGAAAAGTGGCATCATAATTATGGAAGTTCTTCCTGCAACTGCTCACCTAAGATCTACTCTATTTAGTCTAATTACTAGGCTAAAAAGTTTTTTGTGTGTGAATGAAGGCATTTGGTTGATTGGTGATGTGTGTGTATGTGCGCATTCAAACTTTTTTGTTTTTTAATGGCATTTTCATTGCTAGATGTTGATATTTTATAGAATTGGTTTTTAACTTTTGATGTTATGTGGAAGCTACCTCAGAAGCCCTTGGCTGAGAAGTGAGGTATGATTTTTAAAGATACAGCTACCCTCTCATGGTTTCCCTTACTTGAGAAAGATTTTTCCAGGTAACTGGGAAGCAGAGAGTGAGCGCAGTGTATTGAACAAGATGTGAAGAATTAAGCCGTTGTGGCAAGGGGTATTCCAGTGGGTCAGAGCAAAGGTCCAGCTAGTCTAGCATCCTGGTTCCTACCATGCCCAACATAATGCCTTGGAACTCACCAGCAGGGCATGATATTAGCTGTCATCAGTCGGTATTCAGAGACACGTGGCTGTTGAGTGGTCAATAGAATATGGCATGGGCTCATTATGCTTTCAGTTGTACCTGTGCTGGATGCTGCTATGCAACCGATGCTACAGTAGTGGTCTTGGTGCCTCTTTGTGGTTCTGACACCCCTAGCAAAGGTGCTCAGTTCTCTCTTCCTTGCTCAGCAGCACTGAGTGGCAAAACCTGGTAGACATGCACAGAATTTCCACATGAGCTGTCATTAACTGCCAATCAGTCTCACTGGTGAACCCTAGTACTAGTATTATAGGAGAGAGAAAAGGATATATTTCTCTTCAACCTGTTAATCACTTTATGCAAACGTATCATATCCCCCAAACTTTAGGCCACAGGTTGCATGGCTGTCTCCCTTCTCCTTTCTCATTTCCTCAGAATGGAGGAAAATCTATTTGTTAGCCAAGATTTTAGACAAGTCTGTATAACTTGTAGCCAAAGTGAACGTAGCCATGCAGGAGGCATGCCCTACCTGGGGCTCAATGTATCTCCCACTTTTGCTGGCTTTCTGGGACCACATAAGCCTGGAGAGAGTGGAGGGCTGTCAAATGCTTAACAAGCTACCATATGTTTGTCTTGGTTGGTCAGAAGTTGTGCATATCTTAGACAGTGAGGTTTAGAAGATATAATTTATTCTACTTAGAGTTTACAAGCTTTTATAGTAGCAGCTAGTTGCCATGATCATGGCTCCTGTGTCCATTTGTTATACTGGATGGAAGATACGTTATTCATTGATAACATTTTTTATGTGAAAGATGTAACAGACCACTATGACTGATTTTTTTAAATCTCTTGTACCTTCAGGACAGTATTTACTGCCCACCAACTGGAGGAACTAGAAAAGGCTTTCAATGAAGCTCATTACCCTGATGTGTATGCCAGGGAGATGTTAGCAATGAAAACTGAGCTCCCTGAGGACAGGATACAGGTATGTTGCTATGTGCCCCATCAATTACACACAGATAATCATGGGAAATGCACTGGCAGCCCTTGTTTTATATAGTTAAACATGACAGGTATACAATATCAAGGAGAGAAGGTGGCATGGTAAAAATTGATCTCATCAGCCTCAGAGGCTAAGCAGGATTGGTACTTGGATGGGAGACCACCAAGGAAGGCTCTGCAGGGGAAGGCAATGGCACACCACCTCTGCTTCTCAGTTGCCTTTAAAGCACCTTGTTGGGGGTCACCATAAGTCAGTTGTGATTTGATAGCACTTATGAACATTTGTATACAGTATCAACATATCAAGTACAGCAGGGGGTCAAACATAAGGCCAAGGTGGCTTACTAGGCATTAGGAGCTCCCTGTGTGGGTTTTAATAGCCCTACCATGTATCTCATGCACATTATTGAACCACAGCACTTGAGAACTGATGCCCTTAGTGGGGATGATTCCCCCAATGGCTGCTGCATATAATAGGCAGAATTTACGCCCCCCCCCCCCCCCAGTAAACAATGACAGGCATAACACTTGCTGGGATTTTGACCCTCTAACCCATTTGAATTTGACACCCATTGGTTGAGGACAGGTTAGACATTTTAAGGAATTATTTTATCCTAGAAAATCCTTCCACAGTACAGATGGCTGGCCTGCATAATCTTTGTGTCATTGGATTTCAATTCAGCTGCTGGGTGACCTTGGGCAAGGCTCAGCTCTCTCAGAGCTGTTCTCTCAAGAGCAGTCCTTGAAAGAGCTCTTCAGCCCCATCAGCCTCACAGGGTGTTTGTAAGGTGACTGTAAGCCTCTCTGAGATTCTGAGTGAAGGGTGGGGTATAAATCCAACTCTTCTTCTTCTTCAACAACAACAACAACAACAAACAGACAGGGACAGAGTTGTAGATCACTCCAGACTTCATTGAACAGCAGCATGGAAACAGTAATGGAATATCTGGTACAGCCCCTGTGGCTTTGCAAGGTGCTTGAGGAATCTATGGGAGGATGGGCTGAGCTCTCTCTACCACAGCATGTCTGTTGGCCGCTGCTGGGAAGGGATGTTATTGGCTGTGGCCAAAGTCAGCATCCTGTACTAAGCCAGGATTTGTGGGTGAGACTACACATGTGTAAGTGGGAGGGCTGCCTTTTCCATAGTGTGGATATCTAGGGGTTGCACTGAAGTTTTTGATGGCATAACTATGCCATTTCTGGGGGGCATTCCTAGGCAGAGATGGTTTAAAGAGCCAGGTAACTCCTGCCATGCCCCTGGGCCCACCCCTTCCATTGCTGGTGCAAAGTGTTGCACCAGTGGTATTCTGGCCAGGCTCCAGGGTATCTCTTAGGTATGCCAAATCTCTGAGTTACTCTGGCATATTGGCTGGTCAGGTGGCACTCGGCACTCTGGCAAACTGGCACTCCCCACCACCACCTCAGGATTACACTTTTGGTCTCTATCCATTCATATAACTGATTACATCTTGAACCTGAACATTTTGATTCAGTGCCAGAGAGTGATTTCCAAATAATTGGTCAGAACCCAACCTCAAGGCAAAGGAAGCCTTGCGGATGGGTTGCCAGTATACCTGCAGTGGGAATGGCCCACTGCACTGTAAAAGTTGGGTCTTTAAAAATCTGGAGTATAACTGCCCTTACCCTCCATTTGAGATTCTGCACTAGATCTTGATTTGATCAAGTTTTCCTAACATTGTACACCAGGGGTCATTTCGTAGAAAAAGAGGTGCAGGAACTCATTTGCATAACTCATTTGCGTATGCCACACCCCCTAACATACCGGAAGTGTGTCAGAAGGCAATACCCACCTCTCAGGCTCCACTCCACAGGTGAGTGAAACTGACCTGCTCTTCCTCCATTCCCTTCTCCATCCAATACTTTGTGCAATAAAAATAAGCATAAAGAACACACCCTCATTCTCTTCCTGCTCCCTTAAAACCACCAGGTTTCAAGTAGACTTGAGATACCCAGGACATGTGCACCACCCATCCCTTCCCCTTCCCCTCCCCACAACAAGACACCCTGGGAGGTAGGTGGGGCTGAGAGAGGTCTTTTGAGAACTGCTCATGAGAGAACAGCTCTGAGAGAACTTGTGACTGGCGCAAGGTCACACTAGCAGCTGCATGGAGGAGTGGGGAATCAAACCCTGTTCTCCTAGATTAGAGTCCAACTCCTGACCACTACACCAAACTGATGGGGTGGAAGCTGCTGAAGGGTTGGTGAAATTTCTCCAGTACTTATGTGCCATGTGCCCAGGTAAAAAATTGTCTACTTAGAACATTTATATGCCACCTTGAGCAAGTCTCTGGAAAAGCAGCACACAGTCATAAAAGGAACAATGATAAAATTATCAATATTAAAACAAAACATTAAAAACAATAAAGACCCTAGCAGGGCTTTCCCCGGGGCGCTGCGCCTCTGCACTGCTCAGGGTAGCCGAGGAGGAGGCGGGGCTTGGTCATGTGCCCACCTCCTGGGCTCCTCACTCCCGGAGCTGTGCTCCTGTGCGCTCCCGCTCCAACAGACCCCTGTTGTACACTACTACCCGTATAGATGTGCAGAAATGAGGTGCTAGCACCATATAAAACACAGAGGTGTCCAGAAGACTTGTAGTCAAAGGGCAATATGTGCAGTTCCAGGATTCTTTTCCTGAGGGCACAGCTCAGGTGCAGGTAGGTTAAGAGTGATTGGAGGACTGATAGAGGGAGGGGCAAAAGGGCTGCTTAACACATCCCTTTCCAACTGTCTGTTTACTCAAAAGTGCCACTCCAACTTTCTTTCTGTCTTTGTAATGGAAGAGATAGGTCCCCATATAATTTATCTCTCAGAAGGAAAACAGCTCAAGAAGGATTATGTACAAAGGGCTGTAGATAAAAGAGCTGTACACCCCCTCCCACAGGTTCTCCACTTAATCTGGAACACACACAGCTCCTCTGCTTGATAAAAGACATTTGGAGGGATAGAGGATCATGGTACAAGATAAACAGAGCAGATGTGATGAGCAGGATCCAAGCCTTGGTCTAACAGGAAAATGAAGCAGGAGTTAACTAATAGCAGTAACACAGTAAAAACAATGCCTTCATTTGGGACTGACTGAAAGGAAAAGGGAATTACCAGTAGGGTCGAAACTGAGATGCTGTTAACTTGGGCAAAAGTCATGTATCATGTGGTTCTTTTATTACCTTATTTTTTGATAAGTGGGAACTCAGATCTTGCTGAGAACATACTGCTCCCCAGACTTCTAAAATTGATGTACATTGGCTGCAGTCACCCCCCAACCCCAAATCCACTTTCAATCCACTTTCAAACTGGATTTTTACTGTTTGAACTGGCAAAATCCAATTTGAAAGTGCACTGAAAGTGGATTATTTAGTATGTGTGATGGCAGCTATTAACTGATGATCTTGTCCTTCTCTCTCTCAAATACACACACAAACACTGATAATGTAATCACACTGCTGTTTTATACATGCTCTCCTATAATAGGTCTGGTTTCAAAACCGAAGAGCCAAGTGGCGGAAGCGCGAGAAGTGCTGGGGCCGCAGCAGTGTCATGGCAGAATATGGCCTTTATGGTGCTATGGTGAGACATTCCATCCCACTACCTGAATCCATCATCAATTCTGCCAAAAGTGGGTTGGTGGGCTCCTGTGCCCCTTGGCTACTTGGTAAGAAAACTTGTAGTGCTGCCATGTCTGAATGGGCTGTGCTAAAACTCTTAAGTGAAAGAGTTAGTAGGCACATTAATGAACAAAAGCTATTGAAGAAGAACCAGCATGGATTCTGTAAGGGAAGATCTTGTTTTGCTAACCTTTTAGAGTTCTTTGAGGGGGTGAAAAACATGGACAAGGGTGACCCAGTAGATGTTGTTTACCTAGACTTCCAGAAAGTTCCTCATTAAAGGCTCCTCAGTAAACTCAGTAGTCACAAGATAAGAGGACAAGTCCTCTTGTGGATTAAAAATTGGTTAATTAACAGGAAACAGGGTGAATATAAATGGGCAGTTTTCGCAGTGAAGCGTGGTAAGCAGTGGGGTACTGCAGGGCTTGGTAATAGGTCTGGTGCTTTTTAACTTGTTCATTAATGATTTGGAGTTGGGAATAAACAGAAAAGTGGCTAAGTTTGCAGATGGCATTAAATTGTTCAGGGCAGTGAGAACCAGGGAGGACTGTACAAGAGCGTAGACTTTCCAATTTCCGGGGGGGGGGGGCTGGGGCTGGGCTGGAGACATTACAGGCCATTGTCTCCAGGGGAGGCTCAGCATGTCCTGAAAAAGTTCGGGGGGGGGGGCTCCAGCTCCCCAGCCCCCCTGAAGTTGACGCCTATGGTAAGGCACATCTGAAGGATCTGTCGAGGCTGGGCTAGTGGGCATCAGCATGGCAAATGAGGTTAAATGTGGGCAAGTGCAAAGTAATGCACATTGGAACAAAAAATCCTAACTATGAATATATGTTGATAGGGTCTGAGCTGGTGGTAACTATTCAGGATAGAGACCTTGAAGTCATGGTACATAATTCACCGAAAATGTTGACTCAGTGTGTGACTGCAACAAAAAAGGCAAGTGCTATGCTGGGGTTTATTAGGAAGGGGACTGAAAATAAAATCAGCCAGTATCATAATGCCCCTGTCGTAGCTCTCGCTTCATAAGCTGTAACTCCTGGGTAAACCAAGGAGCAAGCTTGGAGCGAGGGTGCAGAGGGCGCCGGGGAGCAATCTCGCCGATGGCCACAGGGAGTCGGCTATGCCAGTCCCCTACAAGCTCATCCAACAAGCCGTGAGGGGGCATCGGTGCCTGCAGAGCCATCTGAAACCGCACTGGGTCCATCTGGCTCCACGGGAGAGCCAAAATGCACTCGCCACTAAACAGGGTCATGGTGGGGCATTCAGGCGGGCCCTCAGGGCATGGTGGTCCGACCATGGAACTGCCAAACAGTGACCCAGTCCTCTGTTACCCCCACCACAAAGATCAAATCGAGCGTGTTCCCAGCTTGGTGAGTGGGGGTCGTTACATATTGGGAGAGTCCCAGTTCCACCATGGATGACACTAAATCTGCTGCCTGAGTAGAGGTCGCGTCATCAGCATGAACGTTGAAATCACCCAGGACTATCAGTCTAGGGTGTTCTAATGCCCAGCCTGATACGGTCTCCATCAGGGATGGCAGGCTATCGGCCGGTGCATTAGGCGGTCAGTACACCAGCCAAATCACCGAACTCTCCCTGGCCTCCCACACCAGGCCACCACATTCAGTGCCCGTGATCTTTGCTGATGAGAGCGCCCTGAAGGAGAAAGCCTTCCAAATGAATAGCACCACTCCCCCCCCCCCAGTCCGCGATTGGTGGAGAACCAAAAAGCCAGGAGGGGAAATAGTCAAGCCTTCCCTCTACATATATCCTACCCATTGTATTGGGTATTGTAGTAGTAATTTAAATACACAATACAAAGAGGTTAAAGCTGTCAGGAACTTTCCTTAAATACTATTTTAAAATTACTACTTAATACTTATTTGACACTTAATTTTCGTGTTTGAGAAAAAAGAGAAAGATTGGTAGGTGACATTGTATCTCAGACAGAGTCCAATGAGTAAAACTGGAAACCTTCTTCCAACTTACTCCACTGGAGTAAGAACTACTTAAGTAGGAGGAAGGCTCCTTGGAGAATGGTTGGATCCGTTCCAATGACTCCCACTTCAGTCCAACCCTCAACGCATGGTAGGGAAGCTGTAAACACAGAAGAGTTGACCTGTTTGTGAAACTTTCAGTGGCTGTCCCACCAGATATACATGGGTAGGGATGGATCTGAAGAGCCATTGTTCAGGTTTCTAAATATGCAAAAGGAGGCACAGTGGTAATTTAGTGTAGGTAGCTAGCATGGAGGACCTCTTAATATAGATGTGATTGTATCTGCACCCAAATATTGCCCTGGTCCCATTTTAGGTCACAATTATGTCTGGACTGAATCCAATTGCCACAATAATATAGCACCTAGCATTTGTAAAGTAAATTTACTGCATAATGGGGCTGAAACGTAAGCAAATGTAGACATTATTATCTGAATATCATCCCTAAATAGAACTGACTTGGATTTTTTTAAAATTCCTGTGTAGAATAGTTAAAACAGATTTGTGACTTGTGCCAGACCCCCCCCCCCCCCCAAATCCCAACTTCAAGTATAGGTTAATGGTGTCTGAACTTGCTGAGAGTGAGAGGGGGAAAGATCTTGGAGTCAATGAAAGTGTTGACCCAGTGTGCTGCAGTGGTGAAAAAGGCAAACTCTATGTTAGGGATTATTAGGAAAGGGATTGGAACTAAAATGGCCAGTATTATAACACCCCTGTATCAATCTGTTCTGCAGCTTCATTTGGAATACTGTGTATAGTTCTGGTAACTGTATCTCAAAAAGGACATTGCAAAGGTAGAAAAAATACAGAGGAGGGCAACCAAGATGATCATGGGGCTTGGAGCACCTTCCCTATGAGGAAAGGCTGAAGCTTCTGGGACTTTTTGGTTTAGAAAAGAGGCAACTAAGGGGGGACATGATAGAGGTCTATAAAATAATGCATGGGGTAGAAAGAGTTGACAAAGAGTAGTTTTTCTCCCTCTCCAAAAATACTAGAACTTGAGCACACCCAGTGAAGCTGATGGGGAGTAAATTCGGACAGGCAAAACGAAATACTTCTTCACATAGCAAGTGACTACTTTCTAACCCATAGAGAACTATTTGGGCATGTACCTACCGGATCTGATTTATAATATTTTAATGAGCTGGGGGAAATCTCTGGGTTGAGGCAGGGAATCACTTTCTTTCTCATTGGATGGGCCCAGGGGTCTGTTGGAGCGGGAGCGCACAGGAGCGCAGATCCGGGAGTGAGGAGCCCAGGGGGCGGGCACATGACCAAGCCCCACCCCCTCCTCAGCTTCCCCGAGCAGTGCAGAGGTGCAGCGCCCCGGGGAAAGCCCTGCTAGGGTCTTTATTGTTTTTAATGTTTTGTTTTAATATTGATAATTTTATCATTGTTCCTTTTATGACTGGGTGCTGCTTTTCCAGAGACTTGCTCAAGGTGGCATATACATTTTCTAAGTATACCATTTTTTATCTGGGCACATGGCACATAAATACTGGAGAAATTTCACCAACCCTTAAGCAGCTTCCACTCCATCAGTTTGGTGTAGTGGTCAGGAGTTGGACTCTAATCTGGGAGAACCGGGTTTGATTCCCCACTCCTCCACATGCAGCTGCTGGTGTGACCTTGGGCCAGTCACAAGTTCTCTCAGAGCTGTTCTTTCATGAGCAGTTCTCAAAAGACCTCTCTCAGCCCCACCTACCTCACAGGGTGTCTTGTTGTGGGGAGGGGAAGGGAAAGGGATGGGTGGTGCACATGTCCTGGGTATCTCAAGTCTACTTGAAACCTGGTGGTTTTAAGGGAGCAGGAAGAGAATGAGGGTGTGTTCTTTACGCTTATTTTTATTGCACAACGTATTGGATGGGGAAGGGAATGGAGGAAGAGCAGGTCAGTTTCACTCACCTGCGGAGTGGAGCCTGAGGGGTGGGTGTTGCCTTCTGACACAGTTCCGGTATGTTAAGCGGTGTGGCATATGCAAATGAGTTATGCAAATGAGTTATGCTAATGAGCCCCTGCACCTCTTTTTCTACGAAATGACCCCTGGATGGGCCTATTTTTAACAGTGAAATAGGCAGAATGATAAAGTAACAATAGTGATATATTTTGATGAAGTTTCATCATGGTTTAATCAGTGTTCTCTTTCAGTCTGATCTTTTGTTTGTTTGTTTGTTTTTGAAGGAATGCATAAAAAATCAATTGATGTTTCAAGAAAGCCTGAAAGTGAGGAAAAAGGGAATGGTGGCTGGAAATCTGAACACTCTGATGAGGAATTAAAAAATAAGGCGACTGAGCAGGAGAGAAGCTCCAGTGACAAATTCCGCTCAATGGACAATTCTGAAGATATTGCAATTGACCTCTCAAGTACAGCAAAACATGAGAAAAAGAGCAGCACTTTGAGACAGTGTCTCAATGGAGGCCCACAGCCAAAAATGAAGGACAGTGAGCACTAAGCATGGGGAAGAAGAGATACATAGCACAACTTTAAAAAAAAACTTCAATACTCTGGGGAAATATTAATAATTATTTTAATATTTATTAGTATTTTTCAACTAACAATACATTGTTTTATTCAAATGGGAACTTTTTGAGATGGGGCACATCCAAGATATTAATTTATTTTTTCAACTTAAAAGTTGTTTATATGTAAACATGATGATATTTAGGGATAGCAGAAATGTTTCCTTAATATGTTTCACTAAGTCACCTTTTTAGCAACTCTAGAAAGTTATCGCAGAACTCTATAACAAAAAAAAAAGGAAGAGAGCTTTGCAAGCTAAACAGAGATATGGCAGTGTTTAAAACAAAGTGAAAAAAAATCAGAGATGATGATCAAACCTCGTTTCAGGGAGGGGTTACAAAACTGTACAAGAATGGGTAACTCATGTGTTTGGGGACATTAAATTTGCCAGACACTAAATGAAGATACAGAACATTTGTAGACGAACGGGCTCTATTGCAGAATGACTTTGCCTAACCATTAAGGGCTTCACAAACACAGAGCATATGTTCATAAAATACACATGAAACCTCATCAGTTCTCTTCCTTATAAATAAAACTATGGACATTTTCTTTTGCTATATCAGTATTAATATTTGGCAGGGCCAAGTAAAAATACTTCAGATGCTAGAGCTGGCCTGCAGGCTACCAGTTGGTATTTGTACTATGTGTGTGTTATGTGCCGTGAAGTCACTTCCAATTTATGGCCACTCCATAAATTAATGACCTCCAAAATGTCTTATTGTTGACAGCCTTGCTCAGGTATTGCAAACAGAAGGCTGTGGCTTCCTTTATAGTCATATCTGCACTATAGGACATTATCAATGATAGCTCTTTACCAAACTTTGCAAATGGTCAGATAGTTAACTGATATAATTTAATGTCAGTGGGATTTGCTCAACACAGCACCATCTTGCCCATATTCACAACTCTCCATATGCACTCAGCTAGATTTTAATGTGTGCCAGAGAATGTTGTATCTCTAAAAAATGATCTGGTATACCTTATTCTGTAACAGATACAGAGCAGACACATGGGCTGTGGTCACACACACTAGATAATACATTTTCAATCCACTTTCAGTGCATTTCCCAACTGGATTTTTACTGTGTGAACTGGCAAAATCCAGTTGGAAAGAGGATTGAAAGTGGATTATTTAGTGTGTGTGACCTCAGCCCATGTTCTACATGTGTTTCCCATTGCACATATGAATGGTTTTTCGACCCTGAAGAAAACTGATAGATTACTGCTTGTATGGAGGAGTTCTGTGTTTGCAGCAAACCCCCTTGGTTTGCAGAGGATATGCTGCATTGGGGTTCATGTGCTTACAGTTTGCCACAGCCCAGCTTCTGCAGAGAAGCAGATGGTTTCCAGAGACAGTTTGGTCTATATCATTGGCCACTGTAGATTGTTACAGACGTCTCTGGAGCTACAGCACATCACACTAGATAAGAAGTTTGTCCTTTTAATTATTTGTATCAGCCTAAGAAATTTTCTTACTACGAATTTGTATTTGGGGGGAAATACGCAATAACTCTACATTTTGAATGTTATTCTTGGACTTGCTATGCATAGCAGAATTCAAATTTATATGAACACGTCAAGCCATAGAACCCAGAAATAAAATGTTGCTATTTTGTAAAATGTCATAGGAAAATATTTTGTAATTATTATGTTTGTAAAAGTATTAATGTTTGACCTTTTTCTTGGTCTTTTGCTGTTTGTCTGAAGGCACTTTAGATACCTGCGTTTTTCTGAATGTTACCTGACCTATTTTGTCACTTATTTATTATGTGTTCATAAATAAAAGTTATGTGTTTCTTTGGGAGCTTTCTTTTTTGTTTGGGGCTTAGAGTAGCAATTTTATGATTACACAGCCATTTGTATTACAAAGGCTCGTGCCAGTGAAGAACTCTGAGATGCAGCACTTAGGGGACTTGCCTGTTTGTGAGACCCTTCCTTCAGCTTTTGGCTAAGCTACTATGATGCCATACAGTGTTTATAAATATACTAATTTTTAAGTTGACTGTGATTTAAATTATGGATAAATACCACTATTTCTGTGAAGACCAGGGGCCATTTTGAGCAGGAACGCACAGGAATGCCGTTCAGCCCAGGAGCGGGCACACATGGTGATGCGCTGTGGAAAAAGCAAAAGCATACTAACTTGATCTGTATTTTCATGCTTGTTGTAGGGTAGCTTCCCTGCAAGAGCAAAGGAAACCTAAAGTGTCTTTAGTCAAAGTGTAAAGCTGGCTCGCCAGCTCTGAGTTGGGAAATACCTGGAGATTTTTGGGGTGGAGCCTGAGCGGTGGGTGTTGCCTTCTGACACATTTCTGGTGATGTCAGAGGATGTGGCATATGCAAATAAGTTATGCTAATGAGTTAACCTAATGAGCTCCTGCACCTCTTTTTTTACGAAATGACCTCTGGTAAAGACAGTGAAAGATCAGGTGTGCTGAGAAAAACTCAAATACCTTAGAGGAGGAGCTGTACATGCGAGAGGAATGCTGGAAGCAATAGAACCAGAGAGAGAAAGAGAGAGGTTAGGTGAGCTAAGTGACATTTCAAAGGTGGAATGGCTTTTAAAACTGCAGAATTGGCAGGGGGTTGAGAAATTGGAACAATGCAGATGCCCAGGGGTAAGAAGGTCAGAGAATAAGCTGAATCAAGGAGAGGTTAATAAAAGAAAATATCAAGCAGGGTCTAGGAACAGGCATGCATTGGGCTATAAGCAGAGTCCTCGTCTTGGGAACACGTGGCCAGAAAAAATATTAGAATGAGGGATAGAGTTTTGAAAACAAAATGAAAGGAAGGAAGCTGTCAAAAGCGAGTAAATTAAAATCACAATAAGCCAAAAATAAATCTGGCAGCAGATAAAGACCATAAAACTCACAGGAGGTCATAAAACTGTATAAAGTAGGCAAGTGCCTTTCTAAAAGCTGCCAAGGAAGCTGTCAGATTAACCTGAAAGGGGAGGCCATTCCAAAATCTCTATGACATCACCAAAGACTGTCCTGTCATGCACTGCCCTCTGTTTGTTTGTTTTTAAATATTTTATTGTGTTTTTTTCCAACAAAGTATACAATTCCAACTACCCAAACACAAAATTCCAAAGTTTCGGAGCACCACAGTTATTCCAACTACACAAAAAATTTGGACCATACAGTAACGGGATCCGTTTTCTTATCTGTATTCAACAAATAAGTCAATCTGTCCAATTCAGCCCAATCTGATAGCTTGTTTACTATCTCTTCCCTTTTTGGCAAAAACGACGTTTTCCAAGCCTTTGCCTGTAATATTCGCGCTGCTGTTAATATGTACACAACAAGTTTCATATCTGATACCTTCATATTGTCCGCTAATATATTTAACAAATATGTGTATTTGTTAAATGCACTGCCCTCTTTTGAAAGGATGCCATACAAAGCAGAGTGTCACAAAATTATCTCAGCACCTGGGGCAGGTTCCTGTTGGAAAATGAAGTATTTCAGGTATCCTAGCCCCAAACTTTAAAGGGCTAAACCAAGCACTTTGAATTGCTCCCCAAAACAAATAGGCAGCCTATTAAAAGCTATAGCTAGTATGTAGAAATGATGAGCTATCTAACATAGAATATGCAGTAATGATGAAATTAATTATATAGTTGCAAAATAGATCAGTTATGAAATATGAAATTTAAAATGTCTGAAGTAAGGACTATTCTATAGAAAAAGTCTTAAAAATTATAATGAACGGGATGCTGGGAGAAATATCTTCTGTTCTATATACCCCATAATGTATAATAACCTTGGATATATATAATTTGTTACATAACCCTTCTCTCCTTTTGTAGCCTTTTTCTATCACTATCTTATATCCCTTTCTATATATAAATGAAACAAATAGGCAGCCAACCTGTGGATTAGAAGATGTGTAATGTGATCCTAGTAACAACCCCAAGGACATCAGTTAGACAGCTGCATTTTGGACCAATTCAAGTTTTGGCTATAGTTTTTTTTTAATTAACAAGCATTTATAAATACTTTCTAAGGCAAAAATAAATAATGGATATTTAGGATGGGTTCCAATTCTTCTTGTCCACAAGGATGGATCCACTGATTCTGTTCAGCTAAGTTTTCCTCCAGTGGTGAAAGACTTTCTGCAGTGACAAGATGCTCTAACTCCTGAGGAACACTTAGTTGAAGGAATCCAACACTCCTGTAGTCAGGTTTTGGAATCCCATAGCTGGCACATGACAAAACATATGACTTCTGGGAGTTGGTGGCTAACTTTATTAATACTATGATAAATTTCTGAGATACCAAAATCACTACTCATTGTCTTCTGGAAGACAGGAAGGAAATCAGTTGTGAACTCAATGCAAGTCAACTTGTCATCACTACTTCTGTCTCTACTATGCTAAAAATAAATTCTGGTAAACCAGATACTATAATAAGCTCAGAATAATTTATTATACTTTGTGCTATTTTACAAGGTCATATTTCTGTGTATGTTTCCTTTCCAGGCCATTTAGAAATGGCCCACAATCACGTTTTACCAGACATATTAAAATATTTCCATTTTTTCCTCACCAGCCAAATTTTATCTGAAAATTATCTAAAGGGTTTATTGAACTCCAGGTAATGCCAGTCTGGAAAGATTCCTAATTGAGATCACCATGTGAACAGAAAAAAAGTAATGATGCCCTTGATGTAGCAGGAACTGCAACTGTATAAGCAAATACATGTACTGAACAACTTGAGCCAGGAAAATAATAGTAATATTCAGAAGACCATAACAGTAAAAATACTCTGACCAACCGATGCATTTTCCTCATCTCTGTTGCAGTAAATATTTGAAAATACTCTTTAAAAAAAATTGACTGGAATATGTAAGAAAAGATTATAGACACTGGGGAGAAAGTACTTATGAAAGACTCAGATTATTACTATCATTATTATTAGGTTTATTAATCGCCCTATCCCAGTTTACACTGGGCTCTGGGCAATGTACAGGACATAATGTCATAAAATACAAAACATTAAAATTCAGATATAACTTAATAAAAATTTCAGTATAGACAAAAAAATCCAAGATGGTGATTTCCCTATAATATTATTTATCCCAGTTATGGACTACCAGCCCCTTTTCTGGGTGGGGGGGAAAAAGGGAACTCAGAACATAGACGGGGGAGGAGAAAGAAGGGTGCCAGCCAATGGGTAACCATTGCTGCCCTCAACCAAAAGCCTGGCAGAACATCTCTGTCTTACAGGCCCTGCGGAATTGAATAAGATCCCAGAGGGATCATTTGGCAGAGAGTTCCAAGAAGGTCCTGACCCTGGTTAAGGACAGCCAGATGTCCCTAGGGCCAAGGACCACCAGCAAGTTGTTATTTGAAGAGTCTAAAGCTCTCCCAGGAACATTCCGGAGAAGATACATTGGTCCCAGACCCTTAAAGGTCAGTACCAAAACCCTGAACCTGACTCGGTACTCCACTGGAAATCAGTGTAGCTGGTTGTATATGTGCCATCTGTGATGTTCCCGTTAGGACTTGCGCTGCCGCATTATGGATCAGCTGGATTTTCTGGGTCAATCTCAAGGGTAGGCGAGCGTAGAGTGAGTTACAGTAGTCTAGTCTGGAGGTGACCGTTGCATGGATTACCTTGGCCGGGTCAGGGCACGACAGGAAAGGAGCCAGTTGTCGGGCTTGGCAAAGATGGAAAAATGCCAGCCTGGTAACATGCGTGACTTGGGCCTCCATTGATAAGGAGGCATCCAAAGTCACAGCCAGATTCTTGACTCCTGATTTCCTGAAATTGTTCTAAACATGATACATAATGACTGGTTAAGGTTTATTTAATCCAAAATTAGGCTTCATGGGAGCTGAGATCTGGCACATTTAAAGCCTAATCCTGATTCAGCAGCATTGGCCAACAAATTTTTCTGGTTTGTGGCACTAGTATTTTGTTGAATTTATGACTCTGTCTCCTGAATGGCACAGATGGCAATATAACTCTCTGGTGATCACATTAAATAACAGCAGCCAGCTATTAACAAAAACATAGAAGTGGATAAGATGTAAATGTTGCATACTGGGTTTTTTCACTCCCTACCCCTCTTAACAGTAACATAAATCATGTAACCAAAACCCACCCCACTATTCAAATAATCCCTTTACTTTTCAGTTGCTTGGCCCTCTTGTTTCTCTGCACGGACTTTCATACTAAGGCACACTGTCAGCTTGCTACTCTTCCTTTCCCTTTCCACAAACAGGTAATACATAGTTCCACTTAACACTGTTGGATGGCAGCTACCTTTTAAGAAGGCACAATGTTTCTATCATACACAGTTCCCAGATGTGATACCATGTCCATGTTTCTGGCTAAAGGACAGCTCTGTCTGATTCAGGTTTTCCCAGGTGTATGCCGCAGGATAGCACAGAGGAAAGCTCAGTGACAAAGTCATGCTTCTGAGCCAAATGAGGGTTCAGAATGAAGGCTGTTACTGCAACAGCCACTTGAGTGGGACTAATAGCTCAACAACCATTGCCATAGCAGCTCCCCCAGGCTTCTGTTAAAACATCTGTTTATTTGGACTCTTCCCAGAGAAGCATAGCCAACCCTTTCTTGCACAGAACTGTCATCATCTATGGTATCTTTGATCCACCTGTCACAGGAGGTGGCACAGGAAGGGCCGGCTGGGGTTACTGTATTATACCTTTGAACGGAAAACTCAGCGAGAAGATTAGTTAGCTGGCAGGTAACCACTAGCTTCCTAGCAAAAGCATTCAAACCACGGGCAATCCATAGCTGTGGTGCCTGATATAATGACACCCACCAAGTCCTACTGAAGTGTGATGTATGGAGACAGAGTCCACCCACATTGTTTGGTGGCACAGTGGAGCTCTGGAATAAGCAACAGTCATACAACTCAGTCATACAACTAGCACTTCCGACAGCTATCTTGCCAGAAGGATCAGTATAAAATTCTGGCAGTATAAGATTTATCCTGGAAAGTATGTGACTGAATGATGGGTCATGGGAACTCTTAGCCAACCCCCCCACCCCCCCACATTGGTGCAAGTGTAAGATGTGACTCCAATCAGCAGTAGTCTTGTTTTTTGCTGTCTTTAAGCCACAGTGATCAATTAATCTTTGATGGGGAAAAGCGTCTGAAATGTATTTACATGGTTCCAGACCCTATACCTCAGTTACAGACAGGCAGCTCCAGGCAACATTGTTTAGAAACCAACTCCTTTCATATTCATACTTCCACAGCTTATTGTTGTAGTGATGTTAGGGTTGCCATCTGTGGGATGAGAAATTCCTGTTGTTTTGGGAGTAGAGCCTAGGGAGGGACCTCAGGAGGATCTAATGCCACAAAATCTATCCTCCAAAGCAGTCATTTTCTCCAGGGGGATTGATTTCTGTAGTCTAGAGATCAGTCATAATTCTGGGAAATCTCCAGGCCCCACCTGGAGTTTGGCAACCACATGTGATGTTGATTGAAGACCATTGTTTGGGCGACTAATGCTCTAGTAAACAGCAAGAAAAAATGATACAAGTGCAGCTCTAGAAACCACTGCCACCACATCTGAAACGCTGAAAATAAATACAGGCATAATGCTGTAAGTAATTCCACATTCTTTTTAATTTATCTGGGTTACAACAACATTTTCTGTCATAGCTGCATCTTTTCACTTTTGCCATATGGACAGCTAGATCCTAGGATTTAAAAGTATTTGCTGAATTAACAATGGAAGATGAAATTGTGTGTGCACATATGTGAAAATGACATGTTAAAAATGCAATTATTTATATTTTAATTTGAAGGAAAAGGAGGAGTTCTGAGATTGACTGGATTATGTACTTCTTTACCTTTTGTAATAAAGATCCCCCCCCCCCATTTTTAATAATAATTGATTTCAGTATCCAAGTTAGCATTTTCTGAAAGGGAAGGCTGTTTGTTTTAGAAACATCTGTATTATGCCATTACTGAATGGCTTAGCAATATTAATTTTTAACTGGCATTTTATCTAGGTTTATCCCTTCTTGCTGCTTGATGGAGTTTTAGATTGAAAGATTAAGCAAATGGAAGTTTTAAGAGATTGCCCTCCAGAGGATAATATAGGTTATTGCACTTGAGAATGTGGGACAATATTACTGAGAAACCTGCAGAAAAACACGTTGCAATTTATTTTCTCTACAGACCGATGTATGAACTCCAGGGTTTTATCCAGTTGCATTTTCCCTGAAAATCTGCCTCCACTCGTGCTCTTCTCATGTTCATGTGTCCAATGTGGATTTTCTTTTCCACATGTTCACATAAGCCAGGGGTGGGCAATTGTTTTGGCTCGGGGGCCACTTTGTGGGAGCGGAGGTTAGCGGATTGCATTCATTAGTTAACTTTGCATTTCAGAAAAGGTATAAATTGTATCATAAAAATCAATAAGTATAAATTAAATAAAATAGTGGTCGTTTTATTCAATTTATTTATTTATTGTGCTAATTTCATACCATCTATAGCTGCGAGCATATTTAATTTTAGAATCAGTTTAATGAGACAAATGTACCCTATCATACCACGTGGCTGACTGTCTTGGCGGGCCGCAAAAAACTCTGTGGCGGGCCGCATGTGGCCCCCGGGCCGCTATTTGCCCACCCCTGACATAAGCAATTAACTGTGCAATTAAAAAATTAATTATGTAATTAACTGAAGATATGAGTGTATATGGGTGGGCATGGTGTATAATTCCTATTTCATTTTCCTGAGCTGTGGGAAGTTAAGGATCATCTTTTAAGGGTCAGTCTCCTTCAAGTGGAGTAAATTCAAGATGTATGACATCTTTAAAAAAAATTATACAACTTTACCTACCAAAATAAGAAGTGTCAGTTTCAAAACTGCATCCTCCAGGTCCACTAATCCAGTTGGGATTCTTTCTAAATACTTCAACAAGTGTCCTTTTTGAACACTAATCAAAACAGAACCAGACAAAAATAGCCATAACACATTTCTTATTTATTTACTATATTTGTTTCCTGCCCTTGTACATATACTCAAAGTGGGTATCTTTGGTTTCCAGCAATCCCATTTATTCTGCTAGGACATCCCCAAATAGGATGCATGCCTCTTTCTTTGGTTAGTGGGTGCTCACAAAAAGCAACATAAAACTGTAAATCAGCCTAGGTGTTAATTAACCTAGAAAATATCATCCTGAGATCATCTTCTTGGGTTGGAAGCTGTGTTGCCTTTTTGGCACATGGAAGTGGCTTTCATTATTATATATTGTATTTTTAAAAATTGCTGCACTTTTGAACATGTTTTTCCATATTCAGACAGAGAAGCAAGAAGCATGCAAGAAACCTTTTTGAGATGAGCAAGCTCCCCCCCCCCCCAGCATGCACAACCAGATGTAATTGGCTTTGTTTACAAGCAAAATGTCACAATTTTCCATCTACATATTTACTTCAACATAGCTTATTTTGAGTGCAGAAACTGTACACACCAGAGCAGTACAGTGGATAGCAAGGCAATACCTACAAGCTCCTCAAACATTTTTGTTCAGGAACATGTTTTGGTACTTTCATTGGCATTACAACTTGGTAATGAAATGTTTAGTATGGAATACACTTTAAATGTTAATAGTTATTATCTGCCATTGTCCCCTAATACAATTTTTTTAAATAAAGCACAAAATCAAAATAATAAATAAATAGATAAATTGTGCTGCTCTTTTAAATGGTGCTTAATTTTTGTTGCTGTGATAGTTTATTATATAGTGTAGAGGCAGTGTGTCCAGTGGTTGGAGTACTGGCCTCCCAGGTCCAAATCTGTACTCTGTCACAAAGCTTGCTGAGTGATCTTAGGCCAGTCATACTCTCTCAACCTAACCACCTCACAAGGTTGTTGTGAAAATGGAGGGAGAATGATGTATGCCACTCCGAGGTTCTTAAAGGACAGGTAGGATAAAAGTGCAATGAGTAAATAATACATTATTTAAATTTTTTAGATTTTATTGTGAGCTGTTTTGAATGCCCACTGGGCAGACAGACACTGTGGAATTTTATAATAAAGACAAAAAACATAGATAAGAAAAATACTTTTTGCAAATGATCACAGAGCTCTCTGGTAAAACAGATTCTGTGTTGCTTTGGGGACTCTAATTTCTCCAGCCTTGAGACTTGTTGGAAAGGCTTTCTGAGACTATTGTTCAGTTTTACAGTGTGATTGTTCAAATTTGCTGTATTGCAAAGGGAACTGGATTTCTTTGTGCATGTAATTAGCAAACAGGGAAATTGTGCTGAATGCTGTGTGCACAGTTACCCTATCCAATGCAACAGCTAGGGATCTGCATGTGGAACACTTTCATAAATACTAAAATCCTATTGACTGGCTATTCAGGAGGGAAAGTAGGGCTGGGTTCTGGCCTTATCCCTTTCAAACAGCTCATCAACAGGATTTTTTCAGGGGGAAAAACAGCTCTGTAGGTGCAGCTCCATTTGCTTTGGGTTCATTGTCAGTCCGCCACCAGTTTTATTGGCACGTATAGATACTACAAACAGCAGTTAAATTGGGTTCATTGTGTTTATTTAGCGTTCATACAATTGTCAAGGTTCATAGCTAGCCTTCCTTGCTAGGCAGGGTGGCCACATTTCCAGGTGAAGCTTTGAAAAAAGAATAGCAAATCAGTCATTTGCCTTAACCAACACAAACTTATACAACCTTCACACAAATCCTGTATATGTTACTGTCTCTGCATTGTCAAAAAACTTCAAAGAACCATTACTTTTAAATTCAAAAGCTTTTATCTTATAATAAATACCTTCCTTAAAGTCGCAAAAAAATTATATTACGCTTACCCTTTCTTGGCATCTTGCCATGTTCACAAGCATCATAGCTGAAGAGAGATTCCCCCCCCCCCCCCCCAGCTTGATTGAGGGTGGTCAAGACTTTGAAAAATTCATTCTGTGTTAGCAGTCACATCCCTCTTCTTGTGGAAGGGCAGTTTATAGCTAGACAATCATAAACACTCTTCCTAAAATATCAGATCAAATATTTATTTATGATTTATTTATTCATTAGGCTAATATGCCGCTCTCCCCGACAAGCGGGCTCAGAGCGGCTTACATATAAATGCATTAAAACATTTAAAACAGATAAAAACAACATTTAAAACAGATAAAAACAGATATAAACAACAACAACAACAAATATAATAAATGTAAGACACTGCCTGGCTCAAAATGCCACCCAGAGACAAACCTGGACATGTAGTTTAGAAATGTAAGAGCAACCTCCTCCCCACCCTAGAGACACACATAATTTAGGACAATGCATTTCCCAAGAACCTAGTGCCTCATCTTGGACTAATCTCATTGACACCCAGCCTCACTTCCCCTCACCCCTTTACCCTAATTAAGCAACACATAACACTATTCACCATGTTGCCCTATATCTGGAGTACCTAGTCACCAGTGTGTATGTGTTCCTGGTACCAACAGCATGCAGCAGCTGGCAGGCCTCGGAAGGGCCCGGGAAGGTGGGGCGGTTTCCAGGGGGGGGGAGAACATCGGTCCAGCGAGCGGTCACTAAGGAGCCCCCCCCCCGGATTTCCAAATCTCTACGCCCCTGCTTTCCCCCTCAACTATTCCCACTCCTCCCTCATTACCTCTTAGCTAGCCTTGTATGTGTTTAAGTGTGTGTTTTGCCCTTTTATTTCTCTTTTAATAAAAAGCCTTTCTGGTTGAACATCTGCCTGGTTTATTTGAGACATCTCTTAAAAAGGAAAAATCCCCATAAACATTGGTAGAGAATTCCAGTTACCCCCTCTCACGCTGCCTCCTTAAAGCAAATTCTCCCAATTAATTAGGAGACTGCCTCTTTACACCTGAACCACAAAGGTGTTTGGCAGCGGTTATTTTGTAGAAAAATAGGTGCAGGAGCTCATTAGCATAACTTATTTGCATATGCTACACCACCTGACATCACCGGAAGTATGTCAGAAGGCAAGAAAGAAAGAAGAGAGAGAGAGAGAGAGCTGACAGAGAGGGCACAGCTACTAATCCAAGCCTCAGAAATACCACTATTCTGGGAGGATAGCTTCAGTGGTGGCTGAAGCCTTCAGAAGGCTGGTTGGAGAAACAAGGACCTTTCCAGGGGACAGGGTCATTTTGCTGCAGCCATGACACAAGCAGGCATTCCCCCATGGGGGAGGGGGCTGGCACCAACTCCTGAAGCTGAGCTCCCCCGAGCTCCTGCTCGAAATGACCCCTGGTGTTTGGGTGAGCAGAACTGGGTGGATCATGTGGATGGGCTGGGGAGAGGGGAGCATTATCCACAAATTATTTTAAACCAGATTTTTTAAATGGAAGCTCTTTTGTTATAAGTTAAAAATGCATTCTCTCTCCAAAATTCTTAGGGATGAAAAATCAGTACTGTAGGTGAGGCAGCTGCACCCACTGAGTCTACCCTAGTTACAGCTCTGGTACATGGGGTTTAGTCTCTATGCCCTTTAATTTTACCTCTGCCATGTTGATTTATCATTCAATGTACTGCAGCACTTGCATAAACATGCCTCACTTCATGAATCTGATTATCTTTTACATAAATCACCATGTGCTTTTTTTCTGGTTAAACCGTTTTCAGAATTTCAGAAGCAATATTTCTCACGAAATATGTAATACAGGATAATGAACATAAGAGGGCACTATTCATCTATGTGTCATTTCTTGGAAAGCAACTGGTGAAGGATACCTATTGTGGCAGTGAGCTGTCCACTAGTGGATTACTGGCCAATTTCCTTCACCCTCAAAATAAGGCTGCCTGTGCTGTCAGTGTGAGCAATTAGGTTGCATTAGGCCACCTGTTGCTGGTTAACAATGGTGGTTAAAAGGGGCTTAAACCGTGCATAAAACATACTTTTAGTACAGACTGTTAAGACTTTTATGTGCTCTTCAGAGCCTTGGCGCTTAATATATTGGATTGTCCTTGTGCTGCCATTCCTGTCATTTATTCAGAGATCCATTGTTCTTTATTATCACTTCATATCTTCGTGTTCTACTGAGCCAACACTTAAATCAAGGCCAAGACTCCTTCTGATAGAATTCATCCTGGCAGACAGAAACTTAACAGGTAAAACTTTACAAAGGTGACAAAGTCCACTGGGGAATGAAGACTGTAGTAGATTTTTCACCTTAAATCCCTTAGGGATAATGTCCTGTTTATACTTTCATAGAAAGATGGCATCCATCTGTATCTGCACAAATTTCTTAATGAGGTGAATGAGTACGTGGATCACACTGGCCTAATTAAACCCCATTTATTCTTAAGAATTTCAGGGGCATGGCTTTCTCGCCCACTGGCTCGTCATCTTCTCCAGCGTCCTCCACGGTGAGTGGGGGTCGGCTCTGGGGCAGGGTTGCCAGGGGGTCGCCATCAAGACCCGGCCCGCTCTCACCAGGACACCCCTCCTCCATTTCACCCCTGAATGGGGGGTGGGGGAGTCTTCCTCGAAGAGCCTCAGTAGGTAGCCACCTGGTGATTCCTTCCCGCCTGGTGCTAGACTGTAAAACAAAAGGGTAGGAGTGACATGTTCCACCTGAAGATACGGGGTTTGTTATCTTTCATCTGGGCTAACCATAAAAGGGCCTTGTGGTCTGCAACCAGCTGGAACAGATTGTTCATGAGGTAGTATTGCAAAGCGCTGACTGCCCATTTAATGGCCAGTGCCTCCTTCTCTACAGTGGAATACTGGCGTTCAGCTGGCTGTAGCTTTTGACTGATAAAGAGGACCGGCCATTCCCTGTCATCGGCCTCTTGGGACAGGATGGCACCATGGCCCGACCCCAAGGCATTGGTGTGTAAAACAAAGGAGCGCTCAGAATCAGGGTTGTACAGAACTGGGTCACCAGAGAGGCTATTTTGAAGGGCCCTAAATGCCTCTGCCTGAGCAGGGTCCCAGCAGAGTTGGTTAGGCTGTGTCTGCCACAGTCAGTCGGTGAGGGGACTCGCTATTGTTGCAAACCTCCCTTCCTGTCCTCCTTTTATACCCCTTCCTGCACCCTGCTCCCTCCCCATTGGAATCCAGGGTGTCCGTCAGGCCCGCCCCCAGATAAAGGCTCCAACACCCAGCCAGGCTCATGGGTGGGGCTGCCCATTCTGCAGTGCCTTGAGCCGGGGATGGTTGGAAGAGTGCTGTTCCTCTGCTAGGCCTTGCGGGGAAGGCGGCTCTCTCCTCCAGGAGCCCTGCCCTCGCTGCCCTTGGCCTGGGTGCCTTCTGTCAGCCCTCCCAGCTTGCCTGGACCTGGGGCCTCGCCCTCTGTGGGTTGCTTCCTGTGCTGCCTTGAGGCCCGCAGCACTGCTGGACCTTGCCTCCAGCTGCCCCAACAGCGTTCACTGCCTCGTCGTCCAACTCTGTGGCTTTCTCGCCTGCCGGCTTGTCGTCTTCCCTGGCATCCTCTGCCGACTGGCTCTGGGGCAGGGTTGGTAGGGGGCCGCCGCCAAGGCCCGGCCTGCTCTCGCCAGTACACAATGACAGACAAAAACAGCCTAAGATGTGTGTTTTTTAAAAATCAGATCAAACACATTATCCAGAAGCGCTCTCAAAAAAAGGGAGAATGATTCATAAACCTTCCTGAAGGCTAGCAGAAATGGAGCCCTCCTTACCCTGTTTTAACCACTGGGTATGGGTGACAATAGATAAGTCCTGGAATGAGTTGGTGCCAGATGGGACAGCTGCAGCAAAGACAACACTAAAATAATTGTGTTACTAATCAGAAATATGGACTGATACAGGGATTGACTGAACCATTCAAATATGTAAGTGATATTTGCCAATCTGACGACACAACATGTGAATACCATAGTCAACAAGAACACTGTCAAAGTAACCATCACATTATTGCAGACATGCCTTCTTTCTTTGCTTTTCAGATTTCTGGTTGGTTCCAGATTTCTACGATCTAGATCCTACTGCATTGTTTATTGGGTGTCCCACGATGTTGATCATATTTACTTACTCTATGTAATCCACCTAGAGTTCTAGTGAGACAGGCAGATTATAAAAAATGTAAAATAAATAAATAAAACCTACATCTGACAAACATGTATAGGGCCTGGCTGCACAGAGTTGTAAGCCAATGTATTTAAATCTCATAACAACTCTAGGGCAGTCTTCTTATCTACTGAAATATTTATAACCCACCTTATCTTATGTCCAAGACTGCTGTGGCTATGTACAGACACATACTAAAAAGAGGCTCATAGTGCTGCAAACACAGTTTGTACTCTTTTTGTAATATACGTATGATTTAGTATATAAGCAAATCCAACACTTCTATATGTTGCACCCCCTGGCTAGTTGCTCCACTGCTGCAACCTTCTCCATCTGCATGGAAACAAAGCACCCCTGCAGGTGGTTGTCTGACAGAAACTCAGGGGTCATTTCGTAGAAAAAAAGGTGCAGGAGCTCATTACCATAACTCATTTGCATATGCCACACCCCCTAACATACTGGAAGTGTGTCAGAAGGCAACACCCACCCCTCAGGCTCCACTCCATAGGTGAGTGAAACTGACCTGCTCTTCCTCCATGCCCTTCCCCATCTAATACTTTGTGCAATAAAAATAAGCATAAAAAACACACCCTCATTCTTTTCCTGCTCCCTTGAAACCACCAGATTTCAAGTAGACTTGAGATACCCAGGATATGTGCACCACCCATCCCTTCCCCTCCCCCTCCCCGCAACAAGACACCCTGTGAGGTAGGTGGGGCTGAGAGAGGTCTTTTGAAAACTGCTCATGAGAGAACAGCTCTGAGAGAACTTGTGACTGGCCCAAGGTCACACCAGCAGCTGCATGTGGAGGAGTGGGGAATCAAACCCGGTTCTCCCAGATTAGAGTCCAACTCCTGACCACTACACCAAACTGATGGGGTGGAAGCTGCTGAAGGGTTGGTGAAATTTCTCCAGTACTTATGTGCCATGTGCCCAGATAAAAAATGGTATACTTAGAAAATTTATATGCCACCTTGAGCAAGTCCCTGGAAAAGCAGCACACAGTCATAAAAGGAACAATGATAAAATTATCAATATTAAAACAAAACATTAAAATCAATAAAGACCCTAGCAGGGCTTTCCCCGGGGCTCTGTGCCTCTGCACTGCTCGAGGAAGCCAAGGAGGGGGCCGGGCTTGGTCATGTGCCCACCCTCTGGGCTTCTCACTCTCGGAGCTGCGCTCCTGTGCGCTCCCGCTCCAACGGACCCCTGCAGAAACTGCTTCCATTTCAGGCAGTCAGCTATGGTTCATCCCCAGCAGGAAGAAAAGAGGACAGGCAACTGAGAAACACATCCTGCCACTGACTACTTTCTTTTAGTGCTTGTCTGCCCGTTTGCTACCATTACCAACTTCCTTTCTGCTGCTTGAAAGTGCCCTGAAACCAAGCGAGTTTTTTCATTGTATCTCACTCAATTCCCCTCCATACTACAACCCCCATCGCACATGTCTTTTGTACATATAAGTCCCATGATACCCAGCATAACTTTTGGGACTTATTAGACAGGTTCTTTCCTTCCTATCTCACCAACAGAAAAACTGGTTGGATCCAATCCCAGGTACGCCAGACAAGATTGCTATCATCTCCTGTTGAGCAACCCATTGCTGGGGTACCACAAGATAGTAGTAGCAATGAAGTAGCCAAATAGAAAAGAAAATAGTAGACACATGGAGAACACACTGGACCTCAAATAGTTCCATATGTTGGATATTGAAACTCTGCATGCAAGAGGATATGGGAGGGAAAGGGTTAAGAGAATTCTCTCATTCAGGTACACTTGGCCATTAGATGTTGAGCCTCTTTGGCCATTGCTTGCCTTCTGAGTTTTATTTTATATAAGACCTCTCTTCCCTTTCTTACCTGGCCTTGGAGCTGTAAGCAAGTTAACCTTTTGAAGTTAATCTGTTCGCAATAACTTATATGTACCTACATGAATATGTCATGTAAGATGTGCTTCTATTTTTGTAAATAAAATGTCTTTCTTTTGTTACCGTTGGAGTCAAATCACCTTTGCAATTTGTTTGAACAGCAACCTTTTCCCTTAAGAAGGAAACATGGAAGATCAGGGCTAAAACATGAAGCTTCTGTGCTTTCAAGGCAACTGATTGTTTTACGTTTAACCCAAGAAGTTATGGGACCAGAGTCTATCAGAAGCTTAATCTTAATGTTTAAAAAGGACTTGAAGTCTTTGATTAGCAGATCCCCTTCTTTTTTATCTTTAAAAATTCTCCATTGTTCTTCTCCACATTGCTGTGATAAGAACTGCTGAATCAAGGAGACATTTGGAGATCCCAAAATTTTCTGCTGAGAGCTACAGAAACCGGGTTAAAAGATTTCATATACTTATGGAAGCAAAAGGAGCTGCTGGAATCCTAGAGGAATAAAAACCAACTGAGAAAGATAAGGAATTGGACTCTTGGAGAATCAAAAATGGGATTGCCAAGAACATTATTATGGAATCACTGGATGACAGTGAGACTTTTATGTCTGAAAATTCCCAGACAGCAAAAGAAATGCTTAAGAGTCAGGGCAGTGATAACATTCCATCTTGGGTGTGGAGGTTGCCCTTGGTTTTTTGTCTCCAGAGTACACGGGTCTCTGCCTGCAAGAGCAACTGGCAAAGCCTGCTTGACTGCTCACCTCCAAACCTCTAGGCCACAGTAGGGGTGTGCATTCGGCTTTCCGAATAGCCAAAAAAACCCTGAAAAAAACCATTTCGGGTTTTTTTGGGTTTTTGGGATACTGGAAAGGCTCTGATGAGACTCCCCGGTATCCTGAAAATAAAAAACCCAAAAAATCCGCCTTTTTCCGGCTTTTCGGCAAACTGCGCACGCGGGGGGGAGTTAACTGCAAAGGGAAGTCCATCACTTACTCTTTCGTTTTTTGGCATTGTGTACCCTCTTTCCCGCCTTTTGCTCATGGTCCCAGGAGGGGGCCGGGGGGGAGGGACCATGGATGGCCAATCACTGCAATGCATTTGCAAATGCATTGCATCAGGGCAGCTTGCCTTGCAAAGTTTCCAAGTACTGTGGAACTCCTAGGCACAAGGCAGCTTGCACTGGCAGCCAATAGGATTTTGGTATCTGCTCTCTGGCCAATCACAGAAGGTTGTTTTTGTTTGAAAACCACTGTGTATGCCCAGAGAGCATAAAAGCAGACCTGCACCCCTGACTCCCTGCTGTTCCTGAACGGTTGGTGCTGCTGCTGGACTAATCAGAGTTGAGAGAGTTTAGCTTGGAGGGTGTGGCTGGCTGCTGCCCCTGCTCTCTCACCACTGTTAAATAGGCTTTAAAAAAAGGTTGTAGGTTTATTTTCCAATAATATCTTGAAATAAATCTCAGAATAGGGCTTTAGTTTTGGTTTGACCTGAGTGAGTCCTGTTGGGTCAAACTTTGGGCACTGACTGGCATGGTAGCCCTGTTTCTGGGGGGCAGATTGCACAGGTTCTGCTGCTGCTAGCCTGGCAAACATGCCCCTCTCACCACCTCACTTACTTTCTTGGAGAGATTTTTCAGGAGACACTGTCTGCTGCCTGCCTGCCTTTTTTCCCATAGGAAACAATGGAGAATGGGGCAACCTCTTTGGATGCCCCTAGAATTGGACCCTCTGGTCCAATCTTTTCAAAACTTTGGGGGTCATTTGGGGAGAGGCTTGAGCAGCTACAGTCCAAATTTGGAGCCTCTACCTCAAACCCCCTCCCCCCCCAGCACCCTGGAAACTTTTCAGACTTTTTTGCCATTGATTACAATGGCCCCATAGGGTATAATGGACCCGAATTTTTCGGGAATCCTGAAAATGTTCAGATATCTACCCTATACTGGTATGGATATTCGGGTTTTTTTCGGGAATACCGAAAAATTACAAGCTGATCAGCAAACAATGCCACATCACTTAAAGAGGCAGGATTACGGGCTTGAATCAAGGCAGCGATATCATACGGATTGTTCCCTGAAGAATTGTTCCCAGATCAAAAGTTCGCATAGCAGGCATGCATGTCAGCCTGAGTGGCCTCCATCCATGAGTCCAGGAGCTTCGTTAAACATGACAAAAATGCAGCATAGGTCTCCTTGGGCTTGAGGCTTGCCTTTCAAAAATGTGGTCTCAGCTGGTCCTCTGACAAACCAAAATGCTGCCTGACAAGCCTTTTGGACTGTCGATAGTACCTGGCACCGATAGACAATTCTCCCATCACATCACACAATTCCCCATGTATATGAGCATGCAGGATCCCCAGATATTCCTGAGGTGGCACCCCAAAGTCCAAACAGCAGATTCAAAGAATGAATAGTATAACAGGGGATCCATCCCATCCTGGAAAACAAGGAACTTCTTCTCCCAACCCCAGCCATAGTCACAAAGCAGTAAATTCATCTGCTGTGTTTGTAAATCCATAAAAGCCTTAACTAAGCCTTGTAAGTCTACAAACTGATTTCCTCCTGCCGCACCACTGCCTCTTGCACTGGTCTGCTGTGCAGGGTTCTCATCTCCCGCAGGTTTCTGTACTGTACTGTGGCCTAGAGGTTTGGAGGTGAGCAGTCAAGCAGGCTTTGCCAGTTGCTCTTGCAGGCAGAGACCTGTGTACTCTAGAGACAAAAAACCAAGGGCAAGTAGTCTCTATGGACTAGACAATGGCCTTTGGAATGATCATCCTCGAAGGTCAATAAATCTTCCAAGAACTCCTCTGGCTCTTTACCTTCCGATCCATTGGAGGTGTTATTAAGTCACTCTGCCTTGTGTTTCCTTGCTGTGCCTCCTAGACACAGCTCTTCCTCTTCGCCACACCACAGACACTTGTGGGCTGGAGTCTTTCCTTTCCAGGCACTTCCATGCTTCCTGGCACCTGCCTGTATATCTGGTTCTTGACCCTGGGTAACCTCCATCTTTTCAGCACTGGTTAAGGCACCTGGTAACTCTGCTGCTGCCATCCATCCTCACTTATCCATCCTGGCTTGCCAAAATAATGAACACTCTGCGGACCCAGAGATTGTGTTTCCCTTCAATTCACCTGTGCACAAAGGCCCTGATCCCCTTAAGCTGCCACCATGTCAAGGAGTCCAAAGCTGATTCCCGTGGGTTCCCAGGGCTGCTGTACACAAGAAATCAATACTTCTCTTTATTAAAACATTATAAAGTTTTATTTAATGTCTGTCAAAATAAAGATTTATTCTACTGGCAACACAATACTCTAAACTCATACAGAAGGGGAAAAAAAAGAAAACTAGCTTAAGTATCTAACACATTTTCAAGACTTGCTTTAGATGGCACAGACCTTAAGTCCAAAAGTCAAAGGCCATAGCTCAAGCGTTCTCTATATTAGTCTATTTTAGTATAAGCATATCATAGTCCAAGCCTTCAGTCCATCAGAATCCAAGCTAGCCTTTTCCTCCAGGCCCTTAACAGAATTATAGGGTTTTTTGCCAAGCAATGTCAGGTGATGATGACATCAAATCAGAACACATTCTTGCTGGAACTCTCTAGAAAATTACCTCATCACTTCTGATTCTCTCCCTCCCATCCTGTGGGCTGTAGGATCTCATGAAAAGCTAATTACCACATCTCCAGCTCTGGACTTGAAGATAATAGAGGCTATGTAACCCAAGAGACCAATTAGAATGGAACCAGTCCGTAACCATTCAGATTAACTCTTGGGGAAGAGGAGAGACTAGGAGTACTTTGCCTCTCAAAGGTGATGCACATTGTAACAAAAAATCCCAGCCCCAAGTATAGGCTAATGGGGTCTGAACTTGCTGAGACTGAGGGAAAAAGATCTTGGGGTCATACTAGATAGCTCAATGAAAGTGTCAACCCAGCCATCTGCAGCAGTGAAAAAGGCAAACTCTGTGTTGGGGATCATTAGGAAAGGGATTGAAAATAAAACAGATGATATTATAATGCCCCTGTATAAATCTATTGTGTGGTATAATCTGGAATGCTATGTGCAGTTCTGGTCACTGTATGTCAAAAAGGACATTGCACAACTGGGAAAAGTACAGAAGAAGATATAAGAACATACATAAGAACATAAGAGAACATAAGAGAAGCCAACGTTGGATCAGGCCAGTGGCCCATCCAGTCCAACACTCTGTCACACAGTGGCCCAAAACACCAGGTGCCCTCAGAAGGTCCAGCAATGGGGGCAGGAAGCCCTCCCACTGTTGCCTCCCCATCAAGCACCAAGAATACAGAGCATCACTTGCCCCAGACTGAGAGTTCCTATCTATACTTTGTGGCTAATAGCCACTGATGGACTTCTGCTCCATATGTTTATCTAATTCCCTCTTGAAGCCATCCATACTTGTAGCTGCCACCACCTCCTGTGGCAGTGAATTCCACGCGTTAATCACTCTTTGGGTGAAGAAGTACTTCCTTTTATCTGTTCTAACCTGACTGCTCAGCAATTTCATGGAATGCCCACGAGTTCTTGTATTGTGAGAAAGGGAGAAAAGGACTTCTTTCTCTACCTGCTCTATCCCATGCATATTTTTATAAACCTCAATCATGTCACCCCTCAGCCATCATTTCTCCAAGCTAAAGAGCCCCAAGCACTTCAACCTTTCTTCATAGGGAAAGTGTTTTACAACCCTTTTATCATTCTAGTTGCTCTTTCCTGCATTTTTTCCAATGCTATAATATCATTTTTGAGGTATGGCGACCAGAACTGTACACAGTACTTCAAATGAGGTCACACCATCTATTTATGAAGGCAACCAAGATGATCAGAGGTTTGGAGCATCTTCTCTATGAAAAAAGATAGAAGAGTCTGGGAATTTTCAGTTTATAAAAAAGACAACTAAAGGAGGATATAATAAAGGTTTATAAAGACAACTCCCGCCCCCCCTACCAAAAGACTAGAACTTGATGGCATTGAATAAAGTTGGTAGGTAGTAGATTCAGGGGGGACAAAAGGAAATACTTTTTTACATTGCATTAAAATGTAGAATTTGCTGCCAGAGGATGTAGTGATGGCCACAAGCATAGACAGCTTTAGGATTAGGCAGATTCACGGAAGATAGGTCTATCAGTAGCTACTAGCCATGGTGACTAAAGGGAACCTCTATGTTCAGAGGCAGTCAACCTCTGAGTCCCCGTGCCAGGAGGCAACATCAGGGGAAGGCCTTGCCCTCTATGCACTGTTGTTGGCCCTCCTGAGAAAATGATTGGCCAGTGTGTGAGACAGGATGCTGGACTAGAAGGACCACTGGTCTGATCCAGCAGGGCTCTTTTTATGTTCTTCATTAGGATTACCAAGCTCACTTAAGCCTTTAGCAGCCAAGCTGGTTCAGGTGAAAGAATGCCTATTTCAGGAACATGATGGAAGGGGAGCTTTTGACATGCTCAATGAAAACCATAGAAACATATCACCTTAAAATTGTACTGACTGACCAACAGAAGCTCAGACTACACCAGGGTGGGAAATGCTGTTAGTATTTTGGTCTGCAGCAGGAGAAGGGAAGTGAGGTGAGAAAGTCATGCTCCATAGGCAAAAACCCATCTGTGGAAAAGCTCTGATGTAAATACGGAGGAGGTTGTACTAAACTCTATAGCAGTAGTTTGAAGTTAAAATCTGCAGCAATTGTGGCAACTCTTCCAGCTGCCCTAAGGACACTGTGCCATTGGTGGGATTCTGATTGGCAAACTGCAGGAAAGAAAGTGTTAAATCCCTCCCTCTCACTCTGGCCCTGATCTGAATGAGGCCCTACTGCAGCAATAGTTCTCCTTTTTTTAAAAAAGAAGAAGCTAAAATATGTTTTATGACTTGCAATCCTGGAATAAAAAAACTGGAATCCATTTTCAGTACACTTAGACTTTAGCACAATTGTTTGGCCTCTCCTGCTTTTTTGTTTCTACCTCCCTTTTTCTTTGTATGTGTGTTTACATTTTTTCTTCCTTTTATTTTGTGTATATACACATAAGTGTTGGTCATACCAACATTATTGTTGTGGTAGGAAGAAAAAATAATTGAATAATGGCCTGGACATACAGATGCTATAAACACACTTTGAGAGGGTATTTTCATGATGCAGTCTTAAAAACCAAAATATTACCATTCTTTTTTCTTTTAAAGTACTTCTGAAGCCTCAAAATGCAACAATTAATAAGAAAAGAGTGGCTGGAGATTTCTATTTCTTTAAAGACAAAACAAAACCATGCTACCTCACATAAAATTCCAGACCTCTTCATAATAGGACAGGGTAAAAGCCAGAACAGCCCAGAATGGGCATTAAACAAACAATAGTACTGGAAAACACCCTTGAGAACAATATCTTAGAAAAGAAAACACGGAACTCTCATACTGTTATTAACCCCTTCCAAAATGCTGCTGGAATGGGCATTAAACAAACAATAGTGCCACAAAAAACAGTGGGATGCATTAAACATACTCTAGAACAATATTTTAGAAATTAAAATGCAGAACTCTCACACTTTTATTAACCCGTCCCAGGCCAAATTGCCCTCAGAACACTCCAGAATAAGCATTGAAAAAACACTAGTACTGCCAAAAGCAGTGGGATACATTACAGACACTTGAGAGCAATATTTTAGAAATGAAAACCTGGAACTCTCACACTTTTATCAACCCGCCCCAGGCCACACTTCCTCCAAAACACTCTGGAACATGCTGGAACAGGAGCTAAAAAAGCAATGAAAACATGGACAACTTATGCTTTTATGAACTCTATCCTAGCTAAAATACCTCTGAAACACCTCCGGAACACCTGGAGGTAAGAGTCTGGAATGGGCATTAAGCAAACAACAGCACCACAAAGAAAAATAGAATGCATTGCAGACTATCAAGAACAATATTTTAGAAATGAAAATGCAGAACTTTCACACTTTTATTCATCTTTTCCCAGCCAAATGCCTCCTGAACACTCTGGAACAGGCGAGAACGAGCATTAAGTAAATGATAGTACCACAAAGAACAGTGGGATTGTGACGGAATTGAAGAGTTGTGGAATGCAGCAGGTAAACAGAGAAGCTGCAGAGTCACGTGATTGAGAAAGGAGGGGCCAGACAGCTCGGAATTCTCAGGTGGAGTGACAGATAACCAGGGCTCCGTTGGGGCCGGGGCGCGCCGGAGCGCCGCTCCGGGAGAGAGGAGGCGGGGGGGTGGGCACTTAAAGCCCCGCCCCCCGGCATCCCCCCCGTCAAAGCCCCGCTCCCCCCCGGGAAGGCCCTTCCCTCCTCCCCCCCCGGTCGAGAGTTCTGGGGCCGGCGGCGCTCTGCCGACCCCGGGAAGGCCCTTCCCTCCTCCCCCCCGTCGAGAGTTCTGGGGCCGGCGGCGCTCCGCCGACCCCGGGAAGGCCCTTCCCTCCTCCCCCCCGTCGAGAGTTCTGGGGCCGGCGGCGCTCCGCCGACCCCGGGAAGGCCCTTCTCTCCTCCCCCCCAGTCCAGACTCCCGGGGCCGGCGGCGCTCCGCCGACCCCGGGAAGGCCGTTCCCTCCTCCCCCCCTCCTCGAGACTCCCGGGGGGGAAAACCCCTCTCCCACCCACCCCACGCAAAGAAACCCCCTCCCTCCCTCCCACCCACCCACCCCTCCCTCCCTGCCCAATGTCAAAAAAACCCTCCCACCCCCCCCACGCAAAGAAACCCTCTCCCTCCCACCCACCCACCCACCCATTCCTGCACAATGTAAAAAAAAAACCTCTCCCACCCCCCCCCCCCCGTGCAAAGAAACCCCTTCTCACCCACCCATTCCTGCTCAATGTCCCCAGGAAGGAGCCCCCATCCCCCCCTCACCATTCCTGGGGGGGGGAGGGAGGGAGAGAAAAGCTGGGCCCCAGTGCCCAAGCAAAAGGGGAGGGAGAGAAGCGCCTTGTCCTTCTTTCTTTCTTTCTTTCTTTCTTTCTTTCTTTCTTTCTTTCTTTCTTTCTTTCTTTCTTTCTTTCTTTCTTTCTTTCTTTCTTTCTTTCTTTCTTTCTTCTCTCTCCCCCCACCTACCTACCTACCTACCTTCCTGTTCCTTTCCTCCCTCCCTTTCTATCTTTCTTTCTTTCTTTCTTTCTTTCTTTCTCCCCCGTCTACCTACCTACCTGTTCCTTCCTTCCTTCCTTCCTTTTCTTCTCTCTCTCTCTCCCGCACCTACCTACCTTCCTTCCTTTCGTTCCTTCCCCCCTCCCTCCCTTTCTTCCTTCCTTTCTTTCTTCTAACAGTCTTCCAGTGATGTCAGGGGTGTGTGGTCTTCTGACACTTCCGGTGACATCAGGGGGTGTGGCATATGCAAATTACTTATGCTAATGAGCTCCTGCACCTCTTTTTTTACGAAAGGACCCCTGCAGATAACTATCAGTGTGGTCAGCTGAGAACAGACAGTTGAGAAAGTGAGTTGGAAGAAGCGGTTGAAAGAGCCTTTTACTGAAGCACAGAGTTAACTGAGAGTGCTCTGAGGAGAAAATGGAACCTTTGAGCTCAGTGAAATCAGCCAGGGAACAGTTCATGTGAAAGAACTGTGGCTGAATAACATTCTTAGCTGGTATTCTCAAACAGTGAGAGGAGAATTACCAGAGAGTGGGAAAGTTTAAGACCTCGAGGGTCACAAACTCCAAACAAACTACTCCAAGGGAACTTAAAAGGGTGGCTAAAGAAGGGCAAAAGGGTCTAGAGGAATCTGGGAAAGCTGGGATGTCGAACCAGTAGACTCAGGAGACCAGATAAAGCCCAAAAGGGTAACCACTAAAAAGTGACTGGAAAGTGGAGTCAGTAGAAGGGTTTTGTGAACCAAGTAACATCTGAGTTAACTGGAAATGATAAGCATACAGCCTCTGTGAAAGTGAAAGTTTAAAGCAAAGTAACTGGAGTAGTGAATAACGAAACAATCTATCCTCTGTATATAAATCCCATCCCCCTGTTGTGTATTCTGTATAATAAAGATCTGTGCTGTTTGACATTTACAAGCACTGGTGCCTGAAGTCTGTGGCAAAGAGTATACTGGACAGTGGCCCACCGCTGCCACCAATTATAACACCAACGATCTCTCCTTGGCCGTTGGCTGTGACCGAGCTGTAGCATCCTTGCCTAGTTGTATATTTCTCTATACTGGATCCAGTTATTGTGTTGTGAGGTAACTGATCTGTCCCACTTTTCTATATCTGACCAGTTCCCTATTTCTGTAGTCTCTTTGGGGGTTTTGTTAGCCAAATTGCCTTGATTTCTTATCAATATTGGGGGATTATAGCTTATTAATTAATTGGCAATAGGCAAAAAGGGGTCACCACCAATATATACAGAGGTCCCACCTCTTCCAGAAGCACCAGAAATAAACAAGGAGGATGGCTTTAGTAATGAAATAGTTTCTTTACTAAAAAGTTCTTACTCAGGCAAACAATACAGATTCACACATTCACTTATACAGAGCCTAAGAAATAAAGATAGAGCAAAGACTGTTGCATTAGCAGGAATATCATTGGTATCTGTCAAGGCCAATAATTACCTGTCCAGAGAGATGTTGAGTTCCCGCTGGAAAAAGAAGGGGAGGCTATGAGGGGATTAGGGGCACGTGTCCTGAACCCGCAGCGACATGTGTAGACTCTGGCTGTGCAACCAAGAGCCGTGGAGGTAGGGTAGGGTAAGAGGTAGAAAAAGCTAGAGAGCGAACACATTGCTGGGTGTCCTCTTTTATTAGGGGGCTCTGGGGGAGGGCTTGGCTGGGCACCTTCCTTGAGACCACCCCTTGATGGTCTGCCCCAAAAGTCCTGTCCACTAGAGGAGAGGAGCTGAAGGGATTGGGCAATGTTACACTCTACCTGATTGTGACAGAGATACCTGGAGGGCGGATGTGACTCATCTGCTAGACCCTTTGTTTTGCTGATGGCTTAATGCCTCTGAGCTGCAAAACCAGCTTCTGGCTAGCCAAGTCAACTGTCTATGTGAAGCCATGAATAAGCCTTTTATTTCTCTGGAGCAAAGAATGTTGGAGGGGAGGGGTTGCCTGCGCGAGGAAGAAGAACAATGCTAATGGCGTCTGAAAGCACATGTTCAAACCACAATGGTGATTGGCTGTTTCTGTGTAAGTATTTGTGCTAAGGGAAGTCTCTGGGAGCTGGCGACCTCAGGAACCACTAGCACATCGTCTCAGGCATTGGCTGGGGTGCGTGTACAGCTGGCATTGCTATCTAGTCATATTGCATCTCAGTCCCTTTTACACATTTCAGCAACATGGTCTATTTTTAACACTTATAGACTTTATGTCTATAAGAGCGCATAAGCACCTTGCAGGGCAACATTTTGCTTTGCAGGGATGCATTACAGATACTTGAGAACAATATTTTAGAAATGATAAAGTTAAATGTCACACCTTTATTTGTTGGAGTGACTCAGCATGTGGGATTGCTCCATTGCTCTAAATATGTATATGTATATATATGTTATCTTTTTAATGAATAGGATACCTCTCTTTGTCCAACCAGGGAGCTTTTTTCTGACTCCTCATTCTCTTCCTGTACTCTTTAGGGACTTCTTTCTGTTAGTATACAATTTCTGCCCCTCAGGTGTTTTCCAATTTCAGTTTGGTTTCCTATGTGGTGTGAGGGCTTGTATGGGCCTGGGTGACACCATCTTTACTACTTGCTGGTGTTTAGGTGTCCTGAGTCCTGAAAAGGGGCAGTATTAGTTGCTTTCAGCGTAACTTTCTTACTCTCATGCTAATTGGCAGCCCTTATCTTCAAGACCTGGGTTATTCCTTCCTCCCACTGAAAGCAAGGTACAAGATGGCCTGGCTCCTCCAAGTGTTTGGGATAGCTTAATTAATAATTCTTTGACAGGCAGCCAGCATTTATGGTATAAGATATGTAATTTTAGTTATGCACTTGGTCTCAAGGTTTGGCTAAGCTTCGTTGTACATGTGTGCATCTTGAGGCCATCTGATTGGAGCTCTGCCTACATCTTCGATAACTCAGTTGGGTTATTAAAGATCTCCTCATAAGTAAACCCAGATCTTTCATGTCAGTTCTTTGGGAACTTCTGTGAACCTATGGAGCCACTGGCCAGAGTCCATAACAGGGCTCAAACTCTGTAAACCATGCCAAATTATCTTTGCAGGAAAAGGGTTAATAAAAAGGGTGGCCAACCACCAGGTGGTAACTGGAGATATCTATGGATTACTTCTGGATATCCATGGATATCCATGGATTACTTCTGATCTTCAGACGACAGAGATTAGTTCCCCTGGAGAAAACAGCAGCTTTGGAAGGTGGATATACCCAGTTAAGGTCACTCCCGTCCAAAAATTCCATGTTCCCCAGACTCCCTCCCCATATCTTCAGGAATTTCCCAAACCTGAGTTTGCAACCCTACAAATTAAGGAGTGAAATGTCAGCGTTTTCATTTCTAAAATCTTGTTCTCAAGACTCAAGTATTTCAAGTGTCATTAACACATGCCACTGTTTTCTTCCACACCCTTTCTAACGCGAGTTCCAGCCTGTTCCATGCTGCTTCAAAGTCATTTCGCTAAAAAGGGTGCATAAAAGTGTGTCATTTCAGTGGTTTCATTTCTAAAATATTGTTCTCAAGCGACTGTAATGCATCCCACTGTGGGTTGTGTTGTTTTTTGGCGGTACTATTGTTTGTTTAATGCCTGTGCAGGGGTGTTCCAGAGTCATTTTGGCACGTAAGGCTTTAATAAAAGTGTGAGAATCCCACCTTTTCTTTTCTAAAATACTGCTCTCGAGTTGTCTGTAATGCGTCCCACCTTTTTTAGTACCATTGTTTGTTTAATGCCTGTTCCGGAGGCATTTTGGCATGTAAAGGGTTAATAAAAGTGCAAGACTTCCTCATTTTCTTTTTTAAAACATTGTTATCGAGTGTATCATGCACCCCGCTGTTTTTTGCAGTACTGTTGTTTGTTTAGTGCCTGTTCCAGCGTGTTCCTGAGGTATTTTGACCTGGAAGGGGTTCATAAAGGTGCGAGAGTTCCGCATTTTCATTTCTAAAATACTGTTCTCGAGAGTCTGTAAGGCATCCTACTCGGGTTTTTGGGGTACTGCTCTTTGTTTCATGCCCCCTTCCGGCCTGTTGCAGGTGCATTTTGGCCTGGACAGGGTTAATACAAGTGTGAGAGTGCCTAGTTTTCATTTCTGAAATACTGTTCTCTGTTGTGTGTAATGCCTCTCACTAGGGTTTTTTTTGTTTTTTTTTGCAGTACTCTTGTTTGCTTCAAGTCCGTCCCGCGGCGTTTCCCCTTCTGCTCTCCCTCATAACCGCCGGCAGTATCTTTCTTCCGCGTGTTCTGTGGCGCAATTCAGCCGCCGTTTCACTTCCCGCAGGCGGGCGGGCGGGCAGAGCAGGGCGAGGCAGAGCGCAGCTGGGCCCGCCTCAGGGGAGCCGTCTCAGTCAGTCAGTCGCCACGAGCGGTTGCTAAAACACTTCCCGTCCCAGGAGGCCGAGGCGGCGCCCTCTCCCTGCCCCACATCTTCGCAGAAGGACGCCGCGGCGGCTCGATGGCAACACCGACGGCGCGGACCTGCCTCCTGCGCGCCCTGAGCAGACTGCCCCGGAGGCTATGGAGCCAGGGTCGGCCAAGCGCCCCCCGGGCGTCTTCCAGCACCGCCAGCGCGGGCGGCGGAGAGTCCCGAGGTCGGCCGAGCGCCCCCTGCCTGGAGGGAGACGACGGGGAGTTGCGCGAGCGGGCGCTCAGGGAGCCTGGGCCCTTCTGGGGGGCGCTGGCGCGGGGGGCGCTGCTATGGGACACCCCGCACCACACTGACTGCGAGTGCGACTTCACTCGGGGCCACGTCCGCTGGTTCCTGGGCGGCCGCTTAAATGTGGCGGGTAAGAAACGCCCCTTTCCTTGGCTGCGGGGCCAGAAGCGCCCTGGCCACCCTCACCCCCCACAAACACCGCTGGTCTCTTGTCTCCCCATTTTCGTTTCCCGTCCTTCAGGCATCGTGCCCTGCCCTCCTAAATAGAGTCACACCCGTCTAATCCCACCGAAGTTCAGGGGGCTTGGAAGGATGTAACTCTGCTTAGGCTGGCGCAGTAAACTACAGGGGGTGGTAAAAACAGTGGCAGCATAAAATACAGCCGCAGTAAAGAAAGGGCAAGAGTTTGGCAGTGAAAGGTGGTGGTGGGTCTTTGTCTAATACTGGGGAACCCAGCTCAATTTATGTGGAAACCCTGCCCTCAAAGCCCACATGTTTCTCATGTGAGCAGAATGATAGGCTGGATACTTGCCGAAAAAGACTGCTCTGTTACAGCCGCCCTCTTGCAGAATGATATTCAAGAATGTGAAAACTGCAGAAGTAAATCAGGTATCAATAAAAAAAAAGATTGTTTCTAATGTTGCATCAGCTTAGAAGGCGTTACAATGCTTGATACTGTGTCTCCCTACCATATACCTTTCACAGAGAAACTGTAAGGAGTGATCATCTTGTAAAAAAAAAAAAGTGACAGCACAGCACTAACTAATACCAAAGTATTTGTATAGCCCACATGTTGTGTCTCATCTTAGGTGACCAGCTGCAGGGGTGTTTCTTTATTCCTCTGCTGTGGAATGCTTTCATTCCTTGGAAGAGAGGGTAGGCAGTTTAAAGTCAAGGTGCTGCTGCTGTGTTTGAGGGCAGAGCCCATGCTTTAAGGGCAGGTTCTGTCAATGCTATCTAGTTAAAAACATCTCAGATAGCAGGGCCTCCAGATCTTTTTCTGACAGAAACCTTTGGAGAGGTGCTGTCTTGTCAACATGGTGCTGAGTTGGTTGGTCTGATAGTCTGGTGGTATAACATCTCTTAATATGCTCATGTGCTGACCCTCCCAGTGTCTGCCATATGCCCATACGAGCTAGTGTGATCTTGCACCTAACATAAAGCGTCCTGGAGATGAGGTTCAAATCTGTGTTCAGATAAAAACTTTAATATGGGAAATTACTGTCTTTCCAGACTTTTCTGTTAATTGTATTTCCTTGCACAATTAACATGCAGTTATTAGTTATTCCTTTTGGTGGATCCATGTTTGTCTTTGAAGCATACGTGCAAGGAAAGTGTATTTTTATGCCTCCAATCAAGAGTTCAGTAGCTTTATCATCATAGTCCTGTTTTGCCATTTGATTATACTTCTAATTTTGATACTGTGTTTTTTGACTTTGTGTTGCTTGCTTTGGACTCATTTGGAAGAAGTAGCAATAAAATACTGTAAAGAAGTAAAATTGCAACTATGTAACTGTGTCACTATGTAAAATAATGCCTTATTCTCAGCTAGCATTTATATTGTTTGGAATGCCATGTGGATTGTGGCTGCACAAGTGTCACAGGGCACCTTTTAAGTAATGCCTATGAAAATTCCAGTGATTAGCAATATATTTCCCTTCGGTGCCTGTGGCATATATTCATTTATGTCGTGATATTAGCATACATGGTTATTTACAAACTGATATAAGCAAAAGGCAAATCTCTGTGCCACATTATTTAGAATCTAATTTTAGATGTTTTGGGTAGAGAGAAAAACGGGGAGGAAAGAGGGGAGGCAATGGGATGAATAAGAGCAAGAGGGGATGTATAAGATGAGCTTAGACTTTGGCAGCATTCTAATATCATGATCAGCTGTGGTTAATAAACTTTGGTTTGATCTAACCCTGTTTAGCCGTGCTGTCCAAATGAAGGTGGTCCAGGTGCCAATCTAGGTTTTGTCACTGATTTGTTTACTTGATTTTCCGTGCAAACAGTGGTTTATTGTGACATTTGGATTCACAAACCAGTTTGTTGAGCGGCGTCACTCCTTGTGGCTGCCTGCCTGCAGGTATGGTAGTACAGGTGAATGACCTTTCTAGTGGGGTGAAGGGGAGAGGAGGCAAGAAGCAGAGAAACCAGCTTTACAAACAAATGGGATTGTCATTTAACAGCAGTCCATCACCATTTCATACACTTTTTGATGTGGATATAGTTAGTATAATTAATAACAAATTCATAGGTATTCTAGTAGTGTTAGATGCCTGAAGTGTGAGGCAGATCAGACAAAGTATAGTAATGCATAGTTCAGGCAACCAGAGGATCAGAAACAAACATAAAGTTGAAGGGCACAGCTAAAACAATGTATGGGTCAGACCAGAAGTCAGAATCCATGTGGGCCAGTTCAAGGTTTAGCAGAAGCATGCTTGGGGTTGACCAAGGAATCAGAATCCATTGGACTGTCCACAGTGAAGGCAAGACACCAGGTCAAATACAGGCAGGGTTAGGTACCTGGGTCCAGTCAAGTTAGCACAATGATTATATAGTTGCATGAATATTTTTGCACCTGCTTCCCATACCTGTATTCCATTGAAAGATTGAGTCCAGTAGCACCTTAAAGACCCAACAAAATTTGTGGCAGGGTTTGAGCTTTCGTGAGTCACTGCTCACTTCTTCAGATACAGCTAGAATGTGATAGAACAAAGTTTGAGTCTGGTGGCTCCATTAAGACCAACAAAGTTTAATTTGGGGCATGAGCTTTCATGTGCATGCACACTTCCTCAGATACATTGAAACAAAACTTCCTCAGCCATTATATATAAGTATAGAGAGGGTGTGAGAGGTAGTTGGCAGGAAGGGCTAATTAGACTCAAGGTGCATAGGTAACTGAGTGGTAGGTATAGCTAAGATTGGATTAAAGCAGTTGGTAAGACCTGTGAATAGCAAGTTAGCATAGTGATAACAAAAGTCTTAACAAATAGACGTGAGAACTACGTTTGAGTCCAGTGGCACCTTAAGAACATAAGAGAAGCCATGTTGGAGAAGACCAATGGCCTATCCAGTCCAACACTGTGTGCCACATAGTGGCCCAAAACCAGGTGCCATCAGGCAGTCCACCAGTGGGGCCAGAACTCCAGAAGCCTTCCCCCAAGCACCAAGAATACAGGGCATCACTGCCCCATACATAGTGTTCCATCTATACCTTGTGGTTAACAGCCACTGATGGACCTCTGTTCCATATGTTTATCCAATCCCCTATTAAAATTGTCTATGCATGTAGCCGTCACCACTTTTTGCGGCAATGAATTCCACATGTTAATTACTCTTTGGTTGAAGAAGTATTTCCTTTTATCTGTTCTAAGCTTACGGCTCATTCATTTCATTGAGTGCCCATGAGTTCTTTTATTGTGAGAAAGGGAGAAAAGTACTGCTTTCTCTACTTTCTTTGTCCCATGCATAATTTTGTAAACCTCTATCATGTTACCCCTCAGTTGTCATTTCTCCAAGCTAAAGAACCCTAATCTCTTTAGCCTTTCTTCATAGGGAAGGTGTTCCATCCCTTTAATCATTTTAGTTGCCCTTTTCTGCACCTTTTCCAGTGCTATAATATCTTTTTTGAGGTACGGTGACCAGAACTGTACATGGTATTCCAAATGAGTCTGCACCGTCGTGATACTGGGCCACGGTGGCTCAGTGGCAAAGATGCTGAACTGCAGACCAGAAGGTCTGTAGCTTGGCAGTTTGAGACTCAAATGCTGCGTGATGGAGTGAACTCCTATCTCTGGCCCCAGCTCCTGCCAACCTAGCAGTTCGAAAGCAAAAAATTGCAAGCAGATAAATAAGTACCACTTTGGTGGGAAAGTAACAGCATTCCGTGCACCTCGGCCTCTAGTCATGTTGGCCACATGACCACAGAGAAGTCTTTGGACAGCGCTGGCTCTTCGGCTTGGAAGTGGTGATGAGCACCGCCCCCTAGAGTTGGATTCGACTGGCTTTTCAGCAAGGGAAACCTTTACCTTATTATGATACTGGCTGATTTGTTTTCAGTCCCCTTCCTAATAATCCCCAGCATAGCATTTGCCTTTTTTATTGCAGTCACACACTGAGTGGACATTTTCAGTGACTTATCATTTATTTATTTATTTATTTATCTATCAAATTTATAGGCCTCTCTCCCCGCACACAGGCTCAGAGCGGCTTACATAGCTTGGCTAAAAGCCAAGGTGCATATGTACATTAAAATCAGTTAAAACACAGTAAAAGCAGCAGTCATAACAATAACAATAAAGTGCTCAGTAAGATGTCAGTATGGCGTGGTATGTATGCCCAATGTTTTCCAAATGACCGGCTTGATGATACCCGTGGCTGCTCCCAGCCCATATGGACTGGGATCGTTGATGGTCATGAAGTAGGGGGGGTGGGGGGGTGTCCCCTAGTTGTAGGCCTGGCAGAAGAGCTCCGTCTTGCAGACCCTGCGGAACTGCATAAGGTCCTGCAGGGACCTGATCTCTTCTGGGAGCTTGTTGCACCAGTAAGGGGCTGCCACTCCCCCTGGTGGCAACGAGCCTGGCCTCTCTGGGTCCTCGGATGACCAGGTGATGTTGTGCCCCATACCGTAGTGCCCTCTGGGGTATTTGTGGGGAAAGGCGGTCCCTCAGGTATGTCTGACCCAGGCCATTTAGGACTTTAAAGGCAAGCACCAGCACCTTGAAACGAATTCGGTATGCTATAGGCAGCCAGTGCAGCGCCTTTAGCATCAGCTGGATGTGCTCCCATCTAGGGAGGCACATCAATAGCCTCACCGTGGCATTCTGCACCAGCTGCAGCTTCCAGATTTGCAGCAAGGGCAGCCCCATGTAGAGAGTGTTACAATAGTCTAGCCTCGAGGTGACCATTGTGTGGATCACTGTAGCCAGGTCATTGCGATCCAGGAAGGGAGCCAACTGCTGCACCAACTGCAGGTGATAAAAGGCGGACTTGCCAGTGGCTGCTACCTGGGCCTCTATTGTTAAGGAGGGATCCAGGAGCACTCCCAAGCTTCTAACCACCAGCGCAGGCACCAATGGTGCCCTGTCAAAGGTTGGGAGTGGGAGCCCCGACCTTAGACCGCCCCGATCCAGGCACAGGACCTCCGTCTTCGCCGGGTTCAGCTTCAGCCTACTCAGCCTGAGCCATCCAGCCACAGCATGCAATGCCTGGTCCAGATCATCCAGTCCAGAGCCCGACTGGCTGCCCAACATCAAGCTGGGTGTCATCAGCGTACTGGTGACACCCTAGCCCAGCCCTCCGGGCAATCTGGGCAAGGGGGCGCATATAGATGTTGAAAAGCATCGGGGACCGAACCACCCCCTGGGGCACCCTGCATTCAAGCAGGTGCCTCCGGGACTGCTGTTCCCCTAGCACTACCCTTTGTCCCCGACCCTGGAGAAAGGAAGCGAGCCACTGTAAGGCAAGCCCCTGTATCCCCATGCCAGCGAGGCGGGGGGTCAGTAGCTGATGGTCAACCATGTCAAACGCGGCCGACAGATCTAACAACAGCAACACCGCCATACTGCCCTGCTCCAGGTGCCTCCGGAGGTCATCAGTAAGGGCGACCAGTGCTGTCTCCGTCCCATACCCTGGGTGAAAGCCAGACTGGAAGGGATCTAGTATGGAAGCATCATCCAGAAAGCTCTGCAACTGTATTGCCACCGCCCTCTCTATTAATTTGCCCAAATAGGGCAAATTGGAAACCGGCCAATAGTTGGCCAATTTGGCCGGATCAAAAGATGGTTTTTTCAAGAGAGGGCAGACCATCGCTTCCTTGAGTGCACGCAGGAACCACCCCTCAGTGAGGGACTGGTTGATAATCTCCCTTAGTGCACCTCAGAACCCCTTGTGGCCAGCTTTAATCAACCAGGAGGGGCATGGGTCAAGGTTGCATGTGGTTGGGCATACAGTCATGAGCAGCCTGTCAATTTCCTCCAGACTGAGCAGGTCAAAGGAATCCAAAACCGGAATCGAGGACGTGCAAGGGGCCTCAAGTTCGCTCACTGAATCAAATGTGGCAGGGAGGTCGCGGCGGCGCGCCAAGACTTCATGACTCCAAGATCTCTCTCCTGATCAGTTACTGCCAGTTTGGACTCCATCAATGTATATTTATAGTTAGGATTTTTTACTCCAATATGCATTACTTTGCACTTGCCCATGTTGAACTTCATTTGCCATGTTGATGCCCACTCGCCCAGCCTTGACAGATCCTTCTGGAGCACCTCACAGTCCTCCCTGGTTGTCACCACCCTGAACAACTTTGTGTCATCAGCAAACTTAGCCACTTCATTCCAAATCATTAATGAATAAGTTAAAAAGTACTGGACCTAGTACTTAGCCCTGCGGTACACCACTGCTTATTACCTTCCACTGTGAGACTGCCCATTTATACTCACTCTCTGTTTCCTGTTAATTAACCAGTTTTTAACACACAAGAGGACTTGTCCTCTTATCCCATGGCTGCTGAGTTTACTTAGGAGCCTTTGATGAGAAACTTTATCAAAAGCTTTCTGGAAGCCTAGGTAAACAACATCTACTGAGTCACCCTTGTCCATGTGTTTGTTCACCCCCCTCAGAGAAGATCAACCCTTACAGAATCTATGCTGATTTTTCCTCAGTAGCTTTTGTTCATCAAAAACCAACAATGAAGACCAACAAAGTTTAATTCTGGATATAAGTGAGAGCTGAGGGACTGTTTATATATTGTATGTTGTAATAATTTGTATTGCAAAGGAATTTCAAAAACAGACTGGAAGAGGAGATTGCTGAATTACAAGTTATTACAACACTCAGGACAACGGAACCCTCAGGGCTTAACAGAGATATTTGGTTCTTATCTCACTACACAAGCTAAGTCACTCAGTTCTCACTTATATCCAGAATTAAACTTTGTTGGTCTTAAGCATGCTTACAAGCCTTTTCTACCAAAAGGCTTGCAGCAAGTTTTAGCTCTAGAACTTCCCTTTTTAGAAATTAGCCAGTGTTCAACAAAAAAATAATCAAGAGGGGATGAAGTTTTAAATCCACAGTGACCCTTTATTTATTTATTTATTAGATTTACACCTTGCCCTCACTGCCAAAGCAGGCTCAGGGTGGCTTACATAAAAATTTTAAACAATTTAAAATCACATAAAATCTAAAGTGCAATATAAATAAATTTCCTATGCAACTGTGAACAATAATCCAATATTTTCTATAACAAGAGTCAGTCAGTACAAACATAGGCGATGGAAAAATCCGAGCGAAGGCCCTGATGTTATATCCAGATGTTAAATGTGGTCAAGTGCTTGGTGGAAGAGCTCTGTTTTGCAGGCCCTGCAGAATTGTAGTAAGTTTTGCACGGCCCTGGTATCCTCTGGGAGCTTGTTCCACTAGTGCAGAGCTGCCACAGAAAAGGCTCTAGCGCTGGTGGTGGCCAGTCTGGCCTCTTTAGGGTCAGGGAGAACTAGGAGCAGGGCTCCGTTGGAGCCGGAGCGAAGCGGAGTTCCGCTCCGCCAGTGAAGAGGCTGGGGGGCGGGCACATTATGAAGCCCTGCCCCCAGCAGGGCCGCCGCTGGGTTGGACTCTGGGCCTGGGAGACAACTTCGGAGGCTGCCTTCCCCTCCCAGCTACGTCTCCCAGGCCCGATCCCCCCCCCCTCGGAAGAAGCCCCTCTCCCTCCCCCCGCTCAACGTCCCCGTGCCAGCGGCAGGCCGCCGGCCCAGGGAAAAAAACCCTCCCACCTCCCCTCGCTCAATGCCCCCGAGCCGGTGGCAGGCTGCCAGCCGGGGAAAGAAACCCCCTCCCACCCCACCCACTCAAGGTCCCCGAGCCAGCGGTAGGCTGCCGGCCAGGGAAAGAAACCCCTTCCCACCCTCTCCCAGCCACCCCTGCTCAATGTCCCTGAGCCGGTGGAAGGCTGCCGGTTGGGGAAAGAAACCCCCTCCCACCCCACCCCTGCTCAATGCCCCTGAGTGGCGGCAGGCCGCCGGCCAGGAAAAGAAACCCCCTCCCACCCCCGCTCAATGTCCCCAAGCCGGTGGCAGACCACTGGCCAAGGAAAGAAACCCACTCCCTCCCACCCACCCCGCTCAATGTCCCCGAGCCGGTGGCAGGCCGCTGGCCGGGGAAAGAAACCCCCACCCACCCCCTCCCACCCACCCCGCTCAATGTCCCCAAGCTGGCAGCAGGCCCCCAGCCGGGGAAAGAAACTCCCTTCCACCCCCGCTCAATGTCCCCCGAGCCAGCAGCAGGCCGCCGGCCGGGGAAAGAAACCCCCTCCCACCACTTCCCTCCCCCCCTCACTGCTCTCGGGGCCACGGCAGGCCGCTGGCCGGGGAAAGAAACCCCCTCCCACCCCCTCTCACCCACCCCCGCTCAATGTCCCCGAGCCGGCGGCAGGCTGCTGGCCAGGGAAAGAAACCCCCTCCCACCCCCGCTCAATGTCCCCGAGCCGGCGGCAGGCTGCCGGCTGGGGAAAGAAACCCCCTCCCACCCTCTCCCACCCACCCCCACTCAATGTCCCCAAGCCGGCGGCAGACCACCGGCCGGGGAAAGAAACCCACTCCCTCCCACCCACCCCCACTCAATGTTCCCGAGCCGGCGGCAGGCTGCTGGCCGGGGAAAGAAACCCCCTCCCACCCCCCCGCTCAATGTCCCCAAGCTGGCGGCAGGCCCCCGGCCGGGGAAAGAAACTCCCTCCCACCCCCGCTCAATGTCCCCCGAGCCAGCAGCAGGCCACCGGCCGGGGAAAGAAACCCCCTCCCACCACTTCCCTCCCCCCCTCACTGCTCTCGGGGCCACGGCAGGCCGCTGGCCGGGGAAAGAAACCCACTCCCTCCCACCCACCCCGCTCAATGTCCCCGAGCCGGTGGCAGGCCGCTGGCCGGGGAAAGAAACCCCCACCCACCCCCTCCCACCCACCCCGCTCAATGTCCCCAAGCTGGCAGCAGGCCCCCGGCCGGGGAAAGAAACTCCCTTCCACCCCCGCTCAATGTCCCCCGAGCCAGCAGCAGGCCGCCGGCCGGGGAAAGAAACCCCCTCCCACCACTTCCCTCCCCCCCTCACTGCTCTCGGGGCCACGGCAGGCCGCTGGCCGGGGAAAGAAACCCCCTCCCACCCCCTCTCACCCACCCCCGCTCAATGTCCCCGAGCCGGCGGCAGGCTGCTGGCCAGGGAAAGAAACCCCCTCCCACCCCCGCTCAATGTCCCCGAGCCGGTGGCAGGCTGCCGGCTGGGGAAAGAAACCCCCTCCCACCCTCTCCCACCCACCCCCACTCAATGTCCCCAAGCCGGCGGCAGACCACCGGCTGGGGAAAGAAACCCACTCCCTCCCACCCACCCCCACTCAATGTTCCCGAGCCGGCGGCAGGCTGCTGGCCGGGGAAAGAAACCCCCTCCCACCCCCCCGCTCAATGTCCCCAAGCTGGCGGCAGGCCCCCGGCCGGGGAAAGAAACTCCCTCCCACCCCCGCTCAATGTCCCCCGAGCCAGCAGCAGGCCACCGGCCGGGGAAAGAAACCCCCTCCCACCACTTCCCTCCCCCCCTCACTGCTCTCGGGGCCACGGCAGGCCGCTGGCCGGGGAAAGAAACCCCCTCCCACCCCCTCTCACCCACCCCCGCTCAATGTCCCCAAGCCGGTGGCAGGCCGCTGGCCAGGGAAAGAAACCCCCTCCCACCCCCGCTCAATGTCCCCGAGCCGGCGGCAGGCTGCCGGCTGGGGAAAGAAACCCCCTCCCACCCTCTCCCACCCACCCCCGCTCAATGTCCCCAAGCCGGCGGCAGACCACCGGCCGGGGAAAGAAACCCACTCCCTCCCACCCACCCCCACTCAATGTTCCCGAGCCGGCGGCAGGCTGCTGGCTGGGGAAAGAAACCCCCTCCCACCCCCCCGCTCAATGTCCCCAAGCTGGCGGCAGGCCCCCGGCCGGGGAAAGAAACTCCCTCCCACCCCCGCTCAATGTCCCCCGAGCCAGCAGCAGGCCACCGGCCGGGGAAAGAAACCCCCTCCCACCACCTCCCTCCCCCCCTCACTGCTCTCGGGGCCACGGCAAGCGCCGCCAGCCTCGGGACAAAGCCCCCTCCCTCCCTCCCCCACTCACTGTTCCCAGGGCCGCGGCAGGCCACCAGCCCCGGGAAAAAGTCCTCCTCCCCCTGCTCACTGCTCCCGGGGCTGCGGCAAGCGATGCCGGCCCTGGGAAGAAGCCCCCTCCCTCCCCTACTCACTGCTCCTGGAGCCGCGGGAGGGGAGTGCAAGGGAGGGAGAAGCCGGCCCGAGTGGCATGAAGCCACTCAGGCCCAAGCAAGAGCGGAGGGGGGAGAGGGAGGGAAACGCCAGCCCCAGTGGGAGGAGAAGCGCCCCTTCCTTCCTTCCTTCCTTCCTTCCTTCCTTCCTTCCTTCCTTCCTTCCTTCCTTCCTTCCTTCCTTCCTTCCTTCCCCCCTTCCTTCCCCCCTTCCTTCCTTTCTTCTCTCTCTCTCTCTCCCCCACCTACCTACCTACCTTCCTGTTCCTTCCTTTCCCCCTTCCTTCCCCTCTCCCTTCCTTCCTTCCTTCCTTCCTTCCTTCCTTCCTTCCTTCCTTCCTTCCTTCTCTCTCCCCCCCCCACCTACCTACCTTCCTGTTCCTTCCTTCCTTCCTTCCTTCCTTCTTTCTCTCCCCCCACCTACCAACCTATCTTACTGTTCCTTTCTTCCTTCCTTCCTTCCCCCTTCCTCCCTCCTTTCTTCCTCCCTCCTTTCTTCCTCCCTCCTTTCTTCCTCCCTCCTTCCTCCCTCCTTCCTCCCTCCTTCCTCCCTTCCTTCCTCCCTTCCTTCCTCCCTTCCTTCCTTCCTTCCTTCCTTCCTTCCTTCCTTCCTTTCTTTCTTTCTTTCTTTCTTTCTTTCTTTCTTTCTTTCTTTCTTTCTTTCTTTCTTTCTTTCTTTCTTTCTTTCTTTCTTCTCTCTCTCTCCCACACCTACCTACCTACCTTCCTTCCTGTTCCTTTCCTTCCTTCCTTCCTTCCCCCTCCCTCCCTCCCTTCTTGCCTTCTGACACACTGCCGATGACGTCAGGGATGTGTGGCCTTTTGACACTTCCGGTGACATCAGGGGGTGTGGCATATGCAAATAAGATGCTAATGAGCTCCTGCACCTCTTTTTTTATGAAAGGACCCCTGACTAGGAGGTTTTGTGTTGTGAGGCTTCTGTACTTAACAGGAAAAGATCAGACCTTTGTTGATGAAACAGAGTTCTTTATTTCTTAATACTGCTTGACAGGTTCTCGAATGTTTGTTAGAGATGTCACATAAAGAACAGTCAGAGTTAATATACCCTCCAGTACAGTTTGAACTCCGACATACAACCAATCACAAAAGAGGGAGAAAGCGCGGATAAAAAGACCTGAGCCGTTTTGCTTCCCACAGGAAAGGTGAAGTGTGAAAGTTATAAAAATTCCCCTCTTGAACTGGGCGCCCCAGATGTGTGAAACTCATGCATAACAAAGTGGCTCCGGCGGCCTTCCAAGGTCTTCACAACAAGATAAGACAGTTCTGTGTCCCAGGAAATGGGAGGAGGGAATGCATGGGAGGAAAAGCCATTTGTTCTTTGGTGACGTGCAAATATGTGGGGTTGCCACGCTCCCGAATGAAATGGTTACATTGACCAGACCTTCAAAAAGCAATATAACTCAGAGCAATAAACTGAGCAGGGGGGAGACAGGAGACAACTTGAAAGAGACAGCAATGGTTACATTTCTTACTGAATGATAGCAAGATACAGAAAGCACAATGAAACCCCTGTTAGGATCTTATGATCCTGACATGTGTCCCAGAACGCAGTTCTCTTTGAGGAACATGTGCAGAAAGGTGGTCCCTCAAGTTTCAGGGGTCATTTCATAGAAAAAGCGGTGCAAGAGCTCATTAGCATAACTCATTAGCATAACTTATTTGCATATGCTACACCACCTGACAACACTGAAAGTATGTCAGAAGGTAAGAAAGAAAGAAGAGAGTGGGGAGAGAGAGAGAAAGAAAGAAAAGGAAGGAAGGAAGGAAGGAAGGAAGGAAGGAAGGAAGGAAGGAAGGAAGGAAGGAAGGAAGAGCTGGCAGAGAGGGGACAGCTACTAATCCAAGCCTCAGAAATACCACTATTCTGGAAGGATAGCTTCAGTGGTGGCTGAAGCCTTCAGAAGGCTGGTCGGAGGAACAAGGACCTTTCCAGGGGACAGGGTCATTTTGCCATGACACAAGCAGGCATTCCCCCACCGGGGGGGGGGGCTAGCACCAACTCCCAGAGCTGTGGTCTCCCAAGCTCCTGCTCGAAATGACCCCTGGTAAGAACCAGCACCTTAAATTGAATTTGGTATGCTACAGGCAGCCAGTGCAGTGCTTTCAGTGCAGGCTGAATGTGTTCTCGCAGAGAAAGACCCAGCAACAGCCTGGCCACCACATTCTGCACCAGCTGCAGCTTCCAAATTTGGGACAAGGGCAGCTCCATGTAGAGGGCATTACAGTGGTCTGATCCATTGCATGGATCACTGTTGCCAAGTTGCCATGTTCAAGGAAGGGAACCAGCTGCCTGATCAGTCGAAGATGGTAAAAGAGTAAATTACTCTTAATTCTTTCCAAGGGAGATAGTGTCCTGAAGCCTATGTTAGCTATTGCTGCATCATCAGTGTCTTTCACTACCACAACAAAAGTGATGCCTAACCTGGCAAACAGAACAGAGCTTTCTAGGAGATGATCTACATATTCAGCAAAAGGATCAGCTGCAGTCATTCTTGTATGATACTAGTACATAATGTAGGTGAGGAGTAGCATGATTGATGCTACTGCAGTTGACACAGCAATGGAGTTGTATGTTCTAGATGACTAACCCCAGACAATGCCCAGCTTCCTTCATTATAGTTATCTTAGACTTAAACTGGAAAAAGCTAAAGTAAAATAATAGGTAACATTTCCCAGTCTTTTGCACAGTCTTTTGCATTTTCTGCCTTTTACAAGTTAATGTTCTACAGGGCAGGTGCCTTAAATAATTACACATTGGTGGTTTATTAAGAGAATCCACTGGAACAAAGTAACCACGTTAAAAAGTCATTGGTCATGACCTACTGCAGCAGGCAGTGCAGCTAGCAACTTCCATTTGTTTTTGTGGAGCTTGTGGTACAGCACTGCCTCATGGATTATGTCTTTGTTAATATTCATAGCTGCTCTGTTAGCCCCACTTAAGAACATAAGAACAGCCCTAAGGGATCAGACCAATGGTTCCCCTAGTCCAGCATCCTGTCTCACACAGTGGCCAAACACTTCCTCAGAAGGGCCAACAACAGGGAATAGAGGTTGAGACCTTCCCCTGATGTTGCCTCCTGGCTCTGGGATTCAGAGGCTTAGTGCCTCTGAATGTGGAGGTTCCCCTCAGTCACCATGGCTAGTAGCTATTGATAGCTATTGAATCTATCTAATCCCCTTTTAAAGCTGTTTATTCCTGTGGCCATCACTACATCCTCTTGTAGCAAATTCCACATTTTAATCATTCTCTGTGGCTGTGGTCACACCAGCAGTTTGCAGCGATATCGTTGTGGTACCTTTGTGTATTTAAAGAGCATGATCCGATGACAACATCTGCCTTCCGTGCCTCAGTTGTGGCCACTGTGTTTTGCCCTCTTCGTAAGCAGAGTAACCAGGCACTGGGGAAAGTCTGGACTTTACCAATTCCTGTGCTTCCACTCCACTTTTCCAGCTGTCTGAACTACCCTGTCATGAACTGAAGCCAGATGGGAAGTCTGAACCAGCAGATCTGTTTCCGCCAGGTGTTTTTTTGGGGGGCCGATTCTGCACTAGTTGTTGCCCTGGAGTCACTCCCCGATAAAATCCGGGGCAGAGCAACAGTTCCCCACTTGTTGCTCTGGGTCTGCAGTTGGCCTGAATGTAATCATCGTTTTCCCCTGATCTTCCGTTTCCGGGATTTTCCGGGGGGGGGGGGAGTTGCCGCAGAAGTGAAGTCAGGGCATTCAAGTGGGGAACTCCGAAATCGGGGTTTCTTGCTCCACCCCTTTAATGCCCCTCTGCTTCTTTCTCTCCTGTTTCCCTCCCCTTTCCCGCCCTGCCGCAAGTGGGTGTTTTTTTTGTTCCCTGCTTTGTTGCATTATAACAACACAACACGACATTGATCCACCATTGACTGGCATTTAAATATCTTTTTAAAAATGTACTTTTGTTGTTGATGTCTGCACATTTCTGTGTTGCATCTTTTGCACAAAAGTCGTGCCTGAGTCATGCCACTATAAAAATATGTATTGGTGGCTTTTAGGCGCAGCGCGAGCTATCCCCCCCCCCCCCCCGGTTGCATTACAACAACACGACACAACATTGTTCCATTGCTGTGTGGTTAACATTTTTTGCGGGGCCAATGTATTGTGGGTGGCATGGTGGTGTGGACACAATTTTTGCAGGGGTTACATGTGTTAGTGTTGCATGTTCCCCCTCCATTTCCCATCCCTTTCCCACCCTCCATTTCCCCTCCAACTATGGCGCAAGCTTTTTTTTTCTTACATGGATGATTTTCACGGGCTTGGAAGCTCAGATGGCCAATCACAGCTTTGTTGCATCACGACATCATAACGCAACTCCGCCTACATTAAAAAAAGGGGGGAGACGGGCAGGGGCTCAAGATTTGGGGCAAGGACAGATGCGGAAATGAAGAACCGGCATCAACCCGGGTCAGATTCATGTAATGCGGAAACATGCACACTGATTCAGACCAAGTAAATCCGGGAGGAAAGGGAAGCAAAGCACTTGTGTGGAATTGGCCTTGGAGCAGCTGCTGATTTTCACATAAGTGCATGAGTGCGTATGTGCATGTTCCCATTTGTTTTTTAAAGCAACCAACTGGGCAGCCACTCTGTGGTTGAGGTGCTGCAGTATTCTGGATGCGGGAAAACCTCCACAGGGTGTGCTGTCTGGTCGGTCCTTCCTGCAACAATTTGAACCGGCACACTTAGAGACGTGCCCAGACCGCGCCTAACCTCCAATGTGACCACAGCCTGTGTAAAGTAGTATTTCCTGAAACACAATCCAATGCACACTGAACGGAGCAAAATTTAGCAGATTCTAGTGGGCTTTACTTGCAAATTAATGATACACTAATGAAAGGGCAGAGTAAAAATATATACTATAAATAACCTCCCATCATTTTTCATATACAGTTTGGTTTATGAAAAACTGGTATAGATAGCTTCTTAAATATATAGTTTAGCTAAAAGGGAATTGCATGTAAAATCCTTTATAAGCAAGTCTTTGATTTCATTGTACAAAAATAATATCATTAAAACCATTTAAATGCTAAAAATTCAGGGAATAAAAAATTAGTGAAGCCAGTTTGACTGCCGTGGCCATGTAAATGATGCATATTAAAGTTTTAAGGGTATTTTGATGAGAATGACATTTGATGAGAATGAGAAAAGGAATTCACTGCCATTGTTGTTTACAGAAGAAGCTTTTCTTGTTAAGGGCAGGCTATGTGGAATCATACGCCTCAAACAGTAAAGTATTCACTGCAGCTTTCCCATAAAAGTAATGTATGTTTTGTTAAGTAAACATACACTTCCTGTGTCTCAAATATTACTTTTTAAGTCCTTATAATGGAGGCTTTCTTAGGAAAAATCAAAGAAAGGATTGTTTGGTGAGCATATTATATTTCTAGAGCTCAGGTTCATGCTTACAAAACAGCCTTTCGGTGGGAAAAAATGTTCATGGGTATTATGTAATTGCAGAGAAGTGATTTACGTGCTGTCATGCTGCAGAATCTGGTGGTTGAACCTCAACCATGATTTTATAGCTGTAAAAGAAAATTTAGAAAATGTTAGCAGCTTTTCCACACTATGTTTGTGATGCAGCTGGGCTTCTTAATGCATGGGTTTTCCAAGCTCTAGATGTACTGGGGAGAACAACAAACAGTATGATAGGTGGTGGTTGGGGGAACCCATGTAGTTAAGAAACCAAGATGCATAAAAAACGTGGTGTGGACAAGTTCTAGAGTAATTCTGCTGTGCTCAGAAACTGAGGGAATTGCAAAGGTCATTCTATACTGAGGGGGCAGAACTTCCTTCAGGATGCTGTTCACATGGTTGTTCCTCAGCAAAATATTCAGAGTGCTTCTTTCACTTGATCAACAACTAGAAAGATACACTGTGAGTAAGAGACATCCAATATCTAATTACAACCATCTTTCAAAAATTTTAATAAAGATTCAAATATTTTATGAAAAATGTCAGTGTAATTTTATATTACAAATGAGTGAAGTAATACACCTATAATTTTGTAATTTTATATTACAAATGAGTGAAGTAATACAAAACCAATAGAATGTCTCATTCATAACATTTGTAACATAGGGAGAAAATCTGAAACAAGCAATACTCTAAGCCAGGGATGTCAAACATGTGGCCCGCGGGCCGGATCAGGCCCTTGGAGGGGCCCAATCTGGCCCCCAAGGCCCTGGCTGTTTTCTACTTCCTTTTCCAGTTCTCTTGCTGCTGTCACATTACAGCTTGCTTTACCAGTCTCTCTCAGTCACACAGGAGAGATAGACAGGCAAACCATTCCTGTGTGATCAAGAGTGTCTGGTAAAGAATTGGCTGTGTCCTTTGTAGAGTTTATATCTCCGCTACCTGGCATTACATTTTATGACACACATGACCCGGCCCAACAAGGTCTCATTTATGTCAGATTTGGCCCCCATAACAAATGAGTTTGACACCCCTGCTCTAAGCAATCCGTTTCAATCACAAAAAATGTCAACAAATTCCAAAGTCCATGATATATCAAAGAAGACCTCCAAAATATGTCAAAGAAGTCCAGCATGGTTTCCGAATATAATCAGTACACATGTTTCGAGGTTTCTTTTCCAAGAAAATATATAGCTGTATCCACTGGTTAGTTTCATAACACTTTATCTTTGGGCATGTTTATTCAACAGCCCTTCTGTTACATTCACAAAAAGAAAAGACTTGTGGGAGTAAATGGGCAGCAAGCTTACAGTTTCTTAAATGGAATGCATGTCCTACATTAATCCAGCTTGAAAAATACCCCTTTCACTTGATCTGCATGATTTTCCTTTCCTTTCCATCCTTGTACAAGTTTTGTTCCTCCACTGTCTGATTGCTCCTCTGCCTCTACCATGCAAAGGTCCCTGTCAGATCTTATATTTTTCAAATGGTAAATACATTAGGTAGATGTTATATCTGCCAGGCTTGCTTCTGGATAATAGAATTTTAGTTTTTGGGTTTTAGAATTGTAGATATTCTTGTAAACTGCAAAGGACATCAATAAACCCTTACTGGAAACTGGTCAGTTTTGGATGTCTGTTTTGTAAACAGCATTGTATTGTCATAATATATAGGTTTACTGAATCTAATGGAGCCATGCTGATATTTAGCAGAGAATTCATATTAAGTATTGAGTCAGGAGGTGATGAATCAAATGCAGGCTTTTATTCTAAACATCGTTCAGCTCAAAGACAGCTCTAGCATGAGCAGCACTCAACTTATAGTGTTCCAACAAATAACTATATACATTGTAACTGGAAACACGTAGTCTCATTGGACCCAAGCAGGGCTCTGCGATTGGTTCCTTGGATTGGCTTCAGGACCAATAAGGAGACTTTATTTGGCAGGCAATAGGAATGAGGGAGTTAGGATACCAGAGCCCTGACAATGCAATGCAACATAACATAATAGAACATAACACTTCATGTCGGATTCTGATTGGCTGTGTGGCAGAACAGGCCTGCTCTAGTTTGCAGGCTGTGTTCCACCCTAATCTCTAAGGTTTTCCCAACACCTGGAGAGGCTTTTCTTTCTCTTGGGTAGCATGCCACCACCACCTGACCTTTGTAAGGAATTGCCCACTGGGAGGGTCAGGACTCCCAGCTTCCCTTCTGAGATCTGAGGCCTCGCCTCTGTGTCTCTCGCTGCCCAGCACCCGGTCACCATGGGGACAGTTTACGGCCTTGTGTGCCCCTGGAGGAATAGCCTCTTGCCAAGTGCCTGCCTTCCCCCGGCACGCCTTTTAAAATAGCATGTCTGAGTCTGTGGAGGTCTATGTGGTACAGAAAACCACTACCAGCATCAAAAGTTATAAAATATTTATTAAAAAGAAAATGTTCACAAGCATACTTTTAGCACAGCACCCGACTGAACAAGGGATTCAAAAGAAAAGGGTAAAAAACAATTCCTCTGTTCCTCTCTCTATATGCGCCCTGTCAGATGTTCAAATAGGACAGTCTGCTTAGCTTAGGATGTTATAGATCTCTACAGAGTTTTCCATTACCTTGAAGCTTCCTCCAGCTCTCCAGATAGACAGTTTGGTGGATAGGGAACTGGTTAGAGGACTGCACCCAACGAGTGGTGGTCAATGGCATTTCACCAGATTGGAGGGAGGTGTCCAGTGAGGTGCCACAGGGCTTGGTATTGGGCCCGGTACTTTTCAATATTTTTTTCAATGATCTGGATGAAGGGGTAGAAGGGCTACTCATTAAATTTGCTGATGATACCAAATTGGGAGGAGTAACGAACACCCAATAAGATAGAGTTAAAATTCAACAAGACCTGAATACTCTGGAGAAGTGGGCAGTTGCAAACAGGATGCAATTCAACAAAGATAAATCTGGGCCACAAAAATGTCGAGCACAAATACTGGATTGGGGATACATTTCTGGGGAGGAGTGTATGTGAAAGAGATCTTGGGGTAAGAGTGGACTGTAAACTAAATACGAGCAGTCAGTGTGATGTGGTGGCAATAAAGGCAAATTCAGTCTTCTGTTGTATTAAAAGGGCCATAGCATTGAAATGGCAGGAGGTCACAGCCCCTCTGTATACTGCCTTGGTCAGGCCGCACCTTGAGTACTGTGTGCAGTTCTGGAGGCCTCACTTCAAAAAGGATGCGGACAAAATTGAGAGGGTACAGAAGAGAGCAACGAGGATGATTGGGGTCTGGAGACTGAGACCTATGAGGAAAGGCTAAGGGCCTTGGGAATGTTTAGTTTGGAGAAGAGGAGATTGAGGGGGGACATGATTGCTCTCTAAATATTTGAAAGGCTGTCATTTGGAGGAGGGCAAGGAGCTGTTCCAGTTGGCAGGATAGGACCCGAAGCAATGGATTTAAATTACATGCAGAAATGTATCGGCTGGATATTAGGAAAAACCTTTTCATGGTCGGAATGGTTCAAAGGTGGAATTAGCTGCCTAGGGAGGTGGCAAGCTCCCCTTCACTGGCAGGTTTCAAGAAGAGGTTGGACAAATATTTGTCAGAGATGCTTTAGGCTGGTCCTGTATTGGGCAGGGGGTTGGACTAGATGGTCTGTATGGCCCCTTCCAACTTTGATTCTATGATTCTATGGTTAAAATGTCTGCCTCCTCCATACCTCAGTTAAGAGTTCTGTCTGCCCTGATGGACCCAGCCCAAAAGAGAGCTTCCTCCTTGCTCCCCTGAGTTTTATCACCTCTCTCTTCCCCACCCACTGTCCAGGCCAGGCCAGATCAGAAGCTTTTCCAGAAGGCTCCAGAACTTTCCTTCCTGAAGTCTCTCTAGTATTTAACACCTCCAAATCTCTGTTCCCTGCTTGAAGGGGGGGGGGGGCTTGACCATCCCATTGTCTAGACCTATTAGCATTTGTATGAAGGTGGGCTGAGGTAAATCTGGAGAACAGCTGAACTGACTTCCTCCCTTCCTGCCTATTCTCTGCTCAGAGAGGGGGAAAAGTTTTAAAACTCAGAGTAAAGGTTTTGCTCATTTCAAACCCCCAAAGAAAAAATGCGTTTCTTCACATCCTGTACAACACAATCACATTTATTTTAATGAATTCTGAAATATTGAAAACATCTGGGTTATCAGAATTTAGATCAGTGGTTTCCAGTATGGTGCCCATGGGTGCTGTGATGCCTGCCATCACCTTTACTGGTGCCTGCCAAGTGTTTTTAGAAAATGGGAGGGGCCAGGTGGGGGCTTTTCTCCAGCAAGGTTTCTGATTGACCATTGGTAATTTGATTGGCTGTTCAGATTTTGAAAAACATTGCTTTGGCAGCAGCACAAGCTGTAGGTAAACTGCAGCAGCCATTTTGTGGCTGGTTCCATGACCTACAGCAGCTATTTTTGTGGCTACGCACACCATACTGTGTTAGAATTCTAAAGGTGCCAATAGATTCAAAAAGGTTGGGGACTTCTGATTTAGATAAATAGGACTGCTGTTTATTCAGGGTCACATTAGCCTAGATGGTTATAGATGTACAGGAACTTTTGAACATCCATGCTAGGGCAGTAACAATTTTACTAGATGAAGTGCCAAGCATCAATTCAAGCAGCCAAAAGCAAACTTTCTAAACAATAAACATTTGTGATTATATAACTCTTATAAATCTTAATGATTTACTATCATTCTGATCCAGAAAGGAGATCTGTGCTTGGAAGCAGCTCTACTCATGGATTCTCTTGCTGGATTGAGAACTATGCATATAGATTTGTTGTGCATCTGGATTCAGATGCTTCTCACCTGCAGTGATCTTAAGTACTTGCCCCATCTGTCAGTCCAGATGGGAATATGCATCCCCCTGCACAGGGTCACTAGTTATGTGCTATACCTTGCTGTCTTTGACTAGACCTGGATTGGGCCTATGGGTTTAAAAATGTATCTAGTTAAACAACATTTATTTTAATATGATTTTTTTGAATTTTTATATTGCCTTCTCCTAATAGCACACCATAATTAATGTCTTAGACACTTTACCTCATTAAGATATGAGATGCTATGATTTGCAATTTGTTTGTGTATAGTTAACTGCTTGGACCAGCATGCACATCAGTCTCCGGACAGAGTGGCTTTGATCTGGGAAAAAGATGAGCCTGGCACTGAAGAGAAAATTACTTACAGGTATGGCATTGTGCTCTCACTTTATTTCAGAAAGCATCTTGTAAAACAACTGATCATGTTTAATGCCAGCTAGAAGAGCTGGTTCACTCTTTGTATAAAATCTTTCACTTTTCTTGATAATGAGCAGAGCAGAGAACATACTCAATACAGAAATAGGGGCAAGTGCAGCAAATATTTTAGCAGTGTAGTTCCCAAAATGATACATCAGGAGTTCTCTATGGAATGATAGGATGTTTTGGGGATAGTTTTTGGTATGATTGCCCCAGGCAGTCTCTTTGCTTGTCTGAGAGCTGATTCACAGGTTATAAAGTCCTTTGTCTCCCTTGGTCCTTGATCAAAGATGTTCTGGGAGTTCTGTGCTTAGAACTTAATTCCCTGGTGCGTAAATATTAAACATGAATTGTTCAACAATGTAGAACATGGTATTACATTAGTAGAAATACAGTGCATTTTCCTGGACCATTCTGTTGCCATGTAGCCCTTTTTCCTTTATAAAAATGCCCTTCTGAATGATTCTGCTGTACATAGTTTGCAAAATGCCAGGAGTGTGGGAGTCTTCCTGACCTCCTCGGGCAAGCTGTTCCACAGGGTCACTCCAGAGAAGGCACACGTACGGGCAGCTGTTCATCTTGTCCATCTGCAGGACAGCACCTGCAGAAGACCGTGCTTAGATGAGCGAAATCGTCATGACCAGACATAAGTGGAGAAGTTGTTTTGCAGACATGACAGTCCAAGGCCATGAAGCATTTTGTATATGATAGCCAATACTTTGAATTGGTAACTGATGGACAGCCAATGGAGTGATTGTAGAGTGGATGTAATATGCATGCCCTGCTCAGCTCCTGATGATAACCAAGCTATCAAGGTTTTTAAATACTGTTGTTACCTGCTTTGAAATGCCTGGGGAAAAGGTGAACATATAAATATTTTAAATAGATAGAGATGGTGAAGTTAAATCTAAAATGCTGGTCTAAAGCTTGGTTTTTTTACCCCTCAATTGGCTCCCTTTCTGGGGAGATGGGAAAGCAGGTTGCCACGTAAGGGTCATACTGTGAGCTATGCTAGTTTTGTCAGATGCTCCTTTTTTTTAGACATTTGATTAAAAGGGCTTCTTGATTGCTGTTATCTGATGGCTGGGTATTGTCTTGGAGATCTATTAAATATTCTGAGATGTTTGCTGATGTCTCACAAGTGCTGACTCCTGATCTCATGGAGTCACAAGACAAGATCATAGATTGTACAGTTTGTTATGGGGTTCAGATTGCCCCTCTATGCAGTACCATTTTATTAGATTTTGTTTCCTCGTGGATTGCTGACAGGGTCTAGAACTGATCAAGAGAGATTCTCATCTGTAGCTTTGTAGTGCTTCATGGTCCTGGGCTTATTTGAGGGTAATGCATTATTTCATATCCTTCTTGGTGGTTGCTGGGAATCTTGGCTTCTATTGACTTATCCTCTCTGTGATTTGACTTCTCCTACCTGAAAACAACAATATGGGATGTTTGTTAATATTTTAATAGGGGTAAAATGTAACATATTTTGTTTGTAAGGGACAATGGAAAGTATCGCTATAAATAAAACCCCAACCATTATATTTCCACAATCTGCATGTATTCAAATATGATATAGGGTTTCATCCAGAAGGTAGGTTGTGTCCGTTTTACAGAGAAAGCTTGGGATTTAAAACTGTAATCAATGCCTAATAAGCTGGGGCTTAGCCACTATAGGAGTGTGCATTCAGATATACCTGAACCAAAAATCAACCTGAAAAATACCAGTAAGGTATTTTTCGGGTAGATTTTGGCTTCCCAAATGTATCCGGGTTTTCTCAGGAAAATGGTAAAAAAAATCTCCCTCCCCCAAAAATCCTGGTTCTATTTGGGAATTACTGGGTAGATCCAAAACAATGGAGAGGCTCTCTGCTACTTGTGGGGCTTCTACTACTGCGTAAGACAGCCTGAGGATCAGCTGTACGGGTGGGGAACAGACAGTTCCCGCTGGCTTGGGGCTGGCTTCTTATGCAGTCTGGTTTAAACCGGGCTGCAGAAGAAGCCGGTGTCAGGATCTGCTGTGCTACTGGGAGGTTGGAATTTTTGCTGGCTTCTTCTGCAGTCAGACTACAGGAGAAGCCAGCCCTTCCAGGATCTCCTGTGCTGTGTGGAGAAATGTGCACTGCGTGACACAGCAGCTCCTGGAGCTGGCTTCTCCTGCAGCCTGATTTAAATTGGAAGGAAGTACTTCTTCACCCAAAGAGTGATTAACATGTGGAATTCACTGTCACAGGAGGTGGCGGCGGCCAAAAGCGTGTACAGCTTCAAGAGAGAATTGGATAAACATATGGAGCAGAGGTCCATCAGTGGCTATTAGCCACAAGGTATAAATGGGAATTCTCAGTCTGGGGCAAGTGATATACTGTATTCTTGGTGCTTGGGGAGGGCAGTGGGAGGGCTTCTAGTGTCCTGGCCCCACTGCTGGACCTCCTGAGGGCACCTGGTGTTTTTGGCCACTGGTGTGACAGTGTTGGACTGGATGGGCCATTGGCCTGATCCAACATTGTCTTCTCTTATGTTCTTAGAAGCGAACCCAGCCAGGATTGGCTATGCCTGGGGGGAACAGATTGTTCCCCACCGGCTCAGCTTTGTGTTGGCTTCTCCTGTAGTCCAGTTTAAGACCAGGCAATATGAAGTATAAAAACTGGGGAGAAGGAGGGACCTGTGCAGATATATTAGGTACCAGATTGTTTTCAAGAAATAGGGATATAGATGTGTGTGTGTGTGTGTTTACTTCACAAGATAGTGTTGAACAAGTGTTACAAACCATATGAAAGCACTTATTCAGATTGCATGGAGCTGGCCACTGGGCAGGGCAGGGCAGGGCCCAGTTCTGTGGCCGGGAACCCATAAGGATTTGTGAAGACCACGTCACTTTCCCCGTGTCCCCCCCCCCCCCCACTATTTCCTCTTTTCCTTCTCCTGGCACTTTCCCATGCTTCCTTTTTCCCTACCCACCCTCGAACCCACCCACCCACCCACCCTCCTTTTATATCCCCCCATCTTCGGTTATATTAATTTCTTAATGCCACAGATATAGCTTTTTTCATTTTGGGTTTTAACCCCCCTCAATGTTTTTTTTTTTTTAAAAATTCAGATTTTTCTGCAGCCTGGGGCTTTTTTGACTTTGTAAAAAGATGTCTTACTTGTTCATGGCTCTGATCTCCACATTTAAATATCCACAGATGGGGCCATGTTGAAAATTAGATATACTGAAACATGAAGAAAAAAATCAGATGTGTATTCTATATTATCACAGAATTGCACAAATAAACTTTTCAGGTTGTATAGAAGTTAGCTTCATGTGTTATAAAATGTGAAATAATTGACTTCTGTTCTGTAGATCATAAAATACATAGTGGCCTGTATCCAGTCACAGTTCAGAGACGTTAAGTTTTGTTTAGCAGGGCAGCTGATTCCCACCTCCCACAGCAACCCATTGAGCCTCCCACCATTTGGTTCCTGGAGATCAGTGGACTCTCAGGAACACCTTGGAGGGTGTCTGCATTGGGAGGAGAGAATCAGAGAAAATTGTTGCCCTGTGTCTTTGGAATGTGGTTGGACACAGGCCAATGATAGCTAGATCATAAAAGGTATAATGACACCTGTTCACCTGGGACAACCTTGCAAGTTTGTGCAGGTTCATTGACTGAAACTAGCTGTGCAATTCTGAACAGACTTGTACATTCAAAATCCATTGAAAGCAATGGACTTAGAAGGGTGTAGCTCTGCTTGGCATTGTACTGTAAATCTCCAACTTCAGCATGCCTAATGTCATGTTGGCAACTGGTCAACTTTATATTGAGATATGGCATGTTGATTACATCTGTGGCAGGTAGTTCTTAGTGCAAGGCCATCAAAAAAACTTGTTTGTAGGGATGGGCATAAACTGGCTGACAAACTAAAGTTCATCATGAATTTTGGCTGGTTTGCAGTTTGCGAAACTATGTTTGTGAACTGAAGAACTGTCATAAACTTCCACAAATTTTGATGCAGTTCATGGTGGTTTGCGGTAGTTCATGGTTCATCCAATGTCTCAGCTGTTTGGAATCCCTATTTTCTGCTACCTGCGAAAAGCTGCAGGGAACAGAAAGCGGGTTAAACTTTAAATTGTTCACAAACCGGTTCGGTTGGCAAAACAGCCTATTGGCTTGCAAACCAAAGTCAGCATATTGGCTTGCAAACCAGCATACTGGTTCATGGTTCAGTTTGTGGTTCAACCCCTCTTTACTTATTTGTTCAGTGCCACATGGGAAGCATAACATGAAGATCCTTACCATGTATGCTGTATCCCTGTCACCAGGTTAATTTAGAAAGATGGAGGCTGCATAGGTAGTAAGGAAAATTTTAAATGTTCCCCATGTGTCACCTTGAGTAGGAACATCAGCGTGACTGAGAATTTTCCTGTGAGCTGTACAGAGTAAATGGCTTCTAAACATACTTCTTTTGGCTAGAGTCTGATTCCTGCCTGTTGGCGTCAGAACACATATTTTCTAGGAGTTAAAGCTCTTTGAATATGTTGAAGCCTAGTATTTTAAAGAAGGCTAATTTATTTATTTATTTATTTGCTTTATTCATATCCTACCTTTTTCCCCAATGGGAGCACAGAGCAACTTACATCATTCTCCTCTCCTCCGTTTTATCCTCACAACAACCCTGTAAGGTTGGTTAGGCTGAGAGCACATGACTGTTCCAAGATCACCCAGCAAGCTTCCATGGCATAGTGGGGATATGAACCAGGTTTTCCCAGATCCTAGTCCAACACTTAACCACTACACCCCACTGGCTGTCTTCAGAAGAAACCAAGCTTTGAGAACACTGTGGTCCTTGCTGGCTGGGGAAAGACAACCTAAGTCTCACAAAGTCAGTGTTTTATGTTCCTTTCACTCTCTGGCAACTTCAGTCTTCCTCATTTGCTTTTGTTTGCTTTTTAAAGACTTTTTTTGTTAGCGGTATTAACATACCTGTGCTGTATAGAACCCATTTGTGGATAGGTAGAAGTCCTATCCACAGCACTAAGATATACTGAAGGGAACTGAAGATACATTGTTAATTCCTAGGAAGAGATCAAGTGTCTTCTTATATGCAAGATTGTCTAAAACGGGACAGAAGCATGCAAGCTATTCTTGGATACATTTTTGTAGAAAGGAAGAATATGAATCCCACAAATAAATAAATAAATAAATTTTAATATCTGATTTTATAGCACACTTTTAATAATGTCTGTCATCTAATCAACCCAAGTGTTATAAAAACAAATTGACTACTCTAAAAAGTTCACGCTTAACTGCAGTTATCAGAGACAGCAGTTATCAGAGGCAGTGAGAGAGAACAAGCAGGTGACCAGTAAGATTAAGACAAGTTTGTTGGGGAGGGTGGAAAGAGAGGCAAGGCAAGTCCGCCTTCCTTAACAACAAAGCTAGAGGTAAATAATCAGAACATGTGGTTTTTGATTATTTTATTTGCTATGTCTACACACATATATTTGCATGTTTGAAAAGTAAATAATCCTTACTTCCTACTTGTGTCACCTGAGAAAATATGAGAAGTTGTTCAATATGGAGGGAGTTGTTCCTTACAAAATGTCCTGTTCAGTGAATATAGGAGACACTTGTGGTGATTTGTTGCAAGGCATCATCAAAATACATAGGTAAACACTTAGGCCTTTCTCTTCCTTTCATCCAGTCCCAGACATGCAGGCTGTGTTTCCAGGCAGCATTTGATTGTAGTCACAGGACTTGGTGTAAGTGATCCAGTGGCCACTGAAGTGATAAGGGTTGGTGATGTCTGAGGTGTCGATGGTTAGCAAGTCTGGTGGTATTTCAGTCATGTGATACAGTATTCCCTGTTTGTTGAGGTTTGTAACTGTGCTTCTGGGCATTTAGGTAGCAGCAGCAGCAGCTGGGGCTATATTTCCTGTACGCGTGCAGTGCATTGGAGCTGAAACAGATGTGATTCTGGATGTTCTGCAAATAGAGTGTTCTCCCCCCCCCCCCCCCCCGGCCTCTCTCCCTTTTCCTGTGCAGCCCACCCTGTCTTTTTCTCTGTGATTGAGGAGATGTTGAATGGGAAAGGTATGCAGAAAAGGCAGCCAAAGGCTATTACAGTGTTTAGAGAACTACTTTTCAGGCACAAAACCCTTGTGCTGAAAGCTGACATTAGCAACTCAAGTTCTTAAAAGTGTAGCAGAGCAAAGTGTTTTGCCTTATGAGGCACTAAAATGTTAAAAAGCTAGCATCTGTTCCCAATGTTAAATGACAATAACCTCATCTGGCAACCAGTCAGAAGGGAGAAAAACCAGTAATGCCAATGGAGAAATGTCCAGTTGACAACCCACCTGTTTTTGAACCTTTACTTGGGCTTAGTTCTTGCAAACAGTGGATGAAGTGGTTAACCTAAGTCTACAGGGGGTAGGGCAGGGCAGAACCAGACTCTAGCCATGCCCCCTAAAGACAGGGGAGATATGCTTTCCATGGAAAATGGGCCTTTTAAAGCAACTCACAACTAATCAGTGACACTAGGCACCTTAGGAATCCCTCATCAGCTAACCACTTGTTTGGCAGTGGTCTGTTGGAAAGCAGAGGGAACTGGGTAACGTCCAGGAAGCAGGTACTGTCTTCATAAGGGGGGAAAAGAAGACTGAGGAGGCTTTGGCTTCAGACTCTGCAGTAGAAGAGTCAGGGAAGAGGAAAAGCCAGAATTCCTTCTCTTATTCCTTTTTCATCAGAGGCCCAAGGTGCATGGAACGGAGGTTTATTAGTTTCCAGTTTGGGATTGAAGTCCTTCTGGAATTTCAGTTGATTTTCAGACTACAGATATCCGTTTCATTGAAGGAAATGGCAGCTGCCTAGGGCTGACTGTATGGCAACACATCTCCAGTGAGCTCTTTAGCATTGCCAGCTGAGCACTGGCAACTGGCAGGAGACTGAGGGGTGGGGGACAACAAAATAGGTGTTGCTCCAATGATCACTTCCTATGTATACTGCAGCAGGGTGATGCTTTAGGATTCACTCCAAATTATGTGGGTTTGCTAAAAAGTTGAATAATTGACTGCTTCACAGAGCTGTTTTAACTTATCACAGTTAAGTAAATACAAACTCTGTACACATAAAGCAGGCTCCAGATTTTGAATCTAAGCAAGAAAGCAGGCTTCCAGCAAAGTATTCTTTTATATATTTGGACTGAGCCAGTGTCTCTAATGCTTGGAATGTTGGTAAAACCAAATACATCAGGGGTCCCCAACCTTTTCACACCTGTGGACACCACTGGAATTCTTACACAAAGTGGTGGTTGCAACTACAAAATGGCTGCTGCAGGATGTGGAGCCAGCTCAGAATGTCAGAGAGCAAGGTTATGCATCAGTCTAATATTAACTCTTTAGCATTTCAGGCACAAGCCCGATTTAACAGGATGCCTTTTAACATGAATATATACAGTAAAGAATCCTTGTGCTGTGGTGGCAGCTGTTGCTGAAGCAGCTTTTTGCAAATCTGCAGAACCAACCAGATTTCCAGTGGCCATTCAGAAGCCCTGCTGGACAAAAGCCCTACCTGGCCCTGCCCACTTTCCAGAAACACTGGGTGAGCACCAGGAAACCCATTGGCAGGTACCATGGCACCCATAGGGGACCCTGCGATGATCCCATTATATCAAAATACGGTAGGTTTCCATAGTGCAGAGATGCTGATTTCTGATACCTGCATAGTTGAGAGTTGTTGTGTCAATTTATGTATGACTCAACAGAAATTTAATTAAATTTTAGACAATATCCTAAATTATTTGCTTTTACAATACAGTGTGTATTGTTGATATTTTTAGACCTAACATACGTCACTCTTTATAGCCCTATCTCAGTATTAATAGAGGGAGATTGACATAGAGCAGAGATAAATATTGCACAGGTGTGAACTACAATAGACAGCTGGGCTAGCAATTATATATATTTTTCTTTATAGGTCTAAGTTTTTTTCACTGAAACACTGTTTAACAAAGTGAAACACAAACACCTTATGTTTCAGGGAGCTTCTGGATATGACCTGCCGTCTTGCTAATATCTTGAAGAAAAATGGTATAAAGAAAGGGGACCGAGTTGCTGTCTACATGTCTGCGTCTCCACTGGCAGTGGCTGCTATGTTGGCTTGTGCAAGAATTGGTGCTGTTCACATGGTAGTTTTTGCTGGCTTCAGTGGCGAATCGTTAGCAGGAAGGATCAAAGACTGTAAGTAATTTTCACAATTCTGAGAAGGGTCATCAGCACTTCTAGTATGACTTCTTTCCAGTACAGCAAATAAACCTTCTTCACAGAAAGTTACTGATGCACCTATAGTATATTTTCTTAGGGGCATATGCCACACACCAACAGCTCTGTGTGCTGCGTGCATTTCTGTTAAGTATGTGGACTGTTCATTGGGAGTCGTGCCTCCCAGCTCACCTGGAAGGCAGAGGGTTGTAGCAGGCTTGGCAGGGGTCATGAATCCATCCCCAGAAAAGCAGCACACTAGGCACAAATGCAGCTCCAAGCAGTGCTTTATTGTTGCTTAGGGGCTGTGGTTACATTCACCCAGCCTCTGCTATGAGATGACAATCCACTCTTCCTCCGCCTGCCACCCTCATGAGTTCAGTATTATGGCTTTTAAGGCTTGCTCCAATAGTTGGCCCTTCCCCCAGTGCCTTGTTCCCACTCACCTTCCAACCTAGGAAGTCCCTCTCATGCCAAAGGGCACGCCTTCTCTACCCAGGGTTGCTGACACTATGATCCAGCCATGCCCTACTGAATGCATGTTAGGCCAGACCCTCCTGACAGGGATCTCCCATGCAGTGTTCCCTCTAAGCTGAGCTAGTGTGAGCTAGCTCAGTTTTTTAGCCTCCAGCTCACACATTTTTGTCTTAGCTCAGGAGGGATGGCTCCAGAGCAAACTAATTTATGCAGTAGCCAAGTCGCTCACTCACAACTTTAATGCCAATAGCTCACGAAGGTGAATTTTTGCTCACAAGACTCCACAGCTTAGAGGGAGCACTGCTCCCATGCCAGTGACCCTGAGCTGCACCACTCGAGGTTGATGCTGGGGGCCTAGCCTGGCCACTGCCCCTGCAGTCCTAGGTTCACTGGTCCTCCTGTTGCACTGTTCTTCAACATAGACAAAAATTTGTTAGCCTCAGTGTATACTGGAGATCTACAAAGCTACAAGTCATGTTAATGGGCTGTGATCCGTTGAATCCTGTTCATAATTTTTCCTCACCAGTACAGTTGTCTGGTCTTTCCTCACGCAGTATAGTCCTATTTCTGAAATACAGTGCATATATCTCTTTTCATGTGATGATATTTGCATTCTTATGCACAGCCAGGGAGTTTTAATTATGCAGGAGAATTAATGGATTAATATTACTCACATAATAATTTCAGTGTCATGATGGGTTCCATATGAATTGGTGGAATTTTGGATGCATGGAAGTGGAAGAGTCAGCAATAGAGATGCTCTGAGTTTTGCAGTAAACCTGTTCAGCAGCTCTGTGTTCAACACAATCAGACCGTGAGCCAATCAAGGATATGGGGCTTGCCTTGAGCAACCTCAACAACTGTTGAACAGTTCTGCAGCTGCCTGTTGGTCAGAAGCTAACTCACAGTTGATCAGAGGATCACCTAGGAGTTGGGATCTGATATCCCAGCATTTCCCTGTATCCTAGCCTTGTTGTACTGGGACACAGCAAATCTTGGGGTGGTGGGGCTGAGAAGCTGCTTACAGCTTCCCCCCCCCCCCCAACCGCTTATCTCTTTTGCCCAAGCCGACAGTTTGGTGCAGGAAGAAGGGAAATCAGCTGGGCTTCTGGTCACTTGCCCTCCCCAAAAGTTGATGCAGCTAAGCAAATCTAGAACACAGCAAAGTTTTCAGAGTTTTCTATTTTTCATAATAAAGCAGGAAGGTCTGGTGCATATATTTATTTACACAGATAAATAGCTAGCTAGAAAGGCCTGATGTACAGATGGCTTAGAGAAAGTCAAATGTATAAATAAATACAGCCCAGTATTTGACATAGATTTTGGCAGTTGTAGAATGTGACATAGTATTGCTAATTACATTATGAAGAGAGAAACAATATTCTAATACCACATATGATCTCCATTTCTAGCTGAATGCAAAGCAGTTATCACCTATAACCAGGGTCTCAGAGGAGGACGGATTATAGAGCTGAAGAAGACTGTGGATGAAGCTGTAAAGAACTGTCCAAGTGTCAAGTGTGTCTTTGTGGCTCAGAGAACAACCAATAAAATCCACTTGGGGAGTCATGATATCCCCCTTGAAGAAGTACGTTGATGTTCAGTGTTCCTCTTTTAACCAGGTACTCCTATAGGGCATGACACTTTTATCTCAGTAAGTTTAAAGTATGATAGATGAGCTGAAACCTGGAGATGGGTTTTTCAAGTTAGGGCAAGTACAGGGAGAACTTTCTTATCCTCCTAGGTACAAACACAACTAGAAGTGCAGGCAGCATCCCAGAAAGAAGCAGCAACCTTTTCACCAGAATACTTCGATGTTTTGGTGCAGTAACCCAACTTAGCACATTGTGCAGGTGTACTAGTGCCATAGTGGTCATCAGCTTTGTAGCCTGTTGAAGGACCAGCAATCTTATTTATGTACACTACCTGCCCTTTCTCCAGGGAACTCAGAGTGCTTTAGCCTCAGATGACCCTATGAGTTATGCTAGTGTTATGTCCGCTGACCGCCACGGGGCATCAGCAACATATAGCCAGAGCTTGACTCCTTGAGGTAATAGGAGTCAAGGATCCTAGACCACCACTAGCCCTCCAATAAGAACTCTGGCAGGAAATTCAAACCAGCCAATAGGACTCATAGGTGTGTCCTAGGGACTGTATATAGTTTGCCATCTCGGCCGATATTGCATGCTTGTTGTGTACTCAATAAACCAATGCTTATTACTATGTCGTAGTCTGGGCTTTCCATGCAACGAACCCAGTACACAAAAGCTAGGCTGAGGGAGACTTGCTCAAGACAAGTCTGCTTGACAGCTAAACAGATTTAAAACTTAGCTTCCCACATCCAAATCCAATAATTTAGCCAGTTCGTCACAAGTTGTGAACCTGTGCTATATCATCTCCCAAATTAGAGCTGTCTGGTGTGTCTGTAACTCTCCAATATGTCTAAAAAGCAGCTGTGTGAATTTTAAAGTGGCTGGTAGTATAATATTGTTTCAAATTACTATTTTGGTTTGATTTTTTAAAAACAAACTTTCTTCCTCCTGTCTTGGTGCCACTGGTGCCATCTAGCAAAGACTGCAAAATGCAGCTAATAAATCTTGCTTGTTTTCATTGATTTCTCCTTCTAGAGCTGTTGAAGGATTCATATCCCTGTTTGTGTCTCTTAGGCATTTATGTAAAATAGATTTATATTTTACCGAATTGTTCTTCTATATCTCAGGAAACTGACAAACCACAAGACACAGCCACTCCACATAACCTTTAAATGCATGGTAGGTCACTTGTTCTCTGTACTGCCTGGCTTCCTGGATTCCCATATGTTCACAACAACATGGCCCTAATGAGCATACTGTGAGGCAGCGCACTACTAGAAACAAGCAAAAGTGAGTGAGCAATGGCAGTATTTGCTGATGGTGGAGTACAGCTGGTGAATATACTTTTGGTGAATATACTTGAAACTGGACAACCAGTTTGGACAGAAAGAAAAGGTGCCCCCAGATCCCTTTACAAGATTTGGGGGTCCATGCTGTCTCCATGACATGTAGTTCTGCACCTGGACTACTCAGCCTAGGCCTTCATGTGCCATCCTGTGAGGACTGAGGGAGGGAAGTCAGCTGGTCTCATATGTAGCATTTTGCACAAGAACTGCTGTATTTCTTCCTAAAACTATTTTTTGATCCCATTCTTCAATAAGAATGAAATAAAATTGTGTTTGCAGGTGAAATGAACAAAAGGAGCACTAGTTATGGATTTCTGGATTCTCCTTAAAATGACATTATATTATAAATCAGCAGTGTGTGAGCATGTTTGTGTGTGGGGAGAGTAGGGATTCTACATTGTCATGTAGCAGCCCATGCTTCTCTAATCAGACCTTTGTGTGACTCACAGAACTTTTTGATTTTTTTAAATATTCCAACAATAATTCCAACACTTTATAGTGCAATACTAAGCAGAGTTACATCCTTCTAAACCCATTGACTTCAGTTGATTTAGAAGGATGTAACTGCCTAGGATTGCACTACTAGCCTCTTATAATTCTGAGATGAAGAATAATTTATTACTATTTTTAAATTTATTATCTAGTTCCTTTTAACTTCTTTTCTAGCACTTTGTGGTACCTTACATTTAACTGTATTCACCACAGGGTAAACTTTTACATTTTAAAATACGGCTTTGATCCGTCTAGGAAAGCCCACGTCTTGTCACTATGCAATTTTGTTCTTGTGGAGATTTTAGATGAGCTTACAGGTATGTGCCTTGTTTCTAGTTTTGTATTCTAGGTTTCTGAGAGAAAAAGATAAGAAGCAAGCATAACACAGCATGGGAGAACTGTGTTTGCACACCAGCATTGTAGACTGCATTATGCAGACTTCATGGCTTGTGGTCAAACTAGATACTACATTTTACACTGGTTGGGATATGGGTGCCCGTCCTGACTTGCTGCCACACAGAAAAACAGGGTATCTTACCTTAACAGTGCTCCAGTGCTCCATGCTCAGAAGCAAACAGTCCTTCCCCACAATGCTGTTTCTGCTGGTGAAAATTTCTTCAGGAGGGAAGCCTAAAGCCCCCCCTCACTGTGCTCCAAAGGTGAATGGAGTACTGTGGAGGCAAGATACCATAATCTTTTGTGTGACAGCAACGGACACCCACGTTCTGACCCACATAAGATGTAATGTTTAGTTTGAATGTAAAGCTTGACCTTCAGGTGGTTAATAAACTGTGGAGGTTGGATGTGCTTTGCACATCTGAATTCCTAATAAACCTCCATGTTAGAAAACTATGAACCATTTTCTTGGTGAGGTAGCACTGGAAAAATGCTTCCTATCAAGTCAGCTGTGAATGTTCCTTTATCTGTTGTGAATAAAAAAATGCCTGTTATCTATAGGGCCATGGAAACATTTGTAATACCTCACAGCAAATATGGCTATGGAGACAGCAAACTGAATGTGTTCTGAACAGAAGCATACATTTATAGATGTTAACACCTGTGTCTCACTTAAATCAAAAGGAGAACAGATGGTGTCTGTTTTTCAGAGCCTGCAGTTTGTTTTGCCTTCATAATTTACTTGGTCTCGTTCTTTTGCATAAATTAAAGCAAATTGAGTATTATCCTAGGCTTCGGTTGAAAACCTTTATGGGACACTTATTATTTATTTATATTGTTTATTTATTTATTTATTAACTTTCTAGGCCGCCTTCCCCTTGCAAGCAGGGCTCAGGGTGGCTTACAACAGATATGCAATAAATATATAAGTTGAATTTTTTTTTAACCAACAAAAGCAACAGTCCTTAGTAAAATGTTTAGTTCCAAGATGGCTAGCAGTCAGAATTCCTGGTTTAACAGATCTCAGACCTCTCAGAAGAAACTTGTAAAAGATGGGAGTGGGGGACATAAAGGTTAAGATGAGTATGAGGTTGCCAGATCACATAATTGTGCCATTGCTGTTCTCAACCGAATGCCTGGTGGAACATCTCTGCCTTACAAGCCCTGCAGGGCATGGATGTTCTCCAGCAGAGAGTTCCACCAGGTAGGGGCCAGGGCTAAAAAAGCCCTGGCCCTGGCTGAGGACAGCTGGACCTCTCTCAGGCCAGGGATCATCAGGAGGTTCTTGCTTCCTGAGCGTAACGCTCTTCTCGGGGCATATTGAGAGAGGTGGTCCCGAAGGTATGAGGGTCCCTGACCACTAAGGGTCTTAAGGGTCAAAAACAACATCTTGAACTTGATCTGGTGTTCCACTGGGAGCCAGTGCAGCTCGTGCAGCACAGGTTGAATATGTGCCATCTGAGGCTTGGTCCCATCCCCCTCCAACAGCAGTGCAGCTGATCAAGTCCCAGTAAACCATAGGCATATTTGGGACCAGGCCCAACACTTGTAGCAATTTCCATCCAGCAGGTTTATGGCTCTTGGATAGAAACTGCCAACATGACTGAGCCAGCTCGTGACAGCAGCAGTGATACCTGTAGCACAGCCTGTGCCGTGCCTGGGTTAGCTGGGTCTGTGGAAACTGGGAGTTGCCAACAGAGTAGCACAGCATAGTAGGTTTGTTTTTACCACTATATTGGCACCATAAATGAAACTGTAACTCTGATCAAGATATTGCTTTAATTCTGAGGCAGTTACAAATGGAAAAAAAGTACTTTTTATATTCCTTTTTTTTCTTTTTAGGAGATGGCTAAGGAGTCTTCAGTTTGCCCACCTGAAATCATGGACAGTGAAGACATGCTTTTTATGCTTTATACCTCAGGGAGCACAGGGAAACCTAAAGGGATTGTTCACACCCAGGCGGGCTACCTGCTTTATGCTGCCTTAACACACAAGGTACCTGAGTAATCATATCTGCAAGGAAAGAACAATGGGTGTAGTTGTAGGGGGGAAACAGTAAAAAGTGTTGTATTAGTCATTTTGGAAGTTCTCATGAAAGATGGAAAAAGTTCTTTGACTCTTACGCACAAGGCTTAAAATCACACCTACGTCAGCACCAGGTTTAAGCTCCACAGAAGCCCAAGCCAAAACTCTCACAATGGTGTTTTATGATTGAAAACTATTATAAAATGCAAGAGCATCCTTATTTTGCTTTGTTCTTGTCCTGTTCTGAAAGGCAGCTGAGATTCTAGCATGACCTGTGCCTTGGAAGAGAACCAGAGAGGCAGGGAGGGAGGGGGAGAGGGGGATGAAGGACGTTGAAAAGTACTGGAGTAGGGAGGCCGGTTGTAGTGAAATCAGCATTGTGGTTTATTGCGGGTCAAGATGGAACATGAGGGAGAGGGATTGGGGAGCCTGCTTATATGTACAGGTAAACCGCACCCTGACCTCGCCCCCCCCATGGGGGATTGGGTAAACAGGGATTAGCTTCCCACCAGCGGCTATCATAGGACCATTTAAATATCCTAAGCCTCTGACAGGGGGACAATCAGGATCCTAGGGTCTATTGTTCTCTGGGGACTGAAGCTCAGCTGGTATCACTTACTATTACAGGCGAACGTGCCCAGACATGTTACAGTGTCCATAGCCAATACATAACAGACGTACAAATTAGATGTGTTCTAAACTTTTTTTAGTGTGTTTGACTTTGGGTAAGATTGAGGGGACAGAGTCTACCCCTCCAAGTCACCACACCGTCTAAAACTGATTGCTATTTAAGAGGTAGTCATTAGCTATAATCGCTTGCTATAATTACTTAGCTTGCCTGAATTTCTTTTATGCATCACATATAAAGGGGGGAATAATTGAGATGTATATGCTTTGGTATATGTTATGTGATGACCTGATAAGACCCCAGCGATTTGAAGCCTTCACCAGGTTGTTGATCAGGTCCCCAGTACTTCACAGGATTACTGAGGGATTTGGCCTGAGAGCTTCCTGTTGATGCTGATGGAGGACTGCCTCAGACTCCCCCACAGTCTTCCTTATCATCCTGGTGAGGCATTCTTAGGGTTGACAATTCTGTGTTAGGAAATTCCTGGAGATTTTGGGAGTGGAGGCTGGGGAGGGCATGGTTTAGGGAGGGACCTCAACAGGGGGTTCATAGAGCCCACCCTCCGAAGCTGCCTTTCCCCCAAGAGAACTGATTGCTGTAGTTTGAAGAGTATCTCCAGGCCCTACCTGGAGATGGCACCTGTAGTCCTTTTCCCCATCCCCTCACATAGATGCAGCTCAAGATCTTCTAGCCTCTTCCTTGGCAATTTGTGCTTTTTCTCAATCTTTTAAATAATGACTCCGCCTTGCCTGCAGCCTCTCACTCACCCTGCTCTTCAAAGTCCTCCACTAATAGCTTTGTTTACTTCTTCCTCCTCCTGAAGATCATCTGCCTCCCAACTGCCTTCCAGCTGCTTCTCTGGTGCTTTATGGATTGGCAACCTTCAGGTGGGGCTTGGAGATCTGCTGGAATTACAGCTCCAGACTATAGAGATCAGTTTCCCTGGAGAAAATGACTGCTTTTGAGGGTGGACTCTGTGGCATTCTACCAGGCTGAGGTCCCTCCTCAAACCCCACCCTCCCAAGGCTGCACCCCCAAATCTCCAGGAATTTCCTAAACCAGGGCCTACAACCCTAGAAGCCTCTCTTCTGCCTCTATTACCTGTCTCTTCTACAGCTCTCAGGAAAGTTCTATCCAATCCACTGCTGACTCTTGGTCCAACTTTATTCTGATTGAATCCCTCCTATTTTGAAAACTTGTTATGATGGTTTGAAAACTCTCCTTAGTGGCCTTTTAACCTCACCATAGCAACAGCCACTTGCTTCACCAACTGAAAATACATTGTACCACTTTGAAACCCTCCTGCTATCCCCTTACAGCACGTCTGTACATAAGTGAAAAAAAGAAAACAAGAACATATATTCTGAAATTATTACAAATAGTGTTCATTCTCCTTGTTAGAAAATCTGTTTCTCCACATGCTAGAACTCCTGTAGTGGGCAGGAGCTGGAATGCACACCTTTTGTCAGTCCTACAGCAAAATGTTTACAACTGCAAACTCATCAGCTGTATATTTGTGGGGAGGAATAGTGTTTTGTAACTTTCTTCCCAATTAATACCTTTCTGCTTAGGAACAACTAGATTTGAGACCAGTAGCACCTTAGAGAGCAACCAGATTTCCAGGGTATGAGCTTCCAAGAGTCCAAGCTCCGTTCGTCATATGGTATCCGCTTATACCTGTTGCTCTCTAAGGTGCTACTGGACTCAAATCTAGCTGTTCTACTGCAGACCAACATGACTTTCCCTCTGGAGCGATCTTTCTGCTTAGATTTCCCCCTTCTTCTGTGCTTGGTGTGCATGGTGGCAGAAGATAGGTAATTTAGCTACTAAACGTTTTCTTTTATTCTTGTCCTGGTGGCCTTAGTGTCCTTCTGAGCTAGAGTAAAACTACCCTAATAGTTCAGGACCACTGACCTGGATAGCCCAGGCTAGCTTGATCTTGTCAGGTCTAGGGAAGTAAGCACAGTCAGCTCTGGTTAGTACTTGGATGGGAGACCACCAAGGAAGTCTAGGGTTGCTACTCAGAGGCAGGGACCTACATATCTACAGGACCGCCTCTCCTGCTGTGTCCCTTGAAGAGCCTTATGCTCATCTGAACAGCAGCTGCTGGTGGTCCTGGCCCTAAGGACATCTTTTTAGCTTCAACTAGAGATGTTGATGCAAATATGCCAGTCTCACACACACAAAAATCAGCTTAATTAGACAGGTGTAAGAAAAGTGAAGTAATTTGTGTGGTTGGCTGCATACATTCGTATGAGTCAGACCTTTGGTTTGTCAAGGTCAGTCTTGTCTCCAGGGTCTTTCTGCTACCTAATCCTTTTAAGTAGAGATGCTGGGACTTATACCTGGCACATTGTGCATGCAAAGCAGATGCTGTGACACTGATCATCTACCACTGAACTGTGTCTCCGATATGAGTTTATTGCTACATTGGAGGGAAAAGCAGTTATTGAAATTACAGTAGTTTGGAGCAGTAGTAACTGCTAGCAGAAACCCTGTAATTTGTCTATGCTTAGTTAATTGCATAAAAATTCCCAACCATGAATTTGTGGATTGGAGAAATTAAGTGACTGAAATCTATGGCTGTTCCATTTTCTCACCACATGGGGGTGTAATATGTAACTGTCCATTGGAAAAAGTCAGAAACATCTGTCGAAAATGAATTCGTAAACTTATTCTTATTGCCTTTCTGTTCACCTTTGCAGCATGTATTTGACTACAAGCAAGATGATGTTTTTGGCTGTGTGGCTGATATTGGCTGGATCACAGGACACAGCTATGTTGTATATGGGCCCCTCTGCAATGGAGGCACCACGGTTCTGTTTGAAAGCACACCAATTTATCCTGATCCAGGTGACTTCAGAAGAACTGCAGATATAATATGTAGCAATACTATTGGGTAAAAAAAGACTGCATGACTGCTGTAACTGGAGTGAATATTCAGAAAGGGAGCTTGCGTGTTGTAACTTACAAATCCTCACTGTAGTTGTGATTGCTGTATGCAGAATTTACAAACACACTATCAAACCTTGCTTTTGTTAACTAACGCTTACAAAAGCAAAATCTTTCAGTACCTGGTATATTACTTTGCAATAGTTACTGAACTAGCAGTTGACAGTGTGAATCTTAGCATGTTCTGTACGACAGGGAATTCTGTCAATACAGTTTGTCTGAGATATATTGCTCTATGTGTGGCTCTTCAGTACACATTCTCCATTATGGCCCGCACCATATGGAATGTATCCAGTAATGGATTTACTGCTTGGTCTTGTTCCACCACCAAGTGTTTAGTGATGAGGTGTACCCAACTGCTGCTTCAGCTCAACAACCCAAAGTGAGATGATCAGCTAGCATGGCAAGCAGAGAAAGTGTGTCAGGGTTTGGGCTTGGGGTTGCAGCTTGGTTTCAGTCAGTTCTGTTGTATATGAGCTAAATGTTGTCAGTGTTGAATTAAACTGTCAAATTGAAACCCTTTCTGATTGATGTGGATATCTGAATTTCATTATTCATCAGCATAGATTTATTTGTTTGGTCCTTCTGAAAGCCTGAAAAGTTTCAAATGCACTGACCGATGGATGTCTACTATTTCCTCTGGCCCTATCTGTTATGCCTTTTGCCCATAAAAGCAAGTGTTTTGGTGTCAGTTTTTATAATGGATACCTTTGAATAGTCCATCAGCATTATAGAACAATATTCATATTGTGCCATGAAATATTCTTGCAGTTCTAAAGAGTTCATGTCACAGACAAATGTAAGATTGCTGTTTGGATCTTTGCAGGTCGCTATTGGGAAACTGTACAGAGGTTAAAAATTAATCAGTTTTATTGTGCCCCCACCGCATTGCGATTGCTACTGAAGTATGGAGATGAATTTGTGAAGAAGTATGACCGATCTTCTTTAATTACCCTTGGATCAGGTGAGGATAGGAAGTGTAAGCTTACTACCCCCGTTCAAAGTCAGCAACATGAGTTTTGTTGATTTCTTTGAAAACAGAATTTCTGAAGGGTCGTCTAAATTTTTGTTTAAGTGGCTGAAAAAAAATTGTCATGTCATGGACAAAGACAGGTGAGTTTTTGCATGGAAATACCTGAGATTATGCAGTGTGCAATACGTGTAGTGAAAAGGATCATATGAGTCATATAACCCAGTGTTAGAACCAGGCTGTGGCTTCGGGTGAACTCATGTGGAATCTTTTAAGGAATGAATGATGCAGTATCTGGAATCTGAATCTGGAGTGCAGCAGCTGAGAGAGTCTGATATCTATTAACTAGACAAGAATTTTAATAAATAATATAAATACATAAATAACTAGCCAAGGCCTAAGCAGCTGCCTGCCATACCCAGTAGTCAGTAGGCATCTATCTGAAAAGGTGGGTTGCTTCTTTTGTAAAGATCTGAAGAGAGCTCTAATTGTTGATTTTTCTTCCTAGTCCTGCACTACTGAAGGAATTAAGGCTCTGGGAAAGGAACTTGGGAAATTCTGCTGCTGAAGTTCTTTTTTAATAGTATCCTCATAAGGTTCCTGTCCATGCTTTCCTTGAAAGAGTATTTCAAGATTCGCAGTCTTGACAAGCTGCTCATGTTGTTGAACACAACTTCCCTAGTGTTTTATTTAAATATATCCTCCTTTTATTTTGTCCTGCATTTCACATAATATTTTTAGTGGTCAGACAGGACAACTCTCATAACAGTTGTCTCTTCCCCACCCACCTCACCCCCACCTCAATCCTATGCATGTTTACTCAAAAGTAATTCCCCAGTGCTCATGAGGCTTACTCCCAAATAGCACCTGGTTCTTATTTGCAGGAGAGTTAAGATTGCCAACCTCCAGGTGAAGCCTGGATATCATATGGAATTACAACCAATTTCCTGGCTACACAGATCAATTCCCAAGGAAACAACGACAGCTTTAGAGGGTGGACTCTGTGGTGTTATACTGTGCTGAGGTCTCTCCCCAGGCTCCACCCCCAAATTTTCAGAAATTTGTCAACCCAGAGTTGGCAACCCTGAGGAAAGTAAAGTGGTAGAATCGACCGCACCATTTCAGCCTGCAGATTCCATCGTTGAATGTTCCTTTGTGTGAAAAATTCCATTGGAATAGAGTGTTAGAACAACAGGGAGAAAGGCTTTATGTCCTTTCTTTGCTTGCTCTGCTGGCTTTGTTTCCAGGGAGCTTTTTTTTTTTTAAACACAGGGGACCCTTGCAAAATAACCTTCGCCTCCAGTGTGAAATGGTGCAGTCCATTCTATCACCTCAGTGTTCTGCCACTTCACTCGCCTGCTCTTCTTTTAGATTAAATAATCCTGCTTTGTATTTACCAAATATAAATATTTTTTGCCAACAATCAGAATTCTTCCTTTACTGTTTTTGGATTTTAGTGGGAGAACCGATAAACCATGAAGCTTGGCAATGGTTCTATGATGTGGTAGGAGATGGACGGTGCTCCCTTGTGGACACTTGGTGGCAAACAGGTAAAAGCATGGCAGCAGGGAACATTCAGAAAAAAATCAAGCAATGTCTTGTACTGTTGCTTCTTGTAGTAACTGCTGGCACCTCAGTCCCAAACACATTGCTGCTAATGAGATCAGACATGTGGTGTTGTTTATTGCCCTGTTGAGGGAAACTAGTGAAAAGAATACACCACTGGTAATTCCTGGGATCAACAGGATTACAATGTTTGTTTAAAATGTATGTGTCTCTGCGGTGTAGATTTCAACAACTTTCAAGCCTGTTTAACTGTCATTCCTCACAACTACATTCCTCAAAACTAAAGGGCTCTGGGTACTGTAGTTCTAAAAGGGGACAGGCCTCTAACAAGATTCGTATCGGCCTCTATGATTGCTATTGTTGGAGTTCTTTAAGAAAGATGTGCCTTTAAGTAACCACCTCATCTAGTTCTCCTTCCTTTATCTATAATATCTAGTACAACATATCTAATTTTGTGATGTCACAACATTCTGCATTTTCTTGCTCCTGTTGTACATCATCAGCTTCCTGCAGTGGGGAAATCTGCCCCTATCAGATGGGCATTTTTGTAACCATGTCAGCAGTTGTCAGCCATGCCTCTACTAGTTTCTGTTTTCCATATAAATTATGCAGATCAGTTTGTTGTGAAATCTGTTTCTATTGAGTACTAATGTGTAGTAAGTTAATAATGTTGGCAACCTTTATTTATTCTATATGCATAGATGGTTGTTCTGACCTCCTCAGCCCTGCATGCAGAGGAGATGGGGAGGGAGCCAAGAGTGTACTTAGTGCCCTGCCTAACTAGCATCCCTGTCCCACAGCCACTGGCTAATCATGCAGCAGAGTCACATGCAACATGCAAAGGATCTGTTTATGTGCTTAAGCTCTTAGGCGTGGGTACAGGGACTGAGCACATGAATTGAAACTGTATGTTGGATTTTACCCCATTATACCACTATGCGAAAGGCTAGTGGTGTTAAAGACAAGGGCAGGCATGCCTGGTAAGTGGGGAGGTAAGTGTACTCCTGCTGACATGGAGCTACCTCATACTGAATCAGACCATTGGTCTATCAAGATCAGTACTGTGTACTCTGACTGGCAGCCACTCTCCAGGGTCTCAGACTGAGGTCTTCCACTTCACCTACTACTTGCTCTTTTTACTTGGAGATGGCTTAGTCCATTTTTCTTTAAATCAACAGATATCAGCAGATGAACAATTAGTAGACTAGAGCCAGGGCTTTCTCTGCCCTGGCTCTGGCCTGGTGGAACTCTCTACCTGGTGACATCCGTGCCCTGAAGGACCTGGCTCAGTTCCACAGGGCGTGTAAAACAGAGACGTTTTGCAGGGCCTGCAGTTGAGGACAGCAACAGCCTGCATTGTGGCTTTCACTGTGGCCTCCTCCATGACTGGTCCCTGATCTGTCCAGGGGAGGGAGCAAACTGTATTTTAAGCCATCAATTAAAGTTTGATTTTATGGTAATTTATAGTCAGTCGTTTGCAAGTAATTTATTTTTGTGTATTTTAACTTGTTGTTCACCACCATGAGCCCTTTGGGTAAGGGTGGCCTATTGTTATTGATGATGATGGGGATAACAACAACAACAACAACTCAGTGTTCCCTTGTCAGAGTAGTTATCCTCACAGAGGTTTGATTCAGCTGAGATAAGCATAGTCAACATTAGAAATGTTGGGGTGTTGTATTTCATGTATCCAGAATTTTTTTGAGTTCTGATTTTTTTTGCAAAGAAATAAAATGTTATGCTGTTATGATTTCTGCAGGTAAAGATAGAAGTTAGTATGGACTAAATATTATACTTTCCCATGACAATTTTTTCCTTATTTTAGAATACACTAGTGGTTTTAATAAATGTGAGAATTTTAAGTATTTAAAACATTATTAACTCCTTAAGTTAAACTTCACCTTTTGTTATATTGAAGATTTTTAACTATAGAACAAAGGTAAACTCACATGCTTTGAAGTTCATATTATTTCCTGATAACTTGTTAGGACATTCACTTCTAGTGTCATTAGCGTGATGGTCTCCTGACATTTTAAATCACCTTGTTTATTTTCCTTTGCTGCTATGCTTTAAAAATCCTCTGCATACCATCTTATCTGTCTTATCGATCTCTTGATCTCTCTGTCTCTCTGTATAATCTATCTATCTCTTTATCTAATCTCTCTCTCTTCTCTCACTTCCTTCTAATACTCAGTGTTTCCATTAAAATTAATGTAATAATAATTAAATGCCATCAAGTCCCAACCACTTTATGGCAATGCCTCAGTGGGTTTTGAATGGCCACAAAGGGAGCAGGATGAAGACCAGGACCTGGGGAAACTTCCCACTACCCCCTTACTCCCGAGTAAAGCGCTAATCAGAGTCAGGGGCAATCTCTCCCTGCTTCATCACAAGCAGGAGCTCCCCTCCAGCAAAAACAGCATCTCCCTGATGCAAATACTCTTGTAAGTTATGGGTTGCAGACCTCTTGACAATCCCAGCCTCCTCCAGTGGCTCAGCAGTCACTCACTGGTGTCTTCCTAGTCCCACATGCCTCCTTCTGCTAGTGAGGTCTCCCACACTGAGGCTGTCCCTGCTGCTACTGCCTCCCCAGGTGTGAAGTGGCAGCACTCCCTGATGAACGGCCACAAACGGGACTCACAGGAGAACCGGAGCCCCAGCTCTTCCTTGGTGGTCTCACATTCCAGTACTTATCGTGGCTGACACTGCATTGCTTCAGGCTGTGACAGCTTGTGACAAGCTAATGCTAAGTCTGGGCTATGTGCTACTATTTCCAGTAACCTAATTTTCATTCCCAACCAAAATTAAGTCTATCATGTATTTGCTCTCATTCATCCTGTGTTGCCTTTTGCCTATTCCTATTGTCTTGTTGTTGTCCTCTGTTGCCTTCACTCATTGTTGAAATTCAGGTGATCCTCTTCATAGATTTTTTTTTCTTTTACAAAATGTGGCCAGTGGGACTGTGATTTAAAAAGGGGAAAGCTGGCAGGAGAGAGAGGTCTTTTAAAAAATAAGACCCTTTCCCTTAATGCCAATATCCTGCTGAAAAGGTGCCCCCAGCCACTTGTCTGCTGTTGAAGAACATCAGCAAGTAAATGTAATGAACTGGTGAAGTTTTATGGTTTTCTCCAGCTACATGTAGTGTGTGTGCAGCTTTATGCAACAGAAAAGTGGCATGAGAAGAAAGGGTTAAAAATCCCCCCATGCCAGTGATTCTCCTTCACATTGTAGCCCCCCACAGCTGAATTTTGTAAAAAAAACCAAGACTATTAAAGAATAGTAGAATGTATACATAATTTGACTTTTTGTCCTTTGATTGTAAGCTGTTTAGGGCAGCGATCTTTTTGTTTTTTGCTTATGTCACCATATAAAGAAGGATTAACTGTGGTGATGTTACTCAGCAAAAACACCAGTGAGCATCTGCAACTTAAAAAACAATGTTATAGTTTCTGAAAACAGTGTGATTTTGATACAATTCATTTTTCTTGAAAACAAAAGCCTGTGAGCCGCCTAGAGCCAGCCTGTGCTGGCTAGGCGGGATACAGGTCGAAATAAATAAATAAATAGTAGTCTCTCTAAAGCTGATTACTCAATGTAAAAAACCCAACAAAACCAAATGTATAAATTCCTGTGAGAGGATTTATTATATTCCTTGGATACATGGGAAAAAAATAATTAATGTAAAGAAATAGTGAGTTGATTTGCCACAATGTTAGCTCAGTTGCACATCTCAATTTAAAAATAGCTCATTAATTGCTCTTTATCCTCTCTGGAATATTGCTCTTTGAAGCAGCAGTATGCCACAAGATAATCAATTTGAACAGGCATAAAGATTAGCAAATCAGGCTTACTGAATCCATTCGGAAGCATTTGGGTGAGTGGATAAGTGAGGGGGAGATTATGAAGGAGTAAGTTAGTATGGTATGTGTACTGCATATGATGGAGAGCTTGTTGTACAAATGGTAAATGTTAGTATATTTGGAAAGTTTACTCAAGCTTTGTTCAATAGTGTGATCTTCAGAACTAGGCATCCCAATAGTCCCTGAGCCCTCAGGGTTAACAGGGTAGTCCTCTTGAATAAATAACTTTGCATTCAAGAATCAAACTTTTTTTTTTTGCAGCTGACTTATGGTGACTCCATAGGATTTTCAAGGCAAGAGATGTTCAGAAGTGGTGTGCCACTGTCTGCCTCTGTGTAGTGTCCCTCCCATCCAAATAAGGACCAGCGTTGACCCTGCTTAGTTTCCAAGATCTGATAAGATTAGGCTAGCCTGGGCTATCCAGGTCGGGGTAAGACTCAAAACTACCACCCAATAATTTAAATATGTTAACAACAATGAGCTGCAGAACATCAGTTCCATACACCATGCCAAGCCTTTTCCAAAATACATCACACAAAAAATGGAGTTAGAATGAAATGCTGCACACTTACAACTTCAGTTCTAAGAGGTCATATATATTATATCTGTAACCCACGCAACCTCCTATAAAGTATGCAGGTCAATTTCCCCAGTTTTGTAGTTGTGGCCCTAAGGTAAGAGACAACTCTTAGACCATTTTTATGTGGTTTAGGTGCTATCTATCTATTATATAAAGAACCCCAGCACCATTTTAAAAATAAAAAGCTTCAGGGGAGAGCAGCTTAGTGCACAGCTCTTTTCCCACTGCCACTTCTTTGCTCCAAATTATATCCGCACACACTTGGATAAAGCCTTTTACTGTTCACAGACTTTTCATATGCCTGGGGAGGGCAGATTTGGAGTAGAGAAACAGCACATGGGGGAAATGTTTGAGCCCAGCCCCCTCCTTCTGGTTTAAAAAACAACATTAGATCTCACTTGACACACCTTTGTGTATAACAGGTACTTAGCCCATCAAGGAGTACACTTCAGTGGTCTGTAATGCAATTGTAAAAACTACATTGGCTAGAATGTTGATTTCCATTGCAAGTACATCTGCTTCAGAAAGCTGACATAGCTTTGCTGATGCTTTTTGAGCAATTTCAAGGCTGTACTTATACAAGAAGCATCTTCTGGGTAAACACCAAATCAACAGTGACTGTTGTTCCAATGTTATTTAAAACAAAGAACTGTACACGCATCTGTACTATGAACATAGGCAATGGTAGTAGTTGTTTCTGAGAAATGGTCTATGAAAGGGCAAACTTTTGTGAACAGTCCTGAGGCTGCAACTCTTTTCCTTGAAATGGGCATGGTTGTTGCTCTTCCTTTGTGGCACCTGTCCAGGTTTTGATATGACCTAAAATAGAAATACAGTATTGGTGTTCACTAGAATGTTATGAAGAAAAATAAGGCAACAAGGAATAGTATTTTAAGATGTTTCACAAAGATATGTAATTAGAGAAAACAACCATTAATTATGAGTTCCTAAATAACTTTCCCATTGCCTTATAAGCTGCTGTTTTATTTCTGTATCTGAATTAGTGTTTAGCTGTAAAAGATCTGATTAAGGCTGAAATCTCTGATCTGATTTAACATTTATCCTGAATAGAAATGAGGAAGGAATGATTAAGAGGCTCGGCCCAGAATTGGAAATAATCGCAGAATGCCCATAATGGGTGGGAAGGTCTAATCCTATATAATAATAGTATTTTAGTCTCATAAACCGCTTTTCAGGCAAACCATTCAAAGTGCTGTGAAAACAGCACAAGGAAGCACATTCCATAATATCCTTCTGTCATTGCTTCTGATCTCACTTGATAATTGCTTGAAATTTGGTTGAACATTTTTTTCCTGGAAGCTTTATGTACAGGGAAACAACTAGAACAAGGGGCTTCCTTGTCTTGTTATGCAAGAATTGTTGCCTACCCTTCAGGTCCTTCAGCAGCACTGCAAGGGAAGGGAATTGCAGTGCTAAGCAGACTTCCGTGCCTAACTCTGCATAAGATGACATTGGCCGATTCCGCACAAGTGCTTTGTTTCCCTTTCCACCCGGGTTTAATTGGTCCGAATCAGTGTGTGCGTTTCCGCATTACAGGAATCTGACCCGGGTTGATGCCGGTTCTTCATTTCCGCATCTGTCCTTGCCTCGAATCTTGAGCCCCCGCCCATCTTCCCCCTCTTTTTTTAAAATGTAGGCGGAGTTTCGTTATGATGTCGTGATGCAACAAAGTCATGATTGGCCAAGGTTTTTCATAATTCCCAGGAAAATACATCATGCACCCGCCCCTTCTTCCCCTTTTTTTTACATAGGCGGAGTTTAACGTGGGCGGACCTCCATGCCGCCATTACTGCATCATGTTATCACTTCTGCCATTTGGAAATGCCCACGAAAAGAAAAAAACCCACCAGGGTTGGAGGGGAAATGGAGGGTGGGAAAGGGATGGGAAATGGAGGGGGAACATGCAACACAACACATGTAACCCCTGCAAAAATTGTGTCCACACCACCACGCCACTCGCAATACATTGGACCCGCAAAAATGTTAACCACACAACGATGGATTAATGTTGTGTCGTGTTGTTGTAATGCAACGGGGGGGGGGGGACAATACAAACAGCTCGCGCTGCGACTCAAAGCCATCAATACATATTTTTATAGTGGCATGACTCAGGGATGACTTTTGTGCAAACAATACAACACAGAAATGTGGAGACATCAACAACAAAAGTACATTTTTAAAAAGACATTTAAATGCCAGTCAATGGTGGATCAATGTTGTGTCATGTTGCTGTAATGCAACAAAGGGGGGAACGAAAAAACCCCCCACTCGCGCCAGGGCTGGAAAGGGAGAGGATAGGTGGGAAAGGGGAGAGAAAGAAGCAGAGGGGCGTTAAAGGGGTGGAGCAAGAAACCCCAATTTCGGAGTTCCCCACTTGACTTCACTCCCGGGGCAAAAAACCCTCCTTGAAAATCCCGGAAACGGAAGATCCGGGAGAACCGAGGATTACATTCGGGCCAACTGCAGACCCGGATTTTATCGGGGAGTAACGCCGGGGCAACAACTAGTGCGGAATCAGCCATGGTCAGACTCATTTTTGTTATTGCTGTTTTTTGTTTTGTTGTAGTTTTTTTTTAATCTAAACTTTCAAAATAGCTTTGTATGCCACCTTGGCTGCCAGTGTTGGCAGAAGGATAAAGTATTCAGTTTCAGCTTAGCTATTTATAAGATGCTACAGACATTATGTCACTTATTTAATATTTAAATTTATCATGAAACATTGAAGGGCAGTAGCAATATATGAAGACACCCAGATATGTGTGTCTTTTTGTACACCTCCAGAAAAAGTTGTCTTGGTCCTAAGCCATGAAAATTACAAACAAACAATAAAGAGAGTACACTGATGATAAATTTGCTTTCATTTATTATATTTTCCTTATATTTAGGTTGCTTCTACACGGAGCTCTTGCTCCACTCTCCCTATTTCCTATCGCCACAGTTTTTCTTTGGGTTTCTGTACAACATTGTTGTGCATTTGCCTGCCTTCAAGTTTCCTTAAACCTGCTTTGATGCAGTGTTTCTATGAATGTATAGATTCATAGATTCATAGAGTTGGAAGGGACATCTAGGGTCATCTAGTTCAACCCCCTGCACAACACAGGAAATTTGCATCTATCTCCCCTCCACACCAGTGACCCCTGTTCCATGCCCAGAAGATGGCAAACAAAACAAAACCCTCCAGCATCCCTGACCCCAAAGTGGCAATTGGCATTTCCCTGGGCATGTAAGAAAGCACCTCAAGAACTAAGCACTGATACAACCTTTCTGCCCTTCCTCTCATGATTGGCCTGAGTTCACAGAATCAGCATGTCAGATGGCCATCTAGCCACTGCTTAAAAACCTCCAAATAAGGAGAGCCCACCACCACCTCCTGAGGAAGCCTGTTCCACTGAGGAGGTTCTTCCTAATGTTCCTCTGTGAGGAAGTTCTTCCTAATGTTTAGCCAAAATCTCTTTTGATTTAATTTCAACCTCTTGGTTCTGGTCCAATTTTCTGGGGCAACAGAAAACAACTCCACACCATCCTCTCTGTGACAGCCCTTCAACTACTTGAAGATAGTTATCATATCACCTCTCAATCATTGCCTCTCCAGGCTAAAATACTGAGTTCCTCATTATCTTCATTGTTCTCCACTGGACATGTTCCAGCTTGTCTATATCCTTAAATTGCGGTGCCCAAAACTGAACACAATATTCTAGGTGAGGTCTAACCAGAGCAGAGTAAATAATACCATCACTGTGTATGATATAGATTATATTTTAAAATCCTACCATTAAAAAAAACCCTGGCAAAAAGCCCACCAGAGATGCGGGGATAGTGGTTGCAAGGGGGAAATATGGATAAATCTTTTTTCAGATACTCCTTTGCAGGGGTCCTTTCATAAAAAAAGACGTGCAGGAGCTCATTAGCATAACTCATTAGCATAACTCATTAGCATATGCCTCGTCCCCTGACATCACCAGAAGTGTGTCAGAAAGGGAATGTCAGTTTCAGCCCCATTATACTCTATGGGCCATTGAAATCAATGGCAAAAACTCATAGGGTATATGAGGGGCTGGAGGAAAGGGGGTTTGAGGGAGAGGCTCCAAACTTGCAGGGTAGCTGCTGGGGCCTCTCCTCGAAATACCCACTAAGTTTCAAGAAGATTGGACCATGGGGTCCAATTCTGTGGGCCCCCATACAGATTGTCCCATCCCCTTCATTGTTCTCTCCCTCAAACCCCCTCCCCTCCAGTGGCTTTTAAAGTTGCCGCCGAAATTCGGCGGCGAGCTGAATCAGATTAGAGAATCTGATTCAGCCCGTGGCTGCCCTAGTGGCCAGTCCTGAGCTGGCGGAATGCTCCGCCTTGCTCTGGCCCCAATGGACCCCTGCTCCTTTGCCTCTCCAAAGGCCTCTTTGCTTGCAATATTAGAGCAAAATGAGGAATGGCCCCTGTGGCTGTGGTCACACAAAGAAGAGGAGTTTGGATTTACACCCCATCCTTCATTATTCAAATGAGTCTCAGAGCAATTTACAATCCCTTTCCCTCTCCACAACAGATGCTCTGTGAGGTAGGTGGGGCTGAGAGAGCTCTTGAGAGAAAGCCCTTGAGAGAACAGCTCTGAAAGAACTTATGACTGACCAGCAGATGTGCTCTTAACCACTACACCAAACACTACACCAGACTGAGCAGCTTGCCATGATATAGTATTTTATTTATTTAGTTCCGATTTCTATCCTGCCCTGCCCTGCCAAAGCAGGCTCACAAAGCATTACCTTTGTGGATTTAAACAGCATGATCAGATGACAACATCTGCCTTCCATGCCCCAGTTGTTGGCACTCCGTGTTGCCCTGCTTTGGAAGCGGAGTAATGACACACCGGGGAAATTCTGGTATTAACGGATGTCAGCACTTCCACTCTGCTTTCCGAGATGTCTGAACTCTCCTGCCATGAAAGGAACCCAGAAGGGAAGTCTGAACCTTCAGATCCATTTCTGCCACCTGGGGTGGGTGGGGGTTAGTTGCTGCCTATAAGCACACGCACCTGCCTGCAATTATAAAAAAAAGACTGGGCAGCACACTTGTGGCTGAGGTGCTGCAGTAATGTGAACGCCTGACCACCAGATGAACACACAGGCAAAACCGCCTCAGGGTGTGCTGTCTGGTTGGTTTGCCCCGGAACACTTTAAACCGGTACAATTAGAGGCATACCCAGATCGCGGCAAGTCTCCAGTGTGACAGCGGCCTATGTGGACTAACTTGGGTTACAGTCTACCTTTTACTGAAATCAGTATTTAATTTTAATGGGTCCAGTTTGATTTAATGATTTAATTGATCCAGTTTGATTTATTGGGTCTAGTTTGTGCTTTTTGTCAGAGAGTAGTGGGTACATTAATTTCAATTTCTTCTTTCCCTGTAATTGTTCCAGAAACTGGTGGCATTTGCATTGCTCCTCGGCCTTCAGAGAAAGGAGCTGAGATTGTTCCAGCTATAGCAATGCGGCCATTCTATGGTATTACTCCAGTATTGCTGGATGAGAGGGTGAGTTGAGGTCCTGCAAGGTTACAGGTAACAAAAATACAGTGACCTTCCAGCTGCTGGGTTTATATGATTCATTTCTTCCCCAGATCACTAAAACATTTTAAAGATAACTTCTAACACATTATTATTAACACCAATGAAATCCTGGAGAAATGTGTGTGTATGTGTGTGTGTGTGTGTGTGTGTGTGTGTGTGTGTGTATGGTCTGAAATATATAGTTAGACCATTGGTCCATCCAACTCAAATGTGTCTCAGAATCCACAGTAAATAGTAGCTTCTCAGATAACCAGATCTGAAAATATGGGAGCATTTTTTTTGGTTGGAGTAGGGTCCAGGACAGCAGAATCACCTCACTTTCCATATTTGGGGAACCAGCTTTATCCCCCCCCCCCCCCCCGTTGCACAAAGACAAAAGGCTAAAGAGAGATATTCCCGTCTCTTCCATTTCTTTTTCTCTCAAGCTGCAAGTCCCAGGATACCAAAAACACCTTAACTTTCAGCATTTGAGCCACTGGCCTCTGCGCCCCCCCCCCCCCCAAACACATGGCAAAAGACAGAAATTCTCTCCATCTCCTCCTTTTCTTTTTCTCTAAAGCCTCAAATCCCAGGATACCAAAATCCCCTTTTCTTCCTTTTGGTACATTGTTTGTTTTGATGATCCACAGATTGAGAGTAGTGGCTTTAGGCAGAACTTCCAAAGATCCCAAGGAAAAAAATAAGGCAGTGGAGGGGTGCTCCTGTTTGGCAAGTAAAATGTCCACCGGCCCTAGAAAAAGAAAAGCGGAGTTGGCAACCTCTGGACAAGTGGAGAGGATGAGGCTGCACAGTTTTGGCTGGCAGAGCAGTGGTAGTTACAGGCAGGGGTCATTCCGTAGAAAAAGAGGTGCAGGAGCTCATTAGCATAACTCATTAGCATAACTCTTTTGCATATGCTACGCCACCTGACATCACCAGAAGTATGTCAGAAGGCAAGAAAGAAAGAAGAGAGAGAGAGAGAAAAGGAAAGGAAAGGAAAGAGAATGAAGGAAGAGCTGGCAGAGAGGGGACAGCTACTAATCCAAGCCTCCGAAATACCACTATTCTGGGAGGATAGCTTCAGTGGTGGCTGAAGCCTTCAGAAGGCTGGGCAGAGGAACAAGGACCTTTCCAGGGGGCGGGGTCATTTTGCTGCAGCCGTGACACAAGCAGGCATTTCCCCGGCACCAACTCCCGGAGCTGCACTCCCCCGAGCTCCTGCTCGAAATGACCCCTGGTTACAGGAGCCAGCACGAAAGAATTTCAAAGAATCCAAGAATTCAAGGTGAGTCCAGGATGAGAATCTATGAATTTCCTGGCTCTGACTGAGTTAAGGGGGGAGGGGCTTCCGAGAAGGGTGACAGAAATAGGCTTCCCCCATTTCTGGAGCAGTCTGGTAGGCTAGGAGACATTCAGGGAAGGTCAGCAAAAGGTAATCAGCTTACCTGGCTGCTTGATAGTGTATAGATTTTGCACACAGGAAGACTTTCACTTGCTGTTGAAAGTACCTTGACAGACCCAGGTTTGGACACTCATTAGCATAGCCTGAGGAGAGCCTTGACCTCACCTTCTCCAAAGCAAGGCATAACTAGCTCCTAACATGTCTGCCAAGGCAAATTTGGCCAGGATGGAATCAGGGCAATCAGCACACATCTAAGTAGGAAGAGGGTCTTTGGTAACACTTCCCCACATGGATAAAAAAGGTAAAGGTATCCCTTGCTTGAAAACCAGTCGAATTCGATTCTAGGGGCAGTGCTCATCTGTTTCCAAGCTGAAGAGCCGACACTGTCCAAAGACTTTTCCGTGGTCATGTGGCCAGCATGACTAAATGCTGAGGCACATGGAATGCTGTTAGCTTCCCACTGAAGCAGTACCTATTTATCTACTTGCAATTTCTTGCATTTGTACTGCTAGGTTGGCAGGAGCTGGGACCAGAGACGGGAGCTTACTCCATCACACGGCACTCGGGTCTTGAACTGCTGAACCTTCTAGTCTGCAGCTCAGCATCTTAACCTCTGAGCTACTGCGGCTCCACTCCACACCTATAGCTAAAGATAAAATGGACATGGCCCCATTTCCTTTTCTAAGACCGGGCCACTAGGACACCGTATTAATGCAGTTATTAGTATCCCATCAGTGAAGGCAATAATTCTTTTGATCCATTGCTTATATCAGATAGTTTTAGAGGCTAGCTGTGTTGGATTGCCATAGAACAGCTAGATTCAAATCCAGTAGCTTTCACAGACAGTATTATCCACTGAAGGTCCTGTCCCCGTCCTATCTTTAAAAAAACAAACAAAACCAGCCTAGTGCTTCCTAGGAGCATCTTAAATTGCCACAAAAACAAACAGGACTGACTGAACTTGAGAAACTGACAGCCTGAGCAACTTCATGATGCTGGGGGCTGGATTGCCCCACTGAGAAATCCCAGAGGGACTGACAGCCTGGAGGGGGCATCGCCCCTGCCAGGAGATTCAGGGCGGGGGGATGAGCCCCGCTGCCTCCTCCATAGTTTATGCTTCTGCTCTGGGTAATGTATGAGTACAATTCTGGAATCAAAACAACCATCCAGACATGCTACAGATGTTCCTATCTTTCCTATCTTTATTATATCTTTTTACTGTTATTCTCATTTTATGATAACGGCCTGAGGTAAGAGTAGCTGAGTAGATTCAGATGGGTAGCTGTGTTTGTATGAAGCAGGAGAACAAAATTTGAGTCCAGTGGCACCTTTAAGGCCAAGAAATTTTTATTCAAAGTTTAAGTTTTTGTGTGCAAGCACACTTCTTCAGATACAGTGAAACAGAATTCCCTCAACCATTACTTATAGGTAAAGAGAAGGGGTGGGTTAGTTACCAGGAAGGGCTAGTTAGAGTCAGGATACATAAGTAACTGGGTGATTATTGCTGAGATTGGATTAAGGCGGTTGATAAGTCTGTGAATGGCAGTAAATTAGCATAAAAATACAAGACTTGACAAACAGATGTGAGAACAATGTATGAGTCCAGTAGCACCTCAAAGATAATAGAGTTCAGTTCTGTGTATAAGCAAGAACCAAGAGGCTTAGCAAGTGTAAATGCACATTCCTTCAGATACACTGAAACAGATTTCCTCAAATGTTACATATAGGTATGGGGAATTAGTTGCCAGGAAGAGCTAATTAGGGTCAAGGTGCATATGTAACTGAACAATAAATATAGCTAAGATTGGAATAATGGATTTGGTAAGACGTGAATAGCAGCAAATTGGCATACAGATAATAAGGGAATTAACAACAGATGTGAGAACTGAGTTTGAGTCCTGTGGCACCTTTAAGACTAATAAAGTTTAGTTTCTGGGTATAAGTGAGGACTGAGTGACTTAGCATGTGTAGTGAGATAAGCAGCTGATATCTCTCTTAAGCCCAGGGGGTTCCATTATCCTGAGTGTTGTAATAACTTGTAATTCAGCAATTTCCCATTCCAGTCTGTTTCTGAAATTCCTTTACAATGAAACAGCTACTTTGAAGTCCTCAATTAAGTGCCCTGGGAGGATGAAATGTTATTGTACAGGTTTCTCAGTTTTGTGATTTTTGATGTCAGATTTGTCTCCATTTCCTTCGGTGTAGGGTTTGACCTGTTTGTCCGATGAAGAGAAATGTTGGCATTTAATGACATATACAATGTTAGAAGATGAGCACGTGAATAAGCCTGAGATAGTATAGTTGATATCATTAAGTCCAGTGATCGAGTTGTCTGGGTGTATGTGGCAGCAAACTTAGCATCTGGTTTATTTGAGGCCTGGTCTCTTAAGTCCAAGCCAACACTCTAATCACACTGGCTCTTCATTCCAAGGAATGTAATATGATACTGTTATCTTTTAGGACTAGCAGAACTAATTATAGGAGCCAAGCCAGCCATCTAGCAACAGTAGAAATTTGAGTGTACAGGTCTCCTTATGTTACAAAATAAATTCAAAATTTGCAGTTGTGGAGGAGTTTCTCATATTTTATACATTCTTTCTTTAAAATATTAGCTGCCTTCCTACCTTATAAGAACTCAACGTGGCTTACAGTGTAAAAAATAAAATTCATTTTCAGAGGGTAACCATGTTGGTCTGCAGTGGAACAGCTAGATTTGAGTCCAGTAGAGACCGACAGAATACCTGACAAAGGGAGCTCGGACTCTCGAAAGTTCATACCCTGTAAATCTTGCTGGTCTCTAAGGTGTCACTGGACTTGAATTTAGCAGTGAAATATATATAAAATAACTAGTTAAATACCACAATTATTTATTTTATATAAATATTTTGATATAATTACTAATTATAATGAATATAATTATATTATTTATTTACTAAACGTCTTTTGCTTCTCTACCTCCAACACTTTTTTCTACATTTAAAGAATGTAGCCTGTCTGTGGACACACTATTTTCACCACATATTCTATCTTTGGTAAGTATATCAGTTAAATGCTGTGGCTCCCTCGCTAGTTCCTGTGTTGATGTTGCTGATATGCTTATTTATGGGAAGAAATAGAATGTAAACACAGACTATATAGGCCAGCTTCCTAGATATTTCTGATCTTGGATATTTCTATTTCATAGCATTATTGATATTTGCCCACAGGGAAAAATTATAGAAGGCAACGGTGTCTCTGGAGCTCTCTGCATTGCACAGCCATGGCCTGGTATAGCAAGAACCATCTATGGAGATCATCAAAGATTTATAAATGCTTACTTCAAAACCTACCCAGGTGAGATAGATTAAGAGAAATGCTCTTAGCAGTCTTCGACATAATGGAAGTTATGGTTTAGAAATGAAAGATCTGGAAAAATCGCCCTTCGGAATAGTTCATAGAAGAATCTGATGCACAGAAGGTGCTGGGGGAACATGTTGTAGAATGATATAGTAACAACAATATATCCTGTGGTTGCAATAGCACTACAACAATTTAAATGAACATTCACAACAAATACATGATAAATTATATAATCAAAGTATTACAGTAAAATTTGGACAGAAGTTTTATCCAATATATTATGTTCTCAAGAACAAAGAAGCATGGTTCTTCCTTCTAGTACTCTTTATGCATACATTCTTATTGTGTACTAGAGTCCGTTAATAATAAATAGGAAACAAACCACAGGATATATTCTGTTCAAATTCTACTGTAATACTTTGATTATATAATTATAAGTATATATTGTGATTTTTCATTTAAATTGTTGTTGTAGTGCTATTGCAATCACAGGCTATACTGTTGTTACTAAGTTTTGGTTACTGTGGCTGGTCTAGCTGATATATTTGTAGAATGATATAGACCATTTGTTATGAGGGCCGGATCTGACATAAATGAGACCTTGTTGGGCCGGACTATGTGTGTCATAAAATGTAATGCCAGGTAGTGGAGATATAAACTTTATAAGGGACACAAACACAACGATTTTTTTAAACTTAAAATAAAAACATGCTTAAAACATTAGCATTCTCGCAATATTTTGTTTATTTAACAGTATCTGATAACTGACACCTCTTGCTCTGAATTATTGCATCAAAATGTCTGTGCTGTTGCAGTCTTGAGTATGCTGTTTCAGGTGTGTATCTGTAAGCTGCAAACCTACTTTTGATTTATTGACATTCACCACAGAAATCCCATGCTCAGGGTTCTGAGTCTAGGACCCTGGGGAAAATGTGAAATGGCTGAGCAATTGAGAGAATCTGGCGAAGGAAGCTATGATGCAGCAGCAGCAACAGAACTGGAAGCAGGAGATGGCCAGTTCCAGTGTGGGCCTGATAGAAGCTGTCTGGGGGGGCTGATCTGGCCCTTGGGCCACATGTTTGACACCCCTGATATACACCATTTGAGGGTAGATTTTGTTCATGAGAGCTATGTAATTGTTTTCAAGAGCTTTGGAAACTACTAGTCATAAAATGGTGGCTCATTGTGTGGAACAAGTCACAAAATGGTGACTTCAACAGGAATTCATCATTTCAGTGCACATCTGCAGTGCTCACTTTAGAAAATCTTTCCTCTGCTATTTTCCCCGAGCAAACCACCGTTTACCTCCAGCTGTAACTTGCCTTGCAGAAAGAAAATATACAATATGTTTTCTGTAGAAGAGGCAAATAGCTTTGGTACAGGGGGCGAGGGTCAACAACATGCTTCTTTTCCCTCCAGAGCAAGGGAGCATGCAAAAAGGAGGAGAAGCCATGAGAAATGGTGTTGTGACTGTCATTTTCCTAATCAGAGCAAAGCTGCATGCATGTGCCTTCTCCTCATGAAAGAGAAAGAAGAGAGAAGCTGCTGTGGTAGCTTTAAAGGGAAGAATAAGAAAGTGATTATGGCAGCACTGGAGGAAGGGTAGAAAGCTAATATAAACTGCCTGGAGATTGACAAGACATTTCTGAGTGAACTTCTGCCCACCTGTGGCATAGACTATTCTTCAGTATCAGTAGGGTGTCTGACTGGACAGCCTAAAGCTATGGGCCAAGTCTGTTTCCTTTGATCCACACTCCTGTTTGTTTATTTTCAGCAGTTCCTGTGTGTCTTTCCCTTCTTTCCCTCTGCAGGCATCACAGCTTTGCAGTCCCAGACCAAATCAGGACCACTCTAGCATGCTATTTACAATGAAAGAGAGCTTAGGGGAATCTGTTATCCATTGTTACAACTAATTTCGTCCAAGACACTTGCATCCTACCGCTGGGTCTCCTGTTTCAAGAACACTGGCTCTTTACTGTTCCCTGGTATACATACCTATACCATGCACATATTACTAAAAATATGGTTTCCTTTCTTGAACATTAAATTTTTAGATGTGTACACAATGAACTATAATGGGTGAATTTGTTCTAAATATACTGCCATTATGATTACAAATGAGTTGTGATAGCTTCTGTGCAAGATAACACCATATTACTCTGGAGCAGTGCCTGTTTAAGTGTTGTGATCTTGAATTATAGTACTAGCTCAGTTGTATACCTGGGGTTCCCTGTTATTATTTCACAGGTCACTATTTCACAGGAGATGGTGCTCACCGAACCCAAGAAGGCTATTATCAGATAACAGGGCGAATGGATGATGTGTTAAACATCAGTGGACATAGACTTGGAACTGCAGAAATTGAAGATGCCATGGTAATTATTAGGGCAAGGAAGAGTTGTTTCTGTGTAGCTCCAATAATTTACTGATTAAACATCATTGACTACTAAGGAGCAGGACTAATTTACAAAACTTTTGGTTTTACAGTTGAGCTCACACATGCAGGTTTATCGCTTTTGAATGTATCATTGTGATAATACTTGTATCATTGTGATAATAATATGTATACAATATACATATTGTATATTAGCAAGATCTGACATTCCAGTCATTATAGGGTTAACTTGCTTACCTTCAGTGCTGTTGTTTAGACTGACCTGCAAGGGAAACCTGGCAGGCAGCCAATGTAAGAAAATTCTGGGAAAGTAAAGGGGTATTGATGTGTTGATTGGTTACTGTATACAGGTGATTTCCTTCTAGGGGTCAAGAAGAAGGAGGAAACTCCATTGTGGTCTCACTATGCCTTGTAAAAAGTAAGATGCAAAATGTAGCTCTTAGGTATGTTTTTACTAGGAATAAGGCCCGTTGTGGAAATAAATACAACGGGCTCTAGAAAGAGGCTCTGGGAGAGTGCCAAGGCCTTGGGCACTTGGCGTCAATTTGCTGTGGCAACCTCAGCAGGGTATAATGACAGTCCATCATTTTCTCCTGGGGGGACTGATCTCTGCTTCCTGAAGAGCAGATGTAATTCTGAGTGACCTCCTGCCCTCACCTGGAGATTGGCAGCAGTGGTTCCCCAAGAGGAAATAGGTGGTTTGGAGGGCATTGTACCTGTCTGAGGCCCCACCTTTCCTCAAACCTCACCCTCTCCAGGCTCCACCCCTCAAATCTCCAGGAATTTCTCACCTGGAGTTGGCAACCCTATCTCCTTCCCAGCCAAGCATCAACCTATTTTAATTTCCCCCTCACTCTTCAGCTTTCCATCTCCCACACACACACCTGCAGCCTCTACTGTGCTCTGAAGCCCTGGCTGCCACGTCACATTGGCTGCCATGGAGGGGAGGGCATCTCAGCAGGGTATAAGAACACAGAGTCCACCATTTTCTCCAGGGTAACTGATCAATGCCATCTGGAGAGCAATTGTAATTCTGAGTGATCTCCAGCCCTCACCTGGAGATTGGCAACAATGGTTTCCTTGGCTGGGAGGGCGGGATAGAAATTTAAATAAATAAATTTCCCAGGAGAAAAAGTGGTCTTTTTTCTCCTCTCCCCCTTTTGACTTGCACAACAATCCTGTGAGGTAGGTTAGGCTGAAAATCTGTGACTGGTTCACAATTACCCACTCAGCTTCAACAGCAAGGACCTGGATCTAGCAGACCCTGCTCTGAAGCACTGATTGCCATGCCTAGGGTACCCAACCTCCAGGTAGAGCCTGAAGATCGCCAGGGATCACAACTGAACTCCAGACAGCAGATGTCTCCTGCCCAGAGAAAATAACTGCTTTGGAAGGTAGACTTATGGCATTCTGTTCAGCTGAGGCCTCTCCCCTCCCCAAATCCTGGCTTCCATAGACTGTACCAGAAAATCTCAAGGAATCTCCCTACCTGGAGGTGGCAACCCTAGTCAGGACTGGGTCCAAGGAGTTCTTCACAAAGGCCTGTGAAGGGTTTCCTTCCTTTGTCTGAACCAAGCTTGGTTTCCTACTGTGGCAGAATGGGCTCCAGTTTACAACTCAGCTGTTCGCCTCCCACCCTTGTTCTGTGAGTGTATCTCACTCCTTAAGTTCCCTGCCACCAGTCATTGAAGTGTCAATGCCTTTTTAGAGGGATAGTGAGACTCCTGTGGCCAAATCTCCCTATTTGGAAATGGAATCCCTGGTCTTTGGGGGATCCCTGGAAAGTTGGCAACCCAAGGGTCTGGGCTTTCCTTGCTTCCCTGGGCTACCCCCTCCCTTTGGTATTGGCAGAGCGGGGGAGACTATGGTGTTAGAGCACAACACAGATTATTGGTCCAAACAGAATAATTTATTTTAGTATTTACACAATTATGGGGCACACACACACACTAAATGAATAAGGGACAACTGAATAAAACAGGGGTTAGACACAATCCTCCCTGGATGGGCTGGAGTCTGTATTGATGGTGCCCCACCCCATGGGAGAGTCCCTCTTTTCCCGCATTTTTGGCCACAGACAGCAGCCGTCTTTTAAACACAGGTAACTGCCATTTCATTTCACCTAACAGCCACTGAGGTAATAGTTGAACCTTATGGAGGAACATTTTAAACAAACCACAGATAGCAGCCATCTTTTAAACACAGGTAACTGCCATTTCGTTTCACCTACCAACAGCCACTGAGGTAACAGTTAATTCCCCACAGGAGGGAAGCTGGAGAAGTGTCTTCATCAAGAGAGAAAGCCAGTCTGCCTGGAATTCTGACAGGGCACAGAGACTGAAGGAGTGGGTGGTGAAGAGGAACAGACCCAGCCAATGGCATGCGAATATTCACAGCCAGTGGGTAGGGACAGCTTCTGATTGACAGGCCAGGGGACCAAAGGCTGGGGTGACATGTGGAATCTTCAGGAATGTGCCACCACCAACAGAAAATTATGTACAAGAGAGATTTTGTAGCTCTCCTGTGAACCCTCACCCTTAGAAATAAAGTATTTTTAAACTAAAGGAAACGTCTTCTCTCCAATGAAGCAAAGATCCATTGAAACTCTGAATATTTAACTGTTTTGACTACCATTTTTCTCTAACAATATACATGAATGAGCCATTAAATATGAATCACCATAGGGGAGATTTTTATCACCACACATCAACTCCAGTACTGTTTGTCATTTAAGCCAGTTTGCAAATCGTCAAGTCACCAAGATTAAGACCTGGTTCTCACAAACTGTTGATGTCGAATACCTGTGTTCAGGCTGTATGACCTCAGATTGCCGCTGGGAGTTCGCATGATCAAATGCACCTTCATATGAAGGGGAATTCCTCTGCAACAAAAACTTGGGAGAAGTTTTTAGCCCCAAACCTATGCTAGTTTTCATAGAACCCTCACCTGCTGTCTGAAGTGGTAGTACTGTTGAGCCCCTTCACTCCTCCTTCCTTCATTTGCATGTGAAACTTGGTTCAGACTTCCTGGTTTTATTAAATTCCAGTTTGTTGTGATGTCTGACTGCAGGTGCATGGGGGAACTGCAGTGTGCTTACTTCACACAAACTGAGATTCAAAACTGGAGTTAAACTGAGGCTTAGTATCCCAGTTTATCCTGTGTTGGGTGGGATGGGAAGGGACAAGACAAACTGCAATTCACTCACACCCCCACATTCAAATGTCATGGCAAACTGACATTTGATCAAGCCAAGAACTTTTGACTTAAGCTCTGGGAGGTGGGAGGAGAGAGGGCACTCCAGGATGCTGTGCTCATGACCATTGCGCTCAGATCTCAAGTCTGTTTGATGTGATGTTTGGGAACTAAACCCTTTTGGCATCTGTTCATATAATTTAAAGTAAGGTGTGAAGTTAAGCTAATATAGATGAATAACTTTATAATTTTTTTTGCTCATGTGTTTAAAAGGACGAACATCCTGAAGTACCAGAAACAGCTGTGATTGGTTATCCCCATGAACTCAAAGGGGAGGGTAAGTGAATAAAGTGATTTAAAATCCATTCTCTAAATTAATTTCATTTTTAATCAATTACGTCTTTAAGGCCTAGGTATGAACATGGATGGTTAAAGGAGAAACAAGTAAACTGATTCCATTCAGGTTGCCTGTGTTGCTAGTATGATCATATCTGCAAAATCAGGAGTAGTGGATTAATAATCTCTCAGTACATAAAAATGTCTTTCCTTCAAAGAATGGGTAGAAAGTGTCTAGAAATGAAGGTTTGCTGGGGATAGTTTATGAACTCATTTAATTTCAATTGGTCTGATAACTTGGTCTAAGAATTGTTGTCTAAGAAACAGTGATACTTTAGACCAGGGGTGTCGAACTCATTAGCTATGAGGGCCAGATCTGACATAAATGGGACTTTGTTGGGCTGGGTTGTGTGTGTCATAAAATGTAATGCTAGGCAGTGTTCTCTCTAAGCTGAGTTAGTGTGAGTTAGCTTGCAGTTTTTTAGCCTCTGACTTACACATTTTTTTTTAGCGCAGGAAGGATGGCTCCAGAGCAGACTAATTTATGCAGCAGCCAAATTGCTCACTCACAACTTTAATGCCCGTAGCTCACAAAGTAGAATTTTTGTTCACAAGACTCCACAGCTTAGAGAGAGCATTGATGCTAGGTACCAGAAATATTCCATTGGAGCCCCACATTAGGAGGGGTGTGTGTTAAAACTAATATTTCTCTGCAAAACTGGAGTTCCTTGAGTTTGTAGAACTCTATATTTTAACTGTGGTTGGTCCCAAACCTTCCCCCCACCCTTAAAAGATGCCTGTATAAAATGGAAGGCCAGGGGAATACTGGGATTTGGCAATGCAATTTTTAAAATAAAATGCCAAGATGTTGGCCAGCAAGGCACTGCAAAGTGCTCTTATGGATTTTAATATTCATAAGTTTGAACTTGGGTTGCTATGCTGCAAGGACTACAGGCATTCTCCATTGCTGGGAGAAGCTCCAGTCCACTCCAGGAGGCTGGCAACCTCTATGGTTCACTAAGACAGAAGCAAGGACCCCCTTGCAATAAGGATTCTTTCTGTTACATCAAGCTGGTCAACCCCTGCCCCCTCCAACATACCTGCACAGATTATGCTAAGTGAGGTTACCTGGCAACTAATCTTCCGCCCATCAAGTGGCCGGCTAGGGCCATTAAGAGACAATAGAATGGCCCCAGTGAGTCATCGGACTTTGCCCAGGTGTCAGTTCCTGTTTAGCTCATAGTTTTGCAATATTGGCCACCCCTCTGCATCCCCTCCTCTTTTTACCTTGACAAATAATAGGGATTGAAGGGACGGACCACCTAGTGGATGTGTTAGTGGGATGTGGTTGGCATTGCCCGCCCCCAAGACCACCTAATAAAAGACCTTGCACAGCAGGCAATCAGCCTCTTGAGCTTCCACTATCTGCTTCCCCCCCCCCTTATGTCCAGCTTGCTATCCCACTACCTTGCCTCCATCTTTAATCCTTGGTTTGCGCAGCCAGGAAGAAGCGTGTATCTGCAGGTTTAGATCACGCTCCCCCATTTTTCCTTTCCAATCCCTCTAATCTTCTGTTGGAACAAAGATCCATCTCCAGGATAGGTAAAGTATCACCCATCAATGAAACTCCTGCTAATGCAACAGTGCTATTTTCTGTCTAAATTTCCTTAGACCTGTGTGTCTGTGTGTGAGATTCTGTTTTGTGTATGCTTGAACAACATTTGATAGTAAACATCATTTAAACTTGACCTCAGCCTCAGTGCCTCTTTCCTGGAGAACTCCCAGGAGGGGTGGGACCCTGGTATAGTTGGCTGTGAACCAGTAATTTGCCAATTGCTCATCTTAAATTAAAGCAATTCGGCTAACAAAGAAGAAGCACAAGAATCACAGCAGAAACTGAAAACATAAACTAAAAAATATAAATGCTCTGAGCCTAGAACCCAGGGGAAAACATGAAATGGCTGAGCATTGCAAGCTTCTCTCCCCCACCCCAATTCTACTCAGAATGGCAGTGGCTCTCCAGGGTCTCAAGTTTTTTTTACAGGATGCCCCTCTGTTCCCTGTACTCAGAAGTAGCCCTGCCCTCTGCTTCCTGTACTCAGCAGCAGCTTGAGCTCAGAAGGGCGAGTACAGGCAGGGGACAGGTGGAGTGGGGGGGGGGGGGGAGAGAAGAGAGCCCCACTCACGGGCTAGATTAAAGCTCTGGGCGGGCTGGTTCTGGCCCTTAGGTTTGACATCCATGTTTTAGACTTCCTGATTCTTCTCCCTGCCCCAATTAAAGAAATACCTCTAGAATAATTCATTACTCAGTGTCTTTAAAAAAAATTTTTTTATTGATTTTCAAACTATTTCTACATCTAACACGCTACATACTAAGCTACATTATCTTATACAGAGAATACTGTGTAAATTGCTCAATTGTATCTGGTTGCAAAAATTCTGAAACATTAAAATAAACCTTGGTTCACATATTTAAGTACTTTGTCACTTCTAATAATCAAGAGCTGTTTGGCTGGAACACATAACATTGAAGAAACACTTAATAATACATTTTAGATTCTTATATAATGCACAAGCTTATTAAAACATTTTAACAGTCATTTCTTCTTCTGTCCTCTTCTTGTCTTTTTAGACTCAGTCTTTGGTTTGGGAGCAGTAGCTCCCTTTTCCGAGTCCGATATTTCTTCTTCGCTTTTTGACATTACTCAGTGTCTTAAAGAACAGTTACAGCTTTTGCTTCTGAGGGTATTTTCAAGTAACTTTCTTAGCATCACTTATGAATTTTACACATTTTAAAATCAGGGTTTCATTAACAGGAACATCTATGCATTTCTGATTTTCTATTTTCCTTGAACAACATATAGAATGAAACACCATCCATGGGAATGAAACACCATTCTTAGCTACGTGTCTGCATTTTGGAAATACCCTTAAAACCAAAAATGTTGAGATGAAATTGTCATTTTTTATTGCACTGAGTAATAATTATTTTGTATCTGTTCCCTTGGCCAAAAAGACTGCCCCACACTTTTTGAAAAGCAGTTTAATGTAAAGTAAGTGAACTCTGTTTTCCTTTCTTTCAGCTGCATTTGCTTTCATAGTGCTAAGGGATGACACTGCTCTTCCGGAAACCATTACCAAAGAGCTCAAAGCAATAGTTGCTTCTAAAATAGCCAAGTATGCTGTGCCTGATCACATTCTGGTAAGTTCTTCAAGATGATAGCCAAAATGAGAACAATCGTATAACTGTTTGCCAGTGTCATGTTTTTTTCCCCAAGTTATAGGCATCACTTCTCAAAATAACAACTGCGCCTGTTAGTTTCTCTGCAGGCAGTTCTGAAGGCAGGATCCAAGCATTTCCCCGATTTTCCCCAAACCAGTTTTTATATGTTCCTTGTTAGGGCCCAAAGTCCTAGTTCCTACTTACCTTCTCCACCTCTAAAATGGGGACAGCTCTAGAAGTCTATGTATTGGCTAACAGAAGTGGGACCGTGTAGTTGCTGGCCCCTACTTTTGAAGGCTTTTTTCTTTTCTGGAGGCTATACCTTAGGAGCTGTAATTCAAGTATTGGGGTAATTTTTAATTTTATATAGTCTCATCACTTCAGCCTGATAACCTCTGAGTTCAGAAGATGGCACTATTCTTTACTTCTCAGAATATATTCTCCTTCGTTGTAATATCATGGTTCTTTAATTATTCCCTCATTAATTCTATCAGAACAAGCAGTGATCCATGTGGAATGCATGGCCAAATTCTGCTCCTGCAGCCAGGAAGGAAAGAAGAGGGGCAGAGGGGGAGGGAGGCACTGAGCATTAGCAGTGTTTGGGCTGGGATGGAGCCCAGGCAGCCATGAGCTAGTGCTGAGCAGTCCTGAGATCAAGATCAATTGGCAGAACTAGGGCTGCCAAGTCCAACTTGGGAAATATCTGGGGACTTTGGGGGTGGAGCCAGGAGACTTTGGGGGTGGAGCCAGGAGAAAGGAAGTGACATCATTTTGTGATGTCACATCCTGTGATGTTGCTTCCACATGCTGACACATGAACTCATGAAGTTTCCTAATACTGAATCAGGCCATTGGTCCATCAAGGTCAGTATTGACTACTCAGACTGGTAGTGGCTCTCCAGGGTCTCAGGCTGAGATCTTTAATGTCACCTATTACCTGATCCTTTTTTAGCTGAAGAGGCTGATACCTCCTGCATGTCAAGCAGATGCTCTATCACTGAGCAACAGCCCTACTGAATCCTTCCTCATCTCGGCAGAATATGAAGCACTAAGTGCTACACAAGTGCTAAATATGATTTTCATATCATAAGAACAGGAGAGAAGCCACAGTGGATTGGCCCATCCAGTACAGCCCATCCAGTACAACACTCTGTGTCACAACAGTGGCCAAAAATACCAGGTGCCCTCAGGAGGTCCAGCAGCGGGGCCAGAACTCCAGAAGCCCTCCCACTGTTGCCCCCCAAGCACCAAGAAGGCAGAGCATCACTGCCCCAGACAAAGGGTTCCATTTAGACCTTGTGGCTAATAATAGCCACTGATAGACCTCTGCTGGATGGGGACAGAGAGAGACAGACAGACAGAAAAAAGAAAGAGGGAGAGAGAGAAGGGAAAAAAAACTGGCAGAGGCACTTACTTCCATTTAGACCTTGTGGCTATAATAGCCACTGATAGACCTCTGCTGGATGGGGACAGAGAGAGAGAGAAAGACAGAAAAAAGAAAGAGGGAGAGAGAATGAAAAGAGCTGGAAGAGAAACTCACCTTGCCAGCCACATGCAAAAGCAGCTCCTTCAGTCCCTCTGGGCGGACCTCTCTTGCTGTGGAAGCTCTCTTGCTGACTTCTTAAAGGGGAAATGTCTGGCAAGGCTTTTTACTGCAGGGCAGGCTCTCTGCAGACATTTCCCTTTTAAGGCAGCCATTTTGTCCCCCCGGTGGGCAACTTTGGAAAAGAGGGAGGGAAGGACTAAAAATCAGTGTTTCCCCCGCCCTATCGGGGGACTTGGCAGCCCTAGGCAGAACTGGGAGAAGGGGACTACTGGGATACAGAGGCTTACTTTGGACATCTATGCTTCCTCCTAGCCCAAACACTGCTGGTGCTCAGTGCCTGCTTTCTCTGGCTGCCCTCCTCTGTACCTCCAGTTAGCAAGGAAGAGGAAGGGGGTCAGAAGAAAGAGAAGACAGTGGTGACAGCCCAAACACCACCAGTGCTCAGCCCAACCACTGCCTTCTTTTCCCTCCTACAGTCCTCCCCCCAGCATCCCTGACAAAATATTTTGGAAGTTGTTGGCAGTTCCAAAGATTGTGGCTGAGTTCTCATGACGTACTTCCTGAGGTCTGTTTCTTTCCCTTTTTTTAAATTGTCAAGATTTTAAAATCCCCCTTGATTCCCCCCCCCCCCCCCCCGGTTTTTAGAGTCTTCTACAAAGCTGAGGATTCTTCCAGGTTTACAGAAATATTCCTCTTTTCTGAGCAAGGCCTTATTTTGTGGGTGGGGTTTTTTTTTTGCAGTTGCTTTTTTATTTAACGTTTTAGAAACAATACATATATTATATACTACTAACTCAAAATAGTTCTATTTACAAATTATTATAATAAGTCACCAAACACCAAATCCGTATAAACAAAGCAATACCATACAGCATCTTACATGTTATGCACAATTATATTAAAATCAAAGACTTTAAGCTCTTCGGAACCACTTCAGGTTGCACCTAATACAATGGACCAAACTTCAACAAAATCAGAACAAGTTGGATGAGATTCATATTTATTCACTTGGTAAGTAATGTTGTCCAGTATATACATTTCCCATAATTTATGATGCCACAAAGCAAGTGTAGGTGCATCTGAAGTTCCGAACATTTCCAAGTTGTGGCTGTTGATAGTTTAGCTGCTACTAAAAGGATAGCAATAGTTTCTTCCTAACAGGAGGGACTGAATCATCCAACCAATGATTTAAAAACAATACCAAAGCTGTCAAAGGCCCAATATAACTAGTAATTAACTGTACCTAGTCCAATACTAATCACCAGAATTTTTTGATTTTCACACATTGCCACCAGCAGTGTGCATGTGTCCCTGTCTCACCACAGTTTTCCCAAAGTCTCAGAGATATGCAATAGCTTCTTTGAAGTATGATACCAATGAGTTAGTATTTTAAATGTTTGAACCCTTACACATATTATCCAAGAAGAGAATGTATTTTGATCTCCAGATTTGCAACCAGCTTTGATTCAACAGCATCAATTTATAGTCTTACTCCCACCATTTTTGATAGGACAATGAGATTCTATTCCCCATATTTATTAAAAGTACGTAAATTTTTGAGATCAGATGGTGATTACTGTTGATGTAATTCTGAAGTATATATTCAAAGACTGTTAAAAGAACATACAAGATGTTGCTAACATTTAGACTATTGCAAAGATACACAATTGCAAATAAAGAAACCATGGTATCTTGTGTGTCAGGTTTTTCTTCAATCCTGACTTTATCTAGAATACCCTGTTTGGAGGCAATGTCCATTAATCTAACTGGGTTTAAGTGCCTCCATACCTCAAATAGATCACTATCTTGCCCCAGCGGAAACCAGTCTTGATTTTAAAAAGAAGTAAAATTAGTGGTAGCAATTTCTTTCTTCTGAAATCTCAAACCTTCAAAAAAGAGGATAGGAAGTGATTATTGTTGACCATTTCACAGCTGAATTGCTGCTTATTCCAAATTACTTCTGGTATAGTTCTAGGATTTGTGCATTTATTTTGTGGGTTTTTAAAATCCACATTCTAAGGTCATTGCTCAGAAGTAGGTATATTCTTTTTTGGATCACAGTGGGCTTCATTAGTATTTATGCATGACCAGTATTTCTGTTGATCTGAGCTTATATTGTGTGTGGGACAGAATAACAGCAAGCAGACCTGGATTAAAATCCCTGCTCTACTATGAAGATCTCTGAATATCCTTGGTCTACCTTACAGTTGTGTTATGAGAATAAAAAGGAGGTAGATTAACTACATATGCTAACTGATGGGATGCAGCTGGATGGGATACAAAATCTAATATGTGCTTACAAATATAGAGATGTATTCTAAATATCCCCTGTACACCATCACTGCTCTTTGCTCAGTCTCTAGCACTCTTTAAAAATGGCATAATATCAGATAAATCTCCTTTAGATATAATATTAGGTGCTTCATGGTTACGTCTTAAGTACTATATATTTGTAAAGCAATGGCTCCAGGCTGTAGAAATTTGGCTTATAACAACTAGTATTTGTTTCAGTGTTTCAACATGAATGACATTATTTGCTGTCAAAATATCAAAGAGTCTTGTGGGAACTTAAAACCATGTGGTTTAAGTGTTTGTGAGCCAGAGTCCAATTCATTAGACAGCTAAGTGTAAAACTTCATGCATCTGACAAAGTGAACTTTGGCTCATGAAAGGTTTATGCCATAATAAATTCATCAGTCTTTCAGGTGCCGCAAGGCCCTTTGCTGTTTTGTGCCAGCAGACTAATATGGCCACTTCTTTGGAAATTATTTGCTATGAAAGCCAGAAGCATACTATAGGAATTATCTCTGCAATACATTTGTAAAATGTATAGGTGGAGTAACATTTTAATTCTGTATTTTAGAGTATGTAATTTTATGTGATTAGGTGTTTCTTGTCTGTATGTTATATATAAACAATGTTGTGATGACTATAGGTGGGAAATTCCTCAGTATGACAGTAAAGCATACTTCTTTCTTTCTGGTCAAACAGGTGGTAAAGCGCCTTCCCAAAACCCGATCTGGAAAAATCATGAGACGATTGCTACGGAGAATAGTGACAGGCAATGCCAGTGACCTGGGAGATATCACCACACTGGATGACCCCAGCGTCATTAAAGAAATACTTGACACATATGAGAAATACAAAGTAAAGCATCCTACTTTATAACAAAGAATCATGGAAATTTGCTGTTAAAAACTGAAGGTACAAAAGTCACTGGGTTTTGTTTACTTCTATGAAGACCAGAAAACTGTCCTCCTAAAACCATCCTATAGATTAGAATAGTCTGCCTCTAACACATATTTCCTGTGTTGCCTTTCTTCATCCATTGATCACCATGGAAGATACATTTCAAATCATAAGATTGTAGAGACATATTGAATCTTTAACATATTGAAGATTCCACTAAAACCATAATTGGGGAACCTCTGGCAGCAAGCATGATGTTAGCCTTAGTAGCTGTGCCCCAAAGAAGATAGGAAGTACCTCACTGGGGGGTTTTAAATATAAAAGAGAAAGAGTTCTCTGAATATTCCTGACTATTTAGGTAGATTGAATTTATCATTGCTTGAAGTAATTGGATTTCCAAGCACTCACAGCCACACAGATAATCCTGTTGTGTGTTTTAAAAGAATAGTAGGATAATGCGCTTTTCTGATTTTTAGTTTACTGATTTTAAAACTTATATGTGGTGCCTTTTTAGTCATGTATGCATAGCTGTGAAAACTAATTGGCTGACAGATCAAGTGGGAAAGAAGGGGTGGTGAATTGTTACAAAATGTAGTACTATTAGTTGTGAATTCTGAACTTGGCTCAAATATCCTGTTTTGTATGAGGAAAATCTTGCCCTTTTCCCCAAAATGCTATAATTTTGGTTTGAGAATTAAAATGTGCCTTGAGTCGTCCCAACATGTAAACTGTGGCAGTTGTTTTCATTACATTCCAAACCACTGGAAGTTGTATAGTGCCATGATCATTTTTGGGTGATCATTTTTTTGCTCCACAAAAATTGGATAAAAATGAACATTTCCCCAATTACTACTAAATTGCATTAATTCCCTATGTAGGTTTCTTCTGAAAATTGCAGAAAAGGGATAGGAAATTCTACAAGATACCTGAAAATTTATTCTTATGTGGAAAAAATAAATCTTGTAATGTGAAAGGATGATGTCCCAGGAAATCTCTAATAAAACTGAACCAGCATGTCTTGATCACCATTCTAGTGTTTTAACTAGAAATGTAATGACACTATCTCTCAGGTTAATAGGACTGTGCTCTCAGAGGATCTGAGGAATGATTGCTTATGTGGCATTTCTCCTATTTTGTGAAGGAGAGCTTCTGGTAAAAGAGATTGTCTCTATCTTGTGGACTATTCCAACAGAACAGTGTGTCAATTTTTAAATAGACATCACTCCTGCTAATAGTAAAATGCAGGGGTCATTTAGTAGAAAAAGAGGTGCAGGAGCTCATTAGCATACCTATTAGCATAACTCATTAGCATATTCCACGGCCCCTGACATCACCAAGTTTCAAGAAGATTGGACCAGGAGGTCCAATTTTACGGCCCCCAAACAGGTTGCCCCATCCCCTCCAGTGTTCTCTAAGGTGGGAAAAAACGTTACTTTTTTCCCACCATAGAGAACAATGGAGGGAATGGGGGCAACCTGTTTGGGGGCCTGTAGAATTGGACCCCCTGGTCCAATCTTCTTGAAACGTGGTGGGTATTTGGGGGAGAGGCTCCAGCAGCTACCCTGTAAGTTTGGAGCTTCTCCCTCAAACCCCCTCCCCTCCAGCTGCTTTTTAAGCCACTGCCAAATTTCAGTGGCGGGCTAAATTAGATCAGAGAATCTGACTTGACCCGTGGCTGCCCTAGTGCCCACTCCTGGGCTGGTGGAGCGTGGCTCTGCCTCGCTCTGGCCCCAAATGACCCCTGGTAAAATGGCTTATCACCATTATGTTCATGAAAGCATCAAATATCAGGCCACTCACAAAGCGATTCTTCGCATGTCTTACAGTCTGATAGTAAAGTGGCTGGCTCTTATATTGATCACTAAAGCAATAAAGTTAGACCACTTATTTTTTAAAAGGTAGGCATTTCATTTCTGCATATTTGGTAGAATCAGCAGGGCTACATAGTAATATGACTTCATAAATTATTTTGTTTTATAAACCCAAAAGAGCCCAGTGAAAGCTGAATATGCTAGGAAGCACAGAAAGCTGAGGAGAGTTAAATAGGAAAAAAGGGAGGGAGAAATTGGCCTTTTGAAGTTCCATAGAGCACACCACCTAGAGAATCTTGGAAGAAGATTTATGTGGGAGGATGAAGGGGGATTTCCAAATCATTAATTCCACCCATCTATGATTCCTTGTGGGCTCACAACTGGTGTTTCACAGACAGACAGACAGACAGACAGACAAATTCAGGTGGGTAGCTGTGTTGGCCTGAAGCAGCAGAACAAAGTTTCAGTCCAGTGGCACCTTGAATAAAACTTTGTGGTCTTAAAGATGCAAGTGGACTCAAAAGTTTGTTATATATACATTTACACATACATATGTAACAGGAGTACCCTCTAGTGGACAGCTCTAATAACAGTGGCCACAAAATCTGTTGGGGGGGGGGGGAGGCTATTTGATGGGTTATTTTACATATTCAACTGCTGCACATTTTGCTGCTCAACATGAGACTACTCAGCTAGCCCATTTAATAAAAGAATGGGAAGACTGGTCCTATGGCCTCACTATGCTGGTGTTATGTAGTTATGATAACTGTATTTAAAAGCATCACCTGAATTGGGTCCTTATCAAGCATTGCTTCAGAATTCTATAAGCACAATTTCAGTGCCATTTTTACAAGATATTTTGTACTCAGGCTTTGGAGCCAGAATAAAGAAGTTATGAACATTGCATTATTATGCATATTTCAACATTTTTGTTCAAAATATGGAGGAGCAGAGGTTTGATCCTTTCCCAGTCACAGCTCACATATATTTGAAGGAAGAAGCTACAATTTATATTAACTTCATAACGGATGTAAGATGTGGGTGTTCCATAGCTTGGGAAAGGGCCCTCAGAATCCTGTCTACTGCCCTTCTCACAGCTGTCACCTAAGTAAAGAATGTCACATCTGGGGTTCATTCATGCTTCACCCTCTTAATGATGAAATGTATTGAACAACTGTCTTGTTTGATTTTGTTGCCAGAAGAAAGGCGCTTCCTGTCCAAGAAACTGGAATAATAGATATAATATGAGGTACCCACTGCAGTGTATAGGGTACATGTTTCTAATTAATTTGATCATTTTGCTTTTGGAAACAATGCTGAAAACAAAAACCTTACTACTTTGTATATGTCAGCATCTTTTATATTGGTTCCTCTGTTTTTTTTCTAATTGGTGTTCTATTTGTTAGCCTGAGCAATAATTATGTAAATAATGCTTTTTGGGGGGATGATTTTGTATTCTTTAAATTCATTGTTGCAGAGATACGTTTATTTAACACAGTGCATGAAAAACAAGGTGACAACTATGAGCATTTTTATTAAAGATATTTTACTTGTCTTTTTTAAAGGTGTTATTACTTCAGCAAGTAAATACTGTTTGACTGAAGCTATTTAAGGCAGGAGTGGGAATTTTGTTTAGAGATTACACATCAGAACTCTATCATGAGTGGAAATGACTATTGTTAACTGGATAGAAATATTAAAATGTATTACATTAGCTATACTTTTCACTTGTGCATTGGAAATTTGGGGTTTTCAGCTATGACGGGGAATGGATATTTCCATATCTGAACAAGCCTATCATTATGACTTTTGAATTATCATTGCATTATTAGGTCCTGTGTGTACAAGGCATAAAGTAAGCATTCTGGCAAAATCCATGAGATATACAAAGTAAATTGTAGAAATAGCAAAAGGCTTCTCTGCACTTGTTTGGAAGTAAGTGGGGCAACCTATCTCTAGATCATTGCATTTTTAGGTTGAAGGCTAGGATTTCTCCCCGTTTTTTCAAGTGACATGACTACTGCAGTTTACTTCTACTAGTTTATCTTACTGGTTGTCAGGTAATGCATCTTAAAGCAAGCTGAAATCTCCCTAGATTCTACATATCTTTGATGATTTCTAGGCTGCGGTCTGCAAAAATGTACCCTTGGCTGTATAACCAAGGCTTTACTGGGGTTCTTATGTAAAGGGCATCAAATTCTCAACCTAGAGGTGCAGGCAGTCTTAGTGTATAGGGAAGTGTATAGGGAAGTGTATAGGAAATAGGAATGTGATATTTTCACTCTGTTGTGAAAATGTCTTGCAACAGTTTGTCCATGTTTGAATTTTATAGATGCTGGGCATAGTGAAAGTTTCTCTAATTTTCAGCTTCGTGAAGTTCAGGTCATTATTGCTAATGTCAAAGAGAGTATGGCCTATTGTAACAATTCTAGTGTTGTTTGTTTATCTGTGCTTTGGCCTCACTGGCTAACTTACTGGCCAGGTATCAAAATTGGCTATGTATCTTTTCCGCTTATACTTTGGGAACAAAAAAACAGTATTTTAAGCTCCTTTTATTCCATCCTTTGATTGGATATATTCACCTGTCTAATCCTTTTGAATTCTGTATAACTTCCCTGGCCCCGTGCCTACACGCCTTTACTAACACAAAAAGTGCAGATGACCAGTAAGACCTTTCTTCAATAAAGCTTTCTTGTTTAAAGACACTTGTTGCTGATTGCTCTGTGGGCTCTCACGGTTACAGGAGTTCCCTTTTTGCAAGGCAGAGGGGAGAGATTTACATTGCCAGCCAGGAGCATATCTGCCCTTAAATAATGCAGGCTGTGTTTACTGGTATTACGATACATTAACTGGGATCTTCCTAAAGACACTGAAGAACAGCCAAGAACACATTCTTAAAAATATCTGTGATGTGAAACAAGATCTTCCTTGACATTCCATTCCAGTAATCTAAATCCATTTTAGAAGATAAATACATCAAAATCAAAGTTTGAGTCCACTGGTGCCTTTAAGACCAACAAAGTTTATACTCAATTAAACTTTGTTGGTTTTAAAGGCACCAGTGGACTCAAAATTATACCCAGAATTAAACTTTGTTAGTCTTAAAGGCACCAGTGGACTCAAACTTTGTTCTGTTGCTTCAGACCAACACAGCTACCCACCTGAATCTAATATCAAAATCAGAGATTGATGAGTTGCTGTGTCCTTTCTAATAGATGGACAGATTCTGTTAGTGGAATGCTGAATGTAATTAACTGAGACACTGTTATTACCTTTGGACTGAGGGGGGTGAGTGAGCTCACAAACATGTCTTTTCCCAAGTGTGAAGGTAATAGCAAATGCCCTTCTCTAGGGTAGTTATCTTAATTTCTTTTCCATGTGCTAGACTGCACAGCTGCTGCATCTTCTCTTTGAGGTGGTGTAATTTGCTGAGCAGTGTTTCCCTTCTGTCTCCAGATTAGAGAAATACATTCTAATATACTATTCCAAACTTTGGTAGAGGCCAGATTAAGAAATAATATAAAAAGGATATGTACCCCTCCTTGAGGATCTGTGCAGCAGTCCCCACAATGGACTTAAGTGCTGATCTGATAACCTGCTCCTGGGGTTATACAGTTACCTACAATACTTGCCTGTTTTGGTAAGAAGGGATTATTTGCAGGTGGTATGACTACATATCATGGTATTCATGTCATTTTCAGCAGCATGCTTTGTAAGGGAGTTATGTTGACGAAGTTTAATAATTTTTAACTATTTTGTTATTGTTGATTTTATCGGTTGTTAGCCGCCTAGAGCCGGCCTTGCTGGCTAGGCGGGGTATAAATCCAAACAAACAAACAAATAAACAAATAAATAATCTTTTTCTCACCAAGAAGCAGCTCTGAAAAGTGCATAAGTAAAAGTGAAAGTGTGACATAAACCCTAATACTTTACTAGGGTAAGAGTGCTACCTAGACTGTCTAAGATCTTGGACCTCTGGAGGTTTACATTACATTTCCATTCCAGATTGGATCATCCTGCCAGACTTAATACTTGGCAACAGTGATCCATGTGATAGTCACCTCGAGATTGGACTACTGTAACACTCTCTACATGGGGCTGCCCTTGTCTCAAATCTGGAAGCTGCAGTTAGCGCAGAATGTGGTGGCCAGGTTGTTGATGGGTATCCCCATATGGGAGCACATCCAGCCAGTACTGAAAGCACTACACTGGCTGCCAAAGCATACTGGATTTGTTTCAAGGTGCTGGTTTTAACCTTTAAAGCCCTATATGGTAAATGTCCAGCATGCTTGAGGGACTGCCTTTCCCCACACGTTCCCCAGAGAGCACTGCATTCAGGGGCACAAAACTGGTTAGCCCTCCCAGGCTCCAGGGATGTCAGATTGATGGCAACCAGGGCCAGGGCTTTCTCGGTGGTGGCTCCATCCTGGTGGAATAAGCTCCTGGTAGAGATCAGGGCCCTGCAGGACCTCTTACAGTTCCGCAGGGCCTGTAAGATGGAGCTCTTCCACCAGGCAATTGACTAAGGAGCTGCAGTACACATTGGGTAATGTCTCTGTGCCCTGGCTTTCCAGCCTGTAACCTGGGTCATACCATCAAAGTTCCTGGCCTGTGCTCGCTGCATAATAAATGAGAACTGTACTGGTGTGAAATATGGACATACAACAGTCACCTAAACTATGTTATAAGAACTGCTCCGCTTGTTGCTTGAGTGCGTTTATTTTATGTATCTGTTTTAAATGATTGCTATTTTAAGTAATTTATAAGTTTATGATAGGTTTTATTGTATTTTACTGTATTTAATTGTATTTTTGAATTGTTTGTAGGCCGCCCTGAGCCCACCTCAGCAGGGAGAGTGGGATATAAATCAAATAACAACAACAACAAAGGACAATCCAGGTGGACCAGACCACCTATTTGTTATGGAAGTTCAGAGCCCTTATCAGATGCTTGATGGAAATAGGACTGTATTTTTTACAGCTCTGATTGGTAACAGTAGCCTCTGACATCAGAGGTGGAGCTCTGCATGGGATTTGCTAAAGCAGCTTGTCACTCTTAGAAAGCAGGCTTGCTTAGGTCCAATTCTATTTCACACACACACACACACACACATAAAGAGAGAGAGAGAGAGATTTTCCCTTGTCCTCAGTTTTCAGTCTTCAACAGAAATGGAGTCCAAAGGAGGTTGGGTAGGGGACTTAATCAACTTGAAGGAGGAGGAAGAAGAGGAAGAGGAGATTGGATTTATACCCCGCCCTTCACTACCTGAAGGAATCTCAGAGGGGCTTACAATCCTTTCCCTTCCCCTACCCACAACAAACACCCTGTGAGGTAGGTGGGACTGAGAGAGTTCTTTTGAGGTCTGCTCTTGAGAGAACAGCTCTGAGAGAACTTGTGACTGACCCACGGTCACACCAGCAGCTGCATGTGGAGGAGTGGGGGATCAAACCCGGTTCTCCCAGATTAGAGGCCGCGCTCCTAACCACTACACCAAACTGCAAGGAACTCTGCATGTGCTGCGAGGAAACTGCTACAGCCTAGAAAACACGTTTAGCTAAGTTAGTTCAACTGTACTGCTTTCATTTGAACATCTTTGCTGTTGCTGTTATGGGCCTTTCCTGTATGTTGCTTTCGCCCTTTTTCCTGCCAATTTTTTTGAATCCTGTTGGCAGAGTAATTAATACAGCAAAGATGTACAACCTGATTAAAGTGTTTATTCAGGAACTAACATGGTGATAGAAAGTTCCATCAAGTCACAGCTGACATATGGTGATGTCACCCATAGGATTTTCAAAGCAAGAGACATTCAGAAGTGGTTTTCCACTACCTGCCTTTGTGTCACAACCCTGGTCTTCTTTGATTTGATTTATTAAATTTCTACCCCACCCTCCCGGTCGAGGCTGGCTCAGGGCGGCTTCCTTGGAGGTCTCCCATCCATATACTACCTAGGGCCGACCCTGCTTAGCTTCCAAGATCTGATGAGATTGAGCTAGTTTGGGCTATCCAGGTCAGGGCCAGGAACTAATATACTTGGTGGGGGGGGGGGGGCTTCTGAGAAAGAGGAGGAGATTGCCTCCGTTGTAGCAATCTGGAGACATACTGACATTCTGGAGACATACTGACCCCACTATCCTATCTGTCTTTTTGCTGCCCCCTGCAGGGTCTTCTGTCTTCTTTGTACACTGGACATTGCCTATTCCAACACATCTAGCCATCCTTTCCCTCTTTTCTCCCTCTCTCTTATAATAAACCTTTTTTAATAAAGACATTTTTTCCGCTTTCCTTAGTACAATTTACTTCTCTAGGGTATTTATCTTAATCTCTTTTACAGGTGCTATATTGCACAGGTGCCGTGCTACAGAACTGGTTATAACAAAGGTGTCAAACTCATTTGTTATGTGGGCTGGATCTGACATAAATGTCATTTTGTCAAGCCAGGCCATTAATACCATAAAATATAATGCCAGGTACTGGATATATACATTTTATGAAGGACAGCAGCTGATAAGCTCCAAGTTGGTGTGTCCTTATTGCAAGGCCCCATGGGCTGGAGTGGGGAGAGAAAAACCTTCATGGGTAGACTGGAGAGCCAGCAGTGCAGTGCTGGGTAGATGTCCCTGCACTGCCCGGGGGGGGGGGGCAAACACCTTCCCCTGCCTGCTTCCACCACCAGTGCTGTGAGCTTGGGCTCCAGGGTAAGAACACGAAGCAGCTGGGTGTTGCAAGCTCACCCCTGCCCCTGAGCCACTATAGAAGGGGACTGAGAAGACAAGTTGACCCCCCCCCCGGGCCTGCAGAATCGAGGTGGCGGTGGCCCAGGTATGATACCACATGCACAGCAGGACCCAGGACATGCAAAGCCTGATAAATTGGAGACGTCTCTGGCCAAGGCTCAGGTGATCCATCGGGGGGTGATGCCGGGGGTTCAAGCCAGAGATTGTCAGCAAGCCATGCCATCCCCATGCGGCAGCAGTTGCCCCAGGCCAAAGACCAAAGGCAGCTGGGTGTTCTATGGGGGAGGGAGAGCTGGTTACTGAATTGTGTGCTTGGTGGCAGGACTAGGCCCCCAATGTGTCAAATGGCCCAAAGCACAGATGCTGCATAGGCAGCAGTGCTGGCTACCAGCAGATTGTCCGCACACCCAGACCCCAGTGCAAATGCCAATCACTGTGGCCATCTGGGACAACATCCTTGGAGCTGCATGCTGAGCAGAGAGGCGTATGACCTCACCTTGGAACCCTGAGCTGGAATGAATGTGGCTGCGGCAGCTCTCAACTTAAAAGTGAGGCTGCCACTAAGTGAAGGGGTTCTGCTTGACTGCTGTAGACAAGGTTGTTCCAACCATGCTGAAGCCACAATCAGAGTGGCTCTGCCCCACCCTACCCTGAGCAGCCTTTTGTTCCCTCATCACACCAGTTGCTTGCAGGCCAGATAAGAGCCCTGGATGGACCAGTTCTGGCCCCTGGGCCTTATGTTTGACACCCCTGGGTGATAAGATATTTTCTAGGATTCCTACTCTGTCACTTTGTTTTTACTCAGGTACTGTGCTAAAACAGTACCTTCTCAGTGGATCAGTCCAGATGTTCTCAGCATGTTATGGGTGGTGGTGGTGGGTTAGCCGTGTATTTTCCAGGGAACTCTGGGTCTCAGCAAGGAAAGACACTGTGCCTTTTTCTCCTGTGCCTTTAACAGCTGCATGGCGGGGGGGGGGGGGGGGGGCGGCGGCGGCGGCAGAAATTTAGCAAGCAAAAAATTTCCCATCCCTAGGGAAAGTACCTTAGGGAAAGCTTCAGCTCCTGCTTGTCAAGTAGTGTTTAAAAACCCAGGAGCCCAGCCAGGAAAAAGTTGGTATGCCAAGTGAATGTGAAGACTTGTCTACTGCCAGCATTAGTTTCACCAGCTTATACAGAGAGAAGTGTGCTGACACAACACTCAGGCTTGGGTTATGCAGTCAGACTGGAAGCGTTCTGCCCACAATGAAATTACAAAACGCTCAAGGAGGTTTAAGATTAATATCGTATGAGTTTGCATAAGAGGCTTCTTTGGGGGGAAAAGAAGGAAGTGGGAGAAACATTTTAAACAAACAAGCTGCCCAATCTAGTTCTGAGAACAAAATTTCCATGGACTCATTTATTTATAACCCATAAATCCTGAGGTGGGGGGGGGGACCACTAGAAGGGTGTCCCTCAGGTGAGGAAACAAAATTCCCGGTTACCTCAGCCCAGAGCCCCATGGAGCTGGGTACATTATACCGTGTGTTGTGGGGAGGTCTGTGCCATAAAGAGAACAGAAGACGAAACTGGTAGCTCTTGGCAGCCTTGCTTAGTGGGGATGACTTCCCATTGTGCTAGGTGTAAATTACTCTGAAACAAAACCCTAAAGCTACAAGCCTAACTATGCCTGCTTGGAATTTTACTGGCCCCCTCTTGCTGTTCCGGGGAGAAATCAATGGAGTCCAACTGTTATTCTCTGTCTGTTTTTATATGCCCCCTTCCCGGGGCAAATCTCATTGACCTAGGCTGATTCTGCACTGGCTTTTGTTGTATTTTGTTGTCCCTCTGTTGTATTAGGAAACCCACGTTGGAATAGAAATTCCCTAAAAATGTAAAATAATAATAATTTAAAAATTCTGCCTTTATAATATACTGGGTCCAGAGATGTATTTTGTGAAATCAGCTCATAGTTTATTTTGAAGGTAAGAACAAGACTGGAAATGCAAGACTTGGGGGTCTGCTTATATCTTGGTTCAAATCCCACACACCCAACACCCGTGATTGGCTTATGTACAGTGCACCCACACCCATAAGTCCCTTGTTCTGATTTGGCTCCCTCTATTGGTCCTCTCCAGGATCTTCTTGGTCTATTGTCTTACAGTGCAAAGCTCAGGTGCTTTGCATGGCCATGTGCTGGCCTGACCGCATGTGAGGTCTTTAGTCAGAACACAACAGCATTGCAACCTGCTTTCACTTCCTTTGATCATCGGATTTTATGGTACCTTCTGCATAGATTTATGGCCATTCAGGGGTGATTTTGCAGTCAGTACAGCGTTGCCCTGAGCACTGTTCCCTCTAAGGTGAGTTAGTGTGCACTAGCGCACAGCCTCCGGCTCACAGTTTTTTAGCCTCCAGCTCAGGAAGGATGGCTCCAGAGCAAACTAGCCTATGCAGCAGCCAAATCACTCACGACTGTAATGCCAGTAGTTCACAAAGCAGAATCTTTGCTCACAAGACTCCACAGTTTAGAGGGAGCATTGGTCCTGAGGTATTTGAATGAGGTTTTGAGCTGCACTTTTCCCTCCCAGTTGAGCCCTTCATAATTTTAACTTCCAGAACTAAAGAAACCAACAGTCAGCCCTTGCGCAAGCCGCGCTGCCTCCCACGTGAAAAAGAAGTTCCATTTTCTTGGCTCCACACCAAGCAGGCAGCTCCGACGCCGATTGGACAATAAGAAGCGGTTATTTTAAAAGTACACGATAGGGGCGTGGCTTGTCTGGTGACTTTCTTCGGCTCTGACGAGAGGGGCTAGGCGTGCGGGAAGAAGGGGCTGGTGTTTCGTAATTTTTGTAATAGGAGCGGCAAGGAGCGTAGATGACAGTCCAGAGATGGAAGGCCTGACACTGGGGAATTCCCCAGTCACTCACCGCCCGCAGAGTGATGGGGGCAATGGCTTGGCGGAGGCTGTGGTTGGGCAATCACAAAGGGTGGCGCTTGACTCTTTGGGCCGCGGTTGGGTGGTCTGGGAAGAGCGGGTGGAGCTCGGCAGCGCTAATTGGGTCGCCCTTGAGGGGGTGGGGCTCCAGCGTGGCCGTCGGTTGGGTGAGAGCGCGGCTGGAGCTCTCCTCTGTAGCGGCCGTTGGCGGAGCGCAGGGAAGGAGGCGGGGCCTTGGGGCGACCGTTGGCCAAGCATGGGGAGGGGGCGGGGCTCCACGGCACAGTCGAGCAGGCTGGTGCGGCGGCGGCGGGCAGGCGCGCTTCTTGGCTGTCACACCGAGGGGGCGTCCGGGCAACATGAATGAGGCTGAGGGCCTGCGGCAGCGGCGGCCTCTCCGTCCGCAGGTGATCACCGAAGACAACGCGGCTCAGGAAACCAAGGGCGGCAGGTGGGTGTGGAGTCTTCCTCTTCCTCGCGGCGTTGACTCCCCCTCCCCGGTGCTGCCCCTGGAGGGGAAGAGCATGGGGTGCCTCCCCCCGCTAAAGGGCGACTTGAAGATGAGCGGGGGGAGCGACTCGTGGCTGGCTGCGGTGCGAGGCACGGGGAGGCTCGCTCTTCCTTCCTTCCTTCCAGTGAATGCTGTTATCCTGCGGGGACGGTGTCTGAAAAAGGCTGCCCTGGTTGCTTGGCAGGGAGGAGGAGAAATACTTCACTGTAGCACCAAGGCATCTCCCGGCTTAAGCCTTGGATGTCATGACTGCCGTCTTTCGGCTCTGGAGGTTCCTCAGGCAGACAGCAGTGCAGCCGTAAAGGGGCCTCAGAATCGCTGCAACTAAGCCCAAGGATGTGTTGCTGCAGTTGGTCACATCCATCTCTGGCTGCCCTTGCCTCTTTCTCATCCTCCCACGCCCAAAACTTACACTGCATATTTTGAGGAAGCAAGGGACAGCCTGCATTTTTCTGCTAAGTGTCCCGGATACATTGGTGGCATTATAAATGGCATGCAGTATGTAAAAGCAGTATATATAAACAGTACCTGCAGTGAGGGCAGTAAAATGGCAACAGGGGGAAAAAAGTCAAAATTATATCTCTTAGTCCCAGATATGTGGGATGTAGATCTCTCTCGGTGTGTGTTGCTTTGAGAAGGGTGGCAGTCTTTACACATACTCTTATCAGTGCAGCATATCCTTTGGTATGGACAGAGTTGTGATGTTAAAAACAGTTCCAGGCATTAAGCCCTGGTAACCTTTAGCAAAAATGAGAGGGGGTGGGGTGGAGGGATCACTAGAGGAGAGGTTAGTAGAGGAGAGTTGAGTCTTTGTTGCACTGATAAATTTGACATAAGAGTATGGAGTTACCTGGTGCTAACATTGCTTAAATATTCAGGGAAGCGATTGGATAGATTTATGTACAACTACTATCAGTGACACTTGCAGAGGTGCCACTGGACTCAGACTTTGTTCTGCTGCTTCAGACTAACATGGCAGCTACCCACCTAACTTGCAGAGGTGTCATTCTCTGACTGATTTCCCACGAGGCGCTTCTCCGTCTCTCAGAGCTCTCTCAGCCCTACCTACCTCACAGGGTGTCTGTTGTGGGGAAGGGAAAGGAGTTTGTAAGCCACTCTGAGACTACAATTGAAGGGCGGGGTATAAATCCAATCTCTTCTTCTTCTTCTTCTTCTTCTTCCAGTGTCGTTCTTCCCTTTGCCCCGATTGTGTGCTTGAATTTCCTACTATTTGCCCTGCACTGCATTTTGACCTGTGGCTTCGCTCGATTTCCCCTGCTGCTTCAGTGATCCTCAAAAAACAGGATCACCGTAGCCACGGGGAAAATCAGGCAAAGCCGCAGGTCAAAATGCGGCGCGGGGCAAATAGTGGAAAATTCAAGCACACAATCGGGGCAAAGGGAAGAACGACACCGGAGCAGTGCCTCGTGGGAAATCGGTCTGTCTGTGTTGTAAGCTTGAATAAGTGTGGAGTGCATGTTGGTTGACAGCTTCCTTTCATTAGGAAGATGTTTGGGGAGGTCTAGTAATTTTGATTTTACCAGCTTGAGGGTTTTTCAGCCTTCTTAAATAGCAGCTTTTATTTACTTCTGGTGGCTGGGTGATTTTGTCTTGACTCACAGTTTAGTTGTTACCATAGTGGATAAGTTGTCACAATGTGTAAACTGATTTTTTAAAAAATAAAAACTGATCATTGGTTAAATTTAAATGCCTTTTTTTGCTGCAGAATCTCAGTGCTTTGCCGAGAATATGAAGGAAGGGAAAAAAATTCTTAAGATTGGCAACTTACATTTTAATGAAGAATATTCTTAGATGGAAAGGTTGTATGTATTAGGTGTCCCCACCATCTGAGGTTACATCTTGGGTAGCAACTCAAGAATGAGCCTTCTTGGTTGTGGCACCAAAATTGTGGAATTCTCTCCCCAGGGAGATTTGTCTGGATCAAGAGGATGTTTATTTACTTCATTTATACCTTGCCTTTTCCCCCAGTGGGGACCAAAGTGACTTACATCATTCTCTTCTCCATTTTCTCCTCACAACAATCCTAAGAGATAGATTAGGCTGAATATTTGACTGGCCCAAGATCACCTAGAAAGCTTCCATGTCACAGTGGAGATTTGATCTTGAGTCTCCCAGATCCTAGTTTGATGCCTTAACCACTTCACCACAGTGTTCCAGTTGGGTAGAGAAGATGAGTTAGGACTTCTTCATGGGTGATAGCAGCCTGAGAGAACTTCTAGTTAGGACTGGAAGTAGAGCAGCTATATGCCTGAGTAACTGTATGGCCTGATCCTATGGTTAATGCATATTTATGTATGCCACTCTCAAATAAAACAGATGTCTCTATGATACACCTTGGTGACTGTGTACTGAGAGAGAGGCAATGTATTGAAGAGAAAAAGTAGTAAGAATGTGAGAGCCTCCTGAGGCGTATTATTATGTAAACATACTGCTTGCAAAATAGCTGCCTGATCTGCTGTGTCTTCACACTTTGTGCTGTTCATTGGCACACTGTCTTTGAGTAACATATCACTAAACTCCACCTTGTTTTCACGCTATTACTTTAGGAAATGTGTGGGGGATGGTGACTTTCTTAATATTGCAAGAAACTTGGAGGTGTCTTATATAGCCATCTAGTACTTAAAATGAGTTTTTGCTCAAACTCAAACCAGCCTGAATGTTTTCCTTGGAATTCAAGAAAAATAACTGTCATGCCAACAGTAAGTACCATGTTCAGTATGGAGACTATTGTATATGTTGTAGGGCCCAGAAAATTGATTGCACAAGATCTTGTGCAAATGGAGATACAGTGAGCACAAATGGCTGCTCTGGCCTTTTTCTTGTATTTCCACTTGCATCGGAACTCTAGCGCAAGGGGAAATTCAGTGCTGGAGCCAACATGCTATGTTGAAGGGGACTTGACAGATTTGTGTAACATAGTGAAAGATTTAGAGTTGATCAGAAGATTTAACCATTTTTGGGCTGTAACACTTCAGAATTAAGTTGGTGATTGTATGATTTAAAAGCCCCATACTTTTTTTTAAAAAATCCTGCTAATGGAAAATGACTATATTGGGCAGAGGAGCTGGATTAGAATACTTTTTTTTGTATGCTAATTTCTTTGTGCGTTTTTAAATTAGGAAGCATTTGAATGTGCAGTCTCCATCTGCACTTTGAACTGGCACAGCCCCTAGAAGTCTATGTCTTGTTGCTGCTGTAATTATTATTGTAAGTTTGAAAAGGTAGTTTCAGAATTAAATACCGTACTTGGAAGTATTTGCCCCTCAAGTCTGTGGACTAGTGATCAAGTTTGAGTTCATACTTCATGCTTCTCTGGAAAAATGATGGTATACCTTGATCATAATTGATACACTATTCTGAATTACTCTGGTCAGGACTGATTCAGATATAGGTGTGCACTTAAGAAACCCTAGATATATAGCTAGCTTCCCTTTACCAGATAACTTCTGGCTAGAGGTACACTTCAGTAATGCTATAGATTTGTTTTGGGTATAGTATACAAGTAAATACTATGAGAGAATCTCTGCTTTCATTTTAAGCTTTTTATTAAAGCATAACTACTGTGTTCTTAACATAGACTAACTCCACAAAACATTATACCAACCATCATGGTTACATAGATAATTAAAGGAGAGCAACTATAGAAGTCCATAAAAGTTTCTTAGCCCTAAGGTAAGGAGGTAACAGGCAAGGAGCCCCTTCTGAGAATCAGTAGATAGATAGAATTTTATTGCATGAGGCCAAAGGCCATAACAATATAATAATAGCTGCCCGAGCAGTAATATTATAGTAAATCATAATAAATGTTATAGTAAAAACACAACAAGGTTAAAAACAATGTTAAAATTGTCGGGACCAGGACATAGTGGAGAGTACGGCATGTTGAACATCAGTGCGGAAGTTCTGTATTTATAGGATTTTGAAACCATCTCCTAACAATAGCTAACTGTCCCACTCGATAAGGGTGCACTTCTTGGCTAATTCATTGTCTCATAACTTCTTGGAATATATTAAAATGTTATTTCATCCTTTCTACTTTTTAACAAAGTCTGTTTAAAAATAGTGATTACAAGTTTCTCGTACGCATGAATATCTTTTGGACCTCATCAGTACTTCCATCCTTGAACCTTGTTTTCCCTTCACAGAAGCTGGACATTTTTACAGTTCTTAGATGCTTTGGCACCTGGGCCTCAACAAATTGTGTCTATTGATAATGGGTTAGATGGCTTGTAATTTACACAAAGCCATATTATTATGTTATTTTGTCTTCTTACTTCTCTTCAAAGATATTCTGTTCTGGGTCTCTAGACTCCTCTCTTGGCATGCTGGTAAGGTTTGCTGTGCCACATTATCCTCTTATGATCTTTTTTTGCTTAAGTCAAGCAGCTGTTCCTCTGTACTTCTGGCACATGATACTTCCTCTGTACATATATATGACAACATGCTCATACCATTAAAATCTTTATACATTCATAAAATTTCTTGCCTAACATTGCTTGTATAGTTCTTTCCTTATTAACAGATTTTGTTGCTTTTACACTGTAGAAATGATTTGATTTTCTTCTTCTGTTGAGGGGCAACCAGATTCTGAAGATCCTTCTATGGCTGTTAGATGCTGACTTCTGTTTTGTATTCTTGTTGCAGTACTTACAGCAATAAGGTCTTCCGTATGACCTTCATGACACTGGCTGTATCGCTAATTATTCCCTTATTTGGAGCAATAGTTCTTCTGGATTGTCCAATAGACCCTCAGCCTATAAGGTGAGTCATTAAATGGATGTGATATCACAACATAACAGTTTATGTATTTAGTGTTGTAAGTTACCTTTGTATGATAAAAGAGGTGGGTTGCAAAAGTTTCAATAAACAGTTTAAGCATTTTGTTCAAAGTTCCATGATGTTAAGAATTCTTTTAATACTTCATGCAGGATGTTGGATGTAGGAACTGCATTATGTCAGTGCCTGTTTGGCTATACATCTGAATTTCTGGGCAATGCTGCTATTGATCTTTAAAGCTTTAAGCCGGGGTGTCAAAGATACGGCCCACGGGCTGCATCTGGCCTGCGCAGGGCTGCAGTCTGGCCTGAGAGCAGCTGACTCTGTGCTGCTTCCTGGTTCCTGTTTGTAACATCGCAGCTCCTTTCCCCCAGTCTCTCCTATTTCCTGCTTCAAGAGGAGAGAAAGAAAGCCTTCCCTCCATTGTCTGAGGGCTCTTCTCCCCTTCTCATCTGGGGAGGGAGGGGGAGGAAGAGAGACACAGAGAGGGGGGGAAATGGCGTCTTGTGGGACTTTTCAGAAGACCAGGGAGAGAGCCAGCCAGCCAGCCAGAAAAAGAGAGCGAGTCCTCTGTTTAGACCCCAAAACATTTTTTCCCAGGTGTGTGTGTGGGGGGAATTCTGTGTTTAGACCCAAAAATGTTTTTTTCTAGGTGTGTGTGTGGGAGTCCTGTGTTTAGACCCAAAAATGTTTTATTCCAGGTGTGGGCAGGGGGGAAGAGTCCCGTGTTTACACCCAAAAATGTTTTTTCCTCAGGTATGGGCAGGGGGGAAGAGTCCCGTGTTTAGACCCAAAAAATATTTTATTCCAGGTATGAGAAAAGAGTCCATCCCGTGCTACTTGGAGATATCTCCCTTTCTATTTCTAACAGATTGGGGGGTGGGGAACCTCACAGCACAGCTTGCATTCCTTATTAGTGAAAGGGAAGAAGAGCACAGCAGCACCTTAATGTCTAACAAAATTTGTGGCAAGGCTTTCATGAATCACTGCTCACTTCCTCAGATACAGCTGGAATGTGAGTCCATCTGTCCTTATATCTTGGAGAGTGAAGTGATTTCAGGTGCCAAAAGACAAGAGCAGGCATTGGTAATGAGAAAAGAAACTTAGGTCTCAATTCATTCCAGGAGTTTGCATTGTCTTAAGCCTCATGATCAGTTGCAATTCAGCAGTCTCTCTTTCTAATCTTTCTTTGAATTTCCTTTGTCAGAGAACTGCTACTCCTAGGTCAGCAACTGAATGCCCTGGAAGGTTAAAATGTTCCCCCACTGTTTTTGAATGTTGTGGTTTCTAACAGTGGTAGAAAGGGTAAGAGTCCAGTAGCACCTTTAAAGAATAACAAAATTGTAGTAGAATATTTGCTTTTGTGAGTCACTGCTTACTTCTTCAGACTTATTTCCATTTATTCCTTGCATCCTCCTGGACTGAATCCTCCTGTACTAAATTGAGACCTAGGTTTCCTGTCTCATTACCAATCCTGGTATCTCCACACCACTGTATATCACACCAATGCTGATATCTCCACCCCTCTGCATATCACACCTAATCCAATCATGCCTGCTATTGTCATTCGGCATCTGAAATCATCTTTATGAAGTTTATATCTCTGGTGCCTTGTGTTACATTTTATGGCACACATGGCCTGGCCCAACAAAGTAATATTTATGTCAGATCTGGCCCTCGTAACAAATGAGTTTGACAGCTCTGCTTTAAGTGGCTTGGGCCCCATGTACGCTTTTAGAAATGTTATGAATCTTAGCTGGCTCTCATAGGAAGTCAACATATAAACAAGCAATGACAAGACCATCATGCATATGTATTTTTATGCTAGACAACATAAACATATTCTGATAGGAAATGATAAATAAGCTTTGTACTTCTCTTTGAGAAGCACTACAATACAATAATTGCTAAAAGTACTAGGCACCACAGTGAAATTTCTGGGTGCCATGGCAACCTGGTGCCTGGGATTTGGCAAGCCCTGAAGGGGCGGGCAGAGCAGGTGGTGAACGCCGTGTCCTTGATGGCAGCAGTCTTTTCTGAGGCAGCCACTTTCTTCCTCCCAAGAAGCAACTCTCCTTTGTGCTTCCTGGAGTGGTGGTGGGGGGCATAACAGGTAGTAGGGCTGCCCTTGACGACAGTCTCTCCCCAGTCAGGCAGGCACTCACTGTTGCCACTGCAGCTATTCTGCTGTCTTCGTGCTGTTGGCCATTTGATGACTGCACAGACATGGGGGGAAGGTAGCTTCCCTGGAGGGAATAAGTCTGTTAATTATTTTTAGTGGCAGCTGCTTCTTCTAGTCCTATAGGACTCAAAGGAGATGAGAAATGGAATAGACCAGATTGCACAGTGCTTCTGATGCAGCCAGTGTATTCTCCAAGGAAGGTTTGCATTTTGAGAAGATGTGGATGTGTACCACATCTTTACTTGCTCTTAAAACACTTTTCAAAACAGGTTTAAATGAGTATTGAGCAGTCTGGAGGAGGAAGAGAGAGACAAATACATTGTTTTAGATATTGTCCGGTTTGTAACAGTCACACCAAAGTGTGCATATCACTGCCTATACGCTGGTAGAGTTGCTGACCTGTGATATGGCTGGGGTGGGTACTGCTGCATTTCACAGCTCTTTAGCAGTGTACTCAAATTCTCAGGAAAACACCTTGTGCACTGCATTGACTACTTGTTTGAAATACAGGTATTAAGATTATTTGTATATTGCATAATCAGTTTTGAAGCTGTCCTCTTACCTGGTTTTTTTTTTTTGCCGTCAAGTCACTGATGACTTATGGCAGCCCCACTGGTTTTCAAGGCAAAGAGGCATTCAGAGGTAGTTTGCCATCGCCCACCTCTGCACCACAACCCTGGTATTCCTTGGAGATTTCCTAGCCATATACTACCCAGGGCCGACCCTACTTAGCCTCTGCAATCTGACAAGATCAGGCTAGCTTGGGCTATGAATACCTTTCTTTAAAAGAACCTAGTATTTAAATTGGGATTTTAACAGGCAACTGATCACTCCAGGTACCTAGGTCTGTGAGGGCAGAAAATGTTTCAGAAAATCTGAATATCAAGGTTGTTGAGAGCTAGAAGAGCATGTTGTGGTTCCATGGTTCAACCACAATTGATCATTATAGTAACTATAAATATCTTGGGCTCCAGTTGTGAGGCAATTTCCATCAGATTACTTATCTTATCCTATTCCAAGGGACTTTGATAGTTTTAAGGAAAACATATCCCTAAAAAGACAGTTATCTGTACTGACAATTTACTATTTAGAACACCCATTTTTAAAAAGTTCCTTGCAAATGTATTTATTTATTAATTAGATTTTTATCCTGCCCTTCCCTGCAAGCAGGGCTCAGGGTGGTTCACTGCAATTAAAAACACAGATAATAAAACATTCTTCAGTTCAAATTAATCATACCAAGATGATCCATAATCCTAGGAGCATGCACCTATGGTCTATAAAATGACCAAGATTAAGAAAGTGCAGTGGGCAGTCACACCCAGCAGTTGCTGAATGTACCAGGTCAGGGGGTGGAGCAGGGAGGCCAAAATAACAAGACACCCATCACCTCAGCCAAAGGCCTGGCGGAACATTTATGTTTTACATGCCCTGCAGAACTGAAGCAGATCCAGCAGGGCCCTGATCTCACTCAGGAGAGTATTCCATCAGGCTGGAGCCGGAGCCAAAAAGGTCGACTAAACAGATGTCCTTCGGACCAGGGATCACCTTGTACCTTTTTGTGTTCATGTTAGCATTTAATGCTTTGAAGGTTTTGATGCTTCTGAAAAAGGGGCAGTTGCTTTGTTCCACAGCAGTTTATTCAGCATACCAGCTGCATAACTAGTCACAAGAATGAGTCCAAGGCAATTTCTAATCTCTCATGCTAATTGCATGCAATTTACTCATGCTGTTGCACATACTTAAGCCGGGATTCTTCTAAAGCTATGTATTCAGATTTTCATTAATAAAATATCAACACTCTCTGACACTGGCAGTACCATCCTGTGCAGAGTTACCCCAGTATAAATAGGTATAAGTCTATATAGGACTATTCTGATACCTGTGCTTCACTACAGTATTTAGGTTCCATAAATTCAATTATAATACTGATGGTGTGAAGTTTGAAAGGTAACATTTGTTGTAGGAATTCTAATGGAAAAGATTGTAGTGTAAAAAATGAAGTGAGACATGTAGTTTCCCCTCCCCCCCTCTACTGAAGGACCTCTCTGTGATTGCCATGCTGGCTGTTATGAGAAATGTCTATTCAGGAGTCTTGAATTGCTCATTTCTGTAACTGTCTTCAACTGTCTGCAGTCTCTTTTAACTGTGTTTTTACCTCAGAACATTGAGATCCGCAGCTGAACGATCAGGGGGATGTGGGTGCAATGAGGCAGGTTTTACCTCAGAACTCTGAGCTACACAGTTGACCAATCGGCGGGGGAGGGCAAGGAGGCAGCAGCCTGCCAGGCACATAGAAAACAATTGGGGGAACACATTTTGCCCCCTTTTTACCCACTTAGGGGTCATGCTTCTCAGAAATTTCTTCATAGTGGGGGCTGATGTCATGGTAGGACTGCACTCCCCTTATTTTGGATTTCTTGGTGCAGAGGTTTGGCCTGGGCATTAAAAAAAAATTTGAGTGCAGGGCATACTTTTTTTTTTTTACAAAAATGCTTTTCATTTATGTTACATTTAAGAAGAAGGACGTATACATATTCAAAACAACATCCAAGCAATCAGATATTAAGCAAGTTCATATGAACCAATTTTTGAGAACTCACATTGTGAGAAGTTAAATAACCTGATACAGGAAACCACTTTCTACAAATTTGAGGCAAATTTCCATAGTTGAAGGACCGCCTCTCACCATATATTCCCCAGAGAGCGCTTCGATCCGGATCCCAAAACCGCCTGACTGTCCCAGGGCCGAGGGAGGCCCGCTTGGCAGCTACAAGGGCCAGGGCATTTTCTGTGGTGGCCCCTTACTGGTGGAATGAGCTCCCGGATAACATCAAGGCCCTGCAGGATTTATTACAATTCCGCAGGGCCTGTAAGACGGAGCTCTTCCGCCAGGCTTTCAAAATAGGGGCCGTCCACAGCGGTTACATCTGGCCCTGGCCTGATCCCTGGCTGCCAATGCCTGACCAGACATGGGGATATGCCTGATTGCTGGTTGATAATTGCACTGAAGAAATGCCATCTATATGAAATGTGATAGGATGTTTTAGAGTTGTTTAATTTTAACCAAATAATGTATTATGCCATAATGGCTGTTGTTAGCTGCCCTGAGCCCGCCGTATGGCGAGGAGGGCGGGATACAAATTTTAATAAATAAAATAAAAATAAATAAATAGTGGGTGGGAGTGTGGCTAAAGGGCAGCCTCTCTGATGGATTAAAGTACCCTGGCCCTGCTCCTGCACCTGACAAACATCTGCCTGTCTGGTATGAGGGGGGGAATTGTATATAAAGGTATCAGGGAGGCTGGGCCAGCAGCAGCACTAAGGCAATCCTGCTAAGCAAGCCTCCCTGATGGCTTTAAGGACTCCATGCCCCTTCCAACCCTTGACAGGCGGTTGTCTGTCAGGTGTAGAAGGGGTAGTGTGTCTGAAGGCATTGGGGAGGCAGACCAGCAGGATTGCTAAGGCGATGCTGATGGATTAAAGTACCCTGGCCCTCCTCCTATACCTGACAGACACCATTCTGTTTGGTGTTGGGGGGGGAGTGTGTTTAAAGGCATTGGGAGGCAGGGCCAGCAGCAGCAGTAAGGCAGTCCTGATGAGCAACCCTCCCTGACAGTTGTAAGCATTCCACTCCCTCTTCTACACCTGACAAGCAGCTGCCTGTCCAATGTAGGGAGGAGGGGTATTGCAAGCCATTGTGGAGGTTGGGCTAGCAGAATCGCTAGCAGAAGGCATTACTGCTGGGGTGGCTCCCTGATGGCTTTAAGCACCATGCGCCCGCTGCTGCACTTGACAGACAGCCGCCTGTCAGATGTAGGGTGAGCATGTTTGAAGCCATCAGGGAGGCTGGGCCAGCAGCATTGCTGCACCTCACAAGTGGTTGGCCATTCATGATTTCCTCAACTGTTATTAGCTCTCTGCAGTCTCCTGTAACTGTTTTTACTTCAGAACACTGAGCTCTGCAGCCGACCAATCAGAGTAGGGGGGGTGCAAGGAGGCAGCAACCTGGCAGTCACATAGGAAGCAATGGGGGGGAGGAAGCACATTTTACCCCTTTTGACTGCCTTAGGGGCTGAATTTCTAAAAATCCCGTCTTAGTGAGCATCTACGTCATGGTAGGAGTGCTTTCTCTGAAGTTCATGCTTCTAGGTCCAGGGGTTTGGCCTGGGTGTTGATTTTACAATGAGGGGACTTTCTTATTTTTATTTATATATTCATATACATAGAGAGAGAGAGAGAGAGACTAGGAATACGGCCCCGTTGTGGAAATAAATACAATGGGTTCTAGAAAGAGGCTCTGGGAGAGTGCCCCAGCCTTTGGCATTCAGCATCATTTTGCTGTGATGACCTCAGCAGGATATAATGACACAGGGTCCACCATTTTTTCCAGAGAAAGATCTCTGCCATCTGAAGAGCAGTTGCAATTCAGTGTGATCTCCATCCCTCCCCTGGAGATTGGCAACAATGGTTCCCCATGAGGGAACGGGTGGTTTGGAGGGTGGAGTCTGTAGCATTGAATCTGTCTGAGGTCCCACCTCTGCTGAAACTTCACCCTTTCCAGGGTCCACCCCTCAAATCTCCAGGAATTTCCCAACCTGGAGTTGACAACCCTATCTCCCAGCCAACCATCAATGTATCGTTATCTGCCCCATCATTATCTGGCCCCAAATCACCCACTCAACAAGAACCTGGATCTAGCAGATCCTGCTCTGAAGCACTGACTGCTATGCCTAGGGTACCCAACTTCCAGGTGGAGCCTGAAGATTGCCAGGTATCACAATTGAACTCCAGACAACAGATCTCCCCCCTCCCCGGAGAAAATGACTGCTTTGGAGGCTGGCCTCTATGGCATTCTGTTCAGCTGAGACCTGTCCCCAGTGAGTTTTCTCCCAAAGGCCAACATAGGTGTGGAAAGGGCCTTTCAGAGAAGCAAGCTTGGTTGCCTAGCAACAGGCACTGAAGAGAAAGTTGCCAGGTCTGATTAGGGAAATACCTGGAGATTTGGGGGGTGGATCCTGTGGAGGGCAGCATTTTTTGGGGGGAGATAGAAGGACTCAGCAGGGTATAATGCCATACTGTCTATCCTCCAAAGCAGTCATTTTCTCCAGGGGAACTGATCTCTGTCATCTGGAGATCAATTGTAAGAGCGGGAGATCTCCAGGTCCCACCTGGAGATTGGCAGCCCTAGGGGGAAAGGCAGTCACACAGCAGGGGGTTGAAGAGAATGGTTTGATGGTCACTGGCCCACCTCATTAGCCAGCTAGCCATGGTGGAGCTAAGCAGGAGAGAGAGCCTTTTTCACACTTTATTCTGACAGGAAAATGGCCAAGCTGGCAGTGGGTGAGGGAGGGGGTTATGCTGAAAGTCCATTGTCTTTTTACTGACAGAAGCAGGCCACTGAGGGGACCGTTGGACCCACCTGGCTTTGGGTGGAGGAGAAGAGTGGACCCAGCACTCAGTCCGTCCCCTTTGCCGGCTCCCTCCAGACTGAGGCTGAGACACTGGCAGCTCTGTGGGTGGGACTAAGGCAACTCAGTGAGGGAATGCAGCCAGTGGCCAGGGACCCCTTTTGAGTGGCAGTTCTTCCAGCCAACTGATTTTGGCACCCCATGGAATCTTGCCACTTGAAAATAGCTTTATTATATAGGAGAGATGGCAATGAGGCATTTACTTAAGATGGAATTAAAGGACATCTAATTTCCCCCCAGGAATATAGGATTTTGAGAGTTTGGAAAAAATCATGATAAATCTTACTAAATTAATATATATTTGACATTTCAAAAATTTCTGTGAGATATTTACTTTTATTTTGTTTTAAAAAATCTGGTTCAATTTTGTATGTTAAATTTTATTTTTGAGGCTTTGTGGAGATCTTTTACTATACGGATGGCTGGGATAGGTCCAGCATGTTTTATTTTACATATTTTGACATGCTATCCTAAGTATGTACATGCCTATGTAAACATTGTTGGACAGCAGTTTTACAAATCAAATCTTAGTAATGTTTACAGTTGAGTTGTAATAAGCTCTTCTGCAGGCTATGCTGGTGAGAAAATCTGATTGAAAGGAATGTGCTCTGGAGCTTTGCTGAAGGGATGAAACTTTTAAATGAATTCTAGAGTCTCCATTTTACCTTCATAAAGAGCTGTGTTTCATACACAGATTAGAATTTTGCTAGGTGTTTGTGGTAATCTTCATAGTTTGGGAACAAAACACTTTAAAAACTACACTCCTATTGATACTAACTTTGAAGAACGTCCCACTAAAATGAGGTTACCTTCTAAATAAATTGTTAGATTGGTAGTAATTATAACTACAACCAGTTTAATAATATGTAGCAAACTGGTCTGGTAATCTCTGCTCATCTCAGAATTTTCTTTCTTGAGTTCATCTTTAGTTCAGGTGATTAACATAATCCAAATACAAGAGCATAGCATTAAGTAGTGCAAAGCAACCCCAAACGGGGAAAGAACAGTCCACAGACAGCAGTATCCATTGCAATGTAGGTACATTCTGTTATTTTAAGTTCCCCTAAGTATTCGATTTTCATATATGTAAGTGATTAAAAAACAAACACTTGGCAGCTGCTGGCAGGGTGGTTGCCCACCTGCTGGTAAGCTCAGTACTCCTGGTGAGAACATTTTATGGTCAAAATGATTATGCAGCATTTTATAGATGTCTTCAAAATATACAAAGTATGCTTCCCTCTAATGACTTGAATTTTTTCTAAGAAGGTTGTGTAACTGGGGCTCAAATGTTTTGGGAAAGCACTGGGAATATTAAGAAACAAAGGTATAATACTGAGATGATGTGACTGACTAAGCCTGTGCCCAGATGAGTTTCCAGCATGCTGGTTGTGTTATTGGTACTATATCAGAAAGCTGAAGAGAGACAGTAGTGTACAGTAGTACACTAGAGCAAGCTTCATCCAACAGTGCTTCAATAAACAGTGCTTAACAGTGTAAACGTAAGAGCATTTTCCTGGGATAAGCCCCACTGAATAGATCTTAATAGAATTCAGAGTAGACCTGTTTAGGATTGCTCTCTAAGAGACAGCTTTGTATAGTGGTTAGTGTTAGACTAGGATCTGAGAGACCCAGATTAAAATTCCTACTGTGCCACAAAGTTTATTGGATGATCTTGGGCCGGTCACTCTTTCTGTCAGCCTAACCTACTCCACAGGGTTGTTGTGAGGGTAAAACAGAGAGAGAGAGAGAGTGCAGTATAAGCTGCCCTGGGCTCCTTGGAGAACAGGTGAAATAAAAATGCGCTAAATATGTGCTATCCATATTTAATCTGAAACCTAAGTCTGAATTCTCGGCCTCTTTGCCCTGTTGTTCGCTGGTTGGCTACAGTGTGAGACAGGATGCTGGACTAGGTGGACCACTGGTTTGATCCAGCAGGGTTTTTCTTATATCTTATATTCTTATGTTCTAATCCTCCTGTTTGCTCTTTTGAAATAGTGCAGCTCAGCAAGATGCTGTGTGGCTTGCACATCTCAAGTTCAAGGTGTACAGATGGCAGGTGTTGGGAAGGACTTTTCTGTACCTGAGATTTTGAAAAACCACTGCCAGTCAGAATAGACAATACTTAGTTATATAGTCTGTTAGCATAAAACAGCTTCATATGTTTGTTATAAAGCAATTGATAATATGCTATATGAACAGGATTTTTGGTGTAAAATGGTAGTGCAAGGAGGGGAAAGCAGCATCTGTTTGGTAACCCTTGCAGACCACAGAAGTAGCAGATCAAGAATGACTGTACTTTGAACTTCCAAGACTGTGTAGTACAGTAAGGGAATGATACAGAAAGACCCTGAATCCTGTGAATGTACAAATACTGCTGTGATGGACTGTCAAGGGCCTAACAGAGTCTGAGAACCTTTGAGAGACAGGCTGTTTGAAGGGAATTCTGTTGAGAAAGTCAGTTAAGGAATCACAGTTGGGAACTGACAGTTGGAGAAGAGATAGTTAAGTACTAACTGTTGTTGGCCTGACTGCTCTTTTATTTATTAATATTTGGGGGAATATTAGCTCTTAACAATATGCAGCTGGCTTTATGGGATCTTGCCTATGTATACAGAGGCGGCGCTAAACCGAGGCTTCTCAGGAACTGACACAGACTCAAGTTAAAGTATAGAAGATAAATGGTTTACTAAAAATGTAATAAAAGATTTATAAACAATGTTACACTATCATTCACACAGCTATACAGAACTAGGAAATTAGATAGAAATACAGAGAGGTTTGCATGAGCGGGATATTTGATGGTTTCCGTCGAGGGTGATATTTACCTCTATATGAATCAGTGGAATCCGTCTGGAAAACAAAGGGGAGAAGTCTTCGGGAAGAGGACAAAGGATCGTGGTTCTGAACCAGCAGAAAGCCACGTGGCGGACCCCAGTGGTGCACCCAAGGGTCCGTGAGGGAAGAAGGGGGACAAGCAAGGAACAGGAACTAGAACTAACTTGTAATTCTTGGGGAGCAGCTTTTATTGGGAGGTGGTACCTAGGAGGATGGCATGTCAAGAGAGCCTATAGATGGTCCGTTCTCCATCTCTAGCCACTAAGGGGGTGCTATAGGAGTGGTCAATATTCAGATCTACCTGATGGTCAGGACAGGATGTTGACATCGGCTGCATCTGTCTTTGGGATGACAGGAGTGCTGGGCATGGGAACCGATTCTCAGGAAGCACCCTGCTGTCTTCGCACCCAGGTGTGAAGTCCTTTGATGTAGCAAATGGTAATGAGGTCTTGCAGGAGGGGGCATAAGCCTGTGTACGTGCCTGGAGTGTATACCTGCATGGAGTTGCTGATATAAGCCTGTAACCTCATGGCTTTGTTTGTGAGAGAGTGTCTTTGTTCTCTGTGTTAACCTCCCGCCTGGAGGTGGCAATCTCAGAAAATGGTACTCTGACCCTATAGTGTAGGCATCTGTTCCCATCTTCCCACTGGTTACCTAGTGCACTTTCATGTCTCACATAACTGGCATCATAGTTCATTCAGTGCTCTCATAACTGTTCTGAAAAGTTCATAAGAATGCTGGGCAGGCTTACAATTTGGACTGGGAAAGAGGCTGAAGGAGTGGGTGGATCAGAGAGGATCTCTGTTCAAGCCAAAATAAGAAAAATGGGAGATAGCTTCTAATAAAGAGAAGTGATCCCTGTCCAGTTCAGAGATGTGATTCCTGTCCAGTCAAAGAAGGGAAATAGTCCTTAAAGAAAAGAGTGATCCCTGGTTTGAGTAAAAAGGACACTAGAGCTTAGTTGTTTGTTCTTGCCTTCTAAAGATTTAAGCCTCAGTGAAACCCAGAATGCTTGATTGTATAAGCAGAAACTGAAAAGAGGACCTCTCTCCTCAAAAGTTTACAGACTTTGCTGAATAGCAGAATCAATTGCTTGTTAGCAACAAATTATCTGGTGTTTGTGTGATTACAAAATTGCCTCAGTTTTATTATAGTTCCACCTCATACCTTCTACACTTGATTCCATTTTGACCTTTTCTCCTCCAAGTTAAATAAAACATTTATTTTGAAATTCCAAAAGCCTCTCGTGTGCCATTTCAAAAATAGAATATAAGAAGGTGATTTTGTTTCTTCCCTCAGTTCCCTGGTCTGGGCCAGCAACAAAACACACGCATACACACACGCACACACATTAAAGCAACTGGGTGGGACAAGCATAGACAGAAGGGAAAATCCTGCCTGTGAGGGAGGGACCTGGGTGGGTGGGTGAGATCACCATTACTGCTTCCACACGAAAATTGTTTCCATACAGCCTGAGACACAGCTGATGCCATTTGCTTAATTTTGTTGAATGCATTGTGTTAGAATATGAGTCACTTGTTAGCAAGTTCTGTTTCAGTCTCTTATCTGATCTCTTGGATAACAAAAGTGCCCAGAGGTATTGCATCCTTTCCTAGATCATGTGAAGATGATCCAGGCACTATGCAACAATCCTTCTCAAGAGGATGGTTGTGGTTACAAACCCACTTAATGCCTACACTTCTAAAAATCTGTAAGGAATGAATTGTGTCAACTGGATGTTGTCAGTGTGTTAAAGTCTTACTTGTTGTTAACCAGTCTTGTAGCAAATAATTTTTCTGAACCTGTTTTTAAAAACAGTCTGGGATTATGGACTAAGTGTACTCAATACTTACAGCTACTAGTGTGATCAAAACTTCTCCTCCAGTCATCTTGCAGTGTTGTAGAGGTGAATTTAAAAAAGTTCCTGGACTGAGTACATGTTTTGAGGGTTTCTCATTTGTGTGCTTGATTTGAACACTCAAAAAATTTTGTGCTTGGTTAGCAGCTTATGTGGCTGTTCCCATTTTAAATAATGGCAGACCTTGAAGGGAATTTCAAGAAAATATTTTTTTAGTATTGAGCCTCCCCCCACCCATAGAGATAGATACATGCTCATACACAGTTTTAAGAACACTATGTGCACACATTTTTTCTGCATCTGTCACAAGGTTGGGAGTTGACTTATATACCAGAGTTACTTAAAGCATGTGCAGGACTTAAAGAATTAAGCATTTTGTTCCTTCTCAAGCAGTGTATTTTATTTGCTTTTTTTAATGAGCATAGGACTTTAACATCATGCCTATAGTTTTCTCTCTGTTATATTTGTTGTGTTCTATTTGATTTTATGTATGTTGGAATTAGTTTTGTTAAGGTGTTTGAATTTTTAAAAAAGCATTTTGTTCCTCGTGGTGCGATGTGGCACACATTGATTTTTGTGTGCTGATGAACTTCTGTTTACTAGAACAGTTCCTATTCTCCAGGAATGGTAATGTGTAATTAACAGGTATTTCAGTTCTTAAAGATTAAGGACCCCCCTGTGTAAACTTGCTTCAAGCTGCTGGGGCTCTATTCCTAACGCTGATGCACCAACATATTAAACAGTAAACAATTGCCATTTAGGTAAACAAAGAATGCTATTTTGAAATCACATCTGATGCTTGCAACTTGGTTGGCAAACTGGGAAAAAATGTTCCACTTGTTGCTCAAGAGTACTCTTTATACACACTCAGCAGACACATGAATTTTCCTCTGTTTTCCAGCTTCAAAGAACCGCCTCCCTTATCTGGTGCATTAGAGCCAAACTTTAAACTCCGACAAGCAGAAAGGCTGTTTGAAAACCAGCTTGTTGGACCAGAATCCATTGCAAATATTGGTGGTAAGCACAGAGAATCAGTGAAGATTTCAAGTGGCTGTTTATTTGATTGCTTCACATTTAAGGACCTTATTAATGCTCGCATTCTGAATTATGAAGGGCTCTGTTTAATTCGAATTCCATGGATCACAAGGCTGACACATAACTAGACCTTTTGTAACCACAGCAGTCCCCTGGGCCTTACAAAATATCTTAGCTTCTTCTGAACCTTATGTTTTCTCCAAATTATTCTTAGTAAGAATCAGTGACTATGATTCCTTTAGTTAATTTGATGTACACATAACTCACTAGTTAAGACTTGTGCTTTTAGTATCTATCTAAATTGTTATGTGATTTGAAGATTTCTCAAAGAACTGTACCTTCTCTAAGTGGTGGAATAAAAAACAAGTGAAACTACATCACATTAAAATCAGCTCCATTTTAGGGCATTTAAGATCAGTTAAGAATTCTGTATTAGATTACCCCTTTATTTTGAATTTATGAAGTTGCCAGGAGCATAATCAGATGTTTGGTTAATGAAGACAACACAGGGCTCCATCAAATGTCATTGGTTTCCACAGTCTAGTGCAGAGATATTTCTCATTCTTAAGGGAAGGGCATCTTAACATGGATGATCCCCACTAATGAGTCAAGGAGGCACTGGTGGAGGTCACCCACTCTTCAGTTCATTTCCTGCCTAGAATATAAGTGCAGACTTGTTCAAGAACTCTTTATGCTAGACCTCCCTTTTAGCCTTCTTTTTTGCTTCTTGTACTTTCTCCTCTCCCTTTTGTTTGGCTAATCCATCCGCTCTTCTCTCAGCCATTAAAAAACTCCTCTCATTGCTTTCTGTTTTGGCTGAGGCAATGGTCTAAAAGCAAGATGCCTCAGATGACTGCTGAGACCCAAGTTTCCTCCGTAGGGCAGCTCCAAGACAGTGATACTTTTGCAAACTGGCTTGGTACAGGTTAATTTCAGTGTTAGTGTTCTTTTTCTCTGGGATTTATGCTGGCAGACAAGCATACTTACACTATTAACACAGCTGGCTGGTGTTATTTGAATAAATTTCTCAAGGATGCTCACTGTGCATTAGAACAATGGAAATTTTAAAATGCTTGTTATTACAGGAAGTCATAAGTAGATTCCATTACTAATTCAGGCTAACTTGTGCTAACTAATGAAGCAAGGGCTATAAAATATATATATTCTACATACCATGTAGAATTTAATGTAAATTGTGCAACCCAGCTATATAAGCCAGGAAAATATGAGAATGTAATTTCATATCTGATGATATATGTCTGTCCTGGTATTAAAAATCTGTCCTAACAGAACGTCAGTTTGGTCCATTTTGGATACCCATTTTGGATTATTTATAGAAAATTCATAAAAATAGAAAGATGTTATTATGATGGACCCCTACTACTTCGCTCTATGTGAGGCAGATTTTCCTGCCAAAACACTGTTCCCCACTCTGACTGAGCAGCCTCTTAGTAGCATATTTGAATTATAGAAATATAACTTTCTGTGTGTCCCACACTGTGATAGAGAAATTATTTGGCTTTTGCCAAACCAGAGATTTATTGTAATGCATAGGAGCCCTCTTATAAATCCCTTTGGAAATGGCACTTGACACGAAGTAAAGTTCAAACAGAAAGGTTGATTTTATTGAACAAGCACAGTTGAGTTAGGAATAGGACAGGGGATGAGAAGTTGAGGTAAATATGGTTCCTTATACAATTTATAATATTTTGAACAGGCAACAGAGTATAGTCGGAGCATATATTCTTAGAGACTCAGTTCTTAATTGTGAGAGATTTGTTTGTCTTGCAGATTTGTTTCAGCAACAATATGTCTTAATAATAAAGTTTCATAAAACTGTTTTAATTTCCTGGAAGTTAGTACTTTCTTCCTGTATTTAAATACTTCCCTTGTGGGATTATAACTTTCTCTCTTATACACTTGAGGAGTCTAAGACCGTTTCCCTTTTCACACAAACTGGGGTCCCTTCTGAGTTGAACCCTCTGAATAACTGGGTAAGAAATCTCTTCCCCTTTCTAGGAGTGATAATCCTTTTTCTGTTTGGCTAGACTGGCAGTTTTTCAACCTCCTTTCTAGTCTCATCTGTCAAACCTAAACCCCAGTTCTGGAAATTGTGAATAAATGGAAATAAGCTAGGGCTGACAGACTTTTAAGTTCTGATTTCTGAACTTTTCCTTAAATGTGTTGATACACAGTAAGGACAAGGAGTTGTTTCCCTTCACTTCTCAGGTGACTTGTCTGTTTTCCTCAGACTGACACACATACTCCTCCTGACTGGCAACTGCCAACCCAAAGTCCAAAGGATAACTGACTTCCTCTGACAAGACTTTTTAAAAACTCTCCTCAGCTGGGGCTGACCAGTGAGAGAGAAGGGGGATCCATGCAGGCAATCAAACTGTGCTTTACAGTGAGGCATTAACTCCATATCTCTCAGCTCTCTGAATCTGATGCACTAAGCATCCTGGTTTTGGAAGTCAGTTTGTCGCAGTTATGAATAAAAGTTATCTTCTGTATACAGTAGAACCTTATTGTTGAGTTTAAAAAATGTTTTTTAGCACCTTAAAGACAAGAGTTAGATCCTATGACTTTCTTCTGTTAAGTCTTATTTATTTATTTGATTGATTGATTGATTTCTTTCCATTTACATTCCGCCCTCCCTGCAAAGCAGGCTCAGGGTGGGTTCCAACCTATGATAAAATGCTGAGGGCAGATTTATATCATAAAAAGGGGGGAAAGAATGGCTTTTTGATGGAAACAGACATTCTTCCAACAGAGAAGACTCATTCTCAGTGGAAGACTTAGTGGAAGGGCATCATAGGATCCATCACTAACCATATTATTCTAGCATGAGCTATGGAGGACTAGAACCCACTTCTTCAGGTGCTGTGACTGACTCTATTTCATTTTAAGAGGCTTGTTCCTTATGTAAAAAAAGAACAGCAAGATCAGGAGCCCATAAAATGCAGGAAGCAGAATGAAATGTAATTATGTAGAATTCAGATCTAATCAGGAAAAGACAGGTCCTTCAGTATCATTTTAATAATATCTGGATTTTTATTGATTATGCACAATAATCTGGCAGATAGTAACTGCAGTTGACTTTATTGTTGGTAGAAAGAAGGTTGTGGAGGAACAGTGTGCAGTTTGATGTTTCCAGTGTCCTCTATAATTCTGAAGTTTCCAGCATCCTGCATAATTTGAACTTTATTTTTAAAATGTATTTATATATTTATGAATCACCTATTCCCCGCAATGTAAGGCTCTAGGTGATGTACAGCCATTAAAAGCAAGGACCTAAAATTGGCTACATTATCCCAGATGGCGTCAAACATTCCTTTGTTACCCTACTGTAGACTGTGTTGCTGTCTCTTGGGCAGGTGAGGAGAGGGCTGAAGTGAAGATGGGGGAAAGAAAGAGGAGGAGAGTGCCAGCTATGATGGAACATTGCAGAGCCAAAAAAGCCCTGGCTCTGATTGATGGCAGCTGGATATCTTTTGGGCCAGGGACCACCAGTAGATTATTCTCAGCAGAGCATTACGCTTTCCCGAGAACATACCAGAAGGGGCGATCCTGAAGATATGCAGGTCTTTTGGCCTTAAAGGTCAACACCTTTGAATATACAACCTTGAACCTAACTTGATATTTCACTGGGTGCCAGTGTACTGGCACAGCACAGGTTGTATGTGTGCTGTCTGTGGTGTTCCCATCAGGACTTGCACCGCTGCATTCTGGACCATCTGAAGCTTCTGGGTCAGTTTCAAGGGCAGGCCAGCATAGAGTGTGTTACAGTAATCTGTAACTGGAGGTGACTGTTGCATGGATTAGAATGGCTAGGTTGGGGCGCGATAGGAAAGGGGCTAATTTTCAAGCTTGGCGTAGATGGAAAAACACTGACCTGGTGGTATTCATGACCTTGGCTAAAGAGACATCCAGAATCACGCCCAAACTCCTGATGAATGGCATCAGTACCAATGGTGTCCCATCAAGAGCGGGAAGTCTGTGCTCCAATCCTGAAGCCCCCTCCCCCCGCCATAGAACCTCCATCTTTACAGGATTCAGTCTCAGCCTGCTATTTTTTAACCACCCCACTACAGCCTCCAGACCCTCGGGCAGATTGTCGGGGGCAGTATCCAGGCGGCCGTCCAGTAGCAGATATAACTACTGACACCCTAGCCCAAAACTCCAGCTGGGCAAGAGGGTGCATGTAGATGTTAAATAAAATTGGAGAGAGGACTGCTCCCTGGGGAACCCCACACATCAGGGGGTACCCAGGTGACTCCCTATCCCCTAGTGCCACCCTCTGTCCCCAACCACAGAGAAATGTGGTAAACCATTGTTATATATAGTAAACTATGTAGCCAGACTCATCTTAGCACTTGTCTTTTTCAGATGTTCTGTTCACTGGTACTGCTGATGGGAAAATTCTGAAGATTGAAGATGGGCAAATACAAACAATAGCTCGACTTGGCCATGGTCCCTGTGGTAAAAGGATACAACTTGTTTTGACAGTTGCTTATACTTTTAGCTGTATCTTATAGTGATTAGCCAGTTCCTTTTTAGTCTTGTTATGTCCTTTCTGTACATTGATCATTCTTTCTAATAGATTGAGTAGCTAACTGTGTGAAAATACACACTGCTGCTTTTTACCAGAGGGTAGCTGAGCGGCATGAAAACCACAATGGAGTCTTGTGGCACCTTGTCTAACAGATACATTGTGACACAAGCTTTCATGGATGAGACCCATGTCATCAGTTACATACAATGTGCCCTCCATGGATATCTGCATACAGAGGGGAGAAAATTAAAGGTCAGAAGGCAAGGAGAAATGTAAGATTCATTTGTATATAAGAATTTTAATCAGTGTCCCCTCTAAGCTGAGTTAGTGTGAGCTAGCTCACAGTTTTTTAGCTTCCAGATCACACATTTTTGTCTTAGCTCAGGAAAGATGGCTCCAGAGCCAACTAAGTTATGCAGTAGCCAAATCGCTCGCTCACCACTTTAATGCCAGTAGCTCACAAAGTAGAATTTTTGCTCACAGGCCTCCACAGGTTAGAGGAAGCATTGATTTTAACCACTGTGAGTTAGATAGCACCTAAAATTTTTGCCCACTCTAGGGTGTGTGTGTGTCTGTGAGACAGAGTGAGATTTTCGTTAATTCTACCCTATGGCAGCAGACCTCTGATTCTGGGGGGGCTCTCATCTTTTAGGAGCAGCATTTGAGGGATGTTTCAGGCTTTAACAGGAGTGTGGAGACAAGGAAATGGCATTTCATGGATGGAAGGATCCAAGCCAATGAATTCTTATCATATTACAGATACGGAATTAGTTTAGTTTGTATACCACTAGTTCTCAAACTTTATGAAGTGGGGCGTTCTTCTAAACTTAGCACATAAGAACCCTTCTGAATCAGGCCAGTGGTTCATCTAATCCAACATCTTGTTTCTTATAAGGACAAACTAGATGCCCAGGAGGACCCAACGATCTGGGCATAGAGGCCAAGCCTGTGCCCAGCAGGTTTCAAATACCAGCGCTACATCCACCTAAGGAGGTTCCCTTAACTAACTATCCTCCATGAATCCCTCTGATTCCCTTTTAAAGCTGCCTGTGCTCATAGCTATCACTATGCCAGTGCATTCCACTATTTAACTACTTGTTGAATAATTTTTTTGTCTATTCTGAACTTGTTGCCCATGATCTTTGGGTGCTTCAATGTTCTAATGTTATGGGACAGGGAGAAAAAACTCCCTGTCCACTTTCTCCAACCTATGCATAATTTTATAAACCTCTCTCATGCCTCCCTCATGCTCATCTTTTTTTCTAAAGTGAAGAGGCCCAGATTCCTTGGTCTTTCCTCACAGGAAAGGATCCTCAGTCCCTTAATCATCTTGGTTTCCACTTTCTGTGCTTTTCCCAGCTCTACACTATCATGTTTGAGATACAATGACCAGAACTACATGCAGTATTCCAGATTAGGCCACACCATACCTCTACACAAAGGCATTGCAGTACTGGCCATTTCATTCTCAATCTCTTTCCTAATTATTTCCAGCATGGGGTTTGCCTTTTTCATTTGTATGCCGCACACTGAGTTAGCATTTTCATTAAGCTATCCGCTACGATCCCCCAATCCCTTTCAGTCTTGTTATTCTCCAGTTCAGACCCCATCAGCATATGTTTAATGTTAGAATGCTTTGTTCCAGTATGCATCACCTTACATTTACTAGTGTTGAACTTCATGTGCCATGTTGTTTAGAGAGATTCTCCTATACTTATGCCACCTTGGTTTTCATCATCCTAAATCATTTGGTATCATGCACAAACTTGGCTACTACACTGTTCACTCCCAGTTCCAAAAGATTTATAAACAAAAAGCACCAGTCCCAATGCTGATCCTTGAGGGACCTTGCTGTTTACTTCCTTCCATCACAAAAACTATTCACTTACACATACACTTGGTTTCCTGTCATTGAACCAGTTTTTAATCCGTAAGTATGCTTTGGGGGATCCATGTCTATAATTGTAGCTTTCAGGGCTTTTTTGCAAAGTAACTCCACACTGTTTTCACACTTCTCAGTGTAAAACACAGGGATCTTGCATCAGTGAACACTGAACTAGCATATTTTTCACATTTAGTATTAAATATGTAGCTCTGTATTCTTGGTGCTTGGGGGGGGGAGGCAACAGTGTAGTTTGGTGAGCCAGTTTGGTGTAGTGGTTAAGTGTGTGGACTCTAATCTGGGAGAACCAAGTTTAATTCCCGATTCCTCCACTTGCAGCAGCTGCTGGTTGACCTTGGGCAAGCCATAGTTCGGTCAGAGCTGTTCTCTCAAGGACAGTTCTGGAAAGAGCTCTCTCAGCCCCACCTACCTCACAGGGCGTCTGTTGTGGGGAGGGGAAGGGAAAGGAGTTTGTAAGCCACTCTGAGACTGAGTGAAGGGCCAATTTTTTCTTCTTCAGTGGGAGGGCTTCTGGAGTTCTGGCTTCACTGGTGAACCTCCTGATGGCACATGGATTTTGACCACTGTGTGATACAGAGTGTTGGATTGGATGGGCCATTGGCCTAATCCATCATGGCTTCTCTTATGTTCTTACTACTAAGCTGTCTCATCTGGGCCTTGTGAGAGAGTTGCAGTCCCCATTTGGGTCCCAACTCCTCAGTTATATACAATTGAGCCTGGAACAGATATGTCATATGTTTGTATCACATGCATTTATCATTGTCTTTTGACCCCACTATTTATAATGGTTTTCCCTGTCTAATGTGTAGAATAATATGCCTCTCATTCTGTTGCAGTGCCACATGTAGACTTTCTTTTTTTTAAAAATGGGATATCAGTGACTCACATGGAGAAGTCCAAGCCCTTTCCAGCATCTAGCTTTGTATTCACAATCTAGTATAGCATGTAGTATAGCACAGTTTCTTTAATAATATTCATTCTTTGATTCCTTAATTGGTTTTCCTGCATAGCTTTCTATTTTCTTAGTTTGTGTTGATGTTGTCATCCCAGCATATGGATATGCCTAAAGATTAGGGTGCAGAAGTACAGCTTCCCTGTCTATTGCAGGGTGAGTCAGGTAACTGTCATTATTCATTTGAGAGGTGCTCCTCCGCAAAGTAGAAGAAAAACATTCTTAAATGAAACTTACTCATGGCATTGGCTGTGCTTGTGCTTTTCTTGCACCGTGCCTTGTGAATTCATTAAATATGAATCAAGAAGATGACTGATGTGAAGGGAATTAATCTTCTGGAAGTCATTTTGTATTTGAATACATGTGGCACCACTGACAATGGATAGCTTGAAGAAAGATGAAGATGAAGATCATCAGTCAGGCTTTAGTACTTCTCCTTGGCAGCTGCTGTTGAAGCCAGTCTTTATACCAGGCAGTAGAGGGCACTGTGAACTTACAGTTGTAAGCATCAGCTGATTCTGTGGGTACACTTTCATTTGTGAAGAAAGAATAACTTGTGTTAATAGCAAAAGCACACATGAAAGTCAGTTTGTAGGTGTGAACACTTCACTGGATTTGTAAACAAAAGCTGTTGCTAAGTGTTCTTCCAAAATCTTGCCTTTTGCTTTTTTAATTGTCTTTCTAAGTTTAAATACTAGACTGTTGGCTTTCTTTTTTGAAGCAAAATTTAATGTTTACATACAAGCTGTTTTGAACCTGCTAATGTGTCTTAAAAGGAACTGGTGGAGATGAGGTCACATGTGGTAGACCACTTGGAATCCGTGTGGGACCAAAGAACACCCTTTTTGTGGCAGATGCCTACTATGGAATCTTCGAAATTTTTCCATCCTCAGGTAGACTTTTGTTCTCACTAGTAAACTTACAACCCTTGAATGTCTGTTTGATTTTGTAATTTTTTTTTTGTCCTGTACCCATCACCTTTTGTAATCTCATATTTGCTTTCGTGGAATGTTTGCTATTCCTTTGGAAAATGGCATAGTAGGTATTTCTAGCCTCCCCCCCCCCCCCCCCCCCCGGCTAGCTAATTCAGAAGATTAAACATGATCTCTTCTGCTAAAAATCCAGCTTTTTAGAAATAACCAAACATCATCATCCAATTACTCAGTGTACTGTTCATCACTCTGAGTTAAAAATGCACTGAACATATTATGTAAACACTTAGTTTTATTGTATCAAAAGGCCTCTGATGGGTCAGGAGTGCCCTCTTGATCAAAATGCCATGCATTATAAGAGGTTGCAGGAAGAAGGGGAATTGGGCAAAATTGTCCCCTTAATGGAGCAAGCCTCAGAACTCAGCTCACTATGCTTATTGAACTGATAAGGGGATTGTTTCCTGTTAATCAAAATGCTTATATAATTGTAAAAATGTTGACCCTTATGAAAAGTAAATTCAGATGACATCCTGACTTGAGAGTGGTGATATTCCCATCACTCTGGTTAATGGAGCGGCTTGACTATAAGCTGCTGCTGGTCTTAATTATCCCAGCAATGCAATTTGACTCTATCCTAAACCATCCTACAAAATCCTGTCAAATATTTTGTGTTCTCTGAAGACATCTTAAGAACAGGAAAGCCTGGCTGGAATGCCCTGCATCCTGTTCCCACCTGATGCCCAGAAAAGTCTACAAAAGGGATGCAGAGGCTAACATCATTCCCTGTTGTTGCCCCCTCCACCCTTCATACCCTCCTATTCTGAGGTTTCCATGGTTAACAACCATTGATGGACCTTTCTAATGAGCTTGCCTAATATATTTTTTAAAAAACTTATTGTTACTGGTTATCATTAGTGGCAGTGAGTTCCTCAAGTAAGTTCATGTGACAAAGTGTCCCAGGTTCCAGTATGGTCCCCCTCTTGTTTTTTAAAAAGGCAATTTTGGAAAAAACCAAATCATCTTCCCTAAGGGAAAGGTGCTTCAATGCTTTGATCATTTGAGTTGCCCTTTTCTGCACCTTTTCCAGTGCTGAAAATGACCTTTTGGAGATGGGATCACCAGAACACTACACAGTATTCCAAATGTAGCTTCCCCGGCACATTAAGTTACCAGTTTTCAGTCCCTAGTGCAGGTTTTGTCCTGTTTTAATTATTGTTGTACAGAGTCACCCACCATTACTTTAGGCCCCAGTTAAGGATTTTTTTATGTCCCAATGTGCATCACTTTACACCTGTGTGCATTCAATCCCTTGTTGTAGAATTGCCCATTCACCCAGTCCAGAGAAATCCTGTTGGAGCTCTTCACAATTTCCTTTGGGTTTCACCATCCTGAACCAGAATCATCTGCATGTTTGGCCACTTTAATGCTCACCATTGATTCCAGATTATTCCTGAACAAATTAAATAGTACAAGCCCTAATACTGATCCTGAGTGACCCTCTATGTAGCTCATCTCCCTGTGATTCTTTGTTCAGATATAAGTTCCAAATAAGTGTACGTAGGATTGCAGTTAGGCTGCTTGTAGGCTTAACTCTGTAGCATTCCAGGCCCAGAGCAACTACAGAAACTCTTAATAAACAGACTTTACATGTTGTTTCTGCCAATAGCGCACTTTCTGATGTTCAGGAAGAGAGTGGTAATTTAACTACCCCTGAAGCCAGAGTAAGCATCAGAATAACTTTATAGTTCTCGTGACTTTTTAATGACTGATACTGAATATAAAATACCCATTTAAAAATGTTAGCAGTTGAGGTATAATTAGAGCTGTGTTTTGATTTTCTTTAACAAATTGACTTCTTTTCAATGTTGACTGCTGATCATGACATAATCACCTGTCAGTCTGGCACGCCCATCAGTCCTTGCTCCTGGGCTGGCAGGAGGTCTGGGAGGTCGGGGTTGGAAATAACATTGTGCAATTCATTGATGTCACATCCAGGCAGAAACCTGCACATGAAGTTTAGCGCATCAGCCAGCACTCTGGAATATCCCCCTAGAGTTTTTGGAGAAGTCCAGAATGTTGGCTCATATCACATCTGGGGTTTTGCCCAGATGCAACATCAGTGCATCATGCAACATCACATATGCTTCTTGCCCCACTCCCAAAACTCCCAGGGTGCCAGGTGGTGGTCTGGCAACCCTATGATGACTACAGTGGCAAATATATTCAGTACTGAGTATGTTAGAAGATAGTACCTCAGTAAGGCAGTTTTCTGATAAAGTGGTAAGTGTATTATTGAAAAGAAATCTGGCCCTTCAGTTGAATTCTAGAATTTAAAAATTTGCTAAATATTGGAGGGGAAACCACGGGGTGCAAAACTAACCTTAAATGTAATAATGTGTTGGCCACCCAGGAAGACTCTGCAAAGGAAGGCAATGGCAGACCACCTCTTTTTCTCACTTGCCTTGAAAGCCTATTGCTAAGTTGGCTGTGACTTGACAGCACTTTACACATCCACAAGGTTGTGAATTAATGTATTGCTTGCAGATTATCAACTGCCAGGTTGGGGAGGAGATTGGGCAGGTTGGTGATCATGCAGCTGATGCTTTCATGCATCAGTGATTAGTCCCATGGCATGGGTTGTGGTCCTTGTGCAGCCTGTTAATTGAAAGCATGGTTTGTCTCTGGAACTTGGTTTCCTTCATCCAGGGGTCATTTCGAGCAGGAGCTCGGGGGAGCTCAGCTCTGGCAGTTGGTGCCAGCCCCCCCCCCCCCCCAAATGGGGGAATGCCTGCTTGTGTCATGGCTGCAGCAAAATGACCCCGTCCCCTGGAAAGGTCTTTGTTCCTCCGACCAGCCTTCTGAAGGCTTCAGCCACCACTGAAGCTACCCTCCCAGAATAGTGGTATTTCTGAGGCTTGGATTAGTAGCTGTCCCATCTCTGCCAGCTCTTTCTTTCTTTCTTTCTTTCTTTCTTTCTTTCTTTCTTTCTTTCTTTCTTTCTTTCTTTCTTTCTTTCTTTCTTTCTTTCTTTCTCTCTCTCTCTCTCTCTCTCTCTCTCTCTCTCTCGCTTGCCTTCTGACATACTTTCAGTGATGTCAGGTGGTGCAGCATATGCAAATAAGTTATGCTAATGAGTTCCTGCACCTCTTTTTCTACGAAATGACCCCTGCCTACATCCAAGCCTCTGCACTACCCTGACTCTCAAACATCTGCACAACTTTGAAGATCATACAACTGGCCTTGGGCAAAGTGCTCTTTTCCTCATCATTTCCTATCTAATAGACCTCTTAGGTGAAAAAACTACTTAGAGCTCCTTGGAGAAAGGTAGGGTGCAAACTTAATTTTATATCTTAGGGACTCTGTTTGCAAAAGGTTTATAGAACATGACTGATACTTGTAGCTGGGCCAGTGCAAGGGGCCTATGTAAGAATGGAACATTAATATATAGTGGTTAGTGCGGGACTAGGATCTAAGAGACCCAGCTTTGAATTCCCACTTGGCCATGGAAACTTAACGTAGTAAATAAATAAACTTTCACATGCTTGTTTGTCTTGGAGTAAAAAAAAAGAAAAATGTTTTTTAAATATGTATGAATGGAGACCTCAGTTTATAATTGAAAAAGCAGTGTCTTGATACAATATCAGAATTCATCTTAGAAGAGGAAAATATGTGGTTTAAAAAGTGGTTCTCTTTCTGTGATCAGGGGAAGTGCAACGACTTGTGTCTTCCAAGGTTCCCATTGAGGGGAAGAACTTGTCTTTTGTGAATGATCTTGCAGTGACTCGAGATGGAAGGAAAATTTATTTTACAGACTCCAGCAGTAAATGGCACAGAAAAGACTTTTGCTTATTAATCATGGAGGCTACAGATGATGGGCGGTAAGTACTCTAGTCATGAAATTCTAAAAGAAAATTGCACTGATTTTGAAATGTCAGTTGTCAGAGCAGAACATGAAACACTGCAACAACATTGCTTTTGCAGTGATTTTGTCTGTATGGTTGTGGTTGCCTGCTACAGAGCTTTCAGCAAGGTCCTTGGCTTTAGCCTGCATGTTTTTATTGGTTATTCTCTTGTATTAATTTGTGTGTATTTATTTCTGTGAATTTGTTGGTTATTCACTTTGGGGTGAACTCCCAGCTTGGACTTCACTTTCGTGTGGCTTGCAAAAGCCATTTAAAGGGAATGCTTGGAAGGCTGGGCAGAGTGAAAGAGATCACTGAAATGGCTTGCATCTCTTTCAGCCTAACAGCTGATGAGTGCACCAGCCCCACTGTTAATGCTGAAATGGATGCAAGCCATTTCAGTGATCCCTCTCACTTACTCCTCTTCCCACTACGAACCTCCAAAAACCGTGTGGAGGGTTGTGGATAGGGATGGGCATGAACCTTGGTTTGCAAACCACAAACCAGCTATGTTCATCACAAAATTAGGTTTGTGATGAGGTTTGTGCTTATCCCTACTTTTAAGTTTTGCACTCGCATTCATAAAATTAACAAAATGTCTTGCTGGATAGGCGTTGGTTCTCTGGTATTTTGCAGTCTGGGAAAGTGGGCATTACAAAATTTCGTGGATCATAATATAGCCTTTCCTTGTTAATGCCTATGTAACTGTGCCCTTAGCTTGCTTGAGTATGACACAGTGACAAAAGAAGTGAAAGTTTTGATGGGTGGCCTCAGATTTCCAAATGGAGTCCAGCTGTCTCCTGCTGAAGACTTTGTATTGGTGGCTGAAACTACTATGGCAAGAATACGGAGGTAGGTACAACACCTCTGATGTTGCTGCCTGTTACATGGTTAGGTATGGAGGGTGTTAACTAAATAGTTGGTGCAATCTATATTTTTAATAAGTTCAGGCAAGATTTGTACAGAGGGGGCATGTTTGGTGGTTTGTCAGACAGACTGAGCTCTGGACTCCCATTTTGATTTATCTAGTTATGATCCTTGGAAAATAGCAAGCTTCTTGAAATCGCTGCTCTATAAGTAGCCTTCTTATATTTCCTGTGCAGACAGCATATTGTTTTACTTGTGTTTGCTATATAAATACACAGTTCTAAATAAATACAGCCAAGATGAAGAATGTAAGGGATAAGCTGGATCCTTGTTTAAGGTGGAGATTAACTGCTTATTGGAAAGAATGCTTCCTAAAAGTTGTCAAGTTGCAGTCTCTAAGATTGTTGTGCTTTGTTTCTTTAATTTTTCAGGTATTATGTATCTGGCCTAATGAAAGGTGGAGAAGATATGTTTGTTGAAAATATGCCTGGCTTTCCAGACAATATACGTTTAAGTAGCTCTGGAGGTTATTGGGTGGCTATGTCAGCTATTCGAGCCAATCCTGGGTTTTCTATGATGGATTTCTTATCTGAAAAACCATGGATTAAAAGATTAATATTTAAGGTAAAAAAGTATGCTCATAGTGTTCTACATCTAGTCTTCTCCAGTTAGAATGAGCTCAAGATTATCCACATCTAAGCTCATTGTATTGGGTAAACTCCTGTTCACTAGTAGTGCAGTTAATAATAATTGTATAAATTCAGCCTCTATCCTAGGAACTCTTTGCACCATATATCCTGGACATGGTGATCACTTTTGTTATGACTGGTAACATGCAAAACCTTCTGTCTAAAGGTTATCCAACTCAGCCCAGGCTAAATGCATGTCACCAAGAGGGCAACAGACACAAATTACAAACTGTGGAGTGCACCTGTGCACACTTCAGTCTGGTACACTGCCACCAATCCTTTGTTCCACCCCACCAGCCAGAAGCCAAAGGATAAACTCCTGACTTTCCCAGGATTGATTAGGAAGTTCTCCCTGTGAGGTAGGCTCACAGCAGGAATTCAACAAAAGTTAAGTATTGTAGTAGACGTTCTGCCAGTCAAGGCACTAGATTCAGATTGCAAGCTGTGTAGACAAATGACCAGAATTAATATTTAAAATACATTTTATTAAGGTGCAAGTAATACTTCAAACAAGAACGGTTACTATGGGGATAAAATAATAAAAATAGGAATTCAAAGGCTTACTAAACACTCTAAGACTTTGGTTTATAAGTTACAAGATGTGGTTTGCAGCAACATAGTTGCTGGTTCCAAAGCAACTCTCTCCAGAGACAGCAAAGCTAGTGCTGTTTGGCTTTAGCAAGCATAAGTCCAAGATGGCCAAAAGTGAGCCAGAGCATGCCAACTCATCTTGGTAACAAGTAGGCACCCTCCAAGCTAAAGAATAGGTTTGAAGATGATTCCTTTATTTCTAAGTGTTCTAAGTGTTGCTAGGCCTTTGCACCAATCAGGGCCCTCAGCAATTACCTGTGGCCAAATGAATGAGTCAATCACTGACCAGATGATCTAATAGTTCCTCTCTCCATGTGAGAATGGAGATGGATCTGTCTGCAGCCAGCCCAAACTGGTTTCCAACAGATGTTTAATTGGATGGAATGTTTGATTTTTATTTGATTTATTAGATTTTTACCCCGCCCTCCCAGGGTAATTGGGAGACAGTACCAGGAGATGACTTCTAACACAGCTATCTTATCTCCCCATTGCAAGGTCAGTGTGTTCTTTTCTCAGCAAGGCAGTCTGAGTCTCTGAGAAAACAAACCCCAAAGCAGGTCACAAAAGCCTGAACCAGACTTTTGAATCAAGACTCCATTTTGAATGAACCAAAATCCATGACATCTTCCCCTTTTATTGTTGTGAACGTTAATTTAGAGGCTCAAGTGTCCTGGCCCCACTGGTCAACCTTCTGATGGCACCTGGTATTTTTGGCCACTGTGTTACAGCGTGTTAGACTGGATAGGCCATCGGCCTGATCCAACACTGGCTTCTCTTATGTTCTTATGTTAGGTGTTTATTTTTGTTTAACATAAATATATGCATGTTTTTAACTAAGATTTTTTTCTTTTCTTTTTTGAAAAAGAGAATAATTATGGGCATGATCTGAGAACTGCATCTGTTAACCTGTTTTCTGTGTCACAGGGCTAGTAACCTTGTCATTCCCAAGGCATTTGCTAAGCTTTTAAATGATTCACTTGAGTAAGACTTATAAAATATAGAACAGTGGCATTCTTTTGAGATGCTACTGTAAGTGTTCAGAAAACTGCTGTGATGTTTTGGGGCACTTTATGGAACTGCTAAAATGGAAAACAGTTTGCTGCAAACCACATAAAATTGTGACAGATTCCAGAATGATAGTTGGGTTATATGTTTCAGCAGCATCAATGGCACATTATGCAATTGGCTTTCCAAACCTCCCATGAACAAAGCAGCTTTTGGCTTGATGGTCTCAGACATCAACTGTACTATGATATTAAGTAATCCATTATAGTATAGGCAAAACTGAGAAAGTCTGAGCTGTTCATACCTGAAATAAATATCTTTCCAAGATAATTTAAAATGGTTTTAGTTATTAAGCTATGTGCCAAGTTCCATTGATTTCAGTGGAGGAGATTTAAGCACATGCTTAACTCTGCCATTGAAATAAGGTGCTTCCCTTTGCCTGAGTAGATTTGGGTGGTGGAGCATCTCTTAAGTGCTTTGTGAATCTCTTTTGGAATAACAAGTTACCATTTGACTGTTGGCTCAGACTTGTGGATTTGTGATTTTCATGGCTAAGACTGTTTCCCACAAAAACAATGCTTCTATTTCAGCTGCTCAGCCAAGAAACAGTGATGAAATTTGTGCCCAAGTACAGCCTTGTTGTAGAGCTAAGTGAAACTGGATCCTACAGAAGAAGCTTACATGATCCCGATGGAATGGTGGCCACATACATAAGTGAAGCACATGAACACAATGGACATCTCTACTTGGGTTCCTTCCGCTCTCCCTTTATTTGCAGACTGAACCTTAAGGATGTCTAACTCCAAGCCAGAAGAAATACCACTAGTGCATCGAGTTGCCCTGGAAGGGGAGAATATTAATTACAAATTTGGCCATGGATGAAGAGTGAAAGCACAGTACTATTTAACAGGGTACTAGGCAAGACCATGTCTTATTTTTAAGCATGCCATTTAAAAACCAATGGACACAATCCACCATGGTTTTATATATTTCCCATTCAAGTCAATGGGCCCAGTGTAGAAATTTGTGGTCGATTGTGCCCATTCTGTGGCATCTTTACTTAGATAAGGTAAAAACAAAATTACCTCATGAAATAAAATTCCTTATATTCATCTAATAATCTTTAGAAGCTGCTTCCACTAAACTGTTGAGCATAAGTATACCTCGTCAACTTCCATATTTCAAAACCTACTGGAAATAAGTCCTTGAATTCAAACTGCTAGTCTTAGATGGTCTTGCATGCAATTATTTCCGGTTTGAATCTATCTGAGCATGAATTTTCAAACATGCATGTTACAATATCTTACAGTGCATTTATAGATAAATTAATGAACTTGACCAGTGCATGTCCATCTCTTTTTAGCACTGCTGTTTGCATGATAAGTTTAAAGACATGATAAAGACCTTTAGAAGACTTCTTAAGACTAAAAATGTCATCTTAGAATGATAAATTGATGCAGGTAACTTTCAGGAAAGTAGGTATTGCCATTTGAAGAAATGGGGACATTTCTGGGCTTCCAACAATTTTTGTCAGGGATTAAATAACTTGCTCAGACACAGTAAGACTCTGAGACAATGTGGGAAACTGACCTTGAATTGGCAAGACTGATGGGCATACTGTGTCATACTATTCTATAGTATCTGACCAGAAGCTGCATTCATGCAGCATTAAATATGATGTCTGTGTGAAATTTCTTTTCCAAGCATACAAGGAGCAAGTCTTCTCTACAAGTATATTTTCTCTTACAGCACTGACACAACATTAAGTGCTTCTGTTGTAGTGTGGAGAGTTCAGGGTATTTCAAGATGAAAAGACTTCAAAAGGATTTAAATATGAGATTTTCAAGAGTAAGTAATCTCAGCAGATTTATTGATTTACAGCTGGGTGGCATTTAAAGGATTGAAACAAACAGTGCAAAGCTTTGTTACAGTTTGCCAATCAAAACAAAATTAAATGACTACATCACCTTGTAGTGTCCTATGTTTGTCTTGTTCAGAGGTATCGGATTCTGCTGTAAGCTAAATGCCCTAGATTCTTGTGATATAAACAAAAAGCACAGGTGATCTTTTTTGAAAATGTATTGCTGGCATCTGAGGGATAAGTGTCCCTAAAGCAGTCTGTGTCGCTTTGGGGACTTTTAAGCCTGTGTATACGTGAGTCAAACTTGGCATTGTATTCCTGGAAACAAAAAGAGGCAAAGAACATTTAAATGATATACTTTTATTTGGAATAAAAAGGACATTATAATGTAAAGTGGACAGAACCAATTCAGAACTAAGCAGTTGGTCCAGCAGAATGACATATACACCCAGAGGAAGCTAGTACACAATTTAGTTCTTTGTAAAGATACTTGGGGGGAGGGGTTGCTGTCTGAATGGGAATAAAAGGAGAGAATGTAGATTATACTTCGCCTGTCCAACAAAAAGAGAAAGAGGAAGTGGTCTAGGGTTCACTGAAGATATTGGGGGTCAGGTCCTTGGTTCCAAGTTGATATGAATCCTAAGGGGGTCTAAATCCAAATTCCTGGGCAAAAGAGCTCTTTAAATAGTTTTTGCCTGGACCATTGGTGTTTGAATTTGGGAGGGGAAAATTCCAGTTTTTGTTAGTGCTACAGGAGGCTCTTGAGGGGCTGGCAAGATGTGTGGGGAACTTGACTGAACTAAAAAAAGACAAAGGACTAGCTTGGAAAGTGGTAGAAATTGACCTAGTTCATGTCCTGCCTCTCTGGGCAAGGCAGGATACCTGCTTTCATTCTGGGTGTATGTGATTAGTTTACTAGTCTGGGAGGGGAGTGCACCACTCACAGGTATTGGCTGGGTGGAGTTAAAGTAATTGCCAGGAATCCAAGGGAGGTCCTTCAAGATGGGTGTCTTGGGGCTCCTCCTGGGCTTGGTTGGTATTTCCAAAATAAGGAAGGGACCCTCGTAGCCATTTTCCCTTGTCTGATCCATCCAAGAGACAAGATTCCAAGGGTGGGGGCCTCCTGGATGGCTTCTTCCCTATGTGGTGGTTGCTCTCTGGGCAGCAGGAATCTACAAACTTAAATTGAAAGTGTTTTTTCTAAAGTCTAAAGGTTTGCTAAAGTTTGAGAACAAGTGTTATACAATAAAATCTGCAGAGCATTTGACTTAGTATTTTAGCCTTTTGCTGAAGATTGTAAACAGAGTGGACAAAGAAAGCTATGCAAAAGCTCACGGCTTTTCCAGAGGCGCTCTTCCTCATGCAGAAGTGGTAAATTGAAGTCTTAATACTTTAAACACATGTGGTTGAAAAGAAAAAAATAGTTGCTTCAAACAAATGCACCTGGCCAACTTACCAATGGGTGCAGTGATACAAGGTGGCTGTGGGATCTCTGAGGACTAATAGCCCTGAAAGTCAGGAGGCTGTTATGTGGATGGGTAAAGGGGCATGGTGATTTTGTCTCCTCCTAATTTGTGTGGCTATTAGTATGTGCAGGTTTTGTGACCCTGGCAGTAAACTCCTGTGTCCCCCACTCCTAAGCAGGGATTTCCAATTCACTGCCACAGGAGGTGGTGGCGGCTACAAGCATGTACAGCTTCAGGAGGGAATTAGATAGACATATGGAGCAGAGGTCTATCAGTGGCTATTAGCTACAAAGTATAGATAGGAACTCTCAGTCTGGGGCAAGTGATGCTCTGTATTCTTGGTGCTTGATGGGGGGGGGGGGCAACAGTGGGAGGGCTCCTAGTGTCCTGGCACCACTGCTGGACCTCCTGAGGGCATCTGGTGTTTTTGGTCACTGTGTGACAGAGTGTTGGATGGGATGGGCCACTGGCCTGATCCAACATTGGCTTCTCTTATGTTCTTAACCCTGGGAAAGATCAACTACTGTCAATGCTGAATATAACCCACTGGCTACTCCTGTAATACAAATTTCTTACAGTTTATGCTGGTGGTGAATACACCATTCCCAAACTTTTTTTTCTTCTGTTTAACGAAATTGAGAAGTTGTCCCTCATTTGTTGACAGACATTGTAATAGTGTTGTTGGTAAATATCTGTAGTACCTTTCAACAACCTGATAAAGGAAATCCGTACTGGTTTTACTGCTTTCATGTCTAGAACATTTAGGTACAAGGGTTTATCTTTCTGATACCATACACATTTCTCCATTTGTCCCAAACAGTGAACTCCGTGTTCAGCCATGGACACTCCTGTCATAACAGTAATTTGGTTGGATCATACTGCCATCTGTCAGCCCATCATTTTAAAGAATGCATGAGATGTTTGAGCAATTTGTGTGGCTGTGTTTTAAGGACTGAAGACTCAGACAAGAGTTTGGCAATATTCTCATATGTCACAACTAGTACTACCATATATGGCAGAAGCCCTCATAATTGTTGAAAGGTGTGCTGGCTGGTATTGGCCCTTTTTGAATTGCTGCGCCAGAAATAGTTTCCCCTTGTGCACTGGAAGAAAAGTCCTTCCTTGTATAGAATCTATTACAGGTTCTGTGAGTTGAAATCTTGTTGGAGATCACACCGCGGTCTCCCAAATTTATGGGAAGGCCTAAGTCCTTCACTATTGTTAGCACCAAATCAACATGCTCCTTAATAATCTCTTCCAGACCTACTAATAGTGGGTTATGTTCAGAAAAAAATATTGCACTCCATCCTTTAGTGGCCAATAATACTTGTTATGCATGTTGTAAGTATTTCTGGCACAAGTAGCAAACCCAAAAGGGAAGATGGGCTCCAATAATGCAAATGAATGACTTTTCTGCATAGAAGATTTATTGACACACAAGAATAAGCATATTGAAGATCCAGTGCTGCAAAAGGCACATCTCAAAGAATAATCCCTTTTAGAGAAACCATGTGGAACTTCGTAGTTTCTGTACATTTGTTTATACTATCCATCTCCTTTTCTGTCAAGAAACAGTGGGCATTAGAATCCTCTTGCATGGAAACTGGTTCCATAGCTTGCTTTGAAATGAGTAGTTCACTATCATTTCAAGTTGTTCTGGTGGTTATTGACCTGAGCTGCAAGAGACATATCGTAAGTTTTTTTAAAAATACCCCCTGCTGAGGTCATTTTTCCTTACATCCCTTGAAAACATGATCTGTTTCTGAAATAGAGTAGTTCTATTGAAATTTTTATTTTGCTCCCTTTTGCTTATCTTAGAAAGACTGGAATCTGGCCTTCCCTTTTGACTTTTGAAATCACCCTGGTGAAGAGGAAAAACAGATCATGTTCTGTACCCTAGAGCGCTGAAATGAGTAATACATTTGTTCTATATACTGATTATAGTACCTAGTATAACCCTTTGGCTTGTAACTCCCAGGGACCTATTAGTAAATTTACCTTTATTTCCCCCCCAAAAATTTTTAGCTTCCAGCAGGCCCCTAAGAAAATTGCAGTTTGATGGCCTGCAGTCAGACCAACAGATTCAGAATCCCTTCTTTTTATTTATTCAACATGGAGATTTTTAGGAATCTCACTAGAGATGTTCCTAACTGGGCAGGCTCTCCCTGCTTCTCTGTTATATACTGATAAGCATGTCTAAAGTATGAGGCTTTTCCTGTGGTTGTAAGGACTAAACTCTAGTTTCAGAATAAGAAAATTCTATCTGTAATGACTGAAGTAGGTACAATGAGTAAAAATATACTGCTGAATGGTCCAAGTGTGAAAGCAAAGGAAAATCTAATAGGTATACACACCACTCTCTTCTACCCACCAACCCTAAATGGACAAGGGAGAAAGAGAAGAAGAGACTAAAACCATTTGGTCACGTTGAAGCTGGAAGGTTTCCTATCAGGTTACCTCCATTATCATACTAATGGATTTATTTCCCCACACTGCAGTTTGGAATTTAGAAGGAATTTTGGGAGTGGGCGTGGAGAGCTGTTTGTTTCACCTTAACCCTTAAGCATTCAGAGAGCATAAACCAAACGTTCACAAAGCAAAATGGGAACATTTTTATACAAGTTCTTTGGGTGTGGTATTTCATCACAAAATCCAGTAGAGGTGATGGTAGATGGTGTTGTATGTTCATATGAGCTAGAGAACTTTCCAACATCTGGCTTGTGCTTGTGCAATTCTAATTGTGGGACTGCAAGAAGACACAAAGGTGAAAAAATATAATGGAATCCACTATCTTTTATCAAGCCAGTAGACAATGTCAGCAGTCAAGTACATACTGGGAATCACAATATAAGCTCCAAAAGCTAACTATTTCCACTTTTCTGTGGAACCGAGATGGGGAGAAAGCAGAGCAGAATGGCATTCTGTAGCCATGGACTACATATGAGCAGTGACATTTTAATGGAGGGGATGAACCATACACCAGGATTCAGGCCACTGATTGTGGTTCATGCTATGGCTGGCAGCCACAATGGAATCCCAGAAATACCATTCCAGCCCAGAAAATACAATTCCCTCTCTGAACCTTAACGGGCAAAGGGAGGGTGAGAAGCTTAGATGTAATGTTAACTGGAATATCCTGAATCTGCAAGGAGGATGTTTGTACCTTTGGTCTGGGACCTGCTTGAAAAAAACTGGAAAGCATGCTGCTTTTAGTGGGGGGGCAGGGGGCAGAATCTTCTAGGAATCAAAAAGATGTAGGAAATGCCAGTCTAACCCTTCATTACTTCTGTGCTTGGCATTCTTCCAGGCCTTATCTCTGGCATAGTTTAGAGAATCTAGTTCCTCTTTAACCTTCCTACTAAGTAAGCAAGCACCATGACTTGCAGACAGCTGCTCCTTCATGATTCATCTGTGGTAATAGGGGCATAAACTTCGGAGGGAACTTATGCTTCTGCCAAGATTTTCTATCTGGGCAAACATTGCCCCCCCCCCCCCGGCTGCCACACCCTCCAATATTTCCCAGTGGGGGCAATGCTCTGTTCGCTGCCAGGTTGCAGCATGAAGCTGCTCAGGCTGTCAAGTTCAGTCCTTTACAAGTTCACAGGAGGTACAGGGTTGGTTTTGTTCTATATAAAGATATGAAAGGGGGAACCTTCAGTGGATAATACTGTCTGTTAAGAAACCCAATTTAAGAGCTAGCAATGCCTGCCTTTGGAGAAGGTAAGGTTGAGTCTCTACTTAGGCTGTGCTCTCGTAGCCTACCAGCCTGCCTCAGGTATAGGTGAAGCCTCCACCCTACCAGCCCTTTTGTCCACTCTGCCTGGATGCAGTTACCTTGTGTTACCTTTCTGGAAAGCCCTCCCTAAACTCAGAGCCACCACAGACTCACCATGAATTCCTGGGCCTTACAAGTATTTCTTTCAAATTCTTTTGTACTGGCTCCTACAATTGTTTTTGCTCTGCCCACCAAAACTGTGCAGTCTCGTCTCCACTTGCACAGAGGCTGCCAACTCCACTTTTCTTTCTCTTGGACATTTCCTTGCCTTCAGGAGCATCCTGCCTTACTTCCTTATTTTTTCCTTGGACCTTTGGAAGTTCTGCCTAAAGTTCCTACTCTTAATTTGTGGATCATCGAAACAGACAACGTACTCTATCCAGCTCAGCAGACTGATGTCAGGTAAACTCCTTCTATCTGTTTGTTCCTTTTCTCTTAAAAAGTCTCCTCTCCGCTTCTTTGAATCCCTCTCTCTCCCACTCCTCATGGCTGTTCCCTGCCACAGAATTCTCATTCAGCCAGTGGCTTAACTTTCACTTTTTCCCCTTGACTCTTCATACACACGTCCTTCTGAACGCAACAGTTTAGCTGCTGTTATGCTTGAGTGCCTTTTCTATTCCTGTACCCTTATATTTCCCTAAATAAACTGGAAACCTTGTGTTGGAAGGTTGTTTTATGGTTACTGGTAGCTTATTAGAGGCACTTTGTGCTGCACACTCTCTGGGTTTTGTTGTTGTTGAGTCGCACAGTCAAGTCCAACTCTTTGCAACCCCATGGACCCCATCATGCCAGGCCCTCCGGTCTTCTGTTGTGCTCCGGAGTCTGCTTAATTTCATGTTTGGTGCACCGATAACTGTCTGGTAAAGATCCCTAAAACACACATTTGTTCCCTCCAGCACTGAGCTTAATACCCTTAAACTGGTTGGAGTTCTGAGTTCATATCCTGACCTCAACCCAAATTAGAGAGGCCACACATGTCTAAGGATATATGTGGAAGGGGGCAGGTGTGGTAATAGGAAAAGAAGTGGTTCCCCAGAGGTAGCAAGGTTGTATTAGTACCTAGGCCCTCCTTAAAGCAATACTTCCATCTCCATTTTATATTTAGAATGGTATGGGGAGAGGTTCCAATAGCCTGTTGCCCAAATATGGAAAATTGGGGGGGTGGGGGAGTTTCTCCAGGGAGAGAGTGGTAGAGTTTTTGTGGTACAATTGAGAAGGCCCTCTCCCCAATTACCAGCTGCCTAATCTCAGAAGGTAGGGGGCACCTGAAAAAGAACCTTAGAAGATGACCATAGCTGTTTGCTAAATTCGTAAAATATGGGGGGGGGGGTCTTCAAGTACGCTGGTCTCAAGCTACACTGGACTTTAAAGATTAACAGCAGTACCTTGAATTGTGCCTGGAAACAGACTGAGAGCCAGTGTGGATGAGCCAAGATGGGAGCGATGCAGCCGCACTCCAATCTACATCCTGGCTGCAGCATTCTGCACCAGTCAGTGTTTCCGAACAGCTTTCAAGGGCAGCCCTGTGTCAGGGTTGCCAGGTCTCCTGCTGGCAACCTGGAGTGGCATCAGGAGAAAAATAAATTTTAGAATTGCAGCTAGGCTGATGGTGTGACATCGCTTCCAGGGGGAGCCCAGAAATTACTTCAGCTTTTTTTAGGAGTATCCAGAAACTCTGTGGCTTTACCTTAGAGTTCCCAGGATTTCCTAGAGGGGTGTGAAGTCACTTCTGGGTTCCTTGTGAAGTGATATGCCATCACCGACACTCCTAAGTGTTCCCACCCCAACTCCTGCCAGTTGCCTGGCAACCCCAGTGAACAATGTATTAGAATAATCTCATCTAGAAGGAACCAGGGCATGTACCACAGTGTCCAGATGTTTTCTGCCCAGGAAAGGCTGCAGCTGTTTAGTTAGTCTAAGCTGGTAAAAGGCACTCCTGGTCACAGCTGCCACCTGCTTATCTAGCAGAAGGCCTGGGTCCAAGAGCACCCCCTACAGACCTGTCCCTTCAAGGGGATTGCAACCCCATCCAGAATTGGTGATATCTTAAATTCCAAATCAGACCTTTTGCTCTTCTGTCTTCTTGGGATTAAACTTCAGTTTATTAGCCCTCTCTCACCCCCAAATCTTTCCTTGCCTTCCCCTTTCCCCAGCAGTCTGCTGCTTGTCTGCAAAATCCTCTCTGAAAGTTGGGGGGAGGGGGCTAATAAACAAAGTGCCACAATATGTGTCTATGGAGAAGGAGGAGCTGGATCAAGATACCTTTCCCTCTTGCACTGGCATAAGACAATTCCCCATCTCAGCCACTGGAGAAGGCAGGGGTCATTTTGTAGAAAAAGAGGTGCAGGAGCTCATTAGCGTAACTTATTTGCATATGCATACACCACCTGGCATTGCCGGAAGTATGTCAGAAAGAAAGAAGGACAGAGAGAAGGGGGGGGGGGGTGAGTTACTAATCCAAGCCCCAGAAATACCACTATTCTGGGAGGATAGCTTCAGTGATGGGTGAAGCCTTCAGAAGGCTGGTTGGAGGAACAAGAACCTTTTCAGGGGACGGCGTCATTTTGCTGCAGCCATGACACAAGCAGGCATTCCCCCTCTGGGGGGGGGGGGCTGGCACCAATTCCCGGAGCTGAGCTCCCCCGAGCTCCTGCTCGAAATGACCCCTGGGAGAAGGTATTCTCTCTCTCTGTGTGGTGGTGTGGAAAAACCTGTTGTGCTTGCTCCTTTTGCAGACTTTTCTGCTGGATCTTGTCCTTTATCTGTTAGTCTTAATGGTATGGGGAGATAGAGTTCAAAGGAGAGGGCAGGTAACAAGTGATGGTTACATGATAAATGCTGGGGGTTCTTGTAGGGCTCTAGATTCTGGAAGGGGAGAAAAGGCTCTTCCTTTAGATTTTTGTACAATATCATTGGGTTTTGATGGGATAAATGTTAGGATACTAGGTCTAGGATGGACAACCTAAAATGCAGCAAAGGAAATCCTGTGGGTGCCATTTCTGACTCATTTCTGAGAGGAGGGGGAAAGATACAAAGTTGTCAGCAAAGGTTGAAAGCCAGCTCTTAGAATTATCTGAGATTCGATTGCAACCCCCCAGACAAACAGCACTTATTTTCAGAGTGTGTATGGATTGCTTTTTATACCTCCCTATAATTATTGTAGTAATATCAGCATGGATCAAACTGTCACCTAGGGATCTGTGCTCTTGAAATTCACATTTCATTGATAGGACCATTTAATTATTCACAAGAGCCGCTGAGCGTGCAGCACCAGTGAGTCAGCCAGAAATATAAGCGCTCCTGTGGTCTGCCTCCTCCAGAGCCCTTGAGAAATCCTATGGGATGATTATGACTCAAAGGGTCTCCATCCAGAAATTAATCTTGCCCTTTGAAAAAGTAGACCTTGTACGCCCAGCTATCCATCTATAGAACTGCTTCTTTCCCCCTGGCAACCCTCCTGTGTCTTTAACAGGTTTATGATAAACAAGACATATCTGTTCTGATACCTGTTTCTCCAGCCTGGCAACAGTGTAGCCATCACATTCCTGCCTGTTAGCTGTGAAAGACTCAGAAGCTGTGCAAAAGAAAAAAGGTGGCTGCCCTAGCTGTGCATTCTTATTGCTTCCGGGTCACTGGCCAACTATTTTCTAACAAGGCTCAACTGCTTTCTGTGACAAGTGGAAATCTAGCAGGTTTATGGCAGGGTTAGGGTCATCTGCTAAACTTTGGCCTTTCTTGCAGTTAGATGCATTAAAGCCTGCCTGGAAAAAAGTAATTATCCAATATTTCTCCTTTCTTTGTCAAACTACTCCATACTTTTAAAAAAAGTACCAGACTCTATAAATATTGAGTTATAGGGTTCACAATAAACTACAGCCTATCTATTAAAATACTTTACCTTACCTTTCCTCTTGGCTCAAGGCGTGCATTTTAGACTTTGTAACAAATTGGGTTCTGATTATTATTTTAACAAGTGTCCTAAAGTTGGGATTTCCTGGAATTCTCCCCCCCCCCTTCTTTTGCAACATACATACATTGACGATAATAGCTATTTTCCCGTTGACTATTACGTAGGTGGAAAAAAATGCATGTGTATGTTTTTGTAGGTTTGGTTTAAACTCGAGTTACTTTTTAGTTTATAGAAAGAAAACCTGTAAGCAGCAAGTGGCTGCACTTTACTATCTTCAGGTGCCAGTGTACTAGAAGGGAAAAGCTGTAGATCCACTTTTCTATGCATTCTTTGGGGGGAATCCAGTTGGGGGAAGTTTCATCCCACAACACTGGTTAATGGCTGAAAGTGAAATTAACCTGTTTGTTCTGCATCCAGTGCTGCTTCCCCTCCCTTTCCAAGAACTGAACATCGGACTGCTGTTCCTGTTACGATACATGCGTGCTCAATAACCATAAAAACCGACTCACAATAGCCAATGAAATAAAATGTGTAAGGCTAGGTGTGTAAACTGATATGAAAGGGCAGCAAGCAAAGTCCATTCAGGTGCTGCTGAACAGCAAGGCAAAGCAAAGATCTCATTACACACTTTCTTTCTGCCTGATCCCATTTGTCGGTGACAAATGTCCAGTATTGCTGATAGAAGACTTGAGATTATATTCTTAACAGTGACAAGAGACTTGGAAAATTTTTAGCATATAATTTCAGACAGCAAAAGAATAGACTATATTCCTTTGATCAACATGAGAAGTATAAAATACATACTGCCCCTACTGAAATAAATTCACAGTTTTATAAGTTTTATTCTGAATTGTACAGTAAAGGCGAATAATTTTCTTGAAATAAATATTTGGAAACATTTTTCTCTCACCTTGATCTTCCATTTTAGATATTATCCAGCAACAGATTCTTGCTGAATGTTTACACATGGCAGTGTAATAAAATAAAGGCAGTGTTAATAAACATGAATAATGGCAAATCTCCAGGACCAGATGGGTTGCCTATTGCATGTTATAAAACCTTTTCAGATTCCTAATTCCAAAACTTTACCAATTATATAATGCAGTTTTTGAGTCTGGTTCATTGCAATTGTTGTTATATGATGCCTATATCACTCTGATCCCAAAACCTGGCAAAGACCATACTCAGCATGCACATTTTTGACTTATTTCTTTGAAGAATGAAGATGCTAAGATATTAACTGGGTTTTATTCTAGGTATTTCTTAATACACAAAAAAAGGCAGAGGTAAAAGGTCTGTCTTGGACCTCAAAGGCCTCAATGAACATCTGAAGGTTTCCATGCTTAGAATGGTGTCATTATCTGATGTGCTGCCCTTGTTGGATAGGGGGATGTGGTTTGCTGTCCTGGATCTCAAGGATGCATATTTCTAGGCGTCCTGCAGGAAATATTTGAGGTTTCAATGTGGGGACGCATCCTATGAATACACAATTTTATCCTTTGGGCTCTTGATATCACCAAGGGTCTTTACTGTGTCTCTGCCATTGTGGACCACCTAAGGCTTAAGGACTGTGCACTTTATCCATATTTGGACAGTTGGCTTTATACAAAAGTGATATAGACATCATATAACAACAACAGCAATGAGGCAGACTCAAAAATTGCATTATACAGTTGGTACATAATTCTGCCAGTATTTTTTCTTACCACAGCTTTACAAGTGGAACAAATTTAATATACACTAGATGTTTGGAGAGGCCTACTTTTTTATTTACAACATGCAACAAAATTAGAAAAGATCTGTTTGTATGCTCCTCTGGCCCTAGTAAGGGAAAAGCTGTGTCATCTCAAACCCTATCATGATGGGTAGTTTCAATGATTAGACTGGCATGCCCTATCCTTTTCAAGTCAAAGCTCACTCCACTAGGGCACAAGCCTCTTCGGCCGCTTTTCTTGGCAGAGTCTCCATGGATGACACCTGCAGGGCTGCTACCTGGTCAGCTTCCATCTACGTGCATGAGACACTACTCCATTGATGTGGATTCCAGAAACGAGGCAGCTGTGGGGAAGGCACAGTCACTGTATCAAGTTACTCTTTTGCTGACCAGCCCACACCTACCTCCTCAGTAAGTGAGCTTGCCATTCTCCCATGTGGGACTGCACAGAAGCCATAAAGATCTTTACATCTTTCTTTTGTGCAAGCACACATCATTCTCCCCTTTCCCCACCTTGGGCTGCTGAGGGCCTATCTTCTCCTTGGTGGCAAAGTGAGGACTGAGGGAAAAGCGCTCTCCCCACTTCTGTTAAATACCAGTTTTGGGTAGGAAAATGCCAGTGCTAGATGGAGGAGCGGGGGGAGCACTTCAAGTTCTTTGGATCTTCTAGAAAGCTTTGGATTCTTCATCTTGGCAGCTGGCTTGTGCCCAGCCTATGCCTGTGCAATCCCATGTGTGCCTGCATAGAAGACCACAGCAACAGGTAAGTGCAACCCTGTTTTACTTTCCACAAATGAAGGACATATGGATATCTGTTGACTGTGTTCATGTGCACAAAATGTTCAATTTTGCAAACATTTGGGTGAAAGTTATTTCAGAAATCAATTGTGAGTTAAATCTTCAACTCCCAAGAACTTCTAAAGCCATTCTTTTATGTCTTCTCTCTGATTGTGTAAAAAACAGCACTTAAACGTATTTTCAGATCTCATTTTGGCAGCTAAAATACTAGTAGCTCTGAATTGGAAACTTGCACTAAATCTGAATATTAAAAACTGGATTAACAAAGTGTGGCAGAAAGCAAAACAGCTGTCTAAGTGAAATCAGCTAAAACTTACATTTGACAGCTTTTTTTTTGGTTTTTGTTAAAATTGAAATGGAAAGTGTTCAAATGTCACACTTTGTTTAAAAATAAGACCTAATTTAAACATTCACTCTAAAGAATTCACCTTTCTATGGATGTAATTTGGAAATATAATTTCTTTCTTATTTGCTGACATTGCTGCTTTATAGTTTTAAAAATGTTTCTATAAAAAGAATTATAAAAAATAAAAAGAAAGCATGGCCCCATGACAGCAGCAAATGGAGTGGAAATGAGCAGGAATGGTGTCCATGCTCACCTATTCCTGTGTTGCTTGCTGTTGCTGACACTCATCTGTTCCCCCCCATCAGAGCAGGATCCCCCTCCCTCCTCCACGGTGCTGAAATCCCCATTTCTTCTCATTTTCCCTTTTCCTACCAAGCCAAAAAGAACATTACAGAGCAGCTCAACAGGAGAAGGGAAAAAAGTGAAAGTGGTGGTGGGGAATGGCACACATCAGTGAGCTGCCTTGCTCCATTTGGAAGTCAGGGGTTATCTCTACCATCTTTCCCATTAAAGATTTTTTAAGCCACAAATTTTATTCAATAGCTGAGAATGTTTGTCTTGGTTGCTGTAAGCAGAAATGGGGAATGATTCTGGGCATGCACATAGTGAAGCAGATTTCTTCCCACCTAAAAATATCTTCCGTACTGTCATTTTAGTCACTTGTTTGTCTCTATTGCTCCCCCTTCCCTTTTCCACATGTGTTTTGCTCCCTCTGGGACAACTAAAGAGAGCAAAACACATTCGGGGGGGAATGTGCAATAGGGACAAACGAGTGACAAAAATGACCGTGTGGAAGTGGCCATATATAGAAATCTACAGGTGATGTAAGGTGGGAGAAAAAGTTGTGGGGGAGTTATGAGGCAAGACATTTTAAATCTGAACAGGATGGAAAGAAATGACCTAGAGGGACCAGGTCTCCTGCAATAGTGGGAGACCTCCTCCCCCACCTCTGTCTGGTGCAGCAGTCAGAGAAACTGCAGAGAAAAAGTGCTGTTGTGGCAACGCTGTGACATCACTTCCAGTCACTGAAATGGAAAGGATGTCACACATCGCTGAGAAGGTTTAGCAGTCCCCCAAATCTCCCCCCCCCCTTTAACTCTTCAGATACACCTGTTGTTGGGGGTAGGGTAGTTTTCATATGAATTCATCAAACTCAGCAGATCTGTGAAACATTTTATACATACAGCACCATTTTCACTAAATACCACTTCGCTCATATATCACAACATGAAGAACTGTGTTGCCGCTAATAATCAAGAAAGACATTGTTAGATGATGTTTCCTTCTGAGTTCCTCCAAAGCACTGCAGGGAGTGACCTTCCCATAAGGAAACAAGATGACTAAGGGGGGGGGGGGGGAGTTATAGAGGTTTATAAAATTAGGCATGAGGTGGGGCATGCCAGAGCACTCCATCAGTGTGTGATGTCACTTCCTGTTACATAACCAGAAGTGTTATTGCAACGTCAAATGATGCCAAACCCCAAAGGCTCCTTGGCGTTGTCAGCCCTCATTTGGGGAACATAAAGGGTCTTGAGAAGGAGTTGGAAGAGCTGACTTTTTACTGGGATGTGATACAAGAAGATGTGGCATCACGGGATGTGATTTTACATCCCTGCTAAGCTCTCTTCCCTAACTACACCCTCCTTGGGCACCATTCACAAATTTCTAAGAATTTCCCAAACCAGCACTGGCAACTGTAAGCCACTCTTGTTCTCCAGAGTGGGGACTGCAAAAGTCTTAACTTGCTTCTAGCTTCTTGATATTATGACATCTATTGGAGGGATACATAATCAGGTTAAGGCAAAGTCTTTCATATACTCTGTTGCAAAAAAAGCAAATAACTGTATGACCTTGTGGAAAGTTGCAATTATCACTAAAGTTCTACTCATACAAGAATGAGTTTTGTGGTTCCCTGAGTGTCACACCTATGCCAAATGTTTACTACTATGAAAAATGCTGTTTCTCAGCTTCTGAAAATGTATTGCTAAGTCCTCCCTGTGAGCTTTTCAGCCTAATGTGTTAGGGAAAAGTTGATGTGCACCCCCTAAACAGATCAAGACTCATGCAAAACAAACAGAGGAAACAGAAGACTGAACCACAAAACTTTTGTTCAGTCAGGAATATGAGCAGAGATGGCAGCTGTTTCAACTTGTTGAGCTAATGTATTGAAAGTTAGCACATTTTTAAATAACTCGTCATTTGTAATAATATGAAACCAAGCAAGACAGATTAAGTGCCCTGCTCTTCGCTGTAGCGCTAGATCATACAGAGCATGAGTGAGAGGTTGCCATGGGAATGTATACTGACACATATATCTATACAGTCCTTTTTCCTTTGTAAACTCTATTGAAATGAATTTATTTATATGTGGGTTTCACAGAATGTTCTGGTTAACTGTGCTCTGAAATAAAAGCAGGAACAAAAGAAGAACAACGGTTGTGAAAATGCTACTATGTAATTATAAATATTTCAATAAATAAGTGATATAAAATACAGTTTCAGTTCATTGTTATAAAGTTTCCACAAAACTTCCAATTTTCAATGAGGTTTTCCAAGAATACTTCCCTCGTTTCATCCATACTGGACTTCATCCAAATAGGAAATCTTAAGTACAAGAACAACAAATCAATAATACATCATACACAAGTACAGGGATATCTATATACTAATTCCCAGAGGGTTTTTTTCTATGTGGATACTTATATCTGCTAAAAGAGAGCTCACTCCCCCCCAACAGCTTTTCCTACATAGTCAGGGGCCTTTCTCAGTCTGCAGAAAAATCCAAAAAGTTTTTTAAAAACTTCAGGGACTGTTGAATTACCCCAAATATCTTTTGAAATGGCATCAACCCCAGTCATCAACTGTGAGAGATTAGAATGTTGGGGGAGGGGGAGGCTTCTAGCTGTTTCTGTCAGTAAAAGGCAGGGTTTTTACTGGCAGCAGCCTAGGGTTGCCAAGTACTACCCCGGCCACCGACAGCGGATCCAGATCCAGGCTGGGAAACTCCTGGAGATATGGGGGTGGAGCCTGGGGAGGACAGGGACTTCAGTGATGTACAATGCCATAAATTCCACCCTCCAAAGCATCCATTTTCTCCATGGAAAATTATCTCTGTAGTCTGGAGAGTAGCAGTAATTCCAGGGAATCCCCAGGTCCCACCTGGAGGCTGGCATCCCTACCAGCACTCTCTGTGTGACTTGATACCACCTGATTTGCATGACTTAATTAGGCCCAGCTGCTTTGCTACTGTTCATTAGCACCCTATGAAAGCCATTGTGATATAACAGTTAGAGCTTCAGATTGGGATCTGCGAGACCCAGGTTCAGATCCCCACCTTGCAATGGAAGCTGATTTGGAGATTTTGGACCAGTCACATACTTTCAGCCTAACCAACCTCACAGGGTTGTTGTGCAGATAACAAGGAGGAAATACTAATGTAAATTGCTTTAATCCCCACTGTGGAGAAAGACTAATTTTCCTAGGTAGAGGCTGTGGGGGAGGGGGGTGGAGATGGAAAGCTGAAGACAGATAAAGGTAGGTTGGCTGTTGGGTGGGAAGGAAATAGGGTTGCGAACTCCAGGTTGGGAAATTCCTGGACATTTGAGAGGTGGACCTGGGGAGGGTGGGATTTGAGGAGGAGCTACAGACCAGTATAATGCCATAGACTCCACCCTCCAGAACAGCCATTTTCTTCACTTAAACTAACATTGCCAGCCTCCAGACAAGGGCTGGAGAGCACCCAGAATTACAACTGTTGTCTAGGTGACAGAGATCAGCTCCCCTGGATAAAATTTCTGCTTTGGAGGGTTGCTGAGGCTGCTTGCCTCCCCAAGCCTCACTGTCCCAAGGCTCCACCCTCAAATCTCCAGGAATTTCCCAACCTGGAACTGGCAGCCCTAAGGTGAATTGATCTCTGCAGCTGGGAGATCCATTGTGATTCCCAGAGTACTACCACTGCTGCTGTGGGGGGAGAGGAAGCAGGGAGGAGGCTGGGAGAGTGATGGGGGCAGAAACAGAGAGTGATGGAGGGGGGGCAGAAAGGGAGAGAAAGGGTGATGAGGTAAGGAGGCAGAAAAACAAAGAGAATGATGATGGGTCAGAAAGAGAGTGGAAGTAACATACATGGAGGAGAGAGAGAGAGTAAGAAAGGGGGGGTAGAAGGGAGAAAGAGTGTGAGAGAGGTAGGGGGAGAAGGGAGGAAGTAAAGGTGTGAGGAATGGGATAACCATCTCGCAAGTTTCTTGCGGGTCTCCACTTGTATAACCATAAAATTCATGTTTTCACATACTTGCTGAGTTACAGGCTGCATACAAAGGGCTTAATTACCAGTACACCATCAGACAGCAATTGCTACAATGTGCAAGATAATATCATATACACTTACAAGGCACAAAAAACTTTATACAAAATATTTAAACATACCAACTATCAAAATTATGTAAAGATATTATCACAAAAAAGTCAAAGCTTACCCGCAACATTCAGGATCTTTTCAGTGAAGGCTACATTCAGACATTCTTAATTAGCCTTATTGAATACAGGTGGTGAGCACTTAAATACATGACAGAATTTGTCTTACGTAATTGAAAGGGACTACACTGCAAATACTTATTTAACACTCATACTATTTAAGGAGACCACTACAATTTACTACAGCACATTATGCATTTAATTGTAATCAGAGAAACATAACAGCATGATGATTTACAAAAAACAAGATAAATCATTAAATGCATTAAGACCATTAGGGGAGCACGTTCCTAACCTAAATATCCAGTATGCCTCCTGTTGTAAAAGAATCTTCCTTAGATCTACTCTATTAGAGTTCCTAGGATTAACCACCTCCAGCACTGTAAAACACAACTCTTCATGTGTATGACCCTGTTCAGCGTAATGTGCACAAGGGAAGCTTCAAAATAACTATGTTTTATGCGAGATTTATATTCTGAAATGTGTGTCCGTAAGGCACCAAACGACTTACCCACATACTTGTGCCCACATGGACACCAAATCAAATAGACACTCTTTTTACTTGCGCAGGTAGCAAAAAAAGAAATCTGCTTTCTAAGATCAACTTCAGGAAAGTCTAATATAGATGTTTCACGACGGTGCACACATACACTGCATCTTTTGCACTTGAAAGTCCCTCTAAGAGAATCCTCAGGTAAGTCTAAATTGGGCATCAACAAATCTGATCTTATAATTACATCCCATATTGACTTGGTCTTCCTAAACCCAATATATGGAGGTCTACTTCAGCCTGCTATGTCCTGAACAATATGCCAATGTTTATTAATTATATTTCGAATAGCATATGCTAAAGGAGTGTAATCAATAGCCCAGTATATGTTGCTATTATCTTGGACCGCCTCCTTCTCCTTAAAGGAATCCTGTCGTTGGACACCTACAGCTCTTATTTTGGCCTTTTCTAAAACGTCTTCAGGATATCCCCGACAGAGAAATTGATCATACATATTCGCACTAGCCATCTGAAAATGTGCATTAAGGGTGGAATTTCTCTTGAGTTCTAAAAATTGGCCATATGGTAAGTTCCTCTGGAGGTGCAACGCATGCGAGTACTGGTAATGTAAGAAGGAATTCCTGTCAGTGTCCTTACAGTAAGGACGTACTGCCAGACAAGAGTCAAGTACAAACACAGTTTTATCCAAAAAATTAACCTCAATTTGCTAACATTATAAGAAAATTTGATGGTGCTATGAATATTATTTAGCCATCCCACAAATTCTTCAACTTGACAGTGTGGTCATCCAGAACCAAGAACAAATCATCAATAAAACGTTTGTAGTAAATGATATGTTTAAAGAATGGATTAGTAGATGCATTACTGATATATTTAGTCTCCAAATCACCCATGAACAGGTTGGCCACAGAAGGGGCAAAAGCACTCCCCATTGCGACACCCTTAGTCTGCCAATAAAATTGGTCTCCAAAATGAAAATTTCTTTTCGGAAATAATATCCACTAGGTCTAGAAGAAAGTGGGTAGGAGGATAAAGGGAATCCCTAGTTTCCAAAACAGATAGAAGGCTTAACCTGGCATCCTCATGCGGGATATTTGTATACAAGGATGACACATCCAGGGTTAATAGTACAGAATTATCAGGTACTCTCATGCCCTCAATTTTAGAAACAAAATCTTTACTGTCCTGCAAATATGAAGGAATTTGGTTAACATAAGGCTGCAAAAAAAGAATCCACATATTTAGATAGTGGCTCTAGAGAGCCAGTTTGGTGTAGTGGTTAAGTGTGCGGACTCTAATCTGGGAGAACCAGGTTTGATTCCCCACTCCTCCACTTGCAGCTGCTGGATTACCTTGGGCAAACCATAGCTCTGTACCAGCTCTTCTCTCAAGGACAGTTGCCTCAGAGCTCTCTCAGCCTCACCTACCTCACAGGGTGTCTGTTGTGGGGAGGGGAAGGGAAAGGAGTTTGTAAGCCGCTCTGAGACTACAAGTGAAGGGTGGGGTATAAATCCAATCTCTTCTCTCTCTAACAAAGAATTTGTCCCAGATATAATTGGATGCCCGGGAGGTGGCATCCCCGGCTTATGTATTTTAGGGAGTAAGTAAAAAATAGGCACCTGTGAAAAGGAATTGATCAAAAAAGCGGCTGTTTGTTCAGAAATATAATTGAGTATGAGACCCTCTTGGACCGTAGTTTTAATTACAAAAAGGACCTCGTCGGTAGGGTCATAATCAATGGGGGAATAAAAATCAAGATCCCCCAGTTGTCGCCGTGCCTCACTTATGTAATCTGTGCGATTAAGTACTACAGTGGCACCCCCCTTATCCGCTTCCTTGAATATAATCGAAGAATCACAGGCCAAATTCTCCAATATTTGAGTGTCATTTAAAGACATGTTAAATTTAACTGGTGGCCTATTTTCTTCTAACAATTGAAGGTCCCGAAGTACCAACTTCTCAAAGGCAAAAATGGATGGACTATTGACCTGCGGTGCAAATTGTGATTTATTTCTGAAAGGATTAGGTTGTGTTAAGTCCTGATTCCCCCCCCCCCATGGGTCAAATGAACTCCTTTCCATGTACCCCCCCCCCCCGAAATTCATCAGATAAGATTTTCTTTTTCCCACTCATTTATAGGTCATTCTGGATGTTCCAGAGCCATACCAGCAAGGGTAAGAAAAGAACCCCGATAGCAGCAAGACTTAACAGCTTAAGTGCCCTCTAGGGTACTCTGCAGCCTCAGGTTGCCTCCACTGAAGTGTAAGTTTCTAGTGACACGTTAGCCATCTGTGTGGCTACCCCTACAACACCCCTTCAAGGGAGCTCTTTTCCAGAATGCTTCTGGAGTGGCTGCCCCCCGTAACTAAATAGGCCAGAATACCTTCTGGGGCTATCAAACCAAGGAGGAGTGTGTGAAAATGATATCCCATCTCAGTCATCAAGGTAAGGTGAAGGACGAGACTCTGCTGCCCAAGGACAATGGTCAAAATGAAACAAAACGAAGCTCTGTTTCCCAATATGTTTAGTCCAGCATATATAGAACTTGGGGACAGTGCATATGTCCAAAAAGTGCCATTCACACTCCTTTAGTCTAGAGGGATGGAGATGAGAGAAGAAAGCTCAAGCTCTTGAGTCCTATGAATCTTAATATAACCCTGTCATTTTGGACAGTATTCCTTATCAACGGTAAGGGCACTCAGCTTGGAAACCATTCTTGCAGAAGTTACCACCACCAGAAACAGAGCTGAGGGAGAGAATCTTCAGTAAAGTTTATCCCCAATGCTGAAAGGGTAGACAGTGCCCAAGGAATCATAGTTGGAGTCCAAGTGGGAAACCTAACAGAAGGAGGTGACACCAAGGATCAGACCCTAAGGAATTTCTTGATGATTTCTGATGTTTGATCTTAACCCTGCATCCAGATCTTCCTGAATAAGCACACCCTGGACTGTTCAGTTGAGGACAGATGAAGAATGCCTGAACATCATTCAACAAAATCCCTCCAGGTGGTATTGTAAATTTGTAATGGAAGACTTACATGACGCCAATGTGGTAGAGATAACCTTAGGACCAACACTTAGAACAGCAAGCACCCACTGTGGACTCTAGACTGACAGTCTCATTAGGTCAGAGAACTGGGGGCATCTGGGCATGATGACAATGATCTCTTACTGTCTTTGATCTTCTTCAAAGTTCTACAAAGAAAAGAGCTAGAATGCATCCATCAATCCTCTGAGCCACCTAGCCTGTTTTGCTTCCCTGTCTGCCAGACTGCTTCTGAACCTTGAACCTGTCTGTTTGCTTTGGTGGCAAATAAATCAACCTCTGCTGTTCTGAACCTTTTTGTTAGCTGGAGGAAGGCTTCCACCTCAGCTATTGCTCTTGCATTTGAATCAATCTTCCTGGACAAAGTCCTCCCGAGGTACTCTGCCAAAATGAGCTGGGAGATGTTTTTTCAGTCCAGCAGAACAGGGGCAAGGCCTGCTTCAGAAAGCGATGCCGTTGCATTCCTCTCTAGCAGTTTAGGCAAGCCTTTATGCTTGTATTATCTGCTCTTATCAGCACATGATGGTTCTTCGTCCAAGGCAGGATAGGTCTGAATGTTAGCCAAACGGCTTGGATTCAAGAAAGGAGGCAGAGTAATGCTTCCTAGACGGATCAAAACCCCTTGCAAAACATAGTCCCACAATGAATACTCCAGCCTCTCAGCACTGCATCTGTAGTTCATACTATCCTTACTGGCTCTATGATGGGACACGCCTGGTGATGAACCCATCAATTGAAGGTGAAGGATACCTCCTTGATCAGATAGCTTGATTCAAGCAAAAAGAGATTCAACTGTGAAATAATAAATGTTTGAACGGGCTTGTTGTATCAATCAGTAACTGATCTTTAGGGCCTGGGGATTTTCAGAAAATTCCTTTTTTGTTCATCTGGTAAAACTGAATTGAGCTGTAGATGTTCTTGAATGGAATTGGCTACAATTCCTGTCAGTAGTTTAAAAGTTTTTGGGAGGTAGGTAATGGGGTGGAAGTTGCTTGGCACTGATCTTTTCTCTTTTGCTCTTCAGAATGAGAAGAAGACATTTGTAAGCTGCCCTGAACCCACTCGTGAGCAGGGCGGGGTATAAACCAACCAACCAACCAAACAAATAAATATATATTTATACTCTGCCCTTCACTCGAAGTCTCAGAGCAGCTTACAATCTCCTTTCCCCTCCACTCCCCACAACAGACACCCTGTGAGGTAGGTGGGGTTGAGAGAGCTTTTTTGAGGGCTGCACTTGAGAGAACAGCTCTGAAAGAACTTATGACTGACCCAAAGTCACACCAGCAGCTGCATGTGGAGGGGTGGGGAATCAAACCTGGTTCTTCCAGATTAGAGTCCACGTTCCCAACCACTACACCAAACTGCCAGTTATTATCCAATCTTCTACTGCTTTGGAATGGAGTCATGGAATCATTAAGCTGCTGCATCAATCATGGATGAAGACGTGTCAGCTTTTTAAGCCAATAGCCATGGACTTCATCTCTTCCAGGCGCTGTCCAATTGTTCACTTTCTTCATCCCCATGAGATGCTAGCTTGCCCTGCTGGTAGGGCTTGTGTGCTCCAGTGAAGCAGATGGCTATGTTATTGGCAGCATAGTTGTTGGCAAGGTTCCCCATGATAGATCAGCCTCTACTAAGAAGTCAGACTACATGTATCCCAAACTCCTGTTCAATATGGTGAGAAAACTGAATTAAAAATCTATACTGGCTCAGTCGTTGCCTGAGTTAACAAGGATCTCATCAGAGACTGGTGTTCCTGGATCTCTGCAAAAAATGGGCTATAGGTAGGGTTGCCAAGTGGTACCTTGCTTTCAGCGGGGGGAGTCCTTGCTGCTCCTGTAGTCTTCTGGCATGCGTGCAAAGTGCGTACGCTGCAATGGCATCACCCGGAAGTGACGTCATTGTGTCGGGCACATTGGGGCGGGACCTCTGTAATTTGAGGTAACCATAGAGTTTTCCCTTGAATTATAGAGCGTCCCCCCCCCCCCGAAATGTGCCTGATGCGATGACATCACCTCCGGGTGACGTCATTGCGCCGGGCACGTCTCCTCAGCCTGGCAATTTGGGGGTGGGGTTCCCTCCGGCAGCCCGATTCGGGCTGGTGGGGAGCGGACCAATTGAGCGGGGATTTCCCCACCCCCCGGGGGGACTTGGCAACCCTAGCTATAGGACAGAGGCTCTTCTGTTGGGCAACCAGGGCAGAGGCCTGATGTACTACTGGAAGCAGGGTCTTCCAGAAAGCAACCAGAGTAGGGACCTGATCAGCTACTGGAAAACCAGCAATGTTGAAAAAAAATGGTCTCAAGAACAAAACAGAATCATCATGCAATATTATTATTATTATGAATTGTCACCGTCAGATATTTGACTGGTAGATGGTGTTCTGCAATTTGAGATCTAGCTAAGTTGCTATTATTATTGTTGCTGTTGCTTTTATATTCAGAAATACACAAAAGTTGTGTGATCAACACAACTAAAATCAACAATGCAAATACCAGAAGAAAAAAAATCATTACCCAGTAGCAGCAATAATATACCCTGTTCCCAGGTAACTAACCCTAGGGAAAGCTCTATCAAACAGCCAAGTTTGTGTTGTAGAATAAAGAGAGTTAAAAAAAGTGATGTGGGGAGAATCAAAATGCATTCCCTAAAAAAGAAAAGCAAAAAGCCATATATTTAACATGTGCCAAATAGTTTGCTTCTTCTCCACATATCAAAGGAATATTTTGCAGGCATTGTCTAGTTTCTTTAGTTATAAAAGCCATGCCAAAAACCCACTTGGGCAGGGAAGAGAAAGGTAGTGATTAAAAATGAGGATTCCCTCCCTCCCCCTTTAGACAAATACCTGTGTTAATGAAGTCAAGCTCAAAGAAGTTCATCTTGCATTTCAAGATAAACATAACAGGTCTATGTCATTATTAAGGCCTGTGGGAATTAATTCTGCAGTCTTGCATCAGTCCCAGAGAAGCCTATATCCTCTATAGAATTGCTTTATCCCTGCTTCCTACATTCATTAATCTTTGCTTGCTTGGAGTCAAATGAATTTCAGTAAGACTACTTGGAATGTATGTGCCCATATGATCTGGGTTTAAACAGATCATTTTCAATGTGTACAAGGATTCTTTTATTAGGAGATATTTTTTTCACATTTTTATTGCAGGTGTTCACATTCCTGCTAATTTCCAGTGCACAAGTATTTTATAAAGCAAGCTACAGGAAAAGAAAATTTAGAGTGTTTATTATTTATAGGCAGTCACTTGAGTGCTTTTAAAATTCCAGATAGGAACCAATTTGTGTGTTTGTCATAAATTTCACAGTAATTTCTTACATTTCAGATAGTGCTAGGGTTGCCAGCCTCCAGGTGGGGCCTGAGGATCTCCCACTTTTACAACTGCTCTCCAGCTGCCAGAGATCAGCTCCCCTGGAGAAAATGGCTGCTTTGAAGGGTGGACTCTATGGCATTGTACCCTGCTGAGGCCCCTCCCCTCCCCTAACCCCGCCCTCTCCTGGCTCCACCCCCAAAGTCTCCAGGTATTTTTCAACCCAGACCTGGCAAACCTACATAGTGTGGTGTAGTGCTTGGTATGTCAGACTAGTATCTGGGAGACCCAGGTTCGAATCCCCCACTGTCTTGGAAGTTCACTGGATGACCTTGGGCCAGTCATTCTCTCTCAGTCTACCCTACCTCACAGTTTTGTTATTGTGAGGATAAAATGAGGAGAGAATGATGCTATAAGCTACTTTGCATTCCTACAGAAGAGAAAAGCAAAGTATGACACAAGAAATAAACAAGTGGGCAATACTCTGCCATAGGCTGGAGGAAGATCCTCTGGCCAAAGAAACCTTCCTCCTCCAGCCTAAACTTTGCTTTGTGCAGTGGTAGGATATAGGCTATCACAAACAGTCCATAATTCTGAGAGTCAGAAAACTAAAGAACACACAAAAGTCTGTTTATTGTCAGGGTCTAGCCAACAGGAGGACATCTTATCTATATTAAGACTACAAAAACTGTTTCCAGTTGCTGAACATAGTACAGGACACTGGTTGTAACCTTTAAAGCCCAGTATTGCCTTGGACCTACATATCTGAAGGCACACCTCTAACTACCTGCAATTATGTTTGAGTCCAGTGGCACCTTTAAGACCAACAAAGTTTTATTCATGGTACTAGGAATAAGGCCCATTGTGGGAATAAATACAACGGGCTCTAGAAAGAGGCTCTTGGAGAGTGCCAAGGCCTTGGGCACTCAGTGTCAATTTGCTGTGGCAACCTCAGCAGGATATAATGACACAGAGTCCACCATTTTCTCCAGGGGAACTGATCTCTGCTACCTGAAGAGCAGTTGTAATTCTGAGTGATTTCCTGCCCTCACCTGGAGATTGGCAGCAGTGGATCTCCAAGAAGGAATAGCTGGTTTGGAGGGCAGAGTCTATGGCATTGTACCTGTCTGAGGCCCCACCCCTCCTCAAACCTCACCCTCTCCAGGCTCTACCCCTCAAATCTCCAGGAATTCCCCACCTGGAGTTGGCAACCCCATCTCCTTCCCAGCCAAGCATCAACCTACCTTAATTTCCCTCTCACTCTTCAGGTTTCCATCCCCTGACCCACCTGCAGCCTCTACCGTGCTCTGAAGCCCCTCTTATAAACACAGGTAACTGCCATTTCATTTCACCTACCAACAGCCACTGAGGTAACAGTTAATCCCCCCACAGGAAGGAAGCTGGAGAAGTGTCTTCATCAAGAGCAAAAAACCGTCTGCCAGGGCACAGAGGCTGAAGGAGTGGGCGGGGAAGAGGAGCAGACCCAGCCAATGGCATGCGAGTATTCAGCCAGTGGATAGGGACAGCTTCTGAGTGACAGGCCAGGGGACCAAAGGCTGGGGTGGCATGAGAAATGTTCTAGAGAGTGCCACCACCATTAGAGAATTATTATATATAGAGATAAGCTTTAATGTGCAAGCACACTTCTTCAGCTACAATGGAACAGAACTCCTTCAACCATTACTTATGGGGGTGGGGGTTGTCCTCAGGAAGGGCCATTTAGAGTCAAGATGCATAAGAACTGTGTGATTATAGCTGAGATTGGATGTAAGAAAGATCTGTTATTGGCAGTAAATCAGCATACAAATACAAGAGTTAACAAATGTGGGAACGAGGTCTGAGTCTAGTGGCACCCACAAGACAAATAAAGTTCAATTCTGGGTACAAGCGAGGCACTGAGAGACTTAGTCAGTACACTCCTTCAGATTAACTGAAACAGATTTCCTCAAATATTACATATAGGTGGGGGGGTTAGTTGCCAGGAAGAGCTAACTCGAATCAAGATGCCTAAGTAACTGAGCAATAAATACAGCAAAGATTGGAACAACACATTTGGTAAGACATGTAAATAGAGGTAAATTGGCATACAGATAATAAAGGAGTTAACAACAGATGTGGGAAATGAAGTTTGAGTCCAGTGGCACCTATAAGACCAACGAAATTTGATTTCTGGGTATAAGTGAGAACTGAGTGACTTTTGTTGGTTTTAAAGGTGCCCCTGGACTCAAATTGCAGCCCTAATGGCACTGAGGGCAACATTATAGAAGCATGGAGGTTCTCAGTTCTTGGATCTGGTGGGACAGCCTAGATGCATTCTTCTTGGACTGCTGTGGCAGCATACGGAAGTCTGTGACACTACTTCTGCACCTAGCTTGAGGGTAATATAACCCAGCATCTGGGGCAGGTAGGTGTGTATGGGGGGGAGGGGCACCTTTTCCTATACCAGCTGGCGAGTGTGTAGTGATGAAGTGACATTTCAAGTGGGAAACCCATAACTTATGAAGAGCTGTAACATGCATTAACGGAAGATTCCTGAGTAATAAATGAAAGCAATTTCATGTGATTTTGGCCCCTGGGTCTTTTTGACTTAAAATCGGTTGACTACAAAGGATAAGCTGAACAGTTCAGGATAGCAGGCAAAACTTCCTCAACCGCTATGGGAGGGGCCATGTTTTAGCGGTAGAGCATCTACTTGACATGCAGAAGGTCCCAAGTTTAATCTCCAGGTAAAAGAATCGGGTAGTAGGTAAAGTAAAAAACCTCTTCCTGAGACCCTGGAGAGCCACTGCCAGTCGGAGTAGACAATACTGACGGTCTGATTCAGTATACGGCAGTTTCGTGTGTTCATAATGAAGAAGGTAAGATGTGTATCATGTATGTCCAAGCGATTTCCAAATTCCTTGAGAACGTGTCATAGAAAAGTGATATTTCTCCCAGCAACCAATATACAGTTGGTGAGTAACAGTTTCCTTTGTCTGTACATTGTTTTTATTGAAGCTGAGTTGTCCCTTCCAGCTCTCAAGTGTTCACCTTTGCCTCTCAACTTTCCCTCCCCTCCTCTTATCTCACTGAAGGTATCTTCTTGCCTGTTTCTCCTCCTCTCTTTCTGTTTCCTGCTCCAATTGCCCTCGGGCACTCAGGACTTGCTGGCTTGCTGAGCTCAGGGAAATCTCTGTTTCAGTTCATTGGCACCTGGTTGCCTCTGTGTACTCCTGGATTGTCTGCATTGCATATTAGGAACAGCCATTTTGTAAAAAAATTGTAAAAATAATCTCAAGCAGTCTATATAAATGTACTGCCTAATTTGAATATGAATTTATCATTCACAACCTTTTCTGTTCTGGGAGGTTTACATACCACATATCTTCCAGGCTTTTTGATAACATTTTATTAAAATTATATATTCCCTAATCAGTATTTTAATCCTTTATCTCAACCTCAGGGGACATTTCATAGAAAAAGAGGTGAAAGAGCTCATTAACATAACTTATTAGCATATGCTACACCGCCTGACATCACCAGAAGTATGTCAGAAGGCAAGAAAGAAAGAAGAGAGAGAGAAAGAAAAGGGGGGAGGGAGTGGGGGAGGCAGAAAGAAAGAAAGCTGGCAGAGGGAACAGCTTCTAATCCAAGCCTCAGAAATACCACTATTCTGGGAGGAGAGCTTCAGTGGTGGCTGAAGCCTTCAGAAGGCTGGTCGGAGGAACAAGGACCATTCCAGGGGGCGGGGTCACTTTGCTGCAGGCATGACACAAGCAGGCATTCCCCCACAGATTGGGGGGGGGGCTGGCACCAACTCCCAGAGCTGAACTCCCCCCCCCCCAGCTCCTGCACGAAGTGACCCCTGCTCAACCTTTTAATTACTCAGTATATTTTCCATTTCAGTGACCTCAAAGCAGTTTATTATGGAACATAATCACTCTTAGGAAATTGCTATACATACAAAACCATACCATTAAACTCTGTGCTTATATTAATACAAAGTAACTACCATCCTATTTGATTCTTCCCCTCCCCCAATCTGATATATAATTTATTTTATTTAATTCATTTGAATCTCACCTTTCTGACAAATAGATCAAGATGGGTAGCCATGTCAGTCTGTCTACAGCAGTAGAAAACAGCAAGAGTCCCGTAGCACCTTAAAAGACTAACAAAATTTGTGGTAGGGTATGAGCTTTCGTGACTCACTGCTCACTTCTTCAGATACTTCAGGTACCTGAAGTATCTTCTCACTGAAGAAGTGAGCAGTGAGTCACGAAAGCTCATACCCTACCACAAATTTTGTTAGTCTTTAAGATGCTACCAGACTCTTGTTTCCCCCCCCCTCCCCGTAAATATCCCAATGCCCCTTTTCTCCATTTTATCCTCACAACTCTGTGTAGTAGATTAAGCTAAGAGAGTGTGATGGGCCCAAGGTCACCCACCGAGCTTCTACATCACCAGTGAAAATTCAAACCTGGGTTTCCGTAAATACTATTCCGACACTCTGAACCACTACAACACTCTGGCTCTGGTATATAAAATGCAAGAGAAACACCACCAGAAAGCAGCTCATAGAGGTACTACAAAGCTGGATGCAAAGCAAAGATGGACTTGAGAAATATCTCTGAAAATGAACCAAGCCATCCTGCGCATGAGTCCTTCAAACCAAATTAAAACGATCCTTCTGAAGGCTAGATAGATCACCTCGCCGTATTCAAAACGAGTTCTCTGTTCCGTCACCAGACAGTCTCTTCAAACACCCCCCCCCCGCCCCCCCGGCCTATATATGGTCGGCTATATACGCGGAAGCCTATATATGGTCGGCCAAGCTCACAGGTGAGTTCCTTCTGCCCCGCCCCCTCCGGCCGCGCCTGGTTTCGTTCAGGTGGCCCCGCGGGCTATAAGCGCTTGGAGGCGGGCGCCAGAGAGGCTCACCATTTGTTTTCTGCCTGAAAAGGGAGAAAGAGCGCGACCAGGACAGGGTTGGTGGCGAGAAAAGGAGGTCCGCGTGTAATCCGAGACGGCGGGCGCGGCCCGGTGAGAGAGGGGTTTGGTTTCCTCGCGAAACCTGCTGGGCAGCTCGAGAAAAGAGAAGCAATACAGGAAAGGTGCAGCGGGAGACGCCGAAGAGGAGAAACGCTCAGCCAAACAGCGCCGAGAAAAGCTCACGCCACTCTTTACCCGGTGATGGCTTTTCACGGTAGGGCCGTCTTGCCCCTGGTGGCGCTCCTTGCTTTCATCGCCACTGCGTCCGGCGGTAAGTGGACCTGTGGGGAGACCCTTTCCCGCCACTTCTCTCGGCTTTTCTTCTCTCTCTTTCTCTCTCTCTCCCCCCCCCCCCCCCTTATCTCCATGGTCGGTTGGTCAGCGGGCAGGTTTAATAACGCCGTGGGTGAAGCGCCCCCACAGACGGGGCCGCAGGATGTCCCATTCACCACAAAATGGCGCCGCCTCCGTCGGGTTCCGAGAGGGCTGGCTGGGCGGAGAAGACCTAGGTTAGGTGCGCACCACAAGTCGGGCAGTATGGTCTCTGGTGCTACCTGCCCGACGCTCGTATCTAGGGGGAAGGGAAGGGGCCGAGGGCTGCCTAACTGGCCACTCGGCGAGGCCCCGACGGCTTCGGAGGCACGAGGTCGCGCCATGGCGACGCCCTGAAGAGCCTAACAAGCCTCGAGGGAGCAGCTGCTGAAGCTTCCCGACAAACGCCCCAAACTCGGGGGCGGGCTCTAAGCCTCGTTTTACACCACAGGCTTGACGGCAGGGCTTTCCCCCTCAATTCGCCGGCGGGTATGGCCTTCCTGGCAGGCGAACAACGATGCACACCGGCCTGCCTTCCTAGTGGAAGCCTCCATTAAGCACAGGCCAGCGGCGCGTAGTCTTTGTGGGAAATAAATCTTGACCACTGGGCGCCAAAGCCTAAAATCTGGCCCTGGCAAGGTACAGACCGCGGGATTCTGTCTATTCCATTCGAAACAAGCTAGTTTGCTCTTAACAACTAGGCAGTACTTGCTCGTCTTCCCTACCCAGCAAGTACATTATCTGGCAGGAGGTTTTCTTCCTACTCTATTCTCTTCAGGGTTTTTTCCCCTTCGCAGCTGTTGACTTGGTCAGTGTGTCAAAGAGCTGATGTAAGGAGACTTGTATTCTCTGGATTCCCCCCCCCCCCATTGGTTCTAAAGTTATATTTCAGTAGCCATTTTAATCTGTTTTGTAGTATCTAAAAGACTAACAGCTTTATTGTAGCATAAGCTTTTGTAAGTCTTGGACTCTGGCTCAGGAAGACAAATGTCAGGATGAATTTATTAGTCTTTCAGATGCTCCCAAGCCTGACTTGTTTTTTTTCAATTTTCCCATGATGTTGCTAGAGCATTTGGAAATACGAGTGTTGTGAGACGTCTTCATAGCATTTTGAAAAAAATCTCTTTCCACCCACCCCAACTTTAGTTTTTGAGATGAATCCATTATATGGAATTATAGAGCTGCATTACATAGTGTTTGCTTCTCTTAAATAGCATGAAAAAGGCATTAGGGACATTGTTTGGGGAATGGCTGAATTTTGAGAGTGGTGTCAGAGGGAAGATTCCTGGAGATTTGTGAACAAATTTATTTAGATTTTTTTAATTTGATCCTTTTGGCATGAAGGGTAAAGCACTTCCCTATGTTAGTAAGCCACACCTTTTAGGAGAGGCCAACAGGTTGAGTATGCGCTATTAACTTGTTTTGGATACGTCTTGTAGTGCAGAATGGTGTAACTCTTCAGACTATATGTACTGGTGGAGTAGCTCAATCTGAGCAGTTGAACAAGATTAAAACAAAAATATACAGAAGGCTAAGCCAGGGGAGCTTGTAACCAATGGTTAACAGAAGCAGTTGCCCAGGGCCCCAACCACCCACAGCCCTGTTCCCTGAAGGAGGGGCAGGGGTGGGGGGGAGAAGAAGTCAAGCAGGCACCTGCTGCTAGGGTAACTGGATTCTAGTAGCAGTGGTGGCTCTGGCAGCATGGCTGACAATGATTTTGTGGCCCCATCCTGGACTTGGGCCCAGAGCCTCAGAGGAATCAGTAAGACCACTCCTTGGCTAAGCCACTAGAATACAGTAGTTTTAATAGGAAATCCCCACTGTGTTTTGCAGATACTTAGGGGGACTTATCTAGTATGCTATACCCTAAGAGTAAAAAACAACATAATCTGAAAAAACAATGATTTCTCAATTAAAATATTGAACGCTTTTAGATTCATCCTCATGTTTTTTATGATCTTGTTCACTTTCCTCAACGATGGAGCAGCAGATTTTTTAAAAGCTTAATTTTAATAGAAGAACTTAAATTTCATGTTTGGTTCCATTTAGAAGAAATGTTTCCCTTGCATGAGAACACACTTCTAAACTGTCTGCTGTGACATCAGTGTCTCTTTCCTCTGTTTGAAGGTTTTTCCCCCCCTGAATTTAAAATTTGATCAGGCTGCTTGGTGGAATATGTTCTGATACAGCATCATATTCACACATAATGAGGAATAGTTTCTAATTTGTCATTGTTTTGTATTCACATTATTTTGTAAACTAGTTTTTGTGGAATTGAAAGGCTGAGCTAGATTTAAATGAGCTGCATGAGTTGGAAAACGTAATTTCAAGGTAGCAGAGATATCTTCTGAGTAACAGATAATGAAATTCCTTGGATTCATATTACCTTGAGGAACTAGAGTTTTATGTAAAAGATAAAGATAATTGTTTGTTTCTTTGCACAGCACCCAAAGGTTTCTAATTGGTGTTTTTTTTTTGCAGATTGCTTCTGTGAAATGAACAAGCGAGTAAAAAACTGTGTGTTAAATAATAATAATGAATGCACATGCATTTCTTTGGGGTCTGATGTCACAGTGTCCTGTGGAACATGTAAGTATAAAATTGATAACCGTAACACAAATATTTTTTTAATTTTCATCTTATTTTGATAGACATAAACTTAAAACTGGTGAACGCCAGTGGTGAGGGGTTGCAAGGTCCTCTGGAAGGTATTATCAATCTGTCCCTGGGCACAGGGACCTTTCCAGCAGGGTTGGAGAAGGCACTGGTTGTCCCGCTCTTGAAAAGACTGAATTTAGACCTGATAGATCTAACCAATTACCGCCCACTTTCTAATATTACCATTTCTGGGTAAGGTAATTGAGAGAGCAGTGGCTGAACAGCTCCAGAAATTTCTGGATGACACATCAGTGTTGGATCCATTCCAGTCCAGTTTCTGCCCCAGCCATGGGATGGAGACTGCGTTAGTTGCCCTTGCGGATGATCTCCGCAGGCAGGTGGATCGAGCCGGGTCAGTGCTGGTGATTTTACTAGATCTTACAGGAGCGCTCAACAGTCGTCCATTATCTACTCACTGTCTCGCTGACGTGGGGATTCATGGGGTAGTCTTGCAATGGCTTACCTCATTTCTCCACAATTGAGGACAGAGGATGGCACTTGGAAGGTCAGTGTCCCCAGGGTACCCACTTGAATGTGGGGTTCCTCAGGGGCACTTCTCTCTGTGATGTTATTTAACATCGATATGTGCCCCCTCGCCCAGCTAGCATGGAGTTTCGGGCTGGGGTGTCAACAATATGCTGATGCTGTTGATGGGCAGCTGATCTGACACCACTCCTGTGAATCTAACTGACGGTTTGGAGGCCATGGTTGGATGGCTAAAGCAGAGCCGGCTGAAATTGAATCCGGGTAAGACAGAGGCTTGTTGAGGGGGAGCCATGGTCGGGTAGTCAATGCCGGGATCTTGAAGGGGTTCCCCTATCACCAGCTCTGATAGTCAAGAGTCTGGGTGTGGGCCTGGTTGCCACCTTGTCTATGGAGGCCCAGGTTGCGAAGGTTGCCAGGCTGGCGTTTTCCCAACTGTGCCACGTTAGGCAACTGGCTCCCTACCTGTCTCACCCCGGCCTAGCCACAGTAATCTATGCAACGGTCACTTCCAGGATAGACTACTGTAATTCACTCTATGCTGGCCTACCCTTGCGCCTGACATGGAAGCTCCAACTGGTTCAGAATGTGGCTGTATGGGCCCTTATGGGGACCCCTTGGATGACACACAGTCATCCAATGCTGCGAGAGCTGTGCTGGCTCCAGTGGTGCACCAGATCTAGTTCAAGGTCTTGATTTTGACCTTTAAGGCCATTAGCAGTCAGGGACCTACATATCTTTAGGACTGCCTCTGCCAATATGCCCCTGGAAGAGCATTGCACCCTAGTAATAAGAACCTCCTGGTGGTCCACAGCCCAGAAGAGATCCGGCCCTTCTTGACTAGGGCCAGGCCCTGGCTCCCTCTGGTGGAATTCTCTGCCAGAGGACATCCTACGAGATCTACTCCCTTTCCATAGGGCTTGCTAGGCAGAGATGTTCCTCCAGGCATTTGGTTGAGGACAGCAATGGTCTGGCACTCTCAGACCCCCACCTCCCCCCTTTTCTCCATAATTCCCCCTCCATCCAGGGGGCAGGTGGATACTGAAATTATCCATCATCTTGGACACAGTGGTATTTTCTGATTGTTTTAATATATTTTAATGTTTTAATCTTGTATTGAGGCCTTGAGCCCTGCCTCAGGGAAGGGAGGCCTAGCAAACTGAATGAATAAAATCATCCAGAGTTTTAAAGGTGGTTTCTTATACTTCCTCATTTTTAGTGACCTCAAAGTGCTTACTGATGAAGGCAGAATTTTCTGGCTTACGTGGCAGAAAGCTTCCAAGTCATGCTTTTGTTGACAATGACGGCCTTTATAATCCAGAGTGTGACAACAATGGCAACTTCAAAGCTAAACAGTGTAATGGGACAAGCACTTGCTGGTGTGTTAACTCTGCTGGAGTACGAAGAACCGAAAAGGGGGATGCAAACATCACATGCAGTGAAGTAGTCAGGACAAGGTAAGTCTTAATGTGAAAATGCATTTGTATTTTGCACCATACTGTCTTGAGGAGAAGATGTGCATGTCATCAAAAATGCTTTTGTGGCAGCTACCAGGATGTAAAATTTTGTACCAATCAAAATTACATAAGCATGCAAATAGTATCAGTATATTGTAGCAATTGGGAAAAGGTTTGAAAATTAAATCCAGCAACATACCATTGAAACAGACAACAAAACTAGGAGGCCAGAATTGGAAGTAGAGGGTATGTGGGGGGAGGCATCCAAAACATAAAACAAAAGGCCTTTATTAACCTCAACAAGCAAGATACAAGAAGGGAGTCCGCGGGGAGCTGACTTCGATAGGCAGCAGAGACTCACCAGACTCAATGTTGTTCTTTAATTGCCTCCTTATTGGGTGCAACAAAGTCCACACAAGCCTCCTCATGAGCATAGTTCCCAACTGTTTCTGCCCTTCGAATCTCAGGGAGCTGAACTGTGCCTCTGCCTTGGGGCAGTTCCAGTTTGGTAGCCTTATTTGGCCCCAGCTCCTTTAGGTTCCTCTTTTCTCCCTTCTTCGCACCCTCTCAGCTTTGTTCAGCCACCTTGCATTCCTTGCCTCGCTTGTGTCTTCTTCTGACATCTCCCTTTTATCCCTGGAGCACTGCCCATGCTGGCTAAGCCCAACATCACTCCTCCATTCTCAGAGCCTTATAGCTCTGTTAATCGTTTCCTTGCCTTGCTCCACTCCAGCTGGGTTGGCATAGGGCTGTTAATGGTCTTCTTGCAAGGTGCCCCACTGTGTCTTGAAGCAGCTGCTGCCTTTCTCCCAGTAAGGGTGCCTTCTCTGGCCCCTGCTGCTGCCTTTGTGCTGCAGAATGCCATAAAATTTAAAGGTTCATCCTTACAGAGATTTGACATGCTGCACTTGCTTGATGTGCAGAATTCTCCAGCTAATTTGTTATGGTAAAAAAGATTTCATTTCCCCCCCCAGCTGGATTATTATTGAAACGAAACCTGTCAATACTGCTTTGGATGCACAGTCTGTTGAGAGGTATGTCTTCCTAGTATTTGATTATTCCTAGTCGCTTTGTATGTTAGGGTAGTGAGGAATCTGTTATAAGATGGAATGTATTTCAAGGAAGAAAGTCGTATCCATGTGCAGCCTTATAGGTACCATTGTGCTTTCCAGACTGTTTCTCCGCTTCATTTAAAATTCTGCATGCAAAGTATCTGTTAGCAGAAAACCCCTGGGTGGGAGGGGCTGGATTACACCGGTGCTGTGGCTGCACACAGCAGAAAGAGAAGGGGAAAAGGTGTAAATACAAATGTGGTTAGAGTATTCACTAAGGCTTGTCATGTGACACTGATACCCATGTTTAAAATATCTTTTAAAAAACTGTGCAGCTTCTAATTCTTACTTTTTAATTTACAGGGCCTTCACAGAAGCACTTGTTCGCCACTACTTCTTGAAGGAAAAACACATAAATGTTATGGTAGTGACATTAGAATACTAGTAGAAAAGTTTCTCAGGTTTCCTCTTAGTTCTTCTGCAGGGTGTTTCATGCCAATATCAAACATTTCATTTGGAATAGGTGTAATTAATTTGGATGTTAATTTCTGTTGCAAGATGGAATATCAAATGGCTGAAAAATTAGAATGGTAGGAATAATGTTGCCCATTCTGTACTAGCTTATTAGCAGTTCCTCCCATCTTGCTGGTGGGGCCAGAGAAGAGGAGGCTTTAATCTATTCTGGCTCGGTTATCCATTCCATATCTTGCTACTTCAAAGTTTGCATTTCTTGTTCAATCCCCCATTTCAGTGTTCTGAGCCTTTCTGCTATGGCCACACTATCAAAGCTGAGCATTGATGCCCCTGATATTCTTGCCAGTTAGCACTGAAACTGATATTTAAGTGGTTATAGTACAAGCTCCTGAAGTAGTTATGTTTTTCACACTAGTATTCAAAGGAACACTACTCTTAAACACATGGATTTCTCAAAGATGAAAATGGGAATAGTGTGGTTTGACTGACTATATTATCTGTCTTTTCTTCCAGTATGATAATGCTCTTATCACTGTTGAGCTGAAACAAAATGTTTCAGAGAAATCCGCAAGGGATGTGGATATAGCTGATGTAGCGTACTACTTTGAAAAAGATGTACGTATACCATCCTGTTGTTTTATACAAAAGATTATCCTTTCGACTGTAATACATTCAGTACTACATTTCTAAGGTCCATACAGAAAGGGTAATGTCTCTGCTCTCTTTCAGGTGAAAGGGGACCCCATACCTAAAGAATTACGCTGGAACATTACAGTCCGAGGAGAGCCTCTGCAGCTTCAAGACACTCTGATCTACTATGTTGATGAAAAGCCACCAGAGTTCTCAATGAAACGTTTGACCGCTGGAGTAATTGCTGTCATTGTTGTTGTAGTATTGGCAATCGTTGCTGGCATTCTTGTACTGGTATGTTCTGTCCTATGATAAATTTTAGTTGCTTACAGGTTACAATTAAAGCCACAAGGTGGCATTAATTTATGTGGTAATACTGAAGTAGTCTTGACCAGTGAAAGTGAAGGCTTGACTACATGTAAATCTGTTTCTTGGTCAGCACTGGAACTTTGCTTTCAGGCACATACGACTCTGATTAGGATCAGGACCCTGGGGAGAAGAGGTTTAGGTCTTCTGCTCACACTGTTTTCCTGATGTGAAACTGCTCCAGGGATCCTCTTATTTCCACTGCTGGGAAAACTTTGGAGTACTGCTGCAGACAGCAATTTGCTCACACTCTGCTTTCCCTTCCCTCTCAGCAGTACCAAATCTGGGAAGGTTTAATTTTGTGGAACAATAGACACATGGATTGGTTGGGATGCAATGAGGCAAGCAAGGAGGGGTGAAATTTTGCTTGCGCTCATTTGAATAAGGTACTTAAAAGGGGTTCTCAGACCTTAATACCAGTGCATATTTTATTGGCAGTGTGTTTAACAGGCAGATTGAATAGTAGATAACCTCTGACACTGGACCAGCAACTGTTGAGTTAAATAAATATTCTCTCATTGTTGGAGCACTGAATTGTTTTAAGGTATGAGAGGACTTGGCCTAACATGCTGTTTCCACTACAGGTTTTTACAAGAAGAAAGACGGGGAAATATGAAAAAGCTGAGGTAAGTGCCCATTTCAAAAAGAGGGGCCTTTAAAACAGCTGACTTATTTTTTCTAATAGATCATCTTTTAGAGCACTTACAATATGTTGTGTGAACAATGGCTTCAACAGAATGGATCTGGGCAGTTCAAATCTTAGTGACCAGAGTCTAATAGCTATATAGCAAAGGTGGCCACAAGCTTGCCAGTAGTTTTAATAGAATGGCCAGCATCTCTGTATGAGTGTCAGGCTTTGACACCTATCAGCGTGGAGACTAACTTGTGCTTGGCAGGGGAGGTCTATTGCTGCTCAGGAGGGCTATGACCACTTTCTTTTGAGGGTCTTTAAGTACAGATTAGCCTGGGGAAAGGGTATTTGTATAGTCGCAGGTAAAATTGAAAATGAACACATGGTTATGTGGGTCAAATGGAAAAACTAGCAGTAAAAATTAATTTAAAGCTTCTCATAAAAAGTGGATATTACTTAAACTGATCTCAACCTGGTGTAGAATTACAAAACTAACTTCTTTCCTGTCTCTAATGACTTCTCATATCAACATTGAAAATTTCTGATTAATGCTTACCAGTGGGAGAGTACATTCCTTGACCTAAATACTAGTCAAGAGTCTACTCATAACTTTAAATACAGGTGCATCTTTGCTATAAATATTCACACCACCTGCTTTTGAAGGGCAGATGAAATTTATGTCCTGGTTTTAATTAGCACTGCTGGTAAACAACTAAGTTTTAATGTCTTTTCCTCAGGTAAAGGAAATGAATGAAATGCACCGAGAACTAAAATCGTAACTGCTGTAACAAGGGTCACAAGAGCAAAACTGAAGATTAACTATATGGACTCTTCGTTTTTACACAGTGCATACCTGTAACTTTAGTAAAGAGGATTATCTCAAATGTAGAACTTATACAGGTACATTGCGTTTTCAGGGCTAAGACATAGCATGTTCAGATGAGTCCTCCTTTGTCACAGTTAGTGTAACATTTTAATGATGCCTTACTGTTAAGTGTATGTTAAACAAGAAGCATGTTTCGAAAGTTCTAGAGGATATCTGGCCTGCTTTGGCTGCCAGACTGGTCTCTTGCGTACAGTGAAGAGTAGTGTGCTTTTTAAAATGTCTGTAAATATTTTTGTTCAAATTTGCTGGAATTTTTTTACAAGTGATGAATTTAATAAATTCTGGATCCAATATGTTGCCGGTTCCTTGATATTCCTAGAATGACCGCCATATGAAACTAGTGTCTTTTAACTGAGACAAAAGGGATGCCTGACTTGAAAGTAGTCAACAAGACTCTTGCACTGCTGTTAAAGAGAAAAGAACAAGATCCAAACAGCAACAGGATGTCAATTGATTCTCAGATCCCTTTTGCCAGGTTCTATGCTTCCTTCTAACAAGATATGCTTGTGAAACTCTAGATTTTTAGAAGTTTTCTCTTCATAGCACAACATTTGTATGTATATGGAACTGTTGCATGTGCCTAAAACATTCTTAAAAAAAAAAAAAAAGGTTAAGCAGTCGTGCTCTCCGGACAGCAAAAACCAGAATGTGCATTTCGATCACAAACAAAGCAACCTACCTGATGCTACACCTTAAAGTATTGACTGAAAATGTCCAACTACTGGGTGGAATTAATATTTGCATAGGTGTTTGTCTTGTCTAAAAATTTTATGTTCTACTTCAGCTAAAATTGTCATGGCCTTAAAATTTTGCCTTAATTTTTTCCCATGTCAAACAAAAAAAATGTTTTAGAAACTATTGTGCATTGATGAGGAGACTAAGATTTAAATTCCTGCTCACCATTGTAGCTTGTGATGTCAGTACCTCAGCCCAACATACCACCATAGCATGTTCAAGATAAAATGAAATGACCCCTTTAGATGAAAGCTGGATAGCAATATATCAAATTGAACTGTTGAGGCCCATGTTAAGGAAAAATGATCAAATCTTGCAGGCTAGCTCATTTAAATATCTAGCATATTCCATTCCATTAGGTTACAGTAAAGTAAGCAATTGTTTGTTTCTCCCTTGCTGCTGTTTGGCGTGCTTTGATATCTAAAGCCAGCTATAGAAAATGTGTTCAGTTTTTGAGCAACTTTACTAATGCTTAGATACAGAGTAAAATTTTAAATTTATGGATGAAAAAGGTAATTGTGATCTTAGTTAAAAATGGGGCAAATGCTTTAGCTGGAAGATTTTATCACTTGCTGCTTTACCTAATATTTGTTGACAGTAATCTTTGAAAGAGGAATATCTAAACTAAGTGCTTTGCAAGATTTGCTGTTCTCTGACATTATGAAGTATTAGTTACTCTGGCTTACATTAATGCTTTATGTGATGGATCATCTAGACTAATTTCAGTTTTGTTAAGACTAGCATATTTGTGTGGTTTTTACCTTTTGTACCAGTTGTTTGTGAGATTGTTCCAATAGATGTAATCCACAACAGGTCTCCTTAAACAGAAAGTCCTTTATTTGCAGAAAAGATCTTGTTGGTCAAATACACTTCTGTTAGTAATGCCCAAGCATAGGAATACAACTACAATTATACTTGATATGAAATAATCCCCCCTTAACACCCACCAATCAATTGGGAGGATTATTGGCGCCCAAATATACTGGCCCACTATTCCCAAGGAAAGCGCGGTAAATTAGGTTCCCAGGCAAAGACACTGTTAGGGTTTTTGGGACGGATAGCCGCTCCTAAAAGTTTCTTGTGGGTCCCCACTTGTATGACTAGATTAGCTTTTGTTCCTCAGATAGTGAAGGACTGTGCATATAGCGTGGTAAGGATCGATATGAAACAGGAAGTTTATATATGCAACACATATGCACATCTAACTGTCTCTAAAGAGGGAAGTTGTTAGGGTTGCCAAGTCTGGGTTGGAAAATACCTGGAGACTTTGGGGTTGGATCTGGGAGAGGGGTTTGGGGAGGGGAGGGGCTTCAGCATGGTACAGTGCCAAAGAGGCCACCCTTCAAAGCAGCCATTTTCTCCAGGGGAGTTGATCTTTGTCAGCTGGAGATCAGTTATAAAAGTGGGAGAGCCCCAGGTCCCACCTGGAGATTGGCAACCCTAGAAGTTGTAAGAGTGTGTTGTCCCCCCCCACTTTGGAGAAGTGTATCTGAAAAATTCTGATAATTAAAGGCACAATCTGTTTTATGTCTTGGAAATGAAATGCTCGCTAAAGAGCCTGTACTGCAAATGGAGTGCCTCTTCAAAGCACGTTACTTACATTTCCTGGAGCATGTGGCCCTCTGCACTGATACCTGAGTGAGGTGCTAAAGGTCTACTGGCCTTTCATCTACTTAGCATCAATAACAGAAGTCTACGAAAACCAATACGAAGTTAAAAACAAAATTCTGCCATCAGCATTCCTTAACTAGTTAACTCTAAAATTGTAATTCCTTCTAAAATTGCAGGTGATCAGAAAATTTATGTTTTAACATGTTTCGGTGAGAGGCCCTCAAAGTAACTTTGATTCTTGCTTTCCTAAAATCCCAAATGAAATGTTCAAACAATATCTGTGTTTTCCCAATAGTTAGCTTGGAAAAGTAGAGGTATCACTAAAGTGTCGGAGAGGAATTTTGGCAGTGTTTTCATTTTCAGTACTGCAATTTGGCATAGCCAAGAAATACAAAATTTAGTCTTATTTCTTCAGGTGCACTTCTGTTTCTCTACTGTTGATAATAATATTGTCCATAACCAAATCCTCTACCTTTTCTGGGAAGTGAACACCTAAATGTCTAATATTTTGAGACTGCCAATTTGAACCTGTAATCAGTGTCATTGTCTTATTTTCTTCTGATACATTTGCTCCCATAAGAACAGACTTAGTTAACCTTGTATCCTGATACAAATGAGTCCATCAAGAATGAACAAGAGTCTCTTGGATTTTGTGCAAGTCAATACAATGTCATCTGCATAGAACCTGTGTGTGTGTTCTGTTCCAATAATTTGCATATGTTGCCTGATCCTACTTGGCAAGATGTCAATTCAATGATTAAATAATAGGGGTGAGAGAGAGCAGCCTTCCTTTACACCACTCTCCAATGCAAAGAGAGCTGACTGAACTCTTGCTTGGGTACACTATAACAACATGACTCTAATTATGAAAGTTTGTTCCAAAAGCTAACTGGATTTTAAAAGAAACTAAATCAAATGTTAATTTGATAACAATACTGGAACATTTCTTGTACCAAATTCAGAAGATTAGTTTGGTGGAGCCTTGCATAAAAAATTACCAACATGCTTCTAGATATGTGGCTGCAGTGTACTGGTTTAGGGAAAGACATTGTGGCATACTGAACAAAGGGGGCTTGCAGTTCCATTTGCATCTTGGATACAACCTAAGAAATCTACACAGTCAATTTAGTAGCAGGATCAATCCAAAATAGGATGGCACTGATCACCTGGGATGAGTCAGTGTCCCTGGATTCTCTGCAATTATGTCTTTGATATTTAATAAATTATGTATACAAGGAGACTGGGTACTTTTACAAAATGAGTAGAGTCTGGGCTGTTTGTTCCCTGAAGGGTTTTTGCAGAGGCCAAGGATTGGGTAACAGACTCTGCATGGGGGGCCATGCCTGCACCAGTGTCTGTAGCAACTGTACCATCAGGGCCACAAGTTGTCATAGAAGCACAATGTGGAGGCTGGGATGAACGGAGGGGTCCAACCAATCACAGGACAACAGCTGCAAAGTCTGCCCCATGGGCCTGCGGACCACAGTAGGACCACAATGCCTGCAGCACTTAGAGCTGGATGAGGCCACTCCACCACTCTGCCAGCCTCCTTCCATCCCTCCCAGATCCCTCTCCACCTGAGGACATGGAGTCTGCCAGGTGCTATGCCTCATCTACAGCTGCTTATCCCAGGGAGTTCTTGATGCTGAATGTATGGTGAACAACTAACCTGGCCTCCACAGCCTGTCTCAAAGGGGTCATGGGGCAAAAATGCTCCACTGAAGTAATGGAGAACATCAGGGCAGAGAAACCTGTGTGTGTGTGGACTGAGAGTACTGCAGCTAATTCCCGCCTATGCTATGTGGGCACACACCCATGCCCTGTGCTCACAACCACCATCTCCATCCCCGGCCATTTCTGCAGCTACTAACTTTGGTCATCCCTAGTTCTTCCTGGCTTGCTACTGTGAAATTGGTGGTGGGGTCCTGGGGAGCCCAACAGAGTGGTTAACTTGGATGGTTGAGGACCCTGTGATAACACCGATGACACTATCCTCTTAAGTCTGTGGTCAGGCCTGTGATCCCCCAGGTGGCAGCTGCCTCAGAATCCCCTCTGGCCCCACATCCTACAACAGTGCCCCTGCTGGGCTGAAGGGGGGGGGAAGTAAGGTGTGAACCTGCACGACAAGGGAGGCAAGCCCTGCCACCACCCCAGAGGTGCACCATGGCTGTAAGGCCAGATACCCACATGACAGGACTGTAATCCTGTGATTGCCCATGATGGGCAGGATCATGGTACACATGACAACCTTAGTGCAGGCAGATCACTGCCCACTCCAACAGGACACCCTGGGCTATAAGGACATGCACACACTTCCAGGCCGGGCTGATGGAGAACATAAGCGCCAATGATCCATCTAGTCCAGCATTCTGTTGCATACAGTGGCCAACCATTTCCTCTGGAGAGTCAATGGCATAGAGGCCATTGATACATCTAATCCCTTTTTAAGGCTGTTTATTCCTGTGTCCATCACTATATCCTCTGGCAGCGAATTCCACACTGTAATCACTCTCAAGTAATATTTCCTTTTGTCCGTCCTGAACCTACTGCCCATCAGCTTCAATAGATGCCTTATACCACCCATCCACCACTTTATATCAGGTGTTTCTGTCTGTGCAGTGTAGTCCATGGCAGAGAAGACATGGTGGCAAACAGTAGCAGAACTCCCCCTACTGGTGGTAAGGCCACACTGGTGTGCTCCAGGATCAGCATATGCATAAGCATCTTTTTAAACTCAATCCAGTTAGGCTGGCAGTGGACATCAAAGGAAAGAGGAAGGGAGAGCCACTTCTGAAAACCGGAAGAGGTACACAGTTCCAGATTTTTCAAAAAGGCACAAAGCCATTTGTATTGATAACTGTTAGTTCAAAAAAATCCGAAGACAGTTTATAAATAATGTGTGGTCTAATTTCCTTCCTTTCGTCAAAGTCATGCCTTCCTTTGCGAATTGCAACCTTACAGTGCATTCTCAGTGCCAACGTCTAGGTGGTGGTTGGAGATCTTCTGGGATTACAACTAATCTACAGGTGACAGAGATCAGTTCACTTGAAGAAAATGGCTACTTTGGAACGTGGACTCTATGGCATTGTAAAGAAAAAAATAAACCTCTAGGCTATTTTCTTGTTCTTTCATTAGACACAGAATTAAACTTTGGATCAGGCTTTGTATCAAAATTTAGGTCGAGAACGGGCATAGAGTTTTGTAAATCCCGGGGGGGGGGGGGGTGAGGGCTCTTTAGCGTGTGCGCTAAACGCGCGTGCGCACTGGGGCGATGTCTCCCCCCCCCCCCCCCGCCGGGAAACCTCCGCCTCTCCGGGCCTTTCCGAGGCCCGCCAGCCGCTGCTGCCGGGACCTCTCTCCCCCCCCCCTCCTTCCCAGGGAAAAGAGGGAGGGAGAGGGAAGGATGGAAGAGTGGCAAGGGGGGGGAGAGACACCGGCAGCAGCGGCTGCCGGCCTCGGAAGGGCCCTGGGAGGCACGGGGGCAGGCGCTACGTTTTCCGGGGGGGGGGGGGGGGCGGGAAATTTCGCCTATGGTCGGGAACATGGGGAATAGATCAAAGGGAGACATCTGGGGTTTTGCCATGAGAAAGCTGTCAAGTCGGACTTGGTGCTTTGAATAACAGTACCAAGGAGTAACCCATTTGGTCACCCGGAGCTAACACTCACTTCTTGGTATTTATTTTTTTTTTGCGTGTGTGTGTAGTGTGTCTGCACCTGGAAGTCAGGTTGACCTCTGGTGACTGACCCCTACTGGAGGCCTGAAGGATATTCAGAGAGGTGGCTGAATAAAGCCTGCCTCTGCCCTCCCGACTTAGTATTCCAAGGAAGTCTCCCAGCCGTGTACTAACCACAGTCGACCTTGCTTAGGTTCCGAGATCTGACTTCTTCAGATAGCAGTGACTCACGAAAGCGCATAATACCCTACCACAACTGTTGTTGCCACTCTTTTAAGGTGCTACTGGACTCTCTTCTGTTGCAACAGACAGACTAACACGGCTACCCATCTTCATTACTCAAAATGGTTACGAATGACTCCTAATTTCTACGGTGGCCGAGACGGTATCCTTAGTGGGGGGGGGGGGGGGGAGAGAGGAAACCTGGCTTTATCGTTGCGCGCCGATTGGCTACGCGAGTCGTGCTGGGGGCGGAGGTTGCTTTGCTGGCGGGAGTGTACCCAGTCAAGGAGGAAAAAAGCAGCAGCTTTGGGAATCTATGGGAAGAGCTGACACAAATACGGCAAACACAAATCGCTGCCATAACTACTCCCGTTGCAGCCATTTTCCAGACCGTTCACGGATCACAGCCCTAAGAGGGTGCCCCAGCCGTCACCGTAATCAGACGGCATCCGAGGAGGGTTCTTTTTGCTTGGGATATGAAGGACGCGTAATTCCTACGGTGCCCGAGAGGGGACAACCAAGACAAAACAGCAAACAGCCTGCGTTATCCTCGCATTCCGATTGGATGCGGTAGACGTGTGTGGGGGGGTGGGGATTGCAGGCCTCGTTGCTTTGCTGGCGGGAGATTTCAGCATGGCGGCTTCCTCGGATCCTTCTCAGCGCGACGGGTCAGCCATAGACGCCGGATTCGTGCGCGCGGTATTGGCGCTGCCCGCTAAACCCGACACCACAGTCCGCTTCTTTGAGCGAGGCGATTACTACACGGTGCATGGCGAAGATGCCATGCTGGCGGCCAAGGAGCTTTTCCGGACGCGGGATGTTATTCGACTCCTGGGCACAGGTGCGCGGTTGGCGGGATCGGGGTGGGTACGGGGAAGAGGTTGACGGCCGTGCAGCAGGGGTGGTTGGTGTCTGGGTTAGCCTGTCGGGGAAGTCTGCTCTCTCTGAGCTGGGGTGGGGGGTGGCGGCTTTGGGCCTTTAATTGCTAGTTTAGAAGTCGTTCCCAAATCCTTTCACTTATTAATTAAAGGTCCCCTAAGTAATTTGGTATCCCATTAATAAAGGGAACTGCCTGCAGTAAAACATAAGGCACAGAATTTTTTATTGTTTACAAACATAGTAACTTGCAACTCTCCACGCCACATCCAGTGCCTCAAAAGTAATTTCTGTAATCGGTTATTTGAAAGCATAAATGTCGTGTGTTTTGCTTAATTTTTCTTTTGTAATTTGTGTGACTTGGGTTTTTTTGCTTATTGTAAGATATCCTAAATTGGGGAAAAGTGGTGTATGCCATTTTAAATAGCCAGAACAGTTAAAAAGAAAAATGTTGAAAGATGCAGTGTTTGCTATGATCCCAAGCATGCTTGCCCGTAAGTAAAGTGGTGCTTACTGCCAAGTTAGTGTGAGTAGGGTTGTTGGTCTTAAAGTTGCCACTGGACTCAAACTTTGTTCTGCTGCTTCAGACCAGCATGGCTGCCCTCCTGAAATTACCTCAATAATGTTATAGCTAATGTTCCTACCAGCATGCACGTTTGAAATGATGCTGATGGGTAGGTTGCACTTAGTTTTTTGCACAACAAGAGACAAAAATGGGTTTTCTTTTTAGTCAGGAAACACAGAAATCACTTGATACTCATTGTATTAACTTGTAATTGTGGGGATAAACTGAAAATGTTACTTGAGATATAAAGTCAGTGGGCCAAACTGGATAGTTTTACTTTGTGTTGCATTCTTTTATGCACAGTGGCTTGCTGGTCCATTTGCCAGGTACTTTCCTTTAGTTGTATAATAAAGTAGAAAAGTGGTTACTGCTGTGTTGGTCATACTACACAGATTGTTTTTGAATTTTGCCTTTGGAACAGCAAGGCAATAAACACCTTTTTCTACTTGCATATTTGATTTCATTATTTGTGGCTCTGTTTAATCAAATTTATGTGGAAGTGCTAAAAGCTTTGATCAAAAGTGCTTTACTTGAACAACTCTCTTTGCAACCTGAGCTTCTTAAATCTCCTTTTCCCTTTTCTTAGGTTCCCAGAAACTTGAAAGTGTTTCACTTAGCAAGATGAACTTTGAGTCTTTTTTGAGGGATCTGCTTCTAGTTCGTCAATACAGGGTAGAAGTGTACAAGAACAAAGCAGGAAGTAAATCCACTAAAGAGAATGACTGGCGCTTGGCATACAAGGTATCTCTTTTATCATAAGAAATTGGATTGATTAAGAATCTTAAGATATTTTTTCCATTTGAAAATCAGATGGAATTGTGCATATTTAAAGAGTATTCCAGTGCTGCTTCTTTACTAAATGCAAGATTGAATTTTGTAAGCGTTCAAGAAATCAGCACCTGTGTTGAGGACTGAATAATACTTAATATTTCTGAGAGAATAGAACTTGGTTCTCATGAAGATAAATCAGTGTGTGGACTGTACCAGACTGTAGGTGGAGCTCATATGACTGCTCCTTCATTCTACAAAGAAAACAAGATGCCAAGAAGAAGGGTTTTAGCCTATGCTGTTAGACGTCTATGTGTATGGACATTTTTTGTACGAATGAGAATTTAACAATGTACTGCCCAAGCACAGGTTTGTTTCTATGAGTATTTATGTCCCACTGAAGACTCAGGGTCTCTTACAAAAAAAACAAAACACCAACAACATAAAAAACAGAAATATAATTTAGACAAGTGAAGGAAAAAAATATACCCAGCACAACCCAACACCTGGCATGGATCTACTAGTCTAACTCACTCAGAGCCATGGGCAAAGAGTCCTATTCCTCTTGTACTTTGGCCCGTAGAAAAGGCTCATGTCTCTGGCTATACCTGGACTAAATACTTGCAAGAGAGTAGGAACAGACGCTTAGCTCTGATCACATACAGCTGGCATAAAAACGTCCCAGTTTTGCTTCTCTGCCCATCTGTTTGAGGTTTGCCTTCATTATGCGGGATAAATCAGCAGTTTTTCCAGCTTCAACAAGACTAATCATCTGGGTTAGCACCTGGAATTTTGATTTCACTGTAAGTCCTTCAGAAAAGTTAGGAGCTCAACTTTCTTTTCACAGAACTGAGATGCTTCCCTTCATCCCTGCTGAGAAAAAAGAATACAGAATCTTGGGAAGTGTATGCAAAAATCATACCATGTAGCTTAATGAATTGATCTTGTGTACTTCTGTCTGTGCCATATTTATATGGAAAGTAAACCAGATTGATGATTTGCTTACATGGTTTTAAGATTTATCTTGGCTTATTCTTAAGGCTTTGGACAGCTTAGATCAGCACTCAACATGTCATGAAGAAGAACAAGGGAACAGAAATTTCCTAAGTATTCCTTAAAGCCCCTTCATAGTAGTGCCCTGGTATGCAAAATGACATGCAGAAAACAGCTGCCAGCTGAGGTGTGTTGCTTGTTAGTAGAAAGGATTTACACAAACTGACTGAGGCCAGGCTGTTTTTCCATCTTTCTCTAGCCACAGTGCATACACTCAGGGATGCATGAGAAGTGTGGTGAATGGAGTGGATGCAATTAGAGAATACCTCCTTCATCAGTCCCTGAGAGCTCATACACTTGATCCATATCCATGTGGACATGGGTGCAGATCCACAATTATGGAACAACCTCCTCAGGAAGGTGTGCCTGGTCTTTATGAGGCAGCTGAAGGTGGTTTAAATAACTATACTGTCATTGTGCTTATCCCTCCACATATACCCTATACTGTAAGGCTTTTCTCTTTTTCTGAATTGCTGGCTTTATTTGCTATGGCAGATACACTGATGGGATTATGTGGCCTAAGCCAAATGAAAGGAAATAAAAGGTACATCTATGGAGTTAGGTTAAATCGATAATAATCTACTTCCTTCTAGCTTTGTGCTTATATGATGTCTCCCACAATTATTTTCCAGTCTTGAAATTCTCATATCTGGATCTTTAATTTCTATTACGTTGGTAGTATATTAGATCATTTGAGATGTAAAAAGAACTGGAAATCTTGAAGCCACAGGGGAAAACTGGATGTCCAGTTTCTTTGAGGAGAGATGACATTTTGGGGAAATGTGTATTGCCATCAAACATGTTACCAAAATTATTCCCATTTAAACAATAAATATATGACCTAATGTTTTCAGTTGTTGAACACCAAAAAAATTGTGCTATACATTTTGAGCAAGCAAAATGTTGTGCTAAAAAGCCTTTTACTCATTCCAAAAGTGAGAGTGCTTCATATAAAGGTGTGTCCCCCCCCCCCCCCCCCCGGTATCTCCTCAAATTTCCTAATTTTTCCATTTGGGGAAAAAGTTGTATTTCCAATGTCTTTTTGGGCCTATGTTCCTTTAGACAGACATAACATATTGTCATTTGACCAACTTTAGAAAGGTTTAAAAGATCTGATGTGGTTTAACTTTTCATGTTGCCTTTTGTAATCATTCTGGACCAGTGATTTAATTTCCTTTCTCAAACAGGGCTCTCCAGGAAACCTTGCCCAGTTTGAGGATATTCTGTTTGGTAACCATGACATGTCGTCTTCTGTTGGTGTTGTGGGTATCAAGCTCTCCCAGGCTGATGGACAAAAAGTTGTTGGAATTGGGTTTGTAGATTGTTTGGAGAGGAAACTGGAAGTGAGTGAGTTCCCTGATAATGATCAGTTTTCAAACCTTGAAGCTCTGCTGGTTCAGATTGGACCCAAAGAATGTGTTCTCCCTGTGGGAGAGACTGCTGGAGATATGGGGAAACTGAGACAGGTAAGTCATAAACCTACTGTAGATTTTATTTGAAAAAATACAAAATTTAAGTGCTAAAGGGAATCTCTTCATCATGTTCTGTGTGGATAACCCGAGCTGCAAAATGGGCCTAGGGTCTCTACATCCTCAGTGTCCAGAAAATATGACTATCACCAAAAGGAAAAGACCCTCCCCATCCAAACAGCCTGTTGAAAATGAGATAGACCCCTGGAGCATACAGTTTGAAAGCAATTAACAGTTCAGTCCTAGTTATGCCCCACTAACTTCCTCAGTCTTATGATGGTGTAACTCTGTTTAGTATTGCACTGTAGATGTCAGTTTAAAAGAAAAAGGGAGTGGGGAGAAACCCTGGAGGGGAGATTTTGTAGGAGATACCAAACTGGCCTTCCATCTTTTCTCTAGTTGCTTGCAGGCCCCCAGTTTGTTAGATTATTTTTGAATAGACTTAAAAGGTTTAAAAGGCTAAATCAGTAGATGCTAATTAGTCTCATAGTTGTTTGGGCAAGTGCTGCGTCTGCCTTCAGTACAGGCGCATTAAGTTTGCTGGGTCTGCAAGGACAAATAATTAATTTTGTTGTGGATGCAAAATGATTCTTTCCCCTTTCTCTCAAATACTACATAATTTCTCTGTCAATGCAGGGTGGGGATACAAGATCTGGTTGGAACAGCAGAAATGCCCTATGATGTTCAGCCCAAACACTGTTGATTAGGTTGTCCTTTCAATCATGTGCTCTCCAGATCAGAACATATAGTTCATGTTTCTCTTATCTGGATGAGAGTTATGGTTGAGATTGTCAAGACTGTTTTTCTAAATATGAAGGAATAAAGTCAGCTAAATTAAGACAAGTGTGAGTTTTGTTTCTAAATAACTACATTTCACAGAACCTGTTTTCTGTCCACAAGATTGAAGGAGTGGTAGCAAGATGTCAGGAAGGGACATGATACAGTATAACCATGCTCCATAGAGATGGGTGAAGTAACTGGGATACGGAGTAGTTAAATATTTTTTTAATTTTGTAAATTGCTCTGAGGGCAGAAAAGTAGGATGCTGTGTTGTCTATAGCAAAAACCAAAAACCACAGTAGGAGGCTGTGTGGTCTATAGCAAAAACCAAAAAGCCACAGAATAGTTTTATTATGACTGACAAAATGGTGGGGGTGGCGGGGCAGCTTCAGAGTTTCCTGGAAGACACAAAGGCCCTCGACCCATTCCAGTCTGAGATGGAGACAGCACTAGTTGCCCTCATGGATGCAGGCAACTGGATCGAGGTGGGTTGGCGCTGCTGTTACAGAGGTGTTCCACCAGGCCTATGACTGAGGGCAGCAATGGTTGACATCTAGCCTGATCTGCCTTCTCCTTTTTTCTATCCTCATTTCTCCACCCCTCTAAGGGTAGGATACTAATATTTTAATGCCATCTTGACTACTTTGATTGCTGTTGTTTAATTTTTTAACCTATTTTATTATTATTTATTGGAATAATGTATTTATTTAATGTTGTGAACCACCCTGAACCCTATTGAGGGAGGGCGACCTAGAAATCAAATAAATTAATAAATAAATAAAAACAGCACAACACACTAGGCGAGCTTTTGTTTTCTCCAGAATTCTTCATCAGGCTGGATGTTAAAAAGAGAGGCTGTGGGGAGCTTTAGGCTGTGATCTTAAGGCCTCTTGATCAGTATCCTGCGTAAGAACACTTTTGCTCTCTTCAGTGTGTGCAGGATGTGACTGGGATAAGGTTGTAACCTTGGTGTGCTGGGAACTGAAACAAAAAATTGAAGCCTTTTCCTTACGTGTTTGAGGGTCAGCCAGTAGGGCATTTCTTCCTCTCTCCAGCCTGAACTGAGATTTTAGAAACTCTGCTTATCCTGAGGCCTTAACCTCATCCTTTGCATAGCAGATTTTTTCCCCATATGCTCTGAAACATTCTGAACTATGTATACATATTGACCAAAATGTTATTTGTGGTGTCCTTTATGTCTGGATAAGAGATTGTGAGTTACATGATTTTATATGTAACAGGTCATTCAAAGAGGAGGAATTCTAATCACAGACAGGAAAAGGAGTGAATTTTCAACAAAAGATATTGTGCAAGATCTCAATCGCTTGCTGAGGTTGAAAAAGAAACAGCAGATATCCACTGCAGCATTACCAGAAATGGACAAACAAGTGAGTAACTGGGGATGGAGAGATTTTGCAAATAGAGAGTCATCATTTGGGTTTAAGAGCTTTTTTGTCTAGTGTTCTCAGTAGCTTCAATCTGTGACTTGTTTTGGGGAAAGGAGAAGTGGGAGGCAGAATTGCTGAAACTGGTCTTGAGTGCTTGTTTCTTGAATCTTGGTACATCAGTGTTTTTTTTGCAATACTTCTAAGACACTATGGACCAGGTATGTGTTCAGTGCTGTGCAGAGAAAAGTAATGCTTTGTGCCTCAACAATCCACAGTTCGGGGGGGGGGGGCACTTAAGCATTTTATGAGATTTCAACTGTATAATTGCATCAGTATGTAGTAGTGTGGCTCAATTAATACAATTCTCATTTATAATAGTAATCCCCTAAAGTTATTAATTGAGAAAACACCTGAGAAATATTAGACGCTAATGCTCTAGGTCAGACTTGCAAATCATAAAAGCCTGATTATCAATACATACATAAATTTTACAACCACTTTTTCGGGGTAGGAAAACCACTAAATTCTTTAAATCTCTTGTTCAGGTCTCTGGAGAAGCAGTGTATGAATTTTTTAAGTAATCAGACCTCAGAGAAACTCAGGTTTAAAAAAACTCAGCTTCTCTGGTGTTACCCCTATCAGCTTTGAATTAAGAAGCTGTATAGCTGACTTTAGTTTCAGGGGAAAATTAGTCAAATGATATATCTCAGCGAGAAGTGGGATAATAGCAGAGATCTTACTACCAATGTTTATGGGGATTTTTCCCTTTATGAGAGCTCTTAATAACCAGTCCAAAGGTAAAATCTAGAAAGTTTTATTAAAGGATATTTAGGCATTATACCACACAAGTAGCACACATGGAATATACACACGTACAAGATCTATGGAAATAAAGAGAGGAGCGTGATAATAGCGGGTGCTGGGGAAATATACTTTACCTATCCAGGAGATAAGGAGTCCATGGAGCAGAGACTGGAAGATGGGTAATGGCTCAAACAAATTTGGGAGTGACCTACCAATAGATTGCCTGGGCAGGCACACAGAGACTGGTGGTTAAAATGACCCATCCTGATGGACAGGGGGCCGGTGTACTTACACTGGGGCTGCAGAATTAAAAACAAAGAAAGGTAATGTGAACACCTGATTTATCTTGATGAAAGTTACAAAGTGCCCAAAGAAACATAAAGGAAAATCCTGGCCACGCCAGTGTTGAACTGTTTTGCTACAGAGTCCCCGTCAACCAGACTGGCACTTATCACAACACTGAAAGATGCTGCCAAGGTGCAGCATAATATATGAAGGAAGAATCTCTGAACTGTACCAAAGTGTCTTCTTTTACTCACCAGATAGCCTTGCATAATCTGGACATAAAATTCCAGGCATTTTGATGTTGTTTCTTTTTAAGGCAGTTTCTGCAGCAAAATGCAAACAGTTCTATGACACCTTTCTGCCTTAGGGCAAGGAAAAGGTAAATAGAGGCAGATTCCACCTCCTTTGCGATCTCCCACACAGTAAAGCCAATTCACTGACTGAGGCATTACCTGAGCCATTTTATTGGGTCTTGATTAGATTCCAGAAGGATATATAAATAGCAGTGCTCTTTGGAAAGGCTATGTTGGAGGCTTCTAACAAGAAACTACTGGCTAAGCTTTGTCATTCATCGTTGTTATTTTAGTGCTGAACTAAGGCACATCCAGTGGATTCTTTTTGTTTTTAAAAGTGTCGTCCTGGTTGCTTTGGTTAAAGGGTTTGTCAGCTTCTGGCTATTTGGGGGCAATTGCTAGCCACCAGCATCAACCTGATAATTTTCTGTACTAATAACTGTGGTGCAGAGTTCTACCTGACTGTATAGTTGCCTCTGTGTAGAAGGTGGCCAATGTTTGGTTCTTGTTTGCTTAAGAAATGTTATGTGCTGCTCCTCCACCAGCACACATTCCAGTGGTTAGTGAACAAGAAACATAAAGTCCAACAAAGTACAAATGATTTCAAAACATGGCAGCATGAAGCAGCTGTAAAAAGAAGATTAAAATTCTTTCCTTTGGGGGGGAAAAGTGGGAAGGGGGAACCCACTAAATTAGGTATTAAGCAAGCCAGTTCAATCCATTAGATGTCTGGGTACATAGAAATGACTGGTGCTTGATGTGAAGATCAGGCAGCAGGGGAAAGTGTTCCCTAAACAAGGAACTGGTTCAGAAAAGGCCTTCTTCTTGGTAGTGATGTGTCTCACTTCTGAAGATGGTGGCATACAGAGAAGATTTCTTAGACTCACATAAGCCCATTGTCTTCAGGACCATCAGCCCATCATTTCCAGACCACCTAGTAGGGTAACATTGCCATACTACTAATCCTCCAAATAACTATTCCGTGGCTCAGTTCATATGCTCTGGGCTGTTTTTGCAGTGTTCCACTGTGAACGTATTGTCATATCTGAGGTTGGGCTCTCCATGCTGAGACTTGTATGAGCAATTTATCACATTGTGTGGAGTGCCTGCATTGCATGTAATGTTATGAGCTTGTGGCGATGGTGATTTAGGTGTTGTTCCACTTCATAAATTCTGGACTGCTGGAAAGTTCTGCAACTCATTGGGTTGTATCCTGTGAATTCTAAGTACAGTGGTACTTGTGGAAGTGAATCTTTTCCCCATCCAACCCCCCTCCCCCCGCAGCTGACGCATGCAGTTGGTGGAGCCTTGTGGACAGAATGACAGGCAGTGCAGTTAGTAGGAGGAATCAGGTGAAGTAGCTCCTACTGTCTTCTACCAACTTGGCTTCTGCTGGTGTAGCAGGCTCTGCTGCTGGATGAAATAGGTGAAGGTGATTTCATCTCATCGCCCTCCCCACTTCTATGCAGCCCCCTGTACTCTGTAGCATTTTAATGTTAGAACATAAGAGAAACTGTGTTGGATCAGGCCAGTGGCCCATCCAGTCCAACACTTTGTGTCACACAGTGGCCATAACCCAGGTGCCATCAAGAGGTCCAGCAGTGGGGCCAGAACTAGGTATGGGCATGAACTGGCTTTATGAGCTAAAATTTATGATGATGAAGTTTGTCCAGTTCATGGTTTGCGAAGCAAAGTTTGTGGCAGATCCACTGGCACAGACTTTCAAGCTGTTCGTGGAGGTTCATGGATGGATACATTTCCAGACAGACTGTCTCTGCTCAAACAAAATGTTTGCCAAACTTCAAAGCAACAGGGATCATGGAATTCTCCAGCCTTGGAAACACTGTTGTCAGTTTTATACCAGTCATGTTAATTTCAAGAGGGTTCCCCCCCTTCCTTTCTTGCACAGAGCTTGCAAAAACCCAACCCCCCCCCAGCTTGGATTTGTGACTCTGTGCTTTGAGATCAGTCCTTTTAAGTTTGCAGTGCCAGTGGCACTGGGTGTAGGGGCCTCTGTGATTGCACTGGTACTGTTGGGCTCTCTGTCCATTATACTAGTTCTGCTGGGCTTGCAAAAATGCCCCTCATGTTCAGTTTCTACTGCAGTTTTGACCCCATCAGTGTATATTGTTGTTAGGATTTTTGGCTCCAGTGTGCATTACATTGCACTTGCCCGCATTGAACCTCATTTGCCATGTTGATGCCCACTCACCCAGCCTCAACAGATCCCTCTGGAGCTCCTCACAGTCCTCCCTGGTTCTAACTGCCCTGAACAACTTAGTGTCATCTGCAAACTTAGCCACTTCACTGCTTACTCCCAATTCTAAATCATTAATGAACAAGTTAAAAAGCAGCAGACCTAGTACTGAGCCCTGTGGTACCCGGCTACTTACCACCTTCCACTGTGAAAATTGCTGATTTCAGGAGGGGTGTCAAAAGACCTGAGTCAGACTGAGGTGATGAGAGATAAGGTCCTACGACTGATGAACAAATTAAAAACTGACAAATCACCAGGCCCAGATGGCATACATCCAAGAGTTCTGAAAGAACTCAAATGTGAACTTGTGGATCTCCTGACAAAAATATGCGATCACGAAACTCTGCCTACATTTCCAGGGACTGGAAGTAGCTAATGTAACCCCCATCTTTAAAAAAGGTTTCAGAGGAGATCCGGGAAATTATAGCTGGTCAGTCTGATGTTAATACCAGGTAAACTGGTGGGATCTGTTATTAAAGATAGAATTAGTAGGCACATTGATGAACAAAAGCTATTGAGGAAGAATCAGAGTGGATTCTATAACAGAAGATCTTGTCTCACTAACCTTTTAGAATTCAGTATGTAGACAAGGGTGACCCAGTAGACTTCCAGAAATTTTTTGATAAAGTTCCTCATCAAAGGCTCCTTAAGTAAACTCAGCAGTCATGGGATAAGGGGACAAGTCCTCTTGTGGATTAAAAACTGGTTAATTAACAGGAAACAGATAGTGAATAGAAAGGGGTAGGTCTGTAGGGGACAAGCACCTCCCATCTTCAACAGTGAAGACAGAGACAAAAAATTAATGTAGCTTCTCAGCCATTTCCCTATCATTCTTTAGTAATCCTTTTACTCCTTAGTCATCCAAGGGCCCCACTGCCTCCCTGGCTGGTTTTCTGCTTCTAATCTATTTGAAGAAATTTTTATTGTCGGTCTTTATGTTTTTTGCAATATGTTCCGCAAAGCCACTTCTTGCCTGTCTGATTACCAACTTGCATTTTATTTGCCAAAGCCTGTGCTCCCTTTCATTTACCTCACTCGGACTAGCTTTCCACCACTTAAAGGAATCCTTACTTTACACTGCTTCCATGACTTTGTTCGATAACCATGCAGGCCTTTTTTAATACCTATTCATACCTTTCCTAACCTGTGGTATACATTGTATCTGAGTGTGAGAATCTGAGAGTGGTACACATTGTATCTGAGTCTATTGTAGTTTTAAATAGTCTCCAATCTTCCCAAAGGGATTTGAGCCTCCTTATCTGCTTGCTCATGAGGCACAGCATTGGCTTTTGGGGGAATCAGAAGAGGCTGCTGGGGAAAGGAGAATGGTACAACTTTGCTTATGGTAAATCTTCAGGAAAAAAGCACACACCATAGAAGAGCATAAGGCCTAGGCCAGGGATGTAAGCCCAGAGGTGGAAGGAAGATCTGTTTGCCCAGAGAGAGAGAGACCAGCTCTGCATTTAGAAGCCTTTCTCCCTCCTTTTCCATTGCGTTTCTTTTGTATTTCGGTACTTTATTTTTATACTTTGTAAGTTGCTTTGGGTCCTCATGGGGGAGAAAAGCAGGATGCAAATGAATGAAGAAATAAAAATAATACAGGGAAAGATCTGTGCCTGCAAGAGCCTTTGGTTTGTATTTTACAGGATTCAGCCTATTGCTTGGTAGCTGCTTTAATGCATAATGGCCACCAGAGGCCACCCTAGGTTAAGGGTGTATAGTTGGCTGTGGGGGGATGGCGGCTTGTGATCAGGTTTATTGTGGAAACTGTTCATGAGGGCATGTTTTCTCACGCCATTACTTAACTTCTAAATCTGATGTTTGTTTACTAGAAGAGTGTTGGAATTTGTTTAGGTATAGCAGAAAGGCACAGTTTTCATATGTGCATATAGAATTTATTCTACTTTTGATACTTTGAGCTTTGTAAGTTGCTTTGGGTCCCCATGAGGGAGAAAAGCAGGATGCAAATGAATGAAGTTCTTATGGGATGGGTAAGCCACTGTCTGTGTATTCACCATCTGTATAACAGGCTGTATAATGCCTGACCTGGATAGCCCAGGCTAGCCCCCTCTTGTCACATCTCAGAAGCTAAGCAAGATTTGCTGTGGCTAGTATTTGGATGGGAGAGCAGAGCTCTGGAAGGCAGTAGGAGATAGAGCTGCAAGAGGGGTGAGTGTTTTTTTTATTCGCTTTCAGCTGAGGTGGTTTAGCTGAGGGTACTGTGTGTGGGGACTGTTTGGAAGTGTGTGAGTGAGTTTTGAGTTGTTGCAGAGTGCTGGCTGCTTGAGATAGGGTGAGAAAGGGCCATTGTTTGACTGTAATTGAGTGCCTGGGTGCATTTGAATAGCTGCTAGCCACACCCTCTGCTGGGGGAGGCTTCTATTTAAGGCAGCACCTGGCCAGAGGCATGAGCCGAAGGGCAAGAACTAAAGGGCTGGGCTCTTAGCCTAGGGACTTGTAAACTAGGGGCTTGTGAGAAGCCAAGGAAGAGCCAGTACACCAGGGCCCTAGGCTCCTTGGGTTCCCAGTAAGGTAAGTAGACGTCTACAAGGAGAATACAAAGGGTTTAAAAGGCGGGGGGGGGGGCGGTTATATAAAATTATTTTTAAAGCAGTTATGAAGCCAGAATGCCAGCAGGGGGTTGGGGGCTATCCAGTGTTTTGCATGGTGTGTCACATGTATGATTATCTGCCCACTGGGTAGAAGTCTTGGGTGTGTGCCCAGTGCAATTAGATCATGGTTCTCAGGGAACGAGTTTGCTCCCTTGCGGCCAAGGTGGCTGACCTGGAGAAACAGAGACAGTCAATTAGACGCATGGAGAAGACTCTTGGGGACTTGTTAGATATATCCCACTCTGAATCTGGCAGCCCTGCCACTGTCAGGGAGCATGAAGGTTGAGAGGGAACAGGCACCATGCTGTGCATAAGGGGAATGTGCCCTCAGAAGGGACCTCTTCAGCTGGTAAACGGGTATCCTTTCGTACCAAGGAACTATCCCTGGGCAGGGAGGGAGGGGGGCTCTTGTTAGTTGGTGATTCGATCCTTAGGTAGGTAGACAGCTGGGTGGCAAAACCGCATATTGACCGTATGATGACTTGCCTGCCTGGTGCGAAGGTAGCGGACATTACACGTGTTTTAGATAGGCTGGTAGATAGTGCTGGGGAGGAGCCAGTGGTTGTGGTACATGTTGGTGCGAACGATGTGGGGAAATGCAGTCGTGAGGTCCTGGAGGAAAAATTTAGGCTGCTAGGCAGGAGACTCAAGGCCAGGACCTCCAAGGTAGCCTTCTCAGAAGTGCTACCTGTTCCATGTGCAGGGCCGGAGAGCCAAGCACAGATCAGGAGTCTCAATGCGTGGATGAGACGATGGTGTAGGGGGGAAGGGTTCAAGTTTGTTAGGCCCTGGGATGCTTTTTGGAACAAGAGGGAGCTGTACAAGAGAGATGGTTTCCACTTGTCCCGAGAAGGAACCAGGCTGCTGGTGTTTAAAATCAAAAAGATGGCAGAGCAGTTTTTAAACTGAATATTGGGGAAAGCCGACAGGAGATGAAAAGTCTCTGGTTCAGGATGGTTCATCTCTAAAGAGATTAAGGGGTAGCTGTTACTTTCCTACAAGGAAATGGATTAGAATTGTCCACTGAGACTGTGGCTAATGATAGGGACTGCCTGGCAAGGTCTTGAGGCAGCAAGAGGAAGGTTGTGGGCTTAACATGTATGGGAAAACTATAGATGTTTATATACTCATGCTAGAAGTGTCCAAGGTAAAATCGGGGAGTTGGAATGCTTGGTGGGTATTTCATAGACTTTGTGGGTATTTCAGAAATTTGGTGGGATGAGGAAAATCAGTGGGATACAGTGATTCCTGGTTATAAATTATATTGGAAGGATGGGGGAGGGAGTTGGAGGTGGAGTGGCTCTGTATGTCAGAGGGGGTATACAGTCCAGTAAGACTGAGAGGGTAAGAGAATTGGATTCATTCTGGAGATGCTGTGGGTTGAATTAGTGGGCCCAAAAGGAAGCTTCACATTGGGAGTTTGTTATCGCCCACCAGATCAAAAGATAGAAGTGGATTATAAAATGATGAATGTATTAAAGATAGCGGCTAGACAAAATAACTGTTTTGTAATAGGTGACTTTAACTACTCACACATTGATTGGGTCAGTATGTGTTCAAGTCGGGAAAAAGAGATGGAGTTTCTAGACACTCTCAATGACTGTGCTATGGAGCAGATGGTCATGGAACCTACCAGGGGAGAGGCAATCCTGGATTTGGTCCTAAGTAATGCCCAAGACCTGGTGAGAGATGTAAAAGTGATTGCACCGCTTGGGAACAGTGACCATAATGTAATTGAGTTCAACATTTGTATAAATAGGGAGTTGCCCAAAAAGACTGACACAACCACTTTTAACTTTAAAAGGGGTAACTTCTCTGATATGAGGGGACATGTGAGGAGAAAACTGAAAGGAAAATCAGAAAGGGTCAAAACCATTGGGGAAGCTTGGAGACTATTTAAAATTACAATTCTAGAAGCTCAGAAAAAATATATACTATGGGTTAGGAAAGGCACAAATAGGTATAGAAAAAAGACTTCATGGTTAACAAACAAAGTAATGGAAGCTGTAAAAGGTAAGAAGGATTCCTTTAAGCAGAGGAAAGCTAGTCTCAGTGAGGCTGATAAAAGGGAACACAGGCTGTGGCAAATAAAATGCAAGTCTGTGATCAGGCAGGCAAAAAGGGAATATGAGGAGCGTATCGCAAAAAATGTAAAGACCAACAATAAAACTTTCTTCAAATACATTAGAAGTAGGAAACCAGCCACGGAAGCAGTGGGGCCCTTTGATGATAAAGGGGTAAATGGTGTACTGAAGGATGATCGGGAAAGGGCTGAGAAGCTGAATGCATTTTTTTGCCTCTGTCTTCACTGTGGAAGAAGAGAAGTGCTTGCCCACTCCAGAACTGCTGATTTCAGGAGGGGTGTTGAAAGACCTGAGTCAGATTGAGGTGACAAGAGAGGAGGTCCTATGACTGATAGGCAACTTAAAAACAAATAAATCACTGGGCCCAGATGGCATACATCCAAGAGTTCTGAAAGAACTCAGATGTGAACTTGTGGATCTCCTGACAAAAATATGTAATCTTTCCTTAAAATCTGCCTCCATTCCTGAGGACTGGAAGGTAGCGAATGTCACTCCCATCTTTAAAAAGAGTTCCAAAGGAGATCCGGGAAATTACAGGCTAGTCAGTTTGATGTTGTTACCGGGTAAGTTGGTGGAAACTTATTAAGGAAAAAATTAGTAGGCACATTGATGAACAAAATCTCTTGAGGAAGACTCAGCATGGGTTCTGTAAGGGAAGAGCTTGTCTCACTAACCTGTTAGCGTTCTTTGAGGGAGTAAACAAACATGTGGACCAGGGGGACCCAATAGATGTTGTTTACCTTGACTTCCAGAAAGCTTTTGATAAAGTTCCTCATCAAAGGCTCCTAAGTAAGCTCAATAGTCATGGGATAAAAGGACAAGTCCTTTTGTGGATCGAAAACTGGCTGAATAAAAGAAGTACTTTTCTCCCTTTCTCACAATACAAGAACTCATGGACACTCCATGAAATTGCTGAGCAGTCGGGTTAGAACAGATGTAAGGAAGTACTTCTTCACCCAAAGAGTGATTAACACATGGAATTCACTGCCACAGGAGGTGGTGGCAGCTACAAGCATGGTCGGCTTCAAGAGGGAATTAGATAAACATATGAAGCAAAGGTCCATCAGTGGCTATTAGCCACAAAGTATAGATAGGAACTCTCAGTTTCGGGCAAGTGATGCTCTGTGTTCTTGGTGCTTGGGGAGGGGGCAACAGTGGGAGGGCTTCTAGTGTCCTGACCCCACTGTTGGACCTCCTGATGGCCCCTGGTGTTTTTGGCCACTGTGTGACAGAGTGTTGGACTGGATGGGCCACTGGCCTGATCCAAAATTGGCTTCTCTTATGTTCTTATGAATACCAAGGCACTACATGGAGGCAGACAAACCACCTCTGAATGTCTCTTGCCTAGAAAACCCTACGAGGGGTCACCATAAGTCAGCTGTGACTTGATGGCAAAAATAAAGAAATAAATAATGGGCATAACCTCCTTCACAGGGTTGTGTGGCTAGGCAAGGCAGGATGGCTCAGTTTAAATCTATTTCTAGCAGTCATTGGCGATAAGAACAAAAGCAATCACTGGCTGACTTTCATCATAACAGTCATAAACAATTAATTGTGTGGCATTTAATGAAAGGAACTGCAGCCTCAGGGTAGGATTGTGAAACCTTTTTTTTATGTTGAAATTGTTGTATAAAGTGATAGTAGTAAAGGTATTTTTCTGCCACTGGTGTGCCAAGAATATCTGGGAAAGCCCCTCCCCAGCTTGAAGGATCTTGGCTCATGTTTCAAGGGCTTGTACAGAATCTGTAAGATTCTGTTATATTCATTTACATAAAACTGCTGGGAGGGTTCTCGGGGTCATGTGACTGAAGTAAATCCCCCCCCCCCCCCCCCCCGGTACTTAAGAGCAGACAAAACTGATCTTAATTTAAGTCTATCAGCAATTGCTGTTCCTCTTCCTGATGGAGAGTTTCTCCTGCTAGTTGTTGTAGATTTTCTGGGCTGTATGGCTCCATCTTTCTGAGTTATACCTCTGAGGATGCCAGTCACAGCTGCTGGCGAAACATCAGGTACTACAATGCCAAGGACACGGCCATACAGCCCGGAAAATCGACAACAACTAATGAAGTCCGGCCATGAAAGCCTTCTACAACATAGTTTCTCTTGCATTTGTATTATCCCCAAACCATGTTTAGGCTTCCTGTTTAAAAATGGCACTCCCCAAATGGTTTTCCTTGAATCCCACTTAGTTTTCCCTGTTAGCCAAATTGCCTTTGTTATTAATAAATGTGGGGAATTATGGATATTAAAATGGCAATAAGCTTCCAATGGAGCTATAACGTATATATACAGGAGTCCCAATTAGTCCAGTAGCCCAGAAATAAATGCAAAGACCAGTCCTTAAAGAAATGGTTTCTTTACTGAATAGTTTGCACACAAATAGTACTTCAGTGCAGGCAGGGAATGCCTGCATGATGAAGATGAGGCTTGTCATAGCGTTTAGCAAGAAAGTTCATGTTGTCTTTACAAAGCATGGTTTCTCTACTACTCTGGATGCTGGTTCCACGTGGCTGCAGGTCTCAGGGAGGCTGGCATGCCATCTACCTGGGTGTGCAGTCATCTTAGGGAGGCAGGGAGGATGGCATCAGGTCTTCCATGGGTCCACACTTTACAAGTCCATACTTTATAGGATGCTTGCAAGGCAACATTGTGGTTGTATTTTCTGCTGCCATTGATAATGACCATACCATGTAGAGGAAAGCTGGTGTAGCATAGTAGCTGATGCATTGTTGCTTCTGCCCCCCTCTGTTTGCAGTATAGACGTAACCAGCTAGTGTTGCCAGCTTCAGATTGAGAAATTCCAGGAGATTTAGGGGGTGGAACCTAGGGGGGGCTGGGGTTTGGGAGGGAAGGAATTTAGCAGGGGATAATGCTGTAAATGCCACCTTCCAAAGCAGTCATTTTTTTTTTCCTGGGGGATCTGATCTTTGTGGTTTGGAGGTCAGTTGTAATTACTGGAGATTTCTAGGCCCCATCCACACATTGGCATCCCTAATAGTACTCTGCCTGATTTGGTTGCCATATCACAGGGAAAACCTTAAAAATGCGTGGTATATAAAGGTGGAAAAACCTACGTGACGACTGCTATGATCATTTGACGTACACTGAATAAGTAACCATATGAAACATGCAGTAAGGGGAGTAGTATTAAGACCTCTATTCAGAAGGGAAAGCAGTGGGATTTCTGCAGGGGTGAAGAGATGCAGTCTATACACTGATGCTATTTTTACCAGGCATCTCTTCATTCAGCTCTTGTATTAAATTCAGTAGTAAAGTGCTTCCATTCTCTTTTCCTGGCCATTTCAGTGTAAGTTTCTACAGTGTTTGTTCCTATGGGGACTATTATTGTCAGTGGTCCCCATAGGCTATAATGGAGAATCGTTCTGGGAATATCTGGGACTGGGGGCCCCTGGTTTTTGAGGGAGAGGCACCAGATTTGCAGCATAGCTGCATCTTCCATTGTTTCCAAGGGGGGAAGGCATTGAAAGGGACAAGGGTCCCTTTAAACACCTTCTCCATTTAAATTAGTGAGAGTTCACTCCAAAGGTATTTGAATGGACTGAGACCCCTTTAAATGCCCTGTAACTGTGGCTATCTAGTGGCCCTGAAAAATCCCAAATATTTTCAGGGTTTTTTTTGGAGTAGCCAGTTTTGGATAGCTAAATCACCAGCCCCTGATTGGCTGAGAAAATACCTGATTAATACTGGTAAGCTATTTTCGGCTCGGTTTATACTTAGAGCACACCCCTAGTTCCTACTTTACTTCAGTGCTGGGAATAAAAGTGATGGCCACTACGCACTACTTTACTGTGATTAAAGTAATGTGAGGAATCCTACCTTTGACTTTTATTTATTTACTGTGTTTATTGTTCGCCTTTCTCACTTAGAGTCAAGGCGGATTACATGATATAAGTCAATGAGATAGTTTACTTAGTAGTTTTTCCCCAGAGTGGGTGCTTAATTTTCAGTCCATCTAGCATCTCTGGAGAGGCAGTGCTGAGCTACTCTCAACTATTTCCGTGACAGCTGAACTCAGAATTACTAATGATCAAATAAAGTAAATAAATATTAATAAATGAGCCCTATATTAGATGGAATATGTTATGGTTTTGTGCCAGCAGTATGTAAGGTGATGATTACATAGCTTTCCCTGACTTTTGCAGGTTGCCATCTCTTCCTTGTCAGCAGTGATCAAGTATTTAGAACTTCTAAATGATGAGTCTAATTTTGGGCAATTTGAACTCAGCACCTTCGACCTCAGTCAGTACATGACGCTGGATCATGCTGCTGTCAGAGCTCTTAATCTTTTCCAGGTAAGTAGTTTTACTTCAGGATTGAAATTGTATTATCCTCTTGGCTTTTCTGCCCTGTCAGTTTTCAGGTTTATATCATATTTCCCCAGGCCTGAAATATATTAAATTTATTAACGAATATTCTTTGCAGTATTTGGATTCAAGACGGCTGCTCAACTAAGTCCCAAATATGCTTCTAAGTTAGATTCATTAGTCTTTCTAAGAAATAGACTGTCAGAACTCCTCATGACAGGACCAGTTTACTTCCTACAATTCAGGCATGGAATTTAGCTAGTACCCCCATTCCACCTTTATAAGGCACCCTTGAACCAATTTAAACATTTTTTTAAAAAGATAGTCTATAGTAGGACAAGACCACCCCAGGATCCAGGTGGGACATGGCATGTCTGCTCCCTCAGTGAATGCAAAAAAATTGCATGTCTGGAAGAAAGCGCCTACCCTAGCCATTTCTGATACGCTAGCTTCTCATGAGCAGAGCCTTTAGCATATTTCAGTCCCCCAGCTTGCATTCTGAAGGACCATCTGGTTTCCCCCAAAACTTTTGAATGGACTTTAAGGCTGGAGAAATGCAGTGCTTTAACGCTGTCCTTTGTGTTTCTGAATTTAAAATGAAGCTTCACTGAAAACTTATTATGTAGTAGTGCCACTCCCTCATGTCCTGACCTGGACGGCCGACGGTAGCCTGATCTTGCCAGATCTTGGAAGCTAAGCAGGGTCAGCTGTGGTTGGTACTTGGGTGGGAGACCACCAAGGATTCAGAGGCAATAGCAAATCACCTCTGAGCATCTCTTGCCTTGAACACCCAATGGGGTCACCATAAGTTGGCTGCGACTTGACAGCACTTTCCACCACTGGTGCTGCGTCTAGGCAGGATCTCTGTATCATCTGGCCAGATCAGTATTAATGTAAGATTCCTGTGTTCTCATTTATGTAGTCAGTGGCAAATGCTTGCTTGGCCTTTTGCTTCTTGACACTAAGCTTTTCAAGGCTTTTTAGCAAGCCATATGCACTCACTAGTAATTAATTTTACTTGTCTCTCTTTTTCTGAGGAACTTGGAGTTGCTTATATATGGTTCCTAGGTGGCCTCCCATTCAGGCAGTTTATAGGACCAGATCTGCATATATTCAGAAGTACTAGTTAGTAGCCCTCCACAGGAGACATTATGTGCATTGAATCAATATTTGTAGAAGGGGAGTGGGGATGAGTGGGTAGGCACAATCTCTGGCTTGTCAGTGCAGAGTGTACATGTGTAGGAAGTGTATGTATGTAGATTTCATCTTCACAATTGGGAAAGTTTAAAAAAATGGGCAGCCACCTATACACATGCACATCCTGCCTTATAGTCTCCATGCTGAAGAGCCAAAAATCATGTGTCGGTGACAGGCAGTGCCATTGCCTGCTCTCCCTCTGTGTGTGTTGATTTCAGTATATGTCATGTCATCTTTAGAGAGCGAAGTCCTGAGTAGAGCCAGGCTAAGTGTTATCCTGATCAGATGGAAAGCAAGCCTGGCCCTCCCTGCATGTTTATTCTCTTTCGGAGCTGCACTCTGCAGTGGAGGAGGAGGAGTCATTACTGGCTGCCCCCCATTAGCTGTATTTGCGGTTGCTTTCTACTTCTTCTACTAACCTCTGCCCTGTTTGTTTGGTGGTTCCACTGGCCAGCTTTGTTGTGGTTTTAACTTTATGTGTTCCTTTACAAGACCTCTGTTTAATTTGATTGTTAGTCATCGTGTGGATGTAGATAAATCAAAAGGTGATTGGAGGGGAGGGTATCTTGTTAGCATCCTGAAGAAATGTATTTCTTTTTAGCGTAGAATTCTAGAGGAGAAGATTCCTTATAACTGCAAAGACTCAAGTATATTTAGAACTAGGTTCTGGAACTAGAAGCAAATATTAGAATAATTGTGATTTTGCTTCTTTTTTTTTTGTCTTGAATGTTCTGTGATTGATATTCTTCTTGGTATAACTCAAGGCATTTCATATCTGTGGTTAAGAATTCCAGGATAAGAACATGTTTTGATTAGGGCTAACCCAAGTTAAAGAAATCATAGTTGATCATATGAGTTTTAATTGATTAAATTTGCATACTTCTACATATGAATGAAATAATACTTCTGAAGTGAAAATCATATTGGCTTGTTTCTAGATGATAATGCCAGCCCAGATATTTGCATACATTTCAGAAGAGGCTTTCCCTTCTGTGCCTAGAGGAAAGGGAGAATGCCTTTTTAAAGCATATGACACAAGTAATTTTAGTATTAAAAATAACGCTATTGTCAAAAAGTGAACCGGTGCTTGGAGGCAGTTTTGGAGTGGATGTGCACTGACAAGATGAAATTTAATCCCTACATAACAGAGGTGCTACTGGTGGGGGAAAGGTCTGACCCAGGAAATGGGTTAGCCCCTATTCTTGATGAGGTTGCACTCCCTCTAAAGGATCAGGTTTGTAGCTTGGGGGTGCCCCTGGACCTAGGCCTGCTGTTGAATAAACCGGTGGCAGTAGTGGCTGGGGTGCCTTTCACTAGTTTTGCCTGGGGAGCCAGCTGTGGTCCTTCCTGGGTAGAAAAGATCTTGCCACTGTGGTAACATCTACATTAGATTATTGTAAGGCCTTCTCTGTGCGGCGTCCTTGAAGACTGCCTGGAAGCTGCAGTTGGTACAGACTTGCAGTGTTCTCTCTAAGCTGAGTTAGTGTGAGCTAGCTCACAGTTTTTTAGCCTCTAGCTCACACATTTTTGTTTTAGCTCAGGAAGGACGGCTCCAGAGCAAACTAATTTATGCAAGAGCCAATTCCCTCACTCACAACTTTAATTCCAGTAACTCACAAAGTAGAATTTTTGCTCACAAGACTCCACAGCTTAGAGGGAACTTTGGTACAGTGTGCTGTGGCCACAGTGTCTACTGGAGTGGATTGTAGGAACTGTTTCACTCCAGTCCTGTTTCATCTACACAGACTTCCAATTTCCTTCCAGGTTCAATTCAAGGTGCTGGTATTGACCTTTAAACCCCTGCCATCTGAGGTTAGGCAGGTGGTAACCTGAGAAAAGGGCTTTCTTACTCGTGGCACTAAAACTTTGGAAATCTCCAGGGAGATGTTGTTTATTGGTGTATTCCATCAGCGGATGATAACTTCTTTGTTTCATTTGGCATACTCTAATAAGGTTATTGGCCCGTCTCCAAGTTTTTTGTATATGTACTTTTATTGAACCACTTAATAATTTTAAATGCTTTAATGTTTTTATGTGTATTGCTGTGAGGACCCTGATCAAGTGGAAAAATGACATAAAATGTTTTAAATAAATATTAATAGAATAATTGAAGGACTTCTGTAGTTAAAGCAGAGTTATATTGTTTTCCAGTGAGGATTTTCAGTGTGAGAAGGGGCTTTTGAGGTTTCTGCACTGTTTCCTCGAAGATCCCCAAAAGCGTGGTTTCTGAAATCCTGATTGGCTGCTGTTTTTTTTAAAATTCAAAATAACTTCTTCAAAGTAACAGTGCACTTAGACTCAGGGACTTTTAAAATGTTACTAGGAAGGAGGGCTACTTTGAATAAAACAAATGGCACATCCACAAATGGGAGTGCAAAGAGTGATGCTTTGTTTCTGTGGATGCCATAACTTGGGGAGGGCAGCTTGCTCCCCAAAGGAAGATTAAGCCTAGGAAGTCCTTGGGCTGCCATACTCGCTCCCTCCCTCCCTCCCTCCTCCTCTACATGTGAGTGGCTGGAAAATTGTCAGCTTCCTGGCTTACAGCTAGCTGCAACATCCAGTTGCTCAAATGTTTAGTTCAAATGTTTAATGTTCAGTTGTACATCCAGATTAGGCAAACTGTGGTTTGTTCTCTTGCCTGATTGTAGGCAAGAGAACAAACTGCAGCTTGTTGTGACAACCAGGCAGGGTACAACAAAGAGTGGTCACTTCTGAAGCAGGAAATCTTAAATTTTCCAGCTGTGTGCAAGGGGAGAAGTAAAGGAGTGCCTGAACCAGAGGAATTCTTGGCTTGTTCTTGTTGCAGGCAAACCAAGGCTTGTTGGGGATGGCTGATGGTTTCAGCAGGTTCTGTCTTGGCATCTCTTATGTAAATACAAGTCTATGCAGATTCTGTGCCGTAGACTTTCCTGCTTCCACATAAAATATTGAGTTGGCAATGACTGGGCAAATATGTACAGAAGCCTTCAGAAGTATGCCAACAGATTGCTTTATGCTTATTTGTATGTGTGTATGTATATGTGTGTGTGTGCAAGAGAGAGGGCAGGCAGCATTTTAAACTAACACATCAAAGAAATAAAAACATATTGTGTTAATGATTTGTCTACCTAAACATAGAGGGACTGGTTGTATAAAATCATGTTATTAAACTAGCCAATATAAAATCATGGTATAAAACTAGCCAATGCTAATTGAGTGAGAACCCAACCCATTCTCATCTCCTTGCACTAACACAACCCTCCTTTTGACTGGCCTGCTGGTCTTCTGAGATGCCAGCTTCCTTTATTTGCTCCTGGTGAGTTAGGCTCAAACGGGTTTTTTAAAAACTTATTTCCTTCATTTATGCCCCACCTTTGTCCCCAGTGGGGACCCAAAGGAGTGTACATTGTTCTCTGCTCCTCCATTTTATCCTCACAACAGCCCTGGTGAGGTAAATTAGGCTGAGAGTTTATGACTGGCCCAAGGTCACCTGGCAAGTTTCCATGGTAAAGTGGGGATTTAAACCTGAGTATCCCAGATCCTTTGCCAACACACTAACCCCGTGGTGGCGAACCTGTGGCACACGTGCCAGAGGGGGCACTCAGAGCCCTCCCTGTGGACATGCACACCATCCAGGGCTGGTTTCCTGCCGCCCCACCCCTCCCTCACCAGAAGGTCCAACAACAACCACCCTCGAATTTTCTGGAAGGGAGCGTGTGCTGTGTGCGCACGCACAATCGTCCTCCTGCCGCCCAAAGCTGCTTGCCTCCACGCTGCAGTTTGCCGCTCCTCAAACGTCTGTCCACACCGCCACCGCTGTTTTCGACGGCAGCTAAGCCCAGGCCCCGGCATCCCTGGACTCAGGCAAGTGGGGGGAGGGGGGTTGCTGAGGAAGGGGAGTAATGGGGGGGGGGGTGGCAGAGCCAAGGCCTGGGGAGGGGGGGCGGCCTGCAAGCCCAGGATGGCAGCTAGAATGCTATTGGGGCTGCAAAAGCCCCGTGGAGTTTGCTTTGGGGGCGGGGGGAGAAGGACTCAGGCAGCACATGCTGTGGGGTGGCTGGCTTTCCTCTCTTGCAAGCCCAGGATGGCAGCTAGAATGCTATCAGGGCTGCAAAACTCCAGGGCTGTGGAGTTTGCTTTGGGGGCAGGGGGAGAAGGAATCAGGCAGCATGTGCAACGGTGCAGCTGGCTTTCCCCTCCTGCAAGCCCTGGATGGTGGCCGAGATGCTGTCAGGGCTGCAAAAGCCCCGTGGAGTTTGTTGTGGGGGGGTGGAGAAGGAATCGGACAGCATGTGCAACGGTGCAGCTGGCTTTCCCCTCCTGCAAGCCCTGGATGGTGGCCGAGATGCTGTCAGGGCTGCAAAAGCCCCATGGAGTTTGTTGTGGGGGGGTGGAGAAGGAATCGGACAGCATGTGCAATGGTGCAGCTGGCTTTCCCCTCCTGCAAGCCCTGGATGGTGGCCGAGATGCTGTCAGGGCTGCAAAAGCCCCGTGGAGTTTGTTGTGGGGGGGTGGAGAAGGAATCGGACAGCATGTGCAACGGTGCAGCTGGCTTTCCCCTCCTGCAAGCCCTGGATGGTGGCCGAGATGCTGTCAGGGCTGCAAAAGCCCCATGGAGTTTGTTGTGGGGGTGGGGGTGGGGTGGAGAAGGAATCGGACAGCATGTGCAACGGTGCAGCTGGCTTTCCCCTCCTGCAGGCCCTGGATGGTGGCTGAGATGCTGTCAGGGCTGTAAAAGCCACGTGGAGTTTGTTTGGGGGGCAGGAGGGGAGAAGGAGCTTCCTCCTGGTTTTTTTCCTATTTTCCAATGCAAAAAATTTCATAGTAGAGACAGAGACTGTTCTGTATTCATAGACAATAATAATCAAGGCTAGCTTTCAACTGAATACCAGAAATCCAAACTTAGTGAGACACCATCCCCCCCTCCCCTTCTATTAAGAGCTGAGACATTTTCCCTGGTCTCTTCCCAGCTTTATTCAGCTAACTCTGAATACAGGTTGCTTGCTATCTCCAGTGCAAGTTCCCATCCAATGAAGAAGTGAGATTAATTAGAACACCTGGAAGGCTTCAAACTTTGATAGATCAAGGTGGGCAACGTTGTTGGTTTGAAGCAATAGAACACGACTCTAATCATTCTACTGCTTCAAACTTTGGTAACTGGAGTGTTAGCAGAGGGATGAAGCCACGATTTTTGTAAGTTGTTTGAATGGATGTACTTAAATCGTGCAAAATAGTCTCTCTCCACTTCATTATATTTTCCGATGTGGCTTTCAGAGTTAAGTTGGCTTGGTGAGCTCACAGGGCAGCAGGCCCCTTGAGGTTGGTTGGAGTGGGGGATGGAGGATATAAGGGGGAAGGATGGAGGTTCTGGCGGGGGTCTTTTAGTAGCAGTTTTAAGGACATAAGATGGGCCAGTGACCCATCCAGTCCAACAGTATGTGTCACACAGTGGCCAGAACTCAGGTGCCATCAGATTTACACCAGCCATGCCAGAACTCCAGAAGCCCTCCCACTGTTGTCCCCCCTGGTTTAAGCCCAACAAGATTTTTAGGGTATAAGCTTTTGTGACTCTTGTAAGCTTATACCCTGAAAATCTTGTCCAGGACTCAAATCCTACTACTGGCCTTCCTCATAGGGTTACTTGTAGGGGTCACTGTTAAAATGTTAGTGAAGGATTTAAAAGAGCTGTATAATGGCTCAGTTTTAATGTACAATATCAGCATTAACAAAAGTGACTTTGTAGTTTTGAAATTTAAAAAAAATGTGAGTTGGCTCACAACTTTTATGGCTTGGCGCAAGTTTTTGCACACAAAGCTTCAGAGCTTAGAGGGAACATTGCCAGGCAGCCTTCCCCCCCCCCCCCCCTTCCCGTTGTCAGTCTCCTGGAACCGCTCAGGCAGGCCAGGTGGGCGCACAGCTTTGGCTTGCAAGTGCCCAGGGAGGGAGGGGGGCAGGAATGGGCTCCAGATCTCTGCCTTGAGCACCCTGGCTGACCCTGCCTACCTGCATGAAAAAAAGAAATCATGCTGTAAATACTGGTGGGTGGATGGGGGAAGAGGCATTAGGAAAAAGAAAAACATTCTGGACACAAACAAACTTCCGCACAATGCTTATAAAGTCACAGCTGGGCACATAACAGATTTTCGTTTGTTTGTTTTACAGACTGGTTTGATCTTAGGCCGGGGCTGGATAAAAAGGTGCCATTAAGAAACTTGGAGGGGGAGGGGGGCTTCTGCTTCCACAGAGGTTTAGATGCTGTAATTTCCTCTTCTCCCTCATTGATTTTAATAAACCAGACTTATGTAATTGAAACTTCAACTTTTGATGCTGTTTGCTGCATCCAGTGATGCTGTTTAGATTCTTGCTGTGAGCAGACGTTTTTACAAAGGCTGAGTCTCTCCTCTCCTGGGGGACCCATCCTAAGGAGACAATTCTAGGCTGAAGAGGCTCTGCCAACTGTCTGTCTGAACAAGTATTTGCAGAGATATCCAGTCCTTTTCCAGGATCATATCAGAGAAAGCCAGTTTGGTGTAGTGGTTAAGAGCGGTGGACTCTAATCTGGGAGAACAGGTATTTGTTGAGTCCAGATTTCCACTGATTTAATGACGGAGAATCTATATATTTAAATTTGCAACAGCAAGCTAATTTGATATTTTTCAAAGTATATTTCTACAAATGTCTATTGTGATCCTGGAGGTATTTACTTAGAAGTCTTCATACAGTTCCTTCAAGCTGCATTTTTGTGGACACTTCCAATGAGTCCCTTTAACAGAGGCTTAATGGGATGTTATTTACCTCCATGCCATTCCCACACATTAAGCCTCTAATAGAGGGACGAGACATTTTTCACCAGCCCTGTGAGGACAATGCTGCAAAAGAGTCTACTTGTTTTGGAAACTATTTGAATTGAACATGCTGAAGCATGTTGACCTGAAGGAATTGGTGGTAATTAACCTGTGGAACTCCTTGCTACAGGATGTGGTGATGGCATCTAGCCTAGATGCCTTTAAAAGGGGATTGGACAAATTTCTGGAGGAAAAGTCCATCACGGGTTACTAGCCCTGATGGGTATGTGCTACTTCCTTATTACAGATGTGGGCCACTGTGAGATATAGGAGAAAATTCTACAACATTTGCAGACAATCCTACAAGCCATCAGGAAATCTACAAGGAATTTTCTAGCATTGTCGCAACTGCAAAGGTGAATTTTAATCACAGATTTTTACAGTTCCGTAAGATGGAGACAACCCTGTGTTTTCTTACTTCTCCAGATAAAGCCAAATTTGAAGAACTTGATCTTTTCCTCTTACCCTGGTTAGATTTAGGAAATCTGGAAATGGAGCTATTGGAATTTCAAGAAAGCTGTATCTGGAAAAATAAATTTTATGACCTGCGTGAAACACTTGAGAAGATAGAAGGCATGACAAAGGACAGCACAGTTAGTTCCGAAAATGAAATCCTTAAAGTGTGGAATTCTCTGCCAAATAATTTTAAGTTAATGAAAGCACTTGGGATTGCTTTCCTTACTTTGTTTAGATCATCTTGTGAGCAGCTGTTTTCAGCTTTGAATTATATCAAATCTGACACTAGAAACAGACTAACAGATGACCTGAGTGCTGCATGTGTTGCTCTCAAATTTACAAAGTATGAGCCAAGGTTAGACAAATTATCAGCGTGCATACAACAGCAAAAATCACATTTAATAAAAATCACATTAATTGTTCAAAAGCATGCCAAATGCAAACTTTTACCTTTCAATAAAAAGTTGTTTGTATCATTGAAAGCTATGTTATTGTGTTTTTCTTTTAAGACAAAAGATGATAATGTATGAGTTCTTTTTTCTAAACTAGAACCTTGGTATTCAGGTTAAATTGTCGTTTTGGCACTTTGCGATAAATAAGTGGGTTTTGGGTTGCAGTTTGGGCACTCGGTCTCTAACCACTATCCCGCACTGTCTCTCATGCCTATCTGCCATGTACTAATTTGTATTATGAAATGAAAGAATACACAGATAGTACTGAAGTGCAAAACCCACGCTCTCTGTAGCCACTTCTTTCCTTTCCTCCGTGCTTCTAAGCAGGTTAAAAAGAAAAAGGTCAGCAATGTGTAGAGGATGCTGGAATTTTCAATGACCATCATAACTTTTTTCCCCCTCAGAATTCTTCAGAAAATGCCCTCGGCACACAGTCTCTGGTAGGACTGTTAAATAAGTGCAAAACCCCTCAAGGACAGAGGCTTGTGAACCAGTGGATCAAACAGCCTCTGATGGACAAGAACAGAATAGAGGAAAGGTAAGCAACTAAAAATACAGGAGACCATCATGATTTTTTCTTTGACTGCTGATGTTTCGAATCTGTCTGTTGTGACATACTGGTGTAAATGGGTGATTGGAGGGGAGAAATACCCACCAGTAGCTGGTATCTTAGATCTTTGCCTCATGTTTCAAGGACTGTAGTACAGAATCTGCAAAAGTCAAATCTCTTGTATTCATTTACATAAGACTGCAAGGAGGGCCCTTTGTCATATTGGAAGTAGATCTTTTTTTCTCAATTTAATCAGCAAGCGATCTCTATGCATATCAGCAATGGCCTGCATTTCCTCTTCCTGGAGAGTCTCTCTTCATTTGCATTAATCCTAAACCATGCTTGAGGCTTCCCCCCCAAAAAAGAATGGCACTCTCCAAATGATTTTCCTTGAATCCCACTTGGTTTTCCCTGAGGTTATGTTTTCTGCTGCTTGAAATCCTAATCCAACACACTCTAACCATTACCCCAGTGGCTTTTAAAATTTTCTCCTTAGGAATGAACATGGAGTGGAAGTTCATATGCAGCTGCTTCTACTGTATTCACTATGTGACCCAGGCCAGAGGGAGGGATGTAGTCATGCCATTCCTCAGCCATTATGTCAGGTTGCAGTACAGAGGAAGATTACTTGAGTTGCTTCAGGCAATGTGAGACAATAAAGGTGCTTTTCAGTATCGGCAAAACTGTGGTTTCATCCGTGTGGCTGCACTCTGTGTTAGCATGCAAACGGTTTGGTTGTTAAGTGAGGCAGTCCCTCCTTAGCCTGAAGGGCAGTTTTTCCTCCCCATTGCAGTATGGGGTGGTGTTTCAAGCCTTCTTTTTTAAGGGTTCTGTCTGCTGAGAGTTGTACCTTCTTTCTTTTCTGTTGAGCAGAGAAAGATATGTATGTTCAGTAGAAGTATTTTCATTTTTGCTGCTCTCTAGTATCAAGGCTGTGCTAGATGCTCAGTATCCTTGTTGCCTTAATATTTACTTTCTTTATGTATTGCAAAATGAAACTTGGCTTTATGCCCCCAAACTCAATTGTGTATTGAGTGGAAAAGCAAGGCTTCAGTTCAGCAGTGTGTTTGTTTTAAAAACTGTAATGTTGGCTTATAAACCTCATTCTTTCAAATGACAAAACCCAGTTCATCTTAAAACTGGGTGCTTCACTGGTGTGTCAGAAAGCAAAAAGAGAATTTCATGACATTTAGTGCACCTCTGTGTGTTTATGTGGCTAAGGTGCTTCGGCTTGCTCTGTTCCAGGAATACCTCTACAAGGTAGCTGGATTTAGTAGTGGTTTTCTGGAAGGATGATTTGTTTTACGTATGGTTAGAGTGTTGGACTAGGACATGGGAGACTCAGGGAGCAATCCGAAGCAGGTCTGCTTGAAAATATGCCCCATTTTAGTCAATGGGGCTTTCTCCCATGAAAGTGTTGGTCTCTCAGTCTAATCTAACTTTGAATCTTGTTCAGTATGCCAGCTTGCTCTCTTGCTAGCATCAGAATGATCATTCTATTAAAACTGCATGCTCTGATAGCCTAAAGCCTTGAGTGAATCTTTTTTTTCTCCCAGATAGAACTCAGGAAAAGGGGTGCGTGTGTGTTATACTAGAGTTTTGAAAAACTCCCCTAACATTAGGTTAAAATGATGGCTGGAAGAACAATGTATGCTGCCTTGAGTTTCCTTGGAGGAAGGGTGGAATAAAACAAATGGACAGGGGGGAAAAGCTTTAATGCAGCAGCAAATGTGTTGGTCTTTAAGGTGCCACAACAGGTTGCAAAGAAACTAACCCAGCTACTCTGCTGGAATCCCAGGAAACTGAGTTCTGGCTATGTGAATTCTGTGTTAGTTTTGATCTAATTTATGGCCACTTTGGTAGTGTTCTTATAAATGCTGTAAACTGTTAAAATATACTGTACATTGCTGTGACCTAGATAGCCCAAGCAAGCCTGTTCTTGTCAGATATTGGAAGCTAAGCAAGGTCAACTCTGGCAAGTACTTGGGTGGGAGACCTCCTTGGAATACCAGCAATTGGGAAACAGGGCTGGGCTTTATTCAGCCACCTTTCTGAATATTCTCCAGGCGCCTAATAGGGGTCAGTCACCAGAGGTTGCCATGATTTCCAGGTGCACACACACTCACGCACACACTCATATGAAAAGTACGACCCCCCCCCCCCAAATACACACACAGGTTGCCAGGTCCATCTTCATCCCCAGCAGGGGACTTTGGGGGTGTTCCTGGAGAGGGTGGGGTGTCCCCAACATGATGATGTTACGTTGGAGACGTCCAGCTTCAAGCCCTGCCCCAGAGAGCTATCTCCAGCAGGCACCCTTCTCCGTTACTGCAAGATTTAAAGAGCCTGCCAGTCAGGTAGATGGCCCTTTAAATCTTGCAAGAGGGGAGAGGGGTGGCTGCCACTTTCCGCCTGAACTCTAAATGGCAATGCTGCTTGGAATTCAGGCCCATGGGGCTTGGTTGCTGCCAGCTGCAAGCAAAGGGACCCCTTTAAGTGCTTGCAGCCGGCTGGCCCCACTTGCCTGATCTCCCAGCAGCATAGCAGGCATGTGGCCCACAGCTGCCCCTCTCCCTCCCTTCTCTCAAGAGAGAAGGGAAGAGGGGTGGCTGTGGGTGTTTGGGCTTGGGGATGGGGCTTCCCCCACCAGCTAGCTGGCCACCGGTGGGTTGAACACCTCCCAAAGTGGGTAAACCCTTTCAGACCAAGGGGTCTGGCAACCCTAACACAGAGAGAGAGAGAGAGAGAGAGAGAGCACTTTATTTAGAGTCTTTGCCAGGCCAAAATGCAGAAAATATGTTGACAAAATAAAAAGTGATGATTTCTGTGGAGAAAAAGATCCCGGTGTAGTAGAATGACTCTAGGGGGCATTGTAGTCATAAACAAATATGGCAATGCATTTTTAAAATTTTATTTTTGCTGCTAGATTCTGTAACTTGTGCTGTGCTGTTAGGGGAGCCCCATAGTGTGTTGTAGTTGTAAGGGTGCTTTCAGTTTTGCATCTGTTCTTTTTAAAGGAAGGGCTTAGAAATAGAGTATTTTAATGTGAGAACTAAATTTACCACTTGAGTGCACACTTGCTTACTTTTTCCTTTTCCTTCATTTATTTTCTGCCTCTCTCATTGAGACTCAAGGCAGATTACAGAATAAAGATTACTACAGTACATATAACACTGTAATAAAACTGGACAATAAAATAAAGGCATTATAATACATCCAATGCATAATGTGGGGGGGGGCACCTAAATTTTCCACAGACCATTAAAATTGCATCTCTATGCTCTTTATTTTAAAAATTGCATCCTCCATCATTCTGCTTTACACAAAATTACAGTAGTGTGGGAGCCTTCCTGACCTTAACACAACATTGTGAATTTCCCTCTTGATCAGCCATCAGTGGTAAATGCAGATGTAAACAGGCTACAGGTTAGACAGACAAACATTACCTGGTGTGGCTTGGCATGTGCTGAGCCACATCTGGCTGTGGAAAGTGGGGAGAATGGTAACATTCTTCTCATGTGTGTGCTGTGTGGAAGCTGTAGTTGGCTGAATTACTGGGTGTGGTGCAAAGATGGAAATGATTATCTGTACTTGGCCATTAACATATTAAAGGTGAAATTGAATGGCTGGGCAAGGCCCTGTCCAATAATGCTTCTGTTTTCCACTGCGGTGTATAGAAGATTGCTCAACTTAGCTTTTCAAGTCTGTCTATGCCACAGACTCACTACTGAAAGAAATTTCTTTGCTTAACTTTTCAAGTCTGTCTACACCATGGACTCACTACTGAAAAAAGGGCATTTCTTGCCTTTCCCCCCCTTTGACATATGGCAAAACTCTATGAAATGCTAACTTAATTGGGATGTGGAAAGGCAGTAGTGACATCTCGCTAAAGGCTAAAGAGTTCATATTCAGAAGAGGTTCCTCCCCCGCCCCCAGTGTCAGTAGGTACCAAAGCCTTTTGCAGACAGCATGTGGGCTTACAAGTAGACTTCGTGTGGGAAGATCTGTGAATGTCTCCAAAAGCCCAAGGGAAAGATACATCTACTTCGGCTTGAACACATTCTGTCTGATGTCTGTGCTGTCAGAGGCCTTGTGGTGATGGAGGTATGACCTCGGTCAGAGCCTGACAGAAGAACATTTGTTACAATGGTATTGTGGATAAGATTAGTTTGCAAATGGGCAGTTTAGGTTCAAACATTGCTTGGCTTGAGAGCGAGAAAATCACACAGGAAACAGTCATGTACTGGCTTTTCCTACCTTTCAGGGCTGCGGTGAAAGATAAACTGTCTACTGAAAAGTGTTATAAATTAATAATCTTTATCCTTCAGTTATTTGTGTGAGTAGTAGTAAAAACAGTAAAAACTTTTCCTCAGACAGTTCACATTATCTTGGTAATACAGTATTTATTACTTATATATTGCAGTCTTCCTTTGAGGAGTGCTGTAAGTACTGCTACCAGTACTGTCTGGGGAGTGCAGAGTCTGGGGAGGGGAGAGACCTCAGCAGGAATAACGCTGGATAGTCCACTCTCCAAAGCAGCCATTTTCTCCAGGGAATTGATCTTGGTCATCTGGAGATTAGTTGTAATAGCAGGAGATCGCCAGATGCCACCTGGAGGTTGGAAACTCTAGCTGTAAGGCATATATTTTTGTCTTCTCAAATGCTTTCTGTGAGTGTGAGACTTGCTTAGTCATCCAGAGAGCTCTGTGGCCAGTTGGGGATGAGAAGTTGGATCTTCAGGCCCAAACTCCTCCCCATGCCTTGTAGGCTCTTATTTTTTGATTCTGTGTTGATGGAAGGCTGAGAGGTAATACAACTGTATTTTCTGCCCATAGGAAACTACATATCAGAGAGAAGTATTCTAGTCTGACCTTCTTCCTAACAATCTTCTTTTCTATGGTAAAGGGGTTTTGTCATGTGAGCCCTCACCTGATTTGTAAAGATCAGACAGAAACTTCCCGTTTTATCTCCAGTTTGTGACAGACTAGGCCTTGGTATTTATGTTACAGTATCTCCGTGACATGGAATACTTTGAGATATTTTTATTGCACTCTCCTATGTTGCACTCTCCTATGAGAGCCAGTCTGGTGTAGTGGTTAAGTGCGCGGACTCTAATCTGGGAGAACCGGGTTTGATTCCCCACTCCTCCATTTGCACCTGGCTGGATGACCTTGGGCAAGCCATAGCTCTGTACCAGCTGTTCCCTCAAGGACAGCTTGGGAAAGAGTTCTCTCAGCCCCACCTACCTCACAGGGTGTCTGTTGTGGGGAGGGGAAGGGAAAAGGAGTTTGTAAGCCGCTCTGAGACTCTTAAGTGAGTGAAGGGCGGGGTATAAATCCAATCTCTTCTTCTTCTTCTATGTAGAGAAACACAGCAAAACAAGCTTTCAGAATCAATGTAGCTTTGCTTCAGGCAAAACCTGTTGGAAGAAAGCAGGTATCTTTTAAAAACTGGATGCCAGATTGATGGGTAAGCTGTGACACCAGGCTTTCAACACGGGAGGAAGAAAATGTTTTCTTCTCTGCTTCAGCTTCTTGGTGGTATGCTAATAAACATTCAGTAGGCAGCTGTATGGTTCTCAAGTATATGGACATTATTTTACAGCCACCAAGAGATATCTTGGTGCTCCCCACAGCAGGAATTTTCATTGTAAAAATGAGACACCTGCATAGCATTTAACTACCCACTTGTAACCACAAAGCATATTGACTTTAAGTGGATGTGAAATAGAAGCAATGCTGGGTTACAAGTAAATTAATTGCTGGCCACTTGTGTATCTCCACCCCTTTGGGCCAAAATAGTAGTACAGTTTACACCAAAAAAGTGATTAATGATATTTTACTTCTTGGCAAATGAGAACTTGGAACATGTATTACATTATCTCCTCAGGCAGTATTTTCCAAGATTTGGAATTGTTCTCCCAAATCCAGCCAACTGCAGTGTATCTAAATGACAGTTGCTGGAGTGTGTGTGTGTTTGTGTGTGTGTGTGTGTGTGCAGGGGACAACAGTGGTGAGGGCTGCTGCCTTCTTGAAGGGATCTGGTTGGTCACTACAGGGAAACAAGATGCTGGACTAGGTAGAACTTGGCCTGACCATGAAGGGTGGCTCTGTATTAAAGAGAGCCACAGCTGATCTTATGGAGGTCCTCATTACCTCATGTCATCTCTTGTCTTATTCCTTGGAAGCAGCTGTGGCTGCAGTGCCAAACCCTAACTGGTAGGGAAAGTTACATCTGCCTCCAGTTCCTTTGCGTCCTCATGTAGGTATCCCATTGTACAGTCCACAAGGGCCCAACCTACATATTCAGAATAAGGGTTCAAATATTACATGTAATACTCTGAGAGTTCTGACTGTCTTTGAATAAGAAGTGGTAGCCACTTGAGGACCAAGAAATGTGACATTTGAAGTAGCCCGATCCTTCTCACTGAGGAAGTTCATACTTAACGCAAGTATTTTCTCCCTTGCTAACTCTCTAGTCAAGCTTCTCTGGTAAAGAATTGATGTTCTTCCATCATGATTATTTATTTATTCTGCCTCATCGTAAAATGTGTGGCCTTTGCCAGTCATGAAAGCCTGAAAAAGTAGGACACCATAGAAGTTCCTATATTACTTGAGGGTGGAGACAAGTTTAGTGGAGCAGGAAAATATTACTTTGCACATTAAAAAGGGAAAAAATGGTTTGATAAGAACTGGCCATGTCCCAGGTTGCACAAAATATTAAGAACCAGCAACATTCTGATTCTGAGCAGTTACAATAGGGAGAAAAAAACAGGGAGGTAGGACAATAGACTTGCTCAAGTTCCTGGGAGCTTATAGAATCCTGGTGGATGAATTTTTGTTGGGGGGGGGGAATCTTGCAATCTTTTATTCGCTCCCTGCCTCCCCCCATCATTGCTTGTTCATTTTACTTTTGAAGTGCAGAATCTACTGCTGCTGCTGCTTGGTGTCATGCAGTACCTATTAAGACCCTATCTGTAAATCCGAGTGCTCTGAGAATGCTTTAAATTTTAGACAGAGGTCCACAAATTTGGGCTGGTCATTATGTGCAAACACTGCCTACTTGGCTTATTGTAAACTGTTGCTGTGGAAGCCACACTGGCAGTTGGGGAGTTGTTCTTCTGTGCTGCCAAATTCAGAATGGTACTTGCATCTTTTCATAAGCAGTTTAACAGATCATAGGTTGGGAGCTGAGATCACTGACTCAGGCTGAGGACAGACTAGAGAATCCGCCCCGGAACAGCTGCGGGGGTGAAAGCCACGTGGGGAAACCGGCACGGGGCATCCTGTTCACACTGGTTGCAGTGCTGTGGGACCCTATTGGGGAGGAGGAGGAGCAGCACGTCCACACTGCTGGCCGGCCCCTGGAGCCTCCACTGCCGCAGCACGCGGCTTCTGGCTGTTCCGGTGAGGCACAGCTGTTCGCATAGGCGCAGCCGCTGGAACAGCCCGTCCACACTTCCGCCGCCGTGTGCCCTGTGCTGTTGGCACGTCCACCCCCACAGGAAGTGATAGGGATGCACATCCAGACGCTGGAAACTGGTTTCCAGGGGTCTCCGCCTGAAGCACAAGGTCCGTGCTTCAGGGACGGGTGAGTGTGCGCGGGTGGCGGGGGACAGCTGCAGCTGTGTGGATGGCCCTTCTGCCTCCGCTTCTAAAGCGGAGGCATAGCGATCCACATCGCCAGTCTGTCCTCAGCCTCAGTAATTACAGTCTGTAATAGATAGATTGGCATCGACTGTTCTCTTACCTTCACCTGACCCGAAAGTTTAGCCTTTAATACATATTAGATTTCTTTTTTTGCTTAATGGGGATGTTATGAGATGTCAAGTTTCTCCACAGGTCTGCTTTGGGTATCATGAACTACGGTTAAAGTTGATCTCCTTGGAGAGAGAATTCTGGTTTTGAGTGACAGACTGAAGAATTAGTGGAATAGATGAAACTATATAGCAGCAATGACTGCACTTCTGTACATTATGATGGGTAATATGATCTTTCTGCCAAAAGTGAGTGGTGATGGCACAACGTGTTGCGGGTTTCCGGGCCTAGCCATACATGACATTATCCTCATGTATATGGTAGGGGAACTGACTCTTAGACCTACACCCATTGCCACCACTGAATCTGTAGACACCATCAGGTAGAAACCAAGAGGGTGAAGTGGTGCTGCTCTTGTCTTTGCCAAGTGTGTTATCCTCTTCTCTCCCCCCCCCCCCCCCCCAATTAGCAGCTCAGACTACACCACTGCCATGCCAGTGTTAGGCTGTGCAAAGAGAACAGGTTTGAGGAGAGAGGAGAAGCAGGAACAGGGAAGGAGAAGTGGATGGCACGTGGGCTACTTGTCCCCAAAGCTGCCTCATAATATGGCTGGGGGGGGGGGGCAGCAGAGCAGCAAAGGATGGTCTTCCTGAGAGGGAGGAACAGTGTTGTTGCTGCCTTTGCCAAGTGTGTCGTCCATTGTCACTGCACTCCTCCCCACAGCATCCTCCTCATGCAGTAAGGCAGCCTATTGTGGGGAGATGGGGGGGTTGAAGCCTGCTCATCCTCTCTCCCACCCTGGTCCTGCCTCCTCAGCCCCTTTTCTCCCTGCCCAACTTGATGGAAGTTTACTATGGCAGGGGTTCTGGGAGGAGGAAAGAGAAGAGAATGACTGTGTACTGCAGGGGTCTTTAACATTGTGCCCATGGCACCTTTCTTGGTGCCCACCAAGTGTTTTTAGAAAGTGAGTGTGGCCCAATGGGGCTCTTGCTTCTGATTTGTCCCTGAAGATCTGCTTGGTTGTACAGATTGTTTCAGTGGCAGCTGCAGCTAGAGTGTTTGTTTTGTTCACTCTCCCTGCTCTTTCCCAATGTATTTTTAATTATCCCTCTCCTCCTCTGCGCTTGGGCTTCCTCCGTGTGTGTGGCTCCAGCTCCCGTGGCAGCCATTTTATGGTTGTGCCTACCACCTGCTGTGTCAGAGTTCCAGATGTGTCCACAGAAAGCTTAGCAACCCCTACTGTACTATGTAAGCACTTTGGCTTATATCCTTTCAGCAGTGACTTCAGGTCTAACCATGCAGATGTGACTCTTGCATGTGTATGTTAAGTGTACAGATAGAAAACGTTGTGTCTGCTTAGGCCCTCTGTCGGTAGCGGCTGGATTCAGATGAAATTTTCTGCGAATGGTGGGAGTGGCATGATGTCTACCAGTTCCCTCTTCCTGCTGCAAACTCAGTTTGCCTCTCCTGTTGTTCCTGAGTCCCCCCCTGTCCCCCAAGAGCAGCGTTTTTGTTGTACAAATCTGTGCCCCGTGTAGTCCTCAGGTCAGGGAAAGGAGTGCACAGCCAGAGTCCAGTGAGTCAGATAGAAGATAGTTTATTAGCACTAATGGGAGATACAGAATGTAATGCAATAAACACCCATATGCCAAGCTGTCTCTCTGAGCTTTAAGCAGAAATAGTATCTGTTCTTATACCTTAGCTGGCGTCTGACAGTTTACATTCCAAGGAAAAGTTATTGGTTCACAAACATCATAAACATCACAGCACAATTTGTTGATACATTCTTATTGGAGACCCCTTATCAAAGGTCTGGCCTTAGTTTCTTATACCCATTGATCCATTGTTTATACAATAAGGCACAAAGACTTCCTTCTGGAAGAACTCAAGGATCCTTTTGGCACCTAAGATCTATAAGGGGTGCGATTTATGATAGTTGGTGGAAGGGTCATTCTGACTTAGAGGAGTCTCTGTCCCGGTGTCTAGATTTACCAAGCTGTGGTGCCAGGCTCTGCTCTAATGTTATCCCATGTTGTAAAGACATAAATTTCCCATTTCTAAACAACTTTCTCTAGTATTCCTATCCTCTAATCTCTGGCTTTGATTAATATACACAGAGCTTGCTTCGGTGTTCAGGATGTTGATAATTAGAGGAATGTGCTAGGGGAGCAATGATGTGTGTGTGTGTGTGGGGGGGTAATAGCATTTGCTTTCTTTTTTGTGCTAACTGCTAATATTACCAATAAACCCTCTTTTTCATCTAAGTGGGATATTTCAGATACCCTTAAGAACCAGGCACCAGTTAGCTTTTCCCTTTGTTCTCCTTCTACATTTTGGGGGAGATCAGTGGGCTGCAGTGGGAGAGGGAGGAACATTCTGTTCCACTGGCAAAACTGCTTTTCCTGAGCAGAAGGCTTAGTCTGGCTTCAGCCCCTTAGTGTGGTAGGTGTAGCCCTGCTCGCTTCTGTCAGTGAATTCCGGGACTGTGTAATTCAGCAGTAGCTATACTTGATTTCCCCGCCCCCCCCCCCCCCCCCAAAAAAAATAAACCCTAGAGAGGCTTTAACCCTTTGAGGCTAAGACATCTTGAACTCTTAGCAACTAGAGATCTGTACCAAATACTGTATTGGCACATGATTATCATAAATTGAACCTTGGTACAGACTCATGTTCTGAGTTGCTGTATCTTCAGGGACTTTTTCTCCAGCAATGGGGGAGTGGTGATTTTTTTTAAAAAAAGCCACTTCAGGATGTTTTTGAGTTTGTTGATACTGGCTTTTAAGTGTTTCCAGTTGCAGAGGAAAGGTTCTTTTTTTTTTTTTTGTTACCTTCTAAGAGAGAAATAGATGTGCCCTTGCATTTTTAATATCCTTTTGCTTCTCAAGTCTGTGTGTTGATTGGAAAAGACAACAGTGAGAGAGCCATTTTTCCTGGAAGATCTGGGTAAGTCTTAAGGGAAGCAGTTTGGTCACTCATAGCCAAAAATGCATTCTTGCATTCTGTTGTGTGTTACAATAGTGTTTTTAGCAAGTAAACAGATCTGCACTTCCTCTACTGGCAAAATTATGAATATAGATGAGAATTTGCCAATCTGGAGTGGTATTTAAAATGAAACGTAGCCAACTGGTTTGCTTTGCTTTAGCAGGAAAGACCAGGCTGCAGTCGCCCAGAGGAGTATTTCAGTTATTTATTGCACTGTTCAACAACAGTTTGCTGTTTTATTGGGACATTTTTAACCCACTTTTCTCTGCTCAGCTGTGGGCTCAAAGCAGATTACAATGTGAAACACCAACAGAAAACCCATCTATAATGCAAATATTTAAACCTAGGTTAATTAATAATCCAGCAGTAGGCAGGCACTAGAAATTTTACCTGGAGCAAGGGTAGGCTACCCTCGATAATTTGTTTGCCAGCACGCAACAGGTAGATGTTTAATCCCCCCCCCCCCCCCCAATTTCTTAGGCCAATAAAGTTGTCAACTCTGGTCTAGTGTCTCATATTTGACACATGAAATGACGAGACACTCAGAAATCAGTGGGAGGATCTATCAGTCTCCTGGGACATTCTTATCATTGACCTCTAAGTCACCATGTCTCAACAAAAGGGACTCATAGAGGAAGCTCCAGTGTAAAATTGCTGAATTAGATTTTGTCAGCAAATTGTATTCAATTCATGCAAATTTAGGATGAGTCTCTTCCCCATCATGGCTGTTAAATTAGAAAGGTATAGTGTTACCAAAAAAATGAGGAGGGGAAGAGTTTTGTGGCATCTTTAAAGACAGATTTATAGTGTCATAAACGTTGGGCTTCACTGAATGTGTAAACTATATCTTTGGTTGACTGGCGCATGTAGCAACAGCTGTTGTTGTGAATAGGCCATAAATGCTTGTCTCCTTTCAAGATGACTGACCTCTTTGTCCTCATTTCATTCCAAGAGGTTCTCCTCCATCCTTCATCTCATTCCAGGCTCTTCAGTCTGCCTTGTTTTTCTTCCTGCCTTCTGCGGTAGCCAGCATTCTCCATAAATGCAGGAAACCGAACGTTATTCCATCAGAGTTCTGACCACCACTCAGCAACTGCTGGATGTGTCTTAGAAAAAGATGCTTCTGCTCATGCAGCTGAAATGTCACTTTCCTTTTTTAGCAGCAACAGCATCATGTTGATGCTGTATTTAGTTGTGATTCACAATTACCTCCTGCATCTTCTTCGTATTTCTCAGCAACGCTGCTGTCTGGTGTTCCCTCATTTTAGTTTGTGCCCTTAATTTCCCCCTGTTGATGTTTACCCCTTTAGCAATCAATACAGCTCTGCAAATAAATATTCAGAGATCATTGGCCACTGTTATTAAAAGCATTTATATCCTGCCCTCCTGTCCAAAGGGAGCTGCAGTATAAAAACAAACAAGTAATCAAAAAGCCTGCAGAATACAAATACAGATACCAAGCCTGTTCATAAAGTCAAATACGGTTCAAAGGAACCTACAATTCACCCTCTAAATTACCTTCTTAAAGAGCCCAATTATTAACTTGTGCTGAAAAACAGACAAGAAAGGGAGCAAGGCAGACCAATCTTGGTAGATGGCATCCTGGAGTCTCGGCACCTCTTTTGAGAAAGCCCTCTCATGTGGCCATGCAGCACACTTCAAGTGATTGGTCTACAGTGATGAGAACTTCTGAAGGTGACCTCTGTTTTAGGGAGAGGTGCATATGGCAGGAGCTGGCCCTTCAGATATCCTGATCCCAGACCATCTACTAGTGATATGGAGAGACAGAATGAAAATGCCAATGAAAAGGAAGTACAGAGAGGAATGCAGGGTGAGCAAGTTAGAAAATGGTGCCGAAAAGTGGCTCATAAAATTAAATGAAAATGTTAGAAAATGGATTTTAAAATCTGAAACAGCAGCCAGCAGTGGAGTAAAAGTAGTCATTAAAAGCAGCAATAATACTTCAAAAAGCAGCAGGGATAAGAAGATATAAAACATTAGTCAGTCATAAAATCAGCCATTGGCAGTTGGGAATAGAAGACAAAATAGTTATAGAGATTAAAAGCATTTAATGACTTCTGGAATAAAATCATTTTTACAAGGTTCCACGAGGCCAAAAAGGTGGGGACCCAATGACCCTTATGTGATAGAGAATCGCGCAGACTGGGGGGCCATAGCCGAAAAAGCCCTGTCCCATGTACCCCCACCTGTCTCATCTGTTTTCTTGAAGAGCAAGGTCTCTGTAGTGGATTGTAGATCATGGACAGGTTTATAATAAAGCCTCACTAAAAGGACTGTATTTCAGAAGCATTTGTTAGACTGCCCTCCTTAGAAACCACCTGCTTACATGTGGGTATAATTTAACCAGACAGCTGTGCACTGAACTGATGGCAAATCTCAGTCCTCTGTGCCTTGGTTGCCATCAAAGCTGAGAGTAATTTTTTTTCCTTCCTAGCATAAGCACACCAGAGTGTAAGGAAGTATGGAACAGTTTCCCTCATGAGGAGAGAAGTAATAAAAGATCGAGTGTTCTACTTCGCTACAGAAGCAAGAAAGAGATGGAAATTTAATGTTAAGAAATTATTGCAACAATAGAAGCAAAACCATTCTCTGGCGGAAGTTCGGAGGCTGTATTATATTTTGGAGGAAATACAATCCACTATGCGTTAAACTCATTTGTCATGCAGCTGCAGAAGTCTCCTTGTTTTATGAGCATTTTAGGAATGTTTTATGTCAATTGCTTCATGATGACAAACACTACAAAAAAAGAAAGGAAGAAATTAGGATATTTTCTTGTGCGTGTTTCTCAGATTCCAGATAGGATTACCGGATACATACTTTAACCCCAGCAGTTTTCTGAAGCATGAGAGGTGGCATTTTGGCACCTTATCTGAAAAGATCTGGGAAGCTTCCTTCTCCACCCCATCAGCATCACAATTAAGCAGTTGATGGATCTAGGTTCAGTTTTGGAAATCTATAATAAATTTATAATCAATAATAAAGTTTCCAAAACTTATAAAAGTCTTTGGGATAGGTGCAGATCACAGATAACAAGTCTGGGTTGCACAGGAGGTGAGAAAATAGACTCAAAGCATATGTAATGGGAACTTTACGATTCTATGAAGTCAGTTCTTGTTTCAAGGTAAGGAGGGTAAACTAAAAAGTTGATCTATTAATATGAGACCATTACAGTCATGCCTGAGCAAGCCATACATGTTAACATTGTTCTGCTGCTGAAAAGATAAGGAACAAAGAGAAAAACAGGTTGTACAGAACAGGTTAAGACTTGCTGTAGTTTAGATATTAGCATAAGTGACCTGATTAATATTTACTAAGCTTCCTATGATGCCATCTATTTTAATCTGTTAAAAAGAGTATAAAACTGTTGCTGCTTCTTTGTACACCTTGAGAAAACTTGTAATGTTTCTTCCTGCTCTAACACATTAAAGCTTTGCTTTTTCCTTCCATAGGCCATTTTTCACTGTTCTCCAATGTGTAATCTGGCCAAATAATAGTACTATTATTTGACCAATCTCTGGGGTGGATATTCTGCTATTCCCTCCCCAGGGCCCACAATCTTAGTCCAGTTTTTCACCATACAGTCTAGAGGAGTAAAAAGTCTTCAGGTTTCCTCCCCCCATCTCTGTGAGTGTAAACGTGTGCCCTTTTTGTATTACTAAACAGGGACTCACTGCTGGAATTACAACCCTCAGCCCAGTGACCACAGTTCCTTTTCCAAAAGAAAATGATGCTTACTTATATAAAGTTAGGACTGGTCCTCCGACTACCATAATTTGTTCCAGGTTCTATCTGTATAAACAAGACCCACAATGCCACCAATGCCCCAACAGCCTGCGGTCAGAAAGACATGACCCATGGACAACAACAGTCCACTTAGGAAAAATGTGCACACGAAGGGTTTTACCAATCTGCCGCCACCTCAGGCACTCTGGGCGAAATGGATTTGGATTGTGGCGGAGTCGCCAATTCTGTTAACCCAATAGGGAGACCCTCGTATGTACAAGCCAATAATACACACAAGGGAGACTGATTCTGGAACAGTTGTTAATACTGAAGGGAGGCACAGAAGTGCTGAGAAAAGGTGGAGATTCCACACACAGAACCAGCCCATTGAGCATGCTCTGCACATATGCATCAGTAAAGTTCAAAAGCCAGAAACTGACAGGCCTGGGAGGGCCCAGCAGAGTGTGGTGGCTTGCTTTGCAGGGTTAATTTTTAAAAATATATTTATATCCTTCTTTCCCCCCAGTGGGAATCTAAAGCATCTTGCAGCATCATTCTCCCTTCTTCTGTTTTGTCTTCCAAACAACCACCCTGTGAGATAGGTTAGGCTGAGTGAGAGTGGTTGATCCAAGATTACCCCATCCGTTGCCATGGTAAAGTGGGGAATTGAACATGGGTCACACAGATCCTAGCCTGACACTCGGACCACCACACCACACTGGTTCTGTGATCCAGGAATGCTGTTCTGCTATTGAGCTCATGCTTTTTTCCTGTAGCCTCTGAATGGTGTTGTCTGTTGGGGACTAGTGATTTCCCAGTTTGGGAAGGGGCAATAAGAGATGCAGGATGGAGGGTGCCCCGCTGGGTAAGAGTGTACTGCTCTTTTATCCTTTCCCCCCCTTTTTGATTGTGCAGTATTGGATGCTTCAGTGGCTGGTCATACTAAAGCACTTAATTTTGAAAGGAAACAGAAAGAGAGAGGAGGGCAGCACCAGAAAATGTTATGAATCTTAACCATCTGAATCAGTAGGAATAAATTGGGGAGATGCGGCAGTTAGGGTGATCGTTTGTCTCCCAGCAGGAAGATGGTGTTACTGAGAACAGTCATGCCCCATGATAAGACGTGCATTGTGTGATTCAGAGATTACTGGCAGAAAAGTGCCTTAAGCATTCTAAATGCTCCTGTCAATGCTAAGTGTTATTAATTGGGGAAATGGAATTTGTCTGTTTTGGAATATGGTATCCAGGGCTGTGTAACTGCAATCTTCTGATTCTCTCTTTGATTCTTTCTGTAATGTTCTGGCATTATCATAAACATTACAGGTAATGGAAAAGCAAACCATTATGCAACTGGCAGCAAGCTATCAAGATCTTTAATGTTGGCTTTTTCTTATTATGATTCCCCCCCCCCCCCCCAACTAACATTGCGGAGTTGGCTGTTGGTGCAAGGTAAACCTTCAGTGCTTCCTTTTAAAAAAAAAAAACCTGTGGAAGCTCCTGAGGTTATTAAAGCTTTGCATGCTTGAGTTGATTTTCTGTTTTTCAACTTGTCTAGGCTAAATTTGGTGGAGGCCTTTGTGGATGATGCGGAACTACGGCAGTCTCTTCAAGAGGACCACCTCCGTCGCTTCCCGGACTTCAGTCGGCTGGCAAAAAAATTTCAGAGGAAGTCAGCCACTCTGCAGGACTGTTACAAGTTATACCAGGCTGTTAATCAGATTCCAAATGTGGTGAAAGCACTGGAGAAATATGAAGGTAATGCTTCCTCTCCTGTGCTTCAAGTCTATTAGTGACCAGTTTCTGAAGTCTATGGGACTGTATGCATTAGAAGCCAGCTGCTTGGAACCTCACGTGAACATGCACATGAAGCTGTCGGTCCATCAGCGTCAGTGTTGTCTACTCAGACTGGCAGCCGCTCTCTAGGGTCTCAGGTAGAGATCTTTCACATCACCTGCTGCCAGATCTTTTCACTGGAGATGCTGGGGATTGAGCCTGAGACTTTCTGCATGCATAGCAGATACTCTACCACTGAACCACGGACTCAGTTATTTCTGCAGTTCCAAGGGCAGCTCATTCTCCCCCCGGTTGTCAATTTAGAAGCCTAGGGTGGGGTTTGGCATGCCAGAGGAAAGTGTGAGTTTCCCCCAATATAAGATTTTTTCTTTTCTAATACAACTAGAAGGAAACTGAGTGTTTAAAGAGTATAAAAACAAAGATTCTGGTAGGTAAATCAACTTTGGATCAATGGGATGCCGGCCAGAGGTGCAGCCCAGATGTTCTATTCTCTCAGGTTTGGGACAGTCATCAAGGTGAGGGAAGATACTGTGGTGCCTCTGATGGCCATCACCTGCTTAAATTGAAGGTGGATTGTTCATTCCAGTGGTGGTGATTAACAACATTTCCCCTAAATCTCCTGGATGATTAGATCAGGTTCTTGCTAAATTCATCCATTGTATGAAACACAAGGTAACTGTGACTGGCCTGTCACTCCAGAATGAAATGCCTTCAGAAGCCATTTGGGTGTCATTCTAAGTTTATCAAGGAGTAAATATTTTCAGAATTAACAGATTTCTCAGTTGAACATAGATCTACATTGGGTTGATGTATAAGTGGTTAAGGGTGGTAGTGGGAAATATACATGCTTCCTTACATGAAGGCAGCAAAAAACAAAACTTAATACTCGGCAAAATTTCCTGATTCTCTGAGCTATGAGATCTTCATGAAGCCAAAACCTGCAGGATTTGCTTTCTTTTCAGCATCTCTGAGTAGACAGCAGCAGCTTGTCTGTGTAGCGTACCACTGCTGCATGCACGTCTGTTCCCTGGTGCCTTGGCCCGGGTAGTCCTGTTGGTTGTTTCTTTCTCATTACCTGCCTTTTTGGAACTGATCTCCTCTTGCTCTTTGGTGAGATGTTTTGGCTTCTCTCCTGTGGCAAAAGGTTGAAAATCTGTACACATCCAGATCTTACTACTTTCCCTCCAAGAGGCTCTGTGCTTTGTGCGGGGTGGGAGGGGGCAAAGGTGAAGCAGCAAACTGGACCTCCCTGGTGTGACCATCCATGTTTGAGCTTCCTGTATGCTCCTTTTCCCCCCAGCTCTTGCCTTTCAGGGAAGCCTGCTGCTGTTTCTGCAGAACTCTTCTTGAAAGATGAGGCTTTCTGCCAGCGCTGCAGTTCAGTCTTTTCTAAAGACATTCCTCTTCTAACCGTCCACCTCCCATATCATCATTCTGCATTTGTTCTTTGTAATTAGGCCAGTTCCTACATAGCTTTCAGTGGACATCAGTAAAGGTAGAGAGTCCCCTTTTTTAAGAGGCTGGTTTAGCTGATGATATCGTTGAAGTGCTTTATGCACTTGGCATGCCATGTTCACTGGCAATGGATCTGTATTCAGAAAAGGGGTAAGAATGACTTTAATATCTCTCATCTCATGGCTGATCTTATTTTGAAATAAAACATTCAGGAAGGTAAAGTGGGTTATGCCGATCTTTGTTCTCAAGACACAGTAGACTTTATACAGAATTCAAACCTGTATTGAGTCTGCCCCCCACCCCATTTGTAACTTCAAGTTCAGCTCCTGTGTTCTGATGCATGCTTTTCCACCCTGGCCATTGGCAGTCAATATGTGTTTGCAGTGGGAAAATCCCTTCTGTTTCTTTGAGAACAAGATCTGTGATCTACTGAGCGATGCACTTTTGAAATACCCGTTAAAAACAGTTTGAAAATCTACATCTTCCCCAGGGACCTAGAAATAAAAATGATAGAATGGGAAATCTCATGAACTCTGCAACATTAACTGGAAAACATACATTGAGTGTGATTGGTCCAGTAGACAGTGTATGCCTCCAAGCTGGGTGTCATATATTGCTGTAGTCCTTACTACTGTCTTTCTCAGCATAATCTGCCTTGTGGGATGATTGTGTCCTGTATCCAAATAGCTCTAAGCAAGAGTGGCAGAAATACAGGGGATCCTCTGATACCTACAGGTGCTCATTGTCTTTCTTCTTGCCATGATGGTCATTCATTCTACTCTTCGGAAGGCAGAAAAGCACCATTGTGGGAGCAGAACTCCTTCTGGCATTTTTTGGGTCCAGGCTTCAGGAGATAAAGCAATTTTTTAAGAAGTATTTTGTGCACTGGAAAGCACTATGGAAACTAATAATAATAATTCTGTTTTTATATTTCTCTTAATTCCCAATTGTAAAGCAAAACATTCAATTTAATTAGTGCCTTTGCAGGGAGAGTTAGGATTCTGCTTTGTTTGTTTTTGTTCTAGCTATTTATAATTTGCTTTTCAACTGGATAGGTCTACAAAGCAGCTGCCTTGGTGATTAGTAGCCATGGCTTGTACTATAATTTACAGTCTCATTGTTTCTGCAGAATTCCAAGAATCTCAGCTTGCTTTAGAAGTACAGCAACAACAACAAATATGTAAGCACAGGTTTTTAGTCCTCATGGCTGCAGAGAGAGAGAGAGTCTGAAAAATGTGGGCAGCTATTGCTAAAATCTAAAAAGTTCCAAATATCTGGTTCTTCACTATTGCAGCAGTTTTGTCAAAGAATGTTGTTCTCATTTAATACACAGGAATGCTTGTGAGGCAGTTTGCCTAATATGTAATAGTAGCTTCTTAGCTACTAATGAGATGCAACCCAAACCAGCATCTACTTTTTTTTTTTTTTTGCCACAGCCTTGGCATCTTTGGTTAGTGGAGCTAGTCACTGAATGGCAGCCCAGCCAGTCACGGTTACGTGTGGTGGGATGACTTACAGATTCATATCTGTGATAACTGCAGATCAGAAGTGCTACACAGAGAACTGATAGTTGGATTAATAGCATGGTTCTATGCAGCCTTACGCCGAAAAAGTCGCACTGTAGTCAGTACAGCTTATTTCTAGATAAATGTGCATAGGATTATTCTAAGTATATTAAAGTTTTTGCTTTTAAGACAATATAAACATTATAACTTCAGTGCTTCTCAACCCAACTCAAGTATCTGCCTCTCTAACTCAAGTATCTGCCCCCTGTTTCTACCCTTAATATCCTGTTACCCTCTGCTAGTCAGGTAGTTAAGAAAAAAAGAAAGAAAAGGTTCAGAATCTTTTAAAAACCCTCAGAGTTAATGTAGGTTCAGAAGTCTTGCACTGTTTTACATCTACAAGCGTTGATTAATTTACTGTAAAAAAGAATCCCCCTAATCTCAAACATGAAGACAAGTGTTTATCTGTGATACTTGGGCTAGATGATGTTAATTGTAGAGGATGCAGATTCATGAAGATGTGCTGAACCAAAAAAGAAAGAAAGAGATGTTAAATACAAAGTAATTTTCTGTAGCCTGAATACCTTGCCTTGTTCATTAAATTTCTGAAAGTGACTTCAGAGGATCTGGAGTTATGTCAGATCATTCTGGAGAACTAAAATGTCATTTTCAATAATGGGTGAGTCTGTTGAGAACAAAGATTCAGTCTTGAATGCAGTAAATTTCAGGGAGATTGTATAGACATTTTTGAAAGGGAAATTTAAAAAGCGCAGAGTGAATTTAAAACATAAAAGTAGATGAGTGAGTGGGTTTATTTGAAAGAAGAAAAACAGGAAAAGTTAAGTCTTTAAAAAAAAACACTAAAAAGGTAAATAGTGAGGACATTTGGGGATGAAAGAGCAGTAGTCATACTGGGGAGTTGAAAAGCTGTGCTCTTTTCTTCCTCTGCACCTGCATCCCAATAGTAGCTTTGTGTCATTCCTTTTAGCATCACAGAGTAGAGGGGAAGAATGGCTGAAGGATGGCTAGTTTCACAGTGGTGGAGAAAGAAGTGGGATCTTGGCCTGCTCTTACCTCACAAGCATACGCAAGAGGAGGAAAAATGAGCAGGGCTTTTGTTGGAGCATGCTGGGCTTTATTGGCCATGGCTCAGTGAGTAGAGCTTTGCATGCAGAAGATCCCAGGTTCAGTCTCTGGCATCTCCAATTAAAAGGATCAAGCAGTGGATGACATGAAAGCCCTCAGCCTGAGATCCTGGAGTGGTTCTGTCCATCAGAATAGACAATACTGACTTTAGTAATCTAGTGGTCTAATTCAGTAAAGGCAGCTTCATGTGTTCAAAATGAGTGCTGCATGCAGAGCACCATGAAAACATACAGAAGGGGATGTGTGGGGGGAGCTGCTTGATTGCCTACACTCTGAGAATGGGAAACATCTTTGGGAGGTCCATGTAGTTGTTCTTCCCTCCCTTGCTGCCAGCTAAGGTGAGCTTTCCAAGTATTTGCTTTTGCTTTGGAAAAGGCTGTGTGCATTTGCACCCCCACTCAGAAGGGCCTCACTGTGTGGAGCTGTGCAGCTCCTCTTCTCCTGCTGTTCAACAGCAGCTGGACTCCACCTGCTGAATGTGTGTGTCATATCATGGAGCCAGAAACCTCAGTGCTGCTGATGTATTGAAACCACCAATCAACAAGAGACTGTTTGGCAGGCAGTTTGAAACAGAGGTTGTGTGAGTTGAAGTCTGTCAGTGGCTACTAGCCATAGTGATTGAGGGGGACTTGTGGAAGTTCCACATTGTGGAAGTTCCACATTCAGAGGCACTAAACCTCTGAATCTCACAGCCAGGAGGCAACATAAGCGGAAGGCCTTGGCCTCTGTGCCCTGTTGTTGGCTGTCCAGAGGAACTGGTTGGCCATTGTGTGAGACAGGATGCTGGACTAGATGGACCATTGGTCTGGTCCAGCAGGGCTCTTCTTACATTCTTAAGAGAAGGTAGGAACAGCAAACAATTGGGATAGACCCGATCACCTGGAGACAGGCCAGTTGATTGCTTGTGACATTCTGCCCTTGTTCCGGTTACAACCATTGGCTATAACTTGTAGACCAATTATATTGCATTCCAGGATGTAGTGAATTATGATGTCACCATTTGTCTGTAACGAGCACCACAACATTCCAGTGAATGGTTACTGTGTATTCTCCCCCCTGTTTCTACCCTTAATATCCTGTTTCATCTCAGTTGCCTTCCAGCACAGTGTATCTAAATTCTCCACAACTTTATCCTCATGGTAATCATGGCCTCAACTGTGTTGACTGGGCAGACCTCACACGGAGGTGGGGGTGCCAAATTCAAGGTCAGTCCTTCCAGTGCACTCCCCTCCCTCACCAAGGAACTTTTGTTCACTGCAGCAGTCTTGGGAGGTAGATGAGGCTGGGAGAGAACCTCCCAGGGAGCTCCATGGTTGAGTGGGGATTTTAATCTGGGCAAACTGTGGCAAAATCCAACACTGTCCACCACCACAGTCATTCTCAGCAAAATTCCCTCTCTTGTTCTGGAGCATCTGGGTCTGTCAGTTCCTAGGATCTGTCAGTTCCTGGGCTCCTATCAGGAATGTGTTTATCCTGTTGGTAAGCAACAGCCATCTCCTGGAGGTAAGGTGGGCGTAGCTTAGATGTGTGTACATCCTTACTGTGGCCCTGATGCCCTTTGCCTTGTCTTTTGCTGCCTTATTTTTCATAGTAGGGAGTGGCTGCTTCATATCCTATGGCTTTTAACATTTTTAAAAATAAACAGCATTGCTTTTGCAGTACTGATTTGTGTGGCACACTGTTACTTCCTCAGTTGTTTGAAGACTTGCAGATAATTTTTCTGTGTCAGCATGAGCAAAATGGTTGTTTCCCCTCCCCATTTAAAATAATAAGCTTTTTTTTTTTCAGGCTGGTCACTTTAAGGTTGTCATTTTTCACCAAATACTAAATATCAAGATCTGCCTTGTTCATTAAGTGAACAAAAAGGGTGAACTTTGCTGACCTCTGCAAATGTGCACTTCTGAACCAAATCTGCCAGTAGCTGAGAAAACTAAATGGGAACTTTTAATAAAATCCCTCTTTAATTTGACAGCCTGAGACATCTAGTGGTGTTTTCATTCATTTGTACAGTGTTTGCCATCCTTGCCTGAAGACTGGATACCGCTCATCTCTCTTGATAATGCAGAGCATGACAGTTGTATTAAATTTTAAAGAGGATATTTGTAAACAAAAATGAACACAAAGTTTTGGAGCAGAAGATCTAGATATGCCTATGCCTGCATTTATTTTGAAGAAGCAAAGAGCCGCATTTGTGTTAAAAATCCTTATAAACTGATAACTGATACTCATTTTTTCTGTGTGCCCATTGTTGTCAGGAAGGTTCTCTCTCTCCCCCCCCCCCTTCTTGGTGGACTTCTGTTCTTTCCGGGGGGGGGGGGACTAAAGACAGGATCGTGTGTGTAGCAGTACATTTCTTTTTGGCTAGCCTCAACAAATTGTTTTGTTATCACAACAGGTTTTAGGAGCCAAATGTGTGTGAGTTTGGGAAAATAAGCAGTCAACTTCCCTGCACTTGTACCACTGGAGTGTGTTTGTGTGTTTGAGTACTCTCCCAATCCTCCCCCATTCCTTCCTTCAAAAAGACAGCTTGATTGACAGGGAGAAGGCTAGCTTGTTCTCTCATTCCCTCATTTGCTAGATTTCCAGGTGGTGGAAGTTTAGTAGCACAGGGGAAGCTTTAACCAAGTGATTTCTCAATAGAACAGCTGTTGGGGTCTTCATAAGTGGAGGACAAGATCCTATCCTCTACTGTTGTTGTTGTTGTTGTTGTTGTTATTTTTCAACTTATACCCCGGCACTTTTAGCATGCCTTTCTTCAAGGGACACAAGGGTGAGACCATATACATTTTCTACTCAGGAAGAAGAATGTTTTTTAAAGAATTAACTTTGTGGAAGAGAATGGTTGAAGTAGGTGTGACAGAAACAAGCTAATAGGTTTCGGGTGATTACTTTGCATTGGCAATCCATGGAATGGCTAGTTCTGCTGTGCAGCATGACGGGCTTCCATGCGTACTGAGTGTGCGAATATCAATAGATTGATGTTTTGTGAGGTTCTCTCACAATTGGGTGCCATTTTTTAAAAAAATATAAAATAATGAAAATATTGAAAATGAAAGAAAAGTGACAGGGCTTAGCAGTATATTGTGGTCTTTGAAGAGGATGCCGTGTGTCTCTTCCAAATCATGAGAATTTACTAGCCTCAGCCATTTACAGTTTTGGGGGTTGCTACTCTGCTAATTAGTACTAACCTAGACAGCATGAGAGAATCGTTCTAGAATAGCTTTGCTTGACTTGACTTAATCTGATGTACCTTTTGTGTGAGAAATGGGGAATATACAACACTCTGTGTGACGTGTGTGAGATATCCAGAATTGAGGTACTTGTTCCTGAATAACCCAAAAAGAAGTTGTTAATAGTAATTTCTGTTCATGTGAATGCATCTTAATTTGCTGTACATAACTCTGCAAATGTACCCACTAAAGATAAGATTATTATTTTCAGTAATACAAAATGTGATCTGAAGTGTTTTGGTGATGCAAGCTGGGGTTATTATATATTTAGCTGGGGTTTTTGACTTGCATCATGTTAACTTGTAACCGTGATTACATTATGACTCAAATGGAAGCAAAAATGCCACAACTGATTGGGACTCTGAGCAAGCATGACAGTGGCAAAATTCTTTCAATGACTTCATAGGATGATACAGATGATCTGCCAAGTGGTTACTTGAATACACAGAGACATTACTACATAGTAAATTTTCATTTGTGTTCGCCCACAATTGGAGAGGTAAATTTGTGGGGGAAATGTCTGCCAGTGATTTGATACACACAACTTAAAACTATCTCTATTCTTGGAGGATTTGCCTGTGCTTTCTAGTTCCCGGTAGGGATCTTTGCTGCTTTTCCTCTTTTAGCTAGAATCCAGGGCTCCTGTAAGAGCCATTCCTGAGTGTCATGGGACCTTTACAAATTAGATGTTATACACTATTGAATGCTGTAGCTGGAGGGGAAGATCTGAAATGACCTCTCCTCCCAGTACCATATCCTATGCCATATCCAAACCTTTCCCAAGGATTCCTTAACCCTCAGGCATGGTGGATGTCGGGAGTAAGGCCAATGGAGTATCCAGTGGGGAGGGATCACACTCGAAAGAGCTATGTAATTGCTAATTTGCTTGCAGGTTTCCTCAGCCATCTGGCTGGTGACCACTAGAGAAAGAATGCTAGATTAAGATTTGTTCTAACTTGACACTTCTTACATCTGACTCAGCAATTCTTACATTTTTGTGTGTCTTATTTTTGACAGGAAAGCATGATACGCTATTGCAGGCAGTGTTCATGTCTCCTCTTAATGAGTTGTTCTCCGATTTCTCCAAGTTTCAAGAGATGATCGAAACAACTTTAGACATGGATAAGGTAACTTTTAAAAACATAATGATTGCCTGAAATGGCCTGTTTCTGTCAAGTATCTGGAGTGTAAGTCTCTATCATGTGCAGTTAATTTGTGTCTAACGTTTTCATGCTAAGAATTTACTGTTTAAGACTGTTCATAGTCACAAGTACTGAAAATCACCATAAGCGGTATAGAATAAAATCAAGCTATTTAGACAATTTCAAAACAGGCAACCACGGAAAATTCAAAATAAGAGCCAGTATGCTGCAGTATTTTGAGTGGTACTTGGCTATAGAAACTTGAGTTCAAATCCTTGTTCAGCCATGAGACAGATACACTCACTTGGGCCAGTGTGTACAACGTGTGCTCTGTGGAAGAAGGGTGGAATAAAAATGCAAAAGATCAAATAAGACATAGAATTTATTCATTTATCTAGTACCTTAAGCTAGATAAAATACAAATGGCTTGTATTCCTCTGTGGGAAGCAGTTGAAACTTCTAGGGCATGGTGAGTGGGTTTCAGAAGGCTTTCGTGCAAACCTCTGGGATGCAGTGGTGAAATTTCCTGGGGTGGGGGCCAGAATACCACCTTTTGGCCCAGAGCAAAAACCTGACGTTCTGACTGCTCCATAGTTGCATGTCCATAATGGTGTCAGGTGCCATCACAGGGAAGTCCACTTAGTACAAGTCAAGATGCAATTATGGCCCATGCAACTATCGGAGTTGTGCACCTCTGCTCTGTCCTTTGACATACATTGTGTCAAAGAACAATACAAAGTATTTAAATATATGTTCTGTAAAAAGTACTTTGAACATTCATGGGAAACCTGAACTTCCTTTAATGAAACCTAGGACAAGATTCTCTTATCTGTCTTGTGTTTTGTCATGCCTTTTCTCCATTCCTCTTTAGTGAATGGTTGCTGGAGGTAGTTGCTGAGAGCCATTCTTTTGTTCTCTGTTGAGGGGCCTGGGAATGTTTTCCCACATCAAGGTACAAATCCCAGGCTCATTGTAGGGAAAATAATCTGTTGATGCCTTTTCTTTCGATATTGCATGTTTATAAAGCACAGACCCCTGAACGGAACAGTAGGTAAGGAAACTGGACTGGAGACACCTGTTCCTTCCAACAGCAATTCCTAGACTGTGAGAATGTCCCTCATATCCCTCAATCCCAGGCTTCCCGCTTCACTTCAAGGGACAAGCTGTCAGGTGTACTTTTTGAGGGGTTAGAAATAAGAAAGTGGTTATAGTGTGGTGAAGCTGTGTGCGTGTAGGAGGGTAGTGGTATGCAAGTGGATGGAATATGGCAAAGCTGCACCACATGCTAAAAAAATACTGTGCTCATACATGTTGAAGTTGATGACAAAATTTTCCAATCTAGGTATACACATAGGGTTGTAAATATTAGTATTTATCTCTTCACTTGCGTTCATAATTTCCTTCCTTGCTTTTTAAGAGGAAAAGCAAACACCTTGAAATGAGAAACACCAGACTTTAATGTGTGATGCTTGTGAAGAGATTAATAAATTTCTTCTAGCCATGGCTCATCTATTCTTTACTGTAGGACATGACTGCTACTGTATCTACTAGCCCGCCCTTCCCATTTTCTCTCTCTCTCCCCCCCCCCCCTCCAGTCACTTTCCCACTTCGTGTAATTGTGTGTTTTTTAAGTGGGCATCCTTAGCGAAGCCTCGTAAAACATGCTGTGCCAGATTTTGTTAGCATTTGCAAATCCATAAAAGTTAATTAAAGCTGATGTTATAGAGGCAGCTGTGGGTCGTGGAACACACTGTCAACTTTCCACAGTGGAAAAAATCAGAATCTTGCACATGGAGGTTTTTACGGCCTCCTGTTTAGTGGTGTTAAACCTGCAAGAACCATTCTCTTTTTACTGAGAGTGTGGTAAATTACATGTTGTCATAGTAACCAAATATATTGGCTGCCTGTGTTGAGTAAACTTCCTGCTTCCTGAGGCTCATAGAGCCACAGATATGTTGCATTCTGTAATGCCTTTGTTTACTATTTACAAGGTGGGAGAATCATGAGGAATTGGGGAGGGAAGGAAATAAATTGTTGGGAAATTTCCCTGCCAGACCAAAATCTCAGGAGACTTGTCCCATGCTGGCCACATGGGTGCAAAGAATGTTGGTGGTGTCCTGGAATGACTTCAGGGCACGCACCCCATTTGGGAGAGGGTCAGCCAGTGCTTGGAGCTGATGCTGAGCTCCTCTTCCCAGGGCCGTAGCCAGCAGTGGGGCATACAGGGCGGTACTTCCTATCACATTTGCTGCACCCCACTCAAAATCTTTCCCCTTAATTCTGAATTTTGGTAGAGTAGCCACACTGTGCTGAAGCACACGTGACTAACCAGCCTCCCTGGCGCTGCATCCCCTCTGGATGCTCGGCCAGCCCCATCAGCTCTGCAAATGTGCCGCATGCTCTCTGCCTCTACCCCAGGTCTGCACTGCCCCGCCTGAGGCTCACCCTCCCACGCCACCCAGCCTCCCACTTCAGGGCCAGAGCCCTCAGATGCTGCCCTGTGAAGTGCCCAAGCTGTCCGTCCTCAAGTCGGGTCCCCATTGCCAGAAGCAGGCCAGTCAGCTGCTGGAGGAGGTGGAGGCTGGGCAGGCCATGGGGGACTGTGCGCTTGGAGGTGTCTTCTGACCCAGGGATAGCTGGGTTTAGGGTAAGGAACTTAAGTGGCTGAAAGGGAAGATCCGGGGGGAGGGAGACTGCAGATTAGCTCATTAAATTGTTCAATGACCGTGAATAAAACATAACTATCTATAATTAAATTTAGTCAGTGGTGTCCCCCAGCACCAGCCCACCTCAAAATCCTGGCTGTGGGGCTGCTTCTTCCCCATGCAGGATGGTTACAGATGAGATGACATCATGCATCACATTCTTCTGCATACAGAAGAACTCACATACATCGGGTGCCTGCCGCCTTGAAGACAGTCCACAATCTTTAATCAGTACAGAATACAGCAGCAAGAATGCTGTGGGCAGCATGTTAATTCCTGTCTTGAAAGATCTTCAGTGGCTGCCTGTTCACTTCTGGTTCCAATTCAACATGATGATCTTGACCTACAGAGCCCTAGGAGCTATGAATGGGGTACTTAAAATACTGGCTTCCCCCATATGATCTTACATGGAGACTGTGAATGTCGTCTTTGGCCTTTCTTCATGACCCCTGCCTTCTGAGATGGGATGTGTGACCATGAGGTACAGGGGCTGTGTCTGATGTCTTTGTGTGTGTAGTTTTTCTCCCTTAAATAGATAATTTTTAAAACATTTCACCTTGCTTTTAATTGTACGGTTTTGTTCTCCCTTCCTGTCTTCTGCCTTGATTCTTTTTAGTGTTTTAACTGGTTGCTATTTGTGCTTTGCTGTAGGTGTGTTATTGTTGCTGCTTATCTAGTTGGTCTGCTGGGTGGTGGTAGTTTACTTTTGGATTATGGTTTTATATGTGGTTGTGTTGCTGATTCTGTTCTTGTGAACCGTCTTGAGCATGTGTTTTGGAGAGATGGTCTATGAGCATATGTAATACATAATCAGCAGACTTTTGGATGTAAAGCCCTCTGAACAGAGTGTCACTCACTTCCAGTTGTGAGCTGTGACATTTAGTCCCTAGTCTAACAGGTGATTAAATGGGCAGTGTGTCCTGTGATTTTCAGGGGGGGGGGGCAAGCAGTAGCAGGGAGAGGAAGGGAGCCTTGACCTCACAGGCTGACAGTATGAGTTAATGTGGCCATGTAAAGCAAAAAATTTTGTGAGGATACATAGCAGCTGCCTCCCCCAGTCATGTGTGATTCTCAGGCAGGGGGATTTACAGTCTTCAGTTGCACCCTAGTTGTGTGTATGCAATTTGGTACGCCTCTAATACGCCTGGGTCTTGTAGATAAGCTTTCCATCCCAGTTTGGTATAGTGGTAAGGAGTGCGGACTCTCATCTGGGAGAACCGGGTTTGATTCCCCACTCCTCTACATGCAGCTGCTGGTGTGACCTTGGGTCAGTTACAGTTCTCTCCAAGCTGTTCTCTCAAGGGCAGTTCTCGAAAGAGCTCTCTCAGCCCGCCTACCTCACAGGGTGTCTGTTGTGGGGAGGGGAAGGGAAAGGAGATTGTAAGCTGCTCTGAGACTCCTTCGGGTAGTGAAGGGCGGGGTATAAATCCAATCTCTTCTTCTGGTGGGGGGGCTGATCTTGTGTCTGCCTTGGCAGCTACTTGCTCCTCCTTAGGAAGGCCTGCCTTGTACTTTTTAAAGCGTTCTTGGCTTATGCCATTTGCTTCAAAAAGAATGATGGTGTCAGATGGTCGTGTCCTCAAGCAAGCAAAATAGTTCTGTCTACAAATTGATAGCGTTGTGCATTCCTGCGGTTTCATCCCTCATTCCTTTCCTGCAGGCCTAGAGAATGCTTTTCTTTGCTGCTGTGCAGGTTAGGAACATTGTATTCTAGGTGTAGAAAGCATATAAATCCTGAAAAGGTTATAATAATTTATAATCTTCTCAGGCTTCAGAGTGAAGGAAAAGAACTGACGGTGCTTGTGGAATGTTTAATTAAATATAAGATTATTTCGTGTCGTCTGTGCTATTTCCCCCCAGAGTCTCAGGCAAATGTTAGGTTGGTCCCTTTTCCATCTCCCCTTCAATTTCTAAGCACTATGGCTTGTAAGAAACCCAATTCTCTTTGCTCTGACGCAGAACTTGTCAGCAAGGGAAGGACTAACTTGGATAAAACTAGCATAAGGGAAAGGAATCAGAGATGCTTTGGGTGGTGTTTCAGAACAAACTCTGTGACCTTCCGCAAAGTTTAGTGCCGCTCTTCCGAACTTGGGAGTCCCTTTAGTTAATACCTCCAAATGTGTTTAACTGAGTTACTGTATAAAAATGGAGGGACCAGGGATCAAGCTCCATTTAAAAATGAAAAGATGAAAGATGCTCAGTAATTCATACGCTCTGCTGAATAATACACTTCATGAATTTGTATCTTTAGCTACTTTTGAGGAACAATTTCAGATAGATGAGGAAGCCTGATTAATCAGTTTATGGAATTTGGAATTCACAACCACAGAATCTGATGAGGGCTTCTGGCTTAGATGGCTTCAGAAGGAGATTAGAAGTATTTATGGAACATCAGCCTATCAACAGCCACAATAGCTATAAGGAACATCGTTTTGGGCAGTGCGCTTCTAATGCCAGGGCCTGAAAGGTGAGAGAGCTTCTGTGCACTGCCTATGGATTTCCTAGGGGCATCTTGATTAGGAAACTAGGTGGACTTTCTGCCTATCTAGTAGGGGTTTTCTTACTCTTTTGGGGGGAATCTGGCATGTGTTCTGTGTTTCACTGGACTCTTCCAGCCATCTAGAAAGGACTAAAGTCTTTGTATTGCTATGTTTAGGTTTATTGCTGTGTTTAGATCACTGCCTCCTAGCCGGTTGCTAGTGGTTCAGCCCTCCAGGTCATATGAGCATAGTAATCACAACAAATCAAAATCAGCAGAGGATCCTCATGTTCCGGTTTTCTCAACAGCCCTTTTAACCCTTGGAAAGGTTATTCCTTTGAATTATGGGACCCACACGGACAAAAAGCTACACAGGTCTGAGGCCTGCAGTGAGGAGGGAAAGGGTGCAAAATCACCCCTCTTCTTTTAGTTGCATAGTGATGGCAGAAGAGGAGGCAGTTTCGGCCTTGTTCCCTCTTGAGTGCATGTCCCTGACCTGTCTGGTCGTCTTTACCCATATAAATCTTGCAATCCCAGAACTCCTTTGGAGGTCAAAAGGGACAGCTGGGGAGGATGGGAATGCAGACAAAACCCACATACATTGGGTGCCTTCTGCTGATGGTTGGACATGTCCTACAGGACTCTATTTATTTTATTTATTTATTAATTAAACTTATACCCTGCTCTCTCCACCCAAAGGCAGACTCAGAGCGGCTCACAACAGAGATTAAAATTACAATCAGTTTAAAATAAACGGTCAGACATTAAAACATACAGTACATTCTTTACATTCCCCATTGGCGGCATTTCAGTACTACCCACAGGTGGGTCCAAGCAGATGGATCCTATATATTTCCTATATAGCAGATTGGTAGGTGTAATTACGGACAAAACGGACTGGCAGATGGAACCGGGCCAGGGCTGAGATGTTTACCTTAGGCGGCCCCTACTTAAAAGCCTGGTGGAAGAGCTCCGTTTTACAGGCCCTGCGGAACTGCATCAAATCCCGCAGGGCCCTGATGTTCTCCGGGAGCTCGTTCCACCAGTGCGGGGCCGCCACTGAAAAAGCCCTGGCCCGTGTTGTTGCCAGCCGCGCCTCTTTCAGTCCGGGCTGGACCAGCCGATTTTGGGATCCCGACCGTAGTGCTCGCTGGGGAACATATGGAGAGAGACGGTCCTTCAGGTAAGCAGGTCCCAGGCCATATAGGGCTTTATAGGTAAGCACCAGCACTTTGAACCTTATCCGGTACGCTATTGGCAGCCAGTGCAGTGCCTTTAAGGCGGGCTGTATATGTTCCCACCTAGGGAGGCCCAACAACAGCCGCGCCGCAGCATTCTGCACTAGCTGCAGCTTCCGGATTTGGCATAAGGGCAGCCCCATGTAGAGGGCGTTACAGTAGTCCAACCTTGAGGTGACCAATGCGTGGATCACTGTCGCCAGTTCATTGCGTTCAAGGAAGGGGACCAACTGCTTGATCAGCCGCAGATGGTAGAAGGCTGACCTCGCAGTGGCTGCTACCTGGGCCTCCATCGCTAGCGTGGAGTCCAGAAGCACTCCCAAACTCCTGACCTCCGCCGATGGCACCAACGGCACCCCCCCAAAGGTCAGAAGAGGGATCCCCAACCCTGGACCGCTCCGACTCAGGCATAGGATCTCCGTCTTCGTCGGATTCAACTTCATTCGGCTCTGTCTGAACCATCCAGCCACAGCCGACAGTGCCAGATCCAGATCACCCGGACTCGAGGCGGACTGGCCACCCAATAACAGATAGAGCTGGGTATCATCTGCATATTGATGATGACCCAGCCCAAACCTCCGTGCAATCTGGGCAAGGGGGCGCATAAAGATGTTAAATAGCATAGGGGAAAGAACTGCTCCCTGCGGAACACCACACTTCAGTGGGTGTCTTTGGGAGAGTTGATCCCCTACTGCCACCCTTTGTCCCCGATCCTGGAGAAACGAGGAAAGCCACTGTAAGGCTAACCCCTGGATTCCAATATCGGCGAGGCGACAGCACAGTAGCCGGTGGTCGACCGTGTCGAACGCCGCCGACAGGTCCAACAACACCAGCACTGCAGTGCCACCTCGATCCAGATGCCTCCGGAGGTCATCCGTAAGGGCGACCAGCACCGTCTCCGTCCCATGGCCTGGCCGAAAACCGGACTGGAAAGGATCTAATATAGAGGTGTCTTCCAAAAAGCTCTGTAGCTGGTCAGCCACCACCTTCTCGATTAATTTGCCCAAATAGGGCAGGTTAGAGACCGGCCGGTAGTTGACTAACTCGGCCGGGTCTAAAGATGGTTTTTTAAGGAGCGGACGTACCACTGCCTCCTTCAGGGCACTAGGGAACCTCCCTTCTGCAAGGGACGTGTTGATGATTTCCCTAAGTGCCCCTCGCACCCCTTCATGGCTTGCTCTAATTAGCCATGATGGGCACGGATCGAGCTTACAGGTGGTTGGGCGGACCAGCGAGAGCAAATTGTCAACCTCGTCCAGACAGAGCGGATCAAAGTAATCCAAAATGTGACCAGAAGATGGGCTTGGGCCTCAAGTTCTGCCACTGTATCAACTGTGGCGGGTAGGTCTTGGCGGAGCAACAAGACTTTATCTGCGAAATAGTTCCCAAAAGCCTCACAGCCAATATCCAATTCTCTATCGTTTGGTCTGCTCACTGGCAGAGTCGTCAATGACCGAATTGTCCTAAATAATTGGGCTGGGCGGGAACTAGCAGATGCTATCTCAGCTGCATAGAAAACTTTTTTTGCAGCTTTAACTGCATTTGGACTGCATTTGGACTGCATTTGGTTTGCCTGGGCGGTTTCAGCCCTCCGGGACGGCTTGGCTGAGTGGGCCGCCTGGCTCATTGATCTGGGGGCTCAGCTGGCGTCCGGGTGCTTTGGCCGGCTCTGCGGGGCGTAAGCCGCACGGCCGCATCTTCGGGAGCTGCCATGCTGTGCGTTAGTGGGCCGGGGCCTGGGGCCTGTTACGAGGGCGCCTGGGGTGCCGGAGGGGCCAGGGGGTTCCCCCCCAGGTTGGAGCCGGGCAGCTGGGACACTGGTGGATCCTTTGCGGGCCGTTGGGGCCTCTTCGGGGGAGTCCGGACGCCCTCGGGAAGCATCGGGCCTCTTCGGGAGACTCCGGACGTCCTCGGAAGACATCGGACGCCGTCAGGTGCTGCCGGCTGTTGGCGGACACGCCCGAGTAGTATCAGAGGTTGGTCTGTGCCGCCGGGGGAGAGCCTGGGTGTGTCGGGCAGCCCTGTGAGCTGGCGGCTCCTCTCCGGATTTTCTCTGGCCCCTTGAACTTTTTTGGATTCTGGGAGGATTGGGAGCTAGCGTGTATCATCGGGGGAAGCCTGGAGACGCGAGACGTTGGTGGGGACTGTGAAGGCCTGTGTGGTCACCTGCTGTGGGCTGGGTGAAGCCCCAGTCCCGGGCCTCCACGGACCGCTACAAACCCTCGAACTCTGGGACCCTTTGTTACTCAAGATTCCGACCTGCTTGAGACAGGTATAGTTGCCTGTGACCGAGAGATGGAGGAAACATCAGAGCCTTTTGCCGTGAGAAGACACCTTTGCCCCTATGGGGGTTGCTGCAAGGAGCAGGGAGTACAGTTATGGATGGGGGCTGCCCCTTGGTTGTGCTCTCCCTTTCTCCTTAACTATTAGCACTGGTGGTTAGATAAGAGTTAGTTAGAGTAGTGGCCCTAGAAATTTATTATTAATTTGTTCCTACCCCTTAGTTGTTGTAGTTAGTTAGTATTAGGGAGGGGGGGGATTGGGTGGGAAACTGTTGCTGTGCTGTATAGCTGTTGGGCGGTATAGCTGTTGCTGTGCTGATGGGGCGCTGTTAATTATACAGGACCCGAATTGGTGTGGTACTAATTAGCAGTATTGGTTGCGCAAGAAGGGAGGGACCAGGTTGGTTGTTCCATCGTTGCTGTGAGGGTGCCCTGCGATGGCCGAGACTTGTTTGGCAAAGGCCGCCAAGGGGCGCTTGAACAGCTTAGGGATCCCGGTGCTCCTGGGGAGGGGGAGGTATGGCGGTGGGACCAGATGGAAAGAGGGAAGGAGACGGAGACACGGACGTGCTCGGTCTCCTTCCAATCTGTGTCCCATCCTAAAGGTAGCAGGTTGTGGGGCAAGGAGACAAAACCCCACTCCGACATTGGTGATGTGTAACGCCAGGTCTATAAATAATAAGACCAAAACCCTCTGCGACTTCCTGTCGGAGCAGGATGTAGACCTGGCGTGCGTGACCGAGACCTGGGTGCGTGAAGGAGAGACAGTCTCGCTCTCTCAAATGGCACCACCTGGGTACTCGGTCCTCCACCAATCTCGGACTCAGGGGCGGGGGGGAGGTGTGGCGGTGTTCATCCGGGAGGGTTACATCTTCAGGGCGCTACCATCGCGGAATCTTGCAGGCATGGAGTGTGTCGGCTTTGTTTGGGAGGCCGGGGAGAGTTTGGCTGTTTGGTTGGTGTACCGTCCACCCAACGCACCGGCAAACAGCCTGCCATCCCTGCTGGAGGCCGTATCAGGCTGGGCGCTTGAGCACCCTCGGCTGATAGTCCTGGGTGATTTCAACGTCCACGCCGATGACGCGACCTCCATGCAGGCAATGGATCTGGTGTCGTCCATGGCGGCGCTGGGACTCTCCCAGTTTGTTACGACCCCTACTCACAGAGCCGGTCACACGCTTGACTTGATTTTCGCGGTGGGGGTAACGGTGGACCGGATTACAGCTACGGCTGTACCATGGTCGGACCACCAAACCCTGAAGGCCCGGGTGAACCTGCCTCTCCAACCCTGTTTGGGTGGCTAGTGAATCATAGCATTCTGGTTTCTCATTTGCTTCTGGTGCACTTTCAGAATCTCACACATTTCAGGTTCAGGGCTTCCCAGTGCCATTTCAGAAGTTGTGCTGCAGTATGACCACCTGTCAGTCTTAAGTCATCCTTCTGCTTCTCTTAGCCTTTTTGCCACTAGATCTGGCGTGGCCTATAGACACTGTTTATCTGAGGAGAGCAATAATTCCTTCCTGGAAGGGAACCTGTCTCACCTGTTGCTCATATGATCTTGTACAGTCCTCTGGTAAAGTGAAGTGGACTGATAAACCTTTTAACTGGCTGGTGCCTGTTCTGTATTTCATTTGGAGAGCTTCAAGGCTGTTTGGGGAATGTGCAAGATGACTACTGTTATCCCATTCTCTTGTCTGCTAGTGTGTCCCTGATGAGTAAACATGAGAACAAAACTGACTAAGTGGCCACAGTGGCAGCTGCATCTTTTTGCAAATATTCTTCCTTCTGGAAGGGAACCCCCAGGAGGGCACCCATCTAGTTTTTAAACTGTTTTGGCATGTTAGTTAAAAAGAACATGAACGTGGTTTCCATGAAGGAGCTTCACACTTGTTATTACTCAGGATTAACATTTAGAACCAACTTCCCTCTGAGCAGATAAGGAGTGTGTGAGGCTGCCTGTCACCGCTTTTACCTTCCACCAGCTGAGGCTGCTTTGTCAGGTGGACGTTGGCTTCTGCCTTCCATAACAGGCTATTTTAAGAATCAAATGTGCCTCTTCCAAAAAATGCTAAGGGTTTTATTGTCTTGATATCTGCACCCCCCCCCCCCCCCCCGGGAAGTCATGTACTTGAATTGCAGCCTTGGAGTTGAAGTGAATAAGACTAGACCACAGTGCGTATTGTTAGTTTTTTCAGATGGAGAGGAATGACTAGTAGTATATGTCAGTGAGTGGAAATGATGCATTTCTTTCATTTTCTTTTAGTCATCTAAACTTGATACCTAGATATCAATTGTACCTAGCACAGACATGATTATTGCTGAAATACAAACCACAGTAAGCTGTTTTGAGCCCATGAAAGAGAGAGCAGGATATAAATACAATAACTGAATAAATGTCTTATTTATGTGTAGTGAGTAGGATCAGGATCTTGAATGAAGCATGCTTTTGAGAAGGCTCCATTAAATCAGGGACTAGGAATCGGTTACCTGTATACCAGCTTTATCTCACAGGTTTTCAGTAGGATTCTCCACTTTAGCTCTCCTGGTTGGTTTGTCTTATTTCTTGTGTACTTTTTTTGTAAAAAAATTAATGCTTCCCATGTTATTAGATGACATCTTTTTACACAGTGAGCAGAGCTTGCCATGGTACAAAATTTATTTATTTATTTATTTAGTACATTTTTATCCTGCCTTCCCTCCAAGGTGCTCAGGGTGGCTCCCTTTCCTCCATTTTACCCTCACAATAATCCACTGAGGTAGGTTCGGCTGAGAGTGTGTAGCTGGTCCAAGACCACCCAGGAAGCTTTATGACAGAATGGGGATTTGAACTTGGTCTTCCAGATCCTGGTCAGACACTCTTAACCACTGGATCATGCTGGCTTTTCCGTCATCTCAGACCAAAGGCCTACCTAGTTCAACGTCTCATTTGTCACAGTAGCAGAATGTTCCCATCTTTACTGTCTCTGAACTTCCTTGTTCAGGGGAAATATATCTCTGACTACCATATTCTCAGGAGAAATAAAACGCAAAGGCTACTTCCTTCACATCCTACTTCAGGGTTTCCTAGCTGAACCCTTGGTCTGATCTAGCTGGGCTCTCCAGTTCATCGTTTTTCTTTTGGATGAGTAAGGGTGCCAGTTTGTGAGCCTCTAACAGACTGTGGATGACAGCTGGGATCAAAAGCCACTAAACTATTGAGAAGGTGAGGGTCAGGTTTGAGAGGCACTGAAGTCATAGCTGTAAAGACTCTAGCCTCATTCTGCTCTCTGCTGCACTGTGCAGAGCAAACCAAGGCTGGGAGATTGGCCACACAGCCGTGATGCCATGCCTGGGCCTAAACTGAAAGTGTTTACTCCTAGCAGATTCAGTGGTGACCAGTCATTACATTAGCTGTGCTGGCAGACAAAGAAAAGCCTCTGGTACTGAAGATCTAGTGGTTCAGTTGAGTAACAGCTGGTTGCTGGAGTAGAGTGTGCTAGTGCTGACAGTGGGCCTGCAGCTGGGTCTCCACCAACTTAAGGCAGCAAGGCATGTCACTTTATCTTGACTACTGGTGTCATGCTGTGAAAGAGTGTGGTGTCCGCTCCTGAGAACTAGACTGACTTTTCCAGTATCTGACTGCAGGTGTATTTGTAAGAGTTCCTTCTGGCAAAACAGAATGAACATGCAGAATATGTGCAGCCATTGTTTTGTTATGTCCTCAGTGTAATGGGATATGGCATAGGACGGACTCTTACAACCTTGACTAGTTCACTGGGGGAGAGAGGTGCTGGTGTAGTTCTCTCCCAGATATTCTGGTTTCTAATCTACAGGAAGACTTTGTGAGGACCATTCAAAAATGTCCTCATCAATCAATCAAAAGGAAGTACTTCTTGAGACTTCCGGAAGAGACGCACTTAATGGCGGACGCATCTCTCCGCTTCTGCGGGAGATATGATCTGCTCTCGGCGGGGTGGAAGGGGTTTCGGACTGGCTCCGAACCCCCAGAGACCCTAGCGAAGAGGCTCTGCCTGGGGTGACTCGAAAGGGAGCCTCTCCCTGTGGTGGCGACCGTGGGATTGAGGCACCCTTTCTCACCCCCGTAGGTTCCCCCTGTCGTAGAAGCCTCCGGGCTATGCAAGCGTAACCGTGAAGCAGCAGAGAATACCAATCGGAAAAGCAATGAATCTTCCTGATACGCAATGGGGAAATCGTGAGTCTCAAGCAGAAACTGCAAATTAAAGCGGCTGGGATAGGGCGGGTGGATCGTCTTCCCCCCCCCTTAATGGAGCTTACGCTACGAGACTTTTCCACGGCGTTGCTGCAGTCCGGGAAGCTGTTTTGAAGTGCTGGAGGGCTGGATCGCATGCGCGAAGAAATGATCTTTTAAACGACATTAGTGTGGTAAAGCAAATCTCTTCTTCGAATCTTCTTATCTAACTATAAATAAAAGTGAAACAGCAACAATGACGGGGAGACAAAGACCCTCCCCTAAGCCAGGAAGCAGAGTTCCGAGTTCAAAGGGCGATACCACAGAGATGAGCTCAATGCTTTCAGCGATGCTGCGACCCCTGGTGGATCAGATGACTACTCTCAATGCTAAGATGGATTCAATGCAGAAAGAAATGAAAGAGTCAGGAAAACAAACTGAGAAGCTGCAACAGGATCTCTTGGAAGTAAAAGCAACAACAAGTAAGCATGACTCAAGACTTCAAAAAATCGAAAAAGAAAAGGCCTTTCAGAGTGACAACGTTTTAAAACTTCAGATGGAAAGATCAAATTTTTTCCTGAGACTTCAGAATGTTCCTGAGAAAAAAGGGGAGGATCTTAAAAAACTGTTGAGCGAAGCCCTAGCACCAGTGGCAGGTATGGAAGCGGAACAAATATTAAGCGACATGGATTTGGTCTACAGGACCTATCCAGAATTTGTAAAGAAGAAAAACCTGCCAGGTGAGATCATGATAAGATTCTCCAAAAGATCAACAAGGGATGTGGTGTTAAAAGCCAGAAATAGAACAACGCTGAAGATCCAGGAAGAGGAAATTAAGGTTCTAAAAGACATTACATTCGAAATAAGGAAAAGAAGAAAAGCCTACAGAAGTTTGACTACATGGCTACAGTCTGAATCAATTATCTACCGTTGGAATATTCCAGAGGGACTGTCTTTCAGCTATAAAAACAAGAATTATAAGATTGACTCTGTTGAACAAGCAAAGATATTTTTGGAAAAATGCAAGAAAAAGAATACGGAGAGAGGATCAGATGACTCACTAGAAGCGCAGGAAAGTATGTACGGCTTTGATAGCTCAGAAAGTGAAGATGATGTATCAGACTCGGAAAAGGGAGCTCCTGCTCCCAAGTCTAGCAAAGAGACTAAAAAGACAAGAAGAGAAATGAAGAAGAAATAATGTTATAATTGTTTGTTTAAAGCTGGTGCACTATGTCAAATTGTAAATGGAGTAATAAGCGATTTCTTCGTTGTTGTATGTGCCGGTCAGTCAGTTTTGTTACTTACAAAAGCAGCAACACAATATTAATTAGTTAAACCAAGAAAGTATATTGTTTTTCAGTTTAACAAAGTAGTTAATTTGATTATTGCAAACAGTATTCTCTGTATAGGGTAATGTAGCTTAGTTATTAGCGTTTGTAGATGTAGAAATAGTTGGAAAAATCAATAAAAACTTTTTTTTAAAAAAAGGAAGTACTTCTTCACCCAAAGAGTGATTAACACATGGAATTCACTGCCACAGGAGGTGGTGGTGGCTACAAGCATGGGCTGCTTTAAGAGGGAATTAAATAAACATATGGAGCAGAGGTCCATCAGTGGCTATTAGCCACAAAGTATAGATAGGAGCTCTCGGTCTGGGGCAAGTGATGCTTTGTATTCTTGGTGCTTGACGGGGGGGGGGGGGGCAACAGTGGGAGGACTTCTAGTGTCCTGCCCCCACTGCTGGACCTTCTGAGGAGTGTTTTTGGCCACTGTGTGACAGAGTGTTGGACTGGATGGGCCACTGGCCTGATCCAACATTGGCTTCTCTTATGTTCTTATGTTAATCACCAGCCTGGTGATACAGACCCAGAAAGTATTACCCTTTGACTTTTACTAGGCCAATCGATCATTTTTAAGGCCTCAGACTGGAACATTTTGTGCACGTTAGCAAATCTGTCACAAATATTTGTTCACTCCGATTTAATGAATTAATCTGCTGGATCTTCTTCGTGGTCTCTGTGCATCACACCTCTGGGATAAAGTGCGCCTGCGCCGATCCCGATCGGTAATCTTCAAAGCCTAACGGATTTTCGCGCCAGCTCCCCGGTCACGTGCACGTCCCACTGCGCATGACCCGGGGAGAGGCACGAGGATCCCACCAGTTCTCTTCTGACCGCCGCGTCGTGAGGACCCCCTCTCCGCTCCGGTCGGTAGTTAACTTTCGTTTCTTCTTTTTCCAACTTTGGAAAGGCCTTTCGGACTGATTTTCTTGGCTTTACTTGACCTACGGACTGTTTTTCCTGGACTCTCTTTTGGATTCTCCTCCTTCTACTCCCCGCCCGGCCTATGGCCCAGCGGTGGGGTTTCTTTAAACACTGCCTTAAGTGTGGGAGTAAAATCCCCCCCCCCAGACAAGCACTCCCTCTGCTTGCTGTGCCTAGGCGAGTCGCATCGTGTCGACTCCTGTTCGAGTTGCGCCGCGTTCTCCAAACAAACTCGTAAGAACCGGGCGGCCCGACTCAGAGTGGCTCTCTTGGAGGCAGCGTTGTCACCGAAGATGTCCGCAGCCGACGCCTTGGCAACATCCCCATCGGTACCGACGGGCCCGACGTCGCCACCGATGCGAAGCCCTTCCGGCACCGAGAAGTCGGCACCGAAAAGACCCCTCTCACTGCCACGAACTCCCGCTAAGAAGCGTAAGGAGGGCAAAGAGGGTAAGGGCAAGCTGAAGCACAAAACCTCGAGTGCTTCGTCGACGCATCCCGCGTCTGACATGACCCAGCACGGGTCTCCACAGCTTGACCCTCCAGGGCGCGAGCGACCCCGGGGCAGCCCCGTCTCCCCGATGCCGCGACCCATCCAGCTCACAGATTCGGAACCCGACATCGAGCTGACGCAGATCCCTCACAGCAGTCCCGAGACAGGGCCCGACCCGATGCCGGCACCGAGAGGCGAGCGAGACTGGCGCCTCCCCCCATCTTCGGTGCCGTGGGACGTCTGTCAATGGCGATACCTGTATGGTTCCTCCTACCCGCCACCTCCACAATGGTACCCAGCGGAGTGGGATCGCCAATCGACATCGTCAAGAGTCTCCCGATGCCGAGATCCCCCGGCCCCGCCTCCGACTCCGATACCGAAACCGATACCGAAACTAACGATGCCGATACCCACCTCACCCGATATCGACCTCCCTCCTTATCAGCCAGATCCGTCGACCCCTATGTCTCCCTCCGAACATTCCGATCATTCGATGCCCGAATCTCCCGAATCATCCGATGACGAATCTCCCATCCAACCGTCACCATCCCCTGATGTGGCTGAAAATTTACCAATCTCCCCCTCCGAGGACGTGAAATCCTATGGAGAACTTATCAAACGAATGGCACATTCCTTGGCGCTTGCCACGGTCCAACCAACTCCTACCGCTACCGATGCCATCTTCGACATCGTACAGATGGACACATCCACCGCGGTAGCGTTGCCACTAATTTCGGTGCTCTTGAGCACTGCCAAAGAATCCTGGGGCCACCCCTCCTCAACCCCAATTTCCAACAAGAGGTTAGACCACATGTATAGGCTCCAAGAGCCAGGGGCAGAATTCCTATTCATCCACCCCAAGCCCAACTCAGTCGTCGTGACCCCCTCGGCTAGGGGACGTAGCGGACATTCCTCCCCCTTGGACAAGGAGGGACGGAAACTAGATTCTTTCGGAAGACGATTTTATTCAGCCGGTGCATTGGGCATAAAAACGGCAAACTACACAGCCTGCATGAGCAGGTACCAGTACTCCCTATGGGAACAGATGACACCACTTCTGGCTCAGCTTCCTGAGGATAAGCAACGCCTTGCTAGGAAGATCCAGAGGGAAGGCATGGTGCTAGCAAAGCATCAGCTTAACGCATCCAAGCATGCTGCGGACGTCACGTCCAAGACACTCACTTCAGCAGTCGCCCTTCGTCGCCACGCCTGGCTGAGGTCGACTTCGCTTCCACAAGACACTAAGTCCTTAGTGGAAGATCTCCCTTTCGAGGGTGAAGGACTGTTCAGCTCCACGATTCCCGTCCGTTTCCGCTTCCAAGACTAAACCACCCAAGCCGAACAAGCAGAGTCTTTGACTCTCCCATTCGCTCCGATATTCCCACCCGTCTATCCCCCTTCCTACTAGCATGGCAATGTATCACGACAGACAAATGGGCACTGTCGGTCGTAGCAGAAGGCTACAGAATAGAATTTTTCCAGATTCCACAAGAATCGTACTTCGTAACCACCCCTCCCTCCGACACCCTATCGTCGGAAGTCGAAGCCCTCCTCTCAAAAGATGCCATAGAACAGGTACCAACAAACCACCTTCAGCGGGGGTTCTACTCCCACTACTTCACGGTCCCAAAAAAGGATGGCGGACTTCGTCCCATATTAGATCTGCGGAACCTCAATGCGTTCATCACCTACAAGAAATTCCGTATGACCACTCTACAGACCATCCTACCGCTACTAGAAGCCAACGCGTGGATGGTGACGCTGGACTTAAAGGACGCATACTTTCATGTGACGATCCACCCGTCACACAGACAGTACCTACGCTTTGCGATCGGTCCGCGTCACTTCCAGTACAAGGCCCTACCCTTCGGCCTCTCTACAGCTCCTCGTGTCTTCACGAAGCTTATGGCAGTAGTAGCGGCACATCTGAGACTCCAAGGTGTCCACCTTTACCCCTACCTGGACGACTGGCTTCTAGTCGCCCCCTCTACGACGGAACTACAGAACCACATCTCTACTACCCTTCGTACCCTAGAATCACTAGGGCTGACTATAAACCTCAAAAAGTCCATGCTTATCCCTTCCAGACGGGTTCAGTTTATCGGAGCTATCCTGGACTCCTTGCAATGCAGAGCATTCCTACCCCCCAACAGAGCAGCGGATATAGTCTCCCTTCTCCAGGCTATCCAAGAGACCAAGGAGGCTACAGCCAAACAAATCCTTCGCCTGCTAGGCCTGATGGCCGCGACAACAGCAGTAATTCCCTTCGCCAAATTGCGAATGAGACCACTGCAGCTTTGGTTCTTGAGGTGTTTCCGCCCCAAATTCCACTCCCTCTCCAAAATTTTCCAGATATCTACCCAGGTCCTGGAGACCCTGAATTGGTGGCTTGTGCCCCAGAATTTACACTCAGGTGCACCTTTCCGGCTTCCACCCCCCTCAGCGACCGTCACCACGGACGCATCCCTATGGGGCTGGGGAGCTCACCTGGAAGGTGTAGGTGTGGGAGACAGGTGGCACCTGTCAGAATCTGCTAATTCAGACATTATATTAATCATGCCTGTACCTTATGAGTAGCTCTATGTCTTTCTTTGTGCTTGTAACTGTTATGTATTACTGCTTGTCCAGACCGGGAGATTATAGTCAGTAAAGCGGGAGGGTGACACCAGTAAAGTATGTGAACAAGGAGGCCTCTCACATCCCTGCCTCCGCATTCCAGCTGCCCCGGCTGAGACTTCAAGGGAGGATACCTCTCATCTCTTATCACATGCAAAAGCCTTGAGGCCATTGATTGTTATGTGAACTGGTAACATCTGAGGGGTCTGGTTTGGGAAAGGAAATTTACAGCTTGACACCTCACTCTTTTCCTGTGAGAACCAAACGACCAGAACACCTCTTTGCCCGCCAATTTTCCCTTAAGGTGATTGGCTACCTATGGGTAATTCAAACTCCTTGGAATGGTATAATAGACCTGCTTGTATTATCTGTCTCATCTCTGACAATAATCCGAGACACTGTACTAATGTAGAGATTGGAAATAAAGAACTGTGGTTAACCAACCAAGATCTGATCCTTGACTACTTTGAGCAGAACTCTCACAGCACCCCTCTGTGGCACACAACCATATCAATTTCTTAGAGCTGCTGGCAGTTCTCTACGCAGTGAGATCTTTCCGCCAATCCCTAACGGGGAAAATGGTGACTGTCCTTACAGACAACACCACCACTATGTTTTACATCAACCGCCAGGGCGGGACGGTCTCCCGTGGACTTTGCCGGTTAGCGATAGAGCTGTGGAACGAGTGCCAGGCACTAGATATTCACCTGGTGACGACTCATCTCCCAGGACTACTCAACGTCCAAGCGGACTTCCTAAGCAGAGGAGGAGCATCCCTACATGAGTGGGAGCTGAACCCCCTCTACCTGACTCCGATCTTCGACCATTGGGGACATCCATCCGTGGATGTATTCGCCTCTCGGGAGAACAAGAAGTGCCATCTATTCTGTTCCAGAGCAGGAACGGACCCGACCTCTCTCGGAGACGGTCTCCTCTTCCGGTGGACAGGGAAACGGTTGTACCTATTTCCCCCAATCCCTCTCATACCGAGAGTAGTCCACAAACTATTGACAGAGCGACCGTGGGCAATTCTAGTTACCCCATGGTGGCCGAGACAACCCTGGTTCCCCATGCTCCTCAGCCTCTCACAAGGGACGTATCTCCATCTCCCGACGGACCCGGACCTCCTCGGGATGCGCGGGGGCCGAGTACTGCACCACGATGTGCCCAGGCTGAAATTGACAGTGTGGCTGATCCAAACTTAGGGTTAGAATCACGCATTGCTCAAGTTCTACTGAACTCACGCAAACTCTCCACTCGACGTTCATATGAGTCAAAATGGACTAAATTTTTAACTTTCCTGGCGTCTGTGGGACGACCCTCAGTCCCCGCCGGACTTAAAGATGTTTTTGGTTTCCTCCTGTCATGTAAGGACAGGGGACTGTGTCACTCATCTATCCGAGTCTACTTGTCAGCCATCTCAGTCAATCATCCTAAGATTGATGGCTATTCGGTGTTTTCCCACCCAACAACGAAACAATTCCTCAAGGGAATGAATCGCCTCTATCCCCCAGTGCGGACACCAGTCCCGGCATGGGACTTGCCCCTGGTTCTCACTAAGATGATGGGAAAACCCTTCCTACCCATGGCCTCATGCAGTCTTCAGCTTTTGTCATGGAAGGTTGCATTTTTAGTGGCCATCACGTCTACTCGACGCGTGAGTGAGCTCTCGGCGTTCCGTTGCGACCCACCATACCTCACGTTTCATCATAATGCCGTCACTTTGGCTCCAGATGTCGCTTTCCTGCCTAAGATAGTCTCGGACTTCCATATAGGGGCGGATATCACCTTGCCGGTATTTTTTCCTGATCCCCAGGACCCAACGCAATGTAGTCTACACACTTTAGATGTCAAGAGAGCCCTGTCTTTCTACTTGCACCAGACAAAATCCTTTCGCAAGTCTCCAGCTCTCTTCATTTCTTATGCCTTGCCCAGGCAGGGACAGAAACTGTCGTCTCAAAGACTCTCGAAGTGGATAGTTGAGACGATAAAACTCGCCTATCTTCTGGCCAAAAGGCCACTGCCGGCGTCCCTCCGGGCACACTCCACTCGAGCAGTGGCTACTTCCACAGCATTCCTCAAGGGCATTCCCCTGGGAGACATCTGCAATGCTGCAACGTGGGCGTCCCCTCACACGTTTGTGAAGCATTACGCCCTAGATGTCCGCGTCCATCAGCATACTATGGTGGGCCGTGCAGTCCTGCAAGCAGCTCAGATGTGAGACCTCCAGCACCCACCTCCAGGTATGTGGTGTTTATTGCTCGCTATTCTCCCAGAGGTGTGATGCACAGAGACCACGAAGAAGATATACAGGTTGCTTACCTGTAATTGGAGATCTTCGAGTGGTCATCTGTGCATTCACACCACCCGCCCTCCTTCCCCTCTGCTTTCGGTCTCCCTCACTTTTTCCTTGGGGGCTGTTAGCAGCGGTCAGAAGGAACTGGCGGGATCCTCGTGCCTCTCCCTGGGTCATGCGCAGTGGGACGTGCACGTGACCGGGGAGCTGGCGCGAAAATCCGTTAGGCTTTGAAGATTACCGATCGGGATCGGCGCAGGCGCACTTTATCCCAGAGGTGTGAATGCACAGATGACCACTCGAAGATCTCCAATTACAGGTAAGCAACCTGTATATTTAATACTCAATGTATATAGTTCCAGGTGCTGGTAAAGCTGAGTTGATTGTGACTAATTTTAAATGTTTAATTTTTGCAAGATAAAGATGATCATGCAATCTTGAAGGCTGCTTTAGTGTATGTTTCTCTGCCTTGTCTCCTAGGTGGACATCCATGAATATCTTGTGAAACCTTCCTTTGATCCCAATCTGTCTGAATTGAGAGAGAAGATGAATGAGCTAGAGGAAAGAATGCAGGAGGTACTGAAGACAGCAGCCAGGGAGCTAAGTATGTTTGGACAGAGGTGTTTTGTTTTTTTTAAACTGTAGAGGAACGTTGGCTTTTCTTGTTGTTTTATTCCATGTTCACAGTTTTTTCCATAGCTTAAAATAATATTGCAGTTTTTAAATCAGTCTTCAGGAGCCTATAAGCTTCCCCAGTGAGAAGATGAATAATGACTTATCTGAGAGCAAGCTTATTCACCTCTGCTGATCTTCTCCTGAAATGCATAACTGCAGGAGAATGTTGATATGTGCTAGGGTCCACTCTTGGTTCATGAGCATAGGCCAAAAGACCTGCCTGAACACACTATCAATCCTAAAATATTTCTCAAGATCCAGGGATTCTTTGGCAGACAAGTTGATATGGAAAAGGTTCACTGAAGATCTGAATGTTTGAAAATATTGCATTACTATAAATATGCATATAAAATGGTTTTGTTAGCTTGTCTTGTCTCTCCCCCCACACATGGGAAGTGGTGGCCCATGATCCATTTTATGTGCCCACTAGCAGTCTGATAAACTCCTGTTGAGATGCGGTCAAAACTGACCATGATACTGGGGGGGGGGGGGGGTCATTTCAAAAAGTTATAAAAAAGGGGAGAGATGTTCCACGATTTTATTTTACTGAAACAACCAACAGTCTTGTGCACTTTAAAGAATAATGTATTTCTTGTTGAGTTAGAGTTAGTTGCCCTGAGCCTGCTTTGGCGGGAAGGGCGGGGTATAAATTGAACAAATAAATAAATAATAAATTTATCACCAGGTTTAATCCCTGACCTGGATAGCCCAGGCTAGCCTGATCTCATCAGATCTTGGAAGCTAAGCAGGGTCAACCCTGGCTAGTATTTGGATGGGTGACCTCCAAGGAATACTAGGGGCATGATGAGAGGCAGGCAGTGGCAAACCACCTGAAACGTCTCTTGCGTTAAAAACTGGCTCGCCACCTAGTGGTGCATAACTCTAAGAAGAGCTTGAACTTGTAGCTGCCAGACAATTGTAGGATCTCCTGGCTATACTATACACACTGCCATACACTAAATATTAATTATTATCTTCAGGTTTCATTCTGTGCATTTATGGCTTAATCAAGACCAGGAAGTTCTTTTCCAGTACAGGTCTTAAATCAGAACATCATAATTGGGATGCTTGTATAATCCCAATTACTGCTTTTATGAATGGTCTTTCTTTTGTCTGCACAGCCGAACATTGCTTAGAAATGTCAGACTCCTGTATTTCATGGTGTTTTGATCTCACTGTTTACTCCCCCCATGTTCATTCATATTGAGGTAAGCATCTATTTGCCAATTTAGGACAACATTTCATACATCAGATTAAATGTTTTAGTTTGTGAAAGCTTATACCATGACACATCTAGTAGTCTTTAAGGTGTCACAAGACTCTTAGGTACGTTTCAGATGTAACTGCAAACTATGATTTGCTGCTAAGTAGCAAGCTTGGCAGTTCCTCTGGGTCATGTGTTCCTTCTTCCATTGGTTATTTCCAGGTTTATGGAAAATCATAGTTTGCTATGATATTCAAAACAGTGTATTGTAATTATGTGTGCCTTGCAAAGCAAGGTTCCAAACAGTGCTTGGCTTTCGGTTTTGGAATCCTGATTCACAGGGCAAGTGCAAATCATAGTTTACTGGGCTTGGATGTAAAGACAAACTGTGGCTTGCTGCAAACCTGTAAGTAAGTCAGCAGTTGTGAGATGGGGTGTAGAAGTAGCTCAGTGGATTCTGTCTAGCACCTGTTGCCTATGGAATATTAGGTATGTACACTCACTCATCCTCTCTAATGGCCCCATCACTCACCCTAGTTAAAATAATTTTACTTACTATTTGGGTGTTTCCCTTCTCTCTTCCCAGTGGAATAATCTCAGGTTGGTGTGGCATTTTATTTTAGAAATCTCTGTAGTAAGGAAAACCACTGCTTCAAACTCCTCTAACTCTCATCTAGCCAGCTAGGTGTTAGGACTCATTCCAAGCCCTGTGACTATGAGTTAACTCCTCAGCAGGTGGCCTGGTGCAATATGAAGGAGCAAAACCCAGCCAAGAAGAAATTTTAGTCCTTGAGTTGGGATACTGAAAATTTGATTTGTCTGTTTATAACACCACTATCAGTCATATGTTTTATTTCCCCCTCATCCCTTCCTGTTGAACAGGTTTGGAAGCTGGCAAGAGCATCAAATTGGAATGCAATGCACAGTACGGGCATTTTTTCCGGATTACCTACAGGGAGGAGAAAATACTGAGGAACAATCTGAAATACAGTGTCTTGGAAACCCAGAAGAATGGTGTGAAGTTCTCCAACAGGTCTGTAACATGTGCACCACTCCTAGGTCTTGACCACCTCAAAATGATGGCTTATCAGGGTAAAATACTCTTTTTGATTCCTGGAAAATCCAAGGGGAGTGAAGGTAGTTTGCAAACTGTTTTTTGTTTTTTATGTGCAGTAGGTTGAAAGAGCTCAAGGAAGAATACGCAAAGAACAGAGGAGAATATGAAGAAGCCCAGGATGTTATCGTTAAAGAAATTATAAACATTGCATCAGGTAAGGGAGGCTGTATTGATCCTTGAAATCCCAAGGTATGTCCTGAGAATGTGATAACGTTCCTGTAAAGCTGGTACACATCAGTGAGGGGTGGGTGGGGAGTGGAGGAATAAGTAAGTTGTCAGCTCTCCGTCTTTAAAATTGGAACATGACCTACTTCACAATGCTTTTTCAAATCCAAACAAGATTGAGACTGAAAAGCTCCATGCAGATGCAGGTTTCATTGCTGTGCCTACTTACTGGGAAATGTTAGGCTACAAAAGTGTAGCCTTATGTTCCTAGTAGAGCTCTGCACACATTCATGAGAAGTTTTTCTCCTAAATTCCTTCCTTCCATAAGGAGCACAAGCAGAGATACTAGGTGGTACCCCCAAGCAGAATATTCGCTTTATCAAAACTCCCAAACAGATTTCCCCCTGATTGCACAGCGCCTAGCTCAACGTTAGCTTCATAAATAAGCTGCCAGTCATAGAAGTTGGCACAGATGTCAGTAGATGCCACATTTGGAACTGCATTCCTCATTGCTTTGTATCCCCTTCCTCCTCAACAGCACACTTTTCCATTAGTCCCTGTGCCACTGGTGAAGACTGACGTAGCAGGGTGGCAGGGTCTCATTCTGGGTACTGAAGTGAATGCTCCTCCTGCAGCTGTGACCTCTGGGCTTCCATAATAACAATAATTTATTTATTTATTTATTTGATTATATTTATATCCCACCCTACTGTGAATAACATTCCAGCAGCTCAGCCAGTGACCGCAGAGGGCTTTAAGCATACAGGGACTGCCCACCTGTGCTTACACCAAACCTTGCTGTATCTTTTAAAATGTTCTTGTACTGTTTTTTTAGTTATTGGTGTAATTGAAAACTTTTTGTCAAATTCACATTATTTGCATCTTATATGACAGTTTATATCTCTGTGACCATATATATCTGAAAACAGTGCCCATGCAGAGATTTTTTGTTCATAAATTTAAGAAATTTGAGTCCAAAATTCTCTTCTGTTAGTTTCCCTTGCAGGTAGCGGAGTGTGTTGTAAGGGTTTTTTTGTTTTTGTTTTTTTAACTGGGTGGCAGGGAACTGATGAGTAAGCAACATAAGCATGAATAAGGCAGCAATATAAACAAAGAGGAAATGTTTGCTGACATTCTCTTGGCGTCTGCTTTTCCGTATTGCATAAATGCTCAGGTCTAGTGGCCACTCAAGCACTTGGGCCCTGTAGCTAAAGGAACATGCTGTTCCAAACAATGTAACATGGCAAGTGTACATCAGAATGGCCTTGTGGCAAATGTAGTCAAGGATCCATGAAGATACAATAGCTTTGAATGAGACTGAAATACTGCTTTTTATTTTCCCCCCGTCAACTGTATTTTCTTAAAATACTGAGAGATAGTGTTAACTTTTTAAAAAAATAAACAAACCTAGAATTGAATGTATTCATGCAACCTTTTTTTACTCCTCAACATGTGTTTGCCATCATTCCTCCTTTTTATGGGCTTGATCAAGTGGAACTAGGGTGACCCTGAAGGACACCAGCTCATGATGGTCTCAGCAAACAATACTGGATTTTCTCAGCTTGCCCAATAAGTCCTGGTCCCTTCAGACGGCCTGGCTCCTTTTGATTCCAGCCATTTAGATGAGAAAATCAGCACATGTAGGGGAAGGAGTGGGCCCATTTAAATGTCATTGTGTTTTAGTTGCCTGTGAATAGCAAGATCTCCTTTTCCAGGTGAGCAGCTAGGAAAGCTTTAAACTCCCCCCCCCCTTAGGACATAGGTAACTAATGTAGGTAGGTATAAGTATACAGGTTAGCAAAAAAATTTCATTATGCTGGTAGCTTTTATGAATGTGATTGCACAGCTAAGCTTAAATAGAGACAGGGAGAGAATTGTACTTAAAACTGGGCCACCTAATACCAGATCATGAATTTTCTTGATGGCTGAGGCAAGCTACTGCCTCTCTATTCACAATCTCACTCTGCCAACACTATTATTATCATTATTATTTAACTCAAGGGTTGTACTGTAAGGGCCATTGTATCAGGCATCAACTAAAGCTGATAGAGGGAATTTATGGACCGGATGTCCAAGGGTATCGTAGGAAATTCGAGTGACCCTCAACCTGGTGACAAATCTCAGTTATTACACAGCTATTTTTATCTTCATGCAGCTCTTAGAATATGAAGGTGTTAGCTGTTCTGGGTTTTTTTTCTTTTAATGTGCAACTGGACAGTTTGAGCTGAAGCTGCATGTATAAGGTATCTGGGATCTCTCAGACCTCATAGAAATTAACACTGGAGAAAAATAGACCCTGGGTATCATAGCTGCACACTTTTACCCATCTTTGTACATAATTTCATTTTTAGGTTAAATTGGGGTCTCATTGGAAGAACAGCTATAACTTAATTGGGTTCATTTCTACCCCGATGCTATGTGCCTCATACATGGATAGGGAGAAATGTTCTTATCCCCACATCTCCATGATCAAATTATTCCATTTAAGAGCCATTGCTCTTGACACAGCCGCCATGCCAAAGTAGCTTAACTTTTCCCCCCATGTTGTAACTGCCTTCTTTCAGCAAGACATTCACATGTTGTAACTTCACGTGTGGATCACATGGAGGTTTGCTGTGGTATGAGGAATTCCCTGGTCTGCATGATGAATCAGAGCAGACCAGCTGTTCATGATGGGAAAAAATTGTTTAGGGGCCTGTTCATGAAGAACAGTAGGTTTTTAATATCCTGATTTTCTCTACCCTAAGGAGTCTCAGAGTGGCTTACAATTGCCTTCTGTTCCTCTCCCCACAGCAGGGACCTTGTGAGGCAGGTGGGGCTGAGGGAGTTCTGAGAGAACTGTGACTGGCCCAAAGTCTCCCGGCAGGCTTCATGTGGAGGAGGGGGGAATCAAACCCAGATCAGAGTTCTTCAGATTAGAGTTCACTGCTCTTAACCACTACCCCATGCTGACTCTCTACAGTGATCACTTTCTGTGAGCAAGTCTTGAATCCAGGAAGCTATGTAGGCAGTTGAGTCAGCCCAGAGGCAATTTCACAGATGACAGCTCTTAATGAAAAGCTTGTATTAAGTCCCTGTTTTAAATCTGTTTAATGAAATGAACAAATTGATTGTTAACAATTCATCTTTTCATTTTTAGTTTGCACATGTTCTAGTGTTAAGGCTGCAGAATTGCCTTGGCTTCTTTGCTTGACTGGATTGCATTACTGACCTGTTATGTACCATAAAGCAGTACAAACAGAAAGACAGGACCCTGTCCCATGGAGCTTACAATTGACATTCCACTAATGGGAGAAGGTGCTGAAGGGAAGATAAAGTGATCAAATGCAGGACTTGGGTTTCATTTCATTTAGGGATGTGGAACAAGGGATTAGACCAAACACAGTGATTAACTGCTTGCATCCTGTAAGGGATACAGTGATATTTCGGAGATGTAACAAGCAAGTAGGAAACTCATGCTAACACGACTCACCTAAGGAGACCTTGTGTGTGTAAAATGCTGTCAGATCGCAACTGACTCACAGCTACTCCAGCAAGGAGCTTTTATAGGCAAGAGAGAAGCAGATGTGGCTTGCCATTGCTTTCCTCAGCAGAGTCTTCCTTGGTGGTCTCCCTTCCAAGTATTGATCCTGCTTAGATTCCGAGATCTGACGAGATTGGGCTGTACCACATTGCCTTCCCTCCCAAGGAGACCTTACACATCACCTATTACCTGATCCTTTAACTGGGGGTGGGGGGGATTGAACCTGGGATCTGCTGTAAGCAAAGCAGATGCAGTAGCCACAGCTCCTCCAGAAAAATGGCTCTTACAATCTGCTCAAAGTTTCAGTTGCTGTTACGTAGTTTCTGCAGTAGGGAGTGTCTGTCTCTCAATGTTTTCTCCCTTAAATGCTTGAAAGCATTGCTAGATGCTTCACCGCATGTTTATGCTGCCTCTCCTCCAAGGAGATTGGGGCCAGTGTATGTGGTTATCCCCCCTCTCCTGGTATGCTCCTTATCATTCTGTGAGAAGAACTATACTGAAAGAATGAGCACTGCAAGATCATCCCTCACCGCCACCACAGCATTATGATTGAGCAGAGCATGGAATGTGGGTTTCCTCAGTTCCTCCCTGCATCACCCTGGCATGTCTAGTGGTAGTTTCAGGAGAACCCTTTTGTTTTTTCATAGGGATGGCAATATCGCCAACATTATCTCAATGGACATGTTAATGGGTGTTTTAAAAAAACTCCTTCTGGAATAATAGCTGAGCAACAGTATTCCCAATAGTTGTTTAAATGTAGAAACTGGCCTTGAAACACCTCGGCAGATGCATGCACAGCGGTGTTTAGCTGTGTCTTTGTGCTATAAAATGCACAATTTGCTGTGGGGATGCAAATCTAAATGGCGGGGTGGGGGGAGAATATGCTATCCACTTAAGATCGAAATAGAACTTCTATGTGAGGTGTGATTTTTTAAAAAAAAAAACAGGTTTGATGTGAGCTGATTTATGTATTCAGTGTTGGGATCAGTGATGCGGAAGACAAGTTGGGATTAGAGTGGCTTAATTGGATATCGCTCTTTTACCACTGTCTTTTTAGCTGTGCAATGAGATAGTAATAGATTTTAGTTTAGAATAAGCTTTCCATCCAGAATACTAAAACACGCAACAGAGAATTTCCCTGGTATGTATTTGTGAAATGGATTTTCTGAGTGTTAAAGCGGTGTATTAACCTGACAGTTGACATACTTTGGGTTTCTGCAAATAAACCCCAGAATCATGAGCATGTTCACATATTTAGAGTGCTTAAAAATATTTGGATCAATCCAATGCAAAGCTAGAATTGCATATAGTGCCCAGTGTCAGTAACCAGTTTGTGTAGGCAGGCTGCTTGTTCACAGTGTATTGTCACAGTGCCCATGTCTGCATAGATAGCTTGCACATGTAGAAACTTCTGGGAACTCCTTTTGGAATCTGCAGTCCATTAAGGTTCTATGCAGGTCTGTGATTGCAGAAGGTGGAACAGTTTTATTTCTGTCTCTGTGCTGCCTAATGTATTTTAATGGCTGTATTTCATTGGCATTTCATAATTGTATTGGTTTTTAAGGGATCTTCTGTTACTGTTAACTTGCTTATTTAAAACCTTTATAAAGCCATAATTTCTGCTGGGGAAAAAGACAAACCAATTCACAAAGCAGGCAATACACTTTAAAATACACTGCTTAGAGGGAGCGGGCCTCTTCTTCCTCCCACTGGCCACTACACCTAACCTCCAACGGCAGCATGGTTGAATGCACCCTTTGTAGAAACCAGAGGGGGACAAGTGTTGGGGGGTTGCACCCCCTCCAGGAGGCACAGCTCGTTTTTGGTTCTGGGCTGGGAGGGGTCACGGGGGGAATACTCGAGGCAGGAGCAGCAACAGGGAGTTGGGATGTGGAAGGGGAGGATGCTTTCCCGCACCTTCTGAATCACTGCTGTCTGAGTCCTCCTCTCCAAAGAGTGTTAGCAACTGCTGATGTCTCTGGGAAGTGCTAACTACTCTTTTGCCCTTGTGGAGAGCCCCAGGAACAGATCAGGGACAGGAGGCTCCAAGACCCCTGGTGATGCCCTGCAAGGGCCAGAGGACAGGGGCTTGTGGTATGCAAGGGGTGGAGGATTTCTTCCCACAACGAGCACCCTTAGCATGGATCTTCACCCTCACAACACACAGAGGTGTTCACCCTCAGGGCGGGGGTATGAATGTGGCAGACCTTTTTGGGGAGTCCAGAACTGGGACCCCAGAAATGTAATCTGTCCCCAACTTGGAGAGATTGTAGAGGAGCATGCAGCAGGGTGAGGTTCCCTGTGCATTTGGTGTGTGTAGTTTGCAGGGGGTACACTCTGTACACTTTTGGACCTGCGCCAGACATTTCCCCCAAAAGCAGATTTTTGAGGGCACCTTCTTTGGGAGGCTGTAACTCGAACCCTCTAAGTCAGGAGTGTTAAACATATGGCTTATGGGCTGGAACCGGCCTGCCCAGAGCTTTAATCTGTCCTGCGAGCCTCCTCAACTCCCTCCCTACCACACCCAACAGCTTTGCAAAGTCAGGAGCTCACTCGATCACACTGACTGGCCTCATGTCAATTCAGAGGGCTCTTTAAGTTGCACACCTGTTGGGGTAGAGCAGCTGCCCTTCAGCCTTCTCCCCTCCCCACCCAACAGCTTTGCAAAGGAGGGAGCTCACTCAGCCGCACTGGAAGGCCTCGTGTCAGTTCTGAGGGCCCTTCTCCCCTCCCCACCAAACAGCTTTGCAAAGGAGTGAGCTTTTGCTTCTAAAATGACATTGTCTCCAGATTTTGATGCAGTAATTCAGAGCAAGAGGTGTCTGTTATCAAAGCCTGTTAAATAAACAAAATATTGCAAGAATGTTAATGTTTGAAGCATGTTAGGTAAAAATAATATCTTTAATTGTGTTTCTCTGTGTCCTTCATAAGGTTAACATATCTGCTACCTGGCATTATATTTTACGACACACATGGTCCGGCCCAATAAAGTCTCATTTATATCAGATCCAACTCTCATAGCAAATGAGTTTGACACCACTGCTCTATGTCCAATCTGGGCATAACTTGGAAGGCAGGTAGAGGAGAGTTAGCTGGAGATCCCCTGTGAGTTTGGTGTCTGTAGCATGATTGGGGGGAAGGCATTCTACTGCATCACGAACCAAACTGGTTCGTTTAGCCCCTAAAAATTTGTGGCATTCATGATTTGTGAACCAGGCATGCCATGAACCAAACCACATTTTCCTGGTTTGTGCCCATCCCTAATTAGGAGGTTGGGAAGGGCATGCTTATTGTTGCGGCTAAATATCAGGAATAATGTCATTTTAGAGAGTCATTCCAGATATATTGGAATACTCCTGGTATTTAATGATAAGGGTAAGCATGCCCTTCCTGACTCCCATGTGGAATGAAAAAAGGGGGAGAGGAACAATTAGGATGGGCCCCAGCTAATCTGTGGTGCATGGGCCCTTTAAATTATTTTCATTATTTCCTGTGGGGTGGACATGGCCTCAGAAATCTATAGGCTAAATCTATTCCATGGGGTATGGGCCCTTCAAAATTTAAAGGGCCCACCTCCCCCCCCCCCACAAATCTGGTGTGTATACGCCCTAAATAATGGGTGGTAACGTTGGCCTTCGGAATCTGAAGGCCAGTTCTACTGCCCACAACTGTCCTTGGGCCTGGACTTCCCTGTCAAGCAGGAGCCCACTCCTGCCAATCTTTGGCCCATTTACAGCCCTGCTGGGGGGTTGCAGAATTGTGCTGTGCCCCTCTGGCAGCCCTGGGGTAGTTTCCCAAGGTTTTATTTAAATCTAGTACCTTGAGAGTGGGGTGTTCTTAAATGCATTAAAATTGATTGGTTTAAGAATGCCTAATTCCATGGTGGACTGACATGTATTCTCAGTGCGTTTTGTGGGAGGTATAACAAGAACTAAACACAGAATCTGCTTTTAGAATCCAGTCGCCTCTTCCAAGGGCTTCATTGCAAATGGTAGTCTCTCAGCTTCTGTGTAGCAAGCAACTAAGGCATCCCCTGTTCCCACATAACCTATCAAATTGTCACCTGAAATATGGAAACAAATAAGAAGAGGTTTCCGGATTAACAGTGTGAGATACCTTTTGGATTTCTCCATGCTGGAAAAACACAATGAAATATAATTCCCATTCCTCAGGATACAAGGACCCCATACAGTTTCTGAGTGAAGTCATAGCCCAGCTGGATGCAGTCGTCAGTTTTGCTCATGCGTCAAATGCCGCCCCTGTGCCCTACGTACGCCCAGAGATTCTGGAAATGGGAGAGAGGAGGATTATACTGAAAGGCTCGAGACATCCCTGTATTGAAGTTCAAGATGATGTTGCCTTCATTCCAAATGATGTGACCTTTGAGGGCAATCAGATGTTCCACATCATTACTGGTAAATATTTCATTTTTATGCCATATTATTTTTTTCCTCTGTCTTTTGAGTTGTGTTGTTTTGGTTTTGGATTTTTGTTCTGTTTTTTTGGTAAAGAACTTTTAAAAGCATCTGTTTCCAGACTGCAAAACAAACAGGAAAAGAGAGCTTAATTTCTCCAAACCAGTATTTGCATTTGGGGGGCTTTTGGTATGAGCAAGGGAAATGAGCACTTTAAGGCAAATGTAACTCTACATGTTCCACTGTTGGTTTTGATGAGTGGCTGATGTCCATTGTGCAGTTACCCCAACATACAAACTTGTGGAGGTTATTTTCCTGACATATAGAAGAATCAAGAGCCATGACGCAGCTTGTGCTTGCATGAGTAGCTGTGCAGGAGCAAACCCACCTCTGTAGCTTGTTATTTATGTCTTGCCTTCATCCATCCTCATAACATCTTTCAGGAACACTGTATTGGGGTTTTTTTCCTAGCGCAGAACACCCCACAAGCCAGTTGTGGTTATCTTCTGAACTTCGGAGATTCTTCAGTTTTTAATTCTTTTTACTTTCAAGATCTTCAGCTTTTTTCGCATCACAGCTTGAAAACTATTGGTGCAGTAATGGAGGATTGAAACTTTAATATTTTGAAAAGAGCTTGAGTTTGTAGTACAGGGTCTTTCCCCCCATTTGGCTCCAGTTTATCGATATATACCACCACCAACAACCATTAATTCAGATCAGCTGATTTCTCCCAGGCTGAAATGTCAGACTGCTCTAAGGCCTTTCTTTCCGGTGTGAATGGCAGCAGAGACTTTGGCCAGGTGTCAGCAGAGACTTCTTTGCTTAAACTTGTCAGCTGATCACTTTTATGCATGAGCCAAGGCAGGTGAAGCAGCTGAAATGCACAGTTAAGGGAAGGCTCCGATGCTGTTCATGCTGGGAAGAAAAACCCTTTATTACTTGTGTGTCCCAGCTTTCATGGGTATTAATTCATGGGAAGCTATCATATTGCTTGCCCTTCAGCCCTTGTTGGATTCACAATATGTCCTAATTTGGAAACTCAGTTGCTGGCGAAATTCTAGCTGGTAATAGTTATTGCTCTTCAAACAGCCAATCGGTTTTTCATTTTGCATAAAGATATTAAGAATTTTTATTTCTGAAAAGGTGAAATTAGTGACTTGCTGAAGTCGTCATTACAAAATATTTGCCGTAGAAAGTTGCCAAGGCCTTCTGTGGGGGTAAGGAATTAGCTGAATCAGTCCTTCTATGGGGGTAAGGAATTAACTGAAATACTTTTTCAAATGCATTTTCTGTACCAAACACAAGAATGTTTTCAACAGATTTCAATAAATTGAGGCTTAATCCCAACAAGAAGGAGGTACTACTGGTGGGCAGAAGCTCTGATTTAGGATTTTAGGTCTGACCAGTTCTGGATGGGATTGCACTCCCCTTGAAGGGACAGGTCTGTAGTCTGCTTCAGGTGCCCCTGCCTAGATTTTATAAATGAATTTCAGGATGCTAAAATGACGTTCCAGTTAACACTAATGGTAATACCTCTACAGGACCAAACATGGGAGGAAAATCGACTTACATTCGCCAGACCGGTGTTATAGTTCTTATGGCTCAAATTGGGAGTTTTGTGCCCTGTGACTCTGCAGAGGTGTCTATTGTCGATAGCATACTGGCTCGAGTAGGAGCTGGAGACAGTCAGCTGAAGGGGGTGTCTACCTTCATGGCAGAAATGCTGGAAACATCTTCCATTCTTAGGTAAGAGCTGTGTTTGCTTTTGTGGAATGTGCCATGTAAGGCCTTGCAGGTATTTGCAGACATGAACGGAGCCTGCTGGATCAGACCAGTGATCCATCTAGTCCAGCATGCTGTTTCACACAGTGGCTAACCAGGTGCCCTGGAAGGGCAACTAAAAGGGCACAGGAGCCAGGATTTAATCCGATGCTGCCTCCCAGCCTCTGTAGATGGAGGCTCCTTTCTGTCACTATGCCCAGGAGCCCTGGTGGTCCCTCCCCTCCATTTCTGTCTACCCCCCCCCCCCCATGTTAAAGCCATCGATGCTCATAGTCATCACTACTGTATTAGCAGTGAGTTCCACAGTTTAATTACTTGTTGAGTAAAGAAGTGTTTCTTTCCAGTGTCAGTGAACTGCCATAGACTGGAGTGATTGCGTCAATATTCCACTGTTGCATCTGACTAAGCCGTTCTGTTTACCTCGCTTGTTTTGGTCTGAATGTTTTATTCCATGCCCATAGGTCCTGACCGGGAGATAGCATCGGGAACTCCCCCCCCCCCCCCCCGAATGCACGACTCGCTCGTTTTGCTTTGCTTTGCTTCGCTCCGCACATGCTCATTACTCATTCACTTTTATCTCTAGTCTCCTCAGCTAACGGCCTTGAAAGAAAGGGCCTCCTGTTATGTGTTACAAGAACCACAGGTGTTATGTATTCTATTTTCTTAAATTCTCTGGGAACTGTTCTCCCAAAATGTTCAACAGTATTTTTCCTTGAGAACTCATTTTGCCGCGCTTTCCTTGGGAACACTGGGCCAGTATATTTGGGTGCCAAGAATTCTCTGTATTGATTGGTAGAGGGTAGTTGGGCCATATTTCATATCCAGTATAATTATGATTGCAATTCAAAGCTTAAGCATTACTAACAGAAGAACTGTCTGACCAACATGATCTTTTCTACAAATAAAGAACTATCTGTTTAAGGAGAACTGTTGTGGACTATATCTATTGGGACAGTCTCACATCCAGAACCTATTTTCCCAACAATTTCGTTGGGTACACCCGAGTTCTAGTATTATGGGAAATTTGTGCAGGCCCAGTCATCTCCTCCTAGATGATACTGTTTTGTGGGAGGAAGGTATTATTTTTAGAGCTTTTGTCTGCTCTACCATTGCACAGGCACATTATGTCACTCTTGCTGTTTTTGACAAATTTCCTGCTGAGGGAGGTTCTTGATGTACCTCTAGGCTGTGTTCTCCACACAGCTCCTATTAACGTCTCCACTCCTCCCTGACCACCTGTGGGGTTTTGGGGCCCTTAAAATCCTACCTGTGCCCTTGTGTGTTCTGCTTTAGTCCCGAAAGGTATCAGTGATCGCTTCTCTTAGGCAGATAGCAGCAGGGATAAATCTTTTTGTTGTCCTTTTATGCAGCAGACAAACGTGGCTCATACCCGCTTCCAGTTATGTTGTCACAAGTTTCTGTGTCGCAATGGTGCCTTACCTGTCCTGATGCTTTGTTCCTGATTGTAAGAGAGAAGGGAGGTGTAACTAGAAAACCCAGAGGTTCATTTGGAGAGGAGCACTGATTGAGAAAGTATTGAAAGTGAAATTGATCAGATGTTTTACAATGTCGGGGTTTCCTATTCTATATGCTGTTGAAGTTAGCAAAATTTTAACACCCTGTTATTTTTAGGTCTGCTACAGAAAACTCATTGATAATCATCGATGAACTGGGAAGGGGAACTTCTACATATGATGGCTTTGGGTTGGCCTGGGCCATCTCAGAATATATTGCCACCAAAATTGGAGCTTTCTGTATGTTTGCGACTCATTTCCATGAATTGACAGCTCTTGCTGACCAGGTTCCCTATGTGAATAACTTGCATGTCACAGCGCTGACCACTGAGGACACCCTGACGATGTTGTACCGTGTGAAAAAAGGTGAGAGAGATGACAGAGCTAGAATGAAGAAAACCCATCTTGGTTAACATATTGTAAAGATAGACTAGGTTTCTCCATAACCTTCAGTAGCCCCTTGTCTCAAAGGCCGCTTTTTATATATTTCGAAATGGCTTTTTTTTTTTGCCCTCTTAGCTTAACTATTCCCTGATCATTGTTTCCTTCCACTTCTTGGTACAGATGTAATGCTTTCCTGTATTTTAAGGAAAACTTAAACTATGGGTATGCATTTAGTTTGGGCAGTATAAGCATGGCTGGGGGCAGCTGCAAACCAGAATGTGCAATTGTGGATTCAAGAGGCTTACTACCCATGGTTTTGCATTAGTTGTCAGTTGTTGCTGTCTTCAGAATCCTTCCCTTTGATGAATCATGTATAATGTTTTTGTTAATACCAAACAAAAGGGCATTTTCCTGTTGCACTGCAGTCACAGTTTCCTAATTTATTACTACTTTAAGTTGTTTGCTATGACGTGGCCTGAAAACCACTTTAAAAGTTCCAAGTTTCAAATTTAGTGATCCCAACCTCGCTGGGATTACATTTGGCTGCTAGAAGAGTGTGCTTTGGGAGGGGCTAAATTTGACCAGCATCCCTTTCAGGCATATCCTTTGAAAATTAAAACCAGTAATGCTTCTTCCAGGGTTCTGTGACCAGAGTTTTGGAATCCATGTAGCAGAGCTTGCTGCCTTTCCAAAACATGTAGTAGAGAATGCAAAGGCAAAAGCTCTGGAATTAGAGGAGTTCCAGCATATTGGAAAGCCACAAGAGGAGGATGAGGAACCAGCAGCCAAAAGATGCTACAGAGAAAAGGAGGTTTGTTGACGTACATCATTATGAATGAAAAGGGAACAAATGCTGTTTGGATCAGTGCCAGTGAGACTGTAATATGAATGCACACCCTCTTGAACACTGCCGTATACTGAACTAAGACATTGATCCATCAAGGTCAGGTGAAGTTGAATCCGTCTGAGATGAAGGTCATGTGGCTGGGAAAGACTGAGATGCTGGAGGGTCACTCCTGAGACTCAGTGGTGTCCAGTTGACAGCTAGAGACTCTGTAAAAAGCCTCAGGGTGTGGTTGGATTCTGTGCTGTCCTTGGATAAACAAGGGTCCATGGTAGCACAGTCAGTGTTTTTTTTACCTATGCCAGGCTTGCCAGCTGGCTCCTCATTTTTTTGGGTCAGACCTTGCCACATTAATCCACGCAACAGTCACCTCCAGATTGGACTACTGCAGTTTGCTCTACGTAGGGCTACCCTTGAGAACACTGGTAACTGCAGGTGGTCCAGAATGCAGCTACCAGGTTGCTGACTGGAACATTATGGTCAGCTCATATTAGTCCAGTTCGGTGGCAGCTGCACCAATTAGTCTCCAGACCCAATTCAAGGTGTTGGTGTTAACCTTTAAAGCCCTTAATGGTCTGTGACCTTCATACCTATGGGTCTTTCTCTCCCGTTACAACCCCCTGTGCTCCCTTTGGTCATCGTCTAGGGGCTTCTCGCAGGTGCCTGGCCCCAGGATGGCTTGGTTAGCTGTCACCAGGGGAAGGGCCTTCTCAGTTGTGGCCCCCTCCCCTGTGGAATGCACTGTTGGATGACACCTGTGTCCTGCCAGAATCGCTTCCACAGGGCATGCAAAGCTGAATTATTGTTGCAAGTCACCACAAGGCCTTTTGGGTGAGTGGTGACTAAAAAAATCTAATAAATAAAATAATTGTCTACTTAGGCTGGTAGCAGCTCTCTATGGTCTCAGGAAGGGGTCTATCACATCACCTACTGCTTGGAGATGCTGGTGATTGAACTGGGGACCCTCTGCATGCAAAGCCACACTCTGTCTCGGTTCACTTCCACTGAGCCACACCCCATCTTGGTTCTCTTGCCTGAAATTTACCCTTCCTCCTTTGTCTCATCCACCTTTGCTTCCTCCATTCTGCCCCCCCACCTTCCCTTGGTCCCTGCCATTTTTGCTTTTCTTTTGCATGTACTTATGCAAGCTGTGCCAGGCCACTGTAGTGCTGTGAAGGGGGGGGCGTTGCAGGGCAACCTCCAACTGTGTTAGGCTTAGAATGAATCATGGAAACATTGGCTACTGCTTTATCACTGATCACACTCTTATTTATTTACTTAATAGATTTATATCCCTGACTTTCTAGAGTCTGCCTGAGGTAGCTAACATAAAACAATAAAAATACTATTTTTTTTAAAAAGCAAAATAACTAAGGAGCTAGACCCACAGCAATGAAACCTGCCTGTTCTTTCTGGGGATGGAGATGAAGCTTGATAGTTGCCCCTTGCAACAGCACAAGTCTTGGGGTATCTTCAGTAGTCATTCCACTCTGTACCCCCATCCTGCTGATCCTCTAGTGATTCTAGCCTCAAGCGTGAAAGCCAGGCTTGGGCTAGAAAGATTAACTTCATTGCACTGTTTCCTATTAACCTGGTTTATTTTTGCATTGTTTTCTAGTTCTAGAATCTCTCTTGAGTTTTAATAAGGAAAGTAGACTATAAATGAATTCATTTCATTTCACTTATATCCTCCTTTTTCTATCTTTTGTGGCTGCTTACAAAAACCAGCTCAGTAAGCAGCAGACGTTACAGATGCTTATTTGTTTGTTTATTGTTGAAGCATTTACATTCTGCCTTTTCTCAAAACAATAAACCGTAAAATAATCCAGTTATAAGAAACAGCAGCTGTAAGCCAGTCCCTCAGATAGGCAGGCCTCAGCAAGTATAGAGCTTTGAAGGTCAGAACCAGCTGGTATGTGCTGACATTAGTAGTGCAAAAATGTGTATGTGTGTGTGGGGGGGTTTGTGCTTGTTTTTTAAAGGGTAAACATCTCCTGTTTTCCTTCTGGTGCTGTGAATTCCTTCCACTCTGTTCCTTATTTAAATGCACACAGGAAAAGAACGTAGACCTTAATTACAGATAAAAACATGGTTGAAGATTCAATTAATGGAACTGTTCATTATGTTTGTCCTTGAGAGAAACACAATATAAATTAGTGTAAACTTCCATAATTATCCCCAGACAAGCTCATATGAATTTTTAAAATATCAACAGATGGAAATGTGGTGCAGATCAAGCAGGATTTCTTCCATCTGTAGCATAGATGCCGCTACACACTACCCTCTTGGTCTTGCATCTTACATACTGTCATCCAAACAACAGATGTAAACTTGCAGCTTGATCCCTTGACTGTTGCTGGGTTATTTAGAAAAGAGTGATCAAGAGGCCTGTAGAACCTTTTGTTGAATATTTTAGTAGTTGCTGAAATTGCACATTTTCCTTCGCTGGCAATCCACAGTGATTCCAATCATTAGTGAGCAGCTAATCAAGGTATTGGAAACTACAAGCAGGCAAGCTAATGGATAAAACGTTATGGATATATTAAAAATATTCTGTCCTTCCTTTGTGGGTCAGATTTATAATCCCAAAGTTAAAAAACATACAAAATGCAATAGAGCCACATTAACCCTCCTCAAGAAATGCCTGCAGTTTAAACCCCATAAAACCAGTTACAAATAAAACAGCCTTGCAGCACATCCTGCAGATGGCGTCCTTCTCTCCTCCCTGGGGATCCTGTTCCACAAGGTGGGAGCAGGCTGGAACAGGCTGTAGGAGAAGCCAAACTGGGTACCTTAAGCAGAGGAACAACTAGCATGTGGCAACCAGGACAATGTGGTTGGTGTGTGGGAAGCAGATGGAGAGAAAGGGTCTTTCAGATAAGTGGATACTAAGGCACAAAGGACTTTAAAGCTCTCTGAATTTGTAAACTGCTCCAGTGTTGGTGTTTTAAACAGATGAGATATGTTCCTATTGACTAGCCTCTGCCAGTTATTGGATTGCTGCATTCTGAGCCATTGGTGGATTCTGAGGTGTCTCCAAGGGCAGTCCATTGTAGAGTCCAATAGCTAGATTACAAAAGCATGGATTAGTGTGTCCAGGTTGGCTGAATATAAAGAAAGGAGAGAGCTGTGAACCAAACAGTTAATAGAAGCCTCTCTTGACCACTGTACCAACCTGATTTCAAACAGCAAAGGTGGATCCATAAGTATTTCTGAGCTTACCCTGGCTCTGTGAATGCCACTTCCACTCCTTCCAAAAAAGAAAAGAAAGTGGATCCAGTCACTCCCAGTGCACCGAACAAATGGATCTGGACTTCCAGTCAGATTGGAAGAAAACTGCAAAAACACAAAACTCACCCTCTTTATGTTTCTGTGTGTGATACCAAGTGGTTTGCACAAGTCCTCAGACTTCAGTTTGCAAAAGCAGTCTCTGCTTACAGACTTAGCAGTCAGCATCTAGATGTGTGTGACCTGTGAAGAATCACATGGGAGGGAAAATCCATTTGACAGATGTGATCCTTTTGGGCAGGAGAGTTGTCAAGAAACATGCTTGACACTGCACAGGACTGTGGGGAGACTAACTAGGCAGGGGCTAGATTCAGGTGGGTAGCCGCGTTGGTCTGAAGCAACAGAACAAAATTTGAGTCCAGTGGCACTTTTTTGTTAATTGTTGTCTTTGTTTCTTTGTTCGTTTTTGTTTTACATTGTTCGTCTTAAAGATGCCACTGGAATCAAACTTCGCTAGGCAGGGGCTGTGCTCCTTCTTCTGTCAATCTCTCCAATATTTAGCATTCTGATGGAGGTTGTTCAACACTTTTCCTTGGGGTGGGAAGAGTTGTGGGGAACCTTCATTTCTCATGCTCTGCACAACAAAAGGGGAACGAACTGCTGGCTTCTCTTCAGTTTAACCGTCACCAAACAGAATCTGAATTTTCTCTGCTAGGATCATTTGGCAGTGCATGCTGGGAGCCCTTCCCCCCATTTTGTAGGCTTAATATGAAATTCCGTATTTTTCTGTATGTTGGGGAACTTGGTTATAGCTATGAATAGCCCCATTGTGCTGTGTATGTGTGTGTGCATGGTTATAATCTGCGTGGTGTGCCTAGTACAATTTAGAAGATGATGATGAAACGGGCTTTTGGCTTAATTGCACAGTTTAGAGAACGCATTAGCCGGCTGACAAGTATTGAACACGAAATGCCTCTTGGTGATGAGGCTTGGAAGCCAATGCTGCTTGAATAGGAGACATCACCTGGGCAGTTTCTAATTTCACAGCTTTTGTTCATTGACGAAGATTTCAAAATAAAGCAAAATGGGTCACAGAATGAAAAACTGATTGATTTGATAAACTAAATTTCATCTACTTGGCAGGGCTGCCTCGGGGGAAGGGCAAAGTGGTATCGTCTTCCAATAAAATAGTTCTTGTATGTGTTGAAAGTCTGTGGTTAATATCCTGTAAAAGAATTGGGGTGGTGGAGTGGGACGTACAAATCAAAAACTGAGTGTTTTTTTTTTTTTAATCGTTTCAGGAAGGTGAGAAAATAATCCAGGATTTTCTTTCAAAAGTGAAGGCAATGCCACTGAAAGACCTGTCTGAGGAACACATCAGAGTAGAGCTGAAGCAGCTCAAAGATGATGTCTTGGCAAAGAACAACAGCTTTGTGAATGAAATAATTTCCCGAGCTACAGTTAGTTCATGAGATAAAACAGGTGTACAAAACGACGTTGAACTTGAGCTTTTTAGGCGCAGACTGCACGGCAGAGCATATTGACATAGCAGCTCGGTCCCCTCCCCCCATTCCTCCTCTGATACTTTCTCCTGTCACACTCAGAAAGGCAGAAGGCACGATGGGAGATCATGCTGTGTGTTTCCTTGCCCCTGCAAGCAGCAGCAGACAATGACTGATCAAGAGTGAGGAAAGAAGAGACACAATTAAATTAGGAGTATTGGACCAGAGGTATTGCTTTCAGCACCATCCATGTGCTGACAATAGTTCTTGCCTCAATAGAAGCAGATGTCTTTTTTTCTGGACAGATGTCTTTTTTTCTGGATGTGGGAACCTGATCATGCTTTGTAATGTTTTGTTCTGACTACTAAAATAACTTTCCCCCTCCATTTGGTTTTGAAACACAGGTTCTCTGTTTTATGACTTTGAATAAAACGGTGGGCTATTTTTCTGGGTAAAACATGTGCTAACTTCACAGAAACAAAAACAGCAGTGGATTTTTGTCATTTATGGTTAGAAGTGCTTAGAGCTTGGAGCTGTATACATTTTAGAAATGGTGAAAAGTTCTGGACACAGATCCCCCAATATCACCTGATTTGGCCCTTGGTGAGTAGCGCAAGGGTAAGCAGTTCCTTTGTTGTGAACATCAGTCTCCCAGAGGACTGAATTTCATTTTATGACTGTGACTTCACATGGCTTTTGAACGTATTCTGCATTATTCTAATTCTGAAATTGTTACCTTAAAGTGAATAAAGAACTTTAATCAAAATTTGCAGGAAAAAATAATCTTTGAATGTTACTTTATTCCATGGCAGCTTCCCCAAACTCTGATTTTGTGCTTTGTTTGATTAAGATGTTTTTATTCCTCCCTTCCTCTGGAGAAGCTTAGGGCAACATACATCATTTTTCTCCTCATAACAACCCTGTAGCCTGGGACGGTCACTAATGAGGCAACTGTCCTGGGCCCATACTGGGGGGGGGGGGGCAAGCTGAGGATACTCCACCACCACCACCACTACCACCCTTAATGAGCAGCCCTGACTGCCATTACCACCACCAGGACGCCAGAGCTGATTATGAGGTACTGAGGCTAGAGGGGCTTGGTGGGGAAGTGGGCTGTTCCAAAGGGAGAGAGTTAAAGGGGGGGGGGGATAGCTCAAGAATTAAAATAGAAAACAAGTGAGAAAGGGGCAAAAAACCCCAAACCATATTGATTGGTTGTACAGGGGAAGAGGGCTGGTAGAAGGCAGACTGTAGTTGCAGTCCCATTGTTCTGGAGTAGGACAGCAAAAATCTCCCCTTCTCAAGCAAAGTGGTTTCTCCTCTATTCCCTTATATTATAAGTGTTAAATGTTTTCCAGAGAAACCCCATCCTCCCTGTCCAAAGATGTGTACATGTGCTGAAGAGGATTGGATGGTTTTCCTGGCTTTCCCCTGTATTGCAACTGGAGAGTTTAACTTTTTCTCATTTTTTGTCTTTGTGTGTATGTTTTCAGTCTTCTCAGTCAGAAGATGCAATGTCTGCTGCACCTCACCTACTTTGTCTGCTCCGCCTCACCCACTTTCTCCAAGCTGGCTGCCTCTTCTGACTCCCATCTGAGAAAAAGACAGCTTCTCTCTCTGTCTCTCTCTGTCTCTATCTCCGAAAGAGGCAGCCACAAAAAAGAGTGAGGGGGGTGTCAATAAGAGAGGAGGTTATGATAGGTATTCAAATCAGGACATGAATGTGATGCGGATGGAGGCAGTTTTGATCCACACAGAAATGGACTGCTTCAGCCATTACTTTGACAAATGGAAGATAACAGGCCACCTCATACCGATCTGTGGCCAGGGAAGATGGGATTTCACCTAGCCCTGATAATTTAAGAAAATAGAGGACTTATGACCCTTCCTGCAGGTGACAGAGCAAGTAATTTCACAACTCTACCTCTGCACACAGGCAATTTGAGATGATGGAGGGGGAAGTTAAGATTTTTTGTTTTGTTTTTTAAATATAGTGCTGGTCTCTGGAGCCAGAGGGAACTGGTAATATTTTGTGCCAGCAAATGGATTAAAATGGTTATTAAAAGTAGACATCATGTAGCTAAAAAGGTTGCAGATAACCATGTTGGTCCCCTGAAAAATCCCCAAACTTTACACACTGTTTTGTGATCTGCCTTGAATCTCTGAGAAACGGAGGAGAGGAGAAGGATGTTGCTCCCATTGGGGAGAAATGTGGGGTACAAGGGAAGTATGTAAGTAATAGGCACAACCTCAGAAAGTGCTGGGAGTAGACATCATGAAGAACTTAAATCCCCATCACGCCCTGTAACCATGGAGACATTCTTGGCTGACAGGAAGGGAGAGAGTTGTCTCTAGGGGTGCGCGCGCACACATACACACACACACAATAGTATTTTTCAGATTTGGGTATATTGGACCTGAAAAATATTGGTATTCCTAATATTCCAGAATTTCAATACTGATATGGTATTTGGATTCAGGATTTTTCAGGGATCTTGAATTTTTTCACCTCCATTATGCCCTATGGGGACCATTACAGTAAATGGGAAATGTATTTGGGGAGCTGTTTTTTGAGATAGAGGCACTAAGTTTGCGGCATACCTATTGGTTCCTCTCCTCAGAAGAACCCCCAAGTTTCAAAAAGATTGGCCCTGGGGGATCCAATTCTATGGGTCCCCAAAGAAGGTGTCCCTATCCTCCATTGTTTCCAATTAGGCAGGGGAAGCAAAAAAAAGGGAGGGGTGATTGAAGCCCAGCAGAACAGAATCAAAGTCCCAGACAGTCTCTGGGGGGAATATGGGGGGAATTTTTGTAAGCCCAGCAGAACCAGTGAAAGATACAGAGTACCCAACAGTACCAGTGCAAACACAGAGGGCCCAGCAGAATCTAATGCCATCATGGCAGTTCCAGTTCAACAGGACTTAGGTCAAGCATAGAATCACAATTCAAGCTGGGGGGGGGGGTGTTACTAGCCTAGCAGAACCAGTGCAATGTAGTCCCCAGCCAGCAAAACCCAATGCTAGCTCCACAACAAATCCAAGTAAAGGGGGGGGAGATTTTGCAAGCCCAGCAGAACCCAGTGCCAGTGTGGCACTGCCAGTTTAAAATGACTGATATGAAAGCACATAGTTACAACAAATCCAAGCAAAGGGGTGGGGTGGAGATTTTGCCAGCTCTGTGCAAGAAAATGGGAAGGAAACACAGGAACTGGAAGATAAATGCTCTTGAAACTAGCAGGACTGTTTTGAAACTGACAAAAGCAGGAGGGAGGCCCATAGAAACCGCAAGACACAGAAACAACAACAAAAAAGTAAGCAAAAACAGTCCCTGGCAGCCTGCAAGTGCTGCCTCCCGGCCTTCCTGGAAAATTCTGAATATAACCAGGATCTCTGGAGGATTTCCCCCCTCGGTTTTCCAAAAGAATCCTGGATATCTTTTGGGATGTCAAGTATACCTGAAAATACCAATAAGGTATTTTTTGGGTATATTTTTGGCTCAGGGGTATCTGAGTGCACATCCCTAGCTGTCTGTGTTCTAAAATCAGAGCAGTAGTCCCCAAGATCACTTCAGATGGCTTATTTGCCCCCTGAGAACTAGACTTCTGTTTAACATTTCTTCCCTTGCTTTCTGTCTCAGCAGCAGCAACTTCTCCCCTGGAGAGGGACTCCAGAGGCGAAGAGATTGAAGAACGGAGGTGGGGGGAATTGCTTTGGTGTATGTGTCTTACTAATTTAAATATTTATCAACTTCCTTTATACCCTAGTTTTCTCTGTATTTGGGAACCCAGAATGGCTTACAATGTTTCTCCCCTAATCCATTTGATCTTCACAACAACCCTGTGAGGTATGCTAAAATTAATGAGATGGGAATAAAGGTAGTATTGGGGTACAGGCATTTGACTTTTGTCCAAGGCCCCAGAATTACTAAGACCACCCTTAACTGTGAGGTTAGGTTGAGAGAGAGTGACTCTTTGGGTGACTCTGGGCCAGCTTTAAGGCAGAATGGGTATTGAACCTTGAAATTCCCAGATCCTAGTCCAGCACTCTTAAAAACAACACCACACTGGCTATCATTTTCTACGCTTAGAAGCATGGAATGTTTACCTGGTCTGCTGACCTGGCTCCATGCTGATGTTGTGGATTAAGTTGAATGGACTATGTGGTCCAAGCTGGCCCTGATGTTTTCTCCAGTACATACGAGTGGAAGCCACTGTGGGCTGAAAATGAAGTCTGTCAGAGTCTGATTTGGAAGTTTTTCATATTTTAAGTAGCTGTTAATCATCACCATCCATCATAACTTGTCACTCAGCTACAGAATCATTCTCTGAAAGAATGTACACATTATGTACACCTCTGACATACATTTTTCGTGACTGTAATATATAACCATTCATTACACACAAGGATTGTCTTAAGAACACAAGAACCCTCCTGAATGAGGCCAAAAGGCAAATCAACACTTTACTTCCAGGAGGCCTTTGAGTGAGAGAGGAAGGCAAAGCCTTTGTGTGCCCTGCCTGTCTGGTACATGCTGTTGAATGTGTGGTCCTTACAGATTTCATGGCTAACCACCATTTACAGCTCTGTCTCTCATGAATGTATTTAATAATTTGCTATTGTCAATATCTTACATGGCTATCCTCTCATCTTGTAGTAAGGTCCATAAGTTAAATTATATAATATTTTAAAACAGAACTACCTGAAGCCAGCTGCCAGTCAATTAAACTGTGACCCAGAATTTTAGTAGAATTAAGGAAATAAGTCCTTTTTTCCTCCTGTCCCTACCTTCTGTGTCAGAAGCATTTCAGTCTGTTTGTTGGAAATGTGTCCAATTCTACGGAGCTTTCTCTAAAGTAAGCGTTTCTAGGATTTGGGCCTCAGTCTGTTATTTGGCAAGTAAAATTGCTGCTTCTCCAAAGGAAATGGCATCCTCCCTCAACGGGGTGAATAAAATTCTACAAGCTGCATCTTGTCATGTTTCCTCCACTGGGTAGAAACAGAGAGAGAGAGAGAGAGATTTGTTTTAATTAGACTCTAAAATTATTGCCCCCCTTTTTCGAGCGCAGATTTGCAGAGCCAAAGGAGCTGCAGAAAGAGTACAAAGGTTATTAAGGTCTGAGAGCTTAATCTGCTGCTGTTGGGAGAGGGCTGAGGACCACTTAACTGTCACTTCTGGCAAGATATGAAATCTCTTTTCTTCCCTCTGCTTATTTGCACTGGTGTTCATCATAAGAAGGAATCAAGTGTTTTCTGGAATAGGGCGGCTGTATCAGTAATATCTGCAATGGCTCTTCAGACAGGAGCCGGGAGAGAAATAGAAAGTAAGACCTTTTAATGATCTGCTGGTACTAGTTTCTTTTGCAAATGCTGTTACCCCCGTGAATGGTGACTTCTGCTTCTGATCAGCACAGGAAATGAAGATATTCTATAGCAGAGCTGAGTGCGGTATGAAAGCAAATTAATTTTCAATATTTGGGGGGGGGGGAAATCTCCGCAGCACCCCCTTTTTTCCACTTGGGTACTTTAAAGCACATCCGGAGCCCGCACGTTCTCCCCCCCCTTTCCTTGCACTGATTAGGACTGCCCTCAAGACATAAATAATAATAAGCTTTGAAGCGAGATCATCATCTTAACCCAATTCTGTCTACTCCAGGTATAGGCAACCCTCCAGGTGGGGCATGAAGATACAGATTTCATTTCAGACTACATAGTTCAGTTGCCCTGGAGAAAATGTCAGATTCAGAGACTGGATTCTACTGAATCCAGAACTCCTTCATCTCCTGAGACTGCTCTTCTCAGGTTCTGCTCCCAAATCTCCAGGGTTTTCCCAACCTGGAGCTGGCAACTCTACCCAGCATACCTGCTGACAGCAGCACACCAGACTATTTGCTTGGCACCCATGGTCAGCTCTCCAAACAATCAAGATTGGCAGCACTGCAGGAGAAGGCAACGGGCATGGCTTATGTTCAACATCTCTTCTTAGACCTGCAGACCAGCCTCCTGAGTCCAAGACAAATCCCTGAGATGCATGGCTGGGATCTGCTCCAACCGTGCCTGATCACATACATCTTGTCTCTTTCCATCACTTTATTTGCAGGCACACCACCACCCTTACAGGTAGTTCTAAACATTTTTTTAGCACCTGGGCCACTAGAGTTGCATACCTCTGAACTGTTCTGACAGGCAGGAGTCTTTCCTGAAACTCCTTTTAATCAAAGTTGCCAGAGATTGTACCTGTGACCTTTTGTATGTAAAGCAGGTGCTCTGTCACTGAGCTAAGTCCCCTCAATTGGCCAGCAAGGTCATCTTGGTTTTAATTTAATTACAGCTGGAATGACTCAAACTACTTGCATGATTTCTTAGGCTTGATAGGGCAGAGTTGGGGGGAAAACATCATGTTGGGTTTATATGTAGAAATTAGGAGTGTGCGTTTGGTATAAACTGAACTGAACAAATACTCCCAAATCCCTTACTGTTATTTTTCGGGTATTTATTCAGCCAAATGCAAACTAGACAATCTGATTTGGCTACCAATATAGCTGGCCCAAATAAAAGCCAATATTATTCGGCTTATATTTGGGCCAGCTATATAGCTGAATCACAGCAGCGCTGCTTGGAGAAGGCATTCCCTTCACTCACGGAGGCATGCCGTGCCAGCGGTGCAACTCCAGGAGTGAAGGGAAGGCATTTTTAAACATATCAGATAGACCAGAATAGAAATCTAACAGACTATTTTCTTTTGAAATGTCTCTGAGATGATCTCTGGCTTGCAAATCAATTAGTTCCATCAGGAAAAAGTTACTTGCATCTTCTGGTGCTACTTCAAATGGATTCTGAAACATTCTTATTTCCTTTCTATGCTTACGGCAATCAGTTAATCTGTTCTGGAATTCCACCTGCAGTAGGTTCAGTGCTTTGATGTGTCTTTCAACACTGAGTTGTAATTTCCTCTATTTCTCAAATATAAGTCTATTGCAGCAAGAGAAGTTAGAAAAGTTATCTTCACTAACTTGCTTCACAAAATGTTTAGTTTTGCTTCAAAAGCTTTTAATTCAGAATACATGTCACACACAAGCTTTCCTGTTCTCTGCAACCTTAGATTCATTGTGTTCAGATGCTCTGTGATATCAGTTAAGAAAGCCAAATCAAAAATCCATCCAGTGACAGAAAGTGCTTCTTGACTTTTTCCTTTCTCCTTGAGAAAGACATCAACTTCATGGTGAAGACAGAAAAAATGTTTGAGGACTGCCTCTGCTAAGCCACCTGACTTCTGCATGGTACAATACATCTCCATATTCTGCATCTATCTCGGAGAGAAAATTTTGAAACTGATGATGTGTAAGGCCATGATGCCTGATGTAATTAATGCGGGACACAACAACACACGTCACACTTTCCCACTGAAGAATCTTACTACACAAGGCTTGCTGATGGATGATGGAGTGAAATTGCGTGGGAAGTGTGCTGTTTAATTTCAATATTTCTTCACTGATTCTTGCAACTACACCAGTTTTACTTCCCACCATATTTCTTGCACCATCAGTTGTGATGCTTTTCAATTTATCCCAGCTCAAACCAAGATTTTCTATTGATATACACACCTTCAAGAATGTTTTCTGCAGTTGTAGTGCCTTTCAGACTCTGCAGTGCACATGACTCTTCTGTCATTCTGAAGCTGGAATCTATCCCTGCTGATAAAAATTAGTAGTTGAGCAGTGTCTATGTCATTGCTGTCATCTAATTCCAAAGAAGAAAATTCAAAACTTTTTGCCTTGACATATGCACCGCTTCTCCTAGTTCTTCAATACACCTGGTAATTGCAGATAAATTGACACAACAAACACAAGATACCTTATCAGGGCACATTTCCTCCATTACTTTAACCATGCACTTTTAAACAAATTCACCATCAGTGAATGGTCTACCATTCTCAGCAATACATTTAGCAACATGATAGCCCTCACAGTAGACAGGTCCTCCTCAAAGGGCTTTGTAAATCTATTTTGCTGCAAAAACATTAATTTTTAAGAGACTTGTTTACTCGCACATGTAGCTCTTGTGACAGGATTCAAGGTGCCTTTTAACAGGATTCAAGGTGCCTTTTTGTACTTCTGTAGTACTGAGACAGTTTCAAGACATACCAGGCAAACTGCTTTATCCCTGTTTAAAGCAAAGAAGTATGCAGTAGTTCATTTGTCATTAAAGACATGGTGCTCATCTGCATTTTTTCATTTCTTTGAAACAGCACTTTCTACTGCATACATCTTACAGAATTTTTAGCAGAGCAGCAGTTGCAAAGTTTCAATATAATCCTTGAATAAATAAAAACATGAGAAATATAGTTTTAGGAGCCCAACTCTTCCCTTTCCCATCAAATCCACCCCACTCTAACTACTATTAGCTGGGGTTTTCATTTTGACCGTGCCTCCCTATCCACTACAGTTCTCAGGAGTATTGGGCCTCATGCACAGGCTAGGAAGATTTTTTTTTAATGGATTATAAATCTGACCTACCCAATAGCAAAGTTGCAGTCCTAAATACGCTGAATCAGGGTTTGTTTCTTAGCAGGAGCTCCTTTGCATATTAGGCCACACACCCCTAATGTAGCCAATCCTTCAAGAGCTTACAGAGCTCTTCTTACAGGGACTACTGTAAGCTCTTGGAGGATTGGCTACATCAGGAGTGTATGGCCTAATATGCAGAGGAGCTCCTGCTATGAAATGAGCCCTGCCTATGAGATTTATTTCTTAATCAATACACTGCCTGAAAAAGGGCAGGTAGAGAGGAAGAGCAAATGAAAGGGCAGCCTCCCACCTGGAGTAGAGGATATGTCATTAAGTTGGCTTCAAATTATATGCAGGGTGCCCATATACATCACTGCCTGCCATCCAAGCCTCAGTCATGAGAAGCAAAATGGCAGCTGGGGGGGGGAGGGGAACTTGGCTGGAGGAAGATGTGGGAAAGGGAATCCCATAAGCTTCCCTCCTAAAGGAGTACTCCTGTCTCAACCCAGGGGGCTAGTCACCTGCTCCTGCAATCACCCATGCATGAGAAGACTCCCAGCTGGAGTGGGTGGGGAAGTAGAGGCAGAAGCAAGCAAGGCAAGAAGTCAGAGCGGCCAGCTCTTGTTGAGGATGGAAGAATGCTTTTGCCTGCAGCAGCAACCTCACCAGTAACCTTGGAAGCCACTTGGAGGAGCCTTGGTGGGTGGAGCCTCTAGAAACATTCAGTACATAAAACATTTTGTATCCCTTTTTTTTTTGCAAAAATACCAGCCCTTTCCCCCGCCTTTTTTTTTTTTTTTTTAACAGAAGCAGGCTGGACATCTCCCATACCCATTCACATAGCTGCTTCATCTTTCTTACACATTGGCATACAGGAGGGATACAGGCATTTTGGAGAAAAATACGCTCCTTGTGAAAGAATTTTAACAACAGAACATCCCAGTGGTCCGCTTTGTCTCCCAGCTGTCAGGTGTCTCCTCTGTACGCCTATTAGTTATGTGCATAGGCATCAACTTCAGGGAGGCTGGGGAACTGGAGCCCCCCACCCGAACTTTTTCAGGACATTCTGAGCCTCCCCTGGAGACAATGGCCTGTAATGTGTCTGGCCCAGCCCTAGCCCCCCCCCCCCCCGGGAAATTGGAAAGTCTACGCCCTTGGTTATGTGTGGATGTTTCCACTGAATATAGCCAGGGATTGAACCAGAGACCTTCTGAATGCAAAGTAGAGGCTTTTCCACCGACTGCAGTCACCAGGTTATTTTAAACTAATAATGCTAAAAACCACAGTCACAGAGGCGGGGGGAGTGAAGGGGATAGTATGGGTGAGGTAGTTCTGGAAGTGCAAGGCTGCCCACCCACCCAAGGGCTGCGGCAGAGAAAGAGCTGGGACCCGGGACAGCCTTCCGGATACCCCCCACTCTTAAGTAAAGGTCCAATCAGACAGCAGGGGAAACAATCTCTATCATCTGCTGTAATTCTTGGAGAACTCCAGGCTCCACCTGGAAGTTGGCAACCCAAGCTAGAATACATATGTTGGTCTTTAAGGTGCTATTTAAGGTGCTACTCTGTGCTATAAAAATGTTATGGTAATAGTTAAAAAAAGGTTATGATAATAGGCTTCTTAAAAACTAATTTACACCAGGGGGTCTGTTGGGGCCGGAGCGAGGCGGAGCGAAGCTCAGGAGTGGCCACTAGGGTAGCCACAGGCCGAATCAGATTCTCTGATCTGATTCGGCCCGCTGCCAAATTGCTGCCGAAAGTGACTGGAGGGGAGGGGGTTTGAGGGAGAGGCTCCAAACTTGCAGGGTAGCTGCTGGGGCCTCTCCTCGAAATACCCACCAAGTTTCAAGAAGATTGGACCAGGGGGCCCAATTCTATGGGCCCCCAAACAGGTTGCCCCCATTCCCTCCATTGTTCTCTATGGCAGGAAAAAAGTAATATTTTTTCCCAGCATAGAGAACAATGGAGGGGCTGGGACAACCTGTTTGGAGGCCTGACATTCCCTTTCTGACACACTTCTGGTGATGTCAGGGGATGTGACATATGCTAATGAGTTATGCTAATGAGGTATGCTAATGAGGTATGCTAATGAGCTCCTGCACCTCTTTTTCTACGAAAGGACCCCTGATTTACACAATAGTAAAATCAGGCTCACTGAAAACTTTAATGTTAGTAGCTCACAGAGCAGAATTTTTGCTCACAACACTCTGCAGCTTTGAGGGAACATTGCAAAAATACTAGTGACATGCTAGACAGCAGGAGTCTCCAACTTTGTTGAACCTGTGGCCACGACTGGAATGTTAAGAATCAGTAGCGGACATCAAAACAACATCAAGCCTTGGGAGCTTGATTCAGTTTATCAGTTACAAAAAAGTTTGGATGAAGATAGTTCCAGAGGGCAACTGTGTTGGTCTGCAGTAGGACAACTAGATTCCAAGTCCAGTAGCATCTTACAGACTGACAAGATTTGGGGGGTATAAGCTTTCAAGAGTCAAAAGCTCTGACAAAGGGAGCTGTGACTCTTGAAAGCTTATTCTGAAATCTTGTTGGTCTCTACTGGACTCACATGAAGCTGTTCTTCTGAGATGAAGGCAGCTATGTCCAAATGGACTTTCCCTGCAGACACAGAGATACCCCCTGGGCTCTTCATACTTCGGTGAATTTGAAGAAGAGATTTGAAGATGAAGCCAGAGGGCACCAAGCAGGGCATCAGTGGATGTTGTGGCACCCCTGGGGACTTTATTGGGGACCACTGGGTCTTAAGCCTGGGAATGGCAAGCAGAATAAGGTGAAGCAAGGGCTGCTTTGTGTTTTCCATAAAAGAGGAAGGGAAGCAGGCCCGTAGCTAACATGGGGCACATGGGGCCCAGCCCCCTAGCATTTCTTCTGGGCCCCTCCCTCCTGGGCTGGCCCCAAAGTGCCTCAACTCACTGCCTCTGACTTGCCTGCCAGAAAACTGAGCACCCTAAATGCCTTGGTTACTTCCCCACTGGCCATGCTCCTTTCCCAGCTTGACACTCAGTGGCAGCATTGTCAAGGATCTTCCTGCAGCCGTGGCCACTCATTGCTGCCTGGCCAGTAGAGCAGCACGCCTGATGGTGAGCAGCAGGGGTCATTTCATAGAAAAAGAGGTGCAGGAGCTCATTACCATAACTCATTTGCATAACTCATTTGCATATGCCACACCCCCTAACATACAGGAAGTATGTCAGAAGGTAATACCCACCCCTCAGGCTCCACTCCACAGGTGAGTGAAACTGACCTGCTCTTCCTCCATTCCCTTCCCCATCCAATACTTTGTGCAATAAAAATAAGCATAAAGAACACACCCTCATTCTCTTCCTGCTCCCTTGAAACTACCAGGTTTCAAGTAGACTTGAGATACCCAGGACATGTGCACCACCCATCCCTTCCCCTCCCCACAACAAGACACCCTGTGAGGTAGGTGGGGCTGAGAGAGGTCTTTTGAGAACTGCTCATGAGAGAACAGCTCTGAGAGAACTTGTGACTGGCCCAAGGTCACACCAGCAGCTGCATGTGGAGTAGTGGGGAATCAAACCCGGTTCTCCCAGATTAGAGTCCAACTCCTGACCATTACACCAAACTGATGGGGTGGAAGCTGCTGAAGGGTTGGTGAAATTTCTCCAGTACTTATGTGCCATGTGCCCAGATAAAAAATGGTATACTTAGAAAATTTATATGCCATGTTGAGCAAGTCTCTGGAAAAGCAGCACACTGTCATAAAAGGAACAATGATAAAATTATCAATATTAAAACAAAACATTAAAATCAATAAAGACCCTAGCAGGGCTTTCCCTGGGGTGCTGCGCCTCGGCACTGCTCGGGGAAGCCGAGGAGGGGGCAGGGCTTGGTCATGTGCCCGCCCCCTGGGCTTCTCACTCTTGGAGCTGCGCTCCTGTGTGCTCCCGCTCCAACGGACTCCCGGTGAGCAGCCAATGTGCCCCTGTGTGTGTGTGGGGAAAAGAGGTTGTAGCCACTGGGCATTACCCCCTCCACTTGCCCTGGAGCCTGGCAGGGGAAAGGCCAGCTTCTAAGGAGTTCCACTAACCAATTTAAAGTTAATTAATTTTGCTTTTATTAGCTGGCAGCCCCCACCCGGTCATCTCCCCAAAAATCCCCTAGCTATGGGTATGAAGGGAAGTCAGTGGAAGGGAGAAAGAATTTTGACAGGGGTGACATATTTGGCAAACTAGACAGTATGCAAAACAAAGATGCAATCTGGTATCAAGAAATCATTAAATTGTGGGAGAAAGTGTGGGGGGGGGAGGAAGGATTTCGCAAAGTTAATAGCATGGCTTTTGATTTCAAAAGAACAATTAAAAATTGCATCTGATTCTTTCCTCCCATGTGTATATTTCAGTAGATTTATATATGTGTGCATGTGTTTGTGTTTAAATCCTTGCTTGTTTCTGTATCTGCAAAGCTGCATATATTTTTAGTCAAAGAACCTGACTAAAACTCGAAGGCCCATGGTGGGTGGAGAAGCAAGGGAAAAAACAAAACAGGAATATCTGCAGTTTCTTTCTTTCTCTTTTTTCAGTTTTTCTAACAGGGGAAACCTCCCCGCCCCAAATGTTCTCCATGCCTTTTCTGGGCCTTCACATTACTGGTTCTAAATTACTGATCCTGCTGGGATTAGGACAGATTTTTGTCTTGCTGTTATTGGTTTAGTGACCGTGACTTGGCAGTGAGTTGATGCTTGCCGTCCTTTGCAGCATGTAGCTTGAACGGTGTGTATGAATCATCTGCAGCCATTGGTGGTAGCCTATTTTACAGTGCCCCACTCCCTGACTGTAGTATATTGTGGTCTAGATTGTGCCTCAGGTGGGGGTGGGGGGTTGGTGGATGTGTAGTATTGCCTTTGGGCAAAGGGTTGTAATCGGGTAGCCCCAAGCATTATGGTCCAGTGAATGGTCTGAAGATATATGATGCCATTCTTGCTGCTGTGCGAGCTGCCCTAATAGAAGCTTTGCTCAGAGATCTTTGGAGGAGGAGCAGGGTATGATAAATGAATAAATTACTGTTTGCCACATGCTGTTGATCCAGATGCTGCAACTTCAATAAGTTTTTAATTCTGAAAAACAACAATAAAATCACCCAGTCTTGGGGTTTTCTTGTATATTCCTTCCTATTCCCTATGCAGCATTTCTTTTTACTCCATTGCTCAATGTAAGGTTTCTAAATATACTCTCCTATCTGTGTGTTTCGGAATGGCATTTATCTTCATTTTTTGGGAATGGTGTGATGTGCTGGAAGTGCATTCTGACAAGTCATCACACTGATGAAAATAAATGACATTTAAAGCAGAAATCCTGATTTCTTCATGCTCACCCAAAAAGAGCTTATTAAAGAGAACACAGAAAATATCTGTTTCAGAAAACTGGAACAAACATTTCTAACATTAAAATTTAACATTTCCTTGTCAGCTTCATAGAGTTGACTTTCTCCCACATTGTTTCAGATTTCCTGTTCCTTCTAGCAATGGGGAACAGTTGGATGGATTCCAACACCTGCATTAGTGATCTAGAATTGAGATGATACTTCCTGTATTCTGCTGCTTCAGACTGTGGGAGTGGGGTGGTGGTTTTTTTTTTTTTTAAAAACTACTACAAGTAAGAAGCTAAGCCTTCTGATTCCATAGAGAAAAATCCTAACTTAGCTTGCCCTGTGTGCTAATATTCTATATGTAAAGAATTGTTATATGGAAAGGTATTAAAAATGGTTAATGTCTGAAGTACCATCCAGGAAAGATTCTACTCTTTTATTTTACTTAATTGGAATATGAGCCCTAATATCAAGGCACTGGAGTGTATCCATCCCACTCAGTTCTTCTGATGGAACAGCATTTCCATTTGCAGATGAGAGGGTGGTGGTTTCCTCCGTGCTCTTTTGAGGGTCCACTGACCCCTGTAGAGACTGTGGGGGAGTCTGTAGGCTGCAGCAGGAGGTGGAACTGGAGAAGTCCAGTTCCACAAAGTTTAAAACTGATTGAATACATACGCCCCACTCTCTGGTCTGCTGCCCAGAAAGCACATAGTGCTTTCCCCATTGGAATCAGTAGAGGGAATGGGTTGCACATACTCTACTGAAGTGATGGGGGCACTATACAGATGGGATTGCTCCCTCAGCAGATACTCTTTGTGAGTATTTGGATCCCTGCTTTAGGCTAGTATATTCTCATTTTCTTTAAAATGAAGAAACAGCTTAAAGCTCTAGCTTTGATCTGCTGTTACCATGAGCTGCCACAACGTTGAAGGAACCAACATTTTGCCAGTTGAAATAAGCTGTGGAGTTGTCTTACAATTGGATGTCCCATGAATTCATACAACAGCCCTGGATGCTTCTTCAGAGTCAAACATTTTAAATAATTTTCTTCTGGAGATGAAATTTGATTCAAAGAAGATGTTCTGTTTTTGTAGTACAGTTTCAGCTTCTGAATTCATTTTCAGATGTAGGTGCCAAGTTTGGACAGGGGTGGAGAGTTACCAGCAGTAAAATATGTAGCATTTTGAGAGGTCCTTTTATATGTATATGTATCCTATCCAGAAAGAATGGTAAGAATTAGCAAAGTCTGTGCACAGTGCCACGGGAGAAACATTGTGGGGTTATTTGCTTTGAATATTTTAAATTCAGAGTCAAATGTCATATGACTTTGAGTTCCAATTGGATATAGTATTTGGTTTTGTAAAGCAGCTGCTGGGAAAGGAATATATGGATTGGGGCTGCAGTGCTCCATGAGTGAGGTGGTGGTGTCCAATGTTCCCTCAAAGCCGTGGAGTCTTGTGAGCAAAAATTCTACTTTGTAAGCCACTGGCATTGAATCTGTGAGCGAGCGATTTGACTAAATTAGTTTGCTCTGGAGCCATCCTTCCTGAGCTAAGACAAAATGTGAGCTGGAGGCTAAAAAATGTGAGCTAGCTCACACTAACTCAGCTTAGAGGGAACACTGTTGGTGTCCATTTCTATGATTGGAAATGGCCTACAGTGCTGCTTTCAGTCCAAGGATTGAGAAAAATCAGATTCCTCTGTATAGTGTTTGTCTTTTTCCCCTACCACTTAAAAACGTCTGTGGAATCAAGCTTTGATCAGGAATGGCATGAGGGGAAGAGATAAGTCCTCCCCTTCCCCCAGTGCTGCAGCTCCAATCTCTATCATTGCCTTCTCCCTAGTTTTTAGGGCCGATAACACATTTGGAGTTCAAAATCACAGACTCTGCGACATGTAGTTTGGCCCTAAACCAACAGCTAGAAGCAGCAGCCTCTATTGGCTAGAAAAGATAGGGTGAAAAAAATAATCCCTTCCCTGTTCTCCTCACCTTTAAGGACAAACTCCATTCTTGTTTGGCTATCCATATTCAGTTCCGGCTGTGACAGGTGATCTGGAATTAATGTTCCCAAGTCGTATGACTCTCCGTTCTATTGTTCCAGTCCCTATTATGTCACACACTGATCTCGCCTTCTATTCACTTAATTTTACAAATGGCAAAGGTAGTAATTACAATAACAAATTGAGTGGGGAGGCCCTCATGCACGAACACCTCTTGGCGGCTCCTCAAAGAGAAACTAAACAAAAATAATTTTGTCACTAATATGGCAGTGTGCCCAAATGCGGCAAATGTGTAGTCTCCCACACACACGATGTGGCCAACCCTTGGCATAGAGTAGGAAGGAAAATTAAAATGTTGCCATCAGGCCTCACATAATTTCTCCTTGGGGAAAGAATAATGCTTGTCAAGTGATGCAAGTAGCTCTTTAAAGTGATTAGCAATCCCCCTTAGTCCTGGAAGCAAGGAGCTTCTTTCTAAATTCAGGCTTGGATCTCCTGACCATGTACCTATTTCAAACAGCAGAGTCATTTCATCAATTGGACAAGTGTGACATTTGTCCTCAGTTCTGTCCCTGATGGATGTCAGTAATCAGGGGTCCGATGGAGCGGGAGCGCACAGGAGTGCAGCTCCGGGAGTGAGGAGCCCAGGGGGCGGGCACATGACCAAGCACCGCCCCCTCCTCGGCTTCCCTGAGCAGTGCAGAGGCGCAGTGCCCCGGGGAAAGCCCTGCTAGGGTCTTTATTGTTTTTAATGTTTTGTTTTAATATTGATAATTTTATCATTATTCCTTTTATGACTGTGTGCTGCTTTTCCAGAGACTTGCTCAAGGTGGCATATACATTTTCTAAGTATACCATTTTTTATCTGGGCACATGGCACATAAGTACTGGAGAAATTTCACCAACCATTCAGCAGCTTCCACCCCATCAGTTTGGTGTAGTGGTCAGGAGCTGTACTCTAATCTGGGAGAACCGGGTTTGATTCCCCACTCCTCCACATGCAGCTGCTGGTGTGACATTGGGCCAGTCACAAGTTCTCTCAGAGCTGTTCTCTCATGAGCAGTTCTCAAAAGTCCTCTCTCAGCCCCACGTAACTCACAGGGTGTCTTGTTGTGGGGAGGGGAAGGAAAAGGGATGGGTGGTGCACATGTCCTGGGTATCTCAAGTCTACTTGAAACCTGGTGGTTTCAAGGGAGCAGGAAGAGAATGAGGGTGTGTTCTTTATGCTTATTTTTATTGCACAAAGTATTGGATGGGGAAGGGAATGGAGGAAGAGCAGGTCAGTTTCGCTCACCTGTGGAGTGGAGCCTGAGGGGTGGGTGTTGCCTTCTGACACACTTCTGGTATGTTAGGGGGTGTGGCATATGCAAATGAGTTATGCAAATGAGATCTAATGAGCTCCTGCACCTCTTTTTCTACGAAATGACCCCTGTCAGTAACCATTTGTGAATCTCCTCCACTGCTGCTGTATTCCCCCATTCTACGTATGCTACAGCCTCCTCCTTCTCTTTGCATTTCAGGCCAAATCTGAGGTGATATTTGACATTAGTACTTGCCATGTGCATTGACTGTCGCAAATGTTAACAAGCATTGTGTGATGTAAAGGTTGTTTTAAAAAAACTTTTCCAGCTCTGGGGGCTTTCTATCCCCCATGTCATTGCTAAATTTTCAAAGGAAGTTGTAGAAAATATTTTACAAGGAAAACCATAGAGACAGATGGCTAGATACTCTCCATTCTCTCAGATGATTTGGAATTCTGTGGTGAAAGATTCTAAAAACCTCATTCCTTGTGACTGTAATCTAAATGCTCAAAATACCCCAGGCCAGGGCTTTTTAAAAAAGGAGAGGTCCCAGAACTCTCAAGAGGGAAATGAAGTTTTCAATCTGTATACTGAAAACTCATGAATTATTTATTTATTTGTTTAATCTAATTTATACCCTGCCCTCTCTGCAAATGTTATAAAACATTTTAAAAAGAAGTTTGTTAAAGAGGTTCCGGAACTCCATTCCGGTGTGTTCCCTGGGGGGAAAAGCCCTGTCTCGGGCTATGATTATCACATGAAATCATTATATATTGGGGGAGGGTGTGTGGGGGGGGAAAGGCGCCAACTCAACATGCCAAATACATGTGGTAACTCTTCTGAACAAACAAGTATGTCACATGAAAATGAAAATTAGTGTAGCATTTAAAATAGTTTTCAGTCTGAGATTATTCTACTCTCAATAATTAATTGAGCACAGAATGAAAGCTATTTTCATTTTTTCAAGAACAGATATCTAATAAGAACATATGAACCCACTGTTTTGCTTGTTTTTGTTTTCAATTTGTAATTACAAGCCCATTTTGTTTCATTCATTTTCATTCTCGGTATTCTAAATTTGATGTGTTGCAAAAATAGGCATCAATTCTAATTTTACTATTTTATCAAATTTTACTAGTGCATGGTCAAGGAGAAAATAAAGCTGCAGATTTATATTCAGACCTGTTTATATGCTCTTCCTCTAAAGACTTGCTCTAAGATCCTCACAAAAACCCCCCAGCACAACTGTACAATAATAAAAAAACATAAACATTATCAATATTAAAACCAGGCATGAAAACTGCAAGAGCATGCCAGGGGTACAAAAACAGTACAAACCAATATTCAGTAGCTTAAAATGGTATTAAAAAATTCTCTCATGCCATAGAAGCAATCATTAAAAGGAGGAACCCTTCCACGAGAAGACTAGGCAGAGAGAAATGCTTTGGTCTGACACCTAAATGACAGTAAAAGAGACACTAGGCAGGTGTCTGAAGTAGGGGCATTCCAAAGTCAAGGTGCCACCACTGGAAATCCAGTTTCTACCATCTTATCTCTGCAGGTACAAGCAGAGATAAGTGTTTGGGAAAGGAGATCTTTGGGAGGAGTTTGGTCTCAAACATGGGAGAACCCATGATTTTTTAGTAGAGTGTTCACAAAATTTGATGTGATCCCTAATTTCTAATCACTGAGGTTGCACAGCTGATCTTAACAGCATAGCACCACTGACTGTTAAAGCCTCAGAAGCCAGATAGGGGCTAAGCAGTGTCTACAGTGTTATGTACTGGCGGAGCTTCAGTCTCAGCAATGCTCCAAAAGCCTACAAGACTATTGGTGGTTTTACTGGCAACAGCCAATCAGAATTCTGGAATATAACCTAATAGCTGCAAGGGCATAAAGTTACTTTGTATATAGTTCGTGCAACTGAAGGATTCTGGCTGCCTACTTGTTATTGGTTGTTGTTGAGGTGGGTGTGGTTTTGCAATAGTATAAATTGGCTCCTGTTGAGCCTGGTTCGTTGGTTCACAGTTCAATAAAGAAGCATGTTGTTTTGAAAAGAGCTGCCTCATCTCAATATTTTATATCCAGAATGAGCCCCACAGGGTTCTTTGCTTTCTCATAATCAGCAGGGGACAAAATCACAATGTTGCAGAATCCGTCTCTTTTTAGATGCAGAATTTGGGTTACCCTAGCAAAATACATAAAGTAGTTAAAGTGGCTCCTTCCTTCCTTCCTTCCTTCCTTCCTTCCTTCCTTCCTTCCTTCCTTCCTTCCTTCCTTCCCACATACTGGACCCAGACAGCAAAGTTGTTTTTTGTGTGTCCAGCCATACTTATGATTCTTCTAGCTGTTCTTAAAGCACCACCACCAGTGTTAGGTGCTGTGTGCAAGAGACACACTTGTTCACAAGACTTCTAATTTATCTTAAATAGACAGGCCAGAAGCTGGGGCTTGGCCAATGAGTAGAGTGAATGGGGATAAAGTCTGTTCACATGCAAGTAGTGTGAAATAATGGAGGTTTCCAGAAGAAGTAGAGACTCATGCCATATCTGTGCTACAAACATTCTGGATTTTATACTGGTTTAATAGTCATGGCATGCATATAGCCTGTGGGGGAAGAGAGGTGATGGTAGGGTACCATTAATTTCTTCTTTTCAGACACTAGCTTCTATAAGGATATGTCTGGTTCCCAATGTCTTTGGATTTAATTAAAAGCTTCAACAAGTGTGTCATACCCATTGAGTGCTTCAGCCTTTCTTCACCTTGCTGCTTATTAAGTATGGCCTTCAGTCTGCTTCAACTTGCCCACTTTTTTGTACACCCATTTCTTCCTCAGGGGAGAAAAGATCGACCGCTGCCAAGAACATTGAAGATTATTTTTTTTCTGTGAAATAGAAACTCAGCATTCAGCACTTCTCTCCTCAAACTTACTTTCTTGGGCCTTTGCTGAGGCAAGTGAAAAATTAGCATCCCTCAAGTAGCACAACAAATATTTATTTTATTATGGATTGAAATCAGAGGTTGGGAGTGTGCCTGGGGAGTCTAAAATAAAGATGTGCCTTAACCTTGTAAGGAAAGAGCCTGGAGGTTTGGTCTTAATTCAATTATACATTGATCTTTCTTACCCTTTTCTCTCATATATAATGCATCATGTTATTCTTAAGGTTGGGTGCCAATGGTGTCTCTTACACAGCCTACCAGCGATAAAGATGCACTGCTGATGCCTTTTGAGGTGATCCTGCATGCATGCTGAATGGGATGGATTGTTGGTTTTTGCAAACTCTGGCATTAATTATCCACTTCACTATGAAAAAATTATTCTTGCTTATAAACACAATTGCCCCATTGGGCCCCCAATTAATTCAGGCTGTTTCATTCAGGAGTCAGGCTGAGGGTTGCTGGGCCATCGAGTCATTTCTGCTCTGTTTGTTTTCACTTGAAACTGTATCTGCTTTTCAGTTCACAATTCCCTCAAAAGCAGAGAATAATGAAATCACAAAAAGTACAATTTAAAACTGTAATGAAACGTTTGCAGTAACTGAATCAGCTTTTTTTTTTTGCTACCTGCAGGGGAAAATGAAAGCTCTCTAATGTTAAAAGGTGAATACAAAATGTTTTAGCAGTGTGCTTAAATGGATCAAAAGACTCCTGGGTGATAATGGAGGTAGGGCCACAACTGAAAATACTCTGTTAAGTGCTACAGTTTTTGACCTCTAGTGAAGGCGGCGCCTACGGCAATAGAGACTGAAGACCGGGCCAGTCTGGTGTAGTGGTTAAGTGCGCGGACTCTAATCTGGGAGAACCGGGTTTGATTCCCCACTCCTCCACTTGCACCTGGCTGGATGACCTTGGGCAAGCCATAGCTCTGTACCAGCTGTTCCCTCAAGGACAGCTTGGGAAAGAGTTCTCTCAGCCCCACCTACCTCACAGGGTGTCTGTTGTGGGGAGGGGAGGGGAAAGGAGTTTGTAAGCCGCTCTGAGATTCTTAAGTGAGTGAAGGGCGGGATATAAATCCAATCTCTTCTCTTCTTCTTCTTCTTCTTCAATGAGCAGGCATCCTCACAGACACATGTAGCTCAGTCTTGTCTTGTGTGACTGGCAGTGGATCTTCTGGGCCTCAGGCATGCAAAGCTCTTTTCTTACATTTGCACTACCTCATATTTTAGCTGGAGGTGCTGCTGAAACGTTTTGTACAAACCAAGGGCTTTACCACTGGATCACGGAGCCTGCACTCAAAACATTAGAAGAGTCAAACCCACACCTCTTGAAGAAGCGATAGCCTTGGACAGCTCATCCACTCTTACTAAAGATTCAAGCCCAAGCCTCAGGCCAGGATATAAGACCTTAATGCAGTATGTTGTGTTGCTCAGTCATCGTGAAACAATGTGTAATAGCAACAGCCATGGTATCCTAGAACTGGCCTATATGAGGCATTAAAGGTGAGATGTGCAATTCAGGATAAGTTCAGGGACCTTCTTCAAGGAATGCTTACCAACAAATGTCTCTTGCAGGTTCTCATCTTGCAGGTTCTCATAAGCAATCACTTGAAGAACTCACATTTGAAGCTGCCTTATACTGAGTCAGACTATTGGTCTATCAAGGTCAGTCTTGTCTACCCTGCCAGTGGCTCTCCGGGGACTGTGGCAGAGGACGTCCACATCACCTGCTATCTGGACAAACATGTGGCTTCTTAATTCCAGGGACTGGAGCCATGAACAGACAAGACAGATCTTTCTACAGACCTGAGACATGTCCCAGGTTTGCAGAAAAACCTGAAACCTTAGAAAAGGAGGAGGTTAACCCCGCCCCCCACAATAGAAGCAGCAGTATAGGATTGCCAAGTCTCCCCTGGCCACAGGGTGTATGCGTAGGGTTACCAGCACCAGGCTGGGAAACTCCTGGAAATTTGGGAGTGGAGCCTGGGGAGGACAGGGACCAAAGTGGGGTATAATGCCAGAGAGTCCATTCTCCAAAGCAATGTTTCCTAAATGTTCTTCACTATGTTAGGCTACAGACACAGGGGGAACTGCAGGAGTTTCATTCTACTTCCTGTCTTCACTAGACTTCTGCACCATCTGGTATTGGGCCTTTCTACTGCCTTGCTGAAAACACACTTGAAAACATAATCTGGTATCTATTTTCATGGTATTGGATGCCTATGTTATATCTGCAGTGGGTGTCCTTAGTGGCTCAACCTAGTTATAATGGTTGGAGAAAGGGCAGGGTGGTCTTGGTCCGCTGGCTAGGCGGGATATAAATAGAACAAATAAATAAATAAATAAATAAATTGGTGATTCTGAGATCCCAGGCAAAAATCCAGAATGGGGCCCCAGAATCACTGCTCCAACCCAGGGCTACCTTGGCCCCAAGTAAGGCTGCCCAAGTCCCATAGTTCAGGCACAAGCAGAAGCCACCACAAGTGGGCGGCCCAAGCCCTGGATGGGACAGGTGTGAGCAGCTGCAGCCACGAGCAAGTAGCTCAAGCTCTTAACAAGGCAAGTACAAGCAGCCACTATCACAAGTGGGTGGGTGTGAGGAGCTGCCACTACAAGCCGGTGGTTCCAGCCCTACAGGAGCCTGATACATCCCCTTCCTCTCTGTGGGAGGCAGGGCCCTTTCCAGGGCTGTTTTTGCCATCTGCTCTGCACCAACCACTGGGTGTGGGTGTGGGGCAGCTTCAGGGCCAGGGGTGGTAATCAGCTGCAGGAAGGCTGGAGTGGAGCCTCCCTGCAGCTGATTGCCTCAGTTGTTGCCCTGAAGCCACCCCCACCCACCATGACTCCCGAGATGGTGGAGAGAGTGACAGTGGAGGTGCTGTGGCAGTTGGGTAGTTGGGGGCCCTCTAACATGACCCCCCCCAGTGCAGAGCCTGGGGCAGCTGTCCTGGTTGCTCCATGTCTAAGACCCCTGCCTCAAGAAGGGGGTGGCATTGAGGCCATAAAAAGTGAGACAGATTTTCCCCCAAGGACTCCTTGGAATTGTTGGAGAGGTCCTGAGAGATCTCTGTTAGTGAACCCTGATGTCATCACTGAAATATAATTCCCAGAGTTCCTTGGGGAAAGATAGGACAGTGAACCCCATTTAAGGCTGCTGTCCTGTGCATACTCACTTTGAAGTAAGCCCCATTGAACTCAATAGTACTCAAGGCTCATTCCGCAGCAGGAGCTCCTCTGCATATTAGGCCACACATCCCTGATGTAGCCAATCCTCCAAGAGCTTACAGTAGCCCCTGTAAGAAGAGCTCTGTAAGCTCTTGGAGGATTGGCTACATTAGGGGTGTGTGGCCTGATATGCAAAGGAGCTCCTGCTACGAAATGAGCCCTGGTAGTACTACCAAGTAAACAGGAACCGATATAATGGCTGAGGTTCTCTGTTGATTACAAAGGAGGAGAGGCAGCCTGGCAACCACTCTTACTCATGCATGCTAACTATGCTACTCTTTGGATTTAAACAGATAGAGCCAAATTAACAATTATAACAATGTAGAAACAAAAACGCAAATGAATCCCAATTCCCAAATCACCCCTCATCTCAGCGTCAGCTGTAGAATGGCAATTGTGAAGCAGTCCTTTTAAGCACAGTCTCAGGGTTTCTGCTATAAGCCTGTTTTCCCTTGCCGAATTTCAATGTCTATTCGTCCATTGTCTTGTTCTTCTCTGACTGCCTTTTTCTCTCTTGTTCTCATCCCAGCATCCTACACTTCAAAAATAACAGGTATATATACAACATTGACACCCACAGCACGTTGACAGTGTGGACTGTCATCTCTGTTGTCATCTCAAAGTAACAGCCCATGGTGCTGTTCCAGAAGGATATGTGGCATAGTCCTGAAAAGACTTTGCTACCAAAGACCACCCTTGGACATTCTCCCTGGGACTTCAGTGATGTCAAAACCAGCAGAAATTACCCACGAACTGCAACAATTAGAAACCTGTAAGGTGTTGATTTTTGCTTGTTAAACTGAAATCACCGGCCCATTAAACAAAAACAGGTAACAGTCCTATCTGAAAGTGCTTCTTCTGTATAGTGGTTCGGGCCACATCTGCTGCTGCAAATCCCAGATGGCTCAGATCAAAGAAGCACCCTGCTGGATCAGAGCCATGGGTTCATCTACCTAGTGTTCTGTTTCCAGTACCGCTTGTTACTTTCAAGAAACCCACAAGCTGGGCATAAAGGCCAAAAGCCTTCCTGCTCCCTTTTATCTACAACACCTGATATTGTCCTGGGCAATGCGGGCAATTTGTTCTCCACAGCTGCCATCTGGCTGTGGGGAATGCAGGTCGGGTCAGGTGAACCCAGACCTGAGTCATTAAAAAATTAAACATCCAGTGTGGTGGCCCTCAGGCTGTACTCCAGTGTACAGGGAGTACACTGGGAGTAAGGCCTATTTCGATCAATGGACCTTATTTCTAAGTAAACCTGTGTAGTTGGAGTCAGTTTGGTGTAGTGGTTAAGTGTGCGGACTCTAATCTGGGAGAACCTGGTTTGATTCCCCACTCTTCCACTTGCACCTGCTGGATGACCTTGGGCAAGCCATAGCTCTGGCATAACTGTTCTCTCAAGGACACTTATCTCAGAGCTCTCTCAGCCCCACCTACCTCACAGGGTGTTGTGGTTTGCCGCTCTGGTTTGTGGTTTGCTGCTCTGAGACTACAAGTGAAGGGTGGGGAATAAATTCAATTTCTTCTTCTTCTTCTCTTCTTCTTCTTCTATTATCAGGCTTCCAGTTTCTTATAATTGGAATGTAAGGAGCTTTGGGGGATGCTGCCATAGAAGCTCAGAGTATAATTATCACTGATTGCTTTCTGTGTGTTTATTTTTTGTTCTTAATTGGACATTCATTCAAGGAGGTACACTGCTTGGAAGAGAGGACTTTTCCCCAGATTTTATTCTTAAATGAAACTAGTTAGCGCACCATTTCCCCCTCCCTGCACTATGAAAAGCATCAGCTATTTTAATCTGTATTTTGACTAGCCTGCATCTCCCTCCGCTTTCTAGATCCAAGTACCCATCAATAATATATTACACTTTCAATGACTGTATTCACGGAACAGCAGGGGGGAGAGAATTCATGCTAGGATTTGTCACCTGATTCTCCTGGGGGTGTGGGGCTGTAAGCCGTCTTCCCACATGGCAGTGTTTAACTGTAATGAAAAGGAGGTTTTTTTTACACTTTCAGCTACGTTGGGCTTCATTTGAAAAGACTACACTATGCACTGGGATTCTCTTCAGCTAGACTTATTTTTCATTTTTCTATTTTCATTATAGGTACAGCAGAAAGTATGTACCTAAAACAAGGCAGATAATGCTGTAAGCAATGATTTGTTGCCTTGTGAAGCAAGGATGTAATTATGAACCAAAATCCTGATTGGTTATTAATAAATAAGAGATGCTATTTTGGGCAGGAATGCACAGGAAGGGAGTTCTGGCTGGCTTCTGAGTTGGCCACACCTACAACCAAAACCTCTGGCATGCTTGGCTACAGAGCACACTGCCCTCCCCATGTTAAAATGCTGTCTTTCCCTCAGGGGAGCCCCTCAAGATTTCCTTGTCAATTTCACTCCCCTCCAGTCAGCTGAGTGAAATTGACAAGGAAAAGCCTCTCTCTGCCTTCCCTTCTCTAGCTGACATGTCACAGCTGGAAAAGGACAGGCAAGGAACCCAGGCACATTGAAAATGCCTTTCTTTCCCTCCCCGATCTGGGCGAGGGAGAGAAAGGCATTTAACCATGCCCCCCGCACTTCCCCAAGTTTCTCTGCAATAGTGGAGAGGCTCAGGGAAGAAAGAGGCATGTGTGCATGCCTGCCTTCCTTTCCCCAGCCTGTCTGCTGCAGCAGGTTGAAAATGCCTTTCTTTTCCTCCCTGATCTGGGGGAGGAGGAGAAAGGCATTTACCCATCCCCCCCCACTTCCCTGATTCTCTCCACAAAAGCGGAGAGGCTCAGGGAAGGAATGGGGCATGTTTGCCAGGCTGCCCTCGGTCTCCCCAGCCTGCTTCCCTTCCCAATCCTTTGGAAGGTGGGGTAGAAGACTAGAAAGGTGATGCTGAAGTGCCAGGGATCTTTCAGATCCCAGGCACTTCAGCAGCTCCTTTCCCTGCTGTCTGGCTTGTGTGGGGGGGGGGTAGACTAGAAAGGCAATGCTGAAGTGGGGCGGAGAAGCTTGGGTGGGGGAGAGGCAAGCTTCCATGCCTGCCCTTTGCTTTCCCAGCCCCCACCTAATATGCTAATAAGCTGTGCTGTCAGGGGTGTGGCCTAATATGCTAATGAGTTTCTGCTGTTGGGTGTGGCCTATTATTATCTACAAAAAAAGCCCTGAATGCTTCCATGAGGATAATGCAATGGTGGCATGGAAGAAGTGAAAAGTTAGGATGGAAACATGGCCAGTTACATTTCATTTGTTTTATTTCCTCTTTTTTTTTTTTTTGCCACTCATGCGTTCCTCTGTTTTTTTTTAAAATGGATTTTTATCAACTTTTTTGTAAAGTACAATAACAACACTCAATAAATCATTATAGCAAAAAAACCAACAAAACCCCCACCAAGGTGAGGACCAAAGAAACAGCTTATAAAATCCATACAAAGGGAATCACAAAATTCAAAGCATTTTGAGAAGCATCAATACAAAGATACAGACATATTTCAAATCCAATATATACGACTGACGATTTTCAGTATAAAAGCGTACAGGGAATCAATCCAACTCAGCCAATATAACTAAAAATAAATAAGCCTCAGGTCCAAATCGCCAAGGTAAATCATTACTAACCTATCATCCCTTGTGCTGAATGCTTTTCTGACAAGTGTGGTACCTGCAAGGACTTGCAGGGGCCTCTCATTTTTCCTTCCCCCACTATTTCCTCTTTCCTTTTCCTGAGGTTCTCATACCTTTCCCTCTTCTCTTGCTTCCTTCTCTCCATCCCACCCACTATCCAACTATCTTTATTTGCCCCCTGTCTTCAACTTTCCCTCCTTCCCTTCCCTGGCAGCCTCTGCCTGGGAGAACTATGGCCCACGTGTGCAGTGGGGAATCAACTTGCAGGGGGAGCATTTTCCCCTATATCAGCTTCCCCACAATATTTTCTCTTTCCCTCCTCCTGGCAACTCTCATATTCTCAACTTTCTCTGCTTCCTTTTCTCCTTCCCACCCAACACCCTACCTTTTATCTGCCCCCCCTTTCTTCACAACAGAGACCCAAAGCAGCTTGCATCATTCTCCTGTCCTCCATTTTATCCTCACAACAATCCTGTGAGGTAGGTTAGGCTGACCATCACCAGCCCAAGGTCACGTAGTGAGCCCCATGACAGAGTAGGGAGTTGGAAGAGGGTCTCCCATGTCCTAGTCTGAAATTGTAACCACAACACAACACTGGTTTTTGTGGGGTGTCTTCTGTTGAACAGTAGCAAGCAGTTGGGCCTGGGTAAGTCATGCAAGCCAGGTGGTAGCAAGTCACCCAGTGGTTGTTGGCAGGCCTGGCCCCAATGAGTCCTCCCTCTAAGTCCAAAGTAGTCCTAGAAGGGTTCTGCCTTTTCCTGACAGACACTGAAGGATTGTCAGCTGGCAATACAGTTGTGATTGCCTAGTAATAGCCACAGAGGGCATTTGTTTCTCAAAGATACAAGCTAGGGGTGCCAGCCTCCAGATGGGACCTGGGGATTCCCTGGAATTACATCTCATCTCTAGACTACAGAGATAATTTCCCCTGGAGAAAATGGATGCTTTGGAGAGTGGACTCTATGGCATTATACCCCACTTAGGTCCCTGCCCTCCCCAGGCTTCACTCCTAAATTTCCAAGAGTTTCCCAACCTGGTGCTGGTGACCCCCCCCCCCCGGTGGCCAAGGGAGACTTGGCAATCCTGTATAAGCACTGCTGCTTCTATTGGGGGGGGGGCTTCACCCCCTCCTTTTCTAAGGTTTCAGGTTTTTCTGCAAATCTGGGACATGCCTCAGGTCTATAGAATGATCTGCTTTGTCTGTTCATGGCTCCAGTCTCTGGAATTATGTAGCCGCATGTTTGTCCATGTTGAGATTTAGATACATTGATTCAAACCTCCAGGGTCAGAAGCAACCTGTTGATTCCATGCTAAACTTGTGGGCTTCCAGGAAGCATTTATTTATTTAGATATTTATACCCTGCTTTCCCCTCCACTGTGGATGCAAAGCAGCTTAGGATACTATTTCCCCTCTCTTCCAACTGGTTGGCTACCGTAGACAACAGTATAATTAGACTAGATATATACTGAGGCTAATCTAGCAGTGTTTTTCTTAAATCCCTCATTTAGCCTGTTCAGCAAAGTGATTGACTGTGTCTCTATCATCCCTGAGTTCCACTGGAACAATGTGTTTTCCTAGTTGCTTCCATTCCTTCTTGTCTCCAGCAAAAGGGATTGGACATGGGCCTGCCAAAGCCCTACCATTTCAAGACCCATAGCTTTCAGTAGAAGAATTTCATGTGTGGTACTCCCCCCTACTGAAATCAGGGGGGCTTACAAGTGCCTACTTGCAATGGACTGGTGTCTATTGGCTCACTGTAAACTAAGTGGCGGAAACAAAGGGCAGGAAAAGTGTGTTTGGAAGACTAAACAAAATGTTACTGCTGATTCCTGGCTCCCGAACTTCTTGGCAGAAAGTTGATTAATGAATCAATTATCTGTTGTAGTGATATCTTGAAGGTCATTGCTCTTTGTCAAAGATCGTGTTGCTTCATCAAGCAAGTTCAATTTCTGCAAAGATCTTTAATCAAAGTCTTAATCTTTCTCATAGGACAGGATATACGTTCTTGGCATTAATGAGAGCAGAGAAGCTCTTGACCAGTCAAGGTCATCATCTCCTTTTTGGAGAATTTTGAGTGTTGTCCAAAATATTCAAACTGCAGAGCTTTATGCATAGGGATAGAATGAAATAGTTATTAATATATTTCCCAAAGAGCTTCTTTGGTATAGAAGATGCTTTACAAGTCTTGTATGGAATCCACAGGGCAGGTTCACAGTCAGTGCATGAACCCCCTGCCTTACTCAGGATTCACTAAGCCAAACTCAGTCCACCAGCTATCTATAGCAGCCTGCCCCTTCCTTGCAGTTTTAGGCAGGTAGGGGAAAGGCGGGTTTATTGTCCCCTAGTGGTCCTCCGCACATGGCTTACAGGCAGCACTTGGCTTGGCAAGTCCCATAGTTGCATGCACAGAAAAAATATAGAGATGGGATTGTAACTTTAAAAAATATATTTTGGGGATAAGTCCCATGAACGTGTACATACATGAGTCTGCAAAACTAAGTATTCATTGGATAACTTAATTATCTGATGCTAAGAAAATACAGGAACTACTCTCCCATGTCCTTTCCATTACCCTAAGTCAGGGGTGGGCAATTGTTTTGGCTCAGGGGCCACTTTGTGGGAGCGGAGGTTAGCGGAGGGCCGCACCTTTTAAAATGATTGCATTCATTACTTAATTTTGCATTTCAGAAAAGGTATAAATTGTATCATAAAAATCAATAAATATAAATTAAATAAAACAGTGGTAGTTTTATTCAATTTATTTATTGTGCTAATTTCATATCATCTATAGCTGCAAGCACATTTAATTTTAGAATCAGTTTAATGAAACAAATGTACCCTATCACACTTTTCTACAATTTTTTTGAAATCAGGAGTGAGATTGCTTGTTGAGATTCTCAGCACAGCCTGCAAGTTAATGTCTGTCAAAGAGCATCTATATTTACTCTTGTTAATCTTCATGTCTTGGTGGGCCACAAAAAACTCCGTGGCGGGCCGCATGTGGCCCGCGGGCCGCCATTTGCCCACCCCTGCCCTAAGTGGAAGTAAACCAGGGTGGATATTGTGCTGTGAGCGTTACAAAGTCAAGATGCTGCTGTGTTTAACTAGGAGCTATTTATTAACAAAAGCAATGTAGAAGATCTGGAGGAAAACTTAAACTCCAAACAAATTATTATTTTTTCTTCCTAACTTGTCTTTTTTGGCTCTTTCTCCTTCTGTGACCTTTAGATGAAAACAGCAAACTGATTACAACTGAAAGCAGGCTGTCTCTTGCTGATCCATAGTGCTATAAAGCTGCCATTAAAGCACAATCCTGAAAATGCAATAACACTACAGTGGAAAACATTAACCGAGCAGTCCTCAGCAGAGTTCTATCCTTTGACATCCATTGAAGTCAATGAGTTTAGAAGGGTGGAACTCTGTTCACTCTGACCTGGAGGGCCCAGGCTAGCCCTCGTCAGCTCTCAGAAGCTAAGCAGGGTCAGGTATCTGAAGAAGTGTGCGTGTCCATGAAAGCTTGTACCCAGAATAAAACTTTATTGGTCTTAAAGGTGCCACTGGACTCAAACTTTCTCCAGGGTCAGCTCTGGTTAGTGTTTGGCTGGGAGACCTCTTCACAGAGCACACAGCAACACCTCTACCCAGCCCAAGCTGGAAACTGTAGCTGCTCTAAGGAAATCCAGGGTTCCTATGCAGAGGCAGGCAGTGGCAAATCATCTCTGGCTGTGGTCACATGAGCAGTTCACGCAGATATAATTGCGGTACCTTTGCGGATGTAAAAACCACAATCAGACAACAATACCTGCCTTCCGTGCTCCGGCCCAGTGTGTCCTGGAAGCAGAGTTTGAAAAACACTGGGGGAATATCGGTCTTTAAATATGCCAGTGCTTCCACTCTGCAGTTTCTGACATCTGAACCCCCCCGTTTGGGAGGTCTGAACCTTCCCTTCCATTTCTGCCTCTTTGGCTTTTTTTTGGGGGGGGGGGGAATCAGGTAGCTTACTGCACATAAGCGCATAATCACCCGTGGCGTTGCCAACTTCTGGATCGGGAGTCCCCGGGGGAGTTGTTTTCGAGTGACAGATCTCCCCCTCAAATCCTTCTCTCTTGTTTCTGCATCAGCATTGCTATTTGAGAGCATCCTGTGATTGACACAAGCGTAAAAACACTGAGGTCAAAGGGATTACTCTCATGTAAATCTGCACTTTAAACCCACCCCCCCTCCATGAATTCCATGGAAGAGAGACAACGGGAAGGAGGCTGAGAGGGGGCGGAGTACTTGGCAGAGGGATTGTGGAGCTGTCAAAAAGGAACTGGAGCTTCAGATACACGCTTATGCGCATGGGTGAAAGGAAAAAAAGGATGCTGCAACAATCTGAACGATTGACCATGGGGCAAGTGCATGGTGACCTGGTTCAAGGTGGGACGTCTGATCAAAACTTCCTGCAACTATTTAAACTGCTGCAAACAGAGGCACGGCCAGATCATACCAAGCCCCCAGTGTGACCGCAGCCTTGGTCATCCTTCATACATCAGTCAGGCTATCCAGGTTTTTCTTTTAAGAAGCATATACAATGCTCTGAGCATTGAAGGTGTGTGTGAAAACTTGTTGATAATAGCTTGAATCCCACCTAACATTTCAAGAGATGGGAAGATTTTTTGCTGATGTCTCCTCCTGCATCAGATCTCTGACTCCACTCAAGCTTGGGGGCAGCATTTTAGATGCCATTTTGGACTGCTGTGAAAGGGTCAGGGAGGAGGCAGAAAAGTCACAGCCTATGGATGGAGATCTTTTAATCCAGGGAAATTTTAGGCAGGCTCCAAGCAAATGTCATTCATCAGCTGCTGGTATCCCCTACAGTCAACTCTTTCCCTGTTCAGCCTGAACAATGCAGAAGATCAAGTTTTACAGACTTCATCTAAAGACAGAACAAAATGTACAGGTCTTTTCAAGGCAGTGATTGTGTTATCAAACCCACCTCTGCCACTCTTCAATTTTCCATCAGTTTTCACAGGTCAACAGTGAATGATGTCAAGTGTTCTGTCTCTAGGATTTAATCCCCCCCCCCCCCCGAAAAAAAGGCACTATTAGCACATCATTCTAGCACAAAGTTAGGGCTTTCAACAGCTTTTCATCACAAGCTCATTTGCCACCAAGAACAAGAACACCAGGTGCGACTCCAGGGACAGAGGTGGGCTCTAAGGTAAGCCTAAATCCCCTAGCTCTCTGGCCCACAACCCAAAAAATATATAACTGTATAAGTGGCAATGGCCCAGAAGAAACAGAAGCCGGTCAGTTGCTTAGTGACTGCTGTCTCCTAGGGCTGCAGATCCCATTGTGTTTCTGAGATGTACAGCTACAAATGTAAGTATTTAATGTATGTACTCTTGGCAGGAATTGGCTGTGGCCTTCTGTGAAAGTCTGAAGTGTCCTACATGAGGGGCTCAATGAGGGAGGCCAGTGGCTGGGGATGCCTTTGCTGCAGAAAAATAGTAGTCAGAGATGGCTAGGCTGTACCAATGAAATTGCTCTATCTGACTATAAACAATATAAAGTAACAAGAGGCGGGACCCGCAAGGGGGGGGGAGAGAAGGGGCCAACCCTCCCCCTGTTGCCCTGGCGAGGCCTGTGGCTCTGCGCCGGATGGACCTTGCCATCCCTTCCCCCCCCCCCCACTCCAGCCTGCCCCGTGCGAGGCCTGCGTGGCACGGAGCCATTGGGCCTCACCGCTCTCCCCCCTCCCACCCCCTGGTTGGCCTGGTGTTTCCCTCCCTCCTGCCCCCCCCGGCCTACTCTCCCCCCCAGTGACGGTGAGGCCCGGCAAGGACCTCTCCAGCCACTGCCGCTGCCAACTGCAGCCACGAAGTCAAGGTAAGTGCGCGTGTGCAGGGAACTTTTTACTTTTTGGGGGATTTAACTATCCCCCCAACATATTTTTTTTACTTTTCAGATTTTTCTGCACACCTGGGGAGTCCCCCAAGTGTGTAGAAAAATCTCCCTGCCCCCCAGGTGTCCCCCCACATGGATTTAGATATCCGCACGCAGGGGGCGCCTTTGCTATTAGTATGTAGATTGCAATGACTATTTGTGTATTTTTATGCTGGCAAAGGGCCTTGAGCTACAAAGGGAGGCATTTTTCACGACACCTTTTACACACAAAGACTTCCTTTGGGTCATTTGGTGAGGGGAGCATGTGAACAGGGGTGAAAGTGTTCATCCATTGCATAGGGATGTGTGGAGAGGTGTGGATCTGTGTGTGCATCATCAGGGCAACAGAGCAGTGCTCCTTCTCTTCCTGCTCTGCAAGGGCAGTTTCATTGCTGGTCCAGGAGGACAGAGAATGTGTCTTTGTGTTATGGCGATGTGCCCTATCTTCTCATGCTGTGGAGGTGATTTGTAGCCTGCTGTCACATTGCAGCACAGCAAGATAAGAAACGTTCCTCTGCATTGCTGGACAGTAACAGGCGGCATGCCCCTACACTGCCAAGGCAAAAGAGTGATGCTTCTTATCTTGCTATCCTGAGACAATGAAGCAATGTGATGTGAGGATGTGTGTGGATCCCTGGTTGCCATGTCACTGGAGGCTCATTCCCCCCTCCCCCCTTGCAGAAGGGTAATGTTGCCCTCAGCAATGACACTATTTACTCAAATCTGATTGGCTACATAGTGCTGTGACATCATCTTATTCCATGAGTCCTGATTGGAGGGAATTGTGCCATGGAGAGGGAGGACATGGCATCAGAGCAGCAGAAGAGAAGGGGAAGCAGGTGGTTGTGAACTGCTCCAGTGCACATGAAAAGCATGCTTGCATTTTAAGGGGGACTTAATGCCCACCAAGACCCTTCTTTTCGCCCCCTCCAATTTACACAGGCAAAAATCCAGTGCAGAACTACCAGAAACAGTGTCAGTGAATCCCCTGCACAACTGAGATCGGGTTGGCCAACTTTACCCCATTCAATCCCCCTGGGGTTAACCTTTCCTCTTCCTGCTGAGTTGTAATCGTTTGTACATAGCCATCATTTAAAAAAAAAAGATTCTAAGTGTTGATGTGATTTTTAATCAATACCTTGTAAAAACAGCATTCAGCCTCCACACCTGCTTCTCTTATGTCACAATGTCTGTTTATACCTATTGGCTTTCTACGCTGCCATCGTCAGTGTTCATATTTTCTGCTTGTCTGTTATCACTTTCCTGTTTTCAGTGCTGTTGCCGGGTGCCCTGTTTGCGGAGCTTAATGTTCAGTCAAATAAAATAGCAGTAACAGCTGCTGCTTGAGACTCTTGTAGTAGGTTTATAATGCGGTACACAGGATATATCCCTCTGAAGATCAAATCCAACCTGACTCTTTCATGGGTACACAATACATCCATCTGCTTTCATTTTAATCAATGGGCACCTTTCCTAGAATATGAAAGATTAATTCTGGCTTAACTCTTATAGCAGTGGGCTTCACTGGAACTCACACTTTGCCCCTCTTGGCTGCTGGAACACTTGCTAAGTGAATCTCAGGGAATGAAAGAGTTGAAAATCTCTGAGTTAAGAAGAGAAAGTTACACAGATCAGAACTGGCTCCTACTGAGGTGAAGATGAACCATCACCAGCAAGAGCAGAATTTCCAGGTCACTCAGACAACCAAGCATGCCTGACCTGGAAGCCCTTATCAGAGTCTGATCAGCTTCAGCACCCTCCAGAGTTCTGCTCTCCTGGGACAGTCAGCCTCAGTGCAGGCAGAGCAAGTTTTAGGGAAGTGTTTCAATCACTCCCATTTACCTTCTTTTTGTCTTGCCTCCGAGTCCTGGCTGGTGTCTCTTAGTTGTCAGAGACCATCCAGCCACCCTCCTTCTTAGTTGTCTGAGCTCCCTTTTGAGAGCTCCATCCTGTAAAGGCCCAGCTCCCCGCCCCCCCATTGCAGCAAGCACCATCACCTGTGAAATCTCCTAGGGAGGGAGAGCCTTACCATTGCTAGAGAGGAAATCCCCATCCCTCTCCAAGGGAAATGAACTCCATCCAGCAGGCCTCATTAGAAGTAACTGTGCAGCCCATTTCCCTCCCCTTGCCAGCTTGATGGGTACAGCCTCTTGGGGACAAAGGTGGGATCAGGCATCTCTTCTGACTCTGTGTTCATCCCACAAGTCCACATTCCCTTGATCCTAGGTGTGGACCTAGTAGCCCCAATGTTTTTTGGGTAAGTCCAAGAAAGTGGAGGTGGATACTGGCCACACCAGTATTCAAGATATGTTTTTGCTGTGTTTGGATGCTACCAAAGACATCATTAGTACTGGTGAATCTGGCAGCATCGACTACTGATGCAGGTGAAGAACTAGGTCAGCATAAAAGTGCTGGATTTTGTCATAGTGCTCCCTTCTCAGTGGCCCCCAGCAAGGGCAGTCTTAGTAATTCATGGGGCAAAAATCCACAATGGGGCCTCAAAATCACTGTTACCCCTACCATGCTATGACAAACCCCTGTATCTCCCCAACTGTCTGGCAGATTTCTTCCCCGCCAAATTTTCAGTTCCCCTCAGTGACTGAGTTGCCTTACAGTAGTGTGACTTGACTGTCCCACCCTAAGTTTGAGATTTTTAGTTTAGGCATTTTCTTAGCTCAGGAATTCTACTGAAAATACAGGAGTTGTCCAGTTTTCTTTAAACCCTTCAGAAATAGCACTTGAGGCAATTTAACTTTCAAAAACATAATAAAGATTGTATTAAACAGGGAGGGAATAGATGTATATTAGGAATAATCAAGGTTTAGAGATTGCTGAGGTAAAAAACTTTCTAATATATATGTCTAATATATCTAAGATGAAGTCTTAGAACGTTCAAGAGAATGTATTTGTAGTTTTTTCAAGGCTTTCCATTTCTCTCTTTGAGAGGTACTTTGATTAGTATAATTCAGCACTACACAGTTCTTATTGATGTTTCTAGAGTTCTTCAGATATTACAGGTTTTCTTTTAGATGATACAGCTGTTCACTAACTCCTGAGGTGTCTAAGCTTCTCTCCTTTATCACAGACCAGGGTTCTCTTTCCAACCCCTTTCACTGGCAAGAAGTTATTCTCCTTGTCCCTAAGAAGCAATAACTCCTTTTACTATTTGGCTTCTCTAGGAGTTCACTCTAATTGCCCAGACCTTCTGCCAAATCCTTCTCCAGTATCCTTTTGTCTGTATAAGGCTGTTCTGTAGCTTTTCTGACTGAGAGACTAAAGTTCTCCCTCAGAGTGATTTTGATATCTCTAAGACAATGGGGTTTCTCTTCTTCTCTTTGTAGAAGTACTTTTCTAACGATTGCCTGTCAGAAAATACTGACTCCCAAATGTCTTTTCCCTCTGAAGTCACCCTCTGGCTACTGATCCAGACTTTAGAAAGATCAAACAGCAAAATACTAATTTGTGAAAGACCCCTTTTCCCTCCAGATCAGCTGTTTTTATTTTCTCTCTCAGCTGATGTGGGTCGATCCCACAGTGAGCAGAGCAGGCAATCACCTAAGCTCCTCTCTCCAGGGAAGATTAATTCTTGAGCTCCCTGACTCTCTGACACAAGCAGCATTTCAAAAAGCCTGCATGTGCTATCCATCACACATGCCTAGTCCTTCTACCAGGTTCCAAGCAAGGGGCAGTGCTCTCCTCATGTGTTGGGGGCAGAGCTGCTGTTGCCAGTGGAAGCCAGCTCCCTGTGCCTTGGAGGACTGGGTGCAAGTGACTATTGTTGCTGAACTGGCTGTCCAACCCTCAGATGGGGTAGGAAGGAGCAGCTACTGACTGCCACTTAGCCGGCTGCCCCCCTCCATCATGGGTTGGGGCCATGAGCATTGAGATCCCCACCCAGTGTCGGGCCTGAGATAACTGCCCCTGTTGCCCTTTGGTTAAGACACCATGGTTACCAGAGCCATCAGTAGTTATCTTCTTTTCATGAGGGTGGATTGGAGAAATGTTTGAGCACTGCAGGGGGTGTAAAGGTTTTGCTGTATTCAGACATCTCTAAACTGGGGCCACGGATGACTTCAGTGGATTCACTCATATTTTGCTTAATTTGCTGTTATCATAAATATTACAAAGCACATAAAAAAGATCATGTTTTAAAGAATCCACAAGGCAGCTGTGTGTACCAACTTGTGTTATCTTTAAATGGCAAGTAATTGTTTTTCTCTTTTGCAAGTCACTATCTGATGCTTTTAAAGTTATAATTAAATGATGGCTGTGTTGTGGAAGAATATTTGTAGGAACAAACATTTGAGCTCCATGATAAGAAGCTGGTGGTGGATCAACTTCTCTTGGGATGAACTATTTTTATCTTTAAAAGTTTTGCATACTTTCCTTGGTTGTCTTAAGGGAGGTTCGGAACTCATCTTTCTGCATGAAATGCAGGCTCTGAGATATTCACTGTATCTGTACAATTGCTAACAGGTCAAATGAGAAATGAACACCAACAAAAAACAACAGCCCTTGCATTCATCAGCTTTAGAAGTCTCATAAAAAACCACCATGTGGTACAGCTGTACCACTGTGCATGTGTGTGGGTATTTCAGGTTTGAAGGTTCCATCTCAAAAATGATCTCTCCAATCCTGTTTTGGTGGTCAGACACACACTGTGCAAATACAGACCTATGCCTCAGAGTTCACATTTAGTCAAAACAGCCTTGGAGAACCAATGCAGAGAATCTAGCTGTCCTCAGCAGCCTCTCTTAATTATAAAGTTACTGGCCTGGATGTTAATGCTCGTCCAAGCACAAACAAAACCTCCAAGCAAAGGACACCATGATCCAACTTCTCATTTATTTTTGATTTTTGTAAATAATTTTATGTCGGAGAAAATAATACACGAGGTTGTACACTATCCATAAATGTCATATTCCAATAGTCAACGAATGATATTAAGTCCTTTATAAATCTGATTACTCTTTGTCTCTCTCTCTTGCAATAGGTTAACTTTGTTAATTATGCTCTATTCCAGATTCCATCATTGATGGTGAGGTTGTGGGCATTTTGCAGAAATACACATTCCTGCAGCTGTCATCAAAGCTGTAACCAATGCTATCTTGTCTATTCCCACACAATTAAAAAACAACAACACCAACAGTACTACTTTCGTATCTCTCTGTTTCACATAACCTATAATTTCTGTAATTATAGCAAGAATCTGTTCCCAAATGGGGATTATTATCAGACAATTCCAGAATACATGTATTATATCTGCCTTTAATGCTTGGCATTGCCAGTATTTTGTTGTACCTAGAACATAGATTATTTTTAGACTTAAAGGATACCAATGGAATTGTAATTTTTAATGACTTTCTTTCATCAGGACATTAATCATAATCTTACGATTAATTGACTCCTACTCACCCTGTAGTATAGAATCTCTTTGCTCTATCTGCTTTGATACTCCTGCCTCTTATTCTATAGATAGTCCCATAATTTATACAGTCCACCTATTTGTTCTTTACATAAATTCCTCTCTATTAATAACTTACATTCTGTCTCTTATTCCTATTCAGTAGGTTTTTATTTTGCATCTCTTAGGCAATAGGTCTAAGCGGAAAATACTGAAATAGTGGCGGGCAATGTCCAGTCATTTCCCACTGTGTGAGAGGATTTGGTCATTTTCTAACCAATACTCAACTATTAAGAACTTTTTTAATGCCAAACAATCTAGTCACCAAACAATTCTATCATAGAAAGTTCTGAATTACAAACCATTTATTTATTTAGAATATTTATATTGGATACCAGCACGACTATGGAGGGGGCTACCAATAGCTGCACACTACATACAAATTATTGCAAAGTTACATAAATATAAATGCAATAACAATAAATAATAATAATAATAATAAACAGTCAACAATCTGAAGCATTTTCTTTTTAAAATGTTAACCAGCAGCATCCGCTGAATGCAAGCTAGGAGGGGGAGATGAGAAATGAGCATTGCAATATAAGTCTCTAAATAAACATCAACTAAAAGCCTGAAAAAATTAAAAACAAGGCATTTGAAACTCAAGTCCAGTGCTAGTCAAATTTTTGCAGGGTGAGAGGCCAGTAACTTGGGTGCCACAGCAGAAAATGCCCTGTCTCTGTGACTTACCACCTTGATGGACGAGGGCAGCCTGAGAGAGGCCTCTGATGTAGGATGTAAACCAACAGGCAGATTCCAGTATCTGAGAAGATTAACAACAGCTTTACCAGCCAGACAAACCATGCTAATTAGAATGGAACTCTCAGTGCATTCACAACAGCTAAGTCCTGAGGAGAATTGGTCCTGCGGCCAATCCCTCTTTCTCAGCCTAACCTACCTCACATAGGAATAGCTGAAAACCCTGTGATAAAACCTAGAGCAGTATGATGTTACTTCCAGATTTTTTCAGAAGTGACACCATGCCATCAACCCAACAGACATTTTAGAGGCAGGGATTTTGGCTTTTAAAATTGTTATTCTCACTCCTGGTCCAAATTAAATTTCCCTGAACTCCCGAGAGTTAAATTTCTGTGAGAGTCAGTTTAACTTCAGTTAAACTTGAGAGTCAATTTGTAATGCAGATGTGCTCTTCAGGTCAAACAAAATTTTATTACCAGTGCTGTAATTTAGGTCATCTAAAATACCTGAAGAGTCTCCTGAAAAACAAACAGAGTTGTAATTTACTAATGTTCTTCAGACTTGACCCTAAGTGCTTTGATTCCTTCCAAAGGCAAACCACACTGCAAGTGAGGAGCATGGAAGTTAGAGGGTCAGCAGGTTTCTGAAAGCTCTGATCTTGATAAAGCTCCTCCTGAGAACATCTGTGAGTCCCCACTGTGCTTTTCTGGTACACTGAACCACATTTATGAAACACTAATTCTATAGCAGGGTTACAGAGCTACAGGTCTCCCCTTTCCTCTGTACTGAAAACACAGGTGTTTCTGCAGGGTTTTGCTCTAGATCTGAAGGTTCCTTATATTCTGGCAGAACGAGAGTGCACAAATACTTGTTAGATTCATCTTTGCTGTCAGATATTTCAAGTCAGATTGGCAATACTCTGTAATGCTCTGGGGTGAAGAGGGAGAACAAAAAATGGAAAAGAATCAGGGCTATTTTTTTGGGAAAACTTTTTAGAACTTGATTCCCTGAAACACAGCTATGTGGGCATCAGCTGGTCAATAGCAAACTTATCTCTCTAGATAATAATTCTCTGATGGTGGTGGCACTCTCTAGAACATTCCACACGCCACCCAGCCTTTGGTCCCCTGGCCTGTCAATCAGAAGCTCTCCCTATCCACTGGCTGTGAATATTCACATGCCATTGGCTGGGTCTGCTCCTCTTCCCTGCCCACTTTTTCAGCCTCTGTGCCCTATCAGAATTCCTGGCAGACAGTTTTTTGCTCTTGACGAAGACACTTCTCTAGCTTCCTTCCTGTAGGGGGATTAACTATTACCTCAGCGGCTGTTGGTAGGTGAAACAAAATGACAGTTACCTGTGTTTATAAGATGGCTGCTGCCTGTGGTTTGTTTAAAAAGTTCCCCCATAAGGTTCAACTGTTACCTCAGTGGCTGTTGGTAGGTGAAACAAAATGGCAGTTACCTGTGTTTATAAGAGGAGCTTCAGAGCACAGTAGAGGCTGCAGGTGGGTCAGGGGATGGAAACCTGAAGAGTGAGGGGGAAATTAATGTAGGTTGATGCTTGGCTGGGAAGGAGATGGTGTTGCCAACTCCAGGTGGGGAATTGAGGGGTAGAGCCTGGAGAGGGTGAGGTTTGAGGAGGGGTGGGGCCTCAGACAGGTACAATGCCATAGACTCTGCCCTCCAAACCACCTATTTTCTCTTGGGGAACCACTGCTGCCAATCTCCAGGTGAGGGCAGGAGATCACTCAGAATTACAACTGCTCTTCAGGTAGCAGAGATCAGTTTCCCTGGAGAAAATAGTGGACTCTGTGTCATTATACCCTGCTGAGGTTGCCACAGCAAATTGACACTGAGTGCCCAAGGCCTTGGCACTCTCCAAGAGCCTCTTTGTAGAGCCCATTGTATTTATTCCCACAACAGGCCTTATTCCTAGTTAGTTATAAGAAGGGAGTGGTGTCTTATGGCAGAGACCACACAACATGTTTACTCAGACATCCCCCCTCCCGTAAAGACACTAAACAAAATTCACAGTAGGATTGCCGACCTCCAGATGGTACCTGGAGATCTCCCAGGCTATAGAGATCAGTTCCCCTGGAGAAAGTGGCTGTTTTGGAAGGTGGGGTCCGTCCCCTCCTAAAACTCCACCTTTCCCAAGCTCCACCCCCCAAATCTTCAGGAATTTTCCAACCTAGAGTTGGCAACCCTATGTTCACCAGAGATTTTATTCATTAATAACTGTATCCAACCCTACTAAACCCACCCCTCAGCGCAGGTACCCTATCTCATGGCTGCTAAAAGGAAACCAGAGTTACAGGTAACACCCCCCCCCCCCCCGCTCCAAGCATGAGGTGATGTAAAACCACTTGTCCAGTTCCTCTAGTGCAGGGGCAGAGGCTGCAGCTGTAGCGCCCTCCAGGGTTCCCTTCTTCCCTGGCAGAGTCTTAGGAAGGCCTCAGACAGGCCTGGGGGGGGGGGGAGGAATTCCCACTTCCACCTATTTGCATCCTCCCCTTTTTGCAGTCTGAGGAGCAGTCAAACCCTTCCTGGACCCACCTTTTGAAGGGTTCCTAGGGGAGGGACATCCCCTGCTTCTCCTTCTTCCTCCAGTCCAGGGGCTAGGCCCTGTAGACTGTCAGGAGCCAAGGCCAATGGAGCTTCTTCTTGGGTCTGGCCACACCTGCCCCATCCCCCTGACCTCCTTTGGAGGAGCTTGCTTACAGGGACTGCCTGTCCCCTTTTTTACCCCACCAAGTGCTCTCCCCTGGATCTGGCCTCCCTGTCTGGGCCTTCCCTGTATTGGGCTTGGTCCCACCCTGCCTCCTTTGCTGTTGCCGCACCCCCTGGGATCCTTCAGGCCTGGGTGAGGCCTTGGTATGTTGCTGGGCAGCCTGCCTGGGGCAGCCTCTGGCAAGCCTGGCTGCTGCTGAGCCACCCTTGGTCTCCCTGCCTCTCCTGATGGCTTCCCTGCCACCATCTCCTGTGGCTGCTTTGTTGCCATGGCATGCTTTGGCTTCCTTAGCTGCATTGGGGCTCGCGCTGCATCCGACCAAATGGGTAAGTGTGAGGGTGCCATCTCCAGACACCACTCTAGTTTATCTTAGCCATCATACAATAGTCTGCCAAGGGAAACTGTGACTCCAGTGTCCCCCCACCCCTGCTGTCAACACTAGTGAACTGGTGAAGCCGAAAGGCGCACACCAAAACATTCCTAACGTAACCAAAAGCCTGCACTGTTCCAGCCAACCCTAGTCAGAGCCTAAGCCATGGAAGACCGTTTCTAACAATCTCATCCTGAAAAGTGGCAAAGTGAAGCAGGCCAAAAAAGAGACCTTTCCTGGAGCCACAAGAATTCCTGCATGGCCCCAAAGCCACCAGCTAATCTCACCTTGCCAAATATAGGGACAAATGGGTGGGCAGGAATGGACAGTAAGTGGTAGGGTTGCCAGCCTCTAACTGGATAAACGTGGAACAACACCGTGCTCAAACAAAATACACAATTCTGATATGCTACTGTGCCTTCATATATTCCTTTAAATGATAAATATACAATAAAGACCCTAGTGTATCTTGTTAATTATAGTACATTAATAACAAAAACCTAAAGAACAATATACATCCAAACATGCAGGCAGGATTCAGTGCTATAGACTATCTTGCTTTCTGATGAAAGATGCAGCAGTCGGAGAAGCCTTCTACAGAATTGTTTGACTTGTGCATTGTGGCGTTGTGAGCTTTGATTCCAGGAAAAATAATTTGCCTGAAGAAGAATTTCTTGAAATACGCAACTTTTGACTGGGAGGCGTGTTGCTTTGATGCTTGCTGTATCTCTCTTCAGAAAGCAAAACAGCCTACAATATTGTCATTGGTGACTGCTTCATCTTTCATCAAAAACCTTTACGTTTTTGTTATTAATGTACTATAATTAAGATACACTACGGTCTTTATTGTATACTTAAGTATATGATTTAAACAAATATATGAAGGCATAGTAGCACATCAGAACTGTGTGTTTTGTTTGAGCATGGTGTTTTTCCACGTTTACTCAACCTTGCTGTGTTTCCCGTGTGTTTGCTGCCTGAGCCTCCAGCTGGGGCCTGGAGATCTCCCACTTTTACAACTAATCTCCAGCTGATAGAGATCAGCTCCCCTGGAGAAAATGGATGCTTTGAAGGGTGGACTTGTCTATGGCATTGTACCATGCTGAGGCCCCTCCCCTCTGCAAACCCCACCCTCTCCTGGATCCACCCCCAATGTCTCCAGGTATTTTCCAATCCAGACCTAGCAACCCTAAGGGGAGGAGCCAGTTTGGTGTAGTGATTAAGTGTGTGGAGTCTAATCTGGGAGAACTGGGTTTGATTCCTCACTCCTCCACTTGCACCTGCTGGATGACCTTGGACAAGCCATAGTTCTGTCAGAGCTGTTCTCTCAAGGACAGTTCTCTCAGAGCTCTCTCAGCCCCACCTACCTCACAGGGTGTCCGTTGTGGGGAGGGGAAGGGAAAGGAAATTGTAAACCGCTCTGAGACTCCTTCGGGTAGTGAAGGGTGGAGTGTAAATCCAATCTCTTCTTCCTCTTCTTCTCTCATAGACTGCCTGCTCCTCTGCCCTGGTAGGCCCAAGAGCCATCTCTAGGAATGCTCATAGAAGTCTTGGCATCTTCCTTTTCGAGAAGAAAAGGGTGGACTAACCAATTGTCCATTCATTGGTTGAACAGTGTGTTATGGAAGGACAGTCTGTACATGGCAAGGATCCTGTGGTGAGGTGTCAGATGCTTCAGGAGTTATGATGACATGGGGCAAAAGCCGGTAATGAAAAAGGATAAGAAAACAGACAGATGTCCTTTGTCTACTGTACCCCCCTTCTAACCTCATGGAATTCCACAGGTCTTTTGCTAGTCTCTCTTGATTTAAAAACAAATCCACAAACTTCTAACACTTAATAGTCTGAGATACAGAACCCATGACAGAGCAATGCAAAAAAGCTTTCTCCTAATTTCTTTCTGGATCACTAAGTTCAGGGAGCGCCCAGCATCAGTGGTTCCCTGAAGCACATCCCTTTATTTTCTGAAGTTGGGAGGCCTGACAGGGATGTGCAAACCTTGAATGTAGCATCATTAGTCGTGGCATTAGTAGTGGCAAAGTCTTTCAACTGAGAAGCCTATCACTTAGTAGCTGCTACCTTAACTTTCTATGTGAAATGGCTACTATGGCTTGGATCTGCCAAAGCTTTTTCATGGGTAAAAGGATTTCTGTTACGGACCACAACTTTCTCACCTACCCACTCCTGCTGAAATGCTGTTCTTGGGGGTTCCTTGTCTACCAGGAGCCAAAAAAGCACTGTTGAATGCTGCTCCCTGGCCTGGGCAGCCTCTTTCATTAGATGAAATATATGAAATATGATCGGTCCCCCCCCCCCCCCCCAATGGTTGGGTGTAGGCCACTGAAGGCATTACTGAAGATATACATTACATATATCAGATGTTGCTAACCTTACCCTTTTCTGTCAAGATGATTCATTGTGAGAATAAACTATCTCTATTGTATGTCTATCTGTTGACCGCTGGACAGCTACTTATTTCAAGTGATTTACTAGATGGGTGCTTTCTTGTTCCTGTGAACAGACAGTTGCAGTGTTAAATATTCACATCACTGCTAGCTAGTCTTTCTCACAAAGATCCACAACACCTGAAATATCCTCCTATGGACAGGGAAACTTCCATTCTAGCATGACTATTGAATTGTACATATCCTAGAAATATGTAATCTAGTTTATTTATTTTCTTTTCAAGCAGTATGCAAGAGGTTCTCCATAGACCATTTAAACTTTTTTGGTGGGTAATTCTGGTGAACACTAAAGTTGGTTCTAGTGCAGATCTAGCTGAATGTGTCCCTTGGCCATATAGATAGTGTCCTACCAGGAGTATGATAGCGTCCTACCAGGAGTATGACAGGAGTATGATAGTGTCCTACCAGGAGTATGACTCATGGAATTCATATGCCCATACTCCTCTTCATCATTTTGAGATAACCTACTGGGACTTTTGTCTCAACTACTCACTTTCAATCTAACTTCCCTTGAGACCTGTTCTGTAGCAGGGTGGACAGTGAGACCATGACCACACTGATTGACAGGGACGTCCAACATAAAATGACTTTAGAGACTGCCCAGTTGTAGAAATTACTCCACAGAGCCCTGTGTGCTGCATTTTCTGGCCCACATTGTGTGACCTTGGACACCAGTTATTGTGTAACATAAGGTATGTGAGACTTTACTTCCACATTTGTGCCTTTCTATTACATACTGCTAATATGTACTTAACCTGCTTCCAGCCTATGCATTTGTTACACATCACACCTTTCTAGAGCCCGTTGTATTTATTTCTACAATGGGCCTTATTCCTAGTCCTCAATAATGGTTATTATCCCTCTTTCTAGTGCTATGTGTTTATGTGTTTTTAATTGAAGTTTATAACTTTAACTGTCTTTTTAATTGTTCTGATGTTTTTATGTTTGATGCCCTGCAGACCCTGACTGGGTGGAAAGGCACCATAAAAATATCTTAAATAAATACATAAAATAAATAAATGTTTTGCTGGTGCTAAGCATAGCATACTTATGAAGGAACCTGATCAAATGCACCATCTTTAGGTGAGTGGGCTGGTTGGATACAGCCCGTTTATTTGTTGCCTTTTCATTAAAAATGCCCAGTGTGTCTCAGTATATTACAAGTCACAACCAATTAACAATGATATCGGAGCAGAGCAATAGTAATTAAAAGCAGTACAAAAGCAAGCAGGGAGAGTAAGGTAACACAAGAATAAAAATAATAGAAGGGAACACGACTAAGAGAACAATGAGATGCACAAAAAATATACAACAACACAACCTGCTACCTAGCCAAATAAAAAAAGTTTTGATCTGGGCCCTAAGATGGAAGCAACAAGAGAACCACTGTGGAGCATTCCATGATCAAGGTGCCACCACAGAGAAAGCGCTATCTCTAGTCACCACTCACTTGTGAAGCAGGACCACAGGTACAATCTCAACTGCTAGGCAGACTTGGATGGCAATTTGACCACTTCTCCTGCTTCTTTGTACTCCCAGTCTGCAAGCAAAGACCAGGAGCTTTATTTTCTTTGGCAAGAAGCTGCCTTTGCCATCCAATTAAGCTGTTTCAGCTTGTTTTGTTTGTTAGAAAATGCAGATTACGCCGCAGGTTTTCTCACAGATCAGTAGATTCCTTTGTTTGCTCAGCATATATTGCAGGTTTCAAAATGCTCCCTTAAAAGGTCACATTAAAATGACAAATTCTTCATGAATGAATGCAGTTAAAGCTGGGTGCACACAATAGTCCCAAAACATAAACTTTTTATGTTGCTGTTGGCGGGGAGGGCGGGATATAAATCCCATGAAATAAATAAATAAATAAATAAATAAATAAATATAAACTTTATGGCAAATGTAGCCAGAACACTGACTGGATTGGGTTACAGTAGGTTGCCAGCTCCAGGTTGAGAAATACCTGGAGATTTTGGGGGTGGAGCCTGAGGAGGATGGGATTTGGGGCACAATGCCATATAGAGTCCAACTTCCAAAGCAGACATTTTCTCCAGGTGAGCTGATCTCTGTCCCCTGGAGACCAACTGCAATAGCGTGAGATCGTCAACCACCACTCGGAGGCTGGCAACCCTAAGTCATAGGGATCATATCACTCCAGTCTTGTTTCATCTGCATGGGCTCCCCATTTCCTTCTGGGCTCAATTCAAGGTGCTGATATTGACCTTTAAAGCCCTGTATAGTTTGGGGCCAGCATATCTGAAGGACTGCCTGTCCCCATATAAGCCTGTCTGACCACTCCAGGCATCTTCAGTAGAATTGCCAGCTCTGGGTTGGAAAATTTCTGGAGGTTTGGGAGGTGGAGCCTGGGAACAGCAGGGTTTGGAGAGGGGAGGGACCTCAGTGGGGTATCATGCCAGAGAGTCCTCCCTCCAAAGCAGCTATTTTCCTTTGGGGGGAAGTGATCTCTGTAACTTGAAGACTGGTTGTAATTCTGGAGATCTCGAGCTGCCACCTGGAGAATGGCAACCCTAATCTTCAGAGGCTCTTCTTTGGATGCTCCACTTCTGAGGCCTGGTGGTGGCAACCCAAGAAAGGTCCTTCTTAACTGTAGCACCAAAACACTGGAACTCCGGCCTCAGGGAGATTTGTCTGTCTCCCTCTATCGTGGACTTCATGGGAACTGTGAGCTGGATCAAAAGACAGCATAGATAATAAATACAACAATACATAAATGAAACAAGAGGTGGGAGAATTCCTACTGGCTTGTGCATTTTGCTAATCAAAATTGCGGAACTGTTTGTAATTATGAGTGAGTTTTGAGCAGGTGAAGTGTATCAAAAGAACCCCATTAGATCAGACCAGTGATCCATCGAGTTTAGCATCCTGTCTCACACATGAGGTGGCCAACCAGTTACTCTGGAGGGCCAGCAACAGGGCATAGAAGTTGAGGCCTTCTTTTGATGTTGCCTCCTGGCTCTGGGATTCAGAAGTTTACTGCCTCAGAATGTGGAGGTTCCCTTTAGCCACCATGGCTAATACCCATTGATAGGCCTGCCCTCCATGAATCTGTCTAATCACCTTTTAAAGCTGTCTATGCCTGTGGCCATCACTACTTAGTACTTTCTTTGGGAGTGGATTCCTGTTGTGCGGCAGAATTGGGTAAGACCTCTGACTTAATCTGAGGGAGCTGCTATCATTTTAACCTCTAATGTAGACAGACCGATGGTCAGAATCACGCAACTTCATTTGTGTATATTGTCCCAAATGGACAGCAACACTATTGCAGTTTCTGTCCATGGCTTCTGAACATTTTACACTGCTCTCTCTGGATAAACACAATTTGGCCCATATCACAAGTTCAGGCTGGACGAACCAGTTTACTTTTCCTCCTCTGAAGACATAAGCTGTCTAGCCAGATGGTTGTGAAAGTCCTCTTGATCAAGCATTAGCTTCAAAACCATATCAAAGCTAAAGGGAAGCTTTTGAGTAAGTAAACAACACTGCCTAGAAACTGAATTGACACGTGAACTGACAACTGGGTCTGATTCTTGGCCCTATAATACTTTTTTCACACATCTGTCCTCAGAGGGTTTACAATCTACAGTGATGGACGTTCTTCTCTGATAAGGCCTGCCCTTGGCTATTTCTCTAGCAGCATCAATATTAATGCTGCATGAGGTGAACTTCTGAGGGCAGTTGTCCTTGAAGTCTTTACACTGACTCAATTATCCACTTTAGGACCCACAATGCGCTCTCTCTGTGACTCTCTCTCTCTGTATGTGTGTGTGGAGCTCATTACCAAATTCTTGCTCTGCAAAAGCAAGTGCTTGACTGGTTTCTAATTATTTATTACTATGTTTCCTTATGTCCATTTTAATTAAAACTCCCTGGAAAATGGAATGTTTAGATGTCTGAGCATGGTATTTGAGGCTTTGATCCAGCTGGGCCTTTGCAAATGTGTAACACTTTGGGAATGGTCCAGGCAAAGCTAAGCATTTTGTACTTTCATTTATTTTAAGGGTGCCGTTACATTACATTAATTTTACCTTGCATTTGGGAGTCCAATTTTGATGGCATCCCCCTTCCCATAGTCAACAGAGTTTTGGAACCATTCTCAATCCCTCTCCCTCTTAACCTTTTTTAAAGAGCAGGTCTAAACAGCTTATAACCCAAGCTGAACACAGCTCACTAGCTGCCTGTTGTGGCTTGATGACTGGTCAGGCATCACAAAGGCCCTGGTGGACTGGAGGGCAGCATTTAGCCTTGGTGAGTCACATGCTAGAATAGATGGACCACTGGTCTGAACCAGCAAGGCTCACTTTCTTAGCTTTTGTAGTATTGATTTAGAAGGTAAAGGCTGAGGAAATATCAACTTCATCAGATAAGCTATTAGGACACACTTCTACCATTGGTCTCCCCTTTCCACTCCATTCTTTGATTATATCTTTACTATTCTTGAGCTACTGATACTTGACAGGACCAGTACCAAAGTACCAGGAGGGAAGCTATTCACATGCATATGCAAACAGTTTTTCTATACACAGCCTCAGAATCCCCTAGAATCAAGTGAATTCTGCGTTACACATTCTGTTGGCATGATCACAGCCAAGCAGTTTCTATTCTGCTGGCATGAGTGCATTCTGAAACCAACCTTGAACATATTAACTCTGTTATACTTTAGAAAGGAATTTCTAAGACCAATGAAGTAGTGCTGAGGGAGGTAATAACATTGGTTTTCACCTTCCTTGATAGGAACCTGGTGTATCTTAACTGAAATCAGTAGCACATGTTAAATACTTGAGTATAATTAGGCTCATGAGGTTATTAAGACTTGAAAGGTGTCCTGGGAGTAGCTGAGAATGCTGAAATGGTACTTACTGTATAGGAGGTGAAGTGGAGAGACTTCTTAGCTTGCTGTCTCAGAATCAACAGCAGGTGCCTGTGTTACAGTTGCTCCTGAAAAACTTGCAAGTAAAAGTATTTTGTAGCCTAGAAGTGTTTATTAAGAAAGAGGGGACAGTATTTATTATTTTAAGGTTTATTAGTTTAAAATATTTATACCTTACTTTTCCAGTTGGTTTGATACGCTTATGTAAATATCTACAACACAAAATTCTTCATTAATGCCTTCCCTCTACCATCCTCAAGCAAAAGAGAATGTTTCAATAGGTACTTGTTGAAATGTTGGTTTTAAAAAGAAAAATTATTTCTAGTTGTTAGTTTCTTTACTATCACACAGCCAAAGAATGCATCCTTTCCTCAGGAAATGGAGGCTTGCATTTCTTCTAAGTAGTACTTCCATTGCAGGAAAATTACATTTCCTTAGCTCTGAAAATTGTAGTTTTTTGTTGTTGTTTGGAACAGAAGATTGTAAACCATCGTTTTACCCTTCTGATGTGTGGGATGTGCTGATCTTTGTGAACCTTGTCATGTTTTAAAAGAGAGAGCCCTCCTTCCATTCTCCCAGCTTTTGAAAATCCTAATTCTTTCAAAGTAGCAAGCTTTCAGAAGTAGAATGAATTGTGTATAACAAGCTGAAAATCTAATTGAGGGACGTGGGTTACTTTGTTCAGATTTTTTCCCTTGCAAAATACAGTTGTAGTTTTGTTATAAATGATAAAAATTACAAAAGGAACAGTGGTAACATACCAAAAAATGTTTCTATCATTGAAGTCCATCTTTTTTTGTGTGTATGCAAAAATCAATGACAGTTTTGATAAAAGAAAAATTCATTGTCTGCCTTCCTTTACTGAGACAAAAACTGTTTTTGTAGGCACTACCACCACAGTTTATTTAACCCCTTCTAAGTGCCCCCCTCCAATACATCACAAAAACCAGTACAATTTATTTTAAGAGGGCTTCAAGATGTCTTTATGTTGCAAGAGAAGTGTGGTTTTGGTTAGCTTCATTGTTAGAAGAGGAAATTTTGATAGGTGGAGCTTTTCTCACACTGGCATGCTGGAATGTTTTTTTCTGAATAACTATAATGTGGTTCTTTCCCAGGACGCTACTTCAGCAAACTGTAAAACCAGTCCCTGTGTCCTGGAGATGTTGGGGGTTCCACTCTTGTTTTTGGGCAAACTCCATGGTTTTGAAGGCAAAAAAAAAAAAAGAGTTTTGCCCAAAAACTAGAGTGGCGCCCCTGATGTCCCCGATGTGATGATGTCCTTTCTGGGTGATGTCATTGCAGTGCGCGCTTGCTTGAAGATCCCAGAGGAGAGGCAGGATCCCCCTGCTAGCAGCCTGGCAGGACCTGGCAACCCTAACTCTTTGTCAGCTGTCTTCACTCCATGTATAATTTTATAATAACTTATTAAAAAATCTAATGTCTAGTGTGGCCTTTTAAGATTAGAGGCAGGAAGATGTATTAATTATTTAGAGATATATTTTAAAAATTCTTTTGCCTTCTTCCTAAATATTTATATTTTTCTGCTTTTTCTAATTAAAAAATCCTTCCACGTACATAGTTCATCTTTTATTATTTGTTTAAAACGTTTCTATGCCACCTTTCCACTCAAATAGGGTGCCCGAGGTGGCAAACAATTCGCTTAAAATAACATATGTATAAAATACTTAAATAAAAACATAAACACACAATACACCAAAATCAGGGAGGAGGGCCAATAACAGTATGCCAAACAAAGCAAAAAAGTCTTCACCCACTGGTAGAAGACAGTGATAAACAGGCAAATCTCCCTGGGGAAAGAGTTCATAAGAACATAAGAGAAGCCAGTGTTGGATCAGGCCAGTGCCCCATCCAGTCCAACACTCTGTCACACAGTGGCCGAAAATACCAGGTGCCCTCAGGAGGTCCAGCAGTGGGGCCAGGACACTAGAAGCCCTCCCACTGTTCCCCCCCCCCCCAAGCACCAAGAATACAGAGCATCACTTGCCCCAGATCAAGAGTTCCTATCTATACCTTGTGGCTAATAGCCACTGATGGACTTATGCTCCATATGTTTATCTAATTCCCTCTTGAAGCCGTCCATGCTTGTAGCTGCCACCACCTCCTATGGCAGTGAATTCCATGTGTTTATTACTCTTTGGGTGAAAAAGTACTTCCTTTTATCCATTCTAACCCGACTGCTCAGCAATTTCATTGAGTGCCCACGTGTTCTTCTATTGTGAGAAAGGGAGAAAAGTACCTCTTTCTCTACCTGCTCTATCCCATGCATAATCTTGTAAACCTTGATCATGTCACCCCTCAGCCATCGTTTCTCCAAGCTAAAGAGCCCCAAGCACTTTAACCTTTCTTCATAGGGAAAGTGTTCCAACTCTTCTATCATTCTAGTTTCCCTTTTCTGCACTTTTCTCAATGCCATAATATCCTTTCTGAGGTGTGGTGACCAGAATTCAAAAGTTCTGGCAGCACAACCGAGAAGGCCCTTTTTCATGTTGCCACCCATCTAGCCTCATATGGCTGGATCTGAAGAGGAGCCTCTGAAGATGATCAGAGTGGGCAGGTAAGTTCACATGGGAAAAGGAGCCTCTTAAGGTATGTTGTCTCCAAGCAGTATAGGAAGTTAAAGGTCAATATCAGCACTTTAAATTGGGCCAGGGATGACATAGTCCCACTCTAGTCAGCATTCGGACCACAATGTTCTGTACCAACTGTAGATTCTGGACAGTCTTCCAGGGCAGCCCCATGTAGACAGCAGTGCTGCAGTCCAGTCTAGCTGTTACCAGGGCAAGCTTCACAGTGGCAAGATCTTTTCCACCCAGGAAGGGCCACAGCTAGCTCACCAGCTAAAGCTCATGAAAGACACCCCTGGCCGCCATTGCCACCTGTTTATCTAACAGGAAGCCTGGTCCCAGGGAGCACACCCAGGCTATAACCTGCCACCCAAGATCTGGATGGAGGACAGAGAGATCAGCTTGAGTCCACTGGATGGGCTTTACTCTTTAAAAAAATAACATGACATTTTAGTGGACCAATTTCTACTGGAAAAGGTAGAAATGCTTGCTTTTGAATATCCCCAAAGCATTTGTGTAGTCTCAGCATGTACCTAATTCTTCAGTGTGAGGCAGCAGGAGAAAGGACAGATATCCTGGGGTGTGTTTATAGGTTTGTGTGTGTGTATATAAATGGACTGGGCATTTTAAATTTGTGTTTCTGTGATATTCCCATTAACTTTCACCACCTTCTGTATGAATCATAAAAACCCTACGCAAGTCCTCCTTCCTGCTCCATTTTTTTAAAGGCAGAATAAAAATCACTCTAGCAATGAGTCAGCAGCAACTGCTTCTGTTTCTTGGATGCCCTCTTATAGCAATTTTTTGAAGGGGGTGCATGTGGTGTTAGGGATTTCTGACTGAGTGCCCAGTATAGAATTTACCCATACAAAGCTGCCATGGGAAAGCCTCATATGGATTAGGGCCTGCATGCTGAGGAAGGCGGCAGGGGACATAACTTTGCCCTTGTGCTCTTTCCCTGATCAAAGCTGGCTTCCCTGGACTACTTTTAGTTCAAGTAGGATAAAAAGACAGGTACCCATATTGTGCTTGTCTTTTCCCCTGTCAGGGCTCAAAGTAACCCAAGAGCTCCAATTTCAATGAGGGGTAAGATATGCAACAACTCCCTCAATTCTACAACCCCCAGTCTATGTCATTGTGGAACTTCAATATCCCATCAAGTTTGAATATAATTCTCCATTGTGTTTTTTAACATGACTAGAGGAAATCCTTTTTAAAATAAATGCTTGTGTTAAGTCTGGTCTTCAGTATGCCCTACTGTTGTGTAGCTTGGTGCAGTCAATGAGAACACAACTCAGGATTTTTAACACAAGGTTTTATTCTTATTTCCATCTTATACCCTTGCTGATATTACACAGTGTGTGGAGATTATGGCCATTGCTTACTTTTGTCCTCAGTTTCTCGTATTTGGAGGTCAAATGGCAACCCCAGGAAGAGAATTAGGTCTCCTGACTACCCATCTCTGGCATAGGGGTTGTATTCCCAACATCAAATGTTTACATTGGGTTGGTCTATCCTGTTCTTTCTTAGGGAAGTTCAGAGGAGTTTATATAGGGCTCCCACTGATGTCCCATCCAAGTAAGGGTTGCCACCTCTAGTTCGGGACTGGATTTCTCCCAAAATTACAGGATCTCCAGACTACAGAGATCAGTCTCTGTGGAGAAAATGGCAGATGTGGACTTGATGAAAATTTGGACATAGGATTGTCTTCTCCAGGTTGGGAAATTCCTGAAGATTTTGGGGTGGGATTCGGGTTGCCTGATCCAGGTTGGGAAATACTTGGAGAATTTGGGGGAGCCTGAGGAGGGTGGGGAGGGGAGGGATTTCAGTGGGGTATAATGCCATAAAGTTCTCCAGGTGAACTGATCTCTGTTGTCTGGAGATCAGCTGTAACCCCAGGAGACCTCCAGCCACCACCTGGAGGTTGGCAACCCTAGGTGGGAGTGAACTCAACAGGGATGTGATGCCATAGAATCTACCCTTTGAAGCTGCCATGTTCTCCAGGGGATCTGATCTCCGTATTAAATAAATAACCAAATAAATAAATAAATGATGGATGAAGCCATTCTCATGACCAACAATGTCGGAGAAGATTTAAGTTACCTTCATTTTGGTTTTCCTTGTACAGGATTTATTTTGGAGGCATCACAAGAAGGAAGGGCTCAAAGTAGTGTGGTCCTCCCCCACGAAACATGGACTTGAAATGGTTCAAATTTTTGGACGTATTTTATTGGCAATCTGAGCACTCTCCAGTGATCTCCTTTTTAAAAAAATATCCCATAAAAATGAATGCATAATGGAAAAATCTCTAGAAGCTGGCTGGTTATACATGCTTGGGTTTGTTATATTTACCGAGAATCAGCTAGAAGGTTAAATAAAGTACAACGAAAGATGCACCATCCAGTAGTTTGAATACGTTATTGGTAGCTAAGTAGCTGGCATTCATATACTGGGTAAATGAACGGCAGTGCACAATTGGTAAAAAATGAGGTTCATTGCTTTGAATGAACATCATTAAGTATCCCAAAGGGTTATCTGGCCAAATGCTGCTTTTTTAATGTATGGGCATTTGTTTTAATTTGGATTTAAATGTGCCTCAGCTTTAGTTCTAACATTGCAGCTGTTTTATACAACATGCAGATCAGTTAAAGTAATGCTTTCCCTTCCAACCCATTTCTCTGCATTTGTTGGCTTCGCGTGGCGTAGCTTGCATAGCAATTGTGCAGCACCAGAATTCTGGAGTTGGGTTGCCAGGCTTTGCAGACATGAACTAGGATGCAGCTGTGGCTCCCTTATACCATTGTCTACCTACCGTCCCCACTGGAGTTTTCTTTGCTTCAGTAGATGGGCGATGAGGAAATGGAGGAATGATCCCTCTAAGCTGTGGGGTCTTGTGAACAAAAAATCTACTTTGTGAGCTACTGGCATCATAGGCGTCAACTACGGGGGGGCTCGAGGGCTCGAGCCTCCCCCGAAATTTCCCGGGGGGGGCTCAGCCACCCCCAGCAAAATGGAGCACCCGCTGGTGGCCAGTCAGCCGGCCAGCTGGCTGCCGTTACCCGCCTCTCCTTCCCCTCCACCCCCGGCCTGCCCTCCTGCCTCCCTGGGGCGGGGGGGGGGAGAGAGGTGGCGGGGACATGGTCCCGCGCTTCGCGTGTGCGGCAGTCAGCCGGCCAGCTGGCTGCCGCTGCCGCCGAGACTGCGCTCATCTGCGCCCCCCTGCACGCCCTGAGGCAAAGAAACCAGGTCTGCCTCCCTGGGGCCGGGGGTGGGGGAAAGCGGCGGGGACGTGCACGTGTGCACGCGCACGAAAGAGCCCCCCCCCGGGGATTTACAAAGTCTACGCCCCTGACTGGCATTAAAGTTGTGAGTGAGTGATTTGGCTACTGCATAAATTAGTTTGCTCTGGAGCCATCCTTCCTGAGCTAAGACAAAAATGTGTGAGCTGGAGGCTAAAAAACGGTGAGCTAGCTCACACTAACTCAGCTTAGAGGGAACACTGGTGACTGCATCCCTCCACCATGGCTGAAGAATCTGGATGGTTTTGTGGGTTGTGACCTGGCAACTGTTAAATGGAATTGAAAATACGTTAAAATTCCAGATTATACCAATATTGCAAGATTTAAGATAGCTCTTCTCTGGGATTAGCCCTTGAACCTCTTTCACAGTGGCTCAGGGGTTAAGACACTGAGCTGCAGACTGGAAGGTCAGTAGCTCGGCAGTTCGAGACCATAGTGCCGCGTGACAGAGTGAGGTCCCATCTCTGGCCCCAGCTCCTGCCAACCTAGCAGTTCAAAAGCAGGAAATTGCAAGTAAATAAATAGGTACCGCTTAGGTGGGAAGGTAACAGCATTCCGTGCGCCTTGGCGTCTAGTTATGCCAGCCACATGACCACGGAAAAGTCTTCAGATAGCACTAGCTCTTCGGCTTGGAAGCAGAGATGAGCACCACCCCCTGGATTTGACTGCCTTTTGAGCAAGGGAAACCTTTATCTTTTGACTAGTTACCTGTTAGCTTCTGGAAAGTAAGAATTTCCTCCATGCAACCAGGGAAATAAGGATTGGAAAAATTGTCCTTCCCTCTCTCTACTCCCCCCCATAGGCCAGAACCAGCTAGTACAGATATGTGATCGTGATCCTAAGCAGGTCTACTCAGAAGTAAGTCTTGTGTTATTCAATGGGGCTTACTCCTGGGAAACAGGATTGCATTCTGTGAACACTAGTGCTTATTTGCAAGGCTAAGTTTTGTTTTTTCATGGGCAAAATGCCAAATGCAAACAATGGGTGCAAACCGTTCTATTATTAGGACGAGTTGCTTCTAGTCCACAGTATCCATGCACTGCAAGAAAGGAAAGGAACGAAACCATCTGGTGGTGTCTCTTTAAACATTCATGAGTCAGTCTTCTCTACTCCCCCCCCCCCCCCCCCCCCCCCCCCGCTTTAGGTGTACTGTTTGCTTGTTTAATTTTAAAGTGCAGCAGGCTTATTCCTTCAATTGGATGCACAGTCATTTCCCTTCCACCTTAAAAAAAAAAAGCCAAATCATTTTTAAGGCATTGGAAATCTGCTTTGGAGAGAACATGGATTAGTTACATCACTGGTTTCCTGTCAACCAGTACAGTGCACAGCTGGCTTCTTTTATAGATGTCTATAATAGGTTTCGTCTGAACTCAACCCAGGAAAGAAGACCAGACATTTGATCCAATGCAGTGACAGCACTGGACCTGCCATTCAGATTCTGTCTGTCTGTCCAGTTCAGTAGCACTTCACGAGTACTATGTTAGGGCTTGCATCTACCACGCAAGGCTAAAATGGAACATGGGCCCCTTGCACAAACCATGGCATCGCTCTCATGCAGGAGACATCTCAGGATGTCATGGTAGTGCTGCTGCTGGGAACACTGGGAGTGCCCTCGTGCAGCTGCATGGCACAGAGCCTTGCAGGAGTACAGTGTGTGAGTGAAGAAGGGGCACTGTGGAGGTTGGAGAGAGTTAGCAGCAAAGCAATGCCCAGTCCCCTTTATGTCAAGGGGATCAAGAATCTGCCCTTTCCATCCATGCAGTGCGGGAAAAGGCACTGCAACCGTGACAGTGGCCTCAGACCAGGGTGTCTGCCGAATCTGCAGAGCCACCCTTCCAGGTTCCTCCTCAGCCACTCTAGTACAGGTATAACATTCTGCTGTGCAGCCCTTCACCTTTGTTTTACAGCAGGCTTATAACATACCTTCAGCTGCTACGTGCCACAGCTGCTACATGCCACACCCCCACGCTTCATTTGTCTCTCCCCCAATGTTCTTGTCACTCCAACCCCCCACCCCAGTCCTTTCTTATCTTCTGCTCAGTCTGTTTCTCTTTCCCACACCAGTCCTCTCCTTTCTTCTTAGTCCTTGTTGTGTCCTAATGGCGACTGCGCATGTCTTCAGGAAAATGCACGTGGCCGGGCTGGCTACCGGAGCTTTGCTTCGGGAGACAGTCGCCCGGGTGGATTGTAAATTAGACCAATTGGCCTCCTAGGATCTGCCAGGGGGCCTATGGTGTAAGGTCACTCATAATTAACCCTATTAGGGAGTTTGGGCGAGGCTGGGGGTGCAGTTTAGACGGACATTTAAGCAACACCCCCCCCCCCCCCAAGCCCTGTTTAGCAGTCGTGTTTTGTACCATCAATAATATGAGCTGATTTCACTGCAACGCATCTCTGGACTCAGTACTTTATAGTCCTCTCATTCCCTGCTTCATCTGTCTGCATGTCCTTCTGACACATCATTAGGCAATTCCTGTGCATCCTGCTTGGCCTCCCCATGATGTCTCCAGGAAGCTCTCCACAGCTGCACTCTCTGCGTTGCTCCTGCCCAGTGCTCCCTCTGCCAGCTCTTCCGCTGCATCTTTTCCTGCAGCTCCAGCAGCCTCCCCCCTGCTTCCCTCACAGCCAGCCTTTAAACTCCCCCGCTGGCCGGCTGGCCTCTGCATCCCAGCACATCCCTTCTGCCCCCCCCCCCCCCCCCCAAATCATGCTGTATGCTACCTCTGGCTGCTGCCTTGACTTTCCGGGGCCTACTCATGTGTCACAAGTGCTTTTGATTGAGGAACATATGGATTCTGAAATGATCACTGCAATTTATCCACAGAGAGAGAGAGAGAGAGTTGAACAGAACACACAACTTATGCCTGGCAAGCTGAAAGTCTCCAACGGCAACGGCATAATTGTCTCTTAGGATCTCCTTTCATCCATAAACATTTAGTGATAACGTGCCCACAGCTAACTAGTTCGTCTATCCTCCCACTAGTAGGAACTAGCAGTGAGTGGGCAGAGAATCAGTCCATTAACTTTTATATAATTTTAAAGGGCAAAAACATTCTAGCCAGTAACCTAGATGGGAATGAGATACAGTGACTGGCCCATTCCACTAAGAAGGGGCTTTGTTCTGTGGCAAGATCCAGAATCACTGGGAATAACTTGTTGATCTAACAAGAATGATGCTGACTGCCAGTTCACTTTGGGGCTCCTTTCAAACCACAAGTTATTATTTTAAAGCACTAAGTGGCATGGGAAAAGCATACTTTTAAGACAGCCTGCTCCCATCTGAACCTGACAGCTCTGACAGAGGCTTTGCCTCATGTGTCCACATTTTCAGAAGTAATAGGGAGGCCACAAGAGATGGGGACCAATTTCGCACAAGCTGCTGCTCCGCCCCCCGCTCTTCCCTTTCCCCTGATTGCATGCGTCAGTTTCCCTCTATGTGCTGTGCAGCTGCATTTTGACCCACAGCTTTGCCCGATTCCCCCTGCATCTTCCAGATCCACAAAAAACAGAATCAAGAAGATTTGGGGGAAATCAGGCGAAGCTGCGGGTCAAAATGCAGCTGCACAGCACATAGTGGGAAATTGATACATGCAACTGGGGGAAAGGGAAGAGTGGGGGTGGAGCAGCGGCTTGTGCGAAATCAGTCAGGGCCTTTTTTGTTGTGGCACCTTGAGTTTGGAATTCCCTCCTTACAACCACTTGCCTAGTACCCTTCCAGTTAAGTGTTTGGCTTTGGGTAAAGATGTTTTATCTCAAGTCCCTTGATGATTTTTTTTATTAGATTCAGTTGGTCCAGTGATCCCCAGTGTGGAACCCATTAGGGTTGCCAGGTCCAGTGATTGTGCCAGTGGTAGAGGGACTTTCCGGGAGTGGGGGCAGAGCGCCGTGACTTGCTGACATCATGTGGAAGCAACACCATCACATCGATGATGTCACGTGGGCACTCTTGTTTTTGGGCAAAGCTGTATGGTAAAATCACCCTCAAACCATAGAGTTTTGCCCAAAAACCTGAGCATTGCCACATAATGTCACTGATGTGATTATGATGCTTCCACATGACATCTGCACATCACGTTTGGAGGCAGGATTTTGAAATTATCAAAGCCTGAAAAACCAGGGGATTCCCCACCTCCAACTGGGGAATGACATCTCTAGAACCCATAGATGCCATGCTACTCACCAGTAAGTCTCCTGATGCCCACTTCCTTCTTCCTCATGCTATGTCTTCTTGACAGGAAAGAGCCAGTCTAGTCTGTCTTTCACCTCAGTGGAGCAGGAGGTTCTTCAGCAGAGCCCAAGAGACATCACTTTTGGGACTGCAGGAGTATGCCTGGCTTAGAACTGTCCAGTTCCCCATGGCAGCCATTTTGTAGTTGTGACCGTTTCCTATTCTCAAAATTTCCAGTGCCCATAGGTTCAACAAACTTGGAGACCCCTGTAAATTTGTCTTTAAACACTGATCTTTGCTGCTTGTAACCTTTTAACTTTTAAAAATGTTGCTGTGTATAGCTCTATCTTTTTAACATTTTTCTGTGGGTCATTTTAATAATTGAGCGATATGTGTTTGGTCATTTTTGTAAAAACTGGAAGCAGCTCTGAGGGCCAAATGGATGGCAGGAACATTTCCAACAAATAATTAAATAAACCAGCATCTTTAGCTATTCTGGAAGCAATTTACTACTTTGGAGGCTGTATGAAAAGAAAATGCAGTTTGATGGAATGAATTTTAGTCTCCAATTCTGTCACTGCCTACTTGCTCTTTTTATGGGCCTTGTTCTTTATACCAAGTGTGAAATGTTCCTCAGGCACTGCACTTTCCATGGCTGTCAAAGCAAAAACCATCACAATCAATATTGCCAATAGGGCCACTTAATGAAGCCAACGGGGGATTGGTCTGTCATTTTAGCTAGCAATTCAGAATCCACAGAACCAAAACGTATCAAGGGAGGAAGGGTTCTTGCAAGTTAATCTTCAAGGCATTTTGAAAAAGCTCATTATTTTATGGAAGGCAGCATGAGAAGGCTAAGCAAAGACAAATGGTGGCAAAATTAAAGGTGCCCTGAGATTATGTTGAGAGTAGTTCTCTTCCTATGTTCAGTTTGATTGCAAGTCCCAGAGCTATTTTGGATTTCAGGTAGAGGAGAGACAAGAATCACACCAAGAATGATTCAAAGGCCTGTTTCTGGATATATTTAAGATTCAGTTGTGAAAAAGCAGAGCATTTCATGAGCATTTGTTGTGATTTTTTAAAAGTATTTCATGATAACTATAAAAATGTTACAAACAAACAATCACCTTTTTCATTCTCTTGAAGCAAAGGAGTTTCTCTCTTTGGCATGCAAGCCTGGTACATAGGCCCATTGACATCTTTTGTAACTGCTTGTAAAAACAATCATTCAGTATATAGAGCTACTGAGTTAACCAGAAAGACAGGCATTCTACCCGGAACCATAATCACTTGTGGTTTGAAATCTGGGTAAGGGTTTGCTCCTTAGCCTTACTTCCAAGTAAATATGCATAGTTGGTTTCTTTGAAGCCAGTGGTGCTCAAATTTTATTCTGTTATTTTTGATAGCTCTCTGTTACATTAGTATCTCACCATTTCTTCAAGGAACTTGGGACAGCATACAGGGGTTGTCCATTTTATCCTTCTAGCAACCCCAATGAGGTAGGTTAGGTTGGTAGAGAGAGCGTGACTGGCCCAAAGTTACCCAGTGTGACTCATGGATGAGTGGGTGAACATTCATGAAGCTGTTTTATACTGAATCAGGCCTCAGTATTGTGTACTCAGACTGGCAGCAGCTCTCCAGGGTATAGGGTTGACAGGTCTGGGTTGGAAAATACCTGGAGATTTTGGGGGTGGGTCCCGGAGTGGGGTGGGGAGGGGAGGGTCCTCAGCATGGTTCAATGCCATAGAGTCCACCCTTCAAAGCAGCTGATCTGTTGTAAAAGTGGGAGATCTCCAAGCCCCACCTGGAGGCTGGCAACCCTACCAGGGTAGAGATCTTTCTCATCACCCAGTGCCTGGTCCCTTTTAACTGGAGATGCCAGGGACTGAAGCTGGATCCTTCTGTGCACAAAGCTGATGCACTTCCACTGAGCCACAACCCATCCCCCAAAACAGTACCCTTTTTTGAACATAGGAAGCTGCCTTATTCAGAGTCAGACCCTTGGCCCATCAAACTTAGTGTCATCAACTCTGGATGGCACCAGCTCTCCTTTGTCTCTGGCAGAGGTCTTTTACATGCTTTTCAGATCTTTGAGCCAGAGCCCTCCCCTTAGGTGTCTGAAGTCTGGTTTCTCCAGTCCTAGTCTGAAACTTTACTCTGGCTCCATGCAGACTAAAGTATGAGTAAAAGCTCTGCCCACCACAATCTTACAATCCAACCATACTGGAGAAACAGTTCAATTTAACTTGGGGAATTTTGCTTTCTCGTAGCTCAACTGAATGCTAGCTGATAACCACCTGATCATGATTCCAGCATTAAATAATGGTTGGCATGTGTGGTTGGGCCATCACTCAACAGAGAAAGTGCTCTAGTACAGGGGTGGGCAAATTGCGGCCCGGGGGCCACATGCGGCCCGCCACAGAGTTTTTTTTGTGGCCTGCCAAGACAGTTGGCCATGTCGTTTCAGTTAGGCTTCCGTTGGGCCCAAAGCGCAGAGAAGTGGCGCTCCGGGAGTGAAGTGTCCAGGGGGTGGGCACGTTACCAAGCCCCACCTCCTGCTTCCAGCAGCCCTGTTGGGTGATGAGGAGGCAGAAGAAGGAAGGTAAGTTACCTTCCCTCCCCCATCCTCCTTTTCCCAGGGCCGCAGCGCTCCGGGGAAGCCCTGCCTGCCCCAACCCTCGCCTTCCCTGGGCCACACCAAAGCGAGGGTTAACTAATGAATGCAATCATTTTAAAAGGTGCGGCCCTCCGCTAACCTCCGCTCCCACAAAGTGGCCCCTGAGCCAAAACAATTGCCCACCCCTGCTCTACTAGTTCACTCAGTGCTGGTATGAGGGACAGGCATTACTGAGTAGCTGCCAAGGCCCCATGTCCTTGGGAAAGCCTGCCAAATCACAGCCTGAGTGCTTCTTTGTCTCAGTGGTGGCAATGGTGGCTTTGGGCCCATCCCTCCTCTTGTCTTTGACATGCATATCACCACCCCAGTGGTGGAGTCAGTGTCTCTAGCATGCTTCTACCTGAGAGAGCAGTTAGATGTAGCAGTGGCCATGGGGTAGGGAGATGTCTGGGAGCTAAAAGTGGTAGCTATTTGTTCACCTGGGTAGGTGAGCCAGAAGCAACAGTAGGTAGGCGCTTCAGCTGCCATTCACTTGCTAGCCTTATCTTGTCTATCCAGTGGTGAATGTACATTTTTGGGCCCCCGAAGCTTGAACTGTTATGGGGGCCCCTTCTCAACCATTGGCTTATGATTCTGTCAGTAAAATAGCCTTATTTTAATACAAAACACTTTTAAAAACTCCATCAATTTTGTTGAATTCACTCTTTAAAATTCTTAAAAATTCACTCTTTAGAAACCCAGTGGCTTCAGGGCCCCTCCAGGATTAGGGGCCCTGAAGATTAAGCTTCATTTGTTTCATAGTAGATCCGCCCCTGTCTCTGACCAGTTTCCCACAAGCAGCTGTGCCTCCCTCGCTCTTCCATTTCACCCAGTTGCATTCGTCAATTTCACACTCTTCACTGTGTGGTCGCACTTTGATTCTCATCTCCCTCCGATTTCCCCTGTGTCTTCTTGATCTCAAAAAACAAGGATCCAGAAGACGCGGAGGAAATCGGGGGGAGATGCGGGTCAAAATGCAGCCACGCAGTGAAGAGTGTGAAATTGTCCAATGCAACCAGGGCAAGCAGAAGAGGGAGGGCAGCACAGCTGCTTGTGGGAAATCAGTCCATATTTTTGTCATGCCTCCAGCACCTGCAAAGGAATGTACTAGATGGCTTCTGTTTAGGGTCCCTGAAAACCTGGAATCAGCCATAAATACAGTCTAGCACTGAGTATGGGATTAAAAATGGCTAACTTTATGCTGAATTGTGGCCAATACTTATTAGGGTTGCCAACTCTGGAGATCTGGTTTTGGAGCCTGGGGAGGGCAGGTTTTTGGGAGGGGAGAGACCTCAAGAGGGTATAATGCCATAGACTCAACCCTCCATAGAAGCCGTTTTCTCTAGGGAAATAGCCTGGAGATCAATTATAATTCCAGGAGATCTTCAAGCCCCAGCTGGAAGTTGGCAACCCTATCACACATTTCTGTTGCCATTCACAGAAGCCCTTGACACACAACACGACATGTGTTGAAATAACTATGCCTAGAGGGTGTGCTAGCCCTGCCCCCTGCTGATGTGCAGTTGCTGACTCATGACCATGAAGCCTACGTGCATAGAAAGCAGACATACATAGGCTCTATCCCCTACATGCTGTAGACTTCCTGTGTGCATGAACACTGTGCTCAGTGCACTGATGCCCTCTTCTCCTTTAGCGTCATGTGCAGAGGGATAGAGTGTAGATTAATTCAATGTAGAGAAAACCAGTGAGACTTCTCAAAGCAAATCTGGCAATGGAGAGGCTGCTACCAATGGCAATGGAAACCCTGGCATAAATCTTCCATGTAACAAGGCCTCTTGATTGCATGCAGAACAGCAGAAATTGAGAACGTTATGAAATAAAAGCATCAATATTGTAGTATGAAAGGAGTGGGAAAGGGATGAGAAAGAAAATTATGTGATGAGCAGGGAGATAAAAGTGTGTGAATATTGTCTTCTGATATTTCAAATTAATCAATTTCAGCAGCTTGGCAAGATGTCTGACAATTCGATTTTGGGTTACTTGTGGGGCACTCTGTCTGGAAGATCCGTAGACACCAGAGACAGAAATAGATTTAGTGGGCAAACAAGATGCAATGCAGGGAGATTGTTTTTTAAACTGTGAAGCTGCTTGCAACAGTGGCTGAGAGGAATGTGGCATTTAACCCTTTCCTCTTGGGTTTGTTTGTGGGTTATTTGTTCAAAATTGCTTCCTCAAATGCCTTTCCACACAGAGAGAAAGGATATGGGGACTTTGTACCTTTCCCTGAACAAGTTGGAAAGGAGCATGGATGGACCAGTTTTGATCAGAAATATAGCTTGAGGGGTTAAAAACAGACACACCGGGGCAATCGTAGCCATGGGGCATCCAGGGCAGCCGCCCTAGGCTCAGGCTAGGGGAGTGTGAATGCCCGTGGCCCCATCCTTTCAATGGACGGCATAGAAAAGGAAGAGCAGACAGACTCCCGCCGCTGCTTGTGCTCATTCCTTCTGGCTCTTGGGTATCTTGCTTGGCAGTGGCCATGTCCTCCCACCCCCTCCAGATTTGGGCATCAGCCTGATGAGCAGCCACTGCACCTGCTCACTTGACTAGCATGGAGCAAGGGTTGCCCCTTGCTTCAGCCTGGAGTGTTTCAGGTGTGGGGATGCTGGCAGTGATTCCAGGGCCTCACCTTGGACTTTTGCCCAGGGCCCCAGAATCCCTAAGACTGCCCCTGCACACACAGGTACTGCAATGAGATTCCCCATGGACACATATTAATTTTAAAAAATCTTCTGATACTCTTCTAGTTTGACCTGAGATATGTCAGATTTGATGAACAACTGTTACTTTCCCATAACTGTGAATGGTTTGTCTCAGTGACTCCTGCATCCCATAAGAAAATCACAACTATTTTTGCTCTCCAAGTACTGATGAGAGACAGCAGGATCCCATCCCAACTCCGGTTGTTATTTGCCCTCATTAAGGTGTGTGGTTGGGTTATGGTCAGCTTCTTGCCAAATAGTGTTGATAGCTAAATACAAACTAAGATCTGATCTTTCTTATCTATCTACACAGTTGCATCACACAACACCAAGTACTTTGGACTAGATTGGTTTGCTCTTCAGTGAAGGTGGGAGAATCATATGTTTGAATGCCTCTAATGTGAAACAATCCATAATTTATTGCACACAGAAAATCAACATGGAGAGCTCTGCCTTTCCTTGTAGACAGAATATGTTATATTGCCATATGCAGTAACATCCCTCCTTGTATGGATCCTTCTGGGGAGGAGAGAGGGAGAAATCTCTCAGCCTTTCATTTCCCCCTTAACATTTTTACAGAATTTGGCATGGTGGAAGCATCCTTCAAATAATATGGTTGCCTAGTCCTTCTGAGGCTCAGACCTGAGGCACAGGAGGAGGTGGAGCCTGGTAGCCAAGGGGAGGGTCTGTGGCGGTGACTCAGTAGAAGAGCCTCTGGTCTGAATGTAGAAAATCCCAGGTTCAACCTTCGGCATTCAAGTTAAAATGAACAGGTGACAGGTGATGTGAAAAACCTTTCCCTGAGACCCCGGAAAGCCACTGCCAGTCCAAGTATACAATACTGTCCTGATGGTCTGATTAAGGCAGCTCCATGTGTATGAATATGAGTATGGGTAGTGAATGACATGGGGTGGAGCTTGGTGGGATGAGGATGGAACCTGAGGACATCTGATGGGTGTCAAGGATGCAGCTGGCCCATTGGGGGAAGTGCCCGGTGCTTCAAAGTACAGCTCGATGGATAAGGAGGGCATAGACTGAATAGGCAAAACAGAATCTGAATTTGAGCAAAACAGAAAATATCCTACCTTCTTGATTCTGGCCCCTCCTCCCAAAATGTTACTCCCTCCCCTGGAGAGGCTAAAAAGAATCCTAATACCTTCAAACCTGGCAATCTTACTGAAACTGGTGAGGTCAGGTAGGGGGTTCCTACACCTCTCACCAAGCAGATATGAGGAGCTCCTGGCAACAATCACACAAATTGCTTGCTCTTCTTTAAAGATAAGATGCAAATAATGCACGGTTACTGGCAGCACCAGAGGTCTACCGATACAGTCACCAATAAATTCTTTACTCTGCGCTAGTCTGCCCTTCACTGCTCTTTTTGCACTTCTTGCCATTCTCAGTCATCCTCTTTTTCCTTCTTCCATTCATATCTAAGATGGCAGCATAAGATAAGCAGCAGCTGTAGATAAAAACTATGCAGATTCCAGACCTGGTATCTGATTCTTTCACTATGCTTCTGAGAACAAAGCCACATGGCTGTTTCCCTCTCTTTCAGTTTGTTGTGTAAATGTTCATCTAGAGAAATGGGGAATGTTCTGGGGAAGAGGAAAAGATACCTTTTCATCATGATCCTCCCTGTATCATGCCCACAAATATGGTGGGCAAATTGCACAGCCTGGATTTATCCCATGACCAGGTTGATATACATTCATTGCTGTGTGCATTACATGATTCTACACATGCCCTAGCTGTATGCCAAACTGGGCATTGATTTCAATATGGTGACAAACTTACATTAAAAACTTGCAGACTTATTTTTTTAGCCCTTGGGACAGCAAAGATAGGGCTTGTGAGCATCAGCACATTTTCAAAGCTGCTAGAATGTACAGAACAGGATTTCCAGCAGTCTGACAATGGATCTTCACTGTCCTACTCTGTCTCTCTTTGTGACTAGGACAAGTAGTCCAAATCATGCACATCTGTGCAAATGCATAATCTTTATATGTAATGCATAGAGTCAATCTTTTCTTTCCACTATTTTTTTGCAAGCAAGCATAGCTTAATATATACTTGATAGGGGGGAAAAAATCCAAATTCTGCACTAGTGTAAATCCTGAAATAGCAAGTGTAGCTCAGAGAACCAGGGACTAGTTAGAATACATAGGTAGTCCCAGATTCAGTCACTGGAGTCTCTGTATCAAGTATCAGTTGCGAGCACAGGAAGCTGTATTATGTTGATTCAGACTGTTGGTCTATCAAGGTCTACGGTTTCTGCTCTAACTGGTAGCATCTCAGCTAGAAGTCTGTCACATCCTCAACCACCTGATCCTTTTTTAAGGTGAAGATTCTGGGGTTTGCATCTGGGACCATCTGTATGCAAGGCAGATGCTCTGTCCCCGAGCCATGCCTTCTTCTCTCTGGAATGACCGCTGCCAGGGAGCCCATTAGAGTAAACCACAGTGGGGGTTGGTGGACTGATGCAGTATAAGGCAGCATCTTAAATCTTATGCCAGCAAAAGCTAACTCTTGAATAAATTAACAATTGTATTTGTTTATTTTGGAACTCTAAAACATGAAATATCCAAAGCCTCAGCAAGCGTATTCAGCTGCCAGAAGGGATAGGCAGACGGTCAGTGCAAACTGAAAACCTCAGCATGTGTGATTTGTGGAGGTCAAGTGTACATCTGACGCCCTCTAAAACATTTGGTGGAGACACTGCTTGAAATGCAGGCTGCACCAAATGTTTGCTAATTTCAGTTTCCTTTGATATGAGCATATTTGATCCCACCAAACTAATTACCACAAAAATAATCATCAATAACAGTTATTGCTGCATCTTTTTGTTGCCAGTATCCATTCACATTCTTAATCTTCATTGATACCACTGTTTTTAATCTGATTGGTGGAGGATTTCATTTGTGATTTCATTTGTGCACATTCATGAAGGTCTTATGTCAGACGTAGCCTTCTGAAGACTGAGGATGCTACACAGAGGAAAGCAATGGCAAACCACCCCTGATCATCTCATGCCTTGAAAATCCACTGAGGTACAACTTCATGGGGTCACCATGAGTCGATTATGACTTGACACTGCGTTTTACTTCCTTAGTCTTCTGATACTATGGACAAAATCATGTGAGTTGCCACAGCCAATTAATTTATGTGGTATGGAGGGGCAAATGAAGTTAAGAACAATGAGGGCAAAGAAGGAAGAAGATTACACTGGGAAGGGTCAGCAGCCAGAACAATGAAAGAGCTCTGAACTGCATAGAAACAATGTTAAGATCATTGCTGAAAATGGCATTTGATGATGTGCACAAAAACAAGCAGAAAAACTAGACAAGTAATTCTGGCTCAGCCCTAATAAAATTAGAGCTGTGTGTCAGAGATTGTTGGTGCAGTTCTATGGAAAGTTGCTTCCTCCTAAATTCCTTGAAGTCTTACACGGCTTAGAAGGATGTAACACTGTTTAGGGTTGCAGTGTGTGTGTGGGGTCTAGTGAACTTGAATCTCGGGTACCTGAGTTCTAGTGCTACCTTTTCTGTGGAGTTATTTGGTGGCATTGGGAAAATTGCTCTTTCTCAGCTGCAGTTCCCCATCTATAAAGTGGGAAGGATATCAATAACCTGCCTTGTACAAAATTAGAAAGCATTTTTGCAAAGTTAAAAATATTACGTAACTGATAGTAGCATTATCATTCTCTTATTTAGGTGTTCGTAGACTTTTTCAGACTTGGATATGCCTTCCAGGAATGAAACAGCATATTTTAAAAAGTGTGAAAAGCAGCACTAAAGCTTCACCCGACATCTAGTGCATATTCATAACGCTCATAAATAGACAGAGTCTTCGGTCATAATCCAAAGGCACATGCTGCTGCAATCTTGCTGAAGTATGCAGGTGTGGGGTCTGGCCAGTGCTTAGATGGGAGACCTTCTGGAAATCCCATGTATGCTGCCATAAGTTCCACAGAAGGAAGGTGGCACATAAATGTAATTAACAACATAGGGAGAAAAGAGAGTTAAGCATTTTAATCAGTTCTTCATAGAAGTAAGTACATCTAGAGTGTTCTGAACCATTGTTGTGGCATTGTAATCCTTTAAAATATCAAAATATTCTTGAGCTTAAAATTATGGTGACCAGCCAAGCTATTTCAGTTTAGACATAATGGGAAATCGTGGTTTAATTATGGTTAATTTGCAAAACCAGGACTCAGCTTGCAGGTGCTCATTCAAATCCTAGTTTCCTAGAAAAATGCAGGTGTTGTCACTTTTTTGCTCTTTCCTCCATCTCATCTGCAGAGACCTGGTTGTTGTCTCAGCATGTGCCAGTGTGACAACAGCACCAGGAAACAAATCTGGACTGAGCCAGGAGATCCATGTTTGTTTCTCAACTAAAGTCATAGGTGAGCCATAACTGTGGTGAATAAACAAATTCTAAGCCACAGTTTCAGATCCTGGTTTGATGTACCGTAACTAACCATACTGGAGTAGCTTAGATTTGGGCAATCACCCTACTACTCACAATTAGTGAAATTAAACCATGGTTAGTCATGATGTCTGAACTGAGCCTCCGTTATTACTTAGTAATGCACCTCATTGTTATAAGCACTGATCGTTATTCTCTGTGTAAGGATCAAAAAAGGGGGAGAGAAATACTGATGCATTTGGGGGAACTCTTTTTTTTTTTTTAAACCCTCTCTTAAACAAATTGCATGTATTTGTTTTTTAAAAAACCCACACACCTTTCCATAAACTTGCCCTTGAGATCAGCTGAACCATTTTTGTATTGTTTTATTAATTAAGGAATAAGAAAGTGTCTTTGTCCTATAGAAGATTTTTTCAAAATTTCTACCTAGAATCGCTTGTCTCTGCCAGTCTGTTATTCATGATGGCTAGAGCACCTACTCCTCCTGAAAAGCCATTTTGTCTAGTGTTTATGCAGACATTCCTAGGGTAGCCATTGGCTGTCTCAGACAATTGCTTTTGCAGAAGTGCCAGAGAGACTTTGTTGGAGGCGGTGAGATCCCTCATGGAGATCATTTCCCCCGAGAGCCTTCTCCCGTCTGTGTCACTGTCATACTGTCCGTCGGTTTCCATAGAGATGTTGTGCCGGCGGAAGCGGGATCCCGGCGTGATGGCATTGCGCCGCCCAAGGCGAGCGGTTGGCTTATGGCAATCAGGGCAACACCGGCATCGAAACTTTCTTAGCATCCAGTTTAAAACCTGCTTGATTACAATCGATATGACATTAAAAAGAGAGTATATGCAACATACCCCCATTAATATAAACATGAAGTTCCCAAATCTGTACAATCCCTGATTTCGGTACACAGCATTTTGACTGCTCACCAGATCGCCAAATCCAATGGTGCTGAAGGTGACAAAGCAGTAGTACAAGGAGTCGATGTAATTCCACCCTTCCACGGCTGTGTACATGGCTGAGGCACAGCAAGAGATAATAATGGCAAAGATTCCCAGAATCAGCATCACATGATAGACCGATGGCTTCCACCCAATCAGGCTGTCTGCGTCAGAGATGGCCGAGCCCCTTCGGCAGGTTGGAGGTAGAAGACCGCTTCTCCGCAGCTGCCTCTCATGGCAAGCCTTCATGACCAAAGCCAGAAGCGAGATGATCCGTTCCAGGAAGAGATTGAAGAAGAGAATAGTTCCAGCACACCCAAAGAGACCATAAATGATAAGGAAGGCTTTTCCAGCCACTGTTGCTGGGGTGGACATCCCAAAACCTGGAGAGGCAGAAAGATAAGAGGAAAACCATTAGAATCAGAGACAGTCTGTGAAATTTTGGTGCCTGAACTAAAATATTCAAATACCACACAGATGGGGAAAATGAATAAACTAAGCAATAGGCAGTTTTGTTTTTCTTTAATTGCTCCCCCAAATCTTCTGGCTAAGGTGGACCACCTTGCTCAACCTAATAATAGCACTGGCCTGGGTTTTTACAGCAAAAGAGTTGTTTCGAAACTATCCCACAGTCACATCCAGGCCCATTCCTCAATTAAAGTGATCCTAGCCAATTAAGCATACATATTGATTAACTGACTAAATCTGCATACATTTACATATAAATAAACAGTAATCCTTGAGGGGGGGAAAGCACATCATTTTTGCTTTCAGATGAAGTATGCATGTGTCATACAGCAGATACCATCACAGACAAAGCATTCCTTCCTGTGTGCTGAGAGGAGGAATACTTCCTCTGAGAAGATGCCTACTACCCATGCACCTGAAAATATTAATATTGAAAATATTGTTTTTTAAAATTCTGTTGCTCAGTTAATCAGGAATGCCGCTTAATCCAGCAGTGTAATCAATCAGTTGCAGCCCTCCCTACATCACAGAAAAGGACTTTTGCCAGCACTGATCACCCACATCTTCTGTGCCTCTCCAACCTGATTCTGCATAGAGAAGCAAATAAGCAAAATTCAGACAATGGTGGTGTCTAGGGTATTGTGAACTGTAGCCCTTTCTCATATGCAGCCTGGTGGAAAGCTGTAAACTTTGTGGGTACAAACACACTCTGGAACCTAGTGAGTCTCTCCAGTGGGGACAGCAAACAGGTGGCTTCATGCACTAAGTAAAGTTGCCCATTGGTGAATTTAAAAATACCTTGGTGTGTGTGTGTGTGTGTGTGTGGAGCTAGAAGTGGGTAAGTGGACTGGACCATGGAGCAGTGTTTGATTGATTATGGATAGAGAGTGGCAAATTCTTAATGGATTGGGGGTTGGAAAGTTGAGGATTTTTACAGGTCGGAAGGAGGAACCTTGTAGATTGTGGTATATGAGAGAGTCTATTCAGGTCAATTAGAGGATGGGCCAACAGATGGGCCAACAGCTTTTTAAAGCTCTGGCTTAAAATACCTGATTTAGTAATAAGTATCTAAGCCAAAAATTCCAAATAAACAGGCAAATTAATAAGTACAGTAACTAATGGTTTGTGGTCACGCTAAGTATTAAAAGTTGTGATTTTTGGACGGGAAGGCTGAACTCCTCTCCATGAAAAAGCCTTTAATATTACCTTTTTCTTAACTGTTTATAGGTGAACAAAGTTTAAGTCCAGTGGCAACTGTAAGACCAACAAAGTTTTATCCAAAGTGTAAGCTCTGAATAAATCTTTGTTAGTCTTAAAGGTGCTACTGGACTCAAACTTTGTTCTGCTGCTTCAGACCAACACAACTAAAGGTAAAGGTTTGCCTTGCTCGAAAGCTAGTCGAGTCCAACTGTAGGGGGTGGTGCTCATCTCTGTTTCCAAGTCGAAGAGCTAGCGCTGTCCAAAGACGTTTCTGTGGTCATGTGGCCAACATGACAAAACGCTGAGGCACATGGAACACTGTTACCTTTTGACCAAAGTAGTAATTTATCTACTTGCAATTTCTTGTTTTCAAACTGTTAGGTTGGCAGGAGCTGGGGCCACGCGGCACTAGGGTCTCGAACTGTCGAACTACAGACCTTCCAGTCTGCAGCTCAGCATCTGTTTATAGCACCTGTTTATAGGTGTTCACTGTCACTGTTTTCCTCCTCTGCTGCTGCTTCAGTGGCCATTTTTTCTCTCAGATTAATTTTTCCTTGAGAGATCCCAGTCAATCAGGAATCACGTACTCGATATGATGACATCACAATGTCACATAGTCAATCAGATTTAGCCATGTGCCAGTGTCAGTAAGGGTAAATGAAGACCATTAGAGGTAGGGCAATGCTGAAATGGGTTATTCTGACCAATCAGGGAGTACCCTAAGCACTGAAGTTTCTTAGCTTTTTTAGAATAGTTCCCCAAAATTGCCAAGGCATTTTCCAGATTGCTCTAATGTTCCATTTTCATTCCTCTATATTACCTTTTTTTCCTTTGTGTCCAGACAACTTCATCAAGATCCCTGTGCCATACTTGTTTTTCCTCTTTTTTTCTCCTGTTCTTTTTTAAACTAGTTTTTCCCATACTCCCCCCCCCCATTTCAGAATGAATTCGCAAGATAGCTTCTTGCTCGAAATGTGAACAGTTTTTTCCATCTTATGGATTGCTGTCTGAACCCTCCCAGAAAGAACAGGTTTGGGCAGCGTTTTTTTTTAATTTGCATGTCAATGTTTCAACGTTTCAGCATTGGAGAGCGCCTGCACTGAAACAAAAGTTCAGTCCCTTTGGGAGGCCTGACACCAGCAGCTAATCATTGTCTTCCTTACAATTCCTTCGTTCACACTCAAGAGCAGATTCTAGCAAGTCCCTAGGCGCCATTTTCAAATACATTTTACAGTGCATGCAGCTACTTTGGAAAAATACAACTGAAGGAAACAAGCTGTTGTGAACTTTCTACTGATGCAAGTCAGGGAATGGAATTCAGAATGTTTCGGGGAGCCAGTGAGAGAATACTCAGTCGTGGGGAAAGAGGCAAGCAACAAGGGGTGAGACAGGTACGACTCAGGTGTGGTGTAGTGTTGTGGATGGGGAATGTACTCTTAAGGGGATTTCTTAGTCCCTTGTGGCTGCTGAAGTGCCGCAACACTTCAGCGCATGTGCAACCCCCCCCCCCCCCCCATCTGATCTTCAATGCGAATAGATAGAACACTGATGGGGGGGGGAAATGAAGAAAATATGTGTGTATTGATTGTAATGACAGCATGATCATTGAAACCATCACAACACTGACAAAAACCTGGAAAGTGGCTGCAGTCTGGGAAACGCCCCAAAGAAGCACCCCCTTTCCATTCTTTCCTGCTGGCCAGTTCTATACAGCTTGCTCAAGGAACAGAACTTCTGAGGTCAATGGCTACGGGCACAGCTCCTCTTCTGAGCTAGCTGGAAGAACTTTAGTCTTTTAGCACAACAGTGTAGAGACAAACCAGAGTTCTTTGCATCATCACAGAGTTACCAGATACAAGTACCTCAAGGGATATACTTGTATCAAAAATCTGCCCATTGCTTCAGAATTCTGTGTCACCCTTTGGAAGTCTGTGGAATAATCAGTCCAACTTGGCAGTCTCCCTTTCAGTTGAAATTGTTATCTGGCAACTTTGCCCATACTTTACTCAGTGACAAACCAAGGGCTTAATTCAAGAGCTTATTTACTAGAGTATGGTTGTGGTAGGGAGGAGTGGGAAATCTTAAATAGAGCACTGTTGATGGATGAATCAAAAAGTGCAACAAACCTGCATGTTCAGGAGGCTAAAGTATGATAATATACTACCAGAGAGACAGACAGCTGTAGAGATTTAGAGCTGTTGCAGGGGGTGGGAAATTACACCCTTGTTTGACCTCTATACCAATCAAATTCTTTTCAGTGGCATCTAAACAACTCAAGGACATTTCAAAAAATAGGATGTTGCCAATTATGCTTTCAAATCATTCACTAGTAAATCACAGGGTGGGTTTTCAAAAGCAGGCCTTACCCCAAAGCTGGCATACAAGGAATGGAAACAGATAACCAGAACTACAACTGCATCTTAAAAGCTTACTTCAGGGCACTTGAAGAAACCACAAGGTGAGTCACAGGAATCTTGCCTTGGATCACATGAGAGGACAAGAGTTACTCCCCATCCCAGAGGCTTCTGATCTGGGGAACTGGGAGGAGTGAGTAGCAAGGCTGGATTTGTGGTTATTGATATTTATTTATCTTTATTGCACCCTTCTCCATCTTTATTGCACCCTTCTCCAAGGAACTCATTGTTTTCCTGTACTCTGTTAAAGCCTCAAAACAACCTTGTGAGATAGGCAAATCTGAGAAAGAGTGACTGGTCCAAGGTCAGCCAACAAGTTTCACGGCAATGTGGGGATTTGAACCCAAGTCTGTCAGATCCTAGTCTGAGAACTGATCACTATACCACACTAGCTCTCAGATATCATGTTATAGGTGGCTATGCTATGTTTTCAAAGGGCCATTTTAGATGTTACTTTAGTCACAATGGAACTATTTCTTATGGCTTAGCCGTATGATAGCTGAGGTCAGGCCCATAGCCATGGTGTGCAAAAAAGGGGTAGTGCCCCACCAATCATTTGTCATGCCCCTCCAACCTGGTGGAACTCTCTGCCAAATTCCATCAGGGCAATAGTTTTTACCTCTGCTGGCACCCTCCTCAGTTTTCCATCCTCGTTTTGATCTCTTCACCCCTGCCCGTGAAACAGCTGGCAGTCTCTAATAGGGCTCTGAGTGATGTACATGGTATTAAAAACAATAATCAGTCTTCAAGTAAAACAATCAAACATATCAATTACATTGAAACAGATGGTGAATTTTTCCCCTATCTGAAGGCAATCAGTTGGCTTCTGACAGAGTTTGGAGTCTGACAGGATAGGAATACTCCAGTTAAGTCAAAGGAGTCTTTTTTTCTTTACTCTAAGGTGAACATATCTGACTTTTCCTGTCAAACTCCCGGAGGACCATGGTCTTGTTACAACACCAATGTCAGAGGGGAGTCATTAGTCCTAGCCACACTGTCAGCAACCTTTGGGATGGGATGCAGGCTGGAAGAGGATTGAGCCAACTTGTCCTCAGGTTAGCAATTAGGGATGGGCATGAACCAGAAAAATGCAGTTCAGTTTGTGGTGTGCCCTGTTCATGAAACAGACTGTCATGAACTTTTAGCGCCTCATGAACTGGTTTGTGAGGTGTTAGAATACCCCCCCCCCCCAGCATGCTAGAGACACCAAATTCACAGGGGATCTCCAGCTGATTCTCCTCTACCTATCCTCCAATTTTTGTGAGGATTGGGTTTATGGGGTCTGAGTTATGGCCCCTGTGATGGACTGCACTTAAAAAACAGATTCCTACTGCAGCAGAATCAGAGATATAGGAGGTGAAGAGTTAACTCTCCACTGGAATAGAGAGCTTGAGTGACGGGCTGCTCCTCATCTGACGAGTGCCAGCTGAGAAAAATTATATGATCAGCTGAATACTGAAGAAAGTTCAGTTCAGTTTGATTCATTCCATTCTGGAGGTTTTGTCAGTTGGAACCAGTCTGAAGGGAATCAGTTGGTTTCTGACAGAGTTTGGAGTCTGACTGGAAAAGTCAGATAGGTTCACCTTAGACTGAATAAAAAAGACTCCTTTGCCTTAACTGGAGTATTCCTATCCTGAGGAAGAGTTCCTTAACAGAATTCATAGACTAAAATGTCAGTCTAAGCTGAAGTATGCTTTACACAGACACTAGAACTGGGATGGTTATTTGGCAAGAGTGATTGGGGAGTATGCTGAAACTCCCTTTCAAGCCAAAAGGAACAGGGCTATAGCTTCTGTGGAGAAGAAGATTTATTCCTGGCCAGTTTCTCTGGAGGGTTGGCTCTGAGGAGGACCCTGGGTCTAATGTGAATGGAAGATGGTTTTAGACGAAGAAGAAGAGATTGGATTTATACCCTACCCTTCACTCAGAGCGGCTTACAAACTCCTTTCCCTTCCCCTCCCCTCCCCTCCCCTCCCCTCCCCACAACAGACACCCTGTGAGGTAGGTGGGGCTGAGAGAGCCCTTGAGAGAACAGCTCTGACAGAACTATGGCTTGTCCATGGTCATCCAGCAGTTGCAAGTGGAGGCGTGGGGAATCAAACCCTGTTCTCCCAGATTAGAGTCCGTGCACTTAACCACTACACCAAACTGGCTCAGGAGACAGAAATAAATTGTCATTTCAAGAAAGGAGCGAGGTAGGTGCTCAAAAAAAGAGATCCACTCCAGGAAAACTGCACTATCATAGAAGACTTTCTGAAGAAACATTGTTGCTGTAACTAAAATACTCAGTAAAACATCTCTCACTGTTAAGAGCCTACAATATGTACAAACAAGCTTCAAAATCACTATTTGGCCTGTTAAAAGAAGCGTACTTTGTAATATCAACAAGTTTTACCCCAGCTTTTCCTACCCCGGACTACACCTATTCACCCGTCTGTTAAATAAACTTAATATTTCTGTTTGAATGTTACTCCATCTCAACTGCCAGTTCAAAGGGTAAAACAAGAGGGCTCCTGTTTTCCCCATCAAGTTCCTGGGCTGGGCTAAAAGTCAAATTATATTCTGTGTGACAGGCTGGGACAAATAGACTATCAAAACCACAAATATTAACATACTACTTGGGGCTGCTCAGTCACAGCAGGGAACAAAACTTTTGGTGGGAAAATCTGTCTCACAGTGGGGGAGTGACAGGGGTCCATCACATCCCCCTAAAGTAGGTGCTCCCAGGAAAGTGCTTTCTGGGGAAATCACTGCTGTCACTGCTGACAGCAGTGATTTCCCCAGAAAGCACTTTCCTGGGGGCATTTTCTTTGGGGGGCATAACTTGGACCCCATAAATCTAATCCTCATCAAACTTGGAGGGCAGGTAGAGGGGAGGCAGCCAGAAATCCCCTGTGAGCTTGGTGTCTCTGGCTTGTACAGGATCCACGCTATACATGCCTGAACCTGTTCTTGTCAAAATGACCACCTGTCAGCTATCAGTCTGACAGGCACAGGTTCAGGAGTGTATAGAACGGATCATGTGCAAGCTAGAGACATCAAAGACACAGCCGATCTCCCCCAAATGCTTCTCTGCATGCCCTCCAAGCTGTTGCTTTGAAGTTATGTAAACTATTTGATTGAGTGGAGACAGTCTGTCTAGAAATATCTCCCCTCATGAACTGGCACGAACCTCCACAAACTGCTTGAAAGTTTGTAGAAAGTTTCTGCTGGTTGACCTGCCACAAACTTGACTTTGCAAACCACAAACCAGCCAAAATGCATCATGAACTTTATTTAGTCCATGAGTGGTTCATGCCCATTAGCAATATTAAGTATTGATAATTGGAGAGAAAGATATTTCCCAACAAGAGACCACATAATTCAGGTTGGTTGGCGTGTCTGTCTGTAACGTACTGGTCCAGTATTCATTCCTTCTCCACAGGGAAACCTGGGAACTGTAATATTGTGAATGGGGAAAAGGGGATGGGGGTCTCTATCTCAGCATTCTTATTAATCTCCAAGTCAAGCAACATAACTGAAGCTTGATGAAGCTGCCAATATTGTAAAGAGCTCCAGGTGACGCAGAAGGAGGATAGGCCAGCTGTAGGAGGGGAGATCCACTGACAGGCATCTTGGCTGACACACAGTACTTAAACCTGCTACAAAGCTGCAGCTACTGGAAATGTAGCAAGATGTCATAAACCCTACTGAGGAAGCCTAGCTTTCTTGCTGATGTGCTAGGTTCTTGCCACAGGGAAGTTTTGTTTTTAAACATGGGGGAGCCATGGAACACGTGGGCCTTCTGCTTCCAGTCTGAAGGTATCAATCCATTTATCTTCTGTAGTTTTGAACAGGCCTTGAGGCTTCCAGAGGGAAATCCTTTTGACCTCTTCAGAACTAGGTGTTGACTAATTTTAGAAACCGCAAACACACTGTGACTACATAAGCAATTTATAAGCATGAAAAAGCAGACCCATTAGCAGACCCTGTTGTTAGAACAATAGCACAGAAGATTAACCTTAATTGCTGCGTAGCCTCCAGGAGCAGAAGAAATAATGAGAGAATTTGGAAGCTGAGAGTGAACAATTATACCTAGGAAATGAGCATGACTTCCCCCAGCAATATATTTTATTGCTAATAGTTTGCAAATACATTCTTGGAGCCCCATAATGAAGAGGGAGCGCCACGTGGCAGTTCTTGGGTCTGTTCCTCCCTTATGCCATACCAGCATGGACTTTCCCACCCCCCATGTACCATAGATGAGGAAGTGTTTGGGTGATGGCAGCCATGCCTGGATATGCTTCAAGGCAGCATCAGGGACCAACTCCAGTGAAGCAGGCTTCCCACTCCAGTGCATGGAGGCAAGATGTTGTGGCTCCCATGGATTTGGTACTGGGAAACAGATGGATGCTGCAGCAGAAGGCACTGAACATGCTCCCTGCCCTAAGCCAAACTTGTGCTGCCAAGGGGCTTCCTCTTAGCACACCAAACCCTTGCCCAGCCCTCCTAGTGGAGCTCTTCACTGTGGCTCCATCTATATATTACACAGACCTCCTGTTTATTGGGGAACAACATAAAGACTTCACATTGCACAAGGGCAATGGGAGTTTTGTGTCTCCCAGATGCACACCAGCTCTTTTTTTGTTTGTGACCAGAGCAAGCAGGAAGAAGCTGCTTTAGCTTTCTCCTCCACTGCTTTTGCATCCTCAAACAGCCCCATAGAGTGGCTATTATTGTCACTATAACAATCACATTACTCACATGGCTACATACAGGTTTCACAAGAACAGCCAACAGTGGCTCCCCGGGGCTTAAGAGAAAAGGCACAAGACTCCCATTCCACATGTGAAGTAAAGTCATGTGGTTCCCCAAGAAACACGAGGAATTTGTAATGTGTCACTGGAATCTGAGTCATGTAGAGCTTTTGAATGCCTTTAGGGATGCAATTCTAAACGCACGTACGTGGGAGTAAGTCCCCTTGGACATAATGAAACTCACTTCTAAGCAGACATGCATAGGGTTGCGTGCATTGGACTGACAAGTGGAGTACAAGGCTAGGGAGCTACTATTATGTCCCCACGCCCGGGCTGTTCTGTCTTCTCTGTCTGCCCCTACTGAGTAGGATTTAGAGCAGGGGTGGCCAACCTGTGGCTCGGGAGCCACATGTGGCTCTTTCACAAATATTGTGCGGCTCCTGGCAGGGCGGCTGGGGAAGCAAAGGGGAGGCATGCTTTTTCTCTCTTTCTCCCTTCCTTCCTTCCCTCCTCCCTCCCATCTATTTGCTTTCCTAGTTTCTCTCTCTCTCTTTCTTATAACCGGTTTTCCTCGTTTGTTTTTATTTTTGGCAGTCCCATTTAACGTTAATAAAAAGCAAATTTGCATATTTTTAAAAATAAAAACGTGTGTGTGATATTTGTTCCTGTCTTGTGGCTCTCAGACATCTCTATGTGGCTCTTACGTTTATTCTATGTGGCTCTTACGTTAAGCAAGGTTGGCCACCCCTGATTTAGAGAGTGAAGAGTACTGGACTCGGGAGACCAGGAACGGTGAAATCATGAAGCCTTTATTGAGTGATTCAGCATGTCCAGTAGATTGTCAGAACAAGCATGCTTCCAGGGCTCCAGGGCCCTCATTATATGCTGGCCGGAGCCACACCTCCGGCCGCACCCAAAAGACCTGATAGGGGCTTAACATATGCGCATGTTTGTCATAGGTTCCCTGGAGGAGCTTTTGACTGCATTGGCTCCTCAGGGAGAACCTAGGTCCCACATTGGTGAAGCCTCAAAATCTGGACCTCTATTGTTCCTCCAGATTCAAGCTCCCCTCTCTGCTTGGCCATGTGCTCTGGCCATGCGGCGGGCGCCATTACCTGGGAGCACATGGCAGTCTGGTTGCTACACAGAACATACTACATTACAGAGAGAGAAACAACAAATGGGCAAAGAGTTAAGTGCCTCTCCTTTCCGTATTTTTTATTCTACAAACCAGGATTTAATTTGCTTGGATAGTTAGTATTTTTCATGTTGTATTTTAAACCTGTGATGACTCATGGCAGAGAGGGAATCCCATTTCCTCTTCCAGACTGCTCCACTATCCCTGCTGTTTCCATTTCCTCGTCCCCTCCTGTCTCCTCACTGGGGCATTTGCCATTCCCTCACCCCTTTATCACTGTCTTCATCTCCACCCTGCCCATCCACATCCATCTCCTAGTTAGTGCTTGGTTCCTTTCCCACTGCATCTTCCATCTATACTCGCATCTGCTTCCCCCCCCCCCCCACATTTGTTCAGTGCCACTTGGCCCATTTCCTTCTCCCCTGGCTCCTGCTGCTATTTCTTTCTGTTTCTGGTTTGGTGTCCAGTCCATTCCATCCCTCCCCTGGCCTCCACCTTGGTATGACTGTCTGGTACCTCTTCTTGCTTGTTAAGCACCATTTTAGGTTGCTACAACAACCTCAAAATGCCACTGGAACTCTTTTATATGTCTGCCTATGTACAGACATTGCTCTTTTACTTTCTCTCTCCCTGGGGGGTGGGTGGGTGGGTTAAACACCTCAATTTTATCTTAAGTTCTTGTGTTTTGCTGTAAACCTGCTGTAAACCTAACCTTGGGTGCCTCCCTTGCAGATCTTTTGATCCATATGGTGTGGCCATATCTGGGAATTAAATATGTGATTGTATTTTATATTGATTTCTGGTTCTTTTATTTTTTCATGACCAGTCTTCAAATATGTCTCCCACTTTTCCTTCAAGAAACTCAGGGAGGTGCACATGGATGGGTTATTCTTTGTCCCCTCCCCCAAAACAACCAGGCAACAGGCAGAGAGCTGAGCAAGTGACTCCCAGGGAGCTTTCTAGCCAGAGTAGAGCTCTGTGAGTGAGGAGGGTATTGTGGGCTTGGGGGGGGGGGGATGCTTCTCCATCCAGCCAAGGACTCACAGCAAGAAATTAACGGAGCTGGAGAGGCACTCAACCCAGGTGGGATCCCCTCCCCTCCCACTACAGCCGCAAAGGCCTGCCAGTCTCAGCATTCTTTTCTCCTTCACTGGGGGCATGGGCTCTGAGAAGGCAGTAACGTCCTCTGTCAGGAATGGGGCCTCTCCTACTGCTGCCGCAAGCTATGTTTTCAACTCATATTAGTCACTTGGATGCCTTTTTGAAATGTCTTAGCATAAATAAGTGTAAATAAATATGTTATGTGAGGTCTAATAAACTCTCTAGAGTATTTTTTTTGCTGAATTAGCCATAATCCAACATCTAGAATAGATTATTTGATGGCTAGCAAAACATCTCCGAATTTAGACCAAAAGACTGATGTTGTCCATTAATTTTCTTGCTGTGATCCACATTTGTCTATGTTGAATCTAGTCAATAATGTCATTTCCTTCTATGCTTTTATTGTAGGTTTGGGGAGGATATCAATGTTCTCAGTGAGTTTAACAAATGAGACCTGATCCATTTTCCTACTTTACTACAGAACCTTAATTTGCAAAGGTCCACATTTGGAAGGAGGGTTGCCGGGTCCCCCCAGTGAGTGGGAGAATTCCCCGGTTTCTGGCACTCCCCTCGGTGCTGGCCAGCTGGCCAGAGGGGGAGCATTGCCACTCCAAATGTTATGTACCCACATCACCTGAAAGTGATGTAGGCACGTCAGTGACATCGGGGGCATAGCTCTGATTTTTGGGCAAAACTCTATGGTAGAATTAGCTTCAAATCGTAGAGGTTTGTCCAAAAACCAGAGTGTCACTCCCAACATCACCAATGTGCCTACTTCACCCCTATGGCATGCTTCTTCCCTCCCCTCTCCCTAAGTATCCTGGTAAGTCCCCTGCCAGCTTGTCGTTTGGACTTGGCAACCCTATTTGGAAGTAAGGAGAAGCTTAAACTAGTTGTACCACCACTTAGCTGTCAAAGGAATGCCATGATTGTTCTGAAGTTAGGCATATTCAAAAGTACTTTATTGGGTCTGATCAGTTTGGGGTCACAGTGGACAGTTCAATGAAAGTGTCAACCCAGTGTGCTGCAGCAGTGAAATAGGTAAACTTGATATTAGAGATTATTCAGAAAGAGATTGAAAATAAAACAGTCCAGATAGTAATGCCCCTGTATAGGTCTATGGCGCGGCCTCATTTGGAATACTGTACACAGTTCTGGTCCCCACATCTCAAAAAGGACATTGCAGAGCCGGAAAAAGTGCAGAGGAGGGGCAACCAAGATGATTAGGGGGTTGGCACCCCTTCTCTATGGGGAAAGGCTGAAGAGTCTGGGAGGTTTCAGTTTAGAAAAGAGATGACTAAGGGGGGACATCATAAAGGTTTATAAAATTATGCATAGGATGGAGACAGTTGACAAAGAGAACTTTTTCTCCATCCTTCGAGGGCATCAAATGAAACTGATGGGCAGCAGGTTCAGGATGGACAAAAAGAAATACTACTTTACATAGAGAGTGATTAAAATGTGGAATTCCCTGCCAGAGGATGTAGTGATGGCCACAGGAATAAACAGCTTTAAAAGGGGATTAGATAGATTCATGGAGGATAAGTCTATCAGTGGCTACTAGCCATGGTGACTGAGGCCAGGAACCTCCACGTTCAGAGGCACTAAACCCCTGAATCCCAGAGCCAGGAAGCAACATCAGGGGAAGGCCTCGGCCTCTGTGCCCTGTTGTTAGCTGTCCAGAGGTACTGACTGGCCACTGTGTGAGACAGGATGCCAGACTAGATGGACCACTGGTCTGATCCAGCAGGACTCTTCTTGTCTTCTTATATCTACCTGGACCAAGGCTTATTTAATGGAAGGCTTCCCGTCTATCTGAAAGATTTGGCTGGACCACAGAATTGGCCTGCCATGGATAAAATGGCAAATTTCAGAAGCTTCCCTAATCTCCATTCTAATTTTGTAGTGATCATTGTCAACATCAGTATGCAGGTGTTTGCTTCTTAATACTAGCCAGTTAATAAAGTAATACAGTAGATTCTAAAATTGCGCCATTTAAAATATCAGTATTAATAGGGAATTACATTTCCAAAGTCTCCTGATGGAATACTTTACTTCCTGGGAATTGTGCTCTTTCTCATCCTTCCTTAGCAGGAGAAGAGGAAGAACAATGATGGGCTAATCAGAGAATAGTTTTATCCAGCCCAGTGGCAACTGGAAGATTACTGTTCATGTAATTGGCAGCTGTTATGGAGCTGTAGTAACCTCCTACTTAGGGTGCTACAGAAGTTTATATGATGCAGAACCATGGGGCTCAAGTAGGAATAGATCTGTAACCTGTTCCAGTGTATCCACCCAGTGTCAAAGTTTACAGATCAGGTTTTTAAAGTGCTACAAATCTAGGGGAATGAGGGCCGTTATAAATCTGAATGTTTGTTAAAAGTTTCATATCTGTGCATGTTATTTACAGTTGAAGATATTCCCTCAGTCAAGCATTGGAAGACTGCATCATGCTACAGGCAGGATCTCGTGAAAAGAAATATTGGCCTGGAGTTGTGTAAACTCCTCCAACTATTAAATTACAACTGCCCCCAGTTAACAGATGGATCGTAGCAGTAAATATGCTGTTTGCCTTCGATTCCCATCTGTAGAACTTCACCCAATGTCTAGTTCCCGGATTATGAAGAAACACTGTTCTCTCTTTCATGCTCTTTCTACAATAACAGCAAAGTAAACAGAATATCTCCATAACAACCATATACATCAACATTACCTCTTTGGAGATTGTTAGCAACCATACTTTTCACAGTTCTTAAAAAGTGTATTTATTTCCCTACCATTTTCTTTCTTTCTTGTTGTCCTAACCAAGTTTTCTGTTGCCTTTAAAAGATTCTCTCTAAAAGACAGGTGAACTCAGAAGGTAGCACGATACCTAAGTTTTCTAGAGGTCAATGCTGGCTCTCAGGAGAAGCAAGTGTTGCTTGACCAAACTAGGGGGAAATCAAACTCAAAGAAGGCAGCAGTGATAGCAGGTGACAAAATAAGCTCATGAACACCCCAGAGGAAGAAAAACTAGTCACAGCAAGTTGGAAAAGCAAAGATAGCAAGTTGAACAACTTGTGACCTGGAAAAATGAATACAGGACATAAGGCAGAAACTAAGGCTGCGGTCCTTTAAATCGGGATTTACTGCTGTTCCCTCGCGGATTTAAATTTGATGATCAGACTGGCCGATCCCCCTCCCACACCGAGGTGGGCTCACTCCCGGGTCCCTAGGGCATTTTCCGAGCCCTGGAAAATGAAGTGATTTCCGGTTTGCTGCGCTTTAAATGCACGCTTTTACTGATCTGGACAGCCCTCTCTTACAATGATTACGATAAGGGCCATCTGATTGTTCTTCTGGGTTCCCCCCCCCCCCTTCTTGCATTTGAACGCATGGGCACTCAAGCGCCTGGCGGCCCTGGTTCCTCGAAATGCCCTGCGCTCTGCTCCAAGCCCTGAGCCCTGCCAGCTGCTGCCTGACACCCCCCGGCATGCTTTTCCCACCTGTTGCCTCTTCCTCCTCTCACAGCACAGCTCGGAGAGTGTTTCACATGCTTCTCCCTACTCTCCATCAGGTGGCGGCCAGCGGGGCTTGGGGCCCAGAGCGGAGTGCGGGGTGAGCCAGCCAGTCAGCCAGCCAGCCAGTCAGTTCCTCTGTGTGGAGTTCAGAGAAAGGCAGCTGTGCATGGGCGTGCGGGTGGCCCTCGACTTGCCTCCCCCATCTGCCACCGCCAGGTTGGGATGTGTGATCATCCCAACCCAAAAGAAAAAAAATCCAGATTTAAAGTCCAGCAGGAGGAAATCATGATTGGGGTGCCGTGTGACCACAGCCTAAGTGTTTTTCACATGCCCTTTCTGACATAGTGTCATGAGCTCTCAGAATAGCAGAAAACCATTTTCTTTCCCCTTCAATCCTTATTCTCTCCAGTGCTGGCCTGGTGTGACACAGGTGTAAGGCAAGCAGTGTTTCAGGCTATGACTGTAATTAAGGATGCTATGACGCAGAAATCATTGTTCATGGTACCATTTTATTACTGCATGGATCTTGGCAAATGCCATATTGTAAATCTTACTGCTAAATCCATGCTCAAGGATGAAAAGTATAATCCTTAGCATTAGAGGAGCTACCTGTGATCCTGATTTAAGGCATGAAAAGAGGACCAGGCAGGCCATGCAACATTTTATAAGCCCTAAGGTGCATATTATGAGTATTTTAGGATTGAATTTTATGTTACACGCTATTAGCCTATTAGACTCGAGTCTAGTTTATAACAACTTGAGAGAATAGCTTTGCTACTCAGCTAAGCACCTCAAGAATTTTTTCATATTCTGGACCCAAATGACAAATGTAGGACATAAGACCCATGCTTACATTGTTTAAAAGTTGGAAAGTGATGCTACAAAAGATCCCGAGTTTATCTGAGAATAAGACAATTTGCAGTGGCATTGATTTATCTGGAGACTTTTTCTGGCTTCTGACTTTTCCTTGCCATAGCTTTGAATGAAAATTTGGGAGGAAAAGAAGGAGAAAGAACGTGCATAATGCCACAGACATTTTTGCAGAAAGGGCAGCTCAAAGCGCTTGCAGGGCGAGAAGATTCACATGTTTAGGCATCCACTTTATATGATATAAATTTATATTAAAGATGTTAATATAAATTTATAATAAAGATGTTAATAAGTGGGGGTATAAACTTGTATTTGCAAAAACTGTTATTTCATACGAGCATGTATTAGACATATATGGGAGCCAGAACTTGCTGTGGCCCCCTATCAAATAGCAAACTGGAGTCTATACTGTAAAATGTGTGAATGAACTCTATACAGGAGAGAGGGTTTTACTATTCATAGAAGTGTAATCACAGACTTTTGCTAAGGGATATCAGGGTGAGTGGATCTCAGATACACTTCGCTCTTAACTATATCCAGGATCAAATTGCAAACCACCCCAGGGTATTTTAAGAATACATATTGCAGCTGTTTTCTTTTTTCCTACCACACAGTAACTATAATAGTATTATCAACATAGGTCAAAGAGGGTTTTTTTTAAAGCAAAGAGATTTGTGTCTTTGCCAAAGATAATTCATATGTGAGACTCATATAAGTGTTTATAGCCACAGTCAGTCATGGGCTGTGGTCAGATGTGCTCTTTGATCCGATATCGTTGTGGTTGCCTGGTGGGTTTAAAATGCATGTTCAAACAGCAACATCTGTGAATGGTTCCCCCAGTTGTCAGCACCCCATTCTGCCCCATCTTTAAATTGGAGTTATTAGACACTGGTGAAAGTCCGGTCCTTACTGATGTCAGCACTTTCTAAGAGCATTATTTGATTAATATACTGAAGCTTACAGATTGAAAACATCATTAGAACTCTATAGCTCTTGTATTCTGTAAGACCTGAGGAAGGCAGCAGAAATGAGTCAACACCAGCTCTCGTCTTACTAATTTCCAGCATCTTCAATTTGTCTAGACTTACATGTCAGTCTAGGGGCAAATATTGCACATTTGAAAAAAAATTCTTGAATGGCTTGTATTTAATTTACCTTTTAATTATTGTGATCATGTGATAATAAATTAGCATTATAAATACCAATATAATGGAAGAAAAAAACAATTTTTTTTGTTGATTTAAGATTATATTACTGTTAATTACATGGTGCTTTAGTGTTAATATTTTCTACCAGCTACACCATGGTCCTCTTGTATTCTTATCATTTTTTTTGAGGAAGTTAGTGATGTGTACATAAGCAGATCTTCGTGCTAGGGTTTTGAAACACTGCTTGTGCATTTATTTTTTTACAGATGCTTTACAGACATCTCTCTCACACAGGAGCTTCACAAAACTGTGTTTTCCTATTTAAAAACTTCCAAAGAAAGACCCCAGTGTGTTTCAGCATTTTTCTGCCTACAGGTTTGCAGCACACAAGGTAGGGAAGGGGTTAAATGAAAAGACCACTTTTTTTAGAGAGGGAGGGAGCCAGTCTGAGAACGATGCTCATGACTCCAACTCCAGCTCCACTCCAAGCTTTTAAATAAAAACACCAGCACACAGGACGCAGGGCTTCTCTCTTTTATTCTTTCCTCCCCCAAATTTGAAACATTTGAAAGGTTGGATTTTTCCAAAGGAACAGTTTCAAAAACACTGTGCTGGACTACATATCCGTGCTGGACTACATATCCCAGCAGCCTCCTCCAGCAATCCTGTTGGCCACCAGCTGCCACCATTCTGCCCGGAGTTTGAAGCGCTGTTTCCCATAAGCACTTATGTGCATGCTCAAAAGACAAATGGTTAAAAAAAACCTTCCCGACTGTTCCACTCCGTGGCCACTGCATCTGATCAATCAACCATGGGGTGAAAGCACATTGAAGTGGGTTAAGGGGGAAGGTCTGATAAAAAAAACTGTTACAAAAAACCCTGGATCAATTACAAGTGGAGCCACACCAGATCAAACTGTGTGTCTGACCTCAGCCATGGTGTAGAACCCAGTAACTTGACTAGGATATGGGTGTTTCTGAAGAATTATCTGTCATATGTGACCTGAAACATGATGCATGTAGCAGGGAAAGCTGTTTTGATTTACTGATCCCCCACCCCCAGCAGTGTGCTTTATGGCAAAATTCTTCATGTCAGCATCAGCGCCGTTAACTCCAAGCAACATACAACATTTTTGCAGTACTATGATTCAGCAGTATGCTTTTAGGTAGCAGCTAGATGCTGCTTTCATGTAAGGGCTAAAAAAAAAGCTGGAATAAGGCAACAGACTAAGTTTTGCCCTGGATCTTCCAGATAGATCCTGTAAAAGCATAATTCTTGAGCTCAGAGCCATCCCTAGTAGTGTTGTTGGCCTGCCAAATAATAGGTGTGGTACCTGCTTCCTGAAGGGCCCCTTTGCCCTAACTGTGATACAAGAGTGTCTTTGCTTCAAATAGCTGCTCTTAATGCACTTAAGAGGACAAGATTCTTGCAAATTAGAAATTGCAACTCTCCCCCCTATGAATAAAACCTCTTGTCTCATTACTGTGAATGATCCAGAAAAAACATATCTTGGGAATTGAGCTGTGACTCACAAAGGCTCATATTTTTAAATTTTTATTTTTAAATAATTATGAACTTTAAACAAAAAAAGAAAGAAATATTGAAAATGAATATTGAAATAAATGTTCATCTTTGTAATGCCACTGGGCTTTTAATTTTTCCAGAAAAACCAATCAACAGCTGTTAAAAATATTTTTTTTCATATCCCCACATGGAAAAAAGGGCACTTCACTGAAAACTGTTCCATTCACACAGAAGAGTGAATATATTTTAGTAATATTTTAAGATAATGTTGTTGCTATTTTTCTTATTTATTTACGACATTCACATCCCACCCTTATTTCATGTTGGTGCTCAGGGTCACTTCATTTTATTTCACCCTGTGAGGCAGGCTAGCCTGTGTTGACGGTTTCACACATTATTTTTTAGGTGTGTCACACCTAAATTATACTGTGATGGACAACAAAAGCTGGTGTCACCTGCCTCACTGGCCTAACCACCTCACCTTGATCTCCACACACTGTGTTGAGCTCTCCTCAGTTTGTTCTGGCAGCTGGTTGTGCCGTCTGTTGGTTGGGTCTGGAGCAATGCTCCCTCTAAGCTGTGGAGTCTTGTGAGCAAAAGTTCTACTTTGTGAGCTACTGGCATTAAAGTTGTGAGCAAGTTATATCACTACTGCATAAATTAGTTTGCTTTGTAGCCATCCTTCCTGACCTAAGACAAAAATGTGTGAGCCAGAAGCTAAAAAACTGTGAGCTAGCTCACACTAACTCAGCTTAGAGGGAACACTGGTCTGGAGTCTTCAGTGGACAGAGTCAAGTTCATTGTTTTGTGGTTCACTGAAGGCAAACTCTGATCAGACCCCGAGGCTGGAGATTTATTTTGATACTACAACCGATTTCTTGAATGGCTTTTTGTATTGCTGTTTGATAAAGTTTGTCTTGTAAAACGGATGTCTGTTACTTAGTGTGAGAAATGAACGTCCTCACAGCTAAAGCCACAGAGCGGCCATCTCACAGGGGAAAGCAAAGACATTGTGAGATTTATAGGGGCCTTCATGAGGTAGTGAGGAATCAGAAAGAAAGATTTATAGGAGTATTTATAGCAGACAGAAGCAGAATGAGAAGATTTATGAACACATTTTCAAAAGGGGTATGAGAGAGCCTGATGTGTACTGCGTTTTCACTTCTTGTTGCCCTCCTCATTGGGCTTTAGTCACACCCTGGACACTATGTAGTTTTGATACAATTAACTATGCTTCCTGGGGATTGCCAACAGGCCTGGAGAAAATGTCCTTAATAGAAGCTTAATGTGTGGAAATGGGCAGCTGAAGCTTCTTGTGGCATAGAGATAAACGGCAACATCCCAATAAGCCTCTATTAAAGGGACAAGACATTTTTTCCCCTCCAGCCAGTTGGCCATCCTAATCTCCGCCCTCCCAGCCAGTGTGACCTAACCTAATGGTTAGAAGTGTTTACAGGTATTTAAGCCAGGGTGTGGCCAGAGGTGTGAGCTAAAGGGTTCTGAGCCAATGGCTTTTAGCCTCTGGCCTTGCATGACCCAGAGCTGGATCAGGGTATGGTTTAGTGTGCTCAATTACTTAAATCATATTTGTTCTGGAAGATAAAAGTGTGGTAAAATGCTTCACTAAATAGAGTGTTGACCTAGGACCAGGGGAGTCCCAGATTCAAAATCCCATTCAGTGACCTTGGGCCACTCTCTTAGCATCACCTAACTCAAGGTGCTGTTTTAAGGATAAAATGGAAGACATGCCCATCAATCAAAACTCAGACTGATTTCCCACAAGCAGCTGTGCCACCCTCGCTCTTCCACTTGCCCCAGATGCATTGGTCAATTTCACACTCTTTGCTGTGCGGCTGCATTTTGACCTGCATCTCCCCCAATTTCCTCTGTGTCTTCTCAATCCTTGTTTTTTGAGATCGAGAAGACACTGAGGGAAATTGGAGTGAGATGTGGGTCAAAGTGCAGCCATGCAGTGAAGAGTGTGAAATTGACCAATGTAACCAGGGAAATGGAAGAGGGAGGGTGGCACAGCTGCTTGTGAGAAATCAGCCTCAGCCTCCTCCACATGCTCTAATTAGGTCTAACAAGAAAATGAAGCTGTGTTATAGGTCTATCAAGATGTGTATTCACTGCTCAAACTGGCAGCAGCTCTCCAGGATCTCAGGAAGAGCTATTCAGGAAGAGCTACTATTCAGGAATTGAACCAAACATGCAAAGCCAATACTCTATCACTTTTAAGTATTGAGCAGGAGGCGATGAATTCAAACAAACAGGCTTTTATTCAGTGACATTGTTCAGCTCAAAAGACAGCTCTATGAGAGCAGCACTTTCATTTATACTGTTCCAACACATAACTTTCAACAATGTAACTATATACAAGCAATACTATTGGACCCAAGCAGGGCTCAGTGACTGGGTATCTAGACTGGCTTCAGGACCAATGGGAGTCTTTGTTAATCAGCCAATAGGAATTGGAGCTTTAGGATACCAGAGCCCTTTTCAAGCTATTACTGCTTCATATTCTAAACAAACACAACAATCACTGAGCCTGAGTTCCTCTCCAAAGAGACAGTGAGAAGGTAGAAACAGTGCAGGCATTCCCCTCAACCCCTGCTGAACTGAGGCCCGACATGGTTTCTATTTGTTTTGAAAATGCTGTGAACATAAGAAAATAAGAGAAGCCAATGCTTGATCAGGCCAATGGCCCACCCAGTCCAACACTCTAATGGCCAATGGCCCAACCCAGTCCAAAAATACCAGGTGCCATCAGGAGGTCCAGCAGTGGGGCCAGGACACTAGAAGCCCTCCCAAAGTTGCCCGCCCAACACAAAAAATACAGTTCATCGCTTGCTCCAGAGTTCCTACCTACACCTTGTGGCTAAAAGCCACTGATGGACCTCAGCTCCATATGGTTAGCCAATTCCCTCTTGAAGCCGTCCATGCTTGTAGCTGCCACCACCTCCTGTGGCAGTGAATTCCATGTGTTAATCACTCTTTGGGTGAAGAAGTACTCCCTTTTATCTGTTCTAACCCGACTACTCAGCAATTTCATGAAGTGCCCCCAAGTTCTTGTATTGTGACAAAGGGAGAAAAGTACTTCTTTCTCTATCCGTTCTATCCCATGCATAATCTTGTAAACCTCTCAGCCGTTGTTTCTCCAAGCTAAAGAGCCCCAAGTGCTTTAACCTTTTTTCAAGGGGAAAGTGTTCCAACCCTTTTATCATTCTAGTTGCCCTTTTCTGCACTTTTTCCAATGCTATAATATCCGTCTTGAGGTGTGGCAACCAGAACTGTACACAGTAATCCAAATGAGGTTGCACCATTGATTTATTCAGGGGGATTATGATACTGGCTGGTTTGTTTTCAATTCCCTTCCTAATAATCCCCATCATAATCTGATCATAGATCTTCTAGCCTCTTACATGGTTTGACCATTTGGGAAAGCAACTGAACCCCAAGAAAAGTATCTCTAGTGCGTGGTCAGGCTCACTGAAAGATCTAGGAGATATCCACTCACCCTTTCCCAATAGCCAATGGAGAGAGGCAACAGACAATAGGGATTACCCCTTGTAAACACTGTTGGGGCTGTTATTTTGAAGCTTTACTGAGTGGAAAACAGTATGAATTAATGACAATACAAATGGCACTTCATAGAGCTGGCAGATGTATTCCTGCCTGTCCCACTGTGAAAATGGGGCTTTCCTACAATTAGAATTTATCATCCGCAGAAAACTTCATCTCCTTAATCTCTCCTCTCAACAGGATACCATAAAGCAAAATGTTTAGTTTCATATGGGTGGGGAAAAAACTGAGCACTTCAAAATGTCAAGAGTATTTTTTTTAAAATACCACATCAACATTTTCTGCCATTAAACGGTTAGAATGTCTTTCAAAATTGAAAGCTTGTCTTGTTTGGAGGCTTGTCATTTCCTACAGAGCAGCAGCTCCGTTCCAGAGAAGCATTCAAGAAGATCTGGCTAGCTGGCAAGCCTTGTAACTCGGTTTCTCAATGTGCAGTCTCCCTGACAATGGTTTGCAAGCTGCTTTTTAAAACCTTCTGCACATTTAAAAAGCAGCTCTTGAAGCAGGTTAGAGTGGGCTGATGTTTGGACAGAAAATTAAGAATATGCTGTGTACATGAAAATGTTATGTGCTTTATGTAGCAGTGCTAAAAGGTGGGGGTGGGGTTCTTGTAGCTCTTTTTGTTATTTTGCCATTCAAAGGGGGGGGGGAAATACAAGTGATTTGTGGCTCTTCTCCCCACATGTATGATAGGAGATCTCCTGCTGGCATAGGCGTCAACTTCAGGGGGGCTGGGGAGCTGGAGCCTCCCCCCCCCCCTCGAACTTTTCCAGGACGTGCTGAGCCTCCCCTGGAGACAATGGCCTGCAATGTCTCTGGCCCAGCCCCAGCCCCCTCCCTCCCAGGAAACTGTAAAGTCTACGCCCTTGCCTGCTGGCAACTTCTCGTTCAGTGCAGGAGGCAGTGAAAAAATCACTAGTGTTGCATGCACCACAATGTCACTTCCAGGGAAAACACAGAAGTGATGTAGGAATTACCAGAAACTCTATGGTAGAGTTATTCCCAGACCAGTGATACATCACTTCCAGGGCCCCCATGTCCTTGGTCCCCATCTCCCACCAGTCCCTGATGCCTTCTCCCTACCCACACTTCCTGTTCTCATCTGAAGGAAAGAGGGAGATGAGTGTTTCCCAAAAAAGTTGAATGTTCCATGTGCATCTTCCCAGAAGGCAAATGCAAATCTCAGCTGTTGGCTGGGACCCAGAACTGTGGGGAGGGGAAGCACAAGATATTTGTGCTTCCTTGTTCTTGCTTCTTTTGAATATCTGAAGTAGGGACACCAACTTGAGATTTTAAAAAGTCTTGGTATAGTGGTTAAGTGTGACTCTAATCTGGGAGAACTGGGTTTGATTCCCCACTCCTCCACTTGCAGCTGCTGGATGACCTTGGGCAAGCCATAGTTCTGGCACAGCTGTTCTTGAGAGAGCTCTCTCAGCCCCACCTACCTCACAGGGTGTCTGTTGTGGAGAGGGGAAGGGAAAGGAGTTTGTAAACTGCTCTGAGACTCCTTTGGGTAGTGAAAGGTGGGGTATAAATCCAATCTCTTCTTCTTCTTGGTCGATAGGCATAGCCAATGTGTGGAACTAGGGTTTTGAATAGCCAGCGGAGGTCAGTGTGCCAGAATCTGGTGGCTCAGAGAAGAAGAGGAGGAGGAGGAGGAGGAGAAAGAGTTTGGATTTATACCCTGCCCTTCACCCTGAGTCTCAAAGCAGCAATCTCCTTCCCTTCTTCTCCCTTCCTCTCCCCTGTGAGCAATGCTCCCTCTAAGCTGTGGAGTCTTGTGAGCAAAAACTCCACTTTGTGAGCTACTGGCATTAAAGTTGTGAGTGAGCGATTTGGCTACTGCATACATTAGTTTGTTCTGGAGCCATCTTTCCTGAGCTAAGACAAAAATGTGTGAGCCGGAGGCTAAAAAACTGTGAGCTAGCTCAATAACTTGGCTTAGAGGGAACACTGCCTATGAGGTAGGTGGGGCTGAGAGAGCTCTGAGAGAACTGCTCTTGAGAGAACAGCTCTTAGAGAACTTGTGACAGACCCAAAGTCACTCAGCTGGCTGCATGTGGGGAATCAAACCTAGCTCTCTCAGATTAGAGTCCACGCTCCTAACTGCTATACCAAACCATGCTCCTAACCACTACACCAAGAGGACAGGGCCTAGTGAAATGCATGTGTGTGAGTGTGTGTGTGGGGGTATTTGTCTGTTGAAGGGTCAAATCAACAGGTCTTTATTATTAAAAACCTTAAAAGTTATATAGTGGAAAAGCTTTCAAAGAAATTTAACCTTCCTTGGTTAAAAATACCTGTTTTATTCCACAAAACACCTGATACCACAACTGAGATGATACTGAATGGATGGGTAAAACAACTGCCATTTTTCAAAGCTAGTATAAACTATGAAAATCCGAAATATTTGGTTTTAAAGTTTTAAACTTTCAGTTTCCTGTTTGTCATCACCCGGAAGTGCAACTTGCTTGCTGGAGTCTTCTGGGTCCCGTCGTTTTTGTTCCTTCTTGTCTGCTCTTTACAACACGTCACTTCCTGTATCAAGTTGTGAGATGTGGCTCTCGCAATGTTTGGAGCTTCTCCAGACCCTCTTTTATCAACCACAGGAATGGTAAACAGAACAGTTTTTAGCTATTTTTGGGCAAATTTCAAGTTTTTTAAAGCTGGAAACAAACTCCGTCAAATGCTCAAATCACTGCCCAGCTTCTCCGGATGCTTTCTTCTTTCCCCACTTCAAGATACCGGTAAGCAAATTGTTTTTCGTTACCTTGTGTTGTTAATAAGGTGCAGCTGGAGTTCCTTAGTTTAAACGTTGTCTTCTTTCATCAAGGAATCAGGATAATGGAGATTTTAAGCTGATTTACAGCCCGGTTCAGTTCTCTAGAGTTGATTGCAGAAACCCTTGCCGGGAGAGGAGGTCAAGGCTGCAATAAATCCCTTCCGGAACTTATCGCAAGCCGATCTCAACTCTCTACCTTGGGTTTTATTGCTTGCAAGTCTCCCCCCTGCCTGGGGTGAGTTGTATTTGGGGCTTAAAAGCTCCCAAACCGTCAATAAGAACAGCCGTTCGCCCTCTCATAGGAGGACGCGTCAGATCTCCATTTTTCCTGACCGGAAACCCGAAAGAGGCGCCTAAACTATGAAAATCTGAAGAACTTTTAAATAGCCAGTTACAGAGAAGATCATAATCCTCAGACAGAGGGGCCTCTTTGGTTAAAACCACATAATGCCTCAAGGATCAGCTTTTCCCACTAAGATCCGGCCCCCCAGGCTCTGAGGTTCAGAGGGTGACCACACATGATGACAACACCTTTTCAGCAGTGGCACAAAAGACTTTGGAAGTCCTTCTCCCAAGGAGGACCACTTGGCACCTTCTGTGGTGGCTTTCAGATGGAAATGGAAAACAGAGGCATTCTGGTAGGGTTACCAACCTCTGGGTGGGGGGTCTGAAGTTTTCCTGGAATTACAACTGATGGCCAGACTACAGAGATCAGTTCTCCTGAAGACAATGTCAGCTTTGGAGGTCAGGCTCTATGACATTACATCTTTGCTGAGCTCCCTCTGCTCGCAACCTCTGCTGTTTCCAGACGCTGCCCTCAGATCTCCAGAAGTTTCCCAAGCTGGAGCTGGCAACCCCATATTCTGGAGACCATTTGTCTTGTAATGTTTAGGAAGTACCCCCAGATGTTTATGCTTTGTTGGTTTCTCAGTTATAAATACTGCAGACTTCTTTTCTTCCTTTTTGTTTGTGCTGATTCTTTTTACTTTAGTCATAAGCTGCCTCAAGACTTTGACAAAAGATCAGAATACAAATATTTTAAGAAATTTTTAAATAGGATATTCTGTGTATGAGGAGAAAAGGGGAGAGGCCTGCAGTATGCAGGGGAAACAAATCTGTAAAGAAAGATAAGAACATAAGAAGAACCATCTGGATCAGACTAAAGAGCCAACTCATTCGGCATCACGTCTTTCACAGTGGCCAACCAGGTGCTTCTGAGAAGCCCACTAGTAGAGTAGGAAAACAATTAGCCTTCCCCATTTGCTTCCCTCACCCCTTTAAATTCATGGGGCAGTGCTTGAACACTGCCTTCATGCTGCAGACAAATGCTGACAGCAGTGCATGAGCATAAACATGCAGCAACTAGAATGAAGGTGGCAAATGGTCTGTTGCTTACTTCTGTTCAGATGGTTGTAAAATGGGGGAAGGAACTGGCCATGGAAGATTCGTACCCTGAGGCTTACATCCATCAAACTGCCTGGGAGAAAAAAAGGCAAGGGTGGGGATGAAGAGTTGCTTTGCTGGCAGCAACTGTGTCTGCAGCTCTCAAGGTTCAACTACTGCCTAGGTGTCCCTGCCCACCAGTTCCACAGAGCCTGACAGAAGACAATCCTTTCCTTAAAAGGCTGTGGAAGTGGACGGACATTGGCCTTGGGAGGGTGTGTGCCCTCATGCGTTCAGTCTCAGAGTCCTGAGTCCAGTTTCTTTTTCCAATAGAATTGGGATTGTGATGTGTATTCCAGATGTGACTCCCAGCATGGATAGGGAATGCAATGCAATATAATGCAGAGAAACCATTTGGATGGCCATCACGGTATGGATTCTGTCAGTCAACACTGGATGTACATTCAAATACACATTCCTTATAATGCACCATGCAGATAGACCATCCACACTCAGCCACAGTCTTGGCATGCATGTCTGTTTACAGTACTTTGCATATGTGTGCAGATGTTCTCTATATCTGTGGTGCATTGTCACTTTTGGATGTACACCTGAGCAGGCGTTTCATTGAAAGCCTAGTGCAGACAAACAGCATCTGCACTTGGATGCATATCCAAATGGTCTCTGTGCGTTGAGTTGCCTTGCTTTGTATCTGAGTATGCATTCAGTTGTAAGCAACACAGTGTGGGTAAAATACCAGCTCTGGGATGCTCATTTGGATGCATGCCTGTACACAAACTGTGAACATTTTCCGTGGGTCTGTTGCACTTTTACTTAGCTCAATGACTCACTCCAGCCCTGGTAAGGAAGGAGCTCCAACAAAGATTCTCCACATATGCAACATCACACTCAGTTTTTGCTGCCACATTCTCTGGGGACGGGGGAAGAAACCACAGTGGTTTACGTCAGCAACAGCGCAGTGTGATACTGAAACGCTCCAGCATACGCCCCTAAAAGATGTTGTTTGGAAAATCTGAAGGTCAGCCAATGAAATGTCCTCATAGAGTACAACCAACGGCAGGGGAAGAATGTTTCTAGTGAATCTTAGGATCTCTGGATGTTTAGGAATAAAAAACAGCAGATCTGTGGAACAAATTAAAAATGAGCAAGCCCAAAGAACCGCACAACTAAGCAAAAAACAGAACAAAACAGGCCCTTCCAGTATGAGGCATGATGAGCAAATAAAAATTCAACACAGTGCAATAAAGTCATGTCCAGGCCTTTTATGCCTCCCAGAAGGATGCTTCTAATCAGGGGATGTGGGGCTTCAGCAGGGAACATCCTGGGCTCAGGAGCCTCCTCCTTCAGACTGCATCAGACCCAGAAATGAGCAAGCAGCAGGAAGCAGGAGTAACAGATCAGTGCCTTTCAGCATGGCTACTGAGAATCACCATGGCACTCTAGGGGAAAAAAGAATCCATCTGGGTCCCCTCATGACCCTGATCTTTCCTATTATATAAAGCCGTTTTAAGATTCCAAGGGGCAAGATTCCATGGGGCGCCAAAATCAGTAGGCTCGATGGACTGCCACTCAAAAGGGGGACCCTGGCCACTGGCTGCATTCTCTCCTTGCTTTGCCTCAGTCCTGCCCACAGAGCCACCAGCCAGCATCCTGGCCTCAGTCTGGAGGGAGCCAGCGAAGGGGAAGGACCGACTAGGTACTGGGTCCACTCTTCTCCGCCCACTGCCAAGTGGGTCTAACTGTCCCCTTAGTGGCCTGCTTCTGTCAGTGAAAAGACAATGGACTATAAGCATAACCCCCTCCCCCACACACTGCCAGTGTGCCCAGAATAAACTGTCAGAATAAACTGTCAGAAACAAGGGGCCATTTCACACAGCACCCTGTAGCGCTTCAGGACTGGTACAAGCACTGAAGAATGCTTAGGAGGAGGTTTCAAGGTAAACCGGCTCAGGAACGCTTCCCCAACGGGAGAGGCACGTTTCTGTGTGAAAGGGCCAATATGTTCCAGTAGGGAACCGCTACTAATAAGGTTCTGTGTAAAATGCCTGACAGAAACCGTTACTGAAGAGTTCCTGAAACGGAACATATTGGCTGTGTGAAATTCCTCAGGCCCTCTCTCCTGTTTAGCTCCACCACGGCTGGCTGGCTAATGAGGTGGGCCAGCGACCATCAAACCACTCTCCTCAACCCCATGCTGTGTGGCTGACTTTCCCCCTAGGGTTGCCAATCTCTAGGTGGGACCTGGAGATCTTCCACTGTTACAATTGATCTCCAGATGACAGAGATCAGTTCCCCAGGAGAAACTGACTGCCTTGGAGGGTAGACCTTATGGCATTATAGCTTGCTGAGTACTTCTATCCCCCCTCCAAAATGCTGCCCTCCACAGGATCCACCCCCCAAATCTTCAGGTATTTCCATCACAGGGTTGCCAGGTCTAGGTTGGAAAATCCCTGGAGACTTTGGGAATGGATCCAGGAGAGGGTGGGGTTTGGGGAGGGGAGGGGCCTCAGCATGGTACAATGCCATAGAGTCAACCCTCCAAAGCAGCCATTTTCTCCAGGAGAGCTGATCTCTGTCAGCTGGAGATCCATTGTAAAAGCGGGAGATCCCCAGGCCCCACCTGGAGGTTGGGAACCCTATTCCGTCATCAGAGCCGCCAACTTTCTCCTCAGTGCCCATTGCTAGGCAACCAAGCTTGCTTCTCTGAAAGCCCTTTCCACACCTATGATGGCCTTTGGGAGAAAACTCATTGGGGCCAGCTGAACAGAATGCCATAGAGGCCACCCTCCAAAGCAGACATTTTCTCCAAGGGAGGGGGAAGATCTGTTGTCTGGAATTCAATTGTAATACCTGGTGATCTTCAGGCTCCACCTGGAGACTGGGTACCCTAGGCGTAGCAGTCAGTGCTTCAGAGCAGGATCTGCTGGATCCAGGTTCTTGCTGAGTGGGTGATTTCGGGCCAGTCACAGACTTTAAGCCTAACCTACCTCACAGGGTTGTTGTGCAAGTCAAAAAGGGGGAGAGAAGAATGATATCAGCTGCTTTGGTCCCCATTGCAGAGAAAGACTACTTTTCCACCAGGGGAAGTATGGTTGCCAATCTCCAGGTGAGGGCTGGAAACCACTCAGAATTACAAGTGCTCTCCAGATGGCAGAGATCAGTTCCTCTGGAGAAAATGGTGGATTCTATGTCCTCATACCCTGCTGAGATGGACCCTTTATGTCAGCCAATGTGACATAGCAGTCAGGGCTTCAAAGTACAGTGGAGGCTGTGGGGGGGGGGGGGAATGGAAACTTGAAGAGTGAGGTTGTTGATTGGCTGGGGAGGAGATAGGGTTGCCAACTCCAGGTGGAAAATTCCTGGAGACTTGAGGGGTGGAGCCTGGAGACAGTGAGTTTTGAGGAGGAGTGGGACCTTAGATAGGTACAATGCCATGACTCCACCCTCCAAGCCAGTGAGTCCCTCATGGGAAACCATTGTTGCCAATCTCCAGGTGGGGGCTGGAGATCACTCAGAATTACAACTACTCTCTAGGGGGGAAGGGGGGAGGAGATAGAAAGCTAAAGCCAGGGGGCAGATAACAATACATTGATGGTTGGCTGGGAGTTGGGTTGCCAACTCCAGGTGGGGACATTCCTGGAGATTTGAGGGGTGGACCCTGGAGACAGTGAGGTTTCAGCAGGGGTGAGACCTCAGACAGGTTCAGTGCCATCGACTCCACCCTTCAAACCACCCATTCCCTCATGGGGAACCACTGTTGCCAATCTCCAGGGGAGGAATGGAGATCATGCTGAATTACAACTGCTCTTCAGATGGCAGAGATCTTCCCCTGGAGAAAATGGTGGACTCTGTGTCATTATACCCTGCTGAGGTTGCCACAGCAAATTGACACTGAGTGCCCAAGGCTGGGGCACTCTCCCAGTGCCTCTTTCTAGAGCCCGTTGTATGTATTTCCACAACGGGCCTTATTCCTAGTCCAAAATAAATACCAGAAGAAAACATATCCCTTGGCTTTCTGTTACTGTGAACAGAATAATAATTGTTACCTGGGAATATGACCCATTGAGTTAAGCAGGACGTTGGCCTCTCTCAAACAGTACTAAACAACAAAAAGATTTTTAAAAATATTTCTACTAGCCCAAAAGAAGCAGACAGGCAAATTCACAGGATGCTTGATGGGGGAAGGATAACTGGAGACTTGTGAGCAGTGGGCTTCATCATCCAGGGAGAGGAGGCAGGTAAACCAAGTCTCCCAATAGTGTTGTTTTGCTGCACCTGCACTAACTTTGGAAAGTGATCCTGGTCCCCAGATCCTGAAACCCAACTAGCTCCAGGTCTCTCTTCCTGCTCCATTCCATTCCATTCCATCCCCTCCTTTCTTGCTGCTGCCTCCCTAATGAGGAAGAAAGAAAGCAGGAGAGGAGGGGCAGATTGGGCAACCAAAATTGCCCTGGAAATAATTTTCTGAGTGGCCCAGTCTGATCAGGTTGAAGGTGTAGATCCTTAGTACACTGGGAACAAAATAGACTAGATCTTTGGGGAGTAACCCTAAATAGATATCCTTAGAAAAAATTCCCACCTGATTCAATGGGTTTCTGTTTCCCTTTCATTTGAGCTTTTAAAATTTTTACATATAATGTTAATTAATTGCAAGGTATGGTGGCTCCATAGCATGCATTTTAATGGGAGTTATAAATGCTTTTCTTCTGTACTAACATTTGCCCCGTGTGTGAAGCAATATCTGCAGACTGCGAGTTTACTTTATGCATCTGATGAAATAGATTATAACCATGAAAGATGGAATTACAATTCATGTTAATTTTTAATGGTGGGACAAGATTCCTTTTTGGTTTTACCACAAAAGACTAAAATATAAACCACCAAAGTTCTCTGTGAAAAAAGTGATTCCATTACAGTTGCAGTCCACAAACATTGCTTCTTCTTCTATTCCTCTATTTTACTTCATGCAGTGCTGCTGCTGCTTCCAAACAATGACGGATTTCCTAAGTAAGTATTCCGTTTCCCCCGCTGCTTCGTCAAAGACTAATATGGCTAACCCTCTAAGATTTGTCTTTTCTAGTTACTTGGTTTGTGCAGAGAGCTCCCTAGGACTTAGCTTAAGCATTTGTTTTCAGCATGCAATCTGTTCTGGAAGGAAAAAAACTTCTGGGCATGAACAGAATACCTTTCCCTCAGCATTAAAAAAGCTGCAGTCTTCTTTGTTCCTACACATTTTAAAAATTCAGTAGCATACTTAAAGATGCAGAGGAAGCAGTGGGATCATGGAATAATATTAAACCCCTTTGTAAAAATGAGGGTAGGATAACTACATGACCTGTATCTTTCATAAGAATAAAACAAGAGGCTTATTGGATCACACTAGAGGTTTTTCTAGTCCAGTGCTTCTGGGAATCCTGTCTGCAGGGAATAAAGGTAACAGGTACCACAAACACTTGCCCCCGACACTGATATTCGAGAGTAGAAATGTCCATGAACATGGTGGTTCTATTTGGTCATCATAGCTAATGGTTACTCAGGGACCTTTCCACCTCCATGAATCTGTCTAATCCCCTTTTAAAGTCTTCTAAACCAGTGGATGTCCCCTCATGGTAATTATGCAAGGTGAAATAAATGGAAACGGAGGCATTCATCTATGGCTTCTAGTATTCCATATTTATAACCTCTAATACAGACCACAAAGCAAGTGTTTGTGTGGGGGAAATCACCCTGTAACTACTTTGATAGATTCTTGGGAAAAATTAACTTGACACATAGGTTTTCTGTTCTGTTATTAAGTATGTTTTAACTCCCCAGGCAGGGTAGGGATGAGAAGCAAACTGGCTGGAGGGGTGGGGTAGGGTGGGGGAGAATACAGAATAATTAGGTGGTGGGAGAGAGAGAAATTAAGACATAACAAGGTTAGTTGATGGGCTTAAGAACAATGTTAGGAAGATTTGTGTGTGTGTGTGCTTGTGAACCTGAAAGTCAGTGACTCCTGGTGGGGCGAGGACGTTTCAGAGAGGTGGCTTTGATATTACCTGCCTCTGCATCCCAACCCTGGTATTCCTTGGAGAGCACCCTTCCAAGTACTTGCCAGGGTTGGCTCTGCTTAGCTTCTGAGATCTGATGTTAGGAAGATATTTTGTCAGTCTCATAGTTAAAAAATTTGCAGCCACTGAGAGCTTTCTTTTTAAAACAGCACTAAATAAGAAGAGTGCTTGCTGGTTTGCTCTGTTCTGCCTTGCCTGTGCCCATAGTGGCTGCAGTGTAGAACTGCACTAAAAGTAAAATAAATGGAAAACCATTGGGCTGAATGAACGATGATTCCAGCCTCACTGGGCCCTCAAAATGACGGGCTCTGGGGATTTTGTAAGCTTAGTCCTTCCCCCCCCCCATTAGCAGTCCTGCCTTTCAGGGGTTGGGTTGCCAACTACCTGGAGAAAACTGTCTTGCACACTAACAGAGGTTTGATGGGATGTTATTTACTAGGGAATGTGATTTACCTCCATGTCATGAAAAGCTTTACCTAACATTTCCACACATTAAGCCTCTACAAAAATGCACAGCACATTTTTCTCTAGATCAGTTGGCAATTCTTTTCCGGGGGTTGTGGTTCAATGGTAAAGCATCTGCTTTGCATGTCTGAGGTTCAGTCCCTGGCATCTCTAGTAAAAAGGATTAAGCTGTAAGTGATGTAAAAGACCTCTGTCTGAGACTGTGTTGAGACCATGCCACTCTGACTTGCCAAGAATGACCAAAGATTTAATTCAGTACAAGGCAGCTTCATAAGTGTTCACCATCAGGACTTGGATTCCAGCTTCTGCTCAAGTCCCCAAACAGCCAGTACCCAGGATGGAAAACCTGCACTGCAGGTGTGGATCTGGGAGGGAAGGATTTGGGTACAGGTGCCCTCAGTCCTGGCCCCTGTTGAAGATATCTATGCTGAGAGGTTGCTAGCGCTTCTAAAGAGTGGGCAGGTACAAGTCCCGGTGCAGCATTTATCACCTCTACATGCCAAGCTGCTCCCGCCAGTCCTTCTTTTGTACCACTATTGGAACTTTGCAACTGGGCAGTCTAGCAAGGAAACACTTGTGACGCGCTGAGTTCTATCACATTATAAAATTAGGATGCAGGAGAAGAGGCATATGACAAAAGAAATGCATTTGATTTTCATGTTCCGATTCTGCCCACCCTCACATACCTGGTCGGGTTTTACTGCTTGACTCTGCCTGAGAAGATGTTTTGGGGGGAGGGGGGAAGTGAGCTCCTGTTGAAGCGATCATTCCATTTTAACATTTTGGCAATGTTGCAAATCCTTTCCCATAATTCTTCCTGATAGTTTTATAGCCCTATAATTCATAACTTCCCATCACTTGCTCTGTGTCAGCCAGAGGACTGGCAAGTCATAGCAACCTCTGCTGAATCTTACCATGCTGTTTGCTTTTGCACTGATTGGTGTGAGAGGCTTGCCAATGGGAGATAGTGACTAAGAGGAGCTCATTGCTTTATTATTTTCCGGCTGAATGAAAACAGAAGAGACCAGACTATTTAGAGCAGGGGGCTCCTCCCCTGCAGCTTCTTCTGGCTACTGGTGTGCATGGTGAACAAGCTGAAGCTATGGTCTGGGGATGGGCCCCTGAGTTCGACAGTTGTACTTAATCACTGGGAGGGTTCAGGGACCGTTCCAGTGCAACAGAGGGTGTATCTTCAACATGTGCACACACGTGCACACTGAAAATTTCAGCACTTTGAACATTTCAGTGGGGAAACGGAAAATCAGGTTGCTTACTTCTGTGTCAACCCTTAAACTGTGCCTTGAAGCTAGAGATAAGTGGGGTTTCTCCATTCCAATCCTTTATTATTCTGGAATTTCACTCTGTCCTGAATTTCACTGCTTCTTAATCTCAGTTAATTGAAGACTTACTAAAATTAATTCCACAGATGGACCTTGCGCAGTCTGCCACAACTTTTAATCCCTTCAACTCATTTTTGCCCTTCCCCCTTCTATGTTACTGATGTGGGCATGCAGATTGATGCTGCTGCTCATGCGTGCATTGTTGCAAATGCATTTATTACTATATAAAAATCCCTCTGTGTCCTGTGTATTGATATATCCTCATAGGCTGGAAAAAACACCATATGAAAATAATCTTGATATAATCTATATATATTTCCCTATCTTGCAGGGTTTTATCGATATGCTGATGATGGGCACATTCATAACACGGAAGGGAGGGGAGACACTAATGAACTGAATGAACTGACAGCTGAGGCAGGTTGCGAATGCCGAGCACTGTGTACAACACTGGGAAATAAAAAATGGAACAGCGGAGGATTCCTGCTGCACCGGTCTCACTTTGGAAATAAGGTCAGGTAATCTGGAGCTCCTAAACCCTGGGAGGAATTTGCATAAAAGTAATCTGTAAAGATTAGTAGGTGCTAAAATTTTATTCTGGTTTTAACTGAAAATGTTTTTTTTTTAAAAAAAAACTATTATTGTAAACTGCCTTAAACCACAAAGAAAGGTGAGGTGTCAATCCTTTGATAAACAAACCAGCAAGCAAACATTTGCCTCCATACCCAGAAATCTGCTGTTATAAGTAAAAGAGAGGGTCCTGCTGGTTTTGAATTTTTTTGGGGGGGGGGCTTTTTGGCAATTAAAGAAAAGTGTTCAGAAAAATAAAAAGATTACCTTTTGGGACAAAACGCTCAGCAAGGTTTCAAGGTGTGGTCTTGGATATATTCCAGATTAAATTGTATCGAAACAGTACATTTGAAGAACGTTTGCTATCTCCCCCCCCCCCCTTCTTTTAAAAGCATCTCAGGGCAATGCTATTTCCTGGTTAAAGGAAATCCCTTTCAAGCAGAATTTTGTGCCTTTGCCTTGAGCAAAAACCTCTCTAGCTGTTTATGACAAGAACACTTCTATGCACGCCTTAGAAATAAGTTCGTCTCAGTTCAGTGGTGATTGCTTCCAGGTACATGTGTATAAAGTCACTGATCAGTCTAGAAATATAAGTGCTGCTGAGAAAAAAAAATCACAAATGGACTGAAATCTGGGGGTAGGGGGCAGAATGGTCCACACTCACTAAATGGCACCCCACTGTTGCACAGTGCCCTTAGATTGCACAGTAATACTTATGCCCTGCTGGAGTTGCTTCGTGACAGCCACAGCTGTAAGCATGGAAGAGTCACATGAGTTGGCTAAATTTAAGGCATAGGATCTCTCTCTCTCTCTCTTGGTCTGATGTGGGATAGCAGATCTACTGACTTTTAGGTGTACCTGTGCTCTGTTTTTATATTTGAAAATATAAAGCAAATCGCACACCCCCCCCCCCCCCGTCCCAATGAGATTCCAGTACTCTCTCCTTCAGAGGGAACCAACCCAGGAAAGTGCTGCCCCTTTTCATTGCACAGGGAAGTGGGTGATTGCATATTAACAATGTAGAGAGCAAAAGTTGCACATTCTTTAGCTAATACACATTTCAGAAACTTGTGGGGCTCGAGAAGGCATTGGCAGGGGTGAATGGCAGTGGGCCTCATAGGATGCTGAACCCTGTCCATGCCTGCCACTTCTTCCCCCACAACTTCTCCCTTCCCAACCACGGAGCTTATTGGTGGATTGGGGGGGGGGGAGATAAAACCAGTAAATGGGGAGGGGGCTACTGGGAAGAACTTGTGGATGGGGAATAGGGGAAACATCCTTGCCACCTGCTGATTCTTCTGTCAGTGTTTCCAGCTGCCCCTGCATTTGCAGCACAAGGCAATTACAGCGTTGGGATTTGTAGCCCTGTCATTAAACTACTGAGTAGGAGAAGGGTGTCTGGCCTAGAATGCAAAGGCTTGTCGAACGGAACGCCTTCCTAGAATTAATAATTGGAAAGATGCTATCCAGCTTTCATTATGTGCGAGGACAAACGTGAAGATTCTTGCTCCGCTTTGTATTGAATTAAGACATGTTTGTGGTAATTTCAGTGGGAGAGCCTTCTGTCGAAAAGCTCACAGCAGGATGTGAGTCAAGGCGTCTCTGAAGTTTACGGTGGTTCGTTCTAAGGCCAGGGGGAAGGCAGCTGTTTATTGTCTGGATTTATAAGATCACTGTTTTCTGGGTCTGCACCTGAAAAGCAGCGATGGGAAATCTTTAAAAGTGAGTGATGGCAGTTCCTAACTAGGAAATTAACCCAGTGACTTACACATCCTACCTGTGCTTCTGTAGTGCATTTTTTTTTTATTTCTCTGAAATAAAGCAGACAGAGGTGCTCTAGCTTGGTCATCACAGATTGTTGTAGACCGACTGAGATCCTGTTTTCCATAGGCTGTTCTCAGGCAGAGATGTGGTTTGAAAGTTGAAGTCCCTTGTATACTTCCTTGAGAGTAGGCATCACTGGACTAAGGGAGTTGCCTTAGATCAGAAACAGTGTACAAGCTTGACATGCATATGGTGCAGGGTCAGTTCCTAGCACCTTCAGTTAAAAGACACTGGGAAAGGTCTCCCCTCCCAAGACCCCAGAATGCTTCTGCCAGTCAACAAAGTCAATTCTGGGCTGGGTCTGACTAATGGGTCTGACTAAAGCATTTACATTTGTTCAGTGTGTTAATTCAGAGAGGCTTGCTTCTGAGCAAGCATGGTTATGGTTGGATTGTTCATTGTGTTGGCAACATCCAGTGAGCAACAATATGTTGGGGAGTAGCTCTTTGGAGATAACAGAGATCTGGAAACAAGGTGATGATCACTTGTCATGTGAGGACGTTGTACATGAAAATTCTGTGTGCATGAAAATTCTGTGTGCTCTGGAGATCTAATGGGAGTATTAATCTGGATCCCATTGAACTGTCTTGATGTTCCTTTCGATGCAGGTGGAGCTGCATATTTCCATGGAGAGCCATGAGGTGCTGTGGATGACCTTAGATGAGCACAAAGAGGAGCTGGACCAGGGCCACATTCAGTGTAGCAGCCGAATTTGTCCTCAGATGTAAACTGCTTCTTGTTTTGATTTAGCTTCAAAATTATCCGTGACTAATAGCATCTGGCAGACTGGCCCTTTTGTCAAGCGATGCCAAGCTTCGCAGCCAGCATGCCAAGAAACGAGTATTGATAATTAGCAAACGGAATTAAATTTGGGATTGGTTATTGCTCTTCGGTCTGGATCCGCTGTCTGCAAAAGCACATGATTATGTTGTCTGAGACCGTGGCTTTTCCATGCAATCTCTGAGAATATTCGGTGGTAATCATGTAAGACGGGCTGTGCTGTTCTTTCGATAAGAAAGTGCATAACGTTTGATTCCTCATTATGAAGTAATTATGAGGGACGACCCAATAATGGTTCTGGAGCACCAGGTTGGAAGATCAAGGCACACTAGGCCACGAATGGGAGCAGCCGTAGATGTTAAAAAAATAAATTACATTTTTCACTCATCCTTTCTTTAAAGGGACAGGCAGTAACCACAGTGCCTCTTTTTTATCCTCACCAAAACCCTCTGAGGTTGGTCCAAGATCATCCAGTGACCTTCTTGCCTAAGTGGGAATCGGAACCCAGGGTTCCTGGTCCAAGTCTAACTACTGCACCACATGGGCCCTACATACATGCCCAGGTAACATTAACAACTATATCTAATTGCACTTCAAAAAGCAAGTGAGGAGCCCTGATCCATTGCAAATTTGCCAGCCAATTATACAGCCCAGCTGTTTGATTTTTTCTCTCCCTCTGAACCAGTTGCCAGAATCTTAAAAATCGAACGAAGCAGCAGCAGCTTCACTCACAACGTGTGCAATGTGCCTTCCGCACATGTGAACGAAGGTCTGATTTAAAAGTAGTGTTGGCGGTGAAGCAGAAGAGCTTGCACATGGCACGATGCCACCCACAGTTTGCAGGACCAGTTGCTGCCCAGTGCATCTTGCCAGTATTCACAAATGACATACCAGTCCAATACCTGCCTGGGCTATGGACTTCTAGCATGCTAACCGAGCCAGCATTAGGGTTGCCAGGTGTCCGATTTGGGTCAGAGGCCTCCTGCTGATGGCCAACCTCCCAGCTGCCCTCTTTGGACAGGCAGGAGGAAAGTCTGGAGGTGGAAATGATGTTGTGTGACACACGATGGGTGTGATGTCAGTGTGTTGGGCAATGCTCTGGCTGATGCCAAAAACTTCATGGGAAGTATGTCACATCTGGGTTTCGAGCTGGAGATGATGGCAAACATTGCACAGTGTCATTTTTACCTCTGGACCCACCCCTAAAGCATCCAGGGATGCCAGATGGCAGCCTGGCACCCCTAGGCTACATCCGGGGGTGCAGAAATGTGCTCTCCATAGTAGCAGCAGCAAGTGGCATGGGAACAGGTGGGAATGGTATCCCCCCCTTTCATGAGCAACTTGCTGCTGCTGCTGTCCCAGCCCCTGCTCATCCTCCCTTTCCCTGTTGCTCCTGAGAAAAAAAGTGCAAACCCTTCACAGTCCAGAAAACCCTCCTTCCTTTCCCTTTCCCTGCTGAATGGCACAGCAATGCTACAGGATGCCTCAGTGGGGTAAATGTGAAGGTTAGCTCTGCCACCTCCCTGTGATGGCTACAGGGAATGCATACTCCATCTGCAGCTGCTTTACTTTGGAGGAAATTAGGTTTATATGTTCTTTAAAATAAGGGGGCGGGAACAGAAACCAAATGAATAGTGCACAGATCCAAAGGTTATTGGCGTAGGGCAGGAACAAGCCCCAAAGAAGCAGTTCCAGTGCCACAACCAGCAACAGACAGATTACTTGAACGATTGCTTTCTCCGGTACAAACCTGCCCATCAATTAAGATAATTCTGTAAGGCCCTCTTCCAGGTTGATAGGTTGCCAACTCTGGGTTAGGAAATGCCTGGAGATATTGTGGGTGGAGTCTGTGGAGGGAAAGGCTTGGGGAAGGGTAGGACCTCAGTGGGGATAATGCCATAGAGTCTACCATCCAAAGGGGCCATTTTCTCCAGGGGAACTGATTTGTGTCACCTGGAGATAAATTCTAATACCAGGAGATCTTCAGGCCCCACCTGGGGGTTGCCAGCCCTATCCAGGTGCCTCCCCATCTTCAGAGGTTGTATTGATGGCTACTGGAAAGAGGCCTTTTCTGTAGTGACATCTGGACTCCCCAAGCGAATCTGCCTGGCACTTTCTAGGTTCTGCTGGTCAGGCTATTCCTGTAAGATATGGGGGAGGGAGGTATGGTGGTGGGAGGAGATTTGTTTCATGAAGGGTGACAAGATATGGAAATGCTTGGACCCCTTCTAATCTCTGTCTCATCCCAAGTGTGCAGGCCCATTAATTCTCCGCTCTTTGACCTTGATGCCGTATAATGCCAGGTCAGTAAGAAATAAGACCACAGTTCTCCAGGAGACTATCCTGGAGGGATGCTTTGACCTGGCATGCTTGACTGAGACTTGGGTGGGTGAAGATGGGGTAGTTCCCCTCACCCAGCTTACTCCCCCAGGATACTTGATCCTCCATCAACATCAAACTGAGAGACAGGGGAGGTGAAGTGGCAATCCTCCAAGACTGTTTTTCTTTCCAGACATTCCCTGCACCAAACATCACTGGCCTTGAATGTTCTGGCCAGGCTTGGGGTGTCAGGGAGAGGGTGGGAGTCCTGCTGGTGTACCATTCTCTCAGCACACCAGCAGACTCACTTCTGAGGCTATCAGAAGCAATAGCTGAGTGGACATTGCATTTCCCTAGACTGTTGGTCCTGGGGGACTTTAATGTCCTTACTTGGTGCAGCCTCAGACTTCATGGCTGCCATAGCAACATTAGGACTCTCCCAGGTTGTATAGACCTCCAAGCATGAAACAGACCACATGCTAGATTTGATCTTTTGTGTGAGGTTTGATCTGAATAGGGAGGTTGTTTGTGAGCTAGTGCCATAGTCAGACTACTTCCTTATAAGAGTCAGTTTGGGGATGGCCATTCTAGGGTTACCAAGTCCCCCGGGGGGTGGGGAAATCCCCGCTCGATCGGCCTGCTCCCCGCCAGCCCTGATTGGGCTGCCAGGGGGAACTCCACCCCAAATTGCCGGGCTGCGGAGATGTGCCCGGCGTGATGACGTCACTTGGAGGTGATGTCATCACGTCAGGCACGTTTTTTTTGGGGGGTGCTCTATAATTCGAAGGAAAACTCTATGGTTTTCCCTCAGATTACAGAGGTCCCGCCCCACATGCCCGACGTGATGACATCACTTCCGGGTGATGTCATCATGGCGCACCCGCTCCACGCGTGTGCCAGAAGACTCCCAAACCAGCAAGGACTCCCCCCCGCTAAAAGACCAGTAAGACTTGGCAGCCCTAGGCTATTCCCCTCTGCAGGGGCAATGAGCATATTTATGCTCACCCATGAAGACCAATGGATCCTGATGGTTTCCAAAACGCTCTGCGGGATTTATCTGGACCTGCTGGCACTTCCCTCCATGAGATGACTGAGATTTGGAATAGAGGTCTTCAGGAAGCTGTTAGAAGCATTTATAAAACCTTCTATACTTACTATACCGAAAGTGGTGAGCTATGATGTCTTACTAGACAAACAAAATAAGTTAAAACCAAATGAAATTGTAGAAACAGCTTATAATATAAAATTAACATGGTGGGAAAAATTCCAATTGCAAGCGAGATTTGACATGGATAAGAAAACAGGTTTCTTTGCTACCAGTAATGACCTTGATAAGATCTGGTTAGATTCTTAAGAGAGGTTGATACAAAAAATTTATAAATTTTTATTGGATGAGAAGATGTTAGATGAAACAGTAAAACCTTGCATGGTTTCATGCAGGGCTTTTTTTTTTGTAGAAAAAGCCCAGCAGGAACTCGTTAGCATAATAGGACACACCGAAAAGCAGAAACTCATTCGCATATTGGGCCATTAGCATATTGGGCCACAGCTCCCTCCCAGGATTGGCTTCCCCAGGTGCCCTGCGGCTTGTGGGGCTCATGGGGAGCCCGAGGAGGGGAGGCACTTTAAACTGCCTTCCCTTCCTGGATTGGCTTGGCTTCCCCAGGCACCCCAAGGCCTGCGAGGCACCTGATGAACCTGGGGAGGGGGGAGGCTGTAGGCGTGGCCAACTCAGAAGCCAGCCGGAACTCCGTTCCTGTGCGTTCCTGCCCAAAAATAGCCCTGGTTTCATGGATGAGAGACTTTGGCTACCCGATAGAAATAGACAAGTGGTCACAAATTTGGAAAACACTCAATTTTTTGAGTGCCATTCCTTATAAGGAAAATATATACAAAATGTTTTTTAGATGGCATTGGACTCTGGAGAAAATTGCTAGATGTTATGACACTGGCTCTAACCTCTGTTGGAAGTGTGGTAAAAATATAGGGACTTTTTTCCATATGTGGTGGCGTTGTTCGAAAGCCCAGAAGTTCTGGTTTAGGATTCAGAAACTAATAATAGATGTTTTAGATATTAATATCCCTTTTGTTCCAGAAAACTTTTTGTTGAACTTATTGGATAAGAACTATAGTAAAGGTGATTATGCTTTTATAATATATTCTTTTACGGTTGCCAGAATTTGCTGGGCCACATATTGGAAATCAGAGAAAGTCCCCTCCATAGACGAAATTATAAGTAAACTATATGATTTAGCAGAAATGGTTAAGTTAAATAATATCATCCGTAGGAAAGATGAAACTATGTTTAATAGTATATGATCAAAGTTCTATAAATGGTTGGAAAATAATTGTAGGACTCAATAATGATATAGAGTTATCTATGTAGTTTGTAATTTGTATTATGTAAAAAAATCCTCTGAAAAGATTTTGATTTTGTTCCTATTGAAAAAAATCGAACAAAAATTGTTAAAAAAAGGAAGCTATTGATTGGATCGCTCCCTGACGCCCTGTACATCCTCATGTCTCTGTGGCTCCTAGGTATAATGAAAATCTAAGAGATTGCTCAGATGGCTAGAACAGACTAGGTGACGAAGATGGGCCAAAGCTTTGAGAACGCACTGTAGGGCCCAATTGAAGGCCTATGAGGTGGCAGTTAAAGCAGCAAAAAGAGATTATTTTGCCGCCTCCATTACATCTGCTAGCTCTCAGCTAGCTCAGTTATTTGGATTGGTTTGACAATTGACCACCCCTTTGGTGTGTCCTAAAACTGATACTGAGTTGGCTCTCAGCTGTGATTCATTTGCAAACTTTTTTGTGGATTAAGTCTCTAAACTCTGCCTGGAGTTGGCTGCTGAATTTGATTACAGTGGTGGGATGGGGGCTCCGCTTGCATCATCTGGTTCTTTTTTGGAGTCTTTTGGCTTGCTCACCCTTGAGGATGCTGACAGGATCCTGACAGATGTGATGCCAGCCACTTGCTCCTTGGATCCTTGTGCTTTGTAGCTGGTAAAATCATGCCACAAAGTGGTGAGTGGCCCTTTGAGACAGATAATTAATTTCTCTCTCTCAGAGGGCTGTTTCCCCAGCTCCCTTATAGAGGCGAGTGTCAGACCTTTGTTAAAGAAACTCTTCTTAGATAAAAAGGAGCTGGTGAATTACCGCCCTGTATCTAACCTGCCTTTTCTGGGGCAGGTAATTGAGCGACCGGTGGCTGAGCAGCTTCAGATTTTCCTGGATGAGACGTTTGCCCTGGGCCCTTTTCAATCGGACTTCAGGCCTGGCTTTGGGACCAAGTCAACACTGGTTGCTTTGGTTGATGATCTCTGTTTACATCTGGATAAAGGCATACTGGCCCTGTTGATCCTTTTGGATCTATCAGTGGCCTTTGATATAGTTGAGCATTTGGTCCTGATTGATTGCCTTGCCTTCCTAGGGGTAAGAGGAACTGCCCTTAGTTGGTTCTCCTTGTTCCTCCAGGGATGCTCTCAGAGGGTTGCTATCATGGAGGAGAGGTCTTCCCAATGAGACCTGAATTGTGGGATGCCACAGGGCTTGATTTTCTCTCTGATGTTATTTAACATATATATGCATCCTCTTGCTGAGATCGTCAGGAGGTTTGGAGTTGGGTGCCATCAATATGCTGATGACACTCAGCTCTTCCTCCTGCTGGATAAGCAGTTAGCGGCAGGGCTCTCCAGACACTTTCCCAGTGTCTGGATGCAGTAGTCCAATGGTTTAGGGGGAGCTGGCTGAAGTTGAATCCATCCAAGATGGAGGTCAGTTGACTGGGAAAGACTGAAATGCTAGCTGGAGGGTCACTCCCTAGACTCGATAGTGTCCACTTGACAGCTGTAGACTCTGTAAAGCATCTTGGGGTGTGGTTGGATTCTGTGCTATCATTAAACAAGTGTCCATGGTAGTGTGGTCAGCATTTTTTCACCTGCACCAGGCCTGCCAGCTGGCTCCTTATTTGTCTAGGTCAGACCTTGCCACATTGATACATACAACGGTCACCTCCAGACTGGACTACTGCAATTCGCTGTATGTAGGGCTACCCTTGAGAATGCTTTGGAAACTGCAGGTGGTCCAGAATGCAGCTGCCAAATTGCTGGCTAGAACATCACGGTCAACTCATATTACTCCAATACTGCAGGGGCTGCACTGGCTACCAATTAGTATCTGGATCCAATTCAAGGTGTTGGTGTTAACCTTCAAAGCCCTTAATGGTCTGGGACCCTCATGCCTTATGGGACCGCCTCTCCCATTACAACTCCCTGTGCAACCTTTGGTCATAGTCTAGGGATGTCTTGCAGGTGCCTGTCCCCAGGATGGCTTGGTTAGCTTTCACCATGGAAAGGGCCTTCTTAGTTGTGACCCCTACCTTATGGAATGCATGTTCAGATGACACCAGTGCCCTGCTGGAATTGTTTAGTTTTCACAGGGTATGCAAAGCTGAATTACAGGGCATGCAAAGCTTTTGGAAGGTAACCATCTGTTTGGGCTGTTTTAATAGTGGTATAGTGACAGCCACATATTTTAAGACTTTTATGTTTAATATTCTAATAGTTTAATTTTTTTTAATTTTAATGTTAATATTTAATATTTGTTATTTGTTTTTATGTTATTTTAATATCAAATGATGGTTTATGAATATGGGAGATTACAGGTTTTATTGTTTTTAAATTTTTGCTTGAATGATAACAAGACCGTTTTAATGGGAAAGGTGGAAAAAGGGGGACAAAGGTGAAAAATTTTAGGGGGGAATGTAAACATTTTTAAATTAAGTAATGAACAAAACAAACGTGACTCTGTGTGTGCCATTATTTTATGGGGTTTCAGAAATAATAAAGATAGTGTGTTTGGGGGTAGGGATCCCACTCCTGACCTTTGATGGGGCGCCATTGGTGCCAGCACTGGAGGTTAGGAGTTTGGGAGTGCTCCTGGATGCCTCCTTAACAGTGGAGGCCCAGGTAGCAGCCACTGCCAGGTCGGCCTTTTATCATCTTCAGCTGATCAGGCAGTTGGTTCCCTTCCTCGTCTGGAATGATCTGGCAACAGTAATCCATACGATGGTCACCTCACGATTAGACTACTGTAACACTCTCTACTTGGGGCTGCCCTTGTCACAAATTTGGAAGCTGCAGCTAGTGCAGAATGCCGCAGCCAGGCTTTTGATGGGCCTCTCCAAATGGGAGCACATTCAGCCTGTGCTGAGGACACTGCACTGACTCCCAGTAGCATATCAAATTCGTTTCAAGGTGCTGGTACTGACCTTTAAAGCCCTATATGGCCAGGGTCTGACATACCTGAGGGACTGCCTTTCCCATATGTATCCCAGAGAGCACTTTGGTCGGTGTCGCAAAATTGACTGACCCTCCCGGGCTCCAAGGATACCAGGCTTACCACCACCAGGGCCAGGGCCTTCTCAGTGGCAGCTCCATACTGGTGGAATGAGCTCCCGGAAGAGATCAGGGCCCTGCGGGAACTGTTACAGTTCTGCAGGGCCTGCAAGATGGAGCTCTTCCACCAGGCTTTCAACTAAGGAGCTGCCATCACCACTACCATCAATAATCTCTACTACAGAGTTTGGCCCTTGGCTTTGACATCTGGCCAGTGCTGCTGCTTGAATTTTGGAAGATCAGTGAGCAGAAGGATTGTAGTCCGTTGTTCACACATGTTTGTACGCCGTCTTAAGTAATTAAGGAAACATCACCAGCACCTTGTGATCATTCTATCTATAACTGAATTGGTTTTAGATGATTTTCTGTGGCTTTTACTGTTATTTATGCATTAATTACTGTGAGCCGCCCTGAGCCTGCTTTGCAGGGAGAATGAGAGACAAATCGAATAAACAAACAAACAAACAAACAAACAAACAAAATAAGCCAGGCAGGAAGAAAAGTGCTTATAGTTATAGGAGCACATAGGGGGAAGGGTTTAATACTTCTACTCTTTGGGTGATTTATTTTCACTGCTGTTCTTGCTATGCCTATTCATCTCCAGAGACTGCTAAGCCAGGGACAGGTCACACCTTTACTGAATAGATTTGATTGGATTTTGTATTTGCTGCATAGCTCTGTGATACAATTACAGCTTCTTTCTTCTAGTGTTTGACCTCTTGGTTTCCTTTTGCAAAAATCAACAAAACAGCCCTTATTCACCACCCCTTTCCCTCTGCCCTCATGCCCTCTCCACACCATGGGCTCAAGTCCATGCAAGTGTATGCAACCATGTATGGGTTAGTCTTTAAGGTGACACTAGACTATTGGAATGAGCGGCTCAGCATGCAAGGATATGGGGGGGGTGCTACATCACTCTAAGTGTGTACAGATGTTATCTTTTTTATTGAGATGCCTCTCTTTGTCTTAACCTGGGAGCTGCCCTCTTTCCCCTCTCCTCTCCCTTTGCCCTCTTCACATGGCCTTCCATGGAGACACTCTCTGCAACTCTTTTCTGTAGACAGAATGCCCTCATACTCCCACACACGTGATGCCAGACAAGCTGGCCATTTGTGATAGGGAAACTACTCTTGAGATTAGGCTTCTCTCTCTTCTTTTGACTGCAACCTGAATGTGAACTCGATCTACTTGAATAAATGTAAGTTTACCTTTTTTTTGCAATATACTTCTTGGGAGATTTACTTACTACACTGAGAACCATGCTCCTGCAACTGGTCAAAACTCTGCTATATTAACCAAATTTCCCAATAGGGTTATGGGTGCCTAGCATGATTTTTAAAGTTAAAAAGGAATTTTTCTTGTTTGTTTTTTCTCTTGCTTGAGCAATTACAAGGCTTCACCGCCTGCTGGCAAGAACAAAAAGGCATTTGCTTAACAGCTGGTCCCAAGCTCTGACTGCAGAAAGAATCTCTCTCCCCCCCCTCCCTATTCCTTTCAAATTGCTAAGCAATGAACAACGATATGCAATCCTAGAGAAGCTTAGCGGAGATAATTTCAATGCATGGTTTTTGAGAATTGAGCACCAGCTCAAAGAGGAAAAACCTAATTTTTCATTAACTGCTCCACAGCCTTCGGGATCTGCAAATGAGATCACAAGATGGGAGAATGCAGACGGTAAAACACAAAATCTGATTATTAGTACACTGGCTAATTCCCAACTGGTGTACATAAGAGGACAAGAAACTGCAAAAGGGAGGACTGAAGTCTTAAGAAAGGTCTATGGAGAGAAACATATAGAAATGTTATTAAATCTAATTGATAAGCTTGCAACTGCTGGTAAAGTACTAGATGAGGATTTACAAATTGGACTGTTTCTAAGTTCCCTACCTGAATCTTATTCTGCATTCATTTCAACATTTAATGGGAAAGATTCTAAGGCTGCGGTCAGATGTGCCTTTATATCCAACATAGCTGTGAATGCCTGATGAATCTAAAGAGCACAATCAGACAGCAACATCTGGGAAAGGTCCCGCAGTCATTGGCACCCCATGCTGCCCCACCACAGAAACAGAGTTAAAAGACACCAGTGAAAGTCCAGTCACTCAAGCATGCTCTCAAGCCATCTGGGTGGTCTGCTCATTCCATCCTGACTTGGTGCCATTCCCCCCCCTCCCGCTTAGCAGTATGTGCATAACCGCATACTCCATGGGGAACTCGCCATGTGGAGGTTCTATCCTTAGTTTATGCACATGGGAAACAAAAAGCCAAAACAATCCCACTTGCCCGAGGTGGTGTCTGATCACACAGTGATGGGCTGAGCCTGCAGCACAAAGGGATGTGTGATCATGCGACTGCAAGTCAAATTTCTATGGAGGAAATAGGGGCACTTCCCCTCTGCACCAAATGGCACATCTGACTGCAGCCTCAGTTGGAAGATATTCTGGGTCTGTAGAAGCTGAGTGTCATGAGCAGCACAAAAGCAAGAATGACTCAAGTTACATGGTCCAAAGAGGCCAGGTCAAGAGGTAGGAATTAAACTAATTGACTACAGAAAGCCCAACCCCAAAGACAAAAGAAATGTCTCTCTCTGCTTTAGTTGTAACAAGTCAGGTCATATCCAGAGGGAGTGCTTGCTCAGGAGAAATGCAAATGCTAGTACCAGCAAGCAACCTCACACTCAAACACAGAGATAGAAGGATTTCTCCTAAAGAAAGCAGTTTAATTATTATGTATCTCATTTAGCACAAATGAAAATCACACACCTTGACTAATTGATAGTGGTGCTTCCCTACCTATGACATCAGATGTCAATTTGTTTGATGAACTGGACACAAATGCTTCAAGAAAAGTGTGCCAAACCAATAGAGGTCAAGTAGACATATAAAGCAAAGGAAAAGTTACACTGAATTGCCAAATAGGTGATGGTGGAACTGAAATTACTGTAGATGGTGTTTTATATATTCCTGATTTAAAGGCAAATTTGCTAAGCATGCCCCCAATCTCAGAAACAAGATTTGGCATACACTTTGAGAATAACATATGAACTGTCTTGTGCCAAGGTGAGCTAAATTCCACTGGTGCTCTCAGAAAGGGAGTTTTTGAGCTAGACTGCCAGGATCCAAAGGCCTGTACAGTCAAAATAACTGCTGACCAGAAGTTCCTGAAGCTTTGGCACAGGAGATTTGCTTATCGTGATCCAGAAGCCATCTTGAAACTACAAACAAAGGACTGGTAACAGGTGTGAATATAAGTGTGTGTGTCAGTGATAATCAATTGTGTGTAAGTTGTATAAAGGGAAAGGCAACTTGGCCTTTTATTCTCAAACAAAGTCAGAGATGCTCTAAGCAACTGCTTGAGCTAATTCATACTGACTTATGTGGGCCTATCAAACCAGCATCAATTGGAAATAATATCTATTATCTTTTTTGATGTTTTTTCAAGATATACCATGTGTTATCTGCTGAAGGAAAAATCGCAAACTGAGCAGAAACTGAGAGACTACATTGCCATGGTTTCTAACAAGTTCAGCAGGAAACCCCAAGCCATCCAGTTTGACCGTGGTGGTGAGTACACGTCTAGGTCAGTGCAGGCATTCCTAAGGGAACATGGCATCCAGCACAGACTTACTGTATCCCATACACCAGAACAGAATAAGACTGCTGAGCACAAGAATCACTCTACAATGGACATGGTCAGATGCATGCTAATTGACTCAAGCCTTCCCCACAGGCACTGGGGAGAAGCTGCAATGGTGTAGTTTACCAGCAAAACAGACTGCCAACCAAAGCCACGGAGAAAACTCCTAATGAGTTCTGGCATAACAGCCAAGCGCAGAACACATTAGAGTGTTTGGATCCAAGGCCTATGCTCATATACCAAAAGAAAAAAGATCCAAACTAGAACCCAGAGCTGAAGAAAGCATCTTTGTAGGCTAGTTTGGTGTAGTGGTTAAGTGCGTGGACTCTAATCTGGGAGAACCGGGTTCGATTCCCCACTCCTCCACTTGCACCTGGCTGGATGACCCTGGGCAAGCCATAGCTCTGTACCAGCTCTTCCCTCAAGGACAGCTTGGGAAAGAGCTCTCTCAGCCCCACCTACCTCACAGGGTGTCTGTTGTGGGGAGGGGAAGGGAAAAGGAGTTTGTAAGCCGCTCTGAGACTCCCTTGGGGAGTGGAGGGCGGGGTATAAATCCAATCTCTCTTCTCCTCTCTCTCTCTCTCTCTATTCTCCAGAGAGCAAGGGATGCAGAATTCTAGACCCGAGCACTAACCAAATTACTACAAGCAGAGAGGTGCAGTTTGATGAGCGACCAAGGAACAACCAGACTGCTGCAACAGACGACTGTCCAGAGGGAGATGGCAGTAACAACCAGCTGTTGGTGTTCACCCAGAGCCAATGGATTCAGTCACTATGCTGGCACAACCAGATGGTCAGCCAGAACAGGAAGTGAAGGTGGAAGTTCCTGAACCAACAGGTAAGCCAGAGGAGCCAGAGACGGCTGCAGAGGCAGATGGGACTCTGGACCTCAGATGCTCATTGCAGGCCAGCAAGGGATTTCCAGCTGACAAACTAACCTACCTCACAAGGACATTGCTACCCCACAAACCAACATCATGGGCTGATTTGCAGTTCATGTCTGAACCAGAAATAAGCAAGTGGGGGGAAAGCAGCACAAGAGGAAATGGATGCACTGCACAAGAACGAGACATGGATTCTCACTGAACTAACTAAGGGTAAGAATGCCATTGGGCATAAGTAGGTCTTTAAGGCTAAGCAGGATGCAAAAGGTGATGTTGAGAGATACAAAGCTATACTAGTGGCAAAGGGACTCTCTCAAGAGTTATGGATCAGATTATGACCAAACTTTTGCACCAGTTGTAAAATATTCCACCGGTAGGATGCTCCTATGTATCATAACTTCCGGATACATGCAAACAGAACACTTAGGCATGAGGACTGTCTTTTTACATGGTGACATAGAGGAAGAATGATAAATGAAACAGTCATCAGGGTTAACAGATGAAAAGAATAAACATCTAGTCTGTAAACTTCAAAAGGGTTTTATGGGTTTAAACAAGCTGTGAAAGCTTAGTCGGATAAGCTGGCCAAGATGCAATTCAATCAGGGCTTCAGTCAAGGCAAAGCTGACCCCTGTCTTTACAGCAGACACAGAGCTAGAAGATGGACTTTTATTCTGAGCTATGTTGATGATTTGATTATTTGCCATGAAAATCACAATGACTATGCTGAAATATATCCCAACTAAAGAAGGAAGTAGAAGTCAAACACCTAGGCAATGCTAACTTTTACCTTGGAATTTAGATTGAATAGGAACCAGATGGAAGTTATCTTCTTAGTCAAAAGCAGAAGATTATTGCATAGCCTGGGCCTGGAAGGTGTTAATCCAATGCCCAAACCAATGGAATCAGGCTTCTACAAAGAAAAGGTACCTGCCAGACAGTAATAACTACAGAGCTATAATAGGCAAGCTTCTATACTTAGCAATTACAACAAAACCTGAGGTTGCAACAGCTGTAAGTATAATATCCAGAAGGCTTAACACACCCACCACAAAGGGCTGGACTGCGGTTAAAAGGGTGGTGAGGTACTTAAGGGGTTCTGCACACTTTAAATTGAAACTGCCAGCAACTAATAATCCTACGCTGTTGGGATATACTGATGCAGACTGGGATGGAGAAAGATCAGACCTAAGAGCCATGGGTGGTTATGTATTTTTCTATGGCTGTGGTGCTATAAGTTGGGCAAGTTGTAAACAGGAAATTGTTGCCCACTTATCTACTGAAGCAGAATTTGTATCCCCTTCTGAAGTGGGCAGAGAATTAAAATGGCTTATACTGTTACTGGAGGATTTTGGTATTAAGGAACCTGCTAGAGAGGATAACAAGAGTTCTCTCTTTCAGAAAAGGATAGCGCACGAACAAGCACATTGGAATCAGGAGCCAGTATGTAAAGGTCCTACAGGGGCAAGGAGTTGTCAGCTATACTGCTGTCCCACTGAGAAATTAACAGCAGACATATTTACCAAACCGCTACCAAAAGACAAATACCAGGGACTCTGGGACAGCCTGAACATTGCAAACCTCAATGATATACAGAGTCAAAAAGGAAGTATTGGAGTGAGTGACTCAGCGTGCCTGGACATTGGGGTTGGTGGTGCTAAATCACTCTAAGGGTGTATAGGGATGCCTCCTTGAATGGGATGCCTCTCTTTGTCTTAACCTGGGAGCTGCCCTCTGATCCCTCCTCTCTCGCTTTGTCCTCTCCCTCTCTCTATGTGGCCTTCCATGGAGACACATTTCTCTGCAGGTCTCTCCTCTAGATGTAATGCCCTCATACCACACGATTCTGGACTCGCTGGCTATTTGTGGTAGGGAAAGTACTCTTTAGATTAGGCCTCTCTCTCTTCTTTTGACTGCAACCTGAATGTGAACTCAATCTACTTGAATAAATGTAAGTTTACCTTCTTTTTTGCAAAATACTTCTTGGGAGATGTATTTACTGCACTCAGTATCACACTTCTATGACTGGGAAAACTCTGCTATATTAACCAAATATCCCAAAAGAGACTCTGTTGGTTTTGCTGTAGACTAACACAGCTGCCCCTCCCCCTCCCCTGAATCCCTAACTGTATGAGATAACACAGAGATAATAAAAATATCATTATTACCATTTCAAAGTGAACAACAACAAAAACCAGTACCCAGATCTTCAAACCAAAGCAAATCGATACAAAAATCAATCCATCAAAGCCACTGGAACCAACTGACCATTGATCAAGGCTCTTTGAAATAAAGCTGTCATGTAGACTGTTCCAAAGTTGTGTGCCAAACCTCCAAAAGCAGCCCATTCCATGACACAAGGTGAACCTTCAGACAGGCCACGGTCAGACATGCCATTGGGTGTGGAGGGGAAGTGAGCCTATTTCCCCCAGTTGAAATTGACATGGGATTGCATGATCACCCATCCTTTGTAGCTGTGGGCTCAGCCCATCACTACCCAATCAGACAGCACGCTAGGCTGAATGGGGGTGTGTGTTGCCTTTTGCTTCCCATGTGCATAAACGAGGAATTGCACCTCCGTACTGAGGGTTCCCCATGAAGTATGTGGTTATACACATACTGCTAAGTGGGGGGGGGGGGGGAAACAGCACCGAGTCAGGATGGAATGAGCAGACCATCCTGACAGCATGAGAGCGTGCTAGAGCAATCAGACAGGGGAAAGTCTATTAGTAGCCTGTCGGCAAGTGTTAGGACTGGACTTTCCCCGATGTCTTTTAACTCCGCTTCTGTGGTGGGGCAGCATGGGGTGATGACAGCTGTGGGACCTTTCCCAGATATTGCTGTCTGATCATGCCCTTTAGACCCATCAAGCATTTGCAGCTGAGTCAGATCTAAAGGCACATCTGACCACCGCCACAGTGTCCTGGAACAGGGTGCCACTGAACTCATGTCCCTTTGTGAGGAAAGGGAACAGATACATTGCAAATATAATTCAGACCTAAGAATCAGCAGAATGGTCCACAATGTCCATGTTAAAATTCCACTCTCTCCATTATGTCCTGCCCTGCATTAATCTTCACACTTGGAAAGCCACCATTAATATGGAAGATTCAAAGTCACTTAGGTAATTCTCCAGGTAAGAAAGCTTAGTGGCTGGTGCTGCATCTGAAGCAGCTTCAGAGTCGAGGTGTCCTAGTCTGTGTACCAGACGTTATCATAAAAGGGAAATACCCAAACAAAGAAATCTCATGTTTGTTTCACAAATTTATATACCAGCTATTTTTGTAACATGAATGGTGTTATATATTGGGGGGGGGGGGGTGTGTGTGACCATGATCTGCTACATCATAAAGCTACAGAATTTACTACCATAAAACATATTTAGTTTAGTTGCTGTAGAAATGGATTAGACAAAATAGGACTGGACTATCAATGGCCATTACTAGCCCATCATAGCTAAATGGAACCTCCATGTAAAAAGGCAGTGTACCTTTGGATTTCAGATGCTGTGGAAAACATCTACAACTTCACACCCTGCTTGTGAGCAGCTAGACACATTTGGCTAGAAACAGAACGCTGGATTAGATGAATTGTTCAGCTGATCCAGTGGGGCAGGCTGTATGTTCAGCCACAATTAAAACAAATGAGGGCTTTTTGCACAGATGGAGTGCTCTCTCTTACCCTAGCTCTTCATAATGCACCTTCATTCCTCTTTAAAGGAATGATGTGGCACCAAGAGAACCTGTATGCAGGTACTGTGCACTAGGATGGTACAGACGCGCCGCGCCCCCTGCAAACGAACCAGAGATTTTTGTGGACCAGTTGCTTTTCAGTGGGCAGTCAGCCCTTTTCACACCTGCAGATCCGACAGCTTTAGCTTTGTTATATGGAGGGAAACAGAGTTCTTAATTGACTCAAGTTCTCCAGTATGAGGAGAAGAATATCGTCAAATGAGATGGGATAATTGCAATGATTTTCCTCCTCCCAAATGTCAAATGATATGAGCATTTCACAATGCTCGTTCTTGATTTACTGCACTAATTTCACCCTCCTATCCAAGCTATCTCATTGGTTCCTATGGTACTACACTCAGCAGTGGCCTTTCCACTGGGGTTGTGCAGCCAAATATTTACTCACTGAGATCCAATCTGAACAGTGCCCATTCGTAAATATAGAAGCGTAGGGCCTGAATCTGAACAGAACTATTTCTGACAACTGTCAGCTGTTTTGAGCTGGCAGTTAGTTTGATGCCTTGCTATCTGGTTCCAGTTTCCCAGCATCTGTGCCACCAAAGGGAGAGACTGGCTCAGTAGATAATATGTGCCTGACAGGGACGCCATCCAAACAGAACACTGAGTTAACCTCCCCACCAAACAGGACTGTGCTGGCTGGTATTTCTGCATACAGAGACTCCACTTTTTGCCAATCGTTGGAGCATCTCAGTGTCTTTGGGAGGGTTTTCTGATTCCGTATATGGAGGGGGACCTGTTTTTATGAGAGATCTTGCATTCTCTGGGGCCTGCTTGCCCTTGCACATTCTATAAAGCAGGATGGAGTGGTGGTGGGGGAGGCCTACATGCCTTCCATTCTTTCGAGAGGAACAAACTCTACCTGCAACTTGGAGAAGCGATAACAACTTTGTAAATGCTGGTAAGCAGGCAGGGTTGCAGAGATAAAGGGACAGAACAGAGGCAGAGAACTAGGATTTGCCCCCTCTGACAATAAGCCAATGATCAACACCTCAGGACAAGACAGGAAGGGGGGAGCAAAAGAGGCTTGACCCCTCATGATAGTGAAGAGCAAGCACAGCACACATAACAATGAGACCATCTTGCTGTGTGAAGGAAAGCTACTGGTTTGGACCTGAGGCACATCCTCATTGCATTTCAAGGTGCAGCCGCTATATGGGGGCTCCTGAGACACAGGAGTCAGGTGGTGAAAAGCAAGGAAGGGATCTCTTTTGAACCAAAACCGCAGTGTGTGGGTCAGGGAAGCAAATTCCCCCTTTACTTTTCACTATGCTGCTGTCTGAAAGAAATCCTCCTGGCCAGGATTCAAAGCAAGAAATCAGATCAGCTGGGAGAAAATGCTGAAAAAAAAATATAAAGTGGCAAGGGGGGTGGGAAGGGTGGGATTTAGCTCCCTTCACCCACTCATTCCATTCCTCCCCCTTCCAGATACTGATTGTGCCTACGTTTTGGACATTTGTACTGGGAAGGGGTTGGAAGGAGAATAGGATGAGACTGACTGGAGAGCTGTATAAGGACAGGGCTTTATTTGGGCAAGACTTCAGCTGGTTGAGAAAAGAGTGCTTCTAAGCATGTGCAGAATGCTTCTTGGAGTAAGTAAAATCAGCTTCCATGTACCTGAAGTTAAGGGTAGGGTTTCTAGGGTAAAAGGGGTAGTTTCTAAGTCTCTGAATATAGACCAGAGAACTTGGGAGTAAAGTTAAATCAGAAGTAGACAAAGAGGTGTATATGAGATTGGGTGTCCACAGTTTAGCTAATGGGCATCCAGATGCCAATGCTAGTCCTCTTAAGGTCCCAGGTACAATTCACCAGTAACATTTTAAAACTGTTCTCTGAAACTGAGGACTAGAAAAATTATTCTTTCTCTCCTTTTTAAGACTGGAAACCAGGGCCGAGGACAGACTGGCAATCTAAAGTGGAGGCAAAGCGGAGGGAACTGGTGCGGGGGAAAAACCCCACGGAGCTGGCCGTTCACACTGGCCAGAGCAATGCGGATCAGCGGCGATACGGAGCGTTCAGACTGCCATGGAGCCAGCGCACATGCGCACATGCACATAACTTTGTGCGGCGCGTTCACACTGCCGCCTCCGGATGCCTCCCGCTTCCTCCAGTTCACACTGTTTGGAAGCAGGAGGCATGCGGAGGACGGCCCCTGAACACCGGTTTTACCCGGTGTCCTGCTAAAGCGGAAGGAAAGCGACTGGGAGACGGGTAAGTACGAAACGGAGCCGACGGACAGATGCGCATGTCTGAACGTGCTCCTTTCTTCCGTCTCCGCAGCATGCCTGCCCCGCTTTAGATTGCCAGTCTGTCCTCGGCCCAGGTTTCTCAAGAGTCAAAGCTGGTGACAGAAGGAAGATTTCACTTGTTTGCTGAACTCAATAATATAAAGAATACAGCCCTGCCCCTAAACAGGGTTGCACCTGCCCGAATATTCACAAATTGTTAAATAAGGGACATTCCTGCTGGGAGCCTGGAAAGAGTATAAACTTGTTTTACTTGCCAGGGTCAATTACACTCCATGGTGCAGTGTCAGTGAAAGACTGAAAAGAAAACCCAAACCATTTTTGAGACACATCCTGTATATCGCATGCAACCAGCAAAAGTGGAATAGCTTGTAAGAGGAGAAACACATAATAGATGTGCATGCATGCTCTCTCTCTCTCTCTCACACACAAAGCTGGAAAGGAGACATGGGTAAAGTAGTGGACATGCTATGGTATGTCTACATTAGTGGGCAGTTTAGGCTGCTTTCACATGGACATTTACCTCCAACTTGCCCCCCCCCCCAACTGCACTGGTTTTTGTTTAAGCTTCCATATGACATTGTCATGCAATTCCCTATCTCACAGCAAACTTACTTTGGTATCACCTTGCTGGGGTGTTCATGCTCCAATCAGGTTTGGTCCCCATGTGGAAGGGAAGGTGTGGATTTTCAGGCCTCCCCTATCTACACTAGTACCGTTTCCCCTCACTGTCCCCTCATATCTGCCGTTCCCCTCTCTGCCACTGGTGGGCTTTTTACCAGTCTGGGTTTTTTTTTATATAGCTGTTGTTGCAGCTGACCTATGGTGACCCCATAGGTTTTTCAAGGCAAGAGACAATCAGAGGGAGTTTGCCATTGCCTGCCTCCATGTTGCTACCATGGTAGTCTTTGGTGGTCACCAATGCTCCCTCTAAGCTGTGGAGTCTTGTGAGCAAAAATTCTACTTTGTGAGCTTCTGGCACTAAAGTTGTGAGCAAGCAATTTGGCTAGTGCATAAATCAGTTGGCTCTGGAGCCACCCTTCCTGAGCTAAGACATAAATGTGTGAGCCAGAGGCTAAAAGAACTATGAGCTAGCTCACACTAACTCAGCGTAGAGGGAACACTGGGGGTGGTCACCCTTCCAATTACTGACCAGGACCAACACTGCTTAGCTTCTGACATCTGATGAGATTGGTCTATCCAAGTCAGGGCTTTGCTATATCACTATAATGTAAAAAATACTATGGCAATATAGCTACTACTGCTTTTTTAAAAAAGCCAGCACAAAGCCCTCTGGGGCAAACTGGCAGGTGTGAGGGGATAGGGAGGGGAACACTGAGTATCCCTTTGTGTTGCTACTATGAATACTTCTGCATTTCTAGTGGCAATATGTGCCTCCACATTCAAAAGCAGTAAACCTCTGAAGGCAACATCAGGGGAAGGTCTTGGTCTCTTTGCCCATTGTTGGCCCTCCAGAGGAACTGGTTGGCCACTGTGTGAAAGGGAACTCCTAGTCTGATCCAGCAGGACTCTTCTTATGTTCTTAATGGTGAATTGTCCTGTATGAAAACAGCCTTAGGCTGCAGCCACACTGGAGGCTTGGCACGACCTGCCTGCGCCTCTATTTGTGGCGGTTTAAATAGTTGTGGGAAGTTTTAATCAGACATCCCATTCTGAACCGACTTAGCTGTGCGCTTGTCCCATGGTCGATTGTTCAGAAGGTTGCAGCATTCTTTAAAAAAAAAATCTTTTACCCATGTGCATAAGTGTGTGTCCGAAGCTCCGGCTTCTTTTTGACAGTTCCACAATCTCTCTGCCCAGTACTCTGGCCCCTCTCATCCTTCTTCCCTTTGCCTCTCTTCCGTGACATTCATGGGGGGAGTGCAGATGGGGGACATCATTCACGGGGGGACATCAGTGCATTTATCCTTGTGTCAATCATGGGATGCTTTCAGACTCTGACCCAGAAACAGGAGAGAGGGATTTTGCGTGGGGGGGGGGGGATTTGTCACTCAAAAACAACTCCCCTGGGGACTCCTGATCCAAAATGACTACTTGGCTATGGTGATTAACAATGCTGGGGTGACTGCACACTTACTTATGCACACATAGCTACCTGATTTTAAAAAACCCCACACAAACACACCTAAAGAGGTGGAAATGGAAGGGAAGGTTCAGACTTCCCAAACGACTTGACTTCGCAACAGGGGGGTTCAGAAGTCAGGAAATGCGGGGTGGAAGTGCTGGCATCCCTTAACACCGGACTTTTCCCTGTGTCTAATTACTCCACTTCCAAAGCAGGGCAACACGGGGTCCTGACAACTGGGGAACAGAAGGCGGATGTTGTTGTCTGATCATGCTCTTTAAATCCGCAAAGGTAATGCTACTATATCACAGCAAACTGCTCATGTGACTGCAACCTTAGTGAGAGATGGGTTTTAGGGAGACATTTTGAAGTGGATCTAAAATGAGACTTCTTTGGCTTCCCAAGTACCTGTGCTTTATACAAACAGAGTCAAGGCTGCCTCTAGCCATTCCAAAGAACCTTCAGAATGATTTTTCCACTATTCCTCTTTCCTTTGAAGCAGAAAAAGAAACATCATATAAAGCTTTGGCTGAACTCTGCTCTGAGCCTGGAAAAGCAAATTGCATAAAATCAGCAAGAGAAATAAGTTTGCCTTGAACCAACTATTATGTTCAGTGAACAGTCCTGAGCTCTGGTATCAAAAGAGAGGGAGAAATATTCCCATGTAGCCTTTTTCATGATAATAATAGTACTAAACTCTCTTACAGAGTTGTCGTCAGGATTCCTGAGCCAAGCTCCTGCCTTGTGAAGGGACCCGGACCATTTAAAGTTCTGTAGAGAGGCCGTATGTAGTGCAGTGCTAGATAAATAAGCTAGAAAACATTAGAAACATGAACTGCATAACAAAAGCCATAAGGGTGGAGATACAAGGCCCTGAGGCTTACTTAAAGGTGGGAGTTTACTATTATCTGCCTGATCAAATCCTTGAGGCTGATCTTGAGATGGAGTGGAAAAGAAGGGAGGTGACTAAAGCAGATACTGTAGTACTTCCAGGTGACTTCAACTACCCTCACAATGACTGGGTAAACGTGTGCTGGAATCATGCTGTAGAAGTGAGGTTCCTAGACATCATAAATGTGCACTGAATAGCTGGTCACAGAGCCAACTAGAGGGGTAGTAATCTTGGACCTGTTTCTGAGTGGAGCTCAGGACCTAATGTAAGACATAGATGTAATTGCACCAGGTGGGAACAGTGACTACAATGCCATTAAGTTCAGCATTCCTGTCAATGACAAATTCTCCCTAAAGTCCAATACAGTAACATTTGATTTTAAAAGAGGGAACTTTACAAAAATGAGGGGACTAGCTGGAAGGAAGCTGAAAGGGTGACTCAAGAGAGTCAGATCCTTAGATGTTTAGATGCTATTTAAAACCACACTAATTGAAGCCCAGATAGAATGCACTTTCCAGATTAGGAAAGGTGCTGCCAAGTCTAAAAGGATGCCTGTGTGGTTAACGACCCAAGTTAAAGAGGCCATAAAAGGTAAAAAGGCTTTATTTTAAAAAGTGGAAGGGATTAATGAAGTGAACAGAAGGGAGTGCGGGGAGTGGTGAAATAAGTGTAAGTTAATAATCAGGCAAGCAAAAAGAGAGTTTGAGGAGCAGATTGATAAACAATAAGCATTTTAAAAAAATATATTTGGAGCAGGAAACTGGCCAGAGAGGCGGCTGGGAGTTTGGATAACCAAAGAAAAAAGATTGCTAAAGGAAGTGGGGGAGATGGCAGAGCAACTAGTCTAAAGAATGGAGTTAAATTGAGGTTAGAAGAGATGAAGTTTTAGACCTACTGGGGAAATTAAAAACCATTAAGTCTCCAGATGGCATACACCTGAGAGGGAACTCAAATGTGAAAATGTTGATCTGCTAACCAGCATGTGTAAGTTGTCACTAAAATCAGCCATTGTACCAGAGGACTGGAGAGTAGCAGACATTACACCAATTATTAAAAAGGGGTCCAGAAGGGAACCAGGAAGTTACAGGTCAGTTTGCCTAAATTCTGTCCCAGCCTAATTAGTAGAAACTGTAATAAAAGACAGAATTATGAGACATATAGAGCAACAAAGCCTGCTGAGGGAAAATCAGCATGGCGTCTGCAAGTGAAAGTCCTGCCTAATTAATCTCTTGAAGTTTTTTTAGGAATTGAACAAACATGTAGGTGACGGTGAATGCCTGATAGGCATTATATACCTGGACTTCCAAAAGCCTTTTGACCAGAAGATCTCCACAAATTTATTAAGTGGGCAACAATGTGGCAAATGAGGTTCAGTGTTGATAAGTGTAAGGTAATGCATACTGCAACAAGAATTCCCCACTTTAAGTATATGCTAATAGGGTCTGAAATTGCTGAGAATGAGGAGGAGAGAGATCTTGCAGTCATAGTGTACAGAGCAACAAAAATGTCAACCCAGTGTGCCGCAGCAGTGAAAAAGCAAAATCTATGCTAGGGATTAACAGGAAAGGGAATGAAAATAAAACAGCCCGTATTATAATGCCCTTGTAAAAATCTGTGGCGCAACCTCATTTGGAATACTTTTTGCAGTTCTGGTCACCGTATTTTCAAAAGGACATTCAGAGCTGGGAAAAGTACAGAAGAAGGTAACCAAGATGATTAAGAGCTAGACCAGGAGGACCTTACAGACCAACAAGGGTTGCGTTCACACACCCAAGATAAAGCGGGGAGGAAGCGAGGAGTGATCGCATGGATTTTTGTAGATGCGGGCACAGCCCGCCACTGTGTGATCAGATGCAACCACTGGTGAGTCTGTTTTTTTTTTTACCATTTGTTCCCAATGCGCTACATGAGGAATCGATGATTCACACCTCTCCCTATGGAATGTGTGGGGGTGCGCGCTAATGAGCATACTGTAACAAGGGGAAAGAAACAAAGGCATGGAGTTGGGATAGCCTGATCAGACTATCCCAATGCCATGGCCACTGGCGTGATCAGATGCACAAAAGTCCGTCTGTGGCCCATAGCAACCCATTTGCTACTGGATTTTCCAAAGGTGTTTTTTTACTCCACGTGTGTGGTGGAGCAAAACGGGTTGACGATGGCTGCGAGGCACTTCCCAGACGTTGGTGCTCCTTTAATCCACCCAGCATTTACAGCTATGTTCTGGCGAATTGTGTGTGTGATTGCAGCCAAGATTTCCCAAGGTATCAGCTTTCAATAGTCAAAGCTCCCTTCCTCAGATACAAGATGATTAAGAGGTTAGAGCATCTTTCCCATGAAGAAAGGCTGAAGAGCCTGGGACTTTTCAGATTAGAAAGGAGATGAGATAACTTTGTCTCCCCAAATATTAGAACCTGAGCACATCCAACAAAGTTTAACAGGCAGTAGTAGCCTCAAGACAGACAAAAGGAAATATTTTTTTACTGAACGAATGATGAAAATATGCAGTTTGCTGCCAGAGGTTCTAGTGATGGCCACAGGCACAGAAGGCTTTAAAAGGGAATCAGACAGATGGATGGAGGATGGGTCTATCACAGTCTGCTGGCCATGGTGCCTAAAGGGAATCTCCACATACGGAGACAGTAAACCTCTGAATCCCAGCGCCAGTAGGCGATCAAAGGAAGGCCTTGAAGCTGGAGGTGGAGCAGGTTGCTTTCGTGGCTTTGGTCCTGGCAAGGCTGAAGGGGCTTGAGAGGGCTCATGCTGGACTCCCCTCCCGGCACTGTTCCTGTCACGAAATGGGAAATTGTCCAGAGGTCCCTGTGATCTGCTGTTCCTGGTAGCAGCAGATCATCAAAGTGGTTCCAGTTGGTGGTGGTCCTTCTGCTGGACTGTGGGCCTTGGCAGATGGTCCGTTCGTCAGGGATGTCATACCTTGCCTGGATGGCCTTCTAGTTGCTGCCGTCAGACTGCCAGAATGTACAAATGTGTCTCGTTCAAAAGCACTAATACATTATTCAGTGTTAAAAAAACATTGCAATATTAATACAGCGATAGTCATCGTTTTCTTTTGTTTCTCGGTGATTAACTGCTTGACTGATAAAAAAACATATCCAGAAGCTCCCATGTGCAGCAAATAGCTACTATTTTTTTCCCACAGAATTGTCAAAACATGATCTTGCCACTCAGAGACATGATCTGGATTTGAGAACAATATTGTTAGCTGAAAAATCTGGTGGGATTCCTTAAGAACAGCTGTAATACGCATGTGCTCTTCTGGTACTGAAACGGCCTTCTTTTTAGACAGCTTGATTGCTGAAAGCACTCAGTTCGTGGCCTGTGATGGTGAGGGGGCTGAACCATGACACGGGCACTGACGTCGCACCCCATCTGTCCGGATGGGGCAGAAGGAAAGCATTTTACAACCAGCATTTGACCAGAGAAGGAGTGTGAATTTTTTGCTGCTGGCTAAGATGTATTTGTTCCGGGGGAATGATGCTTTTGGGGGAACTAGCACTGTCTGCACTGTCAACTTACATGGTTTCCAATGAACAGATTATAAGAAATCTAATTTGGTATGACAAAAAACTAGAAGAGGCTGAGAGAAATCCATGATTTGATTTCCTATTTTTCCTTAAATGCTAAAAGTAGCTGTCAAGAACTGTGGCCTGGAGAAGGGGGGGAGGGGGATTTCTAGATTTCCTCCAATGCCATATTGCCACCCCCCTCCCCAACTTGTTCGTTGCCCTGCAGGGGAAAATAAACAGTATTATGAAACAGGTACCAGAGGTCTTTGTATATTTTTCAGTATGGTGCAGACTTTACTTCTTTGGCAGAAGGGTGGTGATGAGAGTGTCAGGCCTAGAGTGTCAGAATCCTCACTTTACCTGAACACTTGCTGGGTGATCTTGGTCCAGTCATACTCTTTCTCAGGCTAACCTACCTCACAGGGTGGTTGTTGAGGATAAAATGGAGGAGAGGAGAATGATATAAGTGGTTTTGGGTCCCCATGGGGGAGAAAGATGGCGTATAAATGAAGTATTTTTTTAAAAAAAATCTATCTCCTATATCACAGTTCTGACTCAGAGTTCTGTCTCTCCCAGCTATATTTCACTTAAAAAAACCCTGCACAGGAGATATTGATCATGGACCCTCCCCGTGACACAGACCAGACTCTGGAAGGTCAGTGATCTATGGGGAGGAGCAGGGAGAAGTAGTGAACCCCCACCTCCCCTGTGCCATGGTCTTGATTCAAACTAGGGTTTCCCACAGTTGCTATTTACAAAAAACTCTTGTCACACAAGGAGTTCTGGAGAGCCCCAACTGCATCATTCAGTGATGATGACTTGCCAAGGTGAACGAGCACTTCCTGGATCTCCTGTGGCTCCAGCTCTCTCTTCTCACAGAGGACCCGATCCTGTAAAAGGGCTGCCCCTGGCCCTTCCTCAGCAGCCTAGAATCTTCTTCCATTTCCTTTTGGGAGATGGTAGGGAACATCTTCCCCACAAGGAAAAGCTAAAGCATTTTTAGAAGGTACAGATGATGGAGAAAGAGGGTGTGAGAAGAGGTTTATCAGACTGTACATGATATGCGAAGATGGGGGGGGAAGGACATTTACTCCGTCTCTCATAGCAGTAGAATTTGGGATCATTAAATTTGGGACTGACCAAAGGAAGCCCCTTAGCTTAGCTGAGCTTTCAAAAGCATCAGACAAACTCATAGTCGCAAGAGTTTAATGGAGCCTCCATGATTAGAAGAAGTATAGCTCTGAAAACCTGATCCTAGAGACAAAGAACAAGGGAGAGCTGGAGCCAGAGGGCCCTCTTTGTGAATGCTGAGAAACATTTTGCTGTCCAGTGCTGGAAACAAAATGCTGAACTAGATGGAAACTTGGTCTGATTCAGCAAGGCAGTTTTTGTATTTTTATTCACCTACCAGTGGAAGCATGAAACAATATTAAAAATGGAATGAAACTGTACACAATAGCCACTGATCTATCTTCATAACTTCTAACTTTTTGCTCTAAGTGATGCTATTTTCTAATATAGCTCCCCCCACCCCAGTCAAAATTGCTGTTCTGTTCAGATTGCTGCTTGAATAAAAAAGTGAACGGAACTCATTTAACTATGATCCATGACCTATTGAGGGAGCACAGAATTTGCTGGAGTGAAGTGCCTTTTGGTTTTCTCAGAGCATATCTTGAGCTTTGCATTCCTTTTTAAAACCACAGACGGCACTGATATTTGGGGGGATGCTTCCGTGAAGTTCATTTTGTTTCTTTGTGCATTTTAAAATTGGACGTGGAAAGACGTATGCCCATTAAAAAACCGTCTGCTGGCAAGAAGGCTTTAGTCAGATCCTTTCTTTTGTTCCATTAGTATTATTGGCTATATGGGAGAATTATAGGACATTATTCAGGCATATTTTCCACGGCTCTCTCAGGGAGCTAACTGGCAGTCGCATGAAGTGAATGACTGCGGAGTCTTAAGTTACATATGTAACAGCATACAAATTGTGTATGTGCTTGGAATACAAATGCATAGCAAAAGGAGGACAACTTGCAGATCTTATTCACAGGCCCACTTTTGCATCTGGGAAGGGTACGGTAGGCTGGTTCGGACAACTATGTCTATCACTTCCATAACTGTGGTATTATTTATTTGTTTAATTAGATTTTTTTAGGCTATCCTTCTCTGTACGCAGGCTCAGGGCAGCTTACAACGAAGGTGTATACAATAAATAGATTAAGTTAAAACCAACAATAAAATACATAAGACATATATCAGCAAATAAAACAATCCAATTTCAAGATGGTGGCAAAAATGTTGGGTTCCACAAGATGGGGGGGGGGGGCTTGCGGAGAATGGAGGGTGTGAGAGTGCCAGACTACCTTCTGTCCCATCGCTGTCCTCAACTGAATGCCTGGCAGAATATCTCTGCCTCACATGCCCTGTAGAAGAAAGGTGACAAATCCCGCAGGGCACGGATGTTCTCCGGCAGAGAGTTCTACGAGGCTGGCACCAGGGCTGAAAGGTCCTGGCCCTGGTTGAGGACAACCAGATCTCTCTCGGGCTGGGGACCACCAGGAGGTTCTTACTTCCCAAGCGTAACAGTCTTCTGGGGGCATACTGAGAGAGGCAGTCCCGATGGTATGTGGGTCCCTGACAGTTAAGGGCCTTGAAGGTCAAAACCAGCACCTTGTGTTGTATTCCCATGTGTGTGTGTGTGTGTGTGAACGAGCAACCGCAGGTCAAAAATCAAACTTCCATACAATTTCTTATCAACCGCAACATGGTATTTTTCATGGTATCTGTTGTGTCCACAGAGCGCCACTAGGGGGCTAGTGACTTTAGTCCCAAGCTTGGTCCCTGAACACAATAGGGGCCAAGGATCCTAATAAACACCAATAGGACGCCAATGGGAAATTCAAACCCTTCAGTAGGAAAGTGGGGTGTGATTAAGCATTGTTGTGGGTCTGTATACATGTTGGCTGTTTTGCCACGTGCTTTGTCTTGTGTTAGTGTATAATAAACTTGAGCTGTTCACTGTGCTGGATCACTGATTCTACATGCAAGAACCCAATATTTAGCAGTATCAGTTCACTCATTCAGCTCTACATCAGCAACTACTGAGTAGTCAAGTAAAGGGGAGCCACCATGAGGTAGTGGTTAAAGGATCAGGCTAGGCTGTGGGACAACTGGATTCAAACCCCCACTGTACCATGGGTGACCTCGGGCCCATCACTGACTTTCCGCATAGCCTGCCTCACGGAGCTGATGTGAGGACAAGTTGGAGGAGGGGAGAACATTGCTACAAACTGCTTGCATCCCCACTGGAGAGAAAAAGTGGAATACACATTTTTTTAAAAAAAGAATGGGACTTCTTGTGGCTGATTTTGGCATGGTTGGTGCTGACCATGGGAGGCTTCATGGGGGCATGGTTGGTGCTGACCAAGGGAAGGTGACCTCCACACCCCCTTTCAACCTGGAAGCGGTAGGGCATGAAAACTTAAAAATGTCTTCATGCTGCCCCAAAGTTTTTTGGTTTCAGGACTGTAGCCGTGTTGGTCTGCAGCAGAAGAGCAAGATTCAAGCCCAGTAGCTCCTTAAAGACCAATGAGATATCCAGGGTATCAGCTTTCGAGAGTCAAAGTTCCAGTGCAAGGTTATACCCTGGAAATCTTGTTTTTCTTAATTATATAATTTCCTATTAATTCAAGAAATGCAGGAAGAAGTAATAAAACCGACAATGATTCAATGGATGAGAGATTTAGGCAGTAATATAGATATAGATAGATGGCCCAAGTTATGGAGGTCAATTAAATTCTTAAAAGTAGTCAACTATAAAAAATATATATATGTAAGATGTTTTATCGTTGGCACTGGTCGCCGGACAAGTTGCAGAAGTGTTATAAAAGTGTATCGGATAAGTGTTGGAGCTATGGAAGTTGTACAGGTTCATATTTTCACATGTGGTGGTCATGTCAAAGGATAAAAGAGTACTGGGAGATGGTTAAAAATACGATTCAGGAAATTATGGATCTAGATCTGCCTTTAGATCCTGCAGTATTTTTACTGAATATGATACCAGACGGACTATCGAGAGAAAACCAGAGACTGTTGACTTATATGGTGACTGCAGCCCGTATTTTACGGGCAAAAGTATGGAAATTGGTGACACTTCCGAGACAGGAAGAATTAATCAGCTTGTTATTGAACTAGGTTATCTTCTGAATGCGCAAGCCAAGAAAGATACGATGGAAGTTTGATCCAAACTATATAGTTGGATAGATTAAGTGATTGGCTCATTATATATATAATCAATAATACTATTTGAGTTGTTAAGTTATGTGTTAAAATTTTTAATAAAATATTATTTTAAAAAAAGAAATCTTGTTTTTCTTTATGGTGCTACTGAACTCTCAAGGGAGGGGCTGTGGCTCAGGGGAAGAGCCTCTGCTTGACATGCAGAAGGTCCCAGGTTCAATCCCCAACATCCCCAGTTAAAAGGACCAGGCAGTATGTGATGTGGAAAACTTCATCCTGAGACCCTGGAGAGCTGTAGACAGTCTGTCCTAGATGGACCAATGGTTTGATTCAGGACAAGGCAGCTTCTTGTGTGCATTTTGGGTGTTGCGCCAAAAACAACAAAAAGTATCTCCAGCCGTGGGCACATTGCTTTCTTGCTTGTATGCATACTTTTTGTGGACTCTAGCTTCTTGTGTGGAATAGCACCATTTGATTCAAATGTTTTCCAGGAGCTACTTCTTTAACTAAAGCACCTTAGCCTCAACATAGATGTATCTCCAATACTCATTAAGGTTGCTAGCTATCCTGGAGAAAAAACACCCTGTCCCTTTAACAGAGGCTCAATGGCATATTATTTATCAGGTGATGTTATCTGCCTCTGGCACAAAAATCTCTATTAAAGGTCAGGACACTTTTCTCCAGGTCAGTTTGCCACCCATGCTCCTCACTGTAAAAATAGTGTCTACCCTTCAGTTTCCCAGCTTATCCCTAGACCCCGGCCTTTGGAGCAGTGATAATGCTACTGTGCTTCTACACAGTGCATAGCACAGTTTAAGCACTGCAAAGTAATGGGAACAATCATTTTGATGTGAGCCAGAACATTCTCACATCCTCTTGGTACTAGAAAACACTTTCCCGTCTTCAGTTAGCCACACTACAACCTGGTAAAGGCAAAGGATTAGGATCCAAGGCCTCCTTTCTTCTAATGCAAGAAGACTCCCACTGACAGAAAAGGCTCTGCTGACACAGGAGGGGCAAATTCAACCAATTCCTTTTAAGAATATAAGAACATAAGAGAAGCCATGTTGGATCAGGCCAGTGGCCCATCCAGCCCAACACTCTGTGTCACACAGTGGCCAAAACCCAGGTGCCATCAGGAGGTCCACCAGTGGGAGCAGAACTCCAGAAGCCCTCCCACTGTTGCCCCCCAGGTGCCAAGTATACAGCACATCACTGCCCCAGACAGAGTGTTCCATATCTTGTGGCTAATAGCCACTGATGGACCTCTGCTCCATATGTTTATCCAGTTCCCTCTTGAAGTTGTCTATGCTTGTAGCTGCCACCACTTCCTGTGGCAGTGAATTCTACATGTTAATTACTCTTTGGATGAACAAGTACTTCCTCTTATCTGTTCTAAGCCTACTGCTCATTAATTTCATTAAGTGCCCATGAGTTCTTGTATTGTGAAAAAGAAAGAAAAGTACTCCTTTCTTTACCTTCTCTATCTCATGTATAATTTTGTAATAATTTTTCAGTTGCAGCCATCCATTTTACATCTATTTTAGTCCACATGGGTCTCCCAGTCCCTGACATTCCTCATAGCAAGCTGCAGTAGCACCTTCCACTGCAACTGCAGAGGATCCATCTCCCTGTATTTAAACTGATATACCTAACTTGGAATTCCAAGGCTGCAATCCTGAATGCTGTGGGGCTTGCTTCTGAGTAAGCAGCATGAGTAAAGCAGCATGTCACTTATGTGGCAGTAGGTCCCACTAAGAAATCAATGGAAATTTATTTGTAATTTGGGCTGATGTTGATTAAAGATTTTTGTTAGTTAACCAGCTGTGTGTTAATTGGCTAATCAAATAATTAATCAATTAAATTTAAACATACATGCATATTACTATGATTTCAGCATAGCAACCTTTCTGAGAAATTGAGGGAAGTGTGAGATAGCTTGTCATCTGACAAAGAAGAGGGGTCAACTGATTAACAGAAATGCCATCTTTCCCCCTGTTATAGACACCAAAACTACAGCAACCCCCAAACCAAACAAGCCTGCCTTTTACCCTCAGCCTTCTGGATTAAAATTGTCCACAGCCCGATTAACCAGCTAAAACTTTAGAATGATGGTTGATCAGACCATTTAACACCTGCAGTCTTGCACTGGAAAATCTATTTGTGACATCTGTAATCAGCCCTTTGTCCAGGTTACTTAGAGAGATGTCAATGAAGCTGAGAAATATGAAAGATTTTGCAGACAGTGAGCTTCTAATGTTGTGCAGAAGTTTAAGGTGACATTGAACACCAGCATACATTATTGGGGTCAGGATCAGCATGCACCTCACAGTTCTTCAGTGGGATAAAAGGATGCAATTGGAAGGCATTTCTTTCAAATCCATGGTTGTACCAAGGGTTAGAAAGAAATTTTCGTAATTGTGTCCTTTAGTCCCACCGGAGACAATGGAGGCACACAGTTATCCTGCCCTAAATACATGTTGGCGTGACCAAAAGGTAACTGCTGGGAAATAACAGCAAAGGATGAATATTGCCATCCTGGCCTCCTTGTGAACCTCCCTGAGGCAGCTGGCTGGCTACCAGCAGACAGAATGCTCAGCTGGATAGATCATCAGGATGACCCAGTGTGTCAATTCCTATGATCTTATACTGTGTTCACCTCTGTGAAGTTATACAACTACTGCTGAGCGAGCAACCACTGAAGTTAAACCATCAGAAGAGAAGAAGTGCAGAGCAAGGCCTGAATTGTACATGAAGGCGCATGAGGTGGCAGAGACCTGACATGGTAGATTGGTCTGTGCCACTTCAGACTGCAGGTGACAGATTCCAGCTCTAAATCTTCCTCCATGTAAAAAACAAACAAAAAAACCCCTCACAGCAAATGGAAAACCAGGATAGCCAGGAGAAACGTTATACTCCCTTCTCTGGGCTCATTTTCTTGCACATGTGACCAGGCCTAACTCTAGTGCAATGTGCAATTAGATGACAATTTCTTGCAGGCTGAAATGCTACCTGATTCCCAGAGCAAAAGGAAATTTTAGAACAGGGATGGCCTAGTTGTTATATAGAAAGATAGCTTCCATATGAGGACTGAGGAGTGATGGTCCTGTAATGCCTTTTTTTTTAGTAGTATACATGTTGGGATACAGACAGGTATCAGCGCAGATGCTGTTAGTTTTTAAAGTAGCATCAGTTTCTCCCCAAGTAAAACACATTCCTTATTCAAACATCAGCAATGCCCCCCCTCAGAATTGTGTGTCCTCCAGTGAACACATTCCAAGTCTACTAAATGGTTTCTCACCAACTTCTTCCCAGACAGGAATGGCCATTAGACTGTAGCCACCAGACAACAAAGGGTCAAGGAATCATCTTTTTCTATTAGCAATACAAAAGCCTAAAGATCATTATTTCTTCACTTAGCCCAGCAGAGTTCCTATTATACTCCGGGGTAAATGCTGGAGAAAAGCTGGACAAATGTGAGACCCTGACTTAAATTTAATTTTTTTGCCACTGAATTACACTGTGGAATGGACCACACATTTTATGTGTCTATTTTGTGTGCCATTGGTGTTGGAAATCTTGCCCCTACAAGGAAAACTGTTGTAACCCAAACTGTTGTTACCCATTGATATTTACATAGCAAAGAAATATGAAATCTGTTTGAATCTAACTTCTGTAGAATGGGCTATTTCTTTCTTTCTTTCTTGGAAATAAGAATTTTACATTCTGATTCATGCTGGGGCAGTGTTAGACAAAATGTCACACTGGTTGGAAAAAATCTCCCTTCAGGTAGGATTTTTTTCTTTTGTGGGTAGAGAATTCCATCATGTAATCCTCTTGCAATCTGAAGTGGTATGGCTCAGCCATTAGTTCAACACTTCAGTGAGAACTAGGCCATTGAACTGAGAAGGCAGATTTATAAACATGGAAACATGCAGGAATTTTAGCATTTACCTCCCCCCCACAATCTCCCTGGATCTAAACTGCAGTCAGTCATTCAAGGTAGGGGAACACCATTTCTCTCTCTCTCTCTCTCTCTCAGGCATCCTTACTTTCAAACTACTTTCCAAACTCTGGTTGCTATAGCAACTTAAGAAAGCTTTCTAGAAAGAAAAACAATATTCCACTCTTGAGAACCTCGCCCAACTTACTTCATCAAAGCGTAGCAGCTGTTTATTTTGTGTTTGGATTTTTGAAAGGAGGAGGTGCTTGCATGTTGCTCAATCCATGGTTTTCTTTTTCCCTTGGAAAAAAGTGAAGCCAGCAAAATAGCACTGCACCCTACTGAATCATTTCTGGCTCCCGGATCCTCCTCTTTCACGCATGCCTACTGTATTGCTTTCATTAACAGCATTTTCACACATGACACCCAAAAGGGCATCTGAGTGTCTCATGCAATATTTGTATCTCATGTGACTGTTGTTAAGGAAATGAAATGGAATATTTTTTATAGTTTCATATTCTTACAGACTGCTTTAAGTGCAAACCAGTTTCATCCTTATATATGAACGTGTATTGAATTTACTGTCTTTCTTTTTTTTAATCCACATTAGCAATATTGCTGTCTTGCACAGCTAAGTCAAGAAACAGAGATGACAGACAGAAAGGTGAGAAAAGGAAAAGGCATGGGAAAGAGGGAAAGGGAATCACAGATGCTGACACAGAGAGGTCTGTAGCACTTTTAAATCATGCATACAACACTGTTCATTGAAGGACATCAGCTTGAGAAGCATTCAACCCCGTTGTGCTACTCTCATTGGCTCCCCAAATCCTTCACACACATGCTGTTTATATGTAGATGGATGGAAAGACTTGCTGAATATCATTACTGAAACTATGCACCAGTTAAGAACGTAGGTGGTGTGAGGAAAGAAAGTGTGGGAAAGAAAGAGAAAGGCTTACCTATCGTTGACACTACTGTGCCCACAAAATAGAAAGCCCCTGTGAAGTCCCATCTTGGTCGGAGGGCATCTGCCCTGATGCCTGCTGCCATGGCTGCTTCATAACTTCGTAAGAAGGCCCTTAGCTCAGGGAGGCTAATGTTGAAGATTTGGCTGAAGTTCTGAAGGGTCCAGTTCCAACGATGCTGAGCTTCTGCTTCAGATGGGCTCTCAATGGCTGAGAAGATAGTGGCTCCGGCGGTCAGGTATGCCACAATGAGCACTGCTAAGAGGACGAACCTGCCGTTGTCCTCATTGAAATGCGACACGCAGCAGCAGCCCTTTGGTCTCCTGATAGACATCATCCAAATTTCAGCACCACAGAGGTGACGGACAGCAACCAACACCTCATTGGAGACACTGGCATGGAGCTACCGTCTAGTTAAAGAGTCCAAGAGGAAAACTTGCTTCCAAGTTCACCGGAAAGATTTCTTCTCTGAGTCATTGATCTTGACTTGTCATGCTTAATGTCAGTGCAGAATTCCACTAACCTGTATCCCATAGGGGTCTCCCACATCAGCCTAGGGACAGAGACTTCCTTAAATCCACATTGGGAGTTCCTTGATCCTCCCAGCCCATTAGTGAGGTCTGGAGTGCAGTGGTCATTTGCTTGTAAAACATGACTTTACTCTCCAGTCCCAGATTGCTCTGCAGGGCCATATTTCTTGTATTCCAGCCTTTATCCAAATGAAAAGCATGTGAACCTTGCTTCTTTTGCCACCTACTACCTAGCAGAAAATGTGTTCAATCAATTATTTCTGTAGTGCTGGGGTATGGCAGGCAAGGCCACCAGAGTCTGCTGTGCTTTTCTCCCAAAATATTTCCAGTTAATTCAGTCATCTCTGTGTAAATAGCTCCCGGTCATTCCCCCTTCCCTTTTAGTTGAATATGGTTGGAAAAAAACCTCCTTCAGTTAAGCATAGAAAAAGTACATTTTCCCCTCCACTGGGTTGACTAGATTCTTTATTCAAGTTGCCTTCTTATGCACCAGATCTTCCTGGAAAGATACTTGAAGTAAGGGTAGGAGAATAGGTGCCAGTTGCCTTCAAGACAATCTTTTGAGGCTGTAGGAGTGCAGCTGTGTTGAACTGTTATTGAGAAACAGCCAACCAATAGTTACGTTGCACCAGTTCATCCAACCAGCCCCTGTGTTTCTCATTTGCTTTGGTTCTGCAGCCATTTCCTTGACTTGGGAAAACCTAGATCAATGGAATATCAACAGAACTTCATTCAGGTTTTAGTAAATGCCTTACACATCTACATAGATCTGTACACACAATGTGGACTTTTGCTCTAGGTTTGGCATACACGACAGAACATCCCTGAGTGTCTGTACTGACTTTCTTCTTACTAGCTTACAAATATCACCCCAGCATGAACCATGTGGTGGCGGTGGGGGGGTTGCAAGCAGAGAAGAATAAATACTCTTCTAAAACAAAACCAAATGATGAACTGGCTGTGGACTTTTACATGGAGAAGATTTAAAGCAGAAAACAGACTAGAACAAATCAGAAGGTCATCCAGTCCAACCCCTTCCCTAAACCAGCACAGAATCCCTCCAGACTACACAAATCAGATTATGCCAAAAGCAAAGAAAGGGAGTGAACAAAATGTACTTTACCACTGAGTACTCCCACCCATCCACCCACCCACCCAGAACCATTCTTTTAGTTCAGTCACAGCTCTCCCTTCAGAATCTCTTTGCGCCTCCACTCCAAAAGCACTGCTCTGGCAATTCACTGCCCCCTTTCCGATCCTCTAAATCCCAGCCTCTGACAAAAGACTTTCCTTTAATCTAACCATGAGTAAACACACACCATGTTCTTTTTCAAAGTACATCTGACCCCCGGAAGGTGCAGGTTAACTCTCAGACGTTACTGAAGCAGCTTCCCGTCAGGAGTCCCTTTGGAGTGAGTTGGCTGCTGGTGGCGGCGGCGGCGGCGGCGGCGATAGCAAGCGAAGGAAGTGCGGCTGTTCAGCACCACGGATAGCGCACTGCAGCTCCGCGTGCGCCCGCGACTCCTGTCTGTCCCCCGCCTGTAGTTGCGCTGAGGGGGCTGCGGGGCTGTTCCGGCTCCAGCGCTGGGAGAGGATCAGTGGTCGCTTCCTCCTTCTCATTTATTTCGCGGCAGATCTGTTGACTGAAAAGCACGCCGAGCACCCAATCCGAAGCAAAGGGGAAAATGGTGGTTGTGCCCGCCCTGCCCAATAACCGGGAGGGTGTCCCCCCCCCCACCCCCTTGCTGTTTGTGCTAGAGAGGCGTCTTCCGATGCTATTGCTGCCCGGGGTTTTCCGGGGAGGCGGCCGAGAGGAGAATGATGATCCGCGGCAGAATTATTCCCAGAAGCAGTAGTGAGAAGACCAGCCGCAAAACACTTCGTGCTGGAAAGGGACTCGTGTGTTCAATCCTGCAAAACGGGAATAAGAAGCATCACTTTCCCTGCGTATAAAGTCCAGGACAGTTTTAAATCGTCTGGCTGATTTGGAGTGCCGCTGGGTTTTACCTCATCGATAGCGATGTGTCTCACAGGCATATTTTGATAGATGAGTTTGCTTGCAGATGTATAGATTTACTGGGGGGGGGGGGGGGATGTATCAACTATAAAAGCCAATGTGTCTCATTTTCTCCGAGAAATAAAAAGACCCACTTCATCACCCGCACCCCCCTTCAACCCACTTTCCTGCCAGGGCTGCAGACAGACAGTAGTTATTTTTGGTAAGCTGGAAAAGGCATCATTTGGCTGCAGCGAATGCACCGACTACTCTGGTAAACAAGTTTTTCAGGACTCTATAGTTTAAAAACATGTAAAACACATTTAACAAAAGGCAATAGTGGAACAAAAGAAACATGTGTATCTGCCAAGGGTGATGTTGCCTTTTCACCATACTCCTTCCATCTCTCTTAAAAAATATTGCACCTCAGTCACAAGATGCTTGACTATTTTTAAGTTGCTTTCTCAGGGAAATGTCTAAATGGCCAAAGGAGCGTGAGGCTGGTTGATCTACGTAGTCTCAGTGCATGTGCAAAGTCTTAATTGATTCCAAACAAGCTAGTTTTAATCATCAGCCTGATCTACAAAACAATGCCTTTCCTAATGCATGCATGTACATTGTTGCAAATGGTGTCTTGCGTCTTTGCTGTTACTGGATCTTGTGTGCAACATTGTGAGATGGGCAGTATGAAAGTAAACTGATATGCAAAGTGACATGAGATGTTGTGGTGTTCATAACAGTAACCTCCACAAAATAAAATAAAGTTTTCAGACTTTTTTCCCCAGAGTGTTGGCAGCCTGGAACTATCCTTGGGCAAGCCATAGCTCTGTACCAGCTGTTCCCTCAAGGACAGCTTGGGAAAGAGCTCTCTCAGCCCCACCTACCTCACAGGGTGTCTGTTGTGGGGAGGGGAAGGGAAAAGGAGTTTGTAAACTGCTCTGAGACTCCTTGGGGAGTGGAGGGTGGGATATAAATCCAATCTCTTCTTCTTCTTCTTCTTCTTCTATCCATTCAGTGGAGACCTAGCCCCTTCCCCCTAAGATGTGGCAACCATGTATCTGGATCCCTTGCTTGAATAAATGCAGAGGTGAGAGTGAAGTTGAAGGGAAAAGAAGCAGGAAAGGGAAGGGTTAAGTGCTTCCTTGCTGACTCACCACTTCTCCTCTTCAAGCCATGCCTTCCCCCTGCCAATTTGCAGCTGTTTGGAAGAGGACTGATGTCTCAAGAAGGTGGAGAGTAGGGCAGTACAATTCGTAAAATCAGAAGCTCCTTGAAAGGTGCTTGTGTGCTTGAAAAGCTGTACAGTAGGAGGAAGTGTGTCTTGTGTGGCTTCTCTTGCCATTGTATTTCAGTGATGGGAGAACCTGGAGCGGTCCAGTTTCTTCTTCTCTGCAAAACTGTTATAGAGATCGTCTAGTGGTAAGTCAGGTCTTAGAATGTGAGGAGATTCTATGGCAAAGCACAGAAATGATGTCAAGGAGGCAAGAGATCTCACCCCTATTTTCTCCATCACTGAGTCAAGTTTTGAAGCCTTCTCCCAGTCTAAAGGGCATTCCCTCCAAATGAAATAACTCTTCTGTGGGAGGAAAAACCACTTAAGTTGGAGGAAGGCTCCTTAGGCTAGAGGAAGGCTCCTTGGAGGATGGTTGGGTCACCCCTCTATCCCCAAGTTCCTTTTTGCACTAATACTATTAAAACTGCTCTGCAGAAGAGTTTGGGTGGGGGAGGAAAATAAAAGTCACAGCTTGAAAGAATAAGACAGGAAGCAGGCTGAACTTTCATGGACTTACTTGGCAAAGGAGACCTTCCTGTGTTTAAAGAGAAAAGTGGAATGAAAGCTAGGCTTGGATAAAGGAAATGGCAAGGTATGCTGGATAACTCTCCCTCTCCAGAAAAGAGAGCCTTGGAGAGAACACACAACTCACATGATCCTTTAATCCCCACAGCTGATTTTTGGTATATTGAGATAGAAGAAGGGGGACTGCTCCATATCAGAAACTTTGCTCTGCAGGCCTTGAAAAGTCCATTGATCTAGATGAGTACATTGCCTTGCCAATTGCTGGCACCAGACATGTCTTGAAAGAACAACCGAGAACAACTCTGGAATAGGTGCACTTGACTTTGCTGAGCACAATATAAAGAAATAATTGCTGCACAGTACAGCCTTGGAGGATCCTCATGTCTACAGAGGGGTTGAAATCAAAGGAATGCAGTTTGAAGGACCTGATTGACATGTGATACCTGAGCTAGGTAGGGGTGGGAAAGTATAGCTGGCAATGAGAAAAAAGGAGACAGGGCAAACAGTTCCTAACAGAGAAGCTGTGGGTAGAGTTAGACCCTTCTAAGACCTGTTGACTTTGTTCACTCTGCTTAGTACTGTGCTGTAAGTCTTCTCTTTTTCAGTCTTTTGTCCAGCTCTAAGCAGTAGTATGCACAGCATATTTTCATTCTAGTCAGAGCTGGCTCGTGCTGCTGTAACCCTTTGCAAAACAATACCGAATTAATGTTTCAGTTTTGTCACTTTCCATGTTTGTACATGATCAAGGAAACAAACAAAAATCAAAACCCCGCATGCACCACATAGCACAGGGATGTTGAAATGTGATTGTAAATCGATGTCCCTGTGCGGCTGTGAAAAACTGATGCAGGCACCTCTAAAACTACCTTTCTGTTTTGCACATGAGCACACCAACAATGAGAAGAGGGGGTGATAGACATTTCAAGTGGCATGTATAAATTTGAAGGTTGTTAAGCAACATGGGGAAAAAACAGTCAGTCCCATCAAGGTGTTGGAAATTCTAGGAGATGCTAGCCAAGGCCCTTGACTACTAGCTGGGGTCATTTGGGGACCAGTTTGGGGATCTGCTGTGACATGTGAACTCTACCCACCTTCTACTACTTTTCAGGGTATTTTATCTGTTTGTGTGCTTAATTGTTTCTAGGTGAAAGTAGACCCCAGTTACCCAGGGGTTCTTCCCTTTTAGTTTACTTCAAATGCAGGAAAGTCTATGGGCTGGAGAGGTAACAGATAGCTTATCTCAGGGAAAATGATGGTATAAAAAAAGTTTGGGGAATGAGTAATTAAATGTTTTGCTGGTTACTTCTGTTTTGCTAAATGAGGTGTACAGCCCAAGATAATGTAGAATTAACAGGGTCGTATTTTTTGCTAATCATGCGGCGCTCAGTTCTTCTTGCTTCTTTAATCAGTCATCTTATTATTTAAACATGTTTTAACTGGAGATCAAATATGAGCACAACAGAAGCTCAGTTTCCTGTGTGTGCTGCATTGGCCTTTTTTTAAAAAAAGGAGGTCTGGGTTGGTGAAAGCAATTATTTTTCTAATAGAATAATTAATAGTGTTAGCTTGGTTCTTTGGAGAAACATGGATGCAAAAGAAAAAAGATGCACTCATCCAATATTTAGCTAAGCCGTCTGTCTGAAAGTGGGTCCTATTACAGAACAGTGCATGTGTCTAAAAATAGAATTAGGTTTTTTTTAAAAAAAATTGTATATTAACACTTCACTGACAGAGAGACTTTCATTAGACCTGTTGTTATATTGGGTTGGATTCCACAGTCCTTCAATGAAGGTTCTGATTGTTGCTGATTTTCCTGTTTTCCACTTCCTCCCCAGCAGTGTTTCTGACCCTGGGAAAGTTTTATTCCCAGAGCTGCAGGACCAGCCACATAGGCTGGGAGGCTGCAGTGGGGAGAGGGAAGGGGGTGAAATCACTCCGTCCTGCCTGTTCTGTGAATGGAGCTGCACTGCCAAAAGGGGAGGAATCTCCCTCCCCACTACAAGGTTGTTACTCCATGATGGCCCTGTGATCCCCAAGAATAAAGTTTCCTGGGGTTGGAAAGAACTGCTGCAGGGAGATGGAGAAGATGAGACTATTTGTAGTCCTGGCATGATCTTAACTGTGAATCCAGCCCACTGTTGTGATAGACATGCACAAGAACAGAGTGTTTTCGAACATACTAAGAGACTGCTTCTTCTTGTGGTGGCACTTGTGGAAGACTATTGTATATTCAAGAAATTAGTGGTAAACCGCAGTTCCTCCATAAGTACCCGATACCCTGCGGGCTAGACCTGAAGAGGTTACAGGCACTTGAGATGTTCCCTCTTTAAAAACATACTTGTCTTTCTTAATGTTCATTTCTCTCATGCAATTGTGCTTTTTGGAGTGGGTTGTTTTATATTTATTCATTTATTTAGTTATATTTACATTTATATCCCACCCTTCCCGCCGTTTGGCAGGCTCAGGACGGCTAACAACATAATAAATATACATTAAAACACAAGATAAAACTATTAAACGATATAAAAACATCCTGTAAACAAGATCCTATAAAAACATACTTTTCATGTTAAGCTGTCGCACCTGATATTGAAAAGTAGAGAATATCTGTATTAATGGACACTTACTGCCCCACACCGCTTATAAATTGTCCTTGGGATGCATTACTCTTCTCCAAGGTCAGTTAAGGGAAAAACATGCACACATGCGAAAATCATGTAATCCTAAGTAAGAAGAGAAGAAGAAGAGATTGGATTCATACACCACCCTTCCCTCAGAGTGGCTTACAAACTCCTTTCCCTTCCCCTCCCCACAACAGACACCCTGTGAGGTAGGCAGGGCTGAGAGAGCTCTTTCCAGAACTGTCCTTAAGAGAACAGCTCTGACAGAACTATGGCTTGCCCAAGGTCATCCAGCAGCTGCAAGTGGAGGAATGGGGAGTCAAACCCTGTTCTCCCAGATTAGAGTCCATGCACTTAACCACTACATGAAACTGGCTCTCATATATAGTATATAAGTCCCTGGTAATCACCCTATTACTGTACCTCACCTCAAGTTGAACAGTGGGGCAGCCCTGGGCACATTTGTGGGAGTTTGCCTGCTGTTGTTCCTGGGGTTCTCAAACCAGCACAAGGGGCGTAAGGATATCTTCTCTGTTTTTTTTAATGACTGGTTGGTTTCTTTTCTGTACATTATCAGTGAGATTTCAATAAATCTTTCTGTTTTCCTTCACCACGTGTGTTAATTGCTTCTGAATCCCTCAGTGGAAAAGAACCTTTTGCCTCTTAGCAATATACTTTCCCCACAACTCCTGTCTCAAGATGCCCTCTGAGGAACCCAGGCACAGGGCACCAATGGTGTCTGCAGGATTTCCTTATCAGCAGTGCCCCAGTGAACCCTCAAATTGCATTCTGTGGTCTTCTTAGCTGGCTAAGAGCGGGAATTGCACAGCACAGCAAGGTATTATTTTTCAGATATTTTCCAGTTTTTTCCCTCCCTAATCAGCAGCTCTTGCTGATACAGAAGGACTGAAATAACTTTGGTAAGCTGCACATGTGCTCTTCTGGAGCATCCCTGTGACTGGGAAGGTTAATGAAGCACACTTTCATTTGGGCAAGCATGGGCATGTAGCAGCGAGGCATTTTTGACACACAAGTGTGGAACTACCTTCCTATGCAAGGCATCCAAGTCAGAAACTGAACATCTTTCAGAAATATTGTAAGGCCATCCACAACACTAGCCCCAAGTGTGCTGTGTCATGGATAACATGCAATTCTAGCCTAAGATCTTTCCGTTTGGGCTGGGTAACAGAGTTTTAGTAATGCACCTAAACCAAAATTGTTAAGAAAACTCAGTGTGTGGCATTCTCACACATGCTGTGATTACAATAGTTTCCTACGGATTAATCAACCAACTAAAAACTACATCCCCCAACTTTAAATGATTGTTTATAGGAAACAGCTCTGGGATCTTAGGATACCAAGGAGCTAGATATTGTGCTAGACAGAAAGAGGAACATATGGTTTCTCACTCATGGGTTACAACTAGAATTGTCAATAACCTGGAGAAAAATGCCCCTTTCCCTTAATGGGATGTTATTTACATGTGTGCCATGAAGAGCTTCTGTTGCCCATTTGCACATCTGAAGCTACTATTAAAAAGAGACTTGTTGGCACCCCTGTTCTTTGCCATCAGGTTGCAGCCAACTTATTGTGGACTCACAGAGTTTTCTGGGCAAAAGATGTTCAGAAGTAGCTTGCCATTGCTTGCCTCCACTTAGCAACCCTGGACTTCTTGGTGGTCTCCCATCCAACTACTGACCAGGGCAAACCCAGCTTAGCTTCCAAGATCTCAAGGGATCAGGCTATCCTGGACTATCCAGATCAGGGTACAATAGTAGTTACAACTACTGTATACAGATCAACTACTAACTCATCTCTCCCCCCCCATTCACAAACCTCCTTTTGTAGTATAGTAGTGAAGAAGCTAGGCTATGAGTTGGGAACTCCCAAAAGTTCAAATCTTAGCAACAAGCTTCGTAGGCAGGCTTCTCTCTCTAAGCCTAATGCCTCCATCTTCAGTATACTGAGATCAGGGGTCATTTCGTAAAAAAAAGAAGAGGTGCAGGAGTGGACTGGAAAGTTCCGACACTTCAAAGAGTAATGAATCGGAGGAAGAAGAGTCTGATGCAGAAAAAGGAGCTGCAGCCCCCAAGAGATAAAACAGAAAAGAGAAGAAAGAAGAAGAAAGAAGCATTATTATTTTTAAAGTTTAAATTTATGATTGTATTCCCCTGTTTTAAATACAGCCATTTATGTACTTTTAAGCTTTAGGGTGAGAAGCTAAGATTAGTCTAAGATGCCTGGATATATTTTTTATTTTTCTTGATGACAACTGGAGCATAAATATTTTATTAGTATAGAATCTGATCTCTCTATATCCTAGGGTTAGATTAGACAATTTTAGTGTGAGACTTCTGATTAGATCCAATAAGCCAGGCCTCAGTGTAAAAGCAAAGTCCTTTTATTTTCTTAATGGTCTTTCAGGGAACATGTCCATTGACAGTGATACCAGATCAATAGGACTCAAAGCAATTATACAGTTTTCAAATAGCAGATAAATGACAGGAACCAATCAATGTAATAGGCAAAAAGCGGGAAAAGCCCCAGCAGTTACGTTCCCAGAGAAAAGGCGCGCAAGCTAGAAACCACTCCCCCCGCGAGAACTCCTACTTCACATTCCCACACAGTCAGGCACCTGGAGGAACCCATCACAGAAACATCCCAAGGTTAACTTCACAGCAAAACAGATTAGCAGAGCTGGCGAGACGCAGAAGGAGGAGAGGGGTGTGTGTGGGTAAGAGCACTCTGACGTGGGAGGAAACAGGGTACCATACTTCCGCCGGGAGTAAACAGTAAGCATGAAGGAGCTGGGGGGAAAAAATTACAGGGAACCTGACATTTAGTTAGTATTTTGTTGTAGTGGTGTAGAAAATAAATTTAAAAAACATTAAAAAAGAGGTGCAGGAGCTCATTAGCATAACTCATAAGCATAACTTATTTGCATATGCCATACATCCTTGACATCACCGGAAGTGTGTCAGAAGGCAACACCCACCGCTCAGGCTCCACCCCAAAAATCTCCAGGTATTTCCCAACTCGGAGCTGGCGAGCCAGCTTTACACTTTGACCAAAGTCACATGAGGTTTCCTTTGCTCTTGCAGGGAAGCTACCTTACAACAAGCATGAAAATACAGATCAAGTTAGTATGCTTTTGCTTTTTTCCACAGTGCATCATCATATGAGCGCACTCCTGGGCTTGTTACTCCTGGAACGGTGTTCCTGCACATTCCTGCTTGAAATAACCCCTGTCTGAGATAATAATAATGACCTGGCTTGCAGTGCTGGTGTAGCAGCACTTGCAGATCAGTTAATGTGCATGAAGTGCTTCGACCACTATAAAGCATGACATAGATACTATTATTGTGGAGAGGGACTGTAGCTCAGTGGCAGAACACATACTTTGTGGGTAAAATGTTCTAGTTCAGTCCTTAGTATGTCCAGTTAATGAAGCATCTCAGGAAGTAGGATAAGGAGCTTTGGAGAGCTTTCACCAATGGTCTCTCAACCTGCAAACCCTGTATGTTTCCTCGTCTTGTCTGAATTTGTCCTAGTTACCACCAGCAATTACTGCTTTAATAGATACTATAGAAGAAGAAGAGGAGGAGGAGGAAGAGTTGGTTTTATACCCTGCCCTTCACTACCTGAAGGAGTCTCAAAGTGGCTTACAATCACTTTTCCTTCCCCTCCCCACAACAGACACCCTGTGAGGTAGGAAAGGGCTGAGTGAGCTCTGAGAGAACTGTGACTGACTGAAGCAAGGTCACCCAGCAGGCTGCATGTGGAGAAGTGGGGAATCAAACCGGGTTCTCCCAGGTTAGAGTCCACCAGTCTTAACTACAACACCAAGCTAGATCCCTTCCTGCCTCTTCACCCTTTCTTCCCCTTGTAACTGCTCGGTGAACAGAAGACACAATATTGCACTTATGTCAGCCCACCTGCACATCACAGACTGAGTTTACTTAGAGCAAGAAAGTAGAGGGGGCGAAGAGACATTCAGTGGTATCCCCTCCAGGTTTCTAGTAATGCCTAATTAAACCATTTCTTAATAGGAAGCAGACAGTTTGGGCTTCCAGGTTTCTACTGTCATTATTCTTGCAATTATCAACAAATTTAAAAATAATTTTGCCTCTTCTTTTGTTTCAACTGCTTTCAAGCAGCCTATCGTGATTACTAGGCAATCCATGTGGCTTACACCTGTTATTTTGAAAAGTAACTCAACAATTCATAACTGTTTAAATATCATCCCTCTAATTTTCTTATAACGGAGCAACTAGCAACAGAGGTACGGGCTGAAATCCTGATGGAGAATACAGTGTCCACCCCTTTACCAGTACAATGGAGCAAATGTCACAATTTACTTAAAAATAATTTTAAGTCCTCATGATTGCCAAAGAAAATTTTAAATATGTGTCATCCTTTGTGAAGAGCTGAAACCATGATTCCATCGCCCCCTTTGCTTCTCTTGCTGTCCCCCCCACCCCCACAGTCAGTGTGGAATGCAGAAACGTGTGCAGTGTGCAGGGCAGTTATAGCTTTTAAAGCACTGGTCGTTTCTTCTTGTTCTGTTCATCTGTTTCCCTTAGACTAGAAGTTTATTTAGGTGTCTGATTGGTGGCAGCAGCTCACAGCTCAAAAGCTTCAAAGCCTAGCACAAAGGTGTCAAACTCATTTGTTACTGAGGGCTGGATCTGATATAAATGTCACTTTGTCAGGCTGGGCCATGTGTGCCATAAAATGTAATGCCAGGTACCAGAGATAAAAACTTTATAAAGGACACAGGCAAACCCCATTAACAATATTTTTTTTAACTCGAAAGACAAACGGGCTTTGAACATGAACACTCTTACAGTATTTCCGTAAAGTATCTTCCTGATGTCCACCCTCCCACTTCCACTGCCTGGGACAGTATACAGGGACATAATGCACAGCCTCTGTCATCCAGCGATAACGGTAAGGACCAGTTGCTCGAGGGCTGGATAATTTCCAGCCCATAGGCCATATGTTCTGCACCCCTGGTTAGCTACACAACCAACAGAGAGGATTGCTGCTCCTTCTCTGACTTGAGCTACGAGCCACATGGGAGTTGTCAGCTGAAGCCTGGATGACTTGTGCAGATGAAGGCTGGATGACTTGTGCAGATGACTGATTAACTGCCTCTCTCATTATCGTTCCTGCAGGGTTTATTCCATCTGCAATCTGCAAAGTTGTACAGGGATGGAGGACAGATCTAGCCATGGCTGTTGGGCACGGACACTAAATGGAACTTCCATGTGCAGAAGAAGCATGCCTCTGAGAGAACATCAGCAGGGCCAGGTGCTTGGTGTTATGCCCAGAGGAATCCAGCTGGACCCTGTTGGGAACAGAACACTGATTTAGGTAGACCTGCTGGATCAGACCCAAGGTCTCATGTTCTTATAAAGTTCAAGGGGGTTGTACAAATACTATCTTTTAAGGAAAATCAACATTGCCTCTGCCCCCCTTCCCCAATTGTAGCTTGTAGGGAGACTGCAATAATGTCTTCTCTGTTCAAGAGAAATGGCCTTAGTCCTCACTCCAGCGGAACCCTGTGCCTCGAACAGCAGTCTGGCAGGAAGAAAATAAGCAGGCATGACTGAGTGGAACAGGGATAAATTAGGAGAATTGCTTCAGTTGGTTAATTTCTGCATGTGCAAGGCACGGGAACAGGACTAGTTAAAGAAAAGTTTTTAAAGAGGAGTCTGGTGGCATTTTAAGGCTAATTTTTTTTAGTCTTCCAACAGCTTTCATGTCTTAGAACCCACTGTAGATGCATATCTCATCCATAAAAGCTTGTACTAGAAGGCACATGTTAGTCTTTAAGCTGCTACTGGACACCTCCTTGTTTCTGCTACAACACTGTTAACATGGTTGTCCATCTGGAATTTGTTTTTTTTGATGGATGGTGGCCTTAATTGTGGTACCTAAAGAATCATAGCTCTTGCTCCAGGTAAAGGCTAAAGTTGTCAACTATTTTGCTAGCCTCTGCATCTGTATATTTTAACAGAAGATTGATGTGCAGTCACAAGAGGTGATTCAATGCAGGGTTGCCAATAGGCCTGGACCAAATGCCCTGTCCCTGGAGACTTAATCTATGGAAATGGGCAGTTGAAGTGTTTCATGGCATAGAAGAAAATAACATCACCAGGTAAAGAACATCTATTAAGCCTCAATTAGAGGGACAGGACATTTCCCTCCCATGCTTGTTGGCAATTCTAATGCAATGAAAAATTTCTGTTCTTGATAGCTGCAATTCAAACGGGTGTTAAAGGCACATAAGGAAGAAGAAGAAGACCCTGCCCTTCACTTGGTGTCTCAAAGCAGCTTACAATCTCCTTCCCTTCCTCTCTCCACAACAGTCACCTTGTGAGGTCGGTGGGGCTGAAAGAGCTCTGAGGGAACTGTGACTGGCCCAAGGTCACAGAAGTGGGGGATCAAACCTGGTTCTCCAGATTAGAGTCTGCCACTCATAACTACTACACCAAACTGTCAAGAAGAGCCCTGCTGGATCAGACCAGTGGTCCATCTAGTCCAGTATTCTGTTTCACACAGTGGCCAGCCAGCTGCCCTGAAGGGGCAACAAACCAAACATAGAGGCCAAGACCTTCCTCTGATGCTGACTCCCAGGACTGCTATTCAGAGTTTTGCTGCCTCTGTACTTGGAGGCTCTCTTCAGTCACCACGGCTAGCAGCTACTGATGGACCTCCTCTGGTATTTCCTTTTGTCTGCCCTGAATCTACTGCCCATCAACTTCATTGGGTGTTCCTGTTATGGGAGAAGGAGAAAAGGCTTTGCTTCAGCCCATGCATAATTCTATAAATCTGCATCATGTCCCACCTCAGCCTTCTTCTTTCTTGACTGAAAAGTCCTAGCCTCTTCAAGCTTTTCCTCATAGTAGCAGAGCTCCAAACCCTTGTTCATCTTGGAGGCTGTATTCTGTAGTTTTTTCCAGCTCTGCAATATCCCTTTTTGAGACACAGTGATTAGAACTATGTACAGTATTCCAGATGAGGCTGCACCATAGCTCTACATAAGGGAATTACAATACTGGCCACTGTGCTTTCAATTTCTTTCCTAATAACCCCCAGCACAGAGGCTGCCTTTCTTTTACTGCTGCTGCACATTGAGTTGACATTTTCATCATATTTCTACTATAGGCCCAAGATCTATTTCGGCCTCAACCAGTTCAGGTCTCAGTTCAGAAGGAGGCAATGGCATTTTCTCTAATAATCTGGCAACCACAGAATTGATGCAGAAGGAAAAGTATATTTAAGTGTCTGGGTTTGTTTTTTAAAAAACGAAAAAAATCCAGCCTTTTCTTTACTTGCTGACAGAGTGACAGCCTTTGGAACAGTACCTTTAAAGCCCCCTATTTCAGTTGTGATGGCCCACATAAAACATGAGAGGGCATCTAGAAAACACTTTGGCCTGGTAAGAACTATCTTTAAGAAGGAATAGATAATGTTTCCCCAGAGAAGGATCTCTTCCCCCCAGCCTTCCTAGCACTGAAAATATGTTTTATGCATGAAGCAACATATGCAACGGAATTGCTGCACCATTAAGTCTATGGAAATGTATAAGACATGTGGAACTCTGTTCAATGATTTTGGTGTCATTCCAAATGAATGACAAGAGAAATGACAGTAGGAAGACACAGGGGCAATTGCCATGGGGCCTGTTCCCCTGTGAAATTATAGGAGACATACAGCATTTTTGTAATGGAGATATATTGGGCACAAGGCAGCAGACAGGCCCCCAGAGAGGCAAAACAAGCCTTCAAGGGAGCCTCGGTTTCTCAAAAGCAAACCCCTTCCCCTTGCCGCTCTCATAGATCGCTTCTTGTCAAACAGATTTCTTTCTTTCCTTTTCTGCCTGGAACCTAAACTGTTTCTTTCCACACCAGCAGCCAGTGTGTGTGTTCTATTAGCTAAGAGCCACCAGCCATCACAGCTCACTGAAGTCACCTTCTAGCTACCCAAGTCCTATAAAGAAATCTTCCCCTCTGTTAGCCATACAAGAGCAAAGGGAAAAGGCCATCTCTTTCCTTGGCACAGCTGCAATAATATGCAACCACATGGCTGCACCATTTAATATGTGAAAATGTAGAATGGCATCGATCAAGTTGGCAGCTTCCAAATGAATTGTATCTATAAGCTGTACAATGGGAACGTGGGGTGTGATTCAGCCCAAATTAAGTCCATTTAAATCCTATTAATTTCTATATGAGAGGGTAAAGCACAGCAAGTCATGTGCGGTGCTGAAATTGCCTGCTGCAGTTGTGTGCCTTGTAGCACTTATAAGACTTTTAATTAGCAGAATCTTATTTGACAAACAGTCAAACCAACACTGGTGGAACTGTTAAGGCCAATTACTTCAGAGGTCTCATAAAGGGATATGAGGGCAATGTGGATTCCCAAGAGTTATGTTCTTGCTCTCTTTTGGAAATCGAGGGGTTTATGAAATACAAACTTAATTTTTGTGGCTGTGAAGTGGGAAGGACCTCATCCTTCAAAGTAAAATGACTCCTTCTGCACGTCAAATGCAGGGCACATTTTTTAAATTAAAGGACCTTGCATAGTAAAGAAAGTGGGACTTTGACTGGAACGAAAGAGATGGAGAGTGTTGTAAGTCAGTCTGTGCTCAGTGACAGCGCAGATTCCGCAGATGAAGAGTTACCAGCAGTTGGCCCTCAGCCAGCAATTCAGCAACTGGCTGCAGCTGGTTCTGAGCCAGGAGGAGAGCAACAAGAGATCAGGTTACTGGCTGAGCAGAAGTCACAGCCTACAGCTGAAATTGAGCCAGTGCCTTGTAGCTCTGAAGCAGTAAACAAGTCTGCAGAAACTACTCCTAGCCCACCTAGCTCACCCACACCCCTGCAGTGCTGATGAGCTGAGTTGCAGGAAAGGAGGAGGAGTGTGAGACTCATGGCCTGTTGTCAACTGTCAACTGATGAGATTATTGAGTAGTTTCAGGATGGCTGCCAAGGAATTGGCTGGGAGAGTAGCTTGTTAAGACTTGGCTATAAAATCAGCTGGGAGAAACAGCAGTTTTGTGAATGCAACAAGTACACGTGGCTACTGAACCGCAGATCTTGCTGTTACTGGACTGCTGGAACCTTTAACTGGACCTGACTATCAGCTTTTCTGGAACCCCTGGACTGGACTTGCTGCCTGAATCCCTTGACTGGACTTGGCATACCTGCTCTCTGGAACCCCTGACTTTTGGACTGGACCCTGGTTCTTCTCTGCAACCTTGCCCATGACCCCAGCCCCTGCCTCCTGGGAGGGCTCCATCAGTACCGAGAGTTAGATTGGAGTCCAGTAGCACCTTACAGATCAACAAGTTTTTTGGGGTACAAGCTTTCAAGAGTCAAAGCTGCCTTCGCCATATACAAGGAGATGCAGTCTTATGTAGTTTAGGCAGAGTTTTTGCATTACCCAAAGAAAAACTGTATTTAGAAACTAAAAACATGCATGAGAAGATAACTGTGGCTTGAACTACCCATGTTTCAACTGGTGCCTTTAGCTGTCCCTTTAACATCAGTTTGATTTGCAGCAATCATCCACTGACATCAGCTTCAACTGCCCATTTCTGTGCATCAGATCATTTTGAAAGGGACAGGACTTTTTCCCCTAGCGAAAATGGATTGATTAAATTAAAACATAAATGCCAGATGATGCATATGAATGTCTGAACATACAAATGTCTCAATAGGCTCCATTATGAGAGTGGTGGTACTGGGTAATATGGAAGTTCTCTCTATCCTGTTAAACTGTGTCAGAGCTGTCACATCTGCAAGGCACTCGGTTAATGCTACAGTCATCAAATGATGTGCCATGTGTGGGGGAACTCAAATGAGTCAATAAAGCAGAAGATCCAACACAGTTTTTCTTGAATTAAACCTAACCTAACAACATTAGGACCTAATGACACCATCTAAGGCTCATTCACTTGCTCATCTTCCAGCATTGTATATACCATCAAATGCCAACAATGCCCTTTGGTTCTCTGCACAGGACTAACAGGTCAAACCCTAATGGACACAAATTATTTATTTATTTAATTATTATTTCATACTTTCACCCCACCCTCCCCGCAAGCGGGCTCACATCTTTGACATCAAGAATCACAAAACTGAGAAAACTGTAGGAGAACACTTTGACCACCCAGGATACTCAGTGGGGGACCTCAAAGTAGCTGTTTTGTTGCAAAAGAATTTCAGAAACAAACTAGAATGGAAGATTGCTGAGTTACAAGTTATTACAACACTCAGGACAATGGAATCCCCAGGGTTTAACTCTGTTTCTTATCGGTTTCTAATCTAATGTCATTCAGTTCTCACATCTGTTTGTAAACTGTTTTATTATGCTGTTTGGTAATCTGCTGCTATTCTTATGGATTGCCTTAATCCCATTTTAGCTATATTTGCTACTATTCACAGGTTCTACTAATTGCTTTAATCCAACCTCAGCTCTAATTGGCCCTTCCTGACAACAATCTCCTCATCTGCTACCTATATGTACAGGCTAGTGAGTTCTGTTTCAAAGAATTGGAAGAAGTGTGTGTGCACACAAAAGCTTATACCCAGAATAAAACTTCGTTGGTCTTAAAGGTGCCACTAGACTCAAACTTTGTTCTTGAGTTTAACTAACAGGCTTTGAGACTGGACAAGTTTTAATAAAGACAAGCACAAGGTGGAGAAGAACTTTTCCCATGCTCCAGTTTTGGGAACGCCTTCCCCAGGGAAATTGGCTTGGCACCATCACTGGGAGGGGCAGATGAGGTCATGTCACTGCCCCAAGAACGCTTCTTCCATGTTGCCCCTTCTGGGGGCAAGGAGGGCTGCAGAAGCGGAGGTGCTGTAGCCGACCCTGAAGCTCAGCAAAGCAGCCATGGCAGAGGTATGGGGGATGCCCACCTTCACTGCAGCCCAGCCAGGTGGCACAGGTGCAAGAGGTATGACCAACCTGACGTTCCAAGCCATTCTTTGGGTGCAGATTCAGCCCAGACTCCCATTCAATCTGTCTTGTTCATCCAAGCTGTCAATAGTAATTAACTTCTATCATGTGTCTGTATTTGTAGCACAGCTGAGTTTGTCCTGTTGAGTTGGCTCTTCAGATTTAGAAGAAGAAGAAGAAGAGATTGGATTTATATCCCGCCCTTCACTCACTTAAGAGTCTCAGAGCGGCTTACAAACTCCTTTCCCTTCCCCTCCCCACAACAGACACCCTGTGAGGTAGGTGGGGCTGAGAGAACTCTTTCCCAAGCTGTCCTTGAGGGAACAGCTGGTACAGAGCTATGGCTTGCCCAAGGTCATCCAGCCAGGTGCAAGTGGAGGAGTGGGGAATCAAACCCGGTTCTCCCAGATTAGAGTCCGCACACTTAACCACTACACCAAACTGGCTCTTTATTGTTCTTTTGTCTTTTGTTGTAGTGAATTTTAATTAACAGTTGTAAATGGTCTTTTATTTTGTTTTAAAAAATGGAAAGGCAGAAGATATATAATGTACTATAATTCAGCCAACATTTATCTAAATTCATCCCAAGGTGCTCTGAACCCGCACTTCTTTCTTTCCATTTCATCTGATTAAAGCTCTTTTGATAAAGCATCTTGAGTAGTCATCTACCCTCCCTGATAAATATCATTTTTAAGCTTATATGCACAAACAATTAAAAAAAAGAAAAATCTAGCAATGGCGAGGGTAATATTAGGAGAACAGCATTCCCTTCACAGGGCATGCTAAAATTAGTCTGAAAAACATTTGCAGACCTTACATACGAGAAGCCAATGTTGGATCAGGCCAATGGCCCATCCAGCCCAACACTCTGTTACACAATGGCCAAAAATACCAGATGCCATCAGGAGGTCCAGCAGTGGGGGCAGGACACCAGAAGCCCTCCCACTGTTGTCCCTCCTCCTCAAGCACCAAAAATACAGAGCATCATTTGCCCCGGAGTTCCTACCTTGTGGCTAATAGCCACTGATGGACCTCTGCTCCATATGTTTATCTAATTCCCTCTTGAAGTTGTCCATGCTTGTAGCCGCCGCCACCTCCTGTGGCAGTGAATTCCATGTGTTAATCACTCTTTGGGTAAAGAAGTACTTCCACTTCTCTGTTCTAACCCGACTGCTCAGCAATTTCATGGGAGTGCCCACAAGTTCTTCTATTGTGAGAAAGGGAGAAAAGTACTTTTTCTCTACCTACTCTATCCCATGCATAATTTTATAAACCTCGATCATGTCACCCCTCAGCCATCGTTTCTCCAAGCTAAAGAGCCCCAAGCGCTTTAACGTGTCTTCATAGGGAAAGTGTTCCAACCCTTTAATCATTCTGGTTGCCCTTTTCTGCCCTTTTCCCAATGCTATAATATCTTTTTTGAGGTGTGGTGACCAGAACTCTACACAGTACTCCAAATGTGGTTGCACCATCAATTTATAAGGTCACACCTTGTATAATTCTGCACTTCCTTTCCTGTCTACCTCATTTTTAGCCTCTTTTTCCTCCAAGGACCTTCGAGCAGTATGCACAGTTTTCCCCACCTCCACTTTATCATCACAACAACCCTGTGAGGTAGGTTAGGCTGAAAGAACACGACTGGTTCAAGGTGACCCAGTGAGCATCATGGCTGGGCAGTGAGCATCATGACTGAAATATCATTTCAGTACAGTTCTCCACAACCACAATCCAAGAGCGAAAGCCTAGATGGAGTTGCACCATTCTAAGTTCATTGAAGTCAGTGAGTTTAGAAGGGGGTCGCTCTGCTTAAGATTGTATTGCAACTCTCTAGCCCATATAGTGGTTTTCTTCATTGACTTGTGCAGCCTTTATTTGGAGAGTCTGATAGGCAAACTCTGCACGGCAAGCCCTGAGGTTTCTAAAAGGGGTCTAGGCAATGCTGCTCCTTCTTCCTGTCCTACAATGAGCATGAGCCCTTTCAACTTATTAGCAATTAAATGGGGTGGGGGGTGGGGAATGGCCGAAACTATTTAATAAAATGCTCCCGACACTCAGCAGCATCTAATTTCATTCTAACAGCAATGAGCAAATAGAAATTGCATTAGCAATTGGCATTTCGCAATGAAAGAGCTAAATTAATATTTGATCCATCGTTTTGTCTGCCGTGTCTCAGATTCGGCTTTTGCAGGGAAAGGAACATCTGCCTAGCAGGTACTCAGGTGAAAAAACTTCCAACATGAGAGCCATGTGGGCTCCTCTTATTCTAAGGTGGATGACTGTGCTCCCGCCCTCCGAGGTGCACTTCATGGATGCTTCTTGCAATTGTATGATCAAAGTCCCAGCATTCAGATCCCCCCTCCCCCAAAGATTAAAGAGGCAAGCAGGGAGCCGAGCTGCGTGACTTCTATGATCTGAAAACACAACTCAAGATGTTGCTGTCACCAATCAACAAAATAGGCTTTCAATATCGTAACGCAGAGTTCCTTTCCTTTCCAGCTCTCAGCAGCCCCACAGGAAGGAACAAGGGAGCAAGAAGCACACATTGTGCTATTTGCCTTCCAAAGCATTGTGCCTGTCCAGCATCTCAGACGTGCCTGTTAATAAACAAAGGGACAATAGAGCCCAGCACCGGCTTATGGCAAGTGCGTCGCCATTCATAAATCACCTTGTAGCACTTGACAGCAAACCGAGACTTCTCATCTTTCTATTCTATCCTAACCCTCAACTGCCACTTGAGTTTGGAGCACCATCTTTGAGTACGAGGGCAATCACTCATGGGTAATTTGCATTTTCTCTTTTAAGTGTGGTACGATGGCAGTCTTGCGCCATGGGGATTTCCCCTGTGTGGAAAGGAAAAGCCCTCATGATAAAGGGAAGCATCTGGGTGATTTCACCCCCAATGTGGCTGTGACTCACTTGGCTCCCTCCCCCCCCATTATTTAAACCTCCTTTTCTCTGAAAAGGAGAAACTGCAAGGTGGATGCATCCACTGGGGTGGGTGGTTGGAGGGAGAGAGGGTGCTAAGCACTGCCTTCAAAAAGGTGGAACTCAGGACTGTAGCCAGGATTTTTCATTTTGCGGGGCGAATTCTTTTCTTGTGGGGCACCCATTATGCTTATACTTAAAAATAATAAGTAGCTTGAGATTTTGGGAGTGAAGTCTGAGGAGCACAGGGTTTGGGGAGGGGGTGGACTTCAATGGGATATAATGCCTTAGAGTCCACCTGGAGAAAAGATGTAATGCCAGGGGATCTCCAGCCACCACCCGGAGATTGGCAACCCCAGGGGGGAGAGTGGCTTCCCTCCCCCCCCCAGCCGTAGAAAGTTATGGGAGGGAGAGAGGTTGGCTTCCCCACCACCATCAAACCCCACCCCCCCCTTCCATGGAAAGTTATGGGGGAGAGACAGAGAGACTGGCTTCCCCAACACCATCACCATGCTTTCTTTCTCCAGGCCCATAGCTACCGTGGGACCCATGGTTTTTATGGGCCCCTCCCCAATCCTCAGCCACCCCCCCGCCATTGCTGCCCTCAGCCCAGCAGCCAGTGACTCCATGCCGCCTGCTGCTGCCCCAGCCATCCTTGCTGCTGCCGGGAGGTCAGAGGGGAGGGCTGCTGAGTGGGGACACCTGCCACCCACCGTGCCTCCCTCCTGGGCACCTCCTGCCTGCCTCCCTGCCATGGCCGGCCAGGTTCCCACGAGGAGGAGGAGGAGGACCCTCCTCTCTCCCCCTGCCCAGCCTCTGCCACTGGAGACCAGCCAAGGGGCTCCTCTCATCACCACCTTGGGGACAGGTCATGCGGGGCAGGTTTGGTGCTGGCCTTTCTCTCTCCCCCCGCCCTTCTGAGGCCGGTGGCACTGGCAGGGTTAGCAGTCGGTAATGGGGGGTGGGGTGGAGGCAGCAGCTTCTATAGAGGCCACCAAGCATATCGGCATGGTCTCTCGCCATGCTGCGGAGGGGGCCCTCCAGGACTTGTGGGCTATAGCCAAGTGGAATCCTTGTCCATCGCCCCCCAGATTTCTCTGCAGCACTGCAGGCCCGCCCAGCAAAACATTGGCCCCCTGAGCAAAAAGTTGTTAGCTACGGGGCTGTCTCTCTTTCATTTCCCAGCCCCCCTTCCAGCAGTGGGGTGGCTGGGGAAGGAAAGGAAAGCTGCTCTGCTGCTTCTAGTCATTTTCACTCCCCTCCTTTGAGCCTAACAGCTGGGGGGGAAGGGAGTGAAACTGACCAGAAGCTTCAGGGCGGCTTTCCCTTTTTTTCTCCAGCCTTGCAGCTGTGGTGCTAGGTGCACTGGGGGGGGGGTGTCTGGCATCATCAGGTGGTGGGGCAGGACTCATGGGTGGTGGGGCTCTGCCCCCAAATGCCCCACTTTGGCTACGGGCCTGGTGGAACTATGCTCTACATCTCCTCATTCCATCCCTGTCATCCAGATTCCAGCCTGCAGGTGGGACATCCTGATCCCCCGGAATTACAGCAAATCTCCAGACTACAGGGATCAGTTCCCCTGGAGGAAATGGCTGCTATGGAGGTTGGACTTCATGGCATTGTACCCCCACCAAGGTCCCTGTCCTCCCCAGGCTCCATCCCCAGATCTCCAGGAGTTTCCCAAGGTCCTGCGTTATTCCTCTCTGGAACCCTTTTAAAGGCTAATTTCCCCTTCTCTGGATCTAGTTTGGGTAACACACAGGAATTTTTTTTGTATTTTAAAAGGTTAATTAATATATGGCGGATGGGAGGTCTTTTCCGATTGAAGCTATGGTCTAGAGAGAAGAGTGATTTAACTCTTCAGTCTCAGCACAATTTCACTAACTGAAAGAGCTTCCACTCCTCATGATACTATTAGTTTTTGAAAGGGAAAAAAAGGGCCAATTCCCCACGAGCAGCTGGGCGGCCCTTGCTCTTCTGTTTCCCCCGGTTGCATTGATCAATTTCACACTCTTCACTGTGTGACTGCACTTTGACCTGCATCCCCCCCCCCCCGATTTCCTCTGCGTCTTCTAGATCTCAAAAAACAAGGATTGAGAAGATACAGAGGAAATTGGGGGGAGATGTGAGTCAAAATGCAGCCTGCAGCAAAGAATGTGAAATTGACCAATGCAGCCGGGGAAACGGAAGAGCAAGGGCATCACAGCTGCTTGTGGGGAATCCGTCAAGAAGTGCTCTCTCTTTTCCTCTCCCCCCCTTCACAAGGCTAATAACCTGATGCAGGAGGCTAATTTGGATTACTGAAATTGTGTGGAGGTTGAATGATTTAAATCCCTTTTTCACTTACCTTCCCTGTACCCTTGATCCACACTGGGTTCTTGTGTAACAGCACGGGAACTGTTCACAATTGGCTCTTCAGCACCATGCCTGTTTTGGCCTCCAGTCCAATTGCAGCTTTAAACTTCCAGGTTCCACTGCTAACATTTCAGAAAAAAGAGTATCAAAGGTGCTTCCTTAGGTGTTCAGAAGAAGAATGAGTTTTGGCTGTTCTCTCCTTTCCTGCCCCTTTCCCCCAGGACACTTTTGATATCTGCCTCCCTACTTCTATAGCTGACAAATCTATAATGCATAGAAAACACATTTCCCTAGCTAAAGATCTGGAGGAAACTAACATAAAGTTTTGTGCATACATAATTTATCAAACAAGCTGCAGAAGCAAGATGTAATTTCTGAAGCTCTGCTAGTGTGAGAGCACCAACTTGTACTACATAATAGCTACCTTTTCCCAGGTTCGGTTGCATTCATATAAACAAACACTTAGTCAAAATTTTACATGAGGTGTGAAAACCCAGGTGTAATATGGCAGAGTGAGGGTGAGGGCTAGATTGGTGAGATGTAGGTTCTTATCCTCTTAGCCGTGGAGCTCAGAAAGGATTCTTGGGCCAGTTGCCACCTCCCAGGCCACCCGTGGACCCCATGCTGAGCTCCGTGGAAAAAGAGAGGAGGGAGTTTTACAATAAGCAGTGTGACCAAGCATTGCTCCCCCCCCCTTCCCAGCTGCCACTTCACAGGCTGGCAAATGGGAAAATGGCGGCCGGGGAGGGGGAACTCTTTGGCATTGTGCTGATGCGAGATATCCAGGGCTATTTTTGGGTAGGAACACACAGGAACGGAGTTCCGGCTGGCTTTTGAGTTGGCCACACCTACAGCCTCCCCCCCCTCCTCAGGTTCCCCAGGCGCCTTACAAGCTGCGGGGCGTCTGGGGAAGCCAAGCTGATCTAGGGAGGGAAGGCAGTTTAAACTGCCCCCCCTCAGGTTCCCCAGGTGCCTTGCATCTGCGGGGCACCTGGGGAAGCCAATCCAGAAACTGCCTTCCTTCCCTCGGGTTTCCCATGCACCCTGCAAGCTGCGGGGCACCTGGGGAAGCTGATCCTGGGAGGGAGCTGTGCTGTCCGGAGTGTGGCCTAATGTGCTAATTAGTTTCTCCTGTTGGGTGTGGCCTATTATGCTAATGAGTTCCTGCTGGGCTTTTTCTACGAAAAAAGCCCTGGAGATGTCAATTTTGGTGCAAAACTGGAAGTGACACTGCATGTCAGCACAACACCAATGAGATTGTCCCTTCTCCAGCATTTGATCTGTCTGGGTACCAGCTGCAGTTGGCAGCCCTCATCAGAGGACATGGGTAACTCAGACCCAGGCCTGGCTGAATGGGCCTGCTTTCCAGTTGTGTCCCAGGTTCACTCTAGGGTAGCCTGAGAGCAAGGAAGAAAATAATCTTTCCTCTAACTCTCTTTTAGAAATACCAGATTAGGTTTTACATCCAAAGGACTGCATCCAGACTGGACAATGATTGATACAACCAGCAACCAAGTGATTTATTGACAATGTGAATGAAGCTCCGAACACAAATTCGGAACAGCTACTGAAACTCTGTGTTTTGTTCAATTGAGTCCATACTAGATAATCATTATTGTACTATATATGCTCATTCTCAGCCCCTCCCCATGCAATAGGAAGATAATAGCAGTGGTCTACCATACAGAGCTGTTGTATGGATTACTGGGATGATGTCCATGAAGTGCTTTGAGCCCTCACAAAAGTGCTGTGTTTTAGAACTTTAATTATCTAAAAAGAGATATAATGCATTAGCAGTCCTTTGAGATTTTACGTGAGCTCCATTTTAATGAAAGACACATATTAAAGAGCATACTCTTAAATGGAGCAGTGGAAGCTGAAAGTCCACAAAAGCTCAGCAGAAATTTTTGATTAATCTGCACTGAAAATAAATTAATACGTTATTTGAACTATGCTGTCCTCATGATTATGCAAAGCCTCCCTAGACTTGCTGGGTTCTGGGCTGTTTCCACAGGGATATTTTCCTGTTCTGGGGCTTCCTTACTCCAGAGCTGGTTCAGGAAGCATCCAGATGACATTGTCCTCAATTCATCCAGTTTGGTTTGATTCCACACTCCTCCACACGCAGCTGCTGGGTGACCTTGGGTCAGTCACAAGTTCTCTCAGAGCTGTTCTCTCAAGAGCAGTCCTTGAAAGAGCTCTCTCATCCCCACCTACCTCACAAGTGTCTGTTGTGGAGAGGGGAAGGGAAAGGAGATTGTAAACCATTCTGAGACTTCGAGTGAAGGGCGGGGTATAAATCCAATCTCCTCCTCCTTCTCCCTACTTCAGTGTGTCCCTCCACTTGCAAACCTGGCTTGGCATGACATTTTTTAAAAGATTGTAGTCAAAGTACCTTTGAACACTGTCTGGATGGGAAGATGCACATTTTTGAAGGTCCTGCTCATATTAATGCCATTTCCTGTACTGTACTTCCTATGGCTACTTCCCTGGAAGGCTTTTGGGGGAGATACTGTTTTTAAAAATAATAATGAATAGACCTCTATAGCATAATAGCAATGTATCACAACAATTCCCTATTTCCCAGCTTTAATGTAAAAATAAAAGTCCTTTTCATTGAGGGATTCTACAGAAAAATGTGCAGCCAGTACCTTGCCCCTTGTAACTCCAAAACAAAAAAGGCTGGAGGCTTACTTTTATAACAAAAAAGAGAGAGACGGAAAATAATATATTATTGCAACAAATCATTAGAATGCTATAGTGATCCAGCTGTTGCTGTGTTGTTGTTGCTTTTTTTAAAAAAAGCCTGAATCAAGCCCTCCAGTGGCATGGATGGAAATGGCAGCCACAGCAAGGGAAATAGAACAGTGAAATATTCTGTGTACGGATGTGCCTCTGTATTTGCAGCAGCAAGAAGAGCTACGCAAAGAACTGTATCTGTATGGAAGCCACCCTGGCTCACACACAATAGGCAATGATAGGCAACTTGGCTGCTTTTGTCCTGCAGCCACTTGCAATGTGAGTCAGACTGCCCTCCAGTCTTGCTCCGGGGCGGGGGGGGGGGGGGGGACGGGCAGGTGGTAAGGGTTCCAGAAACATTGGGTCTGAATGTAAATGCAGATTAATCTCATTTTGCAATATTAATTAAATTCCAAGGAAGGTGTGACTGAAAAATCTCGACAAGGCAGAAGGTCCTGGCCTTCGGCGGAATGGAGCCTGGTGATTCAGTAAAATTGGCTGTTCCAGGAAGACCACTCTGAGTATGTCTCTGAGCTGCAGTTCTTCAGCTACGGTCATGAAAAACATGCAAAATTTTCAGTCAATCATAAGTTGCACTCATACCTCCTTAGCCCCTTGGAGGGGTGGTTCTTTTAATGAGCTCTGTTCTCCTAAGAAAGGGGAAGATTTAATTGCGAAAGCAAAAAGAGAGAGAGAGAGATGATGTTACTTCGTTCTGACTTATGCTGCTGACAGCAAAGCCGTAACAGCAGGGGAGTAATGGCTCTCTGCCTGGATATAAATATCGGATCATCTAGAACTCCATTTTACAACTCAGTTCGAGGAGAATGTCACTAATAAATCCTGGTCCACCTGAGCCATTCGTCTAGACTTGCAAGCTCCTTAACTGTTTGCTTGTCTGTCTCTTTTCCGATGTCCTTTGCCATGAAGGCTGAACACTAAGAATACTTGGGTCAGGATCCTCTTCCACAAAGGAGGAACAGGCCTATACAGGCTGACAGTGTGAATTTGGAAGCAGGCAAGGTTGGGGAGGTAGCTGGAAGAAACAGTTGATAGGAACTTGGGGGGACTCGGAGGATATTGCTGTTAACCTGGTACAGATGTTCTTGCAGAATCTTATGCCAGGGTCTAGAAACACACTTTTAAAAACCAAGGTGATAATCGGGATGCAGAATTCTGCACCCAGTACGAAATCCCACATTTCTTCTGTTCTTTCACAATATCACTGAAAACATACAACTTTTGTTCACGGCGCATCAAGAAAAATGAAAGATCCATGCAGATGAGGTAGTAAATCCAAGTCTGTATTGTTCTGTTTCAGACCACACAAGGAAATTTAAATGACTGAAGGCTCCTCTGCGCAAAATAAATAAATAAATAAATACATACATATTTAAAATCATAGCAAGAAGATAATTAGATTTCAAGGAGAAGAGTGCTAATCCTAGCCTTCTTCTTGAGATGCTAGTTTTCCATGATCAGGGAATATTTCTTGCATGGAACAACATTTTCTCATGTGAGCCATCCTCTTCAAGTCTGGAGTTCTACAACCCAGCAACAAGCTTACATCCTTGTCTAGTGTTCATGGGAATTATTTTCCACACCTATAGTTTGCAAGGGGAGTTGGTTACAGATAGATGAACACAAGACTTAATAAGCAAAAATAGCAGTTTTGTTTGGCCTTCCACTGGCTGCTGGACTAAGGCTTGTTCAAGGAAGGAACTGAAGTTTTTTTCAGGGCAGCACGTGTTGTTGAGTAACTTACTGGCCTAGCTTTATTCACCTTACAGCAGCACAGGAACATGAAAACCCCATAAACAGAAACCACCAGGATGAACTGACAAAAAAAATTGGAGGCTGACTGTGTGGTGTAGTGGCTAAGAGTGTCAGATTGGTATCCAGGAGATCTGGGTTTGAATCTCCACCTGTAACATGGAAGCTCACTGGGTGACCCTGGACTAGTCACAGTTTTTCATCCCAACCCAACTTCCAGGGTTTTTGTGAGAACAAAATGGAGGAGATGAGAACGATGTAAGCCTACTTGGGTCCCCATTGGGGAGAATGGTGGGATATAAATAAATTGATTTGATTTGATTTGATTGGTTTAGCCGCTGGACTCTCCTAACATGCCCTGATGAGACTGACTGCATAGACAAAAGATACTTACTTGGCAGAGCATGTAGTGTCAGGCCTGGATATGAAAAGCAACCTTGCAGTGTTGAGCCATTATCCTGCAGTTTCTGAGCTGTTTTCTAAGCTTTAGCTAGGCCTGACTATTATCCAGAGCTCAGCCATCTTGGAATCATTCAGGCCTCTCTGCCTTTCCAAGAAGCACAGGGACAGCCTGTCTCTAGGAAAGGATCTTATCTTATTGTGTCAGCAAAAGATAACCAGAAAACTGGCTTATCACCCTTGAAGGTCAGTTGTTTGTTACAGAAGAACAGGATCCTCTGGAGGCCCACCCTAGGGGGGAACACACTGTGCTAAAGTCCAGATAAGACCCAAGAAGGGTCTGCCCTGTTCTATCCAGGAAACACCTGCAACATGTACAGAACATGTAGCCACGTACCTGGTTATGTTGTGTTCTGGGTGGTGTTATGCAAGCGTGATGGACTGTTGGTTTGAACACCCTATAAAAGAGCCTTTAGAGCAGGATGGAGTTGGCCTTCCTTATCTGGAGAAGCTTCTGCCCTGCTGGCCGGTCATCCAAGCCCCTGAGGCATCTTAAACAGGCAATCTGGTACAGCTTCTTTCTGTGTGCATTGGGGTGCGTGTCTTTTTTGTGGTTCTCTTGCCTTTGGGAGGTCGAAGGGAACTTGTGAACCATACTCTGTCTGTCTTCCTCTTGTTAATAAACTGTGCTTAACTCTGAACCTGCCTCTGTGAATCTCTGGGTGGACTGGGAGAGTGGGAATTTCCTGACAGTGTACAATCCAGCTAGCTCTCTGAGAGAGGCCTGATCCATGCCCTCTGACAGAGGTGCTGTGTAATTTGACCTCTAAGTGAATTCCTCTTGGGTAGCAGTGTTAGCTGTTGGGTCCAACTGCTGCAGGCCATCCCTGTGAGGTAGAGCAGCTCTGAGGAATGCTCAGATCCAAAATTTGCCTGACAGATTGGGGAGGTCTCAGCCCAAATCCTCATTCTGCAACAGAAATCCACCTGACATCCCAGGGGTAGCTGTTGACTCCTTACCCAGTGGGCCATTGCGAGGGCCACATGGAGGAGAGCAAAATGACTGAGGCACCCTGGTCTTGATGGGGAGGAAACTGGGGTAACATGAAGTAAATACGTAAATCACGAAAATGGAGACTGCACCAATTGCAAGTTTTGAGTAATATGAGAATTAGCCCATCCACAAAATCCTGCATCAGAATACACAGCAGCAGGACAGACTTGTTTGCCCAGCTTAACTGGATGTGAAGAACTTGTGCACGTGCTCAGAGGAATCTGCTGCCTCTAGTCTGAAATGACCTCATTAGATTTTGTTAAATAGGCATTTACCATTCACATAGTCCTTGTGTGATTCAGGTTGGGTATGAGATAGCATGTATATAATGGCACAGCCCCCAGACGAAAAGACTTGTGTGGTCCTGAAGCCCAAGCTATTTGAAAAGCCAGACGCCACATTGCTGTGCCCAGTGAAAATCATGTACATGATGGCGCAGCCCTGAGACAAAAAGACCTGTGAGGTTCTGAAACCTAAGCCATTTGAAAAATCATAAGCCACACTGCTATGTCCACTGGAAATCCTGTACTTGATGAGACAGCCCTGAGACAAAGAGACCTGTGTGGTCCTGAAACCTGTCCCATTCAAAAAGCAAGCAGCCACATACCAGTTCCCACTGGAAATCAGTCCCTTTCAAATGTTGGTTGTGGCCCCCTGAAGACCAAAGGCAAAAGTGGACAGAAACCGCAGCCATTTGAAGACTGGAGGACCATTGAATTAATCAGGATGGCAAGATCCTTCCTTCCTTCCTTCCTTCCTTCCTTCCTCCCTCCCTCCCTCCCTCCCTCCCTTCCTCCCTTCCTCCCTCCCTTCCTTCCTTCCTTCCTTCCTTCCTTCCTTCCTTCCTTCTTCTGAAGGTGATCTCCTTAAACCCTGAAGAAGACCCTGCAGTTAGAACTTCAGGCTGAGCACAGTCTACCACGTGGTTCCAGAAAGCAATCTTGGGACTCAGTAATAACAAGACACTCATGTGACCTTAATTGTGCTTCTTTTACTGGGACCAGTAGATTGGATGAACTTGTAATGTTGGCTCTAACTGATGTCTGAAAGAAGTTTGTTTTCTGTATGTTTCCTTTGGGGTGGGGGGGGGATGTATTGCCTTTTCCACTTAGGTAGTCACTTGATATTGCTTGTCTTATGCCTGCAATGAGTCTTCCTTATAGCTTGTATCTTACTAGGATGATTTATATGCTCAGTTGTGACTTTGGGTGACTTTTAGGTTTTATCACCTGTGTTCTGACAAGTGGAGTATGCCTCAGGAACTCCTTGCCATTTGTACTTATACTATACCTGCCGTTCCAGAATAGCTGACTGTAGAAAATGCTGCAGAGTATACTATGATTGCAGACTATAAAGAGCAGCAGCTATGGACCTACTTGCTAGATGATGCATGCACTTGAATTTGCATTCTGTGTGCTTGTCCATATCTCACCATGTGTTCAATATGCATATAGAGACAGTGTATGGTAGCTAGCAGACGTCTCCTGCATTTAGACCTCTGCTGTCCCCGTTTCATTGGTCAGAGGGGCATCATGATTGCCATCATGTTTCCACTCTTTTTTCTAAGATGATTTTGCTTTGCTTTATTTTATTTTTTAATTTGCATCCTGTACTGAGCGACATTAATTCTCCGGGGGGTGGGGGGGTGGGGGGTGGGATGGGACAACAGTTAACTTCCAGTAAGTGTCCTTTCTCTCAGCATACTCTCCCTGAGTTGTTGGAGTCATCTGCATACCCTCCCTGAGTTGTTGGATCTCCGGAGGAACTGGTTGGTCACTGTGTGGTGGCCATACAGGTGGCAATACCACCACCCATTTACAATCGTCTTGTTTACAGTCCCATCAGAGGGGAAATCTCTCAAGTTCCCCATGGACATGGAAACAGATTATTAGGGGAGTGTGAGACTTCTGTTCGAATAAGCATTCCACAACTTGCAACCATTTGCAATTCCATCTGTCCATACACTCCCCCCCCCCCCCCATTATGCTCGGATTAACTATCTTGCTTTTATCTCCTCATTCTCCTTTTCCTTTGATTTTGCTCTTAAAGGTCTAGTTGTTCTGTATCCTTTACGTGCCAGGGATCTGGCATCTTCACCCCAGCTCCTGATTTTTATGAGGGAACTACAACTGACTGCTCTTATGTGCTGTGTGTGTCTGTGTGCATATGCACACACATAGGGTGAGTCTGCTTGATCAAGGTGGATTCCACCCCATCCCGCACATAGAAAGTAACACTGGCAGCTACAGCTCATTTCCCACGTGCTGTGGAATCAGTGCCATCATGCTGCTGGCGTTGCCTGCTGTGGTGCTGGCTGCTGGAGTTCAACAGGGAGCTGGGAGGAGGCACCATCACACTCCTCACATGTATTGTGATGAGTGGCGCTTTTAGGGCTGCCCAGCAGTTGGCGTCTCTAAAGTCCACCACCTGTACTTTCTCTATTGAAGTGTGTCATTTGTAAAATGGGTTGTTCATAGTGGTTGATTTGGTTCCTAGCATGTCAATTTCAGGCATCAAATGAACATTGGCATGTTTCTGACCTAAGAAACCATCCTCCAACTTAAATGACTTTTCTGCTGGAGAAAGAGCCGCTTAAGGTGCAGGAGGGCTTCAGACTTGCCTCAGTGGAGTGGTAGCAGTCATGCCATTCTCTGTTTGTTCAGGCATTTAAGTTATATGGTGACGACATTTATGCATTTTTAGTGTTCCTTTTATTCCTGTTTTTATACTGCTTCAGAGATACTGTTATGCTGCTGTTGCTTTGATCATTGCTCATGATTTTCATTTTTCATTTTTGGTTTTTAATCTTGTGAACCACCTTGGGCAATTATAATGTATGGGTGAACAATAAAGATTCTAAACTCCCCAGCTTTTCCTTGGCTTCTCTGTCCTGGCTGTGCCCTTTTCCCTTACCCAGAAAACCTTATCTAAAGTTGGTAGCTCCAAATCTAGGGAAGAAACATACTATTAATGTGTTTCAGAGGTGTTAGACTGATATAGCCAGAAATAACAAAAAAAAGTCTAATAAATTTACTATGGCACAAGCTTTCATGAATCAGAGTTCACTACATCAGATGTGAATAATTTTGTTGTCCTGATTAGTAAATTCGCTCATCACTATAGTTTTCCTTTCAAGAATTGCCTGATGGCTTATAAGTTCAACAAAAGACACATATTCTCTTTGATGATTTTTGGAATGAAATAATAATAGAGACAGCCAGAAGGAGTTTTTGAACTCTGGATTTGAAACAAAAACAGAAGTAGACAGTGGAAGAGAAACATGTTTGACTGAAGGCAAAGCACCTTGGTCATCTAATACAGGAGCAGCCATTGTGCTTAAGAAAAACCCATAACAGTGGCAGAGCCCATGCTCTACATATAAAATCCCAAATTCAATCCCTGTCTAATTAAGAATCTCAGATCACAAGACTTTTGTCCTGAGACCTTGGAAAGCCAGTCAAAGTAGACATTACTAAGCTGGTAGACCAAGGCTCTGATTCTATAAATGGCAGTTTTATATCTTTTGGCATCTACTTTAGGAGACTGTCTTCTCCCAGAGGGCTCTTCAAAGAGCAAAGTGGCGGTCTGATGAGGCTTTACAAATAGCAGAGGAAAGAAGGAAAGTGAAAGGCAAAGGCAAAAAAGGAAATATTTACACAACTGAATGCAGATTTCCAGAGAACAGCAAGGAGGCTTTCCTGAATGAACATTGCAAAGTAATATAGGAAAACAATAAAATGGGAAGGACTAGAGATCTCTTCAAGAAAATTGGAGAAATCAAGTGAACATTCCATGCAAAGCTGGCCATGATAAAGGACAAAAATGGTAGGGACCTAACAGAAGCAGAAGAAATTAGGAGGAGATGGCAAGAATACACAGAACTATACATGAAGGACCTCAATGTCCTTGACAACCACAATGGTATAATCACTGACCTCGAGCCAGACATCCTGGAGTGTGAAGTCAAATGGGCCTTAAAAAGCATTACTAACAACAAAGTTAGTGGAGGTGATGGCATCCCAGCTGAGCTATCCAAAGTATTAAAAAATGATGCTGTTAAAGTGCTGCACTCAATATGCCAGCAAATTTGGAAAATGCAACAGTGTCCACAGGATTGGAAAAGGTCAGTTTACATTCCAATCTCAAAGAAGGGCAATGCCAAGGAATGTTCAAACTATCACACAATTGCACTCATTTCACATGCTAGCATGGTCATGCTCAAGAACCTACAAGCTAGGCTTCAGCAGTATGTGGATAGAGAACTGCCAGGAGTACAAGCTGGGTTTCAAAGAGGTAGAGGAACTAGAGAGAAAATTGCCAACATTCGCTGTATTATGGAGAAAGCAAGGGAGTACCAGAAAAAAATCTACTTCTGCTTCACTGACTATGCTAAAGCCTTTGATTGTGTGGATCACAACAAACTATGGCAATTCCTTAAAGAGATGGGAGTACCAGACCACCTCACATGTCTCTTGAGAAACCTCTATAAGGGTCGAGAAGTGACAGTTAGAACCGGATATGGAACAACTGATTGGTTTAGCATAGGAAAAGGAGTACAGCAAGGATGTATATTGTCACCCTGCTTATTTAATTTATATGCAGAGTGCATCATGTGAAATGCTGGCCTGGATAAATCACAAGCCGGAATTAAGATTGCTAGGGGAAACATGAAGAACCTCAGATATGCAGATGATTGTGAGACTTCTGCTCAAAGTAGTCAAGGATCAGATCTTTGTTGATGAAACACAGTTCTTTATTTCCAATCTCTACATTGGTACAGGTTCTCGGATTATTGTCAGAGATAATGCATATGATAGAAGCAGGTCTATTATACCCTTCAGTAGAATTTGAATTGCCCATAGGTAACCAATCACCAAAGGGGAAAAACGGCGGGCAAAAGGGGTCTTTGGCCGTTTGCTTCCCACAGGAAAGAAAGCTAGGTGTTAAGCTGTAAATTTCCCTTCCCAAACCAGACCCCTTAGATGTCACCATATTCACATAACAACTGCTTTCCTCAAGGCCTTCGCACGTTGATAAGAAATGGTCTCTGTCCTCCCCTTGTCTTCCCAGCAGGGATGAATGGAATGCGGAGGCAGGAGTGTGAGAGGCCCATTGTTCCCATGCTTTGAAGTTGTCACTCTCCCGGGCAAGCAGTTACACAGACCAGGCCTGGTCAAAGCCATAAACCTGGGGTCACATAGCATACAGTCATCCTGGCAAAGGATATGGTTACATGGTGGGCATAGGGGCAACTAAAAGCAATAAGCATGGATACATAATGGGTGCAAGCACAGGTTACACACAGCACAAAGCAATAGGAAGCATAGCAGAGAGTCCCAGAAATCCTTGTCTGAATCAGCAGATTCTGACACACTGCCACCCCGAAAATAAACCTACCCGGGTTTGTCTGGGAACCTTTTATGAAATGCTTTCACTAACTTAGGGGCATGCACATTTTCAGAACGAACCCATTCATTTTGTTCCGGGCCAAAGTCTACCCATCTAACTAAGTATAATAAATGGCCCCTACGCATTTTAGAATCAAGGATTTCAGAAATTTCAAAATGGGGTGCCTCCCCCTTCATCAGTGGAGGAGGAGTCAGAGGAACTGGATGCCAAGCATTTGGCCCAGGATTCTTCTTCAGCAGGCTGAAATGAAAAACAGGGTGCACAGAACTCAGTGATTTGGGCAACTCCAATTCAAAAGACACATCAGAGATTTTACGCAACACTTTGTAAGGACCAACATATTTCCACCCCAATTTCCTACTGGATTGTAATCCATGTATATTTTTGGTGGACAAGTAGACCGAGTCCCCTGGCTGGAGATCCCAGCCCTCTGCTCTGCCACGGTCCACATATTTCTTGTAGTCCTCTTTTGCCTTGTCCAGTGTTTTAGCTATCAGTGGCCATGAGTCTTGCAACGCTGCCCACCACCGCTTAAAGTCCATAGGGGCCGTGTTTGGTGCGTTTTCTATGGTAGGCAGCGGTTTTCCCTCAAAGCCGCCCACCGCCATGAATGGGGATACGCCCGTAGACGAATGAATAGCATTGTTATAACTATACTCTGCAAATGGCAGTAAGTCCACCCAGTTATCCTGGTGGTAGTTGGTGTAACACCTTAGGAACTGTTCCAGGATTTGATTAGTTCGTTCGGACTGTCCATCGGTTTCTGGATGGTACCCTGAGCTTAGGGCTGGTTCAATGTCCATTAGCGTCAAAAGCTCCCACCAGAAGTTGGCAACGAACTGACTGCCTCTATCGGATACCACGCGTTTGGGGAAAGCATGCAGCTTTATTACGTGGTTGAAAAACGCCTTGGCCATCCCCTTTGCCGTGGGTAGCTATTTGAAGGGGGTAAAGTGGGCTTGCTTTGAAAACATGTCTACCACCACCCAAATTACAGTTTTTCCCTTCGAGGGTGGCAGGTTGGTGATGAAGTCCATGGCTATCGCTTCCCATGGGCGAGAGGGGGTGGGCAGTGGGTGCAATAGTCCCGGAACTTCCCCCCCCTTCTTTTGCACATCAAACAGGTCTGGCAGGCAGTTACAAAGTCCGAGACATCCTTGCGCATGCGCGGCCACCAGAACTGTCTCTGAACCAAATTAAGCGTCTTTAAAAACCCAAAATGCCCCGCCAATTTCGAGGAATGACAAGTCAGCAATATGTCTTTTCTTCTGTTTCGGGGTACCACTAGTTTGTCCCCATGGTACCAGCACTTGTTTTCCCGGAGGGAACAGTCTTCTAAGTTTTTTAACTCTTCGACTTCTTCCGGGGAGTAATCCCCCCCCCAATCGCTTCCCCACGGCTCTACCGCAGCCTGCTTACTCTGACTCCTGGTGGTCACCGCTCCTCCCAGCTGCTGGGGGGAGAACATGGAGTCGAACACCTTTTCCTTTAAGCTCTCGTACTGGGGCAATCGGGATAGTGCGTCGGCTAATGAGTTGGCCTTCCCGGGGAAGTGTTTAAGCACAAAGTTGAATTTTGAGAAAAAATCGGCCCATCGGAGCTGCTTTGCATTCAGGGATCTCTGGGTGCGCAACGCTTCCAGATTTTTGTGATCCGTCCAAATTTCGAAAGGGGTCTGTGCTCCTTCCAGCCAATGTCGTCAAGTGGTGAGGGCCAGTCGGATGGCTGCTGCTTCTTTGTCCCACACTGACCAATTTCTCTCTGTCTCGTTAAATTTTTTTGAGATGTAGGCAAGGGGGTGCAACTTCCCATCTGGCCCTTTCTGTAGGATGCCCCCCCCATGGCCACATCCGACGCGTCTACATGAACTACAAATTCCTTGGTCTCATCGGGGTGAGCCAGGATGGGCTCCGAGGTGAAAAGAGTCTTAAGAGTCTCGAACGCCTTTTGGCATTCTCCAGTCCAGGATATTCTCTCCCCGGGCTTCCCCGCTTCCGGGCCCCTCCCCTTGGTTTTTAGGAGTTCAGTCAGCGGGAGGGTGACCGTAGCAAAGTCTTTTATGAAGGTGCGGTAGAAGTTACAAAATCCCAAGAGACTCTGAAGCTGTTTCCTCGTTCGGGGGGCTTCCCACTGAACTACGGCCTCTACCTTGGCAGGTTCCATCTCTAGCCCCTTCTGAGAAATGCGGTACCCCAGGAAATCCACTGAATCCCGATGCAATTCACATTTAGACAACTTTGCATACAACTGATTTTTAACAGGGTTGAAAGCACTTCCCGGACCAACCGCACATGTTCCTTCTTATCAGCAGAATAGATCAAGATATCATCTAAGTAACATAACACCCCCTTGAATAAATGCTTGTGCAACACTTCATTTATTAAGCTCATAAAGACCCCGGGCGCGCCACTTAAGCCGAACGGCATCACCAGGTATTCGAATTGTCCCAATGGTGTGTTAAATGCAGTCTTGAACTCGTCCCCCTCCCTGATGCGCACCCGGAAATATGCGTCTCGGAGGTCCAACTTAGTGAACACTTTCCCCTTGGCCGCCTCCGTTAACAAGTCTTTAATAAGGGGAAGGGGGTAGGCATTAGATGCGGACACGGCATTTAATCCTCTGTAGTCCGTACATAACCGTAGCCCCCCGTCTTTCTTTTTCCGGAACAGAACAGGGGCCGCAAAAGGGGACTTAGCAGGGCGGATGAAGCCGCGCTCCAAATTCTTGTCTAGGAATTTCCTTAGCTCCTCCCGCTCCGGAGGGCTCATGGAGTAAAGTTTTCCCTTCGGTAGTTTTTCTCCCGGGATCAGCTCTATGGCACAATCCGACAGTCTGTGGGGGGGTAGTTCATCTGCTTCGGTTTCACTGAACACTCCCATTAAGTCTCGATATTCCCGGGGGACTGCCGAGGGCACTAGGGTGAGTGCCGCTGCTCGGAGAGGTGCCGGGGGTCCTGCCCCCCACCCCGTGTCCCACTTGTGGTCTTGGCACTTTTCATCCACCCAGGAGATCTTCCCTTCACTCCATTTGATATAGGGGTCATGGGAGCTTAACCAGGGACTCCCCAATACCATAGGGAACTGAGTGTTAGGGGTGATGACGAAAGCTCTCCTCTCCCAGTGCTCCCCCGTCCCTACAATCAGTCTCTCGGTCTCTGCCACACACGCCTCTTTCATTTCTGAACCGTCCATTTGCGTGAAAGTGAGTGGCTCCCCCAACAGGGCGACCTTAGGTCCTAGTCCCTCCACTACTAGAGGGCTAATCAAGTCCCGGGCACACCCTGAGTCAATTAAAGCTCGGACATGGACATGGGTCCCGGTCCCGGGGGCTATTACAGTCACTACCATATACAGTAAGGGGCCAGGGATGCTCACCGGAGATGGCGCGTCGTGGATGGGGACCTGCAGTTCTGCGCCGCTCACTGCAGGCCGTTGGAGTTTCCCGACTTCTGTGCTTCCGTCAGCTCCAGCTCTCCTTGCTCACTCGCGGCCCCTTCCAGCTGTAGTGCCCGGGGCTTGAACGAGGCCTTCCCTTTACTAGGGGTGCTCCCGGCTACCGGGGTGGAGGTTTTTGGGACTTCCCCCCCCCGGGGCACGCCGAGGTGAAGTGGCCACTCTCCCCGCATCTCATGCAGAGCCCCTGCTTGAAGCGGGCATCCCGAATCTCTTGCAGATTCGGCTTGGGTTTCACCTTCTGAGCGGCTTTGGTCTGGGCCACCGCTGAAGTTCCCATCTTGATGAGGGTGAAGCGTTCTTCTACGTCCGCGGCCGCTCTCATCCAGGCGGCCAGCGAGCCCGGTCTTCCCCCTCGCAGCACCGTCTCGTACACCTCGTGGCTCAGGCCCTCCCGGTACTTTTCGATGAACAGGTCTTGGGTCCAGCCGCGAATCTTGGCCGCGATGCGCCGGAACTTGTCGGTGTAGTCCCTTACCGAGGACCACCATTGGGTCAGCCTCCGCAGTTGGTTCCGGGCTTTTTCTTCTCCCAAGGGGTCCTCGTAGTGGTGTCGGAGAGCCCACATGAAGTTGTTCACCGAGCACAACTCAGGCCCGGGGGCGTTGTGCAGGCTCACGTACCAGTCGCTGGCGGTGTCCCTCAGCTTGGACCCGATGTAGCCAATCCGGTCCCTCTCGGTGGGGTAGAGGTGCCCCCAGGTGTCTAGGAACCGTTCGATCTCTAGGAGGAAGAACCGCAGCTTCTCGGGGTCCCCATCAAAAGTAGCCGTCAACGGATCGGCGGGGGCCGGGCGAACCATCGGCCCTGCCGGCGCGGGGGCCGGCGCAGGTACGGGTGCGGGCACCTGACGGGGAACGGGCTGCGGGACCTGCGGCGGCACTTGCGGCGGCACTTGCGCCAGGACTCCTCCAGGAGGAACCACCGGTTGCGGGACTCCCCCTGCGGGGGGTCCTACCCCGGCCGGGGCTGGGCGAGCTGCTTGCATAGCCATTAGGGCGTCTCAAAACTGGTACTGCAGGTCGAGGGCTAGCTCGCGCAATTCTGTGGTGAGTTGGAACCGTAAATCTCCCATCATACAGTCCAGGGCTTGAGTTTGGTCTTCCCCGTAGGGATCGGGCCCGTACGGTCTGACTCTCTCCTCTTCCAGGGGCGGGGGACGCCACTCTCCTCCGTAGGTCGTCTCGCGCTCGTCTCCCAGGAAACTCGGCTTCCCGCGGTCGGTGTGATCGGCTTGGATCGACACCCGTGCCCCCTTCCGATCGTGCACCCAGGAGTCTACGGTCCCACGACCGAAGTTGCTCCATGAGTACCTCGGGGTCACGCTCTGATGAGGAGGTGGGCGCGGGATGTAGTGAGCCCCTTGAATCGTAGTCACTGGCACTTCGGGCTCCCCGCCGCCTCCTCCACCACCGGCACCCTGGTCCCCCGGGGTTACCGGTTGGTCTTCGGTAGTAGGGATGGGAAGAGTACCGTCGTCCGACATGGTCAGGAACGGCCAAGTCCCAGTCACAGATCTCTGACAATCTGTGAGACTTCTGCTCAAAGTAGTCAAGGATCAGATCTTTGTTGATGAAACACAGTTCTTTATTTCCAATCTCTACATTGGTACAGGTTCTCGGATTATTGTCAGAGATAATGCATATGATAGAAGCAGGTCTATTATACCCTTCAGTAGAATTTGAATTGCCCATAGGTAACCAATCACCAAAGGGGAAAAACGGCGGGCAAAAGGGGTCTTTGGCCGTTTGCTTCCCACAGGAAAGAAAGCTAGGTGTTAAGCTGTAAATTTCCCTTCCCAAACCAGACCCCTTAGATGTCACCATATTCACATAACAACTGCTTTCCTCAAGGCCTTCGCACGTTGATAAGAAATGGTCTCTGTCCTCCCCTTGTCTTCCCAGCAGGGATGAATGGAATGCGGAGGCAGGAGTGTGAGAGGCCCATTGTTCCCATGCTTTGAAGTTGTCACTCTCCCGGACAAGCAGTTACACAGACCAGGCCTGGTCAAAGCCATAAACCTGGGGTCACATAGCATACAGTCATCCTGGCAAAGGATATGGTTACATGGTGGGCATAGGGGCAACTAAAAGCAATAAGCATGGATACATAATGGGTGCAAGCACAGGTTACCCACAGCACAAAGCAATAGGAAGCATAGCAGAGAGTCCCAGAAATCCTTGTCTGAATCAGCAGATTCTGACAATGATACCTCTCTAATGGCAGAAAGTGAAGAGGACCTCAAGAGCCTCTTGCTAAGCATGAAAGAGAAGAGCACAAAAGTTAGCTTGAAACTCAACATCAAAAAAACTAAGATCATGGCATCCAGCCTCATCACTCCTTGGCAAATAGAAGGGGAAGTCATGGAAGCAGTGACAGATTTCACATTCCTGGGATCCCAGATCACTGCAGACAGTGACTGCAGCCATGAAATTAAAAGATTCCAGCTCCTTGGGAGGAAAGCTATGGCAAACCTAGACAGCATAGTAAAAAGTAGCGACATCAACCTGCCAACAAAAGTCCGTATGGCTGAAGCAATGGTATTCCCAGTAGGAATGTATGGCTGTGAGAGTTGGACTATAAGGAAGGCCGAGTGCCGAAGAATAGATGCTTTTGAATAATGGTGCTGGAGAAGACTCTTGAGAGTCCCTTGGACTGCAAGGAGATCAAATCAGTCAATCCTAAAGGAAATTTACCCTGACTGCTCCCTAGAAGGCCAGATCCTGAAGCTGAAGCTCAAATACTTTGGCCACCAAATGAGAATGGAGCACTCACTGGAGAAGACCCTGATGCTGGGAAAGATTGAAGGTCAAAGAAGGAAATGGCAAAGGAGGAGATGGTTAGACAGTGTTATTGATGCAATGAACATGAAATTAAGCAAACTCCGGAGCATGACAGAAGACAGGAGGGCGTGGCGTGATGTGGTCCATGGGGTCACGAAGAGTCAGACTCGACTGAGTGACTGAACAACAACACACCTCTATGGTAAAGCTCAGCAAAAACAGACAGACAAACAAATACAAATCTGGATCAAAACAGGATTTGAAAAACCCACATTAACAGCGGGAGGATTGCATTTCATCCACAAGGTGTGGGAAACCTCTTAAAAACATCTGTTTGCCTTCACAAAGAGCTGGGTTAAAGAGTTGGTATGAAAGACAAGGAAAATCAAGGAAAATCAAACTCTGCAGCAGTGGCCCTGGACTTCTCGCCATCAGCAGAACTGTGGAACTCTCAACAATTACCTTTAAAAACAGCCTGTTTTTACTACTTGCCCCCGTTATCAAACACCAAGCAAAAAGAGACAGGCTACCCATGCCGCTGATGATGTTTCACTGACTCTTTTAGAGCTCTCGCTTCTCTCCCAATCAGGAGATGCAGTGATTGGGACGCTGCTGTTTATGCATGAAATAATCATGCCTGTTCTAATATATAGCTGGTCTCCTTTAGCTTCTGTCTGGTCTGTCATAGAATTGGAGAGAGAGATGGCAAACCCACAGAAAGACATCTGCACTTTGATTTTTTAATGAACCTAGTATGCTCATAGTAACACTGGAAGAAGCATACATTCTGCTTTGTCTAAAACCGAGAGAGTTCAAAAGCCAGGTGACAGAGTGCTCATTCCTGGATGGCTCCCTTCCAACATGTCTCCCAAGAGAGCTGGTATTAGAAACAATGAAAAAAAGAAGACTCATGGCTACTACTTATGAATAATACAAGAGCCACCAACTAAACTACTAAATACACAGCACTGCACTATTGACAACCAACAGTCACATCTGTCATGGGTACTTCTTTGTCAAAGACACCACAGAAGGCTCAGGTACACTGCAAAGTGAGTTGTACTGAGGCAATTCACACATATACCCTTCCATACTGCAATTCAAGACTGCTGTGGCACTTGTGTAGAGGCCTGGGGCCAATGAAACACTTTCCTAGTTAACCCCTCCCTTGAGCAGGAGGGTGAAAGATGATTGGGTGGGAAAAATCAACAACATAATTGGCCCTGCCTCTACTATTCCAATACTTGCATGCGAGCGCGCGCGCGCGCGCGCGCGCGCACACACACACACACACACACTATCAGCTTGGAATCACACTACACAATAGTTTCTCCCATGTGTGAATGATGCCTGAAATAGATGGAAAACTGCTTCAAAGTAAGCATGCTCAGGGTGTGTTAGAGAAAGGGTGCAATGCAGTGGGTAAGAGAGGAGCCCCCATATACAATCTTACTTTGGCTGTGGAACTGACTAGATGGCTTTAGACAGATCATTCTCTACCCCCCCCCCCCGTTCCTCTACCTGCAGCTGAATGGGAATAATGCAGTAGGGGACGATGATGATCTACCTTACAGGGTCATTGTAAGGTCTATAGATATAATGTATTCAGAGTGTCCTGTAACACAATGATTTCACCCATGGCCATACCTTACACTCAGCCCTTTATTTACTGGCATAGTGGCTCAAAGGCAGGGCTGGGTTGAGAAGGAAGGAAGGAAGGAAGGAAGGAAGGAAGGAAGGAAGGAAGGAAGGAAGGAAGGAAGGAAGGAAGGAAGGAAGGAAGGAAGGAAGGAAGGAAGGGAGGGAGGGAGGAGGAGGAGAAGGAGGAGGAGATTGGATTTATACCCCACCCTTCACTTGGAGTCTAAGGGCACGATCATATGCACCCATTTGCCACGGAAGAGGGATGATTCTCCACCAGATCAAAGTGGTGCGATCACAGCAGCACATCTGGGAAGCGTCCCACAACCGTCGTCAAACCATCGCAAACCCTTTTGATCTGGTAGGGAAATGTTGTAAAAAGCTACTAATGAAACACCAGTAGCAAATGGTTTGCTGCGGTTCACAACCGGAGTTTCCCTGTTTGATTGTGCCAGTGTGGAAGTGTGACGTCGTGGATAGCGTGATCACACGCTATCCCGACACCACACAGGTTTTTTTGTCCCCCTTCTCTGTGTGCGCATCACTGAAGGTCCCCTAAGGGGGAGACGTGATTCATCTATCCTCCCCCCCCGCCCCCGTTGAGGCAAATAATCGATTCTTCTCCTGCCCGCCCCCCTGTCTAAGCAAATCATCGATTCCCCCTTCCCCAGCTGAAGCACTTCATCAATCCCCTGTTTAAGCGCCTCGGAAACCCACCACAAAACCCCCCCAGTCGCCTGCAGTTGTGTGTGATCACCCAGTGGCAATTTGCCCCCGTAGGTCCACAGACCTGTATGATCACGCAACTGCGGCACAAATTGCTCCAGCGCAAATTTGCGTCGATTCCTGTCCAGCTTAGCTCTCTCATGTGGCTGCAACCTAAGAGGGGCTTACAATCCCCTTTCCCTTCCCCTCCCCACAACAGACACCCTGTGAGATAGGTGGGGCTGAGAGAGCTCTTTGAGAACTGCTCTTGAGAGAACATCTCTGAAAGAATTTGTGACTGACCCAAGGTCACTCAGTTGGATTCATATGGAGGAGTGGGGAATCAAACCCAGTTCTCCCAAATTAGAGTCTGCACTCTTAACCACTACACCAAACTGGCTCGGAAGGAAGGAAGGAAGGAAGGAAGGAAGGAAGGAAGGAAGGAAGGAAGGAAGGAAGGAAGGAAGGAAGGAAGGAAGGAAGGAAGGAAGGAAGGAAGGAAGGAAGGAATTCTGTGACTGGGTTAAATTATACATATTCACATAATTTACTTTGCATAATTTATTTGCTGCTGTCTACTGTTTTTGTATTTCATCATTCTTCTTTCAGTCCTCATGATGAGAAGCAAGGAGCTTTGCAAAGTAGAGAACCCTTTTCCTTTGCCCTTTGAAATCTTGTTCAGGGACACCTTTGGCTTCTGCTGGTGCCACCAGGCATTGTCCATAGTTTTTGGACACATATTTATAATTCTAAAGGCTAGAAACTTACTCTCCCCCCCATTAAATGCAAACTGAGATTTTCAGAAAACTGTTATGTTGTGCCCAGGATGACATTGTGTGCTTTTTCTTCATTTGTGGGGGGAATCTCAGCAATACATACAACCCCAATCATATAACCAGGCTGTTATGTAAAAGAATAATGTCAGTATTCTAATGCAAAATACAAATAAATGTGGGGAAAAAGCATCCCCTGAAGGCAGGAAAAACAATGAAAAGCTTTTCTATGACCCCCTAAGCAACAAAAGCAAAATTTATATTGGAAGGAGGCAAGGGATGGCTTCCCTGCGGCTCCCAGTTATGCAACAACATCTCTGAAGTAGACAGGAATACACGGCGGGCAGTCAGCAGAGGGAGGTTTGCCACAGACTCTGGTCCTCACTGTCATCTTTGGCGAGAACACTGAAGGCACCTGCAACGGATAGCACCACACTAATTAAATGAGTAAAAACCCAGGGGGAGGGGAGAAGCCTGCCTATTGAGGACCCGAACGACTGATCTAATCTAGAAAGAAAGAGAGATTCCAGGCAGTTTTCATTCTGGTTATTAAGCACACAACACACAGACAAAATCCCAAAGTGACAGTGGCATGATTCCGTTATCCAGACCAGCTAAGGGTCAAATAATACATCTGCACAATCCTAAAAACTCTTTCCTGGGAGCAACCACCATTGAATAAATTGGTTCTACGTAGATCTTTTTGCCTTAATTTGCAGATGGGGGAGCTGATTTGGATGGCACCCATCCCTACCCTTCCCCTCAGTTGCTTCCTGGACCTGCTTTTAATTAGGACAAAAGATATGTGATTTCTGTTGTAGAAAAATCACCAGGGAAGGGAAAAGATAAACTGCTCTCTCCTTATGCAGTGGCCTGGCCCAAATCCCACAGAATCCTGAAAGAAAGGTCAGGCGTTCTAGTCACAGATTTCCCACAGCATGTGCTCTTTATCCCTCAAATAACCCGAAGGAGTTGAACAAGCTTTTGAGTTTAGTAGAATTCTTCTTTGGGCTGGATGTTAAGCAAAAGAAAACAAAATAAAGAAATTAAACATAAGGGCCAAATGAGACACTATGTGCAAAGTCTATTACTGAACTCCCCCCCAACCTGAAACAGCCCCATGGATTTGCTATTTGGCTCTTGGGAAAATTTACATGAACTGATGGGTTACATGGAAGTATCCCCAATGAGGCAAGTAGGGTAATTCTGAGCAAGGGAAACTGTGTGTGTGGGGGGGGGGCGTCTAAGCCCCTTTTCTCCATGTGGCATGGTGCCAGTCTGAATCAGCCCCCAACTTGCCTAGGATGTTTTGGAGGTCATTAGTTCATAGTCATAAGCCGGAAGTGTCTCAGTGACCCTTAACACGCACGTAGAGCTCTCAACAACACATGCCTGGTTGACAGGATGCAGGAACGGGTGGAGGAAGAGGAGGACAAAATGTAGCACATAGTGAGGCACTTTCAGAAACAACATCTTCTCTTTCTGCCCCTCTTTCTCGATATCTGATGTGTAGTGGAGACTCTTGGACACTTTGCAGGAGTGCCTTTTTGCCTCCACTTATGTTCAGCTTGTACATTTGTACGTAAAGCAGATATTTCTCTCATGCTCACAGGAAACTGCCCTTGGAATGTCTCCCTGTGAGCATTAACAATATCATCTCCCGTCATGCATTTAAGATAAACTCCAAGGCATAGGGTTGCCAAGTCTGGGTTGGAAAATACCTGGAGACTTTGGGGGAGGAGCCAGGAGAGGGTGGGGTTTGGGGAGGGGAGGGGCCTCAGCATAATACAATGCCATAGAGTCTCCCCTTCAAAGCAGCCATTTTCTCCAGGGGAGCTGATCTCTGTCAGCTGGAGATCAGCTGTAAAAGCAGGAGATCCCCAGGCCCCACCTGGAGGCTGGGAACCCTACCAAGGCACCAAGGTATGGTTCAGCAGATTTTCCCCCTCCCACATACTGAATACATCGAGCTGGCATTTGACATCACAAATTCACATGGCCGTTTCTCACACAGCTGTTTTCTAACTCTGCTCTTTGTCTGCCTCTGCCTCACAGAAAAACTGAATCTAATTCATGGGACTGAACCTGTTCGGCTAACTGCTCACTATTCTAAGGGGGGGGGGGGTGTTGCCTGTTTGTTTCCTTCCAGGGTCTTAAGCAGCTGCAAGGCAGGGAGAAAGGCACCGGGAAAAGTTTTACCATCACCCCGTAGAGGCCTGGTGGATTTCTACAGCTATTGCCATGCAGCTATTAAAGGCACCAGAGCTCTGCCAGAAAAAAGTTGGCAATCTTGCTATCAGATTACATATCCTAGTCATGCCAGTTTGCCGCAGTACTGGCATAAGGCAGCGCAACATGGTGTAACAGTACCTGGAACCAAGAATGCATTTTGGCTCCTTCGGCTGGCAATGAATTTGTAACAGGGGCGCTGTCATGAACTAAGCAATGGCTAAAGGGATAAATAACTTTGACTCTGCTCACTGGTCCGTGTGAATTGAGATGCTGGCAAAGAGCTTTCTAACTGCTCCAGGAACAGCAACGGGGGCTTTGGGGACAGCTTTCCTCTTACAAAGGATGCATTTCGGCCCTCGGTCCCACTTGCATTTGTCTTGGTTTGAATGCAGGAGGGAGCAATGGAGGAAGGAGCCTCTGTTAAAGCCTCTGATTCCGTTCATTGCCTGGCAAAGGAAGAGTTCAACAGCCCTTTCTACATGCCTCAGGTTATCAAGAAGCAGAGGAGAAGTCTAATAAGCAGGGTGTGTGCTTTGGATTAGCATGTGGTGGTTAGGGGCGAAGAAGAAGCTCCCCCTGAGATCTGGATGAGTGCCTTGGCAGGCAATTGCCTATCTGGATCTGACCCATTCATACCCCCCTGCTCCCAAGTCAGCCTGCCTCTCCCTTGTCAATCCTGTGTAAAGCCTTTGGTGGGCTACTTCCCTGCCAAGGCCCCTGCATGCCTCTTCTCATCTTTCCACTGCAATACCTGTTGCTATCTAGCACCTATCACAGGGGGGAAGAACTATTTTCTTTGTTATTAGGTCTGTGTGTACTCCACATTAGACACTGATGAGCGACACATAAGTTTAACAAGGCAAATTGCGGCTCTCTGTGGCTACTTTAGGCTGGGGAAAGGTGCAGAGGAGGCTAGCTCCCCCTGCAAACTGTGGTCCTATCCCCCACACACACTGGGGGGGGGGGGGATAACGTTCCAAGCAAGGAACTCCCAGAGCTGTCTGTTGACAGGGCCCATGGGGGACACAAGTACTTCATAACATACGATTAGTACCTAAGAGCTGGTGCTGGTAGCAGCTGCACAACAGGCAGAAATTCAGTTGGGAAGTGTTTCCTAATGAAAACTTAATGTGTTCAATTTCTGCCTGTCATGCTGCTGGTAAAAACGTGGCACCCACCACTTTTTCCTCTGTAAATTCTCCACAGCTAGCAAGGCCAAGCAAGGTGCACCACAATATAGTAGCTTGTTTTTGACTACTTGGTCAAAACAGCTGGCATTGTGGGAGGCAGATTGTGTGGTCACTACAGATGGATTTGCTGGAATAACAGTTCCAGAAAATCTGGTCTTATACAAGGATACCTGGTGGATGAATGGCAGGTCACACAAAGCTACCATATACTGAGTCAGTATACAAAGCCAGTGTGGTGTAGTGGTTAAGAGTGGCGGACTAGTATCTGGGAGACCTGGGTTTGAATCTCCACTTGTGCCATGGAAGCTCACTGGGTGACCTTGGGCCAATCGCACTTTCTCAGTCTAACCCACCTCACAGGGTTGTCGTGAGGATAACATGGAGGGGAGGAGAATGATGTAAGCTCCTTTGGGTCTCCATTGGGGAGAAAGGCAGGGTATAAATGAATTAAGTAGATAAATGAGTCAGACCAATGGACTATCGAGGTCTGTTGTCTAGGCTAACCAGCTACAGCTCTCAGGGGATCAAGCAGAGGCCTTTGATCTTTTTGACTGGAGACACCAGGGGTAAAACCTAGGAACTTCTACATGCAAATCTGATGCTTAATCACTGAGCTACTGTCCTCTGTCCTACTGAACCACAGCCTCTCTGTCAACCGGTGGAGTAGTTCTGGAGAAGAGGGAGTGAATGACATTGAAAGGGAGAACAAACAAGTTGTTCAAGTTATTCAAGAAGTAGACAAAAGTTGAGACAAGAAGACAGAGAGAGCACTGATATGCAGTGGTTATTATACAGCATTTGGTTTGGTGCTGAGAAAAATTGTGCAATATAGCAGTCTTGGAGAGGGAAGTTATTAGCGGAATATGCTGTATAAAAGGGTTAGAAATGCAGTTGGAGCCATAAAGCTTTCATCAAGCTATGAAAAGTGCCATTCTTTTTGTTTTTATTAGGCTGCCACCAGGCTGGGCTGATGCTCTGCTCTGTTTTGTTTTGGCAAATGGAATTATTATTCACACTGAAAGCCAGAGAGGCGTCATAAATTATCTGTATGTCTCTTCCCACCACATTATCTGATGTTCTTACATCCTAGTCACAAGCAGGAAGTCATATTGATTTCCAGAGGACTTCCTTCCAAGTCCACATGCTTCAGGTTGCTTCCTAAAGAGGTTTGTGGTCTAATGTGAAATGCAAAAGAATTGCACACAGCAGCCAAACTTGGTCTGTTCTCTCAATGGATGTAGGATTCTCAATTGTTATCACAGACTTTCTCTCTCTTTCTCTCTCTCTGTTTTTTTCTAGAACAGCAAAGACATCTTTGTTCCATCAGTCTTACACTTTTTAGCAAAGTGTGCGTTTAAGCTCAGAGTGAACACAAGAATACAAGAATTGCCACCACAGATAAGAAAAAAGGTTCGTCTTGTTGAATGTTCTACTTCTGGCAGTGGCCAGCCAGTTCCCAGAAGCACAAAAGCAAGCTCTGACCTCAGCCTGATAAGCCAATTCAGGGACGTATTATCCATGAATTTGTATCATCTCGTAATTTACTTATTAAAGCATTTATACTGCCCCTCTTCCCTTGTGACTCAGGGTGGCTTGGATTCTAAATTAAACCCATCTGTAATAAAATAAAACCCTGTTATCCCCTCTGCCCAAGAAAATGTCTTCAGATCAAACCCTGTTAAAAGCCACAGCAAATAAAGCGGCCTTATTGGGTCTACTAAAATGTTCTAGGGACAGTGCCGTCCTCATCGTATTAGGCAGCTTTTTCCATAAAGTGGGAGCCATTGTTGAAAAGGAACAGGCTCTGGTAGAAGCCATGAGGGCAGTCTTAAGTGGGGAGACAGCCAGAAGGTGACAGCTAGAGGACCATGTCAGAAAGGCCTTTCACTAGTGACCGTTCTCACATCTTGTGGCAGGGAGTTCCATAAGCTCTTGGATTTCACTGATATGTGCTATCCTCTCAGTGTGATTATGCACACACTGGAGATGGCTAATAGGCCTTAATCAGGAGGGGCTGTGGCTCATTGGTGGAACATCGGCTTTGCTTGCAGAAGGCCCCAGGCTCAACCCCCCAGCATCTCCAGCTAAAAAGGGATCAGGCAGTAGGTAATGTGAAGGGCCTCTGTCTGAGACCTCGGAGAACTGCTGCCAGTTTGAGTAGACAATACTGACCTTGATGGACCAAGGGTCTGATTCAGTATAAAACAGCTTCATGTGTTCAGTTTGGGGCCACCGTTCCCAAAATGTCTGCGCACTGGAAAATCTTCTTCTAGATAATGCCAGCTGCAGCCTCCTGCTAAATGATCCCCTCCCTCCTTACAACCAGTAATCAAACCCTAGAGTTGCTTGGGCCACTCTTGAGAATGTTTGAGTATCTGTACAATGCTGCACACTGTGTATCAATATTACAACACATGATAGATGTTGGTATGTACACTGCTCTGTTCCAGCTGAGCTGGTCTGTGGCGATCTGAACCACAGCATGTTGCAACCAACAGAGGCTGGAGGCAGGTGGAAGCAGCCATCTGATGGCAGTGAACAGATCTTAAGGTAGCAAGTCAGATTCTTTAGGATGTGGGAGATCACCCAGGGGTAGCAGGCTTTGTGCTGACAAGGGAAAAAGTTGTCGGACCCTTCAGTATCACACAAACTGCCTTGACTGACCCCCAGATCCCAGCTCCTCTGTGAATTTAAAGAGACTACATTCTTGTGGGGAGATAACTCAGTGGTAAAGTATACGCTTTGCATGCAGCAGGTCCCGGGTTCAACCCAAGTTTAGCATCTCTAGAAGGTGGCAGGGCTAAGAAAGCACTGCCAGTCAGAGTAAGTAATACCTGTCTAGATGGGCTTATGCTGGACTCGATAGCCTTGTCCACATGTGACAGTGAACACACATGCATCCTGCATGTATGTGGGTACAACGGTTTGTAAGAAAGAGCTAACATGTATTCACTTTACAAACCACATGGGTAAAAGTGCAGTTTCAATCACGTGTTCATCTGTACATGCAATGAATGTAACATGAGAACTACTCAAATTTTGTATAGAGAAAAAGATGTACACTGTGCATGGATGTACATTCACAGTAACTTGTGATCAGGGCTCATAAAAGGGTCATATCAGATATAATACTGGGAGTGCTGTGAATGGGATCCCAAGCATTTATCTTTTTAAAAGCAGGCAGGTGCCCCCCAGTTCAGCCTGGGGCCAGACCATGGAGGGAGGGGGACCTCAAATAGCCCTATAGAGCTGCTATGTGCCTCTGGGTTGCCTACTAAAGAAAACAACTGGTAAACATCAGGGGCCCCAGTTTGGCTTCCGTGCCTCCACTTGCTGATCCCAGACCTAATCCCAGATGCAGCTCTAAGCAACGGGTTTAGAAGAGTGTGACTCTGTTTAGGATTGTAGTGCCAGTCTCGGGAAGATGACAGCCCTTATTTTGTTTCTTGGAGGGTTGCTTTTCTTTTTAAAGTTTGATAATACAGCCAGAGTCAGTTATGATATCTCCTGTGAAAAGAATTAAATCCGGGTTGCCGCACTGAACATAAAACATCCTCTTGTTTTACAAGAGGGTGAATGAAGGAAAATAAATCCTGTCCAATCCCTTTGGCAAACAAACCTCAGAACACCTAGGAACCCTTTTGCCGACTGAGCTCATAGCAACCAGAAGTCTTTTACGTTCTCTGAGCCAGGGCTGTGATCTGTGTTCTTTGGAGTTGGGCTGCCATTTGATTCAACTTCTGCAGGTTTGCGGCACTCAGAGAGCAGCAGACTTGCCTGGGTTGGAGCTGAAAATAATTATAGAGAAACAGTTCTCTTGAATTTTGCTGCCAAATGTAGAATGTGTATTTATTCTCTGGATACATTTTCAGCATTCTGATATACAGAGGTTGTTGGATGGAGCACTAGTTTTGTTGGGGTGACAATGGAAGAAAAGGGAGAAAATTGGTCAGGCAGCTCTGTGTCTATCTGTTGCTGGTTCCTAATTCAGTGGGCTTGGTGGGGAGGAGTATAATATTATTGACATTGCAGATGGGATGCATAACAGTTAAAATGTGCTGGACACAGACTCATGCCTGAAGGATTAGCATTGGCCATTCATAAAAAACAGCCCAGCATCCACTAGGGGTGCCAACTCTGGGGATCTCCCAGAACTTCAGCTCATCTCCAGACTATAGACATCAGTCCCCCTGGATAAAATGGCTGCTTTGGAGGTTGGACTCGATGGCATTGTACCCCACTGAGGTCCCTGTCCTCCCCAGGCACCACTCCCAAATCTCCAGGAGTTCACCAGCCTGGAGTGACAACCCTACCCCCACCCCATCCTCCACTGGTGGCTAAGGAGAACCCTGCAACCCTAGCACCCACCCAGCAAAGTTAAGGACCAGGTTGACAATGCCTGACTGGTACTTAAGAAGAGTCCCCAGTATGGGAGAGGCCAAGCAGAGACAGTGTTGGAACCAAAAGAATAGTCACAAGCAATGTTCCCTCTAAGCTGTGGAGTCCTGTGAGCAAAAATTCTACTTTGTGAGCGAGTGGCATTGAAGTCGTGAGCGAGCGATTGGGCTGCTGCATAAATTAGTTTGCTCTGGAACTGTCCTTCCTGAGCTGAGACAAATATGTGTGAGCCGGAGGCTTAAAAACTGTGAGCTAGCTCACACTAACTCAGCTTAGAGGGAACACTGGTCACAAGTGGTCTCAGCTACAACTCGTCAGACAAAATGCCAGATATGTGACAGATAGATGTGTGACTGAAGTCCAGGCATCCAGTCTGTGATGATACTATTGAGACTAACTGGTGTGGTTAGTCCAGTCACCATTAGTTAGCAGAGTGATTAAATAAAGCTACAAATGCAGCCACATCACTTTACCAGATTACTCAGTTTACAAAGCTACACAGAGCCACATTGCAAGTTTAGAAAAGAAATTCTTCTCTCTTTATTTGAGAAGTACACTTTGGATAGGAAAGAGCAGAGACTGATAGATTATTAATTTACTAGCTAAAGGATGGAGGCGGATGGCGAGAGGCCGCAAGTCCCTCTCTTGGTGTGTGCAGGTAGAGAGCAAGTCTTCATTCAGAGAGAGAGAGGGAAGCAGGAAAGGGAAATTGGTCCCTGAGATTACAATCTACATATCAAAGAGGACAGTGTCAGAAAAGTAGATACAGGAAGAAAGGTCAGTGTACATATCTAGCCTCTCTTGCCACTCAGTCTGGAGGTCTGAGACAGGGGTCATCACATCTGGAACTTCCAAAAGATACAATGTCCCAACTCCATTTATGCAACTACTAGTAGCCCTTGATGGGGATGCAAATTCCCACCGCCTTCAAAGGAAGCATCCAGTTCATTCATTAGGGCAGGGGTGGCCAACCTGTGGCTCGGGAGCCACATGCGGCTCTTTCACACATATTGTGCGGCTCCTGGCAGGGCGGCTGGCGAAGCAAAGGGGAGGCATGCTTTTTCTCTCTTTCTCCCTTCCTTCCTTCCTTCCTTCCTTCCCTCCTCCCTGCCATCTATTTGCTTTCCTAGTTTCTCTCTCTCTCTTTCTTATAACTGGTTTTCCTCATTTGTTTTTATTTTTGGCAGTCCCATTTAACGTTAATAAAAAGCAAATTTGCATATTTTTTAAAATAAAAACGTGTGTGTGATATTTGTTCCTGTCTTGCGGCTCTCAGACATCTCTATGTGGCTCTTACGTTTATTCTATGTGGCTCTTACGTTAAGCAAGGTTGGCCACCCCTGCATTAGGGCAGTTAACTTAGTATCATCACTATGTGAATGTGCCTTTATCTAAATGTGCTCCACTTCTGTGTCCAAAAATGCGATTCCGTGCATGGATCTCTCTTGCTGAAGAGAAGCCACATAGAAAACATGGTGTGCAACTTGCTGAAGAGATACCTGATTTCCTAATGTTTATTAAAGAAGATGGAGCGGATATTTGTGAAATTTGGCAAATGCCTCCTGAATTTCACCATCATTTTTTCAATTCTGCTTTTGGGAAACAGTTTATTATTATAATGGATTCTGAGTCAGTGGCTACAACCGCCCAAATACAGATTTCATCTCCTCTTCCCATTAAGACCAACTAGTTAAATAATCTTTAAACATAATTACATTATGTTTTATTATTCTAAATGAAGGACTCATAAAAAGGACAAAACCAATACTGACTGCCAACATTTCCACATCTTAGCTCTTAACCAGCCAGCTGCATATAAAAAAAACTACCCTCATGTTATTAACCTTTTGATATCAACCCAAAGCACATGTTCAGCATTACACTGATTTCCGTCTGTAATTCCCTAACCTCCCTGCGTCATTCCACTGATAGAAATGCATCTACAATGGAAAAACAGAGTTAAGGGTAACTATTCTGCACTACTAGGTTACAAATCGGAGTCCTGGTATCTTTCCAGTTGATAAAAAGGGCCCCAGTCTCAAACCTTAAGAAAGCATAGATGCCCTGAGCTGGATAACCCAGGCAAGCCTGATCTCATCAGATCTCAAAAGCTAAGCAGGGCCAACCTGGCAAGTACTTGGAAGGGCAACCTCCAAGGAATACCAGGGCTATAGCCAGAAATGTTGGGTTGCTGGGGCATAGGGAAATTTTGTGGGGCAGCAGGGGAGGTGGAGGATGGAAGGGGAGGGAGAGGGGCAGCTGCGCCCCTTTCCTGAACTCCAAGTGGCTATTTCGCAGCCCCTTCTTGAAAAACACCATTTAAAGGGAACACTTGGAGTTGAGGGAAGGTGTAGGCTGCCCCTCTTCCTCCCTTCCTGCAAGATTTAAAGGGACCTCCAACTGATTGGCGAGCCATGTGCTCCCGCCAATTAGCTGGAGGACCCTTTTAAAGTTACAGGAGGGGAGGGAGAGGGTAGAGTGGCAGCAGCTGTTGTGGAGTCTGCCTCACAACTAAGGGAGCAGAGCCCCAAAATGCCCCACCATAGCTACAAGCCTGGCCGGGATGCAGAGGCAGGTAATATCAAGCCACCTCTCTGAAACATCCTAGCTCCACTAGGGATCACCAGAAATAACCATGACTTCCAGGCTTTCAATCACATACACACATAGTACTCACCAAAAAAATAAAATAAAATAAAACCTAAGTAGCAAGAGGGAACAGAATTAAAAAAGGCTGCTAGCTTGGAATATATAAGCTGAGCATTTGTCTCTTTCCTGCTGCAGGCATTTATGAGCATGGCAGGGGTGGTCTTAGCCAGTGGATGACAGGAGCAGCTGCCTTGGGCTTCACATTGGGAAGAGCCCCAGCCACCCAAGGCCCTGCCCCCCCCCCCCAAAGCACGGGGAGAAAAGAAGAAGAAGAACAGCTCCTGCCACTGCTCACGTCCACCTCATCTGGTGGTCAGGAAGCAGGCTCCCGATGGCAGTTCCGGCCCCACGTGGGGGCAAGGGCCACTACTTGTTTGATTCTGCCAGGGACCAGCAGTGATTCTGAGACCCCATCCTGGCCTTTCCCCCCAGGGCCCCAGAATCACTATGACCACCCCTGTGGCCTGGGCATTGATCACAGCCCTGGACCTTGACCAGATGTATTAACCTGGTGGACATCAATCCAGGCTGTCTTGTCTACTGTTTGCCTCTGTTTGTTTTTTTAATATATACAAGTGGAGACCCGCAAGAAACTTGCGAGATGGTTATCCCATTCCTCACACCTTTACTTCCTCCCTTTTCCCCCTTCCTCTCTCACACTCTTTCTCCCTTCTGCCCCCCTCTCTTACTCTCTCTCTCTCCTCCATGTATGTTACTTCCACTCTCTTTCTGACCCATCATCATTCTCTTTGTTTTTCTGCCTCCTTACCTCATCACTCTTTCTCTCCCTTTCTGGCCCCCCACTCCATCACTCTTTCTGCCCCCCCTCCATCACTCTCTGTTTCTGCCCCCATCACTCTCCCAGCCTCCTGCCTGCTTCCTCTTCCCCCACAGCAGCAGTGGCAGTACTCTGGGAATCACAATGGATCTCCCAGCTGCAGAGATCAATTCACCTTAGGGCTGCCAGTTCCAGGTTGGGAAATTCCTGGAGATTTGAGGGTGGAGCCTTGGGACAGTGAGGCTTGGGGAGGCAAGCAGCCTCAGCAACCCTCCAAAGCAGAATTTTTTATCCAGGGGAACTGATCTCTGTCACCTGGACAACAGTTGTAATTCTGGGTGCTCTCCAGCCCTTGTCTGGAGGCTGGCAATGTTAGTTTAAGTGAAGAAAATGGCTGTTCTGGAGGGTGGAGTCTATGGCATTATACTGGTCTGTAGCTCCTCCTCAAATCCCACCCTCCCCAGGTCCACCTCTCAAATATCCAGGAATTTCCCAACCTGGAGTTCGCAACCCTATTTCCTTCCCACCCAACAGCCAACCTACCTTTATCTGTCTTCAGCTTTCCATCTCCACCCCCCTCCCCCACAGCCTCTACCTAGGAAAATTACAGTCTTTCTCCACAGTGGGGATTAAAGCAATTTACATTAGTATTTCCTCCTTGTTATCTGCACAACAACCCTGTGAGGTTGGTTAGGCTGAAAGTATGTGACTGGTCCAAAATCTCCCAGTCAGCTTCCATTGCAAGGTGGGGATCTGAACCTGGGTCTCGCAGATCCCAATCTGAAGCTCTAACTGTTATATCACAATGGCTTTCATAGGGTGGCTGCTAATGAACAGTAGCAAAGCAGCTGGGCCCTAATTAAGTCATGCAAATCAGGTGGTATCAAGTCACACAGATGGTGCTGGTAGGGATGCCAGCCTCCAGGTGGGACCTGGGGATCCCCTGAAATTACTGCTATTCTCCAGACTACAGAGATAATTGTCCATGGAGAAAATGGATGCTTTGGAGGGTGGAGTTTATGGCATTGTACCTCACTGAAGTCCCTGTCCTCCCCAGGCTCCACCCCCATATCTCCAGGAGTTTCCCAGCCTGGATCTGCTGTTGGTGGCTGGGGTAGTACTTGGCAACCCTAGGCTGCTGCCAGTAAAAACCCTGCCTTTTACTGACAGAAACAGCTAGAAGCCTCCCCCTCCCCCAACATTCTAATCTCTCACAGTTGATGACTGGGGTTGATGCCATTTCAAAAGATATTTGGGGTAATTCAACAGTCCCTGAAGTTTTTAAAAAACTTTTTGGATTTTTCTGCAGACTGAGAAAGGCCCCTGACTATGTAGGAAAAGCTGTTGGGGGAGAGTGAGCTCTCTTTTGGCAGATATAAGTATCCACATAGAAAAAAACCCTCTGGGAATTAATATATAGATTTTGTAAGCTGCTTTTGGTCTCCATCAGGGGAAAAGTGGGATAAAAATATACTAAATAAATAAAATAGATAAGAAATTCAGTAGACAACTCTTGCACATAAATCTGTTGATTGTTGCTCTGCTCTGCTTCCTCTTTTATAGGGCCATTTGTCACTGAGGTCCTCCTAATATATGCTGTGTTTGGAATTGCAAGTGAAAACAGGCAGAAGGCTACATAACGCTGCAAAAGAGTGATGAAAACATGCAAAAATATATTAACAAGATTGATTGCCAGTTTTTTTACAGTCTCTTAGTCAAAAAGAAGCTGCTTTCTTCAGTTTAGATCATAGTATAAATTTGCGCTTCCTCATTTCTTTCTTATTGAGGCCTGGAGCCCCAGAGTTCACACCATGTTGGCTGTGAAGATCGGTAATCGGTGGCTAGCTTCATAGAAGGGTTATTTATATCAATTCCAAATGTTCTTTTATGCACAGACCTTGGGCAAGCCAAAAATGGTCAGTAACTCATTTTAGTTAGCACATAGCCTGTCAAACTTGGGATTTGGGTGTGTGTGTGAAATTTATTTACATTTATGCCCCACTGTTCTCCCCAGTGGTACTCAAAGCACCTTACACCATTTTCCTCTTCTCTGTTTTAACCATGTGAAGTAGGATCTCCTTCAACACCACATTTCAAATGAATCAATTTTCTTCCTGTCAGCTTTCTTCATTATCGAACTTTCACACCTGTACAAAGTAATAGGGAATACTATGGCATGAATTATCTTGATCTTGGTCACGAGCAACACATCCTTACATTTAAGAATCTTTTCTAGCTCATTCAGGGCTGCCCTTTGCAGTCTTAATCTCCTTCTTATTACTTGGTTGCAGTCTCCCTTTTGGTTGACAGTAGAGCCAAAAAATGGAAAAATCTTGAACAATTTTAGTTTCTTCATTGTCAACCTTAAAGTTGTACAATTCTGCAGTATTCATTACTTTTGTTCTCTTGATGTTCAGCTGTAATCCTGATTTGGCACTTTCTGCTTTCATCTTCACCAGGAATTTTTTCAAGTCTGCACTATTTTCTGCCAGTAATGTGGTGTCATTGGCATGTCTCAAACTGTTAATGTTCCTTCCACCAGTGTTCACTCCACCGTCATCTAAATTGAATCCAGCTTTCCTTATATAGTCTGCATATAGATTGAAGATACAGGGAGATAAAATACCTCTTTGTCTGATACCATTGCCAATTGGAAACCATTCTGTTTCTCCATATTCTGTCCTAACAGAAGCCTCTTGTGTGGAGTACAGGTTGTGCTTCAAAACAACCAGATGTTGTGACACATCCATTTCTTTTAAAAACCATCCATAGTTTTTTATGACCCACACAGTCAAAACCTTTGCTGTAATCCATGAAACACAAGCCAATTTTCTTCTGAAATTCTCTTGTATGCCCCAGTAATTGACATAAATTTGTAATATGATCTCTAGTGCCTCTTCCTTTTCTGAATCGAACACCAGGCATTTCTCATTTCATATATGGTAACAATCTTTGTTGTAAGAGTTTGAGCATCACATACTCTTATGAGAAATTAACACGATGGTCTGATAGCTATTGCAGTCCTTGATGTCTTTTTTTTTTAATGGAATGTAGATTTTGTGTTTCCAGTCTGTGGGCCATTTTTTTGTTTTCTGTATTTTGGGGCATATTTTTGTTAAGATTTTGATGGAGTCCATTTCTGTGGCTTAAAATAGGTTTACTGATGTTGCATATACTCCTGGTGATTTGTTTCTCTCAACTGCTTTGAGTACAACTTCACTTTCTAAAATTGTAGGTTCTTCTTCAAAAGATTCTTCTGTGAAGGAATGTCATCTTTTCATCTCTTCTGTATAGTTCTTCAGTGTATTGTCCTAATCTCTTTATTTTGTCCTGTTCAGTTGATGTATGTATTCCTATACTGATCTTTCAGCATGCCTAACCATGCTTTAAATTTCCCATTGATTTCTTGGATTTTGTGGAACGTATCTCTTGTTCTTCCTTTTTTGTTGTTCTCTTCTATTTCTTTACACTCTTTATAATCATTTTCTTTGTCTTTAAGTGGAAATCTCTGGAACACTGCATTTTGGCTGTGATTACATGCCCCTTTAGATCTGACATAGGTGTGAATGCCTGACAGTCTAAAGGGAGCAATCAGACAGCAACATCTGAGAAGAGTTCTGCAGTCGTTGGCAGCCTGTGCTGCTCTGCCACAGAAGTCGAGTTAAAAGCCACCGGGGAAAGTCTGGTCCTAATGCTTACCCATGGGTCACAGATGGACTTTCCCCTGTCTGATTGCTCAAGCACGCTCGCATGCCATCAGGATGGTCTGACCGTGCCATCCTGACTCCATGCCATGTTCCCCACCTTTGCAGTATGTGCATCATCACATACTCCATAGGGCACCTCAGGGCAGAGATGCGATTCCTTGTTTATGAGCAAGGGAAACAAATGGCAACCCCCCCCCCAAAAAAAAACAACTCACCCACAGTTGCATCTGATCAGACAGTGCCAGGCTGTGGCCACAGCTTCAAAGGGCTGTGTAATCTCATAACTGCATGTCAAATTCCTCCGGAGGAAATAGCCTCTCTTCCCCTCTGCTTCAACTGGCGCAACTGTGTGACTGCAGCCTTAGACTTCTGATTCTATTTCTATCACCTTTTTCTTTTGTTTCTCATCTATCATAGCAACTTTAAGAGTTTCATCGGTCATCCACTGAGGCTTTTCATTTCTTTTCATCTCTGGTTTCAACTCATGGTTCTTTTGGCTCATGTTCACTTGAATTTAGTAACGCAAATCTGTTCTTTACATGATCTTTAAACTCTTCAACAATGTTGTGTAGATTGTATTTTGGCAATATAAATGTCTTTTTCATTTTGGATTGTCTTGTCATAGGGTGTTCAAGGTAAGACATTATCAGAAGTGGTTTACCATAGCCTTCTTCTATACAGTAATAACCAGGGTTAGTTGAAGTGTCACGGCCATTATCTATGATAGATCCTTTGCCAGTGCCACTTTCCACTACTGCTGCTGCTCAGTAGCTACCCTTCAAGGATTCTTCTAACCCCATCACCACTGGAACTGTCCACTCTCTTCTGCAGATGTGGCCACTGATCCCTGAAGGGGGTGAATGCATCTTAGTCTGGTGTCTCAGCTGTGACCACTCCGCTTTGAGTGATGAAACTCCTTATAGTATTGCTCTAAGCTACACTGACACACACAAACCCCCTCACCATGTTAAGGTGTGCATCCAAGAGGGGGAATGGATAAGGAACAATGGAGGATGGATAAGGAACAATACAGAAATCCTGTTTTCAAAATCTCATTTTCCAAGAATCTCTAAGTGATCAGGGGCTTAAGCTGGTTGATTTCTTCCCCCTTTCCCCCCCTTGGAGTGATCCTCCACAGGTGTCCATGTTTTATGCTCTTGGAGAATTTTATATCTTTATTAGGTAGTTTCAACAGTTTTTCTCTTCTTTCTTTTGATTAATTTAAATAGTCATTTTTTCAGACCTGGGAAGTCCGCAAGGGACTTAGTGGAAGTAGAGCATCTGCTTGGCATGCAGAAGGTCCCAGGTTTAATCCCTGGCATCTCCAGCTAAAAGAACCAGGTAGTAGATGATGTGGTAGACCCTGAGAACAGTGGGAGCTGCTGCCAGTCTGAGTAGACATGATTGACCTTGATGAACCAATGGTCTGATTCAGTATGAAGCAATTTCATCTGTTCAAGTATTCAAGTCCTCTGGTTATGTAAAGAGTAACACCCCTTCCTTGTATGTGGGTGGTCTGGTTTTCCTGCTTTCATGTTGACTACTGGGACCAGCCCCTTTAGCAATTAATTAGGGTGGGTGGAAAGGAAGCAGAAGGGGGGAGGGGTATTTGGTCCGAAGAAAGGGGCTTGTTGCTGATTCCTCCCACTCCAGGCATTTCCACTTCCATGCAATTTCTTATTATGGCAGATATAGTAACCTGCCCTGAGACTCAGCAAGAAAAATGGACTATAATGGGAAGTGCCATCAAGTCACAACTGACATTATAGTGACCTCAAAGAGTTTCAAGACAGGAGACAAATGGAAGTAGTTTACAATTGCCTGCCTCTATGCAGCAACCCTGGACTTCCAAGATCCAGATGGACTATAAATGAAGACACTAAGAATACAAGAAGATCCATGCTGGATCAGATCAGTGATCTATTTAGTCCAGCACCCTATCTCACACAGTGGCTAACCAATTCCTCTGGAGGGCCATCAAGGATGCAAATAGATTCCAGGAATCAGATCTGGCCCACCACTTCATGTTCACTTTTGCAAACTCAGAGCTATGACAAAGTAGGATGTGATTCTTCCCTCTTCCATTAAAATCAACACCACCACAGACTCCCCAAGTTAGAGGTTCCTTCCCCAAGAATCACAAAACATTGTTTCATTTTGTTTCTTTTATTTTTGGTGTGATGTCCCTCATTTTAAGGTGTACTTCTTGATGTATAAAGACTTCTGCATTTACTAAGGTAAAGGTAAAGGTTTCCCTTGTTCAAAAGCCAGTTGAATCCGACTCTAGGGGGTGGTGCTCATCTCTGTTTCCAAGCTGAAGAGCCAGCGCTGTCCAAAGACTTTCCCATGGTCATGTGGCCGGCATGACTAAATGTCGAGGTTCACAGAAGTGGTACCTATTTATCTACTTGCAATTTCTTGCTTTCAAACTGCTAGGTTGGCAGGAGCTGCGGCCAGAGACGGGAGCTCACTCTGTCACATGGCACTAGGCTTTTGAACTGCTGAGCTACTGACCTTCCAGTCTGCAGTTCAGCGTCTTAACCTCTAAGCCACCGCAGTCCCCTGTATTTACTACCTGTCCTTTATTTTAGAGAGCTTGAGAGGTAGACTTCTAAACCTTTAAGCTCATTGACATAATAAATTGTGGTACAATTTATGAGTCCTTGGGGATGCATTTCTGATCTACTGCCCTAATGAGTATTAAAAAATTAATCTCTGCGTGACTGGAGTGCCAAGCTACAATTGCTGGTTGATATTATTGGGATAATTTATAGATTGCAGTGAATCATGCCAATGTATATTTTTAGACTCATGACATAATTATCGTAGTAGTTCATCAACCAAGTTGTTGCATTTTTTATGACTGTACATATCAAGGAGTATTAAATCAGTAACACCCCCACTGACTTGTTTCAGCACCGTGCATTTTTAAGAACCCACATTCTTATACCAGGACATCTAAGAGGCAAACAATTTTACAAAAATTCAGATGGGGTAGCCATATTCGTCTGAAGCAGCAGAACAAAGTTTGAGTCCAGTGGCATCTTTAAGACCAACAAGTTGTATTCAACTTGTAAACTTTCATGTGCAAAGCACACTTCTTCCATAGGCATCAACTACGGGGGGGGGGGGGGCTCGAGGGCTTGAGCCACCCCCAAAATTTCCCGTGCCTCCCCGGGCCCTTCCTCGGGCCGCCACCTCTCTCTCCCCCCCCCTCCAGCCCGACCACTCCGTCCCTCCAGGGGCCAGCTAAGCAAATGCCCAGCTGGCCCCTGGACAGATGGAGGGAGGGATGGAAGCAGGAGAGGTCAGGCTGGGGGGGGGGAGGCAGTGGTGGCGGGAACATGGTCCCAGGGGGCACGCGCGCATGGAAGAGCTCCCGCCCCCCTCCCGGATTTTGAAAACTTGACACCCCTGACTTCTTCAGACAAATGGAACAAAATCCCCTCAAGGGTTACTTACAGGAAAAAAGGGGGGGAGCAGCTGTTAGAAGCAGCCGCTCAGAGTCAAGATGCACATGCAGAGCTGAAATTGGATCAGGTGGCTGGTAATGTAAGATCAGTGGATTAGCACATAAATGCAAGGGTTAATAAAAGATGTGAAAATGAAGCTAGACTCACAGTACCCCCAAGACAAACCAAGCTCAGCTCGGTGTACATGGGAGAATGGAGACTCAGTGTGTGCACACTTCTTCACATACATTGAAACAGATTTCCTCAAATATTACATATAGGTAGGGGGGTTAGTCGCCAGGAAAAGCTGATTAGAGTCAAGATGCATAAGTAACTGAGCTAAGATTGAAATAACACATATATAGTAGGACATGTAAATAGCAGCAAGTTGGCATACAGATTATAAAGGAGTTAACAACAGATGTGAGAACCAAGCCTGAGTACAGTGGCCTCTTAAAGACTAACAAAGTTTAATTTCTAGGTATAAGTAAGAACAGAATGACCTAGCATGTGTAGTGAGTTAAGAAGCCAATATGTCTGTTAAGCCCTAGGGGTTCCTTTGTCCTGAGTGTTGTAATAACTTATAATTCAGCAATCTCCTGTTCCAGTCTATTTCTGAAATTCATTTGCAATAAAACAGCTACTTTGAAGTTACCCATTGAATGTCCTGGAAGGTTTGAAGTGTTTTCCTACAGTTTCTCAGTCTTGTGATTCTTGATGTCAGATTTCTGTCCATTTATCCTATGGCATAGGGTTTGACCTGTTTGCCCTATGAAGACTCTTGAAAACTTACACCCTGGAAATCTTCAGGCGGGTAGCCATGTTGGTCTGAAGCAGCAGAACGAAATTTGAGTCCAGTGGCACCTTTAAGACCAATAAAGTTTTATTCAAGGTATAAGCTTTCGTGTGTAAGCACACTTCTTCAGATACAGTGAAACAGAATTTCCTCAACCATCGCATATAGGAAGGGGGGGGTTAGTTGCCAGGAAGGGCCAATTAGAGACAGAAACAATAAAAATGGAAATTACCAGTCCATACATATTGGTAGAGCGTATGCAGTAAATTATCATATAGCATACTGAAGATGTTTAACAGATTCAAGGATCAAACAGGGAGAATAAGCTCATTATATAACCCCAGAAATCTTGTTGGTCTTTAAGGTGTTACTGGACTTGAATCTTGCTCTTCTCACCCAGTAGGGACTCCTGCTTCTATGGAGAACTCACTGAGAATGCCATCCATCCCCAGGTAGACAGGCTGTGTGGGAAGGAAGGGAGTGCTGCTCTTCTTGAGAGCATTACTTTCTGAGCACCGAAGCAAAGGAGACAGATGGAAACGCTTCACAGCCTGTCATCATGCAGCTACAGGCAGCAGTCATGGTGTTGCTGAACTTGTAAGTGCAAATCATGTTAGAATTCCTGCCATGTCTTTGGCAAATTGAACAGGGAAGGATGACATCATTCATCAGCAGCAACTCTGTGTGATCTCATTCACAAAAAGCAAAGAAGAAAATCACTTTAGCTTGCCCTGTTGAAAGGATGAAGAAAAGGGGAGATCAGAGAAGGGGGGAGGGCCAAAAAAAGACATTCTTAAAATTACCATTCATCAAGGGAAGGACCTCCAGATGTTCTTGAACAATCCTTACTTTCTCCAAAAGTAAAGTACTAGATACAAGCTTTATAAATGGTAATAAACCTTATTGTACATCTGGAACAATATGGTGTACGTAAACTTTTGAGTAACACAGAAGTCTTCGTCAGATATAGGGCTGCCAAGCCCTTGTGGGGGCAGGGAATCCCTACCCCCTCTGGCAACCGCTGCTTGGAGGGCAGTGGAGAATTTTATTAGGGCTTTTTTGTGGTGCTTCTAAGTGGTACTGGGTACTGGCACCTTTGGAGGGGGGGGGGCTCTCCCAAGTCTTGAGGAGAAAATTGGTGGAAATCGGTGCAACTTTACATGTGAGGGCTAGCACTTAAAAAAACAAAAAAGCAGTGTCAAGAGGATAGGGCTTAAAAACAATGCCCCAGGTTGGCCTCCCCATCCGTGCTGCTTGAAAGACTGGATTGTGGTTGAACACCAGCTTATTCCACCATGCTGACAGGTAATTTACAGTGCAATCCTAGACAGAGGGCACCCTTCTAAATCCACTGAAATGAATGTGCTTAGAAAGGTTGAAGTCTGCGGGGGGGAGGAAGGGCGGCGGCATTGTTCGCTTCTTTTATACATAACAAACCATAGTATTGCATCCAATAAATGTGTTACATTTTTATGAAGCTTGAAATAATACATTTTGATTTCGAATGTGTCTGTTTTTTTTACAGTTACAGTTACACTGCATTCAGTGTAGTGTAGAAATTACAGAATATCTCAAGCATAACCCAATTATCATCAGGATCCTGGAGGGGGAAATGCAAGTACAAGGAAATAATTGAATATGCTATTGCTTTTTACTGGCAAGTGTTTATAGTGTTTAAGTTTTCTGATAATCAGAAGTTCTTTTATTTCCTAGTTCTTTTGGTCATGGCAGGTGGACCACTCCATATAAGGGAGATTTGCTGGAACCAGCAGGGGCTGTTTCCCTGCCACACCTGCTCTCTGGATCCCACAGACTTGCCAGCTGGTTTCTCTTTCAGAAGCACCAGTTTCATGCAACTCAGTTACAAAGAGGGAGGTAAACTTGCTTCCAGGTCTTTGCACTTGCTATTTTTATGCATATCAATATTTTATCACTGGGAGGGGGAGTTTATCGAGTGGACAAAAAGAGCATCTCTCAAAATAGATCATTTGTGCCTCTAGCAACGGGGAAGAGACTTGAGCATGCAGAGACAAATTAAATATTTAGAACTTGGAGCATCTACGGTCAGCTGAAAAGTGCTGCAAATTTTTCATGCTGCCTTTTGATGATGCACCGGAGGAGATCTCCATAAGAAGAAGAAGAAGAAGAAGAAGAAGAAAAGAGATTGGATTTATATCCCGCCCTTCACTCACTTAAGAGTCTCAGAGCAGCTTACAAACTCCTTTCCCCTCCCCTCCCCTCCCCACAACAGACACCCTGTGAGGTAGGTGGGGCTGAGAGAGCTTTTTCCCAAGCTGTCCTTGAGGGAACAGCTGGTACAGAGCTATGGCTTGCCCAAGGTCATCCAGCCAGGTGCAAGTGGAGGAGTGGGGAATCAAACCCGGTTCTCCCAGATTAGAGTCCGCACACTTAACCACTACACCAGACTGGCTCTCTGTAAATCTGAAAAGCTACTTGTTTGACTTTTCCAATTCCATTATTTATACCTGGAAGCCTGACAAGAGTCTGGGAATGCATATTGTGAATGCCGACATTTTTGTTGTTTACGATGGCCGATGACATCACACACTTCACTATGTAGCTGGCTTTGTGAGTGCATCTTCAAACGCCTACTGGAGTAGCTGAGAGAAAACTGTGAATTCAGGAGTTCCTAGTTGAGCTCTCACATCTGCCATGGGTTATGCTCACCTTCTATGCCTAGAGGAGTCCTTTGCACCAAGGAGGAAGTAATGGCTGCTGCTCAGCCAGTTTGGTGTAGTAATTAAGTGTGCGGACTCTAATCTGGGAGAACTGGGTTTGATTCCCCACTCCTCCACTTGCACCTGCTGGATGTCCTGGCAAGCCATAGTTCTGGCACAGCTGTTCTTGAAAAAGAGCAGTTTCTGTCAGAGCTTTCTCAGCCCCACCTACCTCACAGGGTGTCTGTTGAAGGGAGAGGAAGGGAAAGGAGATTGTAAGCTGCTCTGAGACTCCTTTGGGTAGTGAAGGGTGAGGTATAAATCCAATCTCCTCCTCCTCCTCCTCCTCCTTCTTAGACAAGGAGAGGCCCAGAGAGGCCTTGGACAAGAATTAAGGGTGTCTTTATTCAGTTAAAGACTTTTTAACTCTTTTAACACTTTTAATTAAACACTGAAGAATTACATATGCTACCGAGATGAATATACACGCAAGAACTTCCCAACAGTTAGAGTGGTTCCTCAATGGAACAAGCTTCCTCAGGAGAAAATGGCTTCTTTGGAGGATAGACTCTGCCTGCAGCATTATATACCCTCTTTTGCCACTCCCCGAAACCTGTCTTCCTTGGGCTCCACCTGTCCAGATCTCCAGGACTATCCCATCTGGGAGCTGACAACCCTAGCAGAAGGGAAGAAAGAGAAGCCAGATCTTTAAGAAAAATAGGTATAATAAAAGGGAGGGCGGCTAATGGGAAGTAGGAATTCTGGGCTTTGCAACTACTAACTTCTCTCTTTTTTAAATCCCTGAAGAGGTCAAAAAGGCCATCCTATACACATTTTGTGTTATGTTTTGCTTGCCTCATTAGTGTAGGGCAGTGTAGGGCCTCTATTTGCAAATGCACTACCAGAGTTGCATAAACAAAAGAAAACGCACCAAGGAGCCGGGGGGGGGGGGGGATGCCAGTTCCTCCCTTGGCCAGGCAGAGCCAGGCTCCCTGCTCCTGCCACCCACTTGCAAAGTGTGGCAAAGAGGAGGCAGGATTTTGCTGGATTCCATTTTTTCACATGAGATGACCCTCTGTTGTTTGCATCTTCTTTCCAAAACACAAGTGCTGTAATCGTACACCTATAGCCATTGAGCTAGAACAAAGTTTGAGTCCAGTGGCACCTTTATTAAGACCAACATCGTTTTATTGTCTTGAAGGTGCCACTGGACTCAAACTTTGTTCTGCTGCTTCAGACCAACACGGCTGCCCCACCTGAATAAAACTAGAGTCTGTGAACCTGTCAGCATCTAATGCCAAAGGCTGGCACGACAGTGGCTGTTTTTCCTTCATTTTAATTTTTTGGGTAACATGTAGCTTAGGGTTGCCAACTTCAGGTTGGGAAATGCTTGGAGAGTGGCACATCGGGAGAGCAGGGCTTGGGGAGGGGAGGGGCCTCAGTGAGGTATGATGCCATACAGTTCACCCGCCAAAGCTGCAATTTGCTGCAGGGGAATTGATCTCTGTAGTCTGGAGAACAGTTGTAATTCCAAGATCTCCAGTTAGGGTTGCCAGCTCTGGGCTGGGAAATACCTGGAGATTTTGGGGGTGAAGCCTGAGGGCCGGGTTTGGGGAGGGGGTAAAAAAATGCCATAGAGTCCACCTTCCAAAGCAGCCATTCTCTCCAGTTGAACCGATCTCTGTCACCTGGAAATCAGTTGTACTCCCAGGAGCTCTCCACCCACCACCTGGAGGTTGGCAAGCCTCTCTCCAGTTTCATCCTGGATGGCAACTCTAGGTATGATCAAGATTTCTATTGAGCTCGAAAGCCTGAACAAAGTTTTATATATTTTCGGTTTGCCCTGGTATGAGGCAGTACATGGATTTCGGTTCTTGTTCTGGATTTTGCATGGGCCGGCATGGGCTGTTCACACGGCTTCTTTTCCAGCAGAAGAACAGCCTGTGGAGGAAGGGCAGGCGGCACAGCACAGCGGAGCCTGGAGCATCAGTCTGCCAGTAGAAGGGCGGAGCCTGATCCAGAGGAGGCAGACGGAGTGAGCGGCACCAGTCCCTGGCTGCTCTCCAGGAGAAAAAAGAAAGACACCTGGAGCCAGCACAGGCCCTGGGGCAGCTGGAACCACCGCTGTGTAAAGTAGATTTATTTCTGCCAGCTCTGATAGAGTAATTGTTTTATTTCATTTCCTTTCCCTCTTGGTAGTTAGCATTCAGATTCCTATCTAATATCCCAAGCCTCTTTCCGTAAAGCATGTCACTTCAGGATTATCTATCACATTTTTATTCCACCTCCCCTCCCAGAAGATCAGGCTCGTATGTTCCCTTCCTCCAGTTTATCCTCACAACAACCCTGTGAGGTAGGTCAGAGAGAAAGTAACTGCCCCAAGTTTATCCGGTCAGCCTCCTGGCTGAATGAGGATTTGTACCCAGCTCCTGTATTATTTCCACACACTAACCATTACACCACATTGGCTTTCCAACTGGACCTGATCATATAATAGCAGGATGGTCATTTGCAACTCACACAAAGAAGCAAGGCAAAAGCTGCCACAAGCAGTGGAGAATAGACTAATGGCTGCAAAGGCAGTGAGAAGGAAAGGTGAACAGGTTCAGTCCCTTCCCAAGGCTAGCTGGGAAAGCTTGGTGGCTCTGATGCTGCCTCTGGTTTATCTGTCAGTGAGCAATGCTCCAAGGCCTCCCTTCCAACCCAAGTTTGCACAACTACCTTTTGACACAAGTTTGCACAACTACCTTCTGCCACTGGATCCAGTGGTGATGTTATGCTTCATTCGATACACCTGCTGCTGGAAGAGTCAGCTGCAATAAGTCTGAACTTTCTGTATTATCCAGGACAGTGAGGAATGTTCCCTCTAAGCTGAGTTAGTGTGAGCTAGCTCACAGTTTTTTAGCCTTCAGCGCACTCATTTTTGTCTTAGCTCAGGAAGGATAGCACCAGAGCAAACTAATTTATGCAGCAGCCAAACCACTTGCTCACAACTTTAAAGCCAGTAGCTCACAAAGTAGAATCTTTGCTCACAAGACTCCACAGCTTAGAGGGAGCATTGGGACAATGCTTTCTTTCCACATCAAGCTAGGCAGGCCTGTTAAATGTAGCATCTTCCATAAATTCTTAGTTTTCCACATAGTGCGTGTGTGGGGGAAGCTAGGCAAGCTGTGGAGTTCAGCACCAATATGACTGCCAGGTAGGGTTGCCTGTTCTGGGTTGGGAAATGCCTGGAGGTTTTGGGGGTGAAGCTTGCGAAGGGCAAGGTTGGGGGGGGGGGAGGACTTCAGTGGGGTACAATGCCATATAGTCCACCTTCCTAAAATATAGTCCACCTTCTAACTGGTCCTTGTTGCCTGGAGATCAGTTGTAATCCCAGGAGATCTTCAGCCACCACCTGGAGGACTTTCCATACTTAACTCCCCAACTTCCCATACTTAACTCCCTTGACCTGACTCAAGGTGAGGTCTGTGATGGTCATTTTCCAACATCTTGTTTTGTCCTTATTCTATAGGGACAGGTTGCTGCATCTTCAGTTCTCACAGTTTTAGTTTTCAGCCTCTGAACTGCACTTGCCATAAAAATACACTTTTAAAATTGGCACTGTTGTGCCATCATGCCACATCTACCACAGGCAATGTTCCTGGTGTCATGGCACGATGCTTCAGAAAACAAACAGGAGATGCCACAAAGACTCCTATTTATTAATTTTGTTGTGTCTCTGCTGCTAGCTGCATTCACTGTGTTTAACTCTATGGTTTTATGATTGGCTTTTGTTGCTTGTTTGAAACCAAGATCTTTTGTCTGAGAACCCAGATTAAAAATGGCATACCTACATACCTGGGGAACTGTCGTTCCGCCCCCCCCCCCCCCCCCGGGAAGATGAGACTTGTACCATAACCTCAGGCCTTCCAGAGTGGATTAAAAAAATTTTTATTCCAAAAGCTTTTTGAGGATGTGTTATACTTGCTTTTATAGCTTCTCTGTTTTAGTAGATAGCTGCTCTACTAACTTGCTGTTTTTTTCAATCTGGTGACTGCTTTTACTATGTGTAGGTGGGGTTTTTTACTCTTTTTGATTTGTTTAGTGTGGAGGTTTGTAATGTATTTTTTGGGATTTTCTTTTTTGTAAACTGCATTGGGAACTCTTGTGGGCAGAAGAATCGGGATATAAATAAACAAAATGGTTCTATGTGCATATGCGCTAAAGCTTCTGTAAAAGCAATCAGGGTAAAGGCATGTGATACAACAACCTTGCTACCACTAAGGATGTCCAGGTTTGGTTAGCTCCTGAATGGAAGACTTCCTGGAAAGCCTACATACAGTCCTGAGTTATCTGATGTGAGACAACCGGGATATAATAATTACTACATTAGTTTGTGTATGCATGTTGTGCAAGTGAGAGCATGGAAAAGGGGGGGGGGGATAACTAGAAGGTAACACCTGTTAAACTGCAAGAAAGGTTCCTAGAATCAGTACTGACTCCCTTTCTCAAGTGTTTAAGCTCTCCTTGGTTTTTATCCTTCCTGGTGACTGTACATTAAGTTTATCCTTTCTCTGAGAGACACTTTCTTCCCACACACATTTCATCTTTCTATTCTGTCACTGTCCTGGCCACTTCTTCTCTCACATTTTGATTAATGCTCCACCTAGATCTTCTTTAGCATGCCCCAGATGAGCCAAAAAAGAAGAAGAGAAAAGCTCTAAGATGCTGAACTTGCTCTCTGAATTGCTTGTGCTGTTGCCAGGTAACGTCATCAAATAAAGTGGTGCATCTTCTATGTATTTGGAGGCAATGCCTGAGAGCTGGAATCTGATCTCAGATGGGAATATCCAGGCATGATTGGCACCATTTCATTCTGAGGCAATTAATCAGCCATCTGTGGAAACAAGAAGACAGATCGTAACATAAAAGTAATGTCCGCACTTTGACGTACACGATGAAGCAAGTTCAGCCAATTCCTGTTTCAAAATTAATCAAGTGTCTCTGCCTTCTGATCACCTACTTCAAGAGCTGAAATGAATCCCTTCCACACAATTTGATGGAAAATGTTCTCTGGGTGTGTGAATATTTGGTAGTATTTTATTAGATACTTCATTCCCAGCATCAGCATTTGAAACCCAGTGCTTTTGTAGTAACATTCATCATTTGACAGCATATCACAGCTGACATGCAATCTGTGGTGGTATCTAAAATGAAACAACCATTCTTTGAGACTCTTCAAGAGCTGACGTGCAGTAGCATGCAGTTTTGATAAGGCGTGACATGAAAAAGGCAGTAGCTGACTTTCTGCCTATTGTGGTTTCTCAAACTGTGCTGCATTGTCATCCCAAGAACTGAGAAAGCAAGCCGTAGTACACACTGGAAGTACTTCCATGGCAGCAAGGGCAGACTGAGAGGAGGGAAAGGCCCAGGAAAAGGGCCCTGCTCCACAAAAAAGGGAGGGAGAAAGAGCCAGCCTGCCTGCCCAGTTGTCTCTAGGCCACACATGGATCATCTGGGCTAGGTACTCTCCTTCTCACCAGAGGGCTGCCTGGGCCCTGGAGTGGGGGAAGGCCATTGGCCCACCAGGAAATGCACCAGTTGCCATAATGGCTAGTCCATCCCTGATAGGCAGCACAGGATCAAGGAAAGGGTGGAATAAAAATGTACAAAATAAACATGGCTTCCCTTCTGATAATCCTACCTGTTAGGAAAGACATGAGGTATAAACATGGCCAGGAGGAGCTCTTGTAATACTCCAGGAAGAGCTCCACTGTTGGACCCACTGGCGGACCTCCTGAGGGCACCTGGTGTTTTTGGCCACTGTGTGACAGAGTATTGGATTGGATGGGCCACTGGCCTGATCCAACATTGGCTTCTCTTATGTTCTAGGTGGAGCTGCCTGGACTCTGCTTTTGCAGTCTCTCTCCACAGTAGCTCTTGCTGTGTCTTTGAAGCACTTGGTTTTGCTGTGTCAGTCCTGAAACTTGCTGGAAGTCCCCCCATCTCTGCTGCCCACCACTCCTTCAGTTATTCCTTGCTCCTTTCACTGATGGAGCTGCCTGGCCAATGTGATGGTGAATCCAACACATCTGTCTACACTTTCAGTGACAAGCACATTCCCCTTCATGGTGGGGTATGGAACACATAAGAACCCTACCTTGGTGTCAGCATGAAGGAAGGGAGTGTAATAACTTGGATCTTTGTGCAGCCTTTGAACACACCTAACTTTGCATAAGGTTAGGTGGCAATAGGAAGGAATTTTCATCATCAGCTTTGTCAATTCTTTTCATTTTGGTTCTATGGACTTTCACTAGGATTTCTTATATCCTCCTGTTCATGTAACTGATTCAGGTCAGTAGGGTAAAGAAGAATTGCCTGTCATGTGGACTAACAGAGATGGCAAGTGTGCAGGCAGACATGAATGTGTGGCAATGATCTGGTCTCAGAGTAGGCTAGATGTGAAGCTGTGTAGCTGTGTGTACGTATTAGCTATAAACTCAATAACTTTGTGCAGTTCTCTTCACATGCTATAGAAACTCCTTGGCTGAAATGTCCTTGGTGGGAATTTAGTGTGGCTTACATGGTCGTTTTCATCTCCTACTTTTAAACGCTGTCTCTGTTTTTTAGTGTGGGTATGAGTTAGTGAGTTAAAAGTGACCTTAGTGAGGGACAGCACCAAAGACAGGGGCAAGTAATGAAAAGATGAAGAAAAATCAGCTATAAATCACATGAAAAGCTCCAGTGGTCCCTATTCTCCATGTTGCAGGAATCCCATAATTGCATACTTGTAGCCATGGGAGAAACAGATGTACTTTTGGGGTGGAATTGTCTGGCCAAGAATTCATTCATGGCCACTGAGCAGTGTTTTAAAGACAAATTGGATCCAGTGTCATCATTAAACTTGCTATAAAAACTTGTGTGTGTGCGCGCTAAATACTGTCAAGTTGCTTCCAACTTATGGCAACCCTCTGAATTCATGTCCTCCAAAACATCCTATAGTTAACTGCCTTGCTCAGATATTGAAAACTGAGTGCTGTGGTTATAAAAAAAGTACCAGTTTTTCAAAATAACATTTTCTGGAAATAACATGTTTAACTGAGTCCAGAGGATAGTTCTAGAGATCCCATAAAATAGCACATTTTAGCTGTCCTCCACAACAAGTGCAGCAGTATATTGCCCCTTAATTTGCCAAGTAAATAAGTGGAGAGAGAATATGAACGTAAAGAGAAATGGGGCGGGGGGGTTTATTCTCAAAATAACTTGAAAAAACAGAAACAGACAGGTTGACTTCCCTCTGCCTGACAGAAATAACTTTATCTTGTCAGTTGTTCTGAAGGATTATCAATGGGGGGGAGTGACTGAAGAACAGTAGTAATTAATCCACACTGATACAGTTGCATGCTGTTAGGCTATTGATGTTGATTTACTAAGGTTTACAAACATTCAAGTTCAGTTTGAATCTACATAGCTGTTGAGCCCTTTCCTCAATGTCTGTAGTGTTTGGGTGGCCTGGAGGAATTTATTAACTACCACAATGTCTTGTTGTAGCATTTGATAAGTGGGAGATGCCAAAGCAAATGGTGATGGTAGTGAGGGAAATGTCACCCTGACATCTGTCAAGGACTTCTGGGTACTTGTACCACCTCCACATATGGAAGATCATCTTTCCTCCCAGTGGATATGAATGGTGTTTCTAAACTAACCCCTTTGTGCTGATATTGTCAATCTGTTCTTCCCTCTCTGTTTTTCTTCCACTAGTCTTTTGATTTGTAATTCTGGAGGTAGGCCCTGTATCTTATTTTCATTTGTTTATAACACCTACCCACCTCCCAATGTATTGAACTGTAATTACTATGAGCCTCTTGAGGAGACAACTTTTTGACTGAAATTGGGATAAAATAATAAATAAATAAATGTTTTTTTCTTTCTCTGTGAAGATAATGCAGAGGCCAAGAAATCTGAACGATATTTCCACATAAGGGGCCTCTTTGTCCCTTAATTTAAAAAAGCCAGTTTTGAACATGGGGGCTGGGGGCAGGAGAGCAAACAGGAATTTAAAAAGAACAAGAAGGCCTAAATATTAAAAGGCAAGGGCCATTTGTGGGAACAAATAAAATCCATAGGTAGTACGTATATTATATTATAAAAATGTAAATTTATAAACTACTACAATGACAAGCATCATGAGTAGGAATATAAATCGTAAGGATAAGAATGTTAGGTCTTTATGGAAAGCCAGCCAAAAATCTTTTCAATCACAGTCTTCCTCACAGATGGAACCAGCAATCATAATTCAAATGTCAAGAGTCTTGCCCATGACGATTTCTTTAAACTGTGTTTTTGGTTATTTTTATCCCATTTTTCTCCCCATCAGGGAACTCAGACTCCACAGACTTAATAAGATGTTATTTACCAGTTGAAGTTATTTACTTCCATCCCATGAAAAGCTTCTCTTTTGCATTTCTGCACAGGACATTGCAATTAGGGGCAACTCTAGTTACAGGGGTACTTGGTCAAAAACTAATTTGTGAAGACAGATGTCATAGCAAACATAGATTGTGGTCACACTGGAGGCTCGGTGCGATATGGCAGCACCTATATTTACAGTGGTTTAAATAATCACAGGAAGGGGTGACCTGACATCAGACCCTGAAGTGGTGCCTCCATGCGCTGGTCCCACACTGAAGTATCCACATTACCGGCATCTCAACCACGGAGCATGGCCCTTGTTGGCCAGGGGAGTTGCTCATGCTCATAGGTGCTTATGTGCACATCCCTGCCTGAAACAGAAGTGACCTTTCACACTTTCAGTCTGGTATCTGTTCGTGACATGGGGTTTCAGGCATTGGGATAAGCAGAGTGGAAGCGCTGGCATATGTCAAGACTGGAGTTTCTGCAGTGTTGGCAAACTCAGTGTCCAGGACAGGCCGGACCTGGGTGCTGATGACTGGGGCACGGAAGGCAGATGTTGTTGTCTGCATAGGCGTCAACTACGGGGGGGCTCGAGGGCTCGGGCCACCCCTGAAATTTCCCGGGGGGGACTGAGCCCCCCCCGGCGAAAAGGAGTGCCCGCCCGCCCCCACGCCTCCCTGCCTTCCAGGGCCCCTTCCTAGGCCCGCCTGCCCTTTGCCACCGGCGCAAGAACCACTCCCCCCCCAGCTCCCCTGCACCCTATCTCCCTCTGTCCGGGCTCCCCTCCCTGGAGGCAGCAGCTGCAGGAAATTCCCGGGGAGCAGTTCCAACAGGGCGGGCGGGCTCCACGGATCCCAAAAGCAGCGGGGGCAGGGCTTTGCAAAGAATCCCCCCGCGAGCGAGGGGGCAGGGCTGAGGCTCAGCCGGCGGAGAGGGGGATATCCAGGAGCCTTGGGAGGATGGGCAGGGCTTCCTCTTCTCTCCTGGGGAGGGGGAGGGCACAGGAGCAGCACCTTCTGGGTGCTGCTGGGACTTGCCGCGCTGGCCCCTGGGCTGGAGTGTGCCCGGCGTGGGGAGCCTGCAGCAGCCAGCCCAGCCCGGATCTCACCCGCTTTGCCTTGCCTCCGAGGCGGCCTCGGCCAAGTGGCCGCTGCTGCTCCTGCTGCTGGCAGTCCCGCCCAGGTCTCCAGAGTGCAGGAGAGGCCCGGCGGCGGCAGCTCCCTGCTCACCTTGCCCGGCTTCTGACAGGAGGGGGGCGACCCAGGCCGCACTCCTCCAGCCCTCCGGCATCGCCTTCTTCCCCCGGGGGCTCTAAGGGCGGCCCTGGCTGGGGCTGCGCGGCCGGCCTGCTTGTGTGGGAGACAGCAGAGGAGCGCCTCGGCAACAGCAGCGGCAACATCGTCCCGGCGCGCGCGTGCTTTGCGCGCGCACAGGAGCCCCCCCCCCCAGAAAATTAAAAAGTCTACGCCCCTGGTTGTCTGATCGTGCTCTTTAAATCCACAAGGTTATACAACTATATCGGTGTGAACTGCTCGTGTGACCACAGCCTGTAGTTAACAAATCAGGTACAAATTTATCTGAACTAGCAGTCTGACACCTGCCAACAAATCTTGGCTTGCAGGATCCTCTGCATCCAGACATCACAATGATCTGTCATTCGAACAAATCATAGTTCACCTACCACAGTTTATTGTGACATTCTGAATATGGTTATATTTGGTTAACCTACCCTTGGGGATTCATATGCTGTACAGAAGCTGGACTGGATCCTGTATGCCAAAAAGGGACAAATTCCACTGCGCTCCTTATCAGCCTCCTTTGATGATGCAGATGTGGTCTAATTTAAAAATGACCACTCTCTTTTCCGAGGGCCAAAAACTTTTTGTTCACAAATCTTTCATTCCTGTGTATCCCTTTTGCATGTCTTCCCTCTTGTTATTTCTTCAGAACCCACCCCCATGTTTCCATTTTCTTTTTCCTCAGTGTTCCACCCTTCCTTTTTTCTTTATTCTATTTTCAGATGGTCCAGTAATTCAGTACAATAAGAAGGTAATAGCTGAGATTATATCTTCATAATTGGTATCTGAATTTTTTCCTGTCTCGATAAGGAGCTGTCATATTCAAGGGCTATTCTACAGGAGCTCAGAAGAAAAGCACAATATGTGGTATTATTAGGCATAAAACTCAACTTACTTTCTTTTTTAAAAAGAGCAACTTACTTTCTTTTTTAAAAAAGAGCAAGTTTCTAGTCATCATGGTTACTAAGATATGCTTGAGTGCAAAATGTGGTTGCTCTTGGTTTTTTCCCTTGGGTTTTATTTTCAACCGTGCGTGCCACGCCCCCTACCCTGCTTACAAAAAGATGCTTTAAAGGGCCCTTTTGTGAGCCAAGTGTGTGCCTGTGACTGCCCCTCTGAAGGACTTGCACACGAGACAAGTGAGTTGGAAGGAGGAAAACTCAAGTCTGCCCCTGGCAGTGAGCGGTTTATTTTTAAACATACACAGACTTACACGCCACGCCCTTAGGTTGCTGCATCAGCGTTCAGTAGACAATCAACATGAGGGGATAAGGAGGAGATGAGACAACTGTCTCAAGAGCCACTGTTTGCAGTAGGAATTATCAACGTCAATGGGGCAACGCTCATTGTGTAGCAGGGAGGATGGAATCCACATAAATGGGAGACATCTGTCTCGCGAGTATACCATTTGCAGGAGGGTTTATACAATGCTCATTGTGTAGCAGGGAGGGGGGAGAAGCATAGACTTTGACCTGGCTAGCATCCCAGTCTCAGATCTTCCCTACACCCCTCTCCCTCCCTCCTCCTAGATTTAAAGGGCCATCCATCTGGTTGGTGGGCCACATGGTCCCCACCAAGCAACTGATGCCCTTTAAATAAGTCAAGAGGGGAGGGAGAGAGGTGGCTGGGTGGGTGGTCACTCTTGGGGGTGGGGCTTCCATGCTGGCCAGCTGGCCAGGGGTGGATTGAAGCCCCCAGAAGAGGGGGAACCCTCCACCCGGACCCTACTTCAGATATCAGGTATCTGAAGAAATGAGTGGTGACTCACGGAAGCTCATACCCTTCCACGAATTTTGTTAGTCCTTAAAGGAATAGAATTGGACCATGATAGACTCTCTTCCCCCTCCTCCTGTCCTCCTGCCCACACTGAGGCCTGGTCTACAGGTGAAGGAGAATAAGTTGATAGAAATCTGAGGGGGTATCATGGGCTGTACCATTTCAAACTTCAGGTGGTCAAAGCCAAATTGTCAACAGCTTCCTACACATTAAAAATGAGAAAGCAGGTTCTAGCTTAGCCCTTCACTTACTGTGATAGTATTCTGTTTTGAGTTATAAAGCAGGGGAGCTGTGGAAAATGTAATCCCTCTTCTGCAGTGCAAAGTGGTACTGTCCACTCAATCACCTTGGCACTCTGCCACATATGAATACATGCAGCTGCCTTATACTGAGTTGGACCATTGATCGCTCAAAGTCAGTAATGTCATCTACTGCTCCCTAATCATTTTTACTGAAGAAGCCAGGGATTGAACCTGAGACCTTTGGCACACCAAGCAGGTCATCTGGCACTGAGCCATGGCCCCTCCCCTCATACCACTGCACGTACAGAACAGGACTTTTATGTGTCATGGCCTGGGCTGCTGCTGCTTCCACTGGTGGATAGCCACTGCCAGGCAAGACAAGGGAGTGCTCAGCCAGTCAGTGGGCAGAGGAAAAGGAAATCTCGCTCTCTCTTGTGCATTGAACATAGTTTGTAACACATCTGGCACAACATCTTGGAGAATGTAACCTCCAGGATGGCTGTGCAATGTTACCTGTGAGATAGGTTAGATGGGCAGGAGGAGGAGGAGGAGGAGGAAGAAGAAGAGGAAGAAGAAGAAGAGGAAGAGATTGGATTTATGCCCTGCCCTTCACTACCTGAAGGAGTCTCACAGTGACTTACAATCTCCTTTTCCTTCCCCTCCCACCAATAGTCACCTTGTGAGGTAGGTGGGGCTGAAAGAGCTCTTGAAAGAACTGCTCTTGAGAGAACAGCTCTGAAAGAACTTGTAACTGATCCAAGGTCATCTCACCAACTGCATGTGAAGGAGTGGGGAATCAAACCCTGTTCTCCCAGATTAGAGTCCACGTTCCTAACCACTACCCAAACTGGCTCTGTGGTAACCCAAGGACCTCCATGGCTGAGCAGGTATGTGCATCTAGGTCTCTCTGGGCCTAGGCTGCACTGTCCATATGCTGTGCTGACTCTGAAGCACTGCCTGACTGTGTGTGACAGTGTGTATGTGTGTTAGGTCTGCCAACATCTTGGAAAATCCCTGGAGATTTGGGGGTGGAGCCTGGGAAGGGACCTCCATGGAGTCCACCCTCCAAGGGAGCCATTTTCCCCAGTGGAACTGATCTCTGTAGTCTGGAGGTCAGCTGTAATTCCTGGAGATCTCCAGGTCTCACTTGGGGTTTGGCAACCGAATGTGTGTCAGTTTCTGCAGTATCATTAATACCAGGTCATCCTGCATATTTGAAAATGAGCAGATTTATTGCAAAGATAATTTAACATGCCACTGCGTATGCTCTCTTGCTCTATCTTTTTGCGTTGACCTTTTTTCCTGGTTCCAGAAAGCTGCCCCTTAACAGAAAGTGCCACTTCAGACTACGCCCCCTGCTTAACACTGCTTGGGAAAGCAGGAATCAGAAAATCCTGCTTTGGACCACAGTCTGACTGAAAAAGCCCATAAGAATATGTACAGCTGCTCCTCAGCTTCAGGGAAGAAATGGCCCTTTGTATTCCTGATAAATGCCATAAATCTGAAGGAGGACATATTTAAACTCCCTCTGACTGGGATTTATTCCCAGTAGGCTTCTCTAAATGAGGCTAAAAGCAAGACAGTATTTTCTGAAATGAAATTACTCCTTTGATGATGCTAGGTTCTTCTTTATGCCATGCAAATCCTTATGCTGTGAATTTTGCACCGCAAACTAATCAGCCTCACTGAATGTTCCAAAATAGATGATGGTGCAGAAATGAAAAGAAAACATTGTAAAATTAGATTGCATAATTCATTATATATGGCTGAAAGGGGTGGGTATGTTCAGCTGAACCAGCTAATGTGTCACTTCAGACCTTTAAGGAGGGTGCTAAAAACAGTGGAAGCCAATCCATTTTGGAGGCAAGATCTAATGAGCATTCTGATTAGTAGATCAGCATTGCAATTGGGGGGGGGGGGGGGGGGGAAGGGCGGGAAGCCTTAACATACAGAATTTATCTTACAGCCTCTGGCAAATGTACTGATTCCCAGTGCTTTCTAATGAGAAGGCTGAGTTGCAGAGGTCTTAACTTTTTTCTTCAACCATGGCTCCTACTGGGAGCCATCACTGCAAAGGCTGTACCCACTGGGAGAGATAACAGCCCTATTAACTAAACAGCAATAGCAGAACGTCTTTATAAATGGCCATGAATACTTTTTTCCTCCCTTAGGCAGTGGGGCACACTAATGAGGGCAGAGCTGGGCTGTGCATGTTAATGCCTTTCCTGGTTGAAATAGGTGCTCAGAGCCTTGTTCAAACGGTGCCCCTACTCAGTGAGCTGACTAAGCTTATGTCAGGGGCGGAATTCTCTTTAAAGAAGAAGGTCAGCGCCCACAGATGATGGGGGCCACCTCTGTTCACTGACCCAAATCCAGGCTAATACAACATGCCACAAGCACAAAACAAGAACTAGGGATCGGTGCAGGCAAATAATATATTTAATGGTGTATGTGAAATCTTTTGATTGAAATAAAACAAAGATGTAAGGTTTGATCCAGCCAGCTTCTTCACTCAGTCTCACCTAAACCTTCTCCTTACTCCATCCCGTATAGTTTTTGTCCATGCAGGTCCTGAGCATAGCCTTTTTGGTGGTCAAAAGTGACCCTTTTCCTTCAGCTTCTTCCCTTTTCCTCCAGCAGAAAAGCTGGTTGGAACCAATCTGTAAACCAAAATTTAATTTTCTGAATATTCTGATTGTTTTTTATTAGGTTAACATGGGTAAAAATGTTAAAAACTGAAAACCTAACCCCAGGAAGAAGTTAAATGAGATCCCAAGATTATAATATCTAGGTGGGCTGGGCACACCCTGAATTCTAGCCCTGGCCTAGGAACCGCTAATGTGATGTGGCCGTCAGTGTGTTGCATGAGCATCTGGGTTCAGATCTCTGCTGTGCCCTGGAAGCTTGTTGGGTGACCTCAGTGGGCCACTTTCAGCCTAACCAACCTCACGGAAGGTACAGTGGAGGAGAGGAAAAGGTTGTTAGCTGCTTTGGGTCTCCACTGTGGAGAAAGATGAGGTATAAATGTGTACAAGAATTCTAATTTAATTAGCTACTAAAGTGGCTGGTTTCATCCTCCAGTAGCACTGAAGAAGATGTTCAAAATTACACAGTACAGAAGATTTCACAATGTGGCTGCCTCAAGCTTCCTCTTGTCCTAATTCTTGTGTATCCATGACTCTTTTCCATGTTTTTTTAAAGCAAAAGTGTATTATTTGCCTGCTTGCAACAGCGCGAAAACTACAGCGTGTAAGCTTTTCACATGTTTTTTCCCCCATTGCCTGAAATTAATTAGAGTTCCTGGTTTACCATAGAAGCACCTCAGAACCAAAGAGGCCACCTATCTTGTTTCACATCAAAGCTCTTTCTTTCTGTGCTCTGGTTGCTCTTTAAATTGTATATGCCACTCAGCTTTTGCTGAAGATGTTAAAGTTGCTTTCTCATAGTTCCTTTTCCTAACACAGCATGGAGTCCCTTTGCTGATGTTTTGGCCTTGATTTCTTGCGCGTCAGGCCCACTTGTTTCTTGTTGACCAGCTGCAACCTGATTGGCTGATGGGATGGCTTAGTGAGCCTTCTTGAAAATGGGCTAAGCATTGCATCAGAAATCCAATCTGTGTGAATAATAGGGCTCTCTGCTTCACCCGCTTCCATGTTTAACCTGAAGAGCTACAACAATTTTGGCTGGAGTTCCTGCTGCATTGTTCTGCAAATACTGTGGGATGTACTTGGAGACTCCAGTTTATGCACATTTGTGTTGGGCTTTGTTCCTGGGACTCTCTCTGACCCATGGCTTTGGAGCTGATGCCTGCTAGCATGTTCCAATGTATAAATGTAAGACTTTTTAAAAAAAATACTGCAATAATATGTGGCTCCTGGGATTTGAAAAGCCTGGAAGCACTGCTGCTGCTTATATCTGAGGCACACTGCTAGTTTCTAGAATTTGTTCTGGGCCTGTCAACTGCCTGAAGAAAAAAATGTCCTGTCCCTGTAATAAAGGCATAATAAAATGTTATTTACCAGGTTATGTTATTTACCTTCATGCAAACAAAAGCTCCATGGAGCCTGTTTCCACACATTAAGGCTCTTTTAAAAGGGCAAGATAATTTTTTCCCCAGTCCTGCTGGCCACCCTCATTTATACTGGGTTACAGATACCTATTTTAAAGGGCAATTATTGTTACTGTTATTATTATTATTAATGATGATGATAATTCAATTTATGAATCACCCCATCCCTGTAAAAACAAGGCTCTGGGCAATATACATAAATGCAGGGCTATTTTTGGGCAGGAACGCACAGGAACGAAGTTCTGGCTGGCTTCCGAGTTGGCCACGCCTACAGCCTCCCCCCTTCGGGTTCCTCAGGTGCCTCGCCAGCTGCGGGGCACCTGGGGAAGCCAAGCCGATCCAGGGAGAGAAGGCAGTTTAAACTGCCTCCCCTCCTTGGGTTCTCCAGGCACCTCGCAGCTGCAGGGCACCTGGGGAAGCTGATCCTGGGAGGGAGCTGCGTTGCCAGGGGTGTGGCCTAATATGCTAATGAGTTTCTCCTGTTGGGTGTGGCCTATTATGCTAATGTTCCTACTGAGCTTTTTCTACAAAAAAGCCCTGCATAAATGATAAAAACAATAGGTGAAATCATACAATAATCCACATATACAGTTAAACATGTAATTAAAAACCCTAAAATCCAAGATGGTGCCCTAATAAATCATATTCCCATACTGGACTGCACTGCCACCCCATCAGCAGGGCAGGAGAAGGGAAACAGATGAAACAAGGAGAAAGAGGGAGGGTGCCAGTGATGGTCACACCATTGCTGTCCTCAACCAACAGAACAGTGGAACATCTCTGCCTTACAGGCCCTGTGGAATTGCATTAAATCCTGATGGTGTACAACAGAGTTCCACCAGGTCGGGGCCAGGACTGAGAAGGCCCTGGCCCTAGTTGAGAACAGCCAGAAAAATAGAATCCAAACATTATTGTTAATAAAATATACATGTCAGAAAAAGCACACATAGAGGGGGAAAAACACTCTTACAGATCATGGGGTTTCATAGAGGAGAAGACAGTCCCTGAGATCTGTAAGCCACTTGATGACAGTGAAGCTATATTAATGGAGTAGGGCAGGTGGTACTAAATGGTTTGCTTGGCTTTCTGTCAATCAGAATTTACTTCTGGATTCAGGCAGGGGATCTGTTCCACTGATAGCTTATTCTGAAACATATGTGAGAAGCTGAAATTTGTTCCGCATTAGTTTGTTTCTGACACTGATGCATTGTGACTAGATAAAAATGAGGATGTTGCACATAGATTAATTGATGGTGTGCATCAGGTGCCATGTGGTCTGTTTAGAAAGGCCTGGGACACCTATTATTATGGGAAGACAATTCAATCCGTAAATGTGCTGCTATCCAAATTAGGTGCTGCAGTGCAGCAATCCTGCATTATATGGACATGGAAAGATCCCATCTATTGAGTCAGTCTATTAGTCCATTTAGCTCAGTGCTATCTCTGTTGATTATGCTCTCTGGATTCTATGGGTGAATGTAGAAGAAGAAGAAGAAGAAGAGATTGGATTTATATCCTGCCCTTCACTCACTCGGAGTCTCAGAGCGGTTTACAAACTCCTTTCCCTTCCCCTCCCCACAACAGACACCCTGTGAGGTAGGTGGGGCTGAGAGAGCTCTGAGACAACTGTCCTTAAGAGAACAGCTGGTACACAGCTATGGCTTGCCCAGGGTCATCCAGCAGGTGCAAGTGGAGGAGTGGGGAATCAAACCCGGTTCTCCTAGATTAGAGTCCGCACACTTAACCACTACACCAAACTGGCTACAAACATGTAGATGCAACAAGTTTCCAGCAGTCTTTTAATGATAGCTATGTGGGGTCCTGATCTGGACCAGAGACATGTAAGTTTTAACCCTTCCATCCCTGCAATGTTTATGGTATGTCATGCCTCAGACACTTTTCTCTGTGCATTGTTTCTTAACTTCTGTAATCCTAGTCTTATTGCATTGCTACTTGGTGTCTTGCACTTTCTGATTGAATTGTTTTCTGTGTTTTCTGTATTTTCTAATCTGTCCTGAGTCACAGTGAGAAAAGCAGGCTATATAGAGTTGCCAACTCCATGCTGAAAAATTCCTGGAGATTTGAGGGAGGAGTCTGGAGCGGGTGGGGTTTCAGGTGAGGAGGGAGATCAGCAGTCTTTAAGGCCATAGAGTCCATCCTCCAAAGCCACCATTTTTCTCCAAGGGAACTGATCTCTGCTGTCTGGAGATCTGTCGTAATTCCTGGAGGCTGGCAACCCTAATAAATGAAGCAAGTAAATAAATTACTATTTAAAACCAGGCCCTATATAATGTTCTTAGCTTTTTAAAAGAAATAATATTGGGCTGCTTTTTTTTCTTTAAAGGGCTATAAGAGCATGGGGGAACCTGCCTTTAATTTGTAGAAAAGGGATGAAAGTGTTAATACTCCCACCCACCATCCCAATCCGGGGCTGTCATTAAGCTTTAAAGGCCACTGGGAAGATCCCATCACAATGTCTCTGCTGTCATTTCAACAGCAGCCAGGCAGGACCCTGATTCAGACCAGAGCCAGATGTGGGGGAAGGGGTGCAAGCAGACTTTAAAGCCTTTCCAAGCGCTTTTCTTACCTTACTGAAACCTATTTATACAGCACCATCCTTCGAGTACATATAATCATTACAGAGTCAGATAGGCAAAAATAAAATTTACAATCGAAAGCAGACAATGGGGAAAATAACAGTGGGAGGGAAGGAAAGACAAGAGCAGGGAGATATGAATGTGGGCAAAGGCATTTGCAGCATGTATTTAAGACACTGGCATCTCAAACACACACAAAAGAATTTCATGTTATTTTAAAGAAAAACTAACTGATTTATTCTGGCACAGGCTTTTGGGGGGGGGGGGGGACCATCAGCAATCAGACCACTTAATGAGATTGTAGCCAGGAAATTTCACCACAACATTATACAAGAAAAAGGACCTGCAACACTTATCAGGCAGGGAAATCCACCCCCCCACTCACACACACTGCCACTCCCCCCCAGGGAAATCCACCCCCCCACTCACACACCAGTTTCATTTCCCAGCCCTTTCTCCACTCTGTCTCCTCCTTCTACACCATTTCTACTCTTCCTCTCATCTCCTTCCCCCACTATTCTCTCCCCTCCCCCATTTGCTAGTTTCCCCCACTCTCCACCCTGCTGATGCCCCCCAAACCTGTAGTCAGTGCTGAGGCTTGGGCTCCATTGCCTTGTTTACTTATTAATTTACTTCCTCCATGGCCCACTATAAAGTACTAGGTCCAGAGACGTGTTGCAGTGAAATCAGCTCATAAGTTTATTGATGGTACAAAACACGACTGCTGAATGGGGCTCAGGGGTCTGCTTAAATGTCCAGTCTAAACCGCACCCCCAGCCTTACCCAATCTTTCTGACAGGTTTAATTACGGGTGACCTTACACCATAGGTCCCCAGGTGGAATCTGGGTGGCCGGTTGGTCTAATTTACAATCTGGCCAGGCTATTGTCTCCCGAAGCGAGGCCATGTGTGTTTACCTGACAGCATGCACGGTTCCCATTAGGACATAACACCCACCTTTCTCACTGACACTCATGGCAGATGACAAAGTTTTAAAAACAGTTTAATCAGACAACAAAGACCTCCAAGAAATTATGGAGTATTTACATAACTGAAAAAAACAATGCAAATAAAGAAACCAACAATAAAAAAACCCCAGCTAAGCATGACATGTCATAATACAGGAAGTGGGTTACCAAGGCAGAACACAACACAATAGAGGGAAAGCTATGCATACATTAAAATAAATAAATAAATAAACACTGCAGTAGGCTACAACCCTCTCCCTTATAAAGTGCTATCTGAGCTCTTGCATTATATGACAATCCTAATCCTTTTATAAAAATGCCTTCCAGAATATCTGTTTTTCACATATTCTGCAGCATGATAAAAGTGTGAAAGACTTTCTGACCTTCTCAAGCCTTCCCTTTCAAGATCTGAGGCCTTGCCCCTGTGTCTCCCACTACCCAGTGGGCCAATGCTCCCTCTAAGCTGTGGAGTCTTGTGAGCAACGATTCTACTTTGTGAGCTACTGGCATTAAAGTTGTGAGCCAGCGATTTGGTTACTGCATAAATGAGTTTGCTCTGGAGCCATCCTTCCTGAGCTAAGACAAAAATGTGTGAGCTGGAGGCTAAAAAACTGTGAGCTAGCTCACACTAACTCAGCTTAGAGGGAATATGGGGACAGTTTACTGCCTTGTACACCCCTGGAGGAATAGCCAATTCCCAACTGCCCATCTTCCCCCTGGCACTTCCTTTTAAAATAGTGTGTCCAAGATGATGGAGGTGTATGTGGTCCAGAGAACCACTACCAGCATCCAAAGTTATAAAGTATTTATTTAAAAAAAATGTTCACAAGCATACCTTTAGCTAAGCACTAGACTGAACAGGGGATTCAAAAGAAATGGGTAAAATGCAAATTCTCTGTCCCTCTCTCTATATTCACCCTATTAGATGTTAAAATATAGGACAAGCTCCTAAAGTTTAGTATGTTACAGATGTCTACAGAGTGCCAATTACCTTGAAGTTTTCTGTAGTTCTCTGGGCCAGCACATGGTCAATGGCCAGCTCCTCCAGACCTCAGCTACGAGTTCTGAATGACTTGATGGACTTAGCAGGAAAGAGTGCTTCCTCCTTGCTCCCCTGAGTTTTATCACCTCTCTTTTCCCCACCCACTGAGCTGGCCAGGCCAGGTCAAAGAAGTGTTTCCTGGCACTTCTTCCTGGAGCCTTTGTAGTCTAAAGTCCTCCAAATCTCTGTTCCCTGCTTGGAGAAGTGTGAGAGCTTGACCTACCCATCATCTCTCCTGCTAGATCTATTAGCAGTTGTATGAAGGTGGGCTGAAGTAGGCTCTGGGAAAGCAATTGAACTGACCTTCCCCCTTCTGGCCTGTTCTCTGCCCAGAGAGGGAAAAAAAACTTTTAAAACTCAGAGTGAATGTTTTCCCCTTTTCAAACTCCAAAGGAACAATGCATTTCTTCACACACGCTATAGGGCAATTGTTTGGGAGTAGAAAGATAGTACATACCTGGGGGGAGGGCATGTATCATGAACAATTGTACCTACCATACTGTGAGACCTTTACCTTAGTGTTGTCTACCCTGACTCTCCAGGGTTTCAGGCAGAGAAAGGTCTTTTCCAGCTGCTGCTATATGAGAGCTTTTTAGCTAGACAGCAGTAGCTGACCTTGTGACCTAATGCATTCCATGTACAAACTCCACGTGGAAGCACTACTTCAGGGAGGGATCCAGAGGTCAATCTGGAATGGTAACTTGTGTTTGTCTGTAGATATCTTTAGGTCAATGCCTGTTATTCTGATTAGAGATCCATGGTTTCAGAAAATCTCCCAGAAAACTTGCAGAGAGCTGAAATATCTATCCCCCTCCCCTTTTATAGAAGGCTATGTGATTTGTTCTTTTTTTAATTTTTATTTGTATGTTTTCACACATATACTGTTACATGACATATGTTCATTACAGTTACATAGTAATCTTTTGAGTCTGCTTTTCTTTTACCTGATCTAACCATGCATACATTTTATTCCATCTTTCATAATATAATTCTTGATATTTTCCTTGTAATATAATGTTTAACCTATCCATTTCTGCCACTTCCAACAGTTTCTGTATTAGTTCTTCTCTTGAAGGTGTTTTTTCTAGTTTTCAGCCTTTTGCTATTAGAATTCTCACAGCTGTTGATATGTATGTTATAACATATATGTCATTTTTGTTATAGTTTGAGAACAATTCAATAAAAAGGTTTCTGGTATAAATGGTATATCGACATTTGTTATTTCCTGTATACTTTTATGTATTTTATGCCAGTATTTTTGCATTTTACCACACCTCCACCACATATGATAAAATGTACCCACATTATTTTTACATTTCCAACATGAGTTTGAGGCACTGGTATAACATTTTGCTATTTTGTCGGATGTCCACTGCCATCTATGAAACATTTTATAGGTGTTTTCTTTATAAATTTTGTTGCTTTCCATAATTTTGACCATTGATCTAAATCTATGGTCTGTTTTAAATCCTGCATCCAACTAACCATCTTCACTTTCACCAGTTCATCTTGTGTGTAGTCTTCTAGCAGAAAATTATAAAGTTTTTGAATTAACTTATTGCTTGATGACAGCCATGTTTTGTCTAAGTCTTTTTTGTTTCCTAAAATCCTGTTTTTTAAAAATCTTCATTCTATTTAGTTTTAAATTGTATGGTTTCCCACCATGTCAGATTCAATTTTTCCCAAATATTATTTTGGTCTGCATTTAACTCATTATTTTTGCTTAGTAATATTTCATATGATTCCCTTTTCATTTTGGTTATTAGTGTTGCTTTTATAAACGATTCTAGAGGAGAAAGCCATTTCAGGATTTTGTCATAATGTCTGCCTTTATTTCTTTCCATGTTTTTATCAAAGCCCCTCTTATTGTGTGATTTTAAACAATTGAGTGTATTTTTTCCTTACCACAACACATGGGTAGATTATGTCCTTCCAAATTCAATATTCTTAAGTTTTCCAAAATGGCCCATTCCTTAATCCAAACCAGCGCTGCTGTCTTATAATACAAGTCCCACTTAGGTACATTAAAACCACCTCTCTCTTTTCTATCTTGCAAAACCTTCCATCTGATCCTTGATTTTTTATGGCTCCAAATGAATTGATTGCAAAGCTTATCCAAGTCTTTAAAGTACTTCATGTTCCTTAAAACTGGCAAGTTTTGTGCTAGAAAGAGAAATCTAGGAAGGATGTTCATCTTTATTGTTCATATTCTTCCCATAAACAATAAATTAAGGTCCTTCCATTTTAATAAATCTTTCTTTATCTCTGAGTATAATTTATTGTAATTATCTTCTACTAATGTGATATTTCTATTGGACAGTGTTATGCCCAGGTACGTAACTTTTGTTACTGTTTCTATTTTTGAAATTTCCTGTAGTTGTTCTATCTGTTGCTTTGTGCAGTTTTTAGTTATGATTTTGGTTTTTTTGCAGTTGATTTTAAGTCCTGCCACTTGTCCATACTCTTGTATTGTTTTTATAAGATGTGGTGTAGATGCTATTGGGTCCTCCAGAATAAAGGCTAGATTGTCAGCAAAAGCTTGTAATTTATATTCTTCTCCTTTTGCCTTAAGTCCTCTTATTTGCTGATTTTCCCTTAAATTGTTGTTTAGTGACTCCAATGCAAATATAAATAGAAGTGGTGCTAGTGGACATCCTTGCCTTGTGCCTTTTTGTATTTTAATGTCTTGCGTTGTTTCCCCATTTACTATGCTTTTTGCATTTTGCTTTAATTGTTGTTAAAATGTTTGTACCACAGTCCCATGCTTCCAATTTTTGCAGCAGAAATTTCCAATTTATATTATCAAATGCCTTTTCAGCATCAAGAAAGATTAATGCCATCTGTTTATCCGGATAGGCTTAGTAATATTGTAAAGCATTAATTATAGTTCTTATATTACTTTTCATTTGTCTTTTTAGCAAGAATCCCGCCTGGTCTTGATGTATCATTTGATTTAATACTTTTTCCATCCTTGAACCTATTATCACGAATATCTTATAGTCCATGTTTAATAAAGATATAGGTATAATTTTTTATTTCTTCTTCGTCTGTGTTTGGCTTATGTATTAGTGTGATCAATGCATGATTCCAAGTCTCCGGTAATTTTTCTGTCTTGTTACCTCTTGAAATAGTGCTGGTGCTTACCTATAAAGCCCTATATGGCCTGGGACCTACATACTTGAAGGACCACCTCTCTCCATATGTTCCCCAGCGAGCACTGCGGTCTGGATCCCAAAACCGTTTGGTCCTGCCAGGGTTGAAGGAGGCGCAGCTGGTGGGTACAAGGGCCAGGGCTTTTTCAGTGGCGGCCCCATACTGGTGGAATGAGCTCCCGGAGAACATCAGGGCCCTGCGGGATTTGCTACAGTTCCGCAGGGCCTGCGAGACGGAGCTTTTCCACCAGGCTTTTAAGTAGGAGCCGCCTAATGTATACATCTTGGCCCTGGCCCAATTTTATTTTATTTGCCAGCCTGTGGGAATGTATAGAAGGATCACATCTGAGTGCTGTTCAGATACACCTATGAAGAAAATTGTAACTGTATGCCGCTGATCTTGTGATGTAAGTTTAATGAGTTTTAATTGATATTGTATGTATTATCTATGTGTTGTTAGCCGCCCTGAGCTCGCCATTGGTGGGGAGGGCGGGATATAAGTCGCATGAAATAAATAAATAAATAAGCTAACCATCTTGTTGGTTTGTTTGTGTTTTCGAAATGAGAGTGCTTAGAATATTCTATTTTCTTTGCTATTTCCTGTGTTAATAAGTTCATTTGATGGTGTAGGAGCTTTAACTTCATTTTTATTTTTCTGGGGTCTCTTTCTTTCTTCATCCTATCCTCTTCCTTCTTAATTTGTGATGTCAGGTTTACATACTGTACTTTTCTTTGCTTCTTTTTCCATGCATCTTGGTTTATAAAACACCCTCTTAAGAATGCCTTAAAGGCATCCCAAACCATCGATATGTGTATATCTGGTTGAATATTTCTTTTAAAATACTCTTGTATTTCTGTTTCTATTTTTTGGGGCAAATTCTTGATCTCTTAGCAAGTTTTTATTCATTGTCTATCTTGTCATTTTCTGTTTTCACTGTAATGTTAACATCACTGGGCTATGGTCAGCAAATGTGTTTGGTAGTATTTCACTCTATTATTTCATTCAACATTGACGAAGACATCCATATCATATCTATTCGAGACCATGAATTATGTCTTGCTGAATAGTAGGTGTAATCTTTTTTGTTCATATTTCTAATTCTCCATGTAGCTATTAAACTTTGTTTTTCTGCCAACTTCAAAAAGGATTTCGGTAATACATTTCCCGATTTTTTTCTTTTTTGTCTGGTTCTTTCTATCTATTTTAGCATCAAATACTGCATTATAATCTTCTATTATACAAATTTCATCTAATTTTTTTACTGCTAATTTTTCTTGTATTGTTTTGTAAAAATTTTCCTGATTTTGGTTTGGCACATATATATTTAGAATATCTTTTTACTAAGTTTAGTAATTATAATTGCCACTACTCTTCCATCATTTGTTGAGTAAATTAGTTCTGGACACAAATATTCTTTTACATAGGTGACAACTCCTCTTTTCTTTTTTGAATCTGATGCATAGAACAATTTACCTAATTTCTTATTCTCTAAATATTTTGCATCTTCCTTCTTGATATGGGTCTCTTGCAGACAGTTGATAGCTGCTTGTAATTTAATTAATTGTGAAAAATTCTTTCTTTTCTGTGGGCTCTTTAGCTCATTAACATTCACTAAGAGTAATCTAAGCTTTGTCATTTTCCCCATTTTTATCTTTGTTTCCCTTTACTTTAATCCTACGCTGATATTTTGTCATCATTTGAGAAGGTGATAGGTGCATTTGCTTCTTCCTGTGTCTTTTCCCCATTTTTTCCCTTCTCTGTTTTAGCTCTATCAGCTTCTTCCTCACTTTCTTCCCCTCCTTGCCATCCTAAATTCTCACCATGTCTGTCCAAAAAGTCATCTAGTTTGAACATAGAATCTATCTTATATCTTTGCCCTTCATAGTTGAATAGAATTCCTTCTGGTAACAGCCATTTGTACATGATTTTGTTCTCCCTTAGCAGGCTTGTTAATAATGTGTAATTTTGTCGTTTCTCTCGCACCCTCTATGGCACTTCTTTTAGAATTCTTATCGCTGCTTCTTGTACAGTTACTTTTGTACTGTTTGCTTCTCTGAGAATCTTATCTCTCATTTCTCTTCTATTTAATTTTATATGCACTTCTCTGGGTACCTTATTTCTCCTGGCGTATGAAATGTTTTTTCTATAAATCTGATCTATTTCCCGTTCCACTTCCTCATATGTTCCTATGTTAAGTTGTTCCATCAGGTTACATATTACTTCTCCTTTCAAAAAATTTTCTATAGTTTCTGGAACATTTTGACATCTTATGAGTAACGCTACTTTCTCCATTTCCAGGCTTATTAGTGTTTCCTCCATTCTATCAGATTTTATTTTTAATTCTTGTACCTCTTGTTCTATCTCGTTCATTTTCTCCTCCATGTTGTTATTAGCTAAAGCAATTTTTTGTATTTCCTGTTTATTTTCATTTATCTGTTTTTTAATTTCTTCAGTTTCTGTTTTAATTTGATCCGTTCTCTCTCCCATTTTCATCTGGATGGGTTCCATTTCTTTTTAAATTAAAATTGGCATCATTGTTTCCACTGTATTTTTCATCTCCTGTGCTACACATTCTTGAATTAAATTTTTTAGATCTTTTATTGTTAATTGTGTTATTGTGTTAAATTGAAGTTGGCTTTGTATTCCTACCTGACCAGGAGATTTTATAGATGCCTTTCTTGTTCCACTGCAACTTGTGGCCATTCAGTTTGTATATTCTTTCCTTTAAATACCTTAGATGTACTATTTACTATGCAATCTTTCCTGCTCTTTATATGTCCTTATTTCTGCAATTGCCTCTATATTAGCTGCCTTTACCCACTTATTTTTCTTATTTTACTTAGATATTATAAACTGTATTTTTACATAAATTGTTTCTATCTCTTTACAAACTCTCAATTTTCTATTCTTCTTCTGTGCTCTGTAGTTATTTTCCTTTCTCCCACAATCGTTCTGCCACTTTCCTTCAGTTCTCTTCCAGTTCTTAATTTGATGTGTTCAATTAGTCCTTTACTCAGTTCTCTGCCGTTTTCCTTTTATCCGTCCATTTTTCTTTACTTCCGCCCTTCCTTCATCTGCACTCTGTTGGCTCCCCCATCAGCTCCTTCTGCTCCTCTTCCACCCTTCCTCTGATCATCCGTCCTCAATTCGTTTTCCCTGTATTACTCCGCTCCGTGCTCCGCTCTCCACTCTCTCACCATCCAACCCAACCCGGAGGTACCACTTGTAAGGAAGAGAAAGGGGAGAGAAAAGTTTGTTAGTAAGTGCCTTTGTATTTTATAATCTTGTTTTTTCACCAATTTCTGTTGCCTCCCCCCCTTTTAAAATTACGTTGGTTTCCGTTCTACTTTAATGGCTGCCTTAAAGTGCTATCCCTAATTCCCTTCTCGGCAACTTAATTTAAATTACAGATTTCTTTCTTAAAGTAGTCACTTAGCGCTTTGCACCTTCAAGAGAGATTTTAAATGATACTTCGCTTCATGTGTGTTTTTTTGTCTTTCCCTTTTGTCTATTGACTCTGTTGGTTCTTTTTGGATTTGGCTTGTGCTCAGTGTTCTGTTGAGTGTCTCTAACAGCCTCCCGCTTTCAAGCAATCTCAGGTATAGTTCGGGGAGTTGTCTTACTCCCCTGACTTCCCCGGGACAAGCTTCTTGCTTTCTGGCTCTTTCTTCAAAAGAGCGTCTTCATTGAATGTTGGAAAAGTTTCTGGAGATTGGTAGAATTCAGCATTAGAGAGCAGCTCTCCCTGCTCACATCTGCTGTCATCGAGTCCAGAACCGGAAGCCGATCGCTCACCCCCTTCCAGGAAAGCTTGCTATGTGATTTGTTCTGAGTGTATCAGCTTTGCTCAATACAATCTGTTCTTTATCATAATAAATGTCCTTAGCTTATACTTTGGAACAGAGCAATATAATTGTTTCTGGGGGGGAAATTCAATCAGAAAGTAAGGAGAAAAACCCTCATGCTTATTTTTATTTACTATTTAACTTTTTAGCAACAGTGCCAAGAACAGAGCAAGTAGTTCCTCACTCTTCTATGCCCTTGTTTCCAAGAACGTATCACATTGTTCCCCAACTTAAATAGACCTTTAAGCAACCATTTCTTATAAAAGACACCAGAAGGACTGTAGAAGCTATGAAGATAAATTACACTGCATGTTGCAGAAAATGAGCAATTGAAATGCTGCTGGATCCTGTTCTGAAAGCGAGGAACAATAGCAGCAGATGAGAGAGAGCCCAAGTGCCCCCCAGTGGGGGACTTTTGGCACAGTAAAAAAAAGTGTACCCTTAATCACATTTTACCTTATGTGTGATAATCTCATAGGCCCACTCTGAATGACAATGCTACACACAAATCATGGTCCAAATGCAACAGATGCCACCATATTGCTGCACTTAAGGTTTCCATCTCTACCATTGAGTAGGATGTGGCTGGGAGGGGGCCAGGATGTACCCAGTTACAGGCCAGGAGGGGACTGAGACAAGATGTGCACCTCCCTGTAAACACTATAAAATATAGTGCTGCAGTTGCAACTGATTCCTAATCCAGAACTCCAAGTCATTAATTTGTAAATAAATTAAAACTCTTAAAAAGGAACAAGCAGATGTCTGAAAGATGAAGAGAATAATACTTGGGCTGCAGAACTATACCTGCTTACTTAAGAGAAGTCCCACTGAACTTAACTGGATTTGCTTCTATGTACTTATGCATAGGATTGGGCTGGATGCAATAAAGGGGAAAGATCCTGGATGGAACAAAGGGGATGCAACAAAGGGGAAAGATCCTATTAGAAAGGTAGGTAGCTCTTGTACCAGCAAGATAAACTGCACCTGCAAAAGATCACATTCAGCTGTCAAAAGTATAGAGGCCTTGTTCTCCTTTACAGCTGGGCCAAGAAACAGAGCCATGTCTGGGTTGGGAAGTACCTAAAGATTTGGGGGTTGAGCCTGGGAAAATTGAAGTCTGGGGAGAGGAGGGACCTCAGAAGGGTATGATGCCATAGAGTCTGTTACCCAAACTGGAGCCAGAGAAGGGGAAATTAGCTTTAAAAGAATTCCAGAAAGGAATAATGCAGGACCTTGTAGTCTTTTCATACCAGGGTAGATCTTAGTGGGGATAGCCCAAAATGAAAGAGAGTGAGAGTGATTGCATACACAAACAAACAACTTTATTGTATACAAAATAAAAAAACATGACTAAAAATGCAAAGAATAAAAACATAAGAATAAAAATGTGCTAGGCACCTGAGGACTGATTTTCTAAGTAACCACACACACATATCAACAAGGGGCCATACTTATAAATGGTAGGTGGGAGGAAATTGTGAAGTTTTAGGGAAGGGACATATGATCTGAAATCCTGGGCTTGAGGTCTATGGAGGTCCAGGGGCAAAGGTAGCTGAGGTCTAAAGAGCAGAGTGTGGAGCCAGCTAAGCAAGGAGAAAAAACCTGCAAAGTGCAGCAGGGGTTCTCAGCAGGAAACCAGAATTCTGACCAGCAGAGATCTGGACCAGGGATCCCAGGAACAATTTGCTGTGGCATGGCATCCTTCTTTTATGGACAGGAGATCCCCAGGGTAGTTGGGATTTGGGCCATCCTGGCTTTGGATTGGGTCAAGATAAAAAGTTTGCATATCACTGGCTGGTTTCGAGTTAACTCCTGTCAAACTTTGGTGGGAAAAACACCTTGATTAGGCTACTGTAAGCCAGATCTGCATGGGCAAAAAGAGCTTGGGCAAGGCAACATGATTAACACACTTTAATTAGGTTGAAGTGAGCCAGATCTGCACTGGCACAAAAGTCTGGGTGAAATCAAGATAGCTCCTGAAACAGGATGGAACATAAGTTCAACGACTTGAATGTCCTTCTTGATTGAGTAAAAAAGGAAAAAGAGGAACCAGGCATTGGCTAATGAAACAGCAACTTCCTTGAGCTGGGCAGACACCTCTGGGATATTGGGTGATGTCTCCAGTGTTGAAAAGTCTTTTGTTATTGAGAACAACAGGGCATTGAGCTGGGGGGAGACTGCACTTAATCTGCTTCTAATGCCAGCCCACCCTTCCGCTTCTTCCCTGGGATTTTCCAATGTCACGGTGCCTTTATGAGACTCCCCAAGTTTCAGATCCCCTTGGCACTTAGTTGTTTTAATAGGCACCTCCTTTTACAGCCTAAATCCAAAATAAGAGAGGGACCCCACTGACCAATGGGGTCTCAGCTGGAGGAGAGGTCAGGGTCCTCACACAGTCTGCCTTCCAAAGTAGCCATTTTCTCCAAGGGGACTGATCTCTATTGTGGGAGCTCTTCAGCCACTTCCTGGAGGTTGGCAACCCTAGCCAGTCTTTGTTTTTTGCCATCAAGTCACAGCCTACTTATGGCAACCCCATAAGGTTTTCAAGGCAAAAGACGTTCAGAAGCAGTTTGCCATTGCCTGACTCTGTGTAGCAACCCTGGACTTCGTTGGTGTTCTTCCATCCAAGTCCTAACCAAGGTCAATCCTGTTTAGTAGTCAAGATCTGACCAGATGGGATTAGTCTGGGCTACCCATGTCAGGCAAACAACTACCAAGCGTGTATTCTATGAAAACTGAGAGAAAAAAATGAGGCCAAGGATGATGTTGCAAAATAAAGAAAAATATATTTTATTACTCAGTTAAAATCCCCCACATTCCTTATTCATTTCACCAACAGGCTTCTTCAGGGGAATCTGTAATATAGAAAATGCAATTACATTACTGAGTTTACATAAATAATGGTTATTTAGTTAAAATTATATTTAAAAAGCACAGGTTGTACAGTAAAATATCAGCCACGTACAAAACTGCTAGAGTTTATTCTGTCCTTGAGACTGCATGATGGAAAATGGAGGAGAGCGATCGGTGAACAGACATTCCATGAGTTTTTAAAGGTAACATCAATTTGCATTGAAGTTGTGGCATGCAGGTGATGGGGGGCACGACTGCTAACCTCCAGAGGGGGACTGGAGTTCCCCCAGTGTTGTAGCTGATTTCCAGAGATCAGTTCCCCTGCAGGAAATGTCAGCTCCAAAGGGTGGACTCTACACATCACATCCCTGATGAGCTCCCTCCCCTCCCCAGACTCCACCCTTTCCAGGCTCCACCCTCTAATCTGCAGGAATAGCCTGACCCTTCCCCAACCTCCTGATTCATTGGAGCCACTCTTTGCCCTGCAGAGGCAACTCCATCAAGGATTGGGGGTGGGGCGGGATTTAGATCAGGACTCCAGCACCTATGCACCGTGTATGGGCCTAGGGTTGCCAAATTTTAAACTGATCCTTCTAGCTGATATTAGTCAGTTTTATCTGGAAGCAGTTATCTGGCGATGTTGTCATATGTCTGATTTTAATCTCATGTATTCATGCTAGTCATATATGTAGTTTATGTAACCTCTGTAGGGTTTAACAGCTGGCAGGGGAGTACAGGATTGCCTTGGCAGTTCATTAATGTACAAGAAGAAGTAGTAGATTTATTGTTCTTTTAATCTCAGATGAGTGCCAAGTTTTAGCCTTATAGTTTTGCTTCACAAAATTAACAAGTTTTCTCAAGATGTCATTAAAATTAGATTTATCTTTGTTTCCAACTGGTGTGTGCGGGGCTTCAAAACTTTGCATGGCTTTCTGCCAGTCAGCCAAACCCTGCTTAAACTCTATATATTTAGCTAAGTCTGGGAAATGTTAGATCTGATTTTTATTGCATGCATTTTTCCCCCTATGATAATAGGATTAATTAGCACCTGTGGGAGTGATAGTTGTAGAAAGTACCACCAAGTCACAGTTGATTTATGGCAACCCCCATAGGGTTTTCAAGGCAAGAGATGAACAGAGGTGTGTTTGCCTGTCTCTGTGTTGCAACCCTGGACTTCCATGGTGGTCTGCCATCTGTATGACCCTGCTTTGCTTCCGAGATCTGATGAGATTGGGTAGCCTGAACTATCCAGATTCAAGCAATTAGCATCTGTATCTGCCCTTTAAATCCTTGCCTAATAAAAATTGTTATGTCTATTTCAAATAAAGTCATTAACTCAAAGTTCTCTGCTGGTTTTGATGATTAACAATCAAACATTTCTAGACCATCATATTTCATTGTGCTACAAAAGATAAGTTTGTCTCAGAGAGGTTATCTTACGTAGATCTGATAAGGGAGTCGTCTACTGCTCTGCTAACGAGGAAAATTCTCACAGGGCTTAGGGCTGTAAACTCCTTAATTGGATATGAATTTGATTTTTCAACACAGTGTTATCGGATGCCATTAAAAGCTTCAACTTCCCATTCCTATGCTTTGAATCTGTATTGAAGAGACAGGACATTTTCCCCCTGGCCTGTTGGCAACTTTACACAGGCATACAGGCAAACCTTGCTATGCCCTCATCCAAATCACTTCTCCCTGCAGCTGCTATTTATCATTTAAAAAGTCCTGGTCTCTCAGTGTTATTCCTAGTATGACCCTCTCTTGGAAGCTTTTCCAGAGGGCTTATCATTTACAAACAAGACCAAACAGATGTGAGGAAAGTGGCAACAGAAGGAATTGGCTAAGAAGTACTTCCCTTTCTTGCTGCTACTTAGACTGGCAGGCATTATGGGCCTCTCGCAGTTTGCAAAACATCTGTAGTTTTGTGTAAGGGTCCCAGTTCATCCCTGTTTGAAAATGTGCTATGATAGATGGCCAGTAATCTGGCTGTGAATAAAGCATGAGTGACCACAAAGGGCAGCAAGGCTATTATGTCAAGTGGCAACAAACCTTCAGAGATTCCAAGGAGAGTAATAAATCGTGTTATGAGGATAGAGATACTGCAGCAATCAGGGATCTGTGCTCTTCGGTGAATAAGAAAATAAGACAAGCCATTTACTTTGTATTAGTTTTGGTTCACAGCTATTGCAGTCTCCAACAGGCATGTAAAGAGCAAAAAATGCATTCTTAGTGGTGGCCTCTCTGTTTATGCAGGCGTCTCCTCAGTCAAATCAGTCTCCCAGATGGAAACTGTCCCTCCTGTCCTGCATCATTGGGGTAGGTGAGTGATTTCCAACATAATTTACAGCACAGTCACAGTGAGGGTGTGTGTATGAATGGCTTAGGGAGCCAACTGACCCTTACGCCAGTGTATCTTGGCCTGTTATGCCAGTGCAGAACCCAAGCCCCACTGTGCCACTCTCAGGTGTTGGTGCAGTTCTGCGGTGGCTGCACCAGTACAACTCAGGTGCAGAGCTCTGCACCAGCATTGTTGTGAGTGGATCATGGGTGTGTGGCCAGAGTGAATCTGCTCCCTAAGTGCCTTCCAGCCAGGGAAGTTGCACCAGCTACCCACTGATCACAAAAAATAAGTGTCCTCCCCACTGCCGTGGCCATGCCCATGAGGCCCCAAGGAGTTCAGGAGCATGAAGGCACCTTGGTAGTGGGGAAAGCAAAGAGAGGGCACTCAGCACCACTGGGTGAGCACTTTTTGCTTACACCCAATGGGGAGAGCGAAGTCCGCACTTTGTGGCTAACCCCTCCCCATCTCCAGAGGCAGGACACAAAAAGACATCTGTGGATTAACAGGCAAGCAGGGGTCTCTGTCCCCAACCTCCCCTCCCCTTTTCCCTTGTCCTTGTCCAGTAGCTGTCCTGGCAATAATACCTACTGCACCCGAGCCTACCAGCATTGCAGTCCAGTGGGGGCGGCAGGAGTCACAGGCCTCCACCACTGTGGCCCCCCCACACAAGGGTTTTTGATGCATGGGATATGGCCCAGGAGAACTGCCTGGGGAGGGGGCCCAAAGACTGGGCTGTGCACTGGACTGACAGTTCAATCACTTGCCAGGCTCCCTCTTGGACAGGGCACAAGGGGAGGGGGAAGAGTCCTGCCATGCTGAGTGGAGTGGATAGTCACATAGTCCTTGCACTCATTCCCTCGTAGGAGCAAACTCCCATGGAGCAGCTACCAAGGTGGAGCCATCTTTTGCTGTTGGTATGGACATGTAAACACAATATATACCATGAGATGGCAACCGATATACACAGACTCTTCTTTTAAGTTACTAATGAATAATACAGTGGTGCTCAATGTAACTTATGATGATCCTTGTTATTTATATCAATACAAGTATTCCAAAGTACAACATAGTCTAATAACCAGTAATAACAAACAACAGCATATACTTTTGTTCAGTACAGCTTGTGAAAGATTTTACAGCATATAATTTGTCTTAGTACAGCTTGTGAAAGATTCTGAGGAGTCAGGATTTGTGCGAAAACCCTGACCCCTCAGAATCTTTCACAAGCTGTACTAAACAAAAGTATATGCTGTTGTTTGTTATTACTGGTTATTGTAAGAAATAGACTATGCTGTACTTTGGAATACTTGTATTGATATAAATAACAAGGATCATCATAAATTACACTGAGCACCACTGTATTATTCATTAGTAACTTTAAAGACGAGTCTGTGTATATTGGTTGCCATCTCATGGTATATATTGGGTTCATATTGGGTTAACTGTCCATGAGCCTGTAATTTGGTATGGTATGGACATGTACGCCAGACAGGTGAGGCTGTTCTGGATGATGCCAGTCTTTGGGTAGTGGGGTCTGGTTGCAGCAGAGGTCCGGCCCATGGGCTCTGGAATGGACTCCCTGCCGATTCCAGACAGACCTCTATGGACACTAGGGGTATGCCATTTTTTCTTCTTCTTGTTGTTGTTGTTGTTGTTGTTGTTCAAGTCTATTGGACCAGGAAAAAAATTGGAATTCTCGAAAAAAACCCAGATCTTTTCCAATACCAGTAAAGTATTCAGGTCCAGGATTTTTCAGAAATCCTGAATTTTTTTGGGTCCAAAAGACCTGAACTGAAAAACACTTAAGGAAAAACAATAGCTGCCAAGCCACTACAAGCAGCTGAGAGGAAGCTGAGCTGGGGCTCTTTTGGGAGATCCTTTTAAACCAGACTGCCCAAAAGAGCTTGCCAAGCAGCTGATCCTGGGGAGGACTCTCCCTGTAGGCTCCTCTGGGCTCTTCTGGGCAGTCCGGTCTAAATCAAACTGCCCAACAGAGCCCACCCAGCAGCCAGTTGGCTGAGGCTCTGCTGGGCAGCCTGGTTTAGACTGGACTACCCAACAGAGTCCTCCCAGGGGCCAATCCTGCAGGGAGAGTTCTCCCCACAGGCTCTGCTGGGCAGCCCAGTTTTGCTGGTAATTCCCGAATATATCTGAGATTTTTGTGGGGATTTTTTCCTGGTTCTCCTGAAAAATCCTGGATACATTTGGGAAGCTGAAATATACCTGGAAAATACTGATAAAGTGTTTCTCGGATATATTTTTGGTTTGGATAAACCCAAATGCACACCCCTAATGGGCACACTAAGGCACTTGCGTTACCTTGTTGCAGATACATGTATTTCTATTTTGTCCCTCTACAGGTGAATATCCAAAGGGCGAGCTGTGGCTCAGACCACTATCCCAGCAGCCCCACGGACCAATGCTGCCTTTTGAAGCCAACAATAGTATACAGCCTGCTGTCCCTCTATGCTCTCTGCCCCATTCAGACTGCACCCCAGAGTGGAATACCCATTTCCCATGAGGTTAAGTGGAGGTGGATTCTGGTTCTCTTAGCCCCTTTTTCCCAAAAGCGTTTTCATTTGCTACAGCTGTGTAGTTGCGTGTGGTGTGTCAATTGAGGGTGGGTGGGGAGGCTGCTGATGAATGCTGATGCTTCAATCTGCTAGTGGAGTGGATGGTTCTCATTGTGCAAATAACCATCTCAAAGCTGCTGGTTCAGACAGCGTGCCCCTGACGGGTTGCAGGGTGTGGAGGTCACACAATGATAAAGCAACTGGATTAAATGGCCCATGGCTGCATTGCAGAGAGATGGTTCAGCTCTGAATGAAGTTGTGCCAAGAATTCCAGTGGATTCAGAGGACACTCAGAAAGGGCACAAAAGGCCCACTAAACATAGTTTGTCCCTGTCCCATTTGTGTAGGGGTAATGCAGGTGGCATGGTCTGCTAGAAATACCTTGCCGCCAGTACTTGCAATGGATGGGTGTCTTTCGGCACAGGAGAGCAATGCTGGTGAAGTTCACGGGGTCTGCCTCAATGGAGGCCTGGAAGAGTCAAGTGAATCCCACCAACCTTGGCCCCATTTGATCATGCTAATGAAGGGACAGAACAAGAGAAAGACGTGTTGTTCGGGCTTTGCAGGGGGCCATTTGCAAAACTTTCCACTACAACATAGGAGAGATTTTAAAAATACCCCTCTTCTATGCTGCATTGCTCACCTAGCCCCAAACGAAGCAGTCAGCAGTATAGGAAAGCTGCACTGTAATGCTGGACTTCTGATGCTAAGCACCTGCCCACATGGTAGAGTGGTTAGACTAGGATTTGGGAGACCCAGGCTTGAATTTCTAGTATGCCATAAAGCTTGCTAAGTGACCCTGAGCCAGTCACTCTCAGCCTGATCTACATCACAGGGTTGTTGTGAGGATAAAATGGAGAGCTGGAAAATGCGGGCTGGAGCTTCTTTGAGTCCCCATGGGGGGGGGGAAGGGGGGGTATAAATAAAATAAATCATAGCTAATTTTCTATAGCTCAGCAGTCTCCCACTACTGTGCAAAGGGGAGCGATTCTCCATTCTCCACCCCCTTTACACAATGTATAATCGCTTGTGCTGGTCATAAAAGCTGCAAAGCCAAGCCACCCACAGACATGTTTCTCTATATCCAGAGGTCTCTCCATCTGCTATATGAGGGTTATAAATGTTGAATATTTTATACCACTTTTCTCCCTAGTAGGAGAAGTAAAAAATACAGTCTATATGATGATAAACAAAGGGGTAAAATACCTGTAAAAATATGAAGCCCTTGAAAGTACTGTACAAATTCTATTATTTATTACAGGATGCAAACAAGGTCAATGTTTGTATTTGCCCTCTAACCAAAACTTACTGTATAAATAAAAGTAGCCCTAGGTCCCAAATACCTAGGAGAAAGGCTGTCAGACTATCCCACTCCTGATGTCCTCCCCGCCCACCCACCCCCAGGCAGGATGGAATAGTGTGCATTTGTAGGTCATGGTATGATTGCAGTCTTCCAGTACTGATACAGAGAGAATGAATGAATGAATGAATGAATGAATGAATGAATGAGAGAGAGAGAGAGAAAGAAAGAAAGAAAGAAAGAAAGAAAGAAAGAAAGAAAGAAAGAAAGAAAGAAAGAAAGAAAGAAAGAACTGGAGCAGGGTGCGGGTTTGCTTATCCACACAAATTAATCCCTTAGCTGTCTGCTTTCTGGATTTTCTCCTGATTTCCTTTGATTTTCCAAACCTGGTTTGATAAAATCTGTTTGGAAAGATGTAAATGCCATGTGGATTGGAAAGTGCTCATTTTTGAAGGTCAGCCTACCATTTCCCCTCTGCCTCCGCCCAACACATTATGCCACTATCCTTGGCACCCCTGGAATGTGCTACAGTGTTATAATGTTATAGCAGTCTGTTACTGGGATCTCTTGATCCTCTGTATTCCTAGCTTTCATTTAAAAAAAACCCAACAAAACCCTGAGTCTAGCCCTTTTCACTGTGAACATACACCTTTCTCATATATCCCTGATTAGGTAAGGGTTTCCCTTGCTCAAAAGCCAGCCGAATCTGACTCTAGGGGGCACTGCTCATCTCTGTTTCCAAGCCAAAGATCCAGGGCTGTCTGAAATCGTCTCCATGGTCATGAGGCCGGCATAACTAAATGCCGAGGTACATGGAACGCTGTTACCTTCCCACTGAAGTGGTACCTGTTTATCTACTTGCTATTTCTTGCTTTTGAACTGCTAGGTTGGCAAGAACTGGGGCCAGAGGCGGAAGCTCACTTCATCATGCGGCACTCGGGTCTCAAACTGCCGAGCTACCAACCTTCTGGTCTGCAACTCAGCATCTTAACCTCTGAGCCACCGTGGCCCCTGTATTCCTGATTACACACAGGGAATTTTCCACAGGTACAGCACAGCAGAACCTTGCTTTATTTTGGAGATTCCACATGACTTCATGTTCTTTTAGAACATAGCTTGAGGGGCTCCTGCAGCTTTCTTTTTAAAACTAGGTTAGAGGAAAATTTACTTTAATACAGCTTTAAAATGGGAATGCTGGGTTGACTGTGGGCAGAACCTTTGAGTGAAAGCTGGCAGAGCTTTCACTCAAAGGTTCTGCCCACCGTCAACCCAGCATTCCCATTTTAAAGTTGTATTAAAGTAAATTTTCCTCTAACCTAGTTTTAAAGGGAAAGCAGGCGACATTCAGCTCTAGCATTCTCTCCTCCTTTGAGGCTTTTAGAAGGGCTTTATAAAACACATACAAACCCCTCAGCTGCTGCTCAGCTGTGAGCCATAGGTCAGTTTGGGGGGGAGGGGATTGCCAACCTGTAGTGAGATGGCCAGCAAGACTGTTGCCAGGTTGGCATGTCTGCAGCCACGTGACAAGCAGGAGGGAGCAGTCCTTCAGAGGGGCCAGCAATCCAGTGCCTAGGGTGAGGTGTACAAATGCAATCCCCATGCACCTCCATCTTGCTCACTGCTGTCCTACACAGTGAGGGCAGCTTTTCCCATCCCTGTGTGAACACAGCCTTCAACAACACGGACTAGAGACCTTGAACTTTTCTTTAAAAAAAAAAAAAAAAGCTGGGAATTTAGAAGAACTAGGTGTCAGGTTCCCTGTTATGTGATGTATATGTTCCTCCCGCCTGGAGTATGACAACCCGGGAGTCTCCACATCAGAGCGTTCCTTCCTCCCCTTTCCCTTGTGCTTGTGGCTCATGTAATCTGACCCTTTGAAGCCTAGCCTTGAATTGTTATTGTAACGAAGAAGCTCCAGGTGGTTCACTGTGTGGGAATAGCTTTGCTTGTCTCGTGGGAAGGGGTGCTTGCTTGCCAAGTGTAATCTCTGCTTCTCCGCACACTTTTGGTGGGAAGACAAATGGTTAGAGTTGTGTGCCTTCTGAGGGGACTTTCCTGATTGGTGTCTAGTACACACTTTGCTGTTTGAAATCTGTATAATTGACCCTTGCCCATTACCCAAGCCATCACTAACACTGAACGTGTTTTATTGACAAGACCTTTAAGAATAAATGGACTTTTGATTTCATCACAAGGCCTGGCTTATTGGATCTATTCAGTACTTCACACTAGGAGACTGTGGCAATAGACAGTTATATTGTTGTAGTGCTATAGCACAGTAATAGTAAAAAATGATTTTGTTTAAAAGCCTGAGAGGGAAAGGCTTTTGGTGTTGTGATTGGGGGGAAATACAGGCGGGAAAGTGCTTACAAAAGAAAATGCACGTTCATGGAGATGCTTCATTACCCGTGCAAATGCTTCAGCATTGTCAGCAGTGGTGACAGGGAAATGGAGAATCCGCATTGTCTGGCGACAGCCTATGTTCTTACTCTTTGGTTAGTCCGAGGCAATGAAAAATGTAATAAATGGGCTGTGAAATCTTCCCCATTAGCTTGAAAAGTTTATGACTCAACACCATAAAAGCTCTTAGTAAAAGGCAAAAGATTGCTCCTCTGGTTGTCTTGATTCTTTTCTGCAGCTTGGAACAGTATTCATTAATTTAAGGGACAGGGCAACACTATTTTCTGAGATCAATTGAATGAGTGCTCCAGAGTAAGCTGCTTTGGGACTTTCTAACCACCTGATTTGTTAAAAAAAATTATGTCCAAATGTGGATTTGAAATGCTTCCCCCACTGATTTTGATTAGATTAAGCAGCTTGATCCAAGGTGTTATCAGTTAACTGGTTTGCAGGTCTGCCTGCACAGGCTTCATCTTGCTCCCAATAAACTGAGCGAGATGCTCTTGGTCTGTTGTCAGTGATTATGGAACACTGCACCAAAATGGCAAAACAGCTGGCCATTTATTATTTAAGAGCAGCAACAAGAGAGCTGCAAACCGCCTCCCACCCCAAATGAGTCGCCCTGCCAAAAGCAGAGCTGGCTATTAACCTGTTTGTCAGCCTGGGATGCGAAGCTGCTACTGCCAGGGATTTTGTACCAAACTAGATTGTCAGTAGCAGATAAGATCCCAATAGATACAAAATGGAAGAAGACGATGCCATTTGCAGTGGAGAAGAGGTGTCTCTGTATGTATCTCTGTATGTAACTCTTCACCCATATGCTGATTCTTCCCTGTAACCTCCTGTCCATCATTACTCTCCTTTTTCTAACAGAATGTGGCTGGAGGGGATTGTTGCAGGAGTACAATAGCCAGCGGGAGGAAGAATTAAACCCCCTCTTCTGCCCACATCCCTCTGCCCTGCAGAGTGGACCTTCCTCCCACTGCTTTGTAGTTGTTTGGCAGAGATGTCAATTCTCAGGCCAAGGTCGGTCGTTATCCAGACAGGGTTGGATCCAGCCAGCTTTTCCACTCACTCGTGCCTAGTTCTCCTCCCTATAGTCACCATCCCACAAGGCGTTTGTGCACACTGGTTCAATGAGGGCCCCTCCTTTCTTTTTCACTATCAGAAAAACTGTTTGGATCCAACCCCATTATTCAGTCCTTATTGAAAGATTTTAAAAATTATTTATAAATATACAAACTACCAAAAAGCAAATGCAATCGTATTTTTAAAAACATGAAGGAAAAAAACCCAAACAAATATAAAGCCTATAAGTTACTTTAATCACAAAGTAAAATGTGTTACTGAACGTTATATGATCTATATGTTTGATTCCAGTCTTATAATAATAAAAGGATCAGTCTGTCCGTCCCTCTGTGGCAGAGCTAACTCATCAGAAAATAAAGCTAGGAGACTCAAAGCTGGCCATCAGGAGCAGGATAATTGTGGGAATTTCAGTGGCATACATGAAGGGGAATGGAGCATTCTGGCCCATATAAGCTTCAGGAACACCCCTCCCCTCCCCATATGCACACACTCATCTGCAATGTGGCAGGCATAACTCACTAGAAAATAAAGCTAGGAGTCTCAAAAATGGCCACCAGCTTTAGGATGATGGTGAGACATATAGGTCCAAAAATGAACATAACTGGGACATCCTGGCACAGATTAGCTCCAGAACAGCCCTCTGGTATATGCAATGGAAGGAAGGGTTTACTTACAAGAAGCCATGAAGGGCAGGCAGCACAGACAAGGAGGATGAAAAATATCCTCTATCAGTGGTTCTCAACCTTCCTAATGCTGCAACCCTTTAATACAGTTCTTCATGTTGTGGTGACCCCCAACCATAAAATTATTTTCGTTACTACTTCATAACTGTAATTTTGCTACTGTTATGAATCATAATATAAATATCTGATATGCAGGATGTATTTTCATTGTTACAACTTGAACATAATTAAAGCATAGTGATTAATCACAAAAACAATATGTAATTGTATATTGTGAAATATTTATTTCTAATTACAAATAAATGAAATTTTGTCTTGAAGCATGGTATAGCATGGGTAACAGCCTCTCAGCCACACCTACCGCACAGGGTGTCTGCTTTGGGGAGGGGAAGGGAAGGGAAAGGGAAGGGAAGGAGTTTGTAAGCCGCTCTGAGACTCCAAGTGAAGGGTGGGATATAAATCCAATCTCTTCTCTTCTGCAGCAGCCAGATCGCTCGCTCACAACTTTAATGGCTAGTAGCTCCACAAAGTAGAATTTTTGCTCACAAGACTCTGTGGCTTAGAGGGAGCATTGCTCCCCCTCCAAAAAAACCCCCATCTCAAGTCATACTGAATTACCGGCTGAAGCAGCCAACCTAGTTCCCCCGTCCGTCCCAGCCCACCCCCACCACCTTACCTGATGCTCTTGAGAATCTGAACAATGAGAACTGGATTCTCCCCAATGGGCCAGATGGGATGGCGGGCAGGGGAAGAAGGGGTAGGTGGGCAAGCATCCTAACAGGGGGGGGGGGGGAATTGTAGCAAGGGACTGCAGTTTCCCCCCCTCCAAGCTGGCTTGTTCTGCCACCTACAGCTCTTTCTGCCCAGAAGACTGGGCATCCCGAAGAAAGTTTCCCTACTCCGGCTGCACAAAGATTGGAATTCCTGCCCGGGGGGGGGGGGGGGGGGTGGCACATCACTCCAAGATTATCTTCTGCCTCCATGCAGTTTTTGCTGATCTATACCCAAGCTGTCACTTTGCTTCCGAGACCAAAACAAAGGACCATGTTGAAAAGGGTTCCCAAACAACCAGCCCGAATTGCACAACGCGGAACCTCCGCTGCCCTCCTTTTCGCTTGCAAAGGGCTGGGGAGGGCCCCCGACCAGCTTTGCAGCGCTCGCGGCAGCTTTTGGCAAGCCGCAGACCAAACTAGAAGTGCACCAAAATTCCCCAAGGGGGGGGGATGGGACGACACTGCCAAAACAATACATGCCCCAGCCACTGGCCAAGGCGAGAGTTTTTATTTTTTATTTTTTAAAAAAAGCACATACACACACAGACACATGCATGCATTTTGAACCAAAATATGCATCGCCCGGTGCTTTAAAGCACTCACGAGAGTGGCATTTTTGTGCATCCTCGGCGATAGGTCCCACGGGGGCAACACCAGCTTGCAAAATAGGCGACCCTCTCTCCCCCCTCCAAGCGATGCCTTTTAAAGCCATTCTGCATAGGGGGGGGGTGTCAGCCCGTCCCGCGCTTGCAACGCCTTCGAGCAATGCTTTGCAAAGCCCCCGGGCCATTCTGTGTGGGAGGGGGGGGCTCAGCTTGTGGGGGGGATTGGGCAGCCCTGCCCCCTCCAAGCAATGTTTTGCAACTGCAGTTCCTCCGAGTGACCGTTTGCAAAGCCCTGGGCCATCCAGGAGAGGAAAGACTCGGCGAGCCCTGCCCCTTTGAGCAAGGCTTTGCAACTCCTTCAAGCAAAGCCCAAGGCCAGTTGGGGAGGGGAGAGGGAGCTCAGCAAGCCCTGCCCCTTTGAGGCAGGCATGCAAAGCCCTGGCAGGGCAGCCCAGATGTTCCAGTGCCAAAACTTTCCTGGTGGTGCAGGAGCGTGTGGAGTCCTGGCCCAGCTCCTTGCAAACTTCCAGCTTTGGCGGGGGGGGGGGGGGGGGAGAGAAGCGGCCACCTCAGCTGGTAAAAAAGAGGCAGGAGCCGCAAGAGCAGTGGTGGCTTCAGGTTTCAGTTTGCAATGGGAGGAAGCCAGTGAGCAAGCAGCGCGGCTAGCCCCTTCGAGGCCTGCTCCGGCCCCTCAGGAGGATCAAGACTCCGGCTCCAGGCGCGCTGGGGAAGGGCTCGGGGTGGCAACCCCTGTGAAAGGGTCGTTCGACCCCCAAAGGGGTTGCGACCCACAGGATGAGAACTGCTGACTAGAAGATGAACATAAGGAATTCCCAGGTAGTGTTGTTTTGGACCCTAGAGAGACTAATCTTTTCACCTCCTTTTTTACACTTTCCCCTAGTGGACAAGACAAGATGATCAATCAGTCCAGGTATTTACAGCAGAACCTGGAGAAACTTTATAAAAGTACTTTTCAGATGGATGCTAGAACTATAAATGATAATATATTACTGAAATCTATTCTACCCCAATGCAAACTGTGCCTTATTTTCAACCATTACAAGAGCGAGGAAAAGAAAATGAATGTTACATCCCTTGTGAACCAAAGTGGTAATAAATAAGCCAACCTCTAATGGTTGTGTTGTCTATGAACCAGACTGCATCTTAAAAACAACACAGGACTGAGGACAAGATGACTTTGTTAGCCAAATTGCTTTGATTTCTTATCAATATTGGGGGATTATAGCTTATTAATTAATTGGCAATAGGCAAAAAGGAGTCATCACCAATATATACAGAGGTCCCACCTCTTCCAGACACACCAAAAAATAAGCAAGGAGGCTGGCTTCAGTAATAAAATAGTTTCTTTACTGAAAGAATCTTAATCAAGCAAACAATACTGATTCACGCACACACTTACACAGAGCCTAAGAAATAAAGTTAGAGCAAAGAGATGGTTGCATGAGCAGGAATATAGTTGGTATCTGTTGAGGGCAGTAATTACCTGTCGGGAGAGATATTGTGCTCCCACTGGAAAAATAAGGGGAGGCTAGGAGGGATTAGGGGCACATGTCCTGAACCCACAGTAACATGTGTAGACTATGGCTGCGCAACCAAGAGCCATGGAGGTAAGGTAGGGTAGGGTAAGAGGCAGTAAAAACTAGAGAGAGAACAAGTTGCTGTGTGTCCTCTTTTATTCGGGGGCTCTGGGGGAGGGTTTGGCCAGACACCTCCCCTGAGACCACCCCTTGTGGTTCGCCCCAAAAGTCCTGTCCGCTAGAGGAGAGGGGCTTAAGGGGTTGGGCAATATTACACTCTACCTGGGTTGTGACAGAGATACTTGGAGGTGGGAAATGACTCATTGGCTAGAACTTTTGTCTTGGTGATGGGCTTAATGTCTCTGAGCTGCAGAACTGGTTTCTGGTGAGCCAAGTCCATTGTCTATGTAAAGGTGGGAATAAGCTCTTTATTTCTCTGGAGCAAGGAATGTTGGAGGGGGGGTTGCCTGCACGAAGAAGAAGAACGTGGCTAATGGCGTCTGAAAGCACATGTTCAAGCCACAGGGGCAAGTGGCTATTGCTGTGTAAGTAGCTGTGTTAAGGGAAGTCTCTGGGAGCTGGAGACCTCAGGAACCACTGGCACATCATCTCAGGTGTCAGCTGGCGTGTGTATACAGCTGGCATCACGATCTGGTCAATTGCATCTCAGTCCCTTGTACACATTCAGCAACATAGTCTCTTATTGACACTTATGGGTTTTTAGGTCCATAAGAGTGCATAAGTGCCTTGCAGGGCAACAACTTGATAAAGATTCTGACGTGGAATATTGCAGGGTGGTCCACAAAAATTTCAGTTCCAGGTCTGGGATTTTCCTCAGAGAATTTCATATCGTTCTTTTAGAAGAAACATTGGTGACTGACGTGATTTCTTTGGATGGCTACATGCAATGATCCCTCTGATTTTTTCCCCTACTGAGCAGAACAGTTTACATCCTAAGCAGAATATAACTGCTGTAATCTTAAAATGGGCAATGGGCAGTGCAAGACCCCTCCGTGGCTCCAGGTTGCTGCTGAGTGGAGCTTCCGGTGTTAATGAGCGGCCACTCAGACACACACACTTTGGAGGGAACACAGGTTACATGACATCAGTGGCTGCTGCCCCAAAATGGGGAGAAGGGCAGGCTAATTGGCCTGCTTAGTTTCTTATTCTATTCATCTTGGGGAAATAGAAAAGCTATACTCCTCTTCTTATGCTTTAGCAATCCATTTGGTGTTAAGAGATTGATCTTTGATAGTTTTGTGATTTTATATATCTCCTTTGGTACACTGATGGTGTAGAAGAAATGTTTGGGGGGAACCGAATGGATTATTGGAGAAGCTTATTGGTAATTATATAGATAGTTATTTTATTGTAGCTGGGGATTTTAATGCTTGTGTTGGTCCTATTGATGAAGAATGGTTAAAATTTTGTAGGGTAGCTGATTGTGATATAGAATGATGGGATATACTTTTCTTCCCGATAGGCTTTCAGTGGATACAAAAGTCAATTCAGCTAGTCAAGAGCTATTTGATTTGATAATGAGATGGAATTTGGTTATTTGAAATGGGTATGAAGGGATCAATGGGGATTTCACGTGTTTTACATCTAAAGGAGTTAGTCTGATTGATTACATTTTGGTTTCCCCGGCTTTGGTCCCTGATGTTAGGAAATGTCAAGTTGCATATTTTGTAAGTAGTGACCACCTAATAATTTCGCTCCAGATGTTTTATTGCCTGGTAAGAAGGAAATTCTTGTTCTGTTGGGCAAGCTGATTTATTAAGAACAACCTGTTGGTCCCCATTAGTGGAAGAAAGGGTATATCTGAATCAGTTCTGACCGGAGTAATCCAGAACAAGTGAGAGGGAGAGAGGAGAAAGTCATGCATACAGAAAAGTTCCAATAGATCCATGCCAAAAGACAGAGTTATTAAACACACAAAGGAACAAGCACTACTGAAGATGAATCATTATGACACCTGTAAAGCAAATCAGTCTCATCAAGCTTTCGGACTTCTTTGGGTGGCTTAACAAGGATGTGGGTAACGATGATTCAGTAGACATTACATACCTGGATTTCCAAAGCAGCTTTTGATTAAATCTCTCCCAAAAGCTCCTGAATAAAGTTAGCAGTAATAGGGTAAGCAGACAGGTCCCCTTTTGGATTAGAAACCAGATAAACAACCGGAAACAGGGACTAGGGGTAAACTGACAATCCTTGCAATGGAGGAGGTAAGCATGAGGCTCAACAGAGATCAGTACTGGGGCTTTTGTTGTTCAGTGGTACAGCTGAGTCTGACTCTTCGCGACCCCATGGACCACATCACACCCGGCCCTCCTGTCCTCTGCCATCAGATGCTATTTAATTTTTTCATTAGTAATTTAAAATTGGATGGTGAGCAGCACTGTGGCCAGGTTTGCGAATGACACTGAATTATTCAGGATAGAGGGTGACAGTGTGGCAGATGGGTTCAGTGTCCATGTAACATGATGCCCATTGGAGCAAAAAAATTCCTGACTGATGGAGTCTGAACTGGTACTGACTGACTGAGAAGGAACTCTTGTGGCCGTGGTGGATAGCTCAGTAAAAATGTTGACTCCATGTGCACCAGCAATGAAAACAGCAAATTCTAAGCTAGGAGGGATTATTAGGTATGAAGCTATGGTATATATGAATTAGCCCTCTTGAAAAGTTTGCCATCCATTTAAAGTATACTTTAATGGATTATTTTATGCTCCCAAATCTCTTGTTCTGAATGATCCTAACTCACTCATAGCACCACTAATAAATTATGAGCTTTTTCAGCATTACTAAGCACGTGGCAAGATAAACCTTCATAAAATATGACATCTGGAGTCTCAGGAGACTTCATTAGCTTTAAAATGTACTGTTCCAAATGGACATACTGCATTGGCAGTTTTGACTCTCACAGCCAGCTATCACATTCGCAGTTCATCAGTCTTCACCCAGGTACTGACTTGTAGATAATTACATTGTATGCTAGGCTGAGCAATGCGTACCTGAGAAGTGGAAGACTCTGGAACAGTCTAGAACACAGAGGGACATATGGGAAAGATGCAGACATACATGTCAACCTGCCATCTTGCCTTCTGTTTAAATGACAACACCAGCACCAGCACCAGTGACCTCTTATTCTGCAGGTCGTTATGAGATATGGATCATGACGATTTGTCATGCTATTTACTAACTCCTAAATGCCATCAGCATTGCCACCGATTGTCTTGGTATTTAGCTGTAATAATATCCAAAGCTGCGCTGGCTAGGGGGGGTATGAATCGAAGGAAGGAAGGAAGGAAGGAAGGAAGGAAGGAAGGCAAGCCCGGGTGCTCTACTCATGCCAGACTTTTTAGTTTAAAACAGACATGCACAATTTGTGGCCCATACCCCAAATTCAGGCTTGTCAATGTCTTGACACCCCCACCTGTTGCTTATAGCAACAGCAAGATGCTTCCCAGCACACTGAGGGACCACCATTAATGGTATGCTCTGCACTCCCTCAGTGTGTCATTGGATTGTGAAAAATTATAATAATAATAAAAAGTGTTACAAACCTAACCATCTTTGGTATCCTGACTACACTTTTAGCTTTTATTAAAGAGACAGGACATTTTTCTCCAGGCCTGTTGGCAACCTTAATGCTTCCAGTCTAAACAACAATGGTAGATTTTTACTCCTTTTTTAATCAATGCAGAACTGCAATATAAACCTCCATGTACAAGACTTTATTGTAGGTTCAAAATTAGATGTAGCAGATCCTAGAGGAAGAACCCCTTTCTCTGCCTCCAGTCTCTGTCCCTGTATGTCTTTTTATCCATACACATACGTTAGAAAGCTCCAGTTCAGAGTTGGGGCATCGATTTGTATGCAACTGGGAAGGCATTTCATTTGCAACAATCTATAAGAGGAAGCATATACAGCAGAAAACAAACATTTCCTATATGAAAGGGTCAGTTTCTGAAGCCCTTGTTTAAACTTGTCAAAAGTCCATGATTCTCTGAAGGGAGAAGGAGGGCTCTAAAAGGCCAAGTACTCTGTCAGCTGTTAGGGTTTTTGCCCAGTATTAGAGAAAATTCAGAGTTATGGATCTTCCTTCTGGAAAGAAGAGACTGCTTCCTCTAGTTTAAAATATTTATTACTAAAGGATAAAGGGAAAACGGGATTAGCTACAAATAAACAAAATATGCTTTCTAAGGAGCAGCATTGCTCCGGTCTACACTCTAAGACATTCTACAACAGAGTGAGACAGAATGGCGATTCTGTCCTTCTTCCTGACTTCCAGGACAAGTCACCTGTGGAACAACAACCAATTAGAAATACAATAGTCTAGTAGCTTCGCAGGCTTTACATCAATTGGTCAGCTCCCAGGTTTCTTCTCCGGGTCAAGCTGCATAACACTAGGATAAACAAGTTAACCCATTATTGCTGGAAGTTGGGTTTTGGTCTAGTTTCTAACACCAGCATCCCTTTAGTAAACATTGCCATGCTTCTCATGAGCCAAAGGGGGAAGAACTGGAGACAGACTTTTAGCTCCTAAGTGTTAGCATGGTGAACTGTAGCAGTGTACTGGTTCTGTGCTTAGACAGAGTAAACTGCATGCTGGTTTATAAAATGCATATTGTATGTGCATGGGGGGAGAAGTGGCTGGGGATTAGCAGCATTTTTTTAATGGCCCATCATACTCAAATGTTAAGCTTTTAAAGGGAGAAGTTAAATGTATCTAGGGATGGTGTTTGAAGGCAAGGCTGCCAGGATAGAACTGTAGAGATGGCTCTTGTAACTCTGCAAGTAAATGAACTAGCAAGATGGAAGCCTGGAAAGGACTTATGGGGTTTGTTTTTAAAGCAAATGCTAATTTAGGGCTTCAACATTTCAATAGCATAGAATCACAGAGGGAAGTCATGCTGAAGTCTAAAGCTCTGATCTCCAGATTCTTGTGCATAGCAGTGTGGATTACGCCAGCATGAATACTGATGCGTAGGGATGGGCACAAACAAGCTCACAAATTAAAGTTTGTGATTAATTTTAGCTGGTTCGTGCTTTGCAAATTGAAGTTTGTGGCTGTCTGCTGTCATGAATGTTCATGAACTAACTGTTCAGTTCAGTTCGTGATTCAGTTCATGGCTTGGCCACAACGAGAACTGCATTTTCCTGGTTTGTGCCCATCCCTAATAATGAGCATGAGGATCTCTGTGTGTGCCTCGTGTTTTTAGAGTAGATTTTAAAAAATCAGAAAACAGAACCTGCTGTTAGGAAGGTACACTGTGAACACAGTGTCTGCTTTGATTTCTTTTTTTTTTTGTACAGCGTATCATACAACGTAGGCCCTTATTTTATTTTTATTTTCCTCAGTCCTGCTGAGCTCAAAAGTCTAATGCTTTAAAAACAGTTCATACTCATCACCCACTCATGCCTGAGACAGTAGGAATCACCAAGGGCCAAACTAGACGTCTTTATTTATTTTTGTTTCTGCCTCCTTTCCTTATCTATCAGGGGAGGGCAGACTCTAGTATTTACCTCAAAGGAGATGCAAGGTGAGGGAATCTGGGCCCTCCCTGCTTTCTCTACATGCTGTTACTTTATGCCCCTCTTCTCTCAGCCTGAGGTGATGAAGCATGGGGGAGGTAAGGCAGGAAGGGGTTCAGTTTCAGACTCATAGGCTGCCCTGTTCACAAGTTACAGCAAACACATGTACAATCCATCTACAGTGTATACTTGATTTTTCTTTATACACATGCTGAGTGATTCTTATGTTACATCCAACATGTGTACAGCTGAATGTGTTAATTAAACCCCACATCTACCTAGGTACTGGTCCCCAATTTCATTTATAAAGTGAACATGTGTTAGCTCTTTCTTAGAAACAGGTGTACGCATGCTCATGCAAAAGTACATGGGCTCACTATAACATGTGAACAGGGCCACTGAGTAAAACCATTGGTCTATCAAGATCAGTATTGTCTGCTCTAACTGCCAGCAGCTCTCCTAGGTACCTGGAGGTCTTTCACAACACCTGCTACCTGCTCTTTTTAACTGTAGATTGAACCTGGGACCTATTTCATATAAAGCAGATATTCTGCCACTGAACCACAGTCCCACCCCACCTTTTCTCACCTGCAATCTTCTTTTTGTATAAAACATCATTCCCCTCCATGTTATTCTAAAGACAGCTCTGTGAGGTGGGTTAGGCTGAGCCAGAATGACTGGCTAAAGGTCAACCAGTGAGCTTCAAGGCCAAGCAAGGACTTGAACCTGGGTCTCTCCAGTCTCAATCCAGCTCCCTAAACCACTACACCACATTGGCTCTTCTGTGGAGAAGCCACTTACGACTCCTTTTGTTTCTTCTCACAGTGGCAGCCCCTCAGTAAAATAATCTTGGGTGCTTCCCACCCTTTTTGGAAATTGGGGACATTTTAGGCAACAGGAACAATAGGGGATGAATTGTTTTTTTTGAAAACTCAGACTCAGTCCCCAGTCTCAAAAGGATTCTGTGTACAGGGATTTAGGATGCTCAGTCCAAGCAATTTGTTGCATGCTGTTTGGATGTGAGTCTTACAAGAAACCTGTATAGCAAAATGTGGGATCTTGCCTGACATAACAGCTTTCATGACATCTTGGGTTCTGTTTAATAACAGCTTTAACTGTGTGAATTGGCCTTTGGTAAGCTTCAGTAAAGCTTAAATCCTCTGCTTATTTAATAGTAGTCTTCTTCCCCACAGAACCTGCAGAGATCCCTGTCCGTTTCTTTCCCCTTAGCAAGTCCCATCTGTTCGTCTAACACTTTGTAACAGATCCACAGCTAAGTGTGAGTGAAGATTTGTTTTCGTATTTGTGTGAACATACTACAGTTACAGACTATTTATATATATGTGCCCATGACATGTTATTGGGTAACCTATGAAGAAGAGAGACTTCTGACCCAATGATCTTCTCATCTAAATTTGAGCAGTGTACAAGGGAAGACCACTAAGGAAGGGGAGAAACAGGAGAGGAAAGACTACCCAAGGAAGACTCTGCCCCAGTCCAGCTGCACACACTTAGATTTTGTTTCAAATAGGTATGATAATGGCTGCAATCACACACACTAAGCAATCCACTTTCAATGTACTTTCAATGCACTTTCCAACTGGATTTTACTGCGTGAACTGGCAAAATCCAGTTGGAAAGTGCATTGAAAGTGGATTGAAAGTGGACTATTTGGTGATCGCAGCTAATGAAAGGATTACGTTAAAACCTTCATGAAAGAGATGGGTTTTGAAGAGGAATTGGGTTGGGGTGGGTGGGACTGAGATGGCATCGTGTCAGCAGTCTTGGAGGGAGATCCTGATGGAAGCAGCAGCAGGAGAGAACAGACATAGACCTTTTTGAAAGCCAGAGACTTCTTATGTCAGTGTGGTACAGCGGTTAGAGTCCCTGACTCGGGCTAAAGAGCTGCACATTCAAATACCCACTGAGCTATAAAAGTCACTGGGGTTGGAGGAGGGGAGAATCATGGGTACCACCCTGAGTTCCTTGAAGAACGGATGGGGTGAAAATATGATTTTATACATAGTTGCAGGCAAGAATGTATGAAGGTAAGAGGTAAAGAGGCTATTGGAGGGCAGTGAAGTGCTTTAAAAGCAAGGACAAGGAGTTTGTGATGGATATGAGAAACATTAGGAAGCCAGAGATGGAATCTGAGGTGTGTTTGAGTTCCAGCAGCAGCCCAGTCTGCAATTTTCTGTTTGTTACTTGTATGTGTGTATGCGTGTGTGTGTGTGTGGGCCTTGGCATAGTATTGCTATTTTTACATACTGTAGTCTGTGGGAGACGCTCTGATCTCACAGCATGTGAAACTGAGCAATGTGATGTTTGAATGCCTTCTTGTTAATAAAACATTTGTTTTGCCTGCAAAACCCTCAAGTAAAAATGTATGGAAGTGTTTCCCATTGTGAAGACATGGTTTGCTTTGTTTCGTATTATTGGTAAAGGTCTAATTTCAGGAGCTCCTGCTTGGAGGAATAGTTGAATTGCACAATCAGATTAATGTATTGGGGAGCTTAGTAATGTTTAATTCAGGCTTGTGGAACACAAAGAACTGAAAGTTGCAAATAAAGGCAACAAACTATACCATGCTAAAAGTATTTGGCACTGTTAGGTGGTTCCAAACCAAGAGTTTGGTCTGACTTTGCAGCTAATGCATTTTTTCTCATTTCAGCACAGCACTGTGGTGTTCTTTTTCACTTTCTGGCTGTTCCATGGCTTTCCTGCCATCTTTCCTAAATCTGCTTTACTATGATCTTTTAGGAAAGATGGCCACAAGTTAGTTTGTCAGCTTCTACAGCTGTTTTTGATGGTGCAGTTTGGAGGCAGATGGCTGCCCATTTTGTCTTTAGGGATTCCTTTTATATTTGTTGTTAAGAGTGAGGGTGCTGGAGCTACAGTTTTTCAGGGTTCAGCTCTTTCCTCTCAATGTCAGAATAGGACCAGTTCAGAATAGGACCAGTGTTCCCTCTAAGCTGAGTTAGTGTGAATTAGCTCACAGTATTTTAGCCTCTGGCTCACACATTTTTGTCTTAGCTCAGGAAGGATGGCTTCAGAGCAAACTAATATATACACTAGCCAAATCACTCGCTCACAACTTTAATTCCAGTAGCTCACAACATAGAACTTTTGCTCACAGGACTCCATAGCTTAGAGGGAGCATTGAATAGGACCATATGTATCTTGTCTCTAGGGTCTAACACTTGCAGGTATATGTATGGCACCTTTGTCCACTTCCCTTCCTCAGAGGAAAGATTTTCCCTCCATTTTTCTTTCCCTTTTGTGACTGAGCAGCCTTAGTTGTCTGTTTTCTTCTTTTGTGAAGAATTCTGGCTGTTCCACCCTGTCACAGTATAATATTTTGGCTGTTGGCTCAGCCCAGGACCCTGAGAGAAGGAATGGGAGCCCTCTTTAACTTATACAACTTAAATGGCACTCAAGAAGTTTTTATATTCCAAATTAACAAAATATTTTATTCAACACAGAAAAGTCAGGTGAAATCAGGGGTAAAATTTCTTAGGTAACTCAATATAGATAACTCTGAGATAAAGTAAGTACATGCACAGACTTTAGTTCATATGTTTCAGGTTAATGAGAGTTTCTTAAGCTTTTCAGAGTGAATTAAATCTTTATGTTGAGAGCTTTTGTTCCAGTGTTCTCCCCAAACACTTCAGCATACTTTCTTTGAATATTCTCTGACTCTTTTGGTTTCTAGAAGGCTGGTACACTCTTTCCAGTATCCAAACCCCTTCTCTTGAAACACCAGTACTCATCTTGAGTTTTTAACTGACTCTTAAGATCTCTACAGGCAGTTTCTAACCACAGCAGACCAGGGATCTCTTCACTCTTCAGAGCTAACTTCGTTTGACTGGGTAGGGAAATTCTCCTCTCACTAGAAGATCTATACCCTTTCCTTGGCCCAAATGGGAGTCTCTGTCTAATTTCCCACTTGTCCTTGCCAGCTTTCCCCAGTTCTCCTTTCTGTGTTAAACTGCTCTCAGTCAGGGCTGAATTCCAAATGAATTCTCCTCCTCAGCATTCAGCTCAAAGTCTCTCTCTGCTCAGCTGATGCTAACCCATCAGATTGCTTGGAGCAGCCTGTCACTCAAGGCTTTCTGTTTCTGTGAAAAATTAACCCTTCACAGTCCTTTAGCTGTTTGTGCATCACTTCTAAGCTTTTAAAAGTGCACAATATGCACAGCAGAACCCAGACACTGTATATGGCACAGCCTAGCTTTTCACAAGCTGCAACTGATGTGATTCACTGTGGACTATTAGCATATTGTAGGACAATTATGGTTTTTCCTCCCTTGTTCATCTCTAAGCAAAAGAACAAATGCCCCTGCTGCTTTTAAATTGGTGCTGATAGGTTCTTGCAGAATAAAATAATACATTGAGGAGGGGGCGAGCCTTTGCAATGTACAAGGAATGGGGGGGTGATATAAAAGTATGCAAAAGAGTGACCCTACATTCATCTTTGAAAGGCTGGCACAAAGATAAAGTTTTCAACTTTTTTGAGGTTTACCAGATTCAGGAGGAACATATATTTAGGGATGATTTTGTCACTCCAAGCAGGTATGCCTTCTCCTGTGTGAGCATGCCAAGAACCAGCAGTACGAGCAATGCTGCAGGGATCCTGGCTAGCAGCCACACAAGCCCTTCATCTTCTTTCAGAGCACCACCTGCTGGGAACAAGTGCAGCCTGAGCAGTACTGCTAATGCTTTAGGAGCTTGGCTTGGATTTAGCTAGTAGTAGCACAAGTCCAGGACGCAATGATAGGTGTAGTGTGTGCCTGTATTGCCTCCTGCTGGGAGCAAGTGGCTCCTCAGGAGCATGTCTGTACCCTCTTACATGTGCCATCCCAAGTGGCCACTTTGGGGGACAGTCATCTCTGCACATATTGAACAGTTCAGCAGACGGTGCCATGTGGATCAGTACCACGAAGTGTAAACAAAATGTCACATCATGTGTGAACAAGAAGGGAAAATTTGTGTGCAGGCACAGCATTCTAATAAATCACAGCAGGTCGGTCTCTCTCACCAGCCTTCACCATGAGAAGGTGAGGAGGCAAAGATGGGAGAGGAAGGAGCAGAGCTGACTGAGCTGGTTTGAAGAAATCTCAGTGGGCAGCTGACACGTATGGAAAAGGCTTGTTTGTGCTTATGAATCTAAGCGGTTTACAATGCCATCCTAAGAATACCTTCCTGGGAGTAAGCCCTATTGAATAAATGGGATTTACCTGCTTAGGGTTATTCACTTAACAACAGAAGCATGAACTTATGCAATACTGTGACTTCTGAGAAAAGGAAAATCTTGATTTTTTAAAAATGGAAGGGCATCATGTCATATACATCCAAAACTTTACAACTCTGGTGGTATTCTGCTTGTGCACATAGACCACTTGTATGAGCAGGATTTTTTTCATTCTCTCTTCAAGTCAGCCACCAGTAGAAGATCAGAATTGACTCCTTTTCTTTCACCCACTGGCAGCTGATGCTTTATTCATTAGCTAAGGATGTTTCAGCTGTTCAGGTTTAGACTTTGCCATCTGAGTTCTAATATTGTAAAGAGGATCATGGAGCAATTGAATGTGCAAAAACCTCCAACTAAAGGGCAATTCACTTCACACAAGCCTTTTGCATTTTTTTTTGTTTGAATTTTTTTTTTGACAATGTTGTCTTAGGGTCAAACTGGAAGTGAGAGTATCCACAGGTCTGACCTGGCTGAAGTGCTCTCTTGTTCTCTCCCACAGCCATTTTGCTTGAAACGCACGGGGGTGGGGGCAAGAGTCCCAGAAGCCTGCATCAGGATTGCCAACTCCCATTTTGGAAATTCCTGGAGATTTGAGGTCGGAGCCTGGGGAGGGACCTCAGAAGCATATAATGCCATAGTGTCCACTCTCCAAAGGAGGCTTTTTCTCCAGGAGAAATGATCTCTGTAGCCTGGAGCTAGCATGGTGTAGTGGTTAAGAGTGGCAGACTCTAATCTGGAGAACTGGGTTTGATTCCCCATTCTTCCACATGAAGTAGGGCTGCCAGGTCCCTTGGGTGGGCGGGGTTTTCCCCACCAAAATGGCCCCCAATCTGATGGTCCAGATCAGGCTGGTGGGGGAACCCTGCCCCCAAAGTGCCTGGTTTGGGCTGACATGCCCGGCGCAATGTCATCACTCGGAAGTGATGTCATCACGCCAGGCATGTCACTGGCCGACACCCTAGCAATCAGCCTGGAAACTCTATGGTACCTGGAACAGGACCAGCTCTCCCCCACTGTGAGAGGTAAGTCACTTGGCAACCCAAACATGAAGCCTGCTGGGTGATCCTGAGCCAGTCATGGTTCTCTCAGAACTCTCTCAGCCTGTGGTGGGGAGAGGAAGGGAAATGGTTCTTAAGCCACTTTGAGACTTTTTAAGGTAGAGAAAAGCAGGGAATAAAAACCTACTCCTTTTAAGGTATGCTTATAGTTTACTGGATTTCTGGGGTTGATGAGACTGGTAATCCCTGGGGCTTCCAAGTAAATGTGGAAGGCCTTGAAAACTACAATTCCCATCAACTCCAACAGGAAGTAATTCTGGGGATGATTAAGGAAAGTGGTTTACAGAAAGACAGGCCTAGTCAGTAGGATTGCCAGACTCCAGGTAGGGCTGGCTAACCTCCCAGAATTACAGCAGTTCCCCTGGAGAAAATGGCAACATCAGAGGGTGGACTCCAAAGCCTGGTACCCTGCTGAGACCCCTCCCTTCCCCAAACCCCACCCTTCCCAGGCTGCACCCCTAAATTTCCCAGAATTTCTCAACTGAGAATTGATCAGGCATCTGTTTTTCTCCAGCTGGAAGTAATTCTGGGAAATATCACAAAGAATAACATACAGGAAAGATAGCTCTAGTGAGGCCTTTGTTTATCTTCTGTGGAACACTGCTGTGAAAGCTAGAGGGTTTGATATGGACTGCCAGAGGTCAAGAGCCTACCAGAATTTTAGAGGCACTACCAGCTCTCATGCTTCCCTTACCCTTTATTTAAAAGCTAAACAGCATAAGAGATCTGTACTCAGAATTATTTATTTATTTATTTATTTATATTTTTATTTATTTTATTTTTTTTCAGAAATCTAAGTATTTAAGAATTGCACAGACGACTTAATGGCAAAAATTCAAGAGGGCTCCAACATGGAATTTGTTAAGAAGGTACGGTATTTGGGCATTATATGTACTAATAGAACTAGCTCCCTGATTGAGGACAATTATAATAAATTATTAAAGGATATTAAAGCTGACTTAGAAAAATGGAAAGCTTTAAATCCCCAAATTTCTATTTCTAGTGCAGAGTATTCCACTTTTGAAAGAGAAGTCATTCTTTTTTAAAGAACTAAACAGGACTACCAGAAATTTTGTTTGGCACCCCAAAAAACCAAGAGTTAGATGGAAATTACTGCAAGACAGTAAGGAAAGAGAAGGACTTGCAATATCCAATTGGGAGCTGTATGGTAAGGCAGCTTCATTGGTATGGATAAAAGAATGGGTGAAATTGAAAATACTAGATTACTAGGTTTAGAAGGCCATGACCTCTATATGGGGTGGCATTCCTACCTGTGGTATGAAAAAGATAAAATACACTCCAATTTTCACTCACACATGCTAAGGGCGGTGCTAATAAGATTTTGGGGGGAGGTTAAAAAAGAATTTTATACTAAAATTCCAAAATGGGTCTCGCCACTGGAAGCAATAACAAAACCTTCATTATTATCTAAGGAGAAAATAGTTAGTTATGATATATTGCTGGACAAGAAGAATAAAATTAAACCAGAGGATGAATTAAAAGAAAAATTTAACATTAAATTTTTGTCGTGGGAAAAAGCCCAACTTTAAACCAGATTAGGAATTGATTAAAAAAAACCCAGGATTTTATAATTCTTATAATGAAATAGATGCTGTTTGGCTACATAATAATGAAAAACGTATCAAAATATATATATAAAGTACTTATTGACCGCCATCTGCAAGATGAGGTTGTTAAAAAAGTAATGATTGCTTGGATGCAGGATATAGGGCATAATATATCAATGGAAGAATGGTCAAAGATTTGGAAGGCAATTAAATTGGTAAGAGCAGTGAATTATAAGGAAAACATCTATAAAAAATTTTACCGGTGGTACTGGCCTCCTGATAGGCTACATAAATGTTACCCGATTATGTCTAAATTATGTTGGATATGTAAAATAAATAAATAAATAAAAATAAATAATGCTAATGTAGGCACGTTTTTCCACATGTGGTGGTCGTGCCATAAAATTCAAAAGTTCTGGTGTGAAATTAGGAAGATGATCGACGAAATAACAGGACTTGAGTAAGATCTTGTTCCGGAAGTATACTTGCTAAATATTTTACTGGAAGGAACATCAAAAATGGATGTAAGAATGGTGACCTCTATCCTAACTGCAGCTCGTATAGTACGGGCAAAATACTGGAAGTCGGAGAGAAGAAATAATAGACAAAATACTGGAGCTGGCGGAGATGGACAAACTGAGCTTCTTGTTAAATGTGGATAACAGACAAAATTTGGAAAACATCTGGTCGAGACTTTATGATTGGTTAGATGGTGTATAAAGACTCAATGTATGTTGTTGTAAAGTCACTTTTATTTTAAATTTCTTTTTGGGAAACTCCATTAAAATATATTTTTAAAAGAATTATTTATTTATTTATTTAAATTTATATCCCACCTGTCCAGCAACGCCGGCTCTAGGTGGCTAACAACATTTAAAATCACATCCATACATAAATTAAGATTAAAATCCATCAGCAGAAAATAAACATGAAAGAACACAGATAGCGGCAGTACAGACATCCCACATAGCAGCACAACCTTCAACTCCCAGGCCAGAGGCCAGACATCTCCCACAACCGGTTTCCCGGGCCCGAAATTAAACCAACCAGATTTCCAGGGACCATTTCCCCCAGTGGCGACTCCTAGTTGAAAGACTGATGGAAGAGCTCCGCTTTTCAGGCCCTGAAGAAAAGCAGAACTTAAAAGAGGCCTATAAATCAATGGCTTGGTCCATGCTACTGTGGGCTTCCATCTATCTGTCTATATAAAAGAAAGTCCCCTCACTGTAAAATCAATGCCCAGGCCAAACTGCTGGACCTAGAAGCACCAAATTTGGGGAGAGTGCTCCTACCATGGCGTAGGTGCTCACTAAGGCTGTGGTCACACGGCCCCTTTAAATCCGGGAGCCCTCCCAGATTAAAGGGGCCGCGGTTTTTTACCTCGGGTTGGGATGTACACATTTATATCCCACCTGTCCAGCTGGGATGTACACACATCCCAACCCCTGCGGCAGCGGGTGGCGGAGGGCAGAGGAGGAGGCGGTGGTGGGCAGTGGTGGTGGGTGGAGGAGTCGGCAGAGTCGGTGGCGGAGGCAGAAGAAGTGGCGGGTGGTGGGGGCAGGCAGTGGGGGCATTCTTGGGCATTTTGCGATGGCAGAGGAGGAGGCGGTTGGTGGCAGCTTTTCTTTGGCGGCAGCTGGCAGCGGCGGCCGGGGGAGGCACCCTTCCCCGAGCCCCACCGGCCGCCTGGTAATTTTGTGGGGGGGTTTCCCCTTTTACACTTGGGTGCTTGAGTGGCCAAGCGCCCAAGTGTAAAAGGGGGGGAATGGTGGACAGGACCATCTGGACAGCCCTGCTCTCGCAATGATTGCGAGAGAGGGCTGTCCAGATGGCTCAAATGCGGGCTCCTTGCGCGACTCCCGGGGAAACACTTGATTTTCCTTGGGTCGGAAAATGCGGGAGGAACCCGCATTTGAGCCTGCTTCGGCACGGGAGTTGTCCTGGCTGTTTTGAACTGTTCCTTTAAATGCGGGAGGAAACAGCTCTTCCTCCCACATTAACGGGCCATGTGACTGCGACCTAAGAATGGATTTTTAGAAATTCAACCCCTAAGTGAGTCAAAAGGGGGAAATGTGCTCCCCCCCCACTGATTCCTATGTGGCTGCCTCCTTACACACACACACACACCACTCTCTGATTGGTCAGCTGCAGAGCTCAGTATTCTGAGGTTAAAAAAAAACAGTTACAGGAGACTGCAGAGAGCTAACGGCAGTTGAGAAAATCAGGAATGGCCAACAACCACCTGTGAGGTGCAGTGATGTTGTTGGCCCAGCCTCTCCAATGGCTTCCAACACACTCCCCCTCACCTCCTACACCTAACAGGTGGTTGTCTGTCAGGTGCAGCAGCAGTTGCAGGATGCTTAAAGCCACAAGGGAGCCCACCCCAGCAGTAATGCCTTAGTGATCCTGCTGGCCCCACCTCCATAGTGGCTACTAATACTCCTCCCCCTCCCCCTTCTACGCTGGACAGGCAGCTGCCTGTCAGGTGTAGGAGAGGAGGTGGGATGCTTACAGCTGCCGGGGAGGTTTGTTCAGCAGGATTGCCTTAGCCCTGCTACTGGCCCAGCCTTCCAGATGCCTTTAAACATAATCCCCCCCACACAAACCAGACAGGCGGGTGTCTGTCAGGTCTCGGAGCGGGGCCATAGTACTCCTGTGGGGGCACTGAGCTGCACAGGCCAAGTACCAGCAAGATCAACCTGAGGTGCTCAGAACAACACAGTCTCCATATGGGCAAAACAATCCAGGAACACCAGTAGAAAGGCTATCACTTTCGTGGAAGGTGGCAGGAGTTGACTTAGCAGACGACTGCTTCTTAAATGGACAGTTCTATGTTGCCTGCTCCAGACTGAGCTCACCAAGCAGCCTGGTGATTCTAGCACTTGAGGGCAGAACCACCAATGTGGTCTACAGAGAGGTCCTTCAGTAGAGAAAAAAAAAACAGTACATATATCTCACTTCATTTTTTACACTACAGTCTTCTCCATTAGAATTCCTACAACAAATGTTGCATTTCAAACTTCACATCATCAGTATTATAACTGGATTTATGGAACTTAAATACCGTAGCGAAGCACAGATATCAGGCTAGTGTATAATAACAACAAAGGTTTTTTGGAAAACAGTTAATGGTTTCCTACAGAGCTCAGCTACTCAAGCTTAGAAGTTTATCCATGGTCTGGGAACACTATTTTGAAAATATGTTCAATAACTCCAGTGCAGTTTTTACAGATGGTACTCTGGAGAAGTCAGAGGATCAAGTATCAATGGATGAAGTTAAATTGTTGATTAATTGTTTAAAGGGTGGTAAGGCAGCTGGGCCTGATTGGGTTCTACCAGATCCTTGAAAAGTCAATGCTTGTTAGTGGCTGCCTATAATTGCTGCGTTGTTTATAACAGTTGATAGAAAAGGAATAATACCCGAGCAGTGGTGACATGCATTGGCAATGCCCATTTATAAGAAAGGGTAAAGAAACAGCCCTGCTAATTACTGTCTTTTATCTGTCCTGGGTAACTTTTATGATTCTCATTTACAGCTTAAACTGGATAATTGGATGGAGGCAGCTCATGGAAGAGATTCATCGTCTAAAAATGGAAAGTTTTATGTTGCATTTGATTCAATCTCCAAAACATGTCTATGAAAGAAACTAGAAGCCACAACTATACCTGCTAGGCTACTATTCCTAATTAAGCAATTGTATGACTCTTTGTCCCTGAAAGTACAATATAATTTCCAAGGCTCTTCTTTGCAATCTGATCACAGTCATCAGGGGGGTGTGCCAGGGCTGTGTTCTTGTTCCACATCTTTTCAATCTTTTCATACATTTCCTTCCTCAGAAGTTGCTTGTACTGACCTCCATGCTCCTAAATTGGCTCATCATCCAATTTCCATTCCTTTATATGCCGACAATGCTGTCTTACTCTCACTTTCTGCAGCTGGTATAAGTCAAAATCTAAAAATATTCACAGAATACTGTAAGGCTGAATCCTTATATGTCAACTATCAAAAATCAAAGATTTTTTCCCTAGGGCCAGCTTAGTGCTCCCCATGTCATGGTTGCTTGGTGGCCATCCATATCTATCCTATCTAATAGTTCCTGATTATCAGACTATTCTCCATTGTCCATTTTAATGCATTCCCTGTAGCAGAAGTAACTTGTAGATTCAGGGGAATTACCCAAGACCAGAGTTATATCCCTGTGAAGCTCAGGCTGTAGAACCCATTAAACATTTTCTTTTACTGTAAGATATATGGTGAGCCAAGAGTCAACACGTTAGCTTTGCTTCTGGCTATCTTTCAAACACACTCCTCATTTACATCTACTAAACCTCCTTTTGGGATTTGACCAAAGGGCTACTGAAACATTTTTAAAAATTATTTCATGAGCATTCAAACATCGTGACCAAGTTCTGAAAGCATCTTGACAGACTGGATTCTGACAATCCTGATTTAAGTTTTATAGTTGACATATATATGATATTTTTAGTTTCTTTTAAAACTTTTAATTTTATCTTCCTTTTATTATGTGATCCTTCCATGATGGAGGTGTTTGTCCATCAGTACTTGGAGTCTCACATACAAACAGGATGTATATAATCAGGGGTCCTTTCATAAAAAAGGAGGTGCAGGAGCTCATTAGCATAACTAATTTGCATATGCCACACCCCCTGATGTCACCGGAAGTGTCAGAAGGCCACACACCCCTGACATCACTGGAAGACTGTTAGAAGAAAGAAAGGAAGGAAGAAAGGGAGGGAGGGGGGAAGGAACGAAAGGAAGGAAGGTAGGTAGGTGGGGGGAGAGAGAGAAGAAAGGAAGGAAGGAACAGGAAGGTAGGTAGGTAGGTGGGGGAGAGAGAGAGAGAAGAAAAGGAAGGAAGGAACAGGTAGGTAGGTAGGTGGGGGGAGAAAGAAAGAAAGAAAGAAAGAAAGAAAGAAAGAAAGAAAGAAAGAAAGAAAGAAAGAAAGAAAGAAAGAAAGAAAGGGAGGGAGGGAGGAAAGGAACAGGAAGGTAGGTAGGTAGGTAGGTGGGGAGAGAGAGAAGGAAGGAAGGAAGGAAGAGAAGGAAGGAAGGAAGGAAGGAAGGAAGAAAGGAAAGAAAGAAAGAAAGAAAGAAAGAAAGAAAGAAAGAGAAAGAAAGAAAGAGAAAGAAAGAAAGAAAGACAAGGCGCTTCTCTCCCTCCCCTTTTGCTTGGGCACTGGGGCCCAGCTTTTCTCTCCCTCCCTCCCCCAGGAATGGTGAGGGGGGATGGGGGCTCCTTCCTGGGGACATTGAGCAGGAATGGGTGGGTGAGAGGGGGTTTCTTTGCGCGGGGAGTGGGTGGGAGAGGTTTTTTTTTTTACATTGTGCAGGAATGGGTGGGTGGGTGGGTGGGAGGGCTGGGGTTTCTTTCCACGGGGGGGGAGGTTTTTTTTTTTACATTGCGCAGGGTGGGTGGGAGGGGGTTTCTTTCCGCAGGGTGGGTGGGAGAGGGGTTTTTCCCCCCGGGAGTCTCGACGGGGGGGAGGAGGGAAGGGCCTTCCCGGGGCCGGCGGAGCACCGCCGGCCCCGGAAGTTTCGACGAGGGGGGGGAGGAGGGAAGGGCCTTCCCGGCAGGGAGCGGGGCTTTGACGGGGGGAGGCCAGGGGGCGGGGCTTTAAGTGCCTGCCCCCCCGCCTCCTCTCTCCCAGAGCGGCGCTCTGGCGCGCCCCGGCCCCAATGGAGCCCTGTATATAATAGGAAAGACCTACATAATCTTGGTGTCAAGAAGCAATGGAATATGGCTGCAGTGCAGTTTTCGTATTGGGAAGATGTCTCCTAAGAGTTTTTTTTTGTAACTGATCCTTGCTTCCAAACAAAGATTACTTATTTTATTTATTTATTATCAAAGGCATACAGCACATACAAGAGGGGAATCCACAAAGACTTGTGGGGGTGCATCTCATTTGCTCCCTCTCGCACTATTTCATCTTTATTTTTTCTGAAAGCCCCACAGCCTTTCCCCTTTCCCTGCTTCCTTCTCTCCTCCCCACTTGCCAACAAAGCTACATTTTATTTCCATCCATCTTCAGCTATATTATTTCCATTTATACCCCACATTTCCATTTCTCAGGCTGTTTCCTGCTTCTTGTTGATAGAACCCTCCTAGCATGTAGTTGGGATATTCTAGTTGGATATTGTAACTCTGCATGTAAGAGGAACTGGAAGGGAATGGGTTAAGAGAATTCTGTCATTCAGGTACACCTGGCAGTTGGCCCCACCCTCTCATGGGTTAGATGTTGAGCCTCTTTGGCCATTGCTTGTCTGTTTTTTAATCTTATATAGGACCTCTCTTCTTTGCTCTCATACACGGGCTTGGAGCTGTAGCAAGTTAAGCTTTTTGAAGTTAATCTATTCACAATAAGTTAAATGTACCTACAAGAATATGCCATATAAGATGTGCTTCTATTTTTGTAACTAAAATTTCTTTCTCATGTTACCATTGGAGTCAGATGATCTTTGTAATTTGTTTGAACAGCAATTTTTCCCTTAAACAGGAAACACGGAGAATCAGGGATAGTGAATAAAGCTTCTGTACTTCCAAGTCAAATGATTTTTTTACATTTAACCCAATAGTTCTCTCTCTCTTTCTCTCTCCCTCCCCCAACCCTAATAATGGCAGTTCCCAGATAAACTACTCTGGTGCCTGAATCAGTTTGCCTTACTGACACAGAATACTTATTGCCATACATACAGGAAGAGGTTGTACTTCAGAGATGTAGTTGTGAAGGGCTTTAAAGGTCAAAAACAGCACCTTGACATAAGCTTAGAAATACACTGGCAGCCAAAACAGTCGATCAAACATAAATATAATGGGGCTGAGATTACTAGATCCAGTCAGCAAATGGGCTGCTGCATTTTGTACTAATTGTTTCTTCAAGGAGAGCCCCACATAAAACGCTTTGCAGTAGTCTAGCCTTGAAGTTAGAATAGCCTGAATCAGTGCAGCTAAATAGGCTGATCTTTTGTTCCATTTATTGCAGCACAACTAACAATGCTACCCTAAGCATCTTTCCAAGCCCTGAATTTACGGGACTTAGAAGGGTGCAACTTCTTAGGATGGCACTGTAACTCATGCACCATACTCTGTCTCTGTATCTCTGTGCCACTCCATGCTTTGAAAAACTAGGGAAAGGTCACCTAATCATTATTGAATTGCTCCAATATGAAATAAAATTGTGTACAAGTGTGTGGTAGGTTTCAGAGGTACATTATCCCCATTCATTAATCTCTGTAAAATGTATACAAATATTCTTGGGCAAAGCAAACTTGGAAAGAAAAACTGGCAACATGGAGCAGTATTGTAGCAGGTCAAAGGGAACCCAAAAGCGCTACATGCCAGAGACACGTGCAGATTCCAGGAACAATTTTGTAAAGCAAGCAGGTCACTGAGACATGCCAATCAAGCTACTCCCTGTGAAAAGCCAACCAGAAGCTGGGCAGCACTTGCAGAATCAGGGCTGGAGATGCCGTTTTGGATGGGAGCAGCTGTAGGGCAGAGACTGGTTCAGGACAGAAGTGATACTGGATCAGGTCCAGGGCTATCTGGCAGACTTAGAGTCCATACTTGCAGGCGGCTCAGTGGAAGGATTGCCACTTCCAGATTGCAACCTGGAGGTTTGCTCTGAATTTTAAAAATCCCCCATTAAGCGGAAAACCAGCAGCTGCAGCATATCCCCACCAAATTATTACCTAGTCTTTTTTTTGTCACAGGTGCCTCCTTTACTTAATATTCATCAAATCTGAAATCCCACTCACTGGAACAGGTAGGAAAGAGACAAAGGAAGGGAGGGGCAGGAGAAGCCACTGTTATGGCATCTCCTGTTTAGAGCTCTTAGATGGAAAGGGACAGGACAAATCTCCAGGTTGGGATCTGGCAGCAGTACTCAAGGGGGGGAGGGAATCACAGCCTTTGCAGCCAGGAACAGAAGTCCAAAAACCAATAGATCAAGAAAGACACGTTCAAAACAAAAACACAGTTTTTAAATATTAAGTTGTCTAGTCGGCATCACAGTGGTTACATGTATGGTGTAGAGATATCACAATGGAGAGATGTTTCCTCAGTTAATGTGGAATACAAGGGTTTACAGAGGAGGCACCGCAACCAAACACTCCTTTAGAACACTAATGGATATATATTTGCCCTGAGGCACTAAGGAAAATGACACATTTTCTAAATCTATTCTATTCTTTCTGAATGATTGGAAACAGACATCACTTCCCAGATCAAAACCCCCTAAAGGGAATATTTAGAAACATTCTAACGGAAAAACTATAAAGAATGCCTTTGCTAAGTGTTTGTAGATTCTAAGTATGTAGCTTTTAGCAGCAGAACAGTGGGAAATTGTGTTTTGATGGCTAGATGCGTCAGGCGTCCACTGACTGTCCACAAATTCCCCCAGCCTGCACTACTGTAGGCATTCTGAGATCTTCATGTCAAACACATTTGTCAGGAGTCAACATTTCAGCCATGCTGAAACTATCAAGGTGAAGCCAAAGTCTTCAGAAAAGTGGGTTTAGGGATGAACTTTGAAAAAACAATTGCATGTAAAGTGTATTTCAGAATAAGAAAGGCCTTTTCTTCTTCTAACAAAGCAAGTCTTGTGAAAATATACAAGTTCTGCTTTTGTGACCTTCATTCTGTCTTCTTGGCTTAAAATTGATACTTGGCCCTAAATGTCAAAAGTAGTGTGAAAGGCAGCTTTCATTCATTAACAGCCAGCCCAGTTTTGCCCTGTTACAGAATGTTCTTAAAGAGATTAAAAAGAATGTTTCCCTTAAGTTGCCATCCCTATTATTGTTGTGAAGGGAAATAAATAATGAGTTCTACAGTCATTGCAGAAAAGCCAAAATAAATGGGGTTACCTCACTTGGAGGAATGAGACAACAGATGAGACTTGCCTGGCTATACAAGAAGACCCCTGAATCTGTTCTTACAATGACCCACATCATCTGTATTCCAAAATGCTGTGTTTGTGTTTCTAAAATTCCATACCAACCATATTCAAGTTGAGGGGAGAATCTAGAGAAGACTTTATTTGTAATAGAGATGATTTGGGGACCTGAAGCCAATTTGCCCTTTTCAAGCATTATGTTTCTGGTGCTGTGATTGTACAGACTGACAGACTTACTCAGGAGGAGCACCCTCTCCCAGTACATGCAACTGTAATGCTAGGAGTGTAATACCTGGAAAGGGCTAGTTTTTTTACCACTAATCTAGTGGGAATAACTTGATAGACATCAACTGCAAATTGGCACAGAGAAAAATCCCATAAATTATCACGGTGGTGACAGCTTCTACTGCTTTAAGATTAAGGATATCATTGTACAGGAAGCAGAGAGGTACCATCTGTTAGATGAACACTGCATATGTATAAATGTACTGAATGGGTAATTGAACTAATCAGTGAAGATTCATCTCAGACTGGACTGGCATTCTGGCAAATACACAAACTGTATTCAAATGTAGCTTGACATAGCTGGGTCCCAATAATTTATCCTTTGAGTCCTGGTTTATGTAACTTTCCCACCTTTACCTCAGCCCAGGTTCCAGATGCATTTTTGCTGTAACAAGTAGGGAAAAGCAGCTAAGGAGAAGAATTTTGGGAAAGGGGTAAAGCAATTATCTATAACTTCTCAGCAGTAAATTGCCTGTCACATTAATACGTCAAATCCTTGCAGTGGAGAAACAGTAGCTGGACTTCAGAAGTGTGTGTTTGGCCATTTAGCCACTAATATGCATTTATATGGTTCGATTGCACAGGAGAATGGGAATTTTGAGAAAGAGGGGTTAAGTGGATTTGTACAGACTTTAATAAATGGCCATGTTATTGCTTTACGTACATGCCCAGTTTACAACTGGCAATGCCTATACTAGAACTGAGAAAAGTCTCTGTCACAAAAGCCCCAAGATGAATTGATTTTTTTGAAGTTATGGAACAAAGGCCATTTTCTCCAGTTGTGCGTAAACCAGATTTGTTTCCTACTTGAGTAATTGAAATGCAATTTCTAACTGGGCTGGAAATGTAAAGTCTCTTTTAAAATGGCCCTCTTTGAGTGCCGCTAGACAAGACATTGGAGACTCTGTCCAGTCTAGACCACCCGTCTCTTTACACTTCTATTTGAAGCAGCTATGGAGAGCCCCAAATTGGACTGGGACTAGGGGGAGGGAGGTTTAACTTGAATGTTTTTCTGATCAGGACAAAGAGCAGCTCAGGGAGTTGTATACGTTTCATCTAATGACAAAGAGACTGAAAAACACTTATAATATTATTTGAGAAATTCCTTATGGCACATTGGAAGTACCATTTGCCTGTGTGTGCACGCACACGCACACACTGTATAGCACTGATATACATATCTTCCCAACATATTTCTAGAATGCTCAGAATGTGCTTCTCATACATTTTCTCAGTAATCCATACAACAATCATATAAAGTGTGCCAGCAATATCTTCCTCCTGTTACAGTTGGGAAGACAGGATTATTGCAAATTGCCTTCATGCCACCTGGCAAATTCATGGCAGAGATGAGGTGTGACTCAGGGGCTTCCCACATCACAGTTCATTCTTTTAGCCCCTATGCTACACCAGCACATTGTTCCGATTCTACTTTTAGAACAAGTAGTGGGAGTACTAAAAAAAATTCTCAAAGAATACAAGCAGTATTATATGGAAAGACCTTGCAATGGCATGAATCCTGCCCCCCACAGACTGTGGAGCACATCTTACCTTAGGGTTGCAGATTTTTTTTAAAAAATACCAGACACACTGAGGCTCCGGCCCCTCCTCCCAGGCTCCCCCCCCCCCCCCCCCAGGGCAAACAGTGTGAAGCACACTGTTTGTGCAGCCAGGAACACCCAGACCAAGTACGAAACAGCAACAGCTGCTGCTTCATGCTTGGACTGCCTCAGCGCTGCCAGTTGTCCCAAACAGTCCAGTGTTTAGACTGACTGTTCAGGGAAAACACTGAAAAAATATGTCCGGTATTTTTTTCAGTTTTTCCCCCTGGATAGTCATTGAAAAGAACAGATTGTTCAAGTCAATACCAGATACCTGGCAAGCTTCTCTAACCTGTATCTGTTTATACCACTTCAGTTATCAGGGCTTCTTCACCAAGATAATTGTACTCAGGGATAGAGCAGTTTATAAATCAAAATTATAATTAAATAAACAAACAAATAAATGAAATAGGAATTCTGAGGCCTTAATCTGCTCTAATGAGCCCCTGTCACCACACAGTTCATTGTGAAGGTGATTTTCACATGGAAACATTAAAACACTTTGAAGATAAAAGGACTGAATAGATGTAGAATGTTTCATAGGAGCTGAGCAGGGCTGTAGCGGGGGGGGGGCTTTAGGGGCTCAGCCAGCCCCCAGCCTGCCAGCCTGCCAGCTCCAGGCAAGCCCCAGCACCAGCCAGCCAACAAGATGCAGTTGGAAATCTGCCTGGATGACCACCACCTTCCAGGCAGCCCTCTCCTGCCCTCTTGAGCATCAAATGCAGTCGGATGTGAAAGTGAAAGCACTTTGGAAGGCCCCAGCCAGCCCTGGGGGTCAGCTCTTCGTGTGCTCTCAGCCCCTACTCAGCTTCAGGCCTTCCAGGGCCCCAAAACCACAAAGTCCCCCCCCCCCCCGGGAAATTTCCTGGCTACAGGGCTGGAGCTGAGGAATCCACTTGCCAAAAAAAAAAAGTTCCCAACCCCTTCTTAATTTCATAGTACTTCATGGCTGGGAGTAAGACTGCTGTCGCAAACAATAAAATGGAAAGGTTCAGGAAGATGCTTTTCATAAAAGGAAGAGGATTAAAGTCTATTCCAATGTTTATTGTATGTATTATCCTGCTACTGCACCATCATTCTTACAGGATAACCGGAGACAGTCAAAGGATGTCATCAGTCTTTTTTCTAAAAACTTGACTGTAAAACCTGGTGGGATTTGCTGAGGCAGGGATTTCTTTAGGACAATAGTATATTCTTTGAGAAAACCTCATCTTACCCAGGCTTCTCATACCTGCTCCAGCATAGCAAACTGTGTGAAAGAAAACATTCTTTCTTCCTTTTTCTGTAACATTTTTCAAAGGATGCCTGGCTTTTTTTTTTTTTTTAGCCGACTAGGGAAGTATCCTGAGAATTGCTGCTAGACTGAAAAAATATCAGTAAATAGCATTGTACTCTTTATTCCCCCCCCCCCCCCCGCCGCTACTGCCAGCCTGTTACAATATTCCAGCTTCTTTGCTGGCTGCGTTCCAGTTGCCATACTGTTTCCCTCCAACTCACACCCAAGATCATGAGATGCATGCATTAGCCAATAGCCAACAACCATCAAAAATTGGGCTTAACTGCATTTAGAGTTGCACTGTTAAGCACACATTTTCTATCTACCAGTACCTAATGAGGAGAGCATCTTTAGCGATGCAAAAACCTAGGGAGGGAAAGGTTATTTCCTAAATCCAAAGAGGATGCCTATGGCCATATCGCTCAGCTGTTTAGGAAGATTTCACTATGTTCTCAAAAACATACATCCACTGGGGACTGTAGGAAAACAAAGGCACATTTAAAGATTATCTTAAAGGGAAGAAGTTGAAAAGGCACAGTGTTGTAATTCCTGCTGTCTTGTGTGCCCTTTGGTATCTAAAAAAAGCCTTCAGGGATAATTTTTAAACCACTATTTTACCTGTCAGATTTCTCCTGCTGTAAGCCTTTTTTTCTTTATTGATGCCCTAGTCAGACTGGTTTTTTAAAACATGGAATTTATTTTTAGAATCAGAGGAGCGGGGTGAACTCAATGCGCTAGTTACAGCATATGCCATTTTATTATTCTCTCTCTGTCTCTCTCTCTCTCTGTGAAACACATAAATAAATAATATATATATTTTAAAAGGCCAGCTGAACATTGCAAGCAGATTGAAACTGGCAATTAGGTCTTCTTTTGAAACGGTGCCATTATTGTATGGCTAAGGTGCTTTAGTTTTTATGTGGGAGATACAAAATTGGCACAAGTACAATACACAAGAAATCTAAAGGCATAGTGTAAACCTGTTTGGAATAACAATTGAGCGGGGAGTTTCTCTTGCAGAATATTTGCCAATATAGACATTTGTGGCAAACTTGTTTCTGTGGTCTCTGAGTTCGGTGTAACAGCAAGTCTTCTGTGATTAATTCACAAATACGTGGATGTCGCTTGGTTTCTCTGCAGGGACTGTGGTGATGGAAAATGCTGTTCTGTCGCAGCTGACATGGCGATCCCTTCGGGTTTTTAAGGCAAGAGACGGGCAGATGGGCTTGCCATTGCGTAGCTCCACCTAGCAACCTTGGACTTCCTTGGTGATCTCCCATCTAAGTACCAACCAGGGCTGACCCTGCTTAGGTTCTGAGATCTCATGGGGTCTGGCTAGCCTGAGCCATCCAAGTCAGGGCCTGCCGTGATTACTGTATAGTTTATTCATTTAAAATAGTGTTACCCTCCCTGTCCATCCTGTAAAGGATCCCCAGACTGCTTTATGTAAAACAATTTTTTTTAAAGCAGTTAAAACAAAACTGGCAGGAAAACATATGCAACAAGCCTTGGAATAAAATTAGTCACCAGCCCAAGAAATGGTCATAAATCAGTCATCAGTCAAACCAAACCACCACATTCAGTACCCAAAACAACAACAGCAACGCAACAGGTAATTCTCAGCAGCCTTTGCAACATGAACAAGGTCTTGTAAATGCACACCTGAAGCGTGTACCAGAGTAAGGATTAGAGACAACAGAGAATAGGAAGAATCAACGTAATGGAATGAACAGTTGAACATCGGGGGGGGGGGGTTCCTTATGAGGGCCAGAACAGACATTGGGTTGAGAGGTGCTGTAGGGGTGGCACAAAAGAGAGATTATATTCTGAGGTTTAGGCAACTAGAGCTAGCAAGAGGGTTTTAGGGGTGACATCTGTGGTTTCTGCAAGGGCATAGACTTTCCAATTTCCCGGAGGAGGCTGGGGCTGGGCCAGAGACATTACAGGCCATTGTCTCTGGGGGAGGCTCAGCATGTCCTGGAAAAGTTCGGGGGGGGGGGGCTCCAGCTCCCCAGCCCCCCTGAAGTTGACGGCTATGGTTTCCACATGTGAATAGGTCCGTACAGTTTCCACATTGTTGCTGTGACTGCAGATACAGCACAGTGGCAACAGAGCTTTAAGTTTCCCCACAGATCCCCTGCCTCAGTCCCGCATGGCAGCAGCTATCACCCCTCCCCACCTGGGGTTTTCAGGGTTTTAAAAAAATGAGTATCATTATATGAATACAACATTATAGCAATCTATGTACCAGGTTCTTTGAATCCCCACCTTTCATTCTAAAAAAGTAAGATTCTAGCTGCTTTTAGTATGAGTATGGGCCTTTCACCTTATATCTCTCTGCAATGAAAGGGGCTATATACTCACTTTAAAAATAAAGCTGGGAGAACCCGATACATGGATTGTTTTAACATTATGTTGATACAAGCAAGGACCCACAAGAACCCATTCCCCCTGACTTCGTTTCCTCCTCTCTACACCACCCTTCTCTGTCACTCTTCCCCTTCCTCCAGACCTCCTTTGGCACTCACCCCTCTCCTTTTCCTTCCACCCTTTCTCTGTCACTCTTCCCAATCTTCTTCTCTACCTCCTTCTCTGCCACTCATCCCCTCCCTTTTTCTTCCCCCACCCCCTTTGTCACTCTTCCCCCACTCTTTCTTTCTTCCCCTACCTCTTCTCAGGGGCGGCCCCAGGGTTTTTTGTGTACTAGGCGAGATTACCTTGTGGCACCCCCCCACACACACAGGCAAGGCTGCCTTGTAGCGCCCCCCCCCCCCCACCGCAGAGCTGCCCTCTCCACCACCGGAGACCCACCCACAAGGGACACACCTCCCCGCCAGCCCCAGTGCCCACCCGCCTGCCCGGGCTCACTAGCTCTCCAGCCCCACCGGCAGTCACCTGCACCGGCTGGCTGCAGCGCCTACAAATCTATCTGCATTGGCCCAAGGCTACGTTTGGTTCTTAGCCTGAATGGAAAGCTGCATTCAGACATAATGGTAAATCATGGTTTGCATAAAGCACACTATCTCCTGGTTTGAGTCTCTCTCAGTCTCTTCGCTGCCCTGTTTGCCAGCTGCACCCCTAGGCAGCCGCCTAGTTGGCCTAGTGATAGAACCGGCCCTGCCTCTTCTCTTTCACTCTTCCTCCACTCTTTCTTTCTTCCCCTACCTCTTCTCTGTCAGTCATCCCCTCTCTCTTGCTCTCCCAGTCCTTCTCAGTCACTCTCCCCCCACTCACCGGGTTGCTTCCACAGCCCCTCCTCCTCCCCCACCACTAGCACTGCCACTTCAGCCCCTGCTGAAGACTCCTGCACCGCTCCCCCACCCCCCCGCATTGCTGCCTTAATGGGACACAGGGGGAGAAGCACCTCCACCTTGGCAGCAGGGACAGTTGGGGAGTCCTACAAATCCTTCCTCACCATCCCAAGTGTCTCCACCTCAGTGGAGAAAAGTATTGTCACCTCTGCTGCAGGGAGGGCTCTAAGGTCCAATGCCTTCCCCCCATGCTCACCACCAGTTCTGCCGCCTTGGAGGGGCACAGGGTAGTGGAATTAATGTTATGGCATCATGGAATGCTGCTTGGTCAAGTCTCCCTCTCCCAGTGTCCTGTTGGTTACCAGCTATGAGATTCAGGGTTTTCATAACAATTACTAAAAATTCATTCTTCCTCAATTCCCATGTCCACCTGCAAGTGTGACATGTCATCCTGCCAACCCTACGTGCCATGGATTATCCGTCTGTGACCTTTTGGCATGCTGGCAATGATAATAGAATGCCTGTAAAACTACAAATTTCCTTCCTCAAAAAGTGGCCTTTTTGTCTCTGTCACGGTGGGACCCAGGTTCTTTGACAGAATGATTGGTGGGACGTAAGATACAGAAGGCTGGGAACCACTGTTGTAAAGCCAATTTCACTTTGTAGAGTAGCTATTCCCTCAGGAGAGATTTTCATCCCAGCTGGCAGTACTTGTTAAATTGATCTGTTAGTGCAGGTTTTACTTTGTCAAAGATTATCCAGCCATGAGCAATGGGACTGCTGAGCCATGGCCAAGGCCCAGAGCCAAGGCCTTAAACCTCTCAACTCCAGACAAGGACCTTAAGTAACCAGACGTTATCTTGATCTTGGGTTTCCCTAATGGTGTAAGAAAATGAGATATCTACTCAACTTTGGCAACATTATCATAAGAAACCACATATACTTTGTTTCCGCCGCCAGCTCCCAAGGAATTCCTTCTGACCCAGGACCTGTCAGTAGGACAGTGGATCAGACCCACTGACAGACTGGGGAGACTCACTTGGTATGCAGAAAAATATGAGTCTGTAAATTAAAAGAACAACCCCAAATAGCCCCAAAAGGAATGAGTATGGTCATTGCTGTCTAAATAAGCTCAGGCCAGATGAGAATCTTTCTGCTCGCCAAACCCTCAGCACTCTAGAAGCATAGCTGCAACGGCATTACAGTGCTAGATGGCTGAGGGAATCCTGGAGCTCAGCCGTGCCACGGGACCATGCCCACGAGGAATGGTGTAATTTCCCAGTCTCCTCTTTCCTCCTCAGAATCCTTATGATCCTCCCACTCGTCATCTAGAAGCCCGACAGATTTTCAAAAAGAACCTGGATCTAAACCTGGTGGATAATTTCCTTTAGGTGCCAACTTATTCTCAGCTTTTCTTGGTTGTCCTTTCCTCAAAGCGTATTTGATCAGCTGCAGCTCAAGTGCAGTCATGCACAGTCCTTCCTCCCATAGGAAGCTAGAAGGGCTTTTGTGCTGGCTTGTTTTCAAAGGCAGCGCAAAGCTATCTGGTTTAAGAGGGCTTCTGATTGAGGCCGAGGCTTCTACCTGACGGTCATCTCTGGGGAAATTATAATAGGGCTGTTCTAATCATTACCATTCTTTGGTACTTTGTTCAAAATGTTTCATCCAAGATTTATATGGTTCTTGCTGATTGTAATCTACATGGATGGTGGGCAAGGTGTGGAATAAACACTTCAGTGAATAAACAGGAACAGGAACGGCCACGGGGATGCCACCTTGGAGGACAGGAGTGCAGAGGAACATGTTTCAGGCACAGAAGACTTGCAGGCAGCTGATGAGTTCATACATAGTAATGATGAAGACTAGTTTCTTTCCCAGAGCCACGCCATCTGCTTGGATTAAGGTTTCTCTGTCTCCATTGCAATGGTGGATTAACCCATTTGGGCAATGGACAGGTGATTGCAAGAGGAATTAATGCACACCCACAATGTCAGCTCCTTTGGATTACAATAAGCAGCTGGAAATAGAGGAAAAGGTTAGTCTCGGGTAAAATTAAGATTCATACACACTGTGTTAATCATCTGGATGTGGTGGTTGCAATTAACACGGGATAGCTAAGTTGTGCGACTCAGTTCTGATGTTAATTTTGGGCACGAATGAATACCTAAAACTGCCTTCTAGAGGCTATTATTCTATATAGCTCAGTATGTCTTACGCTGACTGGCAGTGGCACTCCGGGATCTCAGGCAGAGGAATGCCTTTCCCAACACCTGCCACCCTGAAGATGGCAGGAACAGGACACGGGACATTCTGCATCCGAAGCAGGTGCTCTCTAAGCCACAGCCCCTCCCCTCCCATCTTTAAGGCATTCCATAGTTTTAATCATATAATTTAGTGTGGTGAGTATGTCGCCCCTTCATGAGCTGAGAGCTGTATTTACGCTGCCAAAACAAAAATTTTCAGGATTCTCTCATGGTCTAGTCCAGACATGTCGAACTCATTTGTTACAAGGGCCAGATCTGACATAAATGTCACTTTGTTGGGCTGGGCCAGCTGCTGGAGATATTTCACCACTGACCGCGACCCGCACCCCTCCTCAGCACCTAACTAACCACCCTTTGCTTGATATGCACAAGAAGGCTTTGCACAGCACAGAGAGCTGTTGCCTGTCAATCAAGGTGCAACAACCAGAGACTCTCGTGGCTCTTTAAAGCCTAACACATTTCAGAAGCTTTTGATAAGATGGAGCGTGAAGGGCTGCATTCCATAGCTGCAGGTGCGACAGCTGAAGATGGGTGTCCAAGTGGCATCATCCAGGGGAACCCGACAAGCCCTGCCCTAAAGAAACTGCTACAGCCAACAGGCTTTAGGGAGGGGGGGCGAGGCACACAATCCCAGACCTCCCTCTGCCAAAGTCCCAAATTCGGCAACAAGCTTGAACCACAAGAGGGACTGTGATGCTCCTCAGCACCACAAGCAGTCTTCAAGGGCTGCCACTCTCCAAAGATGCCAGCTCTACTTGAATTGCCTTTTGCAGACTTTTATTGCCTGCCAGCTCCACGGCATTATCCAACCACCCAAAGTATTACTCCCCATGTGCAAGTGCACAGACACACATCCAGCACCTGCCTCTGTTGTGTGTTAAACTCAGCCCACTTTTCTGAGTGCCTGCTGCTCCCGTCCCTGACCTTCACCTCACCACCACCTCACTTTCAGTCAGACTGTTACATAAGGCAGGGCTTGCATGCAGGGAGCCTGGGAAGTGTGTGTGCATATTGACTTTGCCTCTTATTTAATCCTCCCTGCACTGCAGAGGGAGGGAGGGAGGAGAGGAGCCGTGCAAATTTGGGTCAGCAGGCTAGCAGGCTGTGGCTCACCTGACTCCAAGGACCTCCTCTGCCTCTGACCCTTGGCATTCTGCACATGTGGTGCCTCTTACAAAAGCACTGGGCTTCCCTCTCTTGCCAGGGCTGCTGTGCACAGAGCACCCAGTCACTCCATTCACACACTACTATAAGTGGGCACGTTTGACAAGCTGGCTGGCATCTTTCCACAGGTGCCTGAGCAAGTGGGAAGTTGCTCAGTTGGTCTTGGGGAAGTGGAGCCAAGGAGACTCAGCCTGTCACACCTGAACAGCCAGCCATCTTTCCAGCCACCCAGGCGACACAGGCAGGGGCCCCATGTGTTCTGGCCAGTGGAGAAGGAAGTGGCGGCAGCAGGCGGTGCATCTCAGCCCAGCGCCTTGGCCAAGGGCAGCAGGCAGGCCCTCCTCATCCTTTATGGTTCCCAACTCCAGGCTGGGCAATCCCTGGAGAGCTGGGGGAAGACCCTGGGGAGGGCCTGCGTTTGGGAAAGGGAGTGACCTCAGCAGGGTATAGACCCTTCTGGTCCACGTTTGGTCTGCTTTCCCCCCAGTTGCTTGTGGGCCAGATAAGAACCCTGGATGGGCTGGTTCCAGCCTGTGGGCCTGATGTTTGACATGTCTGGTCTAGTCAATACCAGCTATGGTCACATGAGGGCCTAGGTGCAGCAAACAAAGAGAGTTTCTGAACTAACAGCTCACAATAGCTTACTCAGAAGAATTCGAGCAGTCGAGCCTTTAAGGGTAACTTCGTGTTTTGTGTGCCTGCCATCTGCACTATTCTTTTTTCTCCAGTTTATTTTTGTGTATGCATTCTGCATCTACAACCAAAACCGCATTTTTTTGCTTAAATGTGGTTAACGTCACTTGTGACCTGTGGAGGGGGTGCTCAGTTGCCACAGACTTGGCCAAGTGCGTAAGCAAGGGATGGGGCACACTGCACCCTCCCCTGTCTCTCCTCTCCTCCCCACTCTCCCACCCTCTTTGGCTAGCTGCAGCTGGGCTACTCCAGGAATGCATGACCCATAGAGGGACACCAGCTCAGCAGCTGGCTGGCTGGTTTGTTAGGAGGGGTGGTGTCCTAAGGGTTAAAAACAACAACAACAAATGGCCTTCAAGCATCTCCCGTTGTTTCCAAGGGGCAATCCTGTCATTCCCTTTAATACATCCCCCTCCAAGTTGTGTGTAGATTGGCTTTGGGGAAGGGGGAAAGATCCCTCCTTAGGTTCCAATGTGCAAAAGATCCCAGCCCTTCCCCCGCGGGGGGGGGGGGGTGCACGAACACATATCAAGATCAGTGATCTATCTATAGTATAGGGTTGCCAGGTCTGGTTTGGAAAATACCTGGAGACTTTGAGGGTGGGATCCAGGAGAGGGCAGGGTTTGGGGAGGGGGGAGACCTCAGCAGGGTACAGTGCCATAGAGTCCACCCTTCAAAGCAGCCATTTTCTTCAGGAAAGCTGATCTGTCAGCTGGAGATCAGTTGTAAAAGCAGGAGATCCCCAGGCCCTACCTGGAGGCTGGCAAGCCTACTATAGTAGCAACAGAACTAAAAGGTGATGGGGTAACCTCGCTGTGGAGGAGAGGAAAAGGTGGAAGAGGGAAGGAGAAAAGTGCAGAAAATGGGAGGGGGACGTGACAAAAGAAAGGAGGGATGGAAACGGGTGGAGATGGGTGGGAAATGGGCAGTTTTGCAGAATCCGAGGAAACTTGTCTGCTTAGCATTACGTCCTACTTGGAAGTGGAACAATTTTTGTTCCATTCTGCATCTAGCATTTGCTCTGCAAAAGAACTCTTTTGGACAACCTGGGGTGAAGGGGTAGAGAAAGTGATCTGATGGCTGAATGCCCAAAAATAAATGCAGAAGGAAAGAAAAAATGTGATGGAGAAATGGGGTAGGTGCGGGAGTAAATGCAGATGCAACTTTAAATGGTGACTGAAATCCGTGGGGGGGGGGGCAACAATGCAGAAAAGGCCAAAGAAGAAGAATGTACCGTCAAGTGGCAACCAATTTATAATCTGCTGAGGAACCGGGTTTGATTCCCCACTCCTCCACTTGCAGCTGCTGGATGACCTTGGGCAAGCCATAGTTCTGTCAGAGCTGTTCTTGAAAGAGCTGTTTCTGCCACAGCTCTCTCAGCCCCACCTACCTCACAGGGTGTCTGTTGTGGGGAAGGGAAGGAAAAGGAGTTGTTGTAAGCTGCTCTGAGACTCTGAGTAAAGGGCAGGGATATTAATCCAAACTCCTCCTCTTCCTCTTTCTCCTTGTTCAAACCATTGGCCTCTCAAGGGGTCAGAACTGTCTACTCTGACTGGAAGCAGCTCTCCAGGTTCTCAGGTCTTTCACAGTACCTACTGCCCAAATAAAATCTGATACCAATTTTTCCATTCCTCCTTGAGGAGGAAAGAGAGATTTGACTGAGGTCCTTAATAGTGGGTGAAAGCTCTGAGTGTGTGATTTCATTGCTGTTTGGAGTGTAAATATTTTTCACCCCCCAAAGCAGTAAAAGTCACATATTTGTTTGGACGGGGGGGGGGGGGGGGGGGGGGGGTAGAGCTTCAGGGAACTGTTTCTGCTCCTTGTGCTTACACAGGACAGCTGCTGGGGATAAAACTGGCTGGTTACTTCTGTTAGAAATCTGGCCTCACATGTGGGGAGCTAGAAATGCTGATCATCAGCATCCTTTTTGTTGTTTAATTTGTTAAGAATTAGCTGTGTATTGATTCCATACCCTTCATAGATCCTCCGCAGCAGACAGCATATGGCTTTACAGTTCCGCCTTCCTCTTATAAAATGTCAGGACATATTTCCTTGTCTTGTTTTCTAAATTAATTAGCACTCAAGGTTTTGGAGAGTTTTGTTTTTAAATTAAAAACAAGCCTATACTTCCCCAGCTCGGACAGTGTTTGCAGAAGAATAGCCCCAATTATGCAGCAACCTACAAAACCTTTTTTTCAGGTCACCCATCCAGAGCCAGCGAATGTGCAGTGGATTAAAGCAGTGTGCTCCAGAATACAAGGGGCAGAGGTTGTCTCACTATGACTGTCTTGAGAGTAGGGTTACCAACTCCAGGTTGGGAATTACCTGGTGGTTTGGGGGTGGAGCTTCAGGAGGGTGGGTTTGGGGAGGGGAGGGACTTCAGTGGGGTATAATGCCATAAAGTCCACCTTCCAAAGCAGCCATTTTCTCCAGGTGGACATCTCTGTTGCCTGGAGATCAGTTGTAATCCCAGGAGATCTTCAGCCACCACCTGGAGGCTGGCAACCCTACTTGAGAGCTATTTGAAATTCTACATTAGGAATTAAATTCTACATGACAGCTAGTTTGGTGTAGTGGTTAGGCATGCAAATTCTACATGACAGCTAGTTTGGTGTAGTGGTTAGGCATGCAAATGACCTTGGGTCAGTCATAAGTTCTTTCAGAGCTGTTCTCTCAAGGGCAGTTTAAGAGAGAGATCTCTCAGCCCCACCTACCTTGCAGGGTCTCTGTTGTGGGGAGAGGAAGGGAAAAGAGATTTTAAGCTGCTCTGAGACTCCTTCAGGTAGTGAAAGGCAGGGTATAAATCCAATCTCCTCCTCTTCCTCTTCTTCTCCTCTTCCTCCAGCCTCTGACCATGAAGAGCCATTTTCATGTGCAGTATTAAGACCCCCTCCCTTGACCTACACTGGAAATGCAAGATTGCCCCCTCTGAGATTGCTCTTACGTTGCTTCAGGAAACATACAAAAACTTCCCTGTGATCTGGCATTCTCCTGGGTTTCTGTAGCACATAAGTGGTGCCTGTTACCTTGGGAGCTGCATTGCTTCTGTATTAAGGGAACACGATGGAAAGGGAAACCCTCTCTTCTACCAATGTGAACAGCCTCGGGAGCCTTGGCAGTGCCCTTCCTTTACACACCTCAGCTTCCCACTGCCATTAATCGATTGATTTAATTGGTTTACATACTGCCTCATATCTAGAAGAGTCTTGAAGCAGTGTACAAGAATAACATAAATCAATAAAACCAACAGACTACAATACTGAAAACACCAAAGAACATCAGTAGTTTAAATTGAAAACCTTCAATTTAGAAACAGATAAAAATAGAGGGCTATAGATACCTTCAGTTCAGCTGCAGATAAAAATAGGAGGATACCAGAGGGGACCCACAACAGATTGTTGCATAATGAGCTACTGTTATTTCTTCTGTCTTCATGTATGTTTCCCCATGTCAGATGTGGCCAGTTTTATTCCATTTCAAAACGGCCTCTACCACCTGCACCCTGCAACTTCCAGTCCCTCTCTCTTTGATTATGCCCCCCCCCCCCCCGATCATTTCACCTATGGGTACTGTCGTAGCTCTAGCCCCACTCCTTTTTCTGTTGTTACTTTTCTATCCGTGGAGACTGCAGACTTCCTTGGTGATCTCCCATCCAAGTACTAAATAGGGCTGGCCCTGCTTAGCTTCCTAGAGCAGGTCAGCCTGGCCCATCAAGGTCAGGGTATCCCTAACTACTGAAAGACGGTATTAAAGAAATTTAGTTACCAGACAACTGCAAAATTTGCATGTCCACTTACCAGTAAGTGTACTATAATGTGGCATCCATAAGCAAGAGCCCATAAGGCCAAGGGATATATGGGAGACATTAAGAGGGCATCTCAGAGCATCTCCTGCAGACTGCTGGGGATGGGAATTACTGGGCACAGCAGTATAATGTTCAAAGCAACCCTGTGCATCAGAGACCACTGCAGCTGGTATCACCACCCTGGCATTTAAAAGGTTAAGAGTGCTATAGTGGGAGGGGAAGAAAGAAGGTGGGCTGGCAGAAGTGGGGAACTGCAAGAAACTTCTGGGGAGGGGGTATTCTCCCACCTTTGCTTCTCCCCCCCCCCTTCTTTACCTTTCTTTCTCTCCCCAATCCCAAACCCCCTTCTTTCTCTTTCTCTCTCCCGCCAAGCCTAAATATTAAAACACATTTTCTCTTCCTGGCTCATGGATGGCTTGAGGAAAAGTCATGGCCTGCCGCCTCAGTTGTTTGCAATGTGAGTGCAGAGTGCAAAGTATGAGATCTCTGGGCCCTACTTAGGAAAGAGAGTGAGGGGAGATTTTAACCTAATCTTGGGATTTGTTATTTGTGTCAGAAGCATCCAAAAAGCTGCTTGTGCCAACCCACCCCTCCCCTGGCTCCCTCCCCCCCCCCCCATGCCCAAAGCTTGGCAGTTGCTATAGTTACTGCCCAGGCTTCTCCACCTCCCTGCTTCTCCAGCAAGGTGTGCGCTGGCAGTTTGGAGCAGCTGAGACTCAGCTTCTCCTGAGAGTTTGAGGGAAAGCAGGCAGAGCAGGCAAGGTGAATGAGTGAGTTCATTCCGGGCACTGGAGAGGGAGAGAGAGCAAGTGGTGGTTTCTGCAGAAGCAGCAACAGCAACTTGCTTAGGTCTAAATTCTCATCAGGAAGAGTGGGCAGGCAGGCAGCTAGCTGGCATGGGACTGGAAAAGGCAGCTTTGAGTCTCTGCTTCCTAATGTCTCTGCTCTTGCTCTGCAGTCCCGGAGTCAAGAGAAGCACACACACACCCCCAATCTTCGCATGCCAAACTGAGGAGGGTGCGTGAGTGTGGGGGCGCTCTGAAACCGCAGGAGCCAGCCCCCCATTGTCCCTCCAACCCAGATTAACTCCCCCTCCTCGGACCTGTGGGTCATAGGCATCAACTACGGGGGGGGGGGGCTCGAGGGCTCGAGCCTCCCCCGAAATTTCCCGGGGGGGCTCAGCTACCCCTGGCAAAATGGAGCGCCCGCCAGTGGCCAGTCAGCCGGCCAGCTGGCTGCCATCGCCGCCTCTCCTTCCCCTCCACCCCCGGCCTGCCCTCCTGCCTCCCTGGGGCGGGGGGGGGGGGAGAGAGGCGGCGGGGACATGGTCCCGCGCTTCGCGCGCACAGCAGTCAGCCGGCCAGCTGGCTGCCTCCGCCACCGAGACTGCGCTCATCTGCGCCCCCCCCCCGCACGCCCCGAGGCAAAGGCGAGTGCGAGGCGCTGCTGCTGCTCCTGCTGAGGCCGCCCGCCTGTCCCCACCTTCTCCCGCCATGGGAGGGAGCCCAGCAGGCACGCGGCACTGGGCGGTCTCCTCAACACCAACGCGCCTGCGGCGGCAGGAGGCACCGGCCAGTCAGCGAGCTGCCCAGAGCAGCAGCAGGCAGCAGCAGGCGGAAAAAAACCGGGTCTGCCCCCCTGGGGCCGGGGGGGGGGAGAAGCAGCAGGGATATGGTCCCGTGCGCGCGCGCGCTTTGCACGTGCGCACAAAAGAGCCCCCCCCCCCCCCCCGGGGATTTACAAAGTCTACGCCCCTGCTGTGGGTGTTGAAGCTTCGGGAACCTGGGGGGGGTTAGGAAACATGCTCCCCTCTTTCCACTTTTCAAGCCTCTGTCCCATGCTGCCTCCCTGCAGACACTCACTTGCTTCTCACCCCCCTTCCCACATTGACTCCTGAGACCTTGAGATTCCATGATAGCGATTTCTTCCCCTCCCCCCAGTACCATGAGGGAGGGGGAGAGAGAAGGCTCTCCATCCTCTGCAGGAACCTCAGAAGCCTCTGGCCAAGTTGAGTCCACCCACAGAGCACAGATCTGAGACGACGGTTTGTGCGGCGTCTAGCCAGGGGCACTTGTCCTCGCAGCTCCAATGGCTGCTCCTGGCATTCTAATGGGGATCAGTAAGTAGAGAACGCTTTTAAACTTTTGGGGGGATTTAAGTATTCCCCCTATTTTTTTCAACATGTCAGATTTTTCTGCACACCTGGGCAGTGCCCCAAGTGTGCAGGAATATCTATTGAGCCTCCATATGCCCCCAATCTATGGAAATAAGTATCCGCAGGGAGAACAGACTTTGGGAATTAGATATATAGATAAATAAATGTACAATTAATTTAGCAGCAACAAAACTTAAAGAATCAGATGAGTAGCTCACCCATACATAGTCAGGGGTTATGTACAAAAGAGACAGTAGCTGAGGTAGATACCTAAGAGCCAAATTAGACTCACTTTCCCCACACACAGCAGCAGAAAGGGACTAGTTTTTAAAGCATTGCCGAGGCCTGATCTTGCATGTGTGGCTACAAAATGGGAGCAAATAGCCCCCCCCCCCAGAGGGCTCATTTCAGCTGAGCAAAATGGCACTGGGAGAACAGAGATGCCAGCCTCCAGATGGGTCCTGGGGATCCCCCAGAATTACAGCTCATTTCAAGAATATAGAGATCAGTTCCCCTGGAGAAAAATATATGCTTTGGAGGATGGACTGTGTGGCATTGTACCTCACTGAGGTCCCTGTCCTCCCCAGGCTTCATCCCCAAATCTCCAGAAGTTTCTCAACCTGGAGCTGGCAACCCTAGCTTCCCCCCCCCCCCCCACCAGTCGCCAGTGGCGGGGCTGGCAACTTTAGCAGGGGAAGGCATGGTGCTGATCCAAATCAGTCATCTCTGGTGCTTTATGAATTAGTTCCCCACAGCTGCTGTGGGGGCTGCTCGGAAAATTAGTTGGGTCAGGGGCAGGGTCTAGTATGGCTCTAGGTAGAGTTCTGCCAAAGCCATCCTTACTGTTCACATAGGATTGCCAGCTCTGGATTAAGAAATACCTGGAGATTTGGGGGGTGAACAGGACTAAGTGAATATCTCAAAATCTCTACATTCCAAATTTTTCACTCTTCTTTTTTTTTTTGTCTAGCTCAGTAAATAATCTTTGTTGGGGATTTAACATTATAGAAATAGTGTCCTATAGTGGTTAGAGTAGTTGTTGTAAAGATAAAAAATGGTGGCAAGGAGAATATAGTAAGCCTTTTTGGGTCACCACTGGAGAGTGACGCAGGGTATAAATGAAATAAGTATACAAATTCTTCACCAAGCAAAATAATACATTAATCCTGCAAACACACACCCATGAACAAGAAAATGTGGACAAACTGACAACAATAAGAGTTAACCTTCATTCCAGGAGTTCCTGGAAGTGTATAAACATGTGCATAGTTTCTGATACCTGTGAAACTTTCTGCTTGCTCTGGAAAGTAGAGAATGAAAAACAATATTTTATTTGTGAAGAGCAGGCACTGTGCAGTTTTTAGAAGGAAAAATATTAAAGTTAAGATTGCAGACATATCAAGCTAACAGATAACTGGAAGCAACATGACTGTGATAAAAGAAATCGATAGCCTCCAACTATGACTGATATCAAACAGAAGTTTTAGTGGAAGTGGAGGCACACTTTGACACAGAGACTCTCTAGCACACTCATTCATAGGATCCAAACCTTTGTTACTTACAGTGATTTAATAAACCTTATTTCTTTAAGCGTGTATTACAAGATCTTTCAAGCATCAAGGCTGGGAGCTTGTTAAAATAGACAGAAAACTACGCATAAAATTCTGCATGAAACACCACTTTCAGGATGGAATTTTGCACACACAGGAAGGATTATAGAACATAACTCTGAAGGTTCACATGCCAATGGGAGAGTGACAAGGGTGGCAGCAGGAAAGGCTAAAGCTGTCAGGGCGTTTTGGTTAGAAAACAAGATGAGCAAGGGGACTGTGACAGCGGCCTGTAAAATCATGAACAAAGTAGAGTCAATAAAGGGACTTTCTCATTACGTGAGGACTCAGGGTCATGCGATGAAATGGACTGGAAGTAGATTCAGAGCTGACAAAACAAAAGTTCAGTGCCATTGCACTCAAGAACAAGCATGCTCATCACAGGGAAGACTAGCGGCCTCTGTACCTTAGATGCAAATCAGATTCATGAATGAAACTGGCAAAGTTTGCATTCCCTCGGTCTAGGAACCTTTGCTACTCATGATGCTCCCCCCCCCCCCCCCCCGCGTCTTCTCGATCCTTGTTTTTTGAGACCAAGAAAACACGGGGGAAATCGGAGGGAGATGCAGGTTAAGGTGTGGCCGTGCAACAAAGAGTGTGAAATTGACCGATGGAACCTGGGGAAACGGAAGAGCGAGGGTGGCACAACTGCTTGTGGGGAACTGGTCAAGGTGGTCTGAAACAAAACATGAGTTTTTAAACATGTTATGTAAAGTCAGGCCCATAGCCAGGATTTTTTCGGGGGAGGGGCACCAGGGCACCAGGGGCTCTAATTAAATAAAATTAAAGTAATTAATCAAATAAAAAAATTAATTGAATAAAAAAAATCCCCCCCCCCCCAGCTTCTGGAAATAGAGGAAGGTGACTTTTCTCTATGTCAAGCTCTCTGCTCGCAGGCGGCTGCTTACCTCCCCCCTGCACCTCTCTGCCTGTGGGAGAGGTGTGGATTCGCTGGTACTCTTCCTGCTTCTGCTGCAGTACTCGGCTACCGGAGCAGGAACAAGACCTCCCCCCCCCCCCCCGTGCCTCTCTGACAACCACAAGGCATGCATGGCTCATCTTTTCACTTCCCAGGCTCCTAGTAGGGATTGGAGACCTCCAGGGAGAGGAGGGGAGAGAGGGAGTAGAGGCAGGGCAAATTTGAAAAAGGCAGAACCCTATGAGCTCCCCCCCCCCCCCCCGGGCTGGCTACAGGCCTGCATTAAGTGGTGAAGAAACTACCTAGTTTGAAGCATGCTGACTAGGGCTGCCAAGTCTGCCCGGGGGGCGGGGGATCCCCTGCTACAGGGGTCCCCAATTCGCCAGCCCTGATTCGGTCGGTGGGGGAACCCCACCCCTGAAGTCGTCCGGTCAGGACAATGTCCCCAGAGTGATGATGTCACCGGAAGTGACATCATCACATTGTGCACATTGCCGAGGTGACGCTCTAGCAACCGCCCCAAAAACTCTATGGTACCATAGAGTTTTGGGGCGGTTGCCAGAGCGTCACCCTGGCAACGTGCACAACGTGATGATGTCACTTCCAGTGACATCATCACAGCGGGTGCGCTTCGTGCGTGCGCCGGGAAACTCCCGGCAAGAAGAGGACTCCCCCCCGCTGGCCTGTGGGGAGTACTTGGCAACCCTAATGCTGACGGTGTTACATAGCAATACAGTGGTGCAGGTCACAGTCCCTATCCCCTTACCAATGCAATTTCCTGACCATTACAAGCCCAGCCCTCCACATGCTCCACTCCCAAATCTGCAGGAATTTCCCAGCCTGGAGTGAGTAACCATAACTCCATAACTCCAACAGATATCTGTTATTAAAATTCATGGAATTTATCAAGTGTTACTGGCCTTGGCAAATGGAGCTCACATGTTCAGAAGCAGTTTAGCTCTGTCAATGGGGGAGGCCCACAACAGGCAAAGTGAAGGTTCCCTCTCAACCTTGTTTTCATTGTGAACATCCCACGAAAACCTAGGATTGAGATGGGAACTAGATGAGCCCTGGGGGCCTAGTCCAGCTTTGTTTATTCTTACATTCTCCCTCCCCCCCTCCCATTACAACAACAAAGCAAAAAGACTCTTTTTTTGGCAGGCATAATATTTACTCATGAGTGGATTGCAGTTGTGGAAATGAAAAAAAAAATACAAAGAACGCAGCAATCTTGTGTATCAGGGGGAAAATAACTACCTGGCATTTCTTTCGACAGCTGCATTTGTCTTTGCTGCCTGCTTGGCATATGTCTTTGAAAAACTAAATTGTTCTCCCTCCTTTTGCTACCTGATCTGTGGCAATTATTGCAGCCAGCAATTTAATTATGCTAATACACAGAGGCTGAGGTGCATATTAAGTAGTCAGTGGCTCCATTGAATGGGCAGTGGTGGGCCCACCTCTCCAGACTTTTAATCAGCATTAGAAAAATGGCCAACATTGGTAGGCAGTAACAGATGACCCCTGAGACAAACTGTGCTGTGACAAACTGGAAGCAGTTGCCAACTCTCTCTCTCTCTCTCTGTTTCTCTTCCACGTGGGACATGCAGAGAACAGAAAGGGCTCTCCTATTCACATGCTCTCCTCTTGCCCTCTCTGCAATCCTTGACCTGTCCCTAAAGCCATTTCTGAACTAGCTCAAGATTTCGAGTAGGGTTGCCAACCTCCAGTGGTACCTGGAGGTCTTTCACTATTATAATTGATCTCCAGAAGACCAAGATCAGTTCCCCTGGAGAAAATGGCTGCTTTGGAGAGTGGGCTTTATGGCGTTATACATTGCTGAGGTCCCTTCCCTCCCCAAACCCCACCCTCCCCAGACTGCACCCCACAAATCTCCAGGTATTTCCCAACCCAGAGCTGGCAACCCTACTCAAGAGATAAGAAGAAAGACCAGAGGGTGTGAGTAAAAGGTGTCTTTTGGGCTTGAGTTTCTGTCTTTGCTCTTCTTGGAGCCTTTTCAGGCTGCACCACAGAAAGCGGAACAAGGAGAGGTTTGGGAGCAGGGAAGGAAGCCAGCTGATCCACTAGCCAGGAATCCCAGCACAGATTAGTGAGGAGAGAGACTGATCACCTCTCCCTTGTCCCCCAGCCTCCCATCTCTCCCCACTAATCTATGCTGGGATTTGTTTTGCGCTCACAGATGCCCTGGAATTTTGCTGACATGCATCTTTATTCATGGCCTCTGGGACTTCCACAGCCCTTTAGAATCACCACCGTATAGGTCATCTGGGGCACTCCAGCTGGTTGTCTCTGTATTGCAGTCATTCTGGGTCTTCTCCTGGTCAGGGTCTTTAGCCCACACTCATGTTTTCATCCATACATCCATTCATCCCAATTCTTGTCCACCTCCAAACAGGCCAAACTCAATTATAAGGTGCTTTATTATGAGGTTACACACAGCCTTTACTGCTTTAAGCTGTCACTGCATTTTGGTTAGTGGAGAAATCCTGTCCAGTCAGCAGGAAGCCTGAAGCAGACAGCTGGTTTAGGCATCTGGGGCATGGAAACCTGCTGCAGTTGCCAACCTCCAGGTGGGGCCTGGAGATCTCCTGCTATTACAACTGATTTCCAGACAATAGAGATCAGTTCCCCTGGAGAAAATGGCTGCTTTGGAGGGTGGGCTCTACAGCATTATACCCTGCAGAGGTCACTCCCCTCTCCAAACCCCACCTTCTCCAGCCTCCACCCCCAAAATCTCTGGATATTTCCCAGTCCAGAGCTGGCAACCCTAAGAACCATGCTTGTTGCTTCTGCTTTTGCGGGGTGTTGTGTATTGAGCCTGAGTCATCCCTGAGCTAGTACCTGAGGCTGAGCTTGTTGCTCCTGAGCAATAGCTTACCAGGATCCTGGAATGGACCTATAGAAAAGTAGTGTTGTGTAAATAGCCTATTGTTGGGAGTGGGGTGTGTTTGGGTGTGGTGTTGGCATGCTATATAAACAGGGCTGCGGCCCTGGAGTTTGTCCTAGTTGTGTTCCTGAACTCACTAAATAAAATAGAGCTGTTCCCTGCAATGTGTCTTGAAACCAGCTATGAATTTCCCCCCTACAAAACAGTCCAAAAGCTTAACAAAGGTCAGCTAGAGTCCCTAACAGATAGATAAAGATTACATATTTCATAGGCGTCAGCTCACCCATGGCATTCTCCTGCACTGCGGCCAATTTGCAGGAGAAGGTGATGGGTGAGCCAATGCCCATTGCTGGGACTGCTGGCTGGTCCTGAGCCGGTTGGTGCCTGTAGTGCTGACTTGTAGCACCTAGGTTTGCCAGGTCTCCTGCTATGGTGGGAGACCTCCTGCTGGCAACCTTTGCTGCCTGATGCCACTCCAAGAGGCAGCAGGAGCAAAATTAAAAAGCTGGTCTTGCACACGGTGTGATGTGAAATCCAGAAGTAACATCACATCACTCTAGAAATCACTGCAAACTCTATGGTAAAACCACAGAGCTTCTGGTGATTCCTAGAGCAGTGTGCTGTTCCTTCCAGTTTTTCCTGGAAACTATTCAAGAAACTATTCAAGAAACACCAGAGCCTCCCGTGTCCCCAAACCCAGTGCTCCTGCCAGTTGCTACACATAGCTTGAAAACCCTAGTAGCACCACAGGGGCCACTCATTTTTGCATGCTCCTGGGCCATCTTAATTTCCCAGTCTGTCAATGGGCCATGTTATCTCTCAGGCTAACCTACTATCAAGGCCAGGATTTAAAATTATGTGTTAATAGAGGTAGTGCGATACGAAATCTTTCCAGTGTGGTCTCTTTCCCAAACTCCACTCTTTCACCTGGTTCCTGCAGCACTCCATTAGTTCTGTTAGCTGTTGTTTGGCAGTTAGCTGTTCTGCACACATGCATGCACGCACATGCATGTACACAGAAACAGGCCAAAGGGGATTCATGGTTGACAGAAATGACCAAGACTTTTGCCTAGGGTTGCCATGTGCCAAAAGTGACATCACACCTATCTAGGAATTGGCAGAAACTCAATGGAATACCATAAATTTTTCCACCATTCCTTGAGCAGATAACATTCTCATGAAAAGGAGAAGACAGTCCTCTAGAGATGGGTATGTTTGTATGCGTGCACACAACACTGTTGTGTTCAAGGAGCAAAGATAGCATAGTTCCACAGCTAAGTGTAACCATGTTTGGTGTAGTGGTTAAGAGTGCAGACTCTAATCTGGGAGAACCAGGTTTAATTCCCCACTCCTCCATATGCAGCTGCTGGTGTGACCTTGGGTCAGTTACAAGTTCTCTCAGAGCTGTTCTCTCAAGTGCAGTTTCTGTCAGAGCTCTCTCAGCTCCGCCTACCTCACAGGGTGTCTGTTGCAGGGAGGGGAAGGGAAAGGAGATTGTAAGCCACTCTGAGGTGGGGTATAAATCCAATCTCCTCTTCTTCTTCTCCTTGCTTGCATATTTCATCAGTTCTGTCTATGTGCTGATGAGATGGCAGTTGAATAGATGTACTGCTGTTCAGAGGAATATGGTTTCGGTGCACTGGCATTTGAATAAGGAAGGACCCACCGGTGGTAAATTTGTATATTAATGTTGAACCTGTGTAAAGGGTTGGTAGAGTTGTCAGTCTCCAGATGGTGGCTGGAGATCCTGGAATTACAACTGTTCTCCAAATTATAGAGATCGGTTCCCCTGGACAAAATGGCTGCTTTGGTGGGTGGACTCTATGGCATTGTAGCCCACTGAGGTCCCTCCCCAAACCCTGCCCTCCTCAGGCTCTGCCCCCCACAAACCTACAGGAATTCCCCAGACCTGGCAGCCTAGGTTACAGCAAGCCTTAAGAAAAGGGGAGGTGGAGATAAAAGGGAGAAATGAAACAGAACACGAGTAATATAGCACATACAGAGTGCACCAGAGTGCAGAGATGACATTTCACCATCCTCCTTGTTTGAGGTTTGGAAGGAAACTGCTTTCTGGTTGAGAGATCACAGAGAAAGACATTAAGCATCTGGGGAGGTCAATAACTGAGCAGAGTCAAAAGCAGACCACACGAGATATAGAATCCAGTATGCACCCACTCATTGAGGAATACCAAATACCCTCTGATCTCAAGACACCAGTGGGTGCACTGATAGCTCCCCTCTCACGGCATCTTGAACTCAGAAACATCCACAATCACGCTTTGAGTCTGGCTGTCTCGCTGTGTGTAAAGTGAATGTGTGGATAGAAACTGGAATTGCAGAGTGCTTAAGATGATGATGTATGCTTGGGTTCGAGTTATCTGCAAGCTTCTGTATAAGGCTGAGTTTAATAGAAATTACAGACAAGGATGATTAACTACAACTCTTGAATCCCTCTCTCTTTCAAAGATCTTGTGTAAAGAGCTGTGAAAAGCTAACCATACGTCACACCCACATTTATTTCTATGTTTTTGTATTTTGGAGATCTTTGGTCCTGAAGGACAGCTTGTTACCCGTCCCGATGCATTCATTTCTTAAAATGCTTTGAGAAGCAAAAAATATCAGCTGGGTGGTGTTCTTTGGAACCCAGAAGGCATCCCATTTGGGAGCCCGTCTGTACTTTAGCTTTAATTAGAGACATATGTTAAGTAGCAGCTTTACAATTCAGTTATTGTATCTAATACTGAATGTGTTGGTCACCTCCTCTCCCTTGCAAGCCTTGAAAACAGATTGATAGTTGATAACTTAAAACAGCACCTGCCCATCGGTAGGCTTTAACTCTCTCGTTTTGCCCCTGCATGAGTCCTGATATTTCTTAAATGGGTTTTGGCCACTGTGTGACACAGAGTGTCGGACTGGATGGGCCATTGGCCTGATCCAACATGGCTTCTCTTATGTTCTTATGTTAAATGGTGGTTTGGAGATCAGAACTTTGGGTGGTAAGAGAAGGCATAGGGTTGCCGGGGGGTGGGGAGGGTGGGAAACTTCTGGACATTTGGAGGTGGAGCCTGGGGGGAGAGGGACCTCTATGGGGAACAATGTCATAGACTCCACTTTCCAAAGCAGCCATTTTCTTCAGGGGAACTGATCTCTGTTGTCTGGCAATGAGGTGTAATTCTGGGGAGGGGGACACACCCACAGGCTCCACCTGGAGGCTGGCATCCCTAAGAAGGCAGGAGTGTGAGCAACAGAAGGGACACCAGCATTTCTGCTGAGATATAACAGGGACATCATATTGCAGGCTGTATGAAAAAATAATGAAGAGATGTTGGGAAAGTCATGGCTGTGCTCCTCAACCCAGAAATGCTCCGGCCTGAACAATTTTTCATTCTGGCACGCCATTAAATTATTATGAGGTAGTTGGCTAGCCTGCTTAATGGCTGGGGTGTCCAGAAGGACATGTTTAATGGCGTTGGTATCTTTTGTGGTTTTGAAGAAAAGGTGAGAGAAGAAATAAGCTACCAAAACAAGACAAAATGCAACTGAAAACAGGTCTCTGCTGTTATGAACCAATTACAGAGTGGAGGCATATGGCTTGTAGGATATATCCAGGCCCTGGGAATGGATGGGATGTCCTCAGCAGCAGAGGTCAGAAATCACAAAGAAGAAAGGAGGGGGAAACAAGCCCCAAGTAAAGTTAATTGTATATTGGGAGATTAGATGTCCTGAGCCTTTGGAGCCGATACTCTTCTTCTAGGGCCAAAGAAAGTCTGGGGGGAAACTTTCATTCAAAAATCTACACACACGCACGCACCCTGGGCCAAACAAAAGAGTGCCTAGAAGGGGTGGGGGTGCAAGACTGACAGCTGATTCAACATTAATTTGTTGGCATGTGCAAATGTTATGGAAAATTGTACTGCCTGGAGGAATCTGTGCTCATGTTGCAGGTGAAGAATTGTCTTCGCCCATCTAGAACTGAATTGTCTAGAACGCAGAAAGGGTCTGTTTCCATAATGATTAGTAGAAAGTACAGTAGAAAGTACAGCTCAAGTATAGCATCTAATGCAGAGTGGGCATTTTTTCTGAACAGCCAACCCCTAGTACTGCCAAGCCTGGGGAGATCTCCCTCTGGCAAACCTTTCTCCCTGCTACCACTCTGAGCCACAGAGGGATAAAATGTACAATGAACAAAAACAATTATTTCATGAACAAAAACTGAACCAAAAAAAAATTCACTGTTTAGGCTGGTCACTTCTGGTTTCTCCCAGAAGTGATATCACACTGTCGCCAACAGCACCCCCCATGTTCCTATCCCCTGGACTTCTGCCAGTTGCCAGACTGTCTCTGGCAACCCTACTGTCCCCCAATCCTCCTTTTTCTGTGTTTCTCCCTGCTTTGCTCTGATCTTTCCCAAATCCAGTCTGCTATGATCTTCCTGAAAAGGTCACAGTCAGAACATATCTGTGTGCCATGTGGATGGGGAAGAGCTGGATTTTTGCATCCGTTTCCTTGGCTCTCAGCCTGTGATTGGATAATCCTGAGGCCTGGATGGTTCACTCTGGTAGATTCCAAACCAGTTCAGGATTAGGGATGGTCATGAACTGAACGACGAAGCAAAATTCCTGATGAATTTTGCCCTGCTCATGGTTTGACAGCTGAAATCCGTGATGGGCCCATGGTCACAGACTTCTGCAAACACTTAAGGCTGTTTGTGGGGTTCGTGCCAGTTCCTGGCCAGAGCAAAAAGCCTCAAAAACAGCTGAGTGGCTGGGAGAGCTCCCTGGTGCTCAGCTGTTTTGGGCTTTCTTGTGCAGTCCCCCTAAAGGGATGCCCCCTGGACCTCCCATTGGGAACTCACCCAGGAGGCTGGTGGAGGAGGAAGCCAGCAGCAAAGGGCCAGCCAGTTGAAGTGGTCGGCAGAGGAGACAGCTGCGGCAAGCCACATAGCAGCAGCAGGGCCTCAGCCATGGGCCATGGTGGCAGTACAGTGGCCAGGCCCACCCCAGGAGCCCAGAGCAGGGGTGACTGAGGTGGCGCTGGCAGGGAAGGAGGCCTCTCCATTTTTGCAGTTAGTGTCCATCCCTACTCAGGATGTCTCATGTACTTTTTGGTTTTTTCTGTTCACTGATTTACCCTCTATTTTATTTAAATTGTTTTATTTATATCACACTGGTATTTTGTAAGCTGCTTTGGTTCCGCATTAGGGAAAAAAGCATGGTAAGAAATGCAATCAATCATTCAATCAATCAATTTGAATTAGAAATTGGCTAAGGGATTAAGGGGTCAGAGGTTACAATTGAAAAAAAGATTTCCAGCTGCCAAAAGAAAGCCTAAAGACTGAGGAGGTAACTTGCTAAGTTGTGGCTGAATTAAGCAGAGCCAGTTTCTGGAATACCCTTTGGTAAATATCTGGAAGCAAGAGATCTGTTCAGCAATTTGGAGTTAAATTGACCAAAGTTCAGAAGTTCATTCTTGCAGGGCCCTCTGCATGAATGTCTTGAAAATTGTGTAACAATTTTATCCAAATTTATGCAAAGTAATAATTAGAAGAGAAAATATTGCTTGAAGCAACATGCCACAATAGTCAAGAAGAATGTGGACCAGAGGTCATTAAAAAGGTAAAGGTTTCCCTTGCTCAAAAGTCAGTTGAATCCAACTCTAGAAGTGGTGCTCATCTCCGTTTCCAAGCTGAAGAGCCAGCGCTATCCAAAGACATTTCCGTGGTCATGTGGCCGGCATGACTAGACACTGAGGTGCATGGAATGCTGTTACCTTCCCACCAAAGTGGTACCTATTTATCTACTTGCCATTTCTTGGTTTCAAACGGCTAGGTTGGCAAGGGATGGTGTAATTGACATTTTGACCTGTTCATTGAAAACTATCCAGCATCTTTCTTTAAAACATGGACCATCTGCCCAGTAGAAACTCAGAACAATCCAGGGAAGAAGCTCAGAGAGATACCATCCTGAGGAACAAGGGTTAGTTCTGCACTCTCCAATGCAGTAAAAGCAAAGCCGGGCAAAATCATGGGTGTCTACTGCCTGCTTGCCATCCCTGAGAAGACCAGACGTGCTCTCTGCCTGTGAAATGAGCAGCTGACCATCATGAGCAGCTGACCACCAACCTTGATTGATGTGACTGAGGGAACATAACATGTTCTGTACTGAGTCAGGTGGGTAGCCCTGTTGGCCTGAAGCAGCAGAACAAAGTTTGAGTCTGGTGGCACCTTTAAGACCAGCAAAGTTTTATTCTGGGTATTTTATGTTGTTTATGGGCCATTGGCCTGATCCAACATTGGCTGGCCAAATTCTTTTTTCAGTTGTCTGACATCCCCGCTCAAAGTTTTTAGTTCCTTTTTATGCTCATCTTTTATCTCCGTCAAAGCATGCAGGATCATGGTCTGATAACTTGGGTCAGAGTTGCTAGCTCCCACCACCATATCCTCCGGCAAGAGCATCTGTAGGTCTTCTGAGTCTCTATTAGTCTTCCTGGGGGGTCTGTAGGGGAGACTTTTGGCCCCCTTCTTTCCCCTAGTCCTTCCCATATCCAGCATTAGAGTTTGTTTCTGAATTAGTTTTATGTTTTGAGAGCAATTTTGATAATCCTCAGTGGGAATGGTAGGAGTCTGAGAGGGATGTGGCACACTCTGTCCCTATGGGGAAACCATCTAGACCAAGAAGAATGAACAATGCCTACACAGATTGACTGTGACCCACTGATCATGCCCCCAAATCCTTTGCAACATTCTGGGATTCCTCAGCAAAAAAGTGGATGTGGAACCATTTCCCTGAAGACAGAAACACTGATAGCTGTGAAAATTACAAACTCCCCATTATCTTACTATTCCAATTTGTACTTAGTTCTTAAGCTGTGAAGAGGTATAATGGCCCATGTGCCAAGCTTGTAACATTAGAGAAAGGGCAAAGATGTCCAAAATTTATAGCTAAACTTGTTAACTGCTATGATTTTAATTGCCACAATGCAGCCTCTGCATGACAGGTCAGTTTTGATCCATTGTGAAAATTCTCTCCAGGCCTCATGCATCTCCTTGGCTCTTGATGAGGTCTGACCGTTTGCTTGTTCTATTAATTCTCAAGTGCTTCCAGACCTTCAAGATCCACTTGAATTGAAATCTCTTTCCCCCACCCCACCCTGAGGCCTCAGGGATGAGTTGTGACAGGCTCAGATTAAATATTTCAGATAGAGGGGGATTAATCTTAAGGTTAACTTCCATTCTGAAATAGGGCTCTCTCTGCACTGGCAACATCCCCTGTTCTTCTGATACCCAAAGGAAATCCTTTTATTTAAATCTCTCATTTCAAGCATGCTGTGTATCTGTGGGAAGATGCCATTTAAGTCACCAGAGAGGCATGCCAGGAGGAGCTGCTAAACCCGTCCTCTGCCTGCTGTCCTGTTTCTTCTACCCCATCCCACAGATAGAGGTGCTCTTCTCCAACCAGCCTTACTTCCAGCATGAGAACCTGGTTTTCAGGGAAGGATCCCAGGGGCTGAACTGCAGGGTAAAGAGAGGCAAGCTGCATGAGTGTGTGTGAGAGAGAGACAGAGATTGCTAGTGCCCATGCATGCTTTTGATGCTCTCTTGACATCCCTTGCTTTACACGCATTGGGGCAAAACCTCTCATTTGGGTCCTCTGCTGCCAATGACAGGCCACAGTGCAAAGGGACGTGTGACAATATCTGTGCTTCTCAGCACCAACGTTGGCTTAACTCATTTTGCCACCCCAAATAGTGGGAGTGTACAGAAGCAGGAATAGCTCACATACATACACACACACACTTGTGCTGCTGCATTTGACTCTGTCTTGGAGTTGGGCAGCAGTGGGATGAGTGCAGGAGGGGGAAGACCCACACTGCACTGGCTCCAGGGGTAGCCAGTGGCATGAGTGGGAAAGGAGTGCATGTTCCCCACATGTCTCAGTTCTCTTCTGCTCCTGCAGGCTGCAGAAGTAGCAGCATGAGTGAGAGAGAGAAGGGTGGGTGGCTGGGGGACAAATCATACACAGGAACAGAGGATTTGCTGCAGCATTCTCCCCACTGCAAGTCCTCATGCGAACTATGCAGAAGAAAAGCCGTTCATCATGGCTGCATTTAGCTGTTTATTTATTTCATAAGTTTATATATTTGTACCCCATTTTTTCTCCCTAGAGGGACCTAAAGAGTTTTACAGTACAATAAACACCATATAAATCTATAAACAAACAAACAAGACAAGACATTGGTCAGCTTGTTTGAAGATACAGACTGTGAGCTGCGGTTGTTGTTTGTTGTTGTTCAGTCGCACAGTCAAGTCCAACTCTTTGTGACCCCATGGACCACATCACGCCAAGCCCTCCTGTCTTCTGTCATGCTCTGGAGTTTGCTTAATTTCATGTTCGTTGCATCAATAACACTGTCTAACCATCTCCTCCTTTGCCGTCCCCTTCTTCTTTTACCTTCAACCCAGCATCAGGGTCTTCTCCAGGGAGTGCTCCCTTCTTGTTTGGTGGCCAAAGTATTTCAGCTTCAGCTTCAGTATTTGGCCTTCCAGGGAACAGTCGGGGTAGATTTCCTTTAGGATTGCCTGATTTGATCTCCCTGCAGTCCAAGGGACTCTCAAGAGTCTTCTCCAGCACCATAATCCAAAAGCATCTGTTCTTCGGCGCTCAGCCTTCCTTATGGTCCAACTCTCGCAGCCATGCATTACTACTGGAAATACCATTGCTTTGACCATACAGACTTTTATTGGCAGGGTGATGTCTCTACTTAGCCGCAGGCTAAGAGTCAAAGGGACAACAGCCCCTCAGATCATGTTTCTGGCCACCACCAAGCTTTAGAGGATACCGGAAACAGGAAAGGCAAAGCCAATCCTCAGCAAAGATGTTAAACAGCTGGCAAGATGTTCCTTTCATTCCTTGTAATATGGGGGAGAGTGAGAGACAAGTGACTGAATGAAAACGTGTGATTGTGGATTTACTGGTAGATTTTTTTTTTGTAAGAGCACTGGAAGGAGTCATTAGAAGCCCATTTTAGCTGTATCTGAAGAAGTGAGCAGCCGATACTCATGAAAGCTCATACCCTGCCACAAATTTTGTTAGTCTTTAGGGTGCTACTGGACTCTTACTCTTTTCTACCACTACAGACAGACTAGCGCAGCTGCCCATCTTGATCTATTAGAAGCCCACTTTCAGAAGGTAGCTGTGTTGGTCTGCAGGGGAACAGCTAGATTCAAGTCCAGAAGTTCCTTCAAGACCAACATGTTTTTCAGTGTGTAAGTTTTTGAGAGTCAAAGCTCCCTTCATCAGGTACGAGTTGGAATGGAGACCTCACTACAGAAGCTCACTACCTCCCTTCCTCCCCGTCTAATCTATTGTATTGCAAGCATAGTCCCAAAGTGCTGGCTTGGTTCTGAAGCTTAGGCTTATAAATAGCCACTTTCCTGATTACTTTTGTCATGTTAGTTTGAGTCTAGGCCACCAGGTGGGTACACTGGAAGAGAGCTTGGCCTCTTCTTACCGTAGTGAGGGAATCACATTTCCTCAGTTGCTGCACAAGCTCCCGCAAGCTTCACAGAAAAAAGAGCAAGGGCTACACTTGTGGGGGCGGGGGTGCTAAAAATGTTTATGTGGAACACACGGGGACAGAAAGTATGTCATTGGAGAGCTCAGCTTTGCAGCCTTCAGCTGCCAGCAACAAGCTGTTCACTTTGCAGCAAACTGGTCTCTCCAGGAGCAAGAAGATGCTACGCTTGGAGTCTTCTGCCGAGAGGGACTCTCTCTCTCAGGAGCTAACTTAAAGGTCACCCAGTAAAATCCTCTTAGTATCCCCCCCCCCCCAACCTCTTCTTGAAGTAATCTCTCATTTTGCCTTGTACTCTCTTGCATTGTAAACTCCACAGAGACAGAAGTTTACTGGAACTGAAAACTTGTCCATCACAGAAACGTCTGTGCTGTTCCCACAACCTGTATAATCAAATCTAAATGCAGTCAAGAAAAACCCCTAAGATACGAAATCCAATTTAAAAGAGAAGTGGCAGCCAGGAGCAGCAACAAATATATTTAATACAATGAAATAAGTTTTACACATATCTGGCTACCTCTGTGTAAAAATAATTGTTCTATGTTGATTTCTCCCACTATGGTTCCTTGAGGCCCTCTCACCACAAAAATGTTTTATGGGCCTGGTGACTGATAAATCTGATGTAACAGAAGAGCAGATGTCTATGAAACCATGCAGAGAGGGCTCAGCAAATGAATTGCGAAGGTATGTTCATTGTACAAAAGTCCAGTTGTTCAGGTAGGATTGCCAGGTCCTTACTGGCTGCTGGCAGGAGGCTCCAGGAGCTGGTCTTGGAACTTCCTGTGTACACGCCAAGACATCACTCAGAAGTGATGTCATTACATTGCCAACGTTAGAGGGGGGTGATACTCTAGTTTTTGGGCAAAACTTTATGGTTTGAGCCAAAAAACTAGAGCGTCACCCCCCAACGTTGGCTCAGTGATGACATAACTTTTGGGTGATATCATTATGTTGTGTTTGGGGGCATTTGTGAGTGGGTTTTCCCCCGCTGGCCAGCTGGCCACCAGCAGAAAGGGCCCAGCAAAAGTGGGGGGACCCCCACCTAGACCAGGGGCCTGGCAACCCTACGTGCAAGAAGACTGTTCAAAAGAGGCCTATGTTTTCTAGGTCCATGAGAGTACAAGCGAGAAGCAACTTTATTTGCTTATCGGGTATGGATTTGCCAACTTCCAGGTGGGGCCCAGAGTTCTCCTGGAAGGAATCACAATTTGTCTCCAGAGTACAGAGATCAGAAAATGGCAGCTTCAGAGGGCAAACTCTATAGATTTCACCTACAATCGATTCTAGGTGAAATTCCTCCCCAAATCCTTTCTCCACAGGCACTGCCCACAAATCTTCATGAATTTCCTTGGTTGGGTTTACCATATAGTTTTTGTAAAAGCCAGAGTGTCTGCCAGAAGTGACAACAGCATGCTGGAGTTATGTCAGCATATGCTCTATTCCCCCCCTTTCCTTCCCCCCTGCACCTAAGTCACCTGTGAACAAAGAGCCAGGATGCCAGGAGGTCTCCCACTATAGCAGGAGGCCTGACATCCCTAGAGCATGTGTGAGGCAATGGCTGGAGTAGACATTTCTGTAGTAAAATTACCCTTGACTAGCCAGGGTGCATCATGTCTTACTAGGGTCATGTTCATACAGCTCTTTTGAGCCGCGCCAGGCATGAGTGCCTGGTGGATTTAAAGTGCACATCCAGATAACAACATCTGGGAATCGTGCCACTTCCGTGATTAGCCCTTTGATCCCTGTCGGGGATCCGTACTTAAAAGATAGTGGTGAAAGTCCAGTCCTAAACTGGCAAATGGGCCAATGGTGGACTTTCCCCCATCTAGTTGTTCCACCAGCGCACAATCAGCCCGTAGGGATGGTCTCCAGACCATCCCAAACGACTGCCATTTTTAAAAAGTCATAGCGATACGCGCATAACCACTTAAACATGCAATGTCTGCAAAGCTCCGCTCAAATGATCCAATTTAATGTTTCTGAAAGTCCTGTGACATTTATGCACTTTGATAACTGAAATGGTACCTAGAGGAAGGTACCGCTGGTGGTGCTTTTAGCATTTTAGTCCGCGCATGCACAGAAAAACAAGTAGATGGTGAGGCACATATGTGCATGCGCAAACAGATTTTTTTTAAAAAAAGCCAACCGCATGGTCCTTCCGGTGGATGCCGTCTAGACAATCCGCCATGGAGTCACGTGCAGTAAAGCAATTCAAGGGGGAGCTGTCTGGTCATGCAACGCTGGATCAAAAAGATCTAAATCAAATTACAGCCAGGCCAATGGCGGGATTAGCTGCCCGTCTGAATGCACCCTGGGACTGTGAAGACCTTGTGCAAATACTTATTCAGCTATGCAGGCAGGCAAGATTTTATTCACACACACACACAGGTACGGTAGGAGGTCGGGTTAATTACATATTAGAAAATACAAAATCCATGTAAAGTAAAATTAGAATTAGAGCATGAGAAAACAGAGTAAGTGCATATGCATCTCACCTCTCACTCTAACCTACCTCAGAGGGTACTTGTGAAGATGAATTGTGGGGAGGGGAGAATATACGCATTCCCCAGCTCCTTTGAGGAAGGCAGGGGATAAATGTGCCCTGTTCTGAATATCCCAGGCTAGCCCAGTCTCCTCAGATCTCAGAAGCTAAGCAGGGTTGACCCTGGTTAGTGTTTGGGTGGGAGACCACCAAGGAAGTCTGGGCCGCAATGCAGAGGCAGGCAATGGCAAACCACCTCTGAATGTCTCTTGCCTTGAAAACCCCATAGGGTTGCCATAACTCAGCTGTGACTTCAATGCTAAGGGAAGTACAAATTTAATTTTAAAAACATTAAAATGAGGAATGGAGCTTTTTGAATGCTTATGTCATTTAAATGCAACTTTTCTCCCTGATCAGGAGCCAAAGCCACCTTATCCTGATCAGAAGCCAAAGCCACCTTACCTTGTGAGGTAAGTCAGGCTGAGAGATTGTAGCAGACAAAGTGTCACCCAACAAGCTTCCACAGCAGATGGGGATTTAAACCTGACTGACCCAGGTCTGGCCCAGCACACAAGCTACTGTTCCATGCCAGCTCCCAGTGGTAGACTTCTATTTATGGGATGTCCCGGAAACCCCTGCATCAAAGGCTCCAGACTAGTGTGTGAGAACCTTGTAAGATCCAATAAGCCAGGCCTTATGTTGAACAAAGTCCTTTTATTTTCTTAATGGTCAACTTGGTAAGCACTTTCAGTGTTAGTGATGACAGTTACAGGGCAGAGGATAAGTTATACTATATTCAAACATCAGAACCAGAACCTGGCACCAATCAGGTGAATTGTAAAAAGGCGCAAAATTACTAGCCGTTGCTTTCCACCGAAAAGGCACCAACCCGAGGCAGCTCAGTCTTGGCAGCCCTCCTTCACCTCCCACCATACATCCCCATCGGTTCCCACACCCCTACCACCTGGAGTCAGTGCTGTTAGAAAAACACTTCAAGGTTACAAGCATTGCTTAGAGAAACAGATACAGGCATGAGAACAAACTGTGGGGGAGCAAGAGAGTGCTGAAGGACATGGAGAGCAGCAGGCATCCAACTCCCACCCGGGAAAAATGTCAGGAATCTGACATAGTAGCCACTCCCAGAAGCGAACTCGGACCCCAGACCCCAGGAAGTCTGGCTGAGTCCACATCAGTGATGCCGCCAGACCTGCCCATGGAACCCCCCCAAACAGGCTGCCCCACTTCCTTCTTCCAACACCGCTCCCCAACACACAATGCCCTGGCGCTCGGGCCGCAAGCACCGGTGCCAGGGTTATTTAAAGGACTATGTTACATGGGGGGGAAACCGGACTATGGGGGGAGGGGTGTTATGTATCACAATCATGGTCACCATGCAGTCTTGGAATGGCGACTGCCACATGGTTGTCTTCACAAGGTGCGGAGCTGCCGAGCTTCGGCCAGGGAGAACAATAAAGAGCCGGATCCTAACTGGCCACTAATCATGGACCTAGGTTCCCCTAGGGGACCTATGCCATGTAACCATAATCGTAAGGTCCTATCAGGACATTTGGGTGAGGTCGGACAATCATCTCCGACAGGCATAAAAGAGGGCTCTGAGCCCGGGGATTCTCATGTTCCATCTTAGGTCAAATTTACATCTGACTTTCCTGCTAGAATCATTCTAGTTTTTAAAAAAAAATGTCTATACCTGTTTCTAGTTTCAAATCATACTTGTTCTAGTTTATAAATTATTGTTTACATTTGTTAATTGCCCTCCTGTGGTCAAGCTAGCATTATACTGCTTTAAACAAATGCTGTTGCTTAATACTCTTCAGACCCCCTGGAGTGAAATTTGAAACCAGCGTGAAATGAGCTTGGGAAAAGACAGCAGTCAAACTACTTCAGAGGGGAGGTGTAAACTGGGCCTTACCCACAATAAACTACCATGCTGATTTCATTACAACCGGCCTCCCGACTCCAGTACTTTTCACTAGTGAAGGAACAAAGTTCCAGTGGTACCTTTAAGACCAACAAAGCTTAATTCTGGGTATAAGCTTTTGTGTGCTAGCACTGGACTCAAACTTCATTATGTTGCTTCAGACCAACATGGCTACCCTCCTGAATCTATGTTCTAGTGAAAGTCAGTGAAACTTTACAAAGCTATATTTTAGATGTTGCCAGATGTTTTGTTTTAAAACAGTTTTATGGGTTTTAATCTGAATTGTTAATCTTTGTTTTTACTGTTGCTTTAAGCCTCTTTGGAGCTAATGTTGAGAATGGGATATAAATCTAGAAGTCAGTCACAGAAATAGACATTTATATTGAGCACTTATTGGATATTTATTCAAATCATTTTACATTTACATTTACATACTCCTGGCAATGTACTTACCAAGAAAGGAGGAACACAATTAAAATACCATAAAGCAATTGTTCATCACATTTGAACTACAATGAACTCATTTACAACAGAACTGTAAACAGCCCAGAAAGGACAACGGGGGTGGGGGTGGGGTGGAATCATCACTGCTAAAAATAGTAGGTTGTAGCTAATTAATGCTAATCCCTATACCCTATAGCATGGAATTCCACAAGCTTTGAGTCTTTGGCTGAAGAAGTACTTCTTTTTGTCCATCCTGAACCTGCTGGCCCACTGACTTCATTCGCTGCCTAGGTATTCTACTCAGGGGAATGCAGGGAGAAGTTCTCTCTAAGATCCATTTAGGAAGTTTTTAAAAGGAGAAATTCAGACTCTTCGTTCATAACTTATAAAAGCTGAGTTCACATGTTCTGTTCAAGTGAAAATCATGCCTGTGGTGGTCATTTTCACTTCCAGATGGTGTCTCGCTGGAATGTCTCAGGTAAGAAGATGTAATTGGCTACAGTAAAGCATCTGTGGCTGGAATCTCAAGTTATGACAGAAGCCAGGAGCACTTTCATCAAATTCATGGGGTGAGAAATGCTACCATTCATATCCAATGCAAGCCTACCAGCGGCACTAATTCATATTAGTTCGATGTAGTATATTTTAACTACCCAAATGCCCTCACACTATGATCTCCTCCCATTCCCCTGGTCCTGCCTGGCTCCAGACTTTCCACTGCCTCACCTCCTCCCATTCATCTAACCTCTCCCACATTTTCTACTCCAACTTTTTCATTTGAAGAGTGATATCATTTGGAGAGTGATAGATTACTTTGTTCCCATCTCATCCACAGCTCTACTTTTGATTACAGAAAGGGAAACTGGTATACTTCCAGTGCTTACAACTAAGCTTGACTCTTATGTCTTACTACATTTCCAAGTACTCTGATTTCTGGTTGCTTTATGGAAATTTTATAGCACTGTGCATTATGTTCAGAAGTAACCAGTTATTGTCATCCCTAAAGGAGGTATACAAGACAAATGGAAATAAGATCCTTTTCCAGTGCATATTCTAGTTTTGACTGGGATCTTTCAGAAGCGATTTGTAACAAAACAGTCCCTAGTTAAGGAGAGAGGTGTCTAAGACAGTGCTCTTCTCCCTGCACATTATCAGCACTTCAGAGCATACCAAAAAGAAGTTTGATATTATTTTTATACATATAATTACACTATTCTGCCTTTTCTCAACAATGAGGAGTTCCAGAGGCAGTACCACATGGCTTGGTTTCCTTTGGATAAGAGAACACTGGGGCATTATGGTATTTTTGCCACCTTTCTACCCAAATAGGGTCCTCAAGGCTACAAACATTAAAGCATTTCAACATTAAACTATCAAAACACTAAAACAGTGTTTAAAATATAAGTGTATATAAAAACATGTAGACACACACAACATAATGAGGGAGGGAGGCCAGTAACAATCGCAGTGTGAAGTGGGACAGTCCAGAGGCATTTTTACCCCTTTGTCAGCTGTTCATATTAACTAGGCCATCGTTTCTCCCTAAACTCGAGAATCATTCATTTGATTTATGGCAGAAGAATTTTGTAACCAACACAGCAGTTATTCAGCCAGGCCAAAATATCTTGGCATATTTTCTAATCAATTCAGTATTTTTGCCATGTTGTCATGGCCCTTGTTGATAAAGCTTAAGTCACGCTCAGTCTTGGCCTTGCTATTATTTGCTGTGATCTCCAGCTGTAGACCCAATTGTCATTAGCACCAGGGCAATTTCAGACCTCACACTAGCTGTAGGAGAAAACAAGGAGATAGAAAGAGTAGTAGTGGCCTTTGTCTGCAAGACATCCCTATGTTTACAGCAGGAAAGCAACACATGAGCCATGCAGCCCATGTTAATCCTAAAGTTGCCAACCTCCAGGTGGGGGCTGGAGATTTCCTGGAATTACAACTGAGCTTCAGATTATAGAGATCAGTTCCCCTGGAAGAAACAGCAAGTTGACAATCTAAGTTAATTCCCTTGTCACTCATGTTGACTGAGGCCTAGTGCTAGATGGTAAATCTGTGTCTGGGCTTACTACTTCTGATTGCAGGTGAGGTTTACATGTTTGAATGTTCTTCTGTCTCCCCACCAATCCTTCTGCATAGACAACCACCATCTTAGGAAGAAAGGTTATGGTCTAGCATTTCCCTGCTAGTTCTCTATGTTGAGACCCTCACCCCCTGGGGACCCCCATTTTTGGCATGGCATTTGTTCCTGCATTTCGTACACAAGTACACATCAGTGTGAGCAGGGCTTTTTTGTAGAAAAAGCCCAGGAGGAACTCATGCACATAATAGGCCACACCCAACATCAGAAACTCATTAGCATATTAGGCCACACCCCTGACAACACAGCTCCCTCCCAGGATTGGCTTCCCCAGGTGCCCCACGGCTTGCAGGGTGCATGGGGAGCCCGAGAGAAGGAAAGTAGTTTCTGGATCAGTTTCCCCAGGCACCCCACAGCTGCGGGGCACCTGGGGAACCCAAGGAGGGGAGGCAGTTTAAACTGCCTTCCCTCCCTGGATCGGCTTGGCTTCCCCAAGTGCCCCAGGGCTTGCGAAGCGCCTGGGGAACCCGGGGGGGGGGGGGGAAGCTGTAGGCGTGGCCAACTTGGAAGCCAGCCGGAACTCTGTTCCTGTGTGTTCCTGCCCAAAAATAGCCCTGAGTGTGAGCCTAGGACTGATAGAAAGAACTTTAATTAAATCAAAATCAAAAAAGACAGTGAGTCACAACAAGAATGGAATGCAGGGTAGCTTAGGCCAAAATTCTGGTGATCCCCTGCCCAAAAGACACCTGTCTGGCCTCAACCAGGGCGAGGGCCTTTTCAGCCCTGGCTTCAGCATCGTGGAATGAGCTCCCATTAGAGATCAGGGCCCTGCAGGACTTTTTACAGTTCTGCAGGGCCTGTAAGATGAAGCTCTTCCTCCAGGCTTTTGGGGGAGGCAGCAGATGTCAAATATCATCTGGACCCTCCTGTTACCAGTTACCTCTCTGTTACCACCTATATTATGGTCTCCAATTTTCGAGGACCCAGAATGATAGCCCCCTTGGTCTACACAAGCTAAAATATCCATAATCTGGAATTTCTTTTCGGATCCAGCCCTTCTGTTTTTATTATCGAACACCAGGACGCCACTGAAATAGCTGTGATGTAGTTTGTTTGCCATCATCTAAGGGTTAAATTTATAGTTTTACCTGATTTTTTTGTTTTATCCTAATGTTGTAACCCACCCTGAGCCCGCGTGCGGGAAGGGTGGGATAGAAATTGAATTAAATAAATAAATACTCTATCAGTCATGCAAATACCCACACTAAGAGGGATTCAATTGGGCCATTGACCCCAGTGACCTCAGAGCTTCTTCCGAGGTAATTTGATCTTAACTAACAACCTAAATCTCCAAAACAATAAGCAGTAGGCTGATTCCTCAGTTTCCTTCATATCCCAATGACTGAACAGGAAGATTCCTGCCCTTCCCCAGCCAAGGCAAGTACACAGCCACAGATAACATTTTTGATACTCTCAAGACGCAAGCAGAAAACTCCCCAACACAATACAGACACAGAATCTCCCTTTAAGCTGATTTATTTTCAGAAGATTGAATTTGATTACTGATACATTCCAGCACTGACATCCTTTCCCCCTCCTCATTCTTGGCAAAAGAGTTACCCTGCAAACTGTATCTTTGTAGCCGGTTTTGGACTCATCCCAATTTCTCTGATGGCCTCTTGCTCCTCCGCTCCACAGACCTGCTTTGCTGTGTTTTCTTCCCCTGCCTGGTCAGTTTCATCCTCTGATGCCACTTCATGGGTTTAGAGGGCAACCCTCCCTCCCTTCTCTCTGAGATCAGGCTCATACATCTTGTTTCTGGTTTTCTAGTTCCATTCTCCAGTAAGGCAAGTAGTTCTTTTCTAAGGAAAGGTTGTGGATTGTATCTATCACTGTGCATTTTTCTTTCTGTGATTCTGCTCTGCGAATCACTTGACTTAATTTGGTCCCTTTTCTGATTATTAAATAAAATTATTTTTCATTTAAGAAGCATATTCCCCCCTCATTCTTTCAACTGCTAATCTGAATCTGGACCTTGGTATATGCTGGGTTAAATTCCCAAGAATATTAAAGTACCCCAAATATGCTTGTTTGTTCCGTGTTAGCAATGGGACGCTGTTGTACATTACAGCCCTGACATATGTAGACTGATTTGGGTAATAATATGCAGGATTTATTAAAAATGCAACCCCCTATCTCCTTTCAACCAGAAGTGCAGCCCAAGCATAGTTTCACCACATCAGTGAAAACTAGAACATGCGGACTTTTTTGGGGGGGGGGGGGGCAGAATTCCAAAGGACTGAGTGTAATATTAGAGCGAGAGCTGCTGGCTATTCTGAATTGCTCACAATCAGTGTTCCCTCTAAGCTGAGTGAGTGTGAGCTAGCTCCCAGCTTTTTAGCCTCCGGCTCACACATTTTTGTCTTAGCTCGGGAAGGATGGCTCCAGAGCAAACCAATTTATGCAGTAGCCAAATCGCTTGCTCACAACTTTCATGCCAGTAGCTCACAAAGTAGAATTTTGCTTACAAGACTCCACAGCTTAAAGGGGGCATTGCTCACAACTAGTAAAATGCCCGGATTGCCATAAATTAGCTGCAACTTGATGGCACTTTCTACCACCAGTAAAATGCCCTATTATCATGTAGGTGAGTGCTGTATTGGAGGAACCTCTGATAAACTGTAGACACACACATCATGGAACCTCTGACCCTGGAAACTACCTACCCAGACATAACTGATCCATTTTATGTTCTTGAATTTATATTATTGGATTTTTATCTCATCAAGGAATTGAGGGTTGCATATAATGACTCGCCTTATCCTCAGAATAACCCTAGGAACTGGTCCATGGCAAAGTCTTAATCTGATACACTAACCACAGCTTTACTCCAGCAAGCATTCAGTTCCTTGGCAGGCCCTCATGCACTAAGTACTGACATGTTATACACAGATATACTCTCTAGATCCTTGTGCTACAGAGGCCTATTTCACTTGGGATTCTGCTCTGTACCTTGCTGAGCACCATGATTAATCTAACCCTGAAACCACAATGTAAAAATAACAGCTGCTTCTTGTCCCAGGCATCATGCTCCAACTCTTAACTCTAATTGGGTGCTTTTCCTAAACATAAATGACCTTATCTTGTAACAGAACGGTTCATAATGGTTTTGATACTATAAGCAATTCGGGGTCACTTTTTAGTGAACACTTCATTAAATTGTCCAGTGTATGTAAGTGACAAGATGAATGCACTTGCTTCTATGAAGGAAATAAATGGGAAGAGAAGTCATTCATCCTTCCAACAAGCTTTGCATGACAGGAGGTGCATGTTTAACTGATAGAACAGAGAATAAGAAATTACAAGAAGAGCACCAACAAGGAATATTGCATTAGTCGCGCGTCACAAAGCCCATCTATCATTAAGACAAATAAGTGATGCAGGGAATGGAAAGTTCACAGCATAAGAGCAGGACACTGCATTGTAAATCTACAGTAGTATTACCACCACCCACTTTGAGGACATGTACCTATGCTACCCAATGACTTGATCTGAAGGGCCAGCTTTTGTCGTTTTACCAGTATTCATGCAATAACAAGAAGGTTACAATTCTTTTTTTAAAAATAAAATTTTATTTGATAAATAAGGAAAAATAGGAATAAATCTAATACAAATGAGACTAAAATACAGAATACATATCACAGAGCTGATATGAACATCAGTAATACAAACTCAAAATTATCTTCTCGTTCTAGATTTTTAAAAGTTCCATTTTCCAAATTTATCAGATGCTTGGCCATGTAATAAACAGGTTAGTTTACATAAGTGAATGCACTCCACTAATTTTTCTAACCAATCATCCTTCTTCAGAATTATATTCTTCTTGCAATTTTGAGCAAATGTTATCCTTGCAGGTGTTGCAGCATTAAGAACAAATTAATCAGACATGACTTGATCAACAGTTCACTGGTGGCAGCAAAGACAGCAATTGCATTGTGCTGGAAATCCATCATAGTACCCATGGAATCTTTCAGGTACTCAAAAATATGGGAACAATTGATCATGGAGAAGATTACAGACTTTTTACTTCAATCAGAAATTATCCCAGAACCACCTCATTTGCTGAAAAGTGGTTTCTTTTTCTTGAATATACCTTTGCACATGACATCTCACCTCCCAATCCATCATATCACCAACTTCTTTATTTTTGACTCTTCTCTGTTCCTCTAACTTTATCTTCAATCTTTTTCTCTCTCCAGATGGTGCAGAGCTAGGTCACTAGACTCACTATTGTTATTATGAGCATGGAAGATTTCTTGATCAGTCATCAGAATGCATACCATGTAGCTTAACACTTGTGGGACCATACTGTTCACTGTGACATAAATCTACTTTTTGTGTACTGTAATCTCATTTTGTTATCTACAAATGGATGTTCCTCAATTGTTTTTTGTTGTATATTTTGTAAAGCCCTTTTGACATCAATAAAATATTTTACAAAAAAAAGAGAACAAATTCATGAACATCCTTGGAAAGAAAACCTACATGATTCAACAAAAAAAACCCTTAGGGGATAATGGTAACTCTTTCCTTATACCTTTAGAGCTAACTGTAGCAATCATGTTCCAGAACTGTACTGCTCTATTACTTTCCCACCTAATATGTATAAAAATAGCTCCATATGCCCAACAATTCCCATTAGCCTCTTGGTCATTTTTTGCCAATTTATAGGGTCAGGTGCCACTGATATATCATTTTTATTAAATTTTCTTTCTCATTCTCCTGAAGACTTTAAATTTCTGGTATCATTTTAGTTTCAATCACATACTTATAATATTACAAATGTTACCTGAGTATTATTACAGAAGGAAGTTTTTTTTTCATTTACAAACAATTTGTTTTACGGGTTTTTAATCAGTTTTAAACTTCATTAATTTAGCTTTGCTTTGTTTTTCCATGCTGCCCTAATAATATAACTGAATGAATATTTTTAACACCTGCAAATCACACATTTAAATGAGGGATTCACAGTAGGCATACAGGAGAATCAAGCCAGCTGTGAATCCTGTTAGAAATTTTTGATTGGCGATTGGTATGTAAAGAGACTGGTTGGGAGATGATGATGATGATGAAGAAGACAATGGTGATGATGATTTGTTATATAAGCATTTTTGTAAAATCTGGTGTTTATCCTTTCAGCTGTATTTTGTGAAAAAAACCTCCCTGAATCTACTAATGCTAGGTCAATTAACTGAAAACAACAATAGGTAGCTATGATACATCTTTATTGCTTAAACAACTGAATATAAATTGTTTAAATTAGTATGATTTTTAAAAAGATTTTTATTGACTTTCAGAATTATATTTACATCTGTATTTTCATGCTGTAAGACCTGAGGAAACTGTCAGAAATGAGATTATACCAGTTCTTGTAGTCTGGAATTGTTTTGCATTTCAAGTCTTCAGTATTGTACTACAACCCCATGGGGTACTTTGTAAAATGTTTTGCTGATATATGTACATTTATTTGCTTGAAACTCTTATGTAATTGATGTTGGATATATAATATATTACATTTTGTTTAATTAACATTACATAAAATTTCAAATATAATAATATACATAAAATTTTGAGATTGCTTTATGTATAAGTATTTCATACTTTACACGGAGTTATTATTTCAGTTTTTAGACTTTCACACCGTGGTTCTTTTGTTTAGGTTATATTCCCACCTGGAGTTTGGCAACCCTAAAAATAGATCTTAGGTGGCTACAGCAACTGTGAGAAGAACCTTAGCCAGGAAAAGCCATTTTAAGCCATGTGGCTCATAAGCAGTAAACTAAGAGTGTGCAAGGCTGTCGTGGGCAGCACTGGGGGCCTACTCAACAGCTGAGCACCAGAAACAATAGCAATGTTATAGGAAAGAGGCACCCCCAATGAAAAACAGGATCTAGTCACAGGAAAAAGCCAGTCAGGCAAACCAACCAGAGTGAGCAACAGAGCCTCCTTACAAGCCCATCAATTCACCAAACAAATTTCCTGAATAAGATTAAAAACAAGCTTCACTGAAATCAGAAAAATAAGAATGAATATGAAATCGACATGCCATTCCACCTTCACTCCATGATAATATAGACTGCCAAGAAGAGACTGTGATATGTTTGCCATGCATCTGCCATGCACAAGTACACAGCATACCTCACAAACTGCCTTTGCAGCTTTTCATTGGTTGCTGACACACAAAGGCATGCATTATTCCCATATTCTAAATGGAGTGTGTGTCTGTGACGCTGAGAGACAACAGTCTGCCTAACGCCACTTGGCAGCTGAAAAGACCAGAGACTTCCTGGCTCACTGTGGGCTTATTTAACCACTGTATTAGCTCCTAGGACACCTGGGTCCTCCTTCCTGTTGTCATCTCCCTGTATGATTATTCTAACAATTGCTGGACTAAGCTACCACTTTTTGAAAAATAGTCTCCTCCAGACTCTCCTCCACAGAAATTATAATTATTAAATACAGCCTGGAGTTTTTAATATTCATGCAAGTTCAGCAGCTTCATTTATTTGCTTCTCCCCGCCCCCCCCCCCCCCCCCCGGTTATTTATGTAATATTGCTCTGTGTCCAGATAAGAATTCAAGATGAAGAAAGCTTTAAAACAACCTGCATATAAATAGCAACTAAGGGAGTAAAGCTAAGCAAGCAGGTCTGCTCAGAATCTTGCTCAGGTCTGTTCAAAGGGGCTCACTCCTAGAAAAAGCGTTCTTAGTCTGGCACTGTAAAATATGTTGTACCACCACACTTGCTAGCTAAGCTTTACTAAGCTTTTGTGACCTCAGGGTAAGGCTACAAATTACCAGTTTTAAAATTTCTTTTAAAATTTCTTTTAAATTTTAAATTCTTTTAAAATTTTAAATTATTTTTAAAAATTATTTAAAAATTTATTTATTTGTTTGCTTTGATTTGTATCCCGCCCTCCCTGCTGAGGCAGGCTCAGGGTGGCTCACATTAAAAATTAAGATATATTAAACATTTTATCTCCACACTTGAAGTTTAAGATACAATGGTTATGATTTGCTTTTCTTCTGTTTGAAATGTATCACTGATTTTGCTAGTCTGTTGTGTTAGATTCACTGGTATAGTAAGCCAGTAACCTCTGTCATATTTAGCAGAGTGCAAAAGGGTGATACACAGCACTAGCTTCTTTGTTCCCTATGTGCTAGAAAAGTTACTTGTCACAGAGCCACTTGTCAGTTTCAAAATAATAAGAATCCTTTATTCAAGGAACTGCATTCTAAATAGTGCAGCTTGAGAGACAAGAATAAATCTAATATAAGTAGCTGGATGTATGTAGATGTAGAATGCATCTGCATCCATGGTGCCAAAGAGGGAGAGAAATGTACTCCTCCTTTGTGTGTGTGTGTGTGTGTGAGAGAGAGAGAGAGAGAGAGAGAGAAGGGAGAACAGAAGGGAGGGAGGAAGCAGTTCCCTGAGAGTATCAGTCTATACATCAAAGGGACAGGGGCAGACAAGTAAACAGGAAGGATGCTCACAGTTTGCCTGTGTATCTATCTGACTCTCTTGTAACCCCCTCTGGAGGCTGAGGCTAAGAGACAGTGTCTTCTTTTCCAACAAGTTTTTACTTAATTAAATGAGAGTGCTGTTTTATTAGTGATGGTAGTGTTTTATTCTGCTGTTGTAACTCACTTATATATCTTTTAAGGTTGGGAATTTAGTTATAAACCCTCTAATAAAATTAAAGTAAAATAAAAACAAGTTGCCAGAATACCCTGCAACAAAAGGTCAAAACTCAGTAGGGTTGCCAGGTCCTTCCAGCCACCGGCAGGGGAAGGAGGTTTTGGGTAGCCAGATCCATGCTAGGAAACTCCTGGAGATTTGGGGGTGGAGCCTGGGGAGGACAGGGACCTCAGTGGGGCACAATGCCACAGAGTCCACCTTCCAACATCTCCATTTTCTCCAGGGGAACTGATCTCTGTAGTCTGAAGATGAGCTGTAGTTTCAGGGGGGTCCCCAGGTCCCACCTGGAGGATGGCATCCCTAACAGCACTGAAGCTGTAAAAATCTTTTATCCCTAAACCAGTTACTGTGTTTTGAAGAGCCAGCTTTGAATTGCTATTTTATTTCTGTGTATACCTCTTGTAATTATTAGCAGGTTGCCGTTAACAAACTAATTAGCGTTTCATTTCAGCAACATAATAAATGAGATGCTTTTGCAAAGTGGTTTTTTGCTGGCAGCTATAAATTATGTATCCAAATGAACAAAATCAATTTGCCTCACTAAATATGAAATACCTGCTTAACCAGATACCTTGGTGCATTTGTACACCACTGTAATTTTTATGTTTAATGAAATTTTTAGGATATAGAAATAGTATGGGGTGATTCTAGATCTAGTTTCACAAGTGCTTTGCTTCCCTTTCCGCACGGGTTTAATTGGTCCATATCAGTGTGCGCGTTTCCACATTACATGAATCTGACCTGGGTTGATGCCGGTTCTTCATTTCTGCATCTGTCCTTGCCCCGAATCTTGAGCCCTCACCCGTCTCCCCCCTTTTTTTATGTAGGTGGAGTTGTGTTATGATGTAGTGACACAACAAAGCCGTGATTGGCCATCTGAGCTTCCAAGCCCACAAAAATCATCCGTGTAAGAAAAAAAAAAGCTTGCGCCAGAGTTGGAGGGGAAATGGAGGGTGGGAAAGGGATGGGAAATGGAGGGGGAACATGCAACACTAACACATGTAACCCCTGCAAAAATTGTGTCCACACCACCACGCCACCCACAATACACTAGCCCCGCAAAAAATGTCGTGTTGTTGTAATGCAATGGGGGGGGGGGGACAGCTCGCGCTGTGCCTCAAAGCCATCAATACATATTTTTATAGTGGCATGACTCAGGCACGACTTTTGTGCAAAAGATGCAACACAGAAATGTGCAGACATCAACATCAAAAGTATATTTTTAAAAAGACATTTAAATGCCAGTCAACGGTGGATCAATGTCGTGTCATGTTGTTGTAACACAACAAAGCGGGGAACAAAAAAAAACCCCGCTCGCACCAGGGCAGGAAAGGGGAGGAAAAGGGGAGAGAAAGAAGCAGAGGGGTGTTAAAGGGGTGGAGCAAGAAACCCCAATTTTGAAGTTCCCCATTTGAATCCCATGGCAACCCCCCCCCCCCTGAAAATCCCGGAAACAGAAGACCCGGGGGAAACAATGATTACATTCGGGCCAACTGCAGACCCGGAGCAACAAGTGAGGAACTGTTGCTCTGCCGCAGATTTTATCGGGGAGTGACACTGGGGCAACAACTAGTGTGGAATCGGGAGAAGCTAGCTGATGCAACTGCAAAAAAAAAGGTATTCAACCAACTCCACTTGACTTGAAAGATGACCCACTACCTGGAACTAGCTGACCTGGCCATATGGATATATGCTATGGTTACCTCAAGGCTATACTACTGTAATGCACACTACTATTAGAGATAATTTGGAAATGCCATTTGTTACAGAATGCTGCATCTCCGCTGCTATCGGTTGCTAAGAGGAATCTGCACATCGCTCCTAATCTGCAGATACTCCATTGTTGCTAATCAGTTACTGGCTTAGTTCAAGCTTGTCACTATCCCCTACAAAGGCCTCATCACAGATTTCCCACCATCATGTTTACTTTAACCCTTACATTTATTTCATCTTCCTTTTGTGTCTTTGACCTTAGTTCATATTCCTGTCTTCACTCAAGAATGAGGCCGCAGTCACATGGCCCTTTAAGTCCGGGAGGGAGCCCTCCCGGACTTAAAGGGGCCACAGCAGGCAAAGGCGGCGGAGGTAACAGCAGTGTCGGAGGAGGCGTGCGGCGGAAGCAGAGAAGGAGGAGGAGGCGAGTGGCAACGGTGGCAACAGCAACGTCAAGTGGCAGTGGCAACGGTGGCAGTGGCAGGGGGAGGCACCCTTCCCTGAGCCCCGCTGGCTGCCTGGTAAGTTTTTTTGGGTGGGGGGGTTTCCCCTTTTACACTTGGGTGCTTGGGTGCTTTTACACTTGGGTGCCCAAGTGGGTGCTTTTACACTTGGGTGCCCAAGCGCCCAAGTTTAAAACGGGGAGGGGGGGAAATGGAGGACAGGATCATCTGGACAGCCTTCTCTTGCAATGGTTGCGAGAGAGGGCTGCCCAGATGGCTCAAATGCGGGCTCCTCGTGCGACTCCCAGGAAAACACTTGATTTTCCTGGGGTCGAGAAATGCGGGAGGAACCCGCATTTGAGCCCTCTTCGGCGCGGGACTAGCCGCGGCCGTTGTGAACAGTCCCTTTAAATGTGGGAGGAAACAGCCCTTCCTCCCGCATTAAAGGGCCGTGTGACCGCGGCCTGATGCATGAGAGTACAGAGCAGGGTTTTGGCACACACAGGGCTTTAGAAATGCTCTCGCATGGGAGAACAATCTGGCAACTTCATTTTGTGTGTTTGTTTTTGGGTTTTTTTAAATTATATTTTATTATTTTAAATTATTACAAATAATCGCATATCAATCGTTTTTCAATAAAGAGAAGCACTCTAAAGTATAGTAACGACTGGGGCTCGTACAACACAGTATTATAATAACATAATAATACAAGAGCTTATCTTCCATTGTCTATTTCAGATAATTACAAACCAACTAAATTTTTAGAGATTTTCCTTCTAACCATTCATACATTTTTGCCCACACTATTCTATAAGAATCGTTATCTTTGCCCTTTAGGATTCTAGTTAATTTATCCATTTCCATAGCTTGGAGAAATTTTTGTAAAAATCCCTGGGAGCTCGGGCTATTTGTAGTCTTCCAAAACTTTGCATATATAATTCTGGCTGCTATAATTCCATGAATTATTATTGTCTTGTCTGTCTTTTTGTCCATTTCTGGTAGCAGATTAAGAAGAAAGATTTCTGGTTTCCAAGGAATTTTGATTTTTGTAATCTCTTGGAGTGTTTGTTGTACCATTAGCCAAATTTTTTTTGCCTTTTCACAATGCCACCACATATGTATGAAAGCACCTGAATTTTTACCGCATTTCCAACACACATTCAGAATCGTCTTTGAATATTTAGAGAGCCTTTCCGGTGTTAGATACCACTTAAAAAACATTTTATAAAAAATTTCCTTAAATGGTACAGATCTAGTCATTCTGTGTTTATGAGTGTGTGTGCGTAGTCTATTATGCATGGGTGTTTTCCCTCGCTGTCACTGTGCATGTCCATTGGGTTTTCTTTGTCATTCTACATTTCCCCTTGCTTTTACCACTCATTTCTGGCAGGTTTTATTTTTCATTCTGCATTGACACCCCCACCCACCCCTGCTCAGTTAACTTTCTGGTAGCCATTTTCACAGGTTTTCTGAGAGTAGTTTTGTTTTGATTTTTCCCTTACTTTGCTTTCCATGCTGAAGATAATTCAAAAGTGTACAGATTCCCTTGGATTCCTTACTGCTGTCCCTCGAAGGTCACTCCCCCACCCACATGGAGGTCATTCTACCCACTCTGCCTCTTCCACCATACATCGGTGTGCAAGATCCAGTTTTTTTCTCTTGTTGCTTTACATTAAAAAATTTTTTTTACAAGCAGCATTAGTCTACGAAATGAGATTATCGCTGGACTCAGATCGCTAGGGAAAACGTGTTTATCTGAAAGGGGGACAAAGGGGGAAAAGATGTTGCCTGCTGTTTCCTGTAGATGTGCTCCATTACACCAGAAGTATTTTTTTAAAGAATGGTGTTAGAGTAAATTAGACAATGTAAATAGCCCCCTTGCCCTCCAATGTGTTCTGCATCCTGCAAGATGTCAATGTCTATAGGAAACAGCAGCTGGCCTTTCCCTCCCCCCTTTCAGAGAAGCACAGTTTTTCCCCTGTCGTTTTTTCCCCAACGATCTGAGTTGCCGGCGTCTTGCAGGATCCAGAACATACTGGAGAGCAAGGGGGCTTTATTTACATTGTGAGACCTTCTGACCAACCCTTCCAAGTCTGAAGCATATTTGGCTCCTCGTTAAGCTGGGACTGGTTCCATATTAGATAAGACAGAGTCAGGCTCCAGACTCAAGCTTCTTGCATATAGATGAAATGTTACTCTGATGAAGACCAGAAACGAGAATCAACCAAGGAATCTCATCAGCCAATTATAACCACAAACTGCAGTCACTTGTATTTGGAGATTACACGCAAGTCTCAAGTAGCGTCTTTATCTTTATTTTGCAGCCAGTACACTTTGTTTTGGGAGCTGCTGTTTGTTGTCTTTGGCTTAGACATTAAGTTTTTTGTGAGTTTATTTCCCCTTATACGGTTATATTACTAAGAATCACATGAATTCTTATTGAATGTAACTTTATTTATATTGGTATGTACAAAATATACGACAATTGCTGTTAATGCATAATTGTATAAAATTCATATCAGCCTAAAAATATAGTAATAATAGATTTTTACACAGTGGTTTGTTATATTTCTGAATTCCATACACTGTGTTCCCTTGTGTTGCTTATCAAATCACAGCTGACTTATGGCAGCCCCATAGGGTTTTCAAGGCAAGAGATGAGCAGAGGTGGTTTGCCATTGCCTTCTTCTGCATACCCACCCTGAGATTTCATGGTAGTCTCCCATCCAAATACTAACCAGGGCTGACCCTGCTTAGCCTCCAAGAGCTGGGCTAGCCTGGGTCATCCAAGTCAGGGTGCCACTTCCTTGTTATCTTCTTATCATCAAATAAACCCATTTGCAATCTGGATAAGAAGGTGTTTCTGGGTTACTGAATCTTTATTCCCTGATGATGCTTATTTACATAGATTTGTTTTTTACTTCTGCTGCTAGACTGGTTTTAATTTCTCTTGGGCTGTTGTTTTTAGACTTTTAATTGACTTTGTTAATAATATTTTTACTATTTACTTTTGCATATCTTGTTGATTGCTTGTTTAGTACAGCATGTGATTAACAAGTGTATTTTGTAAATAACCAAGGGAGAGAATGCTGCTTAATTTTTTTCTTTGCTAACCATAATCCTAGCACACTGGGTAGTGAGGACCAGTTTCTTGAAATGTCTGGGAAATAATAAAGTATCATGTAAACTATGTATTTTAAAAGCATTCCATAGTCCCAGCAGCTGTAACTATACTGTTGATCCAGTTTGTTCTGGCTCATAGACAACCTTATTAATGTCATACAGTTTAGCCAAATATATATGGAATAATTTCTGGTATATTATTATTTGTAGCAGTAGGACACTGGCCTAGCTTTGAAATGTCTTTGTATGATCATTTATGCTAAGTTGGTTGCTCTGGAGGCCTGTGGAGTCTTTTCTCTAGGCTGTAAATTGGTAGAAGAGCAGGGGGTAAAACCCTCGCTGTTTGTGTCTAGCAGTGTTCACTGATTGGAGGCATGAGAATCTGAATTTTTAAAAATGTATTTGGAAGTATTTATACAGTGAAGTTATTTAAGGAATTAATAAAAAACCTTACCAGCTTGCAAAAGTAAAGCCCTGATCTTGTGCCTTGCATTGAATCATTCCAAAAATATAGAAGGGAAGCCAAACTTCCTGCAGTATTTCTGTCATTATTAAGGGTGCAACCAGGGTTGCCAGCTCTGGGTTGGGAAATACCTGGAGATTTTTTTGGGGGGGGGGGAACCTGGGAGGGGGTTGGGGAGGGGAGGGTCCTCAGCAGGGTACAATGCCACCCTCCAAGCAACCATTTTCTCCAGGGGAACTGACTTCTGTAGTCTGGGGATCAGTTATAACTAGCAACCCTAGGTGCAACTTCTGGTAATCAAACTGATCAGTCGATTCCAAGCCCTTCCAACCTGATTTAAAAATGCCTCCAATCAATTAAGCAACATTTTAAAATAAATACTCTCCCCCATTTTTAAATTGGTACCTGCCATCTGCCCTCCCTGCCATAGAGGGTACCTAGTTGGAAGCTCAGCGGTCTCACCAAAGCCACCCAAGCAGCACTGCTGGTCCTTATCTGACCTCTTCTAGGAGGAAGCTCACCCCACTACCAAGGCAGCTCCCCTCCAGAATGCACGCCTTTTGGTTCCATGCAGATCCAGATTTACAGATCTAATTTACCAATCCATTGTTTATTCATCTAAAAATCATACCGTTACCAGCTAATCAGTAATGAATCAGACCACCCCTGTCATTGTTTTTCCTTGTTCTTCAATTAACTGTTAAAGAAGGTTGTATTCTCGCACCATACCAGATTAACAAAATCTTCACACTTTCAACTTTGTATTTCAGTCAGATGTTGGGAAACAGAAATGTTGCTTAGACTAGCAGACAATTCATCAGTCACATTTTTATCCCAGCTTTCTTCCTAGGAGCTAGAATGGCTTCCCTCCCTGGTATAAGATTTTAGAAAAAGTCCCTCTAAACTTTCAGAACTTGATGTATAATGCCTCATTTGATAAAAAAACAAATCATTATACCATAAAAACAAATCTGTTATACAGTAGGAATTGATTTGCTTATCTCTGTTTCAATCTTTTTAGCTTTTTCTTCTCTCTTCATTCCAAATTCATCACAATCTTAATTTTTAAATAGTCTTCTTTTATCTTTTATTGCCATGTTATCTCTGAAAAAGATCTTTCCAGAAATACCCTTGTTTCACTTAAAAACATATCCATTGTATGGTACTTTAATTATGCATATTATAAAATGCTGATGCTTTCATTGGCTCTTGTTATGACATCTTGAAATGAAATCATCATCTAGTAGGGCTGCCAAGTCAGCCCGGGGGGCGGGGGATCCCCCGCTATAGGGGTTCCCGATCTGTCGGCCGGCATTCGGCCGGTGGGAGGAACCCCACCCCCGAAGTCGTCCAGCCTGGACGACTTCCCCAGCGTAGTGACGTCACCCGGAAGTGACGTCGCCACGTTGGAGACGTTGCCAGAGTGTTGCCCTGGCAATGCCCCCCCAACGTGGTGATGTCACCAGGCACGCGCGCAAAGTGCGCACACCAGGGAGGCTCCCAGGCGGTGAAGGACTCCCCCCCGCCAGTGTGTGAGTACGACTTGGCAGCCCTATCCTCTAGACTGAGGCTAGACCATAAAATAATGGGAAGCACTTTTTTAAATTTGATCCAATACTGAGATCAATGGAAATATATCAGGATGTAAATTACTGGTACAATTACCTAGATTTTCAGTAGACCTAGGGCACACAATTTGTTCCATATACATGACAATTCATCTCTTGCTTTTTGCCCCCTACAGTGCAGATAATGGCATATCTAACTGATCTTGTCCAATATTGTACTAAGCAAGAGTTCCTCCGGGGGGGGGGACATAGTGAACTACAACTAATAACTGAAATGCATCATAATATTTTGCAATATTGGGGGTTGTTAGGTCTATTAATGGGATCTTTTTTGCATCAGTTCTCCTTATCCGAGACGTAGGCCTCCCCATACATTGATTAAATTTAGATTATTGGTTATTTAAAAATTGAGCTGGAAGTTACATTGGGAAGATTCCAAAGCAGAAAAAATAGGCAGACCATTAATTTTCAATAGTACGATTCTAGAGAGTTGGGTCTAACTAGAAGGCTGGATCCAACCAGCATTTCTGCTGGTGAGAAAGAAGGAAGAGGTCCCTTTGATCATCAGCAAAGACTGTGGTGAGGCCTGCATGGACAAAAGTCATGTGTGAAGTAAGGAAGGGAACTGGGAGACACTGCATGGAGAAGCTGGCTGGATCCACCCAAGAGTGCTGTTACTTTTTGTTTTCAGTTTTATTTTATGTTTCAGTCAATAATTTTTTCTGGGATTGCCATTCAGTGTTTTCGGCATGTAAATAAAATCCTGTTGTTATCCTCAACAGTGTCCATCTGTCTGCTTGCTCAAAAGGCTGTGCGCAAGGGAAAGAACACCTTTGGATTCAGCTTCACTTTTCAAATGCCTTGCTCCAAGCCAAGGTATCCAACAAGGTTTCCACAAGCACAAAATACCTTGCTCGAGCAGAAGAGTACCTTTGGAACCAATTACCATTTTCCTTCATTATTTCTTTAAGTAGAGTTCACTAATTATTATTGAAGACTTCATCTGGCTTGGAAGGCAGAGAAAGCTCAGTGTGTTTTATTTTGTTCTTCTTCCAAGGTATAGGCTGGATGCTTATGTTCATTCTTAATATTGGAGGAAACATTTAGACCGGATTTCTGGTCATTCAACTTGCCCTCCAGATATTTCACAATAAGATTGGATTAATAACAGTAGTTTAGGCTATTTGGTGCCCATCCAGAGCCAGAGGTGCTGAAAAATAATGCATTAACAAATTAATATAGCAGATGACCTTCAGAGTTATGAATCATAGTATTTTCAACTGTAACTACCAAGTCTGAAAATCACTAAAAGTACCTCAAACATTAGAGAATCACCACAGGTCCTGATCATAAAAGTACAGTATCCCTGCAGTCCCTTATGGGTACACGGACTGAATGGGGAACTGTATTGTAAAAAGCTGAATGGCATAGATACAGTACCCCAGTTTATAAATTACAATGGATTGCACATACAATCTCTGTACATTGGACACTTGATTTTTTTATACATACATTGAGTAATTCTCATGTTACATTCAAGGCACATAGAGTTGAACGTATGGGGCTGAACAGCAGGCAGGATGTACGTACATTCACTGTGACATGTGAACAGGGCTAATGATGCTGTATTTTCTGTCCATTGTAACCACAGAGTCTGATCCCCTGAACTAAGCAGATTTACACCAGTGCCCTTCAATTGCACTTTTTTATTATTGTTGTTTTAGTCTTCTTTCCTCAAAGTCTAATCCCACCACAACTCCACAAGACTCACTGGCATCAATATTACATGTGGTTGATAATGCAGATGGTTTCTGTTTATTAAATCCAGTGCCTCCTTGAAACATCATAACAATATCCTGTAACAAGTTTTAATATATTTTTCTTGGAGATTCAATTGAAATCTAGGGAAGTGGGTGCCCCAAGTTACTAAATAGTCTGGAAGTATACAGTAAGGTCCAAGTCTCCTCTTAGGAATAGAGTCCTCCATATCATTTCTTAGCACACTGGGCGCCTGAGTATTTCCCTTGCCCAGGCCCCCAATCCTCTGGGGCTTCTGTGCCAAACTGAAAGTATCATGGTACAGTTGTCCTAGGGATATACACAGTTGCCCTAAGGATATCTAGGGTTGCCAGCTTCAGGATGGGAAATGCCTGGAAATTTGGGGGGGGCGGTGGAGCCTGAGGAGGGGGGGGGGGTTGGGGAGGGGAGGGGAGGGGAGGGACTTCAATGGGATATAATATTGAAGAGTTCAAAGCAGCCATTTTCTCCAGGTGAACTGATCTCTGTCAGCTGGAGATCAGTTATAGTAGCAGGAGGTTGACAACCCTAGGATATACGATCATTTCTTTTGTTCCATTCCCATCTCAAATGAAACAGATTTGGGAAGCTCTGAAACAAAAACCCCTTTCAAAACCACTTTGCCCAGAAGTGAAAGTGGGCAAAGGAGAAAAAAGACTACAGTTCTATGTTCTCTCTCCCTTCTCTCTCATGTTTCCAAGGCTGGTCTATAGTCCGGTTGGCCTGCATGCATCACAGGTACCATAAGAGGAATACGCAATGGGAGCTTGTGGTGCTCTTGCACAGGAGCAGGAAAACCAGCTGGACCAGCCCTACTCTTTCCAGCACTGTATGGCTACCTGGCTCAGTGGACTAGAGACAAAATCAAACATGACATAAAGGGCAACATCTACACTATTGCTGGTACAACTGTGGCACTAATAATATTGGATATGAATTGCAATACATTTGCCCAGCCTAGTAATACTGCCAATGAAAAAGGCCAACGCTATGCTGGGCGTTATTAGGAAGGGAATTGAAAACAAATCAGCCAGTATCATAATGCCCCTGTATAAATTGATAGTGTGACCTCATTTGGAGTACCTCAAAGAAGATATTATAGCATTGGAAACAGTGCAGAAAAGGGCAACTAGAATGATAAAAGGGTTGGAACACTGTCCCTATGAAGAAAGGTTGAAGTGCTTAGGGCTCTTTAGCTTGGAGAAACGACGGCTGACTGGTGACACGATTGAAGTTTATAAGATTATGCATGGGATAGAGCAGTTAGAGAAAGAAGTACTTTTCTCCCTTTCTCACAATACAAGAACTCGTGGGCACTCCATGAAATTGCTGAACAGTCGGGTTAGAACAGATAAAAAGAAATACTTCTTCACCCAAAGAATGATTAACACGTGGAATTCACTGCCACAGGAGGTGGTGGCGGCTACAAGCATGGACAGCTTCAAGAGGGAATTAGATAAACATATGGAGCAAAAGTCCATCAGTGGCTATTAGCCACAAAGTATAGATAGGAACTCTCAGTCTGGGTCAAGTGATGATCTGTATTCTTGGTGCTTGGGGAGAGGCAACAGTGGGAGGACTTCCTGCCCCCACTGCTGGACCTTCTGAGGGTACCTGGTGTTTTTGGCCACTGTGTGACAGAGTGTTGGACTGGATGGGCCACTGGCCTGATCCAACATTGGCTTCTCTTATATTCTTATGTTCTTATGCCTTGGTAAATGCAAAAGGGCCATCATTTTACTATTGCGTTAAATGTGAAAATAAAATAAATCATTTGCCCTGATAGCACAGAAGGTTTTCACAGTATTCCCAATCCTCCACATTTCCTGATTAAGGAAACAAATTACAAAGATGATCTGACTCCAATGGTAACAAGACAAAGAAATTTTACTTGCAAAAATAAAAGCACTTCTTACATGACATGTTCATGTAGGTACATTTAACTTATTTTGAACACATTAAGATCAAAAAGGATAACTTGCTAGAGCTCCAAATCCAGGCAAGAGAGAGAAGAGGGGTCCTCTATAAGATAAAACAAAAGGAAAGTAAAGGCCAAAGAGGCTCAACATCTAACCAATGAGAGGGTGGGGCCAACTGCCAAGTGTACTCGAGAGAGAGTTCTCTTAACCCTTTCCCTCTCAGAGCCTCTTGCATGCAGAGTTAAAATATCCAACATTTACCGCACGATTCAAAAGCCTGGTAAACAAGTTCTGCCAGTGTTTATAGAGTATGCAAATATATAAGACTAGTAATGAAGTTTGAGAACCTCTCTGGTGACAAAAGGAATTATTAAAGGCAGACAACATATTCCCACAGCAGAAGGAACCAAAATGTCTGTGGCTGTTTGGAATAGAAATAAGCAGTAGGCAGGTGTACAACATGCAGGAATCCAATCAGGTGTTGCATTTTTATCACAGAAGATGAATGGGCTAGGCTGTTGTAATTGAACGGAACAAATTAGAAACCTGACAACAGGATATAGCATTTATTCAAAGCCACCAAGCACAGCTCTGTAAATTTTAGAGACCACTAAGAGATGTGACATGTGGTTGAATACAAACAGGAAACAAGCACTCATGAGCAAAATTACATTAGAAAGGGCACAGACAGGGGTCATTTCAAGGGGGAATGAGCAGGAATGACTTTCTGGGAGTAACAAGCCCAGGAGTAGGGAACCCAGGCATGCTTCCATGCCTGCCCTTTGCTTCCCCAGCCAGCCCGCCACAGTGGGTTGGCTGGGGAAGAGAAGGGCAGGCAGGAAGACATGCCCCCTTTTTTCCCTGAGCCTCTCCGCTTTTGCAGAGAAACTCAGGGAAGGGGGCGGGGATTTAAATGCCATGGGGCACCTGGAGAAATCAGGCAGGGAACCCAGGCATGCTTGCATGCCTGCCCTTTGTCAGGGTGTGTGGCATATGCAAATAAGTTATGCTATTGAGTTATGCTAATGAGCTCCTGAATCTCTTTTTCTATGAAATTACCCCTGGGCACAGAAAGGATTTTCTACAGGCTAGTTAGTATATGGATGATTAGCATGTAGATGGGAGACTGCCAAGGGAGTTCAGGGTCACTATGCAGAGGCAGGCAATGGCGAACCACCTCTGAATGTCTCTTGCCTTGAAAACCCTATGGGGTCACCACAAGTTGGCTGCAAGTTGATGGCACTTTTCATTAGTGGTTATCTAATGTGAGCTTCCTTGAAATTTTATTGGAAGTACCTCGGACCTGTAAATCTGGAACACAAGATGAGGTAGCCTGGCCTGACTGAGGACTCCTGTGTCACTTGGAAAGTTGATGATCAAGGTCCGGGCTCGATTTCAGCAGGAACGCACAGGAATGCCGAGAATCTCTTTAGTTTTCTCATGGCATCTTCTGCGTAAGAAAAGTAAGTTTGAAGCCTGAGTTCATTGTTGTGTCTTGTTGGAAATGGCTTGCAAATATATGTGTGTCTAAAGTCTGTATTAAAGTGGTTTGGTGCTTACTGCCATGTAAGAGAAAAATCTGAAAAAGTAGCTTCATTGTTGTATGTGTGGGCAGAACACTTGACTGTTGCATGGGGCACTTTGGGGTATTATAGTGTAATAATTCAGGTGGGTAGCCGTGGTGGTCTGAAGCAGCAGAACAAAGTTGGAGTCCAAAGTTTCATCCAAGGTATAAGCTTTTGTGTGCATGCACACGTCTTCCATCTGAAGAAGTGTGGGTGGCACATGAAATCTTATACCTTGAATAATAAAATTTTGTACCTTGAATAAAATAGTCCACAAACTACTCCCATCCAGTGCATCCACAAACCTAGAAGAAGAAGAGATTGGATTTATACCCCGCCCTTCACTACCCAAGGGAGTCTCAGAGCGTCTTTCAAACTCCTTTCCCTTCCCCTCCCCACAACAGACACCCTGTGAGGTAGGTGGGGCTGAGAGAGCTCTGAGACAACAGCTGGTACAGAGCTATGGCTTGCCCAAGGTCATCCAGCAGGTGCAAGGGGGAGTGGGGAATCAAACCCGGTTCTCCCAGATTAGAGTCCGCACACTTAACCACTACACCAAACTGGCTCCTAGCGTTGTTCTGCCAGTGAACTAGGGTTGCCAACTCCAGGTTGAGGAAATCCCTGGAGATTTGGGAGTGGAGGGTGCAGTTTAGGGGAAGGAGGGACCTAAGCAAGGCATAATGCCATGGATTCTACTTTCCAAAGCAGCCATTGACCTGATCTCTGTAGTTTGGAGCTCAGTTGTAATTCCAGGAGATCTCCAGACCCCACCTGTAGGTTGGCAACCCTAAAAAATCATATTCAGCGTACTAGTTCTGCAGGAAGGCAACCTGATTTCCATGGGAACTTAACCCTTAGGAACTGATTCCAATCCAGTGTGGGAATAATTGTTGGACATAAGATATTGGTTCAGGCAAGGTTTTGTATAGATGGGACAGAAAATAATGTTTTTATTGGTTTTGTCAAAACTGTTTTGACAACAAGGTAAAGAGAATAAGAAGCAAAAGGATGTGGCTGGATGACCACACTTCTGGGAACATTGGGTGTGGCCTAATATGCTAATGAGTTCCTGCTGGGCTTTTTCTACAAGAAGAGCCCTGATCAAGGTGAATACAGACAACCAGTTCACCTCATGGGAAATATGAGGATGTCTGCTTGTTAAATGAGTGCAAAAGAACTGTGATACTATCAGGGCTCCGTTGGGGCCGGAGCGAAGCGGAGCGCCGCTCCACCAGTGAAGACACTGGGGGGTGGGCACATTACGAAGCCCCACCCCCAGCAGGGCTGCCGCTGGGTCGGACCCCCTCCCACCCATCCCCGCTCAATGTCCCCGAGCCGGCGGCAGGCCGCCGGCTGGGGGAAAAAACCCTACCCACCCCCGCTCAATGTCCCTGAGCCGGCGGCAGGCCACCGGCCGGGGAAAGAAACCCCCTCCCACCCACCCCTGGTCAATGTCCCCAAGCTGGCAGCAGGCTGCCGGCCGGGGAAAAAACCCTCTCCCACCCCCCCACCCCCGCTCAAAGAAACCCCCTCCCACCCCCCACCCCCACTCAATGTTCCCAAGCCGGCGGCAGGCTGGCGGCTGGGGAAAAAACCCCTCTCACACCCCGCCCTGCTCAATTTCTCCAAGCCGGTAGCAGGCCGCCGGCCGGGGGGAAAAAACCCTGCCACCCACTTTCGCTCAATGTCCCCGACATTGGGGAAAAACCCTCCCCCACCCCCCACTGAACGTCCCGAGCCGGCAGCAGGCCACCGGCCCAGGAAGGAGCCCCCACCCCCCCTCACCATTCCTCGGGGGGGGGTTGAGGGAGGGAAAAGCTGGGCCCCAGTGCCCAAGCAAGAGGGGGGGAGAGAAGCGCCTTGTCTGTTTGTCTCTTTCTTTGTCTCTTTCTTTCTTTCTATCTATCTTTCTCCTCCACCTACCTACCTACCTACCTTCCTTCCTTCCTTCCTTTCTTCCTTCCTTCCTTTCTTTCTTCTCTGTCTTCCCCACCTACCTACCTTCCTTCCTGTTCCTTTCGTTCCTTCCTCCCTCCCTCCCTCCCTCCCTTCCTTTCTTCCTTCCTTTCTTTCTCTTTCTTTCTTTCTTTCTTTCTTTCTTTCTTTCTTTCTTTCTTTCTTTCTTTCTTTCTTTCTTTCTTTCTTTCTTTCTTCTCTCTCTCCCCCACCTACCTTCCTTCCTTCCTGTTCCTTTCGTTCCTCCCTCCCTCCCTTCCTTTCTTCTAACACACTTCCAGTGATGTCAGGGGTCAGTGGCCTCCAGACACTTTCGGTGACATCAGGGGGTGTGGCATATGCAAATAAGTTATGCTAATGAGCTCCTGCACCTCTTTTTTTTACGAAAGGACCCCTGGATACTATCATGGCTGGTTTCATAATATGAAATGGCTGCTATTGTTCCATCCCTAGTTACTGACTAGTTCCGTTGCTATGAAGTGAAAAACCTGTCATTCCAGTATCTTGTCACAACTTCCTGGTTCTTTGTTTACAAAAACAGAGGGTTGCACAGGAGGTAAAAGCAAGCCTCTACTGTGGGTAATTTAAATTACGAAGCACTGTATTTATGCATAATCTCTGACCAAGCCAATTTTGCTTTATCTTTTAAAAAGTGTCTTGATTATGAAGAGATGCCACCCTTGTCAAGTGAAAAATGAAATCGGGGGGGGGGGGGGGGGAATCCCTGCAAAAGATTATGTTTACATAATATAAAAGTCAAAATCTGTTGTATATACATACACACACAAAACTCCCCCTCATCACACAACACAATCATGATTTTAAAAAAATATCAGGAGACCATTACTTGAGAAAGTGAGAAAACCTCAAAAGCACCAATCAATAAGTGAAAATTTTAGAAACCCTCAATAAAATGTCTATTTGAAGCAGCTTCCGTGTGTGGGCATGAAAATGTGCCCATGCCACAACAGCAAGCAGCATGAGAGTGGGTGGAAACAGCATCTAAACACACCCTCTTCTGCACCACTTGTCCCTGCTACTGCTCCCACCCTGATTCTTTCCCTCACTACACCTGTGTAAAGTGCAACATGTGGTGATCATGCTGGGGCTCTCACAGCCTGGAACCCCTCCCCCTTTCCATTTCTCCACCAAGTGCTAGAGTGCAGCTCATCAGGGAAATGGGGAAAGAAGCACACTGACAGGATAAAAAGAATGGAGGGGAATGTCATGCAGCAGTGAGTTACTCTTCCCACAGCCATCCTAAAGATTCTCCTTTGAAACAGAGAAAAGAAGGTTTCATTGTTCTCTGGCTCAAAGTAGTAGTAGTAGTAGTAGTAGTAGTAGTAGTAGTTGGTTTTTATATCCCGCCCTTCACTACCCAAAAGGAGTCTCAAAGCAGCTTACAATCGTCTTCTCTTCTTCTCCCTACAACAGACACCCTGTGAGGTAGGTGGGGCTGAGAGATCTCTGAGAGAACTGTGTCTGACCCAGGGTCACCCAACTGGCTTCATGTGGAGGAGTGGGGAATCAAACCTGCTTCTCCAGATTAGAATCCGCTGCTCTTAACTTCTACACCACCCTGGCCTGAAGAACTATACTAGTCATGTAGACATCCTGCACTTAGGGTTGTCTGCTCTAGCTCAGGAAATTCCTAGAGATTTGGGAGCAGAACCTGGCAAGATTGAATTTGGAGAAGGGCAGATCTTTGAAATTGATGTGATGTCATTTCCAGGTCAAAGGACAGCCAAGATGCTATCAAAGCCAAGATACTATCACCTAGGTCAAAAATCAAGTCCTCCAACAGTTTCTCTTCAGGTGAGGTCACATGCTCCAGGCAAAATTAGGAGAAGGTATGACCCAAGCTGAAACCTCTACCAAGTACAAATAATTATTCTGCAAGATGTGCACTTGTAGTTGTTTGAATTAGGGAGACTTAAAATGCAATCCAATGCATGTTTGCTTAGAAGTCTCACTGAGTTCAGTGGGGTATATTCCCAAGAAAGTGCTAAGTTACGCCCTTTGAACTGGAAGGGACAGGACATGACACAACACAAAGTGGCATCACATCCTTTGCTGAAACTGTGTAATATCTCAATACCTGACCATACACTTCCACTTTCACCACTAGTATAACTGGATTGAGTCCTAATACGTGTGACCTGAGCTAAGGACAGAGTTATGCATAAGAAGATCCCAGATTCAATCCCCATTATCGCCACTTAAATAAGCTCAGGTAGCAGATGATGTGAAAGTCCTCTGCCCAGGACCCTGGGGAGCCACTGCCAGTCAGAGGAAACCATACATAGTAGAGAGACCCCTCATCTGACTCAGTATAAGTCAGCTTGATTTGTTCAATGCATGTGAAGCACTTTGGACACTAAAAGTGCTATCTCAAGACTCCATCCAGGTGAGGCCACAAAAACATACCCCTGCCATGGCTAGGGACCCCATATTCCCACGTGGTGGGAGATTTCCCACCCACCTGCCACCACTCAGCTAGGCAAAAGGAAGCAAGTGGCCGGTGAATGGGTATGTGTGATCTGCATCCCTGACACAATGCCACAACTTCCAGAGAGACCCAGAAGTAATCAGTCTTCCCTCTACGCTGAGTTAGTGTGAGCTGGCTCACAGTTTTTTAGCCTCCGGCTCACACATTTTTGCCTTGGCTCAGGAAGGATGGTTCCAGAGCAAGCTAATTTATGCAGTAGCCAAATCGCTAGCTCACAACTTTAATGCCCGTAGCTCACAAAGTAGAATTTTTGCTCACAAGACTCCACAGCTTAGAGGGAGCATTGGAAGTAACATCATCACATTGGGTGAACGCAAGAACATCCCCCTGGCTCAATGGCATCACTTCCAGGTTGTGCCAGAAGTGACATCATTGTGTTGGGGACTCTGATTGCCCCACCTACCTGTAAACTTTCAGGTTTTAGAACCATGGCCCTACTGAATCTGCCCCTCTCATATTACCACCCCTCTGCCTTGCTGAAAAAGTTAAGCAGAGTATCCCAGAGGAGAGCCAGTTTGGTGTAGTGGTTAAGTGCACGGACTCTAATCTGGGAGAACCGGGTTTGATTCCCCACTCCTCCACTTGCACCTGGCTGGATGACCTTGGCCAAGCCATAGCTCTGTACCAGCTGTTCTCTCAAGGACAGCTTGGGAAAGAGCTCTCTCAGCCCCACCTACCTCACAGGGTGTCTGTTGTGGGGAGGGGAGGGGAAAGGAATTTGTAAGCCGCTCTGAGACTCTTAAGTGAGTGAAGGGCGGGATATAAATCCAATCTCTTCGTCTTCTTCTTTTATTCTAGGCAGTAATTTCACCACACACACTTCCTAGGCATCCAGTTTCTGTTTCTTTACATGATTATAAAGTATGAAGTGGACCTGCCAAAACTTGCAGCCAGTTCTCCTCTCATTTGTGATTGTCAGAGTTCATCTCGTACATACTGGGCCATAATTCAGGATTAGAGATGCCAACTGATCTGGGTAAAAAAATGCAGACTGTCTTGCTTCTGTGCCTCTAACAGCACAGCTTGCTATTGTCGACCTTGAAAGATGACCTTCTCCTTGCTAGGAAGGGAGTTTGAGCTGTCAACATGATTGAAACTCATTCTAATTATTCACAATTATGTATGAAGAAGCCAGTGCTCTCCAAGCCCTTCACTGCAGTACTGAGAACTTTCCAACACCGTGCTGCAGTCAGCTGCATCACTCAAAGCTTGGAAGCCATTCAGTTAACAGAATATCTTTCTAAAATCCTTCATTCACTTCAAAAACAGAAAGTGTTGTGGAAAGGCAACAAACAAGAAAAGTGATAGAAGGGGATACATGGCCATGACCTTTGGGCTTGCTGACAAGACTTAAAATGGAGGAGAAAGGTACCTCCGCTTCCATAGACAAAAACTCCCACCTTGAGCACAGGTCATGACTAGAATGACAGCTGATTCAGTGCATATCTAGATGAAGTGTTTCTACTCAAACCACCAGGGATTGTGTTTTAAGTACAAGCCCTGTAATAACTATGAAGCACCTGCTGAAAAGGGCCTCCCTTGTGTTATATCTGTCCTCCTCCCTATCTTGTGTTCCCTATCCTCTCTTGATGTTGTTAGCTGCTACAGGCCAGGGGTGGAGAACTAAAAGAAGTGATGGCAGTAGAAGGTAGAAAGAATAGGAAGAAAGCAACACAGGGATGCTGTGCGTGTTTTTAACATATTGTCCCACTGATAGGAAAATGCTGACGATACCAGATGGGGTCTTCAAATCAGCTTACAAATAGCAGCTGTTTCTTGTCATCTGTTCCACTTTTTCTTCTGCCATCTTTGTCTATTTTTCATGCAATGAAAGCTGATGTGAGTACTCAGGGACCCCCGTTTCCCGCCTAATTCTCAGGGGTCTGTTGAGCTTTGGTTTGGATCTTGTACTTTCCCTATAACATGAAAGCAGAAGTGGAAACAGTCAGCAGCATAGGGTAAGGAGTGGGCTGCATTGTTGGAAGACCTGAGATGAAAAGTCTCTCACTCCCAAAAAATATCCTGGGGACAGGACAGCTTTGGTTGCAACCCTAATGGCGCTCCTGTCAAAATTCGCACTAAGCTATGCTAGCGGGCGCTGGCACACATTTCAGCTGGCAGCACAGCCTAAAAGTGAACTGAGAACATTTTCCTCTCCATTGGAAACAATGGAGGATGGGGGCACCTTCTTCTGGGGCCCATAGAATCAGGCCCCCTGGTCCAATCTTTTTGAAATGGGGGGGGGGGGGGTTTGAAGAGAGGCACCAAATCTGTAGCATAGCTGCTAGTGCCTCTCCTCAACCACCCTATACCTCAAAAAAACAGCCCCCGGAGTCCCAGATATTCCCAGAACAATTCTCTATTACAGTCTATGGGGCCCATTGACTATAACGGTCCCCATAGGCTATAATGGAGCAAGAAAAAAATAGATATTTTTTTACACATCCCTATTATGCTTTTCAGAATGATTTGTAAGCAGTCTTGAGTCATAGAAAAAAGTGGGGTATAAATATTTGAATAAAGTAGATTTAAGCAACTTCCTGTTTGTTAGGTTAGGCAGGGTTCTAACAGTGATTGTTCCTCCTCTGTTATACTTGACCTGTAATGCTGGTTGTCATATTTCACTAAAAAAAAAACCCAAAGTAGACTGTAAGAATCCTATCTCCCCCCCCTCCAAGTGCTGGTGTGTTTTCTAAGGTTCAGCGCAGGGTGATGGTCTGAGGCTAGGTGTACCAATACAGTGGACTGGGCTGGTAGACCTGTTCTCTGGAGGCCAGGTCTACCAATACAGTGGAAAGGGGTGGGTAGACCTGTTCTTGGAAGTAGAAAGGGGTGGGTAAAGCCGCTCTGAGACTCCAAGTGAGTGAAGAGTGGGATATAAATCCAATCTCTTCTCTCTTCTTCTTCTTCAGAGGACAGGTCTACCAATATAGTGAAAAGGGGTGGGTGAAATTTGACTTGATTCTGTTTTCTCTTATAATGTTTAAGTTATTCTTAAAATATAGTTTAAAATAATTTATTCTGAGTTTTTTACAAGGTTATGTAAATAAACTTCTAAAAAACTAATTTACATGATAATCAAATGTAGACTCGCCCACAACTACTAGCTTTTTTCAGTCACAGGGTAGAATCTCCGCTCACAACAATGTGGAGCTTAGAGGGAACATTGTGTCCTGATCTCTTCCAAAAAGAAGAGCTCCACCAAGACCAAGAACTCAGGATGTTCTAGTAACCATGGAAACCCCATGAAACGGCATACAAACCAAACAACAACTGGATTCTGGAACAGGTAAGCATGTTTGGAAGAGTCCCACTTTTCTGCCTCCCAGAACAGTGTGCCACCATTTTCTTGATCATGAGGTAGACAACAAAAGCCCTAAGATATGGAATTGTTTTGTATAGAGTTATATTGTTGGTCCTTCTCACTCACTGCTTGATGGTTACTAGAAGCAGTTTGTATTACCCAAGATACTTCTAACAAGAGATGTCAGGATTTTAGGGGATGCAAAGCATGTGCTTTCTCATTGGCCTACAACCCCTCCCACAGAACACTGGAATGAAATGATATAACTTGCTGTGTCAAAAACTCTCTGTGGACTGAGCATCTGAGTCTGCCCCCTTCCCCTTGAGTATATTAAACTGGCATATAGGGACCATCATATCTGCTTAATCTTCTTGTGTCCAGTTGCAAAAATCTGTGCTTTTATAGACTTTAGAAAATCAGAGCAGTGAGCCAATGATTGACATGGGAGAGGACTATAAGAAGAATATGGTGCAAAAGCAGAGACAGAAGGGATGCCAGTGTGGGACAGAGGTTAGTGTCAGACTGTGCCTGGGGATACCCAGGTTCAAATCCCTGCTTGTCACAGAACTTGCTGGGTGACCTTGAATGTCAGTTTTTCTCAGCCTAACCAATTCCTTTTATAATTTTTCTCCGTTTTGTTTATGTGGCTAAAATTGGCAGATCCCAGCTTCCTCTACTACATACCAGAGAAATGAGAGATGTGTGGCTATTGTCGATCCATTATTTCCCAGCACAGTTAGAAATCACAGACTCAGCAACTGGAAAAGTGACTTGTTTCTCTTCTTCAGCTAGGAAAACACCTGCCTGGATGGAGGAACTAGCCAATGTGTGGTATATTATACTAGTGAAGAAAAGGAGGGGGGAAACTTGATTCCAGCAAATGGAATCAAGGACCAAAAAGGTTACGTAGAAACCAAGTAAGGGGCCAATAGTTAAGAACACAAATATAGAATAATTATAAGTAAAAATTCATGTATTCATTGCAGAAACATATAAAAACACATAAGGGCCCAACGCAAGCCTCATAATATGATAAAAGTGACATGTGCACAAGAGGAAACACTTATGACCTAACACATTTCAGCCCAAAAGGCCTCAGAGGTCAAACAACATAAGGTACATAGAGGCTCCTGTTACAATCGAAAGGCAGTAAACGAGTTGATGTAGGACCAAAAAAGAAATTCTGTTAAGAAAAAAAATATTATTCAGATAACCAAATGAAATGCTATATCCAATTGTAATGATTATTACTGAAACCTCACTTTTTATACTTACTTCCAATGAAAAATCAAATGACACAAGGAAAATATGTTTTGTGAGGCCTCCTTGAAACTAGCCTTGTGTCAATTGTTGATGCATACAAGCTGAAAAATATTACAAGTGTATGCCTGGGAATAAAAATAAAGAAATATACAAATAATTATAGCAAATGAAAAACCAATATATAGACCCTAATACAAAATTATATATGTAGAAAATACCTTCCAATTTTGGTCCAGAAAGTATGGGTAAAAACATTTAATCAGAGACAATGTTCCTTTGTAATAGAGCAGTGCTAAAAACCAGGTATCATTAGCTTAAATAGTGTGGTGATGGATGATGCAATCCATTTGAAATACAAGATGGACGCAAGATGGAGGTAAAAAAAAGGTACCATCTGAAAATGCAAAGTGACATAAAGGAATAGTACAAATTGACAAAAGAACAGTAAAACAAAAAAATGTACAATACTAAATTATACAGATAGCCAATCAATTTGTTCATTTAAACCATGTGGGGTTAAACTATTCAAGGCATTAATCCATAAAGTTTCCCTGGCCTTCAGTTGCTGTGCCAGCTGCAGATTACTAGCTTGGACATGTTCCAAGACGAAGAAAAGCAAGTGTCTCTAGCTTGGGCCAAAGGCTGTAAAGCAGAGGTGTTGAACTCATTAGTTATGAGAGCCAGATCTGACATAAATGAGACCTTGTTGGGCCGGGTCATGTGTGTCATAAAATGTAATGCCATGTAGCAGAGATATAAACTTTATAAAGGACATGGACACAATTAAAGTTTTTTTTACTTAAAATAAAAACTTGCTTAAAGCATTAACACTCTTGCAATATGTTGTTTATTTAACAATCTCTGATAACTGACACTTCTTGCTCTGAATTATTTCATCAAAATGTCTGTGCTGTAGCAAACGTAAGTATGCTGTTCAGGTGTGTATCTGTAAACTGCAAACCTACTTTTGATTTATTGACATTAATTACAGAAATCTCATGGTCCCTGCTCTGAGCCTAGGACTCAGGGAAAACATGAAATGGCTGGGCATTGTGAGCTTTTGTACATAAATTGCTTTATGTGTAGGCCAAGAACATGTGAAGACATCATGACACAGAGTGAGGGCTATGTGTTTGTCTACAAAACTATAGTCTTTCCAGAAAAATAACTGCAACTCCTATGAGGCATGCAAGAACAGAGAGACAGCCATGTATAGTGGTCAGTATCAGCTTGCTATCTGGGAAGTCTAGGTTCAAAATCCCCAGTCTACAAAGGAAATGTGCTGGATGAATTTGGTCTGGACACACACTCTCAGCCTAATCCTAACGGCTTGTTGTTACTCCTCATCTAAATAGTTCACATTGCTTTCCTACTGAGAAAGGCTGAATCATGAGGGCATGTATACAGCGATTAAAGGGAGGTGAACCCAGTTGCACCCAGGAGAGCCACGGCATAACAAGCCCAACAAAACACAAAGACATACACATAGCATGAGCCCAACAAAATACACATACACTGTAGCAAGGCACACAAAGTCCATACCTTGAATAAAACTTTGTTGGTCTTAAAAATGCTTTCTATTTCTCCTGCATGATTGAGGCAGCCAAGCAAAGGGGAGGAAGGGGAGGGGCCTCAGCCAGTAGAAGGAAGGAAAGGCTTGCCTTTGTCTCCTGTGTGACTGAGGGAGCCTGGCCAGAAAGCAAGTTCTGGCTCATTCCCTCCCTTCTCCTAGAAGGAGGAGGGGAGGAGCTTCAAGCAATGCAGAGAACAGAGGCTTGCCTATCTGTCTCATCTGTGTGATTGAGAGTCTGGCAAAGCAAGCTGCAATGCAGCAGTAGCAGAACTGGAGAAGGAAGCAGAAGAGTGCCAGTTGCTCAAGGGCAGGATTGGAGCCCTGCAAAGGCTGGATCCAGTCCACAGGCTGCATGTTTGACACCCATGATGTAAAGTGTTCAACAAGTGGAGCATTCTTCCTTCACAGATGGATATAACTCTTATGTCCACAAATTCTTATCTTTACAAGTCTAGATGTACAGCCTACATAGGTAAGGCCAATCACATTTGATGGCATATATTACAGATTCTGAGTGACGGTTAAAGAAAGCTCTGATGGAATATTTTGTTTGTTTAACTGGGTCATAGCAAAAATCAGTACATAGTAGTAAATCACAGACAGAACATCCTCCACAGAGAAAGTTAACTATCTGTTTTGCTGGAAAGAATTTTAAACTTCTGCTAACAAATATGTCCTTCAGATTGTTCAATCTATGGTACCAAAAGGGACTGTGGAGACATGGGTGCAAAAAGGGGGTACTATTAAGACATGGGTTAAAATTCTTATTCATCTATCAGCCTCAACGGGTGACTTGAGACAGACATTCTCTCTAGCCTGAGCAATCTCACAGAGTTCTTTGGAGGATTAAGAGATGATAGCCACACATGTCTCAAACTCCTTAGAAAAAGGATGGTGGAGGGAGGTACTAAATAAAGAGACTAGCTTGGTGTTGATAGATGGGCCATGAGAATCTGTCTCCTAATTAATAAAATCCAGTTTGCATTTCAATCTTCAAATGTTTATCTCAACAAATGTATAATTTGCTTCTTCCAGAAGCGAAACCCCAATGGCAGCTTGAGTATAATCAACAGTATTATTTTACAAATCCCGCTGTCAGTTTCTCTACTGCAACAGCCCTTCCAAGTGTTGTTCCTTTGGGTCACAAGAGATGGAGGATCAACTTTCTCTCCCTTCCACCTCCTTACAAAAGCCTCCAGCAGATTTTCTCACTGCTGGCAAAAGCTGTGGTACAAATAATCATATTTTCCCCACTTTAGATTGTCTTTTTTTATTTGGGGGAGAATAATGGCCCAGTAAAAACATCTTTTGTTTATCTGGGTAACAATCTAATTGTGATGCAAAATAATCTTTTAAATAATTCCTTCCTTCCTGAAATTTAATACTGTACAGAAGTTCCATGCAATGTACCTTCAATGAACCTTCTCTCCCCCACCCTGCCTTTGACAGTCCTGTGGTCACCTGGAAAAGACTGCCACATGGGCTGCATGGTCTCTGTGAGAGCCAGTGTGGTTTAGTGGTTAAGAGCAGCAGACTCTAATCTGGAAAACCAGGTGTGATTCCCTACATCTCCACATGAAGCCTGCTGGGTGACCTTGGATCAGTCACAGTTCTCTCAGAATTCTCTCAGCCCCACTTACCTCACAAGGTGCCTGTTGTGGGGAGAGGAAGGGAAGGCAATTATAAGCCACTGAGACTCCTTAAATTAGGGGAAAGCAAGGTATTAAAAAAAACCCTTTTCTTCTTCTTCTGTGAGTCTGGGTCCAATATGTATGGACCACGGATGGTGTTCAGCAGAGGCTGAAATTCTCATAATGCTGTGGAACTCTCAAGCACTGAAACATAGCATCCAGTTTCATAAAGATGAACAATAATGAGGAAAGCATGGGGTTCACAAACCTATATTTCACACTGACCCATGTGAGGATGCGGGGGAGGGAGGGAGGCAATCAGAAAGGAGAATCAGTGGATAGGAGAGGGATGCTATATCCCATGATTCCCACGTCAAATCCCCACCCTATCTCACAGGGTTGTTGTGAGAATAAAATGGAAGAGAGGAGAATGCTGTGAGCTGCTTTGGGTCCCACTGGGGGGGAAAGGCAAGGTATAAATACAATTAGTTAATTCAAACAAATGATGATTCTTCCTCCCTATTGTCCATTTCCAAATGTTTGGGCTTCAGGATCAGATGTGTCCCCACCTCCCCTTCAGCCTTTTGCTTTCCTGATCTCAAATTTTAGGTGGTAAACTCTTCAGGGCGGGGACCTGGCTTCTCACACTCTGCAACGAGGAGTGCACATTGATGTCTCTGTGTAAACAGTGTCCAGTGAGCAGGGATGGCCTGGGGAAGAGAGAGACAACCAGGTGGGCTCAGAGTTAGGCACCCCCCCTCCCTTCTGCCCAGTCTCCCCTGTAAATCCCCTTTCATCTGCAAATATCTGCCCCTCTGCCCTAAGTTAAAGTTATCTCAATGTGCTCTCCACAACGTGAAATAATGTAATCCTGGGTTCGATTTCCACAGAACAGTTTGGCAAGCTCTTGAAAACTAACTTTCTGAAGTGCTTGTGGGAAGACATGCCACAGACTACTCAGGATCAGACAGCAGACTGCAACGGCATACAAGCTGTCAGTTTGGGAGGCAATCCGTTCAGCCTGGATCTTTCAGGCTCCCCAATGCAGCGGCTGCTCATTGATCAGTCAGACCACCTGCCTCCAGGGGATTTGCTGTCTCAGCCATCCGCTCCCTGGTGATTTTGGAACATTCGTGTGTGCATTCTTATAGAGCACATTATTTAGCAATCCTAATACACAGAGATGCATTGTTATTCAAGCGGAATTTCACCACAATGGCTTGTTATCTTGTCCTGAAACGAATATGACTAAATCCCAGCCTGGGACTTGATAAAACTCACCTACCAACACATCTACAATAGAGATCTTTTTTTACAATACCTGTGAAGCTGTACAGATGTAAATTTCGTACAATTAATCATCCACAACCACAAGTGGAAAAAGAAGCCCAGCCAGAGAGATAACAAAAGCGATTTACACATGGAGCATGATGACACCTCCCACCCCCAAATTAAAGTATGTTTCAATGCCTGCTAGTTTACAACCTGGAAACAAAACTGACTTGAAATACTAGAGTTGCTTAGCAGGTGCTTCCATGCTAGTCTCTATCTTAGGTATGTATTTACTTCATTTATACACTACTTTTCTCCCAAATGGGGACCCAAAGCGGCTTGCATCATTTTCCTCACCTCCATTTTATCCTCACAAGAACCCTGTGAAGTAGGTCAGGCTGCAAGTGTGTGACTGGCCCAAGATTGCCCAGAGTCTGCTTGGATGGCAGAGGAAGGATTCGAACCTGGGTCTCCCAGGTCATAGTCCGACACTCAAACCACTGTGTCAGGATTGTAGAGATGGTTCTCTCAGTCATGAACACGCAAAAGCACTCTGGTCTCTGCCCCATCCTGCTGGTTTAGTGTGACCTGAAGTGACGACTTTAATTTGAACCCATAAAGATGCCTTTTAAAAATACTGAATTAGACCCAGGTGAGCCACATGGGAGACTTCAAAATGCCCAAGAAAGCCCCAGCTGAGCCTCCACTCAGCTGTTTCATGCCCTTTTACTTCTGCTTTTTTTTCCCTTCCTATTTTTCCATTTGGGTACCTAAAGGACCGCCTTTCCCCATATGTTCCCCAGTGAGCACTGCGATCGGGTACTCAAAATCACCTGGTCCTCCCAGGCCCCAGAAAAGCCAGGCTTGCAGCAATGAGGGCCAAGGCCTTTTCTGTGGTGGCTCCATTCTGGTGGAATGGGCTAACAGAAGACATCAGGGCCCTGTGAAACCTTTTACAGTTTCGCAGGGCCTGTAAAACGGACATTTGATTAAGGAGCCGCCCATAACCTTCTGAGGCCCCGGCCCCAATACCATCAATATTATCAATGTTAATAACATCATTAGCATCATTAATATCATGGAATAGCCTGTGCTTTGCTGATATGACCCAGACCATACACTAAACTGATTGCTGAACTCCTGCCATGTTATATGTTATTGCTAGCATTTTATGTATTGTTTTTAGACTTAATTTATTGTAATTTCACTTGTGAATTGTTTTATCTGTAATAATGTTGTGATCTGCCCTGAGCCTGCTGCGTGGAGGTGGGGTATGGGATAGAAGTAAAATAAAATAAATAAATATTGTCTATTCAGACTGGCAGCAGTTCTCCAATGTCTCAGGCATTACCTTCTGCCAGATCTTTTTAAACTGGAGTTTCCAGGGATTGAATCTGGGACCTTCTTCATGCCAAGAAGATGCCCTACCTCCATGCCACAGCCCTCCCCTTTAATTTCCTGTTAATTAGCTTTACTGTTTGAGGGAATGGTGGGGGTTGTTTATATATTGTAATATTTGGGTTTCAATACAAACAAAATATTTTTCTTCCAAGAAATTGTGGCTTGGCTACGATTATAATGGGGAAATTTGCTATTATTTTCTGTTCCCCATTTCCCAGAATATAGTAGGAAGTGGAAGAAGGAACTATACAGTTTGTTTCCTTGAAAGGAGAGGGCTGGGGAGATTTTATGGTTTTCAGAAAACATTTGCTGGCAAATGTATAAGTTGGGTAAACAAGAAAGCCTCTAGAGAAATAGCACTAGAGCAATGGGACACCCTCCAACTCTCCAAGACTGATTTTTGCAAGCTAACTCCAAAAATCAGCTTCTTTCTTTTTCTCTGGCTTCTTTTTCATTCCTCCCCAGCATACTGGCCTCAGCCCCATCCCAGATAGATATGGCCTGTCTTCTTAGCTGGCCTTAATGGCTCACCAGTCAGCATTACTTGTTAGGTCTCAGCCATTAAGTGTGACTCGATCTGGTTTATAACACAATCTGTTATCTCAGCCTGTCTTGCTGGGCAGTTGAGTTAAAGCTATATTGCAAGCTACCATCAGCCCTCTGGACAATGCAAAAAAAAGTCTTAACAAATAAAGGTATTTCCTGTTGCTGAAGGAGCTGAATAGGTTGGGGAATCTGGAATCAGTCTAGGGCTCTGGTCACACAGTCATTTTGATCGGGTTTTGCCACTGTTCCCTCTTGCATTTAAAATTGCTGATCACACGCCCACTTCCATCTCCTGCACCAAAGTGGACTCACTCATGCAATCCTCCCAGTTCCCTAGCAAATTTTGCTACCCCTGGAAAATCAAGTACTTTCTGGGTATTTGCGCTTTAAATACATGATTTCGCCTATCTGGACAGCCATCTCTCGCAATGATCGCAATTAGGTCATCGGAACATCCTTCTCGCAATGGTTTCCCCCCCAAGCTTCCATCACTGTGTGCATGAGCAATCCTGTGCTGAATAAATTCAGTGTATAAACATTCAAGCACACATATAAACTCCAGTGCTCAGTTTTATGTCACCAGTTAATTTTGTTTGCTGCTGGGGGGGGGGGGAACCTGCAAGAACAAGGGAGTTCAGCGAGTCCCAGTGGGAGCAGTGATTCAGCCATGTGCATATGCCAATGTGCAAAGCCATTTTAAAAAAAAAACAAAAAAAAACAAGCCGTGCCACCCAAGCAGCAGCACAGCTATTTGGACAGTGCCTGGAGCCTCGTCCCGCAATGCAGGTGGATCAGGGAAGGATGTGTGGTCATCCCAACCTGAACAAAAATAATCCCGATCAAATCTATAGTGGGAACAAATCAGCATAAGCTTGCCTTGTCACCACAGCCTAGGAGTTGTCTGTTCCATGTACCATATACCACATGCATGGTATTAGAAACAGACAATAAATTGCAAGACAGTCAAAGGTGGTCACTGGTCAACAACTAGATCTTTGGAGCTGGAAGAAGCTGCAATTGAGAGAATCAAACATAGAAGTCCTAGTACAGTCCAGAAGAATAAGCAATATACCTGTGTCTTGCCACTGCGGAAGCACAGTCCTTGCTCAAGCGCTGGTCCCACAGCAGTTGTCAGTGCTGCCGTGCCAGAGCTTCAGCTGGCCTATGGGCTTACCATCCCAGTTAATGTGTCAGTCAAGTCATTGTGTATGCAATTACACTGTGTCACTATGATTGCAAGGGAGAGGATGAGAAAAAGGACTATCAGTGAGGGTGGCAGGTAAGCAGAATGCAGCAGGGGGAAGTGCCACAGTTCAGTGCTGGCATAGTTGTTTTGCATGTAGCAAAGGCCTAGGTCCAATCTCCAGCATCTCCAGTTAAAAGGATCAAGTAGTAGGTGATGTGAAAGACCTCTGCCCAAGAACCTGGAAAGCCACTGACAGTCTGACCAAGATAGAACAAAATTTGAGTCCAGGGGCACCTTTAAGACCAACAAAGTTTAACTCAAGGTGTAAACTTTTGTGTGCAAGCACACTTCTTCAGATACAGTGTGCTTGCACATGAAAGCTTATACCTTTAATAAAACTTTGTTGGTCTTAAAGGTGCCACTGGACTCATAACATTGTTCTGCTGCTTCAGACCAACACGACTGACCACCTGAATATATGACCAAGATAGAGTAATTGTCTGCCTGGGTATAAGGCAGTGTCAAGTGCTCAGGGGCTGAAATCCCAGACTAATAAAGCCTGGAGACAATCAGTTTGCTACGGTCCACCCTATGGCACAGGAAATACAGTATTTGCATATAATTCAGCAGCAGCTATATGGCAACAGTAATGCAAGTGATGCAAATAGAAAAGGTCTGATTGGCAATGAAGTCTCCATTCAGTGGGGCTATGGTGATAATGCCTGACTCTTACAGTTTAGTAAATCCATCCCAACGATGCAATTGCTGCATAGGATTTACAACTGTCTGAAGGATGGAAGAAAGGTAAGCATAGCATTGTGTATGCACTTTGAACCTGGGGAAGGGGTTCAGACCACGCATGGCTATTCTTTCTTCCATGTTACTGCTCCTAGGAGCCAAAGGATGTAATCTGGAAAGAGAGGTAACATAATCCCATAATCTCATAAGGAATGCACAATGCCCCTTTTTTCCCCTTTTCGCTGCTTCATTGTTTCAGGCAGCCTTGAGAAGGCCTCTAGAAAGGTGGCACCTACATTTCCCAAATAAATAAATAGTCAAATCTTAAGTACTGATGCTGTAGAAAATGCTTGTTAGCTGGAATATCTGGCTTGCTGGAAACATTTGCTACTCAAGGTCTTCTATCACCCTCTGTTGGATGAAATTAACATTACCTTCAGCTCACAATATTTCAGAAGTGATCCTCCGTGGATCGCCACTGATGGCTAGGTGGATGGATAACTTCATTAGGTTTCTTTTTGTATGTAAAACACCAAAAGTACTGCAAAACAACAATTTCACAAACAAAACCCCATTGAAAACATCACTACAATTTTCCTGTATTTCCAGACCCTTTTATGTTGCGAGTCTTTCCCACAAATACAATACTACTTGCAACAAGTTCTTTGCTCAGTTAGGGAAGTCCAGCAGACTTTTCTGTACTCAAGGGATCTTTTACCTGTCATGGATCCCACTTAAAATTAAATTGATGATGTAATACACACGTTACTGTTTGCAGCACTTTGTGTGCTTCTTACAACATATAACTACAGTGTACCTAGCCCTTATCCAAACAACCAGAACCAAATAAAAGAAATGAATCTTACCAACAAACATCTACAAGCTTGTGGTTTACAGCTAGATAGAACCATCTTGGCTTTCAGACTCTAGCTTAGAGTGTCAGACTAGGATCTGGGAGACCCGGGTTCAACTCCCCACTCTGCCACGGGAGTTCACTGGGTGTGGATAAGATGGAGGTGGGAGTAATGACATTGCAAGCCGTCTTGCCCCTCTTGCACGCACACCTTAACATGGTGAGGGGGACTGAATGTGTTAGCAAAGCTGAGAGCAATAAGGTCAGGAGTTCAGACTCTGTCCCTTAGCGGAGTCACTCAAGATGGAATGGTCATAGCTGAGCCACAAGACTAGGATGCATCCACCCCCTTTATGAATCAGTGGTCACATCAGCGGAAGAGAATGGTGGTCCCTGGTCCAAAGGAGATCTGCTTAGCCTTGACCAGAGCCAAACACTTTTCAGCTCTGGCCTGGTGAAAAACTCAAATGAGATCAGGGCCCGGAGAGATTTGTTGCAATTCCACAGGGCCTGTAAAACAGAGATGTTCCACCAGGCCTATAGCTGAGGTGGCAGAGATCCAACTCCATCGGCTTCCCCTACCCCACTTTTGCGCCATCTGTCCGCCATTGCCTCTTTGTGTTCTCTGCCCCTGCCCAATACCTGGCTCCATCCTATAGGCATACATAATGAAAGTTCTCCAGGGCTGCTTACTAACTCTCCTTGATTGCCATCTTACATACTATTTGTTGCTGTACAGGTTCTTAATATTGTGGAGATAGTGTTTTAACTGCTTTTCTTTCTTATTGTGTATATTTACTGTTGTAACCTGCCCTGAGCCCTACTGTGCTGGGAAGGGCAGGCAAGAAATTCAATTAAATGAATAAATCGTTCCAATGTGACAATGGTGGAGGAATCCTTGAAGGGTAGCTACTGAGCAGCAGCAGTAGTGGAATGTGGCACTGGCAAAGGATCTATCATAGACAATAGCAGTGACACTTCAACTAACCCTAGTTAGTACTGTACAGGAGAAGGCCATGGTAAACCACTTTTGATCACACCATACTTTGAAAACACTGTGATGTGACAACCCAAAATGAAAGAAAATATAGTGCTGGAAGACAAGACCCCCAGGATGGATGGCATTCAATTAGCTACTGGGGAAGAGCAGAGGACAAGTATGAGTACTGCTGTTCTTAATGATGCACCTGGATTAAGGCTGCAATCCTAAAAGAGAACCAGATTGGTGTAGTGGTTAAGAGCGATGGACTCTAATCTGGATAACCGGGTTTGATTCCCCACTCCTCCACATGCAGCTGCTGGGTGACCTTGTGTCAGTCAAAGTTCTCTGGGAGCTGTTCTCTCAGAGCTCTCTCAGCCCCACAGGGTGTTTATTGTGGGTAGAGGAAGGGAAGGCGATTGTAAGCTGCTCTGAGTGAATGGCGGGGTATAAATCCAATCTCTTCTTCTTCTTCTCAGAGCCAGTTTGGTGTAGTGGTGAGGTGCGCAGACTGTAATCTGGGAGAACCAGGTTTGATTCCCCATTCCTCCACCTGCAGCTGCTGGATGATGTTGGGCAAGCCATAGTTCTGTCAGATCTGTCCTTGAAAGAGCAGTTTCTGTCAGAGCTGTCTCAGCCCCACCTACCTCACAGGGTGTCTGTTGTGGGGAGGGGAAGGGAAAGGAGATTGTAAACCGCTCTGAGACTCCAAGTGAAGGGCGGGGTATAAATCCAATCTCCTCCTCCTCCTCCTCCTCCTAAAAGCACTTTCCTCAGAGTAAGACTCAATGAATATAATGGTACTTATTCCTAAGTAGCCCTTTTAGAGTTGTTCCCTAAATCCAAAAAGACATTCAGCAGTTGATGTGAGTGGATGCAAAAGTAAAGTCGGAAAGTCCAAAATTGTTAGACACATATAATAGGAACGTGGAATGTGATAGGAACATGGAATGTCTTGCAAAGCAGTAGTTACAGTGTTGCTGCAGATAAAACAACCTTCCTCCCCTAATTTCTCTCCCTCTTTTCCACACATTTCTCATTCATTTCTGTCTCCCTTCACCTAATTTTTCTGTTCCCCCCCCCCTTCCCAATATTTATTTTCACTTCTTGGTCTCAAGACCTTCTCACTCCTAACTTGCTTGGTGACAGAATGTATTTAAGAGTAGTATAGTAGCAAATATTTGTTAATATTATGAACAGAAGGCACTGGATTTACTGGGCACTATACATTACTTTGGTTATGCTGGGCTTCCAACCCCCTTGTGCTTGGGCTGTGATTCTGTGCTTGACATCAGCTGGCATTGCCACAATGGCACTGGGCTTGCTGGGCACTGTACATTGCACTGGTTCCGCTGGGCCCTCTGTGATTGCACTGGTACTGCTGGGTACTCTGTACATTGCACTAGTTCTGGTGGGCTGCAAAAATGCCTCCCTTTCAGTTTCTACTACAGAGATTCTCTGGTTTGATTTTAGTCCTTTGGAAACAATGGAGGATGGGGGCACCTTCATTGGGGGTTAGTGTGTTTCTTAACATCTAGTCTGGTAAAGCTTGCAATCACTATCTTGTGATGCTTTGGCTAGTGTTAATTACTAGAAATTAGTACAAAGGCAGACTCCTAGCTCTAGAAAAATGCCTTGTAGATGTTTGGGAAGGTCAGCTCTTGGGCTTCAAAATGGAGAACAAAAGCCCTCCCAATTGCCTGCTCAGAAAATGACTGGTGTAATGGGATTTTGTTTGCTGTTAAGTCACAGTTGAATTATGGCAACCCTGTAGGCAAGACACATTCAAGGCAAGACACATTCAGCGGTCATTTGCCTGCAGGACCTTCTGCTGTTCCATGGGGCTGCAAAATGGAGCTGTTCCACCTGGCCTTCAGGTGAGGTGGAAGGTGTCCATCTCAATTGGCCTCCCTGCTCTAGTTTCCAACCCGCTGAAAGGGCCCATTTGATTCCACCTTGTGGCCCTAACAGATTTATATGAAACTGTCACTACCTGTGCGATTTTATTGTTTACTGTTTTAATGATTTTAATGTAATTTTATTGTAACACATCTTGAACTTGGTTTTTTGTAATCTGCCCTGCTCCTGCTTTGGGGAGGCTGTAAAAAAAAACACACCCTCAAAATAAATAAATAAAATAAATAAATTGCCAGCCTCTATGTTGGCCTGCTTAGCTTCTGAGATCTGACAAGATCAGGCTATCCCGGGGCTTTCTAGGTCAGGGCTAGGCTGAGAGTAATGTGACTGGCCGAAGGTCACCCAGCAAGCTTCCATGGCACAAGTGGGGATTTGAACCTGGACTTCTCCAATCCTAGTCCTGTGTTGGAATTTGAATTTTTTTACTGGCATGATTATATATACAAAGTTAAATTTAAAAAAATTGTCACTGCATTTCTTTTCTGGTCAATGAACACAAAATTTGGGTCCAGTGACACCTTTAAGACCAGACTTTGTTCTGCTGCTTCAGACAAACATGGCTACCCACCTGAATTTCTGGCCATTATTATTATTTGTTTTATTTCATGATTATTCCTGAAAATTCCTGACCTAGATAGCCCCAGCCTAGCCTGATCTCATGAGATCTCAGAAGCTAAATAGGGTTGATGCAGAGGCAAGCAATGGCAAATCACCTCTGAACGTCTCTTGCCTTGAAAACCCTATGGGGTCACCATAAGTTAACTGTGACTTGATGGCAAAAAAGAAAGAAAGAAAGAGAGAGAGAGAGAGAGAGAGAGGAGGGGTGTGTGTTAAAAATTATCTACCATTGAGGACAATAAAAGAGGTCTGTTCCACAAGATCCAAGAAATCAAAGGGAAATTTAAAGCAAAGTTAGGCACGCTGAAAGATCAACATGGAAACATATCAACTGAACAGGACAAAATAAAGAAAATATGGGAACAAAACACTGAAAAACTATACAGAAGAGATGAAAGACTGACAGGTTCCTTTAAAGAAGAATCTTTTGAAGAAGAATCTGCAATTTTAGAAAGTGTCATGAAAGCTGCATTGAAAGCAATTGAGAGAAACAATATCACCAGGAGTATATGGGATATCAACAGAGCTATTTCAGTAGACTCCACAGAAAAGGATTCCATCAAATATTAACAAGAATATGCCAACAAATACAGAAAACACTCAAGCTACATTCCAATTCCGAAAAAAGGAGACATCAAAGACTGCAGCAACTACCAGACCATCTCATTAATACCTCATGCAAGCAAAGTGATGCTCAAAGTCCTTGAACAAAGACTTTCCTTATACACACAAGCTGGTTCAGTATTTATGAGAAAAGCAGAATATGGTATATCTATCTAAACTTTTCTAGTCAAACTATTCTAGAAAAGTGACCAGTTTTTCCTTTAAAGTGCCACATGTTTGTGCCCAAGAAAGATCACCTTTTTATGGCACACATTCTGTCACCCATCTCAAAAACAAGGTAGAACTAGAAAAGGTACTGAAAAGGGCTACTCAAATGACAATTGGGTGGAATATCTATTCTATTTTAAAGTACGATCAGAGCCCTCAAGTTTTCCAGTCAGACACATTAGACTATTGAGGCCAGGAAATTATAATTGTTTTTGCCCAAAAGATAAAAAGAAGTTGGGTCAGCCGTGCTGGACCAAAACACACACACACTCCTCAAAAAAAGAACACAATCCACACAATACTTTTTACTAGGACCAAACAGTAGCACATAACAGTGTGCAAGATTCAGAGTTCTCCAGATCTGCTCCTCAGGCTGGATGTTACAAAAAACAACAACCCCTAAACCACACCTTGGGAAACAGAAGAAGCTTCAGGGTGTGATGTAGTAGAATCCCGGTGTAGTCTCTTGTGTTGTGCTATCGATGTTTTATGCAAGGCTGATGCTGGTATCTAGTGTTTTACAAGCAAGTGGCCAAAAAACAGCTACATTCCACAGGAAATACAAAGACAGCAAAACGAAGTTTGAGTCCAGTGATCACAAATGGCCCTTATGTCTCTCTGCCTAGCAGGAACTGAGATCTCTTTTCAGGAGAGAGTAAAGAAAACATTTGGCAGCCACTGGATTAGTTTTGGAGATAAATTTAAGATGTTGTATGACGTGTAAAAGTCAATTCCCCCGAAGGGCCTCTTTCTCCTTTGGATAGCCTAAGCTGAGAAAACAGATAGTTTTTATCGGCCTTTTCTATCTTTTAAGCCCACAATTTTTGTGCATATACCTTCTTTTTCAACACTTGACACCCCTTTTCCTTCTGTTTATTTCTCTCAGTTTTCATTCTATGTAAATATTCATGTCTCGAAAGCTGAACTGAGTAGAATTTTTCTCAAGGAATCATTTGCCACCCCAGCAAGAATAACGAGACAGACAACAGTCTTGGAATTAAACAAGGGCCACTTTATTGAATTACAAACATTGCAGCAATGGGAAAAAACATAAGCAAGCCTGGAACAGGCAAGGCAGGCATCATTCCCTGACCTGCCTCCTTGCCCTTGTAGGGCGGGTCACCCCAGCTCCGGTCTTGAGCCACCGATCTGGCTCGTGACCGGCAGCCTGGCAAGCTGGTTGCCACCTAGGAGCGCCTACCCCTGAAGCCTTACAACTTGCAGGGAGGCGCCTGACCTAAGAGGTTCCCAGAGGCGATCGCCATTCCCTGCCCTAGGCCTTAAAACCCGAGGGCAGTTCCTGATGACCTCCTGTTCCCTAACGGGATATGCCATGGGGTGCTCACCAGTTCCGTTTACTTGCTTGCACAATCCTGCCATAGCCAAGGTCAAGCCTCTGCTTTGGCCTTTGCTCCCCATTCAGTGACCAAGCACCAACCGTATCCCGTGCTGCAAATCCTGTAAAAATAATTCATTGCCCTTGTCTGACAAATGCACCCCGTCCGGCCTATACAGATCTGACAATTCCACCCGTATCCCGGGGTGCTGTAAAAAGACACCCAGCCCGGATTCCATGGCCTTCCGCATTTGCCTGTTGACCTTTCGCCTAGCACGGTTAATACACCTGTGGTCGCCCAAGTTCCTCCACTCCTTGCGAGGTAGGATGGCTGACCAAACAATCTGCACGTGTGGCCACCTTGCTCTTATCCTCACAAGGTCAGCCTCCGCCTGCACCACAAGGGCCTTACCCTTCATCAGCCCCAAATCATTACCCCCCAGGTGTATCACCAAGACCTGAGGCGGAAGCCCTCTTCGTTCATCGAATAGCAGAGGAAGGAGCGCCGGCCACCCCATGCCTCTCCGTCCCAGCCACTCGACCACTGCCCGGTCACTAAGGCCCAGTTGAGACCCGATGGGTGTCCTCCGGGCCTGATGAGCCGCCCAAAAGATCATGCTATGGCCGCAAACCAGAACACGCCGTCTTGTCCCACCGTCAGCAGCCTCTGCAAAAGGAACTGGATTAAGTAGGCAACGTCATCTACCTATCCCCACCTATCCCTAAAGTCAATCCTACGTCTTGCAAGCCCGAACATAGCCTTTATAACAGCGGGACCTCCATCGCCCAATCCTCTGAACCTCACTGTTGGGGTACCCCATTGCTGCCGCTGTGGACGCCGCCCCAATTCGAAATGAGTGGGTTCCAAACCTCACTCCACCCAATCCTAACTGCTCCAGTGCCTTCCTTGTCACACTCCAAAATTGGAATTTGGTGAGAGGGGTACCATCCGCGTGCCGGAATAGGTACCCGTGGCCATCCCCCCGCATTGCTAAAAAGTGGTGTAAAGCCAGCACTGGGCATAACTCTGCCTCAGAACAGCGGTCCAACTCGATCTTGAAACCCCTACCGCGCTGATCGGTTTTGGATCGGTGCAGCCGAATTCTAACTTTCGAGTCCGGGAAAGAGATGTCCCGCCTCTCCAGGGCAGTGCCAGAGGCATCCCGGCGAGAACTGGCCACCAGCTCGCTGACTCGCAGTGCCCCAAAAAAGGCAACCAAAGATGCTGCCTGAAACAGGGTGGCCTCATAGCCATCACTGCAGTAGGTAATCCACTGTGCCCCGAGCCCCCGCAGCACATCTGGGGTCAGGGGCATCCTGGTGTCCGCAACCCTGCCATGTTCCCGTGACCAGCCCTCAAGCATCTGCCAAATACGGAAATCGCTTGTTGCATCATCAAACCCAGCCGCCTTACTGGCATAGGCCAGTGCAGACAGCTTGCCCCTGATGGTGTGTGCTGCCAGGCCCTCCCTTCTCATTGCTACATAAAACTGCATCAAATGTGCCACTGGTATGGGCCAGATTTGCTGCAGGCCAACCCCCTCCCGGAAGGACAGGAACTGCTTACCCGCCCTCATGTAAGCTGTTCGTGTGGCCGGGGCGAGGTGTTGGCCTCAGCCCTCCAATCCTCCATACCTCCTCTGGCAGCCGCACTGGGAACTGGTCGGCTTCCAGAGCTAGCTGACGGAATCTCGTCATCTGTTTGCGAGAGAGAGCGTCCGCGACCCCATTACTGACCCCCGGAACGTGCCTGGCCTTAAACATGATGTTATGACGCAAGCACTGCAGTGTAAAAGCCCGCACCAGAGCCATGACCCTGGGTGACCTTGATGTCAGGGAGTTGATAACGTGTACGGTGGACATGTTGTCACACCAGAAGTGGACCGTTTGATTGGAAAGCTCCCTTGCCCAAACCCATACAGCTGCCACAATCGGGAAAAATTCCAGGAAGGTCAGGTCCTTGACCCATCCCGCCTGGAACCAGTCCTGCGGCCAGTCACCCATGCACCAATGTCCCCTAAAATATACACCGAACCCTGAGGAACCCGCAGCATCTGAAGCAACCTGCAGCTCAGCCTCCAGTAGGAGTTCCTCGCGCCAGAAGGAAACCCCGTTGTATGATCGCAAGAACTGCTGCCATACAAGAAGGTCCTCCCGCATCACCTTGGTTACCCTAGCTCTATGGTGTGGCGCCTGCCATTGACTCACATAGTCTCCTGACGAAGGCCCTCCCGGGTGCCACAACTCTACAGACAAAGTTGAGATGGCCTACCAACCGCTGCAATTCCAGCAATGTTACCTTTGACCGTGCCATCGCCGTGTCCACCAAACTCCGTAATGCCTCTAGTTTGTCCCTAGGCAACCTGCAGCACTGTCCCATTGTATCAATTTCTATTCCTAAGTAGGTCAAGGTGGATGTGGGGCCCTCTGTTTTTTCATGAGCAAGAGGAACGCCAAGTTCCCCCGCCATAGTGATGAAACTTGACATCAGGTACCCACACTGTCCCGTCCCCCTCCCACCTACCAACAAGAAATCATCCAGGTAGTGGGCTGTACTGCCGAGGCCGGTCCTGCACCGCAATGCCCAGTCCAAAAAGGAACTAAACCGTTCAAAGACGGCAGAAGACACCGAGCATCCCATGGGGAGTGCCCTATCCATGTAGAATTTACTCTCGAAGGCAAACCCCAAGAGCTCGAAATCATCCGGGTGAACAGGAAGGAGGCGGAAGGCCGACTTGATGTCACACTTCGCCAGCTCCGCCCCTTTGCCGCACCGACGCACTATGCGCATTGCCTGATCAAAGGACATGTACCTAACAGAACATAAATGGTCTGGTATCGCGTCGTTCACCGATTCCCCCCGTGGGTAGGATAAGTGGTGAATGAGGCGATACTCTCCAGGTGCTTTCTTAGGCACCACTCCCAATGGGGAAACCCTTAAATTTGTAACAGGAGGAGCAGAAAAGGGGCCAAGGACTCTACCTTCCCTACATTCTTTAGTGATCTTCTCTCGAACTATATGCTCCATTCCGACAACAGATTTTAAATTTGGAGCCATATATGACACCCTAGGCCCTTGGTAAGGTATTCTGAAGCCACACCGAAACCCCTCCAATAGGTAAACCCGGTCGCGGACATGAGGGTAATCCCGCAACCAGTTTTCCAAAACCAGTAACTTAATTGGGCTGGGCCCCTTTTTCAAGCGGGGGGTTGTGACCGCTCCCACCCCCTCCGTGTTTACCACCCCTACCACTCCCCTTACCCTTCGGCTTGGGGCAGTTGGCAAAGGCATGGGGCCCTGCGCACAGTGGACATTCATGTCTAAAAGAACATGCTTTGCGGCCACAGGTCCCATGGGAAGTGAACTCCCAGCAAAGCGGGCGTCGCTGAACCGCCTGCCCCGCCTGGGTGCGGGTACCTGGCTGCACTGCAGCTCTCCTTACCGAATGGCCGCTATGCGTCCTCTCTCCCCCCGATAGCTTGGCTGAGGACATTACCTGCAACCACAATTGAGGGTGAATCTGATCCCACCTCATAGCAGGATTCATGGCCGCACGCATACGAAATTCTTCGTCATACTGTGACCATGCTGGGCTCGGGAAATCAGTAAATGCTTTGTAAACGATGTCCATATACTGGAACATCGCAGAGGCCCTCCAAGGTTGGTGCCTCACTATTACTGCTGCATATATTAAAAATCCCGGGTACCAATTTGCCCAGGTTCTGTCCACCACCCTCCTTTTTAAACGTTCCTTTTCCCGGTCATCAAGGTCCTCCTTGTCCTTTTTCTCTAATTCCCGGTACAATAATGAGAACATGTCCACAAACTCTCCCCTAAGGATCTTCTCCTTAGTGGAAGTGGACAAGTGATCCCCTAGGGGGAGAGCTGTGTCCCCACTTGGTATAGCACCTGCGTGCACCGAATCATAAGAGGCAGCACCGGGAGAACCCCACCCTGGCCAATGTCCTTGGTGTGGAGGCGGAGCCACCAGCGTACCTTGTGGGCCACTAACCGGCGATGGCTGCTGGATGGATCCCAGAGCCCCTTGAGGGTAAGGGCCCCAAGGCCAGTATGACCCTGGTGTACCCCAGTTGCCAGCCTTACCTTCTTGACTAAATGGCCCCTTGAACACCCCAACCTGTTGATCATCCGAGCCAAGAGTGCGTGAGCCAGACTGTATTCCCTCCATGTCGTCCACCGGTGCAGGCCCCCTGCCGTCCTCCAAGAACGCCAAGCGTGCCAACACCTGCGCTTGAAAGGAAGAATTAGAATCCGTCCTAGGCCTCTTAGCATCCACCCCATCCCGCAGTACACCCCTGTTCCTTTCTAGGGCCTCCAGCCGACGGAGAATAGCCGCATTGACTGGGTCATCCTCCTCTTCGTCTGATGGTGGTGGAGCCGGACGTGCGGGGGTGCGTCTTGGAGCTGGCTGCTTTCCTTTAGGTTTGGGAGCAGGCTGCTTACACTTAGATTTGCCCTGCCCCTTTCTTGAAGCCATGGCACCTATGCAACGTAAATGGCAACAAACCGTTAACCAAAATAAATAAACAAACTAACAGTACCAGGCTTTCAGTGAATGAAAAAGAAGACCTGACAGAACTATGGCTTGCCACAGCCCACGCCGCGGCCGCAAATGGAAAAGTGTGGAACCAAACCCGGCCCTCCCAGATCAGAGCCCGCGCACCGAACCACTACACCAAACTGGCACTCCACTGGACTGGTGAATGAGTAAGAGGGAGTCAAGAAAGCACACACACCCCTCCCAGAGCAGGCTTGAGCTGGCTAGTGGGCCTGTGGGTAAGAGGGAGTCACGGTAGCACGAACCCCCCCCTCCAAGAACAGGCCTGAGCTGGCTAGTGGGCCGATGGGCTAGAGGGGCCCTGCAAGAAGGGAAGCCCAGTAATGTGCTGCTGCCCCCCCCCACAAGAAACCCCAATTAATGCAATCACCCCCCAACGGAGGACGGGCCCAGGCTCACGAGTGGGCCGCTGCCCCGAGGAAGAACCCCCCCCCAGCAATGGATGCCCCCGGAGGGCCGAGGCGAACCCGTGAAGAACTGTGGGCTAGCTCACACTAACTCAGCTTATAGGGAACACTGCTTACTGCCTCTTCTGATTTAACCAGAGATGCTGGGGATTGAACCTGGGACCTTCTGGATGCAAAGCAAGAGGCTCTTCCTCTACACCACAGCCCCTCTAATGAGCCGTCGCTAATGGGAAGGGGGGGGCGCTGCACCAAATAGGCCAACTCCGGCCTTCTCGGCTGATCAAAAAGGGGAAGTGAAGGGGAGCCCCCCAAACCCACCCCCCGCAAATGGGCCGCTGTTGCCAAACAGGCCCCCCGCGAACCCCAGACAGACCGCTGCCTCGCAGCCGCCACCAAAAGCGCCGCTGCTGAGGCCTGTTGCCGCCACTCCTTCGCAGGTGTGTAGAGCGCTGCCCTTTGCCGCCGCAGAGGCCTGCTGCCGTCGAAAACGCCGCCACTTAGCATGCGCCGCCGCCGCCTGCCGCCGCCACCCAGAGAACGCCGCCACTGAAGCCTGCCGGCGCCGAAAGCGCCACACTCAGCAAGCTGCCGCCGATGCCGAATCCAGCCGCTGTCCGAGCCGCCGAGGCCCAGCGCCACCGCTTCTTCGCCCCCGCCGAGGCTTGCCGCCGCTAAACAATGCTGCCGCCACAAGCATGCCGCCACAAGCAGGGTGCCGCTGAGCCGTGCACGCTGCCGCCGCCACTTCTTTGTCCCCGCCGCTCACTCGCGCCGCCGCAGAGCCGAACACGCTGCTGCCGAGCACGAGGAAGGAGCACGAGGAACAAGAGGAAGAGCGAGAGCGGGGCTCAGCCCTTTAAACAGGCTGGCCCCGCCTCGCTGACTCCAGGACACGTTGCGTCCTTCCTGTTGTTGCCCCGCCCTCCTGCGGGGCGGCAAAGCAGCACCCGGGCGCCATTGGCGTGGCCGGGCGCCCGGGAGCCCAGTTCCATAGAATACCATTTTTTTTTCTTAACGGCAAGAGGGTAATTTAATTTCTATCCCTACTATAGTTGCTTATTCCTGTGTTGGCTTTAGTAGGGAATGAAACATGGAAGAGGCAGAATTCTAGAAGGATACACATCTAGCCTTACTGTGGAAAGACAGAGATCATACAGCAGAACAGCAAATTCCATCCTGGCCACTTCCATTTGGACCTCTCATGTTTGCTTCATTGGAGTGCTAGGAATTAGTAGGGTATTACTCTGTTTAATGAAAGCTTGCTGCTGCCCCTTGACTGAGTCCACACAGTATGGCTTTGTGCCCTCGGGGGGAGGTCAAAGATGATGTCTCATAGGTAAGCACACACACACACAAACTTCTATGTGGCGAGGTGACATACCCGACGGAAGATGTGCGGGTTGTAAGTAACTTGACTTACTGTTGGGCTGACCACATGAAATGTCACCTCATCAGCACTATCTTTCCTAGGTGGCAGTGGCTGCATTACAGATGTTTAATGTATTCAGCCACACAACTCATGCTTATTTGTTTGGTCAAATGTCTGCCTCATTCTTGTCTAATATCTAAGTTCACTGACTTCAATGGCTTCAGAAGGGTGTAAACTGAGGATGGAGCTTACTTCCAGAGCCACACTGGGATGAAAGTGTTTGCAGTGATAAAAGTGTGGGGTGGCAAGTCAGGCAAGGGTTTATCTCTTGGAACAGACAAAGGATTGCAAGCAACCTATCTGAAGAAAAAACTATGCTGTCCCTTTAATAGAGGCCTAATGGGATGCTATTTACCAGATAATATTTAGCTCCATGCCATGTAAAGCTTCAGTTGCCCATTCCACGTATTAGGTAAAGGTAAAGGTTTCCCTTGCTCGAAAGCCAGTCGAATCTGACTCTAGGGCTGCAGTGCTCATCTCAGTTTCCAAGCCAAAGAGCCAGCGCTGTCCAAAAATGTTTCCATGGTCATGTGACCGGCATGACTAGACGCCGAGGTGCACGGAACACTGTTACCTTCCCACCGAAGCGGTACCTATTTATCTACTTGCAATTTCTTGCTTTTGAACTGCTAGGTTGGCAGGGGCTGGGGCCAGAGATGGGAGCTCATTCTGTCATGCAGCACTCAGGTCTCAACCTGCTGAACTACTGTTGGGTGTAACAAGTTTAAAACACTTCAGTATTTACCGCCTTAATGTTTGTATTAGTCAACAGGAAGTCACATGTTTATTTGTATACAATCTGGTTACACAATAGAAAGCCCAGGAACTTTGCAGGAACTTTAGCTGTCTGATTGGAAAACAATATATCAGGTATTTAACATATTATGGTTTCTCCCTCCTGCCTTTTTTGTCTTGCTTGGAGGAGACGCCATTTCAGTTTTATCTCTCTAGCCATAAGAATGTAGCAATCTAGTTCTGTTGTTATTTTGTATCCTGTTTACCTTTCCCATGTTAGGTTTATAGTAAACTTTTACCTTTTAAATACACATGGACTCAGTCCCTCAATCTTTACTCTGCTGATGCTTATCAATTTTACTCTGCTTAAATATATTTTTACCAAGAAACACCAACAACTACCGACCTTCCAGTCTGCAGTTCAGCGTCTTAACCACTTGAGCCACTGTCCCTTTAATAGAAGCCTAATGGGATGCTATTTACCAGGTGATATTTAGCTCCATGCCATGTAAAACTTCAGTTGCCCTTGCCCATTCCACACATTAGGCCTCTTTTAAAGGGACAGGCATTTTTATCCAGTGTGGAGAGTCAATGTAGTGTAGTGTTTAAGAGTGTCAGACTAGTATCTGAGAGACCTGGGTTTAAATCCCCACTTGGGGCCTGGGTGACCTTGGGCCAGTCCCACTCCATCAGGCTGACCTACTTCATAGGGTTGTTATGATGATAAAATGGAGAAGAGGAAAACAAAGCAGGCTATTTTGGGTCCCCATTGGGGGAAAGAGTGGGATATAAACTAACTAACTAAATAAACAAATCCAGGCCTGCTGACAACGCTACACAGACATATGAATGTCAAATCCCATTTATCCCTGAGAGATCACTCAATGGGTATCTGTACAGCTATCAGAAACAATAGCTGTTGCCATCCATAGAGGCTTTTGACAATATGGAGGCCCATTCATTAATTCCTATGAGAATCATTGCAAAGGCTAAAATGCTCAGAGGTTCCCCTCATATTAATCTTCTGGGGGAGTACTAATGTCATTTCTTAAGCCAGCTTGGGAGAGAAATAAAGAACCATTCAGCCTCAGCAGCTTCTGCCTTAATCAAATGTAGTAGTTATTGCAAGTACTGCTCAACTGTAATTGGTAAAAGAGCCTATCAACTGCTGATTGACAGAAATTTAAAAGGAGGGAAAATCACATCCCAGAGCACTGATGAATGACAGAGGAGATGAGTATTCCCTCATTTGTTACAGGAGCACTCAAGAGTATTTCACAGTCAGAGTTAATGTCAGGAACAGAACATCAATTGAATTAGCCTACTTAACTGGATAACAAGAGAGGAGTGCATTTAAACAAAACAAAAGAAATTACTCTTCACACTATTGCCTAAGAGAAAGGACATACAGATGAAGAGCAATCATCCTATTAGCACCATTATCTCTGTGAATCTACAGTGCACTGCTAGTTGAAATGGAATGTCTTCTCCTTCCTCAAGATATAACACTTTCTCCCCACTTCAAGGTGCTGGATGTAAAAAGGACAGATATGCCAATGTAGTAACAATTTTTCTGCCAGCAATCAATTTAGAATAAGAGCTCAAGCCTCTGTAAGGAAACCTCTTAGGATCCCAAAAATCTGTCTCATGGGAGGGGGGAGTCTTTGGTTACTTAGTGGTGAGGGAAAGTCACTCTGAACATCCTTAAAGGCATGCTCATAAGGGTTTTTTGTTGTTGTTGTGCCAGTACAGTGTGGCATACTGGCACCTCTTTTTACCATGGGTTGGACTGTCTTTTTTGTGCTGGGGCCAGGTTGGGCCATTTGCTCAGAAGCTATGTCTTGACCTGCCTGCTGCAGCCTGGGCTGGTTGCTTAGAGTCAGCAGCTGCAGTTTTGCATGCTCCCTCCTTTCCTGGGCCCTTGTTTCACCCCAGAGTCATGCCCACTGATGATGTCAGTCAGTACAATAGAATTTCTTGGCTGCCCTGCTGCCTTCTCTGCTGGCCCACCTTCTGGAAGCCTAGGAAAGGAGGGGGCATGCCACGTTGCAGCTGTTAACACTGAATAATCAGCCCAGGCCCTAACTGGCAACTGGGGTTGCCAACTCCAGACTGGAAAATACCTGGAGATTTGAGGAGTGGAGACTAAGGAGTGTGGGGTTTCGGGAGGGGAGGCATAAATGCCATAGAATCCACCTTCCGAAGCAGCCATTTTCTCCAGGTGAACCAGATCTCTGTCACCTGGTGTCATGTGGCAGGTTAGGCAGGCAAGCTAGATCCACCCAGAATGACACAATGGAGACCTTGTGAGGTCAGTACAGAAGAAGAAGCAGTCACAAGAGAGGAGGAGTAATAAGGGCTGCTACTTACTCCCCTCTCTGTTTGTGAGGCTTGGTGGGCCCTGGCGACAGAGCTGAAAACAAACAGCAGAGGGCAAGTCTCTGGCCATCCTTGAGTATGGGTGGCAATCTGAGTTTTCTACTGTGCTTTCATTTGTTTTTTTAACTTGGAAAACCAACAACACCCAGTTATGAAGAATGAAACAAATTACAGGCTTTTCTTCACCTTCTGCAAAGGATAAAACTAGAACAAGTGAGGAAATGACCAAAGCAATGGAATTAATGGCACCTGTGACAGTTACTGCTCCCAATCCATCCAGCGCCCATGAGTAGTCTGACATCGACTGGCCTAGGTGCTAGATGGTTGGTCAGAAAAATGACTTTTTCCGGACATATGATTAGATGGATTTTAGAAATAAGAACCTTAGCTGTACAGCCTGCCATAAAATTGGAACTTCTAGAGTAGAAGTGAAGGCAGGAATGCAAGTTTCTAAAGAATGGGCCAACAGTGAAATAACTTAGTTTGGCAGAAGATGACAGCAACCATTTATGTCTGTGCCGGGGGGAAAAATGATCACAAAGCAAGTGCAGGACATAATGCTGCATTAAAATTGTTCTCTGAAGCTGAGAAAGAGACCATGGAAAACATATGTTTGAAGGCATTCTCTTGTGAAAATGTGATTACAAGAATTTTTCACACAGCATATGAGGTAGCAAAAGAAAACCAATCATTTCACAATTTTTAATCTGAAAAGAGATCTACAAAGAACTAAATGGAATTGACATGGGCCGTGCTCTTCACTCAGCGAATGCATGTATCAGCATTGTAAATCACATTAGTGATGTAATAAAAAATAATTAATGAAGTTACCAGATTGAACAGTAAAATTTCATTGATAAGTGATGAGTCAACTTCTTTGAGTAAAAAGTCTGCCTTAATTGTCTGCATTCTAATCTGTATCCCAGGCAAGTAAGTGAACATATTACTGAATTTATTTTTGGACTTAATTGAACTTGAAAATGTTATTGCAAAAGGGATTTTTAAATCCTTTACTCGGTTGTCTCCAGTCTTATGGAATGAATCATGACTGCTTGAAAAGGTACTTACTTTATGTGGCATGTAATGGCACAGCCATGAAATTGGGGAGTAAAAATGAATTTAAGAAACTAACAAAAGATAAATTTCCTTCTGTAATTGTGTGGGTCTAGCTAACCACAGATTAGAAATATCAGTTGATGATGCTGTAAAATCAGTCTCTGGTATGGAGAAATGCCTTGTCTCCTGGGAGGTTGGCAACAAACAGGGCTCCACTGTGTATTTTAACCATTTCCCCCCTGTTCTCTGGGCAGAGAATGGCTGGGAAGGTGGAAGTCTATCAATGGCTTTACAGGCTCATCTGTTAAGAAATGCTAATATGTCTGAGACAATGGGATGGGCTGGTTCACCCCCCCCTCCAAGCTGAGAATAGAGGCAGAGACGTTAATTGCTAGACAGGTTACAGGAAGGGACTTCCTGGAGATAACAGGAAAGTATACCTTGACCTGGGCTGACTGGAGTCAAAGGGGAGGGGGAACAGAGATAATAAAACATCCTTGCAACAGGAAATTGCTCCCTTCCTTTGGGATTAGGGCTGCCAAGTCCAACTTGGGAAATATCTGGGGACTTTGGGGGTGGAGCCAGGAGACTTTGGGGGTGGAGCCAGGAGAAAGGAAGTGACATCATTTTGTGATGTCAGATCCTGTGATGTTGCTTCCACATGCTGACACATGAACTCATGAAGTTTCCTAATACTGAATCAGGCCATTGGTCCATCAAGGTCAGTATTGACTACTCAGACTGGTAGTGGCTCTCCAGGGTCTCAGGCTGAGATCTTTAATGTCACCTATTACCTGATCCTTTTTTAGCTGAAGAGGCTGATACCTCCTGCATGTCAAGCAGATGCTCTATCACTGAGCAACGGCCCTACTGAATCCTTCCTCATCTCGGCAGAATATGAAGCCCTAAGTGCTACACAAGTGCTAAATATGATTTTCATATCATAAGAACAGGAGAGAAGCCACAGTGGATCGGCCCATCCAGTACAGCCCATCCAGTACAACACTCTGTGTCACAACAGTGGCCAAAAATACCAGGTGCCCTCAGGAGTTCCAGCAGTGGGGCCAGAACTCCAGAAGCCCTCCCACTGTTGCCCCCCAAGCACCAAGAATGCAGAGCATCACTGCCCCAGACAAAGTGTTCCATTTAGAGCTTGTGGCTAATAATAGCCACTGATAGACCTCTGCTGGATGGGGACAGAGAGAGACAGACAGACAGACAGACAGCTTTTTCACTTACTCTTGCCCAATTCCCAGGCTTTATTTCTGGCCCTTGTTTCACCCAGCTGTTGTCCATGTAAGTCCCATAACTTCTCCCCCCCCCCCCCCAGCATAGGCTTTTTGGTGGCTAAAGAGGACCTTTGTCCTCCCCTTTTCGCCAGCAGAAAAGCTAGTTGGATCCATCCCTAACTTAAAATACCGGTTACTTGATGTACAAATGCTTTTAAAAATGCAGATTTTTACTGCCGGAGGGGGGGGGGGGTGGACATGGTTGAAAGAAACAGAAAATTGGCATAAAAATGAGGAATCCCAACTTTTATTTGCAGAAGGGAAATGAGGATTGGGGGGACCCAAACAGCCACGACAAGACATTTTAAACAATCCCACTCCCAGACCTTCTACAGGCAACCTCTCCTTGTGATGTTTACCTCTTTGGAAGTGACAGTTTATTCCTTTGACAAAACCACAGTGGACAGACAGACAGAAAAAAGAAAGAGGGGGAGGGGGAGAGACAGAGAAGGAAAAGAGCTCGCAGACCCCAGCACCTTACGCAGCTTACTCCAGCAGCAACCTTGCACGGAAGCCCTTCAGAAGAAAGAGTTTAGTCCCTCCTTAATCTCTGGGCGGGGCTGTCTTGCTCGATCAGCTCTTAAAGGGGAAATTTCCCTTTTAAGAAGTTCAAGAGGCCAGCAGGGCAGGCTCCGAGGTTCCCCTGCTGGCAGCCATTTTGTCCCCCCGGTGGCCAATTTTGGAAAAGCGGGGGAAAGCTTTAAAAATCGGTGTTTCCCCCGCTCAACCAGGGGACTTGGCAGCCCTATTTGGGATGCTGCTTTCCTCAGAGGACACACAGAGAATCTCCTCTTTGCATGCAGCCACTGACCATGTGGCTGGCCTGAAGGATGCTTTGAGGTAATGCCAACTTTATAGAGACGTGTAATTTGCTAAGCTAAAGAGCCTATCCTAGATTTTACCATCAGCAAGGCATGTATAGAGAGGAGACAATGTGCATTTTTCTTCCAATTTCTTTTGTTTTCCTTACTCAAATACTCCCAGGCCCATATTACAACACTACCATCAAAGCCATTGAAAAGCTTCACTTTTTGAGGAGTTTCACTTCACTGCAAAGATTGTAAAATAGATTCTCTAATCCAGCCAGAAGCTTTTTACAGTGTTCTGAAAAAAATGAATCAAAAATAATTTGCTTGATAGTGAAGATAGCAATATAGTCCAGGGCATATCCATCCCTGAAAAAAATATTGGCCAGAAAACACTAATGCTCATTCAACATGTGACAAGATGGAAGTCAGAAAAACATCAATAGGACTTCAGCTAAATGAAGGAGACACAATTTGCAGATTCTGTCAGTATCTGATTGAAAAGACAGTTTCAGAAAAACTGCAGCATTTGAAACACACACTGAGCTTTGTCCCCATATCTGTGGTTCAGCATCAGGGAATGATAAGGGAGATTTTCCTGCAAATTTAGAGGGAGCCCCCAGGTTTGCAGAAAAAACTTTTAAAAATCCATAAGGGGAGGTGATCCCCCACAGAAGAACCTCTCTGCACACGCAGAATTACTGCCATTGCTAGCTCTACAGTCGTTACATCTTCTCACCAGCTTCTGTCGCAGTGGAACTGCGGGGAATGAGGAGCCACCCTCTGCTATGCTGCCAGATGAGGAGCTGCCCCTTGCTGTGGGACCTACCTCCTGCCATCCACCACAGTACCCACTGCATCCCCCCTGCTGGTACAAGGGTAGGAGTAGGTATGAGTAGGTATGAGGGATGGAGAAAGAGACTAAATGAAGGGGTGGAGGAGAGGGGAAGAAGCAATGGGGGGTTCGGGTAGCCACTCCTGGGAGTTCCTTGTGGGTCGCCAGTTGTATTTTACTAGTTTTGAATGCCTTTGATTTTCTAGTGGGTAGATTCATCATACTATGAGGGATTCATATTATGTATTTTACCACCCTCCAAGGCCTCCAGTAGTTTTCTTTTAAAATTGTTTATACAAACTATTTCTATCACATTGTTTATGAGCTGATTCCAAACACTTAATGTCTTGAAGTGAAGGGTTTCTGGCAGTTACAGATCGTATTTTCTGCATAGCAACTTCCTTGATTAACAAGCACCCTAATGACTGCTTTCGTTGCCTTGCAGTCTCTTTCAGCAGCCCACAAAACAATCCTTTATCTTCTTAGAGTTGTTGGCTGCTATAGATTGCTTTTCAAAGGAGTTGACTCACCATGTGTTAGAAGTTTGTTCTCTCTGTTGCAGTCTAATCACAGCTATTACTGGGGTATGATCTGATGCTGTTATTGTGCCAGTTTGAGCTGACTGCTCAAAATTAAGCCAGGATATAATCAGTGGAAGAATACATATTGTGTCACCTGCCATTATAAGAATAATTCCTAGTTGCAGCATCTTCAGATATTAAATAAACTGAAGTAATGAAAGGCTGGATTTTCTAGACTGTGGAACTTCCAAATTTGGTGTAACAAATCTGGGATTTTTTAGGAGGTGAAAATAAACAAGGATACACATGATTTATGGTTTGTTCACTATTAATGTAAAATCTGTTGGGGAAAAATGCATATTTAACAATCAGCAAGCAGAAGAAAAACACTAATTCATTCATTTGATCACACATTCATGCTCTGGGAGGCAACCCCCCAGTATGGAGACTATTTTTGCTAGGAAACCATGTTTCTGAGCCACAGTTATGTGGGGTTGCATCTACACAGGGTTGTTAAGACACACACACAATGGCAACAGCAGCAAGTGGGGTGGGAATGTGCAGGGGTCATTTGTAGAAAAAGAGGTGCAGGAGCTCATTAGTGTAACTCATTAGCATAACTTATTTGCATATGCTATACCACCTGACATCACTAGAAGTATGTCAGAAGGCAAGAAAGAAAGAACAGAGAGAGAAAGAGATGTCAGAGAGGGGACAGCTATGAATCCAAGCCTCAGAAATACCACTATTCTGGGAGGATAGCTTCAATGGTGGCTGAAGCCTTCAGAAGGCTGGTTGGAGGAACAAGGACCTTTCCAGGAGACGGGGTCATTTTGCTGCAGCCATGACACAAGCAGGCATCCCCCCCGGGGGGGGGCTGGCACCAACTCCCAGAGCTGAGCTTCCCCGAGTTCCTGCTCGAAATGACCCCTGGGAATGTGCAAGGACTGAGTCCATGCACATACCTGTTCTCACATACCTGCTATCACCTGGTCCCCCAACATTCATCCATTATACCGTCACAAAATTGTAGCACACTGGCAATTGTGCTGGGCTTTCCATGCTCCAAAACTTCCCCATCTCCCTCATTTTCCCTTTCTCAGCCTACCTGCATTACAAGGGCTTAGAAAAACAGTGTTGCACTTACCTGTAACTGTTGTTCATCAAGATGTCTTCTGTGCAGGCACACGTTGGGGGGAATCTGCGCTTGCACAGGCTGGCCACCAGAGGCTCTCTTCCAGCTAACAGTAGTATTTTAACACTCAGAGGGGAGCCCCACCTTGCAAAGCATCTTGGAGGCCATCTTCCTACCCAAATGACGTGCTCTGCAGGGGCAGCTCCCCATTTCTCCAGAGCCGCTGTGAATCCCAAGGCAATGTACACCTCAGGAGCTTACAGTGGGGCAGGAGGGAGGGAATGTGCATCTGCACAGAAGACACCTTGATGGACAACAGTTACAGGTAAGTGTGACACTGTTTTCATCTTCAGTCTTCTGTGCAGTGCCACATTGGGAGATTGTAGCACTTCTTACCATGGCGGTGGGGTGAGCTTTACTGGACCAGTGAGTGCAGAACAGCTCTGCCAACTATTGCATCTCTTCTCGTGTTGACATCCACCAAATAATGCTTGATGAAGGTATCAGATGAGAACCATGTAGCCACTCTACAGATGTACTCCAAAGGAGTATCCCTCCAAAACGCAACTGATGTTGCCTGAACTTGTGTGGAGTACACCCGAATTTCCAGAATTTCAGTATGATTTGTAAGCTACCTTGAGTCACAGGGGAAAGTGGGATATAAATATTTGAATAAGTACTTTGGGCAGGTTGATAACATTTAAGCAACTTCCTCTTTGTTAGCTTACGCAGGGTTCTGACACCTCTGTTATACATGACCTATAATGCTGGTTGTCATATTTCTCTAAAAAACAACAACAAAGTAGACTGCAAGAGAGTCCCTCCCTCCCCAAGTGCTGGTATGTTTTCTAAGGCTCAGCACAAGGTGAGGATCCAAGGCCAGGTCTACCAATATAGTGGAAAGGGTGGATGAAATTTGACTTGATTCTGTTTTCTCTTATAATTATTAAATTATTCTCATAATGTTTAAATTATTCTTAAAATATAGTTTAAATATAATTTATTCTGAGATTTTAAAAGGTTATGGAAGTAATCTAAAAAAATTATTTTCACAATACTCAATTGTAGACTCACTACTTTAATGCTACCAGCTTTTTTTGCTCATGAGGTAGAATTTCTGCTCACAACAATGTGAAATTTAGAGGGAACATAAGAACATAACAGAACATAAGAGAAGCCAAAGTTAAATCAGGCCAATGGCACATGGCTGTGCCCCAGCCAATTTAGAAAAAATGCACCAATTTTTTCATCTAGGAATGTCTAGTGCAGGGCTGCCCAGCACTGAGTAGAACATTGGCTACCTGTTCAGAGAACTGGAACTGCGATTGTTCAGCATCCCAGCTGTTAACTTCAGCTTGCCCAGTAAGAAAAAGGGAGGGGAAAACAAACTTGACCCAAAAGCTGGAATCAAGAACCACAAGGGTAAGAAGGAAGCCTGATGAAGGGCCAGTATTAAAAACCTAGTGTATACTTATTTCATACAAAAATACATGTATTTATTAGAAAGACAGTTAAAACATATAAGGGCCCAAAGCTTTCATTGATATACCTTTTTACTTCCTGTCTTTTTATGTTCTTCCTTTTTAAAAAAAACAAAATGTTTTTTATTTTCAAAACAAACAAAACATATAAAACAGAACAAACACACAAACAAACATAAAATTGGGATATAATTCATCAAAGCAATTCTACTTTCTATTATAGTACCTCATACATTATCTAAGTCTATATCTTTTTTCTGCCTTATAGTTATCCTAAAAAATTTGCAAATAAGTGGATATATCATTTTTGATATTGTATTTTCTAGTAATATGGGTTTTGTCTAAGCAGTTTATTAAGTTCTTTGGTTTGTTTTATAGAGTTTTTTATTTTATTCTGGAAACAATTACGTTGGGATCTCATTCCATCAGAAGTATCAGGGGATGAATTCTTCCCTACTTTTAGTAAATCTCAACTTCTTAATTTTCTGGTTTCTCCTCTTAAGTTTTAAAGTCTTAATTTGGTGTCTTTTCCCTTTGTAAGTGTAGAATTCATCTTCCAGAAGCAACCATCTGTACTCAGTTTTGAAAATGGCTTGTAATTCCATATATTGATTTCTTTGTTCTCTCTGAGATGGTAAAGGCATGTTTATTTTAGGAGTCTCATCAATGATGATTTCTTTGTAAAGTCTCCGTTGCACTTTAGAAGAAGTCTTATTTCTCTTTGTAGATGTAGATTCTTTTCTGTGAATCCTGTCGGTTTGATTGTAGATTTCCTTTATAGTTTCTGTGCAGTTGTGTCTTTCTTTCTCCTCGTCCACGGTTGTCTGGCCTGTCTCCTTCCTAGTTATATCCTATTGCTTCACTAGTTGCATTCCAGTTTGTACTGGGTGAAAAAATTCCTCCACTGCCATTTTTACAGCCATCATACTCGCAAAGTACTTCAAGAAAATCTGCATGAGTTCAGAGTCTGGAAGTAAAGCCTCTGAGACCTTCTGCAGTCTATCAGAGTCACTTGTTTTTTAAAAGATGTATTAAAACAAGAGACTTGCTAAAATATTTTCCAAGCCAAGTTTTTTCAAGGACACCCTTTCTAGAAAAGCTATATCAGCAACTATAGCAACTGTTATAGACAAGACAGTGCTAGCATAAAACAGAGATGTTATCAGTTATTTACAAAATAAAGAGTGCAGTCAGAACAAAATGGAGTTTCAGTAAGAATAAACATACACTGTTATGGGAATTTTAAAAGGTTTGGAGCAAGATCCAATTTGCTTTTTAACCTTTATAGTCCATTTCCTAAATTATAAGTAATCTTAGATCATGTTTCAACAAAGTTAGTTGTTCTCTTAGGAGTTTTCCAAGTAAGAGTACAAAAGAAGAAAGCTTTAGATCCTTCTGTTAGCCACAGTAAAAGAAAGAGGAGGGGCAGTGGAAAGTTCCTCACCCCTCCCTTCCAGTCTTTTTAAACTTTACAGGGGCTGACGATGAATAACAAAGTTTCTGATATTGTTGCTTAATACTTTACTCACTCCACAATACTTCATCAATGTTATAGATGAGGTCCAGTGTTCTGAGTCCCTCTTAGTTGGGTAGCGACAGCTAAACACTCATGGCTGCCATGAGTGGTCTTCTTCGCTTCTTGCTTGGGATATTCTGAGGCTTCCACCTGCCTGCCGCTGCAAGTGAGGAGCTCGGATCAAGTCCCCTGCACTCCAGGGAGTGCAGCGGAGTTTGGGAGTCCCCAAAACTCCTCTAAAGAATGCGAGAAGCCAGCAGAGCCTAGGAGCGAGTCCTGTCTCTGCCTGTCTCGCTGCACTGCAACCCAGAACTATCTTTTTATGTTCTTCCTCAAGAAGTTTTATATTATTAGCTAGGGACCTCAACTTTTGTTCCCTATCTCTTTTAAGGTGGGCCGCTAATGAGATTGATTTGCCTCTAAGTACTGCTTTAAGTATCTCCCATTTCAATGGAAAAGATACAGCACATGCAGCATTGTCTGCCAAAAAAATTCGAATTGTTGTGGACAGCTCCTCCTTATATGATTCATGTAAGAAAATAGACTTATTGAAAGTCCAGTTGTACTCACGTTGTTTTTTCTACAGACCTGCTGGAGTACAATTCACTGGGGCATAGAGATCCCTATATCAGATTATTTACCAGAGATTGAGATGTAAGGATGTAATCTATCCTGGTGTGAGTGTTAAACCAGGCAGAGAAATAGGTATAATCCCTGTCATGGTGTGAAAGTCGCCACACATCACAGAGACCATACTCAGTCAGTAAACTGTGCAGTTTAGTTTTGGAGCAATTAATTTATTATGTAATTCTTCTGAAGAGGGAGGTCAGGAGGATAGATTTATGATGAGGCTTTCCTCCTGCCATGTCTGAATGGGCGTGTCTGGGGAAAAGGCTCATAAAATTGGTTCCTAGCTCTGTGTCCAAATTGAAACCTGTCACTACTACCCTCCAGAAGTGGAGGCAGAATCTTCCCCATCAGTGGTGTCTAGTTCAGAATATCTATTGGCAGATGAACCATCTATTGTAATTAAACAAGCTGACAAGGGTGGAGCCATAGCTATTCAAAACATACAGGATTACCATTTGTAAGCTGAATGCCAATTGAGTGACACAGCTTACTACAGTCCACTCCCATACAAACCAACGGAAACAGTCTTTAGGTTAATTAAGATTTCAGTGGGTGAGGCTCAGGAATTAGGACATATCTCAGATAATGAGCACAGGTTTTTGTTGAAGGCTCATGCACGAGTACCTATTTTTTACATGTTACCAAATGTTCACAAACCTGGGTTCCCTCCCCCTGGCCATCCAATAGTGTCAGCATCAGGATCTATACTGGAGCTGGTGGCACAATTTGTGGATTATTATTGAAAGCCCTTTGTTCCAAATATATGTAGTTATATTAAAGACACATCAGATTTCATTTCTAAGATTGAGGAACTGGTCATCCCTGAAAATGCTTTATTGGTGACCTTGGATGTGGGATCTTTATATGCCAATATCCCATATGAAGAAGCTAGAATGTGACGGAATGCACACCACCCACTTTTTTTTGGTTACAGTTAGTAGATCTCATTATGGGAAAAAGTTTTTTTCAGATTCCGAACACCATTCTATCTACAGGTTAGAGGGATGGCAATGGGGAGCCCCTTTGCCCCCAGTATTGCTTGTTTGTTTATGGCATGGTTTGAAGAGCATTACATTTATAATGCTGATACCAATCCTTTTTTAAGTGACATTTTGATTTTTATTATTTATTGATAATCTCTTTTTGGTATTTAACAACAATGTGAGATTGGTAGATTTTTGTGTCTGGATTAATAATTTACAGTCAATTCAGATCCTGATATTGTGACTTTTTTAGATACCAGAGTATATAGAACTCCTGACAACTATTAGCCTTCCCCTCCAGTACATGCAGAGTCATCCTCTCCTTCACCTTTGTCCACCTCAGAAAAGCCCATTAAGCTATTGTTTTTCTGGCAAACATATCACCCCTGCCTTAGGGTACATTTTGTCCTATATAAATGTCGTCCAGCTGCCCCAGCAGTATGTGTGTGTTGTGTGACCACATAACCCCCACTTTGTGGGTTTCCTTTTCTCTTCTTAGAACAAAACACTAGCCATTTTGCTCTTCAACTTGCTGCTTCCATGAACATCTTCAAGACTGGTAAATATTACCCTTCCCTAAAAAGTTTTCCCATTTTCACCCTTCCTTTCTCAGTTAGCTCTTGTGTGTGTGTTTATTGTGTGCATTTCTGTTTTATTCTTTCCTTTTAATAAGGAAAGTTTCCAGTTGAACATCTGCCTGGTTTATTTGAGAGTTCTCTTAAAGAGAAAAATCCTGGTATACATAGGTGAAGAATCCCAGCTATCCCCCTGTCTCCTTTAAGCTAATTCCCCCAATGAATAAGGAGACCTTCTCTTAGGTAAGGAGAAAGGAGAAAATAATATAATGAGCAAAATATAGTCCTACGGTGCTAACTCAGCATAGTGCCTGATTATAAAGTAATTCTGTTACCAGTTCCAAGAAAAATAAAACATACAAAGTGCCCAGTTTATATCAGCTCAGAGTGCTTTGCTCCCAGTGCTTGCTGGATAGTCAGTCATCTGGAGATAATACGGTGTGGTTTTATCTACAGTTTTGAGGGCTGCTGTGGTGACAGCTGGCAGTTTCTGCCACAAAAGTTGTGCAGCTAGTCTGTTCCCTATCTGCACTGGGAAATAACATGCACAAGTCACAGATGACATAGCAAGCATGCTTGAGTCCATAGCAACCTTGGTAATACCCACCAATCAGACAATGGCAGCCAATGACACCCTTGTGAGTGGCACACTCAGGCACAGCCAATCACTGCCCACCAATCCAGCCACTGCCCCTCATTGCCGCTTCCCCAATGGATAGCCAGCAGACAGGGAGGAAAGACCCAGTAAGAGCGCAACTCCACTTGTGGCCCAAGTGTGCCCCCACCCATCCTGTAGGGAAAGGGTACCCATACAGCAGACAGGTTGCACAACCCCTTCCTTGGAAAGGGTCCACACACAGCCATACCTGCTCTAAGCTATACATACCCTTCCCCTGAAAAAGTAAAGATAGAAAGACAAGCAAATACACAACCCCCCTTTGCCCCCACATCCAAGACCAGCGCCCTAACCACAGGGCAAAGAGGGCAGGATAAAAAGAAGCTTAGGCACACCACTGCAGCCCTGACATCACCACCAGCCACAAGGGACTAGGCAAAGTCCAGGGCAGAGGCAGGTATAGCTTATTGGAAGGCACTGGGACCACATGGACAAGGGTCCTCCTGGTTCAATTGGGCTGGGGCAGTCAAAAGTCTTCCCACTGCAAACTACAAATGGGGAGACAAGATGGCCCAGTCAATGGGCAGCCTTGGAAATCCATCATTTTCACAGAACGCTGCAACAGCAACCTTGCATCTACTCTGTGTCTAGCTGCTGCTGCTATTATTATTGTTGTTTTTGCTGTTGTTATTATTATTATTATTACTGAAGCAGGGACTGATCAGAGACCCAGGCCCAGCTGTGACCATAAGGCCTGCAGTCCTAATCAAGAGGCCTGCTATTTAGCTGTGATGAACTTTGGCTTAGATAAAATGGAACCTTGCTTAATGTGAGTAATAATCTGCTGACAGTTAAAATGCAGAAGTCACTAGCTTGCAAAACAAAAGATGGAAAGTCCCTCTATGTACCTGGAAAACGCAAAAAGCAGAGGTCGGGATGGGGTGGGGGCTAAGGCAAAAAGCAGGAGGATGGAAAAAGTTTTTTGAAATATAACTGTAATATTGAATGACATGTTGTTTGCTACTGTGACACGCCCCGACTGTATAAAGGCTGGCTGATGTAAGGAAACAGGGTCCAGCCCTTATTGAGCACCCTGTGCTGCTGGAGCAATAAAGCTTTATCTTTTTCACTTTTTCATCCGTTGTCTAGTGTGGCTCATTCTGATAGTCAGGGCTGCTCACTCGGAGGGCCCCGGCTTGAGGGTCTTTCCTGCTACATTTTCCTGGTGCATTGGCCGGGAAGGGTAGACCTAGTCCTCATTTAGCCAGGAGGCCTTATGCCTCCCTTGAGCCACGGTCTTGCCTCCAGCTCCGGCGAGGTGCAACGACTAGACAACAGGCTCCACTTCCGATTTCAGGAGGTTGTCTTTCCTCGTTTCCCATGGAGTCGGGGACGACCCGCTCACTCTTGGACCCACTGGGTGAAAACGTGCCTGGGAAGCCTCTGGAGGCTGGTGAGTATCAGTTCTGTTCTGCCCTCCAATAAGGAGGAAGAGGGGCCTGATCACCCCCTGGGTCTGTAGTTGGTATCTGGTTCTGGGCTTGTGTCAACCAACACTCTGATCATCTGGGAGGGTGTTGTTTATGTGGAAAGATGTGTGAACAGATCCAACCATGTGTTGGGAGTATGAGTGTGCACCCCTGATGGGCACATTTTCCAGTCGGGCGACCGCACACGACCACTTAAGGGGGGAAGCGATTGTGGTTAGGGATACCCCCTCTGAGTCGAGGCTCTGGACCCCTTATCGGACCTCACCCCTACCCTACTGTTCCTATTTGTCTGTCTTGGTCCCCTGGGTGGCCACCATGGGTGGGTCAGAGTCTAAAGTTCTGCAAACCCTGCTGGCATACATGTTGAGGAATTTCCAGAGCATTTTTGGCACTGCAGATTATGGTTATACGGTAACCCCTATATGCTTGCAGATCCTATGCACCATAGATTAGGTAGAGTTCGGGGTGGGATGGCCGGAGACAGGGACTTTTGACCTAGAGATCCTCCACCTAGTTTATAGCCAGTTACTATGCCCCCTGCAGATCACCCAGACCAGTTCCCATACCTAGACCTCTGGTATGACTATGCTAGGAAGACCCCCCCCCCAAGCTGAAGAGGTTCTTTAAGACCCAGCAAGCCCAAAAGGTGACCCCTGTCTTGCTCTGCCTCGCTACGGCCCAGAAGCAGACTCCCTGCAAGGTCACTGACAAGTCTCCTCTGCCCGCAGGCCCAACACCGCCCCCAGTGTTCCAGTCAGCTCCAGAGGATGACCCAATTGACTGGCCACCACCCTATGTGCTGCCGCCACCCAGACAGCTGCCATTGGCACAACAGGTGCACCCGCAAATTGCTCTACCTGCCGCCCAGGGCCAGTTGCTGCCTGCACAGCCATCAGTTGCCACTCCCCCACCACCCACTGTGTCATCAGCTCCCACACCATCCTCAGCTGCCCCCACCCTTGACCCAGCAGTAAGAGTGTCTCAGGTGATGACTGCTGCCAGGAAAAGCCCTGATGAGATGCAGGGTATACTAGGGATGTCCCCGACTTCCTGTATGACTCTTTTGGATGAGTCGGTGGTTCAAGATGCCTTCACCCCCGTCTCCGCGGCAGTCCGGGCTGCTCTAGATTTCTCTGGGGTTTCCTTGTCATCTGATAAGGAACCCACCGCTTCATCACGAAGGAACATGCCGCCTTCACCAGATGCCAGTCGGAGCGCTCGGGGACTTGACTTTTGTTTATGTCCCCCTTACCTCCACTGATGTCTGTAACTGGAAGACCCAGACCACCCCATACTCAAAGGACCCGGTCCCTATGACTGAGTTGGTTTCTAGCATAATGACCACCCACCACCCAACCTGGCAGGACTGCAACTACCTAATGGGGGCCCTCCTTACCGCAGAAGAAAGGAGGCAAGTGATGGTAGCAGCCCACTGGTGGGTCGAAGGCTGGTTGCCAGATGGGCATGATGTCCAGCAGTGGGTGGCCGAGAGATTTCCGCCGGCTGACCCAGATCGGAACCCCAATGACCCTGTCATGTCTGAGAGGCTGGTTGAATATAGACAAGCAATGGTTCAGGGCATGCGAGAGGCGGGGAAGAAGCCAACAAACATGGCTAAGCTGAAAGAGATTCTTCAGGGCCCCGAAAAAACCCTATATGCCTTCCATGAGAGACTCTGTTCCACTTATTGGCTATATACCCCTTTTGACCCTAAAGCTGAGGAGAACCTTACTATGGTGAACGCTTCGTTTGTCAGCCAGGCCACCATTGACATCAGGTGTAAGATCCAAAAGATGGAAGGGTTTGCAGGAATGAACACGGCCCAACTGATGGAAATTGCTCAGAAGGTTTTCGTAAACTGGGATAAGGAGGTCAAGAAAGAGGAAGAAGCAAAGATGAAAAAGAAAGTAGCCCTGTTAGCTGCCACGTTGGGCGATCGTAGGTCCGGGCCAGAGCAGAGGTCTGAGGAAGGACCTAGGAGAGGGAGAGGCCCAGACGGGGGTCGCCGCCAGCCCTTGGGGCAAAATCAGTGTGCCTACTGTAAGGAGGACGGCCACTGGAAAAACGAGTGCCTGAACCAGGGTAAGAGAACTGAGGGAGAAGGTCGGGGACCGAGTCGAGGGTGAGGAAGAGGCAGAGGTGGCTCCAGAGGCCAAGTAAGGGATGGAAGGTATGAGACGGACAGAGGTGAAGAGGGAATGATCGGCCTGGCTGCAACAGACTATGATGAAGATTCGGACAGACTGGGCACCTTTCGATGCGGTCCCAAGGAGCCCATGGTCAGAATGAAAGTTGGAAGTCAGACTCTGGACTTCATGGTCAACACTGGGGCCGAAGTTTCTACAGTAACCAGCCAAATAGCTCCCCTTTCTGGACATACCCGAAAAATAACTGGCATTTCTGGGAAGCGGAACCTCCATCCCTATCTGCAGTCCCACCAGTGCAGCCTGGGGAGGCACCTGAGAGAACACTTCTTCTTGCTTGTCCCGCACTGCCCCATGAATCTGTTGGGATGAGATTTGCTATTCAAGCTGCGAGCTGAGCTGTCCTTTGATCAGCCGGATCACCAGATGCGTCTGAGCCTGTCCTTGTCAGACTGAGTGTGCCTCTGACTTCCCAGAGAAGAAGAGTGGCGCCTCCATGGCTATGCCAATCCTTTGATGACTGAAGAGATAGATGAGTGGGTGAGAGGGTTCCCCTTGGTCTGGGCCGAAGGTAATCCACCAGGATGGGGCAAACATCACCCTCCCATGGTCATCACCCTGAAGCCTGCTGCCAGGCCAGTGAGGGAAAAGCAGTACCCCATACCTCTGAAGGTGCAGGAGAAGATTGCTGTTCACTTGGCCCAATTGAAGGAGGCTGGGATTCTCCGAGAGTGCAGGTCTTCCTGGAACACTCCACTGCTACCTGTAAAGAAACCAGGGACAGATGACTATCGATTGGTCCAGGATCTTCACCAAGTCAGTCAGTGCACTGAGACTCTGCACCCAGTCATCCCGAATCCTTATACTGTCTTGACTCTGATACCTCCTACAGCTACAACTTTCACTGTTTTAGACTTAAAAGATGCTTTCTTTCACATTTCCTTGGCCCCTGTTTCCCAATCCCTGTTTGCTTTCCAATGGACTGAGCCTAGGACCAGTAACCCTGTGTAGTTAACTTGGACCCGCTTGTCCCAAGGGTTCAAGAATTCACTGACACTCTTTGGCCAGGCCCTAGCTGAGGACCTCAAGGACTATGACACGGCTGAAGGCAGTCTGGCTCTGTTGCAGTATGTAGACGATCTTTTGCTATGTGCCCCGAGCCTGCCAGCCTGCAGAACTGGGACCCACCAGCTCCTATAACTGCTGTTAGACAAAGGCTACCGCGTCTCCCAGAAGAAGTTCTTGGGCTTTGCCATCATGCATGGCCAGCGTGCACTTGGCCTGGAGTGAAAAGGAGACTATTTGTCATATCCCTGAGCCCACCAACTGGCGGCAAGTTCGGGAGTTCCTAGGCGCAGCAGGCTTCTGTCGGCTTTGGATTCCCAACTATGCAGAGGTGGCCCAGCCGCTCTATGAGGCTACTAAGGGAGCAGAGCGAGATCCTTTTCTATGGGATAGCCCCCAACAGAAGATGGAAAATCCCTCTGTCTGTGTACCGGGAAAACGCAAAAAGCAGAAGTCAGGGTGGGGTGGGGGCTAAGGCAAACAGCAGGAGGATGGAAAAAGTTTTTTGAAATATAACTGTAATATTGAATGACATGTTGCTTGCTACTGTGACACACCCTGACTGTATAAAGGCTGGCTGATGTAAGGAAACGGAGTCCAGCCCTCATTGAGCACCCTGTGCTGCTGGACCAATAAAGCTTTATCTTTTTCACCTTTTCATCTGTTGTCTGGTGCGGCTCATTCTGATAGTCGGGGTTGCTCACTCGGAGGGCCCCAGCTTGAGGGTCTTTCCCACTACATTACCATAGTAATTACTTCTCACAGTTTTCTTTAATATGATTAAGCTGCCTAATGAAATTTTACAAATGATTATTCAAGTATTACATTGTCTGCATCATTACTACTATTCCATAAGGCCATCCAGTTTCACCTAAAGGCATGGTAATACAAAGAAATATTCGGAATGGCCAGACTTTCCAGGTACTGATGTTGTTTTAAAACCAGTAGGTAAGGGAGGTGCTGTAGTTGTTTGGAATAGAGATGAATATATCAGAAAGGCACAAAGACAAGCAATTATGCTAAGAGCCCCTGAAATCCAACTAAGATGATTTAAGAAACAGATAGCTGAATTGTTACAGGAGGGACTGTTAGAAAATTATACTGATAAATACACACACGATTTCCTCCTGCAAACAGAAGATAGAACGCCACAGTTTTATGTACCCAAGATTCATAAAGGTATTCTCTGTCTTAGAAAGACTTACAGTTTTGGGGTATGAATCTATTTTGGAACCCCTAGCCTAGTATTTTGACTTTTCCCTAAACCTTTGATGCCTACCATTGGATCCGATTTAAGGGATACAATGGATCAGGAATGTACAGTTACACAATGAGGACATGTTGTTTGTGATAATGGATGTAGTTTCACTGTATACTAACATTCCACAAGAAGAGGCCCTTGAAGTACTATGTGAGGTGTTGGACAGAAGAGAGAATTTAAACACATCATTTCTGTGCCAGATTGCAGAGTTGTGCTTTTAAAAGGACTTCCAATTCTATTACACTTTTTTTGGCAAGTCTCTGACACTGCCAGGGGCTGAGAATTGGCCCTGAATTGGCCAATTTATGTATGGAGTTATTAGTTGTTGTAGATTTTCCGGGCTGTATGGCTGTGGTCTTGGCATTGTAGTACCTGACATTTCACCAGCAGCTGTGACTGGCATCCTCAGAGGTATAACACAGAAAGATGGAGTACTTTCTGTGTCAATGTGAGAAGAAAAATGGTAGACAGGTAATTTATATCTACTCAGGAAGGTGGGGTAGGACTGAGGTCATTATCTTGTAGGAGTTTCCCAGGCTGTGACATACTAATGGTGGAGCTTTCCTGAGGAGGTTCTTTTGCATATGGATTGGCTGTTGAAATTCTAATCTTATCTGTAGTGCTGTTGTAAGATGTAGAACATTTTGTGTTTTTCAGGATTGGAAACCATGCCCTATTTATTTTTAAACTCTCTTCTTTCCTGTTGAAATTGTGTTCATGTTTATGAATTTCAATGGCTTCTCTGTGTAATCTGACATGGTAATTGAATGTGTTGTCCAGCATTTCAGTGTTTTAGAAAACAGGACACAGTATCTTTTTACTATTTTGCATTCAATGATAAATTTTATTGGCAAGTTAAAGGTACAGCCATAGGTTCCTCCATGGCATGAGAGGTAGTCAATGTCATGAGCTGGATGCCAATAGGACAGGAGTCAAGCAGAAGTCCGGGGCAGTCCGAGGTTAAGCCAAATCAGGAATGAGTTGCCAAGTCCAAAACACTAAGCCAAAAGCAGAGTCAGTCCAAACCAGAGTCAAAGAGGGAAACTCATGAGTAGACCAGTCCAGGGAGTCAACAGAGCCAAAATCAAACAAAGCCGGAATCACAAGCCTAAATACCCAGCCACTTCCTGTGCTTGTTAGCAGCTGGCAGAGAGGTCCCGGCTCCTTCTAGAACTCAGGACTTAGTGATCTGCGACCATGCATGCGTGCCTCTTTCCTTCTTGCAGCTAAGTCTTGCCTGCATTGGGACCTTAGACATCCCACCTGAGGAGGTGAATCAGGTGGGCTTGAGCTTAGCTGTGGCTCAGCTGCTGCTGGTGCTGGGATGAAATCCTGGGAGGTGCTTGCTTGAGCCTCATCTCGCTCAGGCGGAGGCTCCTCTGGAGCTGGGAGCTGATCCTCCACCTCATTTATGTCCGCAGGAGGCAGATCCTCAGAGGTACTCATGACAGTCAACATGTATACAGGTTGTTTTGATGAATGTTTCATACATTTCACTGACAATCCTTATTTGGCATTTATAATTACATGGTGGTGCTTTATTAATTCCTTTCTAGAGCAAAACCGTGGTCCAAATGACTTTACATTTGGGGCTATTTTTACATCAGAACACCATAGTGATAACATGTTATTAAAAAAAGAGATGGAATGAATTTTGAAACTGATGGCTCTGACCCCTAATTGGTTAAATGAAAGCCTCAAATTGTTATCTCTTAAAAACAGAGTCAAACATTCAAATGTATCTCTCTGAAATTCTGTTGCTGTGGGAACTGGTTTAGTCACACAATTACACAGGTTAGTTGTATATTTTCCTAACTTGTAGAAGTTTTGGAGTGTTCTATACAAATTTTAAGATCTATGTTTCCTTCTGTGTATTGTACCTGTATATTATCTGAAACATTCTCATGGATTTATGGTTCTGTGGTTCTGGTACTTTCATGCACTTTTCACATGTTCTTTTTTTTTTTTTTTTGCAATAAATTTTATTGAGAATTTCTTTTAAGACAGTAAGAGGATTGGAACATACAATTAATTCATAAAATTCCAAAAAGAGATAACATTGTAACATTAGTAGTCAATACAATACCATATTAGTGTAGCTATACATACATAACAATGAAAATATGTAACCTTTGTTTCAAGAGTCATTATATCATGTAATGAGCTGTAGCTTTTGCCATAGAGGTTCATATTGATAACAACTCAAAATTAAATAATTATAGGAAACTAGCCTGGCTAACCATGTGTTACCATAACCAAGGTTTGTCTGTAATAGGTGATGTATCAGAATTCAAGGTAAGATATTGCATCACTGAGAACCAAGTAGCAGTAAAGGTGGATGATGAAGAACAACCATCAAGTCGCGTAAGATTATCCGAGAGTTTAGCCATTATATATAAATCCCACAACTTTTTACGCCATTGAGAAAGTGTGGGTGTCAAAGTTGTTTTCCAACATTTGGCAATAACTGTTTTAGCTGCAAAAAGCAATATAGCAGATCTTTCTTTCATGGGAACACTGTCCGAATTCATGGCCCAACTGTTCAAAAATATTTGTTCGGGTGTAAGGTCAATTTCAAATGTTATTAAGGTATTGATTTCTCTTACTATTTTCTTCCAAAATGGCAAGATTATTGGGCAATACATCCAACAGTGAAGATAGTCTCCTTTAAAGCCACATTGCCTCCAACAAAGAGGACTTAGCTTGTGATTGATGAGTGAAAGTTTTGCTGGGGTTAGATACCAGTGAGAGGTAATTTTAAAAGTTTGTAATTTCATTGATATGATCTTTGTGCGGACTGAAGGTGAGGACCACAGAGTTTTCCAGTGTGATTCATTTAAAGTATTATTACAATCTCTATTCCACCTTGTTTGATAAGTGAGTGACTTAGTCTGATGTAAAGATACAAGTACTTTGTATACTTTCGATATCATTCCTTTGTGAGATCTACTGGCTATGGCCAATATTTCCTCAAAGGATGTGAGTGGTTGTTGTAGTATATTTTCTAACTGTAGTGTCCTGCACAGATGGGAAATTTGAAGATATTGTAACCAAGGTATTGGACCCTGTATTTTCCTTTCTAATTCAGTTTTAGATAGGATTAGTTTCTTTTTTGTTAGATCTTGTAAAGTTATTGTCCCTGTATCTTTCCAATTTCTAAATAAGGAGTCTCCCATTCCTGGAGGAAACCAGGTTTGATCTATGAATGATTGGAAACGTGAAATTTTGGGAAGAAGTTTTTTACGCAGATGGTCCCAAGTAGCCACCATTGCAGCAAGAAGGGAATTATCTTGGATAGTGTTAGGTCTCTTGGTATTGTGCTGCCAGAGTATCTCAGGGAATTCAAAAGGTTTCGTGTATACTAAAAACTTAGCTGTAATATCTGAGTCTGAACCAGCATTCATCAGTTTGATTATGTGCGATATGTGTATGGATTCATAATACCACAGAAGGTTTGGGAAGTTTATCCCCCCATTTTCCGAGCTTCTGTAAAGTGTGTTGGCTGATATTCTGTGTGACTTGAATGACCAGAAAAAATCCAACAGCAATTTTTGCCATGTTTGGAAATGTTTCTTTGTTATTTTGACTGGAATAGTGCGAAATAAAAAGATAAACTTAGGAAGAATAAATGATTTGATGATGTTAAATCTATCAAACCATGCTAAATTGAGTTTGTGCCAATTCTCAATGTCCCTCTTTATTTGGGATATACATTCTGCATAGTTATATTTAAACACATGTTGGGTGCTAGTAGGAATTTTGACTCCTAAGTAGGTAAAGTAATCTTTTACCCATTGATAATCGAACTTTGATTTAATTGCTTGTGTCACTACCGGATTGAGATGTATTGGAAGTAAACTTGATTTTGACATATTTACTTTAAGTCCAGATACCAGACTAAAGGTTCTAAGATGTTGTTGTATATGATCTAAGGATGTTAGAGGGTTAGTCACAAAGAGTAACATATCATCAGCAAAGAGTGCAGTCTTAAATTCTTTTTTGCGCATTATCACTCCAGTAATGTTGGAATCTTCTCTAATCATGTTAGCAAGCGGTTCTATGCATAAGGCAAACAGTAGTGGTGATAGTGGACACCCCTGACGTGTACCACGTTGTAGCTGGAAGGATTCAGACGTTGACTGATTAATATTAATGTATGAAGAAGGTTTATCATATATTGCATTTATTGCTGATAGAAATTTCTCCCCAAATCCCATGTTAGTTAGCATCTGCTTTAGGTAAGGGATTTCGACCGAATCAAAGGCCTTCTCCAAGTCAAGGGATAGAAAGCCCACTTTAACATTATTTGTTATGCAATATTGTAGGATAGTAAGAACTTTATGTATATTTTCTGTGATGTCCCTCTTAGGCATGAATCCCACTTGGTCTTGTGCGATGTAGTTAGTCACAAAGGTGTTGAGGCGATTGGCTAGGATAGATGTGAAAATTTTAAAATCTGTGTTTAAAAGTGAAATCGGTCTGTAGGAAGCAGGGGAGTTTGGGTCTTTGCCTGGTTTATGTAAGACTATGACCATGGCATTGTTCCATGATGGAGGAAGACTTCCTGTACATAGGATATGATTACAAGTGTCAGCTAGATGTTTTGCTAAGAACGTGTTGAAGTGTTTATAAAACTCTGAGGTATATCCGTCAGGACCTGGAGCTTTGTTTGATTTCAGTTTTTTTTATGGCATTTGATATTTCTTGTGCTGTGATAGGTTCCTCCATAAATACTTTATGGGTTTCTGATATTTGTTTCACAAGAGGTAGTGAATGAAAGAAATCATTTATAGACAAGGGGTTGGGATTCGAAGAACTGTAAAGTGACTTATAGTATTCCAGAAAGGATCTAGATATGCTTTCTGAGTCATATTGAAGGGTGCCTTTAGAGTCCCTAACTGAGTTGATACGTCTAGATTGTTGTTGCGCCTTTACCCTTTTTGCTAGGTATTTAAGTGATTTAGGTGTAAAAGCCCACCCTTTTTGTTTGGCATACAAAATGTTTTTTTGTATTTGAGACATTTCTAAAATTTCTAACTGTCTGCGAAGCTCCAGAATTTTTTTGTATGTTTTATGGTTGCCTGTCTGTTTATGGGCATGTTCAAGTGCAAGTAACTCTGTCTGAAGTTCTAATTTTTTCTCTTGTTTTTGCTTTTTGATGTAGGATGCTGAGGATATCAGGTAGCCTCTAAGGACTGGTTTGAGTGCATCCCACCGTATAGTAGGAGTTACTGAACCCTCTGGATTGTCAGTAAAATAGTTCTCAATGTGCCTTTGTATATTTGAAGAGATTTGTTCATTCAATAATAAAGAGCTGTTAAGTGTCCAACGTGGTGTCTGTTTTTTTTCACAATTTAAGTTAAGGTTGCATGATACCCAACAATGGTCAGACCAGAGTTGTAGTCCTATGTCAGTGGTTTCAACAGTTTGTATTAAGGCCGATGAAATGAGAACGTAGTCAATGCGTGTGTATGTAGAATGTCTCTGTGAAAAGAAAGTATAATCTCTCTCAGATGGATGCATAAGCCTCCAAATATCAGTTAAATTGTATAATTTCAAAAGATCAGGAAGTTTGGTTTCTGGGTTGGATTTTTTAGATTTTTTATTAGTGAAGTTAGATTTGTCTTTCGATAAGTCCATTACATAATTCAGATCTCCCCCTATTATGACCTCTCCAGCCTGGAATGCCTCCAGTTGTGATAAAGTGTTCCTGAGAAATGTGATTTGTTCTGTGTTTGGCGCATACAGGGAAGCTAGGGTAACTTGTTTGTTGTTTAACAACCCTTTCACAAAGACAAACCTCCCTAAGGGATCTGCTAAAGTGTCTTGTGCAACAAAATTTAGGTGTTTAGATAGTATGATAGCTGTCCCTCTAGACTTGGAGTTGCCCTTAGCTAAAAATTGTTGACCAAATTTTTTAGATTTGAACAGCGGGGCCATCTCATCCTTGACATGTGTTTCCTGGATAAAAATGATATCTGGATTAAGCTTAATAATTTGACTCTGGATTCTCTTACGTTTGATGGCGTTGTTCAAACCTCGAACGTTGTATGAGTAGATTTTGATAGTTGCAGTCATGATATAGTTCTCAGAAGAAGCTGAATGGCAATAAGATAGAGTTGCAAGGTAAGTACACAGATAATAATAGGTTCAGTTGTTTCCCACTACTACTGCTTAGATTTGGTTATTTTACCACCAGCTAGATAAGTAGTTAGTATTTGCAATAGGCTAGCTATAAGTATTAGTATTATGATTTTGATACTGTGTTTAGATGATACTCTCAGAGATATAATAGTTGTGTTACAATAAAAATATTAAAATTGATTAAAGAACTTCTATCTTATGTATTTCACATGTTCTTTTTAACAAGTCTTTTAATTCTGCTTTTTAATGGTAATTTATTTTTTTCTTGTTTTTATGTACATTCTTATTGATACCTCTGAACATGTGTATGCAAAATGTGCAGAGGTGATATAACTGAATAAAAGTTTTTTCCCCCTACTGCCTCACTGTTCTTTTGTTCTGCTCCTGTATTTTGCCTCAGTTCTGGGAGCCCAGCATTGTTGGAACAGCTCCTGGACTCATGCAAGAGGAACAGGGGAAGCAGGTGTGGAATCCCAGGCTGTGGCGGCTGAATTCCTGCCCCAGTTCACCTGTCAGCACATGGTTGCTCCTTCTGAGCCTCCAGAGATCGGGTAGTTCTGAAATAAGACATTTTAATAACATGGCATGGACTTTGCTCTCCCCCTTAGGTAGCAGAAAGCAGTAAAAGTCCAGTATCACCTTAAAGACTAACAAAATTTGTGGTAGGGTCTGAGCTTTTGTGAGTAACTGCTCACTTCTTCAGTGTATCTTCAGAGTGACTCACGAAAGTTCATACCCTACCACAAATTTTGTTAGTTTTTAAGGTGCAACTGAACTCTTACTCTTTTCTACTGCTACACTGACTAACATGGCTACCCATTTTGATCCATCCCCTTTATGTGCTAGTGCTGAGTGCTCCCTCATTGGTGCTGCATGTCTATCCCACCACTGAAGTGCTGGGGGCTAAGTGTGCACAGCAGAGACCTATAAGACATGCTGCATACCCCAATAAGTATTGAACTACCAGGGCATCCTGGCTAGGGTTTAGGTAGCGTACCAAGCCTCCCGCCATGGTGGGAAGCCTCTAGCTGATTATCCCTATTGACTGCAACTTCTTAAAGGAGCAGTGGGAGAAATATTTTTTAGAAACGCTACCAGCCTCTGCACTGGTACATCAATTCTGGGTACAACCTGGAAATAACTGGGTAGCTATAGGAATTGCTAGACACTTTATGGTAAAACCACATTTTCCATCAATTCCTAGAGCTATCAATTGTCCCTTCCAGGTTGTACCTGGAAGTGACATCAGCAATATTGCATGTTCCCTCCTATCTCCCCCCCTTCTACTGGTTGCCTGGCTTGGCAGCCCTAAGTTTATGTAGCACTGGGGGGGGGGGGGGGGGTGATTGGGTGTGTCTGTAGTCAGCTGGGGGTGATTGGGTGTGTCTGTATTCTACTGGGGCTTTGGGGCAGGGTTATGCGTAAGTGTGAGAGAAAAGGTTTATGATTGCAGATAAATAAATAGTTAAGAAGAAACTAGGGCGAAAACTCAAACAGCTAAAGAAACCATAGCCTAACAGAAACTTCAATGCTTTGAAGACGCGCAAGACACTGCAGGTGTGTTTCAATGAACAACCACTGCCTCTGCTTAGTAAAGAAGAAGAAGAAGAAGAAGAAGAGATTGGATTTATACCCTGCCCTTCACTCAAAGTCTCACAGCGGCTGACAAACTCCTTTCCCTTCCCCTCCCCACAACAGACACCCTGTGAGGTAGGTGGGGCCGAGAGAGCTCTGACAGAAACTGCTCTTTTCAAGAACAACTGTGGAAGAACTATGGCTTGCCCAAGGTCATCCAGCAGCTGCAAGTAGAGGAGTGGGGAATCAAACCCAGTTCTCCCAGATTAGAGTCCACGCACTTAACCACTACACCAAACTGGCCATTGCAGGTACATTTCAACAGAAAGCCACAGCTTTTGAGTAGTGACACATATAGGTCAAACTTTTTAGTGTAGCACGTGTAATGATTTATGTGGAGGGAGGGGGAACATATCAAGGAGGGTATGAAGAAGGCATGCCGGAGAGAGTGTGACCTCAGAATATCTCAACCAATGGAGAAATGGGGAGGGAACTTGCGGTCGGGGTTAGGAAATAAAAGTGTATGTGTGCAATGCTTCAGGGAGCTGGCTTTGACCTCCTCCCTTTTATTGTCAATAAAAGTTTGATATTTTTCCTTCAACTTCTGCCTCAGCCTTGGTTTTTAGACAAATGCAGCCGACAGGGGGCGCTTGGCCTTTTCTGTTATACAGGTGCTAATGGGCTATGCAAGGGATGGCCAAACTGTGGCTCGGGAGCCACATGCGGCTCTTTCACACATATTGTGTGGCTCCCGGCAGGGTGACTGGGGAAGCAAAGGGGAGGCATGCCTCCCCAATCAGTCTTCCCTTCCCCAGCCAGTGTCCCCCTCCCTGAGAAGGCTTGAGGTGGGGAGGGACAGAGAAAGAAAGCAACTTTAAATGCATTCTCAAAGCCCCCCCCCCCCAGCCTACAAGGTATTTCTCATTGGATAAATATCATTATCAATAACTGTTTTTACTCCTTTTGTTTTTATTTTTGGCAGTCTCATTTAATGTTAATAAAAAGCAAATTCACATGTTTTTCAATAAAAACGTGTGTAATATTTGTTTATGTCTTGCGGCTTTCAAACATCTGACATTTAGGCTATGTGGCTCTTACGCTGAGCAAATTTGGCCAACCCTGGGCTATGCCATGGTTTCTGACACCATAAATGTCTGCTGGTAGGGATGCCAGCCTCTAGGTGGGACCTGGGGATCCTCTGGAATTGCAGCTCATCTCCACGGATGCTTTGGAGGGTGGACTCTATGGCACTGCACCCCACTGAGGATCCTGTCCTCCCCAGGCTCCATCTTCAAATCTCCAGGAGTTTCCCAACCTGGATCTGGCAACCCTTGGGGAGGGGTGTCCCCAAGCTGGGGTGCCTTAGGGAGCCAACTATCTGCCAGGACAACATGCATGCAAAACGGAAGTAATTTTTTCTCAGAACTTTTTTTTCCAATCTATACACTGAAGCCACTAATCAATTCATCTCCTTAATCAGGGGATTACAATATATTATTAGCTAATCATCTTTTTGATTGGGTGACACCGGTAATAACAACAAATAGAAACCACCCAAGAGTGAGATCTCAGGTTTAGTCGTCTCTAGGGACCGATACAGTCCCAATCACTGGTGACTTGGATGGAAGTCCGTTCTCCTCCGTCCCGTGCTGGGGCTCACTTCCAACCTTGCGGATCGCGCAACCTTGTACTTTTGCAATCCGAAATCCAGGGCCGCAGGCTAGCCTCCTCCTAATTTAGCACAGACGGACTGCAGGGCCGAAAAGCCGGGGGAACCCACAACAAAAGAAACTCCCCTCCCTCCCTCCCTCCCCTTGCTGGCGGAGGCGTGTGGCGGAACCTCCCACCTCCTTCCTTTCCTGGGCGGGGACAAGGATTTCGCGCGCGGCGTGGGGGAAGGGGTGGGTGGGCGACGACCCCGTTTTTCTGTCCCTCGAGCATTGCGGTGGCGGCGGGGGCTGATTTGGGCTGCGCTTCCTCCAGGCGCCATGTCTCGCCAGAGCTCGCTCCTCAGTTTCTTCCCCAAGGCCTCTGCCGAGCACAAGAGCCCCCCGCCGGCGGAGAAGGACGAGGGTGATGGCGGCAGCGGCGGCAGGAGCTCTCCCAACCCAGGCTCCGCTGGGGCGAAACCTCAAACCAGTGCCCGGGGCCGACGGAGGACGCTGGAACCTGTTCCAGTTCCTGTTGCCGAGAGGTAAACTGTCCGCCGCCAAAGTGCTGGGGGAGGGCTGTGAGATTAGGGGGGCGGGGGCGGCCTGCCTGCCTGCCTGCCTGCCTGCTTCACAGCGGCAGGTTTTCGGTGTAGGCCCAGAGGGGAGAGGGAGAAGCTTGGTGGTGTGTGTGTACCAGGCCCGATCCATGAGGCGAAACGGGGAGGCTGAAGTGAGGCAGGGCAAGCGAGGACAGGACTTTGGCGCCAGAAGGGGCCTGGGAGAGTCGCGGTTCATGCTGCAATAAGAAGCCAGGCTTGGAAGCCTCTTTGGGCGACAAAGATGGAGTATGAATAAAGTCGAATAAATGAAATATTCGGATGCAAGCCCCACCACGTTGACCCGAGGGTCGCTAGCTCCCGTCTCTGGCCCCAGCTCCTGCCAACCTAGCAGTTCAAAAGCAAGAAATTGCAAGTAGATAATTAGGTACCACTTCAGTGGGAAGCTAACAGCGTTCGTGCACCTCGGTGTTTAGGCATGCCGGCCATATGACCACAGAAAAAAGTCTTCGGACAGTGCTGGCTCTTCGGCTTGGAAACGGAGATGAGCACTGGCCCCTAGAGTCGGATTCGACTGGCTTTCCAGCAAGGGAAACATTTACCTTTTTTTTTTTTAAGTATGCATAGATAGGAATGAAGTGTAGGGCTGCAAATCTCTGTAGTGAGGTAAATACTCTGCAGTAAATGTGCATAAAACTTAAGGCTTCTTGTGTATTTGTTTTGTGACATTTATGTCCTGCTTGTTTTCATGTGGAACTCAGATCCCTTGGAAGTGAAATCCTTTGAGTAGTGGGAACTTGATCGTAGATATGAATGCCATCTGTGGCTGCAATGCTGTCTGCCTGAAAAGAAGACTAGTAGTATTTCTTTCACCTATGCCATGAAAAGAAAGAGGGGGCTTTTTAAACTGTCCAAATAAGTCCCAATTATGTACAGTAAAAAGTATCTTTTGTTAGAGCCAGTTTGGTGTAGTGGTTAAGTGCGCGGACTCTAATCTGGGAGAACCGGATTTGATTTCCTGCTCCTCCACTTGCAACTGCTGGATGACCTTGGGCAAGCCATAGCTCTGGCAGATCTGTTCAGCTCTGGAAAGAGCTCTCTCAGCCCCACCTACCTCACAGGGTGTCTGTTGTGGGGAGGGGAAGGGAAAGCAGTTTGTAAGCAGCTCTGGGACTCAAGTGAAGGGCAGGGTATAAATCCAGTCTCTTCTCTTCTTCTTAGAGTAGCAGTTCCCAACCTGACCCACAAGTCCAAATTTACTTGGTATGGTGATCCATCCAGGGCTGGCCCAAGGTGTCTTGGTATCCTAGGAAAACTATGACCTTGGCACCCGTCTAGTTTAACATTCCATTTTTTACTGTGGCCAACCAGATGTTTTTGAAAAACCAACAAACATTGCACAGAGGGTGCAACTGCACCCCACTATAAACCTCAAGGAAGTGGCAGAGAAAAAATTGGGTTCGATCAGAGAAGTCCAAAAGAGGCAAGTAACAGCAAATTCCTTCTTAGAAGCTTAGGTCCTCATTTGGTTGATCACGATTAAGGTAAGCACCTATCAAAACACTGACCCTTGAACAAAGCAAAACTTTAATCTTATATAGACAAAATTACATCAATACAGAAAAGTAAAACCCAGTTATTGGTTGATAACTCAGTACTGCACCAAATGAGAACTGATCAGACAATACCATCTTGGCCATCTTCCCAAACTTCTAAGACTTCTCCAGAATCCTACAAACTTGTTTGTCTTAACATTGTTTTTTCTTGCAGAAATATTTGTTAGGAAAGCATAAATACTGTGGAGGAGTGTATCTTTGCTGAGATGGGAATGGGTCAAGAAACATTCTTTCCCTAATTTAGTGAGGGAAGGCTTGGTACTTAAAGATATTAAAAGTGCATGGCTAGTATATTTCTATTCCTGCTTGCTTCAGCATTCTAATATGGCTGTGCCTTGGCGTTTTCATTTTCTCCTTCACAAGTGGCATTCCAACATACATATCCTTCATTATGGAGGTTAGATTCCAGCCTCTGATCACCCTCTACTTCTCCATTATCTCCTCTAATCTCCTCTAAGATTCTGATGAACCCGCTCTAGTAACCATCAGGATACATTCTACTTGACCAACATGTATAAGCAGTGAAGGAAAAAATACCAACTAGTTTATGACATGCTAGATACTGTTTTCAGGGCCAGATCTTAGTTTCTAAGATATAGAAGAGAGCCATGGAAAGGGCAGAGGCAGCCATTAGGGAGGGCTGACCTGCGACACACTTGCAGAGGCTTTGCAACCCACTTTTGGGTCCCAACCACAGGAGGATGGTTGGGTCTCAACCCACTTAGCCATATAAACCGCTGAATGAAGAAGAGAAGATTGGATTTATACCCTCCCCTTCATGGAGTCTCAGAGTGGCTTACAATCTCCTTTTCCTTCCCCTCCCCACAACAGACACCCTGTGAAGTAGGTGAGGCTGAGAGAGCTCTGAGAGAACTGCTCTTTCAAGGACAGCTCTGACAGAACTTTGGCTTGCCCAAGGACATCCAGCAGCTGCAAGTGGAGGAGTGGGGAATCAAACCTGGCTCTTGCAGATTAGAATCCGCACACTTAGCCACTACAACCAAACCAACTCTCTAATGCATGAAACTGCTTTATACCAAGCCAGACCATTGCAGTGCCATCCTCTGGCTTGGTATAAAGCAGTTTCATGCATTAGAGAGTTGGTTTGGTTGTAGTGGCTAAGTGTGCGGATTCTAATCTGCAAGAGCCAGGTTTGATTCCCCACTCCTCCACTTGCAGCTGCTGGATGTCCTTGGGCAGCTAAGATCTGCCTCTCTGCCCCTGCCTTCAGAGGTGAAGCTGGTGGTGACTAGAGAACAGGGCATTTCCTAGGGTGGCCCCTCACATTTGGAACACCCTCCCCCTTGAGGTTTGCCTGGTGCCTACTTTACTTTCTTCTAGGTGCCAACCAGGCTAAACCACATCTTTTTACCCAGGCTTTTAACTTGGGGGTTTATCTTAATAGCTTTTTAATGGTCTGCTTGTGTTTTATGGATATTTTTATGCTGCTTTTTGTCAAAATAACTTGTGTTTTAATATTGTTGTTTTTAGTTGTATGCTGTCTTGAGTAGGGCTCTGAACAGGCAACATCACAATATTCTAAATAATCAAATAACTACTTTCATCCCCTCCCCCCCATTTTTTGGGGGGAGCGTTTTCAGTGTTCGTCCAAATGTGCCGATGAAAGGGGGGGAATTGCAAAGGGGAAAAAAAAACTGGAATGCTATACATATTGGTCTTCAATGCTATACTTTTAAACAAGCATTTCACATACATACACACACATAGATATAGATATAATCCCTTATGTATCTCACAATGACAAATAAAGAGTATTTTGTTCCAAATCCAATTCCTTCTACATTTATATTCAGAATGTGTTCTCATTCAGCTTTAACATTGTGATACATTTATATGCATTACAACACATTTCTACATAAATTTTAAACTGTTTCTCATTAACAGTTTGTCTCCTACTTGCATAAAACACTTCATCCCTCCTCAGATTTCAAGATTGATGTGTTTCTCAAGTAAGTTGTTAGTTTTGCTGCTACTACATAGTCAGCAAGTTTATTTTCCATTTCTTCTAAGCTTGGACAAACCTCTGATTTCCATTTTGCTGCATTAACAATTCTGGCTGATGTTACCATGTATTCAAATATCTCTTCTAAAACTTTTGGTAATTTTTTAGGTAATATTCCTAAAAGCATATTTTTAGCTTCCATAGGGAATTTAAATTTTAATATACTCTGCTTTTTCCCATGTATTTCATTCCAGTATCATTGCTTTTTTTACAAGTCCACCACATATGGTAGAAGGTTCCGTCTATATCTTGACATTTCCAATATTTTCCTTTGTAATTTTTGTCTGCTTTCTCAATATCCTTTGGAGAAATATACCATCTGAAAAGCATTTTGTACCAATTTTTTCTTAATGGCTGGCTGGCTGTGAACTTAATTCCTTTTTCCTATAATAGTTCCCATTGAGAGTTGATTCCTTTGTTAGAGACCAAATTGTCTAAATGAATGAGGCAAAGTCAAGATGAAGGTTTTAAAAACTCTTTACTAGTAGAGAGAAAGCTCTGATAGTCAGGAGCTCACCAGAAAGTTGCTTACAAGCCTTTTTATAAGATAGTTACACAGTTACATTTTTCAAACCTTACCCCTGACCGGTTTGTAACTTCCTCTCCTTTTACCCATAGGTTTAGATTTAGGGCTGCCAAGTCAGCCCGGGGGGCGGGGGATCCCCCGCTATAGGGGTTCCCGATCCGCCGGCTGGCATTCGGCCGGCGGGGGGAACCCCACCCCCGAAGTCGTCCATCCTGGACGACTTCTCCAGCGTAGTGACGTCACCCGGAAGTGACGTCACCACGTTGGAGACGTTGCCCTGGCAACGCCCCCAATGTGGTGACGTCACTTCCGGGTGACGTCACTGGTCAAAGTGATTTGGTATACATTTTCTTAATCCTTCTGTCATTATTGTGGTGGAAGATATTGTGGTGGAATCTACATTCGGTAAGGAGATAGTTCTTTATGACTGTGGCTGCATTGTGTCACTGCCTTCTTTATGTATTAGCATTATATATACCTCTTGCCACGTTGGAGGTATTGTCTTTCCTTCTTCTATCTCTTAATTTTTTGTAGTGGTAGCATTAAAACTTCTTCAAGCTGTTTTTAATATATTGCTGTCAGCCAATCTGGACATGGTGCTTTATCCTTTTCCATATTTTTAGTTGCCTGGGAAATTTCTTGAATTATTATCGTTTGGTTAGAATTTTTCTGTGTTCTGATGTAAACTTTATAAATGGGATGTCTTTTAAATATTCTGCGATTCCATTTTCAGAGACAGACTTCCACTTATATAATTCTGAGAAAGCATTGATAAATTGTTCTTGTATATTTTTTCTGCGTATGTAATTTGATCTCCTTTCTTTATGCATGTTATTGCTCTTTTTTCTCTCCTTCCTTAAACAATATGCCAAATATCTGCCAGGTTTATTCACATGTTCAAAATGTCTTTGTTTTAATGTTTTTAAATTATTTTCCGGTATCTCCTCAATCTCTGACATATCTATTTTTTTTAATTGTCTGAGTTTTGATAATATTTTCCCATTAAGTATTATATATATTGATGTACAAATAATATTTTTGTGGGAAAGTAGGCTACACATGTTTTAAATACATAAATGAGAAGTTAGGGAGTCTAATGGAACCAGCATTATTTCATTAATTTAGCCAGCCCCTTCAGTGCATAAATGGAATAAACCATCCTTCAAGAGTGCTTTTTGTAACAAATGCGTATCGCCAGTAGCTGTGCTGCCTGTCTGCAAACAGTACTGTTCAGTTTCTAGGAACCTGGAATCTTACTTTGCTAAACTGCCAACGGGACAGTTTGCTCCATATACCCTGACTCTAAAGTCTCAGGAATCTAACTGATGTGCATCAGTTCTGTCCCCCTGTAAAAAATTTTGAAGGCTAAAAGCAGTTTTGGGTGGCTGGTGGAGAGGAAGGATGGGTGAAGGTTTTTGCACAGCCTTGTGAAGAAAAGATGAGTAAATTGTTGGGGGTGCGTGATCATTTATGGTTGGAAGATAAGGGAGGGGAAAATCTAGAAGTTATTTTAAAGGAAAGGAGAAATTAGCATTTGGACTTAGACTGCACCTTTAAACGATGGTGTTTGATCATTGAATCAATTTGCAATTATTACAATACCAATTGCAGCCTGTTGTGTTTACCAGGAGGCAAAAACCAGGAGGCCAGGTGTGGCAGTCCTCTGGTCATATTCTCAGCTCTGAAGCTGTCACTGCTCAGTGATGAGAGAGAACTCTGTGCACACTCAAAAGCACTTTGGTCTATTGTTACACCACAACAAATAAATATTGTTGGTCTTAAACTGATATTCTAAAATGGGGGAGGGTGTTTAGAAGACAGACCAGGTGAAAGTTTGAGAACCAAAATACAAGTTTTCAGAGAAACCCACCCTTAACCCATGTTGGTTGTGTTTTAAACATCATCAGTGAACAAATTTATTGCTATGCAAGCTAATATGTTGTGTCTCTTATAGTGTCCTCAGTGAACTTACACCTGGTGATTTGGTTTGGGCCAAACTCGAAGGATACCCTTGGTGGCCATGCCTTGTGTACAATCATCCAACAGAAGGGGCATTTGTCAGAGGGAGAGGAAGATCAGCTCGCATCCATGTACAGTTTTTTGATGATGAGCCATCGAGAGGCTGGGTTGGTGTTAAATACATAAAATCATATACAGGTAAGAGATGTGATTCTGATAACTGAATATGGATAGCAGGTCCATGGGACCCAGCTGGGCTTGCAGTCTGCTCCTGTGTTTGCTCTGAAGCAAGTATCATCATGGCAATAGGAGCCATTATTTATTTTTAATTCTTTTTTGTTCAAAGCCACTTAAAACAAAGATTAAAACAATAAAAGCAACCAACACAATAACTTATGCAAATCATAACAGCAATGTAACACTAGCATAAGGAAAAACTGTATCATCACAGAAGTGAAAAGATGAAACAAACGGAAGCAGAAACAAAATTGACATAGAACAGGGTCAGCTCTCTTCAAGCCATATAATTTTATTTATACCCTGCTCTATCTCAATATTTTTTTTTATTTTTAAGGATCTATACTTCCAGTTTCATCAACATTTGAAAGATCATAGTGTCTGATTCTGACTTTTCACTTTGGAGAGTTCGGGAAATGAAAGGCTTCCACAAAAAGTCACACTGAAATGATTTTTTGTACTTGTTAAGGTGTGACTGGTCTCCTATGAATTAAAAGCAATTTCTCAAGTTAGTTTGTTCCTTGATCTTATTTTTTAAAATTTAAATCACTGTGTTCTGCCTTTCTCCCCAAGGGGAACCTAAAGTAGCTCACATCATTCTCTCCTCCATTTTATCCTTTAAAAAGCCCCTTGTGCAGTGAGGCGGGCGAGGCTGAGAGAGTGTGACTTGCCCAAGGTCACCCAGTGAGCTTCTCTGGCACAAGCGGGGATTTGAACCTGTGTCCCTCAGATACTAGTCCAGCAGTCTTAACCACCACACCACTCTGGCTATATTTGTGCGCGTTCGAACACTTGCCAGTTAATTTCACTTGATGCAAAATTTGGCGGAATCTGAGGCAAATGGGAAGCAGAAGGAGGCGGAGGGCTGTTGTAAGAGCAGCGTGCCTGGCAGATTCCAAATCATACCGCCACGTGAAGAAGATGCCCTGTATTTTCTTTTGTTAGGTATGTTAAGTGTTACATTCATTTGCCGATATTTACGCTGAATTGAATTTATGCAGTTGATAAACTGGGCTCTGGTTCACAAAAGCCTTGTGCTACAATAAGTATGTTACAGTGCCATCCTAAGCAGAGTTGCCCCTAAGCCAGTGTTTTTCAACCTTTTTCGAGCTAAGGCACATTTCTTTCATTGAAAAAATCCCGCGGCACACCTGACAATATCTCACGGCACAGTGGTTGAAAAACACTGAAATACCAGATAAATGGGTCATTAGTTGCCTCAGCTCAAGTATTAACTATGACAGTATTACAAATACACGTAATAGCCACTCAACTTGAAATCGTAAGTTACAGATCCAAAGTGTAATGGCTCCTTCCTATAACATTGACATGAGTTTCAGAAGAAATATGTGGATGTATTTTAACGCGTCCCGGAAGGTCAGCCCAGAAGGCACATTTCTTTCATTGAAAAAATCCCGCGGCACACCTGACAGTATCTCGCGGCACACCAGTGTGCCCCGGCACAGTGGTTGAAAAACACTGCCCTAAGCCCATTGATTTAAAAAGATGCAACTCTGCTTAGGACAGCATTGCTAATTCTTGAAGTTCCATGAGACTTTACTTTTTGTTGGTATTGTCTTCGAATGTTTGATCTGTGAAGTGTACACTAGTGTGAATTAGACAGCAATGATATTTATTTGAGAACACGGCTTTAAAAGTATTTATTCAGGAATACTGCATTACAGGGGCCTCCCCTCCCCAGTCTTCTACTGAAGAAAACCTGAAAAAATAATCTCCATGGAAAAGTTTCCTGAAATTCTCTGTGTCTTTTTCAGGGTGTTCACATGTCTAGTTTTTCCCCCAGAAGAGGAACTAATAGTTTACATTTAATGGTATAAGAAGTCTTGTTCATTAGTATATGAAGCATTCTTGCTTCTTGGCAGTTCCAAATAAATAGGTCTCACAAGATCATGAATTCAGATTTTGAAACTGAACCTGGGCTGTTAAGATTTTTGCATGTTAGATAATGTATTTTAAAAAATAGACACTGGCCATGTTTTGAGTTCAAATTTAGTTTCTGACCAATTTCTCCTTGCTTGATAGGTTCTGCTGGCCGGGAAACGCAGAGGGGAGGTATGTTTTACAGCCCAAAGCCTGAAATCAAAAGAGCAATGGAACTGGCAGACATTGCTTTGAGAAAGGATAAAAGTGAGCGACTTGATTTGGCTGTATGTGACAAACCTTCAGAAAGTGAGGAGGAAGATGAAGACGAGATGGAGGTGATTTGTTTTTGGTTTTTTGTTTGCTTTCAGAAGAGATTAGAAAAGTGAGGCTTTTTCAGCCATGTTTGGGCAGAGTTTCATATAATTTCATGTTTGCCTTCTAACATCTTCAGATGAAAGTGCTTAGGAATCCACAAAATTCATGATCATAGACTGTTTATGAGCTGGTGTGCCTTTGTCTTGGTAAGAAAAGCTTGGAAGAGAATCTTTTGCACTGAGAGCCCCCCTCCCCCTTTAAAACTCAGCTCAAGACTGGGCAGCTGTAAAAGTGTGTTTCATTTGCTAGAAAGTTGGATTATGACATCATCTCAGAAGGTTTTTTTCCCCTCTTCAAAAAAAAATTGGAAAACATTTGTCTGGTTAACAGAAAGTAGTAGTTTCCCTCCAACTCCGATTTGCAGTCAAGTTTTGAAAAGAAAGTTAAGCATTATAAGCATGCAGAGAGTGATTTAGAAGACCAAAGAATATTTACTGGCTTATGTAGTTTTTCTGAAGACAGTAGTAGGTCACTGCTAGATGGCAGTATTTCACAGAGACTGCTGCTTTATGTGTTCATGTTGCTTTTTCAGTTGCTGGATCCTGAGCAGTGCGTGTATGCACAATCATGGAATCTGTCTGCACATTTTTAGGGGTTTTTTTGGGTGAAGGCCTTCATCTTCACTTTTTAAAAAAATGGGTTGTCGTTCTTCAACTAATAACGCCTTTATTACTGTCAAAAGTATATTGTGGTCGAGGAGAATGGAAAATTTCAGTGCTTGGCATGTTGCCCACCTGCTGCTGTGCTAAGAAACCCCTGTCCTGTATACATAGACTTAAGAGAACATGCGGCTGTGTCGGGCTCTGGGCAGATTTCCAGTGTTTGCTTGCTGTTAGCCTTTTCAGCGACCAGGTTGCTTTCCAAACATAGATAACTTTCTGTTTTGCTGACCGTCTCTCTCTCCCTCTCTCTCTCATTAGCAGGTGAGTGATGAGGGTGAAGACTTTGACACAGCAGGGGAAGGGAGAAGAAGAAATAAAAGGCCAGCTGGACGGCAGCAACATGCTGAAAAAGCCAAAAGGAGGAGAGTGATCATGGATTCAGATAGTGACAATGAAGGTTCAGACATGGAGTTTAAGCCAGATGAAGCCAGCAGTGATGAAGTCAGCAACGGAGGGGGTGACAGTGAGGCTTCTGAATCTGAGGCTGATCCAAAAAAGAAAGCAGAAAATTCTGTTAAAGTCCATAATAAACAAACTCAGGAAAAGTTTAGCAAACCTCCTCAAAAGGAAACCTATAAAAATGACCTTCCTCTTACCCCCAGAAGAGATAGTCTTTCTTTTGAGATCAAGAATAAGCTAACATCTTTTGCAGCTCCTGAATGCTTTGAGTTTCAGCCAAGCCTCAATGGAGGAGGAGGAGGAGGGGATGATATCAACTCAACTGTATGGGAACATGATAAACTTGATTGGCTCCAAGATGATAAAAGAAAAGATCTCCGTAGGAGAAAGAAAAATGATCCAGATTATGATCCGGGTACGCTGTTTGTGCCAGAGGACTATCTAAAAAACTGCACCCCAGGAATGCGGAAGTGGTGGGAAATGAAGAGTCAGAATTTTGACTGTGTGATATTCTACAAAGTTGGAAAGTTTTATGAGCTGTATCACATGGATGCTGTTGTTGGGGTTAAAGAGCTGGGACTGGTGTTCATGAAGGGCTCTTGGGCTCATTCAGGCTTCCCTGAAATAGCTTTTGACAGATTCTCCAATGTCTTAGTCCAGAAAGGTTATAAAGTTGTCCGTGTTGAGCAGATGGAGACGCCAGAAATGATGGAAGCACGTTGCAAATCTTTGGTTCATCCAACAAAATTTGACAGGGTTGTGCGAAGAGAAATATGCAGGATCATTACCAAAGGGACGCAAACCTACAGTATTCTGGAAGGTGACTTTTTGGAGGACCAAAACAAATACCTTCTGAGTGTAAAAGAAAAAGTTGTTGATTCTGCTGGTGTCCATCGTATTTATGGGGTGTGTTTTGTTGATACAACAGTGGGCAAGTTCTATGTGGGTCAGTTCCTGGATGATCGCCACTGCTCAAGGTTTAGAACTCTCTTGGCTCATTATACTCCTGTGCAGATCCTGTTTGAGAGAGGAAACCCCTCTGCAGAAACACAAAAGATATTCAAAGGCTTACTGTCTTCTACTGTGCAAGAAGGCTTGGCTCCTGGTTCTCAGTTCTGGAGTGCAGCCAAAACATTAAAAACTCTGATTGAGGAAGGCTACTTTGAGGGCCAGGAAAATGCCAGTGGTAGACTTGTTTTGCCTTCAGTAATCAGATCCATGACTGCGGAAAGTGACTCGCTTGGACTTACTCCAGCGGAAGACCGCGAGTTAGTTCTGAGTGCTCTTGGTAGCTGTGTCTTCTACCTTAAGAAATGTATTATTGACCAGGAGTTACTATCAATGGCAAACTTTGAAGAATATGTTCCTGTTGATGTTCATACTACAAAAATAATTGAATCAAGTAGTATCTTTGCTAAAACTAGTCAGAGGATGGTGCTGGATGGGGTGACTTTGACAAACCTGGAAATACTGCAGAATGCAACCACTGGTTCACTAGAAGGTTCACTGCTGGAAAAGCTTGATATGTGTTGTACCCCATTTGGGAGGAGACTCCTGAAACAGTGGCTCTGTGCACCATTGTGCAATCCTGTTACTATCAATGACCGGCTGGACGCAGTTGAAGACCTCCTGGCTGAGGCTGCCAAAATGTCTGAAATCCGTGATCGTCTGAAAAAATTGCCAGACCTTGAAAAACTCTTGGGCAAGATTCACAGTATTGGATCATCACTTAATATCCAGAATCATCCAAACAACAGGGCAATTTTGTATGAAGAGATGAGGTATAGTAAGAAGAAGATTGTAGACTTTTTGTCCACATTAGAAGGATTTAAAATAATCCTTGAGATTATCTCCATTTTGGAAGATATTGTTGATGGTTTTACATCCAAAACACTTAAGCATATAGTGACACTTAAATCTAAAAATCCAGCAGGCTGTTTCCCAGATCTGAAAGCAGAGCTTGACAGATGGGATACTTCTTTTGACCATAACGTTGCACGCAGGACTGGTGTGATTAATCCGAAAGCTGGGTTTGATTCTGATTATGACAAAGCACTAGAGGATATAAAGGATGTTGAGGAGCGCCTCCGTCAGTATATGGAAAAACAGCGCAAACGGCTTGGGTGTAAAGCCATGATGTATTGGGGAGCAGGCAAGAACCGCTACCAAATGGAGATTGCAGAAAGTGCATTGCCTAGTAACTTACCTGATGAATATGTGTTGAGGTCTAGCAGAAAAGGCTACAAACGTTACTGGACCAAAGACATAGAGAAAATGTTAACGGAGATGGTCAGTGCTGAAGAACGGAGGGATGCAGCACAGAAGGATTGCATGAAAAGATTATTTTATAACTTTGATAAAAACAGCGAAGACTGGAGAATGGCAGTGGAATGCATTGCAGTTCTAGGTATGGAATCTTCAGTATACGCTAATATAGATCCTCTGTGGGTTACCTTTAATTTAATTTTTCATTTACATGTTTAAATGCAGTATATTGGGGCTGGCCAGTGCATGGGCCACAATCCAGATGTGATCCACAAAGCAATTGTATTTGGGCTTTGTAGTCTCGGTGAAGGAGTTGGATCCATTGATTTTTCCCTGTGTAATCCAGCTCGGTTTCCTTTCTTACTACAGCCCCCATCCCATGTGGCTTGTCCATGCAGGTCCAGTGATGAGTCTTAACTTTTTAAAATATCTTAACTTTTTTGGTGATCTGTTCCTTTCTTGCCAGTGGAAAAATTTGTTGGCTCCAAAGCAAGGTGGTGTTAAAAAGTTTGTCCACAGCTTTATTTGTTATGAAAGGAAATTATATGATATCTTTCTGCGGGGGGGGGTTGTAGAAGTAAAAAAAAAAAATCACCACCACCGGTCCGTGTGTGTATATGCCCTGTAACTCTGGAAGCGGTGTGATCCTGGTTGCAGAATGGACTTGTGCTACTTTATACTGTAGGTGGTTTTCAGCTTTAAATGTTCCTTTGCTTAATAACTTCATGCAGATAGGAAACTCGCAAAGCTAGAAGTAAGGTTGGGTGTCCTGCTTTGCTTATGAGGGTGGTTTACTGTTCTTAATGTTGTAGAACATTCCAAACAAGTCCTTTCTGCCACCTCTTTGCTGCCTCATGTTGCTGCATGTGTGAACTGGGCCTCAGTGTGGCATTTGTTGATCTTCTGGGAGGTAAAAATTGCCCTGGAAAGGACCCTGCCCCGCCAACCAGGGGTGCGGGGGTCATGGTGGTGGTGAGGAAATGAGGAGGCTTGGTGTGGGTTCTGCCCAGCTCATGCCTGTCTGTATTCTTCTCCCACAAGGGCCCCCGGTTTGCAGAGGTAGGGGCTCTTGCTCACTTCACACACCCATCTTGTGTTGTGTGGAATAGGAGTCGCTGGTTCCTGAGAGGCAGGGGTTGCTGGCTTGTGGCAGCAGTATCTTACACTTCATGCCAGGGGCAACCCGCTGACTGTGGCAGTGGCTCCCACCCACTTCACACAAAGCTACTTCAGGGTCCGGGCAACTGCCAGGCCATCAGCTCAGCAGGATTTTCCCCAGTGGCCTTAATGGCCAATTTGCTCCTCGTGATCTGTGTGGCAGAAATTCATAGACTTTATGAAAAACTATAAAGGGTTAGCTATATTGGTCTATCCTGGCAAAAACAACAGACCGGTGACTTTAAAAATAGCATGTGTATTGTGGTATAAGCTTGTGTGGGCCAGAGCCCACCTCATCAGATGTCTGAGCCTGCTCTGGAAAAGGCAGGGAATAAATATTTCAGATACAGTAAGTGACTTAAGTGGGTAGGCATATATATAGAGAGAGGAAGAGAGAAGGCTTGTTGCTTTCTGGAAACATGTTCACTGCTATCTCAGTTCCTGAGTTTGTTGACAGAAAAGTGGAGCATAGAAAATGTAGAAAAATGCTATAACTTAAGAGTCCTGTAGATTTTGGAGGTACAAGCTTTCGGGAGTCAAAGCTTCAGTTATCACATACTTGATGAAGAAAGCTTTGGCTCTCAAAAGCTCATACCCTGAAAATCTTGTTGCTCTCTGGAGTGCTACTGGATTCAAATCCAGCTCTTCTCTTACAGATCAACATAACTACCCTCTGAAACAAGTACTCTAAATCTCACTTGCAGTGTTGTAATGTTTGAAACAAAAAATGTTTTCAAAAAGATACTACTTTCTCTGTCTCATTGGATTGTAGACACCGACCCACTTAGGTGATGCATTTTGTACTTGGGCTTACAATAGTGTATGCCTTGATACATTTGTTAGAATTCATGATCCCCCCCCCAACAGTATTAGCATGCAACATTTATAAAGAAGAACTTAAATAGTTGATCTGAGCTTGTTTTTGATCAATACTTGTACAGATATTCAGTAACTGTAGTTGGATGCAACTCAGTATAACAGTTAATACAACTTTTGAATTGTTCTTTGTGCTTGGAAGTCAGAATTATGCTGAAAGCTTTGTAATGAATTGGTTTTAAGTAACTGGTATATTTCAGCTATCTGGTGTATGCTAGTTGTCACAATAAGGAAGCTGGAAAGCTGATTCATTGGGATTTTCTTTTGCTTTTGTAGATGTTTTACTATGCCTGGCACAGTACAGTCAGGGATGTGATGGACCATTGTGCCGACCAGTATTTGTGCTACCAGAAAAGAACACGCCGCCCTTTCTGGAGTTCAGATCGTCACGCCACCCATGTATTACAAAAACTTTGTTTGGGGATGACTTCATCCCTAATGATATACTGATTGGTGTGGACAGTGAAAAGTCAGATTCCTGGACTGATGCTCGCTGTGTTCTGGTGACTGGCCCAAACATGGGAGGCAAGTCAACACTTATGAGACAGGTGATTGCAGCAGTTTTTCTTGGACTACAGTTTAGTATTTTAATCCAAAAAAGATTTCCTTATTTGCTGTCACATAATAAAAGAAAAAAAATCATCAGTGCTTTTTGCAAAGGGAAACAATATTCCCAGTGAGGGCACCATTTGACTCACCCCTTTCAAATTCTATTACTAGAATAAGGACGGACAGTACATTTTACATAGAATCCTGTGATTTTCCACACCAGCCCCCTTTCCAGCATCCAGAAAGTAGAAGGGAATGTAAACCCTATGTGTATGGCATGCCATTACCTGGAAGAAAGGCAGAATATAAAAATGTAATAGACATCATGCCAAAAATGTTATCTGAAAAAATCCAGATTGCATTGTTAAAATCCAGATTGTAAGAGCAGTCTTGGTTACAAGTTGTTAAAATTGTTAAAATCCAGATTGTTAAAATCCAGATTGCAAGAGCAGTCTTGGTTACAAGTTCTGATTTTTTCATTCCATTTTAACACTTCCTGGTTTATACAGAACATTGGCTTGCTTGTAATCGAATGCCAGCAGATTGTGCATGGATTTCCGGAAGCACATTGACCCTATTAGCAATCCCTTTTGACCCCTACCCCTGGGAAGATGATTCTTGAAGTCATGGGTCCCACGTGGACAAGAAGGAACGCAGGGGGAGGGGGCTGTGGTGAGGAGCCAGAAGGGTATAAAATTGGTCTCTCTTCTGCTGCTGATATGCTAGTTCAGCAAAACTGAGAAGCTAGAGTCAGATAACTTTTAGCGAAGTAGTAAAACAGTTTAAATGCTTTTCTGGGTTTGTTCTCTAAAGCTGTGACAACAAAAAACCTTTAAAAAGCCTTCTGTTTACTTTGGAATTCATGCAACAGTATCTCTGGAAATTTATATGGTGTTATTTTCCTGTATAGCATTGTGTTTGACTAGGTCAGTATTGAATGCAAAACTAGGGTAGAGTGTCCCACTCCTAACATCAAGCACTTCTTTGTAGAGATGGCAGGGTTTCTTCTGGTTTTCATCCCAGCAGTAAGAAATGAACAACCAATGACAATTTGTAGTAAGAAATGAACAACCAATGACAATTTGTAGCTGTGAGGGTGTTTACTTCTACTGGCTGGCGGAAATACAGACCACTTCAATTTTACTAGAATTGTATTTGGTGAAGCGATGGAAGATATGCTCCTGTCCTTATTTTGGATCAGTGATGTTGACTTTGTTGCTTCACAGGCTGGCCTCCTGGTGATAATGGCCCAGTTGGGATTCTTCGTACCCGCTGAGTCTTGCAGGCTTACTCCCGTTGATCGAGTGTTCACAAGACTCGGTGCTTCAGACAGAATTCTTTCAGGTGGGTTTTTAAATCCTAGAGCAGAGCAAGTAGCAGGAGCTGTCAAAATTTATATATGTTAAGTCATAATTATTAGATGTTGTTGTGCTCTTTTTCCAGTTGAATCTGGGTTTTAAAACGATCCTGTCCTTCAACAATGCTAATCCATTCCAGAGGATGAGAGTTTTAAGTAAGGTACCAGCATTTTAGGGTTAGGCATTTGGTCAGTGTCGCATATAACAAGGGACATAGAAACATAAAGCTGGAAGGGACCCCCAGGGTCATCTAGTCCAACTTTCCTGCACAATACAGGAAATTCACAATTAAATCCCCTCCCCCAGTGACCCCTGCTCTGTGCCCAGAGGAAGCCAAAAAACTACCAGGATCCCCGGGCAGTCTGGCCTGGAGAAAAATTCCTTCCTGACCTGAAAGTGGTGATCGACATTACTCTGGGCATATAAGAAAGGTCCAAGAGAGCCAAGCACTGGCTCATCCCTTCCTGCCCTCCCTCTCACGATCAGCCTAAATTCACAGAATCAGCATTGCTGTCAAATGGCCTCTCCTTAAAGAAAGAGAGCCCACCATCTCCTGAGGAAGCCTGTTCCACTAAGGAACTGCTCTGTCAGGAAGTTCTTCCTAATGTTCAGCTGAATATTCTTTTGATTTAATTTCTGTGTTGGTTCTGAACTGATCTTCTGGGGCAACAGAAAACAACTCTGCCCCATCCTCTATGAGACAGCATTTCAGATACTTGAAGATGGCTAGTGTATCTCCTCTCAGTCGTCTCCTCTCCAGGGTAAACGTACCCAGCTCCTTCAACCTTTCCTCATAGGACTTGGTCTCCAGTCCCCTCCCCACCTTTGTTGCCTTCCTCTGGACGTCAAATACAAATTTATAATGGTAGCAAAGGGTACTGCTATTTTAAATGCTTGGATGCTGTCTAACTTTTTTTTTGTACAATATATTTTATTGAGTTTGTCATAAGAAACATTTGTTAAGAACAAACAACCAGAAAGAGAGCTGCCTAACTTTTAATGCAGCCAGGTTTTAATGTCATTAGATAAATGGAATCCTTCTTTATTAGGAGTTGCAGGTTCCAAGGACCAGTGTGGAGACTGGGGCACTGTGCTTGGGTATGGTAAAATGCTGGGGTCCACACACAGTCTCTGAACTTACTGCATGGCCTTAGGAGCAGTACTGTCCCTCAGCCTAACTTACCCCAAGGGGTTCTTAGATTAAAGAACTGTTCTAAGTTTCTAGGGAAACAGGCGGGATGCAAATTCAGTAAACAAAGGCTATGAATCTCCACAGGGCATTCATATTTGCAACAAATGCTGCAAATTGGTGGTACGGGGAGGCTCTGGGCATTTTACTGTAAAAGACTAACCCTGTTCACATTACAGAGAAAGCATGTTCAGCTTGCATGCATATGCATATACCTATTTGTAAGAAAGAGCCAATGTGCGTTCACTTTATAAATGAAACTGGGGACCAGTACCAGTATGTGGTGTTTTAATCACACATTTAGTTGTACATGTGTTGAATGTGAGAACTACTCATTGCATATATATAAAGAAAAGTCAAGTGTGCACTGTATATGGATTGTACTGCATTATCTGTAACTTGTGAACAGGGGTACTCTTGCCGCAGAGCTCCCTGGAGTTTCAGTGAAGTATCTGTACTGCGCTTGTTAAGCTCCTATACCTGCTTCTAAAGCACATCTAGTTTTGCTTTCTGAAACTACATTTCCATTTACCTTTGCTCAGTTGAGGAAACAGTTCACACCAGTTTGGAGGATTATGGATAAACAGCCTCTTTTTCCTGTTTAATACTTGCCCTCCAGATCAGATGTGAAGGCCTCTATATATCAAATGTTAATATGTCGCCAGGTTATGGTTGAGGAGGAATAATTCCAAGTCATTTGTCTAATTTCCTACAAATACCCAGGTATCTTTGGAATAATTTTTGTCATAATTTAACACTATGTTGTTTTTTCCTTCCAGGGGAAAGTACCTTTTTTGTTGAGCTGAGTGAGACTTCCAGTATTCTGCAGCATGCAACAGAACATTCCTTTGTTCTGATGGATGAACTAGGTATTTAATTTGGTTATGTGAGAAACACAAAATCACTGTGGCTTAAATAACTAGAGCTAATATACTGGCATTTTCATGTTAGTCACTGATGCTGATCTGAGCTCTAATATAAACATGACAGACCTGTGTAGTGTTGCATGCACCTAGCTTTTCTCACTTAAATCAGGCCCTCAGCTGCTACATTTGCCTTATTAGCATATAATCATGTCACCTGCTTGGGTATAAATTCTTGGCATGTTTTCCAGTACATTTATAGCACCCTAATTTAGACAAGGTACCAAATGCTTGCACCACTACACCTCATGTGTCACATTTTAATTGGATATTAAGTTTCTAAATCTGGGGAAGTGGCTGAATGTACTGCTTTCTTACTCAAATCAGACCCATGAGACTTAGCTAATATAAAAAGAGACTTCTGATTATCCATTTGAGAGCTTATTCAAATGGTATAGTTACATATGTTCCTAGCGGTTGTCCCCCTCCCAGCCCCGTAGTACCTTGCCTAGTTCAGTGTTCCCCAGTTAAGCTAAGCTGATGTGTTAATAAAGCAAACTTCTTTTGTATGTGAGTCATGTGTCCCCTTTCCCTCCTTTTGTCATTCTTTCGAACAAAATACCGCTAATGCTTGTAAGCTGTTGTAGAGAAGGTTCTTCCAATCCTGCATCCTTTGGTTGCCCACTTTCTGGTATGTGTGTGGGTATTATGGCATTCTTAAGTCCTCTCCCTCCTTGAGAATTTCTCTTGTTTTTGGAATGTAGTACACGTTTGTTAATGAGTCTACAACACAAATCTTTCTTGTACAGTGGACTTCCCAATAGCTTGTTTTCCTTGGTGGATTACAGGTTTCTAGTTATGCATTATTAATCAAGGTAGGAATGGGGTTAGACTCTTGACTGCTTTCTCCCTACTCCTCAAATATTTTTTTCAATTCTGTCAAGGAAGAGAAGTCAACACATGTAGGAGAATCAGGTGACAAGATTGTACCGCTCCCGTTTGTGGGAGAAGAATTCTATTTTTTAAAAGGGGCCCTACATAAATAATTCTGCATAGGTAGAAAACTAGTACCGCTATGCAAATCTTTCACCCTAATGTGCTGATTTTCTGTTTTTACATGGAGGAACTGCAGTCAGCAGTAGTAAGTCCCTTGTGTGTGTATAGATCAGGTTTACTGACCCATGTTATATCTGGTGCAGATTAAGGAATATCACTGTCCACATAGTCTTTCATCTATTAAAAGTGTGTGCTATAGTAATCCTGTCAAACCTAAACTGAATCCTGAGTTTTTACTCAGTAGTCTTTGCACTTGTGAGCTTTTAAGTAAAGGGCTGGGAGGGAGATTCTGTCAAATGACAAGGGATGAATCATCTGTTCCTGTCTTCCTGGAGTTTACCCAGTTTCCTCCCAATTTTTTCAGGCAGAGGTACAGCTACTTTTGATGGAACAGCTATCGCGAGTGCAGTTGTCAAAGAGCTTTCAGAGAATATCAAATGTCGTACAATGTTTTCAACTCACTACCATTCGTTAGTAGAGGATTACTTCCATAGTCCCTCTGTGCAGCTGGGTCACATGGTATGTAATTTTTTTTCCTTCTTCAACAAAGATGTTGCCCGATGTTCATTGTTTTAGAATTATATTTTTAATGTGATGTGATTGTCAGAGCAGCTTCTTTGTAACTGTTCAGAAGTCAAGTCTTCTGACTTAGACACAAAGCACTGGACTGTAATGGATATCTTGTTCTTTTCAGGCATGTATGGTGGAGAATGAAACTGATGATCCTAGCCAGGAAACAATTACATTCCTGTACAAATTCATTAAGGGGGCCTGTCCTAAAAGCTATGGCTTTAATGCTGCAAGGCTTGCTGACATTCCTGAAGAAATTATTCAGAAGGGTCACAAAAAGGCAAGAGACTTTGAGAAATCAACTCTCTCACTGAGACTGTTCAGGTAAGTATGTTACTTTTTCAGTTAAGAGAACTTCCCTTTGGTACATTTGTCACATCTTTCTTAGTTCTGTAGTCAAGAAGTAACTTAGCATGGCTTGCTGTGAACACCAAGAATGGGGCCAGAGTGTAGTGGAATAGTCTGTTTAGTGGCTAGTGACATCAATGCCCTGCAGGGCCTATGGTTGAGGACAGCAACAGTCTCCATTGAGCCTGGCCTCCACCTAAAGATGTAAACGAGGGGTGTTAAACCTACGGCCCGTGGGCCAGAACCGGCCAACACAGGGCTTTAATCCAGCCTGTGAGTGGGGCTCTTTCCCCCCTGCCCCCCATTGCCCATATTCACCCTTCTGAGCTTGAGCTGCCTCTGAGTACCTTCCCCTCTGCCTCCCAGCTACCGCTCCCAGCCTCCATTGTTGCCCTCACAGGTAGGGGCCCCAGGGCCTCCTCCTGATGTGATCCTTGTGCTTCTTGTTTTATTTTTAAAATTGCGTTGCTGAATCCTACTATTCCCCCACCTTTCCATTTTAGGCAGGCATCTTTTAAAGGTGATGGTGAAGGTCTGAGACAAACCATAGTTGAAATAGAGTTCTACAAATTTAAGGAACTCCAGTTTTGCAGAGAAATATTAGTTTTAACACACACACTCTTCTAATGTGGGGCTCCAATGGAATATCTCCGCTACCTGGCATTACATTTTATGATACACATGGCCTGTCCCAACAAAGTCCCAACAAGTCCCATTTATGTCAGATCCGGCCCTCATGAGTTTGCCACCCCATTGTAAACTGTTTAAGCACCATCAGAAACTGGAATCTAAACTATGCATTGTTTTAATTGTTCTTAACTTTTAACTAACTTCTAATTATGTATGTTGAAATGTTGTTAACTGGAGCCCCCTGTAAGGGAGAAAGGCAGTCTACAAGTCCAATGAATGAATAAATATAGTGATTTTGTACTACATTTCATTATGCTGTTAAGTAATAATGGTAACCTTTATGGCAATGTAATTTTACTGTTAGTATCATTGCACTTCCCTGTTGCTCACCAAATTATTTATGGGTGTTGTTCCAGGAACCTTTGCCTGATTGCTGAAGGAGCTCCAGCTGCTGTAGGTGATCTACCTAAACTACTGACACTGCTGTATGAGTGAGACCTGTTAGAGTTTATAGGCAGTATGCACACAACATAATGATCTAATAAACTTTATTTTTTAAAAATGACCATTTTCCATTGTCTTTCCTAGGAAATTAAACCCTTTTAATTCTTACCTACCCTCTACATAATGGTTATTGATACTCCACAATATATTAAGTCTAGATGTTATGGTACATGCATACACTTTCAGGCTGTTGATTACCCACTGTCACCAATACACATAAATGGAAAAAAAGCTATGAAACTGTATAGGGCTGTCTATATACTTTGTGTCATCATCATTAGAGCAGGAAGTTGTAATTTTCAGCAGTTCTTAAGAGTAATAATGTCCAGACTGTTCAATAAAACTGTGAACAGAAATACAGGATTGTTTTAAGGAGACTTTCTTACAGTGTACTTTAAAACACGTAAAACCTCCATTTTTTAGAACTCGGGAACTGTTTTATAGTGCATTATCTCTAAGAAGTCTCGTTAAAACATTGTTTAAGGTGATCTGCATAAAGATTATGAGGGAAGGGATGGAAAAGGAGATATTCTAACTGCAAAGGATACCAGAAAAATTGCTGGATATAATTTAAGATTAGTGTTCTCTTTCATAGAAAGAACGTACATACTGGGACATGAGTACAATTACAGCAAGTCTAGGTGTGCTAACAAAACAGGACACATTCAAGTACAATAAGATTTGCTTGAAATTAAAAACTACATGAGATTAAAGCGTTAAAATCATCTCAATCTGAATAAATGTTAAAAAAATCAAAATAAATGCAGAAGTGCTAGCTCACATTTTTACCATATTACAAAAAGCAATTGGTACCCATGTCCATAAAGGCAGCAACAAAGAATGCTGCTCGTCTACAGAATAGTACTACTGCAAATGGGGACTGCGTTTCAATGCTACTTGTAGAAACACCAGCCTTGTGGAAGTTGGTATCTGTACACAGATGCAGCTTATTTTCTTCACATCTGTCCCTTCAAAAGTCTGTTTAGCCAGTAATGCTGAAACGCCCAGTTCTGTTATCCTGAGTCAACATATTGCCACTTTCTTTTTGGTAGGTTGAGCTCCATAGTGTCACCACTTTACATATCCATTCTAAGTCTTTCTGCAGAAATGGGCAGGTATAAACTTCCTCAAAAAATTTAAACAGTTATGATAGAATGGCAGGACCTTCTTTTTTTCAAATTTACTCAGTTGTGCTGCAGTGTATTAGATTCTATAGGAGGAGCAGAGTCATATAGTGTATCTGTATCATGTGTCGGTTCTCCAGCTAGCGTACAGGGATTGGACAGTGTTCCAGCACCACAGTCACAGAAAAACCTGGAAGAGAGAAAATCCTTGAATAAATTTTTGCTGGGAAATGGTACCAAGATGCCACTAAAAGTTGTTGTTCAACGTACCTATCATGTCTAATAAATTCCACATCATGTCCTTGATGGCACTTCTTAATACAGTTTACACATATGGCGTTGCGGTCTGTGGTGTTACAAGTGTGACACCTAGAATACAACAAAGACTGATGTAATCAGACTTGGTACTGTTTAAAAGATAGAAACTTCAGAGCCTTGATAGGTAAATAAGGTACCAAAAGTAGAGGATTCAATATTTATATTGCTTTTGAAAAAAAGCGGCATAAGCTGTGAAAAGGTCTGTACCAGGCTTAATCACTTACCTATAGAAATCATGCATGGGGTAGCTGGTATAACTTGATATTTTATATAGACACTGGCCTCTACTAACAGCTTTTTCTATGGCATCTTGATTGTTCATTATTTTATTATCTGCAACAAAAGGTTATTCCAGGTGTTACAATATTAGTTTACTGTAGCACACTGAAGAATCACTCAGTACAAGAGCCAAGGTTTCAGCTATCCACCTACTGAATATGAATTGAAATAAAATTCTGGAAAAGAATTTATATCCTACTATTCCAAAAAATGTGTTCAGTGTCTTACAATAGAATACAAATTATACCGCAATTAAAATATAAAAAATTATCACATCTAGAACTATACAAAAATACACAAGACTAAAAATAACAGGTTTCCTGTTCTCTGAATGGATTTGGGGTTTTGCACTCTTATAAGCACCCATCCCAACCAGCAAGTGCTAGTGAACATGCTGGCAGGTGGGGTGGCATTCAGTTCGACATTAGAACAATACAGCAGACTAAAATGCACACACCATGGGAAAGGGTGGATTGTCTGCATAGATGACTATAGGAAGATGAACCTCAGTTATGGAAGAGCAACTTCTTGTTCATGGTCTCTGTGCAGGCACACTGAGCAAAGGCTAGCAAGATTACCCAGAAGTGAAAACAGGTGAGATTGTGAGAAAAGCACTGAGTATCGCTGCCAAAGAATATATCCTGTTTGACACTCATGTCCAAGGCATTATGCTTTATAAGATGGACAACTGATCTGAAAGGTGAGCTACATAGTTCTTGAAAACAGATCAAGATGGGTAGCCATGTTAGTCTGTCTGTAGGAGTAGAAAAGAGCAAGAGTGCAGTAGGACCTTAATGACTTACAGGGTATGAGCATTCGTGAGTCATTGCTCACTTCTTCAGATATCCTGCCACAAATTTTGTTAGTCTTTAAGGTGCTACTGGACTCTTGCTCTTTTCTATAGTTCTTGAAGAACTGTGCCCTTACTGAAAATAGTAGATTTGGCCATACTTTAGGTAGACTGGACTCTCACTGTGGTAGGTAGCAGTTTGGACACCCAACTTGTAACAGAATCAAATTTCTGCCTCTGAAGATGGATCGGGGAAGTACATCAGCAACAAATGCCTAAGTGATGTGGAATAGAGAGATTAACTTGGCTACCCCAAAGGCCACCTTCAGTAGAAAGACAATGGCTGGGTGCAGGATAAACACAAATATGTGGTATGGAAAGTGTTGAGTTGTTGTTCATCAAGGTGTCTTCTCTGCAGATACACACTGGGAACTGTGCTTGCACAGGCTAGCCGCCAGAGGCTCTCCATAGCTATATTAATACATTTGAATATGCTGAGGGGAGCCCCTTCCCAGCAGAGCCAGTTAGACTCTAACTGTTAGAAGCTATGTGCCTGCACTGAAGACATCTTGATGAACAACAGGCAAGTGCAACAGTTTTCATCTTCAGTCTTCTGTGCAGTCCCACATTGGGAGACGAGCTCCTTACACCTTGGTGTTGTGGGAGTTCACTGGAAGAGGGAGTGCAAAACAGCTCTGTCCACAGAGTAATGCTTGACAAAGGTGTCCAATGATGACCACGTTGCTGCTCAGCAGATGTCCTTCAAGGGAGTTCCTCTTCAAAAAGCTACTTGTGCTCCTGTAGAATGTGCTCAAAGCTCCAATGGGCACGGTAGCCTGGCTCTTTGGTATCCCAGCTGGATAACTGAAACTATCCACGTAGAAATAGTCTGAGTGGAAGTCACTTTCTCTTTTGAACTACCAGACTAGCAAATAAAAAGTTGTTGGGACTGCCTGAAACTCTTTGTCCTATCTAACTAATAAAGAAGAGATTGTACTTATACCCTGCCCTTCAGTCAGAGTCTCAGAGCAGCTTACAATCTCCCTCCCTTCCTCTCTCCACAACACACCCTGTGAGGTAGGTGGGGCCGAGAGAGCTCAGAGAGAACAGCTCTGAGAACTGTGACTGAACCAAGGTCACCCAGCTGGCTGCATGTGGAGAAATGGGGAATCAAACCCGGTTCTCCAGATTAGAGTCCAGAGAAAGGTAGGGGTGGCCAAACTGCAGTTCGAGAGCTGCATGCACAGAATCTTAATTTAATGTTAAATAAAAAAACCAAATGTGCATATTTTTCAATAAAAATGTGTGTAATATTTGTTCACGTCTTGCAGCTCTCCAACATCTAACATTTATGTGTGGCTGTTACGTTAAGCAAGTTTGGCCACCCCTGGTCTAAGGAATGTAATGTCTTTTTGGCTTCTGAGGTAGGGGATGGAAAAATTACTGGGAGCACAATATCAGGTGCAAGGTGGAATTTGGAGACCGCTTTCGGCAAAAACGCAAACTGGGGTCTCAATACCATGTGGCTAGTTTGGAACTTAATGAATGGTCAGTCAACTCTAAAAGCTGCCAGTTCCCCCACTCTCCTGGCTGACATTATTGCAACTAGAAAAGCCACCCTGGCAGACAGAAGTCTAAGACTACAGAAACCTAGTAGCTCAAATGAGGTCAACATAAGGCAAGAGAGAACAACCGGTAACACCCACTGAGGCACAATCCTGGCACATGGCAGGAACAGATTAAGCAATCCTTTAAAAAAACTTGGATTCTGGGTGTGAAAAGTCTTTTGGATTTTAACATGAAATACCGCTATGGCTGCCAGATGGGCCTTAAGTGAGGAAATTGCTAAGCCAGATTCTTTCAATGATAATAGATATTTGAATACCAAGGCATTCTCAGCTTGTATTCCCTGTGTTTTGGCCCAACTACCAAAACGAGACCATTTGTTCTTATAAGACCTCCTAGTGGAAGGCCTGCAGGCATTAAGCAGGACCCTGGCTACTTGCCCTGAGAATCCAAACTCTGGATGTTCAGAAACCGTACTGTCAAGTCTGCTGACCTCATAGTGAAACGTGGGTCCTCTGTGGAGCACATCCTCCACCAAAGGCAGATGTACATAAGCTCCCCTGGACAGATCTAGAAGGATCTGAAACCAAGCCTGTCAGGGCCAGAAAGGTGTGACTAGAAGGCACTGTGTGCATTTCCCCTTGATCTTGTTCAGCACTCTTGGAATGAGGGGAAATGGCAGGAAAGCATAGAAAAGGGTTCAGTGCATCTGAAATGCCTCCCCTAGGGAGAGGGGGTCCATGCGTGCCCTGGAGCAAAATACTGGAGTTTTTGTATTGGAATGGGTGGCAAAGAGGTCTACCCTGGGAAAAACTCCACTGTTGGAAGATTGGGAGGATATACTTTCCCCCTAACACCCATTTGTGTTCTGAATGTTGCTGAGGATGCCTGCCCTTCTGTTGGCCTTGCCAGTGACGTGAACTGCCTGAAGGGTGGACCTGTGGGCTATAATCAGTTCCCAGATGAAAGTGGACTTCCTGCATAGGGCCGATGATGCAGTGCTCCCTTGCTGATTTATATATCACTGCAGTCGTATTGTCTGTAAGAATCTGGATGACCTTCCCTTTGATGAGCTCTGTGAAACAGGTAAGGGCATAACATATAGCATGCGATTCTAAATTATTAATAGGTAAGCCCTTTTCTTCAGGTAACCATATATTTTGCACAGAAAAGTATCCACAATGAGTTCCCCAACTACATAAGGATGCATCAGAAGTAAAAGAGAGTTGTGCCATTCTCCTCCCGAATGGGATCCCTGCAAAGAGGTTACTGTCGGGTGTCCACCAGCTCAGCTGCCGCACTATAGCTACAGGGGATGCAAATTTAGTGTGTTCTGAATGAATGGTTGAGCAAAACTTGTGGAACAAGAACAGGAACCGATTTTGTATTGATTTGCTGTTTGGAAAGGCATATTCCCTCTGCCTGCGGCAGTTTCAGGTAAGAAATCTATATAGGAAGCCATCTTCTCCCAGAGGAAAAGCTGGTAACACCCCATAATAGCTTCATAATGAGCAACGCACAGGTTGAGAGCCACAGAAGAATTGACTTTCCTGCTGAGGGCATCAATTTCCATCCCTCTTTATCAAATGGTGACAAATGAATTCCTGTGCGTTGTTTGGCCTGCATTTTCTCAGCTATTACAGATGAGGCTGGGGGATGGCAAAATAGATGATGTCTCTCTTGCTGAAGTCTGTAGAAAGACTCTACTTTCTTTTGATGTGGCTGCCATGCTAGCTGTTTTTTGCCAGAGGGTCATAGAAATGTCATCAATGCCTTCCAGCATAGGAAAAGCTATCACATCTGGTAAATCCACATAAAGTTTGCTCAGGATCCTGTCACGAGGTCTTAGGTTGCTAGATGTCACCTCTAGGTCCAAGGATTTTGCCATCATCATCTGCTCTGTATATAACCTTATTAGGTAAGACTGCATCAGGGTTTCCCACCATATTGTTCAGCAATGGTTCCTTGTTCCCCTTCTTCAGAATCCGAATGTCCCGTATCAGGATGAGAAGACAGTACCAGGGGAGGGGGCAATCCACAGGTGGATCCATAGCTTCTTATCCTGCAATTGACAAGTATCTTGCCTCTAAAAGTTTATTCCCTTGTTGCCAGTCATCCCATTCCTGAGGTCAAGGAGATGGCGCGTAATATGGACAACTCTGCCATGGTGGAGGTGTTATGGAACCTTTCCACAGAGCTGAATGATTCCAAGGGGCAATTTGATGCTGGAATAGCTAGGGTGCCCTGGCAGGCTCTAGCTCACCTTCAGATAAAGGACACACAGGTGAAACATGCGGGGAAAGGCATCCAAGGCATGGGAGCATTATTCTGTTTTGACAGAACCGGATCAGGATTGGTAGGAACCAAAGAGCTCTGTCTTGGAAGCTTTCTGGAATTGACATGATGCTTCTCTTTATGTTTTGATTTGGAATGCATCTTTTTCGGCGGAGGTTCCAAGGAGAAGCGTTCCACAGAACGAACATGGGATCGACACCTTCTTGTCAGTTCTGTATCTGGAACTGAGGTACTTGATGGTGGACTCATCAGACCTCCAGTTCAATCAGGCAACTTAGACAGCAATGATTGGCTATGCTCTGCCAGGCTACTAGAGCAAAAGAGTGCCTTTCCCCACAGAATGGCTTTCAAGCACACCACTCAATCTCAGTGGGCTTTAGGGGTGAAATGAAGGCAGATTTTACTTGTGGCCATATTATGAGCCTCACCAAGGCAAAGAAAACATAACAGATGTTTGTCTGAGCAAGTCATTTTGGTATCACACTGGATACATTTCTTGAACAAAGCCTTCTGAGACATAATGAGCAAACTGCTCCAAAAACAAAGTTTGTAACAATTCACAATCTTTGATAGCTGAACATTCTCACAACCCAGCAGTGAAGAAAGGATTGAGGGAAAGGTGGGGGCCATCACTGCTGTGTGGGAAAAACAGCCTCTAACCAGCTCTACAGGGGAGGGCTCCCCTCTGAGTGTTAAAATTTACTAGAGTAGCTCTGGAGAGCCTCCAGTGGCTGGCCTGCGCAAGCACAGTCCCCAATGTAGGATTGCACAGAAGATGAATAGGAAGGTATAAGGACACAGTTCACTCTTTGCTAAGCAAACTACAACAGAACAACCACTTTGTAGCTAAGCCACAGATCACAGGTGGCTAACTGCTCCAATGCATTACCTGTGTGTATGGGGGGGGGGGGGGGGGGGAGCCAATGAAGGTCCCACACAGGTGCTGGTGCCGTCACTGGATGACAAAGCCTTGTGTGGCCCTCAACAAATTGCTTCACAAGAGTTAAGACACTGCCTGAATTAAGGGGTGAGAAACTGAAATAGTTCCTTGATGGACCCTGAGAGCACTGTGCCAAGTCTAGAAAATGTAGATTAAGTAGGTACTCTAGGACGGAGGTCACTAGGCAGGTAAACAGGTCCCATCCCTTTGTTAAAATGTACTTTCAACAATATTTCCATTTACTCATAGGACTGTCTAGCTTAGAGGTGACAAATATACAGCCTGCATCTGACTCATCAAAGGCACTCATGGTTGCAAAGAGCTGTTTCTTCTCATGCACTCTCTTTATGTTTTTGTGGGGTTCCCAAGCAGGTGCAGTGAGTGAATAGAGCACCAGACCCATGCTACACTGATCTGAGTGAGTGATAGTGAGTGTGGGGCTGCCTTAACACACTAATTTCTGCTGTAAAACCTAACAGCCTCTGGATTTGTCTGGCAGATTGTAATAGACACTGGAGAAAAACTAACATGGACAGAAGATAGCACGAGTCATCTCTGAGGAGAGAGAGGCACTCCCGGAAATAAGTTAGGAATAGCACTATAAACTCTCAAGTTTATTAGATAAAAATGGGACTTTTCATTGAAGATATGCAGGTGAATACACAGGTGAAGAGTCATTCACATATAGGAGAGGGAACAGACAAGAGAAGCAGCCATGAGAAACCACCTGTCTATAAAAAACACACTGAATATATACTACAACCACCAGCATGCATTTGGTGAAGGCTTTGAGATGGTGGAGAAGCCTCTGTATTGGTAGTGGGATCTCCTCCCATAGCAAAGTGGCTGTGGCTAGAAGAAGAAGAGATTGGATTTATATCCTGCCCTTCACTCACTTGGAGTCTCAGAGCGGCTTACAAACTCCTTCCCCTTCCCCTCCCCACAACAGACACCCTGTGAGGTAGGTGGGGCTGAGAGAGCTCTGAGACAACTGTCCTTGAGAGACCAGCTGGTACAGAGCTATGGCTTGCCCAAGGACATCCAGCAGGTGGAAGTGGAGGAGTGGGGAATCAAACCTGGTTCTCCCAGATTAGAGTCCGTGCACTTAACCACTACACCAAACTGTAGGCATGCCTGAAGTAGACAGAAATGAAACAAACTTCTGGTGTAAGATGAGGAAGGCAGATGCTAAAGTAACCATACCAAACTACTTGGGCCTACTGTATTTGTAGACTCCTCTTGATATCAAGGATAGGGTGGAAAAATACAGGTTGCTTACCTGTAACTGGGGATCCTTTCGCGTTGTGCTGGGACGCAAACACATCTATTTCTGGGTAACCCCAACGATTGAATACTGGTCAGAGATAGGTCCAGTTGAGTTCCCATTCATACAGCGCTGCTCCCCACCTGCTCAGGAAGTCTGCCTGCACATTCAGGGAGCTGGGGAGGTGTGCTGCGACCAGGAACACGCCCCAGGAATGACATCCCAAATCTCCAGGGCTAGCTGACACATGCCTCAGGACACTGTCCCACCTTGGTGGTAACTGAAAAGATCGGAGAGTGCTGAAAAGATCGGAGACTGTAGCGCACCGTAAGCATCTACAGAAAGTTGATGTGATTGTGAATCATGTGGGGCTCCCACTTGACCCCGACACACAGTCCCATGAGGTGAGCACCCCACCCCCAGAGGGAGGGGTCCATGGTCAGAGTCACGGATGGGGAACATGGGTGGAAAGGGGCTCCCATCAGTAGATTCTGTGGATCCATCCATCAACTGAGAGAGTCCAATACTGGCACCATAAGGTGAAATGTCCTGGACTGGGAATGAAACTGTGAGCAAAAACGATGAAGAAACCAGAGTTGGAGCGGTCTCATGTGCAGTCTGGCAAAAACTATGACAGCTGTAGTTGCTGCCATCAGCCCCAGAAGGCATTGGAGTTGCCTTGCTGTGGTTTCTTTCCACTGGCATAAGAGGTGTACCAGGGCGATGATGTCATCTGCCCCCTTGGGAGGAAGGAAGGCTTTGCATGCCAGGGAATCCAGGATGGCCCCTATGAACTGGGCCTGCCTAGCAGGGATGAGCACAGACTTTGCCAGTTTGACTGTGAGTCTTAAGGCTTCCAGAGTACGTATAGTCAGTGCAATATGGTCTCACAGAGTGATTTCTGAGTCTGCCACGAGCAACCAGTCGTCGATGTACCGAAAGATCTGTACACCTTGAAGGCGAAGGTAGGCTGCAATGACAACCATAAGCTTCATGAATATGCAGGTGGCAGTAGAAAGACCAAATGGAAGGGTCTTGTACTGATAATGACCTTCCCCCACAGCGAATTGGAGAAAACTTCTGTGATCTGGGTGTATCGTGATATGAAAATAAGCCTCTTTCAACTCCGGGGTCACCATCCAAACCCCGTGCTCGAGGAGAAGAAGGATGTTCTGAAGGGCCGTCATCCGGAACTTCTTGTACACGATGAAGGTATTGAAATTTCTGAGGTCCATAATAGGGCAGAGGCCTCCATCCTTCTTGGGAACCGTGAAATGATGAGAATAGAAGGAGGTTCCGGATTTCATCTAGTAGTGTGATGGAGCTGGGTGTAGGGATGAAATACGACTCTGTAGGCGCCTGAAGAAACTCTATACAATAGCCCTCTGGGACGACAGAGAGAGCTTATCTGTCCGATGTTATCTTTCTCCAGGCAGACAAAAATGGGGACAGATGGGTGGGAGTTTTGGCCAGTTGGCCTAAATCAAAGGCTCTGCTGGGGGGCTTGGAAGCCTTGGTCTTCGACTGGGAGGCAGTATTGAACTTCTGTTTGCTCCCATAGGGCTGTGACTGGAAACCAGAGGATTTCTGCCACTAAGGTTCCGGGGAGAACTTTTGGAACGATCTGCAGAACCAGGATTTGTTCCAGGACTTGGATTGTTTGGGAGGCTGGGAGTCTCCCAAATTATGTGAAGTCTTGAGACTTTTGTCCAGTTCTTGTAGGACTGCATCCGTAGTAGAATGGAACAACCTTTGAAAGGTAGATCCTCAAAAAAGGCTTTAGTGTCACTAGGTAGGGACGTGGAGTGCAGCCAGGCATGACGTCTAAGCATGACTGCAGATGTGAGCGTTTTAGCTGCCACACCCAGATTGTGTTTAACAGCATTAAGCTGATGTTTAGCCAGCATCATGCCCTCTTTCTGGAGCCTCCTGGCTTGACAGTTCATGTCTTTAGGGAGGGAAGCAATAAACTCAGTCATTTGCTCCCAGAGGGCATACTGGTATCTACCCATGCAGGCTGTATAATTGGAAGTTTTAATTCCTAACGCCCCTGCCGAATAGAATCTGCACCCAAAGGTGTCGAGTTTCTTCCCTTCCTTGTCAGGAGGAGAGGAGTAGCCGCATCTGCCCTTAGCCAACAGCATGACGACAATGGAGTTGGGTTTAGGGTGAATGAATAAGAGTTCAGCTCCTGATTTCCTGCACCCTGTACATGTGGTCAACTGTTTTGCTAGAAATAGGTGTAGAAGCCAGGTGAGACCATGGTGCTTTGGCAGCTTGCAGTAAGACTGAGGTCAATGGTAACGCAACAGCTGTGGAAATGTCCATCTGTACTATATCAAACACAGTCTGTCACAGTGGATGGAGGCTGAATAGTGGAGAGCGTCAGCGTATTGGCCATGCTCTTGATGAAATCCCCATATGATCTCAGATCCTTGGATGGGGAGATGGGGAGGTTATCCACCACTTATTGCGGTGGGGAGGGTTCCTGGGTAGGGGTTTCATCATCGGAGGAAGACGATGAAGACGATCCCGAAGGTTCAGAATGCTCTGAAGACTCAGAGAAAGTAGTGGGTTGCATCGGCATTGATGGCATCGGTGTCGACTGCTCGGCATGGTGTTCCAGAAGTGGAACAGGAGGTCTGTGCTTCCTGCCTATCAGCACCAATGGTTGCAGCCATACAAACTCCAGTGTCGGAGAGTGCTCTCAGTATCAAGACAGGCGGGAGGATGTTGACTGGCGATCCCAATCTGCCAGGGCGCGCGGAGGGAACCAGGGCGCAGCAGGCATTGGATAAGCTCCACAGAGGTACTGCCACTGACAGCTGTCCCAGGGAGCTGGAGGATAATGCCCAGATGATCAATCCCGATCCTCCAATCGATGCAGAGAGACGGCTGAGGCGCCAGTGTCCCTGTTTAGATGTAGACTTTCGACACTGGGTGGCCGGAGCACTTGGATTAGAGCCATATCCAGATCAGAGTCCATGAAGTGGATAGGATGCAGTAAAGGCGAGGTGGAATCACCTTGTAGCTGCCCAAGACCTGTAGAGTCAAGTACTATAGAGTCAAGGACTGTAGAGTCAAGTACCAGGGCTGTGTCTGACGCGACGTGTGTGGAAAGCACTTTTAGAGAAGGTACCTTTTTTGTGCTTGCTCTGCCTGTTGTCCTTGTCCTCCTTGTGCTTCTTGGCAGGAGTAGGGGCTTTGGACTGGACAGTCGACATCAGTCATTTCGGCATCGACCTTTCAACATTGATGACACTCGGCGTCGGGGATAGTGCAGTCGCCAATCCCGAAGCTGGGGTCGACAGCGAAGCTTGTCCGGACATCTCTTGCGAAGACATCGTCGGTGAAAGAGCCTGACCCAATAACGCAACGCGGAGTCTCGCGGCTCGGTTCTTCCTCGTCTGCTTTGAGAACCTGGCACAGTGGCACAGGAGTCTACCCAGTGCGCTTCCCCAAGGCACAAAAGGCAAAGCGAGTGTCTATGGGGGGGGGGGGGGAATTTTGCTGCCGCACTTTAGGCACTGTTTAAAGAAACCCCATCGTTTGGCCATAGGTCAGGGGTGGGGGTGAAGGGGAGTAAACTGCTGAAGCAGAGTACTCTAAATCAGTTCTGTCCCAATAAGAAAGTCTTTTTAGCCATCTGTAGGAAAAGGAGATAAGAGAAGAAGAAGAAAATACCAACCGAAGCGAGGAGGGTCTTACCAGCACAGCGGTCAGAAAAGAACTGGCGGAACTGTTGTGCTCCTCCCTTAGTTATGTGCACTGGAGCCCTGCACATGACTGGGGAGAGGGTGCGAAAATCCTTTCCGCTTTAGAAGATACCAGTCGGGGTCGGCGCAGGCACACTATATCCCAGAGGTGTGATGCACAGAGACCATGAAGAAGATCTGCTGTCTCCATCCAGAATAGTCAAGTATCTTGAACAGAATCCTAGAATCGCAAGATGTCATAGTCCCGCCGTACACTGCATTGGTCAGGCTGCACCTGGAGTTTTGTGTGCATTTCTGGAGGCCTCACTTCAAAAAGGATGTGAACAGAGTGGAGTGGGTACAGAGGAGAGCAATGAGGATGATTGGGGGCCTGGAGACCAAGCCCTAAGAGGAAAGGCTGAGGGACTTGGGAGTGTTTAGTCTGGAGAAGCAGCAGCTGAGGGGGGACATGATTGCTCTCTTTAAGTATTTGAAGGGCTGTCAGAGAAGGGCAGGTAGCTGTTCTTGTTGGCAGCAGAAGACAGGACTCACAATAATGGGTTTAAATTAAGGACTGGAAGGTACCGGCGGGATATCAGAAAAAGTTTTTTGTAATTAGCTGCCTAGGGAGGTTGTGGGCTCTCCCTCACTGGCAGTCTTTAAGTAGCGGCTGGACAAACACTTGTCAGGAATACTCTAGGCTGATCCTGCATTGAGGGGGTTGGACTAGATGGCCTATATGGTCCCTTCCAACTCTTGTGATTCTATCATTTATGCTTTCTCAAGTGTAACAAGTTGACAAAGGTGTAGACTGCTAGTGGGGAGAAGGGAGGGGGAGTAGTCAATTATTTTTGCTTGGAGGCTCCTGATGGCTGAGTGCTGACAGGCAAACTGAGGTTTGGAGAAAAATGATGTATGTGATATAAGAGAGCAGAGCCTGCATGATGACAACTAATCTGAATAGGATCAAGGTGGTCTGCAAGGAACCAAACCATTGCTTCAGGGTCTCGTAGGTGGCAACAGTAAGGCCCATGGAGTGAGTAGTGGATTTCAGATTCTGTGCGTTCTTCAGGGCATCACTAATGAAGCAGAAAAGCCACTATTCTTGCCTTTCCTCTGGGTTAAATGCAACTGATCTAAGCCAGGCATGGCATCTTAAAGGCAATAGCTGTATCTACAGACTTTGATCCAGAGCAGCAGTTCCATGGACACAAAGATTTCCCCACATGGAATGTGACTTTCTGACCTTCCCTGTTCCACTGCAGCCCTAAATGCTTCTCAAAATACTGTTTCGGAGGCTGGTTACCCCTTTTTTCTTTCAGCTGATAATGTTTTGAACAACTTTGAGGGTCAACTTTGATTCAACTGGGATGAATGCAAGAGACTGCTTCAGCAATATCTGTGTCCAAGACAGGAAGGAACATGGGGAAACACTCACTCCTGGACCAAGACTTTATGTGAAGTATCTGACTGTTTGACTCACTGTGATTGTTGTTCTCTGTTTTTTCTTCCTTTTTTGGTGCACAAGGCAAATACAATCTGATGTTTCTGCAGCTTATACTGGCTGGGTAGCAAACTGCCATCTATATCCTTGTATTGCCCTGACCTGGATGGCCCAGGCTAGCCTGATCTCGTCAGATCTCGGAAACTAAGCAGGGTTGACCCTGTTTAGTTTTTGGATGTGACCACCAAGGAATTCCAGGGTTTCTATGAAGAGGAAGGCAATGGGAAACCACCTTTGTTAGTCTCTTGCCTTGAAAACCCTACGGAGTCAGCATAAGTTGGTTGCAACTTGACAGCACTTACACACACATCCTTGTATTGGTTTCATATCGAGGCATATGGTGCTGAGGCACTATGCATCAGAGGATCTGGTATGAGGATGGGTAAGAGGAGATGCCAAGATAAACAAGCTTGTTTTCTAGTAACTGATTCAGAATTATCTGTCATCACCTCAGGGGCAGAAAAAACATTCTCCTAAACATTGGCTTAGAGCCTGAAGGATCAGTTGCACCCTGACTGCTTGGTGAGGTGGTAGATTCACATCTCAACTGTATATAGTTATATCCAGGCACAGGAGATACTGTTCATGGCCATCAGTTGAAGGTAGCTTTCCTCTGCAGTGACAACATTAATTGAAGGTAGTTTTTTGGGCCCCAGAAGAGAGAAATCAGAAAATTAACAGAAGGGGGGGGGGGGGAATGGTGATTTGTTGTTTGTTTTGCATTTGTAAACAAAGAAACATTATCTACATTGCAATAGCTAACTTAAGCACTAAAAACTATGAAGAAACAACACAGTTATACAATAAAACTACGAGAAAGATAGTAGTGTGTGAAATCTCACAGTAGGTTCCAAATGTTCTATCACTCTGGTAGATAAAAGAGTATCAAGAGGAAAATGCTACTGCTCCCCCATGGATAAGTATACTCAACTCTGTGCCTCTGAAGGGAGATGATTTCTGTGCCTAGAAGCTACTGAATCAATGTAGGGTGCGGGTGAAAAGTCCATCAGTGTGATGCACACAGACCATGAAGTATTTAGCTCCTCCAATCAATGCTTTCAGGATTACAATCTTCCCAGATTTGCTTACTTTGATCATCCTTCCTACCATAGTTCTCAAGCAGTGTCTCCTTTCTTCCTACATATATAAAACTTCCCTTTCCCTATTCTCTTAATAAGTCTAATGCAGTTGTTTCTTTGTAATTCTTTTGCTCTGTCTTCTCGTCTACTTGTTGCATTTTCTAGTACACTGCAAATGAGGGAAGACTAACCATCCCACTGAAGGGGATGAGTCAGAGTAAATTAGGCCTGGGTGGACTCGGTTCATAGGCCACCCGTTTCCAGTTACATGCACTCTTCCTTTGTCGCTAACTACCTCCTGCTTCAGTTACCCTTTGAGGCTTTGCTGTGTCCCAGTTCGAGAAAGCATACTAATGTAAGGATGAATGACCTTGTACCAGAACTATCACTGGCTGCTGCTGTTTCTTCCGTTAGCATAATATGCTCTACATTTGTCAGAAATACAGAATCAAAATTTCCCCATCTATAGAACAGTATCAAGCAAAACTCCAATTTTATCAAAAAAAGTGTTATTAAGATGACAAGTAAAAAACAGTTACCACTCCAAAGTAAAATTTCATTAAACTTTTCATAATATACAAATTTATGTCACATGAATTCAGATACCTTGTATCTTGGCAGCAACAGTTCTCCCTACTAATTTCTCTTCTTCAAAAGCATATTAGACTACCACTGATCTCAACAAATGTTTTTGTGTAAACATATGTGCCCAATTTCTAATGGCAAGGCAGCAAAATGTATTGTTTTTCACAAAGCTCCTTTAGACCAGGTGTTTGAAATGTGAAGCCGTGCAACTTATTTGTTTAAATTCCAAATAATTCAGCAAGTTACAGAAAGCATGTAATTCAACATACCTTTCATTGTCACGTTGACACCAGAGGCTAGAAATAAACCTCCAAATCGGTTATTGAAAATCTGATTGCCTTCTAAAGTTGCAGTTGCATGATTTGTTATTTCAATACCTTATATAAAAAGAAAAGGCTAGTTTAGCCAAAAAAGTGCAAGTTTGACATGTTTACCTAATTTGATAAGAACTTATCTTCTTTGGTACCTTGTATACAACCAAGAAAAACTGATTTAAATTGCATCTCTTACGTGACTGCAGCCTTCAAAATTATAGGGTCAAAATGCAACTTCCACAATTACACTGTATTATTTTGTAAGAATTTTAATTATTACTATTACCATTTTATATTCTCACAGCAGTTTGGAACACAAGTTCTGAGGAGGTTTCTGAATGTTAAGAAAACATTAAAAACTTAATGTTAAATAAAAAGCAAGAGTCGCCTTGGTGGATGAGATCAAGGTCCATCTAGTCTGCCATTCTGTTTCCAGTTATGGCCAGCAAAATGTGTTTGGGGTTCACAAGCATGACATGAAGGCACCAGCCCTTCCTCATGTGTATCCAGTACACTGCCTCTGTACATGAAGTTTCATTAGAACGATGTTCTGGTTATCCCATTGCTTCAAAAGAAAGAAGGGAAAGGAAACTTTCAAGTAACCCTTTAGACAATACCAACACCTATGGAGATTTTAAACTAAACTTTTCAGATGAGGTTCAACACTGATGAGGCTTAACCTTCTAACCTTATCATGAGTAAAGACAATGGAAATCCTATACAAACCTGCAGCAAATCCATCAAATATTCTATTTTTTCGCAACACAGGATGACTGTTTGTGCTGATAAGGACTCCAGCTTGTGCATTCCTGAAGATATCATTCTCTTCAAGGAGGCCTAACAACCAATAACATGAGCTTCAGGCTTAAATCCCAGCTTTGCTTACAAATAAAAATGACATTTTAAAAAAAAATACACAGAAAGGCCTTGTAATACTCAACCCATCCAAGCAAATCAAAGTATTATTATAAACAACATTCTCCATAAATGTAGTAGTTGCCAAAGTCTAAAAAGCCATTTTAATTTGAAAAGCTCAGATGAGATGCAAGCAATGCTGTTCTATATTCACTCTCACTCTTCTGCTGCAATTGGCAATCTCAGAATAACCTTCGTTTACCCAGTGAAATTCTCATACTGCAATGCAGCCTCATTCTAGGTGGCTGAACAGAGAATTACAGTATCCCTTCTCCAACAAAATGTGGCAGGTATGGTTAAATGTGCCCTATCTGTAAATCTTTGGGGAGTAGAGGTGATCAGCTAACAAAAATAATACTTTCCTTATTTTTAAAAGCATTAGACTGGCTATTAAAAACATGAAAAAAATGAAAGGTTACTACCTCTGCCCCCATTAAATATACAGATGCCTCCATCCCTTCCATCATGGATTTTGTTCCTTCTTAACGTAGGATTACTGTCCGTCTTAATCCATACTCCAGCCATGGCATTATCAAAAATTTCATTGTCTTCTATAAAGCCAAGTCCTTTGAAAGGGGGAGAAAAATCAAATTCAAGAAGCTGGGTACTGTGGAGGCATGAAATAATTATTTTATTTTAATTTCTAAAAAAAGAAAAACTTACCAGAATTATACACAAGAATACCACCATTTTGACCTCCCCAAATTTTGTTGCGCCTGATTTTAGGGTTGCTTCCAGTTCTGTGTGTAAACAAACAAAATACATTTATTCAAAGGAAAGTTTATACAGGTAAATTAAAACTATCTTAAAAAGTAAAAGCATTATCAAAACCATATAATTTGGGGTGGCACCCGGAAGAATTTAAGCACATTCAAGGCAAGATTGGGAACAGGACTTTGCTTCACATGCTGCCTTCCTACTGCCTCCCCTTGTAAGGGTGTAGCAAGTAATGTCTAAATTGTGAGATCTCCTATTTGAACACCACCTCACTAATGACATGATCCAAACAAGAGTTTCGAAAACATTCTGGTACATAACATGTTCAATAGTGTAAAAGAAAAGTGACACCAAGTGTTCTCTTGTTTCAGCACTGGTTAAAGTACTGCTGGGGGGGATATTTCTCCCCCCTAAGCCCCCTAATTGAAACCAAGTTCATCTTTATTTAATTCCATTCATTTCCATTTGCTTCCCTCATCTATTGCAACTTTTGTTCATTTTTATTGTTAGGACACATTCCCTAATTGCTGTGATTATTTAATAAATATGACTAAAGAACCAATCACACTTGAACAGTTAGACCACTGGTATATCTAGCTCACTATCATCTACTATGATGGGAACAGCAGCTCTTCAGGATCTCAGGCAAAGGTTTTCCTAGCACTCACCAGTTCTGATCCTCTAACAAAAACATCAGGGCTTCTACTTGGAAGCTTCTGCACACAAAGTATATGCTCTGCCACTGAACTACAACCCCACACCACCACCATCGGAACAAACTCCAGGCTTTAAGAAATAGGGTTTGAAACCCATGCCTCCATGCATAGACAAGAAGAAGAAGAAGAGATTGGATTTATATCCCGCCCTTCACTCACTTAAGAGTCTCAGAGTGGCTTACAAACTCCTTTCCCTTCCCCTCCCCACAACAGACACCCTGTGAGGTAGGTGGGGCTGAGAGAGCTCTGAGACAACTGTCCTTGAGAGAACAGCTGGTGCAGAGCTATGGCTTGCCCAAGGTCATCCAGCAGGTACAAGTGGAGGAGTGGGGAATAAAACCCGGTTCTCCCAGATTAGAGTCCATGCACTTAACCACTACACCAAACTGGCTCTCAGAGAATCTGATTTGCTTATGTGCAGGCACCGCTTACATCAAGTTAACTGTTTCTCTATTATTCACATGGATAATCTTAGCCATTTAAGGATCACGTGAAATACTACATAGCCAGATTTCATTGTGTGCTGAGAATGAACAGAATAAAGCCCATTCAGAGTAATTCCTAAATAGGCAAAACATTTATCCTCTTTTGAAGCAGTGACCAAAAAATTGCTAAAACGGACACTTTTAAAAACTAGTTGAAATTATACACATATATTTCTGGCTCATCTCATCTGAACCTTTCCTCAGTTTCATTGAACAGTGTGATGAAGTACCACTGGTTTTAATGGGACAAGCATGCTTATATTTCTCTTGACTGAGCTTTTCTTCTTTCACTGAAATATGGAGTACAGTACTGAAGGAGTTATTTTTTTAAAACAATACTTTCGGCTATTAGTGTGGTGGAAAAATCCTTCAAAATCCAGGCATGATTAAAGTTAGAGAAAGAAAAATGATGTCTGTGCACACACTACTGATTTTCTTTCCTTCCAGATGGAATTCCTCACTGCTTCAGATGCCACTCTGAAGGTTCCTTGACCCTCAGAAGTAGTTTCTCTGGAGTAGGGGAGACAAGACTCTCAGTAAACATGTAGAAAACCTGTGCAGCCATTTGGATTCCAGAAATCCAAATCTACAATGTAAAAATCAATGCTCCAAAATATACATAATATATTTGATAGAATACATGTTTATACTGTATATGTGTTTTGGATATTTTTGTACAGAATCAACATTATCATAGACATAATGCAGAATATCAGCATTTTGTCATTTTATATACCTGCATTAGTTCAAACTAGAGGGTATCTTCCAGGCCAAGCACAAGACTACTGACTGCACGACAATGGTTCTTCTAGCGATAAAATTATCTACCATAAACAGCCCTCTCATTAAACAGCCAGACACAGAACAACTGTTCAGAAGATAAAGAGAACAACTTTCTGACCAGGATGACAGATTATATCAAAAGCAAACAAAATGAAGGCATTTTTACCTGATTTGAACCCCTGAGTACATGTGGTTATAGATATCATTGTCTTCCAACACACCATGGCCATTGTCATAGAAATAAACACCAACCTGAAGTAGTAAAAAGATGTGGTGAAAAGTCAGTTCGAAAATGACATTTTGCTACCTATACAACAGTCAGCAACTTACCTGTTTACCACTATGTATTCTATTTCTTCTCAATACTGGAGTGCTTCCTGTTGTAACCCAAACACCAGCCAAAGTATTACTGTAAACTTCATTTTCTTCAATCACACCTTGGCCTTTTTCATGCTGAAATGAAGTGATAAAACTAAGTTAAATTATTGAAGCAGACAATTTTACATTTCAAAAAGCATAATTCACTTCATCCCCCCACCTGATCACGTCTGCCATTTTCACTTCTAGCAAGTATATATTAACAGAATCCCTTTATTAAACCCTGTATTTTTACAAATCTGAATCTTTAATTCTGTTTGGAGCTTTGAATCCTTTTTAATCTGTTTAATTTGTTTAATCTGTTATGGGACTGAAACAGTCTTGGCTGCCCTTGTGGATGACCTGCACCAAAATATCAACAGAGTGAATGTAGCTCTTTTAATTTTTCTGGACCTCTCAGTGGCATTTGATATCATCAATCATGGTATACTTCTGGATTGCCTTTCTGGATTGGGACTGGAAGGTGCCGTTTTTCAGTGGTTCTGGTTGTACCTGGAGGGTAGGTTTCAAAAGGTGGCATTGTAGGACTGACATTGAGCTTTTGGCCTGTGGGATCCCGCAAGGCTCCATCTTGTCCCCTATGCATTTCAACACCTACATGAAACAGCTGGGTGAGGTCATATGAAGATTTGGGCTGGATTGTCACCAATATACATATTGATATCAGGGAGGTTGCAACAACCCTGAACCACTGCCTGAAGGCAGTTCTGCAGTGGATGTGAAACTAATAAACTGAAGCTTAATCGTAACAAGGTAGAAGTGCTACTGGTGAGCAGAAAGGCTGATATGGGACTTAATACATCACCTGTTCTGGATTGGGTTGCGCTCCCCTTGAAGGAACAGATCTGCTCTCTGGGGGTGCTCTTGGACGCAGGCCAACTGCTGGATAAGCAGTTGACAGCTGTGGCCAGGACTGCCTTTTACCAGCTTTGACTAGTTAGTCAGCTGCAGCCTCTTCTGGGCAAAAACGCTGTGGTCACTGTGGTGCATAATTTGGTTACATCTAGATTGCAATGCACTCTACATGGGGCTGCCCTTGAAAAGTTTTCAGAAACTTCAGCTTGTACGGATTGATGCCTCTAGGATTTTGACTGGAGTGGATCATATCACTCAAGTCCTGGCCCATCTGCAATGGCTCTCAATCTGTTTCTGGGAATAATTTAAGGTGCTGGTGTTGCCCTTCAAAACCTTACATGGCTTGGGACCAGCATAACTGAAGGATCACCTCCTCCATGCAACAGCTACAGATCATCTGAGGCCCTGGTTTGGGTGCCCCCATCTTCTGAGACAAAGCAAGTCATAAGCCAGGAGAGTGCCTTCTCAGTTGTGGCATCAAGATTCTGGCACTCTCTCCCCAGAGAGTTGTGTTTGTCCCCGTCTGTTGCTGTTTTCTACCAGCAGGTGAAGACTTTTGTTCTGTCTGGCATTTCCTCAGTCATCCCGCCTTCCTGTCCTGTTTTTAATAGTTCTGATGTGTATGTATTTCATTGTATTGTATGTGTACTTTAACTGGTTTTATTTGAATGATATGTTTTTGTTCAGTTTAATGTCTTTTAAGATGTAGTTTTATTGTTTATCTACCTTGTGGAACTCAAGGCAGCTTACAATGTAAATAAAACAACAATGAGAAAAACCCCTAAAATGTAAACCATCAATTAAGACTGCCAATAAATAAAAAACTAAATCAGTCAAATGCAGTCCTAAATAATATTGTCTTCAACTGCTTCCTGAAAACTGAAAGTTAGTTCCATAATCATGGGGCTGCCACTAAAAGGGCCCTCTCTTGCATGCCTACCCCACAAGCTTCTTTTATTAGTACGACAGTCAGGAGGGCCTCTCCCTGTGATCTTAGTTTCTGGCCAGGAATGTATGGGAGAAGACAGCCAAGTAGGGCTTTAAAGAACAAAACCAACACCTTGAACTGGGCTCAGGAGCAAATTGGTAGCCAGTTGAATTGCTGTAGTATTGGGGTCACAGGCTCCTGGTAGCTGACCCCAACCCGCAGTCTAGCTGCAGTGTTCTGCAATAGTTGCAGTGTTCTACACTAGCTGCAGCTTATGAGCAATCTTCAAGGATAGTCCCAAGTACAGCATATTGCAACAGTCCAGTCTAGGCATGGTTCACTATGGCTAGTTCTGACTGAGCCAGAACGGATGCTGCTGATGCACCAGTCGGACCAGGACAAAAGCACTCTGAGCCACCACTGCCTCTTGATTTTCTAAGGTGACTGCTGTGTCAAGCAGCACTCCTAAACTGCAAACCTGGCTTTTCAAGGGGAGTATAACTCCATCTAAGACAGGACAGATCTCATGTCCCCAGTCTGCCTTTCTACTAACCCAGAGAACATCTGTCTTGTCAGGATTAAGTTGCAGCTTATTCACCCTTATTCAGCCCATTACTGATTCCAAGCACCAGTTCAGAACATCAATATCATCCTTGGAATTAGGTGGAAAAGAAAAGTAGAGCTGGGATCATCTGCATATTAGTGAAACTGCAGCCCATACCTCCTGATGACTTCTTCCAGTGGATTCATACAGATATTAAATAGCACTGGGGATAAGATCAAACCCTGCAGAACCCGACAGGCCAACAGCCATGGGGCTGCTGTTAATCTATTAACTGCTTTGGTGGCCCTGATGAGAGCAGAAAGTTGGGATTCTAATTAAAGAACAATAAAAGTCAATATCCAAAACACATAGGCCTGAATTTAGAACATAAGAAAAAAAAAAGGGGATAATGTCAACAGTTCAATTTACCATTTTAGACCTGGCCTTTCTCTTATTTGTGGTCTAATCTCAGTTTTGGTTTGTTTTCGGCAAGAAAACTGGATGCAACATGAGATGAAAAGTGTCCAAGTAACGCAGAGCAAGTTTCACACTCAATAAGTCAAACTGTCAACAATTGCAAGTGAAAAAAGAAAACCTTCCAGATAAGCTAGCAAAATTCAATTAATCTTTTTCAATACTTATACCACAAAGCACAGCATTACATTTGCTAAGAATGTTCACCCTATTCATGATTAGAAACAATGATCTCACTACAGTGAAGTCTGTTTCACAAGATATAGAAAATTATTCAGCACATATCCTGCATATAATTAAAAATCCTTCTTTTTAAAAAAATATTTTATTTTAAATATTCAAAAATAACATATATCAGTGACAAATCATCAACCAATTACAGAACATCAACAAAACATCATCAACAACAGAGTTGAAATACCTATACTACAAGGCAGACTTCAATACTACCTTATACAAAAATTAATTGTTACGTTAACGAAATAAATTTGAAATAACAAAAATTGCTAAAGGAATGTGGGGAATCTACATTCTTTAAAAGTTTTTCCAATAACGGGTACCACTTGTTCAGGAAGTTTGACTCAAACATAGGATACTCATTTGACCTCTTAACATCCGCTATTTATCAAAATTATATAGTCCCACAGTCACATATACCACTCCTTTATCCCAGGTAGCTGGGAGGCCTTCCAATGAGAGGCAATTACTTTTTTTAGCTACCAATAATAGCATTGCAATTAATTCTTGTTTTGTATGTTGAAAATGTCTAAGTCAGGCCAAATGTTCAACAGTATTGAGTGGATAATAAAAGGAACTGTATGTTCAGTAATATAAGTTATTTATTACATAATATCTTTCCAAAACTTAAGAACTATTGGGCAAAACCAACAACAGTGAATGTATGTTTCTTCCCCTCCACATCTTCACCAGCAATGAGAACTGTATCTCGAGTTTATATGTGCTACTTTAGTCGGTGTGGAGTTTCATTGGGTGATAAATTTATATGACTGGTATACGGAGTTTAAAGAGCTGGTATGGAGGGAATTAGAGGGCCAAATATATTCCCAAGTTTGATCTGTTAAAGAATTCTCACAATCATGCATCCAGGCTTTATGAAACGATAACAAAGTGGATCTGCCAAAGCAAAGTAAAATATTATGAATTTTCAAAACCAAGCCTTGTACTAAACAATTCTTCAAAGGGGGTGACACGTTTTAGCAAGTCTTTCTTAATCTCTGGTGTGTTGCATAAGTGCTGTAATTGGAAACATTCTATCCAGGGGATTGTCTCCTGGATTTTAGATTCCAGTTGCAATTCACAGCATATTATTCCATTTTTAACAATATCAATAAATCTAATGTTGTCTGGTTTTTTTCCAGAGCTTATAAGAAGTACTACCCAGCGTAGGAGAGAACCACAACTTGTTGGTAAAGGTAGAACAAGAGGACACCCTTGGTAAGTATCTTTTTCTAAAATTATCCCAAACCCTCAAAATGGTCCCTAGATATGGATTCACATTAGTTAGCTTCGGTCGCTGACTATATGGTATCTATAAGATTTTCTCAATATATTTCCAGTCAGTGCACATCCCGACATCGTTATATTTAAGTGTATTTGTGAGAATAATGGCCTCATAGAAAGTTTTAATATCTGGAATTGACAAACCTCCTGATTCTGTTGGTTGTCTTAATGCCTTAAAAATAATCCTAGGAGCCATATGATTCCACATAAACTGAAGTAATAAAGCTTGCCATTTTGATAACAACAACTTAGATATATTGACAGGTAAGGCCCTTAAAATATATAACAACTTTGGAAATAAGAAGGATTTTATAAGCAAGACTCTTTCAGGCCAAGACAATTGCATTGTTTTCCAATTTTGTATTGTAGATTGAATAGACTTCACTATATTCAAATGACTGTATTTAATAAAATCAGTTTAATAAAATCAATTTGAGGGAATAATCACTTCGAGATACTTACAGTTGTTGTCTGCCCAAACAAAATTTAAATTAACATTAAAATAAGTTTTATTCAATTCTGACAGTCATTGAATAAAAGGGTTGTTTTGTTTGCATTAACTTTCAAACCAGAAACTCTCCTGAACTGTGTCCAAGACTGCAGGGAGCGTGACTTTGGGATCTGTCAAGTACATGGTAAGGTCATACTATCATGTGTCTTTCACCAATCATGTGTCTTTCACCAATTAAGATACCATGAACTGACTCAGTTTGACATATCAGGAAAGCCAAAGGTTCAACTGCTAGGGCAAAAAGCAGTGGCGATAGGAGGCAACCCTGTCTGGTGCTCCAACCCAAAGAAAAATCTTCTGAGTTGAAACCATTAATCCTTAAGCATGCTGAAGGCGAGTAATATAAAGCAGAAACAGCAGTGTTAAATCTAGGGCCAAAATTCATATGCTTTAACAGTGACGAGTACTTTTTTCTAGGCTATCAAATGCTTTCTCTATGTCAATAGCTAAGAAGAACATTGAGGGCAAACCATGACTTCTAACATACTGAATAATATTAACTGTTTTGCAGATATTATCCATAATGTCTCTGTTTGAGATAAAATCCGTCTTCATGATCTTCATGAATATAATCACCTAAGAATGAATTAAGTTTTTGGGCCAAGACTGAGAAGCTAGAGAATAAAGTTATGAAGTCCACATCAAGACACTCACCACATAAATACCACCATGTTGGCCATCATGAATCTTGTTGTGCCGAACAATGGGGCAGCTATTAGTCCTTATTTGTATCCCTGCTAATGCATTACCTATTGAAAGAAGTACACATTGAGAAATATGGCACCAAAGATATAAGGACTAACAAGTGCAATACAGCAAACATTTGATTGTTTACCGTAAATGTCATTTCCCTCAATAAGGCCTCTTCCATCACCAAAGATGTAGACACCACCTTGATTCCCATTAAAAATTGCATTGCCCCTAAGATGCAAAACCAGAGATGAAGTTATCGCATACAACAAACTGTATACAGAATATGCATTCAAAAGACACTGAAGAAATTCTTATTTTTAGAAGGACAGCACTGTGGCAAACACCCATTTCCTATCTCAGTATGTTCAACACTGAATGAAGAAAAAAAATTATGCCCCAACTTTTCACCCAAAGAGCTAAAAGTGGCTAACATACAGCTCTGGTGGTCTCCCATCCAGGCATCTTACTGGACCAATTTAGAACTACACAATTCCCAAATGTTCGAAACAACTCCAAATGTTAGTTTATGTTATTCATACATACTACTTAATGGTTCCATTTGTTAACCTTCCCCCTTTCAAGTTAAAATAAAGAGCAATACCTTATTGTTGGGTCACTATTTGAAGTAATCCATACACCTGCAAAATTGTTTGCATAGATCTTGTTTTCAATAAATTGGCCTCTTCCTTTTTCATGGACATAAATCCCTCCAGTTTGACCATGGTGAATTTCACAACGAACTACAGTAGGGTTGGCATAAGCTTTCACTTCAAAACCTGCTATTCTATTTCTATGTATGTTGCAGCTTTCAAAATAACCCTAAACACAAGGAAGAAGAAGAGATTATTGTTGTAAGGAAAAACAAAAGAAGTGGTTTCTTCCCCACTTGGTTGACACTATGTTAAAGATGACAGTATACATATCGACTATATACATAGCACCATCAGTCCCCATAGTTCTGTACAGAATAATAAAAAGACAGCCCCATATTACATGCTACATAGTAAGGACCAGTTATTCAGTCACAGAGTCTTGCACAGTCAACACTAAGGCTGTTTCTCACATTATAGTGCAACTTAGTAAAAAGTCAAATGCTAAATGTTTTCACAAGATTCATGCTTCATACATTTCTCCCTCCATATGGGATGACTAAAGTTTCATTTAGGAATCTGAAATCTTTCCCCAGTCCTGTGTTTGGGAGCCAGAGTTTGTTTCATGAGACCCTTTTTGGGCTCCTGTGTGGTTAACTATAAAGCTTTAAAGTAAGCACGAGAAACTGCATTCAAATAGGCACAAAAGTTTACAGGAACAGACTTCAATGCAAACTAAATTATAACATCTAGATAGAGTTGCCAGGTCCCCTCAGTGCTCTGGCAGGGAGCTCTGGGGGTTTGTTCCACGGGTGGTGGAAATGTCACACGACAATGTCACCTGGAAGTGACATCATGTTGGGGACATTGTGTGGGGAATGCTCTGGTTTTGGAGCAAACTCTATGGTAAAATTGAGCTTAAACCATAGTTTGCGCCCAAAAACCAGAACACCATTCGCATGACATCTCTGACACAATGACATCACTTCTGGGTGACATTATCACGTTAGGGACATCACACAATGACATCCCTGTTTAAAGGCAGGGCAACCCTACATCTAGACCAGAGGTGTCAAGCTCATTTGTTACGAGGACTGGATCTGACATAAATGTCAGTTTGTCAGGCAAGTCCATGTGTGTCATAAAATGTAACGTCAGGTACCAGAGATATAAACCTTATAAAAGATACAGGCAAACCTAATTAATTAAAAAGGCAAAAAATTAAAAAGAATCACAGATAATGGAATTAAGAAAAGTCATAAGATGTTTAAAAAAGGAGTATATTTCGATTTTCATCTATGACCAATACAACTTAGTTTCTCTATTCACTCTCTATAGCTACATAAAAGCCCTCTCCTGTATCTATTTTTCCTCCTCTTAATCTTCAAAATCATAAATAATCACTTCATTTTTTTCCATTTCATGCAATACATCTGTAAGGGGTTTCCAGTTAGCATAAATATAGTTAATGTCGTTTCCCTGATAATTTCTTTTCCTTTCCCCTTCCATAGCAGACATCCTGTAAGGTAGGTGGGACTGAGAGAGCTCCTGAAAGAACTTGTAACTGATCCAAGGTCACACCAGCAGCTGCATGTGGAAGAGTGGGGAATCAAACCCGGCTCTCCCAGATTAAAGTCTGTGCTCCTAACCACTACACCAAACTGATCAAGGAGATAAGCTTGGCCATCTCCCCAAATTCCACGATCTTCACCTTGCCATTCTTTTATTCTAGATAATATTGAAGATTTTAATTTCTGATCATATAATAATTTTGCCATCATTTTCATATACACAAATAAAGTTCCATGTGTTCTTTCTAACAGTTTATCCATTAATCCCAACAAAAAAGCCTCTGGTTTCAATCTATATTAGTCATTAAAATCTTCTGAATGACAACATGTATTTGTATCCAAATTTTTTAGCTTTAGTCGATGTCCACCACAGGTGATAGAATGTCCCTACTTGCTGCTCACATTTCCACAGATAAGCTGTTTTTAAAACCTCCAGGTGGTGCTTTTTGTCCTCCCACAAACCCTTTTCCCTCACAGGCTGAGAACAGCACCAGCAAATAGCACCGGATCTGCCCGTACATTTGACATCCTTAATCTAGACTTAACAAGAAAATGGATTTTTCCAGTAGGTACTGGACTGATCTCTCTTACCCCACAAAGGGCCCCAGGGGCAGAAGCCACGTTATGAGACACCTTCACCCCTCTCCTTTGTGCTGTGTGACATTGCAAGAGGGGCAAGGTTTGATATGAGGAATTAGTATCAGGCTACATGCATCAAAATGTCAATACATAAGGAAGCAGCCAGGTTCCCATGGTAGCTGGTTATAATAATGGCTCTATTCTGTGGCTTTCTGAGGACTCATCAAAATTCAGCCTACGATAAGCAATCAAGGACAATAACCAATCTTCTAGGACCATCCAAGAATCTGCCTTACAAGGCAGACCTCTTTGGAAATCTGATCAAGATTACAGCCCAAACTATCCCCTGATCTTCATCACAAGGCATTAGTCAGACCTGTCACTCAAGTAATTCAGTCATCCCACTCAGATCCATCTCCCCTTCCCATTACATCACCTAGCATATTCCTTCTACCAGCATATTGCACAAAGAATAACTCAAATCCACTAATCAGAACCAGGATTCTGACATCCCCCAATAAGAACAAGGTTTCCATTATCTCTTCAAGCACAGATCATCCCAAATTCTCCCAGTCACAAGACAGAATTCTGAAATTTGGCCCAATGACAGAGAGTGCAATCAACTGTGCAACCAGTAGTAAAAGCCCAGTTATAAAAACGTATAAAGGTAGCATCCTAACATGGACACATTTCTGATAACTTGTTCTCTAAATTGGGCAAGAAGCCCACACCTGTTTCCTTTAAGAAGCCAATGGACTGGAACACTGATAATGGGAAATTCCAGATCTTCAACAAAACAAAAGCTGAACAAGCCCCGGTGATAAGTAAAGGTAAAGGTAAATGTTTTCCTTGCTCAAAAGCCAGTCGAATCCAACTCTAAGGGGCAGTGCTCATCTCCATTTCCAAACCGAAGAGCCAGTGCTATCCAAAGACTCTTCCATGGTCATGTGGCTGGCATGACTAAACACCAAGGTGGACGGAAAGCTGTTACCTTCCCACTGAAGTGGTACACCTATTTATCTACTTGCAGTTTCTTGCTTTCGAATTGCTAGGTTGGCAGGAGCTGGGGCCATAGACGGGAGCTCACTTCATCATGCGGCACTAGGGTCTCGAACTCTCGAGCTACTGACCTTTGGGTCTGCAGCTCAGCATCTTACCCTAAGTAGGGGTGTGCAAAAAAAATATCATTTTTTTTTTACCAATTCAGGTTTATTGGACTCGGAATATACTGGTATTCCTGAACACCAGTATCATATTGTATTGGTATTCGGATAAATATTTGGGAAACCCAAATTTATTCAGCTGTTGGGACTGTCCCCATTGGGTATAATGGAGAATTTCACTTGCCGAGTCATGCTGCTCTGGCAGCACAACTTGGCCAGTGAACTGAATGCATTTGGCCACGCCCAAATAAAAGACAATAAAAGCCGTATAATATTTGTTTTTATTCAGGTGTGGCTATTTCAGTAGCCAAATATCTGTATTCAGCTAAATAAATACCCCCCAAAATACTGATGGTCAGGGCTTTTTTTGTAGAAAAAGCCCAGCAGGAACTTATTAGCATAATAGCCCACACCCAACAGCAAAAACTCATTAGCATATTAGGCCACACCCCTGACCGCACAGCTCATTAGCATATTAGGGGGCTGGGAAAACACAGGGCAGACATGGGAAGGGAAAGAAAGGCATTTTCATCATGCCTGGGTTCCCTGCCTGCCCTTTTCCAGCTGCCACATGTCAGCTAGAGAAGGAAAGGCAAAGAGAGGCTTTTTCTTGTCAATTTCACTCTCAGCTGACTGGCAGGGAGTGAAATTGACAAGAAATCTGGAGAGGCTCCCCAGAGGGAAAGAGGGCATTTTAACATACTGTCTTTCCCTCTTGTGTGTAACGTGGGGAGGGCAGCGTACTCTGTAGCCACGCATGCCAGAGGTTTTGGTTGTGGGTGTAGCCAACTCAGGAGACAGCCGGAACTCTGTTCCTGTGTGTTCCTGCTCAAAAATAGCCCTGCTGATAGGGTATTTTTCAGATATTTACTTGGCTTGATATATACCGAGGGCACACCCATAGTGATAAGTAATTTAAGAGAAATGGGCTGGAGGGAGACCAAGGATAGGGAAAAGGTTGCCAAGTTAGAATGGGAGAGAAAGAGAAAACAGATGTAGTTTAAAATGCAGCTTGGACCAGCTTAATGTGCCTTATCAACAATGGAAGCTACCTGCCAAATGAAGAGTTTGGACTGTAAGAAGACACACAGGTTTCCTGGGAGCTTGCAACCAAGGAATTGTAATGGGAAGAGATTGGGAGTTCAGTGAGGGAGGCTGACAAGGAGCAGGAGAGAACTCCCAAAGTCGAAGTTCCTTGACAGAGGACATACAAGTTTCTGCAGAGTACACATTATCCTTTTTGCTAGAGAAAGCTGCACAGATTGGGGGGGGGGGGGAGTTATGTGGATGAGACCTTCAGGAACCTGTTAGAACCATGCTGCTCCTATGCTGACATACCTTTTCTGTTGTTGCAGAGACTGAGGGTCTTGAAGTGGGAGGGAAATGAGGCTAAGAAGAAGAGATATGATCCCTTAAGATGGGACTCATTCTCTGGGTGATGGACTGATATCCTCTTGTACTGAGGACCCCTGTGGAGGTGGGTGAGTTGATCATTAGGAACATAAAAAGAGCAAGGGCCTGTGATGGTCGTTTTCACTGCATGATGACTTGCCTGTCTGGTGCAAAAGTTGTGGGCATCATGTGCCATGTACATAGGATGACAGATAGTGCTGGGGGGGGGGGGGGGGAGTCATCAGTTGTGGTGCACAATGGTCTGAGACTTTTCAGTGTAGAAAAGAAATGACTAAGAGGGAACATGGTAGAGGTTTATAAAATTATGCATGGGATGGAGAGAGCTGACAAAAGGAACTTTTTCTCCCTTTCCCAAAATACTAGAACTTGAGGGCATCCAATGAAGCTGATGGGCAGCAGATTCAGGACACACAAAAAGAAATATTTCTTTACAAAATGCATGATTAAAATGTACAATTCACTGCCAGAGGATGTAGCGATGGCCACAGGCATAGGCAGCTTTAAAAGGGGATTAGACAGATTAATGGAAAATAAATCCATCAGTGTCTACTAGCCATGGCAACTGAAGATAACCTCCACGTTCCAAGGCAGTAAACCTCTGAATACCAGTGCCAGGAAACAATATCAGCAGAAGGCCTCAGCGTCTATGCCCTGTTGTTAGGACCCCTAGAAGAACCGGTTGGCCACTGTGTGAAAAAGGATGCTGGACTAGATGGACCCCTGGTCTGATCTGGCAGAGCTTATGTTCTTATATAGATGGTGAGGACTATTGGGAGAGAGAAATGTTATAGGTGTGATTATACAGCCTCTGAGCCAATAGGGGGAACTGGAGAGATTGATACTAAATCACAATTTAGATATAATGTGTGTTTCAGAAACAGGGTGGATAGGGAAAATAAATTAATGGGACTCGTATCCCTAGATATATCCTATCGACAGGATAGGGAGCAATATGTTGGAGAAGGTGTTCTGTTATATATCAAGAAGGCTACAGAGTCAAACAAGCTAAAAAAATTAGAGGAATAGATTTCCCCACAGAATCATTATGGATAGTGATAGCAGGCCCTACAAGTTACTTCAAAGTGGGAGTATACTATCACACACACCCTTGATCTGATCTCAAGATGGAGAAGGAAATTAGGGAAATAACTATAGCAGAAAACGTTGCAATACTAGGTTACTTCAACTACCCTCAAATTGAGTGGGCAAACGTATGCCTGACTCATGCTGTAGAAGTAAGGTTCCTAGACATCATAAATAATGGCACGCTTGAACAGTTGCTTATGAAGCAAACCAAAAGGGTAGTGATCTTAGGTAGGGGCCTAAGATCACTGGTATGCAGAAGACCCCAGTTTACATTCCTGGCATCTCCAGATTAAAAAGACCAGGTAGGTGATGTAAAAGACCTCTGCCAGAGACCCTGGAGATCTACTGCCACTCTGAGTAGACAATATTGATTGTGATGGACCAATGGTCTTCTTCACTATTTGGAAAGTTCTTGTATTTAAGACTCGTTTCTCTGTGCAGCTCAAGACCTGGTGCAAGATGTATATGTAGTTGCACCAATTCGGAACACTGACCACAGTGTTATTATGTTCAGTATTTATGTCAATGAAAAGTTACACACACACCCCAGGCCAAAACAGTCATATTTGATTTCAAAATAGGGAACTTCACAAAAATTAGAGGGCTTGTTACAGGAAGCTGATAGGGAAACTCAAGAGTAAAATCCCCAGAGGAAGAAGAGTTGGTTTTTATACCCTGCTTTTCACTACTTGAAGGAGTCTCAGAGCAGCTTACAATTGCCATCCCTTCCTCTCTCCACAACAAACACCCTGTGAGGTAGGTGGGGGTAAGAGAGCTCTTTGAGAACTGTCACTGACCCAAGGTCACCCAGCTGGCTTCATGTGGAAGAGTGGAGGAATCAAAGCCAGTTCTCCAGGTTAGAGTCCACCACTCTTAACCACTACACCACGCTGGCTCTCTAGCTTCCAAGGATACTTGGAAACTATCTAAAACGGCACTAATTGAGGCCCAGATACAACGCACCCCCAATTTAGGTAAGGTACTGCCAAGTCTAAAAGAATGCCTACATGGTTAACAACACAATTCAAGGAAGATATAAAAAGTAAGGAGGCTTCTTTTAACAGATTGAAGATCTGCCCCAATGAAGTAAACAGAAGGGAGTGCAGGGTGTGGCAAAAAAGTATAAGTTAATAGACAAGCAAACAGAGAACCTGAGGAGCCAACTGCTATCAAGACAAACAAGCACACACAAATACATATACATACACACACACACACACACACACACGTCTTTCAGAGTTCACTGAAAAAGTAAATATTGAGAAAATAAATGCCAGTGGGATCTGAACTTGCTGAAACAGAGAGCGAAAGAGATCTTGGGGTTGTAGTGGATATCTCAATGAAAATGTTAACTCAGTGTGCTGCTGCTTGCAAACTACATGTTGGGGATTACTAATGAAGATAAAATTGCAAATATTGTGGTGCCCCTGTATAGATCTCTAGTGCAGCCTCATTTGGAATACTGTTTGCAGTTCTGAAAAAAACCCAACCAAGATGATTAAGCAGTTTGAGCACCTTTCCTAAGAGGAAAGGCTAAAGAGTCTGGGAATTTTCTCTACAGTGTGTTTGGAAGAATCACAGGTGGCATGTGAAAGAGCCACACATGGATCCTGAGCCACTGCGTATCACTGCATAATTGGGATGGCTCCCACTTGGAGTAATCAGATTTCCTCATTATTGTTTATTCCCTATATACTAATATGATTTTATATGCCATCTAATTACTAGTAGTTGTAATTTCCCAAACATAGTATTTTACGTTGCTCTTTCAATCTACCTATGTTTTCTTGCTGTTATATGTTCAATAAAAGCTAAAACTCAAGTACTGCCTCCTTCAGTGTTTGCTACCAGAAATCCCTTCCTGAGGTACTGATCAGGTCTGTGTCCATTCAAGCACAGACCAAATACTCCTTGCCCCAGGATTTGGAGGAACACTTATGAAGTAATGTTTTTGTGTATTCCCATACCTCTAGGAAATATATCCTAGTGTATTTAACAGAAGAGAAGCATTTGTGATCCCTGCTCTTCACCTGTATTAAGATTTTACCTTGTCCAATAGGCTAATGTAGCAAATGGGCTGTCAATTTGGGCCCAAAGGATTTTATATTGACAAGGTAGGTCTCAACATGACTTCAGATGGCATTTTATGCTCTGGTGCCTTTTTCTGAAGAGAAACGAACATTCAGCAGCCAGAAGTAATATGCTGCAGGAAGGAGCTAACTACTGCCAAAGGCTTTACAGCTGCATTAGCTTAGTAAATGAATCCCTGCATCTTTCATGGTGTGCAATAGATACAAAAAATGGTAAAGGCATGGCAGCTCCTATCAGGCCTGGCAACACCATCCAGTGCTTGAAATATAAGAGCCAGTAGGACCACATACTTAAACTGCTCAATCATCACTAACTGAAACCCTGGAGAATAGTTTTTGTTTTTAAGGTTCCACAAGTGTTGAAGCATGAAGCAGCAGGAGAAATTAGCTGAAGAACCAAGTATCTTAAATGTAATAAGCATTCTGTACATGGAAAATCCTTAGGATCAAATTATGTCCAGGGAAGACAAGGGTGATAATACTTTCCAAACACGTCATATATAAATGCATAGCCTGAAGGACAAAAGAAACTCCTTTCAAGCTGACCTTATTACAATGAAGACATCTGTGCAAGATACTGTGAATTATTCAATATAAATCCCGCACAGAGCTCCAAATCTAGTTATAACTTGAAAGAACAACTTCAGAGTTTACATCAAAAGCAAACTAATATTACATGATCCCAAGTTTGCCCTGTCTGTGCTCCACTGACTGTCCTTCTGCTTAATACAAAGCAAAATTGTTGCCTCTGTAATATTTAAGGGAATGAATTAACTATTAAAGAAAATGTGCACACCATTTCAGTAAAAAGAAGTTACAGTGATAACCAATGGCTGTTTCCAATGAGTTACGGTGGTGGAAAGTCACAGCTAACTTTTGGAGACCCCACAGGGTTTTCAAGCCAAGAGATGTTCAGAGGTGGTTTCCTACTGCCTGCCTCTGCATAACAACCCTGGAATTCTTTGGTGGTCTCCCATCCAGACATTAACCAGGGCTGATCCTGCTTCACTTCCAAGATCTAATGAGCCTGGGCTAGCTTGAACAATCCAGGCGAGATACAGTGCACAGCAAAAGTTGCAACATTAAAATATGGATACAACATGTAATGTTTCCCTTTCATTCCACAGCATCAGCATTTCTCAATGTGACTTCTACAAACCTAGGTTGGTTCCTGCAGGAACTTATATGTTTCTATGATAGCAATATAAGCTAGATGGGGGGGAAGTTATTTTTAACTGTTTCTTAGTACACAACTACATCTTTTGAGGTAACAACTAATGAGTCTTTTGGCTTGAAGCACAATATTTCTGGCACTAGTTTCTGCAAAATACTTTTTAAGAATATGAATCATGCTTAAAGACAAGCAGCAAAGCAAAAAAGAATAGCTATCAGAAAATAAGAGCGAACTAGCCCCATTTCCATTTTTGACCCAAAGCACTTCTGATATTTGAAATCAGTTTTCTTGAGAATGTAAAGCAGTTTATACTTTTGGTTTCAGTCAGAAATCTAAACACCATTAAAAAGAAATTTATTCCTTATAAATTGATTTATCAATAACCAGAGCTCTGATAATTTATTCAAACTTCAATGACAAAGTTTCTAGTATTTATGGTTGCAAAGATAAGCTTAAAACAAAGAAATACAAGTGCTGAAATCTTTGATACACCAAAATATCGGAATTAAAATTTTAGTGGCCTGCAGAGGAGGAGGAAAACTTCTGATGAAGTGTAGCCTGTACCCTTTGGGAACACTTCTATGCAACTTGTGTTCACAAATGGGTCTGGAGAAACTAGCTCATAACTCTCATTTCAAATGCTGGTTAGTGTGGTGCAAACATAATGCTAAACGGAGGGGGCAGGAGGATTTGTATGGGTTCCAGCATGTGAGCTGACTGTTATGTTCCCAATCTCCTAATCCTGGTTTGGAGACCTCTAGTGTTATATTTGGTGTCAGAGGAAAGACTAGCACTCCAATATTCACAAAACTTTCTCCACAAGCATGCACAACGCACATTTATTATAAAGTAATCTCTCCTCAGAAGTAAAAATATACATTACCATGCCATGGTCAAATGTAAAAACACCAACATCACGCCCATGATGAATGTGATTCCGTCTGATGATAGGGTTTCCATGGTTTTTAACCCAAATCCCAGCTAATGCATTATTAGAGATCTCATTGTCCTCATATATTCCCTAAAAAATCAGTAAAGATTGTCGATTTAAAATGGACCCAAAAACTTTGTTTTTGAAGAAAAGTAGGAGAAAATCGAGAAAGAACATTACCTGTGCATGATCTGTGATGTAGAGACCAACATTTTCACAATCACTAATGTTACAATGCTTGATAGTAGGACAAGCACCCTGGCCACTAACACAGACTGCAGAACCAACTGAAAGGAAACATTCAGGTATGAAAATTTAGCTTAGGGTAGATCCGCTTTTACAAGAAGACATAAATAATGTATACCACCAACTAAACATGCCAAGATAGCTACTGGAAAATACCCTGACTGAGCCTTTTAGATTATGCTGTCAATTGGTTATTTCAATTATTCAGTTTCCCATATACAAAAAAAAACGGGTTGCAGTTACCTGTAACTATTGTTCATTGAATGGTCACCTGTGCAGTCACACATGGGTACTGCACACACACAGACCTGTTGCAGAAAGAATTTCTTTGAAGCTCAAAATGCCTAGAGGTGCTCCATCCATCTCCCCCATCCTGTTTCCCACATGACATAAAGGGGGCGGAGCAGCCTTCTCTCAATTCTTCTCTGCTGCCATTGGATAAGGCAAGTTTCTCAGATAATGTTACGCGCTCAAAGAAGGGCAGAAGGGAGGATTGTGTGACAGTGCAGGCGGCCACTCAATGAACTGCAACCTTGTTTTCATCATCATGGTACCTGTGCAGTCCCACATGGGAGATTAGCGAGTTGATTTACCAGTCTTAGAAAGGTGGGTGTGAGCTTTCAGTTGAACAGAGATCGTAGGACCGTTCTTCCCATTGCCCCATCTCTCATGGCATCTACATCCATCAGGTAGTGTCTTGCCAAGGTGCAGGAGAAGGACCACACTGCAGCCTTGCAGATGGAATCAACAGACAGACCATGGCAAAAAGCAGCTGATGTAGACTGTGCCTGAGTAGAATGGGCATGAAGTTGCAGCTGAGAGTCAACTCACTAGTTTCTAACAGTCTGATGAACATGACTATCCATGTAGAAATGGATTGGGTTGACGTTTTTTTGCCCAGGTTGGAGCCTAGTGAAGCAACGAATAAGTTGTCATCTTTTCAAAAGGATTTTGTTCTACCTAGGTAGAACAGGAAAGCCCTTTGAGTGTCTAAGGTATACATGGCTCATTCTCTCTCATCTTGCAACTGAGGGTATCATACTGGCAGGGTGATGTCTTGGTTTAGGTAGAACCTAAGTTACCTTGGGCAGGAACTGTTAAGAAGTGTGGAAGTCGGAAGGGAGGGTGATGTCTCAACACCCGTAGTTTGCTGAAACATCTGGCTGACATTACATCATCCAGAAAAAAAGGGTTTTCATAGTGACAAAAGGAATGTGGCAACTGGCCATTGGTTTGAAAGGCTTACTCACAAGTTGTGAGAGTGTGAGTGAGAGGCTCCACTGAGGGATCGAAGGCTGAACCGGGGGGGGGGGGGGAAATGATTCAGTAAACCCACAAAGAAAAATCTGGGTGCCCTTCGTGAGAATAGGGACTTCCCATGAAATTCAGTATAAAAATATGCTACAGCAGCTAGGTGGATTCGAATGGAGGTAGATGAATGGCCTCCTCTGACTAAGGTACATGAAGAATTCAAAAACCTGCTCTATTGGGCAGTGGACTGAATCTAAACCCTCTTCTATAGCCTGTATACAGAAACATTTCCATTTAGCCAAATAGGAAGGCCAGATGGAAGGTTTTCTGGCATTAAGCAGAACTTCTTTGACAGATTCAGAAATTGTCTGATGGTATTGAATGAGCCATGAAGTTAAATACAGGCTGCCAATGATTGGGTGTGGGAACGGGCTCTACAGAAAGAGCCTCTGTTCCTGCGGGACTGGGATGTAGCTACTGTGGGACACAACTAGTAGCATTCAGAACCACAATTATCTGGGCCGGAAGAGATGGCAAATGTCTGTTCCTGTCTCATTTGGTAGAAGACTCCCTGGGAATCAGTGGCAACAGGGAAAAGTACATAGCAGGTCCCTTGTCCACTGGATTTGAAATGCATCTCCCAGCAAGTGTGGGTCTCAGGCACCAAGGAAGCAGAAGGATCTGTGTTTCTTGTTTTAACTAGTGGCAAATAAGTCTATTGGAGGTTGTTTCCTCAGGAGCAGTGCTCGGAGTAGCTGCAGGGTAAGATGGTCTGATAGGAGTTTTGGCTTGGAATCAGCTAGAAGCAACCAATCATTGAGCTAATGGTATATCTTGCATCTCCATTTCCTTAGGTATCCTACTACTACCACTATCACCTTGGTAAAGACCATGGGTGCTGTAGCGAAAGTACCATGTATTGGAAATGGCGGGAGCCACACTGGAAGTGGAGGTACTTGTGATGGTGTGGCCTTATCTTGCCATGGAAATACATGTCTAGTAAATCCAGTATTACAAACCATATGCCCCAGTGTAACAGGGGAAGCATGCTTGGAACTGATTTAACATTTTATTGACAGGAACTTGTTTAGGCCTCTCTGGTCTAGGATGGCTCTCACACACACCGTTTTCTTTGAATAAAACCCTGAATGCTGATATTTTGCAGACACTTCCTTTATTTGCTTTCTTGTTGAGGAGGGTGTCGACTTCCATGAGGCATTCTGGAGTGGGGATGAGGGGGGAGCACATGTTGGAAAAGAGGTGAATTCTATCATGTGCCCTGTTGACATGATACTGAATACCCACTAGTCTTGGGAAATGTCCTGCCAGGTTGAATTAAATTACCATAGAATCAAAGAGTTGGAATGGATCCTCGGGGTCATCTAGTACACAGTGCAGGAAATACACAAATACCTCCCCCTACACCCCCAGTGACCCCTGCTCCATGCCCAGAAGATGACAAAAAACCTCCAGGATCCCTGGCCAAACTGGCTTGTTGAAAACTGCTTCCTGACCCCAAAGTGGCAACCTGCATTTCCTGGGGTGTGTTAGAAAGGGCCACAAGAACTAAGCACTGATGCAATCATTGCTGCCCTCTAAGCACTGATGCAATCATTGCTGCCCTCATCTCATGTCAGATGGCCAATCTAGCCTCTAAAAAGCTCCAAAGAAGGAGAGCCCACCACCTCCCAAAGAAACCTGTTCCACTGAGGAACCACTCTAGCTGTCAGGAAGTTATTCCTAATGTTTAGCTGAAAACTCTTTTGACTTAATTTCAACTCGCTGGTTCTGGTTCAACCTTCTGGGGCAACAGAAAACAATTCTGTACCATCATCTATATGACAGCCCTTCAAGCACTTGAAGATGGTTATCATACCATCTCCTAGTTGTCTCCTCTCCAGGCTAAATATACCCAGCTCCTTCAACCTTTCCTCTTAGGGACTTGGTCTCCAGACCTCTCACCATCTTTGTTGCCCTCCTTTGGACACGTTCCAGCTTGTCTATAACCTTCTTAAATTGTGGTGCCCAAAATTGAACACAATACTCAAGGTGAGGTCTAACCAGAGCAGAGGAAAGTGATACCATCACTTTGCGTGATCTGGACATTATACTTCTGTTGATACAGCCCAAAATCGAATTCGCCTTTTTAGCTACCACATCACACTGCTGACTCATGTTCAGTATATGGTCCACTAAGACCCCTAGATCCTTTTCGCACATACTACTGCCAAGACAAGTCTCCCCAACCTATAATTATTTGATATTTCCTTCTCAAACGCAGAACTTTACATTTATCCCCGCTGAAATTCATTTTATTTGTTTTAGCCCAGTTTTTCAGCCTGTCAAGATCATCTTGTATCCTGACTCTGTCTTCTGCTGTATTTGCTACCCCTCCCAATTTAGTATCATCTGCAAATGTAATAAGCATTGCCTCTATTCTTTCATTCAAGTGATTTATAAAGATGTTAAACAGAACAGGTCCCAGGACAGATCTCTGAGACACTTCCCTTGTCACTCCTCTCCAAGAGGATGAGGAACCATTCACAAGCACTCTTTGGATGCAACATGTCAACCAGTTACAGATTCACCTAACAGTAATAGGATCCAAACCACATTTTACCAACTTGTCAACAAGAATATTATGTGGAACCTTATCAAAAGCCTCACTGAAATCAAAATAAACTATGTTGACAGCATTCTCCTGATCCAGCAATGTAGTAACTTTCTCAAAAAAAAGAAAAAAGAAAAAAAGATAAGGTTAGTCTAACATGACTTATTCTTGAGAAACCCATGCTGGCTCTTAGTAATCACAGCCATCCTTTCTAAATGCTCAAGGACTGACTGTCTGATGATTTGTTCTAGAACTTTTCCAGGTACAGATGTCAAGCGGATGAGTCGGTAGTTACTCAGATCCTCCTTTTCCCCCTTCTTGAAGATGGGGACATTTGCCTCCATCATATCATATGGCGCTCTGTGTGGTATAGCCAGGAGATCCTAGGATTGTCTGGCAGCCTGAAGCTCTAGCTCTTTTTTAGCAGTACGCAACGAGCTAGACTTATTTGGGCGGGCTGGGAGAGCTGTGACTGATCCAAGGTCACCCCGCTTGGCTTCAACTGGAGGAGGGCAGAACTGAACCCAGTTCTCCAGATTAGAGTCAGTCACTCTTAACCACTACACCACACTGGCTCCCTTTCCTGCCAGGTGAGTTGATGAGGACTCAGTTCCTTTGTTGGTAGATGCACCAGGTGTGGGCTGCAATGGTCAAAAACCCTGTTTTGCAGGTTAGAGTCTGGGTGACTGAGACCTTGCTTGACGCACGGGAGTAGGGAATCTTCCCTGCTGGACAGGCATATAAGTACCCCTGTTTGAATGTGAAGGATGAGAGCATTACCTGACCTCTTCCTCTGGATACAGAGTAGAATGGTCTGAAGAAAGGCCTAGGTTTTGGAGTAGACTGAGTAGAGGGAATTACTGCCAGTGTCTTAGCCACGAGCTTGTCTTTCCACATCTTGTTAAGTACCTCATCAGTACTGATGCTGAATAGGTCTGTGCCTCCAATCCTTGATTTTGTTGTGGGTTTCTTGTGGAAACACCATGGAGCTGAGCCAGGAATGACAATGCTATAGCCATGGCTAGGCTGCCGGATGAGCAGTCCACTGAGTACTTGGTTGCAGAAATCTGATGTCTAGCCAGCTTTGATGCTTCTAGGGCTAACAACTTTTGTCAGCTTGCATTTGTCTTCAGGCAGCATCTCTAGTTAGGGTACAATGCTATCCCAAAGGAAGAGTTGATAGCAGGTCCAGCTACATTGGTAACTGGCAATTTTGAAGCCATGGGCAGAGGCAGTGTAGGTTTTTCTGCATATTCCATCTAGTTTTTGGCTTTCTTTATCAATTGACGGCTGAATGTTGGGTGCCCTTGTTTTTACCTTGGGTATAATCTACAACCAGCAAGCTAGCCGTAAGGTAGAAGAAGAAAGGGCATCCATGGTTCTGTGCTGATTTCAATACACCTAGCAGAAGGCAACACCAATGCCAGATGGAGCCAAGGGGCAGTAGTGACTCCAAAATTGAAATTCTGCCAATCTTGTGTGGAATGTACTTTTAATGTTTAATATGGAATGTTTATTTTAAATTGACTGTAATTTTAACTTTTGTTGTGAGCCGCTCTGAGCCTGCCATTTGGTGGGGAGGGCGGGATATAAATCCCAAGAAATAAATAAATAAATAAAAAGTAGATCTTCCATGACTGGTAATGTGACTTGACCCATATTTTCAGGGTACATTAGTCTAAATACCAGATCCATTGCCCTTGGAGGAGCACATAAGAATTCAGTTCCGAGGGATCTCACCATTCAAATAAATTGTTCATTGTATATGAGAAGGTCTTTGCTGGGGGAGTACATGGACAATTCTGGCACTAAATCCTGGGGAGGGGGTTTCGGAAGTGTAATCCAGCTCTCCACCTTCATAAACAGGATGGTCATGATCACAATCCAAGTCCCCTAGTGTATGGCTCTCTTCCTGGGATCTTGTGGGAGACCCTGGTCATCTGTACGGTAGGGGTCTGCTTCCACTTGGTCAGAACCAAGGGGAATGTATGGGTCCCAGCCTTAGTCATAATAGTCACACTGGAGGTCTTAGAATAGCAATTGGGATGACATCAAATACAAATCTGTTGGAACCAACTGGGGAAGTGGATCCAAATGGTGAGGTGAGGGGGGCTGGCAACATAGGATAGAAAGCTCTAAATCCGCAACAACTTCTGAGAAGGAACGGCAAGAGGGCAGCGAGCAACGTGAAAGGAAAGGTGTTCTCGGAATGGATACTGATCCTTTTTCCAGTTCCAAGGATGTTTTATGAAGGACAAGTTCCTTATGATGAGGTGGGAGGGGGTGGACAATGACTTTGACTTGGGAGACTTCTCCAAGTGTTTGTGCTTGTGCCAAGACTTCATTAATGGTGGTTCCAAGGAACTGTGCTCTGGGGACATGGAGATTACGCCTGTAGCCTTCCCTGTGGTTTTGGTTCGGTTCAGAGTGGCCAGTTTCAATCTTAGAACTGAAGACGCTTGGAAGCAGAAGGCAGTGAACTGCTTGTTTTTTTCCCTCAAGGAGCAGCAGAAACAGCTTCCCCCCAAAGTGCCACTATTAGGCAGGAAGCTCTGTCATGCCTTGCCTTCGGGGTGAATTGGTGGCAAATGGAGCAGCATATGTTGTGCTCTTCACCAAGGCATAAGAGGCACTGCTCATGGCCATTTGGGGGGGAAGTTTTTGATTCACAAGACCTGCATTTCTTAAAGAGTATTTCGGTGCTATTTTGTAGCCTACAGGCTCGTTAGTTAGATTAACTGGGAGTAATCACTGCTGAGGAAGAAACAGAGCTTCTGTAAATGAACGTCTCTCAGTGGCAGCAAAGAAAGAAGTGAGAGGAGGGCACTCCACTCCAATCACACTGGAAAAGGTGGGAAACAGTGTGGGGGAAGGGGACAGAGCACCTCTAGGCATTTTGACCTTCAAAAAAATCCTCTTCATGGCAGGCCCATCTATGTGCAGGACCCATGTGGGAGTGAACAAGTACCAAGACGATAAACAGAGGCAAATGAAGGTAAATCTGCATAGCAAATAGATACAGGGCAGCCTACAACAATAAGCATCTAGCTATAATTTAATCAGGAATGACTAAGAAACTGGTGGCATCAAGTACAATTTGAACAACCAAAATATTTTCATTAACTGGCATTTTCACGTTTATAAAGAATTCAGTTTTTATCACTGTGATACCACTTAACAAACATTTGAAACTTACAGCTTTCAAACAGAATACATTTTAAGAAGCTGAGCTTTGTGCATCACAGAATAATCTCAATATATTGCAGTGGACTACTTTATGACAGCATTAACAGAATTTACTAACCTGTACAAGTACTTCGAATAATACAATGGTCTATTATTGGGCTGCAGTTGACTGTAATTTCTAAGCAATGGTGGGCATTGTGATGCTGTGCAGATTTGTCGTCAGGGTTAAACTGGAGGGGGAAAAGCAATATTAACCTTTTTTTTCACGAGCCCTGATTTCTTTCAGTTTATGTTGAAATTACTAAATGCTTGCCCTCACAGTCCTTACCCTGATTGTCATATAGCCAACATATGCATCCTCAGACCCCTCCATGAAGACAAAGGTCGAATCTCTTGTGTTTTCTATAATGACTTTATCTGCTACTTTCCCAGGAGCTGTAAACAAAATGTAATTTTAAAATACAATCATTTATTATTTATTTATTTTATTTACAGTCCACCTATTCATTGAGATTCAAGGTGTATTATATGGTGCAAGTCAAGGCAATCAAACAAGCAAGAGAGATCTAATTAGCAGTGCAAAAGGACTAGCATTACAAAATTTAGACATGATGCAAACCTGGCATTATAGGAGTAGAAATCAATGTAATAAGAGCAGGATAATACATACCATATATAATGGCATAGACTATAGTCCTGTCTCCTTTTAAAAAATGTCCTCCTTAACAATTCTGTTCTATGTATTTTGCAGAATGACAGAAATGTGGAGGGCTTCTTGAACTTCTCAGGCAAGCCATTCCACAAGGTGGAGGGCCACAATAGAGAATGCATGTATATGTGCAACTATCACTCTTATCCATTTGTAAGGGGGCACACCTTCAGAAGGGTTTGCACAGATGAGTGAAATGATGCAACGGAGAATAAAATGCACACAATCCTAGCTCCTTTTTAAAAAATTCAACAACCCACTATCAGGTTGTATAACAATAAGCTTTATACTCCTTGGTACCCCAAAAGAACAACTCAAGCACAGTAAAATCATTTAATCTTTGAAAAGTTGTCACTTCATTCAATAATAAGAAGCCAGAGGATAACAATATAAACAGATGGATAAACTAAGTTTACTCCAAATCCATGTTCCCAGTTCCCAGGTTCGAACTCCCAGTGTTTAGTAATAGGAAATATTCTTTCATTATAAAAGCAAATACTAAATAATACAGATAATGAAGTATCACTTGAGAATCTGGACTACAGACTATCTCCATTCAACCCCTGTAATGGACCATTTTGCTGCTTGCCAAGAGGAAAATGTAATTCTCTAGTATAGCGTGAGTAGTCCCCAAACTGCTTTATAGTATTCCAATCTGGGTCTCAGCTTGTAATGAAGCTGTAGATCGTGTCCAATCCAAGTTCTTGAAGAAAATCTTGGGGCTCCCAGCATGTGTACCATATGCAGCTATGTGCCTGGAGACAACCCAAAGACGGCTTTCTACGATGGCCTGGTCTACAACTTTCAAATTTTGGCTGCACCTACATTTTAGATGCAGCTCAAACAGTCTTGTGGCACTTATGCTAACTGAGTCACATCTATCAACTTGGCTGACTAATATAGAGAAAAAATTTCTTCAATTGGCTTTAGGTTTGATGATCTAGAACTTGTCTGAGCAGAAGACTTTTTTCTTACTCAAACAAAGACTTCTTGATATAGAGGGGCAAGATCTGAGAAGATTGGCACACAGACACTGTTCCCCCTTGAATATGGGACTTTCCTTCAGCCACATCTCGTCAGGATACCTGACAAGATTGACCCAGCCTCATCTCCGTAGGGCTTTTATGCTAGCCTGATTTGATGTTCTCCCCTCAGCAGTTCTATCAGGAAGATTTAAGAAAATCCCCTTTAAAGACAGACTCTGCCCATGTGGGTTGAATGAAATTGAATCTATTAGGCATGTGCTTTTGTACTGCAAATTTCACGTGCTGCTCACATTGAATCCGTGACTGATCCCTGAGGAGACCAATCTGACGAGGACAAAATTATCTTTCTGTTGTCTTCTCAGAACACAGAAATTCTCGAACCGGTATCAAAGTTCTTTTATGAGGTATCTAGGAGAAGAGCCCCTTCCTAAGTCAGTCTGAAATATGTTAAGAGCCCCATCTTAAGATAGTTTGAATATGTTACCTCCCTCTCGATTATTTTGAGGTTTTATGCTGCATGTTGTACTGTATCTTTTATGCCAATAAAGGTATTGTAATTGTATTGTGTGAGTAGTCTTTTAGACAATAGGTATCTTTGCAAATATAAACATCTTAAAATCTACAGTTACTGAAGAAATTATTCAAAACAAGATGCTATTTAATGGTTACTAACATTCAAATCAGCTGCAGGGGGGAAATTCAGTCTAAATAGTAGGATACATTTTTTGACTGAACACTGACCAAATATCAATCCCTGTATGCTATTCCTGAGAAGGCAGCAGGGGGAGCACAAACCCACAAAACAAAGTCACATCAAACAATATTCTTTTGATCTCAATAATGTGCATTTGCAAGCCAGGTAAAGCAAGTGGTAAACCTATCATACAATGAAGGGGAGTAGAAAGAGCCAACAGGGCAGGTTAAGTAAAATTTATTGTGTGCAGATTTAGAAGAAGCTTTAATGGAAACAAAATGTTTCCTCTTGAAACTATATCCATAAGCAAAACTATATTCAAGGTATAAGTTTTTGTGTGCAAGGGTGCTTGCACACAAAAGCTTATACCTTGAATAAAACTTTGTTGGTCTTAAAGGTGCCACTGGACTCAAACTTTGTTCTGTTGCTTCAGACCAACATGGCTACCCCACCTGAATCCATAAGCAAAACTGTTATGCTTTAGCACTCTTAATTCCTTAAAGCAAGGCTCAGGAACAGTGCTGAGCAAAATGTCAAGTGAGCACACCAACACAGGTGAATATACTTCATCATTAAGAGCCCCTCCTTTTTGTCTCCATGCCCCACTTCTGAAAGGAAATAAATTGTTGGGAAAGAGAGTATTCATTTCTTGCAACAAATAAATAAGTATATAAAATATTTCTATTACATGCTCTTAATTAATTAATTCCAGAGGAGGCTCACCAACAGCAGTAACTATATAATACTTTCAGGACTTATAAATGTCATAACCATAGAACATCAGATACACATTACCATCAGCCAGAACTGAAGCTTTTTTTTTCATGACAGATACCAGACCTTGTGAACTCACAAGCTCCTTGGTATGTGGAGGTCTATTTTATGACACTTTAGACACAGAAAATACTGCTGCCCATGGGGCAAACACTGCTATGATTCCACTGCAGAATGAATTATTTAAATAAACAAACTGATTTTTAGAAACATGAAGCTGGAAGGAATTTCCAGTCCAACCCCACTGCTCAATGCAGGATATCCAAAGCTAGAACATTCCTAACAGATTTTTATGCAACCTTCAGACCTCCACAGAGGGAGACCCACTACCCTAGATATCTGGCTCTATTGTTAAACTGCTCTCACCCTTGGGAAGTTTCTCCTGAAGTTCAACAGAAATTTAACCTACTGTAACTTAACCCCATTAGATCTAGTCTTGTCCTCAGGAACAGCAGAGAAAAAGTTTTGGTCCTCTTCTACATAACAGCCTTTCAGGTACCTTAGAAGTGCTATCATGTCTTCCCTGAGTCTTCTCTTCTCCAACCTACCAAGTTCCTTCAACCTTTCCTCACAAAATTGTCTTCCAGACCTCTGTTCACCCATCTTGCCCTCCTCCTCAGAGTTCATTGCAATTTGTCTACATCTTTTTTTAATATGCAGGGCCCAAAGCACTTCACATAAGGTCTAACCAGCATGGAATAGACAAGAACTATTCCCCCTCATGACTTACTAAGAAAGAAACAGAGAAATAGAAGAATTAGGAAAATGGAATCTTGAAAACACTGCAACTTCCATAAGAACATGGATAAACTTCACTACCCTCCTGATGCCCAAGCTACACTGCAGAGGAGGACTGCTGAGAAAAGTTTCAGGTCCATGCAGAGTGACAGGAGGCTTATGGTTCAGCCTCAGTTCTTTCTAACTCCAAGTAGAAGCCCTCGTGCAATATGCCCTGTTCCTGAAAAAACACAACGCAGTTTGATCTGAGAAAGTTGTATGAATCAGGATCAGATCTGCTTGAAAAGGTAAATGTAGACTTTGTCATAGCCAAAGAACTTTGGATAAAGAATATAGAAGAGAACTTCAAAATCATCAGGCATTTACTATTGAACAGAAAAATTCAAATGTGAATTTTCCAGCAATGAAGCTAAAATAACCTTAAAGGAAATATATTACAAGATAGTGTAGCCAGGTGCAGCAGCCCACTTATTTACTGCATACGTGCATCCCATTTGCCAAAGGAAAGATCTCAGGTAAAAAAGAAACAGTCCACTTTATGCACTAGTTTAAAAGTATAAGGTAACCAACAAGAAAGTGCTAGTAAGTTTTCCCAATACTAATTCAGACAGCAGCATCTAAAGATTCAAAAAAAGACTACACACATACGTGCAGTTTTACCAGGCAAAGAAGTGAGCAGTGACTCATGAAAACTCATACCCTACCACAAATTTTGTTAGTTTTTAAGGTGCTACTGGACTCTTACTCTTTTCTGCTGCTTCAGACAGACTAACAAGGCTACCCATCTTGATCTATCAGGCAACAGAGACAGACGGATAAGATTACTAGAGCTCACCAAGTCATTTCTAAATATTTAAATGAGTATTATTCCAGCCACTGGCTGGATGAAAGAAGGAACTAATATACCTTTTTAAGTGCCACCACATACTCACAAATGCACCACCGAAAGATTTCAAAAACCACTACTGCAGAACAAATTAAAAAAGGGGAAACTTCTGGAAAAGAAGAAGCATGTATATGAAGAATAAAAAGTTACTCACCTGTTGATACCGAGCAAATGGATACATTCAAAAATGAAGAGAACTATAATGTCCACTACAGTTCTATTTAGGAAATACACAGTTGAGCTGTTCCTTTCACTTGAAAGAGGTCTTCAAGCAGGCTAGTACTTGTAGTAGCAGCTAATTGGTGGCAAGTGCATTCTTAAAGAACTCAGCAGCAAAATGCCAAAGTTTGATTGGATCTATATCAATGGGCGACATGGTCCTTTAGAAGTCTTACTCCTTAGTATTTTTTTAAAATACCATTCTTCTAACCAAATCAGCACTGGCATATGCACCTGTAGGTAACTTTCCAAAGTGAAGAGCAATTCCTGCAGCTTTGAGAGTCTAACAGAATTACAGGAATGGCTTACTGCAACCCACTTGTTTACTGCATAAAGGCTCTACTGCTGCATTTCTGTAGGCACATCAAACCATCACAAACAGCTCCCTCCCCCAAATGTTCAGGGGGGAAGGAGGAGGAGGAGGAGGATTTATACTCTGCCCTTCACTACCCAAAGGAGTCTTAGAGCAACTTACAATCTCCCTCCCCTTCCCCTCCCTACAACAGACACCCTGGCAATGCTCCCTCTAAGCTGTGAAGTCTTGTGTGCAGAAAGTATACTTTGTGAGCTACTGGCATTAAAGTTGTGAGCAAGCAATTTGGCTACTGCATAAATTAGTTTGGAGCCATCCTTCCTGAGTTAAGACAAAAATGTGTGAGCCAGAGACTAAAAAACTGTGAGCTAGCTCACACTAACTCATCTTAGAGGGAACTCTGCCTGTGAGGCAGGTGGAGCTGAAAGAGATTCTTTTGAGAACTGCTCCTGAGAGAACAGCTCCTGAAAGAGCTTGTAACTGACCCAAGGTCACAGCAGCAGCTGCATGTGGAGGAGTGGGGAATCAAACCCGGTTCTCCCAGATTAGAGTCTGCGCTCCTAACCACTACACCTAACTGGAGATATAAAGAAAGTCCCCAAGAAGAGGAAGTGATTCCTGCTTGATCCTGGGGAGTAGAGCATCTTGCCTACACAGGGGCTTGATAGTGGTTTTATTACTTATATGCAGTGATTCAGATGTAAGACTTGAGGGCCTTTGAGGATGACAGCAATTGGGCAAGGTCCTCACTCATGAAATTCAAGATCTGCTCGAAGATGCAAGAAAAAAATAACACATGCAGATCCACACACCAAATTAAGGACTAGTCTTACAGGCTATGCAGAACAACTAAGATCTTATGTAACTGTGCCATTAGGACCTTGGAATTCAGCACCTGAACATTATCATTACTGCCTCCAGGTTTTTACAGCTTTTCAACTTGGGTCACAGTCTAGCCATATTTATTTAGTAAGGTATTTGCACCTGTCTTTCCTTGTGGCTCATGGTGCCTTACAGGTGACTATTAAAACATTACAGATTAAAACTAAATAAAATAAAAACCTCAAATACCTCCCCACCCCCCTAAAAGAAGCCTGCTGTCCATAGCCAAACAAAATCCTTGTTAAATAAGGCTTGCAGCTTCCTTGCAAGACCTCTAAGAGGTGGCTTTCCCTTGCCACTTCAAGGAGCTCATTCCACAGAATGGGAGCTGTGATGGAAAAGGCCAGGGCTCTAGATGATTACAGGTGAGTCACCATAAGTAGGGGAACAGCCAGCAGATAGCAGCTTGATGACTACAGTTGGCACATGGGACATACTCCCAGAAAACTAACTGCATTAAATACGATGTGGTTACGGTACTGTATAGCTTAAGTCCATCATGTGACTTGAACTGCTCCCACTGGAGAACATGTAACCAAAACAACTGCACTTTTGGGGAAGCTCTTTGGGATAACATCTCCCAACTAAGGATGGCGGTCCTAAGGAGGAGAGTAGCATCAAAAATCACCAATGTGTTTTGGGGGGGCAGAGGAACTATGTCAAAATAAAAAACATGGCAAGAATTACAGTGTGTGATGGGGGGAAATAAAGTTGCAAATAAAACCCTCAGTGAATCGAAATGTTGGAACTCAAGGAAACATAGTGGCCCTGGAACAAGCCTGAATTAACAACATTAAAGGTCTTGAAACTAAAACAGTTATAAATATAGTGCTGAAGAATTTTGACAGAGGAAATGACACAAATAAAACATAAAAAAGAATACATTTCTACCCCACCTTTTCTCAAAGGGGTTCAAGATTCAGTTAAACTAAGTCAAAGAGACTAGTCCAAGGCTACCCACTGAGTACGGATTTCAACCTGGTTCTCTCCAGGCTGGCAGAGTAACTACATTGGTTCTCCTGTGTTATCTCATCCTATAAACTGAAGACAGAGAAAGGACACTTCCAAGGGGGACTTCTGAATTCACCAAAATAAAACAAACCTACCACTCAAAAATAGCCTAATTGTAATTAATGGGCAAAAACAGAAAAACTATGCTATGAGAGCTAATTAAATACCATTCCTCTTAAAGAAAACAGTGCTTTAACGTATGACGCTGGCAATTAAAATAAGACTGACAAATGAAGTCTGCCACCCTACCCCACCTCACCCTTGAACTTCATCTTCAAGCTCCAGACTCAGGAAGAGAAATCTTAGCTCACTTGACTCTAAGGTGTGAATGTATGGACCATTTGACCTGAAGGAAACATGTACAATTTTCGCACATAATTTTAACAGAAGTAGTAACTTTGGTAGTCTATAAGAAATTCTTTAAGTAAATACACACCTTCCTATACCTTTTAGTTACATGCCAGCTATAGACTAAACACCATTATGGAAGAAAAAATGCATTAGCTGCATCCTAAAATTCTTCCATGTTCAGGAACATGCTATGCACTTGGTGTCCTTTGCGGAACAAAAACAAGTCAGCTGCAGCCTTCAAGCTGTGAGCAGGTATCCAGTATAAGACTTGGGATTTTAAAAAAAGTAGCCTACCAGAGACATTTAGACTGTTCAGCACACTTCTAGATATAAAGAGAGGAACAGTTTGTCACAAACCAGTAATATCTTAGATGAGGTGGTTATCAGGCATGGAAACTGCTTCATTCTAAACTACTGCCTTTTTTCTAGCAAAAGGATGTATACCTATTCCTGATCTGCGTTAGTAGCCTCCTTCCCGGCCAATGGAAATGCAGAACGAACCCATAACGTTTTCTGTACCTAAGTAGTACTTTTAAATAAAAGCATTAAAATTCTAACACAGATCCTGACACATACACAGGAGAGTGAATCTGAAGATACTATTCTATATGTTTCAGTTTCATAAAAATCTTTCAGTAAATATTCTGTGGAGTTTGTACAATAAAGCCAGCTGGTAGGTGTTATGCCTCCTTTCTGATTTGTTTTAACACAGACACTAAACAGCTAATTCAGTTAAACAGAAATCAGACAAGACAATTAAGCTACTGAGACAACTTGAAAAATTAAATACCTGCACCAATCATGGTTATTGGAGATTCAATGTAAATCCATTCATCAGTGTATATGCCAGAATGAACAAAGATAAGTCCATCGAAGTGAGCTTCTTGAACTCCACCTAAAGCATCTTCAATGGTGTCATAATACTAAGAAAAGAAACAGAATTTAAAGACAAACAGCCATGGGTAAGGCATACCTATGCTCAATTAAAGCAATCTAGAAACATACCAGCATATTCTCTCGTCCTTTATATCTTGCTGGGTTACTGTAGAAGTGTTCAGCAAATCCTGGCTTTACATGGGCTCCTTTGTACTGAAGATGGGGGGAAAAAACATTTTGAGATAAGCCTATAGTAAAATATGACCTATGGTGGTTGTTTTTTCAAAATCAACAAATGCAATATTGAACAGCTTTTGAGAATAATTCATAGCACCCTGACATTAACCATGCTCTAGAACCATGGATCTAGACTCCAGGATCTGTTGCTTTTTAAAAGTACAACTGAGAAAGCTGTACCTGGGGAGAAGTGAATGATGAAAGCTTGTTTAAAACTTCCTATCTCACTTTGTAACCGGTAGCCTTGAATATGGGAACTTCCAAAGTGATCACTCCCTTGCCTACCAAACAACAAAACTCATCCAGAAATAAGCAGTGACTCTCCCTGGCATTTCCCAAGAAGTAGTATAAGGCATGACCATCTGTGTACACAAGTGGAGATCAATTACACTTTGCAAATTATGGATCTGGCAATCTTTGCATATTATCATCTTATCTTCAGATACTGTGGCAAGAGAAATCTGTTGTATCTGGCCCAAGAATTATCACCTCATTCAGTGATCTGACTACCTTCTGACTCAAAGATAAAGGCAGATTTTACCCAATCCTAACTGTGGACAAAGTCTGTGACTGTCTATACAGTTTCCCATCTATTCGCCTTCCCTGGCCAATGACTCTGGTTATAACATTTAACATTGATTCAGCACCAAGTGCCTTAGGCTCTAATACCAACACTAAGAATAACACTCCCCCCTAGCAAATTTACAATCTACATTAGGCAGACCAGAAAAAAGAAGAGGAAGGGGAAAAGACTCATAAAAGTAGAAGAGAGGAAAGTATAATTATCGAGTTAACAAAAGCTGTGGAAGAGTTGAAACTATAGTGGTGCAGAAAAGGTTGCTAGGCTCAGAAAAGTAATTACATTTAAAGGTCATGTGATACAGAGTGTCTATACTATCTGCACCCCTGTTGTATACTCTATCACAGTATGGTATCTTAAGATACCTCTTTTGAAAAGTTGCTAATAACCATGGCACACTATTCATTCATTCATTCATTCATTCATTCATTCATTCAATTTATATCCCGCCCTGCCCACCTTCCAGCGGGCTCAGGGCGGCTACCAACATACCATAAAATACAATATCATTAAAACATATAAAACACAGAACCAACAATATAATACCATACTACAAGATGACACATCTTCTTTATCGGGGTGGCGCCTTAGGTGTTAAACAATATAAATGGTGGAAGAACATTCAGGCTGACGGATTCTCAATCGGGCCAGGGCTGAGATGTAACTATTGGGCGGCCCCTACTTGAAAGCCTGGCAGAAGAGCTCCGACTCACAGGCCCTGCAGAACTGTAATAAGTCCCACAGGGCCCTGATGTTATCCGGGAGCTCGTTCCACCAGTGTGGGGCCGCCACTGAAAAAGCCCTGGCCCTTGTGACCGCCAACCGGGCCTCCTTCGGCCCTGGGAGGACCAGGCGATTCAGGGATCCCAATCGGAGCACTCACTGGGGAACATATGGGGAGAGGCAGTCCCTCAGGTAGATCCCAGGCCATATAGGGCTTTATAGGTAAGCACCAGCACCTTGAACCTTATCCGGTATGCTATAGGTAGCTATTGCAGTGTTTTTAAGGTGGGCTGGATGTGCTCCCATACAGGGAGACCCAACAACAGCCACACCGCCGCATTCTGCACCAGCTGAAGCTTCCGGATTTGGGACAAGGGCAGCCCCATGTAGAGAGTGTTAAAGTAGTCCGATCTTGAGGTGACCAAAGCATGGATCACCGTAGCCAGTTCGTTGCGTCCAAGGAAGGGAACCAACTGCTTGATCAGCCGTAGGCAATGCCCATGATGTAATTTATTTTCAACTATGGGATGCTTGGAGATGGTTAAACTCAAATGCTTAGTATTTTATACTCAATACCTATTAATTTGGATTCAAATTTGGTTTTGCCAACAATCATGGCAAAAATCTAAGATATTAAGACCCATCCCAGTGTATGTGCAGATCATACTCTGGTCATTATTTTACGGGAACATATAGGAAATTCTCCTAAACAGTGGAGATTGGGGGAGTTAGTTACTATTAAAACAGAAGATAAACTTGTTTGTGGCAATAAGAGAAGAAGGTGGCACAAAGAGGTGAGAATCTTAAATGCAGTAATTTGGGAGGTTGATCTGAAGCAATGATGGTGTAGGCTTCCCAACTGCCTAGGTCCAACAGGAAACTGCTGACTTGCAGGCCCAACTTCCCATCCTTAAGAAATTGGGTAGTGAGGAAAAAATGGCCTGCATATTGATGCTCCAGGAATTTCCCCTAGGCTCTTGAACCACACCTCCCAGATATCATCCCCTCAAATCTCCCAGACAGTACTAGGAACCCTAGAGGGTTGAAACATTACATTAGTGGGTGAATTGGGATGTCAGTGATGATATTCTAAAAATCAACTGAAGAGGACAAAGATAGAACGGACAAAGGCAGAACTGCTCAACAGACTCACAAAGAAGACTAAAAGGAAATCCTCCTATCTCATATTTGTTCTCAACCTTTCACCATCTGAAGCATTCTAAGCAACATGAAATTAGAATGACAAAAAGTTTTGTAAAAGACATTTATACCAGTTGCTGAAAGCTTTCCTTCCAGGGATTTGGATGCTCATACTCTTCTGGATTAATCTGATAAAATTTCCCAGGTTCAGGGTGCATCATTGGACGTGTATACTCAAATACTTCCATATAGAGTCGTTTCCTAAACATAAAAAGGCACACAAAAGACAAATTTGTAAATGTACTTGAATAGGATTTATCAAACTTAAAATATTCCACCTATTTAAATCATTATATCTGATTCTCAACATTATATTTATTTATTACTTTGATTTCTATCCCGCCTTGTCCCCAGCTGCAGATCCTTAAATCTGGAAATTGGGGCCATGTACAAAGAAAAGATAGTTTTCTGCATCCTCATGACCCCCCCAAACATACACCCCGATATGCGGAAGAACATTAAATAAACGAAGAGAGGCTTTTTAACCCCCCCCCCAACACACACACAGATTAATGTTACTATAAGCACAGGGTGGGGAAGGGAGTCAGAGCAGCAGATGGGCAACCAGACAGAGAAGGGAAGGGTGAGCAAGCGGGACAGCAGCAGGAACTGTAACAGTGCTGCTGGGGGGAAGCATAAGCCCAAGCTGCTACCAATGCTGCATGAGCGAGGCCAGTGGAGGTGCTACAAATGGGGGGAGTAGGAACTCTCCCCACCACCACCACGGCATGAGCCAGGCAAACGGTGGCACTGCAGGTGAACAACTGGCATGGCGAGTGGATGGAGGGAAGGAAGGGATTCCCACCAGCCATGAGTTCTCCCACTTGTCCTTGCAGTAAAGCAAATGCAGTATTCCAATCTGCATTAACTGTCCTCACAAATATTTGATAAAGTCATATATTTAATACTATGTACAGTCAGAGAGCCAGTTTGGTGTAGTGGTTAAGAGTGCAGACTCTAATCTGGGAGAACCAGGTTTGATTCCCCACTCCTCCACATGCAGCTGCTGGTGTGACCTTGCATCAGTCATAAATTCTTTCAAAGCTGTTCTCTCAAGAGCAGTTCTTGCGAGAGCTCTCTCAGCCCCATGTACTGGAGGGGAGGGGAAGGGAAAGGGATTGTAAGCCACTCTGAGACTCCTTTGGGTCATGAAGGGCAGGGTATAAATCCAATCTCTTCTTCTTCTTAAGTTTTGTGTTTATTTAGCAACAGTACATAAACAAAGCTTGAATTCTGCAAACAATCTAGCCCACACATTGCTTGGCTTGCTTTGTGCTGGAATGCTGGCCTCTAAATAAGAAGTAAACAGGATTGATTCCTAGGTAAAAATGTCCCCATTTCAGATGCAGTCAGTTGGACTTGGGCCACGTGCATACCACACCTTCACCTTTCTAGGTAAGTATCAAAATAGAGCAGTTTTATTAGATCTTCTAGATCTCTATGCATTTTGCTGTATGCTTTGTTGGAGGATCTTTTGCTCCAAAGGGATTTAGATAGTTCTCCTCAATTTTCTCCTCAAAAATAGCCCTATGAGATAGGTTATGCTAAGAGTTGTGACTACGTCACTTAGCAAGCTTTCATGTTAGAGTGCGAATTCAACCTGGGTCTCCCAGGTCTTAGTTCGACACTCAAACCACCACACCACATTGGGAACGCGCAACTGTTCGCTATTTGAAAAAAGTTTTCTTTTTTACTTTTCAGGTTACTGAACAGAAGATGACTACAATCTCCAGGTCAGAAGAATTATGTTAATGATTATGAACATAAGAGTCCACACACTATGTATTTTTTATTTATTTTTATTTTTGGGATTTCTATCCCGCCCTCCCCGCCTTACGGCCGGCTCAACACTGAGTAGCAGCCCTATAATCATTTCCATAGTATGATCAACCCTGCCACATAATCGTTTCTATAGTATGATGAACCTTGAGGAGCTTACATTCTAAACATCATCAGACAATGTAAAATGAAGAAAAGGAAGAGCAAAAAGGTAAGAAGCAAGATAGGGGAGGCAAATATAACAAGAGATAAATGTGAGATGCATATGGAGTGGATTTGAGTGGAGTGGGGGTAGAAGGGACTGGCTAACAGTGATGCAGTGCCAGAATAAGTCTGTGGATTAAATATAAGTAAGGCTTCCAGAGCAGCTTACAACAGAAAATAGTGGAAAGAGGTCAGTCATGCAGAGCACAGAACACTTGTGAACATCTGGCAAACAATATTTGCATATTCTTCAAGCGTATTTCCACAATCACAAGAGTACAACTCAGCTTCTATAGAAGATAACAATTCCATACAAAAGCCATATGACCAGAATCTGAAAAAGGCTGCATATTTAAAACATTTATATACCAGCCAAAAACATTTGAATTATTTCAACAGTGTGTAGCACAACTTCTTACGCAACTCAAGTACCTGTTTTCATTCACGGTAATTAGAACGCTTTACCAGAAATTCAATTTTCTATTGTGTTTCTCATATGGAATATATTTCAGGATAATCAGAATACTTTTTCACTTACCACAAAATAGGATCATTAGCCAGCTCACTGAAGCGCTTACATACACAAGCTGCTCTACAAAGATCCTGCTCCAGCAAGTAAGAAAATATTTTCAAAACCACTTCATCTGGCAACTTCTCTTGAAGATATTGTTCTGCAGGTGCTGCTATTAAAATATAAAACATGGATAATTTTATTGGTGTTCCTAACCTACCTAAGGTTCTTCCAAAAAAACAGACCATGGACCTTCTGTACTCCTCTGCTTTATGAACTGGTTGAAACACAAATAATTAAGCAGACATTTTGGACCAAAATTCATTTTATTAATATTTTCTACTTAAATACACATATATACTTTTGTCACTAGATCTAATGGGCTTAAGTTACAGCAGGGTGCATTTTGGTGGAACATTAAAAGAAAATTCCTAAGAGTAAGAGCAACTCAACAATGGAGCCTAGAGGGAACTCTCCCTTGTCAAGGCTGGACAGCCATCTGGGATTCTCTAGCTTTAATATTTCCCCCAGTGATCAGGGAGTTGAACTAAATGGCTTGTAAGGCCTTTTACAACTCTAGGACTCTACAGGCACACATGAGACTGCACATGCCTGCTGCAGAGGACTGAGCTGAAAACCTTTCCTTCTAGCACCTTCCATAGCACTAGGAGGTCCTCCCCTGGCTCAGCCCAGTTCTTCCTGCTTAAACCGAAACACGTGGCTGGAGGGGGGGGCACGCCTTCCCTCATTGCCATGGAAGCTAGAGATCCATGGGCTGCCTAGATGAATAACATTATCAGCACTGCTTTTCCCACAGCTGCCTCACTCATAGAAATTGTTTATCAAGTAGTGCCTCATGAATGTAGATAGCATGGACCAATTCACCTCTTTGCAAACCTCAGCAATGGAGATTGTGTTCAGAAACGCTGCAGATCTGAATCACTGTAGAGTCATCTTAAACAGGTCTACTCAGAATCCCATTCAAGTCCATTCAGTGCTGCTTAACCCCAGGAAACTGTTCTTAGGAGTATATTGACCATCTTATTAAAGTCTGCACACTCTTAAAACATACATGATAATCTATCAATGCAGTTAAATTGAAGCTTTTTCATAGGAATCACAGAAGGAAATGTGTTTGAGCTTAAGTATTGTAACTGACACAAATTACAAGGCCTCTTTCCCATCCAGAAAGCTTGCTTTAGCAATTCAAATGGCATGTGATGCCTCAGTAGATGACTGAGGCCCAGTGCAATTGCAAGCAGGAAACCCATGTTCTTTTGCCCAAAGTCTGTTGCACTGAGCCTCAGAACACTGAGTAAACAGCAAGAAGTCTTGCAGTTTTCCAAATTACTCCATACCTCAGCATGGCGTCAATGGGAGCTGGCCCTTCCCACAGCTTAGAGCAAGGGCAAGTGCTCTTCCCTTTACACAGACTGTAGACACACTTTGAAAGCAGCAAGAAATCTACCCTTCAGCATCTCTGTAGTCAGCACAGCATGAGAAAGAGTCCATGCCTTTCTCTAGAGTCAGAAGGATGGTGAGAACTCTCCCTAATTTTGTGCTCTTGCTAGATAAAAAAAGGCGTTCACCTGCAGCAAGTGCATGAGTAAATCACTAAATTCTATCACTTTCAGCTACTTGAATTCTACAATGTGTTCAGTTCCCTAACTTCAAATAGTTATGTCTGTACTGAAACAATACTGATGTTTACTAGCAATGAAGAAAGACTTCTTTGTCTACAAACTATCAGCTATTATTCTGGAAATTTTGGAAGCCTATCAACCAATATTATGTATAACAGCTAGATTCAAGTCAAGTAGCACCTTATAAGACCAACAAGATTTGGGGGGTATAAGCTTTTGGGAGTCCAGGTTCCCAGAGCCTGGACTCCCAAAAAGCTTATACCCCCAAAATCTTGTTGGTCTCTAAGGAGCCTTTCCCCCCCTGTCAAGTCACAGCTGACTTATGACAACACCAGAAGGTTTTCAAGGCAACAGATGTTCAGAGGTGCTTTGCCATTGCCTGCCTCTGCTAGCACAATGGTATCACAGGCATTTGTTCTTATCATGGGTACAATGATTTCTTTTTGTCAAGGTGTTACAAGACAAAACTTTTGATAGTGAAGTAGAAGTACTTTAATCTGCAGTTAAATGGCTTCAAAGATTTGCCACAGCATTAATTGAATTGATTTTTTAGTTAAAATATTTATATGTACTCCCCCCCCTTAAAATCACCAGAGTGAAACAGCCTCAAACAAACAACAGCGAGGACTTAATCATGGTTTCTTAAATGCATGCTTAAATAAAACAGTTTGCACCACTTTTCTAAAGGAGGGTAAAGGAAGATTGACAGACCTTTAATGTGAAGTGTATTAGTGCTGGGACCACGTCAGTGACATACCTGCCCTTACACTTGAGTAGAACATTCTCAGATGCTCTCAACAACTGAAGGCTTATATATTTATTTTGAAGGAAGTAGTCTCTGAGATAAGCAATACATCATTATACACTCAAAATGGGGTAAACTAGACCCATTAGCACACAAGTGAGCAGATACAAAAGTGCACAGAAGACAGTACATGTTACCTTTCCCCTTTGTATTAGTAAGAACCTACTAGTTTTCATGTCTGGTCCAAAATTTACAGGTTTAACTTGACTACATGGTACCACTAGTAACTGGCACTTTACTGATATAATCTGCCCCTGCCCATCTGATAAGGTAAAAAAGCTTCCTACTTTTTTCTGTTATTCCAAAACAAGAAAAAACTGGTCATACAAACATACAGCTCTTCAAGTTACCTGATAACAAAGTTTGTGGCCATTAAAACTGTATTTTCAAGTATCCTTCAGGAGGCCATTCATATAAATCATACAAAACAGAGAGTTGAGGGGATCTTCACTGATCCCAGAGAAATCCATTTATCATAGTCAAATAACTGCAAAAGGAACTCTGGACTTACTGTGAAGGTTCCTTCTATCTGAGGTAGAGGAGGAAATCCTGACATCTGGGTACTCCTCCCACAATTCCTGGAGGCAGGATATTAGGTCATTTTGCTCCCACCCCTGAGGAGAGGAGTACCTTCTTCATTTCAGAGGCTTCTGGAGCTTTCCACAGAAACCACAAAGTGTACTATTTTTTGTTGCTGCCCACAGGACATAACCTGAAGATTAAACAACTACAGGATGAGGCCAGAGGGCCAATCCCATTTCAAGGAAGAAACAACATTCAACAGTTGACAGTAGCAGTGGAAAAAGAGTTTAAGATCATTGAGACAAGAGAGCTATTATCCAGAAAGCAATCAGATTCCCCTATATCAGGGTGGGTCCAGGATATCATCCTCTACCTCAAATAGAAGGAACCTTCATGGTAAGTCCAAAGTTCCTTTCTCATTTGAGAAGACGACATCCTAATGTTTGGGATGTTACAAAGCTTCCCCTGAGATGGGAAGACAGCATTGTGTTTCAATTCCTCTCAAACCACCTGTTGAAGCACTTGCCACCCAAAGACTGCATCAGCAGCTGCATATGAGTCCATTTTGTAATGGCATATGAAGGTAGACAGAGAGCCTCTGCCTGTCTACAGAGTATGCTAGCTCTAAGGCCCTGGTAAGTATTGGTCCCTGGGATGGACTGTCTGGAAGAATGGAAAGCATCCAGGGAGGCTGGACTCACAATGCAATCAGGTCTGAAAATGAGGTTTCCTTGGCCAATGTGGAGCCAGGAAGATCACTACAGCCAGTATGGTGTAGTGGTTAGGAGCACAGACTCTAATCTAGGAGAACCGGGTTTGATTCCCCACTCCTCCACATGCAGCTGCTGGTGTTGACCTTGGGTCAGTCATAAGTTCTTTCAGAGCTGTGTTCTCAACAGCTGTTCTTGAGAGAGCTCTTTCAGACCCATCTACCTCACAGGGTGTCTACCTCATAGGTAAGCCGCTCTGAGACTCCTTCGGGTAGTGAAGGGAGGGGTATAAATCCAATCTCTTCTTCTCTTTCCTGCTTGAGTTTGTTCAGAGCCCTAGAGATCACTGGGATTGGAAGAAAGGCATATAGTAAGCCAGCTGGCCACCTGGAGCAAAGCGGACATGTCTTTTCTGCTTCTGGACAGTTGTAACAGGAAAAGAAGTGGGTGGTCTTTGTGTTGAGGGGAGAGGTGAAGAGGTCGTACAGAGCCGAGGTCAGGAAGTCGAGAGTCAAAGCACGTAGCATTCTGCAGCATTCTTCTACTGAAGGTGGCGTCAGCTGAACTGTATGTGTTCATTCTGTACAGTTTGATAAAAGTGGATAGCAAAGACTAGGTAGCTGCTTTACAGATTTCTTTGACAGTAGCATACTTAACAAAGGCCGCATTGGTGGTGGCACTCTGGACAGAATGTGATACCTGAAGGAACTGGATTACTATGGCCTTTGTAGGCTTCAATAATGCAAGCCTTGATGGAGTCACTGATCGCCACCCTGGACATCCTATGGCCCTTGTTTAGAGGAGATATGGAGATAAACATAGCATCTGTTTTTCTAAAGAAGTTGGTTCACTGTAAGTATCATGAGTGCTGCTGAGGATGAGCTCCCAGCTTCAGCAGAGCTCGCATCTGATCCTGATGAAACCATCTCAGAGCCCGTTAATGTCTTCCTGCCGCCCATCCCAGCAACAACAGCAGATGAGCAACGCTCGGCAGACAATCCCCTGATTCGTCTTCACAGGTGGTCCACTTAAGTAACCAGCTCCACCAAGACTTAGCATCCCGGCAGAGGGAGGCATGCCTGTGCAGCTGGCATTCCCTCAGCCCTGAGTTCTAACAGGAGCCATGATGCTCACGCTGGGTCCTAATGACCAATGGCACCTGAGAGGTATTTAGCTTCCACCTTTGACGCTGGTTCTTCGTGCCAGCAACTAGTCAACTTGATGACGCTCTGCACCTACCTCGCCCTTGTTCCTGAATCCTGCTATGTGCTTTGACTCTCGGCTCCCTGACCTCGGCTCTGTACGACTACACTCCTGGTTTGTACTTTGGACTCTGTTTCCTTGGTCCCTGCTTGCTAACCTTTGTTGCTGACCTCGGACTGGACTTGGACTCTGTTGCTTCAGCTCCTGCTTGCCAACCCTCATTTCTGACCTCGGACTGGACTTGGACTCTCACTCCCTCTCGCCCCGCCGGCACCCAGCCTGTGACAGATTGCTGGTACCACAGACTCACTCCACAGGACGGATAAAGCAGGGGGCAGAGGCCCGCTGCAGATCGCAGACCCAGTAAACCAGGTGCAGTAGCTAATGCAAGTGGTTGCCCACCTGCAGCTCCAGCAACAAGCCACCACTGCCACCGTCATTCCACCACCAAGATGCCTGGTAACCCCTCCTGAAAAGTTTGGCAGAAATGTGGAGGAGTTCCCTGCATTCCTGGCACAGTGTAAACTATACATTGAACTACGTGCCCGGGACTTCCCTACTGACAAAACCAAACTCTGATTCATAATCAGCCTCTTAAAGGGGCAGGCTGCCAAATGGGCCGCCCCCTTGCTTGTGGCTCCTTCTCCACAGCTTTCAGATTTTCAGGGGTTCCTTACCCACTTTTCCACAGTTTACGCCAACCCCCAACAAGCCGCCATGGCAAATCGGAAAATCCAAACCCTGAAGCAAGGCAAAAACACCATCACCACTTACTCCATGGAGTTTAAACTGGTGGCTCAGGACCTGACCTGGAATGAAGCAGCCTTGATGGATCAGTATTCTGAGGGACTGGCTGACGACGTCCTAGACGAGCTCACTCGGGCTCACCAGCCCCGCACGCTACGAGACTTGATTGCCTTGTGCCTCTGGATTGATGGCTGTCTATAAAGTCGATGGCAGGCATGGGGCAACCCGTGCCGTACAAGCAACCTGCTGCTCGGTACCCATGGCCAGTTCCGGTATGGGCCAAGACAAAGGGGAGCCTATGCAGCTGGGAGGCGCCCGACCACGCCTGACTCCCAAGGAAAAAGCCCACCACTGGGCCCAAAACATCTGTCTTTACTGTGGAAGGGAGGGGCATTTCTCCAATGGCTGCCCTGCCAAACGCACTCGGCTCAAGATGCCGCTGCCAGTAAAACTCCACTCCTGGCTTGTACTTTGGACTGTTGTTTCAGTCCCTGCTTGCTAACCCTCGTTGCTGACCTCGGACTGGACTTGGACTCCGCTGCTTTGGCTCCTGCTTGCCAACCCTCATTTCTGACCTTGGATTGGACTTGGACTCGCGCTCCCTCTCACCCCGCTGGCACCCAGCTCATGACAGTAAGTAATACTTTAGGGCTTGTCTAACATCAAGAGTGCACCCAGCCTTTTCCTTTGGATGCTTAGCTTCAGACAGAAGCATAGTAGTTGCAGTTCCTGGAACCTATGGAAAAACAGGCTGCTTATAGTAACTGATGATCTTCGAGTGGTCATCTGTACATTCACACCTATGGGTTTCTGCGCCTGCGCTGGAATCCATCGTATTGTAGAAAGCTCAACAGATTTTCATGCCCAGCGCCTCCAGGCATGTGCAGGGGGCTCAGCGTGCATGCCCAGAGGAGCAATGCGCAGACATCCTGCCAGTTCCTTCTGCCTGCTGCAAACCAGACAAGAGAAAGGACCAAGCCTGGCAGCAGAGGGGAAGGATGGGCGAGTGGGGTGAATGCACAGATGACCACTCAAAGATCATCAGTTACAGGTAAGCAACCTGTTTATCTTCGACGTGGTCTCTGTGCTTCACACCTATGGGAGATTAGCAAGCAGTGGCCTACCGGGAGGAGGGTGCTAGCAGGCTGTCACTGAGAAGTGGCAGAGAGGATAAGGCAATCCATTGCTGTACGTCTGGAAGCACTAGTGTCTAGGGCATAGCGCTTGATAAACGTATTAGGTGTCTCCCATGTAGCCACTTTGCAGATGTCAACAAGGGAGACACCCTTGAGGAATGTAGATGTCGCTATCGCCCTGGTGGAGTGGGCTCAAAGTGGACCTGGGAGTGGAGTCTGGGTCAAGAGGTAGGAGAGACAGATGAGTTCAACAATCCACCGCAACAGTCTTTGAGTCGTAATTTTGGTCCCTAGTTTATTGGCCGCATAAGAGATGAAAAGGCAAGAGCTTCGTCTAGTCGGCTTGGTCCGTGGAAGGTAAAACAATAGAGCACGTCTGACATCCAGAGTATGTAAAAGACGTTCTTCCTCCAATGAATAATTAGGCAAGAAGTCCGGGAGGAACACCTCTGAGTGAAGATGGAACTCAGAGAGAATCTTGGGGAGGAAGGATATGTCAGGAACCAGATGAACTCCATTCGGCTGAAAACAAAGATACGGAGGGTCATGCCGAAAGGCCAGGATCTCACCGACCCTCCTCGCCGAGGTGATGGCAACCAAAAAGGCCATTTTCTAAGCAAAGTGTTGTAGGTCACAGGTTGCAAGGGGCTCGAAGGGTTTTCTGGTGAGTTGACGGAGAACTAGAGGAAGATCCCACAACTGAGTAGGTTCTTTAATTGGAGGATATAAGTGTAGAAGGCCACACAAAAAACGCTTTGAGAGCGGGTGGCCAAACACAGAGAAATTATCTATTCTATCATGGAATGCAGAGATGGCCGACAAATATACTCGTAAGGAGGAGTGTGAAAGTCCAGTGTCAGCCAGAGAGAGAAGGAAGTCAAAAATTGAAGGCAGTCCCACAGTAGAAGGTGAGGCTTTCGTCTGTCCGAGAAAGGAACAGAATCTCGACCATTTATAATTGTAAGACTTGCGTGTTGAAGCCTTATGTGAGTTCAAGAGAACGTCAGCTATTCGGCCGGAGGAAAAAAAGGGAGGAGCCTCCATGCCGTGAGCTTCAACCATGGAATGTCGTGGGAAAGAAGAGGGCTGTCGGATAGACAGAGTAGGTTCGGATTCAGAGGGAAGTGGTAGTAGTGTCTCCCAGCTAGGGAGAGCAGTACTGGGAACCAGGGCTGCCTGGGCCACCACGGGGATACCAGGATGCAGTTCGTCCTGTCTTGAATTACCTTGCGAACCACATGGGTGAGCAACAGTAGCGGAGGGAATATGTATAGGAAGTTGTGAGTCCAGGGATAAAGGAGGCTGTCTCCCAGGGAAAGTGGATCGACCCCCAACTGCAGAACAGAGAAAACTTCCTGTTGCCCCTGGTCCCAAATACGTCTACTTCCGGGAACCCCCAGCGGCAGAATACTCAGGTTAGGTAGGTCCAGGTGAATTCCCAGTCATGAAGGCAAACGGGCCCTCTGCTGAGAAGGTCCACTTGAACATTTAGGGAGCCCGGGATGTGTGTGGCACAGAGGAAGATCCCATTTTTGATACACCAATCCCAGAGCTGAAGAGCCAGGCAGCAGAGACAACTGGAAACTGTGCCACCCTGGCAGTTGACGTAACACAATGTGGTGGTGTTGTCGGTGAGGACTGTGATACACTGGCCTCTGATGAGTGGTAGGAAGGCCCAAAGAGCGTAATGTATGGCCAGAAGTTTTAAACAGTTAATGTGCTAGGACAGTAGAGAGGTCTCCCATTCTCCACCGGTGCTGAAGCCCCAGAGGTGCGCTCCCCAACCCCATCTGGAGGTGTCCGTAGTCAGTGTCAACTTTGGAACTGGATGATGGAACGGAGCCTCCCGAAGGAGATTCGATCATGGGGTCCACCATACCAGGAAACCTCTGACGACGAGGGGTGAGAGGAGGGTCGATTGTGATTGGGAGTGCGGATGGAAGGAGTGGAGAAACCACAACTGCAGAGGTCACATTCTTAATTTTGCGAAAACTAGAACTGCAGTTGTCGCTGCCATGAAGCCCAGAGGGCGGTGTATAGTGAGAGCTGTGGAAAAGGATTGGGAGCGGATTTGTTGAGAGATAATAGGAAGTGCCCTGTCCTCTGGGAGATAAGCATGCAGGGCCACAGAGTCCAGGTCAGCTCCTATGTATTGAACCCATTGTGCCGGAGAAAAGTGGGGCTTGTCCTTGATTTGGAGACCCAAGTCCTTCAGCAAAGAACATGTGGAATCTATGTTTTTGAGAAGGGTTTCCCAAGAATCTGTCAATAGCAACCAGTCGTCTATGTCTGAAAAGACAATGAGGCCTTGAAGGCAGAGAAAGGCTGCAATACCATGGTGTTCGTGAAGACTCTCGGGGCCATAGAGAGACCGAATGGGAGCACCTTGTGCTGGTAGTGGTTTTGGCCGATGGCAAAATGCAGATTCTTGCGGTGGGGAGGACAGATGTTCAAATGAAAATAAGCATCCTGGAGGTCGAGAGTGGCCATTCAGGCATTCCTGCGGAGAAGAGGAAGTAGGGAGTGGAGTGTGACCATACGGAAGCAACGGTATTCTATGAATTGGTTCAGCTTCTGAAGGTCTAGATAGGTCTGGTGCCGCCGTCCCTCCTGGGTACCCCGAAGTACCTGGAGTAGAAACCCGTTCATTGCTGTTGAGCAGGAACTTGCTCTATGGCATCCTTTTGAAGCAGGGGGAAACTTCCCGAAGAAGGGTGTCTGAAGGCAGAGCAGAAATGAACACTTGAGGGGAGGGGGCCTGAATGAATTCTATGAGTACCCTCGTGAGATGATGGAGAGAACCCATGAGTCCATTGTAACTAGGTGCCATGTTTGGAGGAAAGGGCCCAAACGTGTATAGGTTGTAATAAAGGAAGGGGAATCAAAGACCATGCTTGGGGGGTCTCAAAGCCTTGGAGCGAGCCAACTGTTGAGCAGGCAAATACTTCTGCTTTGGCGGATAAGGTGGCCTTTGGGTACCTGGCGACATGCAGGGACACCAGGAACATTCGGGTGAGCTCCTGCTGGAGAACCTTCTAGACCAGGTGCAGTGTTTTAAAGGCTTCGTAGAGGAAGAGACTCCCAAAGTAGGGGACGCTTTAATACTTTTGTTCATCTCTTGAAGGATGGAATCGGTAGTGGAATGAAAGAGACCCATAACATTGAAAGGAAGATCCTCAATATATGCCCTGGTGTCCATCTGCAGATTAGTCATACAGAGCCATGAGTAACGGTGCAGAGCGATAGCAGAGGTCATGGTCTTAGAAACGGTACCCGAGGCATGCTTGGAGGAGTTAATTTGCTGCTTAGCTAGGAGAAGTCCCTCCTTTTGAATTTTCAAGGCAGTGAGTTGTTCCTAAGGGAGGGAGGCTAGGGTCTCTGTGAGTTGTTCCCATAGGGCACACTTATGCAGGCTAAATAATTGGTAATCTTAAGACCCAAAGTTCCAGCCAAGTTTTTTTTTTTAATTATTTATTTATTTATGACATTTTTACCCCACCCTCCCCGCAAGCGGGCTCAGGGTGGCTTACAAAGTGGCGCAGCACCAGGTTAAAACAACCAGTTAAAGCATCATTAAACAATTCAATAAATTCCACTAAAGTGCTCGCAGTGATGGTAGTCAATTTATGTCCAGATGGCGTCCTGCAGTTTCTCTTTGTGCCCTAGTGTGGATTCCTTTGGGCCAGCCCTCATCTCAGATGACAATGGAGATGGTTGACGATAGGTGGGTGGTGGCGGCAGCTCCTAATCGAAAGCCTGGCGGAAGAGCTCTGTCTTACAGGCCCTGTGGAACTGCATAAGGTCCCACAGGGCCCTGATCTCCTCCGGGAGCTCATTCCACCAGGTTGGAGCCGCCACTGAAAAGTGCCAGTGAGCCTGGCTTCCCTCACCCCCTGGACTGAGAGTCGATGTTGAGATCCTGACCGAAGTACTCTCTGGGGCAAATGTGGGGCAAGGCGGTCCCTCAGGTATGTTGGACCCTGGCCATATAGGTAAGCACCAGCACCTTGAAACAAATTCGGTACGCTATAGGCAGCCAGTGCAGCACCGCCAGGACAGGTCGGATGTGATCCCGTTTAGGGAGATCCATCAGTAACCTGGCCACGGTGTTCTGCACCAGCTGCAGCTTCCGGATTTGCGACAAGGGCAGCCCCATGTAGAGAGCGTTACAGTAGTCCAATCTCGAGGTGACCGTCGCATGGATCACTGTGGCTAGGTCATCGCAATCAAGGAAGGGAACCAACTGCCGAGCCAGCCGCAGATGATAAAATGCTGACTTAGCAGTGGCTGCTACCTGGGCCTCCATAGTTAAGAAGGGATCCAGGAGCACCCCTAGACTCCTAACCACTGACTTGGGCACCAATGGGACCCCGCTGAGCATCGGGAGCTGGACCCCGGCATCCAGCTTCCGGCTCTCTTGTCAGAAGGGGCAGAATGTGTTTTCTTTGATTTAGATGAGGAGTTAAACACCACAGAGTTGGACTTAGGGTGGTTCTACTCCAGCTTCCTGGACATGATACATGTGGTCCATACACTGTGAGGACACAGGTGCAGATGATGGCTTGTCCCATTGGGATTTGGCTGCTTGAAGGAGTACGGATGACATGGGTAGAGCGATGGAGATCGAGATGTCCAGTTGGACCACATCGAAAACTGCATCTGGTACCATGTGTTTAGGTTGTACAACTGATAAACCCAGGGAGTGTGCCATCCTCTTTATTAGGTCACCATAAGAGGTAAGGTCTTCTGATGGTGAAATAGAAAGATCGTCCGCAACCTTTGGTTTGGGCAAAGGGTCATCTGGAGAACTATGGGCATCTGAAGCCTCATCCTCGGACTCTCTCTCTGATGAATCGGACAACAGGGGCAGTGGTGGTGGAGGTTGGGCAGGGATAACAGTGCCTTGTCCCTGCTGCTGAGGTGGAGGAGGAGGAATCAATATCAGACGTTTCGGGATCGGTGGAGTGGTTGGTCGACGTTGATCATATGTCGGGATAGAGGCTTGTTTTGGTATGGAAGCAGCTGGTATGGAAGTGGTCAGCATTGACGGAGGAGGAGAACGGTGCTGCACATCTGCAGTAGGAGGATCAGGCGGCCTGGAAAGGGAAGCTGACAGAGGAGTACGGAAGGGTCTCGGGGAGTGGGAGCGATATGAGAAGCAGTCCCAGTCCGAATGAGCCGCAGGCATTAGCCACAGCATGGACAATGATAATGGATAAGCCCAATATGGATATTGGAAATGGCGCTGGTCCCAGGGCATCATAGGATGCATAGGCGGTGGGTAGCCCCATTGAGAAGAAATTGGCGATCTCTGTTGAGGTGATTGATCTCGACGATTGGGGCGCCGACCCCTGTCCATAGGAACATGATAGACCAGAGGCTCATCGATATCGATCCATCGAGCTTGATGATGGTGGAGCTCGGTGCTGACAGGAGAGAGGGATTGGTCAGAGAAGGGTGACTTAGAAGCTGACCTGTCACAACGAGGGGAGTGGGTGAAGACCTCAACTCGGTTGACCTCGGAGAAGTCCTGAGTCTCCAGGATATGGTCCGGCATCGATAGATTCAATTGCCGTATCGGCGAATCCAAGAGATGTATGGTAGGTGGCTCCATGGTCATCAGAGGCACATCTGCAGCCATAACCTCAAGGGCAAGTGGCGTGGCAGAGGCAGCAGGGAGGCTGCCTGCTTGGGCACCAACCCCTTCTTAGGGGGCTTACCCGCGGCGGACACTGAGGTCTTGTGTCACTTCTCTGACTTGTCCTCCTCCTTCTTTTTTAAAGGCGTGGAGAACACAGATTGGGTTGGTGTCAGACACTTTGATGTCATTCTTACGATATCGGAGGCGGCCTTCGACGTCGATGGCCCCACAGGATCCACAGTCAACATCGAAGACTTAGGTGGATGGTCTGAGTCCATCGGTGTAGAAGCTGAGGCAGCAGTAGTGAGCAGTGCTGACTCGAAGAGAGCCACTCAGAGACAAGCCGCTCTATTCTTGTGTGTCTGGTTTGAGAATCTGGCGCAGTGCACGCAGGATTCCAGGTGGTGGGCCTCGCCCAAACAAGAGATACTAAGAGAATGTCCATCCAGCGTGGTGAGTTTACTGCCACAGGAGGAGCACCATTTAAAACAGCCCCACCTTTTCGCCATACAGTTCTGACGAAAATACGGGAGGGAAAAGTGCCCAAAGGGTGAGAGGGGAAAAAAAACCCTTTGACAGACAACAAAGAATTTAAAAAAAAAAGAATCTGAAAAAAACAAACAAGAATAAAGAAAGGAATAAGAAAAAGGGCTTCCGAAGCTTTCCACACAAGGAGAACCAGCTAACCGATGGAGCTGCTAACAGCGTGGCGGTCAGAAGAGAACTGGCGGGATGTCCGTGCCCCTCTCCTCTGGGCATGCGCGCTGGAGCCCCATTTCAGTGTGGGTGCCTTAAACTTTCTCTTGACTCCTTGCAAGAATGCTAAAATTGAGGTGAGCAATGGTTTTAATGGGTTAATCCCCTTTCTTCTGCACCATGGAGGCTTTCCAAGATGTATTGCAGATTCTGTTGGTGGATTGTCTTTAGGATGCCAGTAGAGTCTCTGTCAAATCAAGATCATATCCCAACCTCCAGGTTGGTCCAGTGCATCCAGGTGGGTTCCGGATGCCAAATGAGACCCAGCTGCAGCATATCTGAGGACACTGGTAATTTCCAGGGGGGTTCTAATGACATCTCCTGAGAGAACCAGGGCCAATGTGGCCAGAATGGGGTCACTAATATAATGTCCACTCGTTGATCTTTGATCTTCCGGAGGACCCTGGACGACCTGGCCTTTATTTTCATCGAATCAAAGAATCACAGAGATGGACGGGGCCAACCCCCTGCTTAATGCAGGATCCTCCTAAAGCATCCCTGACAAGTGTTTGTTTAGCTGCTGCTTAAAGACTGCCAGTGAGGGGGAGCTCACCATCTCCCTAGGCAGCTGATTCCATTGTTGAACAACCCAGACTGTAAAAAAGTTTTTCCTAATATCCAGCCAGAACCTTCCAGCTCTTAATTTAAACCCACCATTGTGAGTCCTATCCTCTGCTGCCAACAGGAACAGCTCCCTGCTCTCCTCTAAGTGACAGCCCTTCAAATACTTCAAGAGAGCCATCACACCTCGCCCCCTCCAACCTCCTCTTCTCCAGATTGAACATTCCCAAGTCCCTCAGCCTTTCCTCATAGGGCTTGGTCTCCAACACCAGAAAGACCCAACTAGGCACAAAGTTGATCATCCAGTGCCTTCAAGGTAATGGATTCATAGCCAGCCCACAAAAGCGCTCCCTATCTCCCTCTCAACAACTGGAATATCTGGGAGTTATCATCGACATCTCCATCAACCAATTGTTCCTACCTCAAAACAAAGCACAAAGAATAATAGAGCTTTTTTGTGCTGCATTTAGTAGGCCAAGAGGATTTTTTGGCGATCCTAATCTGGCCCATAAGACAGTCCCTGGCCCCCTGGGTAGCCTGCCTTTTAGGTGGGATGTAAGCTGATGAGGTGGGGAAAGCACCCGAAGAGCCATGTCCTGAGACTGCTCAGACTGCTCTCTTCTGATCATCTCATTATTAAAGAAGTTGGTCAGCCACTCCTGAAAAACCCACTGGGGCAACAAAGGCATCTCCACCTCTTCCTGAGGGGCTCAAATATTGACCTGCACACTCACCACTTCTTGATCAGTTTGCATTTGTGCTGCAGGGGAAGAGGCAGCTAACACAGGTTGCTGGCAGCTGAGGGGGCTCAGGGAAGCAGGATTGATGTGCACACTCACCACTTCTTGATCAGCGTTTGAGTCCAGTGGCACCTTTAAGGCCAACAAAGTTTAATTCTGGGTATAAGCTTTCGTCTGCATGCAACTTTGTTGGTCTTAAAGGTGCCACTGGACTCAAACTTTGTTCTATTACTTCAGATCAACACAACTACCCACACAAATCACCTCTTGATCAGTTTGCATTTGCGCTGCAGAGGAAATAGTAGCTGCTGCAAGAAGGTGTGGGGACTTTAGCACCAAAGATCCCCTCACAGCTGTGGAAGCTGCCAATTTACACCTCTGCTTTTACTTCTGCATCCCTGTTGTCTAGCATGATGACCCCTAAATCATCTGCTAATATGCCTGCCATTTCAAATGCAAATGACAGCCTTGGGGTTTAGTGGCAACTAGTCACTCTGAGCAGAGCAGAGGTGGAAGCTGAAGGAGAAACAAGGAGGGTTTTCGTCTCCTCCCCTTCTCTCTCCTCCAGCAATAGCAATTGAGAAGAAAAACACAAAGTAAAAAAAAAGATGATGTAAAAAGGAACTCGGCAGCAGAAAAAAGGCCAAAAGGCTATCCTCCTGAGCCCTGCACATAAAAAAGAGGCAGGAAAAGAACTGAAGGAGGTACTCTTCCCCTCAGGGGCGGGAAGGAATGACCTCATAATCTGCCTCCAGGGATTGTGGGAGGAGTACCCAAACATAAGGATGTCCTCCTCTCCTCAAATGAGAAAAAAGAAATCTAAGGGTCTTTGCCACCCTCTACTGTCCATTTAAAACCTGTTCGAACAATTAACAAAGATTTAGAAGGTTAGCTACCCTGAAGTGCTGCCAAAGCCCAGGCACCCTAAGGTGCTGCCATTTCTTTACCACCTGCTTTCTGAAACAAATGACAGGAAATTACCTGATAAATCTTGTGATTTTCCAGATACTCTTGCACGTTTTGCTCGATGACCAAAGTTCTCTGTAGTGGAAGTAGAGGCACCCTAGCAAATTTTCAGAAAAGGAGATTAGCCAAAATGCAACGATGAAACAAATACAAAATTAAGCAAACTCCGGAGCACGACAGGACGGCCTGGTGTAATGTGGTCCACGGGGTCACAAAGAGTTGGACTCGACTGTGCGACTGAACAACAGTTCTTCTAAAACACACTGGGCCCTCCCCTCTTTTGCATTCACAAATGTAGGACTCCCTCCCACTAATTCCCTCCCTCTCACTAATTCCTGTCCCCTAATATGGCAAAGGATCATAGATTGGGATGTATAATCAGATAGGGGTTTTTTTAAAGGCCTTTCTTTCTTCCATTTTTACAGGTTTCCTGGGCATTAGGAGTGAGGAGGCAGCTCTCCCGGGCAATGGGATCAGACATTAAGGGGAGTACAAGACCTGTCTGCCCAGTCATGACAGTTCTTTCACAGCTCGCCATGGCTCTCTCAGCATGGACAAAGAGGATTAAAAGCAGGCTCCCAACTTGATTCCATTTCAGGTTTAGATTTTTTTTTAATTAATTTTGGAGTCTTGGTGCTTGCTGTTAGAAAGACCTCCTTGTTCTTCTGTACCTGGACATCTTCAGGACTGGTTTCCCCACAACGGACACAATTTAATATTATTTCAAGTTTTTCTGTGGTGTTTTTTGTTTTTTTGCATGGGGGGGTATAGCTGGGTGGGAGAACACCTTTTCCCCCTTTCTGGCTGTTTAAAAATAGTTTTCATTGGTTTTGTTTTGTAGTTTTTTAAAGGGTTTAAAAGACTTCTCTTCTATTGGCTTGTTTTGTAATTCTTAACTGCACTGCATTTTCTTTGTTTCTAAAAGGTTTTTAATTTTAAAGGGTTTGTGCGGGGGTGGGAGGTTCCAAGTTGTTACTGGTTTTAAACTTGCCTCAAGCTGATCACTCTAGATAGGTAGCCCTTTCCTATTGTTGAGGATTCTGTGTTCTGCAGGTTGCTCTAAGATCCCCTATCTCTGGTACACTATACCTGCTTGCACCAAGCTGAGCAGGACCTTATTTAGGGCTCCAAGGGACCATGTGAAAACACAGATGTTCTGCACTTGTGGAAGAACTGGGCACTCTGCATCTGACATCTGCACCTGCCCCTCAGTCACAACACACATACCTCTCGCTGACTGCATTCTGTTGGCAAACCAAGGATGTTCAGGGTGGGAATGGGACAACCAGCACTAGATAGGGTGAGAGGGGCTGCCAGACTGGTTATTGCTAGACTACTCCACAGTGAGGTACTGGATGAGGCGCAAAAAGTGGCCAACATCTCTGCTGCCCTTAAAATGCAGCTAGGCAGGCAGGGATGTCTCCATGGACTACATGATGACTAATGGTGCAAATATTAGGGCAGCGGCATAGGCTGTGGACCTGAAGCACATTTGCTACAAGAAGGAAAAGTCCTGCCTAGAACCTCTCACCAAGCAGGTGGTCTACATGTTGGTGACCCTGTGTGACCCACACATCAAGGGCAGCCTTGCCAAGCCTGCTAGCCAGTTCATTTGCTGGAGAGACAAATAATGAACCAGAAAAAATCTGGAATTCTGGGAGGGGAAATGAACAACTGAAAATCCCAAATGGTATTGGGGACCCAAATAATTCAGAATACTGATGTGGGACCCATTCGTGAAACCTTACATTTAAAAAATACCAATTTGTGCAAACCTCTAATCATGGCCATTGTATTATGCACCTTTTTAGAAGGCATAGCATGATTATTTTATAAATACCTCCATGCTGCTCTTTGTAGGACAAGCTGTTCTTTTAGGTAAAAGAGTTTTTCTGCGAAGTTGGTAAGGACTATTTTGTGCACCAGGACCCGATTCTTCTGCAACCATATCTGCAGGTACATCATCATCTGTGAAACACACAAACACACACTTTAGTTACAAATTTTTATCAGTAGACTGTTGCACTGTTCTCCTAAGTATAGTGAAAACTGTTTACAGGAGGGAAAGCCCTCTAGCATTATAAATGCCTTTAGCTATAAATAAAACATACTGGTCTTGTCTTTTTATCCAGCCTGAATTAGTTATGAAACATGTTAACAGGATTACAAAATGTCCTCCTTGATTCCCTTAAAAGAGCCAGTTTGGTGTAGTGGTTAAGTGCGCGGACTCTAATCTGGGAGAACCGGGTTTGATTCCCCACTCCTCCACTTGCACCTGGCTGGATGACCTTGGGCAAGCCATAGCTCTGTACCAGCTGTTCCCTCAAGGACAGCTTGGGAAAGAGCTCTCTCAGCCCCACCTACCTCACAGGGTGTCTGTTTTGGGGAGGGGAAGGGAAAGGAGTTTGTAAGCCACTCTGAGACTCCCTTGGGGAGTGGAGGGCGGGGTATAAATCCAATCTCTTCTTCTTCTTAAAACAGAAGTGGAGACCTTTTTTGGCAAGTGTGAAACAAATCAGGGTCATTTAATGAGACAGTGCCATTTCAGTATGCATTACAGCAGCTGACATACCTAGCCTATTTGGTGGCTAGTGCACGTAATTTTTTAACGCCCCTTCCTCTACATTTTTTTTTTGCTGACTTATGGCAACCCTGTAGGATTTTCAGGGCAAGAGATGTTCAGAGGTGGTTCGTCATTGCCTGCCTCTGTGTTGGCCTTGCTTAGCTTCTAAGATCTAATGAGATCAGGCTAGGCTGGGGTCAGGGCGCCTCCTTCAAAATTATTTTCAGCAATAATCATGAAATAAAACAAATAATAATAACAATGGCCAGAAAATAGATTCAGGTTGATAGCCACGTTGGTTTGAAGCAACAGAAATACAGGTTGCTTACCTATAACTGGGGATCTTCGAGTGGTCATCTGTGCATCACACCCCTCTGGGATATAGTGTGCCTGGGCCGACCCCGATCAGTATCTTCTAAAGTGGAAAGGATTTTCGCACCCTCTCCCTGGTCATGTGCAGGGCTCCAGTGCGCATGACCAAGGAGGGGCACGACGATCCCGCCAGTTCCTTCTGACCACTGCCATCAGTCTCCGAGCAAGATAGGAAAGACCGACAGCAGAGGGGAAGGAGGGCGGGTGGTGTGAATGCACAGATGACCACTCGAAGATCCCCAGTTTCAGGTAAGCAACCTGTATATCTTCTTCATGGTCTCTGTGCATCACACATCTGGGAGATTAACAAGCAAGAAAAAACCCCTCACACATACTTGAAGGAGGGAACTGGAGGTCTTAAACTCACACCGCCTGCAACACAGCTCGCCCCACCGCGGAACATTGGTGAAGACGGACATCAAGGGCATAGTGCCTCACAAACGTGTGAGGGGAGGCCCAGGTAGCTGCATTACAGATGTCTTCCTAAAGGCGTCCCTCTGAGGAAGGCTGTGGAGGTAGCTACTGCCCTGGTGGAATGCGCATGAAGTGGACCAGGCAACGGCTTCTTTGCCACTAAATAGCACAGTTTGATCGTCTCCACAATCCATTTGGACAGATGCTGAAATGATAGCTTCTCCCTCTGAGGTGGAGGACATCTGCATGGGTTATTCCCACCATGCCAATAGGGAGGCAGGAAGTAGTTTTTTCCCCTTCCTGTTGGCGCCTCCGGAATAGCCCATCCTCAGTTCTGTTCCTGCCTCTCCAGGGAGCAGCAGCAAGTCTAGCGAGCTTAGCTGAGTGGTTAGCTATTAGGTCTCAACCAGACCCTTTTTTCCCTTCTCGTAGCTCTGCCTCGCCCTTTAAATCTTCTTCTCCTAGTCTCTTTCTCTTTATCCTCCTCTCCTCTGTCTTCCTGCTTCTCTCAGAGCAAAATTGCAAGGGGTCTCTGACCCAAAGAGGAGCACCACGCCAGCCGAAATGGCAGCGAAACAAGCCCCCGAAGCTTTCTCCTCCAGGGATGAGGAAGAGCTGCGCGCCGCGGCGGCATGATGCAACACCAGAGCCAATCTGCCTTCACAGCATGATCGCATGCTCCCATCGGCTGCCGCTGGCTCGGTGGCGGGCCCACGCGGCCAGAAGCACCACCGGCAGCCCAAAGAGGAGGATCCCACCATTCTCCCCGCGTGCGCAAGGAGCGGCAGCGGCGGCCATTTTGAGGGTCCGGCCTCGTGCCTTGGTACCCTTCACGGAGCTACCCCGGGGACCCTGGAGTCGGAGGATGGCGAGACAGGCACCCCCCAGGATCTCCCAGATGGCAGGACTCCTGAGCCATTGAGGGGTAAGCTCCCTGAATAAGGGGTCCTAATCAATTCTGACGATCTCATGGCCATGATCGCCCAGACCATCCAGCAGCAGATGGCTCTGCTTAACCCCAGACCCCCGGCTCCTCCACATAAGGAGTTTGCCCATCAGGGTCAATTGTTGCCCCCTCATGGGCTGGCCAACTAAGGCGACTAAAAAGGCTCCCCGCACCATGCCACCAGAGACCCTCTAGGGGAGGATCTGGCTTCCAATGCCTCTTGAGGACAAGGAGGAGGGTGAATTCCTGTCTGAAGATGAGGGGGAAGAATTAAAACTTTTAGAGCAGTCTAGCTGTTTCTTCAAAGTGGAAGACTACCAATATTTTTTGACCAAAGCCATCAAGGCACTTGAACTATGTGACTTGCCACCTTCTGAGTATCAGAAGGCAGCTAGAGCAAAATTTAAGTCCAAGTCTGGTGGCAACCGGGAATTTCCCCCCCAAGGAGTAAACCGAGAAGGTCTTCCCATTCCCAGAGTATTTTGAGTGCCAACTCAGGGCAGGGTGGGATAAGCCTGTTGCCAACAGACAGTTTCCCGCATTTACCAAAAAACTATACGCTCTACCTAACTATGCAGCGGAGTTGTTGCAGGTATCCCCTGTGGATGGTGCTGTTGCCGCACTGCAGACCTCTGGCCTGGTGTCTGAAGATGGTCTGGGCATCATCAGGGATCAGACGGACAGGAAGGTCAAAGCAACGCTCAGACAGATCCATGACGCTGTTGCCATGATGGTAAGAGCCGCGGCTACCACTTCTATTGTGTCTACGGCAGCCATCGTCTGGATGCGTAAGCTGATCCAACTTATTCCGGAAGACAATTGTGCCCTCCTGGAGGGAGCTTCGAGGGTTCTCAAATCTAGCTCGTTCATGGCTGATGTCACCCTGGACATCATTTCTTTTGCGTCCAAGGCTACCACCTCCACCACTGTGGCCAGACGTCTTCTTTGGCTGAGAGCCTGGCAAGCCGACACCCTAAGTCTATTGTGGCTGCTTACCCCTTTCACAAAGACCGTCTGTTTGGAGAGGCCCTGGACAATATCCTGGTGGAAACCAGGGATAAGAAAAAAGCCATGCTCAGGTTCTTGAGACGTTCGGATCGACAGGCCTCTCAGTCCACTCAGTCCTTTTGTTCCCAGCATACCTTGCCCAGATACCGCCAGGACAAGTCAGTCATCCTGGGAAACGCCTAAGCACTTTAACAAGCGTGGCTCCTTCCCTTCCAGGTTCCACAGACCTCCCTTCAACAGAGGGGACAGAGATGCTAAACCCAAGCAGGCATGACGGTGTTTCCATCACAGTGGGAGCACGACTTCTATACTTCGCCAATGCAGTTAAACTGCATTGCAGACACGGCTTCCGGAGTCCCAGAACTGAGGATGGGCTATTCCAGAGGCGCCAACAGGAAGGGGAAAAAACTACTTCCTGCCTCCCTATTGGCACGGTGGGAATAACCCATGCAGATGTCCTCCTGACCTGAGAGGAGAAGGACCCTTCACGATGAGTACCAATGTCCGTTCTGACCTTGCCCCGGCAGGGCATTGGAGACAAAGAGGGCTGGAGATCTTCGAAAAAACTCAGTCCTATTCAAGTAGAAGAGCAGAGCTCTTTTCACATCCAGTGCATGAAGACGGCACTCTTCCTCATTCTGAGGAGTCGGGAAGAACAGTGGAAGGGTGATATCAACCCTCATGTGAAACTCCAAGACTATCTTGGGTAAGAAGGAGATGTCCCGAGCCAGAGTAACACCATCCTGATGGAAGATGAGGTAAGGTGGGTCACAACGGAACACCGAGAGTTCACTCACCCGTATAGCAGATGTGATGGCCACCAAAAAGGCAGTTTTCCATCAGAAGAGTTGCAGACTACAGGTGGACATCAGCTCAAAAGGCTTGCCTGTCAGTCTCGCCAGAACCAGACGCAAGTCCCAAGCTGGTGCTGGGCCTCGGGTCGGGGGAAACAGGCAACTGAGGCCCTTCATGAATTGTTTTGTCCTTGGGTGGGAGAACACGAATGACCTTCTATTTCAGGATGATTTGCAGAAATAGCGGCCAAATATACCTGTAGAGAGGCACAACTGAGGCTCAGGTCAATACGGGAGAGGAGAAAGCTGAAAACAGCATTCAGATCCGTAGGAGGTGGGGGCAGCCCTTCCAAACTAAGGTAAGCCACAAACTTCCTCCATTTCCTGTTGTAGGACCGACGTGCAGAAGGCTTTCTGCAATTGAGGAGAACGTGTGCTATTCTGTCACTTATTTTCAAAACAGGATCTGCCACGCTGTCATCCTGAGATGAGGCACATCGTGGTGCAGCACTTGTCCCCCCTGTGCCAGGAGGAGATCGAGCATCACCGGGAAGTGGACAAAAAAGCCCTTGGACAGGTGTAGAAAGGTGGGGGAACCAGTGCTGTCTGGGCCACCACAGGGTTACCAGAACACAACGGGGACGGTCCCTCATCACCTTGTTGATCACCTTGGTAAGTAGAGGAATTGGTGGGAACAGATATACTTGTCTGCGTGCCCATGGCTAAAGGAGTTCGTTTCCGAGGGAGGCAGGATTTCTCCCTGCCCTGGAGCAAAACAGGAGGCATTTCGCATTGTATCTCGATGTAAACACATCTATCTCTGGGTAACCCCAACGACTGAATACTGGTCAGAGATAGGTCCAGTTGAGTTCCCATTCGTGCAGCAATGCTCCCCCCCTGCTCAGGAAGTCTGCCTGCACATTCAGGGAGCCGGGGAGGTGTGCTGTGACCAGGAACACGCCCGAGGAACGACACTTGTCCCAGATTTCCAGGGCTAGCCGACACAGGCCTCTGGACACTCTCCCACCTTGGTGGTTGAGGTAACACATAGTTGTCGTGTTGTCTGTCAGGACTGCAACAGTGCTGTTGCACACTATGTGCTGAAAAGATCGGAGAGCGCAACGCACCCCGAGCATCTACAGAAAGTTGATGTGATTGTGAATCATGTGGGGTTCCCACTTGGCCCTGACACACAGTCCCATTAGGTGAGCACCCCACCCCCGGTGGGAGGCATCCATGGTCAGAGTCACAAATTGGGGGGGGGGGGGGTGGAAAGGGGCTCCCATCAGTAGATTCTGTGGATTCATCCAACTGAGGGAATTCAATACTGATGCCATAAGGTGAAATGTCCTGGACTGAAAATTAAACCGAGGGAGAAAACGACAGAGAAACCAGAGTTGGAGCGGCCTTATGTGCAATCTGGCAAAAACTATGATGTCTGTAGTTGCTGCCATCAGCCCCAGAAGGCATTGGAGTTGCCTTGCTGTGGTTTCTTTCTGCCGACAAGAGGTGTACCAGGATGATGATGTCGTCTGCCCTCTTGGGAGGAAGGAAGGCTTTGCATGCCAGGGAATCCAGGATGGCCCCTATGAACTGGGCCCGCCTTGCAGGGATGAGCACAGACTTTGTCAGGTTGACTGTGAGTCTGAAGGCTTCCAGAGTACATATGGTCAGTGCAATATGGTCTCGCAGAGTGATTTCTGAGTCTGCCATGAGCAACCAGTCGTCAATGTACGGAAAGATCCGTACACCTTGCAGGTGAAGGTAGGCTGCAATGACAACCATGAGCTTTGTAAATATGCGGGGGGGGGGGGTGGAAAGGCAGAGCTGAAAGGCCTTGTACTGATAATGACCTTTCCCCACAGCAAAGCGGAAAAAACTCCTGTGATCTGGGTGGATCATGACATGAAAGTAAGCATCTTTCAAGTCCAGGGTCACCATCCAAACCCCGTGCTCGAGGAGAAGGATGTTCTGAAGGGTCGTCATCCGGAACTTTTTGTACACAATGAAGGTATTGAGGTTTCTGAGGTCCATAATAGGGCAGAGACCCCCATCCTTCTTGGGAACAATGAAATACCAGGAATAGAAGCCCTGATGGAACTGCGACCGAGGGATGGGTTCTATAGCGTCCTTTTGAAGGAGGTTCTGGATTTTGTCTAGCAGTGTGTCGGAGCTGGGTGTAGAGATGAAATACAACTCTGTAGACACCTAAAGAAACTCTATATGACAGCCCTCTGCAACGACAGAGAGAGCCCCCATCTGTCTGATGTTATCTTTCTCCGGCAGACAAAAATGGGGACAGATGGGTGAGAGTTTTGGCCAGTTGGCCTGAGTCAAAGGCTCTGCTTGGGGCACTTGGTAGCCTTGGTCCTCGACTGGGAGGCAGTACTGAACTTCTGTTTTTTCCCATAGGGCTGGAACTGGAGGATTTCTGCCACTAATGTTCCAGGGAGGACTTTTGGGACGATCTGTGGGACCAGGATTTGTTCCAGGACTTTGACTTGGATTGTTTGGGCTGGGAGACACCCAGATTACGTGAATTCTTGATACTTTTCTCCAGTTCTTGTAGGACTGCATCCGTACTGGAACTGAACAACCCCTCACCTTCGAAAGGTAGATGCTGAACAAGGGCTTTAGTGCAATTTAGCTGCCACATCCAGATTGTGTTTAGGGGCATTAAGCTGATGTTTAGCCAGCATCATGCCCTCTTTCTGTAGCCTCCTGGCTTGACAGTTCATGTCTTCAGGGAGGGAGGCAATAAACTCAGTCATTTGCTCTCAGAGAGCATACTGGTATCTATCCATGCAGGCCGTATAATTGGAAGTTTTAATTCCTAACGTCCCTGCCGAATAGAATCTGCACCCAAAGGAGTCAAGTTTCTTCCCTTCCTTGTCAGGATGATAGGAGTGGCCCCATCTGCCCTTAGACAAGGGTGTGACGACAATGGAGTTGGGTTTAGGGTGGATGAATAGAAATTCAGTTCCCGATTCTTGCACCCTGTACATGTGGTCAACCTTTTTGCTAGAAATAGGTGTAGAAGCCGGGTGAGACCATGGTGCTTTGGCAGCTTTCAGTAAGACCGAGGTTAATGGTAGTGCAACAGCTGTGGAAGTGTCCATCTGTACTATATCAAACACTGAGTCTGTCACAGTGGGTGGAGGCTGAACAGTGGAGAGCGTTAGCGTATTGGCCATCCTCTTGATGAAATCCCCATATGATTTCAGATCCTTGGATGGGGAGGTTATCCACCATTTGTTGTGGTGGGAAGGGTTCCTGGGTAGGAGCTTCATCACCAGAGGACAATGAAGACGATCCCGAAGGTTCAGAATGCTCCAAAGGCTCAGAGAAAGTAATGGGTTGCATCAGCATCAATGGCATCAGTGTCGACTGCTTGGCATGGTGCCCCAGAGGCAGAACAGCAGGTTTGTGCATCCTGCCTATCGGCACCAACGGTTGCAGCCGTATGAATTCTGGTGTCGGGGTGCTCTCGGTATCGAGACAGGTGGGAGGATGCTGACTGGTGATCCCAATCTGCCAGGGTGCGCAGGGGGAACCAGGGCACAGCAGGCATGGGATAAGCTCCATAGAGGTATTGCCACTGATGGCTGTCCCAGGGAGCCAGAGGGTAATGCCCAGATGATCAATCCCAATCCTTCGATCGATGTGGAGAAACAGCTGAGGCACCAGTGTCCCTGTCTAGATGTAGACTTTCAACACAGGGCGGCCAGGGCACTTGGGTTAGATCCATATCCAGATCAGAGTCCGTGAAGTGGATAGGACGCAGCGAAGGCGAGGTGGAATCACCTTGTAGCTGCCCAAGGCTCACAGAGTCAAGCACGTCGGCTGTGTCCGACGCGACGTGCGTGGACAAAACACTTTTATAGAAGGTACCCTGCTTGTGTTTCTTGTGCTTGCTCTGCCTGTCGTCCTTGCCCTCCTTGCACTTCTTGGCCAGAGTAGGGGCTTCAGACTGGACAGTCGACATCAGTCGTTTCGGTATCGACCTGTCGACATCGATGACACTTGGTGTCGGGGATAGTGCAGTTGCTGATCCCGAAACTGGGGCTGACAGCAAAGCATGCCCAAACATCTCTTGCAGAGACATTGTCGGAGAAGAGCCTGTTCCAATAACACAACGCAGAATCTCACAGCTTGGTTCTTTCTCATCTGCTTCGAGAACCTGGCACAGTGAGCACAGGAGTTCACCCGGTGCGCTTCCCCAAGGCACAAAAGGCAAAGCAAGTGTCTATCAAGGGGGGGGGGGGCGATTTTGCTGCTGCCCTTTAGGCACCGTTTAAAGAAGCCCCACCGTTTGGCCATAGGCCGGGGATGGGGGTGGAAGGGAGTAAACTGCTGAAGCAGAGTACTCTAAATCAGTCTTGTCCAAACAAACAAAGTCTTTGTAGGCAACCCGAAGAGAAAAGGAGATAAGAAGAAGAAAATACCGACTGAAGTGAGGAGGGTCCTACCAGCACGGTGGTCAGAAGAGAACTGGTGGGATTGTCTTGCCCCTCCCTTGGTCATGCGTGCTGGAGCCCTGCACATGACCAGGGAGAGGGCGCGCAAATCCTTTACGCTTTAGAAGATACCAATTGGGGTCGGCGCAGACGCACTATATCCCAGAGGTGTGGTGCACAAAGACCACAAAGAAGATCAAAGTTTGGTCTTAAAGGTGCCCCTGGACCCAAACTTTGTTTCAATGGTCAGATAGTGAAAAAAATTTTTTAACTTTGTATATTCAATCATGCCAGTAAAAAAAAATCAAATTCTGACGTGATATTCCATCACAAGAGCCAGCATGGTGTAGCAGTTAAAGTATCAGACTAGGATCTGGGAAATCCAGGTTCGAATCCCCACTTGTGCCATGGAAGCTTGCTGGGTGACCTTGGGCCAGTGACATTACTCTCAGCCTAGCCCTGACCCAGGATTGCCTGATCCTGTCAGATTTCAGAAGCTAAGCAGGGCCTATGTTGAGGCAGGCAATGGCAAACCACCTCTGAACATCTCTTACCTTGAAAACCGTACAGGGTTGCCATAAGTGACTTGTCAGCAAAAAAACAACAATCCATCACACCATTCGTATTCTGAGCAGGCACTTGGGAGGGCTTCTGTTCTCCATTCTGAAGCCCAAGAGCTGACCATCCCAAACAGCTACAAGGCATTTCTGAGAGCTAGGAGCCTTTCTACTAACTTTTAGTAACTAACACTAGCCAAAGCATTGCAAAATAGTGTTCACGCACATCACCAGATTGGATATTAACAAACACACTATCTCCCCCCTCCTAGAAGGTGTCCCCATCCTCCATTCTTTCTAAAGGGCTAAAGTCAAATCAGAGAATCTCTGTAGTAGAAACTGAAAGGGAGGTCTTTTTGCAAGCCCAGCAGAATTAGTGCAATGTACAGAGTACACCCAGCAGTACCAGTGCAATCACAGAGTGCCCAACAGAACTCAGTGCCATTGTGGCAATGCCAGCTGACTGGGAGGGGTGGAACCCCAGCAGAACCAGTGCAATGTACAGTGCCCACCAAACCCAGTGCCACTGGCAATGCCAGCTGATGTCAAGCACAGAATCACAGTCCAAGCAGGGCTGGAAAGTTGGAAGCCGAGCACAACCAGAGCAATGTACAGTGCCCAGAAAACCCAGGGCCTTTTGTTCATAATATTAGCAAAGGTTTGCTACTATGCTACCCTTACATTCATCCTGTCACCAAGCAGGATAGGGATGAGAAAGTCTTGAGACCAAGACATGGAAATAAAGTGGGGGGGAAATGAAAAAAGTAGGTGAAGGGAGATAGAAATGAATGAGAAGAGAGTGGAGAAGAGGGAAAGAAGTTAAGAGAGGTTAAGGTTTTATCTTGCTGCAAAACCCTAACTTCGGCTTTGCAAGATCTGGCTGAGCTGGGTGCAAGGAAAGAAAGAGACAAAGGCTAGACTATTGGAGAAAAAGGGAAGTCTAGCTAATGGTCCAGTGTTTTTTGCTATGCTCAGATTTCCCTGTGCCCCTAGTGGCTGCAGCCAGAACTGCATTTTAAAAATACAAGGAAAGATGCTCAGCTGAATGCAGCATGAGGCTAGCTTTAAGGGCCCCACTTCAAAAGCCTTTTTCAAGCAGCACCTAGTGCGGTGCACACAGAAACCCCCGCCCTGCCCTTGGTACACCACTTCACTACAGTACATATCTAGCCCTTCTCACCCCCACTGTCTTGGAGTTATTTTGCCTCTGCTGTAATGATTTACTAAGAAGGAAACAACATAGCTAAGAACATCCTGGAAGAAACAGACCTGGTCCTATGATAAAAGGCATGTTTCACCATCTTTCCAACCAGTTAAGAGTGTACTACAAAGCCCTGCTGCCTCTGTCATTTGTGGCATGCATAATGCAGGTTGCCTACTTAGGATTTAAAAGTGTAACGGTGCAATCCCAGACAGCTTCACTCAGAATGCTATACAAGTCTATTAAATGGGGGTTACTCCCAGTTTTTACTATTCCACTGTAATTTGACGGCTGGCCTTCTACTTACTTGCCAGTTACACACTTAAATCCCACATTTCACAAACAGGGTGGGAAAGTGAGAAATAATTATCACTTTTCTCCATAGCAAGAGATTTGCAATTAACTGCTATACTGGTGATTGTATAGTAACTAGAATAGTAATTAGAATAGGAATAAATACATGAAGAACTGCATAGCATTTTAGTTAAACTAGTAAGCCTCCTTAATTAATTGCTTTATCTAGTGATTCTTCTAAAAGAGGAAGTTCCAGGTATATGTTCTTGCAGTAATATTATCCAAGCTGTATAGCTACGTATAACGCATGTATAAAACTAGTTAACCTATTTGATTTGAAATCTAACAAAGAATTATTTGAGCATCCTAAATGACAAAAGGCAAATAAGATGCCACTTTAATACTTACCTGTTCTATACTGCCTATTTAATCATCCTTGCTCATCAACTATTAACCTTTTCACCTGTTCCATCTGCTTTACATGCTTACTTTGCAGCACATTCCTGTATGTCTTGTCTCCAAGATGAAAACCTATCTACTTTACATTGTTGGAGATACACAGAATATATTTTACATGTCTGAGACGGGGCCACAAAACATTCCTGTTCATACAGTAGCTAGAATAAAACTAGTTTTACTTATTTACTTCATTTATCTCCAACCTCTTGCCCCAGTGCAGAACCCAAAGAGCCTACGTTGATCTCCTCCATTTTATCCTCACAACAATCCTGTTAGGTAGGTTAGCCTGAGAATGTAAAACTGGCTGAAGGTTACCCAGCAAGCTTTTACGGCAGAGTGCGCATTTGAACCTGGGTCTCCCAGATCCTAGTCTGAGACTAACCATTACACCACACTGGCTCTCTCTTATAAGACATTACTCATCTACAATAATGAATTGTTTTATCTCTTCTTAAACTGCCACGGGATACAGGTGAATTTTTTTTTAAATGGTACAATTAATAAAAGGTTACAGACGAAAGGTTTGCTAAGGGGAAACATGACTGAGCTCAAACTATTTATTTTCTGGATAAGGAAGTTAGTTGCAAAATAAGAGTAACCCTCTTGTAGGCATTTAAATCTTACAAGAATGAAAGTTAGTTATAAGTCAGGCTTTCTTTCAAGACTAGCTCTCAAAACATGAGCACTGACTATAGAAGAATGTACATGGATGCATGATTATGCTTATTAAAACATACTACTTTAAAGTAGACTACATATTTTTATCTGTCTTTGAGAATCCTCTTTGCTAGTTAAAATTGCAGAAAATATTTAAAAAGCGCAGAAAATATTTAAAAAGTAGCCTTGACCCAGGCAGCATTGGAAAGCATCCCACCCACCCCGCTATAAACAGAATGCATTGTGAATTGCTGAATCAGATGAAATGTTCCTCTGTTTATCAACTGATTAAGAATTAAGATTAACACATTCCAAAACAGTGATGATGACCTATGCTTAGCACTTTAAAATAAGTATTCTCCAAATGATAGTTCACTGACCCCAAAACTTAATACTTTGATGTTATACTGTTGTATTGTGCATCAGATTTACACTAAAAAAAGAATTGGTACAGATTCAGTGCAAGCAATATTCATAAGACTGATACTTCCCACCAAAAATTTATACAGAGGGCAAGAAAAAAAATCAGAATGTCTTTCAGAATGAATGTGTTTCATAAAATCAGAGCTAGAAAGATCAAGACTAAGGAGAATAGCTCATTTCAATAATACAGTATACTAAAATACACAGAAATTAATGCAGTGGATTTCTAAAAATGATTTATTTGAAGGATTAGGAATAAGGTGATGGGATGAGAGGATAGGTAGCAATATAACCAATTTAAATCCATCTTCACCAAACTGATAATCCTCAGATGGTCTAGGCTAGCCAGACCTCATCAAGATCTTGAAACGAAGCAGGGTTGGGCATGGTTAGTACTTGGATGGGAGACCAGCAAAGAAGTCTAGAGTCGCTATGCAAAGGCAGGCAATAGCAAACTACCTCTGAGCAAACTCTTGCCTTGAAAAGCCTACAGGGTCACCATAAGTCAGCTACAACTTGACAGCACTTTACACACAGGAATGGCAAAAGCTCAGAGTAAGGTTTAATCTTTGCAACTACTTGGCAAGATAGGCTAGGATGAAAGACGTGGTCCTGTCCAAGACTACCTGGTGTGCTTCATAGCCGAGCAGGGATTTCAGCTTGAGTTTTCTACACCCCAACTGAGCATGTCAGCCATATCATCATACTAGCTCCTAAATGACTTAAATGGCCAGAATATATATGCCTGTAGAATTTTTTGCCCTATGACTACTGGAAGTTTTCTACAGGGAATACACACCTTTTCTTGCTGTATTAGTTAAGAAATGTACAAAAAATCTGAACATTTTAATCTTATGGGGTAAATGTTCCTTTCAAGGTGGTTTCTCTCAGAACAGATGGGGGGGCTTAAAACTGGAAATCTATGCAATACTTTATAAGTACAAGATCAGTTCCAAAGTTATTGTTCCAAACAGTTTAGCCTTCTACCAATACAAGAAGCTTTGCTTAATCAGAAGAGGTGTGTTCCACTGGTAGAAGGCTCAGAATAAGGCTCCACTATTAATGGAATGAAAATCTAATCCAATCCGATGCAATCTTATGAATGTTTACTAAGAAGTACATCCCATTTTATTGAACAGGGCTGATACCCAGGTAAGTCTGCTGACTTAAACAGGAGAAAAGTACTTCTTGATAGTTATGAAGTAGATGTAACAGTTTTATTCAAATAATAGTGATAAATACACCTAAGGACAAAGTATGAGTCCAGTGGCACCTTTGAGACCAACAAAGCTTAACTCTGGATACAAGCTTTCGTGGGCATATACCTCAGCCTCTGTACTCCCTTCCCCCATCCTTACACAGGCTCAGAAATTAATCACTGGCATGACAAACTATCATTTTGTCAAGTCAAACCAGAAACTACGATTTGTTCTCTCCTCCCTCCAAATCAGAATTAAACCACAGTTTGGAATGCTGATTTTGAAGGCCTGGAACAGTTTGTGGTTTGGGCGTAAGAACAGACTATAATTTACAGCAAAAGTGGAAATGATTAGTTTCTGATCCAGATACAAAGAGAAGCTGGAAGGGTGAGCCTGAGGATCCCCCCTGGCTTGATCCCATAATGACAAAGGTTTGTCTTTATGTGTGAACCCTCATGAGTGACTCATGAAAGCTCATACCCAAACACAAATTTTGTTAGTGCTACTGGACTCTTGTTCTTTTTTACTGCTACAGACAGACTAACCCATCTTCATCTGTGTGAACCCTGACTATGTTGTACAAAGGTCTGCGCATGTTTCAGAAAACAATATATTTGGAGACTCCTGGACCACACTACTGGGCTAAATATCTGAAGATCGGAAGACTCTTTCACTTACCGTGAGGCTTCCTTTCTCAGTGGTTCTGAAGTGGGACAGTCCTCATGTCTGGGATAAGCTCCTCCTCCTTCCTGAGGGTCGGCTCCAGCTTTTGATCCAGGCGGGGAGGGGCTTATCCCCTTCGAGGAAGTCCAGTCGTCCTCAAGCCCGTCATCCCCGCATTACTGGAAAAGAACTAGAAGGAACTGCTCCCTACTGGAGAGCACTTTAACTTACAACTCAACAGAGAACTATTTACAATATAATCTGAATTCTTGATAGCTTGCCGTGTACCACCCTAGGTTGGGTTGTATCAGGTGCCCAGGTTCGTGGCTCTTTGTATACTGCAGTACCTGTTATATCCATGGAAGGGTGGGCAGGACTGTCCCACTTCAGAACCACTGAGAAAGGAAGCCTCACGGTAAGTGAAAGAGTCTTCTGTTCTCCAGTGGTTCCTTGTGGGACAGTCCTAACGTCTGGGATGTAAAAAAACAATATTCTAAGGGAGGGAAGCCGCTTCTGTAGGTACAACCACATGCTGCAGTACTCTACGGCCGAAGGCCGCTTCGGCAGACGCTAGCTGATCTATTCTGTAGTGTTTGGTGAATGAGTGGATCGACTTCCACGTGGCAGCTCTGCATATGGTTTCCAAGGTCAGGAAGGATCTATAGGCCACCGAGGTAGCTGCCCCTCTAAGGGAGTGGGCCTGGATTCCTTGTGGGGGCTCCAACTCTCTAGCCTTGTAGGCCAGGAGTATGCAACCTTTGATCCAGCGACTGAGGGTGGACACTGATACCTGTTCCCCTAAGGAGAGTTTTCTGAATGACACAAACAGGGATTCAGATTTTCTCCATTGTCTGGACCTGTCAATGTAAAAATGGAGTGCCCTCCTGACATCCAGGCAATGCCATTCTTGTTCTTTCCTGTGCTTAGGATTAATACAAAAGGAAGGTAAGATCAACTCCTCTGCTCAGTGGAACACTGAGTTGATCTTTGGGACGAAGGCCGGGTCCTAACGGAGGACAACCTTGTCCCTATGGAAGATGCAAAGTTCCTTATTGGTGGACAGTGCCCTTAGTTCCGACAATCTACATGCCGACGTGATTCCTACTAAAAACAATGTTTTGAAGGTCAGTTCTTTAGGGGGGCATATGGCCATAGGCTCGAAGGGAGGTTTGCAGAGAGCCTTTAGGACTAGATTCAGATTCCACGTAGGGAACCAGTGGACCTGTGGTGGGTTGACTAACATTGCCCCTTTAAGGAAGCGTGTGATGTGTGCGTGCAGGAGTAAGGATCTCCCCTGTTTAGTTCCCTGTACAGCCGAGATGGCTGAAACCTGTCTCCTGAGTGTGTTAGTGCTGAGTCCCTTATCAAGACCATCCTGGAGAAAATTAAGGATGGATTTGACCTTGGCCTTAAGGGGAACAATTCCTCGGGCTGTGCACCAGGAGTGGAAGATACGCCAAGTGGCATTGTAGGACCTGTTTGTAGACGCCTTGCAAGAGGCTAGCATGGTAGCCAGGACTTTTTCGGAATAACCCATCTTGGCTAAGGCTTCCCGCTCAACCTCCATACTGTGAGTTTGAGGAGCTCTGGGTTTGGGTGTCTGGGTGGGCCCTGTGTCAAAAGGTCCTCCCTTACAGGGATGGCCCAGGGTTTGTCTGTGGACATCCTGTGAAGGTCTTGGAACCATGCGCAACGTGGCCAAAAAGGGGCAATTAGAATCACCTCCGCCTTCTGTTGACGGATCTTTTGGATCACTCTCGGGAGGATGCGAGTCGGGGGAAACGCACAGAGGAGCCCCGGAGACCAATTACAGCTCAGGGCGTCAAGACCCTTTGCAAGTTCGTTTCTTGTCCTTGCGATGAAGTCTGGGACTTGGAAGTTCACTTCTGTCGCGAACAGGTCCATCCTTGCAGACCCGAACTTGCCGCAGATCTTCACAAAGATTTCTCTGTTCAGCATCCACTCTGTTTAATCTATGTGTTCTCGGCTGAGCCAGTCCGCCAGATCGTTGTCTTTTCCTGCGACGTGTGTCGCTCTGAGGGACAGCAGGTGATTTTCTGCCCAAGTCAGCAGCTGAACTGCTTCTAGGTGTAGGTTCTGAACCATGGTGCCCCCTTAACGTTCTACATAAGCTTTCGCCGTCATATTGTCCATTTGGACCAATAGATGGCGAGTCGAGAGGTGACTTGCTTGCTATGAGGAGTCCCCAACGAATCACCCTGAGTTCCAGGAAATTGATGCTTTCCTGGCTCTCTGAGGTGGACCACTTTTGTGGAGTTTCATAGCAATAGCCCTCTGGTGTGGTAGTAAGTACCTCTGCAGGGCCCTGGCATGAAAGCGTGCCCACCCCACTATGTCCTGGCAAGATACTAACATCCCCAGGAGTTTCACCAGTGTCATGAGTTCGACTTGGTGTGACTGAATGACCCCCATCAGAAGCGATCGTGTTTTCTGTTCCCTCTCCTGTGATAGGAAGACCTTGTCTTGCAGGGTATCTATCACCACCCAGAGGTGAATTAACCGTTGGGATGGGTGGAGGTGGCTCTTTTCCCAGTTTATCACGAACCCGTGATCCTCCAGGGTGTGTATTGTGGTTTGTGATGTTCGTAGGCTCTCCTAGAATAACGGTGCCTTGATTAAGATGTCATCCAAGTAAGGGAAGAGCTCCACCCCTTTTAGTTGAAGGTGAGCCACTAGGGTGACCAGTACCTTTGTGAAGACCCGTGGTGAGGACTTCAGGCCGAAGGGAAGCGCCCTGTATTGGTAGTGTTGTTTGGTGTACTTGAAGCGGAGGAATCTCCTGTGGGAAGAGTGAATGGGGATGTGTAGGTAGGCTTCTGACAAATCCAGTGATGTCAGGTAGTCTCCCTTCTGCAATGCTGCCAGAATGGATCTGAGGGTCTCCATTCTGAACCTCCTGTGTTTGATGTGTGAGTTTAGCCATTTGAGATCTAATATGGCGCATGTGCTCCCATTCTTTTTTGGCACTATGAAGAAAATCGAATAGACCCCCTGTCCCTGTTGGGGGCGTGGTACCTTCTCTATTGCTTGCATGTCTAAGAGGTGCAGGATGGCCTGGTGTACCTGAAGGTGTTTGGATGGGTTTTGATATGTTGGAATCTGTATAAAACGTTGCCTGGGGGGGGGGGAGTGAACTCCAGTTTGTACCCATGTGTTATGGTGTCTATGACCCAACGGCCTGAGATCGCTGAGCGCCACTGGTCTGCGTAAAGTTGGAGTCTTCCCCCGATCCCCTGAGCACCTACTGGACTCATAGTCATGCTGACGCTCCTTTTCTGGCATTCTTGGGTGCTGATTGGTTGCTTTTGTTGGCGAAGAAGAATTTGCTAGTGGATTGTCTAGGTTGCCACTTCCCTTTGGAGTGTCTGGGGAAGGGGGGTTTCTGTCCCCTCTTCTGGGATGGAAGCGTTTTCTAGCTTTTGTATCCCTTCTTTTAGAGGGTAGGATTTTCTTTTTGTCCCGGTCCTCGACTAGATATCTATCCAACCCATCCACAAACAGGTTGCCTCCTTTAAAAGGGACTGCCGCCACCTTTGCCTGGGCCAGGGAGTCTACGTCCCAGTGGCATAGCCATGTGTTACGGCGAGTGGTTACGCTACAAGCCAGGGCTCTGGCGGATAGTTGGAGAGAATCCAGGGTGGCATCAGCCGCAAAAGCCGTGGCCAGGGCAATTTTCTTGAGTTCATCTTTGAACTCTTTGAGAACCTTGCTGTCTGCCGAGGTGAGATTTTCCACCCAATCGTACGCCACCCGGGCAAACATGGACCCCCGCTGTGGAAGTTTTAATAGCCAAGGCAAATGCCTTGAAATTTTTGTGCAGTGCCTGTTTTATCCACCTATCCGTCTGGTCTCTAGGCATACCATCCACATCCATAGGGAGCACGGAATTGGAGGACAAATTTGTGACCAGGTCATCCACCACTGGGAGTTTTAACTTCTTTGTGGCGTCTGGCATCAGGGAATACAATTTGGAAATAAGATTATGATTAGCCTTAGGTCTAGCTGGGTGCTCCCATTCCACTTGTATTATGTCAAAGAAAGCGGCAGGGAGAGGGATCCCCGATTGAGTGGCTGGAACCTTTGGCATTCGTCTTTCTGAGCCGGACTGAAACTCCGAATTTCTGGTTGTTTCTTCCTTGGGTTTGGTCGAGAGATCTAACGTTCTAAGGACCTTTGGCAATAGGCGAGCATAGAGCTCTTGTGGAAATAGTCTGGATTAGGCCGAGGGCATGACCTCTTCCTCAGACAATTCCCCTCCCTCCACTTTTGAACAGGATGAGGAGGATTCTGATTCAGATTCCCTACCTCCCATAAGTGGGCTGCGTTCTCTTGTAGGTGAATTCAACCTTTTTTGTTTGGGTCTACTGGGAGGATCTAAAGGTACTGGGTGAAACCTGACGAGGCCTGGACCTCTTGGCTGATCTGTCCCTTCCTGGGGGAGGATTGATGGGCTCTGATCCCTTCAGGTCCTCTTTAAACATTACTGAGACTTCCTGCCTCATTTCATTTTTGAACCAATTAAGGAGTTTTGATTGAGTGGACTGTCTGGGTTCCATCTCTGGTGACTCTGCCAGTTCTTGGGAAGCTAGAGAGACTGAGAGTCTAGGCAGACCCAGTTCCCCAAAGGATTCACTGTTCTGTGGGCTCGTCATGACTTTTTCAGAGTTTTTCTGTAGGGAAGAGTGATAGCTGTTATAAATCTCATCCCCAATGTTCCCACTGAGGGGGGTGGGATCGAGGGGGGGGGGGTTTCTAGGTGCAAGTCCCCCCCCCCCAGTTTTGTTCCTTTACATAGAGGCCCCAGATTTCCTTAGTGGACTCTCATCCAAGTATTTATCAGGGCCAACCCAGCCCAGCAGCAGAGATTTGACAAGATCATGCTGGCCTGGGCCCTCTCAGGTAGGCCTTGGAAGTCTGGGGGAGAAAGTATGGCCACCACAATTTTTTCCCACCAGAAAGCACTGTGGGAAACGAAAGTGGAAGTGCCTTGCTGCAGGGAGAGCCAGCAAGCCGAGGAGGCTGTCGATGCTTTCCTCCCACCTAGTGAGGCTGGGAGGTGAGGGGGGAAGGGGGGGTTCTGGTAGGTCTTGGCTATCTTGTCTCTCCTCCCCCCTCACACTTTGCGAGCCCAAGCAGTTTCCGGGGACCGCAGGAGGACTGTTTTTCCTTCCCCCCCTTTTGGGTGCCCCCCCCCGTTCCTGTCCAGTCCTGTGGACATTTCTCTGGTTAAAACCAGCTTACCGCAGTTCTGGAGGAAGGGAGGTTTCTACCCCGTCCTCCTCGCTGGTGGAGCTCTGTGGCCGGGGAGGGAGAAAGCAAGGATCGCATCCTTGCTCCGCCACGGCTCTGCGCACCTCCACAGGAGCAGGCCCTCCAGTCGAGCGAACGGCGGGTGAGGCCGGCGGGGCTCTTTCCAGGGCCTTTACTGCATTGCCGCCGCTGCCGGGGGCTGGCTCCCGCAGGCCCTTTCCGTTGCCACCGACTTTAGCGCTGAGGAGTGCTGCGGCTCGATTCTTCTTCTTCCTTCTTCTTTCTGGTACAGCTGCACTATGCAGTGCTGCTGGAGCATGTCCTGCTGGAAGCAGGGCCAGCGAAGAACTGGACTTCCTTGAAGGAGACAAGCCCCTCCCCGCCTGGATCAAAAGCTGGAGCCGACCCTCAGGAAGGAGGAGGAGCTTATCCCAGACGTGAGGACTGTCCCACAAGGAATCACTGGAGAAATTCTACATTCTGTAACATTTGGAAGTATTTGTCCAACAAGTCCAATTCAGTGGCAATACTATCGTTGGTTATTAACACTGAACCTTGGATCTACTTGCCATTTTCCAGACTTCTGACACAGAGGCCAATTTTAGGGGCAAGTTATATATACTGCTTGGTTACATCAACCATTTCATATTTGAGTTCCTTAAAAACCATCTGTGTATGTCACCTGGACTTGGAGACTTACTGGTTTTCAGTTTGTCAAGCAATCCTAGACCGTCTTCTCTCATTACATCAATTTGACTAAATTCTTCAGATACCCTTTCCCAAAAACATCAGCTAAAAAACAGTATGTGCCCCACATTTTCCACAGTAAAACTTGACTGAAAGAATTCATTCAGTGTCTTTGTTATCTCCCCATTTTCCTTAAGTAATTATTTTGCTCTTTTGTCATCCAAAAGCACAACTTCCTCTCTAGCCAGTTTCCTGCTCCTGATAAATATCTGAAGGAATGGTTCAAGGCATTCTGGTCACTGTTGCAAATTGGTGCAACAAAATGTTTGATTTTGACCACAATTCAGAACCACTATGGTGCATGCCCTGCTAACATCTAGGTTAGACTACCATAGAGCACTTTATTTAGGGACTGCTCCTTAAGAATGTTCAGAAGCTACATATGGTACAAAATGCTGCATATAGAGTAACACAAGAAGGGGGGACCTGCGATACTCGCGGGGGGGGGGGGGGAGAAGCTGACAGCCACTCCAGCCCGGCGCTTCTCACTCCCACCCCCGCCCGCTCTTGCTAGGGGCCCGAGTGGCTGAAAGCCACTTGGGCCCAGCGCTTCTCCCTCCCTCCCCCCCCCCTCTTGTGCAGGGCCTGAGTGGCTGACAATCTCTCGGGCCTGCCGCTTCTTCCTCCTGCCCCCCCTCCCGGCACCAGCAGCGAGGCCTCCCAACCGCCAGCCGCTGCAGTTCCCAGAGCATTCCCTGCGCACACGCAGGGGATGCTCTTTTACTTTTGGGGGGATTTAAATATCCCCCAAAAGTTTTTTAAACTTTTAGGATTTTTCTGCACATGTAGGCAGTTCCCCACGTGTGTAGAACAATCTCCCTGCTCCCCAGGGGGCCCCCCACACGGATTTAGATATCCGCATGCAGGGGCGCCTTCGCTATTAGTATATAGATGCTGTTGATGTTTTTAAGTGCAGCTTTTTATATGACATATAAAAAGACCAAGTCACAATTTTGGATATCTGAATCAATGATCATATACAGATTAAGTCGCCTGCCTTCATACCACTTACATGGGGTCACAAGTTTGGGTTACATGGCTCAAATGGGGATCTGAATCCAAGACTCTCCCATCTAAGTCCAACATTAGCCATTTGGCAACAAATATGATGAGAAGTATTTGAGAAAATGTCAACAAGTTACTTGTTTTAAAATGTTTTTTATCACATATGTTTTAAATTGTTAGCCGCCTTGGTGACCACTGTAAGGATAGACAGGTGGGATAAAATTTTGTAAATAAAATAAAATAAAGATTGCCATTTGAATACCACTACAAAAAATGCTGCAATGTAAAAGAAATAATATGAAGGGAAATTTCTATCATATTCATATATTACTTCATGGCAAATGAAAAGTTAATGATGTTAAGACCACTTTACCATGCAATCCACAACACAGAAAACTTTTAAGCTCATGCATCAGACAGCTAGAGTGGTACAATGGTCAGAGTTTTGGACTAGACCCAGGCTCAAAACCCTACTCTCCTATTAAAGTTGCTGGGTGACCTTGAAATAGTTGCAGTCAACTAACCTCTCTCACAGCGTTGTGGTAACGATAGAGTGGGGTAAGTGGAAGCCATGTATGCTATTCCTCAGCGCTCTGGAGAAACAGAGGAATAAAAATGTGCTAGATAGCTTTCCCACTTCCCTGTAATACAGAAGTACAGTTGGTTACTAACCTAATATCTACGATGAACAGCAATTGCATCAATGGGACAGGAAGGATACAAATTTATACCCCAAAAGACAGGAAGAAGCAGCAGCTCTTCTCAGCCATCACATATTCTTGTTCTAGACAGCAGAGAACACCTTCTCTTCATTGTTATATCCCCTCCAGGCACTTTAGGGCAACATACATTGATGGGGTAATCCCACTGTCCCGCTTGCAATACCCTGTGGGGAAACTTCAGTTGACAGAAGATTACTTGCCCAAGGTTACCAGTGATGATCATGGCCAAAACAGGGATCTGAATCTTCCATGTGATTTTAGCAATGTCTCTAAAAGTTATTCTCCTTAGCAAAGTGATAGAGGAGGAGAAACAATGAAAGAGACACAAACTAATCCTGCTGGGGAGGGAATCCTCAGGCTGTCACCTGTCTAACCTCAGATGGCAAAGGAACCCAAAAAACAGAGCCTCTGAAGATTACCATAATGCTCAGGAGGATTCATATGGAATTAAAGGTAAAGGTTTCCCTTGCTCGAAAGCCAGTCAAATCCGACTCTAGGGGGCAGTGCTCATATCCGTTTCCAAGTAGAAGAGCCAGCACTGTCCAAAGACTTTTCCATAGTCCTGTGGCTGGCATGACTAAATGCCGAGGCACACAGAACACTGTTATCTTCTCACCGAAGCGGTACCTATTTATCTACTTGCAATTTCTTGCTTTTGAACTGCTAAATTGGCAGAAGCTGGGGCCAGAGACGGGAGTTCACTCCGTCACACGGCACTAGGGTCTCGAACTGCTGAGTTACTGACCTTCTGGTCTGCAGCTCAGTGTCTTAACCTCTAAACCACCACGGCCCTTTGGGATTAGGATTGGGATTAGGAGGTCTTTAAAGTATGCTGACCCCAAACCACATGAAACTTTAAAACTCAATACCAGCACCTTAAAATAAACCTGGAAGCAAACTGGGAACTAGGGTAGGTGGAACAAGACTGGAGCAATATGGACTGACTCTAGTCAGCATTCTGGCTGCAGCATTTTGTACCAGCTGTAGCTTCCAAACATTCTTCATGAGCAGTCCCCAAATAAAGTGCTCTATGGTAGTCTAACCTAGATGTTACCAGGGCATGCACCATAGTGGCAAGATCACCACACAAAACTGGCTGAAGTCATCCCAGGCCACAATGCAGCCACCTGCTTATTCAACAGGACCTGCTTCTTTAGGAGGAATGCAACCCCATCCAGAACAGGAAGCACCTCAATTCCTGGGTCAATCCTTCCTCCCACCAGCAGCATCTCTATTTTGTCAAGATTAAGTTTCAGCTTGACAGCCCTTCATCCCTCCCAAAACTATCTGCAGGCACCAGTTTATGGTTTCCACAGCTTCACTGGGATCCACTAGACATGTTACAGGGAACTAAGAATCATCTGCATACGCTGAACCACCAGCCAAAATCTCGAGATGACAGCTCACAGTGGTTTTACATATATATTGAAAAGCATGGGGGACAAAACGAAATCACTTGGGACCCCACAGGCCAAGGGGCCAAGCAGCAGTCCGCCAGAACTACCATCCGGAACATACCTTACAGGTCGGACAAAAAAGTGTTGTACTTACCTAGAATCATAGAATCACAGGGTTAGAAGGGGCCACACAGGACATCTAGCCCAACCCCCTGCTCAATGCAGGATCCGCCTAGAGCAGGGGTGTTGAACTCATTTGTTACGAGGGCCAGATCTGACATAAATGAGACCTTGTTGGGCCGGTCCACGTGTGTCATAAAATGTAATGCCAGGTAGTGGAGATATAAACTTTATAAAGGACATAAACACAAAGGTTTTTTTAACTTAAAAACATGCTTAGAACATTAGCACTCTTGCAATATTTTATTTAACAGTATCTGATAAGACAACTCTTGCTCTTAATTATTGCATCAAAATGTCTGTGTTGTTGCAATCTTGAGTATGCTGTTCAAGTGTGTATCTGTAAGCTGCAACCTACTTTTGATTCATTGACATTCACCACAGAAATCTCATGCTCAGAGTTCTGAGTCTACTTACACCTGCTGGATGACCTTGGGGAAGCCATAGTTCTGGCACAGCTGTTATTGAAAAACAGCAGTTTGTCAGAGCTCTCTCAGCCCCACCTACCTCACAGGGTGTCTGTTGTGGGGAGAAGAAGAAGAAGAGAAGAGATTGGATTTATACCCCGCCCTCCTTCTCTTCTTCTTAATTTAAACTCATTATTGCAAGTCCTATACTCTGCTGCCAACAGGAACAGTTCCCTGCCCTTCTCTAGGTGACAGCCCTTCAAATACTTCAAGAGAGCCATCATGCCACGCCCTCAACCTCCTCTTCTCCAGACTGAACATTCCCAGGTCCATCAGCCTTTCCTCATAGGGCTTGGTCTCCAGGCCCCTGACTATCCTTACTGCTCTCCTCTGCACTCGCTCCATTCTGTCCCCATCCCTTTTGAAGAAAGACCTCCAGAACTGCACACAATACTCCAGTTGCAGCCTAACCAATGCAGTGGACAGCGTACTATCACACCTTGCAATTTGGATGTTATGCCTCTGTTGATACATCCCCAAATTGCATTAGCCTTTTTTGTCACTGCATTACACTGGCTACTCATATGTAACTTACGGTCCACCCATACCCCAAGATCTTGTTCACACACATGGCTACCCAGAAGTGTATCCCCTGTCCAGTATGTGTGTTCCTCATTTTTGTTACCCAGATGCAGAACTCGACACTTATCCTTGTTAAATTGCATCTTGTTCACATCCACTCACTTTTCCAGTGCATTCCGATCTTGCTGAATTCTATCTCTGTCTTCTGGTGTGTTCGCTGCTCCTCCCAATTTGGTGCCATCTACAAATTTAATGAGCAGCCCCTCCACACCCTCATCCAGATCAAAAAATATTGAAAAGTACCAGGCACAGAATTGAGCCCTGTGGCACCCCACTGGACACCTCCCTCCATTCAGATGAAATGCCACTAGTAACGACTCTTTGAGTGCGATTCTCCAACCAGTTGCCTATCCACCTAACTATCCTAGAGTCCACTCCACAGTCCTGTAGTTTACTCATCAGAACATCATGTGAAACCATGTCAGAAGCTTTACTGAAATCCAAAAGATTTACTGAAACATGTAACTGTTCATCAAGTGGTCACTGTGCAGAAGTGCAAGCCAGCCGCTGGGAGATTTTTTTAGCTAGGCTAGCCACTCCCAACCATACAGGGAACCTACACAGGAGCAAGAGAAAACAGAGTCGGCTGAGTCAAATGGTGCCATTGTTTGTTACTATTGATTTTAATTGCTTACTTAATTGGAGTTTATAATGGTTATTTTATATATTGAATTGTGTATCTACTGCTGCTGTAACCTGCCCTAAGCCTGCATGCAGGGGAGGAAGGGCTAAGAGCCAAATAAATAAATAAACTGGAGACACTGGAATCGTTTTTCCCACTCAGTGGTCACATGCTCCAGGGAGGGGCTCTGCACACTCCCTCAGTTCTTCTGAGCTGCTGCTATGAGCTAGATCTAACAATCTCCTATCAGAAAGAGAAGCACTTACAGGGGCTAGGAGGGAGGGCCGTATGCCTGCACAGTGACAACTCAATGAGCAACAGTTACAGGTAAGTGCAACACTTGTTTTCATTGTCATTGTCCTGTGCAGTCCCACATGGGAGACTGACAAGCTGACTTAACAGGTGGTAGGGTGACCTTTATCACTGGAAAATAGAATTTAAGACTTGTCCCCACAGACGCCTCCCTCCTTGTATGGCTGCTATGCACACTTCAGGCAACAGAGTGCCTCGACGAAAGGTAGTAGATGTTGACTGCAACCTCGTCAAGTCGTCTCTTATATGTAAAAGACATTGGATGTTTGCTTTTGTTATAAGTTGTCCTGATTGCAGACACAATCCATCTGGAATGCTGATGCTGCTTTTCCCTCAGAAGGTCCAGCAAAACAAACAAATAATTGTGGAGTGTTTCTAAAATCATTCATTCTCTTTAAATAAAACAGTAAGGCACATTTTACATCTAGTGTGTGTAACTTTCTGTGTCAGATGTTGGCTGCAGGAAAAAGGAAGACAGCGAGATATCCTGATTAAGGTGGAAACTAGAAACTGTCTTAGGCAAAAGCTGCATGCTGGGTCTCAATACCACTCTGTGACCATGAAATTTTATAAATGGGTAATCTCCTCTGAGTGCTGAGAGAGCTCCTATTCTCTAGCTGATGTAATGGCTACTAAGAAGGAAACTTGAAGGAGAAGCATTCTAAAGAACAAGTGGTTAATGGTTTAAAGGGTGGTTGCACGAGATGACTTAACACTAACAATAGTAACCACTGAGGTACAATGGAGGCTGTATGTGGATATACGTTATTGAGGCCTTTGAGGAATTTCTTTGAAATCTCATGAGAAAAAAGAGATTTACCTTGTCTATGTCTTAACCACCTTATGAAACACCTCCATTAAAAGAGTATGAGGCTCTAGCTAATGGTTTATAAGCATTAACCAGAATCTTGATTACCCATTCAGGGAAACTTAGATCTGTGAAGTTAACAGCCAAGCCGTCAGACCTGACGGGTGGTCTGTCCTACACTTAATATGTTGTGCACCTGAGGGAGATGTGTAGATCTGCCTCTTGATCTCTGCAGGAGCACTTGGAACCAGATCTGCCTTGGCCAGAACGGGTAACCAGAATGCAGTGGGAATTGTCTGTCAACAATTTGGCTACCACTTTCCCTATCAGAGGTAATGGAGGAAAGGTGTAAAACAGTGTTTGATTCCAAGTTAAATGGAATGCATCCCCTAAAAATAGTGGGTCCACCCCTACTCTGGAGCAGAAGAGGGGTGTTTTGGAATTCATTCTGGTGGCAAAAAAGATGTATTGTGGGGAAAACCCATTGTGCAAACACTGGGTAGATATCACCTTGATGAATTACCCATTCGTGATTGGATTCCCCCAATCTGCTGAGGCCATCCAGGGTGATATTTTCCACTCTGGCAATATGGGTGGCCTGGAGTGATGTACAGTTTACAATTGCCCATTCCCAGATGGCAGTAGTTTCTAGGCACAGTGAAAGGGAAGAGGTCCCTCCCTGCTTCTTGTTGTAAAACCTTGCAGTGGTGCTGTCGGTCTACAATTGAACCACCTTCCTGTGTACTAGAGCTAAAAAAGAGTTAAAGGCATAATGCATTGCTCTCACTTCTAACAGGTTAACATGAAGCCCCTTTTTGGGATCAGACCATGTGTCACTAACACATGCATCACAGCATGAGAGGGAGGCATCTGTAGTTATTGAGAACTGAGGGGACTGGGAACCAAAGTGAACACCCTTCAGCAAGTTAGAGTCAAGGGCCCACCAATCTAATTCCTTCAGGATTCCCCTAGAAATAGAAAAACAACAGTTTTCTGAGTGTTGAGTAGGGCTAAACACTTTTATGAACCAATTTTGTAAAGGTCACATTTTTAGGCAGGCAAAAGGTATCATGAAGATCATAGAGGCCATTAAACCTAGAAGTCTTTCGATGGTGATGGCCTTCTGAAAACAGTTAAACTTGAATTGTTGAACCATGTTTCTATTAATTGTGCCTTGTTTCTTGGCAAAAATACCTGAGCTGCAATCAAACCCAGAGGATCCCCAATAAAGGGTATCTGTTGTTGGAGACTCAGAGTAGACTTCTTCCAATTAATCTGGAGGTCTAGGCCTCAGCAAGTCTGAAGAGCCAGTGACAACTGCTTATGGAGCTCTGGCTCTGAAGGGGCAGTAGGAGGAAATCAAACAGCCCCTAGACTGTAAATGAGCAATCACAACTGACATACATTTGGTGAACACTCGAGGAGCAGTAACTAAACCAAAGGGAAGCACCCTATACTCATAAGGACTGCCTAGCACCAAGAAAAAAGAGAAGGAGAAGACGACAAGAAGAAGAAATTGGATTTATATCCCACCCATCACTTGAAGTCTCAGAGCAGCTTACAATCACCTTCTCTTCCTCTCCCCACAACAGACACCCTGTGCGATAGGTGGGCTGAGAGAGCTCTGGGAGACCTGTGACTGACCCAAGGTCACCCAGCTGGCTTCATGTAGAGGACTGCGGAATCAAACCTGGTTCTCCACTACACCATACTAGCTCTCAAAAGTTAAAGAACTAGCCAAAATGAATTCTTCTGTTTGCCACTGCTGGAGAAGAGTGTGCAGAGCCCTCCCTGGAGCACATGAGTGTTGAGCAGGAAAGGAGCTCCAATGGCTCCAGTTGGGAGGGGCTCCTCCTACTCTGTTGCTAGCCTAGCTAAAAAATCTTTCAGCAGCTGGTCTGCACATCTGCACAGTACCCATGTGAGACTGCACAGGACAATGACGATGAACCACCACAAAGAAGTGTCTCCCAGTCTCAAACTTGAAAGGCAGTCAGAAAGCTACCCTGAATAATGGTATTAGAAGCAACTGAGAGGTCCAGGAGAATCAACAAGGTCACACTCCTCCTTGTCCATCCTCCAGCATATATATCCACCAGGGTGACCAAGAGTGTTTCAGTTCCAAAATCAGGCCTGAACCAGATTGGAAAGGATCCAAAGAAAGTATATTTGCTTCTCCACATAGAAGATGTAAAATTTTCAGATATTCTGAAATCACGGGATAGTGGGCTTTTTTGTTTGTTTGTTTTTTGGGCAGGGAACAGACATTTAGAGAAGAACTAACCTGATACCCGTGCTTCGCTACAGTATATAAGTTCCATAAATCCAGTTATAATACTGATGATGTGAAGTTTGAAATGCAAGATTGTTGTATGAATTATAATGGAGAAGACTGTAGTGTAAAAAATGAAGTGAGACATACGTACTATTTTTTTTTCCTCTACTGAAGGATCTCTCTGTAGACCACACTGGTGGTTCTGCCCTCAGGTCCTAGGATCACCAGGCTGCTCCAGCTTACTCTGGAGCAGGCAATATAGAACTGTCCATTTAAGAAGCAGTCATCTGTTAAGTCAGTTCCTGCCACCTTCCACAAAAGTGATGGCCTTTCTACTGGTGTTCCTGGATTGTTTTGCTCATATGGAGACTGTGTTGTTCTGAGCCTCTCAGGGTGATCCCACTGGTACTTGGCCTGCGCAGCTCAGTGCCCCACAGGAATACTATGTGCAAATACTGCATTCCTAAATTGTCTCCTCCTTATAGCATTGGTGTATCTGGCTTGATGTTTGCCAGGAGCTTTCTTGGGGGGCAGTAAGAGGTGAAAAGTGTGAGGGGGAGTTGGTGTGAGGGAGTGATAATGTGGTGGGCATTTCTTCAGGTTCATGAGGGAGGCACGCATCAAAATGGCTCCTAGAAAGGTCTTTTACTATCTCCTCATGAACATTCATAAGCTCAATTGCCATGCTGGCTGTTATAAGAAATGTCTATTCAGGAGTCTTGAATTGCTGATTTTCTGTAACTGTCCTCAACTATCTGCAGTCTTTTTAACTGTGTTTTTACCTCAGAACACTGAGATCCACAGCTGAGCAATCAGAGGGAGGTATGGTGCAAAAAGGCAGGTTTTACCTCAGAACTCTTGAGCTTCACAGTTGACTGGGGTGGGGAGGGCAGGATATAAATTTAAATAAAAATAAATATAAATCAGAAAGGGGGTGGAGGCAGCAGCCTGCCAGGCACATGGAAAACAACTGGGGGACCACATTTTGTCCCCCCTTTTACCCCCTTAGGGGTCATGTTTCTCAGAAATCTCTTCGTAGTGGGGGTTGACGTCATGGAGGGAATACACTCCCCTTATTTGGGGTTTCTTGGTGCAGGGGTTTGGCCTGGGCATTGAATTGGGGGGGAGGGCATATCCCCCCTTTTGATAAAATTGCCTCTCATTTATGTTACATTTAAGAAGTGGGACATAACTACATATTCAAAACACCATCTGAGCAATCAGATATTAAGCAAGTTCATATGAACCAATGTTCTAGAACCAACATTGTGAGAAGTTAAATAACCTAATAAAGGAAACCAGTTTTCTACAAATTTAGGGTATATTTCCATTGTGGATGGGAGTGTGGCTAAGCTGGGCCAGCAGCACCGCTAAGGTGATCCTGCTGGGTTGGTGTCCCTGATGGATTAAAGTACCCTTTGTCCTGCTCCTACACCTGACAGACACCCGCCTGTCTGGTGTTGGGGGGGTTATGTTTAAAGGCATCAGGGAGTCTGGGCCAAAAGCAGGGCTAAGGCAATCCTGCTGGGCAACCTCCCCTGTGGCTGTAAGCATCCCACCTCCAGTCCTGTGTAGGAGGGGGGAAGGAGTATTAGAAGCCACTGTGGAGGTAGGGCTGACAGGATCACTAAGGCGTTACTGCTGGGGCAGGCTCCCTTGTGGTTTTAAGCACCCTGCAACCACTGCTGCACCTGACATACAGATCAGGAGTAGGAGGTGGTTGGAGTGTGTTGGAAGCCATCAGAGAGGCTGGGCCAGCAGCATTACTGCACCTTACAGGTGGTTGTTGGCCATTCCTGATTTCTTCAACTGTCATTAGCTCTCTGCAGTCTGCTGTAACTGGGGTTTTTTTTTATCTCAGAACACTGAGCTCTGCAGCTGCCACCTGCTACCACCTGCCAAACGGAAACCCTACCAGGCCTTGCTCACTTTCTAGCGACATTGGATGGGTGCCACAAAGAGCCACAGGTTGCTCCGGAGACACTGAATATCACTGTTTCATATGACACGTATGATCAGCATGCTTATTCAAAGGTAGCTGTATGAAATACCAACTCTTCAATAATTCCTCCCAGCAGAAGTAGTTAATTCTCTGTGCATCCATACAACTGCAACTATCTACGTTTGTTGCACAAAGCATCAATTTTCTTGCCTCAGTTATATCACTTTTAAACTGTGCCACCGGAGAAATGGAAAAATCACTAGAAATCTGCAAACTGTACACTGTGATTGAATCATTGCCTTATGAGAAACCTACAGAAACTTTCACCCATCTTTGCAGCCTCCCAGTCCCAATCCTATAAATTTGCACTTCTCTTCAAGTATTCAGGTTTTTAAGATTTATGTCTCACTATTAGACAAAATCGAGACCTAGCAAAATCCATTTTAAACAGGTTTAATCAGCACTACTGTACCAGTCATACCTCTCATCCACTGGTGCAAACAGGGAAATTAAAACCCCTGCAAGCCCGCTTGCAGGGAGGGCAGGGTATAAAAATGAAAAATAAAATAAATAAAAAATAAATAAAATAAGTGTTTTTGGCAACCTTTTAACCTGCAGTTGTTTAGCACCACCCTCCACATTACTGGCAACACTCTGCCTTCTAATAAAACAGAACTTAAATACAATATAATGGGACTATAGTCATCAGAAGAAAAAATGGCTCTCCTCCTGATGTCAGAGCTGAACCCTGGAATGCATGCAGAAATAATGATATGCAGAGTGCCTTTTCGCTAACTACTAAGCAACTGCAATTTATATTCCTACAAACATACACACTGAGAATTAAGATGGGAGGATTCCAAGGCAACAGGAATGTTTGTAGCAGGGGAAATGGTAAAAGCAGCAGCAACAAAGACCAAAAAACAGTTTCAAAATTTAAGCATAATGATAATCTCCATGGTGGAAGAGGGAAAAGGAGGAGATTTTACCCAGTTCCTTATTATTATTGGAACTCCCCATATCAAAGTGCCTTTTGCTTGCGAGGCAAGGGGATTTTCATGACACAGAGAAGGGAAAGGTTCATTCCGCCAGCTCCTTCTGTGAGCTTTTCCAGTGGATCCAACCCAATATTAGCTTACTTGGCAGTAATTCACATGGATGTCAAGCAGCCTGTAGTTACGGTGGGGCATTTTGGGGCCATGCCCCCTCATTAAACAGCCATCAAAAGTTCAGCAGAGTCATGCTGCTACTGCCACCTTCTCCCTTCCTTCACAGAAACAGCAAACAGGAATGCCTGTGCCTCCTCCAGCCCTCCCAATGTACCCTGGGAAGCATAGTCCTGGCTTCACCAGCCCCGCTGGAGGGTGATGTGCTGACCGACTACCAGCCGCAGGAGGCAGTGCTCCCAGCACTCCTTTAACCTCTTAAACCTGCCGCGTCCCAGAGCCACTGCCCCATGCCTTTTCACCGCCAGCCAGGCTTGTTGGTATTAGTGGGCTGGCACAGGAGCGCAGGGTGGGTAACAGGGGCGCACAGTACTATGTGTGCCTGTATATGTAGTATATATGCTGCTTCATTTTCCCTTATTCCTTATAGTGTCATGCCCCTTTTCCATTCTCATTTATGTAACTGTATTAGCATTTAACATTACCTATAAGTTTAGTCAACTATATAGTATGCTGAACTACATATTTTGTTTGAATAAAGGACTAGAAATATACTACCTATTATCTTTACATCCTAAGATACTAGAAAATTCAAACAGAATGTCAAAGATACACCCGAGAAGCCCCTAGCTGTCACCAAATGGAAGCTATCTGCCTGAATCTGGTTTAACTTTGCCAATCATCAAATATACTGTATGACTGATACAATATCCTAGTTATGAACACTTCTGGAGCTGTCTCGATAGCTTCAGTACCTTTTAATGTCTGCAATTCTTAAATATGCTAATTATTTAAAATATTTACACCCTTCCTACCAACCCACAATATTTTCAAGGTGACTTACAGCAAAGCTAAAAGTATGATATTAAACAGCAAAACAGCCAAAAGCAGACCATATAAACAAGCAAAGTCAAACAAAAACCCAAAGGAAAAATAAACTTACATGCCACCAAGAGTCTGGGTAAATAAATAAAATTTACAGCAAGTACTTTGAATTCCACAGAAAAGACATCAGGTGAGAGGACTGTGTAGAGGGAGTTAACTCCTTCTACTTGTTCCAGACAATTACAGAACATTATACTTGCAGCATGGACACCACTGGCTCTTAATTATCCAAGTTAAGCCCTCTCATTTAAAGAAGAAAGGTGAGATACTGGGGAGATGACTGATTTTAGCAGCCCACATAAACATGACTAAAAATCACCCTTTTTTGCCATTGTGTCCTAACTGATTTACGGAGACCTCACAGGGTTTTCAAGGCAACAAATGTTCAGAGGTGATTTGCCTGGAGCCAGTTTGGTGTAGTGGTTAAAACCGGTGGACTCTAATCTGGAGAACCAGGTTTGATTCCTCAATCCTCCACATGCAGCCAGCTGGGTGACCTTGGGTCAGTCTCAGTTCTCTCAGAGCTCTCTCAGCTTTACCTATATCACAGGGTGTCTGTTGTGGGGAGAAGAGGTGATTGTAAGCCAACCTAGGACTCAGAGTGAAGGGTGGGGTATAAATCCAACTCTTTGTTGTTGTCTTCTATGCATAGCGACCCTGGTATTCCTTGATGGTCTCCCATCCAAATACTAACCAGGGCTGACCTTGCTTAGCTTCTGAAATTGGACAAGATCAGGCTATCCTGGGCTAGCCAGATCTAAACAAAACGACCAGTGGACTTACCGTGAGGGGTCCTTCTCCTCTGAGGGTTGGAGGACATCTTGTGGGTGATTCCCACCTATCTTCAGGGAGGCAGGACTAAAACAAACTTCTTCCTGCTTCCTGTGGTGGGAGTCGCCCCAGGATCAGTTCAGGTGCTCCTAAAGCTGGATGAACTACTCTACATCGAATATATGAAAGGAAAACAACTCAACAATGCTGTTAATACATGTAACAGGAAGTGAAGAAAAAACAGGAAGAAGATAATACTTTCTCCCCCAATTATATACAACTTTGGTTATGATGAAATAGGTATCAAACAACCCAACCTCGGTGAACTCTCTCTATTTCCCTCCTTACTGCACCACATTGTTCGCGTTGACTTGTGGTCACATCACAACTTCTTAGAGGTGAGGACTTGTCTGCAGGATATTGATGATGACGACCCGGGAGGGCCAAGATGTCCTCCAACCCTCAGAGGAGAAGGACCCTTCACGGTAAGTCCACTGGTCGTTCTCCCTCTGAGGTGGAGGCCATCTTGTGGTCCTAAGCTTGGGGTGGATGGTCGTCATCTGTTGAAAAAACTGCTTGTAACACACGATGTCCGAATGCGGCGTCCGCCGATGCATATGTGTTGATTTTATAGTGGCGTATGAACGTGGTTGGCGAAGACCAAGTCGCGGCTCTACAGACTTCCTCTATGGAGGCCCTGTTGAATGCTGTACTCGTGGCTGCACTTCGGACGGAATGGGCGGTGATGCCCTCTGGAACTAAGAGTTTCATACTTTTGTATGCTTCGAGAATGCATGCCTTGATGGTATAGCCTATGGAAGCTGTGGACATTTTCTTCTCTGTATGAGGGGGGGAAACATTGATAAACATTGCCTCTGTTCTCCTGATGGACGACGTTCTAAGAATGTAACATTTCAGGGCTCTTCTGACGTCTAAGGTGTGCCACGTCCTTTCCAACGGATGGGAAGGGTTTGGAGAAAAGGAAGGCAGAAAGATTTCCTGCGTCCTATGGAATCTAGTGTTTATTTTTGGACAGAAGGATGGGTCCGTTCGAAGAATCACTTTGTCCTTGTGAAACACACAGAAGTCACTTCTGATTGAAAGAGCGCCTAATTCTGAGATCCTTCTTGCTGAGGTAATTGCTACGAGAAATAATGTCTTCATCCTCAGGAATTTGAGTGGTACGTTTGACAGGGGCTCAAATGGCTTTTTGGTTAGAGCTGTAAGGACGGGGTTCAGTCTCCAAGTTGGAAATCTGTGACAGGTTGGTGGGTCACTGTGGGATGCACCTTTGAGGAAACGCCGAATATGTGGGTGTTGTGATATCGGTAGGCCCTTATATTGGGGAAGGACTGTAGACAGCGCTGCCATCTGTCTTCGAAGGGTGGAAGCCTTAAGGCCGGTCTTCCGTCCGTCCTGAAGAAAGGCCAAAATGGTTGCAACCCGTGGATGGAGTGCATCCACCTTCTTCCTTCGAGCCCAACGGACGAACACTTTCCATGTTACATTGTAAATTCTAGTAGTGGAAGGTTTCCTTGAAGCCAGGATAGTGTTGATGATGGAGTTATCGTATCCTAGCCTGAGGAATTTTTGCCTTTCAACCTCCACGTGGTCAGTTGAAGCCATCCCGGATCTGGGTGATGGATTGGGCCCTGATGAAGCATGTCTTCCGAGACGGGTAGTTTGAAGGGCGGGGCCACTGACAGCTCCTGAAGTGATGTGAACCATGGACGACGAGGCCAATAGGGTGCCACTACTATGATTTCCGCCCTCGATGTCCTTATTTTCCGGATCAGCCTCGGGAGGACCGGTAGGGGAGGGAATGCATAAAGAAGTTCCGCAGGCCATGGAGATAGAAGTGCGTCCGTTCCTTCCGCTGACGGATGAAAGAACCTGGTATAAAATCTGACCAGTTGAGCATTGGTTGGGGACGCGAAAAGATCTACTTGAGGGGTTCCCAGTTTTGATGCAATCAAATTGAAGATGCTCCTGTGAAGAGACCATTCTCCCTCTTGAATGGCTTGGCGACTCAGCCAATCCGCTTGGATGTTGGTAGACCCCTTCACGTGTTCCGCCTGTAGGGATGCCAGGTTGGTCTCCGCCCATCTCAGGAGAAGGTTGGCTTCTCTGGATAGAGCCGTCGATCGGAGACCCCCTTGTTTGCTCAGATAGGCCTTGGCCGAGATGTTGTCCGTCCTGATGAGTACGTGCTTCTGCTGTATCTGAGAGGCGAAGTGGAGTAGGGCCAGGCGGACAGCTCGCAGCTTCAGTAGATTGATTGGGAGCGCTGTTTCCGAGGCGGACCATTGACCTTGAACTGGTTGTTGAAGTAATGTGGCTCCCCAGCCATTCAGGCTGGCGTCCGTGAAGATTTGTATCTGGTCCCGAATCCAGAACGATCTGCCGTGCGTTAGATTTGACTTTCTGCACCACCATCTTAGACTTGACTTGACCGATAATGGTACCTTTAGGGAAAGTTCCATCTTCAACGCGATGGAGTTTTGGTAGGGTCTGAGAAATTTCTGAAGAACCCTGTAGTGGAATCGTCCCCACTGGAGGGTGTCGAAGGACGAGACCATGAGGCCCATCATTCTGGTCAGCAGAGAAAGGGATGAGAACCGTGCCTTGATGATTTGCAGGGCTATCCCTTGGACCTTCTTTGCTTTGGACGCCGGAAGGAAGAGTTTCGCAGAGTGAGTGTCTAATATGACTCCCAGGTGTTCTAGCCGTTGGGTTGGGCTCAGGGAACTCTTCTGTTCGTTGATGAGGAAACCGAAGTGCCGTAAACACTGGATGGTCTTGTAGATGTCTCTGTGGCATTGGTGCCTTGACGGAGAACGCAGCAGCAGGTCGTCCAAGTAGGGATGAATGTGGATGCCCTGTTTTCGCAGGAGGACCACGGGATGGACTAGGGTTTTTGTGAAGACCCTTGGGGCCGAGGACAGGCCGAATGGGAGGGCTCTGAACTGCAGGTGGGTCTCGCCTACGCAGGAACGCAAGAATCTCCTGTGCTGGGGAGATATCGGAATATGGAGATAGGCTTCCGTCAAGTCTATTGAAGCCAAGAACTCGCCTGGTTGTAGTGATTCTGCGATGGACCGCAGGGTTTCCATGCGGAAATGCCGTAGGTGCACGAATTGGTTCAGAAATTTTAGGTCCAGGATGGCTCTCCAATCCCCATTCTTTTTGGGGACGGTGAAGAAGATGGAGTACACCCCGGTCTGGTGTTCTTTCGGCGGCACTGGTTCTACGGCCTGAATTTGGATCAGATGTTTCATAGCTGCAAGAGTTCTGTTTTGTTTTTCTCTGTTGCGTTGAAGTGGTGAAGCCAGGAAGCGTTGTGGTGGAAGAGACCGAAATTCGATTTTGTAGCCTTCGGAGATGAGTTCCGCGGTCCAAGCGTCTGGTTGGGAGGTTAACCAGGCCTGGCTGAAAATAGATAGTCGACCTCCCACCGGTGGTTCTAGATAGTCACGCTTTAAAGGACTTGGGGTCACCGCCCTTGTCCGGTCTGTTTCCGGGGTTTCTGCCAAAGCGGTTACTGTTGAAGCCTCCTCTGCGAAAGGACTGCCTGTTGGAGTTCCAAGAGGGGCGTCTGTAATCCTGACGTGGGCGGTAGGGCGAGTTGAAGGGACGAAAGGACGAAGAAGTTGATGGTGAACCCGCTGGTCTTCTATCAGAGGGGCGAATGGTTTTGGGTAAGGCTTTCTTCTTGTCACGTGTTTCCACGAGGATCTTGTCTAATGAGTCCCCAAACAGCTTTTTTCCCTGGTAAGGGTATGATGACACCGTGGCCTTGGACTGGTAGTCTGCTGGCCATGATCTTAGCCACACTGTACGTCGTGCCGCGGCCACCGTGGACATCGCCCTGGCTGAGAAGACCATGGAGTCAAGAGTTGCATCCGCTGTGAAGGATATCGCCATAAGCAATCTGTTGGCCCCTTCCAGTAGCCCACGATTGTTCTCCAGTATCATCTGGATCAGTTTGCGCATCCAGACTATTGATGCTCTAGATACTGTGGACGCTGCTGAAGATGTCCTGATGGCTAAGGCGTTTGCCTCATGGGACCGGCGAAGGGCAAACTCCGCCCTTTTATCCAGACTATTGCGCAGTGTGCCGTGGCCATCCTCAGCAACTAGACCAGTTGACTGCAGAGCTGCCACCGGTGCGTCCACCACAGGGACCTGTAAAAGTTCTGTAGCAGAGGCATGCACTGGGTAAAGCCTTTTAGTAATATTGGGGAAGGCCCTTGTAGATAAGGGGTTTTCCCATTCAGCTGTCACTTTCCTAACATAGAAACCGGGGAAAGGGAAAGCTATTTCAGAAGGATCCACTGGGGGGAAAAACTCATCAGTGATTTCTGATCCCTCTTCATTGCTCTGAGGATCAGGAGCCGGGTTAGAGGCCTTATTGCCATATTTTATGTGCAAGGCTGACAGGGTCTTAGTAAGCAAGAACTGGAGGTCCTCAGTTCTAAAAAAGCGGAAGGACTGGTCTTTTGGAAGAGTAGGCTTAGGTGCCAAGTCTTCCCTGTCTTCATCCTCATCAGAGGAAAATTCACCCTCCTCCTTATCACTTGAATAGTGAGATGCATCATTCCCTTGGAGACTTTGTCTGTCATGGGGGCAGGTTTTCTTGGCTGTGCTCTTCTGAGCAGCCTTAGTGGGCCACTTCCCCTTGTTCCCTTGGGGAAGGCGCGGAGGTGGTGAGGGGGAGGGCGAGGTGGGGGAAATAGGACGTCCCTTGGCCCTATGGAATAAGGCTATCTCCTCCCTCATCACTTTCTTAAGGAAGGCTATGGCTGCCCTAGAAAAGAGAGGGGATCCCCCATCTACGTTACCCATCTGCTGGTCTTCTTCATCGTCCTCCTCGATCTCCTCATTCCCTGCTTCCTCCTCCTCCTCCTCGTGGGCGAAACTTTCTTGGATCAGGCAGACCTGATCCTCCCCGGTGTAGCAATTAGCCTCGGGGTTCGCCAGTCGCGGGGGTATGGAAGGTAAGCCCTCCCCGGCTTGATAAGATTCACGGCTTGATTGCGCCGAAATGGCCGCCGCCAATGCCGCTTTCGTTTTTGTTTTCGCGGCTGTGCGAGCGCTGGCCGTTTGTTTGGCGCGCTTTTTTGTGCTGCCGCCGCTGTGCCCTTCCCCGGGCTCTTCAGGCTCCGCTTGCCTCTTGTGCCGGTCGGCGCCATTCGTTTCGCCAGCGCGCTCCCGCGCGTCCATCTGGCTCGTTGCGGAGGTCTCTCCGGCGGTGGCAAGTTCTCCGGTCTCCGTGAGTGGAGACGCTACTAGTCGCTTCCCCCTCGGGGGGGGGGGGGGTGGATAGGAGGGGAAGAGAGAGAGAGCGAAGAGGTTTTTTTTTGGGGGGGGGATATAGAGAAGAATATATAGGAGAAATAGGGTAGGAAAAGGAGACAAGAGATCTAAGCTGTAGGTTTTAGGTGTTGAGCAGAGCCAACACCAAGCTGCTCTCCCTTCTGAGGCAGGAAGCGAACTGATCCTGGGGCGACTCCCACCACAGGAAGCAGGAAGAAGTTTGTTTTAGTCCTGCCTCCCTGAAGATAGGTGGGAATCACCCACAAGATGGCCTCCACCTCAGAGGGAGAACATCACTTACTACTTTATAAAAACAGATTCAAGATTGGTTTAGAAACTCCTAGTGCAGATCTAACACTGCCTATTCCTTAAACATAAGGAAAATAGCAGCCCACAGGACTGTACTCTGCATCCCACCCCAACCATGGCTAATGATTAGGTTTGCAACATTATTAACCATAGCTAATACTAAAGATGTTTGCTTCTAACTCTGAATTTGTAACCGAGCTTCAAGAGGAATTCCAGAAAGTGGTGAAAACCTTGTTCAGAAAGGCTTTTGCAGCCTTTCAGAAACACTGCTGTTATTTTTCTTAACTGGTTGTTTTATGTGAGTTATAGCTGCTTTCTTAAATGCAAATCTGCTTACATGATATTCCAAAGAAGACTCCTATATAGGCATTGATTAGGCTGAGGCCATCTTGACTTTAACAGTATAATAGCATCACAGTGTCTCTATTCAGACTAGACATCAGAAGTTTTTTAATAAGACACACAAGCTTTTCCAAGGAAAAGTGGATGCAGTCTAGACTGCACTACTCATTCATTAATACTTCTCCTTTCTCACTGAGACTCAAGGCAGATTACACAGAATAATTTTCACATAATTTTTTTGACACCAGGACTACATGCAAAGTCAGTCAGGATGGACCTTACAATACCTTTACATGCCAGAAACAAAGTCAAATAGTAAAAGGCAATGTTTCACATAGGTCACTGGGCAGGGATCATCACCAAATCAACATCTCCTTGTTGTTCCACCTCTCATATCAGAATGTCTTCAATTCAAGCACAGACCTTTTTAGCACTGTCACGAAAAACAAGGTGCTATCTGTTCAGCCAGCTTTCAGGAAGGCTTCTAAAGCAGTTCTGTTCAGAATGATTTTGAGATAATTACCAGAACTGCCTTACGAGCTTTCCTGAAAGATGGCAGAACAGATAGCTCCTGCTTTCCAGTACCAAACCATTCTATTAGTATTGATTTTTGTATGCCGTTGTTACTTATTAAGAGTTTTATTGATCTGGCTTGATGATTACCACCCGCTGTTTTAATTTTGATGCTTTTGAAAGCTGACTTCGGCCCCGTTTTTGGGGGTGGGAAAGATTACTGCATGCACATGAAAGCTTATACCCAGAATTAAACCATGTTGGTCTTAAAAGTGCCACTGGACTCAAACTTTGTCCTGTTGCTTAAGACCAACACGGCTACCTACCTGAAGTGATTAAATAGGTTATGGCTTTCTTAGTAATTCAGAGCAACTAGCTCTCACAAAATTCTACAGCACCACAAAACCAAACCAACTCGCTGTGACAGTTCCTTCTGCTATGAGGTTACGAGGGCATCTTGATATGGGTGATTTCCACCAATTGCTCAGGGAGGCAGGACTAAACTCTTCAATTTCCGGTCTCCTGGGTGGGCATCACCCTAGCTCAGTTTGGTTACTTCATGAGCTAACAAACCCAGGAAAAGAGGGAATAGAACAGAGATAAAACCACCACCAGAACAGGTATGCCACTGTTGAAAACAAAACAACCAGAGGAATAAGTAGGATTAAGGAAGAATTAGAGCAAGCAAGCATCTTCCCCCCTGTTGCTTGAGCATGTAGGATCAATTGAACTCAGGACTCCTTTTTGGGGGGAGTGGGGCAAGATATCCTCCTAACCTCAGAGTAGAAGGAACCCTCACAGTGAACATCCAAGGGTCTGTTCTCACTCTGAGAAAGAGGGCATCTTGATATGGGATTTCCAATAGCAGTGTCCAATAGCAGTGTCCAGTGATGAGTGGGAATTAACTACATCCACTATATGCTGCAGCACTCTACATTCAAAATCGGCATCAGCTGAGGAAAAGGAGTTTAAGTTTGTAGTGTCTGACAAATGTTGAAATTAAAGACATGTGGCCGCCTTGCATATTTCCTCCACTGAGGCTTCATGATCAAAGGCTGCATTAGTGACCGCACTTCTCACAGAGTGTGCTGTAATCCCTGCTGGAGCCAGAATGCTGCTTGCCTTCTAGACATGGGAGTTGCACTGGCAAATGCCATAGAAAATGGCAAATCTGGATATCTTCCCCTTATTTGAGTCTGTTAAATGAAATTAAAAGTGAGTCTGTCTTTCTGATGGACTGTGTATGTTGGAGGTAAATTCTGAGGGATCTCCAGAGGTCTAATGAGTGCCAATCTTTCTCCTTGGCATGGCTAGAATGTGGGCAGAAGGACTGGAGAGGAATTTCTCGACTCCCGTGGAAAGAATTCTACTTTGAAATAAAGGCAGGGTCTGGCTGGAGTACCATCTCGTCCTTGTGGAAGACACTTAGGACTTTCCTGGCTGACAGGGCTCCCACTTCTGATACTCTCATAGCAGAAGTCACCAGCATTAGGAAGAGGATCTTCATACAAAGCCGTTTAAGGGGACCTCCCTTAAGTGTTTGGAGGTTTTGCTGAAAGAACTATGGGCAGTTTACATGAAGGGCAACCCCTGAGGAAGCAAACAATATGCTACCTGGCAATGAATGATGGATGCTTTCAGCTTTTGATGGACACCCTCTTGTAAGAAGGCCAACAGGTGGCCCAGGCCCAGGGTTGAGAGGACTGATGTGCTTGCACTGGCACCCCTGTGCAAAGGCTTCCCAGATAATATTGTAGATGCGCCTTGTAGAGGCCTTCCTGGAAGCCATGATGACCTCTGACGAGTGGCCTGGATTCAGGAGCCCATTCCTTTCAAGAGCCACATGGTCAGATAGAGCCACTCTGGATGCAGATGCCAAACCGGGCCCTATTGCAACTTGTCTGGGTTCACTGGGATCTTCCAGTGAAAATCTGAAAAATCTGAGAGCAAATAGTAAAAGACTGAGAGCAAATAGTCAAAGAGGGGGAAATTAGATGACCCCACAAGTCCATGCAGGTCCCCTGCTCATACTAATACATAAGATGAACACCAGGCTGCATTAGTGCATTAGTGGACTGGAAATATATTTCAGATTACTAGATGGTTTTATTTATAAGTAAAAATAACAAAAATAAACTAATGCATTAAAATATACTTTTAGTAAAAACGGTATTTTCAATTTCAACTTGAAGGCTGAAATAAGGTCCTTAAAAAAGGACTTTTCATGTCAAATGGCATGTTGAGTTGCCAACCTAGTAAGCCAATTCATTGCCTTTGGTTCCCATATGCCCAGGAATCCAACAAACACAATAATATGGCCCAGGGAATAAAGGTCGCTAGTTAAGAATAGATGACAGAAGGCAGCAGGTACAAGCTGAAGTTGAACTAATCTAAGACCATTATCAACTTGTAAGAGTCCATATATAAAATTAATTACAGGTAGAAAATTTATTGCTGGTGGCTATAGGCCTTCACAATCTAAAACAATAAAATACATCCGTAAAATATAACAATACAATACATATTATCTAAGACTTAGTCAACTTAAAAATCTGATAATTTCTAACAAACTAGCTAGCAGCATCTGTATCAGTTGATGATTTCCTAGTTGCTACATTTGCCCTTATTTTCCTGGCAGCTAGGGCAAAAAGTGCCACCCTGTTGGAAACAAAAGAATCTGTATCTGACAACATAAAAAGTAATTTATCAGAGTCAGAAAAAAGATGGAGATCAGACAGTATATTGGCAAGAAATCTTTCCCTTGGTTCTGAGTATAAGGGACAATTTAAAACGTAATGTGGCAGGTCCTCAATCAAGGTTCCACAGATATGCTGATCTACAGGGGTTTTTTTGGTATTGTCCGAGCAGCATCTCAGTTGTCATTGACTGGAAATGTAATGATGATAGTGCTACCCTGAGCTTATAAATTGTAATTTCAGTTAAATAATGTGCTTAAAAAATTGTCAGTTAGGGCATCTTCTTCATAAATCCATTTCCTTAAGTCAACATTGCTTCCCAAAAATTGCAATAATTCATCTGGAATAGTATATTGGGATGCAATGTTATGAAGGAAGGCCTGCCGGGTTTTGTCTGTGTTTTGCATCAGTCGAAAGCTCAAATTGCTTTATTGTTTATTGGCTGATGTTTTTTCCACCATTTAAGAATCACCAAATGAGCGCGTGCTCTAACCGAAGGGAGGTCAAGTTCCTCCCTTAACAAGGCCGCTGGTGTCCCTTTTGGTAGGGCTAAAACGTGTCTCATAAAAATTTTTTTTGACTATTTCCAGATTTCTATATAGTGATTCTTTCCATCCCCAGATCTCAATTCCATACAGCAAATGTGTGATCACTTTAGAAACAAAAAGCTCTATAGCCAGTATGACCAGAAAGCCGCCTCTAGTACAGTAAAATCTCATTATTGGTCCTCTCGTCTTGAGCGCTGAAGCTTTATAAAATTAATTGTGTTTTGGTCATGGACTTTCCTGAATATTTCACACGCTCCTAAATCAGTTGGCTCCATGATGTGTCACTCAAGCTGTCCGTATCCACTAGCTGCGTTGCCTGAGTCCCGCCTCCAACATTCTAAACAGTTTGCTGTTCCTCTCCCCACCCCACCCACCACAGCCAGTCAGAACACAGAGGACGTTTGCATATGCAGCCTGACTGGCCTTTGCCTTTAACATTCTAAACAGTTTGCTGTTGCTGTTGGGAGTCATTGAATGTGTTCTGAGATAAAATACATCTCCCAATCTTCCCTTCAACGGCCACTGGAGTTGCCAATCACCATGTTCTTCAGCCACAGCACATCATTTCCCCTACAGAAAATTTCCCAGCTATTACAACTGATTTCCAGATGACCAAGATCAGTTCTCCTGGAGACAATGGCTGCTTTGAGCAGTGAACTCTATGGAATTATACCCTGCTGAAGTCCCTCTGCACCCCAAACCCAGCCCTCCCCAGGCTCTACCCCACAAATCTACAGGTATTTCCCAACCCAGAGTTGGCAACCCTGTCACTGGCTATGGAACCACTTTCCAGACCCTTGGAACCCAGAGGACATGGCACAGGAGGAGGTGGTTTTCTACCTTAGCTGCCACTGCATAGCCCCAAATCAATGTAAGTCAGGGGTGGAGGGAACCATACCTGTTACCATGAGGCTGTCCTCCCATACTACCCACTTGGGGCAGCAAAAGGACTTGATACAGCCCTGCCTTAAAGCTAAGCAGAAGGAAATAAACATGGCTTGCCTCCCTCTATTTTCCTCTTCCCTCTGCCTCCCCACCAGCCACAGCCGGGACACTCACCTGGAGCTTCCTTCTAGAGCTCGATGTATTTCTTCCCACAATGGGCCTTACTCCTAGTGTATATATATCTATATCAAAGACCTGCCAAAGCCCAGTAACATAAATACCAATGGTATCTTTAAAAATTTCTGTAGTAAGTGCAAATGATTCAGTTGGCTTTCTTGCTACCATAAAACTGGACACATTCTGCTCCCACATGGTCCTGGGACTTAGAAACATTTGTAAAATTGCTGCATAATTGCTATGGATAGAATGATATTTTAGATACAGCTGCCACTCCTGTTTTGATTTACTGAAGGTCACTGAAACTTGGCAAGTAAATACCAAGTTCAAAGAGGCTTCCTGATCCAGAATGGCATGGGGTATGTTTGTGTGTAATATTATAACAACATTATTCAACAACTGCAGTTGCTGCAGGAGAAATTTATGTCTAAAGGAAAAATTTCAGCTACAACTAAGCTGTCCACTATGGAGTCAACACATTGTGGGGGGGGGGGGGGGGAATCACAGCAGCATACTTCATAGAGAACGGAAGATTTGTTTCAGTTACTGTGACCCTTCCTTCTTGGTGGTCCAGGGGTAGGGCATTCCTCATGTCCGGGATAGTAGTTCCTCCTCTCCCCTATCTTTGCGATTCCTGGAGGGGAGAGGCTGCTCCAAGAACTCCCCAGTCTGTTTCCAAGCCATAACTCACCCCTTTCACGACAACCAGAAACTCAGAAAAAGAAAAACCCTTAGGAAAACGTTCCTAAAAAACAATTAAGAACTGAAGAACACAAGCAACCTCTCATGTTCTGAGAGAAAGGGCTATAGGCAATACAACAACCAATGCCTAGCCAACTAGACACCCGGTCATATAATAACAGTGGCTATAAGAACCTAACTTCCGACAACAGACCCCCTTGAGCAATAACAGCCAGCTCCAAGCCAAAAAATTCCTTGGGTGGGGAGGAATGCCCCACCTCCAGACCACCAAGAAGGAAGACTGACGGTAAGTGAAACAAATCTTCCATTCTGCAGTGGTCCTGGGGTGGGGCACTCCTCAGCTCTGGGACATAAAAAAGCAGCATGCCCGAGAGAGGGAAAAGCTTGGCTCCTGGGCCAGGAAGGTGTGCTCTAGGACCCTCCTTCCAAAGGCAGCTTCTCATTACCAATGTGTGCTATTATCATTTGGCATCTGAAATCACTCCACTCTCCAAGATATAAGGACCAATCCACGTGTTCTAATTCCTAATCAGGAAACAGAGAAATCTAATCTTTTTTTTAAAAGATCCATCCATCCATCCATCCATCCATGCACCCACCCTCCCTCCCAAGAAGAAAAAAAGTGTGCTTGCACACAAAAGCTTATACCTGGTCTTAAAGCTGGGGCTCTTTTTTTCTCTCTTTTACCTCTTCCTCCCTTCCCCCAAAAACAGGAGGAGTAGCCCCAGAGAAGAAAACAGAAGCTGTGGGGGACAGGGAGGGCGGGCAGGCAGGTCTTTATATCTCTCTAGTATGAAGCAGCCACGACGAGGCGCGCTCTCTCTCTCTCACTCTGTGTGTGTGTGTGTGTGTGTGTGTGTGTGTGTGTGTGTGTGTGTGTGTGTGAGAGAGAGAGAGAGGGGGGGGGGGAGGGGAGGGGAGGAAAGAGGCAGGAAGCAAAGAGCCACTGAAAGAGCTGGGGGAAAGCAAGCTAGGGTGTGACTGCAGGAGCAGCCCTGGGAAAGGAAGCAGGAGAAGGAAGTTGCTTGGGGGGCGATTTTGAACCCTGTGTGGGCTGGATTCCACCCGTGGGCCACACGTTTGACAACCCTTTCTTAGAGCTTTGAGACAACAAAGAGCTTCAGAGTGTTTCTATGAGCCTGGGATTTCAACACACACCAGGTCTGGCTGACCCTGTGACTGCAGCAATGAGCACCCTGTCCTCATCCTGAATCCTAGCATAAGCTTCCATAGTCAAACCAGTAGACTGTATTCAATAGGGGTGTGCAAAAAAAAAAATTGGTATTTTTCAGTTTGGGTCCACTGGGCCTGAAATAATTTCAGTTTAAAAAAAAAAAAAAAAAACTCCCGGATCCCAATACTGGTGTGGAATTCAGATCTGGGATTTTTCTGAAAATAAATAAATAAATAAATTCTAAACAGTTTGCTGCTGTTGTTGTCACTGAATGTGTCCTGTACTAAAAAACATCTCCCAATCTTCCCCTAAATGTTCACTGGGCCAATCTCCCTGTGGAGTGTGAAGATCTCCCGGAAATCACCATGTACCCAGCCACAGCACATCATTTCCCCTACAGAAAATCTCCCAGCTATTACAACCAGTGTTCCCTCTAAGCTGAGCTAGCATGAGCTAGCTCACAATTTTTCAGCCTCCAGCTCACAGATTTTTGTCTTAGCTCAGGAAGGATGGCTCCAGAGTCAACTAATTTATGCAGTAGTCGAATAGCTCACTCACAACTTTAATGCCAGTAGCTCACAAAATAGAATTTTTGCTCACAAGACTCCACAGTTTAGAGGGAGCACTGATTACAACTGATCTCTAGATGACCAAGATCAGTTCTCCTGGAGACAATGGCTGCTTTGGGCAGTGGATTCCATGGCATTATACCCTGCTGAGGTCCCTCCCCATCCCAAACCTTGCCCTCCCCAGGCTCTACCACTCAAATCTATAGGTCTGGCCCTCCCCTTGAAATTGCCAACCACCAGGCAGCACCTGGAGAGCTCCAAGATCAGTTCTACTGGAAAAAATGGCTGCTTTGGGTAATGGACTCTAAGGCATTATATACTGCTGAGGTCCCTCCCCAACCCAAACCCAGCCCTCCCCAGGCTCTACCCCTCAAATCGACAGGTATTTCCCAACCCAGAGTTGGAAATCCTATAACTGGCTACGGAACCGCTTTCCAGACCCTTGGAACCCAGAAAACATGGCACAGGAGGAGGAGGTGCTTTTCTACCTTAGCTGACACTGCATAGCCCCAAATCAACATAAGCCAGGCGTGGAAAGAACCATAGCTGTTACCATGCAGCTCTCCTCCCATACTACCCACTTGGGGCAGCAAAATGACTTGAGACAGCCTTGCCTCATAGCTAAACAGAAGGAAATAAACATGGCTCGCCTCCCTCTATTTTCCCCTTCCCTTCACCACCCCACCAGCCACAGCCAGGACACTCACCTAGAACTTCTTTCTAGAGCCCATTGTATTTCTGCCCACAACAGGCTTTATTCCCAGTACAATGATAATTCCTATGTATACTGGGAGACATATACAACATTTTCAAGTTTCTTTGTTTATAAATATAAATAATTTTGACAACAATTAATATGCAACGATATGCTTAATAACATTTTTTTTTCAGTGTTATAAAGTTTAATACTATCTAAATAGGCTGGTAGTCTGACCTGTTCTGACCTGGACAACAGGACTCTAAAGGTCAACACCAGCACTTTAACCTGTGCCTGGAAAAAAAATGGGAGCTAGAGCAAATGCGCCAAGACTGGAGTGATATGGTTCCTGTAACCTACTTCAACAAACACTCTGGCTGCAGCATCTTGAACATTTCTCAAGGGCAGCACTGGGTAGAGTGCATTGCAGTAATCTAATCAATATATAACTACAGCATGCACCACAGTGGCCAGATCGTTTTTGTCCAGGAAAGGCCACAGCTGGCTAATGACTTCAAGCTGGTAAAAAGCACTCCTGTCCATGCCTGCTTATTCTGGCCATACCTGCTTATCTAGCACTATACCTAGGTCCATGAGCACCCCAGACTACAGACCTGTTCCTTCAAGGGGAATACAACCCCATCCAGAACAGATAACACCTTAAATGCCGGAGCGGACTTCCACTCACCAGTAGCACCCCTATCTTGTCAGGATTAAGACCCTCAGTAACCTAAGTCAGCAGCTTCTTGCTAGGAAAGAAGTATGGGACAGATGAGAAGTTTTTTTCTGACCCCTGGCTATTTTGTACATCTCTTAAGACCAGTTATATAGGCACAAATTTAGGGTACAATATTAATCTGGATCAATGGTCCAAGATCTGGAAGACTATATAAAGTTTACTACAGAAATGGGGAGGCTCTCCTTGAATGTAAATGGGTTGGCCTCAGATGTTAAACGGTACAGATTAAATAAACAGTTAAAGGATTTAGGAATAGAGGTATTATGCATTCAGGAAACGCATAGAAGTAAGAAGGACTTGAGACCACTATTAAATTCTCAAGTATGGGGTGTGCAAATAGAATCTAGGGGAACAAAAAAGGCAAGAGGAGTGGCTATCTTGTTTCATGCTAGACTGAATATTAATATCTTGGAACAATATAAGGATAGAGAGGGAAGAGTTATTTTCCCGAAATTTAGAATGAATGGTAAGGTATATACATTGGCAAATATTTATGCACCTAACAAAAGGCAGAATTTATTTTTGAACAGGATACTTCAAAGGTTGCAATCCTTCTATGACGGGAATTATTAATAGTGGGAGATTTTAATACTGATATTTCAGAGAACAAGAAATTGAATGTTAAAAATGGAGACTTAAGAGACATATATGACATTTTGCAAAAGGAAAAGCAACCTACTTTTTTTTCAAAAAGGTATAAAAAGTTTTCTTGTATAGACCATATGTTAATAAAAGAATCTAATGATATGAGAATTAGGAGGGTGGAAACAGGGCCAATATGGATCTCTGCTCATGCCCCAATTACCATAGAGGTAGAATTGAATGAGGAAAGGAAGTTTAAACTATGGAGATTTAATTCTAAAATTTTCTTTCAACAGAAAGATAGGGAGGATCTATTAAAGGGAGTATTATTTTAAGGAAAACAGGCAATCTGCAGATGAAGATATAATATGGGATGCTGCAAAAGCAGTTATTAGAGGAATATATATTACAAAAGAAATTCAGTTTAAAAAGGAAATAAATAATAGAAGAGAGCAAAAATTTTGAAGGAGATGTTAGACCTTCAGAGGAAGTCACAAAAGAAATATGAAAGACAAACACAGGAACAGCTAAATAAGGTGAAAAATGAATTACAGGAAATGGACCTTACCTCTGTGTGGAAAAGAGACATACTGGTGAAGAATGAATGAATATCAAAGGAATAATTTAAATACAACAAAGAGGTTGGCAAATTACTTGAAGAAAAGAAGGGAAAAGCAGAGGATAGGGTGTATGAAAAATGAGAAGGGAAATAAGGTATTTAAAGATAATCAGATAAGAGAGATTTTTGCTAAATATTACCAAAAGTTATTTAAAGCAGAGGAAAGTAAACAATTAGATGAGGTTATAGGGAACAAAGTTAAATAAGAGTTAATAGAACTAAATGATGACATTACACAACAAGAAATTTTAAATATCATAAATAACTTAAAAAATGAAAAATCACCAGAATTGGATGGATTTACAGCAGAATTTTATAAAATGGCGGGAAATTTGATAGTTCTGGAATTACAAAGGTTATTTAATAAAATTCTGAATAAAGGGAAAGCTCCAGACTTTTGGAGGAGGCCAGAAATTATCACAATTGCAAAACAACAGAGAGATTCGGAAGATCCTAGTTCTTCTAGACCAATAAGCTTGGCAAATCAGGATTATAAAATTTTTGCAAAGGTCTTAGCAAATAGATTGAAGAAGCTATTACCAAATCTAATAGGAGAAGATCAATACAGTTTTGTGAAAGGAAGGTACATAGGTCATCCTATAAGGAATGTGACCAATGCTTTATATCATGTAAATAATAATAGGAAGATTGCTCTTCTGAAATTGGACATATATAAGGCATTTGTTCCAAGTATTTGTTCCAAGTATTACACAGATTTGGGTTTGAAAGACCTTTTGTGAATGCAATAAAAGAAATTTACAGAGAAGGAAGAGCAGTGATTAATATAAATGATGGACATAGTGGGGAAATATTGATTCAGAGAGGAGTTAAGCAAGGGTGTCCTTTATCCCCAATGCTATTTGTTATAGCTATGGAACCTTTGGCAGACAGAATCAGAAATAGTATCAGAATACAGGGGTATAAGGTAGGAAAGGAAGAAATTAAACTGAATTTATTTGCGGATGATATTTTAATGGTTTTAGGGAATCCTTTAGAAGTGATGAAAGAATTAGTAATAATTTTAGAAGACTTTAAAGCACGTTCAGGATTGGGAGTTAATATTGAAAAGTCAGAAATAATGTTTAGCAAGATAGATGTAAAGGAACAAAAAGAAATAGCAAAGAACAGGTATGAAGCTAGGGAATAAGAAACTGAAATATTTGGGAGTAACAAGAAATGATAACAAGAAATGTCAAAAATTTGATGGGGATAAATTATAAAATAATATGGAAGAAGATACAAAAAATTTTAAATCAATGGAAGAATAAGTATTTGAGTATACTAGGAAAGATTAGGAAACTTAAAATGTTTATAATACCTAAGTTGATGTATTTGTTTCAAGTACTTCCAGAATGGGTACCTAAGAAACAGTTAGTAATGTGGGATATGGAATTAAAAAATTGGGTACTTGGAAAGAAACAAGCTAGAATACCAAGGAAAGTAATATATTCATCAAAGGAACACTTAGACTGGGGTATGCCACAACTGGAAGGATATTATGAAGCTTTTCAAATAAAAATGTTGTTGGAAATGCATGGCAAAAGTAAGGATAAATGGGCCCGATGGGGAGATTGTATAAACAGAGGAGATGGCAGATTTGGAATATTTACACAAAGATTAAAAAAAGAGATTGAGAATACAATAGGCCCAAGACGGACAGCATTAAAAATATGGAGGGAAAAACAGGTTAAGTGGATGCCTCCTCTTTCAAAGTGGGCCCCAATTGAATAATTAAACAAGGAATTTAAAAATTTTGAGGAAACTTTTGCTCAAGGGAGTTTAATTAAGATCCAAGAAGTAATGGGAAGAGTGGGAGGACAATACTGGTTAAGGGTTATTAGTTTATATAATATTGTGAAACAAATGAAGTGTTCTGGAATATTAAATGAGGAGGACACCCCGATGGAAGAATTGTTTAAAATTAAAGAAGATAATAAAAAGGGAATTGTAAGTAAGATATATAGCAGGTTGATTGAAGATAAAAAATATATGATTGGTATAATACAGTCAAAATGGGAGAAAGATACAACATTATCAGAAAACAAGATAAATAAATTAAGGCGAGGTATTAGTGATATAAAAATGGAAAATATTAGAGTAATGGAGACAAAATTAATTTTGAAATGGTATAGAACACCTGCTCAACTATCTTATATGATCAAGGGATTGACACCCGAATGTTGGCACTGCAAAAAGGAAAAGGGATATTATGTACATCTTTGGTGGGAGTGTTCTAAGGTGGTTAAATTCTGGCAAAAAATCTTGGGAAAGGTGGAAGAAGTATGTAAGGTTAAAGTGGAGTTATCAGGAAAAGTATTATTTATGGGAATTTTAGGGAACTATAAAATAGATAAATCGTATCAGGATCTATTTAAAGCTATGATTTTGGCTGCCCATGCAGTTATAGCGCTTGGATGGAAAGATCCTACAAAATGGACTATAGACAGATGGCATGGCTATTTATATGAATGGGTAAAGTCAGACATATTAACGATATTAAAACAGGAAAATCTAGGTGAGGATAAGATTGTGGAAGTTAAGAAGAGGTGGGTAGAGTATATAAAATAGGTAAAAGCAGGGGGGGCCAACAATGATATATTGATTAAACTCCAAAAGGTGTGCTTATGGTTACAGTTATAAAATAGGGAATTACAGCTGGTCTTTTGAGGGCGGGGGAGTGGGGAAAGGGAATTGGGAAAGAAACATACAATCTATTGAGGTATGTAATATATGTTATGTTATATATTGTTTGAGTTATATGGAAGCAGGATCAAATACTTCAATTTTAAAAAAAGCTTTAAAAATAAATAAAACAGTTTACTACAGCAATCTCATTTAAGGAAACATGTACAAAATGTTTTATAGATGGCATATACCACCAGACAGATTAGCCAAATGGTATCTGAATACAACTAATACATGTTGGAAATGTGAACAAAATATTGGGACATATTTTCATATGTGTTGGGTATGTGACAAAGCAAAAAAAAATACTGGAAGAAGTTCCAGACAATAATACAAGAAATAATAGAGATAAAGATACCTTTTAAGCCAGAGTTATTTTTATTAAATATTGTCCCAGAGGTATATAAAAAACCGGATAAATACTTGATTGTACATATTGTGACTATGGCGAGGATTATGTTTGCCAAATACTGGAAGCCAGATAAAACACCAGCAAGAGAAGAATTTGTACAGAAATTATCAGAAATTGTTGAAATGGATAAATTAACAATTTTCTTACAAGGGAAAGGAGATGAAGTCTTTGAAGAACGCTGGTCAAGACAGTATAGATGGATGGGCTAAAATCTCAAAAAAATGTAACTATGGTTTAAGGTGTTATGTTAGAAACCCCAATGAAGGAGAGATTCTCTTTGTTGTCAAGATATGTTGTCAGCTTAACATGTTCATTTATGTGGAAAATTTCAAAAATAAATATATACATTTTTAAAAAGACCAGTTTGAGACGTGCGTTCATTCACACAGGATATATAAGTCTAGCCAACATATATACAGACTGCACAAAAGAAATGTCTTACGCCTCAATGCATATTTTCTATTCCTGTTGATGCAAAGAATACAATTTGATTAAGGGTGATGGTACAACATGGCAGGCTAGGGGCAGACCACAGCCCTGTAGACATAAAACACAGAAGTGTCATCTGCTCCCCATAAAGTAGAAGAAAGTACTCAAGGAATATTTAGCACCTTTGGGGATTTAATCTTAAACAGGTTGATACATAATAGGAACATAAGCTCCTTGTTCAGCACCATCCCCAACAAGTTAAGTCTTAGCAACTACAGGGATGGACACCTGAATCAATTTTCAGTTACAGATCAGGATCATTTTGTGAAAGTGTTATTTAGTTTTGTCCACTGATTTTAATGAATAAGGGACTGATGTTGTCTTTTTTAACAAATATAGAAGCAATGTACACATAGGTAGCTGTGAACTGTAAATTGTTGTAGTGTGGTAATGTAATTAATCTTTACCGACAAATGAGATAAATTAAGCCTCGAGTAGCACACTCCCCACGCTCAGATCTGGAAAAGGTAGAGCTGATGCAAACCTGAAATGTACAGATCTTCAAATAATTCTATATGTAGAGACATGGACTGCATCTCAATCCAAGTTTGAGGACTACATCCATGAAGAATCATAAAACTTTTCAAGGTTCAATACACACACATACAAGATTTCCCTATTTTAAGAAGAGTTTCCAGTTGAAACAGTCCATTACTGCTGTGGAAGTAACACTGGTTATTTGTAAGAACACTGTTCACTCTAGGAATCCAAAACTGGAGACATTAACGATGCATGCCAGAAGTTTAAAAATAAAGTACATTAATGCAATACGTCAGTTTTATTAGAGACTAGTAGCAAAGCCCATTGTGAAATCAATACAACGGTCTCTAACAAGATGGCACAGCAAACCTGATAACTTGAAGGCTCCACCAGACACTTGGTTTTGGCAAGACCAACAGCGATTCAAGTGGAACGAACAACTTCTGTTGGGCCAGTCTCTCTCATAGCGGAAACAGTTCGTCCGTGTCATAGACCATCCCCCCCCTCATGTGTGTATTGCAAGGGATGTACTAAAAAGGACACGATTGCTCACTGGAAACAATGAGAGAGACTCGAAGGGCCAGTGAAATAATGGGAGCCAGGAATGTCAATTGACTTGCATGGGCTCCATTGAAAGACAGTACAGCTGGAGAAGAGTTGTAAAGAAAAGGTGGAATGGATCTTCCATTAAGTTCTCTGGTCCCAAATACACTGATCTGGGACTGATATCACAGGCACCACAGTAGAATGACTGCCCCTGGGGGTAGCAGATGTGTTCTGAGGGTGAAATGACAGGTCCAACAGTAGAATGACAGGCCCCCCCAGTGGAATGACAGCCCCTGGGGGTAGCAGGAGTGCTTTGGGACTGAAATGACAGGCCCCAGAGTGGAATGAGAGCTCCTGCGGTTAGCAGGAGTGTTCGGGGACTGGAATGACAGGCTACCCCCAGGGGGTGTCATTCCACTTGAGGCCTGTCCTCGCAGGTGGAGGCAGGAAAAAGATGGCAAGTGAGCTCCTCCCCCCCCCCCCCAGATGAAAGTGCAATTAATTTCCTGCCTCCAGGGATTGTGGCAAGAGAAGCCCAAGTATATCAGAGTGTCCTCTGCCCCACAAGTCAGAACCAGGACATTACAGGCCAATTACCCCAACATCTGTTCTGAGTAAATTAATAGAAATTATTAAAGACAGAATTAAGCATGTAAAGCAACAAAACCCACAGAAAAAAAATCAGTATGTCTTCTGCAAAGGTAAGTCCTGCCTTACTAACCCTTTCAAGTTCTTTGAGAAGACTGACAAGTATAAGAATAAGGGTGACCCAGTAGACATTATGTTCTTGGACTTCCAAAAGGCTTGCAACTAGGTTTGTCAATAAAGACCCTGAATAAACTTAGCAGTTATAGTTTAAGTGGTCAAGCCTTCTTATGGATTAAAAATTGTTAAATAGGAAGCAGAGGTTAAATGGAGCTACTCTGGATGTGGATGCCATACAGGACCTTGTTGAATCATATCCGCTGACACTGGAACCTTTAACGGTGTTTGGGTCTCTAGTTCATGAAGATCAGAGAATCAAGGTCGCCTAAGCCAGTACAGTCCTGTTATGATGATTTCTGCCTTCTGTTCCTTGCTCTTCCTGATTAATTGGGGAAGAACCAGACTAGATGTATAGGCAAACCATAGACCACTTGGCCACTAAGAGGTCAAGGCATTGGTTGCTTTGGCCTTGGAATGGTAGAATCTGGTGAAGTAACGGTTCACTTGGTAGATGTTCTGAGAAGCGAATAGGTCCACTGGAGGAAAGCCAAAGTGGTATGTGATCAACTGGAAGAGATCTTTCTTTAGGGACCATTCCTCCTCCTAAATGGTCTGTCTGCTGAGTCAGTCCACTGAGATATTCATTGAGCCATTTATATGCTCTATCTTGCTCAATGCCAGGTTTCTCTCTCTTCTCTGCTCAAATTAGAATCTTGATTGCCTCTTTGTGGAGCGCTGAAGACCTGGATCCTCCTTTTTTGTTAAGGAAAATTTTGGCAGACGCATTGTCTGTTCTGATAGGTATGTATTGACCAGTTACTCAAGGACTGAAGGGTAGCAAGGGTAGCTTATCACCAGAAGTTCTAGGAGATTGATGGGGAGGCTTATCTCATTTTGGCCCATCAACCCTGCACTGGGGGGCGGGGGTGTCTGCTAGGATCATTTCCCACCCGGACAGAATGGCATCCATGAAGATCTGTTTCGCCTCCAGAATGCAGTATTTCTTTCCCTGTAGAACATTGGGCATTCTTGTCCCCCAGATCAAACTGGTTTTAACTGTCAATGGAACTGGCAGAGAGATCCTCTTATTTATAATTTGGAATTGGAAAACTCCTCGGAGACTGTTGTAAGGGTCTTCTGTGTAGCTAACCACACTTGATGGGGTTGATGCTCAAAATTAGTAAGCCCATCAGCTTTGAGAGTGTCATCAGTGAAGTAAACCTGCTCTAGATTATTTTGAGACATCTCCTTCATTTTCTTTGCCTTTGTTTCCGTTAGGAACAGACAGTTGCATGATTTGTCCAATACAACATCCAGATGTTCTAGTCTCTGTGTGGAATGTAGAGAACTTTTCTGTAAGTTAATCAGAAATCCATAAGACTGCAGACAACATAGTGTGTTTCTGTGACTTGTCGTTACTTGGACATGGAGCTTGACCTGATCAACAAGTCTTCTAAAAGGGGGTGTATGTGAATGCCTTGCTCCCTTTATAACTGAGTTGACCAATATCTTCATGAACACTCTCGGGACTGCAGAGAGGGGAACGGCAGTACTCTGAACTACAGGTGAGATCCTGCAGCAAACAATCAAAGGAATCTTCTGTACCTAGAAAGAATCAGAATGTGAAAGTATGCTTCTGTTAGATCTATTGAAGTCAGATATTCCTCTGGTGTAAAGGACTCTGCGATGGATCTCAGAGTCTCCATCCTGAATTGCCTCAGCTTGATATAACTGTTGGTATATTTTAAGACTAATATCGCCCTCCAATCTCCATTCTTTTTCAGCACTGTGAAGCATATGGAATATACTCCTTGTCCCCTTTGAATGAGTAACAGATTCTAGGGCCTGAATGCTGAGGAGGTGTTGGATGGCAGCATGAGTTCTCTGAACTTTTTGTGGATCCTTGTGAGTGGAAGATGGAATGAAATGTTCCAGCGGGGTTCTGGCAAACTCTATGAAGTAGCTTCTGGTAACTACCGCTAGGGACCATTTGTCTGCCTGAGAGTTGATCCACATGACTTGATAGTGTAGAGGGCGTGCACGCACATGCACACACACACACACACACACCCTCAGAATTGGTTCACAGTCATGCTTTGGCTGGCTTATTGTCATGAACTTGTCTATCAAATTTGTTTGGGAATTGTTTATCAAACAATTGTTGAATGAGCCTCTTCTTACGGACTGTCTAGAGGATTCCCAATTTGGTCTCCTGCTGTCCTTGTTGAATCTTGGTAGTATGCACTGGGAATGAAGGGAGTAGTTCCCAAAAAGCCTCTTTTTGTTACGTTCTGTCAAGAGTGTCCCTGAATACCTTGATTCCTTGAAATGGGTAAGCTGTAACTATAGATTTGGCATGGATGTCAGTTTGCCAGGCTCAAAGCCAGGTTCTCCTGGTGGCTGCCACAGATCTGGATGAAAAATGTTGCATCTGCTGTGAATGAGATGGCTTTGAGTACTTTGTTGCCTCTTTCCACCATGCAACAGTTGCAGGATAAGTTAAATAAGTTTCCTAGAGCAGACAATGGCTGCCCTTGAAACTACTGAGAATGTCACAGAAGCCTTGACGGCCATTGCATTGGCTTCATGGGCTTTCCTTAGGGTAAAATCAGCCCTTTTATCTTTTGCTGTCTTCTGACAAAAGCCCAGATGACTGTAGCTCTGCTACAGGAATGCCAGTGAGTGGAACCTATAAAAAAATTGTGAAAGATGGTAACGCATATAATTTCTTAATAAAGCTTGGAAATTGCCTGTTGCCAATAGGTTTTGCCCATTCCACCTTTAACTGTTTCTTGAATTTTGGGAAGGAGAACACCTTCTCTGTTACACTAAACCTAGGGGGAAATTCTTTGATCCCTTTGGGTCTGCCCCCAAGTTCCATTGTAGAAGGATCTGGCTCCACAGAAGAAGTTTCCTTTAATTCTAAGGCTGCCATGGCCTTGGATAGTGGATAATGATAGTCCTCTGATTTAACGATCTTATGGACTGTTCTGGTATCTCTAGCTCATCCCCTTCTACATCTGACAGGAACTCCCCTCTTCCCTTTCGTCTTCCTTACTATCTGAGTATCTGTCTGGGTCTCAGTGAGAGTTATCCCTCTCTTTTTCTGCTAAAGTTTCCTTCCTAGCTGCCTTAGTAGGCCAGCTACATCTCTCTTTGGATGAAACTGGTCATTCTGTATCTCCCTGTCTGGGGGGAGAAGTACAGGAGGAGGGACTGGATTGGTTCCTAGATCAAGATGGGTAGTTGTGTTATTCTGTCTGTAGCAGTAGAAAAGAGTAAGAGTCCAGTAGCACCTTAAAGACTAACAAAATTTGTGATTGGGTATGAGCTTTCGTGAGTCACTGCTCACATCTTCAGATCAGGACCTGCGTCTATTGCCTTCACTCTGACAAAATTAACAAATCTACTCCCTTCTCCTCTCCTTCATTTTATTCTCACAGCAATCCTGTGAGGAAGGTTACACTGAGAGAGTACAACTGGCCCAAGGTCCCCCAGCAAGCTCCCCTGGCAAGTGAGGATTCGAATCTGGGTCTCCCACATACTAATCCAACACTTAATCACTACACCACATTGGTGTTGGCCTGAGTAATGTTATAAATTCCGGGAAACACTTTTGGAGAAGAGCCTGCTTCCTGTGCATGACTCATGAGTAGACCAGTCTCTGCTGCCAAACCAGGACCTGGTTGACACTGTTGTTGAGCTTGTTGATCTGAAAGGTGGCATTGGTGATTTTTGCTGTGCCCTGCAGCATCTGTATGGCTTATGGAAGGGGGAAAGCACTCCCCAGCCTCCTCCTGACCAGTTGGGAAGGTCATCAGTAGCTGCAGGCTCAGTCACGGTGCCACAAGATCTGGCTGCTGGGAGGAATGGTGCCTCTTTCTGGCATGCTTTTGGTTCTCAGTTTTCTTTTAACCTGGAATTGTCATCAAAATGATTCCTGTGCGGTCTATGCTGATCATGTTGGCGTTTAAGCTGGGATCAGAAGTGAGAGGGGCTTTCAACTCTCCTTCAGAGAGAGAAAATGCTGCTGCCCTCATGATCCGGCATTTCTTAGAGCAGCCAAAGGACACACTCTGTTAGAATGTCAGTTGAAGGAAGAGAAAATGGCTGTCATGTCCGACAGTTACTTTCTCCAACTGTCAAACACCTCCCCTCAAATCTCCTTGTGGAGGTGTGAGAGACAGAGAAAAATAGTTAAGGGAGTTAGAAGGAAATAAGAAATGGCAGGCAAGATAAGGATTTAGGGTTAGAAGAAGCAAAAAGAAGTAAAGAAAAGAATAGGTGAACACAGCCTATTCTGAATTGCTCTCCCTGTCAAGGCAGGAAAAGAACCAAGGAGATGGGCGACTCCCACCAAGGAGACAGGAAGCAGAAAGACTGAATCACCCACCAAGATGTCCTCTACCTCAGAGGGAGAACAGCGAACTTTTCCAACCAAGAAATTCTTACTGACACAGCTATATATCTAATAGCCGGGTGGCCCCCTCCATGCTGATATCTAAATCTGCGCGGGGGGGCACTTGGGGGGCAGGGAGGTTTTTCTGCACATGTGGGAGACTCCCCACATGTGCAGAAAAATCCTAAAAGTTAAAAAAAACTTTTGGGGGATTATTTAAATTCCCCCCCAAAGTTAAAGAGCATTCCCTGCACATGCGCAGGGAACGCTCTGGGAACTCTATGGCAGAGAACGCTTTGGGAACTCGCCACTATAGCAGGGGGGGAATCAGCAGGAGCAGGGGCGGGGAATTGGTGGCCCAAGCGAGCCTCGCCGCTATAGCGGGGGGGGGGGGGAATTGGCTGGAGCTGGGGGGGAGGAATCGGCTGGAGCTGGAAGGGGGGGAATCGGCGGCTCAAGCGGGCCTCGCTGCCATAGTGGAGGAGGGAATTGGCTGGAGCTGGGGGGTGATAAGGAATCAGCTGGACCCAGGGGGGATCGGCGGCTCGAGCAAGCCTCGCCACTATAGCAGGAGGGGAATTGGCTGGAGCTGGGGGGGGGAGGAATCGGCTGGAGCCAGGGGGATCAGCAGCTCGAGCGGGCCTCACCGCTATAGCAGGGGGGAATTGGCGGGGCCAGGCCTCACCATGGATGCTGGGGTGGGGTGGGAAAGAAGACTCACCTGCGGCTGCTGGGTCTGCTCCCCCCCCCCCCGCGAGTATCACGGGTCCCATCTCTTGTTTCAGATATAATACTTAATTTTATGAAATATATTTATATTCAATACTAAGTTACATTGCATTCAAGGTAGTCTTTAACACATTGTTTGAAGTACTGGTTTATGAATGTCAACTTAAAAGTAGGGCTAAGAGCTGTGTGGAGAGTTATGTACATGCTCCAGAGCTCTTAAGAGTTCCCTTTCCCAACACAGGAAGTTTCAGAAACAGTGCTGCCTTAAACAGGAGCCTTCCAGCATTTAAAGCAGCTACACAACAGAGTGCAGCAGGAAAGGAATTGGCAACCTCCACCACAATCTCTCAAACACAGAAATTCTTACTTATACATAAGCCTCTTCAAGTTTTAAGCAAAATCCAGTGTACCGGGCCAATACTTAGGGTTTTAAAAAAATGCTGTTAAAAAGCAAGGTTTTAAACTTAAGATGTAAGTGAAAACCAAGTATTTCAACCAAGTTTCAGTGTTGGTCTACTCTTTATCATAAATACCCTTGATAGGCTATTATAATTAAGCTAGTTATTAATGACTATTGTACCCAATTGCTATGATTACACAGGCTATAGTTTGTCTTGCTTCTTTGTGCTATGACATGACAGTTTCAATTCAACCAATCACCATCCTTCTTCTATAGTTCATCTATATTCTACAATTCTATTGGTTACAATACAACAGGGTGTAAGGAGACACAGCAAAGGATTATTACTATCAAAAATTTCTACTGTTCACTTCCCAGGACACATCTGACGTTGGTTAAGAAGCATGGAAGCTCCTCCCTATGCTGCTGCTGATTTGGCTGCAATGGACATAGAATCAAAATAGCTAATATTACTAACTGCAAGAAATTGCAAACTATCCATTTATTAACTCCTCCCATGCTCTTGGCACACCATCAGTAGCTTCACATGTACATTCTTGTAACCCATTACTGATTCATGAAGTACAATGTGGCTCTTTTACTAAATTGGGCTCCTTACCTACTAAAACACAATCTTGCTTACATAAATTGTTAGATAATACAAATCACCATAGTCTGTGGCAAAAGTCTTTCACTGTCATAATCATGCATTATATTTGTTTTTCTGTTCAATTTATCTGCTCAGAGCACAAATAACTATAAATATAGAAATTGTATCTTCTATACCTTTTACATGCTGAAAGTCAAATATGTAATAGCTCAAGAAGATGTTAAATATAAGCAGCTATACACACACACACACACACACACACACACAAGCAGCTATAAATATATGGGTTGGGGGTATAAAATGTAGATCAGCCACAACATGCCGTCACTTAAACTATTACTTCCATTTAAATTTATGGGCTGGTTCACACATGGCCCCAATATATGACGTTGCCTTGGGCTTATTCACTCTATCCCTCTATTCCTAGAAACTCTACTATGACCTGGAGCCTACACATAAAAAAATAGCACACAGGCACTGCTCACACAATCTGTCCCCCTGATTTTCCACACTGGGCAGATAGCATATATGCAGCATACTCATGTAGGGATTTATTCATACAATTTCTAGCTTACACTAGTGTTTCCATTCCCAGTGTGGGAAACCATACCTGCCCAAGGGAAGCCAAAAGAAACAAAAGCCTTTACCCGGAGGCTGAAGATAGCAACAGAAGGGGTCAGATGAGTCCCCCTAGTGAGAGACTTCCAGAGTTTTTTGCCATGACTAAGACCACCCTCTCCTGCTGTGCCACCCACCTGATCTCAGAAGATGGGAGAACACAAAACAGGTAGATTTATAGGGGGGTCTTCCAGTATGTTGGTCTCAAATCGTACAGGGCTTTAAAGGTCAACACCAGGACCTTGATTGTACCCGGAAATAGACTGGAAGCCAGTGCAGATGGGCCAAGACTGGAGTGATGTGGTATCTATGATCCACTCTAGTCAACATCCTGGCTCTTGCATTCTGCACCGACTTTGCAGTAACCTAATTGAGACGTAACTAGGACATGGTCCACAATGGACACATCCCTTCTTCCCAGAGATGGCTGCAGCTGCCTAACTCATTGAAGCTAGTAAAAGGCACTCCCGGCCACAGCTGCCACCTACTTATCCAGCAACAGACCTGGATCCAAGAGTACCCAGGCCTTCAGAGCTATTCCTTCAAGGGGAGTGCAACTTCATGGAGAACATGTGACAAATTAAATCTTGGGTCACACCTTCCACTCATCAGTAGAATTTCTGTGTTGTTAGGATTAAGCTTCAGTTTATTATCCTGCATCCACACCAGAACTTCATCTCATCCATGTATTGGGGACAACACAGCTCAAATCACCAGATGCCCTCACCCAGCAGTTTCATGTTGATGTTGGAGCACAGGGGACAAGATGGAACAAGATGGAACCCCACATGCCAAAGGCCAAGGTGCTGAGCAGCAGTCCCCCAGCACCACTTTCCGAAACCTACTCTCCAGTGCCTCACAGCCCCAGGCCAGAAAGCTGGTCCTGAAGGATACCATGATTGATGGTACTGAAAGCCACTGAAAGATCCAGGAGAATCAATAGAGTCACACATCCTCTGTCTATTTCCCAGAACAGGACTTACATCAGGGCAACCAAGGATGTTTTGGTCCCATAACCAGGCCCAAAATCAGGCTGGAAAGGTCTAAACAATTCATCCCATCCAAGAAAGCTCAAAATTGTCCAACCACTGCTCACTCATTCACCTTGCTCAAGAATAGGACATTTGAGACTAGTCAACAGTGACTGAGATCTCCTGGGTCCAGGGTAGACTTTTCTATAACTGGATGCACCACAGCCTGTTTCAGGGCTGGACCAAACACACACTCATGGAGGCACTATTTACTAGGAATGGGCACAGACTGGGAAACCCTAGTTCAGTCTTAGGCTTGCGAGCCAGTCAGCCCAAACCCCCAAGCCCAAAACCCCGCCCGAACAGAACTGGTTTGGGCAGAGTCAGGCCCCGCCCTGGAGTGCCTGCATTACCCAGAAGCAACGTGCACCTGCCGCTTCTGGGTGGCGTCAGGCCCTGCCACCCAGTGTGTGTCACTTCCGGGTAATGCGGACATGCCAGGGTGGGGTCTGACACCCCCCGGAAGTGGTGGGCACACATCAGGCCACATGCATTCCCACCTGAAAAGCTCCCTAGACCTCAGCTCACAAGCCCTGAACTGGGCAAAGTCCAAGCTAGACTTTGGCTCAGAGTTCAGATATGTGCCCATCCCTACTATTTATCTCTTGGACCCAGCCAACCCCCCACCCTTGCAGATTTAAGTAGCCAGGAAGGGCAAGGGTCATACAAGCATGAGGCAGGCTTCTAACGTCCAAGGATCCTGTTCACATCCTCAGACTGAATAAACTGAAAAATATCCCAAACAACTAGACAAGTGGGCACCCTGGCTCCATCTGACCCTGTCACTGCTAATGTACAGTTCAAGTCAGAATGGATGCAAGAAATTTTCTCTGTCAGGTGCTAAGCTAAGCGGCCACAGTGGGCCACCAGGCAGTCTATCTGAAGCTAACATCTGCTTCCTTCTGCAGGCCAGATCCTAACAAGCCTCTAAGCACCCAGGTCCACTAGCCTATGCTGTGCAGATGCAATGGTGGCAGAAAAACACTACTTCTTAGCCATCATCACCTCCACAGAGTATTAGCTTTTGCCTTTGTTTTATTGGATTCATCCCAAGTCTTCCTGCACTTTCACTCTAGCTACCTCCCATATCCCTGTAAGTCTAAACCAAAGGAAGCAGTGATCTGTCTATGACATAGGAACCATGATCAATTCCTCCACCCTTAGATCAAATTCAGCCCACCCAAAACCAAATATCAGCTCAAGAGTGAGACCCGCACAGTATATAGGACTAGTTATTACTCGAGACAGGCCTATGATTGTAATGGAGGTCATGAAAATCTGAGCCATTCTCAAAACAGCCTTGGTATGAATACTGAAGTCCCCCCAGGACAACTAGCCTAGGGGTTCTCAACAACACTCCTGAATCCACTTCAGGCAGCGAGACTGTTAAGGCAGCAGGATGGGCGGTGCACCAACAGAATCCCAGTCCTGTCTCTAAATCCCAACATTAGGCGCACAGCCTCAAAATCCTAAGTGTCCTAGACAGACCACCATGCTAAGGGGATAAGAGTCCTTACAGACACTACCTCCCCACCCACCAGATCTATGCTGATGTATCACCAAGTGCCGCAGGGACCATAGTTGGGAGAGGTTAACCCCTCCCCAAGCAAGTCTCAGTGATACATGCCAGATCAGCCCTTTAATACAGGATTAAATTCTGGATGGCTGCTGTTTCTTCCTGTGACTGACCTGGCATTTTGCAGCAGGATTGTATAGCCTGGTGGGTCGTTGATATAGTTACCAACATCACTTCAGCTGGAAGAAAAAGCAGACAGAGCAACAGCTCACAAATGTCTGTTGTTCCTCCCCCTTACCTGGCCTGCTCTTCTGATCACATCTCCCACTACTCCATGCACAATGAATTGTGGCATCATCTCTTACACCAGCAGGCAAAGGAGTCAATAAATAGCAAAGTGAAAACACACCCACAGTTAATATGCTTTGTACAAAAATCCAGACCAACCTCTCACCTAGGTATTGGCAAAAATAACACATATCCAGATTCACCTCTTAACAGAACCTGAGTAGCATCATGCTTTCATTTTGAGTGAGAAAAACCTGGTCTTCTAAAGCAGTGTTTCCTAACCTCTGGGTCAGGACTCAAAAGTGGGTCACAAAGCCTCTGCAAGTAGGCTGCAAACCAGCCATCCCTAATGGCCGCCCCTGCCCTTTCCATTGTTCTCTTTTGTATCTCACAAACCAAGATCTGATGCTGGAAACAGTATCTTCCATCTCATGCATTAGTTGGTAATTTTTTTCACTGCATATACATGTTGATCAAGTAAAACTTGCCCTGATAGTTACTAGAGTAAGTATCTTAGGGGGGGGATTAGAGAGAGTAATGAAGAAGGAGAGCGTGGTCAAAGGCTGGAATGTAATCTCCACATGCAAAGGTTGTGTATGTCACAATGTCACCTGCTTGGGATTCATAATGGGGCCAGCTGCGCCCTTTGCACAACATTTGTGAGTTAGCCACAGTTCAAAATGGTCACATTATGAGAAGAAAAGAGACACTGAAAAAGACAATAATGCTAAGAAAAGTTGAAGACAGCAGGAAAAGAGGAAAACCCAACATGATCTGAAAATGGCTGTTAACAATAGGATGTTTTGCAGGACATTAATTCATAGGTTCACCATAAGTTGAAAACAACTGGACGGCACTTAACACAGAGAGACAGACATAGAAAATTGAATGCTAAACTAGATGGGTGCCAAGGTCATAGTTTGCCTAGGGTTTAAAAAAACTTGGGCCAGCCCTGGATGGACCACAACACCAAGTAAATTTGGACTTGTGGGTCAACATATCAAAAAGCTGAGAACTGCTGTTCCAAAATATCTCTCTCTTTCTAAACATAAGAGCATGAAAAAGTCTCATGACTTTTTCAATTCTTCCCTGGAAAAATAAACTCTTATAGCTTAATATTCAAACATGCTGGTAGACTTACTATTGCATTTCTATGAAAAAGTCTATTTTTTTTTGTTTACTACAACTTACTCTCTGTTGCCAACTTTTCCAATGTTTCAGATGGCAAATATACATGTGCTATGGTAGGATAGGGTGCAGCACTTTGAAATTCTTTCTCAAGTAGTGTTTTTCTTATGGAATTTAAGTTATACTTTTAAATTCTATAAATATGCCAAATAGTACAATTTTATATGCTAAGTTATAAATGATGTATTTTATGTTGTTAAATCAGTAGATCTTCAGTCACTCCTTTGGCTGTTCATCAGTTCCTAGTGCTGGCTATCACATGGCCTTGGACCTCTCTATCTGCATGGACCACCTCTCCTCCTGTATCCGACCACAACAGCAGCTTTGCTCATCTCAGCAAGGCCTTCTGCAGGCACCACCCTACAAATAAGCAAAATTAATAACTGCCCGTACATCCTCTATTGTAGTCCTCATCCTATGGAATGGACTGCCTGATGAGGTTTGGAAGGCTCCCACTCTCCCGGCTTTCCACAAACTATTAAAAACTGAATTACTCTGGAGGCCTTTTTAACACAGGTAATAGGACTAGAATGAAACAGTTCAGAAGGATGCTTTGGTAAAGGGGCAGAGGCAGTGGACTATTCTACTACATATAATATGCTGTAAGTATGCTCCTACTATGTAATTCTGCACCGTTTTAACATGTAGTTTTTTAAATGCTTATGTTTTGTTTCAGCCCTGTTTCAGGTTTCTGCTTAGTTCCTGCTGATCATATTGATTTACACTGAGTAATGTGCCTTGACTCCAGGGAAATAAAAGATTTTTTCCAAAGCTTCAAAATTTCCAGAAATTTTATATCTCCGGATTCCAATTGAGGGAGGGTTGAATTGAGACTGCAGTGTCTATTCCATTACTCCATGGGACACAGCACTGTGGAGGAGGGGGGACCTACTCAATGGAAAGAGCACCAAAGGGTTAATATGCCCCCCCATAAACCCAATCTAAATCTACCCTACTAGCTTTTTAAAAAATTGCATGCATTTCAGATTACAGTACTCACAAATCATATATAGTTGGCCCCTCTGATGTCAAATGTCTATTAGAAATAATCATTTGATATGTGAACTATTATCCCTACTAGTCCAAGATATTTCGGTGCCTGAAACAGATGAGCTAAATGGCACCCCTTCTCATCCTATTAAATAAGATGGGAGACAATCTGCTATAAACTCCTCATGCATAAGCCCCACTGAATGGAACAGCTCTGGTCTCTTGTCTAATCACCATTCATTTCACCAGGGTTGGTACAGGAGAACTGTACTCCCCAGTTTACAGCTGCTGCCCTCAGTGGCAACCAAAATCAGCTACCTGAGACAGCAACCTCCCCTTGCCTCATGGCAGGGCCACATGATAAAAAGCCAGAACTTCTATTTTGGCTAGCTGTAAGCACTGATACTGGAATCATTCATGACAAACATCCCAAATCCCAGGACAGGGATAATTTAAATACATCAGACTAATAGGAAAATGTTTATGTTATTTTATATTATCAATAAATGTTAGGAGGCACCAGTTTGAGGTTTTGGGGGAAGGGCATGTTAATGACATTGTTAGGATTACAGAATAAATTGTTGGCTATTTTCATATTTCTTCCTTTTCAATATTCAGAAAAGGAGAAACCACAGAAAGAACGTTTTAGTTCTAAATACAGTACCTTCAATATCTGAATTTTGTTCTGTTACTACTGATCCAGATATCCACTATTAAAGCCTATGCCTATGGTCCTATGCCTATCATCTCAGCCTTTTTGCATTGTTATTGAAATAATGTTCTATTTATTCACTTGCGCCTGCTATGCTTCTCTAGTGAGGTAAATTGCCCAGCTCTTTATCTTACCTTGCCATAGAACAATTCATAGGAAGCAAACTAGGCTGGACATGTCTCTGTTGGGTGACTAATATGAGAATTATACCCAGGTTTGTTTTATGTAAGTACATGTTTCACACTATTTGCATTCTGACTGTTGATGTGTAAGGATGGGAACATGTATGCTGATTATCCTTCTGCATTGGCAGTACTCTTGTGCTTTAAATGTATCATGTTTATTGTTAAAAACTCAGCATTACACAGCTGCAAGGCAACTTCCCAGGCTTTTAATACTATGGATAGTACTACTAACTCTCTTTTCCATGCCCCTCCAGCCCCATGCCCCACTTGAGCCTGCTTGTGATCTGTGCAAGGTCCTGCATGATCTAGCAAAACAAATCAAGAAAGCTGTCCGGTATTTAGAAACAAGCAATACAGAGATTTCCTTGACAGAGACAACTGTGTATGGTGACGGCATTCTACAAATACTTCTCCTTCCTACCAAACAAGCTCAGCCTCAATCTGCACCAGCACCAAATGATTTAAAATTAGATAAAAGAACCAGCAGCATATATATTTCTAAAAGTTTAAGCCTACTATCTAAACTACATTCTAAAGAACTATAATTTCATTGATTTGACATGGAAATATTTAACCACTAAATAACTGAAACATTACTGAATTCTCCCACCACTAGGGAGTTGTTGGCAAAAAAATGACTGTACTAAAGAAAACCAAGGAATGAACTCCAAGTGCTGCATAAGAACTAAATTGTAATTGGCTATAAATGTAAATTATTAGATTCATTCAGAAGAGGTAGGAAGTTGCTTCTTTTGTTTTCAAGTTCAGATCATTCTTGTTCACTGTTACCTAGCAAAACAACTGCAAGCAGAAAAAAACAGGCTGTTTCCTCCAATTACAAAACAAACCTTGTTTCCTGAAAGCTGAAAGCCTTGATGCTATTACAGCACTACTAAACTAGGAGTTATTACTCCAGATTAGAGATGTGAAGGCCTGGAAAAAACCAATTTTTCTAAGATCTTCCCCCCCCCCCCCATTTTTTCCAACAGAAAAACTGGAAATTTTGGGGAGTAGTGAAAAAGCTCCTATAAAATATTTTACCTTGTAGAATGAATAAAATGCTTTTAAAGACAAGGTGGGCATACTGTAGATATGTACAGCTCTTAAATACAAGATGCATTTCTGCACCTGATCTTCATGAGGGCAGCATGCAGGACTTCCATTGCTTCTGTGGCCCTTTTGACATGACTCTTCTCTTGTGGTTGAGCTTTCCACCTCTACCTCAAACCACTATGACACAGACTGGGTATCAAGTACCTTATTACCCTATCTTGCTGGGGGGGGGGGGGGGGAGATCATAAGGAGATGGGGTAGAAACTGCACTAAAACCTCAAGAGGAAAATGTTAAAAAAATTCTTTGAGAACTGAACTCTCTCTCCAATCGGTAACTACAGAAAGGAAGATGGAATTGAGCCGGAACTACATCTAGCAGTGCAGATATTATTACCGAACCCTGTGTAATACCTTTTCCCCGACCAAATAATATATTTTACATCATTTAACACAATGCTTGTGTTTTCTGTTTAGCTATTTATTCAACTTTTTAGATAGTAAAAATTAAGGTAAATGGGCTAAAGTAGCATAGGGTATATCAGCTTGCAGTTTCTCTTAAGTATTGGGTAGTTTTGCAATTTTGCTTGTAAAAAACTAAGACACTTATAATGTTTAAATTTCATAAATATTTCTAATATTGCAATTTTATATGCTAAATAACTTATAAATGATGCATTTTCTGTTGTTAAAGCAGTAAACTTGGTTTAGGTTTGATAGGACAGCAAGTAAGGATGGGCACAAACTAGCAAACAAACTAAAGTTCATGATGAATTTTCGTGGTTTGTGAACTGACATTTGTGGCAGGTCAACCAGCATGAACTTTCTATGAACTTTCAAGCAGTTCCTGAAGGTTCCTGAATGGATACATTTCCAGACAGATTGTCTCTACACAAACAAAATGTTTACAAAACTTCAAAGCAGCAGAGGGGGGGGAATTTGCCAGCCTTGGAAACACTCTTGTTAGTTTCAATCTAGTCTTTATTATTATTATTTTCTCAAAAATAAAAGGGGTACAGAAGGAAAGGAGTAGGGGGCAAATATAAATTCATCAGAGTTGTCAAATATTATGAGTTGTTACATACAACAGATAAAATCAGATTACCAAATGTATTACATATTTCAAATACAGAAGCAGACAATAAAACATCAACATTACAGAATTTTGGGATAGATTCTCTCTTTAAACAATAAACATGAACTTTTCTATGGGTAATGATAGTCTATTAACGATAAAAGAAATTTCATCTGAACCAACTGCTATGCCAAAATTAAATCATTGTAAAAACCTTAATATTTTGTTAATTGTTTATCTAAATCTGCATTATATTCTTACTAATTATTTAAATACTAATGGAATACAGAATAAAATATTGAAACTATAATCAATACCCTCATCACCAATGCTCCCTCTAAGCTGTGGAGTCTTGTGAGCAAAAATTCTACTTTGTGAGCTATTGGCATTAAAGTTGTAAGCAAGGAATTTGGCTACTGCATAAATTAGTTTGCTCTGGAGCCATCCTTCCTGAGCTAAGACAAAAATGTGTGAGCTGGAGACTAAAAAACTGTGAGCTAACTCGCACTAACTCAGCGTAGAGGGAACACTGTGCATCACCTTTAATAAGATATTCAGATAATTCCAAAACTAAGTTTAACTATTGCCATAGTATAAGTAATAAGCTTACCATTTCTGCTAAAATTCTTTCAATGGTCTTTTGTTTACATAATTGGTTAGTTTTGCCAATGTTGCATACTTGGCTAGTTTTTCTTTCCAGATCTCTATTGCAGGACAGTCTTCTGTCTTCCATTTCATTGCAAATACTACTCTGGCAGCTGTCAACATATATCTTAGTAGGTCTTATGAGATTCTGTCTCTATTATCTGGTAGGATTCCAAGTAACATAGTCTCCAGTTTCATCGGAAATTTGGTTTTTAAAATATTTTGAATTTCTTCATGTATATTTTTCCAGTATCTTTTCAACCTAGTCTTGACAGTTTCAAGAGGGGTTTTCCCCCTTTGCTAGCATTCCTCTGTTCCCATCCCATTTTCTGGCACAGAGCTTGCAAAATCCCCACCCTACTGGCTTGGATTTCTTGTGATCAGCCTTTTAAGAATGCAGTGCTATAGGGTTCTGCTGGGCATTCTGTAAACCAAACTGGTTGTGCTGGGCTTGAAAAAAATGTCTCACCCCTTCAGTTTGTAGTGCAGGGATTCTCTGATTTGACATTATTCCTCTTTTACTTGTATTACTACAGTGGCACTGGGTTCTGCTGGGCATTCTGGATGTGAACGGGATGTGCGGGACTTGCAATCCCCCCCCCCCCCGCTTGGATCGTGATTCTGCACTACTGCAGAGATTTCTCTGGGACATTGACTCTGTTCTGCTGTACTTCTATTGCCCTTGTTTTGCTGGCGGGGGGTTTGGATGAGGCACATTTTTGGGGGAGTTATAACTCAGATCCCATATATCCAAATCCGCACAAAACTTGGAGTAGAGTCAGCCACAGATTCCCTGTGGTTTTAGCATACCGAGGGGCATTCTACCACGTCACGAACCTCACAAACCAAATCAGTTTGTTTAGCTGCTAAAAGTTTGTGATGCCACACCACAAATAGAACTCAATTTTTCTGGTTCGTGCCCATTCCTAATAGCAAGTAGTGTGTATTTCAGTTTTTCCCAAAATTTCTGTTGTTCCCCCCCAAAAAAAAATCCAGAAAAAACTTCCCCCAATGTCTTCAAAAATTCCAGAAATCTTACATCTCTACTTCAGAGATATATTTAGAATAATAGAATCATAGAGTTGGAAGAAGCCATACAGACCATCTAGTCCACCCCCTTCTGCCCAATGCAACACCAGCCTAAAGCATCTGAGAAATATTCATCCAGCCTCTTCTTAAAAGCTGCCAGCTACCTCCCTAAGCAGCTGATTCCACCTCTGAACCACTCTGACTGTGAAAAAGTTGTTTGTAATATCCAGCCGATACCTTTCCGCATGTAATTTAAACCCGTTGCTTTGGGTCCTATCCTCTGCTGCCAACTGGAACAGCTCCTTGCCCTCCTCCAAATGACAGCCTTTCAAATTTTTAAAGAGAGCAATCATCTCCCCCCTCAATCTCCTCTTCTCCAAACTAAACATTCCTAAGGCCCTTAGCCTTTCCTCTACTGAGTCCATTCAACATGTAGTTTTTAGGGTTACTACCCAATTAAGTAAATCTGATCAACCACCTAAATATGTATATGAAGAATAACTGTATTTTTAAAAATGCTTTCCTTGTTTTTAAGATTATGTATGCACATGTCATAGCAGGTACCATGTCATAACAGACATGCCCTTCCGTGAGCAAGAATACAGAGACAGCTCATAGAGCACCTAATGACCTCCCCACATTAAAAACAAATTTATTCGGGTGCACATTGCAACTTACACATTAAAAACCTTTCACTCTAGGAAATCAATTAAATGTTATGACCCGAAGCTTTTTTTATAAGTGTGAAAACTTGGCCAATATTTCAGATAACTAGAACAGAGATTTTCAAGCTCTACTGCAGGGACCCCTTACAGTTCATCAAAGCTTCTGTATCTACTACCTATCTTTCCCTTCCATACGTACTGGGATGGAAGGTGCTGAGTTTCTTTTAAAACACATCCCCAGTTCAGAGGAAATGATGATGATGCTCACAGGCCTGGCCAGTACCCTGCATAAACTGAACACGTAGAAGCAACAGAGGCTCCTCAACAGCTAAGTAGAAAGAAAAGTTTATCTGAAGGTAGAAAGTTTGAAAAACACTGAAATAGAAGACAGCATCCTGAGTGTAAATAAAGCTTCAAACAGGTTCTCTGGAGATGTGTCATATACATTTTCTAAATAAATAAATGATAGGGGCTAACTCAATACCAATGCATAATGCCACATAATAAGCCAACTGAGCAACCCTATCATCAAATCACAAACATTTGCACAACACTGCAACTCCAGCAGAAGTTATATTAGATACAAAAAAATTCAAGCACAAGTTATGATTTTAGATACAAAAAATGGTAACTGACTTATTCAACTGAACACTTATTCACTGATTCAGCAAGACTCTAACACAAACAAGGATCCAGCCTTGACCTCTACTTACTCTGATTAAAAAAATAATAATAATCTGGCCACACTTTATTCTTTGGTCCTGTATTTACTTTCCATATGGCATACTGAAATATATTGTTTTATTCATACTCTTAAATCTATGTTAATATGATGAAAATCACATTTATAATGCATTTCAATGTACAGTTCAGCCAATGTAATCTAAAGACATAGATCCCAACTATTAACTATCCTGAATGCACAAAAAAATCATTAAATCAGTTTGATAATAAACCATGAAGAACTGAGGTAGAAATTTTATACCTGGGCCAGTTCCTAGGTTTTTTTTTTCTTTTTCAGCTGAAGATAACAAGTTATGCTTATAACCAGTTCAAATATGCCATCCTAGATTTTAAGATGCCATGCTGTCATACTTCGTTTTAAAGAGTAGCAGTATTGTTCTGCAGTAGAACAGCTAGATTCGAGTCCAGCAACACCTTAAGATACCAACAAGATTTGGGGAGTATATGCTTATAAGATTCAAAGCTGTCTTTGTCATGTTGTCACAATATACATCATTATCAATGCATCACACAAAATGGGAATGTGAAAATCCAAAACTCTGAGAAAGTGGAAAAGCCATATTCTAAATGGACATAGAAATCAGACAACATCAAGCAAAATGACCTCATAGCATGGAGCCAGGGTACTCAAAGAACTGCCTCCTCCTTTACTGTCCAGTACGTTAATCTAGATCTTCTTCACTACTCCTGTTGCTGGTTGCAACCAGAGACAAGGCTTTTTCAGTAGCAGCACATCAGCTATGGAATTCCCTTTGCCTCAGGTGTTAACTTTTAATAAGTTTTTATTATGTTTTATTTTGTAAGTTATCTCAGGCAGGTAGCATAAAAAAATTTAAATAAATTTACAGTACCTACTCCAGAGCTCATATTTAAGATTATATGTATAAATGAGATTCCAGAATTCTTGAATTTGAGCTGCTCATACAAGAACATAAGAGAAGCCAATGTTGGATCAGGCCAATGGCCCATCCAGTCCAACACCCTGTCACACAGTGGCCAAAAATACCAGGTGCTGTCAGGAGGTCCACCATTGGGGCCAGGACACTAGAAGTCCTCCCACTGTTGCCCCCCCCAAGCACCAAGAATACAGAACATCATTTGCCCCAGGCTGAGAGTTCCTATCTATACCTTATGGCTAATAGCCACTGATGGACCTCAGCTCCATATGTTTATCCAATTCCCTCTTGAAGCTGCCCATGCTTGTAGCTGCTACCACCTCCTGTGGCAGTGAATTCCATGTGTTAATCACTCTTTGGGTAAAAAAATACATCCGTTTATCCATTCTAACCCGACTGCTCAGCAATTTTATTGAGTGCCCATGAGTTCTTGTATTGTGAGAAAGGGACAAAAGTACTTCTTTCTCTACCTGCTCTATCCCATGCATAATCTTGTAAACCTCTATCATGACACCCCTCAGTCATTGTTTCTCCAAGCTAAATAGCCCCATGTGCTTTAATCTTTCTTCGTAGGGAACGTGTTCCAACCCTTTTATCATTCTAGTTGCCCTTTTCTGCACTTTTCCCAATGCTATAATATCCTTTTTGAGGTGTGGTGACCAAAATTGCACACAGTATTCCAAATGAGGTCACACCATCAATTTATACAGGGGCATTATGATACTGGCTGATTTGTTTTCAATTCCCTCCCTAGTAATCCCATATACTCACCAAGCTTTCAAGTCTGTATACTGGAAAAACATTCAGACATGCCAACCCCATCACACACATAAGGAAGAGTGTAACACAATGGGTGCTTTCATACACACCAAATAATGCAGTTTCAATCCACTTTCAACGTACTTTGCAACTGGATTTTATTGTGTGAAATGGCAAAATCCACTTACAAACGGTCACTGAAGTGGATTGAAACAGCATTATTTAGCATGTCTGAAAGCACCCAATGGCTTACACATAGGCCCAATTTGTACAATTCTTCCTCCTCAAGAAAAATTATCAAGAGGCAGAATAACTGTTCCCATCAGCCCTGAATTGGTAGTGGTAAATACATAGGCCCTGCATCACACATTGATTTATGAGCATGCTGGGAAAGACTGACACCTGGATGAGTGTATGAACCAGCCTTTAAAGTATACTCTTCCATGAAAATTCAAAAGAACTTCATGACTGTGTGAAAAGGAAGCGACATTCAGGCTTAATCTATACATGCAATAACACAATGTTGATGTGGTAGAATGGGTTGTACTGCTTCAAACAACAAATGTGTCATCACATTTTTGAGTGCTCACCTATACTTAAAAAAAAATGTAGACAGAACGCCAGCACAAGGAAAATAGTCAGGCTACTATCTATTCTCTTTGTTGTGACAGTTTTCCACCTGCAAATAGCAAGAGCATTCAAGACCAGAATCCACCACGTGCAAGTCTGAAGTAATGCAGTTCACCTAGCATCTCAGCATTTTACCGCTTCATTCTTCTGCACATTTACACCAGGCCATAATGATAAATACAGTATTTCTGGAAAATAATGCACTGACATATATGAGAGCTTTAATTCACTTTTTTTTTCTGGTTTAATTTTAGCATTTGCCAGTACCTTCAGTCCTATGAGATGTACTATAAGCAATTTTTAAAAAAAGTTTATGGTTTTCATAACTTTTAAAATAAAACAATTAGTATTCTTGAATATATGTTTCATATAAATACAGATGTTTTCCATGGTGGAAAAAGAGAAGTTACCCAATCCATGATACACAGGCAGAAACAGATTTCTATTTGCAGATCCTGGGAACATAGACAAAGATAATTGTAAAAATTCTTACAAAGAAGCCAGTGATGTTTTCTGAGAACAATATAGGAGAAACCTGCTTCACGACCTGATACTTCTTTTTAAAAAACATATTAATGTCTTCTGGAAAGTTTTGTGTCTCTACGTATGATCAAGTGTTGCTGTAGTGAAGCTACAGGATCATGCATGCATTGGTAGCTGGGATACATATGGTTTCACTCACTGGACAGAGCATGCATATGAACAACCAATACAATGGTCTCACATTTGCAGCACATGGGAGGACAGAACTTTCTCCTCTCCCAAACAGGTGAATGCTGCTAGGAAAATTGACTGTGCCAATTCTTAAGGTTAGAAGTACGTACACACTGCACATGTTTATCTCTGATTTGGACCAAGGGGGAAACAAACATTTTAATTTTACTAAACAAATGTGTTTGATTTTTTTATTCTTTATTTTTTAAAATGTGAAAACTACTGAGAAGGTACTCTTTCTACTACCCAACCACACAGACAACCACTGTCCCAGTGAAGTCCACAGGGCTACACTTGCTAGCATCTGCAGGATCAGAACCTAAAAAACAAAATGACCCAAAGTAGCATGTATCCTTATACAACATTCATTGTTAATGCTACAAAAGAGATACTTTTAATGCTCAAGTCTTTACTTAGAAAGGAGCAAGACAAAAATGAACTTATTTTCCACAAACTGAATCTGGAATCATGTCTGCTTAGTTAGAAGTCTAACATCTGTCCCTATTATATAAAAGCCAGGTGGGGTGGCAACATTCCATGTGCTCTCATTGGCTGTAAAATGCTCTCCCAGCCATTGGCCCATCAGTCGCCACTCAAGAGTACTCGCATGCCATTGGCTGGGAGCTGGGTCTTCTCCTCTTCCCCACCCATTCCCCTTTCAGCCACTGTTTTCTGTCAGAAGCACTGTGTCTCATGATGAAGACACTTATCTTGCTCAGCTCCTGTGGGGGACAAAGTTTTCCCTCAGTGGCTGTTGGGAGGAACTCATAGGATTGCCAGCTCCAGGTAAGGAAGCCAGTTTAAGGAAACTACAGTTTGGGGCGGGGAGAGGAAAGGCCTCAGCTGAATAGAATGCCATAGAGGCCAGCGGCCAAAGCATTCTAACTTTTCCCTCAGTGGCTGTTGGTAAGCAACCAAGCTTGGTTTCTGTCAGTAAAGGGCCCTTTCCACACCTATTTTGGCCTTTGGGAGAAAACTCATTGTGCCCTTATACCCTGCTGAGATGCCCCTCCCCCATGACAGCCAATGTGACTTGGCAGTCAGGGCTTCAGAGCATGGTAGAGGCTGCAGGGGGGGGGGAGGATAGAAAGCAGAACAGTGAGAGGAAAATAAAGATTGATGCTTGGCTGGAAAGGAGATAGGGTTGCCAACTCCAGGTGAGGAATTCCTGGAGATTTGAGAGATGGAGCCGGGTGAGGTTTGAGGAGGGGTGGGGCCTCAGACAGGATAGATTCTGCCCTCCAAAGCAGCCATTCCCTTTGGGGAACCACTGTTGCCAATCTGCAGGTGAGAACTGGAGATCACTCAGAATTACAACTGCTCTCCAGATGGCATTGATCATTTCCCCTGGAGAAAATGGTGGACTCTGTGTCCTTATACCCTGCTGAGGTTGCCACAGCAAATTGATGCTGAGTGCTCATAGCCTTGGCACTCTCACAGAACCTCTTTCTAGAGCCCATTCTATTTATTTCCACAATGGGCCTTATTCCTAGTAATATATGAAATGCAAATTCCAACATTTCAAACCAATAGCAGAATCTACTATATAACTTCTTTAGTCCACTACAAATTAACCTACAAGAATGAAAAACTGGGCCCATGTGACCTGTGTCAAAGCAAAGCTTAGGAACCAAATTTCTTCCATCTGGGAGGGGGGAGGGAGAATGGTTTCTGCATCATCCAACCATGGCAAATAATGGCAGTCTAACATTCAAAAGACTGATCCTTTGAGAATCATCAGGAAACCAATTCCAGAATAATCAAATGGAAGCAAGTATCACTGATAAAAATTTTAGTATTGTATTGTTCACTTCCTGTTTTGTAATACCAAGCACTGATTCACCCAACTTCTTTTTACTATGCTTACAAACTCTTTTGTCCGCCCATATTTAAAATATATACACAGAGAAGTAAAATTTCTATAAATTTTGAAAAGAACTATTGGGGTGGGTCTTGCAAAAACAAATGTTGGGAATATGATACTTAGTGCCTTATCAAAAATAAAATAATTGTATTGCTTAATACAAAATACATCATTTATAACTTACTTAGCATATAAAATTGCAATATTTGACATATTTATGGAATTTAAGCACTATAAATGCCTTATTTTATACAACAAACATTGCAAATATACCCAATATTTGAGAGAAAACTGCAAGCTGATGCACCCTATGCTATTTTAACACACGTACCTTAATTATTGCTATCTGCTTAGAGGGAGCTACATTTTCAATAAAACTTTTAGTTTACCTAAGGCTTTGGTGCAGTTTCTGCCACAACTCCTCCTGATCTTTATTCCTGCCTTCCACATGGTAGACAATAACCTACTTTTTACCCAGTCTGTGGGTATATGCGTTGCAGTGGTTTGAGGGAGAAGATTAAAGGGTCAACCACATGTCATGTTGAAAGGACAACAGAAGGTATGCAACCGTTGAAAAGCAATGAGAGCCTGGCATGCTCCCATCATGAAGATGAGGTATCCTAGGTACAGGAATGCATCTTGGATTGAAGAGTTGTGTATCTTTACAGCATGCCCCATCTTGTCTTTAAAAGCATTTCACTCATTCTAAATGTAAAAATATTTCATACGAAGTTTTTTTAGTACTCCACAAAAATTTTAAATTTTTCATCAAAAAAATTGGGTTGGGGAAATCCTTAGAAAAAAATGGAGGGGGAAAATGGGTTTTCCCCCCATTTTCCCCCCTGCGCCCTCACATCTCTACTCACACAGCATACCGAATATATTAATTCATTTACCATAGACCCAAATTACTGGCATCCCCACACTGAGACATGTATATAAGTATATAAGCTATTGCAGGAATGCCAGCAAGCAGTGCTCTTGTTGAAAAGCTTTACATGACCCCTTGCCCACTTAAACCAAGGGAAAGTTTGAACTAAAAAGACCCCAAATTTGCAGTCATGTGACTCATAACATGTTCATGTTTTTACTTCAGTTTATATCTCTCAAACTGAAATTTCTAGCATCTTGAATGTGAATTCAATTTTTGAATTTATTATACTAAAATAATAATGGCAGACAAAGAATTAATTAGTTATACCCCTTAATAATAACTAAAATCCTACTCATTTGATTGACTTATCTATAAGACAATGCAGTACCCACAGATGATCAGGCCAATAACCTGGACACCTCATTTCTAACACACAGTAACTCAGGCCAATAACCTGGGCACCTCATTCCTAACACACAGTAACTCAAAATTAATCTACTGTTGTAAGGGGATTTATTTCCTATGCTTAGGACCACCACCCAGAAAACTAAAAAACTGAAATTTGGTAAATGAAACCTTTCTGTTTTTACCTATTCATCTACCCTTACCCAACAAATTATGACTGGCCTTTAAAAATACAGGTGGTATCTAGTGTTCCCTCCAAGCTGAGTTAGTGTGAGCTAGCTCACAGTTCTTTAACCTCTGGCTCACACATTTTTGCCTCAGCTCAAGAAGCATGCTCCAGAACAAACAAATTTATTCAGTAGCCAAACTCACAACTTTAATGCCAGTAGCTCATACAGTAGAATTTTTGCTCACAAGACTTCACAGCTTAGAGGGAACATCGGTGGTATCCCTTGTGTACATCTGCAAAAGGTAGTGGTGTTTTATTGTAATTAAACAGCAAGAACATCCTATGCCTCAAAAAAAGTCACCTTTTATAATAATTAAGCTGCTTGATATACAGAGAATACTAGATTTTTTATTTATCTGGTTGTGCAATACATATTCAGCAGACCTGCTGTTATTAATTTTACTTTATACTTCTTCTGTTAGTCACACTATTAAAAATACACACAGATATCCCTACTGAATACCGCCAAACTTTTAAGTCTTCCATTACAGATGAGACAATTTTGAGAGACAAGTCAATTTTATTTGAGCAATGTCAGCCAGTCTGAGGTCTAACATTCAGAGCACCTATGCTACAATCCTGAATTCAGTAATGAGCAAATGTAACTCACTTTCACCCTTAACTGTATTTCCCTCCTCCTATACATACACAATTTCTACAAAACTGCTCTCAGCTATCTAGAAACTGTCAACACATAAGCTCATACCTAAAAACCTACTCCATGCATTGGGAACACATGAAGGCAAAAGCTCACAATGCATGGTCACACAAGAGGAGGAAATGAATTTCATGCCTTTTAAAATAGCACATTATTAGTTTAGGAATTACGTAACTAACGTGACAAAGATTTCTAATGGTTTATACAAAAGCCATAATTGGGCAAAAGACATCACATCCTCTGAAAATACTCAGCTATCTGGTTCGGATAACATGCTTTGCACAGACTACTGGGGGAGGATAGAAAGAAATGGACGAAAAGAATTATTAAAAGCATTTCAGTGTGATACACTGTCTTTATTAAATAAGTTGATGATATTTCAGCCACATTTTAAAAAATCCTTTGAACCACAATGTACTTCTTAAGCTGTAATGTCTTGTATTGAACGTATTACCCCCACACACTCAAACAAAAGACATTCCGCTGACAACAACCACTAGAGGTTTTTTGAGGGTGGTCGGGGTTTTTTGGTTAAACGTCTTAAACCACTGTACCACACAGGTCATTCACCTTTCATCACGCAATAGGTGTGAAACCAGATGCATAAAAAATTAAAACACAACCCATCAGATAAAACATGCAAAATGTCTCCTTGGATCCCACCCTGTTCTCCTCCTTTAGAAAATAACCCTGCGACGACAGTACACCAACACAGAGAAACCAAGCCAATTAATATGGCAACAGTTATGCAGCCCAGAGAGCGAGCTATCACCCTTCTTCTCCCCTCCCCCTCCACCCAGTAGACTCCCCCCCCCACCTTAATTTTTTTCCCAGGGTTATCGTTCAAGCCTCCATTAGAGAGAGAAAGAAGGGAGGGAGGAAAAGAGGAATCCCTACAACGATTAATTCCCAGTTCTTGCAGACAATGGTGCTTCCCTACCTCCAGTATGACAACATTTTTACACTAGGCCCCGGACCAACACACATAGGGGAGAGAACTGAAACCTTCATACACGCAAGAAAGGCGAAGGTTCCTCAGTTCTCAGCCGCTGCAGCTTGACACCAGGAGCAAATTTTTCTGCCGGGGGGGGGGGGGGGGAGCGACGTAAAGAAATCAAACGGGGAAGGAGAAAAGCAAATAAATGGCTGGAGATCTACCCCGAAAGAAACGCCATCTGTATTTAGTAGGTCTGATTATTTCTCTCTTCCATTCCACCCCACAACCCCTCCCTTGATCTTTCCTTCGGGGCCCGGGTAACCAAAGCCACACTGAATGCAAACTGCGCAGCAAAAACACTGGGGCAGGGCGAGGGAGGAGAGAGAGGAAGAGGAAAGGGAGGGGGAGCAGCTCTTGTCTCCATGAGACACCATTACAAAAAGACGAGAGAGAGGAGCAGGGGGGGATTGAGGAAGGGAGGGGGGAACGAATAAAAGGAAAGGTGTCAACACAAGTTACTGGGATACACCGTGTCCCGGACACAAGGGGAAGCATTCTCCTCCCACGGCAAAAAGAGAACATGGGCCTCGCTCTCCCCCCCTCTCCCTGGGGAACCGAGAGGGGGCGCTGTATTCGCAATCCCCCCCCCCCAGTATCCGAGAAGAACCCACAACGCGCGTCTCCTCCGCCACCCCCCCCCCCCCAGCCCACCCACACGACCATCCCTCGGTAGGGCCCGAGCCAAACAAAGCGCGGCCTGTACGCCTGATGGGGGAGGGAGGAGAGTGAAGGCAGCAGTTTCGGCTTGCCATGTTTCCAGACCCCACCCGGTTCCTCCTCCTCCTCCTTCGCGCCGTCCCTGCCCCCGCCTCGCCCCCCTCCCGGTCCTTACCCCGTTCCCCGGCGGCGACGGCGGCTGCTGCGGCGGCAGCTGCGGCGTTGTTGTTGTTCCTCTCGGGCGGCGGTGGCGGCGGCGGTGGCAGTTGCAGTGGTTGCTGCGGCGGCGGCTGAGCCGGAGGAGGCGGCGGAGGAGGAGGCGGTGGTGGCGGCTGCTGCACCGGGCGCGGCCTGGACACTCGCCTGGGTCTCCTGTTGGCGGCTCGGACCGAGTTCATTTGCCGGCTCGGTCGGGGGGAGGAGAGGGGGTCGCTCCTCCGGCACCGGCACTGCCTCGGGCGAGGGAGGGAGGGTGAGGAGAGACCCCGGCGGAAGGGACCGGCCCGGCTGAGCTCGCTGAGGGAAAGAGCCGCCTTCTCCTCAGTTGCCGCTTGGGTCGCTCCTCCGCCGGCGGCAGTTAAATGAGGGGGATGCTCGTGCCGCCGGTCCCCCCTCCCTTTCCCGAGCGCGAGCACGAGCGCGCGCTTTTTTCTCTCTTCTTCCTCCCTCCCCGACCCCCCCGACAGCGTCTCTTTCTCTCTCTCTCTCCCGAGGGAGTCACCCGCAGCCCCCCAGCCCGGCTTCGCCTTAGACCCGTCGCCGCTCCGTGGCAGGAGGAGCCATTGACACTGCCAGAGAGATCGAGGGGGGAAAGACACCCCCACCCTCACACGCAGAAACACACACTCACACAACGAGTAAGGCGGGCCGCCCCGGCTCGGCCAATCCGCAGCTCCCACACGGAAGAGGCCCCGCAGCGACACCAATCGTGACGAGGCTTACAGACTTCGTCCAAGGGGTGGCTGGTACTGAGGAGGAGATGGGGAGGGTGGCCGAGGCTAAGAGTGACTTGTGGGAGGGGAGAAATAGGGGTGGGGTGGCTGGAGGAGGCCTCAGAAGTGAGGGGGGGAGAAGGGAGGATATAAATGGCCGAGCGGAGTGAGGCTTAAGTACCAGAAAGGTTTAGCTGAGAGGGGGAGGGGTAACGAGGCGACTCAGGTTTTCTCAGGAGCGGGCGGGGGGGGGGAGCGGGGGCGCGGGTATGAGAGTATCAGCGCTGTGGGTTTTCTAGTTGAGGCCATTAAGGATTATCAGCAACCCAACCCCCCAGAATGAAGGGTACTAGGACTGTGAATTCAGGCTTTGTCAGAGCGAAAGCTGTAGAAGCGTCCTGAAACTGGGGTAAAAGACCAAAAATGACTTCTCAACGGACGGTTTCGTGTTTGAGGGCGGTTTTTGTATGAGAGAAATGCTAGGGAGGGGGAATGTAGGACGGGAGTAATAATATCAATAATTATTCTGATGATCTCATGGCGAGAGAAGTGATTAATCAGTTCCTGAGCCGAGAGGGAGAGAGGCGCGCAGGCAGGCGAGTTTCTGAAAGAGAGAAGTGGCTTAAACAGCTTGCGCCGTCCTTCTGTCGAGAACAAGCGCTTTCCTCTCACGCCTGCGGTGGCATCTGGGAGCTGACTGAAGCCTCTGGTTTATGTGGGCATCAACCGACTGTAGAAAACAGCTGCCCAAGTTGAAATCTTGGTGGGGGAAGGCTGCGGCCCTTCAGCGAATGTAGAGGCGAGGGTAGGTGCGGGGAAGGCGTGTGAAAGGCACTGATGTGAATAAAATGTGTATATCCTGTGCTTTGGTATAACTTGGGTTGTGTAATTGTTATTTGCTGAGTGTGTGGAGCGATTGATCACTGCTTTCCGTTGCTTCTGGTATGTTGGGTGGGGGTTGCCTCTGTTCCTCTTTGTGGCTTCTGTAAAAATGTTGCCCCTTTCGAAATTGGCCTGGAATTGATGTGTATTATGAATGTGCAAATTGCTATGTTCAATCCATTTAACCCAGAAAATACTACTGGGATCAATTAACTACCCCAGTTATATTTTTTTTGGTAGCATTCAGTGAAAAGTGTGTCTAGAGCCTTTTGCTCTTAGGACACTGTCACCTGTACAGTAGTAAACAATGTCCTCAAAGTATAAACACTCACAATTTGCATTTTACTTACTTTAAAACAACAACAACAACAGGGCAGAAAATAAACCCCAGATGATCTACACATTTTGTCACTGGGCTTTTTTAACCCCTGAGGTACTAAAAATAACTCTCTGGGATATTTCTTTTTCTGCCCCATGAGTGATCCTGAGAACTGTTTCTAAGTGCTCTGGAGAGATACAGCCTTTTATGACAACCGCAAACAAACAAAAAACGTTGTGGATTTTTTACCCCTATATACACTGGGGAATTTGGTTTGAGATTGAAAATATATCCCAACTGCAATGTGTATGAGTTTTTTTCTTCAGAGAATGGTTTGAAGGTTTTGAAAAACAGTGCTGAAAGTATACCACAGGCTGAAACAGAAGGCAATCGAAATGAAGTTTTGAATCGATTGTCCGGACAATCGAAATGAAGTTTTCTTTTAAATTGCAAGTCTGACTGTGTTTACTTGAGAGTGAGCATCACTGATCAGAGTTGGCTTTCTTTATGAGTAAAGCTGCAACATTTAGTTGGTTTAAAAACTGTATTTAATAGTCATACAACAGATTAAAAATGGTTTAATATGTACAATTCCATTGGGAACGTTCAGCACCTTAGAAGATACATTCCTCTTCTTTCTCACAAATGGGGCTATTACTTCTGAGCTGATGCCTGTGTATCATCTAAAACACTGCTTTTTTTAGAGATATTGTTTTGTTCATATTAGATTTAAATATATATTTGCGTATTACGTATTTGCGTATTAGATTTAAATATATATTTGCGTATTACCCGTAATCACTTGCTAAGTTTCATGGCTGAGGCAAGAATGTGAAACCATATTTTTCTAGTCCAATCAACGTTCATTCCCCCATTAACACAGTGGCTCTTGCATTGGTCACTTGTGTTTTTGTACAGTGCCAGTAGCATAATATCCACATGGAAGGGGGAGTGCTCCCATTCATATCTTTTGAAAAAATAAGGAGATTTCAGGACTCTTGATCCTCTTACACTGGTTATTGGAAGTCCTGTCCTGTTAAATGTCCGTTAAATGTCAGGGCATTACTAGGGGAAGAAAAAATAGTTTTACAAGACTTTTATCAGTGCCATTGAGCACTCCCATATTGGAAGTGGTACAATAGAGAGAAATGTTCAACTTCTGACTTTTAAAATAATTTTTAAAATTCCAGAAATTGTGCTGGGGGGATTGTATTATCAATTATTGCTGATGATGCTGGCTTTTTCTGCACAGATTCACAGGTACTGTGGACGCACTAGCCAAGAGTATTGGGATAGATATGTTTTCTTGGTGGCTAGTATTGCATCATTATGATATATTCCACTACTGAAATGGTATCTTGAGGAAAGATTCCCTACAAGAGAATAACAACACATATATCTGCTGACCAACAGGCAAGGCAAGAAAAGCCCTTGGCCTCCCTTAGTATGTGAGTCTGTTGTCCCATCTTTATGACAGATAAACAAGTTACAATGACAACTATATGAACCTCTGTTTGCTATAACTGGTCAAGGAAGTTTCCACATTCTAAGATTGTGTATTCCTGAGCATAAGACAGTAGGAACAAACATAGAATGACCATTGCACTCTGGCTGCTGTTGGGAAAAGATACTTTAGTCAGGTCAGCAAGGCAGTAGCTGTGCTTAAAACAGAAATAATAAGGATCCACCTCATGGTATTGGTGTGATGGACTGCCAAGCACTTTGAACCGTAATAAAGTACATAAATCCCAGATGTAAGGTATTATAGCACACCGATCAAAAGAAACAAAACAATTGTTTTCCATAATGTATCAGAATACTATGTCTTTTGACATTCTTACTCAGTTTTTCATCAAGGAGGTTTTTAAAGAAGAATAAAAGGTTCATTTGGGATCCAGAAGACAAAGTAAAGATTTAAGGATGCACAGCATATGGAAATCATAAGTACAGTGCATTTAATTCCTGAGGGAAGAGTGGAGTATAAATATAATAAATGTTGGTTTGGTAGCAAATTGATCAAGTATTTAAGATTTACCCACTTAAAATGGCATAACGCTATCTGACATGATGCTTTGTCACCCAGAAAATCATCCATCACTGTAGCCACCTTTTTGTTTCCTAAGAAATGAGCTCTAAAGACACATCAAAATATGGGATTCTTTTTCTCCTTCCCTCTCTAATGCAGCCAATGCTAGTGGTAAGCAAGAATGCAATTACTATTCCTGCCTCCACAAAGCTTCCCTAGCATCCCAGCACAGATACAGATGCTATGGATCTGGTCCTCTATCTGCTTACTTTGATCCAGGGATGAAGCCACTTTTACTAATGGAATTTATTCCATTATATTTTGTTTGTTTGTTTTCAAATGTTTTTGTATATAGCTATTTATTGAACGGAAGCCAAGTTCTTATGTTTCTCACCTACTTCCTCTCTATCTTCCAGTGAGAGCTTGGTGGCTCACTTCTTTAAATGCAAGGTCTCTTTTTAGTCTTTCCGTTACATTATTAAATAAATAATGATGAAGATTACTGTAGCAAATCCAAGCTATGGGAGGAAAGAGCAATTTTTATTGTTGTTGTACTGACTTTTCTAAGTAGATGTAGGAGAATCCAGATAAGATAAAATGGTCCCGGTCACACGAGCGAGATAATCCGGCAGGGAAGTGAGGCTATTTGCTCCGGAGTATTTTGACCCGCAGTTGCGCAATCACACAATTCTGTGAAGCTGCGGGCACAACCTGCCACTGTGTGATTAGACACAATCGCAAGTGAGTCAGGGAGGGCTTTTTGCCGTTTTTTTCCAATGTGCTTTATTGGGGGATCGATGAATCGCATCTCCAACCTGAGGACTTCCTATGGCAGTATGTGATGATGGGCATACTGAGAAGGGGGGAAAGACAATAGCATGGCGTTGGGATACCCTGATCAGACTATCCCCGACGTCATGAGTGCTTGCTGGAGCGATCACATGGGGAAAGTCCATCTGTGGCCCGTAGCAAACCTGTTTGATACTGGACTTTCCCTAGTATCTTTTAACTCCGCTTCTTTGGCAGAGAGAAATGGGTTGCTGATGGGTGCGGGATGCTTGCCAGATGTTCTGGTGTGATCGCGCCCTTACAATCCGCATGGCATTCGTGCCTATCGCGCAGCTAATTCTGCGTGTGATCGGGGCCAATAATGAACCTGTAACCTGACCTTTAGTCACAGAGTCCCACTAACTGCAGTGAGATTCTGAAAATGTTAAATGACATTTTTAATTTGTAGAAATCAGGGTGGAATTGATTTAAATCACTAGTCAGTAAGACTCAATTTAAATCATGATTTTCCAGATATAGGCTCATTCTTGCTGGCCATAATGTTTACAATCCAGATGACAGTTTCATTTTAGTATAACTTTTCAGGTTAGTCCTGGTTATATCAGAAAATTCATTATTAGTTATTTACCATTTGAAACAGATAATTATGAAATCATTGCAATGAACTGTCTCCAGTTTAGTAGGTTAATCATTCGTATTTGGACAACTTTTCTGCTGTACTTTATTGGAAGGAGAAAAATAATCATTAACAATAACAATTTAAATGGTTTTATTTAATGACAACAATAACATTATATAGCATATGTTTTCTTGTATTTGCTTAAACATCCATGAGGATACACTCACAAAGATCTCAAGATTTCTGGAGTATTCTGCTCAAAAAGTTTCACTTTCATTTGTACTGCTTGCCCCTCCCTCCTCACACTTAGCTCATTAACATCTCCTCCTTATTGAGACCTATTCCACCCCAAACAATCTTATATCAATTGAACTTTGGTCCATTACACATGCACATCTTACTGCAGATTTTCCAAGCAGTAAGCCTTTAAAGCTTGACTTTGAATTCTGTGTCCATCTTATGCACCATTCTTTTTTCTCCAGTGTATTTATTCTGCAGCTATAATTTTAAAAATGCACTTTTCTAAATCGGGATGAGAATGTCACTTGAGACGTGGGGGGTGATGTCTAAAGTTTTTTTTAAAAAATTACGCAATTAGAGGCTGTAGGTGGGGGGGGTGGAAAGCTGAAGTCAGGGGCAAGTAAAGGTAGGTTGATGCTTGGCTGGGAAGGAGATAGGGTTGCCAACTCCAGGTTGGGAAATTCCTGGAGATTTGAGGGGTAAAGGCTTGAGAAGGGTGGGACCTCAGACAGGTACAGTGCCATAGACTTCACCCTCCAAACCAGCCATTTCCTCCTGGGAAACCATTGTTGCCAATCTTCAGGTGAGGACTGGAGATCACTCAGAATTACAGCTGCTCTTCAGATGGCAGAGATCAGTTCCCCTGGATAAAGCAGTGGACTATGGGTCATTATAGGCTGCTGAGATCACCACAGCTAATTGACGCTGAGTGCCCAAGGGCAGGGCACCCGCCCAGAGCCTCTTTCTAGAGCCCATTATATTTATTTCCACAATGGGCCTTATTCCTAGTCTAAAAATAAGTTCATACACAATTGCTGTCTATATGCTATATGTTCAAATATTAATAGAGTTGTAAGGGCCACCTCACTCCATTGAATTTACTGGAGGTGGGCTTTTATCTTTTCAATGTTGTAATGCGAGTCTTTTTGCTGTAGCAAGGGCATGGAGGAGTCCATTTTCATTGACCACCAGTTAGCCTCCAAGAGACAGGCAAATAGTTTAAAAGTACAAAAGAGTCCTCAAAAATCAATGAACATTCTAATACAAAATAATTGATATAAGTAGTAATTTCTTCCCAGAAAAACTGAATAACTAGGCACACACAAAGCATATGTTTAAGGGACGCATCCTGCAAATTACAGTGTCAGCAGTTAGATACGTTACTCAATCCTTTGCTGAAGAGTCGCTGTAGTGTCCAGTATATCCATTCCTAAACATAATTTTTTGCTGAAGAAGTCTCATCTTAAGATCCATAGAGAGAGTGGGTATGGCCTTTAAGGCCATATCCTGTTGCTTTGGCAAAATAGGGTGATCTAACTCCTTATTCCATTCATTTCTAAGACTCTGCATATCATATTTGTTAATTGACATCAAATATTTATAAACAAAAATTGTAGGTTTCATTTTCTGCCTTGATTTGATTAGAGTTTTCCAAGAGCAAAGGGAATTCTGAGACACTTAATGCCACAGGGCCATATCTAGTTACCAGTAAATGTTCCAACTATAAGTACTGCCATTCTACAGGTGACAATCTAGACATCAGCTGAGAAAATGACAACAACTAGTCCTCATAATCTATCAACTCATCCAATGTAAAAATCCCCTTGTCAGTCCAGGTCTTCCACAAAAAAGTTTTGTTCCCAATTTTTAGATTTGGATTGGCCCATAATGTTTATTTAGAATGTGAAAATGGATCAAATTGATATTATTGTGCCATTATACACCATTGTTTTCTAATTGTAGAAACTGTGGGAGGAATGGGATCCACTCTAGCACAAGTAGACCCTAACGCAGGGGTGGGCAAATGGCGGCCCGTGGGCCACATGCGGCCCGCCACAGAGTTTTTTGCGGCCCGCCAAGAGATGAAGATTAACAAGATTAAATATAGATGCTCTTTGACAGACATTAACTTACACGCTGTGATGAGAATCTCAACAAGCAATCTCACTCCTGATTTCAAAAAAATTGTAGAAAAGTGTGATAGGGTACATTTGTCTCATTAAACTGATTCTAAAATTAAATTGTGCATGCAGCTATAGATGATATGAAATTAGCACAATAAATAAATTGAATAAAACTACCACTATTTTATTTAATTTATATTTATTGATTTTTATGATACAATTTATACCTTTTCTGAAATGCAAAGTTAAGTAATGAATGCAATCATTTTAAAAGGTGCGGCCCTCCGCTAACCTCTGCTCTTACAAAGTGGCCCCCTAGCCAAAACAATTGCCCACCCCTGCCCTAACGCATTCCACTTAGAGAGGGACACCAGACAAGAAGCCTCCAAAACAGCCCAACATGGACAGCAACTGCAAGCAGCGATCCCAATAATTAATACAAGTTAACAAGCAATGCTCCCTCTAAGCTGTGGAGTCTAGTGAGCAAAAATTCTACCTTGTGAGCTACTGGCATTAAAGTTGTAAGTGAAAAGTTGGCTGCTGTATAAATTAGTTTGTTCTGGAGCCATCCTTCCTGAGCTAAGACAAAAATGTGTGAGCTGGAGGCTAAAAAACTGTGAGCTAGTTCACACTAACTCAGCTTAGAGGGAACACTGTTAACAAGTATGGCTGATGATATAAACCAAGATCAGGGAAACCAAATCCTTCTTCATTGAATGGAACCTGCATCCTCTGTCAAGAAATCCAAGGCAGTAAGGAACCCTATATAAATAACTGAAACAAAGTATTAATTTTATGAATATATCAACATTGTGGAATAAGAGTTAATATGAATCCTCTCCTGATTTTAAGTGTTGGTTTATTTATTTTTATTGTTCCAATTTTGAACTGAATTTTATTAAGCATTTGTGTTCCTAGCCACGTTAGGGACCCATAGACCAAAAAGCAGTTAATCAAAAAATGAAAATCACTGTTGAGGGTTCAGTAACTTGCAACAAAGCAGGAGATGCCTTTTGTATATCCTGAAGATGAGACTTGGCTAGAGAGTCAGAAACCTGTAGACAAATAGGGCAATGTAAATTAAGTAACTGATACTTTTTATACGCGATGGAGAGGAGACTAAAGCTGCAAAGTGTCGTTTAATTTTATCCGAGAGAGGAAGCCTTAAAGTTCAGCGACGGTGTTTCATAAAATTTGCATCCACAACTGTTTGTAGTTTAAAGCAATTCCCTTTGGGGAACCACTGTTGCCAATCTGCAGGTGAGAATTGGTTTAAAGCAACCTATTAATAGTTCTCATAATTTTAGTTTCTATTTTGTTATTTTTCCTTGGGTGCCAGTATTTAAAACAAGTAGAAGAAAATCAATGCAAAAGCATTAGTAACATCACGTAAGCACATTAATAGCCATGCTTACTTAGAAATCCGTGTAAACAACTGTCCTTTATCTGTCATCAAATAAACATACATAGGATTCAGCAAGTTCCATTGAGCTCAGTTGAATAGACTTACAAGTAAATACAGGATTGGGCTGCAAATTACTCAAAATATCAATCAGCTAGAAACTAGAATTAAAATAATATAATAAAATAATAAAAGCTCACACAAATGTTAATCATATTTCTAATTCGCCTGTCTCTCCCCGGTCCGAAAGACACTCGGCTGGCCTGTACCAGGGCCAGGGCTTTCTCGGTGGCGGCCCCATACTGGTGGAATGAGCTCCCGGATGACATCAGGGCCCTGCGGGACTTATTACAGTCCTGCAGGGCCTGCAAGACGGAGCTCTTCCGCCAGGCCTTCAGCTAGGAGCCGCCACTGGGGGGAATTCATAGGATAACATCGCCCTGGTCCCTTCGACCGAACGTTGTACTGCCTTCTGTTCACCATGAGAACTCTGATGCCGCCAGCTATAATGCTGCCTTACATTCGTGTATGTGCTAATGTTGGTTTTATGCTAGTTTTAACTGTTTAACTTGTAAACCACTTTGATGGTATTTTATGGTTGTTAGCCGCCTTGACCCAGTTCACCGGCAAGGCGGGATAAAAATAAAATAAATAAATAAATAATTCAAAACTGGGCCCTAGAGTATGGATCAAAAAATCTACAAAATGGATCCAGGGGTAGACAGGTTGGATTTTTCTGTAAACCTGAAGGAAACCCCAAGATTGCAGAGCTATCTGAAATCTCTTTTTTTAAATATATATATATTATTAAATATATATATAATATTATATATAAGTATTAAAACTCCACAATACCAGTTAGCTGTAACAAAAGAATGCCTACTGAGCTCTCACAAGATTACCTTCTGAGATTTCAGTGACCATTTTGGAGGTTGCTAGGCACCCACAACAATATTGTCCAGCCTTCCAAGCCTTGGACTCTATAAAGCAAAGCTGTGGGGTAGGGGTGGACTGGGAAGCCAAAACAACCCTGGCAAAGATCACACATGTGTCACCACTAGGCCCAGCAGCAATGACAGTTTCTCACATAATTCTCATGGGCCTGGCAGCTACTGCTACATAAACTGACAGGGTCTGGTGGCAGCCAGCACACATCTTGTCCAAGCCCATCAGAAGCAGCCACTGTACAACTTTTGCTACTTGCCATAGTTTTCCTGTAATGAGGCTGCTGGGGGCGGGGGGGGGGTGGAGCTGAAGACTGGAAAGACGAAAGCAGGAAAAGAGAAGCCATGAGGTGTATTGGGGGCAAGAATGAAGAGGAAAATGAGATCCCCTTCTCAAGTCCTTGAGGGTTCCCCATTTGGTATATCTAATTCTGAAGTGGACCATAGATTGTGGATCAAAAAATCCACCTGATGGGGCCAAAGACAAGCAGGAGTATTGTTCTGCAGGTGTGACGGGAGTCCAGGTTTGTTGAAAAATATGAAATATAAAATAAATGGTTAGGTAAAAAAATGTATCATTCTTTAATAAACATGTGCCACTGAGATCTCATGAGACTTTGTTGTGAGATCTTAGTGGCCATTTTGTGGGTTGCTAGGACTGGCAATTATGGCCCCGTCCACACGAGCGAGATAAGCCAGACAGGAAGTGGCACAAATTTGTGCCGGCGCAATTTGCGCCGCTTTTGCAGGATCACACAGGTCCATGGACCTGTGAGGGCGAACCGCCGCTGCGTGATCACACACAGCCGCAGGCGAGTTGGGTTTTTTTTTCCCTGGCCATTTTCAGTGCGCTTATCTGCTTCTACAAGGGATCGATAACTTGCCTCTCCACCCTCGGGGTCATCTGATGATGCGCATACCGGGATGGGAGGGGGGGGAAACAAAAAGCCCGCTCCCCAACGCCACTTGTTTGCGCTGGCGCGATCACACCAGGAAAGGTCAGTTCTGGGCCATCGCAAACCATTTGAGACTGCCTTTTCACTGGTAGCTAAATAAGCCGATTCCCCACCGGCTCAAAGTGGTTTGCGACACTTTGACACCGGCTGCAGGACGCTTCCCAGATGTGCTTGTGTGATCACGCCACTTTGAGTTGGCGGGGAATCGTCCTTCTTGTGTCGCAAATGGGTGCGTATGATCGCGCCCAAAAATTCCCAAAGATTCCAAGCCTCAGTTAGTGTCAGCACAAGATAGAGTGGAAAGAAACCAACTTTTTAAAAAAAGGTGAAAGGCGGGAGGGAAAGTACAACTGGAGGGAAGAAACAAAAATGTTAAAAGGGGAAAGCTGAAGATGAACAGAATAAGGTGAGTGAGAGTGGCAAACGCTGCTGTGAGGAACAGAAAAGGGTGCATCATGCATGACAGGAAAGGAAAGAGGTTGCAGGCACTTCCAGGAGGAAACTGAGAGAAAAACAAGAGGGAGAGAAGGAATAGGGAAATGAGATCCTCCCGCACAAGTCTTTGATGGCCCCCACTTCTAAAAATATATTCCACAATTGAAGCTGCACTTGCAGGTTGTTTGATCAATATTTGCATTGTTTTCGCCATCAGAACTGGCTCCCAAAATGACTCAAAGAATCAAAATCTAATGCAATTGCACATTTCAATGCCAAATGTTCCTTGGAAAAGTAATTCTCAGCTTAGCTGGATCTGGGCATGATCATCAATAGTATTGAAAGCTAAAGGGAAGGGGTTTCCCACCGGAGCAGAAATCAATTACAGTGGAAGAATGTCTGACTGTTCTCCTTCCAGTGCTCCTATTGACATGGACATGTTTGCCTTGATAAAAGTTGAATAAATTAGGAAGTTCTGCATTCCCTAGTAAATCTTGCTAACTGGGCAGGTAGAATCTGAAGCCGATTATTGTCTCTTTATGTACAAAACAGTTCATAGGGGAGATTAGGATTCCTCAGGCTCCCTTTACAAGCTTAAAATATTGCAACAGACTGAATTGTATTTCCAGTTTCTTTGTAGGTTAAAAAAAAAAAAAGATTATATCCTGGCATCCTTCAGAAGCCACCAATCTGGCTCTGCTGATTATTGAGAAGGAAAGCAATATTGCCCCTGAAGACAAGGTTGCTGCCCTGACAGCTGTTCAAGAAACCTAACCAAGATTAACAGCAAATGCTAATTACCCTTGCAGCAGAACACTCTGCCCTTACATAAATTCTGCTTTCCATTTTCATCAAAAGACAGAACTGTCATCCCTTCCCAACACTGTTTCAACAGTATCTACAGAGAACATCTCTTTAGTACTTCTGACTCACCCTAAATTTCATGCAGTGACTTAGTGCAATCCTGTGCACGGTGACTCTAATCTTAAATCCATTTTTTCAGTGGACTTCGTTGTTGTTTTTGCTGTCGAGTCACAGCTGACTTATGGTAACCCTGTAGGGTTTTCAATTCAAGAAACATTCAGAGGTGGTTTGCCATTCATTGCCTGCCTCTGCGTCACGACCCTGGTGTCTTGGTGGTCTCTGTGACGTCCCCCTTTGGCTGTGGGTTCCCAGGTTAGAATACTCAGGCACTCATTCTCAGGTCCATTCAGCAGAAACAGGCTGGCTCAAAACATCAACTGTTTATTTGCAAGGGGATTACTCCCACAACCAACATCTACAGCTAACATACAAAACTGGAAACTGAAACAAGAGCTCCACCCAGTCGGACCAAACTAAATCACATAGGCCGATTCCGCACAAGGGCTTTGCTTCCCTTTCCTTCCGAGTTTAATTGGTCCAAATCAGTCTGCGCGTTTCTGCATTACAGGAATCTGACACGGGTTGATGCCAGTTCTTCATTTCTGCATCTGTCCTTGCCCCAAATCTTGAGCCCCCGCCCACCCAATTTTTTAAAAATGTAGGCTTCGTTATAACATCATGACGCGACAGAGTCATGATTGGCCAAGGGTTTTCATAATTCCCGGGAAAGTACACCATGCATCCGCCCTTCCCCCCCCCTTTTTTTAACGTAGGTGGAGTTTTGTTGTGATGAACCCTCTCACAGAGCGGCAAGGATCCTCCATGCATGCGCATGAAACAACTGTGGTTGTCATTTTGCACATGCATAGTGTTGTGACTTTTGCCATTAGGAAATGCCCCCCCCCCCCCCCAAAAAAGCTTGCACAAGGGTTGGAGGGGAATTGGAGGGTGGGAAAGGGATGGGAAATGGAGCAGGATCATGCAACACAACACATGCTACCTCAGCAAAAAATGTGTCCACACCACCACGCCACCCGCAATACATTGGCCCCGAAAAAACCACACAACGATGGATCAATGTCATGTCGTGTTGTTGTAATGCAACGTGGGGGGGGACAGCTCATGCTGTGCCTCAAAGCCATCAATACATATTTTTATTGTGCCGTGACTCAGGAACGACTTTTGTGCAAACATTGCTAGACAGAAATGTTGAGACATCAACAATAAAACTACATTTTTAAAAAGACATTTAAATGCCAGTCAGTGGTGGATCAATGTCGTGTCGTGTTGTTGTAATGCAACGAAGCGGGAAACAAAAAAAAACCCCACTTGCGCCAGGGCAGGAAAGGGGAGGGAAAGGGGAGAGAGGGCGTTAAAGGGATGGAGCAAGAAACCCTGATTTCGGAGTTACCCACCTGAATGCCCCGACTTCACTCCCGTGGCAAAAAAAACCTCCTCAAAATCCCGGAGACAGAAGATCAGGGGAAAACGCTTATTACATTTGGGCCAAATGCAGACCCAAAGCAACAAGTGGGGAAATGTTGCTTTGACCCGGATTTTATCGGGGAGTAAAGCTGGGGCAACAGCTAGTGCAGAATCAGCCCTAGATATTGGGGGGGGGGGGGAGCTGACTGTTCCATTACATATGTAAATATATACAATAAATATACCCCATCCCCCTCTTTACTTTGGTGCTGTTGGTACAACCCAAATACTACAAAAATGTGGAGTCAGAGGTTGCTAGCACTTGACTCACCTTTGGGGTTTGCCTTTACCACTAACCCATCACATAGTCCTTAAATCTAGCAGGCAACCTGACCACCTGGCTGCTCTTTGTTCATACACCTTCAGCTGGAGGGGGGGTCATCAGGTGCTTGGGAGCACATCTGGAGTGCTATGATCCTCTTCTCCAGGCAGGTCTAGAATGTCAGCTGGGATCTGTTCTGAGATAGCATGATCGGGCACAGCAGCAGATACACATTTCCATTCAGTGTTTCAACAGTATAGGAACATGGTTCAGTCCTCTTTCATGTAACCGATGCTGGTACCGATCCCATACATGTCTGCATCCACACTGTTATGTATTGACCATGCGGTCGCCATGTGCTCTCTTCATTGCGACCGCATGGCCAGAGCACATGGCCAGAGCATGGCCAGAGCACATGGCCAAGAAACTACCTGAGCTTCAGCCAGGTAGAACAAAGGCCAGGTGGATTCAAACCGGCCACCAATCCTGTACCTAGGTTTCTCCCAGGGAACCTATGAAATGTAAATAGACTTCTAATAGCCTATCAGGCCAGTTGGGTGAGGTCAGGGGATTGTCCCTGACCAGCATAAAAGGAGGGCTTGGAGCCCTGGGTTGTATGCTTCATCCGGACCAGCAATAAAGATCTAGCTGTTTCACTATTCCATGGACTCCCGACTCCAATACTTATCAGTGGCGACGAAGGTGGGATCCCGATGAGCGACTCTCCAGCAGACCACAGCAGCACAGCGAGCTCCGTCCCGCCGGCCGCAGGCATCTCCGAGCTCCAGCGCTCCAACGCCTCGCCGCAAGCCGCTCTGAGCCCAATCCTCCGGCACTAGCCAGCACCAAGCCTCAGCGCTCCCCGGCACCGCCGCAAGACACGAGGACATCGCTCAAACAGCCGCCGCCGCTCCTGCTCTGGTAAATATGGCAAACGCTCCGGGACCAATTACCCCTTTCAATACGTCTCGCCCCGAGACGTGGGAGTCCTGGCTCAAGACGCTGGGTTGTGCCTTTAAGGTCCGCGGAATCACAGATGCGGACCTGAAGAGTGCCTGGCTCTTGAGTTCCGGAGGGGTGGAGGTCATGCGGGTGGCCCAGAACCTACTAGCCCCGCAAGACCCCACCGAGGTGTCTTACGACGTGCTCACCAAGACCCTCGGCGATTACTTCGCCCCGAAGCCATCAAAACTGGCCAGGCGCTGGGAGTTCATACAGCGCCAGCAGCAGCCGGGGGAGTCAGCCGCCACTTTCCTGGCTGAACTCCGTCGACTAGCCGTGGGCTGCGAATTCCGCCACATGGATGACCATGTGGAGACCGCCTTCATGGGAGGGGTCCGGGAAGCCAAGCTCCGCTGGCGCCTCATTGCAATGCCGGAGCCAACCTTGGAGAAGATGCTCGAAACTGCGGCAGCCTTCGAGACAACGCAAAAGGACAAGGCAGCCACCAAAGTCCACCAGGCGGCTCCTCCCGAACCCGACTCAAGCGAAGAAGAGGACGTCCACCGGATGCAACCACGCTCGAAGAAGGGTGAGCCCGGCGTCCCCAGGCCCAAGGGCCGGCGCCCAGCATCTGTCTCTGTTCCCTCTCCTGCTTCCCTCAACAGGCAGGCCCCAACGTGCGCCAGCTGTGGGGACCCCCACGACAGACGGACATGCCGCTTCCGTGATTCCATCTGCCGCGCCTGCGGGAAAGCAGGACATCTCGCCCGGGCCTGCCGCCTGAGGAACAGCCACCGTGCCCCAGCAGCGAACTTCGAAGAAGTGGGTAGTGTCGTTCCCACGGCCACGGTAATGAACTTGCCTCAGCCCATCCCGGGCGCAATTTCCGTGTCTCTCCGAATAGAGGGAGTTCCTTGCTCCATGGAACTGGACTCAGGGTCAGCATATTCAATTGTGTCCGCAGCTACGTTCCGCCGCCTCTGCCCGAAGGGGGCACGCTGGCTGCGGCTGCCGGCTGGGTTGGTCCTCCGGGACTTCCAGAAAAACCCAGTGGCTATTAAGGGGCTAGCCAGGGTCCGGGTCCAGTACCATGCCTTTAATGGCCTGCTGGACCTTCTCGTGGTGGAGCGCAATCTAACCAGTCTCCTAGGTCGCGCCTGGTTCAAGCCGCTCGGAGTGCAGTGGACCGGAATACACCGCATGGGCTCTACTGACTTCTCATCCATCTGCGAGGAATTTCCCGCCGTTTTCGATGGCTCATTGGGCTGCTACAAAGGACCCCCGGTTTCCTTCGACCTGGACCCGGCAGTCCGGCCCATCCGCGTGGCCATCCGCCGGCCACCACTCGCCTTCCAGCCCAAAGTGGAGGCAGAGTTGGAAAAGCTCGTGGCACAAGGGGTGCTCGAGCCGGTCTCCCACGCCAAGTGGGAGACTCCCATTGTGACCCCCCTCAAAGCTAACGGGGAAGTCCGCATCTGCGCGGATTACAAATGTACAATTAATAAGGCATTACAGGACCACGCGTACCCAGTACCGGTGGTCAGCCATGTTCTGGCCTCCCTCGCGGGTGCCAAAATATTTGGAAAATTAGACTTGGCCCAAGCCTATCAGCAGCTTCCCGTAGACGAAGCAACGGCCGAGGCACAAACGATTGTGACTCACAAGGGAGCGTTCAAGGTAAAACGCCTCCAATTTGGGGTCAGCGTAGCACCCGGAATCTTTCAAAATCTAATGGATTCTCTCCTAAAAGATGTTCCAGGAGTGAAGCCGTTCTTCGACGACGTCCTCATCGCCGCCCCGGACGCCGACACGTTCGCAGCTCGCCTCCGGATGGTGCTGCAAAGGTTCCAGGACGCGGGTCTCAAGGTTCGAAAAGACAAGTGCACCCTGGGAGTCTCCTCAGTGACCTTCTTGGGGTTCCAAGTCACCGCAGACGGCATTCACCCTACAAAGGAGAAGGTAGTGGCAATTACAGGTGCACCCCGCCCGTCCTCAAAGGCGGAACTCCAGGCGTTCTTGGGACTTGTGAACTTCTACCACGCCTTCCTTCCGCACAAGGCGGCAGTCGCTGAACCCCTGCATCGTCTCCTGGACAAGGGAGCGGCTTGGGCCTGGGGTCCCAAGCATGATGCAGCCTTCCGGGCCGTCAAAGACTTATTAATTTCAAATGCGGTCTTAGCGCATTTCGATGAGAGGCTCCCTGTCATCCTGGCCTGCGACGCATCCCCCTACGGCGTTGGGGCGGTCTTGGGACACCGGCTACCCAACGGAAAGGAGATACCGGTTGCCTACTACTCCAGGACCCTGTCGTCGGCAGAACGGAACTACGCCCAGATCGACAAGGAGGCCCTAGCAATCGTAGCTGGCGTCAGGAAATTTCACGACTATCTCTATGGACGGTCGTTCACCGTGGCCACAGATCACAAGCCGCTGCTGGGTCTCCTTGCCCCCCACAGGCAGACCCCTCACATGCTGTCCCCGCGGGTCCTGCGGTGGTCAATTTTTTTGTCAGGCTACTCCTACGAATTGGTACATCGCCCGGGGAAGGCGATGGGTCATGCAGACGCCCTCAGCCGTCTTCCCCTCCCGTCCTGCGACCCTGATCCGGCTCCCACTTTCCACGTCGCGCTCCTAGAGGATCTACCGGAGCGCCCCGTACAGGTATCAGATGTGGCCCGTCGCACGCGGCGGGACCGCATCCTTTCCCGTGTCTCGGACTGGGTGGGAAGGGGGTGGCCGGAAAAACCGGGACCAGATTTTGCCGCTTTCACGGCACGCAGGCACGAACTATCGGCCCACAAGGGATGCCTGCTATGGGGATCTCGAGTGGTGATCCCCGGGCCCCTGCGGCCCCGAGTGCTAGAGGCCCTCCACGAGGCTCACCCGGGAATTGTGCGCATGAAAGCTCTGGCCCGGAGTTACGTATGGTGGCCAGGCCTGGACAAAGACATTGAGGGGCGGGTCCAGAAGTGTACCAAATGCCAGGAGTCACGGCCAGATCCACCACACGCTCCTGTCCGATCCTGGGAATCTACTAACAAGCCCTGGTCCCGCCTGCACCTAGACTTCGCGGGACCGGTCCAGGGCCGGTTGTTTCTTATCGTTGTTGACAGCTACAGCAAGTGGCTTGAGGTAGTGCCGGTAGCTTCGACCTCCACCAACGCTGCCTTAAGAAGTCTCTGGCCGATCTTCGCGACACACGGAATGCCAGAAACTCTCGTGACCGACAACGGGACCGCCTTCACCTCCGGCGAGTTTCAACGGTTTGTGGAAGCCTGCGGTCTGCGCCACATCCGCTCCGCTCCGTTCCACCCCGCAACCAATGGCCAGGCCGAGCGCATGGTGAGGACAACGAAGGACGCGTTAAAGAAGATGGAGCATGGCGACTGGGAAGAGCAGCTGTACAAGTTCCTGTCTGCCAACGGAACACACCCCACTCAGGGACCGGGCGCCGGCCAGCCGAACTTCTGATGGGAAGACGACTGGGAACCGTCTTGGACCGCCTACATCCCGACCGAGCAATCGAGGGGAACCCGACAGTGGAGGACCGGCCAGCTGCCCGAGGATTTGCTCCCGAAGACCCCGTATACGCAAAGAACTTCGCGCGGGGTCCGACATGGCTCCCCGCGAGGATCGTCCGAGTCACAGGGCCTTATTCCTATGAGGTCCTTACGGAAGATGGCGTAGTCTGGAAACGGCACATTGACCAGATTCGACGCCGTACCCAGAACCACGATGATACCCAGGCCCCCGAACTCCCTGCACCAACAGACCGTGACATCGACACGACTCCAGAAGCAGCGCCAGACCCTGATCCGGAGACTGCGGAGATGCCGCTCCTGCCCGCGGACGAAGCAGTCGCACCATCCACACCTGAACAACCCCCGAGCAGACAGGCCCCGCCAGCAGAACAACTACCCACACCGCAACCTGCCGACACTAGCAACACGCCCCGCCTTACAACCCCCCGGCGCTCTGGACGTGAGCGCAGACGCCCGGACTATCTCAAAGACTATGTGTGCAGAGGGGTTCTGGACTATGGGGGGAGGGGTGTTATGTATTGACCATGCGGTCGCCATGTGCTCTCTTCATTGCGACCGCATGGCCAGAGCACATGGCCAGAGCATGGCCAGAGCACATGGCCAAGAAACTACCTGAGCTTCAGCCAGGTAGAACAAAGGCCAGGTGGATTCAAACCGGCCACCAATCCTGTACCTAGGTTTCTCCCAGGGAACCTATGAAATGTAAATAGACTTCTAATAGCCTATCAGGCCAGTTGGGTGAGGTCAGGGGATTGTCCCTGACCAGCATAAAAGGAGGGCTTGGAGCCCTGGGTTGTATGCTTCATCCGGACCAGCAATAAAGATCTAGCTGTTTCACTATTCCATGGACTCCCGACTCCAATACTTATCACACACACTCTCCTCCTCTTGCAGGGGCGGAAGGGACACGGCCCATTTGTCATAGCAGGCCTTTGTCGACACTGGAAGGCCTTCAGCGTCTGTGGAACTGAGGATGGCAGTCTGGGTATTAAAGCTGCTAATGTAGCTGGTAGAATACTGTGTAACAGCCTTCCCATAAGGAGCTGTGCAGGGGCATACTCTAGACCTAAAACAGGCATGTTCCTCAAGTTGAGTAAGGCCAAATGAAGATCTGAACCATCTAGTAAAGCTTTTTTAAACATGTGTTTGATGGTTTGAACCATGCATTCAGCCTGCACATTGGATTGGGGTTAGCCAGAACTGGAGTGAGTGACAGAGATACCCCATTCAGATGCAGATTGTTTCATCACTGAACCCTCAAATGGAACATGGTCACAAATGAACTCTTTAGGGATACCATGGTGAGTGAACGGGGCTTTCATCTGGGCCACAACCATGTAGGTCATCTTGTCAGGTAGCAGCAGAACCTCAGGATATTTGGAATAATAGTCAACAACTATAAGGTAGGACTGGCCATTGAGGTGAAAAACATCAGTTGCCAACTTGAACTAGAGCAATTCTGGGATCTCATGGGAGACCATTGGCTCCCTGCAGTTGCTAGACTGAAATTCCTGACATGGTTTACAGTGTTCAACCCATTGTTCTATGTGAGCATTCATGCTAGGCTAATACATGATTTTATGAGCCTGCGCTTTTGACCTCTGCATACCTTGATGGGGAGAGTGAAGCAAGGCCAGCATGTGAAACAATACGCCTTGGGGAATCAATATTTAAGGCCAATCATGAGTAAGTCATTTTCAATCCTTATTTGATCCCTAAGTGGCCATTAAGGTCTAAGATCCAGTTTAACTTGCTTTTCACCAGTGTGGCCATCCTTAAAGAGGCAGGGCTCTGAAAGCATGTGATAGGCTTGGCAAAATTGCTTCCAGAGGTTTGTGGTCTGACTGGACTATCACTTGGGCACCAAACGCGTACTGGTGGAATTTAGTCATGGCAAAAAGAATCACTAGAAGTCCCTTTTCAGATTGTGCATGGTTTTGCTCAGCCTGTGTCAGCGCTCTTGAAGCGTAAGCAGTGGGTTGCTTCTCACTCCTAAACCATCTTTAGATACAACTACTTGTACCTACAATTGTTCTCCTGGATCAAAGTACTGGAGTACTGGAGCAGTCATGATGGCTTGTTTGAGACTGTTTAAGTCTTCCTGCTGTTTAGGCCCCCATTGCCACAGTGCATCATTTCTCAACTGGGCTTATAGAGGTGCAGTCAGACTTGATTCATTTGGTATATATTGGGCCAGGTATTGTAAAGTACCTAAGAGTCTCTGAAGGCTTTTGTTTTCCACAGGTGGGGACATTTTGTTGATAGCTTCTACTTTGTTGTCATCTGATCAGATGCCATCTTTGAAAAACACGTGGCCCATATACTTGACCTTTTCTACCAGGAACTGTATCTTATATTTGTTGAACTATACACTCTTTTGATGCACTCTCTGAAGAACGTGCTTTAAAATGGTGTCATGTTCCTCTGTCTGCTGCGGTAGTGATCATGTCATCTCCAGTAATATGGGCATCTGGGATGTCACCAAAGCATTCATAATTTTCCTGCTGAAATACTTCACTTGCTGACCATATACCAAAAGGGAGTCAGCGAAAGTGGTATCTTCCCCCTGGGGTGTTAAAGGTACACAGTTCTGCTGATTCTTTGTCCAGTTTCACCTGCCAATAGCCATCCTTTTAATCTAGGATGGTAAACAGCTTCTTCCCAGCCAAGTTTTTCCTTACATCTTCAACAGTGTGAATAGAGAAATGTTGCCTGAACATGTGGATCAAGACAAATCCGTAGTGAACCATTTTTCTTTCGTGCGATCACTAGGCTACTGACCCAATGAGTGGGCTTTGTAATTTTTGCATGACACCGTGTGCTTCCAATTGGTGAACTGTGTCCTTCAATATGTTCAAAATGGAGTAGGGGATCTTTCTACACCAATGGACAACAGGAGGGATTTTGAGTCCAGAAAGATGTGGTGAGTGCCAGGAAATTGACCCAAGCCTTAAAAAAAATCTGAGCAGTGCCTAAGGAGGTCATCTCTTGATCCAGGTATTATATGGGGTAACAAGTGGACTCACATGAGGAGATCCAAACTGATGCAGGCATTTCTTCTAAGCAATGGAGGATCTTCATTATCAATCACAGGAAGGGTCAGCTTGGCTTTGCGGGGTCCTGCTCTGCAATGAGCCACAATTGCCCCTGATGGTTTTATGTGGACACCTCCAAAAGCAATGAGCATGACTGGTGTTTGCCTAATGTGCATTTTTCCCATCAAAGCTTTAGCCACTATAGCAGGGATGGTGTTTGCTTCAGCTCCTCTGTCCACTTTAAAAGAGACTGGGAGACCTGCTATTATTACTGTGCTGTGCCATGCCTTAGAGCAGTCAAGAGTAGACAGCAAGCCCATGAATATCATTTTCATATCCTTTTCTAGCTCTGCATGTTCTTCTTTCATTCTGCACATTTTAGCAAAATGATTTTTCAGCCAAGTAGTGGTAGTGGTAGTAGTAGTAGTGGTGGATTTCAAATTTTTATACCCTGCCCTTCACTCGGAAGAAAGTGGCTTACAATCTCCTTCCCTTCCTCTCCCCACAACAGACACCCTGTGAGAGAACTGCCCTTGAGAGAACAGCTGTGAGAGAACTGTGACTGACCCAAGGTCACCCAACTGGCTGCATGTGGAGGAGTGGGGAATCAAACCCAGTTCTCCCAGATTAGAGTCTGCGCTCTTAACCACTACACCAAACTGGCTCTCCGTGCCATGTCATACCATGTCATCTGTGAAAGTTTAAGACAGTCTCCCATCCAGGCCAATAGCCAGGAATTTGTGGGAAGGGAAAAGGGTGCCTTGGGTGTCAGTCATAAATCAACGTGAGAAACTGAACACAATCTGAAAGTTTGGATGCTACCTAATTTATCAAAGTTTTGACCGCAAATGCCAAAAACTTGCCATTGCTCCAAGACCTTTTGCACTTATTTGTCAAAATTCTGGAAGGTGAAAACAATGTTTAATTACACTGAGCATTTGTGGTTTGCGATTTTTTCCCTTTTATCTGCATGAGGCAATGATTCTCAACCCTGATTTTGTGACACCCAGGTGTACCACCAATTATCTCAAAGGATGTCACAAACTTCTTCAAAAACTGATGAGAGAAAATTAATTCATTTTAATTTTAAATATAAATATATTTCATGCAGCATTTTTTTCCTGGTAGTTTTTTTAGTGTTGCCCCTTAAAGTTAAGGACATTCCTCCTGGTTTCTCTTCCTGGACAAGTTATATAGCTGGAATTTTATATTTTCTTCTTTTTCATGAGAACATGAACTGGCAACAACATAGAATCAAGAATGAACTTCTGGTATTATGCAGCTCATGTGTGTCTTTCCACAGAAGATTTTCTTGAAAACATCAATATCACTTTTATATTCAAATATTTGTGTTTTATGGTTACATGGAAATTAAATCCATCTCTCTCTCTTCCCACTCCTTACATTTTTACTGCTTACTTTTAGCATACACTGGAGTAATTTTTAGAGCAGTCTATTGTTGCTAAGGTACACTGTTGATTCCTAGAATTGAAAAAGGGGGAGCTTGCAACAGAAATAATACACTTCACATATATAAAAACACTGCTTGTTTCTTTCACATACAAAGCAATGGAAGACAAAAATGCCCTTGGGTTCACTGAAGTCAGAATTTATAAACTCTTTGTTTAATTTATATATATTTATTTCTGTTTTTAAAAAATATTTCACTAGAAGCTCTGGACAGGTCATCATAAATTTACAGCACAGAGATAACCAGATGAATATTAATAAAACCAATTAAAAGTGCAGCAATGCTTCCAAAAATGCTAACTGACTCACTAGGGTCATCTGTGAAGCAAGAGTGTTGGCAAGACATTTATGGAGTGATGTGTTCAAACATTAGCAAAACCTTATGCAGAAACCAAAAGAGGTATCTAACAAAGTATGGATGTTCTCTCCTTTACAACCTGGAAACTTTAAAAAAAAATCTTCCCCTTATGGGAGAAAATGTAGTCAAACTTTGCCACTCTTTGTAGGCTAGATCAGGACTTCAGGCCATAATTGCCTGCCTGACTGGAGACATCGCTATGAAATATAAGGGAAAAGTTGGTTTCTTAGTTTCACTGGACACACATTTCAAAGGTTAAAGCTCTTTTAAGGATGGGTTTATACAGGAGAAGATAGAAATCTAATAATCCAAGAGCATCTTCTCTACCCATATGTACCATTATATACCAAGTGTATGTTACTTTGAAGAGTGAGTGTGTGTGTGTGTGTGTGTGTATATATATATATAATTTTACCATTTAAAGGGATACAGAAGGAAAAGTAAGAAGCATAAAACATTATTTGTTAAACACATTTTAAGGACATAGCATAATATAAGAATATAAAACATGAAGAAGTATAATAAGTCAAAATCTGGTAAGATAATCAATACTTCAACATAATATATTTCCTATCTATAGGGCTAAGTAGGAAAGCATATAAGCAAGAAACATAAAAAAGAAAAAAGTTTTTAAAAGCCCATTTTTCTTTATACAAGGTTTATACTATCATATAATAACTAGTAAATATGTAACTATAAAAGATTGAGTATAACTACAAGAATATGATTATACAATTTGAGTATTAATCAATTTAAATTTCTTTGTAACTCCTCTGACAGCTTTATCAAATCTATGTAGTTTGTAATAATTATAAAAGGCTCTCCACTGATTCTCAAATTCAATGATTGACTTTTTATTTATATAGTTCATCATTTTTGCCATAGCAGCATATTCTTCCATTCTTTCTCTCCAGTTCTCAAGATCTGGGCATATTTCAGACTTCCACTTAGTTGCAAATACTAGTCATGCTGCAGTTAACAGTTCATGCTTTAATCTTTTTATATTAGTAAAATTCCTAATAGCATAGTCTGAGGTTTCATGGGAAATTTTAAGTTCAAAATTTCTGCATTTCAGTATGTATTTCTATCCAGAATTTGTTGGTTTTTTTGCAGGACCACCACATATGGTAAAAGGTACCATCCGTCTCTTTATATTTCCAGCATTTTCCATTATAATTTTTATCCATCTTCTCAATATCTTTCAGAGTAATATACCCAGGGCCAGCTCGTTCATATACCCAGGTTAGGCAGTTGCCTAGAGCACAACTTACTAAGGAATGCCAGCCTGCTGATGAGTCCCTCTGGCCCCCACCACAACAAAACCCTGCTCCGTTTGCTCTCTGTCTCTCCTGCCCACTGCCTGCCTTCCCTCCACCGGCCGAGGCAAAACATGCTGGTCCCGGCCCTGCCTACCTGCCTTGCTCTCGATTCCTTCCTTCGGCACACCAAAAAGGGAAAGGGGGGTGGCAGTGGAGGGGAGAACATCTGAGCAGTTTATACCATGCATATTCCCAGAGGAGGAGGTGCACTAGTTTATTGTAGCAAAATAAAACAAATCCAGTTGCACCTTCAAGACTAACATTGATTCCAGTCAGAGCTCACTTCTTCAGATGTTACAGAAATTATTTTCCACATTTTTATAAGGAAAATTACAGAAGGGGAGGGGGGAATTGAGGAGTTAGGGACAGAGTGAGGTTTGACGTGAATCCCATCATAAATCTTTCAATGCATCAATGATTTGTGCTCATGGTAGCCAATTCACATGGCTTGTTCCAGGGAGGAGAATTCATGAAAGTTTCTAAAGTAATTGCATGCATTGGCTCATTTGGTTATCGGAGCACATCTCATAAACTAACTTACACCTGGTTTTTGGTAGCGCAATCCTGAGTTTCTGTTAAGAATAGTTCAAATGTGACATAGTTTTTATGTGAGTAGCAATAATATCTCAAGTAGGCACAAGTGTTTTTTTCTCGTGGTAAACCCACTCATCAGGAAATGGCATATAAGAAAAAATGCACTATGAGAAGCCCAAAACTTTCTGATTATGTGAGTTCCCTTCCTGTCCTTTGCATTAAATTAGCACATGCCCAAACTCTGAGTGGACAGGAAGGATCATAATTTATTCACATTGCTTCCAGTGTTTAAAAAAAGCCTGCAATAGAGTTTAGTGAAAGTTGAGCAAAGATGCTGGACAAATTATTTTAGAATTACCTGATATGTGAGGCTTTCAAACTGTAGATAAAAGGGCTGAGAGAAGATCCAAACCTTGTTGAAGGCAATAGATGTCAATGCTGCAATCTATAGGTACCCTTGCTTAGAAGTGAACCACTTTGGGTGGCGGAGGGGAGACGGGATGCATGTTGGTGGACTGGGGGTGGTGGTGGTGAGGATGATGTTAGATCTCTGGAGGAGCGGCTGATAATTTTTCTAAATTAAAGACGTGCTGGTATCAAGTGCCTAAGAAATTCAAAGAGGACATCCAATTTTAGCTATATTTGCTGCTATTCACAGGTCTTACCAATTGCCTTAATCCAGTCTTAGCTGTAGTTGGCCCTTCCTGGTAACATCCTCCTCACCTGCTACCTATATGCAATGGCTGGTGACTCCATTTCCATGTATCTGAAGAAGTGTGCGTGCACATGAAAGCTTACACCCAGAATAAAACTTTGTTGGACTTAAAGGTGCCGCTGGACTCAAACTTTGTTCTAATGCTAAAAACACTTTACTGGGAATGAGCCCCATAGGGTTGCCAACTCCTGGTTGGGAAATCCCTGGAGATTTGATGGGTGGGTCCTGGGAAGGGAAGGGGTTGGGGAGGGACCTCAGGAGGGTATAATGCCACAGAGTCTACCCTCCAAAGCAGCCATAAGGCTACCAATTAAAAAAAAGAAATTACCCATTTCAAGTTTTCAAACATAAAATGTATTTATGTTTGAAAATTGGTGGGTGCACCGGCAGCTGTGGGGGGGGGGGGGGGGGGGCAGAAGGTAGCCTCGCCTAGTGTGCAAAAAAACCTGGCACCAGCCCTGAATATACCAATGGTAGAACATCTTGTACCAATTTTCTCTAAGTGCTTGACTCGCTGTAAAGTTTATACCTTTCATCCATTAGCTTTCCCACGGCTTCTTTGAAGAGAATTTTCAAGGGACTGAACTTACTAAGGAATTCATCAGGTCAGCCCCTGGTGCCTAAGGCTTGGTAAGCATTTCAAATTTAAATATTTCGTTCAAGCTACTTTCTGAATTCCAGAATAGGTAGGTAGAGGGGGGTGGTCTTTGGAGCATGCTGCTTTTAGAGCTATCCAAAGCTATTCAGCCTGGCATTGTGCAGCCCATAGTATGTGTGTTACTTAAAACTCATCTCTTCCATGAAGCCTTTGCCCCTTAGTCCTTCGCTCCTACCAAAATGAAACCCAAATGTTCCTCCTCTGTCATCTCTCCCTCTGGTTGAAGTTTAGACTGGCTTTCTGTTAACGTTACTCTGTAAGCTACTGTCTATGTTGATGGCACAATGTAAATAATAAATGATGAAACATGTGAGGTTGATCTCTGCTTAATTACTTTTGCCTTTGCCAGGTGAAATAATAAGGTGCCTCTTTACAGTGTAGTGGGCCTGCATGAACCACAATGAGAGCCTAAACCATAATTATGATAACTGTTTAGTCATTGTACCAAGAGAGGAAACACAAAACAAGCCCTTTCTGAAATTTGGCTTTGGCTGAAGTGGAGTATTCAAACTACATATATGGGAGCATCTATATAGTAACTACAGATTACCTTGGCAAACATATAAGAACATAAGAAGAGCCCTGCTGGATCAGACCAATGGTCCATCTAGTCCATCATCCTGTCTCACACAGTGGCCAACCAGTTCCTCTTGAGGGCCAACAACAGGGCATGGAGGCTAAGGTCTGATGTTGCCTCCTGGCTCTGGGATTCAGAGGCTTTGTGTCTCTGAATGTGGAGGTTCCCCTCAGTCACCATGGTAGTAGCCACTGATAGACCTAACCTCCATGAATCTATCTAATCCCCTTCTAAAGCTGTTTATCCCTCTCTGGCCATCACTACATCCTCTGCCAGTGAATTCCACATTTTAATCACTCTCTGTAAAGAAGTGTTTCCTATTGTCCCAAGTCCACATCTGCCATGGCAACATGCATGCAGAGGAGGGGGGAGGGGACCTTGCAGATCAATGATTCTTAGGTCTACTTAACTGCTCCTCTGCAAATTTTGCAAATTTTCTCCTGTCATGAAGGCTTATTTCTTATTCATGGGGAGGGAGGGGAATTAAAAATGGTTGGAACGGAGTGTGTTTGTAAGGGAAAACCTGTGTGTGGAGAAGAATAGGGCACCCCTTCTACCACCTGATTTGTCTCTACAGACCCCTTTCCTTGCAACTACCATATAAGGAATACACTTTACTGAGAACTGTGTGTTTTCTTCATCCAATCCAGCCCTTAGAAAGCCATTCTGAGATAACTGGCTTGAGGATTACAGTCTTAGTTAACTTTCACTGTCAGAGTATTTGAGCTAAAGCTGACATTCATACACCTCCAAAGTAGCATTTTATTGGGTAGCTCAGTAGGGCAGTGAAATAAGCTACAGAATGGGTTTCAGAATAAGAAGGTACCAGAAAAGGAAGCTGATAAACTGGCGGACAAGAGGATTCCTGTATCTTACTAGCTGTGTCATGGCAGGTACTGTGTAGAGATGAGAAACAAGAATAAGACTCAAACTAATATGTACTATTAATAAAATGATTCCTGCCATTTAACAATAAATGAAGATAACTATAATTTCATATGGTATTCATAATACAGAATTATACTCAATATAAATTCCAGGAAAGCCCATCCACACTGGAAGTAAATTCCATTCAGCAAAGGTTCTACATATCCATTATAATTTTGTTTCTTTCCTTTTTCAATCACTTCTCTTTCTCTGTTTTAATGTTTATCAAACCATCCATGCACAGAGAAGAAGAAGAAGAGATTGGATTTATACCCCGCCCTCCACTCCCCAAGGGAGTCTCAGAGCGGCTTACAAACTCCTTCCCCTCCCCACAACAGACACCCTGTGAGGTAGGTGGGGCTGAGAGAGCTCTGAGACAATTGTCCTTGAAAGAACAGCTGGTACAGAGCTATGGCTTGCCCAAGGTCATCCAGCCAGGTGCAAGTGGAGGAGTGGGGAATCAAACCCGGTTCTCCCAGATTAGCGTCCGTGCACTTAACCACTACACTAAACTGGCTCTACATACAGGCATACAGAGGCATACAGAGTTTTCCCATGTTCCTTTCCATTCTTACAGTCCTTTTCAATCCCCAGGAAAAATTGTTTCTGGCATTGTAGGAAACATACAGAGGAATTACCATGCAGTTTGGTGGGCTGGAATAAGGAGAGACAAAGGGATGAAATGACCCCTTTCTACAGCAGAAATGAGTCTGTAGAAGAGGAATTGCTTCAGCTGAAAAGAGAAAAGCAGTATTTATAAGCACACACATCCCAAGGAACAAAGAAGTAATAACTAAGGATTGATTCTGGTCACCAATGGCTATAGAAAATGGCCAATTAAGCTGAGAAACAGAAGAAGCCATAGGGCAAAATTTAAAGGGACGGTAGCTCTGACTGAAGGGTAACACTGCTTTGCCAATCCTGAGTGAACAAGTTAGTGGCACAATTACCTTTTAAGTAATAATAAATTGCCACCAATTAAGTGTTCAAAAGGCAGGGAAGGAAATGAGGAGAACACCGGAGTGCAGTACATAGGCAAAAACCTTTTCTGGATTCTCCATAAAATAAACGGAATGAATAAGTAATTTCAATATCCCCACTAAATGGTTACTGCAGAAGTAGTCTTAAATAAGAATCCAGTATTATACTTTATTGACCACTGCTGGATTTTTTTTCAGTTGCTGGCCACAATTATAAAACCTAGCTTAGTCAAAGTTAACAAACTGCTCACATCGACTCAATGAAACTCATTTCAGAATATAGTAAAATAGAAACCTCTTGTGCTGAAGTTGAACAGATTGCTTTACTTGCATGATCAGAGCCTTTCTTCCTTCTTCTGGTTAAGTGTGAGCCATGGCTTTCTTCACTGAGACAGGAGGCCCTCAGTGTATAGTGTAATGATTGTGACAGACAAGATGGGTTCAAATTCTGCCATAGCCAATGGGTTGGATTTTTCCACTGCTGAAGAAGAGAGGAAGGGGTCCCTTTTGACCACCAAAAAGGCTATGTGGGATCATTGGACAAAAGCCATGTGGGATGTGAACTGTGGTAATAAAGGAAATTGAGTAATATTGAGTGAAAAAAGCTGGCTGAAACCAACATACCATCTCTCTGGCTGACATTGAACAAGCCACTATCTCTTGATTTCTGTTGTGCGTCTATGAAATGAGACTATTATTGACTAATATAATGTTGTGGATGAATGAGATCACTGTTATAAAGTGCTTTATGCACCTGGCAGTGTTACAGAAGTATTATAATAATATGAATATGCAGTACTTAACATTTATGACCAATGTTCCCTCTAAGCGGTGAAGTCTTGTGAGCAAAAATGCTACTTTGTGAGCTAGTCTGGCATTAAAGTTGTGAGTGATTTGGCTACTGCATAAATTAGCTTGCTCTGGAGCCATCCTTTCTGAGCTGAGACAAAAATGTGTGAGCCAGGGGCTAAAAATCTGTGAGCTAGCTCACAATAACTCAGGTTAGAAGGAACACTGCTTATGACCCACTGCATCTGGCTTGCCCTTAGTTCTGTTTATGGTATGTCATCTGAATGGCATGAGCTGATATGAAATTAGCATTGGGTAAACATGATCCTGTTTCAGGACAGAGATGACCTGTGCAGACCGATGCTGTGAACATTTACTTGGAAGAAGATCCCTCTGTGTTCAGCGGAGCCTTCTCCGGGGCAAGTCTGCAGGAAATTACTGCCTTTCTTTAGGTCCCTTCACCCCTACAGTGTAATGCCTTCCAGGACTGTGCATGCCAGTGGAGGAATCAGCCAACCCCAAACTGAGTTACTTCAGATGTAATTTCCTGAGACACCATCTGAATACCTCCTCTTTTTATCCCTCGCTTCCTTTTTCATGCAGACTCCGACATGGCTGCATTTTGCTCCTCTGTTCCATTTTTGGCAGTGCAGAAGAAACCAAGCATCATTTTTTAATTCATCAAGAAGGCATGGGGAGCAGTGAGTAACTTCAAGATCATTCTGCACCTTTGATCTTAATTTCCAAATCCTGTAATTTCTTTAAAGTACACATAGTTTTCTCCCTCTCACCACCAAACACATCGACTCATTTGAGTGTCAAACAGGATTTTAATGAGTCCCGCAAGAGAGTAGGAAAAGCAGCTGTTCAAGTTAGTTTCTATAAATAATTCTATGTGATCGTCCCTAAACTTTTAAGAGCTACTGCTAGAACACACTTGTTTCCCCTCCTATCCATTGGGAAACTGAAGTGCATGGGGAAGGGCTTCCTACCGAAGACTTTGCACACGTTTCCTGAGCCAGGGGCTAAACTTCACTATTGCAGCACTGAGATAACTCTCAGTTTAATTTTATTAAATTTGACATAAATTATTTATGAGTGGGATGGCTGCATCCATATAAATCTTCTATATTTATATTGTTCTTGCAATCCAAATGCCAAACACGAAAGAAAAGCAGCAACAATATATATTCAAAATTACAGCTCCAACTATCCCTATTTTGAAGCGGGTGGGCTGTGACCAGAGTTATGAAGGATAGGTGTGTCTTTGGCTGTTAGCCATGATAGCAGAGTGGGGCCTCTGGGTTCAGAGGCAGAATACCTTTCATTGCCAGTTGCTAGGGAGCAGTCAGCAAGTGAGAGCTGTTGTTTGGAGGCTCTGCTTGTTGGCTTGCCTAGGCGATCTGACTGGCCACTATTGGAAATCGGATGCTGAAGTGGCTGGACCATCAGTCTGATCTAGTATGGCTATTCTTGCATTCTCTTACATTACTTCTTTATGGTCTCTGTGCACTGCTGACCTCTGCACCTGCATAGAGCCATTGCTTCAGAAACTTTTAGACCTATGGTCTGAGTGCAAAAACCTCCTCCACTCTCAAGTGCAGCTTTGAACATTTTGTGGGGACTCCTGTTCTACCTCATTTAAGAAATTTAAGGGTTGATCCACATGTTACAAAGTCATTGTTCTCCTACACATCAACCATGGGTCTTATCAACAGATATGCTCTAGGTCGGAGTTCCATGCTCAGAACTTAATTCCCAGGTGCCTGCATTCTCAGTCCAGCGTGGGACTATGGTGTGCAGGGAGAGTCTTCCCAATGTGAAACAGCCCTGGAGACCCACTAGTTGCCCCACTGGGGAAAGGCTAAATGAGGAAGGACAAAACCGTTTGTACATTGTTCTGACCTTCTGACAGGGTGGAGAGATAAAAATGTCATGGTCGGAAATGTAATAACTGTGTTACTCTGGTTAGTTCAGTGTCATTAACTCCTCTAGTAGATGTAACAGTTATCCTGTGTATACACAATACAAATTACCAACAATAATGGAAGCCATAAGTGGTGATTTCCATAGCCAGAAAATTTACAATGTCACACATAAGACCTTGTTCTCAAATGCCTTATTTTCTCCCATGGGGCATTAACCCAATAGCATTATGTTCCTAAGTATGGACGCTGCTCTGATGGGGAATTGTTAATTTGATTCTGAATGGTTAATTCAATGTTTAGTGGCATGTTGGGGAATTCTTAATTTAATCCTGGGCTGTTTTCTCCATTTTGATATGTAATGGCAGTGCAGTGCAGCTTTGATGTCACCTGGCAGTTTTTACCAGGTTGTGACCTTTACCTTGAATTTTGAATCCGCATCAGGTTTCTTTTGTAGCCATTGTGAGGGCAGAGGGCTCTTTTTTACAGGAACTGCAGCCTGGAGGGAAAAGGTCACAGCAGAAGGAAGGTTAAGATCTAGGAAACGTTAATGTTGTGGTTTAGTTTGTAGATGACCAATCAACCATAAGGTGGTGAGATGACCTACATTCTCTTCATGGCCCAGCTAGACCTTGTGATTTTGGCAACAGGCACAGCAAAGGCGTTTCCTTTGTCCTGTCCTTGGTGGAAAGGTGGAAGGTTCCCTTCTCATATCCTTCTGGCCCAGATTTGTCCTGTCTAAACTCCAGGCAGTGTGAACTGCAAGTGGAGAAGCTTTCTTTGGAACTTAAACCAAGCTGACTTCTCTGAATATTGATTGATATCCTGCAGATAGTCTTAGCACAAAAGCTCAGAGGCAGCTTATCAGTTGACATACTACAAGAAAACAATAATTTACAGCCACCTGCAGCAGCCAGCAGCCTGTCCAATAAGGTGACAATGACCTATACACTTTAGTAATCTCAACAAAACATAGACAAGGTGCCTTTGCCTGTCTCTTTCCAAATGCTAGGCAGGCCTGAGATAGAGTTCCTCCTGCTCCATTGATTGTTTGGAGTCACATATGGTGAGCCTCCTGTGAATCTTGTTCCCAGCTGAAGACCAAATTAGATGGGACAGTGGCATATATGCGTTGTATTGTGTTTTGTTGTTTTGGTCACATTCATTTATAAAGAAGACTTAAGTCAGGTGGGAGTCATATTCTAATAGGAACATAATTTTTAGTCACTTATATTTTGTTAGGTTTTAATGGATTTTTTTACATTATTTAGTGTTGTTGTTATCATCATAACCTGCCTTGGATCTGGTCACAGAGAAAGGTAAGCTAAAAAATGTTCTAAGGAAACAAACAGGATTCCACAAGAGAAATACACAGGTCCCTTTCCCTCCTGCACCTTACTAATGCAGCCTTAAAAAGAGTTACAATTTATTCCTAAACAGAGTTACATCCTTCTAAGCAAATTGTCTCTTGCAAATTGTACCTCTCCTCAGTCCGTTACTTAGGGCATTTTGTTCCTGGATCACTTCTGGTTATCAAAGCCAGGAACAGAATATTTGTTGTTCAGTCACACAGTCGAGTCTGACTCTTCGCGACCCCATGGACCACCCTGATGGCACCTGGTGTTTTTGGCCACTGTGTGACAGAGTGTTGGACTGGATGGGCCATTGGCCTGATCCAACATTGGCTTCTCTCACGTTCTTATCATGCCAGGACCTCCTGTCTTCCACCATCCTCTGGAGTTTGCAGGAATGGAATAGAGTGGCCTCAATAACCAATGGCAGGGCAGTGAAATGTGGAGGGGAGGGTTCTGCCCTACCTCCTGCTTTACACATGAACCAGCTGAACACATAATGATGTCCCAGACAAATCCGATCTGTCCCTCAGTCCAAGCAGCTGAGGAAAAGCCCCTGTTAAAGAAGGCAAAGAGAAGACCAAGCTGTGCAAGCTCAGCCAGATTCTTTTTCTACAGGCTCAGGATTCCATGGAAGAGACTCTTGCTCTGAGTACCTACCTTAGGGACTGAGACTTTAATCCACTCATGGGACGGGGCAGCAACTCCCTTTGGGCACTGTTTCTAATGGTTGCAGCCAGGGCTTTTTTTTCTGGGGGAACGCGCCAGAAGGGAATTCCGGAACCTCTTTGAAAAAATTCTTTTAAAAATGTTTAGAGGGTCATGCGTTTTCAGTATACAGATTGAAAACTTAATTTCCCTCTTGAGAGTTTTGACACCTTTTTTTTAAAGGCCCTGGTTACAGCAATGCTTGACAAAAGGGAGAGTTGAGCTAGTAGGCACCCAAGGACCCAGTCTGGTTTTATTTGCTTCACTGTAGTTTAATTGTTGTTTTGATGCTATTAGAGTTTCCATATGGAAAGAAAGTCAGGAAGGAAAATGAATGAACAAATGAATCTGTGTAAAGCAGCTATCCAACGTGGTTCCAGGAATTTCCATCGTGGCACCGTAAGGTACTTTCTATGGACTGGGTTAATGTAGGTCAAACTGCCTGTACTGCCTGTGCTGTGGCACCAACAGGTTTGCTGCTGCCACCATGTTGAAATTGGACCTAAGACGCAAGTCACAAAGTGTGTGTCATAAAAATGATATGATGGCCAGCTGCTTAAAACAAAACTCCTGTAAAATAGAGATGCATTTAGAGCAAGCATGTATAGCCAGTAACAGGGTTGTTCCCTCTAAGCTGAGTTAGTGTGAGCTAGCTCACAGTTTTTTAGCCTCCAGCTCACTCATTTTTGTCTCAGCTCAGGAAGGATGGCTCCAGAGCAAACTAATTTATTCAGCAGCCAAATCACTTGCTCACAACTTTAATGCCAATAGCTCACAAAGTAGAATTTTTGCTCACAAGACTCCACAGCTTAGAGGGAGCATTGGCAGTGACATGGGAGTATATCATCCTTTCCTTATTATATAAAAGCCAGTTGGGGTGGCAACATTCCATGGGGCACCAAAATCAGTTGGTTGCAAGAACTGCCACTCAAAAGTCGTCCCTGGCCACTGGCTGCATTCCCTCGCTGCGTTGCCTCAGTCCTGCCCACAGAGCCACTGGCCAGTGTCTCAGCCTCAGTCTGGAGGGAGCCAGCAAAGGGGACAGACTGGGTGCTGGGTCCACTCTTCTCCTCCGCCCACTGCCAGGTGGGTGTAACTGTCCCCTCAGTGGCCGTTGGTAGGCAACCAAGCTTGCTTCTGTCGGTAAAAAGACAATGGACTTTCAGCATAACCCCCTCCCCCGCCCACTGCCAGCTTGCCCACTTTCCTGTCAGAATAAACTGAAAATGGCTCTCTCTCCTGCTTAGCTCCACCATGGCTGGCTGGCTAATGAGGTAGGCAAGCAACCATCAAACCATTCTCTTCAACTGCCTGCTGTGTGCCTGACTTCTCCCCTAGGGTTGCCAATCTCCAGGTGGGACCTAGAGATTTCCCGCTGTTACAATTGATCTCCAGATGACAGAGATCAGTTCTCCTGGAGAAAATGGCTGCTCTGGAGGGTAGACCCTATGGCATTATACCCTGCTGAGTCTTTCTATCCCCCCCCCCAAATGCTGCCCTCCACCGGATCCACCCCCCCAAATCTCCAGGTATTTCCCTAATCAGAGCTGGCAACTGTTCCTCCTCAGTGCCTGTTCCTAGGCAACCAAGCTTGCTTCTGTCAGTAAAAGGCCCTTTCCACATCCATGATGACCTTTGGGAGAAAACTCATTGGGGCCAGTCCTGACAAGATTGCCAACTCCTGGTGGAAAATTCCTGGAGATTTGAGGGATGGAACCTGGAGATGGTGAGGTTTGAGGAGGGATGGGACCTCAGACAAGTACAATGCCATAGACTCCACCCTCCAAGCCAGCCATTCCCTCATGAGGAACCATTGTTACCAATCTCCAGGTGGGGGCTGGAGATCACTCAGAATTAGAACTGTTCTCTAGGAGGGAGGGGAGAGGAGATGGAAAGCTGAAGCCAGGGGGCAGATAATGATACATTGATGGTTGGCTGGGAGGGAGATAGGGTTGCCAACTCCAGGTTGGGAAATTTCTGGAGATTTGAGGGGTAGACCCTGGAGAGGGTGAGGTTTTAGCAGGGATGGGACCTCAGACAGGTTCAATTTTGTTGCCAATCTCCAGGGGAGGGATGGAGATCACACTGAAATACAACTGCTCTTCAGACGGCAGAGATCTTCCTCTGGAGAAAATGGTGGACTCTGTGTCATTATACCCTGCTGAGGTCACCACAGCAAAATAAAGCCAAGCCGTGCGGATGATGACTCACCTACTCTCCCATTGGCCACTGGGGAAGCTGCCTTGGTGTTCTACTGGCTTGTCCCACCAGCTCCTCTATTCTTACATGCCCACTTTTGACACATTGCACCTTGGGAATTGTAGCTCTCAGCTGGCCTTACTGCAACCATAGCAAAGGGAATTAGAACTACAGCTCCAAAGTTGGGAGTCCCAAGAGGCTGTGGGGAATTTGCAGAGAGTCAGTTAAACCGTTAATCAGTTAAACTGTTAAAGGGGGGTTGGGAGAAAAGGGAAGGCCTGGACATCTCCCTGAATTACAATTGATCTCCAGACTACAGAAATCAGTCCCCATGGAGAAAATGGTTGCTTTGGAGGTTGAACTCTATGGCACTATACCTCACTAAAGTCCTTCAACAAAGCTGGCCCTCCCCTAAGTATTGCCAACCTCCAGACAGCACCTGGAGATCTCCAGCTATTACAACTTATCTCCAGATGACCAAGATCAGTTCTCCTGGAGAAACTGGCTGCTTTGGGCAGTGGACTCTATGACATTATACCCTGCTGAGGTCCCTCCCCAACCCAAACCGTGCCCTCCCCAGGCTCTACCCCTCAAATCTACAGGTATTTCCCAACCCAGAGTTGGAACCCTATAACTGCCTATGCAACTGTTTCCCAGACTCTTGGAACCCAGAAAACATGGCATAGGGGGAATTGCTTTTCTACCTTAGCTGCCACTGCATAGCCCCAGATCAACATAAGCCAACCTCCAGGCAGCACCTGGAGATCTCCAGCTATTAAAATTGATCTTCAGATGACCATGATCAGTTCTGCTGGAGAAGATGGCTGCTTTGGGCAGTGGACTGCCCAAACAAATGAAAACAAATAAATCACTGGGCCCGGATGGCATACATCCGAGAGTTCAGAAAGAACTCAAATGTGAACTTGTGGATCTCCTGACAAAAATATGTAATCTTTCCTTAAAATCTGCCGCCATTCCTGAGGACTGGAAGGTAGTGAATGTCACTCCCATCTGTAAAAGGATTCCAGAGGGGATCCGGGAAATTACAGACCAGTCAGTCTGATATCGATACCGGGTAAGTTGGTGGAAACTGTTATTAAGGAAAAAATTAGTAGGCACATTGATGAACAACATCTATTGAGGAAGACTCAGCATGGGTTCTGTAAGGGAAGATCTTGTCTCACTAACCTGTTAGTGTTCTTTGAGGGAGTAAACAAACATGTGGACAAGGGGGACCCAATAGATGTTGTTTACCTTGACTTCCAGAAAGCTTTTGATAAAGTTCCTCATCAAAGGCTCCTAAGTAAGCTCAATAGTCATGGGATAAAAGGACAAGTCCTTTTGTGGATCAAAAACTGGGTAATTAAAAGGAAACAGAGAGTGAGTATAAATGGGCAATTTTCTCAGTGTAGGGAGGTAAGCAGTGGGGTACTGCAGGGATCAGTACTCGGTCTGATGCTTTTTAACTTGTTTATTAATGATTTGGAGTTGGGAGTAAGCAGTGAAGTGGCTAAATTTGCAGATGACACAAAGTTGTTCAGGGTGGTGAGAACCAGGGAGGATTGTGAGGCCTCCCACATCAGAGCCCCTGCCCTTCTAGCCAGAGGTACTCCCAAAATGTTTTTAATTCATCCTGGAACTTAGTGCTCAAGTAAGTTCTCTAAGAGGACATTTGGTTCCATTTTATTCTTTATTATACTATATGCATAACAGTGAATTAAAAAATACCAAACTCCAGCAATACATTTCAACTGTATTATTGATTAAACTGACAGAACTTCTATCTGAGTCATAAAGGATATTATCTTACAAGTTTGCAAAATAAGGAATTTAATCCATGAAGAAGAGGAAGCTCTGGTTGGAGATATAACTTTGTGTAAATCAATCAATCTATCTATCTATCTATCTATCTATCTATCTATCTATCTATCTATCTTCATCATCATCATCATCATCATCATCATCTATTCCACTTTGCAGGGGCATAAATTATGGGGGCAGCAGGGCTCAAGCCCACCAGGAATTCCTGGAGGGCCCCCCCCCCCACTGCCAGGTAAAATTATGAAGCTGCTTAAGGCTTAAACTGTGCAGTCTTGTGCTCTCCACTCACATAGAGGCTGCCAACTTTGCTTTCTTTCTCTGAGACTTTAGAATATTAATTTGCCATGCAGGAGCACCCCTTCACTGCCTTGCCTTACTTTTGTCTTAGGATCCATGGAAGTAGGGTTGCCAAGTCCGTTGAACTTACTGGCGGGGGGGAGTCCTCTGCCGGCCGGGAGCTTCACCGGCGCACACGCCGGCTGACATCACCGGAAGTGACGTCAGCACGTTGGGGGCATTGCCAGGGCGACGCTCTGGCAATCGCCCCAAAACTCTATGATATCATAGAGTTTTGGGGCAATTGCCAGAGCATCGCCCTGGCAACGCCCCCAACGTGATGGTGTCACTTCCAGGTGACGTCATTACGTGGGGGAAGTCGTCCAGGCTGGACGACTTCGGGGGCGGGGTTTCCCCCGCTGGCCAAATGCTGGCCGGCGGATCAGGAACCCCTTTAGCGGGGGATCCCCTGCCCCCCTGGGCTGACTTGGCAGCCCTACGTGGAAGTTCTGTCTAAAGCACCTACACTCAACCTGTGGATCACTGAAACAGACAATATACTGGAAGTTAAGATGATTTTGATATTCTGGGACTTGCAGCTTTGGCAAAAAAGAAATGGAGGGATGGGAATATTTCTGTCTTTAGCTGTGTGTACTTGGGGGGGTCAGAGCCCTGTGGCTTAAATGCTGGAAGTTAAGGTGCTTTTGGTATCCTGAGACTTGCTGTTTTAGAGAAAAAGAAATGGAAGGTATGGAAATGCCATTTGTGTGTGTGTGTGTGTGTGCGCGTGTGTGTGTGCATCTGTACACTGGGAGGGAAGGAGATAAAGTTGGTTAACTGGATATAGAAAATGAGGCAAGTCTGCTGTCCTGGACCCAAGCAAACAAATGCTCCCATATTTTCAGGACAGGATATCTGAGAAGCCAGTATTTACTCTGGGTTCTGAGATGTATTTGGAGATTTGTACTGAGTATCCGGTATGTGAGTGGCGTAGCTGTTAGAGTGTTGGTCTAAGACTGGAGAGACCAGCGTTCATATCCCCACTTAGACATGAAGCACACTATGTGACTTTGGGCAAGCCACAAACTCTCAGCCTAACCTACTTCATTGGATGCTTGTAAGAAAATGAGAGAGGGGGAGGAAGCCTTTCCTTTCATACACCAATAAAATATTTACTCAAATTGTCACAGTGAAGGAGTTCATGACCTCTTTCCTCTCACAGAGTTCTCTTTCTTTGACTGAGATTCAGACTATTACAAGTGAAAAAATATTTTTAAACCCCATGATTAATTGTTGATGACATATGTTTATTGAAAAATATAAATAATTTCATATTTAAATAATTTAATATAGATTACTGTGAGCCTGGACCAGATTTAGCCTCATCCCCCCTCCCCGGGAAATTGAGCCGTCTATGCCCCTCCCCCCTTCTTATACTCTTCTGAAACTCCAGCTTCTCTACCTCTCTAATCCAGGACTCCTTTTTCTTGGTGCAACATGCAAAGGTATCCTCTGGTGCCAGGCCCACTTTGTCTCTGGGCTGCAGGCATGTCTCCCGCCCTGCTACCAGCCAAAGCCAATAACAGTCTTTCTATATTCCATGCTACCCATGACAATACAATGTATCTATTTTATTTACTTATTGAAAACATTTGTATGCCACCCTTCCACCAATTAGGACCCACAAAGTAACAAAACAATGCTAGAGCATTTCTAGTTTTGTTTTTGTTTGTTTGTTTGCCCCTTTACTGCTGCCGATGCAGTTCTTTGCTTGGCTGGGTGAAAGGGGAGGGCTGCAGCAACACCTGCTGGAGAAAGGACTGGTTGCTTTGGGTCTTTAGTTCATGCCTTACTGCAGCTGGTCCTCTACTGGGCCTCATTTTTCTAGTCACTGTTATGCCCACACACACCCAGAGCCTGCTGCATGGCACAGTGAGAACCATTTTTCTCTGAGGTTTTTGGCCCAGCAGAGGTCCATTTTATTTTTTATTTTTACTTTTCTACAGTTTTATTGTAGTTTTACTGCTGCTACAATATATGCTGCCCTTTTCTGATATCATTTTGATGCAATTTTGCTGCTGGCCTCCTTGCTCTTTTTGTGAGAGTTGGTTTGACTGTTTAAATTAAATAAATTTAGACGCCACATGCCGGGATAAGAGGGTGAATGTTTCAAACAAACCCCATTTGGGAGATGGCCAGCTCACAACAGCAGGAATTAAAAAGCAAACACTGTGATAAAGCATGGGAGCTTAAAGAGCTTTTCACTGGCAACTCTTGCCTTACAATGCATTTGTGGCTGGTGAATAACTACACAGAGACATCTAGTGGACAATCTATGTAGTTTAAATTAAGTTACCTAGTTATTGAAAAAGATTATTGTCCTTTGCCCTGACCTGGATGGCCCAGGCTAGTCTGATCTAGTCAGATCTTGGCTGCTTAAGCAGGGTCATCCTTGGTCAGTACTTGGATGGGAGACCACCAAGAAAGTCCAGGGCCACTACACAGAGCCAGGGATTGGCAAACCACCCCTGAATGTCTCTTGCCTTGAAAACCCTATGGAGTTACCATAAATCAGCTGCAACTTGACATCACTTTCTACCACCATTATGCTTTTAATTCCTTGCATTCATCTCTATGGTCCACCATCTATGTATACAGAAACCTCGTTTCCCTGACCAAGGCCTACAATTTATTTTAAAAGGCATGATTATGAATAGAAACCACATGACTCACCAGGAAAATCTGTTTCTTCTAAACATAGCAGCAAGCAGTTGTAACTGTGGGGAAAACCCTTTGCTTTTCTGTAGTTTTCCTCTGTGCTATTTATTCATGTTATTTGGAGCCCACTGTCCAGATATTATATGTTCAACCTACAATAAAGGAAAACACAATATGAGCTAGATTTGGAGCACCGAGAAACCAACAAGAATTTCGGGGTATGAGCTTTTAAGAGTCAAAGTTTCCTTTGTCAGATTCTTGTCAATCTCTAAGGTGCGACTGGACTCAAATCTAGCTGTTTTACTGTAGACCAACATGGCTACCCAATAAAACTATGTACAATTGAATCAGTAGCCATAAAATTACATTAAAACACATCAAACAAAGGCAGTAAATTTAATAAAACAGCTTTGATTTCTTTTGATAACTATACCCTGCTTTTCTCTCCAATGGGGACTGAAAACAGTTTACAACATCATTTTTATTTATTTATTATTTACATTTATATCCCACCCTCCCTGCCTCTCGGCAGGCTCAGGGCAGCTAACAACATAATTCCCATAAAATACAATAAAATACAATAAAAATTTTTAAAATAATGTGCATAATGGCGACATTCAGCACCCTTGTCCAAGCGGCATTTCCACCTTCAGACATTTCAATCGGTGCTATTGGTCCATTGGCAGTATGCAGTGGTCGGGCCAGGGCTATAGAGCCGAGGCAGCCCCTACTTGAAAGCCTGGTGGAAGAGCTCCATCTTGCAGGCCCTGCGGAACTGTAAAAGGTCCCGCAGGGCCCTGATGTTATCCGGGAGCTCATTCCACCAGGACGGGGCTGCCACCGAAAAAGCCCTGGCCCTTGTTACCACCAATCAGGCCTCCTTAGGCCCTGGAAGGACCAGGCAGCTCTGGGAGCCCGACTGTAGTGCTTGCTGGGGTACATATGGGGAAAGGCGGTCCCTTAGGTAGCTAGGTCCCTGGCCATATAGGGCTTTATAGTCCTTCTTCCCTTTATAGCCCTTCATTCTCCCTTCCTCCATTTTTATCCTAAAATCAACCCTGTGAGGTAGATTGGTCTGAGCTCTAACAACTGGCTTGGGGTCACCAAGGTCCATGGTAGAGCAGGAATTGGGTCTCCCAGATTCTAGGACTTTCCCACATGCTGGACTTACTCCTGACTGTCTTGATAGCCAATCCACAAGCATTGGAATCAGTTTGAGCATGGTTGTTCCATATATCTTCTCTCCCTTTGCATTTTCACAATTCTGGAGTCAGTTTATTTTCTTTTGCATGTGCTTTAAATAATCAGGATTTTCCAGGGAGGGTGCTGTTGTTATTGGTGGTGTCATCAGTGGTGTTACGGTGTTGGAAAGGTCAAAGGGCTGGCATACCAGCCGGGGTCTGCTAACATCCTGTTCTTCTCCTCTTCTCTACACAATGTAAATTGTTCTCTTGGGGCTTAGCTGCTGATAAGGCTGTTTGCCAGGAGGAAGCTCTTCGAGACATTTATCTCCCCTGTGCTAATGTGATTTTGTACTGAATGCTGGCGTGGACTGCAAGGGTGTTGTGTAAGGCTGTCAGCTAGTGCTTAAAATAAATGCAGGCTGCCAATTCAGGCAGACTGGGCGCTTCTCCTTCAACCCCATGTCTTGTGTGCAAGTCCTTCATTACGGTTCCCCCCCTTATTTTTTGTGTGTGCTTATATCAATATATTGACACCATGGCTTCATTTTTTTTAAAAAAGTCACTAAAATATCTACATATTGACCTACCATTGTAATGATAGGTTTAGCAGATTCTCTGAATTCCTAGCTTTCTTTTAAAAAAATGTAAGTCTCTAGGTCTTTCCCTTGTGGAGATATCCCTTTCCCCTTATATCTTCATAAGGGAAGAGACTAGAGACTTACTTTAAAAAAAAAAATGACAGCTGTCAATTCAGAGAACCTTCTAAACTTATCTTTGCAACAGTGTATCAATATATTGCTATTTTAGTGCCTTTAACAAATAAAATGAAACCACTTATTTTCAGAGAGGGGGGAGAGGAGAGGGAATAGTTTGACGGTGATAACAGTCTAATCATCAGAAAGTGGGCTGACGGCATGTGGGAGTGGGCAGGACAAGGAAGACTAACAGAAACATTATGCATCAGAGAAAATGCAACTCAAAAAAGATCAGGGTAAAAGGATCTCAAAAGAACAGGAAAAAAGGGGAAAAACAAACCAAAAAGAGGAAAAAATAAAGGCACAAAAATGCAAGTGGAAATCAGGGGATAAAATGAAGGGGAGGGGCAGAAATGACCAACCCCCCCCCCCCCACACACACACACCTCCATGCAGAAAAGCCCCTAGTTTGGCAGTCTGGCCATTACACTATGCTGACTCAGCAGAAAAAGTTAATGTGTGACTGATAATGATCCCAATCCAACTTCCCTGTGGTTATGGTTATTCAGAGAAGCCATTTGGATACATAGGTCTTCTTGCCTCATTGGGAAAGGGATCTTTTTAAAGATGCCACTAAAAGAAATGAGCATGAAAAACTGTTTAATGCTGATGTAATGGTTCAGTGTGGCTATGCAGAGAGGAAAGTGTGTTAACATATATAATTTCATGTTGTGAGAACAGCACAACAGAAACAAGACACTTTTGTGCTTAAACAGAAATATTTATTTACAGAAGTCTCTGGAAAATCCAGGGCTACACTTAGACTGTGCAAACAAATTTTAAAAATACACTTATCTCTCTGTAGCCTTTTCTTTTTGAGTCCAGCTTCTCTCATGTCCTTTATACAAAAACAGCACAAGTGGTACAGTTGCCAGCTCTGGGTTGGGAAATACCTGGAGATTTGGGGAGTGGAGCCTTGAGAAGGCAAGGAAGTAACCTCAGCAGGGTATAATGTCACCAAGCCCATTCCCAAAGCAGCCATTTTCTCCAGGAGTATTGAAACCTATTGTCCAGAAATCAGTTAATAATGGGAGATCTCCATTCCCCCTTCTCGAAGGCCGACAGCCCTAACAACGGGTACATTTGAAAGCGACCTGTCTCTTGCAGACTCACAGTACTGCAGATCTGCTATGAAGCATACTACTGAAAAATGTAATGACCCAACACATCATTTAGCTCTGTGGATTTTTAAACAAGTGTGTATTTATCTCAGAGAAAGATACTATCTAGAAGATAACACCTTATATTTACCAGTTATTGTGTTAGATAGACTATTATAAAGAATTTTTCAAGTGGTTCAGAACTCCTGTTGTGGCACTGCAGTCAAGAGAAATATAAAGCTAGAGTTTGTTACTACTATTAACCAAGGGGGCTAAATAGAACCTCCATGTTCAAAGGCAGTGTACCCCTGGATACCAGTTGCTGGGAGGCAACAAGAGGAGGAGGCTCTGTGCCTTTCTTGTAGGTCACTGAGCAAAACAGGATGTAGGACTAGCAGAAGCAGTTCTCTTCTGGACTCTTCTTATGTTCTTATGCCATCTGTTGGAGAGAAAGAAAAACTGTAAAAAGAAACAGAAGGTACACTCTTGCTTAAAAAACCAAAGAATCTGAAGAATCACAAATGTTATTGTAACACTGGCTTTTGTGAACCCGGTTCTCTACATCTAGTAAGTCTGTTCTGGCTCATGAAAGTGTCCCACCATAATAAATTCATTTGTCTTTAAAGTGCCAGAGGACTCCACTACTTTGGCTGCAGCAGACCAACACAGCTGTCCCTGGGGAGGCCTCTTACTGAAATTACTTCTTTGCCCACCAGCATTTTTTGGCATGCCCGCATCTCCTTTTGATCTCTGCATATTAGCAGATGTTTTATTAATATTAGAAATTATGCTACTTGGACAGTATATTGAGGACTTTTACATGAATACATGAAGCTGCCTTATATTGAATCAGACCCTTGGTCCATCAAGGTCAGTACTGTCTATTTAGACTGGCAGAGGCTCTCCAGGGTCTCAGCTGGAGGTTTTTTCCATCACCTACTGCCTGGTCCTTTTAACTGGAGATGCCAGGGGCTGAACCTGGATTCTTCTTCATGCCAAGCAGATGCTCTGTCATTGAATAACAGCCCACTGTAGTGACCCTCCCCCTTGTGGTATGGTAAATTCAGCACAATAAACAATATAGTCTCTTAGACATATTGCTGAATGGAATCTCAGGGTCCTCCTGCCCAGTTCTTAGCCAGACCCTCAGGAAGCCTCTGTCTATCAGCTGCAAGGCATAGCAAGTTCCTATTTCCAGCTTATTAACCCCCATTCAATCCTAGCTTATTAACCCCCATTCAATCCTAGAGGCTCAGAGAAAATATATACTGCAGGTTAGGAAAGGCACAAATAGGTATAGCAAAAAGCCTGCATGGTTAACAAACAAAGTAATAGAAGCTGTAAAAGGTAAGAAGGATTCCTTTAAGCAGTGGAAAGCTAGTCTCAGTGAGGCTGATAAAAGGGAAAACAGGCTGTGGCAAATAAAATGCAAGCCTGTGATCAGGCAGGCAAAAAGGGAATATGAGGAGCATATCGCAAAAAATATAAAACTTTCTTCAAATACATTAGAAGTAGAAAACCAGCCAGGGAAGCAGTGGGGCCCTTGGATGACCAAGGGGTAAAAGGTGTACTGAAGGATGATAGGGAAATGGCTGAGAAGCTGAATGCATTTTTTGCCTCTGTCTTCACTGTGGAAGATGAGAAGTGCTTGCCCATTCCAGAACCACTGATTTCGGGAGGGATGTTGAAAGACCTGAGTCAGATTGAGGTGACTAGAGAGGAGGTCCTACAACTGATAGACAACTTAAAAACAAATAAATCACCAGGCCCAGATGGCATACATCCAAGAGTTCTGAAAGAACTCGTATGTGAACTTGTGGATCTCCTGACAAAAATATGTAATCTTTCCTTAAAATCTGCCTCCACTCCTGAAGACTGGAAGGTAGCGAATGTCACTCCCATCTTTAAAAGGGGTTCCAGAGGAGATCCGGGAAATTACAGGCCAGTCAGTCTGATGTCGATACCGGGTAAGTTGGTGGAAACTGTTATTAAGGAAAAAATTAGTAGGCACATTGCTGAACAAAATCTATTGAGGAAGACTCAGCATGGGTTCTGTAAGGGAAGATCTTGTCTCACTAACCTGTTAGTGTTCTTTGAGGGAGTAAACAAACATGTGGACAAGGGGGACCCAATAAATGTTGTTTACCTTGACTTCCAGAAAGCTTTTGATAAAGTTCCTCATCAAAGGCTCCTAAGTAAGCTCAATAGTCATGAGATAAAAGGACAAGTCCTTTTGTGGACCAAAAACTGGCTAATTAAAAGGAAACAGAGAGTGAGTATAAATTTTCTCAGTGGAGGGAGGTAAGCAGTAGGGTACTGCAGGGATCAGTACTCGGTCCGATGCTTTTTAACTTTTTTACTAATGATTTGGAGTTGAGAGTAAGCAGTGAAATGGCTAAATTTGCAGATGACACAAAGTTGTTCAGGGTGGTGAGAACAAGGGAGGATTGTGAGGCACTCCAAAGGGATCTGTCGAGGATGGGCAAGTGGGCATCAACGTGGCAAATGGGGTTTAATGTGGCCAAGTGCAAAGTGATGCACATTGGAGCCAAAAATCCTAACTATAAATACATGTTGATGGGGTCTGAACTGGCGGAGACTGACCAAGAGAGAGATCTTGGAGTCGTAGTAGATAACTCAATGAAAATGTCGAGACAGTGTGCGGCTGGAATGGAAAAGGCCAACGCTATGCTGGGGGTTATTAGGAAGGGAACTAAAAATGAATCAGCCAGTATCATAATGCCCCTGTATAAATCGATGGTGCGACCTCATTTGGAGTACTGTGTACAGTTCTGGTCGCCACATCTCAAAAAAGATATTATAGCACTGGAGAAAGTGCAGAAAAGGGCAACTAGAATGATAAAAGAGTTGGAACACTTTCCCTATGAAGAAAGATTGAGGTGCTTGGGGCTCTTTAGCTTGGAGAGACGACGGCTGAGGAGCGACATGATCAAGGTTTATAAGATTATGCATGGGATAGAGCAGGTAGAGAAAGAAGTACTTTTCTCCCTTTCTCACAATACAAGAACTTGTGGGTACTCCAGGGGCGTAGACTTTTCAGAAGTCCGGCGGGGGCGGGGGCTCTTTAGCTTGCTGGGGCGATGTTTTTGCCCCCCCCCCCCCGGAAAACCTACTGCCAGCCGCTGCGCCTCCCCGGCCCTTCCGAGGCTCACCAGCCGGTGCTGCTGGTGCCTTTCCCTCCCCCTCCACGCTGGCCACTCCCTCCCTCACCCCTAAAAGAGGAAGAGGGAGAGCTAAGGAGGGAGGAATGGCCAGGCCGGTGGGGGGGGGGAGGCACCAGCTGGCGAGCCTCGGAAGGGCCCAGGAGCGCGACATTTTCCCGGGGGGGCAGAGTCTTCCCCCCCCGCTCCTGCCTTCGTTCTTCCGTCCAGCACCCTGGGCATTTGCCCAGCTGGTTCCTGGACGGAGGGAGGGAGGAACGGAGCAGGGGGAGAGGCAGTGGCAGCGGCAGCCGGACAGCCAGCCGGCCTGGGCGCTCCATTTTCTGGGGTGGCTGAGCCCCCCCGGGAAATTTTGGGGGTGGCTCGAGCCCTCGAGCCCCCCCCCCCCGCCCGTAGTTTACGCCTATGGGGTACTCCATGAAATTGCTGAGCAGTCGGGTTAGAACAGATAAAAGGAAGTACTTCTTCACCCAAAGAGTGATTAACACGTGGAATTCACTGCCACAGGAGGTGGTGGGGGCTACAAGCATGGACAGCTTCAAGAGGGAATTAGATAAACATATTGAGCAGAGGTCCATCAGTGGCTATTAGCCACAAAGTATAGATAGGAACTCTCAGTCTGGGGTAAGTGATGCTCTGTATTCTTGGTGCTTGATTCTTGGTGCTTGATCCTGCCCCCACTGCTGGACTTTCTGATGGCACCTGGTGTTTTTGGCCACTGTGTAACAGAGTGTTGGACTAGATGGGCCACTGGCCTGATCCAACATTAGCTTCTCTTATGTACTTATGTTCTTATGTTCTTATCCTGCCTTTTTTTTGTTTAATCGAAGGTGGCACATTTAAGGTTCCCAGGCATTCTCCCATGGAGGCACCAGCCAGATTTAGCTCTGCTTGACCTAAACAAAGTCGCTGATCCATTGTGTGCTTTTAACCTGTGCCCTGGAACCTGCAAAACATGCCTCCTTCTCCCATTGGCTTGACAGTGAAAGGGGCTGGGCCCAAGCAGAGTATATAAGGGAGAGGCACCAAGGGCTCTAGCTGAAAGATGAGACTGCAGTTCTGTAGTCAGGAGCTTTAAGTATACATTGCACACAAATAAGTGTGATGGAACCCTGATGGCTTTAAAAAAAGAAGTGAAGATTCTCTAGAAGGCAGCATGTTAGGGCAGAGAGGCAGGGACAGGAAGGGCTGAAACGGTTGTTCCAAATTAACCCTAAATAAGGGAAGGGCTTGGCTTAGCGGCAGAAATTCTGCTTTGGATGGAAAAGATCCCCGTTTCAACGCCTGGCATTTCCAGTTAAAATGAGCTGCGTATTATTAGCAGGTGATATGAAAAATCTGAGCACCTCTGGCCAGCGTGCATAGTCTGACCTTGATAAATTAATTATCTGATTCAGTATAAGGCAACTCCGCATGACTGTGTTCAATACAGCTTCTCTCCAGGACAGAGTGCTTTGTTAATTTGGGAGATAACTTCTGGAACGGAGAAGTGAGTGACAGTTGCAGATAGGGTTATTCCCCCCCCCCCCAACACTCCACTTTACCTCTTTCCCAAGGAGATGCCAGGGGTTCATGACACATGTCTGAATGGAAGGCTTAGTGATACCTTGTGTGGCTCTCCTAAGAACCCCCAAGTACACCCTTGTAGCCCAAAGGATTGCAGCAGAGGAGAATTCTGCAATAAACCTTCCACAGCCAAATACTACAGCAGCCTCTAAAAACTTGCTGGAAAAATTGACTTTTGTATCTCCTGGGATTGCCTCTGATTGGAGAAGAGAGGAGTGAGACAAAGGCCTTTCTCCTGGAGAGACTGGCATGGCCTTTGGACCATTTCCAGCTCTGTACACCTACCATTCAACTTCCTTCCTGGCCAAGACAGATTTCCAGGCAGTGCATACAAATGATTTGGCTTCCAGCACTTTACTGGTGTCAGGCCCGATCCTGCACAATATCACAATAGCTTTTCTTTTAAAGGGGGGAGGGATATGATGGGAAGGGGAAGGGATACTCAACAACTAAAATGAGTGCGCAAAGAAAGAAGAGGCATGAGAGAGAGAGAGAAAGAGAGAGAGAGCCAGGTATTGCTGTGCAGCACAGTTGCGCAAGTTGCAACCTACTAATGCCAAATCCAGCCCATTAGCAAACTCTGGGGGTTTACTGGGAGCTTGACAAATTCCTGTTTTTGCTTACTGGGCACTGCAAAGGGAGGGAAGCTGTTGAGCAATTGGCAGCTTCTTTGCCTGGCAAGGAGTCTTTGAAGTTCTTGGTGCTAGGTCAAAACATATCTTCCCCCCTGGGCATTTGGCTGAGTGGCTGCTGTTTCCGTAACCCCCCCCCCCCGCCCCATTTTATAGCTCCCTTAATTATTTTATGCAACCACTTTCTGAGCATTCTATGCTGCTCACTCTTTTATTTTTGGATGTTCTTGTTTTTAGGCTATTTTATTACCTCTACTCTTACAATATATAATGCTGCTTTTTACAATAAACTGGAAAGCTGCTAATCTTATGGATTGCAAGGTTTTTTTTTAACGCTCTGCTGGGCATTTTATCTAACCTACCAATTAAGATACCACCTTTTTATTTTCCCAGGAGCTCAGAGCAGCATGCCCCAGTTCCCGCCCCCTCCATTTCATCCTTCCTACTGTGTGTGAGAGAACTGAAAGTTGCATTGGCTCCAGCTATGCAGCACATAAGAAGAGCCCTGCTGGATCAGGCCAAAGGCCCTCCTAGTCCAGTGTTCTGTTCACGCAGTGGCCAGCCAGCTGCTTCTAGGGAGCCCACAAACAAGGAGAGCGCAACAGCTTCATTCTGCCTGTGCTCCCCAGCAACGGGTTTTAAAAGGCCTGCCACTTCTGGGACTGGAGGGAGTAGATATCCATCATGGTTAGTAGGCATTGGTAGCCCACCCTTGTCTTCCAGCGCCCTGCTTGAATCTATAGAGTGGCTTATATTGCTAATGACCCATAGCTGACCTATATAAAAAGGCTTTTCATAAAGTATTCATATATTAAACTTTTCATTTACAGAAGCCATTCCATTACTTTTAAGTGACTTGCTTTGAGTCCACAGTACATTTCCTGTCTTTCACCGTCTGGTTTATGCTAGAATTAAGAAGGGTGCCTGTTGGCATGAGTGTTGTCTTCAGCAAAAGCAAAACAGCTAGCTCGCCACCATCCCTGAACTATCATGTGTGTTCAGCAACTTCTGCCTGAAATTGCCTAAACCAGTTTAGGAATAGAGTATGCTTGCAAGAATGTGTGAAAAGCAGAAGACGGCTGAAGATCAAGAATACAGTACTCCAGCCCTAGAACAGCTTTTTCCACTCCCCATGACACACGTGATGGGCTTAAGTCTCTCGGTGTAGTCAAGCCTCCCCCCCCCCCCCCCGCTAGCATGTCAAGGAGAAGCAACCCTGAAACGGCCGAGATGGACAGCGCTGATGAGGTTGGCCAAAGGCAACAAATGTGTCAACAGGGAATATCTGGTACCATGCAAGAACTGGGCATACCTGCATCTGGAAAGTCAGGAAAGGACAAAAAAGGTGAAGAAAGAGCTGAGACATCATACTAAGAGCTGAGACGTCTGACCAAGATGGGCCAGAGCAGAGATCCACTTTCCATCATCGAGCTTTTGCTTGAACATTCCAGGCATATAACAAGGCTTAGCAAGTTGGGGTAAGTGGGAAATATCAGTGAGACTTTATTAGGATGCTCAAGTGATTTCAATAAACTTTATTTTGTTTTTAAAGCATCCTTGCCCAGGATTTTCTGCCTGTTCACTGCAGAATATGGGCTCATGAGAAATACAAGTAATAAAAATAAATAAATGAGCCCTAGCCCTACTCTAGGATCTGACTGGCCCTGGGTTAAGGGGGAAAGGGGGCAGCAGGTAAAATTTTGCACCTGACAAAACAAGCCTGTGAAATAGGTTAGACTGAGAGAGAGCTGCTCAGTAAGTTTATGATGGATGGGGATTTGAACTCAAGTCTTAACTCCAATTTTAGAATTATATACATTTTTTCTGTATACACACACACACACACACGCAAATATGAACCCTCTAAAATTGTTTGGGGAAATGGGAAGGGCATGTGAGAGAGTGTACCAGTAATGCCACAAGCACCTTTGAATCAGTAGATCCCGAACTTGCACAGCCATATTCCATGCACCACTTCGATTCACTCTTCTTATACTCTGTCACCTGGAGATCAGTTGTAAAGAGGGAGGTCTCCAGCTACCACCTGGAGGCTGGCAACCCTAGTAGGGGGAGCCTTCAGGACTCAGTAACAAAAAGTGATTGGGGGGGGGTTTAAACTCAAATGCCTCTAAAGGCACTCAGAGACACAGGATCTTTTCCTCAAAACAGTTTTAGTAATGTCCGCACGGGGACACACATAGCTCTGTAGCAGGGTGCATGCTCTGAATGTGAGACGCCGCAATTTCAGTCCATGGTTCAAGTGTCTCAGGTGGCAGGGCTGGGAAAGAACTACCACTGCTGGAGATCCTCAAGAGAGCTGCTGCTGCTGCTGCCCAGCATCAGAAGAGACAGCTGTGAGCACAACGGACCAGTGGCCTGACTCAATATAAGGCAGCTTCAATTGTTCCATAATTCCATGGTTTGGGTTCTTGCCCAGGTTAATTGAGGCTGCAGTCCTCTACACACTTATCTGGGAGTGACTCATTCAACTCAGTGAGAGTCGCTGTGAAATAAGCATAGATAGGGCATCATGTGGATCAAGGTGTGTGCATCATGTTCAGGCAAGCTGCTTTGGGAAACACATAGAAATGTGGGGCAAGACACCAAAGCAACTGGCAGCCTGATCACATGCACCAGTTTCAGTTGCTGAAGCGCAAGTCACAATTTGCATCTCTGCTTATAAACCTGATTCTCCCAAGAAAGCAGAACATCTACTACGATGGAGTTGTGGTAGATAACTCACTGAAGATGTTGACTCAGTGTGCGGCTCCAATTTTAAAAGACAAATGCTATGCTGGGGATTATTAAGAAGGAGACTGAAAACAAATTATCCAGTATCATAATACTGCCCCTGTATAAATTGATGGTGCAGCCTTATTTGGAATATTGTGTACAATTCTGGTTCCTGTACCTCAAAAAAGATGTTAAAGCATTGGGGAAAGTGCAGAAAAGGGCAACCAATGTAATTAAAGTACTTCTACTAAATTTGGCTGATTCAAAGCCTTTGAGTGACATGCATTAACTTAGGAGTGTTCCAGATGCTGTGAGTTGAAAAATTGCCATTGTTGAATCAGCCAGATTTAGTAGAAGTACTTTAATTACATTTGAAGATATTCTAATTGTTGGACCACACCTGATGAAGACTGTTGGAAACGAATGAATCTACCGGATGTTTCATTGTTCAAAGTTCATTTTGATGACTTTGGACCCCCATCACTTATTATATTGTATTGTATTAATTATACTTTGCAATAATTTTTGTATGTTCTTGAAATTTTTGATGTATATGCCTCAATAGGAGAGTGTGTTGTTTCAGCTGTATGATTCAGTGACTTCTGGGTGACACCCTGGGATTTGGGAAAGAATTCTAAGGTAGAAGCTGGTTTTACCATAGAGTTTTGGCTTAAGTACCAGAGTATCACCCAGAAGTCACTTGCATGATGATGTCACTTCAGGTGTGATGTTGGTGATGTGGAATAGACCTTCTTTCTACTGGTAAGTCCCCCCCCCCATCCCCCACAGTTGCCAGGAGGGACCTGGCAACCCTAATGAGAGGGTCTGAATTTTCCTGGTCCTACCCTCACAGTGGCCATCTGCCTTGCCCCTGTCACCATGGTAGCCCCCACCCATGCCACCAGGGTTTTTTTTTAAGGGTTTTTAAAAGTCAATGATTGGCATATTGATACAATGGTATATTGATATGTTTGGTGTAGTGGTTAAGTGCGCAGACTCTAATCTGAGAGAACCGGTTTTGATACAGGAAGACACAAATGTGTGTGTTTGTGGTGGGAGTAGGAACAGACTTTAACTTGACGAAGCCAGTAAAAACCCTTGACCTGGCCCTGGTGGCACACACTCCTCTCGTTCCTCCCCCCCCCCCCGTGTTCCTAAGGTAACAGCTAAAGCAGCCCCCTCTGGAGGTCGTTGTGGAGGAGGACACAAAATATGTGATTCTTCTGTGAACTGGGCCCTTCTACTTTTGAGCTTCCACATCAAACTTCACTTTTGGCACACGGGAAAAGGGCCTGGGATATGACCTCATAATCATTGTGCTAAAGGTCCAGCCAGCTAAGTAGAAGCCTGAGATATCCCTAAGTGCATTGGCTCATATTTAGCCCTCGGTAACTCAGGCCTCTCCCTGCCTTTTCCTTTCTGTTCTGCCTCCCCCTTGCACCATGCTAAAATAGCAAGCTTCTGGAGGGAGGGTCAGTAGCCATTTTTTTTTCTGTAGAATTCCACAGTACACATTATGTCTTCTGACCAGAATTCTCTACGTTCTGATCACATCTAGACTGGCCTGTTTCAGCATAAAAAGGTAAAGGTTTCCCTTGCTTGAAAGTCAGTCGAAGAGCCAGCACTGTCCAAAGACGTCTCCGTGGTCATGTGGCCAGCATAACTAGACACCAAGGCACATGGAATGCTGTTACCCTCCCACCGAAGTGGTACCTATTTATCTACTTGCAATTTCTTGCTTTCGAACTGCTAGGTTGGTAGGAGCTGGGACCAGAGATGGGAGCTCACTCGGTCACGCGGCACACAGGTCTTGAACTGCTGAACTGCTGATCTTCTGGTCTGCAGTTCAACATCTTAACCATGGAGCCACCGCGGGTTTCAGCATACCCTGCTGTATATGGCTGCCTTTTACAGACTGTTCAGAGCTTCAATTGATTCAAAAAGCAGCTGCTAGACTGCTGATAGGTGTAGATTACCAAGATCACCTCTTCCTAATACTGACACTGGCTGCCTGCCTTTCTGGGCTCAATTCAAAATGCCAGTTATTGCCAGTAAAACACAAAGTGGTCTGGGGCCAGGGCCCTGACAGAGAGAATGTGCAACTCATGGCAACCCCTCCAGGGGTTTTCATTCAAGGCAAGAGAGGAGCAGAGGTGATTTGTCATTGCCTTCCTCTGAAGAGCAGCCCCCACCTTCCTTGATGGCCTCCCAACACTAACCAGGGCCATCCCTGCTTAGCTTCTGAGATCTTACGAGAGCATGCTAGTCTTGGCTATACAGGCTGCTCAGGGGGACCTAAAGGACTGCCTAGTTCCTGAGTGGCCTGACAACTCAAATCATAGGCGTAGAGTACGGGGGGGGGGGCTCGAGGGCTTGAGCCACCCCCGAAATTTCCCGGGGGGGCTCAGCCACCCCCGGGAAAATGGAGCGCCTGCTGCCGCACCTTCCCGGGTCCTTCTGAGGCCTGGCCGCCGCTGCTGGAGAGGGAGAGTGAAGGGCTAGCGGGGGGGGGAGAGGCACCGGCAGCAGCAGCTGGCGGGTCTCGGAGGGGACTCGGGAGGCAGGGCGGTTTCTGGGGGGGGGAGAACATTGCCCCAGTGAGCACACACGCAAAGTGCGCGCGCTAAAGAGCCCTCCCCCCCGGATTTCCAAAAGTCTACGCCCCTGACTCAGGTCATACACTGGTGCTCTTCTCTGTGCACTCCCGCCCTTAGAAGTAAGACAGGTGGTTAGCAGAGGCAGAGCCTTTTCTGCAGTTTCTCCTCCTGTAAGGAACACCCTCTTCTCAGCATCTCAGCAGGCACCCTATAGGGTTTTCAAGGTAAGAGACAGACAGAGGTGGTCTAACCTCTGTGTTGCATCCCCTGGCTTCCTTGGTGGTCTCCCATCCAAGTACTAACCAGGGCTGACCCTTCATAGCAGCTGAGATCTTATGATGGCCTGGGCCATCCAGGTAAGAGCTGAAATTGTCTATGGTATAAATTAAACAAGAGGCTAGTGGAGTCTTGTTGAATTTTACTGTAACAGACTAATGCAGGTGTCCTTTGGAATTGTTGTATTTATATGCTGAATTTTTATATCACTGTTTGCCACTCCAGGAGCCTGTTGGTTCAATGGTGGCATATAAAAACTTAAAATAAACAGACTAATAAAAGTTTATTGATTGCACTAAAAGCAGTAATTATTGTGGAAGACTTAAACTCTTGTCCTCTTTCTAGTGGCTTTGTACCTCCACTTGGGGGGTTTTCCACCCTCTGCAAGTTGTTTGGGTTGCCTTAAAAACTGCAGTTGTATTCCTCTTCATATCTGGTGGACAGGAGAAAACAATAGGGGCAAATGAAAAATAAATCCAACCAGGAAGTCCCGTGCAGGAGCAAAGCCTACCCACCTATTTGTTTCTCCATGCCAAGTATCTGTTGTACATCTTACCACTAGATGGCAACCTTTCGTTTTAAGTCTATTCTGGTTGGACTCTAAATGATATTAATTTTAGCCATGGTGCAGTGTATGGTACTGCCAAGGCTTGCTGTGTGGACTGATCACTCTGGTACAAGGAATGCATTCTGCACAAGTAGTTCCACCGGCACAGTTAAACCAGGAAACGGACAGGCAGCAGAGCAAGAGCATGCTGTCTCAGAGTTGGTATTAGAGTTGCCAGGTCCCTCAGAGACTCATGATAAGAGTACACGCAATGGAGTACACAGGATGGGTCTGGGAGCCTCATCTAGTGCAGCTGTCAGAGGTGAGTTCTCCTCAGTTCCTGGGAGCCCAGGTCTATCGTGCGTACTCTGAAATGTGTGAATCACTACTAGGCCCAGTACTCACAACACATTGTGGAAGTGGTATGAGCAGTGGTCTCATGCAGGGATTTTTTTTTTTTGTATATAAAAAAGTGTCAGTACCTTTTCCCACCAGTTCCCCACCCTCTTGGCAGATCCCAATGAGGCTGTCCCTGAGGGTCCCCTCTCTCTTTCTCTGGCTGCGTGGGGTGGCCAGCACAGGAGGATCAGGACTTGGGAGACCCCTGGGAAAAGGTGCTGGTAATCAGTTAGGGCTGCCAGCTCTGGGTTGGGAAATATCCAGAGATTTTGGGGGTGGAACTTGAGTAGGGTGGGGTTTGGGAAGGGGAGGGACTTCAGTGGGGTATAACGCCAAAGAATCCACCTTCCAGAGCAGCCATTTTCTCCAGGCGAACTGATCGTCATCATCTGGAGATCAGCTGTAATACTGGGAGATCTCCAGCCGCCACCTGGAGGTTGGCAACTCTGATATGAGTACTGCCACCAGACAAAAAACCCTGATCACATGGCATGTCTGTTTGTGGGGGCTTCTTCCCACAAAGCAATTTTAAGTATTGCCACATATTCGCCACCGATTTTTTTTTTTAATCTTGTTTTTCCCTTGCATTCTTTGGTTGGTTGTTTTGTTGGCTTGCTACATTTATAATCTGCGTTTCTCACTGAGACTCAAAGACTACAGAAGGGGAGTGGAGTTCAATACTGTTGGGAAGTGGAGTTTTATTCTGCTTCCACATTTATGTATCTCCTGGGTTTCCCCTGGCCTTTCTTTAACCTTTCCCAAACTTGCTTTGCACCAAAGTTTTGGGAAAGATCACAGCAAAGCCAAGATGGCTATTGTGTGGTTGGGAAGGTTTGGATTTTCTCAGTCCCGCCCACACAGCTACCATTTTCCTTGAACCCCTTCTGGAATTAGTCATTAGATTCACATCAGCAAGGCTCATTTTAAGCCTCAAGTGTGCAAAACCGTTAGTTTTCTCCTGAATTCCTTTCTTTGCGGAGATACAAGAGGAAAGGCATATCTCCATAAGGAAAGAATTAGAGACTGACTTGAAAAAACAAAAGAAAGCTGGGAATTCCAAGAACCTGATACACAGATTGTTATAACATATCAATATAATGATATTCAATTGTTGATTTTAAAAAAACACACAGACCTCCTGGGAAACTGGCCAGGTGGAAGAAGAGATGCAAGAAAGTAGCACTCTGTGGGCAGAAATCCTTCAAGCCATTATATGTAGGGTTGCCAGCCTCCTGGTGGGGCCTAGGGATCTCCCGCTTTTACAACTGATCTCCAGAGGACAGAAATCAGCTCCCCTGGAGAAAATGGCTGCTTTGAAGGGTCATCTCTATAGCATTGTACTATGCTGAGGCCCCTCCCCTCCCCAAATCCTGCCCTCTCCTGGCTCCACCCCCAAAGTCTCCAGGTATTTCCCAACCCAGACTTGGCAACCCTAATTATATGTGACATAAACATTTTACATTTAGATATCATATCTGAATAAAAATTCTCATTTGAGACCGCCAGACTATTGTTTTGTGAGCCAGTGGTTAAAAAAACATCTCACATGGTGTCTTGTTGTGGGGAGAAGAAGGGAAGGAGATTGTAAGCTGCTCTGAGTGAAGGGCGGGGTATAAATCCAATCTCTTCTTCTTCTTCTTCTTCTACTACTACTACTAATACTACTACCACCACCACCACTACTACTACTGCTACTACTAAAAAAACCTGTGTCTACTCTCACTTTAGTTCTGCTTTAGTTCTGTTTGTTTTCATTGTTTTTATTCCTGTCATGGGAATGTTCCTTTCCTCTCCCCTCCCTTCTCTCCCCCTCCCACCACTTAACGTGCTAGCCATGGCATTTTGCTGTGAAGATGGCAGCAGTAGTAGTGGCACCCTGCCTGGATATGCAGACCAGTCGGCAGGCAGGTGGCAGAAGATAATACCTCCCCCCCCCATCCCTGAATGTTACTGTTCCTCAGTGCTCCCTGGGGAATGTAGCCCTTGGGGCTGTTGACATTATTCTGGACTACGTTCTCCAGGGTACACCGAGGCATATCAGAAACAGCACCTGATGTGCTAAGGAGGCTGGGGGGGAGGAGTCTCTTCCTTGCCTGCCCTGGCTGCCCATCAATCTGGCAGCCTGCTTCCTGCCTTGTTTGGCACTACCACATGCCTAGCCAGTATCTGCTGCTGCCAGCACAGTAAATGTAGTGGTGGGGAATGGGGAAGAAGAAAAGGAGGAGGAGAGGAGGAGGAGAAAACAAAGGTCAGAGGATGAACTACTGGCATGCATGCATGCATGCATTTACGGTTTTCCCTCTTTATTTTTTACTCAAATGAATGGACCATTTTTGGTTAGTTTCACATTCCTTTTGTAATGAATACATGTCCCTACAATAAAACTCCAGTATAATGATGCTCAGATGATGCAGAACATCATCATCACTCTAATTTCTGTGGTTTGACAACTTGTTACTGCATTCCAAAACCCAGAGTCAGCACACAAGTGTATTTTCCAGCCACTGGCTGAGGTTCATCTGACAGCCTTACAGTTTCCCTCTTCAGAGAAACAAGGTTTGAGTCCAGCAGCACCTTTAAGACCAACAAAGTTCTATTCAAGGCATAAGCTTTCATGTGCACACACACTTCTTCAGATACAATGAAATGGAAATTACCAATCCATACATACTGGTAGAGGGTGAACAGTAAGAGCAGTAAATTAGCATAAAGCATAATGAAGACGTTTAACAGATTCAAGGAACAAACAGGAATAACAGGCTTAGTTTATATGGTTACCATCTGTTTGGGTTTAATTCTGGGGGGAAACATAGTGAAGGAAATAAATATGTCAAAATTGGAGATGGATGGGCAGATGTATTCTTAATTGTGGAATGCTGAGAGTAATTAGCTGAGACCCTGCCATTACGCTCCATCTGTCTCCTCTCAAGCATGGAGGTGACCATACAGCGTCTTCTTCTTTGAAGTGGTGAATGGCTGTATAGAGTTATCTCCCCTGTCCCCAGACCAGACAAATGTATTCGAATCTACCATTCCAAATTACATTCCATTCTACTGTTCATTACGTTACATTACAATCTGCTATTCTAATCTATTATTCCAAATAAGAAATGAAATAAAATAAGGAGGATGAATGGCCCTTCTGGGGGATCAGTGAGAATACAGATGCAAGGGCTGAATGAGGTCAGCATGTGTAGTGAGATAAGAAACAAATATCCCTGTTAAGTCCTGGGGATTCCATTGTTCTGAGTGTTGTATCTCACTACATATGTTCTTATCTGATGTATATCTAATTCTCAACAGAGCCCCATCTGTGGATACTTAAATCTGGGGGTTGTAACAATAAACAGGCAAGGTAGATCTTTCTACAAAACTAAACAAAGCCTGAAATCATTAAAAAAAAATCCAACGTGGGTGTCATGGGTCAGTTTGACCAGGTGGAACTCATTCTGGAGGAAGACTCCTCAAGTGTCACAGAACTTGGACCCAGCTCACAAGGAACAGCTGAGGGAAGATAGGAGCTCCATAATTCAACACTGACAGCTGACTCTGACTCCTCCAGGCAGACTACGGGAGGGAATGATGAAGAACAGCTGATTCCCTCTCAGTAGCAGATCAATGCCGGGAGTGAACTTGCTGGCAACTTACAGAGAGAAGACTGCAGTGCGTGTCTCTTGGCTCAACACCTGTGTTTGGCAGACAGCAGCCCTGAGTGATTGCAGGACCTTGCCGTGCATAACTCAGCTTGTTGTGAGAGGCTTACTTAAACCCAGCTGGCATGCCTTTCTAGCCATGCAAGCAATGAGTCACATATCTCTGAACCCAGTGACCACAACTCTTGCCTTGCTCCCTGTGATTTTTGGACTGATCTTGGACTTTGCTATCTGGACTGCCTGCACCTGCTGCACCTAACAAATTACTGACCCTTGGACTGGCTTTGACTTCACTTTCTGGACTGCTCTGGCACTGTCTCTCTGCCCAGGTGCCTGTTGTGCCTGCTAGCTGGGATAATGGGGGTGTTAAGGTTGCCAGACCCACCAGTGGAGGCGGGGGTCCCCCAACACCAGTCCCTGCCCCCCTGCCACCAACCAGCTGGCCAGTGGGGGGCACTTACCAGTAGAAAGAGGAAGGCCCAGGTTAAATTGCTGGCATTCCACAAGAAGTGATATCATCATGCCAGTGATTTCCAGGTGATGTGCTAGTATTTGGGCAAAAACTCTATGCTAGAAGCCAGTTTTACTGTAGAATTTTTGCCCAAATAACAGTGTCACCCAGAAGTCACTGCTAAGATGATGTGACTTCCTGTGCAACACCGGCATTGTGGCCTAGGACTTTCTCTTTCTCGTAGTAAGTCCCCCCCCCACTCCAGTTGCCAGAAGAGTCCTGACCTGGATAGCCCAGGCAAGCCCTATCTCATCAGATCTTGAAAGCTAAGCAGGATTGACTGTAGTTAGTACTTGGATGGGAGACTTCCTTGGAATAGCATTCAGAGAGGACAGAGGCAGGCTTTCAGCCACCTCTCTGAATATCCTCCAGGCCTCCAATAGGGGCCAATCACCAGAGGTCAACATGACTTCCAGGTGCAGACACACACACACACACACACACACAGAGAAATACAACCCCCCCCCCAAAAAAAAAGTTGCCAGGAGGGACCTCACAACCCTAGGGAGGTTAAAACATCACCAAATAATAGAAGCAGTCCCTGTAACCTTAAAGAAGCAAATGCCTTCTGCAGAGGCCATTATGGGTGTTGCTAGGCAACCACGACAATACTGCTAGCTTTCAAGCCAGTAAAAAGCAAGGTGAGGGAGAAAGGGAAGGGTCTTTTTGATCCTGTTTTGGCCTTAGAGGGAGGGTTCACTGAGGCCAGTCAGGGCATCAACCACAGGCAGGCCCAGCTGCTTGTTACTATTCAAGAGCCACCACTGCATGAAATTGAGTATAGTGTAGTGGATAGAGTTTAGACTAGGATCTGCAATACCCAGGTTCAATTTCCCAGTGTGCCATAGAAGCTAAGTGGGTGATTTTAGGCCAGACTATGTGCCCACATAGGCTCACTCCCAGCCTATCTACCTCACAGGGATATTGTGAAGATAAAATGGTGGGCAAGAGAACAATGTAAGCTGCTTTGGATTCCCATTGGGGAGGAAAGTGAGGTATAAATGAAGTAAATAATATAGCTGAAAATGGGGGGGGGGGGGAATAAAATGTAGGCTGGTTGGTGGGTGACCAGGAGAGGAGGAAGCAGGGAAAGGTAGCATAAGAGAAGTCACCAGGAGGAGCAAAAGAGGAAATGGTATGATGAGGGGGGATACAGGGGAAAGTGAGGTGTCCCCTTCAAGTCCCATGCAGCTGGGGTTGTCCTAGCAGCTGGTACTATGCAACTCAACCATAGTTTACTTGGGTAGATGGTGCCGGAGGGAGGGAGGGAAGGAAGGAAAGCTGAAGATGGGGGGCAGATAAAGGTTGCTTGGCTGGTGGGTGAGAAGGAAAGAAGGAAGCAGGAAAAGGGGAGAAGCTCTGGGGAGTTTCAGGGAAGGAACATAGGAAACAGTGGGGGAAGGGAAATGAGATGACCTTACAAGTTCTTGCAGGTCCTCCATTTGTACATTCATAATTCTGTAATTTCAGATGTTCTGATTATTCAGTGATCTACACAATGTGAACCATCTTTCCCCTTCAGAAAACCATGAACCCCACCTTACTTTTGTGTGTGTATGTGTACTATATAACATGTGTACATACTGTAACAAAGGGCTACAAAACTAGATTAAGGATGTTAATGTCAGCATTAAAAAAAATGTTGGCAGCAGTCCCATTGACCTCCACCAAAATCTAGACATCAGTGTGGAATGCAGATATTTTTCTCCTGTGCAATTAGATTCAATTGCAATTTGTTAGCTATCTTTGTGGCAATGTTTGCAAACTTTTGCAAGCTTATTTAAGCATCTTTGCATACATATGTGTGTATTTAAAGATACGCCAAGGGGGAGGGGGAGGATAATGTTCCTAACAAGATGTTTCTAAATCTATTTGTATCAAGGTTCAGTAGGAAAACAAAACACATACATAAATAGTAGCGAACCTTCTGCATCTTGTTGCCATGACAATGTCCTACTTATAGCGCATTAAGCTGATTCAGGTCTTTTCCCACCTCACTGTTCGTAAATTACGGTAGCTGATGTGAACGAAACCAGCTGCAAGATTTTGCAACAACAAGTAGCAAATTAATTTGCCACCTAACGGTTATGTCTTCACTGGGGAAAGACTCTCTGTTTCAGAAATGTTGCAGTACATCACGTTTTTCTTTTTGTTTTTTTAAAGAAAAGGCCACTGGCATTACAGTGAGATGCAGGGATAGAAACAATCCTTAGCCTTGCTCTTTTGGAAGCCAATGGCATTATTTACGACTGGCATGAATGGAGGCTGGAATTGGTCGCTGCTGAAAATGCATTATGAAGTTTCTCCCCCATTTCTGCAGTGGTGGTACAGAGAAACAACAGAAATTGGGATTGCTTATTATTTCTGTAATGCCATCAAATCTACATAGGATTTTACGGGGCGGCATAACAGTTCCCTGCCCAAGGGGCTTGCAATCTAAGACTGCAATCCTACGCAGAGTCACCTCCTTCTAAATCCATTTACATTCATGGGTTTAGTAGGATATTTATGTGTTCTATGTATTGTATGGCAAGCTTAGTAGGGCGTAACTCTGTTTAGGATTGTAGTGTACATTTTTTTCAGCAGTGGAGAACAATAAGAAGGGGGAAATGGAAAAGAGGAAATAAGGTTAACAAGGGATGTTCTGCTGGAGAATGATAGAGCTGCTGGAGGCGTGGAAGTCACATGCCCAGGGATGCAACAGGAAGTGAAAATGGCCCAGAAGCAACCCATGTTGAGCATTCCCTATGGCATTACAAACCACCAGTGCAGTGGCCACTCAGTTCAGTCCCAACAATGGGCGCTGGTTCACCTGTTGCCTTCTCTTGCAGTTTCACCAACCAGTAGCAGCTGGTGATCATTGTTGGTGCTAAAGGGTCTAAGCTGAGTGGCCCCTGCAGAGCTGGCAGAATTAAAGGGCCTTGGCTCTGCTTGCTTCTGGCTGGCAGTGGCATTCTAAGGCTGCGGTCCCCTGGGAACTTTCCCCACAAGTTTAAAGGCCAGTCTGTTCCCAAATGGACAACAGAAGTAAGGACAGAGCACTAGGGTGTAAAGCTGCGGCAGAGGTTTTTAAGACAAGGAGTTTGCACTGGGTACCGAAGGGGCTGGAGCATGTTAGAGCCAAGTCAGGGATTGAAGGAAGGGTGAGGAACAGGTGATGGCCTATGAAAAAGAGACCTGAAAGAAGGGTAAGTAAAAAATTAGACTTGTGGCAAAAGACAGAGAACTGAAGCAAGAGAAGATAAGTCACATGGGGTTGCCAACTCTGGGTTAGGAAATTCCTGGAGATTTTGAGAGTGGAGCCTGAGGAGGGTGGGGGCTTCAATGCCATACAGGCCACCTTCCATAGCAGCCATTTTCTCCAGGGGAACTCTCTCTGTTGCCTGGAGATCAGCTGTAATAGTAGGAGATCTTCAGCCACCACCTGGAGGCTGGCAACCCTAGGGGAGGCTCTAAGTCACCTCGGATGTGGAGGAAGAAAGAAGAGTTAAGGCAGAATGACAGGGAGGCTCAAGGAAAAGGGGAAAAGTAGGCAGTGACCTGAAAAGCAAGATGGAGAGATATGGAGTGTTCCCACGAGACAACTTTTTTGCAACGATGAAGCCTCCTTTTTTATTATTATTCAGTTGGAAACAGAATTGAAATGGTGGTTCCACTCAGCCCTTTGATATGGCTTTATATCGCCATAAGAATCCATCTCCATGGGCAAGATCCTACTAGATGGAGAGCCAGTCTGGTGTAGTGGAGAGCCAGTCTGGTGTAGTGGTTAAGTGCGCGGACTCTAATCTGGGAGAACCGGGTTTGATTCCCCACTCCTCCACTTGCACCTGGCTGGATGACCTTGGGCAAGCCACAGCTCTGTACCAGCTGTTCCCTCAAGGACAGCTTGGGAAAGAGTTCTCTCAGCCCCACTTACCTCACAGGGTGTCTGTTGTGAGGAGGGGAGGGGAAAGGAGTTTGTAAGCCGCTCTGAGACTCTTAAGTGAGTGAAGGGCGGGATATAAATCCAATCGCTTCTTCTTCTTCTTCTTCTTCTTCTTCTTCTTCTACTATACTTCTACTAAGAAGCATCTCCTTTCGGCTCCAACTTCTCTGTGCCATTTCCCTTTCCTTTGTTTTAAGCCTAATTATTTCTGTTCCCTTTGGATGCTCATGAATCAATGGTTAGCTCCCAGTCCCTGTAGCTGTTGCAGCCATCCAAAGTCACACTCTCTGTATGTGTCTATGCATGTCTATGTGCATAACTGTATGAATATGTGTAACTGTAATATCACAACTGCAAAATAACAAGCATTCTTTAAAATGAACAGTGGTGATAGCAGATTAAAAAGGTTAAAGGTAAAAGTTTCCCTTGCTCAAAAGCCAGTTGAATCCGACTCTAGGGGGCAGTGCTCATCTCCGTTTCCAAGCTGAAGAGCCAGCACTGTCCGAAGACGTTTCCGTGGTCATGGGGCTGGCATGACTAGACGCCAAGGCACACGGAACATTGTTACCTTCCCACCGAAGTGGTACCTATTTATCTACTTGCATTTTCTTGCTAGGTTGGCAGGAGCTGGGACCAGAGATGGGAGCTCACTCCATCACGCAGCACTTGGGTCTCAAACTGCCAAACTTCTGATCTTCCGGTCTGCAGTTCAGCATCTTCACCACTGAGCCACTCTGGGCCCGCGAGCAGATTACCAAGTGAAAAATAGTACTCATTTAAGCCCCAGCTACCTAAGAGAACAAGAGCTGATAATGTACAATTGCTCCTTGGATGCCCCAGAGAACCAATCAGTTGCAAAAGAGAACTGGAAGTAATTAATTACGTTGGAAGGAGAAGGAAAAGATGATGCCCTGAGAAGCATCAGTAGTGCTTTGCCTTCATGAGACAGCCTGACATTGCAATTCCTAGAGGGTTACTGTAAAGACCACTTTCCAGCCATTATTGGTCCTGCTCCTCAGGTTCTCAAAGGCAGGGTTGATTGGGGTCAAGGCTTAGCTATTTTAGCATAATCAATTCTACAAGCAGAGACAAGCAAAATTTGAGTTGTGATTTGCAAAGTTTTTGGTCTAAATTTTGCCTAAACCAAGATCTTAGTAGGCCACCTCAGACAAGTCTCTCTGCCTGCCCCCCCCCACCATCTGAAATATGGGGATAATATTTTGTTGTTCAGTTGCACAGTCGAGTCCAACTCTTCGCGACACCATGGACCACATCACACCAGGCCCTCCTGCCTTCTGGAGCTTGCTCAACAACATGCTTATTGCATCAACAACACTGTCTAGCCATCTCATCTTTTGCCATCCCTTTCTTCTTTTACCTTCCATCTTTCTCAGCATCAGGGTCTTCTCTAGTGAGTGCTCCCTTCACATGTGGTGGCCAAAGTATTTGAGCTTCAGCTTCAGTATCTGGCCTTCCTGGGAACAGTCAGGGTTGATTTCTTTTAGGATTGACTGATTTGATCTCCTTGCAGTCCAAGGGACTCTCAAGAGTCTTCTCCAGCACCATAATTCAAAAGCATCTATTCTTCAGCGCTCAGTCTTCCTTATGATCCAACTCTCACAGCCATACATTACTACTGGGAATACCATTGCTTTGACCATACGGACTTCTGTTGGCAGGGTGATGTCTCTACTTTTTATTATGCTGTCTAGGTTTGCCATAGCTTTCCTCTCAAGGAGCAAGCGTCTTTTAATTTCATGGCTGCAGTCACCGTCTGCAGTGATCTTGGATGGGATAATAGTACAGGACTGTTAATAAAGATTACAACTAATAATGGATGCGAAATAATTTGAACATTTTGAGTGTCCTATAAATGCTAAACATTATATACCATAGCAACAAGCAGACAAATGAAACAGAAGAGAAGAGTCTAGTCCTGTCTTCTGTTTTCTACTTGCAGGGAGACATTTACATGGTGAGATATTTTTTAAAATGTGATCTGCCACTTATGTTCTGAAATGCCTGGTACAATCCATTCTGACACTTCAAGATTCTACCACTCCTGTTTTTTGGTGCTGATTGAAAGATACATGTTCATAAACATCTTCTGTAATAGTATTATTCCATGTTCCAGGATTTAATCCAGACATTGCCAACAAATTCACCCCAAATCTTCACATTTGGTTCCATCAAATGCCTTGATATCAGTGTGGCGTCCATTAGAGCAGTGTTTTTCAACCTTTTTCGAGCTAAGGCACATTTCTTTCATTGAAAAAATCCCGCGGCACACCTGACAATATCTCACGGCACAGTGGTTGAAAAACACTGAAATACAAGATAAATGGGTCATTAGTTGCCTCAGCTCAAGTATTAACTATGACAGTATTACAAATACACGTAATAGCCACTCAACTTGAAATCGTAAGTTACAGATCCAAAGTGTAAGGCTCCTTCCCATAACATTGACCTGAGTTTCAGAAGAAATATAATGTGGATGTATTTTAATACTGCGATTCTGCTAAAGTTTTTCAAAAAGAGAGTTTAAACTCTTACTCTTATGTGAACGGCATTCCGCTGACCATAAGTGATTTGAAGAGAAGCACAGTACACCCATTCTTCGCTGAGGGACAGTTACTGATTTGAACCCCACCCTGACAGAAACAGCTAGCTGTTACTATCAAACATATTCATGTTTACTGAATGTCTTGGTGCAAATCACCCTTCCTCAGGCCGGCCACAGAGCGTGCGAGCGGAATCAGTGAGACCGCGCCACTGTTTACTGAATGTTTACTGAATGTCTTGGTGCAAATCACCCTTCCTCAGGCCGGCCACAGAGCGTGCGAGCGGAATCAGTGAGACCGCGCCACTGTTCTTTCTCGCATGCGCAAACGCGTCCCGAAAGGTCAGCCCGGAAGGCACATTTCTTTCATTGAAAAAATCCAGCGGCACACCTGACAATATCTCGCGGCACACCAGTGTGCCACGGCACAGTGGTTGAAAAACACTGCATTAGAGGAGGAATAGAGAAGCTGTGATCTTTTGGGTGATGCTGAGCAGCTCCTAGAGAAGGTGTGGACATTGCTGGCTGTTTCCCAGAAATTAATGGCCCTCTTTTTCCTTCTTAGCTATTGCAGAACCCAGCTTTAGGTTTTCCTTTGCCTGGTAATGTCCTTGCTGTACTCTCTGCTTCTTTTAGTAAATAGTAAATGGAAGCCATTAAAGGCAAGGCAAGGGGAGAGAAGAAGAAGAAATCAATGCACTCAACTGAATGGCACTTAACGTAATGATTTCAGACTTACCAGTAAAAGCTCATTTTATGGAAAGCATTTTGAAGTTCTTGTCTCCAATTGCAAGAATATTGAATTACTGTAGTTTTTGTATTATCTTAGTAATTCCACAGTGTGTTGTTGATTTGAGTTGTTCACAACCCAGCATTTCCCATTCTTATGTAATGGCATTTTAAATCAGTCAGAAATCAACTCTGTAATTCAACACTAGAAGCCTGGATCCTCACTTGACTAAACTGAGCACACCTCCTGTTATTTGACTGCAGGAAAGTTGTGATGATGTATATTATACAAAGAATTGATTTTTTTTAAGGTCATTGATTTTATCATTTTTATCCAACTGATGTTAATCCTTCCTGTAGCCATACACAAAATCTGCTCTCATTTCCTTTCTCTAACAAGATGTTTTACAAGACTATCCATCATTTTCCATGGCCACGTTGACACTTAACAGTCTTTAAGCTCAATCCTTTGTCTGTTTACTCAGAAGTAAATTCTGTTATGAAAGGATGGGGTTTATCTGCTGGGATCGGGGAGATTAAATCCTAAAATTACATCCCAGGAAGGTATATGGGTTATCTGTAAACCAACCAAAGGAAACTGAACAGTTGCCTTCAATTTGCCATTTGACCAAGCTGTCAAGGGCCATCATGGATCATGAATAATTTCCACCCTTGGTGCTTTAATCTCCATTATCCAGACTTTTGAAGTAATTGATCCAGAGCAGCCTTGGATAGAAACTTGGAGCCTGAACCCCTACATTCTGATTGGGTTAACAAATAACCTCCCAGGCTGCATCCTGGATTGGAGTAGTTGTGATCAAGACTGAAATCCAGACTTGTGTCATGACTTTGACTGGCCCCATCAGGCTGTATCAACATGCTTGGTCTTGGACCAGTTCCCAGGAGGGGAATATTGAGGCTCTTTTTAAGAGTGGGATAAGTTAGCAAGTCACCTTTTTAATATTTCCCTTCAAGATTCTCTCTAAAGCAATCTGTCTACTGATTGTCCCTAATTACTGGTGCTTTCTAAGATTTATGCTGAGTTATTAAAGATTTATTTTATTCAGGATTTTTTGAGTGTAACTGACTGCTGAGAAAATCTTACACGTGATTCTGAAAATTGCTGGGTTCTGTTGACAAACTCCATCAGTACTGACTAGGAGAGATTATGGAGAGGAAGGGGAAAAAGAGGGGGAGGGACAAAAGCTCCCAAAGCCTCTGACTCACCTTCACAAACAAACATCCCCAAAGATCTGGAGCCCAGGAGAGCCATGATCAAAGCATAACAGGGAAGAGGAGGGTTCTCTGGTTGCTGGCAGCTCAACTACTGGAAATTAACAAGCTCAGATGAAAGGGGTGGGTGGGAAGGAAAAGGTTTTTAAAATAGCCAGATCCCCTTAGAACTTGGCAAAACTCTGTCCTGTGTAGCTGAGGACCCAGGGGGCAGTTGTGACAAATCCCACGGAGTGGTGGGCTTTAAGTGTGTGTAAGGGCCAATTCACACATGATAAAAGTCCTTGTGTCCCTGACATGGCCAGTCACGGAATTCCAGGCTTAGAACTCAGGCCGTGGTCACATGGCCCTTTAAATCTGAGAGGAGTCCCAGATTTAAAGGAGCCGCTTCTCTTAAGTTTGGGTTGGGCGGTGGGCTGCCGCGAAGGAGGAGGCAGGCGGCAGCAGCGGTGGCCAGGGGAGGAACCCTTCCCCGAGCCCCGCCGGCTGCCTGGTAAGTTTTTTGGGGGGGGGTTTCTCCTTTTACACTTGGGCGCTTGAGTGCCCAACCACCCAAGTGTAAAAGGGTGAAAAAATGGCAGACGGGACCATCTGGACAGCCCTGCTCTCGCAATGATTGTGAGAGAGGGCTGTCCAGATCGCTCAAATGCGGGTTCTTCACGCGACTCCCAGGAAAACAGTCGATTTTCCCGGGGTCGGAAAATGCAGGAGGAACCCGCATTTGAGCCTGCTTTGGCGCGGGACTAGCCACGGCCGTTGTAGACGGTCCCTTTAAATGCAGGAGGAAACAGCCCTTCCTCCCGCATTAAAGGGCCGTGTGACCGCGGCCTCAGTTCCCAAATATGCATGGGCCCAACTGCAGATCTGGCTGCAGCACATGTGAAGAGGGGGCTTAAGTGTACCTGCATGCTGACTCCCAACCTGAAATGGCCAGGGAGCCACTATTTGTCCCACTGTGAAAACTTACATGCATAAAAATGCTAGAGGCAAGTTTCCCCCAAGAGGACAAATAGCAACTCCTCTGGGCTGTTCAAAGTCAAGAAAAGGCTATGCAGGAAAGGTTGAAGCCCCCTCTTCCTGTGCACTGCAGTCCTGATTTCAATCAGGACTGTGTGAACATGCCCTGACCTGAGTGGCCCAGGGTAGCCTGATCTTGTTAGATCTTGAAAGCAAAGCAGGGTCAGCCTTGGTTGGTACTTGGAAGGGGGATCACCAAGGAAGACCAAGGTTGCTATGCACAGGCAGGCAATGGCAAACCACCTCTGGACGTCTCTTGGCTTGAAAACCCTGCAAGATCACCATAAGTTGGCTGCAACTTGACAGCACTTTCCACCACCACCATCACGTGAACCTGGGAATTAAACTCTGAACATGGAACTCCTAGACCATCTCTGTCGACCTGCCACATGGGGACCATGAGGACTTTATGTACACAAGAGGGCAGCCAAGATGAATAGGAGGCTAGAGCACTTTTCCTAGGAAAGGCTGAAGAGTCTGGGTTTTTTCCGTTGATGTTATGTTTTCTTATTGAGTTATGCATTGCTTTGTTGGGTTTCTGATATTACAATCCCCTCATTCTTATTGGCTGCCGAATAAAGACTTCTCATTGGTCCTGAAGCCAATCCAGGGAACCAATCGCAGAGCCCTGCTTAGGTCCAATGAAATTGAGTCTTCATAGTTACATTGTATATAGTTATTTGTTGGAACACTATAAGTTGAGTGCTGCTCTTGCCAGAGCTGTCCCTGAGCTGAACAATATTTTAAATAAAAGCCTTCATTTGATTTATCATCTCCAGTTCAATACTTAGCAGTTTAGAAAAGAGACGACTAAGGGGGATCATGATAGAGGTTTACAAAATTATGCATGGAGTGGAGAGAGTTGACAACGAGATTTTTTTTTCTCCCTTTCCCCAAATACTAGAATTAAAGGGCATCCAATGAAAATGATGGGCAGTAGGTTCAGGATGGACAAAAGGAAATACTACTTTACACAGAGAGTGGTTAAAACATGGAACTCGCTGGCAGAGGATGTAGTGATGGCCACAAGAATAAACAGCTTTAAAAGGGGATTAGATAAATTCATGGAGGATAGGTCTACCAGTTGCTGCTAGCCATGGTGACCAAAGAGAACTCCCACATTTAGAGGCAGTAATCCTCTGGGTCCCAGAGCCAAGGGGCAACATCAGGGGAAGGCCTTGGCCTCTGTGCCCTGTTGTTGGCCCTCCAGAGGAACTGGTTGGCCACTGTGTGAGACCTGATAGAGGAAACTGATTGACTACCCTCTGGGAATCAAGTTAGCTCATTTCATCTAGTATCACGGGATATAACTGGATGGAACAATAAAATGTAGGATACTGATTTTACTAATTATATAAAAATTTGACTGTATGTGTTTGCTGATGACCTTAGTATCAATGGTTTTAATTTATTCTCTCTTCCGCCTTATAGAGAAGGTTGTTGTAAGGCTGGTCTGGCTATACTGATAAAACATAACTCCTTTTTAAAGATAGAACCACTTGATAACTTCTATTCCTATCGCCCAAGCTGTGCTACTATCTTCTTCTGTACTCTTATCATTATTAATGTTTATATTCCTCCTACCAATAATGGTAATGACTTAGACATGAATTGGGCAAAGCTTTCCAACTTTATTTTGGCTTAAATATCTTATGAATGATGTTATTGTGAGTTCTACTGATATTACTGGAAGACCTATGCATAGAAATCTGGTTCTTTTATTTTCTTCTAGAACTAGCCAGCTCCCACTGATTTTGTTTGAGAGATTTTAGCATGTGCTTAAAAACAGTCCCTAATTTTTGCTGGACTGTGTTTTCTGTTTGTTGCCATCATTAATATGGGGTGTGTGTAGATATAACATTATTTCAGAGTTGAGGCAGTAGAAGCACGCTCATTGCATTCTTCTCAAATGCGCAAAGCTCAAGATCAGGAAACATCAGTTGACTTTGCCCTAAAAGTCAAAATATGGATAGTACTGATTGGCCAACACCTGTACTTTCTGAGACTTGTCTCCCCCTCAATCCCAAGAGCAATTCTGCGGTTTTTACAATGTTATGTAAAAGGGCAGGTCCTTTTGTGGATCAAAAACTGGCTACTTAAAAGGAAACAGAGAGTGAGTATAAATGGGCAATTTTCTCAGTGGAGGGAGGTAAGCAGTGGGGTCCCACAGGGATCAGTACTCGGTCTGATGCTTTTTAACTTGTTTATTAATGATTTGGAGTTGGGAGTAAGCAGTGAAGTGGCTAAATTTGCAGATGACACAAAGTTGTTCAGGGTGGTGAGAACCAGGGAGGATTGTGAGGCACTCCAAAGGGATCTGTCGAGGATGGGCAAGTGGGCATCAACGTGGCAAATGGGGTTTAATGTGGCCAAGTGCAAAGTGATGCACGTTGGAGCCAAAAATCCCAACTATAAATACATGTTGATGGGGTCCAAATTGGCGGAGACTGACCAAGAGAGAGATCTTGGAGTCGTAGTAGATAACTCAATGAAAATGTTGAGACAGCGTGTGACTGCAATGAAAAAGGCCAACGCTATGCTGGGGGTTATTAGGAAGGGAACTAAAAATGAATCAGCCAGTATCATAATGCCCCTGTATAAATCGATGGTGTGACCTCATTTGGAGCACTGTGTATAGTTCTGGTCGCTACATCTCAAAAAAGATATTATAGCATTGGAGAAAGTGCAGAAAAGGGCAACTAGAATGATAAAAGGGTTGGAACACTTTCCCTATGAAGAAAGATTGAGGTGCTTGGGGCTCTTTAGCTTGGAGAGACGACGGCTGAGGAGCGACATGATCAAGGTTTATAAGATTATGCATGGGATAGAGCAGGTAGAGAAAGAAGTACATTTGTCCCTTTCTCACAATACAAGAACTCGTGGGCATTACATGAAATTGCTGAGCAGTCAGGTTAGAACAGATAAAAGGAAGTACTTCTTCACCCAAAGAGTGATTAACAGTGGAATTCACTGCCACAGGAGGTGGTGGCGGCTACAAGCATGGACAGCTTCAAGAGGGAATTAGATAAACATATGGAGCAGAGGTCCATCAGTGGCTATTAGCAGGGGTCCTTTCGTAAAAAAAGAGGTGCAGGAGCTCATTAGCATAACTTATTTGCATATGCCACACCCCCTGACGTCACTGGAAGTGTCAGAAGGCCACACACCCCTGACGTCACCGGAAGTGTGTCAGAAGGAAGGGAGGGAGGGGGAGGGGGGAAAGGAACAGGAAGGTAGGTAGGTAGGTAGGTGGGGGAGAGAGAAGAAAGGAAAGAAGGAAGGAACAGGAAGGAAGGAACAGGAAGGTAGGTAGGTAGGTAGGTGGGGGAGAGAGAGACGGAAGGAAGGAAGGAAGGGAGAGAGGGAGGGGGGAGGGAGGGGGGAAGGAAGGAAAGGAACAGGAAGGAAGGAAGGTAGGTGGGGAAAGAGACAGAAGAAAGAGAAAAAAAGAAAGAAAGAGACAGACAAGGCGCTTCTCCCCCCCCCTCGGGCCGAGTGGCTGTCAGTCACTTGGCCTGGTGTTTCCCTCCCTCCCCCCCCCTCTTGATTGGGCACTGGGGCCCAGCTTTTCCCTCCCTCCCTCCCTCCTGGGAATGGTGAGCGGGGAGGGATGGGGGCTTCTCCCTGGGCCGGCGTCCTGCTGCGGCCAGGGAAGAGCAAGAGGGGGGAGGGATGGGGGCTTCTCCCCGGGCCGGCAGCCTGCTGCGGCTCGGGAAGGGTGAGCGGGAGGGGGGGGCTTTCCTCCAGCTTCGCGCCGAAGCGCAGGGCGGGGAAAGCGAGCTGGGGGTGGGGCTTGGTTATGTGCCCACCCCCCGGCCTCCCCTCTTCCGGAGCGGCGCCCCGGTGCACCCCAGCCCCAATGGAGCTCTGGCTATTAGCCACAAAGTATAGATAGGAACTCTCAGTCTGGGGCAAGTGATGCTCTGTATTCTTGGTGCTTGATGGGGGGGGGGGGAACAGTGGGAGGGTTTCTAGTGTCCTGCCCCCACTGCTGGACCTTCTGATGGCAGCTGGTGTTTTTGGCCACTGTGCGACAGAGTGTTGGACCGGATGGGCCACTGGCCTGATCCAACATTGGCTTCTCTTATGTTCTTATGTAAAGGGGCATGTAATAACACTGAAATATTAAAAAAAACAAAAGAGATGGAAGATAGAAGGGGAGGAAGACTGATGACTAAGGAAGCATTTGATTTAATATTCTATGCATCTGTCATTTACATGGGGAAGATGGGAGGAAGGTGAGATGATCCCATGGGAGAAAAATCTGTTCCCGGTCCTGTTTTAATGTTTCCACTGTATGCACCTATGACCTCTGTATTGCATTTCCTTGCATTGATCTTCAGAGTGTTGTTAGAAATATGTGCCTAGACCAAAACCCAACTTCCAGCAATTATAGGGTTAACTTGTTTATCCTAGTGTTTTGCAGCTTGACCTGGAGAAGAAACCTGGGACCTGGCCAATTGATGTAAAGCCCGGGAAGCTACTAGACTATTGTATTTCTAATTGGTTGTTGTTCCACAGGTGACTTGTCCCAGAGGTCGGGAAGGACAGAATCGCCATTCTGTCTCACTCTGTTGTAGAATGTCTTAGAGTGTAGACAGGAGCAATGCTGCTCCTTAGAAAGCATGTTTTGTTTATTTGTAGCTAATCCTGTTTTCCCTTTATCCTTTAGTAATAAATATTTTAAACTAGAGGAAGCAGTCTCTTCTTTCCAGAAGCAAGATCCATAACTCTGAATTTTCTCTAATATTGGTAGCAAAAACCCTAACACTATGCATCTGTCATTTACATGGGGAAGATGGGAGGAAGGTGAGATGATCCCATGGGAGAAAAATCTGTTCCCAGTCCTGTTTTAATGTTTCCACTGTATGCACCTATGACCTCTGTATTGCATTTCCTTGCATTGATCTTCAGAATGTTGGAGTTAACCTTGTTTGGGACCTCTGCGCTTGAGCATTATGCACACGCAGTGGCCCTTTTGTGTTTGAAAAGTCTGCACACCTTAGCCCCAGCACAAAATGATTCTAGCAAGTGTCCCTTCTATAACATGCAGAATTCTGATTCACAAAAGCTTATGCAGGAACAACTTGTTTTCAGTATTTATGTTGCTGCAGTTCTCTTGTTTTATTACACAAAATATGGCTTTCAGTAAATATTGGAAAACATCTCTTCAAATTGACATGTAGATTCCCTCCCCCCAATTCTCTGTTGGTACATTTAACTAGCTTAGTTCTTGCAAAGAGTTCTGCTTTGATCGGGCAGTATGTCTTATTTATTAATTTCCCCCGTGTCACAGCAATTTGATGATGATACCCCAGCTATGATGGTACCCCAGCTATTCATGTAGTTAACTGGGACCACCAACATCTTAAGAATGTAAGAAGAGTGTGGATGGATCCGATCAATGGTACACCTAGTCCTGTTTGCCACATCAGCCAACCATATGCTCTGGAAGGCCCCCAAACCAGGCCACAGAAGCCACAGCTAGGCCGATTCCGCACTAGTTGTTGCCCTGGTGTCACTCCCCGATAAAATGCGGGGCGCAGCAACAGTTCCCCACTTGCTGCTCTGGGTCTGCAGTTGGCCCGAATGTAATCATCGTTTCCCCCGGATCTTCTGTTTCCGGGATTTTCAGAGGGAGGGGGTTTGCCACGGGAGTGAAGTCGGGGCATTCAAGTGGGGAATTCCAAAATCCGGGTTTCTTGCTCCACCCCTTTAACGCCCCTCTGCTTCCTTCTCTCCCCTTTCCCTCCCCTTTCCCGCCCTGGTGCGAGCGGGTTTTTTTTTTGTTCCCGGCTTTGTTGCGTTACAACAACATGACACGACATGACACGACATTGATCCACCATTGACTGGCATTTAAATGTCTTTTTAAAAATGTACTTTTATTGTTGATGTCTGCACATTTCTGTGTTGCATCTTTTGCACAAAAGTCGTGCCTGAGTCATGCCGCTATAAAAATATGTATTGATGGCTTTGAGGCGCAGCACAAGTTGTCCCCCCCCCCCGGTTGCATTACAACAACACAACATTGATCCATTGTTGTGTGGTTAACATTTTTTGCGGGGCCAATGTATTGTGGGTGGCGTGGTGGTGTGGACACAATTTTTGCAGGGGTTACATGTGTTGTGTTGCATGTTCCCCCTCCATTTCCCATCCCTTTCCCACCCTCCATTTCCCCTCCAACTCTGGCGCAAGCTTTTTTTTTCTTACACAGATGATTTTTGTGGGCTTGGAAGCTCAGATGGCCAATCACGACTTTGTTGCGTCACGACGTCATCATGCAACTCCACCTACATTAAAAAGGGGGGGAGACGGGTGGGGGCTCGATTTGGGGCAAGGACAGATGCGGAAATGAAGAACCGGCATCAACCTGGGTCAGATTCATGTAATGCGGAAACACGCACACTGATTCAGACCAATTAAACCTGGGAGGAAAGGGAAGCAAAGCACTTGTGCGGAATCGGCCCTACTGTTCTTTCTCTTCCAAAACTGGCATTCAGAGATATACTGCCTCTGAACATGGACGTTCCACACAGCCATCATGGCTAATAGCCATTGAAGGACCTTTTCAAAATGCCTGTGCAAGTGGCCATCATCACTATATGCTCTTTACCTAGAGCCAGTTTGGTGTAGTGGTAAAGTGCGTGGACTCTAATCTGGGAGAACCGGGTTTGATTCCCCACTCCTCCACTTGCACCTGGCTGGATGACCTTGGGCAAGCCATAGCTCTGTACCAGCTGTTCTCTCAAGGACAGCTTGGGAAAGAGCTCTCTCAGCCCCGCCTACCTCACAGGGTGTCTGTTGTGGGGAGGGGAAGGGAAAGGAGCCGCTCTGAGACTCTTAAGTGAGTGAAGGCGGGATATAAATCCAATCTCTTTTTCTTCTTCTGTTTCAAAAAGGTTGTATATTGTGTGCAGAAGTTATATCCTCAGATGCAGTTAATAAAGCTCTGGGGGGCGGGGGAGTTCAGAATGCTTCGCTTTCAAGGATCCTTGGGAGATCCCTGCCAGGAAAGACATCAATGAATTACCTAGACAATATAATCATTTTATTTTTATCTTTTTGCATCATGCATTTAGCCCACCTCTGCATGCAGCACTAAAGCTCTTAATCAGTACAGACCATCTCTATGTTCTCTTTCATTTGCAACAGCTCTAACTCAAACATACATCACTGTTGGGGGGGGGATTACTTCTATTACTATTATAAACCCAGTGAGCCCTGTTTATTTTTTGCATCTTGGCAAGCTAACTTGGGCTTGCAGTTGCCACTGTCCCCATGCAGCTTTGCCAGGGCAGCAGATGGCTAATTACCATAAACAGGATGGCGTCTGTTGTGGTGGCTGTGTGCATAGCCAGGCGTAACCAAGCAAAATGCATCTGCAACAAAGCAAACGAAACCGTTTGCATCTCTTTATTGCCTTGACTAATCTGGCCATTTTTTAAATGATGGTCGTACTTGGAGCAGATGGTCATGACTAATGTGGCCAAAGAGCTGTGTCCTCATTACAAATAACCATACAAAGTTCTGATGCCTCAATTCCAGTCGGGAGCATTTAGTGCCATTGATTTCAATAGCTCTTCTATGTAAACATCCTCAACATTTTGAACTCGGTTAGCCAACTAACCAGGAAAGTATGGCCTGGTTGGCCAGTTCATGGGAGAGCTGTAGTCCTTCTTAGCCTGTATACACACGACAAAGAAGAAGCAGGTGTTGGGCTGGCCTCCTTCACTTGCCTGTCAAAAATCACCAAGCTACACCTGTGTCTCCATCCCTGAACACACACCCCTTTTCTCCACCCCGTGAGACACTTTTGTGTTAGGCTCCATCACTTACTCAACAGTGATCCTTATCCATGTCTTTACCCCAGATCCATTCTAATCTCTGACCTGTGGGAGAACTCCACACTCAAGCATCACCAGGCTCCACATTTTTTAAAAAAATGTCAAGTCTTGGCACACCTACCTACCTAGAACTGCTGGTCAGTGGCAGCTAGAGCCCCCTGGCAACCCCCACCCCCAGTCCTGCAGGAAATTCCATCTGGCTCAACTTTGGTTGCCAATAGCCTAGCGCTAACAGCAGCCTTTATAAGCCAACCATGAGTGCGGCAGTCCTGTAGGTCGACGCTACTGCACTAGTGATGATCTCAAAATGGTGAGAATGATGCCAACTAGGTGGATGGCTGAAGAACCAGCACATGATTAACCCTTAAAGCCACCATGTGTCACCACCATGTGTCACCATGTGTCACCACTAAAAAAGGCAAGATTTGTAAAAAGGCATAAATAAAGACTAGCAATGGCCAGCCTTACACAAGTTAGACGACAACAGGAGCTGTGTCCGTTCTATGCATTGAAATTGTCTGTTGTTATTAGAAAGGCTGTGCTCTTTGGAAGCTCCCTGACTACAGCACCCTCTGTTGGCTGGGAGGCAATCTGTTGTAACTGGATGTGTTATCAAGGAGGATTTCCCCCTATTAAATACGCAGATGCCGACTCCCTGTGTCACTGCCGGTACTGCAGATATACACATCCCACATGAATGTCTTCCTTGAAAACATTTGCAGTGGTTCTTGCCCAGATACATCACGCTGCAAAAGAAACCCCAGAGTTGTATCCAGCAAGGCTGCCAATAAGCTTGCCCGTTCTAAACTTCCAAATAATGGACAAAAGCACATAATGTTTCCTAAGAATATTGTGCTCTGACTCATTGGTTAGGGTTTTTTTATCCATTTCATGCTTTGGAGGCAAAATCCTTGTTTTCTCCCTTCCCCCCTGCCTCCTTTCCCTGCTTTGCTGTGCTCACAACCAAAACAAACAATGGAAGGGACAAAGCCAAATGGCTGTCCTGAGCACAAAAGGCAAATTGTCACAAAACAATGGATCTTTCAGTCCCCTTGGGAGGTGAAGGACCATGACAGCAGCCTGAATGTACAAAAGAGCTTCCTGTTAGGGCCACTGTGTTGAAGTGTTCAAATTCAAACGACATTCAGGCCAGTTGGAGGTGTATGTTGGCAGAAAGAACATCCACAAAAGGTTTTCAGCATCTTTATGGAGATGTCCCCAAGACTCTTGACTCCTAGAAACATCTCTGGGATGGGATTGCAACAGTGAACTCAGCAAAGTGAGCCCCTCCACAGTGTGTGTGTGTGTGTGTGTGTGTGTGTGTGTGAGAGAGAGAGAGAGAGAGAGAGAGCTGAGTGTGGATGCAAGATGAAGGGACTTATTTTGGACTCTCAAAAGTAGCCTGACAATTCTCCTTGCTGGCTGTCACAGTGTGGGCTTAGCCATCTGCTGGGAACTTTTATTGTGTTTGGATTTCTGCCTTGGCCTGGAGGCCTCGGTTGCAGGGGAAGGAGAGGAGCCGGTGAACTAAAAATAAAAAGGAACAAAATACTGCTGTGCTGCAATAGCAGCTGCTAGTCACTAGGAGCCATCCTGCCCTTGGACGATGCAGGCCAAAAGGGAACACTTTTGTGTTTTTCCACCTGCACAGAGCACATGTGGAATTTTCACCTAGAAACTGGTACCAGGTCCAACATTCAGGATCACAGGATCACATACTTATTAAATGTATATGGAAAAGCAGCTTTGAGCCCATAAGGAGATAAGAGTATGCTTGGAAGGATGTGAACAATATCTGGTAAATTCGGGCCATCCAGGGCCCTGGTGGTGAACAGCCAGTGGTCAGGAACAAGATTTTGAGCTTCAGAATGTGCTGGTTGGGGGGCGGGGAAGCAAGATTGCCTGATCCCCAAACAGGACCAGGCCCTTGCAGCATTTTTAAAATGTTCAAATTCTTTCCTAAAAAGGCATGAACCCATGGCCACTGTAATGCATAGTTTGGCCCTGACTGCTTTAAAGATAAGAACCACTGCCAGCACTTTGATTGAACCTAGAAGCAAACTAGCAGCTACAGAAGTCCTTTCAATAAGGGGATGATACAGTGTCTGCAGCGTGGCTAGCTACTCCAAGCAGCACATTGGGAAAAAAATAAACTTTAAAAAAATTGCTTGTAGGATGATGGCTTTTTTATCTAAATATAGACATGAGTTTGTTAATTAAGTCAAGAATCAGTTAATGTGCACAATTACCATGACCTAGGGTTGCCAATCTCCAGGTGGTGGCTAGAGAGTTCCTGGAATTACAACTGATCTCCAGACTAAAGAGATCAGTTCTCCTGGAGAAAATGGCTGTTTTGGAAGGTGGGCTGACCTGGTGAGATCCTTCCCCTCCCTAAACCCCAGACTTCCCAGGCTCCACCCCCAAAATCTCTAGGAATTTACCAACTCAGACCTGGCAACCCTACCATGACCTAGGAATGTCAAGCCCCACCAGAGGCAGGCAATCCCCTGCTCCCTGGCTCCCATTTCCAGCCACTGCTCCAAGCAATGGCAGGAAAAAATAAACAAAATAAACCTGTCCAGCTGATGGCATGATGTGACTTCAAGATAAACACCTGGAATTGATGTCATGCTCCTCTAGGAAGCACCGGGAACTCTATAGTAAAAGCACAGAGTTTCCAGCAATTCCTAGAGAAGACTGACATCACATCTCCACATACAGTTCCTGGTGTGGCCTTGGGTCAGTTACAAGCTCTTTCAGAGATGTTTCATCAAGGGCAGTACTCAAAAGAGCTCTCTCAGCCCCATCTACCTCACAGGTTGTCTGTTGTGGGAAGGGAAAGGGATTGTAGACCACTCTGGGGCTGTGATCACACACACAATTAGCCCCAACATAGGCATGAATGCCGGGTGGATTTAACCTGCATGATCAGACACAAACATCTGGGAAGCATCCCACAGCCAGCAGAAACCCATGTTGCTCCACCACAGAAGTGGAGTAAACAGGCACCGGGGAAAGACCGGCAGCAAACAGGTTGCTACGGGCCACAGGGAGACTTTCCCGTCTGATTGCTCCAGCCCACTCTCATGGCGTTGGGATGGTCTGATCAGGCCATCCCGACTCCGTGCCATTGTTTTTTCCCTTTCTCAGTATGTGCATCATCGCACACTCCATAGGGAACCCTCAGGGCTGAGGTGCGAACAGGGGTCCTTTCGTAAAAAAAGAGGTGCAGGAGCTCATTAGCATAACTCATTTGCATATGCCACACCCCCTGACGTCACCGGAATGACGTCATGGGCAGTGTGTCAGAAGGCCAGACGGGAGGGAGGGGGAAGGAAAGAAGGAAAGGAACAGGAAGGAAGGTAGGTAGGTGGGGGAGAGAAAAGAAAGAAAGAAAGAAAAGGAGGGAGGGGGGAAGGAAGAAAGAAAGGAAGGAAGGAGGGAGGAAGAAAGGGGAAGGAAGAAAGAAAGGAACAGTAAGGTAGGTAGGTAGTTGGGAGAGAGAGAAAAGAAAGGAAGGAAGGAAGGGGGGAGAGAGGGAGGAAGGGGGGAAGGAAGGAACAGGTAGGTAGGTGGGGGGAGAGAGGGAAGGAAGGGAGGGGCGCTTCTCCCCACACTGGGGCTGGCTTTCCCTCCCCCCCCTTGCTTGGGCCTGAGTGGTGTTAAGCCACTCAGGCCCGGCTTCTCCCTCCCTTGGGCCCAGGGAGTGGGGTGAGTGGGGGAGGGAGAGTTTTATTCCTGGGGCTGGCGGCCAGCCGCGGCCTTACGGAAGGTGACTGGGGGTGGGACGGGGCTCGTTTGCGGGGCCGGCGGCCAGCCGCGGCCCCGCGGAAGGTGGCTGGGGACGGGACGGGGCTCGCGGGGCCGGCGGCCTGCCGCGGCCCCGCGGAAGATGGCAGGGGGCGGGACGGGGCTCGCTCGCGGGGCCGGCGGCCTGCCGCGGCCCCCGCGGAAGATGGCAGGGGGCGGGACGGGGCTCGCTCGCGGTGCCGGCGGCCTGCCGCGGCCCCGCGGAAGATGGCAGGGGGCGGGACGGGGCTCGCTCGCGGGGCCGGCGGCCTGCCGCGGCCCCGCGGAAGATGGCAGGGGGCGGGACGGGGCTCTCTCGCGGGGCCGGCGGCCTGCCGCGGCCCCGCAGAACATGGCAGGGGGCGGGACGGGGCTCACTCGCGGGGCCGGCGGCCTGCCGCGGCCCCGCGGAAGGTAACTGGGGGCCGGACCGGGCTCGCTCGCGGGGCCGGCGGCCGGCCGCGGCCCCGCGGAAGGTGGCTGGGGGCGGGACGGGGCTCCTTTGCGGGGGCCCCCGGCCCCTTCTCTCCCGGAGCGGCGCTCCAGCTCGCTCCGGCCCCAACGGAGCCCTGGGTGCGAATCATCAATCCCTTGTTTATGCACAACGGGAATGAAAAGTACTGGACTCGGGAGGCCATTGGAGTGATTTCAATCATAGCTCTTTTATTAGGGAGTCAGGATCATATTTACAGCATGGTGGTTTCTTGCAGGTCAGGAAGGAGCATGGGGACAAAGGGATGGGGAAGCCCTTATATTTACAGGTAAACCACACCTTAACCGTTCCCCCCCTTAAGGGGGATTGGTCCAACGGGGATTATTCTCCCACCAGGGGCTATCATAGGTCCGTTCAAATATCCTCAGCCCCTGATAGGGGAACCAGCAGGATCCCGAGGTCCATTGTTCTCTGGGGAAGGAAGCTCTGCTGTTATCACATCCCATTACAGGCAAACATGCCTAGACATGTTTCCTGGCTGCAGACACAGAGTCAAGTACCGGACATAACAGGGAACAAACAGCAACCCACCCACCCCCGACTCACCCATGGTTGCGTTTGATCATGCAGTGGCAGGCTGTGCCTGCAGCTTCAAAAGACTGTGTGATTGCGCAACTGTGGATCAACTTCCACTGGAGGAAATAGCCTCTCTTCCCCCCTCCCCTTTATCTCACGTGTGTGACCACAAACTCTTCAGGTAGTGAAGGGTGGGGTATAAATCCAATCTCTTCTACTTCTTCTGGGTTTTCCCTGGAAGTGACATCAAACCATCAGCCCAACAACATTTTTTAAATTAAATGGGAGCTGGGGGTGGGGGATTGCCTGCTTCCAGCAGGGGCGTGACATACCTAGGTCATGGTAACCATGCACATTAACTGATCCTTGATTTCGAGAACAGACTCACATCTGTCTTGCCTGTACTTGGATGGAAAAGCCTGTGAGCCCATCGTGCTTGCCCAATGCATTCCAAGCAAGTTCAAAGAATAGCAACATCCAATAAGAAGACAATGTGATAGTAAGACAGGCAGCATCAGTAGCCTGCTTCTGTAATTCTCACTGGTTTTCCTTTGCCCTTGCCCATCTTTCCACATACCTCGAAAAATATCATCTGTCTGTCCCACATGGTAAATGTATTTAATGGGCAAACACTCTCCCAGCGGCTCTAAGGGTAGGCAACACAGCCAAAGAAAAGCAAAGCCTATTTCTGTTCCCAAATCGATCGACTTAGTCTCCATTGTGTATCTTCTTCCCTCACCCTCTATTCATTTATTTCCCTGATGTCAGTGTAGGAAATAGATTTGTTGCAAATTTTGACTCGCTTAAATCCACACAACAGTCCTGTGAAGTAGGTTAGGCTGAAAGTATGTGACTGATCCAAAATCACCCTGTGAGCTTCGACAGCAAAACAGAGATTCAAATCTGAGTCTCACAGACCTTAACCTGCATTTTTACTCACAAAAACTGAAGCCTGGAATACTGTAATTGCCTAGCAACAGCCGCTGAAGGAATCCATTGATTAAAGCTACAGGTGCTTCCTTATCATTTTTGGAATTTTTAAGCTGCCCAGTGTAATTTTTTTAGATTTCACATTTTCCAACAAACCTAAGGCCCTTTTCAGCTTTGTAGAAAGATCTGTCTTGCCCATTCACAGCTCCAGTCACTGGATTCAAGGATCCAAAGATATCCTGACTTTGCTATTAGAACATAAGATGATTGTACACTAATATAGATGCAGACATCATTTTTATTTTACAGAATAAAAGCTGCAGTTTCTCATGTTAACTGCTTTTTAAATGTTAGGTGATGCATCTCAACTAAAAAAAAAACAACCCCCACTGCAAGCCAATTTGGATATGTTCCGTCATTGCTAAAAATGTTTGGATCACTCATTTGGAAAACTTTAAAAAATGCCCCCTCCCATACTCTGTATATTTTTCTTGATATTTTATTTATAACTTAATAGAAGACTCTATTACATAAATGAAAATTTGGAATGTTTCTATTGATTATGTGCCAGACGACTTATTATGTGTGTGAAAAAATAATTAAGAGTTATGCCTGGGATGTTAAATATATTTTCTAGGAAACAGTCTTGTTATGAAACACACACATTAATAGTGTAGCATACACTTTCTGCCTTCATTAATTAATGAAGCTTCTATGTTACCTTTGCAGACTGAGCTTAGTGTTATACGACTGGCTAAAAGCCAGCTCATAGGGAGTGCTCCTACACTGTCTTGGAGGACTAGTTCTATATACATGGGCCAAAACACACATTAATGAACAACATGCCGCTGCCACCACCAAAGTGTCACTTCTCCCCCTCTCCACAACATCATGTAAATGAAGATGTTCAGTGACTTCATTCCTGTTCTACCTCATTGGCTTCTGCTAGCAAGGGCCACGGAAACTCTCAGCCAGTGGCCTCACTCCAGGAAAGATATAGGGAATATGAACCTAAAGCATAGAGGAAGTCAGATTATTGGTACATCTAGCTCACTACTGTGGCTAGCAGCAACTTTTCATCAGTCTTTCCCAACACCTTTACCTGAAATTCTTTAACCAGATATGCTTGGGATTCAACCCGGGACCTCCCTGCATGCAAAGCAAGGGCTCTACCACTGAACCACAGCCCTTCCTCTAATTTTTTTCTAAAGATGTAGTAGGAGCTTTGGGGGAGAGCTAGGTGTCGTGCAACATCACATCTGATGGCATAACTGGAAGTGAGGTCACAGTGGTGTTGCATGATGTCACTTCTGGTAGCACTACTAGACGCGATATTGTGATGTTGCCATGGCAGCACTCCTTCTTCTCGCCCCCCATTTTGCTCCTGCTGTGGTACTAGGCAGTAGCTGGACCACAGAGTCTCCTGCTATAGTGGGAGACCTGGAAACCTTAATGTAGTGCCTCTTTGACCCTGGACATAGGGTTGTGTGGGATGGAAATGTGGTCCTAAATAAAACAATCTTCAACTGCCTCCTAAAAATTTTAAGTGAGGATGCCAGGTGACCTGAGGAGGTTGTTCCATAATTGTGGAACTGCCACTGAAAAGGCGCTCTCTCATGTACCCACCAGACGAGCTTCTCTGATTGATGGGACAGTCAGGAGGTCCTCTCCTTGTGATCTTAATTATTATTAAGAGCCTAGGTACTGTATGATAATTAAGGTTCAAGAATAATGAATTCCGTTTGCAGTCTTGCAATTGATATAGTTCAATAATCTTTACAGCATAACCATGTAACAGCTAAATACACATTTGCATCTGGTCACCTTTACTGTTTTTGACTTCCAGATTACTCACTCTCTATTGTGTTCTCTCTGGAAATTAGGCACTGGAATCCACTTCTTTATATCACTTCAGAGATGTATTTCCCTTTCTTCCTAGGGTTGTCTGGATTTTTGAGCTGTTGGAAGCTGATGCGTGGCCCTGACTCAACCACACCCTGGCTGCCCGAGCCGAGGACAGCCAAGGGCCTGAGTCACCCATGTCAGGAAAGCCGGAAGAGGGTTGCAGCCGGGACACAGGCACATCACTCCAATACAGCTGAGAACTGGGCTGGGAGCCAGGCAGCAATGGAGAGGAGTGTGCTCAGAAGGTAGAATTGCCAACCTCCGGGTACTGGCTGGAGATTTCCCACCATTACAACTGATCTCCATGTGACAGAGATCAGTTCACTTGAGAAACCTGGCAGCTTTGGAAGGTGGATTCAATGGCATTATGTCCCATTGAAGTCCCTCCCCTCTCCAAACACTGCTCTCCTCAGGGTCCACCCCAAAATCTCCAGGTATTTCCTAACCCAGAGCTGGCAACTATCAGAAGGCAAGACAGAGCCGAGACTTGGGGAAGACCAGGATGGGAGAGACTAAGTAGGGATGCCAGTATCCAGATGGGACCTGGGGATTCCCCAGAATTAAAGCTCCTCTCTATATTACAGAGATCAGTTCCTCTGGAGAAAATAGATGCTTTGGAGGATAGACTCTATGGCATTGTATCCCACTGAGGTCCCTGTCCTGCCCAGGCTCCATTCCCAAATTGCCAGGAGTTCTCCAACCTGGGGTGGGGAACTCTATCACCCCACCCCATCCCCTGCCAGCAGGGACCTGGCAACCATAACTTAACTGACAAGAGCAGGCTAGTCTGGGCAGTTCAGGTCAGGGTATGCTCAATGTGCCTGCACTCAAACCACCTCACAGAGAGAACTTATGTTTGTGTCTCATGTTGTGAACACAAAGAAATTAACTGTGTGTGGTGTCAATAACAATTTCAAAAAAATCAATAAATAATAATAATAAAATAATAATTCATTTATACACAAATAAATAAACCATTTATACATTTTCCAAATTCTAAGCAAAATTATTAATACAATACATAACTTATAACCAGGGCATAAATGATTGAACGTAAGTCCTGTATATGGCTCACAAAGTCCAAAACACTCCAAAGCGCTCAGTCCCTCCTAATGAGAAATACATTTTACAGTGTAAAGGGGGGAAACGAGCTTCCAGAAGACATCTACTCCAACAGTTCCAAAACAGGAACACTTGAACAGTTCCAAAAGAAGAACTACAGGATTGCCAGCTTTCTCAATATGCTCCACGTTTCACCAATATGGCTTTATCAAGTTGGAACCAGTAACTTGAAGGATATCACTATAAAAATACAAAAACATTCTAAAACATTGTATAATGCATCTTAGGCTGTGATCAGACGTGTGTTTAGATCTGAAATAGATGCTGATGCCTGATGGATCTTAAGTGCACGTTCAGAGAGCAACATCTGTGAAAGTTTCTGCAGTTGTCGGCACCCCTTTCTGCCCCACCCCTGAATCAGAGTAAAAACACACCGGGGAAAGTCTGGTCCTAACAGTTGCCAATGGGCCACAGATGGATTTTCCCTTGTCTGATCACTCAAGTATGCTCTCAAGCTGTCGGGATGGTCTGTTCATTCCGTCCTGACTCAGAGCCATTTTTTTTGTTTGCTTGGTGATATGTTCATAACTGCATAATCATCTCCATCTCTAGGCTAGATTTGAAAATGAGCAGGAAAGGGAGTGCTCTGTCAGGCAACCGTGGCTCACTGTGAACCAAAGAGATCAAAGTACTCTGCAGAAGGATCAGCGAGCTGTTAAAGCAGAGACTTGACTTGAGGAAGCGGGAAAGCACATGTGCAAAAAACCTGCATGGAGACATCTCCACATGGGGGTTTGTTTCCTCAGTTATGTGCATGCACAAAGGCAGCCCCCCCCAAATCCTCTCCTGACCACACTGTCTGATTGTTCAGTGACAGGATGAGCCCACAGCAAAGTGAATGATGCTGGGATGTCTGATTGTCCGTCTCTGTGTCAAAAACAACAGATGAAATTAGAAGCACTTCCCGACCGCACTAAGTGTCATGTCTGAACGCAGCCCTATATAACTCATACATCCCAGGAAATGCTGCCAGAGCAGATAAGAAAGCATAATTGAAAAACAGTCTCAGCGTATTCAATTTACAATATCATTTTCAAAGTGGGTTATGCCTTCATAACATTCAATATTATCACGGTACCATACTGAAAGCATTTCTCAAGTTAAATGCATCTCACAGCATTCCACAGGTGTGACTCATTCACATGAAAAAAAGCCGTTAAAGTGACAGTAAGTCAAATGTACCCACATTTAAATAAAGCATGACATGTCATTTTGTTGATTCAAACCCGAAGGTTCCATGAACTGTAATCTAAATATCCCTTGTGCCTCAAGTTGTAACAACTTTTTTGGTTTGTTAATTGAGGTAAATCTCCTAGTGGTCAAACCTACACAAAGAAAAAACTTCAAAGAGTCTGTATCATGTTGACAGGCAATACAACGTTCTGTTAAAGGGGCCTCCATAATTTCCCCTTTTACCCATGAACAGTGTTCCAGCATTTGAGTTTTAAGGGGTCAAATTGTACTACCCATATATATTTTAGGACATGAATATAAAATTGCATAGACAGTGCATTTTGTTGTAGAGGTGGTAAAATCACACAGTAGAACCTTTAAACCAATTGCCAGGTTAATAAATTCCTTAATCTCTAATGACATACAACTTCTGTGCAGGCCCCACATTTATGATGGTCAGATCCTGGTATCTCTTTTACTAGGAACCAATATTTTTCCACTACCCTCTTAATAGAATATTCCATATGAGAATATTGAAAGGAACATTAATCTATTGTTGTTCTCTCAGTACCTCTTCTTCAAAAGGTCCTATTAATTTTAGAAAACTGTTCCTTTGCTTTTTGTACAACATGCATTGGATAGCCATGCTCCCTAAACTGGTGACTAAGTATTTGATATTCCCTAGAGTCATCTTGAGTTACAGTGGAATTGCATTTAATTCTCGTAGTTGACTAAATGGAAGATTATTACGGAGATATGGGGGTGGCAAGACCTATAATGTAGGTATGTGCTGATCAGCTTTTTAAAGTTCCTCACTGCCACCTTGTTCTCCTCAGATCTATAAACAACAGTATCCAAAAAAGTCACCAAAACCTTGTTTTATCAACATCCACAGAAAATGTTGTATTCTCATGGATGTTTTTGGCCCAATTTATAAAGTCCGGAATCCTATCTGCCCCTTTAAAAATAATGAACAAATCATCTATAAATCTCTTATAGTAGCAAAAAAGACTTAATCTCCGAATTACACAGAGATTCAGATTCCGAAGCAGCCATAAACAAGCAGGCGATACTCGGAGGCAAAAGGACTGCCCATCGGTATGCAGAAAAAAAACCATTTCCCAAACTTAATTATGTTCCAAAATATTATCAATAAGCTCTCACAGAAAAAAAATTGGTGGAACCTGATCAGTATGTTTCTCCAAATAATTTTGTGCCACCACCCTCGTATCCTCATGGGGAGGGATCTCAAAACCTTTCACCACACAGAGAGGTGGTACTTATGCTAGCGTTTCATATATCTCTAGCAAAGGCACATAACTGGGGGTCCCAAGACATAGATAAGCCACCAAGAGAACCTCTCTACTCTACTCTACTCAACATACTGTTGCATAAACAAACAAGAAGGTACAACTCACACGTGGCGGTAATGCTGTTTCATCATGTGACTATCAGCTGCTGGACAGGAGGACAGAGAAGGATGAGAGGTGAAACCTATCATGTCAAGAAATCAGAATTCCATTCTCCAGAAACAGTTCTGGTTATGAGTTGTTTAAGGTTTTTTGCTTCCTGATTCATGGCACCAGAAATTAAACCCCCAGGAGTTTCCTCCTTCAGCATCTTCCAGCAGTTTTTATGTGCTAATGAACTGTTACGAGCTACCTTAATTTTCTGAAATGACTACATGACTCCCAATGCCAATCAAAGAACATTTGCCTGAATTTAAGCTTACAACAAACTTCAGTATTTTTCATTTTTGGCCTAAAATGAATTTGGGAGGCACAAGAAATTGTGCAAGGTGTGAGTGTGCACATATCCAGTGTTGGAGCTGGCTTGAACGCACTGATAGCCACAGCCAGCCTGTTTACACAGCCTTCCTTGGAGGATACTCAAGTACATCAAGTTATTTGACTTGTGCCCTTGATCCAGGATCTAAGAGTTCTTCCTGTTCTCATAGAACCTAAATGTAGCAAGGCAACTTTGGACAGATATAACATTTTGAGGGCTGAAGCCCGTTTGATAGTAGCATCCACTAAGCACTGATACTTGTTCCTAATCTTGCAGTGAGCACTGATAAACCAGTTCTGCAGGTTTTCAGTGTTATTGAGTTGGAAAGAATCAATTTTTATGCTGATTTTTAAAATAATGAGTGCTTATTGGTTAGCATTTATGATGTTCCTAACATCTTTCCCCAGAAGGTTTTTTTTTAACTTTTTCTAAAATGCAAGACAAATTTACGTGTGCATTTCCAAATATAGGCTTTTTAGTAAATAAAAAGTGACACAGTCTGGCTGAAGTTAAAGGGGTGGACCAAGGGTTGAATCCAGCCAGCTCTTCCCACCCAATCTCATGCAGTCCCCCTCTTTACTACGGCCCCTATCACGCATGGCTTTCAGCTGTACAGGTCCCATGGTCCAAACAGTCTTTTTTGTGGTCAAGGGGACTCCTCTTTCACCAAGAGAAAAGCTGGTTGGATCCAACCCCAGACTCATTTACTAATCCAAAATTTCACCATTTTCATATTTGTAACTCAAGTTGTGAGGCTGGTTCATCCCATAGGTGAATTTGCTGTGACAGCTGGAAAAAAAACCCTGCTGACTGTCATCAGCCCTTGCATCTTGGGGAAGAGGACAAAAACCACTACAAGCAAACTGATGGAGTGGTTACTCCCAGCTATTTGTTCTTCGAATCCCTTGTCTCCATTCCCTTTGCTGGGTGAAAATACAGAGAATTAGACCAGCTCAGATTAGCACAGACATGTTCATTATAGAAAGAAAGTATTAATTCTATTCACACCAATTACTGTGTGGTAGAGAGCAGCTGTGAGCTCTGAATAGTTTGTGTTTGTACAACATATACAAAGGGAGATTATCCAAATGGGAGCTCTGCCCACATTTTACTCCTCCTTTACTAGAGTAAAAAGATTCACAGAGGGACATGGCTCTCAGGTCTTATTCCTGCTAAGGGTTAGTAGACCTCCCAACTGCCCTAGGAAGGATTTAACGGAAGAACTGGCAGACTAAAATTTCACAGTTGAAGGCATGGCTGAATGGGCTTTTTTTTTTTTTTGGGAACTCATTCAGGCACTGCAAGTGAAACATTTGTGCATAGTAACAGGACTCAAAGAGGCATCCTAGTCCTATCTCAAGGCTGGTATAACATTTTGTCTCTTAGGAGGAACTTCTAGAACATTTTAACCAGATTTCAGTGATAGATTTAAGGATCTGTTCTGATGGAACTCTTGATAAATTAGGCCCATAACTAAACAGGCTGCTGGGTCCACAATGTTCCATAATACCCCTGTTCTGTACTAGTTAATTCTCATTGAGTCAGTCAGGTGGTCCAGGCAAATACTGATACATGACACACCACACCAGAGTCTTCTGTACATGCAGGGAAGCTTCAACCATATGAAGGAGAAATGTGGGTCGAATGCCAAAGGCATTCACGCATCGGTGGCAAGGTCTAGTAGCCATTCCAAGCTCCATTTTCAAAGGAATCCTGAATAAGATTTGGAAATTTAGTAGACTGAGAAAACTGGTTGTGGATTTTGTAGGAAAGTTCGCAAAAAAGAAAGGATGAGGATCTGGTTTTTTCGTGTTCAAAAATCCGTATAGAATTTAAATGCAGACGTAACTGTTGTGACTGAAACCTGGAGGTGGAATTCTATCACCAACTCTTTCTGAAAGCACCAGAAATGGATTTCATGGAAAACCTGATGGCCAAATCAAAACATATCTAGTTTTGTAGGCACACCTATCATTCAATAGGATCAGGGGCTCACATCTTGAGGGCAGGGGGGTAATGGCACACTGCAGCATGGATCTTATAGTTTTAAAGATTCTCAGAATTGTCCTCAAGCATGTTTTTCCCCCAATATAGCATCAGACTGTCATTCTCCTACATCCATATGGAGCACTTGCATTCAAGGAGATATGGAATTTGGTGCCATTCTTCCCCCCCCCCCCCAAGCCTTAATGCATCAAAAGAATGCAGATAGAACAAGGATACATCATGCTCACCAATGCAAAGATTGATCTTATCTGTATGTGTTTCACACACCGCTACTTGTGAGACTGCAATTCCTTCTGCTGCCTCCAGCAAGGCTCTGTTGCGCTAAAGGAAGTAGGACACCCATGAGGCCATCAAAAAGTAGTAAAGCCAACAGACAGTGCTATTACCGCATTGTTTCTCTGTGCAGCTCTTCAGTCTTGACTTACCAGATTCTGCCCTCCTGACCCTGCCCAGGTACCAGAACTGTTTAAAATCAAAGTCTGCAACACTGGAGTTCATACAGGAAGAGGTGGTCTCCAAAGCACTAAACAACCCATCAGGCAACAAATTTGTGATCAGATCTCCCAACTTATTTTTGATGCTAAAAAACAGCCATAGAGTAAAAAGATGATTTGGATTTGGGCTGCAATTCTGGGGCAGGTAAAGGTTAACTACCCCACCCACTTTTTCTTTAGAAACCCCTTCCTAAGCTATTATTAGCCCCTGAGTAGGGAAGAAGGACATCCCTATCTTACTTATCTTTTTCTCCTGCTAGGGTTGACAGCAGCTGAGGATTGGGATTTTTATTGCGAAAACAACATGGGTGATCTCCTGTCCCACTGTCCCATCGCTCCAGTACAAATTGGGGGCCTCCCTGGCTGCTTAAAATGTACACGAAGAGATCTGCTTTCACACACGCTAAATAAGGCACTTTCAATCCACTTCGTAACTGGATTTTACAGTATGAGACATTCAGAGGTGGCTTGTCATTGCCTGCCTCTCTGCAGCAACTCTGGACTCCCTTGGTCCCTTGGCTCTCATCTAAATATTAACCAGGACCAACCCTGCTTAGCTTCTGAGATCTGGCATGACTGATTTAGCCTCGCCCATTCAAGTCACAGCCCTATGAATATTTTGCTAGGATAACATTTATTTTAGCATTTTTCCATCTTACCTTTCCTCCAAGGAGCTGAGGATGGCATGCATAGATCTCCCCTCCAACAATTTATCCCCACAACAATCCTGTGGGATAGATTAGGCCAAGAGGGCACGGCTGGCTCACAGACATCCAGGGAGCTACAAAGCAAATAGGAATCTGAACCCAGGTCTCTCCCCAGTCCAGCACTCTACTATACTGGAGTACTGACTCTTTAATAAAACCTTGTCACACCAGAGTTCTCTTTTAACGCAGTAGCTGCGGGCCTTTCTCCAGTAGCAGAACTTCTCTTTTTACTCACACTCCAGCCTTAAAATGGATCACCTCTTTTTATAGAAGACATGTATTTTGATAAAGCAATCAAATAATCTGTCAAAGACTGAGAAATATCAAGTTGTCAAGTTAAAAGGATGACTGTTTAAAAACAAGTGCTCTTACGGCAGTACACACAAGCCCATTGTAATACAAGATGAACGTAACCAGAAAGCAAACAGGACATGCTTTTTAATGGAGCTCTTCATTATCTCACATAGCCTTTAATGGAGCAAACAGCGTGTGTCATAGCTGTTATCTTACCATAGACAGTTTGCACACACTGTAAAAATTGCTCTCCATTCTTTGGTTGAAAAGATCATTGTTTATAAAAGGTGCCATGGAGTGGCGATCGTGCTGATTTATTGGCAATTAAATCTGAAGGATCTCTATGCCCCTCTTCAAAACAAAGTCTATCTGGGTAATTCAACCAGGGAGATTACATAGCAAGCTGCCTCTCCTGATATGCTCCCGTCCTTTCTGTTCAGGCTTTACAAAAACAACTGGCTTGGCTTTATTGGGGGGGGGGGGGGGAGCCAGTGCAGGTTCTAGCTGTAGTTTCTATAGAAACTAGCTTCGGGAGAATCCTTTCCCTGGTGCCGCGTCAGTCAAGGAACCCCTGCACGCTTGCCGTGGAACTCCTGTGCTTTGCAGAGAGGATTCTGGAGAATGTCTGAAAGTAATATCTCAGGGTCAAGCCAGACAAGGTGCCGGAAGATCCATCAACAAATCTCCAGTATGCTTTTAGCTGGTAAATTAACAGCCATGCCAGTGGAGGTGGTGGCGGCTGTGATTCAGACTGGAGATGTGGCGGAGGGAGAAGAGATTAGCCCTTCAGTCCTGCACAGATCTTTGGATCTTGTTCCTCCTTCAGGGGAGAACATAGAGATTGCTTGATCTTGCCTGCAAAACTCCACTATCCAAATCAGATCCCTGAAGCTGCTGTTTGACACTATAAACAAACACTGGCAATCCCTTCAAATATTTTCCCATATCATGCCTGCATTGATCCTGAGTTCATACAGGATACTGGTCTCTTGAGCCTCAACTACCACTCTATGCAACTTCTAGAGGATATTGCCTATTGCTGCCCATTTTACAGGAGTCCACCATTCCTGATCTTCTAATTGAGAAGCCCGTGCTAAATACTTCTGAGGAACCCTGGGACAGAGTCTGAAATCTATTTCTGTTGATGAGCGAAATGGAGTTCACTTTTCATTGTTTGTTGAGAGTGGCAAATCCAATGTTCTGTAAGCTACACTAGAAGTAGAAACAAGGACGAAGTTGGGGGAGGGGATTATACCATTGTTACTAAAGAATCTGAGCATTCCTCTGATATACCTTCCTGCATGGGAGTTTTCTCATCTAGCTCACAGGCAAAAAATGGCAAAACCCGTCACAATTTCCTCCACACTAATGTGTCACCATTTTCTTCAGATCTTTGAAGGCTGTTCTCCTTCACCATCACAGCCTTTGTGAGCATGCAAGTTTAGACAAGATGAACAGTACTATGATATAGCCTGTAGTGAAGCTATTGCAACACTGAGAAGATGTACGGTCCTGGGGAGAAAGGAATACGGAGTGTACAGCCAAGCAACTGACCTTCCACCTGCCATTATTCATTTTAGCTGAAGTTCAGCTGATGCCCCTGGCTCCTCCCTCTCTGTCCTTGGATGGTAAAGACCTGCAGTCCAGAGAGATGGAGGCAAAGGATGTAAGGAGCACACAGTGATCACGTGGCCGGCATGACTAGACGCCAAGGTGCACGGAATGCCACCAAAGTGATACCTATTTATCTCCTTGCAATTTCTTGCTTTCAAACTGCTAGGTTGGCAGGAGCTGGGGCCAGAGACGGGAGCTCACTCCATCATGCAGCACTTGGGTCTCGAACTGCCGAACTATCGACCTTCTGGTTGGCAGTTCAGCGCCTTAACCACTTGAGCCACTGTAATTCTGTTTTGTCTGTTTTGTTCTGTTCTGTCAACTGGGCAAAGGGAGAAGGTTAAGCTCCTAGAATTTATCTCAGCTGTGGCCAAATCCAGAGGCTTCCCACTGCCTATCAACGATAAGCATCACTGTTACACACACCCTTTTGTGCTTACAAAAGGCTCTGAAATAGCTCACATGGTTAGGCCTCAGACCACCAAATTCCTAGTACATATTCCTGGGGAGGACAGTGGCTTAATGGTAAAGCATCGGCTTTACATACACAAGGTCCCAGATTTAACCCCTGGTATATTCTGTTAAAGTAATGATAAAGGTTTCCCTTGCTTGAAAGCCAGTTGACTCTGACTCTAGGGGCGGTGCTCATCTTTGTTTCCAAGACAAAGAGCCAGCGCTGTCCAAAGACATTTCCATGGTCATGTGGCTGGCATGACTAAATGTGGAGGTGCACGGAATGCTGTTACCTTCCCACCAAAGTGGTACCTATTTATCTACTTGCAATTTCTTCCTTTCGAACTGCTAGGTTGGCAGGAGCTGGGGCCAGAGATGGGAGCTCACTCCGTCACGCAGCACTAGGGTCTCGAACTGCTGAACTATCGACCCTCTGGTCTGCAGCTCAGCATCTTAACCTCTGAGCCACCCCCCTCAGTCCAGTCCACCCACACACTCTCAGACCTTAGAATCTCACCACCAGAACATATTGAAAAAATGACAAGTTTCTAGTCCCTTCTATTACCACTCCAATCACCCTGGCCAGGATCCCCCCCCCCAAAAAAAAGGTGGCCGGGGGGGGGGGGAACATATGCATCTGTGAGAGAAGCAAGCAAGCAGCTGGTACTGGTTTGCCATGGCCCAAGACAGAAGATACTTTGGAAAAGAAGAACAGTGGCAAGTCTCTTTGGCAATGGGAACTGCTGTACAAAACACCAGCCGAAGCACCAGCTGTGGCTGTGTTTTCTGGGTTTTTTTTAAGTATGTAGCCTTGGCTCCTGATGACTATACAAAAAGTGCATTATGGGATATCAAATTCACCCGAATGATCTGGAGCATAAATTCCTGACTAATCTTTTGGGGTGGGATTTGGAGAGGAATCTTAGCAGGGTACCATGCCATAGAATCCAATCTCCAAATCAGCCATTTTCTCCAGGGGAACTGATCTCTGTAGCCTGAAGATCAACTGTAATGTTGAGAGATCTTCAGACACTACCTGGAGGCTGGCAACCAGTGTTCCCTCTAAGCTGAGTTAGTGTGAGCTAGCTCATAGTTTTTTAGCCTCCGGCTCACACGTTTTTGCCTTAGCTCAGGAAGGATGGCTCCAGAGCAAACTAATTCATGCAGCAGCCACATCACCTGCTCACGACTTTAATGCCAGCAGCTCGCAACATAGAATTTTTGCTCATGAGACTCCACGGCTTAGAGGGAGCATTGCTGGCAATCCTATGCAGACCTCATATACAAACAGCACATTTTGACTCTGGTTATAAGAAACTGTAAACCCTTAGTGTGCGCTAACTCCTGTCGGGAGTGTTCCGATTACAAAGTTCTCGTATCTAACTAGTAAACTGCTACCAGCTCCCACATTAACTCCAGCAATACATCTGTTGTGTTCTCTTCCCCTCCCCCAATAATGTTGACATTATTTTTTTTCTTTGTACTTATGTGTATTTAAAACTCACCAATTTAGGATGGTATTTCATGCATGTGATAAAGTAGACCGTGGACCACAAAAATCTATGCATCAAACACATCTGTTAGTCTTTAAAGCATTATGGGATCCTCTGCTGCTTAACACTCGAGGGAGCATATCCACAACCAGCGCACACAGAACTACCAGAGATTCCTTAACATTCTTTACCTGCAGCCTTTGCAGCAAACCATGCCATTTTGTTGAAGCATTTGAAGGCAGAAGTAAGTATCAGGGGATGTGCTTTGGGTTAGTAGAAATCATTCCTTGTGGACCGGACCCAAAGGGTTCGCCTGATTAGTATGGTTAAGTGGCTAAGAGTGAACAAATTGAAACTGAATCCTGACAGTACGCTGGTCGGGAAGTCTAAGGTCTTGAAGGACATTGTGCTTCTCACTTACAATGGCGTTCAGCTGAAGCTTTCTGACTTGGTTAAGAAAGGTTACTACTGGAGAAGCAAGTTAATGTAGCTGCAATTTTTCTTCCCACTAAGTTTAGCCCAGAAGATGGCTCTTGGCTTTGACGTGGCCGATCTGGCCACTTGGATCCATCCCAAGGAAACACTGAGACTACAATACTGTAATGCACTTTACATGAAGTCAGCTCAAGAGATTCCAGTTGGTACAAAATGCACCACTATGGTGGAACATACACATTACACCCATTCTGTAGTCTTGCCACTGGCTGCCCCATCAGTTACCAGGTTCAGTTTGAGGTGAGGGCTATCACATACAAAGCCCTTCATGGTCTTGGACCCTCGTATTTGAAGACCACCTGTCCTCCTATGCTGTGCCATGACAGCTTTGCTCTTCTGAGCAGGGCCTTCTACAGTTTGGCCTGCAAATGGCCAAACTCAACAACTGCCCATGCTGGGAGGGTGCTCTAATAAAGGGAATGGGATGGTGGCCTATACTACTGCATAACTACATATTATCCTGCTCTCACTCCATTGTCTTCCACTTACATAATAACATTTTCTGCACTGTTTAACACACCTAATACATTTTACTTTGCTTCAAATTTCCATAATCCTACTCCAATTTCCATGCTTATTAGATATCACACCATATTCACTTACACCTGGTATTCCATCTTGAGTCTTGATAAGAAAGGGGGACTATAAATGACTTCACCCACCTAATTCACTCTTCTGGCAAACTATATATAACACATAAGAAAGACACCAGTGAATGAAAAATACTAACAGCAGGTATCAGTTTTTGCAGGCCAGCCTTTAGTTTCTGTCCCTCCCCACAATGCAACCCACACTTCTTCCTCCTAAAAGCAATGCAGAGTCCCGTAGCCGAACCAAACAGAACTCTACAAAAATAAAAACGGGTTTCCTAAGACTGTCTTCCTATACGCACTTACTCTGAAGTTCCACCGAAAGCATTGGGGTATACTTCAGAGTAAATCTGTACTAACTTGAACTGCCCTATTTTAACCCAGCCGCACGCCTTTTTCCGGCTCGCAACTTTGTCACCGCTGCCTTAGACGCGTGACACACTTTACAGCTCATTCGGTTGCCCACCCCGCCCCCTACGCAGGCGCGCTTGAGTCACAGAAAGAATCAAACCGTGAGTGGGAACTTTCCATTTCATTTAATTTCCTTTTTGTTAGCAGCGAGCCCCGGCAAGGCCGCAGACCCAAGTCAAATCAACGAAACTCGCTGGGTCCTGCAGCAACCGCAAAAAACAAGAGCACGCGCACTCCCCCTCTGTACTGAAATGGACTCGCCCGCTCTTTAGGCGGAGAAGCCAGGAAAGGCGGGCGGCTTGATAGCAACTAGGGGAGGAGAAAGTTGCTGTGCGCAAGGAGCACTTTGCATGCAAACGGAGAAGGCGGAGTTAGTAGCTTGGGCGCCTTGTTGCTATGGGGAGACTGCGAGGGAGGCGGCGGCGTTGTGCTGCTGCTGCTGCGCAGGGCAAGGAAAACCAGAGGCAGCCGCAAGCGGCAGCAGCTGCTGATCTCTGACATATTTCCCCTTATTGCTGCTGCTGCTGCTGCCATATTGTGGCCACCCCCCCTTCTCTCCCCCCCCTTCATGAGTACAGTGAGTTCGAACCTTTCCTTTATTAACTATCTCTGGGGAAAGGGGTGGGTGGGTAAGCTGGGGCAAATTTCGCTTCTAACGTCTTCCAACCCTGGGGTTGTTGGGGGTTTCTTTTCCCTCCTACATTTTTTGGTACTTTTAGGGTATATTAGAAGCCCATTTCTTTCTCCGTGTGTAATGTGCTGTGTGGGGTTCCTTCGTTACCCGAGGCGGTCTGTGACACTGAGGCTGAAATTGTGGGTGTTTTGAAGGGGTGGGTGGTATTGAAGAACCGGTTGGGAGATGCTTTGCAAGATTCTGAGTGGGGGGTGATCGGAAAGCCGGGCCAGGGTGAGGAGTTCATTGTGTGCCGATGGGGGGGGGGGGGGGGAGGGCGGGCTGCGTGCGTGTTCCGGGGTTTTGTGCACGCATCTGAGTTGGAGGGCTGCGCGTGTGCTCGAAGGCATTTCTGTTACGAAGTACGGAACGAGGGTTGATTCGAGGTGGCGCAAACGTTTGGAATTGGAAGAGAGAAGGGGGGTTTCCCCTCGGGAGGCGGGGAGAGAATTCTGCATTTTGTGAAATTGGGGGGCTTCTTCTGTCCAAGCTGGCGAAAGCTGAGTTGCGTGTGTGGTGAATAGATGGACGTGCGTTGATAGCGAGACACTGAGCCGGGGAGCGCTATCTGTGTCGGACCGGTGACACTGGGACGTGGGGCTGAGGAAACTGAACCGGGAACAAGGTGAAAAGGGGGTGGGTGGGTGTGCGCGCGCTAAAGAAAGGTGTCTCGGGGAAGGACCAAACGTAATGGGACTAACAAGGGAGGGTTTCACCCTCTCCACGTTTTAGAGTAATATAGCTGAAGGTGGTGTATGGGGATGAAACACAGCGACTGCCTTTTGCTCCACGGAATGGTTTCTGTTCATTTCTGGAGGGAAGACTTCGTGGGACCGGAGGGGGGGGGGGAGAGAAAGAGAGAGGTTGTGTCTGAAATGGTGCTGGCGGAGCTCGCATCTCTCTCGCCCAGGACCCGGTCATGCTCCTTACGGTGACCTTTCTCCCTCTTCTGCCTGCCTGGGCTCCCGGGCCCCCTTTGCCTACTGAATTTGCTATTGAAACGAGCCTTTTCTCTCTCCCCCCCCCCCCCCCTTCTGGACTTCTTCTGCGCCTGTCTCCCTCCGGAGTGCCATGTGGCTGCCTCTGCCCTCCCCCCGCCCGCTGCCATTATGCTTAGGGGGTGGGAGTGCCCGAGAGCTGTTGCTAAATCTTGCACGGAGTTTTCGAAAGAGCTCCCGTTGGGCAGAGGAGACTGAATAGGTCGAGTCGTCTCCGTGGAGTTTCGCGTCACGATTTCTCCTATTGCAAAAAAAAGAAAAGAAGAAGAAGCAGTTACCCTGCGGTCTTAGTACATATCAATGAGTTTTTTGTTTTCTTAACTAAGGGAGAAGGCAAACCCACTCTTTCGGCATCGTTTCCACGGCCCTGACTGGTTCTGTTTCCTTTTGCTTTCGTCTCCTCCATTTGGGTTGGGATTGTGACAGCCACGTGGCCGGCAGAGCCCTGCGCAGGGAAGAGGCGGCCCCCGGGTCACTGGAGGCTCTGGCGGCGTGTGGCTGTGTCTAAGCAGCCCAGCACAAAGACAGGCGGAAAGTGTGTACTGAGCTGAAGGGGGTGGGGGGCGGGCTTCAGTCTGGGCACTATTGCTTCAATCCTGTCTCTCCGTTTCTAAGCTCCCGGTGTTGTATCAAGCAGGAAGGAAGTGCAGATTTATGCTGATTTGGGGGCGGGATTGCACAAACTGGATTAAATAATAGTGCACACATGCTGTTTAGTAGTCTCACAGTTGCGAACACACTACTGTTGGTAACAGAACACTGGACTTCATAGATCATTGATCCATTCCAGAAGGACTCTTGTACTGGAAAATTTTCACTGCACATATAGTAATACATTGAGAGTTCAAGACAGAGTGTTAGGAGAGTTTTCAGAATCTTAGTATAACACCTCGCACCCCGGGTTCTATCTGAGAAAGAAAAAGATTCACTCAGGGCTTTAGGCTACCAGAGCATGTAGTTTTAATAAAATGATCATCCTGATGCAAAAAAAGATCAAGCTGGCATACTGAACGAGATTCAGAGTTCTTCATTAAAGGATCATACAAACAAAAAGTCGGGGCCTAGAATTCCAAAAGAAAATTCACCATTTCCGTCCTTAAACACAGAGTCCAGTGGGTAGAGTTCCACTCCATGCTGAATGTGGTGCCTTCCATGAAGATAGATCCAGATGGTCATCTGGATCAGTCCTTAAACATAATTCACTTTATTCTCCTTTCAGAGTACGTCTTGCATTCCTTCTAGGGAGAAAAAGAAAACATACCCGCTACACACAGTTCATAGAAGATAGGGATGGAACAGACCCTTGACTGAGATAAGGTTGCTTAGAGATCAGCAGGTCAAAGAACAAGTTTTAAGGGGTAGATCCAGGTGGGCAGCCATGTTGGTCTGAAGCAGTAGAATAAGTTTAGAGTCCAGTGGCACCTTTAAGACCAACAAATGTTTATTCACGATATGAGCTCTTGTGTGCAAGGCACACTTTTTCAAATTGGGGGGGGGAGTATTTTAGGGATGATCAAGCCAACATAGGCTTACATTTTAGAAGCCTTTATAAAATCTCTTAACACAGAGCAACCTACTATTTCTACTGGTCTGAATGTAAATGCGGAAAGCAGTGGTTGAAGTATATAGGGTTCTTCCCCCGCCTCCCCGCCCCCCCCTTGCAGGTGATTTATGGTAGCCTCGTAGGGTTTTCAAGGCAAAAAATGTTCAGAGGTGGTTTAGCCATTGCTTGCCCCTGCACTGTGACCTTGGTATTCCTTGGTGGGTCTCCCATCCAAATACTGACCAGGGTGGACCCTGCTTAGCTTCCCAGATCTGATAATATGGGGCTAGTTTGGGCTGTCCAGGTCAGGGCGAAGTGTTAGGAGCTGGGTCCTGTGTTGGTCTGAAGCAACAGAACAAAGTTTGGCACCTTTAAAACCAACAAAGTTTAATTCTGGGTGTAAGCTCTTGTGTGCGTGCACATTTCTTCAGATACCTAAAGATACATTTCTTTGGCTTTCTGAAGAAGTATGCATGCACACAAAAGCTTATACTCAGAATTAAACTTTATTGGTCTTAAAGGTGCCGTGCCACTAGACTCAAACTTTGTTGTATAGTAGGAGGTGACAGATGAATCTCAAGGGACTTTTGCAAGTATGGAATAGTTGTACTACTAAAGGGAGGAAAGAGATGCCTTTCTTTCCTACATCAGAGGTTTCACTTCTAGAGAGATATGAGCTGTTTGTTTGTTTTTATTTTAAATATCTGTTTAAAATTATATTATGGTGTGTGTTTTAAGAACAATCTCAGTTTTTTAAAAACATCAGTATTATTTTGTTTATTTTTATTTAAAAATCTGTACAATGTTCCTGGCATACAAGACAGTGTACAGCAACAATCAAAAAGACTGTTGCACAACTTTAAAATGTTCCATTATTTCAGAATGAAGTCGCAAGACAGCTTTGCAGGAGTTGACTGCATGGAACACATCTTACTAGTGCTTAAAGAGCTTTGGTGATAGCTAACTCAGTTCTGGGCTCAGTTCAGAGGATTGATTCTTATCTTCGTCCGAGACCATATAGACCTTTAAAGGGTATCTAAAGGACAACCAATTCCCTTATAAATTACCCAGTTATACTTTACGAAAATAAAGTTTGTATTTCTTATTTCTTCTGAGAGTCATTTCTAGAGGCTGAGCACCTCTTCAGATGATGGCTTTCTTTGGCTCCATGGACTTCTGCAGGGTTCATATGGAGAGAGATGAGCCTTCAGATATGGGGGCTTCACAGTGAAGGACTTTAAAAGTTATCACTAGTATCTTAAGTTGAAGTCTGAAAGAAACTGACTACCAATGCAGCTGTTGTAAAATCAGCTTAAACACGTTGCTTAGACAAGGCATTGATTAGGCAACGTAGTAAATATCCTGTGTGTCATAGGTAAATTGGTCCAAAAAGGTGAAAAAGAAACATACGTATATAATAATTTTTGCAGGGAGTTTGCTTCTCTTTAGTCAGGATATATTTTGAATTTTAAAGATGCATTTCAGAATGGACAATGGCATAATTTTTAGGTGCCATCTACTTGTTCCTTGAAGTACCTTTGAGGTAAACATGTTCTCATTTTGCAAATGAGATTTGGATTTAGAGGGAGTGACTCCTTGACGGTTATGAAAGGAGACTATACCTGAACACTGGTTAGGCCCCTCTGCTTCCTATTAGCTTTAAATATTGTGTTGGTAATTTATATACTCTCTTAATGAAGCTGGACATCTTTGTGGAAGCAGGAAGAAGTAGTCCAAGGAATTGTTTAAACCATTGACAAGTGTGAACCTTATTGCAGTATGAGGAGATCCAGTGGTTGTTTCAGAAGTAATGCAGTGGTAAACTGCTAATAAAAGCATACCTATTCTTTCAGTGAGTTCAGATACTTCTCACTCTTGGAATAAGTGTAGGAACCTGCTTCATACTGAATCAGGCCATCTTGCTCAGGCCTGTCTACTAGATTTTGCAGCAGTGCTAAAGGAGTTCCATACAGAAAAAGGGGTCTTTCCCTTCATTTGTTTCCTAAAATCCTTTACACATAGATGCCGGAGACTGAGTGGCATATGTGCAGTAGCCACAAGGAAGTTAAATGTAGCCGGTCCATTTGGACCAAGGTTTTAACAGATGGTAGTGATTGGGGTAATCCGCCAGTCAGTGAGTATTGAACTTTGTCTGATTTGTGCCCATGGTGTTCTGTGGTGTTTGGGGGGCTGGGGGCAGGGTTGCATGTATAAATATTTAGCAATTCCAGAAGGATACCAGTGTAAATTCATTGTGGCAAAATTAAACATGAGTCCAGTAGCACCTTGAACATTGACAAAATTTCTTCCAGCATACGCTGGAAGCCCAGTCAAAGCCCACTTCATCAGTTGCACAGAATATGGATGGATGCACAATATATGCATCTGATGAGATGACTCACAAAAGATTGTGCTGCGGTAAATTTTGTTGGTCGTCTGTAAACAGCTGGTGTAGGTGCTAGGCAAATGGAAACACTCAAGAGTACTTCATCCTCTTTCTCATTTCATTTCCTCCCCTCCAGATGTTGAAGCTTGCCATTGCGAGAGTTTAAGGACAGTTTTCTAAGGTGTCCACCACAAGACAAATGTACTTTTAATGAGCTCCTGCTGAGTTAGAAAACTTACCTAGCCAGACATTTTTATCCTGTCCTTCCACCAGGGAGTTCAGGTCTCCTTGTGCCTTTTGTCCTCACAATAACTCAGTTAGGTAAGTTAAGCTAATAGAGAATGACTGGCTCAAGGTCACTCAGTGAGATTCATAGCAGAGTTGGTATTTGAACCCAAGTTTCCTGGGCCGAGGTCTGACACTCTAACCACTACACCACACTGACTCATGAATGACTTCAATATTCCTCTTCTTATTGCCTGCAATACAAAAGATTATGTTGCCATTGTCTGCTTTGTGCTATCTTTGTTCACAGATGAGTTTTTTCATTTTGTGAAGATTGATGTTCTCCCAGGGTCATTGCTGCAGTCAAAGCCACCCAAGTGACTTCTTCCAGCAGTTCGGTGCTGATGTACTATAGAGGCTTAACATACTCCCAGCTGTCAGAGTTGTGGGACTGTCCCAGCCTCTGACTATGTGATAAGAAGCAATGAGTGTACCTTACTTGGGGAAACAAAATACCTTGAACCAGCCGTGCATTCTGCCTTCCAGCAAGTGGGGAAGGCATTCATCTATCAGAGGAAAGTAGACTATCTTAATAATGAGGGATGGGGGACAAGTAATGCCCTTCCATGTACCTCACATCTAGTTGTGGGTGGTAGAAAGTCCGTGCAAGCTGAAGTGCAAATGAAAACCTTCTTTCTTCCACAGCTGCCTCAGCTGATTAAAAAAACTTAATTTCTGCATGTTCAAGCTTGCCTGGCAATTCACACGTGTGCCTGCACAATACAAAAGATGCTCAAGTGTAAAGCTACCACTACAGATCAGTTTATTAGGCATGATTTTTAATTAACTAATCAGTAACATCCCTGTAAATGTGCATACAAGTGAAACAATGGTTCAGAAGGGGGGAAAGCCACCCTCCACCTTTGGGTGATCATGCACCTGCCACAGCAGGTAGCATCTTGGAAGAGGCATTCCTTCCCACATAAGCAAAGAGGAAAAACACTTCTAAAATGGAGCCTGCCAGCCATAGTTTTGTACATTTTAAATTTAACTTTAAAAAAAGCTGCCACCTGCTTAGTTGGTTACGTCTATAATTGATCAAAAAGCTTTAAATAAGTCAACTAGCGGAGCAATGCTCTGCACAGTTACTTCTCTACAACCCTATTAAAGTTAATAGGGTTAGGTTGGAGTAATTTCATATGACTGCACTGTAAGTGTTGCAGCCCTACTTTACCCAGAACTTGCCATCTTTCAGTATTGTTTATCTGTGCAGAGATTGGGACACATGCAAATCTAAATTATGGCTAAATCAGGCTTATGAACAACCACCTTGCTCAGTTATTGCAAGTAAACCTTTTCCAGGCAACCAGTGGAAGTTTTGTATAATTTGGAAGATAATCACTTTGAGGCAGTTTGTGACAAAATGACTCCTGTAGGTATACATTTCAATGTAATAGATACGTTCATCTGTTAGAGCAAAAAACCCCTAAAGCTTTGTAGCCCATTAAAAGCTAACACATTTATTGAAGTATAAGTTTTTGTGGGTTAGAGCCTGTTTCATATGACATGAAACCTCACCCAAATGTGAATCGTGTGGATAAAAGGCCATGAAATGCATGTGGTATAGTTTCATATTTCTGTGCAAAACTCCAAAGTGTACAAGTTAAGCATAGTGACCATTCACACAACTCTAACTAGTAATCATGCAGTCTACCCTAGTTGTGTTAAGCAGTTTAGTATTTGTAGTGGGAAAGAAAGGTGTTGGCCTTGTTTAAGTCCTGCTTAATACAATTAAATAAATACTTATTCAGTAGTTATATCTCCCATTTTGAAGTTTGCTTATTGAAGTGTAACTTCTCAGTTGACAATAGAGTGTCCTGATAGATGAAAATGTCCCCTGGTTTCTGAATGTTGCCATTATTATGTCAAATTTGTGTACATTTTGTGTATACTGACATATTTGTCCTGTATAGACAGCAGAAGAGTCTTGTTGACAGATGACTGCATGTGTCATGTTGTAGGTGGTATGGTAAACAAGTTCCCAATTATGTGACTGTTATCAGGTCCTGTAATGGTGTTGCCTGAATCAGAGAACAGAGTTGACATCTGGGTTTGTCACAGGGTTCAGTCCTTGGGGCTAATGTTTCTTTTAGGAGGTCGCTTGTTACTGGAAAATATCTGTTTGGAAACAAGTAAAGGCCTACTCCTGCCCAAGGTCTGTGTGAGAGAAGAACCATTGTCCAGGATAGTCTGTAGATCACTGATGACAATTTGGTTTTAGATTGGAGCTGTAGCTAAATGAAATGTTGTTTGGTTCCTGCCCTGTTGAAGTCTGCCCATGTGTACCAGTCTGGCCTTTTTGATTTTTGTTCTTCACCACTGAGGTTTAAGAAAATTAGTTTTTAAAAAAGTGTTGAGTCTGTGTTCAAACAGCCAGAGTAAGTGTGATTATGTCATAGGGCTTGGCTGTGGAAGATTGTGTGGTGTGTTTAGGGTGGTTAGCTAGAATTGTGAAGAGATGGTATAGAAGAGCCCTACTAGATCAGACCAGCAGTCTGTCTAGTCCAGCATCCTGTTTCACACAATGGCTAACTATTTGTCCTGGAAGGTCAACAAGTAGGGCAAAGAGGCCAAGGCCTTGTCCTCATGTTGCCCCCTAGCACTAATATTCAGAGGTTTATTGCCTCTGGATATGAACGTTCCCTTGAGTCTTCATGGCTTATAGCCATTGTATTCTCTGTGAACCTGTCTAATCCATTTTTAAGGGCATCTATACTAGTAGTCATCATTACATCCACTGGCAGTGAATTCCACAACTTAATTACTCATTGACTACTTCCTTTTGTCCATCAGTTCAAGTGGGCGCTCCAAAATTCTAGTATTATGGGAGAGGAAGAAAAAGCTGTCTCTATCCACTTTCTCTACGGCATGCATAATTGTGCTGATCTGCCATGTCCCCCCTTAATTGTCTTTTATCTAAACTGAAAAGTCCCAGACTCTCCAGACTTTCCTCATTGGGAAGAAGCTCTAACCCCTTACTCATCTCGATTGTCTTCTTCTGCACTGTTTCCAGCTCTGCAATATCTTTTTTAAAAAAAATACAGTAAACATAGCTGATGCCACACCATTGCTCTGTACAAGGTGGTGGTATGTGGTTTCCAACAGTGAAAGAAGCTCTAACCCCTTACTCATCTCGATTGTCGTCTTCTGCACTGTTTCCAGCTCTGCAATATCTTTTTTTTTTTAAATACAGTAAACATAGCTGATGCCACACCATTGCTCTGTACAAGGTGGTGGTATGTGGTTTCCAACAGTGAGGTGGTGTTACATGGGCTGAAAAGTCTAGTGAACATTTATGTGGCCAAGTGCCTTTTGAGGACTTATTTGCAAGGCTTGTGACTATTGACCATGTGGGTTATTGCATCTCTACTTTTCATCTAATAATTCCTACTTCTCCTAGGCTTGTGGGTTTCAAACTGTGTTCTGGAGGGCACTGGGTCCCCTCAAGAAGCTTATCAGGCTTGCAGGTCTGGCTGTAGCTTTGGACAAAGAAGTTGCATCCATTCCTGTATTAGGGCTCAAAAAACTTGAGGAGAAACCCCATAAGGTGAAGAGTTGGTGTTGGATTTTTCACATTATAATTTCCCCTTTTCTGAAATTTCTCCTTTCTATAAACAGAAAATATAGTATTTCCACATTGTGACTTAAGGCGACAAGTGGGTTTGAAACAATGACTGGGTAAAGAAGTGTCCACAAAATTTTGAGTCTCATAAAGATACCTTAGGGTGAAGAGCCTTTGGAAATCCTGTTGCATCACTCCAGAACATCACAAACATATCTTTTATATCTTAAATGTCTGTAAACTTCCTCAGTCCCTTACAAGGAAAAATAGCTATTGCATAACTGTGGAAAAGAAGAAATGCACTTTATGGAAGAGTTGACTGCTGTACAGGAGGTGTTTTTAGAGAAGCTAAAATTCGGACCGTGGGAAGTCAAACCAGAAATCTTATCATATGACTTCACAATACAGTCCCCCCCCCCTTCCTGCATTGTGATCTTTCAGCTCAGTCTAGACAATACAAAGGTGAGCTACCAGGCAGTTTCCTCCTTTTTCCTTGGTGTATTTGATACATATGAATTATATAATTGTGGTCACTCTGTTACTCTGAATGCCTTCATAGAATCATTTGTATTTTCAGAGACAACTTTATTTTTCCATGTGTGTGCAAGGGTGCTAGTGGGAAAGTAATTTATTTTTGGGGGAAACTGCTGTAGTTCTAACCTGCGGGACGATATGCTTAGTAGACTAGGAATTAGAGGGGCGGGGGTATGGGCCTATTTTCAAGGTCCCATTATCAGATTTTTAGCACTCAGGCAGATGGGATCCCCCCCCCCCCCGCCAAGCTTTGTACTGGGATCATTTCTACATCTTGGGTATTGTGCAGGGAATGAAATGTACTTCTAGAGAAGGTATTCAGGAGTCAGGACCATCCCCCCTGTACCTACAGGATTATTCTTGGCATATGATGCTCTGGAGAAGCTTAGCAGGATTGGAAGAAATCTCAGGGACTTAAAATGTGGTGGTGATGGATTTTGATTCCCCCCCCCCCCCCGGCCGCCCTGTTGCTGTAAAATCTGGCATCTTGAAAGCTTGCCAGTGATTCTCAGAGTTCTAAAATATTGCCCTATATATATCCAGTGGATATAAACTTATAGGCATGGGCCTGTGAGAGACTGTGACATGAGGTTGGGCAGTCAACTGGTCAGTTAATGGATCACATAATTTTAGATCACGATTGTTATGAGAACTACACCACTGATACTTTAAATAGCAACTGGTTTGATATTTGTGCCACTTTCTGGTACAAATTAGTGACAGCAGGTGGCCCGTAGGGGAAGCTTTGCTATACTACGAAGAATCTTCTGGCATCTTAGAAACTGTTTTATTATTAATAAGCTTGCATGAGTTAGAATCCATTTTGTCAAATGCATGGTGTGTTCAGTTGGCAGAAAGATAGCCAAAGCTACAGACAGCAGAAGGGAGGGGGCAGGGCAGTTATCACAGGCAGAGGCCTGAAGGCCCTGTTCCCAAGGCATGGAGGTGTTGCATAACAATGGAGACCACAGATTAAATGAAGGTTGAGTAAAGAGTAAATGATCCAATCAGAGTGGGTGTGGATCACTCTAATCGTTGATGAATTATCAAGGTAGGATGAATCTAAATAGCTGCCTGAGGTCCTAATTGAGTCAAAGTCTGATAGTGTCAGATCTGAACAACTGAACATGTATGAAGCTGCCATATACTGACTCAGACCCTTGGTCCATCCAAGTCAGTATCATCTACTCAGACTGGCAGCGGCTCTCCAGAACCTCAGACTGAGGTCTTTCACATCACCTTATGCCTGATCCTTTAACTGGAGATGCCGGGGATTGAACCTGGGACCTTCTGCATGTCAAGCAGAGGCTGTACCACTGAGCCACACTGCCAAAGCAGGAGCTTCTCAGTCCAACTGAAGCTCTTCTGATGATGATCTGCAACCTTTAAGTCTGTTGTGGAGTGGCCAGGGAAGCTGCAATATTCCTCCACTTTCAAAATGTTTCCATTTTTAATAGTTGATTTATGTTCAGTTACTTGGATACTGTCCAGTTTAGTTAATCTTAGTGTGATTGCTGGCACATGATAGTGTATAATGTTGTTGGGCGATAGTGTGATAGTGTTTCTTGAGTGGATATGGGGATAAAGGTAGCACCAGGGTTTCATGAAGGAACTAGTTCTTAGGCATGTATCTCCATTGGGTGGTCTGTTACTTCTGGTAAGATGTTGCTTCTGGCTGGGGGTGCAGTGTGTCTGTAAGTGAGTGTGTATGCTGCCCCGCTAAGGGGTGATTTTCCAACAGAAAAATTGGGGGAACACTGGGAAAACTCCTCCCCACCCTTTTTAGAATCAATGGAATGAAAGACAAGGTTTTACTCAAAAGGTATGGTACGAGTCCTTTAAATTTAAAACTATCTACAGCATTAGATAATAACTCCTGTGTATGCTGTAGACCCACAACATTTTATAGAATTTTTGTTTAAATGTAAACAACATTGGTAACATTGTTCTATAATGTGTTTAAGGCTAATGCACTCTTAAAGCATTTAGTGTTTTCAATGCTTTAACGTTTATCCTAATAGTCAATCAAACTGACAGTCCTCCCTGTTGTGATTATATAAGTGTTTCTGTCCAAATAATACATTTTCTTTGGTTTATTACAGAATCTGTTTACTACTTTCAACTATTTTTTGCTACCTCTCAGATGGTAAAAATTAAACATACACATGCTATGGTAGCGCAGAGTGCAGCAGTTTGCAACTTTTCCTCAAGTATTGGTTATACTTGCAAGTTTTCTTGCAGAAAATGAAGACAGTTATACTTCTAAATTCCATAAATATGCAGAATAGTAGATTTTACATGCTAACTAAATTATGCATTTATGTTCAATCCGTAAAAGAAACTTAGGTTTGATAAGAAAGTTAGTGTTGTATATATTTAAGTTTCCCTAAAACTTCTGGTTTTTTTTAAAAAAAAATTCCCCAAGGCGTCACAATTTTTGGTATTTTACATCTCCACCTTCACCTGTAGGGTTGCCATCCTCCAGGAGGTGGCTGGAGATCTCCTGCTGTTACAACTGATCTCCAAATGACAGAGATCAGTTCACTTGGAGAAAATGGCTGCTTTGGAAGGTGGATTCAATGGCATTATGTCCCATTGAAGTCCCTCCCCTCCCCAAACCCCTCCCTCCTCAGGCTTCACCCCCAAAATTGCCAGATATTTCCCAACGCAAAGCTGGCAACCCTGCCCTCCTGTGAAGAAGCATAGAAACATATTGGCAAGGCTAAACAGGTATCCGGTAGTCATCCACAGCAGGGAAGACAACTGAATGCAACTGGTGTGTCACCTACAACCAGAACCTCATCTGCGGATCCCTAGGAATCTCCGGCTTTTCCTGGAAAATTATCCTTCCCTCTGGAAGGTTTGCCTCCCTACTCCAGTTTCTGCAGGACTAGTAAGCCTTGTAAACAAATGACACCATGGGGTGGAGGGAGTAAGCTGCTTTTTACAATGTGATATGGGGGTCAACTTTGACAATATTTGACAGCAGTCAAAGGGAAAGTAATCAGCTGACAACATTTGAGCTCTCAAGTGTGACATGTAATACCTTCTCTAGCTCCACTCCGTCACACAAAGCTACTGGAAATGAACCTTCTGAGAAAGAAAAAGTAGTACTCGAATATTAAATGCATTATGTATAACTCAACACATGAAATTATCCTTTGGTACATGCATGAAATTTAAAAGTAAAATATGTCTTTGTTTTAGTCAAACAATAATTACAACGACACGTGGTATTAGAGGTGGAATTGTAAGCTGCCGTACTCATGTATCTTAAACCCATTGGGATACTGTTGATGCTTCTGTTTTCCAGTTGTATACTGTTCCAGAGTAGATAAACCCAAAATCTTTCTTTTATATACTACTATCGAGCAGAAACAGAAGAAAGGCATTCAGGTAGGTAGCCATGTTGGTCTGAAGCAGCAAAGTTTTACTCAGCATATGCGCATGAAAGCTTATACCCAGAACATCCTTCATTGGTCTTAAAGGTGCCACTGGACTCAAACTTTAATCAGAAGAAAGTTTTTAAAGTAAAAGTTGAGAATGTGAACATTCCTATAATGTAATTAAGGAGCAGCAATAAATATTGAACTCTTTATTATAGCAATGAACTCTTTGTTAATGTGTCATCATTATAAACAGACTGCAGTCTTGTGCATACTTATTAGAAGTGAATCTTGTGAACTGTCTGGGACTAGTTTCTTAGTAAACTTATGTTAAAACAGGCTCCAGGTGTCATAAGGAACTGTAGTCAAAATTATCTGTCTTGGTCCCATATTTTATTTATAGGCTGCTGTATATCTTAGCATACTAGCTTAATTCAAATTCATTTTCTCTTGCTCTGACCTGGATAGCCCAGGCTAACCTGATTTTGGCCCTGGCTAGTATTTGGATGGGAGACGTCTATGGAATACCAGGGTTGTGATGCAAAGGCAGGCAATGGCAAAACACCACTGAACATTTATTTATTTATTTATTGAGATTTGTATCCCGCCCTCCTCGCCATACGGCGGGCTCAGGGCGGCTAACAACAAGCCAAAATGGCAACAATATAATTTCTTAAAATAATTAAAAACATATTAAGCAGACATTAAAACATATTAAGAACACATAGATGGTGTATCTTCAGTTAAAAGTATCAAAGCAGCACCCAGATGTACCCATCATATCTAGTCAGATACTGGCAGATGGAAATCAGGCCAGAGCCGAAATGTAAATGTTAGGTGGCCCCTATTTGAAAGCCTGGCAGAAGAGCTCCGTCTTACAGGCCCTGCAGAATTGTAGATCCTGCAGGGCCTTGATGTTACCTGGGAGCTCGTTCCACCAGTAAGGGGCCGCCACAGAGAACGCCCTGGCCCTTGTAACTGCCAGGCAGGCCTACTTCGGCCCTGGGATGGTCAGGCGGTTCTGGGATCCAGACCGAAGTGCTCGCTGGGGAACATATGGAGAGAGGTGGTCCTTCAAGTAAGTAGGTCCCGGGCCATAAAGGGCTTTATAGGTAAGCACCAGCACCTTGAACCTTATTCGGTATGCTATAGGCAGCCAGTGCAGTACTTTTAAGGCGGGCTGGATATGCTCCCGTACAGGGAGGCCCATCACCAGCCATGCTGCTGCATTCTGCACCAGCTGTAGCTTCCAAATTTGGCACAAGGGCAGTCCCATGTAGAGGGTGTTATACTAGTCCAATCTTGAGGTGACCAAAGCATGGATCACTGTAGCCAGTTCGTTGCATTCAAGGAAGGGAACCAGCTGCTTGACCAGCCGTAGATGATAAAAAGCTGACCTCGCAGTGGCTGCTACCTGGGCCTCCATCGTTAACAAAGGGTCCAGGAGCACTCCCAGGCTCCTAACCTCCGACGCTGGTACCAATGACACCCCACCGAGGGCCGGGAGAGGGATCCCCACCCCTGGTCCACTCCAACTCAGGCATAGGACCTTCGTCTTTGTCGGATTCAATTTCAGTTGACTCTGCCTGAGCCAACCAGCCACGGCTTGCAACGCCAAGTCCAGATTACCCGGACTGGGGTCTGACTGCCCGCCCAACAGCAGATAGAGGTGGGTATCATCCGCATATTGATGACACCCAAGCCCATACCTCCGGGCTATCTGGGCAAGGGGGCGCATATAGATGTTAAATAACATAGGGGAAAGTACTGCTCCCTGTGGGACCCCGCAGATCAGCGGATGTCTTCGGGAGAGTTGATCCCCTACTGCCACCCTCTGTCCCCGATTCTGGAGAAACGAGGAAAACCACTGTAAAGCTAACCCCTGGATCCCAATATCGGCGAGGCGGCAGGTCAGTAACCGATGGTCGACCGAGTCGAACACCGTTGACAGGTCCAACAACATCAGCACTGCCGTACCGCCTCAGTCCAGATGCCTCCAGAGGTCATCTGTGAGGGCGACCAGCACCGTCTCCGTCCCGTGGCCTGATCGAAAGCTGGACTGGAAGGGATCTAACACAGAGGCGTCATCCAAACATATCTTCCCTTAAAAACCCTATGGGATTAAAAAATTAAGAAAAGGTGGGGAGGAGAAAGAAAACCCTATGGGATCGCCATAAGTCAGCCGTGAGTTGGTGGTACTTTCTACTACAGTCAGAATCAGTTTTCTGAAAACTACATAGTTTCTGTTTCTGAACTTTCGATTTGAGCTTTTGTAGACTTCAGGTAATTAAGGGTTGAATGAACTGAAACAAGCCTTCCGATTAATTGTGTGTGTACTTTCAAACACACATCAACCTGTTTTAGTTGATGCAGGCAATAGAGAAATCTGAGGCAAGTGAGAAGAGCAAAAGGGTCAAATTTTGTGTTGTACATTTTGCAGAAGACATCTGCTTGGAATTTTCCTAGTTTGGACAAAATCACAGAAGGTGTTCTGTATTCTGCAGCATTTGAAAGTGCCTTTTGCACTGTCATATTAAGATTCTCTCATCTTAATTCTGCCCCAATATCTTAATTTGTGCGTTGACTTCTCTCTGCAACCTGTTTTCAGTATCGGCGCTTAAAGCAAGATCAGTGATCGTGATCCTTGGGTGGGACGTGGAGCCTCACCTTCTGGGCTGCAGCCTCTGACTGAGCTGCCACTTTTTGGTGGCTGTTTGGAAGGACCTGGTGTGAGCCTGGGCAAGAAAGGTGAACTATATTTATATATAAAATTTATATACTGCTTTTCTGCCATCAAAAGGGCCACCGAGGTGACTAACAATTTAAAACATACATAATAAAATCACCTTTTTAAACCATTAAAGTGAACTGCTCCCAAATACACATTATTAAAACAAATATTGCATTGTGTATATATATATATATATATATATATATATATATATATATATATATATAGTGCTATATCTTTCACATAGCTGGAATTAGGAGAGAGTTTTTCAGGGGTGGAAAGTGTAAATTACTTCAGCTGTGCTTGAGCCCCAGCAGCACTCAAAGTAAAATTGTCTGCTGGCATTCAGCTTTGCAGATACTTGTGTCAAGTTTTGGTTGTGTGAGCTGGCTAATCCCACGGGCATATTTTCCACTTGTGGGCGAGTTCAGTGCTTTGAGCTGCAGTGGCTGTCTGCAGGACAAAATTACAAGTAGCCATATTCTCAACTGCTAGGTGGAGGGAGGTTATCTGTGGTTTTGAAACTGCTTGAAATGGTTAATTCCCACTGGTTTATATTTTCATCACAGTCCTCTAAATTTGACCATGAAAGCTCTCTTGATTATGCTCGATCCTGCAAGTGTGTGAAGAGGCCATCATCAGAGCTGCTTCAGGCTCGGGGGTGCAAGGAGGCACGCGAACGACATGTGGGCCCTCACAATGGAGAGAGCACCTGAGTCTTTTTGCTTTTTATTTATATTGCTTTTTTATTTTGTCATATGTTTCTTTTTGCTTTTTATTTATAGTAAAATATTTTATGTCCTGCTTTTCTTGCAAGAGTCACAGCAGCTAACAACACAACACGCAGGAGGTGAAAATGCAATGAAATATACCATAGTTTACAACTGAACTAGCAAACAAAAGTAACTATGACCATAGAATCCCTAAACCAACCTACACAGAGACAAAATTGCCAAATGTGTATCTCCCCCCCCCCCCCCCCCCCCCCAAAAAAAAGCCCTATGAAAAAGCTCCTTCTAACCGAGTACTGAGAATGTGTGCTGGGCTTCCAGAGGCAGACTGTTTCACAACACTGGAAAAGCAAGTGAGAATGCGTGGTCAGAGGGAAAAAACTGTACTATTGGATGGAATATTGAGTAGGCAGATGGCCAGATGACTGTGAATTGGCTCATGGGATCATATAGGGAGATGTGGTTATGCAGCTTCTCAGCATGTGTATGTGGTGTCCACAACTACAAAACAGATGCATTTGCAATCTTTGCATGTGACTGACTGCGCAAAGTTTGCCTAATTTTTTAAACATACTATTACTCTGGTTGGCAAAGAGTCATATGTTGTAAAGGTTCTCAGAGTCAAACTGTGGGTTACAGTTTACACTAAATCACCAAGGGGACTTGAAGTCATACTGCAGTTGCAAGTCCTCAGTGGCAACTCTGTGTAAAAGTGCCACAGTGGCCACATTCGGATTGGGACTGCAGGGGGAAGAGGGCTTCTTGCCTTCTCCCCTGCTCACTTTTTCTGAGCCAAAACAGCTGGGGAGGGGGAGCATTATTGGAACTTGCTGGTATCTACATGCAACAAATCTACAGGCATATGCCACCCCCCCAGGCCATTTTGGCTCAGGAAACTGAGCAGGGGAGAAGGCAGGAATCCCTTCTCTCTCCACTCCAGGGTCCTGATAGAAATCGGGCCACTGTGGTACTTTTGCATGGAGTCGCCATCAAAACTAGCAGCTGCAATTTGGCTGCCAGTTTTTGTTGGGAACTTGTATAAAACAAAAGTGTGACATCTGGAAACATCTGATGTCTTTCACTAGAGGTTCACTTTCTACTCTTCGGACTTTTCAGAACTTCCTACTTAAGAAGAGGTTTTTAGAGGCTTGGGGGAGAACCATGATTTTTAGATGGTACTGCATCTATTTTACCCCTTATTTAGCTGACTGTGGGATATTTCAGTGTTTCCTGAGCTTAAAAAAATCCCAGGTATGGGAAATATTTTCCTTTGTCTTTGTTTTCACACTGGAGCCTTTTGGATGGGGCAGATTAGAAATCAAATCTCAGTGTATTTACTGAATTTATGCCCTATCTTTCCACCCACTGGGGGCTCAAAGCAGCTTACATTGTTCTCCTCTCCTACATTTTATTGTAACAGCAACTCTGTGAGGGTAGGTTAGGTTGAGAGCGTGTGACTGAACCAAGGTCACCCAGCAAGCTTCCATGGCAGAGTGGGGATTCTCACCAGGGTCTTCCTGATCCTAGTCCAACACTCCTACCACTATACCACGTTGGCTGGTGACCTGTGAGAAATCACAATAGGGGAAGAGGGAACATGAAATTTGCTTCATGAATGCCCCCCCCCCTTTTCAGGATTCTCTAAGACAGGGTTTCTAAAACTGTGGAGTAGGACCCCAAAGGGGGTTGTGACTCAGAGGTTGGTCACGAGGCAAGGAGCGATAAGGAGAACTGGGAGAGGAAGCAGTATTCCAAACCAGGCTTTGCCCTTGCATCATGCACAAAATGGCCCTGAAATATACAGTAATACTATATATTTACAAATATTGACTAGACCTATGTAAAGACCATTACTTTGTCTGCGGTGGCCTGGTTCTGTGATTTTCATCACCCTTATAGGGGCCAGCCCGTTTACTATTATACATATGTGAATTATGTCTATATAAAACTAAACTACTGCATGGAATGATTACATTTGACTCTTGCAACTGTTCTAAGAAGTAGGTTATCATTTCCCCCCTTACAGATGCTGAGCTGAAACTGTGAATCTACTCAATGCTGTCACAGCTAAACTAGTGTCCTGATCATATTTCTTGGAAGTAAATTATGCTGAAATCAGCAAGCATCATGGTCACATTATAGTTTTACTTCTCAGAAGAAAACACCTTGAATGTAGGAAATGGTGGGAATGTGCATGGACTGAAATAATGTGAAGCAGTGATCTTACCCAGGCCAGGAGTTTCTTTGTGTGTACACTTGGTGCATACACCCTGAGAAGCTACAGTTGATAGCAGTGAGTGTATAGACAGTGAGAACCCTGTGGAGGGTTGTTGCATGTTATGGTTTATACACCTTCTGTTTACCAAATACAGGTACATATAAAGTTGAATGTTCCTTTCAAGCAACTTGTTTTGGAACAACCAACTTCAGTCCTGTTGCTACAACAGCTTTGTAAAATAATAGTATGTTCTTATGGCTTTTTGTTTGTTTTATTGTTTTGTGGAGCCATCAATCCTTCCCCCCCTTTTTAAAAAGACTTCTAGCCCTTAAAATGTAAGAGCTATTATAGATAGTTTACTTGAATATGGTTAGTTTGATTTCTGTTCTCAGCTACTAAAAGCCTACTTAAGTGAAAGATTTTTGTTTGTTTATTTCTTCCGGGAAAAATTTCAGGCTCTGACTTTGTTAGGCCTCCAGAAGAAATAAGTTTAGAGGAGGAAATCAAACACCAAGAATGCTTCTGGAGCTGTGTTCATTATACTAGTCAAAAGCACTCTAGGTGGACCTGACTTTCTGAATACAGGTGGGTGATGGTTTGTGTAGGATGCCTGACGAGGATTATTCATGCATTTCCTTTGTATCCTGTCCCTTTTCCAACATGCTCAGAGCTTTGATATATGTGGTAGAGGGTGTCTGGGGTCCCTCAGGGTTAACGACAGTTGAGTGAGAGTCTGAGCTAGGGTTGCCCGATGCAAGTTGGGAAACTCCTGGAGATTTGGGGATGGAGCCTCAGGAGGCTTCAGTGGGGTACAATGCCATAAAGCCCACCCTCTGAAGCATTTTCTCCAGGGGAACTGATCTGTGGAGCTATATAGTCTGGATATGAGCGATAATTTCAGAGGATCTCCTGGTTCTTCCGGGATGCTGGCATCTCTAGTTCAAATTCTCTTCTCCCCTACACTGTTCTGACTTCACCTGTGACTAAAAGGTATTGGATAGGGAAAACATTCAGGAGCTAAATATTATAGTTGTCAAGTAGTGATAAAATGTTCTGCTTCAAAAGATAGCTTGTATAGTATTTTTCCCCATTCCAATTATGCTTAGTTGAGTTGAGCTACTCATATACCCCTTTCAAGTAGATACATTATTTAAATTATGGCTGTACAGTGCATGGTAATCCTAGCCTGGCTTCTCAAGGAAGTTGTAAATGCAGGCCTTGGCCATTTTTTTTCAGGGGTGACCCAGGTTGTCATTACCACGCAAAAAGCAAATCTCTCATCCTAGCAAGAAAGGAACTTCAATTTTTTTCTGTGTGTCATACAACAAAACTTGCTAATATGAGATGTTAAATAAGCTTTGGGTTGGATCCAGTCAACTCTTTCACTCACTCTTGACCAGTTCCTGGCCTTCTTGCCACCCTTGCTTCATGTGGCTTTGTCCATGCAGCCTAAGGATCCCAGACATAAACTTTTTGCTGATTAATGGGGAGGACCCTTTCTCTCATTTTTTCATCGAGAGGGGAGGGGAAATTGGTTGTATCCAGCCTTCGGTATTTCTGCTAAGAGTTGCTGAGACACTATACAGTGAAATCATTACTGCAGATACTAAGCTTCACAATGAAATGTATGGGTGCCATGCAATGCTCCCTCTAAGCTGTGGAGTCTTCTGAGCAAAAATTCTACTTTGTGAGCTACTGGCATTAAAGTTGTGAGCAAGCAATTTGGCTGCTACATAAGTCAGTTTGCTCTGGAGCCATCCTTCCTGAGCTAAGACAAAGATCTGTGAGCCGGAGGCTAAAAAACTGTGAGCTAGCTCACACTAACTCAGCTTAGAGGGAACACTGGCGCCATGGTAATCTAGTGATTGGGATTTAAATAATCAAGCCCCACAGTAAGATTTCTAGTTCCTAACATGAACTGACTTAAGTCTGTCAGCATGAGTCTTAAGAATCCATATGAACAATAATATCAATGCTTGATTTGTTTTACTGATTTTGGCTTTCACTGTTTTGGGTGGTTCAGGAGACAGTAGCAACAAAGTCCCAAACATGATTATTTAAAAAAAAAGAAAAAAGGGGGTGTTTTTTTTGCATTCTGCTTAATTCCAGATAAAAGCATAAACATATTAAAATCCTTGCACTTGCTGATTTGACTGACAGTGCCCCAAATCCTGCCCCAATGTGAAGTCCATACAGTCTTCCAGACGGCATCCCTACTTTGGTGTACCTCTGAGGGCTGATCTACTCATGCAAATATATTCCACCGCCAGAAGAACCACTGAGAGAAATATGTTGGAGGACCTTGGGCCACCCCCCTCCCCCAGCTTTACCTAACTTATCTCATGGGTGGTGATTGTGAGGATAAAGTGGAAGAAGAGAGGATGCTAGTATATGCTGCTTTGGATGGCCCCTCTCTGGGGAGAAAAGCAGGGTCTAAATACCTAAATAAATAAGAGGGTGTTTTGTGCCAGCATTTAACCTCTGATGAGATTTAGGCATGGAGAGGATCTTTATAGAACGTTCACAGCTTGAAGCACGTAGAATTGGCAAATAGCTCATCCCTGGCTACTTGTACATTCAGCATTTTCTTCAGGTGGCTGGATTAAGAATTGATCTGTAGTACTGCTTTTCAGCATTTTTCTCCCCCTCTCCCTCCTACATGAATGGTTCTGCCAATGTATCATGGCTCAAACATTTTGAAAGGTGCCCCCCTGCAGTGGGGGGATGAGCTACATTCACAAAATTGGTTGACTCACACAATAAATAAATAAACAGTTTTGCCATGGCTACTCAGGATGGCTTCACCGCCTCATCATTATGCTGGGGGGTTGCAGCAGACAGATGGGATCTCAACAATGACAAAATCCAGTTGGTTTCCCTTCGGGGACACTATTTGGGAACAATAACACTTAAGGCGATAAAGGCAGATAAGTTAATAGTTGCATTGTTGGTGGATGTATTCAGTTGCTCGGATGTATGCTTTAGTTGTATGCTAGATGTGCTCTTTTGGAAGGTCATCCGAGGCATATAAAACATTACCTTTCAGTCCTCCCTGTTCGTTCCCCAAAAGGAGGGCTCTGACTTAAGCCTTCAATTTTAAGTTGGCATCAGTAAATAAAATTTCAGATCACTTTGTTATTTTTATTTTTTTGGCATGATCTTTATTTTAGTGTGCTGTTTCTTGCTTGGAGTGAAGATGGTCATAATATTTGTAGGGAAGTTGGGATAGATATAAAGTGTCCCCACTGTGTTCAGAATACAGGGCGAGCCTAGGGAAAAAATGAATTTTACCAATTAGAGTCAGCTTGGTCAGTTTGAATTTTTTTTTGGGGGGGGGGGAACTAGCTGTGGAAGATGCCAGTTGGACTAGTGTCTGCCAGTATCATAAGAACATAAAAAGAGCTCTGCTGGATCAGACCAGTGGTCCATCTAGTCCAGCATCCTGTCTCAGACAGTGGCCAACCAGTTCCTCTGGAGGGCCAACAACAGGGCATAGAGGCTGAGGCCTTCTCCTTATGTTGCCTCCTGGCTCTGGGATTCAGAGATTTAGTGCCTCTGAATGTGGAGGTTTCCCTTAATCACCATGGCTAGTAGTCATTGATAGATCTATCCTCCATCAATCTATTTAATCTGCTTTTACAGTTGTTTATTCCTGTGGCCATCACTACATCCTCTGGCAGTAAATTCCACAGTTTAATCACTCTCTGTGTAAAGAAGTTTTTCCTTTAGTCCATCCTGAATCTACTGCCTATTAGTTTCATTGGATGCCCTCAAGTTCTAGTATTTTGGGAGAGGGAGAAAAAGTTCTCCTAGTCAACACTCTCCCCCCCCCCTGCATAATTTCATAAACCTCTATCATGTCTCTCCTTAGTCATCTCTTTTCTAAACTGAAAAGCCCCAGCACCTCTGCCTCCCTGATTCCCCAGCGTTGCTTTGTACCTGATATATGTAGGAAGTTTGAGACTGATGCTGAATCTAGTGTCACATCTTGTTATAATATGGGTCTTGTACCAAGTTGCAAAGCTTGGGGGGCATGTAGTCATACTCTGTCTTCTTACTTCCCTGCCAGGCTGAGGGAGGTGCATACCCCTGGTCCTTTTGTGTTTGGTACTGTGAACGGTATTCCGATAGCAGAAATGAGAGTGATGAGAATGTTAAGCAATGTGCCAGTTTGCTGAAACCTATGACCAAGAGGCAACTTTTTATCCCTAAGTAAAACCTTATTCTTCAGTTGTCTTGGATACACAGTGGCGTATATAATACCACTGTAATCAAATACAAGCTGTCTGCTGTTAGTTTGAAGTTTAAATCTGTCCTTATATCTGAGATTGGCAGTATGTATTGGCAGTAGTTCCTAAGGATAAGAAACTCAACAAAATTTCTGCTCACCATCTCTTGGATTCTTCTGCAGTAGACACTGCTTAAACTGGGCATGTGCGTTCTTGACGCCTGATGGCAAAAGGAAGTAAGTCATAGCTTAACTTGCTGGTTCATCATTCTGTTCAATCATATGCACATTACTAACATACCTCTGTTTGAACAGCGCGATATTGAAATGGTACACATATTTGAGGAGTAATGCTAAGTTTCAAGTTCAAATGCCAGCTCAATTCCTGTACCTGGTTTCAGAAGGGAGTACAAAAACCTAAACGATAAAACCCTATGTTGTAAATAGATCTCCTTTGGAGACTGAAGTATCTGAATGAAAACTGATATTCATGTCCACACCACAGTTCTGTGTTTTAAGTGCAAATAGCAGCTTTATAGCCCCTGCCCCTCATTTTAAAATAAAGCAGGACGAGGGAGAGAGTCAGGATGCTCTCTAGCATGATACCTGAAGAAAGCCATCTGAAACATTGTGCTTTACTAACAGAAGAACCTGATCTCAGTTCTAGAGACATTTTTTGCTCTGATCTGTGTGAAGTTATGATTGTTTGACACACAGGCATATACCATTTGATAGTCTATTTCTTGGTGGCTTGTGTCAGAATGGGCTCCTGCTGGAAAGCACTGCATATTAAAGTTGTGTCCTCTAGCTGTGGCTGATCTCTAGTGGCTGTTTCACACATGCAAGTTGTCCGTGTGAATGAGTGATGAACATGCCCAGGCTGATCTGAGGAGGCTGCTGCAGTTAAGGTGGGGCAACTATAAAGCAGTTGTTGTTTTTTAATGCAGACCTCCCCTCTCCTTTCGTTAAACTGGTTAAGCCGGGAGGTAAAAGCAGTGTTTTATCCCATGTCACTTCCTAATTACAGGTTTAGTTACAATCTTTCTCCCTCTTCCCTCCCATCCTCCATGCACACACCCTGAAAGCATTGCAACATAATGCATGATCACATTACGCACTGAAGGTGTAAGTGCTGGTAATGAGGGCACAGTCCAAGCATTCAGAAGGCGACTGAAGCAAGCAGTGCTGAGCAAGCATGCAGTCATGGGCGTCTTAACACTTAGCAATGTCGCAAGTCCTTTTCCCCTTGCCTCTGTCAATAGCCCGCCCTCTTACCAGCTATTTTTGCTCTTAGGGACAAACCAGAGCAACGGCTAGATCTGAGACAAGACCTCCAGTACTCTGTAAAATTGGTATATGGGGAGTCCTGTTTGTTTTTCTCCAGTGGGTCAAATGGCAACTCTTGGGGGTCATGAGAACATTGTGTGTGAGAGGGGGGAGTCAGGACCCCTTGTCCGATGACCCTAATGTTCTTTAGGTTTTCCTGTAGTTGCTGTTTATCACTTGAAAGATACTGGAGATCAGGTTATAGATTTTCCCATTGTTATCTGGTTTGACAAGTTTTTTGTGGCCTGCTGGTCAAAAAGTAAAACCTCAAAACACAATTGATGTAAGATAAGAGAGATAAGAGATTGGATTTATACCCCACCCTTCACTACCAGAAGGAGTCTCAGAGCAGTTTATGATCTCCTTTCCCTTCCCCTCCCCACAACAGACACCCTGTGAGGTAGGGTAGGGCTGAGAGAGCTCTTTCGAGGAGTGCTCTCGAGAGAACAGCTCTGAAAGAACTTGACTGACCCAAGGTCACACCAGCAGCTGCATGTGGACAAGTGGGGAATCAAATCTGGTTCTCCCAGATTAGAGTCTGCGCTCCTAGCCACTACACCAAACCAGTTCTTTTTAGCACCTTTGGTAGAACTAACACATTGACAATAGCAGTGTGCAAGCTTCCAAGTTCACAAGAACTCTTCACAAGAATTCTTCATCAGGCCAGAAGTTACAAAAGAAAAAAGGCATATTTTTAGGTCATAGTGATAAGAAGTCTTCCTCTTGCTGACAGTTAAAAAAGAGTCAGTTTCAGGTTGCTGCTGACCAGGGGCTATAAAAGCAAAAGGTAATAAAACAAATAAGCAACAATCCCCCCCCCCCCCAACTCTCTAATCTCCCCCTTCTGGTGTGGTCTTTAGAGAGAGGGAATGAGTAGGTGAGAGGCCGTGTGCTTAAAGTATAAAGTCTTAAGTCTAGGAACTCCTTTTTAAAAACAGCTGCAATTTCCCAAAGAAGATGGAGTGAGAAATTTGTATCATTACATCTTGGAGTCACAGCTTGTAGTTCCAGCTGTCTCAACTGCTGACAGAAAGTGCAGGCAGTGTGTTTTAGACTTCACTCACATGTTGAAGCCTAGAAACATCGAGGTTAAAAATTGGGTATTCTAAAGTAAATCATCCTTCTGCAACAGATAATAGTCTCAAGAGGATCCATCAAGTCTTCCTGCCTTAGTGCGTAAATGTTGATTTCACTTAGATGTTTGTGCACTTGCTGCAGCAAGTACCAGTTGCTTCTGCACAGGGAGGCAGGTGGTGGCAACGTATGGTCTCAGGTGCCTACACACATACCTTTCTCAGGATAGAAAATTTTGTCTTGATGGCAAAGTGGAATTTATTCTAGTTCCAAGTATAACAGTCAAGTAAAAACGCTTCTTAATACAGGTTTGTAAATTGTCAATTTTTTACCTGGTTTGTGACCAGGTAAGGAATCCTAACATATTTTGGTGCTTCTAGTGCAGTGGCTTAGCACCCGAGCTGTCAAACAGGAAATCCTTGGTTCGAATCTCAGTATGAGTACAACAGAGGTATCAGGTTTGTGATGACAGTTTGCTGTATCTTCTTGAGGAGGCCCATTTGTTCATACTGGGAACTAGATAACAAATGATATTACAAAAAAAATACATCTAGTATAACATACTGTCTCAGAGACTCAGTTATGAATTAGGAAGTTTCTGGTTCAAATTTAAGTCTGCTTAAAGGAGTCTGTAGCAGAGATTAGAGGAGCTACTGGTTCAGTTCCGATGACTGAGAACACATCATAGGCTCATATATTCTCTCCTGTATACAGATTCCCCAGTCCATTTCTTGAGTAAATGGTGTTCCAACCATAGTTTGATGTCACCATTCAAATAAAGCAAGCATTTGTTTGCAGCCCATTTCAAACTGTGGTATGTCGATCAGCGCTCACAGTAACGTGCCTGGTGTAGATGTTACGGCCATTGCAACCAGGAAATGGTGGAAGAAATCCACCTGTGAAGAGGAGGAGGAAGAGCCCGTGGAACCTTCCTGAGACTCCAGACAGTTGGCAGGTTGACTTAGATTGCTGTTCTCAATTGACACTGTAACAGTACATCCTGGTTTTGACAACAACCCATGGATATGCTTGTCATGGATACAAATGCTTAGTATTAATAATAAACCCTATTATTATGTTGCATAGGCTCCCCCCCCCGCTTTTTTTTTCTTTCAGGACAATGACAGGAGTTGTGCAGAGGGGGTGGACTTCTGCTGAGATAAGTGAAGGTTTTCAAGCCACAGAGCATCAGTTGTTTATGGCAGAGAGCTGATTCTGGAAACAAAGGCATGAATAGGAAGCCTGGGCTGAAATCCTATCACTGTTGTGGATTTGTGGGTGACTTCAGGCAAGTTGCCCATCTTATCAGCTCAAGTCTTCATCTAAAAGGCAAAAATAATAACCTCCCTCACAGGGTGATTTTCATTTAGCTGAAGCCCAAGACGCGTGGTTGAAATTGCTGCATAGCTGATGGATAGCAGCTGCCAGTTAGCTGGGAGTGAAGAAATCACCATCCCATTTCTATAGAAACCTTCACTTGATTAGGTGTCTTAACTCTGATTCACACTGATAATGCTGGGGTTTCCACTGTGAAATGCAGGCAGTTTTGGGTATGCACAAAGACTATAAATTCAGTTGCGTCACAGCTTACCTCATGGCTAAATGGTCCTGGATGCAGAATTTAATTAAAGTAGATGCAAGAAACCACGATGGTTACACTCTCAGTTTTTGTGACTGGGGTCTAATCTGCAAATTGAACACATTTGCAGTAATTGACGCGGTTCGTTTGAGGAAACCTTTACCTATTTTCCTTCAGGGCGTGTTCATTGGAGACAGGCGAATTCCATTTAAGTAGTGAATTCATCTATCAGGGTGGGAGTTTGTGTGTAAAACTGAATTTGACCAGCAGGAGATGTTAGGATTATTAGAACCTCTCTAGATGACACTCTGAATGTGATAATGGCACAATTATTACCTGGTTGTTTCATATGATCCAGGTTCCTTTCCTTACTACATTGTCTTAACATGGAGAATTCTGTCTTGAATGGTAGAGAAACCACATTTTCATAATATTTGCCCCTTCCCCAGTTAGCAGGGCACTGCAGTGGCCAACAATGCATGAAATGTGGGTTACATGAATATTGAAGGCACCCATTTGACTAGTACCTGTGACGTCACAGTTGACAAGCAGCAGAATTCTTTTTCTTTCTCCAGTTTGGTGTAGTGGTTAAGTGCGCGGACTCTAATCTGGGAGAACCGGGTTTGATTCCCCACTCCTCCACTTGCACCTGGCTGGATGACCTTGGGCAAGCCATAGCTCTGGACCAGCTGTTCTCTCAAGGACAGCTTGGGAAAGAGCTCTCTCAGCCCCACCCACCTCACAGGGTGTCTGTTATGGGGGGGGGGGGGAAGGGACAGGAGTTTGTAAGCCGCTCTGAGACTCCAGGTGAGTGAAGGGCGGGATATAAATCCAATCTCTTCTTCTCTTCTTCTTTCCAGCAATTCCCATTTTCCTGTACTACTTAAAGCAGTAGCTTCTTTTTTCTTGATATACTTTACAGTATCACTGTGCGTAATAATAAAACAGAAACTAATTTCCTTTTTTTACTAGGAAAATAATTATACTTGGATCTAAAATTACGTATGCTTACAAAAAAACCCAGTAACAACATTCCTTTCTCAAGTGCTTGAGCCATTGCAAGCCTATAAGAAGAGCCCTGCTGGATCAGCCCAGATCTGGCCCAGCATTCTGTTTTACTCAGTGGTCAGCCACTTGGTTAGTCTGCCGCCACCCCCACCCCCCCATATTTAACCTGGATACGTAGAGCAGTTCTTATTATTATACACTTCAGCAACAGGTGGCTTGATCCCAGCTCCTCTGCCTTTATGCATCTTAGATGCTTGCACCCATTTGCCATACAGAAGTGAGCAGCTGAGGTTTATAAAGAGAGAACAAAAATTTAAGGTTTGGTTTGTCAGAGTTTGAAAGCTACGCAGGTTCAGCCACAGTTAGTACTTGGATGACCGGAGATGCTGCTACACAGATGAAGGCAATGGTTAGCCACCTCTGTTCTGTCTCTTGCCTGGAATGCCCCATGAGTCGGTTGTGACAGGACATGGGCACCTTCTTCTTTTCACGCTAGCGTGTGAGTGTCTTTTGTTAGCATTTAGGAGGGGAGGGAGATTTCTGATAGGGTAACTTGAACTAGCTCTGGATGCTTCACACACTTAAAGGAAGGTTCCCATTGATTGATACATGCGTGACAGGTCACTGATCTTATCTCCTGCCATTTCTCCCCCCTGAAAATGTTAAAAGCATCTACCAGAAAGGAAGGAACCAGATAGGGGCTACAGTGCCAGGACATGAGGTTTAGGTCCTTTCCCCAGTATAAATCACCTTTTCACACACACATACTTTTGATATTTGCCATTAACTGGTACCTCTGTCAGACCTAATGGTATTACATGATTGTTATTTCTGGAACACACACTAAAGTTGCTGTTTCTGCTCAGGGGGAAACATATGTTATTTACATGATATTTAGCTGGCATTTCCATGTTCAGAGATACTTGTTAACACCAGCTGCTGTAGGATCAAGCAACCCAGGCAGCACTGCTGTTTTCCTCTCCTGCTTGTGGGATTCCTAAAGTCGCTTGGCTAGTCATCACTACAAACAAAATGTTTGACTAAGTGGACCCTTAATCTAATTCCGTAGAGCAGTTGGCCCCAAAGGACAGGTAGAGATTGGGTTCTTTCCCCCTTTCTGTCACTTCATGTAGCCGCGGCTCATGCTGGTGTATATAGATGCTCCTATATCCAGATGTGGAGTATGAGATTTCCAGCCCATGTTCCTGACCTCAGTAGTTTAATTACTAGAACCTATGGTACAGCAAGCAGAAGACAGTATTCTAAGCAGGCAAGGACTGTGTTCTGCCCTTCCGATCAGAGAAGCTGATATGGCGCATCCTTATTTCCTTCCGCACCTGAAGAGAGTTCTGAGGCTTTGTAGGCCAGGTTCCTTTCAGACCATGCGGCTCCTCACTCAAGTCCTTGCAGTCTCTGACTGGTACAGGGTTTGGGGGATTGCTTTCTTAAATTTCTCATCACATTGTGACTCTACGTAGTAGTAGACCTGGGTATGACTGGTGTACCATCCTTCTGCCCCAATGGTGTCATCCTTCACTTTGGAGGGGCTGTGGCTCAGGGGCAGAGTCTCTGCTTAGCATGCAGAAAGCCCCATGTTCGATCCCTGGTGTCTCCAGTCAGCTAGTAGGTGATGTGAAACTGAAACCTTGGCGAGCCATTGGCAGTAAAAGGAGACAGTACTGGTTTTGATAGACCAGGGGTTTGACTCAGTAGAAGGCAGTTTGATGTGTTGTGTTGAAAACAGCAATTCAGATGTTTTAAGAAAGGGTTGCTGAACTGTTCCAGAGATTTTGTGCAAAGTTGCCATACTGTTTTTAAGAGTCTGCCCCGTGTGAGGGAGGAAGTACATTTATAGTATATGTGACAGCAGCACTTTGAACCCTGCTCTACAAACAAGACATCTGTCTTCACACTTAAACACCACAAATGGGAGTGCACGTTGCCAGTAAATGCTGAATACTCTCCAATACCATTTATTTTAAAAATGGCAGTTCAGCTAAGCTTGCACTTCCTGTGTTGCTGCTTTCTGACAAGTCCAAAAGAATTCCTGCTGAGCTTTTTGCCTTGAAAAGCCCCCTAGTGGGAAATTGCGATCTCTGATTCAGCCACTTGCAAAGGGGATAGTTAATAGCAGCCTACTGTTTTAATATTGTTTTTGAGAGCAGCAGTTTACAACATATTATATACATGATTAATAAAAGTAATAACAGAAAGATCGTAAAGGACTGTTTCGCCTAACTTGTTTCTACAGAGTACTAAGCAGGTAAGTGAGCCGTAGTATGGATGGAAAGGCACTGAGCACAGACATTTATTTGCAGGGCATGACAAGAGGCAATACTACATTTAGTCTGGTGCTTGTGGGGAAAAATTGCACTCTTAAAAAGCAAGAGGTTGGTTATTTCACGCAAGGAGTTAATTATTTTTCTCTTCCTCTGGGGCTACAATTCCCCTTCCCTTTTCTGCTTTCCATCTGTATGAACTTGAATGTTTTGCTTAGAGAGCTGAGGACCATGTGAGCTGCCACATACCAAGTCAGACCACTGGTCCATCTACCTCAGTATCTCCTCTTGCTCTTGGGAGCATCTCTCTTCTGGCAAAAATTGGTCTTAGCCCTGCTATCCGAGATTGTTTAACTGGAAATGAAGGGATTGAACCTGGACTTGGACCTGGACCCTTCTGCAAAACATGGATTTTACCACTGAGAGATGCACTCAGCCTTAGAGAGCAGGGCAGTTTGCAAGGCTCTAGATATTCCTGCCTATCTTTATGTTGTCAGCAGTGCTGTGTGTCCTTTTGGAGGTGGGCAGGTATGCCCCAGACCACTGCTGTTCATGCCATTTGTAATATATGTGCCACAGTTTTGCCCACTCCTAAGATCAGATTTTCTTTCAGGTATATGGAGCAACCTGGGAGTTCGTCTTGTGACAGGACTTTTTAGAACAACAGTTGTTTTCCAAAACAATGTAATTTTAAAACCTGTGTAATACATGGAACATCCTGCATGACCACAACTCTCTGTGGTCTGGCTCTGATCTGCAAGTGATGCTCTGTATTCTTGGTGCTTGGGGGGCAGGGCAACAGTGGGAGGGTTTCTAGTGTCCTGGCCCCACTGGTGGACCTCCTGAGGGCACCTGGTATTTTTGGCCACTGTGTGACACAGAGTGTTGGACTGGATAGGCCATTGGCCTCATCCAACATTGGCTTCTCTTATGTTCTTAACTAGTTTTTAACGGGCCGTGTTTTGAGCTGAAGGACCAGCCAATGTTGACTTCTACAGGAGCAAAGGGTTCTGTAAGCACCCTCGCCACCCCTAACATCAACTGCAACAGAGGCTTGCTTAGAGTTTTCCCTCTCACATGTGTCTCGTGGAGTAGAGCGTGAAGGCAATGCACATCAAGGGAGAACCCTGCCAAAAAATGCCTGTGATACTGACTCCAGTGGGATAGGGCCCTTTTGCACGCATCTGTGAGTGAGCAAATGAGGTGTATCAAAAGGAGAGACTTTTGCAAAACCCTCCATTGCTGTTCACACTAGATGGTGGGATTTACAGGGCCCTTTGGCTGTGTCTGCCTTGCCTGTGGGAAAGCCACTGTGAAGTGAGTCGTAAGTGGGATTGGGGGCTGTAGTTGAGGTGGTATTGGAAGCCCCAGGGAGTGCTGGTTTGAATCTCCTGAATTACCACTAACTTGTCCTCACTGTATAGCCCCAAAATGGCAGAGAGGGTATTCATGAAGTAATATGTTTTAAAAACTTTTAAAAGATAGGCTGAACTCTTAGTGACTTCAAGACAGTCTCTGGCTAGTGAATGTACTCTCTGGCTAGTGAATGCACATTTAAATTTCTGTCGTTAGCTGAATGAAATTTTTTTCTATACGAGTATGGATTTATGGGATGGTTGTGACATTGTATAGCCTTTTGGCTGTTCCAAAATATCCTGTGTGAGCAGCATGATCTGGGAAGGTGGGATGCCATATTAATCGCTGTGCTGGTACATGTAACAATCTTGATATGGCTTTACATGCAAGTGGTGGATACGCTGCTGTTCATGTCCCAGGCTTGTTAATTTTAAACGTGTTGAGTGTTTTAGGCAGGAGCTACAGCCAGCTTGTCCTTGAACACTGCCTGCTAGGTGGACCTTGGATGGATGGATGCAAGAGAGGCATGCTAGGATGGCTGTCACAGGGAGCTAAGCAGGCCTCCTCCGTGGCTGGTCCTAGATCCTGAATGTCTGAGGAAGGCAGTAGAAGGGACTGGAGCAAAATTTACCTTAGGCTGAAATTACGTGTTATCTGTAGTTTTATTATTTTTCCCAAGCATACTTTTAAGCAATTAAAGGGGTTATGGGTAAATGGCGGAGCAGTGGGGAGGGGGCTGTTTAACCCTTTCCTTCCCAGACGTTGGGCTGCTCCAAATGCTCTCTTCCCAGCTGCTTTTCTCCTTGAAGTTTAAAGGTTTTACATTTCTGAGAGAAAAGCAGTTGGAATTTTTAGCAGAGTTATTGGGAGGAGGGTTAATTCCACCACCACCATCCCCCGAACTGCTTATCAGCTCAAAATTCTCTCCCTGCTATTTTCTCAAGGAGATTTTGCTCAAAGAGAAAAGTTGCTGAGTGGGGGCTGAATTTGAGTAGTTGGGAAGGAAAGGGTTAACCCCCCCCCTCTCCTTCCTGTGGCTCCTTTGCTTAACTGGAAGCAGCTTTACCTGATAAAGGAAATCACTCTGGGACAATGAAGACCTGCTAACAAAAATCATGGTCTGGTTTCAAGTTCTTTTCTTGGCAGAGTCATGAGCAGTGCTGTGTGCAATCTGTGAGTGTAGTAAGCAAAACAGAAGATTGCACTAGGTATAGAACTGAGCACTGTGTGCTGTATTCAGCCAGCTTTCCCACTCAGTCTTGCCCAATTCCCCTCTAGACTATAGCTTCCATCCCACACAGGGGCGTAGACTTTTTAAATCCCGGGGGGGCGGGGGCTGTCTCGTGCGTGCGCGCGCACGGGACCATGTCCCCGCTGCTCCTCCCCCCCCCCCCCGGCCCCAGGGAGGCAGACTCGCTCTCGCCTTTCCTGCGGCGCAGTCTCGGCGGCGGCAGCCAGCTGGCCGGCTGACTGCCGTGCTCGCGTGGGACCATGTCCCCGCCGCTCCTCCCCCCCCCCCGGCCCCGCGAATCTCTTGTGCTTCCTGCTGCCTGCTTGGCTTGGAATCTGGCTCTGGGTCTAAGGTGTCAGTGGCATTAGCACCTAATTTCTCAGGCTCCAAGCAGCCCTTCCCAGTCGAAGTGGTGCTCTTCTTGGGGCACAGTCTCGCCGGCGGCGGTGGCAGCGGCAGCCAGCTGGCCAGCTGACTGCCACGCTCGCGCGGGACCATGTCCCCGCCGCTCCCCCCCCCCCCCGGCCCCGCGAATCTCTTGTGCTTCCTGCTGCCTGCTTGGCTTGGAATCTGGCTCTGGGTCTAAGGTGTCAGTGGCATTAGCACCTAATTTCTCAGGCTCCCAGCAGCCCTTCCCAGTCGAAGTGGTGCTCTTCTTGGGGCGCAGTCTCGGCGGCGGCGGCAGCCAGCTGGCCGGCTGACTGCCGCGCTCGTGCGGGACCATGTCCCCGCCGCCTCTCTCTCCCCCCGCCCCAGGGAGGCCGGAGGACAGGCCGGGGGTGGGGGGGAAGGAGAGGCGGCGACGGCCAGCTGGCCGGCTGACTGGCCACCGGTGGGCGCTCCCGCAGGCGCTCAATTTTGCCGGGGGTGGCTGAGCCCCCCCCGGGAAATTTCGGGGGAGGCTCGAGCCCTCGAGCCCCCCCGTAGTTGACGCCCATGATCCCACATAACATTTGTCCATGCAGGTTCCACGATCCCCACTCCCCAGCATAACCTTTTTGAGTGGTCAAAGAGCACCTGTCCTTCCACTTTCACTAGCAGAAAAGCTGGTTGGATCCACCTCCTGAGAACAACTTACTCTTCCTCCTCCTCGCTGTTAAGAAGTTGAAAGTGAATGGACTATATCTGATGAATTAGAAGGGAGATGCTAAGTAGAATTTTCCATGTGAAGCTTTGGACTCTGTGGGTTGTAGAGCTCAGCTTTTCTTGGTACAGAATTGGGTTACCCTTGGTGCAGATGGCTGGGGGTGGTTTGTTTAAAGGTTGGGAGTGTGCAGAGTTAGAGAAGTGTGGGTTAGGATAGCTGGGTTAAGAATGGGCCCTGACAAAGCAACAGATGAGTAATGCAAGGCAAAGGGGGGGGGCTCGAAGGAAAGGGTGGTCTAAAACACATGTATTAGTCCCTGATAAGTAAATCAGTGAGCTACAGAAGACAAGGGATAATATTCTTTTACTGTGAAATGATTGGCTGTAAGTGGGTCAGCTGATGGCAGCTCTAAGAAGGTTGGAGTCGCTGTCATTCAGGGTGCATTAGAATGTGATGGGTGTCACTTCTGAGGCTCCCTCAGCTGGCTCCTTAGCATAACACTCTAGATCCAGGACCTTTTCTGTCTAACTCAGCCCATGATTTCCAAATCTGGGGGATAATAATACTTGGCTACTTGGTGGGATTGTCTTAAAGATCACTTGAAACATTTGGAACATTCAGAGTGCTGTATAACATCAAGATGTGCCATTGTTGTTGTGACTATGATAAGCACTATGATAATTTCAGGATTATTGGGCATGCTTTTGGACAGAGGCCATGACATTGGAATTTCAGTACTTAAAGTGATATGTCTGAAAAATAATTGGTTTGTTTGTTTGTAGGCCAACAATTTTAAATGGGTCCAGTAACTGGAATGACTCCTGATAAGAAAGGTGAAACGCCAGGAGCAGAGAAGACTGTAGGTCTAAGGCATATTCAAAGAATGGGAAGCCTGCCGGAGGCAGGAGATGCTGCTCGACCGAAGGCCACAGCTGTGGATAGCGACCTGGCTGACGATGAGCTCACAAACTTGAACTGGCTGCATGAAAGTACAAACCTGCTAACAAACTTCAGCCTCGGAAGTGAGGGTCTTCCAATGGTCAGTCCTCTCTATGACATTGAGGGTGACAACGTGCCATCCTATCCTTCGTCCTGCTACGCGAACCCAGAGAAGAAATCTGCTACTTCCAAGCCCCCCTATTCCTTTAGCCTTCTAATCTACATGGCAATTGAACATTCTCCTAATAAGAGCCTGCCCGTGAAAGAAATCTACAGCTGGATCCTGGAACGTTTCCCGTATTTTGCTACAGCACCTACTGGATGGAAGAACTCTGTCCGGCATAATCTTTCCCTGAACAAGTGTTTCCGAAAGGTGGAGAGAAGTCATGGCAAGGTAAGAGTGACATATAAAAAATATGTGTACGCTGCCTGAGTTACTCATTTTTCTAAGGAAAGAATGTCAAGTATACAGTGCTGAGCTAACTGGACTAATGGTCTGACTCTGCATTAAGGTAGCAACATATGCAAATAAATGCAACCAGTCATTGCTTTGGAATAACTCCTTTTCTCTCCTGGTGGTAAAATTCTGTACAGGAACTCTCTTGCAACAGTCAGTATGGTAATCTAAAAATATATTATGTTATTTCCCTACACAGTTGTTCCATCCCCCTACTTTTTTGTTAGGGTGCTTAGTGAAGGCAAGTATTTATTGCAATATGGTCCTATGCATGTTTACCAAGACATAAGGCAAGGGTATCAAACATGTGGCCTGCGGGCCGGATCAGGACTTCAGAAGACCCAATCAGGCCCACAAGGCCCTGGCTGTTTCCTATTTCCGTTAGCAGTTCTGCTGCTGCTGCCGTGTTACAGCTTGCTTTACCAGTCTCTCTCAAGCACACAGGAGAGTCTGGTAAAAAACTGGCTGAGGCTCCTCCCCCTCCCAGTGGGAGGGAGGGAAGAGCCAGAGCTTGCTTCCTGGCTAGGCTGCAGGAGACAAAGGGAAGCCTTTCTCTCCTAGCACTGGCTGAGGCTCCTCCCTGAAGGGAGGGAGGGAATGAGGGAGAGTTTGCTTTGCTGGGCTACATCAGTTGTGTGGGAGAAATACCAAGCACCTTTAAGACCAACAAAGTTTTGTTCAAGTTATGAGCTTTTATTTATTTATTTATTTAATTTTATTTTGTGTGCCTTGCTACTCTGTGTGTGTGTGTGTGTGTGTGTGTATTTTGTTGGGCTCTTTATGCCAGGGCTCTCCTGGGTGCAACTGGGTTCCCTCCCCCTTTTCACTGTATTCATGCCCTCATGATCCAGTCTTTCTCAGTAAAAAAGCAGTGTGAACTATTTTATAAGAGGAACAACAACAAGCCAGTGAGGTGGATTTCTCTGGGGAAGAATATGATTTTGTAGACAAACACATGGCCCTCAGTCTGTGTTAGGATGTCTTCTCGTGTTCTTGACCAGCACATGAAACAACTTATGTACAAAAGGTTGTAATGCCCAGACATTTCATGTTTTTCCCTGGGTCCTAGGCTAGAAACACTGAGCATGAGATTGCTGTAATGAATGTCAATAAATCAAAAGTAGGTTTGCAGCTTACAGATATGCACCTGAACAGCATACTGAAGATTGCTACGGCACAGACATTTTGATGCAATAAGTCAGTTATCAGAGACTGTTAAATAGACAAAATACTGCAAGAGTGCTAGTGTTTTAAGCATGTTTTATTTAAAGTTTTAAAAATCTTTAATTGTGTTTTTTCTGTGTCCTTCATAAAGTTTATATCTTCACTATCTGGCATTACATTTTATGACACACATGGCCCGGCCCAGCAAGGTCTCATTTATATCAGATCCGGCCCTCATAACAAATGAGTTCAACACCCCTGACGTAAGGTCTTCAGAGTTCAAGGGTATTCAGTGATAAGGAATGGAGCCTAGAATGGAAGAATACTTTCAGGTTAGCAGTCTGAGCAGCTTCTCAGATGCTGTTTGCCCATGGTCCAACAAGAGGAAAGGGATTAGGCGATGGGAGAGAGACTGGCAACATGTATCACTGGGAGGGCCCCGAGAGGAAGCAAGCAAAGCAGAAATGAAGTGCGTGTTGCTGGACAGAGCACAGTTTTTCCTGGGATAATGCAGGGAACTTCTGTGTGTTCAGCCTTTGTAAAATCATAGCTGGTGGTTGGAGGAGGGGAGAGGAAGTCGCATGCAAATAAAACCCCCAAGTGGCGGGAATCTGAGCAAGCAAAATTGTGGCTATTAGTATTATTTATTTGGTTCCTGAATCACCCAGTCCCTGCTCACGCAGGCCTCTGGGCAATGTACAACAATATATATAGCATAAAAACAGTAGAATTAAAATACACACCACAATAAATTACAAATACACTTAGAAGAATCCAAGATGAACTGACTGTATAACTTCTTCCCACTCTGGACTGCACCGCCACCTCATGGGCAGGGGAAGAGGAGGAACACAAAAACAAGTCTAGAGGAAAAGGAGAGGGTGCCAGCCATGATGGAAACCATCGCTGCTGTCAAGTTCCCCTATCCTGCTTTTGCAGCTGCTCCTTCCACACTGCCCGCAGTATTTATTTATTTATTTATTATACTTTTATCCTGCCCTCCCCACGGACAGGCTCAGGGCAGCTCATAAGTGGCACACAGTGCCAATCCAATTACAGTTAAAAAAAAATCTAAAATACAGCAGTGACTACAACAGTAAAACAATTCCCACTAAAGTGCTTCCAGTAATGGTGGTAGTAAAAAATCAGATGGCGTTGCTACAGGGACGGTATCTCACCCTCCCCCATGACCATCTGGCCTGGGCTGCGCTCAGAGGCCGACCCTCGTCGTTGATGTTGCTCATGGTGGTAGGCAATGTTGGTGGTGGTGGCTCCTAGTCAAAGTCCTGGCAGAAGAGCTCCATCTTGCAGGCCCTATGGAACTGTACAAGATCCCGCAGGGCCCTGATCTCCTCCGGGAGTTCGTTCCATCAGACAGGAGCCGCCACTGAGAATCCCTGGCCCTGGTTCCAGCTAGCCTGGCCTCCCTGGGGCCTGGAATACAAAGCCGATGTTGCGACCCCGACCGAAGTGCCCACTGGGTATATGTAGGGAAAGGCGGTTCCTCAGGTATGCTGGACCCTGGCCATATAGGGCTTTAAAGGTAAGTACCAGCACCTTGAAGCGAATTCGGTATACTATAGGCAGCCAGTGCAGCGCCACCAGCACCAGCTGGATGTGGTCCCACTTTGCGAGACCCATCAGTAGCCTGGCCGCGGCATTCTGCACCAGCTGCAGCTTCCAGATTTGCAACAAGGGCAGCCCCATGTAGAGAGCATTACATTAGTCCAACCTCGAGGTGACCGTTGCATGGATCACTGTGGCCAGGACATTGTGGTCGAGGAAGGGAACCAACTGCCGAGCCAATCAAAGATGGTAAAAGGCTGACTTGGCAGTGGCTGCTACCTGGGCCTCCATTGTTAACGAGGGATCCAGGAGCACTCCCAGACTCCTAACCCCTGACGCAGGAACCAGTAGTACCCCGTTGAAGCTCAGGAGTGGGACCCCCCTCCCCAAACCGACCCAGGCACAGGACCTCTCTCCTTGCCCGGTTCAATTTCAGCCGGCTCAGCCTAAGCCAACCAGCCACAGTGTGCAATGCCCAGTTCAGATCTTCCGGGCCGGAGTCCGACTGACTACCCAACATCAGGTAGAGCTGGGTGTCATCAGCGTACTGGTGACACCCCAGCCCATACCTCCGGGCAATCTGGGCAAGGGGGAGCATATAGATGTTAAACAACATCGGGGAAAGCACCGCCTTCTGAGGCACAACACAGTCAAGCGGGCGCCTCATGGATTGCTGCTCCCCAAGCACCACCCTTTGTCCTCAACCCTGGAGAAAAGAAACGAGCCATTGTAAGGCCTGTCCCTGTATCCCCACGTCGGCGAGGCAGCGGGTCAGCAGCTGATGATCGACCATGTTGAACGCTGCCAACAGGTCTAGCAACAGCAATACCGCCACACCGCCCCGATCCAGATGTCTCCGGAGGTCGTCAGTAAGGGCAACCAAAGCTGTCTCCGTCCCATAACTCGGGCGAAAGCCAGACTGGAAGGGGTCTAAGACTGAAGCATCATCCAGATAACTCTGTAACTGTAATGCCACCACCCTCTCGATTAATTTGCCCAAATAGGGCAAATTAGACACCAGCTGGTAATTAGTCAATTCAGCCGGATCGAGATTTGATTTTTTCAAGAGAGGGCAGACCATCGCTTCCTTGAGTGCCCCCGGGAACTGCCCCTCATGCAGGGACGTGTTGATAATCTCCTGGGCGGCACCTCGCAGCCCCTCGTGGCCAGCTTTAATCAGCCAGGACGGGCATGGATCAAGGATGCAAGTGGTTGGGCACATAGTCACAAGAAGTCTGTCAACTTCCTCTAGGCTCAGCGGGCCAAACCCATCCAAACCCAGAGTCAAAGACATGCAAGGGGCCTCATGTTCACTTACTGTTTCAAATGTGGCGGGGAGGTCGCGACGGAGCACCTAGACTTTATCCGCAAAATATCTTGCGAATGCCTCACAGCCAATTTCCAATTCCCTAGCATTTGGTCTGCCCTATGGCAAGACTGTTAAAGACCGAATCATTCTAAATAATTGGGCTGGGCGTGAGCTTGTGGATGCAATTGAGGCAGCATATAAATCTTTCTTTGCTGCCCTGGTTGTCATCTCATAGGCTTTCATAAACGTCCTATAGGATGCTCTTGTAGCGTCATCGCGAGCACGACACCAACATCTCTTTAGCCGTCGTAGCTCTCGCTTCATAAGCCACAACTCATGGGTATACCAGGGTGCGAGCCTACTGCAAGGGTGTAGAGGGTGCCTGGGAGCGATCTTGTTGATGGCTGTGGAGAGTCGACTATGCCAGTCCTCCACAAGCTCATCTAACGAGCCACCAGGGGGCATTGGATCCCGCAGTGCCATCTGGAACCGCATGGGGTCCATTTGGCTCTGCAGGCGAGCTAAAATAAGCTCACCACCTAGGGGTTGGGGTGGAACATTCAGATGGGCCCCCAAGGCATAGCGGTCCGACCATGGCACCGGCAAAGCAGTAATCCAGTCCACTGTTACCCCCGCAGCAAAGATCAAATCAAGCGTGTGCCTGGCCCGGTATGTAGGGGCTGAGATATACTGAGAGAGTCCCAGTGCCGCCATGGATGACACCAGGTCCGCTGCCTGACTAGAGGCTGCGTCATCGGCATGGACGTTGAAGTCACCCAAAACCACTAAGTTAGGGTGCTCCAGCGCCCAGCCTGATACAGCCTCCATCAGGGACAACAGGCTGCTGGCCAGTGCATTAGGCAGTCGGTATACCAGCCATACAGCCAAACTCTCTTCGGCCTCCCACACCAGATCGACACACTCCAAGCCCATGATCTCTACCGACGGGAGCTCCCTGAAGGAGTAAACCTCCCAAATGAAGATTGTCACGCCTCCCCCCCACCCGCTAGTTCGCGATTGGTGTAGGACCGAGAACCTGGGAGGGGGGCAAATTGGGAGAGAGCTACTGTCTTCCTGTCCCACACACCAGGTCAGCCTTCTGCTCTACCAGAAAGTCCTGGAGGACCTTGGCCTTGTTGTTTATTGACCTGGCATTTCACAGCACCAATGTCGGAGGGGGGTTTATTTCCTTCACCCCACTGCCAGCAACCGTCGGGATGAGTCGCAGGCTGGAAGGACGTCGAGCCTTCTTGTTTTTCAGTGCCCTTCCCTCTCTTTTCGGTCTGGACCCACCGCTCTTTCCCCTCCCCAGGAGCGCCAGGATTTGCTGGCCAGGCATCGCCATCTGTTCTTTTGCCGCAGCCTCAGACCGTCAGCAGCCAATATAGCCTTTCCTTAAATGCTCTAGTACCAGTACAATGGTAATCCAACTGCAAAATTTTCAAATAATTACAAATACAAACCAATATATCGAAATTTCCCACTCTGACCTCTCTACTTGCTACCCCTCCCCTCCCCGCAAGACTAAAATACCTATTCTAACTAATCTTACTTTAACATAAAGGGTGGAACCAATCTAAGGACTACCACTAAATTAATCTTTATTCTTCCCTAGCTAAAAACCCTGCCCCCTGCCCTTGCCTCTTATCCCCTAGCTGAGCTGAACTTGCTCCCGGCAAGTTCAGTTAGGTCCCAGGGCCCAAGCTCCATCAGGCCAGAGTTGTAACAGTCCTGCTGTTCCGAGGGCCCATCCCAGCCGAAGAAGGATCACCTGCATGCTGCCAGTTCTTTCTTCAGGCTCCGACCACCGACCACAGTCTCCAATGAACCTCCTTGCACCTCGGCAGATCATAGGAGCCCAAGGCACCCGGAGGCCACAGCCCAACAGGGTAGCTCCAGCTGCTGGAGTCTGGGACCAGACGTCGCCAGTAGCCCATCTAGCCCAAAAGGCATTGAGAAGGGCCGGCGCCAGCATGCTAAATCCAACCAATGCACACTGGGGGACCTGCACCCCAGGCAGCAAAAAGGCCGGACACCACTGACCAGCGCCGCACCAGAGGTCGCGGGTCAGACAGACCAAGGACCCAGCGACACCAGGTAGGGCCAAAAGGCCCAAGATGAAGCTGGGTGAGCCCGAGTGCAGTGCCAGAAACTGGCGGAGCCCGGGTGCAGTCCGGGAAGCCGCAGTCTGACTAAGGCCGAAAACACCTGAGCGGGGCCAGGTGTAGCCAAAGCTGAGTGAGGCCGAAGAAGCCCGAGCGGGGCCAGGCAGAGTCAGGGCCGAAAAAGCCTGAGCAGTACCTGCTAGGGCATCATATGACCCCTGTGATTGGGTGGCTGCCAGATTAAAATGTTAGGGTAATGAGTGGCAAATTGTGTTTCAGTGTTTCCTATCCTGAAAATTAACCAAAGGTAAATCAGACATCAGGCCCCCAATTAGGTGTGTCGCTTTTGACATCTTCTGTGATTGGTTTGGTCCTCAGGGTCAGAGAAAGAAGCAGCAGGAAATGAGTGAGGTTTTAATACTTATGGTAGCTATGGAATGATGGGAAAATCTGGCACACCTGTTGTTCTGGCATTTGGGACAGGGTGAGAAAAGAAATAGTTCTTGAAATACATAGCTTATCTACTGTGATATGATAACCACCTTCAAGTACTTGAAGGGCTGTCATATAGAGGACGGTGCAGAGTTGTTTTTTGTTGCCCCAGAAGGTCGGATCAGAACCAATGGGTTGAAATTAAATCAGAAGAGTTTTCAGCTAAACATTAGGAGGAACTTCCTGACAGAGCAGTTCCTCAGTGGAACAGGCTTCCTCAGGAGGTGGTGGGCTCTCCTTTGGAGGTTTTCAAACAGAGGCTAGATGGCCATCTGACAGCAGTGCTGATTCTGTGAACTTAGGTAGATCATGAGAGGGAAGGCAGGAAGGGTTGCCTCAGTGCTTAATTTTTGTGGCCCTTTCTTACACACCCAGGGAAATGCTGATCGCCACTTTGGGGTCAGGAAGCAATTTTTCTCCAGGCTAGTCTGGCCAGGGATCCTGGAGGTTTTTTGTCATCTTCTGGGCATGGAACAGAGGTCACTGGGGGGCGGTGTATTTGTGAATTTCCTGCATTATGGAGGGGGATTGGACTAGATGACCCTGGAGGTCCCTTCCATGATTCTATGATTCTAAGGTCTGGTTATCTTTCACAAGGCTTCCTTTGTGAATGCAGAGACAGTGATTTACCTAGGAGAGGTAACAGGGAATCAGGATAGTACCTGCTAAATAGGGATCATTGGGAACGTAAGCAGTTCATTGTGCCAGATGCCTATCCCCGGTTGTGTCTCTGGTTACCACTGGATGCCTGGGAAGTGGGCAGCATCTCTTTCCCCCCTTCCTGCTTAACACTTTAATTTGGTGACACATAATTATATACCAGCATGTGTGAGAATAAAACACACTGCAAAAATTAATGTTAGGTGTACATGACCATTCTTACCACCCTCCCCCCCCCCCCCCCCAGTTTTGGCATGTTCCTGGGTGACAGAACTTTGCCTCCTTTAGGGTCTATTGCTAGGAATGCTGTTTGCCTGCAGTGGGGGGTTAAGAGATCTCGTACTTCCAGCTCCCGTTGTTTGTCAGCATGACAGTGTTAGGTCGCTTCCAAGGAAAAACTGTGGCAGTGATGTCAGTGTGCTCTAGGAGTGGCCAGAAATCCAGGCAGTTCCTAGAGCAGAGTACCATCTCCTCTGAGTTTTCCATGGAAGTGACATAATGCTGTTCTCCGATGGCACACACACACACGCTCACCCAGCCTCCTGATGGTTGCCAGCAGCTAATGGGCAACGCTATCTTTTGCAGTTTCTACATCCAGAAATTGTACATTGCACTGACTCTCCTTCCTAAAGTGCAAGAAATTGGTTATTTCAAAGTTGTGTCATTCGGAGGACTGCTTAGTGTGTAAAGTATGGGCTCCGATAGCAACCTGGTTTTGTGTTTCCATGGCAGCGTTTCCTTTTGCTTGGCTGGCTTGCGAGCGGCTGGTAGAGCAAGGCAAAGGGCTGCGTTCATGCCGATCTGGTGGTGCACGGCTAGCTAACGGAGGGGAGCAGCCAGGAGAGGGAGAGAAGCCTTTGAAGCTTCAGCATGAGCACATACAATCGCATGCATGTTTTGATAAGCAGAGTTCAGATGTACTGGAGGGTTTGTAGCTCTTCTGGAAAAAAAAAATCCAAACAGTTTTTGTAGTGTTGAAGAACAACTGCTTATGCAATAAAGCGGGGTGCATGCAGGTCAGGCAGCTAAAATACACAATGTTCTTTGTTGCAGCAAGTGTAGCTGCCTGGAGGACAAAAGAGGGACTGTGCTTCCCACCTGAGGGCAGTGCTTCAGCTTAAATGGAGGCCGGTTCTCCCGCTAACAGATCCAGGCACTGTAATGCCTGCTGGGATACAAGACCTGTGTAGAAGAGCTGCTTTGATTTCACTCTTTGGTTGGGGTCATATGTTCTTCTCTGCCTACTGGCTGTTCCTTCTGCCCTGCTCTTGGATGTGGTGGGAACACTTCTGTCCAAAGGGGGCAAGAGAGGAAGAGCAAGATGATTATCATCTTGGACTCTTACCATGAAGACCAATAGAATTAAAAAGCAAGGCCCCCCAAATCCAATGGACTGTGCCGGCATCGCAGGTGGTGCTAAATGTGGCAAGACACTTCTCTGTGCTCTTTGCATTAACTCTGGAATTGGACATTTCCCGCAGATGGACATATGAAAAGTTGATTTTGCTGTACTTTGCAGTGCAGTGTAGAGAGCCAGTCTGGTGTAGTGGTTAAGTGCGCGGACTCTAATCTGGGAGAACCGGGTTTGATTCCCCACTCCTCCACTTGCACCTGGCTGGATGACCTTGGGCAAGCCATAGCTCTGTACCATCTGTTCCCTCAAGGACAGCTTGGGAAAGAGTTCTCTCAGCCCCACCTACCTCACAGGGTGTCTGTTGTGGGGAGGGGAGGGGAAGGGAAAAGAGTTTGTAAGCCGCTCTGAGACTCTTAAGTGAGTGAAGGGCGGGATATAAATCTAATCTCTTCTTCTTCTTCTAAAGACACAAAAAAATGGTCAAGAATGGTAAATGGCATGCGTGCGCACATTTAATTACACAGTGTTATTTTGATAACTGTTATGTCACCTTTCTTCATAATTCGAAATGCTCTTGTTAACAATGTTTTAAAACCCCCTTTTAGTAACTCTATTATATATTTCTGTCCTTCTTGAGACAGTTGGGTTGAGGCTTGCAGTAGCTGCCACAGCAAAGGCCTTTAAGCCAAGCAGGTGTTGCCTTTGAAGACAAAGGGCACAGTCCTAAGCATACTTTGAAAAAATTTGCCACAGAGATACATTGGATTTGTTCTGAGAGGATATGCAGGGGCTAAGGCCATAAAATCCCTTGTCTTGACCAGGAAAAATAAATGGCTGAAGTCCAGACCAGAAATCTCCAGCCTTTTTGAGTTTGTTGTGCACATCTGGAATTTTGAGAGGGGGTGGTGTGTGCCGCTCCAAAAATGGCTTCCACGAGAAGTGGAGCCAAGCCCAAAATGGCATCCACAAGGAGGTGGAGCCAGATTGAATACCTCCCTCCTAACACCTCTTGGGAAGACGGGGGAATGGAACTTCATACTGACGAAGGAGGCCCAGGTGTGTGCCAGTCCTCCTAACCCTCCAGTGTAAACTTTTTCATTTGAATGTGGCAGCCAATAACAAGCCCTGCCTTAGAATGGCCCTGCCCATTTTCTGAGAAACTCAGCAAATGCCAAGGGAAGTACTGGCAGGTGCCAGAGCACTAATGGGCACCACTTTGGGGCACCATGGTCTAGACCATGGAAGAATTAAAGGGATTTTCAGCTTTGCTTATGAGAGAGAGCATTTCTGAAACTAGCAACCTAAGGATATCCATTTTGATATAAAAATGTTCACAGACCCATCAAGTGCTCCCATTCTTTGCAGGCACCTGCTATTTGCCTTTTTCAAAGTACAGACAGAAACAGAAACATGGATGCCTTTGTCCTCTCACGTCCTCAAAGCAATACAGTGAAAACTACACTAAAAACAAGTCCAGGTAAAATGCTGGTACTGTCTATGAGGTTGGTTCTCAGAAGGCTGCTGATTCTATCAGGCTACAGATTCAAAAGTCCCTGGCCAAAGTTCTAAATGGTCTCACCTCTTGATTAGAAGAAACTTTGGACCAGGCACACCAAGAAACTTCTTTATTGACTAATAATTTCTAGATAAAGGGCAGCTAAACAGGGGTGGGGAAGGTCCTGAAAAATCTTTCAGAGCTGTTTATAGAAATAGACCGATATCACAGACAACCTGATACTAAAAAATGCAGTTGGCTGTTACTGTGTATGGGTGCAGAAGAGCATCTCTGTCTCTCTGTGGCAGACTCATTTGTTTTTTTGGGAGAAAAGAGTGGAAACCAGATAAGTATTATTTATTTATTTATTGAGATTTGTATCCCGCCCTCCTCGCCATACGGCGGGCTCAGGGCGGCTAACAACAAGCCAAAATGGCAACAATATAATTTCTTAAAATAATTAAAAACATATTAAGCAGACATTAAAACATATTAAGATCACATAGATGGCATATCTTCAGCTAAGAGTATCAAAGCAGCACCCAGATGTACCCATCATATCTAGTCAGACACTGGCAGATGGAAGTCGGGCCAGGGCCGAGATGTAAATATTAGGTGGCCCCTATTTGAAAAGCCTGGCGGAAGAGCTCCGTCTTACAGGCCCTGCGGAATTGTAGTAGATCCCGCAGGGCCTTGATGTTACCTGGGAGCTCGTTCCACCAGTAAGGGGCCACCACAGAGAACGCCCTGGCCCTTGTAACTGCCAGGCGGGCTTCCTTCGGCCCTGGGATGGTCAGGCGGTTCTGGGATCCAGACCGAAGTGCTCGCTGGGGAACATATGGAGAGAGGTGGTCCTTCAAGTAAGTAGGTCCCGGGCCATGTAGGGCTTTATAGGTAAGCACCAGCACCTTGAACCTTATTCGGTATGCTATAGGCAGCCAGTGCAGTGCTTTTAAGGCGGGCTGGATATGCTCCCGTACAGGGAGGCCCATCACCAGCCATGCTGCTGCATTCTGCACCAGCTGCAGCTTCCGAATTTGGCACAAGGGCAGCCCCATGTAGAGGGCATCACAGTAGTCCAATCTTGAGGTGACCAAAGCATGGATCACTGTAGCCAGTTCATTGCATCCAAGGAAGGGAACCAGCTGCTTGACCAGCCGTAGATGATAAAAAGCTGACCTCGCAGTGGCTGCTACCTGGGCCTCCATCGTTAACAAAGGGTCCAGGAGCACTCCCAAACTCCTAACCTCTGACGCTGGTACCAACGGCACCCCATCGAGGGCCAGGAGAGGGATCCCCACTCCTGGTCCACTCCGACTCAGGCATAGGACCTCCGTCTTTGTCGGATTCAATTTCAGTCGACTCTGCCTGAGCCAACCAGCCACGGCTTGCAACGCCAGGTCCAGATTACCCAGACTGGAGTCTGACTGCCCGCCCAACAGCAGATAGAGCTGGGTATCATCCGCATATTGATGACACCCAAGCCCATACCTCCGGGCTATCTGAGCGAGGGGGCGCATATAGATGTTAATTAACAGGGGAAAGTACTGCTCCCTGTGGGACACCGCAGATCAGCGGATGTCTTCGGGAGAGTTGATCCCCTACTGCCACCCTCTGTCCCTGATCCTGGAGAAACGAGGAAAGCCACTGTAAAGCTAACCCCTGGATCCCAATTTCGGCAAGGCGGCAGGTCAGTAACCGATGGTTGACCATGTCGAACGCCGCCGACAGGTCCAACAACATCAGCACTGCCGTACCACCTTGGTCCAGATGCCTCCGGAGGTCATCCGTGAGGGCGACCAGCACCGTCTCTGTCCCGTGGCTTGATCGAAAGCCGGACTGGAAGGGATCTAGCACAGAGGCATCATCCAAATAGCTCTGCAACTGATCCACTACCGCTTTCTCGATCAACTTACCCAAATAGGGTAAGTTAGATACTAGCTGGTAGTTGGTCAATTTGGCCGGATCTAATGATGGTTTTTTTAGGAGGGGACGTACCACAGCCTCCTTTAGGGCACTAGGGAACACCCCTTTTTCAAGGGATGTATTGACAATCTTCCTAAGTGCCCCTCATACCCCTTCATGGCTTGCTTTGATTAGCCATGATGAGCACAGGTCGAGTCTGCAGGTAGTTGAACGGACCAGAGAGAGCAGTTTGTCAGCCTCTTCCAGGCAGAGTGGACTGAAATAATCCAAAACATGACCAGAAGACGTGCTTGGAGCCTCAAGTTCTGCTACTGTATCAACTGTGGCAGGGAGGTCCCGGAAGAGCGACAAGACTTTATCTGAGAAAAAGTTCCCAAAGGCCTCACAGCCAATAGCCAGTTCTCTGTCATTTGGTCTGCTCATCGGCAGAGTTGTCAGTGACCGAATTGTCCTAAATAATTGGGCTGGGCGGGAACTCGCAGACGCTATCTCGGCCGCATAGAACACTTTCTTCACAGCCTTGATAGCCATCTCATAGGCTTTCATAAACGTCCTATAAGATGTTCTTGCTGCCTTGTCAGGAGCGCGACGCCACCGCCTCTCTAGTCGTCTGAGTTCCTGTCTCATTTCCCTCAACTCACCCATATACCATGGGGCAAGTCGAGAGCGAGGGTGCAGAGGACGCTGGGGAGCGATCTCTTTGATGGCCGCTGAGAGATGATGTTGCCAGTCCTTGACCTGCTCATCCAATGAGCCACCAGGGGGCATTGGATCCCGCAGAGCTTCTTGGAATCGAACAGGATCCATTTGGCTCCGCGGGCGAGCTAAAATCTGCTCGGCACTCAAATGGGGTTGGAGCGGCAAGTTCACCCGGGCCTTCAAAGTCTGGTGATCTGACCATGGTACGGTCATAGCCGTAATCCAGTCCACCATAACCCCCGCCGCAAAAATCAAGTCAAGCGTGTGACTGGCTCTGTGTGTGGGAGTCATAACAAACTGGGAAAGTCCCAGCGCCACCATGGACGACACTAGATCCATTGCCTGCATGGAGGTCGTGTCCTCGGCGTGGACGTTGAAATCACCCAGGACTAATAGCCTAGGGTGCTCAAGCGCCCAGCCTGATACGGTCTCCAGCAGGGATGGCAGGCTGCTTGCTGGTGCGTTGGGTGGTCAGTATGCCAGCCAAACTTACCCCGGCATCCCAAAGCCGACACACTCCATGCCCACAAGATTCCGCAGCGGTAGCGCCCTGAAGGTGTAACCCTCCCGGATGAACAACACCACGCCTCCCCCCCCCCCCCCGCCCCTGAGACCAGGATTGGTGAAGGACCGAAAACCCAGGTGGTGCCATTTGGAAGAGAGAGACAGTCTCTCCCTCCTGCACCCAGGTCTCGGTCATGCACGCCAGGTCCACATCCTGCTCTGACACAAAGTCATAAAGAATTCTGGTCTTATTATTTATGGACCTGGCGTTACACATCACCAGTGTCGAAGTGGGGTTCTGCTTCCTAGCCCCACAACCTACTACTTTTGGGATGAGACCCAGATTGGAAGGGGACCAAGCCCGTCTATGTCTCCGTCTCCTTCCCTCCCTCCATCTGTTCCCACTGCCATACCTCCCCTTCCCCAGGAGCACAGGGATCCCTTGGCTGTTCATGTGTCCGTTGGTGGCGTTTGCTTATTAGCCGCGACCACTGTTGGATACAGTCACAGTAACGATAGAACTACCGCTGCGATTTCCCCCCCACTGACTGTCCGATAAAAGGTGCTGGAAAGAGCCATGATGGCTGCATTAGGAATATGTCTCATCGTTACTCAGCCAATAAGAATGCTGAACTATGGATTCCCAGTGGCCAATCCTCATGTTGTCTGAGTAGCACTCTGAGGTGCTCTGGGAGGTTAATGATTGTGAGTAACAGCAATGTTATGAGTGGGAAGCTAATTCTGTAAGAGGAGGAAGCTGATTCTGTCCTTTTCCATTCTAGTGGAGATTCCCTGTCCTCTTCCTCGAAATCTTAGCGAGCTCCATTTTCACCTTATCTGAATGGGTGCTAGCGGTGCCTCCCTCCTGCCCTTACATGAGGCTCCTAGACCACATTATAAAAAACAGCACTCTACACTTTCTAAACCAAACTGCTGGTCTCCAAGGAACTGAATGAAACAAATCATCTCTTGGTATTTTCACTTGTTTTCATTACCCTAACAAGTGTAACAAATGAGCCTTTTCCAGTTTCATTCATTTTGAAATGAATGTGTATGCCTAGTGAACTATGGCTGGCTAGCACAATTAGATACAATGTGAGGGACATTTAACACATTTATTTGAAATAAGTGTAGCCCATCTTTTGTGTCATACAAATGGCTCACAAGGTAGCTGGCAACGTGAACCTGAAACAGCCTGGAATTTACAGAATAGTTAAACTAAAATCTTCTTAAACTACAAAAAATTTGTTGTTGAGCCCATCACGCCATGTCAGAATTCCAAAGGTGCCCCCAGGCTCAGAAAGGTAGGGGCCCCCAGCTCTGCATCATTGTGGTTCTCTTTTCCTGAAGCCCACTTCGTGCATTTAATGGAAGCACTCTCTTTTGTTGCCTACAATAGTTATGCTGTGCAGAATCACTTCAGGCTGGTTTTAAACCTGATGGCTGTCAGAAAGGCATACCCATGTAAGCGCTCCCACGTGAGTGGACATCACATTTAAAAAACTCTTAACTTGCACACTGGTTGATAAAGTTTGCAGTAGCTGCATGCCCACTGCACCTGTCATGATAGAATATAGATGCAGAAAGATATTTTTTCCCCCTGTGGGTTCCCTGCCTGGCAGCAATCATGTTTAAATTCATAGAGTAAGTTTTCCTCATGGTTTAAACTGCCCAGATGTGATCACACCAGAGCTTCCTATTAGTCCAGCATCACCTTCCACAAACTTAGAGAAGCCTTTACAGCCCGCAGATTTCAAACAGTAACTTGGCCATTATCAGCATACACCAGTTGCTCAGCGAGTGTTAGGGGTGTGCTCAAATTTTTGGGGTATTTTTCAGGTTTGGGTATATTGAACCTGAAAAATATCAGTATTTCCCAATATTCCCAAATCCCAATATTGGTATGGTATTGGGATTCAGGAAATATTTGGGATTTCCAATTTTTTTTGTTCCATTATAGCCTATGGGGACCACTATAGTCAATGGTCCCCATAGGCTATAATGGAGAATTGATTCAAGGGTATCTGCGGCTCAGGGGACCCCTGTTTTTTGAGGTAGAGGCATCAGATTTGCCGCATAGCTGCTGGTGCCTCTCCTCAAACCCCCCCCCCCCCCAAGTTTTATAAAGATTGGACCGGGGATATGTGCAGGATAGTTTTTGGTTTGTTTTTGGAAGTCAGGGGCAGGTGCCCAGAAGTTATGACTCCAGCCTGCTTAAACAGAAATGAACCAGCTGTGGAGGTGGTCATTCTGACATCTTGAGTGATCTTGCACTCACTATCTCACACAAACAAGTTTGGAAAACTCTTTTGTAATTATTACTGGTGTTTGTTACTCCCTAGGTGAATGGGAAAGGCTCTTTATGGTGTGTGGACCCAGAATATAAGCCTAACCTTATACAAGCTCTGAAGAAGCAACCTTTCCCCTCTGCATTTGCTTTTTATACCCCACCGGCATCACCACTGAGGTAAGATTGTTTTAAAAACCACATAATGCAGAATTGCTTGAGTTCAGTGTAAGGATGTACTGGTTTCCCAAGAAGGTTTATGTGCTGTGGGCCTGATTCTAGTTGGGGGACTATCATGGCATGGGGGGAACAGGGGATCCTGCCTTCCCTGTGCCATTTTTTCTGACTTGAAACAGCACCAGGGGGGCATTATTTGTCTACATTCCCTCCTCAGCTGTTTGGGGTTGGGAAAACTGTGAGGAGAATATCTCTTCCCCACCCACCCCTTCCCGCAGTGGTCCAGATCAGAATCATGGTCCTGCAGATCACTTATAAAGAAGTCTGCAGATAGGAACTTGCTCTTTGAAATGGTGGCATGTCCCAGGTCAGACCCTGGGATGCTCACCACTGATCTTCAGCCTTTCCTCACAGGAAAGGTTAGAGAAGTATTTTCAGAAATTATGAAACATTGGAAAAAATGTCTGTCTTTTTCAGGAAAAAAATAGAAATGTTGAGAAAATTCTGAAATAGATGCAGTATGTGCTTTCCTATCAGACCTAATTTAGTGATCTAACAACATAGCAATGTATCATAAAATTGTACTATTTGGCATACTTAGGGAGTTTAAAGTCATGAATGTCTTAATTTTCTACAAGAAAAACTGCAGATCTACCCAGTACATGTGACAGAGTGGCTAGCATATGTTTCTTAATTTTTGGCATCTGTAGGGAAAAAATAAAAGTTGAAGGTAACAAACAAAAAAGTGTATTTGGACAGAAACTTTCATATGTTCACAATATGTAGGACTGCCAACATATTTTGATATCAAGTTAAATTTTACAACATTGGGAACACTGAATACTTTACTAATGTATTATCCTTAAGCACACCGTAGCAAACGTATTGGTGTAAAACTTAATAACATTTAAGCAATAAATATATTCTTGAAAATATATTGAATATCTCTGCAGCATACATAGGAATCTATATTCTAATTCTAGGAGGGTTTTTTTCTGTGTGGATACTTATATCTGCCAAAAGAGAGCTCACTCTTCCCCAGTAGCTTTTCCTACATAGTCAGGGGCCTTCCTCATGCTGCAGAAAAATCCAAAAAGTTAAAAAAAAACTTCAGGGACCGTTGAATTCCCCCCAATACCTTTTGAAATGGCATCAACTCCAGGGGTCAGGTGTGAGAGATTAGAATGTGAGGGGGAGGTTTCTAACAATTTCTGTCAGTAAAAGGCAGGGTTTTTACTGGCAGCAGTCTAGGGTTGTCAAGTACCCCCCCCCCCCCCCGGCCACAGGCAGCAGATCCAGATCCAGGCTGGGAAACTCCTGGAGATTTGGGGGTGGAGCCTGGGGAGGACAGGGACCTCAGTGCGGTACAATGCCCTAAACTCCACCCTCCAAGGCATCCATTTTCTCCATGGAAAGTTATCTCTGTACTCTGGAGATGAGCAGTGATTCCAAGGGATCCCCAGGTCCCACCTGGAGGCTGGCATCCCTAGGCAGCACCCTTTGTGTGACTTGATACCACCTGATTTGCATGACTTAATTAGGCCCAGCTGCTTTGCTTCTGTTCATCAGCAGCCACCTTATGAAAGCCATTGTAATGTAACAGAGCTTCAGATTGGGATCTGCAAGACCCAGGTTCAGATCCCCATCTTGCGGTGGAAACGGACTGGGAGATTTTGGACCAGTCACATACTTTCAGCCTAACCAACCTCACAGGGTTGTTGTGCAGATGACAAGGAGAAAATAGTAATGTAAGCTGCTTTAGTCCCCACTGTGGAGAAAGACTGTAATTTTCCTAGGTAGAGGCTGTGGGGGAGGGGGTGGAGATGGAAAACTGAAGACAGATAAAGGTAGGTTGGCTGTTGGGTGGGAAGGAAACAGGATTGCCAACTCCAGGCTGGGAAATTCCTGAACATTTGAGGGGTGGAGCCTGGGGAGGGTGGGATTTGTGGAGGGGCTATAGACCAGTATAATGCCATAGACTCCACCCTCCATACCAGCCATTTCCTTAATCTGAACTACCATTGCCAGCCTCCAGGCAAGGGCTGGAGAGCACCCAGAATTACAACTGTTGTCCAGGTGACAGAGATCAGTTTCCCTGGATAAAATGTCTGCTTTGGAGGATTGAGTCCATGACATTATACCCTGCTGAGGCTGCTAGCCTCCCCAAGCCTCACGGTCCCAAGTTTCCACCCCCAAATCTCCAGGAATTTCTCAACCTGGAGCTGGCAGCCCTAGGGTGAATTGATCTCTGCAGCTGGGAGATCCATTGTGATTCCCAGAGCACTGCCACTGCTACTGTGGGGGGAGAGGAAGCAGGCAGGAGGCTGGGAGAGTCATGGGGGCAGAAAGAGAGAGTGATGGAGTGGGGGGAGGCAGAAGGAGTGGGAGGCAGAAAGAGAGAGAAAGAGTGATGAGGTTGGGAAGCAGAAAAACAAAGAGAATGATGACCGGTCAGAAAGAGAGAGAGGAGGAGAGAGAGAGAGTAAGAAAGGGGGGGCAGAAGGGAGAAAGAGTGTGAGAGAGGTCGGGGGAGAAGGGAGGAAACAAAGGTGTGAGGAATGGGATAACCAACCCCGCAAGTTTCCTGCAGGTCTCCACTTGTTATTATCTAATGCTGTAGATTGCTTTAAGTAAAAATTTTCATGCTACACATTTTGAGTAAAACTGTGCCTTAATAACTGTTTCACTCAAAGCTATTTCCTTTTTTTTCCAGTACTCCCCTAATTTTTCCATGGAAGAAAATGAAAAAGTCCTCAGGCTTTTTTGTACTATACATTTTGCCTGAAAAAAAATTGTCTTAAGAAGCATTTCAGTCCTTCTAAAAAGAAAAAATGGTTTACTGGAGAGGGTTTTCTTTCCAGATACTCCCCAAATTCTTCCAGTTTTTCTGTTAAGAAAAGTAGGGGGATGGTCCTCTGGGGTGGGGGGGAGAACTGTGATCCCCCCTGAGTTTTCCTGCTGTTTCTCCCCCCACCCCCCGATCTTCTCATATCTAGGAAATGCTCTCCATCCCATTAATCATTTTTGTGCCTCCTCCTTTACTTTGCCAGCTCTGCAACATTCCTTTTGAGACAGAGCAAGCAGAACTCAGCATAATGCATGGAAAGTCTGTGCTGAGCAGTGGCTGCCAGTGGTTTCTGGCAATGGCATCACCATTCTTCTATATGCATCAATGGCAGTTTCAAGACCCACTGGCACCAACTGGTACTTGGTTCACTGTGCAGCAAAAGAACAATGCTGCCATTTCAAAGCCACACTGGACGGCAAATATGGTTTGCAGAGATGAAATTCATCTTGGCTGGCAAAGTTTGTGAACCTTGGTTCTTCTCTTTTTTCTCTGTTTTAGTGGTTCATCATCCCCTCACTACTTAACCTCGGTCTTGAAACAGAGTCAGGGTCAGTCTATCAAAGGTAAGTGTGTCTGTTGCTCAGTTTTGGTGATCTCTCACAGTCTGTGTGTGTTCCAGAAATGATATTAAGACCTTCTTGCTTGGGGATGACTCTTTCTATGGTAGAAGTGCGGTGTCATTCATTTTTGGGAGGAGGGAGCATGTCAGCTCAGGACTGAAATCATAGCATTGCATGACACATGAGCACTTTCAATAAAGAAGTCATGAAAGAGAGCTTCAGACTGTGGCCAAATAGAATAAGTTTCTGAAGCTTAAAAATCTCTCCTCTCCCAGGACCAGACTTTTACCGCATAGTCATGAGAGCTGTGGAGGTGGCTGGCCACTGATGCAGCAGCAGCAGTAGTGTTGCTAATCCATTTGCTGAAGAAAACCAGCAGAGACAGGGACCAGGCAAACACCCAGGCACTGGCATCCCTAATAACAGTGTTATCTTGCCCACAAGATGTCACAAAGGCACAATGGCTTCCCCACGACAGACGGGAGAACCAATCATTAAAAGGGCAGCAGCCACAGGGAACTGGCCCTGAAGATCTGCGAGTGGAGGGGCAGGCACCAGGCATTGCTGGGCCATGCCCTCAGTATGCACCCCACCCCTTAAAGGCACAGGCCCCTGCCCCACAGAATGGAACAGCCCCCAGCCATTTAAGGTGCCCAGCTGCCACCCCCTGAGCCGCTGTGAGGCCCTCCAAGTACTGCAGACCTCAGGCCACAACTTTTTCCACTTGTGCTGGGTCTCCATCTGCTCCACACCAAAGGCTGCTCACATAGATGAGAAAGTGGGGGTGCACCAGGCACGAGCCTGTCTCCTTGGACCTGGTATCTGGTCCAAGTCCCCAGACTCACTGGGAGCCGCACCATTCTGGGGCCAGGCCAGGGAGCACCACGACCCCAACAGTCTCCATGGAAGTGGATTCTGCCCACTGTGACGCCTTGTCTGCAACCACTCTCCCCATGCAGCCCTTCTGCCCAAGATCTGGAGGACAGCTATCCTGATCTCCATGGCCCATCTCAGAGGGGTGAGGGCACAAAGGTATTCCACAACACTGGGAAAGAAAACCAAGGCAAAGAAGCCTGAGGGGACAATGGAGAGCAATACATCAGTTGGTGGGGCCTGCCTATGCCACATGTAGGCCACAGCTGTGCCTCATGCTCATGCCTACTTCACCTCTATCCCTGTTCACCCTACAGCCACTGTGATTGTTGTGGCTGTCCTTTGGTGGCCTCCATCTCTTCTTGGTTCACCACTTCCGTGTGGGTGGCAGGGACACAGCCTACTGGAGGCCCAGTGGAGGGGTCAACAGAGGCAGTTGATGGCCTGTAAATGGCAGAGGTCTCCTGTTTCCCTGTGTCTGTGAACCCTGGGCTGGCATGCAGCCTTTGTGCACCAGCAAGCATGGTGGCAAGTGGTAGCAGAGCGGCCCCATGCTCCGCTATCAGCCCATGCAGCAGAATCTTCTCCACCTTGGTCAATTTGGGCTAGCAGTGGGCATCACCATCACCACCCACAGAGCCCAGTGTGGCCCTGTCAGTATGCCACAGGAATGCAAGGATGTGGCCAGGCACTGTTAGAAACATCAGACCTCAGAATTCACTCCTGGGCCCAGCATGAGGGCACCTGTGGGGCACGGGTCCTACCCCACCCCCCAGGGACACCAGTTAGGTAGCAGGACCAGCTCTGGTGGTGTGAGATGCTAAGTCTCAACCAGTGTAGATCTGCAACTTGGCATCTGGCCTTCCCACTCACAGCAACCCAGGTTTATCTTGTCCACCAGGTGCTGCTGTTAGCCATGGGGGTGGGGGGGGGGGTGGCTAGGGGGCAGTGGGTGCTTGGTCACAGTCCTTGTTGGCTTCTTGTGGTTCTTGGGTCACCAGAGGCATAGCGGATGGGGCGGCTGCTTTTTTGACTCCATGAGTGCCTGTGAGCTACAGAAAGGGTTTTGCCTGTGTAACCTTCCATTGGCTTTAGGGGGTGTTTCTGGGCTAGAGTGGCTTAAGGGAGCCAACTGCTTCCAACCACACCTCTGGACCCGCCCCCTGCTGGTGCACAAGGTCGCACTGGCAGTGCTGTGGCAGGTGGGGCACGCTTGTATTACGCTGGCTGTCAGCACTGGCATGGTGATGGCAGGGTGCTGTGCAGGTGTATATCGGGAATGCATCAGCATGGTGGCAAGTTGGCTCCATTAGTGCTCTCCCCCACCCCACCCACGATTGTGCTATTACACTTCTCTGGCTGATTTCATCAGAGTTTTATTCTTAAATTTTCAGTGGAGGGGAACAGCTACATTTGCAGTGATGACTAAAAGCTCATCCAAATCTTTATCATTAGTATGTTTTCAAAATCTCTGTCTGTGGGCCCGTTCTTCACCCCTTTTGTGTCTGTGATTTGCTGGGTGTGCCCTCTGACTTCACAGTTTAATAACTAAAAGCTTGAAGGAGACTGGGGTATTTCACTTGCAAAAGACCTTGCTTCTCTCTCTCTCTCTCTCTCTCTCTCTCTCTCTCTCTCTCTCTCTCTCTCTGTGTTGCAGCTGCATGATTTAAAGAGCCAATGAATTACAGTGACAAAAGTGTTCGGACTTAAGTGTGGGAAAATTGGGTTCTGGTCCTCATTTGGCTCTGAAGCTTGCCAAGTCATTGTTGATAGCCTAAATATAACTGACTTTGCTGGTATCGTCATGTTTTGTCTCTCCAAGTGGGACTTATTGGGGCTGATTTCCTTTTCCTTTTCAGACTCTGATATCGATGCTGCTACTGCCATGATGCTGTTGAATACTTCTATTGAACAAGGCATTTTAGATTGTAAGCACAAGAAGTTTTTATACCCTCTTTTAAAATGCTGCCATTAAGACGTGACAGTTCAGTGCCATGATTAAAAGCATCTGACCGTTTGGCTTCATCCAGACATCATATTAAACCATGGTTTATTAGACTGGTTTGATCGGTCCCTGGCTAGTTGTGAGAACTGAATGCAGACAGTCCAACAAACCAGGGATTTCAAACTGGGATTTGTAGCTGGTTTATTAATTATTGCTTATACTAATTATGGTTTGTCATGAGGTCTGAATCCCATGAACTCAGAAATAACACTACAAGGGGAATATTCTGCTGAAAAACAGGAGAGAGGCAAAAGCAATCGAGCCAGGATTTATGCACAGTTTGTGATTACATTTGGTAGACTGACTTGAATTTGTTACTCAGATCACAGCTTTAACAAACTTCAGTTTGTGACATCTGAGTGCAATTACTGTATCTCATTGGTACAATACACAAGTGGCAAAGGTTCCCCTTGTGTGCATGTAACTAACTGAGCAGTGATTTGGCTTTTGGTCTGTAGGAGTCATATCAGTTGCAGTAAAACACCATACTTTATAATGCAGCTAGGTGTATCATAATATTGCTGCACTGCTTGGGTTTAAAATATGTGTGCTGGTTTGGGTATTCATCATTCAACATGATGCAGGTATACAGGTATGAAGCTGTATGTTGCGTCTGGGTAGTCCACTCAGTGAATAGTCTTCGGTATTATAGCTGCGTGACATGAGAACCCAGGTGTGCTTTGGATCATAATCAGCAAGGTAAACTACCTTATAGAGTCCTTTTCAACTGGCCCATCTGTGTAAATTGCAGTGGCTCAAGTGGTTAAGACGCTGAACTGCAGACTGGAAGGTTGGTAGTTCAGCAGTTCGAGACCCAAGTGCTGCATGACAGAGTGAGCTCCCGTCTCTGGTCCCAGCTCTTGCCAGCCTAGCAGTTCGAAAGCAAGAAATTGCAAGTAGATAAATAGGTACCACTTCGATGGGAATGCGACTCTTGGGATGTGGTGCTCATCTCCAGTTCCAAGCCAAAGAGCCAGCGCTGTCCAAAGACATTTCCGTGGTCATGTGGCCAGCACAATCTACCCTGCTGCTATGCTTCCAGAGACTCTGCTCATCAGGAATGCCAGTTGAGATGCCAGAGCTACATGTCTGATAAGAAAAGTAATGAGCAGAATAGCCAGCTAGGGTTTTTGTTTTGGTTTGCATTCCTTGCTGAACTATATACATTCTTTCCCCTGTCCATGTGTTGTTTGTTTTTGTAAATAAACTTCTATGTGCTTTTATACAAATTGGAGTGAGCTTACTGGCCAAACCCAGATAAGTATTTCCAGTGCCTCACCTACCATCTACCAGAAAAATTATTCTCCCCTCCCCCCTTCTCAGCCTGCTGTTGTCACACTCTGGGACTAAGATCTATAGAAGCCTCTGTGCTTTGGTTTTAAAAGGCTTGATTCCACAGTAGCTGAGTCATAATCCTCAGAACTCTGGCTTTTCTTTCTGCACTGAGAACTTCAGGCCCACCAGAAAAAAATGTGCCACACAAGCGACAAAATCCTGGCTACGGGGCCTGACCATTCCCTTTCTTTTTTTAAAAAAAATTGCTGCTAGATCCAATCCCTTGCCTGTAATCATTCCAATTCTAATCAGTACTTACTTTCCAATAGGTGAGAAGCCTCAGCCCCATAAGCTCTCCAAAAAAAGGAACTATGGCAATGCGTTCCATAACCACAGTGTGGCAAGCCAGCAGGAGACCAGTTCCACAATCCCCAACATTGACCCGAAGGAGGATCATAATTACAGTGCCAGCAGCGTGGCTTCTCAGCGCTGTGCATCGTTGTCGAGCGTGTCTTCCCTATCTTCCATCGATGAGGTGTATGAATTCGTCTCGGAAGCTAGCAGGGCTGGGAGCGATGGTAGTGAAGGGTTCCACAGTGAGGAGGACACGGATGGCGATGATGAAGATGACGATGACCCACTGGCGGACAGTGGCTACACCTCCCAGCCGCGTGTCAGTCCTTCTGATAAGAGCCAACCTCACAAGACAGCCCTGGAAGAGCTTTGCCAAGAAATAGACGAGGAACTGAAAGAGGCTGCTGGGTCTCTGCTTCACTTAGCTGGGATCAGCACATGCCTGGGCTCCCTAATAAGTACTGCAAAGACCCATAATCAGAAACGAAGGAAAAAAGAATAATGACACAACATGAAAAAAATATGTATAGTGATAGATATAAAACACATATTTTATTTTTTAGCGTGGCAATACTCCTCTACTTTTTACCCTTCACAAGGGAGATCAAAGCCATAAAAGGACTTTTTTGTTTGTTTTAAATTTTTGCAGATTATAATGTTGGTGATTTTTTTAAATTTAATTTTTTTAATTGCAAGGTGGCAGTGGTTGGTTTTAGGTATTGAGAAACTTATTTAATTGTGTAGGACAGGTGGTGGTGGGGGAACTCCCCCCCCCTTCCATAATAATTTTTAGCAAAGTTGGGTATTTCAAATTTCCACCAGAGCAGCTGGATTCACATGAGTGACGTTGGCTGTATCATCTCATGCTGAAGGCGAACACTTGCATCTCGCCTTATGTAGAAGGTCTTGTACATGTCTTTGGGACAAATGAAGCTTGAATGATACAGCTGGGTATCTTAACTGTCTTACCTATGCACAAGGTGGAGAATGCGAAACTGTGCCCCATCCAACCTCCAGGCCTACCTGATTTCCGTATACTAGGTTGCAGGCCTCATAAGTATCAAAATCAGGAAGTTGTGGTCAAGCACACTGGACCTGTCCATGTTGCCTCCTGCACACATTGGGATTGACTCCGCAGCTCCTTTGTACCAATGGAGGCCCTTTCCGCTGATGGAAGGGAGCCTTCCCCTGGTTCAGGCCTCTGGCACTGGCAGGCTCCTTTGGTTTGAGGAAAGCACTTCCGCTAGTGGAAAGGTTCTTGTAGAATCCTGCCTTGGATGCCTGCTCCTTCCAGCATGTTGTTGCCAAACAGATTTTGAAGGTGGACAGGTGATTCGGATAAGGAGGCACAATCTCTGTCATTCTCTCCCTTGCTGTCTGTGGGCTGTGGGTCATCAGAGCAGTGTCTGTGTTGGGCTATAGAAATTAGCCCACTTCATGTGTTCTGTTCTATGTTATGTTGGGAGCATGGTGGGCTTGCCACCACCTAGCCTTGCTTTCATTTTTACACCCTTGCCTCATGTGCACAGAGTCCGTGGTCCATGGGAATCTGAATTGTACAAAACTGCCACTATGGATTACCTTCCCAAGTTACGTTACTTGATATCTGAAATTATCATGTAGGAGAAAAACTGGAATGTGTGAATGTTAATATTTTTGAAAGAGAGTTTCATCATGAGTAGTTAAGTCTCCCAACTTCTTTTGCATAGAATTTCCCTCCTGGATGTACCAAAAAAATAAGCTGGTTCCTTTTCTCACTTTTTAATTTTTTTAGATTGAGAAATTCAAACCTAAGGCTCCTCTTACTGTCTTGATTACCTACATTAAGTGAAAAACACTGATGGCTGAATTGTAAATTATTCTTTCAGAGACCACTTTGGCTTGCATGTTCAGGTAGGGGGATCAAATGGGGGCAACGTTCTTCTAGGTTAAAGTAGCCAGCTGACTTTGGCCCAGTTCTCGCTATGGTGGCAAACCTGTGTCAAGACCGTACCACTTATACTGCAGGCAGGCCATCACATGGTTGAGTGCCCTTCAGGACAAAAAAATTCCTTCCACATAGGAAGCCAGATATCAAAGAAGAAGGGTTATAGCCTACCCGTCCCTTTGGCATGCTAGGTTTCTGTGTTAGTGATGTTTATTTCATGGGGGAGCAGTTTGAAGCAGGTTTGGCCCAGACATAGCGAGAACTAGGATTTTAAGAGAGAGCTTGTCAAATGGGTTCTTATGCTGCTTGAAAGGCTTGACTGTTTCTTTTTAACTTGCTGCATGCTTCCATTTCGCAGTGCACTAACCTAACTTCCCTTGAAGAGCTGGTGTGTAAAATACAGCCATAAGGGACACCATGCTGGTGAACACATATGCCTGTTAAGAATATGAAGGAGGCTAAGATGATGAATGACATCTTTCTTGCATGAGAATGACACGGGGGGGTGAAATTCTGACCCCTTTTAAGATCAGTAGGGATTTTGCCATTGACAACATAATCGTGTGGGTAGCTGTGTCACTCGTGAAGTGTGAGGTTGTTAAAGACCAATGTCACCTTGCATCTTGCCTTATACAGAAGGCATATGTTGGTCTTTAATTGTGCTGTGGGACTCAGACATAGCCAGGATAGCACTGTTCTCTGTGTTCATTATCTCAGCAACAATACATCTCTTGTCAATTTTCCAGATGCCTAAGATCTCTGTAGGGTTTGAAACATGGCTGCACACAATGGTGTCTTACAGAGCACGGAAATGTACTAGGAGAATGTAGAAAGAAACAACCCCCCTCTGTGAGAAGACGACCTGAGTGGGGCTTATTTTAAGAAGTGGCGAGAAGCTCTTCTGTTTACACATTTGCAGCCATTTCCAGTAGCAGGTGGGCTTGCATACTGAACTTAAGCTTGCAGTCTTAAAAAAAATTAGTTGCGGGTGTTGCCTCCTCAGTGCGCTGCAAAGTGTGGCACACGCATCTTCTGCTTTGCCAGATCCTGCAGTGCAGCTGGAAGCTCAGCAAGCCTCTGGGAAGAGAGGGAGCCACCTTTGGGATAGTCAGTCTGCTGCTCAAAGGCAGCTGTGTAGTCCAAATAAGCTCTTTATCTCAAGTTTCTTGTATGGAAGTTTTGTGCATGTGTTCAGGGTCAGATGAGCTGCACAAGCACATTCAGTTCCTGGAGTAAGCCATCTGTTGATGTTCCTTAAGGGTAGAGTAGGAAATGGCACCTGAAAGGGGACTGCAGAGTTGCTCTCCTAGTGGGTTTTAGTGCACGGTGGCAGGATCCACCAGCAGCTTTTCCCGTTGAAACCCTGTTGAGATAAGTTTGAGTTCCTACAAGAAGGCATGGCTGTGCTCTTGAACAACTCCTTTTACTTTTGAGGGGTACTTTCATAGGAAATGTTTGTTGGGTGCAGGGGGCCGCTGTGCTCTGTAATTCTGAAAGCGAATGTTTCACAATGATCTAAGCATCAAGTATAGTTCTCATATGCCTGGTTTGGAGGGGCAGCTTGAAGTGCCATTGAATCTTCATGTTATTTTCCTGTGAGGTTGTAGGCTGCTATGAAAGCAAATTTATCTCTGTGGGCGGGGGGGGGGGGGGAGAGGCCCTGCTCCACAGAGAGCCAACCCAGTTTTTGCAAAGCAGAATGAAGCTAAAATCTGACCAGTAACAAAGAGATTCTCTGACTTATTACTGATCAACAAGTATTAGATGGTCAGGGTTTTATTTTTATTTTTTTAAATATCACTGCCTCTTCTTGAATACTGCTTCCTTATACCCTAGTAGAAATCCTGCCACTATAAGCCTATAGCTGTTCTTTAGACACCCAATCTGTTGGCCATGATCCAGCAAGCACAGCTGGGGCTTTCCTGTTACCAGCTCTGGAACAGTGTACATTGGCAGTAGAAACAGCCATACCTGCAGGTAGTGTGTTTGATTGTAACTACCACCTATCTGACAATATCTGCAGATATTCTCTGGATGGATTGGTCTTAAGGTTCCAAGGCTCCATGTAGCATTTTGAGTGTTTCAGAGCAAATCTTTGCTAAAATGCTAGCAAACTGTAAATGATTCCACCTTGTAATCACATTACTAGTTCTAGACAAAAAAAATCTTGAATGCATGAATGTTTGCACGCTCACCTGCTTGTACACGACTCTCTCCAATGTAAAGCTTAAATATGTTTGGTACACATTCTGTATGTCTCCTGCTTCTCCTTTTCAATCCAAATACTTTGACTGATTGGCCAAAACAATAATCTGCCTGCCAAAAGTGCTTTTAGACTAACTTCCCTTGTTTTGATATTGTTCCCAGAAGATTAGCCACATGTCAGCATGGGTAGGGATTTACACCTGTATCTACTTGTGAGTCAGACATAGACAGGTGTGTAGGTGTGCGTATGTGTTTTGGCCATAGAGATTAATTGGTATAATTAATTGGAAAACAGCCAAGACACTTTCTTAGAAATAGTTACCAAGTGTTACAGAGTATCACCCAACAAAGCAGTAAAATACAACGGCAACATAGTGGAAAAATCAAGCAAAAGCCAGAACAGGAAAGCTTTGTGGATTAAAATGCTGGCTTGAAATGCAGATGTTTTACTTGCTAAACAAAAAGGATGCAGGGAAGGACCATGTTGTGGTACCATGTTGTTTTGATGTTGTGATACCACCTATCAAAAAAGGACTTGGTCCAGTGGCCTTAGATTTTACCTCCCTAAAAGATGGCCCCCAGAGCAAAGACCATGTTCTGCCGTCTCGGTAGTTCATTTGGGAGAAGAAATTCCTGCAGAAGTCCTGCACCCAGGCCGTTTAAGGCTCTTCCCCTGTGTCTGAACTCAACAAATGGAGATAGTAATACGCACTGCCCATGTCAGAATTTTCACCAGGAATGTGCTTTGTGAGCCCCTTCCCTTAAATGACAAATGGGACGTGAAGTGGTCTCTGGCTCCTAAAGCTCGAAATTAATGTGAATTCACCATTCACCAGTGGACACAAACCTGTATGTTTTGTGCAAAATGCAACTTTTAATTCTTGTATGTTGTTGCTGACCAGAGATGTCCCTCTGACTAGCATTTGTCCAAAGTACATGTTTTAATAACTTGTGGTTGTGAAATGTTTTTTTTAAGCAATGCAAATAACAGGACTGCTGTACTTCTAAAAAAAAAATGATTTCTTTAGGTCTTGTATATCTTCAATGGTTGACAAGAACTAAACTTAGGTCTTTCTACAATGGGCCAGATTTGAAAGTGAGGCTGCTTCCCCAGAACTTGAGTGTTCAGTCTTGTTGTCTTGCGTCTGACTTGATAAAAGAGTTCTGCCTGGAGTCTCTTTCCCAACAGAAATTGGGCACGTGCACAATTCTCTCTCTCTCTCTCTCTCTTTGTCCTTCCTTTTATGAATGCAGTGTTTAGTGTCAGTTCTGTGCTAGAAAATGTACTTGTTAGCATCAATAACAGTTTCCTTGATGATGATTTCTGTAGTTTCCCATGTGTGATGGCAGAGCAATAAAAGCATTAGGTGGGAAGGGACGCTGAGAAAATATAATCCAATCCACTTAAAATCCAATCTGAAGGGTTGAAGTGGCCACAGAGCAAGTAAGCGGGCTCCCACAGCACTTGAGAGCCAGTCCACAGGTTATGCAGAATAGGATGGCAGAATTCTGCACTATACTGCTTAAGCCTGAAACTAGGAAGTAATGTTTTAGCATCCCCTCCTGTGGGTGGGGGTGGGTGAGAGGAAATCCTCCGCATCTAGAAGATTAGCACATCAGGGAGAGAGGATTTGCTGGTTTTCTGCATCCGGGGACCATTCAGAAATACAGCCTCACAGAACCTTGCTTGCATTTTGAAGCGGCTCAGTCCAGAGTTTTATCTCATGCTGGGTAGTATGTAGATGTGTCAGGTGATAGGAAACAAAATCCCTTCATACCTTTGAGGAGTTGATTCCCTTGGCAAATGCTTTGGGGTAAATTAGCAAAAAGCACTGCTTACATCAGCACTCTGGGATGGTCAGAATGCAGTTCTCCTGTCCATGTCATTCCCACAATGACTTTGCAAAAGAATTGTATTGTTTCGGAGGGAAAGTATTGTGTAAACAGGCCTTTGCACTTTAGTTTCTCGGAATTGGAGGTTTACTATTCACTGTTGGCTACTGTAGTCCACATTGCAAGTTCACTGCCTGTATTCCCACAGAGCTGTGTGTGTCTTCCTAGGGCCAAAATCCACACAGAGCTCTGTCCAAACATACAGTGAAATTTGGGATTTTTTTTCTCCAACACACTCCTTACCCTGTCTGCATCTCCACAGCTTGGTTTTGCATCTGGTTAAGTCATGCACAGGTTGGACATATCCAAATAAAGGTGGTGTTGCGAGGCCAGACATGCTTTGCTGATCTCCCCAAGAAAGACTGGAGTGAGGACAGGTTAGACAACACGTCAATGTGTCTAGAGCTGTAGTATTGTGGTGAGGGGGACTGTGCATTTTTGCCAGTTCTGTCTTTGCTAGCTCAAGCACTAAAAGAAGGGCAGTTGTTTTCTGAACAGATTTTATTGCAGAATATTAATGCCTTCCTAATTTGTCCAAAGGTGCTCATTTTTCCAAGTATTTGTGTCTTGAGCTTTCCCCCCCTACTAATGATGCAGTTATGCATACTGTTAACATAGAGTACCTTCAGCACTTCCTCTCTCAGGAGTAGTTATACCCTTAAGTTAAACCTGGAGTGACTACCATATTTTTGTCTGTGTTTCATCACTCTTCATTTGAATTCTTGAAGAGGAGATAATCAGTATCTTCAGAAAAAAGTAGATCTTCCTGGGGCTTTGCTGCTTTAGAGTTTGGGTGGGGGAACTGCATGGTTGGGTGCTCTTTAACGTGAAGGTGGTTGGGGTGCAGAGGATGCTAGAACTCTTTCCCCTGCTCTCTACTGGTCTGTCTGCAGGCAGTTCCCTACCTGTATTTAAAATAGTATAGTCTCTAAATGAGTGTGCCACACACCACTTACTGAACACAGAGCTTTGCCCTCTGGTTTACCATTTGGGTTTTGTTTTATGCAGGGAGGTGCGGAAGATGAAGAGACTGTTTTAGATCATGTGTGTGCCCAGGTAAAGAGGATTAACAAGACTACTTCCTGCAAGTAGATTTAGGGGGATTGGTAGTCAACACTGGCTAAATTTCTTTGGAGAAGTAATTACCACTGGCAAAGTGAGGGCATTGGAGTAGTAACTACCTGTTACCATTTCACAGAGTGCAGATTTAGGGGGGAACTTTAAAATATGACAGTGCTGCTGCCATCAATGACTTCCCCATGTCAGCTGCTCTTCAAAGTATATAGAGCACTTACCTTGGGTCAGGCCCCTACATCACATTTCACTGACCCAGCTCCACATCATTAGCCCCTGGTGGGGATACTATGCATGAGGTGAGTCTACATGATGAGGGGCAGAAATTGATTCAGGATGCCATCGATGGAAGCAGACCAGTGTGAAGTGTAGGCTATGGCTTGGATCCTCCTAACCTTCCTTTCTGCTCACTGACCCACAGTAGGAGGTAGGAAAATAGCTGTGCATATAATGCCTCTCTGCCTGTGCTGCATAGGATCCAAACCTAGCATTCTGCCTTTAGTATGATTTCGGGGTTTGGTTTGGTTTTAAGTTGGGGCTGGGGGGTAGGTGGTTTTTTGGTAAATCGGCTCACTCTGAATCCTCAGTTTAGCAGCAGATAAAGGATTTAACGAATCCTCCTCTGTCCTGAAATAAACATGGAGAGGTTTCCAAGAGAGGCTCCCCCCTCCTTGAGATAAATACAGACACCAGGACTGTCCTAATCTTTCTCGTTCATATTCCAGTGCTAAATTATATCTTCTTTGAGAATTGCAGGCAATCCTTTTTAGAAAGCTCAGCTTGGAACTTGTACAGCTTGTGGCTTCTTTGGCGAAAGCAACGGCTTTGGTTAAAGCAAAGCACACCCCATGATGCTAATAACGGGGTAGTCAAAATATTTATTGCAAAAGAAGAGTAGAGTATTTTTTAAAAATGTTGTACCTGTCATTTACTTGGAAAAGCACATTCTCCAGAGCTAACTGCCAGTGCCAATAAAAGGTCTGTCTTATAAGTGTACATTTTTTTTCCAGACTTAAAAAGTGCATAATTTAAAAGTATTATGTTGCCATCTTATAGTGATATGAAACCGTTTATAATTGCCAATTCATTGTGACTATTATTTATTTAAGAAGTGGAAATTTGTAAGAATGCTTTCTGATCAAACTAGAGTTCTTTTGAAAAATTACTATTACCTTGCTTTTTTGTTGGTTTTTTAAAACCTGACATAGCATAAGAGTGCCCTTGGATTTCTTTAGAAAAAAATTCTGCCAGTAGATTAAGCACCATTCTAACACTTTATCCCCCCCTCTCCCAGTTGAGTCATTTTTGCCTGGTTTAAAGACAACTTTACAGATATTTTAGTTTTTGTATGCTAACCTCTATTAATTAAAATGTTTATGGAGTTTATTTTTACCAAAGAGATGCAATTCATTATGATAAAAGTATTTCAAAATAAACTTTGTTTTATAACACTTTTGACTGATGTCTTTTCCCTCCTACAGTTTCATAGTCTGCAGATCTTGGAAAGATGCGTCCTGGCAGACGTACATGACTTTTTAGCATTTGGCTGGTGGGCTTCTTGTGGGATGTGGGAATGACCTGTGGGCTAGTCTAGTACTATTGCCCTTTCTTTCTCTGCTCTTCCTAGAATGTGCTTGGGAGAAGGGGAGAAAAGAAAGAAGTACTTTCCCTGTCCTTTACACATTTGTCTGGCAAAGCAGCATGCGGAAGGAAGCCTTTTCTTTTGCATGCCCTTCTGCTTCCTCCCCCTTTTGTCTTCCTTTGCTTCTTCCTGGCCAGGAAGGTAGATGCATGCCAAGGAGAGAGTTCTCCTTCGGAGCAGTTTCAAGGACAGGGAGGGGAAGAGTACCAAGGGATGTCAAATGGGGGAGGAGAGGAATGATGGGACTAAAGGGGCCAGATTTCTCCCAGGGATCCCTGGTTGAATGCAGGCTCTTGGCACAAATGGTTCATCCACGCCCTGAGAATAAGGCCCATCTAACAGGCTGAACTGGTTTTAACTATTTGGAAAATATCCAGCAGGCATCCTGCTCTGGCAGCTGTAAGCTGAAAATGCAGTCAGGCTGTTTTGCGCAGCATCTGACTGTTCGTTGTTCAGGCCAGTTTTACCTACAGTGATGGGCAGTGAATTACTGAGGGCTCAGGTAAAGGACTTCATGGACCCTGCTACCTGAAATCCTTTTAAGCTGGGGACTGAATCCTGACACCTTCTGCTTACAAAGCAGTTGCTCAGTCACTGGGCTCTAGCCCTCTAAAATGCAACTTGGAAAGTAATTAGCCTGTAATTAGAATGAGCTACATTGCTTGGTGTGTGCCCCCTAGTCTGGTACTTTTGGGGCATGAGATTAGACACATAGTGGGGAGTATGCAGCACTAGGTAGCTGCATGTCTACTCCTGAGTATTGGATGAGCCTCAAAGGCCAGTTCCAACAACTAATTCGGCGTGCTGAGTCAGTGGAGTGGATTTGTGCAAAATCTGACGTGTGTGCTCATCTGGTTGTGTGATGTGGCCAGCCACCAAAATGCAATCTCCACAATTCAGGCTTTCAACATGAACTCAACCCATGTTCTCAGTGTGCCGTGTTAAGTGAACTGGCCTAGTAGTGTTATCATTTAGAGAGATGTCAGGTTCCCTGAATAGCGGTGATTCTACTTTCACAGAGATCTGTCACTACCTTAATTGGCAGGCACAGACCAGCCACTTCAAGAGACTTAAGGAAACGGTGCTTGTGAAAAGAAAATGCACAAAATTTTGCAGAGCTGTTACAAAATGAATTGTGTGTACCGCAGTGCCCCTCCCAGTTACCTCTACTGATACTTTGAGAATAGCAAGCACAGTGTAGTTCCAAGATGGCCTGTGGACCTGAATAGGTGTGTCTGGCACATTCACAGCCATACCCCTATATATGTTTCCCCCCCAGAAATATGACCTACTGAGGTTAGTGGTGCAGGATTATGCCCTTCACCTGTCCCATCTGCAAGTGCCATGAAGTTCCAGAGCAATCTTGAGAATATATGTGGATGGTAGCAAAGACCTTGCCCTATTGGGTCTTCTACCCTTTTCTTGAAGGAAACAATATGCATGGGGTATTTTCTTCTTCCTCACCCTTTTATAAGAACTTCCCCTGGGTTTGCTACAATTGGAGGCAGACATAATGGTCTGTTAGGAAAAAAATAAAATCCCAAACCAGCAGTGCAGTATATTTTTGCAAGGACCAACCAGAGTCTGAGCAAGCTTTAAGAGTTCCCCAGAACTACTAATCAGGCTGAATGTTAAGTAAAATGCAAAAGGGAGGGGAAATAATGCTTGGGTAGAATGGGAAAGAATCTCTGTCTGCAGTCAATGGATGGGACCCAGGAAATCAAGATAGGTGTGTATGCACACATATGCACAAAAGACCTCTGGTTGCACCTAGGGGGACACAGAAACAAGGGCAAGTCCCCCTTACAAATATTTCCCAAGCAGCTGCATTAAATGCTGCCTTTGAAACAATTTGGAGCGCTTGTCAAATAGCATGATGTCATCCCCACCCAATCATAACCTGTTTTCAGTGAGCAGAAGGTTGACTCTCCGGGGAAGTATCCAGTGAATGACAGCAGCATCCTGTGCAGCAGTTGCTAGGCAACACAGCCCGCTTTCGACAAGACCTAATTTTAAAGACTTTAACTCTAGAGGAGCCAGGACTGATTGTACCTGAAATGCTTCCTGGCCTTTCTTGGTGGCTATTCTTTTTTTTTTTTTAAGGATGATTTGGGAGAAGATTATGAATAATCTTTCAGTAAACTAGAGAAATGTTTGTATTATATTCAGTCAGGGGGGAATCAAATTGAGATTACTGTTGCATAGACCCCTAGAGGAACTCTATGCATCTCTCTTGATTTTCCACTTTCCTCTGCACAGTCTCCTGGTGAATGAATGCTGGGGCTCAGAGCGTGGGAGGCAGGAGCCTCTCATTGCCCCCTCTCATTCCCCTCAAAGCAGTGCTTTACTACTTCCTAGAGGAGGGAATTAGAGCCATTTCTTTCTACGCAAGCGTGTAATGGGGAGCACTGATGGAAACCACTGTGAGATTGACTGGACCCACCTTCTGATGGTGGTAACCCCAGTGGGGCTCAGTTCAGCCCTCCACCACTCATCTTGCTGATTTAAAGCCCATCTGCTTTATTCTACATCCCCTGACAGCCAATGAAAACTAAGGTCTGTTCCCCTTCTGTTTCTTGATCACAATAGGGGGGTGACAAACGATGGAACTAACTAGAGGAACAGTTAATGTATCAGAACAGTCCAGCAAATGGAGAATTTTGTTCTCCCAGAAAAGAAATTGAGAGCACTATTACAGAACTCTTTGTTTATAAGAGAGTTTCAGGTGGGCCGCTGTCTTAGTCTATAGCACTAGAACAAAATTGAAAGACCATCAAAATTTCCTAGGTTATATACTTTTGTGAGTCAAGGCTCACTTTGTCAGAAGTTAGCTTTTACCTAAGTAAGGACTGCTCCAGACCTTCCCAGGGTGCTTTTATCATACTTCCTAGCGAAAGAGAACAGAAGAAAACACAGGATGATTCTCATTAAGGCTTCACAACATATGCTTGGAGTCTTCCTTAAGGGAAATGAACTATGAACAGTTGAGGATGGCACACCCTCCTGATTAGCCTTACAAAAATATATGCCTATATAGGAATACAGTAAATGACTCAGGCTGATTTGCATCTGTATGTACAATAGGTCATGCAGCTGATTCAAGGCAAGGGGGTTCATAGCTCAGCGACCGAGTACACAGTTCACATGCTGAAAGTTCCGGGATCAATCCTTGTAGAGAGAACTTTTAAAATCTGGAGACATTCCCTTACAATTTACAGTGTCAAGAAACTGGTCATGTATGGACTTGCCTTAAGATGTCATGACTTTCATTTTAATATTACAATCCTTGGCTGGAAAAGATATCTAGGAAAGTTCCTACCTGCTGGAGTTGGCTGCACTAGCCTAGACAAGCCTATGTTCTTGACTGTGTAAGGCAGCTTCATATGAATGCATGACATGCCTCCACTGAATAGTATTGTGCTTGAGGAAATAGTAGGTCTGGCTTGCTGCTAAATCCATGATGGTCCATTCATCCCAACAAAACGAACATACTGTGCATGAACTGGCCAAAATAGTTTTCATTAAAATGAGCCATGTGTTTGAGGTTCTTCAGTGGACCTTTCCCCCAGTATTAGAACTTGAGGGGTACCCAGTGAAGATGATGAGCACTGGATTCAGGACAGACAAAAGGAAGGACTTCTTCACAAATAGTATAATTAATGTGTGCAGTTCACTGTTCTGTAGCGCTAGCCACTGGCTTAGATGGCTTCTAGAGGGATCATTAGACACATTCAGTCAGAAGATGAGCCAGTCCATGGCTGATAGCTAGGAAAAGACTTCCATGCTCAGAAGCAGTGTCCTCCTGAATATAATTTCTGGGGGAGGGAAGTGATGTGGGGAGCCTTTGGCCTCCATGCTCATTGCTGGCCTTCCAGGCATCTGGGGGCCAATAGGGTACTGATCAAGAGGAGTCATTGATCTGATCCAACAGGGCTTTTGTTATGTTCTTGCAATGATAAAATGGATCAACAGATTATTGATACCCATTCCAGTCACATTAAGGGCTTTGTTTCCATTTGGACAGCACCCATTTCAAATGCAGAGGCAGCCTTTCACTACAGACATATTCCTCTGGCATTGGGCATTAGCAGGGCTCATTTTGTAGCAGGAGCTCCTTTGCATATTAGGCCACACACCCCTGATGTAGCCAATCTTCCAAGAGCTTACAGTAGCCCCTGTAAGAAGAGCTCTGTGAGCTCTTGGAGGATTGGCTACATGAGTGGTGTGTGGCCTAATATGCAAAGGAGCTCCTGCTACGAAATGAGCCCTGGGCATTAGCATAATTTGAAGGACAAGCACCAAAGAGCTCTTGCCCCTTGCTTGTAGGCTGGGGCTTGGAGTGAGCTGGCTCAGTGGATCTAGGATGTGTGTGTATGTGTTTACTGTCTCTCTAAATTATATCTTTCTAAACCACTTTGAATTTCCAGTGGGGAGAAAAGCAAGACAGAAATCCCACAGTAAAATAATAAAAATTGCAGTATTAGAAATGTACTTGCACAGCCACAGAGGAATGTCAAACACTCTTCTGTCAAAGAATCTTGGGGCAGTTCCATTTCTTATGGCATGGATACAATTGGTGAAGATACACTGATATTTCCTGCAGCAAACACAAAATATGGTGATGGGACTGCTATGGTGACATATCCCAACCAAAACTCCTAGGTGCACAATGGATGTTTACACGTTTTCCCATTATTAATTTCCCTCCATAAATAAAATTAAAAGTATCTGCATGCAGAGGTATTGTCAGTAAAAAAAATGGACTAAAACTGTAAATCTCCTTGGCACTTTGTTTTCAGTGTGTGGATATTTGCTTATGGAGAAACAATCCAATCATGTCAATCCCCCTTCCTGCAATCTGAAGTGGTACAGCCCAGAAAGAAGTTTAGAAAAGCACATACTGTTTTTAAGAATTAGCTCTCAACTTTTGTTGTACTATTATTCTGACTTGCTTGTTCCTGTGGACTGTGGCATTTTCTTACCTTATAGCTAACTATGCAGCAGAATACTTGAAAGAATTTTGTGAGTGGAGGATATACATATTTTAAATCAACAATAAATAAAACTCAGCTGCAACAATGGTTCTCTTAACAAAGCATTTAGTGATGGAGAACTGTGCACATAACACACTGACATTTGTTGTACCTGATTGTACTGCTAAGGAGGCAAGTTGCTTTTCAGATCAAATGTTAACATTTGCTAGAAATTGGGTTGCCTCTCCAGTATGTGAAGGGAAATCTTAAAAAGTTGTCTCTGGTTTTTCAGCTTTTTCCTCTACAATAGTTGTTATAGCCTTGAAACCTCAGTTAAATTACAGCTAAAGTAATGGTGGGACACCCACTTTTCATTTTGTAAAGACTGGAAGCAGAAATGACTCCAGTACGGTTATTTTAAAAAACACAATGTTTAACACTACAGTAAACACTTAACACTATTGTTTGTGCTGGCTGCACCCGTTATGATAAGGCAGTGCTAACCACCCTGTATTGTTTTATATTAGTCATACTTCCTGGAAGTTTCAAGCTGAAAGAAAAAGTGTATGGGTCTGTAAAACATGTGAAACCATCATTGCAGTTATACTTTTGTAGTATGAACAATAATTCTTCATACAATTTCATAATTTTATGTTCAGTTGCTTGTCAAATCCCTCTTGAGTTTTCAGAAAACCATTGGGATGTAATTAGGATTTATTTATCCCTAGAATCAGATCAGTGAAGTGCTTTTTACAAGTGTAGATGAGTTAAAACCGGGTTGGAAATGGACTGCAGAACAGATACGTTTGCTGTACACAGGGTTTTGCTGATGCAACATCAGCACGCAGTACTCTGATGGCACTTATGTTTATTGATTATAAACCAAAATGGTGTGCAACCAAGCACACAAGCTACATGTTTTGCTCCCACCCTCCTTCCAAGTACTTGGCCTGGTTTTATAAAGAAAATAAAAAAAGCTAGGTTTGGAGAGATTAAAAAAGGCTTTGCCCTACAAATGAGATTTGTTAGAACCATCATGGGAAAGCACGTACATCTTCCTGTTCAGCCTTGCAGTTGCTATGATAACAGAAACAAAACAGCAGTTCAGAACACTGTAATATCAGCATCTGTGGACATGGTTTTGGCTTTGCCTGGTGACTTTTGATGATTCACAATGGCTTGTTTCCAAAGATTTCTGTTGTGTGTGTGTGTGGGGGGGGGGTTTGGTTCACAGAAAGCTGTCTACTGTGAAATTTCCAGAAATGTAAGCATGACTGGAAAAGAAAGCATTTCTTCAAATAACACACAATCTATAGGAATTGTCACCACAATAGCCAAATATGGTTTTTTAAAAAATGATATACATTCACATGGGATCAGTGTCTTAGTGGCTATTGGCTGACAGTTAATTTGAACCTCCATATACATTGGCAGTAAACCATTACATTTGAGTTGCTGAGGACAAACAATAGGGGATGACCACAAAGGCCAAAGGCATCTTCTTGGTTGCTGTTGGGAACAGAATGTTGGACTAGATGGAACTTCGGCCTAAGGCAGCAGGTCAGTGACAATAGCAAAATTGACTGAAAAATCAGAAATTGCCCAAATAATTACTGTGCTTGGCCCTGCACTTGTGTTTGTTCCTAGAATACAGTTCCCTTCTCCCTTTCTATGATTTTGTTAATCTTTCTTTTTATCAATGAATATCAATTTCTTTGTAGTTAGTCCAGAAGAAGAAGTCATCACTCGAAGCACGGAATGGCTTGAATCAAACAGAGAGAGACATGAACCATCCCCAACCTGGGACAGCATTCTGGGCTGCAGCAGGAAGGGAGGCAAGAAGGGCGTCCTCCATGGATGGAAACTCTTCCGTACATGGAAATGCTCACTGGACTCAAGCCAATATTTATAATTGGTTGGGGTCTGATATTGTTTTAGCAATGCTTTATATTAAACGGGATTGCATGGTTGATGAGAGACTGAAAAGGGGGCAACGAAGGCAGAACCAACAAACACCTTCCATTCCAACATAGTCTGTCAAAATCCAAATACAATACAGGAGAATTACATACTATGTTTATGTTAAAAGTCTCATTATTTTCCCCCAAATGCAGTTGGTGCTATTTAAAGGGGAAGACAATGGGGGAGAATTTTTAAGCCCTTCTTCCCCAGCTATTTTCCAGCAGAAAACTGCCACTCCAAACTGCTTTTACTTCCACCAGAGAATTTTTAGGTGTATTTGCAAATTTTCTTGGGGGTGGGGTGGGGGGGGGGAGATAAGCAGCATAGTGGTGTTGATTTTCAGTGGGGGGGGAGTCCATAGAGAAAGGGTTAAATAGCTGCTCTGCCCTTGTGACTGCCTCCCGTTTCAAATTGCTGCCCCAATGGCAAGTTTGTTCTCTCTCTCTCTCTCTCTCTCTCACACACACACACACACACACACACACAAAGGAGTCCTAAAAAAGAATGCTCCACATAAATATGTATGGATTCTGGGAGAATGTAATGTGATCTTGTTGAGGGGGGAGGGTTGTTGGGTTTGGGGCTCTGGGCAAGGAGAGGGAGGGAAAAGTTTTATGCTCCTCCTCCCCATAGACGAGTATGCTGGCCCTGCTCTTAATCTGGCCCTGGGTGTTTTTTAGTGACTGGACATGGTCATCAAGGAAAATGGCTGACAGCTCCCCTTTGGGTCTCCTATTATCAGGGTGCCAGGGGTAGGCCAGTGAAATATGTATTATCAGCACAGTCTGTCTGGCAGAGACCTTAGTGCTTTGGAAATGTGCTGGTGTGGCTCGCCACAAAAGAGCTTCTGACAATAGCTGACTTGCATATGAGCCTTTGGCCCTTTATGCACTGACAGCTTACTGCGGAGAATCTGAGCAGTCAATCCTTAAAGCTTGACGTTGGATTTGTGTGCCTGCCTTATGCACTATTCTTTTTTTCTCCAGTGTATTTCTGTGTATTTACTCTGCAGCTGCAAACAAAAAGCTCAGTTTCTCTTAACTGGGGTGGGAACGTAACTTTTGATGTGGGGGGGTGGCCTCCAAAGTTTTTTTAAATTCATGCAATGGTCCTATCGCAGCTGTGCAGTACACATCAAGCACCTCCCATTTAAATCCTCATGGTTCAGGTTTTGCGTATACTTTTTAGGGTTAGTTTGTTGAATGAAAGTGAACTGAAAGTAATGCTAGCAAAAGGGGAAATTGATCAGATTTTTTCCAAAACGTACAAGCAGCTGTGAAGCCCCATTTTCCATATTGCCAATCACTAGGTGATTCTCTGCTGTGTTATCACCCACAGTGAAAATGGGGAAGAGTCACATGATCTCATAGTATGGGGGAACATGTCGAGTATGCAGAATGCACAGTAGAACCCACTGACACTGGCATTCCAAGCTGTGATCATTGGCAACATGTCTCTGTGTGTGTGTGTGTGTGTGTGTGAGTGTGTGAACGCCAAGCTGCCTTTTGAAACACCAACGAAGCTGGAGGAGGCTCAGGGCTGGGATGCAGAGGATGAAAGTCAGTTGCTGATGTTTCAAAAGACAGCTTGGTGTTCACCTTCGTGTACGTGGTCACTGCTTGGTCAATCAGGCTGAAAACAATACAAAAGTTCACACACACCCTCAATCTCTCCACCAACTGTTTTTTCCCTTGCAGGAGAGAGTGGGGGGCGGGAAAATTTAAAATAAAAAAACTGGGCAAAATAAGAGCCCAGGAGAAGTGGAGGGTACGGATCCTGCCCTGGCCGGGTGCTGTGCTTCTCTTCAGCCCAGCTTTCTCTCCTCCTCCGGCTGTACACTGCTCCTTTAGCAGGTGCCCTGTCAGCCTCTGCGCCTGCCTCCTCCCACTCCTCCTTCCAGCTCGGGCACTGCCTCTCTCCAGACACGCAACACAGCAGAGATGGAAGGAAAACGGCAGCTGCCCACCCTGCTGCCTCCTCCGCTCCTCCTCCTCCTTTCGCCTTGACTTGCTGCTGATGTTTTTTCACTCCCTCGGCCAGAGCAGCAGCAGCTGCTCCAGAGGGTGCACTCTGCTCTCCTCCTCGCTCTTGCCTTCCCAGGTCCACCTTCTTGCTTCCCCTCAGTATGGCAAGGGCTCTTGCTTGCAGCTGGCTTGCCCCTGAAAGAAGGGGCCACATCCTGCAGCCAGTAGTCATTTTTTAAAACAAGCAGCATGAATCTAGTGCTAGACTTATGCTGTTTCTAAAAAGAGAGAAGGCAGCTCCGCACTGCCTTCTCCAGCCAGCTCATTTAAACTGAGTGGCAGGAGAGGGCAGTCCGGCCAGAAAACAAAACTTGTACGCCCCTAGTCCTCCCCTGCCCCCAACAAAGCGCCATTTTAATGTTAGGCTGAGTGGGAGGAACGACCTCAATGTGGGCGGTGGAGGAGTGGCCTCCAAGGGGCGGGAAACAGGTGGGGAGGTAAAATCTGAGGGAATGTTTCTGCTTTTAATTGCCTTAGGCTTGGAAGTGAAGCAGTGGGAAACATTGCTCCAAAACAACTTTCAGAAAAGCCGCGGATACAGCGAATGGAAAGTGAGCTGAGAGCTGAAGGGACAAAAACCAATGCAGAATGAAAAAGAAGATGCACCGGAGATGCATGGGGAAAGCGAGGGAAACCACCAGTGCATAAAAGGCCAGTGTCTCGACTCTACTGATAACCTGAGATCCTCCTCCTGCTGGGAAGCTTGCCGGGTGGACTTGGGCCAGGTGCTCTCTTTGAGCCTAACCTACCTCACAGTGTTGTGGTGAGGATAAAATAAGGGGAAGCAACGTATGCTGCTCTGAGCTCCTTAAAGGAAGTTCAGGATAAAAATGTACTGTGGTAGTATAATAAATCTGTTGAGAATTGCTGTAAACAGCTGCTCCTGATGTTGATGAGCTGGGGATTAACTTTATAATGCCGCCTCCATTCAATCCATTAGTAATTCTGTTGGGTTATTTAAAAAGCAATATGATAAGGAGACATAATGAACTGGGTGGAAATGTTTTCCATTCTTCCTGTCAAAATATTGGAAAAATAAACTAGTTCCCAGTGTAGAAAAACAGACAGGGAAAGTTGGCCAATAAGATCAATGAATAAATTAATTCACTTTAGTCATGGCTACACTGATAAATGTATTATGCACTGGAAGAGGAATAAACCAGAGAAAATGTGAGCAACAGATATTCGCTACAGTTTAAAGCTGAAATGTTAATCGTGACCCTGATCCCACTAAAGCTATGACTAAAGGCAAGGGAGTTTATTGCAAGTTGGGTAGCAGATTCAGGACAGACAAAAAACAAATACTTTAGAGAGTGATTAAAATATGGAATTCGCTGCCAGAGGATGTAGTGATGGCCACAGGCATCAACAGCTTTGAAAGGGGATTACAGAGATTCACGGAGCATAAGTCTACCAATGGCTACTAGCCATGGTGACTGAGGGGAACCATCACAGTCAGAAGCACTAAGCCTCTGAATCCCAGAGCCAGGAGGCAAAATCAAGGGAAGGCCTCAGCCTCTATGCCATTGTTGGCTGTCCAGGGGAACTGGTTGTCCACTCTGTGAGACAGGATGCTGGATTAGATGGACCATTGGTCTGATCTAGCAGGGCTCTTTGTACGTTAAGACCGACTAATTTTTTTTTCTGTTGGATTCAACCCAACTAGTGTCACTACTTTAAAAAGTTATGCCCACAATCTAAGCCAAACATGATCCCAAAGCATTTGCTTTCACTGGATGAAGGCCTTTGTCAACCTCTGTATCATCACATATTTATGAGGTTTCAGAAAGATTCTGTTCAGGAAACAAACGTTCCAAATGCAGAGAAAAAGCTCCCCCTAGTGTACTTAAAAGGCAAATTGTATAACCTTAGGCATTCATAAAAAATACTGGTTTTCGATGTGTGACTTAAGTGACCAGAAATATTTTAAGTACAATTGAGAATTCAAAGAGTGATTTGGAATCTCTTTCAAAGTTGAAGTCCTACCTCTGACTGCATGCATGTTCAGACAGTGCTCCAGTGTTACTATTTCCAGGGGCCACTCAACCAATCAGAAATTGCAGTTGGACACATGGGAGGGCTGACAGGTGACTACCAAGAATACTTACTAGAGGTTACCTTTTAATCCCCCCTTTCCAATTTGCTATATTCACAGATGGAAGGGATGGCAGCATGGTATAGCTTGATCTTGACAGATTTTGGCAGATAAGCAGCATTGGTACTTGAATAGACCACCAAGGAACACTTTGCTAATGAAGGCAATGACAAACCACTTTCGCTTCTCACCTGTCTTGAACGCCCCTTGTTAGGGTTGCCATAAGTGGTTGAGAACTTGATGGCACTCATGTACATATATTCACAAACACATACATTACAGAGCTGAATACTTATATAAACGATCCTTTGAGTATATACTTATGAAGTGGGGAGTTGTACTTGCATTAAAAATTCAATCGAGAATCAGAGGGCATTTATTCCATGTTTTTAATTCCCATTACCAAGTATGAACTTTGGTACAGAACTGCTCTAGGGAATTCCTTTATGAAAGACAGAAATCAATGTAACCTTTGAGTAAACGAGCACTTCCTTTGTGGTATAACTGTACAGTGAAGCTACAGCTGTCTTCTTAGCAAATGTGCTTTTTACATGAATATAAAATATCTCAAACTATGACCTTCTATAAGGCAGCCTACTCCCTAAAGCTGTGAGCAATCCAGAAAATGTAAAACCATAATCTAATTCTAGGTAACACCAAATGTGTGTGACTTTGACCCACCTTGTTGTGTGACAAAATAAGCCTGGCACTGCAACCCATGGCTCTCCCAAAACCAGCGGGGGAGGGGGGAGAAAACAGTTAAGATACAAATATTTAAGACATGATGATGCTGGTAGTGAGCATCATCAGTAAAACTGTCTTCTAGGGTTGCCAACAACCTGGAGGAAAAAGTGTTCTGCCCCCTTAATCGAGACTTAATGTGAGGAAATGGGCTGTTGAAGCTTTTTATGGCAGTGCTAAACATCATCTGATAAATAACATCCCATTAAGCGTAGCGGGAAAGACCCTTAAGCCAGGGCCCTCCTAGTGAGCAACCCCGATTATTGGGGTTGCTCACTAGGAGGGCCCTGGCTTAAGGGTCTTTCCCACTACATTTTCCTGGTGCATTGGCCAGGAACCCCAAGGGAAGGCCTAGTCCTCATTTAGCCAGGAGGCCTTATGCCTCCCTCAAGCCACGGTCTCGCCTCCAGCAGGGTGCCAACAACTGGACAACAGGCGCCACTTCCGACTTCGGGAGGTTGTCTTTCCTCATTTCCCGTGGAGTCGGGGACAACCCACTCACTCTCGGACCCACCGGGTGAAAACGTGCCTGGGAAGCCTCCGGAGGCTGGTGAGTATCTGTTCTGTTCTGTCCCTCCCGTAAGGAGAAAGAGGGGCCTAATCACCGCCTGGGTCGGTAGTTCTGGGCTTGTGTCGGCCGACACTCTGATCATCTGGGAGGGTGTTGTTTGTGTGGAAAGGTGTGTGAACAGATCCACCCGTGTGGTGGGAATGAGTGTGGACCCTTGACGAGCTCATTTTCCAGTTGGGTGACCGCACTGGGCCGCTTAAGGGGGGAAGCGATTGTGGTTAGGGCTACCACCTCTGTGTCGAGACTCCAGACCCCTTACCGGACCTCAACCCTACCCTACTGTTCCTATTTGTCATTCTTGGTCCCCTGGGTGGCCACCATGGGTGGGTCAGAGTCTAAAGTTCTGCAAACCCCGCTGGCATACATGTTGAGGAATTTTCAAAACATATTTGGCACTGCAGATTATGGCTACACCTTAATTCCCATACGCATGCAGACCCTATGCACCATAGACTGGATAGAATTCGGGGTGGGTTGGCCGGAGACAGGAACCTTTGACCTTGAGATCCTCCACCTAGTTTATAGCCAGGTTACTACACCTCCCATGGATCACCCAGACCAGTTTCCATACATAGACCTCTGGTATGACTATGCTAGGAAGAACCCCCCCAAGCTGAAGAGGTTCTTTAAGACCCAGCAAGCCCAAAAGGCGACTCCTGCCTTGATCTGCCCTGTTATGGCTCAGAAGCAGACTCCCCACAAGGTCGCCGACAAGGCTCCTTGGTCCACAGCCCCGAAACCGCCCCCAGTGTTCCAGCCAGCTCCAGATGATGACCCAATTGACTGGCCGCCACCAACTGACTGGCCATCATATGTGCCACCGCCACTCAGACCACCACCACCAGCGCAACAGGCACACCCGCAGATTGTTCCATCTGCCCCCCTGGACCAGTTGCCACCTGCATCGCCATCAGTTACCACTCCCCCGCAACCTGCCCTGTTGTCAGCTTCCACACCGTCCTCGGTTGCCCCTACCCGTGACCCGGTGATACGAATGTCCCGGGCGGTGACTAGCACCATGAAAAACCTTAGCAACATACGGGGCATACTAAGGATGTCCCCATCTTCCCGTGTGACCCTTTTCAACGAGTCAGAGGTTCAAGATGCCCTCACCCCTGGCTTCGCGGCAGTCCGAGCTACTCTAGATTTCTCTGGGATTTCCTCGTCCCCCAATGAGGAGCCCGCCACTCTGATGTGCTCCCTTCATCAGATGCCAGCCAGAACGCACAGGGACTTGACTTTCATTTATGTCCCCTTTACTTCCACTGATGTCTGTAACTGGAAGACCCAGACCACCCCGTACTCAGAAGATCCAGTCCCTATGACTGAGCTGGTCTCCAGTATCATGACCACCCACCACCAACCTGGCAAGATTGTAACTATTTGATGGGGGCCCTCCTTACTGTAGAGGAAAGGCGGCGAGTGATGGTAGCAGCCTGTAAGTGGGTTGAAGGCTGGGTGCCAGATAGGCGTGAAGTCCAGGAGTGGATGGCCGAGAGATTCCCGCCGGCTGATCCAGATTGGAACCCCAATGACCCTGTCATGTCTCAGAGGCTGGGTGAATATAGACAAGCGATAGTTCAGGGCATGCGAGAAGCGGGGAAGAATCCCACAAATATGGCTAAGCTGAATGAGATTCTCCAGGACCCCAATGAGCCCCCATATGCCTTCCATGAGAGACTCTGTGCCGCTTATCGGCTGTATACCCCTTTCGACCCTGAAGCTGCAGAGAACCTTACTATGGTGAATGCTTCGTTTGTCGGCCAGGCTACTGCTGACATCAGGCACAAGATCCAAAAGATGGGTTTGTGAGAATGAATACAGCCCAACTGATGGAAATCGCCCAGAAGGTTTTCGTAAACCGGGGTAAGGAGGTCAAGAAAGAGGAAGAAGCGAAGATGAAAAAGAAAGCAGCCCTGTTAGCTGCCGCATTAGGCGACTGTAGATCCGGGCCAGAGCGGAGGTCTGGGGAAAGACCCAGGAGAGGGAGAGGTCCAGATGGGGGTCACCACCAGCCCCTGGGGCAAAATCAGTGTGCCTATTGCAAGGAGGACAGCCACTGGAAAAATGAGTGCCCGAACCGGGGTAAGAGAACCGAGGGAGAAGGTCGGGGACCGAGTTGAGGGCAAGGAAGGGGCAGAGGTGGCTCCAGAGGCCAAGAAAGGGATGGAAGGTATGAGACAGACTGAGATAACAAAGGGATGATCAGCATGGCCACAGCAGACTATGATGAAGATTAGGACAGACTGGGCACCTTTCGATGCAGTCCCGAGGAGCCCATGGTCAGAATGAAAGTTGGAAGCCAGACTCTGGACTTCATGGTCGACACAGGGGCCGAAGTTTCTACAGTAACCAACCAAATAGCTCCCCTTTCTGGAGATGCCTGAGGAATAACTGGCATTTCTGGGAAGCAGAACCTCCATCCCTATCTGCAGTCCCGCCAGTGCACCCTGGGAGGGCATCTGATAGAACACTCCTTCTTGCTTGTCCCATAATGTCCTGTGAATCTGTTAAGGCAAGATCTGCTATTCAAGCTCCGAGCTGAGTTGTCCTTTGATCAGCCGGACCACCAGATGCTTCTGAGCCTGCCCCTGCCAGACCGGGTGTGCCTCAGACTTCCCAGAGAAGAGTGGCGCCTCCACAACTATGCCTATCCTTTGATGTCTGACGAGATAGATGAGTGGGTAAGAGAGTTCCTCTTGGTCTGGGCTGAAGGTAATCTGCCAGGATGGGCCAAACATCACCCTCTCATGATCGTCACCCTGAAACCTGCTGCCAAGCCAGTGAGGGAAAAGCAGTACCCCATACCTCTGAAGGCACAGATGAAAATTGCTGTTCACTTGGCCTGATTGAGGGAGGCTGGGATTCTCCGAGAGTGCAAGTCTTCCTGGAACACTCCACTGCTACCCGTCAAGAAAGAAGGGACTATCGACTGGTCCTGGATCTTCGCCAAGTCAATCAGCACACTGAGACTCTACACCCAGACATCCCGAATCCTTATACTTTTTTGACTCTGATACCCCCTACAGCTACAACTTTCACTGTTTTAAAGGATGCTTTCTTTTGCATTTCCTTTGCCCGTTTCCCAACCCGTTTGCTTTCCAATGGACGGAGCCTGGGACCAGTAACCCTGTGCAGTTAACTTAGACCCACTTGCCCCAAGGGTTCAAGAACTCGCCAACACTCTTTGGCCAGGCCTTAGCTGAAGACCTCAAGTACTAACACAGCTGAAGGCAGTCTGGCCCTGTTGCAGTATGTACACGATCTTTTTCTATGCGCCCCAAGCCTGCAGAACCGGGACCCACCAGCTCCTACAACTGCTGTTATACAAAGGCTACCGCGTCTCCCAGAAGAAGGCCCAGATCTGTCAAGCTACTGTGCGGTTCCTGGGCTTTGCTATCACCCAGGGCCAGTGAGCGCTTGGCCCGGAGTGCAAACAGACTATTTGTCTTATCCCTGAGCCCACCATCCAGCGGCAAGTTTGGGAGTTCTTAGGCACAGCAGGCTTCTGTCGGCTTTGGATTCCCAATTATGCGGAGGTAGCCCGGCTGCTCTATGAGGCTACTAAGGGAGCAGAGCAAGATCCTTTTCAATGGGACAGCCCCCAACGAAACACTTTCCAGACATTGAAGATGCGTTTGATGGAGGCCCCAGCCCTAGGACTGCCAGACCCCCAGAAACCCTTTTCCCTGTATGTGGATGAGAGAGAGGGAGTGGCGAAGTGTGCTGACCCAGAAGTTAGGACCATGGCAGTGACCAGTATCCTACCTGTCTAAACAACTGGATGAAGTCGAGAAGGGGCTACCCCCTTGCCTCCGGGCTGTTGCGGCTGCCGCTGTCCTCCTCTGAGACGCTGCCAAACTTACATGGGGAGCAGAGATTTGCTTGTGTGTAACCCATGCTGTAAAAACTGTCTTGGAAAGCAGGGGCCATGCATACTTAACTAATGCTCTACTGCTCAAGTACCAGGCAGAGGTCTGTGAAAACCCCTCCATTCTCCTAGACTGTCCTGTCACCTTGAATCCCGCAACTCTCTTGCCAGTCCCTGGGGAAGCACCCGAACACGACTGCCTTGTAGTTCTGGATCAGGTGTTTTTGGCGCGGGAAGACTTGAAAGACTACCCGCTTAGAGACCCGGAGATGACCCTTTTTTGTGATGGGAGCAGCTTCCTGGATGAAAACAGGAACCGCCGAGCAGGTTAGGCTGTCACCCAAGGGATCCAGACTCTGGAGGCTGCCCCGTTACCTCCTGGAACGTCAGCCCAGTTGGCAGAGCTGATTGCCCTCAAGCGAGCCGAGACTCAGTCAAGGTCGAAGAGTCAATATCTACACAGACTCTAAGTATGCTTTCAACACACTGCATGCACATGGGATGCTGTATAGACACCGGGGCTTTATCACGGCAGCTGGAAAAGCCATCAAATATGGGCCCAATATTTGTGCCCTCCTGGAAGCCCCGCTGAAGTGAGTGTGACCCACTGCCGCGGCCACCAAAAGGGAGAGTCTGAGGTAGCACAGGGAAACCGAGCTGCTTTTGCCAGGGCTGCTGTAACAGATGGAGACCCGGCTATGGGGTTGGTGTTGTCTTGCCCGCTGTACTGCACTCCTGTGTCCAAGTGGACTCCTAGATACACCAAGGATGAGGATGATTGGATTGAGAAGCAAGCGGGATGCAGAGATGGGCGTGGTTGGTGGCTTCTTCCAGATAATTGCTCGGTGATACCCTAGAGTCTTAAGAGCAGCTGAGGTGGTGATGGATTTACATCAGAGCACACACTATGGCCAGACTGCCATGCAGAAGTCCATCGAGAGGTGGGCCTGTATGGATCGCTTGGCGGCACATGCTACGACTGTTGCTGCTACCTGTGTAGCATGTGCCCGAAACAACCCCCGGGAGGGTCCCCAGGTGCTCCCTGGAATCCAACCTACTACCTTCTGATAAATGGGTTGGGCAGTTTTTTCCTTCAGGTTAGAAACTCTCCAGCCTATGAATTCTTTGGTATCTTACAGAACTAAAACATCCACAGCTCAACCCTATGCTGGTTCTTTCAGAAGCAAGCCGAGCATCCTCAATGGCTTAACAGGCCAAAAGCCTTCTAGTTGCCTTAAAAGGTGCTTCCAATTAAGCAAGATTTTTTTAAAATTGCTGATTATTTTAATACAAACAGCAGAAGTTAACAACAGGCAAGAATTCCCGATTTGCTTTCACAATAGACTGGGATTTTGTTCTACTGCAGACCAAAGACCTACCCACCTGAAACCGTATTGCTTCGCAGTGCCTCCTCCAAGGAAGTGCACGCACTGTTTAAAAACGAGCATTATGTATATGCCTGTTTTTAGTATGCTTTCATTATTTCGTGCATTTGTGTCCCGCGTTGTGACCAGTCGCCAAAGCAGAGAAGGTATATTCATAGGACACAACATTCAATGCGCCTCAAAGTAAGAAAACCCAACAGACCCACTGAAAGAGGGAGTTCGGTGCGGGAAAAGAAGAAATCCGCCCAAACGGCAAAGTTTTAAGACGCAGGAGCGCGCCCGGGGGCTTCCCCGCATGCCCGTTACGGCGGGGGGAGGGGGGAGGCAAAGTCCAACGGGAAAAGGGAGGGCGATTTAGTAAGCGAATTTATCGGCCAGTCTGTCGAAACCTCCTCCACTGTTTAACCTGTTATGGTGCCTCTGACGCCCTGAGGGGCTTTTTCGCACAGCCACAATAAGAGCTGCCCGTTGCGGGAAGCGGCCTCCCTCCTTTCAGGGCTGAGGCGAGGCAACCCCTCCCGCCAGTCCCCGGGAAGCCCCGTAGCCGTCCTCTTTCTGAAGGGAATTGCCTTGAAGCTCTCGCAGAGACACTCGAAGAACCGTTGGCTAAGAGGGTGGCGGTTCCCACGGCAACCGCGACACCCCCCCCCGCCCAGTCATGGAGAGTCACGTGTCTTTCCCCGACTTCCACCGCCCAATTTACGCCAAAAGTGGGCGGGGGAGGTTAGGAGCCACGCCCCTCGCCCCCTCCTCTTCCGCGCAACGCTTGTCTCTTTCGTGTACAATGTTTGGCGCTCTATTTCTTACTGCTTCTGACCCTGGTAGGAATCAAAGATGGCGGCCCGGCACCTACCGGCAGAGTGAGGCTGCGCGGCAACACCAGTTCTCTAGCTCCGCCCAAACCCGGAAGTACGTTTTTGCTGTGGGCTGAGCAGCTAGTGCGGCCGCTCTCCGGATAGCGGGCTTCCATCCGCTGTAGGCTACCATGGCGGCAGCCGCCGAGCTGCAGGGGAAGTACCAGAAGCTGGCGCAGGAATATTCTAAGGTATTGGTTCACACCACCTTCCTTCTGCATCGACGCGCCGCTCGTAGTGCTAGTTTCCTTCACTCAAGCCATCTTCCGCTTCCACGCCGAAGGACCCTTCGTGGGGCAGTTTCCTCGTATACGGAAGCCCCGCGGGGTCAGGTATCAACAGCCCACTCAGCAGCGCCAGTGCTGACTTAGCTGGTCCTCATTTTGTGCCAGCAGCGAGAGGTCTCGCGTGTGGAGGTGTTTCCTTTCCTAGCCAGTTGTTGCCACCCAGTGGAGCATCATAGATGCCCCTTATTTGTGGGGGTTAATATATTGAATTTCCTTCCTTCACTCATTATGGTTGAAGCTCTGAGCTGTCAAACCGATCTCAGGCATGCTTTCTGCTATATTAGTATTTTTAATATATTTATTATATGCCTGCATCACACTCTCAGCTTAGTTCTTGATGTGATTCCTTGCAAATGGATTAAAACATTACCCTGAAAATCAGATGCTGTCAAGCAGCAGCTTGGAAACCAGTGGTGATAAAAACAAACAAAAAGGACTCTTGCAGGGTATCTTTTAGACAAATACATGTGTACTCTCTGTGAGGTTTTCATGGCACCTGGAATCAGCTTAGTGTCCACTGGAGGCTCCTGGACCAAACCTGGCAGGGGCTGTGGCTCAATGGAAGGGCCTTTGTTTTGCATGCTGAAGGTCCCAGGTTCAATCCTTGACATCTGTTTGCATGCACAAGGTCCCCGGTTCAATCCTTGGCATATCCAATTAAAAGGACTAGGTGTGATGCGAAAGACCTCTGCTTAGACTCTGTTGAGCCACTCCCAGCCTGAGTAGACAATACTGACCCTGATGGTCTGATTCAGTATCAAGCAGCTTCATGTGTGTTCTTGTGAGAGATGATACTTACCCCCCTTTCTTAATTTGATAGTTCCCCATTGGACAATGAGGATTGAGGTGCTGGTATGCCCTCAATTGGGGGATTGGTGCACAACTGTTTCTTCATATTTGTTCTGGCGATGAAGGGGAGGAGCTTAGCCAGTGTTTCTGTGGTCTTCCTTTGTTTCTGTTTGTGCATTTCGGGCCAGATGTACAGGATTCTGCTGTTCAGTCGTGTTTGACAACCTATTTCAGTTCTACTCAAAGGCAAATTGAGGCTTCCTATGAAGCAGAAACGTTCTGTAATAACTTGTCAGTTCTGATGTTCCCAACAGCGTTGATATATAGAGCCTTGCATTAAACTAGCAGCTTCCTCTGCTTTCAATAGTTAAAATCAGTTATTGTCTCAATTGCGGTTCCAGTACTTATTATGAGATACATGCAAACACTGCAAGAGATATGGCTCCACTTTGAATTCTGACACCACTACCATGTCCCTGTCATTTAAATAGCTGTACAATATTAATGTATTACATGCTGTCATATCATTCTTACTATAGATTTCTGTTAAGTGCTTTGAAAAAGAGCAAGAGCACCGCACACATGCATTTTGATATTAATACTTGTGTGAGATAGTATCTGCTGTAAAATGTATCAGTACTGGTACCAGAGCTCATCCTCTGCTTGAGGGAGATGTTATGTCTCTGGAAAGCTTCCTATCTGTTTGATCAAATTCCCCCTCCCTATCCCTGGTACTAGCATCTCATATTAATACTTATTCTACCATATCAGCTCCTACTGTGCTGCTACTGATTCAGGTATCTGATTTCCCTTTTCTTGCTTCCCCTAAGCCATTTATACATGTAAACCAGCATCAGAGTATAAGGGAGGGTGTGTGATTACAATTTTATATCTGCAAGGTTGCAGGTTTGTTCTTAATGTTAACTAATCTGAAGTAACTGTTGCCATATGATTCCAAATGTCTAATCATAAATGAGAATTTCTGCTTCACTAGTCAGCTGTTGAAAGGATGGAAAATCCACCTTTGGTCCCTTGCTAAACTCCTAACGTGTAGATTCAGTTGTGTTAAAGAGTATTTAGGGGTACCTAATCTGCATTGCATGGCCTTGAAAATGTGTTTCTTGTTTTGTATTGATACAGAAGGAGCAGGTGGCATTTTGCTCTTTTCCTCCATGCTCTTTTCCCACCTCCATACACCCAGCATTGCTGGACTTAAATTGGGACAAAGTGCCCCCTGTGCCAGTGCTAGAAAGACCTGACTTGAAGTTTTGTTTTTGTCCTTGAGAGTTATATGACCCCTCTTGTTTCTAGTGGCAGTGTCATGAACCAAGAGTTACCTGTTACTGACAGCAGGGAGCTTTTGATTCTTCTGTCTTGTGTTGGCATCATATCTCACCTTTTAGCGTTGCCATTGAGCATTCTGTTGTTCTTTGTGTGATATTGTGTCTGATCCGTGTTTGAACTGGTCCTATCTTTGATGGTGATGCACATTGTTTTTCCCACCTCTCTCAGAGTTCTGATTTGCTCCTTAATTTCCAGTCAGTGTCTCTGTTATAGAATCATAGCATCTGAGAGACAGAGAAAGATCAATAATGGCAGCAGTCCTAAAGTGCTTAATGAGAAATGGCAATGCTCAAGTTGATCTGGAACTAGACTTTCTGCCCTGAGTGTGTGGAGACTGGCTTTGGCTGGTCTGTGACGGACACTCATCAGTACAGGGGATAACTAACTGCTTGTAGCAACATGTGGCGGTACTTTCATGGTGTTAAATTGTGCTAAGCTATGCAGCCATGTTCTTTCCATTTTAGACAATTTTCTCCCAACTCTTGAATTTCATTTAGATTCTTTGCTATATACTTATAACTGACTATTTATTATATTTTTACTCAACTGCCCTGCTATGCTGACTTTAATTTAATATTTTCTTTAAAAAAGAGGCAGGATTCTGTAGGTGGCTAATTATCCGTTTGGAATCTTTATTTTTTCCCCACAGTTTGGTTAATGATAGATCTTCCTCTTCTTCTCTAGCTTCGAGCTCAGAATCAGGTGCTAAAAAAAGGTGTTGTGGATGAACAAGCAAACTCAGCATCCCTGAAGGTATGAAAATGAAGCAGAGTTTGATATTGACATTGTCTCCTTGGCTAGATAAGGCATTTTGGAACAGGCCAGTCTTGTGTCCACTTGACCACATTTCCTGACTAAGTGCATTCAGTGGTAAAACCCATGATTTTTCACTCCATAGTGTCTAAAATAGTTGTTAATTTACAAGTCGCACACTGAATGCATCTGGTGAAATCGTAAATGAAATAGCCATACCTTTAGATGTACTATATTTATGTCTGTTGCTTGCAGTAAATCACCTCACTGGAGAAAAAGGTGGGGTACAAATTGAGTAAATAAATAAAAGTAATGCAAGTAAAATAAATAGCTAGAGGGGCTGAGGAAAGATTGTGCCTCGTTCCTTTGCAGTACTGCCAGTATGGCCAAGCATGTACAGATTGCATAGGCAGGAATAGCAGTGAATGAGAATGCTTTTATTTTGAATTACTAATGAATGAGTTTGGGAGAATGACAGGAGCCACATTGCTTTACGTTATATATTGGCAGACAGAAGTGAGCTCCCCCCCCCCCCAGTCCTGTTCTGTGCAGGGCTTGTTGCATAATGACTTGAAATCCTTTTCCATTGCAGGTGAATTAAAATCTCATCTGCTGTGACCACTTCCAGTAATGCAGTTCAGAATCTTTTCCCTGCAAACCAAGCTATCTTGAAAGAATCAATAAATACTATTGACTTTAATATTTCAAATACAAAAGGGGTAAATAAACCCAGCAAGGAATTTATTGGCAGGCCAGGATTTTTGTATGGGTAGTTAAAGACCATTCTCCACTTCATCTTCACCCAAGCATGTTCTGCCTGGGTTGTCCACGTAATCTGCAAGAAGTGGAGCAGTGTGAAGGGTGTATATGTTGGGTTAGGACCAATACTCGAAACTGCCTGCTTTGTATAAGCCGGTCAATGCCAGAATCCAGTGTGATGAACCTTCTGATATTAAACTCAGGAACAGCTGAAAATGAAGGACCAGTCACTCAGAAAACTTCAACAGGAAATGGACAGTTTGGCCTTTCGAAATCAGCAGCTGGCCAAGAGGGTAGAGCTGCTTCAGGATGAACTGGCGTTAAGTGAATCAAAAGGCAAGAAAAACAAGGTATGTGGACAAGGTGAAACAATGCCTGTAAGCCCTTACCTAAAGTAACAGTTTACTAATTTCTGCTAGCTGAGATGCACATTCTTTTTTCTGAATTCTAATTGAATAATAATTACACTTTACTCTTAGACCTGGAAAAAAGTCTGCTTTCTGAGTTTCTATATGACCCATTGTTCTAGGCATGCCTCCTGAATAGAAGAAGAAAAGAACAAAGGAGTGACTCGTTCAGAGATGTAACGGGCAGCCTTCTCTGGAGGCAGGTTATTCCTCTGTATTGGGAATGATGGGTTGATGTAATCACAGCTGATGTGGAGATGTGGCAAAATTCCCTGCCTGTACTAGAAATGAATTGCAAGGAGATGAAACCAGAGTACTGAATCATAAAGAGATGCAGCGGGCAGCTTCTGTGGGAATGTAGGTTGGGCTCACAGGAATGTTTAGTGAATTTTCCCCCATGGTGTGTTAGTGTATGGCGTACAGATCTGAACTATACATTGCACAAATGTCTTAGCCACTTCCTGTTCTGTCAGTTAGTGATTGAGAAATATCTCTTTTCCAGTTGTATTTCTAGACTCTGAAATCTCTTTTTGTTGGGTGGCAGGGGACGGTAGCAGATATGAATGTTTTATCTTTCAGCCAGACCTAAAATGTACTGTTTGTTACAGTTGTACCTTGCTCTTTCTCTGATAGCATCTTGTCTATTTTTTGTGCATGGTCTCCCATCCGGGCAGTGCCCAGGGCCAGACTCTTCTCCCCCCTCCCCTCCCCGCTTAAGCAGAAAAATGGCATGACGTGTCTTCTGTCCGTTCATTGGACGATTTGAAAAAGAGATGCATTGCTTGTCAGGTTCGGGGAAACTGGTCTGCACCACATTTGCTGCTGCTCAGACCGTTGTTCTTGCTTTCCGATTGCGCAGAGCCATTGGGTAGCAAGAGAAAGAGGAAGCACATTCTCTCTGATACTTGAATTGGAGAACCACACCAGATTTGTACTCTAACCTAGTAGCATTAATTAGAAATTATATCCAATTATGAGAAATGGAAGCAGATCAAGTATTTGGTTCTAACACTGATCCCCGGATTCTGGGGAACTGAAAACCCTCTAAGTGTGTTTGCGAGCTGTAACCTGCCTTGAGCCTCTGGAGAGGTGGTATAGGCGGGGCAGATGGTTTTGTGCATCAGGTGGGGGGGGATTTGCCGATCCTTGACACCTCCCACAAACTTTGTGGACAACTGGTGGCCAGTAAATGACTTTTTTTCAGTAGCTGGCTCTAGGAACAGTTTTGGATGGGTGTGGCTCTCAGAGAGTTACTTCACTCCATCCTCCACACCCACCATCCCATGCCTCTTCCTTGCTCCAGGCACCCCAGGTTCCTCAGCACCACTGCCTTTAGAGCCCTGCCCAACATCTGGACCTACCCCCTCGGTCAGGGCCCCTCCCCTCCCTGACTTTCCCAGGCCTTTCACAGCCCTAAGGGAATGCTATCTCCTCCAATAGCGGCTGGTCACTCCTGACCTACTAGCTTCTGCTGTGGTGCTAGTTCTGCAGGCCTGGCATGTGGGCAGATGTCAGGCCCCTTCCTGAATGGTGTGTCTAATCTTTCCCATCCTTCTGGGCTGCCAGATGGCCGGGAGGGTGCAGGCAGTGGCCCTCCCTGAGCACAGGTGGCATATAAATTTTCTAAGTAAATAAATAGCAAGACTGCTTTTGCTTTCTTCTAGAAAAGCGGTGAAGCTTTATCTCAGCTGAGCCAAGAACAAAAGAATGTCTTTGATGAAGACCTTCAAAAGAAGATTGAAGAGAATGAGCGGCTGCATATTCAGGTGCGGGCTTAGCAGTGCTTGAAACTGAACAAGGCATGATATACCTGGCCAGGTGCTAGTATTCCATGGCTCAAACCTGGAAGACTTTGAAACAACTTTCTGTGGGGACCTGGTCTAAAATAGTCCAGCTGGTACAGTTGACTAGCACTCCCACCTTTGGCATGAGCAAATTATTTCTGGTGCCGTGGCCCTGGGTAGTCTGCAGGCAGCAGTGCTGTCTAGCAATGTGTAACTGCTGGGAAACACTGAACAGTTGAATGACCCGCCTGTCTTTTTGTCAGAGCACCTTTGAAATTTTGTTGTTGTTCTGGCTTTTTAGATAACTAGCTTTTGGATCTGACAAATGCCAAGGTGCAACTAAATTAATGGGAAACACCCAGGCAGCTCAGAACTAGGGGCAATGAAATTTTTTCTTCTGATATCTTGAAATATCCTGGGATAGTCTTAAGAAGATATTTTTCTTTAAGTACATAATAACTACACTGAACTGGCAGAAAAGGAAAATGGGAAGTGATTTTGCCCCTTTCCCCACCATAGCCTCCAGACCTGCGTGGCTATAACTCCACATGAGTCCCATTACCCTGGGAATAAACTTTTATGGAACTGGAAGAGACTGCGGGGGTGGAGGGGGATATGTGGGAAGGATCCATGTTCCTTGTGTCTGTGGAATGTGGGATCCAGCCCCTCTGTCTTCCTGGCCAGACATACTACAGTCATCCTGTCCTTCCATTCCCTCAGTCTAGCAAAAACATCTCCAAAGTTGGTATTCAGGAACTGCTGTGTATATTGTGCCCTCTGTTTCAAGAATTCACAGAGAGAATAATCATACTCCTAAAAAAAATGAAGGAAAGGGAAAGCAAGATCCCACCCCACCTAGCTAAGGCTACAGACCAACATAAATGTAGGGGTGGGTGTCTGTCTGGTAGTGTACTCTATTCCACAAGCATGGTCATTCTCTGTTTTGAGGCGATGTTGACTGTCTCATGTTTTTATATTCATGAGTAAAAAATGCGACGTGTTAACCAAGCTGACCAACTGTGATGTGAAAAAACTCCACTTGCACCCTGCTGTATGAGAAATTGCAGCCTGGCCATTGAGGGCTGAGGCGCTCCTCTCCCTCGGCTTGGGAGCTTTTCAGTACTTGTTCTTCTCATTTTAGTTCTTTGAGGCAGATGAAAAGCACAAGCATTTGGAATCAGAGCTGCGGAGCAGACTGGAGGTCTTGGAGATGGAGGCTGCGCAGCACCAGGCGGTGGTGGACGGGCTAACGCAGAAGTACATGGATACGATAGAAAAACTGCAGAATGACAAGGCCAAATTAGAAGTAAGTTTTAGAGCTGGGCTTTCCCTGGAGGTAGAGACAGTGTAGGGAGCTGATTTGCTGACCTCTCCCACTGGCCACTCCTACCTAAAATGCTCTGAGCTGGAGCTGGCAGTGCCTGAATGAAAAGTGAGAAGGACTTTGCACACTTTTTCTTGTGCAAGTGATAGCACAAAGGTTGCAGCAAGGCATAGCACTTCAGTATAATTTTTAACAAAATAATTGTGTGCTCCACTGTGGAGTTATGGCCCCTGAGCCAGTTTTTCAATGAGCATTCCCTGCAGGTTGGTTGAGTGGTTTAATTATGGATTCCTTAGATACTTATGTCTGCCTGTGTGACTATTTAGTGTTTTATTATTTTAATTAGTACAACTATCTGGCCTATTGGCATTTTGAGTTTTGTGTATTGCTTTAGGTGACATTTTTTTGCCAGACAGCAGACTATCGGATCTCAAAAATTGTTATGGTTTTTATGTTGTGCAAATAGCTATTGAGTATGCTGTTCTTCCTTCTCCCCCTTCCCTTCTTTTTTTTAAAAAGATTAAATCTCAGACTCTAGAGAGGGAAGCCAAGGACTGCAGGGTTCGAACAGAAGAATGGTACGCTTTGTTCATTTTATTAAAAGAAATCAGTTTCGTTTGATTGAAGTCTACCTAGAGAAAATGTGGAATTATGATCCTTAAAACTTTTTTTCTCAGTTTTGAACAGTCTCTTCATGATCCTGCAGCCATGAAGGGCCACATTATACTGAGTCAGACCATCTAGGTGATTTTTCTACTCCATAGGTGCACAAGCCATGCAGAAATGTAAAAATAGTTCTATGCCTGGGCTCCTGCAAGCCTTAAGGACTTAGTGTAATGCTGTACACCAATGTGTACGTGCTAAAAAAATTTTTCCTGCATATTTACTGCCTGTTTGTGCCACAGGGGCTGTGATCCGGGCTCATCCCACCCTGATGTGTGTGCAAATCTGGAGGAAATGTTTTAGTGCAGTTACGGTTAGCACAATCATCATGTGGGTTTTCAGGAAAAAGCAGAATGAGAAAATATTTCTGCACATTTTTGGAGTGTTATCACATGCCTTCAGTAGAGCATGGATTTATGTTTATTTACATTTAATACATTTTCTAAAAGAACTTCATGTTCATTTTATGTCCCAATAGTGACAAATAACTGAAATATTAGATTGGGGGGGGGGGGGGACTAAATCACACGTGGTTTTAAATATTATGGTAGAACAATCTCAAAACTTTATGTGGAAATTATTTTTATTGGAATAATACTTGTTCAGATGTAAAGACAGTAGAACACATACTTCCCTTATATTGTATAAATTTAAAAAGAATATGGAAGACACCAGAAACTGCTGATAACACTATTTTAGCGTACCCAAAGAATTATGCATGGTATGCCATGAATGAGGTTGTCTGCTCTTCTACTCCAGCAAAATTTAACTTGATTTTTGTGTGGATTATTACCTGTTTTTGTGGGAAAACATTACATGTAAACACAATTCCTAGGGATAATCACTGAAAAAACATTCATTACCACTTTGAAACTGCCAGGTTTGCCTGTTACTGTTGGCAGTGGCATCTATTGATGGTTGCTAATTTTATGAAACAGTGACTTTTAAGAAATCATTCAGCCCAGTTCCCATCATGGTGCATGTTAAGAGGCAGCTCGTTCTGGTTTTCTTGCCAAGCAGCTGCTGGTAGCTTAAAAGCAAGTTGGCTCAAGTATGCAGGTAGATGATTTGTTATACTTGCAGAAATGAAATGAGATTCAGCTGCAGTACAGTTGTCTGAAGTCTTCATGAGTGGGAAAAATGCACGTTGCATATGATATATTTCAGAAATAATTTTGAAGCTGTGTCCTGACAGTTGACATAGCATTAATACAAGTGGCTTAAAACTGGCAGTTTGTTGTACGTATATATGCCCTTCACTATTTAGCTTTGAAACAGGCTGCCCTGATTTCGTGGAGTGTTCAAGAACATCCCCACTTTTTACAGTGAGGGTCAGTCAGAACTTGGATGGTCACTACAGCAACTGTGTAGTCATCAGAGCAGCAGCTCTAGAATACAGTGTGAACAAAGTGTTTTTACTCCAGACAGTGTCTTTTTCTTCTTGACCTATCTAGTATTATAAAACTGCACAGTTGTGCTTGTTTAATGTGGAATGTGTGTCACTGGTGTTGTAGTTTTTCATTTCTCCTTACCAACAACCCCACCACCACCACCACCACCAACCAGAAGTTTTGTTACCTTTTCTTATACAGCCAGCAACAGCTAAAGAATCTTCATTCTGATTTGGGTAGCAGGTTGGATGAGTCTTTACGCATTATCCGTGAAAAAGTACCTTTCAATGACACAAGTAGGTATTGCCTTGATGGTTTTGCTACTATTAAAGAGAGGAAAAAGGGAAGCCCATGAGAGGTGGTACAATGTAGTGACTGAAAAGGAGTTTCTAAACAGTTACACCATTCTAAGCCTGTGGACGGCAGATGACCTAGGTATAACCCTGCTTAGGATGGCACTGTAAGAGTATCGTCTGTGAAGTAGTCTCTAAGTCAAATCTTGCTTCTGAAAGCCATAGAGTCACTAGGCAGACCAAGGCCGACTTCTTGAGGCCACACTAGATGAAATTCCAGGAGGTCTGTTAAATGGATATCCCTAGTATTTTTAATGGCAGTGGCTGTTGAACAAAGCATGAAAGGAGCAAAGAAAAAGGACAGCTTATCCCTCCCCTGCCTTCCCATGTCCTCACTAGCCACATGATAAATAATTTCGCTGTATCTAGAACCTGAAGTGGAACTACATATTTTAAGGATAAACCCCCCCCCCCCAGCAGCACCACAACTACACCATAATGATAACAAGATATAAAACTCCTCAAGTTAGGACATCATTTCAGTGTTTTCCAATATAGATTTTTAAGAAAAATACATAGTGATGGACAGGGGTCATTTCGAGCAGGAGCTCGGGGGAGCACAGCTGCAGGAGCTGTCGTTTGTCCACCGCCCCCCCCGGTGGGGGAATGCCTGCTTGTGTCAGGGCTGCAGCAAAATGACCCCGTCCCTGGAAAGGTCCTTATTCCTCCAACCAGCCTTCTGAAGGCTTCAGCCACCACTGAAGCTATTCTCCCAGAATAGTGGTATTTCGGAGGCTTGGATTAGTAGCTGTCCCCTCTCTGCCAGTCTTTCTTTCTTTCTTTCTTTCTTTCTTTCTTTCTTTCTTTCTTTCTTTCTTTCTTTCTTTCTTTCTTTCTCTCTCTCTCTCTCTCTCTCTCTCTCTCTCTCTCTCTCTCTCTCTCTCTTTCTCTCTCTCTCTCTCTCTCTCTGGCTGTGGTCACACCGTCCTTTAGCTCAGGATTCACTGCTGTTCCCTCGTGGATTTAAATTTGATGATCAGACTGGCTGATCCCCCTCCCACACCAAAGTGGGCTCACTCCCACTCACTCATGGGTGTGAGGGTGGCCCTCACCTTGCCTCTCCCAGCTGCCACTGGGTTGGGATGTGTGATCATCCCAACCCAAAAGAAAAAATCCCGGATTTAAAGTCCAGTGGGAGAAAATCACGATTAGGGTGCCGTGTGACCACAGCCTCTCTCTTGTCTTTCTTTCTTGCCTTCTGACATACTTCCGGTGTCAGGTGGTGTAGCATATGCAAATAAGTTATGCTAATGAGCTCCTGCACCTCTTTTTCTACAAAATGACCCCTGGTGATGGAGGTTAAGCCGTTACTGTGTATTGGATAGGCTTGAAAGGTTGCATTCTGCTAAGAGTGGAAGGTTCCAGTGATACAGGGAGCCTTCTGCTAGCTCAAGGAACCTTGTGTGGACAAGTTCTACCTGTCTGCATCACAGGAAGAGTCACCACTGGTGCTGTGAATTCTTTGGATCCAGCCCCATGGTCTTTCATTTCCTGGTACCCATCAGAGTGTTTAGGCATATGGTGGCTTAGAAATTAAACCTTTATCCATAGTTAGAAGTCATACAGCATCCCCTGCAAGTCGGCCAGCATCGTAAAACTGTGCTTGTCATATGGGTTAATGCGTGCCAAGCATTTCTAAGAGTCTCATTTCTATTGCTTATTCATTCATGTGTCTTTATGTCAAAGAACTAGTATAGCGAGTTAGCCAAAAGGCGGGGCTTTGAACCAGGATGCATCCTTCTGCACTATAGGGGGTGCAGATTGTAAGAATTCTTAGATGATTGTAAGAATTACCAAGTGCGTATGCAAAGGACATTAAACAGTAAAAAATGCTCTATAAATTCAAAGTGGTAGGGTTTAAAGTGACATTCCATATTGGCATACCCATCTACCACTTTCTTGTTTATATGTTTGAATTTGTAGCCTGTGCTATCCCTAGGGCTCAGGGTGGGTAATAGATGTTCTTTTTTTGTTCCGCTGAGAGCCAGCATGGTGTAGTAGTTTAGAGGGCCAGGCCAGGATCTAGACCCAGGTTTGAATTCCCACTTTGCCATGGAAGCTTGGTGGGTGACCTTGGGGCAGTCGCGCACTCTCTCAGCCTCACGTGCCTCATAGGCACTGGGGTATAAATGAAGTAAGGGGTATGAATGAAGTAAATAAATTTCAAACACAGTTTGTTCTTGAATGTCTTATAATTTAGTAAAATAAAGAGGAGAGATCTAGAGGAGAGAATATTTATTGCAATATTAAAGATGTCCCCCCCCTCACAACTAGTTCAGTATAGTAGTTAAGAGCGGCAAACTCTAACCTGGGAGAACCAGGTTTGATTCCCACTCCTCCACATGCAGTCAGCTGGGTGACCTTGGGTCAGTCACAAGTTCTCTCTGAGCTGTTCTTTCAAAAGGAGTTCTCTCAGAGCTCTCTCAGCCCCACCTACCTCCCGGGGTATTTGCTGTGTGGAGAGGAAGGGAAGAAGATTGTAAGCCGCTCTGAGACTCCGAGTGAAGGGTGGGGTATAAATCCAACTCTTTTTCTTCTTCTTTTATAGGATCTAGCCAGTACAGTGCCCTGAATGTGCCATTACACAACAGACGACGCCAGGTAAGAAACCTACACTGTTTAAGGCGGTGGACTAATACAGATGTAATGCTGGCTCCCTCTTAACTGTGGTCTAAAAAGTCCTCTGGTTTTAGGCTCTGGTTAAAGTTGGTTAACCAGAATTAATCACTATGCCAGCCTCTTTGTTAAGGCTGAAGTGTGGAATTTGCTTCCGAGAAAGGAGGGTCCCTGCTGCTGGCCCCTGCATTTTGTACCATGCTTAAGAGGTCCCCAGCAATGCACCATCCCCATGTGGTAGTATAGTAGCATTCCAAATCAGGTGGCAAGTGAACTAAAAGCCAGGATCACAGATTGGCCTCATTTGATAGGCAGTCTTAAGACCTCCAAGATGAGGGGGTCACTTCACACATCAGATTCCTTCCTACCTCCTGCGATGGCCACTCGCCCTTTTTAAAAAAGGGCTAGATCAGGGGTGGGCAATTGTTTCGGCTCAGGGGCCACTTTGTGGGAGCGGAGGTTAGCAGAGGGCCACACCTTTTAAAATGATTGCATTCATTAGTTAACTTTGCATTTCAGGAAAGGTATAAATTGTATCATAAAAATCAATAAATATAAAAATAAAATAGTGGTAGTTTTGTTCAATTTATTTATTGTGCTAATTTCATATCATCTATAGCTGCAAGCACATTTAATTTTAGAATCAGTTTAATGTAGGGTACAAATGTACCCTATCACACTTTTCTACAATTTTTTTGAAATCAGGAGATTGCTTGTTGAGAAACCACGTGGCCGACTGTCTTGGCGGGCCGCAAAGAACTCTGTGGCGGGCCGCATGTGGCCCCCGGGCCGCAATTTGCCCACCCCTGGGTTAGATTAAAGGGAAATGGATAGGTCTGTTACTGGTACCTACCCATAACGTCCAAAAGAGCACTCTCCAATTTCAGAGTTGGAGTAACTGGACAAGCCAGAATTCTGCGCCTTGATGTGGTGCTGATGAAGAGTCTCGCTCTTGGGCTCAATGCCATAGATGTAGGATAAGGTAGCAAAGGCCTCACAAGGAAATGAATTGTATGGGCAAAGTCATCTTTCAGTTCTCTAGGCACGCACCTCAGGTATTTTTTTTCATATTTTGAGTATTTTTGCAATATTAAAGCATTTGCTTAAAACGTGACAGTCTGATTCTCTGTGCGTTCTTTTACACGACTTAGGTGATAGGTATAGTGCCTGGTAGAACATCTGCTGTAAAGTGTATTGCTTTGTATGCAGCATAAAATGTCTTTCTTCCTCTACAAAATGCCTTGGGGTTCTGCCACTGAAATGATATCTGGGGCACCACAAATTCCTTCTGCCACACTCAGGTTGCGGTGAGGGAATGCTGCTCTCCCAGCAGTAGAACCTTTATAGCAGGGAGGGTGTCTGCTGTAGTCTCCTTTTCTGTTGACTTAGTTAGGTGCAGTGTTGTCAAAGTCCTCCAGTAACAGTTTGCATTTCATCCATCATAAGAATCCACCCCATCTCGGCTCTCTGTCCCTTGCAGTTGAAGCTGCGTGACCTTGTCAGCCAGGCCTTGGCCTTTGTTCAAGATCTGGTAACGGCTCTTCTGAATTTCCACACCTACACAGAGCAACGAGTCCAGATTTTTCCAGTTGACTCTGCCACAGACACTATATCGCCATTAAACCAGAAGGTAAGCTGACTTGGGCTGAACTTCTAAGTGACCAGCTCACATGGCAATGAACAAGCAATTAATTAAGCTACATGCCAGCATGTCACAACTCTTTACAGAGGAGGGAATACTACGTAGCAGTCGTGCATATTAGATGCAAGCAAGCCTTTCCTGCGCTTCCTGCAAGGAAATAGTACTTAGCATTTATAGAGTGCTTCGAAATGTTCAAAGTGCTTCTCATATATTAGTGAAATCCTTACACCCAGCCCTCTTCAGTACTACCAGTATTATCTTCGTATTGAAGATGGGTTAGGCTGGGGGAATGGCTTGCCAGGAGCTAACATAAAAAGAGCCCTGCTGGTTCAGACCTATAGTCCATGTAGTTCAGCACCCTGTCTAACAAAGTGGCCTACCTGTTCCTCTGGAGAGCCAACAACAGGGCAGAGAGACCAAGGACTTCCCCTGATGTTGCCTCCTGGCACTAGTATTCAAAGGTTTACTGCTTCTGAATGTGTAGATTCCCTTTAGTCACCATGATTTGTGTCCACTGACAGACCTTCATGAATCAGTCTGCCTCTCATTTAAAGCTATGTGGGGAGTCCATGGCAGGAGAGAGATTTGAAGCAAGGACTTCCTGGTTCACACCTGGGACCTCCTTGATAGAGGAGGGCGAACAATCTACAGATGTTGGAGAGGGGCTCTTGGACTTTGGAAGTGCTAGCCCTGAGTTGCTTGACTGTCCCTTTTGTTGAGCATGTGGGCTGAAAGAAGCCCTTTTGATGACCCCCTCCAACCCCTGTACTTAAAAGGATATTGAAATATTTGTTTGCAATACTTTTTCCCAGCCATATTGCTCCCAGTATGGCTTATACAATGAAACTTCTTAAAAGGCTTTTTTCCCATGTGGGTTGTAGAATTCCCCCCCCCCCCCCCCATTTATAGCTTACCTTTCTCCCCAGTGGGTACCCAAAGCAAGCATACCTCATTCTCCACTGCTCTGTTTTATCCTCACAACAACCCTGTGAGGTAGGTTAGGCTAAGTGTGTGACTGGCCCCAGGGTCACCTAGCAAGCCCAAGCTCCAGCAAGCATTCGTGGCAGAGTGGGGATTTGAACCTGGGTCTCCCAGATCCTAGTCCAGCACTCAAACTATTACACCACACCATCCTAGCACATCTTCTGTCTCCTTTGTGGAAGCTGTTCTAAAGAATAACCCCAACTGTCCTCAGTTATTGGCTACACAAAAGTTTTGTCTCACTCTTCCTTCCCCTGACTCCTCCCTCACCAAATCCTGCAAACGACTACATTAAACAGCAGTGCAGAAACTGTGCCATTATTTCTTGCAAATAATGGACTGGGGGACTATTCAGAATGCGAAACCTTTGGCCTTGATGTGGCTACTCTGTTTGGCAAGCAGTACTGGTTAATCACTAACTGGTCTTTCTGCATTCAGTTCTCACAGTATCTCCATGAAAATGCATCCTACGTTCGCCCTCTGGAGGAAGGAATGCTGCTCTTATTTGAGAGTATCACCGAGGACACTGTCACAGTGCTGGTAAAAGTGTTACCTTCTTGCCAAGCTCCCCCTCCAAGACAGGCTGGTACTAAATATCTGAAATACAACTTATGCTATTTTTTCTCTTTTCAAAAAAGGAAACAACTGTGAAATTGAAATCCTTTTCTGACTACCTAACATCTTATGTCCACTTTCTCAGGAAGATTCTTCCATACCAGTTGAAAAGGTATTCTCTTTTTTCTTTTTACTTGCTAATGGGAACTTTAATTCACTGTGCAGCTTATCACTTAACATTGGATTCTTTGGGCTGTTGGTAACGTGCCTCTGACTCTTGAGTATTTTTCATAAGTATTGCTGGCAGAGTAAGTGTCTAGAGCTAGGGATTCTCAGTTCCATCATAGCAGCTTTGTCAACCCTAATGTTCCCCTGAACATGAACCAGAAACTCTCTTCAAATAAGCTGGCTCTTAGAAAAAGATATACATACAATTTCAATAATGTGTAATCTTCCACTTCTGTTATTAAGTTATATAATTTTAATCATTTTCTTACCACAGTGCCTAAGTTTACATATATTTTCCAAAAATGCAACAAATGTGTGAGAACCTGTTCTTAACTTCCTTTCAAATTTTCTGTCACAGTAACAGCCAGAATCAAAATAACTTGAGCTACTTTGATTAAATTTTCCCCTCACCAAATGAAGTTAGCCACCTCTGATTAATCAGCTAAAGCTTTAGTTGGTTGGTCTATCAGTTGAGCTGACTAAATATTGCATCCTTAATTGAAAACCTTCCCATTAGCAGTTCTGTGAATAGGCAAGAGAATTTACGTCCTTTTGTGCCCCACCCCTAATCAGTGTTCTTTCCAAGGCTGGAAAAACCGATAAATTTCTACTCTACTGCTTTCGTATCTGTGTCCTACTTAACAGTCCAGAGTCTTTGTTTTTCTGTTATTTCCAGTATGGAGAGCTTGCAGTCTAATACTACATGGTGTGGGTTCAAAGAATGCAATTAAAGCATTTGAATGCAGGTTAGGGGTTTAAGACAGGATGCTAAAGACATTATTTCTTTCTGTAAATTCATTATGTCAAATGGAAAGAACCATCACTGGAAAGGACTTCTGGGCTGTTCCCACTTTCACAGCCGCAAAATGCGTCAAAAGGCCTCAGTCAGCCAGAAAAAATATGTATTTGACTGCAAACAGAAGAGTTTCTCCAGGGCTCCATTCAGATGTCATGACAAAACACAGTTTGTTTAATCCCTGGTTCATCAAGGTGTGTAAATGCAGGGTGCTCAACGAACTGTGGCTTACTGCTGGGTGCTAAGATAGGTTTCTGAACCACAGTTCATATTGGGCTTGCTGCATGTGCTTGGCGCTAACTCTCATTTCTCATTATGTCCATCCCCCATCCTCCTGGATACGGAGTCATCTGCATCAAGAAACAAAACATAGCTGCTCCAGCAGCATTCAGCAGTGTGCTGATCCCTTTATAATGATGATTAATCAAGCAATAGTGATTGAGCTGCACATGTAGTGAGATTTTGATAATACCCCAGCAATGCAACAGTTTGGGATAGACCCTAGGGATTATGCTTTGAGGTAGGAAAGGAGACATGCAGCAGACACACTGGGGGTTATTATGAAGTCAGTATGGTGCAGTGGTTACAGTGTTGGACTAAGACCAGGGAGACCCAGGTTCAAGCCCATACCTGTGTTGAAGCTTCCTAGGTTACCTTGGGCTGTACAGTCTTTATCAACTTAATGTACCTCACAGTGTTTTGGGGTAGCTAAAGTAGAGGGGGGAGAACCATATACTGTGTCCTGGGCTCTTTGGCAAAAGGCTGGGATAAGAAAGTGCTATATAAATAAACTTTGTTGTATACTGAGTGCTAACCAGAGATTGTGCACTAAACTGAGGTTTCAGTTTATCATGACATCCAAACAGAGCCAGGAAGATAACAGCACCTGCACCATGTTTATGTGCATCTGCCCATCAGCCCTGAAGCATTTCTCCTTGAGCTTCACTTGCATAGCGTTTTCAGATGTGCGGGTTTCGGGAAAGTGCCCTAAAATGTGTTTCTCATCTTTTCTGGAAAAAAACATGTCATTTAAGCAAACGAAACCACTATACTCACTCTTAAAAACATACATTCATATGTTCCTAGTTTGGAAGAAGAGTGTGAATCTTCTCTTTGCACAGCTGCGTTAAGAACCAGGAACATGGAGCTCCAAAATGACATGAAGAGGTTGATGGCTGTCTTTGAGAAGTTGAATACGTATATTAGTCTTCTTGCCTTACCAAGTAAGCGTCTGTTGGCAGCTGTGGTGGGAACATTTGAGGATGCTAAAACTTCCACATTTCATGTTATCTTATTCAAGTACAAATTGAAGGTTTTTGTAGGGCAGAAGGCAGATGTTAAACTGTGTATATGTCATTGTCTGTATTTAGTGAACAAGAGGCGCTAGATGACTAGTGATGTGAAGGTCATGGAGAGACGGAGAGGAAGACATCTGTTGTTCAGGCTCTTCCAGAAATGAAGTTGGAATTTGAAGGGAATTGAAAAAGGAGCACCATAAAATATTCTGTGTTCGTTTCAAGAAATTTTCAAAGCAAAGTTTAAAGTGAGGCTGGTCTAAAACGTCTGCAGTAACTTCTGAGGTTCCTGAAATGGACATTTTTAAAAAACAGAAATTAGAAAAAATAAACTGTCTACTTCCCAAAATTACAGTGATTTGCCTTCTAAAGCGGTTTCATTTCTGCTTTAAACCTAGAAGCCCTAACTTCTCAGTTTGCAAGCTAAGAAAGCGCAGAGTATTATGAGAATTGTGTTTGTGGTGACCTACTCTTAAGCTCTGTGTTGGAGCGTTGGAACCTTTTAAAATGTAAAACATTTTGCTTTTTCAACAAGAACTGCCAGTTAGCACAGCCCAAACAATTCAGGTTGGGGCAGACCAATTGCAGATGTATTTGTTCCTTGTCACATAAAATATTAGCCTGGTTGCCAAAGAGTCATAAATAAACTCTGTAGAGTTTAAATATTTTTATGAAGCAGACTCTAGAAAAGAGTAAATCCAGTGAGTGAAACTGGCATAAAACATATAGATAAACATGCCTGCGTATTTTAAAGCATGTTATGATTGTGGGGGAGGAGCTTCTGAATAGGTATTGATCCCAACCCTGTCTTAAAGCTTAAATACCATTTTTGGTTTTAACATACCATGGCTTGCCTGTTAGTTGGCTTTCTTTCTATTTTTAAAATATTGATTCCTCTCATCCTGATAAGGGGCGGGGTGGGAATTAACAGATCACACGTACCGTGGAGTAGTTAACAATTGATTTAAAATCCCAGTGCAAATCTCTTCATGCTTGAAAAACTGACATGCTATGGGGCATGTGTCCAAATATCTGCACCTTGCTGCTAACTGGTGACAGTGTGGGTACAGTTTGAGGCTGTTGAAGAGGCTCCGTTTAACAAGTATCTGCAGGAAACATGTCTTGGTTAACAGTTCATCTACCCCCTGCTGTGTGCTGCTCCTTACACAAATGTCTAAATGGTTTGAAAGTCTTCTGTCTGTGACATTATGAAAGAGGTACTGCAGCACACATTTTGGAAGACAATTTTGAACTGTTTCCAGGCTTTTTAGGATCAAGACTTGGACATTGTAAGGCTTTTGCAGACCATTTTTTCCTGGAAAGATCTTTAATGTAGGAGGAGCTCCATTTCTTTCCTTAGATTGTACTGCATTTTATCCAGTTTAAACCCTTGCTTTTTCCACGTGCCCCACCCAGGATTTTTACTACTAAACATTGGATCCCTAAATATTTACTTCATTTATAGTCCTCCTCTTGCACTAAAACTTGAGGTAGAATACATCCTAAAAAACAATGCTGTAAGAACAGTATAATACATAAACCAACAGAGAATGTTCTAAAAATATAGTGTAATGTAGATAATGAAGAAAGATTGCAAGTTTGGAGAAAAATGAATGCAAACCATTAAATAAAATAAACTGAGAAATACAGGTAGATTAAGAGAAGAAGAAGAAGAAGAGATTGGATTTATACCCTGCCCATCACTACCCAAAGGAGTCTCAGAGCGGCTTACAAACTCCTTTCCCTTCCCCTCCACACAACAGACACCCTGTGAGGTAGGTGAGGCTGAGAGAGTGCTGACAGAAACTGCTCTTTTTCAAGAACAGCTGTGCCAGAACTATGGCTTGCCCAAGGTCATCCAGCAGGTGCAAGTGGAGGAATGGGGAATCAAACCTGGTTCTCCCAGATTAGAGTCTGCACACTTAACCACTACACCAAACTGGCAAAAAGGACAATAAAAAGCATATACATCAAGGAGACCACCTGAAGTTCTGTACTGTACAGACGTTATCAATTTCTTCAGGAGTAGAAAAGAGTAAGAGTTCAGTAGCGCCTTAAAGACTCACAAAATTTTCGGCAGGGTATGAGCTTTTGTGAGTCACTGCTCACTTCTCTCATATGGTACTCATGGGGAAAACCTTTTAATTTGGTTGCCTGCTGCTGTTTGGCTTTGGAAGATAAATAATTGTTGAATTAAGATTTTGCTCCTCTTTGTGTAACTTGTAGGCACAAAGCCAGACAGGCTGCTTCGAACAAACTTCAGCTCAGTGTTCACGCATGTTGCGTCAGCTCTTCACGGTTTTCATGATATCATGAAAGGTGAGACCGACTTAAGCATGAGTAGCTTTCCCAATAGAATGATTGAACAGTTCTGTAGTAAATGAACAGCTTACCAGGCGCTATGACAGTTTGTGTACATCTACCCAGGTGGTTGCTGAGCAGGGGTGGAGTATGAGGCTTAAATGGCCCAGGAACAAGGCATGTAGCAGCCAGCACTTCAGGGGGCCACTCAGCTCAGACCCAGTCAGTGGCACTGGTGATGGACATCCACCTTCAGGGTTGGTGGGGCTGCTGGTGCTCAGCTGTGTTTCTGGCTCTGTGTGTCCTGGCTGTTAGTGACCTTCCAGGGCAGTGGCCCATCCCAGTAGATTAAAGGGCCAGTTCTCCTCAGTTGTTTGATTGACTTAACCAGCAGCTGGCTTTCCTCATCCCAAATGAAAATGGCTGGGGTTGGTGTAGGTGCCGGAGGACAGTAGCTGCATTCAGAAATGATAACAAACTGTGATTTGTGGTTGCAAGAACAAGGCTTGGAATTGTTCATGCTCACATGCCTCCTCTCTTTGCATGGGGCTTGGAAATCGAAGACCTTGCTTGTACATAAGAGACAGATCATAGTGATTGGTTCAGATGTAGCAACAAACTGTGGCTTGTTGTGAACCTGGAAATGTTCAGTTTCCAAGTTCCATACAAGCAACAGGTCATATGCTGTCAATAGATTGGTGTTAGCTTTGAGTTGCACTGCCTTGAAAAGACAAACGTTTAATTCTTCAAAAGGCACAAAAATGTACAATGACAGAAGCTTGTGCTTAAGGAGCTACTTTGTATAAAGTCAGTCTAATTATCATTCTGAATGGCAGAGGCTCTGCGTCTTAGACAGAGATCTTTTCCAGCTCTGTCCAGTGAATCCTGTAATCAAGAGATGCCCAGGACTGAGCCTGTAGCCTTGAGCACGTACAGTTGTTAACAGCAGTAGATAATGACTGTTTGTATTATGGCTGGTTCTGACTGTTGTAAGCAAAATGGCAAATATTTCTCGACCTTCCAAATGTATAACATCCACGTTAGTTCTAGTTGTTGGCACTGGCTAGCCTAAACTGAGGGTCCTGGCATTGATAGTTAGAGATGCTGATGGCTCAGCAGACCAGCATATTTCCTATTACAGAAGTTCTCAGGAGACAGGAAGGAGGGAATCTGAGTTGCGTGTGTGTTTGGACATGCCTAATACATGCGGCAGCAATGGAAAAGCTGCTGTGTCCATGTCAGAAATGGGAGGAGCAAGGACATTTTTATATTTGTATCTCTCCCTTCTGTCTTTCCCTTCCCTTTTTAAAAAAAACATCCTTATAACAACCTTGTCAAGATGAGTTGGCTGAAAGATGCTGTTTGACCCATGGTCCCCAGTGAGCTTCATGACTGAGCAGGGTCTTGAACCTTGGGTCTCTTGGGTCCAAATTTAACAATATCTTCTATCCCACGCTGGCCCCACAAAATGCGGGCAAGAGCAACTCCTCTTCTTGATATGATCGAGAGACATTTAATTGTCTTGGGTTGTCCTTCTGGAAAGAAAAAATAAAATTTAGTAATAGGAGGAAAGAGAATCTTCAAACGGACTTTGAACAAGAGGTTCGGAGGGTATGGCAAGGTTGTGTGTATGGCTGATGCAACTTTTAATCCCTTCTGGTTATAGATATTTCCAAGCATTATAGTCAAAAAGCTGCCTTGGAGCATGAGCTCCCAACAGCCACGCAGAAGCTAATAACCACAAATGACTGCATCTTATCATCTGTGGTGGCGTTAACAAGTGGAGCAGGCAAGGTAATTTTCTCTTCTCACCTGAAGCAGTAGCAGCAGCCTTAGCCAGTGTTGCAAAACTAAGACTAGCTTGCAGGCTCTGTAGAGATTGGTGAAAAGACTTGTGTTACCAGGAGAATTGAGGCACTTCTCAAAAACCCTACTGCTCTTGTTCTGCAGTCCTTTGGGGTAAAACTAGACAGAATAAAAATCTTTAGCCAGGGGTGTCAAACTGGAACTGGCTCTTCTAAGGCTCTCATCTGACCTGCAAGCAACTGGTCATTACCTTTATTGCCAGATGACAGAGGCTGTGTGCATTATGTCCCTGCATACTGTCCCAGTGCTAATGAGTAATGGGCAGTGGAAGTGGGAGGGTGGACATCAGGGAGATACTTTGAGGAAATACTGTTAAGAGTGGTTATGTTTAAAACATGTTTGTATATTTTGAGTAAAATATAATCCTGTTAATTGGGTTTGCCTGTGTTCTTTTTAAAGTTTATATCCTATAACTGACATTACCTTTTGTGGAACATGGCCAGGCCTGACAAAGTGACATTCATGTCAGATCTGGCCCTTGTAACAAATGGGTTTGACACCTCTGAGCCAGAAAGCATGTTCTTAGCATGTGCACCAAAATAGTATTGCTTTATATACATTTACCTGACCTGTTGTGTTGAATGGATTTTTTGTTGTTGGGGTATGGGGAATTGGAGATAGAGACTTTTTGCCCCCCTTGTTGCCTGGGATTAAAATGGTATAAGGAAGGAAAGTGGGGAGATAGATAGGATTCTGTGGAGAGAATAGGAGCATGATCTCCCATGAGTCTTAATGGAGCAGAAGCAAGTTTGGGGGTTAGTGGGTTGGCAAATCCCACTATTGCTGCTTGCATGCCCCTCATAACTTTGGGTGGATTGGGAAGGGGCGGGACAAACTTTTTTGTAGGGGCCTCAACTTGTGATTTGTAGAAAAGGAGTAAGGGGAGGTTAGGATATAGTGCAGAGTGAAGAATTTTTACGTCCCAAGTAACACTGACTAAATTTGCCAGGGTTTTTGGAGCTACTGGCAGATACACAGGTTTTTACTGTTCCTTTCCTTCTGTGTCCATAAGACCGAGAAACTTGACCTTTAAAATTAATAATGAGTTTCACTTAGACTAGCCCTTGTTCTAGAAAATGAGATCCTACTGTGCTCTCAGGATAGCTCTAGTTTGCAGCTTCGTTTTGCAACATAATACATTTCTATAAGAGAGGCCTATGTAAGTATGAATGAAGCCTTTCAAACTATATTATGTATTTGCGTTGTTGATGCAGATTGTTCTCTGTGTGTGTTTGGCACGTCTGGTGTTTTGTGTGTGTGAGTGTTACCCAGGCTCTGTTTTAAATTATTGCCTCCCTATATCTAGGTTGCTTCATTCTTTAGCAACAATTTAGACTGCTTCACTGCCTCATTGAGCTATGGGCCTGAGGGAGGAATGGAGTTTATCAACCCCCTCTCAGCCGAATGCATGCTTCAGTACAAGAAGAAAGCTGCTGCGTACATGAAATTACTGAAGAAGGTTTGTGCCCCTTCAAGTACAATAGCCACAGCGCAGAGGAACTCTGGTCCCTTGGACACGCTCTAGAAATTCTTTTGATGTGGGATTGGATTCTTTCCTTCCATAAAAGAAGGCCTTTGTTGCGGGTAGAACTGCTTTGTTTGCTGTACTGTAGACTTCCTCGGGGTAGAGCTGGGGAAAGAAAAAGATTGCAGAGCAGGAGGACAGCTGGATACAGATGAGAGCCGTCTCAGCCTTTGCAGGGCAGCGGGAAGCAGGAAGGGATTCTCCAGGCAGCCACCTGCTACACGGCTGTATAACTGTTGCCCTAGCTGGTTTATTATTGCACGAATGGATGTAGGGAAACTAGAAGTCACCTTACTGTAAACCTGTTGTTATTATCTAATATGCTGCAGGATTTTTTTGGGGGGTGGTGGTGGTGGTTTCAGCTGGAAAAGAAGACAGGCAGTAGAACTCAGGAGCTACCTGTAGTTTGCTGAGTAGGATTCTTGGGGGTCAGCCAAGAGCTGCTATAATCACTGGTCGGCCCCTTTTGCCATCCAACCCTCTATCCTGAATTATCTCTCTTCTCTGCCGTCAGCATCTCCTTCAACTCTTAATGCCCCAATGCTGTGTGATGCAGTTTCAGATTATTTTCCAGCCAAAAAACCAACAATTGGCCCATCAAACTTAATATTTTCATTCAGTGTTAGTGATGTAGCCTGCTCACAGAATACATAAGGCTCCCCCCCCCCCCGCCTCCCCATATTTGCCCAGGGCCACTGCAGGCTTCCTAGAACAATGCCCCAGCTGCATGTTTTCTCTTTTCTTCCCCCCACTCCTTCAACTGCAATATACTCCATGCAGATCTTTACCACTAAGGGACTCGAAAGCATCCAAGAAGACTTTCACTAGCAAGGGGAAGGGCGGAGGGGAAACTAACACATCCCATCTGTAACCAGACTCACTGAAGTTCGTGTGTCTTTTGGCTCCAGCCGTGCTGTGATTCAGTGCCTTATGAAGAGGCCTTGGCCAACCGCAGAATTCTTCTGAGTTCCACTGAGAGCAGAGAAGGCCTCGCGCAGCAGGTATTCTCTAATTTGACATGCAGCTGTTCTGAAATATAGTGTGCTCATTGAATTGGCATTTTTGTTTCCGTAGTCACACTGTATTAACTTCAGTTAGCACACATGTCTTCTGAAATCCACAATTAAGGGAGGATTATGCTTACATCCAGAGTTTTGCATGTCAGCCAAGCACAATCTGATTGCAAAACGAAGGACTGAAGCAAGACGTTTCTTTGACAGTCAGGCCCCAAAGGACCTGGGCTCTAAAAGCCCCAAAGGACCTGGGCCTGGGCTCTAAAAGCCAAGCAGGGCTGTTTGATATGTAGTTCTGCCTTTGCAGAGGTGGCCCTCGGGATTGTGCATGCTGTCTGGCTTAGATTTCACCTTTGCCAGGTCTGTGTGAAGAGATGTAAGGTCAAGTGGGTACTCAGTTGGTCATTTTTCCCCCTCAAGCCCTAGCAGGTGGAAAGGCAAACAGAAGTTTTGCTTTGGCATTCGTCATTGGAGCCAGTTTGGTGTAGTGGTTAAGTGCGCGGACTCTAATCTGGGAGAACCGGGTTTGATTCCCCACTCCTCCACTTGCTCCTGGCTGGATGACCTTGGGCAAGCCATAGCTCTGTACCAGCTGTTCCCTCAAGGACAGCTTGGGAAAGAGCTCTCTCAGCCCCACCTACCTCACAGGGTGTCTGTTGTGGGGAGGGGAAGGGAAAGGAATTTGTAAGCCGCTCTGAGACTCCCTTGGGGAGTGGAGGGCAGGGTATAAATCCAATCTCTTCTTCTTCTTCTTCTACTTACTTGCTCAGTATTGAGGTGTGGGAGATTGAGTCAGAATAACATATAAAAGAGACAATAGTCCAGTCCATCTGCTGCCCATTATATTAAAAACTAGAAGCAAGGCCCGTTGTAGAGTAATACAACGGGCTCCAGCAGCTGTCAGGTTTGTGTGCCCCCCCGTCAGCACACGCTGGCGTTCCCTCTGCGGCCACCCACCTGGGTACCTGTGGCTGTCAGTTGCAGCGCCGTCAGGAGTGACCTGAGGCCCTGTGTGCGGCCGCCTGTGCTCGCCGGTGGGTCCCTGCAGGCAGCAGCTGTGGCAGCAACAGGAGCAGGCAGAGGTTTGGCGGCCAGCTGGCTCCATCATCCTGCGACATGCAGGCATCAGCAGCTGCCCCTTTTGGCCACTGGCGGAGTGTGTGCCCCAGCCGTGGGCTTGCAGCCTACTGAGGCTGGGCAGTGGTTCTGTGGGCGGGTGGGCAGGACTACAGCACAGCATGGACAAATTGCGGGGCACGTTTGGCCGAGTGCCGCATCGGCCAATGGCCAGGCTCCCCGGGCTGAGTGGTGGCTCGTTCAGCCTATGGCTGAGGGAGTGCATTGTACATGGCCACCCCAAATTGGCTTTATAATATAGAGAGGTGCAAAGCCAGTTTTTTTGGAATTAGGAAACCATACCTAGGGTTAGATAGCTTGGCTGCTGGTATACAGCTGGTTGATTTCCACTGCTCAAAGGGTAAAGGCACTCCCTTGGGGGTCCTGCCAGAGTTTATGGTTCGCTCTCATTTAGATTTCAGTTTTCAGAAAACTCTGTTGGAAGAGAAATCCTGAAGAGGAGCCTCAAATGGACTTCCTCTTGAGGCTCTTGGACCATAATGTGGTGGTCTCTCAATAGGTGTGGAACATTTTCTGTGATGGCGTGGTTTCACCAAAAGTTTTCACATATGGGGGGATGTCACAGTAATAAATATTTATGAAAAATGATAATCATTGTTTTAAAAGTGCACACATTGTCTGTTACAATGTGTAAAACTTTATCTGGTCTATCACTGCAGGCATCAGTTCCCATCACTTCACAGATGAATTTGACTCTTATCAGCAACTGTGGATTTTGCCGTTATCATGTGTTTACATTTTAAAATAATGGAAGCACTCTTTGCTTTTATAAAAACATATAAAATATGTCACAGCAAATGCTCCCTCTAAGCTGTGGAGTCTTGTGAGCAAAAATTCTGCTTTGTGAGTTACCGGCATTAAAGTTGTGAGTGAGCGATTTGGCTACTGCATAAATTAGTTTGCTCTGGAGCCATCCTTCCTGAGCTAAGACAAAAATGTGTGAGCCGGAGGCTAAAAAACTGTGAGCTAGCTCACACTAACTCAGCTTAGAGGGAACACTGGCACTCATAGCCAGTCTTATAAGGGTTCTCATTTCCTTACTGTTCTTTTCTCTCTGCCGTTTATTTTTGTTTAAAGAGCCTGAATACTCATGAGTGAACCTGGCAGCCATTTGGTAATGTTTGTGATCACGAATGCTGGGAACTTTTTCATTCATACTTGGAGTTTACCACAAGCCCTACAGGCCACCTGAAAGCATGCCAGAACCATGGGTGGGTGCCCTGTTCTGCCCCATGTCCAAGTCTGCTGTATCAATGGCTCAGCTTGCTACATGCTTCTTTGGGTAATCCCTCCTGTCTCTTCCATTCTCACCTGTTCCCATCTCTTCAGCCTGAAAGAGCTCTCTCTCTCCATGTTCTCAAGGTACAGCAGAGTTTGGAGAAGATTGCAAAACTGGAGCAGGAAAAAGAACACTGGATGCTGGAGGCCCAGCTGGCCAAAATCCGGCTGGAGAAAGAGAATAAAAAGGTGGCTGATAAACTCAAGAACTCTGGCAGTGGCCAGTGGATCGAGGCAAACCTGGAGAGTTCCCTCCTGCTGAACGCAGCTGAACAGGAGAAGGAGGTTGCCACAGAGAAGGTTCTGAGGGAGCCCATTAAATGTACGAGTTTGGTAAGTCTTGCCTGTTCCTTCCTGAAGCTGCGTGAGCGGGAGAAGTTGCTGGGAGATTATACTGGGGAGGGGAGAAAAGAGGGAACTGTTTTGCAGTAGAATTGCCTTCTTGTGGAACACTTCCATAGATTTCCCCAAATCTGAAATGTTGGAGTTGAGGAAATGTATTTGTATGCATTTAGAATAATTTTTCAGTGTGTTTTTCTGTACTGAAGAGAGAGAGATTTTGATACAAATCTGTTCAAGCTACTGTTGTGGTTCTGGCCTTTTGGGTTTTTTACCCAAATTCCTTATTTTTCAGATTTTTTTTTTTTGCTGAAGTGTAGCAAAATTCCAGTGACAGCTTTAAAATAGAGACGGTAAATTTGAGATTAATTTCTTCCAAAGAGAAGACTTTGCTGGGAAGTCTGCCCATATTTAGTATGTCAGTTTTCATAACGCTCCCCAAATTTTAGCATTATAGCAAACAGTATTATTCTGAAACACTACAGCAGTTACAATTATATCCTTAGTGCTTAAATGTAAGACTTCTTCACTGGGCTGGCTGGTTGTCCAAAGTGCATGTACGGCATCAAATGTTACAGGCTTGAAGATATTAGCTGACCAATGCATAAGTAAGGCATTCTCATTGGCAGTTTATGGCAGTGGAATTTGCCCTATGAATGCTTAGAGCTCTGCCTGCCATAGATCTGAATATAAAATAATGTGCAGAGCTGTGAACTGGAGCCACTGGGTGCACATACTTTTAACAACTCCAGGGGTTCCACCCACTTCTTCTGTCTTGGGAGAATGCCTTCAGTAGGACATTCCTTGACATGTGGGCCAAAGCAGTTTAACTCCTGCATGGAAAGTTGACCATGTGCAGAATGAATTTTTTTTCTGCACAATAGACCTGTTGGGGTCATGATTAAGGGAGTCTGTTCGTTCGTTCATTCATTCATTCGTCATGGTCAGAGACCTGCATACAGTGTGAACATAATATGAGAAAAAGAGAAAAAAGACAAACTAAACATGTAATCTCTGCATTCTTCTCTGATAGAAGCCAGTGAAGCTTTGCTTTGTTTGTGTTAATGTGACCAGGTATCCTACCAACTAATGGAGTAACAGTTTTAAGACGAGCCTCTCTGTAAAATGGGCAACTGAAAAACATATGCTGTACTGATTCAACCTCTGATGAAAGGCATGAACATAGCCTTTCAGAGTAGGGGATTTTATTCTACCTGCCTTGAGTAACCGCAGATGGAAGGGCAGAACATCTAGCTAGGGCAAATGTTTATGTTTATTTGGATTTATATCTCACCCTCCCCTTGACAGGCTCGGGGCAGGTTCCAACAGTATAAATACACAATTAAAACCACATTAAAACACAATGTAAAGCACAATATAAAATAGCATCACTCATATCTGCCATACAGCTCTAGTAAAAACTCAGTTTCCTCGGTGGTTGATGGTACTAAATTTTCCAGAGATCAATAAAATTTAAGGGCTCAGACCCAGGCCACAGATGGGGAACCAACCCAAGGAGGGGGATGTCTGCTGCCTCAACCAAAAGCCCAGCAGAAGAGCTCCATTTTGCAGGCTCTGCGAAATTGTACTATATCCCTCAGGGCCCTGATCTAATGGCCTTCTAGAATTCTTTCCCTCCACTGATGTCAAATATGTACGACTAAGGGTGTGCATTTGGTTTATCTGAGCTGGAAAAATACCCTACCGATATTTTTTTGTTATTTTAAAGCAGAATGCAAGTCGAAGATCTGTATTCGACTACTAAAATAGCTGACCCCAAAAAAAGCCGATTTTCCACAGCTTTTATTCAGTTGCATTCAGCTGTACTGAGAAGGCATTTAAAGAGATCGTGGTCTCTTTAAATGCCTGCTCCTCCAAGCCCCATCGCTGCTACATGACTTGGCTAGTTAACTCAAAAGGTATATGCCTTCTGAGTTCACTTGCTTAGTTACGCCCCTGCTGCCACGCTTGGAGGAGGCAGGAGGCATTTAAAGCGGTTTCTTTAAATGAAGCCTTCTCCTCCAAGCCTCATAGGGTATAATAGAGCTGGAAAATTTTGGATCTTCAGAAAAATTCCCAAATGCCAATGCTGTACCAATATTGGGATTTGCAGATATCCAAAAATAGTGATTTTGGGGGGCTTCAATATACCTGAACCTGAAAAATACCAATTTTTTTTGCACACCCCCTAGTCATGACAGATACGTTGAAGAATAAATCTGTTTAAATTTGAGTATTTTATCTTGGCTTGTTTATATATAATTCAGTGACGCTACATAGCACTAACTAGCACTTTGCATAATATTAGCCTAGCAATCCTTGCAGTAAATGTTGTTGGAGCGGGGTTTAAAGCAGAGAGACAAGTTGCTTGCCTAAGGTTATCTCCTGAAATTGTGGCCAAAATGAGATTAAAATTGTGAATTCCTGGTCCTTGGAGCTCACTCATGGCTGCTCTACCATCTAAGCTGGATCTCTGATCTGGGTCAGGTTGTATTTAGCAACTGCCTCTTTTATGGCTTTGTTGGCATTGGATGGAGAAAGTGACAGATGGGCAACATAGGCTGGTTCATGTGACCATGTCTCTCCTATGAAAGCTGCTGCTCTCCCAGCAGAAATCTTATAGAGAAAATATTTCTTTGGCTAAAGGAAGCTTCTTTCCTTTCTTTTCCCGGTCGCTGCCTGTGTTTGGCCAGCTTACTTGTCTAAAACATCTGGAATTCTAATGCTTTAGGAGCATTTCCATAGTTGCGCCTATGCATTACTGTTGGTATGACCAGATCTCTGTCCCATGAGGACTAGATACGCTTTTCTAGCCCTACAGTTCTCCCTGTACTATCTTTAATATAATAGATCGACAAAGATATCAAAGGATAGTAGAAACCTACTTTCAGCTTCTCTGTATATATTCTGTAATGAAATGAAGTAGTCCTTTCAGTCCTGCTAGTTCATTAATTAGGGCATAAATCCTTCTGGTAACAGCAGTTTATGCTACATCACAGATGAGATTCTAAGTATTTACTTCCCCTTAGTCTTTGAGTTAAGAGTTATGCAGCTGAGGTCAATAACCAGCGGTTCTCTTACCCTTTCCTTTCTCAGTGGTTCATTGTAAATTCTAAGGGCTGAAGTGTTTTTTTTCCTCTTCAACTGTATACTGCTATTATTCTTTGTATGCGGTTTTGATAGAAATGCTAGATGTCTGCAATTTGTATAAGTGAAAAAGGCTCACTAGCCAAAAAGGTTTTAATGAGTGTGTGGAATTCAAAATTCCATTCTGCTATAGCAAGGCAGCTAATCCTAATACTAGTTGTGGCTGGGACATACCAAAAGAGATGGTACCCGAACAGCTTCCAAAAAAACTCAGTTGTGTATATTCATTTTATTTATAGCATTTGTATCCTATTCTTCCTCCTATGAAACTCAGTGCAGCATCCATGGAGTTACTCATTTTTTTGTAGTCAGAGAGTGACTTGCCCAAAATTGTTCAGTGAATTTCATGGCTGAGTAGTGTTTGGAAATTCAGATCTTTCTTGTCCAAGGCTCCCACTGTCAATTATACCACCCTGACCCTGCTACATTAAACAGCATTACAGCATCACCGTAAGCATATTCCTAGCGCTTTGACATTTTCAGCTTCATTGGAGCAGAATCTAGTTTCCCTTCCACAAGTCCCTTTTCATTTTAGCAAAGCATATTTAGGAATGGTTTATGTCCAACCATGTAACACAGGGTGTAAACGCCATTTAATTATCTTGTAAATATCAAATATTTGGTAAATATCAATAAACTTGTTTGAATGCGACTTGAAAGTTTTGCAGGCTATCAGCTGAAACATGCATTATGGTTAAATGTTCTACTAGCAGTGACATGTTGGCAAGAACGTCTCACTGAGCATGATTCTTTGTGTGGAAGGCTCAGTGATTTCAACGGGAGACACTTGAGCATGTGTGAAGCTCTCTCAACGTTTTAAAATTTTTGTTAAATGAATGAGGCTAATTTCTCGATATATTTGAGTTGACAAATAAGCTACTTCTGCAATCTGTTTACCATCTTAATCTCTCTCTCTTTTTTTAAGGTTGGAATGCTAACAATGACTGCTTGCAATGAAGAGGTATGTTTTTAATAAGGCAGAATCATACTGGCATGATTTTTAACTGTGTGGGTTAGATCCAGAGAACTAAGTGAAACTCCACTGGCAGGACAGACCCTTTCCCCTACTGCCTGCCTTCTGCAGCAAAAAGCCTCAGCCTGGGGGGCCAAACAGTCTTTCTAAACAAGTGAGCTGCAGCATGTGGGACTGCAACTGCAGTGGAAAACCCACCAAAAATTCACAGGTCCCTTCTTCCAAGCGTGTGGAAGTACCTTCAGTTCCCAGAAAGGGTGCCTTTGGATCAAACCGATTCTAAATAAAGCAACCTTTTTACTTCCGAGACAGTTTCAAGTGAGTAGCTGTGTTGGTCTTCAGTAGAAGATTTCCAGGGTATAAGCTTTTGAGAGTCAAAGCTCCCTTCACTGGATACTCTCCCTTTTACATCCAAGCATTTCTAGTTAGAAGACTATAATGTAACATTTCACTGCTGTTCTATTTTCATTTGCTCAGTAGGAGCATATACACATTGGTCCAGTGATGCAGGTATTTTGTATCACAAGCTACATGTTCTGTTCTGCAAGTAGCTGGCCTAGCAATAATTATGGAAAGTTGTCAATACTCCTGGAAAATGAGCACAATGTGATAGCATTGTTACTGCTACTCCAGTATTGCTGAAACTTGCATGTTCTTCATCTAATAATCATTTTATTTATTTAAAAATATTCATATGCTTGCCTTTCTCCTGATCATCTCAGGGCCCTGTTATAGAGTACAAGTTTTCTTGATGGACTAGAGCAGTATTGTTCTATTGCATCTGCACTTTTCCTCCTTAGTCTGAGGGGGCTGTCACTTTTTGATGTGCTTGCTTGTGTTGCTGTAAATTTCCTCTGCAGGTTCCAGAAGCTGATACCCGGGAAGACTTGATAAAGAACCACTACACCTCAAGGATAGTGGAGCTTACGTCTCAGTTGCAGCTGGCTGACAGCAAGTCAGTTCACTTCCATGCAGAGGTGAGTCATTCAGTGACCTCTTCCAAAGATGGAATACTAGACTTACTATGAAGGTTAACTTTGCTCAGGATATCTGATGATGGGTGACTTCTCTGATCTACCAGTGGGGGCAAGACTTGTAGAGACTGCAAAATTCTACCCAGAGGAATTGACCTGTCAGTTTTGGAAATATAGCTGAGGAAGATATGCTGAAGCCAGTGATGAACCTTACAATGCAGCTGTAGAAGAACTTAGAACAGAGAGAAAATGAGGAGGTTTGTATCCCTGCTGGACATTAAATTTGCTGTGTGGCCTTGATCGCTCATCCTCGAGTTTACACATCTAAACAGAAATAGCAGCAGACTTATCTCAAAGGAATGTTGTGAGGATAGATGAGAAGAGCGGACTTCCGGCAAGACTTACGACAATGGCGGATGCGCTCCTCCGCAACTGCAGGGAGCGCGATCCGTACCCGGCAGGAAGAAGGGGCTCAGGACAGGCGCCGAGCCCCCAGAGACCCCAGTGAGGGGGCTCTGCCTGGGGTGGCATGAAGGGGATCTCTCCCTACGGTGGCGACCGAGGGATCGAGGTCCCTTTTCATCACTCCCATAGGTTCCCCCGCCGCGGGAGCCGTAAGGCTGAAAAGCGCAAATCCGTGAAGCAGCAGAGAGTGCGAAGCTATGAGGCTTGAATTCACAGTTACGCATGGAGAAATTGTGAGTCTGAAGTAAAAATAAACAGAACATAGCGGGAAGAAGGCGGGTGGAGTGAAACCCCCGCCCCCCCTCGAGACTGGCGTACTTACGAGACTCTTTACGTGGCATTACTGCATGGGAAAAAAAAGTATGTTCGGCTTGCTAGATGGCAGCATCGCATTTTTGAGGATATAAACTTTAAAAAGACATAAGTGCACTTGGAGAATTTGCTTCTTTCGTTCATCTTATCTAACTATCAACAAAAAGCGCAGCCTCAACAATGGTGGGGAAAACGAAGAGACTCTGATGGTTCACTGGCTTCGCAAGAAAGTATGTATGGATTTGATAGCTCCAAGAGTGAAGAAGAAATTTCGGACTCAGAAAAAGGAGCAGCTGCTCCAAAAGTACAAGATGAGACTGTAAAGACAAGAAGAGGACGAAAGAAGAAATAAGGGCTAAACTGTTTTATTGAAAATTGCACCTATGTATTTTATAGAATTTGTATAATTAAGCATTCCTCTGAAAGGGCATGTCTGCCAAATAGCTTTTTTGTTTTTTTTAATATCAGCAGTAACAATGTTAATTGAAAATTAACCAAGGTTTAAAAAGCTTCATAATTATTATATGTTATATGGTAATATTAAGCAAATGATAAAGCACTCTCTGTATAAGGTAAATGTAGCTTAGACAGTAGCAAAGTAGATGTAGTTATAGAGAAAATCAATAAAAATTAAAAAAAAAAAAAGGATAGATGAGAAGAGCGGTAAATCCCACCGTGTGCAGCAAGTGGCTTTGTAAAAGTCCAGCTAAAATGAACTAACTTTTGATTTTATTTTGTTGTTGTTGTTGTTGTTGTTGTTGTTATTATCATCATCATTATCATTATCCCAGTCACCACTACTGCAGAGCTCTGGGCGATATACAACACGTAGTAAAAGCATTAAAACTACATCAATAATGCTAATCCAGCAATCTAAAAAGATCAAGTGGCGAAATTACAATTTCTTCCCAATTCAGGAATGCGGCCACCTCGTGGGTATGGGGAAGAGGAATAAAACAATTTGATAGAAAGAGAGTTACAGTAGTCTAGCCTGGAGGTGACTGTTGCATGGATTACCGTGGCTAGGTCAGGGTGCGACAGGAAAAGGGCCAGTTGCCGAGCCTGACGCAGATGGAAAAATGCTAACCTGGCAATATGTGTGACTTTGGCCTTTATATTCAAGGAGGCATCCAAAACGGCCAGACTCTTGACAGACTGCGCCAGTGTCAATAGCACCTTGTCAAGACACTGTGCCAGTGTCAATAGCACCTATGCCCCAGGCCTGAAGTCCTCCCCCCCCCCCCCCCAGAACCTCCCGTCTTCATTGGGTTCAGTTTCAGTCCACTCTTTTTTAACAACCGCACCATGGCCTCCAAACCCACGGCCAGATTTTGCAGGGTGGAATCCAGGTGGCCATTCAGTAACAGATACAGCTGGGTGTCATCAGTGTACTGGTGACACCCAAGCCCAAAATGCTGCACCAGCTGGATGAGGGGGCGCATATTGATGTTAAATAACATAGGGGAGAGAAGTGCCCCCGGAGGGACCCCACACATTCGGGGGTATCTGGAGGACACCTTCTCTCCCAGCACCACCCTCTATCCCCGACCACGGAGAAATGAGGTAAGCCATTGAAGGGCCACCCCATGGACTCCCAAGGTGGTGGGTTAGGTCACAGTTGACTTTGTCGAACGCTGCCATAAGATCTAATAATAGCAGCAGTGCCAACACACCTTGATCCAGCTGTTTCTCGTTTTTGATTTGACAGTAAGCTTGTTTCTCTTGTTTTTGATTTCACAGTGCCGAGCACTTGCAAAGCGACTTTCTCTAGCTGAGAAATCTAAAGAATCGTCAACAGAAGATATGAGGCAAGCTAAACAGAGCATCACCAGATTACAGGCAAGACAGTGCAGCTTTTGGAGTGGATGGGATCCACTTTGGGGGGGCTCATTATAACCAACTGACACCAGTGTTCCCTCTAAGCTGAATCAGTGTGAGCTAGCTCACAGTTTTTTAGCCTCCGGCTCACACATTTTTGTCTTAGCTCAGGAAGGATGACTCCAGAGCAAACTGATTTATGCAGTAGCCAAATTGCTCACTCAGAACATTAATGCCAGTAGCTCACAAAGTAGAATTTTTGCTCACGAGACTCCACAGCTTAGTGGGAGCATTGACTGACACATGTAAACCAATACAGAGCAGTTATATTGGTAGCAATGACTGTTTCAGAATTATAGTGGTTCATCATGCCATTGAAACTCTACAAGTTCACCTTCTTGGCTGCAAAAGGATGGTATTCTTGGATCACGATTTGCATCTCTCAAAAGGTCTTCATTCAGTGGGCAGGTGTTTCTTCATAGCACTCATTTGCAAAGTTTCCCAAGTCTACTTGCTGGCTTCTTAAGCTTGCTTGGCAGACAAAAAGCTCCATGCAAGGACTAACTGGCGGTTTTTGGAACATACACAGTATTGTGCAATATGCCCTAGATATCTTCCAGCATAAAATTTCTATTCCTACCAATCTGAGCATATTTCCCACCCTTTCAGCAGTTAGCCAGAAGGAAGGATATATAACCTCTTGAAACATCCATCTCTTGTCGTAGTGAATCTCCCACTAGAGTAGCCAGTACAGCTCTATAGTGGTGGGAGGTGCCACACTATTTTCCCCATAGGACAGGCTATGTGAATCAGTTCTTGTAAATGACATAGGGATGGCTCAGTCAGACGGTTCTCTGCCAGTTGAAGTGTTCCTTTGTCATTCTCCTGACCCTTTATAGCAAGCTGTAAAAACCCATTGGGAAAGTTCTGCCCCTCAGTGTAGCCTAGTTCATAGACTTATGATTGGGTCAAACACTGGTCTGAAGGAAGTGTGCACCTGGAATACAGATGCAAGTATTTTTTAAAAAAATGTCCATTGGTCTCTTCTGAAAGCTTGGAGGAGCTCAGCTGAGGATCTCAGAGGTTTCCCATCCAGGTACAATAGCAATAGTGCTGCAGCATATCAGGTCAATTCCAGACCATTTCCAGTTTAATATCAAGAGTGATAAGAGGAGGTGGTTGCCTCCTGCTGGACCAGTCGTTGCTCAAGATTTTTAAAAATTACACAGCCACTGCCAGTTAGATCTCCAGGTGTAGGATTTATTACATTTTTGCCCACCTTTCTTCCAAAGAGTGCAAGGTGTGCATGCAGTTCTCTTCGCCTCCATTTTATCTTCACAAACAGGCTACACTGGGAGAGTGATTAGGCAAAGTTAAATTTGCAAGTTTGAAGGTGGGGCGAGTGTTGGGATTTAAACCCCAGTTCCTTCCATTCCTTGTTCAGCCCCTAAACCACACTGGCTTTCAGAACAGACCTTTTCTTCCTTTCTGTGTCTTCTGCAGCCCACTATGCACCCAGAAGGCTGCTGAGAGAGAGCATGGTGTGCAATTATGGGTGGGGGGCTGCAGCCCAAGGGGAAAACCTCCCTAGGCAAAGTAGGGGAAGGGCAGTTTCCATGATCTGTCAACATGCCTTCTTCTCACACAAGGGTGACTTTGGATCCAGGGCCTTTTGAACTGAGAATTGTTACATTTTCTGCACTTCTGTCTGTCTTGTATTTTGTGGTACCACCAAGATGTTACATCTCAGTATTTCACTGTGCTGGGCAAAATTGAACGGCGCTGTCTCTCTGGCTTTTCAGGATGAGTTGACGACAACCAAGAGGAGCTATGAAGACCAGTTAAGTATGATGAGCGACCACCTCTGCAGTATGAATGAAACCTTATCCAAACAACGAGAAGAAATAGATACACTAAAGCTGGCAAGTAAGGTACGTAGCCTAACTGGCATGGACTGCAGTTTGGGTGTCTAGTATTGTCTCTCTTTTTGGTTGTGTAGTGCGGGTTACAATAAGTGAAAAACACTTCAGTCCAAAGCATTATGTCTGGGTCTGGTCCCCCCCACTTTTTATTGGAGTTAAATGACTGCATAACTTATAGCACATCAAACTCAGAAAGAATCTATCAGCAAAAAAATTAACAACCCAGTTTTGAATCTGGGTTGTTTCTGAAAGGATGTGAGTTTCTGTGAGTTTCTGAAAGGATGAAACTGTAAAATGTAAATGCTGTGTATTTTTCTCATCAGAGTCTGAGTCATAGGCTCTTTCAAGGATCATCTGTGTGGTTTTAAGTCTGAAATTCACTGAGAGTTGCCTGCTTCATGCTCCCCTATTTACAAAATGACTATTTAGATATAAAGTGGGGGAAGGGAGAGGACACAGAATCACAGAATATATTTCAGAGATGGGTTTCTCTGTGGATTAAGGACTCTGTCCCTCATCACTGCTGCTTAACAATACCCAAATTGTGTAGAGAAGGAAGAAGAGACAATGTCTGTACCCTGAAGGTTGGGAACAGAAGATTGGGCTGATGGCAGAAAGTGCAGAAAAGGTATTTGTGGGTTAAGAGAAGCCGTCCACGTGAAAAAAGATTGGAGAAATTGGCAGAGGCTGCTTAATGAAGAGGGCAGATGTTCTAAGCCCATTCAGCTGTTCTGTATCATAATGCAGTTCCTCTAGAAATAAAGCGGCACAGATGACTGTCAGGAAGCTAGTCGTGTAGAACAATCGATTGCCCATCACAGGACTTGTCACATGGGGCTTTTGTGAAGGCCTTGCCTTTGGCTAGCTGGCCCAGCTTAAGAGAAGTTGGTAACAAACTGCTGGGGATAATAACTGGGAACTCTAAGTCTTGGCAAACAAATCATGAGTGAGCTTGTGAACAAAATGATGAAAACCCCATGAAATACAGTATTCTACCTATGTTGTGACAGCCCTCACACCCTCCAAGCCTCTTTGCCTAGCCCATTTAATACTCACCTCACCCCTTCCCCAAAGTACTATAACTGCATTTACTTGTCATCAGTCCTTGTCACCTTTGTCTTTTCCATCCTCTTATTGCCTCCCCTGCTTTCGAGTTTAGATTAAGCACTGTTTGTTGATATAGAGTTCATTGTTATGGAAGACTGGGGCAGGGTGGAACTTGCTAGTTTTTCTGCTGGCAAAAGGAGCTGAAACTCCTTTTGACCATTAAAAAGGTTGTTCTGGGGATTGTGGGCCCTATGCAGACCAAAGCTACACAGGACAGAAACCTCAGGGAGTAGGGAAACGGGCAAGTGGAAATGCTGATCATTATCTAGTGCTAAATGTATACACTGGAAATAAATTGACTGAAGTGATGCATCAGCTGCGTTCCCGGCAGTTGCTGTGGCATCTGAAATCTGGTACTCCCTGACTGTTTTCTCATTCTGTCTTCTGGCTTTTAACCAGGACAGCATACTTGTGGTTTCTTAAGACTGTGGAAGCTGTAAGGATTTCTGCCATGGTATCTGTTTTGTGATGGAGTGGAAAGTTTTTGTGGAACTGGCCAGCAGAACCTTTAATCACAAACATGGGGACAAATGAATGCTTGGGGCTTATCTACACTGGAACCTCACATAGCTCAAATTTTCACTGTGATGTTTTTCAGGGCTTTTTTTTTTTTTAACAGTCTACTTCTTCAATCACCCTTCAATAAGAAGCACTTCTTTCATTGTCTGTGTTTCCATATGCTGTTTGTTTATATTAAGACTTATCTCTGGACTCAGCATTGCTAACAATGCAACAACAGGTTGCAGGGACCCAAGGAGATGTAACGGCATGCCAATTAAAAATGCAGTCAAATCTGCCAAAACAGTTTATCCTCCACCAGATGCCCTCTGGAATAAAACCATCTTACCTGCCTTCCAAAATCCTGTGAGTGAAGGTACCCTCCACACTCTGGTAGGCCATTCCAGAGGACTGGGCCTAGCACACAAAAAAAAACCTGTTGCCATACAGACAATCCTGAGGGAGGCAGGGAGGTTTGTCTGAAGAACATAGTTACTTGTGTGTTGTTGTTTTTTGAAATGTCCAGCGTAGCAGTACCAGGCTATATTTTGGACACTACACAGTTCTGATCAGTTTATTTTTCTGCTTTTATTTTAGGGAAATTCCAAGAAGAATAAGAGTCGATAGTATCTGCCAGCCAGCTGTCTTTCAGATCTCGCTGCTGCACGGTGACACAGATGCTGGAAGTGTTCAGTTGGCACATGCCTCCTGACTGCACATGGCTGTAGTGGTGGACAGACACTTGTAATTTGGTATTGTGTATGGATCTGAGACCACACCAGGTTTGTTAGTTGGTATAAAGCAAATCAAACTTGGTATGGTCCACAAAGCAGGCAGGTACACTCCGTGGGTAACTTGCATAGGAATTAACCATAACTTTTTATCATACACTTTGTAACAGCTTTTAATTTCTGTGTACAAACTTCCAAGGTTTTGTATATTTGAGTGGATGTTTGGATAAACAGATCTGGCATCACTATGGTAACTTTTTTTCCTGCCTGTGAGGTCACCATTCCAGCCCATCCATTCCTCTCTGTAAGTGTTTAAAAAAAAAGTCAGAGCTATCAATGTTTTTGGCCACGTGAGCTGTGCAGTTATTGTAAAGTGTGCTACTAATAGTCTTCTCTTCTAGGTTAGCTTAGAATATTGCCTGAGAGAGGCAGTTCATGCAAAATTCCCGTTAATTAGAATGAGCAATTAAAAAGTGTACAGTTGTAGTCCCTTGAGGAAATCAGGTGCAGAAAGTTGGCCAAAGAAGGCATTTGTATAAAACTGTGGTGAAGAGAGGTAATTTATCAGTTTTTGCTGTTGTTGTTGTTGCAAGTCCTCAGTACCAGCTGACAGAAGTGGATGGCAAGATGTGAAGAGAAAGCTAAAATAATGAAAATTATTTTTTAGGAAGATCTTTTACATGATAGGAGTTGGGATGGTACTTATGATGGATCCTCCATTTCAAGTGAAAGCTGCTATAGTGAAGCTGACTAACAAAGTACTAAATGAGACAAAGCTGTGCACTTAAAGGCCAGTTCAGCCATTGATGGGCCAGAAAATAACTTATACATTGTGGAGCTGGGCTTCAAGAAGTACCATGCCCATCTGCCATGGGAGCACATGAGCACTATGCCCGATTTCCACAATGCTATTTTTCTCCTCTTTGACAGTAAAGATTGTGCATAGAGACATGTGCACACTTTGAACATCCAGATAGGCAGTATTGCCACATAGATTCTATATATGTATATATATATATATATATATATATATACATATGTAAAAACTGTAAAACAGGTTCTGCTGCCTGTATCTTGTGTTGGGCTGTTGGATGTCTGAACTGGCCCTATGGCCTTTTGGAATTATCCCATGGGCATCTTGGGGTTCAAAAATTATTCCCATTCATACTTCCTGTGGGAATCTTGGCTGCACTAACCTAAGGCCTTTTCAGCACATTTCTGGGAAGGTTCTCTACCACTCATTCGTAAGATGTTCCTTCACTGACTACTTCATATTGAATTACTTCTGTTGCTCCCATAACAGATAGTCCTATGTTCAAGGGTTTACTCCATTGTATCAACCATGTCAGTGTGTATTATGAATACAGAATAAATATACTGCCGTTAAATTGTTCTGCCTCAAGAGAATTTGTGTTTTCATCTTAACAGCAGATGTGATTTTGAGCAAAAACTGCCTCTGGGCATGTCTGTTCCTCAAGGATTTTAGTCTCCAACATTTAAATCTGTGTTTGGGATAACAGGACTAAATGTTTTGGCTTTGGCGGGGTGGATTTTATGTTAAAGGGCAGCGTGTTTTGAAAGATTACTTCACTCCAAGATTAATTTTAACTCCTGCTTTTAAAGGCAAAATCAATCTTAAATTGTCCCAAACCACAAAGGTATCGCATGTTAGAATATACATTTATGTGGTTTATTTGGTCTCAGAGCACATAAAAATCAAGGCCACCTAAGGTACTGCTTTTAAAAAATGGCAGATTTGTGCAAGTCTGCATTCATATTGTGCTGTTAATTCCCAAAATCCTTTGTCATCTCCACTCAGAGCTTGACGGTGATACAGCTGGTAAAGTGGGAGGAGGGAGTGAAAAGCAAAACATCTGGCGGAGGAGAATTTGCGAGGAGTGCACTGCATATGGAGACAAAGAATGATTCAGTTTTGGATATCATATGCTGGTTTACATTACAAAAGGAAATTGTAGATTCTCTGTAGAATATGAATGTTTCTCCAAGGGCATCTGAGGGCACATCTGCCTTGTGGTTTTGAAGAAGGGAGACGTGCATCCAAGACCCACATATGCTTACAGTTTTCTCTCAGGCTAGTCTTGCCTGATACACACCCTGGGTGGTACTTGTGGAACTACTACAGGCTGTCCAGTCTCTATGTTAAGTCATTATCCGAATCTGCAACTGGGCAACTCTTTCCCCTCTTCTTCCAGAAGCTTGCCTTGTCCCACTTAGCCTGCAAGTGCTGAACAAGGGAAGTTTCTTTCTGGAGAAGTGATGCTTTAAAGCAGGGGTGGGCAATTGTTTTGGCTCGGGGGCCGCTTTGTGGGAGCAGAGGTTAGCAGAGGGCCACACCTTTTAAAATGATTGCATTCACTAGTTAACTTTGCATTTCAGAAAAGGTATAAATGGTAAAAATCATAAAAATCAATAAATATAAATTAAATAAAATCGTGGTAGTTTTATTCAATTTATTTATTGTGCTAATTTCATATCATCTATAGCTGCAAGCACATTTAATTTTAGAATCAGTTTAATGAGACAAATGTATGCTATCACACTTTTCTACAATTTTTTTTGAAATCAGGAGTGAGATTGCTTGTTGAGATTCTCATCACAGCCTGCAAGTTAATGTCTGTCAAATGTCTGTTAATGTCTATATTTACTCTTGTTGATCTTCATGCAAGAAAAACTTTGCTCACAAATATATGTAGACCCAAATATAGAGAACATTTTCCCAGCAAATTTCTTCATACATGGAAACTTTTCAGCAGACAAAGATTTGCAAAAGTCAACTAATGTCACAGCATTAAACATTTCTTTCACAGTGTGATCTGACTGCAGGTCAATAAGTTCAAGCTGCAGCTCCTCAGGTGCTGACAGTGGCCAACTGTCTTGGCGGGCCGCAAAAAAGTCTGTGGCGGGCCGCATGTGGCCCCCGGGCCGCCATTTGCCCACCCCTGCTTTAAAGTGTTGAACTGCTGGCTTATTTGAATGACATACAGAGGTGCATGTGCACACACCTGGCCTGACTTGGATAGAGCCATCCAAATGTTCTCTAGAAGCAACTGTTGTGGTCTGAAAGTTACACCCTCAGCATTCTCTGCAATACTGTGAGATACTCTGGGGCACATTTACTTTTTGTGATGTAGCTGCCTGGACTGACAAAATGTCAGCTTGAGAGAAGAGTATGGAGACGACACTGTACCCATCAGTTTACCAGGGATTACTTAATTCTGCTTTAGAAATGCACATACTGCAGGCTTAGTAATACATTTCCCAAACTTTCAAGTAATATAGAACTTGAGAGAGCTCATAGTAGGCTTGGAGTCTTGTTTTGCTTCTCTTCACTCCCTTGCCTTGTTCTAGTTTCTTTCCAAGTGATTTACTTTGCTTGTTAAGATTCTTAGTTAGAGACTGAAATGTATTTGTTCTATTTATTTATTTATTTATATTTATTTATTTGTTCAATTTATACCCCGCCTAGCCAGCGAACCGGCTCTATCGTGTGTCATTTCATTTTTTAGGTCTTAATCTACTGACCTAAACATTTGAACATGTTAAACAATAATTGAACTTATTTTTAGATGTTGTAATATTGTGGCTTTCAATTTAATTCCATGCCTTTATTCATTTTGTACATTACCTTGAGTGCAAATTTGCAGAAAAGCAGGATATAAGTTCCCTAAAACAAGAGTTAAATTATGGAAACTATTTTTCTCCTCCTAGACCATTAAAAACACATGACTGCAATAAATGGAAGTAAAAGCACTAGTCCATATGACTTGATCTACAAATATGTAATATGAAACCTGTTAGATTGTTCACATTGTCCAGCAGTTGTATCAAATAATTGGTGTTCCATTTTTTAAAACCAGGCATTTCTATTAAACTCGGGGAGTGGGGGGCAGTTAGAAGCCTTTACTTCAGGTCAAATCAAAACAGGCAGTTTGCTTAGCCAATGAGGAAAAGGAAGGGAAACTCATGGGAGGTGCTGCTGGGGAAGACCAGTTGTACCAAGCAGCGCTGAATCTCTAACATGTAGACGAGAAGGAAAACCGAGACGATGGCACTTCCCTCAAATAGTTGCACGTAAATCGCTTGCAGAAGAATGAGAGCCTTTCCGATTTCAAAGGCAGTCAAATTTCTTTCCTTCTCTCTCCTCTTAACAAAGGAGCTGGGCTTCTGCTTGGAAAATGTGTGTGGGGTGGGGGCTAGCCAAAATGACCTCTCTTGGGTCCTCTGGGTCCTTATATTTGTGGTTAAGCCAAAGTACCCAGAAAATGAACAGGATCCCCTTGATGTTGTATACTATATAAAGGTTTTCCCCTGCTGTCTTGTACGTCTGGTGATCCCCTGATGGCTGTAAGATTAAGACATCTGACCACTAGATAAAACATCCATGCCCCCAAGCTATTAAAAATAAAATGTAATGTTATTAAAATATTGCTTGTTTGCGGAGGACTTTTGCATTCACAGCTCAGGACTCTGGAAAGCAAGAGCAGGTTTAAGAGTTACTTAGTTAGTATCCCATCTATTCTCCAAGAAGCTTAAGGCGGCATATATAGTGTTTTCTCCCTCCCCCGCCCCACCTTGAAGGCAGAAACTGGCCCACTGTCACAGTGTGATTTGAACCCTGTGATTCCATGGCAGATCATGTGCTTTGCATCTGAAAAATCCCAGCTTCAGGACTCTTGAGGCAGCAGGTGTTGAGAGACCATTCCCTGACCAAGACTTTTTTTACTTTCCTGTGGAGTAAAGAGAAGTGGCTGTATGCACCTGTACTTTTTGAAATACTCTCTAGATACTTTTGAGGAATTAAGGCATTCTTAAATGACTTTTCCCCATAAGTACTTGCATTTGAAAATGAACTAAAGTATAATTTTTACACTCAATATAGCAATTGAAGATGATTTTAAGCACCGGTTTCTAATTTTCATACTGAGTGTGAATAATGCGTTAACAGCAAATGGTGCTTTCATTCAGATCATGTTCGTGGGAAATGCTTTTTATATTTCAATGGTAAAAGCACACTTTGGAGAGACATTATAATTTCTCAGGTTGCTTCATAATATAGTAAATTAAGAAGTGGAGTTATTGTGGTCTTGCCTATTGAAGGAGTTTAGAATTCACTACCCAGTAAATGAGCTACTGAAGAAGAATGATAATTGAAATGTCTGTCTGAAAGGTGAAATTTAAAAAAAAAAATTCAGGATCTTTTATTAATTATTTTTTTGGTGATTAGAACAAATATCTTGTGTGTGTTGTGATACTTTGATCCAAGTTTTGTTTTTCCTGATTCACTTAAGACCTTCAATATTTCTATTTTATACCTCAACCTTGTTGTTCATATTATTCTTTCTTGCGCACTAGGAAGTATTCCTTCTGTATATAAAGCAGGTTCATAGATTCATTTTCTTATATCCCACATCCCTTTAGTCCTACTCCAACATGCTATAATATTCCACTTTATTAAGCAGCTGCTTAGAATATTACCTGCATGCTTGTATTTTTATGAATGAGAACTGAAGGAAGGGGCCAGCCCTGAATGGGGTTACGTATAGTACAAACCTGAATCTTTGACGTTCTTCCCCCCCACACACACACATTATTCCTCCATGTATGTTTGCTCCCTACTCTGTTCTCCTCTTCCCTGAAATCTTTTGTCTCTCATGCCCAAAGTTCCGAGAAAATTACCTCTAAAATGTTTCCGGCCAGCTCTCCTTTGGAGCCTAGGCAAGAAAGTTGGCAGGGGATATCTGAGGAAGGGTTGCCCACCCAGCACCTGCAGTAGAGTTGGCACAGATTAAATTGGTGCTGGAGGGAAGACGTAGCAGAGGTTAATTTGATAAATAAGTAAAGTACAGAAGTGTCCATCATCCTCTTTCACTGCACAATTATCTTAATAGTCATAAAATCTTAACCTCTGAAGGAAAATGATTCTAACAGAACATCCTGCACAGATATGTAGCAAACAATGCATTCAATCCCACTCAGCCTAGGCTGATAAGGAGTTCAGGGTACATTCTAGAAAGCATGCTGTTGCTTCGTACTACTATTTCTTCTACAGGGTACCGTGGAGTGGAGAGTCTTGTACTGGGACAAGATGGTGATGTCTGTGTTACTCAATCAAATTGCAAAGTGGAAATATCGTGACAATTATTGCCCTGAAGCACAGAAGAGGGATGGGAAGGGATTGTGGCTCAGTGGCAGAGCATCTGCTTGGCATGCAGAAGGTCTCAGGTTCAATTTCTGGCATATCCAGTAAAAAGGATAGTGTAGTGATGTGAAAAACCTTTACCTCAGAATCTGGAGAGCTGCTGCTAGTCTAAGTAGATAATATTGACCTTAATGGACAAGGGCCTGCTCTGGTATAAACAGACTAGTGTGTTCATGTGATATCCCAGGGATTCAGTTTAATTCTCATCAGCTTCCTGTCTGAGCATAGTTCATGGGACAAGAGGACGGGCTCATTTATGAATTTAAAAAATGGATAAATTATAGGAAGCAAAGAGTAGGAATCAATGGACAGTTCTCACAATGAAGGGAAGTAAGCAGTGGGGTCCCACAGGATCAGTATTGGGACTGGCACTATTTAATCATAAATGATCTGGAACTAGGGCGGAGTACTATAGTGATCAAGTTTGCAGATGAGACACAATTATTCAGGATGGTGAAAACGAAGGCTGACTGTGAAGAACTCCAAGAAGACCTCCACAAACTGGGTGAGTGGGCAAAAACGTGGCAAATGAACTTCGATGTTGGTAAGTGTTAGGTGATGCAGATTGAGACAAAAAAATCCCAACTTCAAGTATAGGCTAATGGTGTCTGAACTTGCTGAGACTGAGAGGGGAAAAGATCTTGGAGTCATAGTGGATAGCTCAACGAAAGTGTCAACCCAGTGTGCTGCAGCAGTGAAAAAGGCAAACACCATGTCCAGGATTATTAGGAAAGGGACTGAAAATAAAATGGCCGATATTGTAATGCCCCTATATAGATCTATGGTGTAACCTCATTTGGAATACTGTGTACATTACTGGTCACAACCATATCTCCAAAAGGACATTGCAGAGCTGGGAAAAATACAGAGGAGGGCAACCAAGATGATTAGGGAGTTGGAGCACCTTCCCTATAATAAAAGGCTGAAGAGTCTGGGACTTTTTTGTCCCATTTTATTAAACACCTTAGTTTTCTTTCTCACATGTGAGAAATGGGGAAAAGTCTTTAAATCTCTGCCTCCCATTTGGCATGCACACCCTTTTAATGGTGTGCCTCTGTTGCCCTGCAAGGCGCTTATGCACTCTTATGGACATAAAATCCATAAATGTTCATAATAGACTGTGTTGCTGAATGTGTAAGAGGGACTGAGATGCAATGTGACCAGATCACGATGCCAGCTGTACACAGATGCCAGACACGCCTGAGACAATGTGCCAGTGGTTCCCGAGGTCGTCAGCTCCCAGAGACATCCCTTAACACAAATACTCACATAGAAACAGCCATTCATCATTGTGGTTTGAACATGTGCTTTCAGACGCCATTAGTGAAGTTCTTCTTCATCATGCAGGAAAACCTCCCCCCCCCCCAACCTTCTTTACTACAAAGGGACAAAAGAACTTTTCCCCACCTTCCGTGGACAATGAACTTGGCCAGCCAGAAACTGGTTCTACAGCTCTGAGAGGAGTAAGCTCATCTACACCACAACAGAGCTGGCTGATGAGTCATTCCAACCCTCCAGGTATCTCTGTCACAATCCAGGTAGAGAGTAACATTGCCCAACTCCTTAAGCCCCTTTCCTCTAGTGGACAGGACTTTTGGGGCGGACCATCAAGGGGTGGTCTCAAGGGAGGTGTCCAGTCAAGCCATCCCTCAGAGCCCCCTAATAAAAGAGGACACCCAGCAACGTGTTCGCTCTCTAGCTTCTACTACCTCTTACCCTACCCTACCTCCACAGCTCTTGGTTGCACAGCCAGAGTCTCCACGTGTCGCTGCGGGTTCAGGACACGTGTCCCTAATCCCCTCATAGCCTCTCCTTATTTTTCCAGTGGGAACTCAACATCTCTCTGAACAGGTAATTATTGCCCTCAACGGATACCAACGATATTCCTGCTAATGCAAACGTCTTTGCTCTATCTTTATTTCTTAGGCTCTGTATAAATGTGTGTGTGAATCTGTATTGTTTGTCTGAGTAAGAACCTTTCAGTAAAGAAAGTATTTATTACAGAAGCCAGCCTCTCTGTTTAATTCTGGTGCTTCTGGAAGAAGTGGGACCTCTGTATATATTGGTGGTGACCCCTTTTGCCTATTGCCATATTATTAATAAGCTATGATTCCCCTATATTATTGAGAAATCAAGGCAATTTGGCTAACACCTCCATTGCTGATGCCAAGACTTAAGCAAAGATATTCTCCCCAGTGAACAGCAACAGAGTTCTCTCATCCTCCTCAACTGCTGACTTCTGTACGCAAACTAATGCACAGGCAAATAGGGTGAAAAGCTAAGGTGTTCAAAGGGACAACTCTGATCAGCCTAGAAAATTTGCAGAGCCAGTATTACTGACCACACATCTTGTTTTTTTCCATTAATATACAGAAAGCAATTCACAATAAAAATCTGGATTATAAATAACAAGAGCATCAATAAAATCACAAAAATCTAAACCCCATCTTTATATGGCTCTTGTTAACATTGGATTGTTCCTTATCAAGGGCCACAGTGTACCCTTAGTAAGAAAGAGTATCAGCTTCTCTGTGTTATATAAAATGCACTCCCAGGTCTAGCCATCCTCGGCACAAAGATGATCAGATAGCACCTTATGTGAAATTTAATGTGTCCTGTGCTCAAGTAACTTTCCAAAGTGAAGTATGCATTTATTTGTAAGGGGAGGAGGGCAATACTACTGGAAGAAATGAGTTACGTGCTGAGGCTTAACCAGAACAGAACTGTACTTTTGCCCCCAAGCTTTGCATAAATTCATAAAGCTCTAAGTGATCTGATGCTTCAGCACTTTGAGCACTTTAATGTAAACTGGGGAAACGACAGGAAATGAAAGGAGATTAGGTTGTAACAGCAGATTAATGACCCTGCTGCCTTTAAATTCAGAAGCCCCATTCTCTGCTTGTTTAAATATCAGAACAAGGAGTAATTGTTTGAAAGAATCTCTGGGCTGTGCAAGAACACCATTATTATCTTGCACCTACCAAATATTTGACCTTTTGGGGGCAGTGCTGAAGTGCACTGCAGGGGGGAGGAAGATTAGTTTTCCAAACCATTTCTGCCACCAAGATTGAGGGCAGAAGCTACCCACTTACTCAGTTATGTCCATCCTTTCTGTGATACAGAGTTAGCTTGAAGGGAAAATGTCATAACACAGAAGAAAAGTTGTACTCTTCTTATTTATTTATTTATTTATTTGTTCCATTTATATCCCGCCTAGCCAGCGGACCGGCTCAAGGCGGCTTTTTTTCCCTTTTTAGAAGATAACTACATTACAAGGGCTAATTATATGGACTGCGTATGAGTTTTTGGCAAGCTTTAACCAGGGACCAGTAAAAATCTCGGCACATTGGATGTTGAGGCACAATCGAACCCTTGACCAAACAGGAAAGAGGTTCGAACAACCAGGCTTTCAGACAGTGTCAGTTTCTGGTAGGCCTGTAACTACAGTGGGGTATTTAGGGGTTGCCATTCCCCTTGCAGCACTAGGGAAACCCCTGATTTTCGGGCTTCAGCCCACCGCTGGCTAGCTGGCCGGCAGGGGCAGCCTCACTCACAGATAGGGACGTTGCTGCATGGTATTTATTTGTTTGTTTGTTTATTTGTTTAGATTTGTATCCTGTCTAACCAGCAAAGCCAGCTCCAAGTGGCTAACAGCATTTAAAATCAGACAACATATATAAGTTAAAATCAAATCCATCCACATAAAATTACCAGCATAAACGACAAAAGACAGCAGCAGTTCAAAGTTTTATTTATCCCCAACAATGTCACCTGGAAGTGATGTCATTGCACCAGGGATGTTGTATGGGGATGCTCTGGTAAACTCCATGGTTTTGAGGCTGAAAAAAACCCATAGTTTGCCCAAATACCAGCATTCCTGGCATTATGATGTCATTTCTAGGTGATGTCATCATGTTGGGGATGTCGTGCAATGTCCCCACCCATCCCCAGTACACCTCCCAAAGTCCCCCACTCCAGCCAAGGTAAGACCTGGCAACCCAATGATAGACCTATCCTCCATAAATCTATCTAATCCCCTTTTAAAGCTGTTTACTCCTGAGGCCATCTGTGACATCCTCGCTTATTGGAGAGACTGTTTTTCCTTTAAAACACACTCTGTGTACATGAACTTAGTAGATTTCTGCTGCCACCAGGAATTAAAAATTCCAACTCTCTCTATTTTGGTAGAATGACCCAGTGTCTGGGCTCTTCAGAGGACTATGTAGCCCTGAGGAAGGACTGATCTGATTGCTGGGATAAATTTAAACAAATAAGGATTTATTTGTAAAAGAACAAAATAGGTTTCTGGGTATTTTTGAACTGTTGTTGAAGAAAGAAAATATAACTGAGAAAGCTTGGCGTCACACACAGTCACTCAAACACCAAAACTCAACTCTGACAGGCTTATCTCTCTCTTTCTCATATAGCCACACAGGCTAAACTTTTTTTTCATATATAGCCCCACAGGCTGAACACTCTTGCTCATATATAGCCACATAGGCTAAACTTTCTCCACAACACTCTTCACTCATCTCTTCAAGAACACAGAATAACCTCAGAGATATCTCTCCTCCCACACTCTCAGTCATCAGCCAATCACATCACACTTGTCTCCCCCTCTCACTCTCCTTACATTACGGCAGTCAAACTAAACATTTAAAGAACACACACACACAAACATGAAATCATTCCACCATCACTACATCCTTTGGCAGCAAATTCTACATTTTAATTACTCTGTGTAAAGAAGAATTTCCTAAGCATTTTTGCTTGGTCATGTTGAGTTCAATGAAACTTACTGGTAAGGATCTACTGAATTTGTATCCCACTTTCCTTCCAACAACTAGCATGTATGGATGTCCTAGCAGTCTCACTATCTGGGAACTTCCAGACCACTCATTATACTTCCTGTGGCATACATGCCTTCTGCTGATATCTTGTGGGAAGCAACTTCAGTGGTCAGAGTTTTGGAAGGGCTGAGTTGCTTGGCCTTGCAAGATTTCCATTTCTCTTCAAGTGAAGTAATATGAGTTTTCCCCAGTATTAAGCTGCATATGAATTCCAATTTGGAACAGAATAAATTAGTTGTAAGTTGCTGTTCTCAGCTCTGTCACTGCTTACATCATGGGATTCTATGTCCTTTCTGCTATTTTCAAGATGGACAGTGAAACGTTTCCCTACTGCGATTCTATTTTTGAATGCTCTTACATGTAAAAACAATTCCTGCAATTACAAAGCTAGCAGACCAGGGAGGGAAACTTTAAACCTGCCCTTTGCCTGTTGTTCTGGTTTTTAGGGTTACCAACTCTGGGCTGGAACATTCCTGGAGAGTTTTGGAGTATAGCTTAAGAGGGTGCAGTTTGGGGAGGGAAATGATTTCATCAAGGTATAATGCCTCAAAGTAGCCATTTTCTCCAGAGAAACTGATCTCTGTCAGCTGGAGATCAGTTGTAATTCCTGGAGATCTTGAGGCCCCACCTGGAGGTTGGCAACCACAGAGGAATATTAGGCCACCTGCTAATGCTTCATGGTATTGCCAGTATAGACCAGATGTGTGAAATGAAATTGAAGACTTATGGACTATATCATGCCAGGCTATGGTGGCAGAAACTTTCTAATGTTCCCTGGCATCACCCCCCCCCCCCCAAATAGTAACAGAAAAGAGCAAGAGTCCAGTAGCCCCTTAAAGACTAACAAAATATGTGGCAGGGTATGAGCTTTGGTGAATCACTGCTCACTTCTTTGCCTATAATAAATTAGCTAATCAGGATTAGGGGCGGTATTATACATACTTAGGGATGCCAGCCTCCAGGTGAGGCCTGCGATCCCCTGGAATTACAGCTCATCTCTAGACTACAGAGATCAGCGCCCCTGCAGAAAATGGATGCTTTGGAGGATGAACTCTGTGGCAGTTGTACACCACTGAAGTCTCCGTCCTCACCAGGCTCCACCACATAGTATCCAGGAATTTCCCAACCAGAAGGTGGCAACCCTGCTCCCCGCCCCCAAGGGGCACCTGGCAATCCTATGTCCTTTCCTGAGCTTACTGCATTTAGGGAGTATTTTGTCTTTCTGTGTAGAGGGGGAATTAAAAACCTGTAACTTCAGGCGCCAGTGTTGCAATCCAACCAAATTCCTCAGTCTCTCGAAACACAACGCATGCGTTTGAAGTACGGCGCGGGGGGGGGGGGGTAAGACTTTAGACTCTCCCCTTCTGTTTGGGTTTCCCTGGAATTGCCCCTCCTGTGGCAACTAAGCAGCTTTTGCGTGGCGCATGCGCACGTTCTCGTCACCCGCTGATTGACAGTTAAAGAAGCGGGAGGCGTCGGCTTGGAGAAGTCGCTCATGAGCCTGGCCCGGAGGGGGGTGGGGACGGGTCGTCTGGCTGCTGTGTATCAGGCGCGGCTGGAGTTTGGGACACGGCCAGTTTCTGAGGCGAGCTGAGAAGCCGCCGCCGCCGCCGCCTCTTCCACAGCCTTTCCTTTCCTTCGACTTAAATCCTCGGGAGGCCGCCTCACGCATCGGTAAGAAAAAGGTCGCGGGAATTCCGAGAGGCTCCGGCTTCTCTTCGAGGGGGTAGTTAGGAGCCATCCGGCTTCCTCCACCGGCAGGAAAAGAGAGCGGTGTGAGCAGCCTCCGCCGCCCTCCGCCTGCCAGGGGGCTAAGAGAAAGCGTCTCCCCCCTTGGGCTTCAAGCGAGAAGGGGAGTTCGGGTTCATGGCGCGCGGCGCTGATGGGAGTGTGAAGTTGTGACTATGCCTCGCCTGCTTGTCTGGAAGCGGGGCCCGAAACCACCTCCCCCCCCCCCCCCCCTTCGGGACCTCGCTTTTTCGTAAACGCGCATCGATAGGGTCCGGTTGCGCAGTTCCCGGCTTCTTGTCAGGCTGGGGAGAAGCTACTACGCGCGCTCCGTTGCTTCTTTACTCTCGGGATTTGCCACGTGCAGCCGGAGAACTTTGCGCAGCACATAATAAAGTTTACTGATTTCGTTGCCGCAGATCTTAAGTGATGGCCGCTACTTTAGGACAAAGTTTATGTCTAGTGGCACCTTTAAGACCAACAAAGTTGTATTGGTACAAGTTTTTGTGTGCATGCACACTTCTTCGGATGTATTGCTTCATGCACATAACTAGGACCCTTAATGGCATATGTATCCAGATGCCCCCAGAGTGATCTGAACCCACAATGTATGTGAAGAAGTGTGAGTGCACACGAAAGCTTATACCCAGAATAAAACCTTGTTGGCCTTAAAGGTGCCACTGGAGTCAAATTTTGTTCTGCTGCTTCAGACCAACAGGGCTAGCCACCTTAGGGTTAGGCAAGTTACTAGAGGATGAGATCTAGCATAGTGTCTGAAACCTCTATGCTTAGAGGCTTTGAAGCTTTTGAATACCAGGTGCTGTGGGCAGCAACAGGGGAGGGCATCTGGTTGGTCATGATGGCAAATGGGACACTGGAATGAAAAACACTTTTATTTATAGCTTCAACTTATTATCCATCCTCCCCTGCATGGCAAGGCTCAGAATGGGTAACAACAACAAGTTAGGTTAAAACTTTTGACAGACATTTAAAACACTTGTAAAATTTACAATAATCAATAAGATGGCACTTAAAGAGAGCACAAATAGTGCCTCATTTCCTAGCAGTAAGAGAGGGGTGTGATAAAGATAAAAGGAAAAGGAGGAAATTAGGCTAGCTAGAGACCATCAGTATCCTCAACCCTAGGCCCAGCGGAACATCTCCCATCTTACAGGCCCTGTGGAATTGCATCAAATCCTGCAAGGCCTGGATCTCACTCAGTAGAGGATCCTGCAAGCCCTGGCTCTGATTGAGGACAGCCGAACACTCTTCAGACCTTGTGGGATTTGATGGGTTAGTTGATTCTGGGGGAGGGAGGTATTGCCCCTTATTTCAGAATTAATTCAAGTATATGCCCTGAGCTAGCTGAACAAGTAGCTTTTAAAGTATTTTATTTTTATAACGGATGGATGCTGCTTTATGTAATGACTTCCCAAGATAGTTAACGTTTTTCTCTGGACTGTCACCCCTGTTTTGTTCAACTCAGAATTGCTAAAGTTAAAATTGGTTAGTACAAGTACGTAACTGAGCTGAGCTATCTTGTTCTTATGGACTGATGGTAGAAAAATCAAGCATTGTTCCTTTTTTGCAGTTTAGCCGCCATTTCATCCTAATCAGGATGGCTGAAGTGGTGTATCACCTTACCACTTCATTTGGAGGAGCAGAGTTTTTAAAAAGTTCTCCTTTTATTAATGGTTCCTTATTCCATTGTGGTGTAGGACAAGTGTGTTGGGCTAGAATCGTGCAGATTCAAGTTCACATCCCCACTTGGTCATGGAGCTCACTGAGTGACTTTGGGCCAGTCACTCTCACCCTAACCTACCTCACAAGGTTAGTATGAGGATAACATGGAGGAAGAGAGAACCCTGAGCTTCTTGCAGGGAGGACGGGCTAAAAATGTATTGGTTCAGATCCTTAGTTTAAAGCAGTGGTACTCCATGGCTCACCATTCACCAAAACAGCCCCATGACTGCAGTATGCTCTGTGTGCCACCTCACCAGACATACACATACAGTCACTATTAATATTAAATCTGTAACTATAACCTGGTTAATTACCAAAATATCTCTGAGCATGTAGGCGTGTCACTCTTGTTGAACCTTAACCAGGCGGTGTGTATAGTGAGCGGAAGAGCTTCCCACTTCTTCCTCAGAATGAGGCACACTAGTTCAGGTGAGAGAGTGAGATTGCCAAGGAGCTCATAGGAGAGCAAGTTGGCCATGGAGGAAGAGGTTAAAATCACCACCGCTCCACTGTGGCCAGTTTGCAGTTTTCCAGACAGCCACCTTGGGTGAGAGCAAAGAGGCTATGCAAAGAGAGAAGGAGAGAGAGAGTGTAGAGGTGGTGTTACCGGATGGGCCCTTTACATCCAACCCTGACCTGCAGCTCAGGGAAGCTTGATGCTTACCTGTCTCTCCATTCCCTGCAGTGTCCAGATAGTAACCTTGAGACTTTTCCTGGCAGTTGCCTTGCCCACTTTCCTGGAACATGTAGTGGGGGCCACACTGGGGAATGGTGCTCAGAAGAGCCACAGCCAGGTAATTTGTCAGAGAACCATGTGTTGCTCCCAAGTCACTGAATGAGTATCACTGGTTTAGAGCTTCTTGGGTATAATGTTGCTGTCATTTTATTTTGTGGAGGTCCTGCTCTTTCTCTGCAATGGAAGTACTCATTCATCATGCACAGCAGTTTTGCATTGAGTGCCTTTTTATTTTTCTAATTGTAATTTTCTAATTAGCTTAAACATTTTGTAAGCAACCATTTGATAAGTGTCTGTAGAATTAGCAAATCCTGGTTCCAGATGCCAGGGGCCTGGACTTGAGAGGTCCTTTACAGCTAAAACTCCCAAAGATTCAATCTGTTGTCTCCTTTCTAGGGGCTACCATCACTTTCTCTTAGGACTTAGAAGAGTCACGTTTATTCCATGGACACACTGAATGGCTACTTACTCAGTGCACAAAGTGTGCTGAACTTGCCAATTTGAAAAGGTCCAAGAATCAGTATTCAAGCACGCAACATATTTTAAAGCCTTTTAAAAAGATTTCTGTACCAGTGTGCTCATACATTAACTAAAAGACTTTATGCAGGTCCCTGAAGAGAGTTAGGTATTGCATGGGTGCCTGCATTGTAGCTGCCCAGAACAATGGAGGGAGGTTCTGCCGTGGATATAACAAGTGGCTTATCTAGGTACTGTTGAGTTGGCTGCTGTTTGAATAGCAACTTCCCAAGCCTTTCATCTTACATTTCAAGCCTTTTTTTAAGATGGTGGAAGGGAAGGGAGACTGGAGATATTCTGGATTGATCTTTACAGCTAGAAATGATAGCTCCATGAGAAGAGTGGGTATCTCTTCCTTTCTCTCTCTCTCTTCCTTCTGATTTTTTCCCCACTCCAACCCCCACCTCTGCACTGTATACAATTAATAGCTTGAGGCATCACATCTGTCTGAGCATTCTGTTTTTACAGTAGCCAGACAAATGCAACAATGAAAGCTTAAAAACAAGACATGAAGATAACAGAATTTCCCCTTTTGTCCTCAGCACGTGGTACTAAGGGGGTATGTTCTTAGTCTGATTGATTGATAGAAGGGAGTCCAGCAGGTAAGAGGGCTGTTGTTGACTGTCCTGTTGCTGTACAGACCAGAGGAGGTTCTTTGGGCAGATGGGACTGAGGGATTGTGTTGCAGAAATGCCTTGGCAGAGTATATGAGATGGAAACTAGCCATCCTGTGCTGTCAGGTTACTGGCACTACTCTGACTTTCTGCCAGCTGCTGGCTCTGGAGAATTTTACTTTATTGTCTCTGGCTAAATATTTTTCTTTCAGAGCAGCTGAATTACAGTGGATGTGTCCAGTTGGTCTTTATGTGCCGGCATGTATGAGTGTGCTTGTTCCTGTTTTTTCTTAGTGGGGATTTTAGTTGAATCTGAGCTTTCTTCCTTTCCTTTCAGCAATAAGAGGCCCACATAGGCAGGAAGTAGTTAAGGTAGTGGTGCATACTGCTCATATAGTACTGCTTTGCCTAAACTACTTCATGTATCTGACCTTCTTTGTATGTTAATGTGCATGTAATTATGACTTGTCCATAAACCAGGCAGAAATGAGCAAAAAGTCCCTAGTGAAAGCACCTACTAGATAGAAAGACAAGTTGGGTCTGACGTTTGTGTTAGTTAATGCTATTTGATCACCTGTTCTGCAATCTTCCATCAAGAGGGAGGCAGAGGGAAGTTTAGAGGTAGACATTCCAATGGTGCTGGAGAGACTGAGCAGCGCTTTTGCTTTTCATGATTCTGTTTTACAGTCTGCGTTGAGGCTGAGAGATGATATTGAGCTGCCCAGTGTGTTTATGGCTGGTCAGGGGTCTTGACTGTAGAATAATCCAGCAGCAAACCCACTAGACTGTACTGACTCTAAATCTGTTTTATTATGTCCCACACTTATGCTCACTGTGTATCTCTGTTATATATTATTGTGCAGGACTTTTCTTAATTACCTTGGTTTCATGCACTTTTATGAGAACTGCATAAGAACATCATGCCAGGATTGGGAGCCACAAAACAAGCAATTCTGTGGCTTCATGAGGTCAGTTTATGACTGCCAAGCTAAAAATTTCAGGGCCGGACTCTCAGCTGGCATAATCCTTCAAAATTTGCTGCAGTTGAATGCCAAGTGGAAAGTTTTGTCTGAAAGTTCTCCAAAGTGGTTGTGGTATCGTGTGCAAATTACTAGAGAACAGTTAGATGTTGGAACCATAATGTCCCGCGAACACACTTTGAGGCTGGTGGATTATATCTCTGGGATCCTGAAGTACTTGCTTGTTGTTTACAAAATTCTTGAGATCTGTTATGCTCATTTATAGGGAGGAGATTCTTAGGCTGGCTTGCTTGTGCTACTGCCTGTGCTTCAAGTTGTCAGCATTTTCCATTGCAAACTGGTGTTCATGGTAATTATAATGAAGTCAGAAGGGCTGGGAAGAATGCATACTTTATTGCCTTCTGACCACTATTGTTTTGCTGAGTTAGCTTGTTTTGAACCCAGCTTTATTAATTGGCACACTTTTAATGTTTGTGGAATCCCTGGCTAATGGTCTTTAGTAGCAGGTAAAGTTGCTTCTTGCCAAACCCTCTCTGCCTGAATGTAGAACTTTGATGGGAGAGGAGGGCTCAGCTGGTAACTTTTTTTTGTGCATGGCTGCTGGCACCTACAGTGTGTTCAGAGGGTAATTTGCAGCTTCTTCCTCTGTACCAACAGGTGAGTTTCTATGAAATACCATGACTGATAGGTAGAATTTTCTTGTAGTACTATGTCAACAGTACCTGCCAATGAAGGCAAGTTTGTCTTTTCATTTGTTCAACCTGATGTGACATCTTAGATTTCAGGAAAACTCGAAGCCAGCCCTTCATTGTAAAGAAAGGCAGTTGCATTCCTGTCATTTTTTTCTTCTTCTTAGTCTGGGCTGCCTGTAGTCCATGTTAAATAAAATAAGTCAAAAGTCTATGCAAAGGTAATCAGAATTTTGCACCAAGAAAAGTGGATTTTTGGACAAAATATGCTAAGCAAATTAAGCAGATGTACTTAGATTTGTTTATTTTGTGTAACATGTTCTAGTCATGGGGAAGGTTAGATTGCCATGCTAGGCACTGAAGTGATGTGTCCCCCCTTCCACATGCCTCCCCACCTTCGCTCCAGGGCTTCTGATATTACACTAAGCATTGCTTACACATTTTGTACAGCTAATTTTGCTAAAATAATTGGGCTTTAAAACAGTGTCTTGGGATGCTGAATTCTGTGTTTTCAAAATCCTAAAGTTGTATAGAATCTTTGCCTTAAAGTTTCAAACTAGATGTTGTGCTGGGGAATCTGTAAACCAAATGGATACCAGGGCAGGGCAAGCAGCAGCTCTGGGTACTGACTGAGGTTGAGGTAATAGTGTGAGGAAGGGGTAAGTACTTTTAAGAAACTGAGGAATCTGTTTGCTGATGTCCTTATCCTGAGATTTGTTTTACCAGTGGATTTAATCTTGTACTAAGATGAAACATTCTCCTTAATGGAAGAAACAAAATGCTAACCACTAAGAATCTTAAGAAAATGCTAGTTGGGAATAAAAATTGAAATGCTTATCCTATCAAGAGTATGGAGTTAGTGAGATGCTTGGCCTTGTTTTTATTGCTCAATAGTTTTAGAAGTATGTTTCTGCTTTGTGTGTTGTGATAGAAAAATAGTTATTGCTCTTCAGTATAAATAGTTGTGGCTGGAGTGGAGGATAAAAATAGTTCTGCCATTGCAAAGTGTAGCCAGGAGTTGAACTTAAGCAATATTTGGAATGTAAATCAAGCTAGCAGGAAATTCCAAGTTAAAACTGGTATTTTGTTCTTACTTAACACATGCATGTGAACGTCTTACTCCTTTTTGGATAATAACAAGAGTTTCATGTGCAGATTTTGAAGACATTTAGAACCATAGTTAAGGGACCCTAACATCTTTATATGCAGAAGATTTGAAGTTCAGTCCCCAGCATCTTTCAGTACAGATCCCTAGTACCAGAGATAGAAAAGATAGTAAAGGGTATTGAAATGTCAGGCTCATACTTCTGTATATCTTGCAGGCAAACATCTGTAAGCCAAAACAATTCCGAGTGCCTATGATCTGTGTAACCTGGTCATTGATATTGCTGATGTATAGCTGCACTTCAGATTGGTGAGATCACAATTGACTTGCACTTGCATCAATGCTGTGGTGAATTTAGGCATAGGATTGTTAGTACAATGTTGTCATGTGTCCTACTTGGTGAGTAATAAGGTATCATGCATGTTTCTGCATATAATTGTTCAGAATGGGTGAATGGGACAAGTTGTAGATTGGGCACGTGCTGTAAATGCACAGCCTGGTTAATACTTCTGTGTCAGTTGTATTGTCAGCTTGGTTGCGTGTTTGAATTAAGATCTGTCCACATACTATGGGAGTTTTGCACATGCATGGTAGGCTGCTGGTGGGGGTGGCAGAGAGAGCACATGAAGCCCAACCCAATGTTCTTCATATAAAATAAAATGCAGGTCTATGTCATACAGTTGTCATACAGCTTTCTGTTGGCTCTGGAGTTTGCATACAATATTAAAAGCTAAGTAGTGGCAATAATAGGCACCACTAAATCTGCGAAGCTGGCACTGCTCACGAGTTATTGTGTGCTAGAAGCATTCTGAAAATACCTAGAATTACTCCCCCCCCCTCCATGAGCAAGAATAAATTCATTAGGTGTGCATTAACATCTGCCCACTCCAGAACCACTGATTTCCAGAGGGGGGTTGAAAGATCTGAGTCAGATTGAGGTGACAAGAGAGGAGGTCCTAAGTCTGATAGACAACTTAAAAAATAAATAAATCACCGGGCCCGGATGGCATACATCCGAGAGTTCTGAAAGAACTCAAATGTGAACTTGTGGATCTCCTGACAAAAACATGTAATCTTTCCTTAAAATCTGCCTTTATTCCTGAGGACTGGAAGGTAGCGAATGTTACTCCTGTCTTTAAAAGGGGTTCTAGAGGAGATCTGGGAAATTACAGGCCAATCAGTCTGACGTCGATACCGGGTAAGTTGGTGGAAACTGTTATTAAGGAAAAAATTAGTAGGCATATTGATGAACAAAATCTATTGAGGAAGACTCAGCATGGGTTCTGTAAGGGAAGATCTTGTCTCACTAACCTGTTAGTGTTCTTTGAGGGAGTAAACAAACATGTGGACAAGGGGGACCAATAGATGTTGTTTACCTTGACTTCCAGAAAGCTTTTGATAAAGTTCCTCATCAAAGGCTCCTAAGTAACATCAATAGTCATGGGATAAAAGGACAAGTCCTTTTGTGGATCAAAAACTGGCTAATTAAAAGGAAACCAAGAGTGAGTATAAATGGGCAATTTTCTCAGTGGAGGGAGATAAGCAGTGGGGTACCGCAGGGATCAGTACTCGGTCCGATGCTTTTTAATTTGTTTATTAATGATTTGGAGTTGGGAGTAAGCAATGAAGTGGCTAAATTTGCAGATGACACGAAGTTGTTCAGGGTGGTGAGAACCAGGGAGGATTGTGAGGCACTCCAAAGGGATCTGTCGAGGATGGGCGAGTGGGCATCAACGTGGCAAATGGGGTTTAATGTGGCCAAGTGCAAAGTGACGCAAATTGGAGCCAAAAATCCTAACTATAAATACACGTTGATGGGGTCCAAACTGGCGGAGACTGACCAAGAGAGAGATCTTGGAGTTGTAGTAGATAACTCAGTGAAAATGATCGAGACAGTGTGCGACTGCAATGAAAAAGGCCAATGCTATTCTGGGGGTTATTAGGAAGGGAATGGATAACAAATCAGCCAGTATCATAATGCCTCTGTATAAATCGATGCTGCGACCTCATTTGGAGTACTGTGTACAGTTCTGGTCGCCACACCTCAAAAAAGATATCATAGCATTGGAAAAAGTTCGCTGGCTAGGCGGGGTAGAAATTGAATAAATAAATAAATAGATAGTGCAGATAAGGGCAACTAAAATGATAAAAGGGTTGGAACACTTTTCCTATGAAGAAAGGTTGAAGCGCTTGGGGCTCTTTAGCTTGGAGAAACGACGGCTGAGGGGTGATATGATCAAGGTTTATAAGATTATGCATGGGATAGAGCAGGCAGAGAAAGAAGACCTTTTATCCCTTTCTTACAATACAAGACCTCATGGGCACTCCATGAAATTGCTGAGCAGTCGGGTTAGAACAGATAAAAGGAAGTACTTCTTCACCCAAAGAGTGATTAACATGTGGAATTCACTGCCACAGGAGGTGGTGGCAGCTACAAGCATGGACGGCTTCAAGAGGGAATTAGATAAACATATGGAGCAAAAGTCCATCAGTGGCTATTAGCCACAAAGTATAGATAGGAACTCTCAGTCTGGGGCAAGTGATGCTCTGTAATCTTGGTGTTTGGGGGGGGGGGCAACAGTGGGAGGGCTTCCTGCCTCCACTGCTGGACCTTCTGAGGGCACCTGGTGTTTTTGGCCACTGTGTGACAGAGTGTTGGACTGGATGGGCCATTGGCCTTATCCAACAGTGGCTTTTCTTATGTTCTTTTCTTTGCACTTTTAAATGTAATTATGATTTGTAGGGTCCACCTTTGGACTGGATTTGATAGCCAAGCATTATTTCTAGTATCTATTAGGGTGGTGGTGGTCTGTTCTTGTGCCTCTATTCTCAATCGTTGAGCACGGAATGGTTGGAAGAGTCATGCAGACTGGGGTGTTACACTGCAAAACCCTGGCCACTTAAGTATTAATATCAAAGGCTGCCCCAAGGCTACATCACTCATTGAGCCTTTCTGTTTGTGCATTTAGTGCTGACCTGGGGCATGTGAATGAATCTTCAGTTTGGTCACTTAACACACATGTAGAAGTTTTATAAAAGACCCCAGTGCTGCCATGCCCACTCCAGAGACATTTTTGAGTGAAGTGGGGATGGGGTAAAGATGCAAATTACTACCATGGTAGAAAAGTACAACCCCCCTGGTCCTTTGCAAAACCAACCTCATGTGCACATCAGCAGCTATAATCAGAAATAATTAATTAGAATAGTGAAAGGTAGGATGTACGTTAAATCTATGATAAATGTCTTGGAAAAGCAATTATTTTTCAGTTTAGTTGTGGAGCAAAGTATGCCTATGCGGCAGCACTGTCAAGCTCTAACAGACAACATGTGTTCTGTTGTGTTAGGCATGTGACCAGCCAGTGAACTCTGACAAATGGGTCAGTGAAATTTGTCAGTGAGTAGTCAGTCTGATTGTCAGTAAATCAGTGGCATAATTATGACTGATGATTAGGACATGGATCTGAATCCACAGGAGTTCAGGCATCCTTATTTAACAAATGAATACTATATCCCAATTCAATATGCAGCCTGGCATTCTTTTGATAGACGAACTGCTGGTTGTGTGTTAAAAATGTTTTGTCCCTGTGGTTAAACATACTGCACAGTTTTTCTGCCAGTCAGAAATTTCCAGTTGCTGAAAATATTAGGCTCTACAATGAACTTTCTGGGTGCCATGGCAAGTTGGCTTCTGGGATTTTTCAAACCCTGTCTTAACCTTGTTAAGACAGCAGAGTATTGAGCCCAAGAGCATCTTCATTGGCTCTAATGCTTAGAACTGTAGTAGTAGTTACTAACTTGGTTTATAGCCTGCCTTTTTCACTGAGACTCAAGGCACATTACAAAGTTCAGTTGGACAGCAAAGACCTCTAGGCAACAATGCAGTAGGATTAGGAGTACAAAGCTAGAGCCTTTTGCCTGATTGGCTCAGTTTTCTCTTTGGGTCTGAGCCAAGATTCACCTTTTCTGGGCTTGTCTGGAGCAGATAAACTAGCCATTGTTCCTTCTCTGCGAAAATTTGACCATGTAAGGTTGCCCACTCCTCCATTTTCTTCTGACCTACTTACTTCCTTTGTCCTACAAATACCCTGTAAAACAAATCCCAGATCAAATTTGACCAGAATGTTCTGAGTTTAGCTGACAAAATGGGCTGTTCACAGGCCAAGTGGTAGAGATCCATGTCAGCATAATGGAGATTGAAAGGTCACAGTAACACCCCACAGTGATGTTCAGGGTAAAATGGCAAAGGGAGTATCATACACACTGCCTTGAATTTCCTGGGGTAAAGGAGAGATAGCAGTGTCCTAGGAAATGCATTAAGTGTTTTTAAAATGGGAGGCTTTTTAGCATGGTGTGTGTGAGAGAGAACGGGTTTGTCTGTGTACCCCTATTAAGAATGCGCTTTCTGGGAGGACACAGTGTGACAAGTGCAAAACAGCTTGCATCCATTCATGTTTATTTTTACAATTCCTACCCCTAAGTTTCCTCATTTCGAAAGGATTTCTCTTTTGGGTTTCCTAGACAACAAGTATCAGAAATTCCTGCAATTTATTCTTTATGGTTTAGTCCCAGTTAAACTGTAATTTGAGATCCATTTCTTTCAGCTTTTTGCATTTATTTGCATGGTAAAGAGAGGAAGGAAAGAAGGAAGGAAGGGCATCCCCCCATCCATAAAGTTGAACAGTAACATGCAAACATCTTCTGCCTCATCTCTTTACAATGCACACTTGCATCTGTGTATTTACTATTTTAATTTATTGCAAAATGGAATATAAGCTGCTCTGGGATGTGATGTCATCTCGTCAGGCACGTCAAGTGTTGATGTTTTAGCATTCTGGCCAAAAACTTTATGGTTACGATGTTGATGTGGGAGGGGCCTGTTCAGGGGTGGGACTTCCCCCTCTGGCTAACTGGCTGGTGGTGGGTTGGAGCCTCTAAAATTGGGAGAACCCTTCCCACCACGACCAGGGGTCTGGCAACCCTATCTCCTTTTCTCTCATGCATACTATGAAACAGCAAATATAAACTCCCTGACACCTACAACTGATATATGGTAATAATTTATCTCTAGCAAAAATATTAGGAAAACCCTATTCCAAAATATTTAGGTGCTATATTACTTCTTAAAAACAGAGCTCATTTGAACAAAACTATTTTATTTTCATTTATAGTTAAGCTTTCTTACTGAGAAACAAAGTAGATTATAAGTAGAAAGGATCTGTGGTGGAAAATGCCGTCAAGTCACAGCTGATTTATGGCAACCCCTTGGGGTTTTCAAGGCAAGAGACATTCAGCCATGTTTTGCCATTGGCTGCCTCCATGTCATGCCCCTGATATTCCTTGGAGGTCTCGCATCCAGATACTAGCCAGCACCAACCCTGTTTAGCTTCCCAGATCTGAGGAGATTAGGCTAGCCTGGGCTGTCCTGGTCAGGGCACAAAGCATTTACCTTTTAACATATGAAAAGTTAAAATTATGAGTTTTGTTTTATAAAAGTTATTTCCTGTAGCCCTTCTGTGCAGAATGTTTGTAATGTTTAGCTCACACAATGAGCATCAGAATTCTATCCATTTACACACTTTGAGGCTACTTTAAGTTGCACAAAAGAAAAGCCCTTTCCTTTCAACAGCCGTTCCTGTATTACAAAGGCACCTTGCTTCACAATAAAGTTCATAAGTAAACTGAGCTAATCTGAGGGAAGCACAGCTGTAGACTCTAGTTCTTGTAGTCCAAAGAGCTATTGGCTTCAATACATTCACTAAAGAACATTAGAAAACAAAGTCTCAAACAGTAGCAAAAAAGCTAAGTCGCTTTTATAGAAAATTTAACATCTTGAATATGTCATTCAATCAGAGGCAGAGGATATACAGGTAGTTTTAAAGGCTATTTCCAATACAACATTATAAGCCAAATTATTCAAAATCAAAGCATATCCATGGTTTCTTTATAGACTTTGCATGCAGCACACAATCTAGATATGCACTTATGCTGCACTAATATGCTATGTAATCATACATTTGGAAGAAAGCTACAGAATTACCAGTTAGAGCAGGGGTTGCCAAACTTGCTTAACATAAGAGCCACACAGAATAAATGTCAGATGTTTGAGAGCCGCAAGTCATGAACAAATATTACACACATTTTTATTGGAAAATATGCAGATTTGCTTTTTATTAACATTAAATGAGACTGCCAAAAATAAAAGCAAAGGGGGTAAAAACATATTGATAATGGTATTTATTTGTCCAATGATATTTGTAGGCTTTCAGGGTGGGGGGGCTTTGACAACATAGTTAAAGTTGCTTTCTTTCTCTCCCCCCGCCCCCCAGCTTACCCAGGGAGGTGAACACTGGCTGGGGAAGAGAAGACCGATTGGGGAGGCACACCTCCCCTTCGCTTACCCAGCCGCCCTGCTGGAAGCCACACAATATGTATGAAAGAGTCACATGAGGCTCCCGAGCCACAGTTTGGCCACCCCTGCATTAGAGCTTAAGGGGCAACAAAAACAACCAGATATTAGGCATGCTTAAAAGAGATTTTGAGGAGTGGGTTGCTTAAAGTATCAAGACAAACAATAAACATTTTAAAAAACCTATCTGGAGTAGAAAACCAGCCAGAGAAGCAGTGGGGCCTATGGATAACAAAGGGCTAAAGGGATTGCTAAAGGAAGATGGTGAGGTGACAGAGAAGCTCAATGACTTTTTTGCTTCTGTGTTCACTGTGGAAAGTGTGGGGCCTGTACCCATGCCACAGCCACTATTTTCAGGAAGGGAGTCTGAAGAACTGAACCAAATTGAGGTAACCAGAGATGAAGTTCTAGACCTACTGGGGAAATTAAAAACCGCTAAGTCTTCAGGTCCTGATGGCATACACCCGAGAGTTCTTTGATAGGTTACATATACAGGTTACTAGATCAACTATCACTAAATTCAGCTGCTGTGCAGGAACACTGGAGAGTAACAATTGTAACACCAGTTTTTTAAAAGGGATCCAGTGGGGAATCAGGAAATTACAGGCCTGCCAGCTTAACACCTGTCCCAGGCAAATTGGTAGAAACTGGAATCAAAGATATAATTACTAGGCACATAGAAGAACAAAGCCTGCTGATGGAAAATCAGCATGGCTTCTGCAAAGGGAAGTCCTGCCTCACCAACCTTTTGGAGTTCTTTGAGAATGTGAACAAGCATGTAGAGAAGGGGGACCCAGTAGAGATTATATACTTGGACTTTCCAAAGGCTTTTGACAAGGTACCTCATCAACAACTCCTAAGTAAATTTAGCAGTCATGGAATAAGAGGATAGGTTCTCTTATGGATTAAAAATTAGTTAAATGACAGGAAGCAAAGAATAGGAATCAGTGGACACAATGGAGAGAAGTAGGCCGTGGATAGTGAAAACCAAGGCTGACTGTGAAGAGCTCTAAGAAGACCTCCAAAACTGGGTGAGTAGGTGACAATGTGCCAAATGAACTTCAGTGTTGGTAAGTGTAAGATGATCCCCATTGGGACCAAAAAATCCCAGCTTCAGGTATAGGCTAATGGAGTCTGAACTTGCTGACACTAAGAGGAAAAAAGATCTTGGGGTTGTAGTGGATAGCTCAATGAAAGCATCAACCAAGTGTGCTGCAGCAGCGAAAAAGGCAAATTCTATGTTCAGGATATTAAAGAAAGGGACTGGAAATAAAATGGCTGATATTAAATGCCTCTGTATAGAGCTATGGTGCAGCCTCATTTGGAATACTTTATACAGTTTTGGTCACCATATCTCAAAGAAGACATTGCAGAGCCAGGAAAATTACAGAGGAGAGCAACCAGGATGATTAGAGGGCTGGAGCTCATTCCCTATGAGGAAAGGATGAAGAGTCTGGGAATTTTCAGTTTAGAAAAGAGATGACTTGCCTTGACCCGGATAGCCCAGGCAAGCCTGATCTTGGAAGCTAAGCAGGGCCGACCCCGGCAAGTACTTGAAAGGGAGACGTCCAAGGAATACTAGGGCCAAGATGCAGAGGCAGGGGTCATCAGAAGTTACCATGACTTCCATGCTTGCAAGCATGCACACACACGCAATACTCACCAAAAAGTTTTTAAAAGAAAAGAGACAACTAAGGGGGGGATATAATAGAGGTTTATAAAATGATGCATGGGGTGGAAAGAGTTAACAAAAAGAACTTTTCCCCCTCTCTCAAGATACTAGAACTTGAGGGCATCCAATGAAGCTGATGGACAGTAGATTCAGGATGGGCAAAAGGAAATACTTCTCCCTTTTTTTTCTTGGAGAATTTTGTTTGACAATTTGTATTTAGTGCATCCAGCAGATACACAAACATGAAACATACTACAAAAAATAACCTAACAAACAGAAGATCCAGGCATGGATCTGGGAGGCCCCCGCAGGAAGGCTGGTAAGACCTGGCAACCCTAGAAGGAGAGTATGATGGCCTGCGAAATATACTTGTGGCTGAGGTGAGCATGGGGCTTCCTACCTCCTACTCCCAGCCACTACAGTATACTTAGTCATTGTGGCAATCTGATTTTTGTTTCTGCTGCTGTTGTGCAAGTTACTGTAAGAAGTGTATGTTCCATATAAACCACTTAATCTTTTGTCAGCTGCTGGTGCTGGTACGCTACATTCAGTATTGCTCTTGTTGACTGCATTCAGGCATGTCAAAATTAGTGACAGGTACCCACTTGGTTCGTTTGCTATGCTTACACGTACCTTCCCTTCTCCCCTCATGTGTGAAAGCTGGTGGAAAGTGTCTTGATTTGGGAGACCTTGAATCAAACTCTGATTTTCCTGGGTACCTGCATCTGAACATCATGAAAAACAGGCTTATGATTCAAGGCTTTCAAAACCTGTGCATAAAGAGGAGGAGTCCGTATGTGAGTACAACCAATAACATGCCATCTGAATGCATCTAAAGATCTGCCCACATCCTTCTATCACAATCTGTCAGATTCTAGAGGAGGATAAAAAGTTTAACCATTGCTCCTCAGGCAGAGAATGTTCATCAGTGTGAGTCTGGGCTAGAGATGTGAAGGCTTGGGGAAAAAGAGTTTTTCCCCCAGTGCTTCCCCCCCCAATGTTTCCAACAGAAAAACTGGAAATATGAGTCGTACTGAAAATAACTTCTGTGAAATATTTTGTCTTTTAGAATGAGTGAAATGTTTTTGAAGACAAGGTGATCGTGCTTGTAGGCATATGCAGCTCTTAAATCCGAAATGCATTTCTGCACCTAGGGCACCTGATCTTCATGAGGGCAGCATGCAGGACTTTCATTGCTTCTGTGGCCCTTTTGACCTGCCTCTTCCCTTGTGGTTGACCTTTTCTCCTCTTCCTCCAACCACTGTGGTGCATATACCCACAGGCTGGGTATCAGGTAGCTTATTGCCCTAACTTGCTGGAGGGAAAAGAAGATCAGAAGGAGGTGAGGCAGAAACTCCACCAGATCCTCAGAGGAAAACTTTGACCATTTCACTGAGAACTGAATTCTCTTTAACCAGTAGCTATAGTAGGAAAAAGACAGCCTCTAGCTGTCCAAATATTATTATTGATCCTTTGTGTGACCTTTTTTCTGAGCAAATAATATATTTTATGTTATTTAATGGAAAGCTTGTGTTTTCTGTTTTAATGCCAATTTTTAACTTTTCAGATAGCAAAAATTAAGGTATATGGCCTAATGTAGCACAGGGTGCATCAGCTTGTGATTTTCTCTTTAAGCACTAGGTATATTTGCAGTTTCACTTGTAGAAAACTAAGGCATTTATCACTTTTAAATTCTATAAGTATGTCAAATATTGTAATCTATCTTCTAATGATGTTAATGATGCATTTTCTGTTAAAGCAGTAAAATTAGTTTAGGTTTGTTAGGACAGCAGGTATTGTATGCACTTCAATTTTCCCCATTATTTCTGTTGTTTCTGGAAAAAACACAGGGAAAAAAACCCCTTCCCCCCAGCTTCAAAATTTCTGGAAATTTTATATCTGTAGTCTGGGCAATCATCTGAGCTGGCCCATTTATTCTTGCAATAGCAATATGGAATGGATCAGTGGTTTTGTAAGTTCCCTGCTTTACCTTTCCCTGTCCTGGATGCTAGAGAACAGCTGATAGTAAGAGTAAAACTCCTGAGTTAAGTACATGAGGTTTTCCAGCCCTGCTTAGTGGTATTATAAAGCTGCTGGAGGCACTTTCCACCAGTCTAAGAAACATATTGTTATGCTGAGAGGCAGGAGTGCTGATGTCACTTGTGGGTAGGAGAAATCTTTTAAGATTCTGTAGTAGAATATGAAGTCCCTTGTAAAGAGAGTTTTCATCAGTTTGTCTCCTTTTAAAAGTTGGTGACTTATTATTGCGCCATGTACAAGAATAAGTAATAACTAATTCTATTGACAGGCATAAGGATTGTATTATAAGAATCTTACAAGGGAATTGCTGTGAAGAAAATATGTCATGCTGTGTTTATTGACTAAACTGTAAACATTGGCAAATCTCAAAACACTGGAATTAACTGAAATAAATGATTTAAAGATTGCTTAGAGTATTTTCTCTGAAATAACTGGAACTACCCTTTAGTCACCTGTTATATATCCAAAAGTTATTTACTTAACAAATCCTTTAATATATTGCATTGTGTTGGGTATTCCTGCCATAACGATCCCAATGGAAAGAGTCAGCCTCTGCTCGAAACATCTAGGCGGCTTCCCCCCCCCCCCCCCCCCGCTGCAAGTGTTTAAAGTGTGGGTATGGTTGGGTGTGCAAGCCTACAGGCTCTTGGCCCATGGTTCTTTGCCTGTGAATCACCATTCTTGGCCAGATGGAGTACCTGGTGAGCATCAACCTAGTTTAGTTTATCTTTTGTCCGTTTATAAAGGGCATAGTGCCATCCTAAGCAGAGTTGGGCACTTCTAAGCCCATTTATTTCAATGGATTTACAAAGATGTAAGTCTGTTTAGGATTGCATTGTAAGGAAGTCTTCATGTCTCTCTTGTGATGTTGATACCGAACTTCTGAAGTATTTACTCAAATGCAAAACTAGGGTTTTCCCCAGATATGCCATAAAAAGAGTATCTTACATTCACATACTGGACACAACTGTAGCATGTAGTAGTTTTTCTGGTGTACAGCGTTTTTAAGAGGGCTGTCTTGCATTCAGGGTTGTCTTCCTTTTGAGGACATATGGTGATTAGGCATGATTACATGTTCTATGACTTCATAAACTAGATCTCATTTACCAGACAAGAGGGCAGGGAAGAGAAAAATGCCTCTCATAGAAGGCTGAGAATTTACTTATCTATTTAAAACATTTTTATGCTGCCTTTCCACCCTGTCAGGGTCCACAGGGTGGCAACCATAAAAAAATTAAAACATTTAAACAATTAAAAATGCAGTTAAAATTATAAAATAATGAAATTAAAAACACATTAACATTAAAACACATCTAGAGTTCTAGAAGCTATAGTGTGTGTTCTTTTGTGTATATGAAGCCAGTTTCATGTAACCGTAGTATTTTGTTGGCCTTAATTGTGTGAAAACCTATGCATGTATCCATCTGTTTAACTTCCCCTGCCCCTTATTAGGGAAACTTTTAGCCTGCACAAGCATTGCTAGAAAAAAATCCTATCTCTTCCCCCCAATTGTTTTATGTCTGATCTTTATGTCAAAGGTTTCATACCTTTATTGGCTATTCAGAACTAGCTTTTTCCTTTTGAATGTTGATATTTTGCCAGGGTGGGGCCCACCTGCCTGGAATATGAGGAAGCTGCAAAGCTTTCAGGTGCATCAATACTGAATACTTGATTACACTATAAATTTAAGCCAGTTTCATTGTTATGGTCATAGAACTTAAGGAGTACTAGTTTTGTGCAGCTGCTTGTTCTTAAGGATTTTCCAGTCTCTTCTCAAGTAATTTCCAGGGTTTCTTGTCTGAAGTCATGTCCAAATTTATAGTATAGATATGACCATGGAAAAAGAACTGGATTTCCCCCCTTACTTTGTTTTATTTTCTTTGTTTCGAACAGATGATTTGCAAGTGACGCCTCAGCTGGGTTCCTGCAGCTTTTTGCAACAAGATGTTTACTACAAACCCTGCAAATTGGGTTACTTTTGAAGATGATCCCCTTTTCCAGTCTCCTCAGAAGGCAGGTGGAAATCATAGTGCCTGCAGAGCAAATGGGCTTAATCTCATTCTGCCTAAAATACACGACTCAAGTCAGTCTTCTTCCTCCAGTAACACTCCTCTCTCTTCTCCTGTAGTGGACTATTATGTTACTCCTGCACCTCCTAGTAACTCTCCACTGTGCACACCTACCAAAGACTATCCTGTGAGCCCTTGCTTTCTCAGATCAGGAGTTCACCTTCTTTATTCTATTCCAGAGTTGTCATCCAATCTTGATGTCCCATTAGCTGGGCCTTCCTCTCAAAAACTGACTGGCACATCTTGGACTGAGGACTGTTCAAATATCTCTGTCCTTAAGTCAACGGATAGTGCAAAAGCAGCTCAACAAGAAGTCTCAAATAAGCTGGAAGAATCTGTAGAAACACAAACGTTCTTCCAGTATATTCAGAATGACTGTGCATTTTCTAGTCCATTTTGGAAAGAAGATCCACCTGCTGTGTCCTCATCCACCTGTGATGTGCACAGAAAGGATGTAAGCCTTGAAAAGAATACTTGCTGTCCCAAAGAAAAGGAAGTGTTATCTGATCAGAAAAGTGTCAATCAGGGATCTTTTCACTACATTTGTAAGAGGCTTGAGCATTTGCAAACTAATACTTCAAATGATGACAGAATGCTGACAACTATGCCATGTATGTATAGTGGAGATGGCTCCTCTTCATTCATTCCACACAGTCTCTTCAGGAGTCGAAGAAAAGATGGATGGCCTTTCATGCTGAGGATTCCTGAAAAGAAGAATATGATGTCCTCAAGGCAGTGGGGACCTATATATCTTAGGGTCTTGCCTGGAGGAATTCTTCAAATGTACTATGAGAAGGGACTTGAGAAACCTTTCAAAGAATTCCAGCTACAGCCATTTTGCAAACTTTCAGACCCCAAGTTGGAGAATTGCAGTGTCTCTGGAAAAATCCATACAGTCAAGATAGAGCATGTATCATATATAGAGAAAAAGAAATATCATCCCAAAGCTGAAGTGGTCCACGAACCAGAAATAGAACAGATGTTGAAGCTGGGAACAACTGATTATAATGACTTCACTGATTTCCTGGAAACTGTAGAGGAAGAATTAATGAAGCTTCCTGTTCTTTCAAAGCCCAGGAGACATTATGAAGAACAGGAAATAATTTTGGAAATAGTTGACAACTTTTGGGGGAGGATCACTAGAGCAGAAGGGAAATTAGTTGAAAGTGCTATTATAACCCATATTTATTGCTTGAGTTTTGTGAGTGGAAACTCGGAGTGCTTCTTGACATTGAATGACTTAGAGCTCCGGAAGAGGGATGCCCGTTACTTTGAGAGGGACACAGAGAAGAAATGGATTGACATCCTTGACTATGTTTTCCATGGATGTGTAAAACAAGAAGAGTTTGAACAGTCAAGGATAATTAAATTTGTGCCCCCAGAAGGCTGTAGATTAGAGCTGATGCGTTTCAGGACACAGTATAATGAACATGATCTTCCATTTTCTGTCAAGGCCTTGGTGGTGGTCCAGGGAGCATATGTTGAACTTCAGGCTTTCATAAACATGTCCTCATCTGCTCTGGCTTCAATGCATTCTCATTCCATGAAACACCACTGTGAGAATATTATGGTACACTTCCCTGTTCCTCCACAATGGATTAAAAGTCTTTGGACTATGAACCTCCAAAGGCAAAAGTCACTGAAAGCAAAAATGAACAGAAGAGCATGTCTTGGCTCTCTAACAGAGATTGAATCAGATTCTGTCATACAGGTCTCCATTGGAACAGCCAAATATGAAAGTGCCTATAGAGCTGTCGTGTGGAAGATTGACAGACTTCCAGATAAAAACTCAAGTAAATATTATTCTGTTAAAAATATTTTAAATGATAGAATGTAGTGTTGTGAAGAGGGCTTGCATTCTCTTTTTGTGGGCATCCCAGGTATATTAGTTGAAGGTAAAGTAGAGGAATGATCAGAATACATTACTTTATGAAACTGGATTTGAAGATATTTTGGGCATGTTGGAATGGGAAAAAAGTACTGTTTCCAAATCTTACACTCCTGTGCTGTAGAATCATTCATGTCTTAACACAGCCTGATAAACCAACTTCAATAGATGCCATGTTAAAAGGAACTTAGTACCATTAAGCTTGCTTTGTACATCTCAGTTTATGAGACAATGTGGTCTTCTTGAAAGGCATACACATGTTTGAAGACTGTTGACTGTTTTATTTATATTCTGGGGTTTAGGGCAGAGTGTTTGATCAAAGGATTGCCTTCATTTTCCTTCAGTATGAAAGGTGGGGGAGGGAGAATAAGAATCTAGAAATTGTTCCGGAGTCTCTGTTCTTTTTCCATCTGGGACTTGTATATGGATTTGACATCCTGTTTCCAGATGTCAGGTGCATCTGGGAATTCAAAAGTCTGCAAAAAGTGGGTAAAGAATTAAAGTCAGCTTACAGGAAGTCATGATGATGTCCTTGGAAACAGAAATAAAGAGGAGGTTTTCTCCTAGTGTTCTTCTTTTAGGAAGGGTGACTGGATGAAAGTGTGCAGCAGCCTGTGCTTGGTCTCACGTTGCATACCTTCGTCGCTGGGGTTTTGTATACTATACGATAATAGAAGTACAGTGCCAAGGGAAGGCTTTTTTTTGTGATCTGCATTACGTCTCTGGAAAGTACACCACTTCTCCTCAGCTGGGTTTTGACACTTTAGCATATGCTGCTCACCCACTTTTAAGCTCATTTACACAGCCTTGAGGCTTGCTGCTTTTAAAACATGAAACTGTACTGAGCTCTGTACTTAACACTGTTTCTCAACTGTATTGCCTGAGTATGGAATTCAATTGCCTGGTTATATTTTCCTGGTAATATTTTCCATTCAATTCTCTTTAGTCTCCTGTCTTTATCCAGGTTTAGTAAGCAAGGCCTTATTTATTTATTCGATTTATACCCCGCCCTCCCTGCCTTCTGGCAGGCTCAGGACAGCTACCAACATACAATAAAATATACAATATCATTAAAACATTTAAAACACAAACCCAAACAATAACATACCCCACAACAAGATGGCATATCTTCTTTATCAGGGTGGCGTCTTAGATGTTAACCAGTATAGACGGTGGGGGAACGTTCAGGCTGGCGGGTTCTCAGTCGGGCCAGGGCCAAAGATGTAACTATTGGGCAGCCCCTACTTGAAGGCCTGGTGGAAGAGCTCCATCTTGAAGGCCCTCCGGAATGGTAATAAGTCCCACAGGGCCCTGATGTTAGCTGGGAGCTCATTTCACCAGTGTGGGGCCACCACTGAAAAAACCCTGGCCCTTGTAGCTGCCAACCGGGCCTCCTTCAGCCTTGGGAAAACCAGGCGATTCTGGGATCCCAATCGGAGCACTCTCTGGGGAACATATGGAGAGAGGTGGTCCTTCAGGTAGGTCGGTCCCAGGCCATATAGGGCTTTATAGGTAAGCACTAGCACTTTGAACCTTATCCGGGATGCTATAGGCAGCCAGTGCAGTGCTTTTAAGGCGGGCTGGATGTGCTCCCTCACAGGGAGACCCATCAACAGCCATGCCGCCGCATTCTGCACCAGCTGCAGCTTCCGGATTTGGGACAAGGGCAGCCCCATGTAGAGGGCGTTACAGTAGTCCAATCTTGAGGTGACCAAAGCATGGATCACCGTAGCTAGTTCGTTGCATTCAAGGAAGGGAACCAACTGCTTGATCAACCATAGATGGTAAAAGGCTGAACTTGCAGCGGCTGCTACCTGGGCCTCCATTGTTAATGAGGTGACATTCAGACACACAATATAGAACTAAGGAAGTAGAGATGATTGATAGGGAATAGAGGGGTTGAATTATGGGGTGATACTACCTGTTCAGATGTGCAGAGGTCCATGAGGAAGGATTATGGCCTAAACCCAGAGGGTAAAGGGGTGGCCTGCCAGTTGGCATCAGGGCAGAAAACACACACAGTCTGAGGCCATGGACCTAGATAGTTAAAGGCACTGGAAAACAATGCAGACCAATGGAAGGTCTTGGGGGCTGGTCTCAGGTGAGAACAAAAGATTACCTGGGCCAATCAGGTGTTTCAGGAGGTGTGTGACACCAGGATGGGCAAGGTCTAGATGTGGCCAAAGAGCTTTCAGAGACGGCAGAGTCTGGATTAACAACTGGAGCCAGGTGTGCTGGGGCTAGCTGAATGGATTTTAAGACCATTGATGGTTCTGCCAAGGCAGTTCCCAGATACAGACAAAAGAGAGAGATGGGCCCCTGATTAGCATTAGGAAGGATCATTAATAATTTGAATGTTTGGTTGGTCCTGAGGGATGAAGAGCAAGGAAGGACAAGTACCACACATAGTCATGAGATGACACAAGAAAAGGGCTGGGTGAGGTTCTGGAGACAGAAGGACTATTTGCCAGATGGCCTCTGGATAGCCTTTAGAAATGTAGATACTTCACCTGGTGGAACCCAGTGTTATCCCATAATTATAATCTCTTCTGGGTGGAGGGGGAACACTGGAGGTTTGCTTTGAGGGTGCCTTTTGAAACCTGAATGTGAAATCCCTGTTTCCAAAGCTATGGCTTGGTCTGTGTTCGAGGACCAGGAGCGTCTTCCTTGGCCTGAGTTTTGTGGGTCTCTGGTTCAAGTTAGAAGAGGGGTGCCCCTTGCAGTTGGGGCTACCCAAGAGTAAAGACAGGACCTCTGGCAACAATACGGCTGTCACCTGGTTAAAAACATTAGTCAATCTCATGAGGTATAATCAATTAAAATCTGTATCTGAATTAAAAACTAAGTATGCTTTCATTTTCGGGTGATGCACATGATCTTTAATCAGGTATCATCTTAAAGATGTTCTCTCCTGTGCAAGACAGGAGGGGAAATACCTTTTTCAGATATGGTGTTTTTCACTTTTTTTGTGTGCGTTAAAATTGTAATTGCTGAATTTTACAATAGTGTCATATATGATTACTGTAAAAACAAAAAACAGACTCTGGTCCAAATTACATATTACATTCAAATGCATGTATCCAAGCATATATATTCAGTGGCTGGAGGGGCAATTTGAAGCAAGGAATGGGGGAGTAAGTAGTTAGCATTTTTATTAGATTAAAAACCATTCCTATAATGCTTCCTTATGACACTTCCTCCTCTCTTCTTCTCAAGGTCCAGATCATCCACACAGTTTGTCATACAAACTAGAACTTGGGTCTGATCAGGAAATCCCTTCAGATTGGTATCCCTTTGCCACTGTGCAGTTTGTTGTGCCTGATGCGTGTGCTTCTGGAACTGAAGTGAAATCTCTGGGCATAGAGTGTGATATTCAGCCACAGAAACATGTGGTTCAGAAAGCATGTTACAACTGCCAGGTAACTCTGTCTTCCTGTTTGTGTGTATTTTGGTGTTGCAAACAAGCATGGCTTACGGAATTCCTTTGTTTTTATACTACAGGTTGAAATTGAGAAGAAATGGATTAGGCTTGACGGAGAAGATCCTGATAAGGCCGGGAACTGTCAAATACAGTAGAAGAGTTTGGAGAGAAGATGACTCAGGTGCACTGTTAGGATTGTTAACTATGTCAGTATAGAAAATCCTAATCCTTTAAAGGGAAAACTATTGCTAGCAATAGAGACTGAATGTATTTAGCAAGGCAATGAATTTTAGCAGACACCTGTCAATTCATAATGGTGGACAGTATGTACTGTTGGAAGTTTGTATTCCTAACCCACAGGCTAATATAGCCCTCTAGAAAGTTAGTATTGTCAACTGATCTATGTACAACTGATCTATGTACAATCTAGAAAATGTAATATGAATTTCTTGTATATGGACCATACAGCTCATTGTGGTAAAGAATCAACATATTTCAACCTTTTGGCAAACTTATAGATTTGAAATTATTTATCGTTTGTTCACATAATGTTATATATTTTTGTCCCCATCTCAGTAAACAACACAAGCCCCCCAAATGCTAAAAGGGGCTGTCCATAATTCTTTTGTCCATAAGTTGGATCATTTTGTAGCTTTTGGGTGGTTCAAATATGTTTCTTCTCCAAAGAAGAATATACATATGGAAAGCATTATACTAGAATGCAAAAACTACATCGTCCTCTTCAGCATAGTTCATTTGGCAAGAACTGACAGGAATCAAATTCCTTGCTTGCATATCTTTCCTGTGAAATCCACACATCTTGCACGTTATTGGAACACTTTTCTCACACATCCTCCGTCTTAGAACCAGCGCAAGCAATTGCACAGCAGTGTTGCTTGGTGGTCTAAAAACCAGCACAAGTTATACAGAAGTGCTCCTCCACTGGCCTCTTTCATTTCTATCTGCAGATGAAGCTGCTTGTAAGCTCACTATGTATGCCTGGGCTTCAGCAAAAGACCTCCCACAAAAACACTCTGGGTAGCAAAAACTTCTCTGAAAAAATGAGACGCAGTTTTCATTTGGAACAGGAAGGAGTTCTTTTTAAATAGGTTGCTAGATATTATGAGCTATTTTGGATCTCCATGAAGAACATATGTTGGATTTGGAATACCACCCTATCCTCAGTCAGTGGTTAGAGAGCTGCAAGGGCCAGGAGAATGCCCAGATGAACATGGAATGTGAGATGTTCCCTAGTGCTGCCAGCTGAGCTGGATTTTGCTTAAGGGGCATACAGCAGAACATTCTGAGCTCCACAGACAAATACAGCTGTAAATGCTTTGACAACCAGGATCTGCTTAAACTTTTGGGTGCTGATTGTTAGGCTTTATTGGTTAGATCTCTTTGCTGTTTGGGGGAGGCATCTCCTCTTTTCATGTCTTGTACTGTATGCTCTGGAAGCCAGAGAACTGTCTGTTTCTGTGTTTAACTTGTATTGATGATTTTCTGTTTAACTGCAACTGCTCTAGATGTTTATATTTGTTACATGTAAGTCTTTTTGAAATAAAACTGCAATAACACACTTCCTTACACTTTAATATTTTGTTCCTGCAGGTATTAAATATGGACCTTAACACTCCAGTTAATTTGCCCCAAAGGAAAAATGATTTAGAGTAAACCGAGTTTTATTTAATCTGGGAAATCATAGTGCATATTTATAATTCCAAGTCAGCACACAATGGAAGTAGTTACTAAGATACTTGTGCTAAATTATGTGTCTTTGTCCAAACAGTTAATTGTAAAGATGCCTTGGTTTCTTTAATCCAATTTGCTGGTAAAATGACCATGAAATGTCAAAAGAGCCTTTTGGTGATAGCAGCCCTGCTGTATACTGTTTCCTTAGAAAGATTTTTGGTGGGGAAGAGAGGAGGTGGGAGAACAGAAGAGAATATTGGACCTTGCTTTAGGTAATACTGGGAATTAAATATTAACACATTTGTCTTTTACAGGGAGGCTGTCATTAAACTCTTCTGATGGTGTTTTTACCTGCTTTCTTTTGAACTGTGGCGTGGAATGCATGATTCTTTCCAGATAGTTTGCACTGTAAGACAAACAGATCAGAGCAGAGTTCAGATATGAAAAGTATGTCTTTTGTTCTTTGATCCAATATAGTCTTGCTTGAAGCAGCCTCTAGTGGTCATCTCTAGTACAGCATTCTGGAGGCAAAGCAGTTAATTTAAGTTGTGACCCATAATGATTTATGCTGCCCCCTTCCAAAAAAAACTTTCTGGCAAAAACACTGCTAGCCTAAGGGCACCTTGTCTGGGTTCTCTCCAGATTGAACGTGACCTCCTGTGCCAATCTTTTTTCCATACAGGCAAAACCATGTATATTGCCACTTGTCAAGTGGCATGTCAGTCTTGCTTTGCTGCATGTACAAGAGTTAGCACCCTCCCAAATACCTCAGTTGATGTTCAGTGTCTGAGCCTATGAATATTAAAGCAGCCTTTACCTGTTATTTTCTGAAATCTTGGTAATTAATAATGATGCATAGTTTATAGCATATAATGGGGGCACTGAAAGAGACTCCAGAGCTTTTAGTACCTGCCACCCCATTAAGAAATCTGACTTGATATCCTAGACAGGCTCCATTTGAAAGCATAAGAGTTAGTATTTTGTGCACGACATCTGACAGTAGGTTTTGACAAAGAGAAAAAATCAAAATCAGACCTATGAAGATGATGGTAAAGTTCAGCAGTACAAAGGAATCTGGATGTGGGTTGTCTTTGCAAAAAAAGATTAAGTAGGGGGACATGCATGCTCCTGTGTGCCAAAAAGAAGCTGCTTGCTTTTGAAATGTTCCTCTCCACCATTTCTCCCTAACCTCTAGAAAGTTGATTTGCTTGGATCATGGGATCCTCATGAACTAACCACCACTCGGGCGGAGGACAGACTGGCAGAATGAAGCGCAAGGGAAGCGGGGCAAAAAGACCCAGGCCAAGTTGTCGTGGGGCTTTCCGGTCACACTGCGTAGACTGATGCGGGACCATACCGGGGAGGAGGCGGAATGGAGCGTTCGCACTGTGGGGCGGCCCCTGCCGGCGGTGGCACGGTTGCCCACAGCTGTGGTCCGTTTTGCTGACCTGCACATAGGCGCAGTAGCAATTGGGGCAGGCTCCCATGGCTGGGAGCTTTAGCTCAAACGCACAGTCCGCATGGGTGGTTATGCGCATCCCTGCAGGATCAGCGCATTCACATTACCGGCGCTGCTTGATTGCGGCTTATTTGCGTCCACACTTCCTGGAAGTGGGATCAAAGTGCACCCAGATGCCTTGACACCGGTTTCACCAGGTACCGTTTTAAAGCGGAATGAATACGCTTCAAGACAGGGTGAGTATGGCATGGCAACGCCAGATAGCTGTGGCTGTGTCAACCGGCCCTCTTAATCTGCTTGTGAAATGGGCCAAACTGTCAGTCTGAACTTGGCCCCAGATTAGGCTGCAGTGAGAGGGTGAAATTGCTCCTCCTGCCTCTTGTCAGTGGAGAGGTGCTGACAGGAGAGGAGGATCATTTAATTACATCTTCACTTCAACCCTCTGACCTGCGTGGCTTTCTGTCCATTTGACTCATGTGATTCTAGGTATCAGCTTTCCCAGAACTGGAAGGGGCTGTTGACCTCCCAGCCCACAGACATGCACCTTCTGTTGATGGGTCTGTGGGATCCAACCCAAGACCTAATAATGAAGGGGAGTGGAGGGAAAAGGGAAATTATTTTGATGATGCCATGACCCAGGATTTAGTTAACAGGTATATAGAGGCAAAGTTGATTTTCACTTTCTGATGGAGTTATAAATGCTCTGGCCTGTATAAATTTATTAATTTATATCCTGCCCTTTTGTTCATAAATGACCTAAGTGGCAATCAAATATAAAATATCCAAATAAAGTACAAACATCAAGTAGTCAATCTGTAATTAAATGGTACCAAGTTGTATCTTTAAAGGTTTGAGTTGCCAAGGGGTAGGGCTGACAGAATGATTTCTAGCTCTGCTGTTTCATTAGCAAGAGGCTTATTGGAGAAGAAGATTTTTTTTTTCCTGGCCAGCTGCTTGTCTTGTGGCTGATGGCAGGGGGCAGGCCAGTCTTCCCCTTGCTGTGGTGTTATGGAATAGAGTCAAATGTGAACTTGTCTTGTCTTGTGGCTAATGGATCAGTACTCGGTCCAATGCTTTTTAACTTGTTTATTAATGATTTGGAGTTGGGAGTAAGCACTGAAGTGGCTAAATTTGCAGATGACACGAAGTTGTTCAAGGTGGTGAGAACCAGGGAGGATTGTGAGGCACTCCAAAGGGATCTGTCGAGGATGGGCGAGTGGGCATCAACGTGGCAAATGGGGTTTAATGTGGCCAAGTGCGAAGTGATGCATATTGGAGCCAAAAATCCTAACTATAAATACATGTTGATGGGGTCCGAACTGGCGGAGACTGACCAAGAGAGAGATCTTGGAGTTGTAGTAGATAACTCAGTGAAAATGTCGAGACAGTGTGCGGCTGCAATGAAAAAGGCCAACGCTATGCTGGGGGTTATTAGGAAGGGAATTGAAAACAAATCAGCCAGTATCATAATGCCCCTGTATAAATCGATGGTGCGACCTCATTTGGAGTACTGTGTACAGTTCTGGTCACCACACCTCAAAAAAGATATTATAGCATTGGAAAAAGTGCAGAAAAGGGCAACTAGAATGATAAAAGGGTTGGAACACTTTTTCCTATGAAGAAAGGTTGAAGCACTTGGGGCTCTTTAGCTTGGAGAAACGACGGCTGAGGGGTGACATGACTGAGGTTTATAAGCTTATGCATGGGATAGAGCAGGTAGAGAAAGAAGTACTTTTCTCCTTTCTCACAATACAAGAACTCGTGGGCACTCCTATGAAATTGCTGAGCAGGAAGTACTTCTGATAAAAGGAAGTACTTCTTCACCCAGAGAGTGATTAACATGTGGAATTCACTCCCACAGGAGGTGGTGGTGGCTACAAGCATGGACAGCTTCAAGAGGGAATTAGATAAACATATGGAGCAGGGGTCCATCAATGGCTATTAGCCACAATGTATAGATAGGAACTCTCAGCCTGGGGCAAGTGATGCTCTGTATTCTTGGTGCTTGATGGGGGGCAACAGTGGGAGGGCTTCTAGTGTCCTGGCCCCACTGGTGGACCTCCTGAGGGCACCTGGTGTTTTTGGCCACTGTATAACAGAGTGTTGGACTGGATGGGCCACTGGCCTGATCCAACATCAGCTTCTCTTATGTTCTTATTCCTTTCCTATTCCCAAGATGATTCTTTGGTGAAAAAACCTGAATTCCCTGTGGGAGATACTCTAAAGATACGTGGGAAAAATTACAAAGAATGGTTGATGAGTTTAATTGGGTATCCATCCAATTTGGGTTTTATCATGATTCCTGTAGACTAATTTATTTCTTATCTTAGTGGACATAATAATCTACATACACTGAGATGCATTACACAATTTAAAGATCAGTGTTACTCTTTGCCCTGTCCCTCTGAATCTTTTGGAATTATTCTCTTGAAGAATCTAATGAAAATATGGAAGATGAGACTGAAAAAAATCCATGTGCATTTTTAGAAAGAGACTCTAGAGCAGCAGTTGGCAGGAAGCTGTTGTCCTATGCACAGATCCTTCCCAGTGCAATGGATGAGAGAGACTAAAAGCTGAGTAGACTTGGAAGGGCCAAACTCATTTCAAGCATACGGAGCTCAGCAACCAGAGACATGGTGATCTTAACACTGGGGGGCAAAGGAGGCAAGGAACTTTGGAGGACGGGTAAGACTTTATTTCTTGTATTGTTACCTAACTCCGCATCATGCAGGCAGTTGGACTAGATCAGGGGTGGCCAAACTTGCTTAACGTAAGAGCCACATAGAATAAACGTCAGGTGTTTGAGAGCCGCAAGGCATGAACAAAGATAACATATATTTTTATTGGAAAATATGCAAATTTGCTTTTTATTAATATTAAATGAGACTGCCTAAAATAAAAACAAAAGGGGTAAAAGCAGATGTTGATAATGATATTTATTTGTCCAATGATATTTTTTTGTTTGCGAATGACATTTATTTGTCTGAGAGAAAGACAGAAGCAAAGTAAGCAAATAGGTGGGGGGAGAAAGGGAAAAAGAGAGAGAGGTGGAAAGAAAGGAAATAAATGGGGAGGCAGGGAGAGGTGGAAAGAAAGCAATTTTAATTTTAAATGCGTTCTCCAAGCCCCCTCCCCTCACTGGCTGGCTTGGAGAAGGGATTTAAAGAGACAAATGCCGTCTCCAAGACAGCCGGGGGGGGGGGGGGGGCTTTGAAAATGCATTTAAAGTTAAAGTTGCTTTCTTTCTCTGCCCCCCCCCCCCCCACCTCAAACCTACCCAGGGAGGGGAATACTGGCTGGGGAAAAGAAGACCGATTGGGGAGGCATGCCTCCCCTTGGCTTCCCCAGCTGCCCTGCCGGGAGCTACACAATATGTGTGAAAGAACCACATGCGGCTCCCAAGCTGCAGTTTGGCCACCCCTGGACTAGATGACCCTTGAGGTCCCTTCCAGCTCTATGTTTCTATGTTCTTATGTCCCAAAGATTTTTAAAAATTCCATGCAACTTGATGGAGGTTCTCTTTAGCCGTCACATATTCTGGAAATCTGTCACTGAATCCTAGTTGTGGGGTAATCCTGGGGGAAGGTTATAGCTTTCTTGCCCTGCTTGTGGGTTTCCCAGGAGCATTTGATTGGCCAGCTGGCAGCAAGATATCAGACTAGATGGACCTTTGGTCTGATCTAGCTGGGAGCTTCCATGGTACATAGAAATACGCAGACATTACAGTAGTTAAATCACATTGACGGTATGAGCCAAAGCTGACTACACTCTGAAAGTATTTTTAAAGTGTTCCCCTGACAACATAGAAAACCAGCTTTGTAGCAGGGTAGTTGGATTTCTTAAGCATTGTGTTAATGCCTAAGCAGATAACTGCTTACTTAGCTACTGAAACTGGTAGTTGGTTGTTGCCTGTTTTCTAAGTACTGATTCAGAGCTTTAATAATGCTTAATATAAGAAGCCTTCTGTATAAGTTTGAAACTGACTAAAGTGTTAATCTTGTAATACTTTTACAGATTCTGTTGAAAGCAAAATTAAAAGTTGTCTATTAAAGTATCATTGTTCTGTGGTGCTTTTTCCCTGTAGAACATTTTCAGTGAAAATAACTGCATGCAGAGTAAAGCAGTCTGGCAACAGCAGATGCCCCAAGACAGATGCCCCATTACTCTGCAGATTTCCTAAGAATTCCTACTTGCCAACTTTTTGGAGAACCTGAGGCCTGGGTTGCAGCAGTTCACCCTTTTCAGGAAGCACTGCGCTGCTGAGACACATTAAAGTTGGCCTTCCTTGTGGCAGGTGATAAACCCTTTGATTCTTGAGTGTTAAGGACAGGATCAATGGGAAATGAAGGTGTATACATTTATTTCCATGAACATATGGAGGGAGAGCCAGGGGTCATTTCGAGCAGGAACGTGCAGGAACACCATTCAGGAGTAACAAGCCCAGGAGTGAGCTCATATGGTGATGCACTGTGGAAAAAAGCAAAAGCGTACTAACTTGATCTGTATTTTCATGCTTGTTGTAGGGTCTGGTCAAAGTGTAAAGCTGGCTTGCCAGCTCTGAGTTGGAAAATACCTGGAGATTTTTGGGGTGGAGCCTGAGCGGTGGGTGTTGCCTTCTGACACACTTCCGATGATGTCAGGGGGTGTGGCACATGCAAATAAGTTATGCTAATGAGTTATACTACTGAGCTCCTGCACCTCTTTTTCTACGAAATGACCACTGGAGAGAGCTCAGTTCTCAGTGAAACTTCCAGAATTTTGTTCTGAGGGTTTGGTGCGGTTTGTGCCCTACCTCCTGGTCTTTTCCCCCTCCAGCATTGGCGATAAGCTACTTGTTACCCAGTCTGTGGGTATAAGAATGATAGGTAGGAGAAGTGAAAAGGTCAACCACAAGTCAGGTCAAAAGGACACCAGGAGGCATCTAACAGTTGAAGAGTACTGAAAGTCCTGCATGGTCCCCTCATGATTAGGTAGCCTACTAAGTGCAGAAACGCTTGGATTTAAGAGCTGCATATGTCTACAGCATGCCCACCTTGTAATTAAAAGCAGTTCACTCATTTGAAAATATTTCATAGGAGGCTTTTTTCCAGGCTTCCCCCAAATTTCCATTGGAAAAATGGGAAAAAAGGGCTTTGAAAAATTTTCCCCTGGATTTTCCCAGCCCTTCACATCTCTACATCCACCATACTGTAGTGCGGAGACATGTAAATAAGAACTTCTAAAGATGACCTTTCTGCCTGGATAGGTCTGCATGAGAACAGTGTTCTTTTGGTCAGGTCAGTAAAGTGTGTCTTACATCAGCTGGATATGTTATGTCCAGTATTGGACCTGCGGTAATACAATCCTGGTAACTCAGGTCACAAATAATCTGATGCAATGAAATCTCACAGCTCTGGACAGTGCAAATCCTTAGCCACTGCAATTCATGTTAGGAGTTGTAGTGTTCTTTCAGTGGAGCAAGGTATCTTGTATGGACTAGTTCCTCCTATCATGCATGACCTGTCATTTTCCCCATTCCAAATCTTCCCACCCCATTGCTTCTTTCTGTGGATGCAACTGGGGGAAGACTAACCATAAAAATGACAGATAGGAAATGGTTAAGCACCCCCCCCCCACACACACACATTATGCCTTAGCTCAAGATTACAGGTTGTTTTTGCTTGTTTAATGCAGGCTTCATTGCATAAAATATATGCTGTTGTTCCTGTGATGGTAAGGTCATGGATGACATTGAGCCAGCACATGGAAAAATTACACTGGAAGCATTAAAACAAACAAGAAAACCCCAACTAGCACTAATAGGGAACAGGTTTTAGCATTCTCCTTGCTGTATGGCCCTTTTCACATTACCGTTGTAAACCAGATGTCATCCATTGTTGGCCCATCATTGAGTAAAGCAATACAGGGATGGGGGTTTCACATAGTGATCTTCCTTCCATTAATGAGCCATCTCTGAAGTGCTATGGTTACTTTAAACAGTACCACTTTCTTTCCCCACCCCTTTTTCTCATGCAATCTTTCTTGGAGGTTTTTTAAAAAACACATCCTATGTTGAGTGCTAGATCACAATTTAGCGAGATAGCAGTGCCATTGAGATGCCTGGACTCCGTTGAGATACACTGAGATACAGTGCAGTCGGGGCTACTGATACTTGGAAACGAGGAGAGGAGTAGCTCATTGAGGAAGGGGGGCCCTTGGCATTAGTGATTGGTGTGATAGAAGATGTCTGTAGCAAACATCCTGATGTTAACCTATCCATGGGAGCCTGCTTCTAACTAATACATCTCTGAGGTTTTTGACTCTCTTGGCTGTGAACAAAGGAGGATTTTGGCATCTAGGAATGTTAGATAGAAGGTGCCAATATTTATTTATAATAGCCTGTACTGGTTTAAATGTGCTGTTGTAGGTTAAAGGTATAATCATCCTATCTGCCCTCTGATTCCGAGCTCTAGGGGTAAGTAAAGATGTTCTAGATGTATTATAGGCTCTGTGGAAAGCTCTTTTCAAACCTCTGGATGAATAACCAGGGCATCAGTGATTGGTGTGATAGAAGATGACTGTTGTTAACCCATCCATGCCCAGATGCAACTGGCTGTTAAGTGACTTGTTGCTGAAGCACAAATCTGTGCCCCATGCATCCTCAGAGCCCGATAGAGAACACACAGGTGGAGTCCAATGTGTTGGCTAACTATTTTATTATTGCAATAACAGGAGATACAGAACGTAATGCCTAAGCATCCATTAATCCAAGCTGCTCTCTGGTCCAGACAGAAAAGGCAGAGGATCTTATACCCAAAGTGACATCACAGTAGTTTACAATTCATAGAAAACATTATTGGCTAACAGGTATTTTAGTGTTCTTTGACCTAGAACAATTTCATTGGTATACCCCAATTTGGGATACAATTACATCCATTTTACATTCATGGGTTGTTTACATAACAAAAACAAGGAAGTTTCCTCTTGGAAGTACTCAAGGACCCCTTCAAGCACAGGCGATTGATAAGAGCTGTGACTCATGATGCTTACGGAGGGGTTGACCAGACCTAAAGGAGCCATCTAAGATAACATAGGTTGCATACCAAAGGGATATCAGGAACATCTTTCCTTCAATTTATTAAAAAACAAATATCCTGCCTGAGGAAGTTTCTTTCGATTCAGGCAAGGCCCCCACTACCTTTCTCTAATCTATGTCTTTCACTAGTTCCGTATACAAAGCTTGCTTATGCTTGGGAAAGGAAGGAAAAGAAAAATATCTTTCAGCTACACAAAATGTTGATAGAGAAAAGGAATGTGGATCGAAAAACATTTTTCCTGAAGGCAACAGCATAACTCCTCACATCCAATAGAGCACTTATAACACTAATTTTCCATACAGGCATATCATTTCAGACAGAGACAAAATAAACCATCTCTCCACATTGCCACAAGTTTACAGGACAGGAGAAGAGGCAGCATTGACTATCACACTCTGGTTTTTCAGGGGTTTAAAGAAAGGCTGCTTGGATTTTTAAAATGCCCCCCCTTCCCCTTCTCGTCTTCCAGTCCTGCAAACAGGTTCCAGGTTTCCAGCTGTATCCAAGTCTCCCTGAATTAAGGATACCAGCCTCCAGGACAGACCTGGGAATTTCCTGGATTTACAGCTCATCTCCAAATTGCAGAGAGCAGTTCCCTTGGAGAAAAGGGATCCTTTGGAGGCTGGACTCTGTGTGGCATTGTACCCCACTGATCTGGCAATCCCTACCCACACTTCTCTAGCCAGGAAGGACATGGGACTCCGCAAGTGAAACAAATCATACTGTGTACTGTAGTACATCAGCACCATTGGTTTTTCTCTGTCTTCCCCATATACAAGCACCCAAGATGGCAAATATGCAGAAAGCTGAACTTAAGACAGCAAATGGAAATTCAAAACAGGGAGAAAGTCCTTTGTGTGCACATATAATCAGTCAATCAGTTGCCTTGATAAATTTAAGCATTCTCCTCCAAATAAAACCTGAGGTCCAGACTGCAGATAAGAAATCTACATGAAATACTGCAATGTTGTAGCAGAGATTCAGGTAATCCCCATTTGTTGATCTTTCCTGGTAAGATCCAAACCCCACCCTCCTTCCTTAGCCATCGCAATCCACAGAAAGAGAAATATTAGATAGACCCGAGTCCTTCCAATACACAGGAAAGGAAGCGCATTCACTTTACAGTCACCCCTACCCGGCCAGCCACCTACTCCAGGAATCAAAGTGTAGGCGGGGCCCACCAGGGTCTGGGGGTGAAAGCGAAGGTTATTAAACATGGAGAACAGCAGCTAGGAACATAAACCTGGAGCTCCCCCCCCCTTCTGGTCACCATCAGCTTTGCATCTTGGTTACAAAATGTCGATGCTAAAGGCTGACAAGATACAGAGAGAGAAAGAGAGAGTCCATCTTGCTGGGGGAGGGGGGGAGTGGAAAGAGAAGAGCAATAATGTATAAATCTCAACCTCCCAGGAGATAAGTCTGCACAACACCTTGTAGGAGAGCTGAGAGCAGGAGAAGGCAGGCAAAGAGAACTGGGAAGAGTGGAGTGGATGGCAGCTGTGAGGGAGTGCAGGATTTGCCCTACTCCTCCTTCACCTGTTGCCTTCTCAGTGAGATTTGGTGAATCAGACTGGCAGCAAACACTTCCATACTGCTGCCGCTGCTACTCCCCTCCTCCTCTTGCCCACGGGCCCAGCGATGATCCTGTGGCTGCTGTTGCCACCCAAGAGGAGGAGGAGGAGGAGGAGCTGCTGCTGGAGCTACTTGGAAGCCCAGAATCCTTGTGGCTGCTCCATCTCTCGCGTGTGAGGGGGAGGGGGGGAATCCAAGAAAGTGAGTTTCTGGGTGGCAAGCAGTCTCCTGCCTCGGCTTCAGTCCTATTTTTAGATTTCTGATTGGTTCTGCCACCCTCATCCTATTGTGTTGTTTATGGAATGCCCCATCTTGTTGACTGTATCAATTCACTCTGTGTAATCTGCCTTGAGTCCAAATAAGATTTACCCAAATCTCCCTGAATTATGCATGCCAGCCTCCAGGTGGGACCTGGGGATCCCCAGAATGACAATTTAAAAATCCAACTGTCTAGTCTAAAGCTGTGCTGTCATTCCGGGAGACCCCAGGTCTGACCTGGAGGCTGGCATCCCTTATTCAGGGAGACTTGGGTAAAGCTTGAAAAATTTAAAAATCCAAGCAGCCTTGCTTCTGAGTAAACTTGGGCTGAATATCTGCCGCAAAAGTGTGTGCAAGGCTTCCGGGGCATGGACCTTGGCTAAAGTGTATGTGTGTGGGGGGTTGGATATTAACCAGACTACAGAGATCAATTCCCCTGGAGAAAATGAATGCTTTGAAGGGTGGACTGTATGGTATTGTACCCCTCTGAGGTCCCTGTCCTCCCCAGGCTCCATTCCAAAATCTCCAGGAGTTTCCCTGCCTGGAGCTGGCAACCCTACTGTTTCTGCTTCAGAGTTGCTGTCTGAGTCTCCTGTGATTGGCACAAGCGTAAATGTATTGAAGCCAATGGGGGTACTCTCATGTAAAGCTGCATGTAATGATGCTTACACTCTCCCCATCTATTCCAAGAAAGCGAGGCAAAGCAAATGAGGCTGAGAGTCCAGGCATCTCTATGGTGCCACTATGACACTGAAGTGCAAGACTGGTTCAGAGCTTTAGTGATCACATAAGAATTTTTTTTTTAAACCCTCATAGGAAGAGGGGCAGGAAAAGAAAAACAGCATTGCAGGAAGTGGTAGCCAGACATTTCAAACAGCACACCGCAGCAATTCAGAAGTGCAAGGAAGGGATTGGAAATGGAAGAAAGCAGTTTATATCAACAACGCTTCACCAATGGGAGTCAACTGGGTTTGTATGAACAGGTAAATTAATTCCACTAGCAGCTGGTTACTAAAATGGTTCTGCCTGAAATAACAGGCAAGAAATCTATTAGTAACCAGTTACTAAAATGGAATAGATAGGCTGTCTGACAAGGGCCTGTGGCTTCATTACATTCAAGAAGAGTAATTCAAAATGCTTCCCATCTGCAAGTCTGCATGGAAGTAGATCAGAATTCTGCAGCAATGGGGGTGAAGTTGCACTTCCTGTGGGAGACAGAATCTTTCAGAGTTTAATAATAAAATGAAAGCAGCCATGCACGGGATATGCAGAATGGAGCTGCAGCATTGGAGGTCAGCCCCCCCCCCTCCTTTGCCTAAAGATATTGTATGGGAACTTCTCTTCTTCCCCCCTCCCCATGATTTGACTAACAGCAGCTTGGGCAAAGAGGGAGACTTAGTTTGTGTAACAGCCTAGGGCAAGAGTTAGCCCTCTTCCCCAAATAACATCCCCCCATGCCTGGTTTCTAGCTTTAAAACAGAAGTTGGATTGTCATTCTGTGTGATGTATAGAGCTGTGGTAATTCACAATGGCTTGAGACCCTGAATGTTCCAGGCAAGAAACCCTGAAAGGCACCAGGAGTTCAATACCCATAACATTCAATACCCAATAATGTTCAATACCAGGAGTTCAATACCTATAATGGAGTAGAAATGCCATCTCTATCTTTTCTGTGAATGAACTAGAGAAAAGACTTCATCTGCTTTGTGCTTCTCAAAATAGGGTAGCAAACCCCTGCTGGGGGTGCAGAACATGCAGAGTCCAAAATTATAGCCAGAGATATCACTCCATGGCAAATATAGACTTCCCCCAGAGTGCACCAAACACTGGGTTTCTGTATGTGAGTTGGAGTGACTGCTCCTCTGTTTGCACAGTCATCCCCATCAGATTTTGGAAATGTTGCACTAAGGATGCAAACTGTTGTGTGCAAGGATTTCTACAGAATGAAATTGGAACCAGATGGTGAGTGCTGGGTTTGCAGGTTCTTTTTGTCTCTCTCAGTGGTGGTAAAGGGTCTAGGGAGAGCCCCTTGGGGAAGGAGAGTAATAGAACCTCCTCCTGAGAGCCAGTTTGGTGTAGTGGTTAAGTGCATGGACTCTAATCTGGGAGCACCGGGTTTGATTCCCCACTCCTCCACTTGCACCTGGCTGGATGACCTTGGGCAAGCCATAGCTCTGTACCAGCTTTTCCCTCAAGGACAGCTTGGGAAACAGCTCTCTCAGCCCCACCTACCTCACAGGGTGTCTGTTGTGGGGAGGGGAAGGGAAAAGGAGTTTGTAAGCCGCTCTGAGACTCCCTTGGGGAGTGAAGGGCGGGATATAAATCCAACCTCTTCTCTTCTTCTTCTTCTATCTTCATCTTTGAATAAAGCATGGAACAAGGCCTGTCAGCAATTGGGTTCCTAGAAAATGGCTTTCCTACACTCTGGGTTTAGTAGAGTATTCCCAGTTCCTGTCATTATTGGTTAATGTAGTGATTGCTCAGCTCTTATTGTCTGCTGATTGACAAAGCTGGCACAATGAATGCCTGTTACTGACATTTGCAATTGCGTGATTGCATGTTTTCATTCAGCCCTATGTAAAGACTATAATCTTTCTGTCCTATTATTGGTAGAAACTATATGATACTGATAGCCTCCAATACATAAACACAGGACTGCAAGGAAGAGGATAAATAAACTGACTGTAATACAAGTTAGATGGAGAGCTTCCTGGTGGAGATCCACATACCTCAGGGACCTCCTCTCCTTTGATAAACCTATGTACCAGTTACCTGTGCTGGCACAGGTGGTCAGAATACTAGGGTGGTCAGAATACTTTTTGTTAGAAAACAAGCACTGCACTCAAACGCAAACAAAACAGGTATATGGATATACCGTATTTTTCGCTCCATAAGACACACCTGATCATAAGACGCACCTTGTTTTTAGAGGAGGAAAACAGGAAAAAATGAAACAGAAAGAGAGAGAGAGAGAGATAAAGGAAGGAAGGAGGAGGAGAGAGAGAAAGGAAAGAAGAGAGAGGACGGCAAAGTAGCCATGGAGCTTAATCTGTGGGCGGGGCTTTCTGCTGCTGGCTGTCTTAAAGGGGAAAAGCACTTAAAGGGAAAGAGTACTTAGCCTGGTGGGGTTTTTCCTGCCGTTTCCCTTTTAAGTCTTAACAGCTCAGGCCCAGCAGGGAGGGGTGGGGAAGGCTGGGATGCCAGCCTGAATGGCGTTCCCCTGCGTTCCTGCTGAAGAAAGAGCCCTGTAACAGGTAAGAAAAGCTCCATATTCGCTCCACAAGACGCACACACTTCCCCCCCCACTTTTTTGGGGAGGAAAAGTGCGTCTTATGGAGCGAAATATACGGTAACTACTAAGATATATTTTAACAATTCAATAAATCATTATCACAACTCATGTCATTATCACTCTGTTTTATAGACATCAATGAAACTTATTAAAAACAGCTATTAAAGCCAAAATTATAAATAATACAGATGAATCCAGCTAAATCCAACGAAGACTCCGGATTGTATTCTTCACTTCGATAAATCTTTGTTAGAAGACTTATATAAGATTCATAAAGTACTACATGTTAATTTCACCAGTTTCACTGAGATGAGGAAACTCCATATTTATGTAATAAGCATAACTAATACATGTTCACTGAGCAGAAATTGCTTCATCCACTAACAAGGAAAAAAGTGAAGACGGGCTACCGATCCTACAACGGAACTACTCTCATGTGGCCAGCTTGTAAACTGTACATCAATCGGATCCATCGGTATTTGTTTTGTTGTTGATTCTGCAAACTCCCTTGGGCCCCCTTTCTAGGGGGTGCTACTGATTTTCTGAAAAAACCTGAATTGGGAAAATTTCCAGAAAATTATCCAAAATGGTCTGATTAAGCATGCTCATTTTGACATATTTAGCAAGCAAACATTTTAAAGGTACCCAGTGTTAATTTTATGTCCCAACAGCAACAAATACTTTAACTGAAGTAGTTAGAATGATTATAATAATGTGTGGTTCCAAATGTTATACTGAAGCAAATTCAAAACTTTATGTGGAAACTATTTTTATTAAAATAATACTTGTAAAAATTTAAAAACATGTACTTTCCTTACATTGTGTAAAAAAAAAGGCACTGAAAATGTTGACAACCTAATTTAGCACACCTAAAGAACCGTGATGATACACCTTGGTCAGGGCTGTCCACTCAACTGTTTCAACAGAACTTATCTATCATCCACAGGGGTCACTGGAGCACCTCAGTTTCACTGTCATTCTCCAAAGCATCACTTGCCTTACTTGTTAGTTCCATATCAGATTGGTTATTACAATATCCCTTCCACCTTGTGAGAGGAAACACATAAAAAGAATTTTAGCTCTGGTTTAGATTTGGCTGTGCAATCAATCAGATGAGAGCCACTAGCGTAGTGGTTAAAAGTGGCAGACTCTAATCTGGAGAACTGGGTTTGATACCCCACTTCTCCACATGAAGCCTGCTGGGTGATGTTTGGCCAGTCACAGTTCTCTCAGAACTCTCTCTCACCTCCACCTACCTCACAAAGTGCCTGTTGTGGGGAGAGGAAGGGAAGGCAATTCTAAGCCACTCTGAGACATCTTAAGGTAGAGAAAAGCAGGGTATAAAATCCTGGCTACGGGCCTGTGTAGCTTTTGCCTTTATGCAGCACACATACACTTCACATACATTTAACATGACATCATCTTCATGTCCTTGGATAAGCCTCAGTTTTCAAGCTCTTTTATGGATTGTGGGTGTTCTAGACATCTGTGCCACGTGTGGATGCAGTTGCCATGACAAACTTGTGTAGCGATTCTAGCCTCCTCGTTTGGTAGGGTAAGCTTATACAGATGCTCCTTCACAATTCCTCTTAAGTAAAGCCTCTTTTCACTTCTTAATCTCACATTTGTTTCTTGGAAATTTCACTGTAAGACCATCATTGGTGAGGGTTCTCTCCAGTTCTGGAACAAACAGGACATTTTCCACAAGGAGTTTACGTGTTCCTTTTGATGGCCCACAGCGCTTTTAAGAATCCATACTTAATTCCTTCTGCTCTGTGTAGCCTTTAGACATCCATCCCATTCTTCAATGTGTTCAATTTGGAGAGCTAAACAGAGAAAACAAATCACAGGATCAAAGAAAGAAAAGGCTAAGAAAGCTGCAAGTGAATCTGTAGATGAAGAATAGTGATGGATGTCTCAAGGCCTAAGGTCTTAGTGAGGTTTTGGTGGCAGTCTCTGTAAAACCTTAAGTGTTGCCAGGATTCTGGCTTGATTATAGCTTCTGCCTTGCTGATTAGCAACAGCTGCAGAGCAGTTGCTCCTCCCTGAAAAGTCTGACCTTGGGAAATTGCTCTGTAGAGCTCCTAATTTATCTCCCTAATCTCCTTTGCTCCAGATGTCAATTAACTGATCAATCTTAGATTGGCTAGTGAGTATTAGAAAAAGTGGCTTTTGGCTATGCATGATTCTATGGATTCTTGATGACTGACTACTTCCTTGACAGATGGTCGTTCTACCTTGGCATGACACTTTGCTACGCTTGCCAAGCATGAAGAGCCGCTTTGTTTTGCTGGGTGGGTGGGATAATGATTGGAGAATGCTACCTGAAGATATCTGAAGGTAGTAAGGCTTAAAAAGTTCTTAGATAAATAGAAAAGTTTGTTTTATTTTTCTGTGTTCCTGACTGAGTGATTTATGTCTTGTATAGCACTCCCTGGACTAATAAATTTGCCTTGCACTTTGAAGCCATGTCTGGAAATCACTGACTGAACATGGGTGCATCCCAGAAAAACCGTGAGGGTGAGAAGTTGAGGCCTTTGGAGCAGAACTTCTACCCTAATATAATAAAAAGGGGGTGTCCACCCTGCCTGCTTGACTGTGGCACTGGTTGTTTATCATCCGGGGCAGCAAGTCAGGGCACCTTCATCCTTACAATTCTTTTTCAGATGTCTGGCCCTTTCGCAGCAGTAACACACCCTGGTTTCTGTCATGTGCTCTCCTGCCTCATTTACCTTGAGAGCTGTTTCTGGTTTTCCAGTGTCTTCACCTGCTTATAGTTCTTTTCTGTGATTATAAAAAGGTAAAGGTTTCCCTTGCTTGAAAGCCAGTCGAATCCAACTGTGATAATGCTCATCCATTAATTTACCCTTAACATATGGAAGTGTTAGATCTGCTTCTGGTCTAGTTTCAGGGGCATTGATGAGTAGACCATAGGACTCTGGGCTACACAGTAATAATGCCACTATCTAATGGTCTTTCATTTCTTCTCCAAGCCCATGCAGCTGTTCCACAATTTCTAGCATGGCATTTCCATGTTCATGCATATCTTTCTCTCTGCCAAGTCTCATCTTATATAGTTCATGCAGCGGATATAGCTTTCTGTGCACTTTCTGGAGTGAATTCCACATACCTTTAGCTGTTTTTCTTTCCTTATGTGGATCAGCTGATCATCTTCCACTAATAAGCTTATAGTTGCCTTTGCTTGCCCATTTTCCTTGTCCCATTTTGCAGGATTATTGGTCAGTCTGTCAGTGCTTAAAATGTTCCAGAGGTCATCATTGCGCAGCAGCATTTCCAGTTTGAATTTCCACAACTGATAATTGCTATTATTCACTGGCCACTGCAAACTTAATATCTGCACTGCTTGCTCTGGATTAGGCGTGCCCCTCCTTACTCTTACTGACTCACAGTTACAGCTTTCCTGCAATTTATCCTTGGGGTAGGCCCATAAGCTGTTGGTAGAATTCAGAAATAATCCAATCCATGCTTTGGAGTTTGCTTTCACTGAATTTGCTGCAACAGGATTTTGCAGAAAGACAATAACTGACTGCAGGCCATTAACACAACAGTGAGGCCTACAGAACACAAGCACTAACACATACTACTTAGGGTTGCCAAGTCTTCAAAACTCACCGGCGGGGGGGAGTCCTCCCCTCGCCGGGAGTTTCTTCTGGCGTGCGCGCTTTGCGTGCGCGCCCGGCAACGTCACCAGAAGTGACGTCAGCACATTGGGGGCGTTGCCACGGTGACACTCTGGCAATCGCCCCAAAACTCTATGGAATCATAGAGTTTTGGGGCGATTGCCAGAGCGTCACCCTGACAATGCCCCCAACGTGCTGCGTCACTTCCGGTGACGTCATTACGTTGTCCTCGCTGGACGACGTCGGGGGTGGAGTTCCCCCCGCCGGCCAAATGCTGGCTGCGGATCGGGAACCCCTTTAGCGGGGGATCCCCCGCCCCCCGGGCTGACTTGGCAGCCCTAATACTACTACATAGTGGAAAGAGAACAACAACAAGGGGTAGGCTGAACAAGCAAAGTTACAACCCTCAGATACTCAACCTGAGCAATTAAAGACATACCACCCTGCATACTATCCTACATAGCCAAAACTGAGAAAATACCTGAACCCTTGTCTTGGGAAGATATCTCCAAGTTGCCTGAAAGTGAAGCCAGCAAATGGACAGAGGCGGCAGCAGCAGAAGAGATACAATCACTTCACAAGAATAAGACTTGGATACTCACCAAATTGCCACCTGGGCGCAAAACTATAGGATGCAAATGGACATTCAAAATTAATATAATGCAGAAGGGGAAATTGAAAGGTATAAGGCAAGACTTGTTGCAAAAGGATATTTCCAAAAATGTGGTGAGAATTATGATGAGACGATTTGCTTCAGTAGTAAAGTATCCCACTATAGGAAACTTGTTGAACATAGCAGCTGGAAAGGGAACGCATGTCAAACATTTAGACATACAAACTGCCTTTTTGTATGGTGATATTACAGAAGATGTTTACAAGGACCAGCCACCTGGCTTTGAGGAATCAGAAGACCAGACCCTTGTATGTAAACTCCAAGAGTATTTATGGCCTAACGCAAGCAACCAGAGTGTAGAATGAGAAATTTAATGTAGTACTCACCAGTGAAGGATTCATGAGAGGCAAAGCAGATCCATGTTTGTACACCAGAAAGCAAGATAACTGATGGACATACATCCTGATTTATGAGGGTGGCATAACACTTTGTTTTGAACAAGAAGGGAACTGTGATAGGGTAATAGACCAGTTGAATCAAAATTTTGAAGTGAAATAACTGGGAGACATCACATATTACCTTGGTATTCAGATAGAAAGAGAAGCTGATGGGACCTATCTCGTTAGTCAGAAACAAAAAATAGCTGAGATGCTGGAGTATTTTGGAATGAAATATGCAAAAGAGGTGGAAGTAGAGATACCTGAAGATATCCACCCATGGAAGTAGGATACTTGAAAAATGACAGCGGTCAAGAAGCATTGTCAAATAATAATCAATATTGTGAGGTAATCGGAAAACTATTGTATCTAGCCATAGTGGCTAGGCTTGGATATAAGTGCTGCTGTAGGATTTCTGAGTAGGAAGGTTTCCACACCTAGCCAGGCAGACAGCAACACAGTGAAGAGTGATGTTGTATCTGAAAGCAACAAACCAGTTGAAGCTGCAACTACCAGCAACTGCCGATCCAAAATGGAAAGCATATGTGGGTGCTGATTGGACTGGGGACACCACTGATCGGAAGTCCACTAGTGGATATGGAGAAGGGTTCTTTAGCTGTATGGAGAAGTATGGAGAAGGGACCATTAGCTGGGCAAGCTGAAAACAGACAATTGTAGCACTTTCTTCAACAGAAACGGAATATGTTGCAGCTGCACAAGCATGCCCAGAGGCTATCTGGATTTGCCAGTTAATTTTAGACTTAGGACTGGATGGTCCTGAACCAACAACAATCTTTGAGGACAATCAAGGGTGTATAAAACTGTCACAGACTGAAAAGGTCAACCCATAGTCTAAACCTATTGATGTTAAGTATCGTCTTCTGAAATATATGCAGAATCAAGAACTCATTACAGTATTTACCAACCAAAGAAATGACTGCTGATGCTCTCACAAAATCATTGCCTGGAGACTGCCATTAAACATGGTGGAATAGTACACATCTGTCGAGAAGGGGTGTTGGAGAAGTGACAGCCTGCTAAGAATCTAGTTACTGTAAATACTGCTGAAAGAGTAGTTTAGTCCACTTGTACCATAAGGGGAATTGTGGAGCATTCTCTAATGTTCAGGGTTTATTGAATGTTTTTCTCTTGCACTTTAGCCTACGTCTTGTTGTTTCTCTCTCTCTGCTGTGTAGTAGTATGTGCTAGTGCTTGTGCTCTGAAGGCCTCTCTGTTGTATTAGTGGCCTGTAATCAGTTATTGTCTTTCTACAAAATTCTGTTGCCATAAATTCAGTGAAAGCGAACTGCAAAGCATGGATTAGATTATTTCTGAACTCTGCCAACACAAATGCCATTAGAAAAACCTCAGCCTGAGACCTTACAGAGTTAAGTAGACAGTGGACCTGTAGAGTAGATATACCAATGGTCTCATTTAACGTAAGGCAGTTCCATGTACTAAAAAATGTACCCTAGCCCTCAGCTTCTCCCGGAAACACATTGGTCAGGCTATCTGAAAGGTTTACAAGCAAGCTGTTATTTATGAAATGAGCTTTTGCCAGAATTCTGTATCTCAAGCAATTCTTGGCTAAGACAGAAGAGGGCATTAGGTACCTATTGTGAGTGGCTTTTCAAAATGTGTTACAGCTCTTAAAAGCAGTAAAATCTATCATTTAAGAAATCCTACATTAAATATAAATCATCATTAGCTATCCAGCACAGCACGGTATAAATAATTAGAAGGGAGCAACAGATCTTCACATCACCAGTGTCTGAAGCCTCCCTCTCCCCCCCACCTTTATTATGTTAAACCTCATGGTTAGGTAAAGGACATTTTGGAAACGGCTTCTTATTGAATTAAGCAAAAGAGCAATAGCTGGCTTTGCAGCTGCTTCCCCCAACCCAGAGAGTGAGGCACCTCTGGTCCACAGGAAGTTGCTTTCAGTAAAAAAGGGCTGCATTCTTGCAGGCGTGGCTAAACCAAGGGGAGACATGGCAGAAATTTATAAAATGGGGTGGAGAAAGTAGACAGGGAGAGCAGAGGTGGCTTTAAGAGAGGGTCAGACAGATTCATGGAGAAGTCTATCTATGGCTACTAGCCATGGTGAATGAAGAGAGCCTCCACATACAGAGGCAGCAATCCTCTGAATACCAGTGCTGGGAGGCAGCATCAGGGGAGGGCCTTGGCCTCTATGCCCTCCATATGGGTCCTGCAACCCTGGGAATCTACTTTCCTGGGGTCAGAAATCACTACCAGGGGGGAGGGACTACTACACAACATGTAGGGTTGCCAAGTCTGGGTTGGAAAATACCTGGAGACTTTGGGGGTGGATCCAGGAGAGGGGAGGGGCCTCTGTGTGGTACAATGCCATAGAGTCCATCCTTCAAAGCAGCCATTTTCTCCAGGGGAGCTGATCTCTGTCAGCTGGAGATCAGTTGTAAAAGCGGAGATACCGAGGCCCCACCTGGAGGCTGGAAACCCTAACAACACTGGCTCTCTCTCATGCCACATGAAGCTGTACCCTAAACACTGGCTTCTGAGATAATAGCAAGTGTTGCCCCAAAGCTTTTAAGTATCCTGTCTTTATATATAATCCTGTTTTCGGGTGGCAATGTTCCATGTGTGCCAAAATCAGTTGGCTGCCTGAACTGCCACTCAGAAAGGGATCCCTGCCCACTGGCTGCATTCTCTGAGTCCCACCCAGAGAAGCAGCAACCGCCAAAATTCACTGCCTCACCTCAACTGCCAAAAGACTGCATCACCTCAGGAGACAGGATGGTGACTCTACACTCCTGCTGCTCCCGGCTTCAGCCTCCACTGAAGCTGGGGCCTACTGCCACTCAACACCGCTGCCTCTGCAGGCCCCTATGACTCAGGACGGTAAGTCTTCCCTGGCATGCCCCAAGGCCACCCGACTTCGGCCACCTGACTTCAGCGGGGGAGGGGGTTGAGAACCTATGAGCCAGGAAGGGCCGAGGAGGGTGCTTCCCCATGGCTTCTCCAGTTTGCCTACTGAAGCCTGGCAGAGCCCCCCCCGCCTTTCCTAGCATGCACGCTGAGGCAGCCGCGCTAGGAAAGCCCCTGGGGGGGGGGGTGCATGGAGGCATTTTAGGGTTGCCAGCCTCCAGGTGGGGCCTGGGGATCTCCCGCTTTTACAACTGATCTCCAGCTGACAGAGATCAGCTCCCCTGGAGAAAATGGCTGCTTTGAAGGGTGGACTCTATGGCATTGTACCATGCTGAGGCCCCTCCCCTCCCCAAACGCCACCCTCTCCTGGCTCCACCCCCAAAGTCCCCAGGTATTTTCCAACCTGGACTTGGCAACCCTAAGGCATTTAAATGGCTGCCCAAGGCTTCCCCTGCTTGTTCACTGAAGCAGGCATGCAGGAGAAGCCCAACAGAGCCCCCCCCCCCCTTCCCTAGCTTGCCCGCCCAGAGCACATGCATATAACTTTGGTCATTTCCACATGGGTTTTCTGCCCTGAGTTCAATGCTTTTGGGAAGCAGTTTTTTGCTCCTGCTTTCCTAAAGCTTTGTGGTGCACTTGTGCACCTTCAGGGGTTTCTCTGGCTTTTCTCCAGTCTTTCAAAGCTCTTTGCGCTGAAGTTTTGGGAAACCTAGATAGGTTGGAAAACTTGCAATTTTCCGGCCCACAGGGTAGCCATTTTTCCTGAACATGTTCTAACAACAACTATTTCCTCTCCCTGCCACTGGAGGCTTTTATTTATTTTTTTAAAAAGCACTAGAATATCATCATATCAATATACCGTTGTAATGATAGGCTTTGAAGGTTCTCTAAATTCTCAGCCTTTTTAAAAAGGCTTTTAAAGGCCTTTTTTAAAAAGTCTCTAGCCCCTTCCCTTGTGGAAAAGGAAGGTTAAAAGGCATATCTTTGCAAGGGAAGCAACTAGAGACTTTTTTAAAAAAATGAACATTGGGAATTCAGAGGACCCGCTACACCTGTTGTTACAACTGTATGTTGATATAATCATATTCTAGTGCTAATTGTTAAAAAACTGCAAAACCCTGGTGGCCCAGAGAAGGGGGGGTGGCACTTCTGGGGGGACTGGGGCAGGGAAAGCTGCCGTGTGGAAGCCCCATTGTTGCTGCACTTTATCTGCAGCTGCACCAGCAACGGAGAAACCACAAAATCCCATCCTTGTGTGGAAGCCACATCCAGGACAAGGAAGTCTCTCTCTCTCTCTCTTAAAATAGGAAACAATGGCTAGTCTCAGTAATTTCCCAGCAGCCCTTGCTGGCTTGTAACCACAGGTCAACCATCTCCTTGACTCCCCCCCCCCCCCCGCAAAGCACCATTTGCAGCATTTAAAGCTTTGTAAGGTCCCACGGCCTGCAGGTCCTTGTTGCTGCATTACATTATTATTGTGCACAAAACACTCATTTGCAAGAATATATATCCTTTGTGGTGACGAGCGCTTTCCCAGATGGCTCCCAGGGAGAGCTTTCTAATGATCCCCATGCTTTTAAATTGGGTTTCAATAGCTCTACACGCACAGCTCCCTTGTACTGATGGAAAGTACACACAGCTGAATAAGCTCATGCCATTGCATTTGGTGTGTTGACAGTGTCATTAAGCATATTTGGTTGCAATGCAGAACTGCTTTAGGAGAAAATTGCCTTTGCTCTTTGTCTCATTTGTGAGGTTTCGGTTTGTGATATTATTATGGATGTCGCTACCTTGTGTACATGGAGGTGTTAGCTTAGCTATATAATTATGGGACTGTCAGGGCTTTCATTAAAAATCCCTTCTTTTTAAAGGATGGGCAACTCAGCTTCAAGCAACAACTGAACACAAGCTGTTGCTTTGCATGGGAGAGGAGTATCACCTGCTGTAGCAGGCAGAGGGCACCATTGCACTAGCTGTGTGAGCCACACTGACACAACCAGGGAGTGACCCGAAGGACACGTCTAGGGAAATGTGATGGCTGTCTTTTGTTGAACTGGCTGGCTTCAAGCTAACGAGCCCTGGTAAGTGCAGCAGCTTAGTGTAAAAAAAGTTCCCTTCCCCACAGCTGCCTTCATATTACAGATGAGGCTTGTTTACACTTGGAAATTTACAGATCATCCGGGGAAGACTCGCACAGTCCAGCTGGAACACATGAAGCTGCCTTAAACAGAGACAGACTGTTGGTCTATCAAGGCCAGTATTATCTGTTCTAGCCTTCCAAATAGCCTTGACTAGCCTGATTTTGGAAGCTAAGCAGGGCTGGCCACAGTTAGTACTTGAGAGGGAGACCACCAAGGAATTCCAGAGTTGCCACAAAGAGGAAGGCAATGGCAAACCACCTCTCCTCCTCTTTTTGTCTTGAAAACCCCATGGTCCTGGGGTTGCCACAAATCAGTTCCATACATCAGTTATTATTTTCTTGTCAGTTCTGACAGGCACGACTACAGAGGGACCAGGCAGCTACAGTACTTCTCCAGCTCCACTATCCAAACAGATTACTTGCATTACTTTTATTTATTCACTTCATTTACACCCTGCTTTTCTCCTCAGTGGGGAATCCAAAGAGGCTTTCATGGTGGGTTGTACTGAGACTGAGTGGCCCACAGACACCAAAGCAAGCTTCCATGGCAGCTCGAGGCATCTTACAAAGTAAAACAATGGAATAAAACAAACAATAAAATAGAAACCTGGGATAAAAATGGTTACACAAAAAAATTAAAATAATTTAAATTAACAACCATTTAAAACCCAGACAGTAAGAACCTAAAGCAGAAGACAGTGTGTTCTGTTGATTACGCTCTGAAGAACTGACCCCTGACTGTTTTGGAATCCAGTTCTATTTGCCCATGTCAATTTAGCAATGCCACATGATAGGTCTTCCCAAATTGCAGGTGGGGCCTGATCTGAACGTAACACTGGCAGCATAAAAGACCTCACCTAGCCACACCGCTTTGCACACGCCCAGCATCTTATTTATTTCATTCATTTCTACCTCGCCTTTCTCCCCAACGGGGAACCTAAAGTGGCTTACATCATTCTTCTGTCCTCCCTTATATCCTCACAATAACCCTGGGAGGTACGTTAGGCTGAGAGAGTGTGACTAGTCATAGGTCACCCAGCAAGCTTCCATGGCACAAGTGGGAATGCAAACCCAGGTGTTTCAACTGGACTGCTACATGTGCAGTGTGGCTACACATGCAGCATTAGCACATCACTACAACAGCCAGGTTATGAATCTTCCATGTCTGCCTTTGTACTTGACACAAGTTAAGTGCTTTTGTCCTGCCAGAGTTGCATTCAGACCAGGCCTGATTAAAGCTCTCTGAGCTAGTTTTCTACATGCAGGAGTTGAAACCTCTACAGTCTCACACAGCTCCTGCCTTTAGACTGTGAGAACATCAGACTTCTGTGTGATTGCTTCCAAGAACTTGGAATGAAGACATTAATACCACCAATACCATCCAACCCTATCTAAAAGGGCAACTTCTCTCCTAGTCAGGCCAGGTTTTGTATAGATAAACTTGGCCATGAGAAAGGTATATCAAAAGGTGTAAAGGCTGAGTACAGGAAGAAATTTCAGCAGATGCAGCCTGCCAGCATGGGCATACTTGATTTAAATCAAGGTGATTTCAAGCAGCAATGGAAATCAAGAAAAAGTTCAGTGTGCACCACTGATTTAAATCAAGTTCTCTACTTTTGCAAATTCACACATTTCCTGTGCAAGAGTGCATGCTAATTGGTTGCTATAGCAATGTAAAAAGGTTGTTTGCAGTTAAAGCCTTAATTTTCATACTACTTAAGAGCACAATTTAACTTTGACCAGGCAGAGGTAACCTCGGGTTTGGTGCTGGAGCCACCTAGATTGTTTGTGCTGGGTGATCCTTGCTGATGGCTGCTTGTTTGGGACAGTGTCTTACCAGAGGCTGGTTCACTTGAGGTGGGGGCCCTTTAAAGGATTTGGATGGTTTGAACGTGGTTGAATCAATGAGACAAAGACAGCAATTCCTTACATCCCTTTTAGCAATCAGAGGTCACCTACAACAATGGCTATGTGTGATTCCATAGCACCTTCTGGTCTCTCTTTAAAGCCCACTTGCTATTGCTTCCTCTTCCTTCTTTATAATGGTCCTCAGTGACACCTGGCAGTCGGCTGGGCCAGGCTGGCTTGGGGCTAATGGCCACACCTGGGCCTTTTAACTTTCTGTTCACCCTTTTATTGGAAAGGCTAAATGACCAAAAAGGAAGTCATCCTGTGGCCTGCTCATAGTTTATGGAATTTAACTGCCAACACAGAATAAGGGTCACGCAATCACACCATCCCTACTCCTCTTCAGGGGCTCTTCTGTGATGGCACTACGACCAGCTCAGGATTTCATAGCCTCTTTGGCCACTCTGGGTCTCTCTCAGGTTGTGACAAGTCCTATGTGAAACAAAGAACATACCTTAGACTCAATTTTTCACACTGAATCTTTGGGGGAAGGTCTGGTTTGGAGGCGGAAGGTTTAGCCTGTACCATGATATGACCACCATCTCCTCAAGGCACAGGTGACTGTGTCAACAGTCAGACCCCTCTTCCTGCTGAGGGGCAGTTTATAGTTTAAAGAGCCAGAAACACCCCTCTGTACATCACCCAAGTACCTTAAATGCAGGGTACTACTTGGACCAAAATGGATGTCAGTCAGGCAAAGGCCTGGGAAAGCAGTTTTCAAGGCGTGAGTCAGAGCAGCTGGCTGGCTGCTACCTCCTCCTGACCCTAGAGCGATGCAGGACTTAGAACAATGGGTCACCCAGGACCAGTGTTCCCTCTAAGATGAGTTAGTGTGAGCTAGCTTACCATTTTTTTAGCCTCCAGCTCACACATTTTGTCTTAGCTTAGGAAGGATGGCTCCAGAGCAAACTAATTTATGCAGTAGCCAAATCACTCGTGCACAACTTTAATGCCAGTAGCTCACAAAGTAGAATTTTTACTCACAAGACTCCACAGCTCAGTGGGAGCATTGCCCAGGACCTATTGATACACTCAGGAATAATCCCTTTTGCACCCAAGGCAGACTTCCCCTTCACCCATCACCCTTGATTAAGCAGCAATTAATCAATGCTTGTGTATTCACCTTCCCTATCACCCTTCCCATTCAGTGTCTGTAGGACCATCAAACTTCTCCCACCATTTTGACAACTTCTGGTGTAGCGATCAAGTCATTGCCCTCTGGTGGGGTGTCAACCTGCCTCAGGATACATTTTGCCCTATAAATATGTCATCCTGGTGCCCCAGCAGTATATGTGGATGTTCTTGGATCCTCCTTACACCTCCACTTGCATGAGATTCCTCCCTCTCGCTTCGCAAAACACTGGCCTTTTCCTCTTCAACTTTCAATAATTATCACCCATCCCTGCAATGCTTTCCCCTTTCCTCCCTGATCTTCCTAGTTAGCTCTTGTATGTGTTTGCTTTGTGCACCCTTGTTTTATTCCGTTTTTCTAGAGGGTGGGGGGTTGTTCCAATAAAAACTTTCCACAGAAAATAACAGCCTGGTTATTTCCCAGAGTTCTCATAGGGACAAATCCCCATAAACATAGCTGGAGATCCCAGTTATCTGCCTTTTTCTTTATCTCCAAGCTAATTTCCCCAAACTAAGTGGAGACTTTCTATTTTGGGTAACAACTGTGGTGCTGATATTCTGCAGGGACAAGTGGCCAGTTAAAATGGTCCACCCATTGTGGAGGGTTAGGCTTCCAACTGGTTTCCAGAATGACCTGGGAAATCTCAAATGACAGCTCTGTTGAAGCCACAGTGAGAGCCTGGAATGCAAAGCCCTTGGAAGCTATTGATGCCCCCATGGACTTCTCACATTCTTGAGATTCAATCCAGCTCCTTGGTTTTCTATAGGCTGTCTAGGAGATGTCTGGAACGGCACTGGTGGTAAACACAAACTGAATCTGACAGTGTATGCTAGAGTTCATGGCAGTAGTGCCAAAGAAATTCTACTTGTTACCACTGCACTAACTAGTTCATGACCAGGTCACTAGTTTTGACACTTATTGACTCAAAAGTCTGAATCTTTAAATTCTCAGGAACTGATGATTAGTTGTGACTCTTTTGCAAAGGTTGTTTTTTTTTTGCTGAGAAAATCTTCCAAATGTGTTCTGATTTGGATGCTTGTTGTAATATAGCTGAGACACTAGATATGTCTGGGCTCCAGTAGAACATCTGGGTCCATTAATGGATCATTCCAAGCCGGTAGCCGGTGGGTGTCGACAGGACCATTGGATCAGTGAATGCCACCACTTGTACTCTTGATCCTTGTCCATTCTGGTTGCTGAAAACATGTAAGGATCACATTAATGAGTCCCTGATGCCCATCAGATACCAGTCACAGACTTGGGGTGCCTCCCTTAGTCACTAAAACAGGTGGGCATCTTACAAAATCATCACTAGAGAAGAGTAGTGTGAGCAATTATCACCCAGTCTCTGTTTTGCCCCTTCTGGGCAAGATGAAACAGAGTGGTGGCACTGGCAATCAATGCTCCCTCTAAGCTGTGGAGTCTTTGTGAACAAAAATTCTACTTTGTGAGCTACTGGCATTAAAGTTGTGAGCCAGCGAGTTGGCCACTGCATAAATTAGTTTGCTCTGGAGCCATCCTTCCAAAGCTAAGGCAAAAACGTGTGAGCTGGAGGCTAAAAAACTGAGCTAGATCGCACTAACTCAGCTTAGAGGGAACACTGGCGGCAATACAACGCCAGGTTGTCCAGGATTACTTATTTACTCTTTCCATCTGGCTTCAGGCCACGGGAAGGAGACGGTGACTGATTACCTCCATTTGAAAGTCGATAAGGGCCATGCCTCGTTGTTATTCTTACATCCGAGTAAACTATTTAGACTTCAGGGCAATTCAGAGCATGCATGCTTGGGTGGAAAACTCCGCTGAGCGCAGCAGGACCTGCTTGTTCCTACAAAACGCACATCGGAGAACGGCTGTGAAGAGTGCAACCCTAGAGTACAATGTGGGACGAACCCAACTCAGCGGGGTTTACTAATAAATATGCATCAGAGTCGGACCGGAGCAGACACGCATGTAGCGCCGAGACGCTGCCGCAGAGAAAGCTCAATTTCTCTGCGTTTTAAGCCACATGCTGTAGCGAACAGCCGGAATCCAGGCAGGGTCAGAACCACTTGGTTCCGCAAAGGACTGGACTCCAATCCGATGCCCTCCACCATATTTTTCATTTCGCCTTGTCCGTAGTACTCCCCCCGCCCTCCGAGGTAGCGCCTGCGCGTTCTGTGTCTGAGCGTCCGGCGCGCGAACCCTGCACGTGCTCGGAGAGTTTCCTGCTCAGCCCCTCCCAAAGGAGAAGCGGAAGGGGGAAGCGAAAGGAACGCGGCGGCTTGTTCGGCAGTTGCCACAGGAACCGCCAGGGGGAGTACGGGGGATGTGCGTTGAGAAGTGCGGTGGAAAAGCCGGCTGACGCCACAAGAAAGCTGGAGCAGCCTCGAGAGAAAGGGGGTGGGAGAGTCGCGATGGCTCATGGCAACCCAGTGGTGAGGGGGGAGGCAGGCCGAGGGAGGACAGCCAAGGCGTGAACCCAGGCCGGGGGGGGGCGTTGCTGATGAGCCTCAAGAATAAAATGCCTGGAGCAAGCGTTGCCACGAGATGTGGAACACAGCGTTTGTGTTTCCCAGTCTGGGGTGGCCTCTTTGTGACCTTCACCCGTTGGTATGGTAGATTTGAAGCTCTCGTGAAGTAATTGGGAGAGTGGCCCTTGGGTGAGCTCCCAAGCGCCCCCCCCCCCCCCCCCCCGGTCAAATCTAATGAGAGAGCATCGTTTGGTATTCTGGCGCTGCAGGTAGAGAGCGTTAGCGGGGGGCGGGGGGTGGGGGGTGGAATTTGCAGTGAGATGTATGCAAGTTCTGTGAGCTTTAAGATTGCTATGAAGTGCTTTTCCTGGTTGAGGCATATGAGAGCAAAAGCTGAAAAGTGTTAATACTTAGCCAGTGCTGCTTGAGTGTCCAGAGCACTTTCTGTGTATGGCCTCTGGTTCTCTTGCTATTCCACATTCTGAGAGGTGGGGATTTGATGTATGCCTTTTGAAGTGTTTTTCTGCTCATTCTCCTTTTGTAGATACACTTGTGTAAAAAACTGATTTTTAAAGAAACTGTGCTTGTTCTGGGTTTCTGGAACTGCTGTGTTTTGACCCTTCTGAGCTTTACAGTGTACATGCAATTTCAGTCATAGAGGTTTCTCTTAAACCACTTTAGTGAGTCTGTGGTGGCCTGATGTGAAAAAAAAGACTTTCTGCTTAAACCTCTAACCCTTTTGCTATGCCAGTTCTAAATATCAAGTGCCACGGAAGACGCATCTGATAGGTGTTTTTTTCATTCCGTGACTGTACAACTCAGATGCCTGCCTGCTAACTGAAGAAACACCTTTAGCTTCAGTCAGTCAAAAGGCTATCACCTGTTAGTGTCAATTTTCTAGCTTAGTGCCAGAGCATAGTTTGAAAGCTTTTCTTATTTGAAGAAATGTTTGTGGGCAATAGCAGAAAAAGCATCACATTAAGCCTCTGATGAAAGAAGTTTAGGATGCTTTCAGAGTAAATAATTGGAGAAAAGTCTCTTAATTATTCTGAAATGAGTTTTCCTGTGTGCTCAGGAGGTCTCCAAAGGGTTGTGTTTAAAGCACATTCAGAGTAGAAACACATCTAAAACACATTCAAAGTTGTTGAGAAAATGAGAGACCATCCTTATTTTCTGAAAAATGTGAAAAGGTGTAATTTGTAGTACTTACTGTGTTCTTAAAATGTGTGGAACAAAGTTTGAGTCCAGTGGTACCTTGCTTCAGACTAATAGCTATTGCTTCAGCCCAACACAGCGACCCACCAGAATCGATCTTAAAATTTGTATATGTCTTATAACCACTTCTGTTTAATGTTAAAGGTTAAAACTACCTTCCTTCCATAGCAGTAGTAGTGTTAAAGAGACATTTATTCAGCCACTCCTTCAGCTTCTGAGATTTCAGTAGTCAATGCCCATCTGCTTTTTAAAACATCTGTATGCACACCCTTAAGGGCTAGCAGCTTACTTACCTTTTTGGGTTTTTTTAAAAAACCCTGACATTCGTGAGAAACAAAATTTTACTGCCACGTTCTGTGTTCTCCCCACTGAATCACAGCATTCATTCAGCCCCCTCTTGTAACTTTTTTCTTTTTGCAATTGATGTGTTGCACAGCCTAAGTTCTACAAATCAGTTATTGGCGACGTGATTGATGGCATCCGAGATGTCTTTGCAGAAGAAGGTGTAGATGAACGGGTCTTGAAAGAGCTGAAGCGGGTCTGTAGAATGGCTATCTGGAATGCTTGTCTGTGCTCTCTTTCTCTCGTGCTTTTCTCGCACCTTGCCAGGAAGGGTGGTGTGAATGTCCATCTTCTGCAGTGCTGGCTAGATGCTAACAGTTGACATTGCTTAAAGTCCTTATTTAGAGAGCTCTTCTTTGTGTCACAGTGGAAGATTCTAACAACTAGCTACATCCATTTCAGTATGCGACAGTGAGGAGCAGAATCTTGCCCATAAAATTAAAAATGCAATTCTTGCAGTTAGCAGCTTCTAACCCACTCATAGTTAAAATCCCCATGCTCACAATTGCAGCCCTGCAGATTATCTGTTGTTCAGATCTTATGGGGATTGATTTTTGGAAATGATGTTTCATTATTAGGTGCTTCCCACTTTCAGCTTTCTTTGGCTGAGGGAGAGCGCTGGAGGCTTATGATCTGTATACTAATAGCCAGGGTGGGAAATCTTTGGATACTTAAATCCGGGCCCTGGGTTTGCAGAAAAATGTGAAATCTTTAAAAAAACAAAACAACCATTGGGCTTTTTAAAAATTCAAAAATGATAAAAGAAACACCTGTAGCTCTAAGCAATGGATTCCTTCAGTGGCTGTTGCTGGGCGACAACAGTATTCTAGCTTGGGGTTCAGTGAGTAAAAGGCAAGAAGAGGAGCAGGGCCCTTTCCAGGCATGTTTTGGCCTTTGAGGGAGGACTAATTGGGGCCTGGCTTGACTAGGGTTGCCAACTTCAGGTTGGAAAATTCCTGGAGATTTTGTGGTAGAGTCTGAGGAGGGCAGGGTTTGGGGATGGGAGAGGCCTCAGCCAGATATAATGCCATAAAGTCCACCCTCCAAAGCACTCATTTTCTCCAAAGGGATAGATCTCTGTTGTCTGGTGTTCAGTGTAATTTTGGGAGCTCTCCAGGTCCCACCCGGAGGTTGATAACCCTGGGCCTGGCAGCAACCTCTGAGCGTCTTGATACCACCCTACTTGCATGTCTCAGCTAGGCATGGCTGCTTGCTACTTTTCAGTAGCAGCCACCATATGAAAGCCAGTGTGGTATAGCAGTTAGAGTTTCAGAATAGGGTCTGGGAGACCCAGGTTTGAATCCCCATCTTGCTGTGAAAGCTGACTAGGTGATTTTGGACTGGTCACGTACTTTCAACCTAATCTGACTCATAGGGTTGTTGTGAGGATAAAAAGGAGGAGAGGAGAATAATGTGTGCTGCTTTGATTCCCTCTATGGAGAAAGATCAGGTATAAATGAAGTAAATAAATAATAAATATAGCTGAAGATGGGAGGCAAATATAAGGTAGGTTGCTGGATGGTTGAGTTTGAGAGAATGGGGTAGAGAACTGTGGGGCCACACAACTGGTTGAAGGGGAGGGGAGAGGGAAAGCTTAAGACAGGGGCAAATAATGGTGGGTTGGCTGCTGTGTGGGAAGGAGATAGGATTGCCAACTCCAGGTTAGGAAACCCCTGGACTTGTGCTGGAGTCTGAGGAGGGCAGGTTTTGGGGATGGGAGTGGACTCAACCAGATATAAGGCCATAAAGTCTACCCTCAAAAGCAGCAATTTCCTCCAGGGGAATGAGGGCTTGCCAACCTCCAGGAAGGGGCTGGAGATCAGTTCCCCTGAAGAAAATGACTGCTTTGGATAGTGGACCCTGCTGAGGTTGCTTTCTTCTCAAAACCCTGCCCTCCCAAAACTTCATCCCCAAATCTCCAGGAATTTCCCAGCCTGGAGCTGGAAACCCTAAGGGGAGCTGATAGATCTCCAGTCCCTAGCTGGAGGCTGGCAGCCTTAGGAGAGAAGGCAGCTGAAAAAGGAGGGGGAGGCTATGGGAACTTTCAGGAAAAGGAAAGAAGAAATAGTGGGGGAGGGGAAAATGAGATGCCTCCCACAAACCCTTGCGGGTTCCCACTTGTGTCTTTATGATATGTGTTTGTGCACAAGTGTACAGAAGCAAGCAGACAGTACAACTTCTCTAAGCATAATATAACTGCTAGTCTTTCACCAGATTGCCAAAGAGCAGCTGCTGCACCCCCCAGACTTTAATGCTAATTATATATAAAAAACTCAGCATGCTGAAGGTCTAACATTTTGGGAATTCTTTGTACGAAGCTCCCAGTGTTTTAAGTTCATCAGGTATGCAGGGCTCCAGTTTGGATCAGGTCCACAGCATGAGGGAAAGGGGCTGAAAAGCCGTCTCCCAACTAAAAATGTCATCAGGAAGCACTATAGGAGCAATATTGATCAGCAATATAGTGTGTGTGTGTGTGGGGGGGGGTGAGGTTTAACAGCTCTCACTTCATGGTCCCAATCCAGATTGAGCCCCATGCCATCTGCTAAGTGAGCTTTTCAAAAACTCTGGTAGTTCCGTACACAGAACTGCCAACATACTCTGTAGTTGTGCCCTGTCTCTGTCCAAATTTAAAATTCCTTTCTTCTTGCAGAGCGCTATTATCTTGGATCCCACTCGGTAGGTAAATTACCAATTAAAACATGAAGCCCCTTTCTAAAGTCCCTGATAGGTGATACTGATCAGCCCCAACGAGGCCCAGTCAAGATAACTGAGGCAGCCAAACTTGCTATGTACATAAAACCCAGGCAATTTATTTCCATGTCCTTCTTCTCTTGCAGCGCTGGGAAACCAAAGTGATGCAGTCCAAAGCGACAGAAGGCTTCTTCAGACACAGCCACCTTTCACCCCAGTTCACGCTGCATCTGCCTCAAAACTTCCCTCAACCCCTACAAACATCAGCAGGTCACTGGCTGGTCTTTTGCAGCAATACTTTGGGAGCAGAGAATGATCCTCACTTTCCTGAAGTGTGTGTGTGTGGGGGGGGGGGGGGCATGTCTGGGAATGTAGGGCTGCAGTTCAGAGGCAAGGCATACTGAAGGCTGCTGCTAAGAGTTAAAGGCCGCGGTCACACGGCCCCTTAATGCGGGAGGAAGGGCTGCTTCCTCCCGCATTAAAGGGGCCGTCTACATAGGCCCGCAGTGAGTCCCGCAGCGAAGCGGTTGCTCCCGCTTTTACCGACCCCGGGAAAAACTAGTGTTTTCCCGGGAGTTGCGGGAGGAACCCGCATTGGAGGTTATCTGGACAGCCCTCTCTCGCAAGCATTGCGAGAGTAGGGCTGTCCAGATGGCCTCCCCCCGCCATTCCCCCCCCCCCTTTTTACACTTGGGCGCATGGCCACTCATGCGCCCAAGTGTAAAAGGGGGGAAAAAAACCCAACTCACCCAGGCGGCTGGCGGTCCTTGGCCGCCACCGCCGCCTCTCCCGCTGCTGGGGCTGCCTCCGCCGCAGCCGCGGCTGCTGTTCTTGCCATGGCTGCTGCCTCTTCAGCGGCAGCCGCCGCTGCGGCCGCCACCGCCGTGGCCGCAGCCGTTGCTCCCGCCGTGACTGCCTCTGAAGCGGCCGCGACCGCCGCTTTCAACACCGGCGCGGCCGCCAACACTGCCGCAGGGGTTGGGATGTATAGACATCCCAACCCGCGGCAGAAAAATGTGGCCCCTTTAAATCCGGGAGCCCTCCCGGATTTAAAGGGGCCGTGTGACCGCGGCCAAAGTTGCTGTCTCTTGAATTAAAATTTGGGGGTCCTGTGTGGAGCCAGGGAGCAAAGCTATTTGCGTCAGGAATGTAACCCAGAATAGGACTTGAAGGGATGTCCAGTAGAAATTTTAAAATCCAAACCTCCCAGATCCAGTTGTAAACTAGTAAGCATTGCTGGCTCTTGAATCATATGTGCTCCCTGGACATACCTATAATAAAAGACTTTGAATTCCCTTTTCTCAGTAAAGCCTGGGAACTGTAGTTCAGTGAAGGGCTGGTGGACTAATGATATCTAACAAATTTTTAGTATCCCAACAAAACTGCAATTCCCAGGATTCTTTTGGGGAAGCTGTGTTAGTTTTGATAGTTGAACTACTACAGAGCAGCTATCTGTATGTGTCTCTAAGAATAAATTTGGCTTTCTGGTGGTTTAATATGACAGAATATTAACTCCTTCAGCACCAGCACTGTTCATTCCCTATTATCAGAAAACAAAAAATCTTTCCACCCACAACCAACAGAGAACTTTACACAGTTCCTTTGTCACTGGTGACTTGCATATGAAAAGACCCATTTTTAAGTTTTATTTCATCTTTCTTCCAATAAATCTTGAGTAGCATGTATGAGTCTTTTCCCCTCCCTTCCTATTATTCTCACAACAACCTTGTAAAGTAGACCGGGCCCAAGATAACCCAGTGAGCTTCATTACAGAGTGGAGGTTTGAACACAGGTCTGCCTGGTCGTGAGCTGACACACAGTGTTTTAGTCCAGGTGTAGGCAGCCCTTGGTGCTCATGCCAGATGGTGTCATACCAGACTGTTTTGTCCAGAACACAAGGCTGGTTCTCTACTTGGGTAACCAGGGCAAGCTTTGAAACGCTGGCAGTTGCCTTCCAACCAACACTGCTACCAGCTGAGTCCAGCAAATACTTGAGGTGCTGGCAGCACTACTTGGGCTTGCCTTGGCTTGCTTCCAGTGTAGCTAGCCAAGTACTAGCCTCCTCTCCCCCCCCCCCCCGTCTGTTTGTCAGCATGCCGTCTTCATAGGTAGACAATGAAGTTTTCCCCCGAGCTCTTGCCTACCCTCTTCAAGTTTACAAGTCATGTAGATTTGATGAAAGAGTTAATCAATGGAAAAGTTACTTGAGCTGTTCTCTCACCTCAAAGCTCATGTTTCCAATAGCAACCAGTCTTGTCTCTTGGTTTTGTCAGTACCAAATGGGCACCTATGTACACTGAGGCAATCGACATCTAAGATCTGTATTGATTTCCCTGACAGGAATACAGAAGTACATTTAATGATATTTGTTTAGGTGTGGCTGCTGGCAGAGGTATTCGTCAGGCTAGTACAGCCACCACAGCGGAACTGGTATGTGTGTGCAGTATTCCATTATAACATTTATATGTCCTATATTGCAAAAACAAAGCAGCAAAAAAATGTCAGCCGTTATTTGTATCAACTCTTTTTGTCGGCTCAGCCATTTTCAGTATTTATGAATACCTCTGGAAAACACCAATTATAATCAAGAAACAAAGATTGTTAACACCAGTAAGGGTAAAGTCAGTACAGTGGACAGTTAGTAAAACAGTTTAACATCTGTTCTGATAAAGTGACATTTATGATACTTTGGCTGTGCTCCCGTTTATTTATTCTGTTAAAATATTTGTATGAATATCTGGGAGGTAAGTTATAACTGCATGAGGGAGAGTAAATCTGGTTCTTGTTTTGCCACACCAGGCCCTAACAGGGCTCCACTTTACAGGGAAGAGGATCTAGAAGAACCCTAACTCAGGAAGAATGAACATCTCTTTCCCTGGCACCTAAAACTTGTAAATTCATTGCCAGGAAAGCTTCTGTAGGAAGGGAGTTCCGGAGCTTAGATGCCTCTATGGAAAAGCTCTCGGCTCTGGTGCTCAGTCTGAGCCAAACCCAGATGTACTCTGGGAGTTCTGTGTTGGGAGCTCCTAGCAATCTCAAAAGCTTTATTTTCAGGCACATAGGGGCCTGACTCAGATTTGGCTTGTGGCACTGGTGAAGGAGGCTTTAAGCCTCCCTGCACCATTTTTCCAACCCAAAATGGGCATGAGAAGCTGCTCTCTTTCCCCATTCGGATTATCATATAGGGACTGATACTTTGAGGGGAAACATCCCCTTCTAGGGCTGTTTCAGGCCTGTAAACAGTGCTGAGGGGACTTAAGCTTCCTCTCCCCGTGTGCCTTGGCCCCAGTCTAGTTCACACTCCCCCCCCCCCCCACTGTGCCTGAAAATTAATTTTTTTAAAAAATCACTTGGATCTTAGCACACAGAACTCCAGCACACATCTGGACTGGCTCTATACAAAGCCAGGCTTCTGACAAAGACCTTATACAGGAGGAAGTTCTCCTTTGGGTACCCAGGTCCAGTTAGTGAAAAGCGTCACTTTATATTTACTGACAGTCTTGCTGCGCTCAGTTGGGCTTAATTTTGTGTAAGCCTTTTTAGAATTTTACAGTTAGTATCTCCTTTTGAACAGCATATCCATGGGGTTATGGATACCCTTCTGTACGTTGCACATCCTTGCATACCTGCAAGCTCCACTCCTGACCTACTGCTATTAATTATTGATTCTGAAGAGATTCTGTACATTAAATGTACTAAGCTGGGATTCAGTTCTGAATTTTGGTTTTTTATGTGAGTAACAGAGATGCTTATTATATTAGAAATATTGACTCCACCAACTTCTGAAATATTGAAAATTAAGAAAATTAAGACTAACAAAATTTGTGGTAGGTTATGAGCTTTCGTGACTCACTGCTAACTTCTTCAGTCTAAAGTGCTACTGGACTCTTACTCTTTTCTTAATATTGTGGATATTAACTACTTGCAGCATTGCTATTGATCAGAAAAGTCCACACTTCTATCTTACCCTGTTGCAGGGTGGGGGTGCCATTTACAGCTTCTTAACCTTCAACCTGATACATGACATGATGTCGGTACTGGGCAGGTCAAGGCCATCTGAGAGCCTGGCCGAAATGAGTGATATTTGGGCAGGTGTGTGATTCTTTCCCTGGGTGCACATGACATTTTTATTAGTGTAATGGAAGTGTAACTTGGAATATAAGTTTGATGGCTGCTGCACAGTGACTGAAGGACTCTTTCAAGGTCCTGGAAAGTATGGAAAGGTACGCACGGGACTGCAGGTATTCCATCATTCCAAAGCCAAGCTGCCCAAGTGTATTGGGAGTGGGATGGTATTTGACAACTGAAGAAATGTCAGTTTGTGCTTGAAATCCCCACTGGAGCAGCTGTTGGCTCCATTGTGAAACCTCTGTGTAGCCTCCTAAGTAATACAATTTTTACAACAAGAAGCAACAGCAGCTCCATGAGCTGGATTGCAAATGCAAAAACACTGGATAGAGAGGCTAAATCGGCTTCTCCCTGTCTGCTTTGGTCACAGACAGAAAGAACCAGTGTGCATCTGGGAGGATCAAAACTCCTGTAGAATGCATGTGATGCAAAGTCCTTGTGTAGTTCCCCAAAAAACATGAGGACTTTGTAATGTGTAGATGGAACCTCAGATACATTGCCTTTACTAGTTTTTTGTTTCCCCTTGTCTAGCAGAGCAGAGGCAGAATGTGTTGTTAGTGTGCATCAGAGTCGAAATACAAGTGACACTATATGTGTGTTCCCTAAATTGTAATGGCTAATGGCTACACAATAAATTTTACTTACTTACATGTGCTCCATCAAGTATCCATCAAGTATGGCCTTTAAGATGTAGCCATGACACCACATGTATATCTTCATGGCAGTATTCCATATGTTTGTGCTTCCCACTTGATCACCTGAATGTCTGATAGCACATCCACATGTTCAGCTGGTTACATTTCTATTTATATGCTATTGTGTCTTCAGTCACTTTGATGGCACAGGTGTAAAACCTGTGGTCAGGGAACATGGAATGAAGAAGAACAAGTTTTTTATACCCCACTTTTCTCTATCTTAAGGAGTCTCAAAGTGGCATACAATCACCTTCCCTTCCTCTCCCCACAACAGGCACCTTGTGAGGTAGGTGGGGCTGAGAGTTCTGAGAGAACTGTGACTGGCCCAAGTTTACCCAGCAGGCTCCATGTGTGGGTGTAGGGAATCAAACCTGGTTCTCCAGTCTGCCACTCTTAACCACTACACATGCTGGCTCTCCACTTAACCCACTACACCACGATGGAGTGGTAGCACATGTGACTGCAGCAGTGATTGCACTGCAGAGCAGGGTAAGAAACACAGGGAATTCCAAGCACTCAAACTCACATTCTGTGTCACTCAACAGTTTGGCTCTTAGATTTCGATTTTGCCCTTCTGCCAAGAAGCTCATGGTTCTCATTTCCTCGATTTATCCTAACAACCACATTATGATGCACACTAGGCTGAGTGAGAGTGTGGCCCAGTTTTCTTCTGACAACTCTAGCTATTACAGTATTCTGGTTCTAGTCAGATTTGCAGAATTGCATGATGCAGTTTCAGGGTTCAGAGTGCTTTAGACACATTATCCTTGTAATCTTTGCTGTAGCCCTATGAGGTAGACCATTATTATCCCATGTTGTTGGTGAGAGACTTACAGTGTTGTTCATGGCATATGCAGAGTTACTCCAGGGTAAGCCCATTGAAATGAATAGGATTGCACTGTATTCCACTATGGCATTGAGATAAGCAACAGTGTGAGGGAGGGTGGCTTTCCAAAGGCAACCTCGTGAGTTCATGGCTGAGATGAGACAACCTCCCAGATTACAGCCCATTTGGGTGGGGGGTGCTGAGCTATTTCTCCCAATTTTTTTTTTAAAAAAAGGACAAATTAAATACGGCTGTTGGCATAGAAAAGAATGTTCCTCACGGGTCTCCGGTCATTCTAGGCCTCTTCCAGGGCTGGCGGTGCAATCCTGACTCTTCCTTCAGGACTTGCTTATCCTATCCAAATCCCTGCTGGAGTGACTCTGCAGACAGCATCAGGTAAGGCCAATGTAGTTTATGCAGCACGGGCCTGACTCAAACTACTGAGCCACACCAAGCAGTTGCGTGGGCTTGTGTGCTTTGAAAAGGTAGTTAGTGCCCTTTGAGAATGCATGAGGAAGTACTGATTCTTGTACTTGGGAGACACATACACAAACACCAGTTTCTAAATGAGTTTAGGTAACAGAAAAGGCGTGCAAGAGTTTATTTATGAACACTTGCTCCTGGAGAACAGCAGCTTTGCACTTGAAATGCATTGGGTTAACTAATTAATATATGCACACTTCTTGTTCATAAACTGTGTCGTTACACCTTTTTGAGATAATCTCCTGGCTTGTTTTACCTCTTCTCCTCTCAGGGTCAAGTTTAAACTGGATAGAGCTTGACTGAAGGGAAGAGGCCCAGTGGTGGTGTGATCTTAAGTGGGTCAGTGGAGGGAGGAGCTTGCCTGCCTCTTGCAACCCTGATTGCCCCCTTAGTCTTCACTCACTGTTTCTTGTTTCTTTCAGGGCAGTTGTATAAAGTCAACATGCCTGTGGTGGTCACCCAAGCCCCAGGAGGTGGGACTGTCCTCCAGAATCCTGTTCAGCAAATACTCCAACAGCTTGGGCAGCAGCCCTCACAACCTCAGACCACCGCTGCTGGTGCCACCCAGGTGAACAGCTCATCAATTCAGGTGTCTGGGAATGAAAGTCGGCAGGTTCAGAAGAAGCCTTTTGCTCCTGAGCAAATGGGGCCAGAAGAGAGAATCTTGTCCAGTGCTGCTGTTTTGCAGGATGCTACTGAGCATCAAGAAGACGTCATGGGCAGCGGGATGAGCCAGGAGCCTTCTAGCTTGTTGGAGGTTCCCCAGAATGCTGATATCCAAGCAGCTGTCCCTTTTTCGAAGTCATCAGAAGCAGACTGTGCCAGAGTGGCTGCAGAGATGGCCCCCAGCGGCTCTTCCAAGGAGGGAGAATTGCCTATGAATCCAGACCATCGACTGGATGCTGATGATATAATCGAGCTGATAATTATGGGCAATGAATTGGATGACAGTGTCCTCCTGCGAGATGAAGCCACCCTCTCTTTTGCCGAAGAGGTAATTTCAGCCTGTATTTCCTGTTTATTTTATTTTTTAAAATTAACTTCTTTCCCCCAGCTCTCTTAGTAGGGTCTTCCACTTGGGTTATCTGCGCTGAATTCCATGCTTCTGGGAAGCAGGGTTTTTTTCCCCCTTGCTTCCCCACAGCACTGATGCATTTGTGCACCTGTGAAGTTTTCCTTGGCTTTTCTCCAATCTTTCTCAAAGCTGCTTTACTCTGAAATTTTTGGGAAAGATCATAGTAAAGCCTTGATGGCTATGTGGGTGGATATATTTGGATATTCTGGACCATGTGATAGCAGTTTTCTCTGACTTTTTCCCTGTGGCAGCCATTTCCTCCCCATGCCACTGGGGGGCTTTTATTATTTTTAAATCAGGAATAGAATATTATTATATTAGTGTACTACTGTAATTATAGGTGTAGCAGGTTCTCTGAATTCCTAGTTTTCATTTTAAAAAGTAAGTCTGTAGCCCTTTCCGTTGTGGAAATGGAAAGAAGAAGGCATATTCTTCACAAGGGAAGGGGCTACAGACTTTTAAAAATGAAAGCTGGGAATTTAGAGAACCTATACCTATCGACGATCGTTATGGCAGTATATTGATATAACCTTTTTGTTTGTAAAGCTCTTATGGCACCGGTGATGAGGGGGTGGGAACTTCTGGAGGACTGGGGCAGGGAAGCTGCAGGAAGACCTGCCATGTGGCAGCCTTGTTGCTGCTGTTCTTTATCGGCAGCTGCACCAGCAGTGGAGAAACCACAAGATCCCATCCTCATGTGGAAGACACCAGTGTTTGGGAAACCTTAGAAACATAACTTAAAAACACTGTAAAATCTAGCAAACTTTAAACCACTTCAACCAAACATCAGCAGCTAATCCTATCAGAGTTAGAGCAGATGAGTCCCTCCCAGTACTGATAGTTATGGTCGAGTATACCTTGTCAGTAGAGTAGTGAAATAGTGCCACCCACAGATAAGGTAGGGGGTTCTGCACACTTGGGGAGGTATGCATAAAAATATAAGTCCAGAAATGTCTTTAAAAATATCCCTTCCAAATGGTCTGATGAGGGCTAAGCATGTCCATAGTCTTGAAGTGTTGAGAGACTGGATCTGTGAGTAGGATCCTTGTAGGTCCTGTTCTCGGGTTTAGCACTGAAAGGTTAATGTAGAAAAGCCTTGGAGTGCATCATTTTTGTGAATAAGTTTGTGTCTGAATTGGTCTTAAAAGTCTCTCCCAGTGGGTGGAAGGATGCAGGACAGAAATGACACGTGGTAGAATCTCGGTAGGAAGAAGCTCAGTTATGTTTGCCAGGTTTTGCAAATCTCTCCTTTTTTCCATCCAGCTGGATAGTAGCATGCAGTTGGAGTCCAGTCTGAGGACTCAAAAGGATATCACCAGTGACCTTGAGGAGATTATTCAGTTGGATGGAACAAGCGATGTTTCTCCCAAGGCAGAAATAGAAAGCCCCAGAGATGGGGAAGATGAAGATATCGTTGGCATTGTGGATGTAGAAGAGCTGAAAGTTCTGGATGAGGAAGAGGAAGAAGAAATTGAAAACAGTACCTCGGACAATCCATCCCTTAGCAGCACGAGTGACACTGACGAACGGTCCGTTGACATCATTGAGGAGGTAAAGATTTTGATCCTGTTGAAAATGATCTTGTCTTCATGTTGGTTGATTAGGCCTTCAGAATTAAAATTTGTAATCTGCCCTGTCAAATTTTAGCTCCCCTTAAATGCTCCTTGAAAGGGGGACTGAAGGGAGCCCTCCGCTCATCTCTCCCCCCATCCTGCCAGTGCCCTGCTCTCAAATAGCTCCCGCCACTGTAGTTAAATACTGTAACTGGTACGTCATACTGCTCTGATGGAAGTTTAAATCTTGCTTCACAGCTTACCAAGGTACCCTGCAGCCTCTGCTCCTGGATCAATTCAGCTAGACTTGGATTAGTAGTGAACATAGTAGTGAACAAGTCACTAGTCCTTTCCAAATATTCTGAGCATGCACAATAAATATTTGCAGTAGAGGAACAGAATGTGGTGGTAAGCTTTGTCCCCTGATCTACACATGTTGATTAGAATAGATGCAAAGTTCTTGCACCCATATGTGCACAGGGCCTTTTCACACAGTAAAGAATCAAGAGAGCTGTATATGCTGTACACACTCTACTGAATGCAGTTGGGGCATGATCCTGGTTACCTGTCTTGTGTAAGGGCTTAGAATATCTGAAAGGGATTACCATGTTTCACATCTTACAGAAATATTACAGGAATATCACTCTTTACAGGAATATTACCATGTCAGATTACACAGGGAAGCCATTGAGGTTCATAAACATAAACACAATTTCAACAGGAAATAAGAGAGTTTAAAAATAAACAGGGCATGGTTTCCAGTCCTGAACAACACAAAATGCTCTACATCTTACAACAGCACTACAGATAATATTAGAATTTCAACAGTCAATCCATATGCAAAAGAACCTCCTCAGGAAAACTCCTCTGTTAGCATGTCACAGCCTCGAAAACTCCTACAAGATGATGACTCAGCCCTACCCCACCTTCCTGAGTAGATATAAATTACCTGCCTACCATTTTTGACACAAAGAATACTTCATCTTTCTGTGTTATAACTCTGAGGATGCCAGTCACAGCTGCTGGCAAAACGTCAGGTACTACAATGCCAAGACCACAGCCATACAGCCTGGAAAATCTACAACAACTAATGAAGTGCTTTTCTTTCAAATGTGATATAAATGCTGCTCCTTTAAAATAGTTAATTAAAAAATCCTAATGTATTAGAACTGTGCATACTAGCTACTACAGCTCAACTGGTTTTTAAACAATGGATTGCTTCTGGAAGAAGGAACAGTGGGGCTTGTGGCTCAGTGGTAGAGCATCCGCTTTGTATACAGAAGGTCCCATGTTCAATCTTCAGCATTTCCAACTAAAAGGAATCAGGTAAAAGGTGACATGCAAGACGTTTACTTGAGCCTGAAGAGACACTTGCAGTCAGAGGAGGTGATATTAACCTTTAATAGTTCACCTCCGTGTAAGGCAGCTCCATGTGTTCATGGTTCTTATTCCTGCGCTCTGGTGACTTTTCTGGGAGAGTGAATTCTGTGGGGATAACTGTAGAGAGTGTTCTGCATGTCTTTGCAGTCTTGATTGTATATGTGGGTGGCCATTTTTGTTCTGAAGCCAAAGCAGCACAGTTCTTTGTGTCAGAGAGGTAGACTTAAATGTGGGATACCTGATTTCAAGTCCCGCCTCCCTGTGTGGGGTCATCTGGGCAAGTTGCTATCTCAGGATGTGTCTGAACATGCATAATTTGAGCTGTGAGCCGTTTGTGGAACTACGTTTGCTCTGTTTTGATCAGATAGTTAAATCCCCTCTTCCTTTCCCATACAGTCATTACCTGAACCACAGCCTTTATTTTGGTCACATGGCTCAGCTCTTCCAGTTTGGACTTCATGTTCAAAGTCCTGCTGGCTGTGTTTTTGGACACAGGATGCTGTTTGGGGGGAGGCAATTGGCCACTTTAGTCTACCGTCTTCTGTTGGAACAATCCACCTTCCTATGTAGCATTTGAAGGTCTCCTTTTGGGGTATCTGTTAATATACATCTTGACAGCAGTTAGAGAATAATGCAGGGAGCAAAAACAGGGATGTGTGAAGGGCAGTGTCTCCATTTTCTTATGCTGTATGATCTTCTTACCTCTTTTGGTTGGTTCTTGATGATCCCAAATCTGCCTAGAGGTGGTTTGCACTGTGAGACCATGATTTTACGCTGCAAATATGTGCGGCTGTGGTGTTTTTAATGAGGTGACATTGCTAAAGAATAGATTTTCCCCATTCACATCTTTCTTGCTTGATGAGATTCAATTTTCCCCATTGACCTTTCACTCCTGTTGTAAATGCCAAAACTGAAGATTCAGCCTGCATCTATATAGTGGGATTGCTGAAGATTTGACTATTCACGTTCTTGTTGGTTGGTTGTGTTACTACAAAGGACATTAGTTTGGTCTTCAGCTGAAAAGCAGAAAACTCCAGTGGTGTTTTCCTGTCTTTTGTTCCCAGGATCCTTTAAATTCTGGAGATGATGTCAGTGAGCAAGAGACACCAGATGTGTTTGATACTGATAATATAATTGTATGCCAGTACGACAAGGTACAGTAGAGAATATTTCCTAGGTTAACTTAAATCCTGTGCAATTCCAGCCCTCCGTGAGAGTAAAACTTGCCATCTCATCAAAAGGCATTACATAGACACAAGCCTGGGTCTGCTACAGTGTACGTGCTACAAGAAGCTGTAGCCACTTACAGCTCCCTGTGTGATGCTGTACCTTTTTTAGCGATACGCCTTAAAATATTGGGGAAAAGAAGAATATGCTGTCAAATTGCAACAGACTCATGTTAATGTCATCCGCGGAGCATTCTGAGCAAGCAACAAGCGGAGGTAACTTGCCATTGCCTGCCTCTGTATCATGACCGTGGACCTCCTTGGTGGTCTCCTGTCCAACACTAACCAGGGCTGACCCTACTTAGCTTCCAGGTTCTGATTAGGCCAGGCTAAAGTTGGGGCTCTTCATACTGCTAAAAAATGAGAAGTGGCTATGAAATTAGTTCAGAATATTAACATAAATTGCTATAGGATTACATCCTTTGACAATTTGTATCTGTTATGGTATATTTTTATTTTCAATGGGTTAACTAGAATTTACAGCATTCAGAAAGTGAAAAAAGAGGCCCTAGTGAATTCGGGGCTCTTGGTTCTCATTTATTACACCTGTTGGATGATTATGAAATGGCAACATTGTTAATATTTGTGGTGGAACCGGCCTGCTCCAGCTTGCAGGCCTTGTTCCGCCCTGCCCCCCCAAGGTTTTCCCAACATCTAGAGAGGCTTTTCTTTCTCCCTCTGGTAACCACTGCCACAACCTAACCTTTGTAAGGAATTGCCCACTGGGAGGGTCAGTACTCCCAGCTTCCCTTCCAAGATCTGAGGCCTTCCCTCTGTGTTTCCCAGTGCCTGGTCACCACAGGGACAATTTGATGCCTCGTGCGGGGCATGATTCACAAAGGGGGGAAACAATGAGAGCTCCATTCATAGAACTCAACTTACTTGTAGCTGAGCCCAACCATAACCTACTGTAAAAAGCCTTGTGTGCTCTGCTACATTGGAAGTCCAATGGCAGAGATATCCCATCTTCCATCCTTTGCATTTGAACTAGAAAAGATCTCAAGTAATAGGTGCTGAGGAAAGACCTTTCTCTGTCCAGGAGTCTAGAAAGTCATTGTTAGGCAGAGTGAATTGTATTGAACTCGGGAGACCAGAGGTCTGATAATGCAACTTGGTATGTCCCAGTTACTCATTAAAATTAGGGAAGGTAGGGGGTTACTCCCCAGAAGTAGCCTTCTAAGTCAGGCTGGAAGGACTTAGAGTTTAAGTACCCTGATGATGCCTAGCACTTGCAGTAGGCTTAGACAGGCCCAAGAATATTTTCCTTTCCCCTAGGAATTGTAGCTCATGAGGTGAGCTAGGAATCTCTTAACTGAGAATTGTCTTTCCCAGGAATCTCTGGGGAAAGCCATGGCAGTTAAGCTGGCATAAAACTTCTACTGGCTGTCTCATGTGGATGTTCTGCTGGCAGGCAATTCTGAGATAATGCCCTTTCTCCCAGCATCCTCCTGTGTCCACTGAAAAAGCATTGCTATGAGACACTTGCAGATAAAAAGCCATGTGCAGGAAACAGCAGTGGGGAGGTGAGATCTCTCTTCCATCAGCGTGTAGTCTGTATGTGCCCTTGCAATGTTTCTGCTTTGAGGTCTGAACTCTATATTGGCCATCACTCACAAAGGAAAGCAACTCTTCTTTAGTGGGGCCCTTTATTATGCATGAATGGAAGTTCCCAGTAAGTCACTTTGATAGGCTTTGCCTCTGGCTTTTTACCAGGTTCAGCGCAGTAAGAACCGATGGAAGTTCTACCTGAAAGATGGAGTCATGTGCTTCGGGGGAAAGGACTACATCTTTTCAAAAGCCATTGGAGATGCAGAATGGTGAAGCTGACAAAACACCGACACTGTTGTTGTTGTTGTTATTATTTAAAAAATATGCTATGTGTTGTACCCTTCAATAAGAATATATGGGAATTGTGTTCTGAAACTTGGAAGTTTAATGATACGAAATCAAACTTCACTTGAACAAAATATGTGGATATTATATAAAATAAATCCTCTGTCAACAAAGACTGCACATGGACCAGCCTTCCCTGTTAGCTTGTGTGTGTGTGTGCTTTAAAACATGTCTAATCGAACTGCAAAGTCCTTCCTTCCTTCCTTCCTCTTCATATGGTAATAACCCTCGATGCAGGAGGAAAGTGGGTAACAGCCTCCCCACCTTAACCTAACAAAAGATTCAGTGTGTACTCCAGCATCTTACTGCTGGCTCTCCCAGTCATAAAACCGAGCTGTTGCATTTTTATTCTGTCCTTCCTCCAGGGAACTTAACGTGACATATATGGATCTTCTTTGTGGTTTCTGTGCAGTCCCACACATGGGTTGGGCACCTGCGCACGACCTCAATCGGAAAACGTTTCAGAGCTAGCCTCAGAAAAACTTTTGGCGGGCTCTCTTCCCACCCTGGGGAGCAGATACACACTACACCTGCCTGGAGCAGGGGAGAGAGCCGCCTCCCACTCAGTTCTTCTTTGACCACCTTTGCTTCACACCTCTCCAGTGACTGCTCTTCAAATTGCCTCAGCTGAGTTTTTTTCCTCATTGTTTCTTTTTCACTTCGTTTCTTCTTACTACTTTTTTTTTTTAAAGGCTTAATAATCTCTTTTTTTCCCCATCCTTTTCCCCCTTCCCCTCCCCATCCCTGGTCAGGAAGGTATTTGAATGGGCTGTACTCTATTTTTTTAAGGCGTTTCACTGCTGCCCTGCTGAACTCCACTGTAACGGCAGCCATGAACTCTGTTTAGTCTGCTCAGGGGAATTTCACCGAGTTGATTCTTGCCCCCACTATTCTAAGTTTACAAGGCAAGCCCGTTGTAATAGAGAGGCCCGTCTTCAAACTCTATTTTTAGAAGCCATACTTCACCCAACTATGTCTTCGGCAGCTTCTCAGTCCTCTACTCCGCAGAAATCTTCTCTTGGAGATGATGGCAAATCCTTGAAAATTAAACAAAAGATTAAGAAGCTCAAAGACAAGACTTCTTCAGCATTGAAGTCGAAACCATAGACATCGAATGCCGCTCTGAAACTCAATTCCGTGGTGATATCGGGTTTCTCAACATCGATGCCTATAATTGCCTTGGCTCCATCTGTATCCCAGAAAACAAAAACCCATCCTCTGATTCTGACGCCAAATTTGTCGTCCACAGTGGACCATCTTACGCCAGGTCAGCATACTAAATCACCAGTTCGGAAATCTTCAGGCTCTCGGCATGACTCTTCCCGAGCCTCCAGACGCCGATCTGTGTCTCATGACTCCCAACTGCCTATCCACCTTTTGGATAATGGGGAGCACTTTATGAGAAGTCGCTCTTGATCACCTCGATCACTCTATGATTGCAGGGATTATGACTATCACAAATCGTTGTCCCAATCTCACTCTCAATCTGACTACAGGTCTTGGTCTCCAGATCCCAGGCACCGCAGATCGTACTGCCCTCATTCTTATTCGAGGTCCCCGACAGCTTGTTGTGACCACTACATCAAATCACAGAGCCACAATCTCCGTCAATGTTGCTTTGTTAGCCGAATTGCTTTAATTTAAGATTAGCAATTGGCAGAATATCGGGTTCTTGCCAGCTATACCAAGGTCCCGCCCCTTCCAGGAGTTCCCAGAAAATAGGAAATGAAGCTGAGTGGTTTCTTTGAATGATGTTTACTATAAAATGTTGTTCAAGCATACAGAAACTGAATCACACACACATACACACAAGATCTAGGAAATTTAGATAGAAAATAGCACTGTTGCATTAGCAGGAGTTTCGTTGAGGGGTAATACTTTACCTGTCCTGGAGATAGGTGGTCCAATTCCAAAAGAAGATTGAGGGGAGGTAAAAAGGAAAAATGGGGAGCACGGTCTAAACCTGCAGATACACGCTTCTTCCTGGCTGCGCAAACCAGGGATTAAAGATGAAGGCAAGGTAATGGGATAGAAAGATGGACGTGAGAGGATGGTAAAGAAGATAGGGGTCGAAGCGGCTAGCAATGATTTTATGTTGTGCAAGATCTTTTATCAAGTAGCATTGGGGCGGGCTGCACTGACCACATCCCATTGACACACCTACTAGTTGGTCCGTCCCCACTAACCCTACCATTGGTCAGTGTAATGAGGAGAAGATAGGAAGGAGTGGTCAATATTGCAAATCTAGGTGCTAAGCAGGAACTGACACCTGGGTAAGCTGTTAGGATTCATGGCGCCAATCCTTTGTCTCGTGATGGCTCTGGCCAGGTCACTCGATGGTTGACGATTAGTTGCCAGGTAATGTCACTTAACATAATCTCTGCAGGAACTTTGGGGGAAGGTGTGAATTGACCAGCGTAAAGGAAACAGAAAGACTCTTTGAAATGGAGTCCTGGTCTCCATGTCAGTGTGAACTATGGAGGATGTTTCCTGCTGTGGGCTGGAGCCTCTCACTGCAATAGAGTGTGCATTTCGCCTTTTGCAGAATAACAACCCAAAGTTCAAACTTATGATTTTAACAGTTCATAAGAGCATATAATATGCCTTGCTGGCTTACAGCTTGGCCATGTCACATGGTAGACACTCTTTATCTGATGCCTCAGTGCACTCCTTGGTGCTAGACTAGCCACCTGATGCTTCCACTTCAGTAGATGCCCCAAAGCATTCTCCATCTGAACCTCAGTACCGTTCTGCTGTTGATAGCAAAACACCTCTAGATGTTTCTCATAATATTTGCTCACTGTCTCCGGATTCGATCTCTGACTGCTCCATTTTGGGTGAGCTGGACCCTGATCTTGATCGATGACAATGGCCCTTGTGTGGGTTCTCTCTCAACTACTGAAGCCCCTAAAGCTTATTTGGAGCTTATAACGAGAATGGCGGTGTCTGTGCTTCAGGTTCAAGGCACCACTGATACCCCTGCAGTCACAGATGTGGTTCACAAGCTGGTCCATGCTGACTTGCCACTGTCAACGATTCTGCCGTTGCTCCCAGTTCACCTTTCTGCTTTGAAAGAGTCATGATATCGGCCAGCTTCTGTACCTCCGCTATCGAAGAGGTATGATGCCATCTATAAAATTCAGGAGTCCTCCGGAAAGTTTCTGTTTAATCACCCTTCACCGAATTCTATGATCATTCCTCTTCAAAATTGAAGCAGCGTAGGCAATCTGTCCCACAGGATAAGGAAGTTTGTAAGATTGACTCTATAGCTAAGTAGACCTATTCAGTGGCTGCCATGACTATCTGGATCGATACTTATCTTTCCTACCTTTCAGCATACGCCTTCAATATGGCAATTGCTGTTTCTCGATACGGTGCCAGAGGAATGCAGGGCCACGCTATCTGCTGCCCTGTCTGAAATATGTACCATCTCTAAACAACAGATTAATTCTATCAGACATGCTGTCACCTGCTCTTCTAAAGTTTTGGCCTCTTCTATTGCTCTTCACCGACATGCATGGCTTAGAAACGCATCTCTCCAGCCCGATGTTAAATTCAAAATTGAGGATCTGCCTTTCGATGGCGAAGGCCTTTTTCATTCCACTACAGATGAAACCTTGAAGGCTGTTGATGATAGTAGGAAGAAGGCTAGGAATCTAGGTGTTTCCACTTCAACTCCGCAATGCCCACGATATCGACAGTGGAAGCCCTATTATGCCAGATGCCAACCTTCCCCTGTGGTCGCTTTGCAATGGAGACGTCGATTATATGACTACTGCCACGTTCCTCCAAAACTCCCAGGAAACTTCTACAGCCTCAAGCGCCCAGGAAACTTCTACAGTCTAAACTGTCGGTTTGACCATCTCAATTGCCTGTCACCTCCTCCTTTGTTCACCCCTCCTGTAGGAACCCAGCTCTTCCCTTTTGTTTCAACTTGGGGAAAAATTACCAACGATACCTGGATCCTAACCATCGTGCAGGTCGGGTATGCTGTAGAGTTCATTTCGCCCCCAACCCTCCTTCACTTTGTCATCTCACCACCGACTCCATCTCTGTGCCTCAAAGTAGCTACACTTCTTGACAAGGGAGCCATTGAAGTTGTACCAGAGGCGCAACAAACTCTAGGCTTCTACTCCAAGTATTTTGTAGTCCCCAAGAGGGATGGTAGTGTTCAGGCTATTATGGACCTTCAAGATCTCAATCAGTTTATTCGATGCTGAAAATTTTGAATGGTCACTTTGCAATCAATTCTCCCCCTGCTTCCGAAGACTGGATGGCTAGCATCGGTAGACCCTCAAGATGCTTATTTTCATGTTACCATCCAGCCTCAATATTGACGTTTTCTTCATTTTGCCATCGGGGCTTCGCGTTACCAATACAGAGTTCTTCCATTCAGCTTTTGCACGGCTCCCGGTGTCTTTATCAAGATGATGGTGATAGTTGCAGCTGAACTCCATTGCTGGGGGATTGTCCTTTACCCTTACATTGATGATTGGCTTCTCGTGGCGTCCACTTTACCCTTGCCCTATTGAATGGCTTGTCAATTTGACAAAATCAACTCTTCATCCTGTTCAGGTTTTACAATTCCTCGGAGCTCATTTTGATACTATCAACGAGCTAGCCTTCCTCCCAGATTTCAGAGCTGAAGACATAATGTCCCTCATGTCAACCTTTACGCAACACCCGCATCAGTCTGCTTGGGTGATCTTGAGGCTTCTTGGCTATTTTGCTTCCACAGTTTTTGTAGTCAATCATGCCAGACTTTGAATGTGTCCCCTCCAACTCTGGTTCCTCTGAAGCTCCAGTCCTCATCGATGTCACGGGAACACAGTGATGTCCATTCCCCTTCGAGTGCTCCGCACTCTAACTTCATGGTCTCTCCTGCAGCATCCGATCCGGCAGGCCCTTTCGACATCCATCTCTGGAGGTCTACTTGTTGAAAGATGTCTCCCTCTGGGGTTGGGGAGCCTAGTGTGGGACTCCATCTGTGAAGGGAACTTGGACTTCTTGGGAGAGGACTCTACATATCAACGCCTTAGAACTCATGGATGTTCATTGAGCCCTTGTCTCGTTCTTCCCAGTACTGACTGGCAAAGTTTTCCCAGGTTCTGTCCAGTCCAGGGCCAGCACTCTGTCACTCTGTAGCCATCCATAGGCAGACACAGAAGATGGGGCTATTTGGAGGGGAGAGAGGAGGGCATTTTTCAACAGCATCTCCATAGAAACCATACTTTGTCTACCTCATGGCTTTTAAAAAAGGATTAGACAAGTTCATGGGGAAAAAGTTTAAAAGGCTAAAAAGGACCCACAAAAGCAGTTTACGTCAGATGCTGTGGATGGCAAACACAAGGGGAAGACCTAGCCCTACTTTTGAGCTGTCTAGAGCCATTAGATTGTCCACTTTTGGAGAACTTATGTTGGAGATCATATAGAGAATTAAAGGGCTCCTAATCTAATAAGGAAATATTTATATTCTTGGTTATTAGCTTGTTCTTCACCCAATAATGATCCACAACAAAGGCATCATAGTGATCTCTAATGCAGCCAGAACACTTGTTTACAGGTAAGTACAAAGCAACATCTTAGAAAAAAGGAAATACTTCTTCACCCAACGAGTATTTAACAGGTGGAATTCTCTGCCACAGGAAGTGGTGGCGGTGGCGGCTACAAGCACGGACAGCTTCAAGAGAGGATTAGATAAACATGGAGCAGAGGTCCATCAGTGGCTATTAGCTACAAGGTATAGATGGACTATGGGGGCTGCAGTGGCTCAAGTGGTTAAGATGCTGAGCTGCAGACCAGAAGGTCGGTAGTTCAGCAGTTCGAGATCCGAGTGCTGCATGATGGAGTGAGCTCCTATCTCTGGTCCCAGCTCATGCCAACCTAGCAGTTCGAAAGCAAGAAATTGCAATTAGATAAATAGGTACCACTTCAGTGGGAAGGTAACAGCGTTCCATGCGCCTCAGCATCTAGTCATGCCAGCCACATGACCTCAGAAACGTCTTTGGATAGCTCTGGCTCTTCGGCTTGAAACGGAGATGAGCACCACATCCCTAGAGTTATATTTGCCTGGCTTTCAAGCAAGGGAAACCTTTACCTTTACCTTATCGATGGAACGCTCTGACTGGGGCAGTGAAGCTTTATATTTTTGGTGCTTGGGGCCACAGTGGGGGGGCTTCTGGAGTTCTGGCCCTGCTGGTGGCCCTCTCTGATGGCACCTGGATTTTGGCCACTGTGTGACACAGAGTGTTAGACTGGGTGGGCCATTGGCCTGATCAACATGGCTTATGTTCAACAAGTTTGGCAACTCTAAAATACTGAACAGCAGCCAATAAGGGGGTCTTGAACACCCAAATCCCTCAGTTGTGGAAAACCTCACTGCCTGTTCACTGATCCAGAGCCCATAGTTTATAGATCCAAATCTCTTGAGTATTCAAATGCTTAATGTTTCTCAGCCCTTTTGTGTTTCTCAGCCCTTAATTTGGAGAATGGCTGCTCTCACCATGCACCGCTTTGGGAAATAATGGAAAACTAACCATGATATTCTGCCTTCAGATGGGTGTGTGCGGGGCCTGAAGGAGTGAATTAGAAACCTTCCACCTGCTAAACTACTCCAGTGCATGCACACTGCTGCTGTCCTCGTCATGTTGCAATGGCTTGGGCCATGTGCACAGCATAGGTGCCCTCCTCTTGTCCCATCCAGAGGTCTGACCTCTACAGGATTTAAGCGAGCAGGTAGCTTATGTTCCTGTAGTGAACAGGTTGATCAGTAGCTGATGGGTGGAGAAGGAAGAACTTAAACCCATTTTTGTTTCATGTTTGATTTGGGACGTTGTCCACAAATTAATAACCAAGTGTGTGGCAACTTAAAAGATTATGAAATTGATTATGACTTTAGCTTTTGTGAGCCAGCCTCAGCCCATTGTGTCAGCCATCCACCTTTATGTTACAATGCCTACGCCTTTAAAGTTCAAGACTCTCTTGGTTCTGCTGAATTTAGCTATTGCTCTGGAATTTGACAGATTTTGACTTGCATGAGCTCACTCCTGCCATCTCAGCTTTTTCATTCATTTTTTATTGTGCATTTTTTAAAAAGTACACAGATTTTTAAAAGTGCCATTGTTAGACAATCTATCCCAAAGGACTCTTAACCACTGAGGCTAGCTTAATTAGTCTAGCAAGATGTTTGGCCACTTGTGGTTGACGGCTGCCCATCTGGCTGTCTTGCAGCTGCACTGCTGTCGCAGTTGGAAGTATGGGCACATAAACTGCTCAATTATGTAACTTGAGTTCAAACTCTTGCAGTTGCTGAGCTTTCTCATCTGTGTGAAGACATTTCCTTGGAAAGTCCTTGTGAAGACTCCCATATAGCAGGGGTGGGCAAATTGCGGCCCGCGGGCCACATGCGGCCCGCCACAGAGTTTTTTGCGGCCCGCCAAGACAGTCGGCCACGTGGTTCCAGTCAGGCCTCCATTGGGCCCAGAGCGCAGAGAAGTGGCGCTCCGGGAGTGAAGTGTCCAGGGGGCGGGCACATTATCAAGCCCCACCTCCTGCTCCCAGCAGCCCTGTTGGGTGACGAGGAGGCAGAAGAAAGAAGGTAAGTTAACTTCCCTCCCCCATCCTCCTCTTCCCGGAGCCACATCTGCAGAGTTTGGAGGACGAGGTCACAAGAAGATTTCAGGACTTCAAGAAAATTGAGCCTAAATTCAGTTTGCTCTCTTATCCCATCACTGCTGATATTGATACAGCACCTGAGGAGCTGCAGCTTGAATTTATTGACATGCAGTCAGATCACACTGTGAAAGAAATGTTTAATACTGTGACATAAACTGATTCTAAAATTAAATGTGCTTGCAGCTATAGATGATATGAAATTAGCACAATAAATATATTGAATAAAACTACCACTACTTTATTTAATTTATATTTATTGATTTTTATGATACAATTTATGCCTTTTCTGAAATGCAAAGTTAACTAATGAATGCAATCACTTTAAAAGGTGCGGCCCTCCACTAACCTCCGCTCCCACAAAGTGGCCCCCGAGCCAGAACAATTGCCCACCCCTGCCATATAGCAATGGAGTTCATGAGAGGAAACAAAAGAAGCACCAGATGATATGTTGCCAACATAAGTTTCCTCCACAGGGCAAACACAGGCACCCTGAGGCCATTTCAGAGCAGGAAAACAGCTAATCCCCCTCACTCCCTGCATGCTTTGGTCCCAGACTGTCTCAATTGGGTCCTGCTGACCTGGCAACTGAGTTCTGAGCTTGAAACTCACGATGTATGTCTGTGATGAACTGACCTTCAAAACCAGAAAGCTTAGTGCATCAAACTCAGAGAGCTGGGAGATTAGGGGTTAATGCCTCACTGAAAAGCAGTTTGAGAGACAGGCTGTTGCCTGCTTGCACCCCCCTCCCCTGATTGGTCAGCACCAGCTGAGGAGAATTTTATAAAATCTTGTGTCTTGTCAGAGTCAGTCACCATTTGGATTTTGACATGGCAGTTGTCAGGAGGAGTGTGTGTGTGTCAGTCTGAGGGAAACAGACAAGTCACATGGGAAGTGAAAGGGCACAACTCCCACCCTTTACTGTACACCAGTACATTTGGGGAAAAGTTCAGAAAGAACTTAATGTCTAAGTGTCAGTGCTAGCTGAACTCTCTGTTCACTGTCTCCAGAACTGGGGTTAAGTTTTGCCAGAAGAGGTTGGGTAGTTACTGGGAAACTGCCAGTCTAGCCAAACACGAAAGGGTTATTACTCCTAGGAAAAGGAGGATATTCCTTACCCAGTTAGTCAGAGAGTTCAACTCAAAAGGGACCTCTGGTTTGAGAAGGGAAAAGGGAAACAGACTCCTCAAGAGTACAGAAAGGGAAAGTTATAAGTCCAAAAGGGAAATAGTGATATATAGGAAGAAGGTTCTAATTTCCAGAAAACTCAGATATTGTTATGAAACTTTGTTGCTGTAACAAATCTCCAAGACAAACAAATCTCTCACTGTAAAGAACTAAGTCTCTTAGAATTCAAGCTTCAAGTATACTCCTTTGCCTGTTCAAGATATTCTAATTTTCTTATAAAGAACTACAGTTTAAAGAACTCATCATCCCCTGCCCTATTCCTGTTACAACTGTGCATGTTCAATAACACCAACCCTTTTGTTTCAGCTTTGTGTCAAGTGCCATTTCCAAAGGGGTTTTATAAGAGGGCTCCTGCTGAGTTACAATAAAAATCTCCGGCCTGAGAAAAAGTCTTATGGGATAGAAAGAAAGTTATAAGTTTATAATTCAAACACGCTACTAAGAGGCTGCTCAGTCAGAGTGATGAACAGTGTTTTGGTGGGAAAATCTGCCTCACATAACAGAAGGAGCTGGGGTCTGTCATAATGTCTGACTGGAAAATATTTCTGGTGGACCAGGGGTGGATCTGAGGTAACTAGTAATTAAGCTTTCAGAGTCATAGTCCCATTGAGAGGAATTTTGAAAGAAACTGTGATGGCAAATATCAATAGAGTGGAGAGGGCTGGGTAGACCTGTTCTCCAGAGGCCAGGTCTACCAATAGAATGGAAAGGGGCGGGTAGAACAGGTCTACCCAGCCCTTGCCACTATATTGGTAGACCTGGCTTTTGGAGAACATGTCTACCCTCCCCATCTATATATCTAATAATCAAGTGCCCCCCTGTGTATGGATATCTAAATCCCTGCGGGGGGCACCTGGGAGGGCAGGGAGATTTTTCTGCACACATGGGGGACTCCCCCGTGTGCAGAAAAATCCTAAAAGTTAAAAAAAATTGGGGGGGGGGGATATTTAAATCCCCCCAAAAGTAAAAGCTTTCCCTGTGCATGCTGTTGGGGGGGAGGCTCGGTGGGCCTGGAGGTTGTGAGCCACTCAGGCCTCGCTGGTGTGAGGGGGAGGAGGGAAGAGGATCAGTGGGCCTCGCTGCCACCGCTGGAGAAGGGATGGGTGGGAGGAGGATCAATGGGCCTCGCTGCCGCTGTCCTGGCCGAGGGGGGTGGGAGGAGGATGGGTGGGCCTCCTTGCTGCCACTGCTGCTGTCCCGGCCGAGGGGGGTGGGAGGAGGATGGGTGGGCCTCCTTGCTGTCACTGCTGCTGTCCCGGTCAAGGGGGGTGGGAGGAGGATCGGCGGGCCTCCTTGCCGCCACTGCCGCTGTCCCGGCTGAGGGGGATGGGAGGAGGATGAGTGGGCCTCGCCGCCTCCACCACTGTCGCTGGGGAGGGGGGTGGGAGGAGGATTGGAATACTCCCTCCCCCCGTGAGTATCTTGGGTCCCCCTTGTCTATATATCGAACAGCCAAGGCGTCCCCTGCATGCAGATATCTAAATCTATACATCGGGGGCAGAGAGATTTTCCTGCACACTTGGGGGGCTCTCCAGGTGTGCAGAAAAATCTTAAAACTTAAAAAAACGATACGGGGGATATTTAAATCCCCCCCAAAGTAAAAGAGTGTTCCCTGTGCATGTGCAAGGAATGCTCTGGGAACTCTGTGGACCACTGAGGAACCACTGAGGCCTTGCCACTGGGGCGGGGAGATCGGTGGGCCTGGCAGCTGAAAGCTGCTCAGGCCTCACTGCCAGTGCCCGTGGTGGTGGTAGATCAGCAAGCCCGGCAGCTGAGAGCTGCTCAGGCCTCACCGCTGGTGCCTGTAGGGCGAGAGAAGGATTGGCGGGCCTGGGCCTTGCCGTCAGTGCTGGGGGTGGGTGGGTGGGCGAGGGAGAAGGCTCACCTGTGGGTGTTTCCTCCTCCTTGACGTGGAGCTCCTCCCCCCCCCCCCCCGGGAGTATCGCGGGTCCTCCTGCTTTTAAAGCTCTAAAGTTCAGAGGCAATGTACCTCTGGAACAATGGGGGGGGGGGAATAACAGCAAGGGGAGACTCATCTTCCTTTCCTGTTTGTGGGTTTCCCTGAGACAGATAGCAGGCCTTTCAGAGACAAAAGATGTGGACTAGCTGGATTTTGTTGGTCTGACTCTGTAGGGCTTTTCCTAAACATTTACCATAGCATCATTATAGATGAAGAGCTCAGTTGGTGAAGAACTCTGCAACTCTTCGGCACCTGCCTGTTCACAGTCCAGGGCATGGCTGCTGTTAAATAATGGGCTCCATGGAGCAGCAGACTCACTACTAGTGATCAGTTCTGCTTTATTAGTGATTTCAGCAAGCACAAGACTGAACTCCAGGGCCCCAGCTCTGTTTAAATAGCACCCAAACGCACCCCACTCCCAATGATTGGCTATTTACATAACATTACTTCTTGACTGGTTACTTCCAGAGTCCTGGTGGGCTATTGTTCTTGGACTTTAAGCTCAGCCAGTCTCTGGTAGAACAGTCCTGGAATGTTTCAGTCCCAATACATAACAGTTGCCATATTGACTCTGCCCCGGTGTCAGTGCAGATACTCAGCAGTAAGTAAAAGACCCTGCAGAAGTCAGCAAAGGAGACCTATTGAACTGCCTCGTACTGAGTCAGACCGTTTTGCCATTGACTTCAGCATTGTCTGCCAGGTTGAATCTCTTCAGGATCTCAGGCAGAAAAAGGTGTTTCTCAGCATCCGCAGTCTGAAAATCCTGTATGTGGAGATGCCAGGGTTTGAGTCTGGGATTTACAGAGGAAGGCCGTGTGATAACCAAAGCTGCAATAATTATTAAGGTTTTAATAAATCAGATTTGGTTGTAGAGGAAGTTTTAGCCCATGTCTTCCTGTGAAGTGTGCCTGACACCGGAGTGTACTGCAGCATCCCTTCAGCTTTTTAAAGTCAAAAACAAAGTTCCAGTGCAAAGGGTGACAGTGGATACATTAAAAATGCACTAAAGATTGATGAACAACAAGCAATTTCACCCCCCCCCCTTTTAATTAATAATGTAGAAAAAGTATCTTTGCCATTCAGCCAGTTTGGACGCATCTGAATACATGACTATGAATATGTTTGAATATGCCTTTATACAGTTTACTTGAAGCAACATGATAGATGGGCAAGGAAATAACCCCTCTCATCTTATAATATCTATTTCCAAGGCCAGGTTCACTACAGCAGTTATAAACATGTTTTAGCATTAATGGATTGGCCTTTTGAATTGGATGTTTAGTGTATAATTGCTTTTCGAGTACGGCACATTTAAAACCATTTTCCTCTAATGATGTTTTATTTTGCTAAGGAGAGCATGAATCAGTCAAGAGGGATGCTCTTTCTATATGAGGGATTTTTTTGGTCTCAGTAGTTTGTGAAACTTGAATTGTGCCTCTTATTTTTCAGCATTGGTGCTAACAGTGAAAAGAAAACCTTAAAGTTTTAATCAGCATATAGTATGTAGAAACGGTATTGAGGAGAGAGGGTGGGAGAAGGAAAACAGAGGGAGAAGCTGGAGATCTATGAAGCCTCTCTCAGCATGAGAGTTCATAAGGATTGCTGTCGTGCAAAGCTCTTGCCAGGGAAGGAAGCATGTGGGGAGAGGGAAGAGCAAGTGGAAGACAGAGCAGAGGTAGCCCATCTATTCTCTCCTTTCATCCCAAACTCACAGGACAGGATATGAATTGCTGCTTTCATGAGACCAAAACTATGGAACTACCTCTCCAAGGAGATTTGTCTGTTCCCCTCTAATGCTGTCCTGCTGGTGGGTGAAGACTTTTTCTGTTTTGTTTGGTGTTTCCTCACTGACCCTTCTTCCTATTTATGTATGTTTTAATTGTATGGGTTTATATTTATAGCTGGCTTTAATGCTTTTGATCACCTTCCTGGAGGCCATAGTTGGGTGGAAAGGTGGCATAAAAATGTTTTAAATAAATACTTTCTGATTTCTAGTGTTTGAACAGCAACTCTCCCCCCCCCCCCCCCCCGGTAAATACTGCAAACTAGTTTTTAAACTTCCTTTCGTTTTGAAAGAAGGAATGAGTTAGGTGGGTTAATAGAGGCAAACCTTGGGCCAAAGTGAAATGTTACTAGTGACGCATGGCTGCCACTGAAATGAGCCGCCCCACATTTTTTTGATTTCCCCCCCCAAAGCGATAGACAACTCCCATGCTCTGCAGCTTGGAATCATCATTTTTACACTGTGGCAAGTTATCGCAAAACAGGAGGCTGATCATATTGGCAGCTTCTTAACTGTGGCATTAAAACTTTGAAGTTCCTAGTTGCGAAATCAATGGAGGCATAATTAACTCTGATTTACGTTGCAAAAGGCATTTGTATTCCTGCATGGAGGACATGTTCCATTTTGTTATCTACAGAAATGTCGATTTGTTCTTCGACAAGTCCATGCAAGGCATCTTGCTAATTTTCACTTTCCTCCCATCATAAACTCTGAGCATATCAATGGTAAGTATCACTGTGAATTTAAAAGACGTTGCTCACTAATTTCTTCCATAAGCATATCTGCATGCTTCTGGGATGATTTACTAGGAAATATTAATCAAAATGGAAAAAGTAATAGTGTTGTAATGAGATTATAGGATGGTCTTGCAAATAAAAGCTTGAGGCTTGCAACAGGAGAAAAATATTAAGAAAATCCACATTGTTTCAAATGTCAGCATGAAAGCTGTATTTTTCATTAAGGTTGTTTTCTGAAGCAGAATTGATAGATTGTTACATGCTCCCCATTTGGTTAGACATTCCAGCTGTTTTTTGGGTTTTTTGCTGTCTCTCTGCCCTCTCTTACCAGCTAGAAGGGAGTCACCTTCTACAAGTTCTGACAGGACTGTTGTTCAAAACTTCAGAAACATTCCCAGCTTTCTAGAGATCATTTCCTAAATATTAGCTTCCCATTGATAAAAACATAAATAAAAGGATGGCTGGCCAGCTGTTGCAACTATATTTTTTTTAACTGTGTGTGAGCAATGAAGGAAGGTTGCTTTCTACACCTCTGGAGATGATTGACTGACTGAGGTTGGTTGTGCAAGACATATGAAAATCTGTTGTAGCGGTTAGAGTGTTGGACTATGATAGTGGAGATCCAGGCTCAAATCCCTCTTTGTCCACAAAGCTCACTCACTGGTTGAGTTTGGGGCAATTGCTGTCTTTCAGCCAGACTCCAGGGTCTTCATACATAGTTATTTCTGCAGGTTGGGTGTTGAACTGGAGAGGGTTTTCTCTAAGCTTCCTCACTTCCTGATTTTTCCATTTGTTTTCTTTCCTACCCCCTTGCCCTATATTTTCTCTGTGCTTTCATGAACCACCTTTGGTCCAACCTGAGAAAACATGGAGAAATAATGAGAAAACCACAGCAAGACAGCAAATGGAAAATTAACATAGCTCAGATGAAAGCCACTGCAGTTCAGCACCCAAATTATGGGAACACCTCCATGTGTAAGGAACCCGGCTAGTTTTGATGTGAGAGAACCAGTGTGCCATTCTGAGCTGCATGGAGGAAGGATGGGATTAAAAAACTGTATTAAATTATGGTAGATGTGGGCTGCTGTTGAATGCCTGTCTTTCCTAAAATGTTTAGTAAGGCACAACTCATGTTATTTCAAGCTTCCCCATTCCACAAGTGGCGGTCAACAAAATAGAGCTGAGCAAGGAAATTCACTACGCAGTGATGCCACACCTAAATATTTGCGGTAGAAGAGAAGAGGCAGAGTTGCTGTTATGGTGTCATCCCTGTGTAGCTCTGGCCTGACATTGTTATCCACATGTCATGTCTTCAGATGGATGAGGGAGACAGACAGTTCCCGTTCCCATAGCCCCACATTTAAATAGCCCGAATAGCCCTGTGCAGATGTGCACGAGTGCTCAGAAGCATCCCCCATAATCGTAAGAACTTAGATGAGATGACTCATGGCTAGAGCGCCTTTAGTCTTTTTCCACATTACTTACGGTAGTGTCAGTGATTGCTTGCTCAGCCACTGGAAAACACTTGGTGGTATGTGATCCTTTCAAACAGACCTCCCTCTTAAACAAAGAATGAGGTAATTTTTTTATGGGAGAAGTTGACTAGCCATTAAAAAGGTCACCTAACTGAGTTTGATGGGTTAGTACTTGCAAAATAAAATTGCAAAATAAAAACTTGCAAAATAAAATTAGCTTCTGAAGAGAAGATTTTTTTTAATAATCTCTAGCAATTCTCTTAAACTCACATTACTAGTGCTTCGGGTGGAGAGAAGTATGGCTCTGTGGATATAAAGGATATTGAGACAGAAAGTGCTCATTGTAGTGACTGGAGAATTTACTGAAGGCTTAAATTTTAAAGCAAGTTAAATTAAGAAAATACATTTGTCACATGCTGACTGCATCGATTGAAAAGAAGGAAAAGAGAGCCTCTTTCATTAAGAATGATGTACCACCATTTTTGGTGTGAATCCTCAGGGATGATCAGAGCAATCTTAGCCCTCCCTCCCTAATGGTGCGTGTGTGTGTGTGTGGGGGGCAAGTAAGACGAAGAGCGGGCTCCCGCCCCCTTTCACATACACCTTGTTTGAGGCTTGGGCTGCCTGCTCATGGCCACGGACACTTGCTTCCACCCCATCTGAGGCTCAGGCAGGTGGCTCAGCAGTGGCAGCAGCTGCTCCCACCCAACCCATCCAGGGCTTGGGAAACTGGCTTAGTAGCAGCAACAGCAGCCACTAACTCATGGAATTCACTGCCACAGGAGGTGGTGGCGGCTACAAGCATGGACGGCTTCAAGAGGGAATTAGATAAACATATGGAGCAGAGGTCCATCGGTGGCTATTAGCCACAAAGTATAGATAGGAAGTCTTGGTCTGGGGCAAGTGATGCTCTGTATTCTTGCTGCTTGGAGGGAGGCAACAGTGGGAGGGCTTCTAGAGTCCTGACCCCACTGATGGGCCTCCTGATGGCACCTGGTATTTTTGGCCACTGTGTGACAAGAGTGTTGGACTGGATGGGCCATTGGCCTGATCCAACATTGGCTTCTCTTGTATCTGGGTCTCAGGTAATCTGCTTGGCAGCTGTGGCAGTCATTTGTGCCCATCCTTTCTGGAGCCTGAGGAGAGCTGGTTTGGCAGCAGCCACTTGTATGTGCCTCTCACAGGGTGAGGGCCTCTCCTTGCTACCACATCCCTCTGTAGGCAGATAGTATCTTCTTGGAAAGCTCCCTATTAAGAGCGACTAATTTTTTTTCAAAGCAAGTAAACAGAAGGGATTCTGCACATCATGCTAACAAACTCTGCTAATGAAAGCTGCACACTGCAAATCTATGCATGCATGCTTGTGAACAATTTTGAAGAAAAACATGGGAAGGAATCTAATATGGTCTCCACAGCCACAATGAGGACACAGTCCTTCCTGGGAATCAGTTTGCTGAATAAAAGGGGTGTTGCAACTCTGCAGACCAGTTTAGGGGTGGTCTGGGAGGCCAGAACAACCCTAGAAAAACATTCATTCTGATTCCACGGATCATCATTCTAGTCTGGGGCCTGTTGTTCCAGACCCTGGGACTGGATTGTTTTGAAATAAGTCCCATTTTATTTAATGAAGCTGACTACTAGGAAAGAGGATTGTAGCTCATTCTACTTTTGGACACTGTGTTTGACCCATCCCCTTGGTTTTTGTGATCAGTTCCCTTTTCTCCTTGCACCTTTGCAATGGAGGGAGCAGGTCAATGGTCTACAGGTGCTGGGGTAAGTTCACAAGAAGACCAGGTGGCCTGCTGCATGAATGAACTAATCCTGAGTTCCACCCACCAGGTTCACCCAACCTTCCTTTATGGTGAATTCACCTGGTGAGCTCATTAGTGGCAAAGTTCGTGACATCTCTATGTAGTACAAGCAACATAAAGGCAAATGGCATGTTTTCCCCAATGCAGCCAACTAGCCTTGATGGGGGACTGAGACCATGGATGTGGCATGTGGGAAAGGGTTAAACCCCCTCTCCCTGCCACTGCACCAGTCCAAACCACACATCCTCAACAGTTGATCCAATCACAGGTCTTTGAGCGCCTCATCTAGTCTGGCCCTGAGTGTGCATACTTGAGAATGTCTGAATGAGGCTGTGATCACACACACTAAATAATCCACATTCAATCCACTTTCAAATTGCATTTTGCCCATTTGTACATTAAAATCCAGTTGGAAAGTACATTGAAAGTGGATTATTTAGTGTGTGTGATTGCAGCCCAACATACCCTTTTAGGGGACTGTTGCTAGTGATGAGAAAATTGTCTTTCACTGATGTTTAGCCTGCCACTCAGAACCTTTTCATTTCAGGACTTCTGATCTGATGCCAAGGTAGGCCACGGTAGCAGCATGAGGGGAAGGCCCTTCCAGGCCTTTATTCCCTTCCAGGGCAACTGCTTGGTCGCTATGTGAAAGAAGATGCAGAAGCACTGGGCTGATCCAGGAGGCCCCTTCTTATCTTATGCAGAGTGCTGATGTGTCCTAAGTACATATGTGCAAGATTGGTATCTTAGCTGGAGGCTTGTACCTGGTAAAGCATGGCCTCTAGTCACAGGTGTGAATTACCATTACTGCCTTTGCATTTAAAAACAGTTATATTAACATATAATTCCTGCATTGGCCTAAGAAGGAAAACAAAGCGTCTAACTAAACACAGGTGAAGTTTCAAGAGATGCAGGAAATGTTAAGACAAGTCAGAGAAGAACTCATCTCCATCCAGTCTGGGTGCCCTGCACCTTTTCCAGAATACCAAAGAGTTAGAGATGCTGACATTTCTGAACAAAGTGTCAAAAACAGAAGCATCTATTTTTTTTCCACTAGAGATTTCCCTGTAAGGAAAACAACATTTCCCAAAGTAGCATTTTCCAGTGAGATATTATTTTATCATCAAGAAAGGTTACTAGTGCAATTTTTTTAAAAAAAATAACGAATGAAGTTTAATGAAAAAGATGCTGCCCACTTACATTACAAATGTTTCTTAAAGGCCTTTCAAAGTTAGTAGTCGTGATTACTGTGATAGGGTGGTTTGAGGGGAGAGTATAAAATACTGAGTTCTAGGCATAATGATTCAGCTCAGATCTTTATTAGGATAACGTCGGGAATGAAGATAAAAACTCTGGCCGAAAAGGGCCAACTTTATACAACTCCTGAACTTCACCTCCAGGTCCCATTGGCGCATGGGCGTCAACTACGGGGGGGCTCGAGGGCTCGAGCCTCCCCCGAAATTTCCCGGGGGGGGCTCAGCCACCCCCGGCAAAATGCTCGCCCAGCCGGCCGTCGCCGCCTCTCCTTCACCCCCGGCCTGCCCTGCCTCCCTGAGGCGGGGGGGGGGGAGAGAGAGGCGGCGGGGACATAGTCGCCCGCGCGCTTCGCGCGGGCGGCAGTCCCGGCCAGCTGGCTGCCGCCGCGGGTCTGCCTCCCTGGGCCGGGGGGGGGAGGGAGCGGCAGAGACATGGTCCCGCGCGCGCACACGAGAGAGCCCCTGCCCCCCCCGGGGATTTAGAAAGTCAACGCCCCTGCATTGGCGGGTTTAAACTTCCCGCCAAAGTTCCTATTGGTGCCCTGTTGTAAGTTCAGGATCCTTGGCCCCTGTTGTTCCCCGGAGCCAAGGTCAGGTTGCGTCTTGCTGGCACCTGGTGGTGGTCAGTGGTCATAACAGAGAGAGACATATTTCACAGAGCATTGCTATATACAGTAAGGAGGACACATTGGCACTGTTGAAGTGGTCATACTAATGCCAAGGCTGGCCTGGCAATAAGAGTAAAATGCAAACAGCGCTGCAGGTGGCTTGCTGGGACTCTCTCCTGGTCTCCAGGACTAGGGCCTTTGTTTTAAGAGTTGGTGGCGTGACTCACAAACATAAATGGAAACAAACAAATCGAACAAAACAGTTGACAATTAAAGCACTTTCACAACTAAAAATACCAGGACCAGCTTTGAAGCTATAAAATTAAAGAGAGCAAAGTGAATTCCATTAAAAGCAGTTTTCAACTAGCAACTCAAAGAAATGAAGATAGGCACTAAATAAGTGTGTTTGGGAAGGCATTTCACAGTCGAAGTGCCGCAACAGAAAAGGCCCTGTCCTGATAGCTGCACACCTAACCTTTGAGACTGGGGACCTGGAAGAGGCTGTCAGATGACCTCAATGAACGGACAGCCATGCCAGTCTTTGCCTGTGTCTTCATGTGGGTGACTCAAGATCACACTACAAATTACAGCAGACATCTGTAACTGAGCTCCCGGGTGCCTGGCAAAACCGTGGCTCCCGGGGGCTGCTGGAGTCACAGTGGCTCGTATGGTGTAGTGACGGCTATGAGGCCGAGCTATTCCATGCGGCTTCGCTGATCGCCTTTTTGGGGGCACTTAGGATTAGCGAACTGGTAGCAGGCTCTCGCAAGGATGTCTCTGGTGCGGCCCTGGAGTGTAGGGATGTGTCCGTTATTAATTATCAGGTCACGATTAGGCTGCGGAGGTCAAAGACTGACCAGAGGGGCAAGGGGTCCTTCATTAGGTTGGACAGGTGCTCGGAGGCCGGGTTGTGTCCTGTCACCGCCTTGGGTCGCTATTTGGCCCTTCGGGGTGATGCTCCCGGTTATCTTTTTCGGCATAGGGACGGCACCCCTCTTACCAAATTCCAGTTTTGGTCCGTCACGCAGAGGGCTTTGGTCCAGCTCGGTTTAGGCGGGGTGCGCTTCGGCACGCACTCTTTTAGGATTGGGGCTGCTTCAACGGCCTCTGCCCTGGGTTACCGTGCTTCAGAGATCCAGAGGATAGGGCGTTGGAAGTCCTGTTGTTACAAGGGCTATGTTAGGCCCTGCAATGTTTAAGCCAGCCTATCTGCTCGTTGCATCAGCCATTAATGTAGTTCTTTTTACAGGCACGGCGGGATGCCAGGAGAGACGGAGGGTCACGATCTGCGGCCACAGTATGGTCTTCTGGGCTGCTCATCGGGCTCAGAGGACGTCCGTCGGCTCCCAGCTTGGCCTCAGTGAAGTGGCAACGGTTGAGTGGCTGGGTAGGAGGGGTATGAGATGGCCCACGCTTCTGCCACTGTTGTTTAAAGAGAGGCGGGGGCCTCTCCCTCATGTTCTAGTCCTACACCTGGGGGGCAACGACTTGGGTCTGATCAAGGGTGTGGCCCTGGTGTTGCAGGCCAAGGCTGACCTGGTGAAGGTAAGAGCCAGGTGGCCCGATGTAAAGATAGTGTGGTCGGCCGTGCTCCCCCGCCTGAGATGGCGGCATACCGAAGACCCCAGGTGTATGGACAGGGCTAGGCGTAACGCCAACAGCCAGATCAGGTCGGCCATGGAGTCAGGGTTGGGACTGTATTTGGAACACCCCAATATACGGATTCAGTGTCCGGACCTGTATAGACCTGACGGGGTTCACCTTTCTGACAAGGGCAACGAGATATTTTTAGCGGACTTGCAGCACGGGATCCGATTGGCACTTGGTTGCTGAGTGGGGTGCAAGGGCCAAAGCAGAGGCTTGGCCTTGCCCGTGGCAGGTTGTGCAAGCAAGAAAATGGAACTGGTGAGCGCCTCACAGCATATCCCTTTTGGGAACAGGTGATCTTCAGGATCTGCCCTAGGGCCTTGCGGTCTGGGGTAGTGAATGGGGATCGCCTCTGGGAACCTCTCAGGCTAGGCTCCTCCCTGTTGGTCTGTGCAGCCGCAGGGGTAGGTGCTCCTGGGGGGGGAGTGCCAGCATGCTGGGCTGCCGGTTACGAGCCAGAAGTATCTGGCTTCAGACCGGAGCTAGGTGTCCCACCCTTATCAAGGGCAAGGAGGCCGTGTCAGGGAGTGACGCCTGCCTTGCCTGTTCCAGAGCTTGCTTAGTTTTTGCCCGTTGCTGCAATGTTCTGTTTAAATAGTTAATAAAGTGGCCCTTGTTTTACTTCAAACTGTCGTCTGTCTCGTTATTCCGGCTGGGGTGGCAATTAGATCTCCCAACCTTTTTTAAGGTTTCCTTGCTGGAAGAGGGGCTTAACCCTTTCTCTTCTGTAGTTTTCCCCATCAAAACTCCCCCCTTCCACTCTTATTGGCCATCACAAGAGGAAAAAAAGTTAGCTACAAAAATGATGCTTGGGCTCAGCCTTCAACTCCTTCCAAACCTTAACAATTATTTGGAAGTCTGATCACAGATCTCCTGTTTAATGTGTAGTCAGGCCTTTAATTGCATAATAAGGGGAGGGACCTGCCAAAGTCTCTGCTGCCTTTCATGCTAGGGAAAGGTTAAGGCTAAAGAGTCCTTTTCCTGTGTCTTCACTGATCTGGAAGAGAGAGTTAACTCTGGAGGCACTTCAGCTCTGGTTCAATTCAAGTTATGGCCCAGTCTCTCTGTTAAAAAATTAGTTACCTATCAGGGAGATACTCTGGAATTGAGCAATTGGCAGCGGGTGAGGAGAAAACATAAGTGTAAAGAAGGATGGACTGGTTACAGTGATTCAGGGTTCAAATACTACTGTTAGCATATTTCTGTGCTTCTACGCATGTTTGCACATATTTCACATGTTACGTACACATCAAATACACACTGTCAGCAAAGCCTAAAGGCTATTAATACTCACTGTTGCCAAATGTTATCTGGAGCTCTCAGGATAATGGAGTTTCTAAATTGCTTGTGCAACGTCTAAATGAAAAGCTTGAGTCTAAGGGGGGGGGGGGGAGACCCTCAATCAATTCAGGTAGGTATAAAAAGCATCATTCCTCACACAGCTGAAGTCTAATCATTTTGAAAACTCTCTCAGCAATAATATAACATGACAAGAGAAACTCAGGTAAATAAAAATTGCAGGAATTTCCCTGGGGGGAAACACTTCTGCCACAATGAGTTCTCAAAAAGATGCTTTCGGAATAAACATGCATTGCATTGTTTTGGGCTTGCAGGCTGCTGGGCAGTCTTTCCTATTAACAAAGATCAGGAAGTTAATCTATCTCTGCACTTTGAAAGGTAAAAAGCGGAGGCTGTATTGTGCTGCTGTGTTTGGCCCATTCTGCCAGGAATGTGGCTTTGCATGTGCTTGCTGCTTCCAGGAGAATCAGTGGGATGAAAAAAATGCTGAACTGTGGCTGAACTGTGCAGCTTCTTTTTACCATTTTGAGATCATACAGGACTGTGCCAATGGTTTAGTGGAGTGAGTAACATTTCATAATTCCTTTCCTGGGAAGCGATGACTAAGGATGAGTGGCTTGCTTCAGTTCCACTCTGTTATTTTATCCTGTATTCAGGTATGCCTTTGGTTCCACTCTAGTTGTCTTCTGGCAAGTGAGAAGAAGTCTGAGCAACAACTGTGGATTCTTTGGTAAATATTTCTGGTAATATGGAACACTAAGGGCTAGTCCAGATTCCTACCGTGGCCAAACATATCTGGGGGCAAGCTACTCATTACAGCGTACATGAGTCTGCCATGAAGATTCACAGCCATATTACAACTACAAGTTCTTGGTGGGGTCTCTGTTTAAAGTGCCTAAGAGTCTGATTTGGACTGTGATAAGTTTTAAACAAGATCTGAAGAAGTGAGCAGTGATTCTTGAAATCTCATACCCTGCTGCAAATTTTGTTAGTCTTCAAGATGCTACTGGACTCTTGCTCTTTTCTGCTGCTATAGACACACAACTACTGATAAACCTTTCTTCTATGAACATGTCCAGTTAAAAGATATCTAAACTATGGGCTATCACTACATTTGTGGCAGGAAATTCCATACTTTAATTGTAGTTAGTATAGTTATAAATTTATAAACATCACTAGAAGTAATGCAAAATAGAAATTATGAATTGGATCTAAACCACAGGGCTGGATGCAAATGAGTTATTCCACTCACGAGCAGCAGGATAATTTAGAATCCAATGTGGGGCCAATAATCTGGATTGCCAATTTCTGTACTCTTAGTGTTTTCTAGACAGTAATCCAGAGACCAGAAGTGTTATTTTGCTGCAATAGGTGACCTTTCTTCCCTCTATAAGAGCTGGATCCATCTAGCAGGAATAGTGGTAGGCACTTGAGCATATTAGGGGTATTATATCAAAAACAATAAAATATAAATTGACAAGTGGGACTCACAAGGGACTCACCCTTCCCCGCCATTGCTTCCTTCCCTCTCCCCCTTCTCTGCCAATCTTCCCTCACCCCTCTGTACTTCTCCACCACCCCATCTATGTTGATCTTTTCCCTCTCTATTTCTCCCCAACACTCCTTGTTTTCAGCAACCCCTCCCTCCCCAGCTGGCCCCCCTCCATTGGCTAGGACAGGGTTTAGGTTGTTGCCCTGCCTTGACATCCCTGGTTCCCTGGGAGCCACTCCAGCTGTGTTGTCAGGAGCTATGCTGGTGCCAGCAGGGTCCCCAGGAGCCAAGGGTACAGCCTGCTCATCAGGAAGCACAACTGTGGAGAGTATGGAGGAGACCGCCTGGAGACCAGCATTGTCTGGCAAGTTATCTGTGCATGTGCAGACGTTATGGTTTTGGGGGGATTTAACAACCCCCCATAGTTTCTTAAAATTATCCGATTTTTCTACAAACTTGGGGGTACACCAAATTTGCTGAACTACCTGCTTTCTGTCAGTGTGGGGCCTGATCTGCAGATTTAAGTATCCGCAGATGCACCCACATGTGACTGTTAGAATATAAGATAGGGTGAAATTTCTCATGTCTCTTGTGAATATCAAAAAGTGTTTCCTTTTCCTTATAAATGAAATTGTAGGCACATCTCAACTTTTTAAAACTAGGCAAGATTGCCAAGGGCCAGGAAGAATAGCTGGCCACCCCTCATCCAAGAATATTTCTTTTCTTTTCTTTTTAAGCAAAAGTTGTCTGCCGAAGCACTACCATCTCTTTTTGTAATTGTAGGTTCTTCTCCAGCTTTTCTGTCCAAGGAGTTTTGGAACTGTCAGGAAAGCAGAGAAATAGCAATGCATGATTGGTACTAGTTGTGTCAACCAGAATTTAATATTGCTGGGTTATTTGCAGAGAAATACAACTGTTCACTGACCTAAGCAAGATAAATGAGGCTGTAGGCCTCATCTTGAAAGGTTTAATATGTTCCTTTGCTGCTTTTCAATAATCTGTTTGCTGATGAGACATTTATGAGCACTATCAGTGTTCACAGTAAAATATTTTAAAAGTTATGATAGTTTAAATTCTATTATGGAAAAAGACCTCAAGCTCCTGTTCTGAAATGGTCATATATTCATCCCCATAAACATGCTGCAATTCGGTATCTCTGAGCCAGTGGGGTGAAAAAAAAGCAAACCCAAATGCTTTACAGGTATTGCTGATCTTGTAGCACCACCCCACAGCCATTTATCACCATCATCTTCCATGCTGGGTGCGGCTCCTTCAGCTAGGAAGGAAGTGCCTCTGTGCATGTACACTGTAGCCCTATACATGTTACCGTGAACATCCTTACAATGAGTGTAAAGTGTACATATGATTTTTCTTTGGCTGCAGCCACATGGCCCTTTAATGCGGGAGGAAGTGCTGTTTCCTCCCGCATTTAAAGGGACTGTCCACAATGGCCGCAGCTAGACCCGCACCGAAGCGGGCTCAATTACGGGATCCTCCCGTGTTTTCCGACCCCGGGAAAATAGAATATTTTAGAAAATAGAATATTTTCCCGGTGCTTGCGGGAGGAACCCGTAATTGCACCTATCTGGACAGCCCTCTCTCACAATCATTGCGAGAGAGGGCTGTCCAGATGGTCCCGTCCTCCATTCCCCCCCCCCCTTTACACTTGGGCGCTTGGGCACTCAAGCGCCCAAGTGTAAAAGGGGAACCCCCCCCCCCCCCAAACTTACCAGGCAGCCGGCAGGGCTCGGGAAAGGGTGCCTCCCCTGGCTGCCGCTGCCAAAAAAAGCTGTCTCCTCCTCTACCGCCGCCAAACGCCTCACAGTGCCGCCTGCCGCTGCTTCTTCCGCCTCCTCCTCCTCCGCCTGCTGCTGCTGGGGTTGGGATGTGTGTACATCCCAACCCGAGGTAAAAAATGCAGCCCCTCCCAGACCACAGCCTTTGTGTAAGTGTTGAGTAACTCTCACATTACATTCAAGACAGGTACTGCAGAACATGCAATTTAAACCCTGTATTTATTTGGGTACTGTTTGCAAGGTGAATGAGCCCCCCACCATCTGAAGGTAGACAGATTGTCAGCCTCCATGTGAGGCCAGGAGATCCCCTCGAATTGCAGCTGATCTCCAGACTACAGAGATCAGCCTCCCCCCGGGAAAAATGGCTGCTTCAGAGGGCCAAGTCCATGGCATTAAAAACTGCTGAGGCCCCTCCCCGCCCCCAAAACCTCTTCCCCCCCAGGCTCCACCCCCAGATAGCCAGGAATTTCCCAATCAGGAGCTGGCAACCATATGGCAACCCATGGTGATCATGGTACCAAAACTTTGGAAATTTGTCTGTCTCTGTTTACCGGTGTCTTCTGCCAACAGGTGAAGACTTTGTTGTTTCATTTGGCATACTTCTCAAAACTATTATGGGCTCTCCTCCCTGGTTTCAGTATTGTTTGTTTATGTTTTACTTAATTGTTTTATGTTTTTAAATGTTTTTTTAAATTATGTTAATGTTTTTAAGTATGCTAACATGAGGACCCTGGTCAGGTGGAAATATTGCATAAAATATTTTAAACAAACAAACAAACAAACAAACAGGGCCCTTCAGGGGTCCACTGACCATTTAGATCACTGGGAATTTTCCAGGGTTGGGACAATGTTGTGGAGTTGTAGCAGCAAGTGAGAAGCCTTTGTTTGCTGCAGCAGAGCCTGGCTTTGATCCTGCCACCAAAATGGCACTACAGAAAGAGTTTCCTCCTGGAGCATCCTAGGGATGCCAGCCTCTGTGTGGGACCTGGGCATCCCCTTGAATTACAGATCATCTCCAGACTACGGGCACCAGTCCCCCTGGAGAGTGGGCTGAATGGCACCATACCCCACTGAGGTCCCTGGCCTCCCAAGGCTCCATCCCCAAATCTCCAGGAGTTTCCCAACCTGGAGCTGGCAACCCTACCCCATCCATCCCCTGCTGGTGGCCAGGAGGGACCTGGCAACCCTACCTGGATCAAACCTTAGCAGACCCCAATATGCCGGGTGACTGGGGTGCTGGGCACTTGGTTTGCAGGAGCTGGCTGTGCACTTGCAGAAGGAGCAGGCTGCTTTTAGAATAAAATCTATGTGAGCCTTGTTGCTTTAAAGGAAAAAAGGATGTTCTTTATTGTTAAAGAAATCCATACTGTGATAGGAAAAGCATCGTAGGCTCTATCTGTCTATATAGGATGAACAGAGATTCTGAGAGGGCATGTCACTTTCACGGGAGAAAGACGGGAGTAAGTCCTTGAGATTTGCATTCTGGGACTGAAGAGACAATAGGTAAGAGGAAGGATACTGTGGAATACTGACTTGTCCACGTTCCTAGCTCTACTTCCCTCTCTGGAGTACAAGTGTACTTGCAGCAATGAAAGGTTGCACTGACTTTCACTTCCAACATGCTTCACCTGTTGCTTCTGACCAAAGCTGGGACATTCTCCATGTCGCAAATGTAAAGCATGTCCATTTACCATGACTGCACAAGAGTTTAAACATCCAGTTGAGGATATTACCATAAGATTTTATCATAAAACAAACTGTGAGAGTTGTAATACTATTTACATAATCCAATGTGAATGTTCAAAAATTTATGTGGGGAAGTGTTCTAGGGCAATAAAGTCTAGAATCCTTGAACACTTTTCAAGAATAAAAAATCATAATTTTGACGCACCTTTGACCCAGCACTGTCACGAAAAAGGACATGCCCCTGAAAGTTTAAGGTACTGTGTTATTTATCAGTATAAATCACATAAATATAATACTGAGGACATTGACCATATTTTATTACAAAAAGAGGCATGGTTTATACATAAACTTCGTTCTATTGCACCAACTGGTCTTAATGTAAGTTTGGATTTATCTTCATTTATCTAACTCCAGAAACTGGATAGCATACATGTAGTATTAGTTTCGACTCGTGAAGAATCGGACTTGACTGTGCGACTGAACAACAACAAAGTATTAGTTTAAGAATGCTTAAAAAACAGGTGTACACTTAATTGGAAACACCTGAATGGTGAGACTTATTGTGAGCATGCCGTTCAGGGTTGTGAAAGCCTAAATGCCTAACTGAAGAAACTGATGCTGTGCCAGAGATAGGAGCTTCTGCGCTGGAAACTTAGTTTGTAGGCATAGGTGTCAACTACGGGGGGGGGGCTCGAGGGCTCGAGCCTCCCCCGAAATTTCCCGGGGGGGGGGCTCAGCCACCCCCGGCAAAATGGAGCGCCACCAGTGGCCAGTCAGCCGGCCAGCTGGAGGGGGCCGGCCAGGGGAGGGGGGGAGAGAGGCGGCAGGGACATCGTCCCGCGCTTCACGCGTGGAAGTCAGCCGGCCAGCTGGCTGTTGTCACCGCCTCTCCTTCCCCTCCACCCCTGGCCTGCCCTCCTGCCTCCCTGGGGCCGGGGGGGGGGGAGAGAAGTGGCGGTAACATGGTCTCGCGCGAGCGCATGAAAGAGCCCCCCCCCGGATTTAAAAAGTCTACGCCCCTGTTTGTAGGCATGGGTAAGCAAACTGAAATTATCTAGTGTACAGGATTTTCTAACCATCCTTTGAGGAATAATTTCAATTTTGTGTGACCTTGTTGATTATGTTTGACTGATTGCTTTGTTTTGTATGTTTCTGATAGCTTCAATATAAGTCCTGTCTTGAGAAAGGATTCTCGAAAAGTTTGTATAACCGGAACATCTTTGACTGCTTTGTATTGTATTTTGGACTATAAATATATCAACCAGCAAAAAACTTCTGTTGATATTTCGTTTAGAAGCAGAAGGAATCAGATGGCTGAACTGAGAGCATTTGCCTTTGAGAACGGCCTGGCAGAGAGACGAAGTCTTATCTCCAGTGTTAAGTGGATGACAGGTCCTACCTTTAAGCAAGTGGGGGACTCCTGGGTCCTCCTGCCTGCCACCCGTGCTTTGTGTGCACAGTGTGATAACCTCACCCAGAAGTGAAGTCATTGTATCGCCAACATCAGGGGGTGACGCTCTAGATTTTGGGCAAAACTCTATTGTTTTTTGCCTTCAAAACCATAGAGTTTGCTCAAAAACTAGAGTGTCACCCCTGACGTCAGCAACACGATGTCACTTCCAGGTGATGTCATTGTTACATGCACGTCACATAGTAACATGCCTGTTTGGGGGTGGGGCTTCCCCTGCCAGCTAGCTGGCCAGCGGTGGGCTGGAGCTCCAGAAATCGGGGAAATCTGGCAACCCTAGTAGGGAGAGTTACCTTTCCCCCTTCAGCTACTTTTTATCACCAACACCCACACCCAGAGCAGGGCAAACCTTGAGTGCCCTCTGGCCATGTCTCACCCAGTAGGAACGATGGCGGGATGCAGAAAAAGCCCCACCTGAGATGAATCTGAGGTGGTAGTGACATGACAGAAGCTGTGAGTCTCCTCTTGAGTTGTTTCTGCTGTGGCAGGATTGAAGGCAGGCTGCAGAGGAAACATGTGAGAGCCCACTTTCACCACTGCCTTTGAACATGTGCAGAATGCTCTTCCTCACAGCCAAGTCCCCACAGCTGAACCCAGCCCATCAAACAGCAGTAGTCTCAAGGGCAGAATTTCTCTTTTCATATCTATGCGGTCTGAAAGTTGATGTGAATCTACCAAGCTGAACGCGGCCTGATATGGCAACCCAGCTGGCTCCGTAAACCTCCTATGGTCCAGTGGGTCATAAATTGTGTGCAGCAGTCATAACTGAAGCACCAGAGAAGGAAGGCAGCGTTAGAAAGTATTTTCCTGTTCCTATGCTCTCACACAACATTCTCTTTCTTTTCTTTTTCTGAATCACCCACTCTGTTTTAATAAGCAGTGAAATTAACTTTTATTCTGACCTTGCAGCGGTTGTGATCTGCAATGCTTTCGCTTTGTTCTGTTCTGCTTGGAGTATTTCCCCCCCGTCCCCCATTACTGCTGTGCTAATCTGATGGATGTCCCGCATAATTTCAGTTAGCATGTCCTTTCGGTCTCAATTCTATTTTCCCTTTGAAATCCTAGATATTTTAGTGAATATGAAAGCATTGCCATATGTAGGGCAAAGCTTCACCCTTTCCAAGCACTGCTGCTGGGAGTGTGAAGTTTCCTCCAGACTGTGGTAGACAGCAGGATAGCTTTGTTGCCTTTGGAAACACGTTTTTTAAAAGGAGGAGGAGGAGGAGGAGGAGACTGGATTTATACCCCGCCCTTCACTACCTGAAGGAGTCTCAGAGCAGCTTACAAATTTCCCTCCCTTCCCCACAACAGACACCCTGTGAGGTAGGTGGGGCTGAGTGACAGAAACTGCTCTTTTTCAAGAACAGCTGTGCCAGAACTATGGCTTGCCCAAGGTCATCCAGCAGGTGCAAGTGGAGGACTGGGGAATCAAACCCGGTTCTCACAGATTAGAGTCCGCACACTTAACCACCACACCAAACTGGGGTATGTTTTGCGTGGGCTGAATGATCAGCATCATTAACTTCCACCACTGCGCTATGAACCAGGAGACAGGCAAAGAGCTCTTCCACTTCCCGTGCCCCAATGTGCCCCAGTGTGTAAAACAACAGAGATCTGGGTGGAGCTGTCTTCTTACGAAGCAATTCAGGTACTTCCATCATGGCATAGGCAAGGGGGTCTTTAACTCCCCTTCTCATGTATCTCGGTGCCGTAGATTTATTTCCCCCCGGTTTGTCGACAACTTTACCTTTGTGTGTTCCCTTGGTGGTGGTGGAAAGTGCGGTCAAGTCACAGACAATTTATGGCAACCCCAGAGGGTGTTCAGGGTAAGAGACATTCAGAGGTAGTTTACCATTCCCTGCCTCTGGTAGCAATAGAGTTGCCAATTTCCAGGTGGGGCCTGGGGATCCCCTGCTTTTACAAGGGATCTCCAGCTGATAGAGATCAGTTCCCCTGGAGAAAATGGCTGCTTTGAAGGGTGGTCTCAATGCATTGTACCATGCTGAGGCCTCTCCCCTCCCCAAACCCCGCCCTCTCCCGGCTCCACCCCCCAAAGTCCCCAGGTATTTTCCAACCTGGACTTGGCAACCCTAGGTAGCAACCCTGGACTTCCTTGGTGGCTTCCCATCCAAGTACTAACCGGGGCTGACCCTCCTTAGCTTCTGAGATCTCACAGGATGAGGCTAGCCTGGGTCAAGGCTGTGTGTCACCATGCATAGGGGGAAAGAAGGGAATCATGGTATTCTGAGGCCCAGTTCCTCACCTTATCCCCAGGGCAGAAGCCGCTGAGTGGTACATGAAGGCCCTTGAGAATACCCCAGCTTTTCCTCAGAATGTCCCATTCTTCAGTGTTTTAAAACTGCCCCTTTTGCTAATGGACAAAGAAGGGAAAATATGCAGCTGGTGTATTCTGCTCCATTGCTCCATGGGAAGCAAACCGTCTCCTGCTTTTCAGTGTTTTGGTCAAGGAGTACAAAGGCATTAGGATGACTGATAGTCCCTGGCCTCGGTTTTGATGGGGAATTCTGCCGCCACTGGCCAATTAAGATGGAATACTGAGACCGTTGCCAGTTGTAGTTGTACTCCTCAGTGCACTTAATTCAGCGGAATTCAGTTCCCTGGAAATCAACCAGGCTTGCTTCCAAATGTTCTGGATTAATCCCATTGGCTGTGAAAGATGAATGATTTCAGCCACTCAAGAACTAGGACGAGCCCCTGGAAATACAATATCTGGTGCTGCTAGGAGATGGGTGTTATTTTTCTGAATTCACTTTCTTGAGTAGATGCAATTCCTGCTTGTCATGTGCTCTCACTTTATTCATAATTCAAACAAAGGGGAAAAAATCTTCAGAGAGCATTATCTGGACACATTCCATTTATTATGCATTTGAGGAGTTCGTTTCAAATCCTGAGCACACAGAGGCTGATCACTGAGCACAGGCTGGCCTGGCTAAGAAATAAAATGGCTCGCCTTTGTTTCAAAAATGCCAGCTATCCAATTGAGAAGCTGCTAAGCTTAACTACTGGTCATCTACAATCATAAGGAGATCTAACTAATAGAGAACTGGTTGGGCAAATGAGTTCTGCCAGTAACATAACTGTTATTTCTGGAATAGATTCGACTCTTGCAATCACTTACTTCTATGAATGGCCTGCACAGATTATTGAGACATAGTTCTGAATAAGTGCCATTAGAATTGGGCTATAAGGGGCCAGGTTTACATGGGGGACAGTCATATGGCAATGACTGTAGTTCTCACTATGGGGACTTGTCTTCCTGACTTCCAACTCACAGTGTGTTAGTCCTTTGGGGGTTTGCTCACAGGAAGAAACTGGTCTGTTTTATTTACTCACTCATTCATTCAATTTCTAGCCCGCCTTCCCTGCACAGCAGGGCTCATGGTGGGTATTAACAGTGATTTAAAACAATAAATACAATTTCTATTAAAATCCATTCCAATACAATTTATATACCAATACCTTCCAATGCCACCAATAAATCAAGCAGATGCACATAGAACACAATATAATACATCCTGTCTAGGGAAGGACTGTGTATCGTGTGTCAGTAGATGTTACAACATCCTGGGACCAAGTAGGTAGCCAGAGAAGAGCAGGGGAGGCTGGTTCAGATGAAGCTATCGTTGCCTCAGCTGTACACCTGGCGGCACATTTTGGTCTTACAGGCCCTGTGGAACTGCATCAGATCCCACAGGGCCCGGATCTCATCTGGTAGAGTGTTCCATTAGACTAGGGCTAGAGCTGAGAAAGCTCTGGGTTGAGTTGAGGCCAGACAGATGCTTTTCAGGCTGGGAACCACCAGGAGATTATTTTTCATTGACTGCAATGCTCTTTGGGGAACATACCAGGTCCTGATGATATGTTGGTCCCATCCCATAGCCGTCTCCATCCCATAGCCGGGGTGGAAGCCAGACTGGAATGGATCAAGGACTGAGGTGTCATCCAGGAATACCTGGAGCTGTTCAGTTGCTGCTCTCTCCACTACTTTGCCCAGGAACAAAATATTCAACACTGGGTAGTAGTTGGACAGATCAGTAGGATCCAACAATGGTTTCTTTAAGAGCGGCCTCACTACTGCTTCCTTCAGTGCCCCTGGGAAGATGGTTGAATTCAGGGACAGATTTATAATATCTGCCAGGGGGGCATATTCCCTCACCACTGGCTTTCACCAGCCATGACAGACATGGGTCCAGGAGGCAAATGGTGGGCTTTACAGCACCCAGGATCCTGTCAACCTCATCCTGAGAGAGTTGGCTGAATTGGTCCATTACTGGATCCAAAGATGGCCAAGGGGCCTCCAGTTCTCGTACTGTATCAATATTGGCAGGCAAGTCCTGGTGGCACTATAAGACTTTATCTGCAAAATAGCTTGCAGACTCTAATCTGGGAGAACCTGGTTTGATTCCCCACTCCTCCACTTGCAGCTGCTGGATGACCTTGAGCAAGCCATAGTTCTGGCACAGCTGTTATTGAAAAAGAGCCGTTCTGTCACTTAGCCCCACCTACCTCACAGGGTGTCTGTTGTGTGAAGGGAAAGGGAAAGGAGATTGTAAGCTCTGAGACTCCAAGTGAAGGGCGGGGTATAAATCCAATTTCCTCCTCCTCTACACAGGTATGCAGGTGTGCAGTGCTGATGTCGTTCACATGGGGTCAGGCTTCTGTGGTTTCCCCATTGCTGCTGTGGCTGCTGATACAATGTGGTGGCAATAAAGCATCCACATGATAGGTTTCCCCACAGGTTTTCTGCTCTACTCCTCCAGCAGCAGCAATCCCCACTCCTGTGCCACTGGGACTTGACAATTAAATATCATCATATAATCATAACATTATGACAATATGTGTATCAGGTTCTCTGGATTCCTGGTTTTCATTTTTTTAAAAAGACTATCCTTTTTCATTGTAGAGATATACAGGGAAAGGCACATCTCTGCCACAAAAGGAGCTAGCAACTTACTTTAAAAACCAAAAACTGGGATTTCAAAGAACCTGATATACAATTTGCATTATGCAGTTGCTGATTAAAAAAGAACAAAAAAACAAACAAAAGTCCCACACAATGGTGGGGGTGGGAATGGCCACTACAAATACAACAGACAGGGACAGAGAAAATAGCGACTGTGTACGTGGGACTGAACTTGCCCTCCTACATGGCAGTCATCCAGGTTTTACAGCAATTTCCCTCAAAATTTGCAGCAAAACATGTTTGGGAAAGACTGGAGAAAGCTGGGGAAAACCCAGGAGGGGCATGAATGCGTGATGCCAGGGGAAGTGGGGGAAAAACACTTTTTCCCAGCAGTATCCAACTTGGATCAAATAAACAATGTGGAAAAGGGCCTCTGTAGTGCCGGCTGCAGTCGCCACCTAGTTAGAATGTTACTGAGCCAACCAGAAGTTTATCATCTTGACTAGTCGCCAGAATGGGAAGGGGGGGGGGGGGAATCTACTCCAGATACACCTACTGTAAAGTGTGCATGGATGAGCTGCGATAATACATGCTTGCATAACATGAAGGGTGGCTTTGTTTGCAGCTGCTCTTGAAGGCTGTGAGGTTTAAATGCCAGTCCATGCGCTTGAGTTGGCTTCCCAGGCCAGCCAGTGCTCCCTCTAAGCTGTGGAGTCTTGTGAGCAAAAACTCTACTTTGTGAGCTACTGGCTTTAAAGTTGTGAGCGAGCGATTTGGCTACTGCATAAATTAGTTGGCTTTGGAGCCATCCTTCCTGAGCTAAGACAAAAGTGTGTGAGCTGGAGGCTAAAAAACTGTGAGCTAGCTCACACTAACTCAGTTTAGAAGGAACACTGTTCCCAGCTGAGGAGGGAGATGCTTCATCTGCTCTTCAGCTGAGCCACTCCCTGCCTTCTCAGATCAGTATGGCCCAAGTCAGGGGTGGTGGTGGAGACACTTAACTGGAGGCTTACAGGCAACTGGGGGTTGTGGTGGTCCTGTCCCAATGAGCTGCAAGTGGGGTTGCCAACTCTGGGTTGGGAAATTCCTAGAGATTTGGGGGTGGAGTCTGGGGTCAGCAGGGTTTGGGAATGGGGGACTTCAGCGGGGTATAATGCCATAGACTCCGCCCTCCAAAACAGCCATCTTCTCCCGGGGAACTGATGTCTGTGGTCTGGAGATCAGTGATGTAATTCTGGGAGATTGCCAGGTCCCATCTGGGATGAGATTTGGGGTGGAGAAAGGAGTGCAACTGTGAACTTGGTACCTTAGGTTGGAACTAGATGCTACTACCTGAGATGCAGGAAACAGGAACCCCACATGTCCTCCCTGTACTTTTCCTGGTAATATGTAGTTCTGCAAAACGCCTGGTATGCCTTCATTATATTGCAAATTTAATTGGTCCTGCAAGGAGCCACAAATTAAATGGAGAAGAGCTGGGGAAGATCATAATGCAGTGATGATATGGACTGGATAAACATATGCAGCAGAGGTCCCTCAGTGGCTATTAGCCACAGAGTATAGAGGGAAAACTATGTCTGGGGCAATGATGCTCTGTATTCTTGGTGCTTGGGGGGCAACAGTGGGAGGGCTTCTGGAGTTCTGGCCCTCCTGGTGGATCTCCCAATGGCACCTGAGTTTTGGCCACTGTGTGACACAGAGTGCTGGACTGGATGGGCCATTGGCCTGATCCAATATGGCTTCTCTTATGTTCTTATGTCCTACAATATGTATTTCTAACTATTGCAGGGAGAAGAGGAGGAGGAGGAGGAGTCCCGAGAGGAGGGTCTAAGCTTGTGACTGTAGTTCTGGTTTCATACATGCAAAAGAATCTGAGCAAGACACACAAAATATTGAGGTTGTGGACAAGGATTCCAAATAGACAATTTCAGAACCCTACTGGGCATCGACTTTGTATGTCCCAAATTCAATCTCTGGCATCTCCAGTTGAAAGAATTAGGTAGTAGGTGAGGTAAGCGGTTGCCAGTCAGAAAAGACAATATTGACCTTGATAGACCACTGTATAAGGCAGCTTCATGTGCTCAATAGTTCCCTACTCTTTTTTCTAGATCTTGCGTAGACCCCTTTCCATCCCTTTTCTAAACAGTTCTTCCTCTCTTTAACTATGCAATGGCTGCTTTCTGCCAAAATGCCACCCTTCCCATCCTTCTGTACCTCTCTAAGACAGCTGATCTAATTCTATCCATCACCTCCTTGTCTCCTCTTGAGGTTTACAGGCTCTGTACCTTGGGATCCTATATCTTCGGTATGACTGGCAAAATCCGGTGACAGTCACAAGGTATGTGAGGCGGCCTTTGTTTAATTCTGCTGGACGGCCCAGACATTCTTGCCATGATACACTGCCAGTCATGAGGATATCTTTGGAGCGAACACTGCCCCCCTCTTCAGTATAGGATAACATCACCATTTACCCACAACTCTGTGGATTTCCATACAGACTGTAAGCTAGGCTGCATAAGCAATTGCTTGTCTAGATATGACAGTAATTTTATGCAATTTGGGCTTCAAAGTTCCCTCAAACAATCTCACAGATCCCTTTCCTTTCACACAGACATGTCTCCACTTGGTGCATTATTCTCCAGAGGTGACAGTATTATCTTCCTGCCAGATGTTAATGCCTATATAGAAAGCTCCTGGAATTTCCTATTAGAAACTGTAATTTCCCCTTTTTAAAAAAGAAGAAGAAGAATGATTTGGAGCTCAGTGAAAATGAATAGTTTCCAGTTGAGAACTGAATAGGGCATAGGCAAACCAAAATGGTACACTGGGTTGGTGTGAGACCAGAAAGACCTGGGTTCAGATCCCTCTGCATCTCACTCCTGGCATCAGTTTTTTTGGGTTCTTGGACATGACAGGGCCCTCTGAAGACCCCTCTCCTGTGATGATACACCTTCTCAACATGGCTTTTGGGATCAAGAGCTGTGGGTCCTCTTCATCGCTGTCACTTACCTGCCGGACAGGAGGCTTGTAAGTGAAGGCAATTTTCTTCTCACTGATGTTGCTACTTATTTGCTGGTCTCTGGAGGGCTAAAAGGAGAATGTAGATGAGCAAGGAGCTGGAGGTAATTGCAAGAAGGAGGAGGAGAAGCAAGGGGCCAGGAAGGGTGGGTGGGTCTTTGCCATGGGCTTTTTGCTGAGAGGGCTGATTCTTGGGCCAAGCCACCTTGCAGGTTGGGGGTCAGGACCAATGTTCCCTCTAAACTATGGAGTCTTGTGAGCAAAAATTCTACTTTGTGAGCTACTGGCATGAAAGTTGTGAGTGAGCGATTTGGTGACTGCATAAATTAATTTGCTTTGGAGCCATCCTTCCTGAGCTAAGACAAAAATGTGTGAGCCGGAGGCTAAAAAACTGTGAGCTAGCTCACACTAACTCAGCTTAGAAGGAACAATGGTCAGGACTCAATGGCTTGACTTTGCATGCAAACTATCCCAGGTTCAGTCCCTGGCATCTCCAGTTAAAAGGACCAGGTAGTAGGTGGTGTGAAGGACCACCACCTGAGATCCTAGAGAGCTGCTGCCAGTCCGAGTAGGCAATACTGACCTTGAGAGACCAATAGTTTGTCTTAATATAAGGCAGTGTTGTGTGTTCAAACACCTCTGCAGCTGCTTGAAGTGGAAAAATGGGGGAGGCATCAATGCTCTGGAAGGGCTTAGCTCTCTCTTAGCCATTGCTGGTGTGTGAAACAAAATGGGTGTCCCCCATCCCAGCCCAGACATACATTTCATGAGTCCATGATTGATAAATACTGTGAAGAAGAGGTAGCTGAGTAGGGATTAAACATGATGGTATTTCACCTTGTGGAGAACCCCTCCCTCTGAGTTTTAAAATTGTTCCCCCCCTCCTTTGGATAGCAGGAAGCCTGTCTCAATTACCTGCTAAATTCCAGCTATAGAAATGCTAATACCTGTCTGGGAGAGTTCACTGAAGAATTTCCAGAGGGCTCCTGGAGACTTCCCAGAATACCTTCCAGGAGGGCTCCCGGGATGCACCTGGGTGTCCCAGGGACCACCTGTGTGACCTGGACAGACCAGGTCAAAAGGGGTGTAGAGAGTGATGTAAAATGGGTGGAGACACAGGTTTAGTAAAAGTGCTTGCTCCAAGGAGGAAGGGTCTCTTGGAGCTGGTCCTTGGAAGAAAACAGACTGCTGAGCTCTGGTCTGCAGGCCGGCAGCCATCTTTAGACCATATGGTCTGGGGAGTGCCTGCAGGGAGCCAGAAAGTAACTGGATGTGCAGGGCCCTTTCCCGCCGGTGGGGAGGGGCAGCCGGACACCTGCTGGAACGCCATTCTGGTGCATCCCGGCCCCAAAATAGCCCTGCTTGTAAACATTTTCTTTTTAAATAAATATTTTACTCTTTGATGCTGGTGGTGGTTCTTTGTAACACATAGCTCCCCAACTGCTGTTAGACATACTACAGCTTAAAAGGGGGGCCCAAGGAGGAGGAAAGAGGTCAGGGTGGCAAGTGGCCAACCCTCCAGGGGGAAACCCAAAGCTGCATTTGGTCTCTGGTAACCAGGCGCTGGGTAGCAGGAGGCCTTGAGGCCAGGCCTCAGAACTGAGAAGGGGAGTCAGGAGTCTGTCCCTCCTGGCAGGAAGACCCCAATAGGACAGTGGTGGCCATGGTACCCTAGTGGAATGAAGTGGAATTGCTCCCTCCAGGAGGTGGCAACCAAGAGAGGGAGTGGGCAGAACAGGGTCTGTAGGTCAAGCAGGCCCGTTCCATCACACACCTCATAAATATTAATAAAGCGAGAGAGAGCAGAAGCCTGCCTGTTTTGTAAATCTGCACAAATCAGGATTGCTCACTCTGAGTTGATCATTCTCTTTGCCTGGTCTAGCTGAAGGCTACTGTGTGCCCTACTTCAGTGATCACTCATTCTGGCAGTGACTGGTGAAAAAAACATTGCATTTATTTTCTGGAATGCCCAGAATGTTACACAGGAACTCAAAGCTCAGTGGTAAATACAGATTTAACTTTTGTGTGTATTTTACAGTGATTTCCCTTGTATCTGTATATTCCAACTTCTGCTAGGGGGCAAGGGGGTTCCCGGTGTAGGACAGTTACCTAATATTCCCCTACCTGTTGTCTCCTCTATACCCTTCTTGTCCATTTGGCAGTGTACATAAAACCTTTTAGAAGGACTCAGTGAATTCTGTGCTCCATACAGTGCCTGTCACATTCTTGGCAGTCTGCAAGTACTGAGTAGCTGGACTTCCTGCCTCTCTGTAATGAGGCAAACTAAGGCAGCAGATTTTGAGGGGTGACAGCTTCCTGTTCTATCTGCTGCCAGCCAGCCAGCTGCCCACCTTGCTAGTCACCCAAATGCTGCTCAGGAGTCAAAGGAGGTGATCGTTTTTACTTCCTCAGTCCCCTAGGCCTCTTGAAAACATACGCTGGATCTCAAATGCTTTCAAGACTCTTTCTTCTCACAAGACTTCAGCCACCATTTCTGGTTGCCAGGACAATAGAAATGGTGGCCAAACTGTAGCAACGAAAAGGAGGCTCCTGAGAGTGCTGGCCATCCTACAGGGCATGTCTAGCTTACTTCGCAATTTTTAAAAACAGCAGGAACATCAGAGAGGTAAGGAAGGTCACCTCTTCGCTGGCTTCAAGCATAGAGCAGCAGAAGTAGCCAGGCAGGGTGGTGACAGCCACGAATCCCCTTGACCTACTGCTGCTGCTTCTGCAGCAGGGGGATGTACAAAAAACCTGTTTCCGCTGGTTGAAGGAACCTTGTGCTTTCCTTCCACATCTAGAGTACGTGCAGCAAGCATTTACACTTGTACCAATAATTCAACAGTCTCTATGGCTTCTTTCAAGATGTGTTATATTGAATCAAATAACCTTATAATGCAACGGCGTGCTTTGTCTAGGTAGTCCCCTTTGGCAATGCCCAACTTTAGATCTTCCCTTTGCTTTAAGGAAGGGGGAGCCTTTTGGAGGATTCTAAAATGGAAGTTTGCTCCAGTCTATTACCAACACATACTCTCCATGCCAGCCCCACACATACGGAGTTCATTTGGGGCAGGATTTGAGGCCAGAAAGCGTGGCTTCCAGGCAGACTTTTGGCAAAGCTCTGTTCTGAAAATAAGCACCAGTGATCCCATTTGCTTGTTACAGCATCAAAACGAAAGGTGCAAGATCCTGTCACTTGCGTGTCCTTAATTGGCACAAGGGTTGCAGTCATCGTAATTTGGTTTATGGGATCAATGAACTGTCTGAAGCTGCTTTGGACAGGGAATCATAACTGAAATCAATTAGTTTCTACTGAGTGAAAAATTACCCTGAGAACAAAATCCAGTTAAGGATCACACCCAGCTATAGAAGGGGAGCCATCTTATGAAAGTGTTATAAAGCACACACTCTGCCTTCGTACAGACTTTCCATGCTCCGTAATGAGATAAAAGGGCTGATAAATATCAAAAGTACACCTTGCAGGTTCCCTGCAATTTGGTGGGATTTTCATGCCCATAATGTAGTTTCCTTGGTCAGCATCTCGATTTTTTTTTCACTTTTACAGCCCCAGATCTACAGTTCATAACAGGCAATTTATGATCCCACAGCCTGAATCGTAAGTGCTAGTAAACAGGTTCTCTGGGAAGATTTAAGTCAGGAGGACAGTTCCTATAAAGAGGAACAAGAATTCATTACATTTTGCAGATGGAGCAGATAAAAAAAATCCATATCTTTGGGCAGCTGTGAAAGAAAAATCTGAAACTTTCACAATGCAATGCAGTTCGGCTGCAAGGCATTATTCAAATGGTCCATGAAAGTTTTAAATCAATTGTTTATTGGAATGGAGGGCAGAATAAAACCATGTGAAAATTTTAATGGGAGAGCACTAGTTCATCTTGAGTGGAAGCATAGGGAAGTCAAATCTGGTCTTTTTAGCAGAATTAGGAGGTAAAATAAACAAAGCCTAATGGTCAGGCAGCACGTATTTAATGTTCAAGGATAAGAGCACACACAATGTTTCTCTTCCCTGGAATGAATCTGTGTTTTAGGGGAAGGAAAATACCATCATGTGTGAAAACTGCAACTCTTACCATTAGTTAATTCATTAGGCTATTCAGAGGATAGTGTGAACTGAGCAACTTAACTTGTGTTAGTTAAATGTTGGAAATAGAAGTAACTGTGGACTTTAGAAGACTGGATGTGTAAAGTACAATGTATATTTATAAATCAATGAACTTTTAATAAAATTCTATGAGAAGGGAAAGGAAGGGACTTTGGATTTCTTGCAGTATGTCCCAAGTTAACTCGCTGGCACCTCCAGTCAAATGACAACTGGCAGCAGGCGCTGAGAAGAGACCTTTCTCTGTTTGAGATCCTGGAAAGTTGTTGCCAATCCGAGTAGACCACCCTGAGCTAGAACATCCAATAGACTAACTCAATAAGTTGGATCTAAAACTTTAGCTTCCACCCTGTCGACATGGGAAAATCTGGGATTACTATAGTGCATTATTCAGTGATGTATGGACCCAGCCATTGGTCCCCTATTCACACTGACCAGACCAAGTATGGCTGCTGGTGGTGAGAGGGACATTCAGCCAGGACATTAAAGAGCGGTTCTGTCTGGGATAACAGCATGGCTGGAACTGGAGAAAGTAAACAAAGCAAGGCAGAGCAGGAAAGGAGACTGCCATCCTCAGCCAGGTGCAGGTCCATAGAGAGACATGTTGGGTAGACTCAGGCATGGGGCAATGGAGAGGCAGAGGGCAATCACACTCTCCATAGCCTTCTAAAGCCATTGCTCACAAGAGGCAGTAGAAGAATAAGAGTTGGTTTTTAAAACCCAGCTTTTCTCTACCCGAAGGAGTCTCAAAGCAGCTTACAATCCCTTTCCCTTCCTCTCCTAACAACAGATGCCCTGTAAGGTAGGTGGGACTAAGAGAGCTCTGAGAGAACTGTGACTGACCCAAGATCACCCAGCTGGCTTCATGTGGAGGAGTGGGAATCAAATCTAGTTCTCCAGATTAGAGTCTGCTGCTCTTAACCACTAAACTGCACTGGGGATGGTACCATTTGGCTCCCCTGTAATTTGAGCACAATTTGACCTTTAACTAAAGGTACAAAGGTATTCAACAGTAAGTTAAGCATTGTTGACAAATGAGTAATTTTTTTTAAATTCCCAACTGCTAATGGAGACTTGGGGTAAAAACCAAAGAGCTCCTCCTTGTATTTGAAACTTCCAGATTAGCCAAGGAGTATATACATAGCCATCTACTGTTAGAGCAGAATGGCCTTCTCGGTGGTGGCACCAAAATTATGGTGTTCCCTTCCCAGGAAGATTTGTCAACACTGTCTTCTGCCAAAGTGAAAACTTATCTGTTTCATTTGTCATTATCTCATTGACTCACTGTTTAATTGTTTGTATTTTATTTAATTATTATTTTTAATTGTTGTATGTGTGTAATTTAAAAAACCTGTTCATTATTTTGACTGTTCACTGCCTTGGGGACCCTAAATTGAGTACAAAGGCAGCATAAAATGTTTTAAATAAATAAAAGAAATAAAAGAAGGGATACAGAAGTCTGCCACATGCTTTCCAAGACTGCTTTCCTTGGGCTCTCAATAGAGTTGCCTGGCCTGGCAACAAGCAGACCAGGGTAGCTGGTGACATGGGGGAGGGGTATTGGCCAACAGTGTGATGTCATTTCCAGAAAAACTGGGAAGTGGCACCATCTCTCTCTAGGAACTAGCCAAAATTTCTCGAGAGGACTGACATAACTTTCAGGGAAAACCTAGCTCTCAGAAGGGCAAACGAGACAGAGAGAATAGTCTTTCCTGGAATTAATACGTTTGGATTAGGGAGGGGCACGAACCAGCTCAAGAACTAAAGTTCATCATGAATTTTGGCTGGTCTGTGGTTCATAAAGCGATGTTTGTGAATTGAAGAGCTGCCATGAACTTCCATAAATTTTGATGCAGTTTGTGGCTATTTGTGAAGAGCAGAAATGACTCCAAGCCATTTAAACTCCTGCTTTCTGCTCTTCACGAAAAACAGCTGAGTGCTCAGAGCCATTTAAACCACTGCTTTCTGCTCCCCATGAAAAGCCATGGGGAGAAGAAAGTCAGCATTTAAATGGCTCCAAGCCATTTCACCCCCAGCTTTCTGATGGCCATGTCTTTTCCCAGCCAGCAGAAAGCAAGCAAAAGCCAAAAGCCACAGCAAGCAAAATGCTGGGGGTGAAATGGTTTGAAGCCATTTAAAACCCTACTTTCTGCTCCCCATTGCTTTTTGCAGGAAGCAGAACACAGTGATTTAAGTGGCTCTGCTCTGAGCCATTTAAAACCCTGCTTTCTGCTACCCAATGCTTTTCTCAGGGAGCAGAAAGCAGGGGTTTAAATTTTAAATGGCTCACAAACCCATATGAACCGGTCTGGTTTGCAAACCAAACTGCCAATTTGTGTTGGTTCATGGTTCGGTTCATGGTTCAGTCACAAACCAAACTGCAAAAATGCGGTGTGTGCCCATCCCTAGTTTGGATAAGAAGATAATTCAACTACTTCTTCCCACTTTTGTGGTATTTGCCAGGAACTGAGGTTGCCAGCCATTGGCTGGTAACCAACGGGAGATGGAGGAAGGAGAGGATGGAACCAAATGACATTGCAGTGATAGTGCAATATCACTTCCAGTAAATACCCAGAAGTAACGTCATCAAAGCTGGCATGAAGCTCTACGATACCTTTTGGGTTTGAGTGGAATGATTAGCATATAATTTGTATAATATTAGCTTTGAGCCACAAGGAAAGGTGAGGTATAAACATTTTCATGTATACATAAAAAGAAATCATGTGCAAATTAGGTTGCCCAGACCTTGGGAATAGCAACCCCAAGCATAATACAACTTTGCTGACATATTCAAACAATTCTACTACGTGTTAGCCGAATTGCTTTAATTTACATTTAGCAATCAGCAAAATACACGGGTTCTTGCCAACTATACCAGGGTCCCACCCCTTCCGGGAGATCTCAAGGAAAGAGGCACGTGAGGCAGATTCCAAGTTCAATGTTGTTTACTGGATCATGTAGTCAAGCATACAAAAATCGTAATCACACACACAATCTTACAGGCCTAATAAAATAAAGAGAGAAAATAGCACTTTTGCATGAGCAGGTCTCGTTGGTGGGGAAAGCACGTTACCTTAGATGCGTTGTCCGATGTCAAGATGAGTTGGATGGGGGAAAAAAGGTATAAAAGCTATGGGGCCATGAGGCTTGAACCAGCAAGACCACGTGGTTCTCCTGGATCACGAGTCCAGAGAGAGAAAAAGGGGTTCAAAGATGGAGGCAAGGGTTGGGGACAGAAAGCTGGACTGAAGGGTCAATAGGTTAGATAGAGGGCGACGGCTCAAGAGGCCGAGTGACTCTCGGTTTGGACTTTTATTGGGGGTCTTGGGGCGGGCTTTGCAGACCACAACCCACTAACACTCCTACTAGGCGGTCCGTCCCTCTTGGACCTTGCTATAGGTTAAAGGTGAACAAAGGGAGGAGGTCCAGGGGCTGGTCAGTGTTGCAAGAGTATGACCTCACCAGGAAACAGACACTGAGTCTGGGGTCCGATGACTCACCTGGCCATACCTATTGTTAGTTGGTGGTTTTAGCCAAGTATCTGATGGCTGGCACATTAGTTGCTGGGCAGTCTAGTTAGCATAACCATTCAGATGTGTAGTGGGGGAGTGGGGGTCAGCCAGCGGATGTCTGACAGAAGGAAACCTCATGGCAAGAAGAATCCTTTGTCTTAGGTGAACTGCTTAGGGTGTCAGCCTCCTGGCATGGGCTGGAGCTGGCTCCTATTCAAGAAGAAAGCGCAAGACCCTACCACTGTTGGTAACACAGAGTTCAGGCTTATGGATATAAAAATCCATAAGAGCACAAAAAGTGCCTTGCTGGCTAACATACGTGAGGCTTGGTCTTACTGTGGAGAAGCCCTTCTTTAAAATGGCATGTTTAAGTGCATGCTTAATCAATTTCTTTATAATGCTATTTTTGCCCCTAGTAGTTTTAAGTGCAACAGAGCTGAGGCCGCTCCTCCATCCTATGCCACACTCCATAGTCTGCCCAAGGGCCAGGAGACTTGCTGTGGGTGAAGTCCATTACTTCCACCTTCGAACCTTCTTTTGTTTCTGCAGGGGGTCAGAGGACCTAATGGACAAAAGGAAATACTACTTTACTCAGAGAGTGATTAAAAAGGCAACATCAGGGAAAGTTCTTGGCCCCTATGCCCTGTTGTTGGCCCTCCAGAGGAACTGGTTGGCTTGGCTACTGGACTAGATGGACAGGATGCTGGACTAGATGGACCATTGGTCTAGCATAGCTCTTCTTACCCTTCTAGCAGCAGCTGTCTTACAAACTCTCCTCCTGATTCTTCTTCTCAGACACCACCAGATGGCCTTCCTTCCAAACATCAACCCTTCAAATTAGCTGATAACTTTCTCTACCCCCAGTTTCCTCCATTCTTGGTCACCAAACTGTTTTTTTGAAATGCAGGGGAGTATAGAGGAAAAGGAGCTGCAGAGAGGAAATCTCCCAGAAAAATATCAGTACCTTACCTGCAACCTGCAGGATCACATCCTTTGATGGTGCAACTTCTGTTCCAGAGTTACAGAAATAGCTTTGTAGATCATATAACTCTTTCATCTGCAATATTACAGTTTTGTTTCTTTTTTAAGAGGAGGGGAAAAGCATCTATTAAAATCACTATCATGATGCTTTAAAAATAGGACAAGTTGCTAATCTTCCGAAAGTAATGCTTAATCAACAGTGTAAAGAAAGAAAGAAAGAAAGAAAGTAAAAGCTCTGTCTAGTTAATTAAATAAAATCAGGTATTCTGCTGGAAGCAGTTAATGAACCATGAGTAATATAATTATTTTCTGAAAATTGCAGCAGGAAAAAGTAATTACTTATTTAAGACTAAATAATTACAGTGGCTCTTCAATATAAAGCTAGACATCCCAAAGACTAAATCAAAGTTATACTTTGCTTTGCCCTTCCCCATACTCTTATGAGCAAATACACATCAATGGCTTAATCCTGTATATGCCATGGCCCATGTAGTGGTTTAGGCTGTGTTGTACCCACAGCAGGCCTAAATGACTTGCAATCCTTCCCCCCCACCAGCCAGTTTTATAGCTCAGGAGACAGGTCCCCTCTACTCCCCCTTTTCATTTTTTTTTTTTAAAAGATGCTGTGCCGGTGGTGCAATGTCACTTCATGTCACCAGTGTGACAATGCGGCAGCACTCTAGGATTTGGAGAAAACTCGTGTCGTTTTACCATAGAATTTTGCCCGAACCCTAGATTGTCGCCTTTATGTCATGATGTCACTTTCAGTATTTGTCAGAAGTGATATTGTAGTGCTGGTGCAGTACCATTTCCCCCCATTCCTGCCTCCCACCCCCCTGGCTTATTGTCAACCCTAACTACGGCATGTCATACTCCATCTTCTCTTATACCAGGAGGTATACTGGACCACTATACCTAGCTGTTGATTTCTGTTTGCTTGGTGCAGGTCTGATTTGTAACAGTACAAATGATCTAGTAGCAGATAGTATGCTGAACTTGAACATGGGAGAGCTGAGTTCAAATCCCCCTTGCTGATCTCTGTAGTTCTCTGGGTAGCTTTGGGCATGTTCAAACCTAGCCACAGGGTGGTCAGGAGGATAAAACCCCAGAATAATTGAAGTGGTTACTAAAGGCCCTCACTGTGTGCATGTTCAGTGCCATCAAGTCACAATTTATGGTGGGGTTTCCAGTTGGGAGAATGGAGGTCTGACATGCTTTGCAAATGCGCAAGGCGGACAGCGGCTCTTCCTGACAGCTTGGGTGGGTTAATCCACCCGACGCAACCTCACACAGGTAGTGTGAGGACCAGCAAGCAATATAATCCAGGTTTGAGCAACCTCGGTGAAGGGAAAGTCTCGGAGGAGACTTTTCCGACACCTTGAGCACTGCAGCCGAAGAGGATTCTTGCGAGTATCTCTAAGGAGCCGAGCTGAGCTGAAAAATTCAGCATAAAACCTCCAATTCCCCTGATTCCTTAACAAAGAAGACAAAGTTTAAACGTTGGGACCACATCTGAAGCGAAGTAACAACAAAAGGTAACGGAAAAAAGTTTTTTGCCTTACCATTGCCGCGTTTTGAAAGATGAAAAACAGATCGGGTGAAGCAATAGACTGATGTTGATTGGATGAGAGCAGTTTTGAAGTGCTAAAAAACCGAATTTGAACTTAAAAAGCCAAAAAAACAAGTTGTTTAACATTCCTGCGGTTAAAAGGAGTCGGGAGGGGAAGCCAAGCATCGCGAGACAAAGAGGGAGAAGGGAACCAAGCATCGCGAGATTAAGACGTGAGGACTGAATCAGGAAGTGACGGCTAGAAGAGCAGACAAGAAGGAAAAAGGAGAAGAACCGGAAGAAGGTAAAGGGGACTCTAAATACTGCCGGACCAGAAAGGGGACTCTAAATACTGCCGGACCAGAAAGACCATAACAGGAAGTGACGTGCAGAGAGCAGACAAGTAAAGAAAAGGAAGGGACAAAAGGAAACTACGGCAAGCCAGAAGCAAGGTAAAAAGACTATAACCTTTGACATTAACCATAGAGAAGTCGCGGCCGCCATTTTGGATTTATAAAATTTTTAAACTGCAATATCTCAAAGATTATATAACGTAGAAGGCTGAAACCAACATAATTTGACTTGGCAAGATTAGCTTGTTTGAATGCACTAATTGGTGTTTGATTTGGAAGACAAGATAAAATCGATCCTTTTAAAGAGGCAAAACGGACCGAGGACTAAGATCGAGAGCAGCCACATGGTCCTCTCCTACAATGGCAGCAAAAAAAGAAAAAGAGCTACTAGCTGTTATGGAAGCAATGGAAAAGAAAATGTTAGACGCTATAGGAGAGGTAAATGTTAAAATGAATAATATAGCGGCTCAAGCAGATAAAAATTGCATGGAATTAAAAGCAGAATTTCAAAAATTATCCACAAGAACACAAGATATAGAAACTAAAGTAAAAGAACTGGAAGAAAACACCCATAAGACAATGAGAGAGAACGAGAGGATGGAAAAGATGATGCATTATAAAGATATGCAAAACCACTTGAGATTTCGAGGGATTGAGGAAAAATTGAATGAGGATATTTTTACAAGAATGCAAGAAGCAATAGCAGATTTTTTACAAGAACAGGAAGAAGTTGTTAAAGAACACATGGATCTTGTTTATAGAGTTAATTCTACATATGCAAGAGACAAAAACATACCAAGAGACGTGGTTGTCCAATTTACAATGAAAAGAACAAAAGAACAAATCTACAGGAAGTGCTTTACTGACCCCTTTGTAATAGATGGAAAGAAAATCATAGTAATGAAAGAATTGCCTAGAGCAATACTGCAAGAAAGGAAAAAATTCAAGCGTCTGACGGATAAACTGAAGGAGAAAAAAATCAGATTTCGTTGGGAAATACCTCAAGGACTAAGTTTTTATTATGGCAGCTCCAGAGTGGTGATTAAAAGCACAGAAGAAATGTATGCATTCCTGGGAGAGAATAAAGACGATTTTGGAGATATTTAAGAATATATCAAAATGGATTACAAAATACTTACATGGAATGTAAATGGACTAAATTCACCCCAAAAACGTAGAATGGTAGGTCACTGGTTGGAAAAACAAAAATGTAATATAATTTGCTTGCAAGAAGCTCATCTTAAAAACCAAGACCATAAATATTTAATAAGGAAAAAATTGGGAGAAGAATTTTATTCTTTAGCAAGCAATAAAAAAAATGGTGTTGTAACATATGTCAAAAAAGATTTGGAACCCAAAGTAATATTCAAAGACAAAGAAGGAAGATATTTAGCTATTGAAATTTTACTGCAAGGAGTGAAAACTTTGATTGTGAACATTTATGCTCCGAATGGAGCTAAAGAAATTTTTTTTAAAGAACTTCAAATGGAATTGGACAATGTAAACTATGATCAAATTATGATGTTAGGAGATTTCAACGGAACTGTAGATAATAAACTAGACAGGCGCTCTAAAAGAAAGGATGAGACGTTAGGGAAGCTTCCAAAAAACTTTTTTGAACTGATAAAACAAGAAAAGTTGGAAGATATTTGGAGGAAAGCTAACCCACAAGGAAAAGACTTTACCTTTTACTCTAACAGACATGACTCACATTCAAGAATTGACATGATTTGGATGACTACTAACCTAACCTTTAAGACAAGAAAAGTGGAAATTTTACCCAGAATAATCTCAGATCACAATCCGTGTTTATGGACAGCTGGGCAGATTAAAAAACAAAAGAGATGGAGAATAAACGAGGACTTATTAGATAATCAAGAAATAATTAAAAAATTACTTGAAGAAACAGACCTATACTTCCAAGTAAACATGCAGAAAGAAGTTAAAATTCAAACCGTATGGGATGCATATAAAGCAGTGATGAGAGGACTATTGATATCGTTAAATGCTAAAGATAATAAAAAGAAAAAAGAGCAATATGAAAATATTTTACAAGCCATTAAAACAAAGGAAGAAGAACTGAAGAAGAAACCAGGGAAAAAGAAACTGCAAAAGGAAATTTGGATGCTACAAGACCAAGCAAAAGCCATTTTGAACCAGGAGATGTACTGGAACTTAAAAAAACTTCAACAAAAAGCATTTGAAGGTGCAAATAAACCCGGAAAATACTTAGCATGGCAATTAAAGAAAAAACGTGAAAATAAATTTATCACTAAAGTGATAAGAGATAATATTGAGATAATAGATAACAAAGGAATAAAAAGAGAATTTTTTAAATACTACGCAAAACTTTTTAAGAAGGAAAACAAAGACAGAAGAAAGATTAAAGAATACCTGCAAACATTAAAGCTACCAAAACCAACAGAGAAAATTAAAGAACTATTTAATAATCCAGTATCATTACAAGAGATCAAAAATGCAATAAATGACTCAAAATTAGGTAAAGCACCTGGACCGGATGGATTTACAGCGAAGTTCTACAAAACGTTACAGGAGTCAGTTTCACCGGTGTTACTGCTATTGATGAACAATATAAGAGTTACTGGAGAGGTACCAGAAACCTGGAAAGATGCATCCATCTCACTGATCCCGAAAGAAAATCAGGATTTGACCAATGTTAAGAACTATAGACCGATCTCTTTACTGAATAATGATTATAAGATTTTTGCTAAGATTATAGCGGATAGACTAAAAGAGCACCTTAAAGAGACTATACAAACAGAACAAGCAGGGTTCTTACCTAATCGACAAATAAGGGACAATCTAAGAGTAGTAGTGGACGCTATAGAATATTACGACAAACATCCTGAAAAGGAAGTGGGCTTTTTCTTTTTAGATGCGGAGAAAGCGTTTGATAATTTAAACTGGGATTTTATGTTTGAAGTTTTAGAACATCTTGAGATCGGTGAATATATGCTTAACTTCACTAAAGCAATATATAAAGAACAGAAATCCTCAATAATAATTAATAAGGAAAAGACAGACGATTTTAAAGTTGAAAAAGGAACAAGACAAGGATGCCCGCTTTCGCCGCTGCTATTTATTTGGATTTTAGAAGTTCTACTGTTAAATGTGAAGGAAGACAAAGATATTAAAGGCTTAACAACTAAAGGTTTTTCTTTCAAATATAGGGCCTTTGCAGATGATGTGATGTTTATAGTGGAAGACCCCTTATCCACATTACCACATTTGTTACAGAGAGTAAAAGAGTTTGGTGACTTAGCAGGATTTTATGTAAATAAAAACAAATCGAAAGTAATGTGCAAAAATATGTCAAATAAGAAACAAAACGAGTTACAAAAACTTACAGAATGTGAGGTGGTGAAAAAGACAAAATACCTGGGTGTAAACCTAACTATGAAAAATATTGATCTTTATAAAAATAATTATGAAAAATTATGGTTGCAAATTATGCAGGATATTAAAAAGTGGAATGTATTGAATTTGTCATTGCTGGGTAGAATTGCGGTGGTCAAGATGAATGTGTTACCACGATTAATGTTTTTGTTTCAAACTATTCCAATTGTGAAAGATGTAAAAACATTCAAATGTTGGCAGAAGGAGCTGTCTAAATTTGTGTGGGGAGGGAAAAAACCAAGAATTAAGATGAAAATAATGTGTGATGCCAAAGAAAGAGGAGGGTTTCAACTACCAAATCTAAGGTTATACCATGATGCAATATGTTTGACCTGGGTAGGGGCATGGACTATGTTACAAGATAGAATGTTATTGTCCCTGGAAGGTCATGATTGTAGATTTGGGTGGCATGCATATTTGTATTATGGCAAAACAAAAATGGACAATATGTTTAAACATCATTATTTGAGAAGAACACTAATGGATACGTGGACAAGATATAAAAACTTTTTTTCAGAAGAGATACCCATGTGGATTGTACCCGCAGAAGTCTTACATCCAATATCAAGATATAAAGGACAAGATTGGCTGAAGTATAGAGACTTATTAATAAGACATGGCAAGGATTTCAAACTGAAGGAGCAGCATCAGATTGATTTTGATTATGGTTGGTTAAGATATAGACAAATATATGACTTGTATAGAAGTGATAAAAAACACGGTTTCAGGGAAAAAAATAATGAAATAGAACAAGTTTGGGAGGAAGGTGGGAAAAAAATGATTTCTAAAATGTATAAAGTCTTGCTAAAATGGTTTAATGCTGATGAAATGGTAAAAGAACAAATGGTAAAATGGGCGATAAACTTTAACAAAGACATTGAAATGGAATCTTGGGAATTTTTATGGAAAAATGCTATGAGTATATCTACGTGTTATAACTTAAAAGAAAATTGTTTTAAAATGATGTATAGATGGTATATGACACCAAAAAAAATTGCAAATATTGGTCAAAATATGTCTAACAAATGTTGGAAGTGTAAAAAGAAAGAAGGGTCTTTTTATCATATGTGGTGGACTTGTGATAAAGCAAAGACTTATTGGTCAAAAATACATGCAGAAATGGAAAAAATCTTGAAATGTACATTTAAGAAGTTGCCTGAAATGTTATTGCTAGGACTTAAACTAGAAGAGATAAATGTAAAGAAAAGGACAATAATATGGTATATGATTACAACAGCAAGAATGGTGTATGCACAAAACTGGAAAAATGAAAAAATACCAGAGGTGTGGGAATGGTTGAAAAAACTGTTATATATGGCTGAAATGGATAAGTGGACTAGAAAATTGAATAATCTCTACTCAGAGACCTTTCTGGAAGACTGGAAAGATTTGAAAGAATATGTTGAAAAGTATTGGGATATGAAAAACTATATCTATACATGGTTATAATAGCATAAAGGAATAGAAATATATTATATGAATGTTTTAGTTAAAATTAGACAATGAAACTGTTTTTATTTAGAAATACATAAGAGTATAGAAAATAAGAATTGGTGTATAAGTATAAGTATTTTAAAGCTATATAACCGTTACCAGAAACGAAACATAGATATAAGTATTACTATTTTGAATAAAATGGAAAATGTGTTATGCTTCAGATGTGGTGGGAAACCACCAAAACAAGATAAAAATAGAATGTACAAATAGAACAAAATGTTATCTAATATGGAAAAAGGGATTTGTATAAGGTTAAATGTATTATTTTCGATGTTTTTTTTTTTGAAAAATAAAAATTTCTTTACAAAAAAAAAAAGTCACAATTTATGGTGACCCTATGAATAAATTACCTTCAAAACATCCCGTTGTTAACAGCCTTGCTGGATTTGGGGAGGGGAGGGACCTCTTGCAAACTGAGGGCCGTGGCTTCCTTGATGGAGTCAATCCATCTCATGTTGGGTCTTCCTCTCTTCCTGCTGCCTTCAACTTTCCCCAGCATTATGGTCTTGTCCGGTGACTCTTGCCTTCTTGTGACCAAGGTTCAATAGCCTCAGTTTAGTCATTTTAGCTTTCAGCTCCTCTATCACCACATTTCAAATTAATTAACTTTCTTCCTGTCAGCTTTCTTCATTGTTCAACTTTCACACCCATACATAGTAAAGTCCCTCACTACCCACTGCAAAGTCCATGTTGTTTATTGGTGGACAACACCAGGACTTTGTATTGGATGTGTGATGGGAGTTTTGTGCCTCAGACACACACAAGACCTTTTCTGTTCACAACTGTGGCAGGCAGGGAGACTCGGCATCAGATGATTCGGGCTTTCCCCCAGATCTGCAGACTGACTCATGGTGCTGCTATTGGCTTCATCATGAAACCGCATTACTTATGTGGCTGCACATAATTTTCACAACAAAACCAATAGCAGTGCCACAGGACAATATGAAGATGGGAGGTGGTGGTATGAAGCCTTTTCTCTCTGCACACCACTACAAGCACAGAGGCTGGCATGCATCTGGGAGACCTGTAACATGCATCTGGCAACCACCATGAGGACTTTGAAATGTAGAACCCAAGCCTGTTGAGGAAAAGGTGAGATAAACTCTGACAAATAAGAATTCCTTAGCAGGCAGGAGTGCACAAGCCCTAGTCTTCTGCCCCATTTGTTGTGAAAACCTCTTTCTTTCAAGAGGTATTCGCTACCAATTAAGAATCAGTCGGAAATTGAAGAAAACAAAGTCTCTTTTCATTAATCAAGGCAGTTTAACCTCTTTAACTCTCTGTCCCTCCTAATCTCTCTCTCAGCTGTGTTGTTGTGATGAGTCCCTTCCTTCAGTTTCTGCCACAGAGAAGCCAGACACATGTTATGCCGGAATATGTGTGGCGTGGCCTCATAACTTATCTATGTGAGGGAAAACTGCTGTCAGTGAGAGTAGATGAGAGGGGAGAGGACACTTCTCTCTTTCTCCAGTCGTCAGTTCCTTATTCCAAATAATCTCCCCAGATAACTCCCCCTAACACAGTTTAAAATTCATGTTTTTCTGCATAAAGACTCCACAGAAGAAAAGTTGTTTGGGTGGGGGATTTACAGTCCAATCTGAAGCAGAGTCTGCTCTTTCCCTACTTGTGATTGTCCCCAGACTGGAAGTGGACTAAACTAATTCAAGCCAATGATTTGCTTTTCAACACATTTGTAGTTTCAGCCTTTTTTCTCACTGATATTACTGACTGATTCTGTTACTTAGGGCCTAACTAGATGCAATACTGGGAGATGCAGGATCAGCTCTTTCCACTGTTTTCAGAAGGGCAATAGCATCTGCTCGGCCCTCCAGCTTGGATCAGTGTAGCCCTGTTCACATGCGACAGAATACACTTGAATTTTCATATATGTGCATTAAGTAATTCTCATGTTACGTTCAATGCTTGTAAAGCTGAACATGTGATTGAAACCCCACATTTATCCAGATCCTGGTCCTGGTTTCAAAAGCTGGCAAAAGAGCTTCAGAGACTGTAGTGTCTTTAATGGCGCACATGGTCGGGCTAGCTGCCTGAGCTTCGATCTGGCAGACAATAGCCCGACTAGATCGTAATGTAGACCAATCGTGCACTGAGAATCCAACTCAGGGGGTCCTATAGCGCACTCCCACGGGAAACCTAACCTATCTGCTTCATTGGGTGAGGCTGGGGGCGCGGCTTTAGTGCAAATATAAGCAGGCCCCTGAACCTCAGTGTGGAATGTCATCTTCTCCACTCAATAAACTTTATGAGCTGATTTCACTTGAAACGTCTCCGACTCCAGTACTTTGTAGAGACACAAGAGGAAGATGAGGATGAGGAAGAGAAGTAGAGCCCAGAAGAGAAGCTGGAAATTTTTAAGTATTGAGCAGGAGGCGATGAATTCAAACAAACAGGCTTTTATTCAGTGACATTGTTCAGCTCAAAAGACAGCTCTATGAGTGCAGCACTTTCATTTATACTGTTCCAACACATAACTTTCAACAGTGTAACTATATACAAGCAATACTATTGGACCCAAGCAGGGCTCAGTGATTGGGTATCTAGATTGGTTTCAGGAACAATGGGAGTCTTTATTAATCAGCCAATAGGAATTGGAGCTTTAGGATACCAGAGCCCTTTTCAAGCTATTACTGCTTCATATTCTAAACAAACACAACACTCCTCCTCCCCCCTAAGTTCAAACAACAAAGTCCCTTAGGTGCAGGGGCGGTCGCCTGGTCCATTGGGAGTGGCGCGGCAGGGGTGAACCCGATGGAGAACGTCCTCTTAAATCTGGGGACTCCATACGGGCCAGCATGAGCTGTGGCAGCAGACTCAAGGGGGAGCGGTCCCTAAAGTCTGGGAGCTCCGAGAGTTCCGGGGCATGACCCAGCTCCGGCAGGGGGCCTACCTCATTCCGAGCTGGCAGTGGCTTGGCAGACTGTTCCCTTGGGATGTCCCGGGCTGGAGTTGGCGGAGGGCTGCCTTCTGTCAGGTGACTCCCCCGGGCGCCAGGTCTTGCTGTGCCGGGAGATCTCCCAGGCCGGCCTCAGGAACCAGGGTGCATTGCAAATGTTGTCCCGACACAGGAACTGGGGAGCGTGGCAAGCGTTGCTCTGGCTCAGGAACTGGGGAGTGTTGCAACCGATCCTCCGGCGCTGGCCACCGGCGTCTCAGCTGGACCAGATGTCTGCGACGGACCTGCCTTGTGTCATCCCTCACCTCATATGATATAGGGCCCATTGAGCGCACAACGACCGCTGGAACCCAGTGCGGACCTGCCCCATAGTTCTGGGCATACACCGCGTCTCCTGGTGCAAAGGACCGAGTAGACCCTGTGGCGATAGGGTCGCAGTGGATGTCCGGCACCAGGTCGGGGTGAAGGCGGCTCAGGTGGGTGGACAGCTGGCGGCTCATAAGAAGCTCCGCTGGCGACTTCCCAGTGGCGGCGTGTGGCGAGGAGTGCTGCTGCAACAAGAACCCGGTGAGCTTGGCTGGGAAATTCCCGTCACCCATCCTGCGGAGCGAGTCCTTGACTGTTCGCACCATTCGCTAGGCCTGACCATTTGTCTCGAGGTGGAAAGGAGCCGAGGTGATGTGCCGGATACCCCGCTCATCCAGGAAGGTCTGGAACTCTGCAGAGGTGAATTGAGTTCCATTGTTGGACACGAGGAGGTATGGCAGGCCGAAGGTGGCAAAGAGACAGTCTAGGTAGTGGGCAACGACGGCCAATGTCATGGAGGTGACAGGGATGACCTCCAACCACTTGGGATATGCATCCACGATAATCAAGAGTGTCCGGCCCTGGAAGGGCCCAGCAAAGTCCACATGAATGCGGGACGGGCCCCTCCGCTTCTCCCATGGATGAACAGGAACCTCTGGAGCTGCTGGCCTTGAATCCTGCATGGCTGACACGTCCAGACCCACCACTCTGCTGATCCATGCTGGGCCACCAAACATAGCTCCTAGCAATGGCCTTCATCTTAACGATGCCCGGGTGCCCTTCATGCAAGGCGTCAGCACCCGTTGGCGAAGTGGGGGAGGGACAACGACTTTGTTTCCCCACAGCAGGCATTCCTTGTTTACCGACAGCTCAGACGATCTCGACAGGAATGGCTGGAATTTGGCATTGAGTGTCCCCGACGGCCATCCCCTCCACACATGGTTGTAGACTCGGCTGAGCATTTGATCCCGGCCAGTGTGGAACACTACGACGGCAACAGAGAGCGGAGGCTGCGGCAGCTCCTCGATCAGCAAAACTTCCTGGAGTGGGGCCTCGGGTGGTCCTAAAGATGGAAGCGGCAGACGGCTAAGGGCGTCAGCGTGCCAGATGGTCTTGCCAGGCCTGTGGAGGAGGCGGAAGGAGTAGGCGGATAGAAGAACTGCCCAGCGCATCATCCGGGGGGGACAGACTCTGGGGGGTTTGATGGTTGGCCATGAAGATGCCAAGCAGCGGCTTGTGGTCAGTGACAATTTCAAATTCCCGCCCGTAGATGAAATCGTAAAATTTCTTCACTGCAGCTATGATTACTAGTGCCTCTCGATCTATCTGGGCGTAGTTTCTCTCAGCGGGGGATAACGTTCTGTAATACAAAGCAATAGGGGCCTCCCAGCCAGACGGCAACTGGTGACTGAGCACGGCCCTGATCCCATAAGGTGATGCATTACATGCTAGGACGAGGGGCTTCTTCTCATCATAGTGCACGAGGACAGCATCGGAGGCAAGGAGGGCTTTGATGGCTTGGAAGGAGGTGTTTTCCTGGTGACCCCATGCCCATGGAGCTGACTTGTCCAGTAAACGATGGAGTGGTTCTGCAAGAGCTGCTTTGTTGGGCAAGAAGGCATGATAAAATTTCAATAGTCCAAAGAAGGACTGCAGCTCTTTCTTAGACTTCAGAGGGGGCGCGTTGCAGATTGCAGCAACCTTGTCCGGAGCAGGGTGGATGCCATCGGCGTCTAGGCGGTAACCCAGGAATTGAACAGTAGGTATGAAGAACTTGCATTTCTCCTTCTTCAGCCGAAGGCCAACATCCTGTAGCCGACGAAGGACCTCTCGCACCCGAGTAGCCAGTTCAAGATCAGAGGCCCCGGCAATTAAGACATCATCAAAATAGGGTATGACGCCAGGCAGACCCCAAAGAAGGCACTCCATAAATTCTTGAAAAATGCCAGGGGCGACGCTTACCCCAAACTGCAGCCGGTTTACTTTAAAAGCACCTCGGTGCGTCACAATAGTCTGTGCCTCGGCTGTGGCTGCATCTACTGGCAACTGCTGATATGCTTGGGCGAGGTTGATCTTGGCGAACATCCAGCCCCCAGAGACTGAGGCTAGAAGGTCGCTCACCACAGGAACTGGGTATGCATGGGGCTTTAGAGCCCAGTTGATGGTGCACTTATAGTCAGCGCACAAACGGACGAAGCCATCGGGCTTGAGGGGAGTGATGATAGGTATCTCCCACTTGGCATTGGGAACTGGCTTGAGGATCCCTTGGGCCAACAGTTTATCAATCTGCTCATCTATCTTGGGCTTGAAAGCGACGGGGCAGCATCTGGGCTTGAGGCAGATTGGTGGTACAGCAGGATCCAGGTTAAACGACACAGGTGTACCCTTGTAGCAGCCTAGCTCTGTCTTGAAAACCTCCGGAAACTCTGTCTCAAGGCCCATAAAAGGCTGCAGCTCGACTTGGTTCACGCCAACAACGTCTATGCCCAAGGCGGTGAACCAGTCCAGCCCTATCAGGCTTGTGCGGCGATCCTCTACCACGAGCAGGTGCAGACGGCCAGAGAATTTCTTATATTTGACCTGGACTGTGGCGATGCCGATGACTGGAACTTGGTTCCTCTGGAAGTCAAACAGCTGTAGGGTGCATCTCTGAAGGCGGTGAGCAGTGAATTGCGGGTAGCCTTGTTGGAACGTGCTCCAAGAGATGATGGACAATGCTGACCCAGAGTCTACCTCCATCTGGCATGCTCGACCTTCGATGAAGTTGGTGGCTTTGATTTTCGGACACGGATGTAGCCCCTGGTGTATATATAGGCGGTTGGGGTAGTCCTCAGACACACTTGCTTCATTGCTGTACCTTTGTCTTTGCCCGGACGGCCGAGATGACTTGGAATGATACGATTGGCTGGGGGCATTCACAGACCCTTGGGTACGCTGGAACTCATCTGGAGCATCACAACCCTGAGATGAGCGACACACTTTGGCAAGGTGGACCGCTTTCCCACACACGACAGATGGCATCGCGGAACTGACAGTCTCTATGCGCATGCACACCTCTGCAACCGGCACAGCCGTTTTTTCGTGGGCTTTTTTGAGAGCGGCGCAGGCTTTTGCGATGGCAGTGCAGCTTCTGATTGGCCCTTGCATTGAAAACTCCATCATTGGATACATCAGATTGGTCGTCCCAGGCGTCATCGGACTCAGCGGTACTACCCTGGTGTACAGTGTCAGAGTGGCCTGGCGTATGGCTTTGGGGACTCAGTCGCAGTTCACGGAGGGATAGGTTGGCAGCCTCTACTCTCAGGGCCTCTTTGAGGGCCAATTCATATGTGAGAGTCTTTAGTAAGAGCAGGGCTTGCCTGATGCTCTCGTCTCTGAGACTACAGAGTAGCCGATCTAGGAGGACGGACTTCAAATCGGTGAAGTGACAGTCTTGAGCAGCCCGCCTCAGTGCGATGAGGTACTCCGTGACAGACTCGCCCTCCTTCTGGTTCCGCTGATGGAATGCGCATCGGTGTGCAGCAGCCGACATCTTCGGGGTGAAGTAGTCGGTCAGCCGGGCCTTGATGATGCCGAGAGGGGTCTCGAGTAACTTAGAAGGGGCAACTAAATCTCAAGCAATGTCAAATACAGCCTGGCTGCAGGTACTCAGAAAAGTGGCGTGGTAGATATAATCTCTGTCAATACGATTTGCTACAAGGTAGCATTCAAACTGATCACAGTATGAATCCCAGTTCCCAACCTTTGGGTCGAATGGTTCGATATGGCCCTTGGATGCCATGCCCGTAGTGATTTAGCTCTGGGTGCCCTTAGTGATTTCAGCTGGACAGGCAGAGTGATTTCAGCTGTTCAGTTAGGACTGGGATCCCATCCTCGTTGCCAGTTTTAAGTATTGAGCAGGAGGTGATGAATTCAAACACAGGCTTTTATTCAGTGACATTGTTCAGCTCAAAAGACAGCTCTATGAGAGCAGCATTTTCATTTATACTGTTCCACACATAACTTTCAACGATGTAAACTTTCAACGATACAAGCAATACTATTAGACCCAAGCAGGGCTCAGTGATTGGGTATCTAGATTGGCTTCAGGACCAATGGGAGTCTTTATTAATCAGCCAATAGGAATTGGAGCTTTAGGATACCAGAGCCCTTTTCAAGCTATTACTGCTTCATATTCTAAACAAACACAACAGAAATAGAAGATTTTTTTATTTGTTTCCCCCTGTATCTTCCAGATAGTTTAGTAAATAAATCCTAGTTAAGCCCACCTGTATCTTATTTTAGTTGTGCTGTTCTCACAATACATGTGGGTTGTGGTGCTTCCAATAGGGTTGCCAGCTCTAGGCTGGGAAATACCTGGAGATTTTGGGGGTGGGGCCTGGGGAGGACAGGATTTGGGGAGGGGGGGAACCTCAGCAGGATGTAATGCCATAAAGTCCACCTGCCATGTTCTCCAGGGTAACTGATCTTGGTCATCTAGAGATTAACTGTAATAGCCAGAGATCTCCAGGTTTCTACCCTCATTGGGGTGGAACATGGCTGCTCCCTTTTGCAGTTCTCTGCTGGTAGCCTCTGACACAGCTTCCCTCCTCTCACCCTCTCACAAAACACCTGGGTTCCTACTCTCATTACAGATTGGTTCAAATTAAATGGAATGCCATTCTTTGTACAGTAGGGCAGAAATGATATGATCATGGGGTTTTTATTGTTGGTATAACATGTGCAGGCATACTCAAGCCATTCATTTCTAAGTGGCTTTGAGCTGAGCAGTCCCCTGTTTAAATTTCACCCCATCCATGAACTTGCATAGAAAAACTGCTATTATCAACAGCGGCTCCCTGCCCTTCAGCCATCTGTAATAGGAGGTAATGCTGGCCACACAGTGTCCCAGTAAAATTGCTTTGTGCCAAATGATGAGGCACAAAATGGCAGTGTGGTTTTTAGCTGAGGCGAAGAGGAGGGAGAGGGAGGAGAGCGCTGCTTTTAGCCATTTTAATAAATAGAGATAATAACTCAATTTTGTTTTAATATCTCAAACAGAAAGGTCAAGCAAAGCAAATCTGGAAAGTCCAAAGTAACATTATCCCCTAGCAAAAAGCCATTTCCCGATGGTAGGAATGAAGCATTTTAAATAAACACAAAATCAAATTAGTTGGTTTTTAGCCAACATTAAAGGTGATGGCAGGAAGGTGATATTAATATCTGAATTTGTTCAGGCTCCTGAGGCGCTGAATCTAACACTGGCTTAGAGACATGCCAGGTAGGAAAACAATACTCTTCATAAATCTGTTACTGTTCAATAAGGCTCTTACGTCCAACACTTAGGACTGCACTCTTCCTCAGCAAATAGTATATTATTCTGAAAGTTTCCCAGACTCTCTGATTAAGGCAGGATCTTTAGCAAATCACTTGAGAGTGTGTTGAACAGTCTTGCTGGAACTCTCTGTTTTAAGTTGCTTCCTAGTTCAGACACATTTTTAAAATTCATTTATGTGGCAGTTTTAAATGTTTTTGTGAAGGACAGCCTGGAGTGTTGTAAATCATCTCTTTATTAAAAAAATAGCTATGTCCAAGAAACCCTCTTATAGCCAAACACACAATGGCTGAAAAACACTGACAATTATGAGGCCTTTAAATGTACCACAGAAAATAATGGGACAAACCTACACAAAGAGTTGAAACTCACATTGATGTCCTTGTTTTTGTCTTGTGGGGATGCCTTGTTGAAATTCTGTTCATATTCATTGCTAGTGTTGTTACCCTTTGGATTTTCTTTCCCTTCCCACAGTCTTTACAAATTAATTCTCTAACCTGAGGGTTAATGGAACTTGTCTCTATCTTTTTCAGATGATACTACCATGCATACCAGGATATCACCAATGGGAGATCATGCATCCCACAATGTTCCTGATATTTGCAGTGACCATTTCATGTGAACAGGGATGTGGATTTTCCATGCTCATACAGCTTTGGTACTTATGGAAAATCAACACATTGCCCTATTCACATGAAATGGTGACCACACATCACACATAGTGCATGTTTCCATTGGTGGGCTCCATTACAGGGCACACCTGTAACATCTGGCACACATGCATGAAAATGCATGTATATAGCCTGCAATTTCCTAACCTTCAGCTACTGAGATACATTTTGAACTAGCAGTATGACACTATAGGACAGCTATAGTTGTCTCGTATATAGACACATAAAGCTGCCTTATACTGAATCAGACCCTTCATCCATCAAGGTCAGTATTGCCTGCTTAGACTGGCAGCAACTGGCCAGTGTCTCAGGCTGAGATTTGTCACATCACCTCCTACCTGATCCTTTTAGCTGGAGAGGCTGGGGATTTAACCTAGGACCTCCTGCATGCCAAGCAGATGCTCTACACCTGAGCCATGGCACCCCCATAAACTTTAAGATAATTAATAATCTCTCCCTTGCCTTTTAAATCAGTGGCATATAGAAACATAGAACAAGTGGACTAGAGCCTTTGGTACTGTGGAATAGTCAGGTTGAAGACTTGGGGGTGGCAGTCCATGCTAAAGGGAGTAGGGTTTTACGAGCATGTTCCTTTATTCATCTGTGAAATGTTGGAGGCTATGTAGTATAAATGTTAGGAAAAAACTCCCCTTTCCCCTGCTCTGTGGTTCAATATATAGCACACCCCACCCCATTCTTTGCTATATGTAGCTGAATTTCTGATCCCCAACATCGCACCAGGGTCACACATCCCCCCAATGATATACAAAGAAGAAGAAGAGAAGGGATTGGATTTATACCCTGTCCTTCACTACCTAAGGGAGTCTCAGAGCGGCTTACAAACTCCTTTCCCTCCCCCTCCCCTCAACAGACACCCTGTGAGGTAGGTGGGGCTGAGAGAGCTATGGCTTGCCCAAGGTCATCCAGCAGGTGCAAGTGGAGGAGTGGGGAATCTCAAACCCGGTTCTCCCAGATTAGAGTCTGCGCACTTAACCACGACACCAAACTGCCTCTAGATCCCTGTTGTGTCCGCTGATTGCCACCAGGTGCCCATGACAGGCAGTCCGAGCTTGGCTCTGGGGAACAATAGGGGCCAAGGATCCTGAACCTCCAGGTCTACACCAATAGGGACTTTGGCGGGAAATTCAAACCCTCCATTAGGGCTGTAGGTGTGACCCAGGGGGCTGTATATAGTTGGCCACCTCGGCCAGTTTGTGTTGTTGTTGTATACGAACAAACTATGAGCTGATCATCACGCTATTGTCCTGCTTCTCCACGCATCAAACCCAGTACGCAACAATCCCCCACTGTAACGTGTAGTTGGTCTCTTACTATTGTCGATCTCTTGTCTCCTAAATGAGGAGTACTTCGTTTTTCCTTTTGTGCTCTCACATTTATACTGGAAGCGTATCAGGCTTAGCTATTTGGAGTGTTTTAATCAATATCTTTTGTAGCACCTGAGATTGGTTTCTTCTTGTTTATTTTTGTGCATTCCCATTTGGTTCTTCCCGCCCACCCCTTTCCCCCCAGCTCTTAAATTTACCAGAAAATATGCTCACAAAAGCATCACTAACAATCAGACTGAAGAAGTGAGCATGACTCATGGAAGCTCATATAGAAATAAATGTTATTAGTCTTCAAGGTGCCACTGGACTTTTGTATTATTTTGCTACCATAGACTAACATGGCAAGCCCTCTGCAATCACTCTTTACCAACAGCCTCATTGCTCAGCCAGTTCTAGATGCACACTGCAATAGACGTATCAACTCTGCAAGAAACCCATAGAGCCAGAAAGCGTTGTGACAACTCATAGTGGGTGAGTCTAAATTTAAATTATAAGTTTTATGTCACTTCTCTCACTAGCCCGACACTACTGGTGTTTAACAAACAAGTAATGATCCTTAATAAAGTAAAAATAAGTTAAAACATAATATTAGTAAACTAAATTACATTAACTTTTATTATTGGAGAATAATAATGAAAGAAATTTATTTTGTTAATGAAAAAAATCTCAGTATTTTAATAAATATGTAATTTCAGCATGAAAAAGTTAAAGCCAACAATCAAAGTTAATGCACGTGCCACAATTCTACAGCTGTGTTGTGTAAGCATCTAATTTAGAACTGAATGCATAATAGAAGAGAGATTCTTAGCCTTTCTATTTTAAAAAAGCAAATTTCTGAAGACAGGACTGCTTGGGCACAACAGAGTGGGACACAGAGAAGACAGGATGTAGATGCCAAGGGAGCAATAACTTAAAGAAGCAAGGTTTCTTCCCTGTTAGTACTGATTTACTCTCTATTTTGCAAAGGAATGGGCCACAGCGTACTGGCTTTTGAGTGGCTGACATCTTAAAGCATGTAGGAGACACCTGCTTGTAGGCTAAGAGCACACAAATATGTAAAGTGAGTTCACATGCCATGGCTTGGCATTATATGACCCAGCCTTGGGCTAGTGCACTCTCCACCCTCCTCCCTTTGCATGTTCCGATTCAGTCAGTTGCTCTTGCTTAACACAAGCCGTGGTTTGCTGTTGCAGCTGAACTGGAAACTTATGATTTGTCCTTGCTCTCCCAACCAGGACTGCAATCCGTGTTTAAAGATAGTTCTTATTTTAAAGATATACTAGCAAAATATAATGACCTTACAATATCAAGTTGGCTGCGACTTCCTAGCATGTGTTTGCTGCATGTTTAATTAAACAAAAATCTGCTTCGCACTTCACATTGTTTGCCAACCAGGACAGATGCTCTTGCTGTGTAAAATAGCTAACTGGCTCTTAGGCCTGGCACACAATGGGCCATGTAGAATAGATTGCTTGTCTTCTTTACATTTGATGATCGTGCATTTGATAAACTGGTACTTGAGTTGGTCAACTGGCTCCATTGAAACACACTTCTCATTGTAATACTGGATTGGATCCATTCTCCTTGTAATATTGGGTTGGATCCGATGGAAAATTTCTGCTACTGGGACACACACACACACACACACAATTATTGCCAATTTCCTTTTTCTACCACATAAACCCTCCCCCCCCCCCCAATTCACATTTCATGCTGTTCCTTAGGTCTTTCTGACATGTAAGAACAGTTTAGATTGCAGTTAAAAGAACAGGGAGGCAAGAAAGTCCTATTCTGCTCAAAGAAACTTTTCTCACCAATAAAAATTACTCTGAGATTCGTCTATCTGTGATGGCCTATTCACACATATAAATTATCATTTGACTTTGCAGTCAACAGGGAATGTCCATGCACTTAAAACTAGGCCTTGGGAATGAGGATTTCATGGGCAAATACTCCACATATCTGTGCTAACCTCTTTCATATTATATTGCCTGAGTGCATAGATCTTCTTATAAAAAAAGGATAAAAGGAAGAACCAGAGACACTATAATTAACTTAGGTGTATGTGTGTGAATTATGCAACTGGAAGGTTTTGGTTGCACTAGATGTATTCTCAGACCATGACACAGAACAGAATTAATGGCCATGTTTTGGGAAATGGATTTTTAAAGCTGATTAGCTCAGAATCAACAGAAAATAGCACTGTGATGAAAGTATTTCAGGGAAATGGGGGAGGGGGGCCAGATCGCTCTGTGGCTTGCTTTTACTTCACTTCAGTGGAAGATAAGTCAATTTAGATCTAATGAAATAGAATGGCTGAAGGTTAGTGATTAGCAAGTGTGATTATTTGGAACTAAAGATGTGGTTATTAACCAAGTGCTATTTTCTTAGTATTCAAGATGAAAGTGGGATGTACCTGTAATTATTGCTGTCCAACCTGAGGGAATGAGCAGAACAACGCTAGGTCAATTTGACCTACAACAGGAACGTTCTTGCGTACTTTCCAAAGCTCCTCAGCAAGAGATTTTTAATTTTTCCCCCTTGTGAGGATACAAGCACTTAACTAGCCCTCCGACAGCCAGGGTCATGCCCCCTTCCTTCAGTTGCCATGAAAAAGATTTACTCTGTTCTGCTATGCAAGCAACGCAATCCATCTTCTTGCTAATCATTCTCTGCTCGAAACTGTTTGAACTACCAAAAATAGGAAACTTCTATTAGGAGACCAAAAACGCATGGCCGTGGCAAAACATGTTTCTCCTCCACAGGGTGGTGGCGGTGGTGGGAGAGCTGGTGGATTTCTAGTTTATTTACAGTGCCATCCTAAACTGAATTACACCCTTTTAAGTCCACTGGAATCAATGGCCTTAAGTGGATGTGACCCTGTCTAAACTGTACTGCTAATCCTACAGTCTCCTAAAGAATTCCTCCTAAAGAGTTCCAGTAATATGCAATTAAAAATGCATCTCTGCCAAAGGTTCACAGTCCTATCGAGCTGAGTGTAATTTCTGTGGTAGAAAACCATGCATTCCACTTAAGATGTTACTGGCGACAGCATGTGAGAACAACCATGAGATGGCAGCTGTTGTGCCCTTCAGATATTAAGATCATTAGCAAGCTGTGTGCCAAAGCTTGCATTATTGTGCCAGGTGGGTATGGCCAATTTGCTAGAAGGAAGAAATGAATTATGAGATGAAAGACTCTTATGACCCAAAGCTCCTACACACAGCAGAAGCTGCCTGCTGCATCTCTGAATGAGTCATGGGTATCTGGAGAGTATGTGACTCCTGGCTCTTCTGGGCAACAGTGTTACTGCAGCTCTTTAAAGGTGATGCAATGGCACTTATGCACTGTACAAAGAAATTTTCTCTCTCCTGAATCTACCAAAAATCAATTTCTTAGGGTGACCCCAATTTCTAGTATGATAGGAGAGGAAGTAAAATGTATCTGTCCATTTCTTCATATTGACAGTGATTTATAAAATTACGTACAATATGAAGAAATGGACAGATACATGTAGCCTTTCCTTACAGAGAAAATGCTGTGATCTCTCTTGATCATTATGGTTGCCCTTTTCAACATGCTTTTCTGTTTTCCGGTAACTTTTTTGTGATGGCATGGCCAGAGCTCTACACAGTAGTCTAAACAAGTTGGAGTACAGGTTTACATCATAATAGTGATTACCTTGCTGATAATGCCTAATATGAAATTTGCCTTTGGCACCCTGAGCTGACATTTTCATTGAACTATCCACTATGAGCCCCGTTTTTTTTTTCCTGGTGAGTCATTGCCAGTTTAGGCCCCACCATATGGGAAAGTTAGGATCTTTTGCTCAACTGTGCATCATTTTACACTAAACCTGATAATTTTATATTAAGCCTCATTCATCCAGGATGGTAAGATCTCTTTGAGGTCTTTATAGCTTGGGTTTTTACCATCCTGAATAATTTGATGCCATCCACAAACTTGGCCCCCTCACTATTCAACTCTGATTCCAGATCATTTAGCACAAACTTCAAAAGATTTGCTTTAAGTATCTCCCCTAGGGTTACCTGGCCAAACATGGCAACCAGCAGGAGGGGTGGGGCAGCAGCATCCCAAGCATAATGACTTCAGTCTGGAAAACCCTGGAAGCAATGGTGGTAGCTCTAGGAATCACTGGAAACTCTTTGGTTAAATTTACTTTGACTTTATCAAAAAGTCTCTCACTTGCTTTGCTCCTCTCTTAAATCCTTACCTGGCTATATCATTGCTGTTCACTGCTGACTGCTATCTTGCTCTTTCAAATGTGCTTAGGTGGAGGCATATTAATGTCTTATGCTGTGCCTGGCAACCTATATACTAATAATTAAGGATGGGCACAAACTGGGAAAATGCAGTTTGGTTCATCGTTTGCCTGGTTCGTGAACCATGAACTGTCACAAACTTTTAGGGGCCAAACAAACCGGTTTGGTTCATGAGGTTCATGACCTAGTAGAACCTCCCCTCCCAGTATGCTAGAGACCAATCTCACTGGGGATCTATCTTGCCTCCAAGTCTGAGGAGGATTGGATTTATGGGGTCCAAGTTACCCCCCCCCCCAAGAAGGTGCCCCTAGGAAAATACTTTCTGGGGAAATGACTTTCCTGGGGGCACCTTCTTTGAGGGGCTGTAACTCAGACCCTGTAAATCCAATTCTCATCAAACTCATAGGGCAGGTAGAGGAGAGTCAGCCAGAGATCCCCTGCAAATTTGGTGCCTCTAGCTTGCACAGGATCCACTTTATATAGAAGAAGAAGAAGAGATTGGATTTATATCCCGCCCTTCACTCACTTAAGAGTCTCAGAGCGGTTTACAAACTCCTTTCCCCTCCCCTCCCCACAACAGACACCCTGTGAGGTAGGTGGGGCTGAGAGGACTCTTTCCCAAGCTGTCCTTGAGGGAACAGCTGGTACAGAGCTATGGCTTGCCCAAAGTCATCCAGCCAGGTGCAAGTGGAGGAGTGGGGAATCAAACCCGGTTCTCCCAGATTAGAGTCCGCGCACTTAACCACTACACCAGATATATTCCTGAACCTGCACATGTCATTGACAGGCAGTCATGTTGACAGGTGCAGGTTCAGGAGTGTACAGAATGGATCCTGTGCAAGCTAGAGACATCAATATCACAAGGGACCTCCCCCAGATATCCTCTACATGCCCTCCAAGTTCCACCCCCTTTTGCTTTGAAGTTTCATAAACATTTAGATTGAGTGGAGGCAGTCTGTCTGGAAATGTATCCCTTCATGAACTGCCATGAACAGCTGGAAAGTGCATGGAAAGTTTGTGTCAGTTGACCTGCCATAAACTTCTCTTCGCGAACCACAAACTGACCAAAATTCATCACAGACTTTAGTTTGTGAGCTGGTTTGTGCCCATCCCTATTCATAATGTTATTATTCATTTTGTTTTGTTTCTATTACAGGTGTTGCAAACCCCTCTTAAGCTCTCTCCCCCTGTGAACCAAGGTCTCAATCCGAGCTGGTCCCCCATGTGCCTAAGAATTAAGTTTCAAAAATCTTTGGGTACTGCAAACACAAAGCTCCCAGTGTACTATTACAGTTAATCTCCAGACGACGAAAATCAGTTCCCTTGGATAAAATGGCTGCTTTGGAGGATGGACTCCATGGTATTCTAGCCTGCTGAGGTCCCTTCCCTCCCCAAACCAGATGTCCCCAGGCTCCACCTCCCAAACTTTTATGTGTTTCCCAACCCAGAGCTGGCAACTCTACTCTTAAGCAGGGTAACTCCTAGTTAGGCCCTCTGAGAGAACAACACTGTTTCTCTGTGTGCACTGCAGTGTGTGTCACAGTACAGGACACACAATGGGTGTGTGTGTCACTGGTACAGGAAGAGGATATGGAGAGGGGCTGAATCACCCCTTTAGTCTGTAAGTTCCTAGGGGCAAAGATCTGCCTCATTCTTTCTAAATTAAACTCTGTAAAGCACAATATAGAATGCTGATGAAAATAGTAATAACAAGTTAAAGCCTAAGAAGAATTGCTGGGAAATGAGACTGGGAAATTCCTCAAAGTGCAATTGCCTGCTAAGGCTACAGAGTAGCTTTCTGCCCACGAAGCCTTGAGAATCACCAGTATACTGGTTGCAGTGCAATTTCCCTATAGTTCAGCTGGATGAGTAGGAAGAGGCTCATGTAGCCCTGAACCTGTGTGCAAGAGACAGAAGGTATATCTTTACCTCTCCCTTGGATAGTTTTGGGAGGGTGTGTGCATAAAGTACTGGGTTTGGAGACTAGTTGAGTAATCAAAGCTCATAGTTTATTTGAAGGCTGGAACAAGGCTACCATGCCAGACTCGCTAAAATCCCTGTTCTCAACCACACCCATGCACACACCCAACACTCGTGATTTGCTATTTACAGTAACTCTGCATCCTAGTGGTCAGTCTGCGGATGCAGGCTTCCCCATTGGTCCCTACTAGGATCTGCTGGGTCTATTGTCTCTGGAGGTGAAGCTCGACGGCTTTGCCTGGCCACGTGTTTGGCCGACCGCGTGCACGGCTCTTAGGACAGAACATAACAGGGGGAATTGGAGTAAAGGAATACAAACCTATTTTAATCCCCCTCCGCACACACTCTGCAGAACATGTTGAGCTGTTAGGGGCTTTGCCTCCTTTCAAGTTGAAAGGACTCTTGGTGGGCAATTAATTAGGACTGGAAGAAGTGCTTGTGCTCTAACTCTAATTAAGTCCTTCCAGATTCTTTCAGCTTTAACTTGACACAAGACCATAGAATCTCACAGCACCCTGGATTTGGGAAGGGAATTAGAGATGTCTTCTTAGGGGCTCAGTCTGCCCTCTCTGGTTTCCTTTTTTCCCTTAACATCAGCTGCCCTTAATATTCTCTATCTTCTGGAGGGCAATGAGTATGCTTGGTTCTCCTTGGGCAATTTCTGTGAATTATTCCCCCCCTTTTTTCTTTACAAATTTATATAGTTTTAAATTTATATATTTGTACTTTTCTGTGTGTCTGGTGAGTCACACAAGTATGCAGAGTCCCTGGTGGATATTGCTGACAAGTACACAACCATTCAGTTCACTATGAGATGCTGATGATAATAGTAATAAGCTTTGCTTATGTGGAGATGCCACAGGAAGCTCCAGTGATCACTAAACTGAATGGAATATGTGGGTGCTATAAATACTGTAGAGACAGAATACACAAATGACATGGGAGAATACATCTAATGTGTTCCATATGGAATTCATGTGTTAGAATTCTTCTTTGGCCTCAGCAGCTGCTGAATCTCTGACGCTTCACACCTGAAATGCCCTGGGTTACAATACATCTAGCATACCAGAGGAGAATAAAAACTGGTAACCATAGCAACTTGCTATGGAGGTGGCCAAAGATGGGAGATAAATAGTATTCTTCAAAAATAAAGTTTAGGGATTTTTTAAAAACTTTTTTGTCAAAAGAAGAAAAGACTTCTTTATCCCCAAAACAAAACGGTGAAGAATTACTGCGGTGTTCCAGTGCTAGGAGAGTAAATCACTATTTATATAAATAATAGGGAGGATAAAAGGGACAACTATCATTTTAATACTCTAACCACCCATTTCATAATCTCAATAGACTGCATGGTACTGCACTGTGATTGATGTTCCGTTCAGCCGTACTGGCGGCATGAGGAGATTAGATGCATCAGACACCCGTTAATCAGCCATGTTGCTCGATCCAACGCATCTTACTGCTTAATTATTATAAGGCCCACCTGGGGCTTATGCATTCCACGCAGCCATAAATACAACTGCAGCTCAATCTATTCCCTGCACACAGCCATTTTGGACACGATGATAAACAGGAGGGGATAGGAAGCTCACTTTGACTCATGCTCCTCTTCTCCCTACTACACTGTCGCGTCTGAAGGGCAAGTTTCACATGATTCACACATAAAATGCAAAAACTATCCCGGCAAAGAGGTCATTCACATCCACACGGATAGGACTTGTGCTAAATGTATACTGCAAACCTAAACTGTTTTAAACTGACTTAATTGCATCCCTTAGACTAGAATGGGGGTCCCCTGCAGGCTCCTTTGGAATTTTGTTGAAAGAGTGATGAGGACCACCCCAAAATGGCTGCTCCAGGAGGCAGAGCCAAACACAATACCTCCCTCCTTGCTTTGCAAAAGCGTTGCAGGAGGGGAATAAAGAGAAATGAAAGAAAGCCCAAGGAGAAGGTAGGGATGGAGAACTGTTGGCCTGACTGCTCTTTTATTTTTTAATATTTGGGGGAATATTAGCTCTTAACAATATGCAGCCAGCTTTATGGGACCTTGCCTATGTATACAGAGGCGGCGCTAAACCGAGGCTTCTCATAAACTGATACAGACTCAAGTTACAGTATAAAAGATAAATTGTTTACTAAAAATGTAATAAAAGATTTATAGAACAATGTTACAGTTTTACTCTATCATTCACACAGTTGTACAGAACTAGGAAATTAGGTAGAAATACAGAGACGTTTGCATGAGCAGGATATTTGATGGTTTCCATTGAGGGTGATATTTACCTCTATATGAATCAGTGGAATCTGTCTGGAAAACGAAGGGGAGAAGTCTTTGGGAAGAGAACAAAGGATCGTGGTTCTGGACCAGCAGAAAGCCACGTGTCAGACCCCAGTGGTGCACCCAAGGGTCTGTGAGGGAGGGAGGAAGATCAAGCAAGGAAAAGGGGGAAAGCTAGACTAACTTGTGACTCTTGGGGAGCACCTTTTATTGGGAGGTGGTACCTGGGAAGATGGCATGATATGCCATCTCAAGGGAGCCTATAGATAGTCCGTTCTCTATCTCTATCTACTAAGGGGGTGCTATAGGAGTAGCCAATATTCAGATCTACCTGATGGTCAGGACAGGATGCTGAAATCAGCTGCATCTGGCGCCTGTCTTCTGGGTCATAGGAGTGCTGGGCATGGGAACTGATTCTCAGGAAGCACCCTGCTGTCTTCGCACCCAAGTGTGAAGTCCTTTGATGTAGCAAATGGAAATGAAGTCTTGCAGGAGGGGGCATAAGCCTGTGTATGTGCCTGGAGTGTATACTTGCATGGAGTTGCTGATATAAGCCTGTAACCTCATGGCTTTGTGTGTGAGAATGTCTTTGTTCTCTGTGTTAACCTCCTGCCTGGAGGTGGCAACCTCAGAAAATGGTACTCTGACCCTGTAATGTAGGCATCTATTCCCATCTTCCCACTGGTTACCTAGTGTACTTTCATGTCTCACATAACTAGCATCATAGTTCATTCACTGTTCTCATAAATCATCAGAAAAGTCCATAAGAATGTTGTGCAGGCTTACAGAACGGATAATAAAAAGAAATGAAAGAAAGCCTGTGGGAGAAGGGAAAATGAAAAGAAGGTATGGAAAGCCTGGGATGAGGAAAAGAGAAACTGAAGGAGAAATGAAAAGAAGGAAAGCTTGACAGGGAGAATGCAACCACATACTGGTTAAGGAAAACCCCAGTGCTTACCCAGCTGAGGCTACTATTGCAGGCGTGAAAAACCCTTTCATTTGAAATGCCTATGCAGTGGCCTGAAAAGTTATTAGGTTGGCTCATTATTGCAGGTCAGGGTTGCCAGCTCTGGGCTGGGAAATACCTGGAGATTTTGGGAGTGGAGTCTCCAGGTGGGATGGAGCCTGGGGGGGGGGGGGGGGGAAGACTTCAGAGGGGTATAATGCCATACAGTCCATCCTCCAAAGCAGCCATTTTCTACAGGGGAGCTGATCTCTGTCATTAGAGGATTCACTGTAAAAGTGGGAGATCTCCAGTCCTAGATATGGCCATTCTGTTAACATTGCATTGCACAGAGGGAAACTTAATCTGCTCAACACAGACAACAGAGTCTCTAAATTGACTAATGTCTAAATACCAGCAGCTGAATGAGCTACAGCTCTTAGCATACAACACACCCCTTTCCAAAAATTCCCAGAGTTCATGCCTACTGAAGAGGAAGAGAAGTAGATGGCTGAAGAGGAGGCTCTTCCAGAGACAGCTGGAGTTAGGAGAATTCAATGAGGGGTTCAGTTGAATGAAGAGAAAACTGTGTTGTAGTGCAGTGTAGCAGCTATCACGTGAGCTGTGAGTCAAGAAAGTCCCAGTTCGTATCTCACCTCAGCTGTGAACTCCATAGGTGGCTTTAGAAAAGACACTATTTCAGTCTCAATACCCATCTATTGTGTGGGAATGCTGACCTACATGATTTTGGTAACAATTACTTCTACAATGTATGTGAAGTGTTTTGAAAACCCCAAATCATGTATATAAAAGGTAAGTAAAAGTATATACCTTTAATCATAGGCAAGTTATCTGTTCTTATAGCATCTATAATGTATGTGTAACATTATATAAGTGAAAATCAGGTCCTACCCTGCTTCCAAATCTAAATTTAGACATTTACATGAACCTGGGAAACAAGGGTAATTGGGCATGAATATGAGCAAATCCAGTTATAGGTTGATGCATGAGAAGTAATGAGGTGTAGTGTGGTATAGTGGTTAAAATGTCAGCCTAGGATCTGAGACATGCATGTTCAAATCCAGTCTTTGCATGATGCCTCCTGAGTGATCTTTAGCTAGTCATTCTTTGTTTATCCTACCTTACTGGTTGGTTGTGATGATAAAATGGAGGAGGGGAGATGGATATACCGCAGCCTTGAATTATCTGGAAGAAGGATGAGATTAAAATGTACTAAATAAATAAATAAGGCTTTATGTATGGTTGGGACCACATTGGACGGCTTAGAGGCTGGCTGACCTGGATCACCAAAGGTAATGGTCCAGGGATTACGGATGCCACTTTCAAGGTTCTGGCGGCAGCTCTCCTAGAGACACTTCCATCCCCTGCCTTTCCTCAATGGAGCAGGAGAAACATGGTATTGGAGGGAAGTGCTGGGATATAACCATAAAGATCTGGAAATTCCTAGCATCTTGATGTCACTTCCTGTTTCTAAAATTTCAAGTGTCTGTAGTTTTACCATAGAGCATAGAGACCAGAAAATTCCTAGACTGTAATGATGTCATAAGAACATAAAAGATGCCAATGCTGGATCAGGCCAGTGGCCCGTCCAGTCCAACACCCTGTCATACAGTGGCCAAAAATAGCAGGTGCCATCAGGAGGTCCATCAGTGGGGCCAGGACACTAGAAACTCTCCCACTGTTGCCTCCCTCCAAGCACTTCCTATTGGGAGTGACTTCCAACATTCTCCACCCCCAGTTTGTTAACAGAGGCTTGGGAAATTCCTGGATATTTGGGGGCGGAGCCTGGGAATGGAAGAGTTTGGGGAGGGGAGGTACCTCAGCAGTATTGTGATATCATAGAGTCATCTCTGCAAAGGAGCCATTTCCTCTTTGGGGACTGAATTAGCTGAATTACAAGTTATTACAACACATGGAACAAAAACCTCCCCAGGACTCAACAGGAATATTGGTTTCTTGTCTTGTTACATTTGCTAACTCATTCAGTCCTCATATATGTATCATCAACAGAAGGACTATAAATCCTCTGTATTTTATTGTATTTCTTTTTCAGAATAGTATATTAGAATACTCAATGTAATGCAAGGAGTATTGGGATGCTTTGCTGACATGACACCTCAAAAAGTACTGTAAAGTGATCTCCTTGCCTGGGAAGACAGAACGGAGATTCTCAATTTGCTTCCCACAATTAGAAAAGATACCTTTAGACATTTATTTGCTATTTTGATGTATTTATTGCTTTACAACTGTTGACCTTATAACCTTAGCTTGTTATTTAGTTCTGACTTTGGGTACCTTAAATATCATCATGTTACATATTAATTTGCTGTTAAGTCCCTGTCTATAAGTTTGAACCTCACCTACCATTCCAATGTGTCTTCCACATGAAAGCTCATACCTTGAATAAACCTTTGTTGGTCTTAAAGGTGCCACTGGACTCTAAATTTGTTCTCTTAGGGGACTGATCTTTGTAATATGAAGCTCAGTTGTAATTCTGGGAAAACTCTAGCCCCCACCTGGGGTTGGCAACCCTACTTGGCCCCAGTGGTCTCAGGGATTGGCAACTAAGGGCTCACAACCCAAGCAGCAATATAGTAGGAGAAGAAGTACTTTTCACGTATACCATAACTAATTTATGGAATTCACTGCCACAAGATTTAGTAATGATCACTATCTTATATGGCTTTAAAAGTGGGTTAGTTAGATGCATTCATGGAGATCCATTGATGACTCATAGCTCTGATGGCTAAGTGGAGCCTTTGTGTTCCCAGTTGCTGCGAGGCAGCAGCAGGGGAGGACTGAGAGATACCAGGTCTCTCACAATGGCAGGATACCTCCCACTGGCAACCCTGAATTCCTACCAGCACTTCTTTGGGCAGTGGGAGAAAAAAACCCCTATCACTATGCGCAATGTGACATCGCTTCCAGATAAAATCTGGAAATAATGTCACGTTGCCCTCGGAATTGCTATGAATTCCTAGATCAGTGAGATGTCACTTCGATGCTCCCCCTAAGCTGTGGAGTCTTGTGAGCAAAAATTCTACTTCCCAGAAGCTTCTGTTGTGAACAGGATGCTGTGCTAGTGGGACCATTGGGCTGATCCAGCAAGGCTCTTATTTCATGCTCTTACATAATTATGTGTTTGTGTATGCTGTAGGAGACAAGGTCATGAAGAACTTTTTAAAGGTAAATATACAGAAGCAGGTAGGTAACTAGTAGAGGGATCTGAATAGGGGAGTATATGTAAATGAAAACTGATTATCTTTTTTTTAAAAAGATAATTATTTGAGCTAGTACCTGCTTAGGCCTCCAAGAGAGTTTTGTTTTTCAATAACAAATCTTGCCTAAATGAAGGCATTGACATTATGTCTCTGCAAGGGCAATTTACTCCCCACAGTAATTTTGACTTCATTTGTTTTACATGGAGTGATATTTTAATCATCCTTTCAGTGCTTATTGATGAGGGCTTCTCCGCAATATGATGAGGAGATTAGTTTAAAATTATCCCCAGTGAATTTAAAACAATAACAGGGAAATGAGCAGACACTAAAACAAATCAAGAAATGTATTAGATTTAATAAAAGGCCATCTAATAATTTCTTGAATTTAGAAAATGATTGCGTTATTAACTACGGCAGGAAAGAACACACACAAAACACCCAGCCACTTATCAGGAATTAAATAGAGACTGATTCCCCCTCCCCCCCCCCCAACACTTGTAATATAAAAGAAATGCATCAAGACTGGGAAAATGAGCATTCAAAAAAATGCTATGAGTTGCACATGGATTTATGTTTAATATCAGTTCGTTATAGTATAATACAAAGTTGCCTTTAGCAAACATGACCTTAATTTGACATTAGTTGCAGCTGATTTCAGATCCAGGATAAGAATCCAGGAAACTTGAATTTAGGACTCAGTCAGTCTGCACGAACTATTGAAAGGTTGCCCCCGGTGAATAGGCCTTGTCATGGATCCAAAGACACATGTTTAACGACCCATGAAGCAAATCACTGTGTAACTTGAAAAATGGACTTGTCTGATCCTCTCCTATTAATGGTCTTCTGGGAAAATGCCAAACGTGTTTCATTTATAACATCTGTCTTAATGCCAGTGTGCATGTTTATCTTCCATCAGATCTAGTTGTTTTCCCAGGCTGATGCCTGTCTGGCATCCATCTTGGCCCAAGCCGTGCCTTGCACTAAGATATTGGGTTGATGTATGGAGAGGTGTTTCTGCCTCTATAAGCTATAAATGTCCCCTCTGTGAGAGGAGGGGTCTGACAGCTAACACAAGGAGACATGTACTCTGAGGATCTGTGCATTTCAGGGGTTTCACGCATGCCTTTTAATTGGACCCTACACCTCCAAACCCAATCTTGCCTAGAAAGACTAAAGATGACACTTAGAAAAGCCCTGAATTTCCTCTTCCCCTCAGAGCGGGTTCCCCTTCTCCCTTTTCATCAGAAGATTTTATGCCCCCCTTTCCCTGATGAAAATGGCTCCAAGGGTTTTTGGTCTGGAGTTCGAATGAAATAGAGGGCAATGACTGGCTGCTGGTGTCAGCCCTCCTAACAGGAGTGACTGCTTGTTTCAACACAGGTTCCTTCCAGTGCTGAAATGTTTCACTGCTGGCATGCAAATTAAGAAACACAGCCATCCTCAAGGTAGGAGAAAATGTTCAGATTCCCCAGAAGAGGCTTTCTTGTAAATTCATTTCACAAAGAAAATTAAAAGTATGGGAGAAGCCAGTTTTAAAAGGAAGGGGGGGGGAATGGAGAAGAACTGGGACAGCATTGGGATGTTTACAAAGTTGTATGGACACAAGAAAATACCCTGGTAACATTGAGGAATGAAAATGAAACTTTAAGGCAGTCTGGCGAATGCCTATTTGTGTATATGTGGAGTGGCCAAAGGAATCTTTTTGTGAGGTGGCTCTTGGTAGCTGTGCACCAGTGAAATGCCCATTGTTATGCCCATCTTTCCAGATCAGATATGCACACAGGTCACATCTACTTGCCAGAATGGTTATGTGGCCCTTCTGTTGCCTAAAAATCACGGAGAACAACATGATTTCGTAAGGGGAAGTAAACCTCGATTTTTGTTTGCAGCTAACAGCAAAAGCAGATTTGAAGTTAATTTGTGTGTGTGTAGGTGAATTGCTGCCTTCCTGTTCTACTTGTGGGATTTCCAGTAAAGTTACCCACCTCCAGATGGGGCCTGGAGGTCTCCCAGAATTACAACTGATTTCCAGATAACAGAGATCATTTCCCCTAGAGGAAGTGACATCTTTGGAGGGTGGACACCATGGCTTCATCCTGGCTGGGTTCCCTCCCTTCCCCAAACACTCTCCTTAAACTTCCAAAATTTCCAAAGCTGAAGTTGGCAAATCTGCTTTCCCGAGATGGTTATTAACAATGGAATTACTAGATTAGATGGATCTTCAGTGTGGATGTTGGATCAGGCCAGTGGCCCATCCAGTCCAACTCTCTATCACACAGTGGCCAAAAACACCAGGTGCCATCAGGAGGTCTACCAGTGGGGCCAGGACACTAGAAGCCCTCCCACTGTTGCCCCCCCCCCAGCACCAAGAATACAGAGCATCACTTGCCCCAGACTAAGAGTTCCTAATTATACTTTGTGGCTAAAAGCCACTGATGGACCTCTGCTCCATATGTTTATCTAATTCCCTCTTGAAGCCATCCATGTTTGTAGCTGCCACCACTCCTGTGGCAGTGAATTCCACGTGTTAATCACTCTTTGGGTGAAGAAGTACTTTCTTTTATCTGTTTTAACTTGACTGCTCAGCAATTTCATGGAGTGCCCATGAGTTGTTTTGTGAGAAAGGGAGAAAAGTACTTCTTTCTCTACCTGCTCTATCCCATGCATAATTTTATAAACCTCGATGGTGTCACCCCTCAGCTGTTGTTTCTCCAAGCTAAAGAGCCCCAAGTGCTTCAACCTTTCTTATAGGGAATGTGTTTCAACCCTTTTATCATTCTAGTTGCACTTTTCTGTGCTTTTTCCAATGCTATAATATCTTTTTCGAGGTGTGGTGACCAGAACTGTAGACAGTGCTCCAAATGAGGTCGCATACAGGGGCATTATGATATTGGCTGATTTGTTTTCAGTTCCCTTCCTAATAAACCCCAGCATAGCACTGGCCTTATTCATTGCACTCACACACTGTCTCGATCATTTTCACTGAGTTATTTACTACGACTCCAAGATCTCTCTCTTGGTCAGTTTCTGCCAGTTTGGACCCCATCAATGTGTATTCATAGTTAGGATTTTTGGCTGCAATGTGCATCACTTTGCACTTGGCCACACTGAACCCCACTTGCTACATTGATGCCCACTCGCCCATCCTTGACAGATCCCTCTGGAGTTCCTCACAATCCTCCTTGGTTCTCACCCCCCTGAACAACTTTGTGTCATCTGCAAATTTATCCACTTCACTGCTTACTCCTAACTCCAAATCATTAATAAACAAGTTAAAAGCATCAGATTCAGTACTGATCCCTGCGATACCCCACTGCTTACCTCCCTCCACTGAGAAAATTGCCCATTTATACTCACTCTCTGTTTCCTTTTAATTAGCCAGTTTTTGATCCACAAAAGGACTTGTCCCATGACTATTGAGCTTATTTAGGAGCCTTTGATGAGGAACTTTATCAAAAGCTTTCTGGAAGTCAAGGTAAACAATATCTATTGGATCCCTTTGTTGACATGTTTGTTTACTCCCTCAAAGAACACTAACAGGTTAATGAGACAAGATCTTCCCTTACAGAACCCATGCTGAGTCTTCCTCAATAGATTTTGTTCATCAGTGTGCCTACTAATTTTTTCCTTAATAACAGTTTCCACCAACTTACCCAGTATCGATGTCAAACTGACTGTCCTGTAATTTCCCGGATCTCTTCTGCAACCCTTTTTAAAGATGGGAGTCACATTCACTACCTTCCAGTCCTCAGAAATGGAGACAGATTTTAAGGAAAGATTACATATTTTTGTCAGGAGATCTACAAGTTTCAAAGCAGTTGGAATTACATCCTGCCACAGAGAGGCATTTATTACTTCCTGGACCCCATCAACCAACCCAGCCCAGCCTGATACTATTAGCCATGAGGAACAAAGGACAAGACTGCATGTGGTTGGTCACATACTTTGAAGCACATCGTTGACTTCATCTGGCTTCGTCAACTGAAAATCATCCACTGGCATCCAGTGTTCCCTCTAAGCTGAGTTAGTGTGAGCTAACTCATAGTTTTTTAGCCTCCGTCTCACACATTTTTGTCTTAGCTCAGGAAGGACGTCTCCAGAGCAAACTAATTTGTGCAGTGGCCAAATTGCTTGCTTACGACTTTAATGCCTGTAGTTCACAAAGTAGAATCTTTTGCTCACAAGACTCCACAGCTTAGAGGGAGCATTGTTAAGACCCATTGGAATAAACACAGCTGCACATGATCATGCAGGCAGTCTTGTGTATGTTCATTCATGCAAATCTCTCATTCATCTTGCACATATTCCACTTTAACAGAGTTTATGCAGAAGATTTTCCTAAAGGACTGGGATCAGAATGTGTTGTTTGCATTTTCTTTTTTTCTTGGTTTTCTGAAAACAGAAATGGCAAAGCTTAATTGCATGGAAGTTTTTGGTATAAACCATCATGCTTCTTTATTTTCAGAGCCTGCTGGAATTGGCCTAAGTGTATACATGTAGCTTGCAATAAGATTATGCATTTCTTAGATAAATGAATGTACAGGTGGATGAGGCACATCTAAAATTGCCGTAATGTCAGGAACGCCCCAGGGTTTAATTTTGCTGCTTTCGTTTCCTCTGTCTACATTTAGCCACTATTAAGTTTAAAACTAGGTTTGTTTCCTCTTTCCCCTGCTCTCTTATTTCATGCAAGAGAGATTATACATGGCACTGACACCTTATTACTCGGTCCGGTTCACTGCTTGGATTAAATTTGCAGTTTTTACTAGTTGGGTTACAGCATTAAAAATGTCTTATGATAAATGAGATGAAAGGGAAATCAAGCAGATGGGGTGTTTAGGCCACTTGGATTCCAAAGCATTGCACAGGAATAACAATTTCAGGAATAGATTAGAAAATTCTACTTATTCTACATATCCACATATGCACACCAGTAAAAGTAAGTTCACCCAAATCAGTTCCTGAAAATACTTGTAGCCATGGGGGTGGAGAGGTACTCTGAGAGGTACCTTTGGTCTTCTCTGCCAGGAACATACAGAAGAAGAGGAGGAGGAGGAGATTGGATTTATACCCCACCCCTCAGTACCTGAAGAAGTTTCACAGCAGTTTACAATCTCCTTCCCCTCCCCCTCCCCACAACAGACACCCTGTGAGGTAGATGGGGCTGAGAGAGCTCTCTGAAGAACTGCCCTTGAGAGAACAGCTCTGAAAGAATTTGTAATTGACCCAAGGTCACACCAGCAGCTGTGTGTGGAGGAATGGGGAATCAAACCCAGTTCTCCCAGATTACAGTCTGCACTCCTAACCACTACGCCAAACTAGCTCTCGAGGGACTGAGGATTAGGGCAATGGATTCCAGTTCCTTGCTGGAAGGCTAAGAGTCAGGCATCACATTTTCCCATGGGTGGTTTTTTGTTTGGATTGGTAGGGCTGGATTGGGTCTTGCAAAAATCCTTGAGGCACACTCCTGCCAAAAATATCAGCTAAAATGGTAAAAAGTCTACTGGATACAATGCCCCCAGTGATTGCATTTTAATAAAAACTGGATTGAGTATGGATTGGTAAACCACGTCTCTTTTTGCTCCCATAACATAAATACCTGCACAAAAATAATATACTTGCCAGATGTTTACAACCTGCCCATTTCTATCAATGGCATCAAAAGCCAAATGCAAGAAGTGGGGTCATGGGAACTGCACATAGATCTTTTAAATTGTACCAACCTGTAATTTCCCCTCTTGGATACAGCATGATGAGTGGGACTGAGTGTGTTAGTGAAGCTGAGAGCAATACCTTAAGGAGTTAAGACTCCATCAAAAGGCTAAACCCCTAGCAGAGTCAAAGAATCATAGAGTTGGAAGGGACCTCCAGGGTCATTTAGTCCAACCCCCTGCACAATGCAGGAAATTCACAAATACCTTTCCCCTACACCCCCAGTGACTGCTGGTCCATGACCAGAAGATGACAAAAAACCCTCCAGGATCTCCATCCAAACCGGCCTGGAGAAAAATTGCTTCCTGACCCCAAAGTGGTGATCAGCATTTCCCTGGGCATGTAAGAAAGGGCCACAAGAATTAAGCACTGATGCAACCCTTCCTGCCTTCCCTCTCATGATCTGTCTAAGTTCACAGAATCAGCATTGCTGTCAGATGGCCATCTAGCCTCTGTTTGAAAACTTCCAAAGAAGGAGAGCCCACCACCTCCCGAGGAAGCCTGTTCCACTGAGGAACTGCTCTGTCAGGAAGTTCTTCCTAATGTTTAGCTGAAAACTCTTCTGACTTAATTTCAACCCAGTACTCTTCATATCACCTCTTAGTTGTTTCCTCTCCAGGCTAAACATACCCAGCTCCTTCAACCTTTCCTCATAGGACTTGGTCTCCAGACCGCTCACAATCTTCATTCCCTCCTCTGGACATGTTCCAGCTTGTCTATATCCTTCTTAAATTGTGGTGTCCAAAACTGAACAAAATACCCTAGGTGAGGTCTAACCAGAGCAGAGTAAAGCGATACCATCACTTCATGTGATCTGGACACTCATTGTGGAATGGTCACAGCCAGGGGTCCTTTCATTAAAAAAGAGGTGCAGGAGCTCATTAGCACAACTTATTTGCATATGCCACACCCCCTGACATCACCGGAGGTGTCAGAAGGCCACACCCCCTGACTTCACCGGAGGTGTCAGAAGGCCACACACCCCTGATGTCACTGGAAGTGTGTCAGAAGAAAGAAAGAAAGGAAGGAAGGAAGGAAGGGAGGGGGGAAGGGGGGAAGGGGGGAAGGAAGGAAAGGAACAGGAAGGAAGGAAGGAAGGAACAGGAAGGAAGGAACAGGAAGGAAGGAAAGAACAGGAAGGTAGGTAGGTAGGTGGGGGAGAGAGAGAGAAGGAAAGAAAGAAAGAAAGATAGAAAGAAAGAAAGAAAGAAAAGGAGGGAGGGAGGGGGGAAGGAAGGAAAGGAACAGGAAGGAAGGAAGGTAGGTAGGTGGGGGGGAGAGAGAGACGAAAGAAAGAAAGAAAGAAACAGACAGACAGTCAGACAGACAAGGCGCTTCTCTTTCCCCCCCTCGGGCCGAGTGGCTGTCAGCCACTTGGCCCAGTATTTCCCTCCCTTCCCCCCCTCTTGCTTGGGCACTGGGGCCCAGCTTTTCCCTCCCTCCCCCCTCCTGCCCGGGAATGGTGAGCAGGGAGGGATGGGGGCTTCTCCCCGGCCCAGCGGCCTGCCGTGGCCTGGGAAGAGCAAGAGGGGGGAGGGATGGGGGCTTCTCCCTGGGCCGGCACCCTGCCGTGGTCCGGGAAGGGTGAGCGGGGGGGGGAGAGGGCTTTCCTCCAGCTCCGCGCTGAAGCCCGGGCCGGGGAAAACGAGCTGGGGGCGGGGCTTGGTTATGTGCCCGCCCCCCGGCCTCCTCTTTCCTGGAGCGGTGCCCCAGCATGCCCCGGCCCCAACGGAGCTCTGGTCACAGCTGAGACACCAGACTAAGATGCATCCACCCCCTTCAGGGATCAGTGGTCACATCAGCAGAAGAGAATGGACAGTTCCAATGGTGATGGAGGCTGAGGAATCCTTGAAGAATTGCTACAGGGCAGCAGCAGTAGTGGCAAATGACGCTGGTGGAGGATCTATCATAGACAACAACCATGACACTTCAGCTAACTCTGGTTAGTACTACACAGAAGAATACAGTGTTAAGCCACTTTTGATAACCTCCTCCCTTGAAAACCCTATGATGAGACAGTCCAAAATGAAAAAAGGTATATTACTGGAAGACAGGACTGCAAGATTTGACAGCTCTCAGTCGGCTACTGGGGCAGAGCAGAGGACAACTAGCACTATTTTTAATGATGCAGCTGGATTAAAGAAGAAAAGACATTCGGCTGTTGATGTGAATGGATTCAAATGGAATGTCCAGAGCTGTTTGACACATAATAGGAACATGGAATGTAAGAAGTATTAATCAAGGTAAGCTTGAAATTGTAAAGCAGAAGGTTCCAAAGCAGATTACATGTGAACATCAAGAAGACATAAGTAATGACTACTGGGGAATTACACAACTTTAAGGTCAACAATGAAGAAACTGAAATTGTCAAAGATTTTCTATTCCTTGGCTCCATCATCAACCAACAGGGAGACTACACAACCAAAAAATCAGAAGGAGACTGAGAGTAGGAAGGGCAGTTATGAAGGAGCTAGGGAAGATCCTAAAGGGTAAGGATGTGTTGCTGGCAACTAAGATCAAGATATTTCATACTATAGTATTCCCCATTATTATCTACAGGTGTGAAAGTTGGACACTAAAGAAAATGGACAGGAGGAAATATGATTCATTTGAAACATGGCATTGGTGGAAAGTTTTATGGATACGATGGACTGCCAAAAAGACAAATATGTATGTTCTAGGTCAAATCAAGCCTGAACACTCCCTGGAAGCTAAAATGACCAAACTGAGGCTATCGTACTTTGGTCACATTATGAGGAGACAAAACTCACTGGAAAAGGCAATGATGCTAGGAAAAGTTGAAGGCAGCAAGAAAAACAGAAGATCCAATATGAGATGGATTGTTTCAATCAAGAAAGCCACGGTCCTAACTTTGGAAGACCTGAGAATGGTTGAAAATGATAGGAGGTTCTGGAGGTCATTCATTCATAGTGTCACGATAAGTTGGAAATGACTTGATGGCACTTAACACACACATACATACACTGTCATTGTTAAAGGTGTTCCTTCCTATTCTTGGGCAAGTAGAGTTTATGCTTTGCTGATTCAGAGATTAAGATGCTGAGCTGCAGACCAGAAGGTTGGTAGCTCGGCAGTTTGAGACCTGAGTGCTGCGTGATGGAGTGAGCTCCTGTCTCTGGCCTCAGCTTCTGCCAACCTAGCAGTTCGAGAGCAAGACACTGCAAGAAGACAAATAGATACCGCTTCAGTGGGAAGGTAACAGCATTCCGTGCGCCTCGGCATTTAGTCATGCCGGCCATATGATCATGGAAATGTCTTCGGCCAACACTGGCTCTTTGGCTTGGAAATGGAGATGAGTACCGCCCCCTAGAGTTGGATTCAACTGGCTTTCGAGCAAGGGAAACCTTTACTTTTAACAAATAGTAATGCTGTATCTATTAGACATTTAGAATTTCAGAGATAAAATATTATTGAATATACCTGTTTTGTAAAAAATGTGCATTCTAATTTGTTTGAGCACTTTGTACAATTCCTGATTAGGATTTATTTTTGCGTAATTTGTTTTGGTGTATGTTAGAGAATCCTACTGATCCACATTGGAAGAGGTTTCCTCTGTTTGCTTAATTTGCAACATTTATGCAAAATTGCAGAATTTGGATAATGTAGGCTTGGATTTTTGTTTTTTTTTCAAAACCCAGTGTGAAGTACTGAGTCAAGAGATGTGCTTCAGTGAAATCAGCTCATAAGTTTATCTAGAGCAGTGTTTTTCAACCACTGTGCCGCGGCACACTGGTGTGCCGCGAGATATTGTCAGGTGTGCCGCGGGATTTTTTCAATGAAAGAAATGTGCCTTCCGGGCTGACCTTCCGGGACGCGTTTGCGCATGAGAGAAAGAACAGTGGCGCGCTTTCGCTGATTCCGCTCGCACGCTCTGTGGCCAGCCTGAGGTAGGAGGGAGCCGCTGTTGAGGCTCACTTTGGATCTGTAACTTACGATTTCAAGTTGAGTGGCTATTACGTGTATTTGTAATACTGTCATAGTTAATACTTGAGCTGAGGCAACTAATGACCCATTTATCTTGTATTTCAGTGTTTTTCAACCACTGTGCCGTGAGATATTGTCAGGTGTGCCGTAGGATTTTTTCAATGAAAGGAATGTGCCTTAGCTCGAAAAAGGTTGAAAAACACTGATCTAGAGGTTGGAACAAGACTAGTGAGCTGGACTTGCAGGTCCACTTATATTCCCGTTCTCGCCCGCACCCGTGCACACACCCAACACCCGTGATTGGTTATTTACAATGCTTCTGCCACCTATAGGTCTACCTATGGATGTGGGCTTCCCCATTTGTCCCCAACTAGGATCCTCTGGGTCTATTGTCCTGGGAGTGAAGCTTGATGGCTTCGCCTGGCCACGTGTATGGCCAACAGCATGTGCAGCTTAACAGTCGGGACATAACATCCAGGTTAAACACAAGCTTGCCTATAAGCATTTTGGGCCCTACTGTAGCTGCAGAGGATGGCATAACCCCCTATAAAGCCAGTCCTAAGCAGAGTTACTTCATTCTAAAGTCAGTGGCTTAGAAGGATGTAACTCTGTTTACGATTGTGCTGTATAATACTTACAAAGGCACAAGCTATTGCTTGAGATGCTATAGCCAGGGCCAACCTGTCCATTAGGTACAGCAGGCACAGTGCCTAGGTCCCACAATACTTTTAGGAGCCCATGAAAGTATTTTAATTTCTTTTAAAATCAGGAGAGAAAAAATGACATTTTAGGGGCCATGAAAATTTGTTATATTTTGCCTAAAACAGAAAAAAAAAAGTTGACGTATTTAAAGTTATATCAAAAGTAATTTCTAATGTTGATATTATTGTGGTGGAAGGGGCCTATGAAGGGGAAAGTGCCCAGGGCCCATGAAAGTCATAATGTGATGTCCTGGCTGTAGCTACTGCAGCTTCACACTGTTCAGCTGCAAATTGGTTGTATACTATAAATACCTTGGTTTCTTTTCTTCCCCCAAAGCAATTCAGCTTTTGTATATTTTCCAAATGCCCATATAATACCAGTATTTTCATGTCATGAGCTTTCCCCCGCTTCTGCTTCTTGCCTTGTTATTGTCCTCTCTTTTTTAATGTTCTGTTTCATCTCCAAAGAATGAGAAACATGATACACCATCTTGCTGCTAAAGGGTGGGATTTTTAATTAACTACCTGAGAAAAAACTATCCAACAAGCCAGGCGAGGAAGCAAATCTTTTAATGGACAGCTTGAGGAGAAGCATGCAAGCTTTGCAAGACACAGAATAATAATAATAGAATGTTAATGGCAGGTATTTCCTAAGGACTTGAGGGAGACAAATATTCAAGGTTTGTTGCTAGCATTCTTTTGGCCTTCTTTAGCTTTGTATAATGCTCCCCTCCTTTCCTTCATTACTCTTCAGTCCTCTTGCTAACTGATCCTCCACTGCTGAAAACCGTTCACCTCTCCTGTGGGTCAGCCACAGGATGCTCTGAGGCTGGGGTAGCTATCTTAGGGCCAAACCAGATGTGACCACCACCATTCTGAGGAACTGAAAAATGCTGTGGTGTGGTGGGCTGAGGTGCCCTCATTCCCTTTTCAAGCGCTGGGGGAGGGGTGACAAGAGTGCCTCAGCCCACCATCAGAATCAGGCCTTTTGAGCATTTTTAAATCCCTTTAAAATGGCGGCAGTGTCCATAGGTCAGCCCTGTGAATGCCATCATGTCTAGTTTGGCCCTCAGGAGGATACAGAGGCCTTGAACTACCTCTTGCGTCCTGGAATTCTAACCCACTAACTACTTCTCCCCAGTTTAATAATGTGCCCAAATGACTCTTGTGTGTGTGTGTGTGAGGGGGGCAGAACCCCTGAACACTTGAAATGCTGAAGATGAGTGTCAGGGGACCCTTGTGGACAAGATAACAAGCAGCATGGTGAGCTGCTGTAAGGAGAAGGAACTGGGCAAAGTCCTTTAGGGTAAGCAGAGAAGTTTCTTAATCAGTAGAACATGATGGATGTGATTCCACCTCATTCCCCTTTCTTACTGTGGTTCCCTGTGTAACTTACCATGTTGTCCTGGAGGGTCCCTCCAAACCTGAGCATTGGCTTTTAAGGAATCATTGAGCTTTTAGGGGAAAGGGATGGAGAAAAAGAGCCAAGAGCCACCTCCTTGAATGTATTCCCTACAGAGAGGAGAAAGTAAGCTTCTTCCTTATTACTTATTAACTGCAGAGAGCACAAAGTAAGGTTGCCAGTCTCCAGGTAGGGCCTGGATATGTCTCAGAATTACAACTGAGCCCTGGACTGTAGAGATCAGTCTCCCTGGAGAAAATGGCTGCTGCAGGAGGGGGGGGGAGGTGGACTCCACAGCATCATACCCTACTGAGGTGTTTCCCCTCTCAAACCCTGCTCTCTCCAGGCTCCACCCCCAACCTGAAGTAGGGAACCCTAGGAGAAAGGCATCGTGAACAGGCAATCTCAAAAGAAAATAAAAGCTAAGTATATTTTCTCTCTAATCTATTCTAATCTGCGATGGGTAGTCTTGTATGATTGGATCCAACACTGGCTGCTATGTCAACAGTCCAAAATTGTCACTGCTTGGGTGGAGAAAACTGAGATGCATTCACAGATTATTGGACACTGGACAAAAGTATGAATTTGGACCTTTTCCCTATAATAGAGCATTTCTTCTCAAAATGCAATGTTTATGGGTGATTCTTCCCCCATGAACTCTTGACCCATCTGGTAATGAAAATTGCCCAGGCTGTCACTTGAAGATTCTGATCAGTCTATAGGGAAAAAAAACCCTTTCGAATCCAGTCCTCCTAACAGGTGTTAATGGCTGAATACGAATGAGCACTGAAAAATGAACTGACATCTGATTAGGTGTAATGAAGTGTATTTAGCACCAGTTTCTATCACTGGGGAAGAGAGAGGAGGGTTCTAGGAAAAAGTAGTGATGTAAAACTCCTGTGCTGTGTCCTGGAAGTTATTAGGTTGTGGGGGTTATTAGGTTAGAGGGATTTGCATATGGCCATTGTATCAACCTTGCATCCAACAGCCACTTTTGCATTACTGCCTTCTTTGCCAGAGAAGCAAAAAATTAGATTCTCTCCTTTTGGGGGAAAAAATTAATTAATCAGATTCCTGTATTCTAGAGATGAGCTGTAATTCCAGGAAATCTCCAGGTACCACCTGGAGGTTGGCAACCCTAAAATTACCAGATCCTTCTCCCCCCCCCCCCCCCCCCGGCAATCCTCTTCAAAGGTAAGTGGATATGATTTGCTCATCCATTCTTTGAAATCTGTTTTGCACCCAGCACCATCTGGTTTAACTAGGTCTGTATCACTTCCTGGTCTCTATTTTAAGAAAACTATAAACTGCAATTTTGAACGGTGACATCATAGCCTGAACCCCCCCCCCCCTCCACCTTTTCATACAGAAAATCAGACCAGACCTTAAAGTGTTCTAGGGAATTTGAAAGCTTGCATTTAGTAGTATGTGATATTTTGTTTAGTCTAAAGTTTGATTTTTCATTTCTGAATTATGGTTTATGTACAGTTTTTTATTTATTGCATGGAGTTCCTGGCATGTTGATGAGACCTTCATTAAAGGGTTATCCAGGCACCATTTCTGATGCATGAAATCTTTTGGGATGTTTCTCCCAGAGACAGGATTAAGAAGAGTGCTTGAAGCACAAGAAAACCATTTGGTGGTGCTATCGTTACAAAATAAGAAGCTCTGTCTGCCTTTGCTTACTGACCGTGGTCAGACAAGAGGTGACAACGAGAAGTATAAATTATAGCAGTGGCCAACTGGTAAACAAGAAAATTGGAGTAAATCAGTCATTTCAAATCTTTCTGCAAAAATTCCATGTATCCTTTGCAAAGTGTCTGCTCTCTCTGTAGGAAACGATTCCATCCAATCTCAAAGGGAGTTCTTGCTGGTCGGAGTTAAAGTTCAAAAGCTTTGATGAGCAGCTTTCTGGTACGCTCAACGGCTGATCAGCTGGCCTAAGGAAAAGGAACAGGACTGGAATCTGCTGCTTTATATGTAGTGATGTCCTGAAATGACCATGAAATGACACGCCATACCATTTTTAAAAAGATGCATTTCAAACTAACTTGTGGCTTTTACTTGCTTCCATATGGTATGGTGTGTAATCTCAGATTCTGACACTCAGCAAGTGTAGACATTGCTCCTGGGTGCAGAATTTGGCAACCTGACAATTGCAAATTTCATTTTAAAAAACAGTTTTCTAGCCCTTATGCTTGCCAGTGTAATATTGAAAATGGGAGGGATGCAACGCCTGGTGAAAGATGAGTTGTGGAACTGGGCAAGATTTTCAGTGATTGAGAACAGGGTGGGATACCTGATATAGTACTTTGCTCCTCTTCCTGACTGGCACAAGCAGTAAAGCAAACAAGCAATTACATGCAAATTTGATAATGTAGCACAGTAAATCTAGGTTATAGATTTTCAGGTTCTTGATGCAGAATTTTCATTACCTTGGCAGATCTTCCAGGCCAGACAAAACAAGCTACTTCACATTGCAAAACTGACTTATGGGATTTGGTGCCACCTGATATCGTGATGGCAATTAGCTAAGATCTTTTTTTAAAAAAAAAGAGGTGCCAGAACTTTCAAGAGGGAAATGAAGTTTTCAGCCTGTATGCTGAAAACTCATGAACTTTTAAATGTTTTTTTTAAAGAATTTTGTCAAAGAGGTTCTGGAACCCTGTTCCAGTACATTCCCCCAGAACCCCCCTGCCCCCCAACTAAGATGGTTTTAAAAGGGGATTGGACACATTTGTGGAACAGGAGAGGCTCGTCAGTGGCTACTGGCTATGATAACTAATTGGGACCTCCAGGTTTAAGGGCAGCAAGCCTCTGAATACCAGGTGCCAGGGTAGGGTTGCCAGTTTCCCACTGAGGGCAAGGAATCTCTCTCTCTCTCTCTCCCCTCCCCCCCAGCTCCTGTTGCCTGCCATCACTTGGGTGGTGGGAGGAAATGCCTGCCTGGGTGAAATGATGGGGTGTGACATCATCATGCTGGTTGATGCTTCAGTATTCATCTAAAACTCTATGGTTAAACCATGGGTGAATATTAGAGTGTGACCTCCCCCCCCCCCCCAACACCATGACAGCACTTCCAGGTCATGCTGGAAATGCAGGAAAAGGGGAAAACTAAGATTCCCATTAGGTTGTGTAAGAATGTGAATGCATGAAATAATGGCCAGTTGCATTATATTGTGCTGTGCTGTTTGAATATGTGAAAAATAAGCCAATTAATAGTCTTGAGTGGTTGTGAACAGTCTAACTGCTTGACAAAAAATTGACGTTAATGACCACTGGACAGAAATAAGCAGAACTAATGGGTGTTCAAGCATCGCTAGCTGAGACACTGCAGTTCAAGTCTTAGCTGAATAGTTGACTTAGCATGAAGCCTTGGCAAGAATAGCAATAATGCGTAGCATTTACATACAACTTTCAATGTTCGAAGTGCTTCAAACATATTTGTTGTTGTCTTTACAGCATTCCTGTAAGTTAGATCTATACTATTATGCCCCATATTGAAGACAGAAAAAGTTGAGGGAGTGTTTACAAAGTTGTAATTTTATTGGTGCAATTACTTTTAAGGGCATTTTTGGTGTGTGAGTGATTTAAATTAATTATATCTCCCTTCTGGATTCTGTTTGCGGTGCTTCATTTTGCCCAAGGGTCTCAGCACACTTACCCCATTTGCTCCAGATGACAACAAGTTTATTGTGAACCCAGATGATGCATGACCATGTGGTTTGTGTGTGTGTGTGTGTATCTATATATATAAATTGGTGCAGCATAATTTACTTCTAGGCCCCAAGCTACTTCATGGCCTCTCTAAGCTACACTGATGGTGGTCTTGCAAAGCTTTCATTCATTTTACTGACAAAAGACAGTCCCAGGGATTTTGCCTATTGAATGGACACTCATAAATGCAGTGAAGGAATGCTTTTATTCAAGATATCAATAAATTTGTCCATTAATAAACAACACCTATCTTAATCATTTTCTTTTAACATTCTTTTTTTGCTCTGAATCAGGTTTCAGGGTTATCTTAGCAGGTGCCTTTGCCATCAGTCCTGTGTTTAACAGTACACCCCTCTCTCCCATTGTCCTTCAACTGGGAAAGAAGCTTTATAAGTGCCTTGCAGTCAAACCTTCCCACCTTTGAGACACAAGCATTAAGAACAGCATTGTCACTGCGATGAACAATCCACTAAGGACAGAAGTGTTCGTTAACACCAACGGAAACTGAACAGCACTGTTTTTAATTGGAATGGGACGAGTTGGTGATCTCATATCCAATTGACAATGGATGTTCCAAAAAGTGGGTAAAAAGGCATCTTAAGGAGGATGAGCAGCATGTGTGAGGCTTATCAAAAGTGACTTAAAGTTGCTAACATGTGTGAGGCTTATCAAAAGTGACTTAAAGTTGCCTGGGAAATTCCTGGAGATTTGGGGGTGGTGCCTGTGAAGGGGGAAGTGGGGTAGGGATTTCATCTAGAATCTATGGAGTTTTCAGTTGAAAGCTGCCATTTCCTCCAGGGGAACTGATCTCTGTAGCCTGGAGATGAGAAATCATTCCAGGAGAACTCCAGGCCTCATCTGGAGGTTGGTAGCCCTAAGTGGCATACATTATCTGAGGAATCAAACTATAAAATTCTTCTCCTGGTCCCTGATCAAAGAGGATATATACTGAAGATAAATTGGGACTCATTGTTCACCCTCCATAAATTGCCTTTGAGCCTATTAATTGACTGTTCTGTTCTGTTTCATTTTATTACAATCCTTTGGGCTGCCAGTGAAACAGTTGGGTGAAACAAGACTTTCTCTGCAGCTTAAAACTGCAACAACACTATTCCATCATTGGAGATTTATGATAGTTAGAATTACCTTAGTATACTTAAAAACATAATTCAGGGGGATCAGATTGTTTTTCCAAAACCAGTTGAAAGTTTGGTGTGGGGCAACACAACTGAATTCTGAGTTGGGTCCAGAGCAGATCAGGCATGTAGGTCCTGGAGCACAGTAATTACTTCTTCAATGCACAGCATGGCCTGCACTGCAGGCCCCACTGAATGGTTCCAAGTAGGTCTCTCTATCTTTGCTCAACTTTCCCAAACTTATTGAGAGAGTGGTGGAGGCCTCTGGGAGCCTTCAGGCACCCTTGGGCAACCTCACCCAGAGCTATCTGCTTGTGCAGCACATTGCAGCTGGCCTCTGGGACATTCTGGTCATTCTTAGGTCCAATCTGCATTGGTCTTTCCCACAGTTGTGCCAACGATTTCACAATATCTCACAAATTTCTGTCCACATTTCATGCCACATCCACTTTCCTATTGTTTCATCTCAGCATCGGCTGACTGCATCATTTTATTGCCATTTAGTGGTGACTTTGAAGTCACTATGACATCTTGCCGCCTTATCTGGATTGGGTTTTAAGGTGGTACAATTTCTCCTCCCAACCCTCGAGTCGCTGTGAGCAAAAAGCAGACAACTGGAGCTGAATTCTCCCCCCCCCCCATCTTTTCTAAGAAGATACGCAAATCGTCACAAAGGAAACAAATTAGCTGAAAATCCAGTCATCTACGTTTAATAGCAGCCAGGGAACATTTTTCTGCAATCATTTTTTTTTGGGGGGGGGGGGGGTTGGAAGCACACCCACCCTTGAACCATTTGTTATTTCCTGGGGCAGTCCCCAGCACGCCCTGCCTGGCAATCGCCAGGTGTTTCATGTTTTTTACCCAGCTCGTTCCATCTTTCCTGCCTCCCTCTGCCTTCCCCTCCACCAGGTCACCCCCTTTACTTTCTGCTGGGGGGGGTGTTCATGGGTGACGTTCCCTCCCTGCAGCACAGCACCATGCAGTACCCTGCTGGAGCCCCTGGGTGGCCACTCCTCCCCCCTGTCTCGTGTACTCTCACTATACAACTTGTGTCCTGATGCAGACAGAGGAGGGCCTTATTCTGAGCCAAATGGAAAGTCTGAGCCAAATGGAAAGCAGCACGGAACAGCTTTACATAGCAAATGCAGATTGGGCCTTAGACTAGTTTGTCTCAGCAAAGGCCTTTTTAAAAAAGTTTTCAGGCAGTCACTCTATTTCATAGAAATGCACTAGTGGTAGTAAAATTTACAACCCCCCCCTTTCACCATTTAAAGCCTTTGCTTCTCTCTTCCATCATTAGAGTAATTGGCCCTTTAATTAGTTGTTTACTGATCTCATTTCCTCTTTGCAATCCTACCATTTGCTTTTTATTTTCAAAAAATTGAGCTGCCCCTTGTGCTGTCACACTTGAACAAAACTGAAAGTAGTCATCAAATTTTCATATCTGCAAACAAAACACAAAAACAATTACGAGCTCATGCGTTGCTATCCTCCACCATTAGAAAAACAAAGCAGCCCTTTAATTAACAATTCTTGATCCTGTTTCCTCTTTGTAATCTCAGGCTGTTTAAAATTAGTCCAGGAAGGGACTGCACTGCTAGATGTTTTGAAGTGGCAACACAAACAGGAAATGGTAGGACAATACCAACCCCACATCACAGGTATGATCTCTCTTCCTTCCAGGTGTGTAGCACTTTACCACTCTGGACAGTGTAGCTGTGTAATCAAGCTAGAACTATTGCCATGCAAACCAGGTCTGATAAATCTGGGGAGGGTAGAATAGAAAATAATGGATCAGGAAAATTGGCAGTTACATCATCATCAGGATTCTCTTTAATAGCCACGAGAACAAACTATGGCGATTTCATGCAAAATGGCTGGCAGGGCAGCAGCTTTTGGAGTCTGTTTCCCTGAGTTCAAAGAAGTGCCACTGATGGCTTAGGGAGCAAGCCTTAGCTGGTCTACTCAGAAGTGAGCCCTATTTTATTCAATGGGGCTTACTCCCAGGTAAATTTTCTTAGGATTGCAGTCTCAACAGTAGATTTGAGTCCAGTAGCACCTTAGAGATCATCAAGATTTTCAGGGTACGAGCTCTCTCAAGTCAGATATGGCATGTGCATGTGTGACAAGGGGAGCTTTGACTCTCGAATGCTTGCACCTTGGAACTTTTGCTGGTCTCTAAGGTGCTACTGGAGTTGAATCTAGCTGTTCTACTGCAGACCAAGATGGCTACCCTCAGCAGTCTCAGCACTGCCAATTAAAGATAGAACTAGGTGTTATGAAACATGCAGATCTTCTGTTGAACGTGACAGACCTGTGTCAAGTCCCCCCTCCCCCTCCATGACCTTTAGACCAACTTACCACTTGTTCATTTGTCACTGATCTGTGTGCTTCCTTGCTACTGATCCACATCATTGGCTGCCAGTGGTGGGGTGTGTGGAGAACTCAAAATAGGGCAGCCATTTTCAGCAGCTGCCCTGAGTCGTTCATACTTTCTAGTTCTGTCCTGAAGGAACACCCACAGAGCAGTGTCATCTTAAAAGCTGGGTTATGGTGATTTAGCCTGTTATAAATGAAGTCAAAATTTGAGCCTTTCATATTCTCTTCTCTTGACCTCATTTCTTTGGATTTTGGGTTTCCTTTGATTAAAAATACTTTAAACTCAAGCTTAATTAGAGCATGTCTGCTGGAAAACAAAGTTTGTGATGCTCCTCCCAGCCTATTAATTCTCTAGAAAATTTAATTAGGTGGGTGAAATTTCTTCATTAAGACTACTTCTAAATTTAAAAGTTTGTGGGAGAAAGCAAGGGTTTTTTTTGGTTGGAAAAGTTTTCTGGTGTACAAAGAAGAAGAAAAGAAGACCCTGCAGGGGGCAGCAAGAAGACAATTAGATAGGATTGTGAGGTTAGCACCTTCTCTTTTGTTAAGCGTCATTCCTTGTCAATATCCAGATTGCTACTCTCAGGGCAATTTCCCCTTTCTTTTTGAAAGTGCAACACTCAGTCTTACCATCTCTCTCAGCTAGAGATGTAGTTAGGAAACTATCTCTGTCTCTCCTCTTTCCTATCAAGTATGTTAATTCCTAAATAAACCTTTATCTACTTTTTAATCAGGTTGCACCATTGCTGTGTTAATTACTCTGCTAACAGGGGTTATGGGCCCAGATTAAGCACATCTCTGATTAAAGGTAGAAAGATCACTGGAGGCTCTTGGCATAAGCAGGAAAGAACAAAAGAATAAAGATGGTGACGTCCTGTGGTGCACACCATGGTCACTTGATAGGCTCACAGAGAACAATAATCTAATTTGGAGAGAATGAATGAAGAGTCACCTTCTTGAAACAGGATTATGGGGCATTATCCAGGATGCCCGACCTGGAGATGATGACCCGGTAGAGTAGAGAGCCTGGGACTCCAACAATGAAAAGGTGAGATGGGCCATAATCAAGGGTTTAACTGACAGAAAAGAGTAATACAGATGCTAATAGCCAAAGCTGTGTGGTGTGAGCTGGAAAGACTGCAAGTAAATGTATTTATCTACAAAATAAACTTTTCAGTACTAAGATGAAAGAGGAGGGTAATTTACATCATCATCAGGGCAAGATGCTTGGATTGGCTGAGCAGTTGAGGAGTTCAGAAAAGGAAACTGTTGATCAAGATCTTATGGTGTTACTTATTAATAAGCCTGCCAGAGTCATATGAAAATATAGTGTCTCAGATTGACTGTAAGAGTAATATGTCCCTCAAAGAAGTTATAAATCAGCTGGAGAAAATATACAGACAGAGACAATTTGAAAAGTCTGACAAAGAATTTAAGCCAAATGCTGATCAGATGGCTTTGAATGCAAATGACAAAGGTGGGATCATTTGTCACCTCTGTGGGAAGCCAGACCAAATTAAGGGGAACTGCAGTACCTTTAAACAAAGAGATGTCTTTCCTAGAGAAAGAAAAGGGAAAAACTCCAAACAGCTGCCATTAAATAAATGTTTTCTATTAACAGAAGGAGACACAAAAAGTCATATTTGATATCTGGACAGTGCCTGCAAAACCTACATGTGTGCTCATAAAGATAACTTTGAAACATTAGATGAGGAAAAGAAAGAGACCTTAAATGTTGCAGATGGATGGTTTATAATGGCAGAAGGTATTGGCTTAGGAACCGAAAAATGCAAACTCCCTAGCGGACAGAGCCAAGACATCCTTGTTAAAGACTGCCTTTATGTCCCAGAACTGGCAAATAATCTTATTTCTGGGAGACTACTCGCAAAGAAAGGCATGATTATGCTGCACAAACCTGTGTCCCATAGGTCCCTGGGACCAGATAGAGGACACACAGGTGGAGTCCAATGAGTTGGATAACTAACTGTTTACTGCAATGAAACAGGAGATACAGAACTAGATGCTGGAGCACCCAGCATTTCCAAGCTAATCTCTGCCCTGGACAGGAAGGGCCGCTGATCTTATACCCAAAATGACATCAGAATAGTTTAAAATCATAAGAGCATTATTGGTTCCAAACAGGTAGCTGGCATCTCTCCATTGGTGTACCCGAATTCCGGTTAAGGATACAACCATTTGCATTTGTTTATCTGACCTAGAGACATTAAGGCACATTGAAGTCTTCTTCTGGAATTCTTCAAGGCCCTTTGTATCTGTATAGAATCTGTATAGAATCTGTATAGAATTCCCAGATAAGGTGCAATTTCTGACACAATCCTTGGTTCTTATCAGGCATCCTGGTGCCTGGCACTACAAAGTAGGATGTTGTCTGGGAACATACAGAGCCATTGCAATAGTTTTCTAATGCAGAGCAATGGGCCATAACTTGTCCTTCAGAGCAATTCAATTAACAAAGGAGATCACAATTGACCAAATGGTTTTGGTTTTAGGCACATTCCTGTCTTCCAGGTTCCTGAATTACCTCAAGGTTTTTTGACACAAACAGATGCACTTTTAAAATCCAGCTTCATTTTCTACTATATGTTGTTGTTCAGTCGCACCGCGGAGTCCGGCTCTTCACAACCCCATGGACCACATCATGCCAGGCCCTCCTGTCCTCCATCGTCCTCTGGAGTTTGCTCAACTTTATGTTCGTTGCATCGATAACATTGTCTAACCATCTCATCCTTTGTTGTCCCCTTCTTTTACCTTCAATCTTTCCCAGCATCAGGGTCTTCACCAGTGAGTGCTCCCTTGTCATTTGGTGGGCAAAGTATTTGAGCTTCAGCTTCAGTATCTGTCCTTCCAGGGAACAGTTAGGGTTGATTTCTTTTATGATTGACTGATTTGATCTCCTTGCAGTACTGTATAACATGCAGCTCAGCTATATTTTTCTATCTTATTGGGTTAACTTAATCAATACACTACATGGATACAGGTATTCATGCATATCAGAAGTAAACAATAATCATATCCATTGATCCCTTGTCCTAAAATTACATATTTTGGTGAAAAATGCTATATCAGACAGAGGGGACAGTTGATTGCAACTGGCAAAGTGCATCAGGATTTATATACTCTTGGAACTTTCTTGCAGAAAGCAAATGTTACCAAACATTGTGATCACAAGAATTGTTCTTGGCTATGGCACAGATGGTTGAGACACAGAGATAATTATGCAGTTAGCCATCTTGAAAGCCAGAATTTAACTAAAGGCATACAGATGAACAATGTGCTGTTGAAGGAAAATGTATGCATTGCATTCAAATGAAGGGGGTGAGACCTAGCTTTAACCAAAGGCAAGAGACAAGCCAGATGCAGTGACCCCTAGAACTGATACACTGTGATGTTTGTGGACCAATGAAAACTCAAACCCCTAGTGGGAATAAATATGTGCAGACTTTTATTGATGATTTTTCAAGATACACTGTGACCTACCTAACTAAAGAGAAAAGTCAAGTGGTAGAAAAATTTAAAACATATGTGGCAGTGGTCAGTAAGAGATTTCAAAGAAGAGAAGAAGAAGAGATTGGATTTATACCCTGCCCTTCACTACCCAAAGGAGTCTCAGAGCAGTTTACAATCTCATTTCCCTTCCCCTCCCCACAACAGACAGCCTGTGAGGTAGGTGGGGCTGAGAGAGCTCTCTCAAGAACTGCCCTTGAGAGAACAGATCTGAAAGAACTTATGACTGACCCAAGGTCACTCCAGTAGCAGCATGTGGAGAAGTGGGGAATCAAACTCTAACCAATACACCAAACAAGCCGCTAGCAATCTGCACTGATAATGGAGAATATATGGGACATGAAAGGAAGAATTGCTCTCTCACTGAAATGTGCAGAGGTATGCTCTTTGAGGCAGAGCTACCTGATGAGTATTGGGGAGAAGCAATCAATACTGCTACCTACCTGTATGACACTGAACATCTGAGACTAAAGTTACCAACAAGTGACAATCCCAGAGTAGTGGAATATGTGGATGCAGAAGATACTACAGACAGAAAGTCAACCAGTGGACATTTATTCTTCTATGGCAGTGAAGCAATCAGCTGGAGCAGCAGGAAGCAAGAAACTGTAGCTGTGTCCTCAACTGAAGCTGAGTATGAAATGGATACTACAAATAATGCAAGACTTTGGGACAGAGGAATCTAAGCCAGTACAACTCTTTGAAGACAACCAAGGGTACATAAAACTTGCATAGATGGAGAAAATCAACTCAAGAACTAAACACATGGATGTGAAACATCACCTGGTAAGAAACATACAAGAAGAAGGGCTTGTTGAGTTGGAATACTGTCCTAACAATGAAATGATTTTCAGATGTACTCACCAAGCCAATTTCTTGGTGAGAGCTAACATGGTGTTGTAATTAAGAGTGGTGGACTCTAATCCGGAGAACTGGGTTTGATTCCCCACTCCTCCACATGAAGCCTGCTGTGTGACCTTGGGTCAGTCAGAGTTCTTTCAGAACTTTCTCAGCCCCACCTACCTCACAAGGTGCCTGTTGTGAGAAGAAGGGAAGGTGATTATAAGCCACTTTGAGACTCCTTAGCATAGAGAAAAGTGGGGTATAAAACAAACTTCTTCTGGTCCAGATCACACAAAGTGATGGTACTGCTTTCCTCTGCTCTGTTTAGGCCTCACCTAGAGTACTGTGTTCAGTTTTGGGCACCACAATTTAAGAAGGATATAGACAAGCTGGAACGAGTCCTGAGGAGGGCAATGAAGATGGTGAGGGGTCTGGAGACCAAGTCCTATGAGGAAAGGTTGAAGGAGCTGGGTATGTTTAGCCTGGAGAGGAGACGACTGAGAGGTGATATGACAACCATCTTCAAGTACTTGAAGGGCTGTCATATAGAGGATGGTACAGAGTTGTTTTCTGTTGCCCCAGAAGGTCAGACCAGAACCAATGGGTTGAAATTAAATCAGAAGCGTTTTCGGCTAAACATTAGAGCAGTTCCTCAGTGGAACAGGCTTCCTCAGGAGGTGGTGGGCTCTCCTTCTTTGGAGGTTTTCAGACAGAGGCTAGATGGCCATCTGACAGCAATGCTGATTCTGTGAACTTAGGCAGATCATGAGAAGGAGGGCAGGAAGGGTTGCTTCAGTGCTTAGTTCTTGTGGCCCTTTCTTACATGCCCAGGAAAATGCTGATTGCCACTTTGGAGTCAGGAAGCAATTTTTCTCCAGGCCGGTTTGGCCAGGGATCCTTGAGGTTTTTTGTCATCTTCTGGGCATGGAACTGTGGTCACTGGGGGTGTGGGAGGGAGGTATTTGTGAATTTCCTGCATTGGGCAAGGGCTGGACTAGATGACCCTGGAGATCCTTTTCAACTCTTATGATTCTGTGATTTTATAATCCCTTTATGGATAACTAAAATCAGCCCAAACACCATGCACTTCCATTCCAGTCTAGAGCCCTATATATAATGCTGCATGCATGCATAGGATGCTCAAGCAAATCTGTACTTTGTTTCAACTGAGGAGGCTGCTTTCAGCCCCTTGGGTCCACGCAGAGTTGCCCCCTCTAGTGTAATGAATGGGGAAACCCTTGCAAGGGGCAGGTGTTTGTGCATGACTCAGAGTCCCTCTCCCCACTATGGCACCTAAAGATCTTTTTGTAAGGGACTTACTTGGACTTATTCTTTTTTTTGTACAATAAATTTTTATTAAATTTCACATAATACATAAACAGTGGATGAATTATACAAACAACCCATGTGTAACAATGCATACTGGTTAAGTTCCTGTAACAATTCCATATAACAATTTAATGAAGAATAGTGCCTAAGTATAAAGAAAAATCGTGTAAATTAAGTGAAAACTGCCAAGATGAGGTTATATCCTTAACAAATTATATAAATCTAATGAACAGTAAGTAGTTTACCATAACCATAGATCATTCATTACAGAAGGAATGTCTTATGTTGGGGCAAGGTATTGTAAGGTAGGAAACCAAGTAGAGGTAAAGTTAGAGGTGCTAGGACAGGAGTCAATATGCGTAAGATTATCCGAGAGTTTTGCCATAATGTATAAATCCCACAGCTTTTTATGCCATTCAGAAAGAGTGGGTGTCATTGTCATTTTCCAGCTTTTGGCAATGACCGTTTTAGCCGCGAAAAGCATAATTGCGACTTGTTCTGTAATGGAGATACTATCACAATCCATAGTCCAACTGTTCAAAAATAAGTGCTCTGGTGTTAAATTGATATCAAAGGTTGTGAACGTTGCAGTGTGGTTCAGTACACCTTTCCAAAATGGTAAGATCTTGGGACAGAAAACCCAGCAATAAATATAATCACCTATGTTTCTGCATTGTCTTCAACAGTGGGGACTGGCAGATTTAGTTATACGTGCTAATTTTAATGGAGTTAAATACCAATATGACAAAATCTTAAAGGCTTGGAGTTTCATAGAAGTAATTTTGGAGCAAAATGGGGGTGTGGACCAAGTAAGATCCCAGGCTGAGTCAGTAAGAGGTGCATTACATGTTTTGTGCCACATATACTGGTAAGATAAAAGTTCATGATTACGTAGAGAAGCAATTACCTTATGTACTTTAGATCTTAGACCTTTTTGTGAGATACTGGCTATAGCAATGATTTCCTCAAATGAGGTGAGAGGTTTTTTCATTATAGATTCAAGTTGAATATGTGAGCCCATATGAGCAATTTTTAGATACTGCATCCATAGAATTACCTTTTGTATTTTATTTTCTAAATCTGCTTTAGATAGGAGCAATGTCTTAGCTGTCAGATCCTTTAAAGATGATAGTTTAGCAATCTTCCAACTCTTATAGAGTGGATTTTTGTAACCTGGGGGAAACCAGTCTTGATCAATGAATGATTGAAAACGTGAGATTGGAGGTAGCAAGTGTGGTTTCATATGGTCCCAAGTATGCAGCATTGCTGACAGAAGAGGATTAGTTTGTATAGCTTTAGGTCTTTTGGAAGGCGTTTGTCAAATGCAGTCCTGGATCTCAAATGGGGATGTATAAACTGCAAATTTTGAGGAGAGGTCTGAATCAGAATATATCAGTTGACTCACTTGTGAAAGATGTATAGCCTTGTAATAATATGACAAATTTGGAAAATTGATGCCCCCTTTGTCTGTACTACGATATAAAGTCTTAGAACTAATTCTATGGGTTTTATTTGACCAAAAGAAATTTAGCAGCATTTTTTGCCATTTGTTTAGTTGAGTTACTGTGAGTCTAATTGGGACGGTACAAAATAAAAAGATTAATTTAGGACGTATAAATGATTTAACTATGTGTAGCCTATCGAACCAGGATATTTTGAGGTTGTTCCATCTATTAATTTCCTGTTGAAGTTCCTTTTCTGTTTGTGTATAGTTAAATTTGTAAACATCATTAAAGTTTTTAGGAAGTTTGATCCCTAAGCAAGAAACATAATCTGACACCCAGGAGTATTCATGGGCAGTTTTAATCATATATGATGTTGTTTTGTCTAGATGTATTGGCAAGAGGCATGATTTGGTCATATTGACCTTGAGTCCAGAAATAGAACTGAAATTATCTAAATGTTTTTGTATATGTTCCAAGGAGGATAGAGGCTGAGACACAAAAAGCATAATGTCATCTGCAAATAAAGCAGTTTTGAATTCTTTTTTATCTAAAGCAATTCCCTTAATTTTTGGGTCTTCCCTAATTAAGTTGGCAAGTGGTTCGATACACAGAGCAAAAAAGAGTGGGGATAATGGGCATCCCTGGCGGGTGCCACGTTCCAATATAAAGGAATCTGTTGTGAGGTGATTAACTTTGATGTGTGCTGAGGGAGTGGCATATATAGCATTTATGGCTGACATAAATTTATTCCCGAAGCCCATTTTTTGTAACACTGTTTTTAAGTATGGAATTTCTACCGAATCAAAAGCTTTTTCCAAATCAAGCGAAAGAAAGCATGCTGGGACATTGTGAGCAGAGCAGTAGTGTAGAATGGTAAGAGCTTTGTGTATGTTTTCTGTAATGTCACATTTGGGCATAAAGCCCACTTGGTCTTGTTCAATATAATTTGTGACAAAAGAGTTTAGGCGATTGGCCAAGATTGAAGTAAAAATTTGAAAGTCTGTGTTTAGAAGCGATATAGGCCTATAAGAGGCAGGGGATGCGGGATCTTTTCCCTGTTTTGGTAATACAATTATCATAGCACTGTTCCAGGATGGAGGAAGGTGCCCAATTTCTAGAATGTGATTGCAAGTGTCAGATAAGGGTTGAGCTAAAAGTGTAACAAAATATTTATAAAATTCTGTGGTGAACCCATCCAGTCCAGGAGCCTTAGAGATTTTTAACCTTTTGATACTTGGACTTACTCTTGAAAATAGATTGACTACTGTTTTTTTGGGGGGTTATCTTTTTGTATTTTTCATATGTGCATATGTGTGCGTGTGTGCACCTGGAAGTTATGGTGACCTCTGGTGACTGACCCCTACTGGGGGCCTGAAGGATATTCAGAGAGGTGGCTGAATAAAGCCTGCCTCTGCCCTCCCGACTTAGTATTCCAAGAAAGTCTCCCATCCAAGTACTTGCCAGGGTTGACCCTACTTAGCTTCTGAGATCTGATGAGATTGGGCTTGCCTGGGCTATCCAGGTCAGGGCTAAATTTACTGTACTCTTTTGAAGCAGCTCCCAGCCAAATTTACCAGCAACTACCAACTAAATTTCTACTGTATTATGAAAGTACTTACAGAAGTATAGATCACAACACTTCTATCTAAAACACATATAAATTGTATATTAAAATACACATTGCATGTGTATGTTTATGGACCTTTCCCCACCTACTGCTTTCCCTGTACAATCCCTTCTCCAGCTTGTTCCCTCCCACCAGTTTCTGATCTTGGAGTCCATCTTGTGGGAGAAGGTTGTGGGGAGGGAGGGAGCGGCAGGCACAGAAAGGGCCTGGCACCATTTCTACTTCAGTGTTTTGTTTTGTTGCTTTCCCTGTACTGTGCTGAAGACATGGGTCTGCTGCCTCCGCTGCTATAGGTAGTTCTGCCTTGAGGGATGTCTAAATTTACTCCTTGAACTGGCAGCTGCAGATTTTGTCTGCAGTTTTTTTTAAAAAAAGGATCACAGCAACATTGGCAAGTCTGCCCACCGCGAGGTCACACATCATCCCTGAATTCTATAGAACAGCCAGTTCATGCATCTTGGGCTGTGGTGTTATTGGCGTTAATGGGAGCTGAAACTGTGCATCCAGAGGCAGTAAAATACACTCAAAGTCTCTGCTCATTTAACTCAGGATGACATTGCCTTTGAGCATCCTGTATTGTTTTATTAATGGCTGTTCCTTTCCATCAGGGAGGGGCAAGCCTCATTTGGAATGTAATATATTTAATTGCAACGATCAAAACAATAAGAATCTATCTACCATCGTTTGTATCTCTAATGTTCCATCAGTCATATCCGGATTCTCCCTCTCCTCTTCTTTCTCCCACCAACTGCCCTGCTCTGCCGCCACAGGAAGAAAATGTATATAAATATGTAAGAAGCGATTTAATTACTGAAAGTGCATGAAAAGCACTGGGTACTTTGGTGATTGAAGTCCCCCCTGGGGACATGATGAGTATCTGACAGAAAAATAGGGCACTAATTAGTAAAGAAGTTGAATTATACTTATGCATGACATTATCCACCTTTAACACAGTCAGGAAAAGTATTGTTCACTCAGGGAAAGTTATGCTAAGGGCTTAATGCTGACGCTCAGCTGAGTCCTGGTGGCTGGTTTGCAGTGATTCCATGGCAAGGGAACCCAGCAGTTCTCTCTCTCTGGCTACCCTACCTCACAATGTTGTTGTTGTGAGGATAAAATGGAGGAAGGAAAAATGACAGGGTAAAAATATCTAAATAAATGTTTCAGATAGTTGGAAGTGGCTTGGGAGGTCTCATCTGCTTACATTTTTACCGAACTAATTATTCAAAACAATACAAAGCCTCACAACGCGTGTTTGACCAGAAATGAAATTGGGATGAATATTTAGCAATCTCCCTTTCAGATGACCATCAAACTGCTTGAACGTAAAGTTGTTACTCGTGATGCACTCTCCAGTTCCCAGAGTCATGGGGAATTCTAGGGGCAGCCCTGCAGGGTTTGGTTTCCTTTCATCGTGAGAACAGTGGAGACTCTGTGATATCTTTGTAAAGTCTGTTTTATTGTTAGACATTACAACAGAACATACACGGAGGCAAACAGGCCCTCCTGCGAGGCTGCAGCTGCACTCTGAATGAGATTCCGGGGTTTTATGAAGCTAGGGATTTCAGTGGAACAGATTTTGGGATTCAGTGTAGCCATACTACCCAATGGCCCCTTGTCTTTTCCAGAGTGCTCTTGGAAAGGGGCATTTTGCAATGCCTAAGTGGCTGGGGAGTGCTTATGTCCTGTACTCTGCAGGCAGGGCCAGTCAGGTCTCCTTGAGTGGCTCCAGACCCTTACCCCGGGGCTAGCCAGGCTTGGGGCACTGGAGTTGGAAACACTAAGGTCAAATCTACATCTGACTTTCCCGCTGGAATCATTCTAGTTTCAAAAAAACCCGTCTATACCTGTTTCTAATTTCAAACTATACTTGTTCTAGTTTAAAAATTACTGTTTATGTACAGTACTGTTTATGTACGTTAATTGCCCTCCTGTGGTCAAGCTAGCATTATACTGCTTTAAACAAATCCTGTTGCTTAGTACTCTTCAGAGCCAGGGACTGGAATTTGAAACCAATGTGAAATGAGCATAGGAAAAGACAGCAGTCAAACTACTTCAGAGGGGAGGTGTAAATTGGGCCTAAGCTTGTGTCTGGTGGACTGGTTGATCCAGCAAGCTTCCCCCTCCCAGCCCAATGCTTAAATAGGCTGACAGGGAAGCGACTCTACCTACTCTGGAAGCAGAACCTGGGACTCATCTTGTCCAAGCTTAACTGGGGCCAGAATCCTGCAAAAGATTACATCCACGGCATAATTCCTTTCCCCCAGGCCATGTTTCTGGCTTCTCTCCTGAAGCTTCTGAGTCACAGTCTGGAGCCAGCTGAGTGTGTGTGTGTGTGTGTGTGTGGGGGGGGGAGGTCATGATATCTTAATCCTTCTACAGCCAGAAGCTTTGTTCCTGAAATTCCCTTCCCTGCTCCCCTTTTGATTCTAGACATGCATCTGGAACAGTGGGTGGGTACAATCCCTACAGAAAGCCATAGTATTGCTAACCTCAAAGTGGGAACTGGAGTTCTCCCAGAATTACATCTGATTTCCACCCTATGAGATGAGGACATGGCCTCTCTGGAGTGCAGAGTCTACGGGATCACATTCCTGCTGAGCTTCCTTCCCTCTGCAAACTCTGCCCTCCCAAAGTACCACAGCCAAATCTCCAGGAATTCCCTGAGCTAGGGTTGGCAGCCATAGAGGCAGCCCATGTGCTGGCACCACTCACTGTTGTTGCTGGGGAGTCCGCCAAGTGGCCTCTGCAGTGCTGGCAGAGCTACTAGGCCTTAGACTTTGCTTGCTTTGGGTTGCCAGCTTCAGCCTGGGAAACTCCTGGAGATCTGTGGGCAAAGCCTGAAAAGGACAGGGATATCAGTGGGATACAATGCCACTGAGTCCACTCTCCAAAGCATCTGTTTTCTCCAGGGGAACTGACTTCTGTAGGTTTGGAGATCACCTGTAATTCCAGGGGATCCCCAGGTCCCCCCTGGAGGCTGGCATCTCTATGCTTACTTCTGAAGCCCCTCCCCCCATGCTTCAAATATCAATCAGGACTCAGCACATTGGAGACTAGATGGTTGGCAAGGTCTCTCCTCTTTACAGGCTCTGAGAAGCAACTTTTCTTCACAGCTGCAGGAAATACTCTGGAACAAAGGGCCCACACCAGAAGATGGTTGCTCTTCTTCCAGTTGCCCATCTTACTGTTGGATATTGTAACTCTGAATGCAAGAGGATCTGGGAGGATACACTTGGCAGCTGGCCCCACCCTCTCATCTGTTAGATGTTGAGCCTCTTTGACATTGCTTGCCTTCTGTTTCATCTTATACAGGACCTGTCTTCTTCTCTCTCTTATCTGGCTTGGAGCTGTAGTAAGTTAAGTTTATTGAAGTTAATATGTTCACAACAAGTTAAATGTACCTACATGAATATGTCATGCAAATGTGCTTTTATTTTTGTAAGTAATTTTTTTTGCTCTTGTTAGAATGGAGTCAGATCATCTTTGTAATTTGTTTGAACAGCAATTTCCCCTTAACTGGGAAATGTGGAGGAGGGGAGGGGGTGGGAAAGGTACTGTGTAAAATCTCTATGCTTCCAAGGCAAGTAATTTTTTTTTACATCTAACCCAATAGGTTATGGGCCCAGAGTATCAGAAACTAATGTTTAAAAAGGACTTAAAGCCTTTGATTAGCAGATTCCTTTGGGGTTTTTTTTGATCTTTAAAAACTCTCTATTGTTCTTTTCCACATTGCTGTGATAAGGATGGCTGAATCAAGCAGATATTTGGAGATCCCAGAACTATAGATGCTGGCTTAGAAGATTTCATCTACTCCTTGAAGCAAAAGGAGCTGCTGGAATCGTAGAGGAAGAGAAACCCACAGAGAAAGGCAAGGAATTGGACTTTTGGATAATAAAAAATGGGATTGCCAAGAACATTATTATGGGATCATTGAATGAAAGTGAGACTTTCATATTTGAAGATTCCCAGACAGCAAAAGAAATGCTTCAGAGTCTAAAGAGTTTTTTGGGTTGAGTAGTATTAAATCACAAGGAGTATGGATAAAAAACCTCTGCAAAACCCTTGTTTACATAACAGGCAATATTGTGGGAAATCTATATAGGAACTGAGGCAGGGGTTTGAAAATTTAGCAATTTGTGATTTTAATCTAACTGATGAACAAAAGGCAAATTTTATGCTTGGGACTTTGGGGGAAGATTTTTCTGCATTTGTGTGTTTGCAGAGTTAAAGCCAAAAGAAAGACACACAAACTTTCAGTCAGGCACTAAAAGGATTATGGGAGGAATGCTCAAAATGGCTTATTGAATTTGAATCACCAAATGGCTCAAGTTACATTTTTAGAAAGAGCTTGAAAGAGCAAGTCCCACCCAGACAAAGGGAGAAAAATCAATTGCTGTATTGCTTTAATTGTAACAAAAGGGGTCTCTTTTTGAAGGACTATAGAAAGCCACCAGCTAATGGTAGTTTTTCTAAGGTGTATAGGAACAGCACACAAGCTATAAACAAACAGAGAGGCAATTTTAAAAATCAAAAGCTTGATCATCCTAATGCAGCATACAAAGGAAAAAGTTTTTTACTAATTGACCAGAAAAGCTTTATTTATGATACTGCTGAATCAGAATCAAAAGAGAATAAATGGACCATCTAGTTACAGCACACACTGCAAGGATTTATTTTATGAACTTAATGAAAGTGATAAAAGAGAAATAAAAATTGCTAATGATGAATGCATACAGATTCAAGGCATAGATATTGGCACTTTACAAAAAATTCCTAAATGAAGTTGGAGGTGTCCTGTATGTACCTTAATCAAGCTGTAATATATTGAGTGTGGCTGCACTAGACAGCAAGGGCTCTGATAAATGTTTTGGAAATAAGAAATGTACTATCACCAAAGACAATGTTGTATATGGACAAGGTAGCTGAAAAGGAAAAGTATATGAATTGAGTCTTGTAGGTGAACAGGTACACCTGGTACATGAAAGAAAAGATGAAGAGAGCCTGGAACTGTGGTACAGACACCTAGGATACTGTAATCCAAAGGTTATCCTAGACCAGTGGTGGTGAACCTATGGCATGTGTGCCAGAGGTGGCACCCAGAGCCCTCTCTGTGGGCACACACACCATTGCCCCAGCACAGAGTTTGCAAGATTGGACAGGTGGTGAAGCTAAAGGGAGAGAAGCCCTTTGCACTGCCTGCTGGAAAGCAAACCAGCTGGAGAGCTCTCTGAAGCTCTTTTTTGGGGGTAGGGGCGAGGACTGCAAGGCACCAGCCCACGGGAGGCTGAAGAAGCCCCAGGGCTCAGCTGGTTCTCCACTGTGCACCAAAAGGAGCTCTTCCTCCTCCTCCTCATTGGGCCTCTTTCTGCAGCTGCGGCTTCTTCACTGCTCCTCCAGCCACAGCGAAGTGCCGCCTCCACCTCCTCCTGGTGCTGGCGATTGCTTGCAGCCCATGACATCTGAGCCAAGAGAGAAAAAGAAGGCCGGGCCATCCCACGCTTTCCCTCCAAATTGCCGGTTTCCTCCTCCTCTTCGCTCCCTCTCCCTCCGAGGCTCTGGACAGCCCCTTTCGGAAGATGGCCGGGTTGAACAGCAAGATTCGCTCCACAGAGGCAGCACCAGCACCAGGATGCAGCGGCTGAGGGGTCATGGTAAATGAGAAAAAATCCCCCTTCCCATAGCCAGCAGCTGGAGCAAAGCCCGGCTCCCTCCCTAGCCTTTTTTTTTGGGGGGGGGGCTCTCAGTCATCCGGCCCAGCCACTCTCCTTACCCCCTTCCATCACTGTTTTATAAGATTATTAGGTTCCCCTTCCCATTGCAAAAACAGATTATGCCTGGATTGAATCGGGTTTCTGAATGTGCAGATTTCCCCCCCTTAATCTGGATGACATACTGCTTTAACATTCTTTAACATCTTTGGTACAATGCAAAGCAGTAAAAAAAAAGAGGTGGATTGTCCCCCCCCCCCCACACTGTTTTCACTGCATGTTTATCTGCATGGATTCTTATCTATGGTGTTGCCTGGATTCCGGGGATGACGTTGATATTAGTGTTCATATGAATTAATGCAAAGAATTAAGAGTTTTGTCATTCCTGAAGCCACATTCCTATCTATGATCTTATCCCATCTTAGGTTTGCTATGTGGTTTCTTGTTAGAGGCCTCTGCACTTTTAACAGTCACAGGGCAAGCAGAACTTTCTTCCAGCACTGAATTTCCAGGCTTGTGGGAAAGTTACAGAGGTTTACTTTCTAGTTCTCACACAATTGTTAAAACGTTTGGTGGGATGATGATGTTACCATCCAATCCCAAACAATATCCTGTGCCTCATACGCAAAATCACACCTTCCTCTTTGCTTGTAAGTCATCTGGATGAGCCGGGGGGGGGGGGTGGTTCCCTACTCACAGTTACAAATACCTGTTATCTTCTCCCTGGATTGTTTGTTCTGGAAGGGGCAACAATCTCCCTTTTAGTAGACATCCTGATTAGGAGGTACACAACAAGGTGATTACAAAGAGTGTTCAGGCACAGGGCTAAGAGCTTGCATTCCTTGTAACAGTAGGCTGCTTTCAGTGCAAATGTATTTTGTTCGCACCACAGGTAATGAGCACCACTAGCATTAAAACACGCGGTCTGGGAGTCCAGTGTCCCCAGAGATGCATTTCAATAAAAATTTTCATATGGTCTACTCACTTTCCCCCTCTCCCAAATGACTCCTTCCAAGAGCCCTTTCCTGCCCAGTGTCTCATGCTTGCTTCTCTTGGGCTGTCTTGTCCTTATGAGGTTAGGATGATTTATTTATTTTAACATTTATTATTCAATTTCTATCCTGTCCTCCCTCTACATAGCAGGGCTCAGGGTGTGTTACATCAAAAATATACAATACAATTAGCAATAATTTAACAGTTAAAACATAATTACAAATATAAAACCAAAACTAAACCAGATGGTCATCAGCACAATTTCTTAAGTTCTTGAAGGACTTTAGTATGAATGCACACTAAGTAGGGCTGCCAGGTTTCCTGGGAGGGCAGAGGTTCCCCCGCTAAAAGGGCCCCCCAATCCACCAATCCTGACCTTGAAAGTGGGCAGCTGAAATATTTTCCAAATCTAAAAATGCATTTAGAAAATTCTACAACATTTGCAGACAATCCTACAAGCCATCAGGAAATCTACAAGGAATTTTCTAGCATTGTAGCAACTGCAAAGGTGAATTTTAGTAACAGATTTTTACAGTTCCATAAGATGGAGATAACCCTGACTAATTTCCCACGCGGCGCTGCTCCAGCATCGTTCTTCCCTTTGCCCCGATTGCATGCTTGAATTTCCCACTATTTGCCCTGCACTGCATTTTGACCTGCGGCTTCACCCAAATTCTCCTGCAGCTTTAGTGATTCTGTTTTTTGAGGATCACTGAAGCCGTGGGGGAATTCAGGCAAAGCCGTGGGTCAAAATGCGGTGCAGGGCAAATAGTGGGAAATTCAAGCATGCAATCAGGGCAAAAGGAAGGACGATGCTGGAGCAGCACCTCATGGGAAATCGGTCTCTGTGTTTTCTTACTTCTCCAGATAAAGCCAAATTCGAACAACTTGATCTTTCCTGCTTACACTGGTTAGATTTAGGAAATCTGGAAATGGAGCTATTGGAATTTCAAGAAAGCTGTATCTGGAAAAATAAATTCTATGACCTGCTTGAAACACTTGAGAATAGAAGGAATGACAAAGGACAGTACAGTTAGTTTTGAAAATGAAATCCTTAAAAGTGTGGAATTCTCTGCCAACTAATTTTAAGTCAATGAAAGCACTTGGCATTACTTTCCTTACTTTGTTTGGATCATCTTATGCTTGTGAGCAGCTGTTTTTAGCTTTGAATTACATCAAATCTGATATTAGAGACAGACTAACAGATGACCTGAGTGCTGCATGTGTTGCTCTCAAACTTACAAAATATGAGCCAAGATTAGACAAATTATCAGCATGCATACAACAGCAACGATCACATTAATTGTTCAAAAGCATGCCAAATGCAAACTTTTACCTTTCAATAAAAAGTTGTTTCTATCATTGAAAGCTCTGTTATTGTGTTTTTCTTTTAAGACAAAATATGTTAATGTATGAGTTGTTTTTTTTTAAACGAAAACCTCAGTATTCAGGTTAAATTGCCATGTTGGCACTTTGCAATAAATAAGTGGGTTTTGGGTTGCAGTTTGGGCGCTCGGTCTCTAAAAGGTTCACCATCACTGTCCTAGACCTTCAGAACAAGAACCTCACCAAAGGCGTTAAGGTAAAGCCAATGTGATATCAGTGGCATAAGCAAATGTGTGTGTTGTATAACAGAAAAAGGAGTAAGACCCTCATTTCTACCTAGAACCGAGAAACATACTAGCAAGCCGTTAGAATTAATTCATAGTGATGTCCTTGGAGCGGTAAATGTAACATCAAATGGTGGCAGTAGATATCTTTTAATCTTTCTGGATGATATTTTAAGGTACTCAGTTGCATAACTGCTGAGGCAAAAGGGTGAAGTTTACAAATTCCTCAAGAGATACGTCGCTATGGTTTCTAACAAGTTTGGAAGAAAGCCTCAAACGTTACAGATGGATAACGGTGGTGAGTTGATATCACATTACACACAAGCCTTCTTGTAAGAGGAAGGCATCCTGTACAGGAAGTTGGTGAGCTTTACACCTGAGTAGAATGGCACTGCTGGAGGAAACTGAGCTCTTTACTGGAGATGAGCAAATGCATGCTCATGGATGCAGGCCTACCCAACAAATTGGGGGGGGGGGGGCAAAGCAATCCTGACTGCAAACTATCTCCAGATAGGGTTACAAGGCCCGATTGTCATACAAGTGGGGGGGATTAGGGGGCATTTCAGGAGTGGGTGGGGGCATTGCAGAACATGCATTCATCTCTCGGAAGTGACATAGGCACACTGGTGACATTGGGGTGATGCTCTGGTTTTTGGGCAAAGCAGGAGACAGCCAGTTCCACTGTGGGCCTGATAGAAGCCCTCTGGGGACCTGATCCGGCCCCCAGGTCACGTGTTTGACACCGCTGGCTTAATCTATAAACCCACAAGTGGGTACTTGTTCCTGTATGGAGGTGGACCAATCTCCTGGGCCAGTAGAAATCGAAGTGCAGTAAGTTTATCTTCCACAGAGTCTGAATACACAGCATCTGCTGAAGTATGCAGAGAACTGTTGTGGTTAGACCACTTGCTAAAGGATTTTGGAGTTGATGAGCAAAAGCCAATTCAATTTAAAGAAGACAACCAGAGCTGCATTAAGATTTTTCAATCAGAAGAAATTGCTGCACGCACTAAGCACATTGGTGTGAAGTTTCACTTAGTGCATGACCTGAGAAGGGCATAATAGAGATGGAGTACTGTTCAACAGAAGAGATAGTGGCTAATATCTTGACCAAGCCTCTATCCAGATTTGAAAAACTATGAGATAAGCTGAAAGCTGAGAACTCTTGCATGCAACTGTTAAAAAGGGGTGTTGGGTATTGTATCTCTGCAATCAAGAGGATCTAGAAGGGAAAGGGTAAAGATAATTCTCTCACTAGGGTACACTTGGCAGTTGGCCCCACCCTATCATCCGTTAGATGTTGAGCTTCTTTGGCATTTCTTGCTTTCAGTTTCATTTTATATAGGGCCTCTCTTCTTTTTTTCTCTTAGATGGGCTTGGAGCTGCAGCAAGTTAACCTGTTTGAAGTTAATCTGTTCACAACAAGTAAAATGTAGCTACATGAATATGTCATATAAGATGTGCTTCTATTTTTTTAGTAAAATTTCTTGTTCTTGTTACCATTGGAGTCAGATCATCTTTGTAATTTGTTTGAACAGCATTTCCCCCTTAACTAGGAAATGTGGAGAATTGGGGATACTGTGAGTGGTAGGAGCCCCGTGTGAGCAGGAACCACCTACCTACTGGGTCACCCCCTGCCAGCAGTACCAACTCGGACACAGTGGTCAGGAAGAAAGAGATTTTATTTCATTGCAATGAAAGGTCCTCAGCATCAGGTCAAAGACTCTGAAAAAATCATGCAAGCAGTTTAAATACATCATGCATAATCAATGATCCTGCCCTATTAATTAATACATCAGAATATTAATTAATGACACCCTTCTTCTGACATACCTGTTATGCCCTTTTCCCAGGCCAGTTAACTTTAACCTGTTACATTCTTGTTTAAGACAGTGGTCTTCAGTACATCATATCTTGGAATAAACCTCTCTTAGTAACTGGCCTTGGGAGAGAGTCTCCCTACATCTGGCCCTTATCTACAAAGAAGTGCCTATAATATATTAAAACAGCAACATGCAGGAATGCATGCAAGCTTTGTTCTATGAAGCAGCTCTTGTATTATTGTAAAGCTCATTTCCCTACTTTCTCTTTCTACCAATGAACCCAGGGTTGAGCTCCAGGGTTGCAAGATTTCAGGCAGGAGATCCTCTACATACAAACATCATCCAGAACACTGTGTAAAGCTTCTGTGCTTCCAAGGCAAATGATATTTTTTTTACATTTAACCCAAAACTTACTACTTCACAGGTATTCTTCTCTGAAACTCCTTCTTCCATAGAAAACCCCCACTCTCTCAGGAAACAAACCCCTCAGCTCCTTCTTCTTGGATAATGCTCCTTCTTTTGTCCTTTTTCCTGGTAACTACTCACCCTAGCCTGTGCAGAAATCACCTCCATCTAGAGGGAAGTGTTCCCATAATAGGACTCTCAATGTCAGAAAAAAAAAACAGGTCACAAATATTCTAATAAAAATGAAATATATTTTTTAAAAAGCTTACAGGTGATACACCAGAAAAATCTAATTGTTCTGGAATATTATCCTTAATGGTTTGAAGTGAAAACCTGAATCATGGCATCAGCAGGCTGTGGACTAACCTAGGTCTGAGAGGGTATTCACCTGCATGTGTATTAGAGTCCAGAGGCAATAATGTCTTTCCCTTTAAAAATTTAACTTGTAGAGATTTGGGAGAAGGAACTGAAACCTGAAAAACCATAACTATGTTCTATATGTTCAAAAATGTGTCCCAGTATCTCTCCATTGTTAGCAGCCAGACCCCTCCTATGGAAGGACAGTCTTATTCAAGATACCTCTCTTTAATCATCACCACCGCGCCCCCCCCCCCCCCCCCAATCATGTGTGTACTGTACAGCCTGGCCTGGAAGTGGAAACAAAATGTAACTGGAACAAACAAAATGGATGCTGGCCAGAGACAAGCCTGGGAAAACATTTTGGAAGGTGAACTAGGGCAACTGACTTGGTAATAGCTCTCCTCCTTACCCTAGAAGAGATACTTAAGATCAACAATGGGTTTCTTGAGGACACCTCCTCTCACCTGGACTTCACCCCATCTACACCTGGTTCTGCTTCCCCTTACTCATTCCCCTTAAATTAATGGGCTATTCATTGAATAACTCAATAGCCTCTTCCGTCCTGTATTCAAGGGTCATCAGAAAAGTTAAACACTTTCAGTTTACACCTAGCAATCTCATCAAAAGAATATTAACCGAACTCATACAAATTGAAATGAGTTTCCCTAGGTCTTTGTCCATCCATTAAGTTTCTCCTGACACATTATTTTACCCCTGGAAAACCAATCAAGGTGTTTTAGGGGCACAAATCAGACCGATCTAGAGACAATTTTGCCTATAACTGGACACACTCTGCCCAGTGCAATGTGTGTGTGTTCTCTCAGCACTAAACACTGCACCCCCACACAACTGTGGGATTTTGTCTGGGAAACACAGGCCATTTCTCTTGCTGTCTTCCACAGACCTTGAACTCCAAGTCTTAGTAAATATCGTCCTCCCCAAATCACTTTCCTTGCTACTTCATTTTATTTTCCTCTTGGTTAGTTTATGTGTCCCCCATATGTACTGTATGTATGATTTGCTGTTTTCTTTTATAATAAAACGCCTTTCCGGTTGTACTTCAGCCTGGTTTATTTTGAGAGTTCTCGAAGGGAGCAATCCCTGTAAATATTGGTGGAAATCCCCTAGTTACCTCTTCTCACCTGTCTCCAATTATGTTTATCCCCCCATTAATCTGGAAATCTCCTATTTGGGTAACACCACCAGCAGAAACAGGGACAACAAGTCCCAGTAAATAGGCACTGTCACTTGGAGTATATGGCATTCCCAATAAAAGTAAGGATGAATTTTGCAGTTCCTAAAGTATGAAATTGTTTTTGTGAATCATTGCCAGCGCCTTCACTCTCCTGTTGTGTTGTGTTCCCATAGAAATTTCATAGCTTCCAGAGAACGGAGGTATGAGGCCTCAAATATCTGTTTATTGTTGCTTTTGTTTCTAAGATACATTCCTGTATATTTTTTCAGGGGTTGTTGATTAGTTTAGATGGAGGCAAAGAGCATCATTAAGTATAATTACAAATTTGATACGAATCCACATAATCACATATTTACATTATGAATGTGTAGCTAGATCATTAGCACTTGTAATTAGCAATTACTAAATGACAACGGTGTCATAAAAGCCCTAATTAAATTAAAAATTGTCCTTGGCATACACAATAGGTAACAATTATTAGAAGTTCATTATCTCACCTGGTGCTATTTTCTTCCCTCAAATTATCAAAACCTTCATCTTTCTCTACGGAAAAATTAAGTTGCACAATATACATGTGAGAAATACCTATGTTGAAGGTTTCCTCCTAATAACACCTATTTTGTACTTTTAAAAATAACTCAGATAAAATTTTCTTTCCCTGTTTTCTAAAAAAGAAACTAATTTCTTTACAAGGTGGAGATCTAGAGCAGTGGCTTTCAAGGAACACTGTTCAGTTCCTTGGATGCTTGTAGGAGGGAAAGGGATCCCCAGTGAGAAGATCAATAGTGATTTATAGGCTTTGTTGAAAGGTAGCTGCTCACTGCTACTATCTTTCTTTCAGAGTGCAACTGAGGGAGAGACCTGGGCATATTTCAAGTCATAATCAGTTACAACAGGGCAAACACCCCCCCACCCCCCATGCAGCCAGGGTGTCTGAAGGACTGTCTTCTGTACACATTTGTCCATCAGTTGAGAACCTCATCCAAGGTCCTTCTTTAGGTTTAACTTTTTAGAAGATAGGCTAGTGACTACTGGGAGAGGACCGTTTCTGTGGCTGCACCAAGAGCTTCCTCTCAAGAGACTGCCTGGTACTTCGGGGGGGGGGGGGGGTTATCTTTAAAGGCCCAAGAGATTTTTCTCCTGTTTGCTCTTTTGGTAGTTGATTTTTTCTCTCTCCTTCACTTCTGGATTTTAGTCTGTGCTTCAGTTTTAACAGCTTTAGTGTATATTATTTCTTCCAGTTTTTCTTTTTTACTCTTTAACTGCTATTTTAGTTATGTTTTAATGGTTGCAGTTTCTATGGTTTATAATTGTTTTATTGATAATGCTTTTATTATTTTGCTGTGAGCTACAAAATATGCATTGGTTAGATCAACAGCATGCTGATTTTAAAAAAGCAAATCAACTTAGGTGCCTTGGGGTGCTATGGATCACCATGGACCCCAGAGAAAGGTTCCACGTGGGCCCCTGATGTGACCCTGAGTCAAGGTAAATATAACACAGCAGAACACTTGGTTTCCTGATGGCAGGAATAAAATAATGATTGTTCCATAGGCAAGTGACAATAAAGGAGGGATTTTTTAAAGAACAGATTATACTTATGATCATACCATGCATATTTCAATAGGATATGATGCAAAAAATCCCCCCAAAACAGGGCAAGCAGAATTAGGAAGAATCTCTAGTCAATGACCTAGCCAGAATACTGACACGCACTATAAATTAAATATAGAGACACTATAAATTAAATATAGAGACAAATTATCTGGGAAATTACCTAACCCATTGAATAAAGGGAAACATTTCTCAAAAAATACTCAACTAAAACTCTGTTTAAAAATATTTCAGCCCATGCATAACAAACAAGCAAAATCACTTAATGGAGAGCACGTATGTTAGCTGAGGGTCCAGACAGTGGTGCTTTTTCTTCTTTTATGGTGGCAGACTGACATGATTATTCCTCTAAAATCTTTCTCTAACACTGTTGATCTTCACAACTCATGTGGTGCCAGGATTTCAATAGGGCTTAGCTCAATCATTTGTTTTCAACACAGGAGAAGTCCCAGAAGAAAGTGATTTCTGGGCATGCCCAGAATGCCTTCCCCTCAACATTGCAAAACTCCAGTCTCCTTTCTTCTCCCACACTTTAATAATTCAGTAGCATAAAGACGCAAAGGACACTATGGGATCACTGAACTGTATTTTTAAAAATACCTCTGTAGCAATGAGGATAAGGTAACGACATGCGCTGTAGCTTTCATAAGAATAAAATAAATGGCTTGCTGGATCACACCAGAGGTTTCTGTAGTCCAGTGTCCTGCTTGCTACACTGGCCAGAAAGATGCTTTTGGGAATCCCAGCAACAGGCAATAAAGGCTACAAAGGGTACCCTTATCATTGTTACCAACAACTGGCAATTAGTGTTCTTTCAAAACCTGAAAATAAGGATGCCCTTTCCTATGCTGGCTTGGTTGATGGATTTAGCAACATCTCAGGGTAGGAAAAGGTTTGCTTTAATCTCACTGCAGCAAGATATCCAGCCTCTGATGACTTCCAGATGAGTTTTCTGTCTATCTCTCACCCCCAGTGGACATTGCCTCTGGTATTCCAGTAGCCAGTGGAAGATATATAATATATCAGGGGTGGCCAACCTTGCTTAACGTAAGAGCCACATAGAATAAACGTAAGAGCCACATAGAGATGTCTGAGAGCCGCAAGACAGGAACAAATATCACACACACGTTTTTATTTTTTAAAATATGCAAATTTGCTTTTTATTAATGTTAAATGGGACTGCCAAAAATAAAAACAAACGAGGAAAACCAGTTATAAGAAAGAGAGAGAGAGAAACTAGGAAAGCAAATAGATGGGAGGGAGGAGGGAAGGAAGGAAGGGAGAAAGAGAGAAAAAGCATGCCTCCCCTTTGCTTCCCCAGCCGCCCTGCCAGGAGCCGCACAATATGTGTGAAAGAGCCGCATGTGGCTCCCGAGCCACAGGTTGGCCACCCCTGATATATATATATATTTTTTACAAAAGCTGTCAGTGATGGTGTGACATCACTTCCAGGAAAACCCCAATGTCTCTGCCCCCTGGTCTACAGCTGGTTGCTATGCCAAGCCTGATTACCCTATTCCCTATAGGATCATGGTGCATTTATGTACCTTCCAGGGTTTTACTGAATTTTCTTCGATGTTTCTCAAACCTGCTTTGCTCCAAATATTTGGGAAATATCGCAGTAAAGCTTGAATCGCTGCTGTGAGGATGGGAATATTCAGATTTTCCCCACCCACTTGCCATTTCCCTTGAAATTGTCACTGCAGCAGTCATGTTCTCCTCCTAGGGTTGCCAACCCCCAGGTGGGGCCTGGAGATCTCCCAGTGTTACAATTGATCTCCAGATGACAGGGATTGGAGCAAGTGGCTGATGTGGAGGGTGGACTCTATGTCATTGTATCCTGCTGTGGTCCCTCCTTTCCCCAAACCCCACCATCTCCAGGATTCACCCCTAAATCTCCAGGTGTTTCCCAAGTGAGAGCTGGCAACCCTGCCTTCCCGCACCACAAAAGTCTTTTTTTTTTTTAAGTTGACTCTAGGATATAATTATATCAATATAATGTTAAGTAACAAATTTGTGTACCAGGTTCTTTGAATCCCCAGCTTTCATTAAAAAGATCCCAGTCTTTAGACCTTTCTGCTGCAGGGATACAGGGGCATTTCTCCACAACCGTAAGGGATAGAGACTTACTTCTTTTTCTTTTTAAAATGAAAGCTGGGAATTCAGAAAACCTGATACACGTGAGCCTCTGGAATCTCTGAGGTGTCTTTCACATGGCATCCCTACTATGATGTTTTCTGGTACTGCTATGGTTCCCTTTGAACAGATGTGGTTCCTTTGAACAGATGTTGTAACAGAGATTTCAGACAACATCCCTTACACTGTTGTCTCCTTACCCCTGAAACATTTTTGCCTTTTTGCACAGCACCACATTTTTGTGCCACAGCACCACAGGAGGCCAGAATACCACTGAAGCAGGACATTGGTGTTATACTCTACAGTATGCCCAGGGGTCATTTCGTAGCAGGAGCTCCTTTACATATTAGGCCACACACTCCTGATGTAGCCAATCCTCCAAGAGCTTACAGTAGCTCCAGTAAGAAGAGCTCTGTAAGCTCTTGGAGGATTGGCTACATTAGGGGTGTGTGGCCTAATATGCAAAGGAGCTCCTGCTACGAAATGACCCCTGAGTATGCCATCTTTAAATTATTGAAGAAATGACCATCACTGCGAGCACTTTAATCTGTTAATTATCTATTGTATGATTGTTTTAATCTTGTTTTTAAATGTTTTATGCCGACCTGGCACAATGTGCCGATGTATGTGAGCCGCCCTGAGCCCATTTGTAGGGAGGGTAGGATACAAATATAATAAATAAATAAATATTTCAGTAACACAAAATGGCAGTTCAGAAGTGAAAATGCAGAAGAATGGCTGTGAGAAAGATGCCTCAGTAATGCTTAGGGTTGCCAAGTCCTTCTGACTTACCGGCGGGGGGGGGAGTCCTCCTGGGGCCGGGAGCTTCCCCGGTGTGCGCGCTTGCGCGCGTGTCGCAATGATGTCACCCAGAAGTGACATCATCACATTGGGGGCGTTGCCAGGGCGACGCTCTGGCAATTGCCCAAAAACTCTATGGTACCATAGAGTTTTGGGGTGATTGCTAGAGCGTCGTCCCGGCAACGTCCCCAACGTGATGACATCACTTCTGGGTGACATCATTACGCTGGGGAAGTCGTCCTAACTGGACGACTTCGGGGGTGGGGTTCCCCCTGCCGGCCGAATGCTGGCCGGCGGATCGGGAACCCCTGTAGCGGGGGATCCCCCGCCCCCCGGGCTGACTTGGCAGCCCTAGTAATGCTCAAGAGGTCTGGCCTTCACTCCACATGAACAGAGTATGTGAGTTCTAGAACATGCCCTCAAATCCTATGTGACTCATAAGAGGTTTGTGGCAGACAACTGATAGGAAAACACTTCCCTAAAGGGTAGATTGGTGCTTTTCAAACTCTGATTCACAGGAAGGTACAATAGTATAAACTGCTAGAAGCGTAACTTAAAGTATGGTACTTTAAATTAAGTGGCCAGAAAGTCAAGCTATTCCAGACTGTGCAGGAACCAGAACATAAGTACCCTGGAATAATGAGAGATGGGAATTGTTCCTATTCTGCCCTTTCCACCAAAATTAGTACTGCAGGAGTGACTGCTTTGTACCAAAGAAATGTCTATAGGAGAAATGCGTAACCCTTTGCCTTACAGTTTCTTCCAGTTGCCCCCCCCCCCCAACCCATGGAGTTTTAGTTTTATAAGCTAAACAAAGATCTGAATGAATTTGAGCTGAGGACCAGCAGGAAAGCTCCTCTTTCCTCTCTGTAAATTGACTCCTGATGAGGGTGCTTGACAATTGAGAAGGTGGCTTTGGTCCACATTCCTTGCAGCTGTAGTACAGCATGTCATTTGGCCCTAAAGCTCTGTGCATACATGTTTAATTTTCATAGGAGCATGTCATTGATGTGCCTGGAAAATAAACAAGCAAGTGTAGCTCAGGGAATAAAATATTATGCAGTTCTATAATAAAATTCAAGTGGGTTTTCTTTAACAACTCCAAAAACAGGTCAAAAGGGCTATGTTTGCATATACAGCTGACCAAAGGCTGCTTTTATAAAAATCAATCCACCTTCCTTGATAGGAAAGCAAAAGAAACAAATGAAACTGGGGAGAGAATGAGTTAGAGGGTAATGATCAAATATGGGGTTAAGTTTGCAACAGTTCTTGAAACATCAAATCAATTTAAGATCATCAGAACAGTGTCAACAACTTACCTGAAGAAGAAGAAAATGATGGAGGCATATCTGAAGGACTTTGTGCAGTCTACATAAAAAAAGATAAATTTCCAGGAAATTGGCACAGAGTTTATTCATGGTTGAGTTTGCAGTAATAAAGTCAGTGAAGGAATATGCTGGGTTGATTTACAGGCAGTAAGCTTCTGTAAAATTTACAAACTGCTGGTGTAAAATGTCACCTTTTATGATGCATTTTGCCCAGGCTGCATATATAAAGGCCAGATGTGCAGGAAGTGTAGGAAAGAGAAAGCAATTGGCTGCCCTTTTCCTGGCTTCTTAAAAAGCAAAGTACCAGACATTTGGTTCGGAGGATTGTGTGGCAAACTCCTTTGAAAATTAGCAGGCAATTTAACAGGCATCTGGTCCAGAGTTCCCAAACTGTGAGCTGGGGAAAATGAGCGTGCCCCAAGAGAATGGCCACTAGAGTGTCAGAAAGGTGAAGGCTGCATATGTCCCTTACAACAGAAATGAAAGCTGGTAACTAGGACATCATGGGTTGTTGTGACATTATTGTGCTATATTGATATGTCAATTTCTATCTTTAAAAGCCCACAAATGCCCTCCAATGGCATGGAAGGTGGGATGGTGGCTATTGGGGGGCAGGAAAGTGCAAGGAAAAATGCCATCTAGACCAGGGGTGTCAAACTCATTTGTTATGAGGGCCGGATCTGACATTAATGAGACCTTGTTGGGCTGAGCCATGTGTGTCATAAAATGTAATGCCAGGCAGCAAACTTTATAAAGGACACCATCACAATTAATTTTTTTCTTAAAATAAAAACATGCTTAAAACATTACCACTCTTGCAATATTTTCTTTATTTAACATTGTCAGATAACTGACACCTCTTGCTCTGAATTACTGCATCAAATGTTTGTGCTGTTGCAATCTTGAGTATGCTGCTCAGGTGTGTATCTGTAAGTGGCAACGCTTCTTTCGATTTATTGACATTCACTACAGAAATCTCATGCTCCGAGTTCTGAGCCTAGGACCCAGGGGAAAACATGAAATGGCTGGGCATTGCAAGCTTTTGTACATAAATTGCTTCATGTGCTGGTCAAGAACATAAGAAGGCACCATGACACAGATTGAGGGCTATGTGTTTGTCTACAAAACTATAGTTTCTTCAGTGGTCACTATCAGCCTACTATCTGGAAAGTTGAAGTTCAAAATCCCCAACGGAAATGTGCTGTGTAAACTTGGTTTGGACATACAGTCTCAGCCTAATCCACCTCATTGGCTTGTTGTTATTCCTCATTGAAATAGTTCACATGGCTTTCCTACTGAGAAAGATTGGATCATGAGGGTGTGAATACAATGAATAGGGGGAGGGAACCCAGTTGCACCCAGGAGAGCCACAGCATAACAAGCCCAACAAAACACATACATTGTAGCAAGGCTATGATGCAGCAGCAGAACTAGAAGAAGAAGCAGGAGACAGCCAGTTTTCTGCAGGCCTGAAAGAAGCCCTCCAGAGGCTTGATCTGGCCTCCATGCCGCATGTTTGACACCTCTGATCTAGACACTCTTGCCTATGTGAATGCCTCTGTATTGGCAGTGGCAGTGAATACTACATGGAAAACTTGCTGTGTGGGAACATCCTTTGTATGATATTATTTTTATTTCTTTACAAAATTTGTATCCCACTTTTCTGCCCTTACAGAGGCTGCCAAGGTGGCTAACAATTTAAAACATACATGATAAAACTATGCTTTCAAACCATTAAAATCAATCCCCCAACACATCATTGAAACAATTAAAAACAGTTAAAATATGTACAAGACATAAAAACAGCAATTAAGAAACATAGATTAGGAAGGAGGCATCACAGGAAGGAGGAAATGCCAATGAAATAAAAAAGCCTTTACCTGCTGGCGGAAGATCACAATGGAAGGGGACAGACGAATCTCCCTGGGGAGGAAGTTCCAGAGCTTTGGTGCCATGACTCAGAAGGCCCTTCCCCAAGTTGCCACCTGCCTAAACTCAGAAGGTGGAGGGCACCTGAAGCAGGGTCTCCAAAGATGAGCATATGGGTCTGGCAGGCTCATAAAGAGGTAGGCGGTCCTTCAGGCATGTTGGTCCCAAACCACATAGGACTTTGCTGGTCAAGACCAGCACCTTGAGTAGTGCCGGGAAACAAATCGGGAGCCCGTGTAGGTGGGCCAAGATAGAAGTGATATGATCCCTATGACCTTCTCCAGTCAACATCCAGGCTGCAGCATTCTCTACCAGCTGAAGTTGCCAAACATGGGAGCCCGGCCCCACCGAAAGTGCTGTTCTAGCTTTGTCTCTCTGCTGACAGCTTCCAGTGGGTTAATTCTGCTGCACCTTCATCTTGAATGTGGTTGTATTATCCTGGCACACATGGTGCAGGGAGATGAAACAGAACAACTAGGGATGTCAAATAGTGGGTTCCATGGATGAACAGACCCCAAGTCTAGTGATCAGCTCTACTTCATTAGTGATTTCAGCAAGCACAGAAGGCAAATATCCCAGGCAGCAGCCTGGTTTTTATGCATGCAAATACCACACCCTGAACACACCCCACTCCCAACAATAGGCTATTTACACAACACTGGTCTATTCTAGGATCCTATTGGATTTCTATTGGTCTGTTCCAGGATCCTAGCCAGCTACTGTTTGCTGGACACAAGCTCACCCAGATTCCAGAACTAGTTTAGGGATGACTCATCCTTAGTACACAACACGGGATGAGACTGAATTTTGTGAAAGCTTGCTGGTTTTGATTCAGGTATCAATGCTACACCTCTCCTGTGAGAATGGAACCCCTGAGCCTTTATTTTTGGCATCGCTCTCTTGCCTCATGCTGAATTTTTCTCCATTAAAAAAAGAGTATGCATTTTTTCCATGTTATTCGTGTGGCAATTGCTTATAAATGGCTGCATTTTTCAATGTTATTTGTGCAGCAATTGTATATAAATGGCATATAAATGGCAAGTATGTTTAAATGGCATATAAATGGTGTAAAGATGATGTAGAAATCCATAAAGAAGGCTGTAAAAGAAACAAAAAAATCATCACCGACCACAACAAATTGTGATTGGCCCAACCCAGTGAACAGAACAACATAAAGAAATGGAAATAAAGCAAAACTAGCTCATCCCCAACCTCAGTAGGGAAAAAAATCTTAAAACTTCTGCCTCCTGTTCTGATTATTTCCCAAAGGGAAACAAGCCAGTCGTTTCCCACAGCCTCCTCTTCAACTGCACACACGCACACATGCAAAATATAAACCCATATTTAAGAATTTAACAAGCAGGACTCATTCTAGGAATCCGGCAAGGTACAGCCATAACTCTGAAGTGATAAAAGCTGTGTCTTAATGGCAGTGGTTAAGATACAACCCTACAACTTGCTCCACAGCCGTTTTATTAGCAGGGCTAGAGTTGCAGCGCTTTCTTCTGACAGATTTACAGTTTTCTAAGCCTAATCAGCACTCTTTTATTTAGCATGGACCTCGTTATGGTACTTCCAAGGAAAGTTCTGTATAATTGTGTCCTCCAAAAGCTATATATTTTTAAAAATCTTTTAGCAATGCACGTAAAGGACATTTCCTAAGAAACCCAAACAAAAAAATAAATGCTGCTTGAAGATCAACTCTTGCCTTTGGCTATATTGGTGGATGATTTCTTATAATTTATTCTCTGGTGCTTCAGCCATAGCTGATGGGGTGAGGGGGAAGTAGAGAAGGAGACGAGGAAGGTTCCCCCCCCCCCCCTTACCTCTGGGGAACTGAAGACTGCTGCAGCCTGGGACAAAGGGTTGCTGTGGGGATGGGCAGCCCCATATTTTCTTTTTGGAAGGCATGGCTCCAGTTCATATGCCCACAGAGCCCATGCACCAATGTGTGGAGGAAGAATCAGGGTGGCTCCTTTTCCCCTCCACTTATTAAAAGTAACATGCGACATGGACTTTCCACGTGACAGCCTGCAGACTTGGTAGCCTGATTCATATTATCCTGCCAGGTTTTTATCAGAGAGAATTAGGTGAACTGGGTCATAGATCATATGGAGCTCCTTTCAGGGAGTTCCTGTCACTTATTGTATTGTTAAGGTTGCCAGTTCTGGGTTGGGAAATACCTGGAGATTTTGGGGGTGGAGCCTGAGGATGGTGCAATTTGGGGAGGGGAGGGACCTCTGCAGGGTCTAATGTCATCAAGTCCACGCTCCAAAGCAGCCGTTTTCCTCAGGGAAACATATCTTGGTTGTCTGGAGATCAATAGTGGGAGATCTCCAGGTGCCACCTGGAGGTTGGCAATCGTATATGTGCACAGTAGAAGGAAGAAGCAGGCCTTTATTGCAGGACTGCTGACCTGGGAAATGTCTCAAGTGGGCATCAGTGGTCAAGTTTTGACCATTGTCAGAGTTTGACTAATTCCCATAACATGGTATGGAAACAACAGCCTTCCATATCCTTCCAGTTCAAAGGTGACTGGAGACTTGGAGGGGGGGTACTTTATCAGAAGATTGTGGCTTGACTCTTTTTCTTCAGTGCTGCTGTCTGCTCTGCACATTGCTTTGGCTACAGGGAAACTCAGCTCAGAGTGGCAGCAGCCAAATGAAGCTGCTTCATGACATTAAGAGACAAATGATCTGAGATATCCCCCATATATACCCTAGAGAGCACTTTGGTTGGGGTTGCAACATCGACTTCTGGTCCCGGGCCCCAGGGAGGCCAGGCTCGCTGGAACCAAGGCCAGGGCCTTTTCAGTGGCGGCTCCTCTCTGGTGGAATGAGCTTCCGGAGGAGATCAGGGCCTTGCGGGAGATCAGGGCCTTGCGGGATCTTATGCAGTTCCGCAGGGCCTGCAAGATGGAGCTCTTCCACCAGGCCTTTGATTAGGCGTCACCACCACCTACCACCTGTTGCAGTGGTGGCTTCTTCTTCTTCTGATAGGATATTTCTCCCATGGCCTATTGGCAACTCTGCCTGCAAATAATTGCTGTAAGCACACCAAGAACACAGTATCCAACCATGGGTAGATACAGCCCAGCAGATTTTACTTTAGTGCTAGGGAGATGAATGTGACTACTAGCAGCACAATCTTGTATAGAGTTACCCCAGTTTAAGCCACTTGATTTCACCAGAGTAACTTTGCTCAAGATAATACTGTTAGTGGTTTGAGAAGTCCAGCAGCACCTTAGAGACCAAACACAATTTTCAGGGTATGAGCTTTGGAGAGTCCAAAATCCCTTTGTTAGATACTATCCAGCTCTTCTAGTGCAGACCAACATAGCTGCTCTCTGAAACTACCTTCACAAAGGCATCACAGCAAAGGGGAGCTGAAGAAGAAGAGGAGGAGGAGGAGCTTGGATTTGTACCCCGCCGTTCACTCGGAGTCTCAGCAGTAGGGCTGAGAGAGCTCTTTCAAGAACTGCTCTTTCAGGAACAACTCTGACAGAACTGTGGCTTGCCCAAGGTCATCCAGCAGCTGCAAGTGGAGGAGTGGGGAATCAAACCCAGTTCTCCCAGATTAGAGTCTGCGCACTTAACCACTACACCAAATTAAGCTTCTCTACTGAATTAGGTAGCAAATGATATGAGAAGGCCAGTTCCGTGATTCTGTCTACATGGCATTACAAACAGCCATGGAAGGCTGAAATCAGGAGCAGAGGACACTTAACTCTTTTCCTTCCTGCTTTTTCTCCACTGATTCCCCCCCCCCCCCCACATGTCTTCCTACAGGGAACAAGAGAGATGGGATCCTCTGCGACTGCCTCCAGCACTTACTGGAAATGCTGCAGACACACAGATATGTCACCGCAGCTACACAGGATCATCTTTCTCCTGCCCCCATCAATGGAGATTATTGGTTCTTTTGGTAATATTGGGGAAGTGGAGAATCAATTGCCTAGTTTATGGCTGTGTTCAGGAAGCAGTAAGGGCTCTGTCAATTTGGGCAAATGTTAAATGATGCCTTGAGACAGACCAATCTGCTGCAAGGACCAGATGAAGGAAATGTGCGATCCTTAGCTGAGTTCCATCTTTCACTGAAGTCAGTGGGCAAAGGAGAGTGTAGGGTTTCACTGTCACTGTCTTAACACCAGCATTTATAAAAGCAATGAGGTCGCATAAGGTTAGGAAGGATTCCGAAAAGGGTTGCCAGAAAGTCAGCGTGAACTGGGCTCCTTAGTTAGCAACAGGGCAAGTCCCAGAAAAGAGAGAAACCTGCATGTGCAGATGTTGCACTCAAGCTGCAGGGGCTGAGAGGGATTTCTGGCCTTGCAGACAGTGCCGCCAGTCAAGGGGACACTTGGCACTCTGCTCACCAGTGCCCAACAGATCCATAAGTTTTACCTCAATGCGGCAAATAAAAGCTCTCCAGGTTTGTTTCAGGTGGGGGAACAACAGTGTACTGCTCCCTTTCATGCCAGGGTTCTGATCCAAACTGGGTTATATTTCTGAAAAGTATTGGAGTCGGGAGGCCGGTAATGGTGAAATCAGCATTGTGGCTTATTGCGGGTCAAGATGGAGCATGGGGACAAAGGGATGGGGAAGCCACTTATATATACAGGTAAACCACACCTTGATCGTGTCCCCCCTTGAGGAGATTGGTCCAACAGGGATTAGTCTCCCGCCAGAGGCTGTCATAGGTCCATTCAAATATCCTCAGCCTCTGATAGGGGGACCGGCAGGATCCCTAGGTCCATTGTTCTCTGGGGAAGGAAGCTCTGTTGTTATCACATCCCATTACAGGTAAACATGCCCAGACATGTTCCCTGGCTGCAGACAAAGAGTCAAGCACCGGACATAACAATTTCTTTAAATTAGTTCTATGCAGAGTAGGTTTACATTTGGTAATTTTGATTCTATTTATCTAGCACATTTTTAATCTTGTACTTCCTCCAAGGAGATCAAGCAAGGTTTTTTCCCTTCCTCATTTTATGTTCACAACAACCCTGTGAGTAGGCTTGCCAACCTGCAGATGGGGCCTGGAGCTCTCCCGCTATTACAACTGACCTCCAGACAGTAGAGATCAGTTCCCCTGGAGAAAATGGCTGCTTTGAAGGGTGGACTCTATGGCACTGTAACCTACTGAGGTCTGGCCCCTCCCCAGACCCTGCCCTCTCCAGGCTCCACCCCCCAAATATCCAAGTATTACCCAATCCAGTGCTGGCAGCCCTACCTGTAAAGAAGGTTAGGTTGAGAGACTGTGACTGCCCCAAGGTCACCCAGCAAACTTCCATGGCGGACCAGAGATTACAACTTGGATCTGACGCTCAACTACAACAGTTCACTGGGCCCTCACAAATGCCTATTATGAGAGTACAGTTTACCTTTACCTGTTGAAAATACACTGTTATATGTTGTACATCACCCTGAGCCCTCCAGGGGAGGGCGGTTTATAAACTGAATCAATCAAAAGCCACAGGTGAGGTCTTAGCAGGAGTAAAGAGTGATCCAGTGCTTTTAAAATAGAATCTTGTACACCCAGCATTGATCATCCATGGACTGGATGCCCTGGCATGTAATTTAGCTTGAGAAAAGCTGCCCGGTGGGAGAGGGACTACTGATATCATAGCCTGGTGTTGGGAAGGGAGGGCTGTAATTCTTTCCTTCATGCTATTTTCCACCACCCCCACCCCTGCTGCCTGGCAGGGAAAAATGACACAAGACAGATAACTGTGGGTGTAAATCTTAAGTTCAGTATCATTGTTGTGTTTGTGTTTTGGACTATTGAAGCAGCAATAGCTTGAGAGGGCTCTGGTATCCTAAAGCTCCATTTCTTATTGGCTGATGAATAAAGACTCCCATTGGTCCTGAAGCCAATCTGGATACCCTATCACTGAGCCCTGCTTGGGTTCTCTGTTTTTGAGAATGGTTTGAGTGCACATGAGATTGCAAGTATCAGTTTTCTCTCCTGCACACACACACCCCTTTTTGTGTTGCAGCATTGTTAAAGTTAAGGAGACTTCAGCCTGGTCTGTTCTTACATTGGAGAGCCATACTCTGAGGTTCCTAAAAGAAGAGCAATGTAGGTGTAATAACTAAAGTAGGGTAGAAGTTTTCACACCACGCCAGTGCCATGACCATGGTAGCTATGCTGTCAGCAGATCAGCAGATATCACAGCCTGAGACATTTCCGGACTTAATGTCTGTCTGTCTATTTTATATCCCACCCTCCCCCGCAAGCAGGCTCAGGGTGGGTCACAACATTCCATTAAACATTTCATTAAGTAAACATAATAGCATTAAAACATAAGATATAAAACATAAATTTATATATAAAACCAAATTTAAATCCAATCAGGGATGGCAACTATTCAAGGCAGTTCATAGTGCCTCCTGCACAATGCTAACATAGGTGGTAGTCAGGGGCGTAGACTTTTTAAATTCCCAGGGGGGGCGGGGGCTCTCTCGTGCGCGCGTGCTCAGGACCATGTCCCCGCCGCTCTTCCCCCCCCAGGGAGCCGCCGCCGCCGCTTCCCTCCCCCGGGCCGTGCCCGCCCCGCCCACCGCGCTCCCCGCCCTCCTCCCTCCCTCCCTCCCTCCCTCCCTCCCTCCCTCCCTCCCCTCTCCCCGCTCACCTCGGGGATTGCTGCTGGCTGCTGCTGCCTGCAGCCGGGGCCGGCGCGTCGCCCTTGCGGGCCCCGGGCTCCCACTCCACCTCGTGCCTAAGTTTCCCGGGGGGGGGGGGCTCAGCCTCCCCCGGCAAAATGGAGCGCCTGAGGGTGGCCAGTCAGCCGGCCATCGCCGCCTCTCTCCCCCCCCCCCCCGCCCCAGGGAGGCAGGAGGGCAGGCCAGCAGGGTGCTCCATTTTGCCGGGGATGGCTGAGTCCCCCCCGGGAAATTTCGGGGGGGGGGGGCTCGAGCCCCCCCGTAGTTGACGCCCATGGTGGTAGTTAATAGCAATCAGTTTTCTGACAATGCTCTGTTGACCTCTCTTGGGCAGGGCACATTGTAATGGGCATTGTAAGCCCTGCGAGCAGCGTGAGCAGGGGAGACCAAGATGGTTGGACATCTGCTGCCTCAGTCAAAGGCCTGGTGGAACAGCTCCATCTTACAGGCCCTGCAGAATCTGTTTATTAGCAATACAACGGCTGCCACCAAATAATAAGAAATGTGACTTCCTACAGCCTGTCAGTTGTGCCTAACCCTTCCAGGCTCTTAAATTAAAATAGCTTCTGTCTGCTGCCTGAAAGCACTGTATACACTGCTGAATTATGGTGCTGTACAACTGCTGTAAAGCACTCGGAACCAGTAGGGCTCACATGAAGCACTCCACCTTAACATGCATTGTTGGAAAAAATAGCCAGATGAAAGTCAGGACCTCCTTGAACATCACCCAGCCTCCCTGGGGCATGCGCAACTTGATGTGAAATTTGAAAGGCATTGTGTTGCATGTGGCAGGTGCAAGGAAGGCAGAAAGGGAAGGCTTGGGTGGGGGGGCGTCTGTGAAAGATATAATATTGAAACCCATGGGTCCCCCAGTGCTGATGTATAAGATTAAAGACTTGCAGAAGAAACTATGGCTTTGTGTTTCAACAAAGTACCTCCAAAATCAGATGTTCTACAAAAGGGGTAGATGCAGGTGGTAGAATTTGGGCACTTGCAAGGTGACTGGCTGTAAGAGCTTTGGCTTTCGTCGACTGAAACGACAGCTTCTCGGCCTTTGATTTAGTTGCTGAGATATTATGGAATATTTATGAACATTCCTAGCAAACAAAGATTTTTTAAATTGCCAAGATATAAAGGCCAGGGTCTGATGGGATTGTGGGAAGCAACGAGCCCAACAGCCCTATAAAAAATGTTAGCCAGCTATTACAACGTATGGGCTATGAAAATCATGTCTGTGTGAGAGCAGAATGCAAATGGCAAACATGAGAAGTGTATATAGAGGAGTATTTTTACTCTCTGTATAAAATTACAGGTTGTATTCAAAGTAATTTACAGAAACAGGGAAAAAGTACAAATGGAAACAAATGTGAATGACAGTGGAGAGGAGGCAGAGGGAAGGAAATGTACCTGCTGCTTCCAACCACTGCAAAAACATGTGCATGCACTCGCGTACGTGGGCACATATGTTCCCAAGTGCAAAAATATGTGCTAAGTGCAACTGAAATGACCACTTTTACAAAGAGGGGTACACCATGGATAAGGAGGGACCTTTTAACCTAGAGTTGCTTTTGCTTCTCCTTTGGGAGGAGAGAGTATGTATCTGTCCCCTCCTCACAGGGGAACAAGCAGTCTTCAGGTGGCTTTTAGCAGTAAAGGTTGAAAGTGTAAAATAACCTATCCCCATGCTGTTCTTTTCCTCAAAAAATCAGCCCTGTCGGTTGCATTTGCAAAAAAAAAAAAAAGAACATGAAAGGAAACAATGTGAGCAGTGGCCACCCACCAGGTCATTCCAAGGATATTCCCCTCCATCCATTAGTTTCGTTGTATACTGTGGACCCAGCAGGAAATTCTCTATTTAAAGCAAGTGATGACTCTTAACATAAGACAAGCCTACGGGAAAGAAGCTACAGGGTTTTGCTACCTTTACTACTGTTTCAGTCACAGCAGTGAATTTTATTCCCTGATCCTCATGCTAGCAGTGAAATACTGAATCTAGTAAATTTATGGCTAACTTCTTCTTTTCATAATGGTAGTTATATGAATTTCCAAAGAATATTGCCTGAATAATATGGATAGGGAGAACACAGCATCTCTGCTAAGATGTCCTACTTGACTTTCAAATGGTGTCCACCACTGAGCTGTTTCTGTCAACACTAAGCAAACAAGCGTCAAACATATTTTATGAGCTCAGCCAGTTTTTCGCCCCTTCTCCTGACAAAATAATAATATAGTTCAATTTTATGCATTTTGGCTATGGACATAGCCACTCAATAATACTTACACACATCTATTTGAAAGCAGACAGGGTAAGTATTAACCAAATAAAGATTTACAACTCCTCTGAGGGTAGATTCATGACAGATATTACTGGTCAGCATGATGACCAAGCAGAAAATCAAGTAAGTAATACCAAGTTGTATTCCTCTGAGTCTCAAGTCTAGCACTCCTGGATTGTTTCATGAGTCACAATATGGAGAATATGCTGATCAGTTCTACATCAGGCAGACCAGCAGAAGTGTTAGGGCCTATGCATCTCCTGGGCTGGTTACTGGGAGGAAAGACCATTCTCCTCAGGTATCAGTCTTGTCAGGATCCTTCAGGCTCTCTCACAGTCATGAGAAGAGCTGGGTAATAAGCAACTGGATCTTCTCAGCATTTTTAAAAACCAGAAATAGCAGCTGATTTGGATTGGTAACCACATGGATTGTTTCCTTGTGTGTAGTGTAGCCTGGAGATCCTATGACTGTCTGGCAAACCGAAGTCCTAGCTCTTCAGCATTATCCAGGGTACACTGCGAGGAGGCAAGCAAATCAGCTAAAAGGACTGAGGAAATACTGAGTAGGGACCTCAAAATTTTGGCTGACTACTATCATAAATGGTGGTTTATCCCAAGTCCAGGAAAAACAGAATGCTCTTGCTTCCATCTCAATAACAATCTTGCCAGCTGTGAACTGAATGCCTACCTTCAAGGCATCCGACTTACACACAACCATACACCTAAGTATCTTGGCATTACCCTGGACAGGACCTTGAGGTATAAACACTATCTTACTAATGTAGAAGCAAAAATGCGCATGCGAAACAACATTCTCCAAAAATTACGTGGTACAACTTGGGGTGCATCTGCTACAACACTGAGATGCTCAGCTTTGGAGCTGGTGTATAGTACTGTGGAATATGGTGCTCCAGTGTGGCTCAACACCTTCCGTGTCTACAAACTTGATGCAACAATGAAAACCATCAGTAGATGTATTAAACCCACTCCGACTTATTGGCTACCCACGTTGTGCCACATCACTCATCCGCATCTCCAAAGAGAAGATGCTCTTCTTCTTGAATATAGAAAGATCATTGAAAACAGAGAGTTGCTTATCTACCAAGACATGACTGATATGGGCCTATCCAGACTAAGATCCTGACACAAATTCTGCACAAATTCTGCAATCACAAAATTTCAATCTAGAGAATGAATGGTGAGGAACATGGATGCAGTCAGTTCCACCCGATATCTATAACCTGATAAACACCAACGAGAGGCCTGCAGGATTTGACTTGCCATGTAAAGTTTGGAAGATAGTCAATAAAATACCAACAGGCTTTGGCAGCTGTGCAGACCTGTTGTTTAAATAGGGCAAAATACCAGGACCCAAATGCTATTCTGCTGCAGCCCACCAAACTATTTTCCATCTGTCACAGGAATGTGAGCATCATGCTTTCCAGGGAGATGTGATGGAGTCCTTCAAACTGTCCTCAGCTACAATTGAGTGGATTGAAAATTTAGATGTTAGTATTTAGGGGGATTGCCCAATTGGTCTGCATACCTATTGTATCAACTCGGTTCCATATTTTATATTATTATATGCTTCCTGTGTGTAACTCTGCCATACGATAAATAAATAAATAGCCACATGGAATTAGAGGGATTTTAACCTTCACCCGCTTAGTTTTAGCAATGGAAACTTACATCATCCTATCCTGTTATTTGTTTTGGAAGGGGAAAAAATGATCTGCACTGGTCTTTTGCCCTCCTTTATCTTTCCAAGATGAATAAATGCATATATTTACTTTATGTATGCCCTACTTTTCTTCCCCCATGAGGACCAAAAATGGCATACATTGTTCTCCTCTTCTACTCAAAAAAACACGGTGAGGTAGGTTAGGCTGAGAGAGTATAGCAGGCCCCTATGGTACCCAGCCAGCTTCCATACCTAATCCTTGCTCTGCAATCTAACCACTTCTCCACACTAGAAGGCTAATAACAGGACATGGCGGAAGGTGGTTTCTGCTGGTTACGGAAAGTGTGACTGGATGGAAAACTTAAGTCGCCTTCATCAATATGGCCCCAGTAGGAACTGTGGCTGCTATTTCTATTTTCAAAACAGATCTCCCTGCCTTTTGTCTATACCCTGGGATGTTCAGGCGGCTGGAATTCCAGGCTCCTCAGATCCTCCAGTGCTATGAAAGGACACACACACAACCCAACAGTCAGGGACTTCAGGAAACAAAACAGGAATTTAGTTGGCTTCAATTTCAGTGTAACGTTTCAACAAAGGATAAAGAGAGCTTGTTTGAAGCCAACCTCTATCCTTAGAATCACACAAATCAGCTTTTCAAGTTACACAACTTCACAGGCCATAAAATCTGCTCCCCATGAGCCAAATTTGCAACTATTCTCAGCAGAATCAGAGTAGAAGCTGTGAAGGCAAAATGTGGTTCCTGCTCCTATAATGCTGATCTGTGTGAGGAAGAGAAAGCTCCCTAGGAGAAATTGTTAGTGAACACATGAAGCTGCCTCATACTGAATCAGACCATCAGTCTAATAAGGTCACTATTGTCTACTCAGACTCACAGCCCCTCTCCAGGGTCTCAGGCAGAGGTCTTTCACATCACCTACTGCTGGATCCTTTTAGCTGGAGGTGCTGGGAATTGAACCTGGGAGCTTCTACAAGCCGAGCAGATGCTCTTCCACTGAGCCACAGTCCTTCCCACGAGGCCCTTCTATGCAACACTATGTGGGAGGGGATGTTTGGCCCTTCCCAGGCCCACTGGTTCTTCCTTGCAAATAGCTCCCAACCAGTCTTTTAAATATTTTTTTCTAGCCCCATTGGAAAAGCACATGAGCATCCAGCTGGGGAGAAAACTGGGGGGGGGGGGGGGGGAGATTCAGCATGAGAACAATTAATTTCCCTCCTGACCAGTTTACCAGTCTTTCCCTTTAAGTGCCCTTCCTCCACTCTGCCCCTTACGTCTGCAAGTGCATATTTGAGACCACACATTTGCAGTGATAATGTCTTGTTCAACTCCGGTGAATCTGTATTCCTTGATTCAGATCAAACTGGGCTTTCTCTGACCTGAAGTCAGATGCGGGTTATGTCAATCAAAGATCAGGTCAGCAACAGGTCAGCAACATCCTACCAAAATAAAATATGAGAAGTTGGTATTTGAACAGAGAACCATATACAACAAACCTCAACTGTAGCAGTGCAGACTGAGACTGGATACCTAGGGAGATAGAAAAGATCACAAATGCTATCCATATAAGACATACAATGTCTCACCCACATGTTATGAGTACCATGGAGTAGGGTAGTCAAACAACTGTTGTTGATGTTGTTGTTGTTGTTTAATCTGCTTAGCAAGTTATGCAGTGTCTGGACCAGCTTGGTAAAGGTTGGCTTTCAATAAGGGGGAACTATGATTTTTTCCCTCTTTGTTTGGGGCCCTGGGACTCAGGGGTGGACTGGCCATTGAACTCACCTGTGGAATTCCCAGTAGACCGCTGCTCTGGAGGGCTGACGGCACTCTCCCCCTAACCCTTACCCCAAAACAAATGGAGTAAAGGCAGAAGGCACCATCAGCCCAGATGAGAGGCCTCTGCAAAAGAACAGTGCAAGGAGAGAAAAAGAGGCAGCCACAGGGGTGGGTCTGGGGAAGTGGCCCGCCCTGAACGGAAAGGCTGTCCAGAGCCCCCTCCAATGGCAGATTTATCCCCGGTTTCTCTGGGCTTCTGTGGCAGCTTCAGCTAAGCACTGGTTTCTTAGACAGAAACCCATTGTTTCTAAGGGGATCCCAAAGCTGCTACTTCCATAGCAATAGGATTGTCAGCTCTGGATTGGGAAATACCTGGAGATTTTTTTTGGGGGGGGGGGGAGCCTGGGGAGGGCAGGGTTTGGGGAAGGGAGGGACCTAAGTAGGGTACAATGCCGTAGAGCCCACCATCCAAAGCACCCTCTGAAGTCTTTTTTCTAGGGCCATTTTTCTTCCCAACCTGCCCCTTCTTGCTGCAGTTCCTTCCACTCCCAAGTGGGTGAGTGGTGGTGGCAGTAATGTCAGAAGGCAAAGGAGGATAGCCAGCACATCACATATATTGGTGTAGGGGGTTAAGAGCACTGCAGAATGACCTGGGAGACCTAGGTTCAAATCCCTACTTAGCGACAATGAGTAACCTTGGCCCAATCCCTTTCTATCTGTCTCAGAGCTGAACTTACCTCCCTCGGTTGCTGTGAGGATAAAATGAAGGAGGGGGGGCCCGTGTATGTCTCTTCAAGGCAGAATGTGACATCCAGATGATATCCAGATGTACAGATAGATCCCACCAGCTCTGATTCTGAAACACTTAACAGGGCCATCCCACCCTTCTAAGCCCATTGACTTCAGGTCAACTTAGAGGGCTGTAACTTTGCTTAGAATGGCACTGTCAAACTGGAAAACACAGCAACTCCATTTCATATGAGTGAGTCCCAACTGACACTGATTGTGAGGGCCATCAGGCATATGGGGCGATGCGCAAATTACTGTGGCACATGGCACTTGTAGGTCCATGATTTTTAAATATTGAGTGGGAGGCGATGAATTCAAACAACAGGCTTTTATTCAGTGATATTGCTCAGCTCCAAAGACAGATCTATGAGAGCGGCACCTTAATTTATACTGTTCCAACACATAACTTTCAACAATGTAACTATATACATATTTCGTAGTCAGCATTTAATCTGTCGAATGGGAGGTGCTAGTGCCTTGATCTGCAGAGAATCAGCACTCATTAATTTAAGGTATCTGGGAAATAACTGTGATAATTCAAGGGTGCACTCTGCAGATGCTCAGAGGTACTCTCCTGCCAAGAAAGCCTGGCATAATGCCAGTGAAGCTATGCGCTGCTAAGATGGCAATCACATTGAAGCCCTGCTGGGAGAGCTTTGGAACTCCTATCAAAATCATCAACCCCCTGGTGGCATCGAAGAGCTGTTTCAATGCCTGTCTTCCCAGTACTGACCCTGTCTGATCCTGTTTAGGATTTGTGAAATCCGACAGAATTATAGCTCTATGCAGGATGGCCACAGGCCAGTTTCCACCGTTGAAAATGCCTAGCGTAGACTTCAAAGTCACTTTCAAGGGAAATCTTGAAGGACAAAACAGAGGAGGAGAGGGGGGAAATGTGAAGGAACAGGAAAACCAGGTTATTACTAAATTCAGTTCAGGCAGTTGTGAAGCATCCCAAATGAAACCTAGTGCAATGGATCACATTTAACACAACTGTTAAAATGGTAAACTACTCACAGGAGAAATGTCTCTTCCTTGCAGAATGAAAGTGTCTGTCTTTTGTTAAGAAAGGGGATCTGGACGGGAGTGTTTTGAGTGGGCTGTGGGGAAAGGCACACCACTTGCCAAGGAGATTAAAAGAAACACCTCAGCATTCTGAAACCACCCCTTCTCTTCAGGAGCCAGTCAGGAGGGATTACAGCTCCGTAGGCATCAGCCATCTGCTTGTTGTAAAGATGCTGTGAAAACTTCTCTTTCCAGACAAAATCTGCTCCAGGGCTTTTTAAAACCTGGGTTTAAGGTATGTTTTGTCACAAACAGTCAAGGGCGGGGGGGGGGGGGGGGGGGGGAGAAATGGAGGTTTCAATGACAAATCTGTCCAGCAAGCGACTGTCTGCCTGTAGAAACAACAGGGAGAACAGCTTGTTACTGTAATTTTAGAGAGGAGGAGCATAACAAGGAATAATTGTTCAGCCCAAAGGGGCACTTGTGTTTGCATAATGTTCCAGGCTTGTAAACCGACCATCAGATTGTCCATTCTGAAACAAGTCCTGCTGACCCACTGTCCTGGAGTTATTGTTCCTCCCACCCCCATAAGAACTCAGAGGACTGCCAAGATGTAGGGTTACCTTACCAGTTCCCTGTTGGGGAATTCCTGGGGATTTGGGGGAAGGAGCCCAGGGAGGGGAGGGAGCTCAGCTTGTTATAATGCCTCAAGTCCATCCTCCAAAGCAGCCGTTTCCTCCAGGGGGACGGATCTCTGTCTTTTGGAGATCTGTTGTGATTTCAGGAGAACTCCAGGCTCTGCCTGTGAATTGGCAACCCTAGCCAAAAGTCACCATGGCCCCTGGAAAAAGATTCCTTCAGGGTTCACCCTTTGCACATTTAAGGAACAGAGAGAAGGGGGAGTGACAAGGAAAGGAGAGGGGAGAAACTCACCAGCCTTTAATGGAAGAGAAGAGGAAAGAGCCTCCTTGGGAATCCATAACTGCTCATTTACCCCTTTGCTTAACTGGAAAACCTAGCAAGAACTCTCTGGCTGCAGGAGAGCACTTGCTATGATTTAAATGAGTGATTATGGATTTCTAGAGATGCTTCTAGCTGAGATAATGGGCATTTTGCTTGCTGCTCCCTTGCTCTCGCTTGAGAGCAGAATGAGGGAGGTGAACTGCCTGGCTTCTATGGCCTCCAGTGCAACTCAGGCCACAGGAATGTTGTACCCTTAATCTCCTCCCCCCCCCCCCCCCATCCTTGAGAGCTCAAGTAGCATTGCCTGTCTGTCTGTGTCTGCATGGCTCAATAGAAGAGTTGGTGCTTTGTATACAGAAAGTCCCATGTTCAGTTTCTGCCATCTCCAGTGACAGGACTTTCATGATCAGATGGCTCTTTAGCTCCGACCCAGGCACGAGTGCCTGGTGGATTTAAAGGAAGTGTCCTCCAGTGACATCTGGGAAAGGTGCCGCTTCCATGATCAGCTCGTCGAGCCCTGCCAGGGAGCCGTACTCTAAAGATACTGGTGAAAGTCCGATCTAAAGCTTGCCGATGGGCCAATGGCCATTTCCCCCCATTTGATCGTTCCAGTTTGCAATCAGCTCATTGGGATGGTCTGACTCCAGACCATCCCGAACGGCCTTAGCGATATGCGCATAAATGCATAAACATGTGACGGCTGCAGAGCTCTGCTGAAATATTCCAGACAATTTCATGTTTCTGAATGGCCCGTGAAATTTATGAACTTTGTTAATTGAAATGGTACCTAGAGGAAGGTACCTGTTGTGTTTGTTTAGAAGCAGTAATAGCTTGAAAAGGGCTCTGGTATCCTAAAGCTCCAATTCCTATTGGCTGATTAATAAAGACTCCCATTGGTCCTGAAACCAATCTAGATACCCAATCACTGAGCCCTGCTTGGGTCCAATAGTATTGCTTGTATATAGTTACATTGTTGAAAGTTATGTGTTGGAACAGTATAAATGAAAGTGCTGCTCTCATAGAGCTGTCTTTTGAGCTGAACAATGTCACTGAATAAAAGCCTTTTTGTTTGAATTCATCGCCTCTTGCTTAATACTTAAAAGTACCTATGGCGGTGCTTTTACCATTCAAGTCCACGCATGTGCAGAAAAACAAGTACACAATGAGGCGCATACGTGCATGCGCAAACAGATTTTTTTAACCCCCCCGATTGCGCGGCTTTTTCAGGTGGACGCCATTTAGACAATCCACCACGGAGTCTGTGCGCGGTAAGGCAATTCACAGGAGAGTTGTCTGGCCGTGCAACACTGGATAAAAAAGACCGGGATCAAATTAGAGCCAGGCCAATGGCAGGATTAGCTGCCCATCTGAACACACCCTTACACTCTGGAGAGTCAGTGCCAATTAGACGAGAATTAGGGATACCAGCCTCTAGGTGAGACCTGGGGATCCCCTGGAATTACAACTCATCTCCAGACTACAGAGATCCATTTGCTGGAGAAAATGTATACTTTGGAGGCGGACTTTGTGGCCACTGAGGTCCCTTTCCTCCACAGGCTCCATCCCCAAATTTCCAGGAGTTTCCCAGCCTGGAAATGGCAACCCTACCCCCCACCCCCCTGGTGGCTAGAGGAGACCTGGCATCCCAAGATGGATGTACCGATTTGTCACAGCAATTAACAAGTGTTTCCTTGTGAGTAAGAAGCTGAGAATTTGTGCATGTGCATCTACAAAGACCCCCAGTCACTATGAAAGTTGACTTATGCCTGTGCAAAATCTAATTGTAGTGCTGGTAATGAACTCATGAGGGGAAAAACACTCCGTTCATAATGCAGCTGAGTATTACAAGCAGGCCAAATCCGTATTCTAAATTTATGATTATGAACTTGGGCAAAATCTCTACTCAAATGGGTTGCAGTTGGTGGTGAGGTATACAGCACTCAGAGAACAGGTACAACAAGAGAGGAGGAATGACAGCACAAAACATGAATCACAACAGTAAGAGTTGTATTTTATGTTCCTATTCCACCTCCCTTGGCATACCTGTTCTCCGAAGATTGGAGGTCATGAAGAAGGAAGCCCAAATCCACCCTGGTAAGGGCCATAGCGAGACCAAGGTACCTGAAATGAGCAACAATCAGTATAGCTATGGTCTAGACATACTGTGGGTCTAATACCATAATGCATGCAAACATCATGTGTGTTTTCTTAGTATAGTTTCTTTCTTTCTTTCTTTCTTTCTTTCTTTCTTTCTTTCTTTCTTTCTTTCTTTCTTTCTTTCTTTCTTTCTTTCTGCTTTGCAGGGGGTCACTAAGTTGAGGAAGAAGTAGCTTTGAGGAAAGGGGCAATGGAAGGTCTGGTTAATCCTAGTCATGTGTTTTCTATTTCCTCACTCTCAATAGCCTTCAATGCCATTGCCTGTCTCCTCACAATGCTTCAAATGCAGGCAGGCTCATGATACGATTCTGTGGTGTTCAGGCCAATTGGTGGCATGTGGGATATCATAGGTCACTTTATTTTTTCTTTGGCCTGGGTTTGTTTTGCTTTCCATAAAACTGGTAAAATCAGTAATGGCTGCCTCCACTCACCACTGAATATTGCATGATTGTTGTGTTACAGCATTGATTTGCCAGTGGATCCATGTCCATACAGGAAAACTCAGTTGCAAAGGATTTCTGAGGCACACTAAGAGCAAAATATCCAGTGATGTGTGGGTGCAGTGTGGGATATAAATGTGCTAGTTAAACCAAGTAAACTTCAGGTCTGTCTGTTTAGTGCAGGAGGGGGCTGAAATGATATGTATGCTGTGGGGACACTTATGAATGCCATTGGGTGATGATGGCCTGTTGTGTGAAAGTCTGAAACTACAGAGATCTGCTTTCTTTCCACCTGCCCTGCAGGTAAGCGACACTATGAAAATGGAGAACAGAGCAGATAATCTGTTTGGTGATGGGAGAGGCCAGCATGCAAATCAATTGCACTCATTAGATTTCTGGACTGGGGCTTTTATGTCTATGGGGAGACTGGGGGGGGGGTGGTTTGAGAATGGAAGACAGGAACTTTGGTTCTCAGTCTCCAGTGTAAGAAGCATACTTCATTGATGATGCCAGTTTTCAGGGGGTGGGGGCTGCCACTGGTGTGTAAAAGACTGTCAGGCAGCAAAAAAAGAGAGATGCTTTGGGAACCATGAATTTCTGATGTCCATAGTTTGGCAGAAGAGATGACAGCAGTGCAGAGTGCAGAAAGAGTTATTGCCGCTTTCTGGAGGTGTGAGCAGACTGCATATGCACTGTAAGCAGGAAGCCAACTAAAGGGCAGGAGATCTTTCACTTGCAGTCTTGCAGAACGTTGCTGTGATGAGCTGAACGGCACAGCAGGAAGAGACCCAGAAATCCTTTGAAAGTGTCCTCCTTCAAGTCTAAAGTACTGAGCTGGAAGCAAACATTTTCCTTCACACACACAGAAGAGGTTTGCTGCCATACACAGAGAATCCTGAGTAACAGCAAATATATTTACATCATTATTGGTGGAAAAAAACACTTGCACATATGCCAAGATTTGAAATTCAAAAGATTCAGCCCCCTTTTCATTCTTAGGAATTTTTTCTTTATCACACCAGTTAGTCCCTGGTTTATACTCAAAGTAAAGCAAATAAATTGGAGTGGTGTGTTTTCATAGCACAGCCTATGACTGGGGATGTTTCCACATAAGGTTTTTATTCTGCATGTACTGAAGTATATCCCCAGCATTTTGGGGCAACTTCCACACAACACTGAGCTCATTCCAACAATGACTTGAGGGCAGACATACCATTTGCCCAGTGGCAGCAGGTAATCTTCACCTCTCACTCTCAGCCCCCATTCTTCACTAAATTGAGGACTGGGAGAAAAAGTCGGGGGGAGAGGCACTGAAGGTGATGGTCTAGGAGTTTCCCCTAATCTCTGTGGTAAAGAAGGCCCTCCTTCTGGCTTAACACATCTCTCTCACACGCACAAAGAAGGAGTACACTCTCCATCTTTGGAACCATGGATGCAGGATATGCATCTGCATCCATCCTAGATAGTTAGATTACATTCTATTCCTATCTCTCACCTATACTATCTAGAATGTAGTTCCCTAAATAAAGAAATCTTATTAGTTTGAAACTGACAAGTGGCTCTGTGTAACTTTGTAACTGTGCTAGCACACATAGAGCAGAGAAGCTGTGACTGCATGTAAGCCTTGTGCACTTTACTATGTAACATATTCCTGGTTATAACATACCAGTGAATGGAACCCCTGTGGTAATGAATTCCATGTGTTAATTACTCTTTGGGGTGAAGAAGTACTTCCTTTTATTTATTCAAAGCCTAGAACTCATTAATTTCATTGAGTAACCATGAGTTCTGCCGTAAACCTCTATCATATCTCCAACTTCTTTAACCTTTCTTCATAGGGAAGATATTCCATCCCCTTAATCATTTTATTTGCCCTTTTCTGCACCTTTTCCAATGCTATAATATCTTTTTTGAGGTGTGATGACCAGAACTGTACACAGTATTCCAAATGAGGCTGTACCATAGATTTATACAGGGGCATTATGATTCTGGCTGATTTGTTTTCAGTCCCCTTCCTAATAATCCCCAGCATAGCATTTGCCTTTTTTATTGCAGTTGTACACTGAGTTGACATCTTCAGTGATCTCTTTCCTGGTCAGTTACCACCACCTTGGACTTCATTAATGTATATTTAGGGTTAGGATTTTTGGCTCCAGTGTGCATTCCTTAACTTGCCCACTATGAACCTCATTGGCCATGCTGACGCCCACTTACCCAGCCCTTGACAGATCCCTCTGGAGCACCTCACAGTCCTCCTTGGCTCTCACTGCCCTGAACAACTTAGTGTCATCTGCAAACTTAGTGTCATCTGCAAACTTAGCCACTTAACTGCTTACTCCCAACTCCAAATCATTAATGAATAAGTTAAAAATCACCGGACCTATTATCGAGCCCTGTGGTATCCCACTGCTTCCCACCTTCCACTGTGAAAACTGCCCGTTTATACCCATTCTCTGTTTCTACTAATTTCTACTAATTAACCAGTTTTTAATCCACAAGAGGACCTGTCTCTTATCCCATGACTGCTAGTTTATTTAGAAGCCTTTGATGAGGAACTTTATGAAAAGCTTTCTGGAAGTCTAGGTAAATGACATCTACTGGGTCACCCTTGTCCACATGCTTGTTCACCCCCTCAAAGAACTCTAAAAGGGTAGTGAGATAAGATTTTCCTTTACAGAATCCATGCTGATTCTTCCTCAATAGCTTTTATTCATTAATGTGCCTACTAATTCTATCTTTAATGATAGATTCCACCAAGTTACCCAGTATCGACATTAAACTGATCAGCCTGTAATTTCCTGGATCTTTTTTATGAAGATGGGGGCTACCTTCTTCCAGTCCTTGGTAATGGAGGCAGATTTTAGTGATAGATCGCATATTTTTGTCAGGAGATCCACAAGTTCACATTTGAGATCTTTCAGAACTCTTGGATGTTTGCCATCTGGGCCTGGTGATTTGTCATTTTTTAACTTGTCCATCAGTCATAGGACCTCCTCTCTCGTCACCTCAATCTGACTCAGGTGTTTTGACACCCCTCCTGAAACTAGTGGTTCTGAAGTGGGCAAGCACTTCCCATCTTCCACAGTGAAGACAGAGGCAAAAAAATGAATTCAGCTTCTCTGCCATTTCCCTATCATCCTTTAGTAATCTTTTTGCTCCTTGGTCATCTGAGGGCCCCACTGCTTCCCTGGCTAGTTTCCTGCTTCTAATGTATTTGAAGACATTTTTATTTTTTGGGCTTTCTGGGTCACCCAGAATGGATGTCATAGGTACCTGAAACGCCACCCTCCCTGGGCACCATCCCAAAATCTGTCATTTGCCTGTGCAAGGCTGGCAACTGTACTAGTGGGGCTCCAGGGGCTTCTCTATTTAAATTGGATCAAAGAGAGAAAAAAGACCTCCTGATTTAAACAGAGAAATGCATGGTGCAGAATTTTGGTGTGGGATTGCTGTCCACTGCCAGTACCAGGATGGGCTGGAGCTTAGCTCCATCTGCAAAATGGTGGGTCTATGTTCTGTATTTCCTCCCTCCTTCAGTCCTTTAAAGGGATGCTTAAATTTTCACAGTTGAGCCAGGATGTAGCTTTGTGCTACAGCTGGGGATAGGGAAAGGGAGTGTATGGGGTGTGAGCATCTCCCACATCGTTGTTGTCACACCATCACTTATGAACCAGTACAATGGTGCAGAATGGGAGGGGCAGGGCAAGTGGTGGCATCTGGAACAGGTGGCTCAGAGACAGGATTGTCTATGGATCCCATCTCTGCCTGCTTTCTAGTGCTTCTGCATGGGGGGGGGCTGCCTCCCCCCTTCCATGGAAGCAACCTGGTTTAACCAGTCTGTAGGTACCAATCAAGTGGGAGGCAGAATCAGGAAAGGACTGCTGCTGTGAAGGCAAACTTCCAGCCCCCAAAGCAGGGATGGACAGGCCATTACAGCCACTGGGGATTTTTCTGGTGGGCCAATGGCCTGTCACCCAACCTTGGGCCAATGTAGCCCAGGACAGAAGGGCTGTGCACAGCCCAGGGAAAGTGGCACCAACCTAGGCAAGCCATGGATGGCCTGGGGAAGGCAGCTCCTGGAATGAGGAAGCCAAGCCTGGCCCAGGGAAGGTGTCTCCCCCAGCCTGTGTGAGTTGTGCACAGATGCACTCAGCCCAGCCTGACACAGTATGCAGATGGCCGCATCTGGGCCTGGTAGAGCTGCAGGAATTTGCCCAGCTGAGCTGGGTGAGGAGTGAGGGCTGGCTAGCTCTCCCTCCCTCCCTCCCTACTTTGTGGCTGCAGGGCTTGGGCAGGCCAGGAAGCAGGGCTTGTCCAAACCTTTTTTCCCTCCCATCCCCCCTTTTGAAAAAGAATCCCGTATAGTTCTTCTTAGTGAGAGGCAGTTAGTGGGCGGCCTTGCTGGGTGCAGTGGAGAAGCCAGAAGTACTTTACTACAACTGAATGCTAAGGTGGTGGTTGTTTTTTTTTGCAGGGGGAGAACTTGGAAGCTGAATTTTGAGTTTATGCTCACTGCTATGCATGTGATTATGATACTTTTAATATGGCAAAACATCAGCCCATTTTCTGCAAAGACAGGCTTCTGTCAAGGTTGGTCTGGATATATCATATTCTGGAGAGGTCGTTCGGGAGTGCCTGAATGAATGATGGCCAGATCACGTCGTCAAGTATCCTTCCCAAAGGTAACTAAAGAAGCCATTATATACTATGGCCGAGGACAGACTGGCAATCTGGAGTGGGAGGAATCCGGAGGCAAAAGCTGCAGGGGAAAAATTCCCCAGGGCTGGCCATTCACACTGGCCAGTGTATTGCGCAAGGATGACGTTACGGAGCATTCAGACTGCTGTGAGCCTGCGTTGCGGCTCACGCGGCAGCGTTTTGCAGGCGGCGTACGTGCACATGTGCCCATAGGGTAGGAGGCAGGGACAGCTGTCAATATATACGCAAATGCGCTCATGCGCAAATATCCGCGCCAGCGCATTCACACTGCCACCTCCGGCTGCCTCCTGCTTCTTCCGGTCCACACTGCCTGGAAGCGGGAGGCATGCGGAAGATGGCCCCTGGACACCGGTTTCTCCTGGTGTCCTTCTACAGTGAGAGGAAACTGGCTTCAAAGCGCGTAAGTGCGGAAGGGAGCCGAGGGACAGCTGCGGATGTCAGAACGGGCTCCCTTCCCCCGCTTCCCAAGTGGAGCTCTCCCAGGGCAGATTGCCAGTCTGTCCTCAGCCTATGTAAGTGTATGTGTGTGGGGAGCCCCTTTGCTTTGAGTACTGTATACATACCCGTTGTTGGAACAGGTCATTGGAACAGAAAACACCTTTTGGTTCCTACAAGTACATTCCAGTCAAAGTTAAGCACTTTAAAGTCCCCTTAATTTAACTAGGAGAGTTCAGCTTTAAACTCCTTCCCATTCAACCTAATGGTAATTTAAAGAAGCTTCATTTTGACTGAATTGTAAATTGTCCCAAGGCTTCTCCCGCCCTTGACCTGGAATTACATCCTTAAGCTATTTTCCTCCCCTCCTCCTTCTCCTCTCCTGAAAACGGAGATAATAAGTCTGAGCAAGGTGACTTTTCATCCTTTCCTGCGTGGGAAAGGGCAGCTGAGCATATTCTTGTGCCCCTCACTCTTGGAAACGTGGGTAGGAGCCTTCCTTCAGTCTACCATGATCAAGGACAAAAGTAACAACAACAAAGTGGAAATAATTTGAACCCACTTCTAGAGGAAACTTTGGCGGAAGGTGAGGCACAGCAGGAAACAAAGCTTTAGAATAGTAGAACCAGATTTCTTCCTTGACACATAAAAATGCGTAGGAAATATCTTGTCAAGCTTCCCCCCTTCCACTGTATCTTGTTATTCTTTTCACATATTTCCTCTGCCTCTAAATAGCATCTAAGAGCATTAAAAATCAAAGCCCCCCCCCGACCCCCTGCTAATATAATGAGGTTTGTTTCCTGTTCACTCAAGCGTATGTGCCGAGAATCAAGGATTAAGTGTGTGTGTGTGTGTGTGTGTGTGAGGAAAGCATGCAGACCTTTCTAGCTAGACAGGGGGTGAAAGAATGCCATGATGATGCAATTTGCACTTTTAAAACCTTAAGATGTCTTTCAGTCTCTGAAAGTCCTCCCTGCCCCCTCGGGAGAGTCATTTTTCTACCTGTCAGGATGAAAATGCCAGGCTTAGCAGACAGGGACATTGCCTATTGTGAGACTGTGGCTCTGCTCAGAGTCCGTGTACATGGCTGCCCTTCTCTGCTTTTGCCTGCCCATGGTGGCTCCCCCACCCCTATAAGCCTGTTCACAGTGAGCAGTTCCTTGAATTTCATGTGCAGTCAGTGTGTGCAGTCTGAGCAATGCTGTGCAAAATGTTTGCCTTTTTCTCCAGGATGAGTAAGTCAGGCACCTAGTCTGCCCTGAACAGGAATTCGCTTGGTCCTTCCTCAAGTTTTTTAAAAACATAATTAACAGGAATTGTGCAGATCTTTCATATACACCAATGTCACATTACATGATTTTACACAACTGAAGCTGACCCCATATTAAACTTAAATAGGGCTTCACTGGAAAGATCGCTGTCAGGGATACTGAGAGGGAAGGCAGACAATGGTTTAAGGCAGGAAGGTACAGTATGAAAACATTTTCACTGCCCTGACAATCAATGCTCTCTTTAAGCTGTGGAGTCTTGTGAGCAAAAGTTCTACTTTGTGAGCTACTGGCATTAAAGTTGTGAGCAAGCGATCTGGCTCCTGCATAAATTAGTTTGCTCTGGAGCCCTCCTTCTTGAGCTAAGACAAAAATCTGTGAGCTGGAGGCTAAAAAACTGTGAGCTAGCTCACCCTAACTCAGCTTAGAGGAAACACTGCCCTGGCAATGCATGCTGCTTTAATGTTCTGTATAATTCCAGAGAGGGACCATGGCTCATTGGTAGAGCATATACTTTGCATGCAGAAGGGCTCAGATTCAACCCCAGGCATTTCCAGATGAAAGAAAGGTAATAGGTGATGTGAAAAACCTACACGTGAGACCCTAGTGAGCTGCTGTCAACCAGAGTAGACAATACTGCCCTTGATAGACCAATGGTCTGATTCAGTATAAGGTATAGATTCAAGTCCAGTAGCACCTTACAGACCAACAAAATGTTCATCTTTCAAGAGTCAAAACTCTTTTGTCAAATACCTGTTGAAGGGAGCCTGGATTCTTGAACACTTATACTCCCCAAATATTGTTGGTCTCCAAGGTGCTGCTGGACTTGAATCACACTCTTCTATCACAGACCAACATGGCCACCCTCTGAAAGGATAAAGTGTGTTCACTAGAAGCTGATGAGAAAACTGGCCATCCGTACATGCCCTAAAAAAAATTCCTGGAAAAAAAATTGAAATTTTTAGTTATAAGGGGAAAATTGCTGGAGGTGGATCCATATTGGCTAACACATTCTACATCACAAACTTATCTCTCTTCCCAATGGCTGGGCAGCTTTACAGCTGTTTTATTTTTAGTAGGGTGAATGATATGTAAATATGTAGTCATGTCATTGGTGACCAAGATCAAGTTAATTCATGCCATCGTATTCCTCATTACTATGTGTGGGTGTGAAAGTAAGCCACCCTGAGCTTGCTTTGCAGGGAGGACAGGGTATAAGTTGAAATATAAATAAATAAATAAAAAAGTTGGACAGTGAAGAAAACTAATTGAAAGAAAGTAGAATCCTTTGAAATGTCATATTGGTTGAGAGTTTAATGTATACTGTGGACTGCCAAAAAGACAAAAAAAGTGGGTTTTAGATCAAGCCTGAACTCTCCCTAGAAGCTAAAATGATTACACTGAGGGCATTGTACTTTGGTCACATTATGAAAAGACAAGACTCACTGGAAAAAATAATAACGCTAGGAGAAGTGGAAGGCAGTAGCAAAAGAAGAACCAACATGAGATGGATTGACTCAGTCAAGGAAGCCAGGGCCCTCAGTTTGCAAGACCTGAGAATGCCTGTTAATGATAGGATGGTTTGGAGGGCATCAATTCATAAGATTGCCATAAATTGGTCTTGGAAGCAACTTGATGGCCCTTAACAAACACAGTGTCATGATATGAGGTATTGTCACCCCCAACCTCCCAACAGCTACAGATCCAAATTCAGCCAGTTCTAATTAGCAACTGACAGCCCTTCCTGGTCTAAGCCTGGTCTAAGGGCCAAACTGGATGTAATCTGGGAGAACCATAATTAGGATCTTTTGGGGTTTTTTAATGCTAAATCTAGCTCAGCAGACTTGGCATGTGTTGTGTTCCTACTGGGAAGTTGACCACATGGTCGAAACAGAGATGTGGCCGGGCAAAGCACCTGAGCTTTGTGCACAAAGAACAATAGATGAAGCGGATGCAGACCGGGAACAATTGAGGGGACTGGATCCTGAAAGGGACTTATGGAAAGGCTTCCTACTGTAAATAGCCTGTCATGGGAACAGGGTCTGACATGGGTGAGGTTTGGGATGGGAATATAAACAGACCCTTGGGTCCAGCTCTGTATCCTTATCTCGACCTCTAAATAAACTATGAGCTTTGATCACTCAACAAGTCTCCGCACCCAGTACTTTACAGCGTGGGAGATTCCTGGAGATTTGGGGGCAGTGCCTGGGGAGGGCAGAATCTGGGGAGGAGAGGGAGCTTCACATTCATGTGATGTAGTGTAGAGTCTGCCCTCCAAAGCTGTCATCTCTTCCAGGTGTCCTAATGTCTGCAGTCTGGAGATCAGTTGTAATTCTGGGGAAACTCCAGTCAGGTAACTCTAAGAACAAACAGGAGCTGAATCCATGTGAGATGGAGGCGATGCTAGTTGGAAAAGCTGATGGTAGTTGTGACATTGATTTTGAATGGGGTTAACTATTCCTTTGCCCTGCTCTGGATGGCCCAGGCTAGCTTGATCTCATCAGATCTCAGATGCTAAGTGGGATTGGCCCTGATTAGCCCTTGGATGGGAGACCACCAGGAAATTTTAGGGTTGCTATGTAAAGACAGGTAATGGCAAACTACCCCTGAATGTCTCTTGCCTTGAAAACCCCACCAGGTCACCGTAAGTCAACTGTGACTTGATGGCACTTTCCACCATCACCAACTATCTCATTGGCAGACCATGTGAAGAGTCTGGAGGTACTTTGGAACCTGACTCAGATGAGCAGGTTAAGGTATTGCTAAAAGTGCTGTCTCTCAACTACAACTGAAGTGGAGTGGCCTGAGAGCAGAACTTGAGGGGCTCCAAAGTTCTCTACACAATAATGGCTTTCCATAAAAGAATAATTGATGAGTGGCTTGTATTCAGGCATATACGCATGGAATGTGGAGTTCTCTACACTTTTCTCTGTTCTTGCAACCCCTTCCAGCCTCTGGAAAGATCATTCCCAGAGATATGGGATCCACATGGAGGAATGGCCCCACAGGTGGGTGGTTGAAATGAGGAGGGACAAGTGGGGGAAATCATTCTTATCTCTTCTGCAAGCTCAGCTTTACTGAGAGGAGAGGGTGATTTCATCCCCTTGTCCCTCTTCATTCCAGCTTGGCAACCTATGCAACTACTCTTCTGAGTGGGTACTACAACCATGGGAATGATCTTTTTGGTGGGTCAGAAGGGGTTGGTGAAGAACATGGGAAAACCTATGTGCCTTCTGTGCATGGGTGGTTGGACAGAAGCCACTATTTTGTAACCTGAGAACCTGATAGAGCATCCTTTGTGGTAGGTATGTCTGTCAGGTCACGTTAAAGTACAGAAGTGGCCTGGAGCACTGACCTACATGACTCCCAGTCAACTGCCAGTAGAGTGGAGAGCAATAAACAACTATCATTTTGGATTTCATGCCAACCTGTCATGGAAATCCCATAGGCAGCTTGATGTATGTTTCTGGGAATTCACCTTGGTAGGTGCCTATATCCTTGGCAGTAATGCCCACCCCTCTTGAGCTATCCACTCTGTCTCGGACACTGTGTTGCTTATTGAATTAATAAATATTATCCATGTGTACATCTTTAAAGATGAATGTTTCTGATTGACTTACAACCCTGTTGCATTTGTGTTGCAGCAGACGTTGCAATTCATAGCTCACTTACCCCAGAACAGTCCTAGTAGGAAAAAAAGCCAATTGGATTGTAAACTACCCAGCATCTGGTCACCACAGGGACAGTTTACTGCCTCAGGTGACCCGGGGGAATAGCTGCTTGCCAACTGCCAGCCCTCCCCCTGGCTCTTAGAATAGCGTGTTCGAGATGGTGGAGGTCTATGTGGTACAATGTTTGGATGTTTAATCCTTGGGGTTCCACTTTTCTGTAGAAACAAAATGGCTTGCAATATTTGCTTGAATGTTCTGGTAAAATATTATTTAACATTTGTATAATGCTTTCAGCGTTCAGAACCCTTCATACAGATTGTTTTGCTTATAGGCTTTACAACAGCCTTGTAAAGTTGGTCAGTATTAGTATCTCCACATTCAGATGGGGCCTATGGCAAAGGTGAATTCTGAACTAGGGAACGCCTACTCCTCATTCTCTCAGCCACTCTATTACATCAACTCTGAAAAGCCCCAATGTCTTCATTTATTTCATTCACATTTATTACTTCTTCGTTCATACAATCAATTACCATCTACATGTCCTCTAAGGTATGTCACCAGATTGACAGTTATTCCCTTCTTTTGATAGTGTTTATTTACGGCATAATTATGGTCTCTTTCTGAGTGCCCCTGTTGAAAAGCTTTTAGTGTCCTAGTTAAAAAGCATTGATTGTTTTTAATCACTTGGATAAGGTTGAAAAACCAATTTGAGTTCTACTTTGCTACATTCTTAATTTATGGGACCATTACCACTTGCTTTAGAAAAGTGTGCCCTACACTGCTTTCAAGATCTTTATTGAGTGAACTTTGATACTTCACTTGACTTAGGTTGAAATGAAGCTTGCTGAACAAACATATCCTCGATGAACTAAGATACATATGTCCCTTCCTTTACTCAAAACATACTCCCCCTGCCTATTGGCACTCTCTCTCCAGTGGCTGGCAAGTATGGCATTGTGTTCTGCCCCTGGGTTTATCTCCCTGGCCCAGAGATCTTTTTATTCAGGCCCTGCCCAGAGTATGGTGGCACCCCGGGAGGGTGGGAGGTGGCAGCTGCTGGAGCTCTCTGGACATCTTGCTTGAGAATGGGAACCAAGTAGGACCTTAGGGAAGTTGGCTGGAACCAGTGAGGTTGTTTCAAGGAGAGGGGAAACAAAACCCTTGAGGGGCTACAAGGGCCACTCTGTAGCTTTTGAGCTGAGAAGGAAGGCTGCTAACAAGCCAGGTCCCTTTCTGAATGTCGTTAGGATGATGGTTGCTCACAGCGGTTAGTGGTTGTGCTAGACCTACCAATGTTTCTGGGGCAATTGACACTATTCTGGCACTAGGGGTCATCCAGGAGTGGGGCAGGAGAGGTCAGTCATGCTCCCAGACCATACTCTCTCAGATAGCTGATCAAATTTGCCTTTCTGTGGCTCTGCTTATTTACTGCTTTAAGCATCCATTACTTATGTCTTCCTAGTACAAGGAATAGACAAAGTAAAGTCCCACATGTTCAGCTGACAATATTGAATCAGAGTTGTGGTCCTTCTAGCCCAGCATTGTTTCTGCTGATAGGCAGTGGCTCTCCAAAGGGTTCAGAGTATGGCTGCCAGCCTCCAGGTGGGGTTTGGCAATCTCCTGGAATTATGACTGATCTCCAGATGACAGAGATCAGTTCCCCTGGAGACAATGGCTGCTTCAGAGAGACTTATACCCTGATGGGAGGGAAGTTGGCATGGTAGATTCCAATCTTGTCAGATCTCAGAAGTTAAGTAGGGTTGGTATTTGGATAGGAGACCATCAAGGAAGGCTCTGCAGGGAAGGGCGATGGCAGACCATCTTGGCTTCTCACTTGCTCTAAAAGCCCTTTGCTGTGATTGCCATAAATTGATTGGAATTTGATGGCACATACATATGTATACCCTGATGAGGTCCCTCGCTAGGTTCAATCCCCAAGTTTCCAGGAATTTCCCAATTATGGGTTGGCAACCCTAATTCAGAGAGAGGCATTTCTCCATTAAAGATCAAAAGATGCAGTGGGCTGAACCAGGGTTCTCAGTATGCAAAGCATGTGCTTCCTAGTGACTAGAGTCCATTCCCTTTAATGCTCTGTAAACTACCACAGCCCTTTTATGAGCATTTATTACCCTTTCTGGACATGCAGCTTCATTCTTGTAAAGTATCTTGATAATCCCTGCAGCAACCTGCCAAGACAGATCAGCTATTTTGTTCTCATACAGCATATATGGGTGGGGAGTGTTGAGACTGAGAGTGGCTTATTGAAGGCACTGAGTGAGTTCAAAGGTGTGGATATCACATGTCATCTTACTCTCATTAGGCCCAATTTACACTTCCCCTCTGAAGTAGTTTGACTGCTGTCTTTTCCCAAGCTCATTTCACGCTGGTTTCAAATTTCACTCCAGGGGGTCTGAAGAGTACTAAGCAACAGCATTTGTTTAAAGCAGTATAATGCTAGCTTGACCACAGGAGGGCAATTAACGAATGCAAACATTAATTTATAAACTAGAACAAGTATGGTTTGAAACTAAAAACAGGTATAGACAGGTTTTTTTGAAACTAGAATAATTCTAGCGGGAAAGTCAGATGTAAATTTGACCTTACTCACTACCTCACATCCTATTTCCACTTCTTCTTCTATGTGTAAACTCACCCTACTTTCAGTATGAACAAGGAATAGGCAAGTGCCTTGGCAAACTGCGTAAGAAGTCATCAGAAAAGTAGACTTGCTGGGTGCTTCCAACAAAAATACTGAATACACTTACAAATTTGTAGACCAAATGCACACACACAGGATATGGGGAGTTTATTGACAACAATCTACATTACATCTTTTACATTAAAATGTATGGCTTTTATCATTTTTAAAATCATTTTTCAAAATAAGAACGGCAAAGCCACAAATGGTGCAAATCCATAAGAAAGTCACCTCCTAGTCACACAGCCAAGCAAGTCCTACGAGAAAGAGTGAATGACGGGAAAACAAGGACATCCCTGGCATTCTCTTGGCGCCTGCATAAAATTCTGCCCTAGCAGTGGCACTTTCTGCACTGTCCTTTTAAGCCATGTTCACCGTGGTGTCCTCCAAGTAATTCTGCACTAAAATCAAATTCAACCTTTTTTTTATTCTGGGTTTTTCCCCCATTCTGCATGACATTACCTCCCTTCAGTGGTCAGCCCAGTTTCAGCCTGCTGTTGCCCCGGGTTATTTGGATGCTGTTTTGCCGTGGACTTAAATTGCCTCAACTCAAACACTGAGAAAATCTGGAGTGGCAGGCAAATGAGGAAAAAGTGTAACAATGGGGTTAAATATATAGGGTGGAACCATCTGCTTACCCTAACCTGTACATTTCCCTAATGAAAAACTATAAGAGAAGGAAAGGATAACCAAATTGATATTCTGCCCAAAGGCTAAACTGAACATTTGTGGGTTGCTGTTGGGGTACATGGGGGGTAAGGTACAGAGTCTTTGATTTACAGTTTTAAGGTTTACAAGTAGGGATAAATGGGACAGTGCAGCATTACCTGAGTGCCAGGAAAGTGGGCCAGGTTTGCAGACCTTTGACAAAGATAACTCCATCTGCAAATGTAAATTTTGGGTTCAGAGGAAGCAAATCTGACAACATATGCTATTCCTACAAAGCAAAACTCTTTCCTCCACTTTACTATTGATCACAAACTTTAAAAATAACTGGTTCCAGATGGTAATAACACTTACAAATTATTTCTGAGCCGAATGATTTCAGGGTGGGTTCCCCCTCTTCATAGTAAGCATGAAAGAAATACCTGTTGCACTCGTGAGCAGTAACTCATAAAAGAAACTCTATTTTAAAAGAACTCATCCACTCCAGATTGATGAGCTTCTTGGATGCAAGAGTCTTTATTTCAGCCGGAAATAAGTTATGCACCTTAAACCAACTAAACAAGTCCCTGTAGAAAAAGATGTCAGCGGTGAAGAAGACATCATTTCTTGTTCCAGTAAGCACTTTACACCTAATCACAAAGATAATGTTTCAGGGAAAATTTCCCCTCCAACACAGCAGGCGTGTAAAAAGATGTTATCACTGAAGCAGGACAGGCATCACATAGGAAGTGTTTCAAAGAGCAGCTTCGTCTCGCAAGATTTTTTTGTTTTTTAAACTTGTGCAGTTTAAAACTCTTGCTGGGAGTCTGCATGACAGTCTGTTCAGGAAATGAAGGTGTCCATTGAAAATTGAGAGTTTTGTACTGAAAGGAACGTGGGTGGAGGCAGCCAAGCACTTGCCTGTAGCTGCTTTCTGAGTAGTAACTTTAGTTTTTGTTGAAGGAAATACATTTTGGCAACTGAAAAGAGGCTCCTGCACTCACCCTCTGCCCTGTGCTGCCAGTTCAGGGTTTCATGGTGGTGACAGCAGGGTAGAGTGGGGCAAAAACTGACACAGCACAGAGCCATTTGGGAAGCATCCACATTATAATTAATAACAGTTAATTGTAATACTTATACTGTCACCCCACCTTTTCTCCACATTGCTCAATTTGACGTATGCAATTCTCCTCTGTCTATTTTATCCTCACAGCAACCTTGTGAGGTAGGTTAGGCTGAAAGGTGCTGACTGCCCCAAGATCATCTGTCGGAGTTCATGGAGGTGTGAGGCTTTGAACCCAGGCCTCCCTCATATTAAACCAGAACTCTAACCTCTGAGCTAGGGTTGCCAACTCTGGGCTGGGAAATTCCTGAAGATTTTATAGGTGAAGCCTGGGGAGAGTGGGGTTTGGGGAGGGACCTCAGCAGAATAGAATGCCATAGAATTCGCCCGCCAAAGCAGCAGTTTTCTCCAGGGGAACTCTGGTGACTGGAGATGAGCTGAAATTCCACAAGATTTCCAGGCCCTTCCTGGAGGCTGGCAGCTCTAACCACTACATAATACTCTTTTTGTGTCATCTGATGTTATTATTCAATATGTCAAATAAGCAAAAGCAGATCCCAAAAACAAACCAAAATATTAGAAACAGTCAATTCTATTTCAGTCAATTCTTTTTCAGTATGCACTAATCAAGAAATGAAACCCAAGACAACCATGTTGGATCAGACAAATGGCCCATCCAGGATCCTGTTTCACCAAATGGCCAAACAGATACCCCAGAAAGCCTACAAGCCATGGTACAGAGGCCCATCCAGCTGGCTGGTCCCCAACAATAAGTAATTCAAACAATTACTTATTGTTCCTCCTAGTAGCCTCCTTTGTGATTGGAACAAGAGACAGCTGACCAGCACTCTGCACAGCTAAATAGGGAAAAGGAGGGGCCTTTGTGATTGTCATGAAGTCCAGCCAATCAGCACTCCCCAGAGCTGGCTTCTCCTGGAAACAGAAAGCTTGAGTCAGACCAATTCCGCAAAAGCAGTTGTTCTGCCCTCGCTCTCCCATTTTATGTGGTTGTACTGCTCAGTTTCACACTATTTGCTGTGTGGCCGCATTTTGACCCACATCTCCCCCTGATTCCCCCCATGTCTTCTTGATCCTTATTTTTTAGGAAATCAGGGGGAGATGCACGTCAAAATGTGGCCATGCAGCAAATAGTGGGAAATGGAGCAGTACAACTGGAGGAAACGGGAGACTGAGGGTGGAACAACTGCTTTTGCAGAATCGGTCTCACTCAGGAAGTTTTGCGGGCCTTCTTATAAAAAAAGAGAGGGAGAAAGAAAAGGCTCGGCAACAGATCCATAGCCAGTGTATCATTCAAGACAGGCATGTCTATACATGGCCTGTATTATAAACAAAAGAAAAGTGGTGGGTGAGAAGTCTTGGGGTGCTCTTAGAGAGACATTCCTATTAGGATATTTGGTTAATATAGAAGCGTTTGCCCAGTCATAGAAGTGTGATAGTGAGTGCAGTAAATTAATCTCCCAAGAAGTATACTGCAAAAACTAAAACATACATTTTATTCAGGTTGATTCAGTTCACATTCAGGTTGCAGTCAAAAGGAGACAGAGAAGCCTAATCTAAGGAGTACTCTCCCTATCACAAGTGGCCGGCTGTTGCAGTATTATGTATATGGGAGCATGAGGGCATTGTTTGTACAGCAGAGACCTGTAGAGATGTGTGACTCCATGAAAAGCCATGTGAGGAATGGGAAGAACAAAGCACAGAGAGAGAGAGAGAGAGAGAGAGAGAGAGAGAGAGAGAGAGAGAGAGGAGGGGTTGGAGGGAAGCTCCCCAGTGAAGACAAAGGGAGGCATCCCATGCAAGAAGATAGAGTGATGTGGTGCCCTGCCCCTCCAGTGTCCAGGCAGGCTGAGTTGCTCACTCCAACTAGGAAATACCCCTAGTTGTAAACTCCTAGTTATCATATATCTAGAGAAATATTATCAACCAAGTCCAGAGAATCATAAAAAAGGACATTGTGCATTTGGTATGCCTACCTACTGCATGGACCCAATTAATTATTTGTGGCCAGTTACACAGCGTGAAGAATCTGTGACTTTGCTAGAGCCATGGGTACCTTGGTGTGGCACTGTGCTCAATGGCAATTGTGGAGTAGCATAGTAGGGTTATCTTCTGACCTCTGCTGTTTTTTGTCGAATGCGAGCTGGTCTCTATCATAAGTACGACCCTTACCCACCCAATCTTACCTCATTTTCTTGCCCTCTACACCTGCATACTCAGACCAGGATTTATAGGTGGTTTATAGCTTCAGCCTAACCACAAATCTTTATATGACATCACTATTTGACTCCCCTTCCATGGTGAAAGAGAGAGAGAGAGGGCTACCATCCTTCCCAGAAAGCAGAGCAAATACAAATTCTCGGATGTTCTCTCTCCATTTGATGTCCCTGAATGTGATTCTGTACATGAATCATGTCTACACAGTGCTTCACAGAGCAGCAATGCCTGCCTCTGAAGAGATCTTGGAGAACCAGATCCTGCAGCGTAGGGTTTCCAGTCTCCAGGTATTGCCTGGAGCTCTCCTGGTATTGTAACTGATCTCAGTTCCCCTGGAGAAAATGGCTGCTTGAGATGATAGATTATATGACTTTATACCTAGCTGAGCCCCTTCCCCTCCACAAACCCCACCCTCCTCAGATTCCACCCCCGATCTCCAGGAATTTCCCAGCATGGAGTTGGCAACCCTAAGCATTGTGGAAACTAAGCTGGGGTGGGCCTGATCAATATACCTCTTTTATGTGAGTGTCACCTTTTTATTTCCAAGTGCACATGGGCTCAGCTGAGGCTGCTGGAGGGGCTTTATGGGTTTATGGCAATTGCTGAACTTTTATTTCCAATTGTACTCAGCTGTGGTTATGGCTGGTTTTATTCGGATTGTATTTTGATGTTTGCAGTTCGATAGTTTCATTGTGCGTTTATGAAGTGTAAGCCACCTTTGGAGCAGAGGGGTAGAAACTAGATCAATTTTCTCAATCAGTGCCTGGATTGGATGCCCAGTGGAAGCCGCTCTGCACTCCCAACTGAAAGAGAGGGAAATGGAGCAAACAAAATGTGATTCCATTCCCCATTTTTCTTTTTTAGTGGCATAAGAGCACGGGGTTGCTGATTTGATCGGGCAAGTGGTACTTGCAGAGGGGTGGTTTAATTATTCCTCCAAGCTTAATGCCCATCCTTCAAAGCTGCTGTTAGCCCTGTCGGGGAAGGAAGATACAGTATATGGCTGATGTTTAATGCTTCCTCCCAGAGCCATGGCACTGGGAGTGGGATTTGTATCAGGTGAATAGTTTAGGAGGAAATAATTAACTATCTAATGCTGCTTGCCTGATTAAATAAGCATATTGATGCACAGAGCTGTTCCACCAGGCCTTTGGGTGAGGTGGTGGGCATCCAATTATTCCATCTATTGGCCTCCGCTGCTGAACCTTCCCTCTTCGAACGGCCCATCAGGTGAAGACCCATAGTCTGGTCTATGGCCTAGTGGCCCCGGTTTTGTGACTACCGTATCAAACTGCTGTGTCATCTGTCTTGTTCATAGCATTATTTTAATCTGTTTTTAACTATTTATTTTGGAAGATTTATTATGACATGTTTTAATTCTTATTGTGAAATGTTTTAACTCATGTTGGCATCCGCTCTGAGCCCATTCGTGGGGAGCATGGAATATAAGCCGAAATAAATACCTAAATAAATATGAAGGAAAAATAAATGGTGGGAAATCCTGTCATCATTGACTGGTTGTGCAACACAGTTAAGCTGCGCCCATGCACACTGAATAATCCACTTTCCATCCACTTTCAGTGTCCTTTCCAACTGGATTTTACTGTGTGAACTGGCAAAATCCAGTTGGAAAGTGCATTGAAAGTGGATTGAAAGTAGATTATTTAATGTGTGTGACCATAGCCTTAGTCTGGCATGTATCCTCTTGCCCGTTTCATGGAGATGAAGGAGTAATTAATTGCCTTGTCTGTGTGTGCAAAGAGGAAGCCAGTGCTTCCAAGACCAGCCACCTCCCCTTGCCAGCAGAGTGCATGTTCAGACAAAAGGCCTGTTCCTTTTTAGAAGCAGAGCCAACCCAGAAGTGGGAGGCAAAGGTTGGAAGCTCATTGGATGTGGTGCAGACACATCTCCTGCATTTTTGCTGTGGGCATACCATAAGTATGTGCTCGGAAGTTGTTGTTTTGGGAGCCCCTATTTGAGTGGAAAGGTGGCATACAATGTTTTAAACAAATGACATATCATGCATGTGGTTCCATAGACTTTGTTCAGGTGAGAAGTGTGAAGAGGCTAATGTATGTACTCCTTCATCTTCAACCCTTTTTTCACTGATAAGAGAAGACTCGGAGCGTCTTTGGGAGCTACTAGGCACTGCCATATTTCCACTGGATTAAAAAAAATTCACATCCAGAGTGAATAAAAACCAGTAGAATTCCTTTCCACAGGAGGTGGGCAAAGCCACAAGGTCTATTTCAATAGTTCTGTTTTTTTTTTAATAATAAAAAAAATTATTCAGTAAACTAAAGTTGAATTCAAAGCTTTACAAATTAATCTCCAAATCATGTAGATGTTATTGCTCATTTCACCATGCTAATCAAAATATATCTAATGGTGAAGTCTGGCTCCCATCTGTGGATATCTAAATCTGCAGATTGGGGCCACACTGATGCTAAACAGATTTTTCTGCAAACTTTGGAGGCCCCCCCAGGTTTGCAGAAAAATCTGAAATTCGGAAAGAATAAACGGGGGGGTTAAATTCCCCCCAATTAAAAAAAAGTCTGTGCGCAGGCCAACAATGCATTTTCCTGTACAGCTCGCAGCAGTTGCTGCTAGGAGCCACTCTGGGCTTGGCCTCAACAGCACCTGTCTCTGGTAGGTTCTCCAGGCCCGGAGCAGCTCCCAGACTCTGCTGCCCAGAGGCTGAAAGCTGTGCCTGGCTTGGTGATAGGGAACCCACTCTGGGCCCAGAACAGCTTCCTGACACCACAGCTGCTGCAGTTGGTGAGATATGAAGGGGGGGAGATGAGAGGAGAGAGAGAAGCAGAGGGGAGTAGAAAGGCAGGCTAGGCTGATAGGGAAAGGGAGATGGAGGTTGATGAAGATGAGTTAAGGGGACCAAAAGCGAGAGGGGGGTAGGTTTATAGATAAGAGGAGGGGGAGAAAGGGGGAGAAATAGAGTAGTTAATTGCTAGGGAAGGGGAGGGGGAGATTGGAGGGAATGGAGAAGATATGGAGGCAAAAGAAAGACAGGGTAGGTTATCAGATAAGGGGAGGGATAGTCTGAGAGGGGTGAGAAATAGAGAGGGAGTAGATTGACAGAGAAGGGGGGGGTAAGAAAGAGGGGGAAGTTTGTTAGAGAGGGGGGAGAGGGAAGAAATCAAAGTAGAGGGGGGAAGGGATGCATCCTCTCTGCAAGTTTCTTGCAAGTCCCCAGTTGTAACGTTTTATTTTTTGAACTTATCTAGCCTTTAACAATGCAACATACAGGTTAAATTACTCAACATAAGAACATAAGTGAATAAAAATAAAATAAATAATAATAAGAGAAGCCATGTTGGATCAGGCCAATGGCTCATCCAGTTCAACACTGTGTCACACAGTGGTTAAACCCACATGCCATCAGAAGGTCCACCAGTGTGGCCAGAACTCCAGAAGCCCTCCCACTGTTGCCCCCCAAGCACATAAAATACAGAGCATCACTGCTCCAGACATAGCATTCCTTCTATACCTTGTGGCTAATAGCCACTGATGGATCTCTGTGCCATATTTTTATCCAATCCCCCCTTGAAGCTGTCTATGCTTGTACCTGCCACTACTTCCTGAGGCAGCAAATTCCATGTGTTACTCTTTGGGTGAAGAAGTACTTCCTTTTATCCATTCTAACCTGACTGCTCAGCAATTTCATGGAGTGCCCACGAGTTCTTGTATTGTGAGAAAGGGAGAAAAGTACTTCTTTCTCTGCCTTCTCTATCCCATGCATAATTTTGTAAATCTCTATTATGTCACCCCCAATCATTGTTTCTCCAAGATAAAGATCCCTAACCTCTTTAACCTTTCTTCACAGGGAAGGTGTGCCACCCCCTTAATCACTTTAGTTGCCCTTTTCTGCACCTTTTCCAATGCTATCTTTTTTGAGGTGTGGTGACCAGAACTGTATACAGTATTCCAAATGAGGCTGCACCATCAATTTATACAGGGGCATTATGATGCAGACCGATTTGTATTCAGTCCCCTTCCTAATAATCCCCAGCATGGCATTTGCCTTTTTTGTTGCACTTGTACTCTTGAGTCAACATCTTAAGTAAGTTATATCTACCATGACTCTGAGATCTCTCTTCTGGTCATTTACCACCAGTTTGGATCCCATCAGTATTTTTATAATTAGGATTCTTGGCTCCAATATGCATTACTTTGCATTTGCCCATGTAGAACTTCATTTGCCAGGTTGCTGCCCACTTGCCTGGCCTTGATAGATCCCTCTGGAGCTCCTCAGAGTCCTCCCTGGTTCTCACCACCCTGAACAAATTAGTGCTATTGGCAAACTTAGCCACTTCCTTGCTTATTCCCAACTCCAAATCATTAATTAACAAGTTAAAAAGCACCAGACCTAGTACTGATCCCGGCGATACCCCACTGCTTATCATCCTCCACTGTGAAAACTGCCCATTTATACTCACTCTCTGCTTCCTATTAATTAACCAGTTTTTAATCCACTTGAGGACTTGTCCTCTTATCCCATGACTTTTGAGTTTACTTAGAAGCCTTTAATGAGGAACTTTATCAAAAGCTTTCTGGAAGTCTAGGTAAACAATATCTACTGGCTCATCCTTGTCCTTATGTTTGTTTACCCCCTCAAAAGACTCTAAAAGGTTAACTGTACACACTCATTTAGTTTCTCCAACCACTCCTTTTTATTTGGAGTTATGTTCCTTTTCCAATATCTAGCAAAAACTAATCTTGCAGAGGTTATGGCTTTAAAAAGAAATTCTTGAGTATCCTTGGAAAGGAAGTCTACATAATTCAACAAGAAACATTTAGTGGAGAGTGGTAACTCTTTACCTATTTTTTGAGAAAGCTCTAGAAATCATTTCCTAATATTCTTCAGCTCTATTACATTTCCACCACATATGTATAAAAGTGGCATTTGTTGCAATATTTCTATTCTGCCTACTCATCCACAGAGTTCTTCTGGTGGTTGACAAACAACATTAAAAATATGAACAATAAAATAGCTAACACAATATCAAAACAAAGTGCAAGGAAAAGGAAACTAGAATTTGATGCCATCAGTGTATTGGCAGTACTTCCTTCCAGTGAGGTTACTTCACTCCAGTTTCCCAAGAGGTTTCATATAGTAGTTTCTAGAACAGGTCAGCTAGGTAGAAAGGGAAACTCCAGAGTGTGGTGCCTCCAGTTCCCATTCCAGGGAACCAGTTGATGGGTGTCAGAAACAGATGAGTGATTCACTACATGGTATTGTGTTAACATACTGTTCAATACAACCTGATTGTCTGAGATCATCCATGTGCTGAAGGACTGCACACGAGACATGGGCAGAAGGAAGCAAAAGCACTGGTCTGCCCCAACTCAGCAGTGGTTGTTTATTTTAAGCCCAGGCTGACAGTCTTACACAACACACTTGCAGTCAGCCACGTCAGCGTTCAATACACATAATCACATCAGCACAGGGGAGATAGATGTCTCCTAGAGCTCTCTCCTGGCAAACAGCCTTATCAGTAGTGAAACCCCAAGAGAACAATGTACATTGTGTAGCAAAGGGAGAAGATCAGGATATGCTCAGGCCTTAGCTGATGTGTCAGCTAGCTTGACCTTTCCAATAATGTGCCTAATCCAAGAAGAAAACTAATACACAAAAATGTTCAAGTGGGATCCAGTCTATGTTGATGAGCAACTCATCTTGATCTATTTGTGCAGCAAGTACAGGCAGCTGATGGTAGTCCAGGGGAATAGGACCTTATCGCAGTTCAGTTGTTAGATGTTAGATGGGGCTCCTTAATTGAAGGCCTGGTGGACGAACTCCTTCTTGCAAGCCCTGCGAAACAGTAAAAGGTCCCACAGGGCCCTGATGTCTTCTGGAAGCTTGTTCCACTAGTACAGAGCCACCACTGAGAAAGCCGTGGCCCTGGTTGTAGCCAGCCTAGCATCTTTGGGACCCAGGAGGGCCGGTAGATTTTGAGACCCTGAACACAGTGCTTTCTGGGGAATATGTGGGGAAAGGCAGTCCCTCAGGTATGTAGGCCCCTGACCATAGGCTTTAAAGGTAAGAACCAGTACCTTGATGCAAATTCAGTATGCTATCGGCAGGCAGTGCAATGCTTTCAGCACAGTCTGGATGTGCTCCCGCATGGGGAGGTCCATCAAAAGCCTGGCTGCAGCAATTTGCAGTAGCTGTGGCTTCTGGATTTGGGACAAGCACAGCCCCATGTAGAGAGCATTACAGTAGTTAAATCTTGAGGTGACCATCGCATGGATCACTGTTGCCAAGTCACTACATTCAAGGAAGGGAACCAACTGCTGAATCAGCCACAGATGGCAAAAGGCTAACTTGACAGTGGCTGCTACCAGGGCCTCCATTGTTAAGGAGGCATCCAAGAGCACTCCCAGACTCCTAACCTCTGGTGTTGGCACCAATGGAGCCCCATTGTAGGTCAGGAGTGGGATTCCTAACCCTGGGCCACCTTGGCTTAGGTACAGGACCTCTGTCTTTGTCAGATTCAATTTCAGTTGACTCAGTCTAAGCCAACCAGCCACAGCTTGTAACGCCAGGTCCAGATGTTCCAGTTTAGAGTCGGATTGGCCACTCAGCAACAGATAGAGCTGGGTGTCATCAGCATATTGGTGACATCCCAACCCATGTCTCCGGGCACAGGGGCGCATACAGATGTTAAATAGCACTGGGGAAAGCACTGCCCCTTGGGGCACTCCACAGATCAGTGGGTGCCTTCAGGATTGCTGTTTACCTAGTGCCACCCTTTGTCCATGACCCTGAAGGAAGAAGGCAAACCATTGCAAGGCAGACCCCTGGACTCCAGTGTCGGCGAGGCAATAGATCAGTAACTGATGGGTCGACTGTGTCGAATGCTGCCGACAGGTCTAACAACAACAGCACTGCCAATCCACCCTGATTCAGATGCCTCCAGACGTCATCCATGAGGGTGACCAGTGCCGTCTCTGTCCCATGGCCTGGGTGAAACCTGGACTGGAACGGATCTAATATGGAATCTGAGTATGTGTAACTGCAATGAAAGTGTGATCTTTCTGTATCTCGGGTGTTGGAAATAAGGGCAAGTTCAAGGCTTGGGGCCTCCTTTCTTAAAGCCCCCCTCCCACTCACACACCTTGGCTTAAGCAAAGTAACTATTTATTACAACAAGGAAAATACAATTTTGCATGCAGGGTATCGTACTCCCCACCTTCAAGTCCTTTCTCTTCCCAAACCAAAGGTCTAGGATTGCCAGCTCTGGGTTGAGAAATACCTGGAGATTTTGGGGGTGGAGCCTGAGGAAGGCGGGGTTTGGAGTGGGGAGGGACTTTAATGGAGTGTAATGTCACAGAGTCCACCTTCCAAAGTGGCCATCTTCTCCTGGTGAACTGATCTGTGTCACCTGGGGATAAGTTGTAATCCCAGAAGATCTCCAGCCACCACCTGGAGGTTGGCAATTCAGCAAAAGTCCAGTAATCAGTGTTCCAGAAATACTGTTTTCTTGTTGAAGCTGAGCCAGCCACAGTCCCTCAGAAGCAGGCCTCCAGTGGGAAGGAAAGTTCTCAGAGCCTCCCTCCTCACCATCCGAGAGAAAAAATTAGCTTCAGTTCAAAGGCAGATGGTCTGGGGGCTAACTTCTCCACAAGAAGTTATTTCCATAAAGGGAGGGCCTACACCAGACAAAAATTTCTTCAGCTGAGGCCTTTTAGCAATCCAGTCCCTGGAGACGCCAACCACTAGGCCTCATGCTCCCTCACACCCCTACTCTGTTTTTTTCTTTCAGTCAATCCTACTGTGAGAGTCCTACAGAGTCAATCAGCAACAAGTGTCCTTAAAGAAAGGTAGTCTTTATTGAGAAAGGTCTGTTGTGGTCATCTACATGTCCTGCGTTAGTAATGGCTGGCACGACCCTCAAGCAGGATAATTATATACAGAATTCAAAAGGGGTCTGGTAATGGCTTGTAACCAATCGTAAGAACATAAAAGGCGCCCAAATACTGGCCTGAGGTTCCCAAGGAAAAAGCAGGAAGAAACAGAGGCAGACAAAGGAAAAGATACATAGGCAGGCACCAGCAGTCTCCCAAGGTCAGAATGGCGCAGGGAGCGATAAGCATGCCATGAGAAGTATAACATAACATTCCACACACATGACGTCACAGGGGCACACATCCTATCTCCTGGGCAGGAGATGGCAGCATTAGCTGACACCTACACACACTCCTCCCAATATGCAAACTGAGTTGTTTCATTGCTTCACCCAATAGCCTATATTCCCAAAGTTCTACATTTCTCTCTCCATTCCCCTACATTTTCTCTACTGTGTTGAATTTTCAATTGTAAACTGTTTGGGGCAGAGGCTAGTCTTCCTGCCATGCACATACATGTGCAGACTCATATAACACCATGTAAATTGATATAAAATAGTAAATATTATGAAATGAATTAACAGCAACAACAATAATAAGTATTTGTAATATCTAGAAGGGGAAAAAACCCAGCATCAAACCTGTCATGGCTAAGGGAAGAAAAGGTACCCTACAAGACTGGATAAAGCAATTATTTTCAAAATTAAAAGGGTTTTTTAAATAAGAAATAGTCTCCCCCAGCAGCCTTTGTGCACAAAAAACTGAAATGGGAGAATATTTGGTGTGGCCTCAGCCAGAATCTTTACTTTGTCTTGGGAGCAGGAAATACCATGAAAATTCCTCTCTCTTTCCAGAGTCTGTTTTCAAAGCAGGGCATGTTCTGTCTGTGCTTTGTCTGTGGTTATGTGTCTCTTTATAAATAGGCTCATAAGTGTTGCGAGCCCAGCAGGTGGTACAGGCACAGCATGCTGTACAGCTCAGTGGGGGTCTCCCTCTTTCTCCCTGGCTCCAATTTCCGATGGAGAGTGTTTGCTGTCATGGTGACAACTCTACACATCATTTGGATTTTATTTTTCCCCTCAAGAGAAAGTTAGTAAAGTTATAACAATAATATATCCCCTGGGGTGGAAACCTGCACAGAGATAAGCTCAAAGCTATTCCCGTGGACATAGCGACAGATACCTCAGGAAGTGACTTATGTCAGCAAACTAGCCCATAATTGAGTTATTTATGCCCAATACAGACGCGCTCTGAGGAGTCTCTCCTAAGCATCACTAAGCAGAGGAACAGAAGAGCGCCTTTAGATGAGGAGATGATGAATTTACACCTGCTAAAATTTAATGTGCTTTCTCACAGCTAGGGCTGCTAATTTAGGGTTGCCAATTCCCACTTGGGAAATACCTGGAGATTTTGGGGCTGGAGCCTAGGAAGGGCAGGGTTTGAGGAGGGGAAGGACCTCAGCAGGGCATAATGTCATGGAAGCTACCCTCCAAAGCAGCCATTTTCTCCAGGGAAACTGATCTTTGTAATCTGGAGATCAGCAGTAATCCCAGGTGATTGCTACCCCCCCCACCAGAGGTTGGCAACCATATGCCAGCTCCAAGGTTGGTAAAATCCTGGAGATTTAAGTGTGGAGCCTACAGAGGGAAGGGGTTGGAGCGAGGCGAGACCTCCGCAAGATATAATGCCACAGAGGGCTCCCCCCGGAGCCATTTTCCTCAGGATAACTGATGTTTGTATTTTGGAGGTTAGGTGTAATTCTGGCAGATGTCCAGGCCCCTCATGGAGGCTGGCAACTCTACCACTACTTCAAAAATAAATGCAAGACTAAAGGAAGGTCTGAGAGAGGTCATGTTATATGTCATGGCAGGAAACTTAGGTTTGCCATTGTATGTACATTCAATAGATACAACCAGTCTTCACTTCCTGATTAGGTTTGTGTAAAATCAATAGTTTGCAAGTGTAACCCTGAGTCCACTAGGTGGAGTTAAAGAGTTGGGGTATTCCTTATAACAGCAACAACACAACAACAACACAAAGACAACAACACAACAACAACAACAACAACAACAACAACAACAAAAGGCACAAGGGCCTGAAGCTGCAGGGAGAAGCGCTCTCACTTCAGAAGCCCTCATTTCTATAAACTACATATTAGTATTTTAGGGATACCAGAATCTCTTGTAAAGAACAGAGGACATCCCAACGCAGAGCAGAGCTGAAAGCTGATGCATCTTCAAGGAACTGGCTAGACAGAAGTCAGGAAGACTGACACCCTGGTCTGCTCAAATACAACAGGCCTGCATTGCTCCATGTTGATTGTTGTTGCGCATGTTCAATTATTTGAAGTTTGTTTATTGTTATTTTCATAAATGCAAGTGTCATAAAGTGGGACCACACTGTCATAGACGTGAACTTTCTCAGTTCTTTATCTAAAAAAATCTATTTGATATTGGTCCTTGAAATAAATAGGTTATACAAGCATTCAGGGGTCCTTTCGTAAGAAAAGAGGTGCAGGAGCTCATTAGCATAACTTATTTGCATATGCCACACCCCCTGACATCACCGGAAGTGTCAAAAGGCCACACATCCCTGAAGTCATTGGCAGTGTGTCAGAAGGCAAGAAGGGAAGGCGGGGGAAGGAAGGAAAGGAACAGGAAGGAAAGGAACAGGAAGGAAGGTAGGTAGGTAGGTGGGGGAGAGAGAGAGAAGAAAGAAAAAGAAAGGAAGGAAGGAAGAAAGAAAGAAAGGAAGGAAGGAGGGAGGAAGAAAGGAGGGAGGAAGGGGGGAAGGAAGGAAGGAAGGAAGGAAGGAAGGAAGGAAGGAAGGAAGGAAGGAAGAAAGAAAGAAAGAAAGAAAGAAAGAAAAAGGAACAGTAAGGTAGGTAGGTAGGTGGGGGGGAGAGAGAGAAGGAAGGAAGGAAGGAAGGAAGGGGGGAGAGAGGGAGGAAGCAAGGAAGGGAGAGGGGAAGGACGGGGAAAGGAAGGAACAGGAAGGTAGGTAGGTGGGGGAGAGAGAGAGAAGAAAGGAAGGGAGAGGGGAAGGAAGGGAGAGGGGAAGGAACAGGAAGGTAGGTAGGTAGGTGTGGAGAGAGAAAGAGAAGGAAGGAAGGAAGGAAGAAAGGGAGGGAGGGAGGAAGGGACGCTTCTCACCCCACTGGGGCCGGCGTTTCCTCCCCCCCCTTGCTTGGGCCTGAGTGGCTTCAGGCCACTGGGGCCCGGCTTCTTCACTGGGGGGGGCGAGGGAGGGGGCTTCTTCTTCCCGGGGTCGGCAGCGTTCTGTTGCGGCCCGGGAGCAGTGGGAGGGGGGAGGGAAGGGCTTCTCCTTCCCGGGGCCGGCGGAGCACCCCCGGCCCCGGGAGCATTGACGGGGGGGAGGGAAGGGGCTTCCCGGAGTGGCGGCGCACTGCCGCGGCCCCGGGAGCAGTGGGAGGGGGGAGGGAAGGGCTTCTCTTTCCTGGGGTCGGCGGCGCTCTGCTGTGGCCCCGGGAGCAGTGGGAGGGGGGAGGGAAGGGCTTCTCTTTCCCGGGCCGGCAGAGCACCGCCGGTCCTGGGAGCATTGATGGGGGGTGGGGGTGGAGGGAAGGGGATTCCTGGCCTGCCGCAGCCTGGGAAGAGTGAGCCGGGAGGGCGAGGCTTTGTTAAGTGCCCCCCCCGCCTCCTCTCTCCCAGAGCGGCGCTCCGGTGCACCCCAGCCCCAACGGAGCCCTGCAAGCATTTGTTTATCACATTTACTCTTTAATATTTTTTTTGTACAACTAACACTTCTGGAGGCAGAACTACACATTACAAGTACTTCCACAATCCTTTTATTTATTTACAAATTTTGCACCCCTCCTCTCTGCCCCCATCAAGGCCTCCGAAGTAGCTAAAAACACACTAGTAAAAAACACATCTAAAAATGGTTAAAACCAAACAAAAACTCATCATTCAGATAATTAAAACCACCTTAAAATACACATGCAATGCAATAAAATACACATACATACAGACAACTATTAAAAAACTGCACAGGAAGGAGTGATCACTGAAGGAACACCAGATGAAACAAAAAAAGGCGTCACCTGTTGGTGGAAGACAGTAACAGAAGGGGACCTGTGAGTACCTCTAGGGAGAGGGTTCCAGAGTTTGATGCTGAGACTGAGAATACTGTCTCTGGGGTAGCCGTCCACCTAATCTCAGAACATGGGGGCACCCAAAGCCAGGGCATCATAAGATGACTGTAGCAGTTAGGTAGGTTATTAACCATTAGCCATTGTGATTTGGTGGTGAGAGAGTCAGACTGTGATCTGAAAGGCCCAGGTTTGAATTCTCATACTGCCATGGAAACTGGCTGGAGGACCATGAGCTAGTCACATGCTCTCAGCCTAACCTATCTCACAGGGTTGTTGCGGTAAGGATAAAATTGAGCAGGAGAGAGAGTGCTGTTATAAGCAACTTTGGATCTCCACCAGGAAGAAAATTGGGGTATAAATATCTAAATAATTTTTTCCAGTGCAGCTGCTAGAATTGCAATTCAAAAGGGAAGTCCAGTGCAAGGATAGAGGAACTGTTTAGTTCTTTCTCTTTAACCTGTTTAACTGTTGAAAATCATGTACACTCACTGTATTCTATATTATGCTATACTCACAAGATTCTCTGTGCCAAAATGGTGACTTGCGGGACCATTTGAAAGGGTAATGAAAATCTTGAAAAATTCAATGAGAGCCAGAAGGAATTTGGATGTCCAGAGGTGGGTAGGTCAGATAGTGAAGCTTGAAACATTTCCACTTTGGGGGGCAGTGCTGGCTCATCATTTAAGCTAGTCGGATTGCGAAATGGGTGGGGTATGCTGTGTAAAAGAAAGTGATGGGCATTGTAATGTTCTTTTTGTCCTTGCAGGTCAAGATTAGGGCGCTCATTCAGGTTTCTGCTCTTGAGTTCATGCAGCAGAAATGAGTGTGCTCAAAACAACATCTGTTCTTTTTATCTTTATGGAACAACTCTCTGTCCTTGCGCAAATGACCAATTTTAGCAGAAGAACTTACTTACAGACCTCTCTCAGACTGCCTTCTCCTGCTCTGCTCAGGCTAGGCTTGCCAATTGCCAGGTGAGGTCTGGACTTCTCTAGTTACAATTGATCTCCAGACTGCAGAGAACAGTTCTCCTGGAGGTAAAGGCTGCTTTGGAGGGTGTACTCGGTGGCATGGCTCAAGCTCCACCCTCAGTATCCCCAAGACTTTCCCAGCCCAGAATTGGCAACCCTAGCTCAGACCCAACTGAGGACAAACAATGGGTATTACCTTTGCCTAAGCCCTTGTTCCAGCCAGAAACCAGAACTGGTTTTTGTTCCATGTTGCTACAACAGAGATGCAAGCAACTGGTTTTAGAAGAAGGGCACTCATGCAGTCTAAACTTCTAACTAACAAAGAGAACCAATGAAATGGGGATTCCACCCTGTGAGAGGAAACCAACTCACCCAGGTATCAGAGGGGAAGCAGACTGTTCCACTGTAAGGTATATAATCAATGTACCACAGGCATGTCTTATGACCCTCATGTCCTCTCGTATCTGTGTTACAACTGCCTGGGTCCAGGGCAAGCTGTAGCAGTGCTGCCAATGGATCCCAACCTGAAATACACAGGCCTTGCTGGGGCACTACTGCAGGAAGGTGTTTGGGGTGACCAGATACCACTTGTTTTTGTTTTATTATTTAAATTATTAGATTTTCCAGATTATAACACTGTTTCATGATTCCAGTATGTTCTGAGATTGGCTTTCCTAGATCAGTGCTGGGAGTAGATCCTTGACTCCTTTAAGTTTTGCATTTTTGGAGTCTGAGACAATTTAAATGGCCTTTCCCCCCAGCAGAACTTTTAAAAAGTTGCTGTACAGCTTTGCCACTATAGGAGAAAATTTGGCTCCTACGTGTACATCTTTTGATTTCCTCTCACAAATCCACATTTATAAAAATCTTAAGATTTTCTCACATAGATTTTGGCACAAAGTGAAAACTGACAAGCTGCTTGTTTGCAATCAAATGTTTACACCTTGCAAAGAAAACATTTCCCAATGAGCTGCTCCCTTGCGTTGTGCTATGAATGAAAATTGTTGTTCTTCAGTCACACAGTCGAGTCTGACTCTTCGCGACCCCATGGACCACATCACGCCAGGCCCTCCTGTCTTCTGTTGTGCTCCGGAGTTTGCTTAATTTTATGTTTGTTACATTGATAACACTGTCTAACCATCTCATCCTTTGCTGTCTCCCTTTTCTTTGACCTTCTGTCTTTCCCATCATCAGGGTCTTCTCCAGTGAGTGCTCCCTTCTCATTTGGTGGCCAAAGTATTTGAGCTTCAGCTTCAGTATCTGGCCCTCCAGGGAACAGTCAGGGTTGATTTCTTTTAGGATTGACTGATTTGATCTCCTTGCAGTCCAAGGGACTCTCAAGAGTCTTCTCCAGCACCATAATTCAAAAGAATCTATTCTTTGGCGATCAGCCTTCCTTATAGTCCAACTCTCGCAGTCATACATTACTACTGGGAAGCCATTGCTTTTACCATATTGACTTTTGTTGACAGGGTGATGTCTCTACTTTTTTGTTATGTTGTCTAGGTTTGCCATCGCTTTCCTCCCAAGGAGCAGGCATCTTTTAATTTCATGGCTACAGTCACCATCTGCAGTGATCTTGGATCCCAGGAAGGTGAAGTCTGTCACTGCTTCCATGACTTCTTCTATTTGCCAAGGAGTGATGGGGCCAGATGCCATGATCTTAGTTTTTTTGATGTTGTGTTTCAAACCAACTTTTGTGCTTGAATGAATGAATGAAATGAATGAAAATGAATGAAAATGAATGAAAATACCTGTTGTTAAAACTTGTTCTTCTTTGAGCAAGGCCAACAATGTGAAGCTTGGCACAATCATAGTGGTGGTAACCTACCAAGAAGCCAGATGAAACCCACTGAAATTGAGTGGCAAGTAAAAGAATGTACTTCATCTAACAGTATATTTATTTATTAAAGTATCTTTTCTCTGAAACGTTTCATTCAGAGTCTCAGAGCGGTTTACAACCACCTTCCTTTCCTCTCCCCTCAACAGACACCCTGTGAGGTAGGTGGGGCTGAGAGAGCTCTGAGAGAACTGTGACTGACCCAAGATCACCCAGCTGGCTTCATGAGGAGGAGTGGGGCATCAAACCCAGTTCTCTAGATTAAAGTCCACCGCCCTTAACCACTACACCAAACTGGCTCTCGGTGAGCAAATAAACAGTGAGCAAATGAATCAATTGACATAAGAGCAGCTCTCCTCCATCAGACCAATAGTCTCACACAGAGACCAAACAGAGCTAGATTTGAGTCCGGTAGTCCACATATTCACTCTGCCAACACCAATCACCAGTAGTAGTATATGGCCCTACCTTGAATATTAATGAGGTGGGCGTGGCTTAAGGGCTGGTCACCATGCATATTCATGAGGGGCGTGCCGGAAGTGACATCACCGGATATGACGGCAGTCTCCCCACCCCTTGCCACGTCACCGGAAGTGACCCCTGACCCCATCCCCGGATATCACCTGACTACCCCAGCGGAAGTGACGTTACCGGACATGACGTTGGCCTCCCCACCCCTTGCCACGTCACCAGAAGTGACCCCTGACCCCATTACCGGATATCACCTGACCACCCCATCCCTGCCCCCCCCTTGTCCAGCGCCACCCACTGGAGCGTCATTGAACTGCCGCCTGCTGCAGCCCCCCCCAGAAATGGGGCAACCACCAATGGGAATGCCCAAGTGAGGTCATGTGACCCCTCTACGGACACGCCCCATCACCCCTGACCAATTGCCAATGGTCTGGGACCCGCCCAGGAGGACCCCACCCGGAAATGGGTCAACAATCAGTGGGAATGCCCAAGTGAGGCCATGTGACCCCTCTACGGACACGCCCCATCATCCCTGACCAATTGCCAAGGGCCTGGGACCCGCCCAGGGGGAGGGGATTGAGGAAAGAGGCCATCGGCCTCCCCACCCCTTGCCACGTCACCAGAACCAACCCCTGGCCCCATCCCCGGATATCACCTGACCACCCCAGCCCTGCCCCCTTCCCCAGCGTCACCCACTGGAGCGTCATTGAACTGCCACCTGCTGCAGCCCACCCCGGAAATGGGGCAACCACCAATGGGAATGCCCAAGTGAGGCCATGTGACCCCTCTAGCGACACGCCCCGTCACCCCTGACCAATTGCCAAGGGCCTGGGACCCGCCCCGGAGGAGGAGGGGATTGAGGAAAGAAGCCATTTGTGCTAGCAGCAGACACGCGGTCAGGGCTCTTGCTGAGGACATGGACACCCCCGTGAGACCCCTGGTGCTTTCCAGCCCGCCGCCACTGGTGAGACCTAACTTTAAAAGAATATATATGAGCAGTGACGAGGATGAGGACTTTGTTCCTTCGAAGCTTTACTTTCCTGCACCGGGGCGTGATGAAGAAAGACGGCACAGTATGGATGCTGAGAGCATGCTGCCTGCAAGCGAGGTTTCCCAAATCTGGCACGGGCTGCTGGAAGATCTGCCAGATGCCCAGGAACTGATCCCTGGAGAGAACGCCCAGGCACAGGTAATTTTGAAAATCTATTGGGGTGGGGTGGGGGTGGGGGGTGAGAAACCAACTGTGGTGTGGAATACAAAGTGTGCATAGGCTCTATAAGATTAAAAAAGTAAAATGGGCTCTCTAATTTTAGTTCCCAGCCAGCAATGTTGAAGATGCGAGGACCAACATGCCATCTATCGCTGAGGAAGACAGCCAAATATGGGATATTCCGGATTCTGTAATGGCAGAAGTTCCAGATTACCGAGATCCAGTTCCAGGAGAGAACTCCCAGGCACAGGTAACTTGGAAGGGGGGTGGGGGGGAAATGGATAGGGGGGGGTTGAAAGTGGCTGGGGGTTTAAAGTGGCTAGTGTTTTAAAAGCTACTTAAAAACCTTCTCAAATCTTTCTAACAGACACAACCAACAGCTGCAGCCCAGCTATCTTATGGCATCACCCCGAATGAAAGGGTCTTGGCGCTTAGAAGGCTTCTCAAGATGAAAACTAGTGCAGGTACAGCGTTTATTCCACCTCAGCAACGAGAAGCCCCCATGAAGAGCATTATAAGGGCTACTGTGTACGGGGTTGTAAAATACTGTTTCAATGAATATTGTTTTGAAACATGCATGGGCTGTAATGTAGACGCCCCGGGACAGGATTCTCATGATTGTCTTGGCTGGTCTCCTGAAATACTGGACAGAAAACTTAATTTTGTGTGTTGTGAGCTATGTCCAAGTTCTGTAAGCACTCTTGCATCTGCAATTGCCTATGCATTGAAATGTCTGTTTCTTACACAAGAACATATGGACCTGATCTATAGTTTATTAGACACTATTAGTGAAGCTGCTAATTCTAATCAAGAACTTGAAAAAATCCTTCAACCCTCCGACAAAGAGTTTTTAAAACATGTTCAACGCTATGTTAAAGACATCCATCACAGGTCCTTTTTTGTTCATCAGAAAGCTCGCAAATTAAAAGGTGTCACAGTGATGTAAAATAGAGATGTCTGCTCCTTTTTACTGCTTGTAAAATAAAATATACATTTTGAAAATTCAGTGCTGTAAATAAAACTGGAAATAAAGGAATGTGTTTTTTGAAATTAAGTGTTGCTTTTCTTGCCCAGACATGTCTCATTCAGAGAAAGGAAGGGGGGGGGGGGAGGAGGGAAGGGGGGGGCAGCTCTGATTAAACTGTAAGGGTAATTACAGTGCTACTGTTACAGCCCCCACCTCCAAATATTTAGATCTCTGACATTCACAAACAAAAGGGGGGGGGGAGAGAAATATTTATGTATAATTGTAAAATAAAATAAAAAATTTAAAAGGGCTTACCTACAAAGTAAAAGATATCTCCAAAGCTGCCCATGTGCTCTTTCAGAAGCATGGCTGGGAGGGGTCAGCTTCTGCAGAGGGGAAAGGCTTCACTGTGTTATCCACCATCAGGGGGTGGGTTTAGAGGGAATGACCAACCCCGGATCCGCTCTTGCACAAGGGGGCCAGAGGTTTTAAAAGTTTTAGCCACACAGGGCCCCTTCCTCTTTTCGCCCAGGCTCTGAAGAAAACTAGCTGTCTCTCTCAAGGTAAGCCCCTTACTTTAATGGGTAGAAAAAAACTAGCTACAGGGGAATGGGACTAGGGCTGCCAAGTCCAACTTGGGAAATATCTGGGGACTTTGGGGGTGGAGCCAGGAGACTTTGGGGGTGGAGCCAGGAGAAAGGAAGTGACATCATTTTGTGATGTCACATCCTGTGATGTTGCTTCCACATGCTGACACATGAACTCATGAAGTTTCCTAATACTGAATCAGGCCATTGGTCCATCAAGGTCAGTATTGACTACTCAGACTGGTAGTGGCTCTCCAGGGTCTCAGGCTGAGATCTTTAATGTCACCTATTACCTGATCCTTTTTTAGCTGAAGAGGCTGATACCTCCTGCATGTCAAGCAGATGCTCTATCACTGAGCAACGGCCCTACTGAATCCTTCCTCATCTCGGCAGAATATGAAGCACTAAGTGCTACACAAGTGCTAAATATGATTTTCATATCATAAGAACAGGAGAGAAGCCACAGTGGATCAGCCCATCCAGTACAGCCCATCCAGTACAACACTCTGTGTCACAACAGTGGCCAAAAATACCAGGTGCCCTCAGGAGGTCCAGCAGCGGGGCCAGAACTCCAGAAGCCCTCCCACTGTTGCCCCCCAAGCACCAAGAATTCAGAGCCTCACTGCCCCAGACAAAGGGTTCCATTTAGACCTTGTGGCTCATAATAGCCACTGATAGACCTCTGCTGGATGGGGACAGAGAGAGAGAGAGAGAGACAGACAGACAGACAGACAGAAAAAAGAAAGAAAGAGGGAGAGAGAGAGAAGGGGAAAAAACTGGCAGAGGCACTTACTTCCATTTAGACCTTGTGGCTATAATAGCCACTGATAGACCTCTGCTGGATGGGGACAGAGAGAGAGAGACAGACAGACAGACAGACAGAAAAAAGAAAGAGGGAGAGAGAATGAAAAGAGCTGGAAGAGAAACTCACCTTGCCAGCCACATGCAAAAGCAGCTCCTTCAGTCCCTCCTTAATCTCTGGGCGGACCTGTCTTGCTGTGGAAGAAGCTCTCTTGCTGACTTCTTAAAGGGGAAATGTCTGGCGAGGCTTTTTACTGCAGGGCAGGCTCTCTGCAGACATTTCCCTTTTAAGGCAGCCATTTTGTCCCCCCCGGTGGCCAACTTTGGAAAAGCGGGAGGGAAGCACTAAAAATCAGTGTTTCCCCCGCCCCACCGGGGGACTTGGCAGGCCTAAATGGGACAAAAGCATGGCCTTTTCAAAAAGAAAATTCTGCTCCTCATTTATAGGCTTGGGTGGAATGTCTGAAGGAAGTTCTTCAAAGCAAACAGGTATACAGCATTTCCCTAGAATGTATTTTAAGCAGGTTGTCCAGGGTGGCTGTGTTATTGTGGGGGTGGGGGTGCCCGTCTATTCACCAAGAGCAAATTTTTACTGTTGGTTGTCTCCTATTTAGATGAGGGGAAAAAACAGCCTCCTGAACTAGTAATGGGTGGGTTAACTGTTCCAAGTTCACAAATCTAAAAACTTCTGTATACTGATCCATCGGCAAGCGCTGCAATTGGCGTTCCCACTGCCCTTCCCTTTCTAGATATACCCTTGGGGGTTCAGGGGATGGGGAAGCTCTTGCTGTGGTAGTTCTAAGGGGATTTCTTCTTCAGGGGTGGCACATACAGAGGGTACAGAGGTGTTTCTTGCCAAATGGGAGGTAGTGGGAACCTCTTCCTCTGAGCGGGGAGAATGGCCATCAACCATGCCGTCATTTGTGCTCTCGGGCTTTCTAACTTTGCTAAGAAACTTTAAAAGAGATTTACTTCTTTTTGGCGAGTTTTAACAAGTCTAGCATTATTCAACCGCTTTAGTATAACTCTTTGCCACAGTTTTTTCAGTTTCAAGCGTTTGGCTTTTGTTTGGCATGTGGGGTGACACCTTCTGACCTGTCCAGCACCCCTCTGCCTGAGCCCCCTTTCCCTTCCCTGTTTATACAAGGGCTGTTCCTTATAATTTGTAGGTAGTTGTCAGTGAAAGACCCCATTATAGCTTGAAAACCCTTGCGAGACACCCCTATGTCTGTAGAGTGCGAACTGGGGACTTGTCTAGCTGCAGACATTAGCCGTCTGCCTGTATGAACCATTAAGCTTGCCATGTTCTCTAACAATGCTGTCAAAGAAGTACTGGCAACGTCCATTTTCTGTTTCTTGCAGGGTGGCTCAAAGCCTTTTTGTTTACAGTCAGTTTGGTGTCTGTGTTCTGCATTTGATTTACCGCGTTCTGGGGTCTGTTGTCGGGCATGCTGCTCTGTGGTTCTGCAGGCAGATTCAAAGGGTAGGCCTTTACAGGTTGCTGCTGCTGGTGGCTCTGGTTGGAGGTGCTTTGAGGAGATTTGTGCTCTGTTAGGTAAGAAAAAAAGCAATGAAAATAAATTTTTCCCCTGCATGAACACCCCCCCCCCCCGCCTATCCCCCATCCCACCCCTTATTTTGTCACAGAAACATCATGCATTTCAAATATTTTGATATACCTTGCCGTTCCTTTTTGTGCAATGCAGTCCCCCAAAGAGACTGTAGTGTGTTCTTTGCTTTAAAATTGCCGCCCCTGTGGTTGTTTCAGGGGCTCATTTTCTAAATAAATAAAAAGGCCACATTGGCTTACAATGAATTCAGACACCCCCCCCCCCCCCCCACACACACACACAGACACCCCATTTCAAATATTTAAATATACCTGGGGCGGGTCTCTTGTGTTTCATCGCATTCCACAGAGTATCTGGAGGTGGCTCATTTTCTAAATAAATAAAAAGGCCACATTGGCTTACACTGAATTCAGACCCCCCCCCTCCCTCCCCACACACACATTAGGCAGTTCAAATATTTTATATACCTTTCTGTTCCTTTTTTTTTGCCTCCATTGAGTGCTACAGAGCATGTGCAGAGGTCTGTCTCTTTTTTTTCTTTAGAGGCCTTATTAGTGCCTCTTTTGGTGGCTGTTTTTTCCCCCTCATCTAAATAGGAGACAACCAACAGTAAAAATTTGCTCTTGGTGAATAGACGGGCACCCCCACCCCCACAATAACACAGCCACCCTGGACAACCTGCTTAAAATACATTCTAGGGAAATGCTGTATACCTGTTTGCTTTGAAGAACTTCCTTCAGACATTCCACCCAAGCCTATAAATGAGGAGCAGAATTTTCTTTTTGAAAAGGCCATGCTTTTGTCCCATTCCCCTGTAGCTAGTTTTTTTCTACCCATTAAAGTAAGGGGCTTACCTTGAGAGAGACAGCTAGTTTTCTTCAGAGCCTGGGCGAAAAGAGGAAGGGGCCCTGTGTGGCTAAAACTTTTAAAACCTCTGGCCCCCTTGTGCAAGAGCGGATCCGGGGTTGGTCATTCCCTCTAAACCCACCCCCTGATGGTGGATAACACAGTGAAGCCTTTCCCCTCTGCAGAAGCTGACCCCTCCCAGCCATGCTTCTGAAAGAGCACATGGACAGCTTTGGAAATATCTTTTACTTTGTAGGTAAGCCCTTTTAAATTTTTTATTTTATTTTACAATTATACATAAATATTTCTCTCCCCCCCCCTTTTGTTTGTGAATGTCAGAGATCTAAATATTTGGAGGGGGGGGGGCTGTAACAGTAGCACTGTAATTACCCTTACAGTTTAATCAGAGCTGCCCCCCCCTTCCCTCCTCCCCCCCCCCCTTCCTTTCTCTGAATGAGACATGTCTGGGCAAGAAAAGCAACACTTAATTTCAAAAAACACATTCCTTTATTTCCAGTTTTATTTACAGCACTGAATTTTCAAAATGTATATTTTATTTTACAAGCAGTAAAAAGGAGCAGACATCTCTATTTTACATCACTGTGACACCTTTTAATTTGCGAGCTTTCTGATGAACAAAAAAGGACCTGTGATGGATGTCTTTAACATAGCGTTGAACATGTTTTAAAAACTCTTTGTCGGAGGGTTGAAGGATTTTTTCAAGTTCTTGATTAGAATTAGCAGCTTCACTAATAGTGTCTAATAAACTATAGATCAGGTCCATATGTTCTTGTGTAAGAAACAGACATTTCAATGCATAGGCAATTGCAGATGCAAGAGTGCTTACAGAACTTGGACATAGCTCACAACACACAAAATTAAGTTTTCTGTCCAGTATTTCAGGAGACCAGCCAAGACAATCATGAGAATCCTGTCCCGGGGCGTCTACATTACAGCCCATGCATGTTTCAAAACAATATTCATTGAAACAGTATTTTACAACCCCGTACACAGTAGCCCTTATAATGCTCTTCATGGGGGCTTCTCGTTGCTGAGGTGGAATAAACGCTGTACCTGCACTAGTTTTCATCTTGAGAAGCCTTCTAAGCGCCAAGACCCTTTCATTCGGGGTGATGCCATAAGATAGCTGGGCTGCAGCTGTTGGTTGTGTCTGTTAGAAAGATTTGAGAAGGTTTTTAAGTAGCTTTTAAAACACTAGCCACTTTAAACCCCCAGCCACTTTCAACCCCCCCCTATCCATTTCCCCCCCACCCCCCTTCCAAGTTACCTGTGCCTGGGAGTTCTCTCCTGGAACTGGATCTCGGTAATCTGGAACTTCTGCCATTACAGAATCCGGAATATCCCATATTTGGCTGTCTTCCTCAGCGATAGATGGCATGTTGGTCCTCGCATCTTCAACATTGCTGGCTGGGAACTAAAATTAGAGAGCCCATTTTACTTTTTTAATCTTATAGAGCCTATGCACACTTTGTATTCCACACCACAGTTGGTTTCTCACCCCCCACCCCCACCCCACCCCAATAGATTTTCAAAATTACCTGTGCCTGGGCGTTCTCTCCAGGGATCAGTTCCTGGGCATCTGGCAGATCTTCCAGCAGCCCGTGCCAGATTTGGGAAACCTCGCTTGCAGGCAGCATGCTCTCAGCATCCATACTGTGCCGTCTTTCTTCATCACGCCCCGGTGCAGGAAAGTAAAGCTTCGAAGGAACAAAGTCCTCATCCTCGTCACTGCTCATATATATTCTTTTAAAGTTAGGTCTCACCAGTGGCGGCGGGCTGGAAAGCACCAGGGGTCTCACGGGGGTGTCCATGTCCTCAGCAAGAGCCCTGACCGCGTGTCTGCTGCTAGCACAAATGGCTTCTTTCCTCAATCCCCTCCTCCTCCGGGGCGGGTCCCAGGCCCTTGGCAATTGGTCAGGGGTGACGGGGCGTGTCGCTAGAGGGGTCACATGGCCTCACTTGGGCATTCCCATTGGTGGTTGCCCCATTTCCGGGGTGGGCTGCAGCAGGTGGCAGTTCAATGATGCTCCAGTGGGTGACGCTGGGGAAGGGGGCAGGGCTGGGGTGGTCAGGTGATATCCGGGGATGGGGCCAGGGGTTGGTTCTGGTGACGTGGCAAGGGGTGGGGAGGCCGATGGCCTCTTTCCTCAATCCCCTCCCCCTGGGCGGGTCCCAGGCCCTTGGCAATTGGTCAGGGATGATGGGGCGTGTCCGTAGAGGGGTCACATGGCCTCACTTGGGCATTCCCACTGGTGGTTGCCCCATTTCTGGGTGGGGTCCTCCTGGACGGGTCCCAGACCATTGGCAATTGGTCAGGGGTGACGGGGCGTGTCCGTAGAGGGGTCACATGACCTCACTTGGGCATTCCCATTGGTGGTTGCCCCATTTCTGGGGGGGCTGCAGCAGGCGGCAGTTCAATGACGCTCCAGTGGGTGGCGCTGGAAAAGGGGGGGGCAGGGATGGGGTGGTCAGGTGATATCCGGTAATGGGGTCAGGGGTCGCTTCTGGTGACGTGGCAAGGGGTGGGGAGGCCAACGTCATGTCCGGTAACGTCACTTCCGCTGGGGTGGTCAGGTGATATCCGGGGATGGGGTCAGGGGTCACTTCCGGTGACGTGGCAAGGGGTGGGGAGACTGCCGTCATATCCGGTGATGTCACTTCCGGCACGCCCCTCATGAATATGCATGGTGACCAGCCCTTAAGCCACGCCCACCTCATTAATATTCAAGGTAGGGCCATATACTACTACCAGTTTTAAATTGCTATACATTAAAATTGTATTTTTAAAAGAAAGTCTTAATATTTGGAATTCATTTAAGTTTATGTTATCCTCAAGGTTATTTCACATATGTATTTTTTTCCAAAGCCTTCTGGGAGTTGTGGTACTATCCTGACACAGGGTTGCCAAGTCTTACCTTATCAGCAGCGGGGGAGTCCTGGGCCCTCTCTGGGAGCCCTCTCCACTGCGATGACATCGCCCAGAAGTGACATCATCACTCTGGGCATGTCGCCGGGCGATGGTCTGGTAATCGCCCTAAAACTCTATGGTACCATAGAGTTTTCAGGGCAATTGCTAGAGCGTCACCTGGTGACGTGCCCAGCATGATGATGTCGCTTCCAGGCAATGTCATCATGCTGGGCACATCGGCCTGAGCTGGCCACTTTGGGGGTGGGGTTCCCCCAGCCAGATCCAGACTGGTGGATTGGGGATGGGGACTGTTTTAGCGGGGGAATCCCTGCCCCCCCAGGGGGACTTGGCAGCCCTATCCTGGCATCAATTAATGATCTGACACAACTATCCATATCCCGGAGGGAAACTTGATTCCACATACCGGGCAGATGCAAAAGTGGCTTACAGTACAGAAGGAAATGAAACTGAAATGCTACCACTCCTGTCCAGCTCCAAGCCTATTTGGCTGCTGTTCAGGCCAGATGGTGCTGAAGCAAGGATGCTCCACAACTTGGCTTATGGGTGATTATGGCTGTTGAACACATTTGCTTACTGAATCTTTTTATTGCAAAGGTCACGGCATCTTAATATAATAACTCTCTCGATGTGTTGGCCATTTCCAGCTTCCCATTGGCTGTGCAGTGCGCTCCATTAGCCATTGGCCCATTAACCACCACTCAAGAGTGCTCACGTGCCATCAGCTGGGTGCTGGGTCCGCTCCTCTTCCCCGCCCACTGCCACCTCAACCACTGTTCCCTGTCAGAATTACTGCCAAATGGTTGTCTCTCCTGATGAAGACACTTCTCCTGCTTGGCTCCTGTGGGACTAACTTTTCCCTCAGTGGCTGTGGCTAGGCAACCAAGCTTGGTTCTGTCAGTAAAAAGATAAAGAAATGAAATGATGCCCTTTCCAGGCCTTTGTGGGGAACTCATTGGGGCCAGTCCTGACTAGGGTTGCCAGTTCCAGGTTGGGAAATTTCTGGAGATTTTGTGCTAAAGTCTACAGAAGCCAGGGTTTGGGGAGGGGAGAGGCCTCAGCTGAATAGAATGCCATAGAGTCCACCCTCCAAAGCAGTTATTTTCTCCAGGGGGAGAGAGAGATCTGTTGTTTGGAGTTCAGTTGTGATACCAGGCGATACCACAGTCAGAGGGGCAAATAAAGGTAGGTTGATAATTGGCTGAGAAGGAGATACGGTTGCCAACTCCAGGTTGGGAAATTCCTGGATATTTGAGGGGTGGAGCCTGGAGAGGGTGGGGTTTGATTCTCCAGCCATTTCCTCCCGGTGAATCACTGCTGCAATCTCCAGGTGAGGACTGGATATCACTTAGTATTACAGCTGCTCTGCAGATGGCAGAGATCAGTTTCCTTGGAGAAAACAGTGGACTACATGTCATTATACACTGATGAGGTCACCACAGCAAATTGTTGCTGAGTGCCCAAGGCCAGGGCACCCACCCAGAGCCTCTTTCTAGAGCCCATTGTATTTATTTCCACAACCGGCCATATTCCTAGTTCTTAATAATGGCCACTGAGTTTAGAAAAGGATTACAGAAATTCTTTGAGGGAAAGGCACTCGAAGATTTGATACCAGACCATATAGGGAACCCCAGTATTTCAGTAAAATCCTGATGGGGCTCCAGCAAGGCATTTCCCAGAATAACAATAGGGCAGCAGCACGAATACTCCACCTAAAGCACTTCCTAACATGCCAAAAGGGAAACAGCCTGAATAGTTCTATATGAGACTTAAGTGAATTAGTCCCTTCCGCACCCAAAAATGTAGGTGATGTCTAAAAGATTAGCTATGATAACATACCCTTAATGCAGGGAAGGATCAAATTGGCATTCATCCCAGTCTTAAACCTGTGGTATCCCTAGGATATGGCCATCATTCACACACGGTTCTTAATCCACCCTTGAGATTAGTTCAAGTGGCCAGTGCACTGCAGTTACTCACCTCCTTTGGTATGACGCTTTTGTGTCTGTAATTGTGTTCTGCCTGGCAGAATCAAGTTGGCCAGTAAGAGTCAAACTTTTTGGCTCCAAGCCAATTTCAGCTTCAGAGCCCACTTGATGCTCACCTTCCAACATTTTTGCAGTATAAATTTAGCCCCCTCTCAACCCTCAGAACTCTGCAGCAGCCATTCCCTTGGACTTCCTTGCTAGTGCCTAGGGTTGCCAGGTCCTACGTGGCAGTGGCCAGGGGTCTCCTGGGTCTGTTCCGGGAACTTCTGTTATGTGTGCTTTGCACGTGTGCCACAATGACATCACCTGGAAGTGATGTTATCATGTTGCCAATGGGGTGTGTGTGATGCTTTAGTTTTTGGGCAAAACTCTATGGTTTGTAGGAAATTTTATCATAGAATTTTGCCCCAAAACTAGTGTGTTGCCACACTACATTGGTGATGTGATGACATCACTTCTGGGTGACATCATCACACTGCTTTTCAGGCTAGTTGAGGCTGGGATTCCCCCTGCTGGCCAGCTGGTCAGTGGTAGAGAAGCAGCCAGCAAAAGCGGTCTAGCAACCCTACTACTGTCCCTGTGTAGTTTTGAACACAGAACCCTCAGAGATCTGGAGATGGCCTCAGTTTCTGCCCTGCTTCCTCCTTCTTCACTTTCCTTCCACCCAGAACCCCCAGGACTCCCTCATCATGTCAGGAGGACTGGTATGTATGTTTTCATTTGCCCCTTTTAATTGTGTGCTTTTATTGCTTAAGTGTTAGATTGTCTAGGGTTAAGTTTTGCTCTCTGTCTCTCTCTCTCTGTCTGTGTGTGTGTGTGTGAGAGAGAGAGAGAGAGAGAGAAAGAGAGAGAGAGAGAGAGAGAGAGATCTGCAGCTCTCTGAGTGCCTCCTCCTTTCCTTGATTCATATATCTAAATAAAGATTTAGACTCTGATGCGATTCTATAACTGCTTTATTTCTGAGTACCTCCCCATACTCCTCGTGAGGTGCTACTACTAAAACTCTGCACCTTGGTATACATAAGCAGTGGTCCCTAATTTAATTTTACATAGATATATGTGTGTGTGCTCTTAACATGCAAGATGGATGCTTCATGCATTGGGGTTCACACACAGGTAGGCCATTGTAACAGTTTATTAGCCATAATAGATTTTAAAAGATTCTATGTTCAGAGGCAGTATATCTTTATATATCAAATAACAGGAAAGGGCAGTTGTCCTCATGTTCAGCTTGGACCAGTGAACCCCAGTCCTCCAGTTCTGCTTGTTAGTTTTCCAGAAGCATCTGGCTGCCACTGTTGTGAACAGGATGCTGGATAGGATAGGATAGGATAGGATAGGATAGGATAGGATAGGACCGGACCCTCAGTCGGTCTGTTCTTGTGAAGGCTTTATGCTTCATGTCATTTCATAAATCTGCTAGAAATTTCTAATGGAGGCTGCAGAAAGGATGGGATGCTGGCTCCTTCCCCCACTCTTTGAGGAAGGAATGGAAATAGGCATCTGAGGTGCAGTGCCGTTGTCGTCCATGGTCGCTTGTCCCTCTTGACAAGTTGAAAGCAGAAAGGCATTATTAAGGTATATCGGTCCCATTATGATAGGAGCTTTATGGCAGAATATTAGCATTGCAAACCATATTGGCAATTTTTGCACTTGCTGTTTATTCATAGCATCCCAGCCAAGTGTTCCCCCCCCTGTGAATGTGATAATAATAAAAAAAATGTGCTCCTTGAATAATGCATGTTCTCAAAGTGCTCTCGGATACTTCAAAATTATCCACTTTTGGCAGATATGTAGCTGTTAAATTTTCATCAGAGGCTCCTTTTTTTATCAGCATGTCTCATAAACCTGCCTATTACTCACAAATGAATGTTTCTTCTCACTTCTCTTGTCCTGAATGCATGCTTGTGCTTTTGGGGATAAATAAATAGCACAGGGGAGAATGATAAACAAACCAAAAATGAGATACTCAGAAATGATACACCTGACTTGCGGCCAGTTTCTTCAATTCTTGGCTTGGCTTTTTTCAGCATTCATCAGTCTCTAAATTTATAATGGAACAACATGATATATCAGCAATACAAGTTTCCCAAATGTTTACTAGCTGGGTGAAATGAATATAAGGGGAACAGTGAGGGTGCTCAACTATTTACTGACAATTCTCCCCGGAGTGTGTCCCCATCCCACTACCATGCACCCCCACTTCTTCTGGCCCTAGAAACCAACTGGGATAGAGGATTGCTTGTTTTGTAGCTTTTGCTAGTTACCTTTTTAGAATAGCTGGCAAAACACACTTGTTTTGATTTTGTCCCTTCCTCATGCAAGGATTCTCTTTTGCACAGAGGAAAATATGTTGCCTTTTCCCCAGCAAAAGAAATTGCAGAATCTCCACTGAAGTACTGGAAATGTTATTGAGATGCAGGCATCAACAACTGCTGTTTCAAAACACTAAGTGTAAATGCACTTGTGGTTATTGCTGGCAGTTCCATTTAAGAAAATAAGCAATACCCATCCTTGACAGTATTCTGAGAACACAGTCCAAAAGGTTTTGTTTACTGAACTTTTGAAAGCATATAGTGGCACTCCTGTATCTCTGTGAAACTGTGTGTCTTACTGTCATTAGGGATGGGCACGAACCAGCTCATGAACTAAAGTCTGTGACCAATTTTCATTGGTTCGTGTTTTGTGAAGTCAAGTTTATGGAAGGATGACCGGCACAAACTTCCACAAACTTTCAAACTCTTCTTGGAGGTTTTGTGCTGGTTTGTAAGCAGATGCATTTCCAGACAGACTGTCTCTGCTCAATCAAAATGTTTACAAAACTTCAAAGCAACAACTTGGAGGGCATGTAGAAGAGAATCCAGGGGAGGTCCCCTGAGACTTTGATGCCTCTAGCTTTCACAAGAGCCATTCTATACAGTCCTGAATCTGCACCTGTCAAAATGGCTGTTTAAACAGGTGCAGGTTCAGGAGTAACTGTTTTTGAATGTTATATGAAGAAGTTGCTGATCTATCTTATCTGATGCCATGCTGATGCTAATTTCAGTTCCATGAGGCATGGTAGTGGGAGAGGTAGAGGGTAAGATAGATGTGGAAAAGACAGACCGGCAAAATGACTAACCAGCTTCACTCTTGCCACCCAAGAGGACTGCACGAATAAGTTTCCCCCAAATATTGTCCTATTGGGGACTGCTAAGGTTGCCAACTCCAGCTTGGGAAAATCCTGGAGATTTGGGGGCAGTGTCTGTGATGGGCTGAGTCTGGGGTGGTGAGGAAACTGAAGTGCTAGAATGACACCACATTCTCACTGAATTCAGTCAGGACGGGGTGTCATTCTAGCACTTCAGTTTCTCCTAGACTTTATGGTATACCATAGTTCCAATGGACAGCTGTTGCTTCCTCCAAGGGAAACTGATCTCTGTAGTCTGGAGATCAGCTTTGATTCTGGAGAACTCCACAGCCCACCATGAAGGCATAGAATCATAGGGTTGAAAGGATCTTCCAGGGTCATCTAGTCCAACCCTCTGCCCAATGCTGGAAATTCACAAATACCTCCCCCTACACACCCACAGTGACCATTGTTCCATGCCCAGAAGATGACAAAAAACCCTCTAGGATCCCTGGTCAAACTGGCCTGGAGAAAAATTGCTTCCTGACCCCAGAGTGGCAATCAGCATTTTCCTGGGTGTGTAAGAATGGGTCACAAGAACTAAGCACTGAGGCAATCCTTCCTGCCCTCCCTCTCATGATCTGCCTAAGTTCATAGAATCTGCATTGCTGTCAGATGGCCATCTAGCCTCTATATGAAAAGCTCCAAAGGAGGAGAGCCCACCACTTCCTGAGGGAGCCTGTTCCACTGAGGAACCACTCTGTCAGGAAGTTCTTCCTAATGTTTAGCAGAAAACTCTTCTGATTTAATTTCAACCCATTGGTTCTGGTCTGACCTTCTGGGGCAACAGAAAACAACTCCGTACCATCCTCTATTTGACAGCCCTTCAAGTACTTGAAGATGGTTATCATATCACCTCTCAGTTGTAATTCCATTTTTGTAGTTTATACAAACAAAATATGCCAGCATTTCCCAGTCCATGTCAAGCATCATGTTCATGCTGAAATGCTGTGTGTTAATGGATTCTCCATCATATGCTTTGTACTAGTTTACAATTGCAAAACTGCACGTGAGAGAACATGATTCAGTGCCTGTGTTCCTGCAGTCACAGATACAAACCTATGTGTCATTTAGGTAACCCTGTATTGCTTGGGATGCCAAAGACACTCTTATGCCTATTCTGCAAACAAACAACTTAAATGCCAATAAAATGAGAACTTCCCCCTACTGGCCCCACTGCTGGACCTCCTGAGGGCACCTGGTACTTTTGGCCACTGTGTGACAGAGTGTTGGACTGGATGGGCCACTGGCCTGATCCAACACTGGCTTCTCTTATGTTCTTATGGTCTGAAAATGGTTAGGGAGGACCAACTTCCCTGAGAGGTCCAGTGCCTGAGAATTCCACCCCATTTGGATGGGGAAATGCAGAGTTCGTACTAGAAATTGATTTTGCCTTTCATTACCTATAATGCAGGAACTCTTTCACCTGCATTTCTGAAATTTGGCAGGGAGGATCCCTTCTGGGAAGAATGCAGTCTCCAAAAATTTCATAACATATTGTTTGGGAAAACAAAAATGCCTCAGCCAGAAATGTGTTTCCAATTAAGACCAATGAAAGGGAATAAATAAATTTAATCTGAATGTGCACAATAATAACTATAATAAAGAAAACAAAACTATTAATGAAAAAATGAAGGGAATACAAATTTAAATGGCATTGCTAATTTCCTCTAGGCACATGAGGGAAGGCAGACTGGGAATAGGAAAGGAGGGAAGAAAGGGCTCAACTGTGTTGAAAAAGAAAGCCACCAGACTGAGCCAAAGAAGAGGCAAAACTTCAAAGATGCATTCCAAAATATATTTGTTTTAGCCCAATATATTTCATTCCAAAAGGATCTTCCTCATGGGCAAAGAATTTGCTATTATACTAGTTCACTGATACTAATTGAACTGTTTTGTTTATTTTTTTATCCCACTTATCTCCCCAATGAGAGCCCAAAGCACCTTAAAACATTGACTCGCCCAAGGTCACCCAGCAAACTTCAGTGGCAGAGAGTGGGGATTCAAAGTGGGGTTTTCCAGATCTTAATTAAATGCGCTAAATATGCTGAAGAAACTCCTTACAGATTGAAATGTGCTGGGGTATGTTAAACTAGAGTATATTAAACTTATTTTGGAGTGCTGCTTTTAGGGACCTCTCTCTCTTCTTTTGGTTTTTCTCATTTGTGTTTTTGTGAATGCCATATAATTTGCATGGGCTTGTTGCTAAAACCTGGCCAGTCCTGCCCCTGGTGACTCTTGTAGTGAATCTACCAGGACTTTGAACTGACCAAAGTAATCCCACGACAGCTTGGTAGGCACCTTAGCTACACAAGACAAGCAAGGGAAGTGTGCCCACAACTCCCACAGCCCACCTTTCCCAAGGGTGGAAACACACAGGTCCAGAACACAGTAATCAACCGGGGTGTATTCTTCTACTGTGCATAGGAATGGAAACACATGTTGAGCTTAAATAATTAATCAGAGTGTATGTTAAATAACAAACAAAAAAGTGTGAGGGGTGGGAGAAGATGTTACAGGGCCAGATCATGACCTTAAGGTCTTCTACCTCCTCCTGTGTTGATTGCTAGCAGCATTAATTAGTGCCTCAACAAAGAACATCATTGCAGACCACATCAAAGACACTCACAGAGGTGAAAGACTTTCCATGAGCTAGAATCTGTGTGGGAGCAATTCAGTTGAGGAAAATCAGTTAGTGGAGTTATGACAGCCCGTCCACTTCCCTCCCTCAGCGGCAAATTTCCCCTCTGTTTTTCTTTCCCTTCACTGACTGAGCTGCCCTAGTAATGTGTTTTCTTCTTTTCTTGAAGAACTCTGGCTGTCCTGCCCTGTCACAGTATATTTTGGCTGCTGGCTCAGCCCAGAAACCGGAATGAAGGATCAGGAGCAGGGCTTTTTTTGGTGTGTGTGTGGGGGGAGAGTTGCTGGAACTCTCAAGAGGGAAATTAAGTTTTCAATCTGTATACTAAAAACTCATGAACTTTTAAACATTTTAAAAAGAATTTTGTCAAAGAGGTTCTGGAACTCCGTTCTGGTACATTGCCCCAGGAAAAAAGCCATGAAGGAGCCCTTTTTAACTTAAACAATTTAAATGAAGCATTTTGATATTCCAGATTAACAAAATATTTTATTCAGCATAGAGGGGAAAGGTCAGGTGAAATTGGGTAAAATTTCAGAGGTAATTCAATATAGATAACTCTGAGGTAAAATCAGCACATGCATCAGGTTAATGAGATTTTCTTAAGCTATTCACAGTTACTTAAATCTTTATGTTGAGAAGCTTTTGTTCTAGTGTTTTCTGAAACACTTCAGTACACTTTCTTTGAGTAATCTCTAACTCTTGGTTTCCAGAAGGCTGGTACACTCTTTCCAGTACCCAACCCCTTTCTCCTGAAACACCAGGACTTGTCTTGAGTTTTTAACTAACCCTTAAGGTCTCTAAAGGCAGTTTCTAACCACATCAGACCAGGGAATCTCTGCACTCTTCAGAGCTAACTTCCTGTTTGACTGGGTAGGAAATTTTCTTCTCTCTCTAGAGGATCTATCTGTTTCCTTGGCCCAAATGGGAGTCTTGGCCTACTCCCCAAACTTTCTTGGCAACTTTCCCCCAGTTCTCTGTTAAGCTGTTGATCTCAGCCAAGGCTGTATTCTGAAACTTTCAGTACTTGACTTGTCTTAGCTGGGGCTGAAATCAGACTGTCTCTCTCCTCAGCATCCAGTTCAGAATTTTTCTCTGTTCAGGTGATGCTAACCAATCAGATCTCTTGGAACAGCCTGTCACTCAAGGCTCTCTAGCTCTGTGAAGACTTAACCCTTCACAGTCCTTTACCTGTTTACACAGCACTTCTAAGCTTTTAAAAGTGCAGACTGTCACAGGAGTAACTCTGCCTAGGAGTGCACTTTTCCAGTGTTAAATTTCTGAAGCTAATGTCTTGCATACTGGGAGGGTGTGCTATGCATGATCTTCATGGAACACATAATCACCATTTTATGTGCATGTATTTTACAGTTACCCACCAGCAGACTTTTATACATACTAAAGGTGCAAAATATAAGAAGAAGAAGTGATTGGATTTATACCCCGCCCTCCACTCCCCAAGGGAGCCTCAGAGCGGCTTACAAATTCCTTTTCCCTTCCCCTCCCCACAACAGACACCCTGTGAGGTAGGTGGGGCTGAGAGAGCTCTTTCCCCAGCTGTCCTTGGAGGAACAGCTGGTACAGAGCTATGGCTTGCCCAAGGTCATCCAGCCAGGTGCAAGTGGAGGAGTGGGGAATCAAACCCGGTTCTCCCAGATTAGAGTCCGCGCACTTAACCACTACACCAAACTGGCTCTAAGAGCACACTCAGTTTGGGGGGAGTGCATGGGCATCAACTACGGGGGGGCTCGAGGGCTCGAGCCTCCCCCGAAATTTCCCGGCAAAATGGAGTGCTCGCCGGTGGCGGCGCTGCTGCTCCTGCTCCTCATTCTGCTGCTGCTGCTGCTACCACCACCGGGCTCGAGGCGGCCAGCCAGCCAGCTGGCGAATCGTCGTCATCGTCGTCCCTCTTCCACCTCACTCACGCTCGCCGGGGGCCGGCCTGCCCACTGCCTGCCTGCTCGTCCAGTCGTCCTCTCAGCGCTGGCGCCGCCACAGCAGCCGCGCCGCCTTGGAGTCCCTCTGCTGGGGGGGGAGGGGGGATTTCTGAGGGAGAGTTTTTTTATTTGATTTTTTTTTAAGCAGCCACTCCTCACGAGGCGGCGGAGGGAGAAGGGGTGGTGTCGCGGAGACCGCCTCAGGCGCGCGTCTCTCTCTCTCTCGTTCTCCCTCGTCCCGGTGGCCAGTCAGCCGGCCAGCTGGCCGTCGCCGCCGCTCCTTCCCCCCCACCCCCGGCCTACCCTCCTGCCTCCCTGGGGCCGGGGGGGGAGGAGCGGCGGGGACATGGTCCCGTGCGCACGCGCGCACGAGAAAGCCCCCCCCCCCCCCGGAGATTTGGAAACTCTACGCCCCTGGGGGAGTGTACCATTTGAGCTCTGAGGATCTGCTGCCTTGCCGGAGTAGCTGTTTGTCTCCATGTGTGATCTCCTTCAGTACTAGTAAACAAAGCAAATCTTACCAAGGGTCTCCAGTGTGCTGTCATTCAGAGGAAGCAGAACCCTGTAGCACAGACTTTTTGGGAGTGGGCAGCATGGTTCAGTGCATTTGGGGTGCTTTGCTTTTGGTTTGCTAGCTCCAGAGTGCTTTCAGAACACCTACTCTTTTATGTTGAAAATTTATTTCTCCTCATTTGAGATGGGTAGAAAAAGTCAGTTTTATAAAATGGAAGCTGGAGATACATGTGGTTTTAACAAAGGGCTGCTGCCAGCATGTGGATTTTTGGGAGTGTGCATTGTGCAGTCCTGCTTTAGCCCCTTCCCAGTCTCCAGAAAGGAGAAATAAGGGGACCCCCTTCCTCCTTGAAATTGTTTCCTGAGCCCTGTCTTCATCCCTATTGCCCCTTTGGCCCTTGAAAACAATTAAAAGGCAAAAGTGACACCACCATATGTAAGTCTGTCTGTCTATCTATCATCTGTCTGTCTATTTATGTCTGTCTATCTGTCTATCATCCATCTGTCTATTTGAAGGGAAAGGGGGAAGAAAAAGCAAAATCCTTAAATAACCGCCAGTATTCAGTCCAAGCCTCCTGTGGCCGCTCTACATCATCAAAGCCAGTGTAGCACTCCATGTCCTGAGAAAAACAACAATCTTTGATGCACTAATACATCATTAATGCTTCTATTCCTCAGACAGTCCTCCCACAGGGCTTCTTTGTCCGAGACAGAAATAAGAGGCTTTTTTTTCCTCCTGAGAGCAATTATGGGTGTTCTTTTTCTGGCTGTTGTTTTAACAAAGGGTGGGTTGGGGGGAATTGCCCTCCCCCAGAAACATGGGTGCTGTTTATGGTCCCAGGTAGTGTGATGAAACCCTGTCCATTTTGAAACCTGGGTGTGGTGGAGCAGGAAAAGAACCCTGGAATGCCTCAGAGGAGGTTTCATTAAAAAGATCAGGTCCCGGATGAAATCAGGCAATCTGAGGAGAGCCATCTGCTGCCATTTCTGTGCAAAGTCAAAGTGTGTGTAGCAATAGGATGACAGACCACCATTTGGAGGTGGAGGGAGCCCATTCTCCCACTCCCTGTTAAGTGGGTTTGGACCTCTAGTGAATGTGTGATGGTTTGGGGGTATTGTTATTTCCCATAGGAATCATCCTCTCTATGTGGCCCAGACACTTCAGGTGGTTGTACCTCCTTCCTGTTTTCCAAAGAACCCCTCTTCGTTTTGAAACGAGACTGAACATTTTGGGATCAGGAGGGATAAAGGCAGTCTTTTGGAACTGGGTGTGGGGACAGCTGGCTACTCTGAATACAGGATGCTATTACCTGGGATCTCTTGCTTATGCAGCTTTTGTGGAGAAATAGCAGCACTATTTCAGAGACTAACTTTTCTGGCTGTCAAAGTCCACACATATTTTTATCAAAGCACTCATGATTACCCTCCACCAGCTGCATATTTTATGACCCGGAGCCGATTTCTTCCTTGCTGAATGTCCAGTTACCCATAATATAGCTGTGTAGGAAATTCCCCCACCCCCACCCCTGGTAGTGTTGAAAGGGAGGCCTGCATAGATTCCCTCCCCAAGATTTCCCATAAAAAGAGTGTGTGAGAAAGAGATAATTATACCATTATTAGCTCTCTGTGGTATTCTTTTCCCCCTCTGTTTGTGGTGGGCTGGGATTCTTTATCCACCTGCAATACCACACGCAAGCTAGACATTTATTTATAGTCATTTTTCTTAGATTGTTTGCCAAAATTGTATCTATTTATTTTCTTAAAACTTCTACTCCGTGTTCCTGGCCAAAGCCCCTGAAGTGGCTATTTTCTGTGCCATAAATTAAAGGAGGGACTGATGAGACAGTCTCAGGTCTATTTGTTTAAACATGGATCTGCTTCAATCACTTAAAAAAGCAACATGACTCAATGTGTGTAGATTTTTTGAAGAAAAAGAGCATGCAGCTGTGGAAAGGCCCTTGGCATTCAAAAGATCCCAGGTTCAGTCCCTGGCATCTCCAGTTGAAATTACCAGGCAGAAGATGATGTGAAAGACCTCAGCCTCTGACCCTGGAGAGCCACTCCCAGTCTGAGTAGACAATACTGATCCTGATGACCCAACAGTCTGATTCAGTATAAGGCAGTTTCATGTGTTCATGATCCTAAACATTTTTCCCACCTGCAAGGTACCACAATACTGCAAGCCTAAACAGGGTTGTACCCTTTTAAGCCTATTGACTTCAATGGACTTAGAAGAGTGTAACTCTTCTTAGGATTGCATTGTTAGTTTTCCATTTGCTGGGATGGGCAGAAATTGCTGGAGACAGCTGTTGCTGTCTAGATATGCCCTTGGTTCCACCCAGCAGAGCTCTCCTTATGGCAAACAGCCAGTATGCTGTAGTGGTTTGAGTGGTGGACTGGTCACATGAAGCTGCCTTATACTGAATCAGACCATTGGTCCACCACAATCAGTATTGTCTACTTAGACTGGCAGCAGCTCTCCAGAATGATCTCAGGCAGAGGTCTTTCACATCACCTACTGCCAAATAATAGAATCACAGAGTTGGAAGGAGCCATACAGGACATCTAGTCCACCCCCCTGCTCAATGCAGAATCGGCCTAGAGCATCCCTGACAAGTGTTTGTCTAGCTGCTGCTTAAAGATTGCCAATCCTTTAATTGGAGATGATGTGAATGAGTCACCGGTAAAACTTCTTACCTTTTCATGATTTGGGGCTGAATGTATGAACCGACTCATGCAGAAAAGCACAACGTTTGGACTGATGTGATAGGAAAGGTGTTTCTTTGTGATCTTCGAGGGTTCATTCACAAATACCAAATGTCCATTTCCAGAGGAGTTAGCCATGTTAGTCTGTTGTTGCAAAATAGTAAAAAGCCCAGTAGCACCTTTAAGACTTACAAGTTTTCGAGAAACACAGCTCTCTGATGAAGACAGAGTGATTTCAAAAGCAATCGTTTATTGCATCTCAGCAGGAATGCTTACATGGGACAACTGCCCTAACTATATATACCTAAGCCACTCCCAGTTCAAAAAACCTCCAGGCTACAGATTGGCTGGCTGCCCCCCCCCCTCCCCGGGCCAATCCGCAGGCAGGTTCCAGGATCCTGCCTGCCTTTGTTTTGGGCTTCAAGCTCCAACTAGGTGGCTTGACAAACAAGTCCCAGCATGCCTCCATAGCTGGCTACTAGCACCCGCAGCAGTTAAGCCTGAGTGGAAGCTTGCACATGTCCAGAAATAACAGAGCTCTTCTCATAAAATAATGGAACTGTTTATTTGAGCCAGCTTGTAGAATTGGGAAACATCTCCTCCGGAGATTCTGGAAAGCTGCTAGCAATAAACTGTACAGGAGGACTAGATTTTGTGGCACCCACCTTTTGGAATATTCTGCTTGAGGAGGCCAGGAGGGCTCCCATGCGCTTGTCATCTTGCAAGTATGTGAAACTGAGTTGTTCAGGAAGGCTATTCTAGAAAGGTAATAGGGCTGTGCTATAAAAGAATGGTCCAGGAAGGCACTTGATAAAGGGAAAGGGACTGTGGACTATACCATTGTGTATAGGATGTCCTGTCAGTTTACTGCAATATTACTCTTGTCACTGCATTGTCTTCTAAGGATGTAATGCCATTGTTCTTCATTATATCTGCCATCTAATAGGTTATGGTTATTCTGATTTCTGTAACCCTAGTCCTAGTACAAATGTTTATTAGATGCCTCTTCGTTATTGATCTTATATAATCTGCCTGAAGTCTGAGTGAAAAACATGGATTATAAATATAGTAAATAGATAAAATGTCCATTATAAGACAAATCCATATTTACCTTAATGACTTCTATAAAACTAGGTCTAGTCAACTGTTTCAGGGTATTTTATTGTCCAGTTGATTTAATACATAGATCATTCCAAACACTTGTGCCAGGGAATATGATACCTTACTCAGTTATAAAAGCCACCATCTCTCACCTTCTTACAAATTCTCTCCCTGGCCATCATTAGCCAGCCAATATGAAAACACCTTGTAGCTCTTCCAAAAGAAGCTGAACATTGATTTTCATGTTAACTGTTACCATGTGGATGCCACTGGAAATACTGCCATGTGGTGGCAGCTCATGATATGATGTCATAATCACTCACAAAATAAAAAGCATTAGCCACCTCTAGGAATGTGTGGTACAGGTAGGGAAATTGGGCACACCAAAAGAATCATCCATAGTGAAGAGCACCTCTTAAACGTTATGGCTGATACATGGAAACACTTTCTTCAACTACACACAGAGTGGTGGTGATGGGTGACGAAGTGTTCAGACTAATGCTCTTCCACATTAAGTATTCCCCTGCTGAAGGGTAGCCACCAAGCTTTTCTGAATGCTGTTGTACTTCTGAATTAGAGCATAGATGGGAAATTTTGATTCTAGTTAATCTTAGAGACCATAATGGAAAACAGTTGGTGTCTGAAGTGTGCTGGTTACAGGCTAGCTTGTAGTGTTCAAAGACTTCTGAAATACTTTGTATTGTCTCCAATACAAACCCAAAGGGGCTTACCACATTGTCCTCTCCTCCACTTTGGTGTAGTGGTTAAGTGCATGGACTCTAATTTGGGAGAACTGGATTTGATTCCCCAATCCTCCACTTGCAGCTGCTGGATGGCCTTGGGCAAGCCATCATTCTGTCAGAGCTGTTCTCACAAGGACAGTTCTGTCAGAGCTCTCTCAGCCCCGCCTACCACACAGGGTGTCTGTTGTGGGGAGGGGAAGGGGAAGGAGTTTGTAAGCCGCCCTGAGACTCCAAGTGAAGGGCGGGGTATAAATCCAATCTCTTCTCTTCTTCTTCATTTTATCCTCACAATACCCGTGAAGTAAGTTAGGTTGCGAGCAAGTGACTGGCCCCAGATCACCCAGCTAATTTCTTTGGCAGAGTGTAAATCTGAACTTGGGTCTCCTGGATCCTAATCCAACACTCTAACCACTATTCAACAGTGGCTTTCAGTGCCATATACAAATCCCATATTCTTTGCCCCACCAGGACCATTGATTAGAGAGGAAGCAGCGAGGAATGTTATGGATATCCCATACTGGAACCCTCCTGTTCCTGGCAGTCAGGCAACTCCAGGAAGGCAGTCTTGAGCCCCTGCCCTGTTACAAAGCTCCCAGATTTCCTTCGCATTCTCAGTCTGAGCAATGTGCGGACAGCAAAGGAGGCAATGGGGTTATCCCTCTGAACCTGGCTATTGCTGTCTTTGCTGCCGATGCCAACATTTGTTTTCACTCCTCCCTGGATTGAACCAGTGCTAAGTTCTCGGTGCCTGACAGCATGTCTGCCTCAGCTGTCTCTCTGTCATATGGAAATATTCATGACACACAATCCGTCATGCCTGTGTAGATGGTGAGCGAAGCACGTCGTATGCTAGATGTACCTTGGAATGAATGAATGGAAAAACATTATTCCTCTTCTTCATAAAGAAAGAGTGTCCCCGGGTACATGCACTTCAGTTCTATGTGTTCCACGGACACCCAGCAAAAATAGGCCTGACTGATTTGTATTCCTCTAATAGTCTTGGGTTGAGCTAAACAACTTAACTGATTCTGCAGCTGTGTGTGGGAGAGAGTTCATTCTTTAAATGATTCTTTCCCAGGGCTGGCAGAGAGCTGCACTGATGAGAAAAGACTATATGTACTACCCGAGTGAAGGGATTTTGGTTTATGAGAAAACGCACAGCACAGATGCTTGTTTGTGAGCAAAGCTATGTTTGACTGGAAAAGGCATCCAGCCGCATCCTGCAGGTGTGCTCTCTATTTCACCATCTAGTGTTGTGGTTTGTGATCACACTGGGATGTGACCAATAAATGGAAGCCACGCTGAGGCAACAAACCCATCAAGGTACATTCGACTGTTCCTTGGTCTACCTGGCCATGAACTGCCATGCACTGCACTGTCACAGGTCTCAAGCAGAGATCCACTTCATCTTTATTACCTAAGATCATTTGCACTGGAAATGCTGAAGACTTAATCTTGGACTCCTAGGAAATGTGGAGCAGGTTGGAAGATGATTGGTGGAGCCTCAGGGCATGAAAGCTTGTGCCAAATATATCTGATCAAACCACAGATCCCCTTTGCAGGTGTGTGAGGTGGCTGTGAGGGCAAAGCAGTTTTTTTGTTTCTATTACCATCATGTCCACCTGTGGAACTGATGAGCTGTTCTGGTTGGTGTGTGGGCCCCTATGCCCTAAAAATAATTTGCTGGATGGTCAAGCATCTACAGCTTGCCATGACAGGTTTGCATGATACTTTCTAGCAATGCTCCCTCTAAGCTGTGGGGTCCTGTGAGCAGAAATTCTGCTTGGTGAGCTCCTGGCATTCCAGTTGTGAGTGAGCGATTTGGCTGCTGCAGAAATTGGTCTGCTCTGGAGCCCTCCTTCCTCAGCTGAGGTAACAATGTGGGAGCTGGAGGCTAAGAAACGGTGAGCTAGCTCACATGAATGCAGCTTAGCGGGAACTCTGCTTTCTAGATATGGCCATGTAGCTATGCTTCAGCTTAGTATAGTTCACACAGAATCTCTATGGGAGGTGTCTGAAGCAGATCCTTCATGTTGTTTGGATTGATTTGACCTATAGTTCCTCAAGAATGTTACTGCAGTATCATGATCTTGAAGAAGTCTACCATGTACAATTTAGACTTGGGTAAAGTAGTTTTCTTGGTCAGTTCTTTGCAGTTTCTCTTTGCCATGTTTCACTCTTCAATTCATGTCTAATTTTCTAAATTTCTAAAATTAGTTACAAAATTAGCATATGCATGCTTTGGCAGTTTGAGTGGGGACTTCTGCAGTTGCCGACCTGCAAATGGGCAAAATCAACAAATGCTTGTACACGTGCTTTCTCTCTTGTGGCCCCCTATTGTGGAGTGGCCTGCCTGGCCAGGTCAGGAAAGATCCTACTCTCCTGGCTTTCCACAAAATATGCAAAACTGAATTATTCAGGAGGGCTGTCCTACACAGATAACAGGGCTGTACTGTAACAACATGGTTCAAAATGTTGGAAGATAAGGACTGTTTACACTCTCTCCTGCCTCAGACTTCAGAGGACGATTACAAGAGAGTTAGAAAGTGAGATGAGGACACAGAGCCTCCTTTCCTTCTGTTATCTGATACAACCTGAGCCTGCCATAAGGTGGGGAGGGCGGGGTATAAATCTCAAAAATAAATAAACAAACAAACTATCCTTTGAAGTCTAGATTGCTATTCGCAGGGACTATTTCCTTCCAGTTTCCCCCCCCCTCTCCTACACCACACCACATTTCTCTCCATCTTGGCAACATGACACCAGGATGCTTTCCTGTACCTCAAAATATCTAGTTAGCTAGATCAGCTTAGAGAACCTGTCTCTCCTCTTTCCTATATAGCATGGAGTTCCTTAAATAAAAGGACTCTTATTAGTCATCAAAATATAGTGAGGCTCAGTGTTACTTTGTTATTTTTCATGCTTGTGTTGCCCTGCAAGGTGCTTATGCGCTCTTATAAACATAAAGTCAGTAAGTGTTAACAATAAACTGTGTTGCTGAATGTGTAAAAGGGACTGAGATGCAATATGACCAGATTGCGATGCCAGCTGTATGCACATGCCAGCTGACACCTAAGACGATGTGCCAGTGGTTCCCAAGGTCGCCAGCTCCCAGAGACTTCCCTTAACACAGCTACTTACACAGAAACAGCCACTCGCCATTGTGCTTTCAGACACCATTAGCATTGTTCTTCCTCGTGCAGGCAACCCCCCCCCCCAAACATTCTTTACTCTGGAGAAATAAAGGGCTTATTCCCGCCATCACATAGACAATGGACTTGGCTAGCCAGAAACCGATTCTGGCTAGCCAGAAACCGGCCCCTGCATTAGAGACATTAAGCCCATCAGCGAAACAAAGGGTCTAGCCGATGAGTCATATCTGCCCTCCAGGTATCTCTGTCCCAATCAGGTAGAGTGTAACATTGCCCAACCCCTTCAGCCCCTCTCCTCTAGTGGACAGGACTTTTGGGGTGGACCATCAAGGGGTGGTCTCAGGGGAGGTGTCCAGTCAAGCCCTCCCCCAGAGCCCCCAATAAAAGAGGAAACCAAGCAATGTGTTCTCTCTCTTACCCTACCCTACCTCCACGGCTCTTCGTTGCGCAGCTAGCGTCTATACGAGTCGCTGTGGGTTCAGGACACATGTCCCTAATCCCCTCATAGCCTCCCCTTATTTTTCCAGTGGGAACTCAATATCTCTCTGGACAGGTAATTATTGCCCTAGATGGATACCAATGATATTCCTGGTAATGCAACAGTTTTTGCTCTATCTTTATTTCTTAGGCTCTGTATAAGTGAATGTGTGAATCTGTATTGTTTGCCTGAGTAAGAACCTTTTTAGTAAAGAAGCTATTTTATTACTAAAGCCAGCCTTTCTGTTTATTTCAGGTGCTTCTGGAAGAGGTGGGACCTCTGTATATATTGATGGTGACCCCTTTTTGCCTATTGCCAATTAATTAATAAGCTATAATTCCCCAATATTGATAATAAATCAAGGCAATTTGGCTAACACTTGCACACATACATTGTGACCAGATGGGTTCTGCTGCATTAAGCCTTGGGCACTATGCTAATCACAGTTCCTAACACAAAAATTTACTTGAATAAAGGGTTAGCAACTGTGGCCCTACTACTGTGTCTAGCCCAAGCATCCTGCTGTTGTAAGTAGGATCCTGCTATGTAATTTTTCATAATTTAATATGTCATGGTAATACCTCATTTCTGTTTTCAGATTTTTGCTTGGTTCCAGATTTAATTTCACTTCAGAAACAAGACCAGATAATTCAGAGCTCCAAAACAGAAGGGAGAAATTTGGAAGAGGCATGTTTTGAAAACACCAGCATTTTGAATCCATCAAGCTCACTGTGACTGAGTACAGCTAGTAGAACTGACCCCTGTATGCCACTGGTTAAGATTATTAATGCCTCATTACATAGGGACAAAGATGATTAGGTAAGGATTTTTCAGCTTTCAGATCCCCATTTTTATCAAAGTGTCTGCTTCTCATGTTGGCATGTTAGTGAAGATTTTATCACAGAAGAGCTGTCTTTGAGGTATATCAACTCTGCTGTAAATAAAGATCCCAGGGTTCCAATTTAATATTTTACCTAAAATTCATAAAGGAAGCATACCTCCTGCAGGCTGGGTTATAAAGGGGTGGAGTGAATCTTTGCTGGAGCCCCTTTTCACAATTAAATTCCTCTCATATATGAGATCATCTATATATCTAATTCTTAACATGGCCCCCTGTTCGCACGCCGCTGCAAGGAAGCCACCCGCAGTGTCCAGACTGCGGGTGGCTTCTGGCAACGCTGCGCGGCTCCCCCGGCTGGCACTCGTTCACACCCTCCAGAAGTGGGTAGAACGTGCGTGCAGCAGCTGGGACACCACTTTTAAGTGGTGCCCGGCTGCTGCGGGAGGAGCGCGGTGCTGGACGCGTTGCATCCGGCCTGCCTCCTCCAGGCAGATGTGGCAGCCTGGACTGCTGCTCTGCCTCCACTTTTAAAGCAGAGGCAGAGCAGGACAGACTGCCAGTCTGTCCTCAGCCTAAGTATATGGGGGATATTTAAATCCCCCCCCCAAATTAACAACCATTCCCTGTGCATGTTTAGAGAACACAACTTAGTGAGGCTGTTCAGGTTCATGGCTCCCCATGCAAATGGGACCATAAGGGAGGCTGCTGGAGCCACAAGGGAAGTTGCTGCAACTGGAGCCCTTCCCGGAGCTGTGGGGAAAGCCACTATGGCAGGAGCCATCCCCACCAAGGCCACTGGCAGAAGAGAGGGCAACAGGAACGTGGCTTCCCAACCCACTGATGGGGGAATCAGTCAGGCTGCAGAAGAATGGTTGATCCAAACAAGCTGGTGAATGAGAGGAGGGAAGGTCAGCTTGCTTACCCAGAGCAGCTCTGGGAGAACTTGCAAGGAAAGCAAGGGGGGTGGGAAGCCTTGGCGGGGGGGGGGGGGAGAAAGAGAATGCTGGGGAGTGGTGGTAGAAAGAGAATTCTGGGGTAGGGGGGCAGAAAGAGAGAATCACATTGTTTGGTAGAAGGACAGAAAGAGTGATAGGGGCAGAACAAGAGAGAGAGACTGAGCTGAGGGCAAAGAGAGTGACAGGCATGGGGAGAGAGTAAGAAAAGGGGTGGCAGGGTGGAGAAAGTGTGAGAAATAAAGAAGTAGGGGCCAAGAAGAGGAAACAAAGGTGGGGGGATACTTCCTCCCTGCAAATTTCTTGTGGGTCCCCACGTGTCTGTATACTAATAGCAAATACAGGTGGACCCGTAGCATTAAACTACAGATTTTCTCAGTGGTTGTTGCTAGGCAAATACAGTATTCCAGGCTGGGTTTCTGTGAGTAAAAGGCAGGTGGGGAGGACAGAGTCCTTTCTAGGCTGATTTTGGCCTTTGAAGGAGAACTTATGGGAGCCAGGCCTGACTAGAGTTGCCAGCTCCAGATTGGGAAATTTGTGGAGATTTTGTGCTGGAGTCTGAGGAGGAAGGGTTTGGTGAGGGGAGAGGCCTCAGCTGAATATAGTGCCATAGAGTCCACCCTCCAAAGTAATTTTCTCCAGGGGGACAGATCTCTGCCATCAGGAGTTCAGTTGCAGTTCTGGTAAATCTCCAGGTTCAACCACTCGATTTCCATGACTCAGCTAGGCCTGGCTGCTTGCTACTGTTCAATAGCAGCCACCCTATTACAGCCAGTGTGGTATAGCGGTTAGAGCTTCAGAGTAGGGTCAGCGAGACCCAGGTTCAGATCACTATCTTGCTGTGGAAGCTCACTAGGTAATTTTGGACCAGTCACATATTTTCAGCTTAACCTACCTCACAAGGTTGTTGTGAGGAGAAAAAAAAGGAAAAGAAGAGAATAAGCTGCTTTATTCCTCACAGCAGAGAAAGATGGGATATAAATGAAGTAAATAAATAATAAATACAGCTGAAGATGGGAGGCAGATAAAAGGTAGATTGGTGAATGGCTGAGGAGGAGAGAATGAGGCAGGGAGAGGATATGGGGACTGCCAAGAGGAGGCGAAAGAAGAAATAGTGTGAAGAGGGGAAAACAGGAAAGAAGACAGAGGGGCAGATAAAGATAGGTTGACTGTTGGGTGAGGATAGGGTTGTCAACCACAAGTTAGGAAATTCTGGAGATTCAGGGGTGGAGGCTGGGGAGGGTGGGGTTTTAGGAGGGGGGACCTCAGAGTGGTATAATGCCATTCACGCCACCCTCCCAAGCAGCCATTTCCTCTGGGAGAACTAGGGTAGTCAACCTCCAGGACTAGAGATCACCTGGAGTTAGAACTGCTTTCTGGATGACAGAGATCAGTTCCTCTGGAGAAAATGGCTGCTTGGGGTGGTGGTGGGGTGGATTCTATGGCATTATGCCCTGCCGAGGTTGCTTCCCTCCTCAGATCTCACCCTCCCAAGCCTACATCTGTAAATCTCCACGAATTTCCCAACCTGGAGGTGGCAACTCTAAGGGGGGACTGATCTCTGTAGCTGGGAGATATGTTGTGATTCCAAGAGATCTTCAGGCCCCACCTGGAGGTTGTCACCCTAGACAAAGAAAGAAGAAGGGACTATGGGGCCCTCAGGAAACGGAAAGAGAAAATTGTGTGAGGAAAATGAGATGCCTCCTGCAAGTCCTTAGGGGGTCCCACTTGTATATTTCTAAGACTCAAGAATGTTGTAAATATAACACATAAAACGGCTTTGTGATCAGAGGTTCCATTCTATATATGGAACACATTGGAAAGAGCCTCAACCTTAAGCCTCTGAGCACCCAAAGATTAATCTTTTTGTTTGTTTGTGTGTTTGCTGGCACTGACCTGGAAGGAAGCTGAAGGATGTCCTAACCTGGGGAAAGTAGAATTCTATACAGGCTCTCAAATCAGGGAGTATGTGGCAAGAGCCACGTCATGCTCTGTCAGCCTCATCTACCTCACAAAGTAGTTGTTGTTGTAAAGGGAAAGTAGAGGGGGGAAGAACAATGTGGTAAGCTACTCTGGGTCCCCAGTGGGAAGAAAACAGAATATAAATGAAAAATAAGCAGACAATAGATGTAAGGGCCAAACTACCGGAGACACTGGGTATCTGTGATGTGTATTTTATTTGTAAAAAGCAACTGTGAGGAAGCAGTGGGAATATATGACTTAGGGCTCAGGAAGGGTTTAACTCTTCCCCCTACACTGTTCCCCTGCCTGACTTAAGCCCCAGGATGGAAACAAAGACAGACACAATTATGAGCACTTTCCCCCCATCTCAGGGCTTAAAGTAGCTTTGGGGAGCATTTCTGATTGGGGAGCTGCCATGGAGGTAAGTGTAACTGCCATGGAGGTAAGACTAACCTGCAATCCCAACGCATTCCACCATCACCCTGCAGCTGCTTTTTGCAGTGACAGTACAGATGTGTGTATCTGGCGACATCCCCAGCATCGTGTGTGGTTTGGTCCTGAGTGGGAGAAAGGAACTGGGTTTTCTGTCATGACAATATAACTTTTGCTGGCCCTATCTGCCACTCTGCAGTGACTTTTCTGCATTGCTTCCTTTCCTTCCAGACTCCTCCCCACATATGGAGCCTACTGGTGGGTGTGAAGGCAACAAATAATCCATAGTTGTGTGGCAACTCTTACTCTTCCTTCCCTGCTCTCTCTCTCTCTGTTTCTCTCTCACACACATGTATCCTTTGAAATATCAACACAGGCCAATTTGTATGCCACTTTTAAATGGTTCTCAAAGCTGTTCATAGTAACAAAACAGCAATTTAAAATAAAAATGGATCTGTAACTCTGAACTGTAATTGCACCATGTCAGAGTTCTAAAACCTGACTTCAAGGGGGAGAAAAAGCTTTCTTCTGGTTGATGATAATACAGCCCCTCAATGAATGGAACAGACTTGTGATCAGTAGATTTTACTGTCTGGGGGTGGTGGGGGTGGTGGTGATCACACCATAGAGTTGAAAGGGGCCTTGTAGGAATTAGTGCAAAGACATATAGAAGAAAATCGGTCAATAACAGCTTCTACAATGGGGCCTGGAACAGACCAGTAAGCATCACAGTAGTTTTAGAACCATGTAACATGTTCACAGTTACCACAACTGACAGGCAGCTGTATTCTGTACCAGGTGACCTTTTCAAGCTTCTATAGATCCCCTGGAAAGATGCTACATTTTTATTTATTGATTTGGTCTTTCCCAAGGTTTAGAATAAAACCTGTAACAACTCATTCTGGGTAGACAAGGGAATTGTCAGTGCTCTGAGGCGTTTCCTCCATTTCAAAGGGAGGAAGAACATCAAATGACAATTTGCCTGGGAATGTACATATCTACCTTCTCCCCCCTCCTTTAAAATTGATAGCAGTGTCTCAGTTAATTGATTTCTTTATAGTCCAAATACACAATAGGATCTGTCGGCTGTTTGATGGTGGTGACATATAAGCACATCAGTCTCTCAGGTCGATATTTCATTCCTCATACTATGTTTTTTCCTTTGGAACGCAATCACACCAAATGACTATAATATAACTATTTGATATTCTTTGAGAACTATAAAGGTTTCCCTCGCTCGAAAGCCAGTCAAATCCGACTCTAAGGGGTGGTGCTTATCTCTGTTTCCAAGCCAAAGAGCCAGCACGGAAGTCCAAAGACTTTTTCTGTGGTCATGTGGCCGGCATGACTAAACACCGAGGTGCACGGAACGCTGTTATCTTCCCTCTGAAGTGGTACCTATTTATCTACTTGCAATTTCTTGCTTTAACCCCTTGAAAGAGGCATTGTCACTCCCAATATCTCCCTCTTTGAGATAATACAAGCATGGACGGCTTCAAGAGGGAATTAGATAAACATATGGAGCAGAGGTCTATCAGTGGCTATTAGCCACAAAGTATAGATAGGAACTCTCAGTCTGGGGCAAGTGATGCTTTGTATTCTTGGTGCTTGTGGGGAGGAACAACAGTGGGAGGGCTTCTGGTGTCCTGGCCCGACTGCTGGACCTCCTGAGGGCACCTGGTGTTTTTGGCCACTGTGTGACAGAGCGTTGGACTGGATGGGCCACTGGCCTGATCCAACATTGGCTTCTCTTATGTTCTTATGTAATACTTTCCCACCTAGCCATTTCCCCCTGATCAACCAATAAGGTTTAAAACTTTTGGCTCCAATCCAATCCATTTTGAGGAGCATCTTTCCTCCTTCTATCCACATACTTTTGGGTATAAAGATAGCTCAGGGACCCCCAGTATGGTGGAACAGTAACCAGAACTGTAGGCCACACAGTATGCAGAACAAATGTAGAGTCTAGTGGCACCTTTAAGACCAACAAAGATTTATTCAAGGTATGAGCTGTCGTGTGCATGCACACTTTTTCAAACATATTGGAATGGAAGGTAAGGTTCAAACTTATAGACAGGGAAATTAACATGTAACATGATGATGTTTAAGATATGCAAAGTCAAAAATAACAAGCTAAGGTTATAAGGTCAACAGTTGTAAAGCAATAAATATGTCAAAATAGAAGATAAATGTCTAAAGGTGTGTTTTCTAATTTAAGGAGGGAACCTGAGAATCTCCATTCCTGAAGCTCAGGAACAGAATGGAAAGAGAAACTGCTGAAGTACAAGTTATTACAGCACTTGAAACAAAAACCTCCCCAGGACTCAAGAGGGATATTGGTTTCTTATCTCATTACATAGCTAACTCATTCAGTTCTCACATATATATTCTTAATAAGAAGGTCTATAAATCCTCTGTATTTTAGTGTATTTCCTTCTCAGAATAGTATATTAGAATACTGAATGTAATGCAAGGAATATTGGGATGTTTTGCTGACACAATGCTGCATCCACCTCAAAAAGTGCTGTTAAGTGATCTCCGTGCCTGGGAGGAGAGAATAGAGATTCTCAGTTTGCTTCCCACAATTAGAAAACACCTTTAGACATGTATCTTGACATATTTATTGCTTTACAACTGTTGATCTTATAACCTTAGCTTGTTATTTTTGTCTTTGCATATCGTGAATATTATCATGTGACATGTTAATTTTCCTGTCTATAAGTTTGAACCTTACCTCCCATTCAATGTATTTGAATAAGTGTGCCTGCACATGAAAGCTCATACCTTGAATAAACCTTTGTTGGTCTTAAAAGTGCCACTGGACTCTAAATTTGTTCTGCTGCTTCAGACCAACATGGCTGACCACTGGATCTATCAGTATGCAGAACAGTAAGCAATATCCTGGTAGTAGCAGCAATGAAACCACATCAGTTTTTCCATCAAGTGCTGCCCCTGTAACCCAGTTCAGATTCCTTGGAGATTACAAACTGGTTCCCATTCTGCTTTTGTTACCTTTTCTGTCCTTTTGTTGAACCTTCCCAGACTTTGGCCTCCAGACAGGCTCATATTTTACTTCCCTCCCCGTACTATTATACTTGTCTGGGTTAGAAACTAGAAGTAGTCAGGATTTATAGATCGGTGTTATGTGTGTGTATGAATGAACACTCTTTGTACCTTATATTCTTCTAGTGAATCCCCTATGCTAACAGTTTTCTTAATAAAGATTCAATTTCCAATCTATGCCTGTTTATTTTTGGGAAACTCCCTATCCTTATACAAAATGTTTCTCAGATCTGAGACCCTGGTATACCTGGAAGTGGATCCTAATAAAAATTGCCCAGGAGATATGGGTGTGCTTGACGTGCAAGGCAGATGGTCCTATAGTCAAGGGACACCCATGTGTAAGCCATTCAGGCAGCCCCTCCCAGGAAGAAACAAAAGACTGATACAACAGCCATTTCATATTATCACTATAAGAGCTGCTACATTCAAGTAATTTTTTTTGTTGCACGTTCTAGTAGTTGGTCTGCATCTTCCATTAAGTCTGCAATTGTGATTGTTACAAAGATGCCATTTTTAATTGCTTTGACCTAATGTGGCTGCTGAGTCAGCTCCTCGGAGTTTCCAAATGCAAGCATGCCACCATGGCTCTGATTGGCTGAAATTACCAAAGAAGAGAACAAAGAGCCACGGGGATGCCAGAGCAGCACTAGTGGCAGCTAGGGAAAATAATGGCACCAAATGGGACTGAAGAAGGCAAACATTCACACTATCAAATCGTTTTTAGAAATTATTTCTATGTTCCAAAATCATCACTTTCCAACAGAGAGATACAAATGGGAGATTATTCGATGCTGGCCCATCTCCCTATTCAAACTTTCACTGTGCTAATGAGATTGTCAAAAATAGACTGGATCACTTCAGACTGCAGGTGGAGGACCGTATTCTAGAATATGCCCTTATGTTAAAAACCATAATTATACAGCACAGCAAGAAAAAAGAGAATGGGGTAGAATTTCTCTCTCTACTGTGTTGGTTTTCTGTTTGTGTGAAAGGCACTTTCCAGAGCAGGAACCCTCCCACCTAAAGTCTGAAGTGGTACAGTAGTAAAAAGCCCAGTAGCACCTTTAAGACTAACAAACTTTACTGTAGCATAAGCTTCATTAGAAGAGAGCTGTGTTTCTCAGAAGCTTATGCTACAATAAAGTTTGTTAGTCTTAAAGGTGCTACTGGGCTTTTTACTATTTTGCAGCAACAGATTAAGATTATGGTCACACGCACTAGAAAAAACAGGTGGGCTGTGTGAGGCTATTTCCTTTGGAGGAATTTGACCCGCAGTTGCATGATCATACCTTCCTTTGAAGCTGTGGGCACAGTCCATCAGTGTGTGATCAGATGCAACTGTGGGTGAGTCAGTTTTTTTGTCCTGTTTTTTCCCCATGTGCTTAAATGAGGGATCAATGAATCGCACCTCCACACTGAGGGCTCCTTATGGAGTTTGCAATAATGTGCATACTGCGAAGGGGGAAAAAAACAATGGCACAGAATTGGGATGGCCTGATCAGACCATCCCGACACCACAAGAGTGCGATGGAGCAATCAGACAGGGGAAAGTCTGCCCGTGGCCCATCACAAACCGTTTACTACCAGATTTTCCCCGATGTCTTTTAACTCCACTTCTGCGGCGGAGCAAAACGGCTCTTTAAATCCGCCCAGCATTTGTATCTATGTCAGGTCTAACTGTGCGTATGATCGCAGCCTAACATGGTTAACTCCTCTGGATCTATGATCCAGTCCACTCTGCCACCTCTGTGCTCTTACCATCATTTCCTCTTTCTTTTGCATATATGGACCAGGCCTCTGTGATATGCTAGATTTCTCCAAACAGGGAGCATCTTGTTGAGATTCTCACATGTGTACTCTGAAGAAGAGAACCAGGGAACGATTATATCATGGTGCCATTTGTGTATGATTAGGCCTTAGTCTTTGGACAGCACTGGCTCTTTGGCTTGGAAACAGAGATGAGCACCACCCCCAGATTCAACTGGCTTTTGAACAAAGGAAACCTTTACCTTTACCTTTAGGCCTTTATCATGAATGAAGAAGGAGATATGTGCTTTCTGCCTTCTTGATCCAGTCATGTGCCACACAAAAAGCTAATCCATGAAGCCTGAGCTAAAATTCCCCTTGAGGCCTTCTCTCTCTGGCATGGTTGCAACGATGCCTGTAGTTGCTGTGGTCTAACTAAGGACATTTGCTCAAACGTATGCTGCTGTCATGGTCAACAATCATTTAGGCAACAGAAAAGCTAAAGGGTGAGAGAGCAAGCACAATGGGAGACAAGTGTTTCTTTTCAAATCCATGCACTTTCTTAAACAGCTGCTTGCAAAAGCTATCCCTGAGAGCTCTTGCCCTCTTAGTGCACATAACGTGTAAGATTGTATTCATGAAGCATCAGCTCCATGATGCAAGCAACAACATTCCAATGGCACTGATTTATCAGTGAAATGGGTTTCTCTCCTGCATTCTTCGGTTGTGTTCTTTTGAGTGTTTAGTAGCTAACTTTAAAAAATGCAGTGGGTCTGTGTCCTCCCCCCCCCCCCCCCCCCCCGGTCATGCTGACCCCTCCTGCAGAGAATGTGTTGGATAAATTAATTTGCAGATAACTGATAAGACTTACTGCAGACTTTGTCAACGAACTCCCTCATCAGTTATATTCTTGCCCTGGGTGGCTGTTTATTATTTCTCTGATATTAGTTTGGGCAGAATGGGATTTAAGATGTACAAAATGCAACGTCAGTGTAAGGCAATCTGTACCACTATTTCAGACCTGCTGCAGACACTGATGGGGCTACGGATATCGTTTGCTTCTGCTGGGAGCAGCTTAGCTGGAGGAATCCAGCTACTTATCTGAAAATGAGAGCCTGGCTTTTGAATTTCCTGTTATTTGCGCCAGCATTCCACCTAGATGAGAAAAGTGTGCATCACTGGGTTAAAATCTCCAGAATTTCAGATTTAAAGAAATTGTCTTGATCCAACAGAAGTTTTTTTTGATAGTATGGGGACTCCTGATGTGCGCAAAACTGTCCAACTTTCACAAGGCTTTCCCCTTTTACTTCAATAGAAGGGACAACTCCAGATGTACACGTATGGAGAGCAGCCCCTGAAATGGATGGGGGCATCATGCTGATGTAGAAGAGTGACTGTATGATGGAAAGTGCTGTCAAGTCACAAATGACTTAGGGTGACCCGTAGAGACAAACAGAGGTGGCTTTCAATTGCTTGCCTCTGCTTAGCATCCCTGGACTTCCTTGCTGGTCTCCCATACAAATACTAACCAGGACCAACATTGCTAAGCTTCCAGGACCTGACAAGACTGGGCTAGCCTGGGCCGTCCATGTGTGAGCTATGACTACGTGAAAAGGTTAAAATACCACTTCAGCCCACACTCATTAGGTGGCTTTAAGGCAAACCATTATTCTCTCAATATCAGATACACACTGTGTGTGTGTGTGTGTGTGTGTGTGTGTGCGCGCGCGCACCCCTGAACAATTCAGTTATAATATCTGTCTACTTGGTGGGTCTGTTGTCACATTTCTGGCATAATGTGTGTTTTTGAATATTTGAAATGTGCCATGTAACTGCTAAATATTATTACTAGGATGAGCACAGCCACCTGGCATAGCAGGGTGAGGCCCAACTGCTTCAGGAGCCAGAGCTCCAGTGTGGCTGGCTGCAGGGCACAGGCCCCGGGGCCTACCAGCAGCCACCAGTACCTTCCTGCCCTTAATTTAAACCCATTATTGTGAGTCCTATCCTCTCCTGCTTTCTTCCAGCTGAACTCCTGCTGGTCAGAGAAGCAGCCATTGCACATTTTTACAGATATGTGGAATGCTGCCTGGAGGTGAAGGCTTGGTTGGCCTACTGGAGCAGAACCTGAGGGGTCAATTTGGCCCTAGTACAGAAGCTCCCCTACCCTGTGCTGCTGGGGTGGGACGTGCCTGAATTTTCAATTACCCTGAATTACCTGATGTCCTTTGCAGGTACTATCGCCGCCTTGGTCAATGACTCCAGGGCTGAAACAGTGGGAGATGCCTTTGGGGTGGATGTTGGGGAGCTGAACCGATGAGATGGTGGCAGCAGAACCCCAGTTTTGTGGAGGCCCAAGACCATGATGACACCTTTGAGGGGCTTTGGGGCAACATAGTGGTGAGTGAAGGTGAGGCAGTAGACCTGCCGTGCAGCCAGCACCTCCTTGGGTTGTCTGAGAGGCAGGGTTATGGTACAGGTTGACCCTGAGGCAAGCAGGGGTCCTATACTCGCTTCTCATTCCCATGCAGTACTGCTCAGAGGTATTGGTGGCAGTGCATGACCACCCTTGGGCAGGACACCAGGGGGCCGAAAATACCCTCCTCCTGGTGTTGGCTCAGTTCTTTTGGCCGACTGTAGCAAAAGACATGCAAAATTTCTGCAGAATGTGTGAAGTCTGCCAGAGGACCTCGAACTTCTGATCCCCTCGTGCTCCTCTCATGCCTCTGCTGATGCCCCATGCAACTGAACAGCCATGGATTTTAAGGGATCCCAACCCTGCATGCTGTGGGGCTCCTGGTACCTCTGGGTCCTGGTAGACTCAATACCCACTCAATAGTAGACCACTCAATACCCAGAGGCCACCCCCTGCGGAACATGAAGAGTGCTTGCATAGCTCAATACACTACTTTGCCCATGTTGGACTGCCCCAAGAAATTCTAGCTGACCAAAGGTTCCTGTTCATGGTGGCCTTAATGCGATAAGTGTGCCAAGCCCTGCAGATACAGCAAATCTTCACATTATTGTCCTTGTGCTGAAACCAGACAGCAGAATAAGGTTCTGTGTGGATTACAAGAAGATCAATAGAATTGCCCAGTCCAATGCCTACCTCATGCTCCATGCTGACCTTCTATTTATTTATTTATTTATTTATTTATTTATTTATTTATTTATTTGGACTTACAAGGCCACCCTTCCCTACAAGTAGGGCTCAGGGCAGCTTACAACAGGACCAGTTAGGCATGGCACAATACCTTACAATACTCAACCTCACAAAGAGATACTGGTAGGTGCCAGTACACCCCCTGATCCGGAGAAGATGGCCTTCTCTACCCAAGCCCTATTGCAGTTCAAGATGATGCCCTTCAGGCTACATGAGATAGCAGCATCCTTTCAGTGGTTGGTTGACTGGGCTCTGGCACAGCGTGCAGGCTTTGTGATGACCTGCATTGACAACATCATCATTTACAGCCCTGACTGGCTGACCCATATCCAACACCTCAAGCAGGTCCTCCAGGCCATGCCCCAAGTGGGCTTGAAAACCAGCCCAAAGAAGAGCCAGGTTGGATTCAGAGCTGTGCCACTGATGTCAGTCATTTATAAAAAATCAAAAGTACAGTAGAAAATGGGTATTTTCATAAAAAATGCATGTTCATTTAATTTATGAGTTGATAGTTGAATAAAAGCTTTGTTCCTCAGTCAGGGTAACTCACCCATTTTCAAACTGACTCTCAGAAAACCACTAAAGAGGAGAGAACAATGGAAGTCCCACAAACATAATTAAGACATAGCACAGATTCCATCATTCATGGTTGGTCCTTGGTTTGGAAGGCTGGGACCAACAGTTGAAAAAAAGAAGAAGACACCATGACCTCCAGCATGGGAGTATGGAACTGATGTCCAATCAGCAAGACTCTTTGTTCAAATAACTGGTGTCTGACATTCATTCCCATGATAACGATTTGGCAGAGAAGATGCTTTGCATGCAGAAGGTCCCACATTCAGTCCCTTGCATCACCAATTAAAGGAAGGATCTGTGGTGGCAGGGATGGAAAAGTCCTCTGCCGGGGAGAGCTGCTGCAAGTTAGGAGGAGATGTATTCTGGGCTAGATGGAAAAATAGTCTTGCTCAGAACAAGGCAGTTTTGTATAGTCACTAAATAAGTCTGCAGCAATCAGTAAGGTCTTGGGTGGTGGTGGTGGGGATGGACACAAAGGGAAGTAAAAGTAGAAGATTTTTATCACTGTCTCTCAGCACTGAAAATAAATTCAGTTTAGGGGAGTGTATTGTATATTGTGTGCACGCCAGGACATATAATGTGTTTTTTCGGTAATCAGTCAAGAAACTCAGGCCACACAGTTAGGCAGCCAACAGGCTGATAACTGTGGAATTCAGTGTTACATTTGTACATTCGGAGTTTCGACAGGTAAGGGGAAATCAGGGAGACTCTTCTGTCTTCTTTTGCAATTGCCTGTTTTCCTAGGGAAGCACAGATTACCCTTTGATAACTCTTGGCAGAAATCTATTGTTGACCTTCTTTAGGTTACATGATTCAGAGGAACCAATGAATAAATTGTTCCATCACTGGTTTTAGGAGCAGGTGAGTAGTGCCCATTTTTCATATGGGTTGTGTGAACAGAAGAGGAGGTTTCTGTTCTGTAAATCTGAGCGTGCATTTCACAGCATCCAAATTTGCTCAGCAAAATGAAGAAATCCCTACGGAAAGTCTTGGTGAAGATGGCATACAAGAAGGGATTGGCACATGAGTTGATGGGGTAGAACAAAACAAGGAGGATCTTTGAGTTGGACACAGTGATGAGAGGGATCTTGAGAGAAGCCGATATGGCAAAAAAGGAGATGGGTGCCATGCAGAGGAAGTCTGTGAAGATCAGGATGGCCATGCGCTTGGCGATTTTGGTGTCACTGTTAGATGAGAAGACGTTGGGATTCCTGACAGTGAAGTAAATGCTGATGTAGCAGGTGCAAATGACGATGAAGGCCAAAATATTCAGGATCAAGAGAAACATGATATATGCCTGAGCAAGTGGAGTTTCTATATCCATGGGTAGGCAGATGCTGACCTTCATGTAGCTGCTAACTTGAAATATGGGAAGGATGGCCACAGTGAAGGCAAAGAACCATCCCACCAGCATGATGACCACTGCATGTCGAAAACGGACCTTGCGATCAAGTTCCATGGCGTAAGTGATGGTGTGCCATCTCTCCAAAGTGATGACGGTCAGAGTGTAGACAGAAAGTTCACTTGCAAAAACGGTAAAGAAGCCAGCTGCATTGCAGCCAGCTCCAGTTTGCCAATCTATGGCATAGTTGTAATACTGACTTCTAGTCTGGACATCTTTGAGTGCAATCAACAATAAATAGATGCCGGTACACAGATCTGCAAATGCAAGGTTGCACATTAGGAACCGGGGGACTGTAAGCTTATACTGGCTAGTAATTAGAATTATGAATACTACAAGATTTCCCATGATTGCTAGGATGTTGATGAACCATATGAGGACTCGGAGGATATTGTAACCCATGATGTCTTCGCATGGGTTGAAGGCATCAGGCTCAGGAAAGCAAGTGACTTGAACCTCTTTTTTACACTGGAAGTCAGGGTGGAGATCATCAGTAGAAAAGTCATCTTCAGTTGCAGATCTTTTTTGGAATCTGTCTTCAGGATACTCATCAAGGTCTTCTTTGTCAGAAAGCTTATTGCATATTGGGTGCAATGCAGCACTGGAATGGGATGAGAGAGAATACAGTTAGAGTCTAAAAAACAAAGCAGCAAAACAAAAGATACACATTTTGCATTTCCATGAGCAACATTATTAACTAGTTATATAATCCCTTGAGAATCGATTTAGGCTAGAACTGGTTTAGCACTGTGGCTAAAACAATGAGCTACAACCCAGAAAGTCCCCGTTTAAAATCTTGCCCAAGCCATGACTTCTCTAGATGGCACAAGGCAAATGAATCTCCCTTAGCCTCAGCCTTCTGGCTCTAGTATATACTGACCTACCCGGTAGGGCTGTTAAAAGGATTACAAGAAGATAACATGTGCTCCAAACCCTCGAAAGTCCTAAATAATTCCAATGAATTAGAACTTCATAGGGCCATATCTTTAAGCAGTTATGCTTACAAAAAGTTAGCCACGATGTTGCAGGGTGTGGTAAGTTCAAAACTGGACTACGCTAATGTACTCTGTGTGGATATACCTTTGAAGAATAGGAATTTCACCTAGTCCTGATGGAAGAAAGCAGATGACGAAGCCAGAGCTGCCAACAGACAACATACACCACCTATCCTCAATTCAATTCATTTATTACTATCCAAGATCAGCTAACAAGCAACTCTGGTTTTCCAGTTATTGACTAAGCACTATTCAAAGTAGTGATTTGGAACATAAAAGCCTTAAGCAGTCTCCAAAAGTTAGCTACCAAGTGGCAAAGTCTCAGAAATGGCATCCTTCTTGTGGAATGCTTTGTTTCTGGATGCCCACCAGCCCCTTAACTTGCCCCCTTCTCAAGCTGGTTAAAACCTTTCCATTTAGGCCAGTCTCTGGTTAAGCAGCTCCACGGTTTCCGCTTGCCTTGTGGCTGTTGGAATACTGTTAGAAATTGTTTCAGATGTGGTTCTGTCTTATAATTGTATTGTAGGTGTTATGTCTGCTGACCGCCACAGGGCGTCAGCGACATACAGCCAGAGCTTGACTCCTTGAGACAATAGGAGTCAAGGATCCTAGACCACCATTAGCCCTCCAATAAGAACTCTGGCGGGAAATTCAAACCTGCCAATAGGGCTCATGGGTGTGTCCTAGAGATTGTATATAGTTGGCCATCTTGGCCGGTATTGCATGCTAGTTGTGTACCCAATAAACCAATGCTATTACCAGGCTTTCCATGCATTGAACCCAGTACACAATGGTAGGCCACCCAGAAAGCTTTTGTGTTAAGTGGGATATTGACATTTTGAAATGAATAAATACATGTAGAAAAAGCATCCAAGCGAGGCTCCCAACTGCTGATCTCAAAGCCTCCTGAGACAAGAGCCCACTGATGCTGCAACAACATTTGTACAGTGGATTTCAACAAGTGACAGCCTCTCAAAAGACAAAAACAACAACAGTAAACATAGGAGAGACATCATGGAGATGCAGTTTCCTAAGAGACAAACTGATCTTTATGTCAGACAGGACAAGAAAGTGGGCTGCATTTCCTAATGGGCTCTGTCAGCTTCACAAGTTTAAACATCCAGTCTGTCTTTGATAGGCCTAAGGACAAAAGGGAGTGAGCTGCTGGATCCCAGACAGGTAAGTAAGAACTTTTTTCACTTCATCTCTGTGGCACTCTTTAGAGGATTGGGCTGTAATATGAATGTTTTCAAACTTTTACATATCTGTCAATTCTGAAAATCTGACAGATAAATATGTTTAGAGATCATGCTGTAAATACTTTGCCTTTACCCACAGTGGCTTACATCGTATTCCTCGCCTCCATTTTATTCTCACTACAACCCTGTGAGATGAGTTGGGCTGGGAATGTGTCAATCACCCAGGAAGCTTCCATTGGTGGGGATTCGAACCTGCAGTCTCCCAGATCCTAGTCTGACAATCTAGCTGCTACAACAAAGCAAATCCAGCTGAGTACAATAGTGTTCATTCCCAGGTAGGTATGTATAACATTGCAGCATTATACTTCTTATCCTGTTCTTATGTGAACCATGATGTTGAGAAAGCCAAAAGTTGACAGACACACTCTGTTCATGAATGACCCTAGCCAGAGCCATGCAGGGATGGTCAGATTGCTCAAATCCCAGTCCTTCATTATTCCACTCCTCCTGAATTTCTCAGATGAATGAATTCCAAAGTTGGTTCATACATATTGGAGAACTGAACTTTGCTGCAGCTTTCAGTTCTTGCAGCTCATTTGCATCATTTCCCCAGCTCTGTATTACCAATATGTACATCAATAAAACGTGGCAAAAAAGCAACGTTGATACAGTCATACATCTGATTGCATCCAGATTATTTGTGCGTAGGACTTTACTTATAAATTCCTGCAATTTATTATAAACACTGAGTAAACAAAATCTAGATGCAATAATAAAATAAGAACATAAGAGAAGCCATGTTGGATTAGGCCAATGGCCCATCTAGTCCAACACTCTGTGTCACACAGTGGCCCAAAAAAAGGTGACATCAGGAAGTCCACCAATGGGACCAGAACTCCAGAATTTATTTATTTATTTATCAAATTTATAGGCCACTCTCCCCGCACGCAGGCTCAGAGCAGCTTACATAGCTTGGCTGAAAGCCAAGGTGCATATGTACATTAAAATCAGTTAAAATACAATAAAAGCAGCAGTCATAACAATAGCAATAAAGTGCTCAGTAAGATGACAGTATGACGTGGTATGTATGCCCAGTGTTCTCCAGATGTCAGGCTTGATGGTATCCGTGGCCGGTCCCAGCCCATATGGGCTGAGGTCGTTGGTGGTCATAGAGTAGGGGGGAGGGGGTGGGGTGGTGGCCCCTATTTATAGGCCTGGTGGAAGAGAACCGTCTTGCAGGCCCTCCGGAACCGCATAAGGTCCCGCAGGGCCCTGATCTCCTCTGGGAGCTCGTTCCATCAGTAAGGGGCTGCCACTGAGAGCGCCCTCCCGCTGGTAGCAGCAAGCCTGGCCTCTCTGGGGCCTGGGAAGCCTTCTCACTGTTGCTCCCCAGCATCCATGCTGATTCTTCCTCAATAGCTTTTGTTCATCATTGTGCCTACTAATCCTATCTTTAATAATGGATTCCATCAGCTTACTTGGTATCAATGTTAGACTTACCAGCCTGTAATTTCCCAGATCTCCTCTGGAACCTTTTTTTAAAGATGGGGGTTACATTAGCTACCTTCCAGTCCTTATGCATGGAGGTAGCTTTTAATGGTAGATTGAGTATTTTTGTTAGCAGATCCACAAGTTCACATTTGAGATATTTCAGAACTCTTAAATGTATGCCATCTGGGCCTGGTGATGTGTCAGTTTTTAATTTGTCCAGCAGTCATAGGATCTCCTCTCGTCACCTCAATCTGACTCAGGTCTTTCAACATCCTTCTTGAAATTGGCAGTTCTGGAGTGGGCAAGCACTTCTCATCTTCCACAGTGAAAACAGAGGCAAAAAATGCATTCAGCTTCTCAGCCATTTCCCTATCATCCTTCACTACACCTTTTCCAATTTTTAATTTTTACCAATGTGTTTTCTGATGCGCATAAACCTTTTACCCCTCGGTCATTTCCTGCTGCTAATGTATTTGAAGAAATCTCTATTATTGGTCTTTATGTTTTTTGCAATATGTTCCTCATAGTCCCTTTTTGCCTGTCTGATCACCGACTTGCATTTTATTTGCCATTGCCTGTGCTCCCTTTTACTTATCTCACTCGGACTAGCCTTCTACCACTTAAAGGAATACTTCTTACCATTTACTGCTTCTGTTACTTTGTTCATTAACCATGCAGGCTTTTTAAAATACCTATTCGTACTTTTCCTAACCTGTGGTATACATTTTATCTGAGCTTCTAGGATAATAGTTTTAAATAGTCTCCAAGCTTCCCAAAGGGATTTGACCCTCCTTACCTTTCCTTTCAGTTTCTTCTTCACAAACCCCCTCATTCAAGAGAAGTTACCCCTTCTGAAGTTCAAACTGGTTGTGTTGGACTTTTCAGGCAACTCCCTATTTACATAAATGTTGAACTTAATAGCATTATGGTCACTGTTCCCAACCAGTGCTATCATATTTACATCTGTCACCAGGTCTTGGGTATTACTTAGGACCAAGACCAGGATCACCTCTCCTCTGGTAGGTTCAGTGACCATCTGCTCCATGGCACAGACATTGAGAATAACAAGATGACTTTATTGTGACATTTTAACAAATACGAACAGCTACAGATGTGCACAGGTAGAACAATATGTAAAAAGAATTTGGAATGGACTGAAGAAATTGATAGATGTAGCAAACCACACATGCATCAGTTTTGGAATTAATTTTAGTAATTCATCCAGTTAAACCAGAATTAGGGAAGAGTATAATGTAGTATGGAGCAAACTATGCTGGGGATTATTAGGAAGGGAACTGAAAACAAACCAGCCAGTACCATAATAGTAAAGGTAAAGGTTTCCCTTGCTCGAAAGCCAGTCAAACCTGACTCTAGGTGGTGGTGCTCATCTCTGTTTCCAAGCTGAAGAGCCAGCGCTGTCTGAAGATTTTTCCATGGTCATGTGGCTGGCATGACTAAATGCTGAGGTGCACAGAATGCTGTTACCTTCCCACCCATTTATCTACTTGCAATTTCTTGCTTTCAAACTGCTGGGTTGGCAGGAGCTGGGGCCAGAGACAGGAGCTCACTCTGTCACACAGCACTAGGGTCTCGAACTGCCAAGCTACTGACCTTTTGGTCTGCAGATCAGCATCTTAATCTCTGAGCCCCCGTGGCCCCTGCATAAATTGATGGTGCAACCTAATTTGGAATACTTTGGAATACTTTGTACAATTCTGGTCACCACACCTCAGAAAGGATATTATAGCACTGGAAAAAGTGCAGAAAGGGGCAACTACAATGATAAAAGGGTAGGAACACTTTCCCTATGAAGAAAGGTTAAAGCGCTTGGGGCTCTAGCTTGGAGAAACATCAGCTGAAAGGTGACATGATCGAGGTTTACAAGATTATGCATGAGACAGGGCAGGTAGAGAAAGAAGTACTTTCCCCCCTTTCTCACAATACAGGAACTCATGGGCACTCAATGAAATTGCTGAGCAGTCAGGTTAGAACGGATAAAAGGAAGTACTTCTTCACCCAAAAAGTGATTAACAGATGGAATTCACTGCCATAGGAGGTGGTGGCAGCTACAATCATGGACGGCTTCAGCAGGGAATTGGATAAACATATGGAGCAGAGGTCCATCAGGGGCCATTAGCCACAAGGTATAGATAAGAACTCTTGGTCTTGGGCAAGTGATGCTTGGGGGGGGGGGGGGGGACGACGACAGTGGGAGGACTTCTAGTGTCTTGGCTCCACTGGTGGATCTCCTGATGGCACCTGGTATTTTTGGCCACTGTGTGACAGAGTTCTTATGTCCTTAATTTACAGAAGAAAAAAGAATGGAATAATCTGCTCAATTCTAGCGGACACTTCCATTGCTAAGGCTGTTAGGCTGAGGCCACACGGGCTTTAAATGCGGGAGGAAGGGCTATTTCCTCCCGCATTTAAAGGGGCCGACCAGACGGCCGGCCCCAAGTCCCGTCCGAAGCGGGCTCCAATGCGGGTTCCTCCCGCATTTTCAGACCCCGGGAAAATCAAGTATTTTCCCGGGTGTTGCGGGAGGAAACCGCATTGGAGGTATGTGGACAGCCCTCTCTCGCATGCATTGCGAGAGCAGGGCTGTCCACATAGCCCCGCCGGCCATTTCCCCCCCCCCTTTTACACTTGGGCGCATGGCTATCTATGCGCCCAAGTGTAAAAGGGTGAAAAACAAAAACAAAAAACCCCGACTTACCCAGGCGGATGGCGGGTCGGAGGCCGCCACCGCCGCTTCAAGTGCTGCTGGGCCCGCCTCCGCCGCCTCTGTAGTCCTCTCTTCAGTGGCGGGCCACCGCCGCCGTCCACCGCCACTTCTGCCGCCGGGGCGGCTGCCCCCGCTTCCGCCGCCGCGGCGACCACCACGGCTGCTGTTCCCGCCGCGGCTGCTTCTTCAGTGGCCGCGGCCGCCGATCCCATGGCCGCAGGGGTTGGGATGTATAGACATCCCAACCCGCTGTTTAAAAATGCGGCCCCTTTAAATCCGGGAGCCCTCCCGGATTTAAAGGGGCCGTGTGACCGCGGCCTATGTAATACACAACAAATTCATAAATTGGCACTTTACTGTGTGTATTGTTAGAGGTGGGATTCAGAACGAGCTAAGTGGGACTCAAGACCTAGTCCCTTGTTATTCCATGATGTGAGAGGTCATATAATCTCTTTGAACAATTTCAGTCAATAGCCCGCTAGCTTGCCTGAAAGAGTTCATCTTTCCAGCCACATCTGAAATATCCTGAGGGGGTGTGTAATAATATATGATGAAGCTGAGGAACATCAGAACACTTGTCAAGATGAAAAATAATTTCTCTGTCATTTCTCTTATGCAGCCCTTGATCTAGCAGTCATCAAATCATAGCTGAACCTGTTGAGCAAGGCAATAAGGCCTGCTGAAGTATAACCAAACTGTCTTTTCAATATGGGAGTAAGAGAAAGGACATCTGCATGGGAAAGACTTTTCAGGGGTCAGAGTTTTCAGTGGCCATGGAAAAACAGAATTCATTTGGTAGCTAGCCTCACACTTCTTCCTTCCTGTTTTCCCCCCAGCCACTACTTAGCAACTTAAAACTAATTCAGACATTCAGCATGGCATTCAAAGGACCTGCATGTTTGAATGTGCCCTAGACATTAAAAGCTTCCAGTGTGTGTGCTACTAATAAGTGATCATAGCGGTACTCTGCTTTTGGCCATTCAGTTGCACTCCATGTCATTCCATCACAAAGATTTCCAAACTGTCTGGGATCCAGCCAAGCCATGTCTGCAGATTTACTGCCTGCATTCCATTGGGCATGTAAAAGCTCGATGAACCACCTGTTTCTGTTGCTGATCTGGATCTTACTAGACCCCACTTTGTGAAGTCACGTGGATATCGGTAATGAACAGATTCTGTACCTTTGAAATAGGCTTCCTTGGGAGATTTGCCTGACACATTCTTTAGTGCTGAATGGATGTCAGACAAAGACTTTTCTACCAGGCATTCAGTGGATTGGATATAGCTTCTCTCAATTTGTGTTGCAAATCAGCCTTGGGTTTTGGTTTGTTATGGTGATGCTTATTTTTTTGTCCCAATTAAGATTTGCAAAACTTTTGCTGCAGGTTGATCAATTTCAGTTGTTTTGTTGAGATTTGTTTTACTTATGTTTTATTAGCAGCTTTGGGCAAATGTTGCTAATTTGGATATATATATATATATATATATATATATATATATATATATATATATATATATATATATATTCTCTTGCAAAAAGAGAAAAAGGCTCCGGGAGGATGATTTTCAAACAGAAGAAAAGTTAACAGTTTCTCTCCATCCACATATTCTTTCTCTACTCAGAGCTGCAGCCTGCTGCACATCTGGGTTTCTAACTAGTTGGGTTCAGGTTTCCCAGTCTGGTCTCAGCCACATAGCAATTGTGGGAAATGGCTTTTTAAAAAATAAAAGAGAGCCCAGATGGCCTTGCAACACCAAGGCTGGTGAGGAAGGGCTCCTGCCTTTCCACATTTTTCCTTCTCCACGTGCACAGAATCCTCCAGAACTCAGACCCAACTTGTTAAAAACCCAAACATGTTGTTTGGCCCTCAGCCTACTTGACATTTTAAAGCAAAAGCTCAGAGGGAAAAAAAGAGCCAGCACTCTGCGTGACATGCAACTTCAGCTTCAGTGAGGCAGCAAATCTGTGTCTGGAGTGGAGCACCTCAGACTGGGGGTGGCAGTTCACATGATCAAATGTGGTTCTGTATGGGTGTGAAATTCCCAGCATTCAGAAAACTAGTGTATCTTTACTGGCCATTTCTACAGGGACAACTATTAATCTGCAGCAGGAAAATAATCAAGAACAAAAAGACTAAGTCATGGGTTCACCATGCAGTTCTTTTCAGCCATCGTGGAAGCTGTCCTCTGCCATGGCTTGCTCTTCCTTTGCCACTAGGCACCTTTGCGTGTGCGCAACTAGTGTTTTTAAAGTAGCCTCCAAGTCTCTAGCATGAGAGGCATACATTTAGCAGTGCAGGATTGCCCCTGTAATAGCTGAAAAACCAATTTCTTGTTATAATTTCTTTTAATTTCTTGTTACTATCAGTAATTTTAATTATATATCACTGTATTTTTAAATGTCTAAAATGTTGTTAATCGCCCAGCGCCTGCTCTGCAGGGTGGGCAATTCATAAGTATAAACAAACCAACCAACCATGGGGAATGAGGCACAGGACTTCCAAGAGCCACCATGGGCCCCTGGACAAAGACTGCATCTGCCCTCCCCACATGACCCTGATCCAACCCAAATATCATAACAAAACAAATCACTTGGCTGGCTGTTAGAGTGCCTCTATAATAATAAAAGGATCCATGTGTCCATCTGTCTGTCTATTTGTGGCAGGCATAACTCATCAGAAAATAAAACTAGGGCTGAGGACAGACTGGCAATGTAAAGCTGGACAGCCCCGCATTGGTAGTGGAAGAAGGGAGCGCGTTCAGACATGCACATCTGTCCGTCGGCTCCATTTCGCACTTACCCGTCTCCTACTCGCTTTCCATCCGCTTTAACAGGACACCGGGAGAAACCGGTGTCCAGGGGCCATCTTGCGCTTGCCTCCCGCTTCCAGGCAGTGTGAACCGGAAGAAGGCGGGAGGCAAGCGGAGACGGCAGTGTGAACGCGGCGTTTTGCCAGTTTGCGCATGTGCACATATGTGCATGTGCGCACATGCGCAAATTGCCAAAACAGCCCTATCACAAGCTGCGGAGGCCGGCCCACGTGGGGCCACTCCGCAGAAGTCTGAACGCTCCGTATCGGCACCATTGCGCAATACCCCGGCTGGTGTGAACGGCCAGCCCCGGGGAGTTTTTCCCCCGCAGCAGTTTCCTCCGCATTCATCTCGCTCCAGATTGCCAGTCTGTCCTCAGCCTAGGAATCTCAAAATTGGCCACCAGCTTCAGGATGATCATAGGAATTCCAAGGTCAAAAATGAAAGGAACTGGAATATTTTGGCCAGGTTATCTCCAGACTGCTCCCCCCCCCCCCCCCGCTATTTGCAATGGAAGCTAAACTTCGTAATGATTAAAGTGTCAGACTAGGATCTGGGGAAACCCAAGTTGAAATGACTGCTCTGCCATGGAAGCTTTTGAGGTGACTCACACTCAGCCTAACCTACCTCTCTGAGTTGTTGTGAGGATACAATGGAAAGAATGATCCAAATTCTTTTTTATTTGGGGGGGGGAATTAGAAGTGGGGATAGACAAATGGTAGATCATGAAAGGAAGAGAACAAAATGAAGGAGGAGACAACTGTGGGGAAGAGTTACAGAAATATGGGAAAAGACACACAAAGGGTTGGAGGTTTTTTTGCTACCACACACTAACAAGGCAAGATCTGGCTGTTCAGGAGCTGGGTGGAACTAACAAAAAATGAAAACCATAGACTGATGGAGATAATGACTTTCTTTGAAGGATGCACTAAGGTAAACAGCTCTGGGTTGGGAAATACCTGGAGATTTTGGGGGTGGAACCTGAGGAGGGACCTCAGCAGGGCACAATGCCAGAGTCCACCCTCCAAAGCAGCCATTTTCTCCAGGGGAACTGATCTCTCTTTACTAGAGATCAGTAGCAATGGCAGGAGGTCTCCAGGCCCTACCTGGAGGCTGGCAACTCTAGGCTGCATCCTGCAGGATCTAATCAGCAAATCAAACCATTTCCCTCAACCTCCTAGTAAACTTTGCTAAAAGGCCCAGCCAGCAGACTCTGGCTGCGGTCATACTGGAGGCTTGGCATGATCTGGCAGCACCTCTATTTGTGGCAATTTAAATTGTCGCAGGAAGGGGTGACCAGACAGCACACCCTGAAGCAGCCTCACTGCGCACTCGCCCCATGGTCGATCGTTAAGATGATTGCTGTGGGGCAACCACGGAGTGGGTGGTTGGCTGCCTTCTTTTTTTAATTTGTCTTTTCTAGATGCACATAATTGCTTATTTGAAGCACCATTCTGCTTTAACAGCTGGAGGAGGCTGCCTCCCCCACTGAAAAAAAACCTCATATTTTCAATTAACCCCTTCCCCACCCTGTGCGTTGCAAAGCTGGAGGCAGAGGAACCAGCATGAAAAAGACAAAGGAGTGTTCTCAGCCTGCCCTTCCTTCCCCCACTTCTCACCTCTGAGGACAGCTGAAAGCTTGCTGGTGTGCACAAAGATGTGGTTATACACACATCGCTGACAAAAAACAAACAAACAAACCCAAGGAGCAAAACCAGAACTGAGTGATCAGACTTCCCAACTGGGCTGAGCTCAAACCAGGGGAATTCAGACCTCTGGAAATGCAGAGTGAAAGGGCTGATATCTGCACACACTGGGCAGGGCAGGATGGGGTGGTGATGACAGGGACACAGAAGGCAGATGTTGCTGTCTGATCATGCTGTTTAAATCCACAAAGGTACTTCAATGATTTCGGCTCAAACTGCTAGTGTGACCACAGCCTCTGAGTGCTTTTTACTGTTTGTCTTCCCTGTACCCCTAGTGCAGGGGTGGTCAAACTTGCTTAATATAAGAGCCACATAGAATAAACATCAGATGTTTGAGAGCCGCAAGACATGAACAAATATTGTGCATAGGTTTTCATTGAAAATATGCAAATTTGCTTTTTTATTAACATTAAATGAGACTGCCAACAATAAAAACAAAAGGGGTCAAAACAGGTATTGATATAATAAAAGGATTTGTCCAATGATATTTATTCATTTGCTAATGATATTTATTTGTCTAAGAGAGGAAGGAAGGAAGGAAGGAAGGAAGAGCAAGCAAGCAACTAAATCAGGGGGAGTGAGGGAGAGGTGGAAAGAAAGCTAATTCTAATTTTAAATGCATCCTCCAAGCCCCTCTCCCACGCCAGCTGGCTTGGTTTGGAGAAGGGATGTAAAGAGACATATGCCTTCTCCAAGCCGGCTGGTGGGAGGCTTTGAGAACGCATTTAAAGTTAAAGTTGCTTTCTTTCTCTGCTCCCCCCCCCCACCTCAAGCCTACCCAGGGAGGGGAACACTGGCTGGGGAAGGGAAGACCAATCAGGGAGGCATGCCTCCCCTTCGCTTCTCCAGCCACCCTGCTGGGAGCTGCACAGCATATGTGAAAGAGCCGCATGTGGCTCCCAAGCTGCAGTTTGGCCACCCTTGCCCTAGTGGCTGCAGTCAGAATTGCATTAGAGGGTTTTTTAGATTGCATTCAGTGAATGCAGCACAATGTTGACTTCAGCTGACTTGGGCCACCCGAATTTTGTCGCCTCAGTCTCAATGGCCCTGTGAAGGTATAGGATCCGGACCTAACACATTTACTGTGGCATAGCTCTGACCTGAATAGGCCAGGCTAGCCTGATCTTGTCAGATCTCAGGAGCTAAGCAGGGTCAGCCCTGGCTAGTATTTGGATGGGAGACCTCCAAGGAATACCAGGGTCATGATGTGGAGGCTGGCCATGGAAAACCACATCTGAACGTCTCTTGCCTTGAAAACCATATAGGGTTGCCATAAGTCAGCTGTGAGTTCATGGCAAAAAAAGGTGGGGCTTCTTTGGGCAGAAAGCTCACATTGTTAGATAAGACTCACTGATTAGGTAGGTTTCAAAAAATGAAGCAATGCAAGAGATGAATGGAGGTGCATCACAGTACCATGCAGACTTCAAATGAACACAGGATCCAGTCAATGAAATGGCATTAAAATGAATCATATGCTACCAGCTGCTAGCGATGGCCAGCACACTATTTGTAGTTAACAACCATTGAGAGAGAAGCATTGAATCATTTGTTAATCATCACATTATGTGGCAGCAATCCTATCAATTAATTATGCATTGTGTGTGGAAGTACTTCTGTCTGTCCTGACTCTACCCGCCAATCACTGGATGACCCCTATTTCTAGTGTTAAAAAAAGGGAGATAAATTCCTCTCCATTCAATCTCACTGTTGTTCTATTGGCTTTGGATTACGAATCATTCATTTTATATTATGTTATTATATCTTTGTTGTTACTGTACCCCATCTTAAGCACTTGAAGTGGGATATAGTTGACAACCAATACACCACAAACCCTGGCCTTCAGGAGCCTGCAGCTCTCCATTTCCTGGGACAAGCAGCTGTGTGGAACCTGAAATTGAGTCTGCACCATTGAATTTGACCCACATGGAAGAATCATCACCTTTATTTCTTTGATTTGTTTCCTCAGAGCTTTAGGCAGGAACAAGACCAACTCTTCTGATGACTGTGGTGGAGGCTGGGAGACCAAACTTTTTTATTTGGATGCCAAGGGGTGGTGGCAAAAAGAAGCCCCGGCCAGCTCCTCTTTGTGTGGGAGAGCTCAGCTGTGAGAAGGCACTGAGGAAGTGTTTATCTTTCTGAAGTTAAGGAGAGGAAACATTATTCAGCAAGGAGATCTTCTCTTACATGGCCAAGGGCACAGCCCTGAGAGGGCAGCTTAAAGAGATTACATGTAACCCTGCTGTTTCTCCCCCACCCCTTCCTATGTGTCCTCTCATTTCCCTCTCCTCAAAAATGCCTAAAATAATTCCATCTGTTGTAAGGTGTCCTAGTTTGTCCAGAACTCTAAATAAATAGAACAACCACCATGAGTATTTCTAGTTGGTTCTAAAGACCTCTGTTTTTTTTATAGTATCTGCATCCATAACTTTTGCTGTATCTGGAAAGCTGTTGCAATCAGGGACTCCATCTTAGTAGCAGAGGGGAACAAAGAGGAAGAGTCTCGGGCAAGGTTCAAAGACTCATTCTTGGATACACTCAAAATAGATTTTTAAAAATCTAGTCTTGGCCAGGTGCCATTAGGAAAGGGCAGAGATGGTCACACACGTACCTTCCATGTTTCAGACCAAATGCTTCTGAACAACACACTGATTAGTGTATTTTAAAGCAGTGTATTTAAAGCACTGTATTTTAAGAGTGATTGCTGTGGGTCTCCTTATTAAAAAAAGAAGTAAAGGGATCTGCTTTACCTGTTTATAACAATAACCACTAAGGCCCAAACTTTACTTTACAGGGGTACAGGTGGGCATTGGTAACCTGTGTCTTTCCAATAATATGTGATTGGGGCTGCCAGGTCTTCCTGGCAGCACCCCAAATCCAGTGGGAAAGTGAGCCAAAAATCAGCTGTGTTGATGATGTGAAATCATTTCCAGGGTGAACCTCTGGGCATCATACCCTGTAGCATGAAAACTAGGTTGTTTTGAGGATAATATGGATGAGAGGAGAGAGCTCTTTGGAGGAAGGAAAAGGTAATAAATATAAACAAAATTGATGAAGGATGATGAGAAAGCATTTTAGAAAATGAAAATTTCTGGAGACAGGGTCTCAGAATCTTGGCCTAAATTGTTTCCTGGTATACAGAAATTCTCTGTTCATGTTCTAAGAAATGCTACCAAGAGAAGACTTCCCATCAACAGTTTTTTCCCATGGATGCTGTACCACTGATGTGGACAGGAGATGGACAGTGGTCCACAGGCCAATTTCCATGGGACCTTCCAACACCTGCAGGTTACTTTACAAAGAATGCAGGACTAGGTGAGTTTTGATCTGCTTCAGTGAATCACTCATCACACATCAGCTAGGCTTAAACTATTAAGAGATTGAGTATTCAGTATTGCTTTGTAAATTTAAAATAACAGTGGTAGACCTTGGGGAATTGTGTGTGTGTGTGTGTGTGTTTAAAAATGTAGACCACACAGGACCAGTCAACTTACCCCTGCTTTAATGCCTAAAAACAGTAAATCAGTTAAAGCATCATCAGCAACACAAACTGATGGAGCTTGTGGGTTAATTAACTCAATCACTGTACAAATCTCAAGCAATACTTGAAAAGACAAAGATACATGATGAGGACCCTTGATATTCAAAGCTCTGCATTATCCCACTGATGACAAATCAGTGGCAAGGAAACCTAATGGAAGAGCCTGAGAAGAACCCATGATTAGCATCAGTGGAACGCCACAGGAGCTGGTCTTTTTTTTTCTTTTTGAAAATCAGGAATGGAAGCACACAGTGGGCATATCCATTTCATTGTGCATATTCCCATTGTCCTCAAAAGCAACACCTAGGGGCCTTCTACAATGCCCAAGTCTGTTGTACTCTCTCTACATTCCTGACCAATAGGAAACTCTAAGAACAGCCTAAAGTTGACCAAAGAGGTTGTATGGTATTCCTTAACATTGGTCTGTTCACAAAATTACATGATGCAAATAGCAGAGATGCAAATAACAGTATGTCCTTAAAGCAGCATCTGTTCCTCAAAAGCAAACATCATCCTAAACCTCAGACTCCCAGAGTCAGGAGCCAACATCAGGAGAAGGCCTTGGCCTCTATGCCTTGTTGTTGGCCCTCCAGAGGAACTGGCTGGCCTCTGTGTCAGACAGGATGCTGGATTAGATGGACCATTGGTCTGATCCAGGAGAGCACTTCTTATGAACCAAGATAGACTTCAAAATTCAAGGCATATGGAGATACTCACTTTTGTTTGGTCCAGTTTGCAAAAGCGCAGCAGTGGCTTGGGTATGTAAGGCTTGCTTCCATCAAGGCACGAAACTTTTCCATGGCAGGTAGTTTTTTTAAATTGTAGGTAGATTTTGCAACCAGCTTGCTGATGTGCTCCAATCCAATGCTGGGCAGGAAGCTGATCTTTGTCTCAGAAATATCCCTTTAAGAAGAAATGGGATAATTTCTCATTTAAAACAGTCCCATTAGCTGCAACCTGCCTCCCCCTCCAAAATGCTGAAGACGTTTCAGACTCTTCCCTCACTGGCAACTTGAAAAAAGCTCCCTGATAAACCACGGAGAGTAAAAAGAAAATGGACAGCACAAGGAAGTCCCATCAAATCCAATGAGCCTCACTCCTGAGTAAACATCATTGGCCTGGGCACAAGAGCCATGTTCCATGCCATACTGGGATTCCTTTAAAAGAAATGATGCATTTTTACCTTCTAATCATACCTATATTTTCCCCCAGTGTGGTAAAAACATTGGGTAGTGTTTTTCAGCTGGAAAATGGCATGGGGGGAAGGGCTAGAAAGCCCCCACCCCACCCCACCCCGGGCCATCATTCTTCCCTTTAAATAGCAGATCCAACAATTGAATTTCGGGAGGGGAAAAATATATGAAAGTCAGAACAGGACTGCATACAGTGGCAGTTTCTGTTTCATGTATTGATTCAGATCTCTGTGCTAGGATTAGTGATGTTAGAGAAAACTTGGGTTGGTTATTTCAGCTCAGGTATCAGGATGCCAACAAAGGCAGAGCTCCTGTATGCTGGGCTGCAGGGTTTCCTGGCATGTGCAGCTTTTCTCACTCCTTCTTTAACAAGCCCCAAGCACCCTCCTTCCCTCTCACCCGAGAACATGTCCAAGGCTGGACACATGGAAGTGCCTCTGAAGACCATCTGAAGAAGAAGAAGAAGTGGAGGAGGAGGAGGAGATTGGATGTATACCCCACCCATCTCTACCCTAAGGAGTCTCAGAGTGGTTTACAATCTCCTTTCCCTTCCCCTCCTCACAACAGACACCCTGTGAGGTAGGTGGGACTGAGAGAGCTCTCCTGAGAACTGTCCTTGAGAGAACAGCTCTGAAAGAACTTATGACTGACCCAAGATTACACCAGCAGCTGCATGTGGAGGAGTGGGGAATCAAACCTGGTTCTCCCAGATTAGAGTCCACCACTCCTAACCACTACATCAAACTGGCTCTCCAGCAAAGGCAATGGAGGTGACAACAGGCACAGATCACACCTGCCATCTCCTCCCATACGAACGTCTCCTGTCAGCTTGGAACCCCAGGTGGCTGCTGAGGTCACTTGTGTGGTGAACCAGCTCAGCTCCCGTGCTCATTTGCCTAGCCACTTCTTCCCCACCAACAACACACAGCCCCTTTAGTTCTCAGGCTTTGCGTGAAGTTTCATCTCCATACACTGATCATTCATTTGTCTCTTTGTCCACTCTTTGTCAAAGTCCATTCTTTGTCAAAGTTTATTTTTATTTATTTATTTTAAAAAAATTCTAGCCTGCTTCTTTGTAGTATAAAAGGGCTCATTAGAAAGCATAAAAACAATACATGAAACATAGAAACAATAAAATAATCAGGCCCCAAGTTCAATACAAAACAGCCCCCCCAAACACTTGAAACCAAGCCCAATGTCAATAAAAGCACAAGCCAAACAAAAGTGAACAAGCCCAGAAATGCACTTCACAATCCCAAAAATGTGTCAGCAGAGCTAGACAAATCAAAGGGCTACCCTGTAACAGCCTGTTAACAGAAAATGGCATTATAGCACTCAACTTTCTAAACAGCCAACAAGGGTGCCCTATGCACCTCCTCTGCCAGGCCATTCCTGATAGTGGTGTGGAGGAAACTACCAAGATGGCCGTCAGTGTAACAGAGGCCAAGTGTACTTTGTGAAAAGAGGGAAAGTACAGCAGGAAAAATTAGGCAGACTTGTTGCATTCATCTTGAGCCCTTAGAATGTCCATGAACATTCTGTGACATTATAGACGATCCAGGAGTGGCTTAGGTGGCTTGCAGGTGATAACTCACAGCTACCTTTTCACTTAGGAGTGAAACGGTAATTGTGTCAAATGCAGCCACAGAACCTGGCTTTCCAAGGGGCAGCCATGCTGAACAGCTATGATTGTTTTTCCTCCAGAAAATAGCAATGAGAACTGACAAGGAGAAGGCAACAGGTAATTTAATAGGCTCCACGCTAGCGAAAGAAATTGTTTGGAGCATTAGCAATTAGGTACTGATAATGAGGTTCAGTATTTTATATGCATCTGCAGAGCTCAACAGCTGCAATAAATGGATACAAATCAGTGTGTGTAGACAACGTCATGCAAAGCATTCAGTGGATTATCATTTAGCCCAGTGCTGTTTTCACTATACAACTGTGATCTAAAGGAAAGAATACAGAGAAAAGAAGAGAAGAAATTGGATTTATACCCCACCCTTCACTTGGAGTTTTAAAGCAGCTTACAAACTCCTTTTCCTTCCCCTCCCACAACAGATGCTCTGTGAGGTAGGTGGGGCTGGGAGAGCTCGGAGAGAACTGCTCTTTCAAAACAGCTCTGACAGAACTATGGCTTGCCCAAGGTCATCCAGCAGCTGCAAGTGGAGGAGTGGGGAATCAAACCCAGTTCTCCCAGATTAGAGTCCATGCACTTAAAGTTCATGCACTACACCAAACAGTGACATCATCCAACTGCGTAAAGAGGCCCAAGCAAGAGACAAGAGGCTGCATTTGAAAGGATCTGGAGAAACTCCTAGTTAGGACAGGATAAGTATGAAAGGGAAGAAAAAGACTGCCAAACTCAACCTCAGCCAAGACTGTCAAATGCAACCTAGGAGGAATTCTTACCAGTCCCTCGCAGATTTGGATTTATTGCAGTTTCTATACCCCACCCTGTCCTATCATTCTGCCTTCATTTGGGAACAAGAGATTCATGAATAGCTGCTGCTTTGAACTAATGATAGTTATCGTCGGGAGAGAGTTGTTCTCTTCCACACTAATGCCAGCATCCCTATCCAAGGATCCTAACAAGTAAGAGCAAGCCGCATGCAGCTGTGCACGTGAATCGCTGCTGTGGAATGATTATAAGCATTAGAAGAGGGCAGGGTTCCGGGGGGGGAGGGGGGGGGAAGGATTCTCACCAGGTCCTGATCAATGCTCCCTCTAAGCTGTGGAGTCTTGTGAGCAAAAATTCTACTTTGTGAGCTACTGGCATTAAAGTTGTGAGCAAGCGATCTGGCTACTTCATAAATTAGTTTGCTCTGGAGTCATCTTTCCGGAGCTAAGACAAAAATCTTGTGAGCTGGAGGCTAAAGAACTATGAGCTAGCTCACACTAGCTCAGCTTAGAGGGAACACTGGTCCTGATATACTGGTTACCGGCCTGGGAGCGTTGTTGTCAAGACAGGCTCTTGCTGATGTGGCTTATTTACTTTTTTTAAAAAAAAATTACTGACTGCTGGTTTTATTGTGACTATTTACTTTCTACTGCTTATTGATGAGGCTGATACTGTTGATTCCACCAATCCTGCTTTTCAGATGTATTGCTGCTGCTTTTATGATGTTTTATTGGCTCCTGCAGGAATTGTAATTGCACTTGTGCCTTGGGAACTACTGGCGGAGCAGCGCGAGGTAGCAAGCTTTCAAATAAATAAATGATAAATCAGTCAGTACATGCAACTGAAATGAATGCATATTCATCCCCTATTTATCTCTGCCTCTATCTCCCCTGCATTGTCTCCCTGGTGTCAAATTTTAGATGGTGAGCGTCTCAGAGTAGGACCCTGTCTTCTCATTGTCAGTCCATAAAGCATACAAATGGCGCTATATCAATCAACCGATCAAATCATAAATATTTCTTGCCACCCAAATACTGACTCAGGAACAACAAAACCCAAGACAACCGATCATGCCGTGCCATTTATTAAAATATCGTTCTCTGTGCAGCAAAAATATATAAGCAATTCTGTTTTTGCCAAGCAAAGATGTTATTACGGGTCAATCATTCCTGTAAGTGAAAGTACATTTGGATGTACACTCCAGTGACAGATGACTAGAAGACCTCTCTTTCATGATCTTGGCCAGGATAAGAGAGGCAATTTACCATCCACAGAATGGTGTAATAGAACAGAATAATTCTCATAAAAATAACTCAGTGTTTGAATTTGAACTATTGGATGAATCTGAACTACAGTGAAATCAATTTGATAACCCATCAGAATGAAATTGTGTTTGGCTCCTGCTTACAAAGGCACTGTATTAACTTTTTATGACAAGAAACGATGGTGTGGTTTGCAATTTTTTTTTTTTTGCCAAGGAACTGTTTATTGCTTCGCTGCTAAAAAAGAAGCTCCAGTTACAGCCTTATCCAAATATAAATAATATAGCCTCTTGTACCCCCCCTCTGAGGCAATAAACACTACTGCGAGCAGAGAGGAAAAGTTTGGAACGTAGTGATTTATGTTAGATTAGGGATGCCGCAAGACTCAGACATTCAAGGATCTGGTTGAAAACAAGACCTGCTAGGACTTGCTTCAACATGCATGTATATTAAGCTATAAGAGCCAGGCAACACGACTGGAAGAATCACAGAGTACAAACCTTGATGGACTGCACCACTCCAGGGCTAAAGATGTAAACTTCCTGGAATATTAAAGCATGCGGGGAGCGGGAAAATTGAAATATATGCAGTATTTACTTTCTTAACAAGCCTGAAAGGTTTTTAATAGTTTGATATAAAATGTATCCCTTAGCACCTATTTAGTGTATAACATGAGACTGTCATCAGTTTATCTAATTCTCAACTGTTGCCCCGCAAGCACGTTATGCAACATTTATTAGGGCTATGAACTATAACTGTAAAGCTGGACCGTACAAGAAGTATGCCAGGGAACTGAACTGAACAATATCCATGAAATAGTGCCAATTTACTGGACTGTAGGCATGTGCCCAGTCAAGGGAAACCTTGCTATGGAGCAGTGTACTTGACCAGACATGGCCTCATGGAATCCCCGATGCCTCTCACTTCTGCAGCCTTGTAGATGAATACTAGAAGGCTAACCAGCCACCCTGACCCCACAGGTACTCAGAACCAGCAGCAGTATATCAGGAGAAGCCATGCTCTGCACTAAAGAACCAAGACATTCCTGCACAGATGCCATGGAAAGGCTTCTCCTTCATGCAGGCACCTTCCCACCTTTGCATTGCCAGATGTTGCACATACTCCTCTTAAGCTAAACAAAAGAACTGACTCAATGAGAGAATTAAGTGGCTGCCACATGTTCCAGCCGCCCATCCTGATAACACAGCTGTTGATCGTTGGAGCATTAAGACCCATTGCCTGCAACGGAGCCGGGACATTACTATTCCTTTCTCTCTTTTGTCTCTCTCAGAGGTGTCAGAATTAGTCAAACATTATTGCAGTTGCTCAATGATTAATCCCATTCTCTTGCCTCATTAGTAACTGGATTATCTTCCTGGGGACTACCTGACTAGTGAAGCATCAGCTTTCAGTCATTTTAGGGTACAAAATGTGAGTGTCTCCCCATTGTGATCTCTCTTGCTTCCTACCTTCCTGACCCCACCCTACCTTACTGACTCCCTTCTTAGTGCTGTTTGGAGTCTTCCATGTGGGTTTCTGGCCAACACATGATTCCCTTTTCCTTAGTGTCATTCCCTTTTTTGCTGCAGGATCACCTCTTCATATTGGACAGGTAAAGTATCGCCCCCATCAACAATACCTGCCTGCTAATGCGACTGTCGCTGTACTTTTCTATTTAGATTCCTAGTTCTGTATTGTCTGGGTGTATTATTGCATTTTATATTGTGTGTGTGTGAATTTGTTTAGTAAAGAAACCATTATTATTTAAGATCTAGTCTCCGTGTCTATTTCTGGGGATCTGGATAAGTTGGACTCCAGTATACATAGGTTATTGACCCTATAAGTAAAGCCAATTGCCATTCAATGTTCAAATTCCCCACTCTTTATTAAAGTAATAAGGCAATTTGGCTAACACAACATGGACCCAGCTGTGGGTAAGTCAATCTGGAGATTGGGACCTTGAACAGACCACACAGATCTTTCTACAAGCCTGAGGAAAGTCCCAGGTATGAAAAAAAATCTGAAATCTTCAAAAACGGGGGTTAAAATAATAGAAGCAGTGCCTGAAGCTTTGAGAAACAAATGCTCTCTATGGCTGTTGCTAGGCAACCATAGTACTGCCAGCATTTAAGCCTTGATTTCTGTCAGGAAAGGCAGGGGGAGGGAGCAAGGCCCTTTTCTGTGCTGTTTTGGCCTTTGATGGAGAACTAGTAGGGACCACATATGGCTACTTGCTACCACACACCTTCCGTGACTCACCCAAGCCTAGCTGCTTACTACTGTTCAACAGCAGCCACTCCACAAAAGCCAGTGTGATGGAGTGGTTAGAGTTTCAGATTAGAATATGGAAGACTCAGGTTCAAATCCCCACTCTGTCATGGAAGCACTCTGGGTGACTTTGGGCTACTCACACATTCTCAGCCTAACCTACCTCATGAAGTTATTATGATGATAAAATGGAGAAGAGAAGAATGGAGGGGAGATTATGTAAGCTGATTTGGGTCCCTGATGTGGAGAAAGATTGGCATAAATGAAATAAATAATACATATATCTGAAACTGGGGGGGGGCAAATAAAAGGTAGGCTGGCTGGTGGGTGGGAAGAAGAGAAAGAAGCAGGGAAAGGAGAGATGATATAGGGGCTGCCAGGAGGAGGGAAAGAAGAAATAGTGTTGGGAGAGGGATTCAGAGGAAATTAAGTTCCCCTCCACAAGTCCCTGCAAGTTCCCCACTGTACAACTGGGCCCAGTCCAATGGCCAGTACCACTCAGAGTTTTTCCAAGAGAGGCTGCCAGGGAATGAGGAGGCAAAGCAGAAGACAGGAGAAGTAAAGGTAGGTTGGGTGAGAAGCAGGGAAGGAAGCAGGAAAAGGTGAGAGGCTATGGAGACTTTCAGGGAAGGAAAAGAAGAAATAGTGGGGGAAGGGAAAATGAGATGCCTCTGCAAGTTCTTGCGTGTCCCTTGCTCATTTGCATATTTATGGAATGAATGTATTGGATTTACTCAAAGAAAATTGTGAGTATATTCAGGATGGGGAGGTGGGGAGGCGGACTGCAAACTGTGTTTTTCTTTTGTCTGCTGTGAGAGGAAGAGCAATTTATCTCTATCAATTTTGTCCAAATAATTTGTAATTTTATAAACCTCTATCATATTTTACTTCAGTCATCTTTTTCAAGATTGAAAAGTCATAAACACATGATAGAATAAATGTAACATATCCTTGTTCATTATATCTTCTGAGTTTTTTGGCCCTAGCGACTCCATGGGCCAAACACCCTGATAGGAATATGATGCACTTTTGCTGTTAAAGCTGCTTTAGAGTCAGTGTGATATAGTGGGTATATTCTTGGATTAGGAATTGGGAAACCCAGATTCAAATATCCACTCTGCCATGGAAGGCTGTTGGGTGGCCTGGGGCTAGTCTCTCTCTCTCACCTGTCCTACCTCATAGGGTAGTTTTGAGGGTAAAACGAAGGACAGGGATACAATGTTGTAAGTCACTTTGGGTCTCCATTGAGGAGAAAAGTGAGTATAAATATTTATTTACTTTCTTACTTTATTTATACCCCAGCTTTTCCCCAATGGGAACACAAAGTGGCTTACACTGTTCTCCTTTCTTCCATAAATAAATAAACAAGCTTTGTTTGCCTGGAAGACCCCATAAGTCATTCTGAGCTCTTCAGAGGTACAATGGGGCATCATAAATACATAAATCTGGAACCAAGAATTTCGTGTAGAAATAAAAATTGCATTAAAAATATTCTGCCATTGCCAAAGTTGACAAAATTGTTACATGACCTCTGTGGGAACATTTTTGTCTGATGTAAACACTAAGAATGTAGTAAGAATAAAAAATGAATGAGAATTGGTACTTACAAGAAAACTGGGCCTTGGGCTCCTTGGAAAACTTCATTAGGCAATTTTTCTAGATTGGAATTACCACTAAGGTTTCTGTGAAAATAAATACATAAATAAATAAAATTATTGATATCATCAGTGGATACTTATTCATCAACTAGCAGGCTTGTATAAATGATTAGCATTTAATTGATTTATTAGTTGTCTAAAATAAGTGATAACATTAGAAAAAGAATTGTAACACATCCCATGAATTTAGAGCTGCTGCCACAGAAACTTATGGCTTCATGAATTCTTGGCTGTAGAGTTCATGGAATGCCAATGTCTTATTTCATTGTTTGTTAAAATTTGTTTTTCCAAAACTGAGATTTAAAACAAAAAAGGCACCTAATCAAGTTCATATAAACCACAATACAAATTAAAATATCAGCACATCTGACAGTTAACCTGGTTCCGTCTGTGGATACTTAGAAGTGCAGCCTGGGGCTGCACTGTGAGAAGGGAGGCTTTTCTCCAAACTTGAGGGACCCTATAGATGAACAGAACAATCCTCAAACAAACAAACAAAAAAATGGTGATATTTTTTAAAACTCAACCACAAAGCAGTTTCCTGTGCTTGCCAGAGGAGGAACAGCGAGATCCTCCCCTCCACCAGACACTGAGGCCACTGTGTTAACTGTATTGAAAGGAGACAGGCTGGGGGGGGGGGGGGTTGTGGAAAAAGAGGTGCCGGAACTCTCAAACGGGGAATGAAGTTTTCGATCTGTATACTGAAAACGCATGAACTTTTAAACATTTAAAAAAGAATTTTGTCAAAGTAGTTTCGGAACACTGTTCCAGTGTGTTCCCCCAGAAAAAAAGCCCTGGAGACAGGTGGGCAGAAGCGAACCTACTCCTCCTTCACCACCCCATGCCAAGGTGCAGCCACTGGAGGCAGATGGGTAAGTGAGGATAAGTGGGAACATCTGCTGCCAAGTCCCCTATGCCCTGCTGAATTGCCTACTGCCTATGCTGCTGCCTCAGGGGCTGGGTGAGGAAGAGCAGGAGCCTCCTCCATAGTCTCAACATCTTCCATCTGCTGCTGATGCATTATGTGAGCCGGAGGGGGGCATGCATATGGACAGCCATGTCAGTGGAGAGAGGGACGACCGGGCAGGCAGGGACAGTGGCAGAGAGGATGGTCTGCCTGGTAAGTATCTCCAACAGCCAGAGAAAGACAGAAACACTGGGGTGGGGGTGGGGGAGAGCAAGATAGGCATACTGACTCAGAAACAGGGGTCATTTTGAGCAGAAGCTCGGGGGAGAGCAGCTCCGGGAGTTGGTGCCAGCCCCCCCCCCTTGCGGGGGAATGCCTGCCTGTGTCATGGCTGCAGCAAAATGACCCTGCCCCTTGGAAAGGTCCTTTTTCCTCTGACCAGCCTTCTGAAGGCTTCAGCTACCACTGAAGCTATCCTCCCAGAATAGTGGTATTTCTGAGGCTTGGATTAGTAGCTGTCCCTTCTTTCTTTCTTTCTTTCTTTCTTTCTTTCTTTCTTTCTTTCTTTCTTTCTTTCTTTCTTTCTTTCTTTCTTTCTTTCTTTCTTTCTTTCTTTCTTCCTTCCTTCCTTCCTTCCTTCCTTCCTTCCTTCCTTCCTTCCTTCCTCTCTCCCTCCCTCCCTCCCTCCCCTTCTGATATACTTCTGGTGATGTCAGGGGGTGTGGCATATGCAAATAAGTTATGCCAATGAGTTATGCTAATTAGCTCCTGCACCTCTTTTTCTACAAAATGACCCCTGCTTAGAAAAGAGGTCGGAAATGGGAGAAAGAAGTGGGGAGAAAGAGACAGAAACACTTACTGGGAAAGAAGGGGTGGGGAGGAAAGACAAGAAAGCAAAAGCAGGGGGAGTGGAATGCCCTCTTCCCTCAAGCTTCTTGCATGTCTCCGCTTGTATCATATAAAAAATAAATCAACCAAAACCAAATAATAGTGGCAGAATCAACAGAACAAACCTGTCTTGTTACAAAATGTAAGATGTATTTTGTCCCTCAGTTACAGGTTAATACAGTTGAGTAGGGTTGACAACTCTGAGTTGGGCAGTTCCTGGAGATATGGGGATGGAGCATTGGGAGGGTGGGCTTTGGGTAGGGGAGGGCTATGCAGTCCACCTTTCAAAGTGGGCTTTTTCTCCAGGGGAACTGATCTCTGAAGTCTGGAGATCAGTTGTGATTCTGGGAAATCTCCAGGCCTCCATCTACCCTCGAGACATCCCAATGTTAACTGGAAGAGGTTACCTTGGATTGAGGGGTAAAAGCTAGAGCAGGGAAGGGGTCCGGCAGACCTCTTCAGGGAGGGGGTTCCACAGTCTCTGTGCCACTGAGGAAAAGGCCCTGACCCATCTAGTTATCTCCTGTAGCTTAGGGACTGAGGACACAGAGCAGGGCTTAGGAAAAATTCATCTGTCAGTGGGCAAAGTTTATGGAATCCTGGACCCAGAGTGGTTTAACAATTAAAATCTACACTTCAAATTGATCTTGGTCATATATTACTTTTAAAATAGTCAAAATTAGTTCTCTTTTCCTCAAGTTAAATGTGGAGAGCATGGAATTTGTTGAGCTTGTCTACACTACAGACTCGTGCTGTCTTCATATCATTTTAACTCTCAAGGCTTCCTGCAAAGAATCCTGGAAACTGTAGTCTGGGTATGGTGCTAAATATTGGGCATCATCAACCACCAACTCGCCTTTCCCAACCCCATACACCCATATATAACTGCCCCCCCCCCCCATCTACCAGGCAAAATATTTTGAGAATTCCTAAAATTCACAATAATGCACTTCAGACCTCTGAGAAAATATAAAATAAAATGTAATTATTATGCTCAATCAATTCAGAAGAACACTAAAATGCATAACATCATTACAAGCATATTTACTGACCTATACATTTTCCAGTGTACTTTGTTACAGATTGTTTTTATTTTTGGTTCCTTTTGAGAACCAGCACAGGTGACAGATCAGGGCAGGAATATCTTTGAGTGCAGATTGCTTTGGCTGGACGCAATTCCAGGAACATCAAGAACACACTGGAGCTGCAGATCTATATTAACGCAGGCATGGCATCATTCTGAGTGGCCAAACTGGCAGCTTTCACAGGTGACACGAAAAACACTGCTGCAGCATACAACTGGGAACCGTAAGGAAGCTTACTAACATGGGATTTTCTTTTGATCTGCTCTAGGAAATGAAATGCTATTTTCTAGAGTACAAACATTCTTATGTTCAAGCATGATTTATAAGGATCACTGTGGTCATCATAACACAGATGTAGGAAATAAGCAAACCAAACAGGGACACACAAGACATTACAAAAAGGAAGGGGAGGAACAGAGAAGAAGAGCAAAGGAGATCTCTCCCTCTGCCCCCCATTGTCCCACTGTGCTGTCCTCAATGGGTCAATCAATGTGAAGCCTCTTTCTCTTTGGCTTGCCCTGCGCCCTCCCCAGCCTCAGCTGCATTCCACTGTTGAATCCACCACAGGGGATTTCTTTGAACTCAGGGGAAGTTCTCAGACCAAGCCCACCACAATATCAGTGATCAGTCACCTCTGAAGACTGGAACTGGCAGAAGGCTAAAGGTCAAAAGAACGAGATAAACAAAGAGGGTATGTGTCCCCCCTCTTTTATGGGCTAATAACAGCATGGAGGGGAGAGAGTGGTGATGATTCACAAACCCAAGCAGGGGTGTAAAGAATGAACCCTTCTCTTCTTTACTTCTTTGCACAGAGAGTGACTAAAATATGGAATTCACTGCCAGAGATGTAGTGATGGTCACAGGAATAGAAAGCTTTAAAAGGGGATGAGATAGATTTGCGGATGATAGGTCTATCAATGGCTACTAGCCACAGTGATGACTGAGGGGAACCTCCACATTCAGAGGCACTAAATCTCTGAATCCCAGAGCCAGGAGGCAACATCACGGGAAGGTCTCAGCCTCTTTGCCCTGTTGTTGACCCTCCAAAGGAACTGAACGGCCACAGTGTGAGAAAGAATGCTGGACTAGATAGACCACTGGTCTGATCCAGCAGGGCTATTCTTATGTTCTTAAGTCTTCTCCTCCCTGAAGGGCTTAAACTGCTCTTTAACAGGTACAGGGAGATCCATGATCCCCATCTTGTCTAGCTTCACCCTTAGGTGACCTTCATCCAGAATGATCTGCTTGTGCTATCGGAGGGAGGGGGAGACAAACACTCCAGAGCAGTAGAATTTTGAGAACAAGCTGAAAGGGTTGGTGGATAACAGGGACTCTATCATGTCCTCCATGAACTCCCAATCTCCATTGACAGTTGACTGCATGAATATCAACCAAACTCAGATACAGATTGACCAGTTGATTTTTTAAAGCCACAATTTATGTGATCAGGAAAGAGACGAAATATGCCCAAGGAACAGTATCAACCATATTAAAAATTGTAATGAGCATATTTTCTGCAGTAAATGTTTCCCACAAACTTCTCCCAAATAGCCAAAGAAGAAATAAATATTTACAGGTCAAACAAGATAGTCCCGTTGAAAGCATAGTTCTCAATCTCTTGTATTCCATTTTGATTCAGCCTTCTGTAATAAAGATAAATAATTTTTATAACTTAAAAAGTAGGCTTGTGTCAAAAATTAATCAAATATAGTGAACTACAGTAGGAAGGTATACATTCTTGGAAATGGTTACATGAATTCAATAGATATTCCTTCCTACCCACTCAAAGATGGCCACATTCTGCAACCATAAAAGAGCCTTAAAAGTGATGGCACAAACAATACAAGTTTACGTTTCCCCAAATACTGTACAAAGAGTCAGTCTACCATAGTTAAACTTCCTCAATGAAATGAGAGGTTGGTCAAAAGAGAAATACCTGCAAGGAAGAATTAAACAAAGGAGAATGATCGCAAAGGGTAAAGAGATATTTTCTATTAACCTTCCCTATTTTTTTGTAGTGATTAAGAGAAGATGCAAAGCAAATGATAAACAGCAAAACAATTAATTAGTTTGAGTTGCATAATTACCAATCAACTTGTATAATATTCAGATTAGGTAACTGGATTTGGTAATTCTATGCTAGTCCTCCGACCTTTATGCATCAGCCTTTCAAAACAATTTCTGATCAAGGTCTTGGACATGAAATTGGAGACCCAGTTAGGGCTAGGTGTGGTGTGGGGTGGGTGGGACTGAGAAGATATAAAGGGAGCTCAGAAGCCTTGTCCATGGCATTGAAGCTCAGCTCTGGACCAGATACATGCAGCAATAATACATTCTCCTCCACCAAACCCTGGAGTCACTAACTCAAACCTCACAGCTCTATTCATAGCCCTAACCTGAGCTAACAGCAGGCATAGTTTTGACGTGCATATGACAAGATAAAAGGTAAAACTGCCCTATCATCTGAGATGCTAACAAGCATCTCCTTGCAGACTGACTTGCCCATTCTCTTGCACACTGATCCAGTGATAGGATTTACAGTTCACTGGCTTGAATGTTGGCCTTGCACTGCGGATGCTAAGAGCTGATTATATATAGTGGCTAAAAATGTAAGCTATGTTCCAGGAGGCCTATAGTTCAAGCCTCGCCTCAGCCGAGAGCTTATTGTTACCATTAGCCCCCTTCATTTTTGCATGCAGAAAGTCCTGGGTTCAGTCTCTGGAGTTTCCCTTTGAAGTATCTCAGGCAGAGGGGCTAAAGATGTCTCCAAATTTTGGCAAGAGAGTAGGAAGCACCAAGATGGACCATGATCTAGCTCAATATAAGGCAGCATTGTATGTCGGGGGGGGGGGATGAAAATAAATGGGGTGTGTGTGTCTTGTCTTCAAGTATTTGAGTTTATATTAAATGTACAATATTTCCAGTTATGGATATCAATTTCCTTCTTTTTTTTTAGAACAAGGGCAAAAGTACTGAACATGGCGATTATGGCATTAAAATTTATCCACTGGGATTAAAACTTCATGTTTTTCAAAACCATTCTTCAAATTTGAATTTCCTAAATAAATCCATCCATATTTGATATTCAAGTGTGATTCATTGATTAAAACATTTAAATATTAGTAGTCCTGTACAGTTTCAAATTTCTGAGGAATTTTGTTTTTCTTTTACTTTGCTTCTTACTGCTATTATATCCCTGAGGACAAGTTAAGTTACCATTTCAGTTTCCCCTCTATAAAGATGCAAGTGCCAAGGGCTTTAAGGTTTTATGGTTTGGGAGCAGCATTTAATGAGTTAAAGCCGACAAAGTTCCTTTGACCCTCCAAGTGATACATAAACCACAAAATGACAGTAATAACCAGGCATTCCAAGCTTGCAATCCCAGAGCTTGCTGGGATTTTTTTCCTGAGGCACAAGAAGCTTAATGTGCCTTTCCCTCTCCTGCTCTTAGCTCAGTCCCAAACAATCTCCTACAGTCGGTTATATTTATCACTTCCACTGCATAATTTGCCTTCCCTGCTCCTATTGTGACTCTGCAAGGCTCATCCACTCTTAACTCAAAGTGGCAGGCTTGAGTGATGGGTTGACAATGAATCATTTAATTAAAGTGTCAGAAAACCTCCACACTTGGCTTCTAATCCAGAGCGAAAGCTGCCCATTCAAGCGATAGGCTTATCTAAGGTCCGAGAGGGTGTGCTAAGGTTGACACGGAAATCAATTATGGTCATGGTTGGAGAGATTACCCTTTTGACTGTGAAAGGCACGTGCCCTGGGGTGTCACATCTTCGATGTGTGTCAAAGCTGATCAGGGCTTACCAGGAAACCTTCGGTAACCCCCTTGGAGGTGACAAGCCAAAAAGAAAAAACACTCCCTGACACAAGCACTTGTGAGAAGCCAGTGGAGGCGCAAAAGAGAGAGGAACCCATCAGGAGGTGGACACCCTAAGGCCCAGCCTCCAGCCTTTGACAGAAGAGTCAGACGGGGAAGTCATTCACTAGCCACTGACTTCTTGACAAGAATTTCCAGGCAGTAAAAGATATCACTTGCATTTGGCGCTTCATGTTGGGCACACTAAAGAGACTTTAGGGTGGAAAACGAAAGGCTTTGTTTGTGGCAAATGGCTTGCTCTTCACCAGGAAGCAAAACGGGTCCCCTCCCTCAGTTAATATGAATGAGGTCTTCCATTTTACACTCCAGTCCTCAGTGATGGAAGAGAGGATCTGATTGCCTAAGTCTTCAGGGTCTCAGTGAAAATGGCAGCCTCGGTGCTAGGCGCCCTCCCCTCTTGCCACCATCACATTGCACCCAGGAGGAGAAGGCCTTATTTGTAAACCTGCAACCAGGTCCCTCTCTGTCCCCTGTCATAGTTTTATAAACTATATCATATTCCACCCTCAAACCCCTTTAGCTGTCTTTGCACCATTTCAGGTTGCATGTAAATTAGAGCTAAGAATATACAGAGATTTGGCAAGAAGAGGGGGGAATCAAAGAAGCAGTGTTTAAAGTCAGAACTCAGACCTTCCAGCAGCTTGTCCCCCTGAGTAGAACCACTGTCTGTGAACGAGGCGCATGCAAATTTCAAACAAATGGTGACCATCACCATGAACATACCAGAGAGGAGGCATCTATTTTGTATAAATTTAGATATGCACACCCCATAAAAACCAAATCCGGGATGCATGCTGCTTCATTAAGAAACGCAATTGTTCCCACACCACAAGATAGCTTCTAAGCACACGGCATGACACCACCCGGAGAAGAAGCCTGTAACAATATCTTAACATTATGCACAAGTGTACCAGATTATCAGCGTCTCCCGCCATTGTTTGTCTGAGTAATGGAATGTCTGCAGCTGACTGGAAATATGAAGAAGCCCTGCAGACTGTTAAAGCATCACTTGAATGAGGGGAGGCTATTGTTGCAAATGTAAAGAGAGAATATCCTGGGCATCATTAATTCTTAAATTTGCTACATGTTGTGATGCTCTGAAGGGAAAAAAGCAAGAGAGGGAAGAGGGGGGAAGGGAAAGTTGCTGAACACCTCTCTTCTTTCTCAGCCTTTACAATCTAGTTCATCTGGAATTGAGGCCTATTTTGGAGCCTGTAAAACTAGGGATGTCAGCCTCCAGGTGGGATATGGGAATACTCTGATAATACAGCTCACCTCCAGAGTATAGAGGACAGTTCCCCTGGAAAAAAATTGATGCTTTAGAGGGTGGACTCTATGGCATTGTACTTCACTGAGGTCTGTGTCCTCTTCAGGCTTCACCCCAAATCTCTAGGAGTTTCCCAGCCTGGATCTGGCAATCCTATCCCACCATCCCCACCCAGTGGTTGGGAGGACCTGGCAACCCTATGTAAAACCTAATTGGATGGAAAACTGTGTCATCAGCTCTCCAGGTAAACAGTACAAACAGAAATGTTGGGCAAGTAACAGAAGCTTGGGCATGCTGATCCAGGTGGAGGAGGGAGCATTTGTGGGCAGTGCTCCCAATTATGTCAAGCCTCACCTCTCCATTCCCAGCTTTTATTTTTAAAAAAGTAAGTCTACAGCCCCAGGGAAAATGTGCAGGCACTTTTTATCTTGATCGCCTGGAAGGAGAGGGGGAGGGGCAACTATAAATGGCTGGAGGTGAGTCAGTTAATCCTTTCCTGACCAAATCCATCATCTTCTGCTCTATCCTGGGGATACCCAACATGCTGCCTGTGGGATCTATGGTGCCCACCAACACTTTTTCTGGTGCCCGCCAGCATTTTTATAAAGTGGGTAGGGCCAGGTGGGTCTTTTACCCAGCAAGATTTCTGATTAGCCACTGGAGATTTGATTGCTTTGGTAGAAACTGCCACCACAGCACAAGGACTCACCAGGGGTCATTTTGAGCAGGAGCTCAGGGGAACTTAGCTCTGAGAGTTGGTGCCAGCCCCCCCCACGGGGGAATGCCTGCTTGTGTCATGGCTGCAGCAAAATGACCCCACCCCCTGGAAAGGTCCTTGTTCCTCGGACCAGCCTTCTGAAGGCTTCAGCCATCACTGAAGCTATCCTCCCAGAATAGTGGTTGTTGTGTTTGTTTAGAATATGGAACAGTAATAGCTTGAAAAGGGCTCTGGTATCCTAAAGCTCCAGTTCCTATTGGCTGATTAATAAAGACTCCCATTGGTCCTGAAACCAATCTAGATACCCAATCACTGAGCCCTGCTTGGGTCCAATAGTATTGCTTGTATATAGTTACATTGTTGAAAGTTATGTGTTGGAACAGTATAAATAAAAGTGCTGCTCTCATAGAGCTGTCTTTTGAGCTGAACAATGTCACTGAATAAAAGCCTGTTTGTTTGAATTCATCTCCTCCTGCTCAATACTTAAAAGTGGTATTTCTGAGGCTTGGATTAGTAGTTGTCTCCTCTCTGCCGGCTTTCTTTCTTTCTTTCTTTCTTTCTTTCTTTCTTTCTTTCCCCCTCTCTCTCCCTCCCTCTCTCCCTCTCTTTTCTTTCTTGCCTTCTGACATACTTCCGGTGATGTCAGGTGGTGTAGCATATGAAATGAGTTATGCTAATGAGTTATGCTAATAAGCTCATGCACCTCTTTTTCTACGAAATGACCCCTGATTGTCACTGCGTTGTCTGCTTCCACAGATATTTTGAGGCTGGTTCTACCTCCTGCAGCAGCCACTGTATGGCATTTCTGTCTCTTAGCACAGCCATTGTGCGGCAGCCATTTCATGCCTGCAACCACCACACTGTCTTAGAATTTGAAAGGTGCCTATAGGCTCAAAATTGTTGTGGACTCCTGGCCTATCCCACAACCTTTACCCTTGGGGCCCTTTCTTCTTTCTGGTTTGCTTCTTTCCTCTTTACTGTCCACAGTAATAAGTAAGAACATAGGGAAGAAAACTGAAGCAAAATTTATACTACTTTGGGGTTGTCTCCTCTGTTTGCAGTGGAAAATTTGCTTTGGGAGTAGTTGAGGCCATAAGGGTTGCCAGGTCCCATCTTCTCCCCAGTGGGGAGATTTGGGGGGCATTCCGGGAGGGGGCAGGGCCATCCCCAACACAATGACATAATGCATAGTGGCATTGTGTCAGGGACACAGCGCCGCATGCACACACCTCCCACTTTCCCCCAACCATTTAAAGGGAACCTGCCCTCAAAGCCCCAAATTCGCTGCTCACAGGGCAGGAACCGTCCGCCCCCATTTGAAAACAGTGGGCATTGCATGAGCCTGCCCTACAAGCCACGAATTTGCAGCTTGTGGGGCAGGTGCACATGGTGCCTGCTCTTTTCAAATGGGGCCACAGATGATTGTTGGGGGCAGGGCTTCCCCCCACCGGCCATCTGGGGGGAACCCCCAAAATCGGGGCATTTCCTTGCCCCCCACCTCGGGATTGGCATCCCTAGAGACCATGAGGGTGGGCAGGAGCAGTTTCATTCAGTCTGGTATCTGGTTTTAATCATCAGCTGCAAACTGCCTTGCTGTCACTTGCCTGTGTGAAGGAGTGAATGACTCAGAGCATGTGCAGAATGCCTTTTACTCATAATGATAAAAAATCTGTAGAAGTCTTAGGATAACTGCAATTATTGGTTTGGATCTACCAGAGGGTTTCTTCTGCAGAAAAGTTTCCATCCACAGAGTGCAACTTTCTAATCTTCCCCCCTTCCCCGTTCTCTAAACAATAAAACTGCAAGCATAGGACAGTTAAATCACACTTCTCTAGCGTTTGCCAGGAACTCTGTGGTAAAACCATAGAATTTTCAGCAATTCCTAGAGAAACACGACAGGACTTCTGGGGGGTTTAAACATATTTTCTTTCTCTCACTAGTTGAGGGCAGGAGATCTTCCACTTCCAATGGGAACATGGCAACTCTAGCTTAGAGTGAAACTTCACAAGAATATCTGCACAGTCAGGAACACAAAATTACATTGAACAGACTTTACTTACATATCAACACGGTAAGCACTTAGACCCAGGAAAGCATTTCTTTCTATTTTGCGGATGTATATGTTGTCTTGGATATCTCTGTGATAAAAAACATACACACCAAATCTTAAAACATGCACCTTTGCTTTTGGCATACAATGCAATCAGAGATGAGCAACTTTTTCCCCTTCTACCTCAACCTTGGATATCAAGGCTGAGTTATCTCCATACACAAAAGCACTTTATTGAATCAAGAGTTATCTTTTGTGTCTTTTAAAAAGAATTTGAAGGGGCTAGGTCACTTTTATTTTATCTGGCTCTTGCTTTCTGAGCCATAATAATTCTGCCAAGGTTTAGGGGGGTGGATCTTCACAGTAGTGTGGGAGTTCTTTAATTTCCTTTAGCCTAGGGTTGCCAGGTCTGGGTTGGAAAATACCTGGAGACTTTGGGGGTGGAGCCAGGAGAGGGTGGGGTTTGGGAAGGGAAGAGGCCTCAGCATGGTGCAATGCCATAGAGTCCACCCTTCGAAGCAGCCATTTTCTCCAGGGGAGCTGATCTCTGTCAGCTGGAGATCAGTTGCAAAAGCGGGAGATCCCCAGGCCCCACCTGGAGACTGGCAACCCTACTTTAGCCCCTTAAAAACAGGATGTTACTTTTAATCATACATAATTATGGAATTTAAGAAATGGTAATTGGAATTTGGGACTATACTAAGGAAATTTGTGGAGCTGGGGTTCGCAATAAAATCTTTAGCGTTAAACCAGAGATCTGCAAAATGGGCAGCCTTTGCTGACCTATTTCCTTCTCTGCTAACAACCCGTGAGACTGAAGATGCTGTCAACAGTTGGTCAGTACAGAACTGTGTCCAAATATGTAGGAGGGCTTCATAAGCACAGCAGCAGGAGACCAGCAACCTACGGATGTATCAACAATGATCTGGACTGGAACCAGAAACTACTTGCTCATCATGGAAGATTTTCTCTTGTTTATGTGATGCGCTGATTGGTGCATTGGAATCTTCCTGAACATGAAAAGCTGCATTCGAAGCATCAGACTAATAATGATAAAATACCTATCCAGCATTGCCCTGAAAAAAGGCTTGTTCATTTTTCACTCCTGCAATAAGGATTATTCTAGCAAATTACTCCTTAAGTATTTTAAGGAAGCACTTTGAGGGCACCCAGAGGAATTTTTTTTAAAAATTGTGAAGTTTTAAATCAGATTATTTCCAGTGTTCTCAGAAACTGGAACAGGGTGAAAGTAAACTGGCACAGAGTACCGGTAAAAAAGTGGCCAAAGTGGTACATCCCATCTTCTGTTCTGAATCTCTGGAGAGAGGCAGTACCTGTAAGAAATTTTCACCAATTTGCTTGGAGTACCTAGCACCTCTTATAGGGAAAAAAACTATTTTTGTTCACTCGATAGGACACAAAATATTGCACTAGTATTTTTCCATGGGGATATTAGACACTGTGGGATTTAGTATTCGGTTTCTATTATGTATTGGGACTGAAACATAGCAGGACTGTGCTACCAGAGACTAGTTGAGCTTGGAGCCTAAGAACAATAGCCCACTAGGATTCTGGCAGTAACCAATCAAGAAGTAATGTTATGTAGATAGCCTATCATTGGGACTGAGGTGTGTTTGGGTATGGCAACTGCATGCTATTTAAACAGGGCACGTGACCCTGGTCTTCAGTCTGGCTCTGGCTGAAATCACAAATAAAGTTGAGCTGATCACTAGCAGTGAGTCTGTTGATCCATGGAACCCATTATTTAACAGTTTCTAAAGACTTCCTTCTTTTTACCCCCAAATCAGAGGTAGGAGCTATAGTTCAGTGGCAGAACACATGGTTTGGATGCAGAAAGCCACATGTTCGTTGCCTGGTATCTTCAGATAAAGGATCAGGTAGTAGGTATTAGGGAAGGCCATCCTCCATGTGAGAACTATGAAAAGTTATGAGAATGCAAAATACTGAACTGAGGAGGAGTTGTGGCTTAGTAGCAGAGCATCTGCTTGGCATGCAGATGGTTTCCAGGCTTAATACCCAGTGCCTCCAGTTTAAAAAGGGTCAGGTAATGGGTGATGTGAAAGACCTCAACCTGAGACCCAGGAGACTGGCTGCTGCTCTGAGTAGAAAATACTGACCTTGATGGACCAGTGGTCTGATTCACTGAAAGGCAGCTTCATATATATATATTTAAGGACCAATGGTCTAAGTCATATGTCTTGAGCCAAAAATGTGGTCATCCCCGAACTTATGCAGCTACAAGTTTGAAATTCATCCAAAGCTCCAGAAAAACATGTCCTTAAAGGTCAGTGCTAGTGCTTGAGAGCCAGAATGGTGTAGTGGTTAAGAATGGCAGACTATAATCTGGAGAAATAAGTATGATTCCACAATGAAGCCTGCTGGGTGACTTTGGGCCAATCACAGTTAGAGTTGACACCCCCCCATTGGAAGTTGGAATCTCCCGCTGACAGGCCCCACCTCCCTGCCACCAATTAGCTGGCCAGAGGGGGGGGGGGACTTACCCTGAAAAAGCAGGAGATCCATCTGACATGCAGTGACTTGTCTATGTCACTGCCCATGTGACCTGGAAGTGACACCATCACATTCGGGGTGTCAGGGTGATGCTCTAGTATTTGGGCAAAAAACCTATTGTAGAAGCCAAATTTACTATAGAGTTTTTGCCCAAATACCAGAGTGTTGCCCTGATGTCCCGACGTGATGACATCACTTTCAGGTCACGTGGCCAGTGACGTAGACCAGGTCACGTGGCCAGTGCCCCCTCCTGGCAACCCTAGTCACAGTTCTCTCTGAACTCTCTCAGCCCCACCTACCTCACAAGGTGACTGTTATGGGGAGAGGAAGGAAAGGCAATTGTAAGCTGCTTTGAGACTGCTTGGGGTAGAGACATGCAGGCATAAAAACTTACTCTTCTCATCTTCTTCTTCTTGATGTTAAAAATATAATTTTTTTGTGTTTTTAGAAGGTGTTCGAATGCAACTTTCAACTTTGAGGGAGATTTCCCACTAAGTACATTTGTTCCAGCTTTAGTATTTGCAAACAGGGACCTGCCAAGACTCTCAGAGGGGAGGGAAAAACCCACTCCCACTGGTCCCTACTCCCCCTTGCTTTGTTGTTTTTACTTTTGCCTTTCCTGCCATTCTCTGTTCCCTCTGTTCAGTCTTTGCTCTTCCATAACTGACTGCGTCCTCATCCCTCACTTCCACTCTCTGACTTGGCATTCTTTCTCCCCTTGAGCTCACCATGCCAGCTCCCCTCCCTGGACTGGCTCTGCTCTCCCCATTTTGTCTTCCCCTTCCTCCTATTAACCTCCCCCTTCTTGTTATTGTGGTTACTGCTGCCACAGTGTTCTGGGTTGTTGGAGCAATTTCGAACAACCTCTCACTGTGTTCCAGAGAATCTAGATGCGGGTTTAGCATTCTCTGCCAATCATCAGACAAGCCACCTGGTACTACTGAATTCTTGGCAGTGGGCATTGAATAGTACAACCTGAGGCAGAAAGTTCATTGCTGTGAGGAGTCACCTCAGCAACCCAAAATGTGGACTGAGAACTCTTGTTCCTTTCTTTGTGTGCAGATAAGTAGACATCAACGTTCCTGTTTTGGGTTTTTGTTTCTCTCATTTTTAAAAAAAAAAAAACATTTGGTATCTTTCTGCAGACTTGGAAGATTCTCCTGACTTTGTTGAAACCTTTACCCTAGATCTGATTGGCTCTGTTGGGTGGGTCTGTGGATGTTTGTGTGTGTAAGGCACCAATAGGTATTAGATATATAGATTAATTTATTTTGAGCTTTTTAATCCCTCTTTCCACTATATTTATAGCACATAAAGTGATTAATGAACTCTAAAATGTATAAAACCACAACATAAACCAATATCCTCCCCCCTTGCTTGGGAAATATGTCAAAACCTCCCCCCCTAGAAAATTCCAATAAGAACTTACAACACAAAATTCTGCAAAGAATGTATCTGGTTAACTGTTGGTAAAAGCTTGATTCCAGTGTTTGATATCACCCTAGAAGGATAAGAAGTAATGGATGTAATTAGCTACGGCTCAGAGGAAAATAGAACATAATAGATGGGATGTTGTCTGAATTTCAACAGCTAAAATGATTTCCGGGAGAAAAATCCTCAAGTTAATTTTCCCTGATTCATCGTTCCCTATTACAGACACAGATGTCAACTACGGGGGGGCTCAGGGGCTGTGGCCACCCCTGAAATTTCTGGGGGGGGGACTGAGCCCCCCCTGGCGAAACGGGGCATTGCCCGCTGCGCCTCCCCAGCCACCGCTGAGAGCCTCCCCCCCCCCGCCCATCTCCCCTGCACTTTCTCCCTCCCAAGGGCCATCAGGGCAATGTGCCCAGCATAATGGCGTCACCCAGAAGTGTCGTCATCATGCTGGGCACGTTGATGGGTCAATGCTCTAGCAATTGCCTCGAAATTCTATGGCACCATAGAGTTTCAGAGCGATTGCCAGAGCGTCACCCTGGCAACGTGCCTGGCATGGTGACGTCACTTCTGGGTGATGCCATCACGCTGGGCACGTTGCCCCGATGGCCCCGGGAGGGAGTGCAGGGGAGCCGGGGGGGGGGGGAGAGGTTCACGGCGGCAGCGGCAACGGTGGGGGGACATCCTCCCGGCATGCAAGAGCCCCCACCCCCCCGGAAAAATAAGAACTAGATGCCCCTGATTACAGATATTGCTTGATGTACACTATGGTCCTTTAGGACATAGTGGTCTTGCATTGAGTGTTTAGGCAGCTGGACCCAATTGCCTTATTTGCTTTGCCACTGTGCAGCTTGTTAGAAGAGAGGAGCATTGGCCAGCATTGCCAACAAAGCTGGCTGAAAGAAGATATAGTAGTTTGCTGACTCAGTAGTTGTTAGGTGACACAAGAGGTCAGAAAGGCCTAACCAGGCTCTATAAAGCCTCCAACTCTAGCCTGGCTTCACAGTCTGTGCCAGCGGTCTTTAAGAAGAATACCAAACTGATGTCAGATTACATGTACCCTCCTTACCTGCTGCCTGCCCAGAGCTTAACTACATAGTAGTGACTGGCCCACCTGCCTTGACAGTACCTTGAGACAGCCATGTTTCTGATAGTCTTTGACTTCTGCACTTCAAAACTGGGAATATTTCAGCATTCCCCTCCAGGGATGCCCTGGATGCAGGTGCAACTTATAAAACTATAATTCCCACAGCTCCCTAGGAAGATTTAGTAAAGAGTATGTGGTACGGATATGGCCTGGGAAGGATGGTTGTTCACACTGCCCTTTCTAAACCAGGGGTGTCAAACACAAGGCCCATGGGCCGAAACTGGACCTTGCAGGGCTCCAATCTGGCCCATGAGCAACTGGCTCTCATCAGCTTCCTGCATCACAGCTCCCTTTTGCCCAGCTCTCTCCTCTCCTGCTTCCTGCTTCGCAGAGGAGAGGAGAGGGAGAAAACCAAGCCTACCTTCCCTTGATTGTCTGAGTGCTCCTCCACTCCCTCCTCCTCCTTTGGGGAGGAAAGGAGGGGGAGGGAAAGAGCCAAAGAGAGAGAGAGGAGAGAGAGAGAAAGAGAGAGAGAAAGTCTCGTGGCATCTTTAAGTCCAGCAAAGTTTTATTCCAGGTATAAGCTTTCACGTGCAAGCACACCTCTTGGGGGGGGAGTGGGGGAGTGAAAGAGCCAGAAAGAGAGAGAGAGAGAGAGAGAGAGAGAGAGAGAGAGATATCCCCCTTTCCAGTTCTGACAGAAGGGGGGGAACCTAACAGCACAGCTTTCAATTTTTATTAGTGGAAGGTTGCTGGTAACTTGTGACATTTGTGAATTTTTTGATGGTCTACCCTTGCGTTTTTCCTCTCTGCACATTATATACACTTGGGGTCTCTATTGTTTGGCTTAACATGACAATAGCAGGCACTGGTAATGAGAGAAGAAACCTAAGTCTCAGTTCAGTCCAGGAGGATACATTGTCTTGACCTTTATTATCAGTTGCAATTCAGCAATCTGTCTTTCACACAAACAATTTCTTTAATGGCATTTCACAGAACTAAAGACATAATATCTGAGGCATAAGATTCAGTTTCTGCATAAAATACAGTTCCATTACAAAATACCCTGCATTAAACATTTACAAAATTTTACTGCATATAGAGTCAGCAGCCAGTAAAAACTTTGCCACAGGTTCAGTTATGTTTTCCTCAGTGCTATATAACATAAATAATAGTTTGTTCAGCCTGGGAAAACCTAAAACACTACCCAAAATTGGTGATAAAATATGTTGCTTTATACCAGAATAACAACAACATTTGAACAGCACATGGTACAGTGTTTTAATAGTTTCACCTGTACAAGGGCAAAATCTTTTGGCAAAGGGGATACCCTGGAATCTTCTGAATAAAATTGCTGATGGTAAAACATTAAGTCTGGCCAGTGAAAAAATTCAGCACAATTTTGGAGATTGCAGTTGGAGAAATTAACTGGGCAGGCGCCCAATAATGGGAAATATCCCATGGTTCAGAGGAGAGCAAGTCTTATTGGCTGCATTATATAAATTCCACAACTCTATCTCCAGTAATCTGCTCCTTATTTTGTGAAACACTCCTTCCTTCCTTCCTTCCTTCCTTCCTTCCTTCCTTCCTTCCTTCCTTCCTTCCTTCCTTCCTTCCTTCCGTCCAGGAAGGTTAAAATGTTCCCCCACTGTTTTTTGGATGTTGTGATTTCTAATAGCAGTAGAAAGAGTAAGAGTCCAGTAGCACCTTAAAGATTAACAAAATCTGTGGTAGGGTATGAGCTTTTGTGAGTTGCTGCTCACTTCTTTAGACTTATTTCCATTTATTTTTTGCATCTTCCAGGACCAAACTGAGACCTAGGTTTCCTATCTCATTACCAATGCTGATATCTCCACACCCACTACCCCTCTGCATATCATGCCTAATTCAATCAAGCCTGCTATAGCCATTCAGCATCTGTAACTATTTTTCTAAAGTTTGCATCTCTGGTACCTTGTGTTACATTTTATGGCACATATAGCTGGGCCCAACAAAGGAACATTTGTGTTAGATCCAGCCCTCACAACAAATTAGTTTGACCCCTCTGGCCTTTGTCTCAATCTTGACCTGATAAAAAGCCCTGTAGGATGCCAGATTGGCAGAAGGAACATTAACAATCTGAGATATGCAGATGATACCATATTATTTGCTGGAAAAAGTGAGGATTTGAAACATCTACTGATGAAAGTTAAAGCAGAAAGTGCCTAAGCAGAATTACAGCTGACGCTCAAGAAGACAAAGATAATGACCACTGAGGAATTACTTCAAAATTGACTATGAGGAAACCAAAATTGTTAAAAAGATTTTCTATTCCTTGGCTACATCATCAACCGAAAGGAAGACTGTAACCAAGAAATCAGATGAAGACTGAAACTGGAGAGGGCAGCCATGAAAGAGCTAGAAAAGATCCTTAAGAGTATGGATATGTTGCTGGTGATCAAGATCAAGATAATTCATACAATAATATTCCCCTTTACTATGTATTGTGAAAGTTGGACAATGAAGAAAGCTGACAGGGAGAAAGTTGATACATTTGAAATGTGGTGCTGGAGGAGAGTTTTATGGATACCATGGACTGCCAAGATTGTATCAAGCCCAAACACTCCCTAGAAGTTAAAATGACCAAACTGTGGCTATCATACTTTGGTCACATTATGAAAAGACAAGAGTCACTGGAAAAAGCAATAATGCTAGGAAAAGTTGAAGGCAGCAAAAAAAGAGAAAGAACATAAGAGAAGCCATGTTGGATCAGGCCAGTGGTCCATCTAGTCAAGCACTGTGTCACACAGTGGGCAAAAACCCAGGTGCCCTCAGTAAGTCCACCAGTGGGGCCAGAACTCCAGAAGCCCTCCCACTGTTGCCCACCAAGCACCTTTCAGGAAGACTGAACATGAGATGGACCGGCTCCATTAAAGCCCTCAGTCTGCAAGACCTGAGCAAGGCTGTTAATGATAGGGTGTTTTGGTGGTCATTAATTCATAGGGTTACCATAATTCAGAAGCCACTTGAAAGCACTTACTACACACACAGGATGCCAAGTATTATACACTCAAAGGATCCCAACCCTAAGTACTTTCTTCTCTAAAAAAAGCTTGAGAGAGCACTGCCAAATAAGCAGAGCTGGATTTATGCACAAGCTAAATAGGCTACAGTTTAGGGCCTCAGGGTCTTTTAAAAACAAAAAAAGTTAATAAACAGTACTAAATAACCATTTTCAGTAATCATTTAGGGCCTCAGCATGCCTTAATCCGTGCCTACATATAGAGGAAGAGGAACAACACAGGAAGGGAAAAGTTACACCCTTTCAGCAGTACTATGGATAAGACTCTGACAGCACAAGGAAGAATAATCAGGCATTCATGTACAAATGTGAGCATCAAGGCAGTGCATAAACTATTCATATGGGCATTCTAACTGACATCAGGATGAATGGAAGAACCATTTCCATTCCAAAGTGAGCTCTCAAATACAGCATCCAAATACAAGCATCAAAAATGTTCTGCACAGTTTCAGTTTGGCCATTCACATTCCAATGAGGGTTCATTATCCATCTCATTTTATATCCCCCAAGCATTTGCTTTATAGCAAACAGCATGAGAAAGAGCGCTTTAAATTGCCATGGCTGCAAGTATATGAAAGCTTATGAATTTTTGCAATTGTTATGTCTTGGAAGGAAAGATTGCAAGCCCCACTTCTCAGCTGGTACAGCGGGATGTGACTTGTGTTGTTGACAGTATTGCACGGAAACAGCGGTCTGATGACCCCATCTAAAGCCCTGGTTGTGGTCCAGCACTCTTTCATTCAGCCCCCTTTGGAAGGTTTCAGAGACCATGATGAGCTGCTCCCAGTGCTCTAAGCAAAACTCCAAGGGGACCTATTCAGCACGGCTTCAAAGAGCAACAACCAGCCATGTCAGCCCATAACTAACAGCCATTAAACAATGAGAGTAAAATCACCACCACAGGGAACAATTAAATGGCACTGCATTTTTTTCTACAATATCCAAGAACTGGCCAGGGAAAGAGGCCTCTTGGAAAATATCAGAGACAACAGCAGAATGACTAATGGCCCGGTGGTGTGTTTGTGTGTAAAATGCTGTCAAATTGCAGCTGACGTATGGTGACCCCATAGGGCTTTCAAGGCAAGAGACTAACAGAGGTGGTTTGCCATTGCCTTCTTCTGCATATCCACCCTGGAATTCCTTGTTGCTCTCCCTGCTTAGCTTCCAAGATCTGACGAGATCAGGGTGATGCGCAAATGTCCCAGAAGCAGGAAGTAATTTCCAGTCCACCAAGATCAAGGGGATTCCAGGAGGGAAAGAGATGAGACCATAGGCGTCAACCACGGGGGGGCTCGAGCCTCCCCCAAAATTTCCGGGGGGGGGGCTCAGCCACCCCCGGCAAAATGGAGCGCCCACCGGTGGCCAGTCAGCCGGCCAGCTGGCTGCCGTCGCCGCCTCTCCTTCCCTTCCACCCCCGACCTGCCTTCCTGCCTCCCTGGGGCGGGGGGGGGGAGAGAGGCGGCGGGGACATGGTCCCGCGCGCACGCACGAAAGAGCCCCCCCAGGGATTTACAAAGTCTACGCCCCTGGATGAGACCATTGGCTCCAGGACCGGATATTCTCAAGGTTTCCAGTTCAGAATGCTCCTCAGTTTTGCTGTTATGAACTCTGGAGGGATAAAAATGACAGACACCTAATTTGCTCCTCTTTCCCCTCTTCTAACAACAGTGCAGGGGGAAAGGGGCTGGTTATTGCTAGTGAAACCACACAGTGTAGAAAGACATAAGCTTTCTCCAAGGAACTCAGGGTGGCATACATGGTTCTTCCCTCTGTTAGTAATCCTTGGCACAACCATGTGAGGTAGGTTAGGATATGGGAGAATGATGGCCCTCAGATAATCTACTGCATTTAATGGCAACTGGGGTCTGAGTATGCATCTAATCCCACTCCTAGTCTGACACTACACCATACTAGCTTCCTTCTAATGCCTTATCTGACTTGGGTCCTCAGGATGAACGATACATCACACTACATTTTACTGTATTTATTTATGTAGATCATTTCTGTGCTTCCTCTCCAGAGAACCTGCTGGAGGCATGATAGAAAAGTCAAAAATTAAACACATTGCTGCTTCAGAAAGTGGCACCCCATGTCAAGTTCTCCTGCTTCATAACAGAAACAAAATGCAGTATGTTTTGACATCATCACATTCATTGGCTGCCACTGATGGGGGTGGGATATAGACAGTGTGATGTCATTAGACACTGATAAATTTAAAGATCCAGATCGGGAGAGGGAGTACTCAGCCCATAGCCACCATTTTAGTTGCCCCACATTTATGAAATTATTTATTTACTTCATTTATAGACCACCTTTCTTGCTGAGTCTAAAGGCAGACTACAAAATATGAATAAAGAAAATTCAGACAGCCAGCATAAGGCTGCAATCATATGTGCCAGAAGATCCGACACAGGCATGAATGCCCGATGGATCAAAAGGGCACGATCAGACAGCAACATCTGGGAAGTGCCCCGCAGCCATCAGCAACCTGCACCGTTCTGCTGCAGAAGCGGAGTTAAAAGACACCAGAGAATATCTGGTAGTAAATGAGTTGTGACAGGCCATGGACAGACTTTCCCCGTCTGATTGCACAAGCACGCTTCCAAACTGTTGGGATGGTCTGATCAAGCCATCCCGGCTCAGTGCCCTTTTCCTTCCTGTCTTTGCGGTATGAGAATAATCGCATACCCATAGGGGGCCCTTGGTGCAGAGGTGTGATTCCTCATTTATGTGAATAGAAAACAAATGGCAAAAAAACCTGGCTTACCCGCAGTTGCGTCTGATCACACAGTGACAGGCTGGGCCCACAGCAACAAAGGGCTGTGTGATCTCGCAACCGTGGGTCTAATTCCTCTGGAGGGAATAGCTTCACTTCCCCTCCACTTCAACTGGTGCATGTGACCGCCACCTGCATGGGGACATTCAATAATCCAATAGGACTAGAATTACAATAGGGTTGCAATAGAATGAGGATTTACCATACTTCTGCTCTTATTTACAAGCAAATTTTTAAAATTGGGGTCTCTCTCTCTCTCTCTTGTCTCAGTCTGTGACTGAAAGCAACAGCGGATTGTTTATCACTAGTTACTACAAACTGTAGTATTAAAGTGTTAAAGATCAAAGTGTTTTGTTGCATATGTTAAATGCAACCACCCCATGCACTTAAGAATTTGCCTTCATTTTGGCCCATCAGGTCTGAAATGTTCAAAAATAGTCCAGCAAGTCAATATTATTGAACATAAAATCTTAAGAAGAGCCCTTTTGGATCAGAACACAAATACAGACAAAGGGCTCAATGCTCCTCAGTATTATCTAAGAGGATCGTACAGTTGGAAACAGCTCCACACACTGAGATTTGCCCTAAGCCATCAGGCCCCATGGACAAAGTAATATCCTCCTTACTATGTAAGGTCATGGCAAAATTGTCTCTGCTCTCCCCCAACCTACGCACATGTCTCTGGTTTGTAAGATAACATTTTATCATTATTATGTATGACAAGGAAGAAAAAATAATGTGCAAAATGTGATAAGATGAGCTCTGCTGGATCAGACCAAAGTACCATCTAGCTCAGTGTTGACTGCAGAGACTGGGAATCTCTCAAACAACATTAAATTAACAGCTAGCCTTGTTGCTTGTCCCCAGCACCTGGCATGAAGAAGTATATTGTCTCTGAACATGGAAGATCCACTGTACGGCTAACAGCCATTGATAAAACAGCTGCTAAATGCAGGTGTTTTTTTATTAATGAAAAAAAGGATAATTGGCTATGGAAAGCTGTATGTATGGTTTCTCCAAAAAACTTCTAAGATAAAACCACCAGACTCTGTGACATGGGATTCAGGGTGTACAGCATTCCTTGACAGAAGCTGAGAACTAGACTCTGAACAAGACCTGCTCTCTCCTGCATGCTTTTCCTATTCTGTGCTTCTGTGTCCTCCAGTTCTTTGGACCAGAGTCGGTAAGTCATCAAGTATGAGACTATGGATGCTCTGTGTGCATCATGTGCTAGCATGGCAGAGGAATTCGACCTGTCACATGTGCCAAAAAGGCAGGAAACTACTGCATACTGCTGGCTCCAACCATTCCTATTTACCAAGGAAAGAGACTTTTTACTGGTACTTTTTCCAGCTAAATCACTTTCACTGCAAGAATTTGGATTTTTTTTAAAAAAATGCTACTTTGTGTCAGCTTTTCTTCCCTGTAATTACCTATCCGTGGAATGGCAGCTAGATGTACAACCAATTGCACTGCATGATTAAACTTTTTTTTTAATTGGTCAAGTGGGTTATTGGTCAAATGGGTAGCCATGTTGGTCTGAAGCAGCAGAACAAAGTCTGAATCCAGTGACACCTTTAAGACCAACAAAGTTTTATTCAAGGTATAAGCTTTCGTGTGCACGCACACTTCAGATACAATGAAATGGAAATTGCCAGTCCATACATATAGGTGGAAGGTGAGCAGTAAACTAGCATACAGCATAATGAAGATGTTTGACAGATTCAAGGACCAAACAGGAATAACATGCTTAGTTTATGTGGCTGTCATTTGTTTGGGTTTAATTCTGGGGGAAAACATAGTGAAGGGAATAAATATGTCAAAATTAGAGATTGAGGGGCAGATGTATCCTTAATTGTGGAATGTTGAGATCACTTGGATCACTGAAGTCTCCCAGAGCTTTTATAGATTAGGAAAGCTGGGTATAATAACTGATATTTGCTGAATGAAGAAATCTAAAAGCTGGGGGAGGAAATAAAAACCAGAACATTACAGCTGGCAGGGGGCTGGGACTGCTACCAAGGATTGAAAAGAACTGCTGAGATTGAACTGTGGTTCATAGATAAATGGAAAAGGGCAAAAATCCACCTGACTCACAATTACATCAACTGGGTACAAAGAGCAAGAACCTATTGTGTGAGTCATATTGAAAGATTTAGAAGATTATCTTTTTTTCCACCTGTACCACCAGTTTGAGAGTTCAAAGGTTAGGGAAAAGTAAATGATAGACTATATGATGGCTGACAAACCCCCCCTCCCCCCACACACACACTGAAAAATGTAACCAGCAGATTCACACTTGTTTCTGCAGCTTAAGTGTCTTGTCTTAATTCAGGAATTTTAAAAAGCCACTCAAGGTTTCTCAGTGAAGTGTGCAGCTCTATAATGAAATGCATGTAGGCTTCTCCATCCTTCTTCAATTCCACCCCATCAGTAGATCAGCATGAAACAAAACCAGGGGCGGAGTGAGCTGGTACCATGTTAGTAAATACAATATCATTCAGGAATGTGGGGGGGGGGGGGGGGGAGGACAAAAACCACATCAGCCTGGCACCAGGTGTAGATGGTGAATTTAAGTGACAAATGGCTGCCTGGCTTTCATACAGTTCTCAGCTCCTACAGACCAAATTAAATCTTAAGGCCACTCTTGTTCCAGAGGTTGAACAATCAATCAGAAGAGGAGAAGGGAAGCTCTTATGCCACTGAAGGCTGCAGAGACCTTGGCCCAGTCACACACACTCAGCCTAACCTAACTCACAAGGTTGTTGTTGGGATAAAATGGAGGATAGGGAAACAATACAAGCTGCTTTGGGTCCTCAGTGGGAGAAAGAGGGGCTATGAAAAAAGTGGATAATAAAGTAAATAATATTCTCAAATGCCTCTCTCCAGTCATGAAGCGTGGAGGAGGCCATGGCTGAGTTTTAGAGCATTAGAAGTTGCAGAACAGTAGAAGTTCTCCAGTCCAATCCTTGGCTTCTCTGGCTAAAAGAATCGGCTAGTAGGTGAGATGAAAAGCCTCTCTCTGCCTGAGATCCCAGAGTGCAGCTACAGTACTAGAAAGGTCTGACCTTGATGTTAGGACTTTTGTCCAATAATCAGAAAAATCAGAGTAATGAATCTTGCTTTTCTGGAAAGAAGAGATTGCTTCTTTTAGTTTAAAAGAAGTTTATTACTAAAGGGAAAAGGTAAACGGGATTAGCTACAAATAAACAAAACATGCTTTCTAAGGAGCTGCATTGTGCTCCGTCTTCACACTAAGACATACTGATAGAGAGTGAGAGAGTGTAATGGAGGATCTCTCCTTCTTCTTGACCCCTGAAAGGAAACACCTGATATCACTGACCAATTAGCAAGACAGTACACCTTCAGTTTTCCCGGGCTCACAGATAATTGGCCAGCTGCCAGGTATCACTTCCAGGCTAACATAGGTAAACAAACAAGTTGCATAGTTAACCCTATAATGACTGAATTTCTCAGGCCTTGCATTACATGCTCATTTCTCCAACACTTGACAGGCCAATGGTCTGACTCAGCATAAGATGGCTACATGTGCAGCTTGTTTTTGTCTCTTTCAAATGAGAGTCAGGGCTGCCAGGTGTCTAATGAGAGGTAACTGGAAGGCTCAGTGGCAGAGCACCTGCTTTCTGTACAGAATACTATGTTTTGGTAATTTTACCTATTTATTTTTCTCCTTACCCTCTTTTTTATTCTGTATTCCCTCAAAAAGTTCAATATATATATATATTTTTAAAAGGAGTCCATTTTTTAAATTTCCAAATTTTGCACAGAGCATTCTGCGTGTTCTGTTTGTTTAATCCTTTACTTCATTCATATCTTTTCTTCCTCCTCTACATCACCACTGGCAAAACTCTACACAAAAGCAATCTCAATGCAGTTGTATAAAGACATGTTATTTCACCCATGGAACAGGAGCACAAGTTCACATCAGTAAAACACCATACAAAAGAACATTGATGTAATCAATCACATGAAGATTATTTTTGGAATGTTTTATCAGTTCACACATGCTCATCACACCACTGGTGCTGATTCAGAGCTAGTGATGCATTGCTGGTGATCCTACAAATGCCTTCAGCTAAGTTGGATCATAAGAACATAAGAGAAGCCAATGCTGGATCAGGCCAGTGGCCCATCCAGTCCAACACTCTGTCACAGACTGGCCAAAAACACCAGGTGCCCTCAGAAGGTCCAGCAGAGGGGCAGGAAGCCCTCCCACTGTTGCCCCCCCCAACACCAAGAATACAGAGCATCACTTGCCCCAGACTGAGAATTCCTATCTATACTTTGTGGCTGATAGCCACTGATGGACTTCTGCTCCATATGTTTATCTAATTCCCTCTTGAAGCCATCCATGCTATAGGTGTGGTCACACTGGCGGCTTGGTGCAATATGGTGCTGCCTCTAATTGTACCAGCTTAAGTGTTGTGGGACATATAATCTGGACAGCATGCCCTGCTGCCAGTTACCCATGCAGACATCCTGTGGTCAAGCATCCACATTACAGCAGTGCCCCAGCCATCATTTTAAAAAATGCAGGTGGGTGCCATGTGTGCTTATGCACATATAGGCAACAGCTTTAAAAATACCACCCTCGTGGTGGGAATGGATCTGCAGGTTCAGACCACCAATCCATTCTGCGCGTGCTCCCCTGTGTTCAGACATCCAGCCATGCACAATTAATGCACGAGCAACAGAAAACATGACTTGTTATGTGGTGCCTATTTAACCTGGCTCCAAGTCATCCTACGATGGGGTGAGTATGCCTGGGGAACACCTGACAGATATGGCTGTGTGATCTGGGGTGGCTATGTCAGGCCAAACTGCCTTTGTGATCACACCCTATGACTCTCTTTTCTGTTAAGTCTTTCTTCAAAGGGGAAAAAAACCAGTTCCTGCAGTGAAAAATGTGTGTGTAGGGGGGTGGGGTGGGGGTGGAATGCACATGAATTTGATGAACAGAAACCTGTGACAAACTGCACATGCTCCAGGTCCAGAATAAATTTTAGAAAGTCTCCTAATTGAACTGGAATTAAGGAGAAGAGAGGCACAACACAAAACAAATTTCAATATGGAATGGAATGGAATGGAGGAAATCCTCTCATTCAATTTGTTTTTTAGAAAGGTCCTAACCTTGTCTTTTCATTTTACCGGAGCCCACTGGATTTCATTAGGCTTCCTTTTGCTTTTAAGTCACAGCCAAAGAGATACTATCAGTTAAATTCAGGTCAGGTGCTAACAGCAGCTTGAGTATTTTTGGATAATACTTTATTCTAAGGGTGGGTTTAATTATCCATGAATTATGATGGAAAACCCATGGGAGCAGATGTGGCAAACATGTTGTGAGACCTGAATCCTTTGTGAAGAATGCTATTTAAATGAATGTGGAATTAAGCCTGACTATCAAATGAATTCTATTAAGAGGCAGCTCATCACCCAGCACTGCATATAAATGGAAACTACTGCTAATGGTTTTCTGTCTTTGGCAGAATGAAGAGTTTAAATGTTCACTGTGTAGGTGGAAGAAAGAGCGAGAGAGAGGAGGAAAGAGGGGGAAATTACTTTCTTGGAATATCTAGAGAATCTGTGAATGGGTGTCCTTTGCCTGATATTTGCCCAAGTCCTGACCCAAAGATAACAGTGCAATATCCAATTTAGAGATAACATGCCCTGATGCCACAAGCAAGATCCATGTAAGGACAAAAGGAGCTTTCCACCCTCATGGCCAACACTGATGTATCTTCATCCATGCCACAATACCCATCCAGGTTCCACAACTCGTTGGAAAGGGTGTTTTGATGCATATTATTGTTCAGAAGTACCTATAGTCATGGATTCAGAGGAGTTTCTTACTGGCTATTTTTGCTCTACTTTCTCATATTTTTGTTATAGGTAAAGGCTTCCCTTGCTCAAAATCCAATTGAATACGACTCTAAGGATGAGCTGTCCAAAGACATTTCTGTGGTCGTGTGGCGGGCATGACTAGATGCCAAAGTGCATGGAACGCTGTTACCTTCCCACCGAAGCGGTACCTATTTATCTACTTGCAATTTCTTGCTTTCGAACTGCTAGGTTGGCAGGAGCTGGGACCAAAGATGGGAGCTCACTCCGTCATGCAGCACTGGGGTCTCGAACTGCTGAACTACCGACCTTTCAGTCTGCAGTTCAGTATCTTAACCACTTGAACCACTGTTCAATATAGTACCCCCCAAAGTTATGTTTTATTTGCCATGCTATTTAACATCTACATGACACCTCTGTCTGAAATCAAAGGGGGGATTTAGGTGTCATTAGTACATGGTATCAAGCTCCGTTTCTCCTTTTCTTCATGTCAGATGATGCTCTGAACAGCTGTCTGGAGATGGCAATGAATACTTAATACAATGGAGCTCAATCCAGACTAACAAAACTACTGTTGGGTATAAGGAGTGAGCTACTGGCAAGGAAAATGACAAAGTCCACCTCTGCCAAATGTCCCCCCCCCCCCAAATCTGGGGATTCTATATTAGCAGAAATACATACTGGAATAAAACTCATAATATTAGAATCCAGGGTTATTTCAGAGTTATGATTTTGGAATGCATGCAAAAAAGAAATACAAATAAAAATATAATAAACCCATTAAAAACTACCTTGTGTACCAAAAATGTGAACAAACAAACTAAAGATTCTAGATCACAAGGCTTACAGTGCAATCCTAAGCAGAGATTCAACTTCTAAGGCCATTGAAATCAATGGGTTTAGAGAGTATAACTCTGTCTAGTATTGCACTGCCAGTTTTCTAAGGGGAGGGGGTGTCTGCTTATTATGTTGCAGAAGAACACAACTGAATTCTTATGTAACCCACAAACAAAATCATAAAAGTGTTTTTAAAATGTTTTTGGCTCCCAAAGGGCTAATTTTGAATGGGCTTCTACTATTCTTGTTATGTTTCTAACATAAAACCAAAGCAAAAAAAGAAGAAAATCCTTGAACACTAGTCCTTTTTATGTAAATTTTTCCCCAAATGCTTAGTTTTTTTTAGCACACACAGAGTTAGTTTTGAAGGGTTTCTTTTATACAGCACAGGAGAGTGGCTGTTCTTTGTGTTTTTGTGGAAAGGCAACACAAGTAAATAAAATATTTTTTTTCTTTCAAAGAAGCCATTGCTTTAATTTTTAAGGGTATTTCTAAATCTCAAAGCTATACACATTTTTTTCCTTTTGCACAAAATCAATTATCTACATTCTGTAGACTCCTTTGTTCCAGGAAGATAACTGGAGCCAAAAAGTAATAATGGAACAGAATTAAAAGAATCTGTACATCCCTAGTTATCAAGCTATGCCTGATGGGAAAGCACTCCCCCCAAAGAATCAGGTTGGCAGCTCTGCAGTGGTGTAGGTCTCACCTCATCTCTGGCTGTTCAAGTGGCATCTTTACCCTGAAGAGTTGTGCCCTTTCCTGGAATGGAATGACTTTGCAACAGTTAGTCAAGCTCTGGTCAGATCAAGCACAGCCCACTGTATGCAAAGCTGCCTTTGAAGACCACTCAGAGAATCCAACTGGTTCAAAATGCTGTAGCAACACTGCTAACTGGAATAAGCCACAGGACATATTATCATGTTTATTTTGCAAAATTTCCAGTGGCTCCTAGTCTATTTCCATATGCAATTCAAAGTGCTGCAGCATTTGATGCACAAAGCCCTAAATGGGCTTTGGCCTAAGGATTTGAAGAGCTGCCTTCTTCCTGATGAACCTGTCTCTCTTCCTTACAACAGAGGTCTTCTGTTGTAAGATGGGCAGTGATCTGAGACAGGGCCTATTTCTTTTCTAGCACCATATTTCTGGAAATGCCTCCCTTGAGTGATCCATCAGGTGCTGTTGCTGTTGGGGTTCTTGCAACGACCTTTTTATTCTCCCATCCCTTGGATTAACTCCTGATTTGGGTTTAGCTGCTTTGATCTAACCCACTTGTTATTCTGTTCCCAGTTTTCTTGTTTTAATTTTTTTAATGTTAAAAATCTTGCAAATGGATTTTATTGATTTTGTGAGCTATTTTGAGCATTTTCTTGGGAAAACGGGACATAAGTATTTTAATACATACATACATATTGTTGTTGGTCTCCTGTGGAAAACTAATGGAGTCACTGTGGTATAGAGGTGAGCAGGGGTCACTTCATAGAAAAAGAGGTGCAGGAGTTCATTAGCATAACTCATTAACATATTTACATATGCCACACACCCTGATGTCACCAGAAGTGTGTCAGAAGGCAAGAAAGAAAGAAGAGAGAGAGAGAGAGACAAAGAAAGAAAGAAAGAAAGAGAGAGAGAGAGAAAGGAAGGAAGCAAGCAAGCAAGTAAACAAGCAAGCAAGAGCTGGCAGAGAAGGGACAGTTACTAATCCAAGCCTCAGAAATACCACTATTCTGGGAGAAGAGCTTCAGTGGTGGCTGAAGCCTTCAGAAGGCTGGTTGGGGGAACAAGGACCTTTCCAGGGGATGGGGTCATTTTGCTGCAGCCATGACACAAGCAGGCATTCCCCTGCTTGGGGGGGGGGGGGGGAAGGGGGCTGGCGCCAACTCCCGGAGCTCCTGCTTGAAATGACTCCTGGAGGTGAGCATGTCAGATTAGGATTCCAGAGACCCTGGTTCAGATCCCCATTCAACCAGGACACTTCCTGGGCAACTCTGGGCTAATCACTCAGCCTAACCTATCTCACAGGGTTGTTGTGAGGATAAAATGGAGGAGGAAAGAACCATGTATGCCCCTACAAGCTCTTTGGGAATAGGGTGGGAAAAGTGCAATAGACAGATGTTAGAGAATGGCAGACCACCGGTTCATTGTAGCATAGGAGAAGACATGCACATAGCTCTCCAAGAACTAAACAGAAGATCTGATCCCATGATCCAAGGACAGTCCTTTTATACCCTGGGGAAAATTATTTGTGGGTTGTGGGATAGCCACTTCAGTCACAAGGCTGGAGTGGGGATTAGGAAGGGGGAGAAATTGCTTTCTTCTCTGTCTTCTGTCAGTGGAGGTGCACTAAAAGAAGAGGAAGAGGGGAATTTTGTCCCCATTCCTCACTGTAGCCTCATGACCTGTGTGGCTATTAGCATGGGACCTGAGAATCATAAAGAAACATTTTTGGTGTCAGAAAGTTCTGTTGAGGGTAGGGCAACATGGGAAATATCATCAACCATCAGCACCTTCCACTGGTGGATCATAGGATCCAACTCAGACTATTCTTTAAAAAGCAAAAAAAAGGTACTTAAAAAGTGGCTCATTCCTGACATAGGGGAGGGATTGCCTTATCACCACTGTTTAAAAACACTGCTACACTCATTTTTAGTGACAATTGGGTATTCTTTGTAATTCTTAGTTCTGCTCACAGAATCTGTTCAGACTTGTGCCAAGTACTGTTAATCTCAAAACATGATACATGCAGGGGTGGTAAAGGAGGACAACATGTGTTATACTTCTGAAGTGATGTCATGGTCAAAACCTAAGAGGATCCCATCAGATTCATACAACCACTGCTCAGTGCACTTCTAACCTCAATGGAAGTGCTAGTTGCTGGATTAAAAATTACATTTTCGCACCAACCAAATAGCACTGGAAAAAAGGGGCTACATTATCTACGTTGCAATGTTGAGGGACGACGACAACAACAGTAAATGTGCAACAAAAGAGCTGTGCAATTATTGTGTCCTCCATCAAGACTGAGTGAAAAGACCTGTTACAAGAAATAATGATACAACAGCAACAAAGTCTCAGATACTTACAAGTACTTGAGGCTGGGAAGATTCTGGAAGGCACCTTGCTCAATAATTTCAAGATTTATTGCCTTCTCAATTTTTCTGTAAAAAAATTTCAAAAACACCCATTGGAATTGGAAATGTAAGGACTAGATTTGTTGTTTTCAATTCTTTTATAGTAATGGCTAATGTGGAATTTAATTTTTTTTACTGTTGCTACATGCTGACTCAATGGTTACCTTCAGGTGTCCACCCTGATACCCAGATCTTTTTCTTGGTTAGTGGCCTAACATAGTACTGAATCAAACACAGGTGATAAGAACTGAGGCTGTAGCACAGCTAGGCAAATTTAAAACTAATAAGTCTCTGAGTCCAGATGGCATATTACTGAAGATTCTTAAGGAACTCAGATGTGAAGCTGCTGATCTTCTAACTAGTATATGTAACTAGTAATCAAAATCAGCCTCCGTACTGGAGGACTGGAAAGTAGCAAATGCTATGCTCATTATAAAAAAAGAGGTCCAAAGGAGATCCAGGAAGTTATCTGTTCTGGAAAAATTAGTAGAAACTGTAACTAAGACAGAATTATTAAGCGTGTATGAACAAAGCGTGCTGAGGGTAAGTCACTTTGGCTTCTGCAAAAGGAAGTCCTGCTTCAACAACCTTTTGGAATTCTTTGAGAAGGTTAAGTAAGTGGTCCAGTAGACATTGTATGTTTGGACTTGCAAAGATTTCTGACAAGATACCTCACCAAAGTTTTCTAGGTAAGCTTAGCTAGTATGGGACAGGACAGGCCTTTTTATGGATTAGAGATTTGTAAATGACAGGAATCTGTGAGTAGAAATAAATGGACAGTTTTCACAATGAAAGAAAATCAGCAGTGGGACCCCAGGACCAGTTCTGGGACCAGTGTTATTGTTCATCAGTGATTTGGAATTGAGGGTGAGTGGTGTAGTGGCCAAGTTTTATTCAGAATGGTGAAAACCAAGGTAGATTGTGGAGAGTTCCAGGAAGATTTCTCTAAACTGGGTGAGTGGGCAACAAGATTCATACAAGATTCATACATGGGCATCAGATTCATACAACCACTTCTCAGTGCATTCCCAACTTCATTAAATTCAATATAAGTAAGTGTATGGTGATACACACTGGAAAAAAAACCCTAATTTTAAATATATGCTGATGCGGTCTGAACTGGTAGAGATCAAAAAGGAAAGAAATGTTGGAGTTGTATTGGATACTTCAGTGGAAATGTCAGCTCAGTGTGTTGGTGATCATTAAGCAAGTGATTGAAAACAAGATGGCCAATACTGTAATGGCTTTGTATACATCTATGGTATAGCCTCATTTGAAAAACTGCTTATCTTTAAAAAGATTTTACAGATCTGAAAAAGTGGAGATGACAGCAACCAAAGTGATTAAAGGGTTGAAACATCTTTTGTGTGAAGAAAGGCTAAGAATGTGGATTAAGAGTTTTTCTCCCTTTCCCATATTGTTAGAATACAGGGCCACCAATGAAGTTGATAGACAATAGATTCAGAACAGATGAAGAGAAATACTTCTTTAATCAATGAGTAATTACAGTGGGGAATTCACTACTAAAAGACGAAGTCATACCCATGTGCACTGATGGCTTTAAAGGAGGTGACACAGATTAATGGAGGATATTTCTATCAATGGCTATTAACCCTAGTGATTAAAGGGAACCTCCACATTCAAAGGCAATAAATCTCTGAATGCTAATGCTAGAGGCAGAAGCAGGGAGGACCTTGGTCTGCATGCCCTGTTTGTTGGCCCACTAAGGCAACTGGTTGGCTGCTCTGTGGAACAAGATGCTGGACCAGATGGAACACTGATCTGATTTTGCAGGTCTCTTCTCATCCTCACTAATGGCTCAGATGCCAGCACTTTATATGTGAAGTAGAGAGGAGGTTGCCCAGTGTGCATCAGACTATAGTGATTTACATGGGATCTTGTTTGCCACTGTAATGGGAAAAATTCAGCACGAGGAAAGAGAAACCAGTGCTAAAAGACTTACAGTTGCTTTATGCACAAGTAAGAAATGAAATAAAAAAGGGGGATATTTAAATCCAACCAGACAGCTTGGGAAATATGGTCTCATCCTTACTTATAGAGTCTTTATCCTCTAGTCCTATTTATTTACTCACATTTCCAGGAGATTGGGAAGGTTGCAGAACACATTCGATTCTATCTTTTGCAAGACATCATTCTGAGAGATTTCTCTGTCAAGAAAATGGAAAGATAAGCCCAAATGACCTCTGCATTTGTCGAAAATGCCAATAGTACAAATACGTGTGAACTGCCAGCTTCAAAGAGTTCACTAAATCTGAGCTGACAACCATTAAAACACAACATCGGCTTAATTTTTTTTTTTTAAAAAGCATTTGTAAGAACCAGTAACAGAAATAAGGAGAGGAAAGTGTTACTGCACCTTAGGCCTCTAGTTTACACACACAATAGAATGAGAAGGTACTGAACGGACAGAAATCTGAGGTAACAGAATAGACTACAGAATTTCAGAGTGTAGGATAATGAAGAATAACATTTTGGAATGCATCCCCATGTTGGAAATAACTCTACAAATAGAAAACTACCCTAACAAACCAAAAAGATAAATTCTCCATACATTCTCTTTACAGGGAGTTTTTATGACAAGGAACATGCAAATCAATCACCTGTGGTACAAAGTAGCGAGAGTCAGTGCGGTGGTTAGAGTGCTGGACTAGGTGTTAGCCTGACTGCTTTATTCTGTTATCAAAATTGGGGGAATATTAGCTCTTAATAATCAGCAGTAGGCATTAATGGACCTAGCACCTTTGTATACAGAGGCTGGGCCTCTCTCAAACCTCCCAAAAAGAGATACAGAGACTCAAATGAAGTTAAAAAGAGTCTTTAGTTTACTTAATGATAATAAAAGTGATTCATTCAGATGTTGCAAAAATCATACATACCATCATACAAATCTAGGAAGTAAGATAGAATTAAAGAGATGGTTGCATTAGCAGGAAAGTGATGGTATCCTGTAGAGGGAAATATTTACCTTCCAGAAGCCTGGTTTCCATCCTGCTAGAAGAATAGAGGGTATTTGAAAAGGGGGAGGGGAAGGATCACATGCTCTGAACCAGCAGAAGCACATGGCAGGCCCTAGCGTGCACACAAGGGTCCAGGAGGGAGGTTGGGAAGGAGATAGCAAGAGAAGTGAGGTCTGACTATCTGGAGCTTGGGAGACTGCTCTTAAGGGAGGGCGTCGCTGGGGGCGGGCTTGCCAAGCGACCTCCTCTGTGCTGATCCGCCTCTAAAGTTCTAACCAATAGGGTATAGGATGGGAGTGGACAATGTTTAAGGATGACCTAATCACATCTAGAGACACCTGGTCTGGAGGAAAGATGACTCATAGGTGAGGCCATTGTTCTACCCCAAGAGGTATTAACCTCTTGGCCTGGCCAAGTCAATTGTCCATTAACTGCTTCCATAATCTGTGTGAAGTGAGCAATTAAGCCTTTATTTAGCTGAAACAATGTCTGTTGGGGCGGGGAAGGAGCATGATATGCGGAGACTTGGATTTGACAATGTTTGGACATCTCTTTGCACACAGGGATGAACCAGAGTCACAAACTGGCTTCTGTACTTCAGAGAGGCTTCTGGGAACTGGAAAAATGGTTTCTGCTGGACTGTCGTCTCCTGGCATAGGATGGTGTTTGTCTGCAGTTGGCATCTGTTGTTGTACACTCAGCAACACAAGTCCTCTCATACACTTATCATTATTGTCCATGATCTTACACTTATGAAATTATCATTCATAAAGTCCACACCCCCACTCTGGCATGGAAGCTTGCTGGGTGATGCTGGGCCAGTCACATACTCTCAGCCTAACTTACCTCACAGGGTTGTTGTGAAGATAAACTGAAGAGGAGAAACCATGCAAGCTGCTTTGGGTCCCCACTGGGGAGAAGGTGGGTTTAAATGAAGTAAATAAAAAAACAAGTAGGCTATTCTGCCACCTCATTCTTCTGCATATGTGAACCAGGCCTGATTTACATATTTAGAACAACAAGGAAGTCGAACAAACTGGATTTGCTTGTTCAACTGCAGTTGGAGGAATACTTTTTTTGAATGCTTTCCTATGTTTAAAAAAAATCCTGTAAACAGAAATCTACCACAATAAGAAAAAGTCTAGCCTATAACCCCTTTCTCCAAAATCCTAGTTTCTCTACGCAAGGAGCTCCTTACATTGATGAACATTCCAAAAAAGTACCTTATTAGTAGTCTGAAAAGGTCTACTATGTACATAAGTGCTGTCAAGTCACGAGTGACTTATGGAGACTCCAGCAAGGGTCTTTCAAATCAAATGAGAAGCAGGAGTGGTTTGCCATTGCCTTCTTCACAGTCTTTCTTGGTGGTCTCCCATCCAAGTACCAACCCTGCTTAGCAGCCAAGATCTGATGAGATCAGGCTGTACCATGCTGTCTTCCTTCTAGTACAGTTTACAAGGGACGGGCACAAACCGGTTCATGAAAAGTTCATCACAAATTTTGGCCGGTTTGTGGTTCGCAAAGCAATGTTCGTGGAAGGGTACCTGGCATGAACATTTCACAAACTTTGGTGCTGTTTGTGGTGGTTTGCGAATGATTACATTTCCAGACAATCTCCACTCAATTAAATTGTTTACAAAATTCCAAGGCAATGGAGGGGTGGAATTCTCCAGCCTTGGAAACACCAATAGGAGCCCTCCAAAGTTTAACAGGCACTGCAGGTTGCCAATAACAGAGTTCCCATTCTGCTCTATAGGATCAGAATGCTATATATATGCTCAGCTCAGCTCTGCAGCCTCGCTTCTACTGGATGCTTGCAGTTACACAGAGAGGCAGGGAACTTCTTAAAAACAGAGTAGCAGAACACATTCCCTCATGATTGGGAGGTCCACTCCCCTGGTAGTGTTTTGGTGCTGGGTGAACTCAGGGCTCTGAGCCACCTGTCTGTCTGCTCCCATTGAGCAGAAGGGCTTAGCTAGTGGGTTCCCCAGCCGAGGACCACATTTTGATTGAGAACTCTCCCCTGCTGGAGTTTGGGGGTGTTAGGTGGACACGCTGAGACACCCTGTCTCTGCTTAGCAGAGGGACTTAGTTATTGGGTTTGTTGGCTGAGGACCCACGTTTTATACCCTCCCACCTCTCCTGATTGTGAACCAACCACTCTGTGCTGTGAGGGTGAAAGTGGGTGCCAAGGGTGCTTGTCATGGGGGGAAGAACCCCCTGTGCCCCAAAGGCCCCAGGCACCAAACCCATCCTGCCAGCCCACGGAGTCTGCCCCTAGCGGGGCATCACCAGAGGTCTCAGAGCCTCCTTCCCCTGATCTATTCCTGGGACTCTCCACAGAGGACAAAGGGTTGTTAGCACGACCTAAAGGCCAGCAATTGCTAATACTCTTCAGAGAAGACTCTGAGAGCAGTGATTCCGGGGGGGGGGGGGGTTGCATCCTCCCCTCCCACACAACTCCCTGTTGTTGCTCCTGCCCCCAGTATATACCTACATGGCCCCTACCAGTCCAATACCAGAAAGCAGCTGTCTGTCTTTCCTCCCATCTTCTCCAGTCCTGGGTTATCATTTCCAGACCACCTTATGGAAACATTTCCACACACACCCCAGTGACCCCTATGTGGCAGATTGTGTGCCATGCCCATGTCTGGAGGGGCACAACACCAGCACTTCACTTCTCCCATCCTCCACAGGCACCTGAAAAGGGTGCACCCAATGATGTTCCCACCAAGGCAAGGCTGGTGGCCAATGGGAGGAAGCAGAGGGGGATCAGAAGGCCCCTCCAAGAAAGGCTCCCCACCCTCAGGGTGCTGTAGGTGGGACATCAAGGCAGGCCACTCTCCAAGAGGTCATTTCCACAGGGATGCCAACAGTGCCATCCAGAAGGGCTATGTGGAGGAGTGGTACCATTCAGTCCAAATTACAGCTTCCCTAATTCTGTACAGCACTTAAGCACCTAACTACATTGCTGGTATAAAGAGTAAACACTGGTAGTGATATTAATGGTAAGAGTGATAGCTGATCTGCATAATCCCCATACATAGATCTTGGCCTGCTGAGATGTCGGAGTGAGGTAAACTGATAACATTTTTTTCTGGCAAGGAAGAAACAGAAGAATCACTCTTTAACTAACCTTATAAAAACATAGAGGGTGAATGGAAAATGCAAAAAAAGTATATAAATTACCCACTCATACCAAGAAACACCATTAAGAGGAAGTTCTATTGCTAATTCCACTACATTACACATTATGATGAAGCTGGGAACAGCAGGTGTTTTACAGCAACACAATATATTTCAAGGATTTTTTTTAAAAAAAAACTAAAATGGTAAATTAAACAAAACTAAAAAACCCCCCAACAACTTCCAACTCATCTCCTATAAAAAAGGCCTTCAAGTTTATGAGCCATCTCCTGCAATTTACTCAAGCTGAACACGTGAATGATTCCTACCTCCTTGAATACAAACCCCTCTTAAAGTGATCGTTTTCATTCCAAAACCATGCTAGGTTTCAAGTAATTATTATCTTGGCCTTACAATGTAACAGGAAAAAGATAGTTGGTTACAACAGGTGGGGAGGGGAGGTAGCCACCATGGCAAGTGGGGGGGGGGATGATTATGTTTAGTGGGTCTTTAAAAAGTCTTCTGAACACTGGTTTGAATATCAGCTGATTTGTTTAGATCAAACATATCTTCAGATCAAACATTTTCCACACCTGACTCAAATTTAATGCCCAGAACTTCATCTTATTTCTTAAGTGTCCCCTGCATCCACTGTCCCTCATTCGCTCAAGTTTTCTGACTCAGCCTTCATTTTTCATTCCCTTTCCTCTCCCTCCACTGGTACTGTGATGCTACCACATTAGAGCAGTTTACCCAATGAAAGTGGAGGTGCTAAGACCCTTCTGCTGTTCAGCTTTTCCATAACATCAGAGCAGTTTAGCCAATCATTATCAAAGGCATCACTACCTCTACCACCACCCCACACCACAATACAGTGTAAGATGGCAATTACCTGAGTAGATGGTAACCGGTCTAGTACATGCCATGGTTAGATGGTGACGTTGGTGATTCAACTAGTTAAGGTCATGACTCAATCAATTTTCCAAAGGCTTTCCAGGAAGGGGCAAAAATTGATTTTGACATTTGTTAAAGCATATACACCAGACCATTCCCTCCCCCCCCAAGTTTATGATGACAGCACTATGTGACCACAACATGAAAGACAGTGAAACAGTTTACCTGGCAATCATTTTCCTGGCATCAAGCAGACCAAAGTACCACTAAACTTTTTAATAAGTACACATTTTACATATGAAATATATCACATCTGAGTTCATTTAAGAACTGTTGAATGAATATTGTGTCTCTTTCCACACTCTCCTTTTAATCCATGTTCACCACAGTGTTCTTCAAGTAATTCTGCACTAAAATCAAATTCAACCTTCTTTTTATTCTGTCCCCCCCCCATTCTGCACTAAAATTGAATTCAACCTTTCTTTTATTCCATCCCCCCCATTCTCCATTGTGTTACATCCCTTCAGGGGTCAACCCAGTTTCAGCCTGCTGTTGCCCTGGTTTTTTTGGGTGTTGTTTTGTCGTAGACTTAAATGGCCTCTACTCGAACAATGAGACAATGAGTGGCAGGCAAATGCGTAAAGGACCATGTGAGCTTTAGGAAAATCAGCTCATGAACTGATTCCACAAGAATAAGTATGTCAGAGATTGGTTCTTTTAAGCCACATTTTTTGGGGGAGGAGCTCTACTTGCTAAATGAACTTACACAACTGAACAAGAGAAGGTGAGCTGTTGTGTCACCAAAACATTAGCAGAAGTTATTAATCAACTGCAGTAGGAAACAGGTCTTCATTGAAATACTTCCTGTTGCAGTCCCTCTTCAAACCACCACTGCTGCTGGTTCCAGTCATGGTGTGGAAGGGTTCCTACTTTTTCGCTGTAGTCAGATCTTGCCTTCCACCCCATTCAGTATAAACCCACCATCTTCCCCTATTCCCTGTGGTGGTGCAAGGAGAAGCAAAGAAATCACAATTGTTTCTGTCTCATGGACCATTGATTTATAGCCCAACCATCCACACTGCTCCCAAGGGATTAGAATGTGTAGCTCATCAAGCCTTTGTCTATTAAGTGGAAATGTACAGCCACTCAGTCCCAACTGAAACTTTAGGGAGAAAAGAGGGAAAGTTTTACCCAAAAGTCTCTTGCGGCTAAATTATTTTTTTAATGCATTCATCCTAAAGTTGCATGGAATTTTGAAAGTTGAAATATGAAAGCAACAAAACAGGGGGAGCAGCAAGGGGGGGGGGAACTTCCTCTGTTACACATCATATTCCTGGTACAAATTCAGAATTAATTTGAATGAATTATTTCTTAATTTCTAAAGCTTCCATATATTTCTAGCCAACTTCCATAAGTAGTTTTAAAAATACCCTCATTGTTTCTTTGGTACATGACCCAGGAATTACCATAGCAACTTGTCTCCTAATTAGCCTTCAGCTGCTCACAATCAATGTGATTAGACAAGGTCATCTTCAGAACAAATGCTATGGATTTTGTTAAAAGGCAACAGCGCATCAGAGAAAAAGAGTGGACAATTGAATAATTTTCCTCTCAGGGACAAAAGACTTAAAAAAAAAAAATTGCACAAAAATGGTGTGTGTGTGTGTGTTAACTGTGCAACATAACAAATATCCAAATAATAGCAACATGCTGATGTACATGACAGGAGAAAGGTGTATGTGTAAAGTGCCATCAAGTCACAAATGACTTATGGTGACCTCATGGGGTTTTCAAGGCAAGGGATTAAGTAGAGTTGGCTTGCTATTGCCTTTCCCTGCAGGGTCTTGCTTGGTGGTCTCCGATACAAGTACTGACATAAGAACATAAGAGAAGCCAATGGTGGATCGGGCCAGTGGCCCATCCAGTCCGACACTCTGTCACACAGTGGCTAAAAATATCAGGTGCTATCAGGTGGTCTAGCAGTGGGGCCAGGACACTAGAAGCCCTCCCACTGTTGCTCCCCCAGCACCAAGAATACAGTGCATCACTCACCCCAGACTGAGAGTTCCTATCTATACCTTGTGGCTAAGAGCCCCTGATGGACCTCTGCTGCATATATTTATCCAATTCCCTCTTAAAGCTGTCCATGCTTGTAGTCGCCACCACCTCATGTGGAAGTGAATTCCACATGTTAATCTCTCTTTGGGTGAAGAAGTACTTCCTTTTATCTGTACTAACCTGACTGCTCAGCAATTTCATGGAGTGCCCACAAGTTCTTGTATTGTGAGAAAGGGAGAAAAGTAGTTCTTTCTCTACCTGCTGTATCCCATGCATAATCTTATAAACCCTGGTTTGAGATCTGGCAAGGCAGGGCTATACATGTTGCTTTCTCTCCCAGAGAAACATATACAAGGCTTTAAAGAGAAGAATGTTGTTTTGATTCTTTACATTTGGGCATAGATTAGGAGTGCTGAAATTGAAACTAACCCAGGGCAAGGTTATGCAGACAGCGGCGAGTTCAGTTTACAGGGACACAGTTCTTTGGAAGAAGTTAATGGGCTGTGGTTCAGGACATAATAGAGAAGGGACCAAACTTTTGTGTCATACACTGTGGTCACAACAAAGTAAGAGATGGCAAAATCCAGGAAATTTTGAGGGCAGTGCTTGGAAAGGGTGCCATTTGGGAAGGATGCAATGTCACTTCTAGGTGATTCTATAAGAATTTTCCCTAATCTCTGTGGTAAAAACCATAGAGACTAGGGGAAGTTCCTAGATCATCACTATGGAGGACATTTTCCTCTCTTGCAGTTTCTTGAGGGTGGGAGATTGGGTTTGGAGGTGAGGAATTCACTGCCACACACAGACAATTGGGAAACCTTTGCAATGGTGTTACAAGATCAAAAAAACCTTGCTGGATCAGACCAATGGTCCATCTAACACTGCATTCTGTTTCTCACAGTGGCAAATCAGATGCTCTGAAAGACCCATCGAATGGGCACAGAGGTCAAAGTCTCCTGCTGCTGCTTCCATCAGCAACTAGTATCCAGAGGCACACTGCATTCAAACATGGAATTCCCATAAAGCCACAATCACCACTATCTACTGCTTGACCTTTTCTCCATGGATATGTCCAACCCAGATTCGAAGACATCTAAACTAATAGTCAACACTAAGTCCTGGGGAAACATGTGTCTCTGACTATAACCCTCTACTTTCACCCATATAAACAAATGATTCCAGTATGACTCTACTGGAAATGAAAGGATTTCTCCCACTTTGTTCCACTACTGTACTAGCATTTTGCTCTGTTCCACTCATCTTTAATTTTGGTACAGATAAGAGACTTTCTAAAATTATTTATTGAATTAGAATATATGCATTATATTCCACCCTCTAACACATCTCCAGTTTTCAACTTTTACCTGGATTCTTAACCTTAAACTTGCCATGCAGTAGTTCTAGCTGGGATAAGCCTTACTATCAGATAAGCACTTCTCTAGAGAAATGCTACCAATAGCCACAGCCTGGCTGTAACATGATGCCTTTCAGGGGCCATTGTTAAACTGCAGTTCAGCAAGTACTGCATTTGGACCAGAGACATTGAAGTTAAAATCCTTGCTAAGTGAACAATTACTGGGGGTCTCCCTAAATAATTTCTTAGACTAGCCCATATTTGAGAGTTGTTGTAAATGTAAATAAGGCTCTATAGAGTGGAGGGGGACCTCATGACCTTCTTTAGCAGATCGGGTTGGCAAATGAGTCAGTACAGCCACTTTGGTCATTTTAAAAAAATGCATATGTTATCATTTGCCATCAATTTGGGTTTGTCATTTTTGTTGCTCTCATCGATCATTGTATAAACAACCAAATTTACCTCAACTTCTCATCCCCTGCCCTATTCCTAATGCAACTTTGCGTTAGGAATAAAATCGACCTTTCTGTTTGAACTTTACTTTGTGTCAAGGGCCATTTCCAAAAGGAATTTATAAGAAGGCTTCTGCTGAATTACAAAAAATCTCTGGCCTGGGCAAAAAGCCAAATAACTTCTCTATCACAGGGTGGGACATGCAGAAAGTTATAATTCTATAATTCAAATATGCTACTAAGAGGCTGCTCAGTCAGATTGGGGAACAGTGTTTTGGTGGCAAAATCTGCCTCACAAAGAACTTTTATGTGATGTTAATACAAAAAAAAAGTTGAAAAATAAGTCAATTTAATAGGGAATTTTGGCATAGAAATTGGTTCTAGTTTTTTTTTAAAGCTTACTTGTCACAGGGAAGAAGTAAAATTGAAATGGGGATACTTGCCTTAAACCAGATAGCTTTAAAAATCCAGTTACATACATAGAAAAAAGTACTACTGATACACTATGAACATCCTGATGTTCATAGTGTATCAGTAGTGGATGTAGAAGCAGATTGGCCACTATGGAAACTGGGAAAAGTCCCAGTGGACCAGCTGCTGGTGGGGGAAAGCTTCTCTGCACTTTCATTAAGTGACTGGACTTTTCAAAGTGACTGGACTACTTAAAATTTGCCAGGTTAAAAAATGGCAACCATAGCAGTGTGAATTTGAGTCATATGAAAGTTTGGGAGGGGGCAGTTCTTGGGCTCAGAAATTAATAGGCTCCATTCATGAACAACATTTTTGCTCTGTTAATGTCAAAAGTTTTGAAACAAACAAGTCAGGAAAGCTCTGCTTCTTGGCAGCAGCTGTGAGTCATTGGCAGCAACAACAAAAGGATCAGCTCCATTTTGTTATTTCTGCAAGGCACTGTACTAGTAGCACAATGGTCAAGGTCTCTCCCCACTGATAGGCCTTAGTGAGAAGGAAACAGTCTACCAGGTGCTTGATTTGCTGATCAAAAGGGGGGTGGAAGGGGAAAAAACAGTTGAAAAACCCCACAGCCATGAATTACTTTTGCTTCAATAAGGCAGAATGTTACCATCAATACTCCCCTAGAAGTCAACAGTCACTTTTGCCCATGGTCAAGTTTAGGGGCAGAGTAATTCAATCCAGCAAGGGCCAACATTGTTGATACTTACCAGACAGAAGACTAGGCTCAGTCTTCTCAATGAGATGATGCTACGTCACAGATGTTTGCACCTATGTATTATTATTGTATCCTTTGTCCAAAGAGCTCCAGCCCAAGGTGGTTGACATGGTTTTCTCATTCCCATTATATCTTCATGCCCTAACCTGGATAGCCCAGGCAAGCCCGATCTCGTCAGATCTCGGAACCTAAGCAAGGCTGACCGTGGCAAGTAATCAGAAGGGAGACCTCCAAGGAATACCAGGGCCCAGGACACAGAGACAGGCAATCAAGCCACCTCTCTGAAATGTCCAAACCCCACTAGGGGGTGCCAGAAGTCACCATGACTTCCAGGCATGCAAGCATGCACTCACACACGTGTGCACACACACACATTATATCTTCTCAACAATTCTGCAAAGTAAGTTAAACTGAGTAGCAGCAGCAGGCCTAAGATCACTGTTTTTTTATTGCAGAGTGGGGATTTCAACCCAAGTTCCCTTGGTTCCAGTTCCAGAAATATTCTTAAAGTATGTGTCAGAACTGAACCCTAGACAAACTAAAGTTATTGTTGTCTACATGCAATGGGATAGTTTCCCAGCCTCCAGCCAATGAACCAACCAACCACTGATTGAGTGACTGAGAATCTGAATCAGCATTCTTCTTGAAAAAGTGTTATGGTCAGAAAGAAGAGGTGGGCTTGAATTCCTGGGTGATTCTGATCCAGCGGGCAATGACAGTGCAAACCTCTCAAGGTTTGCTAGCACTACTAGTAGACAGTTAAAATAGATATTGATCTGGCCTACCGGCTTCCAGTTGACCATTTAACTATGTTTAGTTGTTGTAGTTTAGCCCAGAGGAGTTCCCTGTCAATTGAATCGAACACCCCTTTAAGATCTATGAAGGCGACCTATAATTTTACATTGCTTCTTTTTACATACTTGTTAATCAGGTGGTCTAATACAATGCAATGGTCTAATGCAATTCCCTTTACAAAATCCCAGCTGTTCCGGGCCTAAGACTCTGTTCTGTCATCCAGGGCTATTTTTGGGCAGGAACGCACAGGAACGGAGTTCCGGCTGGCTTCTGAGTTGGCCACGCCTACAGCCTCCCCTCCTCTCAGGTTCCCCAGGTGCCTAGCAAGCTGCGGGGTGCCTGGGGAAGCCAATCCAGAAACTGCCTTCCTTCCCTTGGGTCCCTTGGAAGCTGGTCCTGGGAGGGAGTGGTGCTGTCAGGGGTGTGGCCTAATATGCTAATGAGTTCCTGTGGTTGGGTGTGGCCTATTATGCTAATGAGTTCCTGTTGGGCTTTTTCTGCAAAAAAAGCCCTGCTGTCATCCATACGGTAAGCTTAGATAGTAAATGCTTGGCATATAGTTTGTCCATTACAGAAAGCAGACTGATTGGTCTATAATTGGAAGGAACTGAGCAATCACTTTTTTTTTATAAATTGGGACCGCAATTGCATTTAACTATGCATCAGGAATAAGGCCAGATGTATCAATGAAAAAAGAGACGCAATAGGGGCAATCCATTAGTCAGGGTCCAGTTTTAAAATTTCAGGTAGAATTATATCAGGACCAGATGCTTTCCCTGGTTTTAATTGGCCAATCAGTTCTTTTATTTCATCAGGTGTTACAGGAGGCCAGTCAGGTAAGTCCTCAGACAAAAATGTTTTTGCTGCTGCAATGTGGAAAAATATTTTTTAATGAAAAAAAGCATAAAAGGCTGTTCTCGGTCACCTAAGAGAAAATGCATATTCAGAGTCATGAAAATTCAGCAGTATGCTTATTGGCCTCAAGACAGAGAGGGAGTTATGCATAATCTTGAGTAATGTAAATGAGGAGTGTAACACACAAATCGTTGCTCTTTGAAAGTACACCCTTGTGAATGTGAGACCACACTGTTGATATGGGCTTCACGGTGCATTTCAATATTTGGGTCAGAGGCATGGTACTCCCGAGAACGTTTATGAATGCACATTCTTTGCCCAGCTGAATAAAAGAGACAAGGTTCGACCACAATGGCTGCTTAAAACAGGATCAGAAAGAACAGTATAAAGTAGAGACTGCGGTTGGTTAAATTCTGTAACAGCCCTTAAGAACTTTAAGGTAAGTTTCCATTGAGTGACAATTATCACAGAAGAGGCATAGAATACATATCACTCTAGATGTTACAACAAAATTGTCAGTTCCTGAATTCTGGTACTTTCCCCTTGTAAATCACTCTTCTTATTTTGCCTTTGTGAATGCCATTTAAATTTGTTGTTAGTGTGCACTTGTGTACACAAGTGTTCCCATCCCTGAGGGTTCAGTACCCCTCCCCCAGTCTCTAGATGTTTGTTTGAATGAATCTCAGTATTATAATCTGAGCCAGTTTAATTGATTTTACTTTCTGAGGGAAGGTGGATCTTTGGGCTGTTCTAGGGTTGCTAATCTCCAGGTAGTGGCTGGAGATCTCTTGGGATTACAGTGTTTCCTCTAAACTGAGTTAGTGTGGGCTAGCTCACGGTTTTTTTAGCCTCTGGCTCACACATTTTTGTTTTCGCTCAGGAAAGATGGCTCCAGAGCAAACTAATTTATGCAGTAGCCAAATTGCTGGCTCACAACTTACTCACAAAGTAGCTCACAAAGTAGAATTTTTGCTCACAAGGCTCTACAGCTTAGAGGGAGCATTGATTACAATTGATTTCCAGGCAACAGAGATCAATTCACATAGAGAAAATGGCTGCTTTGGAAGCTGCACTCTATGGCAGTATAATCCAATGAAGTCCCTCTGCTCCCCAAACCCCGCCCTTCTCAGGCTCTGTCCCAAATCTCCAGGTATTTCCCATCTCAGAGCTGGCATTCTTAGGCTGTTCAGATGCTTCTGGTTCCCCTCAAGGTGAATAAGCCAGATGAAAACAAAAGTAAAATGGATTGTTAAATTTAAATTTAAACACTGTGACTCATTTTTAGAAGAAAAAAATAGATATTTTGGATTGACTGAGTAGCCCGTGAATCTTTTAGCAACTGAGCCACTCTTTGTGTGCAGAAACACATTTAGTCTTGTTCACTGTTTGTACATCACTTCCTTTACAATATATTTTCCAATACTGCTCAGATACAAAAACTAATTAAAATATCCCCATTACCATATCAAAGATCATTGGTTGAGCTGTCTTGCCCTACAGCTGAATGGCCTAAGAACATATGAAGGGTCCTACTAGGTCACAACAAGGGACCAGCAATCTATTTCCCACAGTGATTTCCCTGGTTTGGCTTAGTGTATAAACACTCATTCTTGGTGTGTATGCATATGTATGTATTTGTGACCATAGTGCTTAACACACTTAGTCTTGTTCACTGTTTGAACATCATCAGCTTTGGGATATTCATATGTATTATATATTGTACAATGAGGACTACTTAGTTCAGGGGCTTTCAATCTAGAGGCTAAATTCAAGGGCTAAAGTTTTAATTTTGTATTTTAAGTGCACCATATAATACATTGATTTATTTTGTTTAATTTATTTTTATATTGTTTCTGCTCAACCTTCGAGGTACCTAATTCATTTCTGGGGTTGGGTTCCCCCCTCCCTTTTTTATGGTATGTCCCTTGGGAAGTTCACAATAAAGCATGAAAGCAGCAGCTTTCCCTCATAATTACATCCTTGAAACTGGCATTGAAAAGTATACTGCTTCTGAGCCTGAGGGATTCATTCAGCCAACATGGATAATAGCCACTGATGCACCTCTCCACAGTTAATTTGCTCAATCCCCTTTAAAAGTCACCTAAGTCAGTGTCCACCCTGACCTGGACATTAGCCTGATCTCATCAGATCTTGGAAGCAGGGTCTGCCCTAAGATCTACGCAGGGTCCACCCTGGCTATTATTTGGATGGGAGACCTCCAAGGAATACTGGGGCCATGATACAGAGGCAGGCAATAGCAAACCAACTCTGAACGTCTCTTGTCTTGAAACTCCTATAGGGTTGCCATAAGTCAGCTGTGACTTGATGTCACTTTCCACCACCACCAAGATAGTGGCCAGGAGGGGAAGTGGCATGGTACAGCTTGATCTCATCAGATCTTGGAAGCTAAGCAAAGTCAATAGTTGGATGGGAGATCAACAAGGAAGGCTCTGCAGAGGAAGGCAATGGCAAACCACCTCTGCTTCTCACTGCCTTGAAGCCCCTTGCTAGGGTCTCCCTAAGCCAGCTGTGGCCAGATGGCACTTTACACACACAAACACAACTGAATGTCCATCATTACATCCTGTGGCAGTGAACCCCATATGCTAAATACACAATGCATAAAGAGATACTTTGTTTTGTCTCTGGGTATACTTTCCATCAATTTTATTAGTAGACACTGACCGTGCGGCCACACAGACCTTAAATGCGGGAGGAAGGGCTATTTCCTCCTGCATTTAAAGGGGCCGACCAGACGGCCCGCCCCAAGTCCCATGCTGAAGCAGGCTCCAATGTGGGTTCCTCCCGCATTTTCCAGCCCCGGGAAAATCAAGTATTTTCCCGGGTGTTGCGGGAGGAACTCGCATTGGAGGTATCTGGACAGCCCTCTCTCACAAGCATTGCGAGAGCAGGGCTGTCCAGATAGCCCTACCGGCCATTTCCCCCCCCCCCCTTTTACACTTGGGTGCATGGCCACTCATGCGCCCAAGTGTAAAAGGGGGAAAAAAAACTAACCCCAACTCACCCAGGCGGCTGGGGCCGCCTCCACCGCGGCCACTGTTCTTGCCGCTGCCGCCGCCTCTTCAGCGGCAGCCGCCGCCACGGCCGCTGCCACCTCTTCAGCGGCCGCCGACGCTGCCGCAGGGGTTGGGATGTATAGACATCCCAACCTGCGGTTGAAAAATGCAGCCCCTCCCGGATTTAAAGGGGCCGTGTGACCGCAGCCTGAGTTCTAATCACTCCCCCCCCTTTCTCTGCACCATGCACAGTTTTATAAATCTCTATCGTGCCCCCTGCTCAGTCATCTTGGTAGTCTAGTCTGTCTATAGTATGCTGTACTAATTACTCCACAGTATCCTGTTCTCCACTGGTTTAGAAGACAAAATGGTGTTTGTTCTCTTCTTACAGATACATTAGAAAAATATAATTATCTGACAATATGCTATCGCAGTTCAAAATATACCTTAGCATCTGCAGCATGTGAAATGGCCGGCTGTGCACAGCATGGGGCCTTTAAGTGTTCAAGCAAATGAATCAACAGTCATGCCGTCTCCAAGACAGAGATGCATCTGTACCCCATTCAGAGATGGAAGTGCAAGAGACTTGGGAAAGGTACACGCCCCAAAGAATAACAGCTCTAGCAGCCAATTTTTAAAAAGACACTCTCCAAAAGGCAAAAATACACAAAGTAATTTACCAGAACAGGTGCTTTCCCTAGTGAATAGGGTGGAAGTAAACTGGTAATGTACACACACCTATTTTTCTACCAGTTTTTCATCCTAGGAACCCAACACAACTACTTTATTTCTGCAAAAGAAAACTGATGGTTGCAAGATAAGGACACATCTATGCCTTGCAAGTGGGGTTAAGGATGCAGGGAAACTGTGGGCAGAGTCAGGCCTTGTCTCAGGCCCGTAGCTACATTGTGGCCCCCCGGGGCCTGCCCCCCCTATCAAGGCCCCCCCGACTTCCTACTTACCCCAGGCCCTCCAACTCTCTGGAGCTGGAGGCTGCAGAGGGCACCAAGGGGAGGCCAGCACTTGGAGAAGAATGAGCATCACAGGAAGCTGGCAGGTGAGGTGGGGCCGGTGGGAACTTTTGCATAGAGTACTTAGAAAGCAAGCTGGGGGTGGCGCAGGCCACGGAGACAGCAAAAGCCGGGCTGGGGGGGGGGGGGAGGCTGCTGCTGCTGCTGCATTCGGACTATGCAGCATGCACTGTTCTGTGGTTGCTGCTAGGGAACGTGCCGCTTGCCTGCCTGATAAGTATTCGAGTCGGGAGTCCATGGAATAGTGAAACAGCTAGATCTTTATTGCTGGTCCGGATGAAGCATACAACACAGGGCTCGAAGCCCTCCTTTTATGCTGGTCAGGGACAATCCCCTGACCTCACCCAACTGGTCTGATAGGCTATTAGAAGTCTATTTACATTTCATAGGTTCCCTGGGAGAAACCTAGGTACAGGATTGGTGGCCGGTTTGAATCCACTAGGCCTTTGTTCTACCTGGCTGAAGCTCAGGTAGTTTCTTGGCCATGTGCTCTGGCCATGCTCTGGCCATGTGCTCTGGCCATGCGGTCGCAATTAAGAGAGCACATGGCGACCGCATGGTCAATACATAACACCCCTCCCCCCATAGTCCAGAACCCCTCTGCACACACAGTCTTTGAGATAGTCTGGGCATCTGCGCTCACGTCCAGAGCGCCGGGGGGTTGTAAGGCAGGGCGTGTTGCTTGTGTTGGCAGGTTGTGGTGTGGGTAGTTGTTCTGCTGGCGGGGCCTGTCTGCTCGGGGGTTGTTCAGGTGTGGATGGTGCGACTGCTTCGTCCGTGGGCAGGAGCGGAATCTCTGCAGTCTCCGGATCAGGGTCTGGCGCTGCTTCTGGAGTCGTGTCGATGTCACGGTCTGTTGGTACAGGGAGTTCGGGGGCCTGGGTATCATCGTGGTTCTGGGTACGGCGTCGAATCTGGTCAATGTGCCGTTTCCAGACTACGCCATCTTCCGTAAGGACCTCGTAGGAATAAGGCCCTGTGACTTGGACGATCCTCGCGGGGAGCCATGTCGGACCCCGCGCGAAGTTCTTTTCGTATACGGGGTCTTCGGAAGCGAATCCTCGGGCAGCTGGCCGGTCCTCCATTGTCGGGTTCCCTTCGATTGCTCGGTCGGGATGTAGGCGGTCCAAGACGGTTCCCAGTCGTCTTCCCATCAGAAGTTCGGCTGGCCGGCGCCCGGTCCCTGAGTGGGGTGTGTTCCGTTGGCAGAACAGGAACTTGTACAGCTGCTCTTCCCAGTCACCATGCTCCATCTTCTTTAACGCGTCCTTCGTTGTCCTCACCATGCGCTCGGCCTGGCCATTGGTTGCGGGGTGGAATGGAGCGGAGTGGATGTGGTGCAGACCGCAGGCTTCCACAAACCGTTGAAACTCGCCGGAGGTGAAGGCGGTCCCGTTGTCGGTCACGAGAGTTTCTGGCATTCCGTGTGTCACGAAGATCGGCCAGAGACTTCTTAAGGCAGTGTTGGTGGAGGTCGAAGCTACCGGCACTACCTCAAGCCACTTGCTGTAGCTGTCAACAACGATAAGAAACAACCGGCCCTGGACCGGTCCCGCGAAGTCTAGGTGCAGGCGGGACCAGGGCTTGTTAGTAGATTCCCAGGATCAGACAGGAGCGTGTGGCGGATCTGGCCGTGACTCCTGGCATTTGGTACACTTCTGGACCCGCCCCTCAATGTCTTTGTCCAGGCCTGGCCACCATACGTAACTCCGGGCCAGAGCTTTCATGCGCACAATTCCCGGGTGAGCCTCGTGGAGGGCCTCTAGCACTCGGGGCCGCAGGGGCCCGGGGATCACCACTCGAGAACCCCATAGCAGGCATCCCTTGTGGGCCGATAGTTCGTGCCTGCGTGCCGTGAAAGCGGCGAAATCTGGTCCCGGTTTTTCCAGCCACCCCCTTCCCACCCAGTCCGAGACACGGGAAACGATGCGGTCCCGCCGCGTGCGACGGGCCACATCCGATACCTGTACGGGGCGCTCCGGTAGATCCTCTAGGAGCGCGACGTGGAAAGCGGGAGCCGGATCAGGGTCGCAGGACGGGAGGGGAAGATGGCTGAGGGCGTCTGCATGACCCATCACCTTCCCCGGGCGATGTACAAATTCGTAGGAGTAGCCTGACAAAAAAATTGACCACCGCAGGACCCGCGGGGACAGCATGTGAGGGGTCTGCCTGTGGGGGGCAAGGAGACCCAGCAGCGGCTTGTGATCTGTGGCCACGGTGAACGACTGTCCGTAGAGATAGTCATGGAATTTCCTGACGCCGGCTACGATTGCTAGGGCCTCCTTGTCGATCTGGGCGTAGTTCCGTTCTGCCGACGACAGGGTCCTGGAGTAGTAGGCAACCGGTACCTCCTTTCCGTTGGGTAGCCGGTGTCCCAAGACCGCCCCAACGCCGTAGGGGGATGCGTCGCAGGCCAGGATGACAGGGAGCCTCTCATCGAAATGCGCTAAGACCGCATTTGAAATTAATAAGTCTTTGACGGCCCGGAAGGCTGCATCATGCTTGGGACCCCAGGCCCAAGCCGCTCCCTTGTCCAGGAGACGATGCAGGGGTTCAGCGACCGCCGTCTTGTGCGGAAGGAAGGCGTGGTAGAAGTTCACAAGTCCCAAGAACGCCTGGAGTTCCGCCTTTGAGGACGGGCGGGGTGCACCTGTAATTGCCGCTACCTTCTCCTTTGTAGGGTGAATGCCGTCTGCGGTGACTTGGAACCCCAAGAAGGTCACCGAGGAGACTCCCAGGGTGCACTTGTCTTTTCGAACCTTGAGACCCGCGTCCTGGAACCTTTGCAGCACCATCCGGAGGCGAGCTGCGAACGTGTCGGCATCCGGGGCGGCGATGAGGACGTCGTCGAAGAACAGCTTCACTCCTGGAACATCTTTTAGGAGAGAATCCATTAGATTTTGAAAGATTCCGGGTGCTACGCTGACCCCAAATTGGAGACGTTTTACCTTGAACGCTCCCTTGTGAGTCACAATCGTTTGTGCCTCGGCCGTTGCTTCGTCTACGGGAAGCTGCTGATAGGCTTGGGCCAAGTCTAATTTTCCAAATATTTTGGCGCCCGCGAGGGAGGCCAGAACATGGCTGACCACCGGTACCGGGTACGCGTGGTCCTGTAATGCCTTATTAATTGTACATTTGTAATCCGCGCAGATGCGGACTTCCCCGTTAGCTTTGAGGGGGGTCACAATGGGAGTCTCCCACCTGGCGTGGGAGACCGGCTCGAGCACCCCTTGTGCCACGAGCTTTTCCAACTCCTCCTCCACTTTGGGCTGGAAGGCGAGTGGTGGCCAGCGGACGGCCACGCGGATGGGCCGGACTGCCGGGTCCAGGTCGAAGGAAACCGGGGGTCCTTTGTAGCAGCCCAATGAGCCATCGAAAACGGCGGGAAATTCCTCGCAGATGGATGAGAAGTCAGTAGAGCCCATGCGGTGTATTCCGGTCCACTGCACTCCGAGCGGCTTGAACCAGGCGCGACCTAGGAGACTGGTTAGATTGCGCTCCACCACGAGAAGGTCCAGCAGGCCATTAAAGGTGTGGTACTGGACCCGGACCCTGGCTAGCCCCTTAATAGCCACTGGGTTTTTCTGGAAGTCCCGGAGGACCAACCCAGCCGGCAGCCGCAGCCAGCGTGCCCCCTTCAGGCAGAGGCGGCGGAACGTAGCTGCAGACACAATTGAATATGCTGACCCTGAGTCCAGTTCCATGGAGCAAGGAACTCCCTCTATTCGGAGAGACACGGAAATTGCGCCCGGGATGGGCTGAGGCAAGTTCATTACCGTGGCCATGGGAACAACACTACCCACTTCTTCGAAGTTCGCTGCTGGGGCACGGTGGCTGTTCCTCAGGCGGCAGGCCCGGGCGAGATGTCCTGCTTTCCCGCAGGCGCGGCAGATGGCATCACGGAAGTGGCATGTCCGTCTGTCGTGGGGGTCCCCGCAGCTGGCGCATGTTGGGGCCTGCCTGTTGAGGGAAGCAGAAGAGGGAACAGAGACAGATGCTGGGCGCCGGCCCTTGGGCCTGGGGACGCCGGGCTCACCCTTCTTCGAGCGTGGTTGCATCCGGTGGACGTCCTCTTCTTCGCTTGAGTCAAGTTCGGGAGGAGCTGCCTGGTGGACTTTGGTGGCTGCCTTGTCCTTTTGCGTTGTCTCGAAGGCTGCCGCAGTTTCGAGCATCTTCTCCAAGGTTGGCTCCGGCATTGCAATGAGGCGCCGGCGGAGCTTGGCTTCCCGGACCCCTCCCATGAAGGCGGTCTCCACGTGGTCATCCATGTGGTGGAATTCGCAGCCCACGGCTAGTCGACGGAGTTCAGCCAGGAAAGTGGCGGCCGACTCCCCCAGCTGCTGCTGGCGCTGTATGAACTCCCAGCGCCTGGCCAGTTTTGATGGCTTCGGGGCAAAGTAATCGCTGAGGGTCTTGGTGAGCATGTCGTAAGACACCTCGGTGGGGTCTTTCGGGGCTAGTAGGTTCTGGGCCACCCGCATGACCTCCACCCCTCCGGAACTCAAGAGCCAGGCACTCTTCAGGTCCGCATCTGTGATTCTGCGGACCTTAAAGGCGCAACCCAGCGTCTTGAGCCAGGACTCCCACGTCTCGGGGCGAGACGTATCAAAAGGGGTAATTGGTCCCGGAGCGTTTGCCATATTTACCAGAGCAGGAGTGGCGGCGGCTGTTTGAGCGATGTCCTCGTGTCTTGCGGCGGTGCCGGGGAGCACTGAGGCTTGGCACTGGCTAGTGCCGGAGGATTGGGCTCAGAGAGGCTTGCGGCGAGGTGTTGGAGCGCTGGAGCTCGGAGATGCCTGTGGCCGGCGGGACGGAGCTCGCTGTGCTGCTGTGGTCTGCTGGAGAGTCGCTCATCGGGATCCCATCCTCGTCGCCACTGATAAGTATTCGAGTCGGGAGTCCATGGAATAGTGAAACAGCTAGATCTTTATTGCTGGTCCGGATGAAGCATACAACACAGAGCTCGAAGCCCTCCTTTTATGCTGGTCAGGGACAATCCCCTGACCTCACCCAACTGGCCTGATAGGCTATTAGAAGTGTATTTACATTTCATAGGTTCCCTGGGAGAAACCTAGGTACAGGATTGGTGGCCGGTTTGAATCCACTTGGCCTTTGTTCTACCTGGCTGAAGCTCAGGTAGTTTCTTGGCCATGTGCTCTGGCCATGCTCTGGCCATGTGCTCTGGCCATGCGGTCGCAATTAAGAGAGCACATGGCGACCGCATGGTCAATACATAACACCACCCATGCCTGTTGTGGCTGGGAGGTGGGAGGAGAGAGGTGCAGTGAGCCCCCGCCGGGAGTGCAGGTCTTACAAGCAAGGGGGGGCCACCTCCATGGTCAGGCTGCAGATGTGGGGGGGGGGGGGACATGGTGTACTGGCCAGCTCTCTCCCACACACCCTGCTTTTCTGGTGCATCCAGGACTCACAGAAGTTGCTCTTCTGTGGTGGCCTCGGTGGGCAGGCAATTGTAATGCATATCATGCTGTGGAGCTCACCCTCCAGGAATTGCTTGACAAGTGTCTCCCCCTCCCCACCTTTCGTGTACACAGACACCTAGCCCTGCACATGCATCCTTCCTTTCAGATGGGCTGCATCTCTCTCCCATGCCAAAGCAGAGCTAGCATTCCTTCCTGTTGCATTGCTCACTCACCCTCAGCAGGTGACCCCTCCTCTTCTAAGGTCTCTGCACAGCTATTTCCAGGCCTGTCCCCTTCCATGGTTCATTTCTTCTGTGCAGGTTGTTTGTGAGTGCAGCAGTCATGGGGTGGGGGGGGGGGAAAGGCGAGCACTGCTTTGTCCCACTGGAGCCTGGTGCATCTTTCTCACCAGCCACTACATGGAAGGACCAGCTGGAGCAGGGGGCAGCCAGCCTACGTAAGTTTTTAAATTTTATCTTGATTTCAGTGCCACCCAATTTTTTGAAAGGCCCCCCAAATTAAAAAATCTTGGCTACGGGCCTGCCTTGTCTACACATGTAGTAGAACAAAGTCAAAATGAAGTGGTAGAGTGCTGTACTCTGTTGGGAGGTGGATGCCGGGAGCTAGGCCACATGAGGACTCACAAAAGCTCATACCCTACCAAAAATGTTGTTGGTCTTTAAGGTACTAGTGGATTCTTACTCTTGTCTACTTCTACACACAAATTAACATGGCTGCCCATCTTGATTTATCCGTACAGCAATGTCTTCTCTTCCAGCATAGGAAGATTGCTGTTACAGTCCTTCCTCCACCAGCCACCCAGAGGTTGCCAGTAACTCTAATTTTAAACTAGATGAGATACAAAATATGACTGGGCCCTCTACTGCTTAAGGAAGGAAGGAAGGGGAACATTGCTCAGGAGAGGGGGAAGCCATATTGCTTGCTGGAAGATTGTTGAAATGAAGTAGATTATGGGCTTGCTGTGCAAGGAAGAGTAGTGTGGAGGGATCTAGGATTCAAGAATTCTGTATTCATACAAGAATCAATGATGGGGTGACGTCACATCTAGGAAAACCTGGAAATGACATCATAGTAGTCCAAGAGTTGTTGGAAACTCCATGGTAAAACTCTAGAGTGGATTGATATCTCTTCCAGGTTTCCTTAGAAAGAAATGTCATGCAGTCAGCCTGATGGCCATTTTTTTTTTTAAAAAATTCAGCTGTGGGAAACGATTCCCGAGGGATTCCCAGACTGGGGGCAGGGTGGGGAATTCCGGGGGGATTCCTGGGGGATTCCCAGACCTTGGTGGGGTCCTGGCAACCTTGGCTGAGCTTCTCCTTGGTCAGATGAAAAAGCAGCACCTGGCTACTCCTGAAAATAGTGTGTATCTATATAGCTTCTATCAAACACACTGCTGGAAAGTGCTTTAAGACACAACAGTCTGTAAGAATGAAAAGGTGAGGAGATAGAGGCTCATGTATCCCATGGAATTGCAACATTTTCCCCAAGATATTTACCTCTGCAGATCTTCCCAAACCAACACACGCAGCACCATTTTTGTAGCTGTAGCTCCCACCCCACAGTGAGAAGATTAGTCAGGATATTTTCCTAGTACATATCCCTCCCCACTCCCAACCAAGGAAATACATTTTCCATTGCAAATTTCAATGCAATAAAAGTTTCCCTCTAACTCTGTTTGCTGTAGCTAGGCATTGCACATGGGTCCTTGAGAGCCTATCTGAAAACGTTCTTCCCTCTCATAGTCATGAAATTTTTAATTCACTAAACCTCTGCAGTGAATATATCCGTTGAGGGAATTTTTAGCAGTTCAGCTATGTGCAAACACAGTATGTTGAATGTGTATTGAAGTATCTAATTTGTATACTCTAGGCAAAATGCATTTTACCACATGGAGGCATCATATTATTAATAGCCGTTTGCTTTAAATAGCCTACCGTTGATTTTAATCTTTTTTTTGTGCATGAGCCTATAGGGCGGGGGAGGGGAGAAGAGGATTTCACACAAGGGGTCTCCTTTTTTATATGCAAATATATCACTTGATTATATAGCTTGTATCCCTACATTATCATGAATATTTCCAATGAATGTTTTATGGGTGATATTTTTGATTTGTGAGCTATTTCACATTTCATTGCTACTTCTCATCTGCAGAACTCCACAGATGCTGATTGGTCTCATTTGCATATTCATCATCCTCTATTTTCATAGCTGCCACATTATAAACTGTTTCCCCACAGAGATGCCATGGCACATCGCTGCATTTTCAAATGAAAGTCATTTATACTTTAAAAATTTTTTGCTACAGTACTTGTCAGTTTACCCCAGACTCCCTCAGTCCACGTGGTTTCCGGGGAACGAAAGCAAAGCAAACAGTCTACAGGAGGGCTTGGTAGCCTGTTGTAGCCTCCAAGGAGCCAGGCTCTGCAGCCCAACTGCGGTTTTGGTGGCCAATGGTATTTGCTTACATACCAAATACCAAGTCCAAAGCTGCTGCTATTATTATTGTTGTTGTTGTTGTTGGAGGAGGACATTGACACCCTGATTTCTCCTCAATGGGACCCAAAGTGGCCTATAACATTGTTCTCCCCTCCTCTATTTTAGTCTCCCAACAACAACCCACTAAGACTGATTAAGAAGAAGAGATTGGACTTACACCCCACCCTTCACTTGGAGTCTCAGAGTAGCTTACAAACTCCTTTCCCTTCCCCTCCCCACAACAGACACCCTGTGAGGTAGATGGGGCTAAAAGAGCTCTTTCGAGAACAGCTCTTTCGAGAACAGCTCTGACAGAACCATGGCTTCTGTCATCCAGCAGCTGCAAGTGGAGGAGTGGGGAATCAAACACAGTATTCCCAGATTAGAGTCAGTGCACTTAACCACCACACCAAACTGGCTCCGAGGTCACCCAGTTAGCTTCCATGGCAAAGTAGGAATTTGAATCTTGGTCTTATACGTTAACCAGGACTCAACGCTACTTTTGCTGTTGGTGGTGGAAAGTGCTGTCAAGTTGCAGCCAACTTATGGCGACCCCTCATGGCGTTTTCAAGGCAAGAGACATTCAGAGGTGGTTTGCCACTGCCTGCCTCTTGTAGTAACTCTGGACTTCCTTGGTGGTCTCCCATCCAAGTACTAATTGGGGCTGACCCTGCTTAGTTTTCGAGATCTGACAAGACCTGGCTAGCCTGGGCCATCCAGGTCAGGGTCTAGCTTTGTTACATCGCACTGACGTTGTTAGTGTGAGTTGTAGGGATTGCCATTCTTCAGATACTCTAAAAGTGACATCTTGGGGGTGGGGGGAACTGGATGCCTCTTATCGCTAATGTTGTGTGTAGCTATCATTTCACACAGTGCAGCTGTTGAGGTTTGTTTTGAACTCCTTATTGTATAACAATTATCTTTGTCTTGCATCACTAGCCAAAAACACTACCAGCTTGGTTTTAAAATCAATAGAGGCCAAGCTACTGTAACATAAACACATACAGTAGAAAAAGTCTTCCAATGTCTGTTGAGGGCAGGAGAGAGAGAGAGAGAGATGCCACCCTGCAGATGGAGCTTGGAGTTTTCCCAGAATTATAGCTGACCTCCAGACTACAAGGATCAGTTCCCTCGGAGAAAATGGAAGCTTTGGAAGGTGGATTCTATGACATCCCTGCTGAGCTCCACCCCCTCCCCAGATTTCTCCCTCCCCAGGCTCTGCCCCCAGATTTCCAGGAATTCCCAACCCAGACCTGGCAACCTTAGCAGTAATCCTTGATAAAAAGAACAGGGGTATTACAAACATGTCTCCTTTCTCACCTGTGAAGGGTTGGAGGTTATGCCACTGGGTAATACACATCCAGTCCCACCCTCCTCTTTTCACTCCGGTCAGGGTGTTAAAGATAGGATAGCTGTGTTCAGATTCCTAAATATCCAGCAGTCCAGTTTCCCTGTTATGCAAACTTTTCTGATCATGTAAATCAAATCAAACACAACAATTGTTGCTCAGTCTGCCACTTTGTGTCTGGTTCTGGCAATTAACACAACAAAAACTGGGGAAGGATCAGAGGAAGTATCTATTTTTACCCAAAAATCTGTTGAAGTCACGATTTGCTCCTGATTTTTTTTCTTCCTTAGGCCCAATTTACACCTCCCCTCTGAAGTAGTTTGACTGCTGTCTTTTCCTATGCTCATTTCACGCTAGTTTCAAATTTCACTCCCTGGGTCTGAAGAGTACTAAGCAACAGGATTTGTTTAAAGCAGTATAATGCTAGCTTGACCACAGGAGGGCAATTAACAAATGTAAACAGTAATTTTTAAACTAGAACAAGTATGGTTTGAAACTAGAAACAGGTATAGACTTTTTTTAAAAAAAACTAGAATGATTCCAGTGGGAAGGTCAGATGTAGATTTGTCCTTAGACAACAACTCAACTTGTCTGGGGCATCTTCCTCACAGGGACAGCATTTCCTGGTTTCCACATTGCTGGTGTGCCTGGCTTCCACATGGCAGGTTTCCTCACAGCTTCTCTGCCCCAGTCCCACAGAACTGGCCATCATGCACCCCCAGGCCACCAGGGCATTTGCCATTTTTACCAAAGATTGGCACTAGGATACCAGTATATCAGTATACCATTGTACTGACAGATGGAGCAGGTCCTCTAAATGCCCAACATTCTTTTTTTTTTTTTTTAAAGGACTCTTCCCTTGCAGATACCCTTTCCTTATATCTCTGCAAAGGAAAAGGCGAGGGACTTACTTATTTTTTAAAAAGGAAAGCTGGGTATTCAGAGAAACTGCTACACCTATCAAGACAAGGGTACAGAGATACAGCAATATTTTAGTGCCTTTTTTAAAAATGAAAAGCCCCATGGTTGTAGGAGGAGGAAACGGCTGCCGTGGGGGCAGACACAAGGGGAAATGGCTGCCATGTGACCGAGAAAAATCCAATTTTCCCCATCCATACAGCTGTTAGGACTTTTTGTCCAATATTAGTGATAAAAACAGGTTGCTTACCTGTAACTGATGATCTTCGAGTGGTCATCTGTGTATTCACACCAATAGGTTTCTGTGCCTGCGCTGAAATTCATCGGTGTCTGGAAAGCTTAACCGATTTTCGCGCCCAGGGGCCTCTGGGCATGCACACCACCCCTCCGCGCATGCCCAGAGGAGCCCGGGCTCGAAGATACCGCCAGTTCCTTCTGACCGCTGCAACCAGAACTAAGAGGGAATAGTTGCCTGGCCGCAGAGGGGAAGGTAGGGCGGGAGGTGTGAATGCACAGATGACCACTTGAAGATCATCAGTTACAGGTAAGCAACCTGTTTATCTTCGATGTGGTCTCTGTGCTTCACACCAATGGGAGATTGATTAACAGTGTCCTACCTGGAGGAGGGTGCAGGCAGGTGATTACTGTGAAATGGTTGACAAGACCAGCCTTCCCATGGCCGCCCGAGCAGATGCCCTAGTGTCCAGAGCATAATGTCTTATGAAGGTATTAGGAGTAGCCCACGTGGCTGCTCTGCAAATGTCTGTCAGTGTAGCACTCTTGAGGAATGCCGTAGACATAGAGATGGCTCTGGTGGAATGAGCCTGTAGTGGTCCTGGTAGGGGCATGCGCGCCAGCTGGTAACAGAGAGAGATTAACTGGACAATCCAGCGAGAGAGTCTCTGGGAAGTAATTTGCATGCCCAAGCGCCTAGAAGCGTAGGAGACGAAGAGTCTGGGTGAACGTCTTGTCGCTTTCGTACGCTGGAGATAAAAAAGGAGTGCATGCTTCACGTCGAGGGAGTGGAGCAGGCGCTCCTCCTCCGAGGTGTAGTTAGGAAAAAAGTCCAGGAGAAACACTTCTGCATGGAGGTGGAACTCTGATAACACCTTCGGAAGAAAGGAGATGTCGGGAATTAGCCATACTCCATTAGGCAAGAAGGACAGGTACGGTGCATCATACCTGAAGGCCATAATTTCTCCCACCCTCCTCGCTGAAGCGATCGCAACTAAAAAGGCCGTCTTCCAGGCGAGCAGATTGAGGTCGCATGAGGACAGCAGTTCAAATGACTTTCTAGTGAGCTGTCTCAAGACCAGGAGGAGGTCCCATACTGTTGTAGGGTGTTTCACAGGGGGATAAAGGTGAAGCAGTCCTCTAACGAATCGTTTGGTAAGAAGGTGGACAAAAAACGAGAAGGTGTCCACCCTATTGTGAAATGCCGAAATTGCGGCTAGATAAACTCCGGCCGAAGACTGTGAGAGGCCTGAATCCATCAAGGAGAGAATAAAGTAAAAAATGTGAGCCAAGCCTGCTGAAGTGGGTGTAGCAGTAGTTGTTCACAAGAACGCAGTGAACTTGGCCCACTTGTACGCGTAAGACCTACGAGTGGAGGCCTTACGTGAGTTTAATAGGACATTGACTACTCTAGTAGAGAAGCCTGAGGGAAAATTCTCCAAGCCATCAACTTCAAGTGAGGGACATCATGAAGGAGAAGTGGGGAGTTGGACAGACTGAGGAGGTCCGGGTTGGGTGGCAGGTGAATGAAGTGACCTTTAGCCAATGACAGAAGGACCAGAAACCATGGCTGTCGGGGCCACCAAGGGGCTATGAGTATGCAGTTCACATTGTCTTGTAGCATCTTTCTCACCACCCTGGTGAGCAAGGGTAGAGGGAGAAACAAGTAGAGGAACTCCGTGTTCCAGGGTATATTAGTTCGTCCCCTATGGAGTTGGGGTCCACTCCTCCCTGAGAGCAGAAACAGGCGCATTTTTCATTGTGTGGAGTCGCAAAGGTGTCCACTTCTGGAGTGCCCCAGAGACTGAATATAGGACGGAGATAGGTGTCGGTGAGCTCCCACTCGTGGGGGTGTACCTGGCCTCTGCTCAACAAGTCTGCCCTGGTATTGAATGATCCCGGAATGTGCGTAGCTCTGACAATGTTGTGCCGAAGGCACCATTCCCAGAGGTGAAGGGCGAGGAAACAGACCGAGCGGGATACCGTTCCTCCCTGCCAATTGACGTAAGCGACCGCGGTTGTGTTGTCCGATAGGACCGCTATACAGTGGTTTGTCACCAAGGGCAGGAATGTACAAAGAGCATAAAGGATCGCCAAAAGCTCTAGGTAATTTATATGTCTTGAGCGTAGCGAGATGTCCCACGGGCCTCCTGCGGTGTGGTCTCCAAGGTGCGCTCCCCACCCCCCAATGGGAGGCATCTGTGGTCAGCGTCAGTTTGGGTGTGGGAAGATGGAAGGGTGCTCCTTGCATGAGATTCATGGGGCAGGTCCACCAAAGGAGGGTGTCCCGAACCCATTGCGGGGGGTGAAGGAGCCTTGTTTGGGTGTCGAGGTTTGGGCGGAACGCACTGAGGAACCAAACCTGCAAGGGCCTCATTTGAAGCTTTGCAAATAGGATGACGGAAGTGGTGGCCGCCATGAGCCCCAGGAGGCGTTGGATTGTCACCGCAGGAGACCTGAGCTGGGTTATGATCTGCTGGGCCAAGGTGATTATAGGGGTTTTCCTGTCCTCTGTCAGGTAGGCTCTGAGGCAGGTGGAGTCGAGGATCGCACGGATGAACTGGACACATTGCACCGGGGTGAGACAGGACTTCTCCTCATTGATCCGGAGGCCCAATTCCCCAAGGAGGGTGCAGGTGTGGTTGATTTGCTGTAGCAGGCATTCTTGTGAGTGTGCAACCAGAAGGCAGTCATCTATATATGGGGAGATCGTGATTCCTTGTAGACGAAGATACACAACGACAACCACCATGGTTTTGGTGAACACCCGTGATGCAGTGGATAGCCCAAATGGAAGGACCTTGTAGTGGTATTGTTTGGGGCCTACCGCAAATTGGAGGAATTTTCGGTGCGCCGGTGCTACAGTCAGGTGGAAATAGGCGGCCTGCAAGTCCAGAGTAGCCATCCACGCATTCCTGCAGAGGAGAGGGAGGATGGAACGTCACCATACGGAAACACCTGTATTTGACATAAGAGTTTAGGTCCCGAAGTTCCAGGATCGGCCTCGTCCCGCCATCCCGCTTGGGGATTGTGAAATAGCGGGAGAAGAATCCTGTCCCCAGATGTTGGGTCGGGACCAGCTCTATGGCATCCTTCTGTAGATGTTGGGTCGGGACCGGCTCTATGGTGTGCCCACTCGTCCCGGAGCAGAGGAGAAGGTGGAGTGACGACGAAATTCATAGGTGGGGGATTCTGTATGAATTCTACGAAGTATCCCTTGGTTATAATGGACAAGACCCAGGCATCCGATGTCACCCTGCGCCAGGTCTGGATGAACAGTGCTAAGCGGGTGAGATGTAGAGGTGACAGGAAATCAAAGGCTCTGCTTAGAAGAGCGGGCAGGCTTCTGACGTCCCTGTTGTGGGTTGGGGGAAAACTTCTGCTTGGTATATGTCTGCCTCTGCTGGTTAGATAAGGGATGAGGGCGCCAGGTATGTTCAGGTGAACTTCTGACAGATGGCCTCCTGGACCATGGTCTTGACCAAGTACGTTGCTTATATGGTTTGAAAGAAGGGGCAAAGACACCCAATGTGTGGGAAGCCTTTATGCTTTTATCTAGGTCTTGGAGGACCGTATCAGTTGTTGCATGGAATAGTCCTTGACCATCAAAGGGAAGGTCTTCGATTAGAGATTTAGTGTTCTGTTGGAGCACTGTGGTACATAACCAGGAGTGCCTTCTTAGAGCTACTGCAGAGGACATGGTCTTCGATGATGCGTCAAGAGCATGTTTAGAGGAGTTGACCTGTTGCTTCGCCAAGAGCAACTCCTCTTTCTGAATTCTCCTTACAGCCAGGCGTCCCTCTTTAGGAAGGCCCTGGATGAGCTCGGTGAGTCGCTCCCAAAGAGCGTATTGATAACACCCCATACAGGCCAAATAATTACAGGTTTTAAGGCCTAAAGTGCCAGCTGAGTAAAAGCATCTGCCAAACATGTCCAGGCTTATGGCTCTCTCTATCTGGTGAGGTGGAGTGGGTCTTCTTGGACCTGGTGGAGGAGGTCATAACCATAGAATTTGGTCTAGGATGGGTGAGGAGGAATTCGACCCCAGATTCTTGCAGCTTATACATATGGTCGAGTCTACAGGAAGAGACCGGTGCCGAAGATGGTTTGTCCCATTGGGATTTGGCAGCTTGCAACAGCACTGAAGACATGGGCAAAGCGATCGATGTCGAGGTGTCCATTTGGACGATGTCAAACACGGGGTCGACAACCACCGGGGTAGGCTGGGCGATTGGAATACCCAAAGAATGTGCCATCTGCTTAATAAGCTCCCCATAGGAGGACATGTCTTCTGATGGCGAGATCGGTAGGTTATCAGAGACGTCAGGCTTGGGTGAGGGATGTTCCGGGGAACTATGAGAAGCCGAGGCCTCACCTTCCGATTCCTCTTCTGAGGATTCTGAGTCTGACGGAGGCAAATGCTGGGTCGGCAGTGGCGTCGATACTGGTGGAGGTGGTGGTGGGGGCTGCAGTTGGCGACCAGTCTCCAGGGGAGGTCTCCACGGTGGTGGTGAGGGAGATTGAGGTCAGTAGGATCGATGTCAAATGCGATCAGGAGCAGCCACAGAAGTAGGGTATCGATGCCGAGGCGATTGGGATCGATATGAGGGAGGTCGCTCCCACGCGGTTTGAGCTGGAGAAGGCCACAGAATCATAGAGGAGAGAGGGTATGCTCCATATTGGAAGTAGTGCTGATGCTCCCAATGTGTCGGCTGGCAATCATGGCATGTGTCCCTGGGGGATCTGGGGCGCTTATGACGAACCGAGCGATCCTCAAGGTGGACAGCAGGTCGAGATGGGGAAAGCATTTCAAAGTCCCCTTGTTGGTCCTGAGACCGTGGTCGAGCCATCTGCTCTCCATCGCTTGGAGACTCTGGGCAGTGCGATACCAAGGCAGAGGATCCAGCCCGTGATCTGTCCCAGGATCCCGCAGTAAAATCCGTATCGATGAATTCCTGGGTCTGAAGAACTTCCTCAGGCGGGTTGAGGCCCAGTGGACGGAAGGGAAAGTCCAAGAGATGTATTATCTTTGGTGGAGCCAACGGATTAAGAGCATCAGTGGCGATGGTGTCCGAAGGGGCAGCCAAGGTCAATGCCGACTGGTCGGGGCTGCATGTCCCTGCTCCGAGCCCTTATGGCGGGACTTACAGGAAGCGGAAAGTTTAGGCCATTTTTCAGACTTATCCTTCTTCTTCCTCTTCAGAGGAGTCGAGGAAGAGGAATGAGTCGGGGCCGAGTGCTTCACCGTGCGATGCCCCACATCTGAGGCCGCTTTCAAAGGCAGCGGTTTCGATGCCATCGATGTCGACAGGGCCGATGCCGTCATAGTCGGAAGCCCCAAAGTTTCCATGCGGTCAGCAGCGGGCTGAGGGCAAAGAGCTGACTCAAGAAGGGCCACCTTTAAGCGAGCAGCTCTATTTTTGCGCATTTGGTTCGAAAATTTAGCGCAATGGACACAAGATTCAGGCTGATGTGATTCTCCGAGACACAAAATACAAAGAGAGTGTCCGTCGGGAGCCGCAAGCTTGCTGCCACAAGAGCTGCACCTTTTAAAGCAACCCCAACGTTGAGCCATGCAAGGAAGTGGGGTGAGCGGACCCGAAAAAAGGAGGGGGGGAAAGTTCTGAGGAAGGGCCCAAGTTCCCCCAAATACAATTCTTTCACCAAATCCGACATCCGTAATCCAACAGAAGTTCAATTCAGTCCAAGTCCGAGAGGTAGAAAGGCTTTCCAAGAAGTTGATCTGAACCGACGAAAAAGGCTATGAACAGCGTGGCGGTCAGAAGAGAACTGGTGGGATCTTCGAGCCCGGGCTCCTCTGGGCATGCGCGGAGGGGTGGTGCGCATGCCCAGAGGCCCCTGGGCGCGAAAATCGATTAAGCTTTCCAGACACCGAAGAATTTCAGCGCAGGCGCAGAAACCCATTGGTGTGAAGCACAGAGACCACGTCGAAGATTTTAGAGTTATGGATCTTGCTTTCTGGAAAGAAGAGGCTGCTTCCTCTAGTTTAAAATATTTATTACTAAAGGATAAAGGGAAACCAGATTAGCTACAAAAGAAACAAAACATGCTTTCTTAAGAGCAGCATTGTGCTCCGTCTGCACACTAAGCCATCCTACAACAAAGTGAAAGATTACAATGGAGGATCTCTCCTTCTTCTTGACCCCTGAAAGGAAACACCTGATATCAGTCACCAATCAGTACAACAATACCCCTCTAGGTTTCCGGGGCTTGCACTTAATTGGCCAGCTGCCAGGTACTTCTTCCAGGTTAGCCTGAGAAACAACAGGTTACATAGGTTAACCCTATAATGACTAAAATGGTCAGGTCTTGTCTTACATACTCATTTTTTCCAACAACAGCAGCCATCCAAGTTTTCCTGTGATGCTTCCCAAGACTCTGGAGCAAAAAGAAAGATCAGAGAAAAGCTGGGGGAACCCCTGGAGGCGCACAAATGCTGTGGGGAAACAGAAAAGTAACCCACTTTCCAAAAGCTGGATCACTTAGCTCTTATTGTTGTGTACTTCTATGATCATCACTTGTTCCTTTTACTTCCTTTAACTTCTTGAGTGCGCACTACTACTCACTCCCCTTATTCAATGCCTTTTTTTTGCAGATGTACAAATGTACTATTGATATAACATTGCTTTGAAACTGAAATATACTGGGTTCAGATGCATAGAGTGATCAACTCATAGATTATTAAGCAAGTTCAGCCAGAACAAGACAACACTAGCAGGGCCAAAGCCCTGCTTATATGCATGCAAAACACTCCATCCCACACACACACACTCCCTGTGATAGGCTATTTGCAAAACATTACTTCTTGATTGGTTTACTCCAGAATCCTGGTCGGCTATTGTTCTTGTGCTCCAAGCTCAGCCAGTCTCTAGGGTGATTCAATCAGGGATGATTCAATCCCAATACGTAACAGGAACAGTAGTCTCTTTCTCCCCCCCCCCCTTTCTGTTAGGAATGAGAAGAAAAGAGCCCCCAAGCAAAGGCAATAGCTTTAATAAAACATTGTGTAAAACAGACGTACTAAATATGGAAATACGTACATTTTTTCAACTTTGTCAAATCCTGAGAAAGCTCCTTTTGGGATGACTTTTACTTTGGTGAGGAAGAAGACGCTGAAAGCACAAGAAAACACATGCATGATTTATGTATTACATCATCAGTGGAATTCACTGTTTTGCAAGCCCACGTCAAGAAAAATACTCCACTTGAGATAAAGTCAATATATTGTGCTGTTGATCTGCTTCTTTTGCATGAAGTTGCCTCTGCTTGAGGCTTTGTTCTGAACCTGAGAGTGGGGTTTTTGAAGAATATGGGTCAATAAGCATATCAGTGAATGTCAGGCAATAAGGATATGAAAGTAAGAAAACAGGAGGGTAGGCCTGCTGGGAAGAAACAAAACAAATCACATTTTTAATGTTAATGTCATTAATGTCACACCATCAATGGACACCGACCTTGCCAGAACAACATAAACAACTCTGGAAAAAAATCCTCACAAAACATTTATGTATTTATTTGTTTATTGTATTTATACCCCGCCCTCCCCGCAAGCGGGCTCAGGGCAGCTAAGAAGGACTAAAAAAGCCATACGTATCATAAAACAAGTTAAAACAAGTTAAAAACAATAACAACAATAACACTCCGTTGTTCAACAACATAGCTACATTCCTAAACTATCATCCCAATTAAAGTGCTTCTGATCTCATCGAGATGGCATCCTATCAAATAGGGGAACTTCGAGCCGCGCTATCGGCCTGGACTGCCTTCGGGCCAGTTTCCATGCAGGTGTTCTTACAATGTTACAGTGTCAATATCAGTGGCGGCTCCTAACCAAAAGCCTGGCGGAAGAGCTCCGTCTTGCAGGCCCTGCGGAACTGCATTAGGTCCCGCAGGGCCCTGGTCTCTTCCGGGAGCTCATTCCACCAGGTTGGAGCCGCCACTGAAAATGCCCTGGCCCTAGTCCTAGTGAGCCTGGCTTCCTTGGGGCCCGGGACTCAAAGTGGATGACATGACCCCGACCGCAGTGCTCGCTGGGGTATATGCGGAGAAAGACGGTCCCTCATGTACGTTGGACCCTGGCCATATAGGGCTTTAAAGGTAAGAACCAGCACCTTGAAGCGAACTCGGTATGCTATAGGCAGCCAGTGCAGCTCCGCTAGCACAGGTCGGATATGGTCCCATCTTGAGAGACCCATCACCAACCTGGCCGCGGCATTCTGCACTAGCTGCAGCTTCCGGGTTTGCACCAAGGGCAGCCCCATGTAGAGGGCGTTACAGTAGTCCAGTCTCGAGGTGACCGTAGCATGGATCACTGTGGCTAGGTCAGCGCGGTCAAGGTAGGGGACCAACTGCCGTGCCAGCCGAAGATGGTAAAAGGCCGACTTGGCAGTGGCTGCTACCTGGGCCTCCATTGACAAGGAGGGATCCAGGAGCACTCCCAAACTCCTTACCCGCAACGCAGGCACCAACGGTGCCCCGTCGAAGTTCGGGAGTGGGAGCCCCCGCCCTGGTCCGCCCCGTCCCAGACACAGGACCTCCGTCTTCGCCAGGTTCAATTTCAGCCTGCTCAGTCTGAGCCACCCAGCCACGGCGTGCAATGCCCGGTTAAGATCTTCAAGGTCCGAATCCGGCTGGCCACCCAACATCAGATAGAGCTCGGTGTCATCAGCATACTGGTGACATCCCAGCCCATACCTCCAGGCAATCTGGGCAAGGGGGCGCATATAGATGTTAAATAGCATCGGGGAGAGCACTGCCCCTTGAGGCACACCACATTCAAGTGGGTGCCTCCTGGACTGCTGCTCCCCTATGACCACCCTTTGTCCCCGACCTTGGAGAAAGGAAACGGGCCACTGCAAGGCCCGCCCCTGTATCCCCACGTCGGCAAGACGGCGAGACAGCAGCCGATGATCAACCATGTCGAACGCTGCCAACAGGTCAAGCAGCAGCAGAACCGCCCCGCCGCCTCGATCCAGATGCCGCCGGAGATCGTCAGTAAGGGCAACCAATGCCGTCTCCGTCCCATATCCCAGGCGAAAGCCGGACTGGGCAGGGTCTAAGACCGAAGCGTCATCCAGATAGCTCTGTAACTGTAACGCCACTGCCCTCTCGATTAATTTGCCCAAACATGTAGTCAGCATCCAGAATTCCTCAGCACAACATCCCCATTGTACAGGCAATGGGCTTCTGATTAACAGATGCCAGGAAAAAAAATATCAGGAGATAGGCATCACCCATCGTTCCTCACTTGTGAGCTTCAAAGAGGCACCTGGTTGGCCATTGCTGAAAACGGAAGAGAAAATGAGCTGGATCTTTGATCTCTTCCAACAAGGCAATTCATTTGTATTTAGAAACATAGACATACAGAGCTGGAAGGGATCCCAAGGCTCGTCTTGTCCAACCCCCTGCACAATGCAGGGAATTCACAGCTACCCCCCACTCCCCCGGTGACCCCTGCTCTATGCCCAGAGGAAGGGCATAGATCCCTTGCCAATCTGGCCAGGAGGAAAATTCCTTCCTGACCCCAATGTGGTGATTGGCATTGCCCTGGGTATATAAAGAATGGGCCACAAGAGTAGAGCACTGGCTCATCCTTCCCTGCCCTCCCTCTCCCAATATGTCTAAATTCATTGTGAGTCATAGAATCAGCATGCTGACAGGTGGCCATCTAGCCTCTGCTTAAAAACCTCTGAAGCAGGAGAGCCCACCACATCACATGGAAGCCTGCTCCACTGAGGAATCACTCTGTCAGGAAGTTCTTCCTAAGAGTGCACCTTGAAATTGCTCAGCAATTGAAAAAAGCATGTATTTTTTAAAGAATGCAATCCGACATAATACTTATATGCACAACAATTTTCTGATCCTGAAGTATGCGAAAAAGGAGACCATTAATAGACAATGCTTTAAAAGTGTTAATTTCAATCACGCTAATAAAATCTCCCACATCTCCATACTGCTGGTCAAAAGGTACCTTTATGCACAACTAATTATATTTATCATCTCCCTTTTTTTTTCTGCAGGAAAGGCCTTACCTCTACGAGACAGTGTTAGATACCATACTTTCTCTCATAGCAATTAGCAGGGGATAGTGGTTCAGAGGAACAAAAAAAGTTATCAATCTGATTACTCAAATAACCTGTATTATATAAATTTAAATTTCCCGCATTACATTCTGCACCAATGATGTGCATAGGTTCAAGTAAACCAACCAACCAATCAACCAACTGACCAACAAACAAACAAACCAAAAGCCATGTAGGAACCCAAAATGTGTTTGTGTATTCTGTAAGTCATGATTTGTGAATCGTTCTGATTACTTGTGTGTAATCCAAACAACAAACAAATCATTCTGGGCCCATAAGTTTAACATTGTGTGGGAATGTGATTTGAGGAAGTTCATTTGGGTTGACTTCTTCTTGTATACCAGTTCTGAGGTTGTTCAGAGTGGTTTATTGGTTAAAGAAGATTAAGAAATTTTAGGCCTATTATGCACAGGTGTTTTCACTTGCTTTCACCATGCTTGTCCATTGGGTTTTCTTTGTCATTCTGCATTGATTTTCCTCCCTTCAGCACTCAGTTCACTTTCTGGTCACTGTTCCCCCGGGTTTTCTGAGAGTGTTTTTATGCTGAATTTTCCCTTGTTTCACTTCTAACCCAAAGGTAATTCAAAAGCATACAGATTCCCTCAGATTTCCTCTGCCCTTTTACTGCTTATCAAAGGTCACCCCCCCACTTTTACTGCTTATCAAAGGTCACCCAACCCCACATTGGGGTTGTTCTGTCCACTCTGCACCTTCTGCCATCCAACCCCCTTCATCAGTGTACGAGCTTCATTTCACCCTCGTTTTAAACTTCCCCCTCCATTTCCCCCTCGTTTTTTTTGCAAGCAGCATGAAACTAGCAATATGAGATTATTGCTAGTCTCAGATCACTGAATTAAAAAAATTAAATGATGGGGAAAAGTTTAAAAGGAGCAGCACGTGGTTTAGTTCCCTGCTGGTATTGACTTGAAAGGGGGGTTGAAAAGTGTTCCCAGTGCAAAAAAAAAAAAAAAGGATTTCAGTGCTGCATGCAAACAGTGCAGAATGAAACTGACATGAGATGGAGAGAGAGAGAGAGAGAGAGAGAGAGAGAGAGAGAGAGAGAGTAGAATGGGAAGCCTAAAGCTTTGAAAACATTTCCCCCTTTAATACTTTAGAGAACAAATTTGCATTGGGGGGGGCATTTTGGCAGTCTCCAGAAGCCTAACATTAAAATGGCAGCTGAACCACATGGACCTTCTGCAAATCGCCAGACTTAAGAATTGCTTGGGATTGATCCATTTGGAGGACAGAGGGCAATCTGCACAGGACAAGCTCTAAAAAACTGACAAGGTCATGACCACAAATTTGCAAGGAAAGGCAGGAAATTAGTGTTACTATGCAGCTGCGCTAGGGCATTGGCAAAAATACCCCCCTTTTTTCAGTTTAGTGGCACAAAACTAAAACAGCTCTCCAGAGCTTCCGCCAGAGGACTCCTCCCCCATACAAACTGCAGCCCTGTGCAAAGCGTGGTGGAGTTGCAGCTAACTTTGCACAGGTGTGCATGCACACACAATCCCACACATTGCCAATCATCATAGCTTGCAATGCCAATGTCAGTGGGTTCTACCATGCATTATGTACACTCAACATGTTTCCCCATATTATAAGATCCTGTGACTCTTTCCCATTTTTGCAGTGGCCAATAACATGGCAGAGAATCCCCTAGAGCTCAGCAATATGGAAAATGGGGCTTTGCAGCTGCTTGCCAGTTTCCAAAAAAGTCTGGTCAGTTTCAACATTGTGTTTTCCCCATTTGCCTGCTTTCCTTTCTATTCCATTTCATTCAATGAACTAATGCTACAATGCATGCACAAAACCTGAACCATGAAAATTTAAATGGAAGATGCTTGCTGGACGCTACTACTCAGCTGAAATAAGGCAACTGCATAATTAAAAAAAAAAAAAAAACCTTTGGATGCCTCCCCCCACACTTCACATGAAATTCTACCCTGATTTAGAAAAGTGCATTTTAAAAATTGTAGCTGCAGAATAAATACACCATAGGAAAAAGAATGGTGTGTAAAGAGGGCACAGAAACCGAAGCCAAGATTAAAGGCTTACTGCTCTGAAAATCTGCAGTAAGATGTGTGTGTGTAATGGGCCTCTGTTTCAAATTCCCAATTAGCCATGAAGCTTACTGGTGTCTTTGAGCCAGTCACGTTAGCCCTTTTCAGCTGTTACAGTTCGTGCATATTGGAAGACTGGCAATTGCACACAGATCTTCCCAATATGCTTGGCTGCCATGTTGTCTGAAAGGTGTAACATGGATTTTTGTGATTCATATCCTTGAAAAATCAAGGTTTTGTGTATGCTGTACAGAGCTACGAAACCTACATGTTGCCCCTTTCAGATAACATGGCAACCATGCATATATGGTTGATAGCATGCACTCCTGATATACACAGTTGGCAGATTCCTGGTATGTGGGACTTGTGATATAATTCTCTCAGAGGATAAAATGCTGGATAGGAGAAGCACATATGTCTCCATGAGCTCCTTGGGAGAAGGGTTGGATAAAAATGTGACAGATTCCAACAGAGCTCATCATAATCTAAAGAAAGTTAAAAACTACTTGCCTCATGGAGTTAAATTTGGTCAGTTGTAAATCATACAGCTGAAAATAGGTATGTGAACTGCCCATAGGCAGGATTGACTGTAGATTCTCTTGTCCCGGGAAATTAGGCTTTTTCCTCCCACCCCAATCATAACACAAAGATCGTATCACTAACTACTTTTCACAGTCTGCTTCCCCATAGGAATGACAGCTAATTGTTTTGTGAATTACTGCAGTTTTTGCCTCAGCAGCTTCACCTGATAGACGATTCTTCACTTTTATCTTCCCAGAGCACAGATCTCTTTCCTAATAGTAATTTTTTAACCAACTTGCCTTTCCAAAATTGTGTTTAAAAATACCCCATATCTGTGCAGGTTCGTGGACTGACGTGTGGACAATGTTCCCGGGTAGATAATATCAGAGATCATGACTCTAGTTTTGAAAGTACTTACTCTAGAGTAGCTCCATCAATAACAATGGGGCTTTTCTAGAGAAAGTACTCAGAGGGCTGTACTTTGCATATCCAGAAATAAAAAGGTAGAAACTCTCCCAACATTTTTTTAAGACAAGTAGTAATCCTCATAGGAATATATTGAATATGTAAACACATACAGCATTTCAAAAGAATGTAATGCACATCATACAGTTACACAAACCACAGAATGGTGATTCTTAAAGAGGTACAGTCCAAAATAGTCCACAAACACATGCCCTCCTAGGGGCAATAACAGTCCATAGAGAAAATACTGCCCCTAGGAGGGCTTGTTCTTGTGGACTGATAGGATGTAAGTGAAGCATAAACTAACGGGCCCCTTTGTTGAGCCTTTCTGAAGCTAAAGCAACATGGCCTGTGCTGGGAAAACAATCTTCTCTATCCTTTAATTAGAGATTCACATCAACATTTTGGCAAATACAGCAAAATGGATGACACCAAAGAAGACTACAAGCCTATTGCTCCAACAAACAGGCCAAATACTTAGCTATTGGGGTGGATCCTACGCTTACTCTACTGCTTCACTGAGGGATGTCTGAGGCCTTCCTAAAGTTTCAGTGGCTCTTTTTCCAGTGGAAGAGCCATTTAAGTTGGAGGCAGGCTCCTTATTGGAAGGTTGGATCCATGCCATTGTTTCCCATACTTGTCCAAACACAGTTCTGGAGTCATTCTGAGATATACACCATGATTGTTTACAGACTGGCAAGACCCTGTGCCCCATTACATGGGGAATATAGTCAAGATGCCTAATTAAAAGTGGTGTGGCAATTAGCCCAACAGCTGAGCATGACTATGAATCTTAGGCTTCCCTTCTCAAAGTCCAACATTTTATTCCCTATACCATACTATTCTAAATGATTTAAGGCACATATATATTGTTCATAGTTAGGGTTGGAAAACTGGAAACACCATCACTGTTGCCCTTTCAAAAGGGGAAGCATTTGGTGGAGGGAAATTCTGAGCTAATGACATGTTTGAGCTTGGTGAGGGAGGTAAATTGCCCCCACCAGAAGGCCTGTCATAAAGTGACAGGCCCAGAGGGAGGCAATGTAGTGATGCCTTTATTTTATCTATTGAGAACATTTCAGTCTGCCTTTCTAGCGACCAGCTTGAGGTGTCTTTGTCATCTCCTAGCCATCATTCTTCTCAGGTGTAAGTATCCCTCAATCCAGCAGGGAAGGATTCAACATGCCCCCCTCCCTTCTCTCCAATATAACCTCAGTCCAAACTGGGGCTGTAGGTGACTGCAATTTAGCTTTAGAAAACAGAAGGAAGACCCATTTCTGAATCTCGCTTTGTCTCATCTAGTTTAACTCTCAGAAGCCATGTTGCTGAAAATGTTCTCTCTGTGTTAAATATTCCAAACAAACAACATTGTTACTTCTTGACAATCTATAATTACCATACAATGGACATGCTATCATGTTTTAAAATTATCTTCCTACATGATTTTTACTATAATAGGTCTTATTATGTAGTTTCATACCATATAGTATTATGTAGTTTCATAGAATTTGCCTTTTCTTGGCTCAGTATATGTAAATATAGAGTAGTGCAGTGGTTAGAGGTGGGGAGGCCCCTCCAAGAGGTAGCTCCTAAGCTACCAGTAGGTTGCTGGCTACTGCAGAGTAGCTTAGGCACCCCTTAGAAGACCCAGGGAAAGAGCACAAAATGATTTGCTCTACTTTTCTTTTATAAAGCTTTTATCTCATAGATTTATTTTTCTGCATTTAGCTGATAGACTTCATTTCTGATGTTCCTCCTAGTTCGTGCTCCATTTCTAAAACAGAACAAAATTTAATATGCAAAGGGAGAGTAGTTCAGGATACTTTTCATTACTCGGAAGTAACTCTAAAAGGTCAGCAACCCCTGGGTTAGAGTGTTGGACTGGGATCTGAGAGACCCAGGCTCAAATCCCCATGCTGCCCAGCTCGCTAGGTGACCAGTCACTGTCTGTGAGATTAGCCAACCTCACAAGGTTGTTGTTGTAAGGAGGGAAGAACAATGCTATTTATTTAATTAATTTAATTTATAGTCCACCTTTCTTGCTGAGACTAACTGGGGAGAAAAATGGTATGTAAGTATAAAAAAGTCAAAAGTCGAAGCTGAACAACATATCCAGCATTGGGAGACCATAATGGCACTTGGATAGCCAAGAGAAGTGTACAGTTTACAGCAAAGTAGTGTGAGTGGCAGATGGGTGTATAGTTCTTTGTCATCTTCCAGTTTTCCCTTTCAGTCTTCTGCTTCAACCTTCTTTTGTTCATGAATAAAAAGTTGCATCTCTCTCTCTTTCGTGTGCTGATTCTATTGAGGCAGACAGAACTTTTACCTGATATCTATCGGAGGCATCCATTGCCATGTGCTGTCCTGTCCTGAGAAGAGGCTTCATGGTAATAGAAACCCTTTAGAACATCTGTAACCTTCTAAACCAAGGAGTCTGCCTTATAGTTAACATCTGCTAGGGCATGTATATAGGGAGGAACAGAGGAATTGGACTTCACCCTTTTCTTTTGAATCCCTTGCTCAAACTGGGGCTGTGCTGAGGGTACGCTTATGGGCATTTTCTTTCTAATAAATGCTTTATAACTTTTGATGTTCGTTGCGGTTTTCTGTACCACACAGACTTCCACCACCTTGGACACACTATTTTATATGGGGCATCAGAAGGAAGGGGAGGGACAGTCAGTTGGCAAGTGGCTACTTCCCCAGCGGTGTGCAAGGCAGTAAGCTAGGGATACCAACCTCCAGGTGGGACCCGGGGATCCCCTGGAATTACAGGTCATCTCCAGTATACAGAGATCAGTTTCCCTGGAGAAAAGGGACACTTTTGGGGGTGGACTCTATGGCATTATACCCCACTGTCCTCCCCAGGCCCTGCTGCCAAAATCTCCAGGAGTTTCCTAACCCAGATCCGGCAACCCTACCCCCCAGTAAGCCGTCCCTGTGCTAACCAGACACTGGACAGCAGGAGACATAGAAGCTAGGCCTCAAAACTGGGAAGAGAAGCTGGGAGCCCTGCCCCTCCCAGTGGGCAATTCTTACAAAAGCCAGGTGGTGGCAGCAATTGAACAGACAGAGAGAAAAGTCCCTCCAGGTGTGGGGGAAACCTTGGGAGGCTGAATGGGTCTGCAGGTCAGAGCAGGACTGTTCCGCCACAGGTCCACCCACACATTTTTTCCCCTCCCACCACCACTCTGAGCAGCGGAAGAAAATGGGAGCCAGGGCCTTGGCAACTGTTACCACTTTTCACCCATTAGGTATGCCCAGGTCTCTTGAACCCCGACATTCCTGCTGAGCATCTGCGATATAGGCATTACCCTCCCCCCCATAACACTTTTAAGATTCCGTGGGCAACAGCTGTAGAAATGTTATTTAATCTTTTCCATTTTATTTTTTTTAATTTTTTGATCAAATGTGTGTTTTTCAAAATGCACCAGGCTTCATCACTCAGTAGTGGGTATTTATTACCATGTCTGCAACATTTTCCTCCTTTGCATACATGCTAGGAGCAGCAGGTCCTCTGATTGTTGTTCGGGCAAATCTAATCTATGGTATTACATGAGAAATGAATCTAGATCTGAGCTATTTTCATTGACTGAAATTCAATGGAAGGAAATGAATCATAGCCCCAGTCCTAACAAATGCTAATACTTATTTCCGACTTCCATATCTCCAGTATTAATAATTCTCAGCTATGGCATCTCTGTTCATCCTTCTGGAGGGGTTTCACTGCAGGGATGGTTAGACTTAGAATGATGCAGGATTAAAAGATTCTACCCATCTCTAATGGCCAAACCGGGTTAGGTGATTTATAGAGGGTCCCCCAACCCTGAACATGGTTTAATATAATTCAGTAAAACCTAGGCATTTTAATTGTTCAGGTATATCATGGAATCCTACAAATTAAACCCAATGGACCATACTGAAAAGCTGAGCCAATTAGGAAAGGGTTTAACTTTGATCCAAGCTGATATTGAACCAGCAGTGCTTAAGGGAGAGCCCAAGGGAGGTGGGTTTTGTCAGAGATGAAGCTGAAAAGACAATTGAGGTAAACTCTTTCACATGGTTTTAACCCCTTTTTTAAAAAAGCAACTGAATGCTTTCTGTTTTAAAATGCTTTCAGACAGCTTAACTCCTTCACTGCTATATGACCCATCCCCTCCATGCCTTCCACCAGTCATACTTGTCTGTAGTGTAGCTTTGATCTATTTGAGCAATTAATAATTGCTTTCTATTTAAATCTAATAGAATTTAAATCAAATTTAAATTAAAACCTTAAAAATGTTTTCACATAAAGAGATTTAAACCTTTGAGTAGGGTGTTAGTCGGTATTTTTCAATTTCAGAAGATAACTGAAACCAGCGTTTAGGCATTCTGAAAAAAAAGCATTAGGAGGAAGATCGGGGTTGTGTCTGTGGGTCTCCACCCACCATGTGTTCACTATCTCATTCTGTAATCTGCATCATAAACTCTTCACATGTTACAGTCTCCGTGTAACAGAAGGCTAGCAACTGCACACAGATTCCCTCAATACATGCAATTGCTGTGTTGTGTGAAAGTGCCAATGTGGATTTTCAGGTTTGTCACACACAAACACAATCCCTTCAAAATCAGGGTTTCTTTCAACAAACATGGCAAGCATGTGTGTTGGGAGGATTGCAATTAGTAACAGCAGGGTTGCCAGCCTCCAGATGGTGGCTGGAGATCTCCTGGGATCACAACTGATCTCCAGACAACAGATATCAGTACACCTGGAGAAATTGGCTGCTTTGGAAGGTGGACTCAATGGCATTTATACCCCTTTGAAGTCCCTCCCCCCAAACCCCACCCTCCTCAGGCTCCACCCCCCAAATCTCTAGGTATTTCCAAACCTGGAGCTGGCAATCCTAGGTAAGAGCAATCATGATGTCTGAAAAGAACAACAATGCACCTGTGTTCACCCAAATCTGCATAAGCATCTTAGATGCTACCCAATACCAAACACTTTCCTAGTGTAGAGGTCTCATATAAGTAGCTGTGTAGGCTACTATGCAAACAACACTGCGATTGTGTGGAGTTTAGAGATAGGCCACAAGTGTGACTGATTCTCTAAATCAATCAATCAATCACTCATTCAATCAATATATCATGACTGCACATATATGAAATTTACTTTTGACAGGCTGACAGCATTCCATGGGTTTCATCATATTGTTTGTGCTCATATGCAACGTATTTTCAAAGATTTGTTTACTGTTTATACACAACTAATCTTGCCCTCAGTGAAGATGCTATAACTTGTATGATGATGATATGATGTTGAAAAAGTCAGTATTTTCCACACTCCTAAATTCAGCCCAACTTCTCAGTTTGCTGATGGAGCATAATACTGTAAGTATAAGGGGATGCTTTCTAAGCCCAAATATATCTTCTTTTGTTTACTATAAAATTCATGGTTCCTATTTTCAAGTTTTATTTTTATTTCTAAAATGGCAAAAACAAAAAGATATGTGCTTTGGTAGCACAGGGTGCATCAGTTTGCAGCTCTTCCTCTCTCTCTGCTATTAGACATATTTGCAAAATTGTTTGAAGCAAACTATGGTGGTTATATTTTTCCATTTCATAAACGGGTCATAATTCTACGATTTTATACACTAACAAATTTAGGTGTGACACATTTTATGTTCTTAAAGTAGCAAAGCAGGATTGGTAAGTATTATTTATATTTAATTCCTCCCTTCCAAACTTTTTTTTTTTTGCCTAGAAAAACTAGATTGCATTCAATCAATCTTTTCCTGGAAAGTGCAGGATCCAACCATTGTTTTCCCCATGGTTTTAAACTGTTCAGAAAATTTACATCTCTAGTCCCACTTTACAATACAAAAGTGAGGGGTGGTGGAAGCATTAGTTATTGTCACAAGACAAGATTCATAATGCCAGATTCTGTTCATATCTTTGCAAAATGCTTTCAAACTCATTACTTCCAGCCATTTGAAAGTTATATGCTGTTAATCAGAAAGCATACATTTTCAAAATACACACTCTAGCTTGCAACAACAACAAAAAAGCAAAGTCATGATATTTGAGCCTGATTGTATCACCTCTGCCAAACATTATAACTTATGTGAATTACCACAATGAAGTAAAATGGTAGGAAAATTGAAACTCCAGCAAGATACAGTTGACCATAACCCTAACTCACTAGTCTCACTTTCAAGTCAATAACTATGAAAGGATCCTGTAGAACATTTTTGCTTTCATCTTGGAAGTAATAGTGTGATGTTATCACTTTCTAAGCCTCTGAAGCAATGTGTATTTTGTCAGAAGCAGACATTTGCTGAGAAGTTTAATTTCCTAATAGAAGCCTGAGTGCACTGGGGTTACATCTATGCCTGCTAGCCCCCAGAGGCACTTCCTTGCAGCAGCTGCTACTCAACAGCCATGGGAACCCACAGTCCCTTCTGGAGCACAAACGCTAATTCTGGCGCTAAAGGAGGGGATATTAGCTTGATGGGCAGACAGCAAGAGGCTATTCAGCAAAGAATACGCACCCCTAAGCCCAGTGCATGTTTGATAGCTGGGGATTCAGAGTGCTGAAGTCAAGAATTTCACTCCCACTGCCAGCTCAAAAACCAGTGGAGGAGGAGGAGGAAGAGTTAGATTTATACCCCACCCGTCACTCAGAGTGGCTTACAATCTCCTTCCCTTCCTCTCCCCACAACAAAAACCCTATGAGGTAGGAAGGGGCTGAGAGAGCTCTGAGAGAACTGTAACTGACCCAGGGTCACTCAGCTGGCTGCATGTAGAGGAGTGGGGGAATCAAACCCGGTTTTCCAGATTAGAGTCCACCACTCTTCACCGTGACACCAAACTGGCTCTCATAGACATAGCAACTGAAGCTGTTTGAATACAAGTGTCTAAAGCCCAGAAACTAACGGGGAAAGAACATTAGCTCCTGAAATACCATGCTGGACACTCTAGACAACTGATGAGAATGTAAGAACATATGACAAGCCCTACTGGATCAGACCAGTGGTCCATCAAGTCCAGCATCCTGTCTCACACAGTAGCCTCTGGAGGGCCAACAACAGGGAATAGAAGCCAAGCCCTTCTCCTGATGTTGCCTCCTGGCTCTGGGATTCAGAGGATAAGTGCCTCTGAACATGGGAGGATCCCCTAAGTCACCATGGCTAGTAGCCACTGATAGAACTATCTCCATGAACCTATCCAATCTCCCTTCTAAAGCTGTTTATTCCTGTGGCCATCACTACATCCTCTGGCAGCAAATTCCACATTTCAACCACTCTCTATGATATGAACTGCATCCTAGACCAGATGGGGTTCCTGAATGCTATATTCAATGGTAGCACCGTGTAAAATATGGTGTATGTGTGTGTGAGCAGATGTGCTATCCAGGGTTGGTTCTGATCAGCATAAACTTGAAAAGAGATGGGTTAACCCCCCCCCCCCACACACACACACCAGGGTGCTGATCCAAAACGGAGCCCCCAGCAGCTTCCCCCCCCCTTAAAAGACACCAGAAAAGTTCATTCATAGATCTCCCAGAGTCTTGTGGAATTTGGTCCTCAAACAGTGTTGTGGCAAGGACAAAATCTGCTGCCCCTCCCCCCCCCCCCACTGACTGGATCTTCCTCCATTGATAGGGATGTCACTTAGGGTGGAGAGTGGATGCCATATGTGTCTGTGTAAAGGACATGCAGAGATGCATTGTCTTCACTCCCCCAAGGATCTTCAAACTATACCAGCCCTTCTTCCATACACATTGAGTCCACCACAATGATGGGCAACTTTGCCAGTTACTTAATAAGAAAGAGGAAAAAAACAAAAGCAGGAAAATGTATATTGGCTCCTCTAGTAGAATCTGGGACACACACAAACATCTAAAAACATGCCCTTCAGTGTTAGGCGTTAGTCACCATAACATGGTGCTCTCAGTCTCAATACTGATACCCTTTCAAAAAATAACATGGGAGGACAAAGAATTCTCTGTCTTTGTTATCACGCACCATGCAGTGCCACTCCACTCAAGTTATCCTGTGCTCAAGGCCACGGTATGCAGGCAATAGAAATAAAACCGGAGAGACATTTTCAAGCATTGATCAGAATTTAACTAATGCATTTCAGACTATGTACTGAATTTCCCTTTCGGAAGACAAAGGGTAGTGCAAAACCAAGGGCTTATCCATACACAAGTTTTACAGAGTTATCTAGAAATAGGGGATAAATCATTGGGGACTAGAACCCATTTAATCAGATGCCTGTGACGGTGACATTATCCTCATTCGGAAGGCAGAGCTATTATTCCACTGTCCTCAGTGGAGCTCAGGGCAGCGTCCCTGAATCCCTCTCCCCCATTTTATCCTCATGAGAATTTCTGTGAGGTACTTGTGGCAGAGAGAAAATGGACTGGCTCAAGGCCTCCCAAGTGATTGTCAGAGTGGACTTTTGAACCTGAGTCTCCTGGGTCCTATTTATTTATTTGGTCCATTTTTTACCTCACCCTTCCTCCGAGGATGCCAGGTTAGGCTGAAAGAGGAAGTGACCGGCCATACTAATCTCCTTTTCTCTGTCTCTCACGTGTGCACACGCATACATGGGCCATTTGTCAGTTTGCAATCGGGGAAAAATCCCTCTGGAGGCTCTTGATAATATGCATACAGAGTGTCCACTGTGGCTTTATAGAAGGGACGGCAGTCTGGGAAGATTTTGAGGGAAAGATGTGGGGATGAGGGTTGCCAGCTTACTGGCTGCTCTCACTGTCCATTTAATATCAGTTTGATTAGCAAGCAGTCATCAGATGATATTATTTAACCTCATGCCACAAAAAGCTTCGGCTGCCCATTTCTGCTCATTTAGCCTCTGTTTAGAGGAGGTGTCCTGGCTCGATATTTTATTTTCCTGTCCAGCTGGCAAACATACAAAGAGTTCACATTGCTCCTGCATTCTTTCTGGCAGAGAGTTGCCAACTCTGGGTTGTGAAATTGGGGGCTGGAGCCTGAGGAGGGCAGGGCTTGGACAGGAGAGAGCTCAACAGGGTACGATGCCATAGACTCCACCCTCCAAAGCAGCCATTTTCTCTAGGGGAACCGATCTCTGTTATCTGGATACCAGTTGTAATCCAGGGAGAACTCGAGCCCCCCACCCCACCTGGAGGTTGGCAACGCTAGGTTGCAACTCACATTTGCAATTTGTGTCCCACATTGTTATGAGAGAAGGGGACGGCGTTTATTCCTGATCCCACCAAGTACCCACAGTGCTCCTCTCATGGAAAGTCACAACATAAAACAGCCTGTTTTGCTATTGGGTGGGGTTTTTTTTCCTTGGGTGCTTTATTCATCACAACTGCAAACAAAAAACAAAACCCCTCAGCCCAAGCTGTATCAACCCTTGTAGTGGGATGTGGTTTATTTTGTGGGACCGGGCAGTCAACACAGACAGCTTGGGTCCCCTGCATTCTAATTATTCCTTGGTAGAAGCTGTGTCTGGAGTGGGGACCAGCTAAGAGTTGACAACCACCAGTCGGCATCTGGAGATCTCCTGCTATTACAGCTGATCTCCAGACTATCAAGACCAGTTCCCCTGCAGAAAATGGCTGCTTTGGAGGGTGGAGTGTATGGCACCATACCCTGTGGAGGTCCCTCCCCTCCCAAACCCCATCCTCCCCAGGCACCACCCCCAAAATCTTTGGGTGTTTCCCAACCCAGAGCTGGCAGTAGCAACCCTATGACCAGCATATGGTGGGGGGTGGGAGGAGGATTACATTGACACACTATGCTGGGGGAAATTACAATGGAACTTTGTTGATTACAGGTTCCCCAAATCTTGGCATACTGTAGGCAGGGGACAATGGGTGCAGCTGGCAGCCCGATTGCTCTCAGCAACCTCCCAACTTGCCTATTGGGGTGACCATGGAAAAAAAGACTAGTATCAAGGCCAGAAGTGGCAGAAAATTGCCACTTGTTCATTACCAGCCTCTTGGGGGCATGGCCAGTCTGTCAGCCCTGAAGTCAGCCACTGTGCACTCAGCTCCCAGAACCCCTTAAGGGGACCCCCCCTTAGGGGCGTACTGGAAGTCCACCCAGTGCATCCTGTACTACGTTTCCCAGCCAATGCCTAACCACCAGCAGCCAGCGGTGTTATGTTCTTTTTAACAGTACAATCAACATATATGGCATATATTCTTTGTGATGGGGAAGGTGAAAACCCCAGGGCCTGTTGACCAATCAGGACCATGGGTACAATTCCTTCTCAGCCCTGTTAATCAGCAACCCCCTGTGGACATAGCAAAGATGAATGGCACCAACAGAAAATCTGAAAACATGGAGTGAGAGTAGGGTTGCCTGGACACAGCTGGCAACCCCCAGGAGAAAATGCAGGGGTGGGGGGGTAAAAACCAGAAGTGACATCTGTGGATGTTCTCAGCACTTACACAAACCATATCGTGAAATACAACAACATCCAGTTTTAATGCTGGTGTGATGTGCCCCCTGTTTCCTCCCACTGGCATCAGGTGTTTGCGGGCAAAGACATGAGATGCTGGGAAATCTGATACTATGGCAGGAGGCCTGGCATCCCTAGGTGGGAAGGTGGGTTTTGCTGGCAGAAGGTGCTGACTGTCCACTGTCCCTGCAGCCCCTTCCCTTTAAACATGGTCTGCAAACCAATATGGAACCTGCAGTCCTCAGGTCTGCTGACCTCCCCCTCCCCTGGCCAATAAGAGTGGGGCTGCAGAAGGCTGGCCAGAGCCACCTAGCTGAGATCCAATGGCCCAAAGTCACCCAGGCATAAATGGTGCTCCAGCTTAAGGCTGAGAACTAAATTTATACTTGCTTTTCACAGGTACAACAGAGAACTGGGTAACAAACAACCAGGTCAGCCAGCCATCAAAACATGAAAGGGAGAAAGTATTATGCACTGACCTTGTATTATTACCATCAGAGCGATGCGATTTTCAATTCTTTTTTTAAAAAACCTCTAAATCCTTAGGAAAAGGTTCACACAGAAAAAGTTAATTTAAAGTGAAACGTACATTGTCTCAGCTCATTCGACTCCTCAGAAAAGCATTCACTTTTTAAAATCATAAGAACATAAGAACATAAGAGAAGCCAATGCTGGATCAGGCCAGTGGCCCATCCAGTCCAACACTCTGTCACAGACTGGCCAAAAACACCAGGTGCCCTCAGAAGGTCCAGCAGTGGGGGCAGGAAGTCCTCCCACTGTTGCCCCCCCCCCCAGCACCAAGAATACAGAGCATCACTTGTCCCAGACTGAGAGTTCCTATCTATATTTTGTGGCTAATAGCCACTGATGGACTCCCAATCCATTGTAACCTATAAGATGTACACTTTGTGGTTGGATGGTGTTGCAAAAATCTCCAAAGGAAGTTTAGAAAACTAGTAATGGGCCAAAAAGTACTGTTTTTCTAAACTTCCAATCTCCAGTCCACTGAGGCTCCTACATTTGGAGATTATGGTGAACTGGAGTTTAATTTACTAGGAACCTTAGTAGACATGATGTTTTACATGCGTACTTGGGGTTGCCAGGTTCCCCCTGGCCACTGTCAGGGGATGGGGGCTATCTGTATCTGTACTTGTATCCGCTGTTACTGCACATATTAGAAGACAACAAGTGGGGACCCACAAGAAACTTGTGGGAGTGGCTATCCCATTTTCTCCACCTCTGATTCCCCCCTCTCCCCCTACTTCTTGCACACTCTTTCTCCTTCCTGCTACTCCTTTTCTTATTCTCTCTTTCTCTCCCCTCCATGTCTGTCACTTCCTTTCTGCCCCTACCCCACCATTCTTTCTGCTCCTGTCACTCTCCCGGCCTCCCACCTACTTCCTCCCCTCACAGCAGCAGTGGCAGCAGCTGCTTTCCAGGAATTACAATGGATTGCCCAAATACAGAGATCATTTCTTCTTAGGGTTATGTTGCCAGAGGTGCTGTCTTTACTCTCGGGTAGCCCCAATAGCAAGGGGCACCCCATTTTCTAATCTGAACCAGAGACCCATGGAACTCAGGCCAAGGAAGACACTCCTGGTTCTGAAACACAGAGCAAGTCATTGCTCTGGAAACAGGGTCTTCATATTTAGGTGACAAACAAGACAGCCCTCAGAGCAAACCTCCAGTCTTCTCCCCCACCCAGGAAGATATGCATATGGAAAAACAATGCTTTCCACCAGGTGTAGTATCTATGTTTCTAAGGCTATTCAGGATACCTAGATAAACCAATCAAACATTCAAATTATTAATGATCCTTCCTGACCCTATTCAGCTGCCTTGGCAGAACCATCAATGGTCATAAAATCCATTCAGCTAGCCCCAGTACAGTCATCCAACACCTGGCTTCTATTGTTAATCCAGATTGCCCCGTCTGAGTGATCACTGGTTACATCTAGGCCTTGCCCATCCTGATGCCATACATCCCTGGGACTCATCATTGTTCCAGGTAATCTAATGGTCTGGATTTGGCCGGCGGGGAGAACCACACCCCCGAAGTGGCCCGATCCGGCCAACTGCCTAGCGTGATGACATCACCCGGAAGCAACGTCATCACGCTGGGCACGTTGCCAGGGCAATGCTCTGGAAATTGCCCTGAAACTCTATGGTGCCATAGAGTTTTCAGGGTGACTGCTAGAGTGTCGCCCCAGCAACGCTGGGCAGTTGGCCAGATCGGGCCACATCAGGGGTGGGGTTCCCCCCACCAGCCGAATCTGGACCGGCGGATTGAGGACCCCTTTAGTGGAGGAATCCCCATCCCCCGGGGGGACTTGGCAGCCCTACCTGAGAAGCCCAGAGCCTGCAGTCACCACAGGCTTCACTGGGTTGAGCAAGGAGGAAGGATGTTTCCACCCAGGTGGCCCCCCCCAGGCCATTTCATAGCATAGCAAGAGCAGGACTGTGGTAGAGGAGGACATTCTCCCATCATCCTCTCCTTTCCTCCCTCCCCTTCACCACTGTCATAGTGGCAGGGCCTGGGCTACAGCACAAGGAAGAGAAAGGTAATGGCCTCTTGAAGGACACTGGTCTAGTCAAACCAGGCGTACAGGTAGACGACAATTATATGTCTTTAAAACATCATGTCTGGTTAGGTTGCTCGGTTCAGTTGAATGCCACAATCTAGAAGAGGTGGGAGGTGCATGGAGGCACAGAAACAAACCTTGTGTGTGCCCAACTGGAGTTGAATTTCAGATTGCTGGGATATTAGATGCAGCCCAGGCCACAGTTGAAAGTGACAAGATGGAGCCCTTCTCTTTGCCCCGCCTCCGCACCTTTTGGTTGAGTAGAACAAGCGCTCCACAGAAACCAGCCCCCCCCCCGCAAAAAAATCACCAGAGATGACAATGGGATGAATGTACTCATCACCAATGCTTCCTTCTAAGCTGTGGAGTCTTGTGAGCAAAAATTCTTCTTTGTGAGCTAGCTGGCATTAAAGTTGTGAGCAAGGGATTTGGCTACTGCATAAATTAGTTTGCTCTGGAGCAATCCTTCCTGGGCTAAGATAAAAATGTGTGTGCCAGAGGCTAAAAAATTGTGAGCTAGCGCACACTAACTCAGCTTAGAGGGAACACTGCTCACCTCTACTTTCTTACCACCAGCAGCTAAACAGGCAGCACGGTGTGAAGGTTAGAGTGCTGGACAAGGATACAGATTCAAACCCCCATTTTCCTGTGAAGCTTACTGAGAGAGACCTTAGGTCAGTCCCTTTCTGCCAACCTCTATGTAACAGGATTGCTAAGAGGGTATAAAATGGAAGAAGGGAGAATGATATACACCATTCTGAATTCTGTGGAGGAAGGGCAAGATGTGCTATGTAAATAACATCTAAAATACTACCTCCAGCTTTTTAAAACTTTAGACCAGGGATGGCCAATTGGAAACTGGAACGCTGATCTTGTTTTGAAAGCTATTTATCTGCCCCCCTTCCCCCTACCAAATGTTTTGAATCAAGGTGCAATAAAATATTTGACCACAACTTCACTTGCAAGGAAACATTTTCACAGTGCAGGAGTATTCTACACTACACTAACACATCTTTTGGGGAGTTTGAGTGGGAAAAGTTTATAATATTTGCACATCATTCCATAATTAGGAATCCCTTACTGATACATGGTGCCCATTTTATTGTGGAGTCTCACCACTCATGAGGGGGTCAGTTTGGGTAGCAAAATCATTTTCTAACCACTGAACCTCTGTTTGGGAAATAAATGGACCTTTGCAGAACATGTAACAGTGAGATTTTCTTCTTTGCCATGAGTTTTAACATAATCAGAGTATCAGAGGACAAAACATTTTCCTTGGCAATTGACCTTGGTTTCATCTTGAGATTCATTTGCTGTCATTGCACGTTCTCAGTATCTTCTAATACAAGCACTGGAATACCTTCCTCACTGAGAAAACAAGGTTCTAAAACCATTCTGTAGTTAGTTTATTTCATCTCAGTGGGTTTTTGTATGTAGAGTTCTTTTTTACAGCAACCTATGCTGACCCCATCAACACAAATGGGGTTATGGACAATATCGGCACATCCATTTGGCAGCTCTTCTTTAACAGTTAACTGTGATCTTCAGAACTTTCTATTTTCTGACATTCAGGTTGTGTGTGTGTGTGTTTAAAGGAGATCCTATCAAAACCCTAACCTCTTTTCAGCGTCCCAAGAATGTCTTTGAAAGATCTATTTCTGATTTATTAGGAAAAGCTGAACAGCCACCTGGTCAGCTCTTTAAAGAAAGATGGAAAGATACCACTGGCCTCCCCAGTTCTCCAGACGGTGGAGTCTTAGGGGTAGCACTACAGGATTTAATTTCCTTTGGATGAGAGAACACTGGAGACTTATGGCAGCTTTGTAATATTTGTCTTATTTACCAATTGCACAGTGAGAACAAAAAGACTGCTTCAGCAACCAGTGCAACTGCCAGTCCTGCATCATGTTTCCTTCAAGGGAAAGTGCACTACAAAGATGCCAAACTGCAGCCTCCCTGTCTCTTCTATGTTGCCCCCTCCAACATTACAAAATTGGGTCCAAGCTGTTTCTTGGCTGCTCCCCTTTCTGGAGAGGGTCAGATTCCCTAAATTCTGATAGCCATTAAATTGCAAAGGTTGGAGGGAGGATCCCAACATTTATTTTTGTCAATTAAGAAATGTTCTGCAAAGGTCCACACTTTGTATGTATCACATTGAAAAATTTCTAAGATTTACTATATTTACCCAAAGGGAAGGCAACACTGAATGCAAGATGACTCCCCCTTTAAAAAGGTTATACAAAGAAATTTGTTACTGTACATACTTGGAACTTGTATGCAGATGTAAAACAACTCCCCCTTTTTCTTGATAACGAACCTGGGGAAAAAAACTTAGCCTGCCTTTATCTTTCCTATTATATAAAGCCATTTTAAGATTCCAAGGGGCAAGATTTCATGGTGCGCCAACATCAGTTCACTGGACGGACTGCCACTCAAAAGGGGGTCACTGGCCACTAGCTGCATTCTCTCCTTGCTTTGCCTCAGTCCTGCCCACAGAGCCAACGGCCGGCATCTTGGCCTCAGTGTAGAGGAAGCCAGCAAAGGGGAAGGACCAACTGGGTGCTGCTGGGTCCACTCTTCTCCTCCTCCCACTGCCAGGTGGGTCTAACTGTTCCCTCAGTGGCCTGCTTCTGTCAGTGAAAACACAATGGACTTTCTGCATAACCCCCCTCCCCCGCCCATTGACTTTCCTGTCAGAATAAACTGTCAGAAAACGGCTCTCTCTCCTTCTAAGCTCCACCATGGCTGGCTGGCTAATGAGGTGGGCCAGCAACCATCAAACCATTCCCTTCAACCCCTTACTGTGCAGCTGACTTTCCCCCAAGGATTGCCAATCTCCAGGTGGGACCTAGAGATCTCCCGCTGTTACAATTGATCTCCAGATGACAGAGATCAGTTCCCCTGGAGAAAATGGCTGCTTCGGAGGGTAGACCCTATGGCATTATACCCTTCTCCTGCTTCCCTCCTGTGTGTGACTTGCCTCAGTGGCTGTTGGAAGGTGTAAAGAAATAGCAGTTACCTGTGTTTATAAGATGGCTGCTGTCTGTGGTTTGTTTAAAATGTTCCCCCGTAAGGTTCAATTGAGCTGTAGTTTCAGAGAGGGGCCTGCAGGGGTATCACTAACTGGGTTGAATGAGGCTTCCTCATCTGTTGGACTACAGTTCCCAGCGGCCCCAAGGCCAAAAAGTGCGGGAAAAGAGGGACTGTCCCAAGGGGTGGGACACCATCAATATAGACTCCAGCCCATCCAGGGAGTATTGTGTTTAACCCCTGTTGATTTATGCCCTGTTGGTTCATAGTATGTGCTTACTCCTACAGTTGTGCCTTATTCATTTACTGTGTGTGTATGCCAGGGGTGGCCAACCTGTGGCTCGGGAGCCACATGCGGCTCTTTCACACATATTGTGCGGCTCCTGGCAAGGCGGCTGGGGAAGCAAAGGGGAGGCATGCTTTTTCTCTCTTTCTCCCTTCCTTCCTTCCCTCCTCCCTCCCATCTATTTGCTTTCCTAGTTTCTCTCTCTCTCTTTCTTATAACTGGTTTTCCTCGTTTGTTTTTATTTTTGGCAGTCCCATTTAACGTTAATAAAAAGCAAATTTGCATATTTTTAAAAATAAAAACGTGTGTGTGATATTTGTTCCTGTCTTGCGGCTCTCAGACATCTCTATGTGGCTCTTACGTTTATTCTATGTGGCTCTTACGTTAAGCAAGGTTGGCCACCCCTGGTGTATGCGCTCCATAATTGTGTAAATAGTAAAATAAATTCTTTTATTTGGGTGAATAATCTGTGTTGTGCATAGTCTCCCCTGCTCTGCCCAATACCAAAGGGAGGGGGTAGCCTATGGAAGCAAGGAAAGGCCAGACCCTTTGGTTGTCAACTTTCCAGGGATCCCCCAAAGATTGGGGATTCCATCTCCTAATAGGGAGATTTGGCCACAGTGGCCCTCTAAAAAGGCAGTGAAGTTCAGTGACTGATGGCAGGGAACTTAAGGAGTGAAATATGCCCACAGGACAAGGGTGGGAGGCGAACAGCTGAGTTGCAAACTGGAGCCCGTTTTGCCACAGTAGGCAACCAAGCATGGTTCAGACAAAGGAAGGAAACCCTTTGCAGGCCTTTGTAAAGAACTCATTGGTACCAGTTCTGACTAGGGTTGCCAGCTCCAAGTAGGGAGATTCCTGGAGATTTTCTGATAGAGTCTATGGAAGCCAGGGTTTGGGGAGGGGAGCGGCCTCAGCTGAACAGAATGCCATCAAGTCCACCTTCCAAAACAGTTATTTTCTCTGGACAGGGAGACCTGTTGTCTGGAGATCAGTTGTGATACCTTGCGATCTTCAGGCTCTACCTGGAGGTTGGGTACCCTAGGCGTGGCAATCAGTGCTTCAGAGCAGAGTCTGCAAGATCCAGGTTCTTGCTGTAGAAGCTGAGTGGGTGATTTTGAACCAGTCATAGACTTTCAGCCTAACCTACCTCACAGGATTGTTGTGCAAGTCGAAAGGGGGAGAGGAGAATGATGTAAGCTGCTTTGGTCCCCAATGCAGAGAAAGACCACTTCCTCCTGGGAAATCTATTTATTTAAATTTCTATCCCGCCCACCCAGCCAAGGAAACCATTGTTGCCAATCTCCAGGGGAGGGCTGGAGATCACTCAGAATTACAACTGCTCTCCAGATGGCATTGATCAGTTCCCACGGAGAAAATGGTGGACTCTGTGACCTTATACCCTTCTGAGGTTGCCACAGCAAATTGACATTGAGTGCCCAAGGCCTTGGCACTCTCTCAGAGCCTCTTTCTAGAGCCTGTTGTATTTATTTCCACAATGGGCCTTATTCCTAGTAGTAAATATAGCACCACTGTTCCTCAAAAACAAACAGCTGAGCTCTAGCACACAAGCTTGTCCACGATTCACTGTTCTCTTTAGTGCAGGAGAAGGTATGCATGTGGCATATGGCAGTTTGGATGCTGGCAACTAACAACATAGATGTAGAGGGTACCCAGATACAGGGCTTTGTGTGTGTGTGTGATGGTACTCACTGGTGTTGAGTATCAGCACTGTTCTGAAGGCCAGAAAATCAATACTAGAAGAATTTAGTACACATTTGAAAAGGTGAGTAGAAATAAAATCAGAATGTCCCAAGATCACTCTTATCACTGTCTTGAGCGCACAGGTAGCCTTAGGGTAGGCAAGCCACAGCTTTTTAGTCCCAGACCCCGGTTTATACCCTGGAGATAATAATACTGATTCCTTTTACTGGGCTGTCATAAGCATTGCTAGGTAATGGCCTATACCCAACCACACCATCAAGGAAAAATTAAATACCCTTTTCTTAAGAGGGGGCAGCAGTCATCCCCCTCTTCCGAGGCCTGCCTCAGAAGATTCACTGATGTGGAAACTTTGAAACCTATGGATCTAGAAGTGGGAAAGTCCATGCCCTAGCCAGACTTGCAATGAAAAAGGGGGTTCTGCTAAACGTGGAAGAATCTAGGAGAGAAGCCTTTATAAGAAGCTGCTTTTTACCACTGGTTTATCTAACCTAGGGATATACCAATCAGCTCTTTTATCTTTCTTTCAGTGTCCTGCATGTTGCTGTTGTGAACTTTTTCATCAATCACATTTACTTGGCCGATGTTCTCAGTTTTGTTTCTTTAACTGTTTAGGCCATTTATTTGTTTAAAATATTTGGATGCTGCCTTTCTACCCAGTTTAGAGTCTCCAAGGTGGCCAATGATCAAATACTTTAAAAGTTTCAAATACAGTTTAAAATATATACAATATTTAAAGTAACTAAAGACAACAGATGAACACATCAACCCAGAGACACACAAACAGGGAGGAGAGTCGATCAGAGTTAATGAGGGAATGATGAACAGAACAACATCAACAAAAGTCTCCACCTGACTGGTGGAAGACAATAACAGATGGAGTCTGATCAATCTTCCTGGGGAAGGAGTTCCAGAATCTTGGCACCACTGCTATGCAGCTGATGCCAAAATAATGTTAAAACGGTGTGGATTTCACAAGAGGAAACAGAAAATGGTGCACAAAGATAGACTTACAGGTTCAGTTTGCACAAAGGTGAAGAGAAACTGTCATGGGGATTTTTCAAGTCAAAATAGTGGGACTATCAAATTCAGTAGCATTCTTAAAATAACTCAGGATTGTCTGTTCTGACTGGCAGCCACTTTTCAGGATCCTAAAACACATAATGCCTGCCTGTCCAAGGTCACTGATGAAAGGACTGGAGAACAATACGACAGACAGAAAACAAAGCCTCAGGGCATTCGGGCTGAGGCAGTGGAAAATGTGATCAAGTTGCAGTTGACATATGGTGATCCCATTGGGTTTTCAAGGCAAGAAAGGGACACACAGATGGTTTGCCATTGCCTGCCACGCCATAGGAATCCTGGACTTCCTTGGTGGTATCCAACCCAGGCAGTAAACAGGGCTGACCTTGCTTAGCTTCTGATACTGAGCTGTCCAGGTCAGTGAATCAGGACTGAAGTCTGGTAACGACAGGAATGGCAGGCAGGGAGATGGCCAGTGCACTGCTAAAAACCTCTAGTTTATGGGCCCTTCTTCCACCACAACTTATCAAATCCTGTGCAAGAAACTGTCCCTAGGCCAGTCCCTAGGCCTGCAGGTGATTTTTCCATTCCCAGAATCAGCAGTCTTGCTGGGGCAGGGCAGGGGTTCCCCCAGTTTTCAGGGCTCCACTGTGGAAACTGCCCATTTATACTCAATCTCGGTTTCTTGTTAATTAACCAATTTTTAATCCACAAGAGGATTTGTCATCCCATGACTACTGAGTTTACTGAGGAGCCTTTGATGAGGAACTTTATCAAAAGCTTTCCAGAAGTCTAGGTAAACAACATCTATTGGGTCACCCTTGTCCAGAGGTTTGTTCACCCCCTCGAAGAACTCTAACAGGTTAGTGAGACAAGATCTTCCCTTACAGAATCCATGTTGATTCTTCCTCAATAGCTTTTGTTCATCAATGTGCCCACTAATCCTATCTTTAATAATGTATTCACCAGCTTACCCGGTATTGACGTTAGACTGACTAGCCTGTAATTTCCTGGATCTCCTCTGGAACCTTTTTTAAAGATGGAGGTTACATTAGCTATCTTCCAGTCCTTAGGTATGGAAACAGATTTTAGTGATAGATTGCATATTTTTGTCAGGAGATCCACAAGTTCACATTTGAGATCTTTCAGAACTCTTGGATGTATGCCATCTGGGCCTTGTGATTTGTCAATTTTTAATTTGTCCATTAGTTGTAGAACTTCCTTTCTCATCACCTCAATCTGACTCAGGTCTTTCAACACCCCTCCTGAAATCAGCGGTTCTGGAGTGGGCAAGCACCTCCCATCTTCTACACTGAAGACAGAGGCAAAAAATGCATTCAACTTCTCTGCCATTTCCCTATCATCCTTCAGTAATCCTTCTGCCCTTTGGTCATCCAAGGGCCCCATTCCTTCCCTGGCTGGTTTTCTGCTCCTCCTCCAGGGGAACTACTGTCTGTATTCTGGAGACCAGTTATTATTCTGGGAGAACTCCAGGCACCACCTGGACACTGGCAACCCAATTTGTGAAGCAAGTATTACTATGCTGATTTTTTTCTCCTTGATATGCTAGTTTTCGACATGCAGGTTCTGTTTTTTTGGCGTGACACACTAGATATACAGTACAATAAGCACAGGGACTCCACCAGAAGTGAGTGAAAAGCAGAGGAACACCTGCTTTCTAGAAGCATCCAAAATTACTACTGAGGAGTTGAAGCCTTCGTTTGTTCTATCAAAAAATATTTTGGGTTAGGACTGGACAAGTGTTTTTTACTATGCTTACTTGGAGATACATTTGCATGACCAGGCCATGGCAGGGTTTGCCCTGGTAGCCCCAATGGTTAGAAAGACAGTTGGTTTTATAATGGCATCAGCAACCAACACCAGCAATCTCTTCTGATGCAACATTTGGTGTGTACTTTTTGAGACCACATCAAGTATTTCCCAAACTGTTGATACCTAGGGCACACTATTTTCCTGCATAAAAATGTTTGAACTGTTGGAAAAATTGGCAAAAATACTTAGATATTTAGAGGTTGCAATGGATCTTTGCTTCACTGGAGAGGAGGCATTTTCGTCTATGTAAAAAAATTTATTTTTAAGGGAAGGGTTCACAGGAAATCTACAAAATAACAGAGACACCTAAGGCTACATCTTTACACTTTGACCACAGGGTCAACAACAATAACAACAATGGAGATTCTTCTTCTTCTTGGCCCCTAGAAGGAAATCACCTGAATACATTAATCAATGATTGTGAGTAAACAAATTTCAGTTTCGCTGGCTTTGTTTCCATTGGCTTTGTTACAGGCTTCCTTCCAGGCCAGTCTAACCAATAGCACACAAGGTAAACAGATTAACCCTATAATGACTGAATCAGACCATGCAACACACACATATTTCCAACATGAACTTCACTCTTACATCACAAAAAGTTTGCTCTTAGTGGTGAAAGAATGACCTAATCTCAGTAAGACCCATGCCTCATTTTTGCTGCATGACTCTGTCTTGAGTATACTAAAGATTGGAAAGAGGCAAGCTCAGCAGTGATTCATGCTGAGCTGCAACAGACACACCATAGGTAGTTTTACTGTCTCTGTATCAGGTGCAGCTAAATGGTTATGATATTTTCTGCAGAGACAGGATAGAAGTAACCACCCCTAGCAGAGACTGATTGGGAAGAGACAAAGCCAGAACAATAAACCATGCAAAGACACTAGGGCTGCCAAGTCCCCCGGTAGGGTGGGGGAAACACCGATTTTTCATGCTTCCCCCCCGCTTTTTCAAAACTGGCCACCGGGGGGAGGCAATGGCTGCCAACAGGAGGGGAACGTCGGAGCCTGCCGGGCCCTCTCCCTTCCAGGCCTCTTAAAGGGAAATGTCTGAAGAGCCTGCAGTGAAAAGCCTCACCAGACATTTCCCCTTTAAGAGTTAGCAAGAGAGCCCCGCCCAGAGATTAACGAGGGACTAAGCTCTTACTGAAGGGCCTGCTTTTGCATGCGGCTGGTGTAAGATTGAAAGGTTGCTGCTGCTGGGCCTGGGGTAAGTCCATCTGCCAGCTCTTTTCCTTCTCTCTCTCTCCCCCTCCCCCTTTCTTTCTTTTTTCTGTCTCTCTCTCTGTCCCCATCCAGCAGAGGTCTATCAGTGGCTATTATTAGCCACAAGGTCTAAATGGAAGTAAGTGCCTGTGCCAGCTCTTTTCCTTCTCTCTCTCTCCTTCTTTCTTTTTTCTGTCTGTCTGTCTGTCTGTGTCTCTCTCTCTGTCCCCATCCAGCAGAGGTCTGTCAGTGGCTATTATAGCCACAAGGTCTAAATGGAACCCTTTGTCTGGGGCAGTGATGCTCTGCATTCTTGGTGCTTGGGGGGGCAACAGTGGGAGGGCTTCTGGAGTTCTGGCCCCGCTGCTGGACCTCCTGAGGGCACCTGGTATTTTTGGCCACTGTTGTGACACAGAGTGTTGTACTGGATGGGCTGTACTGGATGGGCCGATCCACTGTGGCTTCTCTCCTGTTCTTATGATATGAAAATCATATTCTGCCGAGATGAGGAAGGATTCAGTAGGGCCGTTGCTCAGTGATAGAGCATCTGCTTGACATGCAGGAGGTATCAGCCTCTTCAGCTAAAAAAGGATCAGGTAATAGATGATATTAAAGATCTCAGCCTGAGACCCTGGAGAGCCACTACCAGTCTGAGTAGTCAGTACTGACCTTGATGGACCAATGGCCTGATTCAGTATTAGGAAACTTCATGAGTTCATGTGGAAGCATGTGGAAGCAACATCACAAGATGTGACTTCACAAAATGATGTCACTTCCTTTCTCCTGGCTCCACCCCCAAAGTCTTCTGGCTCCACCCCCAAAGTCCCCAGATATTTCCCAAGTTGGACTTGGCAGCCCTAAAAGACACAGCAAGCGGCCTCCTTTGTGAACAAGTATTTTGGACTTACAGGAGCCCAGTTCATTTTTTACAGCACATTAACAGATCTCCTGCAGCACACAGTTTGAGAATTCATGGCCTAAGTTGTATACAGTACATGAGAGTCCTTATCTCTGTTGTGGCTGACATATAGATAAGCAGGCAAGGTAAAAGGAATAACAGCCTTCGTTTCCCCTCAACAGATCTTCTTTATCTTTCTGTTTCTTGCAGGGTATTTGTGTGTGTGTGTTGTGTGTGTGTGTGCTTATTTTCAAGAACACAGCATTGAACCCTTGACAGACAATTACATTTCTTCAACTAAGAAACACATTTCTATTCCCCATCTATTTTATTGTGTAGTTCATAATGTTCTGTAGCCAGCCAGTGGCCTGGATCCAGCACAGTATATGCATGGGCAGAAGAACTGCCACCCAGGGAATGTGATTTTCTTGCCTTCCATTCCCCTTGCAGCCCCAAATGCCCCCAAAGCTGCTCTTGGATGATAGAGACCCCCAAGAACAGTACTGGGAGGGATCAGTGGCAGCAGGCGAGGTAAGGAGAGAACTTTGCAGTCTGCCCATGGAAATGCTCTGCTGGCTCCAAGCTACTGCCCTTATTGGCAGAAACACAGCTCTGCTTTGGTAGAAATGCCAAGTTGCAATATTCTTGCTGAAACTTTGAATCAAGAAACCCAAAGTCCCAGTGATAATTCAGATGTAGCATAAGTGGTTTCCTTTCCACCCAGGAAGAATGCATTTACCTATCAGTCACGGCGACACTATAATTATTATTAGATACAGAGAACTTTGCAAATGACAACTAATAAAAATGAGATGGACTGCTGCATATCTTGATCAGTAGCTTATCTTGACCACTCACCTTGAAGGCAAAGAGTTCAAAAAATGTTCTACAGAGCAGTTTGTGCTAAATGTTTGAAACATTTCCCATTTCCCCTTCTCTTCTTCTACTGAACTCCAGAACATTCCTGATAATGATTCTGGTTCCATTTTTTAAAAAACAAAACTGCATACTGTCCAACTATCCCCATTTATCAGGGATAGTCTTAATTTTATGGTTTCTGTCCTTGGTCAATCCCTATCTTGGCTTTGTCTCCACTTTGCTTTGTGTGTGTGTGAGGGGGAGAGAGATGATAATAATGGGTGCTCATTGGACCCTCAAGTTGCTGTTTTTCAGGCAATAAGCACACTTAACAGTACCTACTTAATGAGCCTTGCCAGCTGCAGCATATAAACAGCAGAGCTATGTGATGTCATAGGGCTGTTAATGCAAATGCACTTACACTCATGTGCATTGGAGTCAAGCTGCCCCATGTCCCATTCTGAGATTCTTCTACAGAATCAGAGGAGGGGCCTAAACCTTGAAGAGCATGACTGTAGTTTCCAGTGTGCACATGTGGTACAGACACCAGATGGATGTGCACATAAATTTTCCTTTACTTGAACAGCACTATGACACCACATAGTGCTGAGCCTGCCATTTTACATGCTGCAGCTGGCAAGGCTTGGTTTGAATGTGTAAGTATGAGACTGGGATGCCAGCCTCCAGGTGAGACCCGGGATCTGCTGGAATTACAGCTCATCTTCAGACTACAGAGATCCGTTCCTCTGGAGAAAATGGGTGCTTTGAAGGGTGGACTCAGTGGCATTGTACCCTACTGAGATCCTTGCCCTCCCCAGACTCTATCATCAAATCTCCAGGAGTTTCCCAACCTGGAGCTGGCTACACCCCTCTTCTGCTGGTGGCCAGTGGGCCAGGCAACCCTGGGTTATAGGACCAGGTATTGCAGACCAAATCAATTCAGAGCCTTTGGCAGTGAGTTGGGGGTGGGGAGGGGAGAGATAATTCCAGAGTGGTAGCCATTTCCAAACAATGTTCAGGGTAGCTCCACACAGCAATGTAAAAACCCCAATTCATTACGAAGCAGCATGTAGAAGCAGCACATACATGCACACAATTGCAACCAGTGTAATATATAAATACCAGAAAATAAGTCAGGCTTTGAAGGTGCTCTGGAAACTTTAATTAGTCCACAATACTGGGGCAAGCCTGCTAGCTTGTATAGACTTTTGGCAACACAAGTGAAGCAAATGGTCAATTGCTTTGATCTTTTAGTGGCTATCTGATGATTTTTTAAATTTGCTGGTTCTATTCAATCTGCTAATTTGATTATACTTGCTGTAGTATGACTGATTTTATTTTGCTGTGTATTGTCTAAATAGATCTAATTAATGCATATATTTATTATTATTTTAATTTTTGAACAGCTGCTTGATAGATGTTTATTTTAAGTAAGATGGATGCTATATTATACTGCTGTCCAGCTGGAGCGTGTATTGTAACATTTTTAATTTTCAAGAGTATTTTTGTTTTTTTATTTGGTCATTTTATGGATTTTCTTTCTGGAAACCAGCCTGAACAAAGTGAAGTGGTGTGAAACAATCTTAAATCACGAAACACATTTCCAGTGTCATATTTTAACATAGCAGAATAAAACCAACATAACAGATAAATCAGCAAATCTATAAAATCCACCATCTGAGACTGCCATTTTCTCCAGGGAAACTGATCTGGAAGAAGCTGAGGTCCACACCTGGAAGCTAGTGACCCTAAACAAGAGGTGCAACCTTACCAGTGTTAAGAACATGGGGAGCTGATTGTGAGAGTTGTGGACAGGAAATGCAATCTGGGTTCCAAGAGGGGCATTAGAGTGGGTCAGCATGAGCAGGTGCGGACATACACCTCCCTATCCCCAGATATACATCCTGTCTCCTGCAACAGCTCATCCTTGCTTTCTCTCTTTATGTGGCAAAGCCTGGCTTGGGTTACCTCCAATGCCATCAATAATCTAATATTCCTCTGAGTGTGCAGGACAGAATCCTCCTTGTGAAAGCAACATAGGCAGATGGTAAAGACCATAGAGACTAGGGTAATTTTTAGCTTGCCACTCAAAACAATGATGTTATTCCCCCACCCTATTTTTCTCTCACTGCTCCACTGAGCTCTACTGAGCAAGTGCAGGGAATGAAGAACCAACCATATTCTGAAAAAGGCAAAAAAACAACAACAACCAATGGCAATTCTGTAGGGGCTCACAGCACAGCTGATGAGGCTCTGGGTCATACCTTTATGTATATGGTCTACATACACCGCAGAATGAAGTCAGAATAAGGTGGCAGAGGTCTATGGTTGACTATACCACTTCAGGTGGTGGATCACATGCTTGAATGCTTCCCCTTGTGAAAAATTCCCTACAAGCAGAACACCAGTGTAAAACTGACTGGTCTTGGCCGGAACATTTTGTATTAATGTGATAACTTTCTACTTGTAGGTTTTGGTTTAAGTAGGGGAGCATTAAAAATGGCACCCCCTCCAAGTACAGTCTAAAGTGGCACAGTCTGTGCTACCCTCTCATGATCTACAATCTCGTTCTACTGTCTGTGTAGATCAGGCCTAGTACAGTTGTGTTGGAGTATTTTCATTTGACAGTCTTTAAACTGGCTTCCCGTACAGTGGCTCTTACAGATGGCCTTGTTATAGAACAAAGTCTGAGTCCAGCAGCACCTTTAAGAACAACAAAGTTTAATTCTGGGTCAAAGCTTTTGTGAGCATGCACTATGTTGTAGTTTGTGAAGAAGATGGAAACCACAACAGTGATCTGCACTACAACACAGTTTACCAGTTGTTTGGGCTTGTGCCTGATTCTGACGCAAACACTTCCCATTACAGTGTGGCTGGTAGCTTTCTTCTATATCCCTGCAGTATTGCATCCTACTAAGCTACTTGATGATCCCTCTTTTTGCAGCCCCAGGCCCGCAACCAAAGCAGAAGCCCTCTGGTTGGCTGCCACACATAGCCCATGATCAGTGCTTAGCATGGTGCGTTGTAAGATGTGCAGACATATTCCATCCTGCTCCCAGCCCCAAGTAAGGTATTCTAGATCTAAAAATTTCAAATGGAAAATTGCCCAACCTTGCAAAGATGTATACCTCACAGTTATACTTGTTAGGAAATTTTGACTGGATGCAAGCCTAGGTTTTCCAACAACTATGTTCCCCTTGACCATGATCACCATTATCTACTACATTTTTATTCCTCATTTATATTCTATATTCATTCTTACCCCAATTCATTTTTGTCTATGTTTTATTTGCCTCCTTCTCTCCTCCCCTATTTACTGCACAGGCTTTAGGCACTCTGTGATTAAATTTCCCAGGGTACCCTGAGGTGTGATGCCTTGGACACATCACAAAGAATATCCAGAGTGAGGGAGGATCCCCTAGGAGCAGGGGAAGGGGAAATTCTCCATCAACTCCACTGGCCCACACTAGATTCCTGCTTGGCCTGGCTGTGCCAGCAACAGTGGTATTAGCGGTGTTAGCATCAGACTCAGGACCACCTACAACCCATATAGTAAGTAGGGGGAGAAGAGAAATGCTACAATGTCAGTTACCTTACCTCCTTGCCCCCTCTTGCTTCCTACTTGTCCCTCTCATCTCCATGGCCTATAAACTAGACAGCAAGGGACCAGAATAATGAAGAAAAATAAATATTAACTAATATTAACTGATAATTTTGAATCAATTTTCATTGTAATGACACTGATAAAGCTGGTTCTTTATTATTTATAGATGAATGCACAGCCAGGAGAAGGGCAAAAACCTCCAACAGTATGCTGCTGTTGGGGGGACAGGGGGGACAGTCACACAAACAGCTTATCGTGGCAGTATCTTGGCTTTAAATAAGCCGCTTGAGTTTGGGACACCTTGTGTTGATCACATAGTGTCCCCTAAGCTGACATCATAGTGCTGTGGGCCCATGGTTGGTCATTCACATCACTAATGCGTCGCAACCATGGACCCGCAGCTGGGTTGGTTGTTTTTTTCCTAAGTCCCACTGTGCATGTGCAGAAGCAGACAATCACATGCACACTCCTAGCTGCATTCTATGGTCGTGCTGAAGAACATGTTGGAGGGGGCTGGAAAAAAAACCCAAAGGACACACTGGAAACGGAGTGGAACGATCACACTGCTCATGCATTGCCATGGTGTGCCCGGGTGATCAGAAGCCCAGAAACCTGCCATGGAAGTGCTTCACTGAGGTAGCCACTGGAATTTGCCGGTGGCTATTTAATCCATGTGGAAGTCATTTTAGCGTGAGGTAGGGACAACTGGGCCACAGGAGCCAGATGTGTGCTTTTGACCATGCCCATTTGGTCCGGAGGGGAGGGGTGGCTATGTTGGGCCAAACTGCTTGTGTGATCGCACCTAAGGTTTGGGCAGCATTCCTTGGAATAAGAATAGGTAGGGATGTAATATGCTTCTCATCCAAGAAAAGTTGCAGGATGTGTGACACAGCTGCTGAGATGTTTATATGAACTCTTATAGAATGTTGGAGTTGTTTGCTCACTAAAGAAAATTCACAGCATGGCTTTGTATCAAAACCCAGCAGTGCACCCAGAGGGCAACTAATTTATAATCTTTGAACTGCTGGGTTATAGCCTGTGCTCAGCAATTCAGAGCTTTTAGCATGGTTTCTTATGTGTATACACACAGAGACAACAACACGTGTTTTGTTGCAGAAATTGCATTAGCCGAGTAGCCTGTACCATATATATAGCTAAAGAAGGTAAGGAAGGTTATCTCTGGCTACCTTAAGAAGAAGGAAGGAAGGAAGGAAGGAAGGAAGGAAGGAAGGAAGGAAGGAAGATCTCTAAAGCTCTTTTGTTTGTAAAGATTGTTGCTTTCCTATAGCCTTGTTTAGTACACTACAGTTTCAGTTGGGGCTTATCTATACTACATACTTGACCCTCTTTAGCTGTCTTTCCATCTCCCCTGGTGATTCTGAGAACTGTAGTTCAAGGAAGCAAATGAGGGCAATGGGAACCTTTAACAGAATTCACAGCATCATACTGAACAACAGTTTCTAGCAACCTTTGGAAGAAGCCATGGCAATTAAATTGGTATAAAGCCCAAAGAATGCAGATATGGCATTAAAACATTCTTAGCTCTGTTCTGTCCTTGCAAAGCAACAGCATAGCAGAAATTATCATTCTGTACCTACAGACCTAGTTTATCCCTAACTTGCATACATTTTGCAAACACTGCAACACCTTGAGGAACATTTTGTAGTCTGGAAAGTGTCCCCGCCCCACCCCAAAGGACATGATGGTTTTGATACCTTCATACATCGCTTTTGTTTGTATGTGTTTGTGTATGGTTTTAGGATAAAAAACCCCAAACTAATGTTCATTGTATTGTTCATTCTGTTACCTGCAGGTCAACCGAGATCATAAATAATAAACCTTTTAACCTAACAGAGCCATGAGAGAGAGAGAGAGAGAGAGAGAGAGAGAGAGAGAGAGAGAACAGTGAAGGAAATGAAGGTGAATCCTGTGAATGCATCAGTGCTTGAAAAGGCCTTCTCAGTGTTCTGCCCAGCTATAACACATGCTTTGAATTCACAGCATCCTAGGTTCAACCCCTTGGCATTTTGACGGGAAAAAAAGAGATTTTTCAAATAATATATTAGGAAAGCCATATTGCCTGTCTCAGGACCAGCATATTTTAATAGTTTTTGCACTCAAACAGTAAATGTGTACTATTCAGTGCTGTGGGATGTAGTTATAGCTACTAGCCAAGAAAACAGAACTCCCATGTTCAGAGGCCATAACTCTCTGAATATCAGTGTGGGGAGACAACACTAGGGGGAGGACTTTGCCTTTGTGACCTGCTTGTAGGTACTCCAAGGGTATCTGGTTGGCCACTGGATTAGGGGGACCATTGCTCTGATCCAGGAGGGCAGCTCTTATGTTCTTATGAGATCTTACCTAAAGAAGAAGAAGAGAAGAGGAGATTGGATTTATACCCCGCCCTTCACTCACTTGGAGTCTCAGAGCGACTTACAAACTCCTTTCCCTTCCCCTCCCCACAACAGGCACCCTGTGAGGTAGGTGGGGCTGAGAGAGCTCTGAGACCAACTGTCCCTGAGAGAACAGCTGGTACAGAGCTATGGCTTGCCCAAGGTCATCCAGCAAGTACAAGTGGAGGAGTGGGGAATCAAACCCAGTTCTCCCAGATTAGAGCCCTTAAGACCTCTGCCCAAGGCCTTGGTGAGCAAGACTGGGCTAGATGGACCAAAGCTTTGCTTAACAGAAGGTAGTGTCCTCTGTTACCAGTGCAGAGAAGCAGCCTGTTTGTTTGATGTTTTGCAACTGCCCTTAGCCCCACTCCTTTCCTTTCCTCCAGCCACATGCTGCCAAATAACAGCCTTGGTCCAAAATCGAGATTCAGCTGCTTGATGTCCTCCAAGCTGAAGGAATGCAGCCCAGGGTTATCGGCAGAAATAAGGGGAAAGGCAAGCAACAAAGTCGCCTTGAAGGTATTCTGCATTCCATCCAGAGAACCCATCGACTAGCCTTTGTTTGGGAGGAAGTTCTCTTTACAGAGCCCACTGAATCCCTTTGCTGCTGTTAGAGTGTTTATATACCAGAAGTGAAATTGCCACATGTGCTGCTAGTTTCTGTAATGTGATTACAAAATATACAATGCCCGGAACATAGAACTGCAGTCTCTCTCATGGGAACAAGAAGAATACGTAACTAGAATTCCATGAAAGAGGCTCTCCTGTGCTTTTAAAAGTGTAACTGTGTGCACACTTTCCTAAGAATAACTCTTATTCAACAAAGGGAGGGTTTTTTTTTAAACTTCTGGTTAAACACACCGCGGGATCCGGCTGCAGGTGTCTCACATAAAAAACAGCCTGTTTCCCATCTAAGAACTACATTTACAATTGCAGCAACACACAGTGGTCCTTATTCTCATTTGAATAGATACGATTGTATCTGCACAGGGCTGTCTTTGGGAACTGAATGTGTTTATTCTGTTTATCCAAACCTCATGGTGTAAACACTCATGGGTCTTTCTGCCCATGGTTGCCAGAGTGACCTGACCCCTGCCTGTTGTTGCAACCCATGGCGAAGGGCTTTCCTTCCTTCAAGAGGTGTCTGGCCATAAAGAGGAACAGCTCTGGGGGGACAACAGTTGTTTCCCTGTTTTTGTTACTCCATGTGCACAAAATCAGACTGAGCCCTCCCTTCCAATGGCTCCTCCAGTGCAGAGATACGTAAGGCAAGGCACATTCAGATGTCAGGCAAAACTAAAACTGAGGTCTGTCAGCATCATGCACAAACACAGCTTGTGCTCGCAGTGCTTATGCGGTCCCCTTGTTCCTCCCACCCCACCCCCCAAAAAAGAAAGAAAAAAAAGAGTGAAGGAATGTTTAAATTTTAAAAATGAAATAAAACAGGATAAAAGTGGAAAACAGATTATAAACAGTGCATTTCAAAGATTTAAAAAAGAGATGTAGAGTAGATAGACACTGTATAACAAGAAGAAAAAGTCTCGTTTGCCCATACTGGCACTTGTTCTCCACTGGAACTTCATTGAGGAGTGGAACATATTTGATGGTGCAGAAGTCCACCCATGGATTCCTCCCATTTGAATTAACATGTCTTAAGAGCAGCAGGCAAGGCGTTGGATCCAGCCAGCTTTTCAATTCACTCCTACCCAATTCCCCTTCTTTTTATAGCCCTCATCACATATGGCTTTTGTCCCTGAAGGTCCTATAATCACAGTCTTTTTTGGTGGTCAGAGAACACCACTCCATTCTTTTTCATTAGGAGCTTTCCAACCCAAGAGCTTTCAGCAACATGTAACAGTAACTTACACGTATAGAAAAGGGGTTGATTCTTGGATCAGGTATTGAAGGTCCTTTTCTTTTAATCTGCAAAATGTCGGAGGACCTATGTTAGAGTGGATGCTATCTGTTTCTCCTTCCCGCTGACCCCAGCCATTCAGCATCAAGTTTGGTCCTATCTACATACCTCTACCCCTTCACCTGCATATCTTCATCCTGGGTTTTGTTTCACTGTGGCAAACCAACGTGACAGTGGGGTGGAATGATGGAAAGGAGACTGGCTTATACAGAGATGTAGGGTTCATAAAGCTTTAATCACCTCCATTATACAACAGCTTTTATCCTGCAGGCCTTTCCTCCAACTGATTTCCACCCCCTCCTTTAACCTGAAGCACCTGGATCCTCTCATTTTCTACACTCTGCCTCTGTACACTGTTTTTTCCTATTAACTTCTGCCACTTTGTTAAAGGAAAAAATATTTCACAGTCACGTTACAGTCAGTAAATTTAAAGACAGATGAGGCAGAAGCTTAATTTTTTTTTTGCAGGCATTTCAATTACAGATAAATGTTGAATAGCCCCTGGGGGGCAGCACATTGCATACTAATTCTGAAACTTGCAACAGTGTGCAGGAGATGTTTCCTTATTGGGTTTGCTGTTCATTCCCTTGCCCTCTTGCAAGCACACTCTGTGTGGGTGTGTCTGTGTGGGTGTGTGCAAAATATGTTTGTAAACATTTGAATTTTACAGTGTGTATCTGTAGCCATTTTATCACTGGTCTTGGGAGGAGGGTGTGCACTGGAACTTAAGAGAGATGTATTCTGTTATTCCAGTTCAGCTAGAGGTCATCAGAACATGGAAATAGGCTTTCTCTTAATATTTCATTTATTTCATTTATATTACACCATTGTTTAGAGGTGTCTGAAATGCATGATTTATGACCAAGGTGGGTAGCTGTGTTGGTCTGAAGCAATAGAACAAAGTTAGAGCCCAATGGCACTTTAAAGACCAACAAAGTTTTATTCAAGATGTGAGTTTTCGTGTGCAAGCACACTTTGTCAGACAATGAAATGGAATTACATATTATAGGCTGTGATCACACGCTCCTTTAGATCCAACATAGATGTGAAAGCCTGATGGATTTAAAGGGAGTGATCAGACAGCAACATCTGGAAAGCGTCCTGCAGGCATTGGCAACCCATGCTGCTCCACCACAGAAGTAGAGTTTAAAAACACCAGGGAAAGTCCAGTCCTAGTGCTTGCCGACGGGCCACAGACAGACTTTCCCCTGTCTGATCATTCAAGAATGCTCTCATGCCATCGGGGTGGTCTGATCATGCCATCCTGACTCCATGCCGTATTCCCCCCCCCCCCTTCGCAGAATGCACATCATTACATACTCTATAGAGGGCCCTCAATGCGGAGGTGCGATTCCTCATTTATGCACAAGGGAAACAAATGGTCAAAAAAATGGCCACAGTTGTGTCTGATCACACAGTGACGGGCTGTGCCCATAGCTTCAAAGGGCTGTGTGATCTCACAACTGCATGTCAAATTCCTCTGGAGGAAATAGCCTCTCTTCCCCTCTGCTTCAACTGGCATGTGTGACTGCAGCCATAGTCGTATATATAGGGGTGACTTGTTAAAGTAGCATACAAAATAGTGAAAATATATTTTTAAACAGATCAAAAGAATGACCAGAGCTTGTCATTCTTTTGATCCATTTTTTAAAAATATCCTCACTGTTTTGCATGCTAATTTAACAAGCCACTCCTATATATACAACTATGATATGTAATTCCATTTTATCATCTGATGAAGTGTGCACGCACACAAAAGCTCACATCTTGAATAAAACTTTGTTGGTCTTAAAGGTGCCATTGGACTTGAACATTGTTCTATGATTTATGATCATTTCCCCCCACCATTCAATTTTTCTCAGCCAAGCAAGGTTGACTCTGAAATCTGCATCCTCTTGAAAGAAGCAGATAGGGAGATACTGGAAGCTCTCATGACCTCCCATGCAGAGTGGGAGCCAGCAAGAGAGGAGATGCTCTGTGTCTTGACCTGAGCAGAAGTCAAGACAAAGAGGAGGAGGAGGATGACGACACAGCTGAGGCCAGAGGGGGCTCCCACTAGCTGGCCACTGCCTGAGCTGCAGAGCAGAAGAGGTGACAGATAAGAATCTTGAACCCCTGACACCACTAAACATTCTTTTAAAAGACGGTTATGCAGTTTCTCTTGTGCTTCTATAGCCATGCAGAACTAGCTGTTGCATAGTAAACAGACAGAGCAAGCCCTGAAAAACCTTCAGCAATTCATGGGTGGGGGCGGGGGGAGGGATGCGGGTTAGGCCACATCTTAGGTGTGGAGATAGGGTTGTTATCAGTTCACAAGTGTCCCTATTCTCATCTGTGTGGCGTGGGAGGGTATGAAGCTACACATGATGCAATTCTATTGTTAATACAAAACAAGCCATCTAGAGCTGGGGTGATTAAGAGGGTCTGAGAGTGAGATGTGACTCAGGAGATCCTCCCTGGTTCGAATCTCATCTCCGCCATGATCCCACCAGGTCACCTGAGGCAATCCACAATCTCTCAGTTGAGCCCTGAGTGCCAAAAGCCACTCTCCACACACTGACATGTCATGAACCACAGCCACCTTCTCCAAAGACGAGTAATAAGCAAATGGCTTTTGAATCTCCTCTCCTAGGGTGTGTTCAGATGGGCAGCTTATCCTGCCATTGGCCCGACTCTAATTTGATCCCTATTTTTTTATCCAGTGTTGCATGAATCGCCTTACCACGCATGGACTCTGTGGTGGATTGTCTAGATGGCATCCACCTAAAAAAGCCACATGGTCAGGGTTTTTTTTTTAAAAATTATGTTTGCACATGTGCATATGCACCTCACTGTGTACTTGTTTTTATGTCCATGCGCAGACTTGAACGGTAAAAGCACCACCAGTGCTACTTTCCTCTAGGTACCATTTCAGTTAACAAAGTTCATAAATTTCACGGGCCATTCAGAACCATAAAATTGTCCGGAATGTTTGAGTGGAGCTCTGCGGCTGTCACATGTTTATATACTTGTGCACATATTGCTAATATTTTTTTTTAATGGTGGCCATTTGGGATGGTCTGGAGTCACACCATCCCAATGGTCTGATTGCATACTGGAATGATCAGACGGGGGAAAGTCTGCCATTGGCCCGTTGGCAAGCATTAAACCGGACTTTCACTGGTATCTTTAAAGTATGGCTCCCTGGCGGGACTCGATGGGTTAATCATGGAAGTGGCATCTTTCCCAGATGTCGCTGCCTGGATGCTCCCTTTAAATCCACCAGGCACTTGTACCTGGGTCAGATCTAAAGAGCCATCTGATCACGACCCTATACTGTAAAGAGCAAAAAAGCTTTAGCAGAGTCCTTCCTTTCATTGAGCAGCTGACGGATTCAGTAGCTGATGAATATAACAGTGTGGGGTTTTTTTAATAAACCAAGGATCCGGGAAATGGTAGCAAGCAGTTCGGTTGTCAAAAGGAAAGGTCTTGCCCAATCTTCTCTTGCTGTTAACTCTGGGGAAAAATAAATTAAATATTCCTTTACTCATTGTCATGTGGGAGTGAGTGGACCTTGTGCTGCTGGTTCTTCAGTCCTGGCTCTATGGAAAATATGTCCCTCAATTAAAAGTTAGTTGCCATCCAGAATATCCTACAGCACCATTATAGGAAGACACAAGATACTTTCTGGGGAAAAGGAACTGTGCCTCAGTTCTTAGTCCTTCCTTTGTCAGGATATCACCCTTTTGTAATTTATATCTGGAGATTCATGTACACTTTTCAAAGACCATGTCCATAATAAGTAGAAAACATTCTATGGACAGTATGTCTGCATTGTAGGTGATACTGGCACCACTTTGGTAGGCTGGACTAAATAATACATCTTCCTTCAATGTGCTGCAGTCTACATTGCTATCTACCTTTTTGACTTTGACACCAGGCATGGAAATCTGGAAGAAAAATCAGAGCAGAATTTTGATTAACAGGGGAAATGAAGGGTGCAGTTCCCAGAGTGGGCATAGGAAGCTGCCTGTGCAGAGAGGGATCAGCACAGGGCACAGACGAGCTCTGCGCACTCCCTTCTCTCACTGTATGCTGCAGTGCACTTCTGAGGATCAGGAGAGCTGTGCATATAATCATAATTCTGTCCTCTCCATCTCTTCCGAGGACAAGTTCCTTGAGCTCCCAGATCACAGCCAAACAGATGCTGAATTGCAGCAAGAGGGATAACAGGACCCCATTCGGCCCTGTTCGCATCTCTGCATGTGCCGGCAGCTGAGCCTGCATATGGACCGATCATGCCTAAAATGTTCTCAGTAAAAAAAATTATGGGAAATTTGAGTATTTTTCCCCTAGCAGCCTTTAAACAACCTTACTGCACAACCTTAAAGAATGGGCAAAGCATGTTTTGCGGATCCCTGGATGTTCTATTTGCTTTGTCCAATGGATGCAGTGAACAGCCTGCCCATCATTTTTTCCAGATTAAATGGTGGCAACCCCATTCCTCTGCAGTGTGCACTGGCCATTTATTTCCTCTCAAACCTGAATTTGAGAGAGGGACTGCCACAACATATACCATACCAGCAGCTGTTTCTCAGCCTCAAAGTTTGAGTTCTGGGGTGTGTGTGTGCGGGAATCACACACTGTCAAAACATTTCTCATTCCCAAATCCTGCCCCCTCTACTATATTAATGCAAAAATATTAATATTTTTTGTATAAAATAAATAAATACTGCACTTCACCCTTGAGAATGGAACCAGTGGGTTCTGTTTGCAGAGACATTTTCTATCTGTGTTTTAATAACTTGCTGTTCCTTCGTGCCATTTGTCTTGAGAGCATTTGTTTCAAGGAACTGCCACAAAGTACACTGAGTCCTCATTCATTCCCTTACCCGTTGGAGGCATGAACTTGAGAAGCTCTGTGCTTGAGATCTCTGATAAATCCAACATGTTGCAGATTAGGAATGGTGTTACTTCCCAGGACTTGTTTGACTTGAATTAGTTTACACAAACACAATGAACGGGAGGTCATCACATCTTTGTAACTGTTTTGCAGATACATCATTGACTTAGGGAATACTGAACCACAAGCTATAGCAAGTTATAGCAATAGTCACTGGCTTAGATGACTTTAAGAGGGGAATTAACAATTAACAAATAAATAGTTGTTAGCCAAGGTCACTTCAGGTTAGGGTTGCCAGCTCTGGGTTGGGAAATACTTCGAAGATTTTGGGGGTGGAGCCTGGGCACAGCATGGTTTGGTGAAAGGAGGGGACTTTAGCAGGGTATAATGCCATAAAGTTCACCCTCTAAAGCAGCCTTTTTCTCCAGGGAACTGATCTCTGTTGCCTGGAAATCAGTTGTAATAGTGGGAGATCTCCAGGTGCCACCTGGAAGGTGGTAACCCTACTCCAGTTTCCAAGACAAGATGAATATCTGCTGCTAGGAAGCAAATAATGGACAACGACTGTTTGATGCCAAAGCAGGGCAAGGCCAAATTCCAAACTAGAATTCAATCACAATGACTTTTTCTGCACTGAACATGGACTACATACCCTTTTCACTACCCAAAGTAAACAAAGTAGTGAACAGAGATGCTGCAAAACCATCCTGGATCTCATTATAAAGTGCCCATATTGAAAGAGACCCCAAGTTATACTGTATCAGCCAATTCCAGGATTCACTCACCAGTTGAAACAAAAATGAAACCTAGGTTGGGCCATGAAAGTGAAAACATGCTGCTATACAGATATTATTATGCAGTTAGAGGCAGGCTTAGTTCTTAGATGCTGAGGGGGCGGTATTTATTTGTGTGTGTGCCTGGAAGTCATGGTTGATTTCTGGCAACCCCTAGTGAGGCTTGGACATTTCAGAGAGGTGGCTTGCTATTGTCTGCCTCTGTGTCCTGACCCTGGTATTCCTTGGAGGTCTCCCATCCAAACACTGCTATCTAAAAACATTCCTAAGTATTTTCTTTTATGTTCTCACACTGAAGCGAATTACTCCTAGGAGGAAAAATGCATTGGTGTTCTTGGGGACAGAGTTTACAGTGGACAAAAAGAAATTGTCAATACTGGCAATAAAAATGGGTGACCAGACTTGTTTGCAATGGCAAAAACAAAAAGAAATGAAAGGAGACATTCATCCATCCCTGCCACGATGTCCCTGTAATATAGATGTTCTTTCTCTATCCCCAGTCCACTTTCCATAGTGACAAGTGTTTCATTAGAGCATAACAAAGATGAAGCCATTAGCACGCATTTACCCACTATTGCACTGCAGTTGCTTGGGTGCTGTGTATAATTAGTACTCAAGTGTCATTAAGGAAACACTGAATCCCCTATAGTGCAAATCTTTTTGGAAGTGGGTGCCACAATATGCTGTTCCAAGTGATAGCTGGAACGCCTGCCCAGAAGTAAATCTATTTGCATGTAATCATCCAAGCCTGCTGGTTCAAAGCAGCAGGCTGGAGCACTTACCTGCAAATAAGTGTATTCACAAAACGTTCCACATTTAAAAACTACAGACAGAATTTTCTAAAAAAAATTCTAAAAATGCCAGAAATATGTTGGCACAGCCTGGGAGGGTACAAGGCAATAAACGAAGGAAGGTATGTCTTGATGACCCAGATTTGCTTGGAATTTAATTAAACAAACTTTTTAAAGATGAGAAGGCATGAAATGATGGAATGCAAACTCTCGTAAATGTTTCTGGATGATACATTTAGATCTTTCAGGGCATGATGCCCTTTAAGGGTATGCAATTAACATGGTGAATTTTTAAAACCTGTTCTTCTGAGTTAAAACCAGACAAAGAAATCAGTTTATTTTATTTTATGTAAACATTTCTAGTCTCTCCTTTCACCCAAATAGGGTCCCTGAGGCAGCAAAGGTTTTCAGTAGAAGGAATCAAAGGTCATCTATTTAAGCTCCTAGTTTTGCCTTATCGTCATCTCTATTTAGACATAATAGCTGCTGGATGGGAAGCACTGAGAATCCCACAAACCTTGATTACTAGTGAAATTCATAGGAATATTTCAAACAAGTGAGGGCAGGGAACCAATGATAACATTGCGTCTGATTCCTATAATGAAAACAATGTTTTGAGCCCAGCCTACTTGTGGAAAACTCAGAAAGCGGGAGGAGAAGTTTTCAATTTTGTTCCATCATTAATCAAGAGGAAGGGGTTGGGGTACTTGGGAACACTTTGCCCATTAGTTCAAGAAAAATATACTTCCGGTAGTCTTGTGGAGGACTAAAGGCTACTTTATACCATTAGTTCAATAAAAATATACTTCCGGTAGTCTTGTGGAGGACTAAAAGCTGCTTTATACCTTTAGCCTAGTTTCCCACTTCGTTATCTCCTATATGTAGACATTGTCAATGAGAAGGGGAGATTAAGGCTGTTGGGTGCCCAGAGAACCTGGTAAGGGGCCGCTGGTGGGTAGTAGCAGCATCCCTGTTTTAATCAAGCATCTGACAGAGTTCATCTGAATGTGAGGGGGACCTAGTGGGAATTTTTGTCTGGGGGCCAATACTAGCTCACAGAAACCTTCCACGTAGGAAATTATTGCCACTCTAATATATGATTTTATTTTTATTGATCACCTCTTTATCCTATCCTTCCTTTGAGAAGCTCCGTGGGGCATACATGGTCTTTGTCCTCATATGTTTAAGTGCGTAAGTTTAGTTGCCACTAAACCTGTGAATTCAGCTGAACTGCAGTTGGTTCAAAATGCAACTGCAAGGATGCTAATGGGTACTGGGCATTCTCACTGAAGTGAGTTAGATGGCCTCAAGAGACAGGGCCTTTCCTGCTGCGGTGCCTCACTTGTGTCAGATGATATCACTGCCATTTTATTGTGTTTTATTGCTGCTTTTATTGTACTATATGCTTCTTATCTTGAGATACCCTCAAACATATACAGAGAGACTGATACTTTATTTACTCAAAAGGACTGTAATACTCCCCCAAATGTTATGTACAAAAAGTTTTTTAATTATTGTACGTAACTGTAACTTGTGTGCAGATTTAACATGACACACCGCTTTTTCTTGATGACAGATTGGGAGGGGGAAACCTTAATCTTCTTGAATGAATAAATAAATAAATTGCTAGATCTTAGGAATATCTATCACACCTTAAACTATTAAGCCTCCTTACATTATGATTAACATATATACGTTACCTTAAATAATTAAGAAGCAATTGTCAAATTCCATTTAAAAAGAAAAAGCAGGAACAAGAATGATGCCCACTTCCAACTTACGCCATCCAGTTAGCTCATCACTAGGTAACTCCAGTTACTTAAGACCCTAGCAACATTTTCAGTGTCAGTCTTTTCTCAAAGTCACTGCACAGAACTGGTTTAATGTAATTATGCTGTTTTCATCACACACATTCTGAGCACCTTCAACACAGTCTATCCTCTACAGAAATCCTTGGTGCTTAAAGGCTTAAGAGATTTATGATAGGATGGGAGAACCATTAAAAGTCCAATTTACTATTTCTCTAAACACTGTGACTTAGCTATTCTTCATTAATCACCAGAACCACCCTCCCACAAATTCTGTTCTAGATATAGAGACTTCATGTTTGATTTTGTTTGTTGTGTGCTTGTCATTAGGCAAGGCAAACTGCTTCCTACCATAAGGAAACCAAAGACCCTCACCCAAACATCATGTATCTGATTAGACTTTTGACAGTGCCCACAGTCTCTTAGAACAAGGATCTACCTGTTTCAATACCCAACAAAAGTACTGTGCCAAGTATTTTTTTATATAGGTTCTCCATCTATTAAGAATTGATTAATAGCCATTCCTATCTCTCTCCCACTGCCATCTGCCTTTCTTCCAATTTTGGATTGTTGAGTGATTAGTTTCACATAGGAACAGATGAGACAAACAGATGAGATGAACAAATGTTACACACAGAATTGCCACCAAAATGTAGCCAAAAGAGAAATCTGAAGCAAATTTGGGGGTTCCTCCACAGCAAAACATTTAAGACATTTTGAAGGGAGGCCAAAGAGTTTCTGTAAATGCTAACAAAATTTCCTCCAGGGGGTTCTGCTGCCCATCTCTGATATGTATCCAGATTTTGACTAAAGCAAAATCTTTTTAAAGTGAATTTGTGTGTTCTTCCTCAGGCAGAACATCTGAGGATTTTCAAGGGGAGCAATAAAAATTCTGATAAAACTAGAGAAATTTCTCACATCCCTAATTACAAAAGAGCAAGGGAATTAAACATTGTGCTATCTGTGAGGTTTACAATCCGGAAGAGTGACATTTAAAACAAGATTAAAGTTTATGGGTACACAACTCAAATGATGCCTCATAATTATAAATCTATTAAAAAAGGAGAAGCAAAAAAGATGTGGATCATAAAAAGGATATAACAGCCTGCTTATCGTATAATTTAGCAAAAAGAAAACTGAAAATACTGGTGTGATTCTTATATTAAAAAGATTTGAGCCACTAGTTTGAATGTTACCACCTCCATGTGAGCACTAGCAAGAACTAACATCTAAATGCTTATAACCTCTTGTTTTCTGTGGACACATATAATAATAAACCTTTAACACTCCTACTCCTACATACAGCACCTCCTTTAGAAATCCTTCCTGGAGGCACTCACAGGGCAGTTATAACACTTGGAAGGGGATGAAAAGTCCAGTATGGTTGCACATGCTTAGAAAGTTCTATCTTAGATGGTAGGCCACGGAATAGCTGGTGAAGGCCCAACCACATGCCTTTTCCCAGGTCTGTCTTTGAGTCTTGTCATGAACACAAGCTCTGGGAGTTCCAGGTTGAAAATTAGATTCTCAGGTTCATAGAAAGTTATTTGGATTGGGACCACAGCATGCGAGAAGAGGGGGGCTTAAGCTTTGCCCCCTGCACTGTTTTCCCAGCTCCCTGTAGGGAGCTGCTATTTTCTGTACTGGGGACACTTACTTGCTCATCGGTACATCTCATCTATACATTCCCCTAATGAGAAAAATAGTGGCTCCTTAGAGAGGCTTCAGTTTGGGAAAATGATGGGGGGGGCAGGGAGGAAGATTGAGCCCCTTGTCCCTGCACACCAAAGACCTGATCCAAATAGACCTCCAAGCACAGGAGACTGAAAGCGTCATCAGGGAACTCCCAGAGCACATCTGCTTGACAGAACTGGGGGTGGAACCAGGGACAACATATCATGTAGTTAGACTCATTCATGACAGTAGTGATGAATGAACCTGTGTTTGGACTGTATTAACACTTCAGAGCGCAAGTGGCTCACAACAGGATGTCAAGTGAAAAGGTCTAAGATAGGGTTTTGGCCTAGCCTTCTCCCGTTCATGCTTGTTCATGGCAGCAGATTTATTTTGAGGGGCATCAGTCACATAATTCCCAGTCTACAATCTAAAACCCAAGAATAGGTTTTCTGTGACAGCAAAAACTAGGCCTCTGTTGATAGGTAGATAGATAGCTAATGGCACTAAGCCAATTAAATCTTGAACAATTAGGAACAGCTTAACATAAAAATCAGTGGAAGCTGTTCAGTATATGTTAAGAGTTCAAGAGAAGTTATGGTGTGAGAGTGTGTGTGTTGAGTTCTGAAATCTTCTGTCATGTTGTGTGTCTTCATTATGTGACAGGGCATAATTTACTGCAGGCTGAAGCTGAATTCTCAACTTCTGAGGGATTCAGCTTGGAGACAAATAATAGTTTTTCAGAGATTTTAAAGCCATCATTATTTCACATTCATCCTGCCATCCTTATTTTCAGGTTTTGCAGGGGTGGTAGTTTTTTAAAAGCCTACAACATCTGTTTGACTGGAGGGAACAGCAGGACTAGAGAAATGAGCTTGTGAAAACCAGGAAACGATTCCTCTACAGACTAAACTAAAATATGGCACTGGGTGATCAGATGGTTGGATTTTCTGAGGCCTTTTCCAATTGCTAATAGCAGCAGCAGGGGAGGGGGGAAATGTAAGTCTGACCAAGGCATTAGTACTAGGGAAGGGATTTTAAAAAGTTTTTCCCTGTCTCATTTTCCTGAAATCACCCCCAGAAACTGTTATGTTCCCAGTTGGGGAAAACTTACAGGCATGGTTTCTCCCACACAGCAAACAGCAGTGGAAAGGGGGGCAACTTAAATCAAGAAAGTTTTAAAAACCTCACCCAGTGACATGACCTCAGTATGATTCTTCTTGATCCACAGCTGCTATTAAAACTTTTTTTAAAAAAATAATGCAAAAGACTCTGTCATGGATTTCCCATATCACATCTGATCTGGCCATACCATGTCATCCTAAGTTTCCTGGAAAAAAGTATGTATAGCCCCAACCTTCCCCCCGATGCCACCAAAGAAAGGGTAATTTTGTGACATTACTTCTGATCATTGACACAGTTTTGTTACAGCAGACTCCTGTAATCCCTAGTCCCTTCAAAAAGACCCTAGGAAACCCATTTGTATACAATTACATTAGCCTGGGAGTAATAAGAGCCTTACTCTTCACTAATGTGGACTATTAGGGTTTTTCTATCTAGGAGGAGTACACAGTGTCAGCTCCAGGAATGTCCTCATATGCCAACTGCTGCAGTCCTATCATCCGCATCCATGTTACCTGTCTTCAGAACCCAGAATAAGACACAGCAATGTGGTTTCAAAGGGTGGGGTGGGGGCGAATATCTTATTTCATAATGTCACAGTTAATTATTAGTTGGTATTCCTGTACTACAGAACTATAGAACATCTCATTAAAGAACACTGGCTTGTCAGTCTGTGAGGGGGAAAATGGGAACACTAAGAAACTGTCTTATAGCTGAGAAATGCAACACAGTGCGCTCTATTTTCATTTGCTGCTCTTCTGCTGTTGCACTTTACTTTAAAAAAACCCCTTTGTATAGGACTTCCCTCCCCCCACTCCCTGTTTTGGGAAACTCCACGAAGTATTAAACTATCATACACACAGATGATCATCTACTTGCCAAGAAACATTTTGCTCCAGCAACGAAAGTTTGATCAATGTTAGATAAAAACCTTGTCGGGCTCTTTGCTGCCAAGGTGTGCTGTTCTTTAAAGGAGAGTAGCTTAGTGTGTTTCATTTTGATTGCATTAGAGTAAGAGCTTTTAAGAGAAAATGCCAGGCGCTTATCACCATGAACTATTTTAGAAACACCAGCTGCCAAGTGAAACTTACTTTGAAACTTTGTCAGACGTATTTTATGCTTTCTTAAAAGCCATAAAACACCTCAGTGAAGAAATTAATTGGTCCAGAATCACAGATATTCTGGCTGGAGTCGACAAGACCCCAAGCTCACTCCAGGAGTGGTCAGCCTGACTTGCCAAGTGATGAGCTGATCCCGAAAGACAAAAAGCAAGAACTTGCTACATAACTCAGCAAAGTTTTTATCAGCCCCCCCTTTCTTACTCACAGTTCCGTGGAGTTTTTGGGGATGTCCTGCGGCACATAGGTCACCTTGCTTTCCTGGCAGACGAATGCCCCCCAGTCTGAGCACCAACAGAGGGGATGCTGGCATGCTGTGGAAGACCCCAGGAGAAGCAGCAGGCTGAAGCAAAAGAGAGGCATGGCTGCCTCTACATCGTCCTCTCCCTCAGTCACTGAAAGAAAACTTCCTACTGTGTTGGGATGGACTTCCCACTATCACTCCTTTCACTTGAAGACCCGCCTTGATGGGCAGTGGTAAGCCATATGATAGCTAGGGGAAGTTTTCTTGGGATGGTCTGCCCTCCATCAGGGTGGCAGAGAAGGTGTGGTGTTGATGCCTGTGCTAAATAGAGCACATTAATATGCAATGCTTAATTACCACCTAGAAAGGTGCTGCCCCCTCCCACCTGCTGGGAAACCCTTCCCCCTAATTCCAGTTTGTTTAATGGAGAACTGCAACCAGACCTAAAGCACACTGCTAACTGCAGCCACCAGTCTGGAACTTCTAGGGCAGAGGAAGGAAATACAAAGTATGTCTTAAAGGTACAGGAACACTATTTGCAGAACTGTTCCATACACCCCAATGCACATATGCAAAAAGAAAAGCAAACACAGGATTCCTTTATTATTAGGTTTCTGACTAATAAAACAACAGAAATTCAGTTTTAAATATATTGGTCCTCAACCAATGGCTAAGCTTGATTTAGTCACAAAATTTTCTGTGCATTCCAAGATTCACATGAAGATGCCAATGCTGGATTGGGAAATTCCTGGATATTTGGTGGTGGAGCCTGGAGAAAGTAGGGTTGCCAGGTTGACCCTGCCAGTGGGAGGCACCTTTCCAAGAGCTGGGTGGATGGGGCAATGTCACCGCATGCTATGTCGCCAGTGTGATGACATCACACAGAAGTGATATGATCACACCAGGGACATTGTGCAACAATGCTCTAGCATTTGGGACAAAACTCTATGGTAATCATAGAGTTTTGCCCAAAATGCTAGAGTGTCATCATGCAACGGCCCTGGCATGATGATGTCTTTTCTGTGAGATGTCATCATGTCAGCGACATTGCTGCATGAGGAGGCTGTTCAGGGGTGGGGCTTCCTCCACCAGCCAGCTGGCTGGCAGTAGGATGATGCCCTAAAAACTGGGGAAACGCCCATCTGGACTGGGGGTCTGGCAACCTTAGGGGAAGGTGGGTTTGGGGTGGGGAAAGACCTCAGCATGGTATAATGCTGTAGAGTTCACCCTCCAAAGAAGCCATTTTCATGAGGGGAACTGATATCTGTAGTCTGAAGATCAGTGGTAATTCCAAGAGATCTCCAGGCCCAGCCTGGAGGTTGACAACCCTAGGTTCATATGATTTTGGACTAATGTATTTAGAAAGTGAACATGAGCAGGGAGTGAAAAGAGGAAGGGGCTTGAAGTAAAGACCAGGGTGAATAAAGGGAAGGAAATATGGGGCAAACCCATCTGGCACGGGATGTGCCCAGCAAATGACCACTTGTTCAATGAATGTATGAAGGTACCTTAAAATGAATTTGGTCCTCCTAGTCCAGCGCTCACTGTTCTAACTGGTTCCCCAATACCTCAGTCTGGGATTTTCGCAGACCTGCTACTTCATATCCTTTTCCCACATGCACAGGTCACTGAAATTCCTGGGGATGCAGCATGGTACATAGGTTTCCAGGGTTTCCTGAGACATGAATGTCAGCTGGGCAAGTAAGTATTTGCAGCAGGGTTCTGTCTGATGATTGTTGTATATGGGACAGAAATCTCCAGAGCAACCATCCCCACACACAGAAGACTGTTTATCTGATAGGTTCTAGACATTTGTTTTCTAAAGAGTATCTTTTGTTTGAAAAAGAAAGCTTCCAAAACCATGCATTCTGGAAAGTGCCCCATAAATATCCTTTGCAATAATTCCATTTGCTGTTCATGGCAGAACGTGCCAAACTTTTGAGCAGGATGTATAAACAAACAAGCCAGCACAGAGTAGTCTCCCTCTGATCTGAAAGCCGACAAATAAATATTACTCTTGTGAATAAATGTCATCCCTCCTGTACTTTCTGCATTTCTTGGGTACAACAATATTTAATGGGACATCAAGTTGGGCAGAGAAAATGGGCTGCTCCATAGAGGCAACTGAAACTCAGAGTCACAAAATAAGTGAGGCTGAAAGAATCACTGGGGCACAGATATGATGGTCATCAAGGACCACTGAGATTATCTGTTGGATGTCGGGCCTTCTGCTATAATGGGAGGCCTCCTGGCACCCAACCTCAGGCACTGGTGAGAAGAAATGGAGGAGGGGGGAAGGAGCATGCACCACTGTTGCACCAATGTGCTTATACCACTTTCAGTAGAAATGGCAAGAGACACGGGGACACTCTAGCCGATTACAAAAACTCTATGGTAAGACCACAGAGTTTTTGTAAGTCCTAAAGGGTCTAAATATGTTGCTTATGGTTTTTACTGGAAGTGATTTAAGCATGCTGGAATGATGCTGGCATGACAGCCCTCATCCCCAGCTCCTCCTGGGGGTTGCCAGCTGCAGATGGTGGGGGGCCAGCTTCATTTCTGAGGCTTTTCTGATTAAATTCAGTTTTAGGTGGCCAAAGCACACCTTCTGAAATGGCATCTAACCTAAAATGAAAGAATACAGGGGAGACCCACCCAATGGCAGTTCATTTCCCATGGATGAGATCAGTACCAGAAAATTGCTGCTTTGGGCGTATGCTTAAGCAAGGCTTATTTACTTGCCTATTAAAACATTTATACCCCACCTTTCTTCTTAGTTCAAGGCAGCTTACAATAATAGTTAAAATATCCCCAGCTAAAACCAAAGATAAACTAGCAAGCCCCAAATCCCTCCCCACTTAAAAGATGACTGAATGCTAAAGAGAAAAATCAAAGGGTGATAACTGAACTATGATGCTGGAGCAAAGTAATGGCTCAATGCACTAGCAAAAGAACTGCCCCCATTTCCAAAATGGGCCCAAGAGTGCATCTGGCTTCATCAACTTTTGGTATGAGAAAGCAGAACAATATATCTGTGTCACTGATATCCACTGTTCTTTTTTATTTTCGGGGTGTTGATGTAGATAGTCGATTAAGGCACACGGAAATGATTGAGCAATGTGCTGTTCAAAAAGCTGGGGGTGCCACTGTTGTCTTTTTTCCTGGCAGGGTTGATCGGTGCTGGCCTTGCTATTATTTATTCTTACCTGCAGGGCTGTTTTTGGGAAAGAACGCACAGGAACAGAGTTCCGGCTGGCTTCTGAATTGGCCATGCCTACGGCCTCTTCCCCAGGTTCCTCAGGCGCCTCACAAGCCACAGGGCACCCGGGGAAGCCAATCCAATCCAAGGAGGGAAGGCAGTTTAAACTGCCTCCCCTCCTTGGGTTCTTCATGAGCCCTGCCAGACACAGGGCACCTGGGGAAGCTGATCCTGGGTGGAAGCAGTGCTGTCAGGGGTGTGGCTTAATATGCTAATATATTTCTGCTGTTGAGTGTGGCCTATTATGCTAGTGAGTTCCTGCTGGGCTTTTTCTACAAAAAAACCCCTGCTTACTTGTATTCAACACTGAACTGTAGTACACACATTTATTTTTAAGCAATTTATATCCCAACCAATGCAATTGTTCAAGGAAACATATAGAATGTAGACTAGTGTATATAATTAAAACATGAATAATAATTAAAAATCAACCAAAAAAGAGAAAATATAAACTAAAAATGCCAAAGTATTTATATATTTACTTACAGTTTGTATTTTTTACTGAGACTTCAGCATTTTAAAAATAGTCCAATAGAAACGGCACAAGATGTACCATAAACAATGCAATTTTATTGCGTTGTTTACGGTATGTCTTGCACTATTCCTACACAATTAGAAAACAATTCAATAAAATGGTATATGACATGTCATACTGTAAACAGTGCAAAAATGTATTATAGGAACTGGAAAACAATGCAGTAAAAACAAGATAATAAAGACAACAAACAGTATAATAGTCTACAACCCAATATTCTTTGTAATATCAGCCTCCTGGAGAATTCCATTTTACTACAAGCCTATTCCCTTTATCAAAATGTCCTCTGAAACTATTCCATTTTACACACTTTGCAGAATGACTATCGTGTGGGAGCCTTCTTGCCCTCTGCCAAAAGGCCACCCCACAAAGTAGGAGAAAGCTCCAGTACCGCAGCTCCTGTCATACCCATTTGCACAGCAGCACTTTCAGAAGAATTTGCTCAGATCAACACAGCTGTTGCAGTGGGAGATAGCAGGAGAGAGGATCCTTTAATTATGTGAGGAGGACTTTGAGACGATAGGCAGCATCCTGAACTGAATGCAGAACCGAATCGTAAACCAAAGAAGTGATCTCAGGCTAGGTGTAATTCACACTCTCCACTTAGCTCTCGATATCAGCTGAACCACAGCATTCTGTACCAACTGAAGTTTCCTTGTAGTCTTCAAGGGCAGACCCCTGTAAATGCATTACATTTACTCTCAAGGTTACTATGGCATGGATCCACATGGCCAGATTGACTAGGTCAAGGAAAGTAGCCATCTTCCAGGCTAATTGAAGGTGGAAGAAAGATATCTTCCATATGGAGAGGTTGAAACCATTCAAAAGCAGATCCCTTGGTACCTATTTCTACCTCCAAATGTCTCAACAAGATGGCATAAGTCTTCCCTTGGTGCCCAAAACTTAATAAGCTTGGTGTAAGACAAACATATTCCACAACGGAAGTGCTACAACAGAAAAGGCTCTTTCCCCATAATACAGGGCTTTAGATAAAGGTTTTAATTGATGGCAACGAGTGTGCTTTAGATGACCCTTTTAGGTATCCTGATCCCAAGCCATTTAGAGCTTTAACGGTAATAACTGCCACTTTGAATTGGATTATTCTGGACCTCTTTTGAAGACACCTCCATGTAGATCACATTGTGGATGTGATCATGGCAAGGATAATCATGCCCCAAACATCCTTTTCAAGGAATAGCCAGAACTGGCATACAAATGAAAGCTGGTAAAAGGTATTAGGTATTGCAGAATAAATCTGTGATTCCATCTGCAAACCTAACTCCTACAGCACCCCCCCCCCCCCCAAAACTCCAGAAACACAAAGGTGACTGTGCTCAGCGGCATGACTCTCAAAGGCACAGCTTTTTATCCAGCCTTTCTCTCAAGTGGTATTTGACCATTTGTCAGTGGCATGGAGGTACTTTTTAATGCTGAAATAAGATTTTATTTATTTTATTTTGTTAAATTGGATTTGCTAGGTCACCCTTCCCTGCAAGCAGGGCTCAGGGTGGCTTACAACAGAGCATAATGCAATTAGTAGTTTGATATAAAACCAATGTTAAAAATTACCTGAAAGCATGTCAATAGCCACCATGAGGACAGTAGGGGAAGAGGGAAGCCAGAAGGCAGTTACACATGGGATTGATTTTACTGAGCAGCCTGCTTCTCTTTCAGAACTGTCTTTCAGGACTAGGCATGGCAAAAAAAAAAAAGGACATTCTGACTCACATCTATATGGCCAGAATAAATGGCTATCATGAGTAAGATCCCAAACTATCTGTTGTTAACCAGGATAGCTAAACAGAACCTTTGTGTTCCTAGGCAGCATACGTTTCAGTACCAGATTCAGGGAAAGGCAATGTGGGAAGATTGTAAATGGCCTTGAACCATGAGGAAAGGTGGAGTATAAATGTTTAAATCAATCAATGTTTAAATTAATTAATTAATTAAATATATTCCCTTTTTGGGTGGCCACTGTGGAGGAAGGTGGGGGGAGGGAAGGAAAGTGCTAGAGCAGAGTACCCTCCATCTGATCCAGGTGGTTTCCTTCTTATATGCTTATGTTATTAGGCTAGTATTTTCAGCAGACTGGTTTCAGTTCATTGAGAGCTGCTACTACCCTGCACATTGGGATCCCCAACCTTCTGAGCTTCTGGGCACAACAAAATGGTCAAGGTGGGGTGAAACTGGCTTCTGTAGGAGGCGGAGCTACATGTCATGGCTCAGCCTAGTAGTTGCCTCCCCTGCCATATAACAGGAGTGGCTGCATTGAAGAAATTAATTGTTTTATCCATTAGTGGCCCACATGGCTTTTCCTTCATATTGGTCCCCCCAATCCTTGGTATGGTCTTTTTGAAGCTCACAGCTGCCTGCTTTGGAAAAGGGGAGGCAGGAAAAATCTCCTTTTGGTACCATCCTGTGTTGGTGCTGGATTCGTGACTCATAAGCATCAGGGAAAGACTCCTCATATTGGGGGAAAGTAGGCCATCATTAGCTACATAGATCTGCAGGGTCAACCAGGGGCCATCTGCAGGGTCATGCTTCAGAGTGAGCCTTCAAAATGGGCTCAGGCAAGGTATTTTTCTACCAGTACAGGCCACTATTGATCAATGTCTACATGGGGATGTTAGTGATCTACCTCATGGGTTTTCTTGGAGGATAATGACTGCACAGCATTTTGAAGGGTGCTTTCAAAGAATAAACATGCTGCAGAGGAAATCTGGGAAGGAAGCCAAAAGCAAACCTCTCTTGGCAGACAACATTTTGAGAGACACCTGCTCTCTGCTTGTCGCACCTTTCTCTGGATTCGCCTGCTTTATCTAGTGACAGATGGCAACAGGCGTAAGTCTTTTGGGGTGCAAGGCACGAACATTCCTGCTTGCACTGTTGCAACAGTCCCTCCACAGAGGGAGCTGAACCACAGCAAATCCCATAGAAACAGAGCAGTAGTTGCAAGGCCGGTAGCCTGTGAGATGTCTCAGGTTTGATGTGTGCAGTTAGCATGGGGATAAGAGGAAAGGGCTGGTTCATTTGAATATAAGAATTCTGCCTTATATCTTGTTAGTTCTGCAGTGTCTCATTCCCAGTCTGACCACTCAAGATCATTTTATCCCGCAGTGCCAGGAACTGAAAGACGTGCAAACCTTCACTGAACAGGACCACTGGAGAGACTGCACTGAGAATATTCCACGTGCATATTTATCAAGAGCCAGCATGGAGTAGTGGTTAAGAGCAGCAGACTCTAATCTGGAGTGCCGGGTTTGATTCCCCATTACTCCTCATGAAGCCTGCAGGGTGACCTTGGGCCAGTCACAGTTCTTTCAGACCTCTCTCAGCTCCACCTGCCTGTTGTGCCTGTTGTGGGGAGCAGAAGGGAAGGCAGTTGTAAGCTGCTCTGAGACACCTCCAAGTAGAAAAAAGTAGGGTATAAAAAACTTCTCCTCCTCTTCTTCTTCATCTTCCTCCCATCTCCATACATGAAAGCTTACTTTTGTGCCAGCCTAGTTTCATTGTATCATTACATGTCCATGCACACTCACATATGCTGGTCCATCTATCCCAATACTGCACTCCATGGTCTCAGGCAGGAGTCCTTCCCTGTCCTGCCGCCCGCTATCCCTTTCAGTTGAAGATGGTGGGGAATAAACATAGGACCTTCTGCACTGCAAGGCCTGTGCTCCTCCACTAAGCTATGACACCTCAGCACCGTTCACTTCAGCACTGGGGGGAACTCTTGTAGAGGATGCCCTTGATGCCTTTCATTGGCTTCTTGTACAGCGGAAGCCTTATTCATTCTAGCCACACCTGCTCTGCTAATTTTCAAGTTGCCCCACAATGAGCAAACCTCTCGGATATCTCCTCACTTCTTGACCCTGTGCTGCTTTGGGGAAACCAGCTCAGCATGAAAGAAGGAGGAAGCTCAGCACTGACAAAGACATGAAAGGCAAAGAACAGCCTTCCGGGAAAAGCATTTTATCCTGACACTTAATGAAATAAATAGAGAGGTAAAAATGACAAATTAACATTTGTTAAACTCTCCCAAAAAAGATGCAAATGAGAAACTAATCCCCAATGTGGACTGATGAAAAAGAAAGAAAATATGAAAGCATTGTGCAGTTACTGAAGGTTATTAATATTGATAGAAGACAGAAAAAATGGCCTAATTACTTGGCAAGTACTAAAAGATGCTGCTGATGAGGGGTGAAGTGGGAAACCAGAGTATTGCTTCAGTAGGGAAGTTGGAGTACAAAGGCAGAGCACAGAGAGTTGCTGTGTGCCACTGTGAGCCGTTAACTGGGTTTTGCGTGCATCTGCAAGGCCAGGAAATCAGCAAGATCAAATGGAAGAACACCAAGGGAAGCAGCCATAAGGCGTAGTGCAGAACTAGGTCCCTGCCAGACACAAGACAGTATCAGGTCCAGGAACAGCAGGGTAACCAGCGGAAAGGGAGGCAAAAGGATCAAAGTGAGGAAATTACAGAAGGGTAGCCTTCTTAGATCCAAACCAGTACGAATGTCTGGTGGATTTAAAGGGAACAATCAGACAGCGACATCTGGGAAAGGTACTGCTTCCGTGATCAGCCTGTTGAGCCCTGCCAAGGAGCCAGACTTTAAAGATACTGGTGAAAGTCCAGAGCTAATGCTTGCCGACGGGCCAATGGTGGGCTTTCCCCCATCTGATTGTTCCAGCGTGCAATCAGACTCCAGATCATCCCAAAGGTTCACCATTTAAAAAAATACTCTTAGCGATATGCACATAAACGCATAAATGGTGACAACTGCAAAGCTCTGCTCAAGTGTTCTGGACAATTTAATGTTTCTGAATGGCCCGTAAAATTTATGAACTTTGTTAAATGACATAGTACCTAGAGGGAGGATAAGGTAGATCTTTCCCCACTCCAAGTAGTCCCTCCACTGAGCTTTAACCATTTGATTCTGCACATGCACAGAAAAACAAGTATGCAGGGAGGCACATATGCACATGTGCAAACAGATTTTTTAAAAAAAAAACCCAACCGCGCAGCTTCTTTAGGTGTACACCGTCTAGACAATCTACCATGGAGTCCACACGTGATAAGGCAATTCATGGGGGAGCTGTCTGCTTGTGCATGACCAGACAAAAAAGATCGGGATCAAATAAGAGCCGGGCCAATGGTGGGATTAGCTGCCCATCTGAACGCAGCCCTAGTTACCTGAGCAATGAGAATCAGGCCACATTATTTCCAACCATCTGGGACAGGGTCAGGAATGTACTTGGAGAACCACAGTTCTCATCTGAATTTTCCCCAGGTTTTGAAATCCTGAATTACCTTGACTTATCTATGGTGCAGCTTCATTTGGAATACTGTGTACAGTTCTAATCATCGTATTTTAGAAAGGACATTGCAGAGCTGGAAATAGTACAGAGGAGGACAACCAAGATGGTTACGGAGTGGAGAACTTTCCCTATGAGGAAAGGCTGAAGAGTCTGGGACTTTGCATATTAGAAAAGAGATGTCTGAGGTGGCATGAAAGAGGTTAATGAAATTATGCATGAGGTGAAGAGAGTTGACAAAGATAAGTTTTTCTCCCTCTCCTAAAATACTAGAACTCAAGGGCATCCAATGAAGATGATGGGCAAGGCTGCCGAGAGCCACCATGGGCACCTCGATGAAGATTCCATCTGGGCCCTTCCATATGACCCTGATCTAAACCAAATATCCTACCAAAACAAATCCCTTGGCTGACTGTTAGCATGCCTCAATAATAATAAAAGGATCCACGTGCCCATCTGTCTGTCCATTTGTGGCAGGCATAACTCATCAGAAAATCAAAGTAGGAAAGTCAAAATTGGGTCACCAGCTTCATGAAGATTGTGGGAATTCCAGGACCAAAAATAAAGGGAACTGGAATATCTTGGCCCAGGTTAGGGTTGCCAACCTCCAGATGGGGCCTGGGGATCTCCTGCTTTTACAACTGATCTCCAGCCCCTCCCCAAACCCTCCCCTCTCCCAGATCCACCCCCAGAGTCTCCAGGTATTTTCCAACCCAGACCTGGCAACCCTAGCCCAGATTATCTCCACCCACCCCTCAAGCTATTCACAATGGAAACTAAGGGTGTGTAGTGGTTAAAGTGTTGGACTAGGATCCGGGAAACCCAGGTTCAAATCCCCACTCATGTCATGGAAGCTTGCTGGGTGATCTTGAGCCCATTACTCCCGCTCAGTCTCACTCCCTCTCCCTCTACTTCATGGGGTTACTGTGAGGATAAAACAGAGGAGAGGAGAACAATGAAAGTTGCTTTGGGTCCCACTTGGGGATAAAGGGGATAAATAAATAAATAAATTCTGCCCTGCAAGGTGTTTTTGCACTCTTATGGATGCGAAATCCATAAGTGATAATAATGGACTGTGTTGTTAAGTGTATAAGAGGAACTGTGATGCCAAATAGCCAGGGAGAAATGCCAGCTGCAAACAGATGCCAGCAGATGCTTGAAACAGTGTGTCAGTGGTTCCCAAGGTTGCCAGCCTCCAGAGCTTCCCTTAACACAAAGACACTCACACAGAAATAGCCATCTATTTTGGCTGAGACATGTGCTTTCAAACTCCATTAAGGGCAAGCTTCTCTTCCACGTCGCAGACAACACCCCCCCCCCAACATTCCTTGCTCCAGAGAACAATAAGGATTGTTCCCAATTCCACATGGACCCTGGACCTATCTAAGAATTAGTTTCGGTCGGCCAGAGAAACTAATCCCATCAGCGAAACAAAGATGCTAACTGATGAGTAATCCTCTTCCTGCCCAGGTATCCCCCCCAGATCACAAGGTAGAATCAAACATTGACCATTCCCACGTGTCCCTTTCTTAGTGGTCAGGACTTAGAGGGCAGACCAGCCAAGGGGTGTTCCCAGGGGAGGTATCCAGCCAAGCTGGCCCCCAAGAGACCCCCAATAAGAGAGGACACCCAGCAACTGTTCTCTCTCTCACCTCACTATCTCCCATTCCATCCTCCCTCCTGGCTCTTGGGTACACAGCCAATAGTCTAACATGTATTGCTGCCGTGCCCCAACGTGCCCCAACCTCCCTCCCAGCCTTCCCTTATTTTTCCAGCAGGACCACATCAGCTCTCTGGACAGGTCATTATTGCCTTCTACAGATACCAATGATTTCCTGCTAATGCAACCGTCTCTTAATCTATCTAATTTCCTAGGATCTGTATAAGTGTGTGCGTGAATCTGTTCTGTTTGCTTGATTAAGACTCTTTCAGTAAATAAACACTACTTTAGCACTGACTTCAGTCTCCTTGTCTGTTTCTTGGTTGGTCTGGAAGAGGCACAGCCTCTGTATACACCGGTGATAACCCGTTTTGCCTATTGCCAATTATTTAAAGCTTATACTTTCCTAACATTAATAACCAATCAAGGCAATTGGGCTAATACTTCTGTTCCCCATTTGTTAACAATGAGGCAAATTAATGTTTATTACCATCCATGTTATGGGGGGGGGGAGGATCCTTTTACTACTTTAATAGAAGGAGGAGGAGGAGGAGGAGGAAGCAGCAGCAGCTGCAGCTATATAAGGCAGGGTTGTCTCAAGTCCTTTTGCTGCCTAAGTGGGCAGTATGGGAGGACAGCCTCATGGTAACAGGTATGGTTCCCTCCACCCCTGACTTATGTTGATTTGGGGCTATGCAGTGGCAGCTAGGCAATGCAGCCAGTGGATAGGGTGACACATAGGGTCACTTCTGAGTGACACATCATGGAACCAACTGATTTAGGAGCATGTGGAATGTTCAAAAAGCGCCACCCCAAAATCAATTATATATAAGGAGAGAGGCTAGGCTGCTAAGGATCCGATCCAAAGAATACTTTCCCAGGCACGAGTCTCTCTGAATAAAATGGGACTTACATCTGAGTAGACCTGGTTAGGACTTCTCTGCACAGTTTTTATGCTGTGTTTACGGTCTGAGTTTTAATGGCTGGGTTTTCAGTTGTCTGTTAATTTTTAACAATTTGCATTTTATCAAGTTTTATTCTATAAGCCATCTCAAGTACGTCCTCTGGAGAAGCAATCTTCTAACTAAATAAATATTTGTTTAGTATTCAGATTAGGGTATTAAAAACCAAACTTCAGTAACATAGTGCACATTTTCTGACGTATGCGTATGTGTCAAGATGAAAATTTAATTATCACAAATAATTTTTGATGATCCCCCAAATGTGTATAAATTTTGAATACAATAATTTCAGATTTAGGGGGAACTTTTTCAGTACCACATGCTCAATAGTTCCTTCTAATTAAAACTGTAGATCCTGGGATTTTCTTTTCATTTACATTATTTATCTTAAAATTAATAACCTTTTAAAAAAACAGTATTTTACTCAAGACAATTCCTCCCAATACGAAAAGTATAAAAATATACATAAAATACACAACGTAAAAAGTCTTTGGAATGGATTCAAAGAGCTGCAAGCAGAACTCGCTTTCTGGAAGACATTCTTCTTGCCTCTTTTGCTCTTCAGTAGACCCCGGAGCCACCAGAAAAGAGAGTCAGGGGATCCTGAGACACAGTGTGGGAGGTAGGATGCCCCCCAACTACAACTCAAGAGAGAAATCCACAGAAGTAGGGAGAGATCCACAGGTCCTCCCTAGCATGACCAGCAGTGCCTTTTGCAGGCACAAGGACATCTTAGATTTGGATCTAAGACACTAGCTCTTTAGGACATCATTGAACGTAAACATATATTTGCGAATAGTAAGTCCTTGTTATCTCTTGCTTATTGAATAATGGCTTGTAGATCAAGCAGGTTACAATTCAATCAGCAGTAAGCTGAAATTAATACGCCCATTGAGAACTATAAAAAGTTGATTTTTTTCCTCACTTTCCCTTGCAAGGCATCCAGAAAGAGGAGGTTTCTGAATTACAAGATTCTGTTCAACCACTTGTTCATAACGTGGAAGTCTAAGCACAAACTAGGGATGCTGGCATTCAGGTGGGACTTGGGGATCCCCCAGAATTACAGCTCATCTCCAGACTGCAGATATCAGGTCCCCCTGGAGAAAATGGATGCTTTGGAGGGTGGACTCTGTGGCATTGTACCCCACTGAGGTCCCTGTCCTCCCCAGGCTCCACCTCAAATCTCCAGGATCTTCCCAACCTGGATCTGCCACCCCTACCCCCCATCCCCCACCGGTGGCCAGGGGGAGACCTGGCAACCCTAGCAAGAACAGAAAAGAATCCCCCCACATTCACTGCATGATTCAAAGGCAGCATGATCTGAAGAATCCTGGGCACACTTATTTGGGAGTAAGTATAACTGAATTCAGTGGGACTTGCTTCCAAGTAAATAAACAGAGGACTGGGAGGTAAATGGGGTTAAAGTTTGTTACACGATGTCCCAAAGGAGTCAAATTGCACACTCTGTGTTTATAATCTCTGCCTTCACTTGCAGCATAGCCTATCATGTCTAAAAATATATATCCTCTCTTCTTGACCTCACACTGCTTAAGACAAACCACATCTGCACAAGAAAAAGAAATGCTCTGAATGAACCAAGACACCAAATATGCAGAGAAGCCTATTGGGAAATGCAGCCTATCTGGATGGGTTCATTAACACAGAGCTCATGGGGGCAGGGGACTGGAAAGAAACATAAGGCTTATGGAAGTCTGCACATGAGATGCAAACTTCTGGCCTCTTTCTAAAGAAAGTAACAAAAATAGTGAGATGAATCAGGTCATCGGTAAATAAGAGGTCAGGACAAAACTGCCATATTGTAAGCCGCCCTGAGCCCACTTGCGGGGAGGGCGGGGTAAAAGTGCGAAAAAATTAATGAAATAATACATATATAAAATAAACTATACAAGAGATGCAGGAAATATGTGTTCTAGTTTACCGTTTGGCCACACGTTTTTTCTGGTAATGAGGGAGAACAAGCCTGAAGCATGCATGACTTTCTCCACTGCCCCAGTACTTGGGTACCACCTTGACCCCAGCCCCTAACTGTATACATGGAACATAAAATCAATTGTCTGTATCCAAAAATGACTAAAAAGGTAATGCTAGATATGCTTTACTAAGTGAAACAGCCCATTAGGGAATTGAACTTAACCTACAACACCTGTTTTCTCTCAAGTCAAGCATCCCACACACTTACTGTTGGAACAAAGATTGAGTCCAGTGGCACCTTCAAGACCAACAAAGTTTTATTCAAGGTATAAGCTTTTGTATGCAAGTACACTTCTTCAGATACAGTGGAACAGAATTTCCTCAACCATTACATATAGGAAGGAGGACAATTAGAGGCAGAAAGGGCCAATTAGAGGTAGAGACAGAAACAAAACTGGAAATTACCAATCCATACATATAGGTAGAGGGTGAGCAATAAATTATCTTATAGCACAATGAAGATGTTTAACAGATTCAAAGATCAAACGGACAATAAGCTTAGTTTATATGGTTACCATTTGTTTGGGCTCAGTTCTGGGGGAAAAACTGTGAAGAAAAAAATATGTCAAAATTGGAGATTGATGTATCCTTAATTGTGGAATGCTGAGAGTAATTAATTGAGACCCTGCCATCTGTCGCCTCTCAAGCATGGAGGCAACTTTACAACATCTTCTTCTTTGAAGTGGGGTGATTGGTTGTGCAGATTTATCTCCCCTGTTCCCAGACCAGAGAAATACATCCCAGTTTCTACTATTCATTACGTTACACTTCAATCCACTATTCTAATTTATTATTCCACATAAGAGATAAAATAAAATGGCCCTTCTGGGGGATTGGTGAGAATACAGATGTAAGGTCTGGATGAGGTTAGCATATGTAGTGAGATAAGAAACCAATATCCCTGTTAAGTCCTGGGAATTCCCTTGTTCTGAGCATCTCAGCAACTTCCTAGTCTGTTCCTGAAGTTCCTTTATGATAAAAGAGCTACTTTGAGGTCACCCATTGAATGTCCTGGAAGGTTGAAGTGTTCTCCTGCAGGTTTTTCAGTCTTGTGATTCTTGATGTCAGATTTGTGTCTATTTAGCCTTTGATGTCAGGTTTGACCTGTTAGCCCTATGTAGAGAACTGAAGGGCATTTTTGGCATTTAATGGCATATACAGTGTTAGAAGATGAGCATGTGAATAAGCCTGAGATGCTGTAATTATGGTTGTTAGGTCCGGTCTGGGTGTATGGGGCAGCAAAGTTGGCATCTGAGTTTATTGCAAACTCTGGTATCAGAGTCCATGTTCAAATTAGATGTTGTATTATTGTTGGTGAACAGTTCTTTGAGACTGGGGGACTGCCTGTGCACAAGAAAGGATTTGCCACCCTGAACTGCAGACTGGAAGTTCAGTAGATCAGCAATTCAAGACCCGAGTGCCTCGTGACGGAGTGAGCTCCTGCCAACCTAGCAGTTCGAAAGCAAGAAAATTGCAAGTAGATAAATAGGTACCGCTTCAGTGGGAAGGTAACAGCATTCTGTGCGCGTCTAGTCATGCCGGCCACATGACCATGGAAACATCTTCGGACAGCGCTGGCTCTTCGGCTTGGAAATGGAGATGAGCACTGCCCCCTAGAGCCGGATTCAACTGGTTTTCAAGCAAAGGAAACCTTTACCTTTACTTATTTGTGAAAGAGAACTGCCATTATCCAATAGAGGCTGTAAATATCTGATGATGCATTGAACTGTTTTGAGTTGAGAGCTGTATGCAGGGATCATTTCATAGAAAAAGAGGTGCAGGTGCTCATTAGCATAATGCATTTGCATATGCCACACACCCTAACATACCGGAAGTGTGTCAGAAGGCAACACCCACCCCTCAGGCTCCACTCCACAGGTGAGTGAAACTGACCTGCTCTTCTTCCAGTCCCTTCCCCATCCAATACTTTGTGCAATAAAAATAAGCGTAAAGAACATACCCTCATTCTTTTCCTGCTCCCTTGAAACCACCAGGTTTCAAGTAGACTTGAGATACCCAGGACATGTGCACCACCCATCCCTTTCCCTTCCCCTCCCCACAACAAGACACCCTGTGAGGTAGGTGGGGCTGAGAGAGGTCTTTTGAGAACTGCTCATGAGAGAACAGCTCTGAGAGAACTTGTGACTGGCCCAAGGTCACACCAGCAGTGGCATGTGGAGGAGTGGGGAATCAAACCCGGTTCTCCCAGATTAGAGTCCAACTCCTGACCACTACACCAAACTGATGGGGTGGAAGCTGCTGAAGGGTTGGTGAAATTTCTCCAGTACTTATGTGCCATGTGCCCAGATAAAAAATGGTATACTTAGAAAATGTATACGCCACCTTGAGCAAGTCTCTGGAAAAGCAGCACCCAGTCATAAAAGGAACAATGATAAAATTATCAATATTAAAACAAAACATTAAAAACAATAAAGACCCTAGCAGGGCTTTCCCTGGGGTGCTGCGCCTCTGCACTGCTTGGGGAAGTCGAGGAGGGGGCGGGGTTTGGTCATGTGCCCACCCCCTGGGCTCCTCACTCCCGGAGCTGCGCTCCTGTGCGCTCCCGCTCCAACGGACCCCTGGCTGTATGTATTTACGAGTGGTGTTCTGTTATTGTCTCTTTTGGGCCTGTCTTGCAACAAGTTTTCCCTGGGTACCATTCTGGCTTTGTTAATCTGTTTCTTGGCTTCATGAGGTGGGTTCTTTAGTTACAGAAAGGTTTGTTGTAGATCCCTCAGGTGATAATCTCTGTCTATAGGACTGGAGCAGATGTGGCTGTAGCATAGAGCCTGGCTATATATGATGGATCGTTTGGTATGTTTAGGATAGTAGCTGGAGGCATGTAGGTATGTTTGTTGGTCAGTAGGTTTCCAGTATAATGTGGTGTTTATGCATCCATTGTGTATTTTTACAGTAGTGTCCAGAAATTCTATTTCTTGCATAGATTGGTTTGTTGTCAGTTCAATGGTAGGGTGAAAGTCATTGAATGTCTGGTGGAATATGTCCAGGGCTTATTTGTCATGTATCCAGATAGTAAAAATGTCTTAAACTCCCACCCACTCATACCTCTCTTATACCTGTGTGGAGGCAGGCAATGGCAAACTACCTCCAAATGTCTCTTGCCTTGAAAACCCTATGGGGTTGCCATAAGTCAGCTGTGACTTGAGGGCAAAAAATAGAGGAGAGGGGTGTTAAAAATTATCCACTCTGGGCACCAAATATTCTAGCTACACCACTGAACACACATGAACACACACAAACCTGGGTATTGCCAACTCAGACTGGCAGCAGCTCTCCAGGGTCTCAGACAGAGAAATGTCTTTCATATCACCTACTACTTGATCCTTTTAACTGGAGATGCCAGGGATTGAACCTGGGACCTTCTGTGTGCCAAGCAGAGACTCTACCACTGAGCCACAGCCCCTCCCAAAGTTAGCCAGGTTTTTATTTGGCTTTTTAGTTAGGGTTTGAGGGTTGGCTTAGGGAGGAAAGCTTATTTTTGTGTGACAAATAAGTATCCTGTTAAGGGCCTATCTTTCCTAACTGGTGTGTGTAGGTTCTGTGTATGATCTATGTGAGAAAAAAAACAGCCTTGAACCTGCTGAGGTACCCTGTCTAGAGAAAGGGGAATCAGATCTTCCCTCAGGGCTTATTTACTTTATTTGAGAGCCAGCTTTATATATAAAAGTTACTCACACATCATATTTAGCTAATTAAACACTTTATTTTCCAGTAAATATAAAACTCTCATCTCCATCTGTGTCTTGTTTGTCAACTCAGAAATCTAAGTACAGCCTTAGTCTAGCAGGTTTCCAAATAAGAGACCTTTAAGGGGCACACAGCTGACATGCTACCAATCTTTATTTTCAAGTTTGTGCCCCCCTTTTTTATTTGATTGTGGGTGGGTGCGGTATAAAGAATCTAGAGGAGAGGCCAGAGGGAGGGACTGGTTATTTTAGTCCAGAAGGCAGTTGCCCCTGCCCCAGTAGCTGCCACAAGGGGTATCATGATGGCTGGATTTGTGGATGCCAAACACTCATCCTGGAAAGAGAGTACCGGGGCTGATCTAAGCTGATGGGCACCTCTATATAGAACATGAGGACCATTCCCGAAGAAGCTTTCAATCTAAAATATGACACAGAGGAGAAAATAAAGGGATGGGAGGACAAGCTGGGATAAACAGAGAAAGAACATGAATGTTAAATAACAGTTTACATTTTCCTCAGGTTAATGGGATTCAGTGGATTTATATTCTGTACATCAAATACATGAAACCGGCATACCTCATTCGTGTTCCTTTACTCCAGGCTCAGCTTTTTTAAAAGCATCATTTTGTGCCTGGACTACACCCTTAACTTTCCTATTCCAGTAATTCTTTGAAGCCTTTTGGAGCAACTTTGTTCTAGAGAAGCAGAGATGTGCTAAACAAACAACATTTTTGAACATATAAACTTGATTTGTGCTCCAGTCAGTTTGATTTCATCCATTAATACTTTATAGTGACAAAAATCCATTCAAATGTCACCCAGTGCTTAGGCATCAACGCTGGTGCCTATCAAGGGTGAGAGTGAAAAGTGCAGGGGAGCAGTATTCTCTTGCATTCCTGTTCTGGCAACATAAATATTTATGCACATTAGATTGAACAAACCAAACCGTATTTTACCCGGCCTTTTGTGTGTGCAGGTTTATGGAACAAGAAAAACAAACAAAATCTAGCAGCTTTGTTAGGTCTTTGTTTCCTTGTCTCCCATAATCATGATTCATTGGTAACATTTAAAATATTAAGTTTTGTGATTTCACAGTTTGGCTGTCCAGAAGCACATTACATGAATATTGCAGACCCAGCAATGCTTCTTGGAGGATCCCAGGCAAAATCTAGATGGGAAGATTATGAAACTAAATCCCTGGCTTTCTTTCTTTCGTATTTTTGCATTAGGTAAGACTTGACGTCCCAACTGCATACTTATTAAGCATGGAACTACCAGCAAAGCTATCAAATTTTTGCAAATGTGTAGCTTCAGTTCAAATATCCCCCTTTTGAACTTCTTGAGTCTTCCTATTTATGCTATTTCCTGCTTCCTTGTGCTGAATTTTGCCCATAAAATGTATGCATTCTCCAATCTTATTTGTGCATCATTAACTCAATATTATATGTATGTTATATGTATAAACGACATATGTGGTACATACAAAGACGTCTCCAATGGAGAATAACTTTTTCTGATGGAGAAAGGATTTCTCTGATGGAGAGCGTTCTTTCTTTTGTTGAAGGAGGTCGTGGTTGGAGGGGGACTTGGAGGAATATATTTAGCAATGGGCTGTAAAAAAAGGAAGTTTGAATTCCCAATTATTTCTGGCCATGTTGATCACGTATGAATGGGATGGGCGGGGGTTGGGGGTTTTTTAGGCTTGCAAGTTTCAGTCAGTCTTATTGGCATTCTGGCTGATTAACCTAGGGGTTTATTCTTACAAAGAGAACAGCCGTATATGTAAAACAGCATTTTAACCATTTCAGATTTCCTCTATAAATGCCAATTATGATGAAATATTAGTATTATTATTTACCATTATTATTTCACATACACTGTGTTATGATAACTATACTTTGAAGGCAATGTGTTGCACTTCAAGTCTGAAGGCCTTTATGCTCCCAAATGAACTATGATGTATAGCTGGGACTTTATTCATCCAGATCAAACCCAAACCATGATCATTCAGAGCCAGTGTGGTGTAGTGGTTAAGAGTGCTGGACTAGTGTCTGGGAGACCCGGGTTCAAATCCCTACTCATGCCATGGAAGCTTACAGGGTGACCTTGGGCCAGTCACATACGCTCAGCCTATTCTAGCCCACAGGGTTATTGTGAGGATAAAATTGTGAGGATAAAATTGAGGAGAGGGGAATGGTGTAAGCCACTTTGGTTTCACAATGGGAAGAAAAGCAGGCCAGAAATGAAGTAAATAAATTCATAAATATATTAAACATTCCAAATCTGAACAGATTTAGTTCCAGCATTAGACTGTAGATGGAAGCTCTCCAATCAGTTATTATAGTTCCTTATGTTCCTTATGTTCTAGTTTTATTTACCTGGGTAATAGGAGAGAAGAGGAAAAGTGTAAACAAGAGGAGGAGAGGAGAGAGTAAAAGTGTAAGCATCCATATGCTTGAAAGGGTCGTGGTGCAACCAGAATATCTAGCTGTTCTTCCAGCCAAACAGGACCATCCAAACTGGAATTTGTGTGCATAGTGTTTCCATGCTTCTTCCAATAATTGCATCATCTTACTGGCTTTGGTAGGTTCTAACTTTATGTAAGCACAGGACCTGCATTTGTATGAGTGACTTCACACTCTTGGTTGATGCCTGCTCAGCAGGCAAGTGCTTTGCTGGCAGGCAAGAAGGCAGGGTAAACTGGAGTGGGGATACACGATCTCTCTTCCTCCTCTGCTCAATAGGTACCCTGCCTGTGGTCAGAGGCCCAAATTTTGCCTTGCTGGCTACACAAGATGAAGAGATTGGATTTATACTCCGCCCTTCACTGAGAGTCTCAGAGTGGCTTAAAAACTCCTTTTCCTTCCCCTCCACACAACAGACACCCTGTGTGGTAGGTGTCTTTCAAGAACAGCTCTGACAGAACTATGGCTTGCCCAAGGTCATCCAGCAGCTGCAAGTGGAGGAGTGGAGAATCAAACCCAGTTCTCCCAGATTAGAGTCTGCACACTTAACCATTACAGACAGCTTGCCCGCCCTGCAGACTGGAAGAGGGAAAGCAAAACACAGACAAACATACATTTAGGACACAGAGTGATATGTGATGATCAGAGTTGCAAGAGAGAACTGTTGATTTAGGCTCCAAGGTATCTTAGACCTCTTCATTATAATTAAAAGCACCTCAGCCTTGAGGGAACCCAATATGTCTGCACACTCATATATAAAGCTTTTAAATAAAATGGAATATGTGACTGAGGGAAGCTAATCCTGCTGTCTTCTACCATACTTGGCTGTGTTTCTTTATTTGAAGCATAGTTAAGCTATTAAAAACACAAAATCCATTTTTTAGTTTGAAAAGCCCCCTAAACTCCTTGCTTGAGGATCCTTGAAAAAGGTTTGCTCACATGGCAATTCATCGATCTCGATGCCTGCTTCACAAGTAAGGATGTTAATTGCCTGTAAAATCAGGATGCATTTGTGAAAACTGAGGATCCCTTGCACGAGGGCTGTAAACCCTGAGGATTTCATACAGCTGGGTGGCTACAGAAGTGATAGTGTGTAATACATTTCCCATTGACACCAATAGAAATAACCATCAGGTTGATTTCTCAATAGAAGAAGCTTTACTTCCAATATTAAGGAATCTGAATCAAGTTTTTAAAATGATATATAAACTGAATTGGCACACTCCTACCGTGAACCTAACTATGCATTCTTTCTGGAAAGCCCTTTTCCAGTACCCCTTAGCACAATAGGAAGTTACACAGGATAAGATCTACTTAATAGTGTCCCTAAAGCTGTGGAATGCCATCTGTTAAATACTGGGTTCAAGACGCATTGCAGTAAACAGCTCTAGTTTATTTAGTGATTTCAGGAACACACTATAACAAACTCCAGGGTTGCAGCCCTGTTTATATAGCATGCAAACACCACACCCAAACACATCCCACTCCCAACAATAGGCTATTTACAACATTACTTTTTTGTAGGTCCACTACAGGATCCTGGTATACTATAGTTCAGGAGCAGCAAGCTCAGCCAACCTCAGGTTCTAGCTCAGGGATGACTCAAGCTCAATACACAATAGGGTTGCCAGGTCTGGGTTGGAAAATACCTGGAGACTTTGGGGGTGGACCCGGGAGAGGGTCGGGTTTGGGGAGGGGAGGGGCCTCAGCATGGTACAATGCCATAGAGTCCACCCTTCAGAGCAGCCATTTTCTCCAGGGGAGCTGATTTCTGTCAGCTGGAGATCGTAAAAGTGGGAGATCCTCAGGCCCCACCTGGAGGCTGGCAACCCTAATACACAACATCATCACAAGGAAATTTTGCATTATTTCCTCTTTGCTGGGTTTGCAGTGCCCGGAAAAGGCAGTGCACTTTTCAGGACAGCTCCCATTAGCTAGGAATATTCCTTTCTTTTCCTGTTTCGGATTTAGTTGCTGGGTTCTTTTCTCCTCTGCAGCTTTAGAAGTCTGCATGTGGAAGTTGTTCTGCTTTTGTCTGAATTTTAGTTGGTACTGTTTATCTTAATTGACTGTTGCTAGTTGCCTTGGGGATTCTACACAATTGAACGAAGAGATATAAATGTTTTAGTAAATGAAAAAAAACATTAGAAAAGCATCTCTCTTAGGGTAGCTAAAAGAATAATTGACCTTTAAAGACAGGGTACCTTGGCTAATGATTGCAAGCCAGCTTTCGAGTTCAGTTTAGAATGGCAAATGATTCTTTTTTGCTTGGCATTTCTTTGTTTGCCTGTGTTTGCATCTATTTCCTAATGTGCTCATTGTCTAAGATGCAGTTGGGCCTTTCTGCAGATGCAGTGCTTGACCTTCTGTGCCTGCAGGTAAAATCATAAAGGGTCCATACAAAGCATAAAGCTGCAATCTGAAGATCCCCCCCCCCCCCGTTTCTTCTTTTTTGCTTCTAGACAGTTTTTGCTAAAAGTTAGTTCTTGAATAATAAATAGAAATGCCATGCTGGAAAAACCAGAATGGTTTTGAAAATTAATGCAAATCTCTATTCTTATCCCTCCTAGGCTGATGGCTCTTTAAAGCTCAGGTTTTGAATGTACATTCTTGATAGTAAAGGCTCCTACAAATTCTTGTAAGCTTTGGCGTTGCCTAGCATGTTTATAATTCTCAGTTAGGGTGGGAAAAGTCCCCATTTTCTATCCCAGATAAGCCCCGTGTCAGGCTCTGGTGGGGTCTGGCCAGAGTCCAGAGCTGTTGCACCCTCCAGCATTCCCTTACATCAAGTCTGGCTCAAGAAGATTTTCAGAAAAGGGTAAGGGTATGTGTGGCTTTTCACCCTGGTCCCTTTCCTACTCCTGCCACTTGCCTAACCCTGTATTTCTTAGGCTAAGTCTGCCTCTTCCTCCCTGGCTCTCCCAGAGTTTACCTTTTAAAAGGTTCTCTGAGGAAGGGATACCTCTGAACTCACCCACTCCCTCTCCCCAGGGTCTGGGCCTAGTGGAGTGGTGGGTTCCCCAGTCATTGGGCTGTCTGATTGGGTTCCCAGACCTCCTGCCCCTCCCTCCTGGCTCTCTCTGAAAGGCTGCACCCTCACCCTCTGCAGGGCTGAGGAGGAGGCCACCACAGATAGGGTTGCCAGTGGCTGGAGATCTCCTGGAATTATAACTCACCATCAGATTACAGAGATCACTTCCCCTGGAGAAAATGGAAAGTGGACTTTAGGCCATTATACCCCTCTGAGGTCCCTCCCCTCCCCAAACCCCACCTTCCCCAAGCTCCACCCACAAGGTTTCCAGGTATTTCCCAACTCAGAGCTGGCAACCCTAGCTGTAGCCTGTTTCCTCCCTTGCCTGTCCAGTGGGGCCATCTTGGGCCCAAACACCTGGCTGGTCACTGTGCAGAGCTTGGCCATGCCCATCCTGTCTTTGCTGCTTCCTGCAGTCACCTCCAGCTCCTGGGGTCTGCCACCAGTTGGCTGCAACCCCCCCCCCCCCAGGGCTGGATGCTGGGTGGGGGCCCCATTTGCAACTGTGCTGTCCTTCGTGTGGCCTGCTGCCTCCTGTGGGTCTTGCTGGCTTGCCACTGCCTTCCCTGGCTGCTGCTCCAGGCAATGCAGTGAGCTTGGACGTGGCTCCCTCAATGTTGTTGGGCTGGGGTCCTGAGGCTTCCCAGTGTTAAGTCCTCAGGCATGGTCCAATGGTCTGTCTGTGGTGGTAATTGTGGGGGCGGGAGTGTTGACCCCAGATGCCCTGCTAAAGGATAAGGTGGCCATGGCATGTTTCTTCAGGGAGGACAGATTTATTGCTGGTAATTAGCCATGGCAGCTAACTGGAAGCTCCATGTTTAGAGGCATTATACCTCTGAGTGCCAAATACATGGGGGGCAAACAACAGTAGTCTGAGACTGTCATTCTTTAAGGATCACCTCTTCCATTATGACCCCCCCCCCCCCATGGTGCTTGTGCTTCACTTCACATGGACTTCTGGTGGTGCCTGGCCCTTGAGTAGTTCTCATTTAACTTCAATCAGAACAAGGGCTTTTTTGATCGTGGCCCCAAACTGGTGGAATGCTCTGTCTGAAGAGATTTGTACCTTGTGTGACCTGTCTAGGTTAGGTCCTGTAATGGAATTATTCCTCCAGGCATTCCATTGAGGCAATCTTACTGGGCCTACTATCAGCTTCTCTGATCATCATGCCAGAGTGCCAGTGTATTAAATTGTTTTATAGCATATTAGCATTTTTATTTACATTTTGTATTTATGTTGTTAACCACCCTAAACCCCAATTGCCAGAGAAGAGGTGGAACAAAAATCAAATGAAATAAATAAATGAAATAAATAAATTACATTCATGGCTTATTTCATTGGCTCCTATTTGAAACAGGATGCAGGCCTACGTAAATATGACTCAAAGTGTGAGCCATGAATTCCCTGGCTTGGCCTTGAGCGAGCTACCACCTCTCTGTTTCCACATCCTGATCTGCAATATGAGGCAGTTGTACCGAAGTACTTTGCGGGATTGTTATAAGGGTCACAAACAGTCCAGTACTGGTCATGCTTAGACTTAAGCCCCATTTATATCAATGGGAGTTATGCCTGATAGAGCATAACCCCTGATCATAGCCTGAAGCTTTTAGATATTTTATCTGTTCTGACCCTCTTTTAATTAACTACTTCATTTATCACCATTCATTCCCAAATTAAGGACCACCTCCTGGTTTTAATTGCAATACAGCAGTAATTTAAGTGATCATTTCATCAGAGATAACCTCTTTGCGGGGTATATATGCCACGGAAAAACTTCATACCCCCCATCATAAATTCTTTGGAGAGTTGCCTCCTGGTGAGCAACCCCTCCAAGAGCACTATGCTCAAGTGATAAAAACCTGCTGGTGATCCCCAGCCCCAAGAGTGTCCAGTTGTTCTCAGCCAGAGCCAGGGCTTTCTTGGCCCTGGCTCTAACCTGGTGGAATACTCTTCCAAATGAGATCTGGGCCCTGCAGGACTTGATGCAGTTCTGCAGGGCCTGTAAAACAGAGTTGTTTCGCCAGGTATACGGTTGAGGACAGCGACAAGCTTTCCATTAGGACTGGCCTCCTCCATTCTCTCTCCTGCTCCCCTCCCCCACCTTCTTATCAGGCAGTTTTTCTCCCCCACCCCTCCTTCTTATCAGTCAGTTTGATGTAGTGGTTAAGTGTGTGGACTCTAATCTGGGAGAACTGGGTTTGATTCCCCACTCCTCCACTTGCAGCTGCTGGATGACCTTGGGCAAGCCATAGCTCTGTCCCAGCTGTTCTCTCAAGGACAGCTCTGGAAAGAGCTTTCTCAGCCTCACTTACCTCACAAGATGTCTGTTGTGGGGAGGGGAAGGGAAAGGAGTTTGTAAGCCACTCAGAGACTCCTTCAGGTAGTGAAAGGCAGGGTATAAATCCAATCTCCTCCTCCTCCTCTTCTTGTTTTAGACATTCACCTCCCTGAGAATTGATGCCATTGATTCTGTGATGTTTGATTGTTCTGATTGTATTTTATTATTTATTGTATTTAAATGAATGTTAAACTGTATATATACAGTATATATATATACAGTATACTCTGTGTGTGTGTGTGTGTGTGTGTGTGTGTGTGTGTATATATATATATATATATATATATATATATATATATACACACACACACACACACACACACATATATGATGTTACCTGCCCTGAGCCTGTTTATGGGGAGGGCAGGATATAAGTTTAATGTAATAAATAAATAAATGTTTTGCAGAATAAATGGTGAGCATTAAAAAAAAACCACCCTCTGTTTGCCAGAATTTATCTATTCCAAACCCATGAATTCCAAGACAGAGGAAAGCAGCACTAGGTCAAGAATAACCTCTATAGAGTATTCCTTTCCTCTGCTGCTGCAAGAGTGCAAGAGTTACCCTGCTTCAGCTGCATTTGTGTGGAATCTCTTTTTTTGTTTTCAGTACTGCAAGCCCCTGGGGAATGTTCTTTTAATGTCTAAAAATGTCTGATCTTAAAGGGCATGAATTATTCACCATAAACTCCATACATCTTAAAAAAAAAATTTGTTAAGTAAAACTGCATATTTAAAACCCTTTTCTTTTCTACTTGATTAAGTGAAAACCATGATTAGAATGGAGATGCTGACCCTGAGCAGGGAAAGAAATTTCATATCTTTTTTTAAAAAAAAATGAAGACAGTCCATTTCATCCTGGCTGAATGGGTATGGAAGACATCCAGCACATTTTGATAACCAGAAGTTTAAAGAATTGGAAAGCCTAGTTGCTTGTAATAATAGGAAAAAGTTGAAGGCAGTAGGAAAGAGGGAGACCCAGCATGCAGTGGATTGCCACGGCCTTCAGTTTGTAAAACCTGAGCAAGGCTGTTAATGATAGGATGCTTTAGAGGTCATTAATTCATAGTGTCACCATAAGCTGGAAATGAGTTGATGACACATAACACACACACACACACACACACACACACACACACAAACAGATAAAAGAGTCATGTTGGAGTGAGACCAGGACGCTTTAGATAAACGTAGGAAGCCTCCATCAAGCTCCGTACTGCCTAATCTGACAGGCAGCAGCTCTCCAGAAATCCTCTAACTGGAGATGCAAGAGACTGAATCTGAAACTGTATCTGAATGTGCTTTGTCAATAAAGGCATGGACCCTCCTCTGATGAATTCTTTCTGCTCTGAGTATTCTTCCTGTCTCTTCCACAAAAAGGGGTGATACCACAAAGGTTCTTCTTGCTAAACAGCTGCAAAACCAGACTTCCATCACCATTACGGACTACAGTCCAATTCCACACTGTTTCTGTCCAGCTGCTAACCAACCAAGTAGGTTTGTTCAGCAGTTAATAACCTGCAGACTCAAAAATTATCAGTGCTTTTTAAGCATCTTGCAGCCAATAACAGTTCCTATAATGGAGGGAAGTAAGCAGTGAGGTTCTGTGGAGATTGGAACTTGGACTGGTGCTTTAGATTTGTTCACAAATGATCTGGAATTGAGATGGAAGAGCAAAGTAGCCAGTTTTTCAGGTGGCACCAAATTAGTCAGGAGGGTAAGAAACAAAGCATCCAAAAGGATGTCCCCAAACTGGGTGATTGGGCAACAATACAGCGAATAAGGTTCAAAGCTAGTAAGTAAAATGATGCACATTAGCAAACCCTCCCACAAACCTTTAAATATTTGGTGATGGGATCTGAATATGTGGTGGTCAACGGGAAGTGGATTTGGGGAGAAACAAGAGCTAGCTAGGTTGGGAAACAGAGGAACTGAACCCCATTTGGTGGGGAGATGGAAGGCAAGATGAAATCGGTGGTGAGAAAGGAGAAAAGCTGGATCCAGTGGTGAGGGGGGAAATGGGATCTCCCCTCCCTTCAGGTGTCTTTGAGGGTCACGTCTTGTTATATTAGCCAGGGGTCATTTTGAGTAGGAGCTCAGCTCTGGGAGTTGGTGCCAGCCCCCCCCCCCCCCCCCGGTGCGGGGGAATGCCTGCTTGTGTCATGGCTGCAGCAAAATGACCCCATCCCCTGGAAAGGTCCTTGTTCCTCTGACCAGCCTTCTGAAGGCTTCAGCCACCACTGAAGCTCTCCTCCCAGAATATTGATATTTCTGAGGCTTGGATTAGTAGCTGTCCCCTCTCTGCCAGCTCTCTCTCTCTCTCTCTCTCTCTCTCTCTCTCTCTCACCTTCTGACATACTTCTGGTGATGTCAGGTGGTTTAGGATATACAAATAAGTTATGCTAATGAGTTATGCTAATAAGCTCCTGCACCTCTTTTTCTATGAAATTACCCCTGATATTAGCTATGAAAAAGCCTAGAGAAAGGGTTATCTCCTTAGATGACTATTATTTACAGATATTGTGATTTTTAAAAAAGACCTTGTTTCTAACACAGCTTTTTTTTTTAACTCCAGTTAAAAGATCATGCACCTGAGTATACAGGAGAACTCTATTTAGATGAATGCCCTTACAACCTGTGTTCAGCCTACCTATTAAATTTAATAGACTATACTGGCTCAAATGCCACATAACAACATGGCAATTACGAGGAACACCATAGCTAGTTTGGATGTAGGAAGAATCCACTACAACCTTTGCTCTGACGCTGGACAGACAAATGGTCCAAAACAAAAAATGCCCCACTTCCATTTCAAAAATCTTTGGTTCATCTCAGTATCGATGAATATAGACATGGTTGGATTCATCCGTGAATGAACAATAATGAATAAAATGAAGTTTGATTTAAATGAAAAACAAAATCTTGTAACATTGTGTCTATTTTCAGCCAGGTCATTCCTGGCTAAATTTAGGAGAAAGGCAGTTTGGTTTGACACAAAACCAAGGAGATAACAGCAAGGGCGCACAACAACAGAATTACAGTTCACCCCCCCCCCCCCACACACACAGTTGTTGTTCCTGTTTTCATAGTCTAGTGCTAGGGCTCTAGGCATTCAGCTGTATGTGTTACATCCAATTTCTGTGATTCTTCTCCATTAAAAAGGAAGGGATGAGGAGTGGCATATATGGACTCCCATTCCACTTTTATTCTTACAACTATCCTGTGAGATACATTAGGCTGAAAGGAAAGGACTGTTCCAGAGACTTTCCCTGAGCAGGGATTTGTATTCCAGTTTGTGTGAGCTGCATTGTAAGGTCTTTGCTCTTTTCTGAAACCCTTTATATGTAACACCTATAAAGACGCCACCCTCTAGTGTTCTGAGGTGATGTGTGTTATGCTGCCTCCTTTACTTCCTTTACTTCCTTAGGCCACCCAAGGGTATTGCCTTAGAATTCTTAGTTGAATCCAAAGAACAGGATGGGTTGGTTATATTTGATTGAATGACAGAATGTGTGTAGGAGTGGCTCTGAGGTAAAAGGGGATCCTTTACTCTAAATAAAACAGTTGTTTTCACTTAAACATAAATAGAATTTATTTAGAAGTAAAACAGAGTAACAGTTTCTTTATGGTTAATAAGCAGGATGGTTGCAGATAGGTACAGTTCTCCCTGTTTCTCTAAAGTTCCTTAAATAGACCTAGCCATAAAGGCTAGTTTTCTCCCTTGCCACTTAGGCTAGTAACGTCCACAAAGAACACAGATTTCTCTTATAGAACTTCACTCTCCACACACTCTACTCTCTTCTCCCAAACACACTCAACAAAACTAGTCAACTCCACTGCCTACATACACCTGCTCTTCACATTAAATCACAGAAGTAGAACACGCACAAAATATTTACATAGCGAAACACCGCACGCATGCTGGCCAGATAATAAAAATCAGGCTTACGTGCATACTGTGAGACCTGTTGATCTCTCAAATCACACATTATTGTAGATACCACTCCATTGTAGATACCATTATTGTAGATACCACTCCACTCAAATTCTGATTTGAACACATGAAACTGCCTTATACTGAATCAGACCATAGATCTATGAAGGGCAGTATTATCTACTCAGACTGGCAGTAGCTGTCTAGGGAATCAGGCAGAGGTCTTTCAAATCATTTGGCTAGGGTTGCCATCTGCCCACTTGCAGTGGGTATTTACCTATAAACCACTCACTTGCCCACTAATGTGGCTCACCATGGTGGGAGAAAGTGTGCATGTGTTTATGTGTGGGGAGTTGCATCTGTACCCAGAAGTGATAGCTGATGTTCTAGGAATCTCTGTGGTCTCTACCATAGAGATCTGAAAGATTCCTAGAGTGCCACCCAGAAATGATGTCACTCTGGGCTCAGATACAACTCCCCCACCTCCTGCCACGATGATCAGCATGCCTGGCAACCATACCTATTACCTCATCCATTCAAATGGAAATGCTGGGGATTGAATCTGGCACCATCTGCATGCAAAACAGATCTTCTATCACTGAGTCACAGCCACTCCCCAAGTGGATTATGTTATCCAGAATAGGTTCTGCAATTCATTGTAAATATATGATTTAAGATATTAATAAACTGAGTAGGAAGGGAGGCCCTAATATAGCCAGGCCTTTCAGCAAGTCACCTTGAGTCCTGTAGCATATTGAAAGACTGAAGAGTGCTATTATTGTTGTCCCTTGGTACTCGTAAAGCCTCATAATGGACAAAGACAAAACACAACACAGCTTCAGGATGTCCCTGGTTCATGCTTCACCTCTCCTTGTTAGCTCCAAGGCCTCCAGATTCAAGAAGGCAGTGATCTTGCAATCCATGCCTAAGATGTTCCACTGGAGAAGCAAGAGAGTTGTGCCAATGAACCGGGGGGGGGGGGGGAGGAAATACCCAAAGGTGCCATAGATAATCAATTAATGCACTGTAGAGATGTGTTTCAAGGCAACCCCTTCCCACAAAGTATACTAAAGTAAAAAGATATATAAATACATTTTAGTATAAAACATTTTCTCTTTTTTTATATATATAGGAGAAAATGCCCACCTTACATACCATTGTTTTTCCTCCTGTGTATTTATTCTGCATCTACAATAATAAAAACACACTTTTCTAAATTGGGGTGGAATGTCACTTGTGACATGTGAAGGGTGGCATCTAAAGTTTTTTTAAAAAAATTACGCAGTTGCCCTATTGCAGATGCGCAGTAGCATCTATCAAGCACCTTCCAGTTACATCCTCCTGGTTCAGGTTTTGCATATTCATTTTAGGGTTAGTTTGTTGAATGAAAGGGAACAGAAAGGAAGGCAGGCAAAGGGGAAAAAACCAATGCTGAAACTGACCAGACTTTTTCTGTAACTGACAAGCAGCTGCAAAGCCCCCATATTGCTGAGCACTAGGGGATTCCCTGCTGTGTTATTGACCATTGTGAAAAATGGGAAAGAGTCAAATGTTCTCATAATAGGGGGAAACATGTTGAGTGTATAGAATGCATGGTAGAACCCACTGACACTGGCACTGCAAGCTGTGATCACTGACAACATGTGTGTTTCTGTGTCTGTGTGCACCCCTGTGCAAAGTCAACTGCAACTCCACTATGCTTTGCACAGGACTACAGTTTGTATGGGAAAAAGTCTTGTGCCACTAAACTGAAAAATAAATGGGGGGTATTTTCACCAATGCCTTAGCACAGCTGCATAGTAATGCTAATTCCCTGCCTTTCCTTGTGAATTTGCATAGTTTTCACTTTATGATTCTCTGATTTGGTCCTGCACACTAGTCATGATCTTTGCAGTTTTTTTTAGAGCCTGTTCTGTGAGGATTGCACTCTGTCCTCCAAATGCATCGATCCCAAGTGATTCTTAAGTTTGGCAGTTTGCAGAAGGTCCATGCAGCTCAGCTGCCATATTAATGGTAGGCTTCCAGAGACTGCCAAAATGGTTCCAAAAAAAAACCTTTGTTCACTAAAGCATTAAAGGGAAAAATGTTTTCAAAGCTTTAGGCTTCCCATCCCAGTGTCTTTCTCTCTCTTTACATCTTGTCAATTTCATTCCACACTGACAATCCCCCCCCCTTTATTTTGTTTGTATGCAGCACTGGAATCCTTTTTTTTGTACTGAGGACACTGCTGTTTGCCTCCTCTCTGATCCCCCTTTCTAGTCAATACCAGCAGGGAATTAAATGTCAAGCAGCTCTTTTTAACTCCCCCCAGTCATTTAAATTTTTTAATTCAGCAATCCGAGACTAGCAATAGTCTCATATCACTAGATTCAGGCCACGTGTAAAAAAGAAATTAAAAATGAGGGGGAAATTAAACTTGTACATCAATGAAGGGGGAGGATGGGGGAAAGTGCAGAGTGGGTGGAACAACCTTGATGTTGGTGGAGGAGTAACCTTTGATGGCTGGCAAAAGGGCAGAAATCTGTGGGAATCTTTAAGCTTTTGAATTACCTTTAGCTAATTACCTTCAGCTTAGAAGTGAAACAAGGGGAAAATCAGCACAAAAGCAATCTTAGAAAACCTGGGGAAACAGTGACCAGAAAGCCAAATGAAGAAGAGGAGGAGGAGGAGAAGGAGATTGGCTATATACCCCGCCCTTCGCTTGGAGTCTCAGAGTGGCTTACAAACTCCTTTCCCTTCCCCTTCCCACAACAGACACCCTGTGAGGTAGGTGAGGCTGAGAGAGCTCTGACAGGAACTGCTCTTTTTCAAGAACAGCTGTGCCAGAACTACGGCTTGCCCAAGGTCATCCAGCAGGTGCAAGTGGAGGAGTGGGGAATCAAACCCGGTTCTCCCAGATTAGAGTCTGCACACTTATCCACTACACCAAACTGAGCACTGAAGGGAGGAATATCAGTGCAGAACAACAAAGAAAACCCAACGGACATGCATGGTGAAAGTGAGGGAAAACACCCATGCATAATAGGTCAGTGTCTACAATAATATATTAATCGATTGCCTTTGGCACCAGTGGGTATTTTCATCTGATACCCCACCCCACCCCACCCTTTGGGTTTCCAGACCATGATTTACCTGCCTTCCTTGTATTTCCAGAATGGGCACAGTAGCTTCCAGTTAGCAAAGGGTTCCAGGCCTGCTCCAGAAATGCTTCCGCTACAACTAAAAGCTGTAGGTACTGTCCAGATTCTGGTTACAGCAGAACTTGGGTCCATCCCTACTTGATTATTATACTGTTGACTTGCAATACTTCATTTATTTTTTTTAAAAAAACAATTTTTGTTGCTTGTGCAATGCATTCAGGCACATTTGCTCCTTGGTGTCAGCTTCTTTTGAGGTGAATTCAAAAATCTGGATTGCCAGGGCATTGGAATCACATGATGTTGATTTCATCATCAGTCGAAAGGTGAAAATGAAAGGACCATGGAAACGTGGATTGTATTGCTTGGCACAATACAGCTCCTGATTTACAGTTATTCTTTCTACCAATTTGTCAACACCTGTCTTGTATCACAGTGTGATAAAACCTATTATTTATTGAAAATATTTATACTCCACCATTGTGCCATAACAAAGGCATCCAAGGCAGCTAATCAACAATAAACTAAAAAAAACCCACCCAACACCAATTATTTAATCCAACATTAAAATAACACAATCATAACACACTAGCAAGATAAAAACAAATAAGCTAGTGTAAAACATTCAGCTCTATCCTTCTCAAAAGTGCTTTATAACAGCAACGTTTAAAACAATTTATTGAGGGAAAGATGCTAGACAGATGTGCAGAGAAATTTCTAAAAAGCAGGAGCCAAGGCTTTTTCTTTGGTGACTATCAACCTAGCCAGAAGGAGATGGAACATGCAGCAGAGCTCCAGATGATACCTTAGGGCCAAAGTAGATGTTATGGCATTCACAGGTCTGACCCATGAACACTGATGCCATTTTAGAACTGACCCTAGCCATTTAAAAATGCCATGAGGACCCACAGTGTAGTGGACCAGGAAGTCTTCTCCTGCTCCAAGCAAGGGTGGGGGTGTAATAAGGTCATCTGCATTTGCAGCATTTTTAAAAGGTTGCGTTCAGCTATAAAGTGGCATTGTTGCCTACAGGTCAGAACCTTGGAGGTCATAATGTCAAGTTTGGCCCTTAGGCAGATTCATATAGGACCACCTGCTAAGAATGGTTTAGTGTAGTACCTAAGAGGCTGAGTAACCAATCAGATCTCACTTGTGCCACAAACTTACTACACTGCAGTAGGCAAACCACATCATCTCAGACTCACCTGCAATACTACTGTCATCTTTTGAGCGTTGTTGTCAGAGATATAACCACACTGGGCAATCTAAAGTATTATATGAAAGCTAAATACGATCCTTACAGGCTAATGTTTTGGGGCTGCAGCAGAACTAATGGAGTCGTCTGAAAACAAAGAAGGGAACTCTCAAGATCAACCACCTGTGATGATGATGATGAAGAAGAGTTGGTTTTATACCCCACCCTTCACTACCTGAAGGAGTCTCAAAGAAGCTTACAAATGCCTTCCATTCTTCTCCCCACAACAGACACCCTGTGAGGTAGGTGGGGCTGAGAGAGCTCTGAGAGAACTGTGACTGACCCAAGGTCAGGCTACATGTGGAGAAGTGGGGAATCAAACCTGGGTCTCCAGATTAGAGTCTGCCGCTCTTAACCACTACATGACAGCTGAGGGAAATATGTGATTGGATATCCTGATCAGAGCCATAGCCAGGAATTTTTCTGAGGGAGGGGATGCTGGGGTGTGGGGGGGGAGAGGAGTAGTGGTGGCGGTACACCTCAAACTATCCCTCCCCTCCTGGCAGGGAAGTGCAAAGCTTACCCCAATCCATGTGGGTTTTAGGAAGGAGATGAGGAGGTCAAGTTCAGAGTGCATAATATTGCTGCAAGGTTCTTCTCTCCCCGCCCCCCCGGGGCCCTCTTTTCTATCTTCCTCCAATGGAAAGCATCTACCTGAAAGCTTTGTGCCTTTCCTAGAGCTGAGCCCCAGTCAGTGCTAGGACCCACTGGGAATTACCGCGCCCAGACCACTGAGGCAGAGCCTCCTTCCCTCCCTCAGCCTTTCCTCCCCAGCCTCAACTCGGAACTGTCCCCCAGGCACATTTCCCTCGGTGCTGCAGTCATGGCCATCTTTGCAGGAGCTCCGTTGTGGCGGCGGCAGCCTCTCCCATTGCTATTAATGGAACACACTCACCCACAACACCTGGCCCCAGCCAGCCAGATCCCATAGTACTTACATGGGCATGGGCACCCAGCAGCAGTGCCCTTGGAAAAGCCCACCGAGGCCTGGGAAAGTTGCATTGCCCTCCTCCCGCCAGGCATGCACCCAGGAAATTGGGTGGGGGTGCTGAAGAATCGATAGGGGGCACCCCCCCCCCAGCATCTCACCGCTGGCTACAGCCCTGATCCTGATGAACTTTTAAAACTTAAAAAGCAGCTGTCAGGGATCCAATTTGCATCAGTGCCATAGACTTGAGGAGAGGTTTAACTCTTTACTCCACACCATTTTCCTGATAAAATTACCCTCCTCCATGAGCTATGATGAACCACAGTATGGGAACTGGGGCAATATAATGCAGGTGATGTCTTTTCTTGCCAAGCCAAAAGCTGTTCAGAGATGCTTATTTCTACCAAGGAAACAAAACAGTTTTTCAGATTGGAGCCGCCTTTTGCATTTTTGCCCGTGTTGTGCGATCAGTGGGATTGGTTCAGACTTTCCCTCAGGAGTTCCATCTGTTGCAGGGAAGATATGAGTGATTGCTGGGATATTTACAAAGTTGTGTGAACATGAGAAAAAAAACACATGTTTACATTGGGTAATGCAAGTGGATTGTTAAGGTAATGTGAAAGACCCCAAAGTCTGAATCCAATGGCACCTTTAAGACCAAAGAAGTTTAATTCTGGGTATAAGTTTTTGTGTGCATGCACACTTCTGTATGATGAAGTAGGTGGGCACACAAAAGCTTATACCCAGAATAAAACTTTGTCTGTCTTAAAGGTGCCCCTGGGCTCAAACTTTGTTCTGCTGCTTCAGAACAACACAGCTACCCCACCTGAATCTATGGCCGAGGACAGACTCATATTCTGCCGCGCCTCTGCAGTGCGGCAGAATAAGGCGGGGGGAATTGCCCCTGCCGCGCAGCGTTCGCACGCCACCGGAAGGAAGCCACCCGCAGCGTTCAGACTGCGGGCGGCTTCCTATGGCGGCATGCGAACGCCGCACGGTTCCCCTTCCTGGCGCGCGTTCACACCTGCCAGAGGCGGGTGGAACGCGCACTGCAGCAGCCGGAGCACCACTTTTAAGTGGTACGCACACTGCAGGAAGAGTGCGGCGCCGGACGCGATGCATCCGGGCTGCCTCCGCTTTTGAAGTGGAGGCAGAGTGGCCCAGACTGCCAGTCTGTCCTCGGCCTATCTACCAGGAAAGTTAGAGAAGAAAGGGTTGACCTCCGTCCAACAGCCCTGGTTCTGCCTATCTGTTTTCAAAGGTTAAAAATGCATGGAGATATCCAACCATGAATCTCCCTGATAACGTGTAGTTTATTCCTGACTCCTTATGGCAGATTTGTAGCCAGAAAGGACTCCTTTTGCACAACTGGGAAACCTGAAGGAACAAGGTGGGGAGACAGCCCTACCTGCACATACTTGTGATGAATGCACACAGGTATCGGATAGGGGCTTGCTGCTGCTTCCCCCTTTATGAACAGTCAGTCTCTTTGGCATGCTGTGTGACAAAAGCTTTTGTTTGGTCACAATGGCTGCATTGCCACCCTCTGCACTAAAGGCAATTTATTTTTTCATCTGGCTATTCATGTGTAGCCAGAAACCACAGAGCACAACTGTCAGACTACATTTGGCATTTTTAAAAAATGGCCACCATTTTTCATGCTAGGTGCCTGCCACTGAGGCCACAAGAGTGCTGTATCTTTTCCTGCCTAAACCTTCCTTTCCCAATGAATTCTGTGCCCATGTTCACCAGCATTTTATCAAACAGGTTTCTCCCCCCCCCCCAAACACTGCCAACCCTTTTGTCAGTTTAGCATATGGTGTTCAAATCCTTGATTCCTCTCCTCCCCTCCCCTCAGGAGAGAAAAGTTTATTAAAAGCATTTTATCTGTGACTTTTGACAAACACACATTTACATTTCATCAATAAATGTCTCTCCCCTCCTTACCCTGCTTTTGGCTTTGTACAAAGCCCATCTCCTGAATTTAATTTACTTTTCGAGGGTTATCTTTCTGCTAATCATCTGAATCGGCAAACAAATAATTCTGTGCTTGCTTTCTCCTTTCCGCCCTGAGGTGTGGTACATGTCAACACACTTTTTATAACATTCCTTTTTCCCAGACTCTCTTTCTGTTTGGCATACAGGAAATAATTACCAGCAAGATTTAGTAAAAATTTCAGATGTGTTTTGCAAATCAGCTGCATAAGCAGGGAGAAAGCCATCCCCTTCTGCCGCAGTAGGGTTTCCTTTAGAGTCGCCAACCTCTAGGTGGTGCCTGGGGATCTCCTGGAAATGCAACTGATCTCCAGACTTCAGAGATCAGTTCCCTTGGGGAAAACAGTTGCTTTGGAGGGTGAACTCTATGGCACTGTACCCCACTGAAGTTCCTCCCCTCCCCTCCCCAAACCCTGCCCTCTCCAGGGTCCCTCCCCAAATCAGCAGGAATTTTCCAGACTGGTGTTGGAAACCCTAGCTGCATGGTCCCCAGTGTCCCAAATCTTGAGACTCACTAAATAGCAATGCTAATGGTAGCACTTCCACACACCACTTGCTTTTTGCTTGCTTTGAGAGCCCCTTGCTGGGGTCGCCCTAATCCAGCTGTGACTTGATGGCACATACATATATATCTATGAGATAATTGACACCCATCTCCAATTACACACACACACACACACACACACACACACGGTGGAGCAAGAGGATGGTGCAAACTTTTTCTTCCTCAATTATAATGCTACAAGTTGAATTTGCCCTATAAAATTAATATGCGAGAAGTGTTTCTTCATGCTAATCATAGCATATGGCACTCACTGCCAGAGGATGACATGATGACTACTTACTATGGTAAAACAACCCCTCAGGCCTTTGTTTTCATCATGAATGAAGGATTTACTAAGCTGGCCCTGGTTTTAAGCTGCTAGACCCCAATGAGGAGTTGAACTCTTCCAGTTTATCCACTAATTCCCTTTTATTTCTAGGTTTTACTCTCTGCTGCTGCCATCTGGATAGAAATAGAACTGATGTCTGACCTCTGGAAGCCAGACTCTCCATACAAGAGAACAAAGTTTGAATCCAGTGGCACCCATAGGCATAGAGTACGGGGGGGGGGGGGGGGCTTGAGGGCTTGAGCCACCCCTGGGAAAATGGAGCACCTGCCGCCGCGCCTCCCTGGGTCCTTCCGAGGCCCGCCGGCCGCTGCTGGAGAGGGAAGGGGTGATGGGGGGGAGAGAGAGGCACCAGCAGCAGCGGCTGGTGGGCCTTGGAAGGGCCCGGGGAGGCGGGGTGGTTTCCCAGAGGGGGGGAAGAGCGTCATCCCAGCTAAGGAGCCCCCGCCCCCCCCCCCCCGGATTTCCAAAACTCTACGCCCCTGGTGGCACCTAAGACCAACAAAGTTTCATTTTGGGTATAAGCTTTCATGAACATGGACACTGATGAAGTGTGCGTGCACACAAAAGCTTATGCACAGATTCAGGTACCCACCTGAATCTATCTCCATACAAGAATTCAACTGGCCTCTCTGAGGCCTGAGAATGAGCCCTGCCAAAACTGGGCCTCATGGCTAAGAGTTGAAAACCTGGCAATCCTGTACCCCAGGCAGATGCAATTTTCTTGGAGAAAGAAAAGTAAAGATGTGCAGCTAATCCATTGCTTTCTTGCAAAATGTTGTCTTGACTGTTATTTATTTATATCATATGACAGATAGATGCCTGATCCCTAAGATTGCCAGCCTCTAGGTGGGGCCTGGAGACCTCCTCAGATTACAACTGATCTCTGGACTAAAGAGATCAGTTCCCAAGGGGGGAAAATGGATGCTTTGGAGGGTCAACTCTATGGCATTATACACCACTAAGGTCCTTTCCATTCCCAAACCTTTCCTTCCCCAGGCTTTCCCCCCAAATATCCAGGAATTCTCCTACCTGTAGTTGGCAACCCAAATATCCCCCCCCCCCCAGTGTAGTGTCCCAAACATATGAAGTTGCCTTTTCTAACACTTCAGTGGCTATTAGCCTTCATGAGTAAAGGGAATCTCCATATACAGAGAAAGCAAACTGCTGAATACCTGTGCTAGGCAGCAGCATCATAGCTTCTGTAGTTATACTCTCCAGAGCAACTGTTTTGGTAGCTGTGTGAAACAGGATGCTGAACTGGATGGGCCTCTGCCTGAAATAACAGGGCCTCTCTTTTGTTCTGATGTTGTTACACTCTCCTCACTTCCCCAACCAATGGCAAGTTTGAGGAGTAAAACTATTTGAGTCTTTCAGAGGAGGCAGCACCAGAGAAGTATACGTTTTTCTTACGTTTCTTTTCATTACAAATGTAAAAGTAGAGCACAGATGGAGGCAAAGAGATACTCATACAAGGCAGCAGAACTGCTACCCCACATCAAATCCAAAGAGAGGCCCAATAGCAGAAATGGATAGATTAAATACCATGTGGCAAAATACTTCTGAAGAAATCTATAAAAAAAGATGGGCTAGAGTTTACAAGTGGCTAAATAGCAAGCGAGAACTATAGACTCACAATGGACATATACAACCAACGGAAATGTTACAGATTCAAATCAATTTATATGATATTGTATGCATGTTACATACATGATTCTTATGTATAAAACTATAAATAAAGCTATTTTTTAAAAACAAAACAAAGAGAGGCCCAATCTGCATTTGCTATGTGAAGCTGTTCCATGCTGCTGTGGTGCCGGCTTCCCATTTGGCTCAGTATAAAGCCCTCCTCTGTCTGCATCAGGACACAAGTTGTTTAGGGAGAGCGCGAGAGAGGGGGGAAGGAGTGGCCTCCCAGCAGTGCTGGCAGGGTGCTGCGCTGCGAGGAGGAAATGGCACCCGGGACACCCCCCCCCCGCATAAAGTAAAGGGGGGGGGTGACCTGGGGGGGCATGGAAAGATGGAACAAGCTGGGTAAAAAACACGAAACTCCCAGCGGTTGCCAGGCAGGGTGTTCTGGGGACTGCCCCAGGAAATAACAAATGGTTCAGGGGTAGGCATGCTCCCAACCCCCACCCCCCCCATACGATCGCAGACAAATGTTCCCTGGCTGCTTTTAAACACAGACAACTGGATTTTCAGATAACTTGCTTCCTTAGTGACAAGTTGCATATCTCCTTAGAAAAGATTGGGGGGGGGGGATTCGGCTCCAATTGTCTGCTTTTTGCTCACAGTGGCTCAAGGGTGGAAAGGAGCAGCTGTAGCATCTTAAAACCAAATCCAAATAAGGCGATGAGACACTGTAGTGACCTCAGAGTCACCCCTAAATGGCAATAAAATGATGCAGACAGCCAATGCTGAGATAAAACGATAGGAGAGTGGATGTGGCATGGAATGCAGACAGAAATTTGTGAGATGATGTGAGATCATTGACAACAGTGTGAAATACCAATGCAGATTGGATCAGAGGGGGGGGGGGTTGTGTTTGTTTAGAATATGAAGCAGTAATAGCTTGAAAAGGGCTTTGGTATTCTAAAGCTCCAATTCCTATTGGCTGATTAATAAAGACACCCATTGGTCCTGAAGCCAATCTAGATACCCAATCACTGAGCCCTGCTTGGGTCCAATAGTATTGCTTGTATATAGTTACATTGTTGAAAGTTATGTGTTGGAACAGTATAAACGAAAGTGCTGCTCTCATAGAGCCGTCTTTTGAGCTGAACAATGTCACTGAATAAAAGCCTGTTTGTTTGAATTCATCGCCTCCTGAACTGTCAGGCTGAGCGAATGATGCGAACAGTCAAGGACTCGCTCCGCAGGGTGGGTGATGGGAATTTCCCAGCCAAGCTCGCTGGGTTCTTGTTGCAGCAGCACTCCTCACCACACGCCGCCACCGGGAAGTCGCTGGCAGAGCTGCTTATGGGCCGCCAGCTGTCCACCCGCCTGAGCCGCCTTCACCCTGACCTGGCGCTGGACATCCACCATGACCCTATCGCCACAGGGTCCACTCGGTCCTTTGTGCCAGGAGATGCGGTGTATGCCCAGAGCTATGGGGAAGGTCCGCAGTGGGTTCTAGCAGTCGTTGTGCGCTCAACAGGCCCTATATCGTATGAGGTGAGAGACGACACGGGGCAGGTCTGTTGCAGACATCTGGCCCAGCTGAGACGCCAGTGGCCAGCACCGGAGGATTGGTTGCAACGCTCTCCAGTTCTTGAGCCAGAACAACGCTTGCAGCACTCCCCAGTTCCTGCGTTGGGACAGCATTTACAACACACCCTGGTTCCTGAGGCCAGCCTGGGAGATCTCCCGGCACAGCAAGATGCTGGCGCCCGGGAGAGTTGCCTGACAGAGGGCAGCCCTCCACCAACTCCAGCCCGGGACATCCCAAGGGAACAGTCTGCTGAGCCACTGCCAGCTTGGAACAAGGTTGGCCCCCCTGCCGGAGCTGGGTCGTGCCCCAGAACTCTCGGAGCTCCCAGACTTTATGGACTGCTCCCCCTTGAGTCTGTCGCCACAGCTCATGCCGGCCCATATGGAGTCCGCAGATTTAAGAGGACATTCTCCATTGGGTTCACCCTTGCCGCGCCGGTCCCGCACCTAAGGGACTTTGTTGTTTGAACGTAGGGGGGAGGAGTGTTGTGTTTGTTTAGAATATGAAGCAGTAATAGCTTGAAAAGGGCTCTGGTATCCTAAAGCTCCAATTCCTATTGGCTGATTAATGAAGACTCCCATTGGTCCTGAAGCCAATCTAGATACCCAATCACTGAGCCCTGCTTGGGTCCAATAGTATTGCTTGTATGTAGTTACATTGTTGAAAGTTATGTGTTGGAACAGTATAAATGAAAGTGCTGCTCTCATAGAGCTGTCTTTTGAGCTGAACAATGTCACTGAATAAAAGCCTTTTTGTTTGAATTCATCGCCTCCTGCTCAATACTTAAAAGGGGGTGATTTGCTTGCTGCTTCAAATTCAAAACTACTCATTTTCCACATGCACCTGCCCCCTGCCCTCAGCTGAGTGGAGGAGTATCACTTTCTCCTGGCTCTAATGGTTTCCAAGCAAGAGAGCTATCTGCAGACTTTCTTCTGACAGTTAGTTGCTATTGAGGAAACATAGCAGTTATAGAATATTAATGTTAATATACTTATTTAGTTAACTGTGTAAACTTGAACTGTTCAGGAGAACATTTTTATAAAGTAAATAAGGTTGTAGTTAATCCCTGCAGAATTGGCAGTCTTTTAAATACAATTTTCTGTGCTTCTTGCACTGTTTTGGAATTTAGCTTTATTGTTATTGTGTAAAACATTTTACTAAATTGTTAGAATCATCCAGGGTCATCTAGTCCAATCCCTGAACAATGTAGGAAATTCACAAATACCTCCACCCCACACCCCCAGTGACCACTATTCCATGCCCAGAGGATGACCCCCCCCCCCAGCCAACTGGCTCAGAGACAGATTGTATCCTGACCCCAAAGTGGCAATCAGCATTTCACTGGGAGTGTAAGAAAGGGCCACGGGAACTAAGCACTGATGCAACCCTGAGAGCCAGTTTGGTGTAGTGGTTAAGTGCGTGAACTCTAATCTGGGAGAACCGGGTTTGATTCCCCACTCCTCCACTTGCACCTGCTGGATGACCTTGGGCAAGCCATAGCTCTGTACCAGCTGTTCTCTCAAGGACAGTTGTCTCAGAGCTCTCTCAGCCCCACCTACCTCACAGGGTGCCTGTTGTGGAGAGGGGAAGGGAAAGGAGTTTGTAAGCCGTTCTGAGACTCCAAGTGAAGGGCAGGGTATAAATCCAATCTCTTCTTCTTCTTCTTCCTGCCCTCCCTCTCATGATCTACCTAAAGTGCACAGAATCAGTATTGTTATCAGATGGCCATCTAGCCTCTGCTTAAAAACCTCCAAAGAAGGAGAGTCCACCACCTCCAGAGGAAGCCCATTCCACTGAGGAACCGCTCTGATTGTCAGGAAGTGCTTCCTAATGTTCAGCCAAAAACTCTTTTGATTTAATTTCAGCCCACTGGTTCTGGTCCAACCTTCTGGGGCAACAGAAAACAACTCCACACTATCCTCTATATGACAGCCCTTCAAGTACTTGAAGATGGTTATCATACCACCTGGCTTTGGTGGGGGTTGCTCTGCCTTTCCTGGTCCTGCTCCAGCAGCCAGTGAGGGAGAAAAAAAGTTTTAAAACCTGATGTCAGCTGATGGCATTACACCACTCTGGGAAAACCATAGGGTTGTTGCCGATTCCTAGAGCTTACTGGCATCACTTCTGTATTTCCCCTGGAAGTGATGCAACACTGTTGGCCAATGATACCTGCTCATGGCCCCCTCTATACTTCTCTTGGTTGCCATACACACACCCAGAGTTGTTCTTACTACATTATTTTTAGCAGCAATCTGCCTTGAGTCTTAGTGAGAAAGGAAGTTGATAAATGAAATAAGCAAGCAAGCAAACAAATGAATAATGTATTTATAAGCTCCTTCTCCATAGACCTGCTTAAGGGTGACAGCTCACAAAATAAAAGCAGTACAATAAAATAATAAAAACAACAACATATGAATTATCAGTACTAAAACAAGCCACTTTGGATGCACGTCTTAATGTGGTAAAGGGGTTTGTGGATGTTGGCAAAGCTGAGAGGAATGCCATGAGGAGTTTGTGTGCATGTGTGAAGTGTTGTGAAGTCACTTCTGACTTATGGCAACCCTGTGAATGAACCAAGACATTAGAAGGAGACCGAGACTGGGAAGGGCAGCCATGAAGAAGTCTGAAAAGATTCTTACATGTAAGGATAACAACATAAGAGAATCCAGTGTTGGATCAGGCCAATGGCCCATCCAGTCAAAACTCTGTCACACAGTGGCCAAAAACACCAGGTGCCCTCAGGAGGTCCAGCAGTGGGGCCAGGACACTAGAAGCCCTCCCACTGTTGGCCCCCCAGCACCAAGTGACTAAGTAAAGAAAGCCATGGCCCTCAGTGTGTAAGACCTGAGCAAGGCTGTTCATGATAGGATGTTTTGGAGGTCATTAGAGTCACCATCAGTGGGAAGTGACTTCAAAACACTTAACACACACAAAACAAGCCATAAAACAGCATTCTGTAGCCTAAAAAACAGCAGAACAAAAAGCCTAGTCAAAAGCCTAGGTCAAAAGAAATGAGATTTTTGCAGATTGTAGCCCCCCCCCCCAAACTGTACATGGCCCCATTGTGCATAATTTTGATCCACAGTCTGAGGCTATGTTCAGAATTAGATATAACAATAGATGACATAGCACAGACAGCCAGTGTGGTGTAGTGGCTAAGAGCAGTGGACTGTAATCTGGAAAATTGGGTTTGATTCCCCATTCCTCCACATGAAGCCTGCTGGGTGACCTTGGGCCAGTCACAGCCATTGTCGTCTCCTCCTCTTTCTCATGGCAGCTGAGGACATGCTTAAGGGAAACGGTTCATTATAAATAAGTTTAAACTGTACATCCCCCACCTAAAAAGCCAGGATGGCTATGGTCTTGACTACCATATAGTTTACTTACTGATTATTCTGTACCTCTCACTCTCTCAGCGAACACGCTGACTTTTCTCTAGTTGGCCAGATGACCAGACACTCCCTATCCTGTGGCCTGTCTGCTGCGGTGTAGTGAGCAGGCATGTTTAGCCAGCCTTTGCTGAATCAGCAGTTTGCATACTTATTAGGTTGTGAGCCTGCAGGCAGGGTCCTGTTTATTTTTCTTCAGTGTATAATGAGCACCAAGTACTGTGCAGGTGCTTTTTATAAATATTAAATGACTATACTTTATTTTAATTTTCCTCTATTGTGGGAGGATAAGATTTAATGAAAGGACACCTGGTAGGAATATGAATGCTGCCAGAACTAACTCTGCTCATGAATTCTAGTTGGCTTGTACAGTTACAAGTTCCGTTGTGAAGTAATTACAAAAAGGATGAAGTGGGGGAAATCCATTCTGACATGAGGAAAATAATTCCAAGCAGAAAAATCTCTGTAGTACGACACTTTCTCTTATTATGGGGCTCTGTGGGGAGATTCACGGAGCCCCACTTCACCTGGTTATAAATAATGTTCTTTCCTTGATTTTAATGAATAGTTTCCTTGGGTAATGAGCTCCCCCAGTACTGGGGGGGGGGGGGGAGAAATCAGAACAGAATCTACCCTACTGAAGCTTTTTTAAATTAAAAAGGGCATGAAGAAGCAAGTGTGTCTTCTGACTTCAGACCTTATCCCTCTAACATTCTGGCCTTTACACGAAGACTGCGGGTTTCTCCCTCCCTGAAGAAGGAGATGGCCAGTATGGTATTAAGTCTCAAACCTGGCCAGTCACGAGTCAGAGGACCAAGGGTGGCTGAGTAGCTCTTCTTCCTACTTTCTGGGAGAAATGGGACAGTAATGGGAGCAGCAGCCTTGCTGGCCTCAGCCATGACCAGAGAATAAACCACTTTGTGGAACATGCTTCTTCCCTTCCATCTTTGCGCAAGGATAGTATACATGCTGCTTGATGCACACAGTACGCAGAAGAGGATGTGGGATTCTGCCTTCTTGTCCTTACTTCCTTTCTATGTGCATTCAGAACATCAGAAGAACATAAGAAGAGCCCTGCTGGATCAGACCAGTGGTTCACCTAGTCCAGCATCCTGTCTCACACAGAGGCCAACCAGTTCCTATGGAGGGCCAACAATAGGGCATCGAGGCCAAGAGATTCCCCTGATGTTGCCTCCTGGCTCTGGGATTCAGAGGCTTAGTGCCTCTGGAGGTTCACCTCAGCCATCACCAATGCTCCCTCTAAGCTGTGGAGTCTTTGTGAGCTACTGGCATTAAAGTTGTGAGTGAGCGATTTGGCTACTGCATAAATTAGTTTGCTCTGGAGTCATCCTTCCTGAGGTAAGTCAAAAATCTCTGAGCTGCAGGCAAAAAACCTGTAGCTAGTTCACATTAACTCAGTATAGAAGGAACACTGGTCATCACCATGGCTAGTAGCCACTGATAGACCTATCCTCCATGAATCTATCTAATCCCCTTTTAAAACTGTTTATTCCTGTGGCCATCACTACATCCTCTGGCAGCAAAACCCACATTTTAATCACTTGCTGTGTAAAAAAACATAACTTGTGAAATAGTCCATCCACATACAAACTATATCTCCTTATATATAATTGTGTTTTCAGGTGGCAATGTTCCATGTGCTCCCAAACCAGTTGGCTGCCTGGTCTGTCACTCTGAGCGTGTGCTAATCCACTGGCTGCATTGCTGCAGTCCCGCCCACAGAACCGGCACCCAACATTGTGGCCTCAGTGTGGTGCAAGGCAACAGACGGCATGGACGCTCCAGCTGGTGGAGGCTGAGAATGCTGAGGCTTAGGTGGCTGTTGGTCTCAATGGCTGTTCCTGTGGAGGAAGCAGCAGTTGCCACAAGAGGCTGTGGAGGGGAGCGGGGCACCAGCGAGGCCCGGCTCCAAAGCTATTGGCACCTCAGCTCTCCCCTCCACTGCAATGGACGAGTCCCCGGCTGAAGTGGGGGCCTTCCATGCTGCTCCGAGCTGGGGAAATAAGGCCAAGTATGTCCTGTCTTTCTGTACTGGGATGATGGGAGAGGTGGGAGAGAGAGAGAGAGAGAGAGAGAGAGAGAGAGAGAGAGAGAGAGAGAGAGAGAGAGAAAGAAAGAAAGAAAGAAAGAAAGAAAGAAAGAAAGAAAGAAAGAAAGAAATGTAGGGGAGAGAGAGAAAAAAAGGAAGGAAGAAAGGAAGGAGAGGGGGGGAGAGAAAGGAAGGAAGGAAGGAAGGTGGAGGAGAGAGAGAGAGGGAAAGGAAGGGGGAGGGAGAGAGAGAAAGAGAAAGAATGAAAGAAAGGTGGGGACAGAGAAAGAGAGAAAGACAGACAGAAAGAAAGACAGAAAGAAAGGTGGGGGGAGAGAGAGAGAGAGAAGGAAAAGAGTTGGGGGAGGCACTTACTGGAGCAGGGAGAGCGACGCGACGTCGGCAAGCCAAATCCAGAGCCAGCCCTTTCAGTGCAAAGAGCCTAGCCCCATGCTTAATCTCTGGGCAGGGCTTTCTCCTGCTGGCTCTCTGTACTTAAAGGGAAAGCGCCGGGTGGGGCTTTTTCCTGCAGGCTGTCTGCAGGAACTTTTCCTTTAAGTGTAAACAGCTCAGGCCCGGCAGGCAGGGGGCGGGGCAGGCTCAGAAGCCAGCCAGAATAGTGTTCCGGTGCGTTCCTGCTGAAAAAGAGCCCTGGATATATGTTGGCCTTCCTGGAGTTTGACACCACTCCTCCCTAGTGGTAAACACCAAAAATAAGAGATTTAAAGAGGTCTTGAAGGCTCAGACCTGTGGCTGATAGGTGGCTGTTGTCTGTTCTGTTTTTATGATGGGGTGGTTTATAAATAAGAGTTGAAAACAAAATACATAAAAATTACCACCAGTACAAATGATGTACCACTACTAATATTGAAAATATGTAAATGTTCATTCAAAGATAAACTGGACGGGGAGGGAGAGAAAGAGGAGAAACCCATACCAAAAACACGAGGGAGGGGGAATAAAGTTTTGAGCTCCTAAATCCATCCCTTGTTGTTTAAAAATGTCAGTATACACACTTGATAATCCGGTGTCATGGAGAATGAAAACGCATTGTTTTATTGCTACTGTTCATTGATTTATTGATGTGATTTATTGCCATTGGACGTGAAGTCCAACAAATCATTTTGCTGACACCATCAGCTGCCTTAACTAGGTTGTCACTTCCCAACACTAAAAGGTAATGGATGGTGATTATTTTACTGTAATGGGTTTAATCAGCACTTTGAATGACTTCGCAGTTGTGTCATAGTGGAGCAGATCATCATTAATCAAGGCAGCATTTTGTTTACCAACATCATCTGTAATTCATTCAATTGTTGACAGTCATCAGCAAATACCTCTCGAGCTAAAGTTTATCAGAACCGAAAATCTGTACCCCTTTAGCATACTAACTGGTCCCCGGATAAACTGAAAATGTCACAATTCATACATCAAACCACTGCATCCCCAACATGGAAGACTGCCCCCTTTCCCCCTTTGTTCGATACTATGCTATCAATTCCACTACAGCAACCATTTTATATAGATAGAGATAGATAGAGATATGACTCAAAGCAGCTGACAATGGGGGGTCAGTGTGACAGGCCATTTCTATCAACTCAGGGGACTTGCACAGCCTCCTATGATTTGGGGAAAACAAATTTATTTTAAACTACCTGCAAGAGAGACAGCCTTTCCCTGTATTTACCCCAGAGAGCACTACGGTCTGGGGCCCAACACCGCCTGGTTATACCAGGCCCCAGAGAGCCTTTTTGGTGGCGGCCCCTTACTGGTGGAATGAGCTTCCGAAGGAGATCAGCGTCCTGCAGGACCTGATGCAGTTCTGTAGGGCCTGCAAGACGGAGCCCTTCCGCCAGGCATATGAATAGGGGCCGCCACCTTTTTTCCTCCCCCCCCCATTCTATGACCATCAATGAGGGGCCTCAGATATTACCATCTGGCTCCAGTACTATTGGACACTGGGGCCTGAAAACGCTGAGGTATATGGGGTATATGGTACACCATCTTATTTTATTGAGCACTTTATGTAAATTGTTACCCCTTAATTGGGAATGTTTTATAATTGTTTTAACTGTTTTAATTGTTATTGTAATTAGAATCTTGGCTTTGCCAAGTCTTGTAAGCCACTCTGGGCCCACAAACAGCAGGGAGAGCGGCCTAGAAATCAATCAATCAATCAATCAAACAAACAAACAATAAACCTTCCCCTCAGTTACCAGGTGTTCTAAAGGTAGTGTGTGTACAGATTTTGGGTTTGCTGCTGTGAGGTAAGTTTTGTGGGGCAGGAATTGTGTATTAACCCCAAATAAGATTTGCTTGTTTACAGATTAGTTTCCAGGAACAGATCAGCAGCACAGGACTCCTGACAGAAACCTGGCTGAGGCACATCAATTTAGAAAGAAGCAGGGGTCCTTTCGTAAAAAAAGAGGTGCAGGAGCTCATTAGCATAACTTATTTGCATACGCCACACCCCCTGATGACGTCACCGGAAGTGTCAAAAGGCCACACATCATTGACGACATCAGCAGTGTGTCAGAAGGCAAGAAGGGAGGGGGAAGGAAGGAAAGGAACAGGAAGGTAGGTAGGTAGGTAGGTGGGAGAGAGAGAGAGAAGAAAGGAAGGAAGGAAGGAGGGAGGGAGGAAGGGGGGAAGGAAGAAAGAAAGGAACAGTAAGGTAGGTAGGTAGGTGGGAAGGAAGGAAGGGAGGGAGGGAGGGAGAAGGGAAGGAAGGGGGAAAGGAAGGAAGGTAGGTAGATAGGTGGGGGGAGAGAGAGAAGGAAGGAAGGGGGAAGGGAAGGAACAGGAAGGTAGGTAGGTGGGGGGGAGAGAGAGAAGGAAGGAAGGGAGAGGGGAAGGAAGGAACAGGAAGGTAGGTAGGTAGGTGGGGAGAGAGAGAGAGAAGGAAGGAAGGGAGGGAGGGAGGGAGGGGCGCTTCTCCCCCCACTGGAGCCAGCGTTTCACTCCCTCCCCCCTCTTGCTTGGGCCCCAGGGGCTTCATGCCACTGGGGCTGGCTTCTCCCTCCCTTGCGCCCCCCTCAGGCCCGGGAGTGTGAGCGGGGGGGGGGAGGGAAGGAAGGGGCTTCTCACCAATTCCAACTGACTGGGAGACACCGCTGTCTCTTTAAACCTGCAGCCAGAGATCCGTGTCCTACAGATGTCAGAGTGGAAGTTTTTTTTAAAAAAATAGAGAGGGAAGAAACCCACACAGGCCTGCTGTGGAGAAAACACACCCTTTCCCGCTAGCTTGCTGCGCAAGGAACCGTAGGAAGCAGATGTTCTCAGCGCAGTGGAGGGACCCTGAGTTACCCAACACGCCCTCTCCCCCGCACTGACCACTGGGCCGGTTTAATAAATGACGGTGGGACACAAATAAAGAGGTAAACGAGGCAGGAGGCCTCCTTTCGATAGGAAATGCAGTAGGGGGGGAAAGAAATCTATTATTGCCCAACCGCAACGGCGCAAAAGCGGCTGAAAAGCCGCCGCAAGAGGGCCTTCCCTTCCCCTTCCCTCCCCGGGAGGAGGGCTCTGTGTGGGGGCCGGGCCGGGCCGGGCCGGCCTTACTCCGTTGGCCGCAGCAGCCCAGGCGGCCCCGTCGCTCTTTCCCTTCCCTTCCCTTCCCCAAGAGGAGGGCTCTGTGTGGGGGCTGGGCCGGGCCGGGCCGGCCTTGCTCCGTCAGCTGCGGCAGCCCAGGCGGCCCCGTCGCTCCTTCTCTTCCCTTCCCCAGGAGGAGGGCTCTGTGTGGGGGCTGGGCCGGGCCGGGCCGGCCTTGCTCCGTCGGCTGCGGCAGCCCAGGCAGCCCCATCGCTCCTTCCCTTCCCTTCCCCAGGAGGAGGGCTCTGTGTGGGGGCTGGGCCGGGCCGGGCCGGCCTTACTCCGTTGGCCGCAGCAGCCCAGGCGGCCCCGTCGCTCTTTCCCTTCCCTTCCCTTCCCCAAGAGGAGGGCTCTGTGTGGGGGCTGGGCCGGGCCGGGCCGGCCTTGCTCCGTCAGCTGCGGCAGCCCAGGCGGCCCCGTCGCTCCTTCTCTTCCCTTCCCCAGGAGGAGGACTCTGTGTGGGGGCTGGGCCGGGCCAGCCTTGCTCCGTCGGCCGCGGCAGCCCAGGCGGCCCCGTCGCTCCTTCCCTTCCCTTCCCTTCCCCAGGAGGAGGGCTCTGTGTGGGGGCTGGGCTGGGCCGGCCTTGCTCCATCGGCCGCGGCAGCCCAGGCGGCCTCGTTGCTCCTTCCCCCGGAGGCAGCCCCAGATGCACCGCACCCGCCAGCCCCTGCCTGCCAGGGAGAGGCCGGCCCAGCCCAGCTCATGTGCAGCCAGCCAGCGAGGCGGAGCTCCACACACCTCCGTCCCCTGGTTGCCGCCCACCTCCCCTCACAGAAGCCACGCCGGCAGGCAGATCGGGCCCTGCGCGGGGGGGAGAGGGAGGGAGGGAGTGGAGCGAGCGGCAGCAGCAGAGCCCTGCCTGGACCGCCCCAGACACCCTCGCCGCCCCCGCCCCCGCCCTCCGCCCTCCTCTCTCCCGGAGCAGCGCTCCGGTGCGCCCCGGCCCCAACGGAGCCCTGGAAAGAAGTTTCAGCTTTCTTTAATACTTCCAAGCATAAATAGGCATTTATTGATTCGCCACTAGGTTGAATCCTAACAAACACACCGGATTCCACCCACACTAGCCTGCCCTCTCCCAAGAGTCAGACTAAATGGCACGAGGTCTGCTTGTTGCCAGAGACAGGCCTAACAAGCGGGTATTCTGTTCTCTCTGAGCAAAGCCAAACCACTCAGCTGCTCTACCAAGCAGAGCTACCCTTCACCCAGCCTGCTCTTCTCCTGAGCCAGACCTGAGGCTCTCTCTGCTCTCTTCCTGAAGCAGAACTGAACTCCGCTCCTGCTGTGCTTCACTCCAACATTCCATCCGCCTTCCCAAAGGTGACTGGATGCTAGGAGCAGCTCTCCCATAGGCTCCAGTGAGTGGCTGTTTTCCCCTTCATGGGTGGGACAGCCTTCTGTCCATCACAGGCAGAAACAGGGAAGGGAGGGCTTCTGACTCTCGAGCAGGTCTTTCCTCTCTCTGCCAGCTAGTCTTCCATACCACTCTGGGCTGCAACTCTCAGGCTAAGAGTCAAAGGCCCCTCAGCTCACACCTCTGGGCCCAGAATGGAACAGAGGAGGACAAACTCTGTTGTTGCTGCAGGTAGCCAGCCAGCTAGTGGGATCTTCACCCATTCTCCCCCTGCCAGAAACTGGACTATAGCTGCATTGCCTTGGCCACACAGCAGCCTGCACCCAGTTCTGAATGGCCATTTTAGTGCAATATCCTGTGATGTGTGAATGCAGCTTTGATAGTCTGCATAAAAAGCAGGACATGTGATTGAAAACAGTTCTTGGACGAGACTACTTCAGAATGGAGCTGCTGTGTCTGTGTCTGTGTGTGTCTGTGTAACCTCACTGAATGCTCCCACACATCACTCCAAGCCATATCATGTACTGGTTGAATTCCATGCCCTTTTTGTTGTGTCAGGCTGAAGTATCTAATTGAAGGGCAAGGTAAAAAAGTTTGGTCAGGGAGGCAAGCAAAGATTACTTCCAGAAAGTAGTGTAGATGGGTACTGAACCAACGGCAGGGGGCGGGGGAGAAGAGCAGAGGCAAAGAAGTGTTGTGGGTGCTAGCAAGGGCATACTGAACTGAGAGCTATATACTGAAGTTTTTTGTAGAAGAAGAAGAGGAGAAGGAGGAGGAGGAGGAGATTGGATTAATACCCCACCCTTCACTACCTGAAGTAGTCTCAGAGTGGCTTACAATCTCCTTTCTCTTTCCCTTCCCCTCCCCACAACAGACACCCTGTGAGGTAGGTGGGGCTGAGAGAGCTCTCTCTCGAACTGCCCTTGAGAGAACAGCTCTGAAAGAATTTAGGACTGACCCAAGGTCACACCAGCAGCTGCATGTAGAGGAGTGGGGAATCAAACCTGGTTCTCCCAGATAAGAGTCTGCGATCTTAACTGCTACACTAAATTCCTCTGCCAGGAATGGGGAATTTATGAAGGGACAGGAAAAGGAAGGCACAGCAGAGATGGGTGGACCACCTTTTCTTATATAATCCCATGCATAGGGTGATCCTTTATATGATTCTCTCATCACAGGGTAGCTTCCCAGCAGCTGCCCTGAAGCCCCTGCCGCCCTGCCCCTTACTGCCTGGTGGGAGGGTGATCAGCAGAGGGGTGTTTGGGGGGCCGCATCGCCCTGCAGAGGATTGCCATCCTTGCCTGTGCCTGGATGATTCTGGGCAGGGGTCATTTCGTAGAAAAAGAGGTGCAGGAGCTCATTAGCATAACTCATTAGCATAACTCATTTGCATATACCACACCCCCTAACATACCGAAAGTGTGTCAGAAGGCAACACCCACCCCTCAGGCTCCACTCCACAGGTGAGTGAAACTGACTTGCTCTTCCTCCATTCCCTTCCCCATCCAATACTTTGTGCAATAAAAATAAGCGTAAAGAACACACCCTCATTCTCTTCCTGCTCCCTTGAAACCACCAGGTTTCAAGTAGACTTGAGATACCCAGGACATGTGCACCACCCAGCCCTTCCCCTTCCCCTCCCCACAACAAGACACCCTGTGAGGTTGGCGGGGCTGAGAGAGGTCTTTTGAGAACTGCTCATGAGAGAACAGCTCTGAGAGAACTTGTGACTGGCCCAAGGTCACACCAGCAGCTGCACGTGGAGGAGTGGGGAATCAAACCCAGTTCTCCCAGATTAGAGTCCAACTCCTGACCACTACACCGAACTGATGGGGTGGAAGCTGTTGAAGAGTTGGTGAAATTTCTCCAGTACTTATGTGCCATGTGCCCAGATAAAAAATGGTATACTTAGAAAATTTATACGCCACCTTGAGCAAGTCTCTGGAAAAGCAGCACACAGTCATAAAAGGAACAATGAAAAAATTATCAATATTAAAACAAAACATTAAAAACAATAAAGACCCTAGCAGGGCTTTCCCCGAGGCGCTGCACCTCTGCACTGCTTGGGGAAGCCGAGGAGGGGGTGGGGCTTGGTCATGTGCCCGCCCCCTGGGCTCCTCACTCCCGGAGCTGCGCTCCTGTGCGCTCCCGCTCCAACGGACCCCTGATTCTGGGGCCTTTTTGTTCAAGGTTTGCCTGCCCCCCCTCCCACGAATCACTAAGACCACCCCTGCATTTTTATATTTGTTGAATTTGAAATTGTGACTATCACATCACTGCAAAGAGTTAGACCAAGGGTGGCCAAACTGTGGCTCGGGAGCTGCATATGGCTCTTTCACACATATTATGTGGCTCCCAGCAGGGTGGCTGGGGAAGCTAAATCTCATTAGCAAACCAATATCATTGGACAAATAAATATCATTATCAATATCTGCTTTTACCCCTTTGTTATTATTTTTGGCAGTCTCATTTAATGTTAATAAAAAGCAAATTTTCCAATAAAAAAAAACAGGTAATATTTGTTCCTGTCTTGCGGCTCTCAAACATCTGATGTTTATTCTATGTGGCTCTTACATTAAGCAGGTTTGGCCACCCCTGAGTTAGACCATGACATATAAACCCACTGAACACCATACACACAGGGAACACGAGGATGAGGGAAACAGGGTCCCAGGCCAGCTCTGCTCCTGTCCTCCACACATAAAGCAAAGAGCTGAACATGTCGAAGTTAGAGGTATGAAGAGAGGATACAGTCCAGTGAGAGAGCCAGTGTGGTGTAGTAGTTAAGAGTGGTGGACTCTAATTGGGAGAACCGGGTTTGATTCCCCCACTCCTCCTCTACACAAAGCCTGCTGGGTGACCTTGGGCCAGTAACAGTTATCTCAGAATGCTATCAGCCCCACCTACTTCACAAGATGCCTGTTGTGGGGAGAGGAAGGGAAGGTGATTGTAAGCTGCTAACTCCTCTGGTTTCTTCTTCAGGTGTTTAGTGAACATACGATGGGGGTGTTAATTATCCTATCTCTATGTAAGCTAGAATTGCAAGGATGCCATACAAACCACAGTGTTCCTTCCCCTTTGTTATTATTGCCTTTTAGCAGTTAAAAAAAAGAAGCTTCAAACTGGAATCAACCATGCATGTTTGTCATTCTAATATTCTAAAGTTTGCATCTGGGTGTTTTATTCTTTTCCATTTATAATGCACGTCAATAGAAAAATGCACTTGATTTAAAAGCTTGTCTCACATGATGGTATCAATAGACCACCTTCTACTGTAATGTTTGTGTGTAAAATATGTGTGTGGGGGATCAACTTTGGATTGACCTTGGATTTGTTAACATTTTATCAGGCACAGAACAACACAAGCATGAGTTTTCCCTTGTTTTGGAAACTGGGCCATGTTGCTTTGAAAACTGTTTGTTCACGGGCTTGTTGCTTTTTTTTATTTGATTATTTAACATCTGTACCACCTCTGAATAGTTCAACAGCGATAATTTCAAAATAGTTCATCAGTGAATGATGATCAGTGGGAACACAGGATGCCAAAATAGCTTTTGTTTGTGCAAGATATAGGAAACAAGAATGGTTAATCTTGGGAATTTTTGTTCTAATGTTTAAGGGTGCAGTTCACAAACCGGAGGTACAATACTTTATCGTATTGATGACTACCCCAGCCAACTGTTGATAGGATACAATTCCATCCTTGGAACTGTTAGCTACATTATTGTGGCTAGTTATTGGGAGGCGGAAAATTTATTGCATATGGCCATAGGCCTTTACAATCCAAACATAAAACAAACATACGATGCAAACACAAATATTTAACATGGTTGTTTAAAATTTAATCAACATTAAAATCAAATAATTTCTAAAGACTATTAGATGATGTATATCAGCTGTTTACCTTCCCGGTTACCACATTTCCTCTTATTTTTCTGGCAGCTAGAGCACAGAGTGCCAATCTTTTGGAAATAAAAGACCCATGTCTGATAGCATGAAACTTAATTTATCAGGATCAGACAGAAGTTGGAGACCAGATAATATACTGGCAAGAAATTTCCGCCTTCATTCTGCGTATAAAGGACAATTTTAAAAATAGTGGGGTAAGTCCTTGATTGAACTTCCACAAATACCTATATGCTGATCCATGGGTGTGTGTTTTTTTTAAATTACCTGACTAGCATCTTAGTTGGCATTGACTGGAAATGTAATGATGGGAATGCTATTCTGAGATTGTGGGTTGTCATTGCATGCTCTAAAGTGATCTTTTTTATGGTTTTAACCATGGAGCAAATTTTGATTGACTTATTAGAAATTTGTCAGTTAGAGCATCTTCTTTATAAATCCATTCCCTCAAATCAGCATTGTTTCCCAAACAGTTATTGAAGTTACCAATAATATGCTGTTTAGGAAGCTGGTAGCTGTGGAGCATGGCTCAGTGATATCGCATTTGGCCTGTATCCAGAAGGTCCCAGGTTCAGTTCCTAGATACCCAGAGAGCCACCATCACGCAGAATAGACAATACTGACCTTGACAGCTGTATCAGTACAGGGCAGCTGAGCTGTGGGGCTGATTTTTGATCATCTGCCTCTCTGAAAAACTCTTTCTGTTCTTGGACTTTACAGTCTCTTTCCCCTTGTCTAGTTTTTGTTTTATCATATATTTACCTACATTTATATGCATTCTTCCCCTCCCAGTAGGCTCAAGGCTAATGATGAAACACTAGGGGCCGTTTTATTTAAATGGAGGTACGTCCCAGTGTGTGATCTGTGGGGTCAAACGAACCATGAACCTTCACAAACCTCCCCATTTACCTAACCAGTTTGTTTTGTGACGAGCAGAATGGAGGCGGGGGGGAAGATCTTTTGTAAGCTGTACCATGCAAGAGTGAAGTCCTAGAGGTGAGTTCACCCAAAACTCCATCCCCCTGTTGTTTTGCCGATTAATTGATCGGTACCAGCATGTCTGCTGCACAAACTCCAACATGAATGAATGAATGATTTATTTATTTAATTAATTTGTATCCCGCCCTCCCTGCCAAGGCAGTTCTCAGGGCAGCTCACAGACAATATGTTAAAACAATTAAAACGCAGTATTTGAATAAAATCACAACGATACAGAATAAAACATATCATAAAGTGCTAGTACAACTCATAGCCGATGGCGGCATTCTCAACATCCATGTGATCAACTACCACTGTAGTCTGGGTGTTGTCAGGCTATTGATCATGTTGTTAAGTTGATGTTGGGCCAGGGCCTTGGTATTAGAAGGGCGGCACCCTAATCAAAAGCCTGGTGGAAGAGCTCCATTTTACAGGCCCTGCAGTACTGTAAAAGGTCTCACAGGGTCCTGATGTCTTCCGGGAGCTCATTCCACCAGTACAGGGCCACCACTGAGAAGGCCCTGGCCCTCATCACAACTAGCCTGGCGTCATTAGGGCCTGGAAGGGCCAGATGATTTTGAGACTCCAATCTTAGTGCTCTCTGGGGAACATGTGGGGAAAGGCGGTCCCTTAGGTAAGTAGGTCCCTGACCATATAGGGCTTGAAAGGTAAGAACCAGCACCTTGGACTGAATTCGGTATGCTATAGGCAGCCAGTGCTGTGCTTTTAGTGCAGGCTGGATGTGCTCTTGCATAGGGAGATGCAACAACAGCCTGGATGTTGCATTCTGCACCAGCTGCAGCTTCTGGATTTGGGACAAGGGCAGCCCCATGTAGAGGGCATTACAGTAATCCAGTCTTGAGGTGACCATAGCATGGATCACTGATGCCAGATCATTGAGCTCAAGGAAGGGAACCAACTGTCTGATCAGCCACAGATGATAACAGGCTGACTTCGCAGTGGCTACTACCTTGGCCTCCATCGTTAAGGAGGCATCCAGCAGCACTCCCAAGCTCCTAACCTCTGTTGCTGGCACCAATGGTGCCCCATTGAATGTCGGGAGTGGAATCCCTAACCTTGGGCTGCTCCGACTCAGGCACAGGACCTCCATCTTCATCAGATTCAATTTCAGTTGACTAAGTCTAAGCCAACCAGCCACAGCTTTCAACACAAGGTCCATATCTTCTGGACTAGAGTCTGACTGGCCATCCAACAACAGGTAGAGCTGGGTGACATCTGCATATTGGTGACAACCCAGTCCATGACTCCGAGCAATCTGGGCAAGGGGGCGCATATAGATGTTAAATAGCACTGGAGAAAGCACCACTCCTTGGAGCACTTGGAGATCATCTGTGAGGGCGACCAGGACTGTCTCTGTCCCATGGCCTGGTCAGAAACTGGACTGGAAGGGATCTAATGCGGAGGTGTCATCCAAAAAACCCTGCAGCTGAATCACCATGGCCCTCTCAATTAATTTTCCCGAGTAGGGCAAATTGGATACCAGCCAGTAATTAGCCAATTCGGCTGGATCCAAAGATGACTTTTTTAGGAGAGGGCGGACCACCACGTCCTTTAGTGCACTAGGGAACAGACTCTCAGAGAGGGACTTGTTGATGATCTCCCTTAGTGCCCCTCATAACCTGTCATGGCCAGCTTTAATTAGCCATGGCGGGCGTGGATCAAGGCTACAAGTGGTCAGGCGAACAGATGAAAATAATTTGTCATCCTCCTCTAGGCTGAGTGGACTGAAATAATCCAGAGCTTGACAAGAAGATGCGCATGGAGCCTCAAGTTCCTTTACTGTCTCAATTGTGGCAGGGAGGTTGTGGTGGAGCAACAAGACTTTATCTACAGAATAGCTCGCAAAAGCCTCACAGCTGATCTCCAATTCCTTATCATTATCATTGGGCTGGGCATGAGCTCGCAGATGCAATCATGGCCCCATGAACCTCCACAAAAAAACATGGAGGGTGGTGGGAGGTTCATTGTGGCACAATCACACGGCCCTTGGCTCACGAACCACAAATTGGGTGATGTTCATCATGAAATTAGGTTATTCATTCATTAATTTTTTGGATCACCTAGTCCCTGAGTACACAAGGCTCTGGGCGATTTACAACAGATTAAAACAATATAAAATCACAGATTAACATCAACAATCAACTATTCTGGATGGTGTCCATATTTTAATCCAAAACCTACTCTGAGCTATTTTGGGGGTAGATTAAGGAGGAGGCTGAAGTGGGCAGAATGGAAGAAAAGAGGGTGCCACCTATGATAGAAAAGTGTTGCTGTCCTCAACCTAAAGCCTGGCTGAACATCTCTGCCTTAGAGGCTCTGCCCATTCCTACTAGCACCTCAGTTTAAAAAAATGAAAGGTGGAATTTCAGAGAGCCTGTCACACCTATCATTACAATGGGATATTGAAATAACAATATTATAGTGTAGTTTTTTGGGGGGATGGGGGTGAAAGCCCTGTTGTCCCGGGGAGGGGGGGTGTTCCCACTTCTGGGGGACTGGGTCAGGGAAACCATGAGGAATCCTGGCATGTGGAAGCCTTGTTGCTGCTGTACTTTGTCTGCAGCTGCACTAGCAATGGGGAAATCACAAAGTCATATCTCTGTGCAGAGAGTTGCTGAACATGGAGGTTCCATTTAGCCATCACAGCTAATATTCAATTAAGGTCCTGTCCTCAATGAAAAAGTCTAACCCACTTTTAATGCCATCTGAGCTAGTGACATCATAGCCTGTTTTGGCAGTGAGTTCCATGAATTTCTTGTACACTGTGTAGAGCAGCTGTTTCTTTTGTGCATCCCATGTCTTCTGTCGATCAAAACAGCATTCATAATCTTACAAACCTTTTTCTTGTCCCCTTCTTACTTGTTTTCTAAACTAAAAACTCCTACAGGTACAGAGGGTGTTTCACTCCCTTGATCATTTTGGTTCCCTATTTTATCTCTAGCTCTACAATAATCTTTTAGTGGTGGGATGATCAGAACCACGCATATTCCAAAGGCATCCATACTATAGATCCATACAAAGGGCACTATGATATTGGCCATTTAATTTTTATTTCTTTTTCAAATAATATCCAGCGTAGAATTCACCCCCTTTCACTCAGATGTGGCAGATAATAAAAACTTCTCCCAAGGCCGGAAGGCAGGTCAGGATAGGAGTGCAGCTGGTTGGGGGTAATTGATGGGCCCTCCAAGGGGCATTAGAGTTTGGTAGATGATCAAGGGTGTTGACCTCAGATACTTGTTAAAAATACTAGATGGAACTAGATAGCCACTGACTGAAATACTTCTGGAAAGGTCAGGTGGCAGTTAGGGATGGGCATGAATTGGCTCACCATTGAAAGTTTGTGATGAATTTTGGCCAGCTGATGGTTCACAGGTCAACTAGCATGAACTTTCAAGCTGTAAATTGGGTTTGTGAATGGATACGTTTCCAGGCAGACTGTCTCTGCTTATAATCTAAATGTTTACCAAACTTCAAAGCAAGAGGAGAGTGGAACTTGGAAGGCATGTAGAGAAGAATCTGTGGGAGGTCCCTTGCGACTTTGATTTCTCTAGCTTGCACAGGATCCATTCTGTACACCCCTGAACCTTTGCCTGTCATTTCCCCAGAAAGCAATTTCCTGGGGGCACCTTCTTTGAGGGGCTGCAATCCAATCCTCACCAAACTTGGAGGGCAGGTAGACGAGTCAATTGGAGATCCCCTACAAGTTTGTTGTCTTTAGTATGCCAAAGGGGAGCATTCTACCACATCACAAACCTCACAAACTGAACCAGTTTGTTTGGCAGCTGAAAGTTCATGATGGTATGATGGTTCATTGTTCATGAACCAGGCACAGCTCAAACCACAAACCAAACTGCATTTTCCTGTGTCATGCCCATCCCTAGTGGCAACTGATCCCAACAACTGATGGGCACTCCCCCCTCAAACACACATAACTTGTATTTCTGCTGCTAATTATAAGCTTTCGCCTTGTGTAATTGAAAAAAGTCTGGGTTGGGTTTTTTTTTTAGAGTTCTATATAGGCTCATTATGATTCTGAGCATTTTTTGCAATGCTGCTTGGAACTGTAATTGTAAGAAGGCTGAGTCTCTGCATCTCCCATTTAAGAATTAAGAACTTCCCTAAGTCTTGTCACAAACAGAAGCACGAGAGTTAAAACTGCTTTCATCCACAGTAATATGGTGCTGGGATTTTATTTTAAGCCACTTTAAAAAAAAAAAAAAACCCCTCTTTTTTAGGAAGCTTGTATAAAATTTCATAACATGCAATTTCTGTGATTATTCATGCATCAGCTTTCTGGGATATATTTTTCCTGATACCCGTTAGCTTGTCAGTATTTTCTTGTATCTGCTAGCCCATCTGTATCTATTTACACAAATCCAATATTTACAGACTCTGTGTCTGATGTTCCCATACACTGTTTTGACATGCATGTACCTCAGACAGGGTAGGATTCTGCCTCCACAGAGTTTTGCTATTGACGGCAGTCACTGGAGATTGGAATCATGCTCACCGCAAAAACCCTGTGGCTTGTCCTCATTTTAAACACCTTTTAATATTCTACATTGTATCATGCTGGAACTTTAGTTGCAACTGCAAAACATACAGGTATTACAAAAAAGATCTTGATAGTGTTTAGTGAGAATACATAGCTGTGTAATTTTTATGCTGATAAGCAGTTGGTTGCAAGGGGGGAAATGTGCAAATTATATCCAGTTGTTTCTGTAAAGCCAGCATTTACAGCAAACAAGAATTTTGGAAGATAAACATTAATTTTGCCTTGCTGGATCAAACCAACAATTCATCCAGTCTATTCTGCTTCACAATGTCCAACTGAAATGTAAACAGGGTATGATGGTGATAGCTACCCCTTGTTGTTTGGCCCCAAACCATCATTTGGTAATCAAAGTGAAAAGTATTGAAGTCGGGAGTCCATGGAATAGTGAAATAGCTAGATCTTTATTGCTGGTCCGGATGAAGCATACAACCCAGGGCTCGAAGCCCTCCTTTTATGCTGGTCAGGGATAATCCCCTGACCTCACCCAACTGGCCTGATAGGCTATTATAAGTCTATTTACTTTTCATAGGTTCCCTGGGAGAAACCTAGGTACATGATTGGTGGCCGGTTTGAATCCCCCTGGCCTTTGTTCTACCTGGCTGAAGCTCAGGTAGTTTCTTGGCCATGTGTTCTGGGCCCATGGCGGTCACCATTACTGGAGCACATGGCGACCGCATGGTCAATACATAACACCCCTCCCCCCATAGTCCAGAACCCCTCTGCACACATAGTCTTTGAGATAGTCCGGGCATCTGCGCTCGTGTCCAGAGCGCCGGGGGGATGTAAGGCGGGGCGTGTTGCTCGTGTCGGCAGGTTGCGATGTGGGTAGTGGTTCTGCTTGCGGGGCCGGTCTGCTTGGAGGTCGTTCAGGCATGGATGGCACGGCTGCTTCATCCGCGGGCATGAGCGGCATCTCCGCAGTCTCCGGATCAGGGTCTGGCGCTGCTTCTGGAGTCGTGTCAATGTCACGGTCCGTTGATGCAGGGAGTTCGTGGGCCTGGGTAGCATCGTGTTTCTGTGTATGGCATCGAATCTGGTCGATGTGCCGTTTCCAGACTACACCATCTTCCATAAGGACCTCTTAGGAATAAGGCCTGGTGACTCGGATGATCCTCGCGGGGAGCCATGTCAGACCCTATGCATAGTTCTTAGCATATACAGGGTCTTCGGGAGCGAACCCTCGGATGGCTGGCTGGTCCTCCGTTGTCGGGTTTCCAGTGATTGCTCGGTCGGGATGTAGGCGGTCCAGGACGGTTCCCAGTCATCTTCCCATCAGAAGTTCGGCTGGCCGGCGCCCGGTCCCTGAGTGGGGTGTGTTCTGTTGGCTGAACAGGAACTTATACAGCTGCTGTTCCCAGTCGCCATGCTCCATTCTTTTTAAAGCATCCTTTGTTGTTCTCACCATGCGCTCGGCCTGGCCGTTGGTTGCAGGGTGAAATGGTGCGGAGTGGATGTGGCGAAGACCACAGGCCTCCACGAACTGTTGGAACTCGCCGGAGGTGAATGCGGTCCCGTTGTCGGTCACGAAAGTGTCAGGCATCCCGTGTGTCATGAAGACCGGCCAGAGACTTCGTAAGGCTACATTGGTGGAGGTTGATGCTACCGGAATCACCTCAAGCCACTTGCTGTAGCTGTCTACAATGATAAGAAACAACTGGCCCTGGACCGGTCCCGCAAAGTCTAGGTGTAGACGGGACCAGGGCTTGTTAGTGGATTCCCAGGATCGGACGGGAGCGTGTGGTGGGTCTGGCCGCGACTCTTGGCATTTGGTACATTTCTGGACCCACCCCTCAATGTCTTTGTCTGGCCACCACACGTAACTACAGGCCAGGGCTTTTATATGTACTATTCCCAGGTGGGCCTTGTGTAGTGCCTCTAGTACCCGGGGCCGCAGAGGCCCGTGGATCACCACTCGAGATCCCCATAGCAGGCACCCCTTGTGGGCCAAGAGTTTGTGTCTTCGTGCCGCGAAAGCGGCGAACTCCGGTCCCGGTTTCTCCGGCCACCCCCTTCCCACCCAGCCCAAGACATGGGAAAGGATGCGGTCCCGCCGCGTGTGATGGGCCACATCTGAAACCTGCACAGGGCGCTCCGGTAGGTCATCCAGGAGTGCTACATGGAAGGCTGGAGCCGGAGCCGGGTCGCAGGATGGGAGGGGAAGACGGCGGAGGGCGTCGGCGTGTCCCATCACCTTGCCCGGGCGATGCACCAAGTCGTAGGAGTAGCGAGACAGAAAAATTGACCACCGCAGGACCCGCGGGGACAGCATGTGAGGGATCTGCTGGTGGGGGGCAAGGAGACCCAGCAGGGGCTTATGGTCCGTAGCCACGGTGAACGACCACCCGTACAGGTAATCGTGGAGTTTCCTGATGCCGGCTACAATCGCAAGGGCCTCCTTGTCGATTTGGGCGTAATTACGTTCCGCCGACGACAGGGTCCTGGAGTAGTAGGCTACTGGCACCTCCTTGCCGTTGGGTAGCCGGTGCCCCAAGACTGCCCCGATGCTGTAGGGAGACGCATCGCAAGCCAGAATGACAGGGAGCCCCTCATCGAAATGCGCTAGGACTGCATTTGAAACTAATAAGTCCTTGACGGCCTGGAAGCCTGCATCATGCTTGGGACCCCAGGCCCAAGCCGCTCCCTTGTCCAGGAGGTGATGCAGGGGTTCGGTGACAGCCACCTTGTGCAGGAGGAAGGCATGGTAAAAGTTCAAAAGTCCCAAGAACGCCTGTAGTTCCGCCTTCGAAGACGGACGGGGTGCTCCTGTAATCGCTGCTACCTTCTCCTTGGTCGGGTGAATGCCGTCCGTGGTCACTTTGAAACCCAAGAAGTTCACCAAGGAGACTCCCAGGGTACACTTATCTTTTCGGACCTTGAGACCCACGTCCTGGAACCGTTGCAGCACCATCCGTAGGCGTGCTGCAAACGTGTCGACATCCAGGGCAGCGATGAGGACGTCGTCGAAGAACGGTTTCACACCAGGAACATCTTTAAGGAGAGAATCCATTAAATTTTGAAAAATCCCTGGCGCTACGCTGACCCCGAATTGGAGCCGTTTTACTTTGAACGCTCCTTTATGAGTCACAATCGTCTGTGCCTCGGCCGTTGCTTTGTCTACAGGAAGCTGCTAATAGGCCTGGGCCAGGTCGAGTTTTCCAAATATTTTGGCTCCTGTGAGGGAGGCCAGAATGTGGCTGACCACTGGTACTGGGTACGCATGGTCCTGTAACGCTTTATTAATAGTGCATTTATAATCCGCGCAGATGCGGACTTCCTCGTTGGCCTTGAGGGGGATCACAATGGGAGTCTCCCACCTGGTGTGGGAGACCGGCTCGAGCACCCTTTGTGCCACGAGCTTCTCCAGCTCTGCCTCCTCTTTGGGCTGGAAGGCGAGCGGTGGCCAGCAGACGGCCACGTGGATGGGCCGGACTGCCGGGTCCAGGTTGAAGGAAACCGGGGGTCCCCTGTAGCAGCCCAATGAACCGTCAAAAACGGCGGGAAATTCCTCGCAGATGGACGAGAATTCGGTAGAGCCCATGCGGTGTATTCTGGTCCACTACACTCCGAGTGGCTTGAACCAGGCGTGACCTAGGAGACTGGTTGCAACCCAGCGTCTTGAGCCAGGACTCCCACGTCTCTGGGCAAGACGTATCGAAAGGGGTAATTGGTCCCGGAGCGTTTGCCATAGTTACCGGAGCAGGAGCAGCGGCAGCGATTTGAGTGATGTCCTCGTGGTCTTGCGGCGGTGCCGGGGAGCGTAGAGGCTCAGCACTGCCTAGTGCCGGAGGATCGGGGCTCAGAGCGGCTTGCGGTGAGGCGTTGGAGCACTGGGGCTCGGAGATGCCTGTGGCCGGCGGACGGAGCTCGCTGTGCTGCTGCGATCGGCTGGAGAGTCGCTCATCGGGATCCTACCTTCATCGCCACTGAAAAGTATTGGAGTCGGGAGTCCATGGAATAGTGAAATAGCTAGATCTTTATTGCTGGTCCGGATGAAGCATACAATCCAGGGCTCTAAGCCCTCCTTTTATGCTGGTCAGGGATAATCCCCTGACCTCACCCAACTGGCCTGATATGCTATTATAAGTCTATTTACTTCTCATAGGTTCCCTGGGAGAAACCTAGGTACATGACTGGTGGCTGGTTTGAATCCCCCTGGCCTTTGTTCTACCTGGCTGAAGCTCAGGTAATTTCTTGGCCATGTGTTCTGGACACATGGCGGTCACCATTACTGGAGCACATGGCGACCGCATGGTCAATACATAACACAAAGATATACTGCTGGTTCACATGGAAGTTCCACTGAAAGCTGCACTTCAGGTTTCTGTGATGTGTTTCCATCATTTTACCAGCAGGCTGCAGCCATCCAGGAAGCAGCAGTCCTGCTCTTAACTAAAGATTGGTGCAGGAGGCACTGAAAGAGGGAACTCTGGACAAAGTGGCCTGGCAGCCATCACAGCTTCTTGGAAACTACTTTCCACCTGATGAGGTGGCTGAACCTAAGCTGCTATTTGCTTGTAGAGAGGAAGATAGCAGCTACAGAGCAGGGCAGGACTGAGTTCAATAAAATTACTTGAATGATAAGGATGAATCTTGCCCCACACCACAGCCTTGACTCCCCCCACCCCCGGATGCTGCTATGAACATGTTTTAAAACTGCCGCAGATATAATCTGAAGCATTGTGTTTGGTGCCATGACAGAGCATTTCCCAGCAGCCAGCATCGTTTGTGCCTCCTGAAATTCTCTTATGGGCTGTTCTCCAAAGGAATGAACAATCCAGAAATCTTGTTTATACATTCAATTTACTGGAGATTGCAAAAGCAAACTGTATAGCAAAGCAAAATGCAGAAGATATGGATGTAATAAAACAGAACAGAAATGGAGAAAAAATTAAAATTTCAAAGACTTGACAGATATTTCCCCAGCTTTCAGTGAAGATATAAAGTTGATATAAAGAAAACCATTCAGTCCGGGCACCTTAATGAATTTCGAATTTCAATGGCTTAAAACACGAATATGGCTTAGTAGGACAAATTGCTGCAAAATAAATCAGATGAGTGTCAAGGATCGGTACTGGGGCCGGTACTATTTAATTTATTCATCAGTGATCTGGAACTGGGGGGTGCCTCGTGTAGTGGCCAAGTCTGTAGATGACACCAAATTATTCAGGATGGTGAAAACCAAGGCTGACTGCAAAGAGCTCCAAGAGGACCTCCACAAACTGAGTGAGCAGCTGACAATGTGGCAAATAAAGTCAAATGTTGCTAAGTATAAACTGATGCACACTGACACAAAATATCCCAATTTCAAGTATAGGCTAATAGGATCTGAACTTTCTGAGACTGAGAGGGGAAAAGATCTTGGGGTCATAGTAGATAGCTCAATGAACGTGTCAACCCAGTATGCTGCAACAGTGAAAGAGGAAAACTCTGTGTTAGGGATTGGAGGCCGTGGCTGGGTGGTTGCAGCAGAGCTGGTTGAAATTAAATCTAATGAAGATGGAGGTCCTGTACCTGAACACGTGTGTGTTTGTGTGTGTGTTGAATTAGGAATCAGGCTGCCCACCCTGGATGGTGCAGCACTTGAACAAACCTAGAACCTGAGGAGCCTGGGGGTGGTCCTGGACACCTTGCTGTCTATGGAGGCACAGGTTGCCGGCAGCTGGCTTTTCCTTTCCCCCCAAGATTTGGCTACAGTGACCCATGGTCACTTCCAGGCTTGACTGCTGTAACTCACTGTACATGGGCTTGCCCTTGTGGCTGATCTGGAAACTCCAGCTAGTGCAAAATGTGGCAGCGTGCCTGTTGACTGTGTCGCCTGTGCAGGTGCACATTCAATCAGTGCTACACCAATTGCACTGGCTACTGATTACTGGATCTGCTTCAAGGTATTGGTGTTGACCTTTAAAGTCCTGTGCAGCCTGGGACTGACATACCTGAGGGACCGCCTCTCCCCATATGTGCCCCAGAGAGCCTTGCACTCTGCCGATCAAAACCTGCTAGTTGTCCCTGACCCAAGGGACATCTGCTTAGCCTTGACCAGGGCCAGGGCTTTTTCCTGCCCTGGCCCTGGCCTGGCGGAACATGGTTCTATCTGAGATCAGGGCCCTGCAGGACTTACTACCATTCCACAGGGCCTGTGAAATGGAGCTGTTCCACAGGGCCTGTGGTTGAGGTGGCAGGAGTTCAATAAAATCTGCTCCCCCACCCCCCACCCCAGCTGAAGTTTACCATTTCTATGTGGCCCAGATTAAGGAGAAGAAATGGCACCGGCCCAGCTCAGACCAGTAGCACATCTTATCCAGTTTTCTATTTCTCACAGCAGCCAACCAGTTGCTCTGAAGGGACAACAAATAGGGAATACAGGCCAAGACTTTCCTCTAATGTTGCCTCCAGCACTGGGTTGCAGAAGTTTGCTTCCTCCAAAAATTGAGGTTCTGTTTGTTTTAAACAATAGTATACTACTGTCATTATATACTATTGTTTAAAATAAATGTATTGCTTATCAGTATATCTGATTATGGAACAACCTCACCAGGAAGGTGCACCTGGCCCCCTCACTGTTGATCTTCAGGAGGCAGATAAAGATGGCTTTATGTAGGACTGCATTTGACTGATTACATTTTTTATTTATTTGGCAGTTCTAATTGGAGTTTTTGAATTGTGACCTTCTATGTGTTTTTATAACTGGTTTATTCATATTGTTTTATTGTGTTTTTTTACATTAGTTTTATTTATATTGTAGACCACCTTGAGTTCTGCAAAGGAGATGGTGGCTAACAAATGTTTACAATAAATAAATAAATCACAACATGGTCAAATCTGTAGGTGGTTAAATGCAGAATGGAGTTGAACAAACAAGATGATAGAGATCTTTCTATGAATATGGGAAAAATAAAAACACCCAGATTTGCAGGAAAATTAGAAATCTAACAAACAAACCTATAGCTTTAAGAAACAAATATACTCAGTGACCATTGCTAGGCAACCCCGACAATATTGACAGCCTTCAAGCCTTGGGTTCTGTCAGTAAAGCAGGACCCTTTCCAAGGGCATTTTGGCCTTTGAGGGTGAACTGATCAGGGCCAGGGCCAGCAGCAACCACTGAGCAACTTGCTACCACTTGACTTGCATGACTCACCCAGGCTTGGCTACTTGCTACTTAGGGTTACCAAACTCTGCCAGGCAAGCAGAAGAGAGTTGGTGGTGGGGACATGGGGGCAACAATACCTACACTGCTATGTTACTTCCAGGAAAAACCTGGAAATGATGTAGGGTGGCTCTAGGTAGCTCAAGGAATCACCAGAAGTGGCATAAGGTAGTTCTAGAAATCTAGGCTTGGATAGCTCCAAGGAGACAACCGAATTTCCAGCAATTCCTGGAGCTACTCTATATTACTTCTGGATTTTCCCTGTAAGTGATATAACAGTATAGTCAACATCACCGTTGTTTTTTTTAAATTTCTCCTGGGTCAATGAAGGTTTCTGGTGATAATTAAAACAATACAGATGAAGACCAAATAAAATGAAACCCCCAAATACCTCCCCCCTCCAAAGATGTGTACTATTCATATAGGGTTGCTAAGGGCCCCCCTCCCATGGGGGGGATCCCCAGCCTCCAGCTAACATTTCCTGCTATTGCTCTTCATGGTAGTAAGAGAAGAAAAAATTAAAATGGCCATTAGTGTGATGTCACTTCTGGAAAAACCTAGAAGTGATGTCATGCCTCTGTAGGAATTGACTAAAATTTTATGGTAAAAGCCATAGAGATTTCAGTGATTCACAGAGAGGACTGATGTATCAGTTCTGCCTAGGAATCACTGAAAACACCCATATCCCCATTCTCGAGTCTTCCGATGATTACCAGGCCAGGCCTGGCAACACTGTTTTCATATCCCGTCATGATCTCCAGTCAGCTGTGAAACTCAGTGGATGACTTGGCCCAGTTATTCTCTCTCATTCTAACCTACCTCACAGAGCTGTTGTGAGAATACAATGCTGAAAGGCAGAGCTCCTTCAAGGAAGGACAGGATAAAAATATGTGATAGATACCCCAGTAGGCTTGCCAGTTCCCTGCTAAGGGCGGGGGTTTGCCTGCTTTCAGGGCCCCCAATCCCGGGGAACTTCATCCCCAAAGTGCTGCATTCACACCTGGAGGTAATGTCATTGTGCAGGGTACATTGCAGGAGGATGCTCTACCATTCCTCAAGTGCTGCTCAGTATAAAAACAATACCAACAAGAATCTTTTGTCTGGAAAAAAAAATTCTGATGTACAGAGGGGCCATTTTCTGTAAATAGTGATGTTTCAAAATGGATACTTGTGACAACATATTATATGCTTCTTTAAAATGAAGTTTTTAAAGAAGTTCAGTTCTGCACAATGTAATTTATATTTACTACTCCAACCAAGGTCTTTTAAAGTAAAATCTCTGGTTCACACCAAAGTCTTTAGGCAAAGCTCCATCACACAAAGGCCCCTAGCGACTGTAGCAGCTGCTTTTTCAAACTGTTGCTTTGGCAACCCAAAAAGAGCCCTCTTCAAACTCTGTGTCATCACCTCAAGAGGCAGATACTTTTTTGTTCCACCCTGCAGCTGCAGGAAAAAGTCACATAGTGAGCAGGAGGGTGAAGAAGTGAATGGGCTGAAGAATGGGAAGAAGGCTGGAAGGGGGCTCTTGGTGGGGAGCTGAAACAGGTTTCAGGAGATACAGCTGCTACAGTCACATGAAGACTTCACCCCTTGTTCATGGATGCTTTTGTGAGCTAGCCATATGATTTGCTGTGAAAACTGCTGGTAAACAAATCATCCACTGGCATACATTGAATAGGTCACTGGCATACACTGAATATCATGCCTAAGGACCTGAGCACACAGAATACAAATCTCTTGCTTATTCTTCTTGAGTAAAGAGAAATTGCCCTGTGTTCATAATTTTTGTTTTTGCTGATCAATAGAGATTTTCCCCCTAAGACACAGAAAAGCAATGGCAAAGGGCAAGGTGGATGATGTGCAAAATATGAGAAGATGGAAGTGTATAAGAGCTAAGGATTGTGAAAGAGAGTTAATGTAAATAAAGCTGGTTTTGTTTTTTAAACAGATTTCAGTTTAAACTGAAGTGAAAACTATATATTTCTCTTGCTTGTACAGAGGTCAGCTGGAGAAAGTACTTGAGGCTTATGCTGTCTGTAAAAGTCTAGAGGAGAAGGTGTTATGCAGGTGTAGTAAGCAAGCAGCCAAGCAACCTGTCTAAACTACAGGGCAACCCTAAACTGAATTATACCATTGAACTCAATGGGTTTAGATCTGTATAACTCTGTTTAGGATGACACTGCTAATCACCCAAGGCAACCCCACAAGCTCCTAGCCCACTCAGAAAAACCAAATTTCAATTTCTCAGGCATCTCTTAACCATTAGTGAATTCCAACCAGCCCACTTCATGTTGTGAATTTTAGGGAAAAGTCACAGTCTTCAGGTAGATGGCTGTCCAGAAAGGCTGAGGTAATCATGATACAGGTGATGACTTCCCATTAAGCAGCACTGGTTATCTCCTTTGGGTCCCCAGAGAAGGTCCTCTTTCCACTTAGTATGGTCAAACAGCTTAGGACTGCTATCATGGGCTCCTGGACAAAGATGTCAGCTAGGTCCCCCCATATGACCACGATTCAAAACAGATATAATAACAAATCACTCAGCTTCTTGATATCATGAATAGAATAATGATAGTTCATAACAGGTAAATGAAATGGGACAGAATTATTAAAGAACAGATTTTAATTTATGATTTATACTGTGCAGATTGCAATAGGATATGGTGGAGAGAGAGAGAGTGCAAGTAGAATCAGAAAGACTCCCCAGCCAAGAGGCCTAGCCATACTACAGAAGTCGACTATAAATAAAATACAGATGCGACACAAATTGTTGGAAGTGAAGAGCTGGACGCTGTCCCCTGCCTCAGCCTCCAGACTATGTGGCAAGAGAGTCAGCTAGCTAGAGAGGCAGACTCTAGGTTTTCTCCCTGTGTTCACTCTTCTGCCACTGTCCGCTTAGATATGTAGAATGTGACTCTCAGGAAACTCCTTCCTTCCTTCCTTCCTTCCTTCCTCCCACCCATCCCTCCTCTCCCACACAACACTTCTCCTGGCACACACTAAGAGGGAGGATACACAGCCTCCATCTTGGCACCATGATGTAGATGGCCCTCTCACCACCTGCATTCATCTTAGTAAGTACGACTAGTCTCTAAGCTTTCCCTCATAGAATGTAGTTCCTAAAATAGACTATTATTAGTGTTCAAACTGATGAGTGGCTCTGTGTAACTGTATAACTCTGCAAAACTAATCTGGGAACTGGACTAACTATACCAGATAACCCAACACAAATTACCTGGGAATAAGCCCCACTGAATGAAGTGATACATCAGTTTCTCTCAAAAGATACTCAACTGAAAAAATACTTTAAATATTTCTCCTGCCCTGAAACAACAACAAAAACAACAGAAAGATGCTTAATGGGGAAGGAAAATTTTAGAGGTGTGAATAGTTGCATGTTTCCTACATGGAGACAGGGCACTTTAGCCAAGTCCCCTAGATTTTTCCCTGAGATTGTTCCCACAACAGCATTTCCTCCCCCTGCCCCAGGTGGCTTTTTTTTAAAAAATGGCATTAAAATATCATTATATATATTGAAATAATATTATAGCAAATACGTGTACTGAGTTCTCTAAATTCTCAGGTTTCATTTTTAAAAGTAAGTCTTTAGCTCTTTCTATTGCAAAAATATAAGAGGAAAGGCATATGTCTACCATGGAAAGATCTACAAGCCCAAGATCTTTTTCCTTCTCTATCTCACCAAGTCCAGCGGACCTCTTTAGCCTATGCTTGAAGTTGGGATTTTTTGTTCCAGTGTGCATTATAGGGTTGCCAGGTCCTTATCTGGCTGCTGGTGGGGGGGGGGCTCCTTGGTCCTCTCTGGGATGTTCTGCCGTGTGCACAAAGCGACAATGTCACCCAGAAGTGACATCATCACATTGTTGATGTCAGGGGTGGTGGTGATGCTCTAGTTTTTGCATAAAACTTTATGGGATTTTTTGCCTTCAAAACCATAGAGTTTGCCCAAAAACTAGAGTGTTACCCGCAACGTTGGTGACGTGATGATGACACTTCTGAGTGATGTCATTGCGTCAGAGACATCTCATGGCAATGTCCCTGTTTGGGGGTGGGGTTTCCCCCACCAGCTAGCTGGGCGGCGGCAGATCCAGGCTCCCAAAAGTGGGGGAATCTATGCTGAGACCCGAGGTTGGGAACCTTAGTGCATCACCCTGTACTAACCAACACTGAACTTCATATGCCTCATTGTTGCCCACTCAATTTGTGGAGTTCTAAAAAAAAGGCTTAGAAACTGCTGTACAAGATGCTTTAGTTGGTTTTCACATTAAAGGTGTGTAAAAGCAGTCTTCATTCTGGTACTGTTTATCTGTGGGCCAGAGATATTACATATCCCAAGGGGTTTCAGGTTCATTGTACCCCTACCTCTCCTCTCTCATTCTATCTGCTCCTTCTGCAGTCTCTCTGCCCTTTCCCGTCATCTGATTTGTATCTCACTACCAAACATAGAGAGGTTCGCAACTATCAAGAAACCATCTCCTAACCATTAGGTCCATCAACAGACCATCCTGGACTATTCATTAGCTTTCCACCTAAACAAAGGAATGGTCATGTATTCATGCCACAATGTCTCCTACTGCAAGTGCTCCTGAGAACACTGCTGACACTGTTTAAGCTGTAGCTCCCTTTTTGTTAAGCAAATCTGCTTACTCCAAGACCTAGATTCTCAAACCTGAGGTCAGGACATCAGTGCAAGACACCTGCAAGGGCACTGCATACACCAGGATTTTAGGAGTGATCTCCAGCTGTTGGAGGACAAGCAGCGGCTGGCTCTTGTTCTCTCTCAGACTTTGATTAGGATCTCGGCAAATAGCAACTGGACGAAGGAAGTGCAGACTTTGTCTCAATGCCCAGCATAGCCAGGTAGGTCCTGTTGTCAGGCAAGAGCTTGGGGTGAAGGGAAGGGGCGATGCTCCTGATGAAACACTCTTTGATATTCATTTGCTCTGTACATTGATTCTTGTGCACAGCAGAGGATACGTAGTGCTATGCACAAAAATCTTCATTCAAAGATTGCTTAGTGGGAGTTCCGAAGGAAGCAGGGTCCTGAACTAAGACGCAGGCAAAACAGAGAAATTCTGAGATGCATTGCCTGAAGAGCATCTCCCATGCTGCTTTAGTGTGGATGGGAACAGGAGGAGGAGCCGTGATCTACTTCATTAAAGGAGGAACTGTCAGGAGGACACTCTGGCAACACTATTCTGAACACCATGCTGAGAGAACGCTATGGTGCTATCACAGCCACCAACTGCATTTGGCTCTTGCCAAATCTCCTTTCTCCATAAGGAAATCTAGGGGTCACTTGCCTTACTGCCAAGAGGGCATAGGTGCAGAAATACTGCCATAAAAAGGCCTCATTCACATGACCTCTTTGTTCCCAATGAAAGAGGAAAAGAGGAACTTTTGAATAGGGACTCACTATGCATTATGAAAAATGCACACTAGTCTAAAATTTGTTCTTGCGCCTATACTCCTAGGCAAAGTGTGAATCAGCTTGCACATCTGCAAGACTGCACCTCTCATTTCCAGCACACTCTCAGAGAGGGCTTCAACATGATTCAGTGGAGTGGCTCAAACTGTCCTCTAAACAGCCGCATAAGGCCGCGGTCACACGGCCCCTTTAAATCCGGGAGGGCTCCCGGATTTAAAGGGGCCGCATTTTTAAACAGCGGGTTGGGATGTCTATACATCCCAACCCCTGTGGCCGCGGGATCAGCGGCCATGGCCACTGAAGAGGCGGCCGCGGTGGCGGCAGCCGCGGCAGGGGCGGAAGCGGGGGCAGTGGCCACGGCGGCGGAAATGGTGGTGGCGGCCGCGGTGGCGGCCCGCCACTGAAGAGGCAGCGGCGGAGGCAGCGGCGGAGGTCCCAGCAGCACTTGAAGCGGTGGTGGCGGCCTCCGACCCACCATCCGCCTGGGTAAGTCGGGTTTTTTTCCCCCCCCACCCTTTTACACTTGGGCACATGGATAGCTATGTGGACAGCCCTGCTCTCGCAATGCATGCGAGAGAGGGCTGTCCAGATACCTCCAATGCGGTTTCCTCCCGCAACACCCGGGAAAATACTTGATTTTCTCGGGGTCTGAAAATGCGGGAGGAACCCGCATTGGAGCCCGCTTCGGCATGGGACTTGGGGCCGGCCGTCTGGTCGGCCCCTTTAAATGCGGGAGGAAATAGCCCTTCCTCCCGCATTTAAAGCCTGTGTGGCCGCAGCCTAAGAATGTAAGAAGAGTCCTGCTGGATCAGACCAGTGGGCCATCTAGTCCAGCATCCACTAATAGACCTATCCTAAATGAATCTATCTAATGCCCTTTTAAAGCTGTCTATTCCTATGGCCATCACTGCATCCTCTGGCAGCCAATTCCACATTTTAACCATTCTCTGTGTAAATAAGTATTTCCTTTTGTCTGTCCTGAATCTACTGCCCGTCAGCTTCATTGGATAGAAAAGTCCCACATTCTTCAACCTTTCCTCAAAGCGAAGGTGCTTCAACCCCCTAAGCATTGTAGATGCCCTCTTCTGTACTTTTTCCAGCTCTGCAATGTCCTTTGTGAGATACAGTGACCAGAACTGTACACAGTATTCCAAATGAGGCTACACCATTAATCTATACAGTGGCATTATAATATTGGCTGTTTTATTTTTCTTACCTAATAATCCCTAACACAAAGTTTGCCATTTTCACCACTGCAGCACACTGGGTTGGCACTTTCATTGCTCTATCCACTATGACTCCAAGATCTTTTCCCCTCTCAGTCTCAGCAAGTTCAGACTCCATTAGCCTATACTCGAAGTTGGGATTTTCCCCATAATGTGCATCACCTTTCTCTTCATTTGCCACATTATTGCCTAATCACCCAATTTGTGGAAATCCTCCTGAACCTTTTCACAGTCATCCTTGGTTTTCATCACCCTGAATAATTTTGTGTCATCTGCAAACTGGGCCACAACACTACTCACTATTCACCTCTAGTTCCAGACCATTGCTAAACAAATTAAATAGTACTGGCCCCAATACTCGTGGGACCCCACTGCTTACTTCCCTCCATTGTGAGAACTGTCCATTTATATCTACTCTTTGCGTCCTGTCATTTAGCCAGTTTTTAATCCCTAAGAGAACCCATCCTCTTATCCCATAACTCCTAAATAAATTGCTAAGTAAACCACTAAGTTTACTCAGGAGTCTTTGGTGAGGTCAAAAACCTTTTGAAAGTCCAAGTATATGATGTCTACCAGGTCACCACTGTCTACATGCTGGTTCACTTTCTCAAAGAACTCCTATAGGTTGGTGAGGCAGGACTTCCCTTTGCAGAAGCCAGGCAGATTTTCCCTCAGGAGGCTTTGTTCTTCTATTTGCCTAATAATTCTATATTTGATTACAGTTTCTACTAATTTGCCTGGGTCAGACATTAGGCTGATTGGACTATAATATCCTGGTTCCCCTCTGGACCCCTTTTTAAAAATTGGTGTCACATTTGCTACTCTCCAGTCCTTGTATAGTAGCTGAATTCAGTGAAAGCTTACATATATGCATTTGTAGATCAACTATCTCACACATGTGTTCTGTAAGAACCCTTGGAAGTATGCCATCATGACGTGGAGATTTATTGGGTTTTTAAAGAAAACATCACCAAGGGACATTCAAAGGTGGCTTGCCATCAACTGCCTCTGCATCGCAACCCTGGTATTCCTTGGAGGTCTCCCATCCAAGTGCCGGCCCTGCTTAGCTTCCGAGATCTGATGAGATCAGGCTTGCCTGGGCTATCCAGGTCAGGGGACATAGTGGTTTTTAATGGAAGAGCCACTGAAGTTTGAGGAAGGCTTCTTGGGCTGGAGGAAAGCTTCCAACTTTGCTCGGAGAAGCAAGAGGGAGAAAGGGGGGACTTGACGCTCACTCTCACCCTTTATTGAATTTTAAAAAGCTATATTGCTGGGCTGTGTCACCCGATGCTCAGCCACAGAGCTGTTTTTGCTGCCTCTCAGCAATGTCCAAAGGTGCTTTTGTTGTCATAAATCTGGGGCAAAGAAATAACATCCCACCCGAAATATCCTCATCACCTTTCCTCAGTTTAACAGATGTCTTCTCTTATGTTGATTTTGTTCATCCCAACAATGGAATTCATAAGCAGATTAGAATCATTTGGAGCTATTGTTGCCATGGCAACACCGTGCTGCAGTTATATGTCTTTTTTTCAAATCTTGATTTGGAGGTGACTGGTTATATTTATTCTTGTCCTTTGCAGAATCTCACAGCATGATGGAAACAACTCATGAGGTACAGCAAAATGTTAGTTTACAGGAAAGTTTGACCAGTTTGAGCTGGTTTCTGTGAACGGTACGTTAAGCAACGTTGGGTTAAACTCATTACCTTTGCCTCAGAAGTCAAATTAAATCGTAGCTTTAAAAATGATTATATCGACTGATTTTTCTGTGGGTGTTTGCTTCTGCCTGGCTTCACTCATGTCACAAGAGTCCTACACATTTGTAAAAAAAAACCCACCCCACTCCCCCATCCTCTAGTTTCAGGCTTTCTCAAAATTTGCCAAAGCGAGCCTCCTTAGTTAAACTTCTGTCTGGCCTGTACCATTTCAGATGAAAAATATGAATGGCATGCTGATAGACTCCCTATGCATAAAAATCTGTGTACATAGAATGCTAGCATGTCAGGGAAAAAGCTAGACTAGAACTGTGATAGAACTGTGATAGAACAAGGCTTTTTGATGAATTTGGTGAAGCCCACCTACACTCTGAAATGGCATGGTCCACACCAATGTTCCCTCTAAAGTGTGGAATGTTGTGAGCAAAAATTCTACTTTGTGAGCTACTGGAATTAAAGTTGTGAGTGAGCGAATTAACTACTGCATCAATTAGTTTGCTCTAGAGCCATCCCTTTCTGAGCTAAGACAAAAATGTGTGAGCTGGAGGCTAAAAAACTGTGAGCTAGCTCAGACAAACTCATTTTAGAGGGAACACTGGTCCACACATAAATCTATCGTCTCAGAAACTACAAGACCCTAGACATGACTGAGCTGCCCAAAATCCTGTCTGTATTTTTTGAATGACTAATTAGAGGATGAGTGAAAAATTAATCTAGGGTTTGTATTAAATCCAAAATGGATTATGGGCAGTGCTAGTCTTCTCTTAAATCCACTCAGTGATGATGTCAAACAATGAATTGCTTACTTCAGCAGCCTCCTTTATCTTCTGTAAACACAACACAGTGACGTAGGTGTGTGCATATGTATGTGTGGGGGAAATAGCTGACAGGGCTTAGTAGATACCACTAATACACAGCAGAGTCTGAAGATCTGGCAGTGACATATTTTCAGGAAGTAGGATTAAGCCCTAATCTACTCCCATATTAAATTGACACAAGCCCTATACCTATAACATATATCTGTACAATGCAGCATGTGGGAGAATAGAGGCATGCCTGGTGATCCTGCTGTTGGCCCCTCCCCCTCCTATGTGCTTTTGCATGAATGTGGGTGGTGAAGTGGTCCTTTGTTGTAGCTCACTGTTTCTCTGAGTGAGATCAGTGCAAAATGAAAATGAAGAAGAGGTGACATCATAGATGTTGCAAACATTTTCACTTTGGGGAATGAAAATCACTCATTCACAGCAACGCATGTTTTTATCAAAGAAATGAGAGCCTGGTTTGTTGGCAAAAGAAGAAGCTGGAGGTGATGTTTGTCCATCCAAGTACGAATCAGGACTACTCCTGCTCAGTTCCGAAATCTGAGCAGGTAGGCTAGCCTGTCCTATTTAGGTCAGGGCACTAGGGTGTTACACAGTAGTTAAGCAGTCTTTGTTTTGAAGTGGGAAAATGAAGAGCTCTAGGTTCAGATGGGTGCAAAAATAGATTATCACACAAGTTGATATATGAAGTACCAATTCTGAAGACTGCACCCTTGCAAAAATCTAGTCTCTAGTTTTGCTGATAAATGTATTGAATGCTCACTCTCATTTTTTTTGTAATGAGGAAAAGCTGCAAAATTACTAAGAAAGATTTCACACATCCTTAAGTCACAGCACACCTTATGCATTAAGCCCCCAAGGAATGCCCCAGGCAGGCATAAAAGGGCTGGAAATTACATTTTCTGTCAGCATTCTTATGAGAATGGGAAACATGGCCTAATGACTAGAGCTATTGATCAGTTATGGATTTTTGACCAATTACTTATCTGGCTCTTAAAAAGCTACTACTACAGTCCACCTGAAGAGGAAATTGGTGGTAGATGCGAAATCTAGGTAAGAACATGTGGGAAAATTTCAGTGGGAACCAGAATTCTAGTTGCTGGTTTTGCTTACCTGTCCAAGGAAATAATTTTCAAGTTACTAAAACAAGGCCATTGCACAGCAATATTACCCTTGCAAAGAGCATTTTCATCAACCTTTGGAAATAGCATGTAAAGGCTCTATCTCTAGGATGGCCAAGAAATGGAACCCAGAGCAGGAGGTTATGCTGATGAAGGGGTATAATTATGTAGATAAGGAATTAATTCCATCCCTCCTTTAATCTCATTTCCACTTTATTAGTTGCCAGGGATTATTGATTGTTGTATTTATGCCTCTTCTTTTTCATCATTTTCTTTATTTTATTTTTTAAGAACATTTTAAATGACATTACAACAACTGAGTCAACAAAATCACCATCTTGTCATTTTCAACAACCTTGTTAGACAGTTAAAAGCATCTCTGTTCTGTAGAAATCTCTCTGGCTAATTCCGTACCAATGGTTTGCTCTCCGTTCCCCCTGGGTCTAATTGGCCCAATTCTGTTGAGGGAGTTCCACATTTGTCACCTTGCTCCGAGTCTAGCATCCCCTTCCCTCTCTTCCCCAAACATGATTTCCCCTCCCTTTCCCACCCTGGTGTGAGTGGGGTTTTTTTGTCTCCTCCCCCATCGTTGCGTTATGATATCATGACACAACACTGATCCATCGTTGTTGTGTCATGGTGTCATAGCGCAACGATGGGGGGGACAAAAAACTGCTTGCGCCAGGGTGGGAAAGGGAGGAGAAAGGGAGAGGAAAGGTGGGAAAGGGGAGGGAAAGAAGCAGACGGGTGTTAAAGGGGTGGAGCAAGAAACCCCGATTTGCAGGTTCCCCACTAGAATGCCCCAACTTCAACCCTGTGGCAAAAAAAGAAACCTGAAAATCCCTGAAACGGAAGATCCAGAGGGAACCAGGATTAGATTCGGGCCAACTGCTGACCTGGGGCAACAAGTGGGGAACTGTTGCTCTGCCGCAGATTTTATTGGGGGACGACACCGGGGCAACCGCTGCTGCGGAATCGGCCTCTCCCTTCCTTTTGGGAAATTGCACACCAAAACCTCCTCTGCATATACTTAGACCCATCAGTCCTTAGACACAAATCAGAATGCACACCTGTGGAGACATTTACATGTGTCTGCCCCTGTTCTAGGGTAACCTTATCTCTGGATATGCAATGGAAAGGAAGGAATCCCATAGGGTTTAATCCTGGAGCCTCAGTTACTGATCCCTTACTGCCACTGTCATGCCTGGTATCTGGAGTTGCCCTCAAAAATTGTCTGAACTACAAAATTCATCCCAAATGCTGTTGCCTGCCATTTGTAGGGAGTGAGCCAAAAGGCTTTCCCAGATTCTCATTTCCCTGGTTTGTGTGTTCCTGTTGCTTTGGGTCCGTCCCCCCTGTCCTGTTCTGCATGTGTTTTCCTCCCTCTAGAGGTCAATTCAATATTACACGGCTTTATGTTCTGCATAAAAACTTGTCGTTTAAATCTGCAGGGAGACATGCCAGACATACAATGCTGTGATATCAAATCAACTACTACAGGGAGTAAAATGTGTGGAACAGAACCCCTTCCCCCCACACAACAGGAATATACAAACGAGGAAAATGAGAATGTGGAAAAGCCCAAAGAAAACACATTGCTCTGGTACTTCAACAACTATGCTGGCTCCCTATATATTTCTATGCACAGTGCAAGTGGTTTTGATCATTAAATGTCTAAATGATTTGAGTTTAAAATACAGTTTTGAAGCACTGACATTTTTGAACCATTGAGAGCTAATTTGGTGTAGTGGTTAAGAGTAGCAGGCTCTCATCTGGAAAACTAGGTTTGATCCCCCCCCCCCCCATGAAGCCTGCTGGGTGACCTTAGGCCAGTCACAGTTCTCTCAGAACTCTCTCAACCCCACCTACCTCACAAGCAGTGTTCCCTCTAAGCTGAGTGAGTGTGAGCTAGCTCACAGATTTTCAGCCTCTGGCTCACACATTTTTGTCTCAGCTCAAAAAGGATGGTTCCAGAGCAAACTACTTTATGCAGCAGCCAAATCGCCTGCTCACAACTTTAATGCCAGTGACTCACAAAGTAGAATTTTTGCTCACAAGACTCCACAGCTTAGAGGGAGCATTGCTCACAAGGTGTGTGTTATGGGGAGAGGAAGGGAAGGTGATTGTAAGCTGCTTTGAGACTTCTTAGGGTGGAGGAAGATAGGGTATAAAAACCAACTCTTCTTCTTGATATTCTGTTATTTGAGATCTGCCAACAAGGCCCGATTTAGAGCAATGTTTCAGAAGCATTCAAGAATAGCATATCACCAACAAGAAGGCCTTTTCAGTGGTCATCTAATGTTGTGATGTCTGCATTTCTTTCTCATTTGATTCTTCCAGAAGAAAGTGAAAAATGTTTTCACTTCACCACACTAGGAGTCTGACACCAGAATTTTATTTCAGTTGAGTAAGAATGAAGTAACTCTGCATAAAATAGTACCTTTAACCACTAAAATCTGCTGATGATTTTTGAGTTGCTTTTTTCAGATGAGATTCGGTTTTATTGTTTTAATGTTTTATTTAATTGTTTGTGAAGCTATTTACTTTGAAAAGGTAAAGAACTGCTGTGTACAAACATACAAATCTGTCCTCTTAAGAAACCAGTCTGTGAGGCAATTTCTGTCTTTTCCTTTTTTAAAAATGCTCTCCGATTACACAATTAATTGTGTGAAGAACTGATTAACCATTTTTAAACAGCAAAATGTCTCTTAAATGAGCTAACCGGGGGAAATGCATAATTTTAAAGGGATCTTTTAATCTTTATAGCTGTTTAACTGTTTGAGAGCCAGATCAATGAACATTATCAGATCAAAGGAATTTTAGGAGTGTGCTGCAATTAATCTGAACCTAACTTGATTTCCCTTCCTGCATATTTCATTGAGTTACAGGCAGTGATCATTTTGTGCATAAGGAATCATATGAGTAACAAAATAGGCACTCACCAAAAGCCTTGTGTAGAGACAGTGAGCAAGCGTATTAATTACATTTTTAATTATGAAAAATGATCTCACGTTAACTCTAATTTTGGGCAGTAACCACATGGTGGCAATCATGGTCTTTGCTATCAAATTAATGATGGTTGGATCAGAAGGTCACTTTGTGAGGAGATAAATACTCACAGAGATCCTAGAAATATGATTCGGGTTTTTTAAATTCTGATTTCTCTTATTAACAGTGATGAATTGCCAAACTTATCATAACATCCCACCTGCTCCTGATTTCTGCTCCTGTTCATCTGATTCCATCACTTTATTCCATTAGCCAGCCTCGCTGCAATCTTTCCCTCCCCCCTCCATGAAAAAGAGTCTAATGAAAGTTATCCTGGGATGTCATGTTAGCATTCATTGCAGCCGAGCGCTTGCATTTAAGATTTGCTGGGATACCTTTCATATAATGCCAGTACCTGATTGAATAGCAACTGATAAACACTAAAACCTGCATATCAAGTAGCAAAACTCACCCCTGTGCTTTCACAGCAGCATCGGCTGGGCTTGTCCTTGAGGCACTGGAGGCAGCTATTTAATATTTAACTATCTCTTTGATGGTTTCCTTAAAATATATTTATCCGGGAAAGCCACAATGTCTGACCCGAGGGAAGGATCTGTTTCTTTCTCTTAACCTGTTCCTACAGCCAGATAGACCAAGGCCTAAGAAGGTCAGATGGGCCACGAACTTTGAACTCCTTGCAGCAGGAGCTCTGCACAGCTCCAGAATCTTCTTGAAATTCTAAGTACTAGAAGTATAAAACACAGACAAACCCCAAGCCACATTTAGTCAGCAGGCAGCAGCCTCTCTTTTCTCCCACCACCCCCAGCAAGAAACTTTCAGCCCTTTCTCCCCCTCTTATCACCCTGAACCTGTAGGGAGGGGGAATCTTCCCTCCCTCCCTTCCTCCTGTGACACAAGGAAGGGCAGAAAGCAAGCAGGAACACACAGTGAACTGAGCACAAATAGGAAACACGCTATGTGGGAAAGACGCTAAAAAAACTACTGAATGTCTTATAACATGCAAATTATATAATTACAATACAAATGCAGATACAATAAATACAATGTGAGGAACAGGGCTTTTTTTGTAGAAAAAGCCCAGCAGGAACTCATTAGCATATTAGGCCACACCCAACAGCAGAAACTCATTAGAATGTTAGGCCACACCACTGACAGCACAGCTTATTAGCACATTAGGCCACGCCTCCATGTTACCAGAAGAATGGTCATCCAGCCACACCCACCTTTTGCTTCTTATTCTGTTTACCTTATTTGTTGTCAAAACCCAGGGCGTTCTTTGTAGCAAGAATTAATTTGAATGTTAGGCCACATACCCCTAATGTAGCCAATCAGAATGAGTTTCTGCTGTTGGGTGTGGCCTATTATGCTAATGAGTTCCTGCTGGGTGTGGCCAACTCAGAAGCCAGCCGGAACTCTGTTCCTGTGCGTTCCTGCCCAAAAATAGCCCTGGTGAGGAATATGTATTCTCTAGAAGCAAAGATAATCATGAAGATATACAAAGAATCTGGATGTTAACTTTGTTTCGTGGATCTTCCTCAGTAGTAATTAAAGCAATAGCTTAAATAATACACCTTATACAAAGCAATTATGTCACAGTCTTTTGAGGTAGCATACGCTTCAATGGTAACATACACAAACAATACTTCATAAGCAGGCAGCTATTCACAAAACATATTGATAGAACTTCACTCATAATTGGTTTGCATGCCGGCTAATTGAGAATAGTTCCGTCTGTAGAACCGGCAGCCCGTCTTGGAATTTACTCTTTTGGATGAAGTCATTTCCTCTTTGTGAATTTTGTGAACTGAACATGTACTAGTTTATGAACCTGATATAAGATGAAGTCATCTCCTCCTAAGGGAATTCTGTCAATTTGAACATGTACTAGTCTATGAATCATGTATTAGTCTTCTGATAAAGAGCCAATTGAAACGGAGTATGTAATCCAGAGCCTTCGTTGGACTGTCGTTTTGATCACTGATGAGGACTGTCGTCTTGATTACTTATTACTACTGATTATATAATTAGAAACTGATGACTACTGATTGTATATATTAGCAACTGTTGTTATGAATGTTTCTCTGTTATGTTATTATTATTATATTTCATCTTTATTATAGTGTGGAGATTTGTAGTAATACACAGTAATAATTTTGTTCTACCTACCTTTATTATTGCATTCTGGTGCAGTTCTTATTCTCTATATTGTTGATTACTGCCATATATAGATATTTGTTATACTGATTCCCCACTCCTCCGCTGCTGGTGTGACCTTGGGTCAGTCATAAGTTCTTTCAGAGCTGGTCTCTCAAAGGCAGTTCTCGAAAGAGCTCTCTCAGCCCCACCTACCTCACAGGGTGTCTGTTGTGGGGAGGGGAAGGGAAAGGGATTGTAAACTGCTCTGAGACTCCTTTGGGTAGTAAAGGGCGGGGTATAAATCCAATATCTTCTTCTTCTTCTTGTATCCAAATGGACTTAATGAGGATAGGGAATGGGAACCACACTGTAGTACTCATCTTCTGCGTTACATTAAACACAAGCTTTTGATACAGATTAAGACAAACTTGAGTCCAGTTAGGGTTGCCAGTTCTGAGCTGAGGGATTTGGGGGGTGGGGGTGGGGTTTAGCAGGGGGGGAGAGACTTCAATAGATATAATGCCATAGAGTCCACCTTCCAATGTAGCCATTTTCTCCAGGTGAACTGATCTCTGTCCCAGGAAATCTCCAGCTACCACCTGGAAGTTGATAACCCTAAGTCCAGCAGCACATTTAAACAGGTTTCAGATGTTCACAAGTACCACACAGATGTACAGCTCTCAGCAAATATCCAGACATAGTTAACTTTCATGTGCAGTCCTTTACTTGCGCTCAAAAAGGTTAGAAACCTAGAAATATTGTACAGCATAGGGTGCCTTTTCTGCCTGTTTAGGGGAGATGCTTTGGCTCAGTGGCAGAGCACAATGCTTTTGACTGCACAAAGTCCCAGGTCAAATCCTTGGTGTCTTCAGTTAAATGATCTCCTGCAGTTTATGTTGCGAATGACCACAAAGAAACACTGACAATCCATCAAAGTTATTGAACTAAATGGACCAATGATTTGATTCACTCTCAGACAGCTTTGAGGGCTGCAGAGGCTCAGAGGTTAAGACGCTGAGCTGCAAACCGGAAGGTCGGCAGCTCAGCAGTTCGAAACCTGAGTGCCACGTGACGGGGTGAGTTCCTGTCTCTGGCCCCAGCTCCTGCCAACCTAGCAGCTCGAAAGTGAGAAATTGCAAGTAGATAAATAGGTACTGCTTCAGTGGGAAGGTAACAGCGTTCCATGCTCCTCGGTGTTTAGTCATGCCAGCCACATGACCACAGAAAAGTCTTCGGACAGTGCTGGCTCTTCGACTTGGAAACGGAGATGAGCACCACCCCCTAGAGTTAGATTCAACTGGCTTTCGAGCAAGGGAAATCTTTACCTTTACAAACAGCTTTATATGCTCATGAGCATTAAAAGTCTGGAACACTTGGCTTTTTGAGACCAAAAGAGGCAGGGTAAGCAGAGAAGATGCAAAATGGACACAGCTTCCTCATTTCAAGGAGTCCCTCCCTTGAGTTCAAGAAGGGAAGCCGTGAAGATAATCTCTTGTTCTTTTGTTTCTGACAGGAGATTGCAGAGGCTACAAAGCTTGTCTAGTGGTAAAGTGCTTAGCCACAGGCAAGAGGGTCTTGGTGATTCTTGCACAGCTTAGATGTGCCACAAAAGCGATAATAAGATTAGCTCCCAGAAACGAAAACATTTGACCTCTGTCTCTGCTACAAGATTTTATGCACCAGGGAAGTGTTAATGGTATGTCTAAATCCACTAGTCTTTAAAAGATTATGTGCCAGAGGAAGTTGTACTTCCTTCTCTGAGGCCAGTATTTGCCCTAGGGCAACAGTGTAAAGGTCTGCTGCTAGGAACCTTTTCTGGCATAATGCTCTGTGCTAACAGACTGGCTATTTTAAAAGGACTCTCTTGAGTATTCACATGTGGGAATATTGTGTGAGAACTATTTAGGTATCTATCGTTTCAGGAGTTGAATCCAGGAACAGAAACAGAGAGAATGTAGATCCTGTTCTCTGATTCACCTGGGTGAATTAACTATCCCCAAAGTTCCAGTCCCCTGGGAGGAATCTGGCATGATCCATTTTCTAGCCTCATACCCGTGTGCTTCTAGAGAAAACCCATCTGATTTATACATTTTATCTGGTTGTACTACCATTGCAAATAAATAAGCCCAGGGTATTTTCGCATAGATACTTCTTTCATAGTTGCAGTGCAACATGGATTCTGTAGTGCTGAGGCTGAATAAACATTAGTTCTCTGGGTGTGCATTTTGCTAATAGTTACAGGGACTAGGACTTAAACCAGGAATTTTTGAACCAGAGGATGGGAATTAGGTTGGGGAGCCAGTTTGGTGTAGTAGTTAAGAGCGTGGACTCTAATCTGAGACAACAAGGTTTGATTCCCTACTCCACATGCAGCTGCTGGTGTGACCTTGGGTTAGTCCTATGCCCTTTTAGAACTATTCTCTCAAGGGCAGCTCTCAAGAGAGCTCTCTCAGCCCCACCTACCTCACAGGGTGTCTGTTGTGGGGTGGGGAACTGAAAAGGATTGTAAGCCACTTTGACTCCTTCAGGCACTGAAGGGCAGGGTATAAATCCAATCTCCTCCTCCTGCTCCACACTGAGCCTTGGGGGTGGAGACATGGCATGGGGGGCACTGTCACAAACCACAGAGTTTCTGGCAGTTACCTTCACTTCTGGGTTTTCCCCGGGAATAATGTTGTTGTGCTTGGGAGGCCAGTGAGTTTTTAATTTTTTCCTCTGCCACTACTTGGAGTCTTGGCAGGACTGTTTTTGTCCTTAGTTCCACTTAAGCCATATTTGTGCCTGATACACTCAAAACTTCAATAAATCAACTTTTGAAGTACCAAACAAAACGTTTGAGAATACCATTTCAGTTCTAGTATGTAATGCATTGTTCTGGAGAATAATATAATATTCACAAACTGCTGCTTATGGAAGATGGGATGAAAGGTTTTCCTAGGAGAAGTTTCTTCTTCAAAAGCCATTTCATAGCTACCACAGCCATAGCCGAAGCACGCAGAATCTTCTTACAAAGGGCAGCCCTTTCTCTGGGCATACCTTCTGATGTGGAGTGCTCTCCATTTCGTTTAAAGTGGACTCTCTTGTCTTTACTGTTCCTGTTACTACTGAAAGGAATCAGCACGGGACTCTGAATTCCTAACGTTCAGTGGCTGGCTTAGAATAACTTCAAATGTACATTGTTTTGCAGGGACTACCATGGCCAGAATATGAGACAACATGTTTGAATCGCATTTCTTTTTACAACCAGTTCTCCCTCAGTGTTCTTTTCAAAGGTATTATTAACAAAGAAAATATTTCCTCCAAGGGTGCTTTAAACTCTGGTGAAATCCCAGCAGACTGCAATCACCCAGTTCTGCAACTTATGAGTCTCTGTCCTATAAAATGTAGGCATACAAATGGCAAAGAAGTAACCAACAGACACACTGCCATTACATGCAAAGTTATAACACTGGGAGGGGCTGCAGAGCAGTAGCAGTGCATTTGGTTTGTGTGCAGAAGGCCCCAGGTTCAATCCCTGACATCTCCAGTTAAAAAGGACAAGTAGTAGATGTTGTGAAGGAGCTCTGCCTGAGACCCTGGAAAGCTACTAGCAGTCAGAGCAGGCAATAGGATGGCCAAGTCCAGGCTAGAAAAATACCTGGAGATTTGGGGGGTTTGGAGGGGAGGGGAGGGGAGGGGAGGGGAGGGGCCTCTATAGGGTATTATGCCACAGAGCCCACCTTCCAAGGTAGCCATTTTCTCTAGGGGAACTGATCTCTGTACACTGGAGATCAGTTGTAATTATGGGATGTCTCCAGGTCCTCTCTGGAGGTTGGCCACACTAGGCAACAGTGACCTTCATAGACCATTGGCTTGAGTCAGGAAAAGGCAGCTTCCTGTCTGTTTATGACATGCTTCCAGGTAGTAAAGACAAGGTACAAAATGTCACATTTCTACATGTTAAAGGTCATATCACCACAGGTCCCTTCCGGTTCAGAGACATTTTCAAAGTTTAGTTTTGCTTTCTACCTCTGAGGCACCTTACATAGTCCAACAAACAGTGAAAAACTAGTACATCCCAAAGTTAAGCAACTCTTACGTTGATTTAAACAGGCGATTGACTCTCTCCTGCTGTTAACGAGCTACTTCATGCCGTATATTTCTTGTCTTCATTTTGCCTACTGATTTAATACCTATGGTGCTTGCAATGAACTGGATACAGGTTTGTCTGCTGGTTTGTTTGTTTAAGCAGGTTAAACAGCAATGGATGGGATTCAAAGTTCTGTGATGAGAACCACTCATGCCTCCCCCTCCCACTGCAACCTTCTGAGCTCCCCAAAATTCTTCTCCTGGCAATCTGGGCCCTCCACTAATAACATGGTAGTGTACAGTGGGAGGGGGAATTGGCAAAAATCCATCCTCCCTTTTCTGAAAAAGAAGTGCTGATTTTTCTGGTTTTGGCGGCACACTGGCAGGCACACTCCATCCGAGCTCCGATGAGGGCAGCCTGGGATCGTGGTGAATGGGAGGGGTGCTGGATGAATCCGGGGGGGGCCTTGAGCCTTTGTAGGGCGCTCTTAGCCTGGAGCATGAGGGGTGCCTCTCCTAAGGCGACGGCCGAGGGATTGAGGCTCCCCTTTGCTCCAATAGGTCCCCCCCATGCAGAACCAGCAATGGCGCAAGAGACACACACTGGGACAAGCAGGCATACGGTCAAGTATTTTCCTTACCTGGTCGGAGAGATGTCTGAAGAAGCGTGAGTGGATGAATCATTAAGACCCATAATCGATGAAGCAAATAAACACCCCCAAACCTCAAACAGAAAGTGGCGGGGGGGGGGGGGGAGGATCCCACCCGAAACAAGTAAAGCTTTTTAAAACTCAGTGAGAGGAGGGGCAAGAAAAGTGAGTCATTATCTGCTGAAACGGGGTATATCTCAGCTATAAGCGAGCTCTTAGAGAGCACACAGAGACTTTAAAGAATTTTTCCTAAAAATAAACAATTGTCCCAATGGTGGGGGGGAAATGGTGCCTAAGATCAGACCTTCTTCTGGAAGTGCTAGTCCAGCAGCCCCGGTCATGACACAGACTCCCCCAAGATGATAGCAAATGCATTGCACCCTCTGCTGGACCAGATGACTAATCTGAACAATAATTTTGAAACTCTCCATAAACAACTTCAAGAAACTCAAAATAAAGCTGAGAAGACAGCTAAAGCATTGAAAAAAGTTGATTCCAAAACAGATAAGCTAGCACAGAGACTGGAGGAGGTGGAAAAAAGGAGATCCTCTGATGAGCAACTGCTTTTACAACTACAAATGGAAAAATCATTATATGTACTGAGATTTCAAGGTGTCCCAGAGCAAAAGGGAGAAAATCTCCAAAAGCTATTAAGTGAAGCTTTAGGACCAGTAGCAGGTCTTAAAACAGAAGCTTTACAAGAAGAGATGGATGTGATCTACAGGGCATATCCGGAATACATTAAGGAAAAGAATTTGCCTGGAGAAATTTTTGTGAAATTCTCCAAAAGACATACCAGAGACCAAATCCTTAAAGCATCTAGTGGGACTACTCTAAGAATTGAAGGTAAAGAGATAAAAGTTTTTAAAGACATTCCAATTGAAATAAGAAAGAAGAGGAAGCAATATAAAACTCTGATTTAATTTTTTGCAAAAAAGCTCCTCCCCTATTGATAGATTCTACCAGAAGGACTCATCTTTAAATACAAGGACAAGAAAGAAAAAAATAGACTCTGTCTCAAAAGCATTTATGGAACAGTTCCAAAAAATGGGGGGGGGGGAGCAAGGAAGAGCAGAGGAGGACAATGCCGTAGAAGAAGGAGAAGACTTGGGAAGTGATGAAGAAACATCATGAAGCTCAACAGGAGAAGAATCTGATTCAGAATTAGGGGCGGCTGCCCCTGAAGTTGTAAAACCCAGATGAGACTATGATCTAAGGAAAACTAGTAAGGAAAAATAAGTGAAATTGACTCTGTAACTTAAGTACAACAACAGAAATTTTAATATATCCATTTTTAGCAAATATTTTGTATTAGCTCAACTTAAATATATGTCTTAACCTCTTCTTTTAAAAGCAATACTGTAAGTGAAATACTGTTTTAAGCATCTTATAAGCAAACTGACCCTTGCCACTTGGGTTTTTAGTGGTTTTCTTTCCTTTCTCCACTAGTTTGTAGTTACCCCTCCCTTATTTTTCATGTAGTTTTTACTTAGAAAAGCAATAATATATATATATGAAAAAAGAAGTGCTGTTCCTCAGGAAGAAGGTCACCTTTGAGCTGTCTTATAAAGTAGGAATCCCCACTATGGTGCCCAAAGGTATCACAATTGCCCAGTGATATACTTTGCGGTGCTCAGTTACTTCTTGGTCCTTGGAGATAAAATCTAAAAGATCTTGAAATCAACAGAAAAAAGGGGGAGCTTCAGGTCTCTCTCTGTCAGCTTGCTAACTAGGAAACTGTTGAGCTTATCCTGGGCAAGTATACCACAATTGTGTTCCTGCAGCTTGGCTATAGAACACACTTTCTACCTCTGTGCTTGAAGATTCTCCTCATGGCGGGAACCGACCCCCCCCCCCTTTCCTTGGAAAATGGAAATGAAACAGCATCTACTCTTCAAAGCAAAGAGCTAGTCCCGGCTTTGTCTACTTCCTTGGAGCAGGAGGTGCTTCAGAAGAGCCCTGGAGACGTCACTGTTGTGACTACACTGTGGGGATGGGATTTGCTGCTTCCTTTATAGAAGGGTGCCTGCCTTGGAACCTCCTGATTTTTTTGTGGAAGCTTCCAACAGTTTATGATTAACCCTTCCTCTCCACAGCAGCCATTTTGTGAAGATGCCCTGCATTCTTTCTTAAAATCTCCGAAGTGCCCACAGGCTCAGTCAGGTTGGGAATTACTGCTATAAGCTACTGAAGTGGAAATAATACTTTTTGTAAACACAACAGTGTTCAGAAGCAAACATTCTGAAGCATCTGAGCCTTTTAGGCCCTGTCCCAACTGTGTATGTGTGTGTGATTTTGTGTGTGTGATTTTGACAGAAAATAAGCAATTGGTCACCCAGCTAAAGGCTGAAATGATGAAACGAAAATGTTCCATTGATAATTTCCCACACTAAAAAGCATGATAGCCACTGGTCTATGGGACATATCAATCTGATAAAGATGGTATATCAGAGCAGCAGATCATTATCAGCTAGGGTTGTCTACCAGTTATTGGATTTTTAGGTGATTAATTGCCTGTCTTTTTTTAACTGATTAATTATACATAAATTTGCATATTACTAAACCTCAGATTTGTTGCAGTTCCAGCACAAAGCATGAAGTAACTCTGAATTTATCAAGTGGAAGCTACTATTCATTGAAGAAAAAGCTATCTTTAATGCTTAAGTGTTCTTTTCTACTTTTAGTAACACAGAGCCCTACTAGTTAAAATCAGTTCTAAGTAATTTAAAATTAGCCCTCCCTGGTTAATCAACTCAATCTCTAATAGATTAAACTGCTGAAAACTTGCAGCCCTATTAACAGGTACAGATTCTGTAGAGGCATATCACCTGGAATAAATACACCACTAGAAAGGCAGAAAATGGCTCCTTTCATCCATATTCATAGGAATGTTAACAATTTGAAGAAAACAGATATATCGGTAGAGGTGTCAGTCACTGATGTACAAAACAAAAACAAAAAGATAGAAAAATAGAAGTATCTTGAATGTCATTGGTTTAATGCTTACCCCAACCTGGATGTTGTAATGAAAAGCTTGGCTGCAATTCTCCAATGGACTATCTGCTGCATTAGGTTGTGGAAACTCATTACTTTGGTCTCATGATGCAAATATTGACTTTCATCTGCTCTCTCCATGGGCTAATCCCTCTTGTCATCTTTTTAAAAAATCCCTGTTCATATACCTGGCAGATCTGAGTCATGCTTTCAAGGCAGAAGTATACAAAGATGTAAGTCAAGTCAAGGCAGGAAAGCTTTGTTGTCAGTCGGGGACTCACTGCCTGAGGACATAAGCCTAAACCAAATTGACCACCTGCCTTTGGGTGACTTAAAAAAAACAAACTACTCTGCCCAGAGCCTAGAGAGAGAATTTGCTTTTATTCCAAGTGTCACGGATTGCATTTCATGTCTCAGAAGAATCAACGCAACACGTACTGTGCATAACCCAACAAATAGCATCTGTTATGTTTATTGAAATATGTCCCTATGAAAAGTCATCAGTAGAGTTAAGAATGTGAAATGATAAAAGACCATAGCAACTGGGAATGACATTGAAATTAGACAAGCTAGCTACAGCTGCAAGAAAGGAAAGTTCCTAGGAACAGAATAGTCTACTTTGGTCACTCCTTTTCCATGCCAAAGTTATAGTATTAGCCATGGCTAAAAGCCAAAACAACACATCAGTACTGTATCTGCAAACCCTTCTGTGGTGAAAGGTCAAGCCAAGTCCTCTTTTCAATGCAAACCCTAGGCCAGTTATGGCATAGAAACCCCATAGGGTCTTGCTTCCATAGTCTAGGCCCAAGTTCTGAACATCTGTTAAAGAGCTTATGCGGCGTCCTAGTGGTGGGGAGGAGGTTTTGTGTGGGACATAATAAAGATGGTGATAGTGACGATGCTGTCATCACTGTTAGGGCTGTTAGGGTTGGGAAATTCCTGGAGATTCTGGGGTGGAGCCTGGGGAGGGCAGAGTTTGGGAAGGGTGGGACCTCAGTGGGATACAGTGCCATGGGGCTCACCTTCCAAAGTAGCCATTTTCTCTAGGGGACTGATCTCTGCTACCTGGAGACCCATTGTAATTCTGGGAGATCTCCAGCCACCACCTAGAGACAAACAACCCTAAATTCACTGCATATTCCTATTTGCCTCTGCAGTCATCTTGGCATCAGTTTCTCTTCTGCTGCATCCTGCTGACCCACACAAGCAGACATCTCTGTAGGGGGCTATTGAAGCTCTCTGCCACTTCTAAGGATCCAGGATCATAACCTGTCAAGACATGGTGAAGCCTTTATTCTCTCCTAGGTTGTAATGGCACTTGCACTTCAGTGACACCCCTCCACTTCTTTCCCAGCATGTTTCCTTCCAGCCAACTGGACACCCCACAGAGCACCTGAACAGCTGTGCAGTGCCCAGCTCACCCATTATTATTGTACTAATCAAACGGCAGTGTTTTTTACAGTTTGGCACAGGGTTACCAATCTCCAGGTGGGCTCTGGAGTTCTCCCAGAATTACAACTGATTTTCAGACTATCGAGATCAGTTCCCCTGGATAAAATGGCAGCTTTGGAGGGTGGATTCTGTGGCACAGCACAATTTTTACTTCTTTAATATTTAATTTACCTTATTTATAATCTGCCTTTCTTGCTGAGTCTCAAGGCAAATTACAGGCTATGCACAGTACAGTTAAGACAGCATAAGACAACCTATACCTTACGGTATATAATACTCAAGATATAATAAAAACACAATGTGTAATTTTCCCTGTGCTGTGAAGGTCCATCTCTCATTCCCTCTCCTGTCACCTGCAACAAGCTATAAACTGGGAGACAGCTGAGTTCATCCAGAGGGTTGGAGTCATATGAAGAAATTCCAGTTTTCCTCACAAGTTTCCTTCTTTGCCCTCATAAGAGTTTGGGGGAAGGCGAGGTGAAAGGTGCCACCCCCACCTGAAAAGCCCCTTAGTGCTAGATGGAGCACTAAGCCAGGAGAAAAGAGTAGCGTGTGAGCAGTCAGGCCTTGGGCAGGACAGGGTGCAATCATGATTCTTTGAACAAGATGAAGCTTATTTACGACTGAGTACCAACACAGGCTGCAGTGGCTCAAGTAGTTAAGATGCTCAGCTGCAGACCGGAAGGTTGGTAGTTCGGCAGTTCGAGACCTCAGTGCTGCATGACAGAGTGAGCTCCCCTCTCTGGTCCCAGCTCCTGCCAACCTAGCAGTTAAGGCTGATTTTACACCTCCCCTCTAAAGCAGTTTGACTGTTGTCTTTTCCTGAGCTGATTTCACAGTGGTGTGAAATTTCACTCCAGGGGGTCTAAGTGCACTTAGAAACTACAATTGTTTAAAGCAGAATGAAGCAGGAATTATACTAGCTTGACCACAGGAGGGCAATTAGTAGATATGGACATTTCAGTGGCAGCACGGTTTCATACTGCACAGAAGTATGGGCAGGGTTTTTTGGAACTAGAATGATTCCAGCGGGAAAGTCAGATGTAAAAACAGCCTAAAAGCAAGAAATTGCAAGTAGATAAATAGGTACCGCTTTGGTGGGAAGGTAACAGCGTTCCGTGCGCCTCGGCGTCTAGTCATGCCAGCCAAATGACGACGGAAATGTTTTTGGACAGCACTGGCTCTTCGGCTTGGAAATGGAGATGAGCACCACATCCCTAGAGCGACTGGCTTTTGAGCATAGGAAACCTTTACCTTTACCTCACCAACACAGAATAGTAGAATACTGTAGTCTACAATTAGGAAACAGTAGCTAGCAAAAGAAAATAAAATCCTTATGAAGCAGTAGAATGAACTGTACCATGAGAGCCAGTTTGGTGTAGTGGTTAAGTGCACAGACTCTAATCTGGGAGAACCGGGTTTGATTCCCCACTCCTCCACTTGCACCTGCTGGATGACCCTGGGCAAGCCATAGCTCTGTACCAGCTGTTCTCTCAAGGACAGCTTGGGAAAGAGCTCTCTAAGCCCCACCTACCTCACAGGGTGTCTGTTGTGGGGAGGGGAAGGGAAAGGAGTTTGTAAGCCGCTCTGAAACTCTAAGTGAGTGAAGGGTGGGATATAAATCCAATCTCTTCTTCTTCTTCTTATGGCTGCTGGTGGATAGGGTTGCCAGCTCTGAGTTGGGAAATTCCTGGAGATTTTGGGTGGAGCCTGGGAAGAGAGGGGTTTGGCAAGGCAGGTACCTCAGTGGGACGTAATTCCATGGAGTCCACTATCCAAAGCAGCCATTTTCTCCAGGGGAACTGATCTCTGTAGTCTGGAGATCAGTCATAATTCTGGGAGATCTCCAGCTCCTACCTGGAGGTTAGTAATCCTACATAGTCACAGTTTTGAATGTCTTCTCTGTGTACACAAGTTAGAAAACAAACACAGTAAGGGCAGAATGAATACAAGAAAGTGATCAGAGTGATGTTATAGAGTGAAGTTCTGCAGTTGGAGGGAGGTTATTTTTAAATTTTATAAGGGTGGGGCATTAAAATAGTACCCATGCAGCCTAGATTAGAGCCGGATGAAAGTCCTGAGAGAGACAAAACTGTCTGTGGAGTTCTGGCAATTTACAAATCAAGGTCCCAACCAAATCACCCACGTTCTTTAGTGTCGCAACAGCTTTTAAAAAACATTAATGCTTTCCATGTGCTACTCTGCCAGTGAGAACCTGCTGTGATTAGCAGGGTGCCAGGTGTGTCATCCAGCAGGTGGGGGAGGAGCTCGGAGGATAGAAGAGGAACAAGCAGAGAAACTGCAGCTGGCTAGATGTGCCATTCATTCACAAGTTTAAAGGGGCAAAGGGAGTCTCAGCGTTGCAGTCCCTTCCATAGGGAAGACTTCTGAGCAACTTGATTGCTTTTCATTTGCACAAGCATCCTCGGACCATATGATTTGGGAGGGATATTTCGGAGTAGCCATATGGAATTCAGTATGCATTCTGAAATAACATATATATGCAAATACATTGATAGATATAAATATATATACACACATACACACATTTGTGCATTTACAAAATTTGCATCCTGCCTTTTTGCCTTCACAAGGGCCACCAAGGCACCTTTGTTTGTTTGTTTGTTTGCCATGTTTTCTTTTCTTTCCTTCACCCTGTCTCTTTTATAATTTCAATGGTATTGGTCAGTGTTGGAGTATCTGCAAGTTTTTTCGCTGATGACAAACCTGTTTGTTTGTCTAATTGGTAGCTAGTTAGTTAGAACCTATGACACATCAAGTAAAAGTTCTTGGGCTAGAAGGGGAAGGTCTATGCATAATTAACTGACCTTTAGCCTGGTCGTTGGTCAGTTCATAGTTGGGTGATGTTACCTGATATTTGGCACGTAGGCATGTTTTGGTTTTCTTCTCCCTTCCTTTGTTTAGAGTTCTGTAGCTAGAATGTGAGCTTGCCCTCTGGTATGGGAATCATTCTTTTAAAATGCATTGCGTAGTAATTTTAGACACTTAATAGATAAATAAAAGATTACAATGATGAACCAGATGATCATCATAAGACTGATGCCAAACTTTTGGTACTGAATGGCAGAGAAGGTCTCTCATCTAACCCCTTGGAAGGTCCAGGCAAAAGATCTCAGGCAACTGGTTTTGGGGAACATCCTTTTTCAGCCTAAGACCCTGCAGAAATGCTGTCAGTCAGACTAGATAGTACTAAACTTGAAGGAAATGGTCTCACAAGACAGCCTCATGTGTTCAAAGTGGCTCCAGATAGTCTGTACAAGAGGAGAGGCAGCGAGTACAAGTGAAGGATAACAGAATGATAGGCAAAAGTACTAGGGATTCTCAAGCCAATGTGGCATAGTGATCAGAGTGCCATATGAGGACCTGGGAGACTCAGGTTCTTTGAAACATACAGCTGGAAGGGATCACAAGGGCCATCTAGTCCAACCCCTTGCACAATGCAGGAAATTCACAGCTACCTCTCCCCCACTCCATCAGTGACCCCTGCTCTATCCCCAGAGGAGGGCACAAAAACCTCCAGGATCCCTGGGCCAATCGAGCCTCGATGAAAATTCTTTCTGACCTCAAAATGGTGATTGGCATCACCTTTCCTGCCATCCCTCTTACGATCTGCCTGGATTCATAGTGAGGTTCAAGTCCCCAGTCTGCCATGGATTCTTGCGGGTGTGACCTGGGGCCAGTCATGCACTCTCAGCCTAACATACCTCACAGCATGGTTGTTGTGAGGATGTCATGGAGACGAGGAGAATGATGTAAGCTAGCTTGGGTCCCTATTTGGGAGAAAGGTGGGGTATAAATGAAGTAAATAAATGCACCAAAAAACATTGGCAAGATCTAGGAAACTTTCAAAGTTACACTATTCTAGTAACTGATTTTAAAATTGATTTCCTGCCTTAAGAGACCACCCCCAAATAAATACACAAGGTGGCTTACAAACGGTGCTCATATCACTGGTGGCTGGTCAAGACTGTTAAATCTGACCCTCCCCAGTCCTTTCCTTTAGACAAGCATGAGAGCTAAACAAAGCTGTGCACCATTCACTGGCCGCAGTCCAGCTCAAGAAGAGCACTTCTATGACCCATTGGCTTCAGCAGACAAGAAGTGAGAATGTGCTTTGCTCTATGAAATAAAAAGAAACTAAATCAATGATTTTGGTTCAGTTAATGCCCATATTTAGCTCAAGTTGAAGAAAATTGTAAAAGGGGGGTGAATGGGAATTCCCTGTTGTGTGCTAATTTTTCCAGGTTTCCCCCACCTTGAACCACAAGGCAGGACATAAATATTTTAATAAAATGGCAATAAAATATTATGCAATCTCTAAATACATCTGGAGCTATTGTCCCATTGTCAGATTAGAGCCCTCACCATCATCATGTACCAACCTGAAACAGGCTTGCCATTCTCCTAGTAGGGGGTAGGGGGATCCCTCACTGCCAGCAGGCATTTCCCCACTGCTGCTCAGCTGGCTGGTGGGGGGAAAGCAGCAGAAAATGGGGGTAGGGTGATGCGCTGACATCACTCCCCGTGTGCCCAGAAGTGACATCACTGGATCACCCAGGGGTGTCAGGGATACTGTGGAATTTTGGCAAACCTCTGTGGCTTCCAGGCACATCAGAAGTTATTTCAGTGCATTGCCAGTGACATCGTTACATTGCCAGCAACAGCCCCCCCCCACCAGTAAGACATCTTGCTGGCTGCCAGACCCTGGCAACCCTAAATAAGTCATCCCTGGCCCAATCTGCATTTGCTATGTAAAGCTGTTCTGTGCTACTGTGGTGGCGGCTTCCCATTTGGTTCAGTATAAAGCTCTCCTCTGTCTGCATCAGGACACAGGTTGTTTAGGGAGAGTGTGACAGGGAGAGGGGGGAGCAGCCTCCCAGGGGTGGGCATGCTTCCAGAAAACACCCATATGATCACAGAAAAATGTTCCCTGATTGCTTTTAAACACAGACTGGATTTTCAGCTAACTTGTTTCCTTTGTGACAATTTGCGTATCTTTTTAGAAAAGATGGGGGGGGGGAGAATTCGGTTCCAGTTGTCTGCTTTTTGCTCACAGTGGCTCAAGGGTGGGGAGGAGCAATTGTAGCACCTTAAAACCAAATCCAGATAAGGCGATGAGACACTGGAGTGACCTCAGAGTCACCACTAAATGGCAATAAAATGATGCAGACAGCTGATGCTGAGATGAAACAATAGGAGAGTGGATGCGGCATGGAATGCAGACAGAAATTTGTGAGACAATGTCAGATCATTGGCACAATCATGTGAAATACCAAGGCAGATTGGACCCCAGGGTCTACAAGATGTTACTGCTTGCCTAACAGAAGAACTGTTGCAGCAGAAGTGACAGCTTTACATCTCAAGTCCTTGGGGCTAAAAGTTCATAATGCTTCTGAGCCATACTGTCTCCTACCCCATCAAAAGTCCTGTTTCCATGGAGGGGCCATCAGAAGGAATGTACGAAGGAGTTAGGAACCATGCCCAGTTACCTTAGTTCAGCTTGGTACAGGACCCCTTCCCCAGGGAACCTTTTCATATTTCATTTCAACTATTGTTTGTATTAGACTTGGATTCTCACTGATGGCTTTGGAAGCTATTTATTTGTTGAAAATGATATTCTGATTATAATAAATATTCTTGAAAGCACTGAATTGTTGTATGTAATTAGCAAATTAATTCAAATTATCTGCCCGCTCTCTCATATTGCCCCAAACATAGTTTTGTGTAAATTCTGCTCCCGTTTATCTGACTGTCATACATAGCATGGCTAAATGAGGCTGCACTGAAGCATTTTGGAGTGAAAATTCTTTTAGGTGTGTATGGATGAGCCATAACACTTGCTCAATAAATAAGGCAATTGTAGCTTCACTGCAAAATGTTACTGATCAAAGTGACACCCAATAAACTGGAACAAGCGGCACTAAATTATTTCCTGCTGTTGTGGCACTGGAATAATGGCCAGATCATCTCACAAATAAAAACTTATGTAATACATCAAATACTTTCAAACTCTTTAAGACGGTCCAATAATTACAGTGTGCTTTGACCTAATTTTTTGTTCCTTTCTGAAAAGACAGACCTACTTATTGACTGAGGACACGTCTAGTGCTTCACATTATTCTTTAAATGAGCTTTCATCTTTGTAATGGAAGGCTACTCAGAGAACAGCAGTCAGGATGGCAAAGATATTCTTTATTGTCTTAAAGCAATTGGAACCATAGAGAAAAGGAAGCGCCAGAACAATTCAAATTGAAGCAACAAATAGTGCCACCTGGTGACAGATCCAGATAATGCCTTTCCTCCACACAGTCTCTGGCTGTCAATTAACCCCTGAAACACACTTACTTGGGAGTAAGTTCCATTGAACTCATCACAGCATGACTTTGGAGTAAATATACTCGAGCCTTCACTGTTGGTGTGCCACACACAACTATCCACCACCCCATCCCCTGAGCTTTCATTAAATGGCTGCACCAGCACACTGGCAAAGCATGTGACATGCACACATCCAAACTACACCCTTACAGTCCTGGGATGCTGTAAACCAGAGGTGTCAAACTCATTTGTTATGAGGGCTGGATCTGACATAAATGTAATTTTGTTGGGCCAGGCCATGCGTGCTATAAAATGTAACATGAAATACCGGAGATATAAAGTTTATAAAGATGATTTCAGATGCCAAATAGCAATAGCAAGAATGATTGGATGCAGAGAAACCACAAAATTCAGTTGCTGACCTAAGAGTAACAGTGCTCTTATGAAGGAATTTCAAAGGGAGATTAGAAAGAGAGACTGCTGAATTGCAACTGATAAGGAAGCTCAAGACAACGCATCCTCCTGGACTGAATTGGGAGCTGGTTTTCCTGTCTCATTACCAATGTGTGCTATTATCATTTGGCATCTGAAATCACTCCACTCTCCAAGATATAAAGACCAATCCACATGTTCTAATTTCTAATCAGGGTCTTTTTGAAAGAAAAGAATTCCAGATAAAAACAGAAAAATCCAATCTTTTTTAAAAAACAACTTTTCAGAATAAGTCAAAATAATTTTCCTCAGTGTACATTGTCCTTGTCAGAAGAATCCATCCATCCATCCATCCATCCATCCATCCTCCCTCCCTCTAAAGAAATGTGCTTGCACACAAAAGCTTATACCTGGAATAAAACATTGTTGGTCTTAAAGCTGGGACTGCAATTTTATTTTCTTCTCTCTTTTCTCCTCCTCGCTTCCCCCCAAAAGAGAAGGAGCAGCCCCAGAGAAGAAAGCAGAAGCTGTGTGTGTGTGTGTGTGGGGGGGGGGAGTAAAGGAGGGAGGGGCAGGCAGGCAGGCTTGTATTTGTATCTCTCTAGCACAAAGCAGCCATGAGGCTCTCTCTATCTCTCGCTGTGTGTGAGGTGGAGAGGGAGGCAAGAGGCAGGAAGCAAAGAGACACTGAAAGAGGTGGGGGAAAAGCAAGCTAGGGTGTGGCTGCAGGAGCAGCCCTGGGAAAGGAAGCAGGAGAAGTAAGTTGCTTGGGGGCTGTTTTTGAGCCCTGTGCAGGCCGGATTTGGCCCGCTGCTGTTTGACACCCCTGCTTTAAACTGTCAAGTGTAATCAGCAGGAGCAGGGACAAGGGAAGATTATATTGTACTGATGGCACCCAGTGAATAACTAGAAGTGCTATCCCCATGCAAACATTATACTCTAGGGTCTGGGTAAATCTTAGAGCATCACAACTGCACAGTGATATCACTTCTGGGCATCTACAAATGCTGATTTTCCTGGCCATTCTTCCTGTGCTGCCTCACCTAACAGTGGTGGGCAGAGATGATGACGTCTCCCACTGAAGCAGGAGAGCTGGTGTCCCTAAAACTGTGGGAACAAACAGTCACATCATTCAGATCAAGCCCGTAGTCATGGTAGGGCATTTGGGGGCAAAGACCCACAAGGGATGAGCCATGCTCCATCCCGTGAGGATGCCAGCCCTTACCCCACTGCGCTCCTTACCCCTCCCCCTCTGTAGACTTTCTGGCTCTTCCAGGGAAGCTGCCTTGCAGCTTCTAGTCACTTTCACTCCCACCAATCACTTGTTAGGTTTACCAGCTGATCTATGGGAGTGAAACTGACCAAAAGCTGCAGGGCAGCTTCCCTTTTCTTCTCCAGCCTTCCCACCACTGGGGGGGGGGGGGGGCTATGGGCCTGACTCAGATGCTCTTCCTTTCCCAAGCAGCATTGTTCAGTGGCTGAGGGCTAAATCACAGAAAGCACTGCACCTGGGGCCTCAGTTTTTATTGGGACCATGGTATAGAGGTGGGTTATGCCCTATGCCATTCTCCTGATCCAAAATGGCCCCATGAGGCTGCCATTTCCCCTTTTGGACAAACATATAAGCCCTGATATCAAGATACAGGACCTAAATGTTGACCACATTGCTTCAAACAGCAACCCCACGGAATCACTACAGGTCAGCAAAATGGCAGGTTTACTATAAAGGTTTGCTGACTTGGTAGGTTTGCTTTTGCAGAAAGCATTTTAACTACTACCTTAGATGACCGTGATGTCCCTTCACAGTAAAAAAAGAAAGAGAGAGAGAGAGAGAGAGAGAGAGAGAGGATAGACCTGTGGTCCCATTATTGATTTTCTTCAGTTGTCATTTTCAAGATCTCTGTTCCTCCAAACCACCTGAGAGATAGAAAGGAACCTTGTTCTGAAATTGTCTTCGAGACAGGTAATTTCCCTAGAGTTCCCTTACATTTTGCTACAGAGAGATCACCTGGAATCCATCCTGCAATTAAAAATGTTCAGGACTTTCCAATTATCTCAAGTGAGTTTCTTCTACATTCATTTATACCAAACGAAAATGAATGTCCACCGTGTGGTACAGGGCTAAGCTGAGATGCTCATTCATAAATGCTTTTTTCTCCTGCTAAAAGCCAATTCACCTTTTCAGAAATTCTGGGGAGGCTGTGAATGGAAACAAAAACTGTTACCCACTCAGAGCAACATATTGCTTTTATCTGGAAAAGACTTTATGACATCATCAAATAACCAAATATGATTGGTTACATGGTGCCTGAGGAAATACTTTATGGGGGATACAGATCCCTGACTAGTAGGCGTCATATAACCAGCAAGAAGGCTATGCTATATTATTATTGGTATAAATGCAAAGAAAAGCAGAATACAACAGCAAACAGGTACAAAAAAGGGTAAGCACAGAGACTTTGGGGGATAACATCAAAGTTACCCACAAAGCTTCCATATTATGCTGGAAATGTTCTCTTGTGAACATTCACAGCAGCCCAAATAGGAGACAGATCACATAGGGTTCCCAGCCTTCAGGTGCGGCCTGGCAATCTCCTGGTACTACAAACTGATCTCCAGATGACAGAGACCAGTTCCCCTGGAGAAAATGGCTGCTTTGGAGAATGGCATTATACCCTGCTGAGGTCCTCCCCGAAATGTCCAGGAATTTTCTAGCTCAGAGTTGGCAGCCTTAGAGATGCAACTAGATAACAGGTAAGAATTCAGTATTCCTGCTGTGAGAGCCAACAAAAGGAATGGGTTGGGATTAGGGATCTGCAGAGCCTAAACTATCTCACGAGTTATGAGTGGGAATAGGGGCTTTAGCGGTAGAACTAGGCCTCACATTTACCCCCCTCATATGTGGAAATAGTAAATGTACAGGTTTCCCTTGCATGAAAGCCAGTCGAATCTGACTCTGGGGGCGGTGCTCATCTCCATTTCCAAGCCGAAGAGCCAGTGCTGTCCAAAGACTTTTCCATGGTCATGAGGCCAGCATATCTAAATGCTGAGGTTCATGGAATACTGTTACCTTCTCACCAAAGTGGTACCTATTTATCTGCTTGCAATGTCTGGCTTTCGAACTGCTAGGTTGGCAGGAGCTGGGGCTAGAGATGGGAGCTCACTCCCTCATGCAGCACTCAGGTCTCGAATTGCCGAGCTACTAGGCCTGCCAAGTCCCCCGCTTGGGCGGGGGAAACACCGATTTTTAGAGCTTACCTCCCGCTTTTCCAAAGATGGCCACCGGGGGGACTAAATGGCTGCCTTAAAAGGGAAATGTCTGCAGAGAGCCTGCCCTGCAGTAAAAAGCCTCGCCAGACATTTCCCCTTTAAGAAGTCAGCAAGAGAGCTTCTTCCACAGCAAGAGAGCCCCGCCCAGAGATTAAGGAGGGACTGAAGGAGCTGCTTTTGCATGTGGCTGGCAAGGTGAGTTTCTCTTCCAGCTCTTTTCATTCTCTCTCCCTTTCTTTTTTCTGTCTGTCTGTCTCTCTCTCTCTCTCTCTGTCCCCATCCAGCAGAGGTCTATCAGTGGCTATTATAGCCACAAGGTCTAAATGGAAGTAAGTGCCTCTGCCAGTTTTTTCCCCTTCTCTCTCTCTCCCTCTTTCTTTCTTTTTTCTGTCTGTCTGTCTGTCTCTCTCTCTCTGTCCCCATGCAGCAGAGGTCTGTCAGTGGCTATTATTAGCCACAAGGTCTAAATGGAACCCTTTGTCTGGGGCAGTGAGGCTCTGCATTCTTGGTGCTTGGGGGACAACAGTGGGAGGGCTTCTGGAGTTCTGGCCCCGCTGCTGGACCTCCTGAGGGCACCTGGTATTTTTGGCCACTGTGTGACACAGAGTGTTGTACTGGATGGGCTGTACTGGATGGGCCGATCCACTGTGGCTTCTCTCCTGTTCTTATGATATGAAAATCATATTTAGCACTTGTGTAGCACTTAGGGCTTCATATTCTGCCGAGATGAGGAAGGATTCAGTAGGGCCGTTGCTCAGTGATAGAGCATCTGCTTGACATGCAGGAGGTATCAGCCTCTTCAGCTAAAAAAGGATCAGGTAATAGGTGACATTAAAGATCTCAGCCTGAGACCCTGGAGAGCCACTACCAGTCTGAGTAGTCAATACTGACCTTGATGGACCAATGGCCTGATTCAGTATTAGGAAACTTCATGAGTTCATGTGTCAGCATGTGGAAGCAACATCACAGGATGTGACATCACAAAATGATGTCACTTCCTTTCTCCTGGCTCCACCCCCAAAGTCTCCTGGCTCCACCCCCAAAGACCCCAGATATTTCCCAAGTTGGACTTGGCAGCCCTACGAGCTACTGACCTTTCTATCTGCAGCTCAGCTTCTTAGCCTCTGAGCCACCATGGCCCCATATGTGGAAATTCCAACCCCCAAATTCAATTTCCCACCATCAAGGAATTGAGGAGCAGGGGGGAAAACAGCCTCAGTATTACCCAAATTGGCTTCCTAATTAGATTTGAAGACTCAGTGAGAGGGGGTAATGGGGAGTCTCCACCTTTGCATACCAGAATCTTTCCCTTAGAGAACTCTCAGAATAAACCAGGCAGATGTTCAACTGGTAAGTTTTTTTTAAATAAAAGATAATGAAGAAACCAACATGCACACAAAACACTCTTAAAACACACTTGCAAGACTAAATAAGAAAAATAGGGAGGAGCGGGGGAGATAGATTCAAAAGAGGCTATATTTACAGTTGTGAAGATTCAGGTCTACACAGGAGGATCTGAAATGGACCACATTTCACAGAAGGGAGGTGAGCTCACACACATGGGGGTGTATGTAGGCGCTGAGGACACACACACACACACACAATGAAGATGGGTGCTTGTATTTGTAGGAAAGAATGTTCCCCGCAGCACTATGACAGGTTTGTGCTAAAACAAATGGCTTGATGTGTTTACAGGAATTTCCCCAAAGACTTGGATGAAGCTTGATGGTTCTCCTGAGGATAGGCTATGGATGCTAATAGGCATCGATGACCCCCAAAGCGTGGGACAGGAGAAACATCCAGGTGTTATGGCTATGCTAACAAGGGCAAATAGGCAAACACAGGGGCGGGGATGAAAGAGGTGAATTCAAAGTGAGGTACTGTTTTCCTGAGATATCCATTGTTATAAATTATGCATTACTTTAGGGTACAGGAGGGTTATTTGAAAGTCAGCCTCTTTATTCACTTCCAAACAGTTTTCCAGGCTGGTTTTCTGACTGGCATCCCTTTTGGGGTCATTTCTGGGCCAGGCAGTGTGCTGCCCTTATATAGGGTGTTTGGGCTTATTTTCTCTCTGGGCGCCAACTCCCCATCTCTGGGAGGGGTCTGACTGCTAACATCAGCACAATGACATTCTAGGAATTTCCCTAGTCTATGGTGAAGTCTAGAAGAAGAAGAAGTAGTAGTAGAAGAAGAGGAGGAGGAGGAGGAGGACATTGGATTTATACTCCGCCCTTCACTATCCAAGGGAGCCTCAGAGCAGCTTACAAACATCTTTCCCTTCCCTTCCCCACAACAGACACCCTGAGAGGTAGGTGGGGCTGAGAGAGCTCTGACAGAAACTGCTCTTTTTCAAGAACAGCTGTGCCAGAACTATGGCTTGCCCAAGGTCATCCAGCCAGGTACATGTAGAGGACTGGGGAATCAAACCCGGATCTCCCAAATTAGAGTCCGCAAACTTAACCACTACACCAAACTGGCTCAAACTGGGACTAGAGGAACCAGCCTAGAGTGTCACCTGGAAGCGACATCACTTGATCCCCAGATGCTACCCTGCCCAGGCTAAATCTCCTGGCCTGTACTGAGGCAGGATTCAAAACCCTGACTAGAACTAAGGCAACTTAGGAAATGAGGACAGAGGAAAGAGAACTCCACCAAGTGTAGTGGCATTGGAATTATCACTGGGGACATCTGGATTTAAGTTCCCCACTCAGCTCTAAATCTCAGTAGGTATTCTGACCTCAGGCTTCAGCCGGTCTCCTGAAGAGTCAGGACTTGCCCTGCAAATGGTCACTGAACAGAGTCTGGGGGTCAGAAGCAGGCAAAGACCAGATGAAGCAAGGTGTACTGTCAGATCAAGCAAGGATTGTGGTGTTGTGAACCAGCTGATCCAGCAAGGCTTTCTTTCCATACTCCATTTTAAGTAGGCAGGGATGTAACTGAGCTGCCCTGAGGCTGCCCTGAACTTCTTGGAGAAAGGATAGGATTGATATGTAATAGGGAGATAATTAAAGGCCTTGCAAGCTGTAGCTACAAGCTCTGAGAGGGTGTAAACAAAAGATGCACTCTGAAAACTGTGGTCTATTTGTGCCAGTTCTCAATTTTGGAATTTCCTCCAATTAAACTGGCAGCTGGGCAGCACAGAAAACAGGGCTGAAGGAACCCATGGAACAGTCATGGCCTAAATCAGGAGACAGCACTCATCCTTAAATCACACGTCAGCATTATGATTAAGGAAGATTCCAGTGATTAGTCATCTGTTTCTCCTCTCTCCCATTAGCAGCTTATCGAAAAATGCCAGCCACTAGGTGGGGTCTGGGGATCTCCTGGAGTTTCAGCTGATCTCCAGACTGCAGATATCATTCCTCTAGAGAAGAGGGATGCTTTGGAGAGTGAACTCTATGGCACTGTACATCACAGAAGTCCAGGCCCATAGCCAAAATTTTATTTGGCCGGGGGGGGGGGGGGGGCAGTGGCACCGGTGGGCAATGCACCCTTTAAGCTGTGGAGTCTTGTGAGCAAAAATTCTACTTTCTGAGCTACTGGCATTAAAGTTGTGAGTGAGTGACTTGGCTCCTGCATAAATTAGTTTGCTCTGGAACCATCCTTCCTGAGCTAAGACAAATGTGCCAAAGGCTAAAAAACTGTGGACCAGCTCACACTAACTCACTGGGGCATGATGTCCCTTCTGACGTCACAAAAATAAAAATAAGGCAAGAGAGAGCCCCAGGTTGCCATTGCTTATTGAAGAGACCCAGCCATTTGGAGACCCAGCCGCTTGAAAAGACCCACCCTGCAGCCACTCATTCCCCCCTGAGAAAGCATAAAAGACCTTGTCCACTGCTGAAACACATCTCCTCTTCAGCTGCTGCAGCAGCAGCATTGTTGGAGGAAAGTGGAGCTGGATGGCGTGCCCTGGCACTGCCCCCACAACCAGCAGCAAGCAATCCACAAGGACTGACTTGACTTGGTGGTGGTGCCCGAGACAGCGGCTGCCAGCTAATCCAGAAATGCAGTACAGGCACCGTGCTATGGGCCCCACAGATGAGGATGATGAGCAACCACTGCAACTTGGAGCAGGGGCACAGGTGGCGGCACACAACTGAGTAAATCCAGGAGCTGGGAGAATGATATCGGAGGAGGAACACTTCTGCAGGAAGGAGCTGGAGAGGGCGAGGCTCAGAGGCTGCTGTGTGCTGCTCAGAGGAGAGGACTCAGTGGGAAATCAGATGGCGCAGCTTATGTTGTACCTGGCAGGCTCTACATCAGCACCGTGTAGAGCCAGCCAACATTCAAACTGCCGAATCGAGGGGAGGGCCATGGAGGGCCGGGGCAGGGCAGATTTGGAAGGGGGCATCGCACCAAGTGCACCACCCCTGGCTATTGGCCCACTGAGGTCCCTGTCCATCCCAGGTTCCATCCCCAAATCTCCAGGAGTTTTACAACCTGGAGATGGAAACCCTACTCCTCACCCCCTGCCAGTGGCCAGGGAGGACCTGGCAAGCCTATGGCAGTACTACATTTGCAGCATCATTTGGACTTTGGGCTTAACACACACTCTGCCAGACTTGCAGTGTAGACCGGCAGGCTTAGACTGGAGTAACTGTGCATAGGGCTGCACTGTGAATCAACAAATCCTGTTCCAGCTCCTTGCCCCTCTACAGGTATGTGCACCAATGATGCTGTACATTTCACTAGAGTGTCCAATTAATGAATTGTTTCTAGGATCTTTAATAGCAGGTTTTGTAGTGAGTCTCCTACATTTTTGTCTGGGGTGAGCATTAAACTAATATTAGTCCATTATACTAATAACTTAACTGTACCTTCAGTAGAATGTTGTGTGGCAGAAGGGATGGCAAAATTGGTACACCAAATTCTTTTGTTCCATTTTTGGACATGAAAATGCACCCACAAGCTGTTTGATTTGCTCAGAATGAAGACCAGCCCTTCAGCTGCTGGAAAGGAGCACACAGTGGTTCATTTGCAACAATCACAACTTGCGTCTCAGAAGGCAAAGAGAAGCCAATATTTTTTCCCTCTCTGCTGCTCTGTCATCTGTTTACCAACCAAGAGGATAAATTACCCGCATTTGATTTCTTTCATGAAGGTCTTGGTGGAGCTTTAGCACTTGATGTTAACAAATGAATAGCTGATGCAAGGGAAAGCCACTGGCATAAGGCATTTTCCAAATCATTTGTAAAAGCCCTGGAAATTCTGGGATTTGCCTCTTCTTGTTAGAGCTACGTTTAATTCCACTCACTGAAAATCAATTTTTTTTTTGCTTTGTGCCCTCCCACATTGCCACCCCAAAGAGGTGCAGTTATTTCTGGCTACTTCATCCGTGTCAAGCACTGAATAAATGTGGTGTTGCTTCTACTCCCACCCAGATGTATGAAATGGTGCTGCAGTAAGAATTGGAAGCCGGTGCCTGGAAGTGAAATAATTTGCCATGAGCTTTATTAAGTGATGTTGGAGAAGATGATGGACAAATGGAGGATGAGAAGGGCTGGGAGGAGGTACAAAATAATGCATATTGGGAAGGGGGGAACCCTATATTAACAATTTCACTTCCTTAAACTGGCAGGTGCAAGAAAACTGGGTAGTTTCCTTATCTTTTCAGTACATTTTTGCCCACTCTTCCTCCCAAGAGGTCATGGCAACATACTTAGTTCTCCTTTCCACTTTATAATCCTTACGAGAACCCTGGTTAGACTAGGGTCCTTTCTACACTCAGAATCCGAGCAGTCGATCTTTTAAGGTTTACTTTGCATGTGTGTGCCTGCATTCTGCACCACTCCCCCCCCTCGTTTGTTTATTCTGCTTCTACAACCAAAACCTGCAGTTTTTGCATAACTGGGGTGGAAACAACTCTTGTCACATGTGTGTGTGTATGGGGGTGTTCAATTGCCCTATTGCACTGCACAGTAAGCATCAGTAAGCGCCTTCCATTTAAATTCTCTTTGTTCAGTTCCAGGAATGAAACTGACACAGGGAAGCAGCCACTGACTTGGCCGAGCCAGCACACGAGCAGTGGGGCACACTGCAGACTCTCCTTTCTCTCCTCCTTGCTCCCCCACCCCCTTTGGCTCACTTTGGGAGCCAGTTTGGTGTAGTGGTTAAGTGCGCAGACTCTAATCTGGGAGAACCGGGTTTGATTCCCCACTCCTCCACTTGTACCTGGCTGGATGACCTTGGGCAAGCCATAGCTCTGTACCAGCTGTTCCCTCAAGGACAGCTTGGGAAAGAGCTCTCTCAGCCCCACCTACCTCACAGGGTATCTGTTGTGGGGAGGGGAAGGGAAAGGAGTTTGTAAGCCGCTCTGAGACTCCAAGTGAGTGAAGGGCGGGGTATAAATCCAATCTCTTCTTCTCTTCTTCTTCTTCTTCTTTGGCTCACTGCCACTGGGCTATTCTGGGCATTGGTGACCCATAAAGGGATGTGAGCTCAGAGGTTGGCTGATCCATCGGTCAGTTTGTGCTTCGATGGTGGCATCAGCATCCGCCATGGTGGTGGTGGTGGAGCTGCAGCAGGAGCTGGTGGTTTCACCAAGAAGGGGGGGGGGAATCTTTCCAGCAGAAACACTCCCAGAGAACAGAGTTTTTCAGCTTGCAGGAAGGAGTCCAATAAAAAAGTAGATGTTTCGCTTTCTGCCTCTAGCTCCGTATTGAACCATATGTGTGTGGGGTGGCAGACAGCAGCCCCCAGCAACAGGAATCGGCATTGCTGGTGCAGAGAATCAGTCTTTGCAAAGCTCCCCCCAATGAAATCTGCTCTTGCTTTCCCTCCAAAAGTGAATCAAAGAAAGAAAAAGGACAGATTTAAGCCCAGCCATGCTGCTGATTGCCTCCCTGCACCAGGTGCAACCAGCAGAGGTGAGCTCAGAGCCATGGCCATCTTACAAAAGACAGAGAGCCTTTTGGCTTTTTCCAAAATGCCCGCCTAGTCTCATGCGACTGCATTTGGTGGGACCCAGTGCTAGCAAACATGAAAGTCTTTGGGGAAGCTCTTGAAAAAAAAGCCCCATTCAAACCATGTGCCGTGCCCATTCACTACTTTCCCTTCGGTTGCAAACACAACAAAGGATGCAGAAGTGGGTGGGTGGAGGAACAGTCTCTAAGGAGGCCAGAAAAGTGGTAGGGGGAGGAAATCCAAGGAAGTGTGAATGTTTCTGCATGCAATTTGCTCCGGCTTGGGAGCTGGGCAACAGAAAGATTCTGCATTCAGAAAAGCTAGTGAAACATCAAAACAAAACTGAACTGGGAGTTAATGCAGAATTAAAAATAAACCCGAAGGAAATGCAAGGTGAAAGTGGGAGGGCAATGCAGAACGACAAGTATACTGTGAAGCAGAACAGCTTGGAAAAGCAGGGGGAAAGCCAGTGCAGAAAGAGCCAAAAAGAGAGTGACTGACTCATGTTCACCCAATGAGTTTCCAGAATGGTGAGTCAAACTCAGCCCCCCCCCCCCCCCCCCAAATCCTTGTCTGATACTTGAACCAATATGCCGCACTGGCTTTCATGTTTTAGAGAGGCACCTACATAATCTTACTTCTGGTATCACTTGTGGTCCTCCCCCATGCAAACAGCCTTGATTGGATCGTGGCTATAAAGGACAAATGCCAGTGTTAAGTGTCAGTTACTTTTGCTGCAATTCAGGTTTCACATTTATCAAAGCAACACAGTAATGGGCCACCTTTGAGTGTGCATGTACATACCTTTGAAACTTCCATCATCCTCCCACATGGTGGTGATGGTAACATTTAAAAGGTTAGGAAAAGGGCAGAAGAAGTCAACTGAATAGTTACCCCAACTCAGATCTAGAAGCATACACAGTGATGTTGGAAGAGTGGGGGTGGGGGAAGGACATTAAAAGTGGGAATTATAGAGATGAGATCTTTTTCTCTTTGTCCATACCCAGCTGTTTTTAGATACATGACTGTACATAGTATGCATGCCTGTACATGCCATCAAGTGTCAACTGACTTATGGAACCCCAGTAAGGGGCTTTCAAGGTAGAAGCAGAGGAGGTTTGCCATTGCCTTCCTCTGCAGTCTTTCCTGGAGGTCTCCCATCCAAGTACCAACCCTGCTTCGTTTTCGAGATATGACAAGATTGGGCTACACAATGCCATTCCAACAAACAGGCTGAATGTTTTCCTTGCTGGTTGGTTGGGAGAGAGGGTGTTTGTCAGAATGATATTGCTAACAATTGACACTCTTTCCCCTCATGTGTGCTTCCCTGCATCTCTGCAGAAAGAGAAAATAAGTGTAGTGTAGTGTAGTGGTTTGGCAGACTCTAACCTGGGAGAACTGGGTTTGATTCCCCACTCCTCCACTTGCTGGATGACCTTGGGCAAGCCATAGTTCTGTCAGAACTGTCCTTGAAAGAGCAGTTTCTGTCAGAACTCTCTCTGCCCCCACCTACCTCACAGGGTGTCTGTTGTGGGGAGGGGAAGGGAAAGGAGTTTGTAAGCTGCTCTGAAACTCTAAGTGAAGGTATAAATCCAATCTCCTCCTCCTCCTCCTTCTCCTCTTCTTCTTCCGGTACAAAGAGTTCCAACTCCCGCTATGGGATTTGAAGAGTACTGGACTCAGAAGACCAGGAACGGTGAAATCATGAAGCCTTTATTGAGTGATTCAGCATGCCCAGTAGATGGTCAGAACAAGCATGCTTCCAGGGCTCCAGGGCCCTCATTATATGCTGGCTGGAGCCACACCTCCGGCCATACCCAAAAGACCTGATAGGGGCTTAACATATGCGCATGTTTGTCATAGGTTCCCTAGAGGAGCCTTTGATTGCATTGGCTCCTCAGGGAGAACCTAGGTCCCACATTGGTGGAGGCTTTCAATCTGAATGTCTATTGTTCCTCCAGATTCAAGCTCCCCTCTCTGCCTGACCATGTGCTCTGGCCATGCGGCGGGCGCCATTACCTGGGAGCACATGGCAGGCTGGTTGCTACACAGAGCATACTACATAGGGCTGCCAAGTCCAACTTGGGAAATATCTGGGGTCTTTGGGGGTGGAGCCAGGAGACTTTGGGGGTGGAGCCAGGAGAAAGGAAGTGACATCATTTTGTGATGTCACATCCTGTGATGTTGCTTCCACATGCTGACACATGAACTCATGAAGTTTCCTAATACTGAATCAGGCCATTGGTCCATCAAGGTCAGTATTGACTACTCAGACTGGTAGTGGCTCTCCAGGGTCTCAGGCTGAGATCTTTAATGTCACCTATTACCTGATCCTTTTTTAGCTGAAGAGGCTGATACCTCCTGCATGTCAAGCAGATGCTCTATCACTGAGCAACGGCCCTACTGAATCCTTCCTCATCTCGGCAGAATATGAAGCCCTAAGTGCTACACAAGTGCTAAATATGATTTTCATATCATAAGAACAGGAGAGAAGCCACAGTGGATCGGCCCATCCAGTACAGCCCATCCAGTACAACACTCTGTGTCACACAGTGGCCAAAAATACCAGGTGCCCTCAGGAGGTCCAGCAGCGGGGCCAGAACTCCAGAAGCCCTCCCACTGTTGTCCCCCAAGCACCAAGAATGCAGAGCCTCACTGCCCCAGACAAAGGGTTCCATTTAGACCTTGTGGCTAATAATAGCCACTGACAGACCTCTGCTGCATGGGGACAGAGAGAGAGAGACAGACAGACAGACAGAAAAAAGAAAGAAAGAGGGAGAGAGAGAGAAGGGGAAAAAACTGGCAGAGGCACTTACTTCCATTTAGACCTTGTGGCTATAATAGCCACTGATAGACCTCTGCTGGATGGGGACAGAGAGAGAGAGAGACAGACAGACAGACAGAAAAAAGAAAGGGAGAGAGAATGAAAAGAGCTGGAAGAGAAACTCACCTTGCCAGCCACATGCAAAAGCAGCTCCTTCAGTCCCTCCTTAATCTCTGGGCGGGGCTCTCTTGCTGTGGAAGAAGCTCTCTTGCTGACTTCTTAAAGGGGAAATGTCTGGCGAGGCTTTTTACTGCAGGGCAGGCTCTCTGCAGACATTTCCCTTTTAAGGCAGCCATTTAGTCCCCCCGGTGGCCATCTTTGGAAAAGCGGGAGGTAAGCTCTAAAAATCGGTGTTTCCCCCGCCCAAGCGGGGGACTTGGCAGGCCTAATACTACATTACAGGATTGGTTCAACCATAGCATGAAACCATGGTTTATTTTAACTGTGCCTAGCTGGTAAAACCAGGAATCAGCTCACAGACAATCACTCAAATCCTGGTTTGTCTTAACAAATACTGGTTTCCTTCCCATCCCTTTCTTGCCAGAGAACAACCCAGGATTAAGGCAGGATTTCTGCATTCAGACATTAAGCCAAATACTAGTTCAGATTCATTGTGGTTTATAAACCAACTGCAAATGCTGGTTTGATGTATTCCAGCAAGCCATAGTTAGTTGTATGGCCTGCATTTGTACCAGATTAGATCATTGTTTCATGCAATGATCAATTAGATCATTGTTTCATGCAATGTCTGAACTGACCCATGGTGTATTTAGTTAAGGTCTGTCACCACTTCTCATCCTCTAAGGGCCAAATGCTACAGATCCTGCTTGGAACCAATCTGAAATACTTGCTGATGCTCTAAGAAGGTACCATAATAGTTGAAAGCCACTTGCCATGTACATCTAGTTGCATGGAGTTTCCACACATGACTTTGTGTGGAGTCTCCATGCAAATCAGCACACCACTGTGGCAATACTGTTCCCAAATAGCATGACCTAATGAATAATCCTGCCAGGTCTGCCTGCCTTTTTTAATGTAACCTTCACCTGGGGACTAAAACATGAAATGGCCTGGAGTCCTTCTGGAATGATGAATCATTTGCCTGCTCACATTGTAACATTGCTAACAAACCTAATTACCTTTCCTCCAATTTGCATTGAGCATTTTTCATAGAGATGCAATTCAGTACTTTGGCTTTTTAGTACTTAACTGTGTGTGCCTTTTAGGCTGAAACGAACAGTTCTTAAATAATAGACAATCTTGTTGTGATTCCTTCAGCTTTATAATTTAAATGTGGGGATACATAACAAGTTATTTGAGACTATGAAGGATAGTGCCAGCAGCTACTTCTGCTTCCGAAAGCTGTGTAGCCCGATTTTTGTGTGAGATTATACCTGCTTTGTTTATTGAGACAGCTCTACTCCCTACCACCTGCAGGCTGTGAAAGTAAAACAAGTACATGCTTAATCATTCACCAGGGAAATGGGGATTTGCTACTGAAACAATGAAAAGAGTTCCGTCATGTTTAAATGTTGCCATGAATATTGTAACAAACAACACAATTCAAGCAGCAATGGTGGTCTTCTGACTAAATTTCCCAAAACAAAACACTCACTTTCTTGGCAGACTTTTTGAAAAGGCAGATTGGAAGATGGTGGCCATATTTGATTCCAGAGGGGGGCACCATTTTTGATTTTGGAAGAGGTTTCTGCATGTGGAGTGATAAGATTTTCTGTAAGGTCTAAAGGCCTATTCTTGGACTTATTAAACTTCAGAGAAGAAAATCAAATCTATTTGAAGAGCATTTGATATGGTTATTTTTTACAACTCATGTATAAATGGGTTGAAGAATTGGGGTTTTTTTAAACCAAAGATGGGGTGACTTTGAAATTCTGCAGCCCTGTCCTAGGCCATACATGAAAATAATAAATAACAAAAAAGCCTAAACCTTTTCCATACCTTACTTTTGGAGATATCCAACTGTGCATATTGGGAGTTCACACTACCAGAAATCACCCATCAGCGGCCCATAGCTATGATGAATCAAGGGAACATCCCCATCCAGAAGGAGGTAATCTCTGAATACCCATGGTGGGAAGCAACACTGAAGAGAGGATCTTGGCCTCTGTGCCTTGTTTGTTGGCCCTCCAGGGCAACTTGGTCAGCTATTGTGTGAAAATGGATGCTGGACTAGGTGGACCAGTGGTCTGGTCCTCCAGGCTTCTTCTTACGTTGTTACAATGTGTATTGACATCTTCCAGGCATGTCTAAGCCTGCTTGCAGAAGCAGGTCTCCCTTGCTGGATCAGGGTGATCATCTTACCAATGCTATTACATCCTGACAGGCCAAAGGTTTAGATTTGCCTTCTAGAAAGGACTTTTTTAAAAAAATCCCCAGCTGTACCTTTTCATATTTACTTCTTTGATTTGACTGGTGCACACCTGGCCCTCTGAGCTGCTTTGCCAGTATTGCTGAGGTCTGATCTGCATTCTTCCTGTGTACTGACCTCCCTTTCTTTCCCTTTTTTTTTACACGGATCCCCAGGTAACTATGTTTCAGCATCCTTGAATTCCAAACAAGATGCTAGGCAGTTAGAAACCCAGATTGGGGGGGGGGGGGGGGGGGGGGGGAGGAAACCTAGGTTTTGGAACTCGGGGAGAATGTTAAAACGATGTTGCTTTGCCCTGCCGCAGCTCTCTCCTGCTGCTAACATCCTGCTCCTTTGCCTCTTTCCTTTTTAGATTTCAGTGTAATTTATTCTTCTTTTTTATTGTCAAAAGGAAGCTCTTGGAAAAACTTACCTGTTAGAGCAGCAGTGCAGAGTGCAGGCAGCAAAGTCTTGTGTGTGTTGCATTTTCTACCTGCATTGCTGGGGGGGGGGGGATTAATGGACTTGCCTTTAATTCTTGCATTAGCATTCTCAGCTGTTTGAAAACAAAGCATTAAGCTCACCTTATTTCTCCCCAGAGTTTCTCTCATTTTACCTGGCATCTTGGGTGGGGGGAGAGGACAATAACTGTATTCATCTTTATTCAATAATTTCTCCCCTTATTCCTGCTTTTTTTCTTGCAGCCATAAAGGAAAGATGAGAAGTTCTTAGAAGTGGCCTTTTACATGAAGCCCTTATGGGAGACAAAACACAACACAGAGCTCTCAGAAGCCACAGCAAGCTGGCTGGCAATGTCCTTTCCCCTGTCTCAGTCCCAGGTGATCCCTTTTGTCTTCTAAATGGAGGATCTATTTCACAGCCAGGACTACATACACTGAGGAGGCGGAGAGCCTCAGAGGACAAACTCTAGCTCCTCTTGAGCGACCAGATTCAAAGGTAGGCAAGAACTCCCTCTCTCTTGAAAGAAGTCACTTCTTTCTTTTTGTCTTCGGCTTAGGAGAAGGAAAAGGCCAAAGGGGGGGGGGGGGGTCACTGTCTCTGAAGACTTTGTATCAGACTAATACTAACGTTCAGTAGCAGAAAATGGGAGGAGGCAGCTGGAACCTGGAAGGAAGCAGACACTGAGAGCCATTTAGGCAGTATTCTTTAAGTGTAACTTTCATGCATACTCTACAGGAGGCATGTACATAGGGTCGCCAACTTCCAGGTGAGACCCAGAGATCTCGCAAAATGAGCTGATCTTCAGACTACAGAAATCACTTCCTCTGAAGGAAATGGCTGTTTTGGAGAGTGGTCTGTATAGTATTCCATATTCCAGGTATGTCCCAACCTGGAGTTCACAACTTTGTGCACAGGGGAAATCATTTACAAATTATACTTCTTTGTTTTGTTCTATCTACAGCCTGTCTCTAGACCAGGGGTGGCCAAACTGTGGCTTGGGAGCCACATGCCGCTCTTTAACAAATATTGTGTGGCTCCCAGCAGGGGAGCTGGGGAAAGTTTAGGGGAGGCATGCCTCCCTGATCAGTCTTCCTTTCCTCAGCCAGTGTTCACCTCCCTGGGTAGGCTTGAGGTGTTGGGGGGGGGGGGGGGAGCAGAGAAAGAAACCAACTAACTTTAAATACATTCTGAAAGGCCCCCTCCATCAGCTGGCTTGTAGAAGGCATTTGTCTCTTTAAATCCCTTCGCCAAGCGAAGCTGGCTGGCATGGTGGCATTTGGGTTTTTTTTTTTTTTTGAGAACACATTAAAAGTTAATATTGCTTTCTTTCCATCTCTCCCTCCCTTCCTCCCTCCCCATTTATTTGTTTTCTTTCCACCTTTCTTCCTTCCTCATCGATTTGCTTTCTTTGTTTCTCTCTCTCTTTCTCTCTCAGACAAATAAATATCAATATCATTAGCAAACAAAGAAATATCATTATCAATATCTGTTTTTACCCCTTTTGGTTTTATTTTTGGCAATCTCATTTAACGTTAATAAAAAACAAAATTGCATATTTTCCAATAAAAACAGGTGTGTAATATTTGCTCATGTCTTGCAGCCTTCAAATATCTGACATTTGTTTTCTGTGGCTCTTACACTGAGCAAGTCTGGCCACCCCTTCTCTAGACCCATATTAAGAATCTGGCGGGGGTGGTGGTGAAAGAGCAACTGGTTGTGGCCTTTGTGATCCTAGAACACTGACTTACAAATGAAAATTACGTGATCCTAGAACACTGACTTACAAATGAAAATTACAAATGAAAATTACTAACGGGCAACCGGTCATTAACACAGGAACTAATCTCCAAAGTCGGCTCACCTAGTTCCTGTGTTAATGACCGGTTGCCCGTTAGTAAAGTTTCAAGATTGTTGACGAGTTGTACTTGATAGGAAATACCCCAGAGCTCGGGAAGATCCTATAAATTTGCTCTCACTTGAAGTCTCTTTTGTGGAAGTCTCTCCATCATCAGTAGAAGTTATTTTCTGAAGAAGAATACGGAATGAAGAGCAGAATCTAGAGCCTTCATCGTGAACTTTGTACATGCTCAGAAACTTTGTATTTGAAAAACATTTTTGTGAACTTTGTACATGCTTAGAGACTTTTTTGTTTGCATTTAGAAATTATGTGAATCCCAGTTGATATTATATGCATACTGACTACAGTACGTTTAAAGTTCTAATGTGCATATAAACTTGGTGTTTAGCACATTTGTTATCTGTGTCATTTTCAGTGCTTTGCTTTGGGGTATTTTTATATTCAACAAAAAAAAATGCATCTGCCCAGATTTTAACACCAAAAATCAATGATTTAATACATTTTATAAATATGACATATAAAGTATTTAGAACAAATTTTCCTATACCACAATAAACAGGTAGAAATTCACAGGTAAAGTTAATCAGAGGTAGAAATTCACAGGTGGAGTTTTTCCAAAAGCAATTTGTAGTAATAAATTCCAAAAAAGTCCTTAAACTGAAAGGATGTACTATTGTCTCTGCCAGCTGACTCAATGGTCCCCCGGTTATAAATCTGTTCCAATAATTTTTTCAAGAATCATGCTGGATTCAACATTTCAAAGATACATGTAGACATCTATATTCAGGTACAGCAATCCTCAGTGATTCCCAATGGAGAATCAATCATTTCTTGGAACCTCCCATCAAAATTCTGAAGCATTTCACCACTATGCCATATTCAACATTTTAAATTTCAAATTTCATAACTGGTCTATTTTGCAACTACATTATTAGTTTCATCATTACTACATATACAATATTACATACTTAGATGATCATCTATCCATGCTGTTTGTAGTAAATAATGATTATTCTAAGTAAGTGTTTAAAAAAACATGTCACCAACAGAACTGTTTCCTTGTCATCTATTAAGATTTAAAATTAATGAAATGAGGGAGTGAATAATAAGGGAAAGGGGGAGGGGGGAAAGGGGTAAAAACAGAAACAAAAGAAAACAGGAATCATAAGGATAATAGGAATAACTATTTGGTGTAGTGGTTAAGTACGCGGACTCTGATCCAGGAGAACTGGGTTTGATTCCCCACTCCTCCACTTGCACCTGCTGGATGACCTTGGGCAAGTTATAGTTCTGGCATAGCTGTTCTTGAAAAGAGCAGTTTCTGTCAGAGCTCTCTCAGTCCCACCTACCTCACAGGGTGTCTGTTGTTGGGAGGGGAGGGGAGGGGAGGGGAGGGGAGTTTGTAAACTGCTCTGAGACTACAAGTGAAGGGTAGGGTATAAATCCATTCTCCTCCTCCTCCTCCTTTTCTTCTTCTTCTTCTACAAATTAAAAATAAAAAGGGAAAATTTAAACTTTTTTTTATGTGTGTGTGTGTGTGTATATATATATATATATATATATATATATATATATATATATATATATATATATATATATAAATAAGAAAAATAGGTTAAAAGTTTTTATTAAATAATATTAGAAAAATTATATTGGAAAGAAAGGAAAGGATAAACACCATAAGAGAGACAAAAGAGTCCTCTGCTTGCATTTGAGACCAATGGATACCTCTCATTCTGAGTTCCTTAGTGATTGTAGCAGCAAAACTAGCAGCAGACTGAGCAGCCATAGGGGTTCTTTGGGGTTCTAACCCATGCTGTAGTTTCTCTACTGGTGCTTGCAAGGCCTGTGTTGCTGGAGAATGTAGATGATTATAATGAAAACCACTTCAGCTGGAATGAAAAACACAAGGTCAAAGCAACCAGATCGCCACTTTGAGTATACAGTGATTCTTCTGCAGTGCATGTTTCTGGTGGAGGCGGCCTCATTTAAACAGTTCAATGGCAATTGAGCACCTGGAAAAATGTAGGTTTGATTCATTTGTTACCACAGACATCCATGTTGCAGCTGTAACAATTTTAGGATTCTCGCCCCAGCTAATCCAGGGCACATGGCACCAGAACCTTCCATTGAAAGACAAAAGAAAGAAACTTTATAAAAGCTTTTTCTTAGTAATGGATAATAAAAAATAAATGACTAATGGGAAGGAAAAGATTTTTGCCTCACCACCCATTGGAAAAACCTTCATGGAATAACATAGATTCAATTTATTCCAACCATTTGGTACAGCAAGAAACTGTCGAATTTGCTTATTCTTATTTACTAATATGTGCAAAGTGATGTTTGTTAACCTGTGCTTCCCACTGTTTGCATTTCCATACTCCTGTTTTCTAGTAAGGCTGCTAAATGCACGAAGCTGAATGCAATGTTGTTTTTCTTGTATGTGTGTGTGTGTCTGAAAAGTGCCCTCAAGTCACTGCTGACTTACGATGACTCCGCAGCTTTTTCAAGGGAAAGAGACTAACAGAGGTGGTTTGCCATTGCCTTCCTCAGCATAGTGGTCCTGGAATTCCTTGGTGGTCTCCCTCCCATCCAAAAACTTACCTGAGGCTAGCCTGGGCCATCCAGGCATAGTGCTCACGAAGGATGACTAGGACCTTGTGAAAATGCATTTGCCAGAAGTTGACAGAGGTTCACTGCAGGGATATTAGTATAGTAATTAAAGTGCTGGACTAGGATCTGGGAGATCCAGGTTCAAATCACCACTCTGCCATGGAGGCTTGCCATGGAGGCACTCACTCAGCTTAACTTACCTGTCGGGGTTGTTGGGAGGGTAACGTGAAGGGGGGGGGGGGACCAATGTATGCCTCGCTGAGCTCCTTGAAAGAAGGGTGGGATAAAAACATTGGATGTAAAGGACTTAAATCAAAGTTCAGTAAGATGAACTGAGGTGAAGTCCACTACTTCAGGGCTGATGTTATTGGGGAAGAAGAAGAGGAGAAGAGATTGGATTTATACCCCACTCTTCGCTTGGAGTCTCAGAGTGGCTTACAAACTCTTTTCCCTTCCCCTCCCCACAACAGACACCCTGTGAGGCAGGTGGGACTGAGAGAGCTCTGAGATAATTGCTCTTTCAAGGACAGCTCTGATAGAACTTTGGCTTGCCCAAGGTCATCCAGCAGTTTAGGGTTGCAAAGTCCCCCTGGGGGGCAGGGAAACCCCCGCTCCAGTGCCTGCCAGCTGGGATCGGGCTGCCGGGGGAAACCCCACCCCCAAATTGCCGGGCTGAGGAGATGTGCCCGATGCAATGACGTCATCGCGTCAGGCACATTTCGGGGGGGACACTCTGTAATTCGAGGGAAAACTCTATGGTTTTCCCTCAAATTACTGAGGTCCCACCCCCAATGTACCCGACATGATGATGCCACTTCCGGGTGACGTCATTGCGCCGTGTGCGCTTTGCGCGTGTGCCAAAACTCTCCCAAAGCAGCAAGGACCCCCCCCCCCCCGCTACAAGTACGGTGATGCTTGCCAAACATACAGCAGGTGCAAGTGGAGGAGTGGGGAATCAAACCCGGTTCTCCCAGATTAGAATCTATGCACTTAACCACTACACCAAACTGGCTGTAGCAATTTCCTTCTGCCTCCATTTCTGTTATTTTTTACTTCATTTATACCCTGCTTTCTCCTCAAAAGGGACCCAAAGTGGCTAACAATGTTCTCCTTTTTTCCATTTTATCCTCATAACAACTCTGTGAGATAAGTTGGGCTGACAGTGGTATGACTGAACCAAGGTCACCCAGCAAGCTGCCACGGCACAGTGGGGATTCCAGACTGGGTCTCCCAGATACTAGTCCAATAATCTAACCATTACACAACACTGGCTCTCTCTATCCCCCACCACTCTGATACAGGAAGCCTCATGGGTGAGGCCAAAGGCATGGTTACTACTCATGCCACTCTCAGCATCTTTAGTGGTTGATGGTTTTGGAATAGGCAATGTCTGGTGTACAAAGAAGAGAGAAGTACATCCTGCAGGGGGCAGCAAGAAGACAGACAGGATAGTGAGGTCAGCGCCTTCTTTCCAATTAAGTGTCATTCCTTGTCTGTCTGTGTATTGTTACTCTTAGGGCAATATCCTGCTTCTTCTCAGAAGTTCCACCCTCTCTTTCTTTCCTCTTCAGAGTCTTCCTTGGTGGCCTCCCTTCCAAGTATCGACCCTGCTAAGCAGCCATGATCTGATGAGATCAAGCTGTACCATGCTAATTCCCCTCCTAAATAAAGCTTTATCTACTCTTTAAGCAGGTCATGCACCTTTGCTGTGTTAATTACTCTGCCAACAGATGGGACCAATATAGAGAACAATGGAACCATTTGCTTATCACATGTTGTATCCTGAAATATATGGATAGAACATCAGGGAGGCAGCAAGCACAGCTATTCTAAAGCACTCTTAGATGGCTTTTAAAAGAATTAGAGAAATTCATACAATCTACATCTATCATCAAGATCTATCCCAAGAGCCCATGGTTCTCCCATTCTGTCTTCATAAAAACATGATAGCTAGTTCATTCATAGACCTTTGTTGGCATATCATCAGTCGTAAGGTGTATAAAACACTGTACCATAAAATTAAAATCTAAGATTCCATATAACTTAGGTACAGTCAAAATGGTACTATCTAAAATTTTGTACCTTAAGAACTTCTGTAAGAAATTTGGCAACATCATTAGTGATCTCAAGGATCAAATCATTCAAGAGAAGTTGACATTTTTACTTATTACTCAAATAACTTTTAGAATGAAGCCAAGTTAGAAGAAATTTTCGGTGAGGTAGTAGTTCATACAGGGAGCATTCGACAATTATGTGCTCAATTGTGTCCTGGGAGTTAAGACCACAGGGGCACAGCCGTTCTTGACTTGGAATTTGATGGTATCTGCCATAGAGTATTCTAGAGGGAAATGTGTTAACCCTGGCCAGAAGAAAAGCTCAAGATTATAAAAATATTGGGGAATCTTGCCTGAATGGTTAGAGAGGCCGAGCATGGCAGGTGAACAGAAATGAGGTTGAGCAGGGTGTAGCTTTTGCAGATCAATGTCTAAGAGCCGTTGTTTGATTAGTTTAAAGATATGAAGTTTATTGGTTAGGGCTAGGTATTCAAGAGGAACACCAAGTTGACTTAATTTGGATATGATTATGGAGTCCCAGGAGGAATTATGCAGTTCTTTTTGCAAAAAAGATCAAAGGGAGCCTGGCTCAGCTCTAAAGTAGAGCTTGAGCCAGTAGTGTGTTGTTGAGATCCAGGCCTTGGTCTCAATCAAATTTTGACCAACTTCAGAGCAGATTGTAAAGTAGGGCACACATTTGGGGACACCCAGTATTTGTCTAAGAAAGATTGCTTGGATGTTCTCCACATCATGGTTAAGGGTTAGGGTCCTTGGCAATCTAAATGCTCAAATTGGGTCTGATCCTCAGAGTTGGTCTTCTACTATGGGCTTTGACAGAGAAGAACCACTGCCACCTCAACTAGGTCTTCCCCGCCTGATAGCTAGTTAAAGCTGAAAGAGAAGAGTGGTCCATTGTCATCCTATGAGCTTCATGGATTTGGACTCAGGTCATCAGAGTCCTGGTTGTTTGTTGTGTGGTTGTTTGTTGTGTGGCTTGTGCCTGGATCCATCATCAATCAAGAGCCACCCCTCTCCTCCCAGCTACCAAATTCCACAAGACAACCCAGAGGGAGGAGAGGTAACAGTGGGCATCTTCCCTTGAGTCTCTTCAAGAACCTGCTCTTTGAAGCCCTGTTAAAATTATATTTTAATTTTCTGCATTGGGTTTACATTGCAGTAAATTGGTTTGGGAACAAATATGTGGATGAAAAGCCAGATTAAAAACAATCAAATAAATTAATAAATATCCTGCAATCAATGGATGTTTAATTTTAATATTATTTTTTCTCCTCCATAATTGCATACTACAGGTTCTATTGAGTGGGGAAGTGCCTTGAACAGGCCTTTTAAAAAACCTTGTTCTTTGCGGCTTTTCTTTCTCTGCTGAGCCTTCACTGCTGAACAGCTGAGCCTATCCACCTAAACAACAAGATGTGGATTATTTTAGTCCCAGTTGCCCTTTGGGACAGATGAAGATCAGCATTTTGCAACTGAGGCGCCTGATGCAATGCTGGTCCTTTGCCCTGTTTTAAAGCAGACCCCGATTAGTATAAATTAAAAGCAAAAAGATCTACTCATTTGCAACTTTGCTAGTAGGGACATCACCGTGTCACAACGATATGAATCAAAAGCAGCTTTTGGGGGGGGGGGGAGGGGGGGAGAATAAGTGTGCTTGTTTATATCCATTAAATTTCTCCTCTGGCAGATAACCCCCCCCCCCCCCCCCGTTTTTACCCTGTGGCAGCTGAGGAATCAAGTTAAGTGTGTGACATTCTCCAGTTCTAATATGCCATGATTGCACCAGAAGGGACATGGGGGAGGGGGGGGGGATCCAGCTGCCAGTTTAACATATTACTTGCAAGAAAAAGAACAAGCATCAGTGTCAACTGGGGGAAAAATACATTTGCAGATTTAAAAAATAAAAAATAAACCTCAAGCCAGGATTAGATACGCATTTCAGAGCTCCCTTCCCCAGTCAATGGAAAGCTCTAGGTCATGCTGCCAACCTCTTGCAAAATAATATTAATACTCAGCATCCAGATAATGCTTTAGAGTCTTCTAAGTACTAAACTATGCCTTACTAAGTACTAAACTATCCATTAGTTTAGCAGTTCTTACAATGGCCATGGAAAGTAGGTCAGTGGTAGGACTCTGGGTCGCCCATTGGGGTTTCCTGTTATGAGAACAGTGCTGACATTCTCAGATGCTTAAGTAGGAACTATCAGCAAAAAACTATCCAGACGATCCAGAGCAAAATGTAGATGGGTTCAATAAAGCAATAAAACACCTAGTTTCAGCTATTTTCCCCTTGGGTTTAGCTCACTTCCCCCCCCCCCCCCCTTTGAAATGGTTACAACAAAAGTGGCTGCCTCAGAATAGTGTGATTCTATCAGACTTTAATCCCACCCCTTCCTCCAAAGAATCCAAGGCAGCTCTCCCATTTTATTCTCATAACAACCTGCAGGACAGGTCATGCCAAGAGAGCACGTTAGCAGCCCAAAGTCACCCTGTGCACTTCTGACCTTCTCAGTCCAACCCTGGCCATAGGGTTGCCAGCTCCGGGTTGGGAAATACCTGGAGGTTTTGGGGGTGGAGCCTGAGGAAGGTGGGGTTTGGGGAAGGAAGGACTTCAATGGAATATAATGCCATACAGCCCACCTTCCAAAGCAGCCATTTTCTCCATGTGGAATGATTGCTGTCTCCTGGAGATCATTTGTAATAGTGGACTTGGAGGTTGGCAACCATAGCTGGCCCCCTACCGATGCTCCCTCTAAGCTGCGGAGTATTGTGAGCAAAAATTCTACTTTGTGAGCTGCCGGCATTAAAGTTGTGATTTGGCTACTGCATCAGTTTGCTCTGGAGCCATCCTTCCTGAGTTAAGACAAAAATGTGTGAGCCGGAGGCGGAAAAACTGTGAGCTAGCTCCCACTAACTCAGCTTAGAGGGAACACTGCCCCCTACACTGGCTCAAATGAGGTTAGCCTGAAGCATTCTGCCAAAAAAAAGCACTATTTCTGCTCAATAATGCAGTAATATACGGAGTGGGGAAGTGATAGCAGCACCTTGCCTTTGCCCACAGTAGTAGTGAGACTTGAATTGGGATTTCCTTCTTCACAGCTCACTGCAATTAAGTAAGTTCAGTCACTTAAAAGAAGTAACATCTACACTACCTGAGGCTGAAGGAGCTTAAGGAGCCTTCCTCCAACTTATTAGCACTCCACTGGAAGAAAAGCCACTTAGATTGGAAAAAACCTCTTCGCCTGGAAGAAGGAAGGCTTAGGGTTGCCAACCTCCAGGTGGCACCTGCAGCTCTCCTGGAATTACAGCTGACCTCCAGAATACAGAGATCAATTCCCCCAGAGAAAATGGCTGTTTTGGAAGGTGGGCTCTATGACATTATATACTGCTGAGGTCCTTCCCCAAACCTCACCCTCCCCAGCCTCCACCTCTAGGAAACTCCCAAGCCAGAGTTGGCAACCCTAGGAATGGAGGGGTGGGTATACAGATCAGTGAATTCTAGGGTACTTGCTTGGGAGTAAAAATGCATATGATTGGTCCGCTAGCCTCTTAGCAAAATTAGCAGTTTCCTAAAGGAGTTCCCGCATTTTTTATATTTGTATCACTCCACTCCATCAGAACAGCCAGGTAGATGAATATACAGCTATACAAAGAAGCACAGGAGAGAAAGATGATGCCTTGCAGATATTTAGCAGGTGCCTCTTTTCCCTCCACCATGAAAGCAAAAGACACTCCTGTTTATTTTCTCATAGCTATCATGTCAATAAATGCACAGGAGCCTCTTTCTGGAGAGGAACTGGCAACCTGAGCAGAAAAGTGACTGTTTGCAATGAGCCTGCAATATTTTGCCTCAGAATGCAAAACACCAAAAGTTATTTTGAAGACTGGAAACAAACATTGGTTGACTGACAACTTGAAGCGACCTACCCTAAATGTCTCTGCTCTCCCCCATTGTTGTATCATATGAATCCATGGGTAATGAAGTTTAACCCCTACAGCCGGTCAAACACAGCCATTACAGCAAACACGAAGTGGCTGGGTCAGCAACACAGCTCTGCTGATATCTTTTCCCCAGGAGCTATGGAGATTTCTCTTTGAGCACCTCATTACCGGGCAGCATAAGCTGCAAGTTCTCCCTGATCACTGGGGAAGGGCAAAGAAGGTCAGAAACGTTCTTCTTTGCTCAATGATCCATACAGCCAGAGCAATATCAGTTGCAGGCAAATTTCAAGGCAAGGATATGCTGAGAAGTACAGGAAAACAAACATCTTCAAATGAATTTAGTTAGGGAGCTGAGATACACATAGATTGAAGCCTTCAGGGAGGGGAGGCCAAGCTTGTTAGTCTAGGAGCGTGATTAGTCTTTGCGGTAAAAGAGGTCCAGAGTTCAATTCCCAGAAAAACTCATTCTCTGATGGCAAAATGGGATGTAACTTAGTTGTAATGTACTCAGCATGTTCAGGGTTCTGGGACCAATCCTGGGAACCCAGGGTTCAAGGTGCTGGTGCTTACCTATAAAGCCCTATATGGCCTGGGACCTGTCTACTTGAGGGCCTGCCTCTCCCCATATGTTCCCCAGCGAGTGCTCCGATTGAGTGCTCCGATCGGAATCCCAGAATCGTCTGGTTCTCCCAGGGCCAAAGGAGGCCCAGTTGGTGGTTACAAGGGCCAGGGCTTTTTCAGTTGCAGCCCCTTACTGGTGGAGTGAGCTCCCAGATAACATCAAGGCCCTGCGGGACTTATTACAGTTCCACAGGGCCTGTAAGATGGAGCTCTTCTGCCAGGCTTTCAAGTAGGGGTCGCCTACTGGTTACAACTTGGCCCTGGCCTGAATGAGAACCTGCCAGCCAGAACGTTTTTCCACCGCCTATACTGGTTAACATCTTAGACGCAACCCTGATAAAGAAGATACGCCATCTTGTACTGGAGTATGTAACTGTTTGGTTTTATGTTTTAAAATGTTTTAATGATATTGTATATTTTTTTATATGTTGGTGGGGAAGGTGGGGAACGCGGGATACAAATTGAATAAATAAATAAATAAATAATAAATCCTTGGTGTCACCAGCTAAACAGCCACAGGCAATAGAACTGGAAAAGACTTCTGCTTGTCAGAGCAGGTCAAATTGGGCTAAATGTAGACCAATAATCTTGAGTCAAGATTCGGCATCATTGTATGAAGCCCCTTTATGGATGGGAAGGAGACATAGCTCAGAGGTATGTCCTGACCTGGATAGCCCAGTGTAGTCTGATCTTGTCAGATATCAGAAGCAAAGCAGGGTCAGCCCGGGTTAGTACTTGAATGTGAACTTCAGGCAATCCATACAATGGCAATTGTATGGCAATTGTATAGCAATCCACCTCTAAATGTCTCTTGCCTTGAAAACCCTACAGGGTCACCATATGTCTGCTGCAACTTGACAGCAAAACAAAGAAGAAAAAAGACCACCTACTTTGCATGTAGAATATCCTGGGCTCAGTATCTTGGCATACCTCATGAAAAGAACATCAGGTAGTAGGGCTGCAAGACATCCCTGCCTGCACATTCATGTTCTTCCCCTGCTTCTATTCATTTCAATTGGGCATGCCCAGAACTTCTGCCAAGTTGGGTTCATTATTTAGAAACCAATGGCATCTTTGCTGCAAGTGTTTCTGCTACAGCTTCTGAACAACTGAGGTTTGCACTGACTTTACGAAGGCAAGCATGTAGCTATTAAATCTCACTCAGACTGCGGTCACACATGTCAGTTGAAGCAGTGGGGGAGAGAGGCTATTTCCGACAGAGGAATTTGACATGCAGTTGTGAGAGCACATAGTCCTTTGAAGCTGCAGGTGCAGCCTGTCACTCTGTGATCAGATGCAACTGTGGGTGAGTCAGGGTTTTTCGCCATTTGTTTCCCTTGCACATAAATGAGGAATTGCACCTCCACACTGAAAGCCCCCTATGGAGTATGCGATGATGTGCCTGATGTGAGGGGGGGACGGCATGGAGTCAGGATGGTGTGATTAGACCATCCCAACAGCATGAGAGCATGCTTGAGCAATCAGACAGGAAAGTCTGCCTGTGGCCCATCGGCAAGCATTAGAGCCGGACTTTCCCTGGTGTCTTTTAACTCTGCTTCCATGGCAGAGCAACATGGGTTGCTGATGTCTGTGGCATGCTTCCCAGGTGTTGCTGACTGATTGCTCCCTTTAGATCCATCAGGCATTCACACCTATGCCACATCAAAAGGAGCGTATGATTGCAGCCTCAGTATTCTTTATCGTCTTTCTAAAGTCAGAATGGGTCTTATTTATTTATTTATTTATTTATATTTCTATCCTACCCTCCACACCATGGGCAGGCTCAGGGCAGTTAACAACATGTGCAAATATGCATTAAAACTCCAATTAAAACAATCAAAACAATCAAAGTCAGTATAAAACTGTGCTATAACTTATACCCAGGGGTCATTTCGCAGAAAAAGAGGTGCAGGAGCTCATTAGCATAACTCATAAGCATAACTTATTTGCATATGCTACACCGCCTGACATCACCGGAAGTATGTCTGAAGGCAAGATAGAAAGAAAGAAGAGAGAGAGAGAGAGAGAGAGCGCTGGCAGAGAGGGGACCGCTACTAATCCAAGCCTCAGAAATACCACTATTCTGGGAGAATAGCTTCAGTGGTGGCTGATGCCTTCAGAAGGCTGGTTGGAGGAACAAGGACCTTTCCAGGGGACGGGGTCATTTAGCTGCAGCCATGACACAAGCAGGCATTCTCCCATGGGGGGGGGGCTGGCACCAACTCCCGGAGCTGCACTCCCCCGAGCTCGTGCTCAAAATGACCCCTGCTTATACCAGAGATGGCGATCTTATTGTCACCTGAGTGGTGCCTCCTGGTGGTGCCTCTTCGATTCTGAATTTCCTTGTTGGTGCCTATTGAACACTTTCAACAAAAGGTAGATGGTTCTTATCTTTAATGATTATTAGCAAGAAAACACTGAATAACACTTATGCAAGAGAGCACTGCATAAAACTGAAATCAGAAAGGGGGGGCATGGCTAAATCAGGCCCCCAAAAGCTCTTAAGGTGGGGAATATGACCTTGCTGAGATTTATCCTTCTATTTTTAAAGAAGTACCCTGCTGAATGAGGCTCAAAATTACTCTCCTGATGGGGGTTGTTCACACCTTGTGCTCTTTATGGCTGCCATATCTACACTCCTCCGGTCTCTGCTTCTGGGACGATTCAGGGCTTCCACCCACTTGTTGCCTCAAGTGAGAGGTCCGAATTGAGTCCCTTTCTAGGGTTCAGGATCCCCTGAAAACCCTTCTAAAAAGAACAAAGAACAAGGCATGAATGTAGCTTTTCCCCCACCCATCATTTGCCCCCACCCAGTGCCCGGTTTTCTGAGCTATGCTGCCACTCTGTCTGGAGATCTGATAATAGCTATCATGGCTAAAAGCTATTGCTACATCTACCCTTCAAGAATTTGACCAAGCTTTTTTTAAAGCCATCTTAGTCACTGGACATTGCCATGTCTTGTGGTGGTGAATTCCGTATGTTATTTATGTGTTGTATGAAGAAGAATTTCCTTTTGTCATTCAGTTTCACTGAACGGAGCCAACTGCAGGTTGCTGCTCATTTGTAGTTGGAAAATGCCATCTAACAGAGAGGTTAACATGTGACCTGTAGGAACACCGATGACTTCCAGACCCTCCAGTGGAATGGAGAGAAACCTCTTGCATATTCCTCTGCAAGGAAAATTGGCATGTCCTTTTTCTCTGAGGAATGCAGAGGATGCAGACAAGAGAAAACAGATTATAAAACCAAATAAATTTCCCAAGAAGAGACAGAGGGCCTTAATTGGGGATGAAGAGCACAAACAGGCATGATGTGATTTGAAAGTCACACAGACACTGGTAAAAATTCAAAAAGCCATAATTTTCCAATGGCCCTGATAATGACCATCTGTGCTTCTGTAGCATTTTCATACTAAAGCATTATAATGTAAAATACCCTCTTCATGTTAATTTTGGAACACAGCTGCTGTTTTAATTGAACCTAACAGACACTGTGATCATTGCTGCATACTCTAAACTGAAGGGATCTGTGGATATGGGATGGCATGGAGCAGTAAAGTAGGCAAATGTATGATGTGCCTGTTAGGTAAAATACTACTGTACAATTTTATCTGATTCACTGTACACTAAAAACTGTCTGCCTGCTGGTTTCCAGTGAGCTCTCTGTAAAGCCCCACCCACCCCCCACACTGCTTCTAATCTAGCCAGTGTCCGAACTTCCTGATGTCATGGCATGTTCACAAATTGGTGAAGGGGAAGCATAAATCACAGAATATTTGCAGTAAAGCTGCTCTGAAAGAAGACAATGTGTTGGATCTAGACCAAATTGGCAATTTCCATTGACTCCCCCTTCCTGCAGCAGACTTCCATCATGTTGTTCCTCAGGGTCGTCTACAACCCATGAGCAGCATTTTGTGAAGATAAATGGCCCACAGTGTGTGGGGAGTGGGGGGGGGGGGGGTAAGCAGGCAACTTTCATTCTACCAATGGAAAATTTAGTCTGGTGGGGAAGGAGGGAGGGACTGACCTTGGGCTGGCTGTTATGCCCTATGTTTATGCAATTATTCACAATGAATCAGGATGTGAGTATCAATGACTTCAAAGGGTCCACCCTTGAGCTATGCCTGTGAATGAGACCACTGAACTTGTGTTGGATGGTAAATTGCTGCTAACTTTTCTGTGACTAGGGCTCTGGCTCCTTAGTAAAGTAACTGCTTTGAATACAGAAGGTGCCAGGCTCAGTCCCTGGAATCTCCAGCAAAAAGCATTAGGTAGCTGGTGATATGAAAGTCCTCTATCTAAGACCCTGGAGAGCTGCTGCTACTCAGAATAGGCAGCTCTGACCTTGGTAGACCAAGAGTCTGACTCATTATAAAGCCACTTCATGTGACTGTGGCAGAGCGTGCCTGCTCTGGCCTGCAGGCCCTATTCTGCCTGGCCCTCTTTGGTTTTTCTGAACACCCGGAGAGACCTCTCTTTCTCTCTCTGGTAATGCGCCAGTACTACCTGACATTTGTAAGGGACTGCCTGCTAGGAGGGTCAGGACTCCCAGCTTCCCTTCCAAGTTCTGAGGCCTTGCCTCTATGTCTCCTACTGCCCAGCACCTGGTCACCACAGGGACAGTTTATTGCCTTGCACACCCCTGGAGGAATGGCCTCTTGCCAACTGCCTGCTTTCCCCCTGGTGCTTCTTTTAAAATAGCATGTCTGAGACAGTGGAGGTCTATGTGATACAGAGAACCACTGCCAACACCAAAAGTTATAAAGTATTTATTAAACAGAAAAAGTTTACAAGCAAACTTTTATCACAGCACCAAACTGAGCAAGGGAATCCAAAAGAAATGGGTAAAATGCAAATCTTCTGTCCCATAACTCTATATATGCCCTATCAGATGTTCAAATAGGACAGACTCTTAAGCTTAGAATTTCTAGATCTCTACAGAGTCCCCATTATCTTGAAGCTTTCTCCAGCTCTTTAGGCCAGCAGATGGACAGAATGGCTACTACCTCTGTGGGCTGATCTGTGTGCAATCATGGGGTGTGTTCAGACAGGCTTCTAATCCCGCCATTGGCCCGGCTGTAATTTGAGCTAGATCTTTTTGATCCAGCGTTGCATGACCAGACAGCCAACCCCTGAAGTGCTTCACCGCGCATGACTCCCATGGTGGATTGTCTAGATGGCATCTACCATGAGGAGCTGTGTGGTCAGCTTTTTTAAAAAAAATCTTGTTTGCACATGCGCATAGGTGCCTCACCATATACTTGTTTTTCCACTCATGTGTGTACTAAAAATGGTAAAAACACCACCAGCGGTACTTTCCTCTAGGTACCATTTCACTTAATAACATTGATTGGGTTTAGGAGACCATAAGAAATATAACATTGTTTGGATTGCTTGAGCAGAGCTCTGGGGACGTCGCATGTTTAAGCGGTTTTGTGCACATCACTAAGAGTATTTTTAAATGGCAGCTGTTCGGGATGGTCTACAGGCTGATTGCACACTGGTGGAACAAACTGACGATGGAAAGTCCAGCATTGGCCTGTTGGCCAGCTTTAGACCAGACTTTAACCACTGTCTTTTAAGTACGGATCCCCGATGGGGATTGACGGGTTACTAACGAAAGCTGCATGATTCCCAGATGTTGAGGTCTGGACATGCACTTTAAATCCACCAGGCACTCATGCCTGGCGTGGCTCAAAAGAGCCATCTGAATGCACCCATGGACTCAGCACCCAAGGAAAAGAGAGCTCCTTCCTTCTGCAAAGAGTTTTTAATCACCTCTCTTGTCCTACCCCCTGACCAGGTCAAGGAAGCATTTTCTGGAGGTCTCCAGGGATCTTCTTCCTGAAGGCTCTCTATCATTTAACACCCCAAACTCTCTGATACCTGCTTGGGGAAAAGGGGGGGGGGGAACTTGACTGTCCAATTTTCTCCCCTTCTAGCTAGAGCTATTAGCATATGCATACAGGTAAGCTGGAAAGTGATTGGACTGACTTCCCCCTTCTTGCCTGTTCTGTTAAAATGCACAGGGAAGGTTTTGCTAATTTTAAACCTCCCAGAAAAAAAGGCATTTCTTCACACACAAAAAGGCATGTTCTTCACTCACAGTTTGTTTTGGTTCTCCATTACTGTGGGAATGGTGGAGAGTAAGAGCAACCATTCACCAATCCAAGAGTGTGTAAACAAATCCCTTAAAGAAACAATGGCAAAGGGTAACCATAGGCTGTTTTGGTTGGATTCCAGGACAACCTTTTAAAAGAAGAGAAATAAGGGGTGGGAGTAGGACAGAAAGGACAGCCAAGAAGAGAGAAGAAAGTTCAGTTAAAAAGAACATATAAGTTGTGAAGGGGCAGCCCACCTGGAGGCAAAAAGTAAGATGGGAGTAGCATGGAAAGAAGAAGAAAGGAAGGGATTATTCTGGATTTACATAGAAATATTATTCTCTTCATATGCCAGGCAGTGGATAAAGATATTTCATGTGATGTTGTTTAAGCTATTTAATGCTTCTGACATGATCTGTGCAACAAGTGACAGCAGAAACTAGACGTGCTCCTTTAATAATGGACAAAGCATTGCCACAATTTCATAAAGAATGACTATAAGAGAAAGGAAGCACAAAAATAGGCAGTTATGGTTGCCATAGCCTAGCTAGGTTACTGGGTTAGGATACTTTTCAGTGCAATCCTGTGTACATATATTCAGAAGTAAATCCCATTGAGTTCAGTGGAATTTACTCCCTTGTAAACGTGTTTAGGATTATAGCCTTAGAGCTATTCTATACATTAGAGAAAGCCAAATCATGTCTACCAACAATTGTACATTTAACAGGGGCTGCAGCAATCAAGGCTCCAACAGAAACTGGGATGACTGGGGACACCTCATTTAGGGGTGATAGCTCAGGTTAAGATGCTGAGCTACAGACCAGAAGGTCGGTAGCTCAGCAGTTTGAGACCCTAGTGCCACGTGATGGAGTGAGCTCCTGTCTCTGGCCCCTGGTCCTGCCAACCTAGCAGTTTGAAAGCAAGAAATTGCAAGTAGATAAATAGGTACCACTTTGGTGGGAAGGTAACAGTATTCCATGCACTGAGGTGTTTCGTCATGTTGGCCACAGGACCATGGAGAAGTCTTTGGACAGTGCTGGCTCTTTGGCTTGGAAACAGAGATGAGCACCGCCCCCTAGAGTCAGATTCAACTAGCTTTTGAGAAAGGGAAACCTTTACCTAAAACTAGGTCCCTTCGAATCCACGTAAAACCTGGGGACTCTTTAGGGGAGAGGGTGGACTTGGAATCCTGCAATTTTGGTGCTATTTTTGCAGAGGGAGAGGAGTGATACAACTTCTCAGGTTGGGTGAGGTGAGAATGCATATGTATGAAATGATGCTGATCACACTATACCGTACTATACTGTCTGGATGTGAAGAAAGCAGCCCACCAAACAAGCTTAAGCTGCTCATGAACAGCCAAACAGATTGATAAAAATTGGTGTCCTGCTCTCAATCAGCAAGCAGAAGGTGAGTTAAATAGCTGGTGTCTGAGAGCTGCTAATTTTGACTTTATCAAATTATCTTTGTATATTAGGAGCTCAGCAAAATATTTTGAGTACTTTGTAGAGAGAACAGTTAATAAATAACTCGAATTTGTAAATATCTCCCCCTTAATTCCACAGAAGAGTGGAACAAGAAGTGGCATCTGGAGAACAAGCGTATAGACAAGATTTGCACTCAGCATTTGGTGTGCTCAAGCCAGTGGTGCGCACATTCTCCATAGAGTTTAATTAGCACTTATGGTACATACCATAAAAGCTTCTGATGCATATATTCTCTCCAGTAGCTGCACAAATAAAGAGTTGTATCAATGGAAATCCAACACTTTTTGCTGAATACAGTTCTATAACCCACTCAAAGGAACAGGGCTGATGTTAAAACAGGAATGACCTATTTATCAAACGTGAAAAGTGAATTAGGTGGATATCTCTCCAGAGATAGTATATTTATCACTTAGTACTTTACGTTATTTTAATATGCATAATGAAGTCAATCGAGCAGACACAGGTAATTGGCAATCAATTCCAATTGGTTAACTTTTAAAGGAAATAAATACCTGAAGAAATCTGCCATACATCTGATATTTTTAAAGCGATAATTTCCATAGTACTAAAAAATACCATAGATTTTAAAGGTCTGATCAATGCTGTCAACAGCTTGGACCAAATTCCATTGAATAAAATCACTGAAACCATTCTCTTCACTTAGGAAGCTTTAAGTCCTCATTGTTAGAGCCCTTGATTCAGAATTCGGGGAACCCCCCTCCCCAAGACCTTAGTGAATCTTTCCTATGAGCTGAAACCAGACTGAGGATTCCGCCTAAACCCAATGTCTTATTGTCAATGCCCCATTATTTTAATAGAATAAATTTTCACTGTGTTAATGCGTCTTTTTCTTTTTGACCTTAGTAGAGTTTCTAACTCTGAGTTGGGAGATTCCTGAAGATTTGAGGGGGCTGGGGAGGGACAGAACCTCAGTGGGGTATAACGCCATAGAGCTCACCTTCCAAAGCTGCCATTTCCTCTATGGGAACTGATCTGTGTAGGCTGGAGATGGGTTATAATTCCAGGACATCTCTTCAGGCCCCACCTACAGGCTGCCAACCTCAGCAATCAGACTGGCCTAAACTCTGTTCAGCAGATGGGAGGAAAAGCGTATGAATAGCTTATATTCTTTGAGGGGATGGTGAGTGAGCACTAAATTATGGGTGCTACTGGATGTCATGATCACACCATTTTTGTTCAGAGATTCAAGATTTTTACATGGCTCATCTGTGAACCTCCTGGTTCTACAAACCAACTGTATTTAAAAGTGATCATGGCTTTCATTTGTGTCTGAACCAAGTCACCCTCTCTCATCCTAACTTCCCATATGCTGTTCTGAGCTCCTTAGAGGAAAGGAAGGAAATGTAATATTAAATAAAAAATTAAAAAACATCTTTTCCATGAAACTGTGTTATTCTTTAGAAAGCCATGTAACAGTAAAAAGTAGTACTTAAACAGCTCCTCAAGCATTCAAAGCACTTCATCAGGCTTTTTGCTAAGATTGAGATTTCCAAGGATATTTTTCTGGAGTCAAAGCCCCCTTCATCAGATACCCAACTCTTGAGAGCTTGTACCCTGGAAATTTATTCGGTCTTTCAGATGCTACCTACTTTACACAAATCTTGCTCTTCTATTGGAGACCAACATGGCTGCCCATCTGAAACAATACATTTGCTATCTAATCCTTACAACAGTCCTCCATGACCATATCCCCAGATAGCTCTCTGAAACAAGATGGGGAGGCAATATCAGGGTGACGCTTTGACATCTCTGCCCTTCTTGTAGGATTTCCAGGGGCATCTGGTTAGCCATGATGTGGAACAGGATACTGGATTAGGTGGACCATGGATATGATCCCACATGCCTATGGTTACTGTGTGGCAGAAAGCTGAGGAGAAAGAGTTAGGAATATCCTTTGCTTCCCTGTAGCTTCTGATTAGAGATTTATTCAATTCTATTTTTTATGATAAACCCCTTACAAAACCAAACTGATCAGAAACAAGAAGACTGTTTCTGTTGGAAGAAGGCATCTCAGTCGGAATTCTTAAAGCAGAAATATTTCTTAGAGTTTTCAATTAGACAGTGGTATCAACCTGTGTCTTGTTTTAACCCTTCCATGGTGTTTTTTTTTTTTAATGAATTGTCTGGTAACTAAGTATCTATGAAGTACAGAAATATAAAATTAATTTATCTGATTAAGTTTCAAAAGTAGTCATTCAAGCATGCCAAAGTAACTTTTTCTAATTAAGTATCGAGCACTTGGCAGATTACACAGAAATGGCATAACAGATGAAAAGAGTACATTAGCCATGCAAAGTGAGCGTTTGAAAATAAATGGTGGAAGGCATGCTAAATACAGTTTGACTCCCCCCCCCCCCCCCCACACACACACCATTTTTCTGCAGTGCTTTAGCAACATCCACATGCCTGGTTATTCTTTTCTTCTGGAAGAATGAATGTATCTTTGAAATATGCTGTAGAGAAAAATTCGCTATTCTAGTTGGAGATTATGAACAAGAAATTGGAGACATGTTGAAGTAATTGGTCCTTGTTCAGACGAAGTTTTCCTCGAAACTTAAGAACCATTCCAGAGACTTTCATTAACTACATCTTTGTTGGACCACATTTCATGTATTCTTGTATATTAGTTATGCACTTTATAGATATTTGTAATACACCTTATATTTTGTCCTCTTTTCCGTGGTACAAAACAAGACATCAGCAACAGAGATGGAAGACTGTGGGCCAGAATTACAAGCTGAATAACACACAGCTGATATGAGCCCTTAAGGTTCATCACTACTGCCTGTATGACAAAAGACATTTGATCTGCCGCAGAACAGTTAGATTCAAGTCCGGTAGCACCTTAGAGACCAACGAGATTTTCAGGACTCCCTCCTAAAAGCTTATACCCTGTAAATCTTGTTGGACTGGACTCTAATTTAATTGTTATTGGTGCTGGAACCCTTGGTTTAAGATTATCCTGAAGTATTGCCAATGTTCAAGCATCCAAGTTCTTGATTCCCCCTCTGCCAGAATGTCAAGCTTTCATATTTAGATTCCAGTTCTAAAGAAAAAGTATTTTAGTGGCAGCTGTGCTTATAAAGGTGGAATAATTGGGAACAGAATATTGGTTGATGTGGAAAAGTTGTTTCTGTTATGTAAGTCTCAAAGATCTAGGCGGCAGCAGTCTAGTAAGGGGGGGGGGGGGAAGTCAAAATAAACCATGTGCCAGTTAGTGCATGCTACCTGCTTTCTAACGAGAGGCAGAAGAGAAGTGCTTGTATTTTGTGCCTAATTACCCTTTCTGAAGCGACTATACATTTCTGATCTAAGGAGACACATGCATTGTGCTATGTCAGGTCACGTCAAGTTGCATGGTGTTGTGTGATGTAAGATCATCCAATGCAGTCTGACATGGCACATATTAGCGCCAATGGACGCATCTAAATGCCAAGCCATTTCCAATAAATAGGACTGGGTACAAATCAACAAGAACCAGATGGGGATTTATCCCGCAGCTCTGCAAAAATGCCAGGCAACCAAAGAGACTGAAGCGTATTGTCTAGTTGATTTAAGAGGTAGGGGAGAGGCAGAAAAGAACTTCAATGTGCTTGTTGGCATTTGTTTGAAGAAAAGATTCCGCACGGTAGGAAAATGGCTACTCTGTCAGAATAATCTGACAGCCTTCTTATGCCAAGAGAACACAGTATTGGCAGCAATTCTGTGTTTTAGCATGCACCTTCCGTCTCGAACCTCCATGCAGTTTCATCCAAATCTGGTTAATAAAGATGCTGTAACATTTGGTGCCACAAACTTTATAAATAAACCAGACAGGAGTCTGGTGTGTGAAACCAAAAGGAAGTTTGCTTGAATAATGTGTGATTCTTGCAATCCCGTACAATGACTGCTGGGTTACTTTCCCTTCCCAAGTGTTCCACACAGACCGTTCCTACCAGACAATAACTCACTGAATGTTTTGGTTCCTCCTTCAAATCATGCTACAATTCAAGGCAAATGTTGACAAGCTGAAGAGACTTTAGAGGCATATAAGGAGGAGGAGGAGAAGCCTTAAGGGAAGCTCAAGGCAGCCTTTGGAGACCTCTGTTTATAAATGACTAAATAGATAGACAAATCATACTATTGATTCATCATGAGCTCATGCTAAATACTTGAGGATTCAGGCAGAAATCCTTCCCAAATATTTTATTCTATTATTATCTCATTTATGTTATTTATAGTCCACCTTTCTCTCATAGGTGGATTACACTTAGTGAGTCAGTAAAATCAACAAAATGAAACATTCAGTAACCAATGTATTAGGATTTTAGAAGTATGGAACCACCAGAAAGAGCTGAAGCCTAGTTTAAGTATTACAGGACACATTAAGTGGTACAGAAATTCTATAACAGGATCCTACATACAATATGCTATACAAAGCAGTATAGACAACAGTCCAATCCATTTTGTACAGGGCAACCCTATTACCTATGTAGAAAAGCCCTCGTGAATATGCTACTTGAGAATCAGTTTGTATAATCAGCAGGGGTAAAGCTGTCCCCGACTCTATTTCTTCAGGCTGGAAGTTGCCAAGTTAAATGGCCCCTTGTGAGGGAAAAAAATCTCTGTACACAGAAGGAAAAGACTAAAGCATTTTCCTTGACATGCTAGTTTTCAACGTAACAGGATTCCACTCCTCCCCCCAGAAGCATTTAAATATACAACCCTGGTTCATCTTTAAATTCTAAATGTAGACACTTTCCTTAGTTCTCAGATGCCTAACTCCTTTCCTTTTGTGAGGCAGCTAGAGAGAAGTGTGCCAGGAAAATGTCTGGATGGAATAATTTCCCTTAGTGTATTTTTTTTACTCTTTCCTCTAGATTGGTTTTATTGCTCTTAAAGCAGTCAAGGGGATGTTTTTTAAAAAAAGAAAGAGATCCTCTTTTGTATTCAGTGACTAGCAAAGCTGAGGACAACCAGTCCATTAAATCTTTAATTCCCTGAGACTTACGGCTTATGTAGCCTGCCTGGGAAAAGACTCTGCAGAGGATGAACAGCTAATGCTCAAAGGAAGTCACACACTATTCAGCAGAGGAAGGTAAATGTTGTTTAGAAAGCAGGGGGGGGGGAAGGGGCCAAGTGTGAAATCCGGCATCAAGGGTGATTTATTTCAGCAAGGTAGTTTAAACACAGGCAATGCATTCTTGTCACTGTGTCAACTGTCAAAAGACGTCATTGGCCTCTTCTAATCAGTTGCTTCAGTGCCTACTCCCGGCTGCCATTAATCTTTGAAATAAGCGCTATAAATATCAAGAAGAGATGCATGCAAGTGGCCAACAGCCAAACCAAGGGTTAAGTGCCATTTTTCATACCATGTCATTTGGTACCAATGATTATTTCCAGTGGCAAAGCTCAAGTTTAAAAGAAAGCACCCACCCTTGACACGGAACCATGAGAGAGGGAAGGAGTGTGTGTATGTGTTAAGAGGTATGCAGTGGCATACATGGGAGACCTGTTTTTTCATTTTGAGTGGGTGGTGTTTGCCAAACATTTGACTGCAAAGGCACATATTGAAGAAGAAGAGATTGGATTTATATCCTGCCCTTCACACGGAGTCTCAGAGCGGCTTACAAACTCCTTTCCCTTCCCCTCCCCACAACAGACACCCTGTGAGGTAGGTGGGGCTGACAGAGCTCTTTCCAGAACTGCCCTTTCAAGGATAGCTCTTGTCAGAAGTATGGCTTGCCCAAGGGCATCCAGCAGCTAAAAGTAGAGAAGTGGGGGATCAAACCCGATTAGAATCTGCGAGCTTAACCACTACACCAAACTGGCCTTCACTATGAGGTTCAAGGCAGAGGATTTAATTAATACTGTTTTCTTCAATTTCTTCTGTTTATTTGTTCTTTTTCTTTAGACTTGAACCATCTCCAAAGCTGCTTCCACATGTAGATCTTCCCCTGAATGGAAAGCAAGAAGCCCCCATTATAGGGAAATATCCACATGAAGTCATGTTCATTCTGAGCACAATTTCTCCTTTAAGCTAGAGGGGGAAAATGAAATCTCTTTTTCCGGCTCAAAGAAGACTCTGTGGACCGGCTGTGTGGACCCTCTGGACAGAGAGCAGAACTTAGTTCCACTTTCAAAATTTATTTATTTATTTGTTTGTTTGTTTGTTTGTTTATTGGATTTATATCCCGCCCTCCTCGCGAAAGGGCTCAGGGCAGCTTCCATGGGCCTAGGGCCTAAATATTACATTAAAACACATAAAATCAATTAAAAACATCCCAAGAGATACATAATTAATACATATTAAAGCTTCCAATAATATAACCTCTGGCGACCTAATGGCAGGTCTGAGCCCCGAGCCATCTTGCTTGGGCTGTGCTGAGTCAGGTTCCATCACAGCTAGTTAATATGATGGGTGGAATCACCGGCCTAACCGGTGTCTCCGGTGGTGGCTCCTATTCGAAGGCCTGGCGGAAGAGCTCCGTCTTACAGGCCCTGTGGAACTGCATGAGGTCCCGCAGGGCCCTTATCTCCTCCGGGAGCTCATTCCACCAGATGGGAGCTGCCACCGAAAAAGCCCTGGTTCTCGTTCTGGTAAGCTTGGCATCCTTTGGACCTGGGACACTGAGTCGATGGTCTGATCCTGACCGCAGTGCTCGCTGGGGTATATATGGAGAGAGGCGGTCCCTAAGGTATGTTGGACCCTGGTCATATAGGGCTTTATAGGTAAGAACCAGCACCTTGAAGCGAACCCGGTATGCTATAGGTAGCCAGTGCAGCACCGCCAGCACAGGCTTGATGTGGTCCTGCCTTGCAAGACCCATCAACAGCCTGGCCGCGGCATTCTGCACCAGCTGCAGCTTCCGGATTTGAACCAAGGGCAGCCCCATGTAAAGAGCGTTACAGTAGTCCAACCTCGAGGTGACCGTTGCATGGATCACTGTGGCTAGGTCGTCATGGTCGAGGTAGGGAACCAACTGCCTCGCCAGCCGTAGGTGATAAAAGGCCGACTTGGCAGTGGCTGCTACCTGGGCCTCCATTGACAAGGAGGGATCCAGGAGCACCCCCAAACTCCTAACCTGCGACACAGGCACCAGCGGTGCCCCATCGAAGCTCGGGAGCGAGATCCCCCACCCCAGACCGCAACGTCCCAGACACAGGACCTCCGTCTTCATCGGGTTCAATTTCAGCCTGCTTGATCTGAGCCAATCAGCCACTGCATGCAACGCCCGGTCTAGATCGTCTGGGCCGGAGTCCGACTGGCCACTCAACATCAGATAGAGCTGGGTATCATCCGCATACTGGTGACATCCCAGCCCAAACCTCCAGGCAATCTGGACAAGGGGGCGCATATAGATATTGAACAGCATCGGGGAGAGCACTGCCCCCTGAGGCACACCACAATCAAGTGGGTGCCTCATGGATTGCTGCTCCCCTAGCATCACCCTTTGTCCCCGACCTTGGAGAAATGAGACGAGCCATTGCAAGGCCTGCCCCCCATCCCCACGTCGGCAAGGCAGCGGGTCAGTAGCCGATGGTCCACCGTGTCGAATGCAGCTGACAGGTTGAGCAGCATCAGTGCCGCCCCACCACCCTGATCCAGATGCCGCCGGAGGTCATCTGTTAGAGTGACCAGAGTGCTCTCCGTCCCATATCCCGGGCGGAAGCCGGACTGAAAGGGGTCAAGGACCGAAGCGTCATCCAGATACTCTGTAACTGTAACGCCACCGCCCTCTCTATTAATTTGCCCAAATAGGGCAAATTGGACACCGGCCTATAATTGGCAGGTGCAAGCTGCCATTCACCTCTCATTATCCTTTTAAAGGGGCTTTCCCCCCATCTCCTGCCAAGCTACACTGTAGCACTTCAGGGGGGCTCCACAGGAAATGGAAACATGAGGGGAAAGTGGAAGTCTTTTGGCCACATAGTGCTCTGAACAGATAGCTTTCACTGATCAGGTTTTGTGCAGAAACAATGGGAAAAAAGGCATGAGGTTGGATAGATGCTTGGCCTTCACCTTGCCATGGTGTTTTTCATGGAAGGGAGGGAAGGCATCTTCTCAGTAGGCCTTGGGCTTCAGTCCAGTGGTAGAGACCAGCATGTCATTTCCCTCAGCCTGCCTTTTATGAAATTTGAAATGCAGCTCCTGTGAGTGAATAACAAGCCTGAAAATTGTTCATTCAGACCAAAGCCATCAATTCACTACCTGGCTTTGGGCAAGCCAGTACACATTGCAGTCTCTCCTCCACCATCATATAGAGGGAACAATGCTGGCCTGTCTTAATAGGTGTGTGATAAAAAAAAGTACTGAGTACACTGTCCTTCCCTGCCTTCTGTGCAGCATATCTGGAGTTTTGGTGACTAGATTAGGTTGGGATGGGATGGAGATGGTCAGACTGGGAAGTAGAAAACTAGAAATCTGGGCAAACAGGAGGAGCCACTTCAGCCTAATTTCCTCAAAAAGTAAGGTACAGGAGGGATTCCCTTGAAATTATAAATGTGAGAGGCCACAACTGCTAGCCAGTCTCTCACCTTAAAGGTAAAAAATTATTGTGGCTATTCTGCTGTCCACCCATCATCACTTCTGTCTCCTGAGATAATATCTAAATCTGCTGTCTTACCGATATTTCTGCAGTGCTCTTGGCCAAAACAATAAACACAGCCAGCGGATCATGACAACGATCTGTTGTTTCCTTGGGACTGAGGAACAGATTGATGATGAGATGCTGCAGCAGCCCAAGGAGAACAGTTTTAATATCCAGCTTCATAGTCTAAGGACTTCTAAAATGGTCTGAGCAACCAGGAGTTTATTTATCTATTGAGACTTGCCTGGTGAGGTATTGTTTCCAAACCTGTTTCAATGGCAGTTGACTGGGGGGGGGGGGGGTTTACACACATGCACAGTTGTGACTCCAAAAACCCACAACAAGATGCATGATGTCAGGTTTCTGATAATCCAGATTCCAGATCCTCCTGTCACTGTATGGAGATGTTTTCCTCCCTGTTGGTTGACTAGCCATCGAGCACTGGAGATGATGGAATTCTCAGGGCTTTGGCTTGCTCCAAATTAGCTTTGGTGAGTGCTCATCTACTCAGGGTGACCAAGAAATGAATCACACATAAGTGGAACCCCTGCAAAACATATTCATCAAGTTTGGACTGAAGCCAGCAATTTCAGTAGGATGGGAATTTCTCCTCCCTGCTCTCATTATCGTCATTATATATCTATATATCTAATTCCCAAATGCCCCCCCCCCGCGTGCGGATACTTAAATCCGCGTGGGGGGGCACTTGGGGGGTGGGGAGGGGGTTCTGCAGATGGGGGGTGATCCTCTCGTTTGCAGAAAAATCAAAAAAGTTTTAAAAAGTTTTCCGGGGATACTAAAATCCCCCAAAAAGTAAAAAAGCATTCCCTGTGCACACGCAGGGAACGAACTTAGCTGTCGTGTGGTTGTTGCTGGCGGCAGCGTCGTGGCGGCAGTTCCCTGCGCGCGCGCAGGGAACGGACTTTTGGGAGTGCTGGCGGCACTGGCGGCGGATGAGCGCGGCCGGGGGAGGGAGGGAGGGGATGGTGCCGTGGGAGGAGGGAAACGCTGGGCCTGAGTGGCATTAAGCCACTCAAGCCGCGGCAAAGGAGAACGGGCGGGAGGGGAACGCGAGGGCGAGGGGGGAGGGAAGGAATGGTGAGGCTCCTCCGGCACAAAGCTGCGGGCCTCGCTGGGCCAAGCCGGGACGGGAGGTGGAGAAGAGATGGCGAGGCCCACGACTCTGCGCTGGAGGGGCCTCGCCTCGGGCAGGCTGGAACGTGGGGGGAAGAGGGGGAGGAAGGAGGAGCAGCTGTCAGCTTCTCCCCCCCGCGAATATCGTGGCCCCCCTTGTATATATCTAATTCCCAAGGTGCCCCCTGTGTGTGGATATCTAAATCCTTGTGAGGGGGGCACCTAGGGGGCAAGGAGATTTTTCTGCACACGTGGGGGACTCCCCATGTGTGCAGAAAAATCTTAAAACTGTAAAAAACGTTTAAATATCCCCCCAAATATTAATATTTTAATATTAAATCTTAAAACTGTAATAAACGTTTACAGTTTAAATATTTAAATATTAAATCTTAAAACTGTAATAAACGTTTAAATATCCCCCCAAAAGTGAAAGAGCATTCCCTGCACATGTGCAGGAAACGCTCTGGGAACTTGCAGCGGCCCAGTGGCTGAGAGCTGCTCAGGCCCATTGTAGGAGGCGGGGGTGGGGAGGGAAATCAGGGGCCTGAGCTCAAGCCCGCCACAGAAACCGGGGGGGGGGGGAAGGGAAATTGGCAGCTCAAACTTGGACCCGCCACAAGAGCCGGGGGGTGGGGAAGGAAGGCTTACTTGAGTCTGCTTCAATCTCCACATGGAGCTCCTTCTTCCCCCCACCATGAGTACCGTGGGTCCCGCCTCTTGTGCCTTCTAATAGTAAAGTTGCCAGCCCCGGTTTCAGAGATTTGGGAACGGTGCCCTGGAAGGGGAGGGAGCTCAGTGGGGATGTGATGCCAGAGTCTGCCCTGAAAAACTGCCATTTATTCAAAATGCTGAAGTCTGGAGATCGGGCCTCACCTGCATATTGGGAATGCTAAGTGAAGTGGGCAGTCAGGCTGACCATGAACTCAGAAGAAGTGGGCTACCCTCAGAGAAATGAGAGGTTTCTGTAATCCACTCCTTCAAAAGGGGGCAACTCCTCTAAACAGCAGAAAGGTCCACACATCCATTCCGTCCTCACTCTACCCAGTGGTCATGACATGCAGGATAAAGACTTTTCTTCTGCTCCCTGAGCTGCTTCTAGGAATGCTGCGAGTTTCTCCATGAATATGTCTGACAGTTGACCTTACCATGTTTGAAGGTTTCAGCTAGATCTTTGCCAAATAGAAAGAACAGCAATATTTTTTTTCATTTAAAAAAACTAGACCAGAACACTGAAGCTGCAACAAGCCCAAACAACTTCTAGAGGGGACTAAGCTAGAGGACTGAGAGGCGGGGGGACATTAAGCTGAAAAAAGTCCTCAGATGGTCTTGCTGCTGCTAAGGGATATAATTCCCCTCCCTAACACAGTTACTGAGGAACCTCAGCAAAAGATGTCATTAGACGGGGGTCACTTAAATGTTAACCCAGTGATGTGGGAGCCACCCACAAAGCCCCTCCAGCTTACCTCTGGAAATGTGGAAAGAGTATTACTTTCCATTCTACAGAACTGAGCTAAGGTGAGAGCTCTTGTGAGCGTTCATCAGCTACCTCCCACCCTAAATGCAAGTCCACTTGCAATTGTCTGTCGTTGATTGACTGGAGAAAAGCAGGCACGAGTGGCAATTGTGACATAATACTCCTTCGGTTAACTTTTATTGAACTTTTTATACCCAGTATGGGTTGCATTGTGTGCAACCTCACTTTCAATAGAAAGTTGTCACACATCCTATTTGTGTGTCGTCTACAAAGCTCTTCTTTCTGTTTGACAAATGAATGGAGCTCCCTGACCCAGATCACAGCCATTTATTTCTTACACTAAAGGATGACAGAAGAAGTATAAAGCAGGTTGTTGTGGACTTAATTCTTTTTTTAATGCCTTTATATTTTTTTCCTTCACACATATGATGATGATCACTGATGCCTTTGTGTGACTTTGCTCTGGCCAGTGTTTGTTCATTTAGCTCTGCATGAGTTCCAAGAAAGGGTTGCCATTGCCAGTTTTGGATTGAGACATACATGGAGATTCTGGGAATGGTACTTAGGGAAGGAGGGGTTTGGGGAGGGGCAGGACCTCAGTGGGGTATAATGGCATAGAGTCCACCCTCCAAAGCAGCCATTTTCTGCAAGGGAACTGATTCTGGGGGATCTCCAGGCTCCACCTGGAGGCTGGCAACCCTAATTTCAAGACCCCTCCATGTTTGAAGAATATTGAAAGTTGCAAGGGACAACATCCAATGTGCCATGCCTGGAATATCCTCCTTCTCACTGTTTTCCAAGGCACCTTGCCTTCCTTCTTCCCAAGGCCAATTTCTTTGGCAAAACTACTGGCACTCCTGTACATTGTGTTCCGCTGGGCAAGCAGTTTATTAAGGACAGGAAGCTTGAGCTTATTGGAAATTCTCCCGTAATAGATCTTAGCTGAAACCAAAGACTGGAGAAATAGGAGTAGAATGGGGATGTGGGAATGAGAGAGAAAATTTGGCAAGGTGCAGTGGTTAGTATCACACTAGAACCTGAGACAACCAAGCTCAAATTCCCATTCTGTCATGGAAGGTTGCCAGCTGGGTCACATTTTTTTCATCACTAGGGCCAGCTGGGAAGCCAAAGCAGCCCTGGTACAGGACCCTGCCCCTCAGCCTAAACTCGCTTCACCTAACTCTGACCCCTGATGGGGGAAGGGGAGAAGGAGCTGGTTGGAAGAAAAGAGGGGTTGTGGCATCCTCCTTGCCTGCTGGGCTGGCCACCAGCTTCACCACTTGCCACTCAGCTGGGGCAGGCAGAATGTTCCTTGCACTATGTGCGTAACTTGGACAGGACAGGCAGCATCTGTTCTATGTTGTGCATATCTTGACTATGTTGGGCACCACCCTTCTTGCCATCGGATTCGCCTAACCCAGGTGGGGGGGTCATTGAGGAGAGGCAACCCAATTGGCCACTGGCCCATTGGGGAAACTCCCAGTGGCCACAATGGCCAACCCACCCCTGCTCATTGCAGTCTCTCAGCCTAACCTACTTGTTGGGAGGATAAGGTGAAAAGGGGAGAGGACCCACTCTGGATCCCAATTAAGGAGAAAAGTGGAACATAACTTAAAAAGCAAGTGGTGGACCAGCTGAGACAAGATAGTCTACCATTAGCCAAATGTCAGACATGATCAGGCATTTGCTGGTTTGGCTCACATTGTGATCATGCATCATGACTTACAATCACAGATCTCATTGTTTGATGGACAGCTCAGCTTACCTGCAGACAGCCTGAGCCTGTTGATGGGGCTGCTTTCCACAGCTGGGCACAGGCAGTCAGTGGCCAGCACCAATTGTTTAATGGAAGAATTATTATTACAAAGAAATAAATAGCATCATTAAAAAAAACTTGTCCTATCATCTAATATTTGTCTGAGTCTTTCCTAAACAGAAATGCAAATTGCCGCCAGATCTGTTGCAGTTAGGGCATGTGCATTCTCACATTACTCTATGAAAGATGTAGTTTATTCCACCCCCCAGTCATTCAAATATGCTTTGACCTTTTTTTTTTTTTTTACTGTACTTATCTGTGCACTTTAATGACCTGACCTAACTATGAGCTTGGGGGCGGGGATGCATTTTCCTTATTGTACAGGCACAAGATGTTCAGGCAGAAGAAATTCACCTGCCATGGCTACTGTCCAGCTGCAAAGCTACCAGGCATGGTGTTCAAGGGAGGTGATAACAGTAAGACTGAGAGAAGAAGAAAAAGAAGAAGAAGAGATTAGATTAGATTTATATCCCGCCTGTTGTGTTTGTGTTCTTGATTATGCTGCATTACAATTATGGTTTATCTATGAAAGGGCTCTGGTATCCTAATGCTCCAATTCTCATTGGCTGACTAATAAAGAACTCCCATTGGTCCTTAAGCCAATCTAAGTACCCAACCGCTGAGCCCTGCTTGGTTCCAATAACATCGCTTGTATATAGTTACATTGTTGAAAGTTATTTGTTGGAACAGTATAAATTCGAGTGCTGCTCTCTTAGAGTTGTCTTTAGAGCTGAACGATGTTATGAATAAAAGCCTGCTTAAAACTGGCGACAAGGATGGGATCCCAGTCCTAACCGAACAGCTGAAATCACTCTGCCTGCCCAGCTGAAATCACTAAGGGTGCCCAGAGCTAAATCACTACGGGCATGGCATCCAAGGGCCATATCGAACCATTCGACCCAAAGGTTGGGAACTGGGATCATACCTCGATCGTTTTGAATGCTACTGCGTAGCAAATAGTATTGATGGAGACAATGTCTGCCGCGCCACTTTTCTGAGTACATGCGGCCAGGCTGTATTCGACATCGCTCGAGATCTAGTAGACCCCTCTTGGCATCATCAAGGCCTGGCTGACTGAGTACTTCACCCCAAAGACGTCAGCTGCTGCCCATCGATGCACGTTCCATTAGCGGAACCAGAAGGAGGGCAAGTCTGTCACGGAGTACCTCACCGCACTGAGGCAGGCTGCTCGAGACTGTCACTTCACCGATCTGAAATCCGTCCTTCTCGATAGGCTGCTCTGTGGTCTACGAGACGAAAGCATTAAGCGGGCCCTACTCTTACTAAAGACTCTCTCATACGAATCAGCCCTCAAGGAGGCCCTGAGAGTAGAGGCCGCCAACCTATCCCTCCGCGAGCTGCGATTGGGTCCCCAAAGCAACACGTCAGGCCACTCTGACGCTGTACATCACAGCAGTACCGCTGATTCCAATGACGCCCGGGATGACCAATCTGATGTGTCCGATGAAGGAGTCTACAATGCGAGGGCCAATCAGAAGCCACACTGCTATCGCAAAAGCCCACGCAGCTCTCAAACAGGCCTGCGAAGAAAATGCTGCGCCGGTTGTGGTGGTGCGCATGCGCGTAGAGACTGTCAATTTTGCAATGCCATCTGTCATGCGTGTGGGAAAGTGGGCCACCTTGCCAAAGTCTGCCGTGCATCACAAGGTCAAGATGCTCCAGATGAGTTCCAGCGTTCGCGAGGGTCTGGGAATGCCCCCAGCCGATCGTTTCGATCCAAGCCTTTACGGTCATTTGACCAAAGACCAAGGCACAGCAACGAAGCGAGTGTATCCGAAGACTACACCAACTGCCTCTATATCCACCAGGGGCTGCATCCGTGTCCGAAAATCAAAGCCACTGTCTTCATCGAAGGTCGGGCTTGTCAGATGGAAGTCAACTCTGGGTCTGCGTTGTCCATCATCTCGTGGAGCACCTTCCAACAGGTCTGCCCGCGGTTCTCTGCTCGCCGCCTTCAGAGATGCACGCTACAGCTGTTTGACTTCCAAAGGCACCGAGTTCCAGTCGTCAGCATCACCACAGTCCAGGTCAACTATAAGAAGTTCTCCAGCCACCTGAACCTGCTTGTGGTGGAAGGTCGCTGCACAAGCCTTATAGGTTTGGACTGGTTCACCGCCTTGGGCATTGATGTGGTTGGCGTGAATCACATCAATCAGCAGCCCTTTATGGACTTTGAGGCAGAGTTCCCTGAGGTGTTCAAAGCAGAGCTAGGCTGCTACAAGGGTCCCCCAGTTTCCTTCAACCTGGATCCTGCTGTTCAGCCACTCCGCCTCAAGCCCAGATGCTGCTTCGTCGCTTTCAAGCCCAAGATTGATGAGCAAATTGATAAGCTGTTGGCCCAAGGTATTCTCGAGCCAGTTCCCAATGCCAAGTTGGAGACACCCATCGTCATCCCTCTCAAGCCCGATGGCTCCGTCTGCCTGTGTGCTGATTATAAATGCACCATCAACAAGGCCCTGCAACCGCACGCATACCCGGTTCCTGTGGTGAGTCACCTTCTAGCCTCGGTCTCCAGGGGCTGGGTGTTCTCCAAGATTGACCTGGCCCAGGCATATCAGCAGTTACCAGTGGATGCAGCCACGGCTGAGGCGCAGACCATCGTAACGCACTGTGGTGCTTTTAAGGTGAACTGACTGCAGTTCGGGGTAAGTGTTGCCCCCAGCATATTTCAAAACTTATGGAGCGCCTTCTTCGAGGCCTGCCCGGTGTCGTGCCCTATTTTGACGACATCTTAATCGCCAGAACCTCTGATCTTGAACTGGCTACTCGGGTGCGAAAGGTCCTTCACCGGCTACAGGAGGTGGGCCTTCGGCTCAAGAAGGAGAAATGTGAATTCTTTGTCCCTTCCGTTCAATTTCTAGGCTACCTCCTCGATGCAGACAGCATCCACCCTGCTCCAGACAAGGTTGCTGTGATCCATAAGGCACCCCCGCCCAAATCTAGAAAAGAGCTGCAGTCCTTTTTAGGGCTCCTGAATTTTTATCATGCTTTTTTGCCCAGCAAGGTGGCTCTTGCTGAACCACTCCATCGTCTGCTTGACAAATCGGCTTCTTGGACATGGGGCCACCGAGAACACATCTCTTTCCAAGCTCTCAAAGATCTCCTTTCCTCCAATGCTGTCCTCATGCACTACGATGAAATGAAGCCCCTCATCTTAGCCTGTGACACATTGCCTTACCGACTCGGGGTCATACTTAGCCATCGGTTGCCATCCGGCCGGGAGGCCCCTATTGCCTTCTATTCAAGGACCTTATCCGCTGCTGAGCAGAATTACGCCCAGATAGACTGAGAGGCATTGGCAATCATCGCTGCTTTGAAGAAATTTTATGGTTTCATATACGGGCGGGAATTTGAAATCATCACTGACCACAAGCCATTGCTTGGCATCTTCACAGCTGATCATCAAACCCCGCAAATCCTGTCACCCCGGATGATGCGATGGGCAGTTCTCCTCTCCGCCTACTCTTGCCGCCTCCTCCACCGGCCCGGCAAGACCATCGGGCATGCTGATGCCGTCAGCCGCCTGCCGCTTCTGTCACCAGGGCCGCCTGAGGCTCTGATCCAAGAAGCATTGCTAATCGAAGAGCTGCCGCAGCCCCCGCTTTCCGTTGCCGATATAGCATTCCACACCAGCTGGGATCAAACGCTCAGCCACATCTACAACCATGTGTGGAGGGGATGGCCTTCGGGAACACTCGACACCGAGTTCCAGCCATTCCTGTCGAGATCGTCGGAGCTGTCAGTAAACAAGGGCTGTCTGTTGTGGGGAAACCGGGTTGTTGTTCCTCCCCCACTTCGCCAACGAGTGCAGGACGCCTTACATGAAGGGCACCCGGGCATCGTTAAGATGAAGGCCATCACCCGGAGTTATGTTTGGTGGCCTGGCCTAGATCAGCAAATAGAGCGGTGGGTCCAGACATGTCAGCCATGTCAGGAGTCGAGGCCAGCAGCTCCGGAGGTTCCCGTCCATCCGTGGGAAAAACCAAGGGGGCCATGGTTTTGCCTTCACGTGGACTTTGCTGGGCTTTTCCAGGGCCAAACACTTCTACTTGTCGTGGATGCCTATTCCAAGTGGCTGGAGGTCCTTCCTGTTACCTCCATGACATCAGCCGTCGTTGCCCGCTGCCTGGACCGTCTCTTTGCCACCTTCGGCCTGCCGGACCTCCTCGTGTTGAACAATAGAACTCAATTCACATCAGCAGAGTTCCAGAAATTCCTGGATGAACAGGGCATCCGGCATGTCACCTTGGTCCTGTTCCACCCTGCGACAAACGGCCAGGCAGAGCGGATGGTCTGGACGGTGAAGGATGCACTCCAAAGGTTGGGAGACAGGAATTTCCCAGCCAAGCCCACTGGGTTTCTGTTACAGCAGCACTCCTCGCCGCACGCAGCTACAGGGAAGTCACCGGCAGAGCTACTTATGGGCTGCCAGCTGTCAACTTGCCTGAGCAGCCTTCACCCGGACCTGCCGCCGGACGTCCACCACGACCCCATTGCCACAGGTTCCATGTGGTCCTTTGCACCGGGAGACACGGTGTACACCCAGAACTATGGGGCAGCTCCATACTGGGTCCCGGCTGTTATCCTGTGCTCAACGGGCCCTATATCGTATGAGGTACGGGATGACATGGGGGAGGTCCATCGCCGGCACCTGGCCCAACTGAGACACCGGTGGCAAGCACAGGAGGCTGAGTTGCAGTGCTCCCCAGTTCCTGAGCTGAACCAGCAATTGCAACGCCCCCCAGTTCCTGAGTCAGATCCTTGTTTGCAGCGCACCCCAGTTCCTGAGGCCAGCCTGGGAGGTCTCCTGGCACGGCAAGACACCAGTGGCCAGGAGAACCGCCCAACAGAGAGCTTTCCAGTTGTTAGCCGAATTGCTTTAATTTAAGATGAGCAATTGGCAAATTACCGGGTTCTTAGCCAGCTATACCAAGGTCCCACCCCTTCCAGGAGTTCCCAGCAAATAGGCACTGAGGCAGGAATCCTCTTAAATGATGTTTACTATAAAATGTTGTTCAAGCATACACAAAACATAACCTCTCTCTCTCTCACACACACAGGTCTACGGAAATTTAGATAGAAAATAGCACTGTTGCATTAGCAGGAGTTTCATTGATTGGGCGATACTTTACCTGTCCTGAAGATGGGTCCTCATTCCAAAAGAAGATTAGAGGGATTGGAAAGGAAAAATGGGGAGTGTGCTCTGAACTGGCAGAAACACACTTTTCTCTGTCTGCGCAGACCAGAGATTGAAGATGGAGGGAGGGTATTGAGATAGCAAGTGGGACCTGAGAGATATAAAAAGCAGATAGGGGTCGTGGAAGCTCAAGAGAGCGATTGTATGCTGTGCAAGGTCTTTTATCAGGTGGTATTGAGGCGGGCTGTGCTGATCACATCCCATTAACACACCTACCAGGTAGTCTGTCCCTACAAACCCTACCATTGGTTAAAGTAAAAAGAGGAGGGGATGCAGAGGGGTGGTCAGTATTGCAACACTAAAGTCTAAACAGGAACTGACACCTGGGCAAGCTTGCGATGAGTCATTGAGCCATTCCATTGTCTCTTAATGGCCCTGGCCTGGCCAGTTGATGGGCGAAGGATTAGTTGCCAAGCAACCTCATTCACAGTCCAAAGTCCAGCATCTCTCTGGAATGTGTGTAATGTTGGGGGGGGGGGTTGCCTAGCTCGAGGTGACAGGAGAACCCTTGTGCAATGGGGTCCTTGTCTCTTTGTGTGAACCATGGCGGGTGTGTGCTTCCTGGAATGGACTGGAGCCTCTCACAGCAACAAAGAGTGCATGTAGTCCTTTAAAGCATAACATCCCAAAGTTCAGACTTATGAACATTAAAGTCCATAAGAGCACATGCTGTGCTTTGCTAGGCAACTCAGTGCCATCTCCAGCCCGGGACCTTCAGGAGGAACCAACCGCTGAATCTCTGCCTGTTCGCGATGCAGTAAGCCCCCTATTGGAGCGAGGGCATACCCCAGAACTTTCTGAGCTCCCAGACTTGCCAGACCGCTCTCACTTGAGTCCACCAATGCAAGTCACACTGGCCCAAAAGGAGTCCCCGAACTTAGCAGGACATTCTCCATTGGGTCCGCCTTTGCTGCGCCGGTCCCGGCAGACCAGGCGACTGCCCCCGCACCTAAGGGACTTTGTTGTTTCAACTTAGGGGGGAGGAGTGTTGTGTTTGTGTTCTTGATTATGCTGCATTACAATTATGGTTTGCCTATGAAAGGGCCCTGGTATCCTAATGCTCCAATTCTCATTGGCTGACTAATAAAGAACTCCCATTGGTCCTTAAGCCAATCTAAGTACCCAATCGCTGAGCCCTGCTTGGGTCCAATAACATCGCTTGTATATAGTTACATTATTGAAAGTTATTTGTTGGAACAGTATAAATTCGAGTGCTGCTTTCTTAGAGTTGTCTTTAGAGCTGAACGATGTTATGAATAAAAGCCTGCTTACTGGATTCATCGTCTCCGCCTCAATACTTAAAACCGCCCTTCACTCACTTGGAGTCTCAGAGCGACTTACAAACTCCTTTCCTTTCCCCTCCCCACAACAGATACCCTGTGAGGTAGGCGGGGCTAAGAGTGCTCTGAGACAACTGTCTTTGAGGGAACAGCTGGTACAGAGCTATGGCTTGCCCAAAGTCATCCAGCAGGTGCAAGTGGAGGAGTGGGGAATCAAACCTGGTTCTCCCAAATTAGAGTCTGCGCACTTAACCCCTACACCAAACTGGCTCCAAGAGAAGCGACAAGGATTGACTCAGAGGTGGTTGCAGTTAGGGAGCGTTTATTTATGATGCCCAAAATGCCTGTTTTGAGGTCAGGAATACCCAAAATGAACAAAAAGCACTGATGAAATTTCAGGAAACACAAACATGTATCTGAAGAAGTGTGTGCACACAAAAGCTTATACCCAGAATTAAACTCCATTGGTCTTAAAAGTGCCCCTGGACTCAAGCTTCATTCTGTTGCTTCAGACCAACATGGCTACCCACCTGAATCTGTTTTTCTCCCTGGGTTTTGAGAGTGTTCCGGGTTCAGGGAGGCAGCAGGGAGTGGAGTGGCCTGGCAGGAGGGAGAGGGAGCAAACCGACCCCCCCCCCCAGCTGGGCTGCAGGACCAGTGCTGTTGTGGCCCTTATTCCTGAGCAGTAAAACTTTCCAGAGGCTGGGTCTACTTCCTAGATACTTTAAAATGTAAAGGCCATTTAAAGGGCTGTGGCATCAGCAGCACCCTGACACAGCTGGGGTCTCATTCTCAGACTCCCCCTGGCCCCACTGTTCCTGCCGCTGGGGGGGGGGGAGTTTAAAATTGCATTTTTTAAAGGGTCTGGTCTTTAGGTGCTGATACTCTCGAACATGAAAACGTCTCCTAAATTGATTTCTGGAATGGTGTTGACACTCCAGAAATTTTTGAATAATGAAATTCACGCCAAACCCAAAATCCCAAATGAAATTGAAGTGGACACCCTAGTTGCAGCAGTTGAATATGTTTGCTAGAAATGTTTCCCTGTTGAATATGTTTGCTAGAAAGTCTTCATCCCATCTAGAGGGATCTGAGTCCCCCCCCCCCCCCCAGCACATCTAGTTTGCATTCATGTTCCTTGCATGTCAGACTTTCATATTTTGGTATACACCTTCTGACAGCCTTTTTAGTCTGCCTTTGATCCAGATATGTCCCCTTGAATCAGCCACAAATTGGACAGAAGGCAGAAACTTTAAATGAATGGCCGATGCTTAAATCCACCTCTTTGAGATTCTGAGACGTTGCAGCCAGGGATTATCATTTGGTGCCCTGTTATCTGTTTCAAAACACAGAGCTATTTAATTGAAAACATTTTGCAGTCATTTGCAGTAGGATGTCACCATCTTGCAACCAACCTACTAGAAAAAAGGTTTTATTTAAGTGGATTTTTCAATGATCTCATAAAGGCTAAGCATTCAAATTGAAAGTGCAGTGGCACCAGTTGCCTGAATTTGGAATATCCAAACATGTTGACAACTGTGTATTTATATTCCTAAATCACATGTTTGAAGAGGCTTATTTCACAAAATGGGGTTGCATAGAAAATGGATTTGGGGGGGGGGGGAGTGGGTGCTTGGGAACTCAACATGCCAAGGAAGGACACAGGCAAATATGACAAAAACTACAGCTCTCCATCAGTCTGGAAAAGGTAGATTGTGAGTGTACATGGCCACAAATAGAATCAAGGTAGGGGGAGAGGGGATTTAACCCTTCAGCCCCATTTGGATTTACTAATTGAAATCAAGCTCTTTGTACAGTTATTAACATTTCAAAGGAAAAAAGACAAGTCCCTTAAAAACCTACCTGTTACCCTTTAAAATGCCAATAAGGGACCCCTCTCTCTTTCCTATGTGGCTCCAAAATGAATTGCAGCTGTATGCATGAACAAATAACCAGTTTATAGACAGATGGAAGTCAGTGATTGTCATGTCTGATTGTGCCCTAAGTTTCTGTGATCTCACAGTATTCAAGAGAGATAGCATATTACAGTGCAGCCTTCTAAAGAGATATTCTGGCATTCCATTTATGCAAGAGGGTGGGGAGCCTGCAAGCTGTACATTTCAGGAGCATGATTCACATTAATGTGTAACGGGCGAATTTCCATGCAGATTTGCCATGCAGGTACAACTTTCATTCACATCAACCAGTTTCCTCAGGAACTCTCATGAAATGTGCAGCTGGCAAGCTTCCCCTTCACCAGTACAATGTCCATAGAGGACCTTTCTTTGCTGCTACGCAAAAGGGAGGATGAACTAGTGTTTGAATTTGCAACACAGGATACACTTCCTGAGCATTCTGATCTCTCTCTCTCTTGGAGGTAAATAGTGCATTACAGTGTATTTTGCAACTTTTCTCCTTCTAAAAGCACAAATAAGGCACCTGGGCATTCAAACTGAGTAGTGTGTTATAAAGGTACATACCAAGCTTCACTGTGATTAGGGTTGCCAGGTCTGGGTTGGGAAATACCTGGAGACTTTGGGGGTGGAGCCAGGAGATGACAGGGTTTGGGAAGGGGAGGGGCCTTTGCATGGTACAATGCCATAGAACCCACCCTTCAAAACAGCCATTTTCTCCAGGGGAGCTGATCTCTGTCAGCTGGAGATCAGTTGTAAAAGTGGGAGATCCCCAGGCCCAACCTGGAGGCTGGCAATCCTAACTGTGATAGCTCAATGGTGAAGAGAGATACTGCTTTAAAACATAATTATACCTTTTCAGAGTCCCTCTGGCCTAGGGTTCCCAACTTCAGGTTCGGAAAGTCCTGGAGATTTGGGGGTGTGGCCAGGGAAGGGTGGGATTTGGGGAAGGGTGGACTTCAGTGGGTTATAATGCCATAGAATCCAGTCCCCAAAGCAGCCATTTTATCTCTGTCATCTAGAGATCAATTGTAATTCCAGGAGATCTTTAGGCCCCGCTTGGAGGATGGCAACACTACAAACTGGGCCCTGACTTGGATGGACCAGTCTAGTTTAATCTCGTCAGATCTCAGAAGCTAAGCAAAGTTGGCCGGTGGTAGTATTTATATGGGAGACCACCAAGGAAGTCTAGGGTTGCTATGCAAAGACAAGCAATGGCAAACCAACTCTGTTCATCTCTTGCCTTGAAAACACCATGGATTTCCCATAAATTGTCTGTGACTTGATAGTACTGTATACACAGATAGGGTCTCTTGAAAAATTAGTATAAAGATTGGGCTGCAATTCAGACTTGAAGTATAGAATTGTGACTGAGACATGAACACATTAGAACATATTTTTCATTTTCCTCCACTCAGTCATGATTTGATACTGAGCTTTAAAATGCAGAATTGTGCCCTGAACATGCATACCATATTTCATTCCAACAACTCAATGTTCAAAGGAGATTCAGACATAGATAGAATGCTGAATGGGCATATTAGAGTGAAGGCATTACTTAGTTGTCCAGTGATGTATAATAGACAACTTCAGAAACTTATGTTTAGATAGTAATTTGAGTGCAGGGATAATTGAATGGGAAAGTTTTATTTCACAAAGGATTTTCCTTTGATTTGTCTACCATTATTGATCAAAAACATTAGCTTCTGCTTGATATGTAGCACAGTGAGGACCTCACCCAGCTTCAGTAGAAGCCTGTAAGCTTTGTTCTCATCATCACTCCATTATCCCCAATGGGCTTTACTCTAAATGAAAACCACTCACTTATATGGGACAAAGTAAGTGGATACATTCCACTGGGCATAATCCAGGTCTTCAAACATTAAAAATCTATGGTGCTGTCTGTGTATATATATAGATGATGGATTATCATGCCACACTAACTGGGAACAAATTTCCAAGGCTCCAGACCAGCGGTTCTCAAACTGTGGGTCGCGACCCCTTTGGGGGTCGAACGACCCTTTCACAGGGGTCGCCTAAGACCATCGGAAAACACATATTTCTGATGGTTTTAGGAACCAAGACACCGCTCCTCTATCCTCTAACCGTTAAACCCTCCCGGCCAGTCTCCAAAAGGAGTCTCTTTTCCCGCTGCCTTCCGAGCCAGCTTTGAAACAAAAATGGTGGTGGGGGAGGAAAGAGGCAGAAAACAACGGCCGGTGCAACTGAACTTGTAACCGCAGACTCTCATCCCGTCCGACACACTTCTTCATCGAGTCCTTCGATTCGCTTGAGCGTCCATCTGTCAGGAAGATCTCTCTACTGGTTGGCTCATTACCCTCCCGGTACTCAAAGGCGAGTCCTCAAAGAAAGGAATGTTCGGTTGTCACGAGGAAGGAGATGGCGAGGGGATGTGAGGGAAAAGGTGAGGGGCTTTGAATTGGGCAGTTGGATGGGTATGGGGCTTTATAGGCGAGGTGGGGGGGTCGGTCCGGGCACGTTGGCAGGTGCCTGGGCCTTCATGTGGGGCGGCTGTTGGGCATTGCCATGGAAATGGGGCATTTCAGGCCTCACACTCGCCCTGTGACACCCCCCCCCCCCCCGCTTGCACCTTTCCTGCTTTCCTGGTTCCCAGACTCTTCTGGAACGTCTTTCCTCGCTGTGGTGAAAACAACCAGGGTTTGCGTGATCCTCTGGCTGCTAGCAGAGGTCTGTTCTCTTTGTGTCTCGTTTAATATCTCCCTTGTCCTTTATTTTCCCCTTATGGTCCACCTTTGAAACTCAGACTCAGGGTGGATTACAGACTCAAATGAACCCCTTTTATATATAATATATGTGCAATAGTTTAATGCATAAATATATACAATAAATGCGGTGAAAACTGGATTGCAATTTGCAAAATTTGGTAGTAGTCAGATGAACACATCCAGGGAAGCAATACTGCAAAAATCAACTGCCTAAAAGTTTTTGGGTATCAAAGCTGCAATGCTTTTGACTTGGTTTTTGGCCCCTGAGGCTCTCAAAACGCTTATTTCATCTTTTAAGGGTTTCTCTCCCCCCTCCTGTTTTCATATTACATTTATTTATTTTCTTAATGTGTTTCTCAGTGAAACTCAAGGCAGAGACTTCAGCTCTCACTATTGAAAGACAGAAACCCTGTCTCTGGTTTCCCAGCCCAATTTGAGAGAACACACAGCTCAATTCCTGTAGAGTAGAATTCCAAGAACTTTACTCATAAAGGAGGGGGTGCACAGGTACAGCAAGGATTGGACCCTCAATACCCACCAGCTCTCCCTAGGGTTACAATGGGACAGATATGATTTTATACTCAGTACGACACTTGCACATAAATCATAATTATTGGTTCCATCAAACTTTGTCATATGTCCATCATACCAACTATTTTAGAAGCAATTATGTTCAATTTGTAACAATGAAAATACATCCTGCATATCAGATATTTACATTACGATTCAAACAGTAGCAAAATTACAGTTATGAAGTAGCAATGAAAATAATTTTATGGTTGGGGGTCACCACAACATGAGGAACTGTATTAAAGGGTCACGGCATTAGGAAGGTTGAGAACCACTGCTCCAGACAAAGAACTCTCCCAACTCTTCTTCTTCTTTTTTTAGCAGATGTGAAGTTGAGGAAATCATATGCTATACTACTCACCTATATGGCCACTTACATGCCTACTCTTGATACCTTTATAATGTAATCTGGGTTTTATTTCCTGGTAATTTTATCTATCGGGTTCACATTCCATTTTTTTCACCATTATAGAACATTGTAGCTTACGTGGGGTTCCAAGTATGTCTCTGACCAGACATAGTCTTGTTTACTTTCAACACAGTGGCTACATCAAACTGTATTGTGGGACTGTTACATGTGATCAATTGATTGATTGATTGATAGACATCCTTGCCTCCTCTCATTAACCAAGAAATAAATCCTCCTCTCTCTGCTTCACTCTCCGTCCATTTCAAGCATCCTTATTAGGCAGAAAAACAGGATTTGTCATGTGCGTGACTCTAACTCCTCTGCCCTGTGGCACTGTGATGTTCTGGGTACTGAAGTGCCAGAAACAAAGGATATTTCTTGACATGGTTTTCATTTTTGAAAGAACTGGGTCAGAAGTCTGTTTTCAGCTGCAGCTGATCTGTTGTTCAAATGCCTCTCCCAGGAAAAATAAAATGAAACAGGGTGCTCCTGCAGCATCACCACTGCTGCCTCTACCCACCCAGAGTAAGCTGGGGGCACCCTTGCCCTGTGTGAACAGCAGTGGTCAAGCTCATGTTGGTGATATAACACTTGCAGGCCAGACATTAGAGGGTCCCTCTGGCATTGGCATGCAGTAGACACTCTACCAGCAAGGTGCCATAGAGTCATGTAACATCTCGCTTCCCAAATGGCACGGAATAAGACAAAGATCTGCCCAGAAGTCCAGAGCAACAAACATATGGTGAAGTGTCTACTGTGTCCAGTTTCCAAAACAGCCAGAGGTCCATGTTTTCCTTATACAGACATCTCCTGTCAAGCAATTCAAGAACAATATGCCTTTCTTGGTGAGTGTTGTCAGGCTCTCCAACAAGCAATAGAGAATAGCAGGTAATAAATGGAGGAAGGAGACTGCAGGAAGGTTTCAAATCAAGGGTGGAAAAAACCCCAAAGGTCCATGAATAATTGGCACTTTTTGGGTGAAGTGACAAAGCCAGCTTGGAAACAGTGACAAAACCAGCAATAATAAGAAAACAGCCTATGAACATACACAGACTGTCTTTCCCCTCACCACAGGGAACTAATGGGTAATTACTAATTAGTAATGCCCAGGGCTTATTTCATAGCAGGAGCTCCTTTACAGATTAGGCCACACACCCCTAATGTAGCTAATCCTCCAAGAGTTTACAGAGCTCTTCTTACAGGGGCTACTGTAAGCTCTTGGAGAATTGGCTACATCAGGGGTGTGTGGCCTAATATGCAAATAAGCTCCTGCTACAAAATGAGCCCTAATGTCCATCAATTTCTATGTACAAGAACTGAATTCTGTTGAAACAGGTAAATGGAAAACAGAACTGGGAAATGATCCAATGTTTACATAAAGGAATTTTTAAAATACTTAGGGTCATTCTCTGATGGGAAGAAAGTGGATTCCTTTGAAATGTGGGCTTTGAGGAGAGTTTTACAGATACCTTAGGCCTCCAAAAAGACACATGAATGGGTAGAAGATCAAATCAAGCCTGAACTTTCCCTAGAAGCTAAAATGACTAAACTAAGGCGATCATATTCACAAGACTCATTGGAAAAAACAATAAAGCTAGGAAAAGTTGAAGGCAGCAGGAAAAGAGGAAAATGAGACAGACTGACTCAACAACAAACAAAGCCATGACCCTCAGTTTGTAAGACCCTGAGAAAGGCTATTAACAACAGGACGTTTTCAAAGGTCATTAATTCATAGTCACCGTAAGTTAGAAGTGACTTGACAGTGCTTAACACACACAGTCCTTATGACACCTCTATGTAGATGGTTCAGTGTTATTTTCCCTGTGTTAGCAGCTGGGGGGGCAGAGATTGGAAGATATGGTTGTCCTGCACTCTACAGGCAGGCATACAGTGTCTACTCTGGTGGAGCAGTACCCACAGGTCTAGATAGCAAGGCTTACGAGCACCAACAGGAACTGGAAGCAAAGAACTGGAACACAAACTTTCACCTAGTGAACCAGTTGATCTAGTAAGGCAGCCTTCCTAAACCTCAGCCTAAATAGGCTGGGAGATAATCGGGACCAGCTGCACTGCTGGCAGGTGCTGACCTCCTGTGCTGTGCTGTGCTTTTGGCCAGGATCCTGCAAAGAAGTATCAATCTCACTGCTTGGCTCTAGGATGGGGTTGCTCACCACCAGTCTGGCACTCCTTTGGGCCACTTCAGCCTAATCCTTCTGTCACCACCATCCCCACAGAGAGGTGACAGGTCCTAAAGGCCTATGGAACTGGGTTCGAGACATGCACAGTGGAGTCATGGTGGCTATCTGAGGGGCTGGTGATGAGATTTCACTTTAGGGTTGCCAGCTCTGGGTTGGGAAATACCTGGAAATTTTGAGGGTGGAGCCTGAGGAGGGCAGGGTTTGGGGAGGGGACGGACTTCAATGGGGTATAACCCCATATAGTCCACCTTCCAAAGTGGCCATTTTCTCCAGGTGAACTGATCTCTGGTGCCCGGAGATCAGTTGTAAACCCAGGACATCTCCCACCACAACCTGGAGGTTTCCAATAGGGTGGCGTCTGGCACAGTGTCTGCTGGTGCCTCTGCCATGTAGGGTAGCCAGCTCTGGGTTGAGAAATATATAGAGATTTTGGGAGTGGAGCCTGGGGAGGGTGGAGGGAAGAAAGAGACTTCTGCAGATTATAATGCCATAGATTCCACCCTCTAAAGCAGCCATTTTCTCAGGGGAACTGATCTTGGTGGTCTGGAGGTCAACTGTAATAGCAGGAGATCTCCAGGTGCTGACTGGAGGTTGGCAACCCTACTGCCATGTCAAGCCCTTCCTAGTCCTCAGCAGCCAATGGCCTTGGTTCCTTAGGGTCTTCCCCAAGGACTTAGTCTGAGTCACTGATTGGAGGGAGGTCATGACAGTGGCTAGCTTAAAGCCATTTTGTCAGTTCATAACAGAAGCAAAACCATTAAACTAGGTGCTTCCTGATTCATAGTTTGCTCTGTGAGCCACTGCACTACATGCACTTTAGCTCTTAGAGAAGTCCTGTCTCAAAGACCCTGACTGTTCTGATTACAATAACCACACTAGGACCTTCCAAAATGAAACAGCTGCAGTGGATGTGTAACTAGTTTATAACCCGTACTCCTGAGAGATTGACTACATCTCTCCCGGAACTACTCGGAATAGAGTATTATCTTAAATAATTCATGGGAAGGTATTTTCTGTTACAAAATTCCTTGGATATAGATCATAAATTTAATTATGTGTATAACCCATAATTTCAAGATTGGATGGTTAGACACTTTTTTAATTTAAGAGGCAAAAAAGCATAATAAACAACCTAACCTTGACAATAAGTGTATTTATTTTTCTTAAAACGACTTACTCCCTCTTTCACTCTCCTGTTTTTGCAGGTAATTAAACACCATTGAATGCAGAACTGGATCCAGCCATTAAATAATTCATGGTATATTGAAACGACAAGCTGTAGTTCTCGCTTGTTGCAGGTAATTATAAAGACATAAAATTTTAATTCAGATTATGTTTAATTGCAATGTTTGATGCCAATTATTGTGCAGAAGCATTTTATTTTTGCCTCATGTTTTTTAACTCTTGTACACAATACAAAAATATTACTTTAAAAACAAATTATAATCATGAAACTGTTAAAGATGTTGCTGACATTGCCAAGTTATAACATGGGGCTAAGTACACATTACAGATCCTTGTGGACCTGATTGTGGGTGGGCCTGAATGATCTCTACACTAATAACCTGAGTGGTCATTGTGGAGATGAGAAAAACCACATGTTGGGGCCATTCACAGAAACGGGTATGTACTTACCAGGGGGATTCTTCAGCAGTGCAGAAAACTATGACTGTAAATTAACCGAAAGATCCCCCTCTAAGGCCTCATAAGGACTGAATGTACTCTAGAACCATGAAATGTTGAGAGTCAGCTAAAGGAGAGGGGGGAGGGAGAGATAAGCCAGTCCAAGTCCTGAGAATGTAGAGAATTTTAGAGAAGGAAGCGGGGGGGGGGGGAGATTTCCAGATTGTCCCGCCCCCAATTCCTCCTGTGTCTACCAATCTACTTTCTTAAAATCCAATAGCAGCATACCAATACTCTATAACAAGGGTTGCCAACTGGCCAGGAGAAAAAAGTCCTGTCCCTCTAATGCATGGAATGCACGGAAAAGGACAATCTGCTTTTGCATGGCATGGGAGGAAATAACATCACCTTTTCCCCAGTTGCACATGTCAATTTCCCACTATGTGCTACACCGCCATATGTTGACCCGCATCTTCGCCCGATTTCCCGTGCATCTTCACTGTCCTGTTTTTTTGAGGATCATGAAGATGCGGGGGAAATCAGGCGAATATGCAGGTCAAAATGCAGCCATGCAGCACGTAGTGGGAAATTGACTTGTGCAATCTGGGGAAAGGGGAGAGTGGGGGTGGAGCAGCTTCGTGAAATCAGTCCTGGTGTTTGCTACAGAGAGCAAGCTGGTATTAAACAGACTGCTAGAGGGACCAACTTAAAAGTTGGCAGTCCTATAACAATGGAACAAAAATTCAACCAAAAGCCTGAAAGACATAGTTTTTTAAATCTGACACCTAAAACAAAGCAGACTTGGCATGCATATTCATTTGCAATTCAACATGCACCGCACTGAATGCGCCATTTTTTTCCTACCCCCACCCTCCATCTGGCATCAACAACCAGTGACAAATGTAAGAGGCAGCAAATTTTGGACAGCTTTATTGTCCAAGAATATCTTCCCTGAAGTAGCAGTATTTTACCACTCCAGTTAATTGAGGAAAAGATGCCTGCAGTTAGAAAAAGAAGGACCTGCTTTTTTCATGAATGGCTTGTTTAACCCCACAGTCTTCTTTCCCAACCATGACAGCGTTGAAGTACATATGAATGTATAATTATCCTTTTCAATCCCACTGTTCTCTCCCCACCAACCAGATTATAAATTCTGTGGGTCTGAGACGTGTCCTTTCTAGTTCCAAACTGAGCACTGCATTTCACTCCTTCTTAATTCTGATTTCACTAGGAGAATTTCTAAAATGAATGGAAGAAAGGCAGTTTGCCACAGTGTTCAGTTCATTTGCTTGTTTCTCTCCTCTGTATTCCCAATACACATATGTGGATTGACATAAACACTGCAAACCCATTTGGGTGTAATCGTATGTACACATTATATTGTACCAATTTTTGTGTGTGTAGTGTTGTCCCACTGCAGCTTGCCCTGCCCCCGCTGGAGGTCCTACAGCTATGACGAGACTTCCCCAGCCCAACTGGCGGCGACAGCATGTCCCGGCATGGAGGGAGGACCCGGCAAGCAGCGGAGCCTCTAGGAAGGGATGGCACAGGGAGGAATGGGAGGTTTGGGGGCGGCCCGACAGCCCCGGAAGTGAGAGAGCTGCACGGGTGCATCCAGCAGAGTGTATCTGGCCCAGGCCCAAAGGCGGGGCTGCCCAGATACACCCGATCCCAGCCCTGGGAGCAGCGAGGACCCGGAGCTGGCCAGGGAGGTGCCTGTCTTCAGACTAGGCCTCCTGCACTAAGAAGGGAGAAGCTACCACAACAGGCGGACAGCTGGCCTAGTGCCGAGCCGGACCGGAGGGTGGAACAACCAGGGTAAAGCTCACATGCAGGAAAGGAGAAGAGGGGCGGGAGCACTGGCAACACCAGTGGGAAAGGGAGGAAGATGGAATGGCACAGCGGGAGACGAAGGACGGCACCAGGGGGGAGGGGACTCACACCTGGGGAGGAAGGGGAGTTATAAAAGAGAGAAGGAAGAAAGGTCAAGGAGGAAGTGGCGAGAGTAAATTTTGATGTCTGGAGCAGATGGAGAAGAGAAAGAGAGCTGAGAAAGCCGTCATAGTCACTGACCTCACAGGGGACCAGGGTCTGTCTGGTGATGTAACCCAGCCCTACCCCATTCTGAGACCGTGCCTACTCCTGGGACAACTTGCCCCTCCCCAGGGTAAAGCTCCTGCCACGGCAGCGACTGCGTCCCCTTCAGGTGAGAGCGGGAAACATGACAAGTGTTTTATTAATGGAAGGGGGAAAGGGAGAACAAGGTGCAAATGAAAGTAGTTTATCTAAAAGGTCAAATAAAGCACTCATCCTTGCTCCTACATCCCCCCTCCCATTTTTCTCCTACTTACTAGTATGGCCTTATTTTCTTCCTGATTACTGTTAGGCCCTTTCTGCATACCAAGTTTACTCCTCTTTTTAACTGCTCCTGAGTTGTTCCTGCTTTATCCCGAATGCTGTGCTAATCCTCTGCACCACTTACCTTCCTCTGCATTGCCCTCCCTGCAGCGCTTGCTTGTACAGAGTATGCTTTCTGCATAGAATTAGTCATGTGGTGAATCCTTTCATTCTTCCTCCTTCACCTGCCCCCACAAGTAGCCCTGGCACCATACTTTACACAATGCTATGGACGTAAGTGGCATGAAGGCAGGCAGAGCAAAGAGCGAGCTCTCTTGTTGGCCATCCATGCTAGAAGGACAGCCTAGTGGGCGAGGCAAAGCCCACTGCCCTGCCTGTCCACCTTCTCTGTGATTTAAAGCCCCAGGCTCTTGGGAGGGGAGGGGGGACCAGGAGAGATGGGGGGGAGTGAGGGGGCAGGGAGAGGATGGTAAGTGGGGGTGCAGGAAGGAGGGCCCAGGCAGGGCAGATTTGGGGAATAAGGTGGAGGGGGGGATGCTATGGTTTCTCACCCACATTCTGTGGGTCTCTTTCTCTGAATCCCTGTCGAGGATTCAGAGGAAATCCACAAAGCCTCTGTACACTGCTGAGATTGCATCTCATGACAGACACCCACTCCTTCCTTGCCACTGGCACCCCTCCCTCGGGGGAGGGGTGTACAGTCTTGGTTTACAGGTGTGATCATTGTTGACTATCATGAAAATTAGGACAATGCTATGCTGAAGCTGGCTCGTTATAGAACATTTTTTTTAAAATCAGCAGTATGTAAAAAGGGAGAGCAGTTGGCTGAGTGCAATCAACAGCAGACTGCAAAGTCCTATACTTCGCTGCAATGGTAGGGGAAAGGAAATGGGCAAAGAAGGGGCAGGGAGTGGGCAGCAATTCAGTGCCTGAGGTGAATTCTCTGCATAAGAGAAATGATCGACTTGGAAGCTGAGTAATTGATAAATCTCTGGCAAAATAAGTTTCAGAAGACCCGAAAGAATGGCAAAGTGAAAGCGGGATGTGAGAAAATAAATGCAGAATTGTTAACACCAGCCGACATAAATGAGAGCTGAAGGCGGGAGGAAATGCAGAAGGCAATTTAAAAAACAGAATGCATTCAAGAAGAAGGTGGAGAAAATGACGGGTGCAGAAACAGCCTTAGTGTTCTACGAATGTATACATTCTGTCATGCTGATCCGTAAAATAAAGACAAAGGCTTGTATCTACTGGAGTGTTTGCATGGGTGGAAGGATTTCCTCCCACAGAACACAACTTTCTTGTCTCCCCCTCCCACCACAGCCAATGCCCAGAAATGCTAGTCCTGGGGAACAGCCTTTTTTTGGGGGGGGGGAGGGCATTTGGGGCTGCAGCAAGGGGGGAGTGGCAAAAATGTGCTCTGCAGGCAGAAATCCTTCCATCTGTGGCAATGCTATAGTGGATCCAGCTGCAAAATATCTTAGTGCAAGTGTATGTCTTATCAAAGGACTGCTTTTATGCATTGTTCAGTCAGTGCACACATGGGCACTAGTAATGTAGAAAGGAAAATGATGGAAATGAACTGAAGGAACTGAAGGCTGTGTCAAACTGTGCCTCACAGAATTTGGAAATAAAAACAGAACAATGCATCAGTTCCACATTGGTAATTCCAAGTTATTTGAAATTGCAACTTCTAGGGAAAAAATCAGATGAGGAAAATTTCAAGCTCCCTCTGTCTGAAGTCTTTTGTGTATCTGCAGGACTCTCCACTAACTCTACCACAACATTTTTTAAAAAACAACAGAATAAACCTAGTAAGAAATTAAGACAACAAAACGAGCGGCTCTAAAGAAAAGAGAAAATTGCCTGACAATGTGAAGGATTATCGAGGGTGACAGTTTCAGTAAAGGATTTCTGCTCCTCAAAGGCATGTTTCATTCTATTTATTAGAAGTAAACAGAAATGAAAATGGGGGTGTTGTTCGGAAAATAGAGATGCTTTGGAAAACAGTAATAGGACAGTGAGTGGCTTATCCAATACCAGTGCAGCAAAGAATGAGGAAAAAATGGTGTGATCCATCCACCCAGACTAATATATTCCAACTCTGGAGACTTAGATTAAACATGCCTTGAATTACCAAATTCTGATGTAAATTCCACACATTGGCTCTCGCGAACAAAGTGTCCCTGAAATGCAACAAATTGGATAATCTTATCAATATTTTCAGCAGGAAAATAACAGCAGTGGGTGTGAAAGTTCATAGCAACAGCGGGAAATGGTAAATAACAGGGTTCCCTCGTCTTACCAGCCAAATTCTGCACTCAGGTTCAAAGAGGGTGCCCAGGCAGAAACAAATTATGTGTTCTCAATATCGTGTTTGGGAAAGATTACTTAGGTGTTACAGGCAAGGTGATGGTTTCACAATACAACAAATAAAAAGACAGTTACAATAGTTTTTGATGAAACTCATAAGAGTGGTGAGTGATCTCCCAGTGCATGTGGTGAAGTGTCTCTGCCCAGATCCTCACCCTTCCACAACTTTTATACAGGCTATTAGCTATGTTCTCAATACAAAATGAACAAGGAGTTAGGCTCCTGTCTTGGGGACATTTCTCATTTGTTTGCAGTCTTAAGGGCAGGGAGAGGAGGCAGGGAGGGCAAAAGGAGGCACAGATACACACAGAAACTGAGGTAGAGTAGAACAAGACACACCTTTATTGATTACAGCAGGAGCATTGGTGTGGCATCAGCTGATCTACCTGCCAACTGATGGAACCCTTCCCTGGCCTGCCTGCTGGGGTAAACCTGGAGTGGCAAGTCTGGTGGTCCCACATGGGTGAAAGCCTCTGCATGGTTCCCTTTCCACCTGAGAATGAAGTTGGTCGACAGCCCTCTCTCAGCCCCACCTACCTCACAGGGCGTCTATTGTGGGGAGATAGATCTAGGTGGTCAGCCATGTTGGTCTGAAGCAGTAGAACAAATTTAGAGTCCAATGGCACCTTTAAGACTAACAAAGGTTTATTCAAGGTATGACTTTTTGTGTGCAAGCTCACTTTTTCAAATACAATGGAGTGGAGGTAAGGTTCATAGACAGGATGAACAGCAAATTAACATGTAACATGATGAAGATGTTTTAAGCTATACAAAACCAGACTTAAATAACAAGCTAAGGTTATAAGGTCAATAGTTGTAAGGCAATAAATATGTCAAAATAAATTTGAGACTTCATTCACTCTCAGAGCGTGGAGGTCACTTAACAGCATTTTTACTTTCTCTTTCGAGGTGGAAGCAGTGTATGTCTGCATAATGCACATGAAAGCTCATACCTTGTGTAAACCTTTGTTGGTGCCACTGGACTCTAAATTTGTCGTGGGGAGAGGATGTGATTGTAAGCTGCTCTGAGTCTCCAAGTGAAGGGTGGGGTATAAAAACCAACTACTCCTCCTCTTCTTCTTCTCCTCTGCCCTCCCCCCCCCCGAAACTAAAAAGAGGGCAAATTAATGCCAGGACCCCAGGCGGATATAGGATCTGTAGGCAGTGGAATTTCAGCAACCAATAGCGTGAATGCAGAATGTAGTCTAATCTCAGCAGCCAAGGTGGTGGCACTGACCTGAAAAGAGTTTGCTCCAAAGTCCTTGGGAGGGGGAGGCCGAGGGCTGCCAGGCTGGCCTACATGACCCCAGCGAATGAACTTGGTGAGGTAGGTGCCATCAGCATGGATGAGCCAGTAGGGGCAGAACAGTGGATGGCCAGATATTCCATGGAGACTGAATCCAACATTTCTTCTTACCCTACCTCAGGCACTTGGAAGTAGTGGCAGGCATCCTATCATCCCAGGACTGGGCCTAGAAATCTTCATTTGTTCCTGAGTGAAGTGGTACCCCAACTGGGCAGCTGCCAGCAACCTTTGGGAGGGTTTATCATCCCTATTACCAGCCCTGCATTCCCATGGAGTCAGGGAATCTTAAAGCAGCCTGTGATGTTCCTGATGCTGTGGTGGCCAAAGAAGCCAAAGAGTGTGCAGTGGGCTGGGTTGTGGACCTTCATTCCACCCCTCCTAAACCTGAGGGTATCTTCATTAAGGGTTGTCCCCAAAAAACACCAAGAGAGTTTAGGCTGATTCATCACCTCTCCTATCCCAAAGGTTCATCTGTCAATGAGGCCATCTCCCAAGAGTTCTGCTCTGTGCTGTATGCCTCATTTGACCACACAATCAGCATAATCCGATCTTTAGGGACAAGTGCAACATCCAGGTTGACTTTTGGCTGCTGCCTGTTCATCCCAGTGATTTCTGCCTATTGGATTTCAACTTAAAAAGCCTCAGAGCAAAACCAGCACAGCAAGCTGATACCAAGCCCAGACACACAGCCACCCCGAGCCTGCTATGTGGGGAGGGTGGGATAGAAATCCAACAAATAATTAAAAAAAAAAGAAAAAAAAAAGTCATGGGAACCTTCAAATGCTGGCTCCTGATATTCACTGCTCACCCCAAATATTCCTGGGATTTTTCGGGACCCATTTCCTTGTATCCCAGAAAAACCCAGATGCCATATGTCCAGAAAATACTGATAAGGTGATTTTTGGATATATATTTGGACTGGCTGTGTCTGAATGCACATCCCAAGAATATATTTGTGCCAGACTTGCCCTTCCCCCTCTAGGGGCAGGGGATTCTCTGTCACCAGTGGGCGCTTCCATGCTGCCACTCAGTTGGCTGGCAGGGGAGAAAAACGGGGTGAAATGGAGGGAACACAGGCAGCATCCTGATATGCTAACATCACTCCCCAGGCACCCAGAAGTGGCGTCAGCAGGTCATGTGGAGGCATTGGGGGATGCTGTGGCATTTGACAAAACTCTATGAGTGACATACTGATGCCACGTTTGGGTACAAGGGGAACGAAAGCAGCAAGTTGGTTAAACTATAGAGTTTTGCCCAAATGCCTGAGCTTCCTTGGCATCCCCTGGCAATGCACTGACTTCACTTTCAGCACACTGTGAGTAACATCAGTGTGTCACTGGAAAAATCAAGGCATCACTGGTGAGGGCCTCTGCCAGTGGTAAGTGCTGCTGGTTGCGAGATCCTGCCTAGCAATGCTAATTCATGTCCCCGGTGAGATTGATAGTGTTTAGTGCTTTCTGTACTGATGGGGAACATGATGCAACTTTAAACCACTTCCCCAATAGCTGTTTTCCCCAATAGCATTTCCTCAGCAGCATTTTTCTTTAAAATGAACTTCCCACTATGAAGTGGCCCATTTGCACTCTCAAATACCTTCACCTCACATCTTCTCTATCCCCAGCTCTTTGGATTTTGATGTGGTTTCATTTTAGTTCCCCCCTCCCATAGATATGATGTTTTAATTATCACTCAATAAATGATAAAGAGAAATGAGCATGAGAGGATATGTTCTCTTTAAGCCAATGGATATGTATACAAGTCCTGTGTATACAGTGGCTGCTTATCTTTAATAGGGATATCAGCTTGCATGGAAATGCAAATGATCATGCCATAGCTGAAGCAAGCAGACAAACAAGTAAATAAAAGAATTCATGGAAATATCAGCTGAGGTTTAGTGCAATCCTGGGACAAATCTGACAGATAGCTGGGAGTGGACCCACTGCATACATGGGAGCCAATTTTACCTTTCTGCCTGACTCCGAAAACAAAGTTTGTACATTTGACTGGATTTACTGTAGTGTGGAAATTACAATTGGGTCATGTTTGGCCTGAGCATACACCAGCACAATGAATGCTGTTGACTGGTGAAAACATCCTGGTTTACAGGTGCAAAAGCAGCACATGCAGAGAGTAATGTAGCTGGTTTTCAGTGGTGCCTAGCCTGCTAATGAGGATGATCCAGGGACAGATGTAGTCTAAGCAAGGCAGGTGTTGTGACTATGCATCAACAGCAGCTTCCCAGAAAACAACTGTGCAAATTGCTGAAGTGCTCCTATGAGGTATTTGACTCAACACCAAATGGGAATTGTAGTGCTCATTTACAAAATGTCTGTGCCACCTTTCTGTCCTTATACAGCAGCTAACAGTTAGAACAGGCATTATAAAAGCAATTATAAAAATAATTAAAATCAGAACTAAAACACATACATAAAAGCATAGGAAAGAGAAGTCAGGACACAGGGCAGGAATGAGGGATCGCTGAGAGAATGCTGAATGAAACAAAAAAGTAGCAGAAGGGGACAGATAAATCTCCCTGAGGAGAGAGTAGTTCCATAGTTTTGGTGCCATGACTAAGATGGCCCTCTCTCAGGTTGTCACCCACATACTCTCAGAAGGCGAGGACATATGAAGCAGGGCCTCAGCTCTTTTCAAGGGAAACCCCATTGCAGTTATCTAATCTAGATATAACCAGGGCATGCACCAAAGTGGCCAGATCAAGAACACCCCTAGCCTACAGGGCTGTTCCTTCATGAGGACTAAAACCCCATCCAGAACAGGTGACTGACACCTGAAATCCCAAGTCAGACTTTCCACAGTCAGACTTCAGTTTTTTTGTGTTTAGGCTTCAGTTTATTAGTCTGCATCAGCTCTAAAACTACCTCCAGGCACCAGTTCAGGGTTTCTAAGCTCCCTGGGCTCCACTAAAAAGCACAAGTTGTACAGACAGTTGTACAGATTGCCTCAAAATCATGACTGAACAGTACTGAAATGGTCATGAAAATCAGTGTTCAGTCTGGCTGGCCACAGTTGATGACACATTGCCGGTCGCCATTCGGCATGCTAGAGCAGCAACTGGATCAGATCATGTCCTGCCTGTCATTCATGAGCAGGGAGCCAATTGTTTCATTAGCTGTTTGGATATGTGTAAATTAATTTGGAGGGTGCCTGTTTTCATTTGCTGCTTTCTCAAATTATTGCAGTTCTTTTTTTGTAGAAGCTGCCATCCACATTTGGTCAGCCAATGCCTCGAGTATTAAAAGGTACATAGTTAAAAGGGGGAAAATGCAATTTGAGATTTTTGAACTATTAGCATTTTTGTGCACCTTACATTAGGGATGGGCACAAACCAGAAGAATGCAGTTCATATTGGTTCATGATCAAACCACCAACCAAAGGACAAACCAAACTGGGAGGTTCGTTCGCAAACTGAACTGGTTAATGGTTCGTGGCTCTGAAAACCCTACTGAAAGGGACTGCAGTCCCTTTCAATGGGGTTTGCAGAAAGCCCGAAAAACTTTAAAGGGTCTGCAGAAGACAGACCAAAAACCAGCCGAGTGGCAGGGAGGCAGTTCCCACCACTCAGCTATTTCAGGCTGTCTTGTGCAGTCCCTTTAAACTGACTGTACTGTTTTCTACAGTCCCTCTGCACAAAACAGCTTTTGTGGGGAACAGAAAACGGGTTTAAAGGTACTTGGAGTCCCTTTAAACCCCTGCTTTCTGCTATATCAGTGAACCACCACAAACTCCTTTAAAAGTCCATGGAAGTTTGTGATGGTCGACCTGTTACAAATGTTGGTTCACGAGCCATAAACAGTACAAAATTTGTGAGGAATTTTGCTTTGTGGTTCAGTTCATGCCCATCCATACCTTCTGTGTCTGGCCATGAACCCAGATAATCTTGTGATCATTTCTTGCATTTACTCTTCAGATGTCCCTAACTGCACAGGTATAAAAGTAGGCAATTCAGTCAAGCCAATGTCAGTCATTTAAAAGATACATCTGACTGTGCAGGTGCAAAGAGAAGATGAACTTCAGGTGATTACCTGATTTACAGTACAAGTCATTAATGGCCCGATCACGACTCAGTAGGATATGTGCCTCAGTCATCAATAAAGGACATATAGGTCTTAGACTTAGGGTTGCCAGCCCCCCGCATGGAGCTGGGTAATTTTTTTCAAATAGCCATCAGGCTAATGACATACTTATGGAGAGGAAAAGGGAAGAATGCTTCTTCTCCTGGCGGTCCCCTTTACAAGAGCCCTTCTCCCATAAGGACAGTCCTCTTTCCTACCCTGCCACAAATGTTGTTAGTCTTTACCATGCTTCTGGACTCCTGCTCTTTTTTACTTGTTACTAAGTTAGTGCTGGTGAGAGGACCTTGCACATGCATACAGAGAGAGAGAGAGAGAGAGAGATTTTGTTAGGAACAAATTATTTTTGGAAAGTGAACAGAATTTGATATAGCAATTTTATTTTCAACTTCCACCTGAATTATAAAAATACATTTAAATTGGGAAGGTCTGATGACTTCAACTGTTCCAATGAGGTACATTGTACATTTTAGCTGTGCTAAAACCCTGTCGTGTTTAGTTAGAAGCAAGTCCCACTGTGTTTTTAGTGCATCAGTCTGCTATTTGCACAGGTAAACTACTTTACATAAAGCCATTGTCAGCACTATACCATGAATATAAAAAACTCAAACCAGATGCACGCCATGTTACAATATGACAGACAGGATACAGTAAAACCCCGTAAAAGTAGTTGACGATGGCAGGAGGGAAAAAGAGGATTTTAAAAAAAAACATACAGAAGCAAACCAAGAGAAGGCAGGAGAATAAAATACACACATTTACATCCAGAGGAAGCCCAAACAGGAGGAAAAAGCAGGGGAATAGAAACAGGGGCAGAGGAAGTGTGTGAGGATAATCTCTCTCTCTGTCTCTCTCTCTTTTTCTCTCTCTCTCTCACACACACAAACACACAAAGAACCTCAAGTGCAGGCAGAAGGGGATTTTTTTAAAGAAAGTGGAGCAGAGAGGAAATAGAAACAGAACAAAATATACATACAGAGGAAACCCAAGTGAAGGGTAGAAGAGGGAGAATTTTAAAAATACACAGAGAAAGTAAGATTGAAAGAGAAAATAAAAGCAACACAACGGAGGAAGACTGAGGTGGCGGTGTGAGAAGGAAACCATATCACACACACATATACAGAGGAAACCCACATGTGAAGAGAAGGTGGGGAATTTGGGGGGGAAACAGAGAAAACGGGGTGAAACAAACTTGGGTGGGAAGGGAAGAGCTTTTCTTTAAGCGCACATGCCAGCTGGCTTGATTTAATTCCAGGGCGAAGTGGAGCTCGGGAGGAGAGGAAGCCAGCAGGCTTTGGCAGGAAGGGAAGGGCTTTTCTCTCCTTTCCACAATCAGGCCCACTGGCTTGCTGGTAGGGTTACCAACTCTGTATTTGGGGAGGCTAGGGAAGTTGGAGTACAATGCCATAGAGTCCACCCTCCAAAGCAGCCAATTTCTTGAGGTAAACTGATCACAACAGTCTGGAGATCAGTTGTAATTCTGGGTGATCTCCAGGACACATCTGGGGTTCGGCAACCCTAGTATTTCTGACAATGACAAGAAGCAAAAAAGGGCACTAAGCTCTTTTTAAAAATTTGCCCTGATTGTATACAGTGAGCTATCATTTGAAAACCTATCTCTTTTGTTGCTCTGTGATGTCTCCTCAGACTTCGCTGGGCAAAGAATGAATCCATTCTATGGTTGCTATAGAAATGTGAAATTAACTGCCCCTGTTATTCTCATTTCACATAATTATTTTGCGGCAAGCAAGCTTGTAAAATAGGGGATTTAAAGGTGATAAAAGTGAAACAGTTTGGAAAATAAAGAAATGGCTAAATTTATTGAGGTCAGAGGCTTGTTATCTTGTACATAAAGTTGTGGTTCAACAACTAACTCAGGGGCATTTCACACAGCACCCTCTGTAGCACTTCAGAACCGGTACAAGAACTGAAGAACGCTTGGGAGGAGGTTTCAAGGTAAACCAGCTCAGGAACGCTTCCCTAATGCTTCTGTCTGAAATGGCCAATATGTTCCATTACTGAACTGGTACTAATATGGTTCTGTATGAAATGCCTGACAGAAACTGTTACTGAAGATTTCCTGAAACGGAACATATTGGCTGTGTGAAATGGCCCATACTCTGGGCCAGTCTGCACCTATATCTGTATTGTAGTTTAACTGTCATGGCATTTACTCAAGAATCCTGGAAACTGAAGTTTGGTGATGGTGCCAATGAATTATGTATTAAAGGTCCCCTAGTTACCCTTTGCAGTATGAGACTGTGATGTAGACATACTCACTGTGGAATGAATTCCTGGTATTGGTTTTGACAGTGGCCCATTCATAGGTTGGAATGCCCTAATTGTCATCACAGCGAGATCTTATACTATTCTAGTAATATTTGGCTGCAGTCAGATATGTATTTTGATCTGTTGTTGCCCTGCCAAAATACCTAACTGATCCAGGGTATTTTGTAACTCTTCAAAGTGCTTTTACCCTGTCCTTGATCGATCAGATGTATATCAGACCCAGCAGCCAAGGAGTGTTGCTGTTGACCATTTTTTAAATAGTTTCTCCCTTGAGCATGCCCACAAATGCTGCTATGTTTCCTGGGGTATGTAGTTTAATGGAGCTGTTGGCCATGTATTTTAAAAGTTTGTCCCCTGAGCATGCACACAAATGCTGATCAGCCTGCTGGGACATGTAGTCTCATTGTCTAAACTTTTCAATTTACCCCTTCCCCAAAGCATAGAAAAAAGCTGAAGTACAGGGGCGTCTTTCTTTAAAAAATTTTATTAAGAAAACAAAGTTTAGAGCAGCCCCTGTGAGAGTGGAGGAGGGGAGAGAGGTGCAAATATACAGTTATGTGCACATCACTAACTAGTGGAAAAAATGGCATCTGAAAAACAAGAGACCAGTCAGACCTGCCTAATGGCTTGGGTGCACAACAGAGTGATCAGACAACAGAAAATTCAGTTTGAAACCAGTTCAGCCCAAAAGGACAAGACTTTCTCAGGTATCAAAGAAACATGCAGTAAAGGGGGGGGGAACAGAACACAGATGACTGGGGCATGACAGACAGATGTTGTGTGTCTGATTGTGCATTTTAAATCTGTAAGGGAACAGCAACAGCAATGGATCAAACTGCACATCTGATCACAGCCTTTGAATGTCAGAATCATGGCAAATTCATAGCACTTGAAGTTAGAAAGGAAACAGTTCTGTCTCTTGATTTTAATCTGTATAGTCCATCCACACATGCAAACATCAAGCAATGATTCTGCATATATAAGAATGATAGAGAGAATGAATTTTTGAGGAAAGTGGAGATTATTGTCCAGTCTCTCAAAGCATTCTTTCCTGCAGGATCGATTGGATTCAAAGAGGAGCTGATGAAAGGAAGTCTTTGTTTTATATAGATTTCAGATTGTGGAAGTAATAAGGGCAGGTGTTCTCTGCTTGCCATTCATGCCTTCCATAATGCCCATATAGAGTTGCCATGTGTTACTCAATGAGACCTCCCTTCATCAGATTTGCCATTCGCCACTAAGCCCATAATATGTTTTGAACCAATCCCATTTTCAAAGTGTGCAGACCTGAAATTTATCACTAAAGTAACCTCAATTCTTTGTCTTGGATGTAGCTGCAAATGACGAAGCGTCCTACCACCTGCAACCCCCCTCTCAACTACCCTCTTTGTACCTTTTTATCCATATCTCGAGAGTCATCTCATGCTGACTTTCAAACCAGATACTAAAAAAGAAAATATAGATCTGGCTGTGAAGGGCGGGGGGAAGAAGGATCTCTTGCTGAATAATGTCATCTGGATTTTTTAAAAAAAATGTGGCTAAAGGAATTGAACTGGAACCATATAAAATATACACTTGACTGCAGGGAATCTTGATGCTTTTTTTTTTTTTACATTTCTGTAAGCACCTCAAAGATTTATTCTCTCAATTACCAATCAGAGGAACTCATAAAGGTAAAGGCAGTAGACCATGCAGGATTAGGAGTTGTCTCTGAAGACCGATGCCCACTGACTGGAACTCCGGTGAACCCAACAGCCTCATTCAATACCTGTTCTTCGCACAAATGATGGTTGACAGTTGGAATTGCTCTAATGAAACATTCTGATAAAAGAAAGTACTGCAGAACTGGCTTTAGTTAAGATGAAGAGCAGGAGGAGGTCTTCACACAATCCTCACATCTTGGTTATAAGAATATGGCAGAGGAATATAGGGTTGTGCTGAATGTTCTCCCATTTCAGTTGTTGGGTTGTAAGTAATACTGAGGGGGAGGGCTAAAAATTTCCTGACAAATCCCTTAATTTTGATAATGTATCCCACTTTAATAAATGTGTCTCTTCTGTTTACTACTGCTGTAGAGCCATTTCCCTGATCTAATTATTGCTGCTGCTGCTTCTTTTTGGATTTGTCACATGGTGATCCCAGACAATCAGGGATCAGGCAGTGACTAGGATGACATCACTGAGGGAACAATATAGGGATACTTCCATAATTCTGAGAAATCCTTCCCAGTTTTGGAGTTCCAAATTATATAGTCTCATTTTCAAAGCAGGATATGTTACCCAAATTTGTCCCTGAGTTGGGATAACCATGTGTGAGAGTACTATACATATGCACAATTAGGGCACAGTTAGAAGTGATGCTGTCCCTGGGTTCATCCCAAGGACTTGCTTCCATTTTCTAACACCAGGGAAAGCTGGTGATTCGAACTGGGACCACCATGGTATGGGGAGGTGGGGCTCTTTCCCCCATGCCATTTTTCCAACCCGAAATAGTTTCAGAGGTGTATTGACCAACACATACACACGCAGTACCATTTTGCATTGGAAAAATGGCACAGAGGGAAAGGCAGGTGCTTCTCATCCCTGCAGTGATCCCATCCAGAATCAGACTCCTGCAGCACTCTTAAATGGCTTTCCTGGACACAAGGAAATGAAGGCATATCCCTGTAGTTAACATAGGGACAGCATCACATTTAGTTGTGCTCCTAGACATGGATTTCAGGGAAACTTTTGAGTTTATTGTGTAACAGGTTGTGATGGACAGGCTCTATGTCCTACCCATTGCCTGAAAACTACCACTTCCCTTTAAACATGGCTGAAATGTTCACTGAGCCAGCAACGGCCAATCAGAGCCCCTGGAACATTGGCAGAGCAGATTGGGAAGGGAGTTGAGACAAAAAGCAGTTAAATGCCATTTTTCTTCAGAAAAGGTTTAGCTGACAGTGAGGCAGGATTCTCAAGACATAGTGTTTTTCTCAAAGTCTGTCTTCAGGAAAACATTATGGGTTTACCTTAGAGTTTCCAGCAATTCCTCGAGAGAGCTATGTCAGTTCTGGTTTTTTACCTGAAGTGATGTTGACACAGCAGCCAGTTGTGGGGACCCCCCCCCCCCATATCCCTATCCACAGTCATCCCACCAGTTGCCAGGCACTGCCTGACAATTCTAACCTAAACTGTGATTAAGAATTAGAAAGGGATTTTCATTGAAAGACCCTCTGGTAAGTATCTGAAAGTGAGAGGAAAGAAATTAAGAAATGTGTGGTTAAACAAGCTGAGGGGTGTGTGTAGGGTCTGTTTCATGAATGTCTGAGAGACTGCAAAGAACTTATTTAGAATAGAAACTGCTGCCTGTAGCAACATGCAAGACAGTCTGGAGAAAGATGGAGAGGACTGATTACAGACTACTAAAATCTAGCTCAGGCCTTGTATGTACATGTAGGTGTGGTTAGAATATGTGTGGAAAAGACAATTGAAAGGAGATGGCATTGACTAAACTTTTGACCTCTCCATGAAAACAATAGAAACATTTTACTTTAAAAGTGGACCATCTAGTCAATAGAAACAGAGCAACCCAGGGAGAGAGAAACCCAAAGAGAAAGACACTATCCAAAGAAATCAAGCTTATCTCTATTCTCTCAAAACACAGTGGGAGCCAAGCTAGGCACAACCATGGGTTCTAGCTCCCTCGTTGCCTTCTCTCTGAGAAGACCAGATGTGCTTTCTGCCTCTGAAGTGCCATCCTGTAGCTTCAGTTGGTATCCTTAATTCCCGTGGGTGAGGTAACATGATGTGGTTTGCTGTTGCTGGTGTAGTGTGCTGTTGTGCTTCATAAACTGGTTTGATTCATAAATCTAACCTGGTGTGTATGTGGTTGGTCTTGCTCTCACTATAAATCTGAAAAGAACCTGCAGCACTGTGGACTACACAGTAGAGTTGAGCTAAGCTAACAATTGCATACACCGTTCCAGAATAGGTTTAATAAGGGTCTCAGGGAAGAAAAGAGAAAGGGGGGGAAATACTTAATCAGAAAATAACCTCATTGACCTAACCAAGCTACAGAATAGCAAAGGGGAGCAAAACAATGGCAATACAAGACAGTGAGGCTGAACTATTCAATGGCAACAATATAGCAGCAATTTACTTGGAGCAATCCAATAAAGTCATTCACTTCTGCACAGTCCTAGTATTCAGTTATATTACTGTAAACTATTACCCAATTAAAGATACTTTTGACTCAAATCGTGTTCTTCCCATGTGCCTAGTCTGCAGAAATCAACCTAAAGAGAGGAGATGGATGTAGATGTTACTCAAAGAGTGACTAGAAGATGCAAAGGGATGAACAGGAAAAGATTTCCAGGTTTGGAAGGGAAAGCATCCATAGCCAGTTAAAGATGCCTTGGGAGAAGCCCATCTGGCTGTAAAGCACACCAGACGGGAGCAGGTGCAGTGAAGCTAAAAGGTGGGTGAATGTAGAAAGACATGGAAGATCGATGTCAGTAAGGTGAGCAGAACAGGAGAATGAAATACCATATTCTACCTGGACAAAATAATCCAGTGGTTTCATGTCAGTAATGATGGAAGAAAGCTCAGAAGCAGAACTGAAATTGAGGGTTTGTGAAGCCCTTGTTAAGAGAGTGCCATTGGCTAAAACTTGCACAGAAGTTAAGATCCTCCATGTTATTGAGCCAGATTTTAGGATCCAGCTGCTGATTGGTGAAACTGTGATTGGTGGAAGTTTAAGAGTGGTGGAAAAGTCAGAATCCAAACTGTCACAAGATAATTCAGATCTGCTGTTCTGAGGGGTGCTAGTGAGGAATGCATCTAGGTGATGTGATGGGAAAGGGAGATATGCCTGGTTCCAAATGACTGAGTTAACATGGGTGGCAAATGTGACTCAGACCTGCGGACAATGATCAGGAGATGGGCAGATGGCTCTTCCTGGGTGTCTGAGTAGGTTGCCAGAGAAGTTTACATTGTGAGGAAGATTCTGAAAGGGTAGATTATTGTCCAACAATCATGGGCCATTATTCATTGGCATTGTATGAGGAGCCTTGAAAGACTACACAAAACAGCCCTAGTTAATGTGCCCTGGCTTCTCATGACAACCAGATGACTTCGTTTTGAAAGCAAATAGGGAAATACATGTCTCAGTTAGAGACTATGACTTGATATCAGAAAGATAGATTCATCTAAGCCTCTGATTTCAATTGGCCAGGGGATCTGTGGGTGTAAAGAGGCATGACTGTCTGGGGGGACTATGGGGACAAAAAGGCATGATACATTAGGAATTCTCCATTCCTTATGAAGGGGAAGGGCATAAGACCATTAAGTCCAAAGTCTGGAATTACCTAACTGTGCCACTTGAGGGAGTGCATGAGCCTGAGAATAACTGAGATTTGTTCTTATTGCAAAACTCTCTAGCTTCTTGATGTCTGATTACAGTTACTATGTTCTGCAGCATCCAGATTCCAAACACAAGTTAAAGTTCAGAAACATTTGATTTCATTCAAATATCCTTTAGAATCTTTGTATCAGAGCATAATTTAGATCCAAGAGTTAAGTTTCTACAGACAGTATGGTATTTACTCTGGACAAGGTTCAGAACGTAATAGACAGTGCCCTTCTGACCCACAGACACTTACTTCAAGGCACTAAAGCAACAGGCTTTTGAAATATTTATATCAACATGGCAAATGGTTGTAAATAGAGAATCGCAATGATAAAGTTCGGAAAAGTTAACTGAAGGCACTCCTTTCACCTTCAAAATGGTTGTGGATCAAGCCCCAAATAAATAACTTTTAAAATATGCAGACTCATAACCTTGCCATAGCTGGTGTTTCATTTCTCTTTCCCAAAGGGCTTCATTATTACTCATATATCTCTTTTTTCTGACAGCAAGAATACAATTACCCACTCAGAATAAGGTGCATTTCTACCTTTTTGCACCAGTAGTTCACCAAAGGACTTTGCCGGGGGGGGGGGGGGGGGGGGAGCTGCAATGAGCCACTTGGTGGAAGGCAGCAGAGATAATGGTCCCTCTGTTGCTTCCAGGCCTCTTGGGGACAAAGGTAATGGAGAAGGGGAGCTAATAAATGTAAAGCAAATTATGTCAGCAAAGGAACACTCACCTAGGATTAGATGTGTGCTGTCAAAGGAAGATGAACAGACTGCCTCCCTTCCTTGCCCCCCCCCCCCAGCTTGAGAAGCTGCAGTCTTGCCTGTTGCTGACAGAGGGAGATGCTAACAAGAGCAACTGGCCTAATAAATCATTCCGAGCTACCATTTCTACTTCCGCAGGCAAAGTGTTTGGGACTGAGTGGTAAGAAACATGCTTAGCTGACCAGCTGACTGTGAAAAATGAGAGCTTTCTCAAAACTTACCAAATGGCCAGTTTTTATTGAGGGAAAGGGAGGAGCTATCCCCACATCTGGGATTCTGGGCGACATGTGATTATTCTTCTGCAACATCTGTGTTTCTGCTTCTTATGAGGTAATAAATGATCCATGCTTCTTTCTGGCTATTTAATCTTGCATGAGTACTTGAACTGGAATCACTTCCATCATCCAGTGTTTTTGGGTGACAGAAGAGAGACACTTTGGGAACCTTAAAAGGTGAGTTAGAGGCTAGTTTCCCCTGTGCATTAATCCAGGCTTGAAAATCAGCTATTAGGACCAGTAAGACTCAAAAGAGATGCAATCCTGGAAGATTCATGATCAAATTTGCCCAACATCTTTCAACAGTTAATTCTAGTCTCATGACTTTAATTTCCATGATCAGGGCCAACAGGGAGGGAAGAGGAAGCTTAACCCTGTGATCCCAACAATCCCAAATCTGAACTGGGCTCTCCCTGATGTTATAGTCCTTAAAAGAAAAGAAAAAAGTGCAAAAGCAGGATACCTGTCTTTTTTCCTTTGTAGGAATAATATTAACAGGGATGGAAGAGTTAAAATCCCTGTACACTCCACATGTGATCCCCCCCCAATCATTTAATAAGAACTCATAAACCTGTAGACATCTGGATATAGTGCAAATTGGTCCAGTAAAAAAGATTTCCCTCTGTTCTGGAGTGGAACATGGAACAAATCAATGGCCAGAAATTATACAACTTTGCTAATTTAGCATGCTTAATTTGCATAGTCACCTGGTCAGTTTGGAAGCAATCCTAAACAGATCTACTTAGAAGTAAGTCTCAGGTTATTCTTTTAGGCTTGGTTTCTTTTGGCCAGTTTGGATATGGATGGAAAATATTCCTGTGAATGAGTTATCCAAATCTCAGGACTTATAAACAGAAGAACCTTCTTCTTCTTGTGAATTCTCATTGTCTTTTTGTGTTAGTGTATGAAGGTGCATCCTGAAATGGAAATCTGTTATTGAGAGTTTAGTAGCAGGTTAGTGTTTGAGAGTGTGTCTCCTCTAGTGAGTTGCCATTCCTAACAAGCACAGAAACGTTAAGAAACAAAAATGTTACTGTAATTTTCTTTGCTTATTATTTTTCAAGGTGAACTGTGATCCTTTCCCCCAAAACCTTTGTTTGCACAGAAGTAAAAGATCATGTGAAAGACACAGGGGCAAAAATATTAATTGCTTTCTCCACTTTTCTGAAAGTTCCAGCAGCTGCAAATGTTATTACCAAGAAGAAAGAAAACATCCTCAGCTGGAACAACAACAACAATCAAACTGGCTCTCAGCTCTTCTACATCCCTGCTAGCACAAGCTTGAGAGGATCGTGAAACATACAGTGGCGTTTGTTTATCTATTTAGATTAAGTGCTTCCTATTTCATAGGCACTGCAGGGGTTAACAAATTGAAAGCATAACCCCCTCCCAATACACCACATCAGGCTAAAATACTGTTGTGAGTGTGGCTGTCTTCCATTGTGGTGAATGAGTGGTCAGGGTCTTTTCTGTGTATGTATGTGTGTGCCTGGAAGTCATGGTTGACTTCTGGCGACCCATAGTGTGGCTTGGATATTTCAGAGAGGTGGTTTGCTATTGCCTGGAGTGGTCAAGGTCTTGACAAAAGAGTGTTAATGTTTCTTAAAGGCTGCTGATATTTTTCTGAATGGGGCAGTCCACCAGCAAATTCTTCTACTAAGCAAAGAAATGGAAACATGTTGACTGCTGACAGGGCCACCACCAAGTCTCCATAGGCAGTTTGTCCAAATTGGAATTTGAAGCAAGCAGATAAGTGGCTTTTTACATTTTGTAATGCATAAACCATATTTTGTAGTACTGGGATCAGTCTGGAGAGCACTGCTGCTGAGCTTTTTCATTCATTCCAGTGGGATTCTCCGCACAGGACCCATTGAAGTGAATAGAAGTAGAGTGCTTGTTAAAACTTGATGCTGGTTTTTGTATCCTCGTCAGTTGTAGAATAATGGAAATAATTCACTTGGAGGTTTTAAAAAGTTACTTCTGTTTGGAAATAATATGTTAATATGTAGCAATATAAATACTAGATATTTTTCTCAGGGGAAATCAGAGTTTTCCATTTTAAGTGATTAGTGATGCAAACTTTCTTGCATACTAAAGAAAGGCTGTTTACAGTTTCTTGCCCAAGCAAGTGTTTATGGATTGAAGTGTTGACATATGTTCATATACTAAAATAAAGCATGGGGACTGTTTCAAATATGTTCTTCTAGTGTTGCTTCCATGTTGGATGTTAGGACCAACTCCTCTGCAATCTCTCCAAGTTGGGGGTGGATTGCATTTCTGGGGTCCCAGTTATTGCATTTCAGGGGACCCCAGTTCTGGGGTCCACATTTATACCCCCCACCCTTCCTGAGTGTGAACACCTCTGTGTGCCATAAGGGTGAAAGCAGGTGCAAAGGGTGCTCATCGTGGGGGTGGGGAAGAAGTCCTCCACTCCCCACATACTACAGGCCCCCATCGCTGGGCACAAAACCCATCCTGCCAGGCCACTGGAGCCTAGCAGGGCATCACCAGGGGTCTTGGAGCCTCCTCCCCCTGATCTGTTCCTGGGGCTCTCCACAGAGGCAAAAATGTTGTTAGCACTGCCCAGAGATACCAGCAGTAGCTAACACTCTTTGGAGAGGAGGACTCGGACAGCAGTGATTCAGAGGGTGGGGCAGAAGCCCATAGTTTGTAAACATTTTGGCACCCTCGATTGACCCCTGTGTGACAGAGTGCCAGGTGTGCCATAACCATGTCTGGAGGGGCACAATCCCCCAACACTTGTCCTCCTCCATCCTCCACAGGCACGAGTGCACCATGACCCAACTATATTACTATAAGAGGAAAGAGTGGTGGCCAGTGGGAGGAAGAAGAGGCCCACTCTGTCTCAGCAGGGAGTACTGGAGGGAGCAGGAGCCTCCTCCAAGAAAGGCTTCCTTGCACTCAGACTGCCATGGGTGGGACATCAAATTGGTCCACCCTCCAAGAGGTCAAAAGGACTATGTGGAGACCCCAGGAAGCAGTCCCTTGCCTTATCAGAGAGACGATTCTAATGTGATCTTGGGGTGTATAAAGAGAAGCGTAACATCCAAATCACAAGATGTCATAGTCCTGCTGTATACAGCATTGGTCAGGCTGCACCTGGAGTATTGTGTGCAGTTCTGGAGGTTTAACTTCAAAAAGGATCTGGACAGAATGGAGCATGTGCAGAGAAGAGCCACGAGGATGATTGGGGGCCTGGAGACCAAGCCCTATGAGGAAAGGCTGAGGGTCTTGGAAATGTTTTGTCTGCAGAGGAGGAGGTTGAGGGGGGACATGATTGCTCTTTGTAAGTATTTGAAGGGCTGCCACTTAAAAGAGGGCAGGGAGCAGTTCCTGTTGGCAGCAGAGGATAGGACTCGCAATGATGGGTTTAAATTAAGGGCGAGAAGGTACTGGCTGGATATTAGGAAAAACTTTTTTACAGCAAGAGTTGTACAACAACAGAATCTGCTACCTCAAGAGGTGGAGAGCTCCCCCTCACTGGCAGTCTTTAAGCAGCAGCTGCACAAATACTTGTCAGGGAGGCTCTAGGCTGAGCCTGCATTGAGCCGGGGGTTGGACTAGATGGCCTGTATGGCCCCTTCCAACTCTGTGATTCTATGATTCTATGATTCTTGTGGATGGCCAACCCTTCCCCTTCATGGAAGACATCGCCTTTTGTCAGCTGCAACAGCAATGATCAAGGTTTAACTCTCCAGAGCACAAGGCAGAACTGTGCACTTCTTGGCAGACCAAACAATTTAATTAAGTGCAGATAGTCTGTTTGGAAATGTATCCATTCATGAACTGTCATGAACAGCATGAAAGTTCGTGGGATGTCTGTGCCCATCACCCCACTATGAACATGTTTTCATGAAGTATGAACCAGAAAAAATTCATGATGATCTTTAGTTTGTGAGCTGGTTCATACCCATTCCTATTTATATCAGATGAACATCTCAAAATATCTATTGTCCACCTAACTGTTACATTTCCTTATGCTGCTCTTCATTTGAAGAGCTCAGGATGGCACATATTATTCTTACCTCCCTATTTTATCCTCACAACATCCCTGTGGAGTAAGTGTAGCTAAGAGAGAGTAACTGGCCCAAGCGCACCCAATAGGTTAAGCTGGAAGTTAGACCTGAGCCTTCCTGGTCCAAGTTTGACACTACCACTACACTACACTGGCTCTTAGTGGACACAGGATTCCTCTCTTCCAAGTCACCCAACATCATTGGGGTAGATCTGGATTGGATATTATAATCAGAGTTCTGTAATCCACTATTGCAGTGACAGTTTATCAGGAGTCATGCAAGCAGGACAGACTAGCATTAAGCAGATGATGCAAAAATTCTGATGCTAGACTTAAAGGAATGTGATAAAGTTGTCTGAAACACCCTGGAGGGCTCTGGAACTAACATCCCTATCCCTGTCTAATGGAGAGAATTCACCTATCATACTTCAGTTGAGAGAAACAGTTGTTTTATTGTAACATTATCCACAATCAGACAGTAAGAATGAACAGCCAAATTATAATACCATTCAATAAAGGATAAGATGAAAAAATATATAGACACTTTCACAACACTAACTAATACACTATTAATCAATTTTCAAAGCACTTTGCAACTGGATTTACTGTGGGAAATGGCAACATCCACTTGCAAAAAGTCACTGAACTGGATCGGAACTGCATTATTTAGCATGTGGGGAAACGTCTGTAGTATAACCTGACAATGCCCTGACTTGGATGACCCAGGCTAGCTTGATCTCATGAGATCTCAGAAACTAAACAGGGTCGGCTCTGGTTAGCACTTGGATGGGAGACAACCAAGGAATTCCAGAACTGCTATGCAGAGAAAGGCAATGGCAAACCATCCCTGTTAATCTCTTGCCTTGAAAACCTTTAGGGGTCATGATAAGTTGGCTGCAACTTGACGGCACTGGGGTAACCGTGTACGGTAATCTAACTGAAAGGCTCTTGTTATTTTTAAGGCCCCCTCCACTTTTTTAACACTTTGACACTCCAACAAGATGGAGAGAAGTGGTTTCATAGCTGAACCAAGGGTTAACCAATCAGCAACTTATTTTGAGAAAAGAGAGGGTTAGCAAGTGTTAGCCAATCAGCATTATGTAAAGCCAGTTTATTCTCAAGCTAGAAAAAGACTCTTGTGTACACTTCCACAGCCAGCTTACTGCTGAAAGGTTGCATGTCTGTAAGGAGCTAAGGAAGGCAGGGGTGGTCTTAGTTGTTCTGGAGACATGGGGAAAAATACAGGATGGAGCCCCAGAATCACTGCCACCTAAGGTCCATACAAAGGGTAGCCATCATGCAGTTAAAATCTGGTGTTAGCAGCAGTGTGGGCCTGCATTTCTTCTTTGGGGGGGGCATGGGCAGTTCTTCCACATTGTGGGGCCTGGGGTGGCTGATTGCCCCTGAAAGAAGCAAACCACAAACCCCCTCTACTGTGTGTCCTAATGGATGGCTCTTCAGTTTATAAAGAGACACAGAGCACAGGATGACCTTTGACGTATTTCCTTAGCTTTGAAGGGACAGTTAAGAAAAGATATAAAGTAAGCAAATCTTCTCAATGACAGTGCGATCTATATAGCATGTGTTGGCATCAAATATTTGAAAGCAATATTTCTTCTTCCTCTCCCAGTCTTTCTCTGTATGTGCAGTTTGTAAAGTCTCTCCTGTATTTCTGAAACCAAGGAAAACCTAGAAAAATCTTCCAATTATATCCCTTGATATTTTCCCTCTGGCAAAACCAAAGTCACTTTGAACTAGAAAAGTGCCTTTGGAAGGAAAAAAGGGTAGGACCTGAACTTTCCTACATGCAGTACAAGATTAGTCTGAACTTCGCCCCTCGTCTCAATATTTTTATACACCTATTTTTAACAAATTGGACTATCCTCCTGGTTCTCTAATCCAGCTACTGCTTTGCCAGTCATGTGTACCACTCATAGGAGCATTAAAGCTTTACAGATAGCATACATAATCATCATTTCTAAGCAACTGTGGGAGGAGGGGGGGGGGAAGAGCTAACAGGTAGATTAGACTTTACAGTATTTTTTTGTAAAGACTCTCGGCAGTATGTGCTACCTTTATTGACTAGTTTTCAAATGCTCTTGGTTCCTGATTAGTGTCTTCTTAGAATCATAGAGTTGGAAGAGACCTCTCAGGTCATCTAGTCCAACCCCCTGCACGATGCAGGAAATTCACAAATACCTCCCCCTCCACACCCACAGTGACTGCTGTTCCATGCCCAGAAGATGACAAAAAAATCTCTAGGATCCCTGGCCAAACCACCCTGGAGAAAAATTGCTTCCTAACCCCGAAGTGGCAATCAGCATTTCCCTGGGCATGTAAGAAAGGGCCACTAGAACTAAGCGCTGAGGCAACCCTTCCTGCCCTTCCTCTCATGATCTGCCTGAGTTCACACAGTCAGCATTGCTCTCAGATAGCTATCTAGCCTCTGTTTGAAAACCTCCAAAGAAGGAGAACCCACCACCTCCTGAGGAAGCCTGTTCCACTGAGGAAGCGCTCTTACTGTCAGGAAGTTCTTCCTAATGTTTAGTTGAAAACTCTTCTGATTTAATTTCAACCCATTGGTTCTGGTCCAACCTTCTGGGGCAACAGAAAACCACTCTATGTGACAGCCCTTCAAGTACTTGAAAATAGTTATCATATCACCTCTTAGTCATCTCCTCTCTAGGCTAAACATACTCAGCTCCTTCAGCCTTTCCTCATAAGACTTGGTCTTCAGACCCCTCACCATCTTCATTGCCCTCCTCTGGACACGTTCCAGCTTGTCTATATCCTTCTTAAATTGTGGTGCCCCAAACTGAACACAATACTCTAGGTGGGATCTAACCAGAGCAGAGTAAAGTGGTACCATCACTTCACACAATCTGTACACTATACTTCCATTGATACAGCCCAAAATAGCATTTGCCTTTTAATTGCCGTAAAACACTGCTGACTCATGTTCAGTGTATGGTCTATTAAGACCCCTAGATCCTTTTCATACATACTACTGCCAAGACAAGTCTCCCCCAACCTATAATTATGCATTTGATTTTTCCTACCTAAATGCAGAACTTTACATTTATCTGCACTGAAATTCATTTTATTTCTTTTAGCCCAGTTTTCCAGCCTGTCAAGATCATCCTGTACCCTGACTCTGTCTTCTACCATATTTGCTACCCCTCCCAATTTAGTATCATCTGCAAATGTAATAAGCATTCCCTCTGTCCCTTCATCCACATCACTGATAAAAATGTTGAACAAAACTGGTCCCAGAACAGATCCTTGAGGCATACCACTTGTCACTCCTCTCCAAGAAGATAAGGAACTATTCACAAGCACTCTTTGGGTGCAATCTGTCAACCAGTTACAGATCCACCTAGCAGTCCTAGGATCCAAACCATATTTTACCAATTTGTCAACAAGAATATTATGTAGAACCTTATCAAAAGCGTTACTGAAATCAAAATAAACTATGTCTACAGCATTCCCTTGATCCAGCAAGGCAGTAACTTTCTCAAAAAAAGAGATAAGGTTAGTCTGACATGACTTTTTCTTGAGAAACCCGTGCTGGCTCTTAGTAATCACAGCCGTCCTTTCTAAATGCTCTAAATGCTGTTTGATGATTTGTTCTAAAACTTTCCCAGATATAGATGTCAAGCTGACAGGTCAGTAGTTACCCGGATCCTCCTTTTTCCCCTTCTTGAAGATGGGGACAATATTTGCCTGCCTTCAGTCTTCTGGCACCTCACCTGTTCTCCAAGAATTCTCAAAAATAATGGACAGAGGCTCAGAAATTACATCTGCAAGTTCTTTTAGTACCCTTGGATGCAGCTCATCTGGCCCCGAGGACTTAGTTTCATTTAAAGAAACTAAGTGCTTATGTAATACTCCTGTGCTGATCCTAGGCTGCAACTCCCTTCCATCATCATGTGTTCTGTTTTTGCCATATTGAGCACCATTTCCCTTGCAAAACAAGACTGAGGAAAAGTAGGAATTGAGCAGTTCTGTCCTCTCTTCAACACCTGTTACAATTTCATTTTCCTGTCCCTTCAATGGACCTACCTTGAACATAAGAAAAGAACCCTTTTTTGTTGTTTTTAGTATATTTCACTAGCCTAAGTTCATACTGAGCTTTAGCTTTCCTAACACTCTCTTCACAAGCACTGGTTATTTGTTTATATTCATCCTTGGTTATAAGGCCCTCCTTCCACTTTCTAAATGAGTCCTTTTTATTTCTCAAGTCTTTAGAAAGCTGTTTATGGAGCCACCTTCTCATAGGAATCGTTTGTGATTGTGCTTTCAGTATTTCACTTTTAAGAAACTCCCATCCCTCTTGAACTCCCTTCTCCTTAAGTATTTCTGACCATGGGATTCTACCCAGCATAACTTTAAATTTGTCAAAATTTGCTTTCCTGAAGTCCAATCTATACATCTCACTACGTACAGCTTTTATCTTCCCTACAACTGTAAATTCCAAAATTACATGGTCACTACTACCCAGGGTTCCCACTACTTTTACCTTGTCTATTAGTTCTTCCCTGTTGATAAGAATCAAATCCAAGATAGCAGATCCCCTTGTTTCCCTCTCCGCTTTCTGGCTGTCAGCAAGAAAAGTCAAGAATTTATTGGACCTTTCACTTTTAACAGAGTTGGACTTCCAACAGATATTCAGGTAATTGAAGTTTCCCATGACAACCGTGTCCCTTCTCTTTGAGAACTTTATAATCTTTTCTAGGAGTATCTCATCCAAACCCTCTGCCTGGCTTGGTGGTCTATAGCAGACCCCCATGTAATATCACTATTATTTCTTCTTTTATTTTTACCCAGAGACTCTCAAGTGGACTTTCATGCTCAGATTCACATATTTCCTCACAAGTATATATCTCCTTTACATATAATGCAACTCCTCCACCCTTCCTTATTTGTCTGTCCATTTTAAATAAGTTATACCCCTCAACCCTAATATTCCAATTGTGAGTGTCATCCCACAAAAGTTTCAGTAATGCCCAGGGCTCTTTTTGGGCTGGAACGCACTGGAATGATGTTCCAGCTGGTGTCCAAGCCCACCCCGCCCCTCCTTGCCACCGGGAAAGGGCCCCACATACCGGATCTTTGGGCAGAGATTGAGCATGAGGCCTAGCCTCCTAGCTCCTAGCACTTAAAGGGAGCATTCCCTTTAAGTGCAAAGTGCTGGCAGGAAAAAGCGCTGTGCTCCAGATCTCCATATAGAGATCGAGCATGGGGCCTGGTCTCCTGGCTCCTTGCACTTAAAGGGAGCATTCCTTTTAAGTGCAAAGAGCTGGCAGGAAGGGGCCCAGGCTGTCACGGCTCTCTGCATCTGGCTTGCTGCCACCCTGTCACAGTTCGCTGTGCCTATGCTCTCCCTGCTCCCGGTAAGTGCCTTCCCCATCTCTTTCCCCACCCCCACCCCTCTCTCTCTCTCTTTCTTTCTTTCTTTCCTTCTTTTCTCTCTCTCTCTTTTTCTTTCTTTTCTCTCTCTCTCTTTCCCTCCCTTTCTTTCTTTTTCACCTTTCCTTCTTTCCTCCCTTTCCTTCTTTCCTCCCTTTCTTTTTTACTTTCTTTCTTTCTTTCTTTCTTTCTTTCTCTTTCTCTCTCTCTCTCTCTCTCTCCTTTCTCTCTCTCTCTCTCTCTCTCTCTTTCTTTCTTTCTTTCTCCTGCTACTGTTTCTATACAATGTTTTATTCAGGCAAATATTTTAAAAGTATGTTCACCCTAAAGAAAGGGTTTTTTTATTTAACTGTATGTTATTTTGCATCAAATTTCAATTGTACTGTCACATGATTTTCAATTAGAAATCTAAATTTGAACTGCTGTTTATTTTAGTTGCTAGTTTCTAGCACAGTACAGGAATTTTGTTGGGGTGTGTGTGTTGCATTAGCTCACAGCTTCCCTTGATTCCCCACAGTCTGTTCAGTGAAAAATCTACACAAGATACACTGAGCTCTTGTGTGTCTTCATTCAACAGCCTGCCTAATATTTCTTATTTTTTTCCATGTTGGCAACCAGTGGAATAGGAATAGTAAAGGAAGTACTGAAAGATGTTGCTCAAATGTACAGGGTGGCCATATTTCCAAGAGTCCTTGTATTTTGTTTACTCTGGGCTCGAAAACTGAGTTCTTAAAGCACTTACACAATGTTATATGCAGTAGATTTTGTAAATATGGTGTTGGGAGATTGCTTTCTGATCAATATAAGTGGTTTGGCCTCACTGAGAACCACTGGTACCAGTAGGTCTTTCTCAGCCAGTGTGGTATAGTGGTGAAGAGTGTCAGACCAGTATCTGGGAGATTTGGATTTGAATCCCTACTCGTGCCATGGAACTTCACTCAGGAAGGATGCCTCCAGAGCAGACTAATTTATGCAGTAGCCAAATTGTTTGCTCACAACTTTAAAGCCAGTAGCTCACAAAGTAGAATTTTTGATCACAAGACTCCACAGCTTAGAGGGAACATTGGGCAGCTATTGACCTGCCTTTACAAAATATTAAAACATTTCTGAAATAATGTATAGGAGGACTTTGGTCCTGAGAATCAAAATTGCACTGAACTAGAAAAGCTTTATTCTTGCAGTTTTACACTGTAGTCCTAAACACAGTCACATCCTCACTGATGCAGCAGGGTGTAACTCTATTTAGGATTGCACAGTTGATGGCTTTGGGGGGAGACTGGTGAAGGGAAGGGAAACATGTGACTGGAACTCACATGACCCGAGCCTAGGCAGTGTGTCTTGTTGGGAATGGCTTGCAAATATATGTGTGTCTAAAGTCTGAATTAAAGTTGTTTGGTGCTAACTGCCATGCAAGAAAAAACATCTGAAAAAGTAGCTTCATTGTTGTATGTGTTGGCAGAACACTTGACTGTTGCAGGGGGGACTTTGGGGGACATCTGCAGAGAAACAGAGCTGTAACTAAAAATGAGCATGGTCAGCAGCACTTTGAAGATTGCCTGCTTTCTGAAATTTAAAAAGTGGGCAGAGTTTCCGAAGAAGATGATTGTTCCTCTTCTTCTGCCACTGGGCTGACATCTTTCTTTAATGGGCCAGCAATGGTGATGTTCTTAAACCTCCTAATAAGAGAGATTTCTGCTTCTGAGGAGTTGACTTCCAACGACTGGTGATTTTGTGATGGTAGTAATACTTTGATGTGGTAAAGCCCACCTGTTCACAGGATCATTTTACCTATGGGACAGACTCTGCATGGTAACCACTTCACTGGTACATAATGGCTTGTAAAAAAATAATTCAAGTGGGTAGCTGTGTTGGTCTGAAGCAACAGAACAAAGTTGGAGTCCAAACTTTCATCCAAGGTATAAGCTTTTGTGTGCATGCACACTTCTTCCATCTGAAGAAGTGTAGGTGGTACATGAAATCTTATACCTTGAATAAAATAGTCCACAAACTACTCCCATCCAGTGCATCCACGAACCTAGGGTTGTTCTGCTAGTGAACTAGGTTTGCCAATTCCAGGTTGAAGAAATCCCTGGAGATTTGGGAGTGGAGCCTGAGGAGGGTGGTGTTTGGGGGAAGGAGGGACCTAACCAAGGCATAATGCCATGGATTCCACTTTCCAAAGCAGCCATTGACCTGATCTCTGTAGTTTGGAGCTCAGTTGTAATTCCGGAGATCTCCAGACCTCCACCTGTAGGTTGGCAAACCTAAAAATTCATTTTCAGTGTACTAGTTCTGCAGGAAGGCAAGCTGATTTCCATGGGAACCTAACCCTTAGGAATTGATTCCAGTCCAGTGTGGGAATAATTGTTGGACATAAGATATTGGTTCAGGCAACATTTTGTATAGGTGGTACAGAAAATAATGTTGTTATTGGTTTTGTCAAAACCGTTTTGACAACAAACAAGGTAAACAGAATAAGAAACAAAAGGTGGGTGTGGCTGGATGACCACATTTCTGGTAACATGGGGTGTGGCCTAGTGTGCTAATGAGCTGCACTGTCAGAGGTGTGGCCTAATATGCTAATGAGTTCCTGCTGGGCTTATTCTACAAAAAGAGCCCTGGTAATGCCTATTAGGTCATAGTCCCCTTCCTGTATTAGGACTTTAAGTTCCTCCTGCTTGTTTCCCATTCTCTGCACTTTAGTGTAGAGACATCAGGATCAATGTTTATGTACCCTGAGGTTTTTGTTTCTGTACTTACATGTCAGTTAATGTTTTCTGGCATACATGCGACTCCCTGCAAAACTTTAGAGTTCTTATCTCCAGCTATTGGCATTATACTGAGCTTTGCATTTTTGTCTTGCTCTCCCACAGAATTTAGTTTAAAGCTCTCCTTATTAGGTTTGCAAGGCTGTTTCCAAACACATTTTTTCCTACCCTCATGAGGTGCAAACCATCTCCTGATAGAAGAGCTTCATCTTGAAATTGCAAGCCATGGTCCAAAAATCCAAACCTTTCCTGAAGACACAATCTATGTAGCCAGTCACTGATCTGCAGTATTCTTCTTTCCCTTCCTAAGCCATCACCTTCGACAGGAAGAACTGATGAGAATGCAACCTGTGCTCCCAATTCCTTCACCTTTTTACCCAGAGCCACATAGTCTCTTTTAATACATTCTGGGCTGTGCCAGGAGGTATCATTTGTTCCCACATGGATGAGCAAGGAGGAATAATAATCCGTGGGCTTGATGAGTCTTCCTACCCTTTCCGTCACATCTGGTTGGCACACTTTAGCTTCTACCCCTCTCAGCAGAGAATCCCCAATTACCAGCACACACTTTCTCCTATATTGGGGAGCAGAGGCTTGAGTCCTCTCATCCATAGGGGTCTGAGAAGTTTTCTTCAAGCTTTGTGGAGGCTGGGGGAGGAGCCCTTGTTCCAGTGGTTCCAAATCAATATCTGTGGGGAAATCCAGGAACTTAAAAGAGTTTTTCCTAGACGGTTGATCTTAGGTTAGGTATTGACAAGTTGGGTATGTGTGCCTCCATCTAAAACTTTAACTTGATGTAGTGAGAGGGTTACTGGATCAATTGAGAAAGGAAAGAATTAATCCTTCTAGCATATTGCTTAGCTAATGGCCATTTTTCTCCCTCTCCCGGCCCTCTCATCAGAAGAAGGCCATAAAGATCTAAGTACTGTGTTTGTTTGTCGGTATATGAACTCTGATGCAGGTAGTTTAAGAAATACGATAATATAACTTCTATCCTTGTACTTTAGCACAGCCATAACAAGACCCAGCAGGGTATAATGGCTAGAGAGGGCATAACTCCAGGTTCTCTAATGGGCCTTCATTCTAATATTAAAAAATAAAGGCTGCTCAGCCCCATTAAATTATTGAAAAGTAGCACACTTTACTTAGAAGTTATTACATTTTTTGTGCATGATCTATGGTTTTAAACAACACCGTATACCCAGAATCGGAACTACAAAGGCAATAAAGGAGCTATCCTTTGGGACTGCAATGGCAGTGAAAGTTCTATTTTCATAACTCACCAGCAATGGGCAATGGCTTATCAAATTTATTTTGAAAGAAAGATAACAAATAAAAAAGGGAGGGCAATGCAGCTGAGAGAAATAATGTTTTGGGTATTAACTCAAGATCCATGGGAGTGCAAGCAATCATACATTTTTGGTTAATTGCTTCACATGGTTTCTTTCTTCATGTCGTGCCAGCAAATTAGACAAGACTCTTCAAAGTGTTATTTGGAGCCGTGTCAAAGATCACACACTGAAACACTTGTACTTTCCAGTTGTACTTTATTTTTCACAATAAATAAACATCCCAGAACAGCACGACAGCCAAAATGGCCCCAACTGATGCAGAAAAAAATTGGAAGCTTATTCCAACAAAGATGTTTCATTAGTAATGAATAAATTCCATTTTCCTTTTTCTCCCAATTAAATCTGTAATTAAACCAGGAAAACTAGAATCATTGGCTATATGTTCATATATATTAATTAATGACTCCAGATTAATTTCACAATGCTCTCCCCTTCAACATTGACACCCCACAGCCCTGATGACATCACTGAGAGAACTATGAGACCAGACCAGCTTTTCTGAACTGAGTGTGCACTCTTGAGGTAGGAGGGCATGGACTAACCTGCACTGGGATGAGTGCAATAGCAGCAGGAGGTCCTTAGGAAGCTAGGACTCAGCATGCCTCTAATGATATAATGAGATACCTGTTAAGGCCTAGCTGTTTCAGGGCAGACCTTGACAGGTATTTCAGATAACCTTTGGCTCCATTTTTGGTGTCTGGTGCTCTCAACACAAGCATCCATAATTGATCTGACACCACTGGATGACCTCAAATGCGAGCTGAATGCCTGGAAATACCATCACTGGCTCTCAACTCTGCTGCTATAGAAGTGAGAACTCCAAACAAGACCCTGGTAGCTCGTAAGTCCAGAGTGGGCAGAATTTCCTCAGGTTTAATGATTCAAGAAAAAATCAACTGCCTTGCAGATTTTTTTTTTTTTAGGATGAAAAACCAAACATATTTCAAGTGAACCTTTCTGTAAGTTTCTTCAGTCCTGATGAAAGGAATGGATTTTTAGGCTTTATCTTTCAGCAACCAGTGATCTGCTTCAGTAACACTGCTTTAGTGACAGAAAGACAGAAATAGTTTTTAAGGGAGCTGCTGGCAAATAATTTGAAAATTAGAAAGGCAATTAAAAATCTTTCTGATATTTTTATCCCATAGTATTCCAGGATATTTAAGAAGATCAGTATTCTTGCCTTCCCCTGCTTTAATCAGCCTGTCACTCTTATCAGTCTTTTGGCAGAATTTCTCTTCTTATTTGATATGTGGGTTAAGCCTTTCTACAATGACAAGTTACCAGCACAGACTGTGGACTTTCTTACCCATGGTTTCCTGCAAGAAAGGGTGACTAGAACGGGCTGCATAATCCTACCACAATTCTGCATGGTCCTACTTGCATGAACCTGATAAAATTAACCAGCCATTCTTCTAAGCAAGAACATAAGACCATTGGCTCAACTGATACTGATCTTTAGGAACCTACCTCTGTGATGCCATACCACAAAGCATAATCAGCCTTCTGTGTTCTCAATATTATTTATTTATTTAATTTATTTATTTATTTATTTATTTTTTCAGATTTATACCCCGCCCTCCCCGCAAGCGTGTTGGCCAGCAAGGCACTGCTAGTGCTCTTATGGATTGTAACATTCATAAGCTTGAACTTATGTTGCTATGCTGTAAGGACTACAGGCATTCTCCATTGCTGGGAGAAGATCCAGTCTAGTCCTGGGGGCTGGCAACCTCGATAGTTCACAAAGACAGAGACAAAGACTCCTTCTGCCATGAGGTTTCTTTCTGTCACACCACGCTGGTCAACCCCTGCCCCCTCCAACATACCTGCAAGGATTATGCAAACGAGGTTACCTGGCAACTAATGGTCGGGCCATCAGCCAGCTGGCTAGAGCCATCAACGGACAATAGAGGCAATCCAGTGAGTCATCGGACTTTGCCCAGGTGTCAGGTTCCTGTTTAGTGTCAGTTTATCAATATTGACCACTCCCTGGCCTCTCCTCCTTTGTTTACCTTTAACCTATGGTAGGGTCAGAAAGGAATGGACCGCCTAGTAGGTGTGTTAGTGGGATGTGGTTAGCGCAGCCTGCCCCTCAAGACCACCTAATAAAAGACCCTGCACAGAGGCAATCGGTCTCTTGAGCCATTGTCCCCTATCTGCTTTGCCACCCCTTATGTCCAGCTTCCTATCCAAATACCCTTGCCTCCATCTTTAAATCTCTGGATTCGCGACCAGAGAAACCACATGGTCTTGCCAGTTCGAGCCACATGCCCCATTTTTCTATTTTTCTCTCCCCATCCAATTCTTCCTTCGAGCGGACAACTCCTCTTCAGGACAGGTATAGTATCACCCAAACAACAAAAACTCCTGCTAAGGCAACAGTGCTATTTTCTATCTTTATTTTCCTAGGCCTTTGTGTTTGTGTGTGAGATTCTGTTTTTGGTGTGCTTGAACAGCATTATCCAGTAAACGGCATTAAACTTGCTATCTGCCTCATGTGCCTTTTTCCTGGAGAACTCCCGGGAGGGGTGGGACCCTGGTATAGTTGGCAAGAACCCGGTATTTTGCCTATTGCTAACTTTAAATTAAAGCAATTCGGCTAACAAGCGGGCTCAGGGCGGCTAACAAGGGCACACAGTGCCAAACCCCATACAAGATAAACATTTAAAATACAATAACAGTAATAAAACAGTAATAAAACAGTTTCAAATAGATTACAATAAAGTGCTTTCAGTCGTAGTCATCAGGATTCAGATGGTGTCCTATCAGAGTTGGGTCCGGCCCCTCAAGACCATCAGGCCTGGGCTGTGTTCAGGGCCAACCCTCATTGCTGGTGTTACTTGCAATGGGATGGTGCTGAGGGTGGCGGCTCCTAGTCAAAGGCCTGGCGGAAGAGCTCCATCTTGCAGGCCCTGCAGAACTGCATAAGATCCAAAGCTCCGTTGGGGCCGGGGCACGCCGGGGCACCACTCCGGGAGAGAGGAGGGTGGGGGGGCGGGCACATAACCAAGCCCCACCCCCCCAGCTCACTTTCCCCAGCCCACGCTTTGGCACAGAGCCGGAGAAAAGCCTCCCCCCTGCTCACCCTTCCCGGGCCACGGCAGGCTGCCGGCCCGGGGAGAAGCCCCCATCCTTCCCCCCTCTCGCTCAGCCCCCATCCCTCCCCCCTCTCACTCTTCCCGGGCCGCAGCAGGCCACTGGCCCGGGGAGAAGCCCCCATCCCTCCCCCCTCTTGCTCTTCCTGGGCCGTGGCAGGCTGCCGGCCCAGGGAGAAGCCCCCATCCCTCCCCCCTCTTGCTCAGCCCCCTTCCCTTCCCCTCTCGCTCAGCCCCCATCCCTCCCCCCTCTCACTCTTTCCAGGCCATGGCAGGCTGCCGGCCCGGGGAGAAGCCCCCATCCCTCCCTGCTCACCATTCCCGGGTGGGAGGGGGGTGGGAGGGAAGGAGGGAAAAGCTGAGCCCCAGTGCCCAAGCAAGAGGGGGGAAGGGAGGGAAACACTGGGCCATGTGGCTGACAGCCACTTGGCCCAAGGGGGGGAGGGAAGTGCCTTGTCTGTCTGTCTCTTTCTTTCTTTCTTTCTTTCTTTCTTTCTTTCTTTCTTTCTTTCTTTCTTTCTTTCTTTCTTTCTTTCTTTCTTTCTTCTCTCTCTCTCCCCCACCTACCTACCTTCCCTCCTGTTCCTTTCCTTCCTTCCTTCCCCCCTCCCTCTTTCTCTTTCTGTCTTTCTTCCTTTCCTTCTCTCTCTCTCCCCCATCTACCTACCTACCTTCCTGTTCCTTCCTTCCTTTCTTCCTTTTCTTTTCTCTCCCCCACCTACCTACCTACCTACCTACCTTCCTGTTCCTTCCTTCCTGTTCCTTCCTTCCTTCCTTCCTTTATTTTCTTCTCTCTCTCTCTCCCCCACCTACCTACCTACCTTCCTGTTCCTTCCTTCCTGTTTCTTCCTTCCTTCCTTCCTTCCTTTCTTCTCTCTCCCCCCCACCTACCTACCTACCTTCCTGTTCCTTTCTTTCCTTCCCCCTCCCTCTTTCTTTCTTTCTCTCTTTCTTTCTTTCTTTCTTTCTTTCTTTCTTTCTTTCTTTCTTTCTTTCTTTCTTTCTCTCTCTCTCTCTCTCTCTCTCTCTCTCTTCTTTCTTTCTTTCTTTCTTTCTTCTGACACACTTCCAGTGACGTCAGGGGTGTGTGGCCTTCTGACACTTCCAATGATGTCAGGGGGTGTGGCATACTCAAATAAGTTATGCTAATGAGCTCCTGCACCTCTTTTCTATGAAAGGACCCCTGATAAGATCCCATAGGGCCCTGATCTCCTCCAGGAGCTCATTCCACCAGACAGGAGCCACCACTGAGAAGGCCCTGGCCCTGGTTCCGGCGAGCCTGGCCTCCCTGGGGCCCAGGACAAAAAGTCGATTTTGCGACCCCAACCGAATTGCCCACTGGGGTATATATAGGGAAAGGTGGTCCCTCAGGTATGTTAGACCCTGGCCATATAGGGCTTTAAAGGTAAGTACCAGCACCTTGAAGTGAACCCGGTATGCTATGGGCAGCCAGTGCAGCGCTGCTAGCACAGGCCGGATATGGTCCCACTTTGTGAGGCCCATCAATAGCATGGCCACAGCATTCTGCACCAGCTGCAGCTTCCGGATTTGCACCAAGGGCAGCCCCATGTAGAGAGTGTTACAGTAGTCCAGCCTCAAGGTGACTATCACATGGATCACTGTAGTTTGGTATTCCTCCAGAAAAGTTTTTAAAAGTGAATCCTTTTCACAAGCATATGGAAAGCAGTGATTTGCTTGAATGGGCCTAGCAACAAGAATCTATCTTGAAAACAGCGTTGGTTTAGTGGCAGAAGAACATGATGAAATACTATAGAATCATCATATTCCTTCCTGATTGTGTAAACTGGTTTAGGAAGATATTTTCCAAGTCAGGTTGCACTCTCTAACCATTATTTCCAGTGCCTGATGCATTCTCTGTTGGCTGTCAAGGGGTGTTTGCTTGCTTTTGAGTTATTTCATGTTTCTTTAAGTTTGTCAGTGGGGCTTCTTCCTAATATCGCAGTCCTAAGCAGAACTGCACCTTTCTAAGTGTAACTCTGCTTTCAAGGGTGTAACTCTGCTTAGAATTACACTGCAAGTTACACAAAATTGATTTGGTAAGGTGGTAGTTAAACTCTTTGTATCATGAAATTCAAGCTGCAGTTCAAACTGTTGGATAATCTTATTTCCAAGACCAGGAATATCAAAGTAATTCTTATTAAAAAAAACAAACAGATTCTCTTGTTCTCTTTTTAGTAGATGACCTCATTGCAATTATATAAATTTTTGCCTTGTCAGTTTGATATTTATGACTTTCAGCAGTAATTTTCAATAGGTTTTCCTTTATTTTCAGTACGTATCTATTTTATACAGTGCCTTGCTCCTTTATCTTTTGTAAATGGGATGCTAAGTTTTAACTCTCTGCTAGGAGCTGCATTCTGTTCTTTTTTGCACATTTATTATTGCTGCTTCTTTTTCTTGTTCCTTTTGCACATCCATTTTTGCTTTTTTGTGAGACTCAAGGGCATTTCTGTAAGGGCATTCTTGCTGGCAGTAAGAATATCCAACAGGTTATTTGAAACTATGGAATGAAGTCTGACAATGCTTTTTAATGTCCTTTCAGTCACTATATAGATCTCTCAATAACAACACAGTGAATTTCTTTCTTCCTGATCAGAATTTGGCAAAAGATGTTTGGTGGGCCTTTTCATGAGTATCCCACTTCCTATATCATGAGGTTTAAAGGTGAGTATGTTTCTCCCAATTACCTTGTTTACCATTTAGCAGTTATTCAGCGAGGCCAGATTTGGGTCAATTGGCCAGTTCCTCTATGAATTCTCCCCAATCTAGGAGCTGATCTTTGCTGGATGCTAATAAAATATAAAATATTGGCTTGCTTGAACTGAGGAGATAACATAATCTACCTTCAGAGCATGTCTTTATATAACCAGTTGACTTCTAGTTCAAGCCATCTTACAAAATCGCTTTACTTGCAACAACTAAAGAGGAAAGGCAAATTTACCAGTGTAAAAACAAGATCCCCAGAGTCATAGGAATAATTTTCTTTGAAATATATCATATGGAGAACAGAAGCCAGCCAGCCCACAAGAAGTACGGCTTAGCAGGAAGGGAGCTATCATTCATTTAACCTCTATTTTGAATCCAGAGAATACCACATAAGTGCACCCTTTATTAATACACACAGTCATGTACAAAATGTACATACCAGTGGTTCTATTTCTAATAATTAAATGCTGGTACTGGAAGTTATCTCTTATGTTTTTATCCCACTCTTCTTAGGGCTGCCAACTCTGGGTTGGGAAATACTTGGAGATTTGGGGGTGGAACCTGGGAAGGGTGGTATTTGGGAAGGAGAGGGACTTCAGCAGGTTATAATGCTATCCACCTTCCAAGGCAGCCATTTTCTCCAGGGGAATGTATCTCTGTCATCTGGAAACCAGCTGTAATTCCAGGGGATCTGGAGGCTGGCAACTCTGCAAAGCACAGGTTGGCATAAATGGCTATCCTGTCCCCATTTTATCATAACAATTCTGTGAGGTCGACTGGCTACAGGGAGTGATTGGCCCAAGATCACCCTATGAGTGTTATAGCACAGAGGGGAGTTGAACCTTATATCTTAGCAGGATCATATCCCAGGAGTAGGCATAATGGACCAAATGTAAATGAACGAACAAACAAAAAATGAAACTGTTGTCCTGTGAAAATGCTGTAACTATTACTAAATCTTATGGTAGCAAATTCAGTATTTTCTTTTGTCTGTCCTGAATGTACTGCCAATCAGTAAAGATGCCTGTCAAGAGGCAAAGCCACCAATTACACACCACAGCAACAATATTTCTTATAGCAGAAACAAGAAGACTATATTTGTATTTGGTAAGAGTAAAAGATCTTTGAATAAACCAGGTCAGGGTTAGGGTTTGAGTGAGGCTTACAGTTCATACCATTAGCTCTTCCATTCCCCTTGGGAGATCTGGCCAAACAATACACAGATACCTTTATGAACTGACCTTCCTGCAAACAGCCTGTGACCTTGCCAGCCTGACACTAACAATGCAGTCTTGTTTCAATGGGCCCTTGGAGATTATAACAATATAGCCTGGAACTCTCAGCAATGGCACAACTGGAGTATATTGAACTCATCTGTTACAGAAAAGGCAAAGGTTGCCTGCCAGTCATATCATTTAACACTGCCACATTAACTAGCTCATGCTACAGAGTGAATGCGGGCTAAATGTCTCCACCATTTGCTTAGCTTTGGTTATAGATAGATGACAGAGAATTTAGCTTTAACATTAAATATAAGTTTCTTCTTCTCTCTCTCTTGTTAGTTTTACTTTGTGGTACATTTAAATCAACTAAGTGATCAAATCTTATGACTAGAGATGGCCTTTACTGAGCTTCACGTGAAAGATGTTCCTTTCTTTGGACCATCTGATGTTAGACTAAAGAGAAGTATGAAATAATTTAACTGCAAGGATATGTGATTAGCGTAGGCACTGTAGGGGTCTGGTGGCATTGATGGTGGGATCCAGGCTAAGCTGCAACCCTAGGTACCCAAGAATGATGAAAATTGGAACATCACACAGCTACTAGCAAACTTCATTTTGCAAGAAATTTTACAACAATCCCAGTCCTTTGTGAAGGCTGGCATTTCTATGCTGAAGCTGTATCACATGTCAGCCAGGTTTTCAGAAGTACTGAACTGAGCTGAGAGCTGTCCTATGGCATATGATGTACACTGGAACTGAGCTACTAATTGGATGGATGTCTCTGCTTGGTTCAAAGTAGGTGTCCAGTCAAGCAGTTTCATGCTGGTGCAGTTTGTGGCTTTCAGACTGGGTTTCCTGTGTAAGTTATTTCAGATGCTACACAGTCATGGGCCTTGGTAAATAAATATAAGATAAAGCTACATTTGTAACTTTTGTGTTGCAGTTCATGATAGCTCTTGCACCTGTGCAGCTTGCAGACTAAATTTTCTGCATAACTGGTGAGGGCACATATCCTTCAGAATAATAATCATGTCATTAAAGTGACTGCTTTTCCAGCACAGAGCCAATTGCAGTCAATTCCGCCCTTTGCACCTGTGCAAAGCAAATAGCATGTGCCACGGAGCCACAAGACACCTCTTTTGTTAGTCATACAAGTTTAATACACTACAAAGGTGATGAAAAACACTACAGTCCCCATGAGGCTATGTGAGAAGAAACATGCATAAAATGGTACAGGTCTATATAGTTTGTCTGCTTTTGCAACTGATGAACAAACATAAGGGACAGGCAACCATTAGGGACAACATAAGGAACATCTTAAGTCAATAACCGTGAAAAGCAAATGTTTAAGTAAGGTAAGCATAACATGCAGCAGATGGGGAGGGGGGTATAGCTTTGGCAGTGGACAAGGAGGGGAAACGATGTAAGAGCAATATGAGAATGTGCATGCCCACTTGTTTTGTTTTGTTTTTGCATAATCAGAAATTATTTGAATACACATGAATGAAATCTATGGAAGAACTAAAGTAGATCCAGCTCAAATCTAGATTCCAGGTCCAATGTGGAGGGTTTTGGGGGACAGATCAGAACCAATAAGTTCTTGTCTTCCCCAACAATTAAAAGCAGAGATGGGAGCATTCACCCATCCCTAATGCTGAGCTGGCTCAGTATTCATTGGTCTCTACAGTAGACGTTTCTTTGACCAGCATCTCATCTGGCTGATAACTTGGACCATTTGTAATACATGGGTCTATACAAATGTGAATCCAGGAATCAGCCCAGTTATTCATGGGCAGAGAAACAAATCCACTTCACTCTAACCCCCCACCAGTTGTTGTGTGGGGAAATGGGGGCCGGGACACACACCATATTGCTTCCTTGAGCTTGCTGGACAAGGGGCAGGATAAAAATGTTAATAAATGCTAATAATGATGTTAATTCATAAATGATAACTTATGTGAATCCATTCTCTTCTATACTGCTGGCACTACATCTATAAACCAGTGAGAGTTGAACAAAGTGACTCTAGCTCTTGTTCATTATTATTGTAACTATTGGTTTTTGCAGGGTATTTCTGTTATTTTAAACTTTCGTTCCCCTTTCCTCAGCTGCCATGCCCATCATGTTCCATCCAGGTCTTGTTTTGCTGTTCAGCAGGAGTGCATCTTCTGTCTCTATGGTGAGCAGGGAAAGTTCTGAAAAGAATGTGAATTAGGTTTGGTGGCAGCAGAACTGTGAAAACCTGCTGAGCCTTCATGGTTAGGTCCCTGGTACTTGGAGATTTTGATGAATATGGGCCATTAGGAATAATACTTCATGCCATTACCAGCTGTGAACATATGGCAGGAGCCACTATACAGAGAGAAAAACAGCAGTTTTCTAGGCATCTCTGTTTAATAGGAACATCTAAAGATTAACTCACTGGTGCTTTACAGCAAAGGAATAAGGAAGGGATTTTACAGGACTAGTACGATTGACATGGGATTTTATATGATGAAAAATTAGCCATTGTCTGTCTGTCTGTCTCTCTTTCTTTCTCTCTCTGTCAGTCTCTTTATCTGTCCATTTATTTAACTGACATGGACAGAGTAGGGGTGTGCCTTTGGACCATAACTAAAAGCTACCACCACCCAAAAAACAAAAACATACAGTTCACTGAATGAAATGTTTAAAAAATAATATTCAGTAACATTTGGTCTCTCCTTTTCTAGTGGTTTGATAAAAGCAGGGGGGGGGGGGACACAGTCAGCAGATAATGTGAGTGAAAAAGATATTTTCCAACCAGCACATTTACAGATTTTGCCACTGAAAAGGATTGCACCAATAGATTTTTTTTTCTGCATAACATTTCCACCAACCATTGCATTGTCTTGAGCCTGATGCAAGGGCTTTCTACGTTCTAGATATAAGCTGCAACAATGCCATCCTTTCCCTTTGTCCATGTCAATTATTTTCTCATTTGGAGACTGTGTGTTTATAGGATCTTTGCTATAGCAGCTGCTACTGTGTGACTGAACTGCATGTGAAACCCTGTGATTTGCAGAGTTATTTGCAGAAGGCAAAAATCAAACACTGAATTCTTGTGTGCTACTCATACCAAATGCACACATAATAATTATTCTCTCTGTGTTACTGTGATATTTGCAGTGTACAAAAATCAAATATTGTGTTCTTGTGCTTTATAGAGTATGTGCTCATTAATAGTCTGTCTGTACATGCCACTCAGTGCAGTATGCATATATTTAAAAGTGATTTCCACCATGCTCTATTTTTCCAGTGTCTGTTTTCCATCAAGCTCTCACACTCACAGGTCTAGCCTCTGGGCATGCCACATAATGGTTCAACCCCCCCCCCCCAAACAGGGAGTCCTCCAAACAGGGAAAGTGGGCACACAGGCCCATCTCCCCCCCCCCAAAGGATCTGCCCCAATGCCCAAACCACCACAAAAGCAGGGGGACCCCCCTATGCTCCTGCCAAAACTCTCAAGCCTGCAACCAGCAAGCCTGCAACCAGCCTGCAACCTGCAACCAGCCTGCAAGCCTGCAACCAGCCTGCAAACTCTCAAGCCTGCAACCAGAAAACAAGCTGCCCCAGATGCTAAAGACCCAAAAGTCCTTCCCCAACTCAGAAAGATGAACCCCATCTACTCTGTAAAGAGCTGTATGCAGAAAAGAAATGTCTGTGTGCTTAACAATGGAACCCTCCAGAGACTAGATGACCTTGCCGGTTGTCATGTATTGAGCCTGAACTTACTTGCAAAAGGACTTAGCTTGGGACACATAACAATAGATCGCTAGGATCCTAGAATGGGCCAGTAGGGAGACAGGGATCCTAGAGGAAACCAATCGGGAAACAATAGAGTGTAAATAGCCCATCGTTGGGAGTGGGGTGTGTTTGAGGTATAATCCTTTTCAGGCATAAATACTGGGCTTTCACCAGGGATAGCTAGTCTTCTTTTCTTCTTGCTGTAATCACTAATAAACTATGAGCTGATCATTCTACACATCTGAACCCAGTATATTTCTCTGGTGCACTTGCAAACTTTCCTTCTGGACAAATCCACCTGCTCTGGATTGATGGCACCATGCCAGTTATGATGTTCAAGCAGCTCCGACCAAATTAGCTTAGTGAGAGGCAGATGTGCAGTGCTGATCTGTAGGTCTGAAATAATTGCTTGGCGTAGCTTGATTTCTTTTCAGAGCAGGCAAATCATTTTCCCCAAGATGTATAATCATGGCATCGCATGGACTGTGGTCAAAAACTTGCTGAGAAATGGTGTCCAACAGGGAAGACCAGTGCATCCTTCTCTGCCCAAGCCAGATTATATGTATCTGCCAGTCAAAGCCAAGTGATTCTCCCACTTGGAAGAAGATGCATGATGTCCAGCCAAGAAGACAATGCTATGACCAACAATCCAAATTAATCTAAGTTGACCCATATGAACTAGCAATTAGAACAGAAAGGACTTCCGGTCTTGGCAGACTCATGGCGGGCATGTCCCCGGAGAGCTCCAGGAGACACAACCTGAACCCAGTGGTCAGGAGGGGTGCAGACTGGTTTTTGCCCCCCCAGGAGCCCTTGTAGGGGGCATCGTGCCTGGGGTGCAAGGGGAAGCCTCTCTCAAGGTGGCAACCTCTGTAGGTTCTGATGCCGTGGAACCTGACGGCATGAAGAGGCACACACCGGACAGCTGCAGAAACTCAGACTAAAACAACATGAAAAGCTCCTACTGGCATACGTGTGGCAAGTCCTGCAAATCTTGTAAGTTCCCGATCTGGATTCTTTTATCTTAACGTGAAGCAGCAAGAGCAGGGGTTTAAATGCCCCCCCCTCTTTAAACATGGGATTCTTTGATCTGCTGTTAAAGGGCTGGATTTGAATCAAGTGCCCGCAAAATCTACATAAGCAGTGTTTAAGCAGACTGTTTGAACTTTCTTGACTTTTCTTTAAAACTTTCTGGAACTGTAAACAAAAACAATGACTGGATGGGGAGAGAAAATGGTGACGAGACCAAAGCCTTCTCCTAAGACAACATCAGCACTTCCAGCAGATAAATCTGAAGCAAGCACCGACCTATCTTCTGTATTAGCTATTGCATTGTGCCCTCTGATGGAGCAGCTTACTGTTGTGAACTCTAAGCTAGATACTCTTCAAAAACAGATCTCTGATGCCAACTCTAGATCAGAACAGACAGTGAAGGAGATGGAAAAAGTAAAATCCAAGACAGAAGCTATTAATCAAAGACTGGACATGGTTGAAAAAGAAAGGTCCTCAGATAAAGAATATCTTTTGAAGCTCCAGATGGAAAGATCAACATATTTTTTAAGATTCCAAGGTGTCCCTTAACAGAAAGATGAGAATCTTAAGAAGCTGATAAGTGAAGCATTGGCTCCAATGACAAGTTTGCAAGTAGAATTACTTCAAAGCGACATGGATACGGTTTACATATCCTGAATTTTTGAAGGAAAAAAAAAACCTGCCAGGAGAGATCTTGGTAAGATTCTCTAAGAAATCTACAAGGGATGTGGTGCTCAAGGCCACCAATAGGACAACCTTGAAAATCAAGATGAAGTGATTAAAGTATTAAAAGACATTCCATATGAAATCAGAAAGACGAGGAAACCTTATAAAAACTTAACTATGTTTTTGCAAGCAAGTGCCACCATGTACAGATGGATTACACCTGAAGGCCTGATCTTTATTTATAAAGATAAGAAGCATAAGATTGACTCTGTTATAAAGGCAAAGAAATTTCTAGAACAATATTGAGATGGAAGAGAGAAAACATCCACAGAGGAAGAATTGGAACAACAAGAAAGCATTTATGGACTGGAAAGTTCTGATCACTGAACAAGCCACACGTCTAAAGGAGAAGCCTGATGCAGAAAAAGTAGAAGCAGCTCCAAAACCCTGGAAAGCCAAAAAAAAACTTTGTAAAAGAAGCAAAAAGAAAGAAGAAAGAATAAGCTCTTGTTAAATTGAAAGTCTCATGTTTATATTTGTATCCACTTGTTTTGAACTTAGCTATTTAATTAATGTAATCTTTCAGGGCTGATAGCAGATAGAAATCTAAGGTTGCCTTGTTATATTAATTATTTTCTTGAAAATATTTGAAGCAATAGTTTTTTAGATTTAAAAATAGCCTGATCTCTGTATACCTAGGGGTAGTATAGTGTTTTTTAGTTTTTTAGTTTTAGTGGTTATAGTGTGTAGAAAACAAAATTCAAAAATTCAAAAAAAGAAAGACAGAACATTTAGTAAGTCTGAGGGCAAATATATGACCTGTAAACTGCAGAACACCAATGACCAATGGTCCAAATCTTATCAGGTGAAAGCCTGATGTTGGTGGCAGCTGTGGCAGCACCAATATGAAATGAGTAGGTACCAAATTCAGCAGGAGAAAGGCCCAGTGCTGAATGCACTTGTGCAAGATGCTGGCCCAACTGGAATCTGGACAAGCAGGAACCAACAGAATTAAAGAGAAACATGCCAGCTGATGGTGAACTAATAGCTATGTGTTTGGTTGTGCAACAAACAGGGCAGGGAACCTCCAGGGGGAGGGGGGCAGGGCGCAAAGCAGTTTTGCAGCCCTTGTCCTGCTGGTCAGGTTTGGATTGACATAAATATATGAAGCCTGCCAGGAATTAAATTTATGTCCTCAAATGACAGGGAGTGGCTGGAATTGCTATGGTGGGAGGGTTCACCAATCTCTAGTAAAAGGCGAAAGTTTTATGCGATCTGAAGAAAACTCTGGGTTCACCAATCTCACCACAGCAAAAAGTCCTGAAAAAAGGCCAATGTAAAGCCTGCCTTAAACAAAATAATCTCAAAAGACGACCAACAAATTTGTGACAGCGGATGGATTATACCATAGAGCAATTCGATGGTGACTGGTCTGCCGGGGTCTGGGGCAGGAGACGATACCCGTTTCCAGCCCTCAATGGCCCTCCAGGCAATGGAGGCATTACAAGGATAATTAAAACCCCATGCTTTGCTATATAAAAGGAAATAACAGCCAAATGTTGGCTCATACTCCTGGGTGAAAGGCCACACTACTTAAGGTGTGCTAAGTTGCACAGGACATCGACCTCAGGAACTCATAAGGAAGAGCCAAGGCCCGAGGCTGCCTGAAAGGCCACATATGCATAGATAGCAGGGAAACAGAACCTGCAGATGGAAGGCACAATAGAGAGGAATGCTCCCTGCAATATCATGTGCTCCCAAGCTTCACTCCTCCGGGAACTGATCTGGACACAGCGGTGCACTGAGGACCAAGTTCCAAAACCTCTTGTCCTAAACTGAGACTATTTATTTATTTATTTATTTATTTAAATTTATACCCTGCCCTCTCCGCAAGCAGGCTCAGGGCGGCTAACAAGGGCACATAGTGCCAACCCTATACAAGATAAACATTTAAAATACAGTAACAATAATATAAAATAGTAATAAAACAGATCAAATAAGTTAAATAAGTTACAGTAATTTACAGTAAAATGCTTCCAATCATGATCTTCAGTGTTAAGATGGCATCCTATAAAGTTGGGTCCAGTCTCTTAGTACCGTCAGGCCTGGGCTGTGTTCAGGGCCAGCCCTCATCGTCGATGTTATTATGATGGGATGGTACTGAGGGTGGCGGCTCCTAGTCAAAAGCCTGGCGGAAGAGCTCCATCTTGCAGGCCCTGCAGAATTGCATAAGATCCCGCAGGGCCCTGATCTCCTCTGGGAGCTCATTCCACCAGATAGGAGCCGCCACCGAGAAGGCTCTGGCCCTGGTACCGGCGAGCCTGGCCTCCCTGGGGCCCGGGGCACAGAGTCGATGTTGCGACCCTGACCGAAGTGCCCCCTGGGGTATATATGGGAAATGGCGGTCCCTCAGGTACGTTGGACTCAGGCCATACAGGGCTTTAAAGGCATCCGTAATATTGTTATTGACACCTGCAACATATTTTGCTGTGAAGGAAATGCTCCCAAGAGACAAACAAGAACAAGCTTGCATTCCAGATGCAACACCCACTCAGAGTGAGAAGATTGATGGTTGATGACGCATACTATTGCCTGATTATCGCACCAAAACATTATTTGTTTGTTATGACAATATTTCTTCCAAATAATAACAGTTACCACACTAGGGAAGGGCTCCAAGAATGTCAGTTCCGGACCAGTGTAATAGCTGTCAGTGAGCAACCAATGAACAGGGAAATAAACCCAGAAGCTAAAGCTGCCTGCTGCATCTGAATGCAGTTGTAGAGAATCCCCTGGCAACATGATCGATTGCCCAATTGCCACACCATTACATTTATCCAAAAAACTGGAGCCAGACCTATAAGTCCTCCCTGATGCCCTGGGTGATTCTAATGTGGTGATGATGGACAGACACCCAGGCTGTGGTGCAAAAGGCAAGAATAGGAGACACTACAAACAAGATGAGATGACCCAGGAGGGACTGCATCTCTTTGTTGCATTTTAGAATTGATGACCTGATGCAATAAAGACCTAAGGGCAAATGGCAGAGATACTGAGATTGGAATCTAATAGAGTGCCAAGGAAAGTGAGTTGGCTGGATGGGCCCACCATTTTTCCTGAGCTAAGGGGACACCCAGTTCAGAAGCGAGCCCTCAGAATGCAGCCAAGCAAGAAGCACAATCTGCAGAACCTGCTGGACCAACCAATAAAATTTGTTCAAAGAAGAATTAATGTGGGGACTATTGGACCAGCCCTTGACAACAAATTCAAGAAAGTGATAAAGGCTTCAAAGGTGGCACAAGCTAGAAGAAAAAGGGGGCTGTCACCTATCCTTCAGCACATTCCCTAGTGACGTTACTTGTAACAATGTCAGGAAGGTCCCTAGAAGATTTAAGGTTCCCACAATCAGCTGGTAAATGGGGGCAAGAAAAGGGGATATGAAAACTTGCAACAAAGCTCTTCCTTAAAAAGAAAAACAGCAGTGTCCTTGTTAGAATATGATGCTACTAAAGGTTCCACTGCTTCAAAGCAGATGGGAGTATGGGCCAGGCCTAAACACAGGGTCTTTGACTCAAATGCACTATTTAAAGGAGCTGGGGGAATTGGAAGCACCTGTCTCTCCTTCCTTTTCCCCACTGGACTTGGAAGAGGATTGGTACTCATGAAAGGGTTGCATGCCATTGCAAAAACAAGACAGCCTAGGATGGGGACCGAAGCATGCATCACAATTGTGATCAAATTTACATTTTATGTAATTGCATTTTCCTTGGTTGTACTCCCAATCTGGCAGGGAGTATCCCTCTTAAAAAGAACCCAGGGCTTGGCTGGGTCATGCCTGTGCCACATATGATGCCCCACTATAACCAACCAAATTTTGTCATTAATGAGGTCCCATCTGGAAATCTCGCTATGGGAGGCTCTCTTCAGAAAGGCCTTGTCATAATCTATTGCTGTGGTTTCACTGGCCATAGTGTGAGCTTTTAATACATTCGACATATGGTTAATCAAGTGCCAAGCCTGCTCAATATAGGCTGACATAACAACCTTCATAAAAACCACATAACCTGACATCCCATTTAAGAAGGTTGTTCTACTAAAACCTTGGAGCCACCTTTGGTATTCAAACGAGGACCAGACCTCCCTTCATCCCTTTCTGACTTTGAGTCAAAGCCAGATGCCTCCCAGTCCCTTGCTGCTCGAGACTTTCTGCTTTCTGGTGCACATCCTTTTGTGTGGAGGCCAACTCTGTGATGCATCTTCCCTGGAATCGCTAGATGATACAGACTCTGCTGGGAATAGAGGCCTCCTAGCCCTACGCCTAGGTGCGGATCCCAATGGGCATGCTGATGATGAAGGCTGATCACCCAATAGTTGAGGCACTCAGAAAGACACTTCAGTGTTTGCGCAATTCCCAGAAGGATGGCTGAATTATCTACTGCAGGGGTAACTACAGGAGCGGTATCAAGGGTGGAGATTTTGATAGACTGTTGCTGAGGTCAGGCCTTCTAGTGGTATATGATGCCTTAGCATGCTGCCCTGATGTATCAGAGCCAAATGAGTTTTTAGGAGGGGTGTCCCTAGAGGATGTTTTAGAAGGTTTTTTAGAATAGGCAGCTGCAATACATTTGCTTTTAGGATCATTCTTCACAGAGGGCACCTCACAAGAGTTTGCTTTGCCACTGCCCAGGCTGGCAGCATGCTAGGAGGCATCTTTATGATAACCACTATCAGAAAGTACGGCTAAGAATCGGATGACTAATATAACATGAAAGCACAACCACATGAAATAAAAAAGGCCACATGGATTTTAATGCAATGGGTGTCTTCTTCAGTTACTTTATATCAATATAGATAAAGATAGATGATAGATAGACAGACAGACAGATACCTATCTATCAAATATTATTACTTTAGTCAGGGCTCTTTTTGTAGAAAAAGCCCAGCAGGAACTCATTAGCATAATAGGCCACACCCAACAGCAGAAAGTCATTAGCATATTAGGCCACACCCCTGACAACACAGCTCCCTCCCAGGATCGGCTTCCCCAGGTGCCCCACGGCTTTTGGGGTGCATGGGAAACCCGAGGGAAGGAAGGCAATTTCTGGATTGGTTTAAACTGCCTTCTCTCCCTGGATCAGCTTGGCTTCCCCAGGTGCTCCGCAGCTTGCAAGGGGCCCGGGGAACCCAACGGGAGGGGGGGAGGCTGTAGGTGTGGCCAACTTGGAAGCCAGCCGGAACTCCGTTCCTGTGCATTCCTGCCCCAAAATAGCCCTGACTTTAGTTATTTAAGTGCACTGGTATTATATATTCACTAGAACGATGCCTGTGCCCCTATGAAACTTAGAAAACTATTCTCAAGCCATTACTATTATTGTTGTTGTTTGTTTGTTTATAATTTCAATTTATAAACTGCCCTTCTCTGAGTTTGCAAAGCTCAGTGCGGTGAACAACAGGAAATTTATACAGTTTAAAATAAAAAAAATAAAATAGCTGCTTCTGGGTGGGGCCTGGGGATCTCCTGCTTTTACAACTGATCTCCAGCTGCCAGAGATCAGCTCCCCCGGAGAAAATGGCTGCTTTGAAGGGTGGTCTCTATGGCAATGTACCGTGCTGAGGCCCCTCCCCTCCCCCAACCCCGCCCTCTCCTGGATCCACCCCCAAAGTCTCCAGGTGTTTTCCAACCTGGACCTGGCAACCCTATGCTAAATCAACCTACAATTTGCATTACTGTCTTGCAAATAGATGGAGAAAAAAGGAGGGTGGGGGCGGGGAAGGGAGTGCCAGATGCGATGGTACGCATTGCTGAGCCTGACCTGGATGGATCCAGGCAAGCCTAATCTCATCAGATCTTGGAAATCAAGCAGGGTCCGCCCAGGTCAGTACTTGGATGGGAGACCACCAAGACAGCCAAAGGTTGCTACACAGAGGCAGGCAATGGAAAACCATCTCTGTTTGTCTCTTGCCTGAAAACCCTATGGGGTCACCATGTGGCTTGATGACAATAAATAAAGAACTAAATAGTCTGAGGCAGGGACCTTTGGCATGCAAAATATGTCCAATCACTGAGCTAAGACTAAGGTTGTCAGCTGGACAGAGTTTAATGAGTGGACTTTTTCATAGTATGGAGGTAAATAACATCATTGCTTGCAGATCAAACTGGTATTAAAGGGAAAGCTAGAGGGACCAGTTCTCGTCACCTTGAGATTACAAACCACCTTGAGTTCTGCAAACTAATAAAAGTTTCAAATAAATAAATAAATATGTGGTCAACCCCAACTAAGCTCCCTGTTGTACTTACAGAGTTACAAAGAACAAGAGGACAAATTTACTTGATATGGACAGAATAAGGAGAACATAGTGCTTTGTAGCCTAACAATCAACAGCAATCATATTGCTTTAAGATGTACAGTAAACTAATACTGTTGTTTCCTGTGCTGGCTTGGAATACACCCATGCCTGGGTCCAATTTCAGCTCAGATGCCTCTTCCCCCAGTTACCAGCTGCCCAAAGGCAGAAGCAGACAAACTCGTTGAGGGGCAGACAGAACACTGAACTTATCAGGAAAGTTCCCAGTGGACCACTGCCCCAGAGGGCCATTGGTGGCCAAGAACCAGTAGCTCCACCAGTGCTACAGAAGTCATTTGCCTCAGGCCTTTCCTCAGCAACAGATGTTGGTGTTAGCCTGCCACCATGCATGCAGAGGTAAGGAGTGAACCAGTGCTCATTGTTAGCTGTACTGACTGAGGTTTGAGCACCACAGCAATTGCTCAGCTTGGCTTGGTCCTGGACCATCTAAAGGTTCTAATATACTCCTGAACACCTTGACATTGTTCCAGACCCAGATCTTGCTAACAGGAATCTTCCTGAGCACTTAAACATTACATTTAGTTGATATCTGTATTGGTTGAAGAATAACCACAATCAATAAATCTATCAATTGATTGTAACCATTAAGATGATGAAAAACATAAAGTTTCATCAGGATTCAGATCTTTGAAGTTCACTTTCCTGGAAAATCCTGTGTAAGAAGAGTACCAGATACCAATAATAATACTATTGTATGACAGAGAATTTTTAAAAAATCACTATACATGAAACTAAAATGTGACCCATTCAATTTGAGATCCATGTTTCAAGCTTTAAAGCTGGTGAAACAGTGGAAAACCAACAACAAACCCTGAATATAAGAACAGTAGAACACAATGCTGATATTCACATTCAAAGGTTAGGAGCTTTGCTACTGAAACCCTTTCAAGAATATAACCACCAGCCTGCAGATTTTACTTGCTGGGCAATGGAGTTAGCATTATTTAATAATGAAAGACATACATCGAAAGGGAATCCTTTTGGGTTCTGCTGGGTCACCAAAAGTGTTAAATCAAGCCTGAGATTCTTCTTGGCTGTGAAGGTGATTCCTGCACCTTAGTTAGTAACCAGACAGGTGAATGTGATATAAGACAGTTAATAAGAGAAGTAAGTTTGTGGAGACCTCTAGAGAGGAAGTGGAGACATTGGAGAGGAGTTGTGAACATTTATCTGTACTTTCCATTGCTAAATAGTGGAGGCATTTGACAGAAAATAGACATTCAGGAAGAGAAGAAATCCATCAACATATACAGATTAGGTAGCCTCTTGGGATGTCACAATTTCAGGTGCATCTCCCCAAATTGCTGGGCAGATCACACTTTCATCAGCAAATCTACTAACCTTTGTATTTCCTCTGGTCAATTCACTGCTACATATGCTACATCAATGATTCTGAATCATTTACCCCTTAACGTCCTCTATCGTTACATTTAACTTGGGCACACACACAAAAACCCCTAACACCTTGGCCTGGCCCTACCTTTGCCCCTCCCCCTCCCTACATCATTGCGAGCCCCCGTAGGTTTATTTGCAAAAATACAAATTTATGGCCACACAATGTTAGGGCTGTTTTCAATGCAAGAACTCCTCAAACCCCTGCAGCATCCAAATTACAGGGTATTATTTTTAAAGAGATCATTATCTAAACACTGATTCATTAGCTGTGTAAAATATTTTTGCTCATACGCCTGTGTCTCCAAATGTATTCTGCACAGGTTGTGAGGGTGGGAGGAACAGTTGGCTCATCCCCATTCGTATGAGTTCTCTAGAGGGTAGAAAAATAGATGGGGGGGCACAATTTTAAATAGATACACAAGAAAGTGAGAAAATAGGGGAGAAGGGGGGTAAGGAACACAGGGCCTTCTTTCACTGTTCCCAAGCCATAAAATTAAATTGGTTTTGCTGATGAAGGAAAGGGTATGGGAAAGGGGCAGAGAGCTGATGGGGAAAGTCACTGTGTGGTTCTTCTGTGGTCTGTCATCATTGGCTAGTACATTATTAATCAGTCCTGGATTAATTCAAATTCATATTTCCAACAACATCAAAACACATTCTGCAAAATGCATTACCAAGGAGCCATCTGTGCACATTCAACCACACCATTTAAGTTTCATTAAACCGAGCAGCTGTAGAGTTGTGCTGTTTTTTGATTTTTCCAGACCCACAAGCCACGGAGGTTACAGAATATCAAAAGTATTTATGACAAAGTATTCATGTGGGGAATGGGGAGGAAATGAGAACAAATTCACATGCAAAGTTGAGGGAAGAGATCCTGACAAGCTCTAGAGCATCAACTAATTGCCGGGGGGGGGGGGGGGATTTGTCAGAATGAGATTAAGCTACACAGAATCACCCATTTTCTCTCCACTTTTTCAGAAATCTATGAGACCCTCTGATGAATTACTCTAGTGTTTTAATTTCCCCTAAACTTCCTGCAGATATTCTGTTTGAGCTGACCTTGCTTTGGGTCAGAGGTGTCCCTGGCATGAAGCAGCTGGCTGCAGTTGGAAGATTTAAGGTGACAAAAAAGGCAAGACAGTGAAAAAGACAAACCTGAACAACTGGCCATGATTCACCAGACAGTTCACCAGCCCAAACTGCATTAAACCTACACATTCACAAGAGCCATAAACTATTGTGTCTTTGCATGGCTTCCATTAATTTCAGTGGGGTTTTCCTGATGGATTGTGCCCCATACTGATCAGAAGGGGTGGGTTTTCTACTATAAGCACCCAAATGTCTTGGGTGGGCTTTTAGGTGCCATTTGCCATGAACCCTTAAAAAAACCCCAAACAAATGAAACTGGTCATCTTCATGTGGTGCATAAAGCCATTCCAAAATGTTCATAATTCTTGATGGTATTCCAATGGAGGATTCTAATATCTTGGTCAGGTTTGGACTGGACAATCAACTCTGAAACTGTGAACTGCTTGTGACTATGTCACACACAAATCATTTTTTTCTAAATGGAGAAAATTTGCTAATGAGTGCCCAGGCAGAGCAGCCTCTGCATATAGATCACACACAAGAATTACATATGCTGCATTTCATGCACTGTGGAAAATTTGTATTGAGCAGCACAGCCCCTGTTTTTCCATCTCAAATGTGACCAAAATTACAGGCAGAGTTCAAAGAATACGGTGTAAAGATGAGCACTGGAAGAATGCAGAGAAAAAGTATAGTAGTCAGTGATCTGATAAATAATTTGTCTTTGCTGTTTACTAAATATGACTGGTGTCGATCCAGTTTCCCTCCAAGGCACTCTCCTCCAGCCAAAGAAGACTTTCTCTAACTGCAGTGGCTCTTCAGTTCTAGTGGAGTAGTAGAAGTGAGTATGTCATAACCCAGTATGTCATAAACAGGGGCATAAAGACTCATGTGGGACTAGTCATATGGGAAACACTGGTAAACAAACATTTCAAGCCAGGTGAGGAAGGGTAGCTGCAAGAGAGAAGAGAAGAGATTGGATTTATACCCCGCCCTTCACTCAGAGTCTCAGAGTGGCTTACAAACTCCTTTCCCTTCCCCACAATAGACATCCTGTGAGGTAGGCGGGGCTGAGAGAGCTCTTTCCAGAACTGTCCTTGAGAGAACAGCTCTGACAGAACTATGGCTTGCCCAAGGTCATCCAGCAGCTGCAAGTGGAGGAGTGGGGAATCAAACCCTGTTCTCCCAGATCAGAGTCCACATACTTAACCACTATACCAAATTGGCCATTTTGGATAGCATCCCCATGGCAGCTGTGGATGGGCTTTAGTAACACCTCTGCCCATTGGAGTGCTATGAGGCATCCAGTGCTGTAGGAATAGTCTGAGTTTTATCAGTATTTTATATGGAAAGGATAGCAGGTCATCCGCAGTAACTGGGACAGTCGGTTTTCCTCCTGCTGACTATTAACTAACCGTATGAATTTTGAAGTAAACCATGATTTAAAAAACAGTTGTGAGGTGGTTCGTTCTGTGAAGAGCTATTGATGGGTCTTTCATATGTTTTTGACAATTGAGGGTGATCACATTAGAGTCTTGGTTAAAAATCATCAATAAATATCCTCCCCATCTGTCAAAAAAAAAATTAGGGCTGCTGCATGATAACGTCTGGTTGCTATGGCAATTATTTCTATTACCTAGGTGACAGCTTAGCTACATGATGTCACTGCTAAAGTGATTTTATCTCCAGAAACATTCTGAGCCTCAGCTGCAGATGGACCTAAGTCTTTACACCATTTATCAATTGCCTGAAATGCCCTCTGGTCAAAAAGGGAGAAGAAAGGGAGGCCAGAGAGGGGGCTCGTAAAAGAAGCAACATTTCCCTTGGGTGGTTAAAAAAAGTGCAGCTCAGTGGGGAGCCAAAGAGATGAGTTAATTTTCTGAAGCTGACAGCCGATGACCGGACCAAGCAGAAATCCAGCAGCAGCCAGCCACAAGGCCAAAAGCAAGACAGCAAATATGAGAAGACAAATGAACTAGACAGCCGGGGCAGCCTGGATTGTGAAATGTTAGATTTGGCCCTTGGAGTTCTGAGTTCAGATCCATCACCAGCTGTGCAAAGAGGATGTTTGCATAGGACAAACCTCACTCAGATGTCATCTCAAATGCATTGTTGCCTCTTTTGGATGATGAAGAAGAGATTGGATTTATACCCCACCCTTCACTACCCAAGGGAGTCTCAAAACGGCTTACAAACTACTTTCCCTTCCCCTCCCCACAACAGACACCCTATGAGGATGGGCCCATAAGCAAAAATGGAACAAAACATAGTCCAGATTTGGGGCCAGAGCACTTCCTCTGTAGCCATATTTACATTTTTAAAAGAAAAAGTTTATTGCATTTTTCAGTTCAGGGTAGCATATGTGGTTCTCCCCTTTTCCATTTTATCGTCACAACATAGGCTAAGCAGAGAGAATACAGCTGGCTCAGTGAGTTTCATGGTGGGCCGGATTTGAACCCACCTCTCCTTGTCCCTAGGCCAACAAGCTCACCATTAACGCTTCATTGCTTTTTATTTGTTTATTGTGTATGTATTCCATCCAACAATTACTCAGGACAGCTTTCATTTTCATCCAAAGAAAGAGGTAACATAAGCTGCGAGAGGCAGAATTACACAGGTGCAAAAATGGGAGGACATTTGGTATGGGGGTGAAATGTTTGTACTTTTTAAAAAAGAACTGCTATGTGATAAGTCACCACCATTTCCCCTAGCATAGCTCCTATGCCTGTTATAGTTGCTGCAGTGGCAGAAATCTAGTAGATGTAAATACCATGAAGGTGAAAGTTCTACCTGTTGAAATTCTGTATCTCCTGCAGAAGTTGAAAGACAGAGCAATATTGCTAGAGTGAAGAGGACAACTCTAATCAGACAGGCAGTTCTCTCACTTTAGACTTATAGGTGCCACAGCATTTCTCAGTAGGAATTTGTGTTGTTAGGCAACTCAGCGGCAATAGGCTCCATCCAATAGTATAGTCCACACAGGCAGCTGTATGACTCACACAGTCATAAGTCGACATTATGGAACTATACCCTTCTGAGGTCACTCCTCTCCCCAAACCCCACCCTTCCTAGGTTTCACCCCCCCAAATCTCCAGAAATTTCCCAACCCAGAACTGGCAACCCTATCAGTAAGGTAAAATTGAGGGATGGTTCAATGCAGTAGTTGGTAGTAGGGATGCATCTATGTAGGGTTCCCATTTGTCCAATTATGGAGAGAGACTGCCAGATGATTGCAGCTGTTGCTTGCTGATACTCACCTGATCAGTGAGCAAAATGGGGTAGCCAAACCGGGGGGGGGGGGGGTGAGATAATCACCCATGTGCCATGCTGTAAATTCCAGCAATGCTCTGGGGGTGAAACTCTAGCACTTGGCCAAAAACTCTATGGAAATGGGGGCATGAAGGAAATGGCATCATTGTGTGGGGATGATGATTGCGCCCGCCCCAGTAAGTTCCCAACTCCTCCCACCTCCTGCCAGTTGCCAGGCCAACCCTACTTCGAGGCCCTGTTCACTAGTGGCTGACTCCAATTCATGGAGTACTGAATGGAGAGGGAATTTGCCCCTCCTTAAACTCAAGACTATCTCAAAGTCATGCTTTATAAACCGCTGTGAAATTTCTGCCAAACGGGAGCTAAATGCCTACTCCTCCCCGTTGATATTGGACCTTTGTGGGTCATTCTTGACTTGCAGCTTCTTTTCAGGGGTCCATTTTCTTCAGCTCAGGAAGGAAAGCTGATGCAGCCTTCACCATGCTTGCTGGCAACACCTAATTCAGCAACAGGCATGGAAGATATCGAAGGTGATAATAAATGAAGACACACTGTGCCTTGTTGTATGAAAAATGTGATAAGGTACTTCATTAATCTCCCTGACATTTTCTGTGTTCAAGGCAATACTTTCAAGTTGTCTCTTTAAAGATGTACACGTCTGGATATTTTTTCTGGCCAGGTTAATTTATAAGAACCTGAGTGAAGAGTTTGCAATCAATAATTTATGACATGGTTCCTACCTCTCTTTTGCTGTTTGGAAATGTCTTACAAACAGATCTGTAAATTTTCCAGTATTTATGCATTATTCAAAATGATGGGCAAATAACTTCAGCAAATAATCCTTGATCTGCAAATCACTTTGCAAACTATTTGTGGCAAGCTGCCATTTGCAAGGTTGGCATTGGCTTTCTTAAGACAGATGGGCAGCCAGCCCATGTGAATAACAACCCTTACCCAAGGAACCCTTGGTTTTGGCCCCTGCCTGTTTTCTCAGAGGGCTTTCACATGAGATGTTGGAATAATTATATGTTTATTGTAATCCCCCCCAACTAGTTTACAGGGTCCAACCCAAAGGGTCTGACCCAAAGTTTATACACACAGGATACCCAACCCATATCATTACAAGACACATCTAACAAAAATGTTGAGCAAATGCTAGAGAAAATGGATACAGGTTTATGAGATCAGCTAGGCTATGTGAATGAGGATAAAAACCTAAGAGGCAGGGGAGAAATGGCAAAGACGGGGGGGGGGGGTGATGTTTCATATAACTTCATAATGTCTTTCTCAGTCACTACTGCTGCTGGGAAGAAACAGATTCTCCAGCTGCTGAGATGAAAACATTATTGCTACCTGGCTGTCACTGCTGTCTATCTAGTACATTTTTATTCTGCCTTTTCTCCAAGGAGCTCAGATTGAGATGTGTGTAAACATAAGAGACGCCAATGTTGGATCAGGCCAATGACCCATCCAGTCCAACACTCTGTCACACAGTGGCCCAAAATACCAGGTGCCATCAGGAGGTCCACCAGTGGGGCCAGGACACAAGAAGCCCTCCCATTGTTGCCCCCCAAGCACCGAGAATACAGAGCATCACTTGCCCCAGACATAGTGTACCATTTATACCTTGTGGCCAATAGCCACTGATGGACCTCTGCTCCATGTGTTTATCCAATTCCCCCTTGAAGCTGTCCATGCTTGTAGCTGCCACCATATCCTGTAGCAGAGAATTTCATGTGTCAATCACTCTTTGGGTGAAGATGTACTTCCTTTTATCTGTTCTAACCTGACTGCTCAGCAATTTCATTGAGGGCTCACAAGTTCTTGTATTGTGAGAAAGGGAGAAAAGTACTTCTTTCTCTACCTGCTCTATCCCATGCATAACCTAGTAAACCTCGATCATGTCACCCCTCAGTCGTCGTTTCTCCAAGCTAAAGAACCCAAGCGCTTTAAACCTTTCTTCATAGGGAAAGTGTCCCTACCCTTTTATTATTCTAGTTGCCCTTTTCTCCACTTTTCCCAATGCTGTAATATCCTTTCTGAGGTGTGGTGACCAGAATTGCACACAGTATTCCAAATGAGGTCACGCCATCTATTTATACAGGGGCACTATGATACTGGCTGATTTGTTTTCAATTCCCTTTCTAATAATCCCCAGCATAGTGTTGGCCTTTTTTATTGCAGTTGCACACTGTCTCAGCATTTTCAGTGAGTTATCTACTATGGCTACAAGATCTCTCACTTGGTCAGTCTCTGCCAGTTCGGACCCCATCAACATGTAATAATAGTTAGGATTTTTGGCCCCAATGTGCATCACTTTGCACTTGGCCACACTGAACCCCATTGCCATGTTGACACCCACTCACCCATCCTCGATAGATCCCTTTGGAGTGGCTCACAATCCTCCCTGGTTCTCACCACCCTGAACAATCTCGTGTCATCCGCAAATTTAGCCACTTCACTGCTTACTACCAACTTTTTAAAATACATATTTGTACCTTTCCTAACCTGTTGTATGCATTTTATCTGAGCCTCTAGGATTGTAATTTTAAATAGTCTCCAAGAAGAAGAAGAAGAGAAGAGATTGGATTTATACCCCGCCCTTCACTTGTAGTCTCAGAGCGGCTTACAAACTCCTTTCCCTTCCCCTCCCCACAACAGGCACCCTGTGAGGTAGGTGGGGCTGAGAGAGCTCTTTCCAGAGTTGTCTTTGAGAGAACAGCTGGTACAGAGCTATGGCTTGCCCAAAGTTATCCAGCAGGCGCAAGTGGAGGAGTGGGGAATCAAACCCAGTTCTCCCAGATTAGAGTCCACATACTTAACCACTATATAGGGTTGCCAGCCTCCAGGTGGGGTCTGGGGATCTCCCGCTTTTACGACTGATCTCCAGCTGACAGAGATCAGCTCCCCTGGAGAAAATGGCTGCTTTGAAGGGTGGACTCTATGGCATTGTACCATGCTGAGGCCCCTCCCTTCCCCAAACCCCACCTTCTCCTGGCTCCACCCCCAAGTCCCCAGGTATTTTCCAACTTGGACTTGGCAATCCTACCACTATACCTAACTGGCTCTCTCCTGAAGGGATCTGACCCTCCTTACTTTTCCTTTCAGTTTCTTCTTCACAAGCCCTCTCAGTTGAGAGGTTACCCATTCTAAAGTTAAATGTGGTTGTGTTGGTCTTTTTGGGCAACTCCCTATTTATATAAATGTTACATTTAGTAGCATTATGGTCACTGTTCCCAACTGGTGCTATCACATTTACATCTTTCACCAAGTCTTGGGCATTACTTAGGACCAAGTCCATGATCACCTCACCCCCTGACCATCTGCTCCATGGCACAGACATTGAGAGTATCTAGAAACCCAATCTCTTTCTCCTGAGTTGAACACATATTGACCAAATCAATGTGTGGGTAGTTAAAATTACCTATGACATAATTATTTCATCTAGCTGCTTTCCTTCTTTTACTGGTTTTGAATCATCCCCTCTCACCTTTGATCTGGTGAGCAATAACAAACTCCCAGAGTTAAGCTTCTTTTGGGGTACACTATTTCCACCCATAGCATTTCTGTAAGTGACTCTATTTCTCTTACATTTTCAATCTTACTGGACTGCATACTCTCTCTGACCAGGGCTGCCAAGTCCAGCTCTGGAAATATCTGAGGACTTTGGGGGTGGAGCCAGGAGAAAGGAAGTGACATCATTTTGTGATGTCACATCCTGTGATGTTGCTTCCACATGCTGACACATGAACTCATGAAGTTTCCTAATACTGAATCAGGCCATCGGTCCATCAAGGTCAGTATTGACTACTCAGACTGGTAGTGGCTCTCCAGGGTCTCAGGCTGAGATCTTTAATGTCACCTATTACCTGATCCTTTTTTAGCTGAAGAGGCTGATACCTCCTGCATGTCAAGCAGATGCTCTATCACTGAGCAACGGCCCTACTGAATCCTTCCTCATCTCGGCAGAATATGAAGCACTAAGTGCTACACAAATGCTAAATATGATTTTCATATCATAAGAACAGGAGAGAAGCCACAGTGGATCGGGCCAACAGCCCATCCAGTACAACACTCTGTGTCACACAGTGGCCAAAAATACCAGGTGCCCTCAGGAGGTCCAGCAGCGGGGCCAGAACTCCAGAAACCCTCCCACTGTTGCCCCCCAAGCACCAAGAATGCAGAGCATCACTGCCCCAGACAAAGTGTTCCATTTAGACCTTGTGGCTAATAATAGCCACTGATAGACCTCTGCTGGATGGGGACAGAGAGAGAGAGACAGACAGACAGACAGAAAAAAGAAAGAAAGGGGGAGGGGGAGAGAGAAAGAAGGAAAAGAGCTGGCAGAGGCACTTACCCCAGCAACCTTGCAAGCCACATGCAAAAGCACGCCCTTCAGTACAAAGAGCCTAGTCCCTCTTTAATCTCTGGGCGGGGGTTTCTCTTGCTGGCTCTGCTCTTAAAGGGGAAATGTCTGGTGAGGCTTTTTACTGCAGGCTCTCTGCAGACATTTCCCTTTTAAGACTGTTCAGGCCTGGCAGGGAGAGGGCAGGGCAGGCTCTGACGTTCCCCTGCGTTCCTGCTGGCAGCCATTGCCTCCCCTGGTGGCCAATTTTGAAAAAGCGGGGGTAAGCATTAAAAATCGGTGTTTCCCCCACCCTCCCAGGGGGCTTGGTAGGCCTACTACCCCTGTTGAGCTCTCTCTTTTTTTTTTTTTTACTGTAGATCAGTCAGGGAGTCTCTTTCAGGGACATTGAAGGAAGAAGAGATTTTATTCCAGTGATAACAAGAACAAAACCAATTAAAGGACTAATTTTGGGGTGCTTGCTGATAATGGAGCAGAAGGCCTTACTTTAACAATGTGCAGGGTGAGGATCCAAAGTGCCTCAGCTGGATCTGGCAGGACAGCATAGCAGTTCAGAGCTGCCAGCAAAAAAGACATAAGATGAAGCATACTGATCCAGCCTGTTCAGAATCAGCTAAGGTTCAGTCCAAACACAGTCACCGCAAGCGCTCCTCAAGTTTTGGTAAGGAGCCAAAATCTACTTTTCCAGATGTAAAGGCAATTCTAATGACACCATGACGCATCTCTGTGTAGCTTCAGTGGCTAGATCCTCTGATTCTGTGTCCAAAGGCAAGCTTCTAGAACACTGGTTCCCAAAGTGGGCGCTGAAACAATCCAGATGAGCGGTAGGAGCCTTGGATGCAATTGGGGGGAACTAAATTTAAAAAACTAAATTGGGGTGGAAGTGTAAAGACAGAAGAGTCCAGAACCTATCTAAAGCAACTTTTTCCTGCCTTCTCCTGGTCTTCCCTGGGATCAGGGAGGGAAGGGAAGATAAAGAGGGGTCCCCACAGCCAATCACAGCCATGCATTTTCAAATTGAAAATGCATGTGCACCCTTGTAAGGCTGGTGTTGCTGCTGGGCTCTTGTGTCACCACTGGCTTCAGGCCTTCAGCTGCTGCTGCTCTGGGCTTGCCTTGGCCTGGTGGACTCTGCCTGCATCTTTTTGTCCACTTCCTGAAGGTAGATTTCCAAGGAGGTGCTGAGTAATTTTTTTTCTGAAAAGGGGGGCAGTAGGCCAAATAAGTTTGGGAACCTCTGTTCTAGAAGAACAAGTGAGCCAGCTCTAAATAAACAAATAAATAAAAATCTAGTCAATGTCTCTGGATCCATGCCTGGTGGTTCCAGTGCATGCTGGACATACCATACTTCATACTCCAAACATCACAACCATTCACCTGCCAGCAGCAGCTGAAGCTTAACTTGGGGAGCAACGTCAGTTGGAAGGTGTTTTCCCTGCACTGAATGGAAGGGGCTCCCCATTCCAGTGTGATTTTGACCTCTATAGGAGCTAGAAGCTTCCAGGCTTTGGATCAGAGCTCTGACTGCTGCCTTCTACCTCTAGGACCTCTAGGACTCCATAGGATTCTGTGGTTCAAGCACTGTCTGAGAAGGACACTGGACTGGACCATCACCTGACTATGATCTTGGATTCTGATATACCTTGGGAACCATCACCTATTGATGCTAAGAAAAATCCCCTGGACTTTCCTCTGAGGATTATCCATGTTCCCAAGTTCTAATATTATGAGAGAGGAGGAAAAAGCTCCCTCTATCCACTTTATCCAACCCATGTGTAATTTTATAAAACTCTATAATATCTCCTTTTTTCTAGACTGAAAAGTCCCAAACTCTCCAGCCTTTCCTCATAGGAAAGGTGCTCCAATCCCCTAATAATTTTGGTTGCTTTTCTTCATATTTTTTCCTTTTATATAATGTCCTTTTATGAGATACAGCAACCAGAATTGTACACAATATTCCAAATAAGGTCACATCATAACTTTATACAAGAGAATTACAATATTGGCAGTTTTACTTTCAGTCCCTTTCTTAATAAGTCTTAGCATGGGATTTGCCTTTTTCACTGCTGATGGTCACTGGCTTGACATTTCAATTGAGCTTTCTGTGACAATTTCAATATTTTTTTCAAGCTCGGTCTCTGCCAGTTCAGACCCTATCAGCATATATTAGGGTGTTTTTTTTGTTCCAGTATGCATCACTTTATCCTTACCCATGTTGGACTTCATTAGCCATGTGGTTGCCCGTTCACCTAATCTGGAGAGATCCTCCTGTAGCTCTTCACAATCCATCTTGAATTTCTCCATTCTGAATACTTTAGTATCATCTGCAAGCTCGGTATATTTAGTATCATCTTACGACACAGCTCTGTTCCATCTTATATTGAGGACTTTTCTAGAATTGCTAACTTTATACTTCTCAGACCAGGGCTTTTTTTGTAGAAAAAGCCCAGCAGGAACTCGTTAGCATAACAGGCCACACCGAATATCAGAAACTCATTAGCATATTAGGCCACACCACTGACAGCACAGTTTATTAGCATATTAGGCCACACCCCCATGTTACCAGAAGAGTGGTCATCCAGTCACACCCACCTTTTGCTTCTTATTCTGTTTACCTTGTTTGTTGTCAAAACCCAGGACTTTTTTTTGTAGCAGGAATTAATTTGCATGTTAGGCCACATACCCCTAATGTAGCCAGTCCTAATGAATTTCTGCTGTTGGGTGTGGCCTATTATGCTAATGAGTTCCTGCTGGGTGTGGCCAACTCAGGAGCCAGCTGGAACTCCGTTCCTGTGCGTTCCTGCCCCAAAATAGCCCTGTCTCAGACTACTAACAGAAAGAAATTATCAACCAAACGGTTGAAGGCCATTTCCGGGGGGGGGGGGGGGAGTTAACTGAAGCCCTACACTCAGCATTCAACACATATTTTTTTAAAAAGTTCAGGAGTGAAAAAACCCCCACCTGTAATGGGAGAAAATCTTGGAACATACAAAAGCTTATCAAACTCACTGATTTAATCTCAGCTAGATGCAGCTGTTGAACCGATTTTCACTCTGCACCCCCTTGTGAGCCAATTCAGTCTTACATTGTAATCTTAAAGTAGCTAAAGTGACCTTTTCAAACAATGAAATAAGAATTCTGATTATTTATACCAGGGTGGTTTAACCTTTCCATCACTATGAGTCAGATGTCAAATCACTTGACCAAATGAAGCTGGTTAGCAATACAAGGACCAGAATAAATAGGGGAGAGGAAATATCCTTAGAGATGTGGGGACTGGAATTAGCAGAGGAAGTATCAAAATACTTATATGCTAGAGATTTTCATTGTCTATACAGTCTCCTAGGCCTCACAGTTGCCCCCCCCCCCCATCTGAGAATGATGTCCACCCAACAAGAAGAAGGATTGGATTTATACCCTGCCCTGCACTACCCGAAGGAGTCTCAGAGTGGCTTACAATCTTCTTTCCCTTCCCCTCCCCACAACAGGCACTCTGTGAGGTAGGTGGGGCTGAGAGAGCTCTGAGAGGATTGCTTGTGAGAGAGCAGCTCTGAAACAACTTGTAACTGAACCAAGGTCACACCAGCAGCTGCATGTGGAGGAGCTGGGAATCAAACCTGCTCCTAACCACTACACCAAACTGGCTCTAAAGCTGCTCTGAACCTTAAACTCATTTTTTATTGGCAGTCACCCAGTGAGTAAACACAAGCACTTTCACCTCAGGAATTATGTGTCCAAAGGGGTGAGTGAGTAAGTTGTTTTTGAGCCACAAAGTAGCAGAAAGTTTTCTTCTGTACCATCAACTTAAGCAATCACCATATTACCATGTCCACAAGGGCTATTGGTATCAGAGTGTGGCTAAAAAGAAGTGGGCTGGATGGTAGGCAGACTACAGACAGGGGGCAGGTGAACTTTTTTTCTTTCTATGTCCTTGGGATAGCTGCATTTTTAAACACACAGAATCCATGATGGGTTCTCCTAAGACACAACTGGACTCAGTCATGAACACTGTGGTATAAATGTACATGGAAAGCAAATGGGTCAGGTAATGGATAAATGTCTTGAGTGTGTGATGTCATTTGAGGGGGAGCAAGGTAGAAATCTAGGAAATAGTTGGGATTTGGGAAAGTCCCAGATATCACTATGAGTAGCCCCCCCCCCCAAAGCAAGGATGTTTTTGGTGAGAATGGTGTGTAACATATTCTTCTTGTTTTTATTCAGATGGAGAATTTTGTTGCCAGAAGTCATAGTTGTCCCTATCAGCAAGAAAATGATATAGATTCACAGCTACCAATTTTAGGTAGTCAATCTAGAAACTCTGCCAAAATCTTTGTCTAGGGGAGGCATATAATAGATAGTGTAGCAGATTATGGACACATCCATTACCAGTGGAAGATCACAAATACAGCTTTTTGCAGAAGTCTTCTCTCCAGATAATCAGGTTTGTTGAGAAAGAGCTTTTTCTCAAGCCAATAATCAAACTAGGTTTTTCAGTCATGTGACTAAGTGGGGCATGGGGTTGACTTGAGATCCACCTGGGCTCTTGTTTTCTTTCCATCAGCTGCCACCTGTGTGCCTGCAAGGACAAAATCTGCCCTGTTTGTTTGCAAAAGAGAAATGGCCTTGTGAAGCTTCCCACAACATGAAAAGATTTCAGTTGGCTAGATAAGAATTTAGCCTCCTCTGCAGACAACATGCTATTGTCAAAGTTTTCCTTTTTTGTTCCAGTAAGTAGGGAGTTCTCAGAAGCCAGCTTGGAGACTGCTAACTGCATAAAAAGAATGTAATGTTGTATAATCTATTAGCATGCACTTAATGGAGTAGGCAGTACTTCTTAGGAGAAGTACACTTTCCCTAGAGTTCTCTGGTACTTCTGTATTGCAAGATACTTTTGTAACAAAAAGAAGACAACTCCAGTGACATTTATTGGTTTATAGAAGAACCCCCCACAACAAATTTGCCTCACTCACATCAACTTCTTCTACTATGAGCACGACATGGTTTTAACTGCAGCCACTACATTTTGTTCTCCACCTGCAAGCTTTGTGCAAAAATAAATGAAATGAAACAAAAGCAATAGAAAGCTGAGCAGAAATCAAGGTCTTACACTCTCTGGAAGGATAAGATCATATTGGACAGGATTTTTGCTTTATTTGGGGCACATATACAAACCAAATTCATGGTTAAAATGTTCCTGGAATTTACCACTGCAGATTGGGATGGCTGGGTGGATGTAATTTAACGCTAATGTTGGGGGGAAAGATTGTGCACCCAGGGGAAAAAACCTAGATACCAGGAAGTAAAATTCTAGTCTGGTTTGAAATGCTAGTTTTCTGTGTGCAGGGAACATCTTTCCAGGGGAAAGCAATTTTCTTATTTCAGCTGCCTTATTAGAGGAGACAAAGAGATGTGATGTTGGATACAGCCAGCCAGGGGTCCATTGGAGCGGCAGCGCACAGGAGCGCAGCTCCGGGAGTGAGAAGCCCAGGGGGCGGGCACATGACCAAGCTCCACCCACTCCTCGGCTTCCCCGAGCAGTGCAGAGGTGCAGCGCCCCGGGGAAAGCCCTGCTAGGGTCTTTATTGATTTTAATGTTTTGTTTTAATATTGATAATTTTATCATTGTTCCTTTTATGACTGTGTGCTGCTTTTCCAGAGACTTGCTCAAGGTGGCATATAAATTTTCTAAGTATACCATTTTTTATCTGGGCACATGGCACATAAGTACTGGAGAAATTTCACCAACCCTTCAGCAGCTTCCACCCCATCAGTTTGGTGTAGTGGTCAGGAGTTGGACTCTAATCTGGGAGAACCAGGTTTGATTCCGCACTCCTCCACATGCAGCTGCTGGTGTGACCTTGGGCCAGTCACAAGTTCTCTCAGAGCTGTTCTCTCATGAGCAGTTCTCAAAAGACCTCTCTCAGCCCCACCTACCTCACAGGGTATCTTGTTGTGGGGAGGGGAAGGGATGGGTGGTGCACATGTCCTGGGTATCTCAAGTCTACTTGAAACCTGGTGGTTTCAACGGAGCAGGAAGAGAATGAGGGTGTGTTCTTTAGGCTTATTTTTATTGCACAAAGTATTGGATGGGGAAGGGAATGGAGGAAGAGCAGGTCAGTTTCACTCACCTGTGGAGTGGAGCTTGAGGGGTGGGTGTTGCCTTCTGACACACTTCTGGTATGTTAGGGGGTGTGGCATATGCAAATGAGTTATGCTAATGAGCTCCTGCGCCTCTTTTTCTACGAAATGACCCCTGCAGCCAGCGATATCCAGAAATAAATGAATATACAGACAGAAATCTGCAATACCTGAGTAACAAGGAGAGCCTGCAGGGGATAGAATATGGGTTTCCAGTTCTGTTACTGAGGGAGCCATGGCACCCGCCAATACCTGTCCTGGTGCCTGCCAAATGTTTTTAGAAAGTGAGCAGAGCCAGGTGGGCCTTTCCTGGTACTTGTCAAGTGTTTTTGGAAAGTGAATGGGGCCAGGTGGGGCTTTTTCCCAGCAGGGCTTTGGACTGGCTATTGGAGATCTGATTGGCCATGCAGATTGGGGGAGGGGATGCTCTGACAGCAGCTGCCACCAAAGCACAAGGACTATGTGACTGAAGATAAGCTGTCTGTAAGCAAGAAAATATTTTTAAACGTGTTCATTTAAAGAGGCACCATGTTAAGCAGAGCTTCTGCTTGAAATGTTCTTTAATGGAGGCGTTCAATAAAATAGACGTGTCCATAGACGTGTCTATCTGTGGTATTATTTGGTGATGCTTGAATGTGGCAGTCCAACCAGGCATGGTCTGAGAGGCAACTGGGGCCAGTGTTTGCTGAATGGAGGTAGGGTAGTAGTGTTGAAGATACCAGTATATAATCAATTCAAGTAAAAATATTATGTCTGGCAGAAAAATAGGAATTTTTCCATTGGGTGAAGAGATCTCCAAGAGTCACAGAAATTGAAGGTGTTAAACAATTTAGCCAGTTTGGTGCCTGTAGACATCAAGTGAACCCTGCTGCATTTTACGGAGGAGCAATCTAGAATATAATCTGCAATGAAGTTCAGGTCCCTTCCAATTACTAGATCTCCTTCCTGGAAGGATTGCAACTTGGAGAGCACATTTTGTAAGAAGGAAATCTGATTTTGGTTCAGAGCCTACAATGAGGCAAAGGTCCATTCCCCCCTCTATTGTGCCCCTGAGAAACAGGAAGTGGCCCAGTGAGTCAGTGAGTTTTGAATCCAACACAAAATCCACCTATTTAGCATATAAAATCACCATGCCCTGGGCCTTAGAGGAGCCTGGGGCCCGAAACTGTAAAGGGAACAGGTGTGTCTTCAAAACTGGATGATTGGAAGAGTGTAAATGAGTTTCCTGAAGAAACAATATAGCTGGGCATTCATGTTTTATATGTTGCAAGACTCTCCTCTTTTTCATGAAATTATTTAAACCTTTAATATTAACTGAGCAAATCTTTAAAAACTCCACCTTGGACTGTGAAATAATTGTAAGAGTAACCCCTAGTTTTTATTGATGAATGTGCAGGCATTATGAGCTGTAGTATGAATGAATTGGAACCAAACAGAGGATTCCTGAGAAAAGCAAGTTCTGAAAGGTCAGACAGACCCCATTAGCCTGAACAACTCTCTGAAAAGAAGAATAAGTTAAGGTAATCGGTTTCTCTATAAGATGATATCAAAGCACAGTAGCCAACCAGTTAAACAGTGTACAACAAAGACCAAAGATATCACCAAGCAGCCTAAAAAGTCAGGTAGGTAAGCACAAAATTGGTTATTACTATCAAATCAATTAAAGAAAACCAGTCCAGTTAATTAATTATGTTAATAACAATCACTAAAAAGTCAGGTTTTCTGCCAATTAATTAAATGATTTTATATATAAATTTAAATTTAAAAGGCAGCCCAGTTAAACACTTGAAACACTCCCCCCCCCCCGAAAGCACCCTAATGTTCACATATTAATGGATTTCTCTTAAGTGCAGACTATATTGACTTATCTATAACTATTAGTGCAAGAACAATTACAGAGCAAGGCTGAAAAAGGAAACCCTGATTAAGAGTAAAACTAATTGAATAAAGGAACAACAGGTATAATCAAAAGTGGACCTACTTTAGAAATTCCTCACCCTGCATTCTCGAGCACACAGGGAGCAAATATTATGAGCCCCTCTCCCCCTCTGTGTTGGGGAATACAAGAATAGCCTAGACAAAACCAAATAGATAACCAGAATACCGTAACATATAAAAACAGATAAGATGGTAGTTCCAAGGTAATGAGCCAGCTTCCCAAGCCATTGTCTCCCTTCACTAAGAAAGCTTGAGGGCTAATGTGGAGATCTTTCTGTTGACATAGGAGAGCCTGAAGTACAGATTGGAAGCTTGCCGGTTTTTTCCAGAGACCCCGGTGACTGGAGCCTACTCTTTGGAGTACGGCAACTGTGGTCTGAATCCTCCGAAATTTGCAAAGCTTCCAGTAACTCTAGACCCAAATCCTCATCTGTGGCTTGCAAAACAGACCCATGATGAGCAACTTGGACACCTCCCAAGGGCAGCCATTTGTATCACATTTGTGCCTAACAGAGGCAAGAGGTAACTGGCTTCAGGATTTTTCTAATATGCAGAGCCTTTTGGGGTACATCAGGGAACAGTAGAACCTGGAGATCCTTAAATAAAAGATAACCTTTGCTTCTTCTTGGATTCGTCTTTTGGTTCTCCAGTCATTAAATTGCACTAATATGTCCCTAGGACCCAGGCACTTCAGGTTAGCAGGTGGGCCAATTAGGTATGCTTTTAAAATGGCCAGCACAACCCCTGTCTCAAGGTGCAAAACCAAAGCTAGCCAGGCTGAAGCAAAACAAATGGGGTCTGAGGATTCTTCCACTCCCTTTGGGAGTCCCCGAAATTTTAGACTGAGTTGCCTAAATTGGGATTCAAGTGTGAGGAGATGGTCCCGATAATTAAGCTTGCTAGATTGTAGATCACGCATGTCATCTTTCAGAGTCATGCTGAGATTGAGAGCCATCTCTGCTGTCTTGGAAGTCTGTGACAGCGAGGCTTGAATCTCAGATAACTGGTCCCTCACTGGTTGAAGAAATAATTGCAATTGTTCTGTGAGATGCCTTTCCATATTTTCTAAGAGTTTCGTTTAGGGCTGATTCCAGCAGGTAGGTGAGAGTCACATTGGCGACCATGCCAGAATTTTTGGTGCCAAAAGCTTTGTGCTCCGAACACCCCTCCTACGGGGGGGGGGGGGCAAATTTGAGAAGCTCTACTTGGTATTTTTGAAGTGTTTGGAGTAGTCCCATTGTTTTTGCCCATCCCATAGGAAGAAAAGGTATCGTTTGGTGTCTTGAAGATGGAACAGGAGTGGAGCTGATCGATCAGGCAACCACCATCTTGCCTGGTGTCACCATGCCACCCCCCTGCTTGAAATGCTGATGTTACTATTATGCATACCTTCACTTCCTGACATTTCATGGTTAGCGTTGCCTTCTGTGGCAACCATTTTGTCATTTTGTGATTGCACCCATGATCCTGTGTTACAATTCCAAAAGTGCTCACAAGCTCAAAAAGTTTGGGGACTCCTGCACTACATGTTCACTTTACACCAACCAGCCCAACTCTAAGTGCCTAAGCCTAGGTGGGAGGTGACAAAATGCCACTGTTGGCAGGATAGACACCATCCCTCTCTCCACCACTATAAAGGATACCTAGTTCACTCTTCAGGGGCTGAAGTCAGGACAAACAACCTAAAAGATACGGCTGAATGCAAGCTTCTTCAGGCATGGAGACTCTAAGGAGACTGAGATGGCAGCCGCAGGGGAAAATGAGGCCAGCTGAGCTCAGTGTTGTAGTCAAGTCCTTTGTGGCCTTCAGGGACAGCAGTGTGATGACTCCCAGACTCAGAAAAGACCCTGGGAGACCCCAAATTGGACTGTAGCAGAAAGAGGTATATAGAAGAAGAAGAAGAGATTGGATTTATATCCTGCCCTTCACTTACTTGGAGTCTCAGAGCGGCTTACAAACTCCTTTCCCTTCCCCTCCCCACAACAGACACCCTATGAGGTAGATGGGGCTAAGAGAGCTCTGAGAGAATTGTCCTTAGGAGAACAGCTGGTACAGAGCTATGGCTTGCCCAAGGTCATCCAGCAGGTACATTGTGGCGGAGTGGGGAATCAAACCTGGTTCTCCCAGATTAGAGTCCACACACTTAACCACTACACCAAACTGGCTCTCCTATATTAGACAATGACTTTCTGCAGACCCCAATCTTTATATTACAGGCAGACTTGCTAGACTTTGAAAACCTATGATGAATGGATGGTCTTGTTTGCATTAATTTGGTTAATACAGATGAGATTGGCCCATGGTCCTGATCCACACTGAGGGGCTTATTACCTCCCCTGGGAAGCGAGAGATTCAACAACCTCTATACCAGAGGCAACAGTGGAGTTAATGCATATACCACAGTTAGTGATGCAGCTATCAAGTTGCTTTCAATTCTATGGAAGGGAAAAAATAAAATCAAGAATCTGCATGTAGCCTAACAGATGACGATATTAAGAGCTATCACTGAATCTGGATATTGAATTAAACTGGAGAACAACATTGATCTATTCAGTAATGTATCATCATCATGCACAGCAAGTGTCAAACTCATTGTGTACAAAATTAGCCACATGAAACTCGTATCATGTCATTTGAAGAACAAATAATATTCCAGCAGGGTAACTGTGTTAGACTCCTGCAGCCGAAACACCGAGTCATCTTGTGGCACCTAATGTGGCATCCAACAAATTTATGGTGACATAAGTTTAATCAAATACATGAAGTTCTGTACTTAGAAACAAGCCAAACATAATTCTTGGAGTTCTGTGAATGGAGTTGCCAGCATTTTCCCTTGCTTCAAAAGCAAGTACATGGGGGTCCGTCTGGATTAGGACCATGACAAGGGGAAAGAGGGGTCTGAGCCTTCATCCACACCAGTTTTCTATAATAAACTAGCCACCCCCAATTCTTATTCAGTCTAAACTTGATAGAGCTGCATATGAATTCCAGTGCAGCAGCTTCGCCTCTTCCTCTGCTGAAATGACAATATTTCTGTCTGTTGTTAAATGACCAAGGAGCATGAAGTGTTCCCCCACTGTTTTCCAAGTGTTTATATTTTTATAGTTTGATTTGGGTCCTTGTATTCTCTTGCATAGAGACTGTCCAGTTTGGCCAATGTAAACAGTGGAAGGCCCTACCTGGCACATGGCACCAGGGGAAGTGCAAGTGAATGAGTCCTTGATGCATTGGCATGGCTTGGGCTATGTCATAGACACACTTGAATAGGGGGACAGAAATGGCTTCAGGGTTTGTTGTAGGGGATAGTTCCTGGGTTTGTTTCTCTGTTGGGGGATCCAGGGCTATTTTGGGGCAGGAACGCACAGGAATGGAGTTCCAGCTGGCTCCTGAGTTGGCCACACCCAGCAGGAACTCATTAGCATAATAGGCCACACCCAACAGCAGAAACTAATTAGGATTGGCTACATTAGGGGTTAATGCAAATTAATTCCTGCTACAAAAAAAGCCGTGGGTTTTGACAACAAATGAGGTTAACAGAATAAGAAGCAAAAGGTGGGTGTGGCTGGATGACCACTCTTCTGGTAACATGGGAGTGTGGCCTAATATGCTAATAAACTGTGCTGTCAGGGGTGTGGCCTAATATGCTAATAAGTTTCTGCTGTTGGGTGTGGCCTATTATCTGATTGAGTTCCTGCTGGACTTTTTCTACAAAAAAAGCCCTGGGGGGATCCATTTGGGTTGCTCAGTAATTGCTTCAGTTAAGGCGGGTGCTGTCTGGACGAAAAGGCAGATCTGTGAGTAGGAACCCATAAGAGGAATGCCAACCCACATAAGTCTTATCCTTCTCTCAATCCCCAACCAGCCTCCAGCCTTTAGTGTCTTACAGGCAATAATCAATGCAATTATTCTAGTCTCAATGGTATATGATGAGAGAAGCGGAAGTCCTAGGGCAGGGATGTCAAACATGCAGCTCGTGGGCTGGAACTGGCCGATCCAAGGCTCTTATCTGGCATGCAAACAGCTGGTCGTTACCTTTACTGCCAGATGACAGAGGCTGTACATTATGTCCCTATATACTGTCCCAGTGCTGATGTATAACAGGTGGTGGAAGTGGGAGGGTTGGCATCAGGGAGATACCTGGCATTACATTTTATGGCTCACATGGCCTAGCCTGACAAAGTGACCTTATATGTCAGATCCGGTCCTTGTAACAAATGAGTTTGATACCTCTGTCTAAAGTACTTTCTGTAGCCAGTCTAGGAGTTACTGTTTCTCCCAGACTGTATGGTATGCCACAGAGTCTGCCCTCCAAAATGGCCATTCCCGCCCCCCAGGGGAACTGATCTCTGTAATCTGATCTGTTGTAATTCTGGGAGAACTCCAGGCTCCACCTTGAAGTTGGTAACCCTAGTAACCACCCACCGAACTTCTGTTTGGAGGCATATGGAAATAAACCTCTGTGGAAGATCTTAACAAACAGCAGACATTTAACAGTACTCTCCTAAGGAGAGTTAAACCCTTCTAAGCCCACTGACTTCAATGGACTTCAGACGGTGCAACTCTGTTTAGGATGGTGCTATAGATATCTTAAGGAACATGTAAGACTTCAGACATTAAACCAGCACTTAAAATTGGGCCTAGAATAAACTGACCACTTGTGGATATAGAGCTGGCAGAAAATTACAACATATGGCTGCATTCAACAGTATAGAGCATATTGCTTAACCCAGTTTCCTTCATCAAGTGATTTGCTGTGAGCAAACAATTCTACCTATCAATTTTGTACTAATGGATTCTTCTGTGCACTCGGACGATATACTATTACCCTGTCATTATATTAATTTATTATAGGCATGCATTTTCCAGTTCTCATTTTAGGCATTTTTTTCTTAATGCCTGAAATTGCAAGATTTATGATACAACTGTGAAAATCCCAGCTTTCCTTTTCATAGAACAGAAGAGTCTAGCCTTCATGGTTTCTAAGAAAAGCTTGAGCAATGTGATTGTAACATACTATTAAGACTCCAGAATGAAAAGCCATTTTTCCTTTTAAAATATCCTTTGAGAACATTAATATTAAAATTGTTTGGCTGGGATAGGAGCAACTGATATGGAAGGAGCAAGCAGTGGAAGGAGGGGGGTGGGGAAAGGTGGGGAGGTATCAGAAGCTGGAGGAGCAAGCATGTACCATCATTTTATCCAGACATATCAATATCTAAGCATGTAGACATGTTTTTGCAAAATTTTTGGCCAAGATACATTTGAGGTGGGTACAGGCTTGCTGGAGTCATGCCAACCCGCACCATTACTTCTGGTGCAAAACTGGAAGTGACATCATCACATCAGGGTGACATTCTAAGATTTGCTCCAAACTCTATGATTGAACCATAGAGTTTTGGGCAAATCCTAAAGGGTTGCCCCGATGAGATGATATTATTTCCAGATTTGTTCTGGAAATGATGTTGCACATAGGTGTGATGCTGGCAAGACCCCTTCTTTTTGTCATGCCAACCTGTGAAGGGGCAACAGGGAATGGGGGGCATTGCTGGGAGGTCTCCGACTATAGTGGGATACCTAGACCCACACTGCAGTGTAGTCTAGGTGCAACCTCATAGGTTCTGCAGGCTTTCAACTAATCCAATTTGTTACTTAAGTAGGTGAAAGCATGTATGAGTCTGTGCATTCACATTCAAAATCATGTAATGTAGATTGGTTACCCCTTAGAAGCCTCTTGTATTTTTCAGCAATGTGGGATCAGATTGATAAGGTAGATTTGTTCATAATTTCAACCCACATGTGAAGTTCAGAGCTCTCATCTGCATTGAGTATTGTGAATGCTGATCTTGTACTCATTGAGATTAAGACACAGCTTGTGGTGCAAATCTCCACAGAGTGCTTGTTCACATATACATGCATACCACATGGTCTGTCCCCATAAGATTGCGATGCCAGATGACTGACTGCTGACCTGACTCCACGCACAAGTACCTGGGTAAGTCTCATGTTACATTCAATGCATGTACAGCTAAATATGTGTTACAAACCCCACATTTATCCAGGTACTGGTCCCTGGTTCAGTTGCAAAGTGATCACATATCAGCTTTCTTACAAACAAATGTATTCATATATGTGCTGAATGTATGTACATTCACTGTAACAGTCCTAGTTTGTTCAAGGTGACCCATGGGGAACATGGAAATCCTGTCTGTTGTGTTAGGTCTGTGATAGCTCATTCACTTGTGCATGTCGCTGCTACCAAGTGATGAACCAGCCCTCTGTTCTGCAGTTTCAACATTCTACCGCATCCTATTAGGATGCACACACAACTTTCCTTCTTTCCCATAATACAGCTTGACTAAAATGGAGGAGTGGGAGGAGGACCCAAAGACTAATGTTCTATTATTAATACTATTTCCAGAGCTATTGAACTGTAAACACTTCCAGATTATGCAGTTAAAACATGAACACCTCATTTGGCATTGTCACTTTAAGTAAAATATTGCAGGGATATTTTTAGTTAAAGTCTGCATGCATTAACTAACAGAAAGCGGGGGGTCTCTTACTTTTCTACACAGCTATGCAACTGGCAAAGGGCCATTTCTGTCCCACTGTGAGTTTGGGCCTCGCTCTGTGCAGAATTATATGCATTTGAAACATTAGCTAAAACCAACGGTGACTCAGTGTGAGACAGTGCCAGGGAAAAGTTCTGCTGTGAATTATTCAGCACTCTGAAAACTTGGGCGAGGTGCTCCAGTGCCCTTCAAGGAATGCTTAAGAATTATTGGTCTGGGTAACTCTCGCTGTAAATCCACACGGCTCTAGACGTCATGCTGATTAAACCATCGGTGGTGCTCCGTTAATTTACACCCACTGGAAGATTCAGCACTACATCACCAGAAGCAGAGACACTGTACACTAAGGTGCCTTGTTGGCTTACCGGTTCAAGGTCTAGCCAGCCTTTCTCTCACCATGATGGGCCCACTACTAAAACCATCCCAAAAGCTCATTAACAGTTAATAAAACAGCATCAAATTAGCATGTTAAAATTTCATATCACACTGCTTCATAAACTTGCCGGGGGAGGGGGGATTCCCATTCCTCAGAAGCCTGCATGGGGATGTCTCATGTGAGAACCATTTTTACAAAATATGCCACCAAAGACAAGGCCCTGCTTCTGGATACATCTAATCTCACTTCTTGGAGTTACTGGTAACTGTCAGAGACTGCTAGGCTCTAAATAGCAGCTCTCAGTCTGGATTTGGCTGTCCTCTCCCTATAATCTATGCCAGCTAGGAGATTACCACGGTAGCCCAGGATCCTCCTGATGTGAAAAGTCAGGTGATGCTGAAGAGCCAATCTGATGTAACTAAAGAGCAGAAAGGCCAGTAGGCCTTTTTGATTTTCTTAAATTTGGGGAAATTGTTGCATGGATCTTGAAGAGACTCCCAGGATTCCCAAATGTGCTTCCAGACCTCCAGCATCCTCCAGCTTTTTACAGCATTCCTGTTCACCTCCATCCTGTCTGCTGCTCAGATACCCATTACCCCTAGCCTGAGCACCTGACAGACTGGAATAAAGCCTTCCCAGAAGATCTAAGAGAATGTAGGTGGACACTTATTTCTTTATATGTTTATACAACCTTTCTTCACACATTACAAACCCAAAGTGATACACAGTGAAAGGAGATGTGAGCAGCATACAGATCATGCTGATATAGCTCTTGTGCTCACAGTTTGTATGTACATAGATGCACCTGAGCCAAGGGTTGGCATAAAAGACTTCCTCCAACTCTATGGTTCTATGGAAACAAGTATGCCTACTTAGAAGTGAATCCTATTAGGGCTGCCAGGTCCTCCTTGGCCACTGTGGGGGGATGTGGATGTATGTTGCCAGATCCAGGTTGGGAAACTCTTGGAGATTTGGAGATAGCGCCCGGGGAGGACAGGGCCTTCGGTGGGATACAATACCACAAAGTCCTCCCTCCAACGCATCCATTTTCTCCAGGGGAACTGATTTCTGTAGTCTGGAAATTAGCTGTAATTCTGAGGGATCCCCTGGTCCCATCTGCTGGCTGGCATCCTTAAGTTCTATATTATACAGTGGGTCTTATTGCCAGGAATTGCAGCTAGTGAACCTGTACAAAAGAGTCAGTCCAAGTGTGGAGATTGGGATCAGGGCTAGTGGATGCAACCCCTCGCCCCCAGTCAGCATCCCTGAATTTGGTCAACTGAGCAAAGGCAAAAATGCACAAACAAGATGGTAACAACAGGAACATCATTGATGCAAAACAGAAATACACATAGCCCATAAAACAGCACAAAATGGTTTTTGACATGGTATGTTGCACCACTGCTTCCTAGGAGACAAGTATTTTTGCAGTTCTCTGGAAACAGAATAAAGGGAGGGAATGACCAGCATGAATCGGTTGTAGGAGCTGTGGCTGTCTTCCCCTCTTCATCTGGGAATTTAAAACTAGACACATGTTTGGCAGGGAGCAAGCTGGAAGCCCAAGTTAAGTATATGGCAGCTGTCAGTAGCTTACCGGCAGGAAGGTGTTTTGGTAGGCTTTACCATGCAGAGAACTTCAAAGAGTGATCTTGGAGCTAAAGAAAATACTGGGGGGGGGGGGGAATCCTGAAAAGAGCAACAAATGTTAACTAAAAGGAACGGCAGGCATAAACAGAGAATGACTGTGCAGGTGTAGTTAGGAATCATTACTGTGTAGCTCACATCTGGCAACAAGGGAAAATGTCAGAGCTTGTCACACTTGAACACATTGGGCTGCCTGCTTTCTGGAAAGATGGTCTCTCATTACAGGCTATTTTAGCAGATGTTTTGAAAGAGAGAGAGTTTGGGCAGAATGTGTGTGAACAAAAGAAGAACCGTTTGTCAACAAGCTGCCTTAGAACCGTCTCACAAAAGGCTGGTTCGGATGAAATCCTGAAAGCTGAATTTTTGCAAGCGACTGAAAGAGAAACTTGCATGAGATTGTGGCTCTTCTTCCATTATTAACAAGAACTGCAGTTTTTGCTAAGCACATTAAAAAGCTGAAGTTTTGCACAAGTCCCATTCTCAAACATTACTTATCATAATAAACATCATAATAAACATCATAATAAAGAAGCATCTGAAGAGACCAAAACTGTCAAACATACAGAAGAACAGACATTGCCAAGGACGAATCAGCATGAATTCTGTAAAAGACAGCCCTGCCTCATCAGTTTTGGATTTTTTGAGAGTCAACACACGTAGACAGGAGTGATCTAGCAGAAGCAACATACCTGGATTTGGAGAGTCAGTTAAAAGGAAAAATGGGGGGGAGAAGAAATTAGCCTATGAGTGTTTAGAGAAAACTGGAAGAGGAAACAGGGGGGGGAGATGGATATCCAAATCCCTCCCCCAGTAATTCTTCAAGAACCCTTAGCTTGTCCCTTCTAACACTTAAGTCCTTGGCCCCTTTGCCAGTTATGCAAGCGGTATAACGGAGCCATCCACAAGAAAGAGTGAGGATTCAGCACATCAAGGAGACCCCCCAGGAATGCAAAAAATAATAATAATGTTTTTCTTAAGTCATTTCCCAAATAGGAGAGAAATTCTCCCCTTTACAGAGATGGATTGAATATTGTGTATGTATTTTCCATTCTTCCCTTTCCATTCTTCACAAGCTGAGTGGAAGCAGAGGCTTGCTATTTTTCTTTTAAATTTAATGTTCAGTTATTTGGCTTGTGCAACCTTCCCTCACTTTCTTAAATAGACTTATAATCCAGTCAGTAGGGCTGCTATGTCTCCCGTTATAGAAGGAGACCTTCCACTGGCAGCACCTGACCCTTGCTACTGCTCAATACACTGATGGGGGAAAATAATGCAAAAGTTGCCATCACTTTAATGGTGTGATGTTATTTCTAGGGCAAACCTGGCCATGACATGACACTGCTCTAGAGTCAGTGGAGAATCAAAACATGGAATTTCCATTGAATACTATTGTGGTGTGATATCACTTCCAAGTTCACCCAGTCAGAACCCAAGCATTACAAGGGATCCATCTTAGTAGTGGGGAGGGGGAGGAGTAAAAAAATAGTGTCTAGATAGGCCTGAAAAAAGTCCTGATCTGGATAGCTGAGGGTAGCCCAATCTTGTCAGATCTCGGAAGCTAAGCAGTGTCAGCCCTGGCTAGTATTTGGAAGAGAGACCATCAAGAAAGTCCAGGGTTGCTACACAGAGGCAAGCAATGACAAACCCCTTCTGAACATCTCTTACCTTGAAAATCCCATGGGGTCACCATAAGTCAACTGTGACTTGACGGCAAAAAAAAAATATCCTGAAGCATACACTTGTAAAGTAGGCAACATTCATTACCACCTGACTTCTGGAGTCCCTGTTGCTTGATCCTCTGCTGCAGGGCTGCTTGTTAAACAGGTTAGACTGGGCCAGAATCCTCAGGAGTGATCTGAATACATCCATAAGTGGCAGACTCCAAAATCCAGGCAAACAGTCCAGGTTTTGCAAGGTTTGCCAGCAGCTCTCATATATAAAAAGTTAACCTTTAATATCTACTTCAGTTTCTCTGGTCTCAAGTTAGTGTTCACAAAGTTCCTTCTGAACATTCACACTCTTATACTTCAAACACTTTTCCCACAAGTTATTCCTTTCTCTTGGGCACTTGCCCACAGAAAAACAGATTCTGTAGAACACTGTCAAGTACTACAAAAAGGCAAGTGAACTGATTTTTTTTTTGAGAACGGGAAAAAATCTTTTCAAGTGAAGTCAAAATAGAAGCATTATTGGGAGTTCAGAACTATGAAGCTGAAGAATTAGATGTGCTGTAAATCATTGATAAAGACACACTGAGCTATTAGCATAGACCAAAATTATTTATCTTATCTATCAAAACAACTTTTCATGGGCTTTTCACAGGGAGCAGAAAGCAGGATTTAAACAGCTCCAAGCCATTGAAACCCCTGCTTTCTGTTCCCCACGAGCAGAGCTCTGAGCCATTTCAACCCTTCTATGTGCTCCTTGCCATTTTTTGTGGGGAGCAGAAAGCAGGGGGTTCCCTGCGAAAAACAGCTGAGCAGCAGGAGAGCTTTCTGCTCCTGCCGCTCAGCTGTTTTTCTTGTTAGGGCATTTGCTTTAGCTTGCATTAATGCCATCCCATCCAAAGTATTACAGGGAGATTTCATCATATTCCATATTCAGATCATCTTTGCTCTTGTGGTCAGGATAAAACTAATACTCTGTCTCACAAAATATTGGAATGTCAATTTTTTACCACTTTTAGGAAACACTGGATCTCACCGCTTTTAACATGCTCTCTGTTTAATAAAGTCCAAGGGGATAATATTCCCTATCTGATGCTAAACAGTTACCTGAACATAACCTACCTGGTCGCCAAATTTCTGTCAAACATATTTTCCTTTAGTAAATAATGTATTATTCTTTTAGTCATTGCTCAAGATCATCTGATCATAGGAGCTCTGAAAAGGAAAGGAAAATGGCTTGGAGCCATTCAGCCCTTCCCAAAACACCACAGACAACTATGAACTTCTTTTAAATTTGTGGAAGTTTGTGCCGGCTCTTAAGTTCACAAACATCACTTAGTGAACCACAAATCAACCAAAATTCATCACACATTTCCATTTGTGAGCCGGTTTGTGCCCATCCCTAGAACCAGCACCTGTTCAAACAAGAACCATATATGCTAGTCAGTTTCTTTGTGTTCATATACCAGGGATGTAACATTTTAAAAATAAACTGAGTAGAATATTTAAAAGGTTAAACTATATGAAAGAACATAATTCTAAACTTCCTCTGGGACGGAATGGCCAAGAACCTTACTCCATTTTTCTTTAAAAGTATTAACACCTTTACATAGATTTAACAGCAAATTATAGATCTTAGACATAAGTTATTTACCTCTGTTCACTAATAATTGCTCAAACTCAGTACCATATCTAAAGTTTAAACTTCTTATAATCTTGTTATGCAAAAAGCTTCTAAATTGAATATATTCCTAAAGTCTAATCTGACCACTACCCTCTCTGGCAGTTACATTGTATGGTATAACTTCATTAATAACTATTAATTATCTATATGAATCATAACCTACTTCTTCCCATCTTAATAAGGAGGAAAATTGATATTGCTGCAATCTGTCCTGGTCTCAGACTGCAGGGACTAAAGGTGAGATCTGAGATGTTAAACTTTTACTATAATGGTCCCAACAGTATAATATGATGTTAATCAAAAAGTTGTCAAATGTATATACTGTCTTTCTTTCCTGGTTAGAGATCCAAAGAAATGAATTTAAAGATATATCAGTGTGTGCCTACTCAACTGTTATTTCAGATCTATTATCAGAAACCCATCTAGTTAACCATTTTAATTTATCTGCATCCTTGTAAGTTTTAACCTTTGGAATTTCTACTCCACCTTTACACCACTTAGTCTGTGCTCTAACGCATTTGGGGAGAGAAGGCAGCATGATACAGCATCATCCCATCAGAACTTAGAAGCTAAGTAGGGTCAGTGCTTGGAAGAGAGACCACCAACGAAGACTCTGCAGAGGAAGGCAATGGCAAACCACCTCTGCCTCTCACTTGTGTTGAAAGCCCCTTGCTAGTGTCTCCATAAGGTGACTGCAACTCAATGGCACTTTACACATGCACGCACACACACACAGAGAGAAAGCCCATTTGACACTTGGTCCCCGTCCCCCCAATAAGATGGTTAATCATATTCTGCCATTCTCTCAGATTGGCTTCAGGAATTATCACAGAAAGACTTTCTAACTGGTAAGTAAATTTGTGAATGACCATCATTTTAATAGTATTCATTCGCCCTAGCAGACAAAAATTATGGCGGAGGACAGACTGGCAGAATGAAGCGCAAGGAAGCAGGGCAAAAAGACCCAGGCCAAGTTGTTTCTGGGCTTTCCAGTCACACTGTGTGGACTGATGTGGGACCATACCGGGGAGAAGGCAAAACAGAGCATTCACACTGTGGGGTGGCCCCTGGCGCCACTGCCTTGGTGGCATGCAACTTTGGTCCATTTTGCTGACCTGCACATAGGCGCATGGGCACAGCAGCTGGATCAGCAGGTTCACATTACTGGCGCTGCTTGATGTGCGGCTTATTTGTGTCCACACTTCCAGGAAGCGGGATCAACATGCACCCAGACAGCTTGACACCGGTTTCACCAGGTACCTTTTAAAAACGGGATCAAAATGCTTCAGGACAGGGTGAGTATGACATGGGAACTCCAGACAGCTGTGGCTGTGTGAACCAGCCCACTTAATCCGCTTGAGAAATGTGCCTATATCAGGCCAAACTGCCAGTTTGAATTCAGCCTAAGTGTTTCAAGTTTAAATTTTCTAACGACAGATAATGACAACTCTGCTACCCCCTCCTACAACAGCCCACTGATCTCCACAAAATGCTGCCTTTGGTGGACAGAGGACCCTGAGGAATGACATGAGCAGGGTCTGCAGCAGGAAAGGAGAATCAGCAGATATTGTCCATTTAGTCTGGATCCAGTCCTAAATAAGGAATGAAAGAGCTCCTGATCGGGGGGAAAAACTTTGATAGAGAATGAAATCATTACATTCCTCTAAAAGTCTTGAATGCCTTACAGCTTGTGAGAATTCAGATTCATTGTTGATGTCAAACGTCTGTTTCAGAACATGGATTTCACCTGTTTTGAGTGCCTAGATAATGTGTGTAGGTTAAACTTATCTGTAACATATAAACCTTTTTCAGATGTTATGTTTGGTAGCATACTGCCAATTGACTGGAAGAGCACACTATCTGCAGTCCTCCATACATGGCTGTCATTCCACAGTGCCAATTTTAGACCAAAACATCCCAGTGCATGTTAGACTTCTGCATTTATTTCATTATTAATTATAATTATAAAAATGGGGTGTTCCATAATTATCATAGTTAATATGTAAATGGAACAAATCCCCTGTAATTGGGGGAACCACATCATTTTCTCTAATTTTTTCCAGTTTCTTTCATTATTGTAGTTTCTGCCTCTATTGGTTTCACTTTTACATAGCAGCTGACATTTCCTAATAAAATGTATAAAGACATCACAGAGTTCCTTAGGGGAGGTGGAAAAAGGCTTTCTTGATAAACTGCAAGCTGTAGTCACTAGGGTTACATTGTATGAGATATTCCAATCCTAAAGAATATGGGGGAGGACTAGGGTTGCCAGCTTCCCTATAAGAGGCAGGGGTCCCCTGCTACCATGCCCCACCCCCACCCCCCAATCGACTGGCTGGCAGGGGGCTTACCAGGAGAGAAAGGAAGGCCCAGGTGACATTGCCGGCAACATAACATCACTTCTAGCACAAGTGATATCATCACACCGACGACGTCCAGGTGAAGCTCTGGTATTTTGGCAAAAACTCTATGGTAGAAGCCACTTTTACCATACAGTTTTTGTCCAACTACCAGAGCAACACCAATATGCAGCAGCTTAATGACATCACTTCCTGTGTGCATCAGAAGTAACACCTCCATATCACCTAGGCCTTCCTTTCTCTCCTGTTAAGTCCCCCCACATCCCCTGCCAGGCAACCCTAGGTAGGACTTTGCCTTTGTCTCTTCTCCCAAAGCCTGCCCTGCTGTGTAAAATTTTCCCTTGCAGCTTGCACTCTCCTGCTTGCCTTCTGCTCTCCACCCTGGTCCAAAACAAATCTACCTCAAAGTCCTTCTGTTGCTGTCTGCCTAGATGTCTTACCTTCCTTGTACCACTGAATGTTCTTGCTTTGTCAGTCTGCCTCCTCCTCATGCTACTGTTCTTCAAGTTAAATAGCTCCAGTGCTAACTCTATTAGTGTTTGGTATCTTTCCAATCAATTCTCCTACAGACTTCAGTGTTAAACATGGGTGCTTTTCACTGCCTCAAAAGGGGGAGGGGGCTTTATTCCATCTGTCTGAAATTTGACAGTGGGTGCCCTCGGGGAATATTACAGTCCTCCTGAGTTTTGTCCAGTTTGGATAGTAAACCATCAAGGTACAGACCCGAGAAAGGGAGTGTGTGTGTCTTTCACTGAAACCAATGGGAAATAATAACAAAATCAAATTATGCAAACAAAACGATAATAAAAGAAGCAATATGGAAACAAAACCACACAAGATAACCCAACAACAAAACTTTTGCTTTTGGAATTCATAACAAAAATGAAAGAAATGAAACAAACTCCCATGCGCAAGTCTACTGCATGTGTCTGGTATCCCCCAAATATAACATCTGAAAAAGGCTATGTATGTGTGCTAAGTGCTGTCAAGGTCACTTCCGACTTAATGGTAACTCTACGAATGAATGAATGTCCTCCAAAATGTCCCATCATTAACAGCCTTGCTCAAGTCTTGTAAACTGAGGGCCATGGCTTCCTTTGTAGAGTCAATCCATCTCACGCTGGGTCTTCCACTTTTCCTGCTGCCTTCAGCTTTTCCTACCATTATTGTCTTTTCCAGTGACTCTTGGGCATCTCATAATGTGACCAAAGTACAAGAGCCTCAGTTTAATCTGTTAGCTTCTAGAGACAGTTCAGATCTAGAGAAAAAGGCTATAGAGTTGCACAATTCATAGTTTGTACTACTTAGAGTTAATTCTCAAATTTCCCTATAGTGACTTGCTGAACAGCAAAGGTGATGACTTGACCTGAATAATTTATTGCCTTATATAATAATTTTATATTATATTGCTACGTACAAAAAACTGGTGATGATGATGAGCCAATATTAAATTTATTCAATTCTGTTGCAACTCGGCTGTCAGAGAGTATCACATACTGATTGCTTCTGTATGCCTACTGTAAGATGCTGTCAAATGTTGATTGCTGCATGACTGAGACCGTCAAATGATGACATCTACTGCCCGTCAGCTGTCAAATATTATCAAATACAGACTACAAATATGTGAGATACTGTCCAAAACTAACTGCTGAATCTTTCACATGCACTTACTTCTACAATATCGTGTGAAATGGATCTTAGTCTTGCTTTTTCCAGCACAGGCTTCTCGGCCTCCTCACTTCAGTGTCGATGGCCACCATGTCAGAGACCATCAAAAACTGACCACTACTGATGTGGAATGCCAGTTATTAAGTACTAACAAAAATGAAGGCAACATAAGTATGGGGGAGGGCAGTTTAGAAACTGAATGTATAAATAAATAAATAAATCCATAATATGAAACCTTTATTGCGGATGCGTGAACAGCTGTCAGATACCATGAAACATTTAGTGCTACTACAAATGCTGTCACTTGTCAAATGTTAATTATCACATATTCACTCCACATGTGAATGTCTGCAAAACATTTGCCATCAAAATCTGGAGAATTTTAAGAAGAATTTTTTTTAGAAAGTGTATTTAAGCATGAATTGAAACATAGTAGGTCTCTGCAATATCCAAACTTTTTTCACACTTTCTCTGTATGTATTACATACACTTTGAGAATGTGATGGGCATTTAATTTATATTTTGTTAGCCAAATTGCCTTATTTCTTAATAATAGCTTGGGGAATGATGAATATAAATAGGCATATAGCATGGATCATGGCCTGTGTATACTGGAGTTTGATTGCCCAAGAATCCAGGAATAGACACAGAGACTGGGTAGCTAAATATAATCACTACAATATAATCACTATAATTACTAAATATAGTCAAGCATTCAAACAATAATCAAGCAGATCCACACACAATACAGAACTAAGAAAGCGGAGGTGATTGATAGTGAATAGAGGGGTCAGTTACAGGGTGATACAACCTGTCCAGATGTGCAAGGGTCCATGGAGATGAGAATATGGCCCAAACCAAAGGTTTAGGGGTGAACTGCCAGTTGGCATCAGGGGCAGACACACAATCTGAGGCCATGTGCTCTGATAGATATAGACACTGGAGAGCAATGCGGACCAATGGGAGGCCTTGGGGGCTGGTCTCAGGTGAGAACAAAAAATTACCTGGGCCAAGGATGAGTCCCAGGGGTGCATGGCATCAGGATGGGCAAGGCCTAAATGTGACCAATGAGATCTCAGTGGGAGCAGAGTCTGGATTAACAATAGAAGCCAGGTGTTGGGTGACTGTACTGGGAATAGCTGAATGGATTTTATGATGGTTCTGCCAAGGCAGTTGAATAGGTTCCCAGATATAGACAAAAGATGGGAGATGGGTCCCGAATTAGCGTCAGGAAGGATTGTTAATAATTTGAATGTTTGATTGGTTTATCTCAGTATCCTGAAGGATGGAGCAATGAAGGAGAAGTACTGAGACAAAGAATTCACACATAAACATGGGATCACACAAAAGGGCTGGGGGAGGTTCTGGAGACAGGACTATTTGCCAGGTGGCCTCTGAATAGCCTTTAGAAATGCAGATGGTTTACCTGGTGGAACTGCCATTGTTTCATATCTTCCTGGGTGGGGGAGAAGACTGGAGGTTTGCTCTGCAGGTTGCCTGGTTTGTCACCTGAAAATGGAGACCCTGTTTCCAGAGCTATTACTTGCTCTGTGTTTCAGAACCAGGAGTGTCTTTCTTGGCCTGAGTTTTGTGGGTCTCTGGTTCAGGATAAAAAGTGGGGTGCCCATGCTATTGGGGCTACCCGAGAGTAAAGGCAGTGCCTCTGGCAACAATTTTATATTTCCATGGAGTAAGGGATGCAGTAGCTAGTAAAAGATGCTGTTCACTTTAGAAGGATATTCATCCCCTATATATTATTACTATTTGATCTAAGTTTTCAGGCAAATATATATATATATATATACACACACACACACACACACACACACACACTCAGGGCTTTTTTTGTAGAAAAAGCCCAGCAGGAACTCGTTAGCATAATAGGCCACACCCAACAGCAGAAACTCATTAGCATATTAGGCCACACCACTGATAGCACAGCTTATTGGGATAATAGGCCACACCCCCATGTTACAAGAAGAGTGGTCATCCAGCCACACCCACCTTTTGCTTCTTATTCTGTTTACCTTGTTTGTTGTCAAAACCCAGGGCTTTTTTTGTAGCAGGAATTAATATGCATGTTAGGCCACATACCCCTAATGTAACCAATCCTAATGAGTTTCTGCTGTTGGGTGTGGCCTATTATGCTAATGAGTTCCTGCTGGGTGTGGCCAACTCAGAAGCCAGCCGGAACTCTGTTCCTGTGCGTTCCTGCCCAAAAATAGCCCTGTATATACTGTCCTTGGAGATTGCCCAAATGAAATCACTCTTAAGCAAAGCTCCTTCTAAATTGTGGAGTCTTGTGAGCAAAAATTCTACTTTGTGAGCTACTGGCATTAAAGTTGTGAGTGAGCAATTTGGCTGCTGCACAAATTAGTTTGCTTTGGAGCCATCCTTCCTGAGCGAAGACAAGCATGTGTGAGCCAGAGGTGAAAAAACTGTGAGCTAGCTCACACTAATTCAGTTTAGAGGGAACACTCTCTTAAGGTAGCCCAATTTTATGCTTTGACTCAGCTGATAAGGAAGCAAATTCTTCAGTCCTTTAGTCCTACATTGTATTTATTATTTATTTATTTTATGTGACTTATATCCTGCCCTCCCCGCCAATGGCGAGCTCAGGGCGGCTAACAACACATAGATAATACATACAATATCAATTAAAACACATTGTATTACCAAATTAGTGCTTAACTAGGTTAAGTTTCTTGTTTTTATATATATTTTTGTATTTAGCTTGTGACCTTATGTTGGCTGACCTTCATAATAAATAAAGTTAAAATATTTATATTCTTTATTCCTATGGAGTAAGAGTAGCACTAGTTTGAAAAAGATGCTATCTAGAATTGGGTGCTTGGCTTTAAAAAAATTAAGTAAGGAAGAACCTTGCTATACACACGTGCAATCCTTCATGTTTCGGGGATCATGTTAAGCCCTGTTTTTCTGCCACTGTCTCCCATAGTTCAGGGAATCAACCCATACACCAGTCATTTTAGTTCAGGTGTCCATGCTGCTCCCTAAAGAGGTATTTTCTCTGCTTGCTGATAGTTCTGATAAATTTTCTGCAGGTTATAACAAAAGATAACTGTAGCAATGAACTTTATTCTTCCACAGATTGTGGTTTATGTTTTTACTACATTGTTGAATGTCACACATTACATTTAAAAAAGTCACAGCTATTTGGCGGCCCATTTCAGCCATGTTTACAGTAAACTGTGTGAATGTCATTCCTAAATTCCTCCTGCACAATTGACCTTCTTTCAATTTTTTGCAGCAATTTTTTTGCAGCATATTTGCAGCACTGACAGCTGTAGACTAGTTCAGATCACATAAACCCAAAATTTTCTCAAGTGATGCTGGCTTTCTTAGGGTTGCCATCCTTCAGGTGGGGCCTGGAGTTCTCCTGGAATTACAACTGATCTCCAGAGTACAGAGATCAGTTCCCCTGAGCCTGCTTTGGTGGGGTAGGGCAGGGTATAAATTGCAAAATAAAATAATATATAAAAATGGCAGCTTTAGAGATTAGACTCTGCTCCCTGCTGAGCTCCCTTCCAGTCTCAAATTTTGTCCTTCCCAGGCTCTGCCCACAAATTTCCAGAAATTTCTAGGGCTGCCAAGTCCCCCTGTAGAGCGGGGGAAACACTGATTTTTAAAGCTTTCCCCCGCTTTTCCAAAATTGGCCACCGGGGGGACAAAATGGCTGCCAGCAGGGGAACCTCGGAGCCTGCCCTGCTGGCGTCTTGAACTTCTTAAAAGGGAAATTTCCCCTTTAAGAGCTGATCGAGCAAGACGGCCCCGCCCAGAGATTAAGGAGGGACTGTGCAAGGTTGCTGCTGGAGTAAGTTGCTTCCGTGCAAGGTTGCTGCTGGAGTAAGCTGCTTAAGGTGCTGGGGTCTGGGAGCTCTTTTCCTTCTCTGTCTCTCCCCCTCCCCCTCTTTCTTTTTGCTGTCTGTCTGTCCACTGTGGTTTTGTCAAAGGAATAAACTGTCACTTCCAAAGAGGTAAACATCACAAGGAGAGGTTGCCTGTAGAAGGTCTGGGAGTGGGATTGTTTAAAATGTCTTGTTGTGGCTGTTTGGGTCCCCCCAATCCTCATTTCCCTTCTGCAAATAAAAGTTGGGATTCCTCATTTTTATGCCAATTTTCTGTTTCTTTCAACCATGTCCCCCCCCCCCCCCCTCCGGCAGTAAAAATCTGCATTTTTAAAAGCATTTGTACATCAAGTAACCGGTATTTTAAGTTAGGGATGGATCCAACTAGCTTTTCTGCTGGCGAAAAGGGGAGGACAAAGGTCCTCTTTAGCCACCAAAAAGCCTATGCTGGGGGGGGGGGGGGAGAGAAGTTATGGGACTTACATGGACAACAGCTGGGTGAAACAAGGGCCAGAAATAAAGCCTGGGAATTGGGCAAGAGTAAGTGAAAAAGCTGTCTGTCTGTCTGTCTGTCTGTCTCTCTCTCTCTCTCTCTCTCTGTCCCCATCCAGCAGAGGTCTATCAGTGGCTATTATAGCCACAAGGTCTAAATGGAGCCCTTTGTCTGGGGCAGTGATGCTCTGCATTCTTGGTGCTTGGGGGGCAACAGTGGGAGGGCTTCTGGAGTTCTGGCCCCACTGGTGGACCTCCTGAGGGCACCTGGTGTTTTTTGCCACTGTTGTGACACAGAGTGTTGTACTGGATGGGCCGATCCACTGTGGCTTCTCTCCTGTTCTTATGATATGAAAATCATATTTAGCACTTGTGTAGCACTTAGGGCTTCATATTCTGCCGAGATGAGGAAGGATTCAGTAGGGCCGTTGCTCAGTGACAGAGCATCTGCTTGACATGCAGGAGGTATCAGCCTCTTCAGCTAAAAAAGGATCAGGTAATAGGTGACATTAAAGATCTCAGCCTGAGACCCTGGAGAGCCACTACCAGTCTGAGTAGTCAATACTGACCTTGATGGACCAATGGCCTGATTCAGTATTAGGAAACTTCATGAGTTCATGTGGTAGCATGTGGAAGCAACATCACAGGATGTGACATCACAAAATGATGTCACTTCCTTTCTCCTGGCTCCACCCCCAAAGTCTCCTGGCTCCACCCCCAAAGTCCCCAGATATTTCCCAAGTTGGACTTGGCAGCCCTAGAAATTTCCCAACCTGGAGCTGGCAACTCTAGACCTGGGGGTCTGCAAGAAGAAAGCAGGTGTTGGTCAGCCCCAAAAACTTAGCAAGCACTCATGCTGACCAAACGTTTTCTGATGCTTTGGAGGACATCCCATACCCCACTGGGCTCCCACTCCTACCTTTATACTTTCCTGGGAGCTATAGAATGACTCTGTGATGGACTTAACTTTTAAAAAGCTTAGAAGCACTGTACAAACATGTAAAGGACTGTGAAGGGTTAATTCTTCACAGAGCCAGAGGGCCTTGAGTGACAGGCTGCTCCAAGCAATCTGATTGGTTAGCATCAGTTGAGCAGGAAAAGTCTGGAGAGAGCTGCATGCTGAGGAGAAAGTCAGTCAGATTTCTGCCTTGACTGAATCCAGTCTGAATTCAACCTTAGCTGAGTGCAGTTTAACACAGATGGAGAACTGGAGGAAAGTTGGCAAGGAAATTTGGGAAGTAGATGGAGACTCCCATTTGGGCCAAGGAAAGAGAATAGATCTTCGAGAGAGAGAAGATAATGCCCTACCCAGCCATACTGGGACTTAGCTCTAAAGAGTGCAGAGATCCCTCATCTGGTGTGGTTAAAAACTGCCTTTAGAGACAAGAGTCAGTTAAAAACTCAAGACAAGAACTGGTGTTTCAAAAGAATGGGTTTGTGTACTGGAAAGAGTGTACTAGCCTTCTGAATACCAAAAGAGAGAATACTGGAAGAAAGTATACTAGAGTGTTTGGGAAAACACTGGAACAAAAGCCTCTCAACATGAAGATTTAAGTCACTGTGAAAAGCTTCAGAAACTCTCATTAGCCTGAAACATAAGAACCAAAGTTTGTGCATGTACTAGTTTTACCTCAGATGTTTCAACCACTGATTTCACCTGACCCTTCCCCTCTGTGTTAAGTAAAATATTTTGTTATTTTTGAATTTCAGAACACTTTGAGTGCCATTTAAGTTGTTTAAGTTGAAGCAAGTTCCTGATCCTTCCCTCAGGTTCCTGGGCTGAGCTAAAAGCCAAAATATTGTACTGTGACAGAGTGGGACAGCTGGATTTCTTCAGCAAAGAAAAAAACACATTACTAGGGTGGCTTAGTCAGTAAAGGGAAAGAAAAACAGGGGGAAAATCTTGCCTTTGATGGCAGTAAATGAACGGGGCAGTCATTGCCTCTTTTAGGTCTAATCAAACCACTGTCCTGAGTGTTCTAGGCCCCGTCCACACTGTCACTTTTGTCACTCATTTCTCCCTTTTGCTTCAGGTTCCCCCACCCCCATATGTTTTGTTCTCTCTAGTAGACCCAGAGGGAGCAAAACACATGTGGAAAAGGGGGAGGAACCCAAAGCAATAGGGAGAAATGAGCAGCAAAAGTGACAAGTGTGGACGGGGCCCTAGGGTTGCTATTTGGGGCTGGTGCTTGGGGAGGGCAGAGTTTGGAAAGGTGAGGGAGGTCAGCAGGGACATGAGACCAGAGTGCATCCTCCAAAGCTGTCATTTCTTCTAGAGGAACTGATCTCTGTATTCTGGAAATTAATTGTAATTCTGGGAGAACTCCAGGCCTCAATGGAGGTTGGAAATCCTCACCATGGCCAGCATGTCAGACTTATTCTACAATCTCTCCTTGGTTTGTTTTTTTGTGCTGGCTTCACTCCATTTTTTCCCACTTTCCTTCCTGCTACACACTACTTCAGTCCTTGCCTGTGTTACTATCAGATCCAGCTTCCATGCTGTCAAGAGTGGGGTAAGGAAAACACAGTGGTGGAGTGAAAAGAAGGAAAAAGCAGCAAGAGTGCTTTATCAACTCAACACTCAAATGGCTAAGGTTATGAATGTTTCACAAGGCATACCATTTATTTATTACATTTTTAATGCTGCCTTTCCTTCAAGGAACTCAGGGAAACATACATGATATCCTTCCATGAGCTAAGCAGGCTGAAAGATGGTGATTGCTGTACTTGCGTCAACAGCACAACAGCTATGGCCTGTATAAGGACGAATGTGTCAACTGCGCAGAGCAGATGCACTCAAAATTGTACCCACTATAAACTGCAAGCAAATAATCAGCACAACATATGGGGTGCTTGACATAAGAGGGAACTGGTAATGCAAGGAGAGTGAATTCAGTATTAGAACACAATATTTGGAAAGCTCACAGCATCACTAGCTGGAAGCACTGGCTTTCCCTATCTGTTCTGGGTGAGAACGTTGAGCAAAGCAGCCATGTGCAATGAACAACCTGAGTTATGAAAACTTTTGGCTTATTATCTGAAAAGTTCTGTGGAATCATCTCTGAAACAGGCAGAAACACCTTCTGGTATGTTCAAAAACAAAACAAAAAGCTCTTTCCTTTTCATATTAGGTTGGAAGCCTGCAAGTCTGAGAATTGTTGTGACTATTATTTATAATAAGGCACCTGAGTACTTTCTAAGCACTCGAAAAAAGAATAAATGTGGATATTTTTCTGTAAAATATTTAATCTGAAAAGTTTCGTGAGAAGAAAGTAGTGCTATCACATAGAAGGTTTTCTTTTATTGTTTCTAAAAGCACGGACTTGGTTGGGGGCTGGAGGAGGGATTTTCACAGTATGGGCGTCACACTAATGATGAAGGACTATGCAACTTCCTTGCCAAGGTCTCCAAAATTAACTCCTGCCCAAAGGTGTAGCAGACAATTAAGGCAGAGGCATCAGAAGCAAGGAAGTGATCATCTGCAGAGCCTCCAATTAGAAATAGTCTGCAGGTGAGGAGGATGCAAAATTTAGCATGCTTCATAGGCACACACTGTGACAGGAAGAATCACACCTCCAAAAGCTGGTGAATCAAAGGATTTGAAGATTCAAACATTTCTCTTTTGGCAATGGGTGGCCTAATCCCTCAATCCAGCCTTCTGTGTGTACCAGAGAGACGGGGGGAGGGGGAGTATTGCCATTTTTTTTTACAGTGGGATTTCTAATCTAGTTCATAATTTACTGAATCTCATTATAGAATCCTCTCTTTGTTTTCTGGGGAATAACTAAATCAGGACACATGTGAAATGTTCTCTGTACTGATGTGATAATACATGGCATGCATTTTCATCCATATCTGGTGGGCCAAGTGAAAATTCCAAAGTAGCTATTTCTCCTGCTCTTTTCATTTTTTAAAAAAGTACTTCTGATGGCATGGTTGCTCACCTGAAGCACAGTTTTTCATCAAAGGCACAGACAGGGGAGCATAAAATTGTTACATCTAAGAATTGTCAATCCAAATAAAGAACCTCTTTGATTTGCTTGGGTTAAAAAGATCACTTTTTCCTGCATGTTTTTCAAGTATGGTTTTTTCCTTTACTTATAAAGAAAGACTTTACATGGATCTTAATTTTGGTTTAGATAAAACAGCTCCATGTTCAGAGAACTTGCCCAAATCTCCTTCTCAGTTTTTCCCTCATTGCCCTTCCTTTCCCCATATGATTCTGTATCAGCAGAATGCCTGCCTGTTCCTGCTGATGTGTCTTATAAAGATCCTCAGAGCGATAACGTAAAAAAACATTCATTCAGAAGAGTTTCTAATAGGAACGACATAGACTTCATAAAGCCACACTTTAAAACCATCATTTGAGGGGGACAAAATGGAGTTGTCTGATGGAAAGCTAAGCATAAGAGAGTGAGTGCAACTGATAACATTGGTTGTGGCACTTGTTTGGTTCATCAAGGTCCAAGACAATATTACAAAACTGACCCAGAAAGCTGATGTCATAGTTAGGGATGCATGAGTTTCCCTTGTTCTGTTCCTTCATTGTTCTGTGATTTTGCTTAGTACTATGCTCTAAGCTAGATGGTCGAGGCTAGGCTGATCTCATCAGATCTCTGAAGCTAAGCAGGGTTAGCCCTGGTTAGTATTTGTGATGGGAGACCACCAAGGAAGTTGAGTTTCACTATGGAAACCACCTCTGACCACTTTCTACTACTTTTGCCATTTTATTGTGCAGCTATTTGCTGAGCAGCTAGGAACTGGTTTCTGACCAACAGCTGCAAATTTGCTTGGTGGCCATTCACGTAGCTCACTTCAGTCCAAATATATTCCTGAACAGCTCACAGTCTGATTGTAAGTTTTGAACAGGGTAGTTCAACTGCCGAAATAGGTTGGCTGAGAAATTTGCAGCATCCCTAGTAGATGTCTATAAATATCATTACCACTAACACAAAAATATAAGAAGAGCCCTGCTGGATCAAACCAGTGGTCCATCAGCATCCTCTCACACAGTGGCCAACCAGTTCCTCTGGATGGCCAACAATAGGGCATAGAGGCCGAGGCCTTCCCCTGATGTTGACTCCTGGCTCTGGGATTCAGAGGATTAGTGCCTCTGAATGGGGAGATTCCCCATAGTCACGATGGCTAGTAGCCATTGATAGACATTTTCCATGAATCTGTCTAATTCCCTTCTAAAGCTGTTTATTCCTGTGGCTATCACTACCTCCTTTGGCAGTGAATTCCACATTTGAATCACTCTCTGCATAAAGTAGTATTTCCTTTTGTCTGTCCTGAACGTACTGCCCATAAGCTTCATTGCATGCCCTTGAGCTATAGTATTTTGGGAAAGGGAGAGAAAATTTCTCTCTGTCAACTCTTTCCACCCCATGCATAATTTTATAGACCTCTATCATGTTCCCCCTTAGTTGTCTCTTTTCTAAACTGAAAAGTCCCAGACTCTTCAGCTTTTCCTTATAAGGAAGATGCTCCAACCGCCTAATCACCTTGGTTGCCATCCTCTGTACTTTTTCCAGTTCTGCAGTGTCCTTTTGGAGATAGGTGAATACACAGTATTCAAAATTAGGTCGCACCATAGAGCTATACATGGGCATTATAATATCAGCCATTTTATTCTCAATCCCTTTCCTAATCATCCCTAACATAGAGTTTGCCTTTTTTTACTGCTGCAGCACACTGGGCTAACATACATTCATTGAGCTATCCACTACAACCCCAAGATCTTTTCCCCTCTCAGTCTCAGCAAGTTCAGACCCCATTAGCCCATACTTGAAGGTGGGATTTTTTTGTCTCAGTGTGCATCATCTTACACTTATCAACATGGAACTGTTAAAAAGAATTGCACAACAGAAAGTATTTATGCAAAAAATTTTACCAAGTGAAATGGAACTGATCCACTGAAAAGAATGAACATGCAGAATAGATCAAAGAGAACCACTGCACTTAAGAGAAGAGAGAAGAGAAGAGATTAGATTTATACCCCGCTCTTCACTCTCTTGGAGTCTCAGAGCGGCTTACAAACTCCTTTCCCTTCCCCTCCCCACAACAGACACCCTGTGAGGTAGGCGGGGCTGAGAGAGCTCTTTCCCAAGCTGTCCTTGAGGTAACAGCTGGTACAGAGCTATGGCTTGCCCAAGGTCATCCAGCCAGGTGCAAGTGGAGGAGTAGAGAATCAAACCCGGTTCTCCCAGATTAGAGTCCGCGCACTTAACTACTACACCAAACTGACTGTTGCATGAAACAGTCTCCAGGTGATAGTGCACATGATTCTATTAACCTTACTTTTTGTAGTGTTTTATCAGTACATGAAACTGTATGTGTACATAGGTAAAATATGTTTTAAAAAGCCAGCATGGTGTAATGGTTAAAGTGTTGGACTAGGATCTGGGAGACCCGTGTCTGAAGCCCCACTCTGCCATGGAAGCTTGCTGTGTGACTTTGGGCCAGTCACACACTTTCAGCCTAACCTACCTCACAAGGTTGTTGTGAGGATAAAATGGAGGAGAGGAGAATGATGTGAACTGCTTGGGTCCCCATTGGGGAGAAAGGCAGGGTATGAAATAAAGTAAATGATTCAACCACTTATACAACTTTGCTGTTTAACCAATATGCACATATATATCATCAGTCTAGAGATGAGGAGGAAGGCACAAATAATCAAAAGGAAGAGATAACTGTAGCAAGTTGCATGTGTACTGCTCTGGTAATTCAGAATTCCAAAATCTAAGGGGGGGGGGATCTTATGAGGAGATTTGTGGAATCATTACTAGTAACAAGGTACCAGATGTGACTATCTCGTATAGCACCATCAATATAAACCATTCTACAAAGTATAAGAAGACCAGTCCCTGCCCCCAAAAGCTATCAGTTAACACTGCCATAGGTATGGGTGACTGTCTTGTCATGATCAATAAGGTTGCTGAATGTATTACATTCAGCTTGCTGTTTTATCATCTGGTTTGATGATCTATTAACATTGCTTTGTGTTCCAAGGTTTCTTTCGACCCCTTTAGGTCCCGCTCGGGAGATAGCATCGGTGACCTGACTCCCACCTTTGGAATGCGAGCCTTGCTTGCCTGCTTTGCTTTGCGCATGCTCGTTACTCATTTGCTTTTCCTCCCCTCTTATCTCTAGCTGGCTATTCCTTGGCTAACAGCCTTGAACAGAAAAGCCTCCTGTTATTTGTTACAGGAATCACAGGTGTTATGTATTTCTTTGCTTCGTTTTCTCTGGGAACATCTTCTCCAAAAACCTTCAACAATGTTTTTCCCTGAGAACCTATTTTGCCACGCTTTCCTTGGGAACAGTGGGCCAGTATATTTGGGCACCAATAATTCTCACTGTTGATTGGTAGATGGTAGATGGGCCATATTTCATATCAAGTATAATTGTAGTTGCATTTCTAGGCTTGGGCATTACTAACAGGAAAAGAGTTTGACCAACATATTTTCTACAAATAAAGGACTTTCTACTTAAGGAGACCTGTTGTGGACTATATCTCTTGGCACATTCTCACAAAAGCTTACAAACTAAAATCTGAAAAAAGGAAAGACAAATAGAGGAGAAAGAGGTGAAGGAATGGATACAGAGATGTATTCACTCCAGTTGAACCTACAGGGTTAGATGCCATAAGAAAGAGGTCTAAAGGGTAGTGCCAAAGGCTTCACAGAAAACTGGGTTTTGCAGAGGGATTTGAAGGAACTGAGAGATGTAGCATCAGGCAGGTGTTCTGAGAGGCAGTTGTAAGTAACTATAAGGGATAGCAAGTGAGAAAAAGAAGAGATACTTGAGGGACCAGGAGGCAGGCCTTTTGGGCTGCTGGGGTGGGTGGATATCTTTGGGTTATGTTGCTCCAACTGCACAAGCGTTCCTGGCAGTAGCAACACATAGTTTCCACATCCACATGGCCCTGTCCCACATTGCTCCTATACTGTTTAGAGAAAAGAGATCACAAGGGAATAGCAGATGTAGAGGTTTCTCTCCAAGCCAGTGGTATCTTTCACTGAGCACTGATAGCCCCAGCATAAGATACAACCACATTACTGAACCTTTGCCATGGGATTTATTTATTGCATCTATATCCTACCTTTTCCCCACCCCATCATGGAACTCAAAGCAGCCTACATAGGTTCCCAGGAGACTCCCATCTAGGCACTCACCAATCTAGATCTTTTTAGCTTCATCATGTACCTTCTAAACATTCCTGGCCTCTTTCTTTGTTTCATTGTTACTAAGGCAATGTGAGACATGTCAAAGAGGCAACTATACCACTCAGGCAGTGTAAGAACCAGCACTAACAGTGCACTCCTAAGAAGCATTACAGTCTTCTGTCCATTGAAGTCAATGGGTTTAGAAGCATGCAAGTCTGCTAAGTATTGTTTATATTGTATATTTTTAACGTGGTTGTTTTATAGAATTTTATTGTATTACACGCTATGTTGGCAGCCGCCCTGAGCCTGCTGTGAGGTGGGGAGGGTGGGATAAAAATCCAATAAATAAATAAATAAATAATGCAGAATCTGGTCTCATGATGGATAGCTCAAGATTGCTGTTTCACCACCTCCATATCATCCCTCCCTCTACTCTTATTGCATCTCCACTGAGTGACAATCAGAAATTAACAAGGCTTCAGAAATGAAAAAGATGTTTCACTGGAGAAGATCTGATACATAGAAAGAGTATCAGAAGATGCTTGCCTCTTATCCCTAAGAATGACTTCCTTGTGCTCGAAGAAAGGACGCCTTAAGTTTTAATTAGAATTCTCAGCAATGCCTTTTTAATATTTCTTGACATACACACAGGACTGGTACTCTATACGGTGTGGTTACATTTGTTAGGTTATTAAATATAGATAAGGTTTGCAATAAGACAGCTTTACATGTCATTATTGCATTGCAATAGCTGGTAAGCAAATATTGAGCTTGTAGAATTCAAACATGAAACTTAGCAGGCAATCAAATGCCGAGTATGCAAGATCACACCCTCTCTGCAGTCTTCTTTAAGAACTGACTTAGGGGGACTGTTCCAATGTGACCTCTCTGCTGGTCCAACATAGCTAGCTGGGGAAGAAACTGGGACGTTGTTTCAAGCCTTCCCATCACATTATTTTCGTGATGGAAGACGCAACAAAAGCATAATTTTTAATCATCTCTCTCAAAACCCCATCATAGCCATATTGGTGCACTGAAATGTCAGGAGGCAATACAACTTTAACTACCCCACCTTTCAGTGAGGTGGGTATTGCAGTATATCTAATCGGTTTTACATCCTCTTGGGCTCTCTTAATTATCTACTCCAAGCCTTTAAAAGATTCCAGAACTTTTTATTCTATTTAGCTAGTACATTTTATCCCACCCATCCTCCAAGGAGCTCATGGTGCTGCACATCATTATCTCCTCGTCCACTTTATTCTCACTACAAGGTATGTTAGGCTAAGAGAGAGAGAGTCCCTGGCCCAAAGGCACCCCGTGAGCTTCATGGGCCTTCCAGATCCTAGTTTGACTACCTCAGATGGGGAGCGTGATTTGCATATCTATGCAATTTTACATTGCTCTCCAATAATTGTATTTCACTGGTTATTTTGGAGCCCTCATTCAAATGCCTCCTGCTCTTATAATAAAGTCAATAATCAATTACATTGGTCTATTTCAGAACAAGTATTTTATGCATGGTGATCTTTTAAAATACATCCATCTGTAAAAAGGAAGGGGAAAAATTAAGGATGGCAATATATATATAAATGCTGATTTTACGAAAGATACATCCACAGCACAAGCCAGGGGGAGGGGAGGGCCAAAGCACACAGAGTGCTGATGAGGTGCTCCACCAGTGTATCTTCAAGATATGATGGAGTTTCTCCAAGATACACCAGCAGAATGCCCAGATGTGTGCATGCACACAAAAGCTCATACCTTGAATAAACCTTTGTTGGTCTTAAAGGTGCCACTGGACTCAAAATTTGTTCTACTGCTTCAGACCAACACGGCTGACCACCTGGATCAATAAATATAAGTTTTACCTTTTGCAATATACTTATGTGGAGTTTATTTACTGCACGCACTACCACGCTTTTATGACTGTGCAGCTTTGCTGTCTATATATCTAATAGCCAAGGCACCCCCTGCATGTGGATATCTAAATCTGCACATCAGGGGCACCTAGGGAGCAAAGAGATTTTCCTGCACCCTTGAGGGACTCCCCAGGTGTCCAGAAAAATCTGAGAAGTAAATATATATATATATATTCGGGGGATATTTAAATCCCCCCCAAAGTAAAAAGCGTCCCCTCCGCATGCGCAGGGAATGCAGTTGGAACAGTCCCTCACCACCATTGCGGGGGTGGGTGGGAGAGAAGGCTTGGTGCCCGGAAGCTTGGAGCCGCATGGGCCTCACCATCGGTGGGGGGGCGGGCAGGAGAGAAGGCCTGGTGGGCCCGGTGGCTCTGAGCCATGCGGGCCTCGCAGTCAGTGCCGGGGGGCGGGGGAGAAAGGGAGAAGGCTTACCTGAGGTGACTTTCTCCTCCACGTGGAGCTCCCCCCAAGTATCATGGGTCCCTGCCTCTTGTATTAACTAATATATATCCCCAATGATGCAGTGGGACATACTCCCAGGGAAGTGTACCAGGGGTCGGCGGGAATGACAGAGGCACTCACAGCCCCACACTGGGCTGTTAGCACACTCCTTTGCCATGAGTTCTGTTTAGCATCTATACAGGTGGAGATTCAACAGAGGATGACAGAGGCACTTGCAGCCCCACACTGGGCTGTTAGCACACTCCTTTGCCATGAGTTCTGTTTAGCGTCTATACAGGTGGAGATTCAACAGGGGATGACAGAGGCACTTGCAGCCCCACACTGGGCTGTTAGCACACTCTTTGCCATGAGTTCTGTTTAGCGTCTATACAGGTGGAGATTCAACAGGGGGACGTGGGAGCAAGACTGGTGAAGTTTCTGCTGCTCTGCCAACTCACCGGTTCCAGCCTGGCTTCTGGAGCACCCTGCCTCAGGCAGCCTCACTCAGATGCATGCTGTGCTAGGAACATCTCAGTCTGTCTCCCCATGGCCCCTGGGAGCATCTCTCACAAAGGCAGAGGGAGTTGGCAACTCAGTCCACCAGACCCCTGCTTGGTTTGCTATTCAGTAAATTCTGGGGTGTTCTACAACTCTGCCCCTGTCTGCTTGTGAGTGGATGAAACTAGTTCCATGCTCCTTTCTGCCCCACCTCCCCCCCATTCTGTAACTACCCCTTCACACATCTAAGAAAGTGGGCTCTGACACAGGGATGCCCATGCTGGGATTGCTGTTACTGGTCTTTCTGGTGCCACTGGACTTGTCTTTTGATCACCTGCAAAACGTAGCAGATTTCAGCAGCACCTTGACCCCCACATACTGGTCCCCACTCCTTTCCCCTCACACACATATACTATTGGCTGCTCTGTACAGCTGGGGGGTGGTCCTAGGGTGTGTGTGGCTGGGGGCTCTGAGCCCCACAGTTCCCTACAGGGCTGCTGGAACCTGATAAGCCATGCAGGGGAGCCACGGTGGACGTATTCTGGCCTCAGGTTTCTGCTGATCTCTCCAAGAGCCAGGACACCCTGAAGCATGGGCGTCAACTATGGGGGGGCTCGAGGGCTCGAGCCCCCCCCAAAATTTGGAGCGCCCGGTGGCCAGTCAGCCGGCCGTCGCCGCCTCTCCTTCCCCCCCACCCCCGGCCTGCCCTCCTGCCTCCCTAGGGTGGGGGGTGGAGGCATCTGCGCCACCCCCGCACGCCCCGAGCGCAAGGCGGAGCGGGAGCCGGGGCCCGCAAGGGCGACGCGCCGGCTGCCAGCGCCCGAGGTGAGCGGGGAGATGGAGGAAGGGGGGCGGGGAGCGCGGCGGGCGGGCATGGCCCGGGGGAGGAAAGCGGCGGCGGTGGCTCCCTGGGGGGGGAGCGGCGGGGATATGGTCCCGAGCGTGCGCGCACGCAAAGCGCGCACACACAAGGGAGCCCCCGCCCCCCCCCCCCCGGATTTTAAAAGTCTACGCCCCTGCCCTGAAGGTTATCACTGAGCAGGGTCTGGAGTGCAGGAGCAGGCAAGGGTTGTTTTCCCAAGCACCTTAAGCTGGGTGGGAGGTAATTGGGCTCAGCTGCATTGTCACCAGGGCTGGAGTTGGAAAGGTGGCTCTGCACACTGGTCAGGATCTGGCAAGGAAGTACGACTTTCAGTGCACTGCTCTAGCTCTCCCCATATGGGGTATCAAACCAGGAGCCCTGTCCATGCTATCTGAGTGCCTTTCCATTGAGCCATGCCAGTCTGTACAATAGATTCTGCCAGGTCCCATGTGGCTGCTGGTGATGTCAGGGCTGCCGTGGGTGCCTACTGCCTGCTGGCACACCTCCTTTAAACCTACCCTCTTAGCCCAGTGATTAGGATGCTTGTCTTGGGGGTGGCGGGTTTGAGCCCGGCCTCGGCTGTTTTATGTCTTCCCATTTTCACAGGAAGAGGTAGGGTTGCCAGCTCTGTGTTGGGAAATACCTGGACATTTTGGGAGGGGAGGAAGGCAGGGTTTGGGGAGAGAAGGGGCTTCAGTGGGGTATAATGCCACAGAGTCCACCTTCCAAAGCAGCTATTTTCTCCAGGTGAACTGATCTCTGTTGTCTGAAAATAAGCTGTAAGAGCAGGAGATCTCCAGCTACCACCTGGAGACTGGCAGCCCTAGGTGTGTGGCTCAGAGCAGGAATCGTTGTGTATGGACAGCGCCTTTGCTGCCAGTCAGGCCACTGTCTGGGAAAGGTGGGCATCCTGTCCACTGCACAAGTGCCCTCCCCTGTGGGCTGGGGCGGGCTGTCATGGTACATGCCTCTGTTGGGGTTGAGCTGTTGTTGGTTTTTTACCCCTTTCTGTTGGCTCTTGTTGGGGAGAAGTGGCATTGAAGGGCACTAGCAGGGTCAGCAGGCAGTGACTGGCTGCGCCTGTGCATGCTACTCACAGGGGTGTCATCGACTGCTGGTATCTGATTGGTGGGTGTCGCCTGTGTTGCTAGAGTCTCTGATGTGCTTGCTATGTTGTTTGTGCCTGGTAGAGGGTCGCATATTGTCATTTCTCCCTGCAGAATGTCCACAGGGAACAGGTCAGTGGTGCTGTTTTAGCACTGGCAGCTGGCTACCACCACTGTAGCAGTCCTCCAGATTGTACTGTCAAATTGTTATGAAGGGTACTGTGGAAAGATCCATCACTGTCAGGCCAATGTCATCTAACTTTTATTTTATCTATTATTTTATTTCATGTGATCTATACCCTGCCCTCTCCTGCAGCAGGCCCAGGGTGGATCGCAACAAAAAGATAAAACAATCAAAAAGTTCCCATAAAATCTGAACCAGTTAGTATTTAAATGATGGCAGTCCAAAAAGATCCTCAGGCACTGGATTTATACAGCCTGCAAACTTAGAGGCTGGGGTATTAAAAAGTGGGACCAGAGCACACCCATGGCACAGATGATAACACAAAGAAGAAGAAGAGGAGGAGGAGGAGGAGGAGGAGGAGGAGGAGGAGGAGGAAATTGGATTTATACCCCACCCTTCACAACCCGAAGGCGTCTCAGAGCAGTTTACAGCCTCCTTTCCCTTCCCCTCCCCTCCCCACAACAGATGCCCTGTGAGGTAGGTGGGGCTGAGAGAGCTCTTTTGAGAACTGCTCCTGAGAGAAGAGCTCTGAAAGAATTTGTAACCGACTCAAGGTCACACCAGCGGCTGCATGTGGAGGAGTGGGGAATCAAACCCGGTTCTCCCAGATTAGAGTCAGCACATCGCTCCTAACCACTACACCAAACTGACTTTATGAAATCCTTGGGAACCATTTTAATGGAAAAGAGGGATGGAACCAGTGTGGTGTGATTGTTAAGAGTGTCAGACTAGTATCTGGCAACCTGAGTTTGAATCCCCACTCATGCCATGGAAGCTCGCTGAGTGACCTTGGGCCAGTCACACTCTCTCAGCCTAACCTACCGCACAGGGTTGTTGTGGGGATAAAATGAGGGAAAGGAGAACGATGTAAACTGTTTAAGTTCCTATTGGGGAGAAAAACAGGGTACAAATTAATTAATTAATTAATTAAAATCATGTACTTAATTTCTGGTTCACTTTTTTTTGATGCTCAAGGCAGATTACACACTAATAAAAGGCAATGCCAAAAAAGGAGACTGTATGCAGTGAATAATACAATAAAACTGGGTTGCATGAATTAAAGAACAGTGAAATTGAAACAGTATAATATGTTGCATAAACAGGATTTCACAACTAGAGAATGCTGAAGTACAGACACTATTATACATCCAGTAAACAATGCTGTGTAAAGGGAGATGGGGGAAACTGTCTGAACATTTCACAGGTAATCAATTTAAAACCTTATCACCTAAAGAGAAAGTGTCTCAGGCCAGCCAAGCACAGCCTACCCTGAAGAGGCAGAGGACTCTGCAGAAAAGGAACAGGCAGGCAGAGGAGGCTCCAGCTCGCAGTCGGTTACAGACAACTTGCAGCAGAAAGCTATTGCTACTCTGCCAAACAATTCACAGTCTGACAGTAGTACCCCAGTTGTCCAGGCCCAGGGATCAGAACCAGATAACATACCACCATCCACCTTGCCTCCCTCGCCTACAGAACTGTTGCAACATAGGTGGTGCGGTGGAGAAACCTGGAGAGAAAGCAGAGTGCATGATTAGCAGCCCAGAGACACCTGGATCTAGATAGTAAGGAGGAGAGCGCATGCACTTGCATGATGTGACCCAGCTGCGAGATGGGCATCTTTACTATAAAGGGTGGAGAGAGGGAGAGATGAACTGTGGAAGCAATGCGTCAAATTCTTCCTGACCTCTTTGTCGCTGATGCTGCCTCTGTCTTGTGACTGACCCTTCGGACTGTATCTGGACCTTGACTTTTGGACCTGACCTTGACTTTTGGATCTGCCCTCAACCTGCTCTTGTTGTTGACTCTGTGTATGACCTAGGAACTGGACTGGAGCCAGCTTGGTGTAGTGGTTAAGTCCGCAGACTCTAATCTGGGAAAAACAAGTTTGATCCCCCACTCCTCCACTTGCACCTGCTGGTGTGACCTTGGGCAAGCCATAGTTCTGTCAGAGCTGTTCTTGTTCTTGAAAGAGCAGTTCTTGAAAGAGCTCTCTCAGCCTCACCTACCTCACAGGGTGTCTGTTGTGGGGAGTAAAAGGGAAAGGAGCTTGTAAGCCATTCTGAGACTCTGAGTGAAGGGTGCAGTATAAATCCAATCTCCTCCTCCTCCTCCTCCTCCTCCTCCAAGCACTCTGCACCAGATTGTGCCTTCGCTTTGCCTTGCTCACACATTTGCTTTCCTATCCCACCCTGTGCCTAGTGTGCTCTAGAACAGAAAGTGCCCTTCATGCAGAATTCTGTTTTACCACATCTCTATTCCCTTTATGAAGTACAAGAAACAATGGAGGATGGGGGCACTTTCTTTGGGGGGCTGTAACTCAGACCCCATAAATCCAATCCTCACCAAACTTGAAGGGCAGGTAGAGGAGAGATTGCCTGGGAGTTCTGTGTCTCTAGCATGCCAGTGTGTGTGCATGCATGTTCTATCTCACCACAAACCTCACTAACTGAACTGGTTCATTTAGCCCATTGGTGTCAAACATGTGGCCCGGGGTCCGGATCAGGCCTGCCCTGGAACTGGCCATCTCTTGCTTCCAGTTCTTTTGCTGCTGCTGCAACATAGCTTACTTCGCCAGTCTCTCTCAATGTCTCAGCCATTTCATGTTTTTCCCCTGGGTCCTAGACTCAGAACTCTGAGCATGAGATTTCTGTGGTGAATGTCAGTAAATCAAAAGTAGGGTTGCAGCTTACAGATACATACTTGAACAGCATACTCAAGATTGCAACAGCACAGACATTTTAATGCAATAATTCAGAGCAAGAGGTGTCAGTTATCAGAGACCATTAAATAAACAAAATATTGCAAGAGTGCTGTTTTAAGCATGTTTTTATTTTAAGTTTTAAAAATTGTGTTTGTGTCTTTTATAAAGTTTGTGTCTCCACTTCCTGGCATTGCATTTTATGACACACATGGTCCGGCCCAACAAGGTCTCATTTATGTCAGATCCAGCCCTCATAACAAATGAGTTTGACATCCCTGATTTAGCCTTTAAAAGTTCTCATGAACCATGCATGCCACAATGAACCACATTTTTCCAGTCTGTTCCTATCCCTACTCCTGATAGTAAATTCATCATTATCGTTGTCATTGGCATCATTGCTATGAGATAGTTTTAAAGAGCAGCCATGTTTATCTGCAGTAGGGCAGCTAGACTCAAGTCCAAGTAGCATTTTAGAGACAAACAAGATGGGGGGGGGGGGGGGTGAACTTCCAAGAGTCAGATAGCATGAAACTTAACTTACAGTGCAATTCTAATCCTTGTTATGAATGAATTTAGAGTCCAGTGGCATCTATAAGACCAGCAAAGGTTTATTCAAGGTATGAGCTTTCATGTGCATGCACACTTTTCAAATACACTGCAATAGAAGGTAAGAGTTCAAACTTATAGACAGAGGCTGAACAGCAAATTAACTTGTAACATGATGAAGATGTTTTAAGATATGCAAAGACAAAACTAAATAAGCTAAGGTTATAAGGTCAACAGTTGTTTTGATTTAATTAAGGGGGGAAACAGTAAAGCAATAAATATGTCAAAATAGAAGATAAATGTGTAAAGGTATCTTTTCTAATTGTGTGAAGTAAATTGAGAGTCTCCATTTGTCTCCTCTCAGGCGTGGAGGTAACTTAACAGCATTTTTCCTTCTTTGAGGTGGGTGGGGTGTTCTATCAGCAAAACATTCCAATAGTCCTTGAATTACATTCAGTATTCTAATATACTATTCTGAAAAAGAAACACACTAAACTAAAGAGGACGTATAGACCTTTGCTGGACCTATTTCTGAATGGTTTAAGATGACTCTTAAGCTCTGAAGCCAATCTCGGCTCTCCCAAACATTATATAAACCCAACTAGGTATCTGTATCTCCGATGATAGGGCATACTGCATCTTTCTGACCTGCTGTACATACTTAGACCACACATAGGTGGATTCTGGTGAAGAGAAACCCAGAAAAACATCACGTCAGGGAACACAGAAGTGAGCAAGGAAGAGAACAAACACTGTTGTGGCATATATCTAACACAGCAGATACTCCATTTTAGAACACAAAGACTGAACTGGAGCCTCCATTTCTCCACCTGGGGTTGCATGGACTTTGTATCCTCACAAGTAAGCTAGGGAGGGGGATCCCCTGCATTAAGCCTAAATTGCTACAGATGTTTTTTTCCCTATGCTCTCCCATGTTCTCATGGGGTGTTGTGTTGCAATGTTGCAGCTCCTTGACTGGTGCATTGCAGAGGGAGTGGTATGAACATCAGTGCAAATGATATGCTTTCCAAACCTTTTTTGTACATATTTCTCCACTGCTGTGCGCATACAATACTGACATTGGTGCTGCACTGAAAATACAAACAAAACCAAGGAGGGGAAAGAAACTTAACCCAATAAAATTGAATCAAGAACCAAAAAAGGCAAGGGGGGGGGGGGGGAAACTGGTGGAGGGCCAATAGTTAAAACCTCATTTAAATACACCAGTGTTTGGGGGTTAGGGTTTGTTTGTTTGTTCATTTTTTGATGTTCTCTCTCTCTGTCTCTCTCTCTCTCTCTGGGTATAACACATGATGTGACAGACATTTAATCCATCCCACGGCCACTTTAGAGTATAAAACATCACTGATCTCCCATGTCATGTTTAGTTTGATCATAAGAATGATTTTAAAACTGCCTAATTTCCATCCAGTTTTGGTAACAATAATAATTTTATGGAATATTTCTTCATGTTGAGCTAGGGTTTGTTTTAATGTACAGAAGCAGAGTTAAATCATAGTGCCAGTGTTGTTTTAAAAGAATCTCCTAAAGGATTTTATGTAATTCTGAGTAAAAACCACTCCCCATTGCCTCCAAAGCCTTTTTAGCATTTCTAATACTCCTTGGGAGAAGCCTTGTGCAGATTACACTTAACTTTCCTCAGAACCAAAAACTCAGAAATTTGTATTGTGTACCACCTTGGATATAATGTAGAAATGCATCAGTGACCACTTTTTCCCTTCCGGTCTTTCATTCTCTGGTTGAAGCATCCTTCCAGAATAGCCATTATGGCTAATATATGAAGTCTTTAACTGCTTTACCTGCAAGTGCCCATATAAGTGAGTCATAAACACAGAAGTAAAAGAGGCACCCTGATTAGTATTGATTTCTTTGGGAAGCTCCAGCCACACTCAGGAGGGCCTGGGTTTTCTCAGAAGCCTTTATAGTTCATAATATCGATGCCTCCTAGAAGCTGGCAGCATAGTCTATTAAGATGCCCTCCTTTCTTTGTATGTGTGTGTTTTCCCCATGGGGATTTATTAAGTCCACGGACATTAAAAAGAAACACACACGCACACAAAGTGTGGCTTAAGCTGTCATGGCCTAGAACTCATAAGAAGCATAAACTCAAGTCCTCAGTGACATCAGCAGTACCTCATCTTAGTGTGAAATTGAGCTGTGTGAATGCCCCCAAATTGGCAGTTTGAGTCCCTGCATCGGAGGAATGGTCTTGGTCTCCGTGAAAGCAAATGCCACAATAAATTCATTAATCTTTCAGACGGCACAGAACTCTTTTTGTGTGTGCTGTGACTGACTAAAATGGCTATCTCTCCTGGATTCCCCCCCCGCCCCCGAAGACATAGACATGGCAGGTGAAGAAGGGAAGTATCTAAACTGGAAACAAAACAGGCACAGCCCAACAAATGTTAGTCATGACTAAGCAATAGAATGGGAATTAACCTGTCTAAATTGATTTTAATTCTATTAATTTTGCCCAGGCTAGTCATGTCATTTGTGGAAAATGCCCACAAAAGAGACACTTAAATTAAATAAATAAAAATTCTAAAATAACCAGAAACCAAAATAGGTTGCTTTTAAGATAGGGTTTTAGATTATTGTTCATAAGGAGATTGAAAATGTATACATATACAAGAGGAGAAGCTATTAGGAACTGCAGGAGGGAATCATATTTCCCTATCCATTCCAGTCACCATGCCTATGCTACCTTTACTTTTCCTCTTTCTCTCCCCATGGAAGCTCCCACAACCCATATCCTTTCTCTGCTTCCTTCCTCCACATCTACCCACACTAATCTTCCCTCCTCTTCCTTCTCCTCCCCCTGTTCCATACTTCCTTTTTCACAGATTTTGCAATGCAACCTTGCAAGATCTTAAGAAGCATACTTTTTTTAAAAAAATTGTGATGTCTTCACTTGCACAGACATCAACTCTGTGATGGGAGGGGGCTAATGCCCCCATTTCTAGGTTTCAGGATTTTCAGTTAGAGCTACTGCATATAGAGAGAATCTATACAAGATGTTTTATATGTGGCATCATCCTCCAGATAGACTTGCTATGTACTCAAAATCTGTCTCTAAGTTGTGTTGGAAATGTAAACATAATGTGGGCTCATATTACCACATGTGGTGGTCTTGTAAAAAACCTTCTAGGTTTTGGCGCCTTATTATTTGGTGCCTTACTTCAAGAAATAATACAACTAAGCAGGGGTCCTTTCGTAAAAAAAGAGGTGCAGGAGCTCATTAGCATAACTTATTTGCATATGCCACACCCCCTGACATCACCGGAAGTGTCAAAAGGCCACACATCCCTGACGTCATGGGCAGGGTGTCAGAAGGCAAGAAGGGAGGGAGGGAGGGGGAAGGAAGGAAGGAAGGAAAGGAACAGGAAGGAAGGTAGGTAGGTAGGTGGGGGAGAGAGAGAGAAGAAAGAAAAAGAAAGAAAGAAAGGGAGGGAGGGAGGGAAGGAGGGGGAAGGAAGGAGGGAGGAAGAAAGGGGGAAGGAAGGAAGAAAGAAAGGAACAGTAAGGTAGGTAGGTAGTTGGGGGGAGAGAGAGAGAAGAAAGGAAGGAAGGGGGAGAAAGGGAGGAAGGGGGGAAGGAAGGAACAGGAAGGTAGGTAGGTAGGTGGGGGGAGAAAAAGAAGAAAGGAAGGAAGGAAGGAAGGAAGGAGGGAGAAAGGGAGAGGGGAAGGAAGGGGGAAAGGAAGGAACAGGAAGGTAGGTAGGTGGGGGAGAGAGAGAAGGAAGGAAGGAAGGAAGGGAAGGGAAGGGAAGGGAAGGGAAGGGAAGGGAAGGGAGGGAGGGAGGGAGGGGGGAAGGAAGGAAGGAAGGAAGGAAGGAAGGAAGGAAGGAAGGAAGGAAGGAAGGAAGGGGGGCGCTTCTCCCCCCACTGGAGCTGGGGTTTCCCTCCCTCCCCCCCCTTGCTTGGGCCTTAATGCCACTCAGGCCCGGCTTCTCCCTCCCTTGTGCCCCGGGAACAGGTGGATGGGGGGGAGGGAGGGGGCTTCTTCCTGGGGCCAGCGGCGCTTGCCGTGGCCCAGGAACAGGTGAGTGGGGGAGGGAGGGGGTTTCCTCCCAGGGCAGCTGCCGGCCGCCGCCCCGGGAATACTCAGTGGATGAGAGAGGGGGTTGCTCCCGGGGCCTGCGGCCAGCCGCGGCCCCGGGGAAGCTGAGTGGGAGAGGGAGGGGGGTTGCTCCAAAAGACTCCATAAGACTGACATCTAACCTCAGTGATCACTGGATTTCCAACTTGGATCCATTGGATTTAAGGCTCTTGGCGACAGAGGGGTAGCTGTCCCCTGGACCAGGGGCTGGGTGGAGAAACATTTACACGCGGGCAGACTGAGCGGAGGAGCTGACTAGCCCACGGGACTGGCAAGCAGAAGCCGCGTACTGACACGTCAAAAGGGAGCCTGTGCGGCAGCCGGCGAAAGAAGCCGCCGCCCCTCGCCCCGCACAAAGGACACACAACAAAAGACCTTGCCCAGCGCCCGGGTCCTGAAAGGGCTCGTGAGGCTGAAGGACTGAAAGAGACCCGAGCCCCCCCCCCAAAGCAAACAGAAGAAGAAGAAGAAGAAGGAACTCAAGAAATGCAAGCTGATGTGTTGCAGCATTGTAGGGCCACTAAATAGCCATCTGTCAACTCGTGGCGATTTAAAAGGCGAAGGGAAGGCACGGCAAGCTGCAAACGGCATCCTGCGTCACATGGCCAGAGGAGAATGCAAAATTCAAGTAAGATTGATCTCCAGACACAGCGCGGCTCAGGCAGCGGCGGCAGCAGCGGATCGAAGGCCCCTGGTGGCCGCGCCACCAGCCCGGGCAGGCCGCCTGGGAGCGGCAAACTCAATTGCCTTTGCTTTGATGGATCACTGGGAGGGGGGTTGCTCCCGGGGCCGGCGGTGCTTGCCGCGGTCCCGGGAATGCTCAGTAGGGAAGAGAGGGGGGTTCCGGGAACGCTGAGTGGGGGGGAGGGATGGGCTTTTCCTCGGGCCCGCGGCACTTGCCGCGGCCCGGGAAGGATGAACGGGGGGAGGCTTTCTTCCGGGGGGCGGGGCTTTGTTATGTGCCCGCCCCCCGGCCCCTTCTCTCCTGGAGTGGCGCTCCGGTGCACCCCGGCCCCAACGGAGCCCTGCAACTAAGTATCCCGTGGAAACCTGAGCTGTTTTTGTTGAATATAATTCCTTTGGAATGGGAGAATGATATAAAAAAGCTGATTTTACATGGCGTTACTGCCACAAGAATACTTTATGCCAAATGGTGGAAGATGGAGAGGACTCTGAACGCGGAAGAGTTCTTAGGAAAACGTTTTGAAATTGCAGAAATGGATAATCTGACTCTAAAACTCAAAAGCAAACAAGGACAACAAAACTTTTTTTCAGTATGGGATAAACTTTATTACTGGTATGATATTTTTATTTCAAAATAACACAATATTTACAGGCTTATATAATATTTACAGGCTTATATATGTATATATACTATATGTTCGGTCATTTTTCCTTTACGATGTGTAGATACACCAACTTATGCTTTGGATTTATATTATTAAATCAGAAATAAATGTTAAAAAAAACATTTATCGGCAAGTACTTAAATCTTCCAGGCCTACCTTTCATTTGTCAGCAAAGAAAGATCCTTTTTATTAGTGTTCTCATTTGAAACACAGATTTGATTTACTTGCTGTTCAGTGCACTGTATGTTGGTCCTGCAATGAAATATTAATCTCCCAATGGATGGAATTTCTAGCTTCTGACCTCTTTTTATTTGGCACATCAATCAATCAATGGAGACTTCTGGCAGCACTTATTATACCTTCTATCAGTGGTGGGAGCAGAAGAGGAAACAGACAAAAGCCACATCTCGAATCAGATACCAGAACTCAGTCTACAGGGTGAATACCCATTTTGTTCAGACAGAGGGCAGGAAACATGGTCACAAAAATGGAGTCTTTCTGTTTCAGATTTGAACAGAAGTTACTGGCATCTGGCCTGAGAATTATCTGAATGTACCAGAAGTAAGTAAGTATAAGAGTGGATAATACTAGAGTGGGAGAGGGCCTGAGAGTCACATTATATTGTTTCGAGCTCTGTGGAGTTAGAAACAAAAGAAAATTCTGCCAGCTCCAAATCTTACTTTTTGTCAGCCAGTTAGGTCAACTTAGCAAGTCTAGTGGCCACCTTAAGCCTATTTTCCTCTGAGGTGGTAAACCTTCGTCTCAAATGGACCACTTCAGACTTTACATGGGGACTAATGTGATGGAATGATCCCTTGTGGGAAAAAATGTTTCATACCCATAGAAAACACACATGACAGGGAGTAGATTAGGCTAGTTTTCTGCATAATATCTTTGTAAAAGAAGGAGAATTCCTCACTTATAGCCTGAAGCAGCACACTTCAGACACTATTCATTACCTTAACAAGGGCCTAAGTAGATGATACACTGCTGGAATATCAGTGCTTGGAGATTCCCATAATTTTAAAAAGTGGTACAGAGGCCATATTAAGATCAGGGCTGGTGTTGGGAGAGAGGATTACCTCTTCCACATGTTTTCACCAATATAAACCAGTTTTCTGATCTTTCTCTTGTTCGATACGAATCCTTTGGTCTCACACAAGGTAGCGCTCTTCGCACTCGCAGCTAGGAAAGTTAGATCCAAGGCGGCCCTTAGAAATGTTTTATAATGAGTTATAAAGTACTAATACCCTGTTTTCACAATTCCAAATTGTTGTAATTTTGACATTTTAGTTGTATAATTGAGTTTTATTCTGAATGCAATGTTTTAATTCATAAGTACTTGTTGAATGCATTTTTGTATTGTAATGGCCAATGGCCATATACAATAAATCAGTCTTACACACCTTACATACTGGCAGTAGCCAGGAAGGAAATCAAATGGACATTCATCCCCCCTCCATGTTTCAAGGCTAATAACTGTGTATGGGGTTTCCATTTCAATTAGTGAAGCCATGCAGGGATGAAAGAGCTAACCCCCTATGGCCCCAATATGCAACGAGTTCCCATATGGCTATTATTTCTGTTTTGTTAAAAATTAGGATGATCACAGATCTCCTACTTGTCTAGTTAGAGGCTGAGAAATAAGCTTTGTTTGTTGCCATGCCAATTGTGTGCAGAAAATAGTATGCTTCAATGCAACCACATGTGGGGAGCACCTCAGATATTTACCTCCTATGTTGAATTCTCATTTCCAGCAAGACTGTTCTCCATCAATTCCCCATACATCTATCTACAGAAACTCACTAAAATGTCACCCATTCAATTACAAAGCAAATGTGCTGAACTCTTTGGAATTCCAAGGGAAGTCAAAAGTATTAAAGTTCTCAGGGAGGTCCTCTGTATTCTGGGTTTGATGCCTGATTTTGTTCCAAGTAAAGATCAAATTTCTGAAGAGAAAGGTGGAGATTCTTTCTTAGCTGAAGGTATTTAAGAATTTTTTTAAAAACAAGCCAATGGTTTGGAGTGCATAATTTCTTGAGATAGTGTCCACACATCCCAAAAAATTGCAATGAATATTTCTTATTTAAAATTCGATTTTTAAAAAATTCTTAGGGTGCATTTTATGTACACTTATTTGGGAACAAGTACCACCAAACTTAATAGGCCTTACTCCAAAGTAAATCCTCATAGAATTGACTGGTTGGTTTCTATTCCCATAATGGCACAAGACAATGTTAATACGGTACAGTTTGAGAGAAGGAATACTACAAAAAGATTCCTGAAGAACAATTTACTGAAAGCAGTCTGTTCCATACAATATCCCTAGTGTCCTGCATTGTTCTAACTGGACAATATGGCCAGAGGATTTAAGACAAAATTACATGTGCATTAGGAGAGTCTTGCTCAGGTGACACATCTGTAGGAATTCTGAGGGGGAACTAAAACAGGGTTATTCACAATTATTTGTAGCACCTTCTCTCCATTTTTGCATCTCCTTATGTTTCCTGTCTCAGACTCTTACACAAATGTAGGGGCTAATGCTTTTTGTTGTAGTGGTTAGGAGAGCCAGTTTGGTGTAGTGGTTAGAAGCGCAGGCTCTAATCTGGGAGAACTGGGTTTGATCCCCTACTCCTCCACAAGCAGCTGCTGGTGTGATCTTGGGTCAATGATAAGCCCTTTCAGAGCTGTTCTCTAAAGAGCAATTCTCAGTCATAGCTCTCTCAGACCCACCTACCTCACAAGGGGTCTGTTGTGGGAAAAGGAAGAGAAGGAGATTGTAAACTGCTTTGAGACTCCGAGTGAAGGTTGGGGTATAAATCCAATCTCCTCTTCTTCTCTTGTCTCTTTTATAAGGAAAGCGGGACTGAATCCCACATCTACATTAATGTGGATTGCTGGGTCAGCAGAGTTTTCTGCTGTGCCTGTCAAGAGCTGGCACATATCATAGGAGGACATCTTGCCAATCTGCAGCTGCCTATGCCAGGAAAGTGCATGATGGGGTTACTTGCATATTGCCGAAACTGTGATATCTGAGGGAACTGTCTCCCACTCTCTGCTCACAGATTCTCAGTTTGAATTGCACTGACCAATTCTCATAGCATCCTAGGCAAACTGTCTAAAACTCAGAACCAATGAGGAAATTGGTTGCTAGGAAAGAAGTAAATGTTCTGCTGTTTCTTTAATTTTATACTTGAGGTTATATTGGCCACAGCTGGGTAATTTTTTTTTAATGTGAAAAAGATATAGGAATACTAAGGTCAGATTAGACGTGCCTAAAGAGAGAACCCTTTGAGTAACTGCTCCATTTGTATATTGCAGAATACTGTCTACAATAATTAACACAAAGGAGATTTGCCATTGATTATCAAAAGGTTATGGACTACAGACCTTTATTATATAACAGGTCTGATCTAGTTGATGTGATAGAATGAACTGCACAACTTCAGTCTGCAGGTTACTTTTTTTTAAGTTCCCTGACATTAGCAATTCCTTGTAAGTGGGAAACTAGACTGTATGCAAAGAGCTGGGCTAAAACTAGGGATGGGCATGAACTGCATTTCTGCAGTTTGGTTTGTAGTTTGTGGCTGAACTACAAATCGAACTACAAACTCACACAAATGGGGAGGTTGGTTCACAGACTGACCCAGTTTGTAACAGTTTGTGAGCCATTTAAACCATTGCTTTCTGCTTCCCATAGCTTTTCATGGGGAGCAGAAAGCAGCAATTTAAATGGCTTCTAGTCGATTTAAACCAAACAGCTGAGCAGCTCAGCTGTTTTTCATGAAGAGCAGAAAGCAGGGGTAAACGCTTGCTTTCTGCTGTTCATGAACTGCCACAAAAAGCATCAAAATTTGTGGAAGTTCATGGTGGTACTTGCCACTGTGTGAAACAGTGTGCTAGACCAGATGGATCATTGGTCTGACCAAGAAGACTTTTTTTACATTCTTATGTTTGTATCACAGAGAGCCAAAGTAGACATGATGGCGAATGCATGGCTGCAGCTGGAAATAGCAGTTCTGCATGTAGTCCTCATTCTGTGTGGTATATAAGAAAGATCAAAAACAAGTGCAGCAGAAACACAGTCTGGGCATGAAACCAGATTTATTGAAAGATTCATTCAAAGCTCAAAAACCCTGAAGTATTTAGAGTCTCAGACGGCCTTTCCAGAGGGGAATTGTGCGCACCAAGCAGACATTGGCTTCGATCCTATGAAGTAGTTCTGTGTACACTTGATAGTCTCTGCCACAGAGCAAGCTTGCTCTCCCACTTAAACTTCCATTTATTTAAGAGTCCATTGAAAATCACTGATCTAGTGCTAACAGAAGTTTTAGCAGAAGAGGAAGGATGCTCCATGGCAGAGACCATCTAGTGCACACAGAATGTATCCAAGCTACAGGAAGAAGACTAAAAAAACAGTTGTGTTCCACTATGAACCACTTTGCTTCACATCATTAGCTTCCTATGGCCAAGACATAGGTCAACATGGAAGAATATGTAATCACAATATAAGAAAAGTTCTTCTAGATGTTACAGGGGATGGGCTAGATGTGCCACTACCAGTTTATGGCAGCAGTTGCATGTTTACCATAGCACAATGGTTGTCAAGTTTGGGAACAGAAGCCTTTTGTAACATAGGAATTGCCTACAATCTGAAAGCCTGTCAGGATAGGTGGTCTGGAGACCAGGGGATGGTTCCACAGTCAACCAAGTGGCCGGAGAAGCAGCTCATACTGCTGCTTCTAAGCAAGAATTTTGAACGTCAGCTGCTCACTTGTTTTGGTTGATCAGTTTGGCTGTTTATCACCAGCTCAAGTGACTTGCTTTCCATGTATTAGTCGACATTATGAACATTATTTCATGCATGCACATTTTAGCACAGCTTTGTTGAAGCTGTACTTACAGAACCCTTCTTAATGAGGGTATTTCTTTATTTAAAACATTTACATATCACCTCTTTAGAGACCAGCTTGAGGTGACTCACAACATAAAAGTTATGTATTAAAACCTGCCAATGAAACCCAGAAACACATAAGATCCTAGAAGCATAAAATATTTGACATTTGGTATCCTAAGAAAATATACAGACTCTAATCTTGTATTGGCAGTTGCCATACACATTCAGAGAACATCTGAAAAACAAGTGCAATCTGTAGACAATTTCTAAGATTTGAGATGAGATGATCCTCTTAAGTGTTAATTGTCCAAATTTACTTAGCATACTTTGCCAGTTATGGCATAAAATACTAATTACAATAACCACTTAGCTCTCTGCCTCCTCAGGGTTCATTTTCCTTGGTAATCACTATGATTTCTATTACATCAATTAAGTTTCTATATTTCTCCATCATAAGTGTTTATCTGTAAAGTAGCTTTATGACAGTATTGTATAAGTGTTAACTAGGAAACAGTTTATACAACAAACTCAGTTTTGGCTGAAACTGAAGCCCAGTCAAATTGCTTAAGTGGTATGTAGGTTTGCCATCCTCCCAGGGCAGAGGACAAGCTTCAGCCCCCAGACTCCAAGCCCCAACAACATTCCCGAGGGAGCAAGGCGTGGGGGCATGATGATGTGCAGTGTTGTGACATCACTTCTCTAGATGAGCCTGTTCTCTTCTTCAGGGGAAAAACTGAGTCAAAATAGGCATTGAGCCTTTCTGCTTTTTGTCTGTCAGAGTTTCTCCATTTTCACCCAACAGTGGGCCCATCACCTCTTTTAGCTTGCATTTACTCCTCACAAATCTGAAGAAGAGTTTCTTATTGTAGCGAGCCTCCCTGGCCAGCTTTAGCTCACTGTGAGCTTTGGTCTCTCTGATGGCTGACCTACAGCGCCTAGCAACCTGCAGATACCCTTCTTTAGAAGTATGTCCTTGCCTCCATTTCTTGAAAATCTCCTTTTTCTCCCTTACACATCATGGAGTTCTCTGTTCATCCACATTGGCTTCTTGGATCTCCTACCATGTTTCCTTCTTGTTGGAACAGTGTCAGCTTGAACTTGCAAGAGCTCTTGTTTTAGGTGAGCCCACCCTTCACTTGCTCCTTTCCCTTTCAGCAGTCTTGCCCATGGAATGATTCTCATCATACCTCTGAGTTTATTAAAGTCTGCCTTACTGAAATCTAACTTATATGTGTGGTAATGAACTTCCTTGGACCCCCACAGCAAAAGGAATTCTAGCAGGACATGGTCACTTCCTCCTATGGTTCCCACCACCGTCACCCCATCTACCATCTCTTGACTGTTGGATAATATTAAGTCGAGTATGGCCAAGCCCCTCATAGCTTCCTCCTTGGAAGTTGTTGTCCAGACAGGTAAGGGAGTTGCATAACTGTGGACGCTTTGCAGAGTTTGTCTCCCAGCACACATCAGGGCAGTTGAAGTCACCCATAACTATCCTGATGCAGATCCGTATTCTTTATCCAGAACCATTCCCAAGTATCCTCCAGCCCTCTTGAAACTGAATCTTGAAACTGATGATTAATGAACTCCTCTGCACTACAGTTCTTTGGATTCAAACAACTCTGGGCACTGCTCAGAGATACATACATTGCTACACATCACAGAATTTTGTAAGCATGAAATGAACAAGGTCCCACCCCAAGGTAAATCAAATAAAACAAAGGCCCTTGAGACAACCATTTTGTTTAGCATAAAACTAAATCCTGGGATCCTAGATTTTGCAAGGGAGCATGCTTTGTCTCTAGATCTTTCCATAGCCTAAGTACTGAAAAGAGGAAGGTTTGTAACTAGCTGGCTGAAGATAACCAATGGGTGTGATTCAGATGACTTGCACCAACAGCTAATTTAGTGCAATGCTGGGGCTGAGCTGAAACTGTTCTCACATTTTCCATTTCATTATCACTGCTCTTGAAAACTGCTCCACTTTAAAAGCTTACATTCACTGCCCTTTTCACAATATGCATCAATTTTCACCAGCTGTTTGAACTCATCAGTAATACCTTGACATTTAGTGATGTCTAGCCATCATGTGTTATGACATAACAACATTCTGTGTGCTGCAAGGTATCTTGTTGTCCCATGTGTTCTTTTTTAATTTTCAGACATTTCATGATACTAGTATTGTTATGTAATGTCAACCTGCTTATGTGGCATTGGATTGTGTGATTATTTATGGAAGTTATAACAGTTATGAAAAGGGGAAACAAGCATTTTAAAACCAACATTGATTTTTCAGTGGAGTAGTCAAATAGTTCTTCATTGCTGAAAACTGGACGTTGGAAATAACATTAAACACCAAGAAATTCTGGTCCTGCCACTGACGTCACAGCCCAGTCCTACTACAAGAGCACATAAAGCCAGTTCCCCAAACTGGGCAGAGGAAGGATGCCTGTAAAAGCACAGTTCTATTAAAAGAGACCAATCTCTTGCTCTAGTTGGAAAGCTAGAACTGTAACTGAGACCACAAGTCCACATAGTACACCTCTCAGATCTGACTCAACAATTGTTTCATAAAGCCAAAGGCTGGGTAAGGATGAGAAGGTTTCCCCTCTTCCATTCTTTTACTGTTCCTGAATTTCATGATGCCCTCTATTCCATTCTTCTAGATTTAAAAAAATTAATTACGGTAATGTCTAGAATTGATTCTGGAATTAACATGTGTGGTCTGCACATTGAAATTGCTTTGTGTTAGTAAATGAGGAGAACCTCCACATTCAGAGGCATTAAACCTCTGAATCCCAGAGCCAGGAGGCAACATCAGGGGAAGGTCGCAGCCTCTGTGCCCTTTTGTTGGCTCTTGAAAGGAACTGGTTGGTCTCTGTGTCAGACAGGAGCCTGGAGTAGATGGACCATTGGTCTGATCCAGCAGGGCTTTTCTTATGTTCTTTCAGGTTTTTTAAAATAGTTTTTATTATTTTAGGATAAACAGCATATATCCAACTATAACATTACATCCTTTGTTATGTTATATGTATCCCACCTTTGTGAGCAATATGTACATGTGTTTAAAGACTGCAAAAATGAAGTCCTGATGTGATTCTTCCTCATTCACAGCTCATCTGGGGGTGGGATTTCATTATCTTGTCCCTTCTTACTCCACTTTCCCAAACCACATGACCGTTCATCTGTATCAGTTCTACAACCCCAGGGATGATCTTTCCAAGGATCAGAAGGGACAGGAGGTACCAAGTGGATTGTGGGAAAACACCATGCACCATTAGTGTATGGATGGTTAGATACTATTCATTTGTTTGAAACATCTCTAAACCCACCTTTCTCCCAGATAACCAAGACCCAAGCAGGTAACAACAATAAAATCAGCACAAGTCAGTATCTCTAAGCTACCACTATAGTTTTTCTCCACCTCTGCACCTTTCGCCTGATAATCACAACTTGGCTTCTGGGGTAACTTCATAAGAGACCTCTGAATACCTTCTAGCATTATAATAAGCAGTGCAGATTCTAAAATCTAAAGGCTCTCCAAGGGAGGCACAATAGCTGAGTGTACACATTCAGGATAGCTTACATTGTACCATTTGAATTAAACAAGCACATTAATTTGCTGGTTGTTACAAGAGATAAGCACCGTCGAGCCATTAGCTCCTGCTTTAGTAAAAGCTCTTATTATGGGAAGCAGCTAGTCGGCTTGTTCCCCTTTGTGTATTTATCTTTGTGGTTTTTAGTTCTTGTCATATTGTATGGAAAGGTAACTTCATCTTTGGAAATAATTGATTAATGTTACTATCATCAATTCTAAAGCCAGACTAGGCAACAAATTAAAAGTGTAGCTGCTTCCCCTGCAACCATGCCTTTAAATCTCCCCCTCCCTGCCCTCTCTACAGGACAGCTTACGGGTGTCTTGATATTACAGTGTAGTGTGTTTCCTGTGGAGCATGGTTGGAGAAATGAGCACCACCATTTGGTATTTTTCTAGTTAGTCTATAGGTCCATGTTCATTCCCTGCCACCTTCATTTAAAAGTCTAGGGTTGTTCTTTACCAGCTCTGTTGAAAAGATCACAGATAGCAGAGCTAGGAAATACCTTTGTCTATAACCCTGGAAATTAGAGTTGCCAACCTCCAGGTGGTGGCTGGAGATCCCCTGGAATTACAATGGATTCCCGGTGACAAGAAATCAGTTCTCCTGGAGAAAATGGCCATTTTGGAAGGCAAAGTCTATGGCATTATAACTCAGTGAAGTTCCTCCCCAAACCCCACCCTCCTCAGGCTCCACACCCAAAATCTCCAGGTATTTCCCAGGCTGGAGCTGGCAGTCCTCCTGGACATCCTGGAAACCAATGGGCTGACTCAGCATAATGCTGCCAGTTGTAAAGGCAGGACTTGGACATATTTGTTGTTATAAGAGTTGTATCCTTAAGAAAAAGGAGACAGAAGTTCTAATTGACTAAAGGAGGCTAACAGACAAGAACAAATCAGACACTGAGGTTAGAGTCATAACAGGGATGTGCAAAAATTACTGCTGATTACGCTTACAGGCAATAGTGCAGAGGCTGGTATTTGGTACCTCTAAGCTGCTGTACCAGCAATGATTGGTAAAAACACTATGGAAAGAAAGATGTACCAACGTGATCTTCTTTTGCAAGGTCTCCTTGATTTTGGGTATTGGAAAGCTCCAAAGTTAATCTCAGGTATTCTCAGATCTCTTGACTTTCCCTATCTCCTTCTCTGTGAACTCTCCATGAACTCTAAAAAGACTGCTGAGGAGAAGACTGAAATGAATAAAACAAATGCCATCCATTTTATTACCATTCGTTTTTATTTTGCCAACATGGTAAATGGAACTTTTTCAGTTCATTTGTTCCCCATGATGCTGGAAATGACTGCATTTCCCTAATCCTAAAATTCATTGATTTACAGACTGCCCATAAGGACATTAAAAGGGCCCTATTAGATCAAGCCACAGGTCTATCTTGGCCACCACTCTGTTTCCAACATGGGATAGCTAGATAACTTTAGTAAATCTACAAGCCAGAAATGGACAACAGCCCCCCTCCTCACCACTGTTGGTTGGTTGGTGTTAGCCATTCAGTCATGTCCAACTCTTGGAGATTCTATGGGCCAGCTCTCTCCACATTTTCCAATCTTGTCCTGTTTCTTTGAACTATTCCCCACTACCTGGGATTCAGAGCTACACTGCCTCTGAACATGGAGGTTCCCTTTAGCCCCATTAGCCATTTATAGTCCTGTCCATCTAATATAAGGCACCTAACTTAATGATAATTGCCGCATCACACAGGAGTGAATCCCATAGATTATCCTTTCACAGCTAGAATACACACTTGTTGTGCCTGGTCTAAATGGATTTGTTGGTGGGGGAGAGGGCTTCTCTGCTGCTGGATGTAGAAAGAGCTCCGTATTCGTTATACCATTTCCCACCAAAAAAAAATCCTGAACACTGCTGAACACTGAAACTGTATAATTTTCAAAATTCAGTGCACACCAAAATTATTACTTACAAGCTGCATGAAATGCATGTGCTATTGTTCTATCCAAATAAGTAAGATCTGACAGATACGTCCCAATATGAGGAGTAAATTTACACAGTGTGAAAACAGCTACTGTTCCTTTTTCAACATGCTCAGCTGAAGGATATGAAAATTATTGGTGGAGGTTATTATTTAGTCATTTCTATACAGAAGTTCTAGATGTGCACAGTAATTTACAATCTGGATGCTGATCTCCCTCCCAGCACTTCTGTGGGGTGAGTCATTATTTCTGTTTTATTGGCAGGAAACTCAGGCCAAGAGACCGTGCCTTGTCAAAGGCCATCCACACTGAGTTAAGACTAGGAACAGGAGACCCAGGGTCCACCCTTCCATCCTGCTTGATCAGGAAAAAGATGGAATAGAAATATATTTAGATAAATTAATTCCCTTGGGAAAATGGTTTGCCTTGATTCAGGAAGATAACTCACCTCCATGTTATCCCATGAACTGTTTTTTTTTTAAATCACACTCTTGTTCCAAGGAATTCTGTGGGATATACAGAGTTCTTCCCTCCTCCATCACCTCCCCCCAACAACTCTGTTAAGGTAAACTGGGTGTAGGGAAAGTGACAGGCCCGAGATTATGCAGTCCATTTCAAGGCTGAACAGGAGCCGATGTTTTCAAGAGCCATGATCATCCAGCATTCTAATCGCTGTACTTCACCGGCTCTGAACACTGCTGTTATTTGAACAATGAAATATGCAAAGTAGGCTAATTAGATACATTCATTCCCATGAGAACCCCCCCTCCTCACTGGCTATGAGCAACTTATATTGTAAAAAAGATGTCATAAGTCTGTGGTGACAGTGGAAATCCAAAACCATTGGGAGTGGGGCAGGAGAATGATAATCAGGAAGGAATTCTCCCCACTTGATCCCCAGTTTGTCTATATCCACAGTTGCTACCCTGGTTCTTGAATTCCTCCAGGGCGTTTTTGCACTAGCGTTTGCCCTGGTTTTGCCCTGATGCTTGCTCAGGAGCTTCTGGTCAATTTCCCACCAGTTGCTCCGGGCTCAGGGTTTGCTCAGGAGTATCGCGGCACAGCTCCGGAGCTTCCCTGGAGCAAGAAAATCCTGGTTTTGGCGGTGTTTCCTGTTTGCTCTGGTGGAGAAGCTGAGATGAAAACACACCCACTCGCCCGCCCTCCATCTGGCCCACCCCATGATGGGCGTTTCTTCAAAAAAAAATTTGAAACGAGCCCTCCTAACGTTATATCGAAATAAGGAGGCAGGGAGCCAAGATCCCACCACAGGGACTGTGTTGGCGAGGTGGATTTGCCGTTTCTTGGTAGCAGGAGCCAGGCGCCATTGACCCGAGAGCTCCCTGTGCTTGCAGATGACCGCTGCCCTGTGTTTGGGCCGCCCCGGCAACAGCCCCTGCAGAGCTGGTGGTGGGCGCTTTCCTCCAGAAACCTGCAGAGAAGCCGCGGCAAGCAAGCGGGTGGGCTGGGGACGCGAGTCTTCCTTCCCGCTCCCTGTGTGCAGTCCTACGATTCTGAAGCATAACTCCCCCCCCTCCTTTTTTTTTTAAAAAAGGCCCTTATAACGTTATATCGACATAATGAAATATTGATGCAGCAAGGGAACATGGCACAATTGCTGTCTTTTTATAATACACACACATTCACATCTATTATGGGGGGGGGTGGATTTGCCATTTCTTGGTAGCAGGAGCCGGGCGCCATTGGCCCGAGAGCTCCCTGTGCTTGCAGATGACCAGTGCCCTGTGTTTGGGCTGCCCCGGCAACAGCCCCTGCAGAGCTGGTGGTGGGCACTTTCCTCCAGAAACCCACGGAGAAGCCGCAGCAAGCAAGCGGGCGGGCCGGGGACGTGAGTCTTTCTTCCTGCTCCCTGTGTGCGGTCCTATGGACCTGAAGCATAACTTCCCCCCTCCTTTTTTTTTTTTTAAAAAAAGGCCCTTATAACGTTATATCAACATAACAAAATATTGATGCAGCAAGGGAAGATGGCACAATTGTTGTCTTTTTATAATACACACACGTTCACATCTGTTATGGGGGGGGGATGTTGTTCAGTGCTCCAATTCAGCATGCATAGCAGGGAGACTGGACTGCCATTGATGCCACTCAGCCTCAGCTGCCACCACCTCCACCACCACCACTTCAGATGAAATTGCCTCCCGTATTGTCTCCTTTAGACGTCTCAATTTTCAGGTTTTTAAAGTTATTTTTATTTAATTACTTTACACAGACCAGCCAACACCATATTGGCTATCCACCATTTTGTCCCTGTGCTCCCGCAGGCAAAGCAGCCAACATTTTAGTTCAGAGCGGAGAATCCACCAATCAGAACGGAGAATCCACCCATCGGGGGGGAAATCCTCCACTGACATTTGCGGTCCCTGTAGATAGCCAATGGTTTTGCTTCAACCAAGAGTGGCGGTAATAATTGATTAGGAAGGAGGGAGTTGTTGAATTCTGGTAAGAGGAAGGCTACCGCAAGGTGGGCGGGGGATGCACTACCGTCATGCCCCTATGATGTTATAACGTTACCATGCATGCGTTTTAAAAAAAAAAGAGCGGGGAAATGACGGAGGGGCTAGGGGGAGTGGAAGGGTAAGGGGAGGGGACATGGACAGGGGGGTGGCTGAAAGCATCAGGGCAACCGCTAACTGTGAACAAAAAACTGTGGGGTTAAAGAGGAGCTGAATCCTCTAGTAAAAAAATGGATACCATTGCTCCAGGGGGAAATTACCGGGGGAACTGAGGAGGAAATGAGAGGCAAGTGGCATGTGCGAAATCACCCCCAAACAATTCAGATAACTTAAACCAGTGCTTTTCTAACCTGAGCTTTTGACATTAACTAGCCTGCTGAGGGACCCTTGCATGTCTGTTAGAGAACTGTTGCAAACATACTGTCAAGGTTTCTTGGACATCTTCTAAGGATGGCAGTGTTCATCTGAGGAAGGAGCTGGAGAGGCCTCCTGAGCTTCAACATCACCCTGCATCACAGTGCAGGGTGATTGCTTACATTGCTGGAACACCAGAAAACTTTTGGCTGTACCATGGTTCAGAAATAAAACAAAAAATGGGACCTTAGGAGGAAATGCCAGTGTCCACACCTACAGGATTGGCTACCAACAATGAGAAATGGCTTTGAGGTTCAGGCAGGGCTGGATGTAGAGTATGACAATGAGCACAGGGAAAGAAATACTAGAGTAAGGTACCTGAAGGGCTGGATCCTACAATCTGCTGACACACAAACTGCAGATCTTTCCCACATTCCCCTCTCCCATTAATCATTTCTGACTCCAAGAATGTTTATTCCTGGGCTTGCAGAACCTGTGTGGCCTAATAGCCATGCAAACCAGGAGAAGGAGAAGGAGAAGAAGAGTTGGATTTATAGCCCACTCTTCACTCGGAGTCTCAGAGCATCTTACAATCAGCTTCCCTTCCTTTCCCCACAACAGATACCCCATGAGGTAGGTGGGGCTGAGGGAGCTCTGAGACAACTGCTCTTGAGAGAACAGCTTTGAGAGTACTGTGACTGACCCAAAATCACCCAGCTAGCTGCATGTAGAGGAGTGGGGAATCAAACCCAATTCTCCCAGATTAGAGTCTGCCCTTCAACCACTACACCAAACTGGCTTGGGGGGGGGGATGAAATTGCTCTCTCCTCTCTTTTCCATCAGTATTGCTGAATTGACAGAAGAGGCAGAAAAGGCAGTTTTGCCTCTCTCCCCCTCTCCATTGCAGCCTTCTGACCCAAATGGTTGTTAGACTGTTATGTGAGGGGCCATGGCTCAGTGGTAAAGCATTTGCTTAGTATGCAGAAGGTCCCAGGTTCAAGCCCTGACATCTCCAGTTGAAAAGACAAGGGAGTAGGTGATGTGAAAGACCTCTGCCGGAGTCCCAGGACAGCTGCCAGTCAGAGTAGGCAATACTGACCTTGATGGACTAAGGCTCTGATTGAGCATAAGGCAGCTTCGTGTATTATGGGGGTTCTATGACCCTGGGAATAAAGTTTCCTGGGCTTGGAACACACTTGGGGGAGGGGGAGTGAATGGAAAAGATCCATGATTATCAACTCATTTTGTGACTAGATCATAAGATGCAGCCTCTTGATTTCCCATTTGCTTTGGATAATCCATCAGTATGATATGCCTGCTGGGTGAGGCATGATACAGTGGGTGGAGCTAGCCATCACTGTGGCTGAGCATTGCAGAGAAGATCAACATTCAGCAGTGCACAACCTGACTTTCAGAGAAGTTTCATTGCTAATACTCATCCTGATAGTAAGGAATGCTTGAGAAGTTTCAAAGGAATTCTGAGGAACTCCCTTTGCAAACTATTGCCTTAAACTATTGAGGATGTTCCAAGATCTTTTCTTTTCCTGTAGGCAGTATTTACTAAAAAAAAAAGTTAAACCTTCAGGGCAGGGATAAAAATATTTTAACATAAAAAAACCTTCTACTTTTACATTGGGGCTACAACAGAGACATAATTTGAGACCCCACTGTGTTCAACTAGGAACTTGATTTTTACAAAAGGCATCTGGAAGATCCTTGGCAAAAATGCAATAAACAAGAAAAAAGTTCTTTTTATTCCTGCTTATCTTTGGGTTTAGCTCTTCCGATGTACTTGACATGAAAGCAGCAGCAACTGGCTGTTGATTGAACCAGAGTGTATCAGCGTTACAAAATTGCTGTAAAGCTGCCACAAAGCACACTACTTAAGTAGACTACTTCCAAGTTTGTTCTGTTCTCTGCAATCTAGTCAGGATGGCCAATTTGTCTAGTAGAACTTTTGCATCAGGCATCTTGATCCCCTTTTCAGCTTCTTCCTATTGAAACAGATCCCCACCTCATGGGCTGCTCATCAAGATGCATGTAGCATAAAGCTGGATACCATCTCAGTTTAGAACATTTTAGAGAAACAGTGTTATTTTCCCTTGAGTAAACCCATAAAGAAATTATTGCGAGAATCACAGACCTCTCCTAATGACAAGCATCCCATTTGCTCTGTGATCAGAGGCAATAAAATGCCGAGTCTCTTGCAACTGTTTCACATTCATTCCGGCCACTGTGGGATTCCTTAAACTGACAAGGGTTTCAAGAATTATTACTTTGGAGCCAGTGTTTTCCTCTCCATTTCTTTTATTTCTCTGCTTGGAATAGATACTTAAACTTGGAAAGTCTTTCCTTTGCCTAATTAAACCCTAGCATTAAGCTTTGACCGCCTTGCACAACTTTTTGTGAAAGCTGGTGATTAAATTTCCACACTATGAAGATTGCACAAACACGCAGCGGATCACAGAGAGTGAACGTTCATTTTGATGAAAGATATGGGAAGTTTTACACTGTCTGCCATCAGTGTCAAAACAAGGATTTGGAATGAATTTGCTCCAAACGCTTATCTTCAAACTTGATGGAAAATATTTGGCGAACACTTGATAGTCAACACCGCCTTTAGGCATTCAATTTTTTTCCAGTAGCAGTCAATATTTAACTAAGTCTGACAGCTGACATGCAGTTGCAATCAGTAATCGACAGTCTCTGGCTGCTGACTTCTTATTTCATTTTGTACATTTTGTGCTAACTTCATTCATTTACTCAGAAGGGAAACATCACCCTAAAAAGTGAGGTAAACCAATTCTGTCAAATCAATTTCCACATCCAAACCCTAATTTGCTAAAAAAAAAAAAAAAGTGAAATGTTGTTTCATAGCTAGCTGATGCAGGCAGCATTTGCAGAGATGTACAGATCTAATTTAGAAGCAAATATTCGTGTAAATAAAAAAATAGGTACAGAAGAATTATTGTAGTAACCTCCAAGTCTGGTATTATGCATCGAAAGCTGAGCATGTGATGCAACTGAACAAATCAACAGACATTTTTTGTCGCATTAGCAGATGACCAGTGTCAGCTTTGTACATGGGGAAGGGGTGGAGCTGTGGTATCCCAACGTTCTTTAACAGAACTGGAGGGCTGAAAGTACACTGGGCAGGAAGAAAGCGGTATATAGGTCTGCTTTGGCTTACTGTCCATGTATGAAATCTGCATTTAAGAAAACATTCTTCTAAGTGTCATCTTTGGAATACCATATCTCTGTTTATTGAGCCCACCATTCAACTTTTACAGCATATTTGAAAATCCCAGCTCTGTAATAGATTTTTAATAGCACAATCAGCTCACCTTATTCCTCCACCTTGACACCCAGTAAAGAGACTGTACACTTAGTATATGAGCCAGGATCATGGCTTATTGGAGCAGCCAAGCTTAGTAGAATCAACTTCCCATTTATGCAAACCTTCATTTCTTCAAATGCCCCATTTCTACTTCCTTCTCCATATTTGGGATTTGCTTCTTCAGGTCACAGTCATATCATCTTGACATTGTTTGTAATTTATATTGCTTATAGCCTGCCTTTCTCACTTGAAACCAAGGGAAATTACTCAGACAGAGCCAATGCAATCAACAGCAGGGATCCCCAACGTGGTGTCCATGGGTTCCATGGCACCTGCCATCACCTTTCCTGGTGCCCACCAAGTGTTTTCAAAAAGTGGGTGGAGCCAGGTAAGGCTGTTACTCAGCAAGGCTTCTGATTGGCCATTGGAGATTTGATCAGCTAGACAGATTTTTTAAAATGTTGCTTTGGCAGCAGCTGCCACCAAAGGATCTTTGCTGTGTGACTGAACATAAGCTGCAGCAGCCATTTTGTGGCTGCACCCCAGGCTATGTCATACTTAAAGGTGCCCACAGGCTCAAAAAGATTGGGGTACCTTGATCAACAGGATGGGACATTCAATAAACAAGGCAATAGGATTAGGGTTGTAGAACAACCAGAAATCTAAAAATAGAACTGAAGAAAACCTAAGTATTAACATGACACATTAAATGATGCAAAAATTACACAGTATTATCCTACTTGCAGCAAGCTATACATAGACCCCAGTCCTTAATATTTTATCCAAGTAATTTTGTGAATGATTTTGTGTAGTGCAACCTTATTACCTGCAGAGATGAGTGAAGCTGTCATGGCAGAACATAGCAAAAGAAACAATCATGCAGATACGAGGAACCAAGGCCATGGAGGGCTTTGTATGTGATAGACAATACCTTAAATTGAGGTGGGTAACTGATGGAAAGTGACTACAGAAGAGGAGTAATATGCTCTTTCTGTTGGGATATGGCAAGACCTAAATTTCAGTCATTATAGGGTTAACATATGATTCTACCAGAGACCTGACCTGGAAGTGCAAGCTGACTCAGGCCGATTCCGCACTAGTTGTTGCCCCGGCTTCACTCCCCGATAAAATCCGGGGCAGAGCAACAGTTCCACACTTGTTGCTCTGGGTCTGCAGTTGGCCCAAATGTAATCATCGTTTTCCCCGGATCTTCCGTTTCCAGGATTTTCGGGGGGGGGGGGGGGTTGCCATGGAAGTGAAGTCGGGGCATTCAGGTGGGGAACTCCGAAATCGGGGTTTCTTGCTCCACCCCTTTAACGCCCCTCTGCTTCTTTCTCTCCCCATTCCCTCCCCTTCCCTGCCCTGGTGCGAGCAGGGGGTTTTTTTTGTTCCCCACTTTGTTGTGTTATAACGACATGACATTGATCCAGTGTTGACTGGCATTTAAATGTCTTTTTAAAAATGTATTTTTGTTGTTGATGTCTGCACATTTCTGTGTTGCATCTTTTGTTGCACAAAAGTTGTGCCTGAGTCATGCCACTATAAAAATATGTATTGATGGCTTTGAGGCACAGCGCAAGCTGTCCCCCCCCCCCCAATTGCATTACAACAACATGACACAACATTGATCCATCGTTGTGTGGTTAACATTTTTTGCGGGGCCAATGTATTGCGGGTGGGGTGGTGGTGTAGACACAATTTTTGCAGGGGTTACATGTGTTGTGTTGCATGTTCCCCCTCCATTTCCTATCCCTTTCCCACCCTCCATTTCCCCTCCAACTCTGGTGCAAGCTTTTTTTTTCTTGCACGGATGATTTTCGCGGGCTTGGAAGCTCAGATGGCCAATCACGGCTTTGTTGCATCACAACATCATAACACAACTCCGCCTACATTTAAAAAAGGGGGAGATGGGCAGGGGCTCAAGATTCGGGGCAAGGACAGATGCAGAAATGAAGAACCGGCATCAACCTGGGTCAGATTCATGTACTGCGGAAACACGCACACTGATTCAGACCAATTAAACCCAGGAGGAAAAGGAAGCAAAGCCCTTGTGCAGAATCGGCCTCAGAGACAATCCTGTATGTTAATTGGTGTGTTTGAAAAACTGATTGGTTGGTTTTAATTTACCAGTGTTTGGGTTGGCTAATGAGCTTGAGCTTCTTCCTGATAAGGTTCTAGAAGAGAGGTTACTTGCTCAGCAGCCTTGCCCTAGGCTTTTACCTTTTTCTTCTTAGAGACTTGTGCTGTGTAATAGCCTACTTTGCTGTATGAATATGTAGTTTAGGACTTAGTTATTTTATTAGAACTTTCCCATCCCCCACTTTCTAACAGATTTAGATAAAGAACTTTATTTTGATTAACAACTCTAATCTCCATGCCTTATTTACCCAGCATCGTCAGGTGGTCAGATCAGCCATATCGAGGTAGGGGGGTCATTTTATGGCTCAGCTGAGTTGGAATTTAGCTGTTTTTGCAGCTGGATTAACATAGAGAAACCTGAATCACTCTGTGGTGTTATGACTGCCGTCATCGTGTATGGTGATCCAAGACTAGCTGGGATGGCATAGTCAGTGTCAAAAAGCCCACATTAAAAAATTACAGTGAAACAGCTGCTGATGGGGCAGCAAGAAAGTACTCAAGAGGTGAACAAGAGAAGCTGGAGATTTTTGTGCCCCTAGTGGCACTACTTTTATGCCAAATAATGTCTGAATGAGAGCAGTTGCACAGCCCTCTTTTTTGAAAAACGGTGGCGTCTTTTATTCAAGACATTTAAAATGTAAATGTTCCTTGAATGTGTATAGCTTGAGGAAATGGCATTCGGTCCTCAGTCTCTTTCCAGAAGGCATAGCATAACATTTTAAATAGTCTCTAGCATTACAGAAGGCTTGAATTTTTGTCAGGTCTGAATTTGTGTTGCCAAAGCTTTTTTGCATTTCTTCCTGGAATCTAAGCTCCATCATCAAAGATGCTTATGTTGGCATAAGAAAAACGAAGCCTTTGTACTGGCCCTGGATGGCTGCTTTGTGCAAAAGTGTGCATAATTTGGACTTGCCTGGATTTCAGAGAATGCAGTTGGTATGCCAAAACACTCGTCACTCCGTCAAATATTTCAATATATTCAAGCAAAAAACAAAAATAGTTTTAAAAAACCCACTGAAGACTAATGCTAGACTGAAATGTCATGTTTTTAAAGAAACAAAATAGTAATATAAAAGGGGTACAGAAGGAAAGAAAGGGGTTATATAGGGGTTATGGAACAATTTCTATTTATCAAAGGTTATTATACTTACAGGATGCATTAAATAAAGAAGGAAAGAAATACTTCTCCCCAGCATCCCCTTCATTAGAATTTTAAGACATTTTCTACAATAGTTTCATCATTAATATATATTCTGTATTACATATTTCATCAGTACTACATACTAGCTATAACTTTTAATACACCAAAGTTTGAAGGGAAATCTATTATCTATCTCACAATAAAAAATAAAAAACAAGAAATATTTTGTTCAAAATCCGCTTTCTGACTGATGTGTGATGTTTGACAGGGGACTGCCACCCCTCAAAATACCCCAGAACTTGGTAGCCCCATGTCACATTCTCCTCAGTCTCCTCATAATCATCAGGAACATTTCATTTATTTATTTGCCACACTTATACACTGCCTTTTTGCCCAAAGTTAAAACTTCATAAAAGCATATCATAAGAACAATTAAGACCAAATCTAAAACACAAATTTAAAAGCAGATGAAACAATAATTAAAATGGAGGGCAGGAAGACCCAACCTGAGACGGATTGACTCAATCAAGGAAGCCGCGGCCCTCCATTTTCAAGACCTGACAAGGCTGTTAACGATAGGCCATTTTGGAGGACACTAATTTGTAGGGTCACCATAAGTCAGAAGTGACTTGATGGCACAAAACACAGAGAGAGAGAGAGAGGACTGGAAGGAGGGTCCATTGAGGGAACGCTAAATACAGGGCTTTTTTTCTGGGGAAATGCACCGGAATGGAGTTCTGTAACCTCTTTAACAAAATTCTTTTTAAAATGTTTAAAAATTAATGAGTGTTCAGTATACAGATGGAAAATTTCATTTCCCTCTTGAGAGTTCTGGCACCTCTTTTTCCACAAAAAAAAAAAGAAGCCCTGGCTCGATGAAACTAAAAAAGTCTTCAACTCTTCATTGACTGGCAGAAGACAGTGATAGAATGGGGCAGGCAAATATCCCTGGGCAGAGCATCCTCTCCAAGACTGCCCTCCCTCCACAGCCTCTGTGTTCTCATCACACCAGGGGAACTGCTGGGAGGAGAACAAGTTGGCTGCACAGAGGAGAGACTAAAACCACCATAGCAGCCACCCAAGCAAAGAGCAATCTGGTTATAGTTGGGTGGTGGCAGTTTTACTCTTCTTTCTCCACAGCCAGATAATCCTCCTCCAGGCACCTTCCAATCTATATCTCTTTCTCACCTGGCCTGCTGTGCCTCATGCTGAGGAGAGGGTGCAAAGGCAGAGAGGGAAGCCCTTCCTCTCACTCCAGATACACAAGGACTAGCTAACGTTATGGGGGGAAATGACCCCACATACACAGAGGTTCTCTGGTAATTTAAAAGTTATAGTTAACATACAATTTTAATAGTTGTACTTTATATTATTGTAAGTGTGTGTTCCACAGTTCATATAATAGTCATGTGGCTGTTTTGGTGGCTAGTTATTGTGAATATGTCTCACTGTTGGCCATAGAGTGAGTACCACTGCCATAAATCCTGGGTCACACCTCCTGCTCACCAAAAACACTTTGTTTAGTTGGGATTAAACTTCAGTTTATTATCCCTCATCAAAACTCTCTCCAGGCATCATGTCAGGCTTTCTACAGACTTCCTGGGATGGGGTGGAAGCATGAGAGAGCTGTCACCTGAATATTGGTGACAGCTTAGCCCAGATTTCTTGATGACCTTACTCATCACTTTCATGGGAGTATGGGAGACAAGTATGGGAGACAAGATGGAGTCTTGTGATACCCCACAAGGGCCCAAGCAGCAGTCCCCCAGTATCACGTTCTGAAACTTACCCAGGAGGATTGGAACCACTGCAAAATCGTACTTTCTGGTCCTGTAATGTAGTATGTTCTGTGTAGCAACCAGCCTGCCATATGCTCCCAGGTAATGGCGCCCACTGCATGTGCCAGAGCACATGGTCAGGCAGAGAGGGGAGCTTGAATCTGGAGGAACAATAGACGTCCGGATTCTAAGCCTCCACCAATGTGGGACCTAGGTTCTCCCTGGGGAGCCAATGCTGTCAAAGGCTCCTCCAGGGAACCTATGACAAACATGCACATATGTTAAGCCCCTATCAGGTCTTTTGGGTGCGGCCGGAGATGTGGCTGCATCCAGCATATAATGAGGGCCCTGCAGCCCTGGAAGCATGCTTGATCTGACCATCTACTGGACATGCTGAATCACTCAATAAAGGCTTCATTATTTCACCGTTACTGGTCTCCCGAGTCCAGTACGCTTCAGGTCCTAATCCCAAAAGACAATCCAAAAGGATACTATGATCAGTGGTTTCAAAAGCTGCTAAAAGGTCCAGGAGAATCAGCAGAGCTGCATTCCCTCTGTCCATCTTTTGGTGCAAGGCATCCACTAGGGTGAGCAAGGCCATTTCAATCTAGAGTTGGTGGGACCCAAGGTCCGGGTGGAGGTTCCCCTGCTTTTGGGGGCTCCAATCTGCAGCTGGCCAGCTGGCTGGCAGGGGAAGCCCTGACCCCAAGAGCAATCACCCACCTGGCCACCCCTCTTCCTCCCCTCCTGCCAGATTTAATGGGTCTCAACTGATTGGCGGGGACCACGTGGCCTACCAATCAGCTAGAGGGCCCTTTAAATCTAGCAGGAGGGAGGGAGGGGTAGCACCTCACTCGCAAAAAGACCCTTTAAAGGGTCTTTTTGCGAGCCAAGTGTTTGGCCTGTGACCACCCTTCTCCCTCCCAGGTGCTGTTTGGCTTCACTCTGTTTTTAGAATTCTTTGACCAGTCAATCAGCAAATAAAAAGTAGCTTTTTTTCAGCTTGCACTTCTACACGAACTGGCAAAGGGAGCTTTGACTCTCAAAAGCTCATACCCTGAAAATCTCGTTGGTCTCTAAGATGCTTTGGGACTCGAATCTAACTATTTTACTGCAGATCAACTTGGCTATCCTCTGAAACAGATCCCATGAGTATCTGCAGGGACAAAGGGGATGTGTGTGCCTTGGAATCCCAAATTTATTAATTTATAAAATGTACCCTGATATGTACACATTACCAGTTAGTCAGCAGAGGTCTAGAGGGATCTCTGACCAAATCCCCCTCCCCATTATTTCTCCATATGCCCTTGCCTTATTCTTTTAACTAGACATGCTGGCAATTGAACTTGGGACCTTCTACATGCAAAGCAGATACTCTACCACTGATTCATGGCCCCTCCCCTGACCAGTCTAAACAGTATTATTTTTTACAGCTTTTTTAAACAACATACACAATTTATATGCAACTGAGAGCTGATTCACATATCACGGTGGCTGCCACAAGAACTTTGGATTATACATGCTCTAGGAGTTCCAAGTTTCCCAAGCATGCACAGTCAGATTTAGATTGGGGTGACCCACACCGTATTCTGAACCTGACACAGGGAAGCGGCTTTCAGAAACTTATGTGCAGCCATCAAGAAAACAGCACAGGTGAGATGAGAGGCTGAAGCCTGGCACTGCCCTGGATTCAACCCCATGGGTTTAATATGCAGAAGAAAGACATGAAATTGAAACAGAAATTTTTGAGTCTGTTGAACAGGGATAGGAACTTCAGTAGCATCACAAGTTGCTCTGATGGGAGGGGTTTTTCAACGACTGTCCTCCCAGCCTTTGAAACTCCCATCCCCTGGCTGACGTGGAGAGTGGTGGCATCCCTGCAGACCTTTCAAAGCAAGTTGAAAATATTTTCTAAAAAAATTCCAGAAGTCCTCTGAGGTACATTGAATGTTGAGTGGCATCAGCTGCACTGAAATTGGGCCTGCTCCATTTGTTTGTAACATAATCTTTCACAGTTGTTGTTCACATTGGCTTTTCTTGTGCATAAACTGGATTTTTACAGGTTTTGTTAGCACTCAGAGGGCCTGGGAAAGGACCAGGGGTCATTTTGAGCAGGAGCTCGGCGGAGCTCAGCTCCGGGAGTTGGTGCCAGCCCCCACGGGGGAATGCCTGCTTGTGTCATGGCTGCAGCAAAATGACCCTGTCCCCTGGAAAGGTCCTTGTTCCTCCAACCAGCCTTCTGAAGGCTTCAGCCACCACTGAAGCTATCCTCCCAGAATAGTGGTATTTCCGAGGCTTAGACAAGTAACTGTCCCCTTTCTTTCTTTCTTTCTTTCTTTCTTTCTTTCTTTCTTTCTTTCTTTCTCTCTCTCTCTCTCTCTCTCTCTCCCTCTCTCTCTCTCTCTCTCTCTCTCTCTCCTTCTGACATACTTCCGATGATGTCAGATGGTTTAGCATATGCAAATAAGTTATGCTAATGAGCTCCTGCACCTCTTTTTCTACAAAATGACCCCTGGGAAGAACCAAAAGCAAATAAATAGAATAGTCCTGGGAGGATTCATTCGGTGTACCTTCTGACCAAAAGAGGGAACTGCAATGTCACACCTGCCCGGAAGCCTTCATGGACCAATAGGCTGCAGTGAGTCAAGTGATGCTCCTTGATCTCCATGAAAGCTTCCAGATCATTCTTTTTCACTGGGCCAAGCCTATTAGAGACCATCTCTTGCTGGTTACAAACCACTTGAATCAGGGCCCAAGGCTCATGGCAGCTTTCTCTTCACAGTCCTCTTGTTGCACCATTTCAAGCACCTGTGTGACAGACGCATGCTGCTAACTGAAGGCCAGCTCTAATCAATCTCTGAAAGATGCCGCATTGCTTCATTTAAAGCAGGTTGGAAGGGCAATCCATTAGAGAGAGACTGGAGCATTATTGACATGCTCTGTTAATTTTAATTAAATCCACCACACTCACAAAGATGAAAAAAAACCCTTGTGAAACATTTTAATTTCTTTTAAAAGGGAGGGGGAGCAAGGAGGGAGCAACAAGCCATTACCACCTGTAATGGCTTCCAAGTAATGTCCAAGCACAATGCCAAGCACCAGACGCTCATTAGAGTTTGTCTAATTAGGCATAAGGAGGGCAAACTGTTGGGGCATAGGCTCTGTTCTCCCAAATGACCCCATTACAGGATTGGACTTTTGCAAAGCGCAGAGAACATGAGCAGAGAGCACCAATTTGTTTGTTAGGTGACAGAAGCAGCAGCTAAGGTTGGTTGTCCTGTAGAAAGGAAAAGATTGATTATTCTTCCATTCTTTTCTGGAATTGCCAATGAGATTGTGCATTTTCGAGATCTTCAGCATTGCAAAAAGCCTAGGAGTGCTTTGAGACCAGAAATGGTGGGGCTGGAATGCCTGGAGTTGTCAGAATGACAAGGATGGACATGTACAAAGACAGATCATATTGTACAACTACTCAGAGTCACTTCAACATCAATAAGAAAGCATTCAAACATGACCCTGTGGATTTGCATCACTGTGATGTTACAAACGGAGGTTTGTGCTATCATAGCAATTACAGTGCCAACAACTATTATCAAGGAATGTGGAGTTATTCCAATCTGTTCCCTTCCTTCTTTTTGATACTTATAAGGCCAAAATGGACTAGGATGGTCAGTTAAAGTCTCAGTTTTTGTGCGTGCATATGAATTCAGAGAGGGATCTGTTCTTGGCTCATAACAGAGTGAGGTTTTTCAAACTGGGGGGGCCTTCATATTTTCATACTCCACAATTCTAAATGCACCCTCATCGCTCATTATTAGTATCTCTCTATCTGTCCGTCTGTCACCTCATAGTGGAGCTCATTAAAATTTAACACGTTTTAAAACTGAAACTTTATAGAACTGCCTGTCTAATTTAATTAAATATTCCACACTGTTGGGACTACAACTGCCTTCTAGCCTTCTACACCTTCTAAGTTATCAAATGCAATGTATTCGTTTTCAAGAGCTTTGTTCAATAAGACCAAGTGACATTTCTACCCTGTGGCACAAAGAGACTTGGAAGGAGTTGTAGCTTCTGTGATTTCACATGGCGGAATCCACTGAAGTAGCACCAGGAGTTTTTCAACGCTTGCCTTTGTCTAGCCATTTGGGGAAAATGTTTCCTTTCAGGGCCAGACTATATGCTATGCTTTCTAAATAGCTGGGTTTGAGCCTCACCCCCCTCAGTGGTTTTGGCATAGGAAAATGCCACAGGGGGAAGACAGGAGCCCCTCCTCCTCCCGTGCCATCATCCTGAGTCCAGTTGGGCTCCCAGGGACTTTAAAAATGTCTTTCCCTGCAGCTGCTGTGTGATTGATGGACACAAGTTGGGTCCACAGAACATAACATGTAGCTTGGTCGTTTTATCTTCACAACAGCTTTATGACATAGGTTAAGCTGACAGAAAGTGACTAGGGCTGCCAAGTCCAGCTCCGGAAATATTTGAGGACTTTGGGGGTGGAGCCAGGAGACTTTGGGGGTGGAGCCAGGAGAAAGGAAGTGACATCATTTTGTGATGTCACATCCTGTGATGTTGCTTCCACATGCTGACACATGAACTCATGAAGTTTCCTAATACTGAATCAGGCCATTGGTCCATCAAGGTCAGTATTGACTACTCAGACTGGTAGTGGCTCTCCAGGGTCTCAGGCTGAGATCTTTAATGTCACCTATTACCTGATCCTTTTTTAGCTGAAGAGGCTGATACCTCCTGCATGTCAAGCAGATGCTCTATCACTGAGCAACGGCCCTACTGAATCCTTCCTCATCTCGGCAGAATATGAAGCACTAAGTGCTACACAAGTGCTAAATATGATTTTCATATCATAAGAACAGGAGAGAAGCCACAGTGGATCGGGCCAACAGCCCATCCAGTACAACACTCTGTGTCACACAGTGGCCAAAAATACCAGGTGCCCTCAGGAGGTCCAGCAGCGGGGCCAGAACTCCAGAAGCCCTCCCACTGTTGCCCCCCAAGTACCAAGAATGCAGAGCATCACTGCCCCAGACAAAGTGTTCCATTTAGACCTTGTGGCTAATAATAGCCACTGATAGACCTCTGCTGGATGGGGACAGAGAGAGAGAGAGAGAGAGACAGAAAAAAGAAAGAAAGGGGGAGGGGGAGAGAGAAGGAAAAGAGCTGGCATAGGCACTTACCCCAGCAAGCCACATGCAAAAGCAGGCCCTTCAGTACAAACAGCCTAGTCCCTCCTTAATCTCTTGCTAGCTCTGCTCTTAAAGAGGAAATGTCTCGTGAGGCTTTTTACTGCAGGCTCTCTGCAGACATTTCCCTTTTAAGAAGTTCAGGCCTGGCAGGGAGAGGGTAGGGCAGGCTCCGACGTTTCCCTGCGTTCCTGCTGGCAGCCATTGCCTCCCCTGGTGGCCAATTTTGAAAAAGCGGGGGTAAGTATTAAAAATCAGTGTTTCCCCCGCCCTCCTGGGGGACTTGGCAGCCCTAAAAGTGACCAAGGTCACCCAGGGAGCTAAAGGCAAGGCAAGGTCTGAACCTGGGTCTTGTAGCTCAGAGGTGCTGCCTTTACCCTAGGGTAGCCCCAACAACAGGGGCACTCCACTTTCTAACCTGAGCCAGAGACCCACAAACCCAGACCAAGGAAGACACTCCTGGTTCTGAAAGGCAGAATCAGCCTGCAAGCAATCTGCAAAAAGGGATTTCATACTCAGGTTTCACACAAGACCTCCAAGACCATATCCAACCTCCCCCTCCACCCCAGAAGATGTATGCTTATGAAACAATGGGTTCCACCAGGTAGGTATTTGCATTTCTAAAGGCTATTCAGTTGCCACCTGGCGAATATTCCTCCTATCTCCAGAACTTCACCTAGCCCTTTTGTGTGACCCCATGTCTACGTGAAAATCCTTTGTCTCCAAATCTGTTTTTCCTGCTCCATCTCTCAAGATACTGAGACAAACCAATCATACATTCAAATGTTTAGGGATTTAATCACAGACTCATCTCCCACCTTTTGTCTATACTTGGGAACCTTTTCAAACTGCCTTGACTGGACCATTAGTGTTAAGCCTGACTCTGTTCCTCTGGAACTTCATTGGTTACATCCAGGTCTGGCTCCTCCTGATCCCACACCCCCTGGGGCGCAGGACTGGCCCAGGTAATCTTTTGTCTTCATCTGAGGCAAGCCCCTCAAGACCTCCCATTGGTCAGCATTGTTTTCCAAAGTCTATATCCATCCATGCACACCCCCACTCTCTCTTTCTCTGCCCCCTCATAGCGCATAATGCTGGCCATTGGTCCTATTGTTTTCAAGGACTTCTACACGTCTGGACATGTAATATTACCCAGTAACTGACCCTTCTATTCACCATCAATCACCTCTGCTTTCTTAGTTCTGTATTGCTTGCTGTTTTTGAACATTTAGTGTGCTTGTAATAAGGGGAATACATTACTAAAAACTATTTAATTTACTCTTCAGATCTGGAGTTTTCCTACTGTGCCGGACCTTAGTATACAAGTGGCATGATGTTCCTGTACCCCTTTGGCCTATCATGCTGCATAGCTAACTTCCCCAAACAATAAGGCAGACCATTGGCAGTAGCAGTCTTCCCAGTCCTAGTCTGACACTAGTCCAACCACTACACCATACTGGCTCTTGGAAAGGCTTCCTCACATTTCTTACATGGCCATATGGTTGTTTGTATAAGGAATCCATGAGGGCTTGTTGATAAAATAAACAGGCTTTTAAAAAGTGCCTTCAGTCATGTTTTGACATGGCATGTTTAGAGATCAAAAACTATATGGGAAAAGAGTGGGAATGGTACAATTGCAACAAGTGAGTTTATACCTTAACAGTGATCTCTGTCTACTGTGACACAGAGTATGCCTCAATGGCCATCCTGCTGTGCCCTATTCAACTCCCATGGAACAAGGATAGCGGTCTGCTTGCCAGAATACAGGAATCACTGTGCATGATACTTAAAAGTGGCTCAGAAATAAGAGATCATGGAGGCTGACCATTTGCAAGAAGGCCAAGTCAGGATTTTCTATTTTTCCTCCCTGTGCCTGAAGTGACTTTTAAGTGCAATAACATATCGGAGTGGCAAAGAATTGCTATAGCAACCAAGCTAATAGAAGAGACAGTACAACTTCTAAGAGGGGAGGGAGAAAAGTAGCTATCAGATTAAAATGTCTAGCTAAGGAAGCAGCAGTACTTCCCAGAATGATTCAGTCACAAGACTGGTTGGAGGGCCCCCAGCAAAATATCTTGGAGTTTCCCACCACCAACTGCTCTGAAACCTCCACCACTGCTTGCTTGCTGCATTCCAACCCCACATCCTCCCTGATGCTTTCTGCTCCACCCATCAGGAATGACGGTGTAAGCAGCAGAATGTGGTAGTCCGACTACTATCAGGGGCTAGGGGCAGGAATGTGTGTTGCCCATTTAAAACAGTGACATTGGCTGCCAGGTTGCTTCCAAGTTCAATTCAAAGTGCTGTTGGGTGACCTTTAAAGCCCTTCACAGCCTGGGGCCCACATATGCAAAGGACCTTCTTCTCCTGTATGTTCCCCTGCACCAACTATGGTCTTCAAGCTGCCACCTGCTGGCCCACCTGCAATTCATCAGAGCCCCACCCGATCCCATCATGTCTTCCACACTGAGGAGCAGGCTCCCATAAGAGATAAGGGGAGCCCTTTCATTAGAGATCTTCAGGCGGCACTACACAAGGCTTGTTGAGGGTTATTTTGATGGGGTATGATGAACAGACAGCCTTTAGGGGAAGGAGGGAGAATTTGTTTTGTATATTTTTTGTATTTTTTATACGTGTGTGTGTGTGCATGTGAGTGTGTGTGCACCTGGAAGTCTTGGCAGCCTCTGGTGACTGACGCCTACTGGGGGCCTGGAGGATATTCAGAGAGACTAAAGCCCGCCTCTGCCTCCCGACTGCTGGTATTCCAAGGAGGTCTCCCATCCAAGTACTTGCCAGAGTTGATCCTGCTTAGCTTCCAAGATCTGACAAGATCGGGCTTGCCTGGGCTATCCAGGGCAGAGCAGGAGGGAGAAATTTGAGGGGTTTATTTGGTTTTAATCCATGATGTTTTAGTAGCTACTTGCACATTCCCTTGAGCAAAGACAAAAGGTAGGATATAAATATTTTAATAATAAATAAGTGCTTCCCTCTTTTGCCAGCAGTGGTTCATGCTGCCCAGGAAAGAGAACAAGGGGAGGGGCTGTGGCTCTGCTTGGCATGCAGAAAGTCTCAGGTTCAATCCCTGGCATCTCCAGTTGAAAAGACCAGGTAGTAGGTAATGTGAAAGACCTCTGCCTGAGACCCAGGTGAGCTGCTGCCACTCTAAGTAAACAGTACTGATCTTGATGGACCATTGGTCTGATTCCATGTAAGGCAGTTTCATGTGTGAGTCTAACTGCCACTCAGAATACCAGGCTGACATTGCCTGCAGCTGTTCCTCCCAAATAATGACAAGCCAGAAAAGTGGCAACATCACTCAGGATGGCAAGCAGCCGCTGAGCTAATGCCCACCCATTCTCTATTGCCCCCATTGATGACAGATAGGAAGAGCAGATCCAAGCCCAGCCAAGAAGGGGAGAAATGGATTCATGGCACAGCAGTTGGTGGTTGCAAGAGAAGGCAGTGTGCTTTCCCTGAGACACTGGGGCCGATTCCGCACTAGTTGTTGCCCTGGCATCACTCCCCGATAAAATCTGGGGCAGAGCAACAGTTCCCCACTTGTTGCTCCAGGTCTGCAGTTGGCCCAAATGTAATCATCGTTTCTCCCGGATCTTCCGTTTCCGGGATTTTCAGGGGGGGGGGGCTGCCACGGGAGTGAAGTCGGGGCATTCAAGTGGGGAATCTGGGTTTCTTGCTCCACCCCTTTAATGCCCCTCTGCTTCTTTCTCTCCCCTTTCCCGCCCTGGAGCAAGCGGGGTTTTTTTTGTTCCCTGCTTTGTTGCGTTACAACAACACGACACGGCATTGATCCACCGCTGACTGGCATTTAAATGTCTTGTTGAAAATATACTTTGTTGTTGATGTCTGCACATTTCTGTGTTGCATCTTTTGCACAAAAGTTGTGCCTGCGTCATGCCACTATAAAAATATGTATTGATGGCTTTGAGGCACAGCGCGAGCTGTCCCCCCCCCCCCCCCCGGTTGCATTACAACGACGCGACATGACATCGATCCAGTATTGTGTGGTTAACATTTTTTGCGAGGCCAATGTATTGCGGGTGGCATGGCGGTGTAGACACAATTTTTGCAGGGGTAACATGTGTTAGTGTTGCATGTTCCCCCTCCATTTCCCATCCCTTTCTCACCCTCCATTTCCCCTCCAACTCTGCAAGCTTTTTTTTTCTTGCACGGATGATTTTCATGGGCTTGGAAGCTCAGATGGTCAATCACGGCTTTGTTGCGTCACAACGTCATAACGCAACTCCATCTACATTTTAAAAAGAGGGGAGATGAGCGGGGGCTCAAGATTCGGGGCAAGGACAGATGTGGAAATGAAGAACCGGCATCAACCTGGGTCAGATTCATGTAATGTGGAAACGTCCACACTGATTCGGACCAATTAAACCCGGGAGGAAAGGGAATCAAAGCACTTGTGCGGAATCGGCCTGGGACACTGCTAACTGCCTAAGGGTCTTGAGCCCTGAAACCGGCTGTTCTCAATAACTGTAATTAAATATTTGGTGACTTCAATTATTCTTTGGGTACTACTTTTCCTTGCACAGATCCATCACAAAACTCTTGGGACTCATGCAGTTGGGGTTGCACTGTTAGTTTTCATTAGTTAGTTGAGCCTGTTCGTGGGGAGGGCGGGGTATAAATATGAAATATAAATAAAAATAAATAAATAAAAATTTCTTCTTCTAATCCTTAGGATTGTTTAGAAGCAGAATGAATGACTCAAAGCATGGAAGATATATACAGATCTGCATGGTATCTGCAGGTCAGAGCATTTAGCTTTGCATTCCACAAAATCGTGACTGTCTTAATGCAGAATTTTGAATTATACCCTAGACTTGAAATGAGAAAATGTTGCAGAGGCCATGGGTGGGGTTGGAATGGGTGGATTCATCCAAAGAGCCCTCTCTTGGTTTATGGATTGCCCTGCCCCCCTCACTCTCTTTGTGTGTCACTTATATCCACCCTGATTAACTCCTGGATAGGTGGGGGTTTGGTCTCACTTCATCAGTGGCATAATATTTCACACAATCAAGCGAAAGCTTAATCCTAACAAGACAGAGGTTCAGTGGGTTAGTAGAATGGCAGACTGGGGACTTGAGATCTTTCCAAGAATTGCCATGTCTCCCTGGCTACTGGTGGTGGATAGGGGGGTAGGGTTACCAGATCCAGGTTGGGAAACTCCTGGAGATTTGGGGAAGGAACCTGGTGAAGACAAGGTCCTCAGTGGGATACTATGCCATAAAGTCCACCCTCCAAACCATTAATTTTCTCTAGGGAAACTGTTCTCTGTAGTCTTGAGATGAGCTGTAATTCTGGGGGATTCCTGGGTCCCACCTGGAGGCTGGCATCCCTAATCTCTCCTGTCTTGGGTGGGGTTATAGTTATAGAAAAACCAGATTCACAGCTTAGCAGTGCTGCTTGACACAGCAGTCACCTTAGAAAATCAGGGGGCTGGCTCAGAGTGCTTTTGCCCAACTTTGCCCGCAGCTGTGTCCATCCCTAGTTCAGTCAGATCTAGCCACCATGATCCACACCTTAATTACATCTAGACTGGACTATTCCAATACGCTTTACTTGGGTCTACTCTTAAACTGTTCGGAAGCTGCAGCTAATGCAGAATGCAAGGTTTCAAGCTTTTCAGAATTATGTAAGAGACTGGACCAGAGTTTCTGGTGATTCCTAGAGCAATGTGACACCACTTCCAGGTTTCCCCCAGAAGTGACATCAAGTGGCAGGAGGCATTAGCATTTTTTAAAAAAAATAAAATCCCACTGCTGTTCAGAGAGGTGGCATGCAAAAAGGGGCACCAGCCAGCGAGAGGCCTTTCTCCATAGCAGGAAGCCTGACAACCCTTAGTAGCACACAAAGGCTACAGTTCTAAGCACATTTACTCTTGAGTAAGCCCCACTGCACTCAATTAGATGCTTAGAGTAGCACAGCAAATCTCTCCATTACTTCCCCATTAGACTGCCCAAGAAACTTTTCTCTCTCCCCACCTTTCTGTTTGGTTTTTAATATCCACTCAGTTGAATGATTCTAAAAAGCTTGAAAGCTTGCATACTGTGCTGGGTTATTTGTTGGTATTAATAATATTAATAAAAGGTATTGTATGGCTTTTGCCTTTTTTAATTTTTAAAGGATACTTAAGACTTCTCTCATACACACACTGAAATCCAAATGGAAAAGATCTCAAGCACTGCTCTTGTTTCTATTCAGGGCCACAGAGATGTATCTGAAGCCCCTGTTGTGATATAATATTTGGCAACAGTTAAACTGCAGTCCAACAAACTTGTGAAAATGAGCCCAAGTTTTAAGCAAAGTCAGACCCCTGAATCTAAAATCTTAAACATTCCTAGGTTCATAATGTTGCTCATATTTTTGGGCATGACTTTCTATTCATTCCAGTTTTCCTTCTGTCCTTTTCTCTGCTCTCTCTTCCCCACTGTTCTACTAATGTTTAAATTTAGACTGTAAGCTTCTTGGTGCAGATGCCTGACTTCAGGTTTTTCTGCTGACTTGTACCTGCAAAGAACCACATGCATTTATTGTGCAGCAGCAATATTACTTTGCCATATGTTCATGAGGTGGTCAGTTTCCTTAAACAAATATAAAATTAGAGAAACTACAGAACAATACTGATAAGTATTGGAGTCGGGAGTCCATGGAATAGTGAAACAGCTAGATCTTTATTGCTGGTCCGGATGAAGCATACAACACAGGGCTCGAAGCCCTCCTTTTATGCTGGTCAGGGACAATCCCCTGACCTCACCCAACTGGCCTGATAGGCTATTAGAAGTCTATTTACATTTCATAGGTTCCCTGGGAGAAACCTAGGTACAGGATTGGTGGCCGGTTTGAATCCACCTGGCCTTTGTTCTACCTGGCTGAAGCTCAGGTAGTTTCTTGGCCATGTGCTCTGGCCATGCTCTGGCCATGTGCTCTGGCCATGCGGTCGCAATTAAGAGAGCACATGGCGACCGCATGGTCAATACATAACACCCCTCCCCCCATAGTCCAGAACCCCTCTGCACACATAGTCTTTGAGATAGTCCGGGCGTCTGCGCTCACGTCCAGAGCGCCGGGGGGTTGTAAGGCGGGGCGTGTTGCTAGTGTCGGCAGGTTGCGGTGTGGGTAGTTGTTCTGCTGGCGGGGCCTGTCTGCTCGGGGGTTGTTCAGGTGTGGATGGTGCGACTGCTTCGTCCACGGGCAGGAGCGGCATCTCCGCAGTCTCCGGATCAGGGTCTGGCGCTGCTTCTGGAGTCGTGTCGATGTCACGGTCTGTTGGTGCAGGGAGTTCGGGGGCCTGGGTATCATCGTGGTTCTGGGTACGGCGTCGAATCTGGTCAATGTGCCGTTTCCAGACTACGCCATCTTCCGTAAGGACCTCATAGGAATAAGGCCCTGTGACTCAGACGATCCTCGCGGGGAGCCATGTCGGACCCCGCGCGAAGTTCTTTGCGTATACGGGGTCTTCGGGAGCGAATCCTCGGGCAGCTGGCCGGTCCTCCATTGTCGGGTTCCCCTCGATTGCTCGGTCGGGATGGAGGCAGTCCAAGACGGTTCCCAGTCGTCTTCCCATCAGAAGTTCGGCTGGCCGGCGCCCGGTCCCTGAGTGGGGTGTGTTCCGTTGGCAGAACAGGAACTTGTACAGCTGCTCTTCCCAGTCGCCATGCTCCATCTTCTTTAATGCGTCCTTCGTTGTCCTCACCATGCGCTCGGCCTGGCCGTTGGTTGCGGGGTGGAATGGAGCGGAGCGGATGTGGCACAGACCGCAGGCTTCCACAAACCGTTGAAACTCGCCGGAGGTGAAGGCGGTCCCGTTGTCGGTCACAAGAGTTTCTGGCATTCCATGTGTCATGAAGATCGGCCAGAGACTTCTTAAGGCAGCATTGGTGGAGGTCGAAGCTACCGGCACTACCTCAAGCCACTTGCTGTAGCTGTCAACAACGATAAGAAACAACCGGCCCTGGACCGGTCCCGCGAAGTCTAGGTGCAGGTGGGACCAGGGCTTGTTAGTAGATTCCCAGGATCGGACAGGAGCGTGTGGCGGATCTGGCCGTGACTCCTGGCATTTGGTACACTTCTGGACCCGCCCCTCAATGTCTTTGTCCAGGCCTGGCCACCATAGGTAACTCTGGGCCAGAGCTTTCATGCGCACAATTCCTGGGTGAGCCTCGTGGAGGGCCTCTAGCACTCGGGGCCGCAGGGGCCCGGGGATCACCACTCGAGATCCCCACAGCAGGCATCCCTTGTGGGCCGATAGTTCGTGCCTGCGTGCCGTGAAAGCGGCAAAATCTGGTCCCGGTTTTTCCGGCCACCCCCTTCCCACCCAGTCCGAGACACGGGAAAGGATGCGGTCCCGCCGCGTGCGACGGGCCACATCTGATACCTGTACGGGGCACTCTGGTAGATCCTCTAGGAGCGCGACGTGGAAAGCGGGAGCCGGATCAGGGTCGCAGGACAGGAGGGGAAGACGGCTGAGGGCGTCTGCATGACCCATCGCCTTCCCCGGGCGATGTACCAATTCGTAGGAGTAGCCTGACAAAAAAATTGACCACCGCAGGACCCGCGGGGACAGCATGTGAGGGGTCTGCCTGTGGGGGGCAAGGAGACCCAGCAGCAGCTTGTGATCTGTGGCCACGGTGAACGACCGTCCGTAGAGATAGTCGTGAAATTTCCTGATGCCAGCTACGATTGCTAGGGCCTCCTTGTCGATCTGGGCGTAGTTCCGTTCTGCCGACGACAGGGTCCTGGAGTAGTAGGCAACCGGTACCTCCTTTCCATTGGGTAGCCGGTGTCCCAAGACCGCCCCAACGCCGTAGGGGGATGCGTCACAGGCCAGGAAGACAGGGAGCCTCTCATCCAAATGCACTAAGACCGCATTTGAAATTAATAAGTCTTTGACGGCCCAGAAGGCTGCATCATGCTTGGGACCCCAGGCCCAAGCCGCTCCCTTGTCCAGGAGACGATGCAGGGGTTCAGCGACCGCCGCCTTGTGCGGAAGGAAGGCGTGGTAGAAGTTCACAAGTCCCAAGAACGCCTGGAGTTCCGCCTTTGAGGACGGGTGGGGTGCACCTGTAATTGCCGCTACCTTCTCCTTTGTAGGGTGAATGCCGTCTGCGGTGACTTGGAACCCCAAGAAGGTCACCGAGGAGACTCCCAGGGTGCACTTGTCTTTTTGAACCTTGAGACCCGCGTCCTGGAACCTTTGCAGCACCATCCGGAGGCGAGCTGCGAACGTATCGGCGTCCGGGGCGGTGATGAGGACGTCGTCGAAGAACGGCTTCACTCCTGCAACATCTTTTAGGAGAGAATCCATTAGATTTTGAAAGATTCCGGGTGCTACGCTGACCCCAAATTGGAGGCGTTTTACCTTGAACGCTCCCTTGTGAGTCACAATCGTTTGTGCCTCGGCCGTTGCTTCATCTGCGGGAAGCTGCTGATAGGCTTGGGCCAAGTCTAATTTTCCAAATATTTTGGCACCCGCGAGGGAGGCCAGAACATGGCTGACCACCGGTACCGGGTACGCGTGGTCCTGTAATGCCTTATTAATTGTACATTTGTAATCCGCGCAGATGCGGACTTCCCCGTTAGCTTTGAGGGGGGTCACAATGGGAGTCTCCCACTTGGCGTGGGAGACCGGCTCGAGCACCCCTTGTGCCACGAGCTTTTCCAACTCTGCCTCCACTTTGGGCTGGAAGGCGAGTGGTGGCCGGCGGACGGCCACGCGGATGGGCCGGACTGCCGGGTCCAGGTCGAAGGAAACCGGGGGTCCTTTGTAGCAGCCCAATGAGCCATCGAAAACGGCGGGAAATTCCTCGCAGATGGATGAGAAGTCAGTAGAGCCCATGCGGTGTATTCCGGTCCACTGCACTCCGAGCGGCTTGAACCAGGCACGACCTAGGAGACTGGTTAGATTGCGCTCCACCACGAGAAGGTCCAGCAGGCCATTAAAGGCATGGTACTGGACCCGCACCCTGGCTAGCCCCTTAATAGCCACTGGGTTTTTCTGGAAGTCCCGGAGGACCAACCCAGCCGGCAGCCGCAGCCAGCATGCCCCCTTCGGGCAGAGGCGGCGGAACGTAGCTGCGGACACAATTGAATATGCTGACCCTGAGTCCAGTTCCATGGAGCAAGGAACTCCCTCTATTCGGAGAGACACGGAAATTGCGCCCGGGATGGGCTGAGGCAAGTTCATTACCGTGGCCGTGGGAACGACACTACCCACTTCTTCGAAGTTCGCTGCTGGGGCACGGTGGCTGTTCCTCAGGCGGCAGGCCCGGGCGAGATGTCCTGCTTTCTCGCAGGCACGGCAGATGGCATCACGGAAGCGGCATGTCCGTCTGTCGTGGGGGTCCCCACAGCTGGCGCACGTTGGGGCCTGCCTGCTGAGGGAAGCAGAAGAGGGAACAGAGACAGATGCTGGGCGCCGGCCCTTGGGCCTGGGGACGCCAGGCTCACCCTTCTTCGAGCGTGGTTGCATCCGGTGGACGTCCTCTTCTTCGCTTGAGTCGGGTTCGGGAGGAGCCGCCTGGTGGACTTTGGTGGCTGCCTTGTCCTTTTGCGTTGTCTCGAAGGCTGCCGCAGTTTCGAGCATCTTCTCCAAGGTTGGCTCCGGCATTGCAATGAGGCGCCGGCGGAGCTTGGCTTCCCGGACCCCTCCCATGAAGGCGGTCTCCATGTGGTCATCCATGTGGCGGAATTCGCAGCCCACGGCTAGTCGACGGAGTTCAGCCAGGAAAGTGGCGGCTGACTCCCCCAGCTGCTGCTGGCGCTGTATGAACTCCCAGCGCCTGGCCAGTTTTGATGGCTTCGGGGCGAAGTAATCGCCGAGGGTCTTGGTGAGCACGTCGTAAGACACCTCGGTGGGGTCTTGCAGGGCTAGTAGGTTCTGGGCCCCTCCGGAACTCAAGAGCCAGGTACTCTTCAGGTCCGCATCTGTGATTCCGCGGACCTTAAATGCACAACCCAGCGTCTTGAGCCAGGACTCCCACGTCTCGGGGCGAGACGTATCGAAAGGGGTAATTGGTCCCGGAGCGTTTGCCATATTTACCAGAGCAGGAGCGGCGGTGGCTGTTTGAGCGATGTCCTCGTGTCTTGCGGCGGTGCCGGGGAGCGCTGAGGCTTGGTGCTGGCTAGTGCCGGAGGATTGGGCTCAGAGCAGCTTGCGGCAAGGCGTTGGAGCGCTGGAGCTCGGAGATGCCTGTGGCCGGCGGGACGGAGCTTGCTGTGCTGCTGTGGTCTGCTGGAGAGTCACTCATCGGGATCCCATCCTCGTCGCCACTGATAAGTATTGGAGTCGGGAGTCTATGGAATAGTGAAACAGCTAGATCTTTATTGCTGGTCCGGATGAAGCATACAACCCAGGGCTCGAAGCCCTCCTTTTATGCTGGTCAGGGACAATCCCCTGACCTCTCCCAACTGGCCTGATAGGCTATTAGAAGTCTATTTACATTTCATAGGTTCCCTGGGAGAAACCTAGGTACAGGATTGGTGGCCGGTTTGAATCCACCTGGCCTTTGTTCTACCTGGCTGAAGCTCAGGTAGTTTCTTGGCCATGTGCTCTGGCCATGCTCTGGCCATGTGCTCTGGCCATGCGGTCGCAATTAAGAGAGCACATGGCAACCGCATGGTCAATACATAACAAATACAATCTCCAATGATTTTTTTAAAGGTCTTCTTTGCATGGGAGATTCCAGAACGCATGGGATCCTTACAGGGCATTCCTATGCAGAACTGCGCCAGTAAGTCCACTAAGTCACTCTGCATAGGGTTGCATTGTCAGAAAAGAGTCTTCCTTCCCCCTGCCTCTTTTTTGATGTGTCAAGCCAGTCATATGTTTATTTACCTGGAAGGAAACTCAGTCCTGTAGGTTTTGTTCTCCAAGTAACCATGCATAGAATTGCAATTTTTCATTAACGGTATTGTTGTTGTTGTTGTTGTGATGATGATGATGGTGATGGTGATGCATAGAAAACTAATTAATTACAGACTTGAGAGAGAACTGTAACTGGGTGGTATGACCTAGTGGTTGGAGGGGTTGGGTGGGGCTAGAAGTGGTTGCACAACCCCCCTCAGAGAGTCAAGTATGATAACACAAAAAACCTACTGAGTACTGCAAGGGGCAAGAATGGGAACAAAATCAGAGTTCGTTTACTCTGGCTCCATTCAGCATTTGCTGCCTTGCCTTCCGCCTCACCAGCTCTACTGTGCAACAGTTGCCACTGACAGCAAGGACTCAGAGCCCAAAGTCTCCCCCTGCTGTTGCTCCCCAGGGATTCGTATGTAGAATATGCCTCCTGTGAACCCAGAGAACCATCATGACGGTGGCTGTTAGCCACTGATGGGCCTTTCCTCCATAATTTGGAAAAGGAGACAGAAAGGTCACAGCAGTTACAAACCTGGCCACAGAGATTCCTGGATCACTGCAGTCCCTTTCCCCACTTCTTTGACATTTTATCTTCTCAAAAATCCTTCTTAAATATATCAGCTGCGTGAAACCAAGGAGCTTTCTTGAAAGGCTTTCTTTTTTGCCCCATAGGAAAAGCTCGTTCTGTGCAATGAAACTCATTATATGTCGTCCTATTTATAACTTGCCTATCTCCCTAACAAGCAGACTCTTCAGAGGCAAAAAAGAAGAGTGTGTTCTTTGAATGCCACAGTGCGTCACAGTTTGATATTGCTATTCTGACAACAATTTATAACAAAAGCGTAGCAGTGTGGGTCAAGCAGCAGCGAGGGACATTAGGCAGTGAAGAAAATGGAACATGTTAACTTTCCGTATTTGTACGAAGGACATTTTTTCCCTTGTATTCTGCTATCAGATAAAAAGAGAGAGAACAGTGGCTCTAAACAGAATCAGGTGGGCAGCTGTGTTGGTCTGAAGCATCAGAAGAAAGTTTGAGTCCAGTGGCACTGCATCTTTAAGACCAACAAAGTTTTATTCAAGGTACAAGCCTTCATGTACATGCACATTTCTTCAGATGCGAAAGCTTATACCATGAATAAAACTTCATTGGTCTTAAAGGTGCCACTGGACTCAAACTTTGTTTAGTGGCTCTAAACAGTGAGTCTAGCCAGCCATCTCTCTTCTTTTTCCAAGGACCTTTTGCTCATCTTACCTTGAGCTTTCTGGGAGAGCAGCAGTATTACAGGGTGGGAATACACAGGCTCTGCTCTAGCAAGGGATTATACTTCAATGCTTTCCAAGCCTGGCAGCCACTGAAATCTTTCCTGACTCTCCCCAACAGCCCCTGGGAGATCTGAGATTTGCAGGTACCTTATGGACAACAAGCCCGTGCGCATGTTGGACTTCAGTGAGGAGCAGGAATTGGAGCCTTCTGGGCTCCTTGTATTGCCTCTCTCCTACCCATCCAAGAGCATGTTATGGGACAAGAGCTTTGGACAGATTTTTTATGTGTCTATTGTATGTGTCCATTCAATGATGAGCTGGTGGCAAATATGACAAACCCCTTTTCTGCTTATATTTGGGCTGAAATTATCCAGAAGCACCAGTTTTCATTTCACCCTGTGTAGTGCTTTGCTTTGGCTGAGGACAGACTGGCATTTTGGCCCGCTACAGGTCCGCTTTTCAAGTGGATGAAGAGAGCCTGTTCAGACAGCCGCAGCTGTCCAGCGTTGCCTTCCCGCACCACCCAGTCCTGAAGCAGTTTCATGGAGCTTCAAACAGATACACCTGGAAACTGGTGTCAAGCTGTCTGTGTGCACCTTCATCCCGCTTCCTGGCAGTGTGGACGCAAATAAGCCGTGCATCAAGTGGCGCTGGTAATGTGAACCCAGTGTTCCAGATGCTGCACCCACGTGCATATCTGTGCATAGGCAAAATGGACCAAAGCCACGTGCCACTGCGGCGCAGTTGCCAGAGACTGCCCCACAGTGTGAACGCTCTGTTCCACCTCCTCCCCGGTATGGTCCCACAGCGATCTCTGCCATGTGAACTGAAAGCCCTGGGACGACTTGGCCCGGGGCTTTTTGCGCCGCTTCCCTTGCACTTCATTTTCCCAGTCTGTCCTTGGCCTTAGTGTAAATATTAAATTTAGTCAGTTGTATTTGCCAAGAGATTATTAGGGAGTTGAATTAATGAAGAGATTACCCGTTAATTAGGAGAGTGCCTTCCCTCCATTAAGAATGCATTTGGCATGGCTGCTTTTTTGGAGAGCTGCAAGAGACCCTGAAGATCAAATTCTCAAGCCCCTTTGCTCTGGGATGCCGGCTTATCTATTGTTGATTGCCCATCCAGAATCGAGTTGGTCTATTGCAGACTTCAAGTCTGAGTCACTGAACTGGTCAAAGGGGATTATGACAAGCAGAAAGATGGCTGTCACAACCCAGCTACCTTAACATTTGTCCTAACTGGCCGTCACCAATTAATCCCCAGAACAAAGTTTACAATGTTTTTTCTCTTCTCAAACACCTAAATTGTACAGTTCTGACTGTTAACATCGCTGACTTGCGTGGTGATGGTACTGCTATACAATAGTCGGCATCAAAAATGCAACATTTCAGCAGCGTTTCTAAACAGTGGCACCTGAGATAATTCAGTTGCTTCCCTAGTGTGTAATTACTGCAGATAATCCCAATGAAGAGTATGACTGTGGTATAGTTAAGCCAAAAAATATCCATTGGTTGTGGGCGGTGGAGGTGTTTTATTTCAAACCGGTGTGGCTTTTGTAAGTGTACACAGTTTTGTCTTCAAATTATTGGAAATAGTGAAAACCATGTATTACACCCACAAGAGGCTGTGGGTGAAATTATACTGCTGTATTTATTCTTTTCTCTTTATTTGGGATCATTACAGGTATGTTTGTTACAGGGAATCTGTATTTTATTTCTATTTGTTCCAGCCTTTTATAAAGAATTCATGCCTTAACTTTTGTAGGGCAAGGTCAGTGCAGAGAAGCGGAATTGATCTCCCCCCCCCCCCCCCCCCCCCCGGGTTGACTTTAGGTTCAGCTCACAAGCTTTGGGAGCTTTCTTTTGAAATGAAAGTGCTCGTTTGTCAAGGGAAATTTCCCAAATTCTCACAAGCTTCTCTCACCAATGACAGGCTGCACCTGAAATGATTCAAAGATTAAACAGTGAATGGCATTGTGAACTTTCCCCCTATGGAAAACCCTTGCAGAATTCCAAGGAGGAAGGAAACAGAGGGGCACTATAGAAATCTTGCCAAAACCTATAGATCTCGAAAGCTCTTTTGATCATCTGACAGAATTTTCTATCAGGGATACAGTTGCTCTATATTTAGTTCTACAGAGAGTCTTAGAGAAAAAGAACAGCAACATCTAGTAAATGTTCCACAAAAATAAAGGTTCTACAGTTGGCTTTTGCTGTCCTACATAGAGACACAACATGGGAACCATCTGAGGAACTGGTCCCGTAGAGACAAACAAGCTTCCTCCTTTTGATTAGAGTAACCACCTATTTTTTATTTATTTGTTCAATTTCTATCCTGCTCCATCCTTTGGGCTCAGAGTGCTTACAATTTTGCACAAAAATACAACTATTTGATTAGAGTACTGGGTTTAGGCATACAAATTCTAATACCCGGTTGGTTGAGAAATGGGCAGTCTTTCTATATAGCTGCTTGCATACAAATTGGACAATGCACTTTCAATGCACTTTAGTGGAGGTTTCCAACTGGATTTTCCTGTGTGAAACAGGAAAATCCACTTGCAAATGATTGCTAACGTGCACTGAAAACACCTTATCCAACGTATGGGAAAGCAACCATTTTGTGGCAGCAAACCCAGGCTTGCCACTGAGTCAGATTAGATAATGGATTTATATATATAGGACATATATATCTCCTAGAAGTGCCAGCTCTGGGTTGAGAAATACCTGGAGATTTGGGGGGTGGAGCCGGGGGAAATTGGGGCTGGAGAAGGGAGGGACCTCAGCCAGGTGCAATGCCAAAGAAGCCACCCTACAAAGCAGCTTTTTCCTTCAGGGGAACTGATCTCTGTCATCTGGAGATCAACTGTAATAACGAGAAATCTCCAGGCCCCACCTGGAGACTGACATCCCTAATAGTACCACCTGCTCTATGGTGGCACCTTGACTATGGAACTTTCTCCCTAAGTCTAGTTGTTAGCTGCTGCTGCCATTAGCATTTAGGTGCCAGGTAGCTTTCCTCCCATGCATGTAAAGGTATTTGATTTGCAGTGCAGTCCTAAACAGAGTCACACCCGTCTAAATCTATTGACTTCAATGGATTTAGAAGGGTGTAACTCTGCTCAGGGTTTCACTGCAACTTTGCTCTGTTTATGCTGATTCTTGCTCAGGGACTTTTGCTGAGCATGCTGACTATGGATTTTAGTGATATTTTACTAAACTAAAGCTGCCTTGGAGTTATGATGATGGAAAGAAAATATTTTAAATAAATAACCTGAAGGCTACTTGAAGATCTTCTGTCACCCAAAATTCCTTCTCCTGCATTGAGATTGGCTGAGGAGGCCTGGTTGTGGATGCCAGTCAGGAGTCACAGGGGGGAGGTGAGAACTACAGTGAGGGCCTTCTCAGCTGCAACTCCCTCTCGGGCAGACTCGGCTGAACTTCTCTACCTTTGAAAGGTTTCTGAAAATGACTCTTGTTAGGAAGGCATTTGTTATTCCAGAACTCAGTTGAAACAAAGCAAGCCTTTATGTTATAGTCATGTTACAAAATTTTTGTTGCTGGTTTTATGGGCGTTCTTTTATCTGGCAATGTTTTATGGTTTCATTGTATTAATTTTTATGGTCAGTGGCTTCAAAAGCCTTGACTAGCAGGTGTGTTAAAACCCAAAGTAATAAAATAAATAAGTAAATAAATATATTTTCCCTCATTTGCACATTAAATTCTTCCCCAAAAAAATGACAGATGTCATCTAAAAAGCATAATGGAATTGGCCCTCATGATGAGCCTACACAACTCACTATCTCTGAGCCTAAACTATAGATTCTAACAAGGAGGGACCTGTGACCGACAAACTTGTGGGGAGGGTGCATCCCCTCCCTTTGCCTCCTTCCCTCTCCCCACTTCGCTAACAAACTTCTCCCTTGGTATTACCCCCCTGTTCTCTGTCAACTTACCCCTCTCTGTTTCCCCCTCCTTCTCAGACTATCCCACCTTTCTCCTCTTCGCACTTTATGACAACCTACCCCACTCTTTCTTTGCCCCCACCCCTTCTCTGTCAACCTACCCCCTCTCTATTTCTGCCCCCTCTTTCTCCCCTCTCCTTATTGTCAACCTGAACCCCTCTCTCTTTTGCCCTCAACCCTTCTCCATTAATCTTCCCCTACTCTTCTCTGTCAGTGTACCCTGGCCCTGTCTAATTCTCTCCCCTCTTTCTTCCCCCTCCCCTTCTTGTAAATATTCCCTCTGATCTCTTTTGCTTTCTCTTTCCTCCATTTGTTACTGGCAGCTGCAGGGTTAGGAAGCCTCTCTGGGCCTGGAACAGCTTCCCTATCACCAAGTCAGGCACGGCCCAAGGCCTCTGGGCCCAGACATAGTGGCAGCAGGGTCTGGGAGCTGCTCTGAGCCTGGAGAGCCTCCCAGTTGCTGGTGCTACTGTGGCTGGGCCCAGAGAATATCCCAGATGCTCGTGCTGCTGTAGTGGGGTCTGGAGAACCTCCAGGACACCGTCACTGCCACTGCCACGCCCAGGTCCAGCTGGCCTGGCCTGGAGAGGCTCCTGGCCTGTGGACACCAGCACCCAGGCCCATAGCCTGGGGGGGGGTTTGATGAGGATGATGCCCCCATGACTATGCTCACCCCTCCCAGAGACAGCAGGAGGGAAGGGGAGAGAGAGAGGGGCTCAGCCATGGTTGCCACATGGCCTCACCAGATCTTCCTGCTTCTGATTGCAGCTGAACATGAGGGGAGGGAGAGGCAAGGCCTCAGTGTGGCCTTGCTGGGTCTTCCTGCTTCCACAACTTTGAGAAGCCGGCTACAGAAGCAGAAGGACTCGGCAAGGCTGCACAGCAAACCCAGCTGAGCAGGAGGGGAGGAAGAGGAATGGCCTCACTGGGTCTTCCTGCTTCTACAGCCGGCTTCTTAAACATTGAGAAGCTGGTTGCAGAAGCAGAAAGACCCAGCAAGGCTGGGCAGTGGTCACCCTCTCCTTCCCCTCCAGTGGGAGCCTGGGCCATGGGTGGAAGCACATACTTTGTCATCCCTTCAGACAAGAGAGCCTGTTGCAGAGAATCACTGGGGTAGAGTCCGGTCAAGTGTGATGGTAGGGAGGGTCTGAAAAACACCTCCTTAGCCACCAAGCTGTTGCTTTTACAAAGCAGTGGCTTTGTTCACAGGATTCAGTCTTTGCTCATTTATTCACCCTCCTCAGCATAACTTGTTTGCTGCAGTTGTTTATCTGCATAGCTGTTTAGTGGGTCTTGTTGCGATTGAGATTCTTGAGGTCATTTCTCAAGTCCCCCCATGGCTCAGGCTGCCATTGGAGTGGTTCAGAGTGAGCTGCCATGCGGTGACAGTAAGGTCACCCCCCACCTCCACCAGCAGGTCCAATTCCCCCCCCCCCCCCCAAGAAAAAAAATTCTGGCTATGGGGCTGCCAGCACCGCCAACAGCCTCAGAAAGGTTAGTCTATGCAAGTGCAGACAGTGCTTTTTTTTTTTTTTCTTGTGGGGGCAGGATTTAAACACCCCAATGTATTGATGTCAGGTTTTAGACAGATATCTGCAGATGGGGCCACACTTGAGAAACAGATATAGATATATAGATGTGGAAACTGAGAGGCTCAAGCTATATCACATTTTTAAAAGTCTTGTCCTTCCTTCAAGGAGTTACTTACATCATATCTCCGTTCTATATTTGAGCTTTAAAACAAGCCTGTGTATCAGGACAGACAATGACTGGTTCAAGGTCATTCAGTGAACTTGATGGCTGAAGGGGCTTGAGCCAAGGGCTTCCTCACCTATACACCAGCATCATATCTGTACATGCTTTCTTCAAAGTGAATGATGGGTGCGTTCTGCCTACTTTTAGGAAGGGGATAAGTGTAGTTTTTTGCATTTGATTCTTCCCCCCCCCACACACACACACATTACACATTGAGCTGTGGCGTCCTCCTTGGCTATGTGTGTCTCTTGGTAGTGGGTATCACCAGCCAAGGAACGACAGTGCCTCATGCACTCAGTACAGAACCAGAAGATCAAGTATGCCCTGGATTGGTCTATGAGACATATATCCAGGTCACCTTCTGAGTAACATCGTCAAGGTGGTGCCATTTCACATTACTCTAGCATCACCTGAGAGTAATTGTACTCTTGGTGTGTTCCTCCAGCTAGGAACTCAGGCATTCTGCTCTGCCTTTATTGAAGGTGTTTTGTTTGGGAGCTGTTAGAACAGTTCAGTGGGATATGATGGCAAAGGTGGAAGATATTCTGATCATTTGATTTGTTGTTCTCACCAGTTTTTGACAGTTTTCAGATACTGTGATAGAGTGTGGGTGGTGGTGGTGAGGGTATATGTACAATGGAATGAATGAGAGGAGACATAGTGGTTCTCATTGTTCATCTAATATCTTACGCATCCAGAGGGATGTGGGAGTTGAGATTCTCAATACTACCTTCTCTACAACATTGATGTTATACAATGATGTTATACAATGCAGGGCAATGAACAATAAGATCTCTGTAATTCACAACCTATTCTTGGAATAGCAGGTAGTTTTGACATGTCTGACTGAGACCTGGGTGGATGAGTATGACAGTGACTTTCTTTCTCAGTTGAACCCAACCGGGTAAATGGTTCTTCATTAATTCCAAAGTGGAGAACGTGAAGGGTGTGTGTGTGTGATCTGCCATCATCTGCTTCTGTATTTTGCTAGAGTACAATGTAGCTGGTATTGAAACTAAATGCCTTCTGTGGGATACCAGAGACAGGTAGAGGCTCCTGTTGATTTTCTCCGTGCTTAACTTGCCTGCAGGTACCTTGGGAGAGCTAGCAGAGTTATCTGGACTTGGTGCTGGAAGCCATCAGACTGTTTTGGGGGCTTCAGTGTTCATACAGAGGCCCCCTTACCTAGTCATGCTAATAGCTTAATGATTGCCATGGCAGTCATGGAACTGTCCCAGGTTATTATAGGCCCAGCACATGAGAGGGCACATACATTAGATTTACTGTTTTTACTGAGAAGTTTTCTGGTGATCTGGTAAGGGATATTAAGCCATCGCTACAATCACATTACTATCTGCTGAAGGCTTGGGTAGTACTGCTATTCTTTCTCTACAAAGATCCAGTTCAGATGGGCTGCCTTCTGAGGTGGAGGGATCAAATTGATTTCTTTCCATAATGCTGGGAGTGGGGTAGAATCTTGATGGTGACTCATCAGAGGCCTTAATAGAAGACTGGAATACCAGACTTCTGGGTGTTTGGGAAAGGGTTGTTCCATGGTGTTGTCTGCTTCACTCAAACAACTCTGGTGCCCCACTATACTGACAAGTGAGAAAGTTAAGGAGGGTTGGGAGATGGATTGAGTGATGCTAATCAGACAGAGCGTGCCATAGAGCATACTTGGAGCCTGTGAGGTGGCGGTGGCAGTGACAAAAAAAGTCTTCTGTGCTACTATTACATTCACTGAATTATGTCCAGCATGATATTTTTAATTCTACAAAGGTTTTGACACCCAAAACAGGAAGGCCTGTAGGTCTGTCCTTTTTCTAATAGGTGTCCACCTTGTCAAAGACATTTTTTTGTTGGTAAGAAGGGGAAATTGGAGGGAGGGATGGCTAATGATAGAGGCAAACCCGATGTCAAGTAGGATCCGGATTTGTAGAGGTCTGTGCCTGGTTTCTTATGAAAGAAGCTTTCCAAACTAGGAGATTTCATGTTATGAACTGCTTCGATTTGGAATTTAGTTCCATTTTGAGTTTAACCGCTGCTGTAAATTGATCATCTGAAAGGTGACGGAGAGAAGTATCTTTTTAAAGGCTGGTGAAATAGATGGTGTGGTTGGTGGAGTATGAGAATTTCATATTTTTAATTTGAATTATAGTTCCCAGAAATGGGGCATTTCCTTCAAGTGAATTGGTAGGGAAGGGTGTCATTACTGTGTTTCTGTGAAGAGGCCTGATCTTAAGGAGACATAATCTTGGTTCATTAACTGCAAGCATTACCTATCCAGGCTTTCATCCCAATAAGTGGTAATTCCTGCGATAAAAACTAGTGTGGGTGTATTATTTTGTAATGCATGACAGAATTGAATCAGTCCAGTGTGAGTGAAGGTAACATCAATTTGTATACAAGGGGAGGGTTTTTCCCCCCTCTAAAGATATGAGTGAAGTACTTCTAGTTTGGCTCACACAAGAAGTGACGTTTGGCTGGTCTTCCCTGCCACAAGTCCTGCTATGGATGGCCTATAGACAAGACAGAGGTAACAGGTAAAGTGCAGCCAGTACTGGATCCAGGTTTTGGGAGGCCTGTGCAAGATTCCATCAATTGTTCCCATCACAGACATGGCCCCCTGAGGAGGAAGGCAGAAAAATAAGTATCTTCTGATTTCCTTGAAGCACTACCAGGGCCTGTAGGAATTAATGGACCCCACAAAAGACAGGCTACACTTATTTCTCTATTCTGCACTCGGGAACTGCCTCTCTATTTTCCCCTACCATAATACCTTCAAGATTTCCACATCCCTAACATATCTTGTTTCCAGTGTTCCCTCTAAGCTGAGTTAGTGTGAGCTAGCTCACAGTTTTTTAGCCTCTGGCTCACACATTTTTGTCTTAGCTCAGGAGGAATGGCTCCAGAACAAACTAAGTTATGCAGCAGCCAAATCGCTCACTCACAACTTTAATGCCAGGAGCTCACAAAGTAGAATTTTTGCTCGCAAGACTCCACAGCTTAGAGCATTGCCGGTTTCCTATGAAGTTCTCACCTGGTTACATTGGGTTTCAGACTGACAGTAAGGCATGGTAGCACTGGCTGCTGATTGTGAGGGGGAGAGAGCAATACTAGTACTAAGCTCACCCCCCTCTTTTTACCCTGCTGCACTACTAAGTAGTCTTGAAAGTAACACACTTTACAGGAAACAGCACTGGTGATAATGCACAGTGGTGGCAGTGAGGTGAGCAAGGAACAGTTTATCTGGTAGTAAAGCACACCACTTAGAAGGGGAAAGGGGAAAACATTCTTTTACCTCCTAACAATATACATATAATTTCTCTCAAACATCACCGTACCTGAAATATCAGCTATCCATTCAAACATGCTTCCCTTCATCTCTGTAAACTGAGCCTTGCTTTCACTAATCCATTGCTTCAGTAAAGGAAACAACTGTGCTTTAATCTGCTGAATAACATGGAGATTAACCTGGTTTGGGCCTGCACTGGGGCTGCTAGGCCTCCCGCTATGGCAGGAGGCCTCCCACCAGCAGTGCTCTTTGCCCACTGCCATTCTGAGTGGTGTCCAGAAACACGTTGGCATTGTCTGTGCCACTACATCACTTCTAGGGAAAACCCAGAAATGAAATGGGGTAGGCCTAGGAATCACCAAAAACTCTATGGACTATAGAGTTTCTGGCAATTCCTTGAGCTACTCTACATTACTTCTAGGTTTTTCCCAGGAGTGATGTAGTGGTGCACAGAACATTGCGTCCCCATGTCCCCACCCCCAAGTCTCCTGCCAGTTCCCTGGCACAGCCTGGCAAGCCTAGCCTGTCCTCTCATCTGTTTTACTTCTATTCTTTTTGTGTCATGATAGGGCTGCCAAGTCAGCCCGGGGGGCAGGGGATCCCCCGCTAAAGGGGTTCCCGATCTGCCGGCCAGCATTTGGCCGGCGGGGGGGACCCCACCCCCAACATCATCTAGCAAGGATGACGTAATGACGTCACCGGAAGTGACGCAGCACGTTGGGGGCGTTGCCAGAGCGTCGCCCTGGCAATGCCCCCAACGTGCTGCATCACTTCCGGTGACGTCGATGGGTGTGCACGCTTTGCACGCGCGCCAGAAGAAACTCCCTGCGAGAGGAGGACTCCCCCCCGCCGGTGAGTTTTCAAGACTTGGCAACCCTATGTCATGTGCTGTTCAGTTCTCATATCATTCCATATCTCCTCTCCTTCCTTTATAGCATCTGCCATAGAAACCTTATATGGACCAAAAACAAAAGCCATTTAACATGTTTTGTTATTAAGAGCAACCAAAATGACACAAAACGGTGTACAAGCATTCAAGTTCTCCAGGAGCAAACCTTGATGAAGTATTCTGGAGAACTTGAAAGCTTTCAAACCATTGTTTCATTGTGGTTGCTCTTAACAAAAGCGATTACTTGGCTTTTATTTTTCAGTTTTTCTTTGGATTAACCCAGCTACCTGAAAGCTCTTATCTTGCCAAGGAAACCAACAATTCCCCCCCGGTGGCAGGCCTGTTCCCTGACAAACTGGTGAGTTGGGAAGGAACAAAGGTGGGAGTGTTGGATAAAGAAGTCGTTACCTCATTGGGACCCTACAGCATGGCAGTACGCCACCGCACAAGGTTGGACATCTCAAGCAGCACTTGAGTTTCTTGTTATTTCCCCAGGCAAATGAAACAATGTAGTGGCACATTGTGGAAGACAATTGTAATATGAGGAGACAGTGGTAATCCACAAGTTTCTCCCTCTGTGCCTAGATCACTCTGTGATAGCACCAAGCTGGAAGGGGTTAAGGGTGCCTAAAGAGATTCCCCCCACCCCGTAAATGCCCTTTCGGAAGTGACGGGAGTGCGTACCTGGTGTTGGAATGTGGGGGATGCCTCATCTCTCAACCTTGGAGTGGACTCCAGCTCAAGGCTAGGCACTAGGTTGTTTTTTTTCCACACACAATGTAATCTATAAGTTAAGGAGGGCTACTTTTTCCCTTTGGAGCTTCAGCTCAGACCAGGACGCAGAATGATGCTGAGCATATTGGCTGACACCCAGGAATTGACCTGCTGCTATTATTAGGGTTCCCGCAGCCTAAAGGGATGTGGAAATACCACTTTATTATTCTCTGTTTATATTGGTAATTTATGAAGAATAAAATTGTTCTCCTTCTACCACTGGTGTGTTTATTGCTTTTGAAATCTCGGTAGTAGTGGGGGGAGAACCCTTTGCCTCTTGGCAACACAACCTCCCCCCACCCTGATTTCTTCAGCAACCCTTCATTTACTGAGATTCACTGATTTCTACCCTGACCCATCCTAACCAGAGTATTGGGAAATCCACTAACAACATCAGCCATATGTTTAAACTCTTCTCATCTAGCCTAGTCCGTCCAACACAAATAAGGTCTTTCTAGGCCCATACGGAGATCCATAGGTATGATGCAGCTACCCATAATGTATTTATTCAGTAAATCTGAGCTTGATAGCCCTTTCCTGGTTGAACAGCATTGAGTTCATTGACCATTCCTTCATGCTTTCCCAACTTAAAGGCTCAAAGTCCTGTCTAGACAGGTAGATCTTACGATGCTTCTAGCAGGTGCTCAGGCTTGAACTTTGGCAAGTCTGTAGTGAAAAGGCATTCAGTAATAATGGCTGGGGAGAGCACTACCAAGAAAGCCTGGCTTCCTGAGCTTGCTGTCTGAACCTGACAACTAGATAGTGTCCTCAATAGGATGCCCTTGATGGATTTTGCAGATTGTAATAAAGCCCGCAGCAGGAGGTTGTCTTCTTAGACTGTGCTTTCTGCATGACTTTATTGTATGAACTTGGTGCACAAATGTGACCGTCAAAGAGAGTGGAGGTGCCAGACTCCTTAGAGTCACTTCATATAGATGTTTTTCTATTGATGTTCGCTTCACTCAAAAAATGAAATTTCCTACATGAAAGTCACTTTTCAAAGCAGTAAGATGTGGGCGGGGGGGGGGGGAGAACATCCAATGAAATTGATCAGCAGTCGCTTCAGTTGCTAAGAAGAAATATTTTTGCACCTAACACAAAATTATGGAAATTGTTAAGCTAGATGTCACGATAGCCACCAGGTTGGTCAGGAAGCCAGAGAACTTTGATGAGAACATGATCACCAGTCAAACTTGCCTTGACTGAGCAATTTGTTTACATGTGAATTGACAGCTCTCTTGCAATCACCTTGCTATAGTTGCTCGATGTTTGCCTTCAATGCCATACCAAGTGCTTTAAATCTGTGCAATGGCTGTGCTACAGGGGCATGCCTTGGTAAATCAACTAAGTTTATAACTTATATGTGACAGTTTGTGGCCACTTTTGCACCTGTGCAGTTCATGAAAGAAATCGTTTTGATCACCTGAGAGGAAGGCATATTCCTATCGCTGTGCTCTTCTGTTGGTCTCTAAGGTGCTGCTGGACTCGAATCTAGCTGTTCTACTCCAGACCAACATGGCTACCTTATGAAACTATCCCCTATTTCTAGTATCTCAGAATGCAGTGCAACCAAACATTCATTTATTAAATGGCAGCATAATCTGACTGAGCATTTTACTTTACCAATAAGATAATTTTATGGAACTGTATTTATGTGACAACACTCAGCATGTTAAATCCTGTAGAAGACCTCATAGGCTTGTATTCATTAAAGATTATGTACCACTTTAAATGAAAGTGTCCATAAAATGCACTATTAAAAAGATGAATGTAGCAGAGTTTAGGTTCTCAGACATTTTTCTTTCCCCCAAACACATTGTTGTTAACAGGTACCTAGTCTAGCTGAGTACTTTAGTTCCCATCAATGTGGACATTGTATAAGCCTTTGCCCTGTCATATGTTCACAGTTTATCATTATATCTATCCAAGTGTAGTGCTTTAAACACTCCAACCCCAGTGCATGCACTGAAAGCTCTTCCCGCCCACCTCTACCCAACTTGAAATGTGAAATGGCACCCTTGGTCCTTAGCTACCCACATGATCAGGAATAAGGCTCTTCCAGGACTCACTTGATTGTTCCACCTCCATCAGCCATTCTGGTTGCCACCATGCCCCTGCACAAGTAAGCAGGAGGACACCCTCAATAATTATGGTCTACAGCATCTTAGCAGTACTATATCAAGCTCTGCCTGTTCTTGCTTGTTTTAGGACATTTGTTTTAAGACATCACTTATATGCTTCCTGAATGCTTTGCCTACCCAAAAGTCTTGTTCTTTGTCTTTTCTGCTTACCTGTTGTCCATTTGCTCTGATGGATCTGAACAAGATCCTTGTCCTTTTAAAATCTGGATTCATAAGTATGGATGGGCATGAACCAGCTCGTAAACTAAAGTTCATGCTGGTTTATGAGCGGATACTCCTGTGACTTTGATGTTTCTAGCTTGCACAAGATCTGTTTTATACATTACTGAACCTGGGTCATTTTGACAGGTGCAGGTTCAGAAGGTTCAGGAGTTGTATAAAATGGATCCTGTGCAAGCTAGAGACACTAAGCTCACAGCAGACTTCCCCTGGATACTCCTCTACATTCCCAGACAGACTGTCTCTGCAAACATCTCTGTAAACATCTAAATGTTTACAAAACTTCAAAGTAACAACCTGGAGGGCATGTTAAGGAGCATCCGGGAGAGGACCCCTGTGACTTTGATGTGTCTAGCTTGCACAAGATCTGTTTTATACATTCCTGAACCTGGGTCATTTTGATAGGCGCATGTTCAGGAGGTTCAGGAATGTGTATAGAACAGATCCGGTGCAAGCTAGAAACACCAAACTAGCAGGGGATCTCCATCTTGCTCTCATCTATTTGCCCTCCAAATTTAGTAAGGTTTGGGTTTAATTTCAGTCCCCCCCCAAAAGAAGGTGCCCCCTGGAAAGTGCTTTCTGGGGAATTACAGGCAGTCATTTCCTCAGAAAGCCCTTTTGGGGGGCACCTTCTTTGGGGGCACCACAACTCATACCCCATAAATCCAATCCTCACCAAACTTGAAGGACAGGTAGAGAAGAGTCAGCTGAGGATCCTGTGTGAGTTTGGTGTTTCTAGCATGCCGGGGGTGGGGATGTTCTATTAAACCATGAAGCTCAGTTCATGACAGTTCATGGTTCGCAAAGGGGCCCACCACAAACTGTACCATATTTTCCCAGTTTGTACCCCTATTCATAAGTATTTGGATTCATATGTATTCATCTTAGAAGTCTCACATCAACTTCTACTGTGAACTTCGAGTGTATGGTGTCTGTAAACTTCAGACTGGAATTGCTGGCAGCAGATCCATGCACTTGATCTGCTCCAGTCACATAGGAGTGGGGGGAGGTTCCAATGTTAAGAATAGGAGGTTACACATCACAAATGGATACTTCACACTGGTTTTTGTATCTAAATCTGTGTATACATAGGTATAACTTGGATCAATATTAGAAAATGAGAGATGCTGCTAGGATATTGATAAGTAATACTAATTGCCTGCAGTGGGGATAGACAATGCAAGCAAGAGAAGTACAGTTAAAAATTCAATTCCGTCATATTAATTCAAAGTGTAAGCAGTTGTGGCACCCAGATGTGTTCTACCCATGGCTAATCCAAAGGGAACCCATTCATAAGTGTATGTATAGCATCAGATGCTGAGAGAGAGATCCTCTAAGAGGAGGGGCAGGAGAGGGAAGTGTATGGGGGAAAGCAGACTACTAGATGGCTAGGTGTGCAGCGTACTGAATCTGCTTAAAGGTGCTGGTACTTACCTTTAAAGCCCTATATGGCCAGGGCCCGACATACTTGAGGAACCACCTTTCCCATACACACTCCAAAGAGCACTGAGGTTGAGGTCCCAAAACTATCTGACCCTTCTGGGCCCCAAGGACGCCAGACTCGCCACAACTAGAATCAGGGCTTTCTCAGTGGTGGCTCCACACTGATGGAATGAGCTCCCAGAGGAGATCAGGGTCCTGTGGGTCCTCTCACAGTTCCACAGGGCCTGTAAGACGGAGCTCTTCCACCATGCCTTCAACTAGGAGCCGCCCCCACTACAAACAGGCATTGCTGTATGGCAAATGTTTTAGCAGTAGGGAAATTCCAGCACGCCATCTTACGCAAACATAGGAGTAGCACTGGCACTTTGACTGATGTATTGTATTGTATTTTGAAATTTTACTGTATTTATTGTAGTTGATAATTTTAAATTGATTTTATGTATATTAACGGTCACTGTAGACCAACTCTGTAAGCCTCCCTGAGCCTGCTTGCAGGGAGGGCAGGGTATTAAATAAATAAATAAGTTGTGAAGCAGAAAGGAATTTCTCAAAGCTTTCCTTTATAAAGAACAAATTTCGATCTACCATGACTGAAGAGTGCTTAAATTCTTTCTGCATATCATCTGTAGAAAATGACATTGCAAGGAAGCTCTTGTATGACAAAACTGTGTGAATATGTTGCTAGAAAAAACAGAAAACAGAATATTTTGTAAAAGGTGCTTCATGTAATATGTATTCTCATAGGTGTCTGAAATAAAATATATTAATGGTGGTCTTTGCTATGTTTTATTTCATCATTCTATGATGCATCATGCATATATACATTTCCCTAATTTTCATCCCCCATAACCTGAAAACTATGAGGCATAGCCTAGGACATTTTTATCCACACAAGTGACTTTGACATGTAAGATAAACCAGTACAGCAATTTTAATCAAAATCTGAGATGAAGTGGGGTTGGGTTTTGTTTTGTTTTTTTTAAATCTGGTGATCTGCCATGGAATAACCCCATTGAAGAAGATAACAGCAGTTATCCAGACCTCCTTGCTGGTGGGAAGGGGCTCACTATATGGCCCATTTCCAAGGGCTCCACCCCACCACCCTGTTCTCTGCCACCTGAGCCTTGAGATCCTTGCAAGGGCAGCAAGGCCCTTTGGGCCTTGTTGGATGTTGCCCTATTGTTGCTGGTTGCAAAGGGGGCCCCATAACAAGCTTCAGGGCCCCAAAAATGTAGATCTGCCCCTGGAGGTATGGGGTAATGAAATGACATTAAGATAGAGAGAAATAGGATGTGGTAAGGGAGGCCAGATAGGAGAAGAACTTGGATATATACCTAATGTGATATGCTGGTCTTAAGACCATAATAATAAACTAACTAACTACCTAATGTAAGGTGGGCATGCCTATGAGGGAGATCTCAGGAGTGTGTGAGAAAGCCGGGGAAGGCAGTTCATGGGAGGGAAACTATAAAGACAGAGACTGCAAGAGAGCAGGGATGGAACAAGTTATGAAAAAGAAGTGGGGAAGGAAGATTTGGAAGGAAAATTTATATATATATGATATATATATATCATTTATAACACTGAGACTCAAGGTAGATTACAGAGTACAGAGAGAGAAAAAATGTGTTCATACATAATAGGACATCAAATTAGCAGTGCAATAGGACTAAGAACATAAGAGAAACCAATGTTGGATCAGGCCAGTGGCCCATCCAGTCCAACACTCTGTCACACAGTGGCCCAAAATACCAGGTGCCCTCAGGAGGTCCACCAGTGGGGCCAGGACACTAGAAGCCCTCCCACTGTTGCCTCCCCCCAAGCACCAAGAATACAGAGCATCACTTGCCCCAGACTGAATTCTTATCTATACTTTGTGGCTAATAGCCACTGATGGACCTCTGCTCCATATGTTTATCTAATTCCCTCTTGAAGTTGTCCATGGTTGTAGCCGCTGCCACCTCCTGTGGCAGTGAATTCCACGTGTTAATCACTCTTTGGGTAAAGAGTGATCTAACTCGACTGCTCAGCAATTTCATGGAGTGCCCAGGAGTTCTTGTATTGTGAGAAAGGAGAAAAGTACTTCTTTCTCTACCAGCTCTATCCCATGCATAATCTTATAAACCTCGATCATGTTACCCCTCAGCCGTCGTTTTTCCAAGCTAAAGAGCCCCAAGCGCTTTAACCTTTCTTCATAGGGAAAGTGTTTTAACCCTTTTATCATTCTAGTTGCACTTTTCTGCACTTTTCCCAATGCTGTATCTTTTTTGAGGTGTGGCAACCAGAACTGTACACAGTACTCCAAATGAGGTCACACCATTGATTTATACAGGGGCATTATGATACTGGCTGATTTGTTTTCAATTCCCTTCCTAATAACCCCCAGCATAGCATTGGCCTTTTTCATTGCAGTCACACACTGTCTTGACATTTTCATTGAATTATCTACTACGACTCCAAGATTTCTCTCTTGGTCAGTCTCCGCCAGTTCGGATCCCATCAACGTGTATTTATAGTTAGGATTTTTGGCTCCAATGTGCATCACTTTGAACCCCATTTGCCATGTTGATTCCCACTCGGCCATCCTCGACAGATCCCTTTGGAGTGCCTCACAATCCTCCCTGGTTCTCGCCACCCTGAACAACTTTGTGTAATCAGCAAATTTAGCCACTTCACTACTTACTCCCAACTCCAAATCATTAATAAACAAGTTAAAAAACATCGGACCGAGTACTGATCCCTGCTGTACCCCACTGCTTACCTCCCTCCACTGAGAAAATTGCCCATTTATACTCACTCTCTGTTTCCTTTTAATTAGCCAGTTTTTGATCCACAAAAGGACTTGTCCTTTTATCCCATGACTATTGAAGTCCAAAACTGAATGACAATGCAAGCAACCATGTGAACATACAGTATAAGATATACAATGAACAACACAAATGAACAGTGCTGTAGAATTAGGAATACAAAACTAAATGCCAATACCAGTGCACTAGGACTAGGAATACAAAATTAAATGACAACGTGAACACCAAACTGTCCAGGCTGGCTTAGTGTGAGCAGTGCAAAGTATAAGATTACAAAGGTGCAAGGCAATGCAGTATCCATTCTCCACTCCCATATGAAGGCATCTTTCTGGACCATTCTGCCCCACCACAGATCAATTCCATTACAAACGTCTTACGACCTTTGGTTTGTAGGAGTGCTGGGGTAACAGGAATAAGTCCACTCAGGTTGTTTGAATTACATTAAAGGTTACAACTTTCAGATGTCTTTGGAGAGCTGAATGCTGTCTAGAGCATGCTGGTTAATAATTCATATTCTCTGCAATATTGGTTTGACCCAGTCAGCTATTTTTGAACAAGCCTGACTCTGCTTTGGAAGCCTGCTTTTCTGCTAATTCTGAAGAAAATGTAGAATAACCTGTATGGATTTTAATGTGTGACCTCCTAGAAGTCAAACTTTTATGATACCTCATCAAGCTGCCAAGCTCTCCTTCTTTGTGACTGGTAAATTGCAAAGAAACTATGATGGTTTGCAACCTGAGTCATGGTGGAGTCTGTGACTTTCATGAGTCTTGAACCCTTAAGAGACTGGTTAGATGCTTTTTACCTAGGTACTGATGCACCATTTCCAACAGCCCTGGCTTGCCTTTTTCCTAAGCCTGATCCTTCTGCCTTATCTGATGCCATACTCTAGGTCTTATTCCACTCTAGAGTTAACCTTTTAATATCATCTTCCCTGGTCCTGACTCTACAAGTGTCTACAAAAAGAGTGGTTTGAGGTCAACAACCAACTGTACATTGTGCAACTGATCTTTCTTTTTATTCTTTTTTTTAATTGCATTTTTACCCCGCCCTCCCCACAAGCGGGCTCAGGGTGGCTTACAAAGTGGCACAATGCCAAGTTAAGATAAAACAGTTAAAACAGTTTAAAACAACATTATAACAGTTCAGCAATAAAATTTCAATAAAGTGCTCACAATGATGGTAATCAACATAAGTCGAGATGGCATCCTGTAATTTCTCTTAGTGGTATGGTGCGGGTTCCTTTGGGCCAGCCCTCATCTCCGATGATGATGGAGATGGTCGATGGTAGGTGGTGGTGGCTCCTAATCAAAAGCCCAGTGGAAGAGCTCTGTCTTGCAGGCCCTGCAGAACTGCATAAGATCCCGCAGGGCCCTGATCTCCTCCGGGAGCTCATTCCACCAGAGAGGAGCTGCCACTGAAAAGGCCCTGGCCCTAGTACCAGCAAACCTGGCCTCCCTTAAGCCCGGGACCAAAAGTCAGTGCTGTGATCCCGACCGAAGTGCTCTCTGGGGTAAATACGGGGCAAGGCGGTCCCTCAGGTATGCTGGATCCTGGCCATATAGGGCTTTAAAGGTAAGCACCAGCACCTTGAAGCGAATTCGGTACACTATAGGCACCCAGTGCAGCGCCACCAGCACAGGCCAGGTGTGATCCCGTTTAGGAAGATCCAGCAATAGCCTAGCCGCGGCATTCTGCACCAGCTGCAGCTTCCGAATTTGCGATGGGGCAGCCCCATGGAGAGAGTGTTACAGTAGTCTAACCTTGAGGTGACTGTTGCATGGATCACTATAGCCAGGTTGTCGTCATCGAGGAAGGGAACGAACTGCCGAGCCAGCCGCAGATGGTAAAAGGCCAACTTGGCAGTGGCTGCTACCTGGGCCTCCATAGTTAAAGAGGGATCCAGGAGCACTCCTAAACTCCTAACCACTGATGCGGGCACCAATGGCACCCTGCCAAAGGTCGGGAGCAGGACTCCCCCCAGATCCCCCTGACCCAGGCACAGGACCTCCGTCTTGGCTGGGTTCAATTTCAGCTGGCTCAGTCTAAGCCAAACTGCCACAGTATGCAATGCCCAATCTAGGTCTTCTGGGCTACAGCCAGGGCTATTTTGGGGCAGGAACGCACAGGAACAGAGTTTCGGCTGGCTCCTGAGTTGGCCACACCCAGCAAGAACTCATTAGCATAATAGACCACATGCAACTGCAGAAACTCATTAGGACTGGCTACATTAGGGGCATGGGGCCTAACATGCAAATCAATTCCAGCTACAAAAAAGCCCTGGGTTTTGACAACAAACAAGGTAAACAGAATAAGAAGCAAAAGGTGGGTGTGGCTGGATGACCACTCTTCTGGAACATGGAGGTGCGGCCTAATATGCTAATAAGCTGTGCTGTCAGGTGTGTGGCCTAATATGCTAATGAGTTCCTGCTGTTGGGTGTGGCCTATTATGCTAACGAGTTCCTGCTGGGCTTTTTCTACAAAAAAGGCCCTGGCTAGAGCCCAACCGGCCACCCAACATCAGATAGAGCTGAGTGTCATCAGCATACTGATGACATCGCAGACCATATCTTCGGGCAATCTGGGCAAGGGGGCGCATATATATGTTAAACAACATAGGGGAGAGCACCGTCCCTTGAGGCATTCCACATTCAAGTGGGTGCCTCACAGATTGCTGTTCCCCTAGCACCACCCTTTGTCCCTGACCCTGGAGAAAGGAAGCGAGCCATTGAAAGGCCCGCCCCATATCCCCATGTCGGTAAGGCGACGGGTCAGCAGCTAATGATTGACGGTGTCAAACGCTGCCAACAGGTCTAACAACAGCAATGCTGCCACACCACCCTGATCCAGATGTCTCCAGAGGTCGTCAGTAAGGGCGACCAGTGCCGTCTCCGTCCCATGAACTGGGCGAAAGCCTGACTGGAAGGGGTCTAAGACCGAAGCTTCATCCAGGTAGCCCTGTAACTGAATCGCCACCACCCTCTCTATTAATTTCCCAGATATGGCAAATTGGAAACCGGCCGATAATTAGCCAATTCGGCTGGATCCAGATTTGATTTTTTCAAGAGAGGGCCTTCATACACTATGTCTTAGGTGTGTACACAAGATTTTAAGTCTTTTAAAATGTGTGCACAAACCTCAAGTAGGTTACACTTAGCAAGAGCTCACAAAAGATGAAATAAGCAAATGCATTGCAACAAAGCGTAGCGCCAATGATGTCCTGGCTGCTGTACATCCCCAGAGCCTTATTGGGTTGGCAATTAATCAGCTGCCTAGGGCTGGAAATGGTTGCTAGGCAACTGGAAACTGCCCCTCTAGGCTGATCCTCTAGCTACTTCTGCTGTTGCATCACTGCTACAGTAATGAAAGAACACCTCCTCATACCAGTAAAAATGAAATTAGGGAGCTTTGGGTGAAATATTAATCTGTCATAATTTCACACTGATGTGACACACACAAACACACAGACACACAGACATTTCCAATCATGCATTTCATACAGCTACCAGTCATTGGGGAATTAGGATTGTCTAACATCACCAGGCCCAGGTTTGCTCTGCGTAATGTGTGAACTGACCATCTGACTGTTATCTTATATCTAACTGCCATCAGTCTATTATTTACATCAGTTTACAACTGTTTTTGTTTCTTTCATTCTTTCCCCACACACACACACACACACTACTTTTCATCTGCATATGGCTCTTTCAAGGTGTCTAAACATCATCATAATAAAATAAAACTCATAAAATTACTCTATAGAAGAGCAAACCAAGGAGAATGAATAGGAGATCAATCGAAATGGAAACAGCCAAGATTAGCAGAAGCACATGAAATCCAGAAACCATTACCATGCAGGTTGGGAAACATAAGAACATAAGAAGAGCCTTGTTGGATCAGACCAATGGTCCATCTAGTCCAGCAACCTGTCTCACACAGTGGTGTGCTGGTAAATGTTTAACAACCAGCTCTCGGGGGGGGGGGGGGGGGGATGCATATATGTACCTACATAACTTTCTTTTAAAAATTACTAATATAAGGATGTGTAGCACACAATTTACAAATAATAATAAAGTATATATTACAAGACTCTTTATTGTAAATTCCATATTGCCAATTGATTCTCAAGGAATGCTTTCTTGATTTTTGCCTAACTCTTGTATCTGTAGCCAACCTTCAGTTGCAATTCAACCGTGATTTGACAAATATTCCATCCCAATCTGCTAATTCTTTTCACAATAGTTTTTTGTCATTAAATTTGATATGTGATCTACTGTTAAACTATTTCTCACCCTTGTACAAATTATATTTATTAAATCATAACCTCTTTTAGCTTCAGCACTACCCCCCCACACACACACCTTTAGCCAAGCAGCCTCCTATTAGTCTTACAAACAAACAAGTCTTGCATTTACTTCACACATTTACCCTCTTCTGCCTCTGAGAACGTAGATATGCTCAGGAAGAAGGGAGGCATCCTAGAACTCCTGATGAGCTTGCAATCAGTTTGCAAAATTCCTGAAAGATTAATAATTGTCTCTCGCAAGCCGATATGAGCCGACTCCATCACACAACTGTGTCTCACACAGTGGCCAACCAGTTCCTCTGGAGGATCAACAACAGGGCATAGAGAATGAGACCTTCCCCTGGTGTTGCCTCCTGGCTCTGGGATTCAGAGGCTTAGTGTCTCTGAATGTGCAGGTTACCCTCAGTCACCATGGCTAGTAGCCACTGATAGACCTATCCTCCTTGAATCTGTCTAATACCCTTTTAAAGCTGTTTATTCCTGTGGCCATCACTACCTCCTCTGGCAGAGAATTCCACATTTTAATCATTCTCTGTATAAAGAAGTATCTCCTTTTGTCTGTCCTGAATCTACTGCCCATCAGCCTCCTTGGATGCCCTTGAGTTCTAATATCTTGGGAGAGGGAGAAACATTTATCTTTGTCAAATCCCTCCATCCCATGCATAACTTTATAAACCTCTATCATATCCCCCCCTTAGTGGGTTTTTTTCTAAACTGAAAAGTCCCAGACTCTTCAGCCTTTCCTCATACAAAAGGTATTCCATCCCCCTAATCATCTTGGTTGCCCTCCTCTACTTTTTGCAGCTCTGCAATGTCCTTTTTGAGATAAGGTGACCAGAACTTGAGACAGTATTCCAACAGAGGCTGCACCATAGATCTATACAGGGGTATTACAATATTGGCCATTTTATTCTCAGTCCCTTTCCTAATAATCCCTAACATAACAATGCTGTACACTGCATTGGTTAAGCCGCACGTGGAGTATTGTGTGCAGTTCTGGAGGCTTCACTTGAAAAAGGATGTGGACAGAATGGAGCGGGTGCAGAGGAGAGCAACGAGGATGATCAGGGGCCTGGAGACCAACTCTATGAGGAAAGGCTGAGGGACTTGGAAATATTCCGTCTAGAGAAGAGGATGTTGAGGGTGTATGATTGCTCTCTTTACATATTTAAAGGGCAGTAGTAGTAGTAGTAGTAGTAGTAGTAGTAGGAGGAGGAGGAGGAGGTTGGATTTATACTTCATCCTTCACTACCTGAAGGAGTCTCAGAGTGGCTTACAATCTCCTTTCCCTTCCCCTCCCCACAACAGACACCCTGTGAGGTAGGTGGAGCTGAGAGAGCTCTTTTGAGAACTGCTTGTGAGAGAACAGCTCTGAAATAACTTGTAACTGACCCAAGGTCACATCAGTAGCTGCATGTGGAGAAATTGAGAATCAAACCCAGTTCTCCCAGATTAGAGTCCTTGCTCCTAATTACCGCACCAAACTGGTGTAGGGAGGGCAGAGAGCTGTTCCTGTTGGCAGCAGAGGAAAGGACTAGCAATAATAGGTTTAAATTAAGGGGGGGGGGGGTACCGGTTGGATATTAGGAAAAACTTTTTTACAGTAAGAGTTCTGCAACAGTGGAATCATCTACCTAGGGAGGTGGTGAGCTCCTCCTCACTGGCAGTCTTTAAGCAGAATTTATTTATTTGTATTGGACTTGTAGACTGCCCTTCCCCCTACACGGGGCTCAGTTTGCCTTTTTTACCACTGCAGCACACTGGGTTGATACTTTCATTGAGCTATCTACTATGACCCTCTCTTTTCCCCTCTGTCTCAGCAAGTTCAGACCCCATTAGCCTATACTTGAAGTTGGGATTTTTTTTTTGTCCCAATGGGCATCACCTTATACTTACCAACACTGGACTTCATTTGCCACATTGCTGCCCACTCACCCAGTTTGTGGAAATCCAATTGGAACTCTTCACAGTCAGCCTTGGTGTTCACCATCCCGAATAATTTTGTGTCATCTGTAAACTTGGCCACTATACTGCTCACTTCTACTTCGAGATCATTTATGAATAAATTAAAAAATACCGACCTCAGTATCAATCCTTGTGGGACCCCATTGCTTACTTCCCTCCATTGTGGGAACTGTCCATTGATTCCTACTTTTTGCTTCCCGTCAGTTAACCAGTTTTTCGTCCATAAGAGAACACATTGAATAATAGCGTTTTCATCTGGTGTTTGAAGGCAAGTAGGGTGGGAGAACCCTTCTGCCTTGAGTAGCCACTGAAGATAGACAAGTACTCAAAACAGAATGTGATTACAAATTGCAAGAATTGTCCTTGAACACTTGAAAATAATGGTTCCTTTTTCCCAAAATGCTTGAACTTGTTCTTAATTTCTTGCAAATGTTTTGCTCATACATGTTCTTGCATTGCTTTTCCATGGCTCTCCTTGTCCCAGCCCTGCTATCCATCCAACCCACATAGCAGAAACTAAATAGTATCTTACAAAAGAGATCCTTTCTTTGGTTGTCTCGAGCTGATTGGGCAGTGGAAAACTGTGTAACTTATCTCCCTGATACTGAAACTTTGCCCATTTTGCCTGCCTGACTCCAAAAGTTAAGTATGCTTGTGTTAACCAGACCAAATCAAAATTACTTTGCACATTCTCATACTGCTGCTTGGGAAGGAAATACATTACTTTGTTACTCAATGGAATTCACTGCCAGTGGCCATTGTAATAGCCACAAGCAAAGATGGCTTGAAAAGGGAATTAGACAGATTCATGGCTTTTAGCCATGATGCCTAAATGGAAGCTGTATATTCAGAGGCAGTAAACCTCTGAATCCCAGTGCTAGGAGGCAACATCAAGGGAAGGCATTGGCCTCTGTCCTGTTTGTTGGCCCTTCAGAGTAACTGCATTGGTTGATGTGATCCAGCATGGCTGTTTTTATGGTTTCAATCCAGACATCTGATAAATATCTTTGACTCCACATAAGCATAAGAAGCACATACACATCAAATATACTACATTTCAAATGATTCAAGACTATTCATGTTGCCCTTGCAGCATCTTCACGCCCAGCAATCCATGTAAATTTTCAACATGCACCAACAGTGGGTTCCTGGCCAGCTGCCATGTGGAATACTGATCCTGCACACAAATGAAATTTGTTTTTTTAAAGCATATAAATAATTCAATTGTAGGAAGTGCTTGAGAAAAAAATGGATATTGCAAACAGAGCTGCTAGATCAAACTGGCCCTATGGGTTGGATCCAGCAATCTGCTTCCATAAAGATCATGGAATTTCTCCTCCTAAGGTTTTGCTCTCGGAGATTTTGGGGCCTCTGTAGTGTTGAGAGACAAATGGTCTGTCCCTGAAGACCAGTGGATCTGGGTGGTCTCTTGGCTTGTCTGTAGGGTTGCCAACCTCCCGGTGTGGCCTGGAGATCTCGCACTTTTACAACTGATTTCCAGCTGACAGAGATCATCTCCCCTGGAGAAAATGGCTGCTTTGAAGGGTCAACTCTATGGTGTTGTACCATGCTGAGGCCCCTCCCCTCCCCAAACCCTGCCCTCTCTTGGCTACACCCCTAAAGTCTCCAGGTATTTTCCAACCCAGACCAGGCAACCCTACTTGTCTGACATGCCTGCCAAAGCTCAGGCTGATGTATGGAATTCTCTAGTGACCTGGGAGGTTGACATGATTGCTTCTAGTTGCCATCTTTGACTCTGTGTAGCTTCTTTGGCTCTCTGGTTTGCATAACTGCTGGGTTAGGAGATGCATTGAACCCAAATGGAAGAAAACTCAACACAATGCTTGAGCACTCAGACTGCATCTCCTTCCTGCTCTGTGGCTGTGATGGTGATGAATATAACCACTTCCCTGACACCAATGTTCCCTCTAAGCTGAGTTAGTGTGAGCCAGTTTTTTAGCCTCCGGCTCACACATTTTTGTCTTTGCTCAGACAGGATGGCTCCAGAGCAAACTGATTTATGCAGTAGCCAAATTGCTCGCTCATAACGCTAATGCCAGTAGCTCACAAAGGAGAATTTTTGCTCACAGTACTCCATAGCTTAGAGGGAGCATTGCCTGACACCACATCTTGGTTTGAGCAAAGTCATCCAGTAGAAGTTTTCTATAAGGTAAGGAGTTTCTTTATCTTTTATAGAGCACTCAGAGGCACAACATTACTTATTTGCACAAGGCAGTTCATGGAGAAAAACATTCAAATTAATTTAGGGCTAGACTCCATAAATTTTGCATGACAGGGTCAAAATGCTGTTGGAGCAAAAGCTGAGTTACAACTAGGGACGAGTATTTTTTAAATTTTGTTCCTTTTGATATTACATTTTTGTCATTGGTTTTGATTCTATGCTTCCACTGGCTTTAAAAAAAAAAATAGACCAGTCTTCTAGATGAATTGGTTGGGATGGCTACCAGAGGCATTACAGTCCATTCTGGTGCATTCAGCTGGTACCAGAAGGTGCTGCTGGTGAACTTCTGCTCAACCCCATGGCACTTCTGTGAAGGGGCTTCACTGGGTTCCATCTCATTCCTTATAACATTTAAAAGCTACATGAAACTGCTGGGAGATGTCAAGCTGAGATCTGAAGAGGACATGCTGCTTTGTGTTTTCTTTACAGGATAGTCAGGTGAGACCGAGGTTGTTCTTAATAGTTGTCTGAAAGTGGTAATAGGCTGGGTGAAAGCCAGTAATCAATGATGAAGTCAGTGTTATATTGCATTCCTCTTGAAACAGCAGAGTTGGAGCTTGAGGAACTGACAGATCTCTCACTTCAGATCAACACTCAGCTCTCATCTGTACCACATAATGTCTTAAACCAGATTTGGTTTGTTTATTATTTATTTATTTATTTATTTCATGAGATTTATATCACACCCTCCCCGCCATTCGGCAGGCCCAAGGCGGCTAACAGCATATTCAAACACTAAAATGTACAATATCTTAAAAACATTAAAATACATAAAACAGCTTAATAACATAGTACAGATGGCGTATCCTCATTCGGTATATCAGTGCAGCATCTAGATGTTTACCAATATGAGCAGCAGGGCTCCGTTGGGGCCGGAGCGAGGTGGAGCGCCGCTCCGCCAGTGAAGACGCTGGGGGGCGGGCACATTACAAAGCCCCGCCCCCAAGCAGGGCCGCGGCTGGGTCGGAACCCCCCCCGCTCAATGTCCCCGAGCCGGCAGCAGGCCGCTGGCCGGGGAAAAAACCTTCTCCCACCCCCCACCCCCACGCAAAGAAACCCCCTCCCTCCCTCCCTCCCTCCCAACCCGCTCAATGTCCCCGAGCCGGCGGCAGGCCGCCGGCCGGGGAAAGAAAAACCCTCCAACCCACCCCCGCACAATCTCCCCGAGCTGGCGGCAGGCCGCCGGCCGGGGAAAAAAACCCCTCCCACCCGCCATCCCCGCACAAAAAAGCTCTCTCCCTCCCACCCACCCATCCCGCTCAAAGAAAGAAAGAAAAACCCTCCAACCCTCCAAAAATTGTTTCCCACCCCCCCCGCCCGCCCCGCGCAAAGAAACCCCCTCCCTCCCTCCCTTCCAACCCACTCAATGTCCCCAAGCCGGCGGCAGGCCGCCGGCCAGGGAAAAAATCCTTTCCCACCCCCCCACCCCCCGGCACAAAGAAACCCCCGGCCCCCTGTCAATGTCCCCGGCCTGGTCGCCTGAGGAGGAAGGCGTGGGCAGGAAAGAGGCGCCGTCTACTCGCGAGCAGGAAAGAGGCGCCGCCGCCGCAGCGCCTCCCCACCAGCCCCCGGGGCTCGCCACGCGCGGGCGGGCGGGAGCAGCAGAGGGACGGTGGCGGTCCCACGCCCGGCCGGGAAGGTGGAGCGCCTCAAACCAGGTCACTCCAGCAGAGCAGCCTTCCCCTGGAAGGCGAAGACGGACAGGCTCAGGTGGGTCTCCTCAGAGTCTAACTCCAGTCTGTTCTATGGGGCTTACTCCCCGGAAAAGCGTTTTTATAGTTGTCGCAGGAGCAGTGTTCCCTCTCAGCTGGGTTAGTGTGAGCCAGCTCACAGTTTTTTAGCCTCTGGCTCACACACTTTTGTCTTCGCTCAGGAAGGTAGGCTCCAGAGCAAACTGCTTTCTGCAGGAGCCACCACTTTAACGCCAGGAGCTCACAAAGTAGAAAGTTTGCTCGCAAGACTCACCAGCTTAGAGGGAGCATTGCTCAGGAGGTGGGGAATAGGAAAGAACAGGGGGCCTCTGGGCATGTACGAAGCATGTCCCTTCATTGCTCGCTCTGGGACGTCATTATCTGATAATTAACACGGCAAAACAGCATTAAAAATATGGTGGTGGCCGTTTTCACAGGTGAATGGATTCAAGGGCAATGTGGCACTCCAGGAAGCTTTTACATCTCAGTTTGTAGTGTGAACGGGGCTTACTAAGGAATGGAAAGAAAATGTAGGGCGACTCCAATGTAAAAATCAGTCAATTCAAGTTACAGATGGACAGAAATGGGGCTGGTGCCAGTCTCCAGGTGGCGGCTGGAGATATTCTGACATTGCAACTGGTCTCCAGGTTATATAGATCAACTCCCCTGTAGAAAATCGCTGCTTTGGATGCTGGACTCTATGGCATCATACCCAGGTTCCAGGCTCACTTCAGTCGTGCTGTTTCTGGGCAGCATGAACCTGGGCAGCCAACCTATGCCAGGGCTACACATAGTTTTATGCTCAGAACCTTCCAGTGCTTACTCGATTGGTGGCTCATAAACGCTGCTGGGTCTTGGTGGAATAAAACTAGATTTCAGAATTTCACAACTGGCTCCTCTGAGGTCTCTGGCCTCCTTGGTAGAGAAGGAAAGAGTGCTGATTATCAAGAAACTTTTAAAACAAGACTGGAGCCTTTCTTTCTTTCTTTCTTTCTTTTCTTTCTATCTATCTATCTATCTATCTATCTATCTATCTATCTATCTCCCCCCACCTACCTACCTACCTTCCTGTTCCTTCCTTCCTTCATTCCTCCTTTTCTTCTCTCTCTCTCTCTCCCCCACCTACCTACCTACCTACCTTCCTGTTCCTTCCTTCCTTCCTTCATTCCTTTTCTTCTCTCTCTCTGTCCCCCACCTACTTACCTTCCTTCCTGTTCCTTTCATTCCTTCCCCGCCCCTCTCTCCCTCCCTCCCTTCCTTTCTTCTAACACACTTCCAGTGATGTTAGGGGTGTGTGGCCTTCTGACACTTCCGGTGACATCAGGGGGTGTGGCATATGCAAATAAGTTATGCTAATGAGCTCCTGCACCTCTTTTTTTACGAAAGGACCCCTGACGAGCAGTCACACAAACTGGTGGATCGAATCGGGCCAGGGCCAAGATGTAAATATTAGGTGGCCTCTACTTAAAGCCTGGTGGAAGAGCTCCATCTTACAGGCCTTGCAGAACTGTAAAAAGTCCCACAGGGCCCTGATGTTATTCGGGAGCTCATTCTACCAGAACTTCTTTGGTGGTGACATCTCATGAGTGGAATGCTCTTCCTGGTAGTATTTGCCCGGCACCTACACTTTATTTCATCATCTATATACTAATAGCCAAGTCAGTCAGATCTGAGGATATGTAAATCTGGTGACTGGAGCTGTGAACAGGCAAGACAGATCTTTCTACAAACCTGAAAAGGTCCCCAGGTTTGCAGAAAAATGTGAAATATATATGGGGGGGGGGGAGCATTAAAACACCGAATGATAAAAGGAGCACCTGTAGCTTTAAGCAACAGATTCCCTCAGGGACTGTTGCTGGGTAACCACAGTATTCCAGGTTGGTTCTATCAGTAAAAGGCAGAGGGAAGGAACAGGGAATCTGCTCCCTCCTTTGAGGGAGGACTCGCTGAGGTCAGGTTTTGGATTTGTCCTGTTACCTCAGCCTCATGGTTGGCCCCTCATTTCTCTGATCTCTCAACTCCCCCCTCCCTGGACCTGCTGGCTTCTCTCCCTCTGCCTGGTCAGTTTCAGCTCCCAATGTTGCTTCTTTGTCCCAAGGATAATCCCCCCCCCCACTTCTTCCACTTCTCTTCAGGACAGGCTCCTTCGTTTCATTTTTTTTACAGGATTATTTTCCCTCTAGGCAGGCAGTTTTCTAGGATAAGGTTTTTGTATGTTGTTTACCACATTGCTTTTTCCATTCTCTGATTTTCATTGCTGCTTTTTCTATATTGCATAGATTAATTTGGTTTTTCTGTGTTTATAAAATTAAAAAAAACATTTATTTATTTTCCTCTTCATTTTTCCCCTTCATTTTCCTGAGTGTTGATCTGCATCTGGATCTTGGTATACATAGGCTCACAATTCCAAGTGTTTTAAGTGCCCAAACTTTGTACATGGAGGTTCCACTTAGTTATCATGGCTAGAAGTCTTTGTGGGACAAACAGACAAAGGGATCACAGTAAAGTTGAGATGTGCGGAATACAGTAGCCTTGAGGAACACTGTGCTTAGTCCTCCTGGACTATCAGTGGGAAACCCCACCCCCAGCTCAATCCAAAACCACCCATCTTTTTACAAGTATCACTGTGGAACATCTGAAAATGTTTTCAAGTGTTTTACAAGATACTTACAAACAGTGCTTTGATACACAGGCAGTAACTCTCTACTGGTTGCTTCCTCACCATCAGTCCCCTTTTCTTTTTATTATTATGAAGAGTACTTTACAATTTACAACATATTAAATATGTGACTGGGGATTTGGTCGTATAAAGTGTTCCAATAATTGAACACTTTCATCCACGCCTGAGAAAATGTCAGATTGCATTATCTTTTATAGCTTTGGCCCATCTAATACTTGTAAGGTTATCCATTTATGCCATCCATAAAATTTTTTGTCATTTTTTAAAACCAGGTATCTGATATGACTTCTGTAAGATGTTGCAATCACTCAGAAATGTGCTGAGGGTCTTTTCAATTACAGTACCTTATTCAGAACAAACAGTATTAAAAAACATCCACCAGGGTCCTTCATAGCAGCTTACCTAGCTCCAGCTTGTAGAGAAAGCCGTAAGTAAAAACTGATTTAGAATTATTCCTGTTTCTGGTACCTTGGATGTATAATAAAACATGGAGTGGGCAATGACTATTGCAATTTCCTTAATTTAGAATATAGTATCTTAGCTGTAATTAACACATTTATAATATATATGATTTGTACTTATTTATTAGATTTAATTAATCGCCCCATCCCAGCTTACGCCAGGCTCTGGGGGATGTACAGGATATAATGTCATAAAATACAAAACACGAAACATTAAAATTTATATATAACATTAATAAAAAATTCAGTATAGATAAAAAGATCCAGATGGAGATTTTCCTGTATTATTATGCATCCTGATTCTGGACTACCAGTCCCTTTTTTTTCTGGGTGGGAGGAAGGGAGCTCAGAACCTGGAGGGAAGAAGGAAGGGTGCCAGCCACTGGGTAACCATTGCTGCCCTCAACCAAGGTGGAACATCTCTGCCACACAGGCCCTACGGAATCTCATTAAGTCCTGCAGGGCCCTGATATCATTTGGCAGAGAGTTCCACCAGGTTGGGGCCATGACCGAAAAGGCCCAGGCCCTGGCCCTGGTTGAGGACAGCTGGACATCTCTAGGGCCAGGGTTCACCAGCAAGTTGCTGTTTGAAGAGCAGAGGAGACAGTCTCGTAGATACATTGGTCCCAGTCCACTCAAGGCCTTAAAGGTCAATACCAAAACCTTGAACCTGACTTGGTACTCCACTGGAAGCCAGTGTAGCTGACGCAGCACTGGTTGTATATGTGCCATCCGTGATGTTCCCGTCAGGATTCATGCCACTGCATTCTGGATCAGCTGGATTTTCTGGGTTAGCCTCAAGGGTACGTGAGTGTAAGAGCGAGTTACAGTAGTCTAGTCTGGAGGTGACCGTTGTATGGATTACTGTTGCTAGGTCAGGGCATGATAGGAAAGGAGCCAGTTGTCGGGCTTGGCAGAGATGGAAAAATGCCAGCCAAGTGACATGCGTGACCTGAGCTTCCATTGATAGAGAGGCATCCAGAGTCATGCCCAAACTCTTAATGGATGGCGCTGGTGTCAATGGTGCCCCATCCAGAGCTGGGAGTCTAGGCTCCAATCCTGAGAGCCCACCCCCCAGCCACAGAACCTCTGTCTTTGTTGGGTTCAGTTTCAGCCTGCTCTTTATTAACCATCCCACCACAGCCTCCAGTCCTTCTGCCAAATTTTGTGGGGTGGTAGTCAGCCGTCTGTCCAATAACAGATATAGCTGGGTGTCATCAGCGTATTGATGACACCCAAGTCTGTAACTCCTTTCCAGCTGGGCAAGGGGGTGCATATAGATGTTAAATAACATTGGGGAGAGGAATACCCCCTGGGGAACCCCACATAATAAGGGTCTCCTAGAGGAGACGTCTTCACCCAGTGCCACCCTCTGTCCTCAACCATGGAGAAATGAGGAAAGCCATTGAAGGGCCATCCCATGAACTCCTCCACTGGCAAGACGGTGAGTCAGAAGATTGTAATCTACTATGTCAAATGCTGCAGTGAGATCCAACAGCAGCAGCAGCACCAACCCGCCTTGATCCAGTTGTCTACGGAGATCATCTGTCAGAGTGACCACCACAGTCTCCATCCCATGACCAGGGCAGAAACCAGACTGGAATGGAGGCAATGCCAATATGTCATCCAGGAAGCCCTGGAGCTGTTCAGCTACCACTCTCTTTATCACCTTACCCAGAAATGGCAGGTTGGAAACTGGGTGGTAATTAGCTGGATCTGAAGGATCCAACAATAGTTTTTTCAAGAGCGGTACAACCACAGCGTCCTTAAGGCCCTCCAGAAAGACTCCCGTTTCTAGGGACAGATTAACAATGTTCAATAAAGGGCCCTGTATCCATCACCAGCCATGAGGGGCACAGGTCACGGAGGCATGTGGTTGGCTTGACAGCACCCAGGATCCTGTCAACATTAGCAGAGGAGAGCAGGCTGAAGGAGTCCAAAACTGAATCCTAAGATGGCCAAAGGGCCTCCAGCTCATATACTGTATCAATGTACCCGATGAAATTAGCTGAATTTTAAAATCTGCTACTACATAAAGGTAACCATATCGCAATATCTTGCCACTTCATGTTTGAAATCTGTGTCAATTTCAATGTATTGGTAAAGAATATATGTGCATATAAAATTTTTGATTTGTTTATGTTATTTGGATATGTTTCTAAAGTATTTGATATTAAAAAATACCACAGTTCTGGAATATTAAGATCATAAGAAGAGCCCTCCTGGATCAGAACAGTCTATCTAGTCCAGCATCCTGTTTTGCACAGCAACCAACCAGTTGCCCTGGAGGGCCAACAAGCAGGGCATAGAGGCCAAGGTCTTTGCCTGATGCTGGCTGAATCCTGACACTGGTGTTCAGAGCTTTACTGCCTCTGTATATGTAGGTGCCCTTTACTTAACATAGCTAGTAGCCATTGACAGATCTATGAAACTGCCTAACCCCCTTTAAAGTCATCCATGCTTACAGCCATCACTACATTCACTGACAGTGATTTTCACAATTTAATCACTCTTTGAATAAAGAAGTGTTTCCTTTTGTCTGTCCTGAGCCAATTGCCCACCACCCACTTCATTGGGTGCCCCTGTGTTCTAGTATTATATAAAAAGGAGAAAAGGTTATCTCTGTCCATTTTCTCCACCCTAAGCATCTATATATCTAATAGCCAAGTGCCCCCATGCATGCGGATATCTAAATCCGCACACCGGGGGCACTTGGAGAGCAGAGAGATTTTCCTGCACACTTGGGGGACTCTCCAGATGTGCAGAAAAATCCTAAAAGTTTAAAAAATAATATGGGGGATATTTAAATCCTTCCCAAAGTTAAAGAGCGTTCCCTGCGCATGCGCAGAGAACGCTCTGGGAATTGCGGCGGGCCAGTGGCTGGGAGCCTCTGAGGCTTTGCTGCAGGTGCCAGGGGCAGAGGGGGGAGATCGGCAAGCCTGGTGGCTCAGAGCTGTGCGGGCCTTGCCGTTGGAACCGGGGGGAGATCACCAAGCCCAGCAGCTACGGGTGGGTTCACTTATGAGTACACAGAGCAGAAAGAGAGGCATCCTCTGCATCCTCCGTGCCTTCCCGGCAGGCAGTGGTGGTTCTGCTCCATGCCTTGGAGCGCAGCACCCTCCTCCTCCTCCAGCCCCAGAGCTGTGGGCTCTGACTCCCAGTGGGGCTCTGGGGGAGTCACAGCCCTAGCAGGTGGGTGAGAAGGAGGGAGAGGGACCATGCCACCACCTTCCCCTCCCAGCTCTCACCTTCCAAGGTTTTTGAATTTGGCAGCCGACAGGCTCATTGGGTGTCATATGGGCCTGCTGGGGCCAATGAGGGCCAGGCATAGGTATCGAACGTTCCCTACCTGGTGCACACTGGACCAATTGGCAGCTGCCTGTGGCAGTGGCGGCAGCAGGGGCAGGCAGGCGGGCTTGCTCTGCACCTGCCCAGCACTACCCTTCCCTTCCTGTGGGGCTGCTGCTGCCCCTTTCAGGAGGGAGGAGAGGCAAGGGCCCTGGGGGCTCCCTGGCTCTTCGGAGACTGCTGCAAGGGACTGCTCAGATCAAAAACCGGTCGGGGGGGGGCTCCCATGCAGCCGAGGAGAAGAGGGGTGCTCCTCGGACCAAAGTGCTTGGGGGGGGGGATTAGTTCTTTCTTTCAAGTGAAGGCAAATCTGTGAGACTGGCAGTGCTGTCCTGAACAGAGTTACACCCTTCTAAGTCCACTGACCCAAACGGTTTTAGAAGCACACAGTTCTGTTTAGGAGGATCGGATTGTGACTGCAATAAAACTAGGGGTTCATAGCAAAGCTCCCTCTAAGCTGTGGAGTCTCGTGAGCAAGAATTCTACTTTGTGAGCTACTGGCATTAAAGTTGTGAGCGAGCGATTTGGCTATTAGTCCCTGACAGACTGCTGCTGTCACATCTGCCGTAAGAATAATTGGCCATTTTATCTTATGTTTGTTATCTCCACTAGTTATTTTAAACAAAAATATCATAGAACTGGGAAATTATCTTCTTTGGATTTCCCTATAATAATTGTTCCATTCTAGATAGTGTGTCATTGACCTGGTTTTGAGACCAAAAACTCAGCAGAAAGCCTCCAATATGAAAATATAGAAAAAGAGGGAGCCTATGGGCATTCATTTTCAAACACCTTTCATTCCACAATCAGATCTTTAAATCTGTGACATCCCTTTTGTACCCATTCTGTAAATGTTCCTGTCATATTACCTGGGTAATGACAGATGATAATGATGGCAGATGACTGATTCTACAGCCAGTACTCAAGGGCAAATGTATTTATATATTTATCCAAGAGTCTTATTAACTCAGAGGGAATAATTTTATTTATAACAAGTTCTTCTCTTTGTTTTGTTAAGATGTATTGCTATCCTAAATGAACCCAGAATTAAACTTTGTTGGTCTTAAAGGTCCCACTGGACTCAAACTGTTCTGTTGCTTCAGATCAACACGGCTGCCCACCTGAATCTAAATGAACCCACTGATTCCTGGTGAAACCTGATTTTTTAACCTCAAGTGTGAAACATTTTATAGATAAAATTGCTTTCATCCACTGCAGCTTAGATGCCACACTTGGTACAGTTCCGCAGGATGCCATTGGAGCACAGTACGGTCCTTGACCCTTGCCCTTCATGGCTATTGTTGTCAAGCCAGTTTGGGTGGGTTGGGTGTGTGTGTGAGGTAATAAACACCTCTCTGCAATAAACATATCTCATTCTAACCAGTTTGAAAGAGGTGGTTGTGAGACCCCTCCTGAAGATGGTGTCCCTGGACCCCAATAACTTGAATAATTACTACCCAGTAGCCCATATTCATTTCTGAACAAGGTGCCCAAGTGGCTAGTGACTGTGCAGCTTCAGGCTGTCTTGGATATTCTTCAGGAGAGGCTGGCCATGTCTGGGAGCATGGGGCACTGTGTCTCAGTGATTCCACTCTTACCTGACTGACCAACTTCAGAAGGTGGTGCTGAAGAAGTGCTGATAGGCCCCATGGTATTTATGCTATGGGGACCTGTAGAAATCCATGTTGTCATTCCCCCCCCCCCCACCTCAGCATGGCATTTAATATCTACAGTATTTTCTCAAATGCAGGACTAGGTTTTTTCACAGAAAAAAAGGGGGGGTCATCTTACATTTGCATACAAGTTACAGTTTGTAAGTGTAACATTTTTGCAGTATTCATCTTACATGCATGGCTATCTTTCTTTCAAGTAAGGACAGGTACATGGAAGAGATTGTCAAGGGCTTGGTGTATGGTGTCATCAGTATACAGATGATAACCAACTCTATTTTCCTTAACAACTGAGCCTGGTAGTTCTAGAAGTACTGACCAGGTGCCTGGACTAGGTAATGGGATGGTGGAGGCCCAATAAACTGAGGTTCAGTCTGGACAAGACTGAAGTGCTGTTAATCAATGACAAAGGCACTTGAGGATTGAAGGCTTATCCAGTCCTGGAGGATGTTACACTCTGCTTAAAGGATTAGGTTCATCGTTTGGGGTGCTTCTGGATCCTGGCCTATGGTTGGAGCCTCAAGTCTTCTCTACGGCATGTAGAGCAGGGGTCCTCAAACTACGGCCCGCGGGCCACATGCGACCCGCCGAGGGCATTTTTCTGGCCCGCGGGGTGGGCCGCTGCCTCGGGTCCGTTGGAGCCCGGGCGCCACAGAGCGGCGCTCTGGGAGTGAAGATGCATGGGGGCGGGCACATGATGAAGCCCCGCCCCCAGCAGGGCTGCCGCCGCGTTCTCCAGGCCCGGCGCCGAACACCAGACCTGGGAGGAGAAGATCCCTCCCCCCCGCTCACCATTCCCGGGGCGCGGCAGGCCGCCGGCCCCGGGGAAAGATCCTCAACCCCCCCTACTCACCATTCCCGGGGTGCGGCAGGCCGCCAGCCCCGGGAAAAGATCCTCAACCCACCCCCCACTCACCATTCCCGGGGCGACCCGCCGAGGGCATTTTTCTGGCCCGCGGGGTGGGCCGCTGCCTCGGGTCCGTTGGAGCCCGGGCGCCACAGAGCGGCGCTCTGGGAGTGAAGATGCATGGGGGCGGGCACATGATGAAGCCCCGCCCCCAGCAGGGCTGCCGCCGCGTTCTCCAGGCCCGGCGCCGAACACCAGACCTGGGAGGAGAAGATCCCTCCCCCCCGTTCACCATTCCCGGGGCGCGGCAGGCAGCTGGCCCCGGGGGAAGATCCCTCCCCCCTGCTCTCCTTTCCCGGGGCGCAGCAGGCCGCCGGCCCCGGGAGAAGATCCTCAACCCCCCCCCGCTCACCATTCCCGGGGCGCGGCAGGCCGCCAGTCCCGGGAGAAGATCCTCAACCCCCCCACTCACCATTCCCGGGGCGCGGCAGGCCGCCGGCCCCGGGGGAAGATCCCAAACCCCCCCGCTCACCATTCCCGGGGCGTGGCAGGCCGCTGGCCCCGGGAAAAGATCCCTCCCCCCCCCCGCTCACCATTCCTGGGGCGCGGCAGGCCGCCGGCCCCGGGAAAAGATCCTCAACCTGCCGCACCCCGGGAAAAGATCCTCAACCCCCCCTCTCACCATTCTCAGGGCGCGGCAGGCCGCCAGCCCCGGGAAAAGATCCTCAACCCACCCCCCGCTCACCATTCCCGGGGCGCGGCAGGCCGCCGGCCTCGGGAAAAGATCCTCAACCCCCCCCCCCGCTCACCATTCCCGGGGCATGGCAGGCCTGCCACTTATTGACTTAAGACTTATTGGTCTATAATACATGCAGAAATGGGAAAAAAATTGAAATGTACATTTAAGAAGTTGCCTGAAATGTTATTGCTTGGACTTAAATTAGAAGAGATAAATGTAAAGAAAAGGACAATAATATGGTATATGATAACAACAGCAAGAATGGTGTATGCACAAAATTGGAAAAATGAAAAAATACCAGATGTGTGGGAATGGTTGAAAAAATTGTTATATATGGCTGAAATGGATAAATGGACTAGAAAGTTAAATGACCTGTGCTCAGAGACCTTTTTAGAAGATTGGAAAGATTTGAAAGAATATGTTGAAAAATTATACATTTATACATGGTTATAATAACATAAAGCAATAGAATTAGAGTATGTGAATGTATTAAGGATAATTAGATAATGAAGTTGTTTTTTATTTTAGAATTATATAAGAATATAGAAAGTAAGAATTAGTATATAAGTATTTTTAAGGTATATGACCGTTACCAGAAATGTAAACATAGATATAAGTATTACTATTTTGGATAAAGTGGAAAATCTGTTATGCTTCAGATGTGGTGGGAAACCGCCAATACAAGATAAAAACAAGATTATACAAATAGAACAAAATGTTATATAATATAGAAAAAAGGATTTGTATAAGATAATTTTAATGTTTTGAAAAATAAAAAAAAAATTACAAAAAAAAAAAGATAGGTGAAGGTTTTCATAGCATGTAGGAAAACATTATCAATGTCTGCAGAACAAGCTGCAAAAAAACAAAACAAAACACACACAAAAAACTCTTGGCCACCCAAAAGAGTAGGGATGTTCAAGCCCATGTCTCTATGGTATTGGTTATGTGCAACGTTTTCATTTTCTTATTCATTTTTGCTTCAAAAGTTCCTTTACTTTCATTATATTCATTATTACTTCCTTTTTTTTTTTACTGTAACGAACATAAGAAAATGAGATTTTTGGTGGTTTGTTTTTTTCATTAAGTTTGGAAATGAATGTGTATCCCTCTTTAAACCAGACCACTACAGATCTACATTTGCTTGTCCATTTATGCTCTCATTCATTTTTGTTACTCTAATGAACATGACAAATAGAGCTTCTTCAAGTTTGTTTCTTCATTAGTTTGGTAATGACTGCATATTCTTATATGGGGGTCCAGTATAAAAGAACTAATTTGACTTCGCAAGGCCCAGCGTTAGGCTTTAGTGGGTCGCAACATCTTTCTGTAACCAGCAAGCTGTCCGCCTGGCCTGAATGATGATTCTTTCTTTAATTTTCACTTTCAATCCATTTCTGTTGTCTCCAGCCTCTCCCACCCATCCCCCCTTCCCAATTCAGGTCTTAACAGCAGTCACTGTAAACCTCATCTGAAAGTGATCTGCTAAACAATAAACCTATAAATATCACAGCAGGGAGTCCAAAAAGAGAGTGAAAGAGAGAGATTCCAGGGGAAAAGAAACCCTGCTTCTTATGAAACTGACATTAACTCTTGGGGGGGGGGGGCGAAGGGGAGTGCCAGGTAGAATATCTAATAAGCATCACATACATACAAGGCAATGTGTTGCAAATATCCCACGGGCACTCTGCTTACATGCCCGAGCTGCCCAAGGTTGTATTCAATAATGTATTTTGCTCTGAGGAGAAGTGTGTGTATGTGTGTGTGTGTGTGTGTGTGTGTGTGTGTGTGATTTTCAGCTGGAAAATAAAACAAGAAAATCAGCAGCAGCCCCACTCTCATCTCCTTGCACTGTGAACTCTGGTGCCTACAGAAGCCTTCCGTACCTTGGAAGATGATTGGCTGTAAAAGTGATGTTTTATCAGCATCTTTCACAACTTCTGGTTTATTTAACATGTTTCTGTCCGTCTGTATTTTTATCTTGGCCAAACTATGCACCTTAGTGAGCAGAAAACAAAACAATACGGGAGGGAAAGGGACACCAAGAGACAGAATGTGGATAGAAGTGGGGGGCGGGGAGGAGCGAAAGAACAGAGCGGCATGCAAAGGAAGGCAGTCGTAATGGTTAGGCTGCTCCATGCAAGGCAACCCACGGGAGCTTTCCTCCTGCTGAGTCCAAGAAGCAAAATGGTAACTACAAATCAGATGCCTGGTAAATCTGTGTGCAAACCCCAGCTGTGATCAATCTTCCCATGAGTAATAATAAGACGTTCCCAGCAATCATTCTGGACTTCGATTCACTGAAAACTGTACTTAATATGATGTCATTCACCTCATGAATGCGCACAGCCTCCACACCATTTTTGTTTCTTTACTTTTCAAAACTTCCACACCTTTGGTGAGTGCTGGAAAATAAACACCCAGAGAAAGTCTGGTGATGGGATTCAGCCTGGTCTGGAGGGCAGGGGCATGCTGGGAATCGTGCAAATTCTTCTTTAAAAAATTAAGGTAGCTTCTTTAATTACCAGAATTGTTTTTTGAGTCTATGCTTTGGCACTCTTTCAAAGGATGAAGCCCTTCCCCTTTCCTTGTTATAAGTGGTGGGAACAGGGATAGCCCCATTAATCATTAGGGGGCCAGAGGCATTTAAGGACAGCCCAGATGCCCATTAAACTGGAAATGATCCAAAATGGAGCTGAGGAATTGCAGATGCCTAACGCTGCAACTTTAAAATCTATGAATATTGAAACAACAGCATTAACTATAAATGTGCCAGCTCCAAATCTCTTGGACCTTATTTCCCTTATAACCCCAGACCATTCATGGCTGCACACATCCTTAAGCACCAAATTCAGACACACAGCTGGATAACAATTCAAAGTTCTATGAATTTACATATTTACATACAAAATTAGGTTGGTAGATTTCTTTTCACCTAACTTTTTTTTTCATCCCTGAATAATTCAGAACTTTTTTTATTGTTATCCAACTCTATGTCTAAATTTAGTGCTTAGTATGTGTGCATCCACGAATGAAGTCAGTTGAAGATTAGCTAACAAAACTATGATGATGAAATTTTTTAGATCTTTTCAAAGGCAAGAGGAACAGTAGCCAACAATAAGACACTTTGGCCAAGTTTTCACACAGGTAGGAAACCTGTACCTGGGTTGCTAGCGGAGTGTATGGAGACAATCCTCCATACAAAAATGTTTCTTGCATACAGAATCCAGCATTTCCCTGACATTCTAATTTTTTAGTTGCAGGGAACTTCCTTGCTTGGTGGAGCTTTCAGTCATATGAAGCAACACTTTACCAGTCATCTGAAGTTGTACAGCTCAGACAGGTTTGCACCCTTACTGAGAAAACTAGGACTCAGCTTCTGTGATCCCCCAGTTTGTTTTCTCTCTCTGTCTTGCTCTGTCTTGCTCTCTCCCCTCCCTCCCTCCCATAGAACACCAGACTGTAGATGTAGCCTGCAGCACTTTTCATCCAGTGACCTTCTTGTCACATTAAGACCAGCCAATCGTCATTCATTTGCTTAAAGTTAGATCGCTGTGGCCACTCTGCAAATTATATCCAAAATGTATCGGCTAGTTGTGGTTCTCATTTGGTGCTACATGACAATGGAATTGGGCTCTGTTCTACCCACATCTGCTCTGCTCTCTCTGGCCTTCTTCCATTCTGCCCCTTCTCCTAGAGCTCCCCAAGCAGACGCGGTGCTTGATAAATCTCAGTCCCTCCAATTCTTGCTCATATAAATCATCCTTAACTCATCTAACGTAATCTAAAGAGATTATCTTTCCCCTAAAGCTATTTAGACAAGGAAATCCTCGCAGCTAATTGAATGTGAGTTTGGGAAAGACAACAGGCTGCTAACTCAAATGCATTGGTTGAGAAAGGAAACACGGAAACATAGAACTGAAAGGGACCACAAGGGTAATCTAATCCAACCCCCTACAAAATGCAGAAAATTTACAACTATCCCCCACTCCCCCAGAGACCCTGGCTCTATGCTGAAGAAGGCAAAAAAAACCCACTCCAAAGTGGTAATCAGCATTGCCCTGAGCATATAAAGAAAAATCCACAAGAGCCAAGCACTGGCTCATCTCTTCCTGTCCTCCCTCTCATGATCTGCCTAGATTCATAGAATCAACATTGAATCATAGAATCATAGAGTTAGAAGGGACCTCCAGGATCATATAGTCCAACCCCCTGCATAATGCAGGAAATTCACAAATACTTCCCACTCCAAACCGGCCTGGAGAAAAATTGCTTCCTGACCCTAACATGGTGATCAGCATTTCCCTGGGCGTGTAAGAAAGGGCCATAAGAACTAAGCACTGAGGCAACCCTTCCTGCCCTCCCTCTCATGATCTGCCTAAGTTCACAGAATCCACATTGCTGTCAGATGGCCATCTAACCTCTGTTTGAAAACCTTCAAAGAAGGAGAACCCATCACCTCCTGAGGAAGCCTGTTCCACTGAGGAACCACGCTAACTGTTAGGAAGTTCTTCCTAATGTTTAGCTGAAAACTCTTCTGATTTAATTTCAACCCGTTGGTTCTGGTCCGACCTTCTGGGGCAACAGAAAACCACTCTGCACCATTCTCTATATGACAACCCTTCAAATACTTGAAGATGGTTATCCTATCACCTCTTAGTCATCTCCTCTTCAGGCTAAACACACCCAGCTCTTTCAACCTTTCCTCATAGGTCTCTCCATCTTCGTTGCCCTCCTCCACTTTCCAGCTTGTCTATATCTTTCTTGAATTGTGGTGCCCAAAACTGAACACAATACTCTAGGTGAGGTTTAACCAGAGCAGAGTGATCTGGATACTATACTTCTGTTGATACAGCCTAATGTTTAGTCAAACAAGGAATGGTCCTTTGATGTGTCTCCTTGATTCCAATGTCTTTGCACCCTCTCTAGTCCTCCCCGCCCACCCGGACAATGCATTGGTTCACCACACCTAAGTATTTTTAATGGAACATTTCCACTAAAAGAACAAGACCTCCTTTTTAGAAAAGGAACATTTCTAGTTAAAGAATAACAGTGGCAGCTGGTGTCCCTCAAAAGAGCCAGTTTGGTGTAGTGGTTAAGTGCGCGTACTCTAATCTGGGAGAACCGGGTTTGATTCCCCACTCCTCCACTTGCACCTGGCTGGATGACCTTGGGCAAGCCATAGCTCTGTACCAGCTGTTCCCTCAAGGACAGCTTGGGAAAGAGCTCTCTTAGCCCCACCTACCTCACAGGGTGTCTGTTGTGGGGAGGGGAAGGGAAAAGGAGTTTGTAAGCCGCTCTGAGACTCCCTTGGGGAGTGGAGGGCGGGGTATAAATCCAATCTCCTCCTCTTCTTCTTCTTCTCCAAATCCCACTTGTTTTTTCAATCCAAAACTCACCTCAGATTCCTTCTGTTCTGACAGATTTTTTTTATTATTATTAATTTATTTACAAAATTTATATTCCGCCTTTCTGCCCTCACATTTTAAAATGATTAAAATCACCCCCACATACATAATCAAAACAAAACAAATAAAAACTAACAAATTTAAAATGGAGTTAAAATACATAAAAAGACATAAAAACAGCAATTAAATCATTGGTCAAGAAAAAAAGATCACTGAGAAAATGCCAAACAAAAAAAAAATGTCTTCACTTGCTGGCAGAAGACAGCAAAAGAAGGGGGCAGACGAATCTCCCTGGGAAGAAAGTTCCAGAATGTTGGCATCATGACTGAAAAGTCCCTCCCCACCTAACCTCAGAAGGCAGAGACACCTTAAGGAGGGCTTCCAAAGACAGCCATAGTGGTTGGGTGGGTTCATAAGGGATTAGCCAGTCCTATGTTGGTCCCAAACTATATAGGGCTGTGAAGGTCAAGACCAGCACCCTGAATTAATGGGCCAAGGCTGAAGTGATATGATCCCCTACAACCTCCTCCAATCAACATCCCAACTGTAGTACTTGGTACCAATTGACATTTCTGAACACTTCTCAAGGGCAGCCCCATGTAAAGCGCATTGCAGTAATCTGATCTAGGTATAATCAAGGTATGCACCACAATGGCCAGATATTTCTTGTTCAGGAAAGTTCACAGCTGGCTAACCAGTTGCAGCTGGTTACAGGCACTCCTGGCCATAGCTGCCACTTGCCTGGTCCCAACAGCAACCCCAGACGTCAAACCTGTCCCTTCTAGGGGAGCACAACCCCATCCAGAACAGATGACACCTGGAATCCTGGGTCAGACCTTCCACCCACCAGTAGCTCATCTGTCTTGTTGGGACTAAGCTTCTGTTTATTAGCCTGCATCCACTCCAAAGCTTCCTCCAGGCACTGGTTCAGGGTTTCTACTGCCTCCCTGGGATCAGCTAGAAGCGTAAAATAGAGCTGAGTGTCATCCGCATATCGGGGACAACCCAGCCAAAATCTCCAGATGACCTCACCCAGCAGTTTCATGTGAATGTTAATGTAGGGGACAAGATGAAACCTCGCAGGACCACCTAGCCCAAAGGCCATGGGGCTGAGCAGCAATCCCCAGCACTGCCTTCTGAAACCTGCCTTCCAGGTTTTTCAAGACTCTATTGCCCTCGTCAATCATAAGTCATTCCTAAACAAACCCCATTTAGTTACTATGACTATGAACATGGCAGGGAGCAAGAAGTAACTTTATTTAAGAAAGGCATTCATTATAAGTGGATAAAAGCTTCTGAAATTAAATATAACTGTTTTGGTTCAAGTGTAAAGGTTTTCCTTGCTTGAAGCCAGTCAAATTTACTGTGCAGTCCTAAGGAGAGTTACGCCAGTCTAAGCTCATTCATTCAGTGGGCTTAGATTAGAGTAACTCTCTTTAGAATTGCACTGTTAAAAATGGTTTGTTCAAGCCAGGGACAAGACCACTTACTATCAAGCCAGTTTGGTGTGTTGGTTAAGTGTGCGGACTGTAATCTAGGAGAACCGGGTTTGATTCCCCACTCCTTCACTTGCACCTGCTGGATGACCTTGGGCAAGCCATAGTTCTGGCACAACTGTTCTTGAAAAAGAGCAGTTTCTGTCAGAGTTTTCTCAGCCCCACCTACCTCACAGGGTATCTGTTGTGGGAGGGGAAGGGAAAGGAGTTTGTAAGCCTCTCTGAGACTCCCTTGGGTAGTGAAGGGCGGGGTATAAATTCAGTCTCTTCTTCTTCTTCAAATCATGATTGCACAAACATGAGGTGCCTGGGTGTTCCCTGTTGGCCCAGATGACAATCACCATTCGATAAAGAAATCACTTTACTGTGGCCTGGTCTATACAGACAGCAAGATAAGGAAACAGAATGGGCTGTACTACTTCAAACTGCAGGTGCGGGTGTCATATTTCTAATGCTCCCCCAAGTAAAAGAACTTCCATCAAACAGAATATTAGCAAAAAGGGAGAAAGGTTGTCTAGCTCTTTGCATGCAATGCTAGTTTTCCAATTACTTATCAATATAAGGGAACTTCAGAAAATGTAACCCAGTAATCTGCAGCTTAAAGTGGTTCAGTCCATTCTACTCCTTTGCCCTTGTTAGGTGGTCCCTGTTCATTTCAGTGAGGGAGAAGCTTGTGCTTAAGTGTTTCCCTCTGAAATCTATGAGACCTAAAAGCGGCTGGATCATGCCCTGTAATATCTAGTATATTTTAAGGATCCTTCTTCATTAGGGAGCAGTCTAAAACAAATGCATATTATGTACAACACACCTACACATATCTCATTTAGCTTCTAAAACTGCATAAGGAATTAATTAAACCCCACATTTACCATAGCACTCTCTATAGAAAACCTTTTTTTAAAAAAAACCTCCTACTGCAAGAAATTTTAAGGTTCTCATTGCAAGCCATTTGTCATACCGTGACATTAATTTTCTAACTGTAATAATGTCATAATGAAAAGCTTCCAAAAATACATATTTAAAAACGGAAAATGTAACACCTGGATCTGGAAGCTGGAAAAATGAGAGTTACAGCAGCATGAGGATAAGGAGGACCTTGGAAGTTTCCTTCTCCTTAGTGTCCCAGTGTTCGGGGCTCTGCAGCAGAGCTCCTTTTGCCAGAAGTATAATGTAAGAACACTGGGGCCATGCAGGAGGAGTCCATGCTGCTGTACCATCAAGGAATACCAACTTCAACATGTAGGCTGGAGTTTTCACAAAACTGCAGCTGATCTCCAGCCTCCATGTAGGACCAGGAGTAGTTCTGGGATGACAAATTAGGGTTGCCAGGTAGGGCCTGGAAACTGGGCGGCAGCAGGGAGGACGGGACACATCACTGTGAGGAAGGCTTCCCTGGCAATGCTGCTGCCATTTCCCATCACTTTTTCTCCCAATAGCAGAAAACAAAAACAAAAGTCTAGATGTATTCAGAACATGGATCACTGTGGCCAGGTCATGCTTTTGGAGAAACAGCTGCAGCTGGTGTGAAAGCAAAAGCTCATAAAAGGTACAATATGCCACAAAGGAGACCTGAGTCTCTCCAACTGTAGGCCACAATCCAGAAGTAACCCCCCCCCCCCGCGCGCACACACACACACACACACTATAAATTGGCTAGGGATGCCAGGTTGCCTGCAATGGAGGGCAACCTCCTACCCCAGACTATGGGATCCCACTATTGCAGGAGCTAAATTGCGGGGTTGGGGGTGGGACCAGCATAATACAACTGGCCTGTATATTTTCTGGGCCAACTACCTGCAGGGCCTGGAATCAGTCCTTCATGACCAAGAAAATTTCTACTGTGTGGCATTATGCAGACACAATGATGGTGGAGAAGTAAGCTCACTTGGCCACCATCACTGCACCGGAGTAGGCACAATGATGTGCTCTTACCTGTGTTCAGTCCCACTCACTTTGAGTCTTCCTTCACTTGCTCTGTTTGCCCAGCTGTTTCATCACCTCAAATTCTTCAGTAAGCTGTGAAGGGGAGGTTTGCCACTCTTCAGGTGGTGGCTGGAGATCTCCTGAGATTACAACTGAACTCCAGGTGACAGAGATCAGTTCACCTGAACAAAATAGCCATTTTGGAAGGTGGACTGTATGGCATTATACCCCACTGAGGTCCCTCCTCTCCCCAAACCACACCCTCTTCAGGATGAACCCCCTCCCCAATCTCTAGGTATTTCCCAACCCAGAGCCGGCAACCCTACTTTTTCATGAGAAACCAGGCCCAGATAGTGTTGCTAGGTCCCTCCTGGCAACTGATGGGGGAAGAGAGGGACTTACCAGGAGCAGCAGGGAGAGCTCTTCCAATGTACAACCAGGGCTCCGTTGGGGCCGGGGCGCGTCGGAGTGCCGCTCCGAAAGAGAAAGGGCGGGGGGCGGGCACATAACAAAGCCCCGCCCCCCGGAAGAAAGCCTCCCCCCGTTCACCCTTCCCGGGCTGCGGCAAGCGCCGCCAGCCCGGGGAGAACCCCCTCCCTCCCCCACTCAGCTGTTCCGGGGCCCGCGGCAAGCGCTTAATGCCACTCAGGCCCAAGCAAGGGGGGGAGGGAAACCCCAGCTCCAGTGGGGGGAGAAGCACCCCCCTTCCTTCCTTCCTTCTCTCTCTCCCCCACCTATCTACCTACCTTCCTGTCCCCCTTCCTTCCCTTCTCCCTTCCTCCCTCCTTCCTTCCTTTCTTCTCTCTCTCTCCCCCCACCTACCTACCTACCTTCCTGTTCCTTCCTTCCCCCCTTCCTCCCTTTCTCCCCCCTTCCTTCCTTTCTTCTCTCTCCCCCCAACTACCTACCTACCTTACTGTTCCTTTCTTTCTTCCTTCCTTCCCCCCTTTCTTCCTCCCTCCTTCCTTCCTTTCTTCCTTCCCCCTCCCTTTCTCTTTCTTTCTTTCTTTCTTTCTGTCTTTCTCTTTCTTTCTTTCTTTCTTTCTTTCTTCTCTCTCTCTCTCCCCCACCTACCTACCTACCTTCCTTCCTGTTCCTTTCCTTCCTTCCTTCCTTCCCCCTCCCTCACTCCCTCCCTTCTTGCCTTCTGACACACTGCCCATGATATCAGGGATGTGTGGCCTTTTGACACTTCCGGTGACATCAGGGGGTGTGGCATATGCAAATAAGTTATACTAATGAGCTCCTGCACCTCTTTTTTTATGAAAGGACCCCTGTGTACAACAATACGTCCACATCACTGCCCACATGACCTGGAAGTGATGTCATCACACCCGGGACATCAGAGCGAAACTCTGGTATTTGGGCAAAAGCTCTATGGTAAATTTGGTTTCCACCATAGAGTTTTTGCCCAAATACCAGAGCATCACCCTGACATCCTGGATGTGGTGATGTCAGTTCCGGGCCATGTGGGCATTGACATAGACACATCGGATGGATCTCCCTCTTTTTCAGGGTAAGTTTCTCCCTGATGGCCAGCCAATGGGTGGTGAGGAAGTGGGGCCTGGAAGTGGGGGACCCTCACCTCCACTGGAGGGGGGGGGGGGGTTAAACCCTTGGCCCAGACCTGTTCAAATTGGGGCTGGCAAACTTACAAAGGGGCCTTCCACACTCTATGGCAGGAGAAAGAGCACTTTGGAGCAATCATGTCCACAGCCTAGGTCATCTTGGTATTCCACAGATTAATCAGGGATATGACGGGGGCTCCACCTTGTTTGTGTGGGAAATGGAGTGCTTTGTGGGTTCATAACTTTGAGAACAGGTTTTGAGCTTGATATCCTTCTAGCCCTTTCCAGGCCTCTGATTCCATAAGAAGAAGAATTTCAAAAGGGAACATCCCAATAGCAAACAAATAACAAGATGAATGATTTAACAAAATGAACAAATTGGAAACTAAACCTCTTTTGTACCAGGGAAGTGTTTCCAAAATCGACAGGATGTAATTATCTCACATAGCAATTAACTTCTCTAACACAAGCATAATTATTTTGTGTTGGCAGAAAGATGAAATCAAATAACTACACAGAGCAACAAAGAAAGAGATACACTTGTCTGTGTGATTCCTGCTGGTCATGTTTGTAAGGCCATAGGCTTAGAGGATAGCCACACTCTAAGCATAAAAATGTATGAGGGTGATCCCTTTCTGAAGAGATCCATGCACAAAAATGTCCACAGGTGATCACTTACTACATGATAAACTCTCTCCATGCACAAAGGTTTTGACCTGGGGTGGGAACAGGTTTGCCAGCCAGTGGCATGATGTCACTTCTGGGTTTTTCCTGAAAAATGTCAAGATGGGTAGCCATGTTAGTCTGCCTACAGCAGTAGAAAAGAGCAACAGTCCAGTAGCACCTTAAAGACTAACAAAATATGTGGCAGGGTATGAGCTTTCATCAGTCACTGCTCACTTCTTCAGATACAGCTAGAATGGGAGTCCATCTGTCCTATTTATAGGAAAATGGAGTGATTTCAGATGCCAAATGACATTAGCAGGTGAATGACAATAGCAGGTGTGATTGGATTTAGATGAGACAAGTGGAGACCCGCAAGAAACTTACGGGATGGTTATCCCATTCCTCACACCTTTGCTTCCTCCCTTCTCCCCCTAACTCTCTCACACTCTTTCTCCCTTCTGCCCCCCCTTTCTTACTCTCCTCCACGTATGTTACTTCCTCTCTCTTTCTGATCCATCATCATTCTCATTGTTTTTCTGCCTCCCCACCTCATCACTCTTTCTCTCTCTTTCGACCCCCCCCCCACTCCATCACTCTCTCTTTCTGCCCCCATCACTCTCCCAGCCTCCTGCCTGCTTCCTCTCCCTCCACAGGAGCAGTGGCAGTGCTCTGGGAATCACAACGAATCTCCCAGCTGCAGAGAACAATTCACCTTAGGGCTGCCAGCTCCAGGTTGGGAAATTCCTGGAGATCTGGGGGTGGAGCCTTGGGACAGTGAGGCTTGGGGAGTCAAGCAACTTCAGCAACTCTCCAAAGCAGACATTTTATCCAGGGGAACTGATCTCTGTCACCTGGACAACAGTTGTAATTCTGGGTGCTCTCCAGCACTTGTCTGGAGGCTGGCAATGGTAGTTCAAGTGAAGGAAATGGCTGGTATGGAGGGTGGAGTCTATGGCATTATACTGGTCTGTAGTCCTTCATCAAATCCCACCCTCTTCAGGCTCCACCCCTCAAATGTCCAGGAATTTCCAAACCTGGAGTTGGCAACCCTATTTCCTTCCCACACAACAGCCAACCTACCTTTATTTGTCTTCAGCCGGTGGCCGGGGGGGGGGGGAGGTACTTGGCAACCCTAGACTGCTGCCAGTAAAAACCCTGCCTTTTACTGACAGAAACAGTTAGAACCTCCCCCCCTCCCCCAAATGTGACTGGCCCAGTCAGCTTCCACCACAAGATAGGGATCTGAACCTGGGTCTTGCAGATCCCCATCTGAAGCTCTAGCCATTACATCACAATGGCTTTCATAGGGTGGCTGCTGATGAACAGTAGCAAAGCAGCTGGGCCTAATTAAGTCATGCAAATCAGGTGGTATCAAGTCACTCAGAGGGTGCTGCCTAGGGATGCCAGCCTCCAGGTGGGACCTGGGGATCCCCTGGAGTTACTGCTCATCTCCAGATTACAGAGATAACTATGGAGAAAATGGATGCTTTGGAGGGTGGAGTTTATGGCATTGTACCTCACTGAGGTCCCTGTCCTCTCCAGGCTCCACCCCCAAATCTCCAGGAGTTTCCCAGCCTGGATCTGGATCTGCTGCTGGTGGCCCGGGGGGGGGGGGGTACTTGGCAACCCTAGACTGCTGCCAGTAAAAATCCTGCTTTTTACTGACAGAAATAGTTAGAACCTCCCCCCCTCCCTCGAACATTCTAATCTCCTCACAGTTGATGTCTGGAGCTGATGCCATTTCAAAAGGTATTGGGGGGAATTCAATGGTCCCTGAAGTTTTTTTTTTAACTTTTCGGATTTTTGTGCAGACCGAGGAAGGGGCCTGACTATGTAGGAAAAGCTGTTGGGGGAGCGTGAGCTCTCTTTTGGCAGATATAAGTATCCACACAGGAAAAAAAAAACAACTCTTGGAGTTAGAATATAGATATGCAAAGGAGTAATAGGTGTGGTGAAATCAACATTGGTAATAAGACAGGAAACCTAGGTCTCAGTTCAATCCAAGTGGGTGCATTGTCTTGAGCTTCATCATCAATTGCAATTTAGCAGTCTCTCTAATCTCCCTTTGAAATTCCTTTGTAAGAGAACTGCTACTTTTAAGTCAGCAACTGAATGTCATGGAAGGTTAAAATTTTCCCCCACTGTTTTTTGAATGTTGTGGGTTCTAATGTCAGACTTTATGTCCATTAATTCTTTGTCAAAGGGACTGGCCTATTTGTCCAGTGTGGAGGGTGAAGGGCATTGCTGACACATGATGGCATAAATCACATTAGAGGATGAGCAGGAATATGAACCTGAGATGGTATGGCTGATGTTGCTGGAGCCACTGATAGTGTTGTTAGGGTCTATATGAAAGCAAAGTACCAGGGCCTGCAAAAAACCAAGATGCCAACTTTTGCACATTCATGGTAGCACAGTTTCGGAATGTATCAAGTGACACAGAAGTGAACATGACACAGTGGGTTGCCAGCCCTTGGATGCTCTTGAAATATCCCACTGTAGGGGAAACCTCCCATCATCATCATCATCACCATCATCATCACCATCACCATCATCATCACCATCATCATCATCTCTCCATTAATCTCCCTATTGAGTGGCGGCAGAGAACAAATATTGCTGGCAGGAGGTAGCTGACCAAAGTGAAAAACCTGGCCAGTCTAGTGCCACTTCATATAATTGTCACCTATGCCATGGCTCCCCTTGAAGTCTCGCTCACTGCCACAAATAAGGGTTCACCTGTATTTAAGCAGGGCTTTCCCTGAGCTCCCTACAAAATAAAGTTCAATAAATTTCTGACTGTCCCTTAATAACATAGGTGTCAGACTGCTTGTCACAACGGGAGCCAGTTTGGTGTAGTGGTTAAGTGCGCGTACTCTAATCTGGGAGAACCGGGTTTGATTCCCCACTCCTCCACTTGCACCTGGCTGGATGACCTTGGGCAAGCCATAGCTCTGTACCAGCTGTTCTCTCAAGGACAGCTTGGGAAAGAGTTCTCTCAGCCCCACCTACCTCACAGGGTGTCTGTTGTGGGGAGGGGAGGGGAGGGGAGGGGAAAGGCGTTTGTAAGCCGCTCTGAGACTCCAAGTGAGTGAAGGGCTGGATATAAATCCAATCTCTTCTTCTTCTTCTACATACACATTCTCTACAGCATTATTCCTTCTCCACTTACACAGTGATAGTGATATGAGGTTAGATCTCTGTGTTTCAGTTTTTAAGTAATTTTTTTTCCAAATATGGATTTTTATCAACAATAAAAAAATAAGCAACCATCTTTCTTGAAGAAGAAAATGAGATTACCAATTTAGGACCGTAATGAGGTTGAGTTAAAGTCACTCCGATTCCCTGGCTAGGTACAATTTTTCTCGTTAGGAAATATTACTGTATTTTTCTTTTCTTCTTTTTTTCAAGAACAAGTTTCTAATCTCATTACACCTCTTGTCATTCAGATGATTTATCAGGAAAGTAATGCCACATGCTGGATGCTGCGTGAAATATAAGAAGGTGCCATCATCACTGGACTTGCTGCATATTCCATATTTTCATTAGCTGGCACCTGTTTCCTTCTCTCTGTACAATTCACTAGCACAGCTATAAATAGAATGCTCAGCCAACCAAATCTCACAATATAAGAAAAGGTCAAAGTAATATGATGCACGTCTCTAATTTATGGAACGCCGTTTGCAAGTATTAAACCTTTGATGCCTGGTTTATGTGCAAAAGAGTTAATGAAAATACAGGGTGCTGGGGGGAAATGATCACGTTATCAGAAACAGTCAGAAATCTTAGAAAGCTGTAAAACTTTAGCAGCTGTTATCTTTACTACATGAACCTTCTCAATGATCACTATATCCTTTGGCAGACCAATGGTACTTTGTAATGATGCTAGGAAGCTGCATGGTGTAATCGTTAGAAAGTCAGACTACAATGGCAGCTTGTTGGGTTATCTTGGGGCCAGTCACTCTCTCTTAATCTAACCTATCTCACAGGGTTGTTCTGGTGAGGATCAAATGGGACAATGATGTTCTAAGTCATTCTCGGAGAAAAATGAGATAAAAAAAACACAAAAAAACAAGGGTTAAGAGAGCTTCATATACAAATAGCCCAGCTATATTTACAAATCTGGTTGGTATCTTTATCCCCATTTTGCAGATGAAGCACTGAGGCTGAGAGAAAATAGTGGCTTCTTTATGTCCACCTCAGGTGTTCATGGAAGTAGTGGCTTTAAAGGGGAATAATAGATAAACAGATCTTCCATATTCAAAGTCAGGGTATCTCTGAGTAGCAGCTGCAAGGGAAAACATCAGAGCCTTCAAGCCTTACTTGTAGATTTTCTGGAGACTAGCCACTGGTGCAAACAGGACATTGAAACAGATGGTGCCTTTAGTCTGATACAGCATGGCTCTTCTTCTTAGGTGATATCTGAAGAAGTGACTTTCCATAGACTCATAGAATCACAGAGTTAGAAGGGGCCATACAGGCCATCTAGTCCAACCCCCTACTCAAGGCAGGATCAGCCTAGAGCCTCCCTGACAAGTGTTTGTCCAGCCGCTGTTTAAAGACTGCCAGTGAGGGGGAGCTCACCACCTCCCTAGGCAGCTGATTCCACTGCTGAACAACTCTTACTGTAAAAAAAAGTGTTTCCTAAGATCCAGCCAGTACCTTCCCGCCCTGAATTTGAACCCATTATTGCAAGTCCTATCCTCTGCTGCCAACAGGAACAGCTCCCTGCCCTCCTCTAAGTGACAAATACTTAAAGAGAGCAATCATGTCCCCGCTCAACCTCCTCTTCTCCAGAATGAACAATGCTAAGTCCCTCAGCCTTTCTTCATAAAGCTTAGTTCCCAGGCCCCCGATCATCCTCATTGTCCAGTTCACACTATGCCAATTTTCAGTTTATAAATACTGTTGTTAGGGGTGTGGTCCTCACGTGGTCAAGACCAGCATCCATCAGGCCTAGTAGCTCACAGATGTACCTTGTAAAGATCCTCATACCAGCCTCCTGATCAGTGGTGGCCAGCCCTTTAAGAGCCAGGTGGCCACTGACAGGTGGCCTTTTGTCAGCCAGTGGCCTGACAATCAGCTGTTGGGAAGTTCCACCTTGAGGGGAGAGGGGAGTAACTAGTCAGAAATTACTCAGAAAGCCCTACTGGTCTCTCAGAGGCTTAGCCCATGGGGTAGAGGGAGTCTCCTGGGCATGCCTCAGGCCTTCCTAGGGCCTTTAAAATGTTTGAGGAAGGAGGCTGATGAGGACAGACCAGCTCTGGTTCTCAGCTAAGAAGGGGGCAGGGCGGGACACTTAGCTCCCAGCCCTTTCTGTCTGAGGCCAAGGGACATTGACACTTCAGCCATATTAGATACTGGTATATCCTGGGACCTGGGAACTGACAATAGTGTTAAAATACCAATTGCTCAGAACGTAGAAGGCATGATAAATTCAAAGCTAAGCACATTACACTAAGTCAGGGGTGGGCAAATGGCGGCCCGGGGGCCACATGCGGCCCGCCACAGAGTTTTTTGTGGCCCGCCAAGAAGATTTCAGGACTTCAAGAAAATTGAGCCTAAATTCAATTTGCTCTCTTATCCCATCACTGCTGATATTGATACAGGCACCTGAGGAGCTGCAGCTTGAACTTATTGACATGCAGTCAGATCACACTGTGAAAGAAATGTTTAATGCTGTGACATTAGTTGACTTTTACAAATCTTTGTCTGCTGAAAAAAATTTCATGTATGAAGAAATTTGCTGGGAAAATGTTCTCTATGTTTGGGTCTACATATATTTGTGAGCAAAGTTTTTCTTGCATGAAGATTAACAAGAGTAAATATAGATGCTCTTTGACAGACACTAACTTGCAGGCTGTGATGAGAATCTCAACAAGCAATCTCACTCCTGATTTCAAAAAAATTGTAGAAAAGTGTGATAGGGTACATTTGTCTCATTAAACTGATTCTAAAATTAAATGTGCTTGCAGCTATAGACGATATGAAATTAGCACAATAAATAAATTGAATAAAACTACCACTATTTTATTTAATTTATATTTATTGATTTTTATGATACAATTTCTACCTTTTCTGAAATGCAAAGTTAACTAATGAATGCAATCATTTTAAAAGGTGCGGCCCTCCGCTCACCTCCGCTCCCACAAAGTGGCCCCCGAGCCAAAACAATTGCCCACCCCTACACTAAGTATATGACAAAATTAATCTAAGCACAGTTGCTTTCCAGAGTAAAGGATACAATAAGGGGGACCCGCGATACTCACTGGGGGAGGAGTATTCCCCACAGCTCCCGGCCTGCAGAAGCAGGAGGAGCTCCACAGGAGGAGGAAGCAGCACCAGGTGAGCCTTCTCCCTCCTCCCCCCCGGCACTGGCGAGGCTGAGCGGCTCACAGCCACCGGCCTGCCGAGCCTCTCACCCGACAGCAGCGGCGGTGGCAGCAAGGCCCACCAAGGCTTCTCCCCTTCCCCTCCCGACAGCAGCGGCAAGGCCCACCACGCCTTCTCCCCACTCCCCTCCCTGACAGTGGCGGTGAGGCCTGCTGTCTACCGCACCTCTTCCCCTCCCCCTCCTTGACAGCAGTGGTGGCGAGGCCCGTCACCCACCGAGCCTTCTCCCCTCCCCCTCCCTGACAGTGGCAGCAGCAAGGCCTGCTGTCTGCCATGCCTCCCCCCCCAACTGACAGCAGTGGCTGCAGTGGCCCGCTGCCTGCCACGCCTCTTACCCATCCCCCTCCTTGACAGCAGCGGCGGCAAGGCCCACTGCCCGCCAAGCCTCTTCCCCCCTCCCCGACAGCAGTGGCGGCGGTGACACCCACCACCCCCGAGCCTTCTCCCCCTTCCTGACAGGGGCCGCTTCGAGGCCCACCGCCTGCCACGCCTCTCCCCCCCACTGACAGCAGTGGCTGCAGTGGCAAGACCCACCATGCCTCTTCCCCCTCCTCTCTCCAACAGCAGCGGTGGCAAGGCCCGCAGCCCACCGAGCCTCCCCCTCAATGGCCAAAGCATTCTCTGTGCATGTGCAGTGAACACTTTTACTTTTGGGGGGATTTAAATATCCCCCCAAAAGTTTCTTTTTACTTTTAGGATTTTTCTGCACATATGGGGAGTCCCCCAAGTGTGCAGAATAATCTCCCTGCCCCCCAAGTGCCCCCCCCCGCACGGAGGGGGCCACATGGCTATTAAATATATAGATACATAACATATATCTATGTTGATATCTATACCTTTAAAGTTATTATGTTTGCTGACTTATACCCATAATAATAATAATATAATAATAATAATAATAATATTCTTTATTCTTTATTGTCATTGTACATAGTTTTCATGCAAATTGTACATTGTACATAATTTTCATGCAAATTTAGATATAATTCTAAAACAGTTTTACCATCTCTGGCTTTGATCAGACAAGCAGTTTGAGCCAATGTCGGTCCTGTAGCCTTCCAGATTTAAAGTGCATGATCAGTCAGCGAGATCTGCCTTCCATTCCCCAGTCAGTGCCACCCCGTGGTGATTCGCCTTCAAATCAGAGTTATCAGGCACCGGGGCAAGTCTGGTCTTTACAGATGCCTGCACTTTCACCCCACGTTTCTGGATGTCTCAACTCTCCTGTCACAAAATCAAGCACACTGGGAGTATAAACCTTCCCATCTGTTTCCCCACCCCCCCCCCCTAAAGTCAGGTAGTGATGTGTGCATAAGCATATAATCACCCACAGGTCTTCAATCACTGTTTGTGCATTTGTTTTTACAGACCTCTCTCTCTCACTTTCTCTCTCTCATGGGAGCTTCTCAAGACTGTGTTTTTCTTAAGAAAACCTCCAAACCACAGTTTCAAAAACACTTCCCGCACACTGCACTACATATCTCAGCAGCCTCCTTCAGCAATCCCATTGGCCACCAGCCGCTGCCATCTTGCCAGGAGTTTGAGGGCATGCCCTTAAGGGGGCAGGGTCAGAGCTTTCACTTTGGGATCCTTGTTTGATTTCTGGCAGAGCTGAGCTGTCAAAAAGGAGTACATGCTTATGTGCATGAGTGAGAAACAAATTTTTAAAAGGTAGCTGTCTGCCCACCCACTCCATCGTTACCATGTAGCAATAATCTGAACAGTCAGCCATGGCGTGAGCATGTGGTGAAGCCGGCTCGGGGTGGGAAGTCTGATAAAAACTCCCCATGACAAAATAAAATGGTGTAATTAGAGGTGCGGCCAAGCCTGTCATCTGACTGCAGCCATAGTGTGATTTAAAACATTTAAAACATTCATATGCCATCTCTTCAAATGTCTGCTGAAGACAAACACTCTTGTACTGATGTTATGCATAAACCAGGGGAAATGATACTAAACATTTTAAATTTCATAGAACCATATAGTTGGAATCTCATTCCAACCTTCTTACCTACCCGCCACAAGTAATCTCACTAGTTCTATCACAACCCTTTGAGCATCCTTCAAATTTCATAGCATTTTCACCTGAGAAGAAACTTACAAATTCTCTGATCTTTTTTGCAAAAAGTTGACTGCTCAGTTTCCTTGTCAATGCAGAGTCTTGTTTTGTTTCGTTACCGAAAATGACATGGTAGTAAAATGACATCCCACACGAGTAACCTTCATGACATTCACTGTTTGTGCATAAGTTTTAAAATTTGCTGTCTGTTGATGTTCAGAGACTAGCTTAAAGCTGTCTCCCTAGAAAACACATACAGCTGTGAAACCAGTTTTCCAGCTTAGGCTTCAGCTGTGCTTCCCTTTTGCCTTCTGAGAGTCTTGTTTGCTTTCTGAGATCTGATACACTTTGGCTGCATGCAGAGGTCACCGGATGTACAAATGAATGGATGATACAGGGGACTATGTCATGCCACTGATGAAAGGTCCCATTTTGCATGGGCTCATATATACCTGAACTTTTCTAGGCTCTTACATTTCCAGGGAGTCTACTCATTTTCAGGTGCAGATGTTGCTTTTTGCAATGAAATCTGGGATTTTTAGGATGCTGAATGCTATGTCCATAGCAATCAAACTGAAAAATCACAGAATCTCAGTCATAGCAGCATTGCCCACAATCTGGGGCTCAATGTCTGCACAGTTTGTATCTTGGCATCCCTTTCCAGGGGTGTCTCGTGTGTTCTGTGGAGGCTCCTCCTAGCTTCCAAGCATCATCATTGACTCTAGACAGTCTGGCAGGGCAGAAGTTTGTGGGTGGCCTGTTCCAAAGCACACCCACAGTGAGCAAATTTTTTTTTGTAACCAAGAGATCTGAAGCCAAGTTGTTCTTCCAAAAACAGCACCCTTTAATGTTAAAAGAAGACGAAAGTCAGAGGGACTCTGACATGCCTGAAGGAATGGTGGCACCGATTTCCCGGCATATGGAAATCTGTCTGCAAATGAAAAATAGGAGTGAGAAATGTTTAAGAAACACTTGCAAAGGCCATCATTGGAATCTATTTTCCTTCAGTCTAAACATGGAAAAGGACAACAGAAACCAATATTAACTTAAGATGAAATGTAAAGAGTTGAAATAGGCAACAAGCAGAAGGCTTCACTTGGGGAAAAAAAGAAATGCAATCTGTTGAGGAGGAACAAGATGAACAGAACTGTAAAAATAATCCAAAGTAAATTATAAAAAAAGGAAGCTTAAAAATATTGAAATGAAAGTTTTCCATATGACAATGTGGAGTTATTCAAATTTAGCTTTCTGAGGGCAGGCGTTAAAACAACACAGCAATCATGCAAAGTTTTATTTGTACTTTATTAGCTGAGTTTCGTTAACTGGTAAACAGTGAATCCATCTATATTACAATACCAGTGTTATAGTTTCAATACTACCATATCAATCATTATCAGGCTTTTCTCCAGGGGATGCAACAGTTGTTCAGTGGCTCATGTGCTGAATGTGGGTGTGAGCATCTGTGAAGCTCACTGGATGGTCCTGAGCACATCATCCACAGCCTAACCTGCCCCTCAAGGTTGTTGTGAACAGCACCAGCTGGGGGCACAGTTCACTGGTGGCAAGTGTGGGCACCAGCAACAGGATTCACTTGCCAGTTGCATATTTTTGTAACTGTAAACAATTTTTTTCAGAAGTTTAAAGACATAATTTACCAAAAAAAAAACCCAACCCCATTTAAAAAGTAATACAGTAATCATACAGATTAGTTGGTGTTCTCCTATAAACCCCAGTGATGCAAAAATGCAGTTTACAACTCAGCGCTACTGAGTATGCTCACTTACAACAGAGCACGTGGATTAGTGGTAATGGAAGCTGTTTGCTCTTTTGTTGCCCACAATTGGTGTCGTATTTAACTGTGCTACACAAAATGTGGTCCAAATAACTGATTGCGATACTTTGGTACAGGCAGTGTTGACAGTAGGAAACTTGTGTTGCCCTGACCAACAGAAAATGCTACCGGTAGATAAAAGTGATGAGTAGATGTCTTTGTTGCTACACCAGCTGCCATTGCAGGACTATGGGGAAGGGAATGCCTGTTCCTCCCCCCCCCCCCCCCCATAGGAGGCAGCAATGAATACAGCTGGTGTTGCAATCAGCGCTGTTCTGGTATGCTGACTGGCTAACTGCCTTTGCTGATCTCAGCAACCCAGGGCAAAGCCTACTAGCGAGTCAGCAGTAATGCAGTTGGAGACTGCTCATTAATGCACACCCTGCCTCTGTTGCCGCCTCCCAGCCGTTTTTGGTGAGGGTGAAAAGTGCCCCACTGCATCACTGGCCACTGCTGGTTGTGACACATTCCTTCAAGAAGGGGTGGAATACCAATGAAGCTTTTTCCCCCCCTTTGAAAAGGATGTTTGGAGATTGGGTGTTTCTTTGAGGAGGGAAGTGATTTTATGCTTGCTATGATAAAAATAAATTCCCCTATATTTGGACCCCCTCCGTGAGTATGTCCTAGGTGCTGGAGAGAACCATATAGTAACAACACATTAAAAACGCATTAACGTGTCTCTGCTCACCGTGATATGTTAATAGTACTGGAAGCTATTATGGACAGGCTGTCAAGCATGCACAGTAAATGAATTGCTAGGTCAGCAGGAGCATATGCCACACCATAATTCATAACAGCGTACTATTAATCTACCAAGATACAAAACAAGTCAAGGAGATCAACATGTTCTCTATAATTACTAGCTTGTTTGCCCACTTACACTCCTCAACTTTGTTTTCTTTTCAATGAAAAGTTTGGAAATAATACAAACAGTAGGCACAGTGTATGGGAAATGTCCCCTGCGCAAGTCCAATGGAAACTAAGGTTGCAATCACACGAACAATTAGCCCCGACATAGGTGCAAATGCCGGGTGGATTAAAGGAGTGCGATCATACAAAAACATCTGGGAAGTGCCCCACCACTGTCAGCAACCCGTTTTTCTCTGCCACACAAGCAGATGTAAAAGACACCTCAGAAAGTCCGGTAGCAAACAGGTTGCTACAGACCACAGACAGACTTTCCCACGTCTGATCACTCCAGCGTGCTCTCATGGTGTCAGGATGGTCTGATCAGGACATCCTGACTCCGTGCCGTTGTTTTTTGCCCTTCTCAGTATGTGCATCATCACATACTCCATAGGGAGCCCTCAGGGCTGAGGTGCAAATCATCGATCCCTTGTTGAAGCGCATCGGAGACGAACGGCAAAAAAAAAACCCCGACTTACCCATGGTTGCGTCTGATCATGCAGGGATCAAAACACTGTGTGATCGTGCAACTGTGGGTCAATGTCTGCCGGAGGAAATAGCCTCTCTTCCCCCCCGCTTTATCTCACATGTGTGACCACAACCTAAGAGGACTTTAGTTCATAGGAAGCAGTAGAAATATTTATTTTGCTTCTATTAGCAGTAGAGAGGGCAAACTCACTGCCAAATTATGTGTGCAGAGAAATTCATAGTTGCATTGCTTGCCAAATGAACATACTTTATTTAAACTCCCCTGATTATATGCAAGGTGAGCTCCTGATCAGATCACCTTGATATTCCCTGGCCAAGTTCCTCTCAAGAATTGGACTGTGCCAAACAGTTTTGTACCTGCGCAATAGCAACTTGTACGGTAGAGCCAGGTAATTGTTGCTTTGTAGCTGCTTTTGCACATGGCTACCCACCTGAATCTATTTGCACAGTCTAGTAACTAACTCATCTTATTTACCAGAGAAAAGGTACATAACCACCCAGCGTCATAGTTGACATTAAAGTGACCGACTTATGTAAAGCTAAATCATGGAATTGCTTGTCATTTGTCCCCTCTTTGAGCCTGAACAATTAGGTTTATCCTTAAAATGAGCAACTTTGGCTAGAATGTATTACTTGCCTTTTGCACAGGCGCAGTCACTGGTACCAGTTCAAGAAGTGATACCGATAACTGATCACAAGATTGGCTGGATTCATGGACAGAAACTGAAGGCACTCTGAGATGTCCCAATAATAAGTCTAAAATAAAAACAACTTCAAATCATGTGTTCCCTTTTAGTATGTCTTTTAAAATTGGAGGCGTATGAGTGGTTGCAAGAAAGCCAGCTAATAATGTAAATAAGTAGTGCAATCCTCCAAACAGACAGATACAAATTCATTTGGATGCAAACAGTTTGTAAAAAGCTTTGCTTGCTACTTGTGAACAATGAGCAGAATGTGAGCCAAACCAGCAGGTGTTCAAGCATAATTCCTGGATTCTTGATGAGCTACTGGTTTGGATCATGGCCGGCTTGCAAACTGTGATAATCAGAGATGAACATTCGCCACACTGTTTGTGTCCAAATATTGATATGACAAAGAAGATGGCTGCTGTGCAATTACATATTGCTTTACTGCTGTTGTTTCCACTCAGTCTGGCCATTCAGCTTTTGCCACTGTCAGAAGTTAAAATATACATTGTTAAAAGCAATGTTTCACATTTTGAGATGAGACTTACTAGTTGGGTATCTCTGTGTATGTGATGACTGTATCACTCAGTATCAGTGGCTTCTGAGCTATCTGGAGCTGTATAGATTTATGCACATCATTGTCATACCGCCTCATGTGAAATGTAGCTTCTCTCGCCAACCATGTCTGTTTTTTAAATTGTTAAACTATTGATGTGTCTAAGAGACTGTTTTACTACAGTATTCCTGACACACAAAGTCCACACTGAAAACTAAAAGGAAAAGCAGCCCAACTGTTTGAACTGAGATAAATCCATGTATGCTTGTTCACATAAAACATGCTCCCAACTGCACAAGTGTAAAGAGGATTGTGGACTATACAGTGATTTCCACTTGACAAGTAGCTCACTTTAACAATCCAAACATGACCCTGGGGGATATGTACCTTCTTCTCTGGTAATTAAGATAAACTTTGCCAACTGTGCAGGTGTAAAAGCAGTTGCAACACATGCCTTACATATGTAGCAGAACATTTACTGGCCATGACCCCATAGCACAGGTGGTTATACCACAAGCACAGTGTTACTCCACCTGGTGGTTTGTGTCAAACCAAGTAAAAATACTGAGGCGCTTTGTTCACTGGCATGCAAATGAGGAGTTGGATCACAGTGAAATCAACTGGTGATCATTTTTGTGTGAAGTTCTCAGCATCCCTGCTACAATGTTCATAATATGACCTTGCACAAGCAGAAGTTTGCAAAACAGAAGCAGCAGCCTTTCTGATCAGTGAGAAACTGGGGGTTCGGATGAGATAACCTTAACTCTTTGTAGATTTTATTAGTCTCTTGCTTTTGGGGCTTAGAGCTTCTTTGCCAGTGGAAGAAGTCTAGAATTAGCAGCCAGGTGCTGAAATTATTAGCTCAGACAGCTAGAGTTTTATTTATTTTATTTATTTACTGAGACTTGTATCCTGCCACACCCTACAAGCAGGCTCAGGGCAGCTTAACAATATAAAACCCAGCAACAAAATCATACATTAATTAATAAAACAATTTGTTAAAACATCAGTTCAACAATTGAGATTGGATCAACAGTGTAGGAGTAGTTTCTTCTTTTTCCAGTGTCTGCAGGGCTCATGCCAGGAAGGGCAGGGTGTGCTCTGTATAAACAGATCACTCAGACCAGGTGCACTGAGATGCCATGGGCGCTTGAGCAAGGGAAGCTGATGTTATTTGACCTTCTCCGCCTTGGTGGGGGATGGGGGGTAGGGTTGCCAGATGCATGCTGAAAAACTCCTGGAGATTTGGGGATGGAGCCTGGAGAGGATAGGGGCCTCGGTGAGGTACAATGCCATAGTGTCCACCTTCCAAAGCATCCATTTTCTCCAGGGGAGCTGATCTCTTTACTCTTAAGATGAGCTGTAATTCCTGGGGATCCCCAGGTCCCACCTGGAGGCTGGCATCCCTAGACTACACCACCCAATTGTGCAAAGGAATTCTGCTTTGAGAAACCTCCTCCTGTTTCTTAAACAACCCCAAACAAATCTCAATCTTTCCTTCTGGCCCAAGCCTTGAGATAATAGTCACTTGTGTGTGTGTATGTGTAAGGTTCTGTGTGCTTCTCATAACATCCATGAAAACCCTGATGTTTTGGGCTCATGTGCCTATGAGCTGCAATACTTTTAACAGTGCACCAGCAACAAAGGCTCGAGAGTGAACTAGGGCTTGTTAACATACATCATGCCAAGGATGTGATGTTAATAGAGTAACTCTCTCCCTTTGATGTGAAAGATTGCACATCTGGCTTTAGAGCATGTTGTGAACTAGCTCACACTGAGGCAAAGGGGTGCTGGACCAAAATTACCCTAATTGCCAAGATAGAGATATTTAGTTCTGCATTTACTCACATACAAGACTAATTTTTCCCCAGATACGACATCTAAAAAAAGAGGGGGTTGTCTTAAATTTACATGTAAGTTAGTTCTGTCCAATAATAATTTTTGTCTGTATAACATTGGGAGGGGGCCATCTTACATTCAGGGTCATCTTCCTTTTGAGTAAATATGGTATTCCTTCTTGCTGATTTTTTTAGAGAGTGCTCTGTTTTATTCAGGATGTGGAATGGTATAGTATACCCCACTCGTCAGATCTCAGAAGCTAAGCAGGGTTGGTACTTGGATGGGAGGCCTTGCAAAGAAGTCAGTAGCAAACCACCTCTGCTCAATCACTTGCTTCAAAAACCCATAAGTCAGCTGTGACTTGATGGCACTTTACACACACGTTTTATTCAGAATGTAACCCTATGGACTTGTTCCTTTGGTGGAGTTTGGGAGGGAAACTGGATAGCTAACCTCCAAGAGGGGCCTGGAAATCTACCAGAATTGCAACTGATCTCCATAAGGGCGTAGACTTTCCAGTTTCCTGGGGGGGGGGGGGGCTGGGGGCTAGGGTTGCCAAGGCTTACCTCTGTTGTAGCAGGGGGGAGTCCTTCCCTGGCCGTGAGTTTTCTTGTGCGCGCGCCGGAAGTGACGTCATCGCGTCGGGCACATTGTCACAGCCTGGCAATTTGGGGGCGGGGTTCCCCCAGAGGCCCAATCCGGGCCGGTGGGCAATGAGTGGGGGTTTCTCCACCCCCCGGGCAGACTTGGCAACCCTAGCTGGGGGCCGGCCAGGTGGACTCCTTCCCGGCGGCGCCCTATTTCAACGACAAGTTCTTCACCAACCACTCCTCCGGCGACCCACTGGACAGCGACAAGCTGCTAGAGGGTGACGAGGTGGACTTCCTGCCCCCCCAGTATTACCACCACCACCAGCTCCAGTACTGTCAGCCGGTGGGGCCCAACCAGAGGGGCCATACTGATGCCGCCTTCTTGCCGCTCCCCAGCCTGGCCTTCAAGTGCTGCGGGCGGGTGGCAGGGAAGGTGCTGAGTGCAGCATGGCATCGGGTGCACTTGGAGGCGGAGCTGCAGCAGCTGCACCAGGTGGCCAATGTGCGGCACAAGTAAGCGCCCCGCTGACCAGGCAGGAGCCGGGAAGGAGACGCACCAGGGGAGGCAGGCACGATCAGGGGCATGCGCACCAACCCTGCGGTGTCCCACCCCTGCACACGCGGGTGCCATGCTCCCACCTCCCAAATTGCCTGGAAGGAGGGCAGGCTGGCACTGGTTGCCCCAGGGGGGGGCTCATTCACCTTTGAAAAATTTCAGGAGGGGCGCGAGCTCCCAAGCCCCCCTGAAGTTGATGCCTATGGATCTCCAGACAAGAGAGATCAGTTCCCTTGGAGAAAATAGCTGCTTCGGAGGGTGGACTCCATAGCATTATAGCTTGATTAGGAGTAAGACCCGTTGCGGGAAGAAATACAACGGGCTCTAGGAAGAGGTTCCAAGTGAGTGTCCCGGCTGTGGTTGGTGGAGTAGCAAAGGGAAGGGGAAAATAGAGGGAGGCAAGTCATGTTTATTTTCTTCTGCTTAGCTATAAGGCAGTCCTTTTGCTGCCCCACGTGGGTAGTATGGGAGGACAGCCGCATGCCATGTTATCTGGGTTTCAAGGGTCTGAAAAGTGGTTCCACAGCCAGTTACAGAGTTGCTAACTCTGGGTTGGGAAATACCTGTAGATTTGATGGGTAGAGCCTGGGGTGGGCAGGGTTTGGAGTAGGGAGGGACCTCAGCAGGGTATAATGCCATAGAGTCCACTGCCCAAAGCAGCCATTATCTCCAGAAGAACTGATCTTTGAGATCTCCAGGTGCTGCCTGGAATTTGGCAATACTAAGGGAAAAGCCAGGTTTGTTGAAGGACTTCAGTGAGGTATAATGCCACAGAGCTCACCCTCCATAGCAACCCTTTTCTCCATGGGGACTGATCTCTCTAGTCTGGAGATCAGTTGTAATTCAGAGAAATGTCCAGGCCCTCCCTTTCCCCCCCCAACTCCTTTCAATTCTAAAGCTCCTTCCTGTTTAACAGTTTTAACTGATTTGCTGTTAATACCCCATGGCATCTTAGGACTCCCAATTTGGGAGTTGTAGTTCTAATTCCCTTTGCTATGGTTGCACTAAAGCCAGCTGAGAACTACAACTCCCAAAGTGCAACATATCAAAAGTCGGGGTGTAAGAATGGAGGAGCCAGCAGGATGGGCCAATAGAACATCAAGGCAGTTTCCCCAGTGGACAATAAGAGAGTAGATGAGTTGTCACCAGCAATGCAAATTAAACAGCAGAATACAGCAAAATAAATCTTGAATTATCATTCAGAAAAGGCTCGTGGAAAAAATAGTTTTGCCTTAGTCCCTTGGAGTGGGCTCCAGATGAGTATCTCTGAGAAGAATGTTACATAATTCAGGTGCCACCATGTAAAAGGCCTTGGCCCCAATTATTACCGTCCTAACTTCTGAAGGCAAGAATAACCAGAGCAAGACTTCAGATAATGAGCTGAATGAATGGGCTATCAGATTTCATATAGAAGAAGGCTTCAGATACCATGTCTCAGGACTAATAGAGATGAGAAAATATGTCAGGGCCTTTTGATTAATTTGTGGAAGAATTTGAGCCTTGGCTTTGAAAATATGTTTTCAGCCCTACGGAATCCCAGCTCAAATTAAATGCGAGCTGATTATTCCTTGGGCACCCACAAACCTATGGGTTTTCTACCCTGCCATGTAACCAGCCATGCACTTCCTTTAGAGGAAGATCGTTTCCATTTGTAAGAGAGGGGATGGCACGCTGATTTCTCTTTCAACCATAAACCCCACTTTGCCCCCTATGCTGTTCCTGAGGGTCCACTGACCCTTCAGGAAGAATTTTTGGAGGATTCAATGGGCTGCAACAGGAAGGGAAAACAGGAAAGTCCTGTTCTGCAAAGTCCACGGGTGGTTGAACAACATACTTAGTTTTCATGTTGTACTTCTTCGAATGTGCAGCTAAATGGGTTGTGATATGGTAATATGGGCAGCAAAGAAAGATTCCTCCAGCAGAGGGCAATAAATGAAGGGACAACATCCAAGCCTCAAATTGCGACTACCAATTAAAAGCCATGAACTTGTCTGAGAAAAAAAAATTATAAATAACATCCAACTTTGAATCCACAGGCTATATTTACTGGGGTGTAAATAATGTTGGTGTTCTGCCAGCCTCCCCCTCCTTCCCAAAAGGGCGAGGGAGGGCTGCTTTTATCGGGATTTGAATTAAACTTTCTCTTACTGTATAATACATCAACCTGACTGGAAGACTGCATCAATTTACAAGGCTAATTGGCTTTAAATGATCTAATTTTTTAGTCGGCACATTCTGTACCCCTCCTGGACTCCGAAGTTCACAAAAAAATCTTTTGAAGAGTTTGGTTGTTTCCATGGGTTACCTGAAGACTTTGATGTCCTCGCCGACCAGCAGAGGGAGAAAATACAATATGAAGCAGAACCATGAAATATGCTGAACCATCTGTTAGCCTCAATATGGAAAGAAAAATGATGCAGTTTAAGCCATTTGTTTTGTTCTAGGACATGGAATGCTCATTGTCCAATCCCCACCCAGTTATTTCCCTTCTTCTCCCCCCGCTGTGCCAGCCCCCTCCATTCTTTTTCTTTTTTTATTCCCCCTTGCTTTCCTTCTGTGCATGCTAGATCTTTATGGGCTATATAAAAACTGGAAGGAAGACTTATGCAAAGGGTTTCCGTTAAACTGATGGCACTAGAAATCATTTGGGTGACATTAATGAGGAAGTCTGTCTTTTGGAAAGGCCCACATTTTCTGGGTGCCATTTCTTTCTTTCAAGGTCTTCTCTAAAGCAACAAACATGAATATATGAACCCTCGGGAGCCCAATGAATATCTTGCTTTCATTTGGACCTTCGGTGCAGTTAAATCAGCAATGCTTGGCATATCCAGAAGGGAGAGGAGCATGCAAGAAAAACTGTGGGACCAGCTGAAGACCATATAACATTTGTCCTGCAGTGGATTGTGTTGCTGAAGAGGCAAGCTGCTCTTTAAACCAAACAGTGGCTTGTCTCTTCAGTAGTATTTTTTTTAAAGACAGTTCCAAAATAAAACAGTTACAGTACAGTTTTGAACAGATACTTTTGGTTCTAAGGGTAAAAGCTGTGGACACAATTTGGCATGGTAGTGAATATTTGAAATTTGATGAATGCTTGCATGTGAATGCTGATAGTTACAGATACATTTTTTAATTTCTTGAAATACTGTCGAATACTGTCCCACACCTTTGCAAAATGAGTCTTTCTGTCTTCATTTTCTTCCTCAACATGTTTGCTGGCATGGGAATCAAAAGAAAAGAGATGGTACTTTGTTAGCCAAATTGCCTTGTTTTCTTATTAATATTGGGGAATTATAGATTATTAATTAATTGGCAATAGGCAGAACAGGTCACCACCAATTTATACAGAGGTCCTGCCTCTTCCAGACAAACCAGAAAATAAGCAAGGAGGCTAGTTTCAGTAATAAAATAGCTTCTTTACTGAAATAATTATTTCTCAGTCAAACAACACAGATGCATGCACTCACTTATACAGTTCCTAAGAAATCAGATAGATTAAGAGACAGTTGCATGAGCAGGAATATTGTTGCTATCCGTCGAGGGCAATAATTATCTGTCCGGAGAGATGTTGAATTTCCACTGGAAAAATAAGGCGAGTTTACAGGGAATTGGAGGTTGTGAACTGAACCAGCAGAACACGTGGAAAGACTCTTGATTAGCTACACTAAGAGCTGTGGTGGTAGGCTAGGGTAAGAGGTAGTCAAAGCAAGAGAGCGAGCAAGTTGCTGTGTGCCCTCTTTTATTAGGGGGCTCTGGGGGAGGGTTTGGCCAGACACCTCCCCTAAGACCACCTCTTGGATGATCCGCCCTAAAAGTCCTGTCCACTCAGAGAAGGGCTAAAGAGGGTTGGGCAATGTTACATTCTATCTGGTAGTGACAGAGATACCTGGCAGGTGGAAGATGACTCGTCAGCTAAAGTCTTTGTCTTGCTGATAGGTTTGATCTCTCTGAGCAGCAAAAAACGGTTTTTAGCTGGCCAAGTCCATTGTTTAGGTGGAAGCGGGAATAGTCCTTTTATTGCTCTGGAACAAGGAATGTTGGAGGGGGAAGGTTTTCCTGTGACAAGAAGGAGAATATATGCTTAATTTATTTATTTATTTATTTCATGAGATTTATATCCCGCCCTCCTTTCCAATGGCGGACTCAGGGCGGCTAGCAACACAAAAATAACACAAGCAATATCAATAAAACAGTAAAACTTATACCACAAGATCAGCAGCTACAATTTATCTTCAAGTGTATCAGGTCAGCACTCAAATGTAATCCCTGTGTAAGTGCAGATGTCCCTGCTGGCAGATGGAATTGAGCCAGGGCCAGAATGTAAGAATTAGGCGGCCCATACTTGAAAGCCTGGTGGAAGAGCTCCGTCTTACAGGCCCTGCAGAATTGTAACAAATCCCGCAGGGCCCTGATGTTCTCCGGGAGCTCATTCCACCAGTATGGGGCCGCCACTGAAAAAGCCCTGGCCCTTGTACTTGCCAGCCGCGCCTCTTTCGGTCCAGGCGGGACCAATCGGTTTTGGGATCCTGACCGAAGTGCTCGCTGGGGAACATATGGAGAGAGGCGGTCCTTCAGGTAAGTAGGCCCCAGGCCATATAGGGCTTTATAGGTAAGCACCATCACCTTGAATAGGCAGCCAGTGCAGTGCTTTTAAGGCGGGCTGGATATGCTCCCACACGGAGAGACCTAACAACAGCCGCGCCGCAGCATTCTGCACCAGCTGCAGCTTCCAGATCTGGCACAAGGGCAGCCCCATGTAGAGGGCGTTACAGTAGTCCAATCTTGAGGTGACCAAAGCATGGATCACTGTCGCCAGTTCGTTGCGTTCAAGGAAGGGGACCAACTGCTTGATCAGCCGAAGATGATAGAAGGCTGACCTCGCAGTGGCTGCTACCTGGGCCTTCATCATTAACGAGGAGTCCAGGAGCACCCCCAAACTCCTAACCTCCGCCGCTGGTACCAATGGCACCCCCTCGAAGGCCGGGAGAGGGATCTCCAACCCTGGTCCGCTCTGACTCAGGTGCAGGATCTCCATCTGAATGGCGTCTGAAAGCACATGGTCAAGCCACAATGGCGAGTGGCTATTTCTGTGTAAGTAACTTTGTGTTAAGGGAAGTCCCTGGGAGCTGGCGACCTCAGGAACCGCTGGCACATCGTCTCAGGCATCGGCTGGCGTGTGTCTGCAGCTGGCATCACGATCTGGTCAACTGCATCTCAGTTCCTTTTACACATTCTACACCACAGTCCATGGTTAACACTTACAGACTTTATGTCTATAAGAGCGCATAAGTGCCTTGCAGGGCAACAGTAAGGAAGGTATAGAATGTTGTGAACGCTGTAGCCTTTCACTGGAGAGAGAGAGCCCCTTCCCACTGGGAGATGCATAATAGCTCTACATTCCTCTCCTTAAGGAGTCATCAGTGCCTTGATGACATCAGTCAGCATTAAACCAATCACCACACATGTCAGACCAACTGGCATGGTTAGTAGCCAGGAGTCATTACAAAAATGAAAAGTATTAAAACTGCCATGCTTACCAGGCTTAGAAGCAGAATGTGGACCTGGAGAGTTGAAGAACCACTAGCAGCACTCTTAGTTTGGAAATATGAGACGGTTTCTTGTCAGATTACATTTGTGGCACAGGAACCACTATAACATGTTTGTTACAATAGACAGTTTGGTGTAGTGGTTAAGAGCGGTGGACTCTAATCTGGAGAACTGGGTTTGATTCCCGACTCCTCCATATGCAGCCAGCTGGGTGACCTTGGGACAGTCACAGATCTCTCAGAGCTTTCTCAGCCCAACCTACCTCACAGGGTGTCTGTTGTGGGGAGAGGAAGGGAAGGTGATTGTAAGCCACTCTGAGACTCAAAGTGAAGGGTGGAGTATAGATCCTCCTCCTTCTCCTCCTCCTCCTCCCCTCATTGCAAAATCATGCTGAAGTAGTCCATGCTAAAGTACCTTTCCATTTCTGAGTTTTCCATACCAACAAATGGTGTCACACTGGTGTGGGTAAAAGCTGCAGTGTGGGTTTCTCTTACGTGGCCCTAGGCTTCTGACGTTACATTTATGGTCCAAGAAAGAGCTGTGTGGCATCGTGACTTATGCCTTGGATGTCATAACAGAAAGGGGCTTGAGTAAAGGGCATTGGGAAGCAGGGACATGTTTTCCAAGGTTGGACAGTTTGATGAGCATCACAATGCCATGACCACTGAAATAGCTACAGCTGAATCAGACCAAAGCATAGAAGGGAAGATTGCTGTGGGAAGTGCCCAGATTCATTAAGACAGAGATATGGAGGTCCAAAGGGACAAAGAGAGGGAGGAGACAGGCAACAAGATGGGGCACAGCCAGAGAGGCCCAAATAGAGTGACAGCCAGCTAGAAGCTAGGGCTAGCCACCCACCCAGGTTTAAATTACATAATTTACATAAATTACATAATAAAGATTCCCCCCCCCCTTTAAAAAGACAAAACAAGATGGACAGGATTGTGTAGCAGTTAGAATACTGGAGTGGTCATTGGGAAGACCCAGGTTTAAACACTTGCCTGCTATGAAATTTACTGGGCAACCTTTGGCCAGTCTCAGCCTCTCTCAGCCTCACATATCTCACAGAATCATTGGGTGTGGTCACACTGGCAGCTTGGTGCGATATGCCCCCCCCCCAGTGTTCCCTCTAAGCTGAGTTAGTGTGAGCTAGCTCACAGTTTTTTAGCGTCCGGGTCACACATTTTAGCCTTAGCTCAGGAAGGATGGCTCCAGAGCAAACTGATTTATGCAGCAGCCAAATCATTCACTCACAACTTTAATGCCAGCTGACAAAGTAGATGTTTTGCTCACAAATCTCCACAGCTTAGAGGGAGCATTGGGCACCACCTCTAATTTTACCAGTTTGAAGTGTTGCGGGGCATATCACTCAGACAGCACAACCTGCTGGGGGTTACCCACGGGGTTGTTCCATGGTCAAGCAACCACATTACTGCAGTGCATCAGCCACAGGAGTGTGCTGCCCAGTTGTTTTTTAAAATGCAGATGGGTATGTGTACATATGCACTCATGTGCATATAGCCAAAAACTCAAAAAACAAACAAACCCTGCACCAGCACCAGCAATGGATCTGCAGGTTCAGATCACCAATCCATTCTGCGCATGCACCCCCACGTTCAGACATCTGGCCATGTGCAATGAATGTGCCGGGAACCAGGGGGGGAACCACTTGTGATCCGGTGCCTTTTTAACCTGGCTCCAAGTCAACATACGATGGGGTGAGTATGCCTGGGGAATGCCTGACAGATGTGGCTGTGTGACTGCGCCTATTTAATCAGAAGGGGAGGGGTGGCTTTGTCGGGCCAAGCTGCTCATGTGAGGATAAAATAGAGGAAGAGAGAACCAAGTATACCTCTGAGCTCCTTGGAAGAATGGCAGGATAAAAACTCATCAAAGCAAGAACAAAGGAAGAATATTGTAGCAAAGAAGGTTGCCTAAGTATTTCTCCACTTGGTTTTCTGCTCAAAAAAAACCTCTCTCTAGGCTGCTTGGAGTTAAACAGGAAACACAGAAATAATAGCACCCTGCAACCAAAAAGGTGGAACCTAAGATACAGCTCATGTTTGTGGCTTCAGTTCTTTAAGTATTCCCAACATTTAGCGAGTATCTTGCCAGCAGATTTCCCCACACCTTAGGTGCATGTCCACATTCACTAGTTTGGGATGTGTTTTCCCATCCTTATTTAATAGCCCTTATTCCTACATGGATTCATTTCTGGAATTTCAGGCTGTCATAGTATAAAGCATTTTTCACACAAAGGAAATTTCAGCCAATGCTCTGCTTCCTTGTCATCACCCAGAGCTATCCAAAGAAAGAAAGCACAGTGTAATTAAAAGATTGATCGCCTGGAAACAATGCTTAATAAACAGGCACCCGCAATGTAAAAGCAATTCCACATTTTCAAACACCATTCTCAAGTGAATCTTGCTTGAACCATTTGTAAGTTGGCAGGCATATCTAAAATCAATGCACATAGGCCTCAACGAAGGGTGAGATTCTAATCTCCATTCTTGGAGCTCTAATGGCGAGTAGTCCCAAGGGGTTTTATCATGTTTTGTGCCAACATAAAACAAGGTATGAATCAGGTCCCACATTCAAACAAGAAACAAGTTGACTTCTCTGGAAGGCCAATGGGGGGGGGGGGAAGTGCATTTATTGGCGGGAATGTATGGTGGAGGGGGGCATGTTGTGTTCCAATGGCGACTGCGCATGCGGTCAGGAAAATGCACGACTCATCCTATGACAAGCTGATCACCATGCTCACGACCTACTTTGCGCCAAAACCATCCAAAATGGAATGGACTTCTGCACTCACACCCAGAAGACTGGTGAGTCTGCAGCAGACTTCATGGCCAACCTCCGGCACCTGGCAGTGGGGTGCGAGTTCCTGTCTGTCGAGGACACTCTCCTGACCCACTTCTTCTGGGGTGTCTGTGAGCCAAAGCTCCGCCGAAAGCTCATGGCAATCAAGGAACTAAAGCTGGACTCCACTTGCAAAGCAGCAGCTGCCTTTGAGAAAGCACAAAAGGATCGCCAAGGATCCACAGCACACCGTCTGGTGACCACCACCAGCCCAGCGACATCGGACAAGGAAGAGGAAGTCCTTCAGCTCTGCAGATTGGACCGGCAAGGACTGCAGTGCCCAGCTGCCACATCAGCGCAAGCCAGCCTGCGGACCAATGCACCCACATTGTATGCCAGCTGCGGGGATCCACATGACCACTGGAACTGCCATTTTCAAGAGTCAACCTGCCAATCCTGTGGCAAGACGGGGCACATCACTCGGGTTTGTCACTCCCGGACCTCCCGACGCACACAAGCTGCACACCTGGAGTCATGAGATCACTCCATGACATCCTCCCACCACCAAGTAATGAACTTGCCCTTGGACACTCCCAACAATATCCTTGTCCCCATAATAATAGAGGGGTCCCCCTGCGCAGTGGAACTGGACTGGACGTTTTTCATAATCTCAGTGGACACCCTTCATAGACTCTGTCCATGGTGGGGGGGGCTATTACAGAAGCCCATGGGACTTAAGCTATGGAATTTCCAGAAGAACCCGGTGGTGATCAAGGGGTGGGGCAAGTTCAGGGTCCAGTACAAAGACTCCCAGGGACAATTGGACCAGCACTTCCAGCACTGGCCCCGGCTGATGAACCGGAACTTTCCACTGGACCCGCTGAGGCAGTCCCCGAGCAGTCTGCTGCAGAACCAGTATTACACCACTCGACCAGGGAATGGCAAAGGCCCACCTACCTACGGGACTTCATGTGCTAGGGAAGGTCCAAACTATGAGGGGAGGGGTGTTATGTCCTAATGGTGACTACGCACTTGGTCAGGAAAATGCAGGAAAATGCACATGGCTGGGCTGGCTACCAGAGCTCTGCTTCGGGAGACAATAGCCCGGCCAGATCGTAAATTAGACCAATCGGCCACCCAGCATCTGCCAGCAGTCCTATGGTGTAAGGTCACTCATAATTATACCTATTAGGGAGTTTGGGCAAGGCCGGGTGTCAGTTAAGCATAGGCTAAATGCCATAAGCCTGGGTGACTGTCTTGCCATGATCAATGAAGTTGCTTCCTGAGTTGCCTTGATGTTTACTGCTAAATTCACAATGCTTTGTGTTTCAAGGTTTCATTTAACTTCTGCAGGTCCCACCCAGGAGATAGCATCGGGAACCCGACTCCCACCTTTGGAATGCACGCCTTGCTCACTTTGCTTTGCTTTGCGCATGCTCATTACTCATTTGCTTTCTTTTCCCTTTTATCTCTAGCCTCCTTAGCTAACGACCTTGAATGAAAGTGCCTCCTGTTATGTGTTACCAGAATCACAGGTGTTATGTATTCCTTTTGCTTAGTTTCTCTGGGAACTTCCCCCCAAAAAATATTCAACAGTATTTCTCCCTGAGAACTCATTTTGCTGTGCTTTTCATGGGAATATTGGGCCAGTATACTTGGGCACCAAGAATTCTCCCTATTGATTGGTAGAGGGTAGTTGGACCATGTTTCATACCAAGTATAATTGTAATTGCAATTCCAAGCTTGAGCATTACTAACAGGAAAAGTGTTTGACCAACATGATCTTTTCTACAAATAAAGGACTTTCTGCTTAAGGAAACCTGTTGTGGACTATATCTATTGGGACAATCTCACACCGGGGGTGCAGTTTAGATGGACATTTAAGCAGACCTCCCAGTCCCGTTCAGCAGTCGTGTTTTGTACCATCAATAAACTTATGACTTTTGTACCATCAATAAACTGATTTCACTGCAACGCATCTCTGGACCTTGTACTTTATACAGGGGAAGCTAGTGTTTTGTAGTGAGTATTGGGGGAGCAATAAATGAATCTTTTCAGTTTTAGCTGTTACATCTTCATCCTATCCAAGAGGCTCAAAACAGTGCATATCCCCTCCCCTTTATTTATTTAAAACACAAATATCCCTTACATAACAATATCTAGTTTGGTGAGGCAGCTAACAGTTCAGTAAAAACAAATCTATAATGATAAAAAGATTAGTTTGTCCATCTGTGGCAGGCATAACTCCTCAGAAAATAAAACTTGGTACCTCAAAATTAGCCACTGGGCCACACAATCTCCTGGAACCCTCCCCTCAGCCTTTTGCATTGAAAGCTATGGTTACCTTTGGCAGGAATAACAAACTGAAACTAAAGCTGGGAGCCTCAAAATTTGCCACTAGCTTCAGGATGATGATTGGCATTGCTCTGCACAAAACAAAGAGAACCAGAACATCTTGACCTAGATTATTTCCAACCCCCCCTCCCCCACCTACATACCCACACTATTTGCACTAGAAGGTAAGGTCGTCTATGGCAGGCATAATTCATCTAAAAATAAAGCACGGAGCCTCAAAGTTGACTAGTAGCTTCAGGATGATTACAGAAGTTGCAGAACTGAACCAGAACATCCTGGCCCACATAATCTCCAGAACCCCATCCCTCCACTTTTTGCATTGAAAACTATAGTTGTCTCTGGCATGCATACCTCGTCAGAAAATACAGCTAGGAGTCTCAAAATCTGCCACCAACTTCAGGGTGATGGTGGAATTTACACTGCCAAAGTGGAATCAGACCCTCCTGGCACAAACTGATTCCCAAACATCGCTCTGGTATCTGCAAAGGTTTACTCAAAAGAAGCCAGCAAGGGCAGGCAGCACAGACAGGGAGGGTGGAAAATATCCCCTCTATGACAAAACAAAGGGTGTCTAAGGTCACAATCAGATGACTCTTTAGATCCGACCCAGGCACAAGTGCCTCCCGGATTAAAAGGGCACGTCCAGACAGTGACATCTGGGAAACATGCCGCTTCCATTATCAGACCGTCGATCCCCGCCAGGGAGCCGCACTTTAAAGATACTGCTGAAAGTCCAGTCTAAAGTTTGCCAACAGGCCAATGGTGGACTTTCCCCCATCTGGTCATTCCAGCGCGCAATCAGCCTGAACGGCTGCCATTTATTTATTTATTTATTATTTCGATTTATATCCCGCCTAGCCAGCGGACCGGCTCTAGGCGGCTAACAACATAAAATCACTCAAATACAAAGTTAAAACACAGCATAAAATTGACTCATTTTAAAATACAACAGACAATCATCACAAATGGCAGCAACATACCAGCACCAAATACTAGCCACTAGCTTATGCCCAGCCAGGAGGCTTCCACCGTAGATGTTCTGAAGATGGTTCGACGCGCCATCTACTAAGGGCCATTCCCCCCGGTGGCGGCCCCAAAAGCCTGGCAGAAGAGCTCCGCTTTGCAGGCCCTGCGGAGCTCTTTTAAAAAAAAAAATAAAAAAATCTTAGTGGTATGCACCAATGTTCCCTCAGCTGTGGAGTCTTGTGAGGAAAAAAATTCTACTTTGTGAGCTACTGGCAATGAAGTTGTGAGCAAACGATTTGGCTGCCGCATAATGTAGTTTGCTCTGGAGCCATCCTTCCTGAGCTAAGATAAAAACGTGTGAGCCAGAGGCTTAAAAACTTAGCTAGCTCACACTAACTCAGCTTAGAGGGAACACTGGTATGCACATAAACATGTAAACGTGCGACGGCTGCAGAGCTCCGCTCAAACATTCCAGACAATTTCATGTTTCTGAAGGGCCCGTGAAACTTATGAACTTTGTTAATTGAAATGGTACCTAGAGGAAGTTACCACTGGCGGTGCTTTTAATATTCAAGTCTGCACATGCACGAAAAAACAAGTAGACAACGAGGCACATATGCGCATGCGCAAACAGAATTTTTAGAGAAAAAACCCGACCACACAGCTCCTTCAGGTGGACGCCATCTAGACAATCCATGGTGGAGTCCGCACATGGTAAGGGACTCACCGGGGGGGGGGGGGCTGTCTGGTCATGCAATGCTAGATAAAAAAGATCAGGATCAAATTAGAGCTGGGCCAATGGCAGGATTAGCTGCCCATCTGAACACACCCTACTAACTGCTGCGAGCTATCACAGCCAGTTTGTTATATTGGTTAGAACGTCTGACTAAGGATCTAGGGCATTCAGGTTTGAATCCCACCTTGGCCATGGAAGCTTGCTGGGTGAGCTAGATCCAGTCTCATCCTTACCTAAATCACAGGGTTGTTGTGAGGGTGAAATAGAGCACATGAGAATGATGTAAGCATCTTCAATTCCCACCAGGGAGAAAGATGGAGTAGGTCATTTGTTATAAATTAATTTTGCCAACAGCACACCAACAAAACATGATTACTTTTGCTCTTGTTTCCTAGGGATGCCAGCTCTGGGTTGGGAAATGCCTAGAAATTTGGAGGGGGTGGAGCCTGGGGAGGGCAGGAAAGCATTTGGAGAGGACCTCAACAGAGTATAATGCCATAGTCCACTCTCCAAAGCAGCCATTTTCTCAAGGAGAACTGATCCAGGTCATCTGGAGATCAATTTTAATACCAGGAGGTCTACAGGGGCCACCTGGAGGTTGGCAACCCCAGGCATAGCAATAACAGGAAGCAGAACTGCTCATTCAGTATTCGCACTATGGTTAAATATTGTGAGTGCAGCAAACTGTGGGGCTGGCGAGTGGAGCCAGCAGGGTGGATCCCCTAGTCATCTGTCCATCTGTCTGTCTGTAGCAAGAATAACTCATCAAAAGATACAGCTGGGAGCCTCACAACTGGCCACCTGTTTCAGAATGATTGTGGGAGTTGCAGTGCCAAAACTGACAGGAATAGGAACATCCTTCAAGATGAAGCCTGAACTCTCCTTAAAAGCGATAGTCTATCATACTTTGGTCACATTATGAGAAGACGAGTAACTAGAAAGAACAATAATGCTAGGGAATGTTGAAGGCAGCAGGAAAAGAGGTAGATCCAACATAAATTGGACTGACTCAATCAAGGAAGCCATGGCCCTCAGTTTGCAAGACCTGCACAAGGCTGTTAACAACAGGGTGTTTGGGTGAATGTTTGGTGTAGTGGTTAAGAGAGCCAGTTTGGTGTAGTGGTTAAGTGTGCGGACTCTAATCTGGGAGAACCGGGTTTGATTCCCCACTCCTCCACTTGCACCTGGCTGGATGACCTTGGGCAAGCCATAGCTCTGGACCAGCTGTTCTCTCAAGGACAGCTTGGGAAAGAGCTCTCTCAGCCCCACCTACCTCACAGGGTGTCTGTTGTGGGGAGGGGAAGGGAAAAGGAGTTTGTAAGCCGCTCTGAGACTCTTAAGTGAGTGAAGGGCGGGGTATAAATCCAATCTCTTCTTCTTCTTCTTCTTCTTAATTCATAGGGTTGCCATAAGTCGGAAGTGACACACACACAGGAACATCCTGGCCCATGTTATCTCCAGAAAAACCCATCCTCAGTGCTCTTCACAATGGAAGCTAAGGTGCTCTGTTTGTGGCAAGCATCATTTATCAGAAAATAAAGCTAGGTATATTAAAACTGGCCAACAGTTGTGAGAGTTGCAGTGGGAGTTGTGGGAGTTGCTCAGGTTATCTTCAGACCCACCCATCCTCCCATGACAGCCCTGTTGCTACTTGCAGTGAAAGCTCTGGTTGCCTCTCGGTGTGCGTCTGTGTTAAGTGCTGTCAAGTCGCAGCCGACTTATGGCAACCTTAGCAAGGGGCTCTCAAGGCAAGTGAGAAGCAGAGGCGATTTGTCATTGCTTTCCTCTCCAGAGCGTTCCTCAGTGGTCTCCCTTCTAAGTACTGACCCAGTTTAACTTCCAAAGCCTGATGAGATCAGGCTATACCGTGCTGCCTTCTCTCCTATTAAGGTTGTCTAAGCTGGCATAACTCAGCAAAAAAATAAGGGTGGGAGTCTCAACGTTGGTCTCCAGATTCAGGATGATTGTGGGACTTGGGTGTGAATCCCCACTCTGCCATGGAAACTTGCTGGGTGTCCTTGGGCCAGTCTTGCCGCTAACCTGCCCCACAAGACTGTTGTGAGGATAAAATGTTGTAAGTGCTGGGAACTATATAAGAGGTTTTGTCCCAATCGTTATTTCATTACTCTGTGGCCTTCCTTTCCTCTGTATTCTGTTCCTTCTAAATACTTCTTTATCTAAAAGAATTTCTAAAACTGGAACTTGCCCAGATTTCTTTTCCTTTCAGTCAGATTTACTCATGTGCAGTGTACGACAATGTAAAGAACAAGAACAAAAGAGATCTGATAATTATACCTGTGCCTGCATCAATATTATTTGTGTACAGAGCTTTACTGATACACTCTTGAATACTGCTAAAACATCACAGTAAAAGAATCTGGATACGACCATATTGTACGATCACATTGCTTTTTATAGTTTATCGATGTATACATGTGTGCATGCACAGCCAATAAAAAAGACATGAAGGAACTAAAAGATGCGGCAAACGCCATGCACAACATATGGACACTTGGGCGTTCCTAGTGCGTCAGTTCTCCTTTGGAAACAAGAACAGGTCATTTGTAACTGCAAGATCCAGGGAGAAACAAGGATGGGCAGAATTTTGGAAGCATCCCTGCTAGAGACCAGCTTTTTAAACAAAACACAGGTATCAAGTCTCAGAAAGTTAAGATTGTGCAGCTGAACACACACTCTCCCTTTGAATTTCTGAAGCAAAGTGTAATGGGCAGAACCCTGTCTTTGGGTCACAGCAGTTCCCTTTCATGGGCAGCGGCGGGGATGTCTGAGGATTTTGTATTCGGGAAGCTCTCAGCTAAAGCAGCAGCAACAGCAGCATGCATTTTTAATGAAGGAGGCCTCATTTTGTGCGCTGCAACATAGCCAGCTTTCCCAATAAATGATTTATAATGAAGCCTGGATGTGTCATAAGAGCATCCAAAGAGCAGCTAAGAAATGTATAAGGAATGGGGAGAGAACTAACCGCAGAGGTCATCCTACAACTGGAGCAGTGAGCAAGAACGAGAAGGGGAGGCTGTGTGTGTTTTAAACAGGAAGCAATCGAGCAGCCTCTAAACTAAAATTACCCAAAGGCGGAGGTGGGAAGGAAAGCAGCATGGCAATTTCATTAATTGCGGCCTTTTTAGAACAATTATTAGTCTTCCACCTATTGGATCATAAAAAATAGATGTTTTTCCTTGGCTTCATCTAATCCTGTGGTTAAGGGAGACAACAGCAGGTGGCATTGTTACACACGCTCTTCTGCTCCCGTGGACTCTTCAGAAATGGTGCTTCCTTCTTTGCAAACCCATCTGGTAATGTAACGTCAGGCTTCCGTAATATCATGAGCTGAAACAAAAGCTGAGCCGTTTGCTATGTGGAGTTATAGTTTTCTCTTATTTCATTATGGAACGAGACTGAGAGATACTCCGCAAATGTCACAAACGTACATGGAAGCAACAGTTCCTTTTCAATCATGGGAATTTGGATTTTGGAACTGTAACAATGAAGAGGGGCTGAGCTAAGCAAGTGTTGATCCCAACATCCTTACTTAGCTAGCTTTGCTCTATTTGCTAAGCAAGTGTTGATCCCAACATCCTTACTTAGCTAGCTTTGCTCTATTTTTATTTCCCTTAGCCCTTAGTCCCTACCTCACTCCATCTGTTGGGAGATTCTTCAGGATCCTTACTTCCCTATGCAGAGATATGCATTCTTACACAGTTGTATTTCCAGACACCTGTGCTCATAGTTGTTCTGATATACCTCTTTATTTTTTGACCCTATTACAATTACAGTCCTTTTATCTGCCTCTTTCTTTAATACTTTGTGTTCTGGTTGGCAGGCTCACCAATAGGGAAAAGGTGAGAAATGAGGAACACCCACACCTATGATGCTTCACAGAACTGAAAGTATTGCACATGATAGCATGGAGGCACATAGGCATCAACTACAGGGGAGCTGGGGAGCTCGCACCACCACTGAAATTTCCCAAGGGTGAATGAGCCCCCCCAGGGCAACCAGTGCTGGCCCACCTGGCCTGGGTGGTGCAGGAGGCGCCCTCCTTCCTGGCTGCTGCCACTCCTCCTCGTCCTCCACAGCAATGGGCCCACCTCCACTGCTGGCCCAACTGCCTCCTCCTGGTGCTCTTCCTCACCCACTACGCCTACAGGTGTGTTGGAGGGGAGGGGAGGAGAAGGAAGGGGGGGTCCCAGGCAGGCCTTCCTCTGGCTTGTGAGCTCCGCCTACCTTGACACTTAGGGGGCCCACCATGGAGGGAAGGAGCCACGCTTCTGGCCTGGAGTGGGAGGCCAGGGAGGTAAGGAGCTCAGCTGAGTAGCACCTGTATGGCATGCAAAAGGTGCACCCCAGTGCCACCACCATGCAGCCCACCAGCCCATAGCTCAGCAGCTTCAGTGCCTGCTACTCCTCCGGGCTGGACAGGTGCCACCAAAACACCACCCACTACATTGGGGCACTCAGCGCTGCTGCCGCTGGCTCCATCACTGCCCACACGTCCAGGGACTCATTGCAGGCCTCCTGCTGCTCAGCCCCAGCAGCAGGCGGGTCACTCGCTCCACAGCACAGCAGCCGTGGTTTAGGCAGCACCCAAAGGCCGCCCTGCCAACAGGGGAGGAGGGAGAGGGAAGGAGCTGGCAGCCCAGCCCCCCCCCCCCCAGAAAATTGGAAAGTCTACGCCCTTGTGGAGGCATGGAGGACTTAGATGCAGGATTTTATGCTTTGGTTTTAACTTGTTTTGATTAATTCTTTGTATGCTGGTTTTAATGGCTTTCAAGATGATATTTCAATTTGTATATTTTAATTTGCTCCCCTTTAAGGTGGCCAAACTTTGCACTTCAGAATGTTTAACAAGGAAGTAGATGGATTCAGGTGGGTAGCCATGTTGGTCTGAAGCAGCAGAACAAAGATGGAGCCCAGCGGCACCTTTAAGATCAACAAAGTTTTATTCAAGTTATGAGCTTTCATATCTGAAGACGTGTACATGCACACTAAAGCTTGTACCTTGAATAGTACTTTTTTGGTCTTAAAGGTGCCACTGGTTTTGAAGGAAGTAGGTTGTTATGTCTTTTTATTAATAATACCTGTACTATTGAAATCAGCCTGTTATGTGGCTTTGAAATTTTATTGTATGTTGATGTGCTGATGACTCTGTCTGTGATTCAATCCTGTTTTTATTTGTTAGCTGACTTGGTGGCCCTATAGGGGGCAGAAAGGTAGGTTTAAAATCTCATTAGTAAGTAGTAATAAACAAACACAAACACACTCCCTGTACCAGGGTGCCAATCGCTCTCCTGCTCCCCAAAAGAGAAGTCCCTGCCTCCCCTATCCTGGCAACCTTTGCTGAGAATCAGCTTGGCTCTAGTATAGCCAGAGCTAGACTAGGTTCAGGGAGACCTAAGGTTCAAATCCCGGCTCTGCTATGAATGTATAGTCATTCACATCCTAACCTTCCTATTGTGAGGGAAAATGGAGGACTGGAGAACCTGCCTTGAGACCTCAGAGAAAGGGCAGGATAAAAAGGCAGTAGGCAAATACAAGTTCAGTCCCCGGAACACCCAGTGAAAGGATCACAAGTAGCAGGTGATGGCGGAAAAAACATTCTTTGTTTAAGATAAGCACACCAGGTCTCTCCAGTTTTCTCCAGAAGGGATGTCACTAGCATACCTGTCCCCACCCCCTAAATGCTTCTGAGGGGTTCCAGGCTGCAGCCTGGCAACCATAGTTAGATACCACAGACCACAGAGCAGACAGTAATTAAATTTTTAAAAATGGACCAATAATCCAAGTCAGTATAAGGCAGCTTCACATATATAAGGAACACTACTGGCATAGAGAAGGCAGCAGGAAAAGAGAGAGCCCCAACATGAGATGTAGAGAAGATCAAGAGTCCACTAGCACCTTAAAGACTAACAAAATATATGTGGCAGGGTAGGAGCTTTCCTGAGTCACCGCTCATTTCTTCAGAGACAGCCATGAAAGCTCATACCCTGCCACATATTTTGTTAATCTTTAAGCTGCTTCTGGAGTCTTGCTCTTTTCTACTGCTACAGACTAACATGGCTACCCATCTTGATCTACCAGCATGAGATGGATTGACTTCATAACGGAATCATGGCTCTCAGTCTGCAAGACCTGAGCAAGGCTGTTAAGAGAGGTAGTTTTGGAGGTCATTTATTCACGGGTTCGCCATAAGTCGGCAGTGACTTGACAGGATTTAACACACACATACACAGGCATGAAAGCTCTGTGTGCACAACAGATCACATAAGGGTGTCTGGATTACAATGAATGGTGCTCTAATGATTTCATGATATATTTCCTTCTGTTCTATATAATCCACCCTTATTTGGCCCAAACTCATGTTTTCATCGCCAAGTTTTTTATCAGCTTTGCCGAGCAAACAATGGGGAAATTACTTTGGAGCAATTGTGTTCGTTAAAAATCCTTGAGTCCATTCATTACTTGAAGCGACATGAACGCTAAACAAATGTACAAAACTTTAAAAAGCTGCTGCAGTGAAATAGCAGGCACAATTAAGGGGCAAATTTAAATAAATAAAAGCTTTGGCAGCCATTCATCATTCCTTTCACAATTAAAAACTAATTATTTGACTAAATAACCATTATAATAGGGTGTATTTTTTTCAAATTCATTCCACCAAGGAAATAGGGCTGGAAAGCTCATGTTAAGAAGAGTCTCTTGTCCCTCCCCCCCTACCCTGTAATGGAGATTAACATGATAATTTTAGCCGTAGCAGCCTTTTGTGCTGCAGCGTTTGCACATAGATGAGAAAAAGTGGCTGCAGAGAAGAAAATGACATTAATGAAGCCATAGGAACCAGCCATCTTGTGCACCGCAGGGTAATCCGCTTTTGCACAGTCGGTGCTTTGAGGCACGTATGTGACACAATTAGTAGAACAAAATAAGTTTCTCCTAGCTGAGGCATTTACTGCAAATTAAATCATTAATCACATTTATAAAATGGCCACGTAAGACTGAGCATTACCATTGGCGGAGAAGTCTCCTTCTCACCTGGGTGTGCCTCAGCTCATGGTGAGTTTACACCACCATGTCACGAAGAGGAAAATATCACCTCAAGATCGTTGCTCCACGGAGAAGCATTCTTGTGAATGCTTCCCACCTCAGTTACCATACACACACATGATCAAATGGATACTGAAGGAATGTTCATTTTCAAAAAATTGGTCAGAATTAATTAGCTTATCCTGTACAGTGAGGTAGAGATGTCTGGCTCAGTTATTGATGATGGTGACAACGATGATGACAATGATGATGTAGAGGGTATACCACTGTCCCTAGTTCTAGGACCATCCTTTGCCCTGCTTTCTTCTCCACTGCAGATACTCTGCAACACCTAGAGTTAGATCCTGCTGGTCATTTCTGCTCATACAACACACAGGAGGGGGGATTTTTGCTGACTTCTCCCATCCTGTGACTGAGCTTTAATTTCTCCCCTCATGCCGTCACAGTAGAGAATACTTACCAGTAGCCTGACTCAATGTAAGACAGCTTCATGTATGCACTTATGTAGTGACTGATAAGCCCTGATTATCTGTGTGTCTTGCTTCACTCACTAGTAGGTGAGAAGGGAGACTCAGAACACACATAGCTTAGCTGTGGAGGGAGGGGGCAAGCTGAGGAGGGGAGGGGGACAGAAAAACTGAGATCTGTGTAACAAAATGCACCTAATTTCTGCTATTTCGCTTTCTTTATCAGTATTATTTTCTTTATCATGCTTATTTTCCCTGGTTTTCCCCCACTTCATTAGTTTGAACTCAGTGAAGCTTATATTTATTGTAGCATCTTTGAACAGACATAAAAGCATGCCTGGAAAGGAGGCAGCGTTCACCATGTCCTAAATACCTTGCACACCCAGTCCCTCCTCCCACAACTTTAAAAACACTTCCAAGTTCCCTGGCCTAGGCAGCCAATAACAGCCTCAAAGACAGTTTCGGAGAGCAGCTCTGTTGATCTGCAGTGGAGAATTTAGATTGGAGTCCAGTAACACCTTAGAGAATGACAAGAGCCTCAGGCATAAACTTTGGAGAGTTAAAGCTCCCTTTGCCAGACAGGAATGGGAATGGAGATTGCAGAGTTCTTTTATACCAGTTTGTACCTGTGCTGGGTTTTTTGTGAGGTTGATGGATTTCCACTCCCTGTGGCTGAAAGTGGTCCCTTCCATGAAGATAGCTTGCTCTTGTTGCTCTTCAGTAGAACAGTTAGATTCAAGTCCAGTAGAACCTTGTCAAAGCTTCTTTCATCAGACATGATGAGAAATTGAGATCTCTGAGTCCATTTTTGTACCTGTGCAGGTTCTTTTCACCTCAAAGAGATGTCTCTTGACTTGCCTCCAAGCGTGGACCATAAAATCAAAACATGACTGACCAGAAGCCACTGCAAAAAGCATATTTCATGAATAACTAGCTATTGAGAGAGGTGCTAGCAATACCCATGGTTTCCATCCCTAAAGCATAGAATTATGTATTTGAATACTTGTCCCAAATAGGAATCATTTTTGCGCAATCCAGAAGAAAAAGCAACTTGCTAGACATGTTGATGCACGGGACCAACTGTGAAATGCATTATATTTCTGCCTTTCAGTGGAGAATAATGTAGCAGCTAAGGACCAAATTTGACATTTATGATGATCCATGAATCAACCTCCCCAGATTTTACTTCTTAAGAAAATGCTGTCACTTGTGTGGAAGCGGAGTTCTCCTAATTGTATTGCAGCAGCAGCTCTAGTAGAGGGAGAATTTAGCCTTTCCCCTCTGTGCTGCTGTTTCCCAGGTCAAATTAGCCCCCACCACTATAGCTGTTTGCTGTGGTGGATATCTGCGTCTCCCCCATGGGACTCAGAAGCTGAGGGGGGTTATTTTATGAAAAATGTCACAAAGACAAGGGTGAAACTCTTCCTTACTCAATGCTGCTGTTCCAGTCAAAGCAGTAGCACCCCCCCCCCCCAAGCTGCAGTTGCAAAAGAAAACAGTAGTATATCCAGCCATGGATCTCCTGGGTAATGTTTAGTTTGGACTGAAGCCAGGCCTTTAAAATCAGAGCCCCTCAATGTCCTTCCGGGAGTCTTGTTCTAATGTGATAAGGTGTAATGTTGCAGACACAGCCCTGTATCTACGGGTCCACACTGCTTCTCTCACTGAAGGAATATACAGCAGCCTTTGTGGGCATTTATTCATCCCACCTAGCTGCAGCATGAGCCTGTAGATTCATCACATTGAATTAATTGTCTTTTCTTTGACATTGAATGCACCCAGGAAGCTGATGCTATTAATGTTTAGAGAACTCTAGCTAGAGTTTGTGAAATATTATATGACCTGCTTGATCACAACTTTAATTAGATGCAGCTTCCCAGCTGTTCAGGCACTTTGGGATGCTAAAATTGACACTAGCATAACTAAACCTAAGGTAAGGTGATCCACCTGAAGGGACGCTCTTTCAAGATGCACCTTTTCAAACGACAGTGGGGAGCACTTTCGAGGGCTATTATCTGAGACAAACCTTCCTGAAGGATGTAGATGGCAATCCATTATTTGAAGCCATGCACCCCTGACAGTGCTTGGAAATAAGCCCACCAAACTTAGTGGGTCTTACTTATAAGTAAACACATAAATATAAGGATGCATGTCCTGCTAAAATCAATGGGGCTTCATCCCACCTATATCTATGCTGGATGACAGTCATAATCCATGGTTTGGTATGCCTCTGGTTAAAGAAGATGTGCAATTTTTATCAAGCTGCCTTAGAACCCACCCACCCACCCCCAAGCCAGTCATTCGACTTGGCAGTGGTGTGCCACGATCTCTGACAACAAGAAGTCTTTCCCAACCTCTGCTCCTAGCTAGAGATGGCAGAGACTGAAAGTTGGATCCAGGGTTCATTTCAAGCAGGAGCTTGGGGGAACGCAGCTCTGGGAGTTGGTGCCAGCGCCCCCCCCCCCCCACCGGGGGAATGCCTGCTTGTATCATGGCTTTAGCAAAATGACCCCGTCCCCTGGAAAGGTCTTTGTTCCTTCCATCAGCCTTCTGAAGGCTTCAGCCACGACTGAAGCTATCCTCCCAGAATGGTGGTATTTCTGAGGCTTGGATTAGTAGCTGTCCCCTCTCTGCCAGTCCTCCCTCCCTCCCTCCATCTCTCTCTCTCTTCTTTATTTCTTGCCTTCTGACATACTTCCGGTGATGTCAGGTGGTGTAGCATATGCAAATAAATTATGCTAATGAGTTATGCTAATGAGCTCCTGCACCTCTTTTTCTACGAAATGACCCCTGGTTGGATCCATAGGTTAACTCAAGGCCAGTTGCATCTACATGAATCTGGCCTTACAGACAAGTGGGAAACTCCAGCAGGTACAGAACGTCACAGCCCAGTGACTCTCAGGTGCAGAGCAGAACACACAAATGTCACACCCATTCAGCAGACACCCCACTGGTTACAGATTTTTAAGTATTGAGCGGGAGGCGATGAATTCAAACAACAGGCTTTTATTCAGTGATATTGCTCAGCTCCAAAGACAGCTCTATGAGAGCGGCACCTTAATTTATACTGTTCCAACACATAACTTTCAACAATGTAACTATATACAAGCAATACTATTGGACCCAAGCAGGGCTCAGTGATTGGGTATCTAGACTGGCTTCAGGACCAATGGGAGTCTTTATTCATCAGCCAATAAGAAATGGAGTTTTAGGATACCAGAGCCCTTTCAAGCTATTGCTGCTTCAGTAATCCAAAACACAAACATAACACAGATCATTTACTAAGTTCAATTCTGGGGTCATTTTGTAGAAAAAGAGGTCCAGGAGCTCATTAGCATAATTTATTTGCATATGCCCCCCCCCAACATCACCAGAAGTGTGTCAGAAGGCAAGACCAACCGCTCAGGCTCCACCCCAAAAATCTCCAGCTATTTCCTAACTCAGAGCTGGCATGGGTATGGAGGGACGACGCAGATGACAGCAAGAACAAGCAGCAGACCCCCATGCGTTGCCACAAGTGAGGGCTGCTGGGAGCAAGGTGCCCTATAGCTGGGAGGCTACTAATGAGGGTGCGGGGCTGCTGCCCGAGCCCAGCACTCACTCCTCAGACTCAGAGCTGGAGACCTGGGTGCGCTGGAGCTGCACTGGCAGCAGGGGAAATTATTGCCATGCGCCAGCACGCACCATAGAGGGAACTGGGCTCTGAAGTGAGCCTGTGACACTCTAGCCCTGGGCTTGTTACTCCGAACACCATTCCTGCTCGTTCGCCCTGAAAATGACCCCATTACCTACAAAGCCCTTGATGAGTTTATTAGGCACAGCTCCTTAGTCGAATGCCTGGTGGAAGCTCTTGCAGGCCCTGCATGATAGCGTTTTATAAAGGGATTAGTATTGCAGTACAATGGAACAGGGTGGATGTTATGTATTGACCATGCGGTCGCCATTTGCTCCCATAATTGCGACCGCATGGCCAGAGCACATGGCCAGAGCATGGCCAGAGCACATGGCCAAGAAACTACCTGAGCTTCATCCAGGCAGAACAAAGGCCAGGTGGATTCAAACCGGCCACCAATCCTGTACCTAGGTTTCTCCCAGGGAACCTATGAAATGTAAATAGACTTCTAATAGCCTATCAGGCCAGTTGGGTGAGGTCAGGGGATTGTCCCTGACCAGCATAAAAGGAGGGCTTCGAGCCCTGGGTTGTATGCTTCATCCGGACCAGCAATAAAGATCTAGCTGTTTCACTATTCCATGGACTCCTGACTCCAATACTTATCAGTGGCGATGCGGATGGGATCCCGATGAGCGACTCTCCAGCCGACCACAGCAGCACAACGAGCTCCATCCCGCCGGCCGCAGACATCTCCGAGCTCCAGCGCTCACTGCAAGCCGCTCTGAGCCCAATCCTCCGGCACTAGCCAGCGCCGAGCCTCAACGCTCCCCGGCACCGCCGCAAGACATGAGGACATCGCTCAAACAGCCACCGCCGCTCCTGCTCTGGTAAATATGGCAAACGCTCCGGGACCAATTACCCCTTTAGATACGTCTCGCCCCGAGATGTGGGAGTCCTGGCTCAAGACGCTGGGTTGCGCCTTTAAGGTCCGCGGAATCGCAGATGCAGACCTGAAGAGCGCCTGGCTCTTGAGTTCCAGAGGGGTGGAGGTCATGCGGGTGGCCCAGAACCTACTAGCCCCGCAAGACCCCACCGAGGTGACTTACGACGTGCTCACCAAGACCCTCGGCGATTACTTCACCCCGAAGCCATCAAAACTGGCCAGGCGCTGGAAGTTCATACAGCGCCAGCAGCAGCCAGGGGAGTTGGCCGCCACTTTCCTGGCTGAACTCCATCGACTAGCCATAGGCTGCGAATTCCGCCACGTGGATGGCCACGTGGAGACCGCCTTCATGGGAGGGGTCCGGGAAGCCAAGCTCCACCGGTGCCTCATCGCAATGCCGGAACCTACCTTGGAAAAGATGCTCCAAATGGCAGCAGCCTTCGAGACAACGCAAAAGGACAAGGCAACCACCAAAGTCCACCAGGCGGCTCCTCCCGAACCCGACTCAAGCGAAGGAGAGGACATCCACCGGATGCAACCACGCTCGAAGAAGGGTGAGCCCAGTGTCCCCAGGCCCAAGGGCCGGCGCCCAGCATCTGTCTCTGTTCCCTCTTCTGCTTCCCTCAACAGGCAGGCCCCAACGTGCACCAGCTGCGGGGACCCCCACGACAGACGGACATGCCGCTTCCGTGATGCCATCTGCCGCGCCTGCGGGAAAGCAGGACATCTCGCCCGGGCCTGCCACCTGAGGAACAGCCACCGTGCCCCGGCAGCGAACTTCGAAGAAGTGGGTAGTGTCGTTCCCACGGCCATGGTAATGAACTTGCCCCAGCCCATCCCGGGCGCGATTTCCGTGTCTCTCCGAATAGAGGGAGTTCCTTGCTCCATGGAACTGGACTCAGGGTCAGCATATTCAATTGTGTCTGCAGCTATGTTCCACCGCCTCTGCCCGAAGGGGGCACGCTGGCTGCGGCTGCTGGCTGGGTTGGTCCTCCGGGACTTCCAGAAAAACCCAGTGGCTATTAAGGGGCTGGCCAGGGTCCGGGTCCAGTACCATATGCTGATTGTGCATATCACCCCCCCCTCTTTTTTACTGCAATGACCTCTACCTTTTTAACCCCTTCCTTCATTACGATATGTCATGCCTTAGACAGTTTTCCATTTGCATTGTTTTCCAGTTCTGCAGTTCTAGCCCTACTGCATTGTTTACTGGAGGTCTTTGGTGTCTGGTTGAATTCTTTTTCATATTTTGTAATCTGCCTTGACTCTCAGGCAGAAAGTCAGGCTATAAATGAAGTAGTGGTTGTTGCTGGTATATTCCTGCCTCTTCCCCTCCCACTACAGTTCACTGATCTCCATGAAATGCTGCTCCTGGAGGTAAGGAACCCTGAGGAAGAAGGGAAACCCAGTGAGAACTGCAAATCGAGTCTGGATCCAACCCTGAAAGCAGAAATATGCATGAACTCTATCTGGACCCTAAAAGTGGTTCAAATCTTTCAAATGCATCTAGGACTGAAGTTTTTAAAAGAGAAAAAAATTGCCCAGAACTTTGTCATTGGGTTAACTTTGTCATTGGGTTAACAGTTCAGATATATCTGGAGCTTTGATGAAGGCAGGGGGATCACTTCAGACAGCCAGTGCTGCACACTGAACAACTCACAATGTAATGTATAGCAGATGCATCCATATGGAGGCAGGGTCAGTCATCTGTAGGAACTGGCCATGAGCTGAGACAAGCTGACTGCACCTCTGTTGCTGCAGGCCGCAAGCCCATTTCCATGCTATATAGACTTCTCCTTGTATGAATCCATGCTTTGGTTCTTCCAGCTGTTTTGTTTAAGCAGTGCTCTTCATCTGTCAGGTGCAGATCCAGGCAGGCATCAAATTAAGAACTTCCGCGTGGTCTCTCATGCATGGTTGGAGTGCTGCATTTGGCTTGTTGAGCCACAAGTTGTTTAAACAGCAGTGTGTGGGAGGGGCACATTTTCATTTTCTGTCAGCATGCAAAGCAGATGAGGCTCCACTACTCACCTTTCCATCCCTTCCGCTGTTCAGATTGGAACCCCACCTTCCTCTTTCTATGGGATCAGGGTAGTTCCATACTTAAGCACACAGAGATGCTGCTGTCAGTCACATCTAGTTTAGCCTGTATTCCTTTGGGTTCCATTGACTTTTCCCCATATAAGGCAGAGTGAATGATAGCTCTCTGTCTGCTTTCCTTTGTCATTCTCCATTGTACAGTTCTTTTTATTCTTTTTATCACGACTCCCTTTCTGAAAAGGAAATTCTTGTCTTTTCAATCTTTCTTCATTTGGGATCTGCTCCATACACTTTATCATTCCTATTGTCCTTCTTTGAACTAGCCCCAATTCTGCAATCGCCTTTTTTTGAAATGAGTTAACCAGTTCCGCACATCCCTGTTCCATTGGATCCCTGAATCTACACAATAGGATTACAATAACCTTTTTTTCCTGTCTCCATTTTTATGCAGCTTAATCCTTTTCATTGCTGCTGAATTATTTTTATGTTCTAGCATGTCTTTTGAGACACGGGGAAAACAAAAATCTCAGAGTGGTTGCTATTTACTTGCATCGGGAGGATAACAGCTTGCTCTCTCTCCCTAGTGCAGCTTTCATTGTACACTGCTAGATGCAAACATGCATCCTTTAGATGTTTTAAATACTCCCCCCCCCCAATCTTGACTTTCAGCAAGATATATAACAGAAGCATTCAAAATGTCTTGACTTCTTCCCCCCTCCAAAAAAAAAATCCATATGCAGCACATGGATATGAATCTATGCAATAAAACAGTGACATATCTCCACCTTTTAGAGTGCTTTCCAAAAGGGATCAAACAGAACTCAGGGGTGTGTGTGTGGGTGTCCATTCTTCACTAAAGCCTGATCTTGTAGTTAAACATGTTTGACACTTAAACTGACCCTTTTTGACATCTGTGCTCATTCATGAGCCGAGCCTTGGATCTTTGCGCCACCATGTGATTCAAAGAACATCCTGAATGGTTTTGCAACCATGCAGTAGCTGTGGTGATAAAGGTTCATTTTCTTCTGCCTTGCTAGTGCATTAGGTATAGTATGTTCTCCCCCAGGGTTGTGGATTGTTGGGTTAGGTAATTTGGTGTAGTGGTTAAGAGCAGCAGACTCTAATCTGGAGAACTGGCTTTGATTTCCCACTCCTCCACATGCAGTCGGCTGGATGACCTTGGATCAGTCACAGTTCTCTCAGAGCTCTTCTCTCACAACACTCTCAGTCCCACCTACCTCACAGGGTATCTGTTGAGGGGAGGGGAAGGGAAGGAGATTGTAAACCACTCTGAGTGAAGGATGGGGTAGAAATCCAACTCTTCTTCTTAAATGGCACTTGGGAGACTAGGATTGTGTGAAAGTTTGTGTGAAAATGGGCCTGTATGAAATAACATAAATTGAATGGCTTTAGACTAACACCAAATGGCAAGAGTTTTTAACAGTACACAGCATTTGTAAATAAGTGACTGATTGGTTTGCTCGTTCTTTATTTAAACAGCTGGATGTGGAGTGGAGTGCAACAATAACAGGTATGTATAGGAGAAATCAGGACTCCCATTGGGCTGCGTGAGAATGCACAAGAGTGAAATGCTGATGATTACACTCTACTGAACTCTGAATATTTTGAGACATAACTCTCTGAATAGGCTCAGATTGCCCAATGAAGAACCAGCTCCCTGCTTGCTACACCAGTGAGTAGAATGTGAGCGGAACCAGAGGGTGCTTGAGCATCTCTAACTGCAACATGCCAGCCCAGGGTGGTCACATGTGTGAGTGGAAGGTTCTGACAAATGTCTACTGAATGCCACTTTGTGCACTGCTCTCCGCACATACAAAAGGGAGCATCACACCCTTTCCCAGAACAATATACTTCATCCCACTGCATCAGCAGTGCCAAGATGTGTCTCTCTCATTATTAGCTGGATGGAATGGAGACAGTAACAGAGAACTTCACAGTATTATGTACAGAAGACACCAATAGCAGGCATTTGTAATGAGAGAAAGAAACCTAGGTCTCAATTCAGTCCAGGAGTATGCATTGTCTTGAGCTTCATGATCAGTTGCAATTCAGCAGTTTCTCTTTCTAATCTCCCTTTGAAATTCCATTGTGTGAGAACTGAATGCCCTGGAAGGTTAAAATGCTTCCCCACTGTTTTTTGAATGCTGTGGTTTTTAAAAGCAGTAGAAAGAGCAGGCATCCAACAGCACCTTAAAGGCCCATTCTGCATCTAGCATTCACTCCATTATTTTACCAAACCCACACTGGAACAGAAAAAGATGCGGCTCAAAACCGCACCAAATACCCTGGGCCAACGCCATACTGACTGCAAAGTCACCCCTGAATATGCAGACAGTACCATAAAACTGAGAGATCAAATGAAGTGAAAGGGCATGCAGTCTGGACACTGCCATAACATCTGACAATCAATCAAAGTGAAAGTGGCATGCAATGTAGAGCAAAATTTCTGTTCCAACATTGGTTTGGTAAAGCAGTGGAGCGAATGCTAGATGTAGAATGGGCCAAAGACTAACAAAATTTGTGGTAGGGTATGTGCTTTTGTGAGCCACTACTCACTTCTTCAGACTTACTTCCATTTATTCTTTGCATCCTCCTGGACTGAATCCTCCTGTACCAAACTGAGACCTAGGTTTCCTGTCTCATTACCAATGCTGATATCTCCACACCTACTACCCCTCTGCATATCACACCTAATCTAATCAAGCCTACTATTGCCGTTTGGCATCTGAAATCACCTTTAAAAGTTTATATCTCTGGTACCTCATGGTACAGTCTATGGCCCAGCCCAACAAAGAGACTTTTATGTCAGATGTGGCCCTCATAAAAAATGAGTTCAACACCTCTGCTATAGGGTTTTCAAGGCAAGAGACAAACAGCTGGTTTGCCATTGCCTTCTTCTGTGTAGCAACCCTGGACTTACTTGGTGGTCCCTCGTGAAAGCCCTAACCAGGGCCGACTTCGCTTAGCTTCTGAGATCTGACATGATTGGGCTAGCCTGGGTCTGGGCCATCCAGGTCAGGGTGAATGGCTATACCAACGAATAACAAACTCAGGTCTATGCAGAAACAGCTCACTCAACCTGCAGAAATCTGGGAAATCTCACTTTCTGCTGGAGGGCAAGTATCGGTGACCAGCCCCAAGTCAGAGACAGCTGCAGTAGAGAAGGACATGGACAAAGATTAAGTGAGCTGGATCCCAACAGATGAAGCCACTGGATGTGGAGTCAGACTCATCTAGCCCTGTCTGGTGTCCACTGACTACTAATAGCTGTCTACAGTCTCAAACAGAGATGATTTCCCCAGCTCTTTCTTTACCAGTGGGCTTCAGCACCTCCCTGTCAGGCGAAGGCTCTCTCTGCTTGATTATTTACCAATAAAATAGACGTTACAAGGGCAACATACATCTCCACTGCTGTCTCATCTGAAGAAAATAAAATCCTATAGTGCTACACATGGAACTTCATTGCTAAGTGAAGTGTGGAATGCACAGCCATACTTAGCATGTAGATCGCACTTTAATGTTCAAAGTACTTCACGTACATTATCTCAGTCACCCTTGTGACAACCCGAAGAACTCGATGGGAATTATTATCCCTGTACTGCAGATAAAGGGTGGAGAGACATGGGGCTATATTTGACCACTTTCCTCTGTGAATGGCAGTGTGTTCCTCCAGCACAAGAAGCCTTTGTCTGAAGCAAGGGGCCATGTCAATATAGGGAGACCTTCTCATTTTGGAGGAAGTCTCTTTGTGCCAAAAGAAGGCACCACGTTAGCTGAGCAGAGCAATGACATACAGTCCATTGTTTTGTAGATTCACAAGGCCTTTCACCTTCAGCTAGCTCTCTTCAGATTCCAAAGCATAAAATGGTGTGCTCCTCAAAAACTTCCCGGCGGAGCACAGATTTTAGACCCCCTCCCCCTCCCTGCTGATAAATTGCCTGTTCAGGAAAACATCTACAGCCATTAAGAAATATGAATATTCTTTTGTCAAGGTCCTGACTACCCACCAGATGACACACAAGGCAAAGCACAGTGATGGACTCATTTACAGTAATTAAGAGACAGACCAGACTCACGGGAGTGTTCTGACTATACCCTGGGTCATCTTAAGGTCTTGCGGGGCTGTGGGGTACAAAGAGGTCTCTCACCATCATCCTGGAAATATTTTTCTCCCCAAACAATGTTTATTGTGTTCAGGCCAATATTAGCAATTAATACCAGCTGCATTTTTGAAACTAGCAATACATGAAAAAGAACTTTTTTAGCATAATGTTCTGTTAAGTGTGAAGAGACAGCAGCCTGCTCCCTTTCAGCGAGGTAGCTGCTGTTGCTGTATATTACTCTAAATACTCTTTCCAAAATCTGCCATGCAGCTTTTCTTCCAGGAAGCCCAGGGTTTTCACTTTTGTATATGCCTTAAATAACAAAGCATTCTATATTCTTATCATTTCTTTGTATCTACCCTACATCTTAACCACGCTGCAGTGCCTGCAAATACTGTAAAACAGTGTAAACCTGACAAATACACCTGCATGGTATTTCTGCACTCTTAAGTACTGCAAATCTCATAATAACCCTGAATATTTATATAACATATATTTGCAGTCATTACATTGGAACAGACCTGAAACGGAAGTCAAAATTATTACAGGGTAAAGGAGACAGGGGCTCAGGCACCTAGGGTTCACCCACATACTCATTACTGAGTTGTCATTTGAATTAGGGCCTTCACACTCATGCTTAGAACCAGTACAGTGTATCAGCTTCCATGCTGTTACGTGTGACCATGCTACAGAAACCACGCTAGAAAATGCTCAGGTCTAAGACAAGCACAATAATGAACCTACTAAATGTCATTGCAGCTCTGACAATCCTTGAGAAAACCTTTCCTTGGAACTGAATGCAGGGAAACACACACCACTGATATCTCTGAAAGTTTTAAGGAATGATCGCCTTCATATTTCTTTGACTTGGAGTTCAGGCTCCTCATAAGGTCACCCTGAAAGGGAAATTAGGTCAGAGTCTTCTCCAGTCTTCTCAGAGTCTTCTCCAGTCTTCTCTGTCTCCAGTGATGCATCGTAGCTAGGGTTGCCAGACCTCCAGTCCAGGTGGGGGTTCCCCCAATTTTTGGGGCTTCTGCCCCACCGCTGGCCAGCTAGCCAGCAGGGGAACCCCACCCCAAAACAGGGACATCACACAGCAACATCCCCAACGTGATGACGTTACGCTGAAGTGATATCATCACATTGAGACATTGCATGGCAATGCTCTGCTTTTTGGGTAAACTCTATAGTTTTAGGCCAAAAAACCTACAGAGTTTTGCCCCCAAATACAGAATGTCACCATGCGACATCCCTGCACACACCCCAAATCCCCCCACCAGCAAGCCAAGGGGACATAGCACCCCTAATCCTAGCTGTAGAAAGATCACCCCTTCCCGTCCCACTGCAGTGGCTCAAGATATTTCACTGCCTGAAGCAGTGGCTGCAGTAGCTGCTGCCATTCCCCTCCTGCCTCACTGCCACTGCGGTAGTAGTCACCATAGCCCACCTCATTTTATCACTGCTGCTTTGCCCAGGTTGCTCTGCAAATTCAGCTTATACCAAGCAACTTACCACCACTGCATGCCTCTGGTATAGCAGCAGCAGAAGTGAGGGTGAAAAGCTCAGAACACCTGTGACGCTGCACCATCCTGGCTCAGATCAGGTGGCCTTCCCGGCCAGTCTCAGAATAGGAAGGGGGGGTAACAACACCGTGGCCCTTTATTTTCTCTTGACTAGCTCACTTCCTGCCCCCCGTTCCTGATCACATACGCTCAACCTATTTCCTGCCTGGCCTGGAAGCCTCCCTTTTATTTGACCCTGGACCTTGCCCCCCACTTCCCAGGGCCCAGTCCAACCCTGGCTCCACCTCCCTCTGGAATTGATAAAGGGAAGTGATTGATTACCTGCTTCCTAGACTGCCAGTCTTCCATCTCCCTCTCCTTCTTCCTGTCGCTCAAAATAGGAAGCCTTCCTGCCTTGTCTCTCAGTTGTGCTCAGCCCAGCTGTAGGCTCTTGTTCCCTGGGAGCCATGCTGGGGCGGGGTCTGGCTTCCCCACTTCCCGTCCTGCTGCTGAGGCTGTTGCCAAGTTGGCTGGGGCCCTTGCTACTCTCCTCACTGCTGCATTGTTTCCCTGCCTCACTGCTCCAGGTAAGGTCCTTCAGTGTTGCCCCCATAGACGGAAGAAAAAGTCAGACAACAAACATGGGATTAACGGCCACTTTATTTATTAACAAAAACATGGCAAGGGCTTAACCTAACAAGCGGCATGGCCAAGCCTGGGGTTACCATTAACCCCACCCTTGCCATAGTATGAGCAACGCACCTGGCCTCCAGGTCGTAGCCCACTATAAGCGGCTCAAATAGGGCTGCCAAGTCCAACTTGGAAAATATCTGAGGACTTTGGGGGTGGAGCCAGGAGAAAGGAAGTGACATCATTTTGTGATGTCACATCCTGTGATGTTGCTTCCACATGCTGACACATGAACTCATGAAGTTTCCTAATACTGAATCAGGCCATTGGTCCATCAAGGTCAGTATTGACTACTCAGACTGGTAGTGGCTCTCCAGGGTCTCAGGCTGAGATCTTTAATGTCACCTATTACCTGATCCTTTTTTAGCTGGAGAGGCTGATACCTCCTGCATGTCAAGCAGATGCTCTATCACTGAGCAACAGCCCTACTGAATCCTTCCTCATCTTGGCAGAATATGAAGCACTAAGTGCTACACAAGTGCTAAATATGATTTTCATATCATAAGAACAGGAGAGAAGCCACAGTGGATCGGGCCAACAGCCCATCCAGTACAACACTCTGTGTCACACAGTGGCCAAAAATACCAGGTGCCCTCAGGAGGTCCAGCAGCGGGGCCAGAACTCCAGAAGCCCTCCCACTGTTGCCCCCCAATCACCAAGAATGCAGAGCATCACTGCCCCAGACAGTGTTCCATTTAGACCTTGTGGCTAATAATAGCCACTGATAGACCTCTGCTGGATGGGGACAGAGAGAGAGACAGACAGACAGACAGACAGACAGACAGAAAAAAGAAAGAAAGAAAGGGGGAGGGGGAGAGAGAGAGAGAAGGAAAAGAGCTAGCAGAGGCACTTACCCCAGCAACCTTGCAAGCCACATGCAAAAGCACGCCCTTCAGTACAAAGAGCCTAGTCCCTCCTTAATCTCTGGGCGGGGGTTTCTCTTATTGGCTCTGCTCTTAAAGGGGAAATGTCTGGTGAGGCTTTTTACTGCAGGGCAGGCTCTCTGCAGACATTTCCCTTTTAAGAGTTCAGGCCTGGCAGGGAGAGGGCAGGGCAGGCTCCAACGTTTCCCTGCATTCCTGCTGGCAGCCATTGCCTCCCCCGGTGGCCAATTTTGAAAAAGCGGGGGTAAGCATTAAAAATCAGTGTTTCCCCCGCCCTCCCGGGGGACTTGGCAGCCCTAGGCTCAAACCCCAGGCAGCCCAGCCTTGGAACATGCCTTGATGATCCCTCACACACAGCGGCCAGGTCAGTGCTGAGTATCCCTCAACGGCACTCCAAAAGGCAGCCTGTTCCCCTCATCCCAGGCCGCAAGGCTGCAGTTATGATCCGAACAGGCCCCTTTCCCACCAGGGTTGCTGATAGGTGCTTACCAAGCCACAACAACTATTTACTAAACTTCTGCCACAGCAAGGGTCAAGCCTCTGCTTAGGCCCCTGCACCCACTAAACCCCTAACACTGTTAACAGCCCTTGCCGTAAATCCTTAAGGAAGATATCCATACCCTGGTCTAACAAATGAACACCGTCACCCCTATATAACTCGGCGTGCGTAGCCCTAATAGCCAGATGGGGTATGAAGTGGCCAGCACCCATTACTAAAATGCTCCTAAATTCCCTGTTTACCTTATGCCTAGCCCGCTCAATCCGCTTAGGGTCCAAGGCCCATCGCCATTCCCTTCGCGGAACCATGGCCGACCAAACCACTGTAGTATTAGGCCATCACCTTTTAATAAAGTTAAAATCCTCCCTGGCTTGTAGAACTAATGCCTTCCCTTTTAAAATTCCTAAATCATTACTCCCTTGGTGAATTAGCAATATGTCAGGAGATAATAGATGGAATAGGCCCGCCCAACACAAGCCGGGGCATCCCCTCCATTCAACAGTGGCCCATTGACTTAGGCCCAACTGTGAGCCGATGGCCGATCTGTTAGCTCGGTGAGCAGCCCAAAAAATCAAGCTGTGCCCGCAGATGAGAATGGTTCTCTGCCTGCCACAAGACACAGCACCAGAAAGGAAAGGACAGTCAAACACCAGGCCAAAAGAACAGATCACCACATGGCCATTGAACGCACATAACCTTTATAAGCATCAGATCTCCAACGCCCTACATGCTGAACATCCTCAGCTGAATAGCCTATAGCTGCTGCTGTGGAAGCCGCTCCAATGCGAAAGGAATGGGTCCCAAACTTTACACCTGATAGGCTCAGCTTCCCCAAAGCCAGGGAAATAACTGCCCAAAACTGATGTTTAGTCAGAGGGCTCCCATCCTCATGCCTAAAGAGGAAACCAGCTTCCAGACCCCTCAGGGCCAAATACTGTGACAGAGCCAGAACTGGGCAGAGCTCTGAATCCTGACAGGTCCCCAATTTTACCTTGGCTCCTTTTCGCATCTGATCCATCTTAGAGCTCCTAATCATGACCAGCATGCCATTGCCATGAATATCAACATCCCGCACCTGCAAAGCTTTGCTTGACTGGTCTGTCTTAGACTGAGCAACCAACTCACTCACCCGAAGAGCCCCAAAGAATGCAAGCAAAGAGGCTGCATGAAACAGGCATGCCTCATAACCGGAAGTGCAAACCGCACCCCAGGTCGTTCACAACCCCTTAAGTATCATGGGCAAGATAGGCTGTCGCTCATCTTTAGCAGCACCCCCCTCGCGAGTCCAACCCTTGAGCAAGGCTTTGCTCACGAAGGCTAGTGCAGCAAGCTTGCTTCGGATTGAACGGACAGCTAAGCCAGCTTCTTTGCTCAATACACAGTAGTGCATCAGCTGATCTAAAGGAATAGGCCAGACCTTGGGATAATGTTCAGCTGCCCCGAAGACCTCGAATTGGCGAACTGCTCACTCATACCCTTTTCTGGTGCTAGGCGCAATGGCGAGGCTTATAGCCCTGCAAGCCTCAGCCCTCCAACCTGCCATAGTTCCTGAAGCATTTGAGCTGGATGAAGATTGGCTTCTGGTGCAAGCTGATGAAATCTGTTGGTGAGATTGTCAGCCACACCATTGTCCATACCCGGCATATTCCTGGCAAAAATTAGCAAGTTAAGTCTAAGGCACTGCAAGGTGAAAGCCCAGACAAGCCCCATGACTCGTGGAGACCTAGATGTGAGGGAACTGATCACATGAACAACCGCCAAATTGTCACACCAAAAGTGGACAGTGTGATCTTTTAATTCTTCACCCCACAACCAAACTGCCACTAGTATGGGAAAGAACTCTAAAAAGGTGAGATCCCTAACGTATCCTGCTGAAACCCATTCCCCAGGCCACTCCTCAGCGCACCAGTGTCCACGAAAGTACACATCAAATCCCAGAGATCTGGCAGCATCAGATGACACTTGGAGCTCAGCCTCCAGCTTCAATTCCTCCCTCCAAAAGGAGACACCATTAAAAGAACTTAAAAACTCCTGCCAGATCCCAAGGTTGGCCCGCACTTCTGCATTAATGCACACTCTATGATGCAAGTGCTGTAGCCCCCTCATCGCATTGCAGAGCCATCGAACAAAAGCCCTCCCAGGACCCACTACTTTGCACGCAAAATTGAGGTGCCCAGCAATCTGCTGAAGTTCATGCAAAGTGGCCTTCTTCTTTTTAAAAAATATAGAAAGCCGGACCTGCAAGTCCTGAATCTTGCTCAACAGCAACCGAGATGTCTGGGCAACTGTGTCCAATTCTACCCCTAAAAATACTAACTTCTGAACAGGCCCCTCCATCTTTTCGTGGGCCAACGGAACTCCCAGCTCCTCTGCTAGTTGTGTAAAACCCTGCAACAGCTGGGTGCATCTACCCATCCCACAAGGACCCATGAAAAGAAAGTCATCTAAATAATGAACCACTTCCGGTAATCCTGTTTTAAAACGCATTGCCCATTCCAGAAATGTGCTGAAGTGCTCAAATGCAGCGCGTGACACAGAACATCCCATGGGGAAGGCCCTATCCATAAAAAACTGCCCTTTAAAGGAAAATCCCAACAGCTCAAAATCATCTGGGTGCACAGGGAGGAGACGAAATGAGGATTTGATGTCACACTTCGCCAACTCCACCCCATGACCACAGCGGCGCACCACATGCACAGCTTGGTCAAATGAGGTGTACCTCACCATGCACAGATGATCCGGAATAGCATCATTTACTGATCCACCTTGGAGATAAGAAAGATGGTGAATTAAACGGAACTCACCAGGTGCCTTCTTAGGTACTATACCTAAGTCGCTGCTCAGCCGCTGACGTGTCTTCCTTCCTGCAGGTGCTCCAGACCCAAGTGCTGCCTCCACCAGCAAGGGGATGCCCCCAAAACAGCCCCCAAAATACCCCCGAAAAAACAGGCACATGGCACAAGGCACGAATGAGGCTGCTGGTCTGTCCTTCAGCATGCTAGCCCCCCCCCCCCAGCAAACCCAGGCTGCAAATGCAGCCAGTCTGATCTGTTCTCCTTACAAGGAGGCAACTTCGTCCCCCCCAGCCGGCCTTCAGCGGCTGTGGGGATCCGTCCTTCCTCCTACATGACTCAATGGGTGGGTGGGGGAGTTAGGTTGTGGCCAGGGGCCATACCCAGACAACCCCACGATGTAAACCAAGACCACTTCTGAAACAAACTGGCAGAGCTCCTCCATCATGAGATTCAAGGGAGCATTAGGTGAAGCCCATTCCTTTTCATATTTTTAGCTCCAAGTATTTAATGTTGAGCTCTACAGTTGAGACAAGACCTTTTTGTTTTGGATTTTTTTTTGCAGTCCTTCAGTTTTAAAGATGTCCTCTTTTTTTAAAGTTATAAAACAATTTCCTCCTAAGCCAGATCTTGTAGACCACATTTCAGCTGGAGGCAATTTCTACTTTTTTTGTAGCTGCAGAAATATAACAGCTTGAAAGCCCCACGAGATTATCCTGAATGCTCCGGCAGACTCTTCACTAGCGTGGCCACCACAATAATAGACACATCTGTGTGGGTACCCCCTGTTTTAATTGCTCGTCAAAGTTCTGTCATGTTCACCGTGGGCAAAGCAACATCCCTTTCAGCCGAACACATACAGAGAGATCACTCAAGCAATGCCAGTCGCCAGAGACTTCCACTTCCCACTTATCCTCACATTTCACTTTTATTATTGTTCACAGCTCCAGCATTGCGTGTGCTAAAATCCCCTTTTTTTAATTTAATATATAACAAAAGATAGTCACACAGTGCTTTCGAATGGCCTTTTGAAAACAGCATGCAATGAAAGTGTGTCTTCAGGGAGTTTGTGGCAAGCTGGTGAAAAGGATGATACACTTAGATGCTCGTAAAGGCAGCTGGACTAGACACACTCTGCAAAAACTGGGGGATGACGGGGACATTTTCACATGGCTAGAGGGGGGGGAAAAGACCTCTCACTACAGGGATCCTTAATGTGGTTTGTTGCAATGGAAATATTTGTAGTAAACTATTTACCAAGCAATTCAGTCCTCCTCCAAGGCTCCCTGGCATTGTGTAATGGATACCATTCAACAAAGGGATCCTTTCATTAAAGACACACTTCTGTTTTTGCCAGTTCTCTATATTTTAAAATTATATTGATTTTTGAAAAGAAAAGGAGAAGCGAAAAACACCGTTTATGTATTGACTGCATCGGCAGAAAGATATTAGTTAAAACGTTTAGGCTAGAGCTGCAAAAGCACAGGCATTCAGTCGGAATCTTTCTATCATAGCTACAGAGAACACAAAGAAAGAAAGACCCTTAAGATATTTGCCTTGATATTCAGCAGCTCCAGGAACTAACAGCTCTGGGAGATGACCCATGTCTGGCTCTTCCTTTACACAGGGGTCCTTTCGTAGAAAAAGAGGTGCCAGAGCTCATTAGCATAACTCATTAGCATATTCCACGTCACCTGACATCACCAGAAGTGTGTCAGAAAGGGAATGTCAGTTTCAGCCCCATTATATCCTATGGGCCATTGAAATCAATGGCAAAAACTCATAGGGTATATGAGGGGCTGGAGGAAAGGGGATTTGAGGGAGAGGCTCCAAACTTGCAGGGTAGCTGCTGGGGCCTCTCCTCGAAATATCCACTAAGTTTCAAGAAGATTGGACCACGGGGTCCAATTCTATGGGCCCCCAAACAGATTGTCCTATCCCCTCCATTGTTCTCTATGGAGGGAAAAATGTTAATTTTTTTCCTACCATAGAGAACAATGGAGAAAATGGGGGCAACCTGTTTGGGGGACTGTAGAATTGGATACCCTGGTCCAATCTTCTTGAAACTTGGTGGGCATTTCAAGGAGAGGCCCCAGCAGCTACCCTGCAAGTTTGGAGCCTCTCCCTCAAACCCCCTCCCCTCCAGTGGCTTTTAAAGTTGCCGCCGAATTTCGGCAGCAATTCGGCGGCAAACTGAATCAGATTAGAGAATCTGATTCAGCCCGTGGCTGCCCTACTGGCCAGTCCTGAGCTGGTGGAGCTTTGCTCCGCCTCGCTCCGGCCCCAACGGACCCCTGCTTGTACATTTGACATGGGGTATACTCAGCTCATGCACAGACGGGCTGCTGACGTGGGCGGGGGAGACTTCGACATGTGAAACACAAGGGTGACAGAGTGGGTCACTATCTCCTTAATTCTGTGTCTTCAGCCATGACTGGTCCCTGTTGGTTTCATCTACAGGATCATCTCTGTTTGCCCAGATTTGATTCATTTCTAATTATTTATTTGATTCTTTGTTTACACCCCTCATGTTCCTAGTTTGATAGTATTTTCCCCTTGTCCTGGCACTTTTATTTTTAATTCATTAATTAATTTGGGTTGTGTGGCATTTTATTATACTTTAGGGCTTTATCCAAAACAGAATTAAACCTTTCTAAATCTGAATGGGTGTAACCCTCCTTAGGAATGCACTGTTAATGCCCTCCCCCCACCCAGTTCACAATGTTTTCCCTAGGCTACAGAGATAGATTCAGGTGAGTGGCCATGTTGGTCTGAAGCAAAAGAACAAAGTTTGAGTCCATTGTCACCTTTAAGACCAACAAAGTATAATTTTGGGTATAAGCTTTTGTGTGCATGCAAACTTCTGATATCTAAAGCTCATACCCAGAATTAGACTTTGTTGGTCTTAAAGGTGCCCCTGGACTCAAACTTTGTTCTAGGCTATGAAGTCAGTCTTTTCCAACAGAAGGTGTTATATTTCCAATCCAGCAATCATTTACTATTAATTATTTGCCTTCAGGCCCTTGGCGGGGGGGGGGGCACATGTGCCCTGCACCCTCACCAAACAGCCATGCCTCTTGCTGGCCTTGGCAAAGGGTCCACCCTGGCTGGGGCAGCAGCGGCTCTGCTGGCCCCCAGCACCTATAGCAGCCTGGCCGACCTCACCACCCACATCTGTATGCACACTGGCAAGAAGCCCTTCGCCTGCAACTTCTATGGCAGTTTGCCGACAGTGACAAGGGAAGCACCACACCAAGATCCACCTGTGCCAAAAGGAGTGCAAAGTTGCTACCACCGGCCCCCCTGCCTCCTTGGGCAGTGGTGTGGCCCCCTGCCCAGGCCCATGTGCTGCTGCTGCGGAGCCGCTCTGGCCTCCTGCTCCTCCCACACCTGGACACTCTGATGTGCCTTGGGCCACTTGGGGTGACCTACTAGTGCTGCGCTGCACAGGTGGGGAGCTGGCAATGCCTGCCATTGACTGAGCCTGCCGCCCAGGGGGTGTTCAGCAGGTAACAAACTCTACCAGAGCAATCTAGGCAAGCTCAACTTTGGAAAGTGCTTTGGCACAAAACGAGCTCTGGAAGGGCACTGCCTATAACAACTTGCCACCAGTCACTGACGGGAATGTGCCCTCCCTGACATTGTCGCAACAGGCACTATAGCTAGAAACGATGAAGTTGCTATTAGGGACTGGTTTAAGTAATTTTATCTAGATGGACTTGTTAATGTCTTATGAATTAACTATTTATTGTTCTCTTGTTGTGAGCCGCCCTCAGCCTGCTTACGGGATAGGGTGGGATGTAAGCAGAACAAAATAAATAAATAATAAAAATAGAATTTTTGTTCAAAAAGCAGTTGAGAGGAGGAATCCTAAAACATTCCAGCCAATTTACAGTAGACATAATAGAAACAAAATATAAATACTGCAAAGGAATTCTACCACCTCCATAATGGACTTCTTGCCAATTTTTTTTTAAAACTGGGTGGCCCCAAAGTAGTCACACCATAGCAAGAATGATTTACAAGGTATAGCAAATGTTGTTAGTAAAATTTTGGCCAATTTTGTCCAATCAAGCACCTTGGTCTTGACCAAGGACAAATAAAACAGATACCTTTATTGCAAAAGGACTATGCTATGGAAAAAAATCTTTACTATGGGGAAAAACTCAGACATGAGGTTCTTTATGTTCCCATCATATTGGGAGCTTTGTTCATCTACAAAGAAGCTCTTACTGACAATGAGCAAAAATGAAAGCAGAACATCTTTGAATGTTCTGACCTTTGAATGTTCAAATCCTGTTGAGCCCCACTTTATACAGTGACGGGAGAAAAGTTGCACTTTGTCAGAGGAACAAGTACGGGCTTCTTTGCTCTCTGCAGAAACACTCAGCCCCCTCCCATCCCCCTGTTGCAGCTCATACAACTATGGACGTGTATAAAGTCAGTGAATGAATAAATAAACATTATCTTTAAGCAGAAAGACATCCTTTTTAATTTGAACTATATGCATCACCATGGATACTGTGTGCTATTTCCAGAATAAGTTCTTTCCTAGCAGCTAAAAGGCCAGAAAAATAACTGCTGGAGACAGATTTCATATCCAATATTTTTCGTCATTAATTAATATATTCTTTTCTTATTTCAACGTAGCATGAGTACATACAGAAATGTTATTCTTCCTTCTTTTCTTAAGACCAAACCAAGTTGTATGGATAAGAATGGGTACAAAATTGGCAATGTGCCTACACGTAAAGCATCAGAAGTTCTTCCCCCTGAAAAAAAATTGCCTCACTGTCCTTTGCCAGAAACACTGATTTGGATCCAACAGTCCACAGATGCAAGGATTCCAGTGTTCCCTCTAAGCTGAGTTAGTGTGAGCTAGCTCACAGTTTTTTAGCCTCCAGCTCACAGATTTTTGTCTTAGCTCAGGAAGGATGGCTCCAGAGCAAACTAATTTATGCAGTAGCCAAATCACCTGCTCACAACTTTAATGCCGATAGCTCAGAAAGTAGAATTTTTGCTCACAGGACTCCACAGTTTAGAGGGAGCATCGGCAAGGACCACAGTTTTTCCCCAACACACTCCACCCCGCCCCCACCCCACCAGCAATACTTTCTGACCCTGGGAAAGTTTATTTCCAGGGCTGTGGGAAACACATGGATTAATTGCCACACAGATTAGGAGGCTGTAGTGGGGAAAGGGACAAAAATGCCCTGTTTTCTTTCCTCTCAATAGATATGCACTGATGGAAGACACAGAAAAGCAATTTCATCCCCTTTCCCTTCCCCACTGTAATCTCCCAACCTGTGTTGTGGGTCCCACAATCCTTTTCCAGTGCTGAACAGGTCTGGTGGTGGTGGGGTTGGGAGTTCTGTAACTATTGGTGTCTCCTGTTGTCAGATCAGAAAACCCAACACTTAGTCTACACATGTGCAGAAGGAGATGGTAGAGTCTTCAGTCACTGATGGGATTATATTATTTAAAGATTTTTCAAAAAACCTATCAACACTCCCAACAACTAAGTAACAAAGAAGTACAGCTTGAAGAAAAGTACCAGCTCTGCCTGTTCTGTCCTATTTATTTATTGATTGATTGATTTTCCACCCCACCCTCCCAGCCAGAGCTGGCTCCCACTTGCTACTCTTCTACACTGAAGAACATTCAGAAACATGATTCTGTCCCAATGCAGTCTGAAGTGGTCCATACATTTTACCACTACCAGAGCTCTACCACCCTCCATTTGTAAATAAAGCAACTTTCGCAAGTAATGCCATGGGAATGGTGTTCTCAGTTCAAAGAAAACCAAACCTAGTGGTGGTATCCCTGAAACTTCCTGCTTATTCAGAAAACGGGAAGTGTGGAATTAGGGCATCCAGAGCAGAAGCCCAGCACAAGTTAAGACATTTTATAGTTGACGTTAAATTATCATCTTGCCATCTATCTCTTTGAGATACCTGTTGCTGAAGAAAGATTTCACTTCTTTGCAATGTCATACAATGCCTTCATTTGAGGGGAGAGGTGCTTGTGAGTTGTCACCTATGGATTTGTGATGTGGGAGAAGTGGAGAATATCACACACTACGTGTTATATTGCTTTTTAGATTCCTTCCCTAGGAAAAGGTTTCTGTAAGAAACTCTTGACATTCTTAAATAGAAATGGGGGGAAACCATTTTATTTTTGGTATCTATCGAGGATAAATATGAAACACAGAAGGGTGCTATGTTTTCCCATAAATTTGTTGAGCCAAAAATGATGTATCGTAGTGGGGATCTGTGATAAAATTTTGTCCATGTCAAGTTCTTTCTAGTCACTGGAGCAGTATTTACAGTGGTTTTTTCCCATGTTTGTGATGAACAATGATGTTTAGAAAATAAAAGCTGACTCACTGTAGTGCTCATAAATTTCCACTCAAGGACCCCTCTCTAAGTATTAATTGCCAAGATTGAACTGTTTGCCTTTAGATTTGTGTCAGTGATGCTTTCTGGGATAGGGAGAAGAAATGCTTTTTGATGTGCATCCTCTGCATACACCTATTTGGCATAAAATAGGCACATAAATAGGCACATAAAACCTCATCCTTGGTGGTCCTTATCAAAAAAGAAGGCCATGATACAGGCGTAGATCTCTCATCCATGTACAGTGACAGCTGCTATTTCACTGAAAGAATCTAACATATTTTTATTCTACCAAGGAACTCAGAACAGGAACATTTCTCATATTGCTCCATTTTAATTTTCACAACAATCCTCTGAGGTAGAATAGGCTGAGAGAGAGTGAGTGGTCCAAGTTCACTCAATGAACCCCAGACTACAATGCCTAGATCTCCATAGTCCTAGTCTAAATACTACATCACATTGATTGCCCAGAATATCAGCCTTTTGGAACCAAGCTGACACTGTAGTGCTAACACTGACATAATTTCCAGGAGTGGACTGAGAAGGCTCTCTTCTGGCTGTAATGGTGATTGTGTAGTTTAAAATCAATGGGCAGCACCATAACTTTGGTCTGATTCTCACTGAGATGGTAAACCTGTATCAGGGCTGCACCACATCATGCCTCAGGCAGAGGATTACGTTGCTGTGACCCTCACCCATAAAGTAGTACGTTCCAGACACAAGCTTCTCAACTCAGTGAAGCTGTTCATTCTTCCTTGGGATAGGCAATGTCTGGCATAGGCATCCACTTCAGGGGGGCTGGGGAGTTGGAGCCCCCCAAAACATTTCCAGGAGGTGCTGAGCCTCCACTGGAGACAATGGACTGTGATGTCTCTGGCCCAGCCCCAGCCCCCCCCCCCCCCCGGGAAATTAGAAAGCCTACACCCTTGATGTCTGGTGTGAACCACCCAGGCAATCTCATTTGGCTTCAAGTGTAACTGCTCCAGCTGTCCAAATCATTTATCTCTCCCCCCGCTTCCACTTAGGAAAGGTACCAGAGTTATAACAAGGAGTAGGCTCCTATTATTAGGATACTTTCCCTCCAGGCATTTAAGTGCCTTCCCAGGCAATTTATGCCTTCTACCATAAGAAACTCTTTGCGTTAATTTCTGGTTCATTGCACTTGCAACTCTTGAGACTTTCTCAAGTAGTATTTTTCCCTAATGGTGTGTTGAGTTAGCCTTGAGTCTCTATTCCTTAGGGATGGTTCATCTCCACATATGGTGGAGATGAACCATCAGGGTGTCATCTCCACATATGGGGGGGCACCAGAGCAATTCTAGCGCTGATAAATGTGTCCCACTCCTCACCATGTATAGAATGTCTCATATGCTTCTTTTGTCGTGGACAGATTGCACATACAGGACACACATGGTATGTGACATTCTATAGACAATAAAGTGTGTGTTCGTGCTGGGAACTTGATCTTCAGGCCCCCACAATGCATGTAGACACTATGGAGTAGTTCAATGATTTTCCTATCTTTTGCACTTCTAAAGCCTTGGTAGGCTGGCAAGCAGTTAACTCCCCTTCCCCACCAAGAGAGGGGGAAACTTTTTAAAGCTCCAGGTAAAGGTTTTGCTCAGTTCAAACCTCCAAAGAGAAATTAATCTTTCCACATGTGTTTGAGAGGCCTCCCCTCCCCAAACCCCATTTTCTATCTCCAGGCTCCACCCCCAAATATCCAGGAATTTCCCAACCTGGAGTTCACAACCTTAGTGCTACTGTCTCAAAAGAAGAGAGTGATAGATTTTCCCATGGGGGAGGGGGCACCACACTTCAACACAGGCCTGGCACCTGGGGAAACTGATCCCTTTGCCTTGCAGATTGTTCAGTCTTGTTGTTGTGCTGAAATATGAGTTAGGTCAGCTCATTCTGTTTGTGGATCTGCCTGCTGTGGAAGCCCTTCCCGAAGACTTTGCTTTCTCCTGGCTTGCAAACTACAGAGGTTAGTGTTATTGGGGAGCAAACCTTCTTCTTCTTCTTCTTCACTTATTAACAGATGACTCCAACTAATTTGTAGGGGAAACTAGATGAGATGGCAGATACCATGCAGGCACTGAACTCAATACCTCCCAGAGCCTGACAGGAAAATCTCACTTTGCCTGACCTCACCAATTTCTCATCCGGCAGTGTTGTTTCTGGTGTGATCTCACCATCAGTAAATTTGTCACTTCATGACTTGGCCTGGCTCCAAGTGGTTTTAAAGTCACTTGCTCAGGCAAAAAGAAGAATGGTACATTGGGGAGGAAATTATCCTGGAGGGCATCGTTGCAATTAGAGAGATAAATGGCTCAGGGCTTTAATTAGAGTGCTAGGTACATACTCTGTGCTCTTATTTCGAGAGAGCCAGCTCATGCAGCTTGAGAGCAGAATGTTAAATCGAGTCAATGCCTGCAGGAGTGAGGGAGAATGCCAAGAGAACCCATTTTGTTTAACTCTGCATTTATTTACAAACATACTGCAGTTTGTTAAAGTGGGGAGGATCCTTACTCCGCTGGCTTTCCAGTTCCCTTTGTTCCCTGTCTCTAGGTAGGCTACAAGTATATGTAAATTCTTAGCAGACAAATATGGTTAGGGATGCAGAGTCAGGATGGAAGAATGTCTTACACTGGGGGGAGTTATGCACCATGGAAATGTATTAGAAATTTCTACAGCATGAAGTGAACAGATCTAGGCATCTGCCTGGTAAAAACTCGTCAACTGAGAGGTCAGATATTGGTCAAATAGAGTTCTGCCAACAGTGCACGTGCCAGGTCTCCCAGGAAACTTCTCAGCAATCCAGCATGTTGCCTGTCAGTGCTGCAAAGGCTAGCAGGAGAAAAATTGGGGAAAATGGGGCAGGTGTACCAGCATTGCACTGGAAGAAGAGAAGATGAGAAGAGATTGGATTTATACCCCACCCTTCACTCCCTAAGGGAGTCTCAGAGCGGCTTACAAACTCCTTTTCCCTTCCCCTCCCCACAACAGACACCCTGTGAGGTAGGTAGGGCTGAGAGAGCTCTGAGACAACTGTCCTTGAGAGAACAGCTGGTACAGAGCTATGGCTTGCCCAAAGTCATCCAGCCAGGTGCAAATGGAGGAGTGGGGAATCAAACCCGGTTCTCCCAGATTAGAGTCTGCACACTTAACCACTACACCAAACTGGAATGTGATGTCATTTTCTGGAAAAAAATGTCACTCTAGAGTTTGCCAAAAAAAATTATAGAGTTTTGACAAATCCTAGGGTTTCACCCCCACATCATATTACATTGGCACACTTGTTCCTGCCCCTGCAAATCCTCCTGGGGTGCCAAGGTATGGCCTGACATCCCTAGCCAACAGATCTGCAGAGAAATATGTCTTTTAAATAGAGGCTTAATGTGTTTTCACAGGCAGCTGAAGCTTTCCTTGGGATGGAGGAAAATCACAGCACCTGGTAAATAACATCCTATTAAGCATCTGTTAAAGTTACAGGACATTTTTTTCTCTAGGCTGTTACCAACAGTAAATATGTATTGAACTTACACATGGTGAATTAAGCGTACACCATTCCTTTATATACAACCCCTTCTCTTCCCCTTATTTTTTGGCTCAGGCAACTTGAGGTAGTTCTAAGGCTGGGTGACCCAGCCAGGGAGCAATGAATAAACCAGCTCAGTTTAACAGCCTTAATTCTCTTCAGCAGGGAACAGATGGCATTAGAGTGGGCTAGGCCATGGCCTTAACTACAAGCAGTGTAAGGAATGTGTTTCCCATTGGCTTGGACACTGGCGGCACTACAGAGAACAGGGTAAGATGGAAGGAGTCAATGGAGACACTCTTTGCAGGACCAGAACCAGATAAGTAGTTTCTCCATTCAGTCCCCAAAGCTGCTCTTTTGCTAATTCATACCATGTCCCAAAGGGCAGGAACACCAGCAGAGCAAGGACCTCGATCAGCAAGCTGACCATGGCAGAAAGGAAAGGCCCAGATCAGCTGCTTGCACTTTTAGAAATTGGCCAAGCTAAGTCAACCTCAGGGGGGGAATTGGGGAGCAAGCAACGCAGCCACTCAAAGACTGCTTTCTCACAGGGGAATGAGATGATGAAGGCCAGGAAACACACAGGCTCCAATGTCACAGATATATAGAAAGACAATTTAAGACTCAAAAAAGCAATGAGAATAGCCAGAATGCATGATATGTCTCAGGAACAAACGACAGTGCTTGCAGACAACAATAAAAAAAGTGGGTGTCTTACAAGGTGGCTGTTGCCTCTTTTTTAAGACAACCTCTGTCACAAGAGACATACATAGGAATAACACAAACACAGCATGCTTGATACAGATGTGGACTGCATCAGGCCACAAAAAAACTGTGACAGACGAGCATTTGGGAAAACACACAATAACAAACACAAATCAAATGCCTTGGCCTGGGCACTGACCTAAATGGACAAAGGAAGCCCAGTGAATAGTTTCCAAACGTGGAAGAAGAAAAATGCAGCAGTAATGACCTAGCTCCATCTCCAGGGGAAAGAAAGTAAAGCCATAAAGACTATGCTTCAACAAAGGACCTGGGAAAACACCTGTGAAATAAAATAATCAAAGAACCCACAAGAGAAAAGGACATATTCCACTCCCAGCTAAACCCATTCTGACATATGATCAATGATCAGTGCTACACCCAATCTTTGGCAGTGATACTTCAGGCCTGAGGTGGCACGGCCTAATCTATGATGGCTACTCACCAGCAACAATGAGCCACCAGCAGACAGAAACTCATAGGGTTAGATCCAGATTCAAAAGGCAGTTTCACCAGTTCTGACTTCCTGCTGTAGACCCCCCCCCCCCAGGTCATGCCTCAGGGTCCCCCATCCACCATAAGAAGCATTTTGTGGAGATCAGTGGACTGCTGATGGAGGATGGAGGCAGGAAAATTCCATTCTGCAAATGAAGCGGTAATCCAAAAAACTTGATCCGATCAGTAAGAAGGCACACAGTCACCAGGAATAGAAAAAGCCAAAATTTTATGGTACCATAAGTCTCAATCTGAATAACAGTTTCAGATACAAGCGAGCCCCGTTTACAGTTGGGCTTAATCTTTTATACTAAGAAGACGGAGAATCTCAGTAGGACGAAACCAGTGTCATTTCTACACATTTGACATCATTCTTGTAAGCAAAGGTATTCTGCTTCATGCTTGCGCATGCCAAATACAGGAAAGGAATCAGGAATGTTAAGTTAAACATTGTTGCAAACCGGTATACTTTCTCATGCATCTTCTCTAACCTAGGATGTTCAAAGAATAATGAGCCATTGTAAACAGTTGCAACTTGGAACAATAAGCTTCTATATAAGTGTTTTTACTGAAGCGCAAACATACAGTGTAACAACAAAAAATTCTTGTGCATGCTTGTATCTGTGCTGGCTTTGCGGTTTCAAAGAATTAGCTTACTAAGGCAATAAAATTAGTTTTGCAATTTCTTTCTTCACCACTAAACAATATAGTCTGGATCCAACCCATAGAATAGGCTTTGAAACAAACCCAGTGTCAACACTATCCCCACACCGACTTGGGCAATGTTCTGAGTGACACAAATAACATTCATCAGGTCACCAGGAATTCATTCGCCTACTCGTTCTCTGTGATGGCCATCACTCATCAAACAATGCCCTTTTCTTCCCTCTGTTAGTGACACCCTTCAGCACTCGGACAGTGAAGGCAATCACACCTCTGCCATCTAATTGTATGCTACAGTTTATTCTTTCATAAGGAGGAAACCTTGAAGCTCTGTTGGGAGCCTGCACGACCTGAGGCTGACGGAAGGCTCTACTTTTCAAACACAAATAAGGGAACAGAAAATTCTCATCAATTTCATTGCATTTTTGGTATCGATTGTATTGCAAGGGTTTCTGTGGAAACAGACACAGAGGGGTAAATTAAGATCCAGGGTTAAAAGTGATTAAAAAAAAAACATGGCGTTTTCTGGGTGGTCCATCCATCATGCACATTCAAACGGGGTCTCTTGAAGTGAAGTATCTCTTGAGTGGGAAGAGTGATGTTTGAAATAATTGCATTAAAAACAAATGGCATTTGTTAAGTGGGGCATAATGCTGATAGATTTGTCCCCCCTTTGCCCTGCTAGAAAGCTTTCCTTTTGCTTTGATGATCAAGTCAGTGAAAGGGTGGGAGGGGAAGCCTGATGTGCCCATTGTCATAGAAAGATCTTTTGTGATCAGTAACATTTGTTTTGGTCTTTTTGTTAACTGAAATGCAAATAAAGACAGAACACCTTGAAATCACTGTTACAAGTCAGATTTAAAAGTCAAATGTAAAAGACTATGTCTATCTAGCACTTCTGCTTTTCAATGAACTATTTGGTGCAATTTGTTGATTACAGTACTTTTTATGAGTAAGTGCAAGGTACAGTGATGGTGCTACATAAATAAAAAAGGAACAATAAACAAATAATGTAAAGATTGTGTGACTGATGGATGTCTTGTCCTGATTTTACATCTCGCTGTCCTCCAGTACCATTTGGAGGCAATAAAAGGCTCTTTGGATCCTCATAGTGGTGTTTCTGAGGTGGAACATCTGCTTTTCATGCCGGTCTTACAGCCTGGCCAGGCATGCCATTCTCCTGTGGAATATCCCCCCTGCTCCGGTATTTGTACATGTAACAGATGTACTTTTTCAGTCACCTTTATGATTCTCCTTTCATCTAGAGATGAGTGCTTGGATATAACCAGTCCGAATATAATCTGAAAAACACCTTATAGAGGTATTTCCAGGTACATTCAGGAATCCAGAGAGGTGTTGGGGATTCTCAGAAATATTGAGATGAATCAAGATGGGTAGCCGTGTTAGTCTGTCTATAGCAGTAGAAAAGAGCAAGAGTCCAGGAGCACCTTAAAGACTAACAAAATATGTGGCAGGGTATGAGCTTTCATGAGTCACTGCTCACTTCTTCAGATACAGCTAGAATGGGAGTCCATCTGTCCTATTTATTGGAAAGTGGAGTGATTTCAGATGCCGAATGACATTAGCAGGCAAATATCAGCAGCTAGAATGACAATAGCAGGCATGACTGGATTTAGGTGAGATATGCAGAGAGGTAATAGGCATGGAGAAATCAGTATCGGTAATGAGACAGGAAACCTAGCTCTCAATTCAGTCCAGGTGGATGCATTGTCTTGAGCTTCATTATTGGTATGTGGGCGGCATATCATCTATTTGTCTGTCTGTCTGTGGGCCACATACATTTCTGCTTTTTCTCAGTAACAGGTTTCCTGGGCAATAGAAAGGCAGCTTCTAGCTGGCATGAGTCTTGCCTGTTCCAGAAAGGTGGCTCCTGGCCAGTGCAACTCTCCCCTGGCCTAAGAAGGTAGCTCTTGGTCAGCGTGATTCCTGTCCAGGCTGGAGAAGGTGACTCCAGGCCACCATGAGCCAAGCACAGGGTTTGGCAGATCTGCTGGAGGTCTGGCTGGCTCCTTCTCTTTCCATCCCTTCTTTGTGAGGGCAGGGCCCTTTTCCATGGCCATTTTTAGCTCCCAGTTCGTTTGGCGACCCTGCAAGTAGGATAGCTGGGGCACTCTAGTTCACGGGCCTTTAGAATTGGACTGCTTAGTCCAATTTCTTGACATCTGGGGGTTTCAAGGCAGCACTGGCTCTCCTACAATCTTGTTATTTGCAGGGCTCATTTCGTAGCAGGAGCTCCTTTGCATATTAGGCCACACACCCCTGATGTAGCCAATCCTCCAAGAGCTTACAGAGTTCTTCTTACAGGGGCTACTGTAAGCTTTTGGAGGATTGGCTATATCAGGGGTGTGTGGCCTAATATGCAAAGGAGCAGGGGTGTAGAGTTTAAAAACTCCTGGGGGGTGGGGGCTCTTCCGTGCGTGCGCAAAGCGCGCCCACCCGCCAGGACCATGTCCCCATCGCCACCGCCTCCCCCCCACCGCCTGACCACTCCTGCTTTCGTCTCTTCGTCCATCCAGGGGCCAGCTGGGCATTTGCTTAGCTGGCCCCTGGACGGATGGAGGGAGGGTCAGAGTGGCCAGGTGGGGGGGAGAGAGACGGCGGTGGCGGCGGCCCTAGGAAGGGCTGAGGGAGGTGCAGCGGAGGGTGCACCATTTTCCCGGGGGGGCTCAGTCCCCCCCCCGGGAAATTTCAGGGGGGGGCTCGAGCCCCCCCCCCCCCCCGTAGTTGACGCCTATGCAAAAAAGCTCCTGCTACGAAATGAGCCCTGGTCATTTGGTTGAGGAAAAGGCCATACCAGCCCCCCCCCCCCAAATCCCCCATAGAGAATAACAGAACCAGAATAATTTGAAAATTCCATTAGAAAACTGGACCCAGATTCCAGAATGGTACTAGGGGACCTGAATACTATTGATTAGTGGTATTTATGCCATCCCCCAAATTAAAAAAATACTGGGGGGGGGGGGTTGTTCATTTTTTTCAGGTGCACAACCCCACTATGGTGGAGATCCAGTGTGCTTAGTGTTGTGAACTCTGGCTTGGGAAATTCCTCGAGATTTGGGGGTGGCAAAGTTTGGGGACGAGATGGAGCTCATTGAGAATGTGACGCCATACAGCCCAGTCTCTGAATCTGCCATTTCTTCCACAGGAACTCATCTCTGCAGTTTGAAGATCAGTTGTAATTTCAGGGAAACTCGAGGGACCCCACCTGAAGGTTGGCTTCTTGGTTGTGCTGACATCACCCAGGATTCCTGTCAGCCTGACCCATGCACATTCCCTTGGACTAAATTACATTTCAGCATCTGGCCAACAGTTGGGTATATCAAATTTAGACCTCAAGTCTTAAGAACAGCTTAAACTGTTGACTCAATTTTTATATGCAGATATTCAAACAATTAGCTGAATGTATTTGAACACATATGATTGCAGAGCTGCTAATTCATATATTTGTATTAACAATATGTCACATATGTGTACCCCATCGTTAATATGTGTAATGTATAATAACTCCCATCACCCCTGTAGAAAAGGCTGAAATGCAGAGTGATACATGACACCCAGAAGTGGTTTCCACTGTGAAATGTGAGCAATGTAGACCAAAGTCACAGATCAATCTGTATAAACCGAACTGTGTTGATGATCTTTCATGCAGCCTCATTGCTGTGCAGATCTGAATGTATATCAAAGATGAGGAGAAGGATCAAATGAGAAGACAAACCAAAGGGCCCCACACACTGTGCAGGTAACACTCTTGATCTTTTATTCTGCTCTGGGTGAGAAGACGGTGGTCTGAAAATGGGGGGATTGAAGACCATCCCCTTGTCACAGAGAGATCACTGCTTGCTGGGGTTTAGACTTGTTGGCAGAGTTTAAATATGCAAGTAAGTGGAGCACTGACTGTTTAGAGAAAAATAAGTTGATTCATTTTAAAGAAGAACAAACTGTTACAGAGAGAACGCCTAAACTAACCAGTCTAACTGCTGTAAAAGGAATAAAGAGCAACAGGAAAGCTCTACAGGCTCTAGAAGAGCCAATCAGGAGACAGCAAGGATGCAGTTTGAAAAAGTGGGAAGTCCCTAATCTGCAAAAGGAATAAAGAGCAACAGGAAGCTCTACAGGAAGTCTCTAGAAGAGCCAAACAGGAGACAGCAAGGATACAATTTGAAAAAGTGGGAAATCCCTAATCTAGTAATGCTATCAGTCCTTCAGCTGTCCCCCTATAAAATGATCTTCTTCATAAGGCTATGCATATTCCAACAAGCCTTACAGAGGTTACAATATTCTGCAAGGTTAGGGGATTAGTTAAGATAAGTAGAACCTGTGCCCTGATGGATATGACTGGTTTTCAGATAGCATCAGGGGATTTTCCTGCTGATATGGTCAGCACTTGTATCTAGGCCCTGGTTGACATTTGGAGTGAAGAAATGGCTCAAGTAATATACACAATCACTCCTAAGCACCCTCTTTCAGGTCTAAGAACCTGGGCAGCCCCTTCGTTTACACAGAGACTACAGACAATGAAAAGACACGGGAGATAGCTAGAGCAGCAGTGGAGAAAGGCTTGGAGTGAATCTGATAAAACATGGGTGAAAGCTCATTTTAAAGCATACTCCATGGCAATGATTCACACAGTGTAGACCTTCAGAACATTTCCAGGTGGTCAGGGGTCTATTGGGTTCTGGCCTATAGGAGGAGACTGCTCTGCAGCCCACTGTGATCATTTTACTAAACACTGTGGATAAAATCTCTCACATCCACTCCAATGCGGACACTACATTAGCTACATGATCACTACATGATCAGGTGGTCCCAGGGGACTGATTTGTACAGTGTTCAGGGTGCTGATTTCCTCAATACTGATCTCAGCTTGTCCAGTCTGAGGATGTGGACAGGATTCTTGGAAGCTGGTTGTATGATCATTGCCCCTCCTGGTTGCTTAAACCTGCTGAGGGGAGGGGCTGGTAGACTGGGTCCCTGAGAGAGGGAGTGCATCCACTCTTAGGCTGTGGTCACAGGGTCATTTTGATCGGGTTTCACCACTGTTCCTTATCACATTTAAAATTGCCAATCAGACAGCCGCATCTGTCTCCTGTACCAAAGTGGGCTCACTTGTGCAATCTTCCTGGTTTCCTACCAAGTTTTCCAACACCTGGAAAACTGAGTACTTTCTGGATATTTGCACTGTGAATCTGCAGTTTCGCCAATCTAGACAGCCATCTCTAGCTATGATTGCGATTAAGTTGTCTGAACGTCCTTCTCGTGATGAATTTGTTTCCAGCTTCCGCTGTTGAGTGCATGAGCAATCCTGCGCTGCATATATAAAAAATGCATAAATGTTCAAGCGCATATATACACTCCAGTGCTCAGTTGTACGTCAGCGGTTCATTTTGTTTGCTGTTCAGAGGGGGGGCTGCAAAAACAAGGGAGTACTGCGAGTCCAAGTGGGAGTGGTGATTCGCCCATGTGCATATATGCACAAAGCAGAAAAAAATTAAAAACTTGCCCCACACTGCTGTTTGGGTGGTGTGGCTATCTGGACGGTGCCTGGAGCCTTGTCGCGCAATGCAAGCAGTTCGGGGAGAGATATGTGATCATCCCAACCCATGAAAAAAATCCCCAATCAAATCTATAGCAGGAACAAATCATGATAAGCTTGCCATGTGACCACGGCCTTAAAGAAACCTACTCTGGACTCAGGAGAGTTGGATAGCTACTGTCCAGTCTCAAATGTACCATTCTTGAGCAAGGTGATTGAACAAATGGTGGCTGTCCAGCTTTAGGGATTCCTGAATGAAGTGGATTGTTTGGATCCATTCCAATCTGGTTTCAGGCCCGGTTATGGGTCTGAAATGGCCTTGGTCATCCTGGTGTATAACCTGCAGCAGGAGATGGAGTCTGCATGAGATTGCACTTTAAATTCTTCCATTTCATGTTGCAATGCATGCAAAGTAATAAAAAAAAAGTTCCAACTCCCCCCCCCCCAGTGGATTTAAAACACCTGGAACAACTTTCAGGAGCATCATTTAGAGAGAGGGGGAGGGGCAGTCCACCCTTGGAGACAGAATTCAGAGTCAAACCCCCCCCCCCCCCCCCCAGGATGTATGTTCTGCTGAGAGCGAATGACTGGCCCAAAGTCACCCAGTCAGCTTCATGAAGGAGTGGGAATTTGAAGCCAGACTGTTTGCTCAACACTCTTAACAGCTATCCCAAACTGGCTGGGAGTGGGAATTTGAAGCCAGACTCTTTGTTCAACACTCTTAACAGGTATCCCAAACTGGCTGATGAGAGGCCTAGGTGTGTGTGTGTCAAAAGCACTGCTCCCTTGCTTAAGAAAGGAGAGGGCGATTGAAAACATCTTGCTGTGAGTCATGAAAAAGCAATCACAACGAATGCTTCTTAAAATGCACTGCTCTGTGTAATTTAATTTTGAATAGAGTCAAGAGTGTGCCTTTGAATATCACTGAGAAGCTTCCCTCCAGCACAGTCTGAAATGCGAAATGGTGCCCTTGACTACCATGTTCCCTCAAGTCACTAGAAATGGCTTTCTAAAGACTGACATGCCACATACCTGCTTAAAACAGCGACCGAGCCATTTGAGAGAAACTCCAAGGGGAAATGCAGGTAGCGGGAATGTAATTACCAGTGCTGGACTCTAGCCAGAATGCTGAGGTTAAGTCTGTATTTGTTTGACATGATTTGATTGGTAAATACATTTTTCCTCTACCAGTTGCAGAAGCCATCTTTTGTACTGGCCAGCTCATTAAATAGCAGCAGAATGGCCTCACTGTTCACATTCTGTTTAGGTGGGCCAAAGACCTGCATGAACACGGATCAAGCTGACTTGGGGTCCTGCAGCAGTTCTTTTATTTATCAGTCATTTTGAAGCCACTTATGCAGCTGAGTTCTTGGCATTTGTAGGATGGAAAGGGGAAGCATCTGGGATGGAGCCAGAGGTGCTGACAAATACTAATGGGTATCTAAATACTGTCTAAATACTAATGGGTAGGGTTACTACAGCCACAGGCTGTGTACCAAGTCACTTCTAAGAGAGCAGCAGTGCAATTGACCAGGAAAGGGAATCAAAAGGAGGGCACAGCAGCACTAAACCAGAAGTTAGGTATAGGGGTGTGCATTCGGCATAACCTCAGCCAAAAAAGATACCCCAAAATACCTTACCAGTATTTTCAGGTATTATTTAAGCCTAAAACAGATCAGAGAATCTGATTAGCTACCAGTATAGCTGAGCCCGAATAAAGCCGAGCTGCAAGAGGAGCTACAAGAGGAGCCAGCCCGGGATCGGCCAGGGCAGCAGCAGCTGAGAGCTCTGCATCACCTCAGCTAGGGCTGGCTCCTCTTGCAGCTCAGTTTAAACTGAGCCGGCTACTCTTGAAACTCTCAGCTCACGCCGCTCCAGCTAGTCCTCTATTGCCTCCGAACTGCACGCAAATCCTGGGGCCAGCTTTTCCTGAGGGGCGGTTTAAACCATGCCACAGGAGAAGCCCTCCCAACCAGGTCTGCATGTGGCAGGGAGAGAGACCTTCCCACCACATCCAGATCCTGGGGACAGCTTCTTCTGCAGCACAGTCTAAACCATGCTGCAGGAGAAGCCAAGTCAGACTCAGGGTTGGGCTGCCTTTTTTGTAATTGATATTTTTCTTCTCTGGTCTATTTGACCTGAACAAATTCAGGATTTCAGAAAAATCCCAGATCCAAATACCATACTGGTATTAAGATCCAGGATCTTTTGGAAATACTGAATTTTTTTCGGGTCCAATAGACCTTAACCGAAAAATACTGTTTTTTTCTTTTTTTTTACACACACCCTAGTCATGTATGTTCTGATGAAAAATCATTCACTGAAGACCTTTCCACTTGGAAATCAGAAAGCTAGTCCTGCAGATGACACAGTTGGTTCTAAGGCACAGATCACAGGAAATAGAGGGGGAACCAACATGGTACCAGCTCCTCTTTTGCAGCATATAGTGAGGTTGTAAATAAGCAGCATTTGCATTTTGCTTTGCATAGAATTTGGTCGCTAGTTAAGGATATATGATGAATTTAGCTAATCATCAAACCTCTTTCTTCAGACTCCTACAGATATTTTGCTGGAATATCAACTTCCAAATTAACCTCAGAATTACTTTGGATGTACCCTGAGGGATAGTAACGACTCTGAATTGGTAGGGTTCTCTACAAGGACCAAAATCTATCAACAAAAAGTTCTGAAACAGCTATTTTAAAGCCTCCACTTTTTTCTGTATCATAGTTCCTTATTGTTTTCTCCCAAGGGTTAATGTGAATGCTAGTAGGCCTACTCCAGCTTGCAGGTGTCCATAATTGGGCCTCCCTGCCTACACCATCCTTATCTCTTTCATGATGCTGTGATATGCCATTGAAGGTTGTTGTATTCTTGTACTCTTCTTCATCTCTTTCAAGACTGGAGTCAAGAATGTGGTAATTAGCTCTTCCTAGGAACCTGTGATCCACTGGATGGAAGGGGGAGATAGGGGCAATATAATCTTCTAGAGGGTTCCAGTGAGTATGAGCCCTGATCATTGCCCGGAACATCACCTGATGCCAGATGGCAAGAAACTGTAATTAAGCCATAGACCAGAGGAAAGCCATGCTAACTTTATGATTTCTGCAGGACACAGACCTTGACTATGCTAAGCCTCATTGAAATGACCAGCTACGTGGAATATGCTTAAGCCTCTATTTTGGATTTGGAAAAGTTAAGACTGTGCAATCTAATACCAGGTATTGCTGTATTAGATAGAAAAGTTAGCTTTCTTGTTGTTATGCTACAAAAACATAGATACTGTGTTGCCTAGTGTTCTTTAAATATTTAATAAGCCTTCTGTTCTTTAAATATTTAATCAACATTCACAGAGGGTGCAGAGGAGAGTGAGGAGGATGATCAGGGGCCTGGAGACCAAGCCCTATGAGGAAAGGCTGAGGGACTTGGGAATGTTTTGTCTGGAGAAGAGGAGGCTGAGGGGGGACAGGACTGTTCTCTTTAAGTATTTGAAGGGCTGTCACTTAGGGGAGGACAGAGAGAGCTCTTCCTTTTGGCAGCAGAGGATAGGACTCAAAATAATGGGTTTAAATTCAGGGCAGGAAGGTACCGGCTGGATATTAGGAAAAACCTTTTTACAGTAAGAGTTGTTCTGCAGTGGAACTGGCTCCCCCTCACTGGCAGTCTTTAAGCAGCAGCTGGACAAACACTTGTCAGGGAGGTTCTAGGCTGATTCTGCATTGAGCAGGGGTTTGGACTAAATGGCCTGCATGGCCCCTTCCAACTCTGTGATTCTATGAGACTATCATTTTACCAAGGTCTGGTTTCTTGTGTACATACAGCTTTGAGGACTGAGTACTGCCTACTTGCCCAAGAGGTAGTGGGACCCAGGCTTGGGTCCTTGACAGGTGCCTTGTTATAAGTCTCCCTCTACCTATCTGCTTTCCCCCTTTTGCACTCACTGTTTTTTCTTTCTTTGTCTAAGAATGCAGCAGCTTCATCATTTTGAGAGATGCTTCCCCCTTTGGTTATGCCATTTGTCACTAGTACCATGCTGAAAAGCCACAGGATTGATGTTCTTGTTTTTGTTAAAAGATTGGTCAAAAATACACTGAATATGTCTCAATGATTGTGGTGGCTTCAGTGGCCCTTCACCTTGCTATTTTGGACTAAAAGAAGCTTCTTTGGATTAAGCAGCAGGCATTCCTGTCCTTGTTAATGAAATGTTCTTTGCACTGTCTTATCTCTTGTATGGAGAAATCGGGCCTCATGGTAGGCTTAAGGACAATCTGGCCAAAGTTACAATATCCCCCTACAATGTACCTCAGAAAGTCTATAATTTAGGACCTTGGATCTTTGAGTCTACCATCATTAGAACCAACATAGCATTGCTCACTTGTTCTTTCGTCTTCTAAATTATGCATTTAGAAATTTTAGCTTCCCTTGGCCTTTATTTGGAAGGTTGGATGCATGTTTGAATGAGGATATAAAATCCTCTCTCTGCATATGAAAAGCTAGCCTTTTTCCTGATATGCTATTTTCTATATGCAGGAAGTTCTATTTTTAATGAGGAGGAAAATTCAACAGAAAGCCAAAGGGATGTAGGGGTTACAGGGTCGGACTAGAATCTGGGAGATTCAGGTTCAAAATGCCACTCAGCTATGGAAGCTCACTGGATGAACTTGGGCCTGTCATTGTATCTCAGCCGAAACCACCAATCAAGGTTGTTGTTGTGGGGGTAAAAGTGGAAGGAGGAGCATGATGTTGCAAGCTGTTCTGGGTACCCACTGGGAGGAGGAGCCTAAAGCCATCGAGGAGGGATAAGTACAGAAATTAAATTAATTTATTACATTAAACATTTTTTTCCCTGCTACTTGGATTCTGAAGCCATAGGAGGGCTACACCGGATTGTATTTCTGAATAGCTAGATTGTCACTATGAATGGATTCACATCTGGCACTTTTCACTGTATGAGTTTCTCACCCCCGCTGAAGGCTGGAAAGGCCACATCCTTCATCTGTGACGTGTAATGAAAATTTCAGAATAATAACGTGAGCATATGATGGCGGTAATCAAAAGAATTGTGCAGTGGGCTTCTATTAATTCATTTTTAATTTCTTGTTTTTATTCTTAGGATTTCTTAACCCAAATAGAGTGGTCATAATATGCCCAAACCTGAAATGTGTAATTAAAAGCACACCAAACATAACATGATTTAAACCACAGCTTTCTTCAGGGTTCTCTGTTCCCCCCACTCAAAAGTCTCCAGCATTTCTGAATGAAGCTTAGAATTTGGACATGCTATGATCACCACATAATTCAATGAAGCCCTTCAAGTGAAGCAAGGTTGATGTGCAGCTAGCCCACCATGTTCCATGTGCCTACTTCCACTCTTTACATTATTTTTTGAATAGCATGTTACAGCCAAAACCTTTCATCCTTTTGACATCTCTGGTGAACTGTCCAGCTTTACATTCAGCACATAATGCCAGTTTTGTGCCCGTTTCTCTCACCCATCCTAGTCAGAGTTGCTCAGTGTGCCTCCATGGAAGGCTGCCAAGGAAATACCCTCCTTATCTGCCCAGTCTGCCGTCTGCAGCCTTCCTTGCTCTATACAATAGCTGCTGTCTTTTGCAGACATTGGCTTCTTTCAAACATTTGTTTCAAGCAGACTATTCTTCCTGAATTTAATTGTGGTATATGCTACAGCCTTACAACAATATAGCTTCTCAGGGAAGAAACAAATGTCTGTCTGGAAAATGTCCCTGAACAAAACAAGCATCTAGAGGCAACAAATGGAGGCAATTCTCCTACTTTTCTTTATGCTTTCGACTTGGAAGGCAGCTAGGGGGTGGAAGAGGTGGAACATCTGTCCTTGCTTCCCTTAATGGGGAAGATGTTCATTAAGGGGAAAGAGATGGTTTGTAAAGACAGTATCCCTGGACAGATCTAGGGACTGTTAATTTTGAATTTGGATTAGAGCAGAGTTGCACCCCAACCAACATCCAGGCTAGAATTCTGGGCTCCAACTAGGGTGGAAGTATTTGTGGCATGGACGCACGCCCAACTTGTTTTACTGAACTGGGATACTGAAGTGTGACATCCCCAGGCTATGCTACATGCACCTCATCTGTGCCACATGGCAAAAAGGCACTTTTGTCATGGCCCCAGAAGCACCTTCTGATGCTGTTGATCATGTACCACATGCTCTGCTCACAACCAAGAGGAATTATAGAGCTCACTCTTCTGCAAGCCACTCTGGAAATTCTCGCACTGGCTCTATTTCATGCTCGGTCAAACCTTTTTGAAGTGAAACTCTGCAGGTTCTGTTTTTCCCAATTTAGTTCCACTTCTACTGTCCAACTAGCCCAGAAGCTTTTTAACTATTTGCTGATCTCTCCGCCCTTTTGCACCTGATTCCTTTGTGTGATCAGTCAACACTCAGAGAAGAGAATGAGCATACTAGTCCTACCCCCTGCTACCATGCGATCACTGGCTCATGCGTATGGTATCTATGCATGTAGGAAGTATCTGTGCAGCATTCCCAATCATAGGACAGAGTAGACTCATGTACCCTTCCTCCCTGCATGGGCAGTGCGCTCATGAGCTGGTGATTGCATGATGTTGGTGAGGCGAGCCCAGTGCACATGTACCCCCTGCTCTATGTGTTGCCTGAAGACCCAGGAAGGAAGGTATGGTGCACTAGTGTTGAAGCACTGGCTTGGAAGAGATGTCATGTAGAGCCAGATGTCCAATGTAGAGCCAGATTCAAGATCTGGTAACCCAGACCACATCCTGCTATGATGACCCATGTGATCCCTTCAGCCTACACTGACGCACAATCTTAACAGCCATTCCCATTTCCTCATAGCCAAAGCATTAGTATTTGCTATATGCACATATCTGGAAAATTTACCCCTGACTCAGTATGTTATGCTGTTCCAGAACACAAATTCAGTTCAGGAGCATGTCTGGGAGCAAGGACATACATGCAAAGAGTTCAGACAAACCCCAGCCCAGGCAGGGACCCAAGCTAGAACCGATTCTCTGAAGTACTTAGTTTAATGATTAATCCAGCCTTGAGCCTAGAGCTCACAGTGTGAGGCAAGCCTCTCCAGGGAGGCATAAAGAGCTGCCAGGAGAGGCCCAAGAATATGAGGTCCCAACATTTTTATCTGCTTGGTTTCTCAGCTACCACAGCCAGGTCTGCAGCTGTGATTTTGCTCGAGGCTGTTGTGGCTTAATTTCCTCAGGGGGTTGTATGGTAATTAGAATAAATGATAATTTATAGCTCACAAGCTTTTGAGTACCTTAAGAAAAAGAGAGGACAACAAATTATAACAAACAAAAAGCAATATACCCAGTAATAAAATTCTCCTAGTTGGTGACCTGAATGCATAAAAAGAAACTAGCTCTTTGTGAAAGCAAAGAGAACTGGGTCTTGTTATTAAGGAGCTTGAAAAGGACACATGCGTTGCTTCCTCTGCAGGGGCCACGTGTAGCACTGCAACAGCATTGGTTGGTCAACTGGAACCAATGGGCAGGGCCTTACCAACTCAGCCCATCCCCAGGTCTCCTTAGTGTCCTCACCAGATAGTCCAGGGTGTGGCAAACTGTTACCCAAGTCAGTCTCTGGCTTTTCTCTCTTCAACTCAGCAGGGCAAGCAAGTGCCTCCCTACAAAGGAAAAGGGCTTTTCTTTCCCTTTGAACTATGCCCATCCACACCAGTACCTTAGTTCATTCATGAGGGAGCTGTCCTCATGGCTCACCCTGAGTCCCTGATTGGTCAACAGATTCATAAGAAGTCATTGGTCAGACCTGTCAATCTTTGTTCTTTCCCAGGGAGAAGGAAGGGGAAGGATCAGTGTGATCCTGATCCACAGATTTAAGTATACACAAATGAGGCCACACTTCACTGTTGTAATATAAGATGGATCTGGGGTATCTATGTGGGGGTTTTTTTACACATGCCAGTTTCACTCAGGACATTTAGCCTTGCCCCTTCAAACCCAGGAGGAATCTTCTATTATCTGTTAGTAAGAGAGTTATTGACCTGGAAATTTTGGATAGGCTGATCTCATCAGATCTTGGAAGCTACAGGGGGTCAGCCCTTGTTAGTATTTGGATGGGAGACCACCAAGGAAGTCCAAGGTTGCTACGCAGAGGCAGGCAATGGCAAACCACCTCTGAACTTCTCTTGCCTTGAAAAACCCTACGGCATTGCCATAAGTTGGTTGTGACTTCACTGCACTTTCCACTACCACAAAGAGGATAAATTCTGGAGCTGAGGAATCACACAGATTGTTTTTCTAGAGTTGACAACTGGGGTCGGCACAGTTAGGGGAGAAGATGAAGAACTGCAGGGATGTGATACCATAGAGTCCTCCTTCCAAAGCTGCCATTATCCCAGGCAAACTGAACTCTGTTGTCTGGAGATCAGTCATAATTCAAGGAGAACTGCGGGCCCCACCTGGGTATTCACAACTCTGTGTGCATCTCACAGTGAGAGTCTTGTTGCTGCAGAATGATAAGTCTCACTCTTATTCGGAAGGAGAAAAATATTGTCCTTTAGCCTTTTCCTTGGTCTCAGGAGGTTTTTTGAAAGTGACTTGTTCAGTAACTCGATTGCTGAGCATAGTATGCCCATAAGAAAAAGGCCCGGAGCTTCAACCCCTTCCAAAATAAGCCAGAGCTCTTTCAAGCTGTAATCCTATACACTTGCTTGAGACAGAATTCTAGTCCCAAAAGGAGGACACATTGCTAATTAATCTAGGGTTGCCAGGCAACCCATGCGAGAGCTTTGGGGTGGAGGACTTACCTGTTCAGCATCTTCCAACATCCCACAATATGGGGGACAGCTAATTCCCCCTCTCTATTTCCCCCTTGTTGCCCTAGAAAGACAGAGTGGAAGCATTGTGTTAGCAGCCAGATCCATCCTGTGGAAGGGCAGTCTTCTTCAAGACATCCCTCTTTAATTATCACCCCCAAATCATGTGTTTACTGTACAGTCTGGCCTAGAAGTGGAACCAAGATGGAGCAGGAAACAAACAAAATGGATGCTTGTCAGAGACATGCCTGGGAAACTATTTGGGGTAGGTGACTCAGGATAGCTGACTTGCTAATAGCTCTCTTTCCCACTGGAAAAGAGATATTTATCTCAACAATGGGTTTTTCAGGAAGGGCAATACCACACCTTGACATGACCTCATCACACCTGGTCATGCTTCCCCTTGCCCATTCACCCTAATTAACAGGCTATTCATATAACCCGATAGCCTCTCCCATTTTGTATTCAAGGGTCATCACAGAACATTAACACTTTCAGTTTACACCATGAAGTGCCGTTAGTAACACTCATGCAAATTGTCACAAGTTTCCCATGGTTTTTGTCCACCCTGGAAAATCTAATCAAGGTATTGTTTTAAGGACCAACATGTCATACCACTCTAGGGCTAATTTTTCCTATAAACCAGACATGCTCTCGATGGCAAGCATTGCACTCCCACTCTCTGTGGGTTTCCTCCTTCTCTTCAGGAAATGCTGGCTGTTTCTCTTGCTGCCTTCCATGAACCTCAATTTCCAAAACTTAGTAAATATCACCCTCCCCAAATCACTTTCCCCACTACATTTTATTTTCCCTGTTAGATTGTGTGTTTCTACCGTCTGCTTTGTATGTATGTTTGATCTTTATTTCTTTTTATAATACAACACCTTTCCTGTAGTACTGCTGTCTGAGAGTTCGCAGGGAACAATCCCCGTAAACATTGGTGGAGATCCCCTAGTTACCCCCTCTCACTTATGTCTAATTATGCTAATTTCCCCAATAATTAGGAGACTGCCAATTTGGGTAACAACTGGGCTCCAGTGGAAGCCAGGAGAACTGGCCAGTCAAGGGATAATTGAGGGGTCAGCAGATAGGATTGCCAATTTCTGGTTGGGAAATTCTTGGAGATCTGGGGCTGGCGCCTAGAGATGGTTGGGTTTGGGGAGAGGAGGGACTTCAGTGGGTGTCATGCCATAAAGTCCACCCTCCAAAGCAACCATTTTCTCCAGGTGAACTGATCTCTGTGGTCTAGAGATCAATTGTAGTTCTGTGAGGTCTCTAGGCCTCATCTGAAGGTTGGGAACTCATCATGGCTGGCAACTGATGGAAGGGGGGGGCAGAAACATTGGGGATACCATCCGCAATGATATTACATTACTTCCAGGGAAAGTTTGAAGTGATGCCATACCACTCTGAGAGTTGCTGGAAACTCTATGGTAAACTCATAGAGTTTCCAGCAATTCCTGGAGTGGTGTGGCCTCAGTTCCTGGTTTTCTCTGGAAGTGGTGTAACACTGTTGAGCTGATGGAGATTTTAAAATGTATTTTTATCCCACTGGCAGAGAGAGCAGCAACAGGCAAAGGAGTTGCTGGTGGGAGGTCTCCCACCATATTGGGAGACGTGGCAATCCTGCTGGCAACCCAATCACCAAAGCTTCTAAAAACTGTGAAACCAGAAACCTTTGGGGTCATTGTATTGATTCAGTTTCCCAGTAATGAGGGAAAGATTTGACTTCTGCATGTGGCCAGAGGCTTCTTTCCTTTATGTTACTTTATCACAGGGACATGAGCTTTTGAGTGAAGGATCTGGAGAGTTGATCAAACTGAGATGAGTTGCTCATATCCTTTATCTCATAAACTCCTCTGATTAGTGTGTTGAGTTGTTGGATTTAAGTGGGGCTGAGGGATGTGGTAGGATTTCTTTCTTGTACTGAGCATGCCTAATTTTGTTGTAAACACAGATGCAAAAGGAGAGGTTGCATTAGGTTTGTGCCTGCATCAGCATGGTTGTTCCTCTTTTGTACAACTGAATAATTATTTCTAGAATGTTTTATAAATTTCTTTTTGAGTGTTGCACGGAAGGTAGATGGAGACAAAACCAAATTTATTTGGGTCTGCCTGCTTTCAATATCAGGACACTCACACAAACACAAAACACCCAGTATTTTAATTAAAGCCCCATGTGCAAATCCCATTTACTGCTCCAGAAGAAGAAGAGAAGAGATTGTATTTATATCCCGCCCTTCACTCACTTGGAGTCTCAGAGTGGCTTACAAACTCCTTTCCTTTCCCCTCCCCACAACAGGCACCCTGTGAGGTAGGTGGGGCTGAGAGAGCTCTTTCCCAAGCTGTCCTTGAGAGAACAGCTAGTACAGAGCTATGGCTTGCCCAAGGTCATCCAGCCAGGTGCAAGTGGAGGAGTGGGGAATCAAACCCGGTTCTCCCAGATTAGAGTCCGCGCACTTAACCACTACACCAAACTGGCTCTCCACACCAAACTGGCTCTCCAGCATATTCTCTCCTCCATAGAGCCATGACCTGCAAGTTAGTTGTGCTCCAGAACAACTCCCTCAGCCTTGTTGTCTAGACTAACCCTGTCACACAAGTTCTAATCTAATGTATATAAAAGAGAATATTTTGCCCTCTCCATAGCATTCAGAATTGTATAAACTTTTCTCATGCCTTGCAGTCTTTTTCCCAGAACAAAACAGCCTCAATTGATTTTTTCAAAGGGAAATCAGCAACAGTCTTTTGAGATGGGCAATCGGAACTGTAGCAGCCGAAATAGCCTAGTCTGGCCCCAGTTTATCAGAGCTTTGAAACTAAGCAGGGTCAGCCATGGTAATTAATTGATTGATTGATTATCATATGGAATTGTGTGTAGTATAGCCAGGAGATCTGAAGATTGTCTAACAGCCTTAAGTTCTCACTCTTTAGTGTTATGCACCACTAGGTGGTAAGCTCGACTTATCTTTTGGGCTGAGAGAGCTCTGAAAGAGCTGTGACTGACCCAGGGCCACCCAGCTGGCTTCATGTAGAGGAGTGCAGAATCGAACCTGGTTCTCCAGATTAGAGTCCATTGCTCTTAACCACTACACTATGCTGGCTTTCTCAGCCATGGTTAGCACTTGGATGGGAGAGCACTGAGGAAAACTGGGTTGCTATGCGGAGGAAGACAATGGCAAACCGCCTTGAAAACCAGATGGAGGGGGTCATCATAATTCATAACACACTCTACTTTGCTTAATCAGAACTGTACTGTATCAGAGGTGAGCCATCAAAATACACAATGCCATATATGTTAAAATGCAAACCCAATCAAAAGCTTAACCCTGGTCAAAAGTGCAAAAAGTGCAAGTCAAAACTGAATTCTACAGCAAGGGTCCCCAACCCTTTTGAGTCTGTAGGCATCTGAAATTTTGAGAGGGGGTGGTGAGAAGGGTGGCTAAGGAGGAAGAAGATTATGTCGAGTTGCAACTGACTCATGGTGATTCCAGTCATGGGGTGTTCGAGGTAAGAGATAAGCAGAGGTGGAAACCTGGGTGCTAATACCAATTCTCCTAATCCTGCAATGGCTGTAGGTGCTACTGCAGCAGAAAACCCTTTCATATGAATGAGGGCAACCAATAGCAAGTCCTGCCTTATAGTGACACTGCCCACCTTATGAAAGTGGAATGTTAGTACTTATCCACATCATTTGATCTCAAATGGCAGTTCCACGCTTGCAAGTCTCATTGCACATGTCCAGTTGTAAATGAGCATGTGTGAATCAGTCCTTCTATATTTTTCGAGATTCTATCCAATTATTTTCCTACTAAAGGTATCTCACTGGCAGAGCCACTTCACAGGACTGGCCTATAAATTCATAAGCATAGGCTGGCATAGATCAGATTTTCATAGGCAAGCCTGTGCCTGCAAGAATCACAGATCTGAAATTGAAACACAACACTTGGTGGAAAACTGCGTTACAACCCAACTTCTGCTGCAGGCATATGAATTGCAGGTAAACCCACAGATTTACAGCACAATCCTAAACAACATGACACTCTTCTAAGCAGGGCTATTTTGGGGCAGAAATGCACAGGAACGGAGTTCCAGCTGGCTTCCAAGTTGGCCACGCCTACAGCCCCCCCCCTCAGGTTCCCCAGGCGCCTCACAAGCCACGGGGCGCCTGGAGAAGCCAAGCCAATCCAGGGAAGCCAAGCCAATCCAGCCAAGCTGATCCTGGGGGAACCCGAGCTGCGGGGCTGCGGGCACCTGGGGAAGCCAATCCAGAAACTGCCTTCCTTCTCTCGGGTTCCCCATGCACCCCACAAGCTGAGGGGCACCTGGGGAAGCCGATCCTGGGAGGGAGCTGCGCAGTCAGGGGTGTGGCCTAATATGCTAATGAGTTTCTGCTGTTGGGTGTGGCCTGTTATGCTAATGAGTTCCTGCTGTGCTTTTTCTACAAAAAAAGCCCTGCTTCTAAGGCTATTGACAATGACAGGCTAGAAGTGTGTAACTTCACTCTTACCTGGGAGTAAGCACCACTGAACATAGTGTAACTTACTTTCTGAGTCTCCAAATTCTGCATGTTTTCAGTAACTCAAGTAACAAAATGGAGATGTTTAGCCCTTCTCCAAAGATAAGCTACTTTTTAAAAAGGTATTTATTTAATTCGGTCATATATTAAGAACATATTATCCATGTGTTACCTGTTCTGTATTTGCTTCCACTGTGTTTCTGAATGCAATTCAGTGTTAATTTATAAAGCCCCAATTTGTAAACAGTTGGCATCTCAGTACCTGAGCCCGTTCGCGGGGAGGGCGGGGTATAAATCGAAAAAATAAATAAAAATAAATAAATAAATAAATACCTAAGGACTGCTTGCTCCCATTCCTTAGAGGCCCCTATCTGGATCAGGGATAGTGACCAGGGAGGGATAGGGCCTTCTTTGTAGTGACACCTCATCATCTTTGGAACTCCCTCATCATTTAGTCTGCCAGGCCAGGAAATCTTCACTGCTGGAATCAGATGCTGGGCCAAGTCCTTTTTATTCCTGCCTGCATGCTTTTGTTTGACTTCTCTGTTTGTTAGATGGGTTTCTCAGGTTTTGTTTATTGAATAATTAAATCATTTATATCCCTCCTTTCCTTGTAGTTCAAGCCTGTTTACAATAATAGTTAAAAACTTTTCTCAATAAGAACAAAAATAAAATAGCAACTACAAATCTCCCCCCTCCCACTTTAAAAGATGCCTGGCACTCCAGTCTTTGCAAAAACCCTGGCAAACAGGCAAGTCTTGCATAACCTCCTGAAGATCTCCAAAAAGGCTCCTTCCTCACCTCTTTGGGAAGCCCATTCAACAAAGCTGGACCATGAAAGAAAAGGCCGCAGGCTGTAGTAGATGTCGGATGGGCCACCCTACGTGGAGGGTGGGGGTGGCCAGCAGAGGGCTGCACAGGGACACATGCTTCTCCTATCTTTAATGGCTTCTGGACATTTAATTTGACTTGGTTATATTTAATTTGTCATTTATCCTGTATCAATTTTATTGTAATTGTTTGATAATTATATAAGCCATTCTGAACAGATTTTTCCCCAAAAAGGAAGATAAGAAATAAATATGAACATAAATTAAAGAATCCAAACCTCTACTATAGCCTAAAAATCTACTGATTGCACAGAATAGAGCAAATATATATATGAAATAGATGATATAAGAAAAAGGAAAGAGCCCAGTAGGTTGCTCAGGAGGAGTGCAATGAATGACCACACATTTGCTCATATAATACTTCTTTTTAAACAAAACAAAACCTACCCTGCTGAGCTTAAATCTGAGATGACAAAATATTCATAACTGTTACAATAACCCAAACTTTTCCTATGTAATCATACTCAGTAGGAGGTTTAAATGTTTCCATTGCAATTAAGTATTTTTAACCTGGCTATGGTCCTTATTGACTGGTTTGCTTGAGTGCTTTATTGCTAGCATGACTGAGACTATCAACAGCTCATAGTTAACATGCACTAGACAAGAACATGGACTGCACCTCTCAAAAAACTATCGTCTGGAACTCCAATGTTAATGCTGTAATTGGGGCCAGGTCCTACACATATGTTCATCATCTGAGCATTAAATGTTGACTGATATGTGAATGAGCTATTGGAGATATAGCACCACAGAGTAACCTCATCACTTATCAGTAGAGACAGTTAATGTGGTCACTTGTGAAGTGTTATGTAATTAGAGAGCCAGTATGATGTGGTAGTTAGAGTGTTGAACTAGGACAGGAGTGTCCCAGGCTCAAATCCCTATTTAGCCATGAAACTTAAGAACACACGAAGAGCCCTGCTGGATCAGACCAGCAGTCTATCTAGTCCAGCATCTTGTCTCACACAGTGGCCAACCAGTTCCTCTGGAGGGCCAACAACAGGGCACAGAGGCCGAAACCTTCCCCAGGTGACCTTGGGCTAGTCACTTCTTCTCAGTTGAATTTGCTTTCCAGAGGGGTTGTCAGGATAAAATCAAGGTCGGAGAACCATGCAAACCATCCTGAGCTCCTTGCAGAAAGGTCAGAATCAGGCTACGGTCACACTGACCTCTTGCCGTGCTGTTGTTCCTGCTGTTGTTTTATCCGCAACATTTTGTATCAGGTGAAGATGATCACACGGTCCCTCTCTCAACCACTGTGATTGCATGATCCACTGATCAGACAGTCGTGCCACTCCGTGTGGCGGTGCAGGATATTTTTTTTAAAAAAAACTCTCAATAGCGCATGCGCATATGCACATGGGCAAATCACCGCTTGGGTGCACATGTGCATAATGGCAGTCGGAAGAAAAAAAGGAATTGCGGTCATGGCGATATGCAGTCCAATAGGGGAAATCATGGAATCACGACGGGAAGACCCGGAAAGTACTTGTTTTTGCCTGTGCAGGAAAACGTGGAAGAGAACCGGGAGGATTGCGCGAGTGAGCCTGCTTCAGGGTAGGAGGTGGGTTGGCCTGTCTGATCAGCTAATTTAAATGTGGGAGGGAACAGCAATGAATCCCGATCTAAACAACCGGGTGACTGGAGCCTAAGAATGCGATAAAAAAAGGAAGAGATATACATGCTTATGTGAACCTGCCCTTATTGCCCTGTTAGTTCAGATCCTCTTAAGCATCTGGACATGAATGCTGCCAGCACCCATTTTACACATAACTTGTTCATACACAAAGATTGCACTTTTTTTCAGTCTGGCACCCTTTAAACAGCCCAGCCCTTCTTGGTCATATCATTGTTGCAGTTAAATGGATAGCTGCAGCTATTTATTTATTTAAACCATTTCTATCTTGTAGAACTCAAGGCAGCTTACAATGTCAATAAAGCAATAATTATAAAAACACACATAACAGACCACAATTTAAAATCTCAGTTAGGACTGCCAATATAAATAAATGCTAAATTTGGCAAATGCAGTCCTAAATAAAAGTGTCTTCAACTGCCTCATGAAGATCGAAAGTGAGGGGGCCAGGCACACTTCCCATAATCATAGGGCTGCAACTGAAAAGGCCCTCTCTTGTGTACCCACCAGACAAGCTTCTTTGGTCAATGGGACAGTCAGTAGGGCCTCTCCCTGTGATCTGAATTCCCAGAGAGGATCATATGGGAGAAGATGGTCCTTCAGAAACCTAGGCCCCAAACCACATAAGGGCTTTAAAGGACAAAACCAATACCTTGAATTGGCTTGGGAGTGAATCAGTAGCCAGTGTAAGTGTTGTAATGTTTGAGTCCATTGCTTCCAGTAGCCGGCCCTGACCAGCAGTCTAGCTCTGTACTAGCTGTAGCTTCTGAATACTCTTCAATGGTATCCCCCATTGCAATACATTGCAATGAAGCTATGCCTCTTTGGTGAAACCATTGCACTTATTAAGTGATACAGAGATTCCTTTGTTCAGAATTAAGTACAGATAGCCAAGAATTTTTTTAAAAACGCACCCCATCAAGACGGTTTGGGGAACCCATGCTCAAAATCCTACTTTATGGTGGGCCCAACTCTTTGAAACCAGTTCCTTAATAAAGACCACCATAAAACAACTCCAGGTGTTTTTATGACTTCTCCGGAATGATCCTGTTTGTTTTAACAAATGTTACAGTGCCATCTTAAGCAGTTATACCCATCTAAGGCCATTGCCTTCAATCAACTTAGAAGGGTATACTTCTGCTTAGGTTGATACTGTCATCACTGTTAAACTTTTAGGGGATCTGCAGGGTTTTTTTAAGATTGACAGACAAGTAAAGTCCGCTCCAAGTTTGAGGGGTCCTTCTGAGTAAAATTACCTCAAATACCCCTCCTAGTGCATGCACACAACATCCTTATGGGAGCAGAATGTGATTTCACATTCCGTCGCACTTGCAGACTTGGAGGAGGATGAAAAGCCTCATGAAATTTGCTCTACCCAACAGAGTGTCACAAGCAGAAACCCGCAAGGACTTTTCCCTCTCCCCCACTATTTCTTTTTCCCTTGAAAGCCCCTATAGTCTCTCCTGCTTTCCTGCCTCCTTCTCTCCCTCCCATCCACCAGTCAACCTACCTTTACCTTCTCCCCATCTTCAGTTTTCCGCCCTTCCCTACCTCTGGCACTCTCCCCCTGGGAAAACCATGGCCCAGGTGTGTGGTGTTGTATCTGCTGTATATTGTCAGACTGTTGGTCCATCTTGTTCAATGGTCTTCAGCCAATAGGTTGGGACCCTCAGATGGGTCATGAGCCCCTGTATAGCTACATTTTTTGTTTTGCATATTGTGCGCTGTTAGTGTGCATGTGCAATGAGCAAGAATGTCATGCCTCATGCTTCTCTTTGCACACATACATGCAGGAGCAGCAAGATGGTGAGGCAAGGTCACTTAGTGATAGAAAGGATTCTTCCATGACTCTGATCTTTGGCTTGTTCCTCACAGTGGCACTCATAAGACTGTCTTTCCTCCTTTTGTCACACTAACTCTGATGCCCTACTGTCTCAGCAGGTCCTGAGTCTGGAGAAGCTGAAGACTACAGATCTGGCTCAGTATTGTCTACTCTGGTTTGCAGTGGTTCTCCAGAGTTTTAGGCAGGGGTCATTGCCAGCTCTGCTTTCTGAGATCTAAATGGAGATATCAGGAATTGAAACTGTGTCCATCTGCATACAAGTAGGTCTTTATAGGAAGGGGCCATCGTTCAGGATCTCATTGCCCCTCTTCAGTGAGAATTAAAAATGGTGAACTTTGATTGGACCACCCCACGTATTCTCTGGAGACCATTTTGTGCTGAAACAGTTCTTGTTGGTGTTTTTGGTACAAACCATGATTGAAGCTTCTCCTTGCTACACACTGGACTACTTCTGTCCTGAGAAAAACCAGCACTGGCAGTGGAGTTGTGACCTACTTCTTTTCCTTCTTCTTGCATTTCCCATGTACTCAAGCCACGGATGTATCTGAAATTAATAATTACAAGGCATTCTGACAAAAGCAAAGCACTCACTCATTGTTCCCTTGTAGGCTATTAACCATCTCAGTTAAATAGGTTTCCTAAGAACTTTGAGATCTGACCCAAATCCTCACCAGCTGCATTCCCACTCCTCTTGAAATCTGTAACAAACCTCCCATTGATTTTAACGGAGCAGGATTGCTGCCTCTGTGCACCACTTTAAAAACATGTGCTCTGTTTACAACAGCAGCTGATAAGTGTTTTCACCATTTTATTGGAAATGAACAAGGTGAATTTAGGCTCAAATAATAACATGTTGGAACTGGAGGAACCGTTACATTGCTTCATTCTTGTAAAATGTGGTAAAATTTAAATGATGTATTCCTCTTCTAGTTATGGGTGTAAAGCAGAAATCTATGGAGTTATGGCACTTTGAAAAGGTCAGATAATATGTATCCCAGTCTTATGTGTGTTTAGTTTGAAGCATGTCCTACAGTCATCCATGGGGCTTACTCCCAAGTGCATGTACATGTAAAGAGATTTGCAGATTTACTGTCTTCCATCTCCTTAAGAACACTATCTCTCTGTCACTTTCTGTCACGTACACAGAGGCATGCATTCAACAGGCAAACCTTCCCCATGATTCCCCATATGCTGGAAGAAGGTGCACTATGTCATTCAGCTGTTAAAGATGCCAGAGCCCTGCCAGAAAAGGAGAGCCAGGGTGGTGCAGTGGTTAAGAGTGGCAGACTGTAATCTGGAGAACCTGGTTTGATTCCCTCCTCCACGTGCAGCCACCTGGGTGACCTTGGGCCCATCACAGTTCTCTCAGAGCTCTCTCAGCCCCACCTACCACACAAGGTACCCTTGCGATTGTAAACTGTTTGCGATTGTAAACTGTTTTTTTTTTAAAGGACCCCCACTTAAAAGCACAGGGGACAGTTCCCTCTTTCTGTTTCTGACCACATTTCTCAGCAGCATCTCCACTCCACTTCATACATTTACAAATTCCCAGTGCAGAGGATCCCTGTATGAGCTGGGGCATCTTCACGTCTATGATATCTGATCACCACAATTTCCCATACGTGTAATTTCTGCCTTACTACCTTTGAGCAAGAGAGACGGAGTGAGATCCCTCTACAGATATTACATGTGCTGAAATCAATGGATCAGGAACACAAAGCATGCACACATCTCTATGACTGGAATATTTTTAAAAAGCACTGTTCCCAATCATAGGGAATGTCCCTACGCATAAAGGCTCCATATTCAGGAGCTGCTGATCATACCTAGGTGAGACCAAGACCAGGGTGCTTGTGTCTGTTCTCGCCCTATGTGCATTCATTTCAATGAGCCTAATGTTGCCTGGTAAGAGGGATTCGGTGACTGAGGTTTCCTGCATAGCCCCCATGGCTACAATCGTATGAGCTAGATGACCAAACGGGTGCCTGATCCAACAGAGGTGCGTTGTTTTTTGATAATTCAGCATTGGAATGGATGACCTAACAAGCCATGAAGCTTGCTGGGTGACCTTGGGCCAGTCATACTCTCAGCCTAACCTAGGGTTGCGGGAGTTGAGGCCTGGGGCACGAGCATCACACCAGTGTGCTTCTGTAACTCCCAGTAAAACTGAGAAATGTCATCACTGGCCATTCTAGGATTGTCAAAAGTTCTATGGTAAACCATCGCAGTCCCTAATCCCCACTCCCATTTCCTCCTGCCAGTATTTCAGGGGCCAGCAGGCAAAGAGCAGGTTGGCTGGGAGGTCACCTGCTACAGCGGCAGACCTGAAAAGCCTAGGCCCTAACCTCTTCCTGAATGTGGTAATTATTTGAAATTTTTTATTTGTAACCTCACATGCAAGCTAAAGTTCAGCTAGAGTGTTGGAATATGATCTGGCCAACCCAGCTACATATCCAAGTCCTGCCCTGAAACTCGTTGGGCCTATTATTCTCTCTCGCACCCTCACCTACTTCACAAAGTTATGGAGGTCATAAAGGGAGAATCATGTATGCAGCTCTGATCTTCCTGGAGGAAAGGTGGAATAAAAATGTACTGTATAGATAGATAATATATTACTGTATTCATCTGGCTGTGGCAGTAGGAATTTTAAAATGGGGGAATTTTAAACGAGAAAAACTTGTGATTCTGATATATAAATATGTAGTGACAGCATGCACTGTGATCTTTGCCACTAAATCTTGTTGTGGCTCTTAAACCCCACCCCTGCATTAAAACTGGCATTGGTTCTAGGGTAAGGTTGCCAACCTCCAGGTGGCACCTGGAGATCTCCTGCTCTTACAATTTATCTCCAGGTGACCAAGATCAGTTCCCTTGGAGAAAATGGCTGCTTTGGAGGGTGGACTCTGTGGCATTATACTCTGCTGAAGTCCCTTCCCTCCTGAAACCCTGCCCATCCCAGTAGGGTTGCCAAGTCGTAGGGACTCACCAGCAGGGGGGAGTCCTCCTCCAGCCGGGAGTCTCTCCTGGTGCGCGCGCTCTGCGTGCGTGCCCAGCAACATCACCAGAAGTGACGTCAGCACTTTGGGGGCGTTGCCAGGGTGACACTCTGGCAATCGCCCCAAAATTCTATGGTATCATAGAGTTTGGGGCGATTGCCAGAGCGTCGTCCTGGCAACGCCCCCAACGTGCTGACGTCACTTCCGGTGACGTCATTACGTCGTCCTTGCTGGACGACTTGGGGGGGGGGGTTCCCCCGCCCCCTGGGCTGACTTGGCAGCCCTACATCCCAGGCTCCATCCCCCAAATCTCCATAAATTTCTCAACCCAGATCTGGCAACCCCAGGGGCCAATCTTTATGTTATGAAGCAATGGTCCTGGATTTACCTGGGGACACATTTGTGGCCTGGGGTTGGGAGCAGGTAGGGGGAGGATGTCTTGCTTGCTTCATGTCTGCAGCACATGGCTTTGGGGGAAGTAGGGCCCCATGCTCTGGGCCAGCAACTAGAGTTGCCAAGTGTTACCTTTATTTTAGCGGGGGGGTGGGAGTCCTTGCTGGTCTGGGAGTGTTCTGGCGTGAGCGTGAAGCACACGCACTGCAATAACGTCATCCGGAAGTGATGTCATCGTGTCAGGCACGTTGGGGCAGGACCTCTGTAATTCGAGGGAAAACCATAGAGTTTATCCTCAAATTATAGAGCGTTCCCCCCCCCCAAACGTACCCGGCATGATGATGTCATTGCTCCGGGCATGTCTCCTCAGCCTAGCAATTTGGGGGTGGGGTTCCCCCTGGTGGTGCAATCCGGGCTGGTGGGAAACGGGCCGATCGAGTGGGGGTTTCTTCACCCCCCCGGGGGGCCTTGGCAACCCTACCACTAACAGGTTCACCTGGGGCAGGCCAGTGAAGGGGGTGGATTCTGGGGCAGGCCTGGTGTGCAATTTTGACACCGGCCAGCTCCGCCTATCCTTTATTAGTCACGCCACTCCTGGGATTCTGATGGCGTTTGCTCCTGCTCTCGCCTGTCCTGCAACCCTCCACCTGGCAAGAGCCAGTTTGGTATAGTGGTTAAGAGAGGCAGACTCTAGTCTGGAGAACGGGGTTTGATTCCGCACTCCTCCACATGCAGCCAGCTGGGTGACCTTGGATCAGTCACAGTTCTCTCAGAGCTGTTCTCTCAAGAGCAGTTCTCATAAGAGCTCTCTCAGCCCCACCTCCCTCACAGGGTGTCTGTTGTGGGGAGAGGAAGGGAAGGAGATTGTAAGCCGCTCTGAGACTCTTGAGTAAAGGGTGGGGTATAAATCCAACTCCTCCTCCTCCCACACAGCAGCCATATGCTCAGATCCAACTTCAGGCAGCAGCTCTTGTAGCAGGGGGTGCTCTCTTGCAGGCCCCTGCAGCATCCAACGGAGCAAGAATGGGTGAATGAGGTGGTGGCAGGCCTTCTTGTGGGTGATTTAAGCGAGGAACTGCAGCGAGGCAATGGTGATTGGCAGCAGGCGTGAGAGTGGGTGAATGAGGCAGACACAGCTCTTCTTGCGGAGGATTTCAGCAAGGAACTGCAGCATGATGGCAGTGATTGGTGGCAGGAGTGAGAGTGGGGGAACGAGGCAGTGGCAGCTCTTCTTGTGGGTGATTTAAGCAAAATCTCCATGTATTTCCTAACTCAGAACTGGCAACCCTAGGGGCCAATCTTCATGTTATGACATCCTTGCGCTTATTTTGCTTGTGTGACATGAGGGCTTTGTATCACATGAGCAGTGAGCATTTTGTGCCTCTTAGACAAAAGCCAGCCCTTCTGTGCCCATGACTATGGCATGTGAAGGGACGTGGTTTCAGATCCCACCCCCTAACAAACACAAGGGTCTTGTAATATTCAGGTTAACCCTAGATCATGTTACGATTTAGGGGGTAGCCCTCTGAGGATGTTGCCCATAGTATTGCCCTCCTGGGTTCTTGTGCAGCTCTTGTTTATTTCAGTGGTTCTGCACAGGAGACTTTCCCATTGAATCATCTGTATAGGAAAGCACCGAGAGCTGTAGTCTACCTATCTCCTTGCTAAAGCAGAAGAAACAGATGCAGCCGCTGCCATTTCCCCCCAAAGTCAAGAATGTCCTAGAATAGGGGCAGAGGTACTAGTTTCAGAGCTTTTACATGTGGGTTATCCCTACACCATGACTCACAGGAGTGGGCTGCCATTTTAGAAAACTTTTAGGAAGCTGACTCCACAAATCACCTCGTAAGCCAAAATAGTCTGATGTAAGCCTAGGTCCATTGGAGTCAAAGGGCCAATTCCCACAAACCAGCAATGTTCTCATTTTCTCTACGTGAAGCCATTTTTCCTGATCACGTCAGCTCTCCTCCAGTTCTCTGCAATCAAGAAAATAACGACAGCTTTCCCTGTGTGAGCATCTGGCTCAAACGAAAAAATTCTATACACAGTATATGATTGCAATGTTTAAAAAGGAGCATCACCTTTCTGTGCGAGCTAGCTGACTGGATTAAAAAAACAGCCTGCCTCAGCTTAACTAACGGGTACATTCGCTCTAGAGCTGCAGCTAGGTTGCCAGGGCACACCCTAGAGGTTCACAGTGTAGACTGAACACTACTGGTAAATCACAAGGCCACACAGCTTCACCTACAAAGCTTCTCTGCACCTTTACTGATCTCTCTTTTTCCACTTGCAGTGCCACCTTCACTCTTTTTCCTGCCCCAGGGTGGGTGGGGGGTACACAAAAGAACTGGGGGTCAAAATGAGCAGGAGATGTTGAGGCCACTTTAACTCCAGCTTTCTTGGAGCTATGACAGTTTAAAATGTGTCCTCAAAGAGAAGCGTGGCAGGCTGAAATCAAACAGGCAGAGCTTTTCCAGCATGAAAGCGGGAAAGGGCATAAAAATTCAGCAAAATGCAAGGGAAAGGAAGGTGTTGCAACCTCAGCTATTTTTCATGAACCACGGTGGGTGCCTTTCAGGACCCCACCAGACCTCAAAAGCTGTGATCGCTTCCTTGAGCCAAATATTACTTAATGTAAAAAGTAGAGGAAAATAACAGTCTGGAGTTAATACAAATTTGTTCACATGAAGTGTAAAATAGTCAAACTAATAAGTTTTAGACTATTTATACATGCAGCAGTGTGCTTCTTAAGTGCAAATTGGAGAGATATATTTAGCTTTCTGTTGGGAGTCATGTAATCAGCATCCAGTATAAGGGAACTGGCATGAGAATTCTCATATTTCTTATTCTCATACTTCTTATGCTAAAAGCAGAAAGAAGCAGGAAAACTCTTTCAACTCGCCCAAGTACCTCTTGCTTGCTGGCAGTGTGCCTTCATTCAGTGATCCAAAGGGACTGCCAGTGAGTCAGAAAGAGCACCTTTGCAGCGCTTGTCCTTTGCCACCAATGCCGTCGCGTTCATCTCATATTTAAAGGGGCAAGAGCAAGCCAGTCTCGAAGCATTTCTCTTTTCAGTCTGAGTGTTCAACAAAGGCCTCGAAATCTGCTAAAGCCAGCATGACCTGGTCACACCTTTGCTTCCCTGCCTGTATAATAATGCCTGTGTGCAGCCTTTCCCAGCCTGAATTGGATTTGAAGGCTGCTTTCCTCTGGGTCAACAATCCGGCTTTGTGTCTTGCAGAGAAGTGGTTTATCAGCTCAGCTGGCATGTTTATGTCCGAACTACAAAGCCAGGCTGAAAGCAGCTCTTGCTACAAGTGAACAGGTTTATGCCAGTATGGCTGAAGGGTGAGTGGAGTCCACAGATTTCCCAGGCTGGGAAGCTGCCAGCACTGCTGCCCACATGACTCATGTTCTTAAAATACATGCTGAGAAATAGCTGGAAAATTACTTGGGCACAGTTGGATGACATCTTCACCAATTGCTCCACTACATGAGGCAGGGAATGAGGGTATGCTGTCTTGCTCTTTCCATCTCCCCAAAAAAGTCCCTGCAGGGATTTAATGTCTGGAACTAGTATAGATGTGCACATATCATGCAGTCAGATTTCCAGGAAATCCAGGAAATGATCTATGTGATGTGCATACACATGCCCGATTTGAACATAAAGCCCTCATACATATTTCAGAGAAAGGACAGATGTGCTAGATGCTGCTCCTTATGCACAGGGGACTGCAATGGCATCATTCAGTCTGGCCCTTTATGAACGGTCAAATATATGTGTATTATATGACACGGTAGCTAACTTTAGTTTGCCAGTGAGTGTGGTCTCAGCAGACCGAGCCTCAGCCTTGGCCGAACCCAATTTCCTGACCAGTATACTTCTAATGGCATATATTCAGGTTCACACTGGCTGCAAATCCTGTAAACTTAGCGGGAGAGAAGACAAGCATACACGTCTGCACTGCAGAAAGAAGATAACATATGCTATGAGCGCTGTATATATTTGTCTGAAACTGGCCCAAGGATGCGAAGACTTTGTATTCCCTCTGGAGTGTTAAAAAGTTCTTTGGCTCAGTAGGTTTTCTTCACCTTCAGGGAGGGAGGGCAGAGGTCATGCCATGTTCAGGCTGAAAGGAAGAGCAGATGTTCAACTGGGCAAGTAGGTCACTGAAGCATGTGAATTCATGTACATCGAGCAAGCATTATGGAGCTTTAATGGGTTTACTACATATCAGTAAATGTGCTAATTAGCAGGCCAGGCTGAAAAGCATTTTTTCCATAAAAATAGATGCCTGAAGCTAATATAGAGAATGAGATTTTACATTACAGGAAACCTCCATTAAAAAGAAACAAAAATACCTAGTTATTGCCACTTTAAAAAGACAAAAGCTGATAAACCAAGGAAGTACAATCACTTTTTCTAAAATGGCTTTTATAATTGGCCACTAATTGCAGAAGAAGAAACGCATGGGCAATGCTCAGCATCTGTGATTTGTCCTTACAATCTGCATTTCAAACTAATGTTTTTACATGAGCCGTTTCCCTAAACCATTGATTGCCTTTGCTAGGAACTGGGGTCATTCTGATGCGTTATTTTTGTATTGGTGGCATTATGATGTTCCACAAAGAAGCAGACACTGAGCGAAGCCCCATATACCTTTAGAAAAAGTGCTACTGGATTCTTAGCAATACTAGTTAAATTGAGAGACACGGCTCTGTCCCCCCTTTTCCGCCAAAACCTCCCATCTTTTCAATTACAAAATACCAGCCAATTGGAGACAACTGCATCTTTCGGTCTCAACTTAGGTACGTCTGTATCTGTGTTAACAGCAATGGACTGTTAGTTAGGCAGCAGATGGAGAATGATCTGCAAATGGAAAATTAGCCACTTACTGCTGTGCCCTCCTGGAACCCACTGATTGGTTGAGTTCTTCCAAACAATGCTGGATGAAGTCTATATAATTTGATCCAGAAAGGAGATTTAAATGTTGCTAAACAAAAGAATGTAGGCTGTTTCAGCTCAGGGATTTTACCACACATGGGCAGTGGAAAGCCACCACAACAAGTGGGAGCATCCAGACGATATCATGCCTTATGTGGGAATGACTGATCTAGTCCCCCTTTTTTAGCTGAAAAAAATTAAAAAGTAATTTTCTGTTTCAGAGGGGAAACTGGGATGGTGGCAGGCAGAACATCCATTTGGGCAATTTGTCTGCAGCTGCTATGGAGAGGGGGTGGAGCTAAGATCCACTTTCAAAATGGTACAGAGCAGTTCACTGCTCCATGCCACTACCCCAAAGCCCATTAAAAGGCCTTTCCACCTCTTTCCTTGCTCAGCCAAACTCAGCCAAAGCATTAGCATGACTCAGTAGGGGAAGGGAGGGCAATGGGTGGCTTCTAGGCTGCAGGGGTGGAAGGACTAAGTCACTTTCACATCTACACTTTTGCACAGGCATAATGGAGAAGGGGGAGAAGTAGGGCTGGGGGAGAAGATGGCTTTTTGTGGCCATCTTTGGCTTGGTTGCAGCTGTTGCTAAACTGAGGTTGAGTTTTTGTGCTCCTGAATAACAGAGATTAACTCTGCTTTCTCTGTTAAGCAATTCTGAATTAAGCAATTAAGCAAATCTGTTCTCTTAATATATATGTTCACTTGAAACACACTGATCCAACATAGGATGTCGGTGAATAAGAAAAGAAGTACACCATGTAGCATGGAGGCCTGCTAGGGTTGCCATCCTCCAGGTGGGGGCTGGAGTTCTCTTGGCAATCCAACTGCTTTCCATGTTACAAAAATCAGTTTCTCAGCTGGAAATAACAGCTTTGAAGGGTGGCCTCTATGGCTTCACATCCCCAATGAGTTCCTTCTCCTCCACAAATTCGGTCCCCAGGCTCCACCCCCACATCTCCAGGATTTCCCAACCTGGAATTGGTAACCCTAGCCCACCTTTGATATACTTAATCTAAGTATAACCCAGGATATACAACTGTTCATATAGGGAACATGGGAAGGGGAAATCATTGGGTGTTGAGTTATTTTAAACATCTGATGCCAAGAGCAATAGTGCACTATCCAACAACCTGTGGATCCAGACTGCAACTGGATGTCTTTCTGAATAAATGTGCAGAGAACTGGACTCTGGCTTGTCAGTGTATTTAGATTTTCTCTTTCAAATTTCCATCAAGTCACACACACACACAAAAATCACTTTTTGGAATAAAATTTCCCTCCTGAATTATGCTAAGGTAATAAGAAGCATGGCCTTTGTACCAAAAATACTAAACAATCACAATGATTAATACATTCATCGCCACAGGTAAACAATGGGGTATACTTACCTGCCCACATAGCAGAAATGACTTAAACCTGTTTCGCAGGATAATGAATTTACGTTGCATGTACCTGAACACAAAAAATGCCACTCAGAAAGAACTTGTTAGATAGAAGACAAGGTGAAGTCCTTTTCTGGAGATCTACTTTTTGTTAACTCCGCAAGGACCTCTTTATTTTAGTATATTCCGCCATGTGAGACCATGTGTTGCTGTCTGAAGTGGCACTGACCAGACACAGGTTTACTACTTCAGTGGCTCATTTGAGGCGGTCTGTGTTCAGACATGTATATATATTGGGGGGGGGGTGTCTGAAAGTGAGGTAGGCAATGATATTGTCACTCTGAAGAACATGTTCTGGAACTATTCTCTAGATACAAGAACTGGAAAGATGAAAGTGGCTGGGGACTGCCTGTTATTTCCTGAAAGGGACCCCCCCCCACCCACCCATTCCTCCTTTTATGAAAGTTTCCCCCAAGCAATATGTAAAGACCAGATATGGATTATGGGACCCCCCCTGAAGAAATGCAAGAGTGGTCTTAGTGATTTGGGGGTCCTGGGCAAAAGTCTACAATTGACCCCCAGGATTGCTTCCATTCAACCATAGCCAACCCAACCAGGCCCAAAAAAGTGATGGCCCTCGCTCCCTGTGAGGTGGGTGGGAGCCACCACTGCTTCTGGAAGCCTGATGCTCCAGCACTGGATGGGTCAAGTGCAAGTGGCAGCAGGAACCTTCTCATTGTCTTATTTTCCCTCTTCCTTTGTGGGGGGAGGGCTGTGGGTGGTTGCCCCAAGTGTGAGGCCTGCTGCAGCTGCCCCTATTATTGCCCATTGGCGAGACTGTCCCTGAAGATGTGTCATGAGTCTTATAGAAACTTCTTCATTTTCCTTTGACATTTCTCATATGTTTCAAGCAAAAAAAGAAATAATTAACTTTAAGAGAAATTTGGTGGTAACTGAGTACAGTACAAGTCATCTCTTTGTTTATCCTTGGTGGAATGCCTGAGATTTGTATCACTTGCAGATTTCTCCTCAAAACTTGATGCCTTTTGCATTATCCCTAACTGAAGACAACATTTGTGCTACCATTGTACTAACATGATGGTACTAAGCTTTCTGTGTCTGATGTCTTACTATTAATACACAGTAAAAAAAAATGTGTGGGTTGGGGGAAGGGGGCTGCTGGGCCATTCTCAGCACCAGCCAATAATTCTTCTTTAGGAAGAAGGAGGAAATAAAAAAGTAATAATATCTTCTCTTTTCAAGTGGAGGAGGTGAAATCTTTTTCTGTTCTCACCTCCGAAATGAGAGACAGCTATTGTGGATGAAGGGAGGCTGTTGGCCTAGCATGCTAATCATTTGAGTGAAGGTCAATAGTTCTGCCTGTAGCTCAAATAATGCCCACATATGCCAAGATCTAATTTCATTTTATTGTTATAGCACTCGTGGTACTGATAAATAGATTTCTGAGGCTGTAGATGCACTCTTCTCATTACCCTGTTAGCTCTTCCGATTAGAATTAACTGAGGACTGATACACCTGGTAGTAAATTTGACTACAAGACACTTTCTGTTTGTGTGAACATGCTGGAGCAGTTTTCATATGGTGGGCTAGGAGTTACAAGAAGCTTATGCTCATCCAAAGAAGGTAGAACTAGCAACTCCCACTGGAATGTTCTTGTTTTGTTCTTTATTTAAAAGTAATAGTGAGAAAGAAAAGAAGGAGAAAATAGCCAGACTTGTATATGATGGGGCCTGTACGACTGGAAAAAAAAGTTTTATGAGTATGAATTGAGCTGGGATTATTGGTTCAGGGCTGCACTCTGAGGCTTTGTTACTTTCTCCGTGGTCTACTGTGGCTCTTTCTCCTTGGTCTACTGTGGTAGCCAGGGCCGGCTCTATCACTAGGCAAACCAGGTGGCCGCCTAGGGGCGCAGCTGGCAAATGGGGCAGCAGAGAGACTGAGAGAGCCTCAAACCAGGAGATAGTGTGCTTTATGCAAACCATGATTTACCATTATGTCTGAATGCAGCTTTCCATTCAGGCTAAGAACCAAACTTAGCCTTGGGCCAATGCAGATAGACTTGTAGGCACTGCGGCCAGCTGGTGCAGGTGGCTGCTGCCGGGGCTGGAGAGCTTGTGAGCCTGGGCAGGTGGGCGGGCACTGGGGCTGGGGGGGTGTCCCTTGCAGGCGGGTCTCTGGCAGTGAAGAGGGCGGCTCTGCAGTGGGAAGGGGCTACAACAGCCTCACCTGGGGGGGGTGCCACAAGGTAGCCTCGCCTAGTGCGCAAAAAACACTGGAGCCGGCCCTGGTGGTAGCATTAGGAACACCAGAGAGCTAGAGAGAAGCTTTAATATAAGGTGCTTCCAATATCATTTTTTTTAGCTCCTGCTCAACTGTAGAGAGCCAGAAGCCAACACTACTTTTCACATGATATGGGCCCAGCATCTGTTTTAGCTGATTTACTGTCAAGAAATAAGCCTGGGAACGTGCTGCATGTAAAGCTATGTTTGTTGCATTATTATTATATCGGCTTTTTAAAGACATAATTAGATTAAAAACTGGGGTAGAAGTCTTTAAAATAAATAAATAAATCTGAGGAGATCTTAGGAATGGACTCAAAGCCTGTCTTGTTGACCTTGTTTAGTATCTTTATGAAACCTTTCAGCACCTGTTTTATTCTGGTAGTCTGCGCTCCATTTGATCCAATTTCCTGAGCTGAGTTGCTTAACCTTTAAGCACCTTAGATCCCAAGACCTCCAAGTGTGGCTGGGTTCTTCTGGCTATCTGCCTTCTGTATTGTCTGGTTTAATAAGAGGGCAGACATGACTGACTCTGCTGTTACTAGGGTTGTGTTAATTGACATGATCAGTCAAACCAAGCTTTTGATTAAAATTTGACCTCCCAGCACAATTAGTTGGACTGACAACAAGCAAGGACCTAGGGTGTGACCTATGCACAGATACAAATATGTGTCAGATTTGATGAATGCAAAATTTAAGAATGGCTTTTCCATCCAGTTTTATCCAAAGTTGGAACACTTTTTTTAAAAAAAGAGGACACATATGTGACTTTCCTCCTATAAGCACTTGTAACGCTCAAGTCAGATCAGTGCCAAGCTGTTTGTTCAACCTGAATCTTAGAACCCAATGAGATGTGAAAAAAATATATTTTTAATGCATTTGGTGCTAATTGTGTCATGGAGAATTTGTCCCTAATATTAGATTGTAAACCATCTTGAAGATACTGCTCAATACTTTAACACAGTAAAATAAGGAATAATACTGCAAAATTAACAGAGAGGTAAATAGTCAATAACCCTTTGTGTTCTCATTAGGGCACAATTGTTTTGATTGGTTAAACTGCAAAATCTGACAAAAATGCTGTCTCTGGATCCTCAAAAAGGCATCTATACTACCTTAATGTGCTTAAATGTGATTGATTAATGAATTGGTTAAAACACAGTGATAAATTTTAAAAGGCTTAATTAATAGTTCTGACTTCTATTCATAGTACTGAGACACAAAACCTACAAAATAGCAGTGTTTCATCTTTGTATCATCTTACCTACTTCAAAGACAGAACATATCTCTCCAGAGAAATAGGGAATAGGAAAATGCAATTATTTTCATTATAAAATATTATCCCAGGTAGACATCAGTTTCCTTTTCATAAAGGATATTGAACAGGTATATTGTTGACCCCCCAAGACCTAACTTGGTATTTAATCTCATGTCATAAGAAAAATACTTGAAGCAATTAAAATGTTGAAGTTATATAGCTGGTTCAGAAAAGACAGATCATTAAAATTATACCTGGAGCAAGTTTAAAATTCTAGTGAGCAAAGGCATCCGTATGGAATTGGCCAAACTGTCCAGGTTTCCACCATTTGATTCTTTTGAAAGATTGATGTCTAGAACACAATTTAAATGAAACAATTCATAAGTGTCTGAAGGAGAAGGGAGGTTTGAACCAGTGAATGAAAGGAGAAAATGTACTGGAAATGAAAATCCCAGGGAAGTAGATTGGTGTACCCAAAGTACCATTTTGCTGGAGAGTCATTTTCCAGTAGAGGTTGGAGCACCTTTAGCAACGTCCATGGCAAAGCCTGGGAAAACCTTCAGTAGAAGTGTCCTGTCTTTTCCTTTGCCAAAACTCCTTGTAAAGAGACTGTGGCTTAGTGGTAAAGCACATATTTTGCATAGATTCCTACCTTCACTTCGTGGCACCTCCAGTTAGTGAACTATTGTAGGATGGGGTGTTAGGAAAGACCTTTCTTGGCCTGAGATGCTGGAGAGCTGCTGCCAGGCAGAGCAGATACTGAGCTAGATGGACCAGTTGTCTGACTTGGCATAAGGCATCTGCATATCACCAAAAACCGTGTTCCTGGTCCATACAATTAAGTTTAAAGTGCGCACCCCCCAATTCTCCAATGTACTTTCTCCAAGAAGCATACCCAATTCATTGTAGGGTGCTGAGAACCTTGTAGCAGGCATGTTCAGCAGGTGAGCATGCTAAGTGTCTCTGTGGCTATGCAGTGGTTATGCTGGTCTAGCATCATCTCCTTCTGACTTGCAAGCAGTGGCAGACCTATATTTTTGAGACCCTGAAGCTTGAACTGTTATGGGGGCCCCTTCTCAACCAGCAACAATAGGGCAACATCCAACAAAGTCCAAAGGGCCTTGCTGCCCTTGCTGCCTCGAGGCCCAAATGGTGGAGAACAGCGTGGAGTGGAGTGGGGTGGAGCCCTTGAAAATAGGCCATACAGTGAGCCCCTTCACTAAAATAGCCTTATTTTAACAACAAACACTTTCAAAAACTCTATCCATTTTGTTGAAAAATTCACTCATTTAAAGTTCCTCCAGGATTAGGGAGCCTGAAGCTTAAGCTTCATTAGTTTCATAGTAGATCCGCCCCTGCTTGCAAGCCACTCCTACATCCGTGCATTGGGTCTGTTCACTGTTTGTCTGAACAGCAATGGCAGGAGAGAGGGGAGTAGGATTCCTAAGAGTGGAGAGAAGAGTGGGGAGTAGGATTCCTAAGAGTGGTAGAGAGAGGGTGGTGGAGAGAGGGGAGTAGGATTCCTAAGAGTGGATGGTGTGAGTCAAGTACTGCCAATTGCACTGCACCATGTTGGTTCAAGGAGGGGCCCCTTGCAGGCCACAGAATATCCCAACTATTGGAATATGAAGGAATTATAGAGAAGCATTATGAGGAAGATCTAAAGATCACCCTGCAGCTGAAGGACCGGTAGTTAGCACAGTTAGATTAGGGACTGCCCACAATTTCAAATTATGTCCTTGCTGTCTCCTGATTGGCTCTTCTGGATACTTCTTTCTCCTGTAGAGCTTCCTTCTTGTTGTTTGTTCCTCTCACGGCAGTTAGGCTAGTCAGTCAGTTAAGGTTCTCTCTTCTGTGTTCTTCAACAGTTTGTTCTTTGGCTGAGGATAGACTAAGGCAGGGGGAATTTCCCCCGCGGCGCGGCGTTCACACGCCGCCAGAAGGAAGCCGCCCGCAGCGTTCAGACTGCGGGAGGCTTCCTACGGCGGCGTGCGGATGCCGCACGGCTCCCCCTCCTGGCGCGCGTTCACACCCGCTCCGGCGGGTGGAACGCGCGCCGCAGCAGCTGAGCACCACTTTGAAGTGGTGCTCAGCTGCTGCGGGAGGAGCGCGGCGCCAGACGCAATGCGTCCGGGCCGCCTCCTCGGAGCAAATGCGGCCACCTGAACGGCCGCTCTGCCTCCGCTTTTGAAGCGGAGGCAGAGCGGCCAAGACTGCCAGTCTGTCCTCAGCCTTTAAATAAACCTGCTTGTTTTCTCTAATCAGTCAGTGCTCTACTTCATTTGCATATTTAAACACTGACATACCATGAAGGGGTCGGGTCCCTCTACTTGCACCCACCAGGCAGGGCATAATGTGAGTCAGTAGGTGTTTGACCATCCCTAATCCTTCCCTTCTCAACTTTATCCTCACAACAGGTTAGTGGCTGAAAGAAAGTGACTGGCTCAGCATGACCCAGTGAGCTTGATGGCAGAGTGGGGATTTGAACTTTCCTTGGTCCTTGTTCTACCCTTCTATCATATTTTTTATCAGCTGACCACCCCTGATTATTGGAGGGCTTTCCTTTTGGCTAGGTTAAATGCTTTTCCCTACGGAGTTTTCTTGAGTAGCTTCCAAGGAGTAGCTTACTCAGACAGATTGTGTCCTTGTGGATCTGGTACAACTGAAACTTTAGCTCATATCTTTTAAAACTGTGTGTTGGTGGCTCCTTTGAGAAACCTCTTTTTGATCAGCACTACAGCTCTCAATAGTTTTAAAGCATGTGTTCTTTTTCATTGTTGTCTGACAACTATGATGTTATTGGTAGTGGGGTTTTTTAATGTAATACCTTATTAGGCTGTTTTATCATGTTTTTTTTTATTGTTACGCCGTAAGATATTTTTAAATGATTGGTTTTTAGCTGCCTCAAACAGATGAGAAGATGGAGATAAATATCATAATAAATGCATACATGAATAAGTAATGTTTGCAAAAGCCTTTTTGTCAATTAAAACACTGTTAACATTTTAGAGATGGAATGGTACAAGGAAGTTTGAGCGGTCAATTAGGTGTTGAATTTCAGTGTTCTATTTTCTCTGTGTGCTAGAGCTGTGTGACAGATAAGATTGGGCTTAATGAACATTCTATCAGAAGTGATTTGCAAAGCATTACAGAAACCGACTCCGTACCTTTTAAAATTGTCACTCTAACAAGGCAAGCTAGCGTGCTGTCCTTCGGTATATTTGCTTTTTACACATTCCAGTAGTTTCCCCCTCTCCCTTCAATTTCCAGGAGGTATGGGCAAAGCAAAAACTTTAAATAATCCCTTGTTAGACTGGATTATTAAATGCAAAATATTAAAATGGCATCTCAAGGAGAGAGTGGCAACCTGCTGACTGAAAGAAGACCCTTCTACCCTTAAAACAAGGTAGTCTCAGAAGAGCCGAGAGATTCCTAATGAAGAAACCATACTGAAATATGTATATGCATGACTTCATGTATAATTTAGCCTGTTCTGATCAAGAGAAGCATCCTGAACATAAATATAGAGCACTACGAATATTCAGAGGCTGAATAGCTCCTTCCCATAATAAAGGGATAATAATTCCCTCATCTATTTTTTATAACCATGTAGCATTAACAGATAGAAAACTAGCTTGCTGAAAATAGGGTCATATATAAATTGGAAGATTCCTTCAGCTTCATAGATGCATGAAAAATATGGCTGTCCACAGTGGTGGAACACATTAGATGTGAAAAGGCAAAGCCCATGGCTTTGATGGTGATGGGAAGTTCCTTACTGCTCACAAAGGGAGAACAAACTGCTTAAAGTCCTCATGGATGGTGAGCTTTGGACCTCTGGAGAAAGAAATGGTAATAGTGCCTTTCAGAGTGAGCCAGTAAGTAATAGTTTGTGATACTGGTTGATAGCTCCGGCAAAGGTATCAGTCAAAATATTGTTTTGTCTGGGGAGGGAGTTAATGAGCTATATCTGACAAAGGGAGCTTAGACTGTCAAAAGGTTATATAGTCCCAAAATCTGGTTGCTCTTTAAGGTGCTACAGGACTCATATCTAGCTCTTCTACTGCCCACCAACATGGCTACCCTCTGAAATGAGCTACACGTTAATTATATTTGAGACAAACAAGGACAATACTGAGATTTTAGTGCTGTGGGAGCATGGACTTCCTTGCATTTCCCTCTCCCCAAGGAAAAGGATTTGGGGGTGCATTTTGTGCTGCCATCATATTGGGGAGCGGAGAAAGTTGTGCTTTGCAGATGGAAGTTCTTGAGCCCACTGAAATGTTGCACTGGATCCAAGTCAACAAGTCTCTCAACTGGCCCAGATAATGGATTATGTTGTTTTATTTACACTGTAAGCCATCTTGTGTTTCACAAGGTAGAAGGGCAGCTAATCAGTTTTAAATATAATAATAAATATATAAGACAATGGGTTCTCTTATGGACTAAAACCTAGTTAAATTACAGGAAACAAAGAGTAGGAATCAATGAACAGTTCTCACAATGGAGGGAAATAAGCAGTGGGGTCTCTCAAGCAAAGTTCCCTCTAAGCTGCACTAGTGGATGCTGGTGCACAAAATTTTAGCCAGCAGCAGAGGGAGAATTCTCTTTGCTCACAACTGAGAGAAGGCATTTCCCACCCCATTGGAAACAATGGAGGATGAGGGCATTTCCTTCTGGGCCCCATAGAATTGGATTCCCTGGTCCAATTTTTTTTGAAAGTTGGAGTTTTTTTTTAAGGAGAGCAAATCTGGTGCCTCTATCTCAAAAAAAGCCTTCCTCTGAATCCCAGATACTATCGGATTGATTCTCCGTTATAGCTTACGAGGCCTATTGACTGTAATGGTCCCCATAGGCTATAACGGACCTGGAAAAAAATCTTTTTTTGCACACCCCTATTATACTTTTCAGTATGATTTGTAAGCTACCTTAAGTCACAGAGAAAAGTGGGATATAAATATTTTAATAAATAAGTAGCTTGGGCTGGTTGATAACATTTAAGCAACTTCCTGTTTGTTAGATTAGGCAACGTTCTAACAGTTATACTTGACCTGTAATGCTGGTTAACATATTTCACTTAAAAATAAAGAGAGTAGACTGCAAGAGTTCCTTTCCCTCCCAAGTGCGTGTATGTTTTCTAAGGCTCAGAGCAGGGCAATGGTCCAAGGCCAGATCTACCAATATAGTGGAAAGGGTTGAGTAGACCTGTTCTCCAGAGGCCAGGTCTACCAATGTAGGGGAAAGGAGTGGGTAGACCTTTTTCTCCAGGAGTCAGGTCTACCAATTTAGTGGAAAGGGGAGGGTAAACCTGTTCTCTAGAGGCCTAGTGTACCATGTAAAGGACAACATTTTCTGTAATGAAATTTGGCCAGATGGTCCTGATCCAGCAGGGCTCTCCTTATGTTCTTAATAAACAAATACTCTGTTTCAAATTTGTTCACAAAACCTCACTCCAAAAGTTAGGCCTATTGCCTCCCTCTATAAAAAGGGCAGCTAGCAGGTGCACAATTAATTAATTTTTACAGTATCATATGATTTTTTAATCAGTCCCATGAATGTTCAGACTGTATGAAGCTCCTGAATTCTGTAACAGTCCAGATTTAATTCGAAAGTTCGAGTTTATTTTATAGTTTCTCCATATAGAGACGAAACTGTGGCCATCCTTTCCCCCAACAATATGATAAAAATATTAACATTGAAATGGATGCTTGTATTTTGACCCAATTGCATATAAATGTCATTAAAAAGCATGCATTGTAACAAGGGTGTAAAAATACCAAACACAATAAATGAATGGGCAGTTTGCAAAAGGAAAAGGGGTGTGGGAAGGACAAAAGTGGTCTTCATGACCATGCATGGAATTAAAAAAATAACCTGGAAAACACACACCCCATCTCTCACCCATATTTCAGACATATATCCTTTCATGTTCATAGTCTTGGCCCATCTAGTTACAGAAATGGGAAAGCCTTTGTGAGACAGGGGCTCCTGTGTGCGTACCAGAAACTCTGCATTGCAAGACGGCACAAATACAACATAGCTGTTAAGAGGAGGGGACTGCAGAGAAGCCAGTGGACATTTTTTTTTTTTTTGCATCTGCCTTTGCTTGGACAGACACCGACCTCTTTTTCAGGGAGGGCATTTGAAGAACTGAGTCAAGTAGAGGTGATAGGAGAGGAAGTTAAGGCTAATTGACAAATTAAAAATTAACAAGTCACCAGGTCAGAAGGTGTACACTCAAGAGCCCTTAAAGAACTCAAATGTGAAATTGCTGATCACCTAACAAAAATATGCAACTTGTCACTAAAATTGGCCTCCTTGCTAGAAGACTGGAAACTTGGGTTTTATAAAAAGAAACCCAAGAGGGGCCCTGTTGCTCAGTAGGAGAGCACACACTTTGCATTCTGAAGGTCTCAAGTTCAGCCCCTGGCATTTCTAGTTAAAGGAGCAGATCTTGGGAAAAGGCCATTCTCTGCTTTTGAGTCTGGAGAGCTGCTGTAAGTCAGCTAAGGTGGGACATGATACTAGTTTATAAAATTTTGCACAGAGTGGAGAAAGGTGATGGGAGAGGGGTTTTTTCTTTCCCCTCTGCAAGAACCCAAGGGTTATCCAATAAAAGTAATGGGTAGTATTCAGGACATAAAAAGTACTCTTTATGGAACACATAATTTATGGAAATTGCTGTCACAAAATGCAGTAATGACCATTAGTTTAGATCAGGGGTGTCAAACATGCGGCCCGGGGGGCAGATCAGGCCCCCAGAGGCCTTATATCAGGCCCACACTGGAACTGGCCATCTCCTGCTTCCAGTTCTGGTCCTGCTGCTGCATCATAGCTTGCTTCTCCAGACCTCTCACTTGCTCAGCCATTTCATGTTTTAAGCTGGGTCTATGGTTGCCAGCCTCCAGGTGGGGCCTGGAGCTCTCCTGCTTTTGCAACTGCTTTCCAGTTGACAGAGATCAGCTCCCCTGGAGAAAATGGCTGCTTTGAGGGGTGGACTCTATAGCATTGTACCATGCTGAGGCTCCTTTGGTCCCCACACCCCACCCTCTCCTGGATCTACCCCTAAAGTCTCCAGGTATTTTCCAACCCAGACCTGGCAACCCTAGCTGGGTCCTAGACTCAGTACTCTGAGCATGAGATTTCTGTGGTGAATGGCAATAAATCAAAAGTAGGCTTGCAGCACACTTGAACAGCATACTCAAGATTGCAACAGCACAGACATTTTGATGCAATAATTCATAACAAGAGGTGTCAGTTATCAGATACTGTTAAATAAACAAAATATTGGAAGAGTGCTAATATTTAAGCATGTTTTTATTTTAAGGGGGAAAAATCGTTGTGTCCTGTATAAAGTTTATATCTCTGCTACCTGGCATTACATTTTATGGCACACATGGCCCGGCCCAGCAGAGTCTCATTTATGTCAGATCTGGCCCTCATAACAAAAGAGTTCGACACCCCTGGTTTAGATGGTTTTGAAAGGGGATTAGATACATTCACGGAAAAGGAGAAGTCTATCTAAATATCTAACATCCTTGTATGGATTAAAAATCTGTACAACAGCACTATTCCAGGGCTAGGGCAAAGGTTTCTGGAAACCTCAGGTTTGCATACACACAAACGGATAAAAATGCCCCAAGGCAGTAACAGCAATGAGTGCATGCATATACTCTCCTGTTGCCTAGAAAGGCACAACATGTGCTCTTATGGACGTTTAATGTCCATAAGTCTGAACTTTGGGATGTTATGCTTTAAAGGACTACATGCACTCTTCGTTGCTGTGAGAGGCTCCAGTCCATTCCAGGAAGCAGGCACCCGACATAGTTCACACAAAGAGACAAAGACCCCGTTGCAAAAGGGTTCTCCTGTCACCTCTCGCTAGGCAAACCCCAACCCCCTCCAACATTCCTGCTCGGATTATGCTAAGTGAAGTTACCTGGCAACTAATCGTTCGCCCATCAACTGGCCAGGCTAGGGCCATCAAGGAACAATGGAATGGCTCGGTGACTCATCGCTACTTGCCCAGGTGTCAGTTCCTGTTTAGCCTCTAGTGTTGCAATATTGACCATCCCTCTGCATCCCCTCCTCTTTTTATTTTAACCAATGGTAGGGTTTGTAGGGACAGACTACCTGGAAGGTGTGTTAGTGGGATGTGGTCAGCGCTGCCCGCCCCCAAACTCACCTAATAAAAGAAGTTGCACTCCATGCAATCGCTCTCTTGAGCCTCTACGACCCCTATCTGCTTTTATCCCTCTTGAGTCCAGCTTGCTATCCCAATACCATCCCTCCATCTTTGATCTCTGAGTCTGCAGCCAGAGAGAAGTGTGCTTCTGCCGGTTCAGAACACGCTCCCCATTTCCTTTTCAACCCCTCCATTTTTCTTTTGGAATGGAGAGCCCATCTCCAGGACAGGTAACGTATCTCCCAATCAATGAATCTCCTGCTCATGCAAAAGTGCTATTTCTCTGTCTAATTTTCTTAGGCCTTGTGTGTTAGTGTGTGTGATTCTGTTTTTGTATGCTTGAGAACATCTTGCAGTAAACATCATTTAAACAGACCACTCTGTCTCAGTGCCTATTTTCTGGGAATTCCTGGAAGGGGCAGGACCTTGGTATAGTTGGCTAAGAACCCGGTTTTATCTGCCAATTGCTAAACTAAATTAAAGCAATTCGGCTAACACTTCCCGCCTTCCGTCGCCGCCAAAAAAGCCTTGTCCCTTTAATAGAAGTTTAATTAGTGGAAATAAGCCATTGAAGCCCTGGCCTGGATAGCCCAGCTTAGCTCAATCTCATAAGAAGCTAAGCAGGACTGGCCCTGGTTAGAATTTGGATGGGAGACCACTAAGGAACTCCAGGGTTACTATGCAGAGGCAGACAATGGCAAGTCACCTCTGAATGCTTCTTGTCTTGAAAGCCCCATGGGGTTGCCATAAGTTGGCAAAAAAAAAAAGTTGAAAGTTTTCATGGCATGAAGTTAAACATCACCTGATAATTGCTTGCAGACCAAATGGGTCTTAAAGGGTCAGCTAGAGTTTAAAAGTTGGTAACTCTAGGTATACTGGATTGCTACTGCAGCTGGTGCAAAAACATGGTAGCAATGCAGCCACTCAAGATGCTATGAAGAGGAAGCTAGAGTGGCCTCTGGACTGCTTCCCCCATACATCTGTTTCTCCATATGCTTTGCCACAATGAACTGGGCAATAAAGCAAAAATGGGGGATAGAATATCAGGTGGGAGGATATGTGGGCAGGTGGTCAAATCAATTGGATGGGCAAGCAGATGGGGAGAAATTAGAGCCAGACAGGGGGAAAAAGGAATGCCCTCCCAATCCCTCTCTTGTCAGTGCCTATTAGCAGTGATAGCTGGATGGAACTTCAGTATTTAGAGGCACACAAAAGTCTAGTTGCTGGGGGTCAGCAAGAAAGGGCTATCGACGTCATGTCCTCCTTGTGGGCTACCCAAATCTGTCTGGCTTTTCTGAAACACAGAATGGTAGATTAGCTCAGCTCTTCGCTGATCCAGCAGGACTACTCTTACCTTCATGAATACATGAAGTCGCCTTACACTGAGTCAGTCCACTGGTCTATGAAGGGCAGTATTGTTTACTCTGACTGGCAGTGACTCTCCAGGGTCTCATATGGAGATCTTTCACATCCCTTCCCAACTGAGCCTTTTAGCAGCAGATCCGAGGAACTGAACCTGTGACCTTCTCTGCACAAAGTAAATGTTCTATCACTGAGGCATGACCCCTTTTTACATTGTTTGTTTTCTGTAACAACTACTGCTGTAAAAAGAAGCTATCCATTAAAGTGGTTAAAATAGATTGGCTTTCCTTGAGCTGGCCATCATGCCGGGTGTCTTACTATGGGTGCTCAGAGTACATCCACAGGATACCTTTAGCAGCTGTACAGTAAGTGTGGATTTCCCAGCCTGGGTATGAACAGCTACACCTCTTGAATGTCACCTTCCATGCAGGTCATAAAGACATAGGCCCTGCCAGGAAAAAAAAAATCCTGTTTCCCATATGAGATTTGGGTTGTTGTTTTTTAAAACAATGGCTTAATATTGTACCATGCCAAGCATAATCCCCCCCCAAATCCAATACCTATAAAAAAAATTTTAAGTGAATTCTTTAGCAACCTCTTTTTAATTGAATATGGCTCCATGAAGGGTTTCCTCCAGCTAAAATTCCGTAAGATGGTTCACAAGCGTCACTTGTCTTGAACTATGAACCCTGTGAGGGCAGTTTTGGATTTTTATAGGGATTAAAAAAAATTAAATACTGCAAACACCTTTTTCAAGCCAAGATATTTTACTTCTGGAGCTGAAATTTGCTTCATTTCCCTTCCTTCCTGAATAAAGCCTCAAGATATCTCCATTAGTAATATGAATATTGTCTTTGTGGTACTAAGGTTCTATTTAGCATATTTCCATAAAGGTCTTCCTAGTACAATATAAAACTCCTGCTGCCTCTACTCACATCAGTATTCTGTCAGATATTTTTTTTTTTATCAAAATGGTTAATTGTCTTTTCTCTCTCTGGTCCAGGCTGACTAATTAATTACAGTACCACAGGAGTCTCTGAGGTACAAAGGTTAACCATACACCATGACTTGACCCATTTAAGAGCCAAGCAGCATATAAATGTTCAATACCTGTGACTGGATTACCCAGTGTGTTGTTTTGGTTTTTTTACCCAAAAGCAGCTGTGAGGGCTCTGAATTAGTTGGAAAGGGAAGGCTTAACTCTTTCCCTGGTTTCCATTTCCCTAAATTTCACATATTACAAGAAGTTTTGGAGGGCAATTTAGATCAAGTCAATAGGACAGTGTAAAACAGTGCCACTGCTCCAGTCAAATTTGGAGCTCCCATCACCATAGCCGGCTAAAGTGAAAATAAAAAACTGGGGGATTCACAGTGCAATACTAAGGACACTTTCCTGGGAGTAAGCCCTATTGAAAATACTGTAGTAGAATTCAGAGTAGACCTGCTTAGGACTGCTCAGAAACTTCCTGTGCAATGCATGATTTGGCCCTTAACATGTCACCCTTGTGGGGTTTAAAACAAAACAAAACAACAAAACCCCAACCTCTTGTGTGTCTGAGCTGGAGAAGATCTTCATCCTTTCCATCTCCCTCATCCACATATCTGATCTGTCTTTGGCATTGGCTAAAGGTCTGTATTTACACATGTAGCAGAATGAGGTAGTGGAGTACTGAGGTCATAGAATGGACTGTGGCACTTGCTAGCTGGAAAATGAGAATACACTTGTGGCCTTCACATGCCTATCTCCTGACTCAGGTTGCAAGCCTGTGTATACACAAGGGGGTTTGGAAGTGGCATGGAGGGAAATGAAGGAGAGGCAACTCTAATTTAATAGGGTGTTTTTATTGATCATCTGGGATAGATTAAAAGGTTAGAGAGAAAAGGGCATTTAAACTGGATTCAGCCAACACATGTATTCATGGTTTGAGTTCCAAATTAGATCAGACCAAAATGTCTTTTTTGCAGCTACAGAGAACATTGATTAAATCTCAAAGAGTCCCAACACATGAAAAGAAAGACTGAATTCCTGGTGAAAATGACAGGGGAGATGCAGAAAGATAACATGGAGCCTTAAAGGGGGCTTTTCTAGTTCCTGTAGCTATGACCTGGATTTCTGAAGCACCATGAAGGTAGAGGTCAGTTTTTGGGAAGAAGTTGTGCCCCCTTTACCAGTCTAAGAGTCTGCCTATTTAACTCTTAGGTTTTGTGTCTCTTGGTGGTTGTGGAGGATCAAAAATTACCTCACCAGGAGCAGCTATGCTGATTGTGGCAGGAGATAGTCCCACCTTTGTTCTTTAACCCTGCTTGATTGTTCAGTTTAATGGTGGGTACTATTTTGGAAATCTATTGTGTATTTTTGGGTGTCTGTAAATGTCTCATAACCATCCTGTAATTCTGGGATCTGCGTGTAATCTCATGGAATCATGAGACAAGTTCTTGGCTTGTGTAGTTTCCATTTTATTTCCTCTCAGGCTGTTGACAGGGCTTTTGGACTGGATGAATTCTCCCCTATATGCCTGGGCACAGTATGGCTCATAGGGGTTCAGGTGTGACACACTTAAGGCTGTAGGTGAGGAATTACATTATTCAAAGTTCCCCTATATTCCTGGTAAACTGAAAAACAGCACAGTATCCAAAGATGTAGGATAGTACCTTTCTCCCTGATGTATTAAAAAAAAGGGGTTTTACATGGGGAACATTAAAAATCTTACTCTCTACCTGCAATGCAGTCCATTCACTATCTCCGGTTCTACCTGTTCATATGTTAATGGTGCCATTACTATTGTAGCAGCAGTTGGCAAGCGGGTAGGCAGAAGATGTAACAGCACCCCCCCCCCCCCGGGGACAGACAGTGTGATGCTTATTTGGCAATGTCTGAGGTTCCAGGGTCTCTCCTGCTAAGTTTCTTGCTGGAGTTTGGGATTCTGAATTAGTACAAGTATTTATTAGAGTGGTACTAATCAGGGCTATTTTGGGGCAGGAACGCACAGGAACGGAGTTCCAGCTGGCTCCTGAGTTGGCCACGCCTACAACCAAAACCTCTGGCATGCATGGCTACAGAGCACGGTGCCCTGCCCACGTTACACACAAGAGGGAAAGGCTACTGTTAAAATGCCCTCTTTCCCTCAGGGGAGCCTCTCTCTACCTTCCCTTCTCTAGCTGACATGTTGCAGCTGGAAAAGGGCAGACAGGGAACCCAGGTATGTTAAAAATGCCTTTCTTTCCCTCCCCATGCCTGCCCTGGACTTTCCCAGCCCCCCCACTTAATATGCTAATGAACTGTGCTGTTGGGGGTGTGGCCTAATATGTGAATGAGTTTCTGCTGTCAGGTGTGGCCTATTATGCTAATGAGTTCTTGCTGGGCTTTTTCTACCCCCCCCTCCCCCGGTACTAATCATATGTGAATGTGCAACTTGTTGCTTGATTTCTGGGTATTGCAAATGTTCAAAAGGCAATACGGTCAACAAACTGAGTAAGTCAACTGAATAAGCTTTTTAAAAAGCTTTGTAGAGTCTTTAACAATTGTTTAGATTATTATTATTTTTTGATTTTTGGCTAAGGCAACACAATAAATAAAATAAGGCACCTATTACTTGGAATTTTTTTATGTTGCATTTTTTGGTCTTCTGGAGAAGCAGGCCCTTTTAAAATTTTCCTGCAATTTTTCCAATTTTTACTTCTTCTGAAAGATACTAGCAAATCAGCAGGTAGCAGAAATTTAAAAATATAATAACATCAAAAAACACCTGCACTTTGGAAAAAGTTTATTCCTTTGAGTAATAAACTTCTGTTCTCCCAAGGATATTGAATCTTTTATTTTTTTTATTTTTGTTTGCTTGTCAATGGAAGCCTTGTATATTCCTACCAAAAGGCAACAAATGGGAAAAAACCCAAAGGAATAAATTGCTTTTTTCTCATTTTGGGAAGTCTTTTTTTTCTTTTATGTACAAAATCAGTTATCACCATTCAGAACTTCTCCTTTCTTGCCAGAAGACAACTGGACTGAACAGCAGTGCACAAGAGTCCCAATGGATCACAATGGAGGGGCACTGGGAGAACTCATCTATCCCCATTTCCAAGTTCAGACTGCACAATTCACCTTCAGTTTAGATTTGGCATTCCCTGACCAAGACTGATATTTTAGAAACTCGATATTGTCCAACTAGCTTTATCTCTATGGCTTTGATGTCACACACAACAGATGACGGAACTGAACTGGTTTCTGCTTTGTAGCACTTCAGATTGCAGGCAGGAGCTGTCAATGACTGAATACTGTTCTGTATACCTCCCCCATCCAATCTCATGCACAGAAAACTGGCACACCAAGCAGGTTAGACTAATAGCCCTTGACATCTACTCATGTTCGGGGATTCTTTCCCCCCCTCTTTTGGTATGCAGGCGAGCTCTTCAGAAGTAGGTTGGAGTGGTTTACTACAGGTGCTGAGAATACTGGAACAATAACACTCTGGTTTAAGCATAACTTGGAACCCTTCAGGGAAAGGACAGGAGCATTTTGTTTGATGTTTTGATAAAAAAGGAGAAGTGGAACATGGTAATAACCGACTTAACCTAAGAATTATTGGCTGAAGCCGCTTCTTGAAGACATTAAAAAAATCATTGTAAAGGTTACAAGAAAAGTTTGGTCCATGCTGACTCATGAAAATCTCAAAATTATCAGGGAATTTCTGAAAAAAAAATTAAAAGCTGAAATTGGATGTGGAAATGGGTGTGGAGCCACCCATTGGTGGTGCTTGTCAGTTATGCAATTAATTTTTTGAAAATGGCTTCGCTATCATTCTCCTTGATCAACAGATCCGCTCCAACCCAGCAAAGAAGCCACATGCATCTCTACATGCATCAACATGAATTAGCAAACCTGATGGTTGACACCATCTAAATTGCTTATGTATGGATATGACATACTCTAGGCTAATCAGGCATATGGACAGTAGTTGCAGTCAAACCTCTCAAGGTTTAAATTACTTGTAAGGCTCTGATATTTTTCTGACATGAGTTGTTCTTTACAGAATCTATAACTATTGGTATAGTAGATCTGCTTAACATTAATAATGTAAATAGCATAGTGGAATGGATAGAAAATCAGCAGACTTTTTGTGCTTTTCAGCATCTTTCTTATAAGCAATCTGCTGAAGTGACTAATAGTCCTATAATGGGAACAGGTAATGGGTTTTTTTAGCATCCAAATTGGCTGCTGTTTTCTTCTGAGTAATACTGGTTATCAATATACCTAATTCTCAATTTAGCCAAATCTGAGGATACTTAAATCTGGAGACTAGTTTGCAGAAAAATCAGAAATCTAAAAATAAATACATTGGGGGACGGGGATCAATCCCCCCAAAACATAAAAGTTACTTATAGCTTTAAGAAACAGATCTCCTCATTGGCTGTTGCTAGGTAACTAGGTAGCCACAACAGTTTTGCCAGGATTCCAAGGTATTTTGTAGATCTGAGGGACCAAGGAGGGTGTAGAAGAATGTAAAAGCCACCCATAATGGAGGTGAGATAAAGTCTCTGGAACATCTACTTCTGATGGGCTGGGGGTGGGGGGGAAGCAGGAGCCACTGCCTAAAGTGGGTGGGAGAGAGAAAGAGACCTGTAGTTGCTGCTGCTGAGGTAGAAAAGAAAGCTGGAACCACTACCAAATGAGTCAGCCAGGCAGTGGCACTGTGGGTGGGCGAGGGAGCTGGAGCTGTCCACCTGCCACCCCACCACCATGGATGCCAGGCAGCAATTGGCAAGAGCTCTGCATGCTGGTGGGTTGTTGGTCAGGTTGGCTGGTGGTGGGGGATGGGGACAAAAAGGATGGGATTTCCCCCTGCCCCCCAAAAGTCTTGCAGATCTCACCTTGTAACCTATAAAGGCTTAGGCCCAACTTACCTTAAAGATCACCTCCTCTGACTCAGTTCATTCTGATAATCCACCCAAAATACCCTCTTAACATTACAGAATAGGTCAGACAGGAAAGACAAAGATTAGGTGTTTCTTGTTAATACAGAATTCCTTCCTACTGAAAGCTGGTCAAATTCCAGAAACTTTAGTGTGAACTGGGCTGTACATGGCTACAGCCAATAGCAATTTCCATGGCTGCAGTAGGATGTTTCCAAATTACTGCTGGTATAAGAATCACTATAGCCACATACAGATGGCTTTAAGCAAAAATGGTTTGACAAACTTGCTTGGATTAATTAGGGAATGTGGTTAGGGATATGCACTAACTGGCTCACAAACTAAAGTTCTTGATGAATTTTGGCTGGTATGTGGTTCGCGAAGTGAAGTTTGTAGCAGGTCAAGTGGTACAAACTTCCCACGAACTTTCAAGCTGTTCATGGAGGTTCCTGCTGATTCACGAACGGATACATTTCCAGACAGTCTCCATTCAATTTAAACTTCAAAGTTATGGGGGAGATGGACTTGGGAGGGTATGTAGAAGAGCATCTGGGGGAGGTCCCCTGTGACTTTGATGTTTCTAGCTCACACAAGATCTGTCCTACACAATCCTACACAAGATCTGTCTTACACAATCCTGTCCTGCACCTGCAGATTCAGGAGTGTGTAGAATGGATCCTGTGCAAGCTAGAGAACTCAAACTCACAGGAGATCTCTGGTTGACTCTCCTCTGCCTGCCCCTCCAGGTTTGGTGAGGATTGGATTTATGGGGTCTGAGTTACAACCCCCCCCAAAGAAGGTGCCCCCAGAAAAGTGTCTTCTGGGGAAATTATGGTCATTTCCCCAGAAAATGCTTTCCTGGCGGCACCTTCTTTGAGGGGCTGTAACTCAGACACCATAAGCCACTCCTTACCAAACTTGGAGAGCAGGAAGAGGAGAATCAGCTGGAGATCTGCTGTGAGTTTGGTGTCTGTAGCATGCAAGGACGGCCATTCTACTGGGCCACAAATCTCACCCATTCATTTGGCCTCTAAAAGTTTGTGATGGCTCATGGTTCGCAAACCAGGCATGCCACAAACCACAAACAGAACTGAATTTTCCCAGTTTGTGCCCCTCCCTAACTGTGGTCTATACTGCTGTGTATAGCTTATTGTAAGTAGGACTGTATTTCTGTTACTTCTGTATTGCTTAATGTGTCATGAGAATACTGGGAGGGTAGGGTAAAAATCTAGTAAAATAAATAAATAAATGCTTCAGTTCTTTCTGGTGGTTCCAAACTTCTAATATCCTAATGCATTGGTTACTGAATGTCCCATTTTGTTGATCGTACTGACTCACTATATGTAATCTGCCTTGAGTTGGTAAAGGTAGACTATAAATAATATAAATAGATAAAATAATAAATATTTGTGTTCTTACCTTGCAATACATTGTAACATTCCTGAATCCACAGTTGTTGAAATTTCTGACAGTGCCTACCATATACTTAGGTTGCTTTGTGGGAACATATCCTTTCTTGGGATGAAATAGAACAGGGAATATAGATCAGCAGGGCTTTATGAAAGGAAAATCTGAGACTGCACAGTAGTTTGTGATTGTATTTTATGTTTGTTGTACACAGTGGAACATCAGTAGGGAGTATCTTTAGAAGGGGGAATAGGTGGGGCAATGCTTGATCAGACTCTGGGGTTCTAGAGGTGCCCAGACTACTCACTTCACTTTTCATATTGTTAGCAATTGTTTGGTAGCATACTGCAACTTTTGCATGACTTCATATTTTGAACTGTACACAGTGGTCCATAAACCAGTAACGGTCTTTGACTAGATGGTTCTGAAGACCCTAATGGAAGTGGCATAAAAAATGCTAACAAAAGTTTCCACCATAACCTCAATATTTTTCAACTGACATTTTAACATTTAAATCAGACACACAACTTTTTCAGCAGAACACACAGCACAAAATCAAAGAAATTCCTGTGTATATGTTCTCTCTCATGCAAGTGGAGAAAAGAGACAACAGTTGAGTTTTAATTCTGAATTCACTCAAGCCAGGGCTGGCCCAACCATATAGATGGTTGCCAGGCTTGGGAGGGGCACAAACAATTATGGGCAATTATTGCTGTTACTGGCTACTTTGAATGTTTGTTTCCACACTGTTATGATCATTGTTTCTTATCATGATTAATTTGTTTGTATGTACTTCTTGGTCTTTTGACAATTTGTATTTTATCTGTTCTGTAAGACACTATTATTATAAGTGATTACTATGCCATAATGGTCATGATATGATTACCGGTCTTATTTATGGTTATATACCTATATATTTAGTAGGAGTCTTGAGTAGGCAGTCCTTTTTCGGAGTTTTATCTTGTTGATTCCAGGCTCGGGGTGGGTGGGCAAAGTAGCTGGAAAGTAATTTCTTTTCTGGTAAAAATATTCTGTCTCTAAACTTCTCATTTCTCTTTATATTGATTGTGAGCTTTAGGGGGTGTGGGGACTTCAAAGTTATAGTTCACCCAGGGGGCAAAAAAATCATTAAGTCAGCCCCGACTGAAGCATCCTTCTACAGGGGGGCTGTGTGGTAAAGGACAAACAAACCAAAAGAGCAAAGATCTATCAAACAATATTTAAGGACCACTGTTCACTTTTCTCTACCCTAAGCAGTCTCAAAGCAGCTTACAATTGCCTTCCCTTCCTATCCACACAACAGGCACCTTGTGAGGTTGGGGGGGGGGGCTGACAGAGTTCTGAGAGAACTGTGATTGGCCCAAGGTCACCCAGCAGGCTTCACGTGCAGGAGTGGTTCATCCTAATCTGGTTCTCCAGATTAGAGTCTGCCACTCTTAATCACTACACCATGTTTCAAATACAAGATAAGAAACATTGCATGGTTACACTTTCTGCAAGTCCTGCAGGTTGTTACCCTGATTCAGGGATTTTTGCAGGGTCACATAACAATTTCTTCAGCAGATGGTCATTTCCATTTTGGGAAGCAAGGACATACACAGAACAATATACATGTGGATGAGCTTTCAAAATAAATTAGGAGAAATATGGAGAATGGAAGGTGGTAGTGAGGAAACTAGATCTTGTAGCTAAATTGTAGGAGTCACAACATATTAATTATGGCAAGTGAAGCAAAGGTATTAGAAAATAATGAGTCAGCATTTGTATTAAGAAACATTTTATTAACAAAACGGTAAATTCCACTTGCTTAGCATTTCCAATAATGGATAAATTGGCCTTGCAACAAATAAAAAAATTGTAAATACCTATCACAGAAAGCACTATAAGGTTAAGGGCTTCTGACCTCTTTTTGATATTTTGGGAATGAATAATTTCACACATTTTAGTGTATTGTTAAAAAAGGCAACACAATACAGTAATTAAAAAAAAACCCAACCCAAAAAGCCATCTCACAGCACAATCCTAAACATGTTTACTCGGAAGAAGTCTCACTTGGTCCAGTGGATCTTACTCCCTAGTAAATGGGTATAGGATTGCAGCTTTAGTCAAACAAATTAGATTATTACAGAGATGGGATTAAAGTATTTGTTATGTACTTTGAAAAGAGAAAGGTGTTTTAATATAGCTACTGTAACATCTGATAAATGCAAACATTTCTTTGTTCATTATTAAGTCACAAAATCAACAAGGAAGAACAGGAGTAACTCCCCAGAAAACAGCTTTAAATGACCTTCTCTAGAAATAGCAATCCCCTATTACTTACTTCTTTCAGTAGTCATGTTAATTGCTCAGAAAAAATAATTTGGTCAAGTTAGGTGAGTTAACAGAGACAATATGAAATCACAAGAGAACCTTGCTGTCGGCTCAGACTGCGGCAGTGGTGGAGAACTCCAAAGAGCAGAAGAATATCTCTCCCCTTCCATGTATCCTGACAGTTACAGAAATGAAATTCTCATTGGCGGCTTGTTTCATTTTGTATATGAAAGCCAGACCCCCTTGCTGGCCTCCCCATGTCACTTGTGAAGATGGTACAGGAGGAGAGCAATTGGGCAAATGATTTTTAGATTATGTAGCCTTGCTGACACTTCCTTCAAATATTCACATCATCCCCCCCCCCCAACCCTTTGACATACAGTGTGATCAAATTGTTTGGCAGTTTCCAAAGATGGCAATAACACAACAGTTTTGCACACGTTTCTAAAATATTGCTGTTTTGAAGGCCAAGCCCTCCCATGATTCCCAGGGTTTTGCTTCAGTGGCAGCAAACAGCACGCAAGAAGATACAGTGTCCTGCTGGTTAAAGCTAATTTTAAATTCCTTCTTCCTGTCTGTAAAGTGTGAACCATTCTCCTCATCCCAGGAGGCCTTTCAAGCTATGGCTGATTCTCTACTGAACTACTTTCTCTTGGCCTAATGTATTCCCTTTGTATCTCTCTGCCAGTGAGTTGTTACACAATGACTTATTGTTGGGAATCTGGTGGAGCAGTCATTTCGTTTTTCTTTTAATTGCTAACATACAGCATAAGCATGTTATTGAATCCCAAAAAAACATTAAATGTTTATACTTATATCTATGCGGAGTAACTTAAAGCATGTTAATTACCGAGCCACCAAGCCAACTTACCTCAGAAGAGAAGGCAAGGTGGGATAAGAATATTTTTAAAAGGAAAACAACACAGAATACTTCCTCAGATAACAAAATGTGCACTTGAAATCTTGTTTTTGCATGCAGATTATGCCTGAAACAATTTTTTTTATAACTGGGGAAAGCCTCAGTGTGAGGAGCTTATGTAATTCAAAGGACAGACTTGAATTCTCTGATTAACCACCAGTTTAGTGGTTATATTATGAATGCCAGGCAAATGCTATACAGTGACAAAGATTTGTAGAAAGAATCCCAAGGAATTTGACCTTTTCCTCACTTCCTGGGGAGCAGCCAACTACAACAGCCAATGATGTGATCTGAACTGGAGTGCAAAGGTCACTTAATAATTCATTTGTATCAAGTTTGGTTGGGTGGCAGAAGCCACACCACTTCAATTAAGTTTGGCTGATGTATACTGGGAGTGGATAGGCAATTGGAGAAGAAAACTATGATGTTTATATCTATATATATTTGCTTTCTAAATCCACTTCTTTCATACAAACTACTATAACTGAACTGCAACAGAAGAGAGGAGGCTGTACAGGTTAAGAAGAAAATTAGCTGACTCTTATATACATTCATACATGTCCCTCTTAGTATATTCACTGCACTGTAAATTAAACCAAACCAAGAAAAGAAAAGAAAACGAAAAAAAATAGTTGCAGGAGAGGAAGAAACAGCGTGGCAGTTTCTCATGGCTGCGAAAGTAAACAGAAAGGTTGGTTGCTCCAGATGTGGTAAAACGTTCTATACCTAGCAACACTTAGAACATTGAGTTTACCAAAAATGGTTGAAGAGCAGATATAGTTTGCATTTTCTATACAACAGGCTAGAAAACATCACTTATCACAGTCCAGAAAGCACATATAGATGTATTTTTTTTAATATAAACATATGTAATAACATATTAAGCGTGCATGATTTTCCCCCCAATGATTGCATCTTTGCCCTCAGGATTGTTTGTTAGTGGTATGTGAAAAATAAGCCTTATATTTCTCTTCTTTTGTTTATTTATTTATTATTATTATTTTTGAAAATAAGGCCGCTATACTTTTTCTTCACAACCAGAAAGGGGCTTTTTTAATTAAAGTGTTTTCTTTCTTTTTTTAAAATGTGGTTTATTCAGAAAAGCCAGCACTTCACTTCAAACCCCAGCTTCAATCACTGCTTCACTGGACTGGGTGGCAAACTCTTTCGAGGTCTGCTGGACGAGGGCTTGTGTAGGACGGCAGAGTCTTTTCGGGTAATAAGACTAACTTACTCCTCAGGAAAGTGCTAGCACTTTGGCGAAATCCAGACTTGTAGGTAGCTTCTTTTGTGTGTATGTTTGTGCGAGAGAGATTTCATTTTTGTTGTTGCAGTTTATTACACTTTGTGTTGTGCTGGGTGATGTTTTGTTGTAGTAATACTCCTTGCCTTATGGATGTGCAGTACCAACATCTTCTTCCAAAACATTCCAGCAACAGAAAGACGGCAGAGTAAATGAAAACACTGTGGATGTTAGGGGATTATTGACTCCTGTTTCAGGGAAACAAGAGCATGAAATGCTTATTTCATTTTTTTTCTTTCCTTTTTTTTAAAAAAAGTCTTTCCTTTCTGATTGCATTCCCTGTGTCCTTGTTTTCCCATTTTTTTAAACTTTGTATGTGCTTCATAAAAAGTAAAGTAAATAAGTTTTGTTTTTATGTCTCAGATAAAATGAAGACTATTTCTATACAATTGTTCTTTCGGCTGTTGGGATCAGACATAGTATTCCTTATCCTTGTTTTTCTTATTTTTGCTGGAGCTTTTAGAGCTGTTTGGTTGCTTTTCCTTAATCACAGCCCCGTTGGACTGTGCTGAGTTACTGATGTAGTTTCGACTCTCATCAACATGGTAGGAACCTTCATCCCGGTTTCTGTACTTGTACATGGCATAGAGGAGGATGAGAATGCACAGAGCAGCTGCCGCCACAATCCCAACCACCATGCCAGTTGTGCTGCTGGATTCCCGGACCACCTCGTCCGAATTTGCAAATCTACTCCCTCCAGCCTTGGTGGGACTTGCTGTAGGTAAATGATAAAAGAAACATTTATACAGTGCATAGTAGAAAACCACCGGTGCATTCTATGTCTGTATATCATCAGAACACATTTAATAGATCAGACAAGTGTCACATTAACCATGTGCCACTGGGCATGTCTCCATGGGTGGACATTCGTTGATCCCAGTCTGGTAATCTGGAATAAAACCAGAAGTATAGGACAAATCCCCCCACCTAAAATATTAAATTGCACAGTTCACTCCTTAGCTCCTACAGTGTCTTAAAGTTGTGCTAGCAACCCAGGACTAATCTATTCATTCAGAAAAGGCCACGGCAGAGTTCTTCAGGGACTGTACCACTTTATAATGCAGATGGGGGGTGGGGAATCATATATATGAGTACTCCTACATGTAAAAAACTTCTTGTTATTGGAAATCTAGCACATAAATGGAGTTCTCCTTGATGTGCTAATTTTCTATGTCCAGGAACATTTAAACTTATGAACCCATTATACATTATAAATAGTTATTTCCAGCAGTTTGCACAATGTACCTTTTCTAAATGTGGGTGACTGAAAGCGGCTGTCCCACATAATGGTGGAGATCCAACAGCATGAACACATAGAAGTGACCTACATGTACAGTTGATTTTGCCTTAGCAGTTCCCACTGTGAAAAGGGTACGCTACTTGTAAAACAAGGTGCTTGTATCTTTAGTATCTCCTTTACATGCTTGCACATGTGGTTCTCTCACAAATGTGCGTTACTCTTCTTTGGATCTAATTATTGCCTCCATCTGCTATACAGACAGATAGAGGGATTATAGGAGTTGAATATCCTCAGTTGTATAGACTGCAGGGATCAGATGCAGTAGATCATTGTGTCCAACTCTTGAAGAAAAGCCCATACAGACATGCCACTAGGCGTTGAGAACCTGCCTGTTGCATGACTTTTTAAACTGTTTAGATTTTTGCAAAAGGTTCAAATACTTTTTGAATTCATGCATATAAATAAAATTTATATTCACACACCAAAAACAAAACAAAGAAACTAAAAAAAAACACGGTGCATAAAATGTTAACATCATTGAGATCTGTTGAGAGACTCATGACCTACCAGCATGAGTCACAGTAAAGAGGCAGGCTCTTCTGTATGTCTTTAAGGCCATCAAGCCTGCCCTACAAGTCTGACTTCAAAAGAGAGATGCATGAAATAATACTCTTTCAGGAATACTTCCCCCCCCTTCTTGTAATTCCTACAGATATTTCACCTGGATAGCATTTTCTAAATCTAGATTTCACTTTAAGGAAAATTCAGTGGCAAGTTAGAGAGGTGAGAAGCCTCCCCGAGAAATGTTATTAACTTTACTGAAAATCATTTCTAAGATCCCCCATATTTACCACCACACTGCCCCTTCCAGCTTTCAGTTGACCTATATAACAAATACAAGATGTGAAACAAGTCCAACAGTTACATTTAATTGTGTACAGAGCTTTCTGGATGGGTGTCTGATGACATATGTTGCAGATGATAACAACACAAAGGAAGACACCCCCCCCCCCCACAAGCAGAGTATAAGAGCCAATCAAAGACTATCGGGTTAATAATTAAAAGGGAGGAAAGGCTGCATCCACAAGACACTGTGAAATACTCCATTTATTATTGAGCATCTCACAAAATTATTACAATGAAATCAGTTAATCAGATGATGCCTGTCGGTTTTCTTGGTGCAAAATCTGAAATGAAGAGCTCAAGTTTCAGCTTGTATTGTTTCATTTTCAGTCAGGAATTGAAATTGCCAAACCTGGTTTGGCTGACATTTCCTTCAGTAATTAAAAAGTCAAGACATCCCAAATTACCTCTGGAAACATTCAGAGCAACATGCATCTCTATATGCTTTGCCCTCAGAATGTGTCTCTGTACATAAATACCCCGATACAGCTCAGGGTATTACGCACACAGGAGGCAGCTCTATCAGGTAGAAACTTAGCTGGATGGATAAACACAGACACAAATGGGTTTCTTTCTCAGATCCAACAGCTGGCTCTGCATGCACAGAGACCTTTCACAAAGGTTAACATTCTGCCCATTAGCTATAGGAGTAATTCTGGTTTTCTGTGTATTTGTCACAGGATAGACCTAGTTCCTTCATATTCACCTTTTGATACCAAATAGCTAATCAGTGGGATTTCAGATTGGGGCATAACATAAGCACATGAATCAGCAGCATGCTGTACTGCCTTATTCAAATCCAGTGCATATACCGTAATGCTACTCTTCACATCTATAAAATTTCTGCAATTTTTCTTTATAAAGATGTCAGAGTTCTTCGTATTTAATGAATTTATTTAATTCATTTATACCCTTGCCTTTCTCCCCATGGAGACCCATAGCGGCTTGCATCACGTTCCCCTTTTCTTAGTTGTGAGGCTGAGACAGTGTGACTGCCCCAAGGCCACTCAACCTGCTTCCATGGCACAAGCGAGGACTTGAACCTGGGTCTCTCAGATGCTAGTTCAACACTCTTAACCACTACACCACAGTGGCTCTCTCATAGTGTAGTCTGGATCCAGCCTTTAGAATTAAAATAGAATTGAGGCTATCTGCTTGGCCTTCGACTGTCTCGAGTTGCCTCTTGATTCTTTTCATGAAGACTTCTTCTCTTAGAACTTATCATCACCTAGTATAACCCCATGTCAATTTCCACAAATGTGGAAAAGTTGAATTTGTTGTTTAAAAGAGTGAGCTATCATGGAACAACTCGTGACTCATAAAAGCAGTCCTTTAAGTATTCATGTGACAATTGGGCCTTCCTCTTTTCCTGCTGCCTTCAAATTTTCCTAGCATTACTGTCTTTTCCAGTGTCTCCTGTCTTCTTATAATGTGACCAAAGAATGATTGCCTTACTTTACTCATTTCAGTTTCTAGGGAGATTTCAGGTTTGATTTGATCTAGAACCCACTTATTTGTCCTTTTGGTGTTCCAAGATACCCATAAAATTCTCCTCCAGCACCACATTTCAAATGAGTCAACACATGTATAGTGTGATTATAAGCCTACATTGGATACTAAAGTTTTCACCTCAAAGCTGAAGAGCTTTTTCATTTTCCTTGAGTTTCACAAACTTGCACTAGGAGTCCATCTTAAAGTAGTCAGAAATGACAACAGAGATTTCCCCCCTCCTTTCCATTGTACTTGTATTGGAAATTCATCTGAGCTGGATGTGTCATCAATTGTTTTGTAAGACAATTCACTCTGATTGCATAAAGACTCTTGAGTGTATCCATGTGAGTGAAACTGAGAGAGACTTATCTGACTAAATGTGATTTTGAAAATTAATTTCTACCTAAGAAAGAATGGAATCTACTGAATAAATTCTGTCACTACCTGATGTCCTCCCTTTGAACACAGCCATCTGAGGCAAACACTGTCAATTAACTCTGCTATTAATGTCTGCTAAATGGCACCTTTCAGCTCCCTTTTATGGGGAAATGTTCCTTTGAATATGGAGGCCTAAGAAATGAAACCAAAGAATTTTATTTTAAGCAAAGTCAGGTTGTTGTTTTTTTTAATCAAACCTGCTAGCATTCTTTCATTTTAGGCATCTTTTCACAATTGTCTCACTTACTCCATCTGTCTAAAGAAGACATGACCACTTAATTAACTGAAAATGTTCCTGGTGTTCTAAGAGTAGCTGTTTGTAATGTGAGGTGTGGAGGATGGGGATGAGGGGCTTGAGGCGAAAGCAGGCCTTTTTGTTTCATTAATCACTTTACTAAAAGGAATAACTTTCCCATCAATATCCAATTGTTCTTGTCCATTATTTTACAGGCTGCCTATTGTAAGTTTGTAAGAGTGCGAAGAACCATCTGTTAGGATATTTCCCATAGTTCCTAGCACCAGGGATACACAATTTTGCTTTCTGCTCAGCCACGGAAATGTCCTGGGTGTCCTGTGTGCAAACTATTCTCTCTCAGCCCTCCCCTATTTCATAGGGTTGTTGTGAGGATAAACAGGAGAAAGGGAGAAATGTGTGCACTGTCCTGATACCCTTGGGGAAAGGGTAAGATTAAAATACAGTTAGAAGAAAAGGATCATAGTAAAGGTTTCTACTGCAAAGATTTGTTTATTATTTCAGTGACATATATGCCCTGTCTTTCAAACAAAGGCTTCCATTATATGTATGTTTCATCAAAAACTTCCTCAGGATCATGAACGTCTTCAATGTACATATTGCTAATATCAAGTTTCCAACAGTAGTCCATGAGATATTGAAGAAATGCATGCATGTGTATATCTCTTGACTCTGAAAAACATTCTTTTTAGAAGTCTCCATTATTGTACCTTTTACAGAGTAGTTGAAGTGCCTTATTTCATTGCCTGGGAAATGGGAGATGAAAAGGCAATAACCACTCAGCTCATCTAGATTTAAGACCATAAAACTGAGAAGCTGGAAATCCTTAAAGATGAAGAGCCACCTGCAAATCTGGAAGTGGCCGTTATGGCAATATAGATGGTTTGGCAGGGCACATGGAGAAGATCATAAAATCATATCTTTTCACCCCTGCCTAGCTCTGGTCCTCTCAAAGCTATCAGTGAGGTAGGTATATTATGCCTGTCCTCATTAAGAAGCTTAAACACACACACACACACACCCTCTCTTTCTGAATTGTAGTATATACAAAACTAGATTAGATTGATTTCCATATTCCTTTTGTTACCACACCTATGAAATAACTTGTCTGGAACAATCACAATTGGCCACAGTTCCACATTGCGCATTAGAGAGTTATTATAATTCTTGGCAGCTCCTCAACATAGCTCTTAAATTTCAAGAGTAAGGAAAAACTGTGACTATTGCCAATGTCCAGTCTTCATTAATACTGTGAAAAGAAAATTGGAATTGCAGACTCCTGTGGTGTTTAAGAATTGAAATTAGCAAAGACCCCGTTTCTTTTTTTAAAAAAAGGTAAAAAAGAGCTGCTTGGTTCATATTCATGCTTTTGCATAAACCAAGTAGTGGGAAATGCCAGGAAATTATTCACAAGACAAGATTAAAAAACAAAATACTGCATTTTCAACAAGGCATGAAAGTAATTATTTTGTGATGTATACTCTGTGGGCTTTCAATTTGGGAGCAGTTGGAAGCTAGAAAGCCCTCTGGTGGACCACATTATCTAGACACAATTTCATCTGGACATGGTATTACTCCCATTTTCTCAAGGCCATTAAATCAATATGAATCTCCCAGGTGGTCCTCCTCCACCCGAGCAACGCTATTAAGTAACATTTGGTGGCAGTCCTTCTTGATCTGTATTATCACAACTGAAAGCAGGGGATCACTGTTTGTGGGGGGAGGAAAGCTTCCCTGCATGCAGAAAACCAGCATATCCAGGAAAACAGTGTTATATGAGCAAATTTTATATGTCCAGGGACTTTAAAAATACAGGTGAATATTCCTAAATGTAACCTTGCCACTGTTCTGGCTGACGTGGTTTAGTCTAGGAAAGAATAGGAAGAAATATTTCCATTAAAAATTTCACTCAGAACTTGCACCTGGTCCAACTAGGGGCATGGAAGCAGGCCAAGAAAGAAGGGGATGAATTTGGCCACTGCAAAAAATCAGGTGACTGGACGGTGTGGGGCCAGGGCTTTTTTTCTGGGGGAATGTGCTGGAACTTCTTTGACAAAATTCTTTTTAAAATGTTTAAAAGTTCATGAGTTTTCAGTATACAGATTGAAAACTTCATTTTCCTCTTGAAAGTTCTGGCATCTCTCTCTTTTTTAAAAAAAAGCCCTGGCTGGGGTGGTGGTCAGTGTTTTAAAAAAGGACTCCTTGCTTCTATCTGTCCCTGCACCCTGTGTGTGGGGTTGTATTATTAGAATGTACTCAATATATAGAGACGCTAATGATAAGCTGTACACCTGTTTCTTCCCCTATATAGAAAATGCATTAACGTGAGTTAATAGTGGTGATTTGTCTGTATGATATGAAAAAGACAGACAGAACGATAGGAGAAACAGACAGACAGAGCCCATAGTTATCCAGAAGAATACACAGTAATATTGTAGCCTATCATGCTGGGTATTTTAGCCAAATAATGGAGCTCTAATTATTCTGATTTGTCCCCTTTACTACTCCAGTTTTCTGGGGTGACAATACCACAGGGTTTCTATTGTCAGAATACCCAGTATCTCTCCATTCTTCATTCAATTAGGTAGCAATGAGGAACAGTGCAGGTTCACAGGCATGCACACAAACAAGAAAGTGCCATTGTTTTGCTACTCTGAGAGCAGCAGCATTGGTCCAAGCAACTCAAGATTCAAGAAAAATATATGCATTCAACATAGCCAGTCACTTGAGGGAAGTAAAACCAAAGTACACCCAGAGGGCAACAATGGGTCTATGTTAATTTCCTATGCACTTAAGCCCCTAGTAAAGCATCACTTAATTTCAAAGACACTCCTGCAGGATGATTGTTTCTTCCTAGAAAACTAAGCTGTCTCCTGTTTGACTCCTAATGAGGAAAATATCTTCAGGGTCACATGTGTACAGAGCTGAATTGCATTTAAAACATTTCACAGAATAAGTCTGCAAGCAACAAAAGATAAAACCAAAAGGAAAGATTGAAAAAGTGACAGGTGGAACACCCACCTAGGTACTGGAGGTTCTGTGCATTTATCAGGGCATGTACAATGTCCTTTCTTACCACAGCCCCTTGTGTTTTCCAAAAATTCACTCTGGAAAACAAGGAAGCTTTTCCAACATTGGGTCTGATTCAGAGAGTGTAAGAATCTGAAGTCACTCAGTAGGACTATGTGTTAGATCCAGTGGGAGATTTCCATTATGATGGTCTCATTCTGACAGTCACTGCCCCTTCACCATAGTGATGCCTCTGGATATGCAAGATGAGGCCTAGTTTGGCCTTGGGATTTTCACACATACAGAATGATGTGAAAACATCTTTCTAGTTAGTGAGAACAGAATTTTCTGGAGTATGAATTATGGGGAGTCCTTGTTTTTGGATTCCTGTCCCCAAACTGTTTTTTGTGGACCACTGAAACGTTTCTCTATTTTTTTGAGGAGTTGATCAAGTGAACAAGGGAGGAGGCCAACAGTATGTTGTCTATGTAGTCTTGTGATTGACAAGGCCGCAGCCTTCTGTGGTGACTGCACACGCTTTCTTTGTAATCAATGCTGAGCTTCGTTCAATAACTGCTGTGCTTTGGGTGAGTCTGGTTTCTCTTTCCACGGGGATAAAAATCCTATCTTCTATGGATCAAAGCTCTCTGCTTCCAGCACTTCAAATAAGTTACATTCTCTCTGACCCCCCTTCAATTTTGCTTCACTGTTTTCATTTTGTTTTTAATCTCACAGGCCAGCCCTAACATTCAAGTGTGTCCTGCTGGTCATCTTATGGGCTTCATTATTATGAACACAAACAATCCGCATGGCAGTTATCAAATACTAAACTCATCATGGTGTAGTTTCTCTCTCACTAATATACTCTGTTTGTGAGCCACAAGCAACCAGTAGGTAGCACAGCCAAACTGTTCCATACAATGAAGCTAACACATACAAATGGATAATCAGTGGCCACTAAAACATTTAACGTTACTGGTTTCCCTAGCAACAACAACAGGTTCTCCCTATAACCATACAACCACTCCATCATTTTTTATATATTTCTTAAAATAATTATGGCAAGAAGGACTTATTTGTATGACAAAATGTTACCTCTGCAATACAGTGTAGAGGCTGCAGCCCAATACAGGATTTAAGGCCACTGGTTACAATCCTTAGAAACTAAGCACTATTTGTATGGTAGTCCCACTGAGCTCAGTGGGGTTTAGTCTCAAGAAAATGAGCATAGGATTCCACCTCCTGTGCAGGATTTTAATTACGGAGGATATGATCCAGGGTAACCCAGTCTCATAAGATTGCAAAAGCTAAGGAAGGTCAGCCCTGGTTAATACTTGGATGGGAGACCACCAGGGAGGTCCAAGGTTGCTATGCAAAGGCAGGCAATGGCAAAGCATTTCTGTTAGTCTCTTGCCTTAAAAACTCGATGGGGTTGCAGCAAGTCAGGTGCAACTTGATGGCACTTTCCACCACTCAAAAAATAAGCAGAACTTTCTTAGCAACTTAATGACTAGGATTTTTTTTTTTTAATTCCAGAGTTCCTGACATAATTGGTTCCAGTCTATAAAAGCTTACACTGGAGTGGAGCGGAATCTGAAGTAAACCTACAAAATACAGTGGGATTTACTTCTCAGCAAGTATGAATAAAATTGCATCTCAAAGTCAGCGGAAGAGTTAGAGATGATTAGTGAGTTCCATTAATTTAAATGGCCCTTAAGGTAGTCTTTCTTTGGATTAGGACCAGTAAAACTAGCTAATGAACACAGGCCAAAATGTTACTGGTGCTTCGGGAAGGGAGATCAGTAAACAGACCTTGTATGAATGATTAACACCCCACCCACACCCCGCCCCCAGCAAAGTGACTGGTTACATTGAAGCTACAAAGTTTAATTCCATAACTAAAATAATTTCAAGCCTGAAAAGCTCTATGAACCTGTGACCCCCCCCCCCATTTTTATGCCAACCTCCTACATTATATTAAAAGTGCTTCCCCTGTCATTCTATAGAACACTCAGCAGTACACTGTTTTTAATAAGGATTTAAATGGCAGCAAAACCTTAGTAAAAGAAAACTGACAGCCACTGTGTTTACAATGTAGTGAACATTAAAAAATGAAAGCTGGTAGGTTGTTGGGTTGCATGCACATGTATGTTGTGCATACTAGGACACTGCAGAGGACTACACAGAGCTGATCTCACACTTCCTGCTTCAGGGGTGAGCTTGGGAATTATCGCAGTGTCTGAATGCTTTGTGGATGTTAGTGAGGAAAACAGGAGATGACTGCATGATAAAACAGTATGACCTCTGCAGGGTAAGCTGCATGCACAGCTCAGTGGGATGACTCCCCCAGAAAGGCTTGCATGCATCTGAATGTGAGTTTTAACAAAATAATGTGAGTTTTAAAAAAAGAATAAATGCATGCAACGACTGACTCACCGTCAGTATACTCCCTCCCCTCTTGTGAAATTAGATCAGGAGCCCTGTAAATATTTATGTAACCCACCCTGAGTCCCTGGCATAGGGGGGCTATAAATCTAATGAACTGCAATAAGCAACAAAATAAATTGCACACTTCAATAAACCAAGCTGAAATGGATGGGTTGCTCCCCGCCTGCATAACAGAGAAGAAAATCCCACTAGGAGTATAAAATCTGAATTGCAAGATTTTGTGCTTCCATGCTCCTACATAATAGTAATTTATTTTTAAAATGTATTTGGGTGTTTGGCTGTAGCCATTTTCTCCTAGTTCTCAGAAAGGTGGCAGGATACTCATTTCCATCAATTATTGGTTGCAAAGGAAGGAAAAACTAATCACTTATCTAAATATTTATCTTCTCTAAATAATGCCACAATAATAATCTGGATGATCCAGCTTCACATACAGGACCCATACATCTACAGAGATAGGCGGGATCCATATTAATGATGAAATGATCCCAGTTTCTAACAAGCTCCTCCTATTAATCACCCAGGAAAGGCGTGGATGGCTTGAGGAGCCACCGAATTCAGAGCCTGTGAAGACACTGACAGTGTCATCCTACGTGCCTTTACTCAAACACAAGTCCCACTTTGTTCAATGTGACGTAAGTGAGGGTGCATAAATGAAGATACATCCAAGTGGGCAGCCGTGTTGGTCTGAACCAGTAGAACAAATTTTGAGGCCAGTGGCAGCTTTAAGACCAGCAAAAGTTTATTCAAGGTATGAGCTTTCATGTGTAAGCACACTTCTTCAGATTCAGTGATGTTAAAAATATCTTCATTATTCTGTATGCTAATTTATTGCCCAGCCTCTATATGTATCACTGTTATTTCTAATTCCATTTCATTGCTTCTGAAGAAGTGTGCCTTGCACACGGAAGCTCATACTTTGAATAAACCTTGGTCTTAAAGGTGCCACTGGCCTCAAAATATGTTCATAAGATTGAAAATCAAGTAATGCTCCTTGCAAATATGTGTATGTTTAGCAGATGTCTGAAGCTCACAGCACTACTGGTCAGCTTTCCTTAGCTGGCTGCCATGGTGGTGGTGGTTTTGCTCTCTCATCTCTGTAGTTATCTTGCTCTCTTCCCTGCAGCTACCAGGGTGCTGGGACGAGAATGCAGAGGCTGTGGACCCTTTAATTCCAGCCTTGGGATTAGGTTTGCACTTCAGGGATTACCTGTCCTCCAGTCCCTATAGCAGCTGTGAGAAGCACCTGCCAACTACAAGCCAGCGTTTACGTAGAGCATGAGGTGGGTGCTATATTGGAATATAGTGCTCAGAAAAGCTGTAGGTGGCATGCCAAAGAACCAAATGTGGCTCCTGAGTTTCACTGCCATGGGCACATTCCTGTCATTGCATGGGAAAGTTGTGTTGTGATCCAATAGTACACATATTCCCAGTTGCACACAACTGCCATGATTTCTGTAACTGCCGTGCTTCCTAAAGGAAATCAGAGGAACTTGCTGTACTTTTGGTTCTCGTTGGATGCTACTTCCTCCATGATGAGGCACATGTGGGCCTTATGAGGTCCATGAAGACGATGCTGACACATCTATTTCATTCACAGTTTAATCCCACCTTTCCTTCATGTAACTCAGGGTGGTATACATGGTACTCCCCTCCTTCATATTATCCTCATAATAACTTTTTTAAAATTGAAAGTAATCAGGACTGTGGTGCTGGGGTGGCTGGGGTGGGGAAGGGGCTTTAATCTTTTCCCTTGCACTATTTTTCTGTTTTCTCCCCCACCAAAAAGCGGCTATTTGCCCATATGGGGAAACACATTCCCACTCCATGCAAATAAAAGCTTTTGGACAGGGTTGATAGAAATGTATTTTCTCCAAGGAGCTCAGGGTGGTATACAGGGTTTCCCTTCTTCCACTTTATCCTCTTAACAAGCTTGTGAGGTAGGTTAGGCTGGGTGGGAATGACTGGCCCGAGACCATCCAGGGAATTTCATGGTGAGTGGGGGCTTGAACTTGGGCCTCCCAGGACACTAATCATTGCACTGGCTCCCATCTGGATTCTTGTCTGGAAAATTCAGTATTTCTATGCCGGGGGAAGCAACAGCAATACCTAATCAATAGTCAGGATATGAGTGTTTTGCATGTTTTATCTCCACTTTAGCCATCCCCAAATTATCTCCCGCCCACAGCAAAAAGAAAGAGAACATGGAAGGGGAATTGGCCATCTTATGGGCAACTCCCACAGCTCTTCTGGTGGAATGAAGACTGTTGTGATGCACTTTTGGGATGCATTTTGGATAAGACCATAAAAAGAGCCTTGCTGGAACAGACCAACAGATCCATTTAGTCCAGCATCCTGTCTCACACAGTGGCCAGCCAGTTCCCCTGGATGGCCAACTGGCTCTGGAATTCAGAGGTTTAGTGCCTCTGAATGTGGAGTTTCCCCTCAGTCACCATGGCTAATAGCCATTGATAGACTTATTCTCCATGAATATATCTAACCCTCTTTTAAAGCTGTTTATTTCTGTGGCTATCACTACCTCCTCTGGCAGCAAATTCCACACTTTAACCACTTTCTGTGTAAAGTAGTATTTCCTTTTGTCTGTCCTGCCCAGCAGCTTCATTGGATGCTCTCAAGTTCCTAGTATTTTGGGAGAGGGAGAAAAAATTCCCTTTGTCAACTCTCTCCACCCCCTGCATAATTTTATAAACCTCTATCATGTCCTCCCTTAGTCATCTCTTTTCTAAACTGAAAAGTTTCACGCTCTTCAGCCTTTCCTCATAGGGGAGAAGGTACTCCAACCCCTTAATCATCTTGGGTTGCCCTCCTCTGTACTTTCTCCAGCTCTGCAATGTCCCTTTTGAGATATGGTGACCAGAACCATACACAGTATTCAAAATTAGGTTGTGCTATAGAACTATACAGGGGCATTACAATATTGGCCATTTCATTCTCAGTCATGTGGCAAAAAAGGGTGGGAGAAAAGCAGTATTGTAGAAAGTGCTATGGACATTTTAAACAGCGCACCACAGTGATTTAGAAGTGTAACAAAGGGGTTGAAAATGGGAAAAAACAGTTTCTCTCAAAAGCGGCTCAATCACACTTTGCTAACCCGAAACAAGCGGGTTTCTATGAAGAGGTAAATAAATTCTGCTAGTAGCCAGTTACTAAAACGACTGTCTGAAACGGCAGAAAAAAATCCATTAGCAACCAGTTACTAAAACGGAATACAAGGATAGTTTGAAAAGGGTCATTGTGTTTACCTTCAGGTAATGAAATCCTGGTACCCTTCAATGAACAGCACACCACGGAGTGAGTGTCATGCAATGTCATTCATTTCTAATCTGTTATGTTCCAGGCATGGTTTATGGGCTTCTGGTTTTATAACCATTTCCTAATCAATGCTGTGTCTTTATGTGGCCTGTATTAGTTGCAAGTCACGTCATCCCATTCATTATTTATCAGAAGGCAGGTGCATAGCCAGCAGAACCTGAGGTGACAGGCAAGGGCTTGCAGGCTGTGACAGTTTTGGCAGAGCCTTCCCCTCCCAAGAAATGATGCTGTTGCCCCACTTTCCTAAATAAATCCTCTGGATTAATAATTTAGCACAATCAATAGAGAGGCTATAAATCAGAGACTGCAAGGATGAGGACCGTAAACCTTTTAGTTGATGGAAGGTTTTTTGGCGGCAACACCAAAAGCACTTATTGATGAGCGCTCACTTACATCCGAGGAGCACTGTAACCTCGGCATTAAAGGGGACTCACTGAAGTAAACTTTGGTTCTGTTAAAGGCTTAATTTAAGGAGACAGAAACAAACCCTTCACTCCACCCCAACACATTAGTGGGGTGGAAGTGGGGTGTGTGTAAAGAGGCTGCTACTGGGAGCATATTATGGCTTGACCAATTTTCAGGATATGACATGATCTAAAGCTTTGTCTAGGGGCCACAGTGGCTCAAGTGGTTAAGATGCTGAACTGCAGTTCAGAAGGTCAGTAGTTCAGCAGTTCGAGACCCGAGTGCTGCATGACGGAGTGAGCTCCCGTCTCTGGTCACAGCTCCTGCCAACCTAGCAGTTCAAAAGCAAGACATTGCAAATAGATAAATAGGTACCACTTTGGCGGGAAGGTAACAGTGTTCCGTGTGCCAGGGCATCTAGTCATGTTGGCCACATGACCATGGAAACATCTTTGGACAGCGCTGGCTCTTTGGCTTGGAAAAGGAGATGAGCACCACATCCCTAGAGTCGTATTTTACTGGCTTTCGAGCAAGGGAAACCTTTACCTTTACCTAAGGCTTTGGCTACCACTTTACTACAGCACTGCCACTCAGCAGGAAGAACTATAATCTGTACCTCTTACCACAGGCAATGTCTGTAGCTAATGACAATGCTTGGTGTGGAAGTCCTGGCACACTTATTACATTTCCAAACATTCCAGCTTATCAGGGCTACAAAAGACTAGATGAAACCAATGGTTCCCATTGCAAAGGAAGCCATCTGAATCTTTGGAGGAAACTCCTGGGAAGTGACTGGGCATTAATCAGAAATTAATAATCTGTGTGCCGTATATGAGCCCACAAATTAAGAATTTGCATCTCATAAACCCTGCAGGCATGATGGGCCCAGTGCACTCACTCCTGCTTCCTCTGTACACATTATGGTCATGTACAAACATGTCATGTATTTACAGCTGTTTAAGGTGGAATTATAAAAAGTCCAGCCTGCTGTAGTGTGAAGGATATGTGAGGACATGAGTTTGATGTGCACACATCATTATTCCTAATAGCCATAGGAGGTTGAAGGCAGTAGTGGGGGGCAAGGATGGGAAAAGTGGGAACTGGTAAGGAGGAGCAACAGAGAAAATGTGAAAAGGAGGGTCGGCAGAAGGAAAGGTGGGAAGAAGAAGAAGAAGAAAAAGAAGAAGAGATTGGATTTATACCCCGCCCTTCACTACCTGAAGGAGTCTCAAAGCGGCTTACAAACTCCTTTCCCTTCCCTTCCCCTCCCCACAACCGACACCCTGTGAGGTAGGTGGGGCTGAGAGAGCTCTTTCCAGAGGTGTCCTTGAGTGAACAGCTGGTACAGAGCTATGGCTTGCCCAAGGTCATCCAACAGGTGAGGAATGGGGAATCAAACCCGGTTTAGAGTCCAGATTAGAGTCCATGCACTTAACCACTACACCAAACTGGCTCTCCCCTCCTCCAGAGTTCCCAATTTGTACTGTTATGTTTTGAGCACCAAAACACATTTTTTAAATATATATATATATATATCATGGTATTATGTATTTGATTTCACATTTTTGCTTACATAAACAAACATAGTATGTTTTATGGTATGGTCTGTGGAATTATACTCTTATATAAAGTTTTCCATACACAGAAATTGAAAGAAAATGTTGCAATGATTAAGGATAAGGGTTGGATCCAGACTTAAATGTCCCATTAATGGAAGGGGAGTTATAATTTCTACCATCTCTCCATTCCTGCTGCATTCCTGAGGGTCCCCTGTTCCCCAGACACAGCATTTCAGGGAGATCAATGGGCCGCAGTAAGAGGAGGAAGGCAGCAAAGTTGTGTTCTACTGTTGTAAATGCCTTCCGTTAGTGGAAAATTTAGTCTGGATAAAACTCAATGTGTCTGCATTAATGTTTCATAACATAAACATGTGCACTTTTATTAGTCTATAACCTATTTTTTGTAGTGAACTAGTGCACCATCTTTGGGTATCCTCCTTTTTCAGGACTTTTTGGAAGATAAACTAATATTGGGATGGCAGCTGGTTCTTTGCAACACTGCAGTCTTACTAGACTTTGCCTCAGTAGGGAATAGTTTTAGATTTCATTTTTACATGCCACTTTTGTGGCCCATATTGATCTCCCACAATAATACAGAGCATGTATAAATAAATAATTTCCAACACTGTTCAGAATTACTGTCAGTAATGGCAGATCCTTTGTAACAGATGCAAAAAGGTCTGGTCTGAAACAGATGGAGTGGCCAGAGCACAGCTTGGGAAAGGCCAAGGAGAAGAGCCAAAGCACCAGGATGTAAAACCCATTCCAGGTTGCCAGCTCTCGTGGTTTTATAGCAAGTCTTGTTGATTCAAACGCTTCTTAAATCCTACCAAATAAAAATGCTCTCCAAACTGGCTGAAAAGACAGACAGCTATGACCAATTGATTCATGAGATTCCTTTTATTATGTTGAACTTGTTCATACCACAGATTTCAAGTTGCACAGAAATGTTCTGACTCAATTACTGCATGAGAAAGATTTTGGTACAGCTTGAAACCTGGCCAATTTGCTTGATAAGAACAATAACTTCCATAAGAGGTATTTTGAGCTTGGGATGGATCCAGAGTAAATGGTCCAATGACTCAGCTCATTCAATGTTATCATTAGGGATGTGCATGAACTGGCTCACGAACCTAAATTCACATGTAAATGGCCTGGTTCATGGTTCGTGAGCCGAGATCCATGTGTTCTTGCCTGCAACGAACCTCCCACAACCCTCCATGTGGGCCATAGGAGCCAGTTTGGTGTAGTGGTTAAGTGCGCGGACTCTAATCTGGGAGAACCGGGTTTGATTCCCCACTCCTCCACTTGCACCTGTTGGATGACCTTGGGCAAGCCATAGCTCTGGCACAGCTGTTCTCTCAAAGACACTTGTCTCAGAGCTCTCTCAGCCCCACTGACCTCACAGGGTGTCGGTTGTGGGGAGGGGAAGGGAAAGGAGTTTGTAAACTGCTCTGAGACTCCAAGTGAGTGAAGGGCAGGATATAAATCCAATCTCTTCTTCTTCTTCTTTATGCAGTTTGTGGTGGTGCATGTTTTCATTGTCTGTGGCAGGCACACTGGCACAGATCAATTACGATAATCAAAGCAACGGCGGGGATAGACTTCTGTAGCCCTGGAAACACCAATAATGGCCCTCCAAATCTTGACAGGCAGTGCTGGCCATCAATAAGAGAGCTCCCATTCTGCTGTATGGGAAAGCTGCAGCCAGCAGACAGAAGGGGATAAAATGCCCTCTGGGAGCACTCCACCCCTTCCTTTCTGCTGGCCAAGGGAAGCTGTGGCCAGCAGACAGGAGGGGATGAGGTGCCCCCTGGGAGGCACTTCACCTCTTCCTTTTTCACCCCTTCCTTTCTGCTGGCTGCAGGAAGCTACTGCCAGCAGAAAGGAGAGTGTGAAGTGCCCCCTAGTATATATAACTCCAGCTCACACGCAGCTGTTTTCCCCTGTCGGCAGCAGGCACACTATGTGGCAGTTACAACCAGAGAGGGAAGGGAACTGGAAGTCATTCCTCAGTGTGAATACTGGGGTTGAGGGTGTTTGGTGTTTACTCAGGGCTCTGAGCCACCTGTCCTTCTGCTCACAGCTGGAGCTGGTTGTGTGTGTGTTCTACCGCATCATGAACCTCATGAAACAAACCAATTTGATAAACAGGAAGGTTCTTGGTTTGTGTGGCCCATGAACCAAAATGAACCTCTATTTTCCCCAGTTCATGCCCATCCCTAGTCATCATAAAAGTCACAGGTAAGTATCTATGTGTGCTTTCTGGATGGTTTGGTGAAGAAAATTGTTCCTACCTAGAAAATCATTATTTGGGTCATTTGTCCTCAAATACCACAAACAAACCATCATGGATGAGATCCCCTGAAACTTTCAACCCTCCAGTTCCCTTTCTAGAATCACTGCCATGGTGTATTAACACCTGCATATAGCATTAGGAAAATACACTATCAATGCAATCCTAAAGGAACTTGCACTCTTCTGACTCCAGTGAAGTCAATGGCTTTAGAGGAATCTAACTTTGCTGTGTTTGAATCAACCTCAGCAGTGACCTCTGTGTACTTCATTGGATTTGTTATTTGAAGGTGAGCTTTCACCTACAATGGAATCTATGGCACTAGCAAGCAACAAACGTATTCAGTTTTAGCAAGTAGACCTTTACATTGCATTACTACATCATGGTCTGAATACAGTACATTGGCTACACTGTGGCCTGTAATTCTTAGTTATGGGAGGGATTATCCTGAAACTTGCTGTAAGTCATGTCACCAAGTGCAGCAACATTCTTTTGTGTTGAATGCATAGTTGCAAAGGACACTGGAGCATCAGTACTGGTGAGAGTCCTCATTGGTACAGAATTAAAATATTAAGTACTAAAAACCTTCCATATGGTTCTGGCTTCTACTATTCTCAGAACTTTTACAAGCAGAAGTTGATATGTTTTTATGGATGTGTATGATAAAATATGACTGTGGAAACCATCTTGACCTCTGATGACTTTCAAGTTGTGTTTTTCCAGGAGTTCCTAATTTGACACCAGTTGGATCAATGAAGCAACCATTGATACCACCCTTAGGCCTCAACAGGCCAGAAACAAATTCAAAAATAAGATGATGAACACAGACATGTTAAATTGCCATTTCAGTGTGTGTTGAACCAGTCCAAAGAAGGGGACCAATGGCACACAAATCCAAGGAAATTTACAGACTGTGAAACCTATGAAGGGTAAAGATGGTTGTCCTCAGGGCTATTTTTGGGCAGGAATGCACAGGAACGGAGTTCCGGCTGGCTCCTGAGTTGGCCACACCCAGCAGGAACTCATTAGCATAATAGGCCACACCCAACAGCAGAAACTCATTAGGATTAGCTACATTAGGGGTATGTGGCCTAACATGTAAATTAATTCCTGCTACAAAAAAAAAGCCCTGGGTTTTGACAACAAACAAGGTAAACAGAATAAGAAGCAAAAGGTGGGTATGGCTGGATGACCACTCTTCTGGTAACAAGGGGGTGTGGCCTAATGTGCTAATAAGCTGTGCTGTCAGTGGTATGGCCTAATATGCTAATGAGTTTCTGCTGTTGGGTGTGGCCTATTATGCCAATGAGTTCCTGCTGGGCTTTTTCTACAAAAAAGCCCTGGTTGTCCTTATTAAGGTTTAATATGCAGCAGGCACGTCTCCTTTGCTAACAGCGTCTGTTTAATCTGTGAAATATTTATCTTTTGGTCTGCATATGTAGAATTGCATGCAGCTGAAATGTCCGACCAGTGGCCTAAATCTTGCAAGAAGCAACATTAGCTCTACTTACTGTCCCATAAAACTTCTGCTTTTATACAAGAAAGTAAGTCAGTCCTGTAAGTCCTTAGAAATATGGTACTTCATACAATGTGTAAATTAATAAACTGTACTGAATTTTTTTTAAAAAGAAAGCAATGGAGTCACTCATGGAAAGTCAATACCCTCTAACATATTTTATCAAGTAATCCTTGGAACCACAATGAAGTGTCTAGCACAATGAAGTGTCTAGCACCTACATATATCTCCACACATGCCTCTATTTTCTTCTAGTTCATAGGCCTACACTGATTGTGGGTTGCCAAAAAAGGAGGATAGACATGAAAATGTTCATATTTTACCATGTCTAAACTTGGGACCCAGTACCTATGCTTTCCATAATGATACTCATGGCTCCAATCCAGGACCTATCAGAATGGGCAGGAGACCACAGATTTTGTGTACTGCGAACACAGAAATACAGGCTGAAAGAGACTGCCATTCTGTCACTGCCTCTTCAGCCTGTGCCACATGCAAATAATCAAAATAAAAAGAAAGTAATAAAAAAAGTTGACTAACCTAACCCACCTGAGCTTGGCTCACAGGGATCAATGTCCTCATCGTCGCTGGGGCATTCAGCGGAGGCCACCAGGATGTCATCTGTGGTCTGCGAAGGAAACAAAGAGCCCATTTGAGTTAATCAAAGTGGTCCAGACTACCTGCTCTTCTTTGGCACTGCTCAGAGTTTGCAGGCAGCCCCTGGGGATGACTGCATCTTAGAGAATCACAACACTCCGAAAGTATGTTCTAATAGTGACGTGAGATTCTTTTTTAACTTGAGAGCTCACAAAAGATTATGTCAGTAGTCCAGTGGGATGATCTCTGCAATAATACCGCATATCCCTTGTGTCCAATCACATCCCTTTTGCTCTCTCTGCTCTTTATCATTTCATCTCTTTTCTGCTCTTCCTTCAACGGCTCTCTCTATGCTTGGACAGTGCCCCAAACCTGCTTCCCTCTTGTCCTATTTTTTCATGATCCATTATTGGAACAAAGAAGTTGCTGAACCATACTAACTTTCCCTCACTTGTACTTCCGACTGTCCTCCATTACTGTCAGTTGTCAACCTGGAAGATGCTGGAGTTTAGAATGGATTGCTTCCCCAGCTCAGTGATTCTACATGCATTTGTGGGTCCCTCTTCCTTTCCCACCATCCTATACTCTATGCATGGTCTAGCCCTAAGGGCTTTATGCATATGCCCAAGAATTTTACCACATGCTTCAGAGTTTTCCCTATTCTTTCCCCAGGTATACCTCCTTTTAATGAAGCAGAGACCATTACAGGGCTTCTAGTGTCCTGGCCCCACTGATGGACCTCCTGATGGCACCTGGTATTTTTGGCCACTGTGTGACAGAGTGTTGGACTGGATGGGCTGTTGGCCTGATCCAGCATTGGCTTCTCTTATGTTCTTATATTCACTTTGAGGGGCTAAGCAGTTTGTATGCACAGAGCCCTAAACTCAGTTCCCATCTCTCCATCTCCCACAGTGCCCTTAGGTCCTTGGAGGAAAGACAGGATAAAAATATATTACAGACAGAAGTACAACAGAAGTACAACTAACTTTCCAGCCACTCAAGAAAAAAACAAATGAAAACCAGTGAGCTTTCTGTGGTGAAGATGTAGCTGAGAGCAGGGTTTTCAATTTTTTCCTTTAATTGGAAGATGAAAGATGGAAGAAAAATCTGCTTGGCAAAAAATGAATTCTGGTTGCTATTAGTAGCACCCATGATAAACGTTCCTAATTTGCAGGGCAGCTGCTTTGAGAGTTTTCATTAAAGGAGGATTTAGAAGGCAAAGGAGAATCCCTCTCTTTGCCACCAGCATCTAATGGGATGACATACAGAGCAATATAATCATAATAATGCAGGATTGGATTAGTGTGTCTCTTGGGTGACTGGTCAAATTCATCTTAGTATTATGCTTTAACTTTATTCTGTTTTTCTTTCAAAGTGTTAAAAAAACAGGTGTATTCAGGCCAAACTCAAGGGATGATTTGGGAAATCCATGATTAGAATCTCCCCAAGTGTCCTTTAAAGGTTAACAACAACCAGGAAAGGGGGAGTGATTAGATCAGGGCAGTAATGCTGTGGGGATGAAGATTTAATCCTTCTCTCCACACCATTTTCACAGGTTTCAGTCTCTCCACTCCATCCAGAGCTGCTATTTACTCTGTAGAGAAAAAAATATACAGGCAGTAGGTAAGCAATGCATGTATGGCAAATAGAAGCTTGGGGGTGGGGGAGATTCGTATCAGGATATGGGACAGAAGGAAATGTTTAACCCCCACTATTCTGTGGCTCTGCTCTTACTGGAGATGGGCATGAACTGGAAAAATGCAGTTTGTCTGAGTTTGTGGTTGAGGTTCATTTGCAAACTGAACCAGTTTGTGGCCCAGTTAAGCAGTTGGGAGCAGGTGCTTCAAGCCACTCAGCTGTTTTTTGGGCTGTCGTGTGCATTCTCTTTAAAGTTTAAAGGGAGTGCACAAGACAGCCTGAAATAGCTGAGTGGCTGAGTCCCTTTGAACCCCTGCTTTTTGCTCTATTCACGAAATGCCATGAGCTGTTTTAAAAGTTCATGGAAGTTCATGATGGTAGACCCGTCACAAATTTTGCTTCGCGAACCATGAACAGGGCAAAATTCATGATGAATTTTGCTTCATGGTTCATGCCCATCCCCCACCGTTCCTGGCTGCTCTTAGGTTAACCCCCCCCCCCCCAGGAAATCCTAATAACAGACCACCTAGAATGCATCTAGTGTACCCTTCAACTGACCTTTCTTCACTGCAGGCTCCTTTCCCCCCCCCATGAATGTAGGTCCACTTCACACATCATATTTTTAAGAAAAGTGTTTTAAGAGAACACATGAAATGTAATCAGGCTAGTCTGATCTCTTCAGATCTCAGAAGCTAAGCAGAGTCGGCCATGGCTAGTATTTGGATGGGAGACTTCCAAGGAATACCAGGGTCACTATGCAGAGGCAAGCAATGGCAAACCACCTCTGGAATCTTTTGCCCTGAAAATTCCACAGGGTCACCAGCACTTTCTGCCAAATCAAGCAGATATGAGCCTTTTCAGATGCCATTTATGTCTGCACATACTGGGAATCCAGTAATTATATGTATTTATTTATTTATTTCATTTGTATCCTGCCCTTCCCACATGCAGGCTCAGGGTGGGTAACATCAAATTTTCATTTACAATATAAACAATTGTCAGATCAAAATTTCAAAATCATATTAAAAGTTTAACTACAATGGTGACATAGCTTTCTGTATTTGCCCCAGCAGCTGGGTAGTTAGTAACCATAGGCAATTTCTGTAGGGCCACTTCGTAGAAGAGGCCAAGTGATATTAGGAGCATGTTCTTTTCAATCTGCATGGTCGTTATTAGGAGCACCATTCATATACTGCATGGATAGCTTTGGCATGTGCAAACCAATCACTGTATTTTCCAGAGGTTTGGGTTGCACATGCCAACTAGTATACACATGCAAAATACATGCAGTGTTCCTGTTTGGAGAATGTGGCAACTGTGCATATCAGGAGGAACGTACTCCCGATACCCATCATTGCCAGCCTCCCAGCATATGCCTAGTCTTAAAAGGAGTATGCTTGGCAACACTTATATCATACAGGTGCAGAGAGGTAGGACTGGCTACACACCTGTGTTTGCTGTTACACCATAGTGGAATGGCTGCAGTCTGCATGATATTCCATATCTAACGTCATAGCAAAGGAGAGTTTGTTTCAAATAACCACAGGATATTCCTAGTGGAGAAGTGGGATGAATGTCTTTTTGTTTGAAAAGATGGTCAAGAAAGTGATGAGACTTCTCTGAATCTCAGGATCACACCCATGGTGAAGTTTGGAAACCAGTGAGCAACTCCACACTTGGAATCTGACCAGTGCTCATGTGTAAGAGCTTCAAGACCTCTTATCCGTTTGCCATAGCAGTGGCAGACATGAAAGGTCACTCATATACTTACTGGATTAGAGGACGTATCAGAGCAACTGGTAAATATATTGAAGATGCTTATTTATTACCAGTTCTAACGGCCTATTCAGTGATTGTTTCAATTGTAGCTTTATGAGGTACATAGACAAATTTCTGGCAGCCAGTTCTCACTAGCTACAGCACACTGGTTATTCATTAAAAATGATGCTATAAACCATTTTAATGATAATTTGGATTGAATACAGTTATAGCAAAGCATTTGCTAATAATGCTGCTCCATATTGTCAGGGATTCATTCATCAGATGCTCACAGGGTCCAAGCATCTCATGCATGTGCACACCAATAGTCTGTGGCCCTGCAGGGTATGCTGTATGCATATGGGAATATGATGTACATTTCAGCTCCTTTTGGATACCATGTTGGATGCTTGGAAAACTACACACACAAGTGCTTTGTCTGTTGCCAACATCTCATTTCAATGGGGTCCTCATCTACATGAAAATCCTGTTGGGTTACTAGTGCATGTAAAAGGCTACATATTTACAAAATATCAACTAATATAGACGTTAGATTGACTCCAAAGCAGTCATTGTAAAAATGGAAGCCACTTCTATTTGTGCAACGGAAGGTGTCTGTAATTTCTGCAGATTTCTCCCTTGAACTGCATCCTCTTGTTCTTTTCCATAGGTTCCCTCACCATCAGGAGCAGCTGCAAAAGACAGAGGGAGGCAGGAAAGGTCTATTCCATGCCATTATCTGCTCACAGATCTTGAGAGCCATCATACTAAATTATTTCCTGCAGTAATACCTTCTCTTGACTGTATTACCTTGTTCATTAATAGCTGGCATATTGTAGTAGTTAGTGTGTTGTACTAGGTTTGGGGGACCCTAGGTTTAAATGTCCACTCAGCCTTGAAGTTCTCTGGATGACTGTGGGTCAACTGGGGGGGGGGCATGCTCTTACACTCTGTTGTGTTCTTCCAATTGAACATAAACATTTAAAGTGAAAATAACTGGTTAAGTTTTTTTAGTGGGCTCTTCAAATCTGGACATATTACATTCCTGAGGAGAAAGATAAATTTGCTGAAAGCCAACACCTGGCTTTTAAAAAGAAAATAAGAGAACCTAAACTGATGGGATTGCTGGCAGAAACCAACAGGGTATGAAGAATTAGGATGGAGTTCATGTGTAAAAAAAATAAAATTTCATTTCAGGAGGCTAGATTAACTGAGCAATTTTCTCGCCAAGACTGTGTAATTTAAATTTAATTTACTGTGTGTGAAGCTGATCTTTCTGACTGGCTGTTGAGACAGCAGTAGAAAGAAAACTCACATTAATCAATTCTATTCTTCAGTTTACTCCCCCCCTAGTTCATAAAACCTTCACCTGTGCAAGAAGTCGGTGTGCCTGCCCCACATCTGCTCCCCCAATGAAACACAAAACAAAAAACCCACGGTCCTGATTCTCCCTTAATATCACATCTACTCTTCCCCTTAGACAAATGTTTTGAAAGTATTTTTATTTCAGCCTCTCTGAATCAAAAACAAGTACAGGTACAGCCATTCATATTATTTCATAATTCCAGTATTTGGGGGATTCTTTTCTAGTTGTGAGACTTAGCATGCAGAACCTGTACACTATCTGCATTAAAAACAATCAATCCTTTGTGCATCACTTTCCTAGACAGTGAAACTGTCCAAAGTAGGAATGTGTACATCTCTGGGGTTGGGGTATGTGTGTCTGCTTTGGTTGATAGATTTTTTGTTGTTGTGGCTATTGTTCTCTGCAGAAATTTCACCTCAGAATTTGCTTCAAATTTCACTACAGGTAAAATTCAGGGACAACTGTGCGAAACTTCCACTGCAAATCCTACTCTTTTGTTTACCCTCAAAATGCCTTAAGAAGGAACACCCACTTTCATTTGGACCTTTTTGTTAGGTGACATTTTCAGTGGCAGCTTTAGTTCAGATAGAGGAGAGAACACAAGACAGTCCTTTGTCCACTGGTCTTTTTGTCGACTAATGCCAAATGGTCCAACTAGATCTCTTGTAAGTATCAGCTTCCCTTTCCAATCTGTCATTCCACAGACTGGGTAAAACAGAATTATTCAGGAGGGCCCTTTTAAAAATGGATTGGAATCGGTAGCAAAATGGAACAGTACTGAATGTCAGAATCTGCTAATTCAGACAGTATTTTATTCATGCCTGTACTTTCTTAGTGCTATATGTCTTTCTTTTTCTGCTGTACCTATCATGTACTAATGCTTGTCCAGACCGGGAGGGTGACACCAGTGAATTATGTGAACAAGGAGGCCTCACATCCCTGCCTCCGCATTCCAGCTGCTCCGGCAGGAACTTCAAGGGAGGATACCTCTCATCTCTTATCACATGCAAAAACCTTGAGGCCATTGATTGTTATGTGAACTGGTAACATCTGAGGGGTCTGGTTTGGGAGAGGAAATTTACAGCTTAACACCTCACTCTTTTTCCTGTGAGAACCAAACGGCCAGGACACCTCTTTGCCCGCCAATTTTCCCTTAAGGTGATTGGCTACCTATGGGTAATTCAAACTCCTTGGAATGGTATAATAGACCTGCTTGTATTATCTGTCTCATCTCTGACAATAATCCGAGACGCTGTACTAATGTAGAGATTGGAAATAAAGAACTGTGGTTAACCAACCAAGATCTGATCCTTGACTACTTCGAGCAGAACTCTCACACTGAAATGCACAGGATGGCCAAGGCTAGCCTGATTTTGTCATATCTTGGAAGCTAAGCAGGATCTGGTTAGCATTTGGACGTAAGACCATCCAAGGAAGACCAGGGTTGCTGTGCAGAGGCAGGCAATGGCAAACAATCTCTGAACATCTCTTGCCTTGCAAATCTTATGGGGTCACCATTAATCAGCTGTGACTTGAGGGAACTTTCTACCACCCACAGAAAGGCACCTTTATAGTGGAATAGGACTGCAATTTACTGCAATTATTATTGTAGAGATCATCTTGCTTTTAGTGCATTTTCTATTGTTATAATTCAACTTCTACCTTGTTTATAGTACGTCATACCTTAGTTTTCTGTTTGCATTGCTTCCTAATTTCTATAATTCTAGTAAGATCGCACGATTTACTGAAAGCTGTATGTTGTTCTATAACATTTTTTATAAAATACTTCGTAATCTGTCTTGAGTTTCAGTGGAAAAGGTGGGCTATAAATGAAGTAAATATATAAATAAATAAGCTATATAATGAGATATCTGAGGATATACTATGTGGCTGATTCCTTGGGCAGCTCAACACTGCACCTGGACCTGTAAACCACTGCAGTGGAGATGTATGTTTGAAGAGATGCTGGGTGATCTGGAAACTCAGACTGCGAGGTTTTATCCCTAACTGTCCTTTCACATCAACAAAGCACTGACTGTCTAAATGCACCCTCCATTGCAAAAGTCCATCCTTCAGCCCTGCTTCTCTGAGCCAAACTGAAAGCATAGAACTTTCCCTCAAAGTCAGATTTGGGGTTGAGAGGGAATGGGGAGGAGGAATTAATTTTTGTAACAGCTGCACTATGTGTTATGGACTTAGTCATGTGAATCCCCACTACAACTGAGCTTTCATAAGGGGTAGGAGTACCAAACAAACCACATACACTACCACCTCGACTTTCTTTTTTAGAGTCTGAGAGAGGATGGCCATCCTACCCAATGGCACTTGAGGACTTCTCTCAAAGCATGACCGAAACCGAGGTGATTAGAGCAAAATGGCAGAGGTAATCATTCATACAGGTTTGGAGTGAAATACAAGAGATTTTACAGCCACTGACTGTGCTTACAATCACAGTGTGTCAGGAAGCAGTGCATATTGAAGTTAGTCTTTTTAAAATTAAAAGACAGCTGAGAATAACAGATACATGATTTTGTTAAAAGTCCAAGATGATTTCCTAGAGGATCATGGCCTTGTTCTTTCATATATGAAATGTATTTAATTTCCTGTGAGGAACGGAGGATGTATCATTGTTATATTAGTATTATATATCTTCTGCAAGAGTCAGAGCTTCACAAGGTTTCTTGGGTAGGAAAAAATCAGCCTTGCCTACCTTCTTCCTGTCACTGACTGCAATGAGCAACAACTAAAAATTGATCCAGCTTCATCACTGCCTGTCTCTTTCCCCCACTAGCTACCAACATTATAAGGTCCACTAATGAAACCATTTACCTTTCTACCCTCACATGGAATGAACTTCAGTTCCTTCTACAAAATGACCATGCAAGTTCATTCAAATTACTGACAACCATAAACTCAATTAGACAACCAGGACAAACCGCAGTCTCCACAGGAATCTGCAATCTCTCATCCTCTGCTTTCCATTGACATTTCACAAGATTGAACCACAACTATTCATGCTCTGATCATATTCAGGTTAGATTACTTCAGTTTTCTCTATGTGGCCTTTGAAGACTGTCCAGAAGTGGCTCTTGGTTCAAAACGCATCACCAACTTTCCTAGTTGCTGCAGACAGACCCCACTCTAAGCTAGATAGGCCAGGCTAGCCTGACCTCAGAAGCTAAGCATGGTCCACCCTGGTTAGTACTGATGAGAGACCACCAAGAACATCCAGGGTTGCTGTGCAGAGGTAGGCAATTGTAAACCACCCTTATATATCTCTTGCCTTGAAAACCCTCTGACATAAGTCAGCTATGACTTGACAGCATTTTACATGCACATAGACAGACCACTCAAAATACCTCCTTCTAGTGTTGAAAAAATTCCATTGGCTTTTTCCAGGCAAAATTGGTGGTGATCTTTATTTTTAAAGCCATAAAGACCTTTTAAAACTCCTCAAAATTCTGACAGTGGGCTTGTTTGCAGGGCTATTAAAATGGGGGACCATTAGCTCTGACCTGGATAGCCCAGGCAAGCTCGATCTCGTCAGATTTCAGAAGCTAAGCAGGGCTGACCTTGGCAAGTACTTGGAAGGACGACCTCCAAGGAATACCAGGGCTGTGATGCAGAGGCAGGTAACATCAAAGCCACCTCTCTGAAACGTCCTCACCCCACTAGGAGTCACCAGAAGTCACCATGACTTCCAGGCTCACAAGCACAAGCGCTCTCTCTCTCTCTCTCGCTCCCAAAAAAGGGAGACTATTAATAAGGGGTAATTGATCCATATGATCCACTTTCAGTAGACTATATCCTCACTGTGTACTAAGACACTGCTAGTTAGCCACAGCCACATGTCTGCAAAGTTTCAAGAGGGCAGCCATGTCGGTCTGCAGTACAAGAGTGAGACTCAAGACTAGTAGTATCTTAAAGATCAACATGATATTCAGGATAGATCCAGGTGGGTAGTCAGGTTGGTCTGAAGCAACAGAACAAAGTTTGAGTCCAGTGGTACCTTTAAGACCAACAAAGTTTAATTCTGAGTACAGCTTATACCCAGAATTAAACTTTGTTGGTCTTAAAGGTGCCACTGGACTCAAAGTTTGTGCTATGATTTTCAGGGTATAAGCTTTCAGGTGTTAAAGCTCCCTTTGTCCCTTCCATGTCTGCAACATGTTACTGGGAGACTAACAGCGCAGTCTTCTGTACAGTCATTCAAACAATGCACTCACAATAAATGAAAGACTTCTGTCAAAAAAGAATTTCAGTATATGAATAGCCTATCCCCATAGCAAGGGAGCCATCTTATCTCTTCAAGTGCAATGAGATACAATGGTAAGGATAACATAGGCTATCACTTTAAAGAGATTTTCAAATACAAGTTCCTACCCTATCAGCAGAGCTGTACTCTTCCAAGACCATTGAAAAGAAGGAGCTTAGTAGGGTGCTGAGAATGGCATTGTTAGTTTTGTTTATCTAAAAGATTTACAGGTTGTCTACGTTTGTAGCAAATGACTTCCAAGGTAATTACAAAATTGTAAAAAAAAATCACAAATAATTAGAATACTTAAAACCATATTAAAACAATAATTTACAACAACCCATTTAAAAAGCCATCACAGAAGCAAGGGGGGGGGAAGAATGAAAAAAGGTAACTGCTCAAACAAATACTTAGTAGAAAATCTTTACTTGGTGCTTAAAAGTCAAACCAAAGCCCTATACAAACAGGTGTGAGAAAGGAGCAGCACAGTACAGGAGCTACTGCAAAAAAGGCCCTGTCTCTAGTAACCATCACTTGCACTTCACAGTGAGGGAACATTTAGAGAAGAGCATGAGAATGAACACAGTGGCTTAATTTAATGCCAGAAATATGGTTACCAACCTCCAGGGGGTGGCTGGAGATTACCTGGTATGACAACTGATCTCCAGGCTACAGAGATCAGTTCACCTGGAGAAAATGATCACTTTGGAAGGTGGATTCTATGGCATTATACCTAGGGTTGCCATCCCCCCTGGTGAAGGCAGGGATTTCTTGCCACCAGGCCCCACCCCCTGCTGCCAATCAACTGGCTAGTGGGGGAACTTGTCAGGAGAGAGATGGAGGACCAGGCACTGGAAATGACATCATTGCATTGGTGATACCAGCCACCCTCCAGCTTCACCTCTGACTTATGTCTCCTCTATCTGGACAAAAACTCTACAGTAGAAGCCATTTTTAACCACAGAGTCTTTGACCAAAGCTTCACTACATCACAGCATGATGATGTCACTTCCGGTACACACAGGAAGTGACATAGCCACATCATAGCCAATGTTGCCTGGGCCTCTCTCCCGCTCCTGGTAAGTCCCTCCTCCCATTTCCCACTAGTTGCAAGGAGGGATCTGGCAACACTAATTATACCCCACTGAAGTTCCTTCTCTCCCCAAACCCCACCCTCCTCAGGCTCTACCCTCAAAATCTGCAGGTATTTCCCAACTCGGAGCTGGCACCCCTAGTCAGAAAAGGACTGGAGTCACAGCAGGGTGTTCCCTGAGGATCTCAGTAGCTAAAGAAGATGGTGCTTCACATACATGCAATTTTCTTATTTATTTAGAATATTGCTGTGCTGCTTCTCCAGAGCACTTGTTTGAAAATATGGTAGCAAAAATAATCAGACTATCCTTCATAATGGAATAATTTACCCAGCTTATGTAGATCCAAGCTGTATTTCACTTTTCTGCCAGCAGTAGAAGGAAATCAAGTTACAAAGATTAACATGTTAAACCTTTCAGGATAGCTTGCTCCTTCTTTCAGAAATCCCCTTCAGAAATCCAAATGTTCATTTGTTTTTTCCATGGAGTTGGCCCTAAATCTCAGAGTTATTTAAAATGTTTGCATTAAAATTATTAATATGCTAAACTGAGGAAACCTAAATTGGAATTTAAGAGCAGAGTACTTGCTTGGACTCAAAACTGAAACACACCCTAGAATTATGCTAAGAGTTTAGTAGCTATATTTAGGAGTTTCTGTCTACCATCTCTCTTCTCCTCTTCCAGAAATTTGCTCTGCCTGAAACCTTTGTCTGCCCTTATTCATTTAATATTAATAATTTATATAGCACTAAAGAATGTTCGAAGCTCTTCACACAGATTATCTTGGAAACTCTCATCAACAACCCTACAGGGCAGTATTATGGTCCTTGTAATAAAGACAAGGAGGCTGAGAGAGAGGAGGTGGTTGCTTTAGGCCACTCATTAAAATCAAATACACTTCAATAGCCTTAACTGTCCACCAAAGTCCCTAGGGTTTTCTTACTATCTGTTCCTGATAATTCAGTGTCTCAATACTGGATTTTAAAGGAGATTTTGGGGATCTGGTGTTTTTTAAAAACAGTTGAGACTCTTAACCCACCCCCATCTCTAAAGTTAAATTTCCACTAAGAGGATGCATTATGACCATCACCCATGTTTCAGTGGTAATACATAGCATGTACTGTGTACAGCCTACCATTTTACATGCTAAACAACTGCATAGTGCCCAAATGAAAGAAAAACTGTGCAGAATACAATGTTCAATAGAATAAATTTATATATACATTGTGATATAATAAAGCTATTTTAATCCAGAATTGCTTGGACAGTTTTCTTATTAAGTTATATCAGTAATCATCAATCAACTCTATGAAGAGGAAATAGAACAGGTGAACTAAAAAAATCTCATAACATTTTACAGAATGGAATGTAACTGTATATAATATCACGATCATTCAATAAGTCCATATATAACAATCCTTAATACAATAAATGATCTGATGCAGACGGTTTTCAAAAGAAGTCTCTTACGAGCATGCTAACTACAGTCAGACTCATTTCACTGTAAATCTTTATCAAAGTAGAACTGATATTCCAATCTGAACAATATTTTCTGTATACAAAATCAGGAACAATTTCCAATGTCATTCAATCCTTCACAAACGGCATAGCTCAGTGTTTGATATAACTAGAAACTCCTTATTTTCAACAGTAAATGAAAAGGGCTTACATCGCATGTACTGTGGGACTCAGCTGATGACAAAACAGAATAACCCATAGAAAGCAAGGAGCTAGATTAAGTAACTGGGCACTGTTAATGCCACACAAAGATAGAGAGCAGAGCCAGGACAATGGTGCACCCCTGGAATCTGGTGCCCAGAGCTGCCAGCTCTCCAGATGGTCCTTTGGTCATTCCCCAGCCATTTACCTGCACAGTGCTGGCAGAGCCACCCTCCAGCTTCACCTCTGACTCATGTCTCTGGATAATAAGGATACGGCCAAGCACTGCTTGTTCACCCACTGTACTGGCTGCTACTCTTGCAGCGCTGGAGGAATTATGGGTAAACAGCTTGCACTCCTGCTCTGCGAAATGGTGCTGACCTTCAAAACTTGCCGCCACATGACTGTTCTGGCTCATACAGAAAGCTGCACAGGGCTTAGAAGTGTGTTCAGATTTTATTAGACTTTGACTGAAGATGGTATCAGTCCACAGAACTGGGGCTATCGAGGAAAAAGTGCCAGTCAAAAGACAGAAACTACCTGCCCACTGGACACCAATGCCAGGAAGAGGTTACAGACACAAGCAGCCTCCATTCTTTCATCTTCCTGCCATTTTCTGGTATCCCCGAACTTTGGTGTTGTTTTTATTAGCAGGAATCAAAGTCTTTGTTAATGTTGAACACTCTCATGCCGTCTGAGACTTTCTGAGCTTAAGTCTTCTAATTTTACCCATGTAGAAACTACTCATTAAAGTGCAAAAATTACAGCCGTGAAAGGTGAGCAATTAATTTATTTCCCTGAACCGCACAGCTCGAATCACATAAAGAGCTGGAATTCAGGATTCTGTAACCTGATCCCATTTGTACAACCAGCTCTTGGAGATCTCTCTCTCTCTCTCTCCAGAGATCAGTCTCCCTAGAGAAAATGGCTGCTTTGAAGAGTGAATCCTATGGCATTATAGCCTACTCTCATCAAAACTCATGTTCCCTAGGGTCCATCCCCAAATCTCCAGACATTTCCCAACCAGGCACTGGCAACACTACCTACAATGCTTGCAGCTAGGACTGGTAGGCAGCCTTTCAGAGACCTTCAGTGGGTTTATGCTTTCTCTCACTTCCCCTCCGCAGGGTTGGTTTCTTCCTTGAGAATTACCGCTTGGATCTGCATTAGGAAAGTCTACACTGAGTGGTGAGGTGGGTGCATTATAAGGGAGTAAAGTGCAATCCAAAGCATACAGCACAATCCTAAATAGAGTTACACCCTTCTGAAGCCTCTGACTTCAATGGACTTAGAAGGATGCAGCTCTGTTTAAGCCTGCCCTGTTAGTCTGTGTGAAATACTTGGAGGCATTTGTAAGGAAGGAGTGTTTGGTACCCATTCTTTCTGCACGTGTAACTCCCATTAATGCTAATGGGTGTTAGACATACATGCCCTGAAAAGGAGAACACATTTAATTGCCTTCCAATTAGAAGTGTGAGCTTCATTAGGCCTGCTGCTTTGGTAAAACACATATTTGATGAAATGGCTTCTGCTGCTGGAAAGTTTTGCACACAGGTGTTTGGACTTGTTAGTTTAATCAAGCTTTTATTTCATCATAACAGCCCCCCTCCCGATTAAAAATGCACATGGATTAAATAATTTTTTTAAAGCTGCAATTCAAGTCAGCCATTTGGAAAGCTAATCTGACACCCTGCTTCGATGGAATCTGTTGCATTCGATCTTGGCAAGGACAACACACATACTGGAAGGGAATAATTTCATACATTCCAACTGCCTCTCTTTACCCGAAATAGTCTGTATTTTCTGTCCCTGGCAAATCACTGCCCTCTATTTTTACCTTTTAAACATGCCTTGTTAAAATTGTGTGAGGACAATTTGCTTGTCTTGTCATTTTTTTAGGGTTCAGTTTCTTCCCTGGGGCGTCTGGAAGTTAAATTTTTGGGTGGAGCTGGCTGCATCTTTTCTTTATGTCTTGTACAACCAAGATCTCATTTTTAACTACTGATAACAATGTGAAAGCCAAGAGATTTTTCTTGCACACTTAATGAACAAATGCCCTCTCAGATTTTAAAACAGTCCAGGGCTGGATATCAACACAGCAAATGAATGGAGGGAAAGCGTTGGTGGCGGGTGGTGGGCATGGGTAGGGCTGTATTTCCTTGGTATAAAGATTCAGGTGTTCAAAAAGTGTCCCTATTTCAGCTGTGAAATTTTGGAAGGCATCTTAATTGGCTCTTAAATATCTCTCAAAAGACCAGTTAGTGTGCTGCATTTTATGCTCACCAATTTGTTCCCATACCTACTAGGAAGCTAACAAACTAAACCTAGAGGATGAAATGTTGTGCATGTTGCGCTCTCTCTCTCTCAAAATCTGTGCTGCCAGGATCCAGAAGCAACTCAGCAAACAAAACAAAGAATCCTGCTCTTTTCTCCCACCAAACAGGATACAGTTTCAATTCCATAAAGCGAGATTTTTATTTTATTTTATTTTTTGCATATCAAAACTTGTATTTAATGCAAATTGCTGATGTGAATCTGTTCAATTTTAGGGCTAAATCACCTGATACTTTTTTAAAAAAAAAAATCTTTTTATTTATTTTGAGTAAGTTCACAACTGGAAAAAAAAATCTGAGAAACGGTTTAAAAGAGGAAGTGACAGATACCAGTTTGAAGTATTCACAGGTTTTGTTCGTCCCAAGCAAATCCACAGGGGGAAAAAAGGCATCAAGTATTCTTCTAACATTTCACAGATGAAAACAGAGGCACTCACATCATTTAACGTCTCCCTTCTTTCAAGTTCCCTTAGCTGCAAATATTGCTTCCACTACTGCACATGGCTGAACACTCATCTTGGCTTGCTGAATGTATGGGTTGCCCACTTTTAACTAGTTTAAGTGCAACTCACTGGTGCAGATGAGGCTTCAACAGCCTATCATGCACAGGCTTCTGAAGCATGGCGTGTTGTTGTTTTTAAGATCAATTCACTAACAGAGTAGAAGGAAAGCAAATGCATCATTTGTTCATTCTGTAAAGCACACCCAGCATCTCTCTCAGTGACAAAATAGAGACTGAACTATCTGGCACAGTTATTTGAGACTGGGAGCTGTCTCTGGCCAATAGGGACAGTTGAAGCACATGACACCGTTATCGACAATTTATTTAAATGTATTTAGTACACTTTTATCCCTCTTTTCCTCCAGCAAAGCAGATTCAAATTGGCTTATGCCTCTAAAAACACAACAATCTCAAATCTCAATACAACAATAAGACCAACTTCCACCCCCACCCCCAACAAAAACCCTCTACTGTTACAATATGTATCATCCAGTGAGAAAGGTCAAATAAGGAAAATTTTGCTACTGATAATACTGCCAAAACGGCACTTCTACAATTTGGGCTTACACAACTTCCTAAACCTCTGGAGGAGAGGCTTCTAGGGCAGGCAAACAGTGCCAGACAGCAGTTCCTTTTTAGGCTTGGACAGCCAGGAGTGGAATATTCTCCTCCAAACCACCCCTCCCCCCAGTTTCTCAACATTACTATGTTTTTGCCAGGGCTCACCAACAGTTAGCCCAGGAGCCTGTTTTCAGTGCCAGAGGCCAGTCTGTGACTATCTGAATTAATAAAAACAACTGTATCTTTAAGCACCGACAGATCCTGTATGGTTGTGTCAGTTGTTTTCTAGATCCTGCTAGCCAGATGCGAAGAAGAATAAGAGTTGGTTTTACACCCCACCCGTCACTACTCGAAGGAGTCTCAGAGCGGCTTATTTATTTATTTATTTATTTTTGAGATTTATATCCCGCTCTATCCTCCGTACGGCGGCTCAGGGCGGCTCACAACAAATATATAAAACAGATAGTATCTTAAAAACATTAAAACAAATAAAACAACTAATACTATACAGATGGCGTATCTTCAGTTCAATGTGTCCAGATGTAATCCTTATGGGCGGTGTCCAGATGTAATCCTTATGGGCGGTCACAGTAAGCTGGCAGAAGAAGGTCAAATGATCATATAATATAGTTGGCTGGCGAATAAGATCGAATACTCAGATCAAATAGTCGGGCCAGGGCTAAGGTGGAAATGTTGGGTGGCCCCTACTTAAATGCCTGGCAGAAGAGCTCCATTTTACAGGCCCTGCAGAATTGTAAAAGATCCCACAGGGCCCTGATATTATCCGGGAACTCATTCCACCAGAGCAGGGCCACCACAGAAAAGGCCCTGGCCCTTGTTACCACCAACCGAGCCTCTTTTGGCCCTGGAAGGACCAGACGGTTTTGGGATCCAGACCGAAGTGCTCGCTGGGGAACATATGGGGAGAGGTGGTCCTTCAAGTAGCTAGGTCCCAGGCCATAAAGGGCTTTATAGGTAAGTACCAGCACCTTGAACTTTATCCGGTATGCTATAGGTAGCCAGTGCAGTAATTTTAGGGCGGGTTGGATGTGTTCCCGCACAGGAAGACCCATCAACAACCGTGCCGCTGCATTCTGCACCAGCTGCAGATTCCGGATTTGGTACAAGGGCAGCCCCAAGTAGAGAGTGTTACAGTAGTCCAATCTTGAGGTGACCAAAGCGTGGATCACTGTAGCCAGTTCATTACGTTCAAGGAAGGGAACCAACTGCTTGATCAGCCGAAGATGGTAAAAGGCCGATCTCGCAGTGGCTGCTACCTGGGCCTCCATTACTTACAATCACCTTCCTTTCCTCTCCTTGCAACAGACACCCTGTGAGGTAGGTGGGGCTGAGAGAGCTCTGAGAGAGTTGTGACTGACCCAAGGTCAACCAGCTGGCTTCATGTGGAGGAGTGGGGAATCAAATATGGTTCTCCAGATTAGAGTCCGCTGCTCTTAAGCACTACACCAAACTAGCTGTCTAGAGCAGCTAGAACAGAAGCAAGGGTGGAGTAAAGAGACTGAGTCTGGAGATTGCTTGTGGAGAAGCCACAGAAGAATGTGGTGGGTCTAGGGCTGCCAAGTCCCCCGGTAGGGCGGGGGAAACACCGATTTTTCATGCTTCCCCCCCGCTTTTTCAAAACTGGCCACCGGGGGGAGGCAATGGCTGCCAACAGGAGGGGAACGTCGGAGCCTGCCGGGCCCTCTCCCTTCCAGGCCTCTTAAAGGGAAATGTCTGAAGAGCCTGCAGTGAAAAGCCTCACCAGACATTTCCCCTTTAAGAGTTAGCAAGAGAGCCCCGCCCAGAGATTAACGAGGGACTAAGCTCTTACTGAAGGGCCTGCTTTTGCATGCGGCTGGTGTAAGATTGAAAGGTTGCTGCTGCTGGGCCTGGGGTAAGTCCATCTGCCAGCTCTTTTCCTTCTCTCTCTCCCCCCCTCCCCCTTTCTTTCTTTTTTCTGTCTCTCTCTCTCTCTCTGTCCCCATCCAGCAGAGGTCTATCAGTGGCTATTATTAGCCACAAGGTCTAAATGGAAGTAAGTGCCTGTGCCAGCTCTTTTCCTTCTCTCTCTCTCCTTCTTTCTTTTTTCTGTCTGTCTGTCTGTCTCTCTCTCTCTCTGTCCCCATCCAGCAGAGGTCTGTCAGTGGCTATTATAGCCACAAGGTCTAAATGGAACACTTTGGTCTGGGGCAGTGATGCTCTGCATTCTTGGTGCTTGGGGGGGCAACAGTGGGAGGGCTTCTGGAGTTCTGGCCCCGCTGCTGGACCTCCTGAGGGCACCTGGTATTTTTGGCCACTATTGTGACACAGAGTGTTGTACTGGATGGGCTGTTGGCCCAATCCACTGTGGCTTCTCTCCTGTTCTTATGATATGAAAATCATATTTAGCACTTGTGTAGCACTTAGTGCTTCATATTCTGCCGAGATGAGGAAGGATTCAGTAGGGCCGTTGCTCAGTGATAGAGCATCTGCTTGACATGCAGGAGGTATCAGACTCTTCAGCTAAAAAAGGATCAGGTAGTAGGTGATATTAAAGATCTCAGCCTGAGACCCTGGAGAGCCACTACCAGTCTGAGTAGTCAGTACTGACCTTGATGGACCAATGGCCTGATTCAGTATTAGGAAACTTCATGAGTTCATGTGGAAGCATGTGGAAGCAACATCACAGGATGTGACTTCACAAAATGATGTCACTTCCTTTCTCCTGGCTCCACCCCCAAAGTCTCCTGGCTCCACCCCCAAAGTCCCCAGATATTTCCCAAGTTGGACTTGGCAGCCCTAGGTGGGTCAGAAGAAAGTCAGGAATTGAACATGCCAGGTTACAGGTAAGCTTGGTGGATGGTGACATGCCATGGTAGACCATGGCAGAATTTGGAGTTTATTGGGGTTTTCCTATGCCAGTACCAGTGACTTGGCAGGGCATGTCTTTATTAAGTAGACCATTAAACTACTTTCAAACTTAAATACTGAATAAGCAGTGAGAATCTACAAGCAGCACTGACATTGTATCATGTGAGAACTGTCAGCACTGGAGGTACATGGGAACTTCCCAGGAATCCAGGGCACTTGTGTAAGAAGGAGATTCAAATATTTTTTCAGCTTCACAGAGCGGCCATTTTCCATAACCACTTCTGGAAACTGGGAGCATTGTAAACATATTCACATAGGCGGTTGTTGGTTGATTCAAAACAGGTTGGCCGAAAAACAAAATCTGATTTACACACACACACTCCCTCCCTCCTCAGGCTTCTAGCTGCAACAATACACTGGATTTCATACAGGAAGGCATTTTGTTGCACAAATGAAAAGAACTGCAGGTGTGAACCCAAGGGAAACAGTGCTTGGAAATTCTTACAATGTTGCTATAGCAATAGCTTGGGAGAATATCTATGATCCTCATTGTGGCTCTCAAGCATGCAGCTGAGGACAAGCATGTAGATCGCCATCACTGGCTGCACAATGTCTGTAGTTTATCATACAGTGGGGAGATCTGCAAATTGCTGTCACAATAACTTAAGGTTTCAGGTAACTGGGGACTGGGAAGAAATCAATTTATTTCCTTTTATTTCTCTACATTGCACGGCTTTATAGATCAGGGCTTTCAATGGGCTAGTCCATTTATTTTTACATTAAAGTGAAAGAAGACCTACTTAAATATATTCTAAAAACAAACCATTACTTTTTTTCTTCTTGGAATTATATACATACCTAGTCCAGCAGAGGTCTTTTGTGCAGAAAATACTATCACCACTATCACCACAGATTAATGAGAGCCAGTGTGGTGTACTGAGGAGGAGGGGGAGGAGATTAGATTTATACCCCGCCCTTCACTCGGAGTCTCAGAGCAGCTTACAAACTCCTTTCCCTTCCCCTCCACACAACAGACACCCTGTGAGATAGGTGGGGCTGAGACAGCTCTCTCAAGAACTGCTCTTTCAAGAACAGCTCTGACAGAACTATGGCTTGCCCAAGGTCATCCAGCAGGTACAAGAGGAGGAGTGGGGAATCAAACCCGGCTCTCCCCGATTAGAGTCCATGCACTTCACCACTACAGCAAACTAGGATCTGGGAGCTCCAGGTTCGAATCCCCCCTTTTCAATGGAAACTCACTTGTGGAGCAAGCCTAAGCTGGTCTACTTAGAAGTAAGCCCCATGCTATTCAATAGGGTCTACTCCCAGCAAACTGCCTTTAGAACTGAACCCCCAAGGACCTTAGTCCAGTCACACACTCTCAGCCTAATCTACCACACAAGGTTTTTGTGAGGATAAAATGGAGGAGAGGATAACAATGTAAGCTGCTTTGGCTCTCCATTGCGGAGAAGGGCAAGGTGCAAATGAAGTAAAAAAATAAATTAGTAAGTTACAGCTCCTCCCAAGAAAAGCATGTAAAGAATCTGGGGTTCTGGCAACCAGATGCGAACACTTTTCTTCTTTGGGTCTCTGTGGCAGTGGATGCACATTGGCCTGAGAGGACTGAGCTTGTTTAACTAGAGATGCTTGGAAGAACCAGACTGAAGTATATCCCCTTCCCCAACACCTAAATGAGAGCATTAAAAACACATAACACCTGTGAACAGGGATGATAGTGGGATGGGTGAGTAAGCATACCATGTACAATAATGCCTCCATCATAACAATAGATTCAGGTGGGCAGCTGCATTGGTCTGAAGTAGCAGAACAAAGTTTGCGTCCAATGGCAGCAGACCATTTAAGACCAGCAAAGTTTTATTTAAGGTGTGAGCTTAAACCGCCCCGCCCCCGATATTATGGTATGTAAGGCTTGAAGAAATTTTGTTTCAATTTGTCTGAGGAAGTGTGCTTGTACACAAAAGCTTACACCTTAAATCAGGGGTGTCAAACATAAGGCTTGGGGGCCAGAACTGGCCTGTCCAGGGCTCTTATGTGGCCTGTGAGCCGCTAGTGCAAGGGAAGTGACAGAAGACTGCTCAGTGGCTAGTGGACGGAGCCACTCCAGTTGTGGCTTCAGCATGGCAGAACTACCTCATCTGCAGCAGCCAAGCAGCGTGGGAGCGTCTGCCCAATGCTGCACTGCTGGCTCTCCAGTCTGCCATATGGGTTATCCTTTGCACCTCCCTCCCAGCCCCTGGGGTCTTGCAGGGAGGATACACCAACCCGGAGCTTACCAGCTGCTGTCCTTTATACAATTTATCTCTGGTACCTGGCAGTATGTTTATGGCACACATGGCACAGCCCGACAAAGTGACATTTACAAATGAATGTGATGCCTCTGCCTTAAATAAAATGATGCTGGTCTTAAAGGTGCCATTGGACTCAAACTTTGTTCCATCATAACAACTTTGTGCTCTCTAAATAAGTATTGCCTTCACCATTCTCTCTCTCTCTCTCTCTCTCTCTCACACACACACACACACACACACACACACATATACACACATTGGGGGGGGGATACTGAAAGCAAGTCCTGCAAAAGCATTCTTCTTTCCTCCAAAATTATTTTTCCTTTTGATCTGAGCATCACTTTTTACAGATGTTTCCCCTGCAAGAGCTAGCTTGGATTTTGCTTGTGCCCAGAATTTGGCTTCAGAAAACAACTGTGAGCTGAATATCCTGCAAAGATATACAAAAGGAGACTTCAACACGGGATATTTTGCAGGATATTCAGCTCACAGTTGTTTTCGGTGGTTTTTGACTTTCCTTACTGTGCGCTGTACTGTTTGTTGTTGCAGAATTTAGCTTCAGCAACAAAGAACTGTGCTGCAGAAGATCCATCAGGGTACAAAGCGTCCTGCATAAAATGAAGCCACGGGGTGGGGGAGAGGTGAGCTGACTATCCTCTGCATGTGCTTACCAAGATGCTAGGGAAGAAAACCCAACCTTGCCCGTCTGATTTTCACATGATCAACCAGGCAGCTTAGCACCTCTCAAAAATTCCCTTCCCCATATCAATGACTTCACCTAAGGGCAGTCACGTATTTATGGCATGCCCCAACAGCCTTCTTGCCAACAGCGGAAGTGTTGCTGCTCTTTCTTTGTGCCTTTCAAGCTTTCCTCTGTGGCAATGCTTGAAGTAATTGCATGAGATGCAACACAATTATTCATGCAAATTGGCTTTCAGACATTTCAAAACCTATTTCATTAAATGTGGATGAGCAGAGCAGAATGGCTGATTAACACACAAACTGGCTCTCTACAACTATGCCTACCAATTTGCACTGCATTTCTGGGTAGAATGGAATAGCATATTTTGAATGGATTACTGGGCTAATCAGAGTTAATCCATCCTAGATATGGAACAGCTATCCTTTGGCAGTTGTTGGGTGCAGCCCAAGAAATACAGCTGGCAAGCGACCTCCTTTCGTTCATTCACAGCTTTTCCAAGACTGCACCCTTCATTGGTGACAAGAAGGAGGGTGCTTTGTTGTCAAACAGCAGGCTGGGTCTTACTTAAACTGAGTGCTATGGATGCCATTTCCACACAGTTTAAAATGTTTACATCTCACACTTTTGGCACTATAGCTAATGACATCTCTGAGTTATCTGCCGTGCCACTCTCACTAAGCCCCTAGTTCTTCATCTACTGCCTTTGTAAACATGTTTAATTACTCCATGAGGAAAAGAAAACAATAGATAATTCAATGGTGTTTTAACCATGATCTCGGATGTCAGACTGGAGCCCATATTGGTGCTCTGTCACCTCACCTTACTTGGTGGCTAGATTTACTCTGAACTTCCCAAGAAGCATCATATGGTTTGTAGTTACACCAACTCTCCAGTGTAGTCACACAAATTAGCAAATGTTTTGTAAAGGATGCATTTCAAGTGGCTCAGCTTCAGAAGTTAAACTTACTTTAATAAGATTATGCTAATAATTAAACCTCTGCTACACACATTGATTTGTTCTTTAGAAAAACTGTTACATTCTGCATCCATTTTAAAACTAGAAGCATTTCAAACGTCTGAGCTGTTCTCATGTAAATAGGAAAGTGTTGCATCTTTTCCACATGCTCCAAATTCTGAAAGCTACACAGGAAGCATGAAAGATAGGATTATAATTCAGAAATGCTAGTGCAACTAGGACAGATTTCTTACGAAATTACTATCACTCATGTGATGTATTAACTGCCCATATTCTTGATAAAGTGTGTACTGTAAGTAGTAATAAAGACAATTTGCCTGCATCTTAACTTACCATAAATCTGACCTTAGAAATAAAAGCCTGGAAACACCTGATGCCAGTTTCAAAAAATTATTGTGAAAAACTGAAATAGTGTTATTGTTTTAATTATTTCTCTCAGTCAAAGATAAAGTCCCATTAAATGTAAGCATGTGTTTGCACTCCCCTATGTCCTTCCAACCAACAGGACTTTAAAAAGTGCTAAACTTTGGCTAAATCAAGCCTATTCTACTACTTTAGGTTAAGCTGCTGCAATCTTTTTGGACTCTCACCCACCAGTTCAAGACCAATGCTTGATATGTCTATGCAACCTGGAATTACATTCTGTACAATGTTCCATTTTGGGAAGAACTATATATATGACATAGGGCAGAGTTCAGTGGTGGTGTGTCTGCTTTGCTTGCAGAAGGTCCTGTACTCAGTCCCCAGCATCTCCTGTTAAAAGGCCCTGGTGAGCTGCTGCCAGTCAGAGCAGATGCTACTGATCTTGATAGGCCAACTGTCTGATGTAGTACAAGGCAGCTTCTTGTGTTCATGCAACTGCTGCCCCAAACAGCATCTCCTGTTATGAGTTCTCCCCTAATTCCCTTATAAAGTTTGTGATCATTGTGATGATTCAAGGCCTATTTATTCTTCTTTTCTTTCACCCCCATGGAATTTTATTTCTGGAGCCTTTGGATCTTTTCCCTGCCATTTTAGCTCCTGCTTTGTTTGGTCCTGCATGCAAAATAAAAATGCTTGATTCACACCATGGTATATCAAATGGTTGGCTTTGTAACCTGGCACAGTCAAATTTGTCTGACTGCTTATTGAATCTTGAGCAATTCTATTCTGTTTTTTCCACAGGCTCTTTTCTCTCTTTCTGATTGTCTTTCCTTATTCCTTCACTGTCTTTCTTTTCTGCCTTTTGGGGCTTGGGATGTCATTATGGCCTTCCACTATGTGAGTTCCTTCAGGGGCTCAAACCAAGTGTCCCACTGTGATCTGTAGCGGTATTGCTGTAAGTGCTGGCTGAGCAGCAGTTTGTTACATTGGCTCAGAACAGTTGGCTGATGTTTTCTCAATGGGCACTAATTGCTCTGAAATAGCCCCCTGATTCTTCTGTTAATAAACAAGGAACAGCAGCCACCATTCTATGGAACCACAAATGTTAAAAAGCTATTGTTCTTTTAAGCATTTGCAGTTCCATCATTCTGTTAAGTACCTGTCTGTGCTGAGTAGAACCTGTGTTTGTGTGTGCAAAGAAAGTGCCATCCTAAGCTTTCAGTGTACTTAGAAGGATATAACTCCACTTAGGATTGCAGTTTGAATGAGCTGAAATATTTACAATTTCATGCATCACTACTGCTGTATTCTGTTTATTAGTTTTCGCTTTTCTTTTTTTTTTTTTACTTTGGCCTGTTTCAATCTGTTCTGAAACATAAGCTACCTTGAAGATTTTAGTGTGGAATGGCAGGAGAATAAATTATATGAATAAATAAATAGGTTGTTATTAAGTAGAGAACTGACACAAGGATGCAAATTTTAAGATGCATAATACTCAAGATGGGGAGGGACTTTATTTCAGCAGGCATGTTGCATCTACAGGACATAATCTTCTCCCACTGAAATACACAGGAGTCTAGTCCTTCCTGATCAGACCTCTATTTATTTAGGTTGCCCAGTTCAATGAGAGTCTGGGAAGGTCATGGGCTGGATCCAGCACTACATTTCCACTTGTATTAGAGCTCTTGCGCAAGTGGAAATGCAAGAAAAAGACTGCATGGTAGCTGCTTGGCACAAAGGCCCAATTTACACCTCTCCTCTGAAGTAGTTTGACTGCTGTCTTTTCCCAAGCTCATTTCATGCTGGTTTCAAATTTCACTCCAGGGGGTCTGAAGAGAACTAAGCAACAGCATTTGTTTAAAGCAGTATAATGCTAGCTTGACCACAGGAGGGCAATTAACGAATGTAAACAATAATTTATAAACTAGAACAAGTATGGTTTGAAACTAGAAACAGGTGTTTTGGTTTTTTTTTAAACTAGAATGATTCTAGCTGGAAAGTCAGATGTAAATTTGACCTAAGTTAAACTTATAGTATCCCCACTTGCATTTCTGCTTGTGCAAGATCTTATGCAGCTAATTTATGGGCACTATAATATATACAAAGGGAAGCACTGGGTGTTGTGTAAGATCTTCCATATGTAGAACAGTGCTAAATCCACTGGATCTAAGCCTGTGAATGGATGATTTTCCAATTCAACAAAGAGGAAGAAAATAGATTAAAAGACAGCAAAAGCAACAGCTTTCAGTACATCAATTAAGAACCCCCTCAAAATGACTGAACTTCTTCCAAGCTTTGAATGGAAAATTCTTTCCAGGTGGCTACTTTGCATGTAGAAGGTCCCTGGTTCACAATCCCCAGTATCAAAGTATCATAACTGCAAAGGATCTCATGTAGCAGATACATTGAAAAAACCTGTCTCTGCCTGAGACTAGGGATGGGCCAGTACGGCCAAATCTGTTTCTTTTTTATTTCACATGTTACTGTTGTCTTTGGTTTCGGTTCACCTCATTTTTGTTGCTGTGGCTAATCATGCTTTTGTTTCTTTTATGCCATTTTGTATACAATTTACATGTAACACCAGGAGGTGACAGTGTCATGTCATTTGGGTAAGCCGCTTGGCTAAGCTCTACAAGATGTTCCTCGTGGAAATGATAAAGCAATCTTAATTGAGATTTTATATACTTTCCATTCAGCTTGGCTGAGAGAGTGAACAAAATACAACTGAAGAAGGGGGGGAAAACATTCCAAAGCTAATTAAAAATGGTTAACATTTAGATGGCTGAAACAATAACCTGTCAGGGACCTATCAGCATGACTCCTTCAACAAAGCTTTGCTTGGTTTCACAGATAAACCTGTTGTTCTGCGCTATCCCATGACACCAATTAAAAAATTAATTTACTCTAAAAAAGCAATCATACCTGCAGAACAGGATAATGACTAAATATTCAATTCGCAACCCCCCCCCCCCCCCCCCAACGCAGCAGTCTGTAACACAAGGATACACACACACACCGGAACATTGTGTGTAAAACCATCCGCGAGGTCTCACAGCTGCTATCAAAAGACTATTCATCATCTTGGTTTAAATTACATTTGGTGGTGGATTCAAAGCCAGATTGTGTTCATTATGAATGGGGGGGGGGGGGGGGGATGTGATACATAGATACAAAATTTATCAAGAATGGCTTGCATGCTATCCAAAGCAGAAATTCAGATAAATTTTACAGCAAAGTGTACTATATTGAAACTATACCCTTTCCTGTCAACTGAGGTCTTTAGATAACTGGCAGTCTAACCACAGGAGATGTGTTATAGTGGAAAACTGTGGAAGACCACTGTGGGGCGAGGAGGCAGTTGGTGAGCCACACAGCCCTTCTCTATGTGAATAGCAGTCTTAGGGTAGCAGGGGGTTAAATTGCACCCAGATGAAGAGCAGCTGGTGGTAGGACTACAGTGTAGGAGTGGGCGAGGTCTCTGGGAGGAGAGGAAGAAGAGAAGGCAGCAAGCTACAGGAAAGGCTTCTTGGCTCCAGCTCAGTGTTTTTGTGGACTGCCTAACATCTGGAGGAGACTTCCCATCCAATACAGGTTACAGGGTGGGTGGAAAAGTATTATTATTGTTTATTTTGTGTCCTGAATAAAAGCTGTATCCTTTGTTCCAAACTGCTTGTTGGATAAATCCAAACCATGGGTAATACATGTGTTACATGAACACAGGAAGCTGCCTTATAATGAAAAAGACTACAGGTCCATCTAGCCCAGGACTGTTGACTGATTTCACCAAAGCTGGTTTAGGAAAGAAATTAGCCACTTTCATGAATGAGAACTCCTTTGTTACAGATGAAGATACCTCCAAATCTGTCTGTACTGATGTATCACTAGGAGACAAATGGTTCCCCTACAGTATTAACTCCCAAACAGGGCAGTCGTTTTATGTAACAGAAAATAAATGGTTTATAACTGATCCTTCATACTAGTGCCTCTTTAATATTTTATTTAGGGGTGTGTGAAGAAGAAGAGAGTGGATTTATACCCCGCCCTTCACTACCCAAAGGAGTCTCAGAGCGGCTTACAAACTCCTTTCCCTTTCCTTCTCCACAACAGACACCCTGTGAGGTAGGTGGGGCTGAGAGAGCCCTGACAGAAACTGCCCTTTTAAAGAACAGCTGTGCCAGAACTATGGCTTGCCCAAGGTCACCTAGCAGGTGCAAGTGGAGGAGTGGGGAATCAAACCCGGTTCTCCCAGATTAGAGTTCTCTCCACGCACTTAACCACTACACCAAACTTCCTTTGCCATCCAAAATATTTTGCTTGTTTTGCTGCATGAAAACTGTTCAACTATCCTAGGAATTATGCAACCATTGGATCCTTACTGGCTGATCATGCAAAGTACTATGTACAGTTTTGACAATGTACAGTCCCTTGGAGGAGGGGCCAGGGAGAAGGGATGGCAGACCAGAAAGGTGAGGGGACACCAATCCTGCTATTGCCCAGTGTGAGAAGAGAGCAGTTATTCTCAAATAATAGGTACAAATGGTAGGAAAGCAAACTCCATTCCCACATCTTTTGCACCATGGCAATCATTTGAAACTGAATTTTCCTCTGTGGACAAGCTGATCCAATTTGAATTATTGCTACAGCACACCAACAATAGGTCTGTCAGTGTGTGAATGCTGTTCATAATGTTTTCATGTACAGTGTGGGGAAAATGTCCAAATTCCACTATTGATACTTCCCCAATAATCTCCTTCACCAATTTCACCTAAAACTACATGGACATATCCTGCAACGACTGCCACTTTCACCTTTCTATGGTTGGCAGGCAAAGCCTGGCAATCAGCAGGAAGACTTTCCAGCAGCAGGGGCCCTCTGGCTTTTGGGCAAAACTACATGGTTGAACCCTGCAGTTTTGCCTAAATGCTAGAGAGCATCCCCTAGTGACACACTGACTTCACTTCTGGGCATATGGAGAGTGACATTCACCCCCCTTTCCTGCCATTTTTTTCATCTGTCATCCAGCTGAGTGTTGGTGAGGATACACCTGCTAGGAAAGGGGGATCTGCCACCTTCAGCAAAGGTCTGGCAAGCCTACACTCTTCCATACTGAAAGACAGGCAATATATTAATAGAATCTGAACCATATGAGATGGAAATTTAAAATGAATCTCTGAGTTCTTGAAGCAGAGAATCAGAGAATTTTGAGGGAAGCCAAAAGACTTACCAGGACATAAGTACTATATATAAATACTGGTGTGGACCTTGCATCACAGAGCACTCCTTCAGCCTCTGCTGAAACAAGAGCAACCTAAGTTGGAGGGAAACTTCCTTAGGCTGGAGGAAGGCTTCGAACTTTGCTCATAAGTTTTCCTTATTCTTGTTGCCACTGTTGGCTCTCCTCATACCAGAAAATGCACTCTTTCTTTGTTGGATCCTTAAAGCTGCAGAAACTTTTTTCACAACAGAACACACTGTTGAACAATCTCTTTTTCCTTCCAGATTGTTTTTACTAATGGAACAATAGAAGGTGACACATGCCAAGTGTAACACTAGCCTTAGCTGCAACAAATCACCCACTATTCTACTCTTTCTTCTCTGGTGAAGTTTGGCAGAGTCTCATAAGACTGAACATAAGCTACAGACCTCTTTTCATCCCATACACTAGCAAGTACCAATAACCACAAATCCACACCAGCTTCTGCTCTTTTACATGCTGCTGGTTGAGGAAGGGGAAGCAGTATTTAATAGCTTTCCACTACAATATTGCTATGACAGCTGGGAATGGGCATAAAAAATCAGAACCATGTAGACCCTCATTGTTAACCATTGTCAAGCAGCAGAAGTGCTAACTGTGAACAGTGCATGTTATTATAACCTTTCCTCTTCTCTCCTGCACCACATACAAACTCTTGTCCTCATCTCCCTTGCCCTCCTTCTCTCCCCAGCTGCCCTTATTTTCTGTTAAAACCCTGCCTGTAACCTTCAGATGTCCTGACCTGGATGGCCCAGGCTATCCTGATCTAATTAGATCTTAGAAGCTTAGCAGGGTCAGCCCTGGTGAATACTTAGACGAGAGACCACCAAAGAAGTCCAGGTTTGCTATGCAGAGGCAGGCAATGACAAACCACCTCTGAATGTCTGTTGCCTTGAAATAGACCCCCTACGGGGCACCATAAGTTGGCTGTGACTTAATGACACTTTCTACCATCAACCTTCAGATCTCCAGCTCAACCACTATAAACCCTCTAAATATCACCTGTTCTCTAAAATGGCTCTCCTTTACCCACTTGTACTAGGAATTATCTCTCAAAACAACCTCATAGCACCACCTCTCTCTCTTCATGACTCAACTCAAAACACACATTTTCCAAAATTTTGCTCCTTACATCTTCAGTTTATATCCCTGAGCAAATGGGCTTTCTTTTGGTTGGGGATGTAAACTGAAGAGGTAAGGAGTCTCTTGTTATTCTGGCCTCTCCCTTCCCTTGTCTTCCAACATCAGTTGAGTCTACTAGCACCTCATGACCCAAAGCTTACTTTGTCAGATACTGAACTTTGGCTGATAAAAGCTTATATTCTGGAAAATCCCATTGGCTGTTAAGGTGCTACTGGACTTGAATTTTGTATTTTGTTCAACTACTATAAACGGCTACTCACTTGAAACTTCTGACATCACTGTTGCCTTCTCTACTGATCTAAATTTAGATTATAAGCTGCTCAGGGCAGTGGTCTGTCTTTTGGTCATTTTACTCTCTAAAATGCCATATACACTGATGATGCAATGGACGTAATAATAATAATTCAAAGCTGATCTACTAACAATGCAGTCCTAAACTGATTTATGCCGATTGACTTCAATGAACTGAAATGGGTGTAGTTCAGGTTAAGGTGGCACTATTAGTGTAGGGTGAACCAGGAAGTCAACGTGTCAAATATTATCCAAACCACGCAGGCTGGAATCCTAAGGATACTTCCCTGGGAGTAAGCTGCCCTGAATACAATGAGACTTTTGCTACTTCCGCACTGTCATTTTTGTCATTCGTTTGTCCCTATTGCTTTGGGTCCCCCTCCCCCTTTCCATATGTGTTTTGCTCCCTCTGGGACTACTAGAGAGAGCAAAACACATTGGGGGGGACGACGACCCTGAAGCAAGAGGGACAAATAAGTGACAAAAATGACAGTGCAGAACAAGCCTTTGTTCTGAGTAACCCGATTTGGGATTGTTACTGAATTCACCAGATGGACTTGGGAAAATTGCTTGTCCTCAGTCCTCTCCATCTTCAAATGTGGGAGTAAAAATATTATCCTGCCTTACAGAATTACTGCTAGGATTACCAAGATAATGTATGTGAAACTCTCTGAACAACTAGACTACACACATGCATACAAACACTACATCGAAAACCAAGCATAAAACAAATCTCAGAAAAGTAAAAGAACCATCCGAATTTGGATTTTTAGAACAAGAATTAATGGAGGGATGAAGTAGAGGTACTTGAGCAGTAAAGAACCCTCAAAGAACTGAAAATGTGCAGCTTCATGTACCCCTATTTTCCATCAGCAATCCGTTTCAACTCCTTTTTCAGCAGCAGGTATGCCTCTAGTACAAATCTGTACATCACTGAAGATAGTGAAGAACTCTTAAAAGCTGAACCCCTTATGTTTTATTGCCTCTAGAGAACCAGGCTGGTCCAATCAAATCTATTTTATATCCATTTTTATAGCCTTGGCTTGCATAATTTTTGGAGGTTATGGAAATGGCCTGCCTTAGATGGTCACACTAGCCATGGAATTTCTGTCTCTTAAATCTCCAAGATTAGTACAGGAAGAGTCTCTAGAAAGGAAGACCTCCTATTTGTTCAGCACACACTCATTTATTGCCTTCAAGTGGAGTCTTTTTGTAAGAACTGGAAGGTCATTTCATTTCATTTTTTTTGCTTTGCCCCAGAGGGATTAAAAATGCTGAAATCCTTTGGCTACCTCCCAGTAGCCATTAGTAAAGTGACAGAGTGTGCAGTCACACAGAGAAAATAATCTTTGCTGCATAATAAGGGTCCAACACTGTCTTTGACTTAATGACCCCCCTCTAAGGAGAGATTCAGAATCCATTCTGAAAGCTAAACAAATGGCTGGACTAGCCTTAAACAATACGAATAACAACACAGGCAAGAAATCCTTCCCTCCCCAAGACATTTAAAAAAATGTAGCAAATAGCCTTTGAGTGATGAAATGATGCACATGAATAGCAGAATGACACCTTTGTTAACCTTTGTTTGCAGGAGGTGTTTCTTAAGTGTCTGGCTTGGAGCTTGGTCCTGCCTACATATGCAGTTTATTTGTTCCCAACTCCAGCTTCTGGCTAGCAAGAAAATCCCCTTTCCCGCCTGAGGAATGTAAGCCAGCAAGGTGCTTTTGCATTCTTATGAATGATAAATTCATAAGTGATAAATGGACTGTTGCTAATTGTGTGAGAGGAACTAGGAGGAATAACCAAGGAGAAAACAGCTGCAAACAGCTCCAGTAGAGGCTTAAGACAGCATTTTCTGAGGTTGCCAACTCCAGGAAGCTTCTCTTAACACACAAAGACATTTACACAGAAAATAGCCATCTTGTCTCTGGCTAAAGACATGTGCTCACAAACTCCATTACATGTTCTCTACACATTGGAGGCTGCAACCCCCCCCTCTCCAACATTCCTTGACCAGTGAAACAATGGACTTGACCAGCTAAAAACTGGTTTAGCTGCCCAGAGAGGTTAATCCCATCTACAAAACAATGCTCCTAGCCGATGATGTCAACTTCTGGCCCCAGGTATTCCTCTGACCATGCTACGTAGAATCTAACATTGCCCAACCCCCCTTCTCCTACTGGACAAGAGCTAGTGGGTAGACCAGCAAGGGGTGGTCTCAGGACAGGCATCTGGCCAGAGACCACCCCCAATAAAAGAAAGCTCCCAGCAGCCAGCTCGCTCTCTTGCTTCAATGATCTCCTGCCCTCCCTTACCTTCAAGACTCTTGGTCTGCGCAGCCAAGGGCCTACACGTGCTGCTGCTGGTTCAGCACATGTGTTCCCCTCTCCCATCTTTCTCCCAGCCTATCATTAATTTTTGCAGGACTACACCAGCTACTGGAGAGGTAAATATTGCCTTCTACAGGAAACCAACAATCTCCTGCTCATGCAAATGTCTCTTAATCTCTCTAATTTCCTAGAATCTGTGTGTGTGTGTGTGTGATTCTGTATTGTTTGAATGCGATATAATTTCTTAGTAAAGAAACACTGTTTTATTATTACATCAGTCTCCTTGTCTATTCTCTGGTTTGTCTGGAAGGGGCTCAAATTCTGTATACACAAGTGTGATCCGTTTATGCCTATTGCCAGTTATTAATATTCATAATTCCCCAATACTGATTAAGAAATCAAGGCAATTTGGCTAACAAGGAACACTGGAATACAGATATTTTGAGAGAACATCTTCTACAATGATTTCCTGTGTGTTTCAGATCCTATCTCAATCCTGAACTGCTTTGTGGGTCGTGGCAGGTGGGAAACCCCTTCAAGGTGCAGTAGGAAAGGGAGATAGTAAGACTGAGGTTAGGAATTGGAAATGGCAAACTTAAATGTGGGGCAGTGCCTCCCAAGTGTCCTTCACCTTGAGATTTTAGAAGGAAATTGCACTAATTTTGCCTGCTTTAGGTAGCCATCAGCAGCCATGACATCAATCCACTTCTTCTTCCCTAAGGTTATTTATGTGCCTAGCTAATAACGTTTCTTATTGTATGGAAAGAGGCAAAGTTTTTTTATAATGGCCCCTTTTATAAAGAGCCCTAGAAGCAGGGGCAGCAAATAGGGGGTTATAGATGTGACCAATAAAAAGCATCTCTACTGCATGGAACCAGGTCTGGTGGAAGTGAAGGACTTGTGGAAGCTGGGATGTATTTTTCAAAGTTTGGATCCATAACCATTGCTATGTATGTTCCTAGCACTGGACAGGCACCTAGTTAAAGTATATATATCATTTCAGATGTTCAAAGCAGTTCACACACATTATCTTGTTGTAATCCACACAACAGGGCTGTGAGAGAGTAGCTAGCCTGAAACTGCCTAGTAAGATTTGAACCTCCCAGGAATGAGGGGAAGAGGCAAGGAAGCAGAGGGCTAAGGGAAGGGTTCAGGCAAAGGCTGCATACAAGAGGTGACAGGCCAAGAGTGCAATCCTCAGCAGAGTTTCTAAGCCGACTGACTTCAATGGACTTAGAAGAGTGTAACACTGTTGAAGACTGTGCTTAGAGACACCTGCTCCTCTCTATGTCGCCTCATCCAGTCTTCTCTTTCTTTTTCTTGGGCAACTAGAGTGTGACAGAATATTTGGAACACAGGACAGAATATTGTTAACTGGTTTATATGAGGTAGGGAATGCTGCATAGTTGTGGGCCTCCACACATGTGCAGAAAAAAAGTCTTTTAAACATTAACTAAAATAAAGCAGCTTAATGAATTCAGAGTATGATTTGTGTCCTTGAAATGTTGTGGGCTGTGTCAGTGGAGGGGAGGAGGGGGAAAAAGGCTAAAAGGGCCTGCTAAATAACCCTAGAAGGGGAAATGGCTATTAGGAGGGCAGTGTAATGTGACTGTCCATAGAAGAAAAATAAATGTTTCTCCATACTTCGATGAAGCCTGAGCATGCTTAGGAAGCACAAAATGTTGAAGGTAGTTCAGGTAAAGGGGAGGGGGGATTTGGCTTTCTCAAGGCCCTCAGAACTTAAGGTATCCTGGAGAAGGGGCTATGGATAGGGGGAAAACATCCTATTTAATGTCCTCCTCTTCCCACAGTGTATCTTGGGTTCCAAACCTGTTTATACAAATAAATCACTTTTGTATACCCATGTCTCCAAAGAGGCCAAGGTGGTATATATGGAATTATCCTTACAGTTCTTAGAGGCTCAAAGGTAGGGATTGATCTAAGGCCAGTCTGCAATGGCATTCCTAGCGTATCTGACACCTGGAGTGGATCATTTTTTAACGTGCTGCTCTTCAATACAACAAAATTATTTTTAGTAATAATCATGAAATAAATACACAGTATCTGCAATGGCTGTAGGATACAAAATCAACACGTTTAAGAGAAGAAGAGAAGAGACTGGATTTATGTCCCGCCCTTCACTCACTTGGAGTCTCAGAGCGGCTTACAAACTCCTTTCGCTTCCCCTCCCCACAACAGACACCCTGTGAGGTAGATGGGTCTGAGAAAACTCTGAGACAACTGTTCTTGAGAGAACAGCTGGTACAGAGCTATGGCTTGCCCAAGGTCATAGGCATCAACTATGGGGGGGCTCAAGCCACCCCCAAAATTTCCGGGGGGGGGGACTGAGCCCCCCCGGGAAAATGGAGCGCCCTCCGCCGCGCCTCCCCGGGCCCTTCCTAGGGCCGCCACTGCCGCCTCTCTCTTCCCCCCCTCCCCGGCCTGGCCACTCTATCTGTCCCTCCCTCCCTCTGTTTGTCCAGGGGCCAGCTAAGCAAATGCCCAGTGGGCCCCTGGATGGACAGAGGAAGGGACGGAAGCAGGAGTGGTCAGGCCGGGGGGGGGGGGGAGGCAGCAGCGAGGACATGGTCCTGGTGCACGCACGCTTCGCGCACATGCACGGAAGAGCCCCCCCCCCCCGGATTTTTAAAACTCGATACCCCTGCCCAAGGTCATCCAGCCAGGTGCAAGTGGAGGAGTGGGGAATCAAACCTGGTTCTCCCAGATTAGAGTCCACGCACTTAACCACTACACCAAACTGGCTCTTAGCCTGTTAGCACAGATTGCAGCACTGTTTAAATGTGAGACGAGGACCACAGACGAGGTCTTCTTCCTTGCTAACATCATTTTAAAACTGGTCTCCATACAGAATGGCTGGCATGAGGGTAAAGAAACACGCCAGTCCAAGCCAATATTACAGAACAAGATCATAGCCAAAGTGTATTAAAAATAAAGTACTGCTCTAGAGTTGTTGCCAGATGCAACCCAAGCAATCTAGAGCATTCTTGGAATTTCTTTGAGGAAAGACTAAGTGGATTTTTTGCAAGGGGGAAGGAGAGGGAGAAAGACAGAAATGGTTACAGATGTGGGGTAGGAAGGAGACTGTCTTTTGGGTACTTCCCTCCCTGCAAGCTGAGAGAGACTGTGGAATCACCCTCCTGGGCGAGAACAACTTTCCCAAGGATCTGTTGCTTTCCCCACAAGATGGTGCTTCCCACAGGATTAACTACTCAAATGAAGCCTGGAGTTCTCCCAGAATTATAGCTGAACTCTAGACTACAGACACCAGTTCCCCTGTCGGAGGGTGGACTCTGTGGCATCACAGCCCTCCTCGGCTCCCCTTCCCCAGACTCTGCTCTCTCCAGGCACTGCCCCCAAACCTCCAGGAATTTTCCAAACTAGAATTGGCAACCCAAGATCTGATTAACCCAGGGCTTTCTAAATCCTTCTGTTGTGTACTTGGGAGAGAAAAAAAGCAGCCAGAAAGGAACTGAGACCAAAAGGAGTACCAAACGGAAAAGCAGATGCGGACAAACAAGCCACACACCGCCCCTGGGAGGCTCTTATCTCCTGAGAAACTCTGGCCCTCAAAAAGGCCTGATTCAATTTATTATGTTCACAAAATGATGTTCTAGAGCCTGCAGGAGCCAGGGGCTGTCCTCTGCATTAATCTTAAAATAAGAGGACTCATCATTAGGATTTGTGAGGCCCTGGCGATACATTCGGGGGGGGGGGCCCTCAGCCACCTGTTGCTCAGGTACTTGTAAGCATGGCAGGATTTTTCCTGTGTCAGCAGAGAGCAGTTGCCCTGTTTTCTCCAGAAAGGTTCCTGCTTGTCTGGGGAAGGCAGATTCCAGAAGAGTGGCTGAGACCCTGGACACAGCAAGGCTCCTGATTGGGCTGGCTTTGAAAGTGGCAGCCTGCTGTGCCCAGGGGCGACATGCTGAGCCCTGCAGGCCATGGACCAGCAGCAGCCTCAACTCCCAGCATCCCTTTGCACTCCTCCTTGTAGGTAGCCCTGGGCTTGCAAGAGATGGGCTTTCCACAGGAAGGAGACAGCAGAGGCTGTGAGGTGCCCCCCATTTTCAGCTGTTTGCTCGGTGGACATGAGACAGAGCTGACCCAGAGCAAATGAGTTTTTAGACCGTGGTCATTCCTGCTCCCCGAAGGGCCATCAGTCTGCTTTTCTATTAAAATGAAAGGTGAAAACATCCCATATGCAGAAATGTCAGCTTCTCACAACTTTGGGATTCCTAGTTTGGACTGCAAACTGGTCACCCCCCCCCCCCAAGCTTTTAAGTGAACAGGAGCTACAAAGGCATACTAATAATTGTGCAGAGCTATCACTAATTTCGATGGGCTTAAGCACAAGAGGGCATCTTGGTTGACTGTGCCCTTCCAAACCAAACTTGTGCAATTAATTTCCAAATTATTTTGCTCTTAACTAGTCACAGCCTCCAATTCTGACAGGCACTTTTATGAAAGAAGACCACAGCCTTGCTGTACTATGATTTCTGAACTCTCTGGAAAGTTTTCCCTTTGGGCAAAGGGTCCCAGAGGTTTCTAGGTGTCACTGAACATCTCACCAAGAACTCCGGGAGATTTTTGAAAAGCTGCAAACAAACCAGAATGACAGTTCACAGTTTTCAGAGCTGACTCCTTACTGAGGTATGATTTGATGCTTTTTGAAAATGTCATTCATATGGCTTCTGGCTTCTCGAAATCCCACTAAAGGCTGGAAACACTTACTTTTTCATTTGAATTTTTTAGTATGTCCTATCCCTAAGGACCCAGGACAAGTATCAAGATTTTTTCCCCTTTTAAAAAATGGAGAACAGTCAAACCAAATGTCATTGGAAAGACATGGGAATATTAGCCCACAGCTGGTAGACTATTTTCTGGGCTTCTGGGCAGCCATAAGATGCCAAGGAAGGGCCATTTGCCAGCTTTTGCCCACCCCTATACCTGCTCAGCTCCCCCCTCCCACCATAGGAAGAGCTGCTCTAGGAATAGGGCTGACCAGAAGGTGGCAAAGCACAGCAAGGGGGAGGGGGATTGGAGTCCAAAGTGAAGGGCAGCAGACCTGCTCAAGCAATGGGAAGCTGACCTTCTAAAGAGGTAGTTTCAGCAGGTTGGTGGTACTCTTGCATTCAAGCGTGTTCACCCAAAAACAATCCAATCTCATCTGGGTCATTTTCTGCCAGCCAAGGGTCTTTATTAACTGTGAACGCCTATTTCATTTCTGAAATGAACACCTGCTCAGTAGATACGTTTTAATTACAAATGACCTTTCTTGTGGCACATATACATATATATACTGACCAGGGCCAACGCTGCTTAGCTTTTGAGCTATGACAAGATCAGGCTATCCAGGTCAGGGCGCGCATGCACGCACACACACACACACACACACACACTTGTATAAAGCTATATGTTCATTACAGTGCAATTTTATTCAGAGTTACACAGTCTAAACTCAATGAAATTAAGGCACAACATTCTGCTGTTACAGTGCCATCCTAAGCAAAGTTATATGCTTTGAAGCTCATTGATTTCAGTAGACCTGAAGGGTGTAACTTTGCTTAGGACTGCAATGTTAGATGCTTTGTGAAAAGCTGAGAGAGGTGGCGGTGGGGAAACATAAAGTCCATTAAAACTAATGGGATTAAAGCATTATCTGTGCTTTTAAATTAAACAAGAACTGGGAAATGTGTTAATTGTAATATATACAATATCATAATATAATAAGCAGGCATCTTTCAAATCTGTGTTATGTTAAGCATACAGTTAATGCTTTAATCTCTTTGGGTTTACTGTGCTCATATTTAAGAATCCACCCATAATTGCTCAACTCTGCAAGAAAAAAAATACTACATTGCTTTGTCACTTTGGCATTTGTCAAGTTTCTGCATAAAGTTCTTGGCTTCTGATTGCTGTCTGAAAGATACAATGAAATCCTTAGAAGCAAACTGCTTGAGATCTCACTTGCTGCACCACAATCAGAACAAGTTACTAAGAAATGTAACATGTAAGCAAGGAAGAGCAATAGCTACCAGATCAACATGTAGCACTCTTTCTACCCTAGAGTAATCTGCATTAAACAAAGCTGGCATGCCCTGGAGTATGCAGACTGCAATCCAAGAAAAGATACCATTCCCAATAATTTGGAAGTGGACAAAAACAGCAAAGCAAACAGGTCAAATGATGCCCACAAGTGTCGAAACACACTTCTGTCTCCATTCCAAGAAGCCCAGAAATGAGAGTGTAGACAATTATTTTCTGTGTTAATAGTAAAAAGAAAGGTTGCTCTCTGAATACAAGATACTATTGAATGTGACATCTAATGCAGCTGTATAATTGTTTGATATTAAGGTATAGCATAAACAAAGATGTCATTGTATCCTTACAAGAAATCTCTGAAGTAAGTTAGGCTGAGATGAGTGACCTGCTCAAGGCCATACTGTAAGTTTCACAACAGAAATGGGATGTGAACCCAGATCTAAGCTAATCAATCTATTCACTAATTTGGCTCACAGCTGAGTTGTATAGTGGTTAAAATGTCAGACTAGGTCTGGAGAGACCTAGGTTCAAGTCCTCGCTTGCTCTGAAATTTGACTGAGTAAAAGATGGTGCTCCTTGGAAGAACAGCTGGGGGACAAGTATGAAATAAACAGAATCCAAAAGGACTGAAAAGCTGTTTAATCCAATCCTTTGCTCTGATGTTGAGCCATCCAGTCACCAGTCCCTCCACCAGCTCCCCACAGATCTAGGTATTCAAGCCACATTTGGTTCACTTTGAATAAACTGTTATGTGCCATTAACAGAGGGAAAAGCAGGCAGGGGAAAAAAATTAGGGGAAAGAAGACTCCCCCTCCCCCAGTGCTCCATAGGCAGTGTATGCAAGACAACTGACTTTTTAGAAAACAGCCCCCAGAAACACCTGCACTTCTTAACTTTAGAAAATTGTGGAAAACATAGCAATATTTTATTTTGAGGTGTATTTGTCATCCCAAGCCAAATTTCAATGTATCTTTTGGAAATATAACCTTGGGGGGGATCAATGTTTGTGGTGGCAGAAGTGTTTCACAATAACCAGAGACTGTTTAAAACATCTGCTGTTATTAATCACTAATGCTGTTGGCATTTTAGGGCTATATTTCTACCCCAAGCACATACCTAGTTGCAGTGAGGTAAATGTTTTCCAGTGATGGCCATTGTTTGCACCAGCTTACAGACAACTATAACATCACTCCACCCCTTCCCTGAATCATTTTACCTTTGCAAAAAAAATGAGACCCTTTTCATGCCAAGAAGTTACACTGGCTGGAGCACAAAAAGCACCCAAGTGTCAAAATCAATAGTTTTTGAGGTGTTACTTCTTGTCTCAGTTGCCCCTCTGTTTACAAAAAGACAACTATATTTGGTAAGCGGCAATACACGGGAGACAGTGTTTTCTAATGTGCAGGTGACAGAGTCCGAGGAGGACAATATTGTTGACCTACTGCATTAACCATTTGGCCAAAAAAGTTCAACCAGGATGACTTTTGCACCACAGACTTTGTTTAAAGGTTAGTGAGGTTTATCCTCCAGTTGGAAAACCCCAGCACTTGGCTAACACAATGAAAAACTACTAGACTGAAATCCACGAGTCAGAATAGCCACCCATGCTCCAATGAGAACCACCCTTGAATTTCCACTGGGCTAGTGGTAAGAGACTTTGGTCTGCTTTTTGGAAGAATGGGGAAGATGATCAAATGAAAAGGCTAGGCTGCTAAAATAAGTATTCCAAGAAAACCTGAAGTCAACAACTTGTACATATTATGTAAAGTAAGCAAATGTGCAGATATTTGCTTATTTGGCATAATTTCTGCTGCTTTAGTAGCAGTCTGAATAGCGCAGCTTACCATGAGCTCATCAGAGCTTGGGAGCTAAACAGAGTTGGCCATGAGCAATACTTGGATGGGAGACCACCAAAGAAGCCTGGGGCTGTTATGCTGAGGAAGGCAATGGCAAAACATCTCTGCTTCTCTCTTGCCTGGAATGCCCTGTAGATAGGGTTGCCACCAATGCTTCCTCTAAGCTGTGGAGTCTTGTGAGCAAAAATTCTATTGAGCTACTGGCATTAAAGCTGTGAGCGAGTAAGCGATTTGGCTACTGCATAAATTAGTTTGCTCTGGAGTCATCCCTCCTGAGCTAAGACAAAAATGTGTGAAGAAAAAGAGAGAAGAAGGGATTGGATTTATATCCCGCCCTTCACTCACTTTGAGTCTCAGAGCGGCTTACAAACTCCTTTCCCTTCCCCTCCCCACAACAGACACCCTGTGAGGTAGGTGGGGCTGAGAGAGCTCTGAGACAATTGTCCTTGAGAGAACAGCTGGTACAGAGCTATGGCTTGCCCAAGGTCATCCAGCAAGTACAAGTGGAGGAGTGGGGAATCAAACCCGGTTCTCCCAGATTAGAGTCCGCACACTTAACCACTACACCAAACTGGCTCTCAACTGGAGCTGAAGACTAAAAAACTGAGCTAGCTCACACTAACTCAGCTTAGAGGGAACACTGGTTGCCATGTGTCAGTCGCGATGCAATTGCATGTTCTCTCTCTGCTGCTTTAGTAAAGAAGAGGAGCCATGCCTGGTACTCTTGTCCTATCCCCTGCTAATTTTGTTTAGGGATCTTCTGCAGCCACAAGTACGTCAACAAGTATTGCCCATATTCACATTTAAAGTGAAGATTCTCTGGATGTGCAATTTTGCACCCTGGATCAAATTTTACCAATTATGTATTGCAAGCTCAGAAAGTGCACATACTTGGCCAAAAGGAATGCATAGCTCAAAACGATCTCACACAGACTTCCCATCAGCCAGATGCATCGCATGAAACTAGCATGGGCCAAACCACCTCACTCAACTAGACAATGAGTGCCACTTCACCCATTACATTTTGAAGGTGTATGTTGAATGTATTGACAGTGTATGCAGCACAGGGTAAAGAATTAATGTAAGGCTGCACTTCAATGCATTTTCCAACTGGATTTTGCCAGTTTATACAGTAAAATCCAATTGGAAAGTACACTGAAAGTACACTGAAAGTGGATTACTTAGTGTGTGTGACAGCAGCCTAACAATGGTAAATCTGGGTCTGGCACTGTGTAATGTGTGAAACTGCCCTGAGGACTATGTATACTGAAACTGGCACGTTGCCTGGGCGCTTACTTAAAAGATCTTGCAAACCTAAGAGAACATCTGCAGAATCAAGAGGTAAAGCTTAAAGCTGAGATAATGGAGGACCGTGTGTCTGAATACTCCCCGTACTGTGAGTATTCTGTTCCCTGCTAGCAGAAAAACAGCACATCAGGAAGAAATGTTAAACTGAACAACTCTTCCTAACAAGCTAATTTTCTATGAGGATTATTAAAACATACAACCATGCCCTTGAATCTCCTGTCCACAAAAGTGATGCCACTTGATTCTACTGATTGTTAAACTATCCCTGAGAGTCCACAAAAAGTCCAGCTCACCTTGTATTTAATAATTAGAGCAGGTGCAATGGAAACTGCAGCTCTCTGGCTACATCCTGCAGCCGTTTAGGCAGATTTAATGCTGTTCTTCAGGATGCCCTGGCAATTAACCATTAGTTAACCTGAAAAGATCATTAACAGGAGGGAGGGGGGAAAGCAATTCAATTTCCATGGTGACTCAACCCCTTGGCCTTTTCAAGTAAAGGCTGTTAGCTGTGTCAAATTATCTATGATGCCCCAGAGATGAGGAAGAATGCCTGTTTAGGAAAGTGAGCTGGGAACAGCCAGATTCATTGCCTTGCCCTTTTGCTGATGGAAATCTAGGTCAGGCTGAGGTATTCCAAGGTAAATTATTCCATTTAGCATAAACTAGCATTAATCAACACCATCCACCAGAGTCCAAGTGCCAAGATGAACCAGGTGACAGACCCTGGGGAGGATCATTCAAAAAATAAAAGAAGAAGAAAGAAAAAGAAAGTAACAATAATATACTAGGATTACAACAAATGAAATCCAACCACAAGCACCAGTGAGCTGCCACCGCCCTGCCTTGCCTGCCCAAAATGACTGCCCTCAGAAATCCAACCTCAAAACATTCCAGACAGGAAACATGCCTGTCTTGTGACCTGAATGCAGGCTGTTAAAACCACAAAGATGAACACAGCTTGGAGGCAATTTCAGAGAAGAACTTTGCACAAACTTTGGTATTTAAAGAAGACCCAAACACCACCCCCCACATCCCCAGCCAACAACATGAAGCTCCCATGGGTGACAATTTATATGAGTGCCATATGGACTCCAATTTGCAGTTTATGAATCGCGGCAAACACTGAAGCAGACCTCCTGATGAGTATACGGGTTTTTCTGTGACTGGGGAGGGAGACATCATTTTGCCTTGTCTGCTAGAGATGGAAAAGGAAACCTACAAATTCCTCCCTTTGTGCTGCCTCTTCTCCCTCCCAATAAATCTACTGTCTTGCACCCTCCTCTGCTGTACACTCCTCTCCTCCAGTAATGGGACTACCATCATTCCCATGGGACGCACAGGTTGTATATTGTGTCAAGACCCTTTCACTCTTATTGTGGTGAATAAGGGTTGTGAAGGGAAGGCGCTATTCCCCAAAGTGGTCAGTTTGCACGTACATTTACACACACACACACACACACACATCCAAAGCACCTCTTTCATGTCTGGCTTCCAAAACAAAAATTATATATGGCAAATCCTGGAACAATTTCTACTTTAAATTAGATACCTTGGAGATTTGTTAATGACAATTCAGCATTAGAAATGAACAAATAACGACAGTTAATTGTTTTCATCCCCAAATACAGGAAAAAAACCCACATTTGCTGTTATGAACATGCAGGTCCCCCCCTTATAAAACATATCAGCATTAGTTTAAACAATGATGCTCTTTTCCATTCGATACTATAAAGTATTAAAGAATCAAATGCAAACATTCCTTTGTACACATTCTTTTATAGAAATACATGCATGTAATTCACAGATATTCCAGCATTGTAAACGGTTAGAAAGAAACAGAAGCAAAACACAACACACACACATGCAAAATTGTGCCCCTAAAGCATGCATATTCAGGGTTTAAGCATTTGTTTTTAGCCAAAATAATTACTAGGTCATTAACCACAAAACAACCTAGCAATTATTGAAAGCATCTGTTCTTCATGCTTGTGCTGGATTCCTCTTATTTCTCTTCTCCAAACGTGCTAAAATTAAAAGACAAGACACACACAGAAACACACACACACACACACATGCTGTAGCTTAGAAGAGCAGCAGATAAAGAAAACAGAAAGCATCAGGGTTTAAAGTGCTATTTTTCTTGAACAAAAACAGATAAAAAAGATCTTGAAATTGAAAAGCCGATCGCGTGCAGAAATTTGAGCTCCGTTTTTAATGGCATGCAATCTCCAAGGAGACAATTTCTAATTTAAATAAAAACATTTTTTTTTAAAAAAAATAGTAATTGGTGCAAATGCTTTTTTCCTCCTTTTTTATTTTTTTCCTCTTTTCGACTAACAGTCTCTTAAACCCTGCATGCTGCAGTGCTTAGCCTCTGGTCTGCATCGGCCGTGAGAGAAGAAGCTACCTGAGAGGTTTCACAGTGCCATCTCATATCCATGTCTGCCTGGCTACCCTGCGTGCTTATAGCTTTTTTCTTAATTCTTAATGGAAATCCTAGGAAATTTAGTCCATCCTCTGAAATCAATACTGGTGACAGGAGAGCTCCCTGACTCAGTGGGAGATCAAGATGATAAATTGCCTGCGCATCAGCCCGGCCTATCAGTGCTCTGCACACGGATGGAAGACGAACAGGGAGGAAAAAAAATCACAGAGAAAGCTCCACTGGTCACATGTCATGGAGAAGCCAATGGCTGAACGGCTGCTGCAGGAAAGGATGCTGCAGTTTCTTCTGCGGATGAGAAGTGCTGTGTTTCACCATTGGGTACCACTCTAGAGCCAGCCTGCTTATCCCCAATCTCCCCCACTCCTGTTTGAAGGTTCAAGGGGGGGTATATTACATAGTTTCATTATACAGTCACCCACACTCAGCATCATGTTTTAAAATTCTAATGGCATGTAATTAAACCAGATCTAGGAAGGACGGTGTGAAGGGAGGGTTGGAGGAGAGAAATGAACTTCCACTCCTACGAAACTACTTAAATATTTTGATCTATTTCCCATTGGTTGATTACCATGTTTTGGCTTCATATTAATTTGCAAGCTTAAACAGTGCAATTAGTACACAGCCCTCAATCCACGACCATCTCGGAAAAAACCCAAAAACCTCCTGACTGTAATTATCATTTTATATCAGGGCTAATGAATGGCATTTGGTGTGTGTTATGTTTGATAATGAATGTTTTCTGCATGCCGATTCCATAAAGACAATTAGGCAATATTGAGAGAGACATGATGGAGATGCCACTGTGCTAATGAGAGCTGCAAACTTTTCAAATATTCATGCCCTAAGATGAGAAGCATTGCATTGTTCCTTCCAAGGCAGAGTTAACAGCAAAAGGGAGAGGCTCTACGGATGTTTTCAAACCCTCTGGCATGTAAGTAGGTCAGCAGATAGGCAGAGATAAGCGGTATGGAAGGTTATATTCTGCATAGTCTTGGGGAACTGCAAAAATTTGGGCAAGCAGCTAATCAGACAAAACAATTAATACAGTTGACATGAAAGGGAGCTTATCTGGGGAGTACACACTGAGATTTGGCTCAGCAAGAGATTCAAGTAATCAAGGTTCAGATAACAGGGTTTCTGTCCTATTCAGCAATTTGCTGCTTTAGCAGAACAAGCTGTTATTCTCTTTGCCACATGAAACATATACTTATTCACTGTTAACACTGTCCTGACAGTGAAAGTGACAATAATTCTTTCACAAGGAGCAAAGGCACATCTGGGAAACCATATGGAAACCTTTTCCAAAGCACATCTGTTAGCATTCATCAATCAGCAATAGCAGATATATTGCATAGTTCTTCCAAGGTAAGTGATATGACTATAGATCTGCTTTGAGGACGAAGGTTGAATGGGGGGCACCCAAATGTAGAAAGATACATGCCACAAAAATTCACCCCCTCACAAGGAATCTGGGTTGACTGTTGTGGTTCTCTGACTTTGAAGTCTTAATCTGACAATTCCGCTGGCAACTCTGAAATCCAGCATGCTGTCAACAAACCTGCCTTCATGCCTCATGGACTCATATTGCATTGTGCCACAATATCTGCATGCCTGTGGCAGTTCAACCATTCCACATCAAACCACATGATTTTCAGTCAACAGACTTACATCAAGCTGAATTGTGTGATATTTTAATTATTTCATCACCATATACATTCTCACTCCAGAGGCACACAAGCCCGTAAGTATTCACACAATATTTTAGTCTTTCAAACCACACCATTTCCACCCTTGCAAGCCAAACACCAGAACTACTTGTTTATGCAAAAGCATTTGGAGCCTTTCAACAAAGTCTACAAAAATTACGAGTCCACATTTTTAAGTAGCCTGTTCACTTCATTTAACTCCTTTCAGGGCACAAATCTGTACAATCTGTAAATTATGGATATGGACAACCATGATATGGATAAGGACTACATGGGATGGGGTGACCACTCTTCAAAACCTGCCTGCTTTTGCTAATTTAAACTGGGTTCTGTTATTAGCATTTTAAAGAGAAAAATATGGGATTTCATTTTAAATGGAAACTCCTCCACACACAATTCTAGAAGCAGTAAGGGAAGCTTGGTTTTAACTAGCAAAACTGGATTAATAGAGCAATCCTGGGGGGGGGATAGGGAGCTGACTGACTCCTATGCTGGCATACCTTGAATATACACAGGTGTAAGGGGCATTTACGCTGGACACAAGCAGGACTGTGCTGTGCACTTCCACTGCACTGCAGCTGCATGCTGGTAGAGTGACGGTGCAAACCCCTGTGTCAGAGGAAATGTGGTGGGCCAAGTGGCGTGGTGCCAGTCAGTTGGCTCCCAAAGCATTTTCAGTTTGGGAATACCCCCCCCCCCCCGAGCAAACCTGCACCATCAAAAATCCCAGGGCAGCCTAGTGGTGGCCATGGTAATTCCTAATTCATCCACCCCGCTCAGCTGCATCCATGCCCATGGGAACCCAAACAGCTCGGGATACTGACCAAGTGCGCACACAATCAGCACCCCCCCATCCTGGTGCCTATCCTCCCTGGTACCAAATGATGGCCCACCCTGCCCTACAAATGTTTCCAAGAGGTGTCCTACAACTCCAGAGGTAAGGTGCGCAACACAGTTATACTATCTGACAGTTCCCTGCCGTGTGGACTTAGAGCAAGTGGTGAGGCACTTTGGTGATGGAAAAAGCACAGAGAGGGCACTTAGCACTATAGGGCGAGTACTTAATGCTAACACCCAAGAAGGAAAAGGAGAGCTACTCTGTGGCTGGCTTCTCCCATTTCAGAACCCTACCAGGTACCCAACCTATGGAGGCTCAGACCAAAGGGGCAACCACCCACTGACAAGTAAGCAAGGGCAAGGATCCCAAGCTCGCTCCCCCATTCCCCTCACTTGAGGCCAGGTGCCACCCCAGTGATGCCACCTCCTGCGCTCAAGCCCAGCATTGGGTTCATGCAGGGGCAGCACAAGCCACAGCATCCCAGCACGATGGCCCCTAACATGCCATGGGAAAAGGCCCCAGGACAGTTTCCTGGGAGAATCTCAGGGGGGAGGGGAGGTTTTCAGCCCTACGCTGGGCTGTAAGCTCAGTCCTGTGTCTGTCACCCCCTCTCGGCACAGGACAGGGCTCGTCAGTGGTTTGGGGGTCCAGCTTGTCAGGAGAACCTCTGACTAATTTCTGTTCAGGATTAGAGCCTTGAGAAGTAGCTGCAGGTGCTGCTGTCGATGGATCACTACCAGTCCCTGAGCACTTCAACACAGGAGAGGAGAGGTGAGTGTAATTCAGATGGTGTCATCAAGTGCCTCAAAGGGGTGTGTGTGTTCATGACAAAGCCCTCCCATGGGACTGCATTTACAGAGCCTGTTAGGGTGACACATCCACAGCTGAGCGTGGCGTGGCACTAGTGCCCAGTTGCCATGGCTGCACATCTCTCTATTTTGCTTTCTTGTAGGAGAAGATTCAACAGGAAGACCTCTGGGTGTGGCCAGTCCCACAAACTCCACCCCACTCTGCTCAGTCATCTGTCCCAGCCCTTCTCTTGGAGTGGAATATTGTACCCAGCCAGGCCTTCCAAGTTTCACCTGAAAAGCCAACCCACTGAGACATATGCCATGCCAGGGGCTCCTCAGTCCTCTTCTGCATGGCCCAGGGAAGGTAGCAGATGGAGCCTGCAGATGTTGCCATGATTTGCAGTTCAATAAAGTCTGTGTTGTGCCACAACTGGGCCTTTGTCTATTTGGTTCTGACTTCATAACAGGGGCTCCGTGCCCCTCCTCCCTGCCCCACTCCCTCCCCACCCCATCTGTGTGTGTCTCTCTCTGAGGGCTGCCTGATGACATGTCCAAGAGGGAGGGCTCTTGGTTGCCTTGGATGGCTGTGGATGGTCCTGCAGGTCATAGTCAACTGACAAACATTGCAGGGGGCCAGCAGCCCCCTCCAAGACTGACTGAACACCAGTCCCCCCCACCTCACGGGGTGCTGTGTGAAGGGGGGATGGGCCAGAGGGTGGTCTGGAGAAATAAACCAGCTTGGTACAGTGCTTAGAGTGTGAGACTAAGCTCTGGGAGACCCAAATTCCACTTCCCACTTGTTCCAGTCGCACACTCTCAGCCTGACCTACCTCACAGGGTTGTTGTGAGTATACAATGGAGGAGAGGAGAACAATGTAAGCCAATTGGGATCCTCATGGGGCAGAAAGGTGGGTAATGAATAGAGTGAATGAGTGAAGTTCATAACTGTGTGTCTGCTCTTAGAAGGGGGGGTTCTGCTACCTAGGGGGAAGACATCTGGGAAGGCATCACTGAGGGGACAGGGGATCACGGCGTTCCCCAGAATCAGTGGCTGGAGGGGAGCCAATGCAGCAGGCAGACCCAATGTCTTTGAAGGGGAATGGGGAGGGCACTAGATTTTGAATGACAGTCTCTGGGCACAGATTGCCCTGGGAGAGCAATGATGGCCATTCCAGTCACAGACCACTTCCACTCCACTGAGGGGGCAAATGGGAGATCTGAGGGCAGTGCTGCATGCCCCTACATCTGATCTCACCCAGGTGGCCCACTCCCCTGCTCCACCACTGGCAGGGATGGGTGGGGGGTGATGGGGGTAGCATGGTCAGGCTGCTGAAAAGCATGCCCACCAGTGAGCGGAAAACACCCACAAATGCACAGGGTAGCACTGACAACCCCCTTCCCCTTCTGCCCCTCGGGGACCCTGTGCTCTGTGTTGGCATTGAAGCAGCTGGGGATGCCTGTGGGTTGGACAGCTCAACCTCCCTCCCCACTGTCAGGGGCCCAGGACTGCTGATGGGAGTTGGCTCCTTTAAGGGGATGGGGTGCGTGCTGCTAACAACAAGCAAAGCTCTTGTGGTCTGCCCCCTCCACCCCTGCCTGTGACAAGACACTGGACTCCCCCCCTTGCCACATAACCCGATTGTTTCTGGTAGCCCTGTCCATTACAGTGCCACCATATCAGCACAACACCTCCACTGACCATAGCAGCATGGTTGCTGTGGACGCTACCCCAGTTATGCTCAAAAAACAACATAAATCGGCCGATTTTGTCTGCTGGCCACCATGTAACTTATCACCATAGGGACTAGTGGTGACATGGTTACACTGTGGGCAGCCACCACACCGCAGGCACAGGAGACAATTGTTCTGCCCATCCCTTCTCCTCTTCCTGCAAATCAAGCTTCTGAATGCATGCAGTTTACCTTTTACAGAGTGCTAGGTATCCATGATCTTTGTAGGCTAGCTGCCTTCTAAACTGGTTCCTCTAGCTGTCCCTTTAATATTAGTTTGATCTGCAGTAATTATCGGGTGATGTTATTTCACTTCGATGCCATGAAAAGCTTCAGCTGCCCACTTTTGCACATTAGACCTCTATTAAAGGGACAGGACTTTTTTTTCCTTGGACAATTGGCAATCTTAGATTTTTGTCACATCTGTTTATGCTGTTTGTAGATTGTGACATATTGACAGCATGCAAAAGAGTGGACAACAAAAACTCTCCTCCTGTTTCTTGGTTCATCATCTGGAAACAATCCCTACAGCTGCAGCAGATGACACGAGGGGCTGATATACATACACTGGACTCACACATGCCATGATGTCCACAGGGAGTGAGGAGGAAATCCCAGGGCTGAGAATGGCCATTGCCTGCCTCTGCCTAACAAACCTCATCTTCCTTGCTGGTCTCGCATCCAAATACTAACTGCGGCCGACCCTGCTTAGCTTCTGAGATCTGACAAGATCAGGCTAGCCTGGGCTATCCAGGGCAGGGCAGGAGATATCATACTCCACAGATTTCAAGCAGTTCTTCCAAAAGATAATGGAATGTCTTTAAAAATCTACAAAGAAAACCCAGCTAAAATACAATACAATACAATTCAACACAATAAGGATTAAAAAAAAGCAACAGCCCAAAAAAGTACCAAATATTAACAGAACAAAAATAAATGAAAATAAAAGAACATTAATCAACAGCCCTCCTCCAGCCTAAGACAAGATGCAGGTCATACCATCTCCCACAAAATGCTTTCATTCACAAACTCACGTACCAGTCACCAAGTGTGCAAAAATCAAGAACAGACCATTATGCAGTATACATTCATCTACGTATGAACAAGCTCAGAGAGACACTTGCCAGAACAGTAAAGACAACAAAACACATGACTGGGGACTATAGTAGATGCTAAAAGTATGCAATTTTTACAAATTGACACATACAAGTATATAAGCAACATTAAACAGAGAATACAAGAATCTTGCTTGGTATTTTATTTTAAATATATACCTACAAGAGAAGATTTAAACAGATACTCCTGATATTTTGAAAGGGCCAAATGTTCATCTAGATTCATATTACAGAACAATCCTTCCTCCATATGTACTCTGAAAACTCATTTTTATGAACCTATTTATTTCAGAAGGGGTAGGGGAGATATGGCCTGCACCTATATGCCCTGGAAAGCCCAAACATCTTTTCAAGGCGAACCAACAGTAACTGAAGCCAACTTTCATTCTACTTCCTACTGGTCTGCAGCTCAGCGTCTTAACCTCTGAGCCACCACAGCCCCTTGAATGGAGACTACAGAAAAGTAAATAACAATTCTCTGGCCTAGATTTTTTTCCCTCCTCTTATTCGCTGTCAATTACCGGTAATTTTGTCTTACTAGCCCAATAGTTAGAATAGTTAAATTCGAAATAACACATGTATTTGTACTTCGAGTGTCAGAGGCAGCGGCTTATAGGGACTCTGTCTTGGATACCGAAAGGTACAATTTATGTTAAGACACGTTATAGAATATATGTAACGTAGTTGATTTCTTTGTTGCAAATGAAATACAGATGTCCTTTAAACTAATGTGTAACATAAGGAAAATGAAAATAAAACTTACAAAAAAAAGAATAGTTAAATTCTAACAACCTTCTCCTTCCTTCCTTCCTTCCTTCCTTCAATTTGTATCCTACAATTTGTATCCCACCTTGCTGGACACTCTGGCTCAAGGCAGCTAACAAGATTAAATTATTCGGAACAATACAGAGCTAAAACCATTAAAAGATTACAGTACGCCCGAAGATAGAAGCAACATCCAACTTTATTCACCTACTTATCCCCCTTCTCCTTCATCAATAAACGTCAATGATTTTTACACAGCATACATACTACCCTGAATAAACCAGAGAGAGAGCAGGCAAGTTGTGTTTGAACTGCAGCATTACAGGGTGCAAGTTTTTGCCTGGATCCAATGAGTCATGACAGCTCCAAGGGTTAATGTTATCAAGTACTTCTCCCGGGCTCCCTTAGGGCTCTTTGAACATCACTCAAAACTACTTAGGATAATGAATATCTACAGTAAGGAAGAAGACAAGTGATCTCCAGCACAGGAAAGACAAAATTAACTTAGCAATCATTCTAACAAAAGCTCAGAGAGCCCAAACTCGTTTTGAACTTTATTCCCCCCCCCCCCCCCATCCTCTCTGTCTGTTTCATTCTGAGGTAAAAATGTCAGAGACTTCATCTCTTATTTAGTAACTATTTTGCCTTGGTTCTTTTTTGTTTCCGCCTCAATCTACAAACACAGAATCATTTATTTCTCTCTCCTTTACTGCATCTGGAACACTGGTGAGATTTAACATTGTTGATGATGTCTGTGACTGCTTCCACATAGTGATGATTATCCCTATAACTCTTACTGCCACTGAGAATGCAAAGGCCCTCAAAGCTGCAATGAAACATACCCATGGTAGTTTCCCTTGCTCTTTCCTTGCCTTGATTTTCTTGAATTGTCAACTGCTAGATTGCTGTGGCATGATAACAATATCATCAATCTGATTCTGAACCTGATCACTGTATGGACAGAAAAACGCAAAGAATAGGGCCAGGTACACAGAAAAGGCAGGGGAATCCTCACGTTTGCTGAAAAAATCTACCCCAAATTTAAAACAAATTTAAAAGTTTTTAGGATAAGACAGATTTAATGACATCAACTTGCTGTCACTGTAGTGTGCAGCTGAAGCCACCTGCCACTGCAATGGCTGTGTGAGCCAGGCAGGTGGGGATACTGGCACTGCAAGTGGGCTGGCTGGCTGATGATCTGCTGGCCAAGCAAGGGAGGACGAAGGTATTCCTCCTGGCAAGTCTTGTGAGTCCTCCGATTGTAATGATCAGTTGCCATGATCTACTAGCTTTTCTGAATTCCCAGCTTTCTTTTAAAATATAAGTCTCTGGCCTGTCTTTGTTGTAGAGATATAAGGGGAACTTCTCCAACAAAAAGGGCTAGGGACCTACTTTAAAAAAATATGAAAGCTGAGAATTCAGAGAAGTTAGTAGATTGTATTAAATCAGGCTTGGGAAAAATCACAGCAAAGCAAGGGAAAACCTGGCATGTGGATGATTAGGGAATGACATCAGAGGGACACTCCTGTTTAGAGGTCACACTAAATCATAACTTCCCCGTGGGAAAAAAAATCTGTATATACAACTCAATACATACAATCAAATACAACCAGACCCATTTCTTGATGTAGATTAGTCCCTTGGAGAAGATTATCTCCCTGTAGGGAAAGCCAGGGCAAACAGTGCCCAGGGGTGAGGATGGGTGGAGAGGTGACACTGGGAAAATGACAGAAGAGGAGTAGGATTAAAAATCCCCTTGCTCCACACTGTGGTCCCATTTCACGGCTCCTCTTCATGGCTGGTGCTTATAAATTGTAAGCACAAGGGATAGCCAATCATGGATCACCAATGTTTCATCTAGTTTGTCCCTTAAATACCACAGAGAAAGCCCTACCCTTCTAGAATCTTTACCAGTCTGTGTTTTTTGAAATACCTCAAGATTTCCTCTTATTTCCAGCAGAGCAATCCTGAATGCAAAATAAATAGCAGTATCTGACAAAATAAATCCTCCACAGTCCCCATCAAGGAGAAGAGGAGGAGGAGGAGGAGTATGAGGAGTAATAGTTGGATTTATACAATGCTCTTCACTTGGAGTCTCCCTTCCTCTACCCACAACAGACACCCTGTAAGGTAGGTGGGGCTGAGAGCGCTCTGAGAGAACTGCTGGTGAGAGAACGGCTCTGAGAGAACTGTGATTGACCCAAGGTCACCCAGCTGACTGCATATGGAGGAGTTGGGACTCAAACCCGGTTCTTCAGATTAGAGTCCGCCGCTCTTAACCACTACACCAAACTGGCTCTCATACCTATTATTTCCTGATGCACTCAAAGTTATGTGTTGGTTCCTGTAGATCTGTTCTGCTTTGCCCAGACAAAAACAGCTCACCCCAGATACAAGAAAAAGAGCTGTTTGCAGAATGGATCTGTTGTATCCAATCCTAGGAAAATGCAATCACAGTTGCACACATGGGTCTCTGAGTCCTCATCAAATATCAGTAAGACAAAGTGAAAAAAAGAAAGCAGCATGCCCAGACTTATTTCCTCTCATGTAAACAACAACCAGCTCTAACAAGAGCATTTCTGCAAGAGACTGGGATCAGCCTAAGATATTTTGATGCCTGTGGTGAAAAATCTCAAAGGTAGCCTTTCCCACCAACTGTTCAATGACACTTGCCTAGAATGTCCCATGTCTTCTGCCAGGGGTGGGGGTCAGATCTAACTCCCACTTAATGGCACCCATACTCAGCTGCTAGAGGTAGTGAACTTCATTGTGATATTCTACAAGGGTTATAGATACCCATGCAAGCAGTGCCAGTCACTGGCTGCGATCATAAGCACAATTAGACCCAACATAGGCATGAATGCTGGGCGGATTTAAAGGGAGTGATCAGGCAACAACATCTGGGAAGCACCCCACAGCTGTCGGCAACCCGTTTTGCTCTGCTGCAGAAGTGGAGTTAAAAGACACTGGGGAAAATCTGGTAGTAAATGGGTTGCGATGGGCCACAGGTGGACTTTCCCCTGTCTGATCGCTCCAGCGCGCTCTCATGGCGTCGGGATAGTCTGATCCAGGGCGCTTTCTTGGTAGAAAAAGCCCAGCAGGAACTTATTAGCATAATATGCCACACCCAATATCAGAAGCTCATTAGCATATTAGGCCACACCCCTGACCACACAGCTCCCTCCCAAGATCGACTTCCCCAGATGCCCTGCAGCTTGTGGGGCAGATGGCGAACCCAGAGGAAAGAAGGCAGTTTCTGAACTGGCTTTCCCAGGTGCCCCGCATCTAACCTGAGTAGGGGAGGCAGTTTAAACTGCCTTCCCTCCCTGGATTGGCTTGGCTTCCCCAGGTACCCCAGGCTTGCGAGCGGCCTGAGGAACCCAAGTGGGGGGAGGCTGTAGGTGTGGCCAACTCGGAAGCCAGCCGGAACTCCGTTCCTGTGCATTCCTGCCCCAAAATAACCCTGGTGTGAACAGGCCATCCTGACTCCATGCTGTTGTTTTTTCTCCCTTCGCAGTATGTGCATCATCGCAAACTTCATAGGGAGCCCTCAGTGAGGAGGTGCGATTCATCAATCCCTTGTTTTAGTGCATGGGAATAAAATGGGACCAAAAAAGAGACTCACCCACAGTTGTGTCTGATCACACACTGACCGTGCCCGCAGCTTCAAAGGGAGACGTGATCGTGCAACTGTGGTTCATATTCCTCCGGAGGAAACAGCCTCTCCCCCCCCCCCCACTTTATCTCACGCGTGTGACCGCAACCGCTGAAGAGATCCCCTTAGAAGTTTAACACAGGGGCCATAAACCAAGCCTGTGACTCACCCAGCTGAATGCAGCCTATCAGCCATTTATGGTGGCCCACTGAGAATAGAATACACTTTCTATTCCTTCTGCCAGTCAAGGACTATAAAATCAGGGGATTTGTCAAGCATCAGACAGACCACAGCACATGGTTGATGCGCTCCATCTGAGTCCAGGAGTCACACCTTGCACAGACTTATCTGTGGGGCATTCTATTACAACTGGCTGGGAATAACAGCGAGATGCCTTCCATTACACTACAATGGCTAATCTAGTCCCTAATAACAGCCGTGGAGGTTGTTCATGTAAACTGTCCTGACACAACTTGACAGTGGTGAATAACACCGGCATAGTTTACTAATAGTGTTATAATTACTGTCAGAAATGGTTGTGTACTGCGGCATAAATGGGGATAATTGCACATCCTTTCATCACTTGGATATTATGAAGATAAATACATTGCAAACGGATGGGAACCAGATAAGAGCATATGATTGATTGATTTTCTAATTAATCCTTACATACCCGCTTAATTAACTCCGCAAACAGCAATATGCAGGGACAACTGTATGGGCTGTTATATTCAGCTTTGTAATTTTTGTTTCATTGGCTTGCATACATCACATTTCTCAGACTTAAAATGTTAACATGTCCCAAGTGTTCACAGTTGAATAGTGCTAATTTTCTTTTTTTCTATCTTTATGGGAGGGAAGAAAGGATAGGAAGTTGAAAATACAATAATTTTAAATTGTGAGTGAGTAGTTAACATTAGATAGGCTTGGTTTTCAAGTCAAGGATGAAGGACATCTTGCAGTTTTTATTCTTTTGTGGGGTAGTCAGCTCAGGAACATATTTTTCTTTCCCCCTAAAGGATCTTTTCCCTCTTCCTTCCTTGATGCATCAGGATCTGAAACAACTAGATGCTGGTTCACATCAAACTGAACTTCAATAATACTTCTTTTGGAAAGGCTGAATGAGTTTTATTCAGAGTTCACAGTTCAACGTATTTAAGACAGAGAAGATCTTCAAAGATACAAAGAACTATTCTAAAAATAATTTCCTAGAAATAAGCCTCATTGCACAGAACAAGACTTATTTCCACATAAACCTGCTTTGGACTGCACCTTTTGACACCATGACCTTTTTGGACTGCCCAAATATTCAGCAGCTGACCTCAGGCTTGAAGAATCTGGAAGTGGAGGTTTGACCAGGAAGCTAAAGCCTGCAGCAGTGATTGTGTTTTGTTTATTTAGCAAGGGCCTTGTTAGCAGTGAGGTCCTTCAAAGGTTGCATCCTACTTGTAAATCCTCAATGCTGGCTGGGTGCTTTTTGAGTGGTAATGCCGATAAAGGTAAAGGTTTCCCTTGCTTGAGAGCCAGTCGAATACGACTCCAGGGATGCGGTGCTCATCTCCGTTTCCAAGCCAAAGAGCCAGAGCTGTCCAAAGACTTTTTTCCATGGTCATGTGGCCAGCATGACTAGATGCCGAGGTGCATGGAACGCTGTTACCTTCCCACCAAAGTGATACCTGATTATCTATTTGCAATGTCTTGCTTTCGAACTGCTAGGTTGGCAGGAGCTGGGACCAGAGATGGGAGGTCACTCTGTCATGCAGCACTCGGGTCTTGAACTGCTGAACTACCGACCTTCCGGTCTGCAGTTCGCGTCTTAACCACTTGAACCACTGCAGCCCCTAATGCAGATAAGCAGGTTAAAAACTGGAAAGTAGGACACTGCCAGGCAGGGGCTCAATCCAGCCACTTAATCTGCAACCCACACTAGCCATTTCGTCTGTGACGGCCATAATTTGTTAATTCAACTGCAGCCATTGATCCTCCTTACCTACCATGATCTGCAACCTGACCCATACCTATAGTGGGGCTTTTGGGGGCTCTACCCCCTTTCTTAAAGCTCCTTAAGATTTTGTCTGAAAATGCTTTTTAAAATCTTTTAAAAACAAGGCGCACACTATTGTACTGCAGTGAGCCTCATGCCAAACAGACCTGGGACTCCCCGACGAGAAAAAGCCACGGCATCGCACATCATCCAGGTCCACCCTCCTCCACTCTCCCTCCATCGTCCCCAGCTCTTCCTTTTCCCACATCCAACTGCCACAGGAGGTGGTGGCAGCTACAAGCATGGGCGGCTTCAAGAGGGAATTGAATAAACATAGGGAGCAGAGGTCCATCAGTGGCTATTAGCCACAAAGTATAGATAGGAACTCTCAGTCTGGGGCAAGTGATGCTCTGTATTCTTGGTGCTTGACGGGGGGGGGGGGCAACAGTGGGAGGGCTTCCTGCCCCCACTACTGGACCTTCTGAGGGCACCTGGTGTTTTTGGCCACTGGCCTGATCCAACATTGGCTTCTCTTATGTTCTTACTTTCTAACTGTTTTTTAGAAGACTTTTTAAAAAACTAACCAGGCTGGGACCACCAGGAGGGCAGGCCATGGCACATCAAATGCCAGGCAGGCAAGCACCCTAGGAAAAATAGCCAGAGCTCCTGTTTTCTCCCAAAAACAACCCTGCAAGCTAGGCAGGGCAGGGCAAGGCTGAGAGAGAGTGGCTTCTCTGCAAGTGGTACAGGGACTGGAGTCCAGCTTTTTTGGCAACTGCTGTGCTCTTTCCCTCTCTCCTCTTCCTCCACCTGGCCTGAAGACTCCTTCTGTGGGCTGGCCAGGCTTCCTACAGGTGGGTGGGCTGTGGATGGGGCCTTCTTGCTCCGCTTTCCAGGTTGGAAGTCCTGCTGCTCCATGTGGTCAGCTGGCTCCTAAATGTGAGGCTGAACTGATAGTTTTCTCCTCCTCCTTCTCCAGGCAGGGGAAGCATGCCAAACACAGAGAAGTGGAAGCCTGAGAGACCCCTCGGGGACTTAAGACCTGGACTAGAACTAAGAAGGGTAAGTTCAGCCCCACCAGAAAAAAAAAATGCTCCACAAGTCACAGAATCCTAGCCATGGGCCTGTTTGCAACACAATCCTAAACAGAGCAACATCCTTCTAAATCCATTGAATGGGTTTAGAAGGGTGTGACTCTGCTAAGAATTGCATTGTGTTGATGGACTAAAATACCTTGAAAAAGTGAGAACTGGAAATGAAACAATCAGAGCTCTGAAGCTAAGCAGAGTTGGCCACAGTCTGTATTTGGACGGGAGACCATTAAGGAAGATTGCTATGGGGTTGCTATGCAGAGGAAGTCAATGGAAAACCACCTCTGCTCATCCCTTGCCTTGAAAATGCCAGGGTCACCAGGAGCCAGTTGTGACTCACTCTTTCTCTCTCTCTCCCCCCCTCTGTGATTCATTCCATTTTGCTAGCTTTTCATGTTACTGAAATTTCTGGATTACTTGTGAGTTCATCCTTTTTATATTACTCCATTGCTCTGGGAATACCTACAGAAAGCAGTTTTAGAAAAAAATAAAATGAACAGATAAAGAAAAATAATCAAACATACAAATTCAGCCTAGATTAGTTCCGTCCATATTCCAGCTCAGAGCAGGATCAAGGACGTACCAAGGGCACGTGCACATATCAGCCTTTAGCAGCTTTTGGTGTCTCGCCTTTATGCAATAATATGCAAACAGCCTATCTGTGGGAAGCACAGCTGGGTCTGTTGGTATCATACAACTCTTTTGCTATGGACTGATGCAAATGGAAGTCAATTCTTGCTGGCTTTTTATCTGCACCTGCCATGGGATGAGACAGTTGTGCAAACAGGCACAAACAGATGATACCTCAAAGACAGGCTGAAGCAGCTGAGTGTGTAAAGGAAAAGGATTAACCTCCAGAATGTCTCTCTGTCATGTATCTCTCATTCTTGTTTGGTCCACAGTAATAAGCTTTGCTGGTATCTGCAAATTTTAATGTGATCAGGAGAATTTCAAAAACTGGGTTTTTTTTTGTTTTTTTTAAAGGGAATTAAATCCAATAAGCCCACAGTTTGAAATCCCTTCTGTTGGGGAGATTTAAAGGTATTGCTCTTGTTAGCAGTGAGGTCCTTCAAAGGTTGCATCCTACTTGTAAATTACACCAAAGTCATCAGTGTTGGCTATGTAGAAACCCTGCTTTTTGAGCGGTAATGCAAATAATCAGATTACAAACTGGAAAGTGGGACACTGCTAGGCAGGGGCTTTTTTGTGCAGTGGCATCGATAAGAGTTCCGCTTCACATCCCCAGAAATGCTCCTAAACATTTTGTTTTTTGCAGCTGAGACTTGAAAAGAAATTATAGTGTTTCCAAACAGAATTTGATTTCATGATCTAACTCCACTGACTTTATTTTATGCATCGTACACCATTTGCAGCAGTGGGATTCCATGGTTGTGGGAGAGGCAGCGGCCTCACACCCTTTGAATGTGCCTTCACGAGAAACTTCACAATGGCCAGTGCTGATGCACAGTAGCCATACAACTTGTACTGACTGCAATAAATGGGTCATCCTCTTAGTCTACTTCCTGATGAAGGAACACAGGCTGTTGCTACAGGAAAGCAGCCAGACCCTGATCTGCCCCAGTGCCCCCTCCCCCTGTTTCTTAATAAAAAAAAACACCGTTATGTCCTCATCTTTTGCTACTAAGTAGCGATCTTCTTTCTAATTTCAGGTTTAACTGGTGAAACAGATGGCCAGTGGAGTAGAGATGGCAGAAGAATTGTATTGATGGAGCTGGAGCTTTATGAAAAATGATACGGTGGACCCCTGGTATTTACCTACTATCAGGCAGGTTTTCCTGCCAAAAATTTGTTCCCAACTGTGACTGAGCAGCACCAAGTAGAGTGGCTTTATTCACTGTTTAACATGTCTGTCTGTCACACCCCATTGGAAAATAAAATAAATGACAAAAAACTAATTTGTCTTCTAGCCCAGCCCAGGAACTTGATGGGATAAGCAGGAGCCCTCTTGTTTTTCCTTTTCAAATGGCACTTGAGACGGTATAACATTAAAACAAATAATGATTTTATTTAACGGGCAGGGATTGAACAGGTGTAGTCAGGGGTGTCTAAATGTGATTCCCTTCACAACAGACCAGGGGTCTCCTCAGAGCAAACCCCCCTGTGTAACTGGGCAGGAATTAGTGTTCTCCTCAGAAGATATAACCTTTTTCTTTTGGCCTGAATGGGAGTTTCAGCACACTACCCAATTGCCCTCAACCAGATCTCAATCCCAGTTTTGGTGTCAGTGTAAAATGGGCTACAGTTTAGGCTGACTCTTAGACATTCAGTTCTGATAATGAATTCTTCTTCAGAATTGATAGAAAACACTTAAGGAGTCATTTCCCTTCACTTCAAAGATGAACCTGCCTGACTGACTTGGTCAGACTCACTCCAACTGACCCGGTTAGAAACTGTCTAACTTCCCAAAGGCCAACTAGCCCAAAAAGACCAAGTCCACAACACTCATATAGTTCTCCTCAGCTGACACTGGCTCATCAGAGGGAAGGGGGGGGGCAGCCTGTCATTCAAGCTCTCCATTTCAGTGAAGAGTTAACTCGTCACCTCCTAGCAGTCAGAAATTGCTGCACTAGGAAACCTGTTGTTAAGGGCAGTCCCTCACAGATGACTACTCCCTCTCTGCCACTTGTTCTACTTTCTTTCAGGAACACCTGTCCACCACTGAGGAACAAGAGGGTGGGGGTGGGAAATAAAATGCATGCCTCTTAGCAAACCGATATTAGGAAATTCTTGCAAATTGAAGCTGCTGTTCCCTAAGAAATCATTAGCAAAGGTGATGGGCTTTCTTAAAGCTCCTTAATGTGGCAAAGCCCCCAAGGTCTGAGAGTCTCACACTGTCATTTTAACCAACAAGTGTTTTGACTATCTTGTCATGCAAAGAAGGAGAGTGTAATACATATCTTTGCTATGCTGCAGGAAAAAAAAGTTAAAACATCTGCTCCACAGCAATGCTGAGTAATATTTACTTGTTTATTCATTAAGAATTCTACACCATTTTTTCCTGATAAACCAAAGTTTATCAAACTTGTAGACCATGTTACAGGATTAAACTGGAACTAAGAGACCAGGAATGGGATCACCCCCCCCCCCCAATAACCTTCCTCAAAAGGAGCATGTTCAGCTGTCTCCTCAAAATCTTCCAAAATGGCTACAGCTGAACCACCTGAGGGACCATGATGGCTCAGTTATGGGAAGATTCTGTTTTTAGCCTCACAGATAGCATTCCTCATGGGAAGGAAGCAGGCTTCCCCTACAATAGAGGGAGGGAAATGGAAGGAAGGACATGGAAAAGCTTATTCCTCACTGAGGTGGTAAATCCTCCTCCATATTAAAAAAAAAAATCCATTCCCTATTGAACTCAACCTTATAGCCAACAAGGGGGAGGGGGAATCAGGGGTTCACCATCATTTGAAAAGTTATTTTGCAAATCAGTGAAAGAACCATGCCATTTTACAGACTAGGAAGTTCAGTGCGTTGCTAAAGCCTCCATATTTATTCACCCTCTAGTCTCTCCCATTTCCACACCTCTTGAACATGCAGCCCCGCCATTTAAATTAGCCTCCAAACTGATTACATCAATGAAATCTTTCAACCTATCTGCTTATTCAACCATATTAAGTTTGCATTCCTGTTTGCAACACAGGAATCATACAGCACAGACAATTAACACAATGGGTGAATCATGCAGCCTGCTGGTTGCTCTGTGCTAATTCAGATGCACCTGAGGCTCAGCTGGCGCTCCTCCACTGGCCTAGTGAAGGCTCCAAAGAAGGGAAGATGCATGATGCAAAGGGTTGAAACCAACCCATTGCAAAGCTGATGCTTGATGTGACCCTTCATTCTTCAGAGAAAACACGGAAGAAATTTTTCGTTGTCTCCTCGGATTGTGTAGACAACTTTTAACCAAGCTTGGAAGCAGCAGTTTCTCTATGATCAGCAAACCAGAGCAGAATGCTTCTGTTACACTATATAGATACACCACATATATTTTACTTAAATAGAAATTCAAAGGGAATGTAGAGGTTTCTCCTCAGGCAATCCATCTGATGAATTTTAAGGTTAACCAAACCAGCTTGGAAGACAAGGCTAGTGGAATTTCTCAGCGGGTGTGTGCATTCTCATGCAGTGCACAGTTAAGATGTGGCTTTTACTGCCAAAGATGTGGTAGTGAGGGTCTCTGGCTGAGATGGATTCACAAAATGTTTAGATGGATTCATGGAGCTAAATTAACCCTCCACCTTCAGAGGCAGTATACCTCTGAATGCTCATTTACGGAGGAATGCTGCTGCCTTCACATTCTGTTGTGATATCTAGAAGCATCTAGGTGGAAGAGTTGAAAACAGGATACTGACTTAGACAGATGTGGATCCTGCAGGACAATCCTTTGTATTGGTGTTCTATACATCCTGGAGTTTTGATTATTTATAGTATTTAGTTGATCTATTTACAATTTCATTTATTTATTTAGCTTATTTATAACCTGCCTTTCTGACTGAGACTCAAGATTACAGAAAGTAAAAAATGACATCACACAGCATAGGATATCAAAAGAACAATGCAATAGGACTAGGAATACAAAACTGAATGACAATGCTAGCAAGAGTGTGAACATACAGTACAAGATATAAAATGAACAATAAGCAATGCAAATGAACAAAGAAGAAGAAGTTGTTGTTTTTGGACCCTGTTTTTCTCTACCTTAAAGAATCTCAAAGTGGCTTATTCCCTTCCTCTCCCCACAACAGGTGGCTTGTGAAGTAGGTGGGGCTGAGAGAGTTCTGAGAGAACTGTGACTGGCCTGAAGTCATCTAGCAGGCTTCTTGTGGAGGAATGGGGAATCAAACCTGGTTCTCCAGATTAGAGTCTGCCACTGTTTAACCACTATACCATGCTGGCAATAGAGCTAGGAATACAAATGAATGCTAACACCAGGGCAATTGTCCCTGATTTCACCTAAACCAGATCTAGAGTTAATTTAGAGAGCCTTTCTCAAGCAATAGGATACGGCAATAGATCAGCAACAGAGTGCATACTTTGAAAGCAAAAAAACCCCAACCCCTAGCATCTTCACCTACAGGTATCAGGTAACAGGAATGAGAAAGATCTCTGTTTGCGACCTTGGATGGCCACTGTTAATAAAAGTAGACAATAATAAAAGAAATAAAAGTAGCTAGACCAGTGGTCTGAAGCAGTCAAAGGCAGCTTCGCAGATTCATATGGCAAAACACGAGATAAAATTCACAAGACAAAAAGGGAAGCTTATAAAGTTTCCAGAGGTCCCACAACAAATCTCGGGGCGGGAGTTCATGTGCCCCTAAAACACCTGCTGATAACCAGTAACTAAGAAGGTATATCCACTTTAATGGGACTCTGAACGTAACATACTTCCTTCACCTGCTTGCTTTTTCTTTTGTAACCCTCCCCCCCCCCCCCAGTGAAGACTGAAGGATATTGGAAGGAGCTGGTTTGATCCCTGGCAACTAGTTATACATAAGGCAGTTCAAAGGGTCTCTCAGTCTCAGCTCCCCAATCTGTAAAACGGGTACAGGGGTGACCTACATCGCAGGCAGCAATGAGGATGAGCTTCAAGGATGACTACAAAGCCCTTTTGCTGCTTAAGAATGCTGCATAAATTATTAATTATAAGAGCCACTACATAACTGCTGATAGATTTTGCAGCTTCATCTCTTGCAAGCTCCTCTTTAGGTTCACATCACAGCCTGAAGGGGAGAAAGAATGCTTTCTCAGCACTGCCTTTTGAATGTGCTACCTTTTATTTAGAAGAACAAGCCTTCAATATGCATGGACCGCCTAACACAGATTACATTAAAAATATCACTTATCTGGACTTGGAAATGTAATGTGCAACATCTTGTGGCAATATCGAAGCTAATTTGACATGATGAATTAGCATCTAGGCATGGAAGATAAGTGCAGAGGTTTCATTATCTTTTGATATCCTCCATTTTTCAAGCGAACACACTTGACAGATTATTCATATTCATTTCTCTCTGTACACATTTTGTTAAAGCACAAATTAGCAATAAACTTTGATTCCTTTGCTTGGGGAATCTCTCCTTTTACTCAGAAATCCTGGCTCATGTCATCATGTTGTTTGCCTTCCAGAACATCTGATGGATGATGCAGTGAACAGGGAAAAGGAGACGGGGAGATTAGGTATGCTAGATTTTGCTGCATGTTAGTTTAACAGTGGTAACTGGTGATTATAAACCTGTCTATTTGGCAAAGCTCCTGGACAAATGGACACATGAAGCTGCCTCACATGGAATCAGATCACTGGTCCATTGAAGTCAGTACGGCCTACTCAAAGTCAGTAGTCTCTGCTCAGACTTGGCAGCATCTGTTTTGGGGTCCCTGGTAGAGGTCTCTCACATCATCTACTACCTCATCATTTAAACCGGAGATGCTGGGGACTGAAACTGGAATCTGCTGCATGCCAAGCAGATGCCCTACAACTGAGCCACAGCCTCTCTCCTCTTCCTTCTGGTCACTCTCTCCTCTTCTTATCACCACTGAAACTGGAACCGCAATGTAGAAACTAGAACCGCAACTGGAACCTGGTTTGTTGCTGTTCCAACAGAATAAAAAGGGGGAGGGGGAATGCCAGGTGATTATTATACAAAGTCCCTATGTGTTTCGCTGTTCAGGCTTCGTCAAGGGGAATCAGAACATTCACTTAGTGCTGGAACTGTCCACAGCACTTAGATTCTGGGACAGTTCCAGCACTATGTGAATTTTCTGATTCCCCCTGATGAAGCCTGCACTGTGAAACATGTAGTGACTTTGTATAACAAATCAGTCATCTACGTATCACCTGGAATTTCCCCCCTTTTTATTCTGTTGGCACATTCCTGGGTGCAGCCCAGTTTTTCTTTATCCTTGTTGCTATTCCACCAACTTTTGCTGCTATATCAGGATCTCTCTATGAAGAAACATAGAGTATGCTCCCCTTCTCCCCAGAACCACTAGAATGATAAACTACCATTCTGCCTTTTTGCAGAGAAAAACATGCATAGTTCAGGAGCTATGCCTCTCCATCACATGTACCTTCTGCATTGTTAAAATCTCCCTGTCTTGCTTTCCTGTTAAGAGACAAACCCCTTAATCAATAGACCATTTAATTACCCAACGTAATTCAGTATAATCCTCAACATTTAACTAGCTTCTGGGTGAGCCAGTGGGGAACAAGATCTGAAAACAAAGGATCTGAAAAACACTAAGGGTTACTGAGAACAAAATAACTTTCAGGAATATAAAAATGCTATACGAGATGGTTTCTGTCAGGCTGTAAACAAACCAACCAAGAATACATTCTCCTACTTCCTTTCATAATTTTTGTGCCAGTTTGCCTTGTATGAACCCAAGGGTGCCACCTGAAGACCTCCATGATAAAGAACACATTGTTAAGACCATAAGAAAGTGACGTAGTGTGTGTTTCAGAACATTAATAGGACTTTATGAAACTACACAAGTTTAGTGATGTAAAAAAATACAATGTGTTACACTGTGTAATGTACAAAGTTAACGCACATGAAGCTGCATTATACTGAGCCTGGCCTATCAAGGTCAGTATTATCTACTCTGGCAGGCAGTGGTTCTCCAGGATCTATGACAGCAGTATTTTACATCACCTACTACTTGATCCCTAACTGGAGATGACAAAGACTGAATTCTGGACCTTCTGCAAGCTAAGAAGATGCTCTACTAATGGACCGTGTCTTCCTCAAGTTACATGATGTCTTTTATTCTGTTACATCTAGTTTTGTTTTTACCTGAGATAATTACGCACTATATACTCATTTACCATGGTGTATCACATGTTATGCAGACCTTTTAATCAAAGAAAAGTCTGGATTTCTAAGTGTGTGTTAATCTGGCAATGTAGGACCAGTACTTTTACACTAAAGCTTGTTATACATTGTATCAAAATGATTACATTAATTTAAATGAAACCAACCAATCAAGAATTCTAGAAGGGTACAATGATCCTCATCTATTCCAAGAAGCTTTTAAAACTATATTTTTAGGGAGCTTCAATGCTTACACTAGGACAATACAGAGAAACTGCATTAATTAAATAGCACATGAGAATATTCTACACACTTCCTTTTGTTTGCCAGGACCACCGCTCTATTTTCTTATCCACAGTTAATGGGCTGAATTCCAGGGCTTAGTGGTGCTATGCAATTAAAACAATAACATTAAGATTGGTAGGCCCAAATACTTCATTTACAGTTCAATCACAATTGGGCCAAAAACCCACTATCTTTTTTCAGCTTTTCTGTAGAACCTTCAGCGATGGGAAAACAAAGCAAAGGAATAAGATGTCACCCGATGGAAGTAATGCAGCACAATTTCATTAAACAGTAGAACACATCGCATATACACCCCCCAAAATATGTGTTGAAAAGGCAAGATCACATGGATTTGCAAATGAGATCTCCAAACCAATTTGCATGCTTGACTTCTCTCATGTGAGCAACGTGGCCTACTATTGATTATTCAATAGCTTTTTATTAATACTATTTTCAGTCATGGCATGTACATTGCTGAGTGAGAAATACTATCAAGGCACGACCAATTCTCAAGTAATCTGCTTTTAAAAAGAGAATATGGGCTATTTATGTGCTTCTCTCAATTGATCCACATCTGTTTGCTGCAAGGCTGAAAACCTATACAGCAGTGCAGGCCACTGTTAAGGTGGGGGGAACCTATTATATGGAACAGAAACACTCAGCATGGATTCCCCCCTCACCCCAAGCAGGGAAGGGATGACAAAAGGATGGGAACTAGCACCAGAAAACATGAGTAGATATATGGACCCCTAACAGACTAGTAGACCCCTAGACCAATATATTTCAGTGCTTTTACTGAGTGAGTACACTGCAGAGCCTCTAGCAGAACCCCCACACAACATGCTGCCTCTATTCTAGGTGTGCTAACACTCAGCCAAGGCACCAGCTTCCAGGCAAGGCACTCCTATGCGTTACCTTTGAGCTTCCAGTGCCAGTTTTATCCCAAGTCCCCACATATGGCTGTACTTCTGCTTCTTCTGCCTATGAAACAGTGTGAAATTCTAGACTAACAATGCTAATTCAAAGTCTGAGTCCACTGGCACCTTTAAGACCAACAACGTTTTATTCAAGGTATGAACTTTCGTGTGCAGGCACACTTCCTCAGATACACTGAAAATGGGAATTAACAGTCCATATATATAGGCAGATGGTGAACAGCAAATTAGCATACAGCATAATGAAGGTGTTTTAACAGATGCAAAGACCAAACAGTAATAACAAGCTAAGTTTATATGCTCACCCTTTGTTTGAATTTAATCGGGGGAGGGCACACAGTGGAGCAAATAAATATGTCAAAATAGGAGACTAATGTGTAAATGTATCCTTCTTAATGACCTTGATGAAGGTTCATTTTTCGAAGGTTAGTTGAGTATAATAAAGGGCATTTCAGTTATTGGCACCATCATGTGTTAAGGGAACCTTGTCCATTATTTTACTGGTCCCAGTCAGCTAGGAACTGCATATACTCCTGAAATCCCATCTTTAAGAAGACAGGATCGTCTCACTAAAATGACTGAAGCCTGGAAAGAAGGCTTCTCATGGATTGGAAGCAGCTTGGCGAAGAACAGGTACCAGATGCTCATATATAAGGCACAGTGTCTTCGTTCTTGATTTTTTCTGGCATCTATAATTTAATCTAAAACCTGCTCTTCCATCTCATGGGCAGGTTATGGAGGAGGCTAAAGTGGCATGATGGAAAAAGAAAAGAAGACAAGAGGAGGGTGCCAGCTATGATGGAAACTGTTGCAGTCCTCAACCAAAAGCCTGGCAGAACATCTCTGCCTTACAAGCTGTGTGGAACTGCATTAAGTCCCACAGGGCCCTGATGGAAGTTGGCAGAGAGTTCCACCAAGTCAGAGCCAGGGCCAAAAAGGCCCTGGCTCTGGTCAAGGATAGCCGGATGTCTTTGGGGCCAGGGATCACCAGCAGATTATTCTTAGCAGAGTGTAATGCTTTCCCAGGGACATAGCAGAGGAGATGGTCCCAAAGATACGCTGGTCCCAGACCACTCAAGGCCTTAAAGGTCAATACCAACACCTTGAATCTGACTCAGTACCCCACTGGGAGCCAGTGTAGCTGGTGCAGCACAGGTTGTATATGTGCCGTCCATGGTGTTCCCGTCAGGACTCGCGCCACCGCATTCTGGATCAGCTGGAGTTTCCAGGTCAGTCTGAAGGGAAGGCCAGCACAGAGTGAGTTACAGTAGTCTAGTCTGGAGGTGACTGTCACATGGCTAGGTCAGGGCATGACAGGAAAAGGGCTAATTGCTGTGCTTTGGTGTAGATGGAAAAATGTCAGTCTGGCTATATTCGTGACCTGGGCCTCCACAGTTAAGGAGGCATCCAGGACCATGCCCAGACTCTTGACAGATTGTGCCAGTATTAGTGGTGCTCCGTTGAGAGTGAGAAGTCTATGCGCCAGCCCTGACACGCCTCCCCCCAGCCACAGAACCTCCGTCTTCGTTGGATTCAGCCTCAGCCTGCTCTGTTTTAACCATCCCACCACAGCCTCCAAACCCTTGGCCAAATTATGCAGGGTGGTTTCCGGGTGGCTGTCCAGTAGCAGTTATTGCTGGGTGTCATCAGCGTACTGATGGCACCCTAGCCCAAAACTCTGCACTAGCTGGGCAAGGGGGTGCATATAGACGTTGAAAAACATCAGGGAGAGGACTGCTCCCTGAGGAACCCCACATATTAGGGGGTACCTAGTTGACATCCTGTCTCCCAGCACCACCCTCTGTCCCCAACCTCAGAGAAAGAAGGAAAGCCACTTTAAGACTACTCCCCGAACACCTACGTTGGCGAAGCAGTGAGTCAGAAGATCGTAATCAACTGTGTCAAATGCTGCGGTAAGGTCGAGCAACAACAGCAGTGCTGACCTGCCTCAATCTAGCTGTCTATGAAGATTGTCTGTCAGGGCGACCAATACCGTGTCTGTCCCATGGCCAGGGCAGAAGCCGAACTGGAATGGATCCAATGCCGATGTGTCATCCAGAAAGCTCTGGAGCTGCTCTGCTACTGTTCTCTCAGTCACCTTAACCAGAAACAATAGATTCAAAACTGGGCGGTAATTGGCTGGATCCATAGGATCACAATGAGTGATTAAAATGTGGAATTTTAGTGATGGCCACAGGCTTTAAAAGGAGATTAGACAAATTCATGGAGGATATGTCTACCAGTTGCTGCTAGCCATGGTGACCAAAGAGAACTCCCACATTCAGAGGCAGTAAACCTCTGAATCCCAGAGCTAGGGGAAGGCCTTGGCCTCTATGCCCTGTTGCTGGATCTCCAGAGGAACTGGTTGGCCTCTGTGTGAGATGGGATGCCGGAACACTGGTCTGATCCAGCAGGGCTTTTCTTATGTCCTTATGCAGTCTGTAAAAGCCCAGGCCTTTTCTGCTGCAGCCCTGCAGCTACTGAATAGCCTCCTGGAAGGGTTGAGGCAGGCTCTTACCCTTTGGGCCTTCTAATGAGGGTATAAGACACAGCTCCTTAAAACAGCACATGGAGCAGTTCAAATGGGCTCTGGCTCAACTGTTTTAATTGTGTGTGTGTATGTGTGTTAAGTACCGTCAAGTCACTTTCAACTTATTGTGACCGTATGAATTAATGACCTCCAGAATATCCTATCCTGAACAGCCTTGCTCAGATCTTAAAACTGAGGGTTCTGGCTTTTAATTATGTGTTCAAATTAATTTAAGAGAGAATTATTTTTGCATTATATTTATTGTCGACATCTACCTTGGGTACTATGCTGGCAGAAAGGTGGGGTATATAAATTTTCTAAACAAGCAGACAGAAGAGCCTTTCATTAAAGTCAATGGCCTGGAAACACCACAGTGGAGGACTGGAAGGAAATGTTATTTTGGAGCTATGGAAGCTACTCCGCTTCTGGCTACCCGTGTATGCAGGGTGAGTGGTTGTGGGTTCTATATCACAGAAGTATTCTTACAACAGAGAAAAGCTGCAGTAACCAGAATGAAACACTCCAAGAACATCAACAATAAAATCAATAAGAAATTAAAGCAATGTGGAGACAGTGTTACAGCAGGGCAGATTTTGAAGAGAACATCCATTAAAGAAGCCGGCAAAAGCATCACCTGCAAAGGAAGTTTGCTGGATGTCTTCTTCCCAATGGTTCTGTTTGCAAAACATTACCTCATTTGTTATTTTCATCTCATCCCAGGGGGGCAAGCAAGCTTATTTTGCTTGTCTGTTCTTTACCCTTTCTCAAAACAACGAGCCAAACTATGTCTCTACTGAAAGTACTGTCCTAGGAAGGTGGATGTCGAGTACAGCTGAGTGCAGCTCCAAAAGTATTTGTCTACATTTGTTAAATACACTTTGAATACATCAGCTCATTGTTGCCGTATCGTATGCTTAGGGAGTTGAGGCTCAAGAGTTGCCTGCTTTTAAATCAATCACATTCATTGGAACCTTGGATGGACAAGCTGGAGAAACTGACATTGCTCTATGAGATTCAAATCAAAACTTGATGAACCAGTGCCATAGCATCCCTAACAACTCCTGAACTATAGGACAACAATGAGAGAGAACTTAAAGATTAAGTGCAAATTGGAGGTAGAAGGGGATATTGAAGAAGGTATTTATGTCTAGATTCATATATCTAGTAGTCAAGCACATACCTCTGTGCAGATCTAAAAACCCATATGGGGCACACGTGGCTAAGGTATATGTAAATAACATAACTTCACAAAATTGAGGGCCAAAAGACCACAAAACAGTACAAGCAACATGAACAGATGTTACACCAACCCCCCCCCCCCCCAACAATTTGGGCAGCATTTCTGGTAACTTTTAGGAACCAAAATTGCCAACAGTGAAATGAATTGATTCAGGGGGGAGGAGGATTGGGGGGAGGAGAAACCATGGTGGTTATCAAGACAGCAGAGCTGATAGGAAGAAGAGTGGAGGTGGGGGGATGAATGGCACAGAGGGGAGGAAAGAACAAGTGGTTTGGTAAGGGACCGGAAGGGAAAATATTAGGGAGAGTGGGTGATTGGGGAGAGAACGAGGGGAAGAAGCAGGAGGAGAGGGAGGGTAGCCAAAAAGCAGATAGCATAAGAAGTAGTGGGGGGCAGTGGGGAGGAAATGGGATTTCCCTTTCCATGAGCCTTCACAGGTCCCTCCTTTTTAGCCATCCTTAGAGGGTTCAAGAACAACTGCAGGGTTTGCCCAATCAGCTATTCTTTAATTTCCAAAGATGGCAGCAAAGGTGGGAGCAGTCCCACCTTTACAGCCCACCTCCGGGGACAGGGACTGGTGGTTTAGTCCAAGCAGCTGCCCTAAGCCATGAGAATGTCTGCAAAGATGGGATTGTTACCTCCCTGGGCAAACTACAAACAATCTGCAACATCTTAGCCGCCAGGCCAATTACAGCACTCAGTTAAAGCACTCATTTAACCACGGCTGCTGTGTGTAATGCTGTTACAAATATAGTGTTAGCATGCCAATGTTAGCATGCCTGCCTGTGTGAGACACGGAATATAGATTGGTGGTCTAACATGGGTTGCTTCACTGAATGCTTATATGTCTGCTTCTAAGTCTGCAAGGCAAAGAAAAACAGTTAATGTGTAAATTGCAACTGTCCCTGAAACCTTCTGTGTATTCAGCAGGAACTTTAGCATTGATAATTTTCTTAGCCATCTTTAGAAATAGAGAATGCTAGCAAGAATGCATGAGAAACAGAAGTAGGCCAAAGATGAAAGATGCAGCATTCTGGCCATAGAATGGCTTGTTCCACTCCAGTATGACACATGTGATGTGCTTGAACCTCTCCATGTAGTGCGGGAAATGACCTTGAAACAGCATAAACCAATAAGGCTGTGACAAGAAACATCTGGTACTGATCAAGAACTGGATACACCTGCATTTAGAGAGCAAGTGGAAAGGGCAAAAGAGGCCAAGAAAGAGCAGAGAAGGGGCCAGCGATAATTGTGACATCATCAGTCCCACTCAAAAGGGAACCAACATGCACCAGGGCAGAGTTCTGTATGCCATCATCAATGTAGCTCTCTTGCTTGAGCAGCCTGTGTACTCAGATAGGTCTGGCTAACCTAACCTTAGACTAGGTGCAGTGGAAATGAGGCTAGCCCAGGATGCATTTCAATAAGACTTTGCTTTGTTTAATAGGACCTTGTTCAAGACTGTCTGTTCACTGCTGATAACGGACTCCTGGGCCCCAACAAGACTCTAGGGTCTGATCAGCCCTGGGGTGAAGGGAAAAGGGGCCACAGGCAAAATTATGCACCTGAGACCTGTGTTAGGGATCTTAGACTTAATTGCACTGCATGCATCGCAGCTGAGGGTCCAGTTTAAATGGGACACTGTGTCTCCACAGTGTCACATTGGTACATTCTTCTTTCCTGCCACCTTCACATTTAAACCCTAACAGGCTAGGCACTAGTGAGGCAAGCATTCCACCGTGGAGCTATAACCACACCTTATCTCAAAAACTGGACTTTTACTGAGCAAGGTCTTTGGTGCACTTCTTAACTGAGGGACAGGCTTGCATGGGAAAAAGCAATAATTTAAACACCCTGTGTCAATGAATCCAAGCCTGAACCCCATGGGTCCCCAGGACAGTGTACACAAGAAAAACAGTCCTTAGTAAAAATATATGAAGTTAATTAAATACTTTCAGAAATAGTTTCTGTTTCTAGGCAACAGAACAGTAGAGAAAACAAGAAACAGTAGAGAACAGCAATCTTGCAGTAGAGAAAACAATAAAGCTAACTTTTACTACCTAACACATTAGATGGCACAATCTTAGTGTCCAAAAGGTTGAGACAATGGCTTTAGCATTCTCTATGTAGCCAAGTGTTGAAATGTGAGACCATCATAGTCCAGGCCTCAACTCACCAAAAATCCCCAAAGTTAGCCTGCTTCACTCAGGCTCTTACTTCAATTATAGTCTTGAGCCAACTGGTATCAGGTGATGGTAAAAACTCAACCAGAACACATTCTTGATGAAACTTTCTAAAAGACTACATCATCACTCCTAATTCCCCTCTCCCATCTTGTGGGCCTCAGGTTCTCAAGAAGAGCTAATTATCACATTCCTAACTCTGGCCTTGAAGATGATAAGAGCTATGTAGACAGAGAAACCCAATTGTTAACACCTGCAAGATGGAAGAAGCCTGTTAGTGTTTACATTAACCCCCTAGGACAGGGGTGGGCAAATTGCGGCCCGCGGGCCACATGTGGCCTGCCACAGAGTTTTTTGTGGCCCGCCAAGACAGTCAGCCACGTGATTTCAGTCAGGCCTCCATTGGGCCTGGAGCTCCGGGAGTGAAGTGTCCAGGGGGCGGGCACATTACCAAGCCCCACCCCCTGCTCCCAGCAGCCCTGTTGGGCGACGAGAAGGCAGAAGAATGAAGGTAAGTTGCTCTTTGACAGACATTAATTTGCAGGCTGTGATGAGAATCTCAACAAGCAATCTCACTCCTGCTTTCAAAAAAATTGTAGAAAAGTGTGATAGGGTACATTTGTCTCATTAAACTGATTCTAAAATTAAATGTGCTTGCAGCTATAGATGATATGAAATTAGCACAATAAATAAATTGAATAAAACTACCACTATTTTATTTAATTTATATTTATTGATTTTTATGATACAATTTATACCTTTTCTGAAATGCAAAGTTAACTAATGAATGCAATCATTTTAAAAGGTGCAGCCCTCCGCTAACCTCCGCTCCCACAAAGTGGCCTCCGAGCCAAAACAATTGCCCACCCCACCCTAGGACGAACCAGGGGTACTTTGCCTCACATCCTGGCCTTAAGACAATTTAGGGCAGAGGTGTCAAACTCATTTGTTACAAGGGCTGAGTCTCCCTTATACATAAAAGCAATTTCGAGTGGCAAAGTTTTATGCATGCAAAAATCAGTTGGCTGCAAGAACTGCCCATCATTGGTCGCCCTAGGCATTGGCTTGCTGCGTTGGGTCAGTTCTGCCCACAAAGCCAGCGGCCAACCTCTCACCCTCAGAATGGAGGTTCATGTACAAATTTATTACACCAGCAGCTGCATCTCTCTGGGAATGGTGGGACTGACACTAAAATTTCCCAGGTGTTCCATGTTTTTACAATCCTGAAAACCAGACTTAAACATTACCACTACAGTGTGAGATCAAGCCTCAGAGTAGGAGCATCACAGAGGTCATGTACATTTGCTGAAGCCTCTCTGACTTCTATAAATGCTTGTTAAGTAACTGCGCACTTAGGTATCAATGATTCAATGGAATTTTGGGCTGTGATCAGACAGGTAAGTTGCTCCAATGTTGTGGCAGCTCCCTACTGGATTTGAAGTGCATGATCAGATGGCAACATCTGCCTCCCATCCCTTAGTCGTCAGCCCCCAGTCCTCACCCCTGACTTTCCAAACTGAACATGGTTCACCATGGATTTCTGGGCATCTAATCTCTCCCTTGAATGCTCAAGCCGCTTGGTGAGGTCTGACGCTTCCAGTCCCTGGTTGCCATTTTTTTTGCTGTTAGCAATGTGCGCATTACTGCATATCCACTCCTAGCAAATAAGCAATTATGCACATGTGCACATTAGAAGGTTTTTAAAAAAGAAGCTGCCTGCCTGCCCTCTCTGTGGTGACTGTGCAGCAGTGGTCTGAATGGTCAACCACGGAGTGAGGCAGGAATCGGGTGGCATGTCTGGTTGCACCTCTCCAGAACAAATAGCTCCAGAGAAGTTAGAGGCCTGGCCAAACCATACCAAAGCTGCCATCTGACAGCAGCCTTGATGTACCTAAGTTTTGCTGAACTGCACCAAGCAGATTTAAGATCAGGATACTTAGAAACACAGGCATTCAATTTCAATGTATGTTATTATTATTATTATTATTTTTAAAAAGCTAGCCCTACAGTCTTTCCCAACTAGTTTGGAGACTAAACAGGCTCATTCTCTTTTTAAAAGGGGTTTCACTTGTTCATTTCAATCCCACAGATTAACAATTTAATACCATAGTCTTGCTTGATTATACCTACTTCCCCCTCTACTTTCGGGAATGCTTCCATTTTCCAGCAATACACAAGCACGTGCTGCTTTCTGTGCAGGGAGCATGGTGGAAGACTGGTAATATGTTTTTCCGCAAGCCATTCTAGAGTTGTTAGGGAAGCCCTGGGGCTGTGGTGCAGTTGTGGAAGTGTTAGAATTCTGCCTGTCACATGGGAGTTTCCTTCCTTTCTACAGTTACTGAGAAAGTACACTTAACCAACTGTATTAATCTAAATCCAGTTTCTCTATGAAAAATAGAATAAGATCCATTTGTGTTGTCGTTATCTGTCCCTATGTTTAAGTTTCTCCCTGAGGTGTGAGTGAGTGAGCATGAATTCACACATTCACATTTAGCATAGAGAGGCATGAGTAAGACAGACCAGGGGGCCCCAGACAATTTCCTTCTGTAGGGCATGAGAGGCCAGGGTGGTAGCTGGCAAGAATGGGCCTTGCTTTGCTTCCCTTCTCCCATCCACCCACAAAAATACTGAGAGAGACTGATGAAGTGAGATGTAACCCCAGTGCAACCCTCACCTCCCTCCTTTACATTCACAAAGAGGCTACAAAGTTATAGACACCAGTTTCTGTGTGACTACTATCTTCTGGAAGCTTTACAGTGGGGCACATGAAGTATGCGCTGATCTACAATCTGGCTACAATCTGGTGAGGCAATCAATAACCTTTACATACCAAGGTGGATCTAATCAATACACATCTCAATCTAAGAGGTTTCTAGGGTCATCCTAAGCCTTCAATGTACTTAAAAGATTTCCCTTGCTCGAAAGTCAGTCAAATCTGACTCTAGGGGGCAGTGCTCATCTCTGTTTCCAAGCTGAAGAGCCAGTGCTGTCCGTAGACTTCTCCATGGTCACGTGGCTGGCATGACTAAATGCTGAGGCACAAGGAATGCTGTTACCTTCCCACTGAAGTGGTACCTATTTATCTACTTGCATTTTCTTGCTTTTCAACTGCTAAATTCTGCTTAGAGTAGAGCTACCAAGCCCCTAGTGGGGCAGGGGATCTCCCAGATCCCATTGCCCCCCAACACTTAGAGCAGTGGTGGGAGGAATTTTTTTTTAATGCAGCCTTGTGTACTTACTGGAAGTTCTTACTAGAAGTGACAAAGGGTAGCTCTAGGAATTGCTGGAAACACTATGATTTTACTATAGAGTTTCTCATGATTCCTACAACTACCCTTTGTCACTTCCAGTAAGAACATTTGGTATGTAAATGTGGCTGCACTTTTTTAAACAAAGTTTTCTCCCATGATGCTGCGCCCCTCTCCCAACCCTCCCACCAGTTGCCAGGCCCTGCCAGGCACCCCCTGGCAACCCTAGCTTGGTGTGGCACCATTAATGTGCAGTTTATCCCAGGGTGCAGGAAGAAGTGCTAATTTCTTACGAATTCATATCATATGCAAGTTATTATAACTTCAAGTGCCTAACTTCTTATGAGGAACTAGGTCCCGACACCACTATCAGAAGTATGCTTTGCTAGGCCAATTGAGGATTTTTGCCCTTCAAATAGACTGCCTAAAGCCATTCAGTCGTACACTCCGTGACGTAAGACTGAATTCCTTGCCACTGGCACTGATAAGATCAAAGCTGGTAAAATCACTATTAGAAAATATGTATGATAATTTAGCTACGGATTAAATAATTAAGTAATGTCTATATGGAATTCTAGTGTTAAAAGTGCTAAGCAAACATTTTGCTAGAGCCTTTCTTTTGAACCCTCTTACAGGCTTCAAGGGGAACTGCACATCCTTAGAACTCAAAAGCACCAAACAGATCATCTAATGGAAAGCACCCCAATCTGAAGTCTGTCCAACCTTTCCTTCAAAACTTCCAAGGGAGGAGATGCTCTTATAGTTAAAATAAAACTATTTGCCTTAATGTTTTCTCCAAGGAGAGATATTTATATGATTTGTTTTCAAAGGGAAAAAGTTGGTATAAGAAGCTCTAAGAACTGGAACATGATCTTTCTCTGAGTGATCTTTTCCTGCACGTTTGAGAGCGCAGTGACCTCTCCTGCAATGTAGTCTTGAGTCGGAAGAGGACTCTAGTCCAAGAGGTCTACACTGGAAGCTCAGCCCCAGTTCAAGTACAGGCCAAGTCCTAAGAACACTTTCCTGGGACTAAGTCCAGTTGCATAAACTTCAGTAGGATTCTGAGTACACCTGCTTAGGACTGCACTGCTAGTCATTTATGGATATTAAAAGAAATGTTGCCCAGGTTCCTTCAACTGAAATAAAAAACTGTGGGGTAGGCTTCAACAAACATCATTAAGGCTGTGGTCACACACACTAAATAATCCACTTTCAATCCACTTTCAAACTGGATTTTTACTGTGTGAACTTGCAAAATCCAGTTGCAAAAGTGGATTGAAAGTGGATAGTTTAGTGTGTGTAATCACAGGCAATAGTATTATTTACCATTATTTAACATATTCCATAAAGTATTCAATGTGTGCAAAGAAATCCTTACTTTCTTAAACAATGGACTTTACCACCCCTTTGAAGAAGAAGAAGAAGAAGAAGAATAGATTGGATTTATATCCCGCCCTTCACTCACTTAAGAGTCTCAGAGCGGCTTACAAACTCCTTTCCCCTCCTTTGCTTTTCCTAAACTAGTTTTTTTTTTTTTTACCGCTGCCATTGCTAAAGTGGTCAAAACCTTTGAAAAATGTGGATCTTCCTCCCATTTTTACAGGGAAGGAAGGAAGGAAGGGAAGGAGGGAGGGAGGGAGGGAGGGATTATTATGGCCATTGACCAGTGGTGTTTTTACAGGCCAAAAAGGCCTAAGTACATAGAAAAAGCTTAAAACTTTAATTTGTGTTTACATTGCAATACTTTTTTAAAAAACCAAGCAAAGGGAAAATGGGGGCTTGCCTTCAAGCTGTCTCCTTAAAGAATGAGCTTCAGGCATGTTAACACAACTTCAGAAGTTAATTTTCCACAGGGAAAATTAATTTCCATAGTTTGATTGCAGTAATGACATTAACCCCCCTCCCCCAAGGCATGTCTGTTGTTCTAAAAAACCTAACATTATATGTGCATTATTTTGACATATTTCAGTCTGGATAACAACTACAAAACTTAATAGAAGCAGTATCATTTTAAATCATAGCTTAATACTCTAGTTTGGGAAGAGATTGCCTGACTCCTTGACAGGGGTAAGAGTCAACAATCTGAAATCATGGAGAGTCTCTGATAGTCAGAATAGATACTACTCGCCAGCGTGGTATAGTGGTTAAGAGCAGCAGACTCTAACCTGGAGAACTAGGTTTGATTCCCCACTTCTCCACATGCAGCCAGCTGGGTGAACTTGGGTCAGTCACAGCTCTCTCAGCCTCACCTATCTCACAGAGTGTCTGTTGTGGGGAGAGGAAGGGAAGGTGATTGTAAGCCACTCCAAGACTCCTTCGAGTAGTGAAGGGTGGCTTATAAAACCATTCTTATTCTTTTTCTCTTAATAGACCAATTGTCTGATTCAGTGTATGGAATCTCCATGTGACATAAATAAATAAGACAGCAAATATGCGAAAACAGCAATGTGGGGTTTGGGCTCAGCCCTACATTCCACAGGATTTTTAGGTGTGCATCCCTTCTAACAAAGGCATACATAATACAAGCACAAGGAAATTAGCCCTTCAGATTCAATTACTAGAGGAAGAGTTCTTAAACAAAGATCATCCAGAAGAATTCAGTTCACATAAATTATCTATCTGTTAAAATATACAGATGGGTCTGAAGGCTTATTGAAATATTGTTATTTTCCCCTAAATCCAGTAGTGTGACCTTTCTAAATTGCTGAAGGCCAAAGCACTCAGGCAAGGTAGTTATTAGTACAAGGGAGTACAAGTCCAGGTTATTAGTACAAGGGAGTATGTGTAATGGCTAAACAGACCAACCTAAGTTGCTTTGCCCTTTCAAATATATTTCCAAAGTCATTGCTCTTATAATGCAATACAATTCACACATTGCATTTGTTCAAAGTCAACATCCAAATAGTTCCAGAAATGTCAGCCAATCCAGAAACGTAGATGATTACTTGTTGACCTATAAGATTCTAGCAGGTAACCAGATTAATGCTTAAGGTAACCAAAATGTGAGTGCTGAATGGAAAGTGTATGTCATTTTAATTAATTCCACTGCAGATTCTCACACAACATTGTAAAAAATGTGGATACATTCTCATAGTTCACTCCTATGCCTGCAAACGTAACACAAGAATGACAACACACAAAATTTGCTTCATCAGGTTATCCCTGGCTTATAAAACATGCCCAAAAATGAAATCTGCAAGTAGCCTGAATTAAACAAATTCACAGGACTCACTATCAGCCAATGTGCCTGAAATAATCTCCAGCTGTACAGCTGTGACTGACTACACTTTAAAAACTCATAAGTGCTGTCTAAACATGTAACAGACTGTGAAGGGTTAATGTCTCACAACGCCAGAAAGCCTTGGAGAGACAGGCTGCTCAAAGGAATTTGATTGGTTAGCATCAGTTGAGCAGAAAGACTTGGGAACTGAATGCTGAAAAGAACTCTGTTTAAGTTTAGCCCAGACTGTGGAAAATTTAACTCTGACTGGATTTCCTGTTTTGGCGTTCTTCATGGTGGGTGCATCCTCCCAGAGCTACGGGAGGTGCGACCCGGACCCGGTGGAGAGAAGGGGTGCCAACTGGCTTTCGGACCCCCAGGAGCCCTTGTAGGGGGCATCCTGCCTGAGGCGCGAGGGGCAGCCTCTCCCAAAGTGGCAACCGAGGGACAGAGGCTCCCCTTTGCCTCTCCTGTCACGGTGCCTTCAGGCACACAGAAGCGCACACTGGACGGCTGCAGGGATCAAAATGAAGCTACAAGAAAAAAAATCCTACCTGTAACGCATGGCGAAACTGTGAGTGATCGATCTTTCTTGAGATTCTCTGGTTTGAACTTGAAGCGAAGAGTAGGGGATTTAATATTTAAATCCCTCCCCTTAAAGAAGCGGCTCTCTCTATTAAGAACCGAGAATCTGACTTTATTTTCTTTGCTGGAACCTAACCAGGAGTTAACTAACTGAAAGAACTTTGTAAAGCAGAAGCTTTTTAAACTTTTGAAAGTTTTTTGGAAGTTGTTAATATAAACAATGACTGGTTGGGGAGAAAAAATGGCGGGGAACCCTAGACCTTCTCCGAAGACTGCATCAACACTTCTGGCAGCTAAGCCAGAAGCAAGTACAGACCTGACTGCTGCATTGGCAACAGCATTGTGCCCTCTGATTGAACAATTAAATACTGTTAACCAAAAGCTGGATAATCTGCAAAAGCAGGTTGCTGATGACAGTATGAAATCTGAACAAACAGCAAAAGAATTGGCAGAAGTTAAAACCAAGACAGAAAAGTTTGATGTAAGACTGGACGTAATGGAGAAAGAAAGGGCCTCAGACGAGGACTATTTATTGAAACTTCAGATGGAAAGGTCAACATTTTTTTTTAAGATTTCAAGGGGTCCCTGAACAAAAAGGTGAGAATCTCAAAAATATATTGAGTGAAGCTTTGGCTTCAATGACAGGCTTATTACAAAGCGACATGGACATGGAATTATTACAAAATGACACGGATATGGTTTATAGGACCTAGCCTGAATTTGTGAAGAAAAAAAAACCTGCCTGGAGAAATTATGGTGAGATTCTCAAAAAAATCAACAAGGGACATGGTGCTCAAGGCCACAAAGAGGACTATCGTGAAGATCCAAGATGAAGAAGTTAAAGTGTTAAAGGACATTCCATCTGAGATCAGGAAGAAGAGGAAACCCTATAAAAGTTTAACTACATTTTTGCAAGCAGAAGGCATCATGTACAGGTGGCTTGTTCCTGAAGGATTGGTTTTTAACTACAAAGACAAGAAACAAAAGATTGACTCTGTTGCAAAAGCAAAAAAATTCTTAGAATGTACAGAGAAAAGAGAAAAAAAACATCCACAGAGGATTCATTAGAGCACCAAGAGAGTATTCATGGACTGGAAAGCTCAGATACGTCCAGAAGTAATGAATCAGAGGAAGAAGGATCTGATGTAGACCTGGGAGCGGCAGCATCCAGACCTCTGGGAGAGGAACCAAAGAAGAGAAGTCAAAGAAAAAAAATGAACATTGTTGTTTTTAAAAGCTATCTTTGATTAATGTTTCTCCTGTTTTGGATTTCAGTCCTTTTTTGTAATTTTGAAAGCTTCTTCTTCAGGGTGTAATAGGTAGCAATTTATAATGCCTGAATATTTTAGTATTTTTCTTTAAGTAATTGAAGCTCATAATTTACCATGTTTACATTTGATTCCTGTATACCTTAGGGTAGTATAGGGGCTTTTAGTTTTGTAGTGTGTAATTTGTAGAAAATACAAAAAAAATTTAAAAAAAGAAAGTTTAACTCTGATTGAGGAGAATTTAGCACTGACTGAGAAAAGTTTTAACACTGACTGAGGACTGGGAAGGTTTGCAAGGAAGACTGGGTGAATCAGTGAAGATCTGCATTTGGGCCAGGAAAAAGGATAAATCTTCTAGTGAGAGAAGTGATCCCCCACCCAGCTGAAAAGGAGATAGCTCTGAAGAGTGGCGTGATCCCTGGTCTGGTGGGTTCAGAGAAGGAATTTGGGCACTTGGTAGTGTATCTCTGCCTTCTGAGACCTGAAGAGTCAGTTAAACTCTAGGAGTGTTTAGAAAACACTGAAACAAAAGCCTGTCATCACAAAGATTCTAAGACTTTGTGTAAAGCTTTAAACTTTCATGTGCTGTAAACATATGAACTGGTGTTTGTGATTATAATAAGTCCCCTCAGAGTTATATTTGATTCACCTCAGACATTTTACCCCTGATTTCATCTGACCTTTTCCCTTTTACGTAAAAGAAGAGTTGGTTTTTATATCCAGCTTTTCACTAGCTGAAGTAGTCTCAGAGTGGCTTACAATTGCCTTCCCTTCCTCTCTCCACAAGAGGTACTTTGTGAGGCAGGCGGGGCTAAGTAAGCTATGAAAGAACTGTGATTGATCCAAGGTCACCCAGCTGGCTGCATGTGGATAAGTGGGGAATCAAACCCAGCTCTCCACATCACAGTCCACCACTCTTAACTACTACACCAAACTGAATTAAAATCTTGTTTATTTTTGAACATTCTAAAGCCTCTTGTATGCCATTTTCAGAAGTTTAAGTTAAAGAGGTGATCTTGTCTCTTCCCACAAGATCCTGCACTGAGCCAGTAGCAAAATACAATTAAGTGACAGGTTGGGACAGCCAGATATATTCAGAAAAGAAGAAAATAGATAACAAGCCAGAAAGGAAGGAAAAAACAGAGGGAAAATCCTGCATCTGAGTCAGGGAACAGGGCTAGGTCACCATAACAGTACTTATTGTGACCCACATGGACCAGTTGCTGATTTATACCAAATCTGTATCTTTGGAGATCAACTTCCTGGTTTGAGCACAGAGTCTAATAAGTCAGACAATAAGTGTATTATGAATTTCTGTATTGTGTAAATTATATTAATTAGAATTTTATTAGTGTAAATTATTTCATATCTGTTAGAAACTGATGTGACACCCCCCATCCCGAGTATATGTCTTCTGTACCATATGGAGAAAAGTTGAAGGCGAGGTTTAAAATTAAAATAAAATTGGGGGGGGGGGGAGTTCTTAAGGGTTAGTCATGTTAGTCTGTGGCAGTGAAATGAGCAGTGGTCTTGTAGTACTTTAAGGACTAATGGATTTTTATTCCAGCTCAAGTTTATGTGAAATAGAGCTCACTTCAGCAGATGCAAAATGATGGCACACCTACATTCACTTGGACTGCAAATTGCAATCAGTAAACTCATCAGCTAAGATTTTAGTTGAGTACTGTGAGGAAGACTGTTTTTACTGGCAATGGAGCAAGTTATTCTTTTGTTTGGGTGTCTTACTATAAATAAACAGTAACTGTAGAATGTTTTTATTCCACATCAGTTTACACATTAACAAGACACGTTGAGATTCTGGAAGTATGCAAAATGTATTTATGTATAATCTATCAGTTAATTGCTCAGTTAACAGGTGGATGATCAGTCAATTAAAATTCTTAAATCAGTTGTCATAATGATATGCTGGACCTTTTGGCTGCATTACTGGTCACGGGGGCTATTTTCTGGCTGATTCTAACTTCTACATTGGTTTTTATATGCCAGATTTCGGTTGTGGTTGTTTTGAATCTGTGTTTTTATCTACTGTCCTCTTTTGCAGACATTTGTATTTTGAAAACCATAAATTGTTATATAATTTTTTAAAAAAATTGTTGTCACTTTTTGTTAATGTTATCCCTGAAAGGCAGCCATACATTTAGGAGTGAACAGTGCAATTCTAAACATAGGGGTTTTTTTGCTATCAAGTCACAGCCGTCTTGCCCTAACCTGCGTAGCCCAGGCTAGCCCAATCTTGTCACATCTTGGAAGCTAAGCAGGGTTGACCCTGGCTAGTATTTGGATGGGAGACCATCTCTGAACATCTCTTGCCTTGAAAACCTTATAGGGTTGCCATAAGTCAGCTGTGACTTGATGGCACTTTCCATCTCCTCCACACAGCTGTCTTATGGTGACCCTGTGGGTTTTTCAAGGCAAGGGACTTTCAGAGGTGGCTTGCCATTGCCTGTCTCTGCATAGCAGCCCTGGACTTTCTTGCTGTTCTCCCATCCAAATACTAACCAGAGCCAACCCTGCTTAACTTCTAAGATCTAATAAGATTGGGCTAGCCTGGGCTATCCAGGTCAGGGCTTTAAGCAGAATTACACCCTGATAAACCCACTAGGGATGTGCATTGGGTTTGGATGAACCAACCCCCCCCCCCCGGAATAATGCCTATTTGACACTATTAGGCCCGCCAAAAGCCAAATCAGATTCTCTAATCTGATTCAGCTGGCTGAACAGGGATTCCCCAAACGGACACCGTATATTCGGCATCCATTCAGGGAATTTCTTTGCTGGGTGAGGGGAAGGCAGGGGGAGGCATTTAAATGCCTCCCTGCACCTTCTCGGGCCTTTCCTGGCTCGCACGCCTCGGGGGGGGGGGCTCTCTTGGGCTTCTACAGCAGGCCAGGGAAGGTGGGGGAGGGCTAGATTGGGGGGGGGGGGAGTGGGCTTCCTTCAATGAAGGGAGCATGCCACCTCTGCATCGCAGATCAGGGGGGAGGGATTTAAACTTTAAAATTCGAGTCAGGGGGGAGGGATTTAAACTTTAAAATGCTCCCTTCATTGAAGTGAAGGCAATTTGCCTTCCCTTCAGTGATAGGAACCCCCCCCCCCCCGGGGGGATTATTATACCCTATGGGGACAGTCCCATAGGGTACAATTGAGCCAAATGTGATTCGGCCAGCTGAATGCCACCCCAATTGGCTTGAATTGCCAAAAGTGGCATTCGGGTGTCATTCCGCTGGCCGAATCACATTCAGCTCGATTTGGCCAAATCCAAATGGGTCATTTATTTATTTGCAAATCCCTAAAACCCACTGACTTCATTTTACTGTAAAGGGTGTAGCTCTGTTTAGGATTGCACTGAGAATATGTTACAGTGAATGCCAACATTCACTGCTTTTGTGCTTTTGTGAATATCCAGACATTCAGAGAGGCACTAACGAATGTCAACTATAAGATAAGTATGATTGTCAGCATTTGCTGAAATGATATAATTCTGAAAGTTTGAGAAAAGTATGGGTTGGTTTCAACCAATGTTCCCTCTAAGCTGCACAGTGTTGTGAGCAGAAATTCTACCAAATGAGTGAAAAAAGCTAGTAGCATTAAAGTTGTGAGTGAGTCTACATTTGACTATTGTGTAAATTACTTTTAAGGAACATTACTTCCATAACCTTGTAAAAATCTCAGAATAAATTATTTTAAATTATATTTTAACTATATTTTAAGAATAAAACATTATAAGAGAAAACAGAATCAAGTCAAATTTCACCCACCCCTTTCCACTATATTGGTAGATCTATCCTCCGGAGAACAGGTCTACCAACCCCAGCCCACTATATTAGTACACCTGGCCTCTGGAGAATAGGTGTCAGTGAGACTGTCAATTACCGGGCAAGAGATGGTATACAGTGACTAACGAAGAGCGTCTCCCCCCCCCTGGCATTGGAATGCACTATTCTCCCTGCGCAGCCCCTGCTTTTCCTCCTGCTTATCTGCAACCTTGGTAGCTTGTAGCTTCTCACCAGCTTTGTTTTGAATGGGATTTTCCTCCAGGTGCGAGAACTCTCCTCTCCTGCCTTTAGCCTGGGAACCACTCTCCCGCCTTTAGTCTGGGAACTAATAGGTCTAGTGTCTTGGGCGCCTTTTTCTTAACCTGTTGACTGGGAGTTCTTTTATGACAGCATTGTTTGAATATACTATAACAGTTCTACTACCACCCTTAGCTTTCATTACTGACTCAACAAGTGTACTCTGATTGAGCCCTTCAATAAAAGAAGCTCTTGTTTAAGAACCTTTGTTTGGAGTTGAATCTCGTCGGACTCTCACAATAGGTCTACCCACCCCAGTCAACTGTATTGGTAGACTTGGCCTCTAAAGAACTGGTCTACCCACCCCATTCCATTATATTTTCTAGTTCTGGCCACCAGAGAACAGGTCTACCCACCCCAGTTCACTATATTGGTAGACCTGGCCATGTACTGTCCCCTTGTGCTTAACCTTAGGAAACATACCAGCACTTGGAGGGGGGAAAGAACTCTTGAGGTATACTTTGGGTTTTTAAGTGAAATATGACAACCAGCATTACAGGTCAAGTAGAACACAGGCAGAACAATCACTGCCAGAACCCTGCCTAACCTAACAAACAGGTTATCAACAGGTTATAAATGTTATCAACCTGCCCAAACTACTTATTTATTCAAACATTTATATTTCGCTTTTCCCTGTGACTCAAGGCAACTTACAAATCATTCTGAAAAGCATAATAGGGGTGTGCAACCCTGCTCCTCATTTTTTCTGGCTCCACAGTAGCCTATGGGGACCATTATTGTCAATAGGCCCCATACGCTATAATGGATAATCAATCTGGGAGTATCTGGGGCTCTGGGGGGAAGGTTGTTTTTTGAGGAAGAGGCACCAAATTTGCAGCATAGCTGCCAGTGCCTCTCCTCACTCCCCTGCCCCAAGTTCCAAAAAGATTGGATCAGGAGGTCCAATTCTATGGGCCCCAGAAGGTGGTGCCCCCATCCATTGTTTCCAATGGAGGGGAAAATGCCTTGTGAGCAGAAGCAGAAACACCTGTGCTGCCTGTTAAAATTCTGTATGTCAGTGCCCCCTAGTGCAGCTTAGAGGGAGCTATGGTTCCAACCAGATTTATTACTGGTGAAAAAAAGGCAGAGGGTTCCCCTTTAACCATCGAAAAAGGCTATGCTGGGTAACATGGGTCTTGTATGTACAAAAGCCACGTGCAAGAAAGGATACAGTAGGAAAGGGGACTGGGTAACCCTGAGTGAAAAAGCTGGCTGATCTGATATCTTTTTCTCACATAATATCTTTCTTCGGGTATGTGTGTGTGCATCTTGGGTATTGAACACTTACATTTAGTGATACCTGTTTACCAAACACTGGGCATTCATTGCAACATAACATATCATGGAAGTAGAGGCAGGAGGGATAGTGACCCCATGGCTCACAGGCATACATGCACATCAGAGGGGACAGACCCTAAATCACCAATCCATACACAGCCAGAATGCTAAATACTCTCCCAGGCTTGCTGTAAAACAGAGGCTGGTTTATTTGAAATGAGATTTGGATTAAGAATTATTGGGACTTGGAAACCTTTAACCCCTCCTGGGCATGTATCTTTTGCTTGCCACTTCAAAACATGTGTTTTAAGTAAGAACACAACCTTTGAGGAGATTACAAGGACATGGGCCTTATCTAAATCCAGGCTTGAAATGAATACAAGAGCCTGAATGCTATTCGATGTCAAGTGGCTGTTCATCCGAGTCAATGCTGCCTTTTCCCTCAGCCAGTGGCAATCCTGGGTATTATTTTGATTTGGAAAAAAAAAGAAAAGAAACCCTCAAGGCCATTTACATGTTTGCTATGGAAACCCAAGCACATTTTCTCCCCTTCTGTCAGGGTAAAGGTTAAAAATTATCTTGAAGTATGGAATGAGAAACCAGAACAAAAGCCCTCACCAATCCCAAAGGCTATTGCTTCAGCTGCAGCAGGGAATAAAAAAAAAAGAGGCCAAGGTGTAAGAGGCTATTTTTCACAGAGAGGAAAACAAATTTCCTTAACATGACTGATGTGGGCAGACAGGCAATTTATAAGGAAATGTTGAAATGAGAAAGATTGTTTTGTGGACCTGAAGGCTCAATTCCCCAGGACGTTCTCCCGTGCAAGCCCAATTGAAATGAATGGTAAAGATATTTAGGCCTCCCTCATACACTCATTTGGAGATGTGGAAGAGGGGACTTTCCACATGACCCAGAAAGCTGGTTTGAAGGTGTCCTTGAGCATATGACTCAAGTAAGCAAGTCAAGCCACGAAGGATGGAATGGCTGCGAATCATTTTATTTTGACAAATTCTTAACCCACTCTTCCTCCCAAGAACTCAGTGCAACATATATAGGGTGACTCCATTTTCTCATCACAAGGCAGTGTTGCCAAGAAGCCGTTCCAGATTGCACTGTTAAAGAGACTCTTTTACTATCAATACCTTGCTGGACTGTGAATTGGGTGTCAGGGCAATGGACAGAGCTGTAGTCCTAAATGGAGTGCCCCATGCTGGACTATGGACTGTATACTGTGGCCAAGGCAGCCTTGAGCTAAAGGTGCATGCCAAGCTAAATCTGGACCCGAGACTACAGAAGACTTCTGCCCATGCTCCACTCTGCATCTGCACAAGCACAGTGATGCAGACCAGCAGCCCTGGTCTCCATGAACACAGACACAGCAGCAGACCAGAGGGGAGCCATGTTCTGACATGAGGCCAGATGTTCCTGCAAAGAAGCCATGAAGGGATCACTTCTCCACCACACAGCACATTCCTTTCCCCCCTGAGTCATCCTCGAACAAAGACTGTTGCCCAGTCAGAAACAAAAGATGCAGTTGAGCCTTTCTGCCACAGATCCGGAGAATGCCCATGACAAGCATAAAATTATTAAAGTGATTGCACCCTCATGGGAAGGTATGTATCAGTCCCACGTTTGCATCTGTGTCTCCTCTGCTTTTATAGGGTTCCCAGTCACATGGAGCCTGTGTATGAAGAACCTATGCTGAACAGTCAGAGGTGAACCTCCCTGCTGTAGTGTGTCCCTTCTCGCACATGCATTATTCCCATAATGTTATGTGAGAAGGGTGTGGAAAATAAGCCAGTGGGGCACAGTAAATGACAATGTCAACCTGACTTCAAAACCTCTCTTAAGCGTGAGACTAAAAGCCTATTTCCTTAATGTCTTGCAAACTATTAACAACAAAGAGTGTGCATCTATCTTTTTTGATTAAAAGAAGAAAAAAGGAAATTGGCAATCTCCCTACAAGTTGGTTGTTTCCCCTGTATCGAGGTTTCCCCTATTTACTGGAGTAGGATCAGTTTATTGCATCGCTAGTGCTAATTACATACGTAGCCTTGATAGTGAGATCAAACCTCTGCATGCTGAGGAAGCAGATATCTGAACAGCAGGTGGTCAGGACAAACACAGGAAGTTGGCCATCCCTTTCAAGCTCTGCTTGTAAGCTAGTTAGCTCTGGCTGGTGCCTTCTGGAAACAGCATGCAGAGCCAGAGATGGACTTTGTCTAATCCAACAAGGATACTGTTACAGCTACTGCTAAATCAGTGCAGAGGGGACAAAAATACCCACCTAGGAGGCTCTCTCATGTAGTCTAACTGCCCACAGTTATACGATTCCCTTGACCCAAGTGTTCATCAACACTTTAGGAGAACAGTGTTTTGTATAATCTTTCAAAACATCCACTCATTATCACGTCTCCAACAGTGCCTATCTCTGATGCTTTAAATGAAGAAAGAAAAGAGATTTTTGGAGATGAACAATATTTTGTCTTTACACCAACCAATGCTAGGGGCAAAATAACCTACAATGACCATAACATTGATATAGTGTACTGTTTCTGGGCCAGGTCAGAGCTGTGGGAGGTTTTACCTAGGATTGGAGAGTATGTTCACCATATTAGAACTGCATTATTTAGATCAACGGCCACAACTGGAAGTTGAAATGCAGTTTGCAGAAAGATGGACTATGTTGACCAAACAAGGACAGAAGGACCAACTCACTGTATTTATCTTTTGCCAGGTTTCCAGCATCCCAAATCCTTAGGTTTATGGGTCAGGACCTGGTACTGTCAAGGGATAGGAGCTGGTGATGTCACACTGAATAACAAAACTTCTAGTAGTACTTCCACAAAGTAATCCAGGAAGTGTACCACATTGTGTCTGTAAACGTGTATAGTCAGAATCATATAGCTTGGAAGAGATTTACCTCACAACATTAAACAATAAGATGGATATTAGCGACACACTAAACATACAATTTACATGAGTGATTAATGCCAGATTGCTATCTCCTTTCTTCCATTTAGATGTACAACAGTTAACAAAGCAGGAATGCAATGAAGTCTTAATAGAAGCCATCAACTGTGTGCACCCTAGATGACAGTCCTAAGATTTCTAACAGTAACCCTGAAAATACTCTAAAATCAAGACCTGGCCAGCCTAGCTGGTCATTCTAGAGCAGTGATGCCCAACATGGTGCCCACAGATGCCATGCTACCCACCACAGAACTTCAGGTGTCCCTTTGCTGCTTCTTTTCAGCAAACAGCCAGTTTTAGCAGGTTGTTTCAGAAGTTGGTTTTTTTAAAGCAATCCATCACCTTTGTGTTTTCAGAAACAACCTGCCAGTAGGTGGGCACTTAGCTTGGACCTTTCCAGTATTTTGTGATCTCAGTACTTTGTGACAGCCATTTTGTGACGGGCCTCAGCCAACTGCAGCCTTATTTCCACTCCCAATTCTCAAAATCCCAAATGTATGCAGAGGGCTCAAGACCTCATACTGCCTATCAACTACCAGGACTGGCTTTAGAAGCTATTACTTCTTTCTGTACCCATGGAGGACTCCAAAGCCTGAGCACAAAAGATAAGAAATGACCTCCAGTTCTGTTCCTTTATGATCTCTGAAGTTTCCTCTGCATTGCATTTCATTCCTGTTGAATTCTGGTGTAAGTTGGAGAATTTCTAAAATTCATTCCAGAATTGGAGCATGAAGAGTCTGCTGTAGCTTTCAGTTCATTTATTTTTTTCATCTCCTCCCCCCGACCTTTGCATTACTGATGTGCAGTGTATATTGATACAAAGCTGCAAGAAAATGATCCTGATGAGGTAGTATATTTGACGGCAAGATACTTTGTGGAATGTTTTAACCACTGCAGATATTATGTCCACGTGAACCGGGAGCCTGCCTACTGTGTTTATATAGAGAGAGGTGGGTACCCATGTTGGTCTACAGCAGCAGAACAAAGTTTGAGTCCAGTGTCACCTTTATTTGGAGTGCATTACAGAGACTGCATGCTCTCAATATGTGTGAGGATTGGGGTCCCAGTTCATGTTGATGGTCTGCAGAGTGCTTTACTGATGCACATATGTACTCCTGTGCATTGGTACAAACCACACAAAAAAGATCTTAGATCCATACTGCTCTTTTTGGTGTGGAGGGGTTGTAAACAGCATTTTACCAATGTATACTCTCACATTAATAATGTGGAAACCAGAGAAGGTTTGATGGAATTGAACAAATGAAAATCTGCAGCATATCATACATTTAGAGTTCATCAGCTCTGGGCTGGGAAATATTTGGAGATTTTGGGGGTGGAGCCTGGGGATGGTGGGGTTTGGGGAGGACTGCGACTTCAGCAGGGAACAGTGCCATAGAATCCACCCTCCAAAGCAACCATTTTCTCCAGGGGAATTAATCTCTATTGTCCAGAGATCAGTTGTAACAATGGGAGATCTTTTGGCCCCACCTGGAGGTTGGTGACCCTACATACATTGCATTGTGTGCTCTATACAAAAATAATGGAGAATTCCAAATGCATCCATCCCAGTTTGGATTTGGAAATACCCTTATGGCTAGCATGCACAACCCACCAGATCTTGGCTGGAAAACTGACATATGCCTGGGGTCATGGATAATGTGCTAACTAGGATGTTTATTCAAAGTGGGATGGTCACACCTGCTTTCAGACTTATGAAGAGATACTTCTATGTGAAGCATACAGTTCTTCCCCTGTTCCCTCAGGCTCCCTGCTTCCCATTTCAACATTTGGGTTATTTATTCCGAGAAAATCCTACGTGACAATGAGAGAGAAACTGTCGCTTTTTGAATTGTGCTTTATTTTTGAAGACTAAATGGAGTGTGCCCTCTTTTCATATTGCTGAAATTGTCCCATTTCCCACATACCTTTTCATTCGATAACTCATGTCACCACAAGGTGAAGTGTAAGCAAGATTTATTTAGAACCATTCCATCAATCGTGAGGCACAAAGCAGAGCCCAAATCTATCACAGCTTGCAGTTTTGTTTGAGATATTCCTTGACACAATGCAGAATTCAAACGATTATTCCATCATGGGTTTCACTAGTCTGAGTTAATTTGGGAAGATTATGATTATTTTCATATTCTCAACCTTTAAAAAAATTCTCAACCTTAAAAAAAAATAGGTTCATTTTCTAACAAAAATATATCACTTAGCATTTTTTTTCCTTCCTGGCTTTGAGCTTCATATGAAGGAATTCCTTGTGTAATCTGCTGACAGTAATAGGAAGATGCTGTTCTCCAATTAGGTAATTGTAGGCTGGTTTATACAAGAAATGCCACAGGATTTCTTCCACACTGTCCTATCAGCCTCAACTTTTCCAGGCTAACTTGGGAAATCTGCCAGAAGAATCCAGCCAATCCCAATTCCAAGAATCCTTATTCCGATATGGAGGAGGTCATGGAAGGGAGCGTAACAGTAAATATTGAATATTTTCAAGATCACATTGCCAAAAAAATTATTTCAAGACCATTTGTTGTGATCTTTTTTAATATTTCACAATAAGCAGAATCTGCTCACCTCCAATTTGCATGGACTCCAGAAAGTCAGGCACAGCATAAGAGAATTCTTAGCTTCTTCCAGATGTCTGAGAGTCCCTTGCCTGATAGCCCCAAAATCTTGGAGAAGGCACAGTCTCAACAAAAAGTCACTGAAAGGGTCTAAGGTTTTGTTTGACATTCAAAGAATCCCTTTTCCCTTTTTTTGTTCTTAAGATTCCAAGAGTTTTGTTTAGTGATAGACCTAAATGGAAGGACTGTCAAACCTCATGCGCTGCAGGACAGGTGTTCCTCAAAGCAGCTCTAAAACTTGACACAAGCTGGGTAGCAGAAAAAGAAGCTGTCAAAGAGAGGGCATGAAAAAAGATGAAATTCTGAGCTCTTCTCAAAGCAACGAGCGGCAGAGAAATGTAAGGAGCAAAAAGAGGGGGGGGGGGAGAACCCTAAGAAAAGCTTTTCTGCATTATATAAGACAAGTTGAGGGCTGACAAAGAATAGCAGAGAGCAGGAAGATGAATGATGGACAGATTTCAGTTTGAGCCAGATCTCCCCCTCCAAACACTGTGAAGGGCCCAAGAATGCCAATTTGCTCCCCACTCCCTTTCCTTCTTTATCCTACATGCTCAACTGCCCTCCACTTTTGGTTAGTCCGTATCAAGCTATTTTCTCCATCTTGTTCTTGAATTTCCAAAGCAGAGGGTTGGATCAAGACTGAATTGGCAATTTCCACCTATTCCTCCTTCTTGCTGCAGAGCCCCCTTATGTCATTTCTCAGGGTTCCCTATGTCATGTCATGGAGATCAGTGAGTTGCAGTGGAAGGAGGGAGGCAGGAAAGTTCCATTCTGCCTTTGGAAAATTTAGTCGAGATCCAACCCAATATTTTTCTACCAACCCAATATTTTTCTACATACCTGGATAGTTCTCTAGAACCAACTCACATGTTACAAAGTCCACATGTCCTCCACATGGACTTTTAGCATACATGTTTGGGAAGTCCCCTCCTCTGGAAAATTAATTCACAGATGTACATGAGTCCAATTTGGATTAGGAGTGTGGCATCCAGAGTGACAGTTCTTAACCACCACCCCCTTCCCTTGATCTGAAACAGACAGCCCTGGGAAGCTACTGCTTGAGAATCCTTCATGTACTGAGAGCTACTCAATTCCCACAAGGTTGTTTCAAGCTGGCAAAACTGCATGGTGGGATGCTAAAGCCTCATCTCCCTGCATACTATGGTCCTGATCTGAATCAGGGCTCCATGCGTCTGGGATCTGAGTTCCCAGCATGAAACTCCAGGAATATCTGTTGCAAGTTCCTCTTGGTTGTTGTGATATGGATATGATATAATGATGCTTGTTCCAAGTGGGAAACAAAAGTGGGAAAACAGAAGCCATTTCAGTTATGGATATTGTATGTATGCTGAAGGATCTCAATCACTCCCCCTTATGCTATGATCTGAACTGAGCCTACCTGTCCATGGAATTCCCAGTACAATGCCTGAAAATTTTAATGAGCGGGTGATCACCATCAAAGGGTGATTTTGAGTGGAGGGGAAAACAAACCAGAGGAGAATGGTTACACACTGATCAAAATAACTGGGCTTTATTAGCACAGAACTGTGGTACATCCTACAGCATGAAGGTAATATCAGAACAGATTCTCTGGTGACCACCTAAGGGCGTGATGGTGAACCTTTTAGAGATCAAGTGCCCAAACTGCAACCCAAAACCCACTTATTTATCTCAAAGTGCCAACATGGCAATTTACTCTGAATACTGAGGTTTTCGTTTTAGAAAAAATAACTTATACATTAACATCTTTTGTCTTAAAAGAAAAACACAATAACAGAGCTTTCAATGATACAAACAACTTTTTATTGAAAGGTAAAAGTTTGCATTTGGCATGCTTTTGAACAATTAATGTGACTTTTGCTGTCCAATCTTGCGAACTCTGTGCTGGGGCGATGCCGTGCGTGCCCACAGAGAGAACTTTGAGTGCCACCTCTGGCACGTGTGCCAAAGGTTTGCCACCACGGACCTAAGGTCTTTCACTGGCTTTGTGAATGTGTGTTATTCCTGTCAGCCCCTCTAGGGGGCACTGTGAATGCACCAGTTAATCACTGTTGTATGGCCATTCCTGGGCCAGTATTTTCTCTACCTATTGATACACATGGATCAGAAGATCCATTTTTCCAATATTTTCCAATATCTGCCACTGCGAATTCAAAAAGAGAAAACAAGCTTGAGCTTCAGCTAGAAATAAATGCAGCACATAAAGAAAACAACCTCCCCTGCTGCCCTGGAACTATGATTAAAGTGGTTCCATTTTTTATAGGTTGAAATATTCTACAATTCAAAGTAAGCCAGAAGCCATTTGCAAGGTCTGATATATTTTTTTAGTGTAACAAAGTATGTTAAGGGTTTTTAAATATCAGTATCATTTAAGACAAATCACTGTGCAGACAGACATACACACACAGAGAGAAAAAAAGATCCAATTGGTTTGCATGAAATTATTCCACTTCTGATAAATATGAGAAGCTATCTCCATAAAACTTACACCAAGGTTAATACTATGGGAGTGTGCTAACATTCCACCTTTCACCAAGACACATACAACAGAATAAATCTACTTCTCGGCTCCAATTTACGGTTCACTGCAGCTTTCCTACTAGGGAATACATCTCCACTATCAACCGTAGATCATAATGAACAGGCTGAGAACACCTATGACAGGGAAAAGATTAATTCTAATAAGCTGGAAATCACCAGCAATCCTCAGCAACAGATTCATAATCTATTACAACAGGTGAGTGATTTAGAGAAAAACTCCAGGCAGACAGTAAAAATGGAACCTAGCAGTACCACCTGCAGCAGGCACAGGGGCTGGGTTTCTGAGAGCACTGAAGCTAATGCAGTGGGCTTGGAAAACAGAGGCCTGGGTTCAAATTTCCTTTTTCTGTTCTATGGGTACCACTTCAGCAGGTGATTTACCTCTCAGTTTAAATTACTACATAGTGCTGCCATGAGAAAAAAAAATGACACACACCCAACATCTGTTGCCTTGATCTCCTCAATGGAAAGACATGATAAATGTGATGAAAACCAATGACGTTTATGGGTACTGGGCAGCAGACAGAACATTGTGAATGACATCTGGACCACCGACTTAATGAACAACTTAACACTTTCAACTGACATAGAAGGGTGTAACTCTGCTAATCTCCATCAAGAGCAACATGGCTCCAGGAGAATAAAGTTGCCACCGATGTTTTGCCTTGTGAAAAACTCAAAGCGAATGAGAAAAACTCAGAGCAAACTTCTTTCTTAGATGAAAAATCAAGGGATTTCTGAGGAAAGCCTAAACTCTCTTGGCAGCGACATAAACATTTCTTAAGGAGGGTTCCCAACATCCATTGGCTAAGATTTTTTTCCTGAAGTGAAATTTAGAATGAACTTAGTTGTTTCCCTCAAGAGGAGTTCTCAGGGAAGCAACTAGAGACATTCATTGGCCTACAGCATCACCAAATTTCATCCAAAGTGAAATTTTAACCAAATACCAGCTTGTAGTCTTAAGGCACACTACCTGAGGAATTCCAAGGGAAGTCCTAAGGTTTTCAGTGAAGCTAACAAAGTGTTTTTTAAAAAAGAGGTGCTGGAGCTCTCAAGGGGGAAATGAAGTTTTCAGTCTGAATACTAAAAACTTATGAACTTTTAAACATTTTAAAAATAATTTTGTTGAAGAGGTTCCAGAACTCCATCCCAGTGCATTCCCTCAGAAAAAAAGCCCTGGTTGGATCCAATATTTCTATTCAATTGGCACTGGAGTCTTCTTCTGAAGCAAGGAGTCTTTCTCCAGTTCAAGAAGCTTAGCTGTAGTGGACAAGACTCGTGGAGGACTCTTTGTGTTGAAGATAGGCTCCATCATTCATGGAAAAGAACCTTCAGATCCCACTCATAGTTTTTCAAGATGGTTTTGTACATCTCCACGTGAGACACTTGGAGAAGATTTGATACGAATTACTTACATAAATACGGGGGACACGACACTAGGAGTGTGGCTTAGAAACTGAACTGTGAAACTGCTGTGCCAGATCTAACCAATGTTCCACCTAGCTCAGCATTTTATATTATACCCACCCTATACTGGAAAGAACTGTGAGCCACCTAGCTCTGACTTGTAGATATCCACTAGAAACAGGACACAAACAGTTTTCACTGGTTTTCACTGGTGCTATCTCCTTGTTCAGGAAAAGAAATAAAAGACCTTACAAATATCCATACAATAAAAGAACACTAATCACTGAGTATTAATGAGAAAAACAGACTATAATGTAAATAAAATAAAATAAATAACTTTGAATAGTAAAAAAAAAAGCTCAAAACAATTCTTTTTTTCCAAAAAAGGCACATGTGGCTTAATTGATCCAATAATTGATTGCACTACATTTACACTGCATTGTACTTTTTTGCTACTGTTTATGCTTATTATGTGAATCATGCTGAGCCCCTCATGGAAGGAAAAGCAGATTATAACATAGATTCAACAAGTAAAATAAAATCCTCACTTAAATTAAAGTTATCTCTTAATTCAAGCTATTAAAAGCTACCCTAAACAAAGATGCCATGCAGTGCTTCTGTAAAGTGCTGAAGCTTGTACCCCAGGGAAGGGAGTTCCATCGTTGTAAGTAAGTGAGTATGTTTCTGGGCATGTTATCAAGGTACAAAACTGCCACAGACATACTTAAGCTAAGAGGGTTTTCTATTAGTTCTTTTTAAAAGCTGAAATGGATTATAGGAGAAAAGGGGCTCACCTATGTGGGTATCAGTGCTATCCTAACCAGAGTTAAACTGTTCCAAGTCCACTGAAGTCAAGTGTGCTTAGGACTTGCTGACTACATTTGGTACACGTAGTCTGTACTACATGTACCAAATGGTACATTTACTCCCTCAAGAGCAGCTGAAATCTAGCAGTGCATGGTTTATGTAGTAGTTCAGCTTCTATAAAACTTATCATACTGTAATTGCTGATAGTAACATTGTTTACAAAATCAACCATATATACAGAATGGGTTAAAACTGAGTTAAAACCCATGGGTTAAAACCCATATACAGAATGGGTTAAAACTGGGTTAAAACTGGGTTAAAAACAATTATTTAGAACAATTCGATCTATAACAGCACTGCCACAGGGCAAGCCAAACAGTAGGGAATTAGAGATTGGCTGTGAGGCTTTTGCGAGCTATTTTGCGGATAAAGTCTTGGCACTCCGCCGCAACCTCCCCGCCATAATTGATACAATGAGCGAACTCGAGGCCCCTTGCACGTCAGCAATGCCGGGGTTGGACGCTTTCGGCCTGCTCAGCCTTGACAAAGTTGACAGGTTACTCATGACCGTGCGCCCAACCATATGTGTCCTGGATCCGTGCCCTTCCTGGCTTATTAAAGCAGGCCACGAGGGGTTTCGAGTTGCACTGAGGGAGATTATCAACCTGTCCCTCTCTGAGGGGCAGTTCCCAAGTGCACTCGAGAAGGCGATGGTCCGCCCTCTCTTAAAAAAACCAACCTTGGACCCGGCTGAATTGGCGAACTATCGGCCGGCTTCCAATTTGCCTTATTTAGGCAAATTAATAGAGAGAGTGGTGGCGATACGGTTGTAGAGTTTCCTGGATGACGCTTCGGTGTTAGATCCCTTCCAGTCAGGCTTTCGCCCGGGATTTGGGACCAAGACAGCTCTGGTTGCCCTTACTGATGATCTCCAGAGGCATCTGGATCGACGTGGCGTAGCGGTGTTGCTGCTGCTCGACCTGTCGGCAGCATTCGACACGGTTGATCATCAGCTGCTGACTCGCCACCTCACTGACGTGGGGATTCAGGGACTCACCTTACAGTGGCTTGTTTCCTTCCTCCAGGGTCAGGGACAAAGGGTGGTGCTAGGGGATGAGCAGTCCAGGAGATACCCGCTGGAGTGTGGGGTGCCTCAAGGGGCTGTTTTGTCCCCGATGCTTTTTAACATCTATATGCGCCCCCTTGCCCAGATTGTTTGGAGGGCGGGGCTGGGTTGTCACAAGTATGCTGATGATACCCAGCTCTATCTGATGTTGGGCGGCCAGTCTGGCTCGGGACCAGACGATCTTGACCGGGCATTGCACGCTGTGGCTGGATGGCTCAGGCTGAGTAGGCTGAAGCTGAACCCGGCGAAGACGGAGGTCCTGTGCCTGGGTTGGGGTGGCCCATGGTCGGGGCTCCCACTCCCGGCCTTCGACGGGGTGCCATTGGTGCCTTTGCCGGTGGTTAGGAGTTTGGGAGTGCTCCTGGATTCCTCCTTGTCAATGGAGGCCCAGGTAGCAGCCACTGCCAAATAAGCCTTTTACCACCTGAGGCTGGTGCGGCAGTTGGTCCCCTTCCTGGACCGCGTGGATCTGGCTGCAGTGATCCATGCAACAGTCATCTCGAGGTTAGACTATTGTAACGCTCTCTACATGGGGCTGCCCTTGCTGCAAATCCGGAGGCTTCAGCTGGTGCAGAATGCCGCAGCTAGGTTGTTGATGTGCTTCCCTAGACGGGAGCACATACGGCCAGTGTTGGAGGTACTGCGCTGGCTACCAGTGGCGTACCAGATTCGCTTCAAGGTGCTGGTGCTTGCCTTTAAAGCCCTAAATGGCCTGGGTCCGACCTACCTGAGGGACCGCCTTTCCCCATATATACCCCAGAGAGCTCTACAGTCTGGGGCCCAACATCGCCTGGTCGTTCCTGGCCCGAGAGAAGCCAGGCTCACTGCCACCAGGGAGAGGGCTTTTTCGGTGGTGGCCCCTCTCTGGTGGAATGAGCTCCCGGAGGAGATCAGGGCCCTGCAGGACTTGATGCAGTTCCGCAGGGCTTGCAAGACGGAGCTCTTCCGCCAGGCCTTTGAATAGGGGCCGCCTTCTTTTTGTGTTACCTTTTTACCCCCTCCCCTCCTTATAGGCAATTCTCCAGCGATTAATCATCAGTTACCACCTGGTCGCTGGTGATACTGCACGTTTAACAACTGACGGTGACACTACATGCCACTGAATTGTATTGAGCACTTTATTAACTTGTATTGTAATGTTTAGTGATGTAATTTATAATGTTTTAATGTTTTAATTATTTATGGATATAATGAATCTTGGTTTGCCAAGTCGTGTTAGCCGCTTTGAGCCTGCTGTGCGGGGAGAGCAGCCTAAAAATAGAATTAAATAAATAAATAAATAATAAACTGGGATGCTCCTGACCAAAAGAGCAATTCCACACAGTCAGCATTTGTTTAAGAGAGCTTGAAATGTTTACACTGTAAGTTGTCACTGCCTGCTACTACAAAAGACTTCCTTGCAGATTTTGGATTCTGATCCTACAAGAAGAAAGTACTGGGACTTGCCATCCTAGTTTTGACTCATCCCCCCCTTTCCTAAACTAGTTTTTCCTGTATTCCTTTTTCCATTGCAAAATGAATTCACAAGATAGCCTCTTGCTTAAAATGGGAACAGTTTTTTTTCCATCTTGTGGATTGCCGCCCAAACTCACCCAGAAGGGGTAGGTTTGGGCAGTGATTTTTTAAAAAAAATTGTATGCTAGAGTTTCAGCATAGGAGGGTGCCTGTGCGGAAGCAAAAGTTCAGTCTCATTTGGAGGCCAAACACCAGTAGCCAATCATTGCCTTCCTTACCATTCCTTCATTCACACTCAAGAGCAGATTCTAGGATCTCCCGGAATGCCATTTTCAAATACATTTTGCAAGTGTGTGCAGCTACCCTGAAAACATGTAATTGAAAGAAAGAAGCTGTTGTGAATGGTGTACTGATGCAAGTCAGGGAAAGGAATTCAAAATTTTGCGCGTGAACCAATGAGAGAGAACGCTCAAATGCGGGAAAAGAGGCAACCAAGAAGGAGTGAGACACATACACTGGGTATGACTCCCAGATGTGGTGTGGTAAGCGGGGAATGCACTCAGATTTCTCAGCCCCTTGAGGCTGCTGAAGCACTGCAACACTTCAGTGCATGCACAACCCCCCCCCCCCGAAAACCAGTGTACAGTGTGTGAATGTGAACAAATGGAACCCTGATGGGGGGAGGAAACGAAGAAAACATCTAAGCGTGTACTGATCACACCGATAGCCTGACCATTGGAACTGCCAAAACACCAACGAAAACCTGGAGAATGGCTGCAGTTGGGAAATCATCTAAGGGGTGTATTGGTGATAGATGGTTTGCACTAGTGGACTGATAAAACATCCTGTTTCTTGCCAAAGTCTGGTTGTAAAACACAGCACAGTTTATGCTATGAGATGTGGGTGATTTAAATAACCTTCTTAGAGGGCTTTAAAACACATTGAATATGCAAGGTCCATTATGTTTGAATTGCTTTGCCCCCTCGGGAAACCAATAAAATGACCTATAATGCTTTCTATTACTGGAATTATTATAAGGGAAAGAGCCTGCCTATTTGCTAAGACAAGATTTTCTTAATGCAGTAGCCAAATCTAAGCGAAACCATCATTCAGTACAATTAAATTCCAAAAGCTCAAACCCTGAGGATACAAATAGATTAACAAGTCCAATCTACCAAGAAGTCCTCCTGTGCAAGGCCATCTGATATGAACAGGAATCACATGAACACCTGCATGACAGTTCTTTCATACAACTACCATACAATTCAGCTGGTCTCTCATTGAAGAACTGTCTGAGGTTGAGAACTGTACTTAAGGTCACTTGTTGGCTACTCAGTGACACCTAATGGTGCTTCTGATTAAGCTGCCGTATACCAAGCTAGACCACTGGTCCATCATTCTCATTTTGGCTACCTCAGAACTCCAGGGTCTCATGCAGAGAAAGGTCTTTTTCATTATTTTCTGATGATGCCAAAGATTGAAACTGGGATCTTTGCCATGCAAAGCACATCCTTTATACATGAACCCTCCCATGTTTAAGATGGCCAGGATAATGACCTGGGATAGCCTTCAGGAGGCAGTAAGTTCATGGAGTAGAAATACTACAAAAATAAGAACAGATACCCCAGTGGCTTCTCTCAACAGCATGCCCTCCCATTTTACAACCAGCAGAATTAGTGGCACGGGGAGTAGAGAACTGGTACCTTCTGCTGGGCCTGACTGTCCTACTTCAGGCTGTGGAGTCATATTACTGGGGCTGAAGCCAACAATATGCTATCACAGAAGTTGTTCTAGCAAAGATGAACTGAGGCCTTAAATATTATTGCAAGGAGGTAGGAATGCAAGCCCTGTCCTTCAGGAATAGGCTACTATTTCTTAAAAGTGCCATGCCTGATTATGGTGGTGAGTATTCTAACAGAGTTAGGGTTGTAGCTTGGCTTTGTGGGGCCTGAGAGGTCAGTTGGGAAGAGACCTCAGTGGTTCAAATGTGAGTTAGAAAGCAGGGCTGTACTCAGTGGGTTGACTCAGACTCCCAGGGCATCGAAATGGGCTCCTGGGGGTGTCTCAGCTGCCTCCTTCTATGGTGCCAGGTGCTCAGCCTCCTCCTTGTCTGAGACTTCAGCCTTTTGGTCAGAGGAGGAGTCCATATTCTGGTCCATGACAAACAGGGAGCACTACGGCAACATATGATATAATATTTGTGAAGTGTAGACGAATGGTCACTGCAAACAAAAGGAATGCTTCTGAAATTCTCACATAGCACTCCCTGGATTTTGATGCTCCCAATTAATTGGTCTGGTTTCCAAAGTGGAAGTCGTGGATTAGGAGAGTTTAAGCTCCGTGTCTCATGTGTGCATCAGTATAACTTCAGGTTTGCCATATCACTATTGCTTGCTTGTTTGCAGTATTTTATCAGTGTACACATTCATAAAGGGGGGGGGAACAATAAAAATAAATAGAAGAAACTATTAAGCAGAATTTTAAAAGAGTGCAATGAAGGGCTTCTGAAACAAGAAGGGAACAGAGCAGGGTAAATCTTTCTATCTGTATCAACAGTTTATAGTTCTGCAAGTGAATAGGACACGGGTGAGGATATCAGCTCTTTCCCCCTTCTGCTAAGTGACTTGTTGCTACCATCTACTGGACCATGATAAGCATCCAATTCTTATGCATCAGCTCAAGAGCTGGTGCTCTAGTTAGCATGGCATTTCCTTTGCTTCATTTTGCTCATGTTATGGTTTTTCTTTTCTTTTTTTGCATGGATCTACTTTTTAGCAGAGCAGGTACAAAAAAAATCATGATAATTACTTTCAGGAAGATCAGGTGCTCTTCTTAGCATTTGAAGCAAACAAAAATATTGCCAGGAGATGAAATGGATATAAGATCGGGGATGATTTGTAATAACAGAACTCTCCTTCAAGGATGTATTTATTTGTTTCTGTTCTAGCTAGTTCTAAATGGCTTCTAAATTAGGTGTGGTTTCAAAATGGGGGACCCTTCCTGTACAGGAAAAAGAGCTAACGAGAAAAAAGAAAAACCTTCCAGTACATTCTGAACTCCAATATGGAGAGGTGAGTCATTTAACAATCAGTGAAGGATAAAATGAACCACTGCAATTCCCTCTGATATTACGGTATCGATCATTTAAGAGTACATCACACCTGATGCACAAGCATTTATACTGGTTCCCCATTATTTTCAGAGGAGATAAAAGAAAGAATCAAGGGGGTGGTTTTTTCATTGGTAATCAGGACAGCCACCTTGATGTGAAAAATCCTGGTACTGAGACTGAGAGACAGAGCTCAATAGAGGGTCAGACATGGGAGAAAATAACAAAATGGCTTTCTCCTACTTCAAGGGCTAATGCTAGTAGGCATGATAGACCAAACCTGGTTCTAGCATGAGGTAGAGGAGCTGAATAGGGCAGTAAGCATGAGAGTAATCTCTTCAGCTGCTGCTGCTGCTGCCACTGACACATTATCCTGCTGTGTTCCCTTCCTTTCACCTTGTTTTTTTTTTGCCTCCTGTGAGTCAGCAGGGCATGTAGAGGGTGGATGCCAGTGATAGGAAAACCTCCCTTAGCTTGTGCTAGAATTGGGCTAGCCCAATCTCATCCAATCTCAGAAGCTAAGCAGGGTCAGCCCGGGTTAGTACTTTATGGGAGACCACCAAGGAAGACCAGGATTGCTACACAAAGACAGGCAATGACAAACCACCTCTGAATGTCTCTTGCCTTGAAAACCCCATGAGGGGTCCTCATAAGTGACTTGATGGCACTCTGCACATACAATTGCAAGCATCACTGAAGGATGTTAAGAAAAAAGAGACTCCCAAACTGACTTACAGTAACAAAGAGCATCTGCACATGGACACACCATACCTTCAGTTTACATCTATTGACAGAGCACCCAACTCAGAAGGGACTACACAGGACACCTCCAGATGGTTAATTGTTGAGGCTCCATGGGCAGGAACTGTGGCTGTGTCTCAGTAGCAGAGCATAGGCTTTGCATGCAGAAGTTCCCAGGTTCACCCCTTGATACCTCTAGTTAAAGAATCTCAAGGGGAAGGAACTAGGAAATGATGTTTGATTTGTAATGTCTCCAATTACTGCTTTGCAGAATAAGGCAGTTACAAACTTCAGCAAACTTCAGCAATACAAATATGCAGAACAAAGCAGTTACAAACTTCAGCAATACCATTTGTAGCTACTGAAGAAGAACTTTGCTCACATGTAGACTCCAGCACTGTGTTAAATGGCATTCTCAGGCCATGGTCACATGGCTCCCTAATCCCGGATAAAGTCCCGCTGGACTTTAATCCGGGATGTTTTCTTTTGGGTTGGGATGATCACACCTCCCAACCCACCGGTGGCAGTGACTGGGGGAGGTAAGGCGAGGGCCACCTGCATGCCCACGCACGGCTCCCTCCCTCGAACACCGCATGGAGGAACTGGCCGGCTGGCTGGCTGACTTGCCCCACACTTTGCTCTGGGCCCCGAGACTTATCAGCCGCCACCTGATGGAAAAGCAGGGAGAAGGGGAGAAGCATGCCGGGGGTGTGTGTGCCAGGCGGCGGTGGCCAGCAGAGATTGGGGCCCGGAGTGGAGCGCGAGGCATTTCGAGCACACAGGTGGCCAAGCGCTTGAGTGCCCAAGCACCCAAGTGAAAAGAAGGGGAACCCCCCCCCCCCCGAAGGACGATCAGACAGCCCTTCTCGCAATCATTGCAAGAGAGGGCTGTCCAGATCGGCAAAATCACGGGTTCCAAGCATGACTTCTGGGAAATTGCTTGATTTTCCTGGGGTCGGAAAATGCACTAGGAATCCAGGAGTGAGCCTGCTTCGGCACGGGAGTAGGCGTGGCCAGTCTGATCAGTCCATTTAAATCCGGGAGGGATCAGCAACGAATCCCGATTTAAAGGACCGTGTGACCACAGCCTCAGCTCCAAAATCTATTTCCTTAGGCAGTTGAGGTATAATACCTACAAAATTTCTGGCTTTAATGCAAAACACTAAAACAGCCCACATTTCTGGCTTTTGCATCAAAAATGTTGGCCTGGAGATTTTGGGGTATTCCAAGGTTTAGAATAGACAAGTATTTAGAATTTGCTCTCAGGTGTGGTCTTGCAATGCTTTAGACTGATTAAAGGGGCCAGCTCCCAAAAACATTTATTTATTTATTTATTTATTTAACAACAAAACAAGTGTCTGGACACTGTGGGTTTGGATCCAGGCTAAATTTTCCAATGGCTGAATGGAAATTTCTTCCCTCCCTCCTCCCTCTGAAGTCCACGGATCTCCTGAGGAACAGGGAATCTGGAGGACTGATGGGGGAGAAGGAGCATCTGCAACAGGGAGAGGGAATCAACAGAAATTGCCATGTTAGTTTCACTCCAGCCTTATGGTTACAAAAGACAGGCTTCACAATTTGTTGGAAATGCCCAGTGACGTATCAGAACTTCCAGAAATACTGTGAACAAGATTTCTAAAATACATGGGGTGGGACTTCAATGCACACAAAATTGTAGCTTTTACATTGTGATCCTAAATACAGTTAGTGCTCAGAAGGACACAACTCTGTTTCAGATTGCACTGTAACTATTTAGAGTGGAACAGAATAGCATTACAAAACAATGGTGACTCTGGTTTCTGCTCCCTTACCTTCGCTCTTTAATATCTGAGCCAGTTTTTGCAAAGACTGAAACACATTTTTTTCCAATCCTGTCAGCCCCAAACAGGAAGATAATATAGGGGCAGGTGTGGGCCAAGGAAAGCTTGCTAACAATGCATCATTGTCTTGCTTGTACATAAATCCCACACTGGTTCTCAACTGCCACTACCAGTAAAAAATTGAAAGAATACTGAAACCCTGAATTTCTTGAGTTCTGTGTACATTTTATCATAAGCAATGGCCTCATGTTTGTGATAGTTTACTGGAGAGATACAAAATATTTACCCCTATAAATCCCCTGACTATCACTCATAGAGTCACTGAAGAGTTTATGAGGCAAAGACCTTCACATTTATTAGCTTGGGACACCAGTATTACTGAGTGAGCAGAAAGAATGTTCCAAGTTGCAACATTGCTGAAATATGTTCTGCTTCTTTCCCACTCTGTGATCTGACTGAAGACAAGGTTGTCTTTAGTTCCAGGCATTACTATTTGCCTCATTTTCTAAGAATGTCTCTTTTCCTTCTTTCTCTTTGAAGGTTTCAACACTTTGTGCTTCGTTAGTGGTGTGAACCAATGTTACCTAGAAAACCAGTGTTACCTGGAAGATATATACATATTTATAGGCCCAGGTACAGAACTAGCAAGAATAAAACAATAACAAGACAATAGTCAGTAAAACCAACAAGATAAAATTTATAAACAGAGGGCAGGTCAGAGTAGGGTTGCCAGCTCTGGGCTGGGAAATATCTAGAGATTTTGGGGGTGGGGCCTGAGGAAAGTGAGGTTTGGTGATTGGAGGGACCTCAGCAGGGTATAATTCCATAGAGAGCGACCTCCAAAGCAGCCATTTTCTCCAGGTGAACTGATCTTGGTTGTCTGGAGATCCACTGTAACAGCGGTAGATCTCCAGGTGCCACTGGAGGTTGGCAATCCTAGGTCAGAGAGAGAAAGGTTGGGATATCTGTTGTCCTGACAGCCTGCATTTATGGGTTAGGGCAAAGATCAGTTTCTGCTTCAGTGTGCAAGACTATGAAGAAGAAGTTTAGGGCAGCTAGCAAAAGGGATAGAAGGCTTATCTCTTTGCAGCTGGTTGGAGTGAAGAAACTGTCTAGGGCTTCAGGTATATCCTGTCTGGTTTGGGGGAACGTAATGCTACTACAGAGATTTGGAATGGTATAGTATAGCTGGACTTCATCAGATCTCGGAAGCGAAGGCTGCAAGCCTAACACTTTCCTGGGAGTAAGCCCCTTTCTGTTACACGGAGCTTACTTCTGGGTAGACTTGCTTAAAACTGCTGCCTAAGCAGGGTTGGTCCCTGGATGGGAGAACACCAAGGAAGACTTTGCAGAGGAAGGCAAAGACAAACTACCTCTGCTTCTCCGGGGATGCCATAAGTCAGCTGCAACTTGATGGCTCTTTACACATGCACACTGGTGTTATAAAGTCTAACACTGTCAGTTTGTGTGGGTGCCTGTTTCCCCATGCTCAGCTTATATGTCTGTGCAGCTATGGCTCAGTGGTAAAATGTCTGCTTTGTACACAAAAAGTCAAAGATTCAGTTCCTGGAAAGCTGCTGCCAGCCAGAGCAGGCAACACTGACCTTGATAGACCAATGGTCTGACTCAGTTATAAGGCAGCCTCATATGTTCTGCTTTTTAAAAAGAGGTACAACCCCTAGTAAAGTTTCTCAATCCAATCCTTAGTTTGCCACTGTAGTCTGCCACTACTACCAAACAAAGAGGAAAGAAGACTCTAGATCCTTAGGGCTAAGATGGATCCTGAGGTGATTAATCACACTACAGAAAGAGTTTTATGATGGTTAAAACCTTATGTCATACTACCGAGAAAGAATTGTACAATAAACTTTTATCATTCACCAACATGGGCTGCTATCTTCCAGAAATTTCTGATGTGTAGTAAATTTCAGTTTTGAACACAGAAAAAAGCAAGAGTCCAATAGTACCTTAAAGACTAATAAAATTTGTGGCAGGGAATGAGCTTTTGTGAGTCACAGCTCACTTTTAAATGGAAGGGGTATGGTTTACTGGTGCAGCATATGGCTTTGCTTGCATAAGTTCCAGGGTTCCGTCCCTGGGTAAAGGGACTAGGGGGTTGGGAAAGACCTGTCTGAGACCCTGGAAAGCTTCTGCCAGCCAATGTACACAAGTATTGTAGGAGGACTAAAGGTCTCACTTGGTATAAAGCAACTTCCCATGTTCACCTAAAACTCTATCAAATGGATCAGCAATGCAATAAGATGATCTTACATGCTCAGTGGAGCCGGTAGAGGAAGCAGTTGTGGTATTTGGTGGAGAACACCCATTTTCCCAGCATATACAGAAACAGCCAATTGGGTGCCTTAGTGGCAAAGTTTATAGGAGAAGATTCTGTAAACCATAAAGCAGATAATTTTCCTTATTAATAATTAAAGCTATAGAGAACAGATAATGTTCCCTTCTAGATAACTACCATGATTCCATTATAAATGTGTCACTGTAAAATATGAGAAGATGTACCAACTTGGGTAAAAATGACCTTCCTGTGCCACGATCAGTTTGAGAATAGAAACGTTTCCATTTGCCCTGTTCCTTTCCCTTTATTTAATATGCTGGGTTTTAATTAGGCAGCAAGGTGCTGATCCAAGCATCCTGCGCCTTGGGTTTTGATTCATGGCCCCTGAAGGTTTGCTGCTCTGGTGCGCCCAAAGTATGACATTCATTCACCTGTTGCTGGGCAGCCAGAGCCTCCAGCAAAGTTTCCAGCTCACTGAGTCAAAATAAAACCAGTTAAATGCTGATCAGTGAAATAAATGTGGCTTCTCATGTGCCCAAATGTGCAGTCACCTCAGGCGGTGTTGTGATAGCGGGCAAAATACACTGTCCCCTTGAGCCAACTTTGACTGAAGAACTAAAAACTGGAAAGCTGGAATTCAGTACAAAACATGAGTGGATTCCATGTCCACTAATCTACCTAATTGCCAGGCACCAAAGAGCCCGAGGGTTCAAGATATACTTTTGCAACTTGTACCAAGGGGGTCTGTCAGAAGTTACTCTTACCATTATTTTGCTCTTCGGATTGTCCAAGTGCAAATCCAAAAGAATCATGGCAACAGCAACTTCCTTTGCTCACACAGTATCAACACCAGGTTATCTAATGGATTTCTGTTGTGAGTTTGTTCAGCTGATCCACCAGATCAGACAGACTATGACAAGGATCTGCCATGGAAAGCTTGCTGGGTGAACTTTGGCCAGTCACTCTTGTCTCTTAGCCTAACCACTCTCACAAGGTCCTTGTTGGGAAGAAAAAATGAAGGCAGGGAGAATGATGATGTAAGTTGCTTTGGGTCCTCACTGGGGAGGAAATCAGGGTACAAATATCTAAAGAAATAAAACTGCAGTGAACGCCTGCTTTTTGTACATTTGATGGCAAGAAGCCTGGTTATTATTGCTGAATCTTCAAACATTTAGTGAATTACTATTCAGGTCCCATGAATGCTAGCTAGCTTCAGCTGTCTTAAGAAGACATCAAAAACATTAAGACATATCCTCCAATATTTCACAGACTTTAGTATAATTAGGAGACTCTGATATACTTCTGAAGTGCCCAGTTTTTTGCCAAGATCACTACACTTGCCCATCCCTCAGACACCACTGGAAACATCTGAATTTATGATTGAGTATATTTCTAGAGAGGTAGCAGCCATGTTACAGTGCAGTCCTAAACCCAGTCACACTGAAGCCAATGGACTTAGACCCCTGCTTAGGACTGGAGAGTTCGAGAGCAATCCTAAACAGACCTCTGCAGAATCCTACCCAGGTTTTTACTCCGATTGCATTATTAGTCTCTTTTAGCAAACAATGAAATAAAAATCCTGTGGCATCCTAAAGACTAACACTTTTATTGTAGCATAAGCATTTGTAAACTAGAGTTTCGCCAACCCCCCGCCCCTCAACTACAAACATATTCCAGCAAATTGCTGAATTATTTATTAGAAAGCCTGATCATATTAATCTAGGTCTGAATCAAGATGGAGGTTCTTAGTATATTGTTAAATAAGCTTAACAAAGCTAGAATGATTACGATACCTCCAGTTACTGCTGTCAAAAATGGTTATTGTGCTTATTTTGTGTATATTTGAGCTTTGCATAGGAATCTCACAGCCTGTACCACCTGCATTTCCTTGACTTTACATTCTGAGCAGGTCTACTCAGAATTCTACTCAGCTCTATCCAATGGGGCTTACTCCCAGCAAGCTTTTCTTGTGGAAAATGTGTCTCAAACACATTTGCTGCTCTGAAAACAAGGGGTTTTCCCCCTGATGATATTCACCGGCACCAAGTGCTGGCAACATTTTCCAGACTCTCCTAAGCTCTGATCCTTGTGTGCTGCCCACCCCACAGCCAGAGAAAAAGAGTGTGGCCCCTCAGGAACAGCCCAGTGGTGATCTAAAAGAGGAATAGGGAATTGATGGAAATCGGAAAGAATAATCCTATACATGAGTACCGACACTTTTTAAAACAAACAAAACTGCAGAAAATGAACACTCTGGAATGACATAAATATGTGCTAAACTACTGTATTCACTCTAGAGACCAAGCCAGGTAAGAAGTTGGAAAATATGGGAGTCAAACTCCATTGCATCTTGTCTTGCTTCACCCTCTTCACCCATTCAAGTATAATTCATAAACTGACTCCTTTGTAATGTGGAGAGGGAAAAATTACCATAATTTCACTAAGGTGTTTTTGCTTCTACAAGCTTTAGCTATTTGCCACGGGACTGTGGCTCAGTAGAGCACCTGGATTTTGAGGCTGATTTTATGGTACAATATTTTACTTTGTAAGCTGCCTCAAACAGGACTCTGGAGAGACAGCTGGTGTGTTTTCTGAATAAGTATGAGAAAAGGGGATGAAGGATGGTGACATGTACGTGAAATTGGTGGAAGGGACAGAATTAAAGGAGGAGCTAGAGAAGGAGATGGCACAGGCTAAAGCTACTAAGTGCCCACCTCACTTGAATGTTTCGAAAGGTGCCTCTTGGCTGCCACAACTGCTGTGTTGGAAGGAAGGAAGGAAGGAAGGAAGGAAGGAAGGAAGGAAGGAAGGAAGGAAGGAAGGAAGGAAGGAAGGAAGGAAGGAAGGAAGGAAGGAAAGAGACAGTTGTAGACAAGCAAGACAGTAGAGAACAGTGAAGGGGGGACAAAACTCACAGGCAGAATGGTGGGCTTTGCCTCCTGCTCTTGGTCATAACCATGGAAAGCACTATTCCTGAGACAGCAAGCCTAGCTTAGCTTGGGTGCAGAGACTGCTCTTAGCTCAGCTGGATGGTCCAACCAGATTTCATTGTCCAAAGCTGGGGCACACTGTCTTGCCTAGTGCGACTGAGAGTCATGCTGTGGTAGATAAGTGTTCCCCTGAGCCACACTTAGTGTTCCCCTGAGCCACACTTCCCCTGAGCCACACTTAGAGAGCCAGTTCGGTGTAGTGGTTAAGTGCACGGACTCTAATCTGGGAGAACTGGGTTTGATTCCCCACTCCTCCACTTGCACCTGGCTGGATGACCTTGGGCAAGCCATAGCTCTGTACCAGCTGTTCCCTCAAGGACAGCTTGGGAAAGAACTCTCTCAGCCCCACCTACCTCACAGGGTGTCTGTTGTGGGGAGGGGAAGGGAAAAGGAGTTTGTAAGCTGCTCTGAGACTCCCTTGGGGAGTGGAGGGCGGGATATAAATCCAATCTCTTCTTCTTCTCTTCTTAGTAAAGCTGGGTGCCCTGGTTAAGGCTTGCTAAAACGGTTCCAAAAAGAACAAGATTGGGAAGCTGTGTAACCACCAGTAACCATCTTTGCTGCCACAGGCATAAACTCCTGCTGAAGCTGCCCTCTAGTGCCTTCAGCACAGAAATGCATTAAACGAAAAAGGAACATTGATTCAATTGCTGCAGAAAAATGCTGGCAGCAGAGTCTGTCCTGACCTGGTGAGACCATGAAAACTGGGACTTTTCTGAGGCCATGATCGACGAAGGATGGGAAAAACAGGCCATTAGAATTGCTTTGGGAAAAACAGAACCATTGGTGGGCCTGATTAAACTAAGGGGACACTCACAGCGCTACTTGCATAGGAACAGTGTGTGCCAAGGTTTCTGTTAAGAGGCACCATAAATTAAGAAATTAAAGTTCAAATAATAGGTAAAAAACTCATTTCAATTGAACTTTCCCCAATTCCTCAAAATATGATACAGATTTGAAGGCACAACTTCCATTATTCTGCTTCTAGAAACAAAAAGGGAAAGTTAAAAATGGCCACAAAAATAATTTAAGGAACCCAATTAATCTTTTTGTTATTCAGATCTCCTAAGCAACTATAAATGGACCCAACAAATATGAACAACTGTGTGTGCTGCAGAAGTGCAAAATTTTAAAAAAACCAAAACCTGAAAATACAGTTGTGTTTTTCTAAAAGCAGTATTGTCTCTCAGCACAAGGAACCTGGTTTAAGCAAGGGCTTTAAAACAGAGCCTCGTGTGATGAGGAAAGCACAACTGTTAGTGGAATGGAGCCATGGGATTCAGCCCAAAGTTTTCTTCTTGATCATATCCTGATCAAAAACTTTCAGAGGATCCTGATGCATTTACACATTTCCGGGGTGGGTGGTGGGTGTATACATATTTTGTACTTATGCATGTGGATCCGACACTCCACAAGTGCAATGACTGCAAATCTTCTCCTCTTCATCCTCCCCCAGCAGCAGCCCCTTCCAATCTCAGGAGAGTTGATTCCTAGCCTTGTTGGACCTACGTGGGAGTATGTAATAGATACGTGGATAAGAGGGATTCAGTGAGGAGGGGGAAGGGACAAAATGGCTCCCTTCTTCTTTTCTGTCAGTGGACTGCCATTGGTGGAAGAGGCAGGAAGGCTGATTTTGCCTCCTTCTTCCTGCTCACTGCACTCCATTGACCCATACACTGTCACTCCACAAGGGTCTTGTTATCCCAGAATCAAATTTCCTGAGGTTGGAATGGGCTGGTGGATGGAGGGGAAAGTGGATAAGATCCACAAACGTCTATATTTTCTGCTGATGGATCACTGAATCCACAGCATCCCCCCTTTTAATGTGATAATTATATGACAAACTTACTGAGAAATCATATTAGAGGAAGCAATGTGAGTGTTCTAATGTATTGCCACTTAATACTGTATGGTTCTCAATGCTGTAACTGGGGAAATGGGGCTATCAAGCACTAGGCAGATCACAGTGTATCTTCAGCTTGGTGAACGGATTACAAATGTGCAGGCCTTGTTTAGGGGCCATGACTTTTACAGTGACTGTGGCTTCTGAACAGTGTTGAGCACCAGCACTTCTCATGTCAGAAAAAAGCACACTCTCTCTCAAAGTCCACAGACTCCCCAGTGAAAGGAGGTGGGTGGACAGAACGAGAGTAATCTTTACTCTCAAATGAATAAATACAAATGGTTAACAAATAATATTTGGTGGTAGTTCTGCATTTAGCAGAAGCAACTTTCTGACCCTCTTTTATACCTCCAAAACTAGTATTTAAATAGCATGTAAAACACATAAGGGCAGACGTGCACAACTATCACCCCCAAGCTGAAGATGTCCCTCCATCCATTAACATAGCTACAGACAGCTCCATAACTCTTCTTTATTTTTGCATGGTGGACAGGAATTGGGGGGGGGGGGAAGAAGAGAGGCTGGTCAAGTACCCAGCAGAGAACAATGCCAGGCTGGTTAGGATAGTTCGGTGAAGCACACGTTGTGCAAACCTACCACTGAAAAAGAAATAAGTTTAGTAAAACATGTCTCTCTTTTTAATTCCCCCCAAGTACTTTTAAACATATTTATCCATAACAGATTTAACTTCTTTTTCCTTAAAATGGGAATTGTAATCTTTAATTGAATTCAATAGCCCTGCAAATGGACTAAATAATCTCTAATTGATTAGATCATTTACTCTGTATCCACTCATTTTCTCCTAAACTTCCACTTGCTTGTACCAGTGCTAACTTTCTTTCATTTGCAGTTAATATTCAATTGCCTGTTTTCTTCGTTGCACTAATTAAGTGAAAGCAGGGAAAGGTAAACTTTCCTCCTTTCAGCACTGGGTAAAGTTCCAGAGTCAAATATCCCCATGGTTTCTGGCAGGCAGTGAAGACATTTTTAAAGACAGGAACGGAATAAGAGCAGGACATAAAGGTAAAGCTATCTTTAAAGGCGGATTTCCCGCAAAGCAGTGACTGCCTCCTGCAAAGTGCTGAATGTCCTCTCCTCCTTCTGACGTCAATGGGAGATAGAAGTGCTCAGCATCCACGCTGGATCAGGCACTGCAGTGTCCAAGCAGCACGAGAAGAGCCAGCAGCTTTTGCTGGTAAAGGAATACACACACACACACACACACACACACACACACACACATCTATATCTATAAGCACTAACAAAAAATGCTGGTGGAATAATTCACAACTGAGATGAGATTTAGAAGCTGTACGTGTCTGAACTTGTAGTGAATGTCTAACAAGGGACACCTGTCGGCAAATTTCAGCTTTCCTGTTGCAAGGATGGCAGTGCAGTGACTCCTAAAAAAATGGGAAGTCATAAAATTGCCAGGTGTGTTTCAGTGGAATGGGAAAAGGAACAACAAAATGCATGTAGACCAGGAATACAGACCCAAATCTCCACAGGACACTGATGACCAATCAGAGCAAAGGTTCCCAAAGTAATATATGGAGTGTGGTTTTTGTTTCTTCTCTGATTTAAAGGGCTTTTTCCATCATAGCCCCACACTGGTGGATCACTTTATCAGAGGAGACACGTTAAGGCTCCACAGGGCATGCAAGATGGAATTGTTCAGGCAGGCCTTTTGCTAATCCTTTTATTTTCAGCTCTTATTGGTTTGCCAGACATTTTCTCTTCTGAATATTTTCCAGGTATAGAAAGAAAGTCAAGATCTTGCATGTTTTAATGATGATGATGAAGAAGAGTTAGTTTTATACCCTGCCCTTCACTACCTGAAGGACTCTCGAAGCAGCTTACAATCTCCCTTCCTCTCCCCACAACAGACACCCTGTGAGGTAAGTGGGGCTGAAAGAGTTCTGCGCTGTGACTGACCCAAGGTCACCCAATGGGCTTCATCTGGAGGAGTAGGGAATCAAACCTGGTTCTCCAGATTAGAGTTCTGCCACTTTTAACCACTATAAGAAACTGGCTCTCAAATATCCCCATGAAGCTTATGGGTTTTTTGTACTTTTTAAAATATTGTGAGCCACCCCAGATACTGTGTTGTGGGAGAGGGGCGGGATATAAATCTCAAAATAAATAAAATAGACACATATATATTCTTGACTAGCTTTAAAAGCAACCAAACGGATAACCTCCTTGCAACTGCAGGATAGTTCAGTTAACAGTGTCTCCCACTTTGCACAATCTGGCAACCATCACAGAAAATCTCCCTATTCCTCTGCCCTGACCTGGAAGGGTCAAGCTAGCCCAGTCTCATCAGATCTTGAAAGCTAAGCAGGGTCAGCCCTGGTTATTACTTGGAGACCAACAAGGAAGTCTAGAGTCACTTCGCAGAGGCAGGCAATGGCAAACTGTAGCTGTTTGTCTCTTGCCCTGAAAATCCTATGGGGTCAACATAAGCTGGCTGCAACCTGATGGCACTTTCCACTTACCCATTCTTCTGCAGGGATGAAGAATTTCTAAATGTAAGGTTCTTTCTTGGTACATCCAAGAAGCCTGTATTCTTTCTTATCTTTTAAAATAAGAAACTGGTGTGAATGTTTTACTAAGTTTTAGCTGACAAAAATATGAACGTTTGATGCCTTGTTTACAAATTTAAAAAAAGATCTTTACCAATATCCCAAATGATCGCAGGATCTCCTGTTGGGCATATAGCATCAGTAAAGTTTATGGGGGGGGGGAGAGAATACTTAGAGGACTGAAAAGTCCAAGCAGACTGTAAAGTGCATTTCCTTCAAACCAAACATTCTCAAACTGCTAGATCTCTGTAGCTTGAAGCTCTTATTGTGTGATTTGTTGCAGCTGTTCAGAAAACAGTCAAAATAGCTGGGTTGTGAATTGCATCCCTACTCTCCATTTTAAATGGCATAAAGTAGTGGATGAATTCAAGAAGTGGTTTCATTGTTAGAGGCATACGTTAACCCTTCCAGTAGCACACAGTTTGGGACTCACTAAAAGACAGCTGTGCTGCTGGAGCTGAGGCTGTCCACTTCTGAGAACTGGAAGAACATCCCTCACATCTGTCTGAGAGATTCAGGTGGGGTAGCCATGTTGGTCTGAAGCAACAGAATGAAGTTTGAGTCCAGTGGCATTTTTAAGATCAACAAAGTTTTATTTTGGGTATAAGCTTTCGTGTGCAAGCACACTTCTTAAGTATAAGTGTGCACACACACAAAAGCTTATACTCAGAATAAAACTTTGTCTGAAAGGTGCCAATGGACTCAAACTTTGATCTGTCTGAGAGATTCTCCAAAATACATGCAAAAGCATTTCCCACTTTTAAAAAGGGGGGAAATGGATGGAGAACTCCTTACTTGTGCAAGAACTTCATGTGCAAGCATGAATCATGGCAGGTTGTTTGGTGAAGTGGTTAAGTGTACAGACTCCAAGAGAATCGGGTTTGATTCCCTACTCCTCCACTTGCAGCTGCTGGACGACCTTGGGCAAGCCATAGTTTTGTCAGAGCTGTCCTTGAAAAGATCAGTTTCTGTCAGAGCTCTCTCAGCCCCACCTACCTCACAGGGTGTCTGTTGTGGGGAAGGGAAGGAAAAGGAGTTTGTAAGCCACTCTGAGACTCCAAGTGAAGGGTGGGGTATAAATCCAATCTCTTCTTCTCTTCTTCTACCTGTATATCAACCTGTGTGCTAGCCTGTTTCATGTGATCCTTCTCCTCACTGAAAGGGGGAAGGCTGTGACCACTTCTCTCCTGTATGTGATGGGAAGTGTGCACCCCACTTGGTGTATAGGTTACCCAGTTGATGAAAGGTCTTTACTTCTTTGCATAATGAAATGCCAAATGCACTGTTTATAGAAGTGTATCTACGTATACTCTTCTATTTGGTTGGGCCTGCTTCAGCATCTGCTTCCATCTGTGGAACAGGCCTATATAAAACAAGGCACATCAGAAGCTGCTGGGACCTCAGTATAACAAACAGTTGTTGTTACTCGCATCTCCATCTCTGCTTGCAGAAAGCACCAGTGGCACCACTCACTTTGCAAGCCTTTTTTAACTCTAGTTATTTAAAAAGAAAAACCCAGCTAGCATTTACTTCAATGAAGGTTGCACACAGGGGTCATTTTGTAGAAAAAGAGGTGCAGGAGCTCATTAGCATTACTCATTAGCATAAGTTATTTGCATATGCTACACCACCTGACATCACCGGAAGTATGTCAGAAGGCAAGAAAGAAGAGAGAGAGGGAGGGGGGAGGGAGGGAGGGAGGGGGGGAGGAAGGAAGGAAGGAAGGAAGGAAGGAAGGAAAAAAGAAAGGAAGAGAAAGAAAGAAAGAAAGAAAGAAAGAAAGAAAGAAAGAAAGAAAGAAAGAAAGAAAGAAAGAAAGCTGGCAGAGAGGGGACAGCTACTAATCCAAGCCTCAGAAATACCACTGTTCTGGGAGGATAGCTTCAGTGGTGGCTGAAGCCTTCAGAAGGCTGGTCGGAGGAACAAGGACCTTTCCAGGGGACGGGACGGGGTCATTTTGCTGCAGCCATGACACAAGCAGGCACTCCCCTGTCCGGGGGGGGGGCTGGCACCAACTCCTGGAGCTGAGCTCCCCCGAGCTCCTGCTCAAAATGACCCCTGTTTGCACAAGAAACATCCCATTCAGGTTGAGTCCTAAATGAACTTTGCAAGCTTGGTAGGAAAAAAAAATCATAACAAAGGAAGGTATCTTTTCACCCTTAACCATCATATTCTGATGTTTTCTTCAGTTAAACTGACATAATACTTTCCAGATAAAGCCTAATCTTAAACTTATATACCTTGCCATATGTTTAGGTTTGACAAGGTTTTTTCTGGAGCTTTTAGAACTCATTTATTTCAGTAGTAGGGTGGCTAGGTCTCCTTGTCAGCACTTTACAGGCTGACAGGCGGGGATGGGGAAAATGGGGGCTCCGTCACTTTTCGAGCAAGCCTGGAAGTGATGTCATTGCATCAAGATGGCACTCAAGGTTTAACCATAGAGTTTTGAGCAAATCCTAGCACATCACCCTGCAACAGTTGAGTCACTTCCAGTTTTGTGCCAGAAGTGACATCACACAATGGCAAGATGCCTGCCCTTGCCCCCCCAATTCTTCCCAGAAAGTTGCCAGCCACAATCCCTGCAGTAGTAAACAACCATAGCAGCCCAACCTAAAGAAAAAGCTTGAAGCCCTCAAAAGCTCTCTTAGACAGAGTTGTGTTGCACCATTTAAGACAGCTGTGTTCATACTCAGAAATCCTTCACCAGTTTTATTTCTGCATTAAGACTGCTGCTAAAGGTAAAGAAGCAGAGAAAGGAAAAAGCTGACAATCCGATATGTGTCTTGAATTGTTCAAGTTGCAGCAGAAAAAGAAACATATACACAAAACACACTTCTGAACAATCACCATGAAAACCTTTAAGCAATGTGCAGACATTTTACCAAGTCCAGAATAGTATAGTAGCAAAGCTAACTAACTCAGTGCTATTCCTCTTTGATGAAATGCCCTAGTACATTAACCTTCATTGAATACCACTGTTTCAAAGCCCTTATTCAAGTTGCTTTCAGGTAAGCAATTAAAGAAGTCTGTAAGCTGCTTTCCCCTTACCTCTTTGATAATCTGTCACATAGTTCAGAGAGATCCCACCAAGAACCCAGAGAACTACTGCTTATACTACTTCATAGGTATTATGCAGAAATAAGGGGGGAGGGGATAGAGTTACATTACTTATATTAGCAGTGTGAAAGCTCCTCCACATCTTAGACAGAATGGATCCAAATCAACTTGTTAAAGCTAATTTGGATTGGGCTCCATTACCTCCACACCACTGATCTCCCCTTTCCTGAAATCAGCTGTCTGAAGGGTAACTGGACAGCTCGTGCTGGGAAGCACTGACTACATTAGAGACCTCATGTTTACCTCAAGCTACAAATGCAGTGAAACATAGGAAACTTAGTTCCCAGCAGTGCTTACTCTAAGCTGTGGAGTCAGCAATTTGGCACTGCATGAATTAGTTTGCTCTGGAGCCATCCATGCCTGTAACTACAGTGGGGTATCTTGGGGCTAGCACCCCCGCCCCCCCTTACTGGCAAGGCCCCAAAATTTCCCATCCAGCCCAGGGCCCCTAAGAGGCGGTGAGTGCAGGGAAGAAGCCAGGTATTCCTGCGCAGCTGCCTGGCACAAAGGGCCAACTATGCGGGCAGTGCGGAGCCAGACAGCACCTCTCTATTCCCCCCAGAAAGTCTATTTAACTTTAATTGAATTACATTTAATTCAATTAGCCAGTGCCCCCTAAGAAATTTAAATGCCCCCCTCCACTAAAAAAAATCCTGGCTATGGGCTTGGAGCCATCCTTCCTGATCTAAGACAAAAATGTGTGAGCTGAAGGCTAAAAAACTGCGTCCATACAAGAATGTAGCCGGTAAGCATGCGACATGCCGGCTGAAGCAGATCAAAGGTCAATCGAATCCAGCATCTTGTTTCTCATAGTGGCCAATAATATGCTCTCAGAAGGCCCACAAGTAGGGCTCAGAAGCCAAGGTCTGCACCTTTCATTGCTCTCAGGACTATTATTCAGAAATTTACTGCATAACTATTGATGGACTTAGCCTCCGTGTGATAGATTCAGGTGGGTAGCCATGCTGGTCTAAAGCAACAGGACAATGTTTGAGTCCAGTGGCACCTTTAAGACCAACAACGTTTAATTCTGGGTATACGCTATTGGGTGCATGCACACTTCTTCAGGTATCTGATATTCTTCAGATATTTGAAGAAGTGTGAATGCACATGAAAGCTTACACCTAGAATTAAACTTTGTGGTCTTAAAGGTGCCACTGGACTGAAAATTTTCTTCATCCTCCATATATTTGTCTAAACTAGTGGCCATCACTACATCCTGTGGCAGTAAACTGCCCTTTACCTTCTTTGGGTGACTTCTCTTCTACTAGATATTTCTGCCAGTGACTACAATGCTTGCAAGAGAACACTATGGGAAGGGAAGAAGTGAAGGGGAAAGCCTGCAAGGAAGGTTGGCACAGAAGTTTGGATGGGCTCAAAAATATTAAATTCATAGTCCAAGCCTTTGCTTTCCGGCATCTGGCATCATCATCATCACTCTACAACATCAAAGGCTGCATGAGAATGCATATTTTAATGCTATGTGACATAGCATTTGCATGAACGTAAAATGTCTGAGGAACAATCTCCAATTAAACGTCCTCAGGTATATGAACACGGAAAGCTGAAATACTGAAAAATATGCTAACAGCTAAATAAACAGTTGTGGACTTAATAGACCTTTAGTTTGACTTGGTACAAGGTAACTCCTTGTGCAGATAAACTAATAGATTGTACAGACATTCTAACCAGCAATCATAAATCCAAATGGACCAGGGGCTGTTCTTGTATTATGCTAATACTCTCATTAAAAACCACAGCTTATATGTTTGATTCCAGAACATACATGCTGCACTTGTAGAGCAAAAGCAGGTGTAGACGTTTGGCCCTAATCCAATAGAGTGCTATCATGCAGTACAGCGAATACCCCATCTCTAGGTGTTCCTGTTATGGCTGGCATCAGGAAAAAAGGAAATACATGTCTAGACATGTCCTGGAAGAAGGTCACACCAGCTACATTTCCACCCATTGTGTGGTTTTGCACGCCAGGCTACCAGGAAAGAAGGTAACCACCATGGTCAATATCTAGCCAAGGCAACCATAGCCCTGTTTCTTTAGAAAGAGTTTTGAACCTGAAAAGGTAAGTGCTTGCAGAAAACACAAAAATGCACAATCTATAAAAGAACAGCTATTTGTTTTAAAAATTACAAGGAGTTTGACTAACCTGACCAATGGGTTCTTTTGTGGTTGGCTTTCCTCTTCTAGCTGTACTTGTAGCTAGAGTAGTGGTGGTTTCCATGACCGATGTGGACATCTCAGACTGCATTGCAGTGGCGGTTGACTCAGTTGTCATAGAAGGCACTTCACCAACAAGTCTCACATTCCCTTCTATCACAATGTTGGCATCGTTCTCGGCAGCCATGTTCAGGACTTTCAAGCCATTGTAGTAGAGTCCAGAAAGCTGACCCTGAAATGGATGACCTCGCTCCTTGCCTCCAATTTTTATTGTTGCTTGGCTATTGAAGATTGTGAGCTGACGTCCTGCAAAGATAATATTACATACATGCAAAAAATGTTGATTGTGAACACTACACTGTTAAAGAGGGTGATTTTAACAGATTATTATGGGGTGGAGGATGATAGCAATAAACTATAAGAAAGGATTTTACTCATAATTCATTGCTTTTAATGAGGCGTCCATGGAATGTAGAATAGTTGATCAATGCAGATGGTATCTTTTATTTATGCTTCATTTTTTGCTAAAAGGCCAATTAAAAATTTGTTTCATATAATGTCCTGGTCCTTTCCCCTTCTTTGGGGAATTAAATTTTAGGTTTTTTTGTGTAAGTGTGTGTGCATAGGTCAGATTTCTGGTTACCAATTGCACCATACTAAATTTTCAGGACTGAAAGTGTTCTGATACCCATTTTAAAACTGAACATTTCTCTTATACATACATTCCTAAATGTTTCCCTATGTAATATAAGAACTTGTTGTCATGTCTGATAAATTCTAACATCAAATTATATGCTTTCATATGACTATCTGCTTGCATATTTTTAATGTTCAGAATTCATACATAAAGGGTTGGTATTCTGACACACACACACACTAAGGAAGCATGGGATACATAAAATATACTAAAAATTTCAGAAACACAAATGCAAGAGAGAGGGAGAGGAGAGAGAGACGGAGGGATGTCTGGCTTTCAGCAAATCTATCAACTAAAAGAAAAACCAATAAAATTAAAAGAAAATATTTGGATGTAAAAAGCAACTTCAAGGAATGATACACGTATCGATGGAAGAGTAATGTCACACTGTTATTTAAAACAGAAATCCTCACGAATGCGAACCCATTTATTAAGATGATTATTAATAATAAACATGATATTCTCTTTAGCCAATTGGCTTCTGCTCATCATAAAAGCATGCACACAATGTTAAGCTCACTTTTAATTAGCGTTGGTTCCAAAATCCCCTTAGAAGGTTGCAAACGTTAAAGGGACTTTCATCTTGTTTGGCAAGTCATATTGCCCACTATTTAATATAACCTACAGTTTAAACAATGATTTTTGCTTGTTTGTTTCAGGACCATAATGAAGATCTCATAACTACACACACACATATATGTATATATAAATATATATTTTAGTTAAGAATTTAGATGATGGAACATGTAACATAATCTATGAATGATTTATCAGTTTTGGTTAATATTTGCTATGAGTACCTTCATAGATTGAGTTAGTGGATTATATTTAACAGTCCCTTTAACCTTAAGTTAACAGGGTAAGATTATTAAACAGGCGGTATTGCTAAAAATGTATAGAAATTATTATACAAGGTATGCAAATATTTACTCTATGTTTTACTGTTTAAAATTTGTTTTTAATTTAGTTTTACTGAAAAATTTATTGTTTTATGTTTATTGGTGTTACAATGAAGCACTACTCGGTTATGTTCAAATTATTTTTTTATTTGAAGTTTTAATCAATGTTTTTACCTTTGTCGAGTAGCCATTCATCAACTACTCGACCAAGCCGATATGGAATTCGCTGTCTAGCAATCGCCAGGCGCTCGTTATCATTGTTTCCTTTAAAGTTTAAAGAGACATTTCATTGGTTAAAATCTGTAAGGTCAAAGGTTAAAAGTTAATACTTAAAGCTTGAGCTAAACAATTGCCACATGATTTTTTTTTGAAAAATTTGGAATGTTTTAAAAAGTGCTAGCTAGAACATTTCATGGTTCAGACTCGTCATTCATTCATTTATTTTATTTTAGCAAACAAAATTATTCCTATGTTAATTGAAAATTAGAAATCTGCATTTGAGCTAGGTTATTAAACTTATGTTATAGACAGACCCCCCAAAAAACAAATTTAAACATCAAATACTAGCTTTACAAAAAGAATGATCATTGACCTCAGGGTTTTGTCCTTTCTTTTTTGTTTTTGATGTTTCTTATTAACTAGTTAAAACATGTTCAGGTGAAACAGGTTTAATTTTGCAAAATACCTCTTGCTCCAATTCTCTTAGTCCAGGTTAGTCATTTAAAGAAGAAGAACAATGAAAAGCTTAACCACCATCAAGGGCACACTTACTTCTGAGATATAGAAATCGATCTGATATAATTTATATCCTAGTCAGAAAAAAAATACATTTAAAAAAATTCTCTAGTTTCCAAATCAGTTCCAAACACTTCAGTATACTGAACGGGTTATCCATTGCTCACACACAATCACAGAATATAACAAAAACATTTTTAATACACAGCACCAAGGCTTTGACAAAAGTGATGCCAGGAACTGTTGTTTTAGAGTATCTAAAGGCACTGATCCAGGAAAAGATAGTCAGATTTAAGTGATTTCAAACTGATTTCCTCTGGATCAGAGCCTTTAAACTGGGAAGACACTTGACATGTTTTTGATAATGTTATGAGCTGTGATACACAATCCACTTTCAGTCACTAAATTTGCATTTATTCTTGCTCAGTAATGATATGGGGACACAGCTACCAAAGGTGTATACTGACAAGATAGACACAGAAGGAGTGTGGTGGTGGCCAATGGCAGGAAACTGACTTTCTCTTCTATGAGGATCTTTTCCGTCTGTGATACACGTAATGAGAATCCACACGGCTTCATTTTTACATTGCTCAACTACAAGACTTAGTTCTCAAAAACAGTCAGCAATGAGGCAGTTTATTGAACATGCAGCCACATGGACATTGTGTCACTTGGTAGCCTGTTCATACAAAGCAATTCTCTGTGTGGTTCTGGTTATTTTTACCACATGCAACATCTCCTTTTTTATCTTGTGGAGTGACTTCCACATAAACCCTTGCTGACCTTGAACCTTGGGCAGATCTTAGATGAGAAGCCAGGAATGACGGCTAGTGAAGGCAAAAACAGCAGTAGCTGTTGCTGCACAAGCCTGACTTTTAATAGTCCTCCCAGGTCAGGTGCAGTCAACAAGATGCTTGGATGAGTGGAACTGTCCTGGAGCTTAAATACATCACCTCCCCCACCCACCCAAAGCCCCAGTGGCTCAACACATGAGATAGCAAAGATAAGATTCAAATATACTCAGTTCTAGCCATAAATGCAGAATCATCCAGATCTAGGGGATCAAATGTTAAACTACATGAAACATTTGGGACCAGTGTTCCCTCTAAGCTGATTTAGTGTGAGCTAGTCCACAGTTTTTCAGCCTCCAGCTCACAGATTTTTGTCTTAGCTCAGGAAGGATGCAGTAGCCAAATCGCTTGCTCACAACTTTAATGCTAATAGCTCACAAAGTACAATTTTTGCTCACAAGACTCCATAGCTTAGAGGGAGCATTGTTTGGGACCCGTGACTAGGTCTCCTAACCTGTAGTTTAAGCTGTCATGGAAACCGCCAACTGAATTGGGGCCATTGTGCATGAGTGTTGGGGGTAAAAATGTTTTAAATAAATAAATAATGCTGATTCCCCTAGAGAAATCCATTTCTCCAAGCTGTCATTAGACTCAGTAGAAAGGGGAAAACCTTGATAATAATATGGATGATTGGTCCCCTATTGGATCTAATAGCAACTTGGAGGCAACAACTGGGGGGAGGACATAGGGAATACAGTTAACTTCCCTGTGCCAGTCAAAAAGTTCCAATTCAAATGCCACCAAGGGTGTGCCAAGGGTGGGGTGGTAGGGGTGTCTGCCCAAGCGCAGGGCAGGCAATAAGCACCGCCTCAGTCCCTTTCTGCTCACTTCAGAGGAGCCATTTGGCCAGATGAATGCAGCGAGCCCCAGCTTCGTCTCCACGGCACGCAGTGCCCATAAAGTGCAGCTCAGAGATTAACAGGAACTGCCGCTAAGCCAGCCAAGCAAACATGCATCACAGAACAAAGCTCCATTTCCACAGCCACCTCCTATGAAGCTGCTCCCCATTCCCTGAGCCCAGGGAAAGCTGGGAATTGTAGTCCTTCCCTGTGGAAATCAACCAGCTGCAGCTGAGGGGCAAGGTAAGAATGTCCCATAAGAATGTCCCATTCTGCCACTGGAAAATTTAGTGTGGACCCAGTCCAATGAAGGCATTTGGCAGAGGCTTAGACATTATTGTTTTAAAAAATTGCATGCAGTAGCAAAGTTTGAGGAAGGAGGCTTCATATCTCTGTATGCTTGCTTAAGGAACAATTTAATACAGTAGTTAATAACATAATTTGTATCTCACTTTTTCATTTAACAAAATTGATTTATTGTGAAAAGAACTCAGCAGTAATCCTACATGTGCTTATTTGGGAGTAAACACCACTGAACTCAACATTTGTTTTAAATATCTCTGTGCTGTCTCTCTGTAGAAATGCATGCACAGAAGTTCACAGTATATTAAAATTGTTCAGAAGAATAAATAAAACAATTCTAAAATCCAATAACCAGCAATGCTATAAAAACCCCAAACTGAAAACTGTAAAAAACCAACTTATACAGCAACAGCAGCAACTCAGAACTGCTATCAATATTAAACCATTAAATAAGACAGAAAAATAACCAGTCAATAATGAACAGCCATTGCATGTTTACCAAGGGAGAAAACTCTTTGCGAAACCCAATCAGATAAGTATCCCTATATACTGTGAGAAATACCTTAGCAGCCATATTTTTACATGTTTACTTGGAAGTTTAATTTTACTGAGTCCCTCACATTGAGAAAATAAAAAAAAACCTTGGACACTCCTGGATTACAATGTCGAGATGCTGAAGATGGGTGCTTGTTTTACCCTCAGTGCCTCACTTGCTCACTTCCCAGTGAAATGCACCAACATTAATGGAGTGCGTGTGTGTCCCTTCCATAAGGTCTTACAGCATGCCCTGCCAAAAGGCATTTTAAAGTAACAAGTTTCAAGCGTGCACCATTTCCAAATGATTCAAAAGTCATTTCTGAATTACATGCATTTGTATATGCGTTCTTGGCTTTACACAGTCACTGTCTCTCAGAAACATTTTTGAATTTTTTTTGGGGGGGGGGAGAGATACTCAGCACACACTATTTGTGAGAATGGTAGCAGCTCCAGTGTAAACTACATAAGTCTTAGCTCTCCTTCCTGGCACATTGCAATAGGTGCTGCCCCAATGTTCCCCCTTCTTTCAATCCTGCAAGCTCAGGGAAGCCCATCAATAGTGGATGCACAAGACAGGTACTTCAACGCTCTTGCCCTGGCAGGTGGGGAAGGGCATCCTGGCGCTTGGAAGAAGAGGAGAGCACAGCAAGGCAAAGAAACTGCAGACAGAATAGGGGGGCGGAAGTATACCATGCAGAACTGGTTGTGTGGAAAGGCTCTTGAAGTTACACAATCACAGGAATATAGTCCAGATCTGTGACTGGAGGCCACAGGGTCCAGCAATTAATGAACAGTTATCTGGAACTAAAAAAGGCCTGGTGCTGACAGATGCTAAGAGATGGAGTCAAGGCCAGGGAGTGGGGAAGGCATTTCATAGTTGGAGGTGAGTGAGAAGGAACTGTGGAAAAAACCTTATCCTTGGTGACAACCTGCCTCACCTTGAAGGCACAGGAACACAAAGAGGGGTCTGAGATGACAGTACCATCTACCTTAAAGGATTTTTTTACATAATTTGTGGAGGCTTGCATATATTATGAATGTTTGGCATCAGTGGTATCCTAGGGCTCTTGGTTAAAACAGTTAGTGGTTGCCAAGGCAAGCCTCCAGGCAAAGATGTTCTCCGGACTCCTCCTCATACCACCCAAATACATTTTTACTCCAAATTCAGAAATATGGAACTGTCTGGAGCTTGGATGCATCTGTGCATGATTTTATGCACAATTTGCTAATTGTACTGATTATGAAAAAGGGAAAAAAAGCTTGAACTTTTGGGGACATAATAAATTTTCAAGGTGAACCATTATCTAGTCTGGTTTGGATGCTGCTAGTTCTAAATTAAGATTTTTGCATATTAACGCAGAGAAGGGGGATAATTCTAGCTGGAATGGAACCTTAGGGAAGTAAGTTAATAACAATTTGTCCACAACAGTGCAGTGAGAGAGAGAAAAAAAACTTGCTTCTGTATACCCTCTCCAAGATTTCATAGTACTCATGTTAGGTCAGGAAGCAATTTTTCTTTAGGCTGGTTTGGCTGGAGTTTTTTGTCATCTTCTGGGCGTGGAACAGCAGTCACTGTGGGTGTGGAGGGGGAGCTATTTGTGAATTCCCTGCACTGTGCAGGGGGTTGGACTAGATGTCCTTGGAGGTCCCTTCCAACTCTATGATTCTATATTAATATCACCTCCAAATCACAGCTACAAGACACCACTTGGCCTGAAATGAAATGGATGCCAGCAAGAGTCAAACCAGAGACAGGTGTGGGAAAACATCTCTATTTTTGGAAGATGAAGACAGATGATCCATGGACTAACAACCTCTCCCTACCCTTACAGGAGAGGTATAATTATGGAATAAAGGAGTTCCCAGGAAAACTCTAAACTAACTTTTCTCCTGACCCTTTTACCCTAATTAGCAGCCATATAACACTAGTTATACCTTGTAGGTTCTCATCCAGCAACTGCAGGGTCACCAAACAACTAATAGAACCCCAGGTACTGTCCTCCAGAAAAAATTACCATTTCCATCCAACTCAGGACACCTCATCAATTTTCTACCAATTCTATCATTCCCAGACAAACCCATCAAGGTGTTGTTTTGGGGGTGATCCTGTTAGCAGAGCCCCGGGGAACACCCAGCCAGCAGTCTCTCTGTGTTCTCTGTGGCCGTAGACAGACTTGAGACTCCGCAGCGCAGCAGAACAAGGTGGGGGGAATTGCCCCCGCTGCACGGCGTTCATACGCTGCCACAAGGAAGCCACCCACAGGGTCCACACTGCGGGCGGCTTCCGGCGGTGGCGTCCAAACGCTGCGCGGCTCCCCTGGCCCAGCGCGCGTTCACACCCGCCGGAAGCGGGTGGAACGCACACCACAGCAGCCAAGACATCTCTTTGAAGTGGTGCCCGACTGCTGCAGGAGGAGCGCGGCGACGGATGCGTTGCATCCGGGCCACCTCCTCCAGGCAGATGCGGTAGTCTGAACAGCCGCTCTGCCTCCGCTTTTAAAGCGGAGGCAGAGCAGGCCGGACTGCCAGTCTGTCCTCGGCCTGTGCTAAGCAGCATATCCCCACTTGCGTGTGGGTCCTCTGTGAAATGCTGGCTGTTTCGCAGCTCCTTTCTCAGATCTCTGTCTTTAAGACTTGTAATTGTATACCCTTCCCTGAACTGCTTTTTCCCTGTTACTCCCTTTTATCTTTCTCTTAGCTTGTGTGTATGTTTTGCTCTTTTATTTCTTTTCTAAGAAAACACTTTCCAGTTGAACTTCAGCCTTGTTTATTTTGAGAATTCTCTAAGCCAGGGGTGGGCAATTGTTTTGGCTCGGGGGCCACTTTGTGGGAGTGGAGGTTAGCAGAGGGCCGCACCTTTTAAAATGATGGCATTCATTAGTTAACTTTGCATTTCAGAAAAGGTATAAATTGTATCATAAAAATCAATAAATATAAATTAAATAAAATAGTGGTAGTTTTATTCAATTTATTTATTGTGCTAATTGCATATCATCTATAGCTGCAAGCACAATTAATTTTAGAATCACTGTAATGAGACAAATGTTCCCTATCACACCACGTGGCCAACTGTCTTGGCGGGCCGCAAAAAACTCTGTGGCGGGCCGCATGTGGCCCCTGGGCCGCAATTTGCCCACCCCTGCTCTAAGCAAAAGATTCTGGTATACATTGATGGAGATACCAGTTACCCCGTCTCGCTTGTCTCTTTTAAGCTAATTTCCCCAAATAATTAGACCATCTCTTTGGGTGACAACTTGCCTTTTGAGTTTATATTTTGGGATATTTGATCATACACCCCCAACATCATATGTAATTTAGCCCTATGAAGTTTCTATATTTTTAATCAAAATCCTATTGCAGCCTTTGTGCATTTTTTGACAAATATCTATAAAAATGTGCTTAGCTCTTTAATATTAGTTTATTGGATGGAATAACCCCCTCTTCCATATTTACAATTTCATCCCTTGATCAGTTGATTTTATATTTTCCAGTGGGATAGCCATGATAGTGTATTTTAGCAAAACAAAACAGAAGTCCAGTGGCACTTTAAAAACTAGCATTTATTCTCTATGAGCTTCCATGTCAGAGCTCACTTCCTTAGAAACAACTGGAAAAAAAGAAAAGAAGGAAGAGCTGAGGAAAAAGGGGCCTACTACAATAAATCAGACGAGAGTTTCTATGTGGGAACTTGGAACTACTTGGGTAGTTAAAGGATGATGGCAGAAATCAGAAATTTTAGCCTGTCTCACATACACTGAGGATAAACGAAAGTGCAGTAAAGTAGGGTAAATAACAAACTAATGAGAAAGAGGCAGTTTGAATCATGAGATGACTGACCAACATCTGTAAAAAGTTATGGTATGATACAACATATTAAGAACAGTTTATTATCTTTTGCAGCTATTTTTATTGTTTACCCTCTAACAAGATCATTAAGACATGAGAGACTTTTCCTTATTTTTTTGATGTTGCTGTCTAGCTTTACCAATAATGTATCACACCCTCCATTTCTTAGTTCTTGCTTGGATCACTCATTTCCCTCTCTCCTCCATCCCAACCCCAACCCCAACCCCTGGCCACACCCTTTTATCTGTGTTCTGTTTTTTTCACTTTCTCAGCCATGGTCCTTTTACTAGAGGAAGAAAAAAAATCCCAGGCTTTGAAAATGTATATAGCTTTGGAAAACACGATGACTTATCTAAATCTGAACACAATCAGCTTTTTTAAAAAACAAAACAAAAAAACAGTCATTTAAACTGTGGAGTTTTCGAACTTTTGTAGCTTTCTATAATATTCTAACATCTGCAAATTACATTCCATTCCATCTGCCACAATCTTGCACCACTGGGAGCTAAAAGCAAATGAAAAGCATAGAAATTGTCAGTCGATTTGTAAAGGTCACACACAAAATAATTTTTGATTACTTTGATTCATCTCTCAAAAGAATAAGTGTAGAGGAAAATGTATCCAGATTTAACACCCAGTAGACTTGTTCAGGTTGTCTCAGCAGGGGCTACAAATATTAAAGGTATTGGAGAACAGGATAAAACTGAACAGTGAGCAGTAACAACAAGAAAGCCCTGTGGCAAGATCCAGCTTTTGCACGTGCAATCCCACATGCATACAAAACTCAAACTTCTTGCTCAATAGAGTACTCTTCCCTCTTCCTTTGGTGCACATGTACCCAAACACATCGGTCATTACCTGGAATGGAACATCATTTCATTTGTTGTGCCCCTCCCCCTTTCCAAATCAGGGATCCAACTTTCTTCAGTCACATGGTACCAGCAGTTTGCACATATAGCCAAGAACAAAATCAAAGAAGTGTACTCCAACCATTAAAAAAAACCACAGGCCTTTCTCAGCCCCCTATACAGAAAAACACTGTCACTCCTGTCAAGCATCACTTGCAAGTATTTTTGTGAGATGGGAAGGTCTGAGTGCTGGCAAGGTCGTCACCAAAAATGGAATAGTAGCAGGTGCCTAGAGCAGATTAGGCAGGCAAGCTGACATGAAGAACAGCCCAGAAGTCTCCCTTAGCCCCATTCTGCAGTTAGTGATAATGCAGTGCTTCTTGTTTGAGGCATGTAGTACAAACACTCCCAGCCCTAGAACTCACTCCTACAACATGACAATCGGCTTTGTCAGTATTCCCATCACACAGGGTTTCTTGTGTCTATCCTTCCAGCACTCCAAAACATGAGAAGAAAAGTGGGAGATCCAAGGAACAGTTCTTTCACACATTTCATAAATAGCTTTTTTGTAAATTCAGCAGTACACAAAATCTGCTTTCACAGAAAAAAAATCATACTGCACATTTATGCTGATCAGTATTTTAGGCCTGGCCCTTAAAATTAGCATGTAAATGAAATTATTACAAGTATTATTACACATGCCTGTTACTTTTAGTACATCTGTATATGTCATTGGTGCTGTATGTGGACAATAGTGTTTTAGAGACCTGAAGGTAGTCTGATAGTGGCATTGTTTACTATAGCTCAGTGGTAAAGGATCTGCTTGAGGTGCAGAAGGTCAAAAGTTCAATCCCTGGTTTAAAGGATCAGGTTTAAAGAAGACCTCAGTCTGAGACCCTGGAGAGCTGCTGCCAGTCCAAGAAGAGTATATTGATCTTGACAGACCAATGGTCTGACTCAGAATAAGGCAGCTTCGTGTTCAGTCTTCTTTGGAAATGTTTGCTTAGCTTTGTTTGAGTTGCAAGTTGAGCCCATGAGCTGGGGTGTGTGTGTAAAAATGTTTAAATAGATAAATAATAAAATCACTTAAATCAGCAACTTATTCTATGCCATGTGTGTCCACTATACATTTTGATTTAATTTTTACAACTTTTGACAACAAGTGAGCTTCCCCCCCAGATCACGCAATCATGATTAATTGTTCAAAAATGGAAAGAATCTACCCATTTCTAATCAAGCACTTCCCTTTCCTCCCCAATCCCTTCTCCAGTGCAAATCAACCCTCCTGAATGGTATTTTCCAAAAGAGAAGGGGCCATTTACATGCGGTTGCATGCAATACAATGTGTACTTCTTCCCTTAGTGTACACATTACAGGAAGTCATGCCTCTACTGAACTATTGTTGAATCTTTGGGGGCAAGGAAACTATTGTCATTCTCCATTCTTAGTCTGTTTTGTATCTTCTAAATCTGTCTTGTTTTGATTTGGAGCCTTTCCCCCTGGATGTAATCAATAATTAAAGGTACAAGTGTCCTTCCCTGACTCAGTTTTATTCCCCCAGTAATAAGCAACCGTCTCTTCTCTTCTGCATCAGGTGACTAAGATGGAGAGACTGGTATATTAGATCAAGAAGAAGCAAGAAAAGATAAAAAAGCAAGAAGGAGGAGATAAGAAAGCCTACGGCTTTGGCTGTTAAATTAAGGGTCGTATTATGTTATCATGTCTTATATAAAGCTTTTACGGTAATTGTGCAGCATTTAGCAAGTCGATACAGTGATGCTGCAGCTTTAAAAAAGAGCATCAAAAGTCATTTATAATATTAAGGTGTACGAAGGGAGGTGTAAAATCATGAAAACAGTGCGCTGTATGTCCTTCTGTGAATGGCGTTTTGTAGTTCTTTTTTGATCCTGGCACTCTTTAACTGTTTCTCCAAGCAGAATTGTGCAGCATTTAAAATCTACTTTCTGAAAAGAAATTTCACAAGCGGTTGACAGTGGTTGCCATTTCCTCCGAAATGTTCTAACATCTGGAAAGCACGAATAAGGCCTCCCTTGGCCTACAGGATTGTTTCAATCTACTTTGTGCCTTAAATTAGCTGGGACTGAAACCACAGCCTACTGAGTCATGTCCAGGACTGCCTGAATGATGTCCATTTTACAGCAGAAGATAGAACATCCGTCCATGAAAAGAATACATAAAGAATAAGTGAACAATAACTAGCAACCCCCCTAGACACCACTACTGGTTGGTTTTAATTCATATCCTCATCTGTCTGTATGTCTGGGGGTGTCTGTTATTCTGCCACAATTCATCAATAAGCAGGAAATACCTTAATAACAGAACAAATCTCAGAAAACAGTTTTGGAGGCAATTGAAGATACAATGGGGGAAAACTGAATTGAATATCAAGTTTGTTATTGCACGGAACATGACTTTTTACTTCCTAAAAATTATCATCCTGGGACTACCGAACCAGCTCTGGCAGGTTAGAACTATTTCCAGCTGCCAGACCCAGAGACAAAAGATGGCAGTGGTAGTGGACGAATCTCTTGCAATTGGTAGAAGCCAATTTAAAGGGGTGGGTCATTGGCCCATTCTTTTGTCAAAGGGATCCCCAAGTGAAAGTACCTGCTGACCAAGATTTTGGAATGTAAATAAGTATGTGATTCTTGGAGCAGCAAACATATCACGTCAGAGATATGCAACTGAAAAGAGACTGGGATGAAATAATCTACACTGTATCTGTTAGTCTTCCTAAATCAAGTTTAGATGGGATCCTGAATGGTCTGTTCTCATCAGTACAAACACTGACATCCATAGGATTTGAGCAGAATATGTGTCTTTAAGACTTTAAATAGCAAAGAAAAAGGAATCCACACAATCCTTCTCCCCACCCCTCAAACACATCCTGTTATTTCCTACTTGTGTTATGACATGATGCAATACCAAATTGTCACTGCAATAGTTGTCAACAGCCAAGATGGTGTAAACCTCCCAACAAGTAGCTGTTTATAAAAAGAAACAAGGTTGGGATAACATCCTCCACAGTAGGGTGTCTTAATAATGTATGTATGTCTGAATTGTCACATTGCAACCAATGTATAGAGACCCCAGCAATGGGCATTCAAAGCAAGTGAGAAGCAGATGTAGTTTGCCAGTGTCTTCTATGGTAGTTCACCATCCAAGTACTGACCCTGCTTAGCTTCTGAGATCTGACGAGATCGGGCTATACCGTATTGTTCCACATCCCAGGATGTCCTAACAACCCACATTTATTATTTCATCTTCCATTATGGGAACCAAGGTAGTGTCTATCTTGTTTCCAGGAGATCCCTTATCCAGACCTGCACTGGCTAAGTGTTAGCAAGGCTGCTAGATTGTGTGTCCTTTAATAGTATTCACTGGCTTCAAAATAGCTGCCTATGGACAATGGCAGAGGCTCTTCAGTACAGAATGAAGATGGCCATACAAAATGGGGATGGTGGCCAGGACTCAGAAATATCTCTCTGAAATAATGACCCTGTACATTTAAGATGGAAAGAGGGCAACAGAGTGTGAGGGGTGGGCTGGAGAGAGCAAAGAAAAGGTGGTTTCAGAATGTTGGCTAAAGTGAAATGCAAAGCACATATTGAAGCTCCTCTTCAAGTAAATGGTTAATTTGTCCCAAACAGGGTTTTTTCCGGGGAAATGGGATGTTGATCCTCATATCTCTAAAGAAGAATGTTAACTTGCATAGACTGTGGGAAGATCCATCACTAAGTGGAACAGATTGAGGTGGGATTGGGACAGTAAAGCAAGGTGTCAATGGAACTATTACTTTACATTATTTGGCTGACCCACCATTTACTCATTTACTCAGCCCCCCCCCCCCCCGATAAACTAGGCCCCCATTAATCTGTACAGGAGCTAAGCAAAATGACAATATAGTTTGGTACAACAACCTTGTTGATTTTTAATCTAGGGACAGAAGCATGGCTGCTCTCAAAAAGCCAACAGAAAGCTGGAAGGTCATTGTCTGGGCAAATGGGTTCAAATCAAAACAATAACAATGTTAAAAGGAAAAAGAGCCAAAGGGGTCCATGCAGATGGAAAAATGGCATTTAAGAGATAAAAATCTGTTCTCTGTCAGCAGCAGAAGAAAAGAAGTAGCCCTTGGCCAAAGAAAGCTTTAGACTTTCAGCTATGTCTAAAAGTGGCATTTCAATTTGTGTATTTTATGCCTTGCAGATATTTGACTATAAAGGAGTAATACATTTCAAATGGAAAGGTTTAAACTTGTACACTCAGGGGTTTTTAAAAATACTTTCAGCAAGGCAGAGAAACACAAACTGTAAATTACAGAAGCGGAGGCTCAGAGATAGCAGGAGCACTCGAGCATCTTCCTGTGCAGTGACATAATCATCATGGACATTGGAAGCAATTCAGCTTTCTCTGCTTAAAGGCAGAAAGAGCTTCTGATGAAACAGTGGTGAGGAGAGTTATCTCAACTGATCTGCTGTAGCAAGACTATTTTACCTTTGCATCCTGCCTTTCCATTGGCACATGCAAGGCGGCTGAGATAATCAACAACCCATAAATCAACCACATTAAACTTGTTGGGTTGTATCTCACAGATCTATTCTGCTAATAGTGGCACCTCCCCCCACCCTGTCAGTGCAAGGGGACTTCTTCCTGCTCAGTCTTTGAGCCTCTGGAATCACAGAAGGCTCACTACACCAGGAAGGTGCCACCATTAGCAGAACAGCTTTGGGGGTCCAAACAATCATCCTTCTAAAGGTAAGACTCTTATGTTGACTAGAGTCGTTATCATTAATGGGAGGATTTTGAGCCCCCTTCCACTTTACCAGACCATGAGGGAAATAGAGTCAATGGTAGGGAGCAGAGGTTGCTTTGAATTGCTTCCTCAAAGCATACAGTCATAGCCTGCAAGGGCTTTAGCTGAAGCTCCCCTTTCTTTTCAGCCAATTCTATGGGCATCCTGTATATCCAGAATCCATTTTCTACAGATGGCTAAGCCTTTCTCCTGCCATGTCTCAGTACCATGGTTCATCTGCATGGCATGCAAAAAGGCTCAGGTTCAACCCCCAGCATCTCCAGCTAAAAGGAGCAGGCAATAAGTGATATGAAAGACCTCAGTGTGAGATGATGGAGAAATGCTGCCAGACTAAGTAGACAATATTGACTTTGATGGTTTGATTCAGTATAAGGCAGCTTTGTAAGTATCCTGCTTCATAGCTTCCTGGTGCCAACAGGCAGACAGCTAGCTGCCAATTGCCCCACAATCCAATGGCAAATGAAAGTTTGGTCATTTCCTTTTGTTATAGCAAATGGGTTTTTTCAAGGGTGTGCAACAGAAATGCTACATGGAAAACCAGCCATGGCCATTGCTTCTAATACTATTTAATAGCCACAGCAGGAATAATTAGCAGCATGGGGTTGAATGGAGTAAGTAGATTTTGGCTAAGAAAGTGTGGACAGATGCCTGAGGTCCCAGGCAATTCCTCAGGAAGATGTGAATTCTTCCCAGATTTGTTGTATGGGTGATTCCCCTCACATTGGCTAGGAAGAGCAATAGAACAAAGTTTGAATCCAGTGGCAACCTTTAAGATCGACAAAGTTTAATTCTTTGGTCTTAAAGATTATTGGTCCTCCACTTTTCAAAGTATACACAATATACATGACTGGGATGATACCTATTTCCATGACATTTCTATGTACTTGGACATGCCACACCCAAGCACATGACACACAGTGTATAGAGTGTGGAGGAACATATGTTTAAAATTGGGCTCATGTCGGGGGGAGGGGGAGAGATTCAAACACAACCAGAACACAAGAATACACCTTGCAATTTTTAAAGAGCTGCACACCTTATTTGACATGGGCACATTTTTACATCTGATGAGGGACATATGTATTTTGATCTCAGGTATGTGTTCCTGAAAAATAAATTTTAGTGCACATTAGCCCTCTGATCTCCCTTAGTGTGGCTCCAGTGGCTTATCTGTAACTGCCAACAGTAATAAGGGGTGCCATGCGGTAGGACTTCTGTTGGGAGAAGAGGGGGGAAAGCGTGAGCATGGGGTAGAGAAGTGCTCTCAGGGGAGACTTGATACGCAGTCCCAGCAGTCCATGTCTGACAAACAACCTGAAACATGACACAGTTATCTAATATATTCAGATATGTATCTGTCCTGCCGTCTCCATAATTCATAGGGTTACCGTTAAGTCGGAAGCAATTTAACAGCACATAACATACACAAATCTGTCCCACCAATGCAGCTTAAAGAAGCTGCAGAGAATGTCTTTGTCCTGAAGATTCACAAAATCCAGAAAAAAGCCATGAGGCTTCCTTCCTTTATTGCAATAGCTTAAAGCTCTCTCCAAGCATGGCAGCTGCAATTTGTCTTTTAAACATGCAGAGAGAAATAATTCCACATCTAGGTTTGTGCCCATTTCAAGCCTAAAGTAGTGTTCTTGGGAAGGGTGACAGTGATGTTGCCATCTCCTCCCCCTCCCTTTTAAGTGTGTAACTGCCCGCTATCATTGTTTCCCAACATTTTGTGGCATCAGCATCACCCCCCCACCCCTCCGGCCGCCCAATCTCCTTCTTATAGCAGTTCCAGCCTGTCAGGGATCATATAGTGAATGTGACTGCATCATCACATTACATAGCCAATCAAATTTGGCTACATAGTAAGACACTATGAGAAAACAAAACTGGCCACATGTCAAGAAAATGCTGGTCATACAAGTGATCCTAGCCAATCAGGCATCACTTTGGGCAACTGAAGCATATTCTGAATGTTGATTACAAAAGCAGGACAACTGTTGACATGGATAAAATGTTCTTAAAATGTTCTGCAATTCACAATCCTAAAAAGCATAATTTTTCTTTCAACTGAAATCACAAAGCTCAAATTGAACCCTCCCAGCCAGTTCTGTCCCCACCACTCTATCCCAGTCTCATCCTGGATCATCTTCTCCCAATCTTTAATCTTCTAAGGTCGTCTCAGTGTCTTGTGATTATTCCTGCTCGAACATTATGGAAACAGAGTTCTTGGACATTTTGACTACCTAGACAAATGCTTAAAAATGTTGAATTCTCCTCCTAGGAGCCCCAACCAGATACTACTGAAACTGACACCCTATACTCATCTCTCTTACTTTGATCTTTGGCTTGCTGCCTTTAGCAGAGCCATTTCATCTCTGATTCCCCATAGTTGGTTGGACCAATGCACCCGTTAGGGCTTTCCAGCTTTCACTTCCCCTCAAAACTGCTGAGTGCTGACCCACCTTTCACATCTTGCCATTCCAGCCCAGTAACTTCTTTGCACAGTGCCAGAGCCTTCATTTTATCTCACCATTCATCTTCCTTCCACACAACACTATCTTTTCCTGTGCAGAATATAGTTTGCTAATATCATGTAAATAATACTGCTCTTATCCTCTTATCTGCTTTGGCAGCAAAAACACTAATCACCACAAAGCACTGCCCTAGACATTCACCTACAACTGCCAAAGGCTAAAAACAGCCTTTTCTTCATCTTCCCACCCAAACCCTCCTCTTTTCCCTTTTCTCTTACCTACTTGGTTCTCCCCCCACCCTTTTATACAGAGGCTCACAAAAAATTACACTGCGCTTTCCTTTTTCTTCTGCAAAAGCTATTTACGACACCACACCCCATTATTCAGGACACAAGCTGCAAGTCCTTTGTAATACTTAACAAATTTTAAGGAGAGAAATGAGTGATCTTTCAAAGAAAACAGCTCGGCTGATACAATTTGCAAATCCACTTTCTCTCAGGAAACTACTTGACCTTTCTCTCAATAGACTGAAACACATGAAATTGTGTGAGGATATTGCTGCCATCGCGGCTTCACAGATTTCAGGTGGCTTCATTAACACACACTTGCACACAAAACAAATGCATTATTAAAATGGGCTGCACAGTGCTCTTTCAATATTAGCAAAATAAAAGCGGCTTTAGTTTGAAAACGCTTGCTGTTAAGGATGATACAGTACTAAGCAAACAGCCAGCTCCAAAACAAGTTAGCCTATTAAGCTAAAGAGGGCAAGGTTAGCAATAAAATATTAATGCATTCCTCAGTTTAATAAACTTATAGGATTCACAGAATGATCTGGATCCTACTATCGATCCCTGGACAAAACTCCAAGTGAAGTTACTGGCAACCGATCAATAGAGGGAAAGGTAAACAGGCAGTGATTCCTCCCACTCTTCTTGTTGGAAACGCAGATGCAGAAGTCATTTCCTTGCATCAGTCTGAAATATGGAACCAGAAAAGTACACCGTGGCACACAAATCAATATTCGGGGGAGGCTCAGGGAAGGTGAAATATGCACAGCCAATTACCATTAAAAATGTTTAGCATGAATTGTTAGCAGAGAGGGAAGCATGCAGCTAGATCCCTAGACCGAAACTCAAGAACACCCGCTGGGTCTAGCAGAATGGTGTGCAAAATGTGATGAAAAGGCATGAAGCAATCCATGCCACATGCAGCCTCGTTAAACCTTTATTTTCAAAGTGTTGTGTTTTTTTTGTCTGTGCTTCTGCCGATGAAACTGTATGGAGATAAAAGCCGATTTGCAACTGCTTTTTGTTCCTTTGGGTAAGGGTGATGAAAGACATAACTTTTTCTTAGAGCTGTGAGGCTGGTTTGAAAGTGCCCTTACTGCGTTCAGTCCAGATTTTACTTTTGTCTCTAAAGTCCTCCTCTGAAAAACGAACTGTTCTGAAAGTCTGAAAGAGAAGCTAGCTGTGGACAAGGCTGGTGTCCATGACGTCACCAAAGATATTACTTCAATCCCCACAGAAACTTTACACAAAAAAATTGTTTTAGAAATGGCTACATGTAGCACCAAAACGAAAGACAAAGCCTGATGCATGGAGGGAAGGCCAGTCTGATGGCTGAAGCAGCATCTGATTCTCTAGTACACATCAGCATAAGAAGCTGCCTTACACTGAGTCCATCAAGGTCAGCATTGTGTATTCTGACTGGAAATAGCTCTCCCAGGTCTCAGGCAGAGGTCTTTCCTACTACCCAGTCTTTTTAACTGGAAATGGCCAGGACTGAAACTGGGATCTTCCATTCCAGTCTATCAACTTCCACTGGTTCACAGGTTTAGTATTATCTGTTTTGACTGCAAGCAGCTTTCCAAAGTTTCAGGTAGAGAAAATTCTCCACAATATCTGCTATATTCAGTTGGTCAGCTGTGTTGGTCTGAAGCAGTAGAACAAATTTAGAGTCCAGTCTGTTATTTGAGATCCTTTAACTGAAAATATCAAAGACTGATCCTGATATCTTCTGCTTGTTGAGTAGATAATCTAGTACTCAGCCATAGCACCACCCAATATATGGTATATGGAGCTGCCAGACAGAAATTTACACCAAGACTGAGGGACCCACTGATACTCTTCTTTTTATATTATTTATTTATTTACTATATTTATAGTCCACCTTTCTCTCTGAGACTCAAAGGGGATTACACAATCTATTTTATCTGTCCAAGACAAGAACAAGACTGAATAATTCACAGAAATGACTGCATTCTTCTCATTTGAAGCTGAACCTTATTTTTCTCAGGCTTTGCTATTACCATTCTTGCAGGGGTTTATGCAAACCAGATGACAACGAACAAATAAACTAAAGGGAGAACCATATGGCCAGGTAGAAAAATACATAATGATAGTGTCACACATGAGAAGCTTGTTGGTCTAAAGCAGGGATTTCCAACAGGTAACTGGTGAGCTTATGGTACCTCGTTGGCTGCTGCACAGTAACTTGTGCATCCCTTACAAGACCCAGGCAAAGACTGCCTGGACCTTTTTTTAAGCTAAATTCTTCTTGCATAAAATTTTCTTCTGGTTGTTTAGCTGACAGCTTCATGTCTGGTGCTCTTCCTTCTCCTTGTTCTGTTTCTAGGACAGACTAGAACTTGGTAACATGTGGAAGATGAGCAGGGAGTATGTCAGGACAGTTTTCATTACTCAGAAGAAGCTCTCATTAAAAAAAAATGTTGCTGTCCTCTGGTCTAAGCACAAAGTTTTAAGAGGTACTGACAAATCACTGAGGCAATATGGGCAGATCCTTCTTCCTTGTTAATGGGAAGCACATCATGCCCTATGGAAGAGTCCTGAACAGGGAGAGGTTTGCCCTAAGCATACAGGTTCAATCTTTGGAATATTCAGCTGAAAGTATTTTAGACAGTGGAGCTAGGAAAAATCTCCTGGAATAGCAGCTATCAGCTAGGATAGTGAATGCTTGTATTAGGATTGATGGACCAACTGTCAGACCTCAGTATACGGTTTCGTATGTTTCTATAGTTTCATAAGCTCATATATATACAACTATGTGTATATATGATTGAAGGCTTTGCAAGGGGGCTTTAAAGAACACCAAACAAGTATGAGATAAGTAAGCTAAAACAATATTAATGATTTTAGACTAATGAGTGATGAAGGCTTTGGCTAAACTTCCAAATTCTTAAGAGTCATTCACCAATAAGGAAAAAAGAAGAAGAGACCCTTCACTACTCAAAGGAGTCTCAGAGCAGCTTACAATCTTCTTTCCCTTCCCACAACAGACACCCTGTGAGGTAGGTGGGGTTGAGAGAGCTCTGAGAGAACTGCTGGTGAGAGAACAGATCTGAAAGAACTTGTAACTGACCCAAGGTCACACCAGCAGCTGCATGTGGAGGAGTGGAGAATCAAACCCGGCGCTTCCCGCCAGTGCGAACGGGGTGCCGCAGGCTGCTTTTCCCGTGGGGCTTTTGGCCCCGTGGCTGTTCCGGGGCAGACCTTCAGTCTGTCCTCGGCCCAAGTCTCCTATTTTCAACCCATGGGTGCCACAGGTGGTGTTTGTCTCCTCCCTATCTCTTTAGGTTTTTAGAAGTGTATTGTTTTAGCTGTTTTAAATTTTATGTAAGCCGCCCTGAGCCTGCCTTGGTGGGGAGGGTGGGGTATAAATTGAAATAATAACAACAACATAGACTGGATTCAAAACAATACCTTGGGAAAGAGGACCATTCATAATGTCTGGTATGCACTGCAATGGCACGATCCCGTATTATGGATGCTCATCCAAAATCAGTACCACCATGGCTTTAAGTGAGAAACAATCTCAAACTGTACACATGCAAAGCAAGTGCTCTACTACTGAACTACAGTAACTCCATCACTTCTGTTTCTTTCAAGGTAGCTTTAGGTCACAACAAAGTATGAATCTTGTGTTTGCCTAAAAGTAATAACCAAAACAAATAACTGAAGGCATCACAGAAAGTTTTCTTGTGTCCTGAGTATTGACAGGAAGGCTGCACCACCAAAAGCATTCCCGCATCAACATGATTACTGTATTTGCTTCCATCAAACTAATTTTGTTCTAAAAAAGTCAGACAGAAATGTGTAAAGTTTTAATTCAAAAACCCAAATCAAATAGAAGACACAGAACTGGTTTGGGCTCAAGGTAGTAACGAGTCAGAATTCCCAGGCAGGCTGAAAATGACATCATTTTGCTTGAAAGGTTTTAATATGTTTCTTGAAAAAAAGGTCTCTGTTTGATTCAGAGAGAAGAAGACGCCATCAAGTTTGAGGAGGGGGAAGATTCAAAACTGAGTAACTGATGAAGACAAAAAGACTATTTGATGTTAATATTGTAACAGAAAAGGTAACAAAAATGTGTGCATGAATATACTATATATGCCTATAACACAATCTTTCTCCTAGAGTGGTGTGCATGTGTGTATGAGAAAGAATGTCAACTAGCAGGGCTATTTTTGGGCAGGAACGCACAAGAACGGAGTTCCGGCTGGCTTCTGAGTTGGCCACACCTACAGCCTCTTCTTCCCTAGGCGCCTTGCAAGCTGCAGGGTGCCTGGGGAAGCCGATCCAATCCAGGGAGGGAAGGCAATTTAAACTGCCTCCCCTCCTCGGGTTCCCCAGGCGCCCTGCAGCTGTGGGGCGCCTGGGGAAGCCGATCCAGAAACTGCCTTCCTTCCCTTGGGTTCCCCATGTGCCCTGCAAGCCATGGTCACCTGGGGAAGCCAATCCTGGGAGGGAGCTGCACTGTCAGGAGTGTGGCCTAATATGCTAATGAGTTTCTGCTGTTGGATATAGCCTATTATGCTAATGAGTTCCTGCTGGGCTTTTTCTACAAAAAAAGCCCTGTCCACTAGAGAAAAGGAACACTGAAAAAGCAAAAAGGAACAATAGAAATTGAAAAGGAATGGCTTACTTGGAGGGGCAATACTTTGAACACACGTCTGGGACTCACTCTAGCATCTGGTAAATTCTACATAACTACAGCTGAACCAAGGCTTCCATTTCTATAAAACAACTCACAAATCAATGCTTAATACTTCAAAAGAAAGCAAGTATTCTTGCTATTGCTCTTTGCTACCCTGAGAATCCATTTTCCCTTCAGACACATAATTTGATAATGAAGGCAGGGTTCATCAAAAGTTCTTCAGACTCAAAGTTCTGCCTCCACAGAAAATATTGAGAAACCTGATCAGTGGGTCAAATCCTACCACTTCATTCAGCAAACAGAAGCACAAAAAAACCCTTTCTTCGAGGCATAAGGCTCTTCCATTATTTGGGATTTTATTTATTATGTTAGAACTATGGAAATAAAAACAATCCATACTAATTACAAAGAAATGGCAACATATGTGGGGCTTCATTTCCACCATGCAAAGAATGTGGAGAATCAAATAGGGATGAAAACTAAAGCAGACACTGGTCTTAAGATAGGTGTGTGAGTGTTTCGGCGTTCTCCAACCACGTCAAAAATGCAAAGAAAAAGAAAGATGATGTTCACATTGTGGGTAAGTATAAAAAAGAGATTAATACCTTTTCAGCTACCTGAATTATTTAGGTTGTGCCTCTCAAATTTTTTATCTAGTGCAGATAAGGGTGTCACTTTTTCCATTTCCAGTATGAATTATAGTGACTCTTTCTGAATTAGTTAGCTAAATAGAAGTTCTTGTCCTGGAGACATGAGGTCCTATTGTACTGTCACAACTCACAAAGCTGACAAAAACATATAGCTAGAGACAAATGTGACCAATTTTTTTTTTTAAAAAAAAATGCCTTGTGGCCCAGGGATAGTTCAAAACACAATGTCATTACACCAGAAATTAATTTTGCTTCTTCCTATTTGGGATAGCAAATTGTCTGGCTCAAAGGCTCAAGCCAGCAGTGAATTTATGCTGTCTCTTGAAAGACCTAAGTCTCAGAGCTACCCCTAGGCTGCTCTGGGACTTAATGGAAACATGATGCATCACTAGTATGACAAGAATGAGAGAGCAAGTCTACAGCAAAACTCCCAAGCATTGTATACATACTGGTACCAAGCATCAGCAGGAATAGCATCACTTAGAAACGTAGGGCACAGCTGCCTCGGTGTGTATATGAGCTAGTGCAGGAAATGAAGGGAGATGTTGTACTCTCCACACCTGATGCATGCTTACACATCTGTGTATGTATATATATAATTGTTATTACAAATGTATTATAAAAGGTAACCATAGCTCCAGTGTATGTGGAACTCCATTCAGTTTCTCATCAGAGGAAATTACTAAGATAGCAATAAAGCCCTGGATGTGTTTTCTTTTGTAATAAATTTGTACTGGATTATGACCATGTTTTCCAGAGGGGCAATTGTATCTGTCTGTTCTGCTTTGACAACAATAAGAATACCAGATTATTCCTGATGTAAGGGAGGGAGAAAAGTGCCTTAATGGCATATGGTTCCTCACTCAGAGTGCCATCTGACTTGCGGATACCAATGATTCCTAACATTTTTAGCATGGTAACCTCCAAGTCCTAATTTACTTGGTATGGTGACCCACCTGGAAAAACAGAGCATTCACAACTGTAAAAGTTCTATGAATATAACAGAATAATATGGTTCCCAGGCTTCATGACCCATTTTTGGGTTGTGAAACCCTGGTTTATATGGATCCCAATTTCAACCACTGAGCAAACTGCTACTGCTGTCACAAAATATCATTCAAAGCTGCATTGACTGGCCTGCTGTTGTACAAGATACTGGCTATTGTTTAATGGAGAAACAAGGCACAGGACTGTTGTTTTCTCCTGACTGCAAATCTGTTCCTGTACTCAAGGCATGTCAATAGCTATGAGTACATGTCAGACCTGGACCTCTGCAACGAACAACTGGGTGAAGGGGGCTGCTGAGGTGAGGCAAAGGTGAACCTGCGGGCTCCACACATAGGAAGCTTGACCCCGGAAGCTTTTATGAGGATCAGAGGGTATCAGCCAACTCATTACTGTCCATTGGGGCTGTGAAGCTTCCTGGGCTGGTGTGGCTAGTCTCCCTCCCTTTGACATCTCCCTACCTGCTGTCTCTCAGGTCACCAGGTCAAGAAACCCTGTAAGCTTAACGAGGGATAATATGCACTTTTTACTCCCAACATGGCTATTCCCTGCATTTCTATCACATACGAAACAGAGTACAGATGCAGCCCCAAATCAATATTAAATGCACTGAAGGACATGAATGTAACAGAATAGCCACATAAAGACATAAATGATACATGCACTAACATCTGTTGTGAAAAATTACAAATAAATATAATTTGTTTTTTATATGAAACAATCTGAAATGCGCTCTAAAAGCCTTTGATCAAATGCAAATGGCTGAAACAGTAATAGTATATCAACATCATATCAAATTTGCTTTTAGAAATCCACTTGGTCCAATGAAGAGATGTTATTAGTCTGATAGAAAATTGCTGAAGCAAGCAAACAGTTCCAAATGTGGTTAGGGAAATTCACTGGATCCTGATGAAAAATGCTGAACATGTTTTGACTTGAGTCTTCATCAGCATCCATCTGTGTGCTTCCACAATTTGTATCAGACTGATAGCACTTCTTCACTGAATCAAGTTGATTTTTACAAGCAAACAAGGGACTGTTTTGCCAGACTATTAATATTGCATTTAATCAAACATTTTAAATCACATCTGAGACATTTCGGCTGAGGACAGACTGGCAATCTGGAGCAGGAGAGCTCCGCTTGTGAAGCGGGGGAAGGGAGCCCGTTCAAATAGCCACAGCTGTTCCCCGGCTCCCTTCCATACTTGCCCACTTCCCTGCCACTTCAGAAGGACACCGGGAGAAAGTGGTGTCCAGGGGCCGTCTGCCGCTTGTTTCCCGCTTTCCGGCAGTGTGAACCGGAAGAAGGCAGGATTCAAGCGGAGGTGGCAGTGTGAACGTGCCGTTTCGGCAAAGTGTGTGTGAGCGCTCATGCACACATGTGCTCATGCACCCATGCACCCATTGCCAAAATGGCCCTGCCACGAGCTGCGGAGGCTGGCCCACCCGGGACCGCTCTGCAGCAGTCTGAGCGCTCCGGTCTGGTATGCTAATGCAGGAGTCTGGCCAGTGTGAATGGCCAGCCCCGGAGCAGTTTTCCCCCGCAACTTTCAGCCCTGCTTTCCTCCCGCAGCAGATTGCCAGTCTGTGCTCAACCTTCATGTTTGCGTATATTCCTTTAAGATTACACAGTCAAATGTGCAATCCCTTGCTCTCCTAAATAGTACATACAGTCCAAAAAGGACTCTACTACATTATCTTCCTCAATAGTGGAAACATCTTGAAGGTTTTAAAATTTCTGAGGATGGAACTCCTCTCTCTTTGTATTTACCATTCCTGGTTATGAATCTTTTAAAAAGACTCTGAATTTTCTAATGTTTTATAACAGATCTTGGAGCACAGCTGCTCATTTGACATTTTGTTGCCTCTCACAAACAAGAAGCATTATGTCATTTTATGAAAGGATGCTGAAACTGTCAACAGTAAAGAAATGGCAAGCATGCTACACATTTTATTAAAACCTGAATTTAATTACAGAATCTATTACCCTAAGAAATAAGAAGCCTTTGAATTTTACCAGATGAGAAAACAAAACATGTGAAAGGAAAGAAAAGCAAATATGTATGGGAAAGGAAAAGTAAAGGGGGGAAATTGTTTCCTACATTAAAGGGACATCATGTAGCATTGTCCAACAGGGAAACAAAACAAAACAAAGCATGAAAAGCTGCCATACATTTTTCAACATGAGATACTTTATTAAAGCCACTGAGAAAAAGAGTGTTATGTCTTTTCTTGGATAGACTCTATAGTTAAATATCTTCAGCTAAATGGAGCCCTTTGGATCCTTTGAAGGCACTGGCTGAAATTGCAAAACTCCCAGTTTTGGGATATATCCAAGAGTTCTGAAAGAACTCAAATGTGAACCTGTGGATCTCCTAACAAAAATATGTAACCTTTCATTAAAATCTGCCTCCATTCATGAGGACTGGAAGGTAGTTAATGTCACCCCCATCTTTAAAAAGGGTTCCAGAGGAGATCTGGGAAATTACAGGCCAGTCAGTCTGATGTCAATATCAGGTAAGTTGGTGGAAACTGTTATTAAGAAGATAATTAGTAGGAACATTGATGAACAAAAACTATTGATGAAGACTCAGCATGGGTTCTGTAAGGGAAGATCTTGTCTCACTAACCTGTTAGTGTTCTTTGAGGGGGTGAAACAAAATGAGGACAGGGGGGACCCAATGGATGTTGTCTATCTTGACTTCCAGAAAGCTTTTGACAAAGTTCCTTATCAAAGGCTCCTAAGTAAGCTCAATAGTAATGGGATAAAAGGACAAGTCCTCTTGTTGATCAAAAACTGGCTATTTAACAGGAAACAGAGAGTGAGTATAAATGGGCAATTTTCATAGTGAAGGCTGGTAAGCAGTGGGGTACTGCAGGGCTTAGTACTGGGTCTGACGCTTTCTAACTTGTTCATTAATGATTTGGAGATGGGAGTAAGCAGTGAAGTGGCTAAATTTGTGGATGACATGAAATTGTTCAGGGTGGTGAGAACCAGGGAGGATTGTGAGGCACTCCAAAGGGATCTGTTGAGAATAGGCGAGTGGGCATCAACGTGGCAAATGGGGTTCAATGTGGCTATGAGCAAAGTGATGCACACTGGGGCCAAAAATCCTAACTATAAATATACGTTGATGGGGTCCAAACTGGTGGAGACTGACCAAGAGAGAGATCTTGGAGTCATAGTAGGTAAATGTTGAGACAGTGTGCGACTGCAATAAAAAAGGCCAACAGTATGCTGGAGTTTATTAGGAACAGAATTGAAAACAAATCAGCCAGTATCATAATGCCTCTGTATAAATCAATGGTGCAACCTCATTTGGAATACCATATGCAATTCTGGTCACACCTCAGAAAGCATATTATAGCACTGGAAAAAGTGCAGAAAAGAGCAACTAAAATCATAAAAGGGGTGGAACACTTTCCCTATGAAGAAAGGTAGAAGTACTTGGGGCTCTTTAGCTTGGAGAAACAATGACTGAGTGGTGACATGATCAAGGTTTACAACAAGGGTGTAGACTTTCCAATTTCCCAGGGGGAGGGGAGCTGGGGCTGGGCCAGAGACATCACAGGCCATTGTCTCCAGGGAAGGTTCAGCACTTCCTGGAAAAATTTTGGGGGAGGGGCTCCAGCTCCCCAGCCCCCCTGAAGTTGACGCCTATGGTTTATAAGATTATGCAAGGGATAGAGCAGGTAGAGAAAGAAGTACTTTTCTCCCTTGCTCACAATACAAGAACTCATGGGCACTCCATGAAATTGCTGAGTAGTTGGGTTAGAACGGATAAAAGGAAGTACTTCTTCACCCAAGGAGTGATTAACATGTGGAATTCACTGCCAAAGGAGGTGGTGGTGGCTACAAACATGGACGGCTTCAAGAGGAAATTGGATAAACCTATGGAGCTGGGGTCCATCAGTGGCTACTAGCCACAAGGTATTGATAGGAACTCTCAGTCTGGGGCAAGTGATGCTTTGTATTCTTTCTGCTTGGGTGGGGGGGCAACAGTGGGAGGGCTTCTAGTGTCCTGCCCCCACTGCTGGCCCTCCTGATATTTTTGGACACTGTGTGACACTGTGTTGGACTGGATGAGCCATTGACCTGATCCAACACTGGTTTCTCTTATGTTCTTATGTAGGAGTTTGTTCAGAGACATCTAAACAGGAATTATGGCTTCTTCTCACAGTGTTAGCCTGGAGGGTTACATTGTTTTTATAACTTGACCTCCCCATTTATTAGTTAATGTGTCTTTAATAGTGCTTGCGTAAACATCCTACCCACTGACTTGCCGCTTGCCACTAACTGGTATATTGTGGAACAGGAATTATGAAGATTAACACAACGGAGTCCTGAACCTAGCTACCCATGCATGGAAGGTTCCAGAGTTTTCCTGCATTCCTTTCCATTCCTGCAACCCCTTCAAAGCCAAGAAGATCATTCCTAGAGTCACATGATCCATGCAGAAGAATGAGCATGTGGGTTGGTGGACTACAATGAGGGACAAGGGGATGAAACTGTCCCCTTTCCTCAGCAGAGCTCTTCTTGAAGAAGGAGAGATTTCACCCCCTTGTCCTTCACTTCAGCCCCCACCATGCCCTTACAACTATTCCTTCACCCTGGAAATGATTTTTTTTTTCAGGGTCAGAAGGGGCTACAGTGACACAAAGGAATATGGGGGGGAAATCTGCATTCTGTGTAGAGCATGGTAGGATCCAAACCATTATATTTCTTTTTTAAATTAATTTATTATGCATTATCTTATTTTCTTCCAAACTAACTTACAGCAACACACAACACTCCTTCTTTTTCTCCTTCCCTATCCTCCAACCCTGAAATTAAAACGCACAATAAAACAAAGAACAAATAAGAAAAAGGCAAAGAAAAGGCTGGGGAGAGATGGAGCACTGAGTGACATTAGGAAAACCAGATGCTTCAGAATATCTCCAATTAGCTGAAGGAGTCTAGGGACTCCTGCCCTGATTTGAATAGCATATCACAATCCAAACATTTTCAGATGAAGACCTCAAAACAAAGCATAATCTGCTGTCCACTCTTTCTCTCACGCTAACCTACCTTATAGGGTTGTTGTGATAATAGAATGGAAGAGCAGAGAACCATGTAAGCTGCCTAAATTGCTTGGAGGAAGGATGGGATAAAAATGAAATAAAAAGGATAAGTAACTTTGCTAAACCAAGGGTGCATTTGTCCCAAATACATTCTAAATGTCTCCAAATTATTCGGATCATGCCTATAACAAATGATTTCAGACAGGTAATTGTGAGTGAATACACCCTTCCCTTTTGCCTCAGTGGAGAATTAATCAGGTTCAGCACTGCAAGAAGGAGAGATGATAAAATGTCTAATTTCTTCACTCTCTGAGAAGGAGGGATCAGCTGTACAGTTCAAATGAAGAGGCTTCTTAATTAACCTGCTGGTTTTGCTTATTCTTAATTAAACTCCGAAGCAGATTTTTTTTTTGGGGGGGGGATAAGTTAAAACACAGAAACCATGGTAACAAGTGTCTTTTTAAAATAGGCATGCAGAAAACAGAGAGCCAAAATCCACTGTGGGCACACTAATGAAAGTTTCTCATACTGCTGGAATGTAAGTGAGGTGTGATTTGGCCAAAGATATTGCAGCAAATAACAGTAGGCTGGACAATCCTGGGCTGCCTGGAAGCTGTGTCAAACCATTCGACCTCTGTGAGGTGGCCAGTCAACTGAGAGCTGGAATGGGTGGGCTTTGGGCTCCTGTAAATTTGAGAGCAGGAAAAAATAAGATGAAGCCAAGGCAGAAGGGGAGCAAGGTAAGGGCGATCCATAGCCAGCAAGTCCAGAGCTTCCTTGTTTCAAGCCAGAAGCCTTGATAGGGATCAGGGATTACATCTGACCTGAGTAAAGGGGCTTCATTGCTGTTGTGGCTGGTTTCACTGCAGTTCCTTCCTTTGGGCAGATCAGAGTGGCGGCAAAATCTTGACCTGACATCTCCCCACCATGCCATCTCAAAGGATCACTTTAGTCTAGAGACCTGAATTTGAAGTCTCACCAACTCAAAGAATCTTGAAGCTTCCTCAAGGCTTAAATCTCTCCTTAACACTAGCTTTTTGTGCTGAGCACAAAGCAATGAATACTTGTAATGTATCTGCAACACAAAAGCTATCAACAATTAGTTCTGCTACTACACCAGCTGGCCAGTATCTCTCTCATCTGTTGAGGTGGAAAGGTGTGAGGAGAACTGAAATAATAACATGAAAATGAAAATTAGGACTCATGGATCCACTCATCCTTTCCCTCCCCCCCCCCATGCATGGATGCACAGGGCCCAAAGGGGGAGGCAAGGCTCCTTGCACAGGGTGAAGGCACCACCACTAGTGGAACCAATCCATGAATACAACCTCTGAAGAAACTTTCTCTCAGCAAACTCTGAAAAAGTATCCTCACCCCAAGGCAGTAAAGTTTAAAATGAAAATTTGAAGATTTCTTCAACTGTTGAGATCATTATATTGCCACAGAAATATTTGTAAGTTCTATTGTCTGATGTAGTGGTTAAGTGTGTGGACTCTAATCTGGGAGAACCGGGTTTGATTCCCCATTCCTCCACATACAGCTCTCAGAGTTGTTCTCTCAAGAGCAATCCTTGAAAGAGCCGTCTTAGCCCCACCTACCTCACAGGGTGTCCTTTGCAGGGAGAGGAAGGGAAAGGAGATTGTAAGCCACTCAGAGACTCTGAGTGAAGGGCGGGGTATAAATCCGATCTCTCTCTTCTTCTTCTTGTGGTTCATGTGAAAACATAATGACTTTGCCATAACCCAAGAAGAATAACTATACTGCATGTCAATACACTACTATTGATTAAGGCATTATGGTAGAATGCATTACTAGCCTCCATCAAGGCACTGTTAGGGAGCACTATCTACTGTATATCAATTTATTAAATCTAGTATATGTTGCGTTGAGGTTATGAAGTTAAAGTGGACAGGGGGCTGGAGACCCTGTGCAGCCAGTAGATATAGTTAAGAACAAGCCTGAGCTGAAAGTTTGGCTGATAACACAAGCTGATATCCCCAGATAATATCTTCCAACAGGTACTGATTGGCTGCCTGGTTGAGTGGAGGACTTACAACGGAGTCCAAAAGGATATCATAGTCCAGGTGACTCTCCAACTCACAAGTCTTGATGGTTCACTATATGTAGCCCTACAACACGGACCTGAAGATTCTTGGTTTTATCCCTAGCAGCTCTTGAGATATAGAACCTTGCAGACCAAAACGGTTATGATTAGAGCAGCACTGACTTTGTAATTGTTCTGTGGGGATCAACACACTAACCACAAGTTTGTCTGCAGGACACATTTATGAAGCCAATATAAATTAAGCATTGCTGGAAGTGATTAAGTTAATGAATTAAGTAAAGCATGGAGTCAGATTGGGCATGTAATGTGCTTTTTGTCACAAAAAACTCGCAGTGGGATGCTAATCCTTTGGCTTGACCATGAGATGATTTCCTTCTCATCTTGTCGTTTCCCCCCACGCACGGGTCTAAGTAAGTGGAAAGTTTCTTAGGGGACAAAAGTAGATAGCTCCAGGAAATGTTTCCTAACCACCTCTAGAAGGGAAGCAGAAGGAGAATTGGCCTTGAATAACAAAAAATAGGGCACAGATGTTGAAAGGAAATCAGAAGACAATCTAGTAATGTGAAGTTTAAATTGCAGTGTGATTCACCACTAGCAAAGTCTCTTCCTCTTGTAAGATCAACAGCTTCTATTAGGAAGAAAGTTCCAAAGTGACAAGACTATCACCATGTTAATGAATTGTTGAAATCTGTGCCAAAGCTCACAGGGCCAAGGATCCACGCACTGCCAATATTTCACTGCTGCTTGACAGTATGTGGGGTTAGGCAGGGAACAGTAGTGAAACTGCAACAGACCTACTATAGTAAGAATGTAAGAAGAGCCCTTCTGGATAAGAACAGGTGTCAATCTATTCCTGCACCCTTTATCACACAGTGGCCAAACAGTTCTTCTGGAGGGCCAATAGCAGTACACGGAGGCCCAGACCTTCCCCTGATGTTGCCTTCTGGCACTGGTATTCAGGGGTTTACTGCCTATGAATGTGGATATTCCCTTTAGCTACAATGGCTAGTAGCTGCTGATATCCATGAATTTGTCTATTCCCCTTTTAAAGCTATCCTTGTGGCCATCACTACACCCTCTGGCAGCAAATTCCACATTTTAATCACTTGCTGAGTAAAGAAGTATTTCCTTTGGTCTGCCCTGAATCTACTGCCTATCAGCTTCTTTGGATGCCCTCGAGTTCTCATATTTGGGGAGAGGGAGGCTGCCCTTTACAACAGACAGTATTGTTGGTGATTCCTTGACCCTATGCAGCATCTGTGGACCCTGACAGATCTGGATATAATGTGCTGCTACTATTCTTTCATAGCAGTAATGTGGATTAGGAAGAAGGGATTAATTGCAAAAGTGTCAGATCCCATGGTTCACAGGAGAAGAATGCTAGTCAAACCCATTAAGCTGTGAAAGGATAATAAGTGAAAGGCCTAGAGAGACTGCAGGCAAATGGGGAAGCAGCAGGACTGCAAGACAGTGGAGCGGGACATGGTGCCCCCTACTCTTTTCATCCTCTTGCAAAGCCACGAGAAAGATGTGCTGCAAACAATGCAATACAAACCAGTGGTTGTCTACAGATGCCCACTCAGGTACAAATAGTCAGTGATGTACTGTTGTGTCTGTGTGTGACTAGAAGCGAGGGAGAATACAGAATTGAGGACAATGTATCAGAAGCCTTTGGTTCCAAGCAAGATAAATGGATGTAAAACCAGGAGGGTAGGAAGATGGCGTTGAACAGAGACTGGGAGGGAGAGCAGCAGTAGCTTTTCCTCTTCTGCCGTGAACAAAGGCAAGATGATGATACTGATAAAACCTCAAAGAAAATTAAAGACCAAGAGTGATTGGCCTGAGCCAAGCAATAACATGCACAGGGGGATTCTGAGTTATGGCTGAAACCCTGGCTTTAATTAAGCCTCCTTGGAGCCCCAATGGGGATTGTTAAAAACCAACAGAAAGGCTGCAAACGCTTTTTTAAAAACAGTTTATGAAAAGTTTCCAGATTCTTTTCTTGCTGCACAAGAATTTAACCATCTGTGGAACTGTAGCAAATCCAGGTGAATCCTGTGAACCTACAATTGTAATAATAAGCAAATATATATGTTATCCAAATTCTAGTTGATCTCACCTATCAGTCTGTTTTAGCAGACAAGTTTTTCAGAACTGAATGTCTTCATTTAGTTCACCAGAGACCTGCAAACCTGTGCACTGGCCTATTTTCCCACCCTCAGAGTAACATCACCTGGAATAGTGGACCAGGAATCCCAGGCTATGTCCTGGAGGTTCCAGAGACATCCCCTTGCATCATATGTCATCCTAAGGATAGCCACCTGATTTAGTTAGGAATGCCTGGTTCTACCTTGCAGGGATACCTTGACTTTCCAAGAAACATGATTAAAATACTGTTTGCCAACATCCAGCACCAGAAGTTGGGCTCCCCAGTTGCACCATATAATATCTGCAATTGACACAACAGATGAAGTTCTGAACTGCTGGGGGAAAAAAACCATCTTTCCCACCACACTGGATTCAACCCCTTGAAGGTTCCTCTTAGGCACAAGAGGCTCCTGTTCTCAATGAGGTTTGCAGAATAATTAACAAGAAAAAGGAAGATCCAAAGTGTTAGAAAGCCATGTTAAAGTGCTGCTAAGCCATGAATTTACAGGTTGACCTGGGCAGACTGCCTACCCCACTAAGTTTTCACCATATATAAAATAGAAACAACAATAACACCCATAAGGCTTAATGAATAAGATAAGAACTGCAAAGCATTCCATTATAGAGGGCTGGGGTGAAAATCCAACCAACCACAACACAGATACCCTCTTCTGGAGACTTTGGGGTGTCCTTTTCCCTACCCACTTACAGCTGGCCATGGGCCAATATGTGTTGTTGTTCATAGAGGGTTAGATCCATGCCTTTGTGAACTAGGATTCCATTTCTCAGATACATGAAATGGTCACAGAAGTAGGTATCTGAATGGGCAGGTATAAAATATAATCTATCTATGTCCAACAGTATTGTGTGGATAATTCGTGTTGGGGATATTTTGGAATATATTTTGTGAAGTTTGACCATAATCTGAATCAAGTGCTATTTATTTGAGAGTTCTCTAACTCAGTCATAATCTAAGCCAGAAGACAATTCAGGCGCTGGCTCCACAGAAAACGTGCATTTCCCTGGGATCCTGGCATAACAATTCAGTGGTTTTAGTGGGAGAGAAGAAAGGGTTTCAGGGAGGCTCCAATGAGATCTCCCTTGATTCTCCTGCCAGTGTTACTACCATCAGGCCAGTGAGAAGCTCATTAAGGCAGGATTCAGGGACTCACAGAGGATTTGAGGGCTTATGGACAGGCATGCAGGAAACCCTATTATGCCTCTAATATGTTGCTGAGAGTGTTTCCAAATTCTGGAATTTGGCTCAAAGGAAAATGAGCTATTTTCTGATCTGCTCAGTTTGCCAAGTGCCCCCGCCTATCACTACCAATTATTAAGAGTCCAACCAAATGAATAAGATCCAGTGACCACTGGTGTGACCAAATTCTGACTGATGGTATCTGGTGATTCTTTGCTGGTATTAATCAATTTTTTTGCCATATATTTTAGTCACGAGAGAGTAGCAAGCCTATGCTTAGAGTCAGGTGGGTAGTCGTGTTGGTCTGAAGCAGTAAAACAAAGTTTGAGTCCAGTGGCACTTTTAAAACCAACAAAGTTTAATTCTGGGTATAGGCTTTTGTGTGCATGCACACTTCTGTGCTTAGTTCAAATATCTGGCCAACTTCTTATTGCCATGAAGAAATAACCACCCAACCAAAGAAAACCAGTACACAGTAGGAGAGGGGTACACAGGACCTCTTGTAGTGTTGCAGAGAATGCTAGAGACACAGTTCTTGGACTTCCAGTTATGTTTGGGGAAACAAAACACTTTGGCCTAGTCTTGAAAGAGAATTCTACTGATAACCTCAAGGCTATTATAGTGCACCTGCTGCATACTTACTGCTGTATGCCCGTACATGAGAGGACTGGATTGTTTCAGCCCCTGGGCAAACATCCTGAGAATCTAGACACTGGTTATTTCACTAACAGAGATTTAACTGTAGAACATACACACCACTTTCATAAAATTCCATTTTCAGCTTTCTCTTCAGTCATCTCCCACAGGCCCAAAGGACTATCTGCATAGATAGGACCATTGACCATACTGGGCAAAACCCATTAAAATGAAAGGATAGTTGATCTCATGAGAACCAGAATTTTATTCATTTGGGAAATTAACAGGGAAGTTAAGCTGGTTTTTATGAGAAAGCTCTAAAGGAAGTGGATTGCGGACCACAGCTATTGTGCCTAAGCAAATGCTCTTAAAATCAATCCCATTTTTCTTCCAAGGCAGCATTTCTTGGCTTCTGTGACTGCTTTAATACATTTTGTTATTTCCCCATCTCCACAAGCTATAAAAGGTTTGTTATAAAATAAACACAGACAATGTTTTCCTTAATACCATTGTTCTGAACATCCAGTTCTGGATTTTTTGTTTTGTTTTGCCACACAGTGCTGCTTTTGTCAAAGCCTTTCTTTTTCTATGTATACCAGTACACTAATAATTTAAGGGAAAAAATATTGGCTTAGTGACTTGACGTCTATGTCTTCAGTTTCATTAATGTGTTAAATTTTGTAAAAGACAGTCTGTGCCTTTTTTGGTTAACCTTAGAATTCATGCCATTATCGCAGGCTACAACATATTCATGATTTTTCACACTGGAAAAGAACACTGGAAGAAGATGAGATCCTGTGTGCACATATAAGGCAAACACCACACTGCTGTTCATCCTTATCCCCATCAATCCAACAGCCTTTATTTATGACCTTACCTGCTGGGTAGCGTTCTATAACTGGCCAGCTGTCCACCTGTAATGTGGCGTTACCGCCACTTCTTGTAAAACGTACTACATGGTATTTCCCATCGTTAATAATTGCGTTGACCTCTTCAATTGCGATATCATCTGTTCCAACATTAAACTTAACTCCAATCTTTCCTTGATGCTGTAAAGAAATGTGAGAAGAAGAAGAAAATCCTAAAATTAATCAGGAGCTCTTTTTAGATATAAAAAACAGATGCTGTGTTATGCTTTTAAAAACATCTGTTCTCCTTAGTGCAATTTCTGCAGGACTGCATGAGGCAGCAACAATTCCCATGGCCAATCTTGTACAATTTGTGACCTGCCAGGCAGAATGCATCCTGCCAGCCATGTTTTTTGGCTTCCCATGAACTTAATATCATCCCCTGGTTCCTGCCTTTTAAAGTTTATTGAGCCTTGATAGGATCCATATATGTACATTAACCCAGTTTGACTTGACGGGACACAATTTATACACACTGAGGATAGCATATTATTTTTCTTACAGTTTCCATATCTTATGTTTGTATCCTGCTGTTCCTCTAAGGAGCTCAAAGAATCACACATTTGATCAGGAGGTTGGATTAAATGACCTATAAAACCCCTTCCACTTCTAGCACTCTCCAGGGTTCTCCCCCGTTTCTCTTTATTCTCATGACTCTGTGACTGGATACTGTTTGGAGCTAGAAACAAGGAACTTATCACCCTTACACTGAAATCTGCACTGGCTTTCCATTTGCTTTCAGGCACAATTCAAAGTAATGGTTCTTACTCATGATGATAAAAAAAACCCCTTTGAGCTTTGGAACCTGACGGACTGCCTTCTCCCATGCTGTCCAGACCACCAGTTAAGATCCTCTTCCCAAGCACTCTATGGCCCTGCCTGCAGAAATGAGGTGGGTGGTGACCACAGAAAGAGCTTTTCAGTGGTGGCACCTTGCTTTTGGAATGCCCTTTCCCTTGAGGCTCACTTAACATCCACCTTACAGTCCTTTAGGCACCAAGACATTTTTTAACCCAGGTTTTTAATTGTAGGGTTCTCTGTTTTATTGCTGTTATACTCTGCTTGTAGTCAGGGGCCATTTTGTGTTCAGCTTGTTTCAATAGTGGGTATTCTTTTGACCACATTTTTATGATTTTATCGTATTATTACCAGTGAGCTGCCTTGAGAAGCTCTCTGGAGAGGCCACCTATCCATTTTCTAAAGAAACAAACAAACAGCATCTAGCCCAAAGTCACCAGGTGAACTTCATGGCTGAATGGAGATTTAGACCACCCTACAACTAGTCCAATGCTTTAACCACTATGCCACCTGGCCTCATGTGCTTATGTGTGAATCCACGAGGGGATTCACACATTGTGTGTGTGGGATACACGTTGTGTCCAAGAAAACAATCAAAGCTGCCTCCACTGATCTTTGTGTACATGGCTTGAGTATGTCCGCACATTGTTATCCGATGAATTGTTGAAAAAGAGCCACAGAATCCTTTCAAGCATCCTCACATATGATGTCTATCAGGTAAGAAAATGTAGTGGTGCACGAAGAGAAAAGCAGCCAAAGTAGTGACTGTCAAACCTTGACTGTCAAGTCTCATATTCCAACTCATTTACTTCCATCAAATGGAATGTGCTCTATTATTGCTCGGTTTGTAAAGAAAAATCCTCTATGGTATGTTTTTACACTATCAAAATTCAGAGATTGTTAACTCAATGCTGTTATTCTCAAACAATGCCAACAGCTTGAAGCTAGGAATTTAAAGTTTTGCAGCTGTACTCTGGATTGCTGACTGTCCTGGGTCATTCTCAAATCACTATGCTGTCTGAAAACACTATGAACTCTACCCAATGGAAGTGACCAAAACTGTCATTGTTTACATGAACATTGATCCTAATATAAAAGGAAGAAGTGAGTCAAATCCCCTGTCCTTGTCAGGGTTTGTTCACTTCCTCTCAGCTTATTTCAACCTCCAATTCACACCTTGACAATGTAGCAAAATTGGAGGCAAAGGTGAGTTCAGAGTTTCTTAATCCCAGGATAAATGATCACATAAACAAACCCAGAGTTTTAGCAAACAGAAAACCACTCTAAGGCAGAATACATTCCACTATACATCCTGGAGTTGGGTGCAGAGAAGGTTGGTACACTTAATCATCAGGGCCAAAAATCTTAGTTAAATCCACATGGCTTCAATTCAGGGTACAACAAATCCTCTCAAGATCCCATGGATATCAGCCAGAAGAGTTAAAGGCAGGAATGGTTCATACTCTGAAATGAAGAAACAAATTTGCTTCATCTCTAATTAAAAACAAAACTCTAGTGGTATCGTTGGAAAAAAATGATTTATCTGCCCCTGCTCTTGTCCCCTTCTTCAAGGCAAGTAACCACTTCAGATGCTATTATCCATTTTAATTATTATTGAAAAAGCATCTGTAACTGGGCATTTATAGCTTAATGAAGTATCTTGCAGTGTTCATTTAAAAATACTGACTAAAGCAATTATTGATTTTGGTTTCCACAGTAGACAGGCGGAATACTTCATTTCTGAATAATGACTCTTACAAAAGTAAAACGAAAAAGAAGCAACGTTGCAGAACGGGTGTTGGGGCATGAGGGGAAGAAAGAAGCTAGTGCTGTAACCTAACTGAATGTTATCCGCTATATCCCAATTCCATAAATGTCCTGTAGACTTCAAAATGTCCTCAGGTTCAGAAACAGAAACTTTCATTTTAGAATCCAATAATATTTCTTTATTCTTCAGCCTCTTGATCTCTTCTCTCTCTCAACACTCCCCTCCCTCTGCCCATCTCTAATCTGAGCCTGCAGATTGATTTCTGGCATTAGCCGCAGGGAGGATGTAACACAGGGCTTGTGACAGTTCCTCTAGTTACCAATATGCTTCCAACCTAAATTCAAGGAGCTGTGTCTCACCTTTAAAGCCCTTTATGGTACTGAACACATGAACACATGAAGTTGCCTTAGACTGAATCAGAACCCTGGTCCAGAACCCTGTATTGTCCACACAGACTAGCAGCAGCTCTCCCTGGTCTCAGGTTGATCACATCCTCTACTACCAGTTCTATTTTACTAGAAATGCCTGGGATTGAATCTGGGACCATCTGCATGCCAAGCAGATGCTCTACCACTGAGCTACCCCCCTCTTAGATTAAAACAACTGAGGAGACCCATCTCCCATATATATACCATTTTGCTAATTGAGATCTGCCACTGATAAACTTCTTGATGGACCCATCTGATATTACACAGATACCACTGAACTATTTTTCTTCATGGCAGACCCCAGGTTATAGGATCAACTTCTTATTGTGATTAACTGGATCCTGGATTTTGGTGCTTTTGATAAACTCGTGAAGAATGCTTAGTTCCTCAAAGTAAATCAGGATGCCTGGTGATTTCTTGACATATTTTTAAACAATCTTTGTTTAGATTTTTTAAAATAAATTTTATGTATTGCTTTATTTTAACCTGTTCTTTTAATGTACCGTGTTTTGCAAACATCATCAGACGAACAGCAAATCACAAATTTTCTAAATCAAATAGATAAACTGCTTGGGTTTGCTGTCAGCCTGAAACTCAAAAAGTGGGCCTGGATTTCCGAGGCACCTGCCAGGGTATAGGGCTGGTGGAGCTGCTTTCTGTTTGGTGGTCATAAATGGCTCAGGTTTGTCCTACTCATTCCTCTGGGGGGCACTCCAAAGGGACATCATCAGCACAGAGGCCCCGGTAATGCTTCTGCCTAGAAGGTGTCAGCTCCATACAGCTCCTTTAGTCAATGCAAGCTACTTACCACAGAGTCTGGCTACACTGCACAGAGATTCTTCCATACCTGCAGTAATCTTTGAAAAACAACTGCTGTTGAATTTCACCTCAAGATAGTTCATAGGGTTCTGCTCAGACAAAACACTGTTGGTAATTTCCCAAGTAAAAGAATATCAACCTTGCTTAAAAACATATCTCAGTGGTGGTTTCTTTTTTCTGCACTTCTCTAACTGCCACAAGCACTGTAGCTAAAGTGACATTCCAAGCAAAATTTGAAAGGTCCTGCCCAGTCACATATATCAGCAGGACTTGTTAAAATAGCTGTGACAGCATCAATGAAACTTTCAGGGATTTTTATTTGCATATCTCTAGTTTTAATTGATCCTTACTTCCAGGGGTCATTTTGTAGAAAAAGAGGTGCAGGAGCCCATTAGCATACCTATTAGCATAACTCATTAGCATATGTCACGCCCCCTGACATCACTGGAATTGTGTCAGAAAGGGAAGCAAAGGGGGGGGCATCTTCAAAAGCCTCCCCTTCCCTTCCCAAGCTGGCTTGCCAAGGCGGAGGGGGGAGCAAAGTGAGAAGGGCCCCATAGAATACAATAAAAAGATTATGCCTCTGTTGTCGCATGACTCTAAACAGAGTCTCACTTCGCTTCCTCCACAGGCACACTGGGAGCTGAGGGAGGGGCTTGCCACCGCTGCCATTTGTGCCCACTAGGGGTGTGCAAATAATTTTTTGGGCCCGATTCAGATCGGGCCAAATCAGGACACATCTGTTCTGGCTGCTGAATGACCCCCGCATGTCAGTTTCGACAATGCAAGCGGATTCGGGAGTCATTCCGCCCGCCGAATGTCAATTTCAGCCCCATTATACCCTATGGGCCATTGAGGTCAATGACAAAACCTCATAGGGTATATGGGGGGCTGGAGGAGAGGGGGTTTAAGGGAGAGACTCCAAACTTGCAGGGTAGCTGCTGGGGCCTCTCCCCAAAATACCCACCAAGTTTCAAGAATATTGAACCATGGAGTCCAATTGTACGGGCCCCCAAACAGGTTGCCCCATCCCCTCCATTGTTCTCTATGGTGGGGGAAAAAACGTTACTTTTTCCCACCATAAAGAACAATGGAGGGAATGGGGGCAACCTGTTTGGGGGCCCGTAGAATTGGACCCTTTGGTCCAATCTTCATGAAACTTGGTGGGTATTTGGGGAGAGGCTCCAGCAGCTACCCTGTAAGTTTGGAGCCTCTCCCTTAAATCCCCTCCCCTCCAGCCACTTTTTCAGCCACCACCAAATTTCAGCAGCAATTCAGCAGCAGGCCAAATCAGATCAGAGAATCTGATTCAGCCTGTGGCTGCCCTAGTGCCCACTCCTAGCGCCGCTCCACCTCGCTCCGGCCCCAAATGACCCCTGCTTACTTCCAAAGGTAGACTACATGCTTTTTGAAAACTGTGTCTCTGTTTACCCTCAGAACACTCTCTCCTTTCCACCTGGTTGGAGTAGCCACTTCTATGAACCAAGCTGTATTCAGATTCTGATAGGATTGAAATCAACCAGGATTTCCCTATACAGAATATATGACTTGGATTATTAACTCTCCATGTCTCAGGAAGGATCACTAGCTTATAGGTAAACAACAGCCATATTCTGTGAACAATTTTAAAGTACTAGTTTCCTGCCGCTCCTTGGGAACTTTATGACTCTTGTTCCTTCAAACGATGAGGTGGTTCTGAAAATCTGTTAGCCTCTGTACTCCAAAATGGCCTCTGTGTCATTGGTGCCCTTTTCCTACTCTGTCCTCTGTCTACAGAGAATAAGCTAACTGGGTCAGCTAGCCTGAACATAAGGAATTCATGAAGTATTTCTGCAGGAACAGTCACACTCAGCATGGAAATCATTTGAAATTCTATAGAGTTCTGTAGAAACTCTTCATGAAGTCCTTATCTGACTGCTAGTTTTTCAAAGTTACTCTGTGCACTGATTTATTTATTCAATTCTAAAAAAAATACTGTATTTCTAATATTCAAAGCAGTTCACAGGAAGCTGTAGAAAACAGGAGCACAGAACGACTCCATAAAGTCTTGACAGCTAGATAAGGACACATGCGAAGAGACAGTCCCCCAGAAACTCTGGCACTAGACCATACATGGTCATTAAAGGTCCGAAGGTTTAAAGTACTCCTAGAAACAAAACCTGCTATGCAGGTTCTCTTCTGAAAAAAAATCATATTCTGAATTAGCTTATGTTTTAGCAAATTTTTAGAAGGCAACTGTGATACAACACATAGCAGAGGTCATGCCTGTATATTACTAAAGAGCAGATTAGTTGTAGAAGCAGGATCATGACTTTTTAAGGGAAAAGGTTAAAAAAAAACCCAACGAGAAAGGACAGATTGATTACGTAACCCAAAAAAGTTGAGAAGAAAAACAAAAAACTTAAAAAATAGCGCAGGAAACTCATAAAGCATCTATATAAAGAAGAAGAGGAGGAGGAGGAGGAGGAGATTGGATGTATAGCCTGCCCTTCACTACCCAAAGGAGTCTCAAGAGTGGCTTACAAACTCCTTTCCCTTCCCTTCCCCACAACAGTAGGTGGGGCTGAGAAAGCTCTGACAGAAACTGCTCTTTTTCAAGAACAGCTGTCCCAGAACCATGGCTTGCCCAAGGTCATTCAGCAGGCGCAAGTGGAGGAGTGGGGAATCAAACCCAGTTCTCCCAGATTAGAGTCCACCCACTTAACCACTACACCAAACTGGCCCTAATAAATTACATCTCCCTAACATGTAATTCACAATAGACATCACTCTGTCCTCATGGTAATCTGATCAGTTACAAGATCAGTACGAGTGTGTAAGCACACCACCATCCTCAGTGCATACTTTGAGTGATAAACTGTACCTGACAAGAAATATTTATACAAAAGGCTTTACCTATAGCTCTTACAATGCCATTTTAGTTCTTAATGACATACCTTTCCCCATATTTTGTACAATATGTAGGTCTTGCCTTCATAACTGATATTCTGAATCAGACCTTTACAGTATTTTGTGCCTTTTTTTGTACTTGACACCTAAATAGTGTGTTTGTAGGGCACAGATCAAATTTCTTTGGATGTAGGGAGATATTCTTATGATTTATTAACATATGTTTTTATATACATATTTTACAATTTTGCTGAGTTTTTCCCTTTTTTTCTCACCCTTTTGGGTTACCTAATCAGCAGCATCATTCCTTACCAGGAAGGGATGCATCTGGTAAACCAATCACAGCTGGGGGGGGGGGGGGATGTTCCATGTCACTGGCTGCTACTTATGCATCCATAAGCAGTGCTGGATTGAGGAGCGCTTCAGAAGTGCAAACCAGATTTTAAGAGCAAATACAACACCACTCAGAATAGGTTGAATATGGTGAGAGAAAATACAAATAACGACCAGATACAATGAAGATAAGAAAAAAGGTTTTTGTGAAGTAAAAAAATGAGTTGGATAAGATATGGCTTTCGTCAAGTGACAAATTAATACAAAAATGTTTAATTTCTGTTAAGTGAATATACGGTGGATGAATCGGTAAAATCTGTAATGGTGAAGTGGATGCAAGATATGAGATATACTGTAGACAGAGAGGAATGGCCCAAAATATGGAAAGTTGTAAAATATATGAGAGCAATTCCATTCAAAGAAAATATTTATGTTTCACAGGTGGTATTGGACACCAGATAGAATTGCTAAATGCTATAGTAATGCATCAACTTCTTGTTGGAAATGTAAAACTAATGTTGGAACTTTTTTCATATATGGTGGAGATGCAGTAAAATTCAAAAATTTTGGTTGAAAATTCATAAAATAATACTAGAAATTACAAGTGAAGATGTTCCAATATCACCAGAAGTATTCTTATTGAATATACTTCCAGAGGACTATACTAAAGACAATAAATATCTTATAACCTATATTTTAACATCAGCTAGAATGCTAATTGCAAAGGGTTGGAAGACTGACAACTTACCCTCAGAGGAGGATCTAATACAGAAATTAATAGATGTGGCAGAAATGGACAGATTGAGTACTATATTACAGGGAAAAGATCAAGAAGTATATGATAAAAGATGGAAGAGAATGTATGTATGAATAGATCGGAAAAAAAGAAAATAGGCTCACAAAAATGTATAAGAATGTATTATGCGTGTGATATGTTTATATTGAAAAATTATAAATAATTTTTTTTAAAAGAATAGGTTGAATACTATCTCTACAATCTGTCATACTTTTTCTGCCCTGCCCCCCTTTGGGCTCCACCACCCATGGCATCCATTTTGTGGTGTGGCCCACTATCATTTCCAAAATTCCAAAGGCACTTACAGGGACAACATTCTTGGGGATCTTTGTCCCAAATGCCACACTTTACAGGATCTCTAATAATGCAAACCTATACAGTTATTCCAATCTAAGTCTATTGATTCCAACTGGACTACACTGGAGTAAGATTGCACTATCAATCAAAATCCCACCTCATTATGATTCAGCTTCAATTTATTAGTCGCCATCCAAGCCTTAATGACTCAAGGCACCTTTTCAGAATATCCAGTGCAATTCCTGCTTCAGATGGAAAGGAGAAATAGAGCAGAGTGTCATTTACATGCCAAACATCCAGGTGCTCTCCTGACAGTTTTTATGTAGATGTTTAAAGGCAGAGCCGTGTGCCACCACACGGTACAAATGTCATGCTCCAGTCTGACATTAACAGATAGGCAAGAGAGGATCCACTGAGGTCTCACGCCTCTCATCCATGCTGGATGATCCCAGAAGTATATAATGGTCAACAAAGCCATCAATAAGTCCATGAGAATCAACAGGGTCATACTTTCCCTGTTTATATCCTGAAACAGCTAATCATCCAGGGTGATCAAGGAAATTTCAGTCTCAGAACTGGATTGAGAGCCAGACTGCAATGGGTCAAGACAATCAACATCATATGGTAATGTCTGGAGTCAAGCTGGTGCCATCTGCTTAAGAACCTTGTACAGGAAGGGGAGATTAACCAGGGCACTATCTAGTATTGCTCACAATTTTCTCCCCCTGCCTCTGCTCTCAATAAAGGTTGAGTGTAATGAGCACTTTTAAATCATACTTAGGGAAAGAAACAATCCGAAAGCAAATCGTCTTTAAAATATTTCTTCCATATAACCAAATACTAGAACCAAACTGAATAAGAACACGTACTGTTCCCAACATTTCCCCACAAGCAAACTGGCAAATTGTGCAATTTGTCTGTTTCAATCACCTACTTACTCTACTATTCATACTCAACATAAAATGTTAAAAAATATGTGTAATTGCTCTGGTGCTGTAGCAATCACCCCTTTTGCTGAATTATTAAACATACAAGAACTTTCTCAAAAGCATGTGACTATAAAATATATGTACTTGATTCAAAGTCCCCCCCCCCCAATCAAATGCTTTGTCGTTCAAAAACCCTAGCCAATTTATCTTATGATTATCTATAATCACAGTATTCATACAGGGGCATGTTTCCCTGGTTTGCTTGTTTTACTGCTATGTAAAGTTTTACAAATAGAGAAAAAGAAGCAAAACACCTTTGAAAAAAATAAAGCAGGTGCATGCAAATGATACATACCAGATGTATGTTAAGTGCCGCTGTATGGCACAATCCTCGTTCCCAAAAAGTTGCAAAAAACTAAGGAGGCACCAAAGAGGTACATTTGCACAGGAAGGAAAACGTAGAATTCTAGGAATGTCATAAGTACATTTATTCTCAGATGAAGGATATAAAGTTTCTATCCCTCTCTCGAGAACTTAGTAATTATGTAGGAGGGGCAAGTAGAGGGAATACTCAGCAGACAAGGAGGTTTTATGAGGTTTCTGGAAAAAACCACCAATAAATCTGAAATGAACCACCACCCCATGAATAAATGGGGTGTGAAATGCCCCAGTGTATTGGTTTTTCTCATGGTTGTTCATAGCAAATGTGGGTTCCTCCCTTTTAATCCATACAATTATTTTCACCCTTTGAAAGCCTAATGAGTTAGAGAGAACACAGTGAGCAAATTGACATTATGCTGCTGTGTAGCCAGTCAGACTGGCTGCACAACAGTGTGAAGAAAGAGAGTATTTTCTGATTTACTTTGGATTGTGTACACTGATTTTCTCTGTCTTTTGGCGCTGTTCTGCAAGGGCAGGCAGTGCAAGTAAGGAATCTCTGACTGGAAGAGGAAGATGTCCCTGTATTGTCTAAACAACTGGGTGCTTCTTCCTATCTTGCTGAATGGTGTTAAGGCAGATCCACTGTACATACTCAGGGGAAACATCATCTTGGTGTCTAAGCTATACAAGAATATACTCCCACTAAATGGGTGAATACTTTGCCCTTTTCATAGGAACTTACTGAAATATTTTTGAAAGGAGAGTCCTTTTGCAACCTACAAACCAGGCTGTGAAATCTAGTTAACAGATGTAGTGCCCCAGAAGAAGAGAATGCTAAGAGTTAAATATACACTTACAAGTAAAAACTCAAAATCTTGTGGAAGCTGACATTCTCATTTGAAGTCTAACAAACGAATGGGTTGGATCCAACAAGTTTATATGTTGGTGGAAAAGGAAGCACAGGGTTTTTCTTTGGCTACCAAAACCAACTATGTCAAGGATCCTGGAAGAACGGATCCCCGCAGCCGCCAAAGGCTGGTGGGGGGGGGGGGGACGAAGTTGCCTCCTTGTAAGGAGGACTGATCAGACTGGCTGCATTTGCAGCCTGGTTTTGCTGGGGGGCGGGGCTAGCATGCTGAAGGACAGCCCCGGCCCCAGCAGCCTCATTCGTGCCTTGTGCTCAACAGAGAAGGAGCATGAGGCTTTTTTCGCTTGTTTCCTGGCTTTTGGCCTAGAGCCGGCAGAAACTCAAAGGGTATTCCCCCCACCCCAAAATCAGCCTCCCTTCCCTCCTTTCTTGGAGGCTGTGGCTCAGCTGGGCCTGGGACTGGTAAGGGGTTTTGGGGGGTATTTTTGGGGCATCCCCTTGCCAGTGGAGGCAGCACCTGGGTCTGGAGCACCTGCAGGACAGAAGACACGGCGGCGGCTGGGCAGTAACTGTAGTGTAATTTAGAGTTGGCTGTGCTTTGGCTGGGTTCTAGGCTGCGTGCTGTTAGCCTTGTTAAAGCAAGAATTACATGCACATACACTTAGTGGGAGTTTTCTTAGGCCCAGGGCTGGGGGTTAAGGTGCAATTGGTGAGGCTGCTTGGGGCCCAGTTGGTCATTTGCCCACTTCCCCCCCCCCTTTTTTTCTCCTTTTGGGTTCTATAGATTTACAGCCAGTTCCTGGCAGTTTAGCTATTGCTGGGCAGTTTTTTCGCTATTGTTAGGTGGTTAGATATTAGGTGGGGGTGGACTTTGCTGAAATCATCAGGGACGGCGGCCAATTTGGGAAGGTCTGCTCCTGTGGGCTAAGTGGCCATTTTGCCTTTGAATTGTTCCTCTGGGGTATCCTTAGGATCAGCCATCTTTGGAAGGTCCTTTTAGGTGGTGGCCATTTTATTTGGCGGTGTCCATTTTAGGACAATTCTATTAATTGAGGGAGGCCTCCTGGCTCATTGTGTTTTAGATATGGCTGCTAGAAAGGGTCAAGGCTAGTCTAAAGGAAAAGGGCCTGCACCAAAGGTACCTAGGCATACTGTGGCACCCCCTCCTGTTGCTCTGTCATCCTCTGAGGATGAGGAGGTGTGGGAGCAGCAGATTATATTAAATAAGCCTGCAGCCTTACAGCAGGCCAGGGACATTGGTCTCCCCCCCCCCCTTTTCAAGCAGTCATTCGAGCTTCGGGAAGTACTGGGGGTAGAGTGGAGTGGAAGAAGTTTCGTGAGGAGGTGCTTAAGAAAATATACCTTCTTGAATCTCGTGCTGTAGAGACCACTGGTCACGAAGAGCATGAAGGGGTTCCGACAGTTGCATCCAGGGCGGCGACAGTGACGCTGGTTTCTGAGACATCTGCATTTTACTAATGGGTGGTGGCCACTTCATACCCCATCCAGCTATTAGGGCTACGCATGCCGAGTTGTATAGGGGTGACGGCGTTCATTTATCGAAGCAGGGTATGGATATCTTCCTTGAGGATTTACGGCAAGGGCTGTTAACAGTGTTAGGGGTTTAGTGGGTGTAGGGGCCTAAGCAGAGGCTTGACCCTTGCTGTGGCGGAAGTTTAGTAAATAGTTGTTGTGGCTTGGTAAGCACCTATCAGCAACCCTGGTGGGAAAGGGGCCTGTTCGGATCATAACTGCAGCCTTGCGGCCTGGGATGAGGGGAACAGGCTGCCTTTTGGAGTGCCGTTGAGGGATACTCAGCACTGACCTGGCCGCTGTGTGTGAGGGATCATCAAGGCATGTTCCAAGGCTGGCTGCCTGGGGTTCGAGCTGCTTATAGTGGGCTACGACCCAGGGGCCAGGTGCATTGCCCACACTATGGCAAGGGTTAATGGTAACCCCAGGCCTTGGCCATGCCGCTTGTTAGGTTAAGCCCTTGCCATGTTTTCGTTAATAAATAAAGTGGCCATTAATCCCATGTTTGTTGTCTGACTCTTTCTTCCGTCTATGGGGGCAACTTACATGGACAACAGCCACATGGGACAGTGGCTGCAATTAGGAAGAAAACTGTGCAAGACTGAATAAAAAAGCCTGGTGAATCTAACACAGTATGTCACTCCACTGAATAGTTGTCCTTTTATTTTCTAGCTACAGCTATTGTGCAACAGCACTAGAATGAAGGGACAGGACCCCAAAAGACATTATAAATGTCGCTGAGCACTGGTGCTAAAGCCTTTACTCTCCACCAGCCGAGTGTCAAAGCAGACAACTGGCTGACCAGTTCAGCAGGTAACACATCACTTTATATACATTTCAAACTTAATGGTCATACTGAAACATTTGGTTGTTTCTGCACCTACTTAATCTTCTGAGCATAAGTTGCAATCATAATAGCCAGGAGCCTTTCATCTTACATCTGACTTGCGCTTTTCTGTTGTTGAGAATTCTGAGCACACAGTTGGAACTAGTTCTCCGATCAAGAAATATTACACAAAATACAAAGACATTTTCCAAACTGATCAATAAACACACCATTTCTCAAAGCTGAGATTTTTTTACCACAGGAAAACCTAATAAAAGTCAGTGGGAAGGGCAAGATTAAGATGCAACAAGATGTTCTGAACCATGTGGGCAGCAGTGCGATCAGGTGCTTCCATTTTGTGACTTTCAAACTTGACTATGCATTGCCCCTCAAATGCTAGAAATGAAACAGATTTTTTCTCCTCATGCTGAACAACCAGTATCTATCCTGCAGTGCATTATAGAAGGAGAGACCTGGGAAAAGGAAGTCTCAGGGTGGGGGGAGGAGAAAGAAACAGCCAGATAAAAATGTATATTAAAATGCCATTTCTGCTTTTTAACCTTTACAATCCTCCACAGAATAATAACCACAGTAATGAAATATAGGGCTTAACCTGCTGTCCACTTATTCCTCCCCCCCAGGTCCTCAGTCCTCCCTGCAGAGTTGCTAAATACAATTTAGAAGTTACTTTCCCATCAAGAATGAGAAATGAAGGCAGACAGAGGAGTCCTTATTGGCAGCTGTTAAGGAACTGAGCACTGAAATGTGAGATGAGATGAAACCCCATAAAATCTTGAAATCAGACAAACTGCCAAATTTTAAAATTTTGATATTTATATCAAGATTTTAACTTGCAACATTTAAAATGTGACTGGTCTGACTGAATTTAATTTTACTAAACTCTTTTGCAAGCCAGCAGTCAAATACTGATTGCTACTTATTTTTGCCATGCACATGTCTGAACTTTCAAGTGTTGAGTGCCATTGCAGGCCAGTTGTCCAGGATTACTTGTCAGTCCACTTCTGACTGCTACTCTCTGCCAAATGTCAAATACTATCAGATGTATAGTGGTGGGGCTGTGGCTCATTAAAAAAGCACCTGAATCCAAGCAGAAGGTTCCAGGTTCAATCCCTAGCATTTCCAGTTAAAAGTATCAGGCAGCACTGCTATTACAAATCCTTGGCTATAAAATGTTGATGTTGAAGGACCTGCATACCCATCAAGATTTATAGAGGACGGAAGAGAGGTGGGTGTTTTATCTCTAAAACCTGATTTTCCCCCTCTACTCCCGCAGCCATCACTGCTCTTATCGACAGTGTTTTCCCCCTTCCTCACTAACACAGCTGTACCACAAAACTGGCCTTGGAGGGGGGGCAAGGAAGACGACAAAGAAGAAGAAGGAAGAAGAAGAAGGAAGAAGAAGAAGAAGAAGGGAGACCTAAGGGAGTCTCAGAGTGGCTTACAAACTCCTTTCCCTTCCCCTCCCCACAGGTGGGTGGGGCTGAGAGAGCTCTGAGACAACTGTCCTTGAGAGAACAGCTGGTACAGAGCTATGGCTTGCCCAAGGTCATCCAGCAGGTGCAAGTGGAGGAGTGGGGAATCAAACCCGGTTCTCCCAGATTAGAGTCCGCGCACTTAACCACTACATCCAACTGGCTCTCTGTTTGTGCCACTATGGGCTTTTATCACCCTTGGCGGCCCAATTTTTATACTGTTTCCACAAGAGTTGCCCAAAGTTGACAAGTTAAACACTGCCAACTTGGAAGTCACGGTGTAGATATAATGGACATTTTGACCCAGATTCCAATGAGAAGTTAATTGTACCAAATGTTATTAGAGAAAGGAATAAATACACAATTGTACTGTTACAAAGAGAGCTACAAATGATCTATTCCCCCCCGCCACTGGTCTGATGCTTGCTCCACCCACTGCCTTCATGTTCTGCCAGGCTCTGCTTCCTACCCACCAGGATTCTGCCTCTGGTTCCATCAAGGAAGTCAATATTTTTGAAAATCTGCAGTTGGCATTTCTAAGTAAAATAATTCTGAAAGAAGCAAAGGACTCTCTCTTATTCCTTTCCCAGAGTTCTGAGAGAAGGTAGTTACTCATGGCTGATCTTATCTCTTCATTAAATTCATTCCTGTGTTGAAGGTCAATACAAGACTCATTTGTTACTTAAGTTCCATTCAGGGTCAGAAAACTGGCCCAAAGAGCAAATTAAGCCATGCACAGGCTTTATGTCATCATTATGACTGAGGTAGGAAGTGAGCACCCTAGTGAGAAAGAGCATTCATTTTCCTGTCAGACCCTTCTCAATGGCTGAGTCTTTCGCAGGGATTTCTTTGGTGGCTTCCTCAGAACAAATATCCTGTTAGACTTTCCCCACAAAATTACTCTCTTAGGGCGCTTTTCCTACATGAAATTTGCTCAAATAGTTATGAGGCTTCCCAGGAGTTGGCTCTGTAATCTGGCCAGAAAAAGTTAACAGCAACCAGTTCTCATTTCGCCAGATCTTTAAACAAGTTTTATATCTATATGACTTCAGCTTTTTAGGTGATTGTGCCTGTCTTTTACTGGAACTACTTTTGGAAGTAAAAGAGATAGTAATCAAACTAGGAAGAGGAATCATGGTGCATTATCCTTGACCAGCAGGTGTACATGTACAATCAACAAATGTTCAATTACACTATTCTTTAAAATGCTTGATGTTGCCTCCGTTTATTTTGGGGTATTCATAGCCTTTCCTGGAAGTAGAAATCTCCTATAAAGAGACTGTGCTTTTTTATGAGTCTGAAGAACAAATAACAGACAGGCAAATAAGAAAGTTAGGTTCCCATCTTCGCAAAATGTCCATCAAATCAGATAAGATCTCCTCAACCTTCCATAACCCAAACCCCACCTGTGCAGAAAATGCTGCAAGGATGAGTGGACACTGTATCTTTTGCCCAAGTTCAGCTGAAAACTGCAAATGGCATGAAGGTTCTAAGCGTCTTCCTTATTGCATGATGCATTCAAGTGAAATTACCGCCCTTCCAACCATGGAATGAAAATACTCTGTTGTTTGTCCTGTCACTGGGAGCTGCCCTGAGCCAGCCTTGGCTGGGAGGGTGGGGTAAAAATCTAATAAATCAAATCAAATCAAAATCTGATCCCCAAATATGGAATTGAATGGCTCCAAACCCTCCATTTGTGTGTAGGTGCTGAGGCTCCCCCGATACATGAAAGATGACTCTGCATTTATTCCACTTTTGGATCATTTTCTACCTAGATACTTAGACCTCAGCCTTAGTGTTTGGATCTTCAAGGAGTCGGTAGATACTGTCTCCTTGCTTTCCCTCTCACTCTACCTCCTTGACCCCCTTTTTGTGGCATAACTTTCACAACATTTGGATGACTGCAGTGACTCTTTAATGAGCTATCTAGTATGGGGTATTTACAAGGAGGGATTGATATTGTTTTGACAGCTTGACATTTGTTAATCCTACAGCCTAGATATTTATATTATTTCCCTTCATATACTTTATTTATGATGTCACTGTTTGTATCCCTGTATCCTTCCAAGTTTGGAATGGCATCTCATCACATTCACAGCTGTCTTATTACTATTGGGTAGGCCACTGCTTAGATCTGAGGGTTTCTTGCAGCTGTTTGTAGGACCTAAGCCTTCGGTTCCATAGTCTTCAGAATGAGAGGCTGTAGCCAAATTGACACTGACTTGTATGTGGTTTATAAATTGTTTTGTAACCACACACATTAACTGACTTATTGACAATACTATAGACATCATTATCACTATCAACAGCAACTCTAATCTAGAAACAAGCCATCACTCCCACCTTTCTATCACCTAAATATTTCTTGAAACTAACATACATTTTTGTCCTAGGTGGGCTCATCAAAATGCAGACTTTTCTACCTCACATCCATAGTTCCCTCTAAGCTGCGCTAGAGGTGCTGGCACACAAAATTTTAACAGGCAGCTCAGGGGTTGTGAGCTTCTGTTCACAAGACATTTTCCTCCTCCACTGGAAACAATAGATGAGGGCACCTCATTCTGGGGCCCATAGAATTGGACCTCTTGGTCCAATTTTTTTGAAACTGGGGGGATTGATTCTCCGTTATAGCCTATGGGGCCTATTGACTATAATGGTTACCATCAGCTACAATGGACTTTTTTTGCACATCCCTATTATGCTTTTCAGTATGATTTGTAAGCTGCCTTGAGTCACAGGAAAAAGTGGGATAAAAATATTTGAATAAATAAGTAGTTTGGACAGGTTGGTAACATTTAAGCAACCTCCTGTTTGTTAGGTTAGGCAGGGTTCTTTAGCTTGGAGAAACGACAACTGAGGGGTGACATGATAGAGGTTTACAAGATTATGCATGGGATAGAGCAGCTAGAGAAAGAAGTACTGTTCTCCCTTTTTTATGAGTCTGAAGAACAAATAACAGACAAGAACTCGTGGGAACTCAATGAAATTGCACAGCAGTTGGGTTAGAACGAATAAAAGGAAGTACTGTTTCACCCAAAGAGTGATTAACACATGGAATTCACTGCCACGGGAGGTGGTGGTGGCTACAAGCATGGACGACTTCAAGAAGGAATTGGATAAACATATGGAGCTGAGGTCCATCAGTGGCTATTAGCCGCAAGGTATAGGTAGGATCCCTCAGTCTGGGGCAAGTGATGCTCTGTATTCTAGGTGCTGGGGGGACAACAGTAGGAGAGCTTCTAGTGTGCTGGCCCCACTGGTGGACCTCCTGAGGGCACCTGATATTATTGGCCACTGTGTGACAGTGTTGGACTGGATGGGCCATTGGCCTGATCCAGCACTGTCTTCTCTTATGTTCTTAGTGATTGTTCCTCCTGTGTTATGCTTGACCTGTAATGCTGGTTGTCATATTTCACTAAAAAACAAACAAACCACAAAACAGACTGCAAGAGTCTCCCCCACCTTTGCTGGTGGGTTATGCTGTGACTGAACGATGGGCCCAAGGCGAAGGTCCAAAGCCACAATCCACCAATATAGTGGACTGGGATGGGTAGACCTGTTCTCTGGAGACCAGGTCTACCAATGAGGAGGAAAAGGGTAGACCTGTTCTCTGGAGCCCAGGTCTACCAATATAGCAGAAAGGGGTGGGCAAAATTTGACTTGATTCTGTTTTCTCTTATAATGTTTAAATTATTCTAAAATATAGTTTAAATATAATTTCAAATAATTTATCTTGAGATTTTTGCAAGGTTATGGAAGTAATCTTAAAAAAAACACTAATTTACACAATAGTCAAATGTAGACTTGCTCACACCTTTAATGCTACTAGCTTTTTTTGCTCATGAGGTAGAATTTCTGCTCACAATATTGTGGAGCTTTGAGGAAACATTGCTAACATCCAGCTGCACCCTGTATCCTTATCAAACATCATCTCCTGGCATACTCCCATGTGCTAGTTATGTCTTAAGATAGCCTTATGCTGGTGAGATCCTTTCCTAGGACCAGGGATCCTTTCATAAAAAAAGAGGTGCAGGAGCTCATTAGCATAACTTATTTGCATATGCCACACCCCCTGACGTCACCGGAAGTGTCATAAGGCCACACATCCCTGACGTCAGGTGTGTCAGAAGGCAAGAAGGGAGGGAGGGGGAAGGAAGGAAAGGAACAGGAAGGGAGGGAGGGAGGTGGGGGAGAGAGAGAAGAAAGAAAAAGAAAGGAAGGAAGGAAGGAGGGAGGAAGAAAGAAGGGAGGAAGGGGGGAAGGAAGGAAAAAAGAAAAGAACAGTAAGGTAGGTAGGAAGGTGGGGGGGAGAGAGAGAAGGAAGGGAGGGAGGGGGGAGAGAGGGAGGAAGGAAGGGAGAGGGGAAGGACGGGGAAAGGAAGGAACAGGAAGGTAGGTAGGCAGGCGGGGGAGAGAGAAGGAAGGAAGGAAGGAACAGGAAGGTAGGTAGGTAGGTGGGGAGAGAGAGAGAAGGAAGGAAGGGAGAGGGGAAGGAACAGGTAGGTAGGTAGATGGGGAGAGAGAGAGAGAAGGAAAGAAGGAGGGAAGGGGAAGGAAGGGGGAAAGGAAGGAACAGGAAGGTAGGTAGGTAGGTAGGTGGGGGGGAGAGAGGGAAGGAAGGAAGGAAGGGGGGAGAGAGGGAGGAAGGAAGGAAGGGAGAGGGGAAGGACGGGGAAAGGAAGGAACAGGAAGGTAGGTAGGTGGAGGAGAGAGAGAGAAGAAAGGAAGGAAGGGAGAGGGGAAGGAAGGGAGAGGGGAAGGAGTAGGTAGGTAGGTAGGTGGGGAGAGAGAGAGAGAAGGAAGGAAGGGAGAGGGGAAGGAACAGGTAGGTAGGTAGGTGGGGAGAGAGAGAAGGAAGGAAGGAAGGAAGGAAGGAAGGAGAAGGAAGGGGGAAAGGAAGGAACAGGAAGGTAGGTAGGTAGGTAGGTGGGGGGAGAAAGAGAGAAGGAAGGGAGGGAGGGAGTATTGAGGGGGGGAGGAAGGGAGCTCCCTGGGGCTCGCGGCGCTCTGCTGCGACCCCGGGAGCAGTGGGAGGCGGGAGGGACAGGGCTTCTCTTGAGGGGGCGGGGGGAGGAAGGGAGCTCCCCGGGGCTCGCGGCGCTCTGCCGCGACCCCGGGAGCAGTGGGAGGGGGGAGGGACAGGGCTTCTCTTTCCTGGGGCCAGCGGAGCGCCGCCGGCCCCAGGAGTATTCAGGAGGCGAGGGGGAGGAAGGGAGCATTGAGGGGGGGCGGGGCTGTGTTAAGTGCCCACCCCCCGCCTCCTCTCTCCCGGAGCGGCGCTCCGGCGCGCCCCGGCCCCAACGGAGCCCTGCCTAGGACTGCCCATATGGCCACTGTTAGGTCATGGGTTTGGAGACTGCCTTCACTTGTAGCATTCCAGAAGGTGTTTAGGACATTTCTTTTCCGACTTTAGAGAACATTTGGTGGAGGGTAAACTTTTTGGCAGACTTAGCTGCATTTTAACTGTGTAGTGTTTTTATCTGTTTGATAAGGCGTTTAGGATGTTTTCTTGCAGCTTTTGCTGTTTGTTAGACACCATATGTCTGAGGAGACAAAAACATCCCAGTAATATTTTAAATAAATCAATATGGTCCCATGTATGGATACTTAAAATCCAGTGATTAGGTGCCATGGACAGACAAAACTGAACTTTCTACCTACCAGAGAAAAGTCTGAGGTTTTCAGAAAAATCTGAAATCTAAAAACAAACAAACATTTCGAGATTTTTTTAACCCTCTCAAATGTTAAAAGGAGCATTTGCAGCTTTATGAAATGGATGCCCTCAGTGGCTGTTGCTAGACTTCCAATGTAGTACTGTCAAGCTTGGGTTTCTGTCAGGAAAAGGTAGGGGAGGAGGCAGCCCTTCCAGGGCTGTTTTGGCCTTTGAAGAAGGATACACTGGGGCCAGGCCTGGCAGCAACTACTGAGTGACTTGGAACCATGAGATTTGAATGACTTACCCAGGCGAGGCTGCTTGCTAATTTTAACAGCAGCCATCCCATGAAAGCAGTGTAATAGCGTTGCCTGGCCCCAGGTCCGGGCTGGGGATCTCCTGGGTTTGGGGGCTTTCCTCTACCATGGAGCAGCTGCCAGGTGGGAGAAACCCCTCCCCTAAATAGGGTAGTCACTGTGCAATATCCCCGATGTGATGATATCACCCGGAAGTGATGTCATCACATCAGGGACATTGCACACGGACGCTCTGGTATTTGGGCAAACTCTATGGTTTTGAGGGCAAAAAAACCCATAGAGTTTCACCCAAATACCAGAGCATCCCCGCATAACGTCTCCAACATGATGACATCATTTCCAGGTGACACCATTGTGTTGGGAACGTCACTCAAGTTCCCCACCCACCTCCAGAATCCCCCCAAATCCCCCCACTGGAGGAACGAAGAATGCTGGCAACCCTAGTAGTAGAGTGATTAGAAGTTCAGACTAGGATCTGGAAGACCCGGATCTGAATCTCTACTCTTCTGTGGAAGCTCTTTGGGTAACCTTGGACCCATCATCCAGTCACAGCGTAACCCACCTCACAAGGTTATTATAAGGCTACAGTAGAGGAGAGGAGAATGATGTAAGGTGCTTTGAGTCTTTTTTGGGGAGAATGGTAGGGTATAAAGTAAATAAATAATAAATATAGCTGAATATTGAGGGCAGGTAAAAGTTAGGTTGGTGGGTGGGTAGGAAGGAGTGAAGGAAGCAGACATGGGTAAGGATCTGGAGGCTGCCAGGAGGAAGAAATGAGGAAGTGGCATGGGAAGAGGATACAGGGGGAAATAATGTGCCCTGCACAAGTACTTGGGTTTGCCACCATGCTGCTGCGCCCATCTTGGCAACCAACACCATGCAACTGTGAACAGAGTTATCTATTGAAAATAGGTCTTTCTCCTCAGGTGCTTTTATCTCTGGGAATAGACCAAGCAAAAACTCTAGTCAAGCAGAGAATCGAGGATATAGAACGCCAAAATGATCTTTCCAGCATACAAAACATTACGATGAGGGCAACTATTAAAAATACTGTGGGTCCAGCCAAGTATTTAACATCTCTTGAAGTAAAAGGGTTTAGAAGAGCCTTCACTTTGGCCAGGTGCTTTGTCCTCCCTTCTGCAGTACTTGAAGGAAAATACAAGGATATTCCCTTCACGGAAAGGCTTTGTACTTGTCCATTAAGGGAGGTTGAGACAACAGAGCACATGTTCTTTAGATGTCCGTATTATGAAGTAGCGCGTAATAAAATCACTCTGCTGACTGATCAATTGCCGGGTCTCTCCGAAAAAGCTAGACTTGAGTGTCTTCTATCTGATAGAAACTATAAGATTACCCATCAAGTAGCTAGTTTCTATATGGAGATAATGAGATTATGTAAACTCTAAGGTAGCTAGTTTAGTAATAGTAGCTCGATTCTGGAATAAATTCTAATTTCTTTTTAATGCTTTACTGATATGTTTAAAGTTTGGAAATACTGTACGACTGTTCTAAGGACTGGGTAAGCATTAGACAGAAGAGTAGGCTGAATTTTAACAATTTTAACCAGCATAATAGTTCATGTCTATAGTCATAACATGTATCTAATTTTAACATTTACTAGGTCTATGTTTTATTGGCCAAGTTTTATCTTATAAGTTCTCCATATTGTGTAAACGATGGAATTGTTTTATGTATTCTCTGGTCAAATGATCGAGCAATAAAGAACTGAACTGAACACCATGCAACTGGGCTGGTCCAGCCTGGCAGCTGGAACTGCATAGTTTCCGCAGGTAGAGGGTGCCAGGGGGAGGAAAGGAGGGTAACCTGGAGGCGGGGGGGGGGGGGGCGATAAAAGATAGATTGTCTAAAGGATGAGAGCAGGAAGTAGGAATGCAGGAAAAGAGGATAGGCTATGGGGGTTTTCAGGGAAGGGAAAGAGGCAGTAATGGAGAAGGGAAAAATTAAATCCCGCCCCCCCCCCCAAGTCCCGGCTACCTAGAATGCAAGGTGAGGCTGAGTTAATAAGCATAAAGCTTTGATTTATGATAAATTCCTGGTAAACTAAACAAGAGAAATTGCAATTTTCTGGAAATACGCAGGAATAAAATACATCTATATAATGTACTTTAATTTCTATTGCCAAAATATTTGTTGGCAGAAAAGAGCCCTTGTCCTCTCAGCAACAATTAGCTGTTGCCAATGCTGTTACAGTAATATTGCTAAACTAAAAGAAAACTTCTCTAATTTCTAACACAAAAATATGTAACTCATGAGCACCTCTAAGAAGTCAGTGTGTCTATCCAATGGCCCTTGAGCCCTTGTTAAATTCACAGTTTCACTCTTAACATTTAGTTGTTGATTAGGCCTCCGCAGTGCAATCCAAACCAGAGTTACACCCTTCTAAAGGCCAAGGACTTAGAAGGGTGTAACTGTGCTTACGACAACCATCCAACAACTGCAAATCTTGTCTCTGATGTGCCATCAAAATGACTGTGCTGTGTTAACAAGCCAATGTTCTGAAACATTCTTTGGAGGTTGTTAGTTGCTTAAGAGAGTTTCTATGGCTTTCAATGTCATCTTCGCAACAGACTGAGAATTCTGACCAACTGGCAAGGTTAGGACACACATTTTGTAATGCAAATCAAGTTGAACGCTAATTGGTGCTTAATTTGTGTCTGATCAGCCTCTAGTCCAGTCCTATCAGCCTGCCAACTTCTAATGTGCTGCAGTAGGGGGAGAATCCCTGCACATCATGTGTTTGTATAAGATGCCGCTGTTGAAATAAAGATATTTCCCATGGCGCCAGCAAAGGTTTTACTGTTCTCTATAACAATAATAATTCTGCAGTCAGTCAAACATGAGTGCGTGCAAATTTGGCACAAAAGCACTTTCTCCGAAAAGAGCTCATATAACCCAAGCCCATAATGCTTACAACCTTTGTCCATTTCCACAGAAAAGCAATAACACTGAAACTCCCCATGGTGAGGGGAGAAAGATGAAGTTAAAAATATTTCAGGCATATTTGTTTGTATCCTATACATCTAGGCCCCTCGTCCCCCAAAAAGCATGACAAATGCAAAGGAAAATAACCATTAAAAAAGAAAATCCAAACCAACTGAATCTATCAAACTATCTAATATATGCTTTTGGATCCAAGATCATGGATGATTTAATGATTTACATTATTTTTGTTGGAGTTTAAGTGGAGGGTGATCTCTTTGTTTAGTATATGAAACACAGCAACAGACAGTAAAGTGATGAGTGTTAAAATCACAAATATATGTTTTGAAGGCTTCCAAAGTGGACAGATAAATACTGGCTTAGTCTTTAGCACATTAAAATTTGAATCTATTTTACTATTATTTCCTTGAATAATTCCATTTCTTGTAATGGAATATATGATTGGGAAAAAAAAAACAGATGAAATATCTGATGTTTCTTGGGCTTATCCTTATGGCCTTGAATTCTTTCAGTCTCTCTCACTCTTAAGTCATACAGGAATTCCTTGGACCATTTAGAAACCAAACTGGACCCTGTCATGCCTTATGGAAATACTGTGTGCCCCAAGTATGGAAGGATCACATGCATAATGCAGCATTTATTATTTTTCCATCACTTGAGATGCAGGTGAATTTCACAGCATTGTTCATCTCTTTGCACAACAACTGTATCTAAAATGGAAAATGTTACAGTGCTCACTGGCCACAGTAACTGTTTAGAGGACAATGATTAAAAACAAAAAAACCAAGCACTTAGACACTCATCCTAAAACAAGGAAGCATGCTTTTTCATGTGTATAACCCTCAGCTGGATGGGGCCATTAGTTTTTCTAAAAGACTGAAGACTCATAATCTTATAATGTCTGAAAGTTTCAAGAAACTACACCGTCATTCAGACACTGGCCCTGAGAATCTTCATAGCAAGTGGTTTTGTTTTGTTTACCCATTCATCCTGACAGACACATGGTGGCAACTTGCCACTGGCAAGTTCAACAGTTTCCAAATTCCTCCCTGATAGGAATTCACCCCTGAATACACCATTCTGACCTGAGTTGTTCCTATCACAGAACAGAACTCCATATACAGTCTTATCACATATTTTCCATTAGGATGACTCAGGTTTTGAAGTATGTGTCTGCACTGCATATCTATGTGTCTCTGTATCTTTGTGAAGGGAGTCCCATGAAAGCATGGATGATAATCTGCACCTGAGGTTTATAAAACACATAGGACAGTGAAATCCTAAACAGAGCTGCTCCTTTCAAAGTCTATTGAAGTCAGTGGGCTTAGAAGGGTTCAGCTACTTTAAATTGCACTATAAAATTCCTGTGCATCCACACAAAGCTCTTAGAAATTGCCACTAGTTCATCAGAAGGACATGGAACACCTATCACAGCAGAACTATGGAACAAGTATGGAATAAAATGAGTGATATTTGTCCAACACTAGCGGCAAAACAGCTTAAAGAGGAGATCCATAAATACAGAGTACTTGGCTGAGGACAGACTGGCAATCTAAAGCGAGGCAGGCACGCTTCGCAAACGGAGGAAAGGAGCATGTTCAGACATGCGCATCTGTCCGTCAGCTCCGTTGCGTACTTACCCGTCTCCCAGCCGCTTTCCTTCCGCTTTACCCGGACACCGGTTTTTCCCGGTGTTCAGGGGCCTTCCTCCGCATGCCTCCCGCTTCCAAACAGTGTGAACTGGAAGAAGCGGGAGGCATCCGGAGGAAGTGTGAACGCACCGGCAAAAAGTTTTGCGCATATGCGCATGTGCGCATATGCAAAAAACATCAAAGGAAAACAAAAAAAAAGTGCAGCGGCACGCGCGAGCCGCGCGCGCTGGCTGTGCGGCAGTCTGAACTCTCCGTGGCAGTCTGGATGCTCCGTATCGCAGCTGATCCGCATTGCTCTGGCCAGTGTGAACGGCCAGCTCCGTGGGTTTTTTCCCCCGCTCCAGTTCCCTCCACTTTGCCTCCGCTTCAGATTGCCAGTCTGTCCTCAGCCCTTGTCTTCTGAATTCCTCATCACAAATCAATACTTACAAGAACTATTTTTTTCAGATTGTCATTTCTTTGAAGAATATCTGAGAAATATTTTGCTCTCGTCCTTTATTCAAAACACAAAGTGAGAGCACTAAAACAAAAGCCCTTAGGTAACCACAAGTTATGGGCCATTACATTAGCCACTTCATGCTAAAATCAATAATGCAATATAAAATAATATTAAACAGCATAACATTTGTTACCAACCAGCTGCTCCAGGATGGCAGGGCAGGAATAATGTTACTCTTGTAACAAGCTTGTAAACAATCGCTAACACAATGGATGAACCTCCTGGCTCCTTAAAATGAAAGAGCTTTAAACCTTTGTTGTTCTTATAAGGACTTCAGCAGTGGTCACAAAGTTATGTCAAACCTGCAGTCCTTTTTAGTGTTCATTTTGATTCAACACAAAATAATACTCATTTGGAAAGTACACTTTCTTCTGCAACACAGAGTACCTGATCATTTCCCTCCTCTATGGAGGCCATATTGGGTGTGAGCAAAGAGGTGCTGCGGCCACCGCAAATCAGTTGTGAGTTGATGGCACATCCATATAAGGCAGCTTCATGTGTTTTTGTGAAGGGATAAGTTGTAGGTGACTCCCATGACCAAAGTAGCTTTCATGGAAAGGAGTGGGAAAGGATTAGGAAAGGGGAATGGATCAGATTTATTTGTAAGTAATATCCATTCGCTGTACTCACTGGCTAACACCAGTAGCTGTAGTTGCTACCTGGCTGAAATTGAAAGGAAAAGGGTTTGTGGGCTGCACCTGGTTCTGTGGATCACAAACTGTGCAGGCCAGGCTTGTGCTCATATACTCTTTCGATATACCATTCTTGTTATCTTTGCCTTTTAAAAATATTGTTAGCGATGTGTGCATAAGTGCATAATTACCCCTAGTGCCATCAAACACAGCTTATGCATCCAAGTGGCTGAGTAGACTTTCTGGATTGGGACCACTGGGGAAGTTGTTTTCGAGCAACAAATCTCCCTCCCAAAAAAATCCTCTCTCCTGTTTCTTGGGACTGGAAAGCTTTCACGTTGTTGTTTAAGACCATCCTATTATTAACACTAATAATAGGTGTACTAAATGTACTGAAGTCAATAAGGCTACACCCATGTAAATCTGCATGCAAAGATGTTCACCATACATTCCAAGGAAGAGAGACAAAGCCGAGGAGCCTGAGAGGTGCAGCAGTACTTGGCAGAGGGATTGCGGAGCTGTCAAAATGGAGAGGTACTTCAAATGAGCACGTCAGTGCATGTGTGAAAGACATTTTTTAAAAAACAGAATGCCACCCGCCCAACCACTCCATGGTTACCACAATAATCTGAACAGGTCAACCATGGAGTGAGTGCACGGTGAGGCATGGTTAAGGCTGGCATTTTGGACGAACATTTCCGGAACAAACAACACCGGATAAAATAAAGGTGCAGTCAGACTGCGCCAAGCCTGTTAACTCATTGCAGCAGTTTAGTCCCATGCACCACCTATGTTCTTTAAAAAGCCTTCTCCTGGTGGTGACTTCTCTTAGAATTGTCCATAGGTCATGGACTTTTTCTGTGATAGTTTCAGTCCTCTGGGATAGCCTACAAGAGTGGTTATGGAGGGCATCTACGCTGTCTGCATTTAGGGAAGTGTTTAAGGCTGCGGTCACACTGGAGGCTTGGCATGATCTCACTGTGCTTCTATTGTGATGGTTTAAATAGATGTGGGAAGTTTTGATCAGATATTCCACCCTGAACTGGCTTTATTGCATGCTCAGCCCATGGCCAATTATTCAGATTTTTGTGCCATCTTTTTTTGTGTGTGTCTTTCACCCATGCACATCAGCATGTAGTTGAAGGTCTGGCTCCTTTTTGATAGCTCCACAATCCCTCTGCCAAGTACTCTGGCCCCTCCCAGCCTCCTTCCCTTCATCTCTCTTCCATGGAATACATGGGGCAGGGGTAAAGTGTAGATTTACAGAGAGTAGTCCCATTGATTTCAGTGCATGTACCCTTGTGTCAATCATGGGATTCTCTCAAACAGCAACTCTGACACAGAAACAGAAGGTTTGAAGGGGGATTTGTTGCTACAAAACAACTCCCCCAAGGACTCCCAGTACAGGATGACTACTTGGCCACGGTTATTTACAACACCAGGGGCAATTATGCACTTATGCACACATAGCTACCTGATCAAAAAAAGAAAGGAAAAGGGAGGCAGAAGCAGAAGGGAAGGTTCAGACTTCCCAAATGGCTTGACTTCGCAACAAGGGGTTCAGACAATGGGAAATGTGGGGTGGAAGTGTTGTCATACATAAAGACTAGACTTTCCCTGGTGTTGGCAAACTCTGCTTCCAGGATGTGCCAGACCCAGGTGCCAACAACTGGGGCATGGAAGGCAAATGTTGTTCATGTTCATGTTCTTTACATCTGTAAAGGTACTGCAACAATATCAGCATGAACTGTTAGTGTGACCATAGCCAATGACAGCTTTATTTCAGAGGGTGTACAGTGGAGATTCAGCTACATTTTGCATCAGTGTATTTTGAATCTGTGTGATGTTTTTAACTTGTAATGGACTGTTGTTTTGGTGTCCTTCCAACTTATTGTTGTGTTGTGTGTTCCCTTCAGTAAAGTGGGATATAAATATGATCGGCAGATGGTGGGGTGAGACATTTTGTAGAATCTGCTCAGAGGCTCACAATGTATTCCTAGTCCTGTACAATTTGCAATCCTTTCATTCCATCTCAGGTCACCAGCCATGTATGACAGACCACCAGGAGCTTGATAAGTCTTCAGTTTTTGCTGCCTGAACAGGATTGCAAAAACAGAGCTGTTGTCAAGCACCCGGTAAGCGTCAGTGGAATGCACTGAGCTGTGTGGGTCACAAATTAGCAGGCCTGATATCTCTGGCTAATAGAATTTGGAATTTCCAGTTCCAGGATGTGGAAAGGCTTCTCCTTTTCATCTATAAATTAAATTCCTAGAAAATAGGTCACATTTTAGCCTTTGGGGTTTGGTACGGGGTAAATTTTCAAAGCAGCTTCCCAAACACTTGCTTCCATTTCTGTTGCTAGCTGCCTTTGTTTTTAATCATCTGAAGGGGAACTGTTCCAAGGGCATCTTTGGGATATGAGAAGCCACTCTTCTTACCCCTTTCCTTTTCCTCAAGATCTTGCCAAAATAAACCTATCTGACAAGTTCACTGTGTGGTACCCTGAGATATGCAGAGTAAGCTCATCAGCATAACATTAGCAGATTTGGGCTCCTTTTGAACACACTGTACAGCAGAATGTAAAAAAAAAACAACCTATACACCTTCAAAATGTATTAAGAGCACCACATGATTAAACAATGATAGTTGTCTGGACTGCAAAACCCAAAACCCTGCTGGAAGTGAGGAGAGAAAGAACAGGTGATGCCTTTTGTTTTCAACACCTTTCTTGCTAGTGCTGTTGGCCCAACAGCAAGTTGGGATTTTATAACTTTTTAAAACCACAAAACAAAACAAAAAAATGCAAGTTAGCTCAGAACATATGAATTTGCTTTATGCACACCAGAACATGCCCATCTAGCTTGGTGCGGTTGTCTGTGACCCAGGATCCTTTTAGAATGGCAATGCCAAGGATTGAACCTGTGACCACCTGCATAAGAGCTTGCACTCTGCACTGATCGAGGACTGAGACAATAAAGGAATTGGTAGATAATACTGAGAGTCCTTGAAGCAGCTGGCAAGAAAGCCAGGATATATGGGGCAAGGTCTTGAGGGGATATGGATGGCCCTGCAGGAACATCCATCCCTTAGTCAAACTGAACCTCCTAGAATGTGCCCATTCACTAGAGGATGGCATGACCAGAATCCCAAATTTGCAAAATGAATTTTATATGCTAGCAAAATAACTATGGCAGACAGAGACAGGTCCATTTACCACATGTAACAGCAGTGACTTGTGGGGTGGATTGCAGAGATACCCTAGCTCCCAACACAGTGCACAGCTACAGTGATTAGCAGAACCCAGAGCCAACAAGTGATGTCATCACATGTGCCTGTGCCAAGTTCTGTTAGCCACTCATTACTTGTGCACCTGCACAGTGCTGTGCCTGCAGCCCTGGATCCTTTGTTGTCTGTTTGCAATCCCTCCAGTGAAGGCACGATATATCCTGACCACCACAGCTGACATGGAGCCCCCAGTTTTTGCAGTACATCTCTGCAAGTTATGCCCAGGGGCATGCTGTGCCTCTGTGGAGTGTCCTTAGTGGAGACCAGAGAACTGGTTATCAAAATCCCAGGGCAGTTCTTCTCCCAACCACAAAGATCAGTCCAACATACAATACCTCCCCTCCCCCTTGGAACATGAGGTGGCCACATATGGGAGAAAATCCCTGTCAAGCATTCATAGGCATAGCAGCTCCTCCATACAAAACCCTCTCCTCACAGAAAATGAGACATCAGAGAAAAAGGATGTTGCCTAGCCTTCTAGCTTTCTGTGTGCAGGGTCTTTAAAAAATAGCAGCACACATTCCATCAGTAATAAATAGCCACAGCCATGTTACCACCTCGGCTAGCCTTACTTCCATGATGAAAGCTGCCAAGTTTGACATTTCTTCCCACTTGAATTGTTCCCGCTTGGATTGTTCGACTGCTATTCTGAAGTTCTGAAGAGAAAGGGACTTCCTGAAGGGCCAGCGATGTCCTCCTATTAATCACCTTCCTTACTTATTGTTCTCCTTGCAATCCAGCTGTAGTCAAAGCCCCATATCACTCAGATAATGAGCTGGTTTGGCTAGGCAGGAGTGTGAAAAATTGAGGGCAGAGTCCATCATGTATATCACACTAATATGACAGGAACAAAGCAGCATTACAGACCACAAGATTTCCTGTTCCTGCAACTGACAGTATTTTTGAAAAAGGCAAAATAATTTTTAAAAATCATGTAATCTTTACAGTTGAATCCTACTGTACAACACAATCTTTCCACTTTGCAGAAAAAAGTATGAAAAAGTCCATTTCCATTCTTCAAATAGAATAGTACATGTTAAAGTTTCTTGGTTGTCATGAAAAGGTTGGAGGGATGGGAACTGAGGGATGATCAAGGCTGTCTACTAAATCTTGCAGTTTGGTTCCCAGTGGGAAAGCAAGTAGTTCTGTATCTGCTGACCACTGCTCTGATAACTTTTCCAGCTTATCAGAAATCACATTTAGCAGCAGCAGCACCAAAAAGCAACAACAGTTGTCCAATTTGAGGTTCTTTTAATAAATGTAAATGCTAACATTTCGTTAGGTTTATGTTAAAGGTAATTTTTAAGACCCAGCAGATTACCTCCTTACATGTACTCTTCCCCTTTGGAATTGTGCTGTTTACATGGTTTGTGAACACAGCAGAAGGCTGAATGAGGTGAGTGGAAGCCTTTCTATATGCCCAAGGGAGTATCATGAAAGCAAGTGCAGAGACAGCAAGCAACATGCTGGGAAAGATACATCTAAAGTGGGCCCCACTGGCAGATGGTGACTTGTAGTAAAATACTGGCATCAAGGAATTCTGAGTCGGAGATTATTTAAACATGGTGGGAATAAGATGCAGCCTTTTCCTTATTCGATAGTTGTGTTGCACTCTTACATTTGTATGCTTTACTCATTCTTTTCCTCTTGCTGAGAACATAAGAAAAGCTTAGCCGGATCAGAATGCAGGTCCATTTAAGGCGGCATCCAATCTCCAAGAGTGGCAAACCAGAAGATTCTGGGAAGCTCATAAGCACTCATTAAGTTCTCTTCCATGTCTGCCTCTCCAGTAATATTTATTCTCAAGTATACTGCCTCTAAACATGGAGGTTCCATTTAGTGAATTGCATAATGTAATTATGAATTTTGTGACTTGCTAAATACACCACAAATATGATTTTCTGTGCTGTCCTGTTTTTAAAGGGATATGCCAGAAGGTAAAAATGTGACTGTGCACAAAAAATATGCAGGGGCGTACTCAAGGCTGGCCCATCCATTAGGCTCATCTAGATGAGCCAGAGGTGGAGGGGCACCAGAACCAGCTCTGTCATTGTACCGTGGGGGAGGCCAGAGGAGGAGGAGGTAGCATGGGGTGACAACAAAGTCACTGGCCTAGGGCACCACAACTCCTTGGACTGACCTTGGATTACTGCACTTACTCAGGGCTCCTTGCAACACAGGAGCCCATCCTTCACATTCTTATTTTGATAGTAATGTGTATATTATAAGCTGAAATGCTTAGAAACAAGAGGAGAAAGGCAATAAAAATCACAAGCCAGCCTCAAAGATTTGGGGAGGGGTGTGTGAAACTAGCATATAAAGTTTAGAATCTTTAGGCGCAGTGGGATGTTCAGTCAATCCCATACTGCTGGCACCCACTAGGAAGCACATGCGATGCCTGCAAAAAGTACCATATTGTCACCAATTGCTGTTTTGAATACAGCCTGGAAACTATACATGGGTCTTTGCCAAGTTCTCTTCTACAGTACAGTAATCAAGAGTGTGGCCAGAAGAACAGTTGTGCTTTTGGAGCATCTGTTGTATGTGCATGTGAATGTGTGTGAGGAAGAGAAGCTTGCTTGAATAGCAGGGGGCTCTCCAACAAACTGCTCTTTTCAAATAATGCATTTGTTGTCATTAACATGAGTTGAATAGAGAACATGCACCACCACTGCGTAAAGAAATTCGGGGGTATGGATTATTATTCCGATCCCTCTAGTTAGACTTCCCCTTTCTTTCAAAGGATTCTGTGAAGCCCTCTTCAGTTGTTGCGATTTTGACAATCTAACCACACATCAGGACAGATTCCGCTATGTGTGATCCCCTTAATAAACACAGCTGCCATTTTGTGTGAAGAGGATAATACCTGTATTTTTCCAATTTTGGTGCACCTAATCGGAAACCCAGATTATTGAGAGTACATATTCACATGTAACAATGCTGGAAAATACACACACTGCTCTAGTCGTACAAAAGGGAGACCATATGTATCAGAAGGACTGTGGGTAGTGCACTCTCCTGTTCCTACCCTTTTAATTAGGCTCCATTTACACATTATACAGAGGCAAATCCTGGTTTCCCAGTGAGTAGATGTCCAAAGGAGAACTATATCCCACAAAACACTGTTTGCCATGCTCATACTTTCCATTTTAGATACACGTGTAAAACTGCTGTGTGTGAAGCAGCCCTCTGAGTACTTAAATGCTATCGTATACCCTTGACCAAAGAACGGTTCACTCCTTCTATCTGGGATGGTCATCCTCTTCGACCGAGCGCGCAGCTTCGGGAGGGACGCACATGGAGCGGTGAGGGAGGTAGGGGACACCCGCCTAGCCAGCCAGATCAGCCGAATCAACCCTGGTGATCAATGGGGTGACAGATGTCGCAGCCAGATCGCCCTCACTTGACTTGAAATGAAGGCAGATGAAATCTTGGTACAATATCCAGGCAGGGCTACAGTATAGAACAGTCTCCTCCATTAAAATTTCATTTATTTTTATAATGAGGTTGAGTGAACAACTGTTTTGCAAAAATATTCCTAGCTTACATTGATTTTGGTACTTTAAAAAAAAATGAAAAAGAAAGGAAGAAAGAAAAACTTAGAGCGAGGAGTGAGCTTCTTCTGGAACAGTTGGCCCGTAATTAGATTCAGCAGCAGTGATTAACTTTCATTAGCTCTACCCGCCATAGCAACTGCTCTTTTGCTATGACACAACCTGTCATAACGAAGGAAGAATCCACCCCATCTCCTCACAGCTGACAAAATGAGAGTGCACTCAAGGGTATGGGGAAACAGTAGGGTCAGTTTCACAGGCAGTGATAGTGCAAGAGTGTGAGGCTTCTGCTCAAAGTAGTCAAGGATCAGATCTTTGTTGATGAAACACAGTTCTTTATTTCCAATTTCTACATTGGTACAGGTCCTCGGATTATTGTCAGAGATAACGCATACAATAGAAGCAGGTCTAATATAGTCTCCAGCACAATTTGAATTGCCCATAGGTAACCAATCAACAAGGGGGAAAAAACCGCGGGCAAAAGGTTCTCTGGCCGTTTGCTTCCCACAGGAAAGAAAGCTAGCTGTGAAGCAGTAAATTTCCCTTCCCAAACCAGACCCCTCAGATGTAACCATATTCACATAACAAATGCTTTCCCCAAGGCTTTCGCACGTTGATAAGAAACGGTCCCTGTCCTCCCCTGTCCTCCCAGCCGGGATGAATGGAATGCGGAGGCAGGAGTGTGAGAGGCCCATTGTTCCCATGCTTTGAAGTTGTCATTCTCCCGGGCAAACAGATACATACACCAGGCCTGGTCAAAGTCATAAACCTGGGGTCACATAGCATACATTCACAATGGTCAAGCAAATGGCAAGTGGCAATAGGAACAACTAATAGCAATAGGCATGATTACAAAGTGGATACAGAAACAGGTTATAATATATAGCATGAGATCCCAAAAATCCTTGTCAGGATCTGCAGATTCTGACAAAGAGAGCCTTGCAGAATCTGAGAGGGCCTTTGGGCTTTTGTGCTGGCAAGGAAATGTTCCAGAATAATAATAATAATTAAAAATAGCCATTCATGTGCAATTAATGTTATGCCCAGGACTCTGTCTATCCTGAATTTAAAGGTGGGGTGTGTGTGTAAGAATTCTGCTCCAAAGTTTCCCAAATCTCAAGTCTGTATCCTGTATACATTTTGCAGATTTGCATATTTTCACAGAATGCATTTCGCTCCTCTTAAGCAAGGACAGGAGCAAGGAGGCATCAGGGACAGTGAAGCCCTAATTACCAAGCAGCTTATTTAGATATGTATCTTGCTTTGGGAGGCTGCCATATAGATCCACATCTTTCTGTGGGACCCTGAGGGCTAGGAATCCTTTTTAAAAATCTGGGATTTTCAGGAACTTTGATTCTTCAACCAACAACACAACTGGGAGGCTCTTTTCTGGTTAGGGTTGCCAACCTCCTGAAGGTAGCTGGAGATCTCCTGGGGTCAGAGGTCAGTTCACCTGGAGAAAATGTAGTACTCCATGGCATTATACCCCACTGAGGTCCCTCTCCTCCCCAAACCCCGCTTTCTTCAGGGTCCACCCCCCAAATCTCCAGGTATTTCTAAAATGGAGTTGTCAACCCTATTTTCTGCTATTGCACAGACTCTGCAACGCTGCCTACAATTTTTATTGAACCAGCTGCTGCTGTGTGCAAATGTGCCAGCTGAGGACTTAAGGTCAGACTGTATGATATGGTGGTAAATCCTTGATCAGTTTCTTCAAGCATTCAATAAATCACAGACACCCATACAGAGGGCCAAATCTGGATCAGGGTTTTAGAAGTGGGGGAGCAAGGGCTATACCTCTTTTTCCCCATCTGGTGCTGTTCCTTTGACTGAAACTTCCTCCCAAAGGAAAAGACAGGAAAAGGACTGGCTCTCCGGGCTTTTTGTTTCCTTTGGGGGCTAGTGACACTGCATGGGGAGCAGGGGTGTCAGTTTCAATCAGAGAAGCCATGCTGAGTGGGAGGAATTAAACCCCTACAACCACCACAGGCAGATCAGGCCTCTGGGGGCTCCTTCTAGCATCTGGGGGGACACCCCACTGTTTTGTCTGTTTTGATCCTTATATTACATTGTGCCCATATTTCAAAGAAGTTTTTGTCAGGCACAAGGGACAGATTGTATGTGTGTGCATGGCAGCTTCTCAGATGCAGGGAGTGCAGGGTTGGTGGCAAGTGGAAATAGTTCTGGTCTCTTGGAGCCATCTTTTTAGCCCTTTGGAAATGTCACAATCTTGAGAATCCTCTCCACCACTGTCACTCCCTGTGCACAAGCATATCTACCAGCAGCAAGCAGCCAGGTTTGGTGAGCCCACAAGGAGGCAGGAGCGCTGAGCAAATGAACTTTTTTGCTCTGCTGTGTTCAAGAGCCTAGGAGTATTTTGCAAGCTGGGATCACCACATCGGGAATCATCCATACAGCAGAATGCCCGGCTTGTTCTCCAGCACACTGCTGCATTCTAGTACTCAGGCAAATCGATATTCAAAAGGAGATATCTCTGGGTTAAGGGGTAGCCGGCAAAAGAAGGGGGCTTAACTCTGCCCACTGCTCCTCCCTCCATCCCAGCTTTCCCACCTAGCCTGCATTAGAAGCACTCCCAAATAAAGAACACGTTATGAGATCACAAGAACATTTTAATGTATTATTTCTTCATTAGATTATTACTGTCCTTGTAATGTATTAAATTAAGGTTGATTTTGCAGTTCTGCTGCCTCTCTTTCCTGTGAGCAAATATCTCTTTTTATATTGTATACAAAAAAGTTCCTGGAAATAAGGGATTGGGGGGGGGGGGGGGCGCCTAGCCAGGGAGCCAGATCTTTGTTTGCTCAGTAAAGTAACCATCCAGTCTCTAGATCCTTCAAAGTAAATGAAGATGTAGGAGTGTGGCGAAGTGATCCTTGAGGTCTGACAATGGGATACCAAGGCCCCAGAGGCTTGAAACATCATCCCAGGACACCAGCTCTTCGTGACCTGCCCCTGAAGAATAAGTGAGATGCTTTGGGGGCTCAGCTATGAGGCGACTCAGAAGGCACACGTGGAGCCTGCCTGGGTAATTCTGGAAGCTGTTGCTTCCTTGAGACCTGCTGCAGCTCAGCTCCCTTTCACTCTCTCCTTCATGCTAAGAAAGCAGTGATTTCAGAAGCAACATTAGGTTTGTTACCAGCCATTCATGCTGGCAATTTGCAGTGGATTCAAATACAGCAATGAAGACAACAATTTAGCAATTTTGTACCCCTTCCCAACCAGTTTCACATTCGGCTGTTTTTCAAAGGAATATTTTAATGGGGGAATAATGATCACTCCATCCCCCTGCTGATGCTTTTTTGCAACTGCCCCAAACCAGCTTCAACAAACTCGCCAAGCCAAATCATAAAGCTTCAGGCAACTATGTGGGAAGGGAGGGGAGAATATTGATTCCTTTTACCTTTCTCCAGCTGTAAATCTGTACTGATAGCCCATGAAAATGTGCCTTTGCTAGCACAGCCATTGCGGGAAAAGCCCAGGCACCCATCTCTCCCCCTCTGCCCCCGGTTAAGAGGCTTATGAGTTTAATGTGGTCAATTTCAAAGCATTTTAGCCAATTTTATATGAGATAAAAAAAATAACCACTGTGATTTCCGCTGGCAACAATCCAAACTGAAACACAGAAATAAGAAATCTATATCTTACGGTGGGGGGGAGAGGCTGACTGGGGACATTAAACTTTAAATGGCTTTCCCTTTTATTAATAAATGTTAGTTTGTTTCTTCCACAGTTAAGACAGAAAAAAATTCTGGACCTGGGTTGAGTTCATCCTTATGCTCAGCTTGGCACCTGTACTTATCGACAAGCCATTTCAACGAGCAGCAGCCAGAGGGCGGGACGGGACTCAGGCAGTGCAGAATGAAGGGAGAAAAAGAGGAGAGACGATGGGTCGCTACTTTTCTCCCCTCCACACTGCCTAAGAGGTCTGCAATGGAAGGATGAATGTGTAGATTGTCAGTGGGTAGGCCAGGTGGTGCTGGAACTCATCTGGGCAAATTTGGCACAGGGACTGGACGCACCCAGTTATATGGGAGAACAGAGTTTTACACATTAAATAATAGACCAGGGATGACCCCTCAGCTTGGTCGAGGAAGGCCATTCTTCTCTTCTTGTCTTACAGATTTACTGCATGCCTGTAATGAATGCCAACATGACAGGCAAACAAAGACAGTTATAATTGCCTGAAGTGTAACAAAACAATAAACCCTTTCATAAAAAACAAATAAAACCAGGATATTGCTGCCTCTTCAATACAGTAGATCCCTCTAACATGCTAGTGTTCATACTGCAGAAAGGTTATCATGTATTTCCCAGAACCCTTCAGCTAGGAGCAATGGTTTCAGCTGCTCCATATCTAGTTCATTTAAGGCAGGTAAGGGCATAGCACAGACTAGGCTGAGCTCATCAGAACTCAAAAGCTAAACAGGGTCAGCCATGGTTAGTACTTGGATGGGAGTCCGAGAAAGTCCAGGGTTGCTAAGCAGAGGCAGGCAATGTTCATCTGTTCATCTCTGTTCATTTATTGTGTTGACCTAGGTTATCATATATCTCCCAGAACCCTTTTCTTCTTCCTAGAACCCTGAGGGGTTGCCATAAGAGCGTTATATTTTAATCTCTCTGTACTGGTACAAAACTAGAGTTCTCAGAAATTCTGGGGAGAAACGGCAACATTCCCATTTAAGCTACTTCAGTTCTGTAGTGTGTGTTCCCAGGTGGGGTGCCCTGATCACTTCCCACATCTCCTTCTGGTAGCCTGTGTCAGGGGCGTCGAATTTTAAAATCGGGGGGGGGGGCTCTTGCGTGCATGCGTGCTTCGCGCACGCCGGGATCATGTCCTTGCTGCCACCACCTCCTCCTCCGTCCCTCCCTCTGTCCATCCAGGGGCCAGCTGGGCGAATGCCCAGCATGCTGGCATCACCCGGAAGTGATGCCATCACGCTGGGCATGTTGCCAGGGCGATGTCACTTCCAGGTGACACCAGCACACTGGGCATTTGCCCAGCTGGCCCCTGGACGGACGGAGGAAGGGACGGAGGCAGGAGTGGCCAGGCCGGGGGGGAGAGGCGGCGGCGGCCAGTGAGCGGGCGGAAGCGCGGCGGTGGGCACTCCATTTTGCCGGGGGGGCTCAGTCCCCCCCAGGAAATTTTGGGGGTAGCTCGAACCCTCAAGCCCTCCCGTAGTTGATCCTATGGCCTGTGTCCCCCATTGCTTGCCATGATTATGTGGGGAATGACACATTATCTACTGTGAGAGGTGGCGGCATGTTCTAATAAAATCAACAAAGAAAAATGGGGCAACTAATCAGACTGTCAGCAAAAATATCCTGGAAGCCTCTTCTGGGGACTTCTAATAATGAGGATCACAGTTACAACTCAAACCCATTCACCTTTGTGATTTAGAGTAGGCTGTCAGGGATATTACTTACTAGGAGCCTTTTACAGAGAGTGACAATTATTTACTGAAAAAATATAATCTGTTTTGCGCTCGGTGTGATTTGTTAATAACATTTTAAAAAAACCTAGCATTTCGGGCCAGCAATTGGCAAGCACCAAAACATTTTTCATTGTGTTTGGCATGAAGCACTTGATCAGGATCAGAGTGGGAGTGTAACACACCTTGGCTGCTCGCATCAAGTCATCGTAGCAACAACCGTTGTGTTTTTCTCTCTCATGACAACACAGCTCAAATATCAGAGATTACCTCATTAGGAGTAACTAACAGAGCCTGCCGAGCCATAGCCAGACTTCCTCACAATGTGGGGCTGCCATCCTTTCAGGCAAAGCTTCTACAGGACTGACTCTGAATCGGTGATTTCCGAAAAGCAAAAAGAAACTCCTATATCCCTGTCACCGAGTCAAATACCAGAGCCTAACTCCCAAATCTATGGACTCTTGTCAGAAGACCCATATAAACTAAATTCAAAGAGTTATGTTTTAACTTCAGGAGCTTTCACAAATGTATAACAATCACTGCTCTCAAATAAAGCCTTTAAAATGATGTATGTGTTTATGCAAGCTATGTAAAAGAAAAGTAACGCAGAAAATTAATTGTGAACTCCTTGAACTACATAAATGGTACTTTTTTTTTGCATGATGATCGAGGGGTACCAAACAGTGTTGCAAGGAGAAAAAGAAAACCATCTCTAACATGTGTTTTTAAATCTTTCATCACAAACCAGTATACCCGAAACAAAAGCTCAGTTCAAGGAACAGAGTAACATCACAGTGCAGCCAAAGTTAAGCATGGTCATACTTCCCTGTTTCTACTGGGAGGGTAGCACTGAGCACTTGACCAACCTTCCTGCAGAAACGTATGAGCCATTTTTTGCGTAGCTGGCTGACTGTCATGTTCTTCACCCTGGCAACACAGCAATGCCTCCTGCTGCTGAGCCACAATCCAGAAGACAATTAGAAGGATAAGCAGTGAAGGTCTAGGGTGCTTATGACCCCCCCACGCACACAATGAAGCCAGCTAACAGGAACAGCCTCCCCATTCATCTTCTTGCAGTCCCTCCCTTTTGACCTCTGATTCAGGGGGCAGACGGCTCTCAGAAAGGAAAGAACACAACTGCTGCCTGCCATATCTGTCTACAATAGGGGTGAGAGGCCAACTCTGATTAACTGGAAGACTACATGAACTGCAGAAGAGCATTTCTGCCACATTCTTAACCCAGTTTTTCTTTTTAACCTGTTTTCTTTTAAAATCCCTCTTTATCCCACAGCCTACTTTTTCTTGAACCACAACAGGTTTCTACTTGAAGCATAATCTCATCAGAAATATCCAGCAGTACCCTTAAATATCAGGGGGAAATATTTATTTAATTGACCACTTGAAACTAAGTGTTTCCCCCATGCTCTGCCCTCTAGTGGCTCTCTCGTCTTACCATGGAGTTGCTGCACTACTACAGCTACTGCAGCACTGTTTTTGGTAGCAGGAAGACACGTGCTTCCCTGCTTTTTCCGGTTCTGCTGCAATTATTCAGGAAAGATCAGAGTCAATGATGCTTTGCACAAGGCATAGAAGGGATGGCATGCATTTTTGCAGTTCCCACCCACATTGGCACCATTTTCCTTGCTCCAGTCCCATTGCTGCGACTGTTTTTTTGTTTTAAAAAGCCCCCAAAGCCCTCTGGTCAATATTTAATGGCACACATGCCATGTGACTGTAGGACCTATTTTGATCTTATTTGCAGACCAGGGAAGAATCTTGAGTGAGTGACCTGTGAGATGCTGAGAAACAAGGTTGCCTGTGTCACCTTTTCCTAGGTACCAGGGAGGAGGGGTCCAGGCATAACAATGTGCCATAATGAATGCCATCAGCCGTACATGCACAAAAGCAGCACACATACTTTTAATGTCATTGTTTTATATCATCTGTTCTTGATGATCCCATAATTCTAGTAATCCAGCACATTGTCAGCATGCACTTGCAGTGGCTACCCAGACAGCTGACACACTGAATGTGGATGCACAGACTATGTAAACACAAAACCTTTCAAATACTTCTCATTAATGCAAGCATATGCAAGGGCTTTACAATGTTGGCCATTTCAGTCCCTTTCCTAATAATCCCTGGGACAGAATTTGTCTCCCCCCCCCACCACCACCACTGAACTCAGGAGTCAACATTTCACTGAGCTACCATGAGCTCTTTCCTGGTCAGTCACTTCTAGTTCATGCCCCCCCCCCCCAATGTATATGTGAAAACTAGGATCAGAGACTGCCGGGATAAGGAAATGCAGGATGCCATTATTAACAACTCAAGAGGCCTCCGAGAAAACACTCTAGCCTGGTACTAACCCATAAAATCCTCGGATTTTAGGCTGAAAGGAGCTGGTTGCCCTTTATGGAGACAGATAGGCAGGGAAGCAATAACCGTTTGTTCACCAGACAGGAAGGGGCAACATAGATTGCTTTTTGCATATCCTGATGTATGACCAGAAAGGCAGACAATGTGCTCCTGATTATGAGGAGGCAAAGGGAATGGCAGGAAATGTGGCATCAACCCCCATTTCAGGATAGGTCAGAGAGGAACCCTCTCAGCAGGGAGAGAAAGAGTTAAAAGGTATAAAAGGGTTTAAAAGGTAGTGGATCGCAACAGATGCAACGTGCATCACTTTGCACTTATCTATGATGATGAGCCTTTATTTGACACATGCCAGTCACTCACTGAATTTGGAGTGACCCTCTTTCTATCCTGCACTTGCTCTAAGAAACTCAGGGCATAATATATGAGGAATGCTTATTTTTATATTCACAAAAGCCCCACTAAATGTAATGAGGCTTACTCCAAATGCCCTAACCATCTAGTAATGATATGATGTAGTAGTAGTAGTAGTAGTAGTAGTAGTAGTAGTAGTAGATAAGAACATAAGAGAAGCCAATGTTGGATCAGGCCAGTGGCCCATCCAGTCCAACACTCTGTCACACAGTGGCCAAAAACACCAGGCGCCCTCAGGAGCCACCAGTGGGGCCAGGACACCAGTGGGGCCACCAGTGGGGCCAGGACACTAGAAGCCCTCCCACTGTTGCCCCCCCCAGCACCAAGAATACAGAGCATCACTTGCCCCAGACTGAGAGTTCCTATCTATACTATGTGGCTAATAGCCACTGATGGACCTCTGCTCCATATGTTTATCTAATTCCTTCTTGAAGTTGTCCATGCTTGTAGCCACTAGCAGCTCCTGTGGCAGTGAATTCCATATGTTAATCACTCTTTGGGTGAAGAAGTACTTCTTTTTATCTGTTCTAACCCGACTGCTCAGCAATTTCATGGAGTGCCCACGAGTTCTTATATTATGCGAACGGGAGAAAAGGACTTCTTTCTCTACCTGCTCTATCCCATGCATAATCTTGTAAACCTCGATCATGTCACCCCTCAGCTTTTGTTTCTCCAAGCTAAAGAGCCCCAAGCGCTTCAACCCTTCTTCATAGGGAAAATGTTCCAACCCTTTTATCATTCTAGTTGCCCTTTTCTGCACTTTTCCCAATCCTATAATATCTTTTTTGAGGTGTGGCGACCAGAACTGTACGTAGTACTCCAAATGAGGTCGCACCATCGATTTATACAGGGCATTGGGATACTAGCTGATTTGTTTTCAATTCCCTTTCTAATAACCCCCAGCATAGCATTGGCTTTTTTCATTGCAGTCGCACACTGTCTCGACATTTTCATTGAGCTATCCACTACGACTCTTTGTCAGTCTCTGCCAGTTCAGACCCCATCAAAGTATATTTATAGTTAGGATTTTTGGCTCCAATGTGCATCACTTTGCACTTGGCCACATTAAACCCCATTTGCCACGTTGATACCAACTCGCCCATCCTTGACAGATCCCTTTGGAGTGCCTCACAATCCTCACTGGTTCTCACCACCCTGAACAACTTTGTGTCATCTGCAAATTTAGCCACTTCAGTGCTTACTCCCAACTCCAAATCATTAATAAACAAGTTAAAAAGCATCGGACCGAGTACTGATCCCTGCGGTACCCCATTGCTTACCTCCCTCCACTGAGAAAATTGCCCATTTATACTCACTCTCTGTTTCCTTTTAATGAGCCAGTTTTTGATCCCCGAAAGGACTTGTCCTTTTATCACGTGACTATTGAGCTTACTTAGGAGCCTTTGATGAGGAACTTTATCAAAAGCTTTCTGGAAGTCAAGGTAAGCAAAACATCTATTGGATCCCCCTTGTCCACATGTTTGTTCACTCCCTCAAAGAACACTAACAGGTTATTGAGACAAGATCTTCCCTTACAGAACCCATGCTGAGTCTTCCTCTATAGATTGTGATCATCAACATACCTATTAATTTTTTCTTTAATAACAGTTTCCACCACCTCTTTTAAAGATGGGAGTGGCATTCGTAGTAGTAGTAGTAGTAGTAGTAGTAGTAATGCTACTGGCAAAAACCAGTATAGTCAGCTGAGACCAGACTGCCAAACTACACTGTCTAATTGAGCACAGCTGACTTACAATCAGAAAAGAGTCACATTCAGAACTGTCATAGCCTTTTGATCCTGGATACCTCTACATTTATCATATTCAGACAACCCTGGATTATTGCTCAACACCAATTATTTTCTAAAGCACTTCTGGGGCCCTGGGGAGGTAGGGAGAGAAAACTGTCTTTAAAATCAGAGGGCTCAGATCTAGAAAAGCAATATACTCTGAACAGGATAAATAAACTTGTGCATATAAATTCAATTACTATTTGCCACTACCCCCTCCCCCCCAAAAAACCCCACCCTGCTGCATTGAAAGTCAACTTGGATGCTGTTAGATGTCACTTCCATCATAGAACTCGTTTAGCCTGGAATGATTGCATTTTTACTCCATTTCTGAAAAAGAACAAAAAGAAACAATGTCTGCTTGCATAACCACAGCAACTATTGCTACTGGGGATGAGGGGATCCCTTTAGAATCCATCTATAAACATTCACACACTTTGCAACTTCAAATTCATTAATTCCATAATAATGACTACCACCTCAATGTAGACTTTGCTTATTTTATTTATGCCATTTATATGTGTACAAGGTGCAGTTTACATATCCCTTTTAAGACATATTTGATATAATGTCAGAAGTATTTGAATCACATTGCTTTTCAAAGCATAATCTTGATGCATTTAATGTAATCTGAACGGTTTCCACAGAGCAAAGGGATGTTTAGATATGTTAAGGGTTACTAATCTACATTACGGGGACCTAGAATTTCTAGTGCTGATCCAAGGATTCCTTTGGGATGCAAAAACACTCACAGAGTTCCTACTAAAGCTACACCAAAACAGAGTGTTTGCTTTTGATTTGTTATCAAAAGAAACTGCATTTTTTGAGCTGCACTCAAGCTGCTTCTTTGAAATACCATATATTTTCCATCTAATTCTGAGATCCTAACAACGGTTCTGTTAGAACAGAGCAGAAGCACCCAAAGGCTGGTTTTTAAGGTACTAAAGAATTGTGCAGTCCCTCAGCAAGCTCACAGGGCACAGTTCCGAAATGCGCCAAGGCAGCAACAACTAATCATAATCCTTGAGCAGAGAAACTCTCAAACTAACTGCTCTAAAGTTTAAGCAAAGTCCCACTATACACTCTCCCTGAGCCATATCACTGAAGTTAATTGTTATTGAATTCAGAATATGAATTTGTCCCATTTACAACCATCAGTTGCTTCCTGTGGTGCATGGCTCCAAAGTTCTTCTCCAGCTTGTGATGTAGAATGAGATTCTATGAAATCAGCATTCTGCAGACCAGGTGTATAAACCAACTGTTTTGTGGGCACATGTGCAAAAGCTCTTTAACATTAAACTGCTTACTTTTGCTGAAACTGTTCTTGATATTTGTGAACTATATGATGAGCCTTTTATTGGGTGAATCTCTTTTCTCTTTGGGTCAGTTCTCTCCACTTCTGGTAAAAGTTTTATGCCTTTGTGGTCTCTCATCCATATCTTACACTTTCTCTTATCTCCAGGGATGTGTACACTGGGATTGAGGGGGGGGGGGATAACTGAGTTTCTAAGTGGCTCTCCACAATGGCCAGAAGCTACAATCCCCAGGAGACAATAACTAAGGCATATACATACAAGTATGATCAACATGCATATGATTAAAGTGCCCTGGTATCGGCACTTTAATTATTGCCAACTATATCTGGAATTTGCCGCCAACTGAAATTAAATTATATTGTATTTTATGCCGCCAGTTGAAATTGAAAGTGATTTTATTGTATTTTAGAGTATTAATTTATTGTTGTACTGTTTTAATGCTGTGAGCCGCCTAGAGCCACTATGTTGGTTAGGCGGGATATAAATTTAAATTAATAAATAAATAATAAATAAATATGTCAATGCCAAGAGCGAGGGAGAGGGCAGTCTGAGAACAGGCATTTTTTCCAAGAGAGCTTGGTGAGAATTCTGAATTGAGTTCACCAGTGTTTTTTTCTGTTTTCATGTGACTGCAGGCAGGGTTAGAGTTTGGGTTAACAAGAGACAGAAAGTACTCAGGGTCTAAGCCTCGGCTTCAAGTCAGGGAGCTCCTTGGAGCTTGGTCAGCTGAGCTCAGGGACTGCATGGCTTTTTGACTCCCAAGATTTCCCAGAGCTGTGCTTGGTATGGGCTACCACAGAGTCTACACAGTTCCAGAGGCTTCTGTGCACTTCTTTTTGAGCTATTATTACCATCCATGATTTGAGCAAAAAGCGGGGTAGGGGGAAGCAACAAGAAAGTTGGTACTTATAGAAATTCTCTGTTGGAGCAACTTTCACAAATTGCAGTAAGACCTTCCTTGATTAAACTAGAACTACTGATGAGGAAGCAGGCAAAGTCAAAACCAGAAGGTTACATTGATAAGTAATGATATTAACTGGGATTCTGACTTTAATAATATGCCTCAGCATCACTAAGCTTTACATATAATGAGTTCTTCATTTGTATTCTGAAGGAATAGAGCAGAATACAATATTGAAAGGAGGAGAGGAAAGCAAAGATCAATAGAAAAGAAATGAATTGTCATAAAAACATCCATTGATTGACTTTTTGGGGCCCATCTTTACACGGTAGGAACCACCAACTTGAAATCCAAGCCTAAATCTAGCCCCTGAGGAGTTCCACCTCCCTCCCCTATCTGTTGCTACTCCAAAGGCAAGAAAGGTGTGAGGGATAGTGGCAACTCTGGACACTGAAGATGTTAGAAGGTGAGAGGAGGGCCTGGCCCACCCACCCCCTCTCCTTCCCTCAGCATAGTCCTCCAGTAAAACTAGTTGCTGACCAAGGCTATAGCTTCAAGGTACTGATTGTTGTCAAATAAATGCAAATTCTGTATCAAGAAAACAAAAGGTTTTGGGACTCTCTGGTATTTAGCAAGCCCTTCCCCACTGCTGAGACTTCTCCCTCTTCTCTATCGTAAGTTTTTTGCTCACAGAAGGGTGAGGGAATGGAAGCGAAGGCTGGCCAGAGGTGGGGTGGGAATGAGCCCTACTGCAAGGTAGACCTGCCTGTGCAAGTGTCAGGACTCAATTCCCAATGACATTTCACATTTATACCAAGCCTCCAGTTAAGCATACACAGGATTGCAGCTGAAGTTCATGAAGAAATTCTCTTCAGCTAGCCTCTCACAGTTTGCTCTTTTTCTCTCTCAGCCGCTACGTCACAATGACTCTCAGTTCGACCGTCAATTGTATAGCAAACCCTTTGCTCACCCTAACACACAAGAAAGCACTTCCTCTCCTTTGTTGAGAGTCAGAGGGAATAGCATACAGTAAGTGGATGGAAGTGTATCCTGTGTCCTGACCATTTGCTACACATAATCAATCCCCTGCCAAGTCCTTGTTGTCTCTTGGCTATTCTGCCAGTGACATGAAGTAAGCACCTGCCTCTTCTGCTGTCAGCTTTTCCCTTGAGTCATCAATGGCCAGTGTTTACACAACCATGAAGGACAATGTGGGCAGTCATGTGGCAGAAGATGTACATATTCATGAATGGGAAGCTACCTTATTGTGGTCCACCCAGCCCAGTATTGTCTATGCTAACTCACAACAGTTCCCCAAAGACTTGGACGGAGTATGTGCCCTTCCCTGCTCTCCAAGAACTGTTTACACTGGAGAGGCAGGGGACTGACTCTGGTCCCTTCTGCAAACAAAGGGACAGCCCTGCATGTACCAGTCATTCATGCAACAAACATAAGCTATGTGTGAGCATCTTAAGCAAAGGAAGGACAAATTTTCACCAGCTTGTGTTTTGATCTAAACCACTTGCATCTGCTTTGGGAGAGAGTCAGGCTAAGCCACTTTTCCATGTTTGTGAAAAGCAGTTAAAAAAGAGATAGGGGGTTTCCCAAGTACTCTCACTCAGAGAATGCAAGAAACTGACAACAATCCAGTCACTTTACAAGTTAATTTTGGTCACTGCAAATGCAACCGTTTGCTAAAATTAGCTGTAATTCAGCTGTGGCAAAAGGTGTTTGTAAATTCTGTACTGCAATTACCAGGGAGGCTGGAAGCCCTGGGCCCCAAGAGTAACATTCAAATTATATGCTAACTTTCATTATCGTCAAATACACATTTCTAGGAACACTACCTTGTATTTATCTAGCGCCCAGTTTTAAAAGATCACAATCACAAATAAAAGGAGGCATGATACCCTCTATTGGGGTTGCTGCTTTTTCTAGGGAGAGAGGGTCTGTTCCTTTAACAGGTGCACAATAATTCAGCAGGACCAGCTTTCCTCTTCTACGGACTGTGAAAATCTGCATCTGCTGGGCATCTGCCTGTCATGCAGCTCTTCAATAGGATAAAGTCCCTATCAGCTATAAAAATATGGGAACCTTCCACTTTCCTCAGCTTAAAGCTGATTTCACGCTTATTGGATAATGCACTCTCGATGCACTATTGCAACCGTTTGCAATTGGAAATCCAGTTAGTGCATCGAGTGTACATTATCCAAAAATGTGTGAAAACAGCCTGAGTAACATACTTTAAAAGAAGTGTTGGAGAAACAAAAGTGAAAAAGAAAAGGGTAGTTTCTATGGCTGCAGTCACACAAGCAGCTTAGCGTGGTATGGTGGCAGCTCTAATTGTATCAGTCTAAAGTGTTTGTGAGTAAATCATCCAGACAGCACACCCTGCTGCAGGTTACCCACGGTTACCCATGCTGCAGCTGTCCCATGGTCAAGCATCCACATTACTGCATCACGTCAGCCATGGAGCATGCTACCTGGTATTTTTTTATAATGCAGGTGGGTGCATATGTGCCCATGTGGTTATGCATGCACACATATGCTCAGGCATGTATAGGCAAAAAACTAAAAAAAAATCCCACCCCAGTGGTGGAAACAGATCTGCAGGTTCAGATGTCCCTTCTGGGTTCCTTTTACTGCAGGAATGTTCAGATGCTGGAAAACCTAGAGGAAACCCCAAACAACCAGTTAATACAGGACTTTCCCCGGGATCTGTGTATTCCACTTCCACTGCAGAACAGCACGGGTTGCCGATGACTGTGCCACAGGAGGCAGATGTTCTCATCTGGAGGGGCCCATTTATTCCACTCAGGTAACGCTACTATAGTGCCACAAACTGTCTGTGTGACCTCAGCCTATGTGATTTCAATAGATCAGAATTCATTTAAGTTGATTAGTCAAACTTTTTTAAAAAATGAGGCACCATAGCAATACCACACAACCACAACTAACGTGATACTTGCCTCCTCCATCTCATGTATGAATTTGCAAGGAATGATCAGGCCTGAAACACAGAGTATTTTCTAAATACTAGCACTTCCAGGACTCTTCCCTAAGACCCAGAAGACTAGAAAACTGCCCATTTTAAAATGAACCCTGAAGTATCTCTCATTATCTCACAAGTCCTCCATGTGAGGCCTGAACTATGTGGTGTGATCGCAGCAGTGTAGACCCTTTGTTCATCCCCTCAGGAAACCTGGGACAGCACAATAATGGATCCCTTGATGATTCCATCAACTAAACAACATGGGGGAGCAACTCTGTTTTGTCCCACAATGCAAGCAGGAATCTTTCTGCTGAGTTTGCGCTATCTCCTGGATACCCTTTTTGAAGCAGGCCATCCAGAAGCTCCATAACCTTCTACAGACCATTGTCTAGTCCACTGGACCAAAACTGGAACCTAAACCTTGGGCCTCAAAGAAATGATGATGATGATGATGATGATAATAATAATAATAATAACAACAACAACAACAACAACAACAACGATGATGATAAGAAGAAGAAGAAGAAGAAGCACCAGTAACAGCTGCAGCACCAGCAGCAGCAGCAGCAGCCTGGGCAGTTGCATAATCTTCCTTTTCTTCTTTATTCCTTCAGCGATCACTCCAACCATAATGGACCTCTAGCCAATGTTCTCATCTGCTCACAGTGCTATATAGGACTGCATCAGCCCTGAACATTCCACTACTGACCTTCCATTGGACTCCCTCCAACCCAGGCCTTGATCTTCCTGCCTTCCTCACCTCCTTTTGGTCTCTTTTCTATGGATTGTTCCCTTGGCTACCACCTTGTGCCTACTCGAGCAATTGTTTCACCCTGGAAATCAATGTAAGACGAATGCTGCCAGCCCAGTTTTGGGCCCAAACCCAGAAAGGCTTCTAAGTGTTGGCTGGGCTTCAGACACTGGCTCACCTATAGGGACAGAAACATCTGGCCTGTAGAGAATACAGAGATGCTGAGTATCTCTATTGCTGATGGTGTCTCTCCCGTGTGCATGCAGGTATCTCTAGATCACATCCATCAATATAAACCCCACATATGAGTCAGTATTTTTGAACGAAAACCATCTTGTGTTTACGATCTCTCTCGGATTTCTGTTGCACAGCTTGAACAACTGCTGTCAGTAACAACATTCTATTTATCTTTTATTCCAAAGTGCAGATTAAAAAGTGCTTGGAAACAGAACAACACCCCCCCCCCCCCAATTCCAGAGTTATGGCAAATAAGCATTTGCAGTTTCCTGCACAAACACCATAAAATTCTCAAGGGCAAAACAAGTCAAGAAAACAAAGAGAGGACTACATCATATTGTTCATTGGTATTATTACTGTTGTATTATTACTATTGTTATTGCCACTGGAGACAGAACAGTGTTCCATTAAAACAGCATGCTAAGGAAGGATTATTGCAGAATAATAAGGACAAAGCTTTTGGCAAGCCTTACTGGAGGCATCCAAACAGCACTATTAAGAAACGGGAGTCACTTTGAAACTCCTTTGGGTAGAGAAAAGCGGGGTATAAAAACCACCTCTTCTTCTTTGCTGTTGCCCCTGAAAACCAGACAGTCCTGCAGAGGCAAGGGGCAGGGCCAGTGCACTCACAGCCACTTTCCCTCCCTGTGCATTCTGTGAACATATGGGATTCCTGTGGGTGCTGGGCTAATGGCTAGCAATGAACAAGACTGCTCCAAGAATGACTTCAAAACATAAGCCAGGAATCTGTCTGACCCTTATTGAGAAAGAAAGTTAACTACACCTAACTTAACTTAGTCACATCTAAACTAATACACTAATCTCAACAGGGCAGACTGATTTTCTCTGACCTGGAGCTGCAGGTTTTATTCAGATGTAACAGAGAACCATGGGAAGGGCATCCCACTATACTGGCAGGAATGAGTCTTGAAGGTTGTTCAAACTCATTCACACAATTGCCCTGTTCTCCTTTCAGGTACTGAAGTAATTTTGATTTTAAAAGGACATTTATACCACTGCCTCTTACTTAATTGGTTCTTGAGCTGGCTAGGAACAATCTTATATATAACAATAAAATAACTATAAAACAATAAATGATTTTGTTCCTAAAAGGTTAAAAAAAATGCCCCACAGAAGCAACAAAAAGACAGTTAACAACACAGTACTGTAGACACTCTGAAGGGCCTTGGTGCCAGAACAACAAAGAGACAGGAGTGGCGTACCACACTGATTTACCCCTATTCCTAAAAATAGCTAGGAAGACTCTCAGCTTCTCTTCGGCATACATCTCCTAAGGCTACAAAAGGTGTGTGTATAATCCTCAGTGAATTGGGCTCCCTCTTCTTGGGGGTCATCTTGTGATTTGGTGTTTGCTTCAACCAGCCTCATGCTGGCTTCCCCTGAGCTCTGTGGCCTGCCACTTCTATGTTACATGCCTGCAGGGTCAGAGCCAGTGCAGCATTTGCCCTTCACTGGAGTAGTGAGGAGTGCAATCTCAAGGTGCCATTGTGAGACCACATATCAGGATATAATGCCTCACTCAGGGCTGCTCCCTTTACCAGGACAACAAAGCACCCATTGATACTGCATCGGAACCGCTCTCAGCAGAACTATGCAAGTTTGGCTGTACCACAGAAAGGTCTTTTTGAAGGTGCCACCTGCAAATGGGTAAGCTTAGTGCCTGCCCATGTCTGAGCATTCTGTTGAAATAAGCCTACATGATGAGGTCAGGAAGGTGGCCAGGCCACTACAAAACTGTAGAATGTGCAAAACTGAACTTTTCAGGAGAGCTTTTCTATAAAGGAGATGTTGTGTTTCTTAATTGCTGCTGAAAGTATGTATTTTTTTTAAAAAAAATCTGGCTTGCAATTTTTGCAGTTTACCTTGAGTGTGAGAAAGGCAGGTTATAAACAAAACAAAATAAGTAGATTAGATAGGAGAAAAGATATGGCCAAGGTGTTCTACAGGGGCTTGTGACTCTGTGCAACAACATCAGGACTACCCCTAGGATCAGTACTATGTCATGATCACAACTTCAAAGAATTATCTCTTAACATGAGAGCCAAGTCTCCTACTGCAAACCGATCACAGGATGCCAGGTAATTTTGATTAGTGCAAGAAGCAGATGTAAAGCGGCTGTTTGCAAATATCCATAGGATCAACCTGCTGAAACCTGGCACAGCATTAATGGGAGCAGGTAAACAAGTCACAGCTGGCATTGCCACCATATTTCACCTAAAACCATCTGAAATATCTTTAGAGAGGAGGCCCAGCTGCTTGAACTACCCCCAAGGTCACTTGTGACAGCAGTAGTTTTAAGGACCAACACGCTTTCAGGAAATTCTTATCCCAGTATCCTTTGCCACACTTTGAGGGATCCTGGGCATGAATCTCTTGGGGGGCTCATGAAGCTACCTGAAGTGGCCAAGGATCATGCCTGACACAGCAGACATCTAAATAAATACAGACTTGTGCCGCACCATCATGTCACAGAGCAATATCCCTCAGTCTGGCTCAAAAATGGGGCAGGGTTAGGAAAATATGAGCCATTTGCTGGAGAACCTGCTGCTCTCGGAGCTACGGTCCCTGAAGACCATGAAACTGGAAAATTGCCTTTCCCCTCACAGAGAAGTGTCTGATTATTTGGCATGTGTAGTGTTTTGTATCTCCATGTAGGAGCGGTTTTTATGGGTTTTCTAATTGGTTTTCAGTCAAATCATCCCGCTGAGAATACGACGCAGGGCACTTGCTGAAGATTGGGGAGGTAAAGTGGATCATGCAAATGCTGCTCTGGCTCTTCAGTGCTAGAGTCTGACACCTGCATGGCAAAATATTCTCTCAGCTTTTTCTTCAGCAGGGATGACCTAAAGATCATACAATTTTTTGCACTTTTTTTTTGTTTAAATTGATTCTGACTCTCTTAAATGCAGCTATAGAGTAGGTTCATACATGTACTGACCCTATACATATATGACAATCAGGACGGCAGTGTTGGCATGTAAGTGTTATCTGTTGTGAACCAATACCTCCATGTGGGTAATTTCTCCACAGTGACCATAACTTCCAAGTCTTCCATGATGGAGAACCTCTGATGACACCAATGATGGAAGGGGAGAGGCCGCAAATATACCACTCAGGTGTAGCAGGCTGTGCATATAAATAGTGCTTCCACAGGATCCTCAACAGGCTGGCTCACACACACAGTTCTGGAAACAGTTGCTTAGCCACTACCTCATGCATGAACCATCCCATAGGTAGACTTTTAGAAGGAGTTTGGCACTGCCACCTTTCAGTTACACCAAACTAGTATAATCTAGTATGACCAAAACATGGGAGAGCAACAGTGCTGCCAAGAATAACCTTCTGGGCTTCTGACTCTCATTGGAATTAATCCGTTGAAGCCCTATATGCTTGCCTGTCACCTGTATGCACCTGAGCACCATGCATACTCTCTCAGGTTGGCCAGTCTCTATAGGGAGAACAGCTCAGGGAGTAGGCACTGCATATAACTCAGGTATACATTGATCTAATGGGGAGAAGCCTTGTACACATGGATCTTTAGTGTGCTCGTGCCATTGTCAGGTTTGTGACAATGCGTCATCTGGTATAGCATACAGGCTGAGACAGTGAATTGTGGACTTTAAAAAATCCCTGGTTCAAGTCTTACCTCGGTCACAGTTTGTTAGGTGGCTTTAGGTAAGCCACTCATCTTTTAGGTTCAGTGTCCAGTTATAAAAGCTACCTCAAGCAGTTTCTCTGGAGAGGCAGGACACAAGTTTTCTAAACAAATAAATAAATGGGATAACAATCCCAATCGGTCTTGCAATGTTGTTACAGGGATCATTTAGACAACAATATGTTTAGCAGTCCACAACCCCCCAAAGGGGAATTCTAGGCATTTTTAAAAGTGTCATCTGCACTACCATTTTTTTAAAAAAAATCTAACCTGCCTTACCTAATAGTTCATGGTGGCTTATAACAGACAGTACATTCAGTTCAGTTTAGTTTATTGAGTATAAAACCAGCACAAGTCAATTACAATCAGTTACTTTGATAATATCAATACAAAGAAGGATACATTAAAACCAGCATGTTGATTCTAACTGATTATTTAGGGGAGCAGACAGGATGCTATTTGTTGAAACTGACCAAGAAAAATTTTCTTGTTGTTGGTTGAAATATATATATATAGAAGAGTTCAGGTAAGGGGATAGTCTGAGCAGATTTCAAAGGAAGAAAGAAAACTACAACAAAGAGGGGTGGGTGGGTGATTATGGTCCAGTGCCAGCTATTTAATGTGTTGTCCTTGGTCTGAACCTGGAGGGGAGGGGAGAGAAAGAAATGAAACACCCCTGCCTATCCTATAAAAGAAATAAGATCTGTTCCTGATCCTTCCATGGAGTCTCCTTGTCTATTTCCCCCTATATTATTGGAAATGTTATATGTCTGAGTCATTAAATTTGCTGAATGGCTAAATATTTGTTGCAATGAGTAATCACATAAGTTATCTTTTTGTTCTTTTTTTTTAATGTTCATAATAAAAAGGCTCCTAACTGCAATTGCATTATCTAATAAAGTACATAAAACCATGATTGCAAATGCAATTTATTCCCCCATTGTCATGCTGTCTGCCCATTGTGGGCTGCAGTGTTTACTAAAGGTTAGTTTCCATAAACACACACAGTGTATTTATTTTCAATAAATATTTTGCATGGAAGTCCCAGGACAGATAATTAGAGAGGGTCTGGGGAACTTCACCCTTTCCCTTGCATTTCAGACCACATGCAAAGACCCTGCTTTGGCCACTCCACTGGTTTTACACCCTTTCGGGTCCTGTGAAGATGAAACACTGGTAAACTTCTTAACAATGGTTAAGAGACAAAAAGCGGGCTCTGGGTTCCAGAGTTCTTTCTGCCAGTGTCTCCCACATTAATTTCCCCAACAGCATTAATCATAAATAAGGCTTCTACTGGAGCTAGCTCAGGTCATGTTTCATGTATCCTGCAAAAGCCATAGAAAAGAGACCTGAACAATCAGGGCTTGAAACATCCCCCCCTCCTTTTTTTTAACATCTACCCTGCTGAAGGGTTCTTACAAAACAACAATGCTCCTGGACAAAGGCTCACACTTGCATGCTACTCTCTCCAGCAGAGTCATTCCCTAGCAGGGCAAATAAATACATTTTTGTGGAACCTCCTCCACACGCACACCCCACAGCACTGTTGGGAAGACCCCCGACTTTTCCTCCATTAAAGGCACAGCATATATCCATACACAAACACAGCACTTCATTAACCTAGAAATGCAGCATTAACCAACCAGGAAGAACCTAGCCATAGAAAGGCCTCTTAAAACAACAAAATCATGTTTTAATGTAAGCAGTGGCTACTGTGAACACCTACACTCCCCATGCTTTAAAATTATAACCACTGCCCTGTCAAAATAACAGTTTTATGAGAGCCACTTAAGCTAATTTTTGACACTCTGAATAATTAAGTCAAGTAGAGCCAGCTAATTAAGAATTATGTTCTTGGCACAAGACTACACAGTAAGAAGGATTAAATCTTCATGCCCACTTTTCTTCCACTGAATTCTGACTGGAGTCTATTTCTATATGGTGAATTCCAAAAGGACCACAGAAGCTCAGAATGGATTTCCAGTTGGCTGAAGAAGAGGAATGAGGGAGGAATGGAAAGCCAAGATTCTGCTCTATAGCAGGTGTGGCCAAACTTGCTTAACATAAGAGCCACACAAAATAAACATCAGATGTTTGAGAGCCACGAGACATGGACAAATATTACACACACGTTTTTATTGAAAAATATGCAGATTTGCTTTTTATTAATATTAAATGAGACTGCCAAAAATAAAAACAAAAGGGGGAAAAACAGATATTCATAATGATATTTATTTGTCCAATGATATTTATTTGTTTGCTAATGATATTTATGTGTCTAAGAGAGAGAGAGAGGTAGAAAGAAAGAATGAAAGAGGTGGAAAGGAAGAAAGAGAGATAAAAACAAAGAAAGCAAATAGATGGGGGAGGGAGGGGGAGGGATGAAGGAAGAGAGAAAGAAAGAGAGTGAGCAAATAGATGGGGAGCCTCCTGGGAGCCGCACAATATGTGTGAAAAAGCCGCATGTGGCTCCCGAGCCACAGTTTGGCCACCCCTGCTCTATAGCATACAACAGAAACTGAAAGGTACAGCCAGAGAGGAGACAACTTCAATGGAAGAACACAAGTTTTTCTTCTGTATCAGGCCTATGAAACAGGTGAACCATCAATATGAATTTAGCCACTAGCCAGTAATGATGACCTATCTCTATTTTCATAAAGCTGCCTACCTAGGACTTCAAAAACAGAGAGGGTAATGGCCACAATCCATGGTGGATAGGTTTCATTTGGTTTGGTGTGTCTTAAATGGTCTTGGCCTGTTCTGTTTGGTGTCTGGTATCTCCAGGTAAAGCATCTCTGGGTGGGAATGAGCTCTGTATGCACCCTGGACAACTGTTTCCAGACGGGGCACCTACTGTATGTTCTGCTTTGCTGTGATTAAGGCATTTAAAAATAAACTTGGGTTTTTTTGCAGTAGAAAAGAGAGAGAGTCCAATAGCACTTTAAATACTAACACAATTTATGGTACGTTATGAGCTTTCATGAGTCATTGAGGTGAGCAGTGACTCACGAAAGCTCATACCCTGTCACAAATCTTGTTAGTTTTTTCAGGTGCTACTGGACTCTTTCTCTTTTCTACAGCTACAGACAAACTAACATGACTACCCTTTTGGTTTTTTTTGATAAGCTAACTGTCTATCTAAAAGCTGCCCAGCCATCTCTGTTGGTTAGAATTGGCTGGAATCAGCTCTTTGTGGCATGTACCATAAATTGCTTCCCTTAAGGGACAGTCCAGCAAGTACTGCTAATGTTATTACTATTATTAAATGTAATAATTAGTTTGTGCCACTGGTCTCACTGAAAGCCAATGAAGCTAATGAGTACATGACCATGTGGTATGGCATGTCTGTGCTAATGAATGTACTTTTCTAGAAAATAAATCCCCATGCACAGAATGACCAGTCATTCCTAGAGATGCAGCCATACAGAGGAAAGAAAACCTGATTCAATGGATTCTCCTACTACAAGCACTGCTTTCCAGCACTGATTTGAAATTTGTATTGACAATACCTGGATGTATTTACTTACTTTCAAACTGCTCCCTTGTTAAGTTTCCATTTAATTCTGGGAATTCAAACAGACACAGTTGTGTGCAAGGCAATATCAGGAACTATATCAGGCACATTTGCTTGGTTTATTTATTTATATCCTGCTCTTCTCCCAAGTGGGAATCCAAAGCAGTTTACCACAGTCTCCCCCCTCCCCATTTTATATTCACAACATCAGCCCCGTGGAATGGTGGTCAGAATGTCAGGCTAGGATCTGGGTGACCCAGGTTCAAACTTCCACTATGCCCTGGAAGCTCACTGGGTGACCTTGGACCAGTCACTCACACAGTGAACTCCCATGGCAGAGTGGGGATTTGAACCTAGGTCTCTCAGAACCTAGTCAGACATTCTGACCACTACACCACGTTAACTGTCATGTTTGATCACCAAATTTGCTGGTAGGATGTGAAGCCTTGGCTAGGATTCAGGACAATTATTAAAGTCAGGTCCCTTCTATTGCAAGTGAATATAGCAAAACACAAGAAGCCTATTGTGGTGTCAACTGGTTAGTTGTAAAATGAAAAAGATCTAGAATACACTAAAGAAGCCTAATCTGGATTTCTGGCTGTTCAAAGAGAATACAAGCTTTAGGGGGAGAAATTCCATTAACAGATCGTTCTGAGGGAATGTGAACAATGTGATTTCTCAAACAATTCAAAGTGATTAAAGATAAAAATACCACATGAGCTATCAAGCAAACTGAACTTAACATTGCCCCTAATGAAAACTTGGAAAGAATGCATTTCATTAGGTCTATAAGATGACATTAATTAGTTGCAGTACTTCTACTGGCTCCATTTAAGCTCTAGGCAGAGGTCTTTCATGTTAAGGATGACAGGTGGTGGAAGAGAAATCCTAATCTGCCTCTGTGATTAACTACAATGAAACACGCTAATAATGCACAGTGATTTCTTTGATGAAGGCAAAAAAACTAAGCAGATTAGATACTCTGGCCCACCGGTTAGAAAGAACTGGGGTGCTTGACTTGGAGTGAAGGTGAAAGTTAAGGCCCGGTCAAAATTACAAAGTTGACTGATAGATTCAGGTGGGTAGTCATGTTGGCCAGAAGCAGCAGAACAAAGTTTGAATCCAGTGGCACCTTTAAGACCACCAAACTTTTATTCTGGGTATAACCTTGTGTGTGCATGCACACTTCTTCAGATATATACGAAAGCTCATAGGTGTGATGAGGAAGCCTCTCCTCACTGGTTACAATCCACTTTCCAAAGCTATAGCAAGCACAGCAAAACTGGACAGTCAGAAAGAACTTCAAGAGAACGGAGACTGAGCTTCACCAGAATTTCTCTTGCCCTGTATTGGATTTCACAAATGCCACAATACTGGGGAAACAGATGAAATATTAAGGAAAGACTCCTTCAGCTCAGTAGAATTTGTAATGTGACTGAATTGCCTGGAAAGCATTCATGAGCTGATCTTGGTTTGAATGTCTACTTGTCCCTGAGAAAACCCAGCAAGGCAATTTTGCAACTGTATTTCCATCTGCATGGGATCTTCCCTAAGGACTGCACAACTATGAAAGGAATTAATTATCTCATGCATCCTTATGAGGACCCAGCACTATCTCCTATAATTCCAACAGAGTCCTTGGTAAACAAAAAAAAAGTCAAACATCTGGCTGTCAAGTCACAGCTGACTATGTTAAATATATATATGTATATATTAAAAGTTACAGCTCACTTACGGTGAGCCAGTGGGGGGTTTTTAGCCAAGAGACCTTCAGAGGTGGCTTTCCATTGCCTGCCTCTGTGTCATGACCCCAGACTTCCTTTGGTGGTCTCCCATCCAAATGCTAACCATGGTGAACTGTGTTTAGCTTCCAAGATCAGACGTGATCAGGCTAGCATGAAATGAGTCAGGGCATGAAATGAGTTATCTCTTGTATTCTGATGAGGACCCAACACTATCTCCACTAAACTAGATGAACTTTGTCTGTATCCAATGCAACACTTTTTATGAGACATCACGTCATGCAAATGTTACTAGTGCCCATCAGAGTATACCTTTAAATTTCCCAGGGCACATTGTGAATAACTGCAAAAATATGTATTCTGGCAAACATGAAGTACATCTCCTGATTGCCACAAACCCTCTGTCAATTTGAATCTCATCCAGGTACTTATTTGACTAAAGCCCACCACACCTGCAGAAATGCTGTTTGGGGGGAACAGGGGTGCCCAGGAACAACTGGGAGAGCTAGAGGTCTGCTTCAGGAGTGGGGAATCATTGACTTCTCCCCCCTTTATATGAGGAACTTTTCAGTAGAATCCAAGCCATAATTTATAAAACATAATGGCAGTTAGGACAGTAGGAATAGTAAAGTTCTGAATGGATGGGAAAAACCAAGGGAATGAAAAAGCAAGGGATCTTAGAAGAGAAAAAACAGAGTACGGAAAGAATGGTAAAGAGAGATGTAACACTGTCCCAGAAACAGGTACGAGGGGAACAAACCAGACACCTGAACAAACTACTACAGCTCCCTATCCACACAACACATAGTAAGCTGTGGTCACCGAAAGGCAGCTGAAACAGGGAGATCCTACAATATGTTCAGAAAATGAAAAGGTTCAGACTAAGACTGCAACATTAGTTTGATTAAGCAATCCAAAACCCCCTGACTAACTAAAAATGCACCCCCTACTGATTAAGCAGAAGGGTTGTTTAAACATGCAAAAGCTGTATGCATTCGAAATGCCGTATAACTCACACAAGAAGGAATACCCATTCTGGGACGGTGCCTACAGTAGCACGTGCATTTATCTTCTAAAAGTGAAATAGGTTTGTGAAATCATTTAGACTGCATACAAATACAAGCAAATTCAGTCAATCGGTTAAGACATAACTCTTTAGATGACTCTCACCTTGAATTTCTCAATGGGATAAGAGCTCTGTTATTCTCTATAATCTACTCTTGGCATCACTGGTTCATAGCTTCATCATGATGGCGCACTGTTAGATGGTGCACTTGTTTATCCCAACTGATCTGAAGTTCTGTGATGGGTAACAAGATGGGTAACATATCTGGGATAGGCTGTGTACTTACACTTAGATGCAAGGATGGAGTGAAAGACACCACTTCCACCATGAACAATGATTTACACAGAACCACTGGCTGTCCTGGCTATCAGCCCGAATGGTATAGTGAAACCTGGACAATGATCTGGGAAGTCCCAGGTTCAAATCTCTGCTGTCATAGATCAAACTTGAGCTGGACAATGTGTCTCAGCCTCACCTACCTCACAGGGTGGTTATTATAGTGATACAGTGAAGGAGGAGAGAATGATGTTGTAAGTCACTCTGCATCACCACTGAGGAGAACTGTAGCACCAGTGTCTGACTCTAACACTTGAGATTCCAACTTTCTAAAAGTCACCAGCAACTGTTTACCATGCTATTTTATTTTTGTACACAGAAAAAGGAAGCACTTGATTTGGCCTAATTAGTGGCTCCTCACAATATCTTTGTAACTTCTGGCTAATATATATTTTACAAGGGGGCAGGAACTTCTTGAAATAGGATCTAAAGTATTGAGGAGGAGGAGTTATGGGGGGTTGCTTTCTCCACCTTGCCCTTATCTGTAGAATCAAAGTCTACCCTGTGGAATTAAATTTTTTAAAATGGTCTTTTGTTTATCCCAATGCGAAGTTCTGCATTATAAACTAGGGCACTCTTGCCTCACTATCTGAGCATGGTCCTTGAAAGCCGTGGCACAAGCAGAAGACCCTGAACTGTTTGACATGTTGGCCTTCAATACGGAGAGACCTAGGGACACCAAACGTAGTTCTGATTTTGCCCTCTGAAGACAAGCCAACACATTACATTTAAAATATCTTATCTGCAGCCTAATTATCATGAGGGTGAAAAACCTGAGTCTGGGCTGTACCATTTGGGGCTTAAAAGCTAGAGGTTGCCCTTTTCTGATACTTTCCCAGTCCTATGTTCTGGGGGAACCAATGCCTCCATATCTACTATTTTTAAATATGTCTGGTATCACTATCCACATTTTTCAAATTTGGCCCCTCCCCTTTTTTGTTGTCTCCTCCTCCTAGATGCAATGATATTTTCTTTATTTCACAGTGAGCTGTTTTAAGAGGTATGGGTGGTACTTTTCCTTATTTATCTATTTATCTATTTATCTATCTATTTGATTTTTATCCTATTCTTCCTCCAAGGACAGGGAAGCAGAAATGGTGCTTCTATCCCCATTTATCCCTGTAATAACCTAGTGAAGAATAGTCATCCAGCAAGCTTCATGACAGAAGGGGAGAAATTGACCCTGCATTTCTCCAGTCTGAGTCAGACATGCTAATCACTACAACAGGCTCTGTCAGATACTACCTTAAACCACTGAGACAGGCTGTTATATTAAATAAATAAATTTTAAACATTAAATATTTTAAGCATGAATCCAAGAAACACACAAACCACATAGGTACATTCGCCAGGGAGCCATGAATAGCTGTAATCCCCTCTTAAATGTACACTCAGCTGCAAACTGACATTTGTTCCTTTGTGATGTTATGAAATGGCTTTGGCAAGTGAATATCTTTCAGCCTCAGTTCAATACTTGTATAATGGGAGCAACCAAGATATCTATTCAAGGTCAGTGTGAGAAGGAAAAAGCAAAGGGAGTGTGGCTGCATGCCCTGAGCTATGTAGGTAGGATGAATGATAAAGAGCATGTACCAATCCAGAAGCCACTTCAGAAATACATTACACATTAAAAAGCTGAAAGGTCTACAAGGCAAGGAAAGTAGACATAGGTATGCATGTTTAGTTAAGAAGAAAAATGCCAGGCACAGATCAAAGAGTGTGAATAGAAGTTTTCAGAAGGTCAGAGGCCCAACTATTCTCATTAATAATCCAGGTCTCAGCAAGAAATAACAAAGTTCAGCCCCTGCCCTTGGAATCACATACAATGCATGAAGCTGTGTGTTAATTTTCACTGTTGGCGGGATTATAGGGGAAAGGCTGCAAACACACCCACTCACAAGGAATCATCTCAGGCTACAACTGTCAGCACCAAGTTTGTGTGAATTTGTTTCTGAGTTTCATTCAAGGTGTTGATTTTTGACCTTTAAAGCTCTGATGGTACTTGCCCAAGTTCTGAGACCTATGAATGGTGCCTTACTGTTAGAACCAGTCTTGCCTGAGGTGAGGCTGGTTAAGACCCGTGGGCGAGCTTTTCCAACTGCTGCTCCCAAGCTTTGGACCTCCCTTCCTCTGCAGGTGAGAGCAGTGCCATGCCTTCAGGCCTTCCAGAGCAAGAAGGAGACTTTTGCTTTTTAGTTCCTGAAGGCTTTGGAGTTGAATTGACTGGGAACGGCACCTGCCAGCTCTGTGTGCCTGTTGTTTTATGTATTGGCTGGTTTAGCCATTTTAATTTGATGTTGGCTTTTAATTGAATAATTTTCTTTGCATTTTTTGGTTTCATATTTTATTCTGTTAGCTGTCTAGGATGCCTGCCAAGGTCAAAAGGCAGCATATAAGTAAATATAATTAAATACACATATAAAATATTAACCTTTTTGGATCCTTCTCAGCAGCACTGCTTGGTCTAAGTAGTGATATTTGACACTATTCCCCCATGCCGGCTGCTGTTTCAGTTTCGTTCCCAGACAAGTTACACAAGGGATTTCATCCAATCGAGACTCATACCCAGAAAGGAGCAATATCACAGTTCTACACAGCCCATCAGATTGGGCTGTAGCTGGGATAACATCAGAGAGGGCAAATGAGGGTGAAGGAAATTAATAACCAAACGTTTTCCCAAGGAGTACTGAAAAACTGCTGATCAGGGAGGCATTTTTCAGCAGTGAAGAAAACATTCACCCCCCAAAAAATGCCACTGGTTTCAGCTCAACTCTAACCCAAGATGACAATCCGTGAAACCTACCATCATAGAGCAATTACTAATAGACTGATCAAGCTGCCTCCCGGTGTTCATAAACGAATTTGTGTTGTGGAGCTGCACCACCGTTCACCTCAATAAGCTCCATGGTTGCCAAAAGAGCAGCAACTTGAATAGATTTCTGTGCCGCCAGGAAATTACCCACCCAGCCTCCCACCACCCCAAATCAATATTTTTTCCTTATATTTCCCAGTGGTGTCAAAGCACATTTAAGCTCTAATGTGGATTTCCTATGTACAGAGATTCGGTGTGTCACTCCCAATCTAGCACAGACAAATAAAACTGGGATAAGAGATTGTAGCCATCTACCTCTCTGTGTTTTCAAATTCCACTGTTGTGCTCAGCGGCTCTTTAAGCCCCCCCAATTGCAGGGAAGAGCTTCGGAACATCAATTTGAAGAGAAATTCACAAAAAAATCAATTCGCACAGTAGGAAAGGAAATCTCACCAGGTGCATTTACAGATGTTACATCCTCTCCTATCATCTTGCACTGAATTGTGAAGGACCAGGTAAATACAGAAGCAATGGGGGCAAAAGCTATAAAATATCTTTTTTTGCATTATTGTTTTCAAAGAAAGTTATTGAGTTACTATTCCACACTGACTCTAACAGTCCTTGAATGATACAATTTTTCTTCTATCTCTGTCTTTGAGAAAAAACTTATCATCATTAATTTCTCTACTCACATTATTCCTGCTAGGTAGGTCAGTCTAACTAGTCCCACTTTAAAGAGTGAGGTCTCAGTGTAGGTATTTTGCTCAGAGCCCTACAGTAATTTCATGGCTGCACTGAGACTTGGAATCAGATCCACACACTCCAAAAACCAATTACAGGGAAACACACACACACACACACACACATATATATATACATACATATGCTAGATTATTTGGGATTTGCCCCTGGATGGAATACATGTGTAAGACATGAGTTACAGACGGATGGATTTTCATATGCATTCACATGTACACACACCCCTTTGCTCCTTCCTTATTTTTTAAGAGTGCTGTGTCCTGAAATCCATTGCAATTTCAAACTATTCCCTGGATTGGAATTTGTACAGTTTGGTGCAGTGGTTAAAAGAGTGCAGACTCTAATTCGGGAGAACCGGGTTTGATTCCCCACTCCTTCACATGCAGCTGCTGGTGTGACCTTGGGTCAGTCATAAGTTCTTTCAGAGATGTTCTCTCAAGGGCAGTTCTTGGGAGAGCTCTCTCAGCCCCACCTACTTTGAAGGGTGTCTGTTGTAGGGAGCAGGAGGAGGGAAAGGGATTGTAAACTGCTCTGAGACTTGTTCAGGTAGTGAAGGGCGGGATATAAATTCAATCTCTTCTTCTTCTTTTCATTTGCAGCTTTCTCTCTCTGCTGCTTTAGCATTGCGCAGAACATTGCAAAGAAGAAGTAATTTTGATGTGACTGTATGAATTACTGCATCAACATTATTTCCATGCTGGTGGGGGGGTATATGTATATTGGCAAAATACCTTGTGAAAATTTACTGATAGAATTACAGGCATGGTCATTGTATGATTTTTGTTATCATGGTGTATCAATGCACTGGTGCACACTGCTAACATATGGGAGAAAGAGAGGAAGATACATGTAAAATGAAGGAACTGAATGCTAGAGTGAACTGTGAACTGCACATGCATAAATACAGGTCGCTTAGCTGAAACTGGGGATCTTTTGAATGGTTATCTGTGCATTCACACCTCTGGGATAGAGTGCCCCTGCGCCGACCCCGATTGGTATCTTCTAAAGCAAAAGGGATTTTTGTGCCCTCTCCCCAGTCATGTGCAGGGCTCCAGTGCGCATGACCAAGGGATGGGCACGACAATCCTGTCAGTTCCTTCTGACCACTGCCATCAATCTCCGAGCAAGATAGGAAAGACCGACAGCAGAGGGGAAGGAGGGCAGGTGGTGTGAATGCACAGATGACCACTCAAAGATCCCCAGTTACAGGTAAGCAACCTGTATATCTTCTTCATGGTCTCTGTGCATCACACCTCTGAGAGATTAACAAGCGAGGAAACCCCCCCACACACACACACACATACTTGGAGGAGGGAACTGGAGGTCTTAAACTCGCACCGCCTGCAACACAGCCCGCCCCACCACGGAACGTTGGTGAAGATGGACATCAAGGGCGTAGTGCCTCACAAATGTGTGAGGCAAGGCCCAAGTAGCTGCATTACAGATGTCTTCCAAAAGCGCCCCTGAGAAAGGCTGTGTAAGTAGCTACTGCCCTGGTAGAATGTGCACGAAGCAGGCCAGGCAATGGCTTCTTTGCCAGTAAGTAGCACTGTTTGATCATCTCCACAATCCATTTAGACAGACGCTGAGACGACAGCTTCTGACCTTGCCCCGGCAGGGCATGGGAGACAAAAAGGGCTGGAGATCTTCAAAAAGACTGAGTCCTATTCAAATAGAAAAGAAGTGCCCTTTTCACATCCAGCATGTGAAGACGATGCTCTCCCTCATTCTGAGAGGTCGGGAAAAACACTGGAAGGGTGATATTTGCCCTCATGTGAAACTCCGAGACTACCTTGGGTAAAAAGGAGATGTCTGGAGCCAGGGTAACACCATCATGATGAAAAGTAAGGTAAGGCAGGTCACAACGGAGCGCAGAGAGTTCACTCACCCAACTAGCGGACCTGATGGCCACTAAGAAAGCAGTTTTTCATGAAAGGAGTTGTAGACTACAGGTGGCCATCAGTTCAAAGGGCTTGCCCATCAGTCTCACCAGAACCAGAGGTAAGTCCCAGGCTGGTGTTGGGCCTCGGGTGGGGGGAAACAGGTGATTGAGGCCCTTTATGAATTGTTTTGTCCTTGGGTGGGAAAAAACCCAAATGACCTTCTATTTCAGGGTGATTCGCGGAAATAGCGGCCAGGAAGACCCATAGAGAGGCACAGCTAGCCCATGTTGATACGGGAGAGCAGAAAACCGAAAATAGCATTCAAATCCAAAGGAGGCGGGGGCAACCCTTCTGAACTAAGGTAAGCCACAAACTTCCTCTATTTTCCATCGTAGGACCGACGTGTAGATGGCTTTTGGCAATTGAGGAGCACGTGTGCTATTCTGTCACCTACTTTCAACACAGAATCTGTCACACAGTCATCCTGAGATGAGGCACATTGTGGTGCAACACTTATCCCCCTTGTGCAAGGAGGAGATCGGGCACCACTGGGAAGTGGATGAAGGAGCCTTTGGACAAGTGTAGGAGGGTGGGGAACCAATGCTGTCTGGGCCACCACAGGGTTGCCAGAATGCAGTGAGGACGATCCCTCATCACCTTGTTGATCACCTTGGTAAGCAGAGGAATTGGTGGGAACAGATATATGTGTCTGCCTGCCCAAGGGTAAAGGAGTCCGTCTCCCAGAGAGGCAGGATCCCTCCCCGCCCTGGAGCAAAACAGGTGACATTTTGTGTTGCGCTGGGATGCAGACACGTCTATCTCCGGGTAACCCCAGCAATCAAATATTGGTTGGAGATAGGTCCAGTTGAGTTCCCACTCATGCAGCGATGCTCCCCCCCCCCCGCCCGCTCAGGAAGTCTGCCTGCACAATCAGGGAGTAGGGAAGGAATACTGTGATCAGGAACACACCCCAGGAACGGCACTCGTCCCAAATCTTCAGGGCTAGCCGACACAGGCCTCTGGATACCATCCCCCCTTGACGGTTGAGGTAGCACATAGTTGTTGTGTTGTCTGTCAGGACTGCGACAGTGCTGTTGCACACGAGATGCTGAAAAGATCGGAGAGCATAACGGTCTGCTAGCATCTCCAGGAAGTTGATGTGATTGTGTATCACATGGGTTCCCACTTGGCCCCGACACACAGTCCCATGAGATGGGCACGCCACCCCCAGAGGGAGGCATCCCTGGTCAGAGTCACGGATGGGGTGGGTGGGTGGAAAGGGGCTCCCATCCATAGATTCTGTGGGTTCATCCACCAACTGAGGGAGCTTAGTACAGATGCTGTGAGGCAAAACGTTCTGGATTGGGAGTGAAACTGAGGATGAAAACGGCAAAGAAACTGCAGCTGGAGCAGTCTCATGTGTAGTCTGGCAAAGACTATGACCACTGTAGTTGCCGCCATCAGCCCCAGGAGTCACTGGAGTTGCCTTGCTGTAGCCTCTTTCTGCTGATGTAAGAGGTGTATCAGGGCGCTGATGTCATCTGCCCTCTTGGGAGGGAGGAAGGCTTTGCATGCCCGGGAATCCAGGATGGCCCCAATGAACTGGGTCTGTCGTGAAGGGATGATCACAGACTTTGCCAGGTTGACTGTGAGTCCCAAGGCTTCTAGGGTGCACATGGTTAGTGCAATGTGGTCACGCAGGGTGAACGCCGAGTCTGCCACAAGCAACCAGTTGTCGATGTACAGAAAGATTTGTACACCTTGAAAGTGAAGGTAAGCCGCAATGACAACCATGAGCTTCGTGAATATTCGGGGGGCGGTAGAAAGACCAAATGGGAGGGCCTTGTATTGATAATGACCCTCCCCCACAGCAAAGCAGAGAAAATGTCTGTGATCTGGATATATCATAATATGAAAGTAAACATCTTTCAAGTCCAGGGTCACCATCCAAACCCTGTGCTCGAGGAGTGGAAGGATGTTCTGCAGGGTTGTCATCCGGAACTTTTTGTAAATGATGAAGGTATTGAAGATACTGAGGTCCATAATGGGGCAGAGGCCTCCAGCCTTCTTGGGAACCGTGAAATAGCGGGAATAGAAACCCCCATGGAACTGTAACCAAGGGACGAGTTCTATTGCGTCTTTTTGTAGGAGGTTCTGGATTTCATCTAACAGTGTGACAGAACTGGGTGTAGGGATGAAATGAGACTTTGTAGGAACCTGAAGAAATTCTATACGGTAGCCCTCTGTGACAAAAGAGAGCCCACCTGTCCGATGTTATTTTTCTCCAGGCAGACAAGAATGGGGACAGACGGGTGGGAGGATTGGCCCCTTGGCCTGTCAAAGGCTCTGTTTAGGGGGTTTGGTAGTCTTGGTCCTCAACTGGGGGGCAGTATTGAATTTCTGTTTGTTCCCATAGGGCCCTGACTGGAAACCAGAATATTTCTGCCACTGAGGTTCTGGGGAGGACTTTGGGAGGGTCTGCGTGACCACAATTTGTTCCAGGACTTTGGCTTGGATTGTTTGGAAGGCTGTGTGACTCCCAAATTACATGACGTCTTGATGCTTTTATCTAGTTCTTGTAACACTGCATCCATAGTGGAACTAAACAAGCCCTCAACTTCGAAAGGCAGATCCTCAACAAAGGCTTTAGTGTCACTGGATAGGGTTGTGGAGCACAGCCAGGCATGACTTCTGAGCGTGACTGCCGATGTGAGCGTTTTGGCTGCCACATCTAGATTATGTTTAGCGGCATTAAGGTGGTGTTTTGCAAGTAGCATGCCCTCTTTCTGTAGCCTCCTGGCTTGACGGTTCATGTCCTCAGGGAGGGAAGCAATAAACTCAGTCATTTGTTCCCAGTGGGCATACCCAGAGGGTATCTACCCATGCAGGCCATATAGTTAGAAGTTTTAATTCCTAATGCCCCTGCCAAATAGAATCTGCGCCCAAAGGAGTCAAGTTTCCTTCCCTCCTTATCAGAAGGAGAAGAGTGACTGTGTCTACCCTTAGACGAGGGTGTGACGATGATGGAGTTGGGTTTAGGGTGAATAAACAAAAATTCAGCTCCTGATTCCTGATTCCTGCACCGTGTACATTTGGTCAATCCTTTTGCTAGAAATAGGAGTAGTAGCTGGATGAGACCACGGTGCTTTGGCAGACTACAGCATGACCAAGGTTAATGGTAACACAACAGCTGTGGAAATGTCCATCTGTACTATGTCAAACACTGAATGTGTCACAGTGGGTGGAGGCTGAATGGTGGAGAGAGTCAGCATATTGGCCATCCTCTTGATGAAATCCCCATATGATTTAAGATCCTCGAATGGAGAGATGGGGAGATTATCTGCCACCTGTTGCGATGAGGAAGATTCCTGGGTCGGGGCTTCATCTCCAAACGAGGACAAAGAGGATGATCCTGAGGGTTCAGAATGCTCCAATGGCTTGGAGAATGCAATAGGTTGTGTCGGTATCGATGGCATTGGTGTCGACTGCCTGGCATAATGCACCAGAGGTGGAATGGTGGGTTTGTGCTTCCTGCCTATTGGCACCGACGGTTGTGGCCATATGAATTCTGGTGTCGGGGGGTGATCTGCGTACCGAGACAGGCAGGAGGATGTTGACTGGCGGTCCCAATCTGCTGGGGTGCGCGGAGGGAACCAGGGTGCAGTAGGCATGGGATAAGCCCCATAAAGGCACTGCCATTGTTGTCCATCCCACGGAGCCAGGGGATAATGCCCAGATGATTGATCCTGATCCTCCCATCGATGTGGCAAGATGGCTGAAGCGCCAATGTCATGATCTAGGTGCAGACTTTCGACAATGGGAGGTCAGGACACTTGGGTTAACTCCATATCCAGTTCAGAGTCTGTGAATTGGACAGGACACAGCAAAGGAGAAGTGGAGTCACCAAGGCCCAAGGCCTGCAAAGTCAAGTACTGTAGCCCCCGCAAGGGCTATGTCCGACACAACATGGGTGGACGAAGCAACTTTGATAAGGGTAACCCTTTTGTGCTTCTTGTGCTTGCTCTGCCTATCGTCCTTGCCCTCCTTGCGTTTCTTTGCAGGAGTATGGGCTTCAGACTGGGAGGTCGACATCAGTCATTTCAGCACCAATCTGTTGACATCGATGACGCTCGGTGTCGGAGATAGCACAGTCGCCGATCCCAAAGCTGGGATAGACAGCAAGGCATGGCCAGACATCTCTTGTGAATACGCCATCGGAGAAAGAGCCTGTTCTAATAAAGCAACGTGGAGTCTTGTGGAGTCTCGATTCTTCCTCGTCTGCCTTGAGAACTTGGCACAATGAGCACAGGAGTCTACCCGGTGCGCTTCCCCAAGGCACAAAAGGCAAAGCAAGTGTCTATGGAGGGGGGGCAATTTTGCTGCTGCACTTTAGGCACCGTTTGAAGATGCCCACCATTTGGCTATAGGCTGGGTGGGGAGAGTAACCTGCTGAGGCAGAGTACTCAAAGTCAGTTCTATCCATGTCAATAAGGCCCAGTTTACACCTTCCCTCTGAAGTAGTTTGACTGCTGTCTTTTCCTGCGCTCATTTCACGCTGGTTTCAACTTTCACTCCCTGGTCTGAAGAGTACAAAGCAACAGGATCTGTTTAAAGCAGTAAAATGCTAGCTTGACCACAGGAGGGCAATTAACGAATGTAAACTATTTTTTAAAAACTAGAACAAGTATGGTTTGAAACTAGAAACAAGTATAGACAGGGTTTTTTGAAACTGGAATGATTCTAGTGGGAAAGTCAGATGTAGATTTGACCTAAAAGTATTTCACTTAAGAAAAAATCCATGAGGAAAAGGAAAAAGAAGAAGAGAATTACCGACCAAAGCAAGGACGGTCCTACCAGCGCAGCGGTCAGAAGAGAACTGGCGGGATTGTCGTGTCCCTCCCTTGGTCATGCACACCGGAGCCCTGTATGTGACCGGGGAGAGGGCGCAAAAATCCCTTTCGCTTTAGAAGATACCGATTGGGGTCGGCGCAGGCGCACTATATCCCAGAGGTGTGATGCACAGAGACCACGAAGAAGATTCATCTGTACAAAATCTGGCCATGTGCAATGGAGGATTTCATTTTGAAAACAAACAAAGAACCAGCCATTCAGAACTCCAATGTTCAGGAATAAATTCAGATAATTTCAGAAGTATGTCTATATTCAATACTGATTACCTCTAATTCTGAAACAGGCCAAAGAGTGAGGACGATAAAGTCTTCACGATGGGGCCAACATAGTGATTTATTTTATTTTTTTTACAAATCTGGGGAAAGTTCCAGGTTTGCAAAAAATATCTGGAGTCTTTAAAAAACTGTGGAGTTTTAAATTCAGCCAACTAATAGAAACAACATATAAAAAGATGAATACCCACTGAGATATGTTCAGAGACCTCAGTGCCCGTTTTGCCAGGTAACCGCAGCAAAACAACTAAGGCCACAGAAAGAAACCATATTGCTGGGTTTAGATTCATTATTCCATAATGTGTTTTGAGATCTGGCAAACAATAACATCTGTGGGAAAAGAATATAACGAACCTTGCAAGCCTCTTAATTTTCTCTCTTTATTGCCACAGAGATTCTGAATCCACTTCAAAATAAACCCAATTACCTTTCTAAAAAGGTAAGCTGATGACTTTGGGGAGATCCCGGTGCCTCATTTTTCCCATAGTACAAATCAGCAATATGATCTAGGGGCTAATTATAGTGTACCTGTCCACTTATCAATTAAACAAGTATCAAAGTGATGCCTGCTAGAGCACATCCATCAGCCAGGTTTTCATGATTAACTTGCCCCAATTAGGGAAGGAGGAAAAGTAATGCATTAGAAACTAATTAAGATGACACTGAATCATGTTATTTAGGACTGCAAAGGATCTTAAAAGGTCAAGTTACTCCCTACTTCTGCTCTAGAGTAGATCATAATAAATGAGAAACAACAATTATCTAACAAAACTCAACTTTCCTCAGAAAGATTCCAATTGCACGCATAGCCCAAGTCATCATAAATACTCAGACAGTAACAGTAACATTACCAAAACAAATACGATTATTATTATTAAAATACCAATAATGGCCAATTACACAACTTCAGAGATATCAGTTTAACTTCTAGACTGTTTTTCAGTTCATGGAATCTTGCTAGTTCAGTCCAAATACCAACTGAAGAGGCTTGAGTTTGGATAATGGCACAACTAAACTGTAAAGTTTAGTTCAGATTGTTAAATTGGTTGACTAGTATAAAGCATGGGATCATCTGTAGTTTGGCCCCTTTGTGCCTATGCAGTTGAAGAATGCATTGTCTCCTTTTGGTGCCTGTGCAGTCAGTGGCCTCTACTGAAGAGGAGACTGTTAAGATCTAACTGCAAGACAAACTGGGTTCATGGGCAGGTACTGGAAGCACACAGAGCCAATCTTTAACTTCTTTTTTGGGGGGGGAGGGTGTATGTGCTCTCTCACCCCTACACATACTATGACCTCCATTTTTGTGACATACGATGGTTTGTTTTTATACGTGAAGCACAATTTATAGTTTGGTCTCTCTCTTTCAAATGTTGATTTAAGCTGTCTTTTGAATCCTCTTTTGGAAGGAAAGAGGAACCATGTGAGTCCAAAGATTCCTTCAGCTTGCCCGTGTCGCTGTACATCTGAATCATGGCAATGAGCCAGCAATGATTAACTGAAGTATGTGTGAACTTTGGGTTGCCAGCTCCAGGCTGGGAAATAACTGGAGCTTTTGGGAGTGGAACCTGAGAAGGGCGGGTTTAGGGAAGGGTGGAACATCAATAGGGTATAATTCCATAGAATCCACCTTCCAAAGCAGCAATTTTCTCCAGGTGAACTAATCTCTGTCACCTGGAGACCAATTGTAATCCCAAGAGATCTCCAGTCACCACCTGAAAGTTGGCAAGCCTAGTGTGAACTAATACAAAAATTAATTAAAAACTCTGTAAGACTTCAGTTTTTGTTCGTTTTATGTAGAAAGTGGCCTGGAGGAAGAGAGAGGCAGAGTAGGGACAGATACACCAACAGAGAAACATGGAATCTTACTAGTTCAGGCTAAGTACTGGCTGGAGAGTGTACTGTAGTATCATGTCTGAACACATGCAAAAGTACTAATCAATAGTTTCCACTGTTTCACTCTTCTCTGAATCTGTGATGTCCAAAGCTGGACACACCACAGCAGATGAGGCTTGGCTAAGAGTTTTACATCCTTGTGCTTTGTGAATGTAGACATCTACAGTGCCTTGCAACCGAACAGGAAAAACTGAAATGAAAATATCTTCGGCAGATTACAGTATAGTGCCTGTGGGCACCATGACATCTGCAGGCACTTTCCCAGGTATTTGTCACATCCTTCAGGAAAGTAGATGGGGTCATTGTGTAGAACCAGTGACTGGCTGCCTTAATACAAATGAAGGGGCATTTCATTGTATCCTCCCTCCTGCCTACTGGCAGTCATTTTATAGTGGTGCCTCACCCTGCCTCAACTTTCTGAAAGTGCCCAGAGTCTCAGAGCCCTCTCCCTAATAAGGCATCAAGCTAGCAGGGAGAATGGAAAGTCTGTTTTCATCTCCCACATCCCCCCTCTGACCCACAGCCAAATTAGTTGAGAGCTGGTCCTCAAATAAGGTGACCAAGCAGGAGGAGGGCTGGATATGAAGGTGTATTCATGAACACATAAAGCTGCCCTAAATGAGACCATTAGTCGCAGTACCATCTGCTCTGAGCGACAGTGGCTCTCCCAGGTCTTAAGGAGAGGGCTTTCACATTACCTAATACCTAATCCTTTTTGGTGGGGATTGAACCTAGGACCTTCTGCATGCAAAGCAGATGCTCTGCAACTGAGCCATGGCCTCCCATTCCCTGCAACGGCTCTTGTACTCTGCTTCTTTGTGTATCAAGGATGATCGGCACTGCACTGCCATGCAGGCATGACTCTTGTCGTTACTGCTCCACTTAGCTACTGACATCCTTGACCCTCTTAATGTACAAAATAATGTACATGCTACAGTATCAAAATCATATAACTGAGAATAGGTCCATATACATATGCCCTATTTAAGCAAGGCATTTCAGAGATTTATTATCCCCAATGAGTTATTGACAATGCTGCTTTTGTGGCTGCAACAGCAACACTTAAGAGGACTCCACCACATTCTGTGTGTTTATTATTCAGTGTTTGCATGCATAAGCTCCTAAAAGCATTGCAGATTAGGGATGTATTACTAAATACAAAGCCAAATATCCCCCCTTCTTAATCCATTTATGTGCAACACATTTGTTAGTTAAGCCACTTATTACCACTCTCTGACATTTCTAACCACAATACAGCATCTTACATGTATGCCTCATAACAGGAGTCTGATTATGCTGGGACTTTTCTGATGCTGGTTTATGCATTGTTTTCTGGAAAAAGGAAGACGAAAAAAGCCCCTACCAGTATCCATTTAACAACTGAAATAAGCTTAACCTAGAGTGCCCTAATTCTTAATTTTATTTCATCAAATGTAATAGGTTTTATTGCAATTAATAGTCTAATTGCTCAGCACTCAGTGAGGGGGAGAGCGGAACGGGCTAGAAGCATGCATTCCTTTTGCAATGAACATAATCAATCCTGTATAGTTAATAACTGGAAGCAGCAATGATTGCTAGGAACAATTCGTATTTCAAATGACTGAATAAGTAATCCAACTTTGGATATATTCTCTTGGTTGTATTTATATCTGGACTGTGTTGCAGGATGTCCACCTGACTCACAGTGGTGTCTTAGCCAATACCATCCTAATTTCCCTGATACAAGCCTGACCAAGTGATGCACTGCTGCAGGAAAAGAAAGAGATTTTAACTGATGCTGTGCAGAAGGTCCAGACTGCCCCCCTCCCCCGATCCTGGGAATGAAATGATTTTGCAGAGTCAATCCTATGCCATACTGCCCCCCTGATCTGCTGCAGTCCCTCACAATCTGAGTGATGCTGCTAAAACGAAGCCAGGAAACCTTACCTCTGGGGCTGCTTACTGCCTTCTGTGATGTAGGTGACCTGCTGCTTCTCCTGCTGTGATGTAGGTGACCTGCTGCTTCCCCCTTTGTTTTCATCATCTTTGGTTAAAACACCGCTATTTATTGCCATGACCCCTGCTGGGCAGACTACAGACTCAGACTTGGCATCTTCAGAAGAGTAGCCCAAGGAATCCGGAAAGCTCTGAATTCTGTTGAACCAGGGATTTGCTCAAGAGAGTATTGAGACAACATATGAAAAAAGGATGGGCATTCCCTTAGACCCCAAAAAAGGATCTGCATGGACAAAGGCAGTGTGGGGATGAGATCTACAGCAAGGAGGGAAATTTAGTGAAACTGAGTGAAAAAGCATTCACCCCATTATTTTTCACATTTGTATCTCCTCCTTCTGCCGAGAAGTTCAGTGAAGTGTAAATGAGGTGGGCCTCCATTTTATGCTCACAGAACTCCTGAATGTCAGGGTAAGCCAGCACCGAATGTACCTCACTCAAGGCCATAGAGTGAGTTTTAAAGCCAAGTGAGGATCTGAACCCAATTAAATGTGAAGACGTCCAACACTGTTTCTGTATATATAGGTAACTGAAATATAAATGAGAATGTAAGGCATAATTGTGTGCTTAAGGGTACTCACATGTTTGATTGGGGTCCTCTCACCCCAGTAAGAACATGTATGGCTGCTAGTGACATCTGGGAAAATGTACTGTTTACAGCACTATTTTCAGTAATACTGATGTTATTGTCAGAGATGTTTTGCTATTATGCTTTCATGAACTTGACATTTTTTTCTCTCCCTAATAACAAAATTGCCATCTTTATTACATGGTAGGTTATTTTGACCTGGTTCAGAAACATAATAAATAATCAGCTCAATGAAATATTATTAGAAGATCAAGAGAGACATCCAAGCTTCTCTTGTCAGGGTGAAACTAAACTGTAGAAATTGTGGATGGCCAAATGTCATATAACATTCATCACTCGCAAGGTAACTGACTTCTTTGGAATTCACTCAGGCAGAAAATGAACAGCTGCCAATGCTGATCAGGGAGAAGGGAAATACAGTTTCTAGGGATGAAATTCCCCCTTTGTTTTCATCATCTTTGGTTAAAACACCGCTATTTATTGCCATGACCCCTGCTGGGCAGACTACAGACTCAGACTTGGCATCTTCAGAAGAGTAGCCCAAGGAATCCGGAAAGCTGCCTGAGGAAGAGCAGGGAAATATTCTCAGTTCCAGGGGACAGCCTCAAGGAGCCTGCTGTTGAGGCTCCACCACCAAAACCCTTCAGCTGCCCTCACAGATCCTGAGATTGCTATGCATCAGCCAAGACAGATCAGGGCTCAGACCACTAGCTCTTCCACTGACAGGAACAGTGGAAGGAATGGGCTCACATAGAGGCGGCCAAGAGAAGACACAGTGCCAGGCTAACAGCCCCTGCTCCAGCTATTGAACCAAATCTCTGCTTCAGCTGATTTAATCCTCTGCAGGATTCTGGTCCTATTAGGACCTAGCCAGTTAAATTCCAGAAGGTGCCTTCAGAAAAGCTGGAGCTGCTCCCTCCCCAGCCTACTTAAGCTGAGGGTGAGGAAGGGAGCTTAACTGGATCAACCAGTTTGCAAGACCTTGCCTACTCCTGTGTCTCAGATCCTAGCAAACTGTAGTTGGCATGGTTAGTCTCTGCTCTTGAGGAAACCAGTGGGTTTGGAGGTCTGAAGCCAGAACACTTTATCTACAGAAATGTATGTAGGGACCTGGAGTCTTAAGAAACAATTGGAAGCCTCGCTATCATATATATATTGAGCTTTGGTTGAAAGTCGATGGAGTACCTAATGGGGGGGTCCCTTTAACACAGTTAATTTTATTTATTATTTCAATTTACATACCACCCTCCCACACAAAGAAGTTCACAGCAGTATAAAAACAGAGGTAATAAATAGAGTTTAAAAAGGATAAAATAGGAAGCATAAAAAAGAAGTTACTGATAGCAGTGGATCCAGTGTTAAGCCCCCCAAATACACTTTACTGGGGAAAACCTGATGGAAAACCACAGCCTTATAGGCCTTAGTGGTCTGAATACCTACATCCCATGGATAAGGATTGTCTGCATTCCAGGATGTGAAACTATGGCTGAAAACAGTTTAGGAACCCATGGTTTTGGTCCTACTGAACAGTGCCACATGTACTAAGAGCAAGTTTTTTTTGTCAATTTCCCTCTAAGAGTAGCTCTCCAACTCCCTCCACATGAAATTCCTTGGGGTCCCCCCCCTAAAAAAAATAACACTTTGGGAGATGAATCGGCCTGTGGCAGAAGGGGCAAGATGAGGAGGTCATGTTCTGCAAGAGGAAACCCTGTGGTAACGTTCAATGGGATCTAACCCTCTAGTCTGCATCAAACATGGTTGATCAATCATTACATTTTTACTACATAAACTGGAGAGGCTTTAACCATCCTCCAAGGAACCTTCCTCCAGCTTATGGAATCTTCCTTAAACTTCCATTGGACCAAGAGCCACTTAAGTTGGAGAAAGGCAGCTTAGGCTGGAGGAGAGCTTCATATTTTCCCAGCGGAGTTGTAGGATAAGGGTAGAATCTTTTTCTTTTAGGGCACTTTCCACACCAAAAATCGCCAGCACTGAATGTGTTGTCTTGGCATGGGATGCCAAGGAGAGTTTGCCTATCTGGCTGGAGTACCAACCACTTAACACACCAGCAGATACCCTTCTTGACCTGTTGGATGCCGTTATCAGGCTGGGCACTGAAGTACTCCAGGCTGTTGGTCCTGGGAGATTTCAAAATACATGTCAATAATACAGCACTGTCTCAGGTCAGGGACCTAGTGTCCTCCATGGGGGCATTGGGACTCCTCCAATTTGTATCGACTTCCACACATCAAGCAGGCCACATGCTAAACCTGATTTTTGGGATGGGGAGGATGTCGACAAGATCCTGACAGCTGTGAGGCCTAACACTTGCCTCCTTGACCCGTGCCCATCCTAGCTGGTTAAGGCCTGCAGGGATGGTATCCAGGCCCCACTGGAAGAGACCATCAACTTGTCCCTTTTGTCAGCGACCTTTCCAGTGGGACTAAAGGAGGCTGTGGTATGTCTGCTCTTAAAGAAATTAGCATTGGACCCTGCAGTCCTAGCCAACTACCGTCCAGTTTCAAATCTGCCATTCCTGGGCAAGGTATTTGAGAGGGAGGTGGCTGAGCAGCTTCAGGTTTTCTTGGATGATACATCCATCCTCGATCCATTCGAGTCCGGCTTCTGCCCTGGCTGTGGGACAGAGACGGCACGAGTTGCCCTCATGGATGACATCTGGAGAAAACTGGATTTTTCTGCCCTGGCCCCTGACAGGTAGAACATGATCCTGTTTGAGATCAGGGTCCTGCAAGACTTATTACAGTTTTGCAGGGCCTGTAAAATGGAGCTGTTCCGCCAGGTCTTTGGTTGAGGCAGTGGATGCCCAACCATCTGGCCGCCCTTGCTGAAAACTGCCCTATTATATCTGCCCATTTCATCTTTGTTCTGTCATCCAGTTAGCATTGCTGAAACTATATGAATGAATACATTTAAAATGTATTTTTAAATGTTTTAAAATAATAACTTTGTTGTTAGCTGCCCTGAGCCTGTTCGCGGGAAGGATGGGGTATAAATTAAACAAAATAAATAATGACTAAGGCAGTTTTTCTGCCTCTCCAACTTGAATGGTGACAATCAGGTTTTTGCCAGTTTTCTAGCACATGTTTAGCTTGGCATTATACTTTATCTGTGGGTTCATTGTATGTTTGTGATAAGAGCCAGTTTGGTGTAGTGGTTAAGTGTGCAGGCTCTAATCTAGGAGAACAGGGTTTGATTCCCCACTTCTCCACTTGAATCTGCTGGATGACCCTGGGCAAGTCATAGTTCTGTCACAGCTGTTCTCTCAAGGACAGCTCTGGGAAGAGCTCTCTCAGCCCCACCTAACCTCACAGGGTGTCTGTTGTGGGGAGGGGAAGGGGAAGGAGTTTGTAAGCCACTCTGAGACTCCAAGTGAGTGAAGGGCAGGGTATAAATCCAATCTCTTCTTCTTCTTCCTCAAGTTAACAACAACAAACCATGGCAAACATTGTGCCAACTGCTATGGATGCACTGGGCATTTGTGAGTGAAGCTTTATACTGCAAAACTTCCAGTCTGAAGTGTAATGGCTTTAGGTGCCAGAGCTAAGATGGCCACAGTTTAACCAGCCCTGCTTCTGTACCTTTGTCAGCAGACAGAAATTTAGCACAAGCAGCTTTTCCCATCAAAGTGTCAGTGAAGCCTTGAGTCAACTGAGAACAATGATGGCAGTATCTTGTAGTTAAATTTTCCACTCAGTAGGTTCATAAGTATCCAGTGCAGTCTGGCCTTTCTCCAAAAGAGCCCAGATACAGTGAAATTGTCTACCAGAGGGCATGTGGGGGCACACCCTTGCTAACAATCCTGCACAAGTTTTCACTTTAATTTGATGAGGCATCTGCTGATCAGTAACTTGTTGAGTAAATACTGTCAAGCTTTTTTTACCATTTTGGCTATTTGTGTACTGCTGTTCTTAAATGTTTAGACATTATACATTTTTAGTCAGCCTTTATGGTGTTAGTTCTAGAAAGTCAGGGTAAATTATGTTTTAAACCAATACGTTGTAAAAACCTAAAAGAAAACCTTTAACATGTTGTTAAAACAAAAAAAAAATGACTTGATCAAAATTTACAGTAAATCATTGGAATGGGAGAGAAACCCCTGAATAAAGAAACCCCTGCTGCAAAATAAATAAATAAATCTTTCTGTGAAGTTCTACAAAGCCGGAAGTCCAAACCTGCTCCCCGTGAACTTCTATCAAACTTGGGCTTGGTAGGAACACTGCTCCCGCTATTCAAAATTCCCCTGACCTCTGGAGGTAAGGAGTAAGAATGTTCAAAGCTGAATTTAGAATGGGGGGGTATTTTTTTGCATTTGTGTGTGCATATGTGTGTATGTTTGTGAGCCTGGACGTTATGGTGACTTCTGGTGATCCCTAGTGTTTCAGAAAGTTGGCTTTGCTATTACCTGCCTCTGTGTCCCAGCCCTGGCCTTTCTTGGAGATCGCCCTTCCAAGTACTTGCCAGGGTTGGCCCTGCTTAGCTCCTGAGATCTGCCGAGATCGGGCTTGCCTGAGATATCCAGACCAGGGCAATTTAGAATCTTTTTTTAAAAGAAGAAATTAAGAAAGCCCACAGACGTTGGAGCACAGCAAGGAGACAACGGCAGCTGATTTGAATGGAATGAGGCAAACAATCAAGGAGGCAAAGAGCTTAAAGAAGCGGAAATGGAATTCTGGGAGTTCTGATCTGGCATGACACCAGAAAATTCAGTCAAACACATCATTATTGAGCGCAATAGCTCCCTCTTTGCTGATGCTCAAAAAAAATGGAAGAAAATGAAATGTTTGAAGGAAAAACGATACATCAAACAGTGTCAGGATAAACCTGATACGTTTATTTTCATGGTGTCATAAGCTATTTTCCCCCTCCTCTCCTAGAGGCAATGCTGTAACTTAATCACTTAAATGTTATTTTGAGGAAAGCTACAAAAGGATGGGTCTTTCCCCAGCTTCCAATATTCCGAGGGAAATTTATTCATACTATATGAGCAAACAACTTCCAGCAATACTAAGCCACCTTTTCCGCTGTTTGTCTGCCATGTAGCGCTCATCTCTTTAATTCCTTTCCTAGAGTCAATTATTTGATGTAATAAAAATAAATGTCAATGCAATTATATGATGTGACTGGAGAACGCCCGTAATGGAATATATTTTAATGCGATGTAAATCAACCAAACCTTATATAATCTTCAAATTAGCCTGATGCAACACTCGCAAATGTGGTGAGATGAGAATGAAATACTTTCATGGACAAGGAAGGTGGTTTTCTGTGGAACCCTGGGTAGAAAATACTTTATTTTCGAACAGAATCTGTATTTTGAACTGAGTAATATCTGAAGGCTCTAACGTATTTCATGCTGATCCCATGCTACAGGGAAGCATGTGTGAATAAATAAAACATATGGATGGGACACAAATCACAATGGGGACCCTAAACTAAGCAGATAGGCAGTTTATAAATGGTTTAAATAAGTACATCCTAGTATATCCAACTAACATTCTGCTAGGACAGTCCCAATCAAATGGGAATAGGGTTGCCAGCTCTGGTTGGCAAATACCTGGAGATTTTAGGGATGGAACCTGAGGAGGGCAGGGTTTGAGAAGCAAGGGACTTTAACTTGGTATAATGTCACAGAGTCCACCTTTCAAATCAGCCATTTTCTCCAGGTGAACTGATCTCTATTGCCTGGAGATCAGTTGTAACCCAAAGAGATCTCCAGCTACCACGTAATGAGCCCTGCCCATGTGGTCATGTTATTAAGGCTTGCTCTCCCACAGTGTGGTATCACATAATATGGGTTCTGTGCTCCTGGATGTATGCGTGAAGGCGTTTTGTTGTTATGTGCTTCAGATGCAGTCCTAGGTGGGTTTTTTTTAAAGTCGTCAGCAGTTCTTGATTTTTCAAAGCTTTTGTAACACATGATATATGTAAGCGAAAGCCTTATCATAGCTGATTAATTATATGTACAGTGGCAATTCAGATTTGCTTTGTCTTTAGAATAATTCATGAGAAACTTTGGAAGAGATAAAGTATCACACTCAAGTCTAAAAATGGCTTGTTCGCTTGGCTGATTGAGTGGAATTTTTAGATGTTTATTAGTGCAGTATTTTTGTGAAAAATCTTCTGTATAACCTGCATAAGTTCGAGACAGAGTAGAAGGATGGTCTGAAGTCCATGCGTGTGTGTGTGTTGAATTGTCAACTTGTCTCCGACTCATGGCGACTCTGCGAATCAGTGTCCTCCAAAGCATCCTATTGTCAACAGCCTTGCTTAGGTCTTGCACATGCATATTAATTGTGCAAGTCCCAATGCTGTGCCTCTGTGTGTCCTGGTAACGCCCTACCAGTGTTCCCTTTAAGCTGAGTTAGTGTGAGCTAGCTCACCATTTTTTAGCCTCTGGCTCACACATTTTTGTCTCAGCTCAAGAAGGATGGCTCCAGAACAAACTAATTTATGCAGTAGTCAAACTGCTGGCTCACAACTTTAATGCCAATAGCTCACAAAGTAGAATTTTTGCTCACAAGTCTCCACAGCTTAGAGGGAACATTGCTGACCCTACCCTGCTTCCTAGTCCATTTTCAAGTTTCCCTCTCTTTGTCCTCTTCTACCCAATTCTCATAACCTCCTTTTTACTGCTTTCCTTGACATCTTTCACACTTGTTCTTCTCCTTTCTCTGCCCCATCCTTCTTTCTTGAGTCTCTGTTCTTAAACTACAGCCAGCTTCAAGGTTTGCTAAAGGTGACAGAAGGATGGAGTGATTGTACTGGTGGCCATGGAATTTGCAGAGGGAGAAAACCTCCAAGCACTTTCCACTTATTAAAGGGTAAGAGTTTCCTGAATTCACAGCTTGGCAGCATTTGTCTTTATGTTGTGTATGTGCATGAAACAGTTTTACCACATCCATCGTTTCATCACCGGGGGGGGGGGGGGGAGGAGAGGAGAAGTGCCTTTACAACGAGAAGAGGTACAAAGATTCCCCTGTTCAAAAAGTGAAAGTAAATAAAAGAAGTAAAGACCTACACATACAAGTATCAGAGTCACTGATCCACAAATACTTGCAGATAGTAAGGCCTGCCACCACCATTTATTTAAACTGGATAAATGTTGTAAGTTCATGACACTATTACTTGAAACTTCAAAACACAATAAAACATGCACTGCCACATGCATGACAGCCATTTACGGGTGGCACCTACTACCCTCTCTTGAAATCTCAAAAGGGATTTACAGGGTTCACTGAATTTGGGATTCCTGCTCTACAGAAAAACACTTCTAAGGCCTGAGGAAAGTGCCAAAGGCACAGTTCCAAGAAGAATATAATATTTTAAATTCCCAAATCTCCATGATATTAAAATATGAACACCAAAACCACTATCTAATATAACTTCTGTCAAAAATGACAGACTCTGTCCACCCGCAATCAATACTAGCTTTTTTATTAGACAGAGAATCAATTCTTGTCAAAGTATCTCTCAGTCACTCTTACTTAGGACTTAGATTCATTCTCATTGTGGTCAAGTCACAACAGGTTGACATTTACCCTACAATTCTGCATATATATACCCTCAACAGTAAAGGTGATGAGGTTTGAGGCTTACCACATCCTCAAATGCTTTGGTTTTCAGTGGCACTCCAAGAGGTAGTAAACCTCAGATTTAACCACATGGAAGAACATAAAGGAGAAATGTTCCCTACACACAGAGAATAATCAGGTGAAAGTTATGAGAACTTAACCATCTGGAGTAATCACAGGCTGTATTTCGCTTTTCAAACCACAAGCTGCACATGCCTCCTACAGGAAGGGATGGAGGACGACCACAGCTCAGCAAAAGACCACTTGGTTTTGCATGCAGACCGTCTCAGGTTTGATTCCTGCCATCTCCATTAAAAGGCTCTCAAGTTGCAAGTGTTGCAAAAGATTTTCCTCTTCCTAAGACACTGAAGAGCAGTTGTCAGTGAGAGGAGGCAATTTTGAACTAAAGGGACCACAGATCTGATTCTTTATAAGGCCACTCCATGCAGTCTTAGTGAAAATATTGTGGACAGCTGCTAGGAGGTTTTGTTTTTCTAATAACAAACTGATCACTGAGAGGAAATGCCACTGCAAATGCCTTAAGAATCCCATGCAGAATTTAAAACCCACCTTTAAAAAATAGGCTGAGCATTGGCTCAAGTAATTCTCCCATCAGATGGTCACACACACATCCCTTGTGCTTGCTGGAATACTGATCTCAATCAGAGTTTTGTACTGCAACACTAACTGGCTGGCAGATTTATACTGGCTGGTGGTTTATCAATATCTTTCCCTCTAAAAAGAAACAGGACCCCATATTCTGAATATGCTCTTTACCATAAAGTGGTGGGAGTCCAGGAAATTAATTAGAAAAAGATGAGCAACCGTGATAATTTTCTTCTTGTGGACTTTCCTTTTATGAGCCTGTCAGCAACTGATATAAAGAGGCTCAGGAATCATTACCTCCATAAAGGGATGCTGAAATATTCACAGAGCTTCATAAAGAAAAGTTTATGTTAGAAAGTCAAAATGATAAGGCCACAAAAGCTTTCTGTATACCTCTGATAATATGCCAGGAATTGCTAGATTTTGCCTGCTTGTTCAGCATATTTCTTAAGAACATTTTTCTGTCCTTCTGATATTGCATTATCAAAATAAATATCCAAGTAAATCTGAAGCCACAAAGTGAATTTCAGACTCAAAGAGAATTCAGGTAACCTTTAAGGTCTGTACTTATGTTTCTTTCAGAGGCATAAAAGTTGAGTTGACAGGCATCAAATGTGGGGGAGAGGGGAGAATACATACACTGATCCCCAACAAAGAAGTAGAAACAAAATCCGTTGTACTATGCAGGATAACGTGGAATACCTGAGGATCTCACAAATGGCTTTCATACCCCCCGCCCTGCTATAAACAGACACAGGCTACAACAGATAAAACAGAAGATAGTGTTCCTGATGCACCACTTTACACTGTAGGTGAAATAGCCCTCCACATATTGAAATAGCCCTCCACTCACACAAAAATCGCTACATTTTTTTTAAAAAAAAGCCCCAACCAACTAGCAAGTTACTGACAAGGGTTCAACTACTATTATTCTCTCTGAAATTTAATTTTTTTATGTCCAAGATTATGGGACACCTTTACCATCTCATATGCTGTTTTTGAAGAACAGGCTGCAGACACCCGTCCACCCACATATTAGGATGAGAGGAGAAATGAATGCAAAGTAAGCTCTAAAAAATTATTTCAATTTCTGATCATGAACTGAAAAAGTAAGTGCACTTAAAAAGGGGGTGGGGGATATGGCACTTTACACTACAGTCCACTGGGAGCTGATTTCAATGAATTTGAATGCAGTGTTCTTGGGTAATTATGTCCTTTGGATTTAAAACTTAAGAAAGTCCTTGGGTGAGACCAAAGTCCCATGTAGATCAGCTTTCTTCTCTAACAGAGAGCAGCCAGATGTTTCCCAGAAGCCCACTAACACAGCATGAAGGCAACACCCGACCTATATTGTTGCCCCACGTCCTGCAACTGACATTCAGAAGCATACAGTCTCTGAACTTAAAGGGTCCACTTGTTATGGATAATAGTCCCATACTCTGTATCTGAAAAAAGTGTGCTTGCACACAAAAGCTTATACCTTAAACAAACCATTGTTGGTCTTAAAGGTGCCACTTTGTTCTGCTGCTTCAGACCAACATGGCTACCCACCTGAATCTATCAAAGACTATTAACCATAACACTGAATGGAATCTCTGTGTCCCTTTGAAGACCCAGTGGCTGGAGAGCAAACAGAGAGGGCTTTTGCCTTTTTTATCCTGTCTATGGACTTCCCAGAAGCATGTTAGCCATTGTTAGTAACACTATGCTTGACTAGGCGGACCTTTTGTTCATAGACAGCATTGTTCACAGGCATCATTCTGCTTCTTCAGACAGATAACAGAGTGACTGCATCTGGTAGTCAGAAGACACAGCTGCTGGAAAACAAGATCAGTGCCCATAATCAAGGATTGAGTACATAACAGGGAATCAGCAAAGCCATTCAGAGGTCGATAGCGGTTGTGAGGAAAGAAAAGCAACTGCTGCTGGGAAGTACAATCCACTTCATAGATAAAGACCAGTCTACTATTGATGTAAACCACTCTACACTCACATAAAGGCCCCAAGAGCAGTATATATTTTACTCCTCAAAGGCATAAAACATACTGCCAATTCAGAAGTTATAATTATCCTTGGGACTGGTAATATAAGAATTGCTTGCACTTTGTAATCTCTAAAGTGCTGGCACACAGATCTTACCTGTGGGAAGATGTCAGTCCTGAAAAGGACTTAGAAGCACACAGATCTAACTGTATGCATAACACCTGTCAGAGCTTTGCACACTGTGGCCATGATCTAGTAGGCCACATATGTACACAGCTGAAAAGCTCTCTCCCAATATGCACTGCCAGCCCTGCTCTTCACTCACTCTGGAAAAACTACTCCCAGAGGTCAGAGGACCTTTCAAAGAGGTATTAACTTTGGTAAAGAGGGCTGCAGCTGGAAAGTTAGGGATCCCTGAACACCTGCTCAGAAATATCAAGGAAGCACTGTTTCAAAAGCCCAAGTACCTCTGACTGCCACCGTTCCTACCAACATCAGAACATCAGAACCAGTACCCATAACTTCTACAGTGTCTATGGTCCTCCCCAAACTGCATTGTATCAAGAACACAATTCTAGCAATTTTCTTTCTGCTGCACTATTATTACACTTTCCCCCTTGGGCTTTCCATTTTCTCACTGTACTGTTATCTTCCTGATTCACTCTCCATCTTTTTAGGGTCTTCCTATAATTTGTCCACACAATGGCACAAGATTATAATCCACCATTATTGCACTATTTCCCTCCTCTGGTTTCCACTCCTTAATGGGCTGTTTTCATAGCTATGTACTCATTTCAGCAACAGATTCCAAGCACACAACCTACAGATAAACATCACTGGCTCTGAAATGCCAATAAATAGCTGTCTCATGAAGATCTCTTGTGTAAATGGGGCCTAACAAAATTATATTTCCACAAAGAAAAGATTGAAGTTGTAAGGTTTGGGGGTGGAGGGAGGAGCTCCATTCACAGTGTAGGCTTGCAAATGTAGGCTTACAAATGTAGGTTTGCATTCGACAATCACTCAGCACCATAAGACAAGAAAAATATGATCATTTTCAAACATAATAGCAGTGCGGCAAGAAGACATCCAACAGATGTGGAATTTACAAGTGTTTAGAGTTGCTTATAAAATTTTCCCCACCTAAATTTCTCTTTGGTTGTTGTTGAAACCAGTACACATGCAAAGTTTGCCACACATTTAATTTCCTTTTGCTTTTTCAAATCCTTTGTCCCACTACCTTAAGAATATGTAGAAATGTTTGTCTACATTAATGACACATAAAACCAAAAATAGTGGAAAAGGGTAACACAAATAAGGTCTGCCATTTATTCAGTGGAGAAAGTGGATAGCAAGAGCTTTTTCTCCCTCTCTAATAATGATAGAACATGAGGGCATCCAATAAAGTTGATGTACAACAGGTTCAGGACAGACAAAAGAAATACTTATTTACTTAGTGAGTAATTAAATTATGGGATTCACTGCCACCATGGAGATAGTGATGGCCACAAGTACCTGTCATGGAAGACAGGTCCATCAATGGCTATTAGACATGGTTGAGTAAAGGGAACCTCCATGTATAGAGGCAGAATATCAGTGCTAGGAGGCAACATCAGGAGAAGTCCTTGGCCCCATATGCCCTCTTTGTTGGCACTCTAGAGCTACTGCTTGACTGTTATGTGAAACAGGATACTAGACTATGGACTACTGGTCTGATCCAGCAGGGCTCTTTTTATGTTCAGTTCAGACAAAAATGGAAGAAACAGAAGGAGAGGGGAAGAGGGGAAGGAGACTGAGTTATACTCTCCCTGAAAGACAGACTGCAGCTTGGGAATGCTGCTGGAGTCAGCCTTCCTCCTTGATTCTCAGATGTCAGCTGTAGCCCAACTTTTTCCACTAGTGGGTGTTTTGCTAGCTACTTCCTCTACTAGAAAACAGTAATCTGGCCATTTCGATTTTGCCCTAGTGGCCTATAGCTTAGACAAGTGTGGTATGTTTTATGTGAAGCTGCTCTTGGTGACACCTCACAAACCAAAATTGGTATAAAATGCTGCAGCCAGATTAATTTCAGGTGAATAGACAGCATCACCTCACACCAGTTCTGAAAACAATTGCACTCCCTACCAATGCCCTTCCATGCTCAATTCAAAGTTTGGGTTTGGGCCTATTTCTGTGTTAAAAAATGAACTGGGGGGGGGGGGGTTGAGGGAAATCTGTCTTTTGAGGTCAAGCATTATAAATTTGACACAAGTCATGAATTTTATTTATTATTGTAAACATTAGGAATACCTAGATACTGTCAACCAAATAACACATTTACTTCTCTGTGTTATAGACAAATATTGTGCTGCCCAGGAAAAACTAGCCCTTGCTCTTGGAAAATTCTAGGCACTGGTTGTCTAGCGACTCGTTCACTATGCTGTCCTTAGCAAAAAGTTACACCTTTCTAAATTCATTGACTTCAACAGCCTTAGAAGGATTTTACTCTGCATTCTTACATGTCTACAAAGAGAGCCAAACAGCAATTCCTAATTGCTCCCCTAAGAGGACAGAGTGTAAAAAGCATCATGTATAACAACATTTCTATGTTACAATAGTTATAGCAACCAATTAATAGTCAAGCTAGTTCAGAAAATATACAAACGAGGAGGCTAGAAATCTGATTTGAATTTGCCCCTTTAGATTAGTCCATACAAGTGGTGGTGGTGGGGAGGGAGATATTTCTGAATGTTCCCTCATGTACAAAGTTTTCAGAATGTGTTAGACCACCTGGAAGAGATCTAGGCTAATGACACACACATACACACACACACACACACACACACACACACCGTGTGTTAGTTTAATAAAAAAACAAAAACAAAGGGGGGCATTCAAAACTATTGAGAGACTTACTGTATCTCTTCATCTCATTGCAATTGATGTTCAGTATAAAATATGAAGCACAGGCCTCCAGTGCCTACTGAAATTATTCCCTGACAGTACCTGGACATGGACTAGTGTGTATGGTGGGTGCAAACTATGCATTAAAACATGGGCATATTTTATTTCCTCCATATAGATAAATTTGCTTACATCCCACTTCTGATACATTAGTCCCAGTCCATGAAGATATGCTTAAACAAGCCTGCAAATTTAAATATGCTTAAACAAGCCTGCAAATTTCAAGGTATAGTGCAGCCCTTCTGTCTCCCACTACACTAGTGTACTTGGAACATACTGGAAATAACTATGATAGGCACTGGGAATCTGTGCTCCAAATCTGTATTTTACCATTAGACATAATTACAACAATCTGCATAAACATTCGTGACTATATGTTTCCTCCTCTGCAGTCTGAAGCATCCCAGACCAGAATTCTACCATAAGGGTCTTACATATTCTTAGGAGAGGGGCTGCTCCAGCACACCTCCTTCTCACGCTAGCATTCACAATGTTGTCCCAGTTTCCAGGAAAGTATTGGGAGAGACAATCTGCAGACGCCCCTAGTAGTCTGATGTTCTAAGTCCTTTTTCCTCCCTGATGTGGTAAATGGCTGGACCATGTAAACGGCTTGACAAACTAAAAAGTAGCATTCTTGTTCCTTTCCCTGTTTTACTTTACACAGCTCTGTGAGCAGGAGTTGATACAGCCTGGGGTGAAATGCAATGTGTGGCACTTAGGCAAGTAAATCTGTCTTTCCTGAAGCACCACAAATCACCATGGGAAAACTCTTCCCACACTCACTGACACAAATGTTCATCAACCCTACCAGGGCCCAGCTTGCCCACTTCTAGCCTGCCAACTGTCCCACAAAAATCCCCCTCAGAGCTGCCAGCAAATTCCAGCCTGACTTGCAAAACACTGGCAAAGACATCTGTATATTTAGACAACTAAGAAACATGCAATGAGAAAACTTCAGCATCTTTTTGCAGATTCTACATTTTTCTCACACTGCTCAAATCTCAGAATTGAATGTGACAACTCTGATGTACTAAATATTTAATATAGCCTTACAAAAATAACCCAATCAAAAGTTTTTGCAGCTCACAATATATGCCAAATGCTTCTAAAGCAGACTGTTTCTTTTGTAATTTTCTTTGAACTCTCCCGATATTTGGTAAATTGTAAGGGGGGGATCAACCCCAAGTTATCCTGACTTTCAGGCAGTTGGTAGAATCACTGGAGACAGCATATCCAGCTGCAAACTGTGGTCACTGATTTAAAAAAGGAAACTCATTTTCAGAACCCTTGCCATTCTATGTAAGCAGGACTATTTGTAAATGTTTTACTACCCTTAGGCCAGTAGTTTTCAAGCTTTCTACCTTCCAGGAAACCTTTGCCTGGAATATTTCAGAGGATTCTGGTTGGGGAAGGAGTTTTCTTAGCATGGCTGTCAGTTCCCATGAGACGTCTTCCCAGTCCCAAAGCTTCCTTTTGGGCTCCAGTATCTTGCTGAACCCTGATGAAGTCACTTCTGTTCCTCTCCCCCTCATTTTACCAGTCAGTCACAAGGTTGCCAACTTCCAGGTAGGGCCTGGAACCCCCCCCCCCCAGAATTGCATCATCTCTAGGCTACTGAAATCCCTCATTTTACCAGTCAGTCTCAAGGTTGCCAACTTCCAGGTGGGGACTGGCAACCCCCCCAGAATTGCATCATCTCTAGACTGCTGAAATCAGTTCCCCTATATAAACATCTGCTTAGGAGGTGAAGCACTATAAACCAAGAATAGAGATTTTCCAATGATCCTACGGTCCTCAGGTAGAGAAGAAAGCCTTTATTTTTATGACGTCAGTCTCGGCAATGGTAATCCATTAAAGCTACCGAGCCCCGATTTTACTGAGGCTTGGCGTTTTATACCAGGGGGTGGGGACGCACAGAAAGGAAGGGGACAGTGTCATACAGCATCATATTTGTTAACAAATCATACGATATAACTCCACCTAACTAGCTGCTCAAGTGTTAGGAATGTTTCTATCTAAATGTTGCTAATTGCTTGCTGTTCCCATGGTTCTTTAGCCCAGCCTAAGAGCAATAATGTTGCACACTAAACAATGTAAGACTGTTAGCTAGATGTTGTTAGTGTTCCACGTAACAGCAAAGAATCTTGTTTCATTGACCTTGCGTTTCAAAGCTTCTAACTTACTAAGCAATATGCAGAGTTCTATTCAGCATAATTATTGATTAATTTTTCTTATTGCTTCAGAGGGCAGACTATATGGCATTATACTTTAACGTGGTCTCTCCCCTCCTCAAACCTCACGTTCCACCACACCCAAATTTCCAGGAATTTCCCAAGTCAGAGGTGGTCACCTGCTGTTTGGGGAGTTCCTTTCAGGTCTGCTTCAGATGATATTTAGTTTTCATCCCCAAACTTTTAATTACATTTTTGAAGTTTCAAAATTCATACAACAACATATTTTTTCATATTGGTATATAAGTATAATATCTGTAATAAATCAAATTCAAGGAGATAGGCATTCAACATGAAATATAAACCAGCAAACATCTTATTAAGTGAGTGCAGTTAATTAGCCCTTGGCCACGCTCCTGAAGTACAACACACATGCATTTATGTGTGCGTGTGTGTAAAGTGCCATCAAGTCATGGCCAACTTATGGAGACCCCAGCAAGGGGTTCTCAAGGCAGTTGAGAAGCAGAGGTTGTTTGCCATTGCTTTCCTCTGCAAAGTCTTCCTTGGTGGTCTCCCTTCCAAGCACTGATCCTGCATAGCTTCTGAGATCTGACAATATCGGGCTGTACCATGCCACCTTCCCTCCACATTCAAGAATAGCAGGTCTCAATTTGATCTATAAACATGTATTTTTATTCATTTTACCCATTCTCAGAATTGAGCCTCATTCACAGCCATTTTAAATAAACAAGCAGCTAATATATGTGCAGTTCTAAGTGACAGCTATGACATGTATATTTTGAACTAGAATACAGAAAGAAAGAAAAAATCTGAAGCAGCCCTTACCATGTCAAACCTACTGCTGTTCCTGGACAACTGCTACTTACTAACTTGTACCTCGTACCTGTGTCTTGGTTATTGTTGTATTCTTATTATTTTACAGCCACAGCTTGCAGAGACTTTGGGATGCAAAAGACCCTTTCTGATTGGCTACAAATAAAGACTCTCATTGGTCCTTAAGCCACTCTAGGTAACCAATTGATGAACCTCGCTTAGGTCCAATAGGATTGTTTGTACATAGTTACATTGTTTGAAGTTATGAGTTGGAAACAGTATAAATTAAGGTGCTGCTCTCATAGAGCTGTCTTTTGAGCTGAAGCAATGTGTTTGAATAAAAGCCTGTTTGTTTGATTCATCGCCTCCCGCTTAAAAGTTATCTACCTGTTCACTCCTCTTTTCCCCTTCCAGGCCCCTTGGTTATTTGCCTGGTTCTTTCGCTACTGTCTACCAGCGCATGAAATCCCATGGGACAGTTACTGCGAAAACAGGGGAGTAGTGCACATTTGTTTGTGGGATTATGTGGATGACAAATTTTGAAAACGGGAGTGGAATTTAGAAAACAAAACAGCACACAGCAATTGAGTTAAACAGGTCAATAAAATTTAGTTGCTAATGTCACACCAAATATAGATTGCATGGTTTTGAATAAAAGGTGGCAGAAATCCATAGTCTGCATGATCCAGCAAACAAAATGGACATCACTTCCATAGTTGTACCATCAAGAGGCCCACTGGACACATTTTAAAAATACAAATTTCCTGACAGACTATTGGCTAAAGTCAGTGAAGCTCTTGATCAAAACTTTGCTAAACTCTTCTATGTGAAATCCAGCAATTACTTATTCCCTTTTCATCTTTTATTCTTACTTCACTCAATACAGCAATGACCAGATAGCACCCAGACCCTTAAAACAGAGTGCAGAGGCTCTGGGGAATGACTCTCCAAACTCCTAGACCACAGCTCACCAGTCTTTTCTTTAATGAGAGCTACTTCTGAGTAATGAAAAATATCTCGAGCTATTCCTCCCTCCCCAGCATGTTTACAAGCTTGGTTCTGTCCTGTAAGCAGAATGTATGTTTTTAGTCTATGACTTATGCATATCCCATAGGGTTTTCAAGGCAATAGACACACCAAGGTGGTTTGCTATTGCCTGCTTCGACATAGCAACCCTGGACTTCCTTGGTGGCCTCCCATTCAAGTACTAACCACGGCCAACCCTGCTTAGCTACTGAAATCTGACAAGACTGGGTTAGCCTAGGCCACCTAACTCAGTATGTCCTAAAAGCTAAGGTGGCCATATTACAACCTGATGGAAGAGCATTTACATTTCAATGAACAGGAGGCAAATAGTGAACCAAGCACTACTTTTCTCCTACTGTAGGAGCAGGAATGTGAAAAAAAACCCACCAAGAATAGGATGATTTGGAGCAGTCACAGTTACTTCCTTGATGCACTTTATTATTGTGGTTGAAAATAAACACAGTGGAACAATCCTGACAATGCACTTTTAGAGGCACTAAAGCAGGAGCTCCACCTACCAGAGATAACAACCCTCTTATTGCCATTGTGACCCTTTACTCAAAGAGATCAAACAGAAGTCTTCCAGTCTTACCAGGGACTGTGTGAACTCTCAGCTCACTACAATCTCACAGGTAGCCAGACACTATATAAATAATTCAGAAGCTGAGGCAAGATCAAGGCTCATTATCCCAGGATAGCAAATTGTGAATACACGCTCCAAATCCCCAAAAGCTTCCAGGTGGGCTTTCTGAATGAATATGTTTTGCGCAGGACTTTCTTTTCTTGCACATTTATACTAAAAAAAAAAACACCCCACTCCTATTTTACGTATCCATTAATATTCATTGCTCTAAGCAGGAGGAGGGAGGGAGGGGGGAGAGAGAGAGAGAGAAAGAAAGAAGACAAGATCACATCAGAATTTTTTTTCAGGGACCGTCCCAAAGATCAGTTTCTTGTATCCAGAGGAAAGAGTTAATTCAATAATACATGCAAATAATAATGTACAAACCCCATTGTTGGGCTTTTGCTCTTCTGAATTATGCACAACTTCCTTCAGCTCGGAATAAAATCTGGATTTTCATTAGTGCATTTTAAGGTGTGCAGGACAAGAGGGCAGGGATATATCAGTCAGTAGGTGTGTGGTGTGAGTGTGCATGTGCATGTGCATGTGCATTGTAAACGTTACAAACCATCCCTGGCTTATTCAGTAACTCTCTGAAAAGCTGGGATTCTCTGTTAGCTTTTCATGCATATCTACAAAGGTACAGGCTCCAGAAGAGAAGATGGGAGCAAGGCCTTTAAAAATGTTTACAGGCCTCCCATATTACAGGGTAATCTCTCAAGGACATCCCATCACACTGAGTTATGTTTGTAATTACCATCCTGAATCTCTCCTCATGCTCTGAGGCTCATGAAATCTGGCATAGGGTTGGGTATATCGCATTGTGCTCCATCTGAAGCAGCTGCTTGGTACTTTCACAATGGAATGAGTCTGGCTTATGGTGCACTTGGCACAATTTTATATTATCAGTATTTATGGGGAGGGGTTGCTTTATGGTCTTGTTTTAAACTTCAGAAATACACTGAGCCACTGATTCTAAACAGTGTAAGGGGCAGGCTGACTTATGAAAGTATGGACCGTTTCCCAGAAAGGTTAAATCCCTTTCCTGGAATAAGATTTGACTGGCCTGCCTCTTTTTGTCCCACAAAATAATTCTTTTCTGCCACTTCAAGAAGGATATGGCAGGCCCAGAAGCCTCTGTGAGTTCCCTTTTTTCTTGCAACTTGACCACTTCCAGACTGAGGGCAAAAGGTTAATGTTGCAAGGCAATTCAAATCCACGTCTACTTGACATTTGCAGACTGTCAAGACAGCAATAATCAGGAACTGGGGAAGACAGTTATAAGAATCCCAGGTAGTGACTGGCACTGCCAGCTGTCCACTTCTGCACAGTCATGACTGTCTTTTCCACTTCCTGGCTGGTTATCTGATGAAAGTTTTTTTAACATAATGGAGGAAATAGAAGACAAGCTGTTTTTTTAAACTTTAAAAAGCCAGTTGCTCCACTTCAAAGAAGAAGATGCTGTCAGGTTGCCTCCATGCTTGAGAGGAGCTGGATGGAGCATAATGGCAGGCTCTCAGTAAATTAGCATTCCACAGTTAAGGACAGGGCTATTTTTGGGCAGGAACACACAGGAACGGAGTTCCGGCTGGCTTCCAAGTTGGCCACGCCTACAACCTTCCCCCCCCCCCCCCCAGGTTCCCCAGGTGTCTCGCAAGCCACAGGGTGCCTGGGGAAGCCAAGCCGATCCAGGGAGGAAAGGCAGTTTAAACTGCCTCCCTTCCTCGGGTTCCCCAGGCGCCCTGCAAGCCACAGGGCACCTGGGGAAGCCACTCCTGGGAGGCAGCTGTGCTGTCAAGGGTGTGGCCTATTATGCTAATGAGTTCCTGCTGGGCTTTTTCTACAAAAAAAGCCCTGGTTAAGGATATATCTGCTCATCAACCTCCATTTTTAACATATTTATTTCCTTCACTACGTTTCCCCCCAAATTAAACCCAAATAAATGGTAACCTAAGCTTGATATGTCTGTTTGGTCCTTGCATCTGTTTAATATCTTCATTATGCTGTATGTTAATTTGCTGCCCACCCCTCTACCTATATGGACTGGTAATGTCCATTTCAATGTATCTGAAGAAGTGTGCTTGCACACAAAAGCTCATACCTTGAATAAAACTTTATTAGTCTTAAAGGTGCCACTGGACTCAAACTTTGTTCTGCTGCTTCAGACCAACACGGCTACCCACCTGATTCTGGTTTTTAAACCATCAGTGTCCTGCTGTGAAGTTGCTGCACTGTGCCTTTAAGAGCTTCACAGCTCCAAACCTGCAGAAGATTTTATCTCTCTTTTTTTACCCCAGGCTTTTCTCTAAATGCTGCCTTTTCTGTTTCCTTTTCCTTTCTGATATCTTGAGAGAGAGAGAAAGAAACGTGCCCCTCAGATGAATCAGTATTTTCTGTTGGCTCTGCCCGTCTGACACCTTTCAATGCATAGCCTCCACCCCTTGAACCCACTGAGCTCTACTGTTTGACCCCACTGGTCACATGTCTGCATTTTGGCCAGGCTGTGCCCTTTGCCAGACCTGGCCTTTCCAAAATTCGGCAACTCAACTAGTGATCCACCAAGTTAAATGCAGCTTATTAGGCCTGAACTGTACATTAGACAAGCTGTAGATCAGACCACTTACCCTCCATTTTTCCTGCCTGCCTTGACTTGCAGAAAGTGGACTATCACATATCCAGCAGGCAACATCACATGGCTTTGAGTTTGTGGGTCTCATGTTATGCAAGCCTGTTCTGGATCATCCAACAAAAGCAGGTGGCAGGGATTTCAGCACAGATGAAAGCAAGCACTTTTTCATACACCGTGTTTTTAATGTATGGGATTAACTGCCTCAGGATGTTGTGGCAACTACCAGTATAAGAGCTTTTTTTTTCTAATGACAATTTCTTGATGGATAAGGCTAGCAAGAGAGCGATTTGCCAGGATATCATTAACACAACTGGCAGTACACTCAGATACAGAGGACACAAACAAGAGGGAAAGGCTACATACCTCTTATAAAAGTCCCCGGAAGCATCAGGACAGAGTGCTGCAATCATCATATGATAAACACTCATACACACCCCAGTCTACGGTTATTGATTTCACTATTTCAGTTACTCCATACCTATACAATTAATGCTGAAGAACACCTAACAGCTTTATTCCCAGCTCACTTGGGTTGCATCCACACATCACTACGTATTGTGTTAGTGTTATGCTACAGTCAGTCATTCACAACTGGATTGTCTTGTCCACTCAACAAAATCTGTGAATTATTGCTACTGTAAGAAACACTGTACAGTATTCAGAGTGCAAATGCAGCATTAGAAAGAGCTCATAAATACTCCTTTATCATGAGAAAATATTTCTCTCCAAGCAACCATGTTTGTGAATTGTGAAATGGAGTAAAATGAAACCTGGTATACAATTATGAACAAATTGTAAAATTCCAGCATGAACACAGTTCTTCATACTGATACTGGTGGTCATTTTGCTCAGTGCTGGTGGTCATTTTGCCCTTTGAAGAGTATGGCTTGGATCCCACCTAGACTCCTATGGACACAACGGGGGGATGATGTTCACTGATTCCCCCTCCCCAGAGGATACCTTTGATTTCCCCCTAAGCTATTGCTGGGAGTTCTCCCATTCCCTAGGAGCAGCATTTGGGGGGTTGTTTAGGGTTACTGCCAGAGCAAGGAACTGCCAAAAATTGCTTCCCGCTTATTATAGCCATGAGAATCTAGGTGCAATCTAAGCCATAGCCACTGCACACACTGCAATATCATAAGAACTGCCTTTAACTGATCAGTCTCATATAATTCAGTGACTTTTTCAATGTTTTTGAAGTGTGTGCCAAAATGAGAAAAGTTTTAAACAGCAAGGCCTTGGCTAGCAGTGCAGGAAATTTCATTCTGCAACTTGAAAGATTCCGCACTGTGCTGCAAGCTCACTTTCTAAGCTAAGGATTGCCAATTCTTGTGATTATGTGGTGCCTCACCACTTAGATGCTACCTTAGCAATCTTGATGACAAAATCATCAGAAGCATAGCTTTCTTTTCTTTTAATGGAAGAGCCAAGCCTTTCACAGCACACAGAAAAGCTTCAAAATAGCACTAAACTATCATGAAATATTTTAACAACAATTTTTGAACCTGTGAACCACACAGTTCTGATGTGCTGAGACACTGGTAAGAACCCAATTAAAACTCAACTCCTTCTGCACTTCTGATTCCTTTCACAATAAAGATAAAGGGGGGACTATGCTAAATCAGAGTTACCCAATGTGGTGCCTGTGAGCACCAGGGCACCCACCAGTACTTCTCTTCATGCCCATCAAACTTTTCAGAAAGTGGGCACAGCCACTGTAAGATGGGGCTAGTTACTGGCTGCCTTCATCCAAATAAAAGTGTTTTCCCCTATAGGATGAGGAGAAATGGTAAGCACCTGGGCTTCCCTTACGCAGTGTGTGGCTCCATTTCCCTCTCAAGATTTCCTTCTTCCCAGGGATCTAAGGCAGTCATTTTTGGTTTGGTTCCACCTCCTGTGACAGTCATTTTGGGGTGGCACCCACCACCCCTTTTCAAAATCCCCAAAATGCCCACCCACAGGCTCATAAAGGTTGAGGACCCCTGTGCTAAACAGTCACCTTGATGACTATATAGTGAAAAAAATATACATAAACCTTTTGAATATTAAATAACTAGCAGGGAAACATTAATAGGTCTTAACATATGCTTCATCACTTTAATCAGTGGAATCCCTCCTGAATATATCTTGCCTAACAAACATCTGTTTTGACACAGAGTCTGCTCAAACTCTGCTATCCACTTGGAAACGCTTCATCCCAGGCATCCTTTACAGCTGCTCTAGCATGTAAAAGGAGATGGCATCTTAATTCAGATGACTTTCAAACTCCTGTCAGTGTGACAATATCATGCAGTAGTCTCCAAACAAAAAACCAACCAAAATGGTGGCGCTCAGTGCAACAAATGTTATGAGTTAATATTTCAGAGTAACACCTAATTTGTTGGGTTTTTAAAAATAGGTCAACTTATTTAATTGATTTCCACTTATCAGGAGGGATGTGGCTAGGGTTGCAGTTCTGGCTTAGGGAATTCCTAGAGATCTGGGGTAGAGCCTGGGAAAGGCAGAACTTGGGGAGGGGAGGAAACTCAGCAAGAATATAATTCTATAGATGCATCTCTCCAAAGCTGCCATTTCCTCCAGGACAACTGTTGCCTGGAGATCAGTTATGATTCTGGTAGATCTCCACCACCTGGAGGTTAGGAACCCTAGCTGTGGCTCAGTGGAAGGACTTCTGTTTCACATGCAGGTTGTCTCAGGTTCAACCTCCAGCAGTTCTAGTTAAAAAGGACCAGGCAGTAGGTGATGTGAAAGACCTCTACTTGGATAGCCACTGCCAGTTTGAGTTAACAATATTAATGTTCATGGGCCAACGGTATGATACAGTATAACACAACTTCACACATGGCCTAGCCTTAGGACCTTAGCTTTAGAAACCACAACACAAATCTTATATGATTCTCAAAACTTTAAATTTTGGCTCTCACCTGTATGGCATGAGGAATTCAATTTCTTACCCACATAAAGCCAATTTTATGTGGGACAAAATAAACTCTACAGACCATTGTAGCTTCAACCAAGCATCAATTCTTTAGTAAGAGTATGTATCACAAATGATGTTATTTTTCTGCCCTCTGATGCTGACTCCAGGTGAGTTACTTCTCTATTCCAGGCACAATTCCCTCCTGAGACTTTTCATCAATAAATAAAAAGACATACTGCTATCACAGCTGCTATGTGTCTACCAAACCCCTCATTAGCTTGTAGTCTTGGAAAGAAACAGAAAGAGGAAGGGGCGGGGGACGGAAGAGAAAGAGAGAGGCACAGGCACATTCTTCAAAAGGGGAGCATTTACAGTTAAAGTTAGAATACTGTCGGTGCACACAAAGGAAGAGTTAATATATTTCCCAGAAAAGGAAAGGTGGGGGTAAGGCATAGAAAATCTAACTGCAATGCAAAGCAACTGTGTTATAATAACAACCTTGCCATGCTGTATACAAATGCAGTGTTCAGATATTACCAATCTTGGACAAATGTCATTCTGGGTTCATATGAGACAAAGCACCATGTAGCATATGCAGAAAGATAAGCATAGCAACAAATGCTGCACAAATAGTTCCCCAAAAGCCAGACTTTCCCCTTTAAGGAAAAGTCTGCCACAGCTCTGCAGTCAGCCGATTAATATGAGCATGTGTGAATTCTTAACATAATACAGCTAAAGGTGGTTCCAAGAGAAGGGCAGGATCTGTGTTTACAGGTGTCATGCTAGTTCAGGGGCTGAGAGTAAAGTGAATCCATACAGCTTTTAATTATTTTAAACACTTTTACTGTGCCTTTTCACACAATTAGAGCTCTTCGGGTGACTTAGAAAACATCAAAAACAACTTTAAAAATAATACAATTTGTGCATGTGTGTATACACATGCAATTCACAAACATCAACAGGAAGGGATGTCAATAAGGAAACACCAAATGAAACAACAAGATCTTCAGCCCTCAGCAGAAGATAATGATAGCGGGGGGCAGATGAATCTTGCTGGGGAGGGAATTCCACACACTTGGCGCCATAACCAAAAAGGCTCATTCTCCCAGCAGCACCCCCAAACTGTGAACCTGCTCCTTCACCAGGAGTGCAACCCCATCCAGAACAGGAGACACCTCAATACTTGTCTTTCATTCAAGGCTGTCTTCCTTTCAAGTAAATATGCTTGTCCTGCACAGATATTTAAAAGCTTGTACACCGTAAACTTTATATATATGAATATAGGTTCTTTCAGGTGACTGGGAAGGCAACAGAGAGCACTGGGATCGCATGGTGAGAAGGTGGGACAGTCATCCAGTGTACCTCATCTGCAAATCCTGAAGGGAATGCACAGTCCTGCTTGCCTCTCACAACCACCAAGCTTAAGAAAATGCCAAGAAAAGAAGTAGAGTGCTAGTACTAGGAATCAGTGGAGCAACCATCTATATCTATTATTTTCTCAAAGAACTTTGTTCTTGGAGAAACTGTTGCTAGACTTCACTGCTAAACGAAAGGGTAGTTTTCTGTCTTTTGCTAGAAATCCCAGAGAGACATAAGATGAGGACTCACGTGGGACTGGGATGGCAGATGCTGGTGGTACAAAATCCTACCACAGATTTAGACAGCTGAATGTAACATCCCTCTGTAGTGATTTAGGGTCATCTATGTATCTCTGGACTTGGCTTCATATACAAACTACCCATTGTTACAAACAATTTAATGGGTCTTTAAGCTATATGTTGAAAGAACAGACCCATTTCATTAAAAGTAAGGTATTTTTTTAGAAAAGAATAATAAACTGCAATAAATGCTCTTAAATAAATTTAAAATTATGAATGGGCCTTCTAACCTTGCATCTTACTGTACAGTACTCTGATTATGGTTGCCAGGCCAGCTCCAGCTTGGGAAATTCCTAGAGATTTGTGTGTGGAGCATGAAGAAGGCATGGATTCTTGGGGGAGGGACCTCAGAGGGCTATAATGCTGTGGAGTCTAGGGAACAAACTGTCTCATGAACTAGTTTGTCACGAATTTTGGCTGGTTCATAGTTTGTGAAGCAATGTTCAGGGAAGGACGATTGGCACAAACATTCCATGAACTTTCATGCTGTTTGTGGTGATTCCTGAATGGATACATTTCAAGACAGGCTGTCTCTGCTCAATTAACATGTTTACAAATCTTCAAAGCAACAGAGGGTGGACTTCTCCAGCCTTGGAAACACTAACAGGGGCCCTCCAAAGATTAACAAATACTGCTGGCTGCCAATAACAGAGTTCCCATTTTGCTTTATGGAATCAGAATCCTATGTATATCCTCAGGTCAGCTCCACACCCTCTCCTCTGTTAGCTGTTGGCAGGGAACTTGTTGAAAGTAGAGCACATTCATTCATTTCTGATTGTGAACTCCTCTCCTCTGCTGGGGTTTGGGTGTTTAGGTAGAGGTCTGAGCCACCCCATCTCTCTGCTCACGCCAGGCAGAGGGGCTTAGCTACTGGGTGCTTTGGCTGAAGACCCACATTTATACCCTCTTGATTGTGAACTCCTCTCCCCTCATGGGGTTTGGGTGTTAGCAGACTCAGGGTTGAGCCACAATTCACAACAGGTGATATCTTATCTGTACAATGTGTTGCACTAATGGTAAATAACCAGAAATTTCACCTGGGGGAGGGCTGTGACTGGAGGATCTATGTGTTTGGACCTGGGGGGGCCTGGGAACATTGTGGGCATGCGTCACTGGGTTCCAGTGTTTGCCAGGGGTGCCTGCCAAGATGCATGGGGTTACTTTGGGGTGCCCCTGTTGAAACACTGGGGATGTCTGCCTTGGAAGACTGGGGGGTGGCCTGACCAGTTGTCATTGGGTTACTTTGTGGAACCCCTGTCAAACTCTAGGGATATCTGCCTTTTCTGTCTTTCAGAACATGCCTTTGGAGACTGGGGGGGGGGGGCTGTGAGCATGAGGGGGATGCTTGCCTTGCTTCCAGTGTCTGGCTGGGGGGGGGGGGGTGTCTGCCCAAGTGAAGTTTTCTTGTGAGTTTGCTGTCACTGACTTGTTCCTGAGCCACTCCATAACTGCAGCTGTCTTTTCCACTGAGAGTACTGGGGAGACCTTTTTTGAGGGTCCATAACTGGGACCACAGAAATGTAATTCACCCCCAACTTGGACAGATTGTAGAGGAGCAGGCAGTATGATGAGGTTCCCTGTGCATTTGGTGTGAGTAGCCTGGAGGGGTTCCATTCTGTACACTTTTGAACCTGCACCCATTTTCCCCAAAAGCACTTTCCTGGGGGCATCTTCTTTGGGGGCCATAATTTGGACCCCTTAAGCCCAATATACACATATTTTGGAGGGCATGCAGAGGAGCATCAAGGGGAGGTCCCCTGTAAGTTTGATATCTCTAGCTTGTACAGGGTCCATTATATACAGTCCTGAACCTGCATCTGCCATTTCCCTAGAAAGCCCTTTCCTGGGGGCACCTTCATTGGAGTGGCCATAACTCAGACCCTGTAAATCCAATTCTCACCAAACTTGGAGGACAGGTAGAGGAAAATCAGCCAGAGATCCCCTGTAATTGAGGTGTCTCTGGTTCTTGGGGAGGGAGCATTCTACCCCATCACAAACCTTACAAACTGAACCTGTTCATTTGGCACCTAGAAGTATGTAATGGTTCATGGTTCATGAACTGGGCACACCATGAACCAAACTGCATTTTCTTGGTTCATGCCTATCCCTAGTAGAGTCCACCCTTCAAAGCAGCCATATCTCCAGGGGACTGTACCCAGGAGATTAGCTGTAATTCTGAGAGATCTCCAGGCTCCACACCTCAAGGTTGGCAACCCTAAAACGGATCCTGCCCTGAAATCTGAAACAGTCCCCGATCTTCCTTTCTATATGCAGCAATCTGAATGAATGAATAAGCACAATGAGGTGACCAGCTCAACTCATTTAAGTTTTTGGTTGTGCATACTGTCCAGAGGATTTTTCAAGTAGTCTCTACAAAGTATGAGTTAGATGCAGATTAAGGGTCATTTTACACCTCCCCTCTAAAGTAGTTTGACTGCTGTCTTTTCCTGTGCTGATTTCACAGTGGTGTGAAATTTCACTTCCGGGGGTCTAAGTGCACTAATCAACAGCAATTGTTTAAAGCAGAATGAAGCCGGTTGCATACTAGCTTGACCACAGGAGGGCAATTAGTAGATGTGGACATTTCAGAGGCAGCACGGTTTCACACCGCACAGAAGTATGGGCAGGGTTTTTTGGAACTAGAATGATTGCAGCGGGAAAGTCAGATGTAAAAACAGCCTAAACTGGCAGTTTCCAGTGATTCCCCCTTCCCACTGCAGACCTCCTGTATTTTGTTCCACAGGGGCCCCTATCCCCTAAGAGCAGCATTCCATGGAGACCAATGGACTGTAGTAGAAGGGAAAAGGCAGGAAAGTTCCATCTCACTAATAGAAACATTGCTGTGAACCCAATCCTCTGATGTGCAGAAAGAGACTAAGCATGCTCTATTTTGTGTACCGTCTATGTGCCACAGTTGAATGTCAGTGGGATACACAGAGGCATGGTCTGTTGCTTCTCTACTTTTTTCTGTCAGAAGGCCACAGGAGTCCTCGCTCAAACACATTTTAAAATAGTCTAAACATTTTCTATTTGAACAGGCATTAGGTGTGAACAGTTGAGTATTTTATCCTAGCTGTTCTCCAGTGCATATGTCATCATTTGCCCAAATAGTATAAAATACGATAAGCAGTAAATACAAATGACAAACTGCTCAGAGAATTTTCTTAATGAATTGCCATTTTTGGTCAATAAATCACCGCCAATGCTATCCATTAAATTAAAAGAAAATCCCAAACAATCAGCCTAGCTCCTGCATCTCCTTGGATCTGACCAACAGCTGATGCAAATAAAACCTAATCACTGTAAATGTGTTGTTTTTAATTATCATTATCCTTTTCTAATCTGGTCAAATGTTTTCAGCAGCTCTGAAATTTGCTCTGTGAATTCATGGCAACACTGTTAGCTACATGGGGGAGAAAAGTGAAAAGCACTAAATGACACCCTCTTGATGGCCAAACAATGTTAATAACCCTTCTATTTCTCATTTTTATGAGCATATGTTTTATGAATGAAACTCCTGCTCATTACTGACGGTCATAAATAACTGAATTTAGAAATGAGATGGCACATCAATACACAATAGATTCAGGAAACTAGCTATATCTAAGAGTCTATTAAAGGGTATTATGGCTTTATTTCCAGTATACCAACACACTGGGAAAATAAATGAACTGATACTTCCTGTCCCAGAACATACCTAATACCCTTTTCTGGTGTTATATAGTGCTTTTCATCAATTGCCAGGAATTGTAATGAATCAACTAGCTTATGATATTTTTCCCACTGCATCTATACAGATGCTAGGATATTAATACTCTATTCCTACAGAGAACATATACTTGGCTCAGTTACCTGATAGGCACATTATGCCAAATTGGCATCTAAAGGTTACCTTGAACACTTGGCAACTTGTTGTCATCATTCACAACATACTTATATATGGTCAAGGATAATTTGCAGGGCACAAAACCATACAAGCTGCAGGAAAGAAACCTACATAGCAGTTCTTCAAAAATTTTCAAAAGACATCCAGTTGAAACACTCATATAATCCATGACTCATGTCCACAAAAATGAGATCAATGTAAAAAATAATAATAGTAATTAAGGCCTTTGATTGACTAAATACTTGCCACTGGGGTGTGTGCTTTTGGCTGATGAAAAAACTCACCACTCCTACTAACTGGACAACATTTTTAAAATGTTATTTTTTAGTATCAATACTTATAAATACTGCATGCGGCAGGCATCCACCGAGAAGCAGTAAACTGGCAGAAAATACTATTAAAGTTATCATTATTAATCCCTACTAAGGAAGGACCACCATGGCTCACAGGCCTTTGGGAGTTCTTTGGATCCACTAGACCACAGGTACCCAACATGGTGCCTATGAGTGACAGGCCCATGATGATGCCTTGGTGCCCACCAAGTGTTTTCAGAAAGTGGGAAGGGGCAGGTGAGACTTTTGCCCAGCACGGCTTCTGACTGGCCACTGGACAGCTGATTGCAGATTTTCTTTTTAAGTTGCTTTGGCAGCAGCTGCCTCCACAACACAAGGATCTTCACAAGGATAAGCTATGCATATGCAACAAATAATTTTTAAACAATATGTTAATTGTAAACAAAACCTCTGCTTAAAATGACTTACTGTTAAGAATGATGCATAACCTCACTCCTTGACATTCTGTGGCTGGCTCTAGCCACTAGTACAATGTACTGATTTTTATATGGTAAACATGGACATTTCCCCTCCTGCAGTGTGTTTTGCTGTACAAAGGTGTCCATATGATTTCCCCTCCAGCAATACCTTCTGTCTCATTCACAATGACCTGGAACAATCCACATCCCGAAGGATGTGGCGAGACACAATCTGGGAACTGGTCAGAGCATTAAAAAAAAACTGGCTTAGCTTGCCAAAATTCATTGACAAAACCTACAGATGTTCATGTCATCTTGCTTCAAAATTATTGCTAAACTTGCCCCACTGAAATGAGCAGGGTACACTCCCAAGGCCCTGACCCAGCAGCAGCAATTAACATGACGTTATACTGAGAGAGTTAAGAACTTTAGAACTGTCTTGCAGGATCAGATCAAAATTCTATCTAGTTTAGGCCTTTGCTTGCAAAAGGGGGGTGGCAGGTAAAGCATACCTACCTAGCTGATGCCACCTATGGGCCTGCTTTCTTCTGATCACACAGGAGCCCAAGCCGCAGCTGCTTGTACCACAAATGGTGCAGTGTTTCCTCCCTGGCTTGAATCGAAGCTCTTAGGGACTGTCCTTCAACATTCAAACTGTAGATACTCTACCACCAAAGCCAATGCCCTTTATAGGTCCTTAACATCAGGTAATCAAATATATCACTATAGTAGAAAATAACAGGGTTGCCAGGTCCCTCAGACCTGCTTGGGGGGGGGGGGGGGGTGAACTTACTGGAAGCAGAGAAGAATGCCAAAAATAAACATGACATGCCTACATGACTGGAAGTAAAGTTTTGGGGCAAACCTCTATGGTAGAATTAGCTTTTACCAAAGAGATCTGCCCAAAACCCAGAGTGGCACCCCCTGATGCTCCCAGTGAGCAGTTCATTCAATTTAACAACTACCAGTCAATTCTGCATAAATATACACAGACCTCCACACCAGCAAAGTTTCCCAGTTTATATCAATGCTAAGAAATGGCCCTGATGATCATTTCTTAATATTGTAGTGAATGGGCAAGTGTCTGCTGTGGACTTCTATGAATCTATCAGAATCCTGTTGGGTTGTCAGCTTACAAGGTTGTACAGTTATTGGTTACTTATCTAGAACCTTGGGCTTAAGAGAAAGTGAGCAGCATAGAAATCTTATATAAATTAATAACTGGAGCACAATTAAGCCAGCAAATGATTTTTTTTCCTTTGCCTTTTTCCAAGTGACACTTATTTTCTTACTCAGGTCTGATCTCAGTGCAAGACAGAGACTTTTGGAGGCAATTTTAAACCCACTCAGTCTAGCCCAGGTATAGCCTGGCTCACTACAGCAATTGAAATAATTAGCTACAAATAAACCAAGCTAGTGTTTCAGAACTGCTTTCAGCAGCTGGTCTATAATCAATAAACCTCCTTGCAACTGACACTCAACATGAAAAATGGCAACCAAAACTTAAACAATGCTTTGTACCAGCCATTTTGATCAGATACACCAGCCTAACTCAGAGAAAAGGAGAGCAGGCATGCAAATTAACTGCAGGCTACAATAAGATAAGACTGCACAGCTGAAGTCAAGGCACCAAGAACTGGATCATACTTACTGTGTTACTAGAGTGGTCTACCATTTCCCACCACTACCTTTTTCCCCTGGAGGATGTAGTTAGTTGACTCAGTGATGGACTGACAGTTCACCCATCTTATCTATGCCTGTTCCTTTGGCCGCCACTTTCCACACCAGATGTGAGCAATAAAAATAGTGTGGCATAACTACTAAGTGCTAGATGTGGATCAAGATAGGCCTGTATTTAAGCCCCTATTGAGAAGTGACGTTTATGGAGGGGGAAGGTGTTCAGGCAAATCATTACAGCCTGGCTTAGTCAATCAAAACAAAGAATAGCCATTCCTTGGAGGGGAAGGGGCAGAATTACCCAGACAGTCCTAACCCAAATCCTCATACATTTAGCTAGGTCTTCTTCGCAGAGCCCACAAGCATGCTAGTATGTGTACAGATGTATGCTTTCTAATGTGCCATCTGGAACCCTGAAATATTCAGAGACTCTTTGCAGAGTTGTTTGGGCTGAGATGCCAACTCTAAATTTACTTTGATTTTAGCCTGAGGTCAAACCTAGTGACAACTTACGGATGTACAGCCGCCTCCTCTTGAACAGTCACCTTGTCCCTATTTATGTACCAAAGACAATGAATAAATGTAAAGAAAGTTGTCCCATGTATAAAATAAAAGTTCATCCTGTTAGATGTTAATTGCATGGACCAAATCATGATGGGGATCCAATCCTCCGGCTTTTTGAAACAATTCTCTATTAATTTCCATGTGCATCAGTCCTCCTAATGCCCATTCCCAAGAAATTCTGGTAGTCTTATCAAAACCATTTTGGCTTCCTATTAAATTCTTTAAATATTTTGTTTGAGGAGAAAGCTCAAAACTTGCCGTATGTGAAATTCTGTGACATCTTATAAAAGAATAGCCCCTGTTGAACTATATAAAGAAACCTATTTCCCCTGTTTCCCTTTTTCCCACTTGTCCAACCAGATGCCTCCAGGAGAATGACCCAGTCAGAACATTAAGGGCAATACAGCATTCCCCTGTTGCTGCTCTCAAGCTCATGTTCAGAGTGAAAGCCAGTGTGGTGTAGTGGTTAGAGTGATGGGCTCTGGGAAACCCCACTCTACCACAGAAGCTCTGCTGGGTGACCTTGAGCCAGTCACACAGTCTCAGCCTCACTTACCTCACAGGGTTGTTCCAAGGGTAAAATGGAGGGGAGAACAATGGAAGCCACTTTGGAGGAGAGGAGAACATGGTAAGTCACTGTAGAGAATGGAGGATTATAAATGAGGGACAAATTGAGCTCAGAGATAGACAGAGGGCGTGCAACTCTATTGATCCTCCTGGACCATTCAGCAGATTTCAGTACCATCAGTCATGGTATCCTTCTGGACCACCTATCTGGGCTGGGATTGGGAAGTGCCATTTTGCACTGGTTCCAGTCCTACCTTGAGGGTAGGTTTCAGAAGGTAGTTCTGGGAGCTTGTGCTCAGCCCCTTGTTTTTTGGCCTATGGGGTCCTGCAAGTTTCCATCTTGTCCCATTCTCTTTAACAGCTATATGAAATGGCTGGGTGAGGTCACCAGGAGATTTGGGCTGAGCTGTCACCAGGGTCATTTCATAGGAAAAGAGGTGCAGGAGCTCATTAGCATAACTTATTTGCATATGCCACACCCCCTGACATCACCGGAAGTGTGTCAGAAGGCCATACACCCTGACGTCACTGGAACTGTGTCAGAAGGCAACACCCACTGCTCAGGCTCCACCCCAAAAATTTCCAAGGTATTTCCCAGCTCAGGCTGAGGACAGACTGGCAATGTAAAGCGGGACAGCCCATCGTTGGAAGTGGAAGAAGGGAGCGTGTTCAGACATGCGCATATACAGGTTGCTTACCTGTAATTGGAGATCTTCGAGTGGTCATCTGTGCATTCACACCTCTGGGATTATGTGCGCCTGCGCCGATCCCGATCGGTAACTTCAAAGCCTCAACGGATTTTCACGCCAACTCCCCGGTCCCGCGCCGGCTCCACTGCGCATGACCGGGGAGGGGCACGAGGATCCCGCCAGTTCCTTCTGACCGCTGCGAACAGCCTCCAATAAATTTGTTTTCCCTTTTTTTTTTTTTTTAGAAACCGAAAGCAGAGGGGAAGGAGGGCGGGTGGTGTGAATGCACAGATGACCACTCAAAGATCTCCAATTACAGGTAAGCAACCTGTATATCTTCTTCGTGGTCTCTGTGCATCACACCTCTGGGAGAATAGCGAGCAATAAACACCACATACCTGGAGGTGGGTGCTGGAGGTCTCACACCTGAGCTGATTGTAGAACTACACGGCCCACTGCGGAACGTTGGTGGGCACGGACGTCCAGAGCATAGTGTCTCACAAACGTGTGAGGGGACGTCCAAGTAGCAGCATTACAAATGTCTCCCAGGGGGATGCCTTTGAGAAACGCTGTAGAAGCGGCCACGGCTCGAGTGGAATGAGCCCGCAGGGACGCCTCTTGGCCAGGGCAACGTTGCCCTTGGCCAGGGCAACGTTGCCCGCAGGGCAACGGCCTCTTGGCCAGGAGGTAGGCAAGCTTAATTGTCTCTACGATCCATTTGGAAAGCCTCTGAACGACAGCTTCTGTCCCAGTTTGGGCAAGGCATAAGCGATGAAAAGAGCTGGGGATTTACGAAACGGCTTTGTCCGATGCAAATAAAAAGAAAGAGCCCTTTTCACATCAAGCGAATGTAGGCCACGTTGTGTCGAGTCCTGGGGTTCAGGAAAGAACACCGGCAACGTAATGTCCGCCTTAATGTGGAAGTCCAATACCACCTTGGGCAGAAACGTGACATCAGGAGCCAGAGTGACGGCCTCCTGATGAAAAATGAGATACGGTGGATCGAAGCGCTGACAGCTCGCTCACTCTTCTCACTGAAGTCAGAGCTACGAGGAAAGCTACTTTCCATGAAAGCAGCTGTAAGCTACAAGAAGCCATCGGTTTGAAGGGTTTTCCCATCAATTTAGTGAGAACTAAGGGCAGATCCCATGCTGGGACGGGAAGCTTAACCGATGGAAAGAGACGATACAGTCCCTTAAGAAATTGTTTCGTTGTGGGGTGAGAGAAAACGGAGTATCCATCAACCCTTGGGTGGTTTACTGAAATGGCTGACAGATAAACACGTATGGATGCATGGCACAGTCCCCTATCCCTACAGGATAGTAGAAAACCAAAAACATCATTGAGGGAGGATGGAATGGAGGGCCTTCCTACGAAGTCAAGGAAGGATAAAAACTTTCCCCATTTCGCCGCGTAGGAGCAACGTGTGGACGGTTTACGGGCGTTAAGCAGAACATTAGCGATACGGGCTTCTAGCTCTAAGGTCGGAGTAGCCAAGCCGTCAACTTCAGCCTGGGGATGTCGTGGTGCAGTACCTGGCCCCCGTGCATCCAGAGTAGGTCGGGGTTTGCTGGTAGGTGCATGTAAGTGCCCGTGGAGATGCGGAGAAGGGTGGGGAACCAAGGTTGCCTTGGCCACCAAGGTGTGATTAGTATTGCCATTGGGTGCTCCGCTAGAAGCTTGTGTACCACTCTCAGTATCAGGGGAATCGGAGGGAACAAGTAGACATGTAGTCCTTTCCAAGGGAGGAGAAGGCCGTCCCCCAAGGACATCGGGTCCGCTGTCCTGGAACAGAACAGAGGGCATTTCTTGTTCTGTCTGGAGGCAAACACGTCGACGACTGGGCGACCCCAATGGTCGAAGACCGGGTTCAGGTAGAGCGGGTTGAGTTCCCATTCGTGCAGAGACGCTCCGCCCCTGCTCAGAAAATCGGCCTGTGTATTGAGTTGGCCCGGAAGATGATTCGCTACTAGATAGATGTCCCACGACTGACACTCCGTCCAAAGTTGTATCGCCAGGCGGCAAAGACTGCGGGAGACTGTCCCTCCCTGTCAGTTGATGTAGTACATAGTGGTCGTGTTGTCCGTGAGGACGGCCACCGTCCTTCCCGACAGGAGGTGTTGGAAGGATCTTACAGCGTATAGGACTGCCAATAGCTCCAGGAAGTTGATATGGTTGTGAGCTACTGACGAGTCCCATCTGTCTCCTATGCACAGATCTCCGAGATGGGCTCCCCAGCCCCATAGGGAGGCATCTGTCGTTATGGTTACTGACGGGGAAGGGCGACAGAAAGGAGCGCCTATCTGCAGGTTTTGTGGTGTATGCCACCAGTCCATGGCCTGTAGTGCTGGGTCTGAAAGATTGAATCTCTTGGAGAGAGGATGTAGATTGGGTCGAAAACAGCGGAGGAACCAGAGTTGTAGGCACCTCATGTGGAGTTTCGCGAAGGGAAGAACCATCGTGGTTGAGGCCATAAGGCCTAAGAGACGAAGTAGCTGTTTTGCTGTTGCTACTCTGGTTCTTTTGAGATTCTCGATGAGTGCATTGATATCCGCTATCCTGCTGGGAGGCAGGAAAGCCTTGCACTGCACTGAGTCGAGAACAGCTCCGATAAATTGTACCCGTCTGGAGGGGATGAGCATGGACTTCTTTAGATTGATTGTCAGGCCCAGGGTCTCCAGAGTGCGTAACGTAATTGCAACATGATTCTGGAGGTCCTCTGGAGAGGGCGCGATCAGAAGCCAATCGTCGAGGTAGGGGTGAAGATGGACACCTTGTAGACGTAGATGGGCTGCTACCACTGCCATCAGCTTCGTGAAGACGCGTGGTGCTGTCAACAAACCAAAGGGGAGGGCCTTGTATTGGAAATGGTAGGTACCAATAGCGAAGCGCAGGAAAGGCCTGTGCGAAGGATGGATGGTCACATGGAAGTATGCATCCTTCAGGTCTAAAGTGACCATCCAGGCCCCTGCCTCTATTAGTGGAAGGATGATCTGGAGGGTGGTCATCCGGAACTTCTTGTAGACTATGAACGCATTGAGGTTCCGAAGGTCCAGGATGGGTCTGAGTCCTCCATCCTTCTTTGGTACTGTAAAGTATCGGGAGTAGAACCCCTGCTGGTGTAGGGGAGTGGGTACCGGTTCTATTGCATCCTTGGCTAACAAGGCTTCTACTTCGGTGTTTAGGGTATCGGATGGGGGGGGGGTGACTACAAAGTAGGATTTCGTTGGAATTTCGAGAAATTCTATTTTGTATCCCTCGGCGATGACTGAAAGGGCCCATTTGTCCAAGGTGATGTGAAGCCATGCTGGTAGGTAAGGTGACAGACGAGTAGGGAGGTCGGAGTGTGGGTGGGAGTCAAAAACTCTGTTTGCTTGGCTTAGGAGGTTTTGATTTGGAAGCTGATGCCGTGGGGAAGCGAGGCTTATGGCTATACGGCTTCTGCTGGTAGGTGGGTGGGGATCTCTGCCATTGGGGTTCAGAGGGAGATCGTTGCACCTGCTTCTTCGGCCATGACCTCTGCCACATTCTTTGTTTTTGTGGTTTAGGTTGTGAGACTCCCAGGCTGCGGGATGTCTTCATGCTTTTATCCAATTCATGGAGTACGGTATCCGTTGTGGAACTGAAGAGTCCGTCTCCATCAAAAGGAAGGTCTTCAATCAAGTTTTTGGTGTCCTGAGGAAGAGAGGTTGACCGGAGCCATGCATGACGCCTAATGGACACTGCTGATGTGAGTGTCTTGGATGTCACCTCAGCAGAGTGTTTGGACGCTGAAAGCTGATGTTTCGTCAGGGTCATGCCTTCTTTTTGGATCTTTCTAGCTGCCCGTAGCTTGTCCTCTGGGAGGTGAGCTATGAGTGCCGTCATCTGTTCCCAAAGTGAATACTGGTACCTGCTCATGCAGGCTGTGTAGTTTGCAATTTTTAATCCTAATGCACCTGCCGAATAAACACGTCTTCCAAAAGAGTCCAGTTTCCGTCCTTCTTTGTCCAGTGGTGAGGTATGTCCGCTACGACCCTTGGTCGAGGGGGTGACAACCACCGAATTCGGCTTAGGGTGAACATATAGGAATTCCGCCCCTGGTTCCAGGATTTTATACATATGATCCAGGCGTCTACTTGAGATAGGGGTGGAGGAAGGGTGCGGCCAGGACTCCTTGGCTGTATTCATCAGTACCGATATGAGCGGTAGTGCTACTGGTGCGGAGGTATCCATCTGGATGATGTCAAAGATGGAATCAGTGGCTGTCGGAGTCGGTTGTGCTGTAGCTAGTGCCAGTGAGTGTGCCATCCTCTTGATCAATTCTCCATAAGGCTTTACATCCTCAGATGGTGAAATTGGTAGGTCATCTGTGACCGGTTTGTCTGGGGAGGGGTGCGGGATCGACTCATCCTCCGATCCAGATGAAGCAGGCGACGCCGGTGCCGAGTGGTCCGATGGCGAGAGGGGAGCCGGACTCGAGGGGTCTTGGGACGGGGGCAAAGGTTGAGGTTCGACGTCGGGCGGCGTTCGCTCCCGTGGGGCCGGCGCAGGTAACGGTGTCGGTATCGAGGGGGGGTCTCGGTAACGAGAGACCCTAGATGATGTGGATTGTCGATCCCATTCGGCGGGGTACCATTGGGGTGGTGGTGGGTAGGCCCCATAGAGGTACCGCCATTGTTGTACGTCCCACGGTACCGAGGGAGGTGGGGAACGCGGAGCTCTATCCCTTCTCGGTCTCGGCGGTGGGTTGACTCCGGTGTCGGGACTATCCCTGGGGACCTGTGTAAGGTCGATATCAAGGTCGGAGTCTGTCAGAGTGATGGGCCATGGCATCGGGGAGAGAGATTTGTCTCGAGATCGCTCACAGCCATGAGGGTCAAGCCTTTCGGGCCAAGGCTGGGCTATGTCGGGCGCTACTTGCGTCAACGAAGCACTAGATGATTTTTTGTGCTTAGGCTTGCCCTTCTCCTCCTTGCCCTCTCTGCGTTGCTTGGCAGGGGTCTCGGGCAATGGGAGTGATCTTTTCGGTTCCGATTTCTTCTCGGTACCGATGGAGCTCTTCGCTGGCGATGGTGCCGGGCCTGTCGGCATCGGAGGGGGGGAAGTCGGAACTTCGGAGGAGGACATTCTCGGTGACAGGGCCGATTCCAGGAGAGCGACGCGGAGCCTCGCTGCACGATTTTTCCGGGTCTGTTTAGAAAACACTGCGCAGCTGGAGCAGGAGTCTACCCGGTGAGACTCACCTAGGCAGAGGAGGCACAGCGAGTGCTTGTCCGGAGGGGCTATCTTGCTGCCACACTTAGAGCACCGTTTGAAAAAACCCCACCGCTGGGCCATAGGCCGCGCGGCGGAAACACGAGGGAAAATCCAAAAAGCAGTCCAGAAAAACAGTCCGAGTTCGTTAAGGTAAAAAATCAGTCCGAAGGGCTAGAAACAGTGATAAGAAGTAAACTACCGACCGGAGCAAAGTGAAAAGGATCCTCACGACACGGCGGTCAGAAGAGAACTGGCGGGATCCTCATGCCCCTCCCCGGTCATGCGCAGTGGAGCCGGTGCGGGACCGGGGAGTTGGCGCGAAAATCCGTTGAGGCTTTGAAGTTACCGATCGGGATCGGCGCAGGGGCACATAATCCCAGAGGTGTGATGCACAGAGACCACGAAGAAGATCTGTCCGTCGGCTCCGTTTAGCACTTACCCGTCTCCCACTTGCTTTCCATCCGCTTTAACAGGACACCGGGAGAAACCGGTGTCCAGGGGCCATCTTGCGCTTGCCTCCCGCTTCCAGGCAGCGTGAACCGGAAGAAGGCGGGAGGCAAGCGGAGGCGGCAGTGTGAACGCGGCGTTTTGCCAGTTTGCGCATGAGCGCACATGCGCAAATTGCCGAAACAGCCCTATCACGAGCTGCGGAGGCCGGCCCACGTGAGGCCACTCCGCAGCAGTCTGAACGCTCCGTATTGGCACTGTAGCACAATACACCGGTCGGCCCTGGGGAGTTTTTCCCCCGCAGCAGTTTCCTCCGCATTCATCTTGCTCCAGATTGCCAGTCTGTCCTCAGCCTCAGAGTTGGCGAGCCTATTTGATGGCACACATGGGGGAAAACAAACAAACTACCCATGTCAGGTAAAGAGGGGGGATGCCAGGATACCAGGTCAATATATTTTTATTCTCCTTGGCATTGATGGCTGAGGTGCTTTTAGCATTCCTTTTCTGTTTGACTGGCGGCCTTCCTCTCTGTTATAGTTGATTGTGGGTTTTATATCACTGCCATTTAGTGTTATTTTTGTCAGCCACAACAAGGTCACTTTCAGAGAGGAAAAGCAGGTTCAGTCAGCTGAACCTCTGCAGTGTATTGGTCCCCTTTTCATTGTGCCCCCCTCCCCCAAGTTGCTTGGCTAGCTAACCAGCTCTGGGCAAGGTCTATTTGGTTGTGAGTAAACCTTGGAAGACTACTGCTTGGAGGCAACATCCAGTTCTGAGGAGCAGAAAAAATTGCTCCCTATTAAAAGGTGCCCAAGCTAGCCTGATCTTGTCAGATCTTGGAAGCTAAGGAGGGTTGGCCCTGGTTAGTATTTGGATGGGAGACCTCCCAGGAATACCAGGGTCATGATGCGGAGGCAGGCAATGGCAAACCACCTCTGAAGGTCTCCAGCCCTGAAAACTGTAGAGGGTTGCCATAAGTCAGCTGTGACTTGCTGGCACTTTTTGCCACCATTAAAAAGATATTAAAGAGCTGCTGTTTGAGAATTTCTTTTTTTCCCCATATTGTGTATTTAGGAGCAGCTGTTTACTATACAGTCATATGTAACAGAGGACTACAGTCACTTTTAGCACACCATTTAGCCTTTTATCAATATTCCATTAATACAATCAAAGCTGTCCAAAAAACCAGGCTGAAAACTGTCCCAGAATTTCAACCTCGGTGTTCACATTCCAGAGTTCCTGACCAGAGGCCCTGGAAGATATTAGCCTGCATAATGCTAAATGCAGCTGTTCAGTTTAGAGGTGTGACTTCTGGCTCCTTAAATTTCCCAATTAGGGATGCCAGCCTCCAGGGGGGGCCTCAGGAACCCCTGGCACTACAGCTTATCTCCAGAAATCAGTTCCCTGGAGAAAATGCATGCTTTGGCAGGAGGACTTGGTGGCACTGTACACCACTGAGGCCCCAGTCTTCCCCAGGCGGAGCGCCTTAAATCTCATCATCTTCCTCCTCCTCTGCCTTCTTCCCAGGGCTACCCAACTTGAGCCACCTTCTGTTTGCCTCTTGCCTAAGGGGCCATCTTAAGTTGGCTGCAACTAGAGTGCACTTTTCCACACCACCAAGCCACGCAAACTGATGGCTGTGTCACCACATGCAAGGACAAATTAAATGCTCACAATGCCTCTCTTCTCTTCCTTCCTCTCCTCTTCTTTCCTCCCCCTCTACATTTTCTCTCCTTTCCCTTCCCTCCTCTCTCCTTTTTTTCTAGCCTCCCCCCTCTCCCTCCAGCTTTCCTCTTTAACCCTTTCCTCCTCCCCCAGCCCCTCTGCCCCTTCCCAAGCTCCTTCAGCCACCTCTCCCTTAAGCCGGCTCCTCTTGTCACTCTTGCCAGCTGCCACTCACAGTCGCCAAGATATGTGCTGGCCCTTCGGCGATTGGCTTGGTGGAGATAAGGCCACCAACTCAGAGGCACTGGGGTTCACTTGCTTGGGGAGCAGAGTGCCTTAAAGGCGCTGGGGGGGGGTCATTGCAGGCCTTTCCTGGGCTCTGTGATTTGGCGGGGCGGGGGGCAGGGCGCCTCGGCGGCCTTTATCCAGGCCTGAGCACCTGCCACCTCCACCACCTGACCTCCCCCCCCCAAAACATCCCCACCTCGCTCCCAGGTCCCCGAGACTGGCCTCAGGTCCCCTAGCCAGCCAAAAGGCCTCTCAGCTGGCTAGGGGACCTGGGGCCAGCCAGAGTGCCCGCCACCTCCACTTCCCACTCCCCTCCCCCGAAAACATCCCCACCCCATTCCCAGGTGCCCAAGACTAGTGCAGGTCTCCTAGCCAGCCGAGAGACCTCTCAGCTGGCTAAGAGACCTGGGGCCAGCCAGAGCCTCCACCACCACCTCCTGCCCCCCCCAAACATCCCCACCCAGCTCCCAGGCGCCCAAGACTGGCTAGGGGACCTGGGGCCAGCCGGAGCATCCACCATTGCTGCTTCCCACTCCCCCCCCAAATAAAACATCCCTGCCCCGCTCCCAGGAGCCCAAGACTGGTGCAGGTCTCCTAGCCAGCAGAGAGGCCTCTCAGCTGGCTAGGGGACCGAGGGCCAGCTGGAGCGCCCGCCGCTGCCCTTTCCCACTCCTCACCCCCCAAAAAACATCCCCACCCAGCTCCTAGGTGCCCAAGACTGGCGCAGGTCCCCTAGCCAGCCAAGAGGCCTCTCAGCTGGCTAGGGGACTTGGGGCAAGCTGGAGTGCCCACCACCGCCTCCTGTCTTCCCCTCCAAAAAAGCATCCCCGCCCCACTCCCAGGAGCCTTGAGACTGGCTGCAGGTCCCCTAGCCAGTCGAAAGGCGTCTCGGCTGGCTAGGGGATCTGCAACCAGCTGGAGCATCTCCCCGCCCCCGCCCTGCTCCCTGGAGCCTGAGACGGGGGGGGGGGGGGGGGGGCGCCCGGCCTAGGTAGGCCTTTTTGCAGGCGGCACACTTGCCTTCTTCCTTCTGCCTCCTCGTGGCCAACTGGGAGCAGGGGGCGGGGCTTGGCTGTCACCAATATGACCCTTGGCTGTCACCAATATCTGGATGACACTCAGTTCTATCTTGCACTTCCAGCTGATCTCAGGGAGGCTGTAGAAACCCTGAACTGGTGCCTAGAGGTACTTGGGAACTCAGGTCTGGACTTCAGCATTGCTTAGAAATCATCTAGGTACCAGGTACTGTCAAGACCAGAATCCCAGGGTACGGCTGAAAGGTTTGTGATACACCAACCTTGCTGAATCTAAGCTTGCCTGGTTCTGGGGAAGGCTTGAATGAAAGACATGGGGTACATCACACCCCATCTACATTAGGTATAAATGTAAAAGATACATAATAAGATCATTCACCAGTTCTTCTAACACATTCCTGAACTATTTTAAAGCTCTGTTTTAAAAATCTCCCTCTATATAAATATACTGTAATGGTTATCAAGAACAATTAATTACTACCACATACTTAATGGGAATATCCCTGCGTTAGATGTCAGAATCTGGTAAAATGCCAACCAATTAAGACTTTGCTAAATGAAAACCCACTAGTATCCAACATATCTTTTGCAACTTTCCTAACTTCAGCAGCTGACATATCCTTAGATAGGAATTGTACACAAGGACATGGGAACAAGATCTGAAATATCAACATTAAAGATCCAATTTCTTTCAGAATATCCCCAGCTCCTTTCAATGATCCAGTTCCTTTCCAAATATCCCTAGCTCCCTTCAGTGTGAGAAGAATACAGTTAGGAGCTACATGATTAATGAGAAATCCTCATCTAATTAATTGTTATACTTTGGACACAAGTGGAGAATGAGAGGAAGAGCTATCAAATGAAGTTTACTTTCAACTGGAAAAGCAATAACACGGTCATGCTAATATAAACATGAGTAGAGGATTGCTGTGCATTCCCATGATTTCACCCATAAAGCTAGTAAAGTAGCCTGGAACAGATGCAGAAGCTCTTTCATGTGTCCCAGCCACGTTACATGCATACTGTATTCACCCTGCCCACTGGAAAGATTAGCTAGCAGCAGCAGCCCCAATTGCTGTATTTACATAGAACTTTCAGTTGCTTCATGTGCATAATTACAGTCATCCTTACAATACCATGTAAGGTAGACCAGTACTATTATCCCCGTGGTACAGATGGAAGACTGAGGCTGAAAGAGAGTGGCATGGCCAAAGCCAGCTAGCTAGGTTGTGCAGATATGAGATCTTAACCACCAACATCCCAGCTCATTATCTTACCCAGCACACTGTATCAGCTTTAGAAGTCTCTCATTTGTATGGGCCTATTATGACAGCTGTCATGATGAGAGTACTAACACGATGGGGAAAGGGAGAATGTTGTACGCAACTTTGAGTTCCCATTGGGGAGAAGAATGGGGTTATAAATGGTTTAAAAATAAACTGAACTGTAATTGGTGTGGCAGTTTTGTGCAATAATTATTTTGCGATCACTTTAAGAAGCCAGTGAAACCACCATTTACCCATCAGGAGGTGAAAAAGTTGAGGATAAGTTAATACTAGGCCCCATCCACCTTGCCTTCCTAAAGGACGCAGACAGTCCTACACTAGCCAATCAAGTTCTCTGTTTGCACTGATATAGGATGAGGCTGTGATGAGGGACTGTGATGAGGCACTATGAGACAGACACAGTACTGGGTGAGTCAAGTATGCCTCATATAAACCAAGACACAACCAAATCTCCCCACCACCTCCACTGGCTCTTCCCCCCCCAGCTGTTTAACACTGTTGCCCCAGAAAGGTGGACCAGAATCAACAGGTTGAAATTAAATCAGAAGAGTTTTTGGGTAAACATTAGGAAGAACTTTCTGACAGTTAGAGCGGTTCCTCAGTGGAACAGGTTTCCTTGAGAGGTGGTGGGCTCTCCTTCTTTGGAGGTTTTAAAGAGGCTAGATGGCCATCTGTCAGCGATGCTGATTCTGTGAACTTAGGTAGATCATGAGAGGGAGGGCAGGGAGGGTTGCATCAGTGCTTAGTTCTCGTGGCCCTTTCTTACACACCCAGGAAAATGCCAATCACCACTTTGGGGTCAGGAAGCAATTTTCTCCAGTCCAGTTTGGCTAGTATCCTAGAGGGTTTTTTGCCAGCTTCCAGGCACCGTGGAACGGTGGTCACTGGGGGTGTGGGGGGAAGGTAGTTGTGAATTTCCTGCGTTGTGCAGGGGGTTAGACTAGATGACCATGGAGGTCCCTTCCAACTCTATGATTCTATGAAAGAAGTCAAGGATAGCAGCATAAATAGCTGAACAGCCTCTGTACTTTCCTGAACCTTTCGGAGCAAGCCAGCTTGTGCCTTAGCTCCTGTTCCCTCTTCAGATACACAAGTCTCCATTCCTCACTTTAGTTTATTTCCAGTGTCATATATCCCCCTTCCCGAAACATTCCTGGTTTTGTTCCATATCTTCTTGTTGTTTCAGGAATAATATTCACACCACCTCTGTAGTTAGACCAGCTTTGTGGCTCTAGCTGCCAGAAACCAACACTCTATCTTTTACCTGGAAAATCAGTTACCCCACATTTGGGACTGAGCTTTGGACTCCAGCAATTTTAATGTATTTCTTTTCTGTAAATCTTCTTGAAGTGCCATTTCAAAGCCTGAATAACTAAAGCCCAGTTTCTTCCCTTCCCCTTGGAAAACTCTTACCTGTTCTCATTACTCTGGACTTTTGATTATATCACTACTGTTCCAGGCATCCACCATTCATTAGAGCCCCAAGAGAGCCCATTGAGAAGCCTCTGATGGAGATCTGACAGCTAAAACGGGGCCAATACAATCATGCATAATATACAGTACTTGAAGGCTAAAAATAATAAAGAGTGAATAGACCTTGACTTTAAAAAAATGAACGAGGAACTGGAAGTTTACCAGCAAAGAATCTGGGCACGTTACAGGTTCATTCATCCCACCTAAGCAAAATTGGAGGTAAATGTTCTCCTGGATCTTTCTGAATGAACCAACAAAACATGGAAAATTGGATTTAGCCAGCTTTTCCCATTCAAACACTCTTAATTCTCTTCCTCACTACCCAGCCACACATCACTTTTGTTGATGCAGGTCATATGATGCTTAGCAAAGTCATTTTTGGTGACCTCCTTTTTTCGCCAGCAGAAAAGCTGGTTGGATCCAACCCAATGACTTAATTCATACATAACAGCGAGCCATGAGGTGTCAAATGAATGAACTGAGGGGATTCTCAGGCTCATTTTTCCCCCTCTTCGTTTTCTCCTTATGAAAGGTGAGATACCTTAGTTATTTGTAGGTTGATGGGAGATCATGGATTGCGGTTATTTCCAAAGCAGCACACTATGGTAAATGCTTGCCCTGCAAACCAGAATTACCAATTAGTAATAAACCACAATTTAGAATCTTGATTATCAGGGCAGCTATAAATTGTAATTTACCAGTTTGGATGCAATCAGTAAACTACAAGTGGTGATCCAATATACTTGTGTGGAAGGGGGAATCCCTCTCCCAATCTTAATTAGTGCCATTGCCTACAGGCCTGGAAAGGCTCCCAGCCTCCTGGTCCTGCCGCAATTTCTTCTCCCCCCACCAATCACCACTTTCATCCTTGGGGCCACTGCAGCTCCCTTCCCCCCATCAGCAACAACTCTGGCAGGTCCAGTGCAACTCCCAGCTTTGGTCCACCATAGCTTCTCTCCATCATTGCTGTTGCCAGCACTGGGGCTGCCATGGCTCCCTTCTCCCCCATTGCCACAACCTTTACCAGTCTCTGCCTGCCTCCCAGCCTCTGCTACTGGGTTCTCTGCACTTCTCCCCAATGCCACAGTCGTTTCCTCAGCTGCAGCACACACACCCCCCAAAAAAATCACTGTCACTGCCACCTGGAGAAAGTATGCATTGTCAGAGCATGTAAAGACAACATTTTAATTTGTTTTTTAGTTTGGGGAAAATGTAAACACCCCAATGTTGTTGTTTTTTTAGTTTTCAGATTTTTCTGCAAACCTCAGAACCCGCAATCTGTGAATTTAGATATCTGCAGATGGAGGCCAGACTTCATTATTAGCTACAAAGATCATGTACTACAACTTATGTTGCTGTATATGAAGGTGTACACACCCCAAGGATCCCTTAAGCCAGTACATGCAGCAGAAGACCATGGTATGCCATTTTGTCTGAACGAAGCCACTGTGACAGAACAAAATTTTGTGAATCAAAGCCATTTACTGTTTCCTCATTAAATCTACATTTAAGAGCTTCCCCTTTTCAAGCACTGAAATAAACTAAATTGCACAATAAGGGGAATATGTAAATTCCATTACAAAAAATCATCTGGCAATATAGAGGATAAGGTTATTTGCGTGTCTGATTTTCATTACATGCTATCGCTGATTTGGAACTAAATTTGCACATTTTAGGGTTCATTGTCCAAGAGAGAGTAGCAATCACAACTTGCAAGTAGCAATGCAATGGACTACATACCCTTGTTGATAGTTGGCATTGCTTTTAGAGAAAGGAAGGCAGCAATTGAGCAGGCTTCTAGATGTGTCAAAATGGTTACCAGAGTTGTTGTAACTTTTCATCTGATCACTGTGAATTACAATTAAATTAGGCACTCAGCTGGGCGCTCAGCACCCAGAGAGGGTAATAATTGTACATGCTGATAGCAATGGAAAAGTGGGGAACTGCAAAAAGAGCCGAATAATTGCCTGGTTGATGGTTGTAACTTGCTTGGCCTATGGATGTTGGCCACATGTCCTGTTTTTAATAACTGCACAACTAGGCTTGCTGTGGCTGAACATGTACACTTCTCCTGTTTCTTTTTATAGCAAGGGAGGGGAAAAAACTAAGTGAAAAGGTCATCCTTCTGGTTTGGAAATAAAAAGTTCAATTAGGCTAGTGCAGTGGTCCTTCAGGGAATGCTGGGCATGCTGATACTCTGCCAAGGAATGCCAGCATGTCTTCTGTGGGATGGCTGTGCAGGAAGTGGATATGGGGGCAGCTCGTAAGGGCCGCTGCCCTAGCTTGTTGGGACTTGTTGAGTACCTGAGATTGTGCCCTAGGATGTATCCAACACTCCAACAAGGCTGCACACTGCAGAGGAAAATCAGTAGGACAATCTGTTGGCTATTAACAACAACAACAAATACCTTTTATTGGCATAAACTGTTGGCTATTACTTATTTGTACTTCTGAACATCTCATAATGTGTTGACAAACCTCCCAATATGAAAGCCACCATTCAAATGTGGAAGGAAGAAATAGCTTGTTTCCCTTTCCCTCTACCCTGCAGCCAGTTCAAAGTAAATGGATTTGTGCAATTAATTACTCTGGACATCCCTTTCCAATAGCTGGTAGTCCAAAGCTGAAATATAGACAGTGAAATACAACAGTGTTTGGGCTCGGGGTTCTCAGGGAATGCCTTTTCCTGTATGTGCCTGTGTGGCACAAGGGATGTCCAGTCATGAAAAGAGTGAAATCCATTTTATTTCAGTGATCACCAAAATTTTTAGTATTGCTATGAGAAGTTCCAGGGCCAGCACTTATCTGGGTTGCTTCCTTTTCTAGGAGAGCACCCTGGAGACATGGCACATCTGTAACATTGCTTTAGTTACCAATATATAAGTAAAGCACAAGTAGTGAAGAAGTAGCACTCCTATAGAGCAGCATATTGACTACGGTATTTCACACCATATCCCAAAAGCAGAAAGAAGTTTATCTGCAGCCATGTCAGTCCAAATACAAAATGCAAAAAAAAAAGCAATCCCCATAATACCTTTTATCAGGACCAACCAAAACGACCCCACACACACACACACACTCCCCCAAAAGTACAAGTGTTTGAGTTTACCAGAACTTTCTCACACTGGATGTTATAATTAAAAAATATATAATAAAAGGGATGGGGGGGAGCAGATGTTTCAGACCATGATCTTCAGACCTGGCTATGTCAGCATCCTGTGCTTAATGCTGAGCAGAGGCATGCAGATTTAAAATCAGACTCCCAGTGTGTGTTGAGAGAGAAATAGGTGCTTCAGCTAACTCAGAGCACTAGCCTTCCTGTCTCTAATTTCATTACTGAACTAAGAAACTGCTGTTTTCCCCCCACAGACAAACCTGCCCTGCTTCAGATGTGAGGGCTAACTTCCCCAGGCTTTGATGGGTACTTGAATAGGACCACTGGGGAACCATTTCCTAACAGTGATCTCCTTCGAAGAAACATCTGTGGACATTAAGGGACATAAACATTCTTTTGTTTTAGGCCCTGAATTCACTCTTCTTAGGCCAAATCCATTCACACTGGTGAGACCTCAAACCCACAGCAATATAACTGTGCCTTTTATTGATTTTTTTCAAATTGTTTTCATCCACCCTGAGGGCTTTCAAAGCAATGAGGTGGGATATAAATTTCCCAAATAAATAAAATAAATTACAGTGGTAGTGAATGTGTAGCATTTCCGGCTTACATTTTCATCACCTTGACTGTTCAATCACTTTATACTCTTTTTTATTTTTATATTGCTGGAAGCCTCATTGAGACTTTAAGTTGGGATGGGTTACAAACCAAGGAAATGAAGCAATTACTGTTCCAGACTGTGGGTTGGTCCATATGTGCATATAGACCCCTCCTTCTCGTATTGCTTAATGACTCGTAGTTGAATGCAAGAACTGCCTCTGCTGTTAATTATTTTGTGTTCAAAATAACATGAACACCTCTAAGTGAGGTTAAAAACAGGCACATCATCACATGATGTTGCACAAACACACACACAAACACTCCCATATTCTCCTGAGTCCTGACATATACTTTGAGGAAAAGGAATCAGCAGAGATCCCGAAATCTACATGAGACACATTTCTTAAATATTGGCTAGCTATCACCACTGGGAATCAATCCTACTAATAGGTTCCGGTCTTTAAAGGATGTGACATCCATGGCTAAATAATATGCAACACTCAGTAAGACAATGAGGAATAGAAAGACTGTTCAATAGAACCAGACTCACATTCTGTCAAATTAAGTGTTTCCTCTTTTACAATGACTGATGCCTGATGCTTTGGGAGAAATGGAAAGATCCTGAATGAGACAGGATTGTTCTGGATTGAACTGCATCAGGCTGTATGTAGAAAGTTGCATGTTTCCCTCGGGGGAGGACCCTGGAAAACAAGCATGTCATGACAAACATCATGCTCTCTACCACTGATGGGGTCCAAATGATGCTCACTGATTCAGTTAAGAGTTTCAAGTTTATACTGGCTCCAGCACCATTATTGCAGAACCAAGTTAATGCAGCTGCAAAAAAGGCATTCTATCAGCTCCCCCACCTTACCTGGCTGATCTGGCCACATGGATCCATGCGGTGGTTACCATAGCACTTTACATGGATGTGCTTCAGTTTGTGAAGAATGCTGCATCCCGGTTATTACTGGGCGCTAGGCAGAACATATGTTACACCAATCCTGCAGACACTTTACTGGTTATTGATCAGTTACTGAGTTCAGTTCACAGTCCTGATTATCACCTACAAAGCCTTGAATGGCCTTGAACCCACAGGACTGCCTCTTCCACTATGTTTTGCTGTGACAGCTTTGCTCATCTGAGAATGCTTTCTAAATGTGCCACCTTGCAAATTGGTAAGATTGCCAGATGCCTGTTCACATCCATTCCCAGGGGACGCCCCCACCTTATGGAATGGCCTGCCTGAGGAAGTCAGAGAACTCGTACACTTCTGTCATTCCGGAGAATATGCAACACATTTCAAGAGAGTGTTTTTAAAAAGAGATGAAAACTGTTGTAGAATGGAACACTCCAGAAGGGTACTTTTATAATGCAATAGGATTGTAGTCAACTCCAATTCCTATTGTAGGTATCACCTGCTTTAAACTGTAATCCATTCTCTGTATTGTTTAGAGTATACCTTACCTTAGGTAATTTGTTGTTAGCATTGTTGTCGAATTCTGTAATCCTAGTCCTATTGCTTTGTTCTTTGGTTCTCTTATGCAGTTTGATTGCACTGCTTTAAGAACACAAGAACATAAGAGAAGACAATGTTGGATCAGGCCAGTGGCCCATCCAATACAACACTCTGTCACACAGTGGCCAAAATACCAGGTGCCCTCAGGAGGTCCAGCAGCGAGGCCAGGACACTAGAAGCCCTCCCACTGTTCCGCCTCCAAGCACCAAGAATACAGAGCATCACTTGCCCCAGACTGAGAGTTCCTATCTATACTTTGTGACTAATAGCCCCTGATGGACCTATGCTCCATATGTTTATCTATTTCCCTCTTGAAGCCGTCCATGCTTGTAGCCACCACCACCTCCTGTGGCAGTGAATTCCACATGTTAATCACTCTTTGGGTGAAGAAGTACTTCCTTTTATCTGTTCTAACCCGACTGCTCAGCAATTTCATGGAGTGCCCATGAGTTCTTGTATTGTGAGAAAGGGAGAAAAAGACTTCTTTCGCTACCTGCTCAATCCCACGCATAACTTTATAAACATCGATCAAGTCATCCCTCAGCTGTTGTTTCTCCAAGCTAAAGAGCCCCAAGCGCTTCAACCTTTCTTCATAGGGAAAGTGTTCCAACCCTTTTATCATTCTAGTTGCCCTTTTCTGCATTTTTTCCAATTCTATAATATCTTTTTTGAGATGTGGCGACCAAAAATGTACACAGTACTCCAAATGGGGTCGCACCATCGATTTATACAGGGGCATTATGATACTGGCTGATTTGTTTTCTATTCCCTTTCTAATAACCCCCAGCATAGCGTTGGCCTTTTTCATTGCAGTCGCACACTGTCTCGACACATTGAGCTATCCACTATGACCCCAAGATCTCTCTCTTGGTCAGTTTCTGCCAGTTTGGACCCCATCAACATGTATTTATAGTTAGGATTTTTGGCTCCAGTGTGCATCACTTTGTACTTGGCCACACTGAATCCCATTTGCCACGTTGATGCCCACTTGCCCATCCTTGACAGATCCCTTTGGTGTGCCTCACAATCCTCCCTGGTTCTCACCACCCTGAATAACTTCGTGTCATCTGCAAATTTAGCCACTTCACTGCTTACTCCCAACTCCAAATCATTAATAAACAAATTAAAAAGCATTGGACTGAGTACTGATCCCTGCGGTAGCCCATTGCTTACCTCCCTCCACTGAGAAAATTTCCCATTTATACTCATTCTCTGTTTTCTTTTAATTAGCCAGTTTTTGATCCACAAAAGGACTTGTCCTTTTATCCCATGACTACTGAGCTTACTTAGGAGCCTTTGATGAGGAAATTTATTAAAAGCTTTCTGGTAGTCAAGGTAAACAACATCTATTGGGTCCCCCGTGTCCACATGTTTGTTTACTCTCTTTATATCTTGAAATCTGCCTTCTCGGGGAGAAATGCAGACTCCAAAGTAGATAATGTAAAATTAAATAAATAAGTAAATGTCAGAAAACACTAACTCTTCCCTGGACAGGGAGGCAAGGGAGGGGAAGGTGATGCAAATTTCCAACAGCAGCCCCAAGTGGTACTGCCCAAGGAACGCTTTACCACTTGATTCTGCTAACAGTATAAACTAGGTCTAAGTGGATTTAGGTCAAGACCCTGAACCCTGCCTAGTGACATCAGAGACCATGGGATGAAGAATACCCACTACAGGATTTGGGTACCAGACAGGCTTTACCGTGATGGGCCAGAATGATCACAATGTAAAATATTTGCATAATGAAAGAATGTGGACACACCCACAGAAGTAGATGTTTACTGACTGTAGCAGCTCTTGTCTCCCAAACAGTTGGTATCTGCAAGAAAAGCTTACCTTGCACTGGGGGGGGGGGACTTGTACATACCAGAGATCTGTTGATAAAGCAGCTAGGTTAAAAGTTTACATGGTTCTCATGCCCGCTTCAAATGCCTGTTCCTGTTATGCTGAAAGCCAGAGGGATGCTATTTGGCAAGACACTGCTATCCCCAGGTTGGGGGGGGGCATCCCTTGCTAAGTTTAGATCATTTTGACAGGTCACTCTGCGCTAGCGACTACAGCCCTTTTTATTTTTATCTCCAGTTCTTTGTGGCTGGCTTTTTTCTGTCATGATTGCATCTCATTTTGAAGTAATTTATCTACACAGAGCATTGGAGCAAAAGCAAAAATATAAAAACAGGAATGGCCACGCCAAGTTGGGCTTCATGCAGGGAAAAAATAAGCTTTCTGAATCATGAACTCCGTAACTAGGGTAATCAAGTTTTCATCAAGTTGTAACTCGGGAGATTAGGAGATTGCTGGTGCATTACTCTAGAAATCAAATCTGATTAACATTTAATTGCAGCGCTGCGCCTAGGTATTAATTAGGTGTATTTTTCTAGGAGTCATAAATAGTTATTAAAGCAAAAGTAGGAATAATTTGGAAATTAGCATAAACAGAATAGCACACTAAAACAGTAAGCAATGGCAATAACAAATGGACCTCGTGAAAACAGAGGAAATTGGCAGCTAATTAACATGTTAATTCTGGTGCACAACTCTCACAAAGCAATGCATATGAGGCTGCATTTAGACCACAAAGCTGCTCCCCTGAACTAATTAAGCGAGGCTCAAATTCAATACGGGAGAGCACAGAGGGCAGGGTATGGGTTTCCCCTAACTTATTTATTTCCTTATCAACTGACCCTTGCTGGTGATTTTTACTCTGCCACCCATCATCTCATCTGCTCAAAATTTGTGGGCTTTCTTACATAACCTCTCTCACCTAGTGCCCCTAATACCTGGGACACCTGTTCAGAAAACCCATGTGGTGCCATCTCTCTCTTCCTTCAGATCCTTCCTCAAAATCTGTTGGTTTAATGTTTTAATCCTCACCCACAATCAAAACAAAACAATAGATATAACAATAGATATTTGCCCCATTCAATTACTTTATTTCTCATTGCTCTGTATGCCTTTCCTCCTTAACTGCAGTTTAACAAGGAAAATTGCTAAAATTAATTCTAGAATTGGATCATGCAGTTAATTCCAGCTTCAATTTCTTCAGTTCATTTATACCTTCTCCCCCTCCAATGTTACTGATTCGCACAAGGGCACTGATAAAACACAGTAAAAACAATTGTATTTGTACATATGGTTCCATTGAGATTGCTTTTTTGCAGTGTTTTATAAACGCTCACATGCACTTTGATGACACAGAGTAGAAATTGCCCATGAATCAGAGGAAACGTCAGCTGCCACAAACTGCATTATGTATGTCATTCATAAACAAATAAAAAAGAAATATGGAAGAATCCTAATATATTGGTCATGCTTTTGGGAAAAGAGACCAGGTAATTTGGAATTCTAAAACCTAGGGACAAATTCAGATAAAGAGAATTTCAGAAGCACCCCCTTTATGCATGCTTTTGTCTTTTTACTCTGCCTGTCTTCTATTGTGGACCCATTCATTCCTAATTTGCCTCCCACTGTCAAAATTTAAACTGTAATCTTTATAAAGTGGGTAGGAATGCCAGCCTCCCGGTGAGACCTAGGGATCCCTTGGAATTACAGCTCATCTCCAGACTATAGACTTCAGTTCCCCTGGAGAGAATTGAAGCTTTGGAGGGTGGATTCTATGACACTGTACCCCACTGAGGTCCCTGTCCTCCCCAGGCTCCATCCCCAGATCTCCAGGTGTTTCCCGACCTGGATTTGGCAACCTTAACCCCCCCCCCCCCCAAGCTGGTGGCCAGGAGGGACCTGGCAACCCTAAGGGCAAGGGCTTGTCTTTTCCTACGTATTATACCATGAAGCACAAGCCTATTTTTTTAAAAAAAGAACTGATACTAATTAGGAACAGGAAAGAACATCAGAGATTGTTACAATGATCTAGCAATGGGTAATTCAATATATATATTTTAAAAATGCTGATAAAATAGTCTATTCAGATTACATAGGATTTGATGTTTTGGTTTGTCACTCCACTGTTTGGCCTACATTAATCACACAACACAATTCTATATAAAATGCGGTTGATAATGCAATGCTGCAGGGCTGGCTTTATGATGATCATTCTCTTTCTGCACTCCACCTTTGAAATATATGGCATATTGATAGAATGCAGTAAAACCATTTACTGCTTGCCACTTCCCTATAAAATGAAAATAGTTACCTCAAAGAGTAAAGCAGAAGATTAAATCAGGTGTATCCATTGGATTACAATCCACCAACTCAGCCCATTTATGATTTGTGGCACAATTGCAAGCAACAAGAACATAATCGTAAATATCTGTTTTCATAACCCTTGGAACATGCAAAGGCTTTTACGGTTGAGGGCCCCATTACACATCAATGCGAGGGGAACACACAGTTTTCACAAAGATTAAAGAATATAATGGAGCAGAGAGAATTGGTATATTTATCTGCAGGGAGGATACACGAATTATTGAAAATACCTCAAAGGTTGCAGACAAGTGTAACTACTTCGGTTTCAACACTGTTGTATTTATCAAAGAAGACACATGAAGAAGACACACATTCCAACCCTGGAAAAGTGATGGCCCCCTTATACTTGCATACTGAAAATGAAGAAGAGCAGAGGATGCTGGGAAGTGGTGATAGTAGGACTGTCATCCAAGAGTCCACTAGACAGGGGAAAGAAAGGCAGGGCAAGAAGGGACTCTGACAGAAACATGGGGAAAGGTAAAATGCTGCTCAATCTACTATCTTTCTGTCATTAGGGACTGAAGCTAATGCAGTCTCAGCTATTCTTACTGCTGTTTAATGCAAGAATGGAGGTCAATAGAACAGCTATATCAATGCTTGTCAACTGCTCAGGTTTTGCAAGTAATGAGAGCAGAGATAAGGAGGTGGCAGACAGGCTCAGAAGGATGGTTTGGTGGCCTCCTTCAGTAACCTGGAAGCAGCAGAGGAATGGCTCTTTCTGGAGTCACCTAATTCCAAGAACCAGAAAGCAATAGCCCCAGTGACATAGGAAGCAGGGAATCAATGCCTGGCCTGCAGGGCTCCTAGATTCACAGTATGTGGTAATGCATTAATTTGGGATGAAACGGTGCACATTACCAATCACTAAGACCTAGCTAATTCAGGAGAAGGCTAACGCTGGGAAGAAAAAGTAATGAACAGAAGAGGTGTAGACATGATTTCATTTTCAGTAACAGGCTCAATATAATATAATTCTGAATCATGGCTGCCAGGCCTGACCTGGCAATTAGTGGGAGATGGGGTGGTGGGGTGGTGGTGGCAGTGACAGTGTGACATTGCTCCCAGGGAAAACCTAGAAATGATAGCATGCATTGCAAGAAATCGCCAGAAATGCTGTGGTAAAACCATATAGTTTCCTGTGATTCCCAGAGAGGTGTGATATCGCTTTCATGACATCAATTCACATCATACACCTTTTTTTAAAAAAAAAAAACTTCCGCTATCATTATGAGAGGTGGTAGGAAAGAGGAGCTTTGATCAGAGGATCCCCCTCCACCACTGGGGGAATGGCAATCATACCCAGTGGGCATATGGCAACCCTAACCTCAACCCCTTGTAGATTAATAAACAGAGATAGAGGTCAGACACAAATAAGAAGCATTTTGCTACTGAACTGGGGGACTACCCCAGGTTTGCAGAAAAATCCTAAAATGGTGGTGATAAGTGGAAAACACAAACCCTGCACCACTACACCATTCTGATGAAGCCAGGTGGCAGAGGAGGAGTGGGAGCCACTGCAACCTCTCTCCACGGTCTCCCCTGGGGGAGAACAGGAGGTGAGAGAGCAGATGGGTGGGAAGGAGGATGGGCAAGGAAGACTAAGAGCCACTGCTGCCACCCGGACATTCCAGGCAAGAGAGTGGGTGGTGAAGGAGGAGGAGTGGGAGCTTCTGCCACCACACTTTGCTGCCACTGCTGGATAACAGGTGCTATAGGCAAGCAGGCAGGGGAGGAGGAGGAGGAGGAGCAGGGGCTGCTGCTGCCAGCACCACTGAAAAACAGGTGCTGCAAGCACCATCTGTACTGTCACAAACCTTTCTAAATCTTGTTTGGTCAAACAACATCTTCCTAGTCGCAAAAATCAGCTTCAGTAATAAATACTGAAATATATTGTTCATGATCAACGTATGTTCAGTACCTATTCAATGCACATAATGAGACAATAATTTGAGAGATCCTTTCTATTTATACATTAATCATACCCAACTAGAAGGGCTCTGTCTTCCATTAATCAGATAGATACACATGTTGGCTAGCAAGGGATCCAGCAAGCCAGATAGTACTTGACAATTTGTTTCAAAGGATGTCTAAACAGCAGAAATAGGAGTGACAGCAAGCCATATGGGAAGAGGAGGATCTAACTCTCTCTCTCTCTCTCCATAGACCTATATCTATCCCCATCAAAGAAATCACCATACAAAGAGGAAAAAATGTTCTACTCAAGTTTTATTAGGTAGAAGGGCCTGGCTATTAACTGTAACCTCATCTCGTCCCCAGGCTACCAATTTTGCACAAAGCGGAAGAGTTCTTATCTCCAGCCACCTGTTCCAAATCTCTCCACAAAGAACACTGATGTCCCATTTTTTTCTTTCCCGAGTAGCGCTTTATAAGTCCTTCTAGAATTAATAAAATCTCTAATCAAATCTGGTGCAGTTTTCAATTTAATAGCTCTAGCTGGCTTAACTTTGAAGCTGTCACTAGTGAAGGACCTGCAAATTAAGCTGGCTGTGCTGGAGAGGCTGAGATGGAAGGGCAGGGGGCTGGGGGGGTTAAAGAGGCCTTTCCCCAGGACGAGTCACTCTGCCCTTCAACAGTGGCAACAAAGTGACTCCTGTGCTTATCACCAACTATGGGAGAATGGGGATCGTGGGGGAAGGAGGCTTGACACAGCAGGTTGGCACCATGGTGCAGCAAATACCTATGAATACTAGAGACACGTCAATGCTATTCCCCTCCTCGAGTCCCAGCCCCTTTCTTGACTTGTGACAACAGCATCAGTGTCTCAGCGGAGACTGTCAGATCCAATGCTGTCAGTCAAGCAATGGGGAAGCTCACTAAGCACTCAAAATGAGGTCATTGCTGGGCTGTAGCCATTTCTCTATACAACCACCTGGCACAGCAAGCTCCCCCCTTTCTATCAGTCCATAGCACTGTTGATGATACCTCTGCTGCTGTCTGGGGATTGGCTGAAGCAGACTATGGCTTTTGGGAGAGCAACTAATTCAGTAACGCCCTGCCTCTCTGAAATAAAGCTAATAGTCATGGCTGCTCCTGCCAATGATGAAGGTCCTTGCCCTTCTTCTCCTCTGCTCTGCTACTGCAGGCCAAGACAGGGTGTGCCATTTCTGCAAGCCCCTGTGAACACCAAGCAGCTGATCCAATCGTATACACAAGTTCAATCTAATCAGCTCTCTTTAATAGGAGTCTTGGTGAATCCTGGCCTCCTATTGCAAAAGCAAGTGAATATGGCAGCAAAGATGCACCTTTTTTTTTTCCAGCTATGCAGGGCTTGGAATGCTGCTTTTCTGCAGGCACCAGATCTGGCCACACTGATCCCAACTATTTCATTCATTCATTCATTCATTCATTCATTCATTCATTCATTCGTAATATTTATAGGCCTTTCTCCCCGCAAGCAGGCTCAGAGCGGCTCACATAGCTTGGCACAATGTGCCAAAATTCATAAAACAGTTATGGTAACCTCAGAGATCATTCACTGTTGAGTGAGGGGGCTGTCCTTGAAGATGACTTGGAAACTTCAGCTGGCACAAAATGCAGCAGCCTACTGGTTCTCCGGGGCTAGCCAACAGGAACACATGATACTGGTTGTCCGTGTGTTTCTGGGGCTGATTCAAGGTGCTGCTGGTTATCTTTAAAACTCTTCAAAGCTTGGGCTAAGGTTGCTAACCTACAAGTGGGGGTTAAAGATCTCATGGAAGTATAAGTGCTCTCTAGACAAAGAAAATCAGTTCCCTGGAGAAAACGGATAGTTTGGAGGGTGGGCTGTATGACATTATATCCTGCTGAGGTCTCTCCCCTCCCCAAAACTCTTCCCTTCCCATGTTCCACTCTCAAATCTCCAGGAATTTCCCAACGAGGAGCTGGCAACCTTACTTGGGACCCACATATTTGAAGGACATTCTCTCCTTGCATGTTTCCATACAGAAGTTCTGCTCCTCTTGATAGGGTCTCCATACTGTCTCCATTAATGTGAAGGCCAACAGATGGGCCCAGGTCTTCTGAGTTGCCTCACTTCTTTGGAACAGCCTCCAAGGGAAGGGAAGGAAAAACCCCATCCTGCAGACCTTTTGGAAAGGTGGCAAGACTGAACTATTTAAACGAGCTTGGAGTCTGGCTGCATTTTGTTCTAGGGGGTTAACACAGTATTTCTATGATGATACTGACGAAAGGTATGTATATCTACTGCTTTATATTAATCTGTTTTTAAAGCATTGATGGTTATTTGTCCTTACCCACTTGGGTCCCCACAGTACTGGAAGAAAGGTGGGCATGGAAATATTTTTGAATATAATAAATATCTAAAAGAACAAATATGTATGCAAGTATTGGCAACAGTCTAATGTTTTCTACTGACATTATAGAGTTGATTTGGCTTCATCTATATGAATGTATGGGGATATCATATAAAATAAGTTAATTAGATTTGTCTTCTTCATTCTGTTGGATCAATTTTTTGCGATCCTAATAATAAATTTTTGGGTTATACCTCCATTTTGAAAGGTGCTTGTGGAGTTGTTAGGTAAGACCCAGGACACTCGTTGGCATGCAGTGGATGCTGATATAACAGTGCAATCCTAAGCAGAGTTGCACTCTTCTAAGACCACAGAAGTCAATAGGCTTTGAAGTGAGTAACTCTGCTTTAGGAGTGCACTGTTGGTGAATCTTCTTCATTCTCTGGTGTTATAAAAGAGACTGATGGGGTCCCAAACCTGTGTTCCCTCATTAGGAAGGTCAGCCTCACAAGACAGTGGCTTGGATTCAGCAGTGCACAAGCAGAAACATAAATGGACAGGGCAGTTCCACTTCTGCAAGGTCTTATGCAACACCTAGCACTTTCCTTCCTGTATATTACAGTGTCCACAAATTGTTTGCACAAGATATTTTGCAAGCACAGACACAAAGGGGAATACAATAAGTTGACAGCATAAGAAACTGCTGTGGTGTTTTTCTGTCCTTTTCATTTGTGCAAGAGATCTAGTGCAAGTGGAAGTTTTGCACTGGATTCAACCCAGTGATTTCCTCAAATTGCAAATTTGAAGCCTTTGGTAGCCTTATAGCAAATCACACCATCAGTCCATCAATATTGTCTCCTCTGCCTGGTAGTGGCTCTCCAGGATCTCTGGCCAACAACGATCTTTGCCAGTCTCTGTTATCCTTTCACTGGAGGTGCTGGGGCTTGAACCAGGGGCCTTCCCTATGCAAAGCAAGAGCTTTGTGCCACTGAGCCAGAGGACTTGTGTCGAAGTACACACTTCTGCTTCAGGTCTTAAGAACAGCAGAAAGACTGCTGAAGCCTGCTACAGGTCTTACACTGCTGCCTGCTATGGAAGAATATCACCTGGATGTTCACTTTAAAAAGAACAGCTATAGGGAGCCAATTAAGTTTGCTGGCAGAAGAAAAAAATGGTTTGTGACTGAAAGCACTGTCTCTGAGGGTCAAAAGTAATAACCCTGTCATCCTGCTAAGATTCCTGATATTACACCTGTGTCAAGAAATAGTGAAGATTAATACAGTAATTAGAGATGCTGAACAACACTTCTGATGTGAGACAGATAAAAGTGGCACAGGCGGAGAAGCAACTGGATTCATTATTTTTCTCCCTTATGCAGGCCAGCCAGGATGGGTCATCTGTTTCAAGGCTTGGGGTGTGGCAGAGAGAAGTTCAGGGAAGCCTGCACTGGGGACTGTGCTTGGCTCCTCTTGTAGAATGGTTGCGGTGGAAGGCCCTGTCACGACACCTACCTCTGAAAGTTAGATATGTGCCACAGAAGAAGGGCTGTGGGGCCTGGAGAAATATATCCTTTCAATGAGCAAGCAGAAGAAGAAGAAGGAACCAGAAGAGTTAGTTTTCATACCCCGCTTCTCTCTGCCCTAAGAAGCCTCGAAGACTAGCCATCCTCTCCCCACTGAAGAAGTGAGCGGTGGCTCACAAAAGCTCATAACCTGCCACATATTTTGTTAGTCTTTAAGGTGCTACTGGACTCTTGCTCTTTTCTTCTCCCCACAACAGGCACCCGGTGATGGAGGTTGTAGGTGGGGCTGAAATAGTTCTGAGAGAATAGTAACTGACCCAAGGTCACCAAGCATGCTTCATGTGAAGGAGTTCATACCCGGTTCTCCAGTTTAGAGTCTGCCACTCTTGACCCATTACAACATGCTGGCTCTCGCTATCTCACACTGTGAGCCCCAAGTTTCCACTCTCTTACAAAAGGGTAGGCTCACAGAATCTCTGCATGACTTACTGCTATAGCCTTACCTCTTTGCTCTCAGCATTCTTGGGGTTGGAAATTCTGTTGTATTATTGGGTAAGTCAAGCATCCCGTCCCCAAAGCAAAAACACGGAGGTGCTCTCAGAGGCTACCCACTGCATCCCTGCAAAGAGTTATAGGTTGGGCTGGTTTGCTTTCCATCCAGAGGCACAGTCAGAGCAAGACTACACATTACATATAGTTCTGTGATTTTATAACTGCTTTTTGGAAGGAGAAAACAGCATCAGAGGAGAAGGACACTCTTTTCTCCTCTCCCCCATGAGCTCTACCACTGAGCCACAGCCTCCTTCCCTTTTTTTCCATAAACAGAATAATAATTAAAAAAACAAATTATAGCACTGGCCAGCACTGGGGGGCTATGAATTACTCAGTGTGAATTACTGAGATAAATAACTTGCAGTACCTTGCATCCACAAGGAAAGCATTGTATTGCTGTGTATTGTAAAACTTTCTTCAAAAATTGCACCAGCATTTGGTTTTCATGGTTTGTTTTGATGACTTACTGCCTTCCTTAAGTTTTGTTGTGTACATAATAGATTGGTTTCACAGATGTGTGCATGACTGAAACTGTTAATACCTGATCCTTTCGGATGTGAAGGGGCAAACTTAACATTTCAATAAATGAACAAAACAAACAAACCAAGAGTTTCTTTTCTGAAAAGTCACCTGGAGAAGCAATAAAATGGCTACTGAGAACGACAGTGCAGATTGAGTCAGCCAACACGTCAATATGGCAGAGGGGCTAAAGTGACTTGGCACAAGTTCGCTCACCACAATTGGGCAACTCCTAAGAGCGAACTCCTAGATGACAATTTCCTGTACATGAGCAGTGAGGGCCAAGTTGCTCCATCATCCATGGGAATCAACACTTAACGGATTTGGTTCTCTTCTCTTCTAATGTAGCCAAAAACACTGTACAAGATGCAGAAACTCACCAATACTGAGTATGACACTTACTGCTTAAAGTAAAATACACACCTTTTAATACATAGTTGTTAGTACATTCTAAAGTCAGTAATAGGCAGATTGTCACACTGTAACTGATTACAAATGCAGGCCAAAAGACCTAAATATAGATCGAATGGTGACAAAGCAATATGTCACAAAAGGTAATTTATACAATAATTTCAAGTAGTCAAAAGACCTAAACAGAGTAAGACAAAACAGTGGAACTGAAGAGCCAAGACGAAGCTGCTGGCTGAGTCCTTCGTTTCGCTGGAACTTCCTCAGTGAACTAAATAATCATCACAATAATCTTAAGTTACTACACCATTCATAAAGGTAAGCAAGCCATAAATGCTACTCTCTTAAAAATATTAATTACCTAAATATTAGTTTTTCATAAAGCAAGACTGCAGAGAAATTTGAACAGGAAATACTCTAGAAGAAAAGGAAAACCATAAGTAACAAAACTACTTTCTAATTTTTATATTTATATAATACACAGTATATAGTCCAAAGCCCATAGACACCAGGTGTTTGTATTGAATTATAATAAGGTAAAGACTTACCCTAATATCTGTTTATCATTACATAGAAGGGCTACTGATCAAAAGGGACAAAGCCTCAATACATCAACATGCCTTACTGTGTCGGATCTCAGCGTCTCTATAAATTTAGCCAGAATTGTAACAAGTGCGAGACTGACTGGATTCTTAAAGGGCTAGCTAACTGAAAGCTGTAATAGAAACATTAAGTCATGGAGGGATAGATTTATTAAATGGCTAGCTTACTGAGAGCTATACACATAGACCAACAGAGATCCGAAGAGCTAGCATAGACACTTTGTGTTATAGAAATGCACTATATTCCAAAGATTGATTTAAACCTGAAGGGTACTGCGTCTTTAGACAGAAGATCCAAAAAGCCCCCCACTGTCTTAATGCCCAGTGTATATCTATTTTATTATATTGATGGACTGAGAGAATTTCCAATACTAGAAATTGAAAATCATTACAAGAATTACCCTTTTCAGTATAATGCTGCACAAGGGGAGAGTCCATGCGTAGATTTCTAATGCATTACCTATGCTCAATTATTCGAGTCCTAATAATTTTAGATGAAATCCCTACATAGAGCAATAGACATGGACATCTGAGGAGATACACTACCTGTTTCGTGGCACAGGTGGAGATAAATCTCAAGTTGTAATGAACATTTAAATCTGGAATCACAATTTTAGAGGTTTTCCACACTAAAGGGCAAATGCTGCAGTGTCCACAAGGGAAATGGCCACTCCAGCCAGCAGCTTCGTCTTGGCTCTTCAGTTCCACTGTTTTGTCTTACTCTGTTTAGGTCTTTTGACTGTACTTGAAATTACTGTATAAATTACCTCTTGTGATGTATTTATGTATTGGTGAGTTTCTGTCTATATCGCTTGTGTTTTGTATTCTCTTCTCTTCTAAGCCTGCCTGTGAGTGGCTGCACATTTGGGGGAGGGGCAGCAACTATGTTTGCTAGTGCTACAACAGTATATCTTTTCAGCAAACATGAAAGGCTGAATGTGGATACATGCCCTGAATCACCTATAAGGTACCTTCGCAGGTGAGTAAAGGTGTGCATCTTTCACTCACACTTTACCCACTGAGTGAGGAAAACCCTCCACCCAATACCATCAAAATAACTCCAACTAGTAAAGAGCGGAACCTCTCTATGGCACTTAGATCTTGGGGGAGGAGAGGGTGTCAAACCAGAAATGATGCTGGGAGATCGGTGATTACATCATCTTCTCAGAATGTTTTTATAAAGTAGATTGCAGCTAGAGGCTAATCCTGAAGCCTCCCTCCTGTATAGTTTTGCTCATACCCCCTCCCAGTATTTATCCCTGCAGGGATCAAAAAACAAGCAGAGATGATGCCTTTTACTGCTTGCCCTGCTGAAAGAGGCTAGTGCAGATGTCAGCTCCCCAACTGACGGCTCCTCCACAACATTAAAAAATTCCATTCCCCATAGAAAAATTATATCTCATGGAAAGGGATTCTAGCCTGGCCTGCTTCACGACATGCTGGATTTTTATGAACAAGGATCTGTTTTTATGGAGAAGCACTCATTAACATGAGGCACTTTGTACCATCTGAAGCATTACAGGCCAGCAGAAGGGCTGCCACTGTGGTGAGAATGAGGCATTTCTAACTATCGGGAGTCAAAGTAATTCTAGTTAGAGTTAGAGTCTTTCCACTAACTTCAATGGGGTTTGGACCAGCCCTTTCTTTAGTACACATTAGGCACATTGTATAACTGCCAGTATTTCTAAGATCATTCATCCGGGGGGGGGGGGGGGGGTCAGAGCACTAATTATATTGTGGGTGCCAAAAATACTCATACCAATGGATTGCTTTCCCCCATATTCATTCCTTAAATATGACATCATTAATCTGGTGTGAGACATTCAGAACAATATCCTAACCTTGACTACATATATTAAATGCCATCAATAGAGAGTACAAAAGAATAAAAGCCTCACTCCTGCCCTCCAGCCTTCCGAATCAATTTCTTTTTGAGCTTTGTTTGCAAACTGGAGTAATTAAAAAAATGAACCAACCTTGTCATTTATATAAATCATTTGTATTTTGTATTTCCTGTGTGAGTACCTTGCTCTTTTGAAAAAGAAAGGCAGACTATGTATGCAAAGTAATACAAATACGTAAAATAAAGTGAAGCACAAAAATCCTTGAAACTCTATTTGATGCACCCAGCTCTGCTTTTTCTTTTCTTTTTTTAACTATTGTGGTTTTGTGTTTCACTGTATGGAAGTGAGAACACTTTTCACATACTTTTCAGTACCTTTCAGGAGATCCACTCCATTCCATGGTTTTAAAAAAAAAAACCCTCTAAGTGCACAGCCGTCTTATTTTAGGCAGTAGGCATATAACAGGTAGGTATTTTTTTCCCCCAGACATAAGCAATTAGAACATTGGAAAATAGCAAACAGAATGCTCTGAAGAACTGATCCAGAGAGAGCAAATCCAGCAGTACCAAGCAACGGTGCAGTCCCCTGACACTGCTCTGAACAAGAGTTATTGCTAGTGGAGCACAGCAACTTGCAGACATGTACACAAAAACCTCTGCAATTAAAACCTCGCGTTGCAACATAACTGATGGGTTACCTGGAGGCAGACTGGATTTCTCTCCCCTCCCCAGCCGCGCCTGATCTGGCAGCTGCTAAATAAATCATTTAAAATTGTATAGCAGAAATGCAAAAAAAAAAAAATCAGAGCCAGAATCCTTTCTAAAGGGGAGGCCCATTCTAAAAATAGCATGGGGCCTGGCCAGAGACCTTGGGACAGCAGAGTCTAGAGTGAGGGATGCGTGCATTGTGCCCTCTCTAAAACACTTCAGAGCAGAAAGATGGCGTTTCACTCATCTCTACTGTAAAGCGAGTCAATCAGTCTTGCATTACAACATAACCCCACTTGGTAGAGCAGTTCTGTCTCCAATCACATGCCATTTGTATGAAGGAGTTAAGAGAAGGACAGGGGAGCAAAAAAGCTCTTTGAAATTCAATGACACCAGATCTTTTCGCTTCTGTTCTGCAAACCTGCATAACACATCAAAACACTACAAAAATCTGAGGGAAATTGGTGAAGACAGGGAAGGAAATGAAACAAAAGAAACTTGTCAGGGGGGCTCCCTCCTGCCAGGGACCATGTGGAACTCCAGTGGGGGGGGTGCATATGCTGAGCTATCAAATATGTTGGCAAATATCATATTAGCAGCCATTATATTATCAAATATGCTGAAGAGTTACCAGAAACCCTTTCACAGAACCTTCTTGTCCCCACCCCACAACTCAGAAAATTTCCTGAAAATGAAATTAAATGGGTGTATCCCTAACGGAAGAAAGGAAAATAAAATCCTAAGTGAGCATGTTTATAAACTGTCACTGCGGTGATACTGGAAGGAAGTCATCAACTACTAGTTGCAAGCCAACAGATACCTCTTCGTGTGATACTTAACTCACATGGTTGAACCTTGCTACCAGACCAGAACATAGCTTTGGACATGGCAGTGCTGCAGACTGAACATGAAGGGAAAGGAGCCTGCTCTGTTCCTTCACAATATGGGTTCTTGTCTGAAATTTAATTCTCTCAGCTTTCTCAGCTAGGAGGTCCATGAACTGTTGTTTCTTTGGGGATCTTATTCCCACTCCTGTGGGAGTGGAAGATAAATGATTGTAATATTTCCCAGTTTCTTCTGTTCTTTGTCTATCTGTAGAATAAGAGGCACACTACCTCTGCCTCTCAGGCAATGGATTCAGCAGGCTTCAGACTTTTGTGTTCCTCCCTCCCAGGGCTCATTTTGTAGCAGGAGCTCCTTTGCATATTAGGCCACACACCCCTAATGTAGCCAATTCTCCAAGAACTTACAGAGCTCTTCTTACAGGGGCTACTGTAAGCTCTTGGAGGATTGGCTACATCAGGGGTTGTGGGCTAATATGCAGAGGAGCTCCTGCTACAAAATGAGCCCTGCTCCCTCCCCGAAAATGCCAGCTTTGGGATTCCAGGCTCAACCCTCTCATCTTCAACATGCTTAGGCAATCCAAGCAGTGCAACTGGTCTCCAATGTTTACTAACTTTCCCACATAAGCAAAGTACCTCTCTCTCCCCCCACAAACCTTGAACTTCCTTCAGGTTTGTAGGAAATCCCCTATCTGTTCCAGACCAAATGTGTGGGGTCTTGGTCCATACCCTAAGATCTGGCTCAGAATTTTTCACCTCACTGTGGCCTTCCTCAGCATGGAAAACTGCCCTTCTGGGAGTGCTACATCTAGGAAACTGACAGGATCATCCAATATTCATCACTGTTACTAGATTAATTCTATGCCTAATAAACCCCCCAAAATGACACCATCTCTTTTAGTATAAAAATTGTACAGTCTTGGCAAAACTTGGGGGGGGGGGGGCTTCCCTCAAAGATTTTTGCCTGAAGGGCAAACCCTTCACATTTGCTTTGAATTTCATTTTAGGATAAATTTTGGCAGCAGCACTAGTGCCTAACAATTTCATGCTTGCTCTTTAGAAGTTAATGCTTGTGCAGAGGAACCTCAGTTGTTGTTGTTGCTTTTCCAGTGCTGACTCAGAGGTACTGAGGAAATATTGCAAATGCTCACTTCACTTGTCACATCCAGCTAAACTACTGAAGCTGAACAACCCTTTCCCCCATTCTTAATAGAACTGCGATATTTGGGCTTTAACTGGATGGTGCTTTGTGCACAGGCAAGCAGTCACTTGTCAGTGGATTTAATTTCATCCCACCTTGGCCATGAACCAATACAAATGGGATTCTATTCTATTTATTCTATTATTTGCAGAATCTCCCCCATCTCCTATGAGCGAAGCTGGCCAAGGGGTATGGCATTTGTATAAACAATATCTATTGCTTTCACTATGTACCAGTCAAATACCAGTCAAATAAAATAACTCAGGAGACCCACCCCCTAAGAAAAAGCCACTTGAGAAGAAAAGAAAAAGAAATGTAGAAGAGTCACCCAGGGATGTGTTTTGAGAAGGCTCATTTGAAAACTGCAAAAACATAGCAGCATTTTGAACCAAAATGTAAGATAAAACTGACCCAGAGAATTAGAAAACACTTGAAAATAACCAATTCTCCATCTTCTGAAAATCTATCCTCAGTATATTCTACAACTGTCAATTGCTTGTAATCTTGTTGTTAAGTTTTAGTGCATACTCTAATGGTGGTGGTGTCATTTTTACCCTAGCATGTAAGGGAAGAGGAAATTAAATTGGCATACTGAGTGAAATTGACAAAATGACATTTCTTAATTTTATCCCTGTTGTCTTTGTGGTTTTTCTGTTTCTTTACTATCTATACTCAAGAACTGGTTTTACTCATGGTAGCTGGTGACATGCTCAATGCAACTACCAAGGGTTGGTCTTTCTGTGACTTACTATGGAGTTTATTTGATCCCCATACCACATTGGTGAAGTCCAAGTTTTGTTCAGTGTTCAAGGTGCTTCACAGACATCAATGCAGGAAGCTTTACTATAGTTCAGTAAAGTCGGCTAGTATTGTTAATGCCCCCCCACACACACACACATAGCTGGGCAGCTGACACTGGGAGTGAATAACTTGCCTAAGACCACCTACAATGCAAGCCTAAACGGAGTTTCACACACCTTCTCTAAGTCCATTTAAGTCAATGGGCTTAGAAAGTAGTAGCTCTGCTTAGGATTCCACTGCTACTAACTTTCCAACTGAGATGCTCCCAGAGCATCCGTCATTCTCTAAGCCATTATGCTACGTCCCCTCTTGGGGGTTGGGGGGGGGGGAGGAAGCTGATAATATATTTTAACAAATAAAACCATTAATGGTTTATGGAATAATGCAGGCAGCGAACAGTGATATTTGCAGATGATCTAACTTAAGTCTAGACTACACTTGCATAACTTGTTAACTAGCAAGCTGAAGAGAGCAGACAAGCTATGTGTGACAGCCCACCAAAGACTCAATAAACTTTTGTCATTGCTGCCTGCCTGGGACAGCAAGGGGGGGGCAGGGAGTTATTTGGCTCCTGGCAAACCACAATACATGGCTGGTGGCCTGAGTTAGACTTGGTAGGTCTTAAATACAGCAGGCCTGACCTTGCCTTACAATGGCTGAAATACTGCTTTTTTCAGCTTCAGAGAATTCCAGGTCAATTCAGCATGACCGTCCTGGCTGCCCTTAACTAGGCCATACTTCTTCTGGTGCAAGAGTACAGTCCAGATATTAAGTTCAACAATTATTCATGCAACAAGGCATTGCTGTAATAGATTTAGATGTTTAATGTGTTCACAAAGTATATAGCAAACAGAAAGAAATAAGAATAAAACAATCCCACTTCAGAAACATGTACAAAATACATATTTTTAAAAGATGTAGGTTTTATCTAAGCATCTACAGCCAATAAGGACTACCCCATCACACTGAGTTGATTGTAAGGGGAATATATCTTGAAGGACTGCTATTTTATTTATTTATTTATTTTTGTATTTATACCCCGCCCTCCCCGCAAGCGGGCTCAGAGCGGCTAACAAGGGCTGAAAAGCCATGCATATCATAACAATTTAAAACAAGGTAAAAACAATAACAACAATAAAACTCCGTTGTTCAACAACATAACTACATCCATAAACTACCATTCCAATTAAAATGCTTCTGATCTCGTCAAGATGGCATCCTATCTAATAGGGGAGCTTCCAACCAGCGCTATCGGCCTGGACTGCCTTCGGGCCAGTTTTCGTTGTAGGTGTTCTTACAATGTTACAGTGTTGGTGGCGGCTCCTAACCAAAGGCCTGGCGGAAGAGCTCCGTCTTGCAGGCCCTGCGGAACTGCATTAGGTCCCACAGGGCCCTGATCTCTTCCAGGAGCTCATTCCACCAGGTTGGAGCCGCCACTGAAAATGCTCTGGCCCTAGTCCTAGTGAGCCTGGCTTCCTTGGGGCCTGGGACTCGAAGTCGATGACATGACCCCGTCCGCAGTGCTCACTGGGGTATATGTGGAGTATTCTCCTACGATGTCCAGCACACTCGTTCAGATCCTCTTTCCAAGCCCTACTCTTTAAGCCTCCACCTCCAATGGTGAGGTGGATGGCAACCAGAGACATGGCTTTTTTCAGTGGTGATCTCACCTTTGCAATGCCCCCTCACTTTCAGTCTCTGGCATCTCTAGTAGCAGATACTGGAGAAAAGCTTTCCCTGCCTGAGGCCCCCCAGAGAGCTGTTGTTACTCCACAGTCTTGAGCAAGATGGGCGATGGCTGGACTTGGTATACAGCAGCCTCTTTCAACAGTGTGGGAAACAAGATGCTGGAATACATGGACTTCTGGCCTGATCCACCAGGGCTCTTCTTATGATAAGCTGTTGTTTACTGTGTGTGTGTGTGTGTGTGTGTGTGTGTGTGTGTGTGTGTGTATGTATGTGTGTGTGTGTGTGTATATATATATATATATATATATATATATATATATATATATATGTATGTATATGGGATAAGTCCGAAGTGTACCCACAAATGTTAACAAAAGCTTCAACAAGTAGTTGACCAACTGCCATCAAAATAGGCAAGCTGTTTTCCCATGTAACATTGGCTTGGCTATTCAGCACCATCCAGAATTCAGTATTTGCACACTGCTACCCTGCCTGTCAATCTATGATGATCTAAGGACCGTGGACCTTCAGTTCAAACCTCCCCCCACTTTAGACCCCCAAATTCAAATCCTAAATAAATCTTGCAAGGACATTAGGTACATAATTACATATATTTATCAAATTCATGTAACAGACCCCAGTTGCAGGATATCCATTTGCATGCCTCAGAACATTTTAGATTAACACAGCACAGAATTTCAGAGAGCCTGCTAACCATGCCACATTCTTAGCACGAGCTAATGTCTTTTTCTTGTAAAATTTAAGGTGCTTCCATACAATTAGGGAGCTGTACAGGGACACAAGTGTTACAGACAGAATTTGTTAGAATCAAAACTGCTGTGTGCCTGGCAGAGTCACAAATTACATGGCGTTTTAAAACATTCCTGGCATTACCAATGGTTAATATGGTAGGGTGATTGCTACACAAGTAAATTGTGTATCTGCTCTAACATTAATGGCTGATCCAAATGGTCAAGTAGTAATTTTCTGCACCAGGATAGGTCATCAGCTTGGATTCTATTAGTTCACATCAATCTTAGTAAGCTGGGTAATATGGCCAGAGCAAGACTGTGTTTTATTTCTCTGATTAAACTGGCTGTCTGCTGCCAGAATGAAAGGCTTTTAAAACGGAAACCACATACATGAAGCACATACACTGTGCTCCTGAGAAATATATTTCAGGGAAGCTGTTTCAAGGAAGCTGTGATGTCCCTGGCTAGAGAGAGTAACTAACAAAAACACTCACTATGTTGGCTATTCATACTGGGTTTCTTTTAACCACCAGTTTGGTGTAGTGGTTAAGTGCACGGACTCTAATCTGGGAGAACCGGATTTGATTCCCCACTCCTCCACTGGCACCTGCTGGATGACCTTGGGCAAGCCATAGCTCTGTACCAGCTGTTCTCTCAAGGACAGTTGTCTCAGAGCTCTCTCAGACCCACGTACCTCACAGGGTGTCTGTTGTGGGGAGGGGAAGGGAAAGGAGTTTGTAAGCCGCTCTGAGACTCCAAGTGAGTGAAGGGCGGGATATAAATCCAATCTCTTCTCTTCTTCTTCTTTGAGTCCTCTTTCCCATGATCCATACCAAAATGCCCATGGACACCATAAAGCTTGCTTTTCTACCTAGATATGTTCAAAGCTGGAGAGGGTTGGTTTTAAATGCTATGAGCAGCAGAGAAAGTACCTGATTTTTTTTTACTGGTACTGTTTCTCTTGTGAAGAGGGGGAGGCTCAAAGTGGAAGATGGGAGGTATCACTTTGGCCTGTTTCTTACCAAAACTCAGTACTGGCTCATACCAGCTTACTTCACCACTGGCTATAAGGCTTCTCCATAGCCAGAAATAACTTTCCTGCTCTTTCTCTCTCTGTTGTCCTCATCCAACCATCCCCAATGCAATGCCCACGGGCCCCATGCACCCACCACTGGGTTTTCTGGTACCCATTTACTCCTTCTACAAAGCATCTCTTCCCCAAGCAAAAAACAACATTCCTGTCTTTCCTCCATCTCACTGGAGCAACAGGTACTTCAGAAGAGTTTAGTAGGTATCACCTTCATGTCTTCAGGATCACTAATTTATCATCACAGGAGGATACCTGACTTGGAACCTCCCAATAATTTGTGACTGGCCAACCACCCCATGGTACCCATTCTGTGATTATCATCTATGGCAGGTGTTTTGTAGCAGTGCCCACTACCTATCCTCAAAATTCCAGAAGTGCCCACAGGCTCAGAAAGTTTGGGAACACCTGTTCTAGCCATTCATGTCTGACTGCCTGGTTATGTACAGCAACAGTGGTAGGCAGACAGCGATTGGCTTGGAATCGGACTAAACGACATTTCAACCAAAAAGATTCTATTCTGGAAGCTGAAAGAACCCCTTGTGTCTGCAAGCTGATGTCTCAGTAATGGGCCAATGCTACAGAGTTCCATAATGGTCATCCAGCTCCCTGGGTGTACTTTTGGCAAACCACATTGATGGATAGTTGTGACCACCCAACCTGCACTCCAGGGGATGGGATAGGACAGGTCTCCAGGAGCAAACAGTCATAGGTCTGCCTTGACTATAGGTGCTTTCTCACATGCTGAATAATGTACTTTCACTCCACTTTCAATGCATATTAGCAACTACTTGCAAGTGGATTTTGCTGTTTCCCACAGAAAAATCCTTTTGCAAAGTGCATCACGAGTGGATTGCAAGTGGTTTATTTGGTGTGTTTGAAAGCACCCAAAATTTTTCAGGATTTACGTATCTGGTTTTGTTGTCATACCAGAGAAAGAACCAGTAAGAACAGGAGACAGTGGTTTTAAGCACTGTTGTGCAAGAAATGTCTTATTTTTCTTTGCAACTAATGCTGCTTTTGTCCATAGCTGATTTGTATCTTTATTTTGCAGGACATTTTTTGCCTGACCTGTTAAGTGTATACAAGCACTATGGCTGTTGTTTAGTTTAATGAAAATATAATGCATATTATACAAATGCAACTGCAGTATTCATTTAAAATTATATCAGCTTTGCCTGGGCTTGATGTAATTGGTTTTGGGGGGTTGGGGTGGCAGGGGAAGTATGTTATATTCTTGAGTTCTCTCAGTGACCATCCTTCCTGCCATCTTGAGAGAACTGACCCTTGTTTTATTTATTTAATTTATGTCCCACTTTTCTCCCCAATGGGAATCTAAAGTGGCTTACAATATCCCCCCCCCCCAAATGCAGAATATGAAATGTTGTAGTTTCAGCAGTTATTTTGTGGCTGACAGCTTTGCAACAGTTGAGTCAGCTGCAAGCCAACTGAAACAGACTACTTATAAGTTTCAGACAGGATGAGAAAACTTTGGGGAGGCCAAGGCCCACATCATGGTGGACAATGATGTGTGCTTTCTTTACATATTCTGACTTTGCTTGTATCTGACTTGTATTGATATTCTGACTTTGCTTGAGAACCAGTTTGATGTAGTGGTTAAGTGTGTGGACTCTGATCTAGAAGAACTGGGTTTGATTCCCCACTCCTCCACTTGTACCTGCTGGATGACCTTGGGCAAGCCATAGTTCTGGCACAGCTGTTCTTGAAAAAGAGCAGTTTCTGTCAGAGCTCTCTCAGCCCCACCTACCTCACAGGGTGTCTGTTGTGGGGAGGGGAAGGGACAGGATTTTGTAAGCCACTCTGAGGCCCTGTCCACACTGTCACTTTTGCTGCTCATTTCTCCCTATTGCTTTGGGTTCCTCCCCCTTTTTCACATGTGTTTTGCTCCCACTGGGACTACTAGAAAGAACAAAACATACGGGGGGTGGGGGAACCTGAAGCAATAGGGAGAAATGAGCGACAAAAGTGACAGTATGGACGGGGCCTGAGACTCCCTTGGGTAGTGAAGGGTGGGGTATAAATCCAATCACTTCTTCTCTTCTTCTTCTATCTTATTTACTTATAAAATGTGTGTGCCACATCTCTAGAAACCCGTTCAAGATGGCTTACAAGTAAAATAATAGAACAAAGCCACTAAAAACAAGCCAAAGCATAAAAACAGACTAAAATGATATGGATAAAGACAGTCCTCAAGCAAGCAGACCATAACCCAGCAAAAAGACTTAATGCTCCTAATTGATAGCCTGGCTAAAATGAAATGCTTTGGCCTGACACCTAAAGGAGATTAAGGAAGAGGGTATTCAAAAGATGAGGCACCACAACTGAAAAATCCTGACTCTGGTTTCCCAGGAACGCAGCCAGTAGGGTTTCAGAACACAATCTTGGCTAGCAAGCTCAATAATACAGGTGCTAGAGGTCCTTGAAGGTACAGTTTATAGTTTAAGTAGAGAAGTGTAGACAGGTGTGTCGTACTCACAACACAACACATGACATCACACCAGTCTCCCAGTGTCATTGTAATCAAATAGACTAAGTGTAGATGCTTTAGCGAAAAGTGCTATCAAAAAAAGAAAAGAAAGAAAAAGAAAAATGCAGGAAGACAAAAAGATCAGAATATAAAAGGACAGTCGCCATAATTCACTAGAATGCCACAATGTGATTTGGGAATAATCAACACACAGTGTTTTTCCGACGGTAAAATTGTAAATTGCTAATAGATCAATAAGTAATTTCTTGCAAGAGGAACTATTCCTTCTTCAGCAAAGTAGCAACGTTGTTAAATCAAACACAGACTTAATATATTAACAAAGTTGAGATTAATCTAAAGCTGTTGAAATTCTCGGCTGCCCTAGTTAAGTTTATCTCAACTGATCATTTATTTATGATGCCATAAACATCCAGACACTTTCCATGGTGATTGCGACTTATTTGCTCTGAGGCAACTTGAAATTACCCTGCTAGAGTTTTCAGGGTGACAACTGTGTTTTCTGCTGAAAATTTATCGCTACACAGTAATGGCTGGATCAGTCAGCTCTCGTGAGGATTAACAATCCACACAGCCAAATGGGATCATTGCCATTGCTCTGACAGATTCTTTTGCAAATCCACTTGGACAAACATATCCTTCCCTGACATTCATATAAATGAAATGTTATTGTAGTTGAAAGGAAGGAAGATGGCCAACTACAAAACTGAGGGATTTAGATGCTGAACTATGGATGTCTGTACCCCAAAGATCCATTTTGGACTGGACCCAGGTCATTCTGACAGTCTGCCCCAGCCCCAAATGAATCCAGATTAGATCGCTTAGAGGTCTCTAGGTCTCTAGGTCCTGGCAAACCAAGACCTGGCTGCATCACAGGCTATATTCTCACCTACCCTCTACATTCTCTCTCACACACACAAACGCATACACTACAGACTCTACATTTCTTATCAGAGATGGCAGGAAAGGCATAGTTCAGTGAATGAAGGCTCCACTACAGTGTCTAGCTCCAGACCCACCTCTGCATCCTGAATCTATGATGTGCTGAGCATCATGGGAACACTGGTGCCCAAATGCCAAATTGCATGTCCTGAAGTATTTAACACCATAATAATTTCATCTGCACAATCCAATATCACCAGTTATCTCATCCAGCTCTCAAAAATTACTGCAACATCTAAGAGACAAGCCCAATTTTGCAACAATCATGTAGAACCAAATCTGTAGCCTTGTTAAATCCTACAGAAGACAGCAGGTCTAAAATGATTTTAAAATTCCAGAAATTCAGCACGTGATATGTTCAGTTTGCTGTCAACCAATGGGATTAGGCTCCTGCAGCCAAAATCGCTTCCAAAAATTGGATTGACGTTTATAAATCTCTTAACTGCTTTTGAAAAAAAATATTACTTAATGGCAAAAAATCCATTTCAGGAAAGGACATTATTGTAATAAACCCATAGTGAAAGCTGAAATTGAAACACAGATAAACAGTAATGTTACATTTTGCTGATGATACTTACGATATGCAGCTCTAAATAATCACCGAGCCCAGCAGAGCTATCCACTCGCACCAAGACGGCTTCTTTTTGAACTGTGCTAAACCCTATTGCCAGTCTATCCGCTCGTGTGCTGGGCCGATCGTTGGGAGGCCACGTATATGTGATCTGTCCACCACCTTTGCTAAATATGTATGTTGTTCCCGCTGTAAAACAAAAAGAAAACTAATCAGGCATTTTGTACTGGTATGGCTTTTTTTAAAAAAAGGAAGATTAGTTCACAATAAAACAAATACTAGATTGGATGCAGCCAGTTTTGTCATTCAATCTTGCTTAATTCCCTTTCTTTCCACAACCCCCATCCCAAATGGCTTTGTCCACACAAGTTCCATGATCCCCAACATAGCACATGTTCAAGCACTGAGTGTAGCATCTGGCATAGATCTTGCAGAACCCTTCAGCTGTACATGGGAGGGATGGCTTGCACTACCCGGTTAAAATCTTCCTGAATGTGCAAAAAAGAGGCTTAATCGAGACCTTGTTTCTAGAGTGCAATGTATAGTTTATTAATCAATTAGATAATTAAATTATCATATGCCAAGTTTTATGATTATTTATTTTTAGTGTGAGGGCAAATCAAAACAGTCATAAATCCATGGATGAAAGATGCTTTCTTAGAAGAGACTTTCCTCCTTTTCTTTCACATAGGAGAGAATGCTTCTTCTGAGACAGCACCTCCGTGCATTAAAGAAACAAGGCAAATTCATACACTTATTTGATTAAACAGCCAAGCACTTTAGTATGGTTAAAGAATTTTTTTTTTCAGCTGGGAGACAGCTCCAGTTTCTAGCATAGATGTCTCCCTGCACATAGCTGTTCAGATCCAAAGAAAGTCAGTAATTCTGAATTTTTAGGATTAGGGCTCATAATTTTATCCATGCAGGGACACTTTGTCTTCAAAAAGCTAGAGCTATTTTATATCACTATTAACGGGTGTAAAATTGTCAATTATTTAACTTATTTTCATATTTTTACTGATGAATAGAGAGTAGAGCACTACTTGCTTTTTCTGCCATAGACACTGAAATGTCTTGGGACAGCCCTGGGGATATCAAACAAGTGATCTTCTTATTTGAAGAGGTAAAGACCAAAACAATGCACCCTGCTTAACATTTAAATTACTGAACTGCTCAAATCCTCAATTATGAAATGCCTGAGAAATACAAAAGCACTATCCACTGTCATTGAAACAACAGATAAACTTGATCTGTGATGGTTCATTCACTCATCCCAGGGATTGCTTGATGCTGTAGCCCTAGAACAATGAACACGGGAGAACTAGCCCTTGATGATTTGCAGCTAAATGTGTCAATTTATTCAGCTGAACAGTGCTGGTTTTCATGTGATGTTATAACAAGTTCTCTCTGTAGAATAGTTCTGTGACTGTATCAGTGGTCTTAAGTGGGAAAAAAGGCAAACTCTATGCTGGGTGTTATTAGGAAAGAGAGAGATATATAAAAGGACCAATATTATAGCGCCCTTGTATAGATCTATGGTGCAGCCTCATTTGGAATACCGTGTGCAGTTTTGGTCGCCATATCTCAAAAAGGACATTGCAGAGCTGGAAAAAGTACAGAAGAGGGCAACCAAGACAATTAAGAGGTTGGAGCTCCCTTTCCAATGAGGAAAGGCTGAAGAGTCTAGGACTTTTCAGTTTAGAAAAGAGATAACAAAGGGAGGACATGATAGAGGTTTATAAAATTATGGATGAGGTAGAGAGAGTGGACAGAGATTTTTTTAATTCCTCTCCCAAAATACTAGATCTTGAGGTTATACAATGAAGTTGATGGGCAGTTTATTCAGAATGGGCAAAACAAAATACTTCTTTACCCAAAATCTGATTAAAATGTGGACTTCATTTCCAAAGAATGTAGTGATGGCCACAGGCATAGACAGCTTTAAATGGGGATTAAACAGAGATGCATGGAGGAGGTCTATCAATGGCTACTAGCCATGGTGACTAAAGGGAACCTCCATGTTCAGAGGCAGTAAACCTCTGAATACCAGTGCCAGGCAGCCTTCACCTGTGTGCCCGGTTGTTCAGCCTCCAGAATAATTGGCTGGCTCCTGTGCAAGACAGGATGTTGGACTAGATGGACCACTGGTCTGATCCAGCAGGGCTTTTCTATAAACCTTTCTAGATCCAGGACCCACTAAGCTGCAAGCCTGTGATAGAAATTCATGAGACAGGAAGAAGAAGAAGACAGAACCATGATCTCCCTAGTGTCAAAGCTAGGAAGTCCTTCACCTATCTCTCTTCTCAGGAGACAACAGATGACCTAAAGGAAAAGCCTTGTCCAACTAGGATGGAAATTCAGACCATATCCTACTCCCACAACACTGCAAAGACTGGTTAAGTAAAGGAGAAGCAGGATGATGCCAAAATCCCCTATGTGAGCACTGGCTCTTAGCTGTTTGTTCATATCTGTATCTATACCTACAATCTCTTGCATAAAATCTCTCAGCAAGGCAGCTTACATTAAAAAATAAAATTGCCTAAAAGTTAAACATACACACAGCAGTGATCAGCAGTAATGAAAACATCAGCCAGCAACTAACAAACAAAAATATATCCTTGCTGTGCCTTGCCCGCAGCAGGGAAACAAAACCTGCAAGTGGGAGCACCATGGTAGAGATGACTTGGTCTTCCACGTCTCAGAGATGCTTGTGGTACTCCAATTTGAAAACAAGACTGAACACACACACACGACTTAAGCAAGTAACACTGAAGTCCATGGAGAATGGAGTTTAACTTCTCATAGATTTCCAGGAACCTCTTGTCCTGAAGCTATTTTACACTTGATGTGTCCCAAAATAAGGGGGTAAGCAATGGAGATCATTGCTGGGGGTGTGAACTGCTCAACAGATCCTATGGCTACTACCCCCTTTAACATCAGTTTGAGCTGCAGCAACTAAAAGCTAGTCCATATTATGCTCTGTGCCATGAAATTCTTCACATGCTGATTTCTGTAAATCAAACCTTAGATTAAAGGGAGAGGAGGGGTAGACCAGACCATTTTGTTCTCTTATAATTTCTTTTTTCTGGACATTTGGTAATCACTGATATCTCAACCCCCGTAATATTTCATGCTCGTCAAAGGGAGTTAACACTGACCATCAATCTCATTCGGGCCTGTGCAACTCTTGACCCACCAAGATGAAGGAAGCCCTGCAACCTGCCATCCCAAGGAACAGAAACTAGCACTTTTGATTATTTGATTGTTTTAAAATGTTTTAAAATGTTTCTAAAATGTTTTAATTGTTTTATATCAATGTATGGTATTTTTGCCGATTACTGTGAGTCACCCTGAGCCCACTTGTGGGGAGGGTGGGATACACATGTGAAATAAATAAATAAATAAACAAACAAATAAAAGATCCGTGAGCCTCTGATATGTCACCATCTATGGCTGGTAGACTGCACTTTGCTTGTTGAATCGCGGGGTGGGAAAGACCTGACCTTGCTTATGAAACAAGTGTATGCACAATATTTAAGACAGGAGAGAGAGATAATTCCATATAGCGCGGCAAAGCCTAACAAAGCCTGACAGGCAAGGGTTTCTATGAGGTTGATTACTTTGTGGAAGATGAAATAATGAACGGAACAGCCAACACCTTGCTTCAGCAGTCATGTGCTCACACTCTAGATATACAGTCTATGAATCATGCATCTTGTTGACTAAGATCCATCCCTCAAGTATATAAACAATGCATAATGTTAGAGCTTCTTTATATAAACATTATGTTTAATGACTTGAAAACTTGCATGGCCCAAATTGTCAAATGTCATGAAATGAACTACAGATTAAAAAGAAAATAGATAAATCACATTCTTGTGTTCATTGGTTTTGATAAAGCTGTAGTTAATATACCACTTTATTCAGTCTGATGAAGAAATGCAAATAAAGCTTCTGGGATACTGCAATGCAACTGGGTTTCCTAGCACAGCCGTCATTTGCAGACCCTGGGCCAGCTGCTCTGCTAGGGTTCTCTGAAATCTTTTAACTCCAGATCCTGGGACTGAACCTCGCACCCTCAGGCATACAGAGCATATCCTCTAGCCCCAAGTTTGTACAAAACTCTTGGAAGTACTGCCGAACACAGTTACACTTTTACTAATGGGAAATTTTGACTGTGTGTTCAAAACATTCTGAAGGCATCAGAGTCTTTAAACTCACACACAAGAAAAAGCCTGTGTGGTTTTTAAGGTGGCCATCCTTTACTACACCTATACAGCAACTGTTGTTTAAGAAATGCTATCTTTTATACTTCCGAGCAGTGCTAAGATTTTTGGTCTAGACAAGTCAAGCGAGGACAGTGGGTGAAACAGTCTGGAGATTTAAACGCGGACTGTCACGCGGACAAGCCGCTCTCCTGCCTTCCTAGTGCCATGAGCTCTTTGTCTGAAGTGTCACAATAAATGAGCTACGAGTTCCTTGCCTCCATTTTGGCCACAGATTTGCATATCGTATTCATTACCAAGTCAACTAATTAATTTTACAGCAAGGCAGCTTCCGATAATCCATTTCATAGCCTGTGCTGTGGCTGGGGTTATTTAAAAAAAAAAACCCCAAAAAAACTCTGGGGAAAAAGAAGTGTAACAAATGTGACATCAATAATGCGGTTTGACTGCACCACAAAACTCTTGACCGGCCTCTAGATGGCAAATTGCCAGAGCTCATCCTTTGCAAGCAAACCTTGTCAGCCTCTTTTAAACTCTTAAGGACAAGGAGGAGGCTTGATAAACACCCCAGGCAGCTAAAGATGCATTCACATGTAATGGGCAATTTCCTGTGGTCAAAATCACCTTCAAACTGGGACAGGATGGGTGAGGCAATACCAAACCCACTTCACTCTCTCTCCCCCTTTCTCTCTGTGTATCAAACTGAAAGTGTGGAGAGATGGTCAGATTGGGGGGGGGGGGGCTTTGTCGCAAATCTCCTGTGTTTTCATCATTACAGAGAATGCTCAGGAAGTCGTTTTAATTAATAAAACTAAACGTTGCAAAATTGTGCTGCTTTCATTGCTTTTTCCTCTTGTATAGATTACAAAGATTTTCATTGCATTATTCACAGTTTTTGCAATCACATTTATTTCTATGTTTATATAAGCGTTCTGTGTGCCTCGGCATCTACATGCCGGCCACATGACCACAGAAACATCTTTGGACAGCGCTGGCTCTTCGGCCTGGAAACAGAGATGAGCACTGCATCCCTAGAGTTGTATTTCACTGGCTTTCAGGCAAGGGAAACCTTTACCTTTTATACTGCTTTAGCGCCTGATTCTCTAATTTTGTAACCTGGTTTCATTCACTGTTGGTTGCATGCTTTCTATTGTTCTTTAATGCATTGCTTCTAATTGTGTAATGTGCCTTGCATTTCAGCAGACAACTCTCTGTAAATCTTTACCCTTCATCCTCTTCCTTGCTGGGCACATGCTGAATGCATGTGGTGCTGGATTCAAAGTTTCTATAATGCTAATGTTGGACCCTTTTACTGAGAAAAGTCCCTTGTTCTATGGAAATTCTGCCAGCAGAATTTATTTTATTTCGTTTGTTTAAATATTTATATCTTGCTTATCTCCCCAAGTGGGGAGTGGGGTATAAATGAAGTAATTTTTTTTTTAAAAAATCAGGCCATTCACAATCAATCCATTTTCTTCAGTCTTTTAATGCTGCATTCCCACCCACCCCCAAGTGTGTACAATGCATTATGTATATTTCCTCCTGCAGCCTTAGTTGCTCACTTCCCCTGGCAGGATGGGACAGGCACTGTGCTGCTATTCCTTGCCATGCTGCAAGGGTTACATGGAAAGCCTGAGACTACCTGGGTGGAGATCACACTACAACTCTTCCCCATGCTTAATCCCTCTTTCTGCAGGACTGGTGTTGGCCTGGGAAGGAGCTTCACTGTGAGCTCCTCCTATGTAGCTCAGGCTTCTCACAGGAACCCATGACCCAGGGAAAAGCAGTGCTGCACCAATTCCCATACTGCTAGTATACTGCATGAACCTGACCCAAACCGCAAAAAGGCCTTATGCGGGGGGGCTGTATTTTTCATGTGTGTGTGCGCGTGTGTGAGTGTATTTGTGTGTGTGCATCTGGAAGTCACGGTGACCAACCTCTACTGGGGGTCTGGAGAATATTCAGAGAGGTGGCTGAATAAAGCCTGCCCCCCCCCAACTGCTGGTATCCCAAGGATGTCTCCCATCCAAGTACTTGCCAGAGTCAACTCTGCTTAGGTTACGAGATCTGACGAGACCGGCTTGCCTGGGCTCTCCAGGTCAGGGTGCAAAATGATCTTATGAGGTAGGACAAGATGGTTGCCCTCCCCCACAAATTCTATATGGCCACATGGGGCATAGGAAGCTAATACAAACCAACTGTGCTAGAATACTGAAGTGGCAATTTACTGGCACATAGCTTCATGATGTGGGAGGCCAGAAATGATAAATCAGCAATTCCATTTTTAATCTCCACACACACACAGGCATTTCAAAGTGAAGAGAATCCAGAACACAAATACATCCTTTGAGCAGTTCTGGAAAGTGGCATATAAATCTTCTAAAAAGATAAATAAAATTATACATTGGAGCTGTTGAAACTGTCGTGGCACTGAGGATCTGCTCTGTAGATGAACCAGTACAAAGATCGGTAGTGAAGCAGGAAAGTGTTTACTAATTTCTTGTAGTGCTTTCTTACACACCCAGGGAAATGCCGATCACCACTTTGTGGTCAGGAAGCAATTTTCTCCAGGCCAGTTTGCCCAGGGATCCTGGAGGAACTTGGTGTGTGTGTTTTTTGCCATCTTCTGGGTATGGAGCAGAGGTCACTGAGGGTGTGGGGGGAGGTATTTGTGAATTTCCTGCATTGTGCAGGGGGTTGGCCTAGATGACCACGGAGGTCCCTTCCAACTCTATGATTCCATTATTCTTCTCCACTTACTAACTATACCTTTCTTTGCAGTCAAACCCTTTTACACACATTATCATAGTAATCCTCACAATGTTCAGCTGCCTAACCTTGCAAGATGGAAACATCCAGCTCCAATAGCTGGAAAGGCAGCAAATAACTGGATTAGAAGAGGCAATGGGCAGGTGGAGGGATAATCGAGTGGCCTCGTTTAGTAACAAGTCTGAAAAAAACTATATAGTTCTATTTACTACATTTTTATCCTGCCCTACCTTCAAAGAGTGCAGGGAATGGAATAATTTAGTCTCCACTCTTCTATTTTACCTTCAGAACAACCCTACAAAATAGGTTAGGTTGAGAAAGTGAGACCGGTCCAAAGTTGCCCAGGAAGCTTCCATGGAAGCATAGGATTTGAACCTAGATCATATTCTATCACTTAAATCACTACACCAAGCTGGCTCTGAGGACCTGACTCTAGGGCTCTTGCTTCGAGGCCTGTGGTGCTGACCAACCACTACCCTGTCAATTAGGCCAGTACTTGTATTTCTGTAGGACAAAGCATAGCTTAGGCAGAGAGGCAGTAGCCTGTTGCTGTGACCTCACAGCTGAAGGGAGATCTGCATCGAGTTCATACCTGCTCAATCTAAACTACTACACTACACAAAGTTTTCCCTGTCTTCCTCAAGCATAACGTGTTGCCATCTCTGTAAAGATGATGACCTGGATGGCTCAGGCTAGCTCGATCTCTTTAGATCTCAGAGATCAACAAAATGAGTTTCAGGGTACAAGCTTTCAAGAGTCAAAGCTCCCTTTGTCAGACTACTTGTGTCTGAGAGCTCTGACTCTCAAAAACTGTACCCCAAAACCTTGTTGGTTTTTAGGTTGCTACTGGACTCAAATCTAACTGTTCTATTGCCGATCAATATGGCTACCCTCTGGAACTATCTTCAGATCTCGGAAGCTAAGCATGGCCAGCCCTGGTTAACACTTGAATGGGAGACCACCAAGGAACATAACATAAGAGAAACCAATGTTGGATCAGGTCAATCGCCCATCCAGTCCAACACTCTGTCACACAGTGGCCAAAAATATCAGGTGTTATCAGGAGGTCCACCAGTGGGGCCAGGACACTAGAAGCCCTCCCACTGTTGCCCCCCTTCAAGCACCAAGAAGTCCAGGGCTGCAATGGCAAACTACCTCTGCAGGTTTCTTGTCTTGAAAATCTCACGGGGTCATCATAGGTTGGTGTGACTTGAAAGCACTTTACACAGGACTTGTGGGTTTGGCCAGAGGACTTTCAGATACTTTTATGCCCTGTGACATGACAAAACATCACATTCACAAGGTCCCCCCCCCCCCATCTTCCTAAAGGAAGCATTAACTCTGGCATTAACTCTGGCTGCACTCTTTTGCCTCCCTGCCCATCCCTCATGCAGCCAGAACACCAGCTGAGATTCAGATAACAGGCTAATTAATCTGCATTGATGAACAGGAGCCCTTCCTTTGTCTAATCCACAAAGCTGCTATTCTTTGAGCTTCCTGTGTTAATTATGCAAAAATGGGCTATAAGCCATTTGAGAACAGGCTCTCTGGTGTTTATATTTCAGGAAAGGCAAATATAATAATGTAAAATTCATTACTTTGAGACCGATCAGCGTTTATTGTTCAACCCTTCCCATTAACTATTAAAGCCTACAAAGAACACAAGCAATTGTTATACGCTATTGGTTTTACTATCAATTTCAGACCTGCAGGAACAGAAATGGGGGAGGTCCCAATCCTGTAGCCCCAACCTCCTTCCTAGAATTTAATCCCAGTTCCATTGAAAACAATGGCAAAATTCCACCCCTGATGCCAAATTTAGTCACTAGGTTACATGGAAAAATCAGTTCCTCAAAGCCAGCCTGGCACCCTTTAAGCATGATATTATATCTCAATAGGAACAGAGGTAAAGATATAAACTTTGGTTCAAGAACAGAGTTAAATCCCCAGGCTACAAAAAAAAAAAAAAGCATGGAAACTGCAAATTATACTACATCTTATCTTCTGTGCCTTACAAGTACAAGCATGTTGTTCAGTCTTGCATATTACACTTACATATAAATTAGGCTTCATCCACCCACACTCAGGTATTCATCTAGATACTGGGTGCTCAAATGATGTGTCCAGGCAGAAATTCAACAGATGCAACTTTCCTAAACACTTGCTACATGCATACCTAATGAATTTCAAATTATCTGGGTCACAACAGACAAGTAGAAAAGCATACCTAGTCCTGAATAACTACTTTCATCCGCAGTCAGCATAAGCCTAAATTGGAAGGGGAAAAGTTCTGCTCTGCCTCCTCAACACCCAAGCTGCCACCAAGGTTTCTCTTAAGTAGCATTACAGACTTCTGCACTACCAACAAAGCACCAGTTTGTTCCACTGAACTGCATGAGATCCCCACTCTGCTATGACTGCCCCTGTAACTATTATGAATATTGTGACATCATCTAGAGCTACTCCTGAAGACCAGTGTGAGAGCCACTGGGTTACATAGAGTGGCTCTCAAAATTGCACTTAAAGTTACACAATATCTTCCCCACCCCAACACTTCTTTCAATAGCATCCTGAGAACATGGTCTAAAACATTTTAGAAGCTTTTAAAACTTCTCATTCATGGTGTGTTATTGTACTATTGCTTAAGCCTTAGATATGTTCTCATTAGTGTAACATCACTCACGTAGCCTCATTCTACAGCACAGATTTGTTTTTAATTACACTGTGCAACCAAAATGCAAATATATTTGAGTTATTTCATTTATATGAGATGGTGGTACGGTTGAAACAGAGCTGGCTGAAACTGAATCCTGTAAAGATGGAGGTTCTGTGGCTGGGCAGGGGGGACTTAGAGCTGGAGTGCCAACTCCCGGCTCTTGATGTTGTGCCCTTGGTACCAGCACCAACATTCAAAAGCCTGGGTGTGATTCTGGATGCCTTCTTATCAATGGAGGCCCAGATCATAAATGCTGCCAGACTGGTGTTCTTCCAACTGTGCCAGGTTAGGCAACTGGCCCCCTACCTGTCTTGCCCTGACCTAGCTACAGTAACCAACACAATGGTCACCTCTACATTAGATGCTGTAACTCACTCCACGTAGAGGCTGACCTGGAAACTCCAGCTGATCCAGAACTTGGAGGTGTGGGTTCTCACAGAGACTCTACGTATGGCACACATTCAACCCGTGCTATGAGAGCTGTCCAGTGGAGTACTGGATCAAGTTCAAGGTTATGGTACTCACCTTTAAGGCCCTTAATGGTCAGGAACCCACATAACTTTGGGACCGCCTCTCCTGGTATACCCCCCATTATGCTCATTTGATAAGAGCTTTGTGGTGGTCCCTGGCCCAAGAGATATCTGGCTGCCCTCAACCAAAGCCAGGGCATTTTCTGCCCTGGCCCCAACTTGGTGGAACTTTCTGCCAAATAAAATCCATGCCCTGCGGAACTTAATGCAATTCTGCAGGGCATGTAAGGCAGAGATGTTCTGCCAGGCATTTGGCTGAGGATGGCAATGGGTTTTTCCATCTAGCTGTCACTCCTGTCTCTCTCCCTGACTCCCACCCCCCCCCATGAGATGGAGGCAGATTCCTAGCAGTTTTATTCCCTTCCATCTGTTATAACGTTTTAAACTATAAATGTAAACCTGATTTTTAGAAATTGTGAATCTTGTATATTTGATGTACACCACCCAGAGCCCTGTTTTAGAGGGGAGAGCAGTTTAAAAATCAAACTTAATTAATAAATAAATAAATAAATAAATAAATAAATAAATAAATAAATAAATGTCATCCTTTTTCCCAATGAGATCAGCATTTCTTATGTATGCTTCCTAAGCAGTTGGCCTTTCAGGGTAATTTACAGAGACCAGACTTGTTCAGCTTTCAGCAGGAAATCTGCATCAGGGGCCTTCGAATAATCATCCAGAGCTATACAGTCACCTATCATTCATCACTTTTTCTAGCATAAGTTCTGGCCAAACAGGGATGAGTGGATTTCCCCCCCCCCCTTTATTTGTTCCAGAATTCTGCCCTGAGTTCCACTCCTCTTGAATTCTCTCTTAAATAGAAGAATTTCTGAACTTAATTCAGAACTGGAACATGAACAATTCTGGAGGGAGAAATCAGTTCACTTGGACTGGATAGGCCACTGGCCTGATCCAACATTGGCTTCTCTTATGTTTTTATGTACCAACCCCATCTATGTTGTCAATGTACAAAAGTGCACGAAAGCACTGCAAAAAAGCACTCTTGACGTGACATCATTATTTATTTATTTAAAATTATACCCTCAATGTGGCTTACAGGTGAAAATTGTAAAATGATTACATTAAGATTTTTTTTTGTGCACTGGTAAAGTAAGAGGGCAAAAAGAATCAAGATACAATCGTGAGAACAGACACAAAAGGCTGCTTTTTTGTGGTGTTTTATCAAGGCACACGTGTAATCTGTATGTAGTGGGAAAGATGTGAAGGAAATGAAACTTGTTGCAAGATGCATAAGCACAGTGCTCTATAAAGAGGGGGGGAAATAAACTGAACAACGGAGAGTTTCTAATTAATATTATTATTATTTATTTTTAGTTAATTTATACCCCGCCCTATCCCACCAGTGGGCTCATGCATACATTCCACCTACACCAATGATTAAGAACTACAAAATCTACACGGAGAAAAAAATCATATTACAATTCTGGAAAAATCCATAGATCCAGATTGTTTCAATAGAAAAGGTAAAACCAGCAGTGCTGCTGTCTGTGCATAACTAAACAAATGAGATTAAGCAATTAATTTTATCCAAAACCTTAAGACTGCTGCAAAATGCCACACAGCAGCCAAGACATAAAATTCCACTCCGTTTATAATTCTATTAAAGGTAACAAGGATACAACATGTCTTTCTCTGAATACTTGCCAAGGCATCAGATGGAAATTAAAAGTCAAACATCTATAAATAAGAAAAGATTTCATCCCTCCTACATCTTCCCTACTGTCTTAGCGGGTAAGCAAAGCATTCTCTAAGAGGTGGGCATTTTCCTTTGGTAAAAAGCCTACATTATTCAAGCTGCTAGAGAAATGTCTCTGTCAAAAATATTATGTAATATACACAGGTGAAATTCAAATATTATATTAACGGCTGCCTAATTTGTTTCTTGCATTAGAAATTAAGAGACTTACCATTGCATATTGACTGAATTGCCCATTACTATAAATGAGATACACATGAGGGACCAGAAGACTTGTATTGCCTACCGATTCATTCTTTATGACTTATTAATTGCGCCAGATGCTCAAGGAGTATAGTTAAGGGGATGGTCGGTGCAGCTGAAGGGGCCAGCAACATAACACAGAGCCAGGAACCCAATTCAGATTCTACCAAGGCTGATAGCAAACAAATGACTCTACCATCTGTTGGTGATCTACTTGAAAGGGCTCAGCAGTCCCACTTCAGGGAGCCTGTTAGCTCCACAGCAAACACCTGGCAGAATTGAATCATTCTGCAAGCCAATGAACTATATAAGGAACAGTCAAGCTTTTCTAGTAGACGGGTCATTTGGGGTTGAAGCGAGGCGGAGCAGTGCTCTGCCAGCCCAGGAGTGGGCACTAGGGCAGCCACAGGCCGAATCAGATTCCCTGATTCTGCCCACTGCTGAATCGCCGCCGAAATTCAGTGGCGGCTGAAAAAGCAGCTGGAGGGGAGACAGTTTGAGGGAGAGGCTCCAAACTTACTGGGTAGGTGCTGGAGCCTCTCCTCTAAATACCTAAGTTTCAAGAAGATTGGACCAGGGGGTCCAATTCTACGGGCCCCCAAACAGGTTGACCCCATTCCCTCTAATGTTCTCTATGGTGGAAAAAGTAAAAACAGGTTTCCTACCTGTAACTGATGATCTTCGAGTGGTCATCTGTGCATTCACACTGATGGGTTACTGCGCCTGCGCTGGAATCCTTCGGTATGTAGAAAGCTCTAACGGATTTTCGCGCCCAGCAACACCGGGCATGCGCGGGAGCCCGACCGCGCATGCCCAGGGGAGCGGGCGCGGGAATCCCACCAGTTCCTTCTGACCGCTGCAACCAAGCATAGAGAGAGAAAGCCTGGCAGCAGAGGGGAAGGTGGGTGGGTAGTGTGAATGCACAGATGACCACTCGAAGATCATCAGTTACAGGTAGGAAACCTGTTTATCTTCGACGTGGTCTCTGTGCTTCACACTGATGGGAGAGTAGCGAGCAGTGTCCTACCTGGAGGTGGGTGCAGGCAGGCTGTCACTTGGAGGCAGAGGAGAGAACCAGACGACCCAGGGAGGAACGATCAGCAGCCCGGGTGTCCAGGGCGTAGTGCCTCATGAAAGTAGTCGGTGTGGCCCATGAAGCCGCGTTGCAAATGTCAGTGAGGGAAGCACCCTTGAGAAACGCGGTGGAGGAATGGCCCTGGTGGAATGGGCATGGACCTGGGCCGGAAGAGGAGTATGTGACAATTGATAGCAGAGAGAAATGAGGGCTACTATCCACTTTGAAAGTCTCTGAGCTGTGATAGGGGAGCCCAATCTGCTATGTGCGTATGCCACGAAAAGTCTCGGGGTCTTGCGAGACGGTTTAGTCCGGGCTAGGTAAAAGAGGAGGGCTCTTTTAACATCTAGCGTATGGAGGAGCCTTTCCTCCGGAAAGGTATAGTTCGGATAAAAGTCAGGCAATATAGTTTCAGCATGTAGGTGGAAGGCTGAAATTACCTTGGGCAGGAATGAGACGTCTGGTAACAGCCTAACGGCATCCGGTAAAAATGAGAGGTAAGGTGAGTCATGCTGGAAGGCCAGGATTTCACCTACTCGTCTGGCGGATGTGATGGCAACAAGAAATGCCGTCTTCCAGGCCAGAAGATGCGGGCCACAGGTGGCGAGTGGCTCAAAAGGTTTCCTTGTGAGTGCGCGTAAGACGAGGGGAAGGTCCCATGGCTGTGCCGGCGTTCTGCGTGGGGGGTAAAGGTGTAGAAGGCCCTTCAAGAAGCGCTTCGATAACAGGTGTGCGAAAACCGAGCAGTTGTCAATACGGTTATGGAATGCTGAAATGGCAGCAAGGTACACCCTGAGGGAGGAGTGGGTCAGGCCAGCGTCAGCTAGAGTAAGTAGGAATTCAAAGATTCTGGGTAATCCTGCTGAAGATGGAGAGATGGAGTTTACTGCCACGAAGGAGCAAAAACGCGACCATTTGTTGGCATATGATCTCCTAGTGGACTCCTTGCGGGAGTTTAAGAGCACGTTGGCTACTCGTTGAGAGAAGCTGGAGGGAAGATCCTCCAAGCCGTGAGCTTCAGTCGCGGGATGTCGTGGTGAAGCAGGGGAGGATCGCCGACACTCAGCAGGTCTGGTTGGGCTGGGAAGTAATGGAACTGTCTGTGAGACAGGGATAGAAGTATGGGGAACCAGGGTTGGCGAGGCCACCGAGGGGAAACGAGAATGCAGTTCGCCCGATCTTGTAGGATCTTGTGGACAACGCGCGTCAGGAGCGGAAAGGGTGGGAAGAGGTACAGGAATTCCTTGTCCCAGGGATGAAGGAGACCGTCGGCAAGAGAGAGAGGGTCTCGTCCGCCTATGGCACAGAATCTGTCGCATTTGGAGTTGTGCCTGGTGGCAAAAACATCCACTTGAGGGACACCCCATGCTTGGAAGACTGGTTGTAGGTAAACATCGCGGAGTTCCCAGTCGTGCATCCGTGCTTGGCCTCAGCTGAGCAGGTCTGCCTGTGTGTTGAGGGTTCCTGGGATGTGCATTGCCCGCAGGTAGATGGCATTGGCTATGCACCACTCCCAGAGGTTGACTGCCAGTCGACAGAGACGACGAGACACGGTGCCACCCTGTCTGTTGATGTAGCTGACGGCTGTAGTGTTGTCCGACAGGACTGCAACGCAAGTGCCTCTCACGGTGGGTAGGAAGGCACGCAGCACGTAGACTATGGCCAGCAGTTCTAGGTAATTTATATGGTTGGACGACAGGGATGTGTCCCAAGGAGCACCTGTTGTCATGTCTTGGATGATCAGAGTCATCTTCGTCACTGTCCTCCTGGGACGAGGAAGATGCAGGCGGGTCCAGAGGATGAACCGGTGTCGGTGGTGGTGGCGGCGGTACCGAGATCGGTATCGACGTAGTAGGAGCCGGAGTCGGTATCGGTGTCTGTGAGGGTAGAGGGTGCAGCGGGATCTGAGGCGGCGGTAGCTGACGGAACGATTGAGGAGGGTCAGCAGGCCAGTATGAAGATGGTCTGGTCCAGGTGGACGGCGGCAAGTCGTGGGGCGATCTTGATCTGGCGACGTACCGGTCCCAATCCTGAGATGGAGGTGGCGACCATGGTCTCGATGTGCCGGCATGGGTGTCGATATAGTAGGAGCGATGTCGATCCCAAGGGGCAGGTTGTGGAGGAAGATCCCATCGAGATGGAGCAAGGGATTGGTGCCGAGAAGTCTGATGACGATGCGGCGACCTGTATCTTGGAGACCGGGATCTGTAGTCTCGTTGGTAACGATGACAAAAAGGCGGACGCTCGGGGTCGACTGGCTGGTTGGTCGGGCACTCGGGGTCGCTAGGTTCGGGAGAGAAGGACCGAGCAGACAAGGGGGATCTCGAAATGGAGCATGATCGACGTCGATCTAGGCTACGGCGCTCTGTCTCGGTAAATCTTTGCGTTTCCAGAATGGCGTCTGGTAACTCTGTTCCGACCTGACGGATAGGTGAGTCGAGGAGATGGATCGTCGGTATCTCCATCGACGTAGACGGCATGGCCGGTGGAGCCTGAACAGTTGTTAATGGCTCCAAGGGCAGCGAAGCCAGAGGCACGGATGCCTTTTTAGGTGGTTTCCGTGCAGGCCCAGAAGCGTCCTTGTGCTTCTTAAGGGACTTATCCTTTTTCTTTTTCTTTAGCGGGGTCGACGCCACAGACTGAGAAAGAGCCGGGCGCTTAGATCCTGACGGGGTGGTGTCCGACGCCGGTCTCGATGCCGATGACCTATCGGTGACGGGCCGGGATGGAATCATCGATGTCGAAGTCGATGGCAGGTCTATCGGAGCTGAGGTGCTTATTGACTGCATGTCTTTCGACGGGGATGGGAGGAGCGCTGACTCTAATAAGGCGACCTTCAATCTGGCAGCTCTGTTTTTGCGGGTCTGGTTGCTGAACCTCGCGCAATGGGGACACGAGTCAGGACGGTGTGTTTCACCCAAGCAGAGGATGCACAGCGAATGGCCATCAGGGGCAGCGAGTTTGTTCCCACACTTCACACACCTCTTAAAGCAGCCCCACTTTTGAGCCATACAGGAGCCCAAAAGCGGGAAGGAAGAAGAGGAGGGGGTGGGGTGGGGGGGTAGCCCGAAGGCAGAGAAAGCAAAGCCCACACCCAGAAAAAAACCCCAAGGATATAACACTTTTTTTTGTTTGTTTTAGATAGAGCTAGAAGGAAGGAAAAAGGAGGCGAAGACGAAGAGAGAAGGAAGAACTTTCCACACGGAGCTGACGGACGAAGCTGTGAACAGCGCGGCGGTCAGAAGAGAACTGGTGGGATTCCCGCGCCCGCTCCCCTGGGCATGCGCGGTCGGGCTCCCGCGCATGCCCGGTGTTGCTGGGCGCGAAAATCCGTTAGAGCTTTCTACATACCGAAGGATTCCAGCGCAGGCGCAGTAACCCATCAGTGTGAAGCACAGAGACCACGTCGAAGATCGTTTTTCCCCACCATAGAGAACAATGGAGGTGATGGGGCAACCTGTTTGGGGCCCATAGAATTGGACCCCATGGTCCAACCTTCTTGAAACTTAGTGGGTATTTCGAGGAGAGGCCCCAGCAGCTACCCTGCAAGTTTGAAACCTCTCCCTCAAGCCCCCTTTCCTCCAGCCCCTCATATACCCTATGCATTTTTGCCACTGACTTCGATGGCCCATAGGGTATAATGGGGCTGAATCTGACATACTGCCGGTGATGTCAGGGGGTGTGGCATACACTAATGAGTTATGCTAATAGGTATGCTAATGAGCTCCTGCTCCTCTTTTTCTACGAAATGACCCCTGCTAGTAGAATTAGGAATCTAGGAGATGTAGCCTTTCCCTCCCTCACCTTTCATCACAGAAAAGCTGTTGTACAACACTAGGTCGGCTCAAAGTTCTTCCCCTGTCAAAATATGGAAATTTTATATTTACTAAGTGTATAGTGCTGGAGGTGACTGTTTAACATATTTCTAAACACAAGACAAGCATGTTTTGCAGCCCGACACATGCCTGATTCACAAACACAGGCTTATTACTGGCATCCACTGATGGCTGACATGTGTTCAAACAGAACGTTCACATTACCTTTGTCATAAACCCACCCTGAGTCTATGGGAGCTTACATGTGTGTTGTGTGTTCATACGCACGTAAAGTGTGTTCCACTTGCTGTGCCACCACCCTAAGTTAAGAAATCTAGCCTCCCACACTACCAGTGACTTGGAGAACATTGGCAAAGGCTGCCTTTCAGCAAGTACAAAGGGCAACGTTTCCCAAGTATTCCTGCCCTTCTCATGTGTCTGCATGTTTAAGTGTGTCTAAACATTAGCGAGGAATCTAAGGCTGTGTGGGGTAGATTTTGAATCACAGTCTGTTATCTTACACAAGAAAAGACTTCATTGCTACAGATTAAGCTAGCGCATAGACAGACAAAACAGCTCTCATGCCTACGGGTTACTGATCTAATAAAAAGAACAGGAAAACATAACACTAAGCTGAACTTAACAGTACAGAAGAGTTTCTTTCAACACCCCGCCCCAGATATCTTTGGAACAGTGCCCATCCAGACTTGGCTCCCAGCATTTGGACAAAGCATTTGGATCAAGATTCACGGATGGTACCAGCTCAGGACCCACACTGGAAGGGGGAGTACTGGGAGCTCCCAAGATCTTGCAGGCAGATGACCGTGCCCCTAAGCCCCTGCCCCTGTGAGGTCACCACTGATCCCCTGTGCTGCCTGAGACTCAGGTGGGGGGGACATTCCACTGTAGGGTTGCGGGATCCCACCAACAGCCCTGCAGCTGACTGACTTCCCCCTACATTGCCTGAGTGATTCTGGGGCCTCACCCTCCAGTTTTATATGGAGCCCCAGAATCACTATGACCGCCCCTCTCTAACCAGGTGGCTCTGGAAAGAACACAAGCAGGAAATTATGGAAACAACGCCCATTGCCATCTCCAGCAAGTAACAAGTTCAGAAGTGTATTTCCTCTGGCCATGCAGCTTCTGTTTAGCCTGTGTGATGTAGCAGAATACTTGACAAGAACACAAATCCCTACCTGGCCACAAAGTTCCTAGGCCACTTTTTCTCAGCCAAACCTATTTCAAGGGTTCCTGATAGGATCAAATGGAGAGAGCAGAACTTAAGTACACTGCTCTGAGCTCCTTGGAGGTGGATAAGACAAATGTGTAACAGCCACTATGAAAGCCATCTAACAGCTATTGATAAACTTATCCTCACATGAACACACAGAGCTGACTTATATGGAGACAGACCACTAGTTTATCAAGGTACTGCTTGCTCCAGCTGGCTATGGCTCTCCAGGATCTCAGGAGGAGGCCCTTTACATACCCTGCTACCTGGTCCTTTTGCTGAAGATTCCAGTGACGGAGTCGGTGACTTTCTGCATGCCAAGTAAATGCTTTATAAAGAGCCACAGTCTCTCCATGAACTCAGCTGCAGCTCTGGGACACAAAACCTATTTTTCATTCATATGTATTCATTAGGTCTTGAAAATATGCAAAAAGATGTATCACCTACATGAACTTAGATACAGCCAGCGTGGTGTAGTGGCTAGAGGGATGGAATGGGATCCAGGACATCCAGTTTGAATCCCCGTTCTGCCATGAGTGACCTTGGGTTAGTCCCACACTCTCAGCCTAACCTACCACCACACAGGATAGTTGTAAGCAAAAAATGCAGGAGAGGGGAACAATGCAAGCAGCTTTGGGTCCCTATTGAGGAGAAAGGCAGAATGTAAATAAAGTAAATAAAATAAAGATGGCAACTGAGGAAAAGCCAAAGAGAAAGAAATATATGGGTGTCACATGGGTTGTGGGGAGGGCCTTAATGTTTAAACTCATTTTGAATTTAAATCTATTTCACAAGTGTAGTATGGTTGAATCCTTTGTGAATTTCTAATGGGAAGTCTGAAAGCCCTGATCACATTGCTTGTTGCAGATGATAGGAGGGGAATGGCCCGCCCTTGAATTCTGATGAAAGCTGCCAAAGAAAAGATGAAACGCAACTGCTGAAGAAACCCTGAGTTGAGTGAGAGTTCTCAATAAGCGTGCTATTTTGAATTTGTCAAGGAAAACAAATGCTTGTATCGCTGGGGGGGGGGGGGGAGAGGAGGAAAAAAACAACAATTTTTCTTTGAGAGTTACAGCAATAACAACAACACTCACCAATAAGAATACAATGCCCACCATTCAACAATATGACAAGATGCAATATATATACATATATAGCCATGGCACTTGTCTCACCAACTCTATTAGCTGTCAGGGCAAGCAGCTGAATTCTTTTAATTGCTGTCAGGTAGGGTTATATCACCTATCTTAAATAAGCACTCTGGTACAACCATGCTCACCGTTCACGATTCACTTGATTTGCAGAGCAATAACTGAGGGAAACGGAGTCTTTAAATTCACAACGCTAAAGTTTCTTCATCAGCATTGGGAATTGATTCAGGATGGAACATTCAAAACAGGATGCTTAATACTACCAACTGTCATCTCAGGCTGAAAACCAGCAGCAGTGGAGACATCTAAATGAAGAAAGGCTTTTTAAAATGGCGCCATCAAGCAGTAATTCTGAGGGGCCTGCAGCATTCACTTAAAACAGTCTTTCTCAAATTTTCTAACCATTTGCATCTCGTCTGCTGAGAAATTCTTGTGAACTACAGAGGATTATGGAGACCTTCCAAGATTCACACTCAGCTCACTGTGGTAGTATGTGCCAGAGAATACAGTCAACATTCTATTGTGGCTGTGCTTTACAGATGAAAATCAGTAGCAGTAAGCAAAGTATGTCATGTGGAACTTGGCCTGTGAGATTTTCATCCTGCCTTCCATCCAACTGTCATCATTTATTGCATTTTATCCCACTTTTCCTCTCACAAGCTGAGGGAGGTAAACACCATTTTCCTCCTCTCCATTTTATCCTCACAACAACCCCTGTGAGGTAGATGAGCCTGAGAGGAACTGGCTAAAGGTCACCCTACCTTCATTTATAGGCCACTTTTCTTGCGGAGACTTTGGACAAATGATAACTAAAAGCAGTAAGGACAGTATAATACACACAGCCAAGAAATTAGCGACACCAACATTAAAACACATTGTAATATAGATAATAAAGCAGCTCTAGAAAACATCATTAGTGATCTCCTCATTGAGAAGTCCTTGACAAACTTTTAAAGAACATCAAAGTCCCAAGGAGCACACTGCAAAAGCTACTAGCAGAGCACTCCAAAATTGCCCCATAAAAAAAAAACAAAAGCCAGAGCAGGGTGGAGGAGAAACAGATTTGGTAACATTTGGAACTCGTCACAAACAGCCCTATTAAACTGAGACATGAGAAAAAAATCAAACCAACTTTGCTGTTTCCTTCTCCCTTTATATCAGATCAGTGATTCTGTCCCCACCACCACCCCCAATTCTAGCCTGGCAGACAAAAAAAAAAAAAAGTGACACGCTGTGTCATTATGGTAATTGCTATCATTCTGCTTTGGAAAAGATTTATCCTGCTTTTTTTGAATGACAACTTAACTGCCAGAGACCAAGGAAGGAGATCAGAAGTGACAAATGAGTGTATTATGCTTTGAACTATTTGGTTTTCATAGTCCTGGTAATTACTGAGTATGGGCTGGCCTAGTCACTGAAGCCCATAATAGTGCTCACTGAAACGAGTACACTATTTTTTATCATTGCTGAAATTGATATATACTCTGCACCAGCCTGGCATGCATAAATGTTGCCTCTCACACAACTCAAACAGGCTGTATTGGGACTATCACAGACACAATGAAGGGTGTAGTTGGCTAAAGACCTTTCGGACTATCTAGCCTAGTCTTGTTGACTCTGACTAATGACAGTTCTCCAGCATCTCAGACTGTGGTATTGCTACTTTCAGGGTACTTCACCCATTACGCTATTCCAGAGTATATCCAAGATGTCTTAAGAACAGAAAGCATGAATGTGACAAAGATGTGCTTACAAAATATACACAGCATGTGAGATACACTTGTTACACAGTAGTGCTTGTCTGCAGCTCCCTGAGAAGGATACACTGTTGAAAACGGACCAGTGGATACTCACCGTGAGGGGTCCTTCTCCTCTGAGATAAGGAGGACATCTTGATGGGTGTTTCCCATCCTATCTGTAGGGAGGCAGGAACTAATTCTTCACTTCCTGTCCTCTGGTGGGATACGCCCCTTCAAGTCAGTTCGGGGACTCCCAGAAGCAGTAGTCAGCTGTAAACCAAAGGCTAACCATAACTAGAAAAATATGAACATAATTAGTCTGAACAGTAAACAGATAATGTGGCTTGAACAAGACAGGAAGGAAGATAAACTCAGAATATAGAAAAGGAAGACGATGAATCTTGGGAGGGCGAAGATGTCCTCCTTATCTCAGAGGAGAAGGACCCCTCACGGTGAGTATCCACTGGTCCGTTCTCCCTCTGAGAGGAGGACATCTTGATGGGACCTCCCATAGCAGTGTCCCTTTAACTGGGTGGGACATCGTCTTCAGATATGAGAGCTTGCTGCAGGACCCTCCGGCCAAAGGCTGCATTGGTCGAGTTGTAGAAGTCGGTCTTATAATGCCTGACAAAGGTAGAAATGGAAGATATGTGGCTGTCCAACAGGTTACTTCCACCGAGGCTCGGTTGGTGAAGGCTGCGGAAGTCGCTGCACTTCTGATGGAGTGGGCCGTGATACCCGGAGGAGGGGTATCTTGAGGGCCCTATAGGCTTCTGCTATACATCTTTTGAGAGTGGCACTGATAGATGCTGTGGACATTTTGTTGCCCTTGTTGGGGGGTGAGACTGAGATGAATAATGATTCCGTCTTCCAGAAGGAGCTGGTGCGATGTAGAAGGCTTTAAGTGAACGTCTGACGTCCAGACAGTGGCACAACTTTTCCTTTGGGTGGGTAGGGTTCGGGAAGAAGGACGGTAGGCAGATCTCCTGTGAACAGTGAAATCTTGAGTTGACCTTCGGGCAGAAGGAAGGGCCGATAGTGAGGACTACTCTGTCCTTATGGAAGGTGCAAAGAGTTAGTTTGGCGGAGAGGGCCCCAAGCTCGGAGACTCTTCTGGTGGATGTGACAGCTACCAGGAACAGGGTTTTCATTCGCAGCCACATCAGAGGAATCTCTTGGACTGGCTCGAAGGCTGGTTTGGCTAATGCAGAGAGAACCAGGTTAAGTTTCCATGTGGGGAACCTGTGGGGAACCGGTGGGTCCTTAGGTGATGCACCCTTCAGAAAAATGGTGGATGTGAGGGTGTCTGGACAGGGTCCAGCCTTCTACTCTGGGAACTACAGTTACCAAGACAGCTACCTGACAGCGGAGAGTGGACGCCTTCAGACCCGAGTCGTGACCGCCCCGAAGGAAGGACAGAACACTGGACAAGTGTGGGTGTAACGGGTTGACCTTCTTTCTCCTGGACCAGCGAACGAAAGCCTGCCAGGTGGCATTGTAGATCCTCTTGGTGGAAGGGTGCCGAGAGGCTAGCATGGTGTCTGTTACTGGTCTGGAGTAGCCTAAGCTGAGCAAGTTTTGCTGTTCAACTTTCAGGCGATCAAACAGAGCCATGCAGGATCTGGGTGCCAGATGGGGCCCTGGGTCAGCATGTCTGGGGATACTGGGAGTGTAATGGGGCAGTTGCCATGCTCTGGAGTTCCAAGAACCAAGGTCTTCTTGGCCAATACGGGGCTACCACTATGATCTCCATTTGTTGTTCTCTGATTTTTCTGAGGAGCTTTGGTAAAACCGGAGTCAGAGGGTAAGCGTACATGAGACCCTTGGGCCATTGGGAGACCAGGGCGTCCGTCTCTTCTGCTGCTTGATGGTAGTATCAAGAATCTGGCAACCCTGTGGTTGAGTGGAGATGTGAATAGGTCCACCATCGGACGTCTGAAGTGAGATGTTATGAGGTTGAATAGGTCCTCTTTGAGGGACTATTCCCCTTCCTGTAGTGTCTGACAGCTGAGCCAGTCCGCTCTGGTATTCAGCGAGCCCTTGATGTGTTCCGCTCTGATAGATAGTATGTTGCGTTCTGCCTAGGACAGGAGCTTCAGAGCTTCTCAATGGAGTTCTGAGGATCTGGATCCTCCTTGGGTATTGATGTATGGCTTCGCCACTATGTTGTCTGTCCTGATGAGGACGTGATGACCGGCGATTTGTTCCCTGGAGTGGAGGAGGGCTAGGCGGATGGCCCGAAGCTCTTAACAGGATGATGGGCAGAAGTTGTTCTTCCTTGGACCATAATCCCTGTGCAGGGAGGTGGAGGAAGACTGCGCCCCATCCCAGGAGGCTGGCATCCTTGACAATCTGCTTCCAGTCTTGACATAGAAGCTGTTCCTCTGGGATAGATATAGGTTGGTTTTATTCTAGAGGGCAGGCATGAGAGGAAGCTGGCCACAGGCCTGTGGAACTCAATGCTAAGAATGCCTGAGCTCAAGCTTTTAGCCTGTCATGCAGCACTCAGGTCTCGAACTGCTGAGCTACCAACCTTCTGGTCTGCAATTCAGCATCTTAACCACTTGAGCCACTGCAGCCCCTCTTTCATGGCGTGATCCACCAGGATAGGCTGGCCTTGACTAGGTGAGGGACTGACACGGGGAGGTCCTGTTTTTTGCATTATCCTGGATTGGAAGGGCCATATGAGTTATTGTAGTGGTCTGGCATGGAGGCGCGCCCAGGGCACGGAGTCCATGCAGGAGATGAAGAGGCCCAGTAGTTTAGCCAGGGACATCAGGGTGGATTGTCTGGCCGTGATGATTTGTCGTGTGAAGAAGCGGATCTTGTCTGCCTGTGTTGAGGTAGGAACATGCGGTTCCGAACCATGTCTAAGATGACCCTGAGGTGCTCTAGGGACTGCGAGGGGTTCAGGGAGCTCTTCTGGAGGTTTACAAGGAAACCGTGTGCTTTCAGGCAGCAGACGGTTTCCTGAGTGTCTTTGTGCGCTTTGTTTCTAGAGCTGGAGCGAATCAGCAGGTTGTCTAGATAGGATAGACATGATGCTCCCTCTAAGCTGTGGAGTCTTGTGAGCAAAAATTCTACTTGAGAGCTACTGGCATTAAAGTTGTGAGCTAGCGATTGGGCTATTGTATAAATTAGTTTGCTCTGGAGCCACCCCTCCTGAGCCAAGACAAAAAATGTGCGAGCTAGAGGCCAAAAAACTGTGAGCTAGCTCACACCAACTCAGCTTAGAGGGAACACTGGACATGGGTGCCTTGTTCCCCAAGGAGGGCAATGGGATGGATGAGGATCTTGGAAAAGACTCTTGAAGCAGTGGAGAGTCTGAATGGGAGCGCCCTGAACTGCCAATGTTGGCCTAGGACGAAGAATCGGAAGAACCTCTTGTGACCCGGGAACATGGGGACGTGCAGACACGCCTCTATGAGATTGATGGAGGAAGGAACTCTCCCGGTTGTAGAGCCCCTGAGATGGATTGCAGGGTCTCCATTCGGAAGCGTCTTAGTTTTACGAATCTGTTGACGTATTTTAAGTCCAGTATCGCGCTACAGCCGCCGTTCCTTTTGGGAAAAGTAAGGAAAATGGAACAAATTCCCTGTCCCCATTCCTGGATAGGGACAGGTTCTATGGCTGAGATGGTATACAGGTGTTGGACAGCTTCTATCGTTTTTTGTAGCTTGGAGGCATCTTTGATCAGGGGAGAGGGAACAAAGCGGTCTAATGGTGTCGTCTGGGAACTAAAAGGGTAATTTCCGAATCCCCTCCTATCAGGCCTGCCCAGGGTATGTGGCATCGCCTTTTCTTGTCCCTAGTTTCTATTAGGATTTTGTCTAGGGAATCTCCAAATAGGCAATCTCCTTGGAATGGGTAAGAAGTGACGGTAGATTTGCTGCGCAGGTCCGCTGGCCAGGCCCTGAGCCAGAGGGTACGCCTGGCAGCCACCACTGAAGCCAGAGCCCTGGAAGGGAAAATCCTGGCATCGAGCGTAGCATCAGTGGAGAAGAAGGAGGCCTCGAGAGGGTGGTTAGCTCCTTCAGTGAGACGCTTACTAGACAGTGGGATAAGCTGTATTAGTTTCCTGGACCAGGCAATGGCTGTGTGGCCCACGACTGTGGCTGTAGCGGATGCTTTGATGGCCATAACGGAGACTTCATGCACTTACCTGAGTGCAAACTTGGCCTTGCGGTCTAGACTGTCTCTGACCAGGCCAACGCCATCCTCGGAAGAAGACCCGAAGTCTGGAGCGCAATAACAGGAGCATCCACTAGAGGGACCTGTACAAGCTTATTAATAAAATATGGTAAGGTAAAGAGCTTTCTCACATTAGGTGGGCAGCGTTTGTTTGCCATGGGTTTGGACCATTCCTTGACTAGCTGATTTACTAGAAATTCTGGGAAGGGGAAGACCTTTTCTGCCCCTGGGGTCCTGGGGAAGTAGTCTTTGCTCCCTCTGGGTCTGGAGCCATCTGCTTTTGAGGATCCGGCTGGGTCCTCTCCCTGCAGCTTTGGTTGTAACTCTAATGCTGACAGGGATTTGGAGAGGAGGTAAGGATATTCTTCAGGTTTAAAGAAGCACATGGAGGGCTCTGGAACCTCCAAGTCCTCTTCCTCCTCCTCATCAGAGAGGAATTCAGCCTCTTCTCTTTCCCCGGTAACCCCAGTATCACTGTCCTCATAATTAGGTGGGATCCAGTGATGCGGGACCCAGCCGGGGTAGGAAAGTTCCTTCCTAGCTGCTTTAGTGGGCCAGCGAGGTCTGTATTCCTCCTCGCCCTCTTGGCAGTGCCTGTCTGGCACATCTCTATGGGGTTGGTCCTGGTGACAAGGGGCCCCCCATGAGTGGATGATCAATACCTCCTCCCTGCTTGTTTAAGGGCCAGGAGTAGGGCAGGGGAAATAGTCTGTTCTCCGTCTCCGGAGTTACTCACAAGTAGACCTTCGGCTGGTGTGTCTCCCAAATGGGGCTGGTGTGCGACCTGGGCATTGGGAAGCTCCTGCCCGTCGTCGCTAGTCATGTCTGGGCTTATGGATGCGGCGACAGCCGATCCGTAGCCTTGGGCCGCCATTTTCTGTGGTCTCCCGGGATCGGGGCAATTCAGAATGGCGCCTGCGCAATCATCCACGTCTTTCTGGGGCCGTTTTTTGGCGCGCTTTTCCTTCTCGTCGCTAGTCATGCCTGGGCTTATGGATGCGGCGACAGCCGATCCGTAGCCTTGGGCCGCCATTTTCTGTGGTCTCCCGGGATCGGGGCAATTCAGAATGGCGCCTGCGCAATCATCCACGTCTGTTTTTTGAAAAAAACATTTAAGAAAAAAGGTTTGAAAAAAGTTTGAAAAGGTATGAAGAAGAATGGAAAGTGAAAGTACAAAAAAGGCACGAGTGGCCACTAAGTGCTGCTCTCCCTACTGAGGCAGGAACAGAACTGACTTGAAGGGGCGTATCCCACCAGAGGACAGGAAGTGAAGAATTAGTTCCTGCCTCCCTACAGATAGGGTGGGAAACACCCATCAAGATGTCCTCCTCTCAGAGGGAGAACCTTGGTTTGCTTCGGTGTAATATGCAACACGGCCATTGGACTCTTTTTCAACTGCAAACATCAGGGAATGAACATGGGAGCATCTCAATGTAAAGCATATAAATGCAGCACCACATTAAGCTGCCTTATACTGAGTCAACAAATCAAAAAGGGAAAAAAATGCCAGGTGATAGGGGACTTGTTTATTATTATACAAAGCCACTATGTACTTTGCCATGCAGGCTTCGTCAAGGGGATCAGAGAATTCACTTAGCACTGGACCTGTCTACATCAATTAAATTCTTTTCCCCCCTCTTTTTAGTTTGCAGGCACATTGCTGGGAGTTATGCTTGCCAGTCCCCAAGTGGGGGTGGGGAATCCACTGCTTTTGCGGGCTCAGGCCCCACAACCCCATCCCCCAAAATATGTCCCTCTTTCCCCAAAAAAGTAGAGCGTTATCTCAATGCTGCCAATGCAATGTTGTCACTTCTGGAAGTGAAATCATTGTGTCAACGATGGCCCCACCCACCCCCCAGAACACCCCCCCGAATCCCCTGCCAGCAACAGGGAAGGACCTGGCAACACTCCTGGAAGAAGCGCCAATTTTTCTTCATCCCTATACTGAGTCAAATTATTGGTCTATCAGGCTTAGTACTGTCTACTCTGATTGGCAGCAGCTCCCCGGGATCCCAAGCCAAGGTGTTTCACATCACTTATTACCTTGTCCTTTAACTGCAGGGTTGCCAGCTCCTGGTTGGGAAATTCCTGAAGATGGGGGGGGGGGGGGGGTGAAGCCACAAAAAGGAGAGTTTGGGGAGGGGAGGGACCTCAGCAGGGTGTAATGCCGCCTTCCAAAGCAACTGTTTTCTCCAGGTGAACTGATCTCTTATCACCTGGTGATCAGTTGCAACCACCAAATGGAGGCAAACAACACTGTTTAACTGGCAGGGAGGTATAAGTAATTGAACCTTATTTTTATCAGAGCTGTGAAAATTCTGAAGCATGAGCTTGTTTCTGAAATTTGTCACAGAGAATTCCAGGGTAAAATGGTTGTTCTCAAAAGAATTTGATGGTCTTACAAGTAGAAATTTCAAGGAAAGTTAAAAGAATGTAAACAAGATTAGCAAAAATAATAATCTCGCAGAGAGGTTATTCTATTCTATACTATTTATAGTACATAAGAACATAAGAGAAGCCAATGTTGGATCAGGCCAATGGCCTGTCCAGTCCAACACTCTGTCACACAGTGGCCAAAAATACCAGGTGCCATCCGGAGGTCCAGCAGGATATGCCATGCATTGAATTCTCTTGTCTGTGTCAAGACATGACTGCTATTCCCTACCTGGCTATTTCCAAAACAATGCACCAATTTATAATGATGTGCTTTATGTGTAGGCAGGGCTCATTAACAGTCGGAATGAGCAGGATCACCATTCCAGCAGGAGCAAGCCCGGAAACGGCAAGCCCCAGCCCCAGTTGCCCTCCCAGCAGCCCCATCCCACCTTTCCTGGCCTGCCTGCCAAGGCGGGCGAGCTGGGGAAGGCCCTTGAAGGAGCAGGGAGGCATTTAAATGCCTCCCTCTCACTTCCCTAGTTCACCCGCCAAAGCGGAAAAGCCGGGGAAGGCTTGAAGAGCCCCCCCTCACCTTCCCTGGCCCATCCACTGAAGGGGATGAGCCAGGGGAGGCTCGAAGAGCCCTACCACCTTCCCTGGCCTGCCTGCCAAAGCAGACAAGCCGGGGAAGGCCCTTGAACACCCTGCCGAAGTGCACCTTGGCAAGCCAGCTGGGGAAGCAAAACGGGGGGGGGGGCATCTTCAAAAGCCTCCCCTTTTCTTCCCCAGGCAGCCTGCCAAGGCACACTGTCTGGGGAAGCTAAGAGAGAAGGGTTTTAAACTTTAAACCCCTCCTCTCTAGAGTCGCGCTTCTGCAACAGCACTATTTCCTATAGTATCCAATGGCCCCTCCTCTCTAGAGTCACACTGCAGTGGCGGCACGATCACTCCACTGAATTCTATGGGGCCGTAGGATACAATAGGGGATTGTGCTGCTGCTACAGCGCGACTCCAGAGAGGAGGGGTTCAAAGTTTAAAACCCTTCTCTCTGGAGTCGCGCCACAGCGGCGGCATGATCACTCCATTGTACCCTAAGCTAAGAAAGCTAAGAAAGGTTGGGGAGGCATCTTCAACAGCCTTCCCTTTGTTTCCCCAACCTTGTCAGGCTGGCTGGGGAAGTGAAGGAGAGCTATTTAAAGATGCCTCCCCATCTTGGTTTTTTTTTTTGCTTTCCCAGCTGGCCCACCTTGGCAGGCCGGCTGGGGAAGCAAAGCAAGATGGGGGAGGCATCTTTAAATAACAGGGTGTACCACATGCAAATGAGTTATGCTAATGAGCTCACCTCTTTTTCTACGAAATGATCCATGTGTGTAGGTGATGCAATGGGAGTGTGCGTGTCCGTATGGCGGGGAGAGCGGGATATAAATCTCAAAAATAAATAAATAATAAATAAATAAATAAAGATAGACATTACTTTGCAAATGCAGAAGCCCACTAGATTATGCCATAATTCCAACATGATGTGGCAGGAATCCAGATTATTTAGTGGGCAAATCTCAATGATGGCCTGCTAGTTTTGGGATGAAGACATGAATTTACTTATTTAGAAGATTTTTGTTAAAACTTCCAAGGGGGCTTACAAAGAATGCACATGTGTGTGTACATGCATACCCCCCACACATGCACAACTACATACACAAAAACACAAAGAAGAATAAAAATGAACAAAATCCAACAAGATGTGAAGAAGATACCCCACTGTTCTCTACCCTTAGGAGTCTCAAAGTGGTTTACAATTGCCTTCCCTTCCTCTCCCCACAACAGGCACCTTGTGAGGTATGTGGGGCTGAGAGAGTTCTGAGAGAACTGTGACTGGCCCAAAGTTGCCCAGCAGGCTTCATGTGGAAGAGGATCAGGGAATCAAACCTAGTTCTCCAGATTAAAGTCCACTGCTCTTAACTTCCAAACATAATTAGGACTAGCAGAAGCAATTAAAAGCATGGGTTAAAAAACATAGCAAACCAGAATAAAGGGCTCTTAAATATCATGAAAAAAACAGGACAGCTTTTGTTTGGTGCCAAAATGTCATTGTAAATACGCATTAAGAATTTAAGAAAGCAATCCTCAGCAGGTCTACGCTCATTCCTACTCAAATCCATTGTGGGGCTTACTCCCATGAAATTGCACCCTAAATCAGCTTATCTTTCAGAATAGAGGTTATAAGCATACAGGGAGGTTTGCAACCCAGCATAAAACAAATCTCATGTAGACTATCTGGTAAACACTCTGAAATCATTGCTGTGAGCAGTGAAATCTCAAGTAGCTTTTTATCTATTCAACCCTCTCTCTTTGTTTTAATAAGATAAACTGGAACAGCAGCAACACACAATCAGTTGACTGACGCAGCGGAGATATAATCACTTCCAGAATGAAGGCTGTTGGGGAAAAAAAGGCTAGGAAATCTATAAATGACTGCACTGCTTAGCTTTAAAATTTGTTTAAATTAATCTTTACAGTCCATATGGGAGCAACAGCACTCTATCATGGCATAAATGTTTATCTCCAAAACATCAATCAGTAATTAAACTGAATTATTTAAACTTCTTTTGTGATTGTTGTTGTTTCTGCTGCTGCTGCTGTTCAATTCTCAGTTCTCAGAAGATGAAGAGATCTCCCACTCAACCAGGCTAAATTCTTGGGGAGATGCTTGTAAAGTCAGAAGCTTAGGTTCTTTGAAGGATTTTTTGATGGCGTTTTTAGCTACACTGCTATCCAAAAAAGCGGCAGTTAAACCAAGAGAGCCGTATTTTTGGAACAGCCGACACTTTAAAACTGCATTGTGAATACTAACATATTCAAGTAAATTAGTTTGCACTCATTATCATAAGCAATTACTTACTGTTTAGATGTTGCCGGTATTAAATTGGCAAGCAATTTGCAAGAATTAAAAAGCAACACTAAAAAAAAAAGTTCTTTTGAATCCTAGGACTATAAAAAGACAAAACTATTCTAGATGCAGAGGACAAGTCTTTATATACAAAGTCATACATCAGCACCTATATATCTGGGTTGGCCAGCAGACACGTGGGGATGCAGAGCTGGATTTCCAGCACATATTTTACAGGAACAATATAAAAGGGAAGAGATTACAGAACTATTTTAAAGCTATTTAAAACATCATGTGCCACCACATCTTGTGGTAGTGAATTTTACATGAGAACTGTATGAAGAGGTACTTAGTTCTGCCTGTTTCAGATTATCTGCTAATCAATTTCATTGGCTGACCTCAAGGTCTAGGAGCAGGAGAAATATTTCTTTCTATGCACTGGGTAGAATCCAGCCAGCATTTCAGATCAGTCTCAGTCAGTTCCCCTTTTACAGCTCCCATCCTACAAGGCTTTTGTGCAGGAAGGTCCAATGCCCCCCCCCCCCCCAGCACAGCCTTTTTGGACCTCTTCTTTCCTTTTTTAACAAGCAGAAAAACTGATCAGATCCAAACCATTCTCACCAAACAATTAGGCTAACCTGATCTCGTCAGATCTCAGAAGCTAAGCAGGGTCAGGCTTGGCTAGTATTTGGAAAGGCAACCTCCAAGGAATACTAGGGCTGTGATGCAGAGGCAGGCAATGGTAAACCACCTCTGAAACATCTCTTGTCTTAAAAACAAGTCGAGCTTACCACCTACTGGTGTGCAATGGTAAAAGAACTAAAACTTCTGGATGCCAGACAATCTTAGGATCTCCTGGCTATTCTACACACAATAAATATAATGATGATGATAATGAAGATGATGATGACGACGACGACAACTGAGATATGGACATGCTAGGTCTCTTTCCAACCTTCGTCCCATCTCAAGACACGTTGGTGTGGAGGTTAGGACATTAGACTCCCCTTTGGCACTGATGTTGTGCAATGCCAGCTCCATAAATAATAAGACCAGAATGCTGCAAGACTATATATTGTAGCACAAAATGTGGATCTGGCTTGTGTGACTGAGACCTGGGTCAGGGAGGGCAAAGCAGACACCATGACAGAACTTCCCCCCCCCAGGTTTCTCAGTCCTCCATCAATCCCGAACTTGAGGATAGAGGGGGCAGGGTAGCATTACTCATCCGAGAGGCTTTCTCCTTCAAACCACTCCCCATTTCAAAGATCACCTGTCTTGATTGTGTTGGACTGGTGTAGGACACTGAGGAAAGTTTGACAATCTGTCTGGTGCACCGACCACCTAGCACAGCGGCAGACAGCCTTCTGAGCCTCTTAGAGGCGGTAGCCAAGTGGGCCTTGAGGTTCCTGAAATTGTTAATTCTGGGTGACTGCAATGTCCGCACAGATGATGCTGCCACCTTCTACTCAAGCTTCAGACCTGGCATCTTCCATGGCAGCACTGGGACTCTCCCAATTTGTTTCAGGCCCCACACATAAAGCAGGTCATACACTGGATTTGATCTTTGGCATGGGGATGGATGTGGATCTTAGAAGGAAGAAGTGCCATGGTCAGACCACTTGGTTTTGAAGGCCCAGCTGGGTGTTCCTACCCCCTCCCATCTGGGCAGAGAGCCTATTTATGCTTGCCTGCGGAGACTAATGGACCCAATTGGGTTCCAGAATGCTCTGCAGGGGGGATCCAATGCCTCCTGGTGCCTCATTAGATGGAATTCCCGCCTCTGTGAAGCCATCAATGAGGTTGCCCCCCGATGTCCTCTATGCTCTCGTTTGAGATCAGCCCCCTGGTATACTGTAGAACTTCGGAGGATGAATCGAGAGCTTAGACGACTTGGGCGAGTTTGGCGGCATACTCGCAATGAAGTTACAAGAGCAGCTTATAGGATGCTTATGAAATCTTATGAGATGGTGGTGAAGGGTGCAAAGAGAGACTTCTACTCAGCCTCCATCGCATCCACTAGCTCTTGCCCAGCACAATTATATAGGGTGATTCGGTCTCTCTTACAGAGAAACACCAAAATAGACAAAGAAATTCGACTATTAGCACTGAGGCAGTCCAGCTTTGGCCCCGGCCACGGGACAGATACCATGTTGGTTGCCTTTATGGACGATCTCTGTAGATAGCTGGATCAAGGCAGGTCAGTGCTGGTGTTATTGCTTGATCTCACAGCAGCGTTTGACACAGTTGATTATGACGTTCTGGCCCACCGCCTCGCTGACATAGTAATTCGTGTGGTGGCCCTTCAATGGCTCTCCTCATTTCTCCAAGGTTACTCTTTTTAAATAATTCACTATCACAGAAAGTATAAATCACTTTGGATGAAGCCCTGAGCTCACTATGAGAGACTTTTTGCAGCTTTCAGTAGTGAAAAAATTGGAATAAATATTTGGGTATTTAGCAACCCTGAGCTTGAAAGAATTTTGAGAACTCCCTGAAGAAGTCCTGGAAACAGGAGGATATCTGGACCTCTGTTGGAAGAGGAAGAAGAACAAATACATTTTTGGACTTAAAGGAGTCCTCCCTCAAAAATACTTTTGTACTATTTAGGAGGACTGAAACTTATAGAGGGGTTGTGCAATATCTGCTGTTATATTTTGGGATGATACCTAGTATATTGGGATTTATACTTTCTGTGATATTGAATTATTTAAAAAGAGTAAATAATTTATAAAAAGAAATATATATATAATATCTAAAAATTAAAAAAAAAATTTGTGATACTTTGTAAATTGTCTTTAGTATGGTAGTTTTTGATTTTTGATTTCTCTGTCCTACCGTGAGTCCTATTTTGATTTTGTGAACTGCCACAAAAAATCTGGCTGAGGGGTTGGAGGCCGTGGTGGGATGGTTAAAAAATAGCAGACTGAGACTGAATCCAGCAAAGATGGAGGTTTTGTAACTGGGAGGGAGAGCTTCAGGATTGGAGCCCAGGCTTCCACCCCTTGACAGGGCACCATTAATACCAGCACTGTCCATCAAGAATCTGGGTGTGACTTTGGATACCTCCTTAATTATGGAGGCCCAAGTTATGCATATTGCCAAACTGGCATTCTTCCATCTTTGCCACGTACAGCAATTGGCTCCTTTCCTGTAGTGCCCTGACCTAGCCACAGTAATCTATGCAACAGCCACCTCCAGAGTAGACTACTGTCACTCGTTCTATGCTGGCCTACCCTTGAGGCTGACCTGGAAGCTCCAGCTGATCCAGAATGCGGTGGCACGAATCCTGACAGGAAAGTCACAGATGGCACATATTCAACCAGTGCTGCACCAGCTGCACTGGCTTCCAGTGGAATACCAAGTCAAGTTCAAGGTTTTGATATTAACCTTCAAGGATATGAGTGGTCTATTGGACCGTCTCCTCCACGATGACCCCAGAAGAGAGTTACACTCTGCAGATAACAACTTACTGGTGATCCCTAGTCCCAAAGAGGTCTGGCTGTTCCAGACCAGGGCCAGAGACTTTTCAGTCCTGGCCCCAACCTGTTGGAACTCTCTGCCTACTATGATCAGAGCCCTGCAGGACCTCATGCAGTTCCGCAGGGCCTGCAAGGCAGAAATGTTCTGTCAAGCTTTTGGGTAGGGACAGCAATGGTTTTCCAACATGGCTGGCATCCGCCCCCATCCCACCCCCCCAAAAAAACTTCAACTGTATATTTGTTATTGATGCCATCTTGAATTTGAATTTGTCTTAAACTAATTTAATGTTATCAATTTTACTATATTTGATGTTTTTATATTGTATCTAAGGCTTAATGATATACTGTAAATCGCCCAGAGCCCAGCACAAGTTGGGATGGGGCTATCAATAAGTTGTTGTCGTCATCGTCATCATCATCATCGTCATCATAGTTTTTATAAACTCCATGCAACTTCACAGGATACATATTTTTCCTAACTTCAATACCCATCTACTGTAGTCTCCTTCCAGGAAGAGACTGATGGTTTTAGTTACCCCTTTCTGTACATTTTCAGCCATATGACTTCCTTTGGAGCTTGATGCTCAGGACCTGTGCTGGCTAGGCGGGATACAAGTCCAAAGAAATAAATATAAATAGACCATACACTGAATTCTAAACCCAGCTGAACACCAACAATTTCTGTGTTGGCATTTATGATACCTGCTATTTTGTCTTCCAACCCTTTCCCAATAATTCTCAATATGTAGATGTGAATATGAATTTTTCATGGGAAGAAACAAACACACACTTGAGTAACACTACATCAGAGCAAGGCTATGTAACAGAAGATTAAGAGGTTGTTGCTGATGCCAGTCTCAAGCTTTGAACCACTTGAGAGTGAAACAGCACTACTGAAACCTTAAATGTACTGTAAGAAAATCTAGTAAGAAAATCTAGTTGAACAAAGGAATTCCACCTAATTAATGTCATAATCTATATGAGGGTCATGATACAAGTTATTAAGTATGCTGCAGATTTTCAGCAATATTTTTTGGTGCATGATCACAAAGGCAGTTCTTTGTTTTAAAGGGATGATTATACGCTATCATTACTGGGTGCAGCCTCTGTGTGGCTGACACAGAGAAGTGCTGCTTGGTATAAAGGAGTCATTATATTTCCCCAAGCCAATGCAGATGACTTCAAGAAAAGAAAATACTCGTGTATATGTAGGCACACAAAAATGTGTATTATATTAAAAATCAATTCTTATTATTAGTGTCTTGACTGACAAAAATTTTTGGTAACTTGGAGCACAGATAGAGCTAGCAATTCCCACCTGCTGTTCAGTAATGCTTCTGATTTCCCTGCATCACAAGCATTCAGTTTACAGCTGTGTCACAATTAGGGGTGTGCAATGAAAAATGTTCAGTATTATTCGGATTCAGGGTTTAGAAACCTGAATATATTCAGTATACCTGAATATTCCCAAATAGCAGTATCTGTATTGTATTGGTATTCAGGCAATACTCAGGAATCCCAAACATATTCGGCTCCATTATACCCTATGAGGCCCTTATAGCCAATGGCAAATCTCTTAGGGTATATTCAGTGGTTTGGGGGGAGGGGATTTGAGGAAGAGGCACCAAATTTGCAGTGTATCTGCCAGAGCTTCTCCCCAAAAGGACCCCCAAGTTTCAAAAAGATCAGACCAGGGAGTCCAATTCTATGGGCACCCAAAGCAGGTGCCCCCATTCTCCATTGTTTCCAGGCAGGGGGAGATAGCAAAGCAATACAAGCCCAGGAGAATGTAGCAGAGAATCTCTGCAGTAGCACAATGCTCCCTCTAAGCTGTGGAATTTTGTGAGCAAAAATTCTACTTTGTGAGCTACTGGCATTAAAGTTGTGAGTGAGCAATTGGGCTACTGCATTAATTAGTTTGCTCTGGAGCCATCCTTCCTCAGCTAAGACAAAAATGTGTGAGCCAGAGGCTAAAAAAACTATGAGCTAGCTCACATTAACCCAGCTTAGAGGGAGCACTGGTAGCAAGTGAAGTGTGCGTGGAGGGGCATGTTTGCAAGGCCAGCACCAGAACAAGTGCAATGTGCCCAGCAGAACCAGTGCCACTGTGGCAGACTGCCAAAACCCAAAAGGACTAAGATCAAATCTGGGAATCTCTAAAGCCAGTTTGGTGTAGAGGTTAAGTGCGGACTCTAATCTGGGAGAACTGGGTTAGATTCCCCACTCCTCCACTTGCACCTGCTGGATGACCTTGGGCAAGCCATAGCTCTGTACCAGCTGTTCTCTCAAGGACAGTTCTCTCAGAGCTCTCTCAGCCCCACCTACCTCACAGGGTGTCTGTTGTGGGGAGGGGAAGGGTACAGGAGTTTGTAAGCTGCTCTGAGGCTACACTTCTTCTTCTTCTAAAGTAGAAACATTTCTGCAAGGACAGCAGAACCAGTACAATGTACTAGTGCCCAGCAGCAGAACCCAGCGCCATTGTGGCAGCAACAGAACTAACCAATGTCACACCAGAGAATCCCAGCAGGGTTTAATCCCCCCCCCTTTGGTAGAAACGAGGGCAGTAGAAGTCCAACAGAACATTCAAAAGTGAAGGATGAGCAGGCACTTTTGTTAGCCCACCTGAACCAAGGCCAGCCCAATACACAGAAGCCCAGTAATGTTGAGCTGCCATTTGCCACAGTGGCACTGGGTTCTGCTGCTGGGCAGCCACTACTGCACTGGTTCTGCTGAGCCGGCCTTGGCTGGGAGGGCAGGACTACCAATTTAAGTAAATAAATAAATATTATATTGCCTCTAAACATGGAGGTCTAACTCAGCCAGTGAATGGATTAAAATAAAATGAAAAAAAAAGGATAACCAGATCAGTCCTACTACCACAAGAATTTAGTCCTCTGGTTGAACACACATGAAGCTGCATTACACTGAATCAGACCATCAATCCATTGAAGTCAGTAGTATCTATTCAGACTGGCAGCTGCTTTCCAGGGTCCCAGGCAAAAGTCTCTCATATTACCTACTACCTGATCCTTACTGAAGGCCACAAAGATTGAACCTGGGACCTTCTGCATAACAAGCAGATGCTCTACCACTGAGTCACAGTCCATCCCCACGTAAGTTCTATACAGGAGGATGCACTAGCTTGAGGCTCACTTTTGTAGTGTACTGCATATAAGATCTACGTTCCAGGTCACAGTGTGAATGCAACTTCATTTCTGCCCTCTGAGGAATTATCCCTGAGGATAAACAGCTTCTGTCCCACTGACAGCAGACACAGATTAGTGTGCACCTTGGCTTCACTTTTGTAATGCAAGCTGCATTACCCACTCTGTATTTGCAGCTCGCCAACTACTTAGCTGGCTGGTACACAGTATACAGGAAAGGAACTAATCCAACAGAGGTATTATCTGGATTTTGTATTTTGAGAGGATTGGACCTTCCCTCCAATCTGAGGCAAAACATGTTTAAAGGCCGGCCTGGCGAGACGGGAGGAACGGTCACGTTTCATGAGGCAGAGCATTCTAATCAGCTGCCGAAGGAGGCAAGAGGATTGTAACAAGCAGCTGTAGCAGGTGGGCTGCACAACAGGCAACAAAGCCAGGGAATCGAAACAAGAGTGTAATGCAGTACGCTGCAAGCAGGTGGAAAGAAGCCATCTGGTCAGGGCACAAGGAAAGAAATGGGGGAACAGAATCCTGCTTTGATACACAGGAATTTACGGTAAGTGAAGGATGTCCACAAAATGGGGTGGAGGTAAATGTTCTGCAAAGCAGCTGCCTATTCTCCTCTTCCTACAAAAGGGGAACACGTTACTAATAATTTTATTGAACTCTATATTTATTTTCACGTTCTTGGCTTGAAGTTTTTAAGCTTCTCTCACGCTATTTATGTAAATCAGCAACCAGAAGCCATAACATTCCTCACTACCACCAAGTGCCATCTTTTCCAGAGCTCTGGCAATGAGACATCCAGACAAGTCAATTGTAGAAAAAACTGAGTCGGCCTACATCGGTCATCCCCCTCCTAAAAGGATCCCCTCTCCAAATCTAGTTGCTGTCTTGAGATGAATATTAGCATATGGTTGGTATCTACATGGAAGTGGAAGTGAGGTATTTTAATTCTGTTCTTGATAATGTAAGGTTTATATTAAGTGAGAACATGTACCAGGCTTATTCATGTATTACTTCAGGTGTGAATTTGAAATTTCTGAAGGCCTCTAGTGACGCTGAGTACAGGGGGCCTCCAGGTTCAGAAGCAGTAGATCTCTGAAACCCAGTGTTAGAAGGAAATATATGGGGCTTCACCTCTGTGCCCTGTTTATTGGCCCTCCAGGGTGACTTGCTTAGCTACTGTGTGAAAACAGATGCTGGACTAGACATACCACTGGTCTGATCCAGCAAGTCTCTGCTTATGCTCTTCAGTGTACACTTACAAATGACAAATGTGAATACAGAAAACATGTATGGGTGGGAGGGGGTATGTAGCCCTGGATTGGGTGTTTACTTCTCTCTTGTAATATGTGATACATTCTTAAACCTCATGCAAGAATACACCCAGAGGGGAATTTCCTGCATTGTGCTCTTCTATGATTCTATGTGTCTACTGCAAAATTCCTATAGAAACGGCAACCAAACTCCAATTGTGCCTCAGTCCACAAGCAGGGTGTGATGGCAATGAGTCAGGAACTGTGGGCTTGGAGGCCATCGGTTCATCATACTTTTCAACACTTTGCCAGGGTTTCTGGCCCCCATGGCTTTTTTAGGCCCTCAGGGCAACTTCTTTTGCATTTGGATTCCTTCATAAGGACTGTGTGCTTACTGGAGAATTTTCTCTATGGGGAGGAGGGACTTACCCTTTCTCTTCCCTTCTAGAGCTCCCAGAAGAGATTCAGGACTCAGGATTGGCCCTTGCTTATTCTGGAGGAGAAATTGTAGCCAATACTGAGAAAGGGAAACAGTTCCTGGGGAAACATATTTAACTCTCCTTCTCAGAAGTTCAGAGTGTATTTCCTGGAGTTGCTCAGCCAGGTAGTTGATGCAGGTAGGAAAATGTACCCTCAAACTGGGAAATGGGAATTTGTTGACTGGACCAATGTAATAAAGGTGAACTAGGGACCAGTTAGTCATATTAAAGGTTTTCTTGCCCACTTTCTCTTTACTTCATTCAGCAAGGAAATATTTTTCTGTAAACAAAGTTTAGGCAAACTATTCACTGTTTTGAAAAACTGAAGTTAATAACAACTATCTGTACTTTTTTGCTCTTCTGTTAAATGAAATCCTTTAATAAGACTTTTTAAAAACGTCTGCTGGGGTTTTCATGTCTCAGGCTTTGTTGCCTGTCTAGGGGGCAGTCTGCTTGTGAAAAGAGGCACTGCTCAGGGAATTAGAAGGGGGGGGGGGGGAGATAACCTGGGCCTTTAGGAAAATTCCAACACCTGACTGGTGGCAACAAGTACCCAGCACACTCCAAGAGTGAATGTTTTAGAATGTTTTAGTGGTTACTGGATTTGGCACTATGTGCCACTTGTAAGCCGCCCTGAGCCTGTTCATGGGGAGGGCGGGATAAAAGTATGCAGTAATAAATAAATAAATAATAAGAAACATAAGAACATAAGAGAAGCCAGTGTTGGATCAGGCCAATGGCCCATCCAGTCCTACACTCTGTCACACAGTGGCCAGAAATACCAGGTGCCATCAGGAGGTCCATCAGTAAGTCCAGGGCATTAGAAGCCCTCCCACTGTTGCCCCCCCCAGCACCAAGAATACAGTGCATCACTTGCCCCAGAGTTCCTATCTATACCTTGTGCCTAATAGCCATTGATGGACCTCTGCTCCATATTTTTATCTAATTCCCTCTTGAAGCCGTCCATGCTTGTAGCCACCACCACTTCCTGTGGCAATGAATTCCCTGTGTTAAATCACTCTATGGGTGAAGAAGTACTTCCTTTTATCCATTCTAACCCGACTACTCAGCAATTTCATTGAGTGCCCATGAGTTCTTGTATTGTGAGAAAGGAAGAAAAGTATCTCTCTCTACCTGCTCTATCCCATAAGTTGAGAAGAGAGTCAAGAGTTGAGAAGAGAGAAAGGGGGCAAGAAGTGCAAATTTGTGTGCCACCCAGGAAGGGCTTCCTCAGTCCAGATCCCCTCTCCATCTAAAGACTCAGCTATGACAGAGCCCATATGGTTAGTCCCCAGCGTCAACTGATCAGTTATTCTTAAAGGCTGAAAGTAAAACTATTTCCCTAAGGGAAGGACTGATTTCCTGCATTCTGGTAGAGAGCAGGAGGAGGCAGCAGAAAAGATTAGAACACACTAATTGCACCATGTAAAATTTTTAGGGAACGTAGGTGGGGAAGTCATTCATTTCTTTTTTTAAAAAGTGGAACTTGCAATAATTGCAGACTAATTATGGGCCTTTAACAACTGGCCGTCATGTGTTAAGAGACAGTCTACAGCCAGTTTAATAGAGCTGCAGGGAAGTGATTTAATGGGCTCAAAGTGGCACTCTGCAATGTATATACCAATTCTTGATTAAAGGATAGAGGGACTTGTGTTAGGTCATAAAGACCCCACATATTTAATCCATGTGCTTATTTACCTCAGTTCATAAATGCAAACAGACTATCCCCAAAACCAGACAAGATTCAGGAAGCTTCACGGCATGGGGGAAAGGTTAACTTTTGGGGCTGATATTTGCACCAGCAGAGATAACAAACAGGCACCTCGTACATTTCTCTCAATGGAGAACATGCCAGCTTTGGAAGCCCGTATGAGATCAAGAATACAGTACAGGAGAAGGGGGTTTTTTTTTTGGCGTTTTTGTTTAAATTCCCTCTTGCTCAAAGATTGAAATGGCTGCTATTTACACACACATACACACACCCCTGACAAATACTGGTGATCTACTGACAGGTCTTGTTTGATGTGCTTCTCCGCACATGTAGATTTACATTCAAAATTCTTTACATTTATATCTAAACTTTACAAGTATGAAAGCAATAAATGTGTGTTTGTAAACATTAGTATAGTGCAGGAACATTCATTCACTGCTTAGATGTAGCTGAGTGTACATTTGGTGATTAGGTTAACCCAGGTTTTTCCTGTGCTATGGGCAAATAAGCTCATACATGGAAGCACACACAGAGGGCTGGATTCAAGATGAAAGTCCCACTTGCACTGGAAATCTTACACGAGTGGAAATGCAAGAAAAAAGTCTGCATAGTAGCTGCTTGTGCTAAATCAGCTTGTGCAAGATCTTACGCAACCAATTTCAATGACATAAAGAACAAAACAGTGAAAATGGCTTAGATTCACTTTCTCATCTTTCTCCTCTCCTGCCATAACACAAAATGCAACTTCAACGCTGTTCCTGGGTGATGGGATGTGGAAACAGTTCACTGGCTTCAAGTCAATGGGTTCTACGAATATTATAATACAAATAATTATGAAATACAGAAAAAAAGAGCAAGCAGCTTCTTAGCCACCATGAAGCTTTATGTAGAATTCATTAGCAAATGTGCCCCCTATCTTCACCCCCACCCCCGTTTAAGTGCTCCATAAATTCTCAGGTGGTTTCTATTCTTTCAGGGTAAGGGTTGTGAAACATCCAATCTATCAGGCGACTACATAGACTAGATGTGTTAAACAAATACATATTGATTAGTTCAGTTAACCCTGGATTTGTAAATGCAGCTAATTTATTGTTCTATGACAGAGTTTAAATATCAAGGTACCAACAATGGGTCCTTTGAATGTGTCTAGCTTTTCCTGGATTTCACAGGCTACAACTTCAAATCATGTCTAAGTAAAGTCTCCCTTCCCTACAGAAGATTCATGTTACTGCTTCCTGCATATGACAAAAATCAAGAAGGGAGTATTAAGATACCCACAAGGTTCCCAAATTCTAAGCACAGTTGGTGAATACATTTATAAACACTATCAGACAGTTGGAAGAGGTCATTCTAGACCAGCCCTCCGTCCAGGGGCAACTCATCCTCTGTCCGAAGAATTGCCTGCTATGACCTGAGCCTGACCTTTATGAGGAGGAGAATGAGGTAGTAATGAGGTGGAAGAGTGGGTGGTGCCACTCCAGAATGCAGGTGGTTTTGAACATTCTGGCACACACACACACACACACACACACACACACACACACAAATCCCTGCAAATAGAAAACGTATACAGGGAGAAAACACTAGTATAGTGGTATTCACTCTGTGGCCTTTGGAGAGCCACATTCACCATCCATCGACCAACAGAAGAAGAAGAAGAAGAGAAGAAGAGATTGGATTTATACCCCGCCCTCCACTCCCCAAGGGAGTCTCAGAGCGGTTTACAAACTCCTTTTCCCTTCCCCTCCCCACAACAGACACCCTGTGAGGTAGGTGGGGCTGAGAGAGCGCTTTCCCAAGCTGTCCTTGAGGGAACAGCTGGTACAGAGCTATGGCTTGCCCAAGGTCATCCAGCCAGGTGCAAGTGGAGGAGTGGGGAATCAAACCCGGTTCTCCCAGATTAGAGTCCATGCACTTAACCACTACACCAAACTGGCTCTCTACAGCCACATTTACATCAAACAGCCACATTTACATCTATCCCCGGCATGAGGTCTGCACCTCAGGGAGGCTCATGGCTTATACATTCCTCCTGCAGCAGCTGTTTCATGGTGGAAATCCCCTGCCAACCACAAATCCCACCACTGATGTTTAATCTGTTGTCATTTCTACTGTATTCATATGGCTTGGGGATTTTCACACTATTCCATTTAACGAGTCTTTAATCACTATTTTTGTAATTTTTTTTGTTAACTATTACATTTTATATATTACTTTTTAGTGTAAGACTGTAACAGCTTTTTGCCATTTACAATAAACAATACTACTACTACACAAGTCCCACCAGGCCCTTCTGTGCCCTTACTATAGCTAAAAGACTTGTTTTATACCACAAGAGATAAATGCCTACCTCCTGTAAATCAATGGATTGAGGACCTTACGACTCTACCATTATTGGAACACATGGCCTATACACAACAATTGCATATCAATATATTTTTAGGTATTTGGAAAGCTTATGTGTAGATCTGTATAGATAGAAGCTTATGTGTAGTTCTTCCACCACTGTTGTTTTTATTTTCACTCTACAGTTTTGTTCCCCTTTTCTCTTTCTTCAAATCAGTTATCTCCCCCCCCCCCTTTCTGTTCTTTTCCCCCTGATTTTTTAAAAAGTCCTACTGGGTAAGGTTCTTACCCACTTTGCTAAAACATGGGGCAGCTGCCACACCAAAGAACAGCACTCAGAAAAACCATATGTGGTATGACAAAGCACTACTCTGAAGAGCTAAGGAATGAGTATCTCTAGGCTAGAAACTTAATATACTGGTTTTCTATTTGCAAGGAGGGTTTTCATTTTTTTTAATAGCCAGAGCATTCAAATTTGTGGTCACCTACTTGCACCTCAGAACTCTGCCCCCTCATTAGGATGCAATCACAGACCAGGCCCAAGCCCTGTGTGCTGGTGAACGAGGATCTCTAATGTAAGTGTAATGCTGAATCAGATCAATAATTCTAGGTCTCCCAGAGTGTCCCACTAGATTCCCTCAGAACCTTACAAGAAGAAGCCCTCCTCATTCTTGGTAAATGAGAGCACGGATTCATTTTTGGGGGATTTGTCTAACCCTCTTAAAAGCTATCTAAATTATTTTAAAGCCATCTAATCCTATTCTCTTAGCCAGCCTATTCCATGGCTGACCCACTTGCACAGTTTTGAAATTTTTGAATGTCAGATGGATGAATTTGGCAGATGACTTTTAGAACACCTGCCTGGACCACCACATCTGGGTAAAACTTCCTACAGTGAACTAACCATAAGACAGAAACAAATGGGGCCAGTTTCACTAACAAAACTATGGCAAAATCCATTCAAAACAATCAATTTGTGTTAAAATGACTGCGTCTAAAAGTGGTCTTGGGAAACCACTCCATGAGAATTTCTGCAAGTCCTACCTGATGATTATTGTTTTGCAAGAAACAGCGATGCAACGGCTGTGCTGCCTTGTTCCTCATTCAGAGTAAATTCTTGATCAGTCACTGTACTGCCTTACCTGAAGAGACCCAGTTACAAATCCAACAGGAATGATTAATGTTTACATTCAAGAGCCTACATGCTACTGCATAATGTTTTCTGCTCTTGTCTATGTTTGCTACAAAAAGGAAGAGAAAATCAAGATGACAGCTTCTGGGAGATGAGGAAAAGAACTTTTATTGTCTTGTATCCACATGTGGATTTTCAAGAAGAACACAAAAGGATCCCCCCCAGCCTGAAAACAGGATACCAGGGGAGAGAAAAATAGAGATAAATGATGTGCTGACTTCAAGGCATAGATGATGGGCCTTACACAAAGCAAAGTTATTTACCACGCCTTTTGATAGTGAGGGTAGACAAACAAATATAAGAAAATCAGGTGGGTAGCCATGTTGGTCTGAAGCAGAAGAACAAAGTTTGAGTCCAGTGGCAACTTGAAGACCAACAAAGTATGAGCTTCCATGTACATGCACACGTCCTCAGATACGAGAGAACGTAGGGAAGAACTGGAAGGATGACTGTATAAACACAACACAGAGTTGTGTCATCAAAGGAGATAATATAAAGATGTACCTGAAAACTCAACATGCTAAGGAACATGATATATACATACATGAAAACTAAAAGCTTAAACCTGCCCATGGGGATGGAGCCACACTGTCAGATGCCAGACATCTCAAACTGAGGACTCTAGCAACCAGATCCAAGGGGGGTTCCTTAATCCTTTGGCTAAAGTGGTGGCTCCCCAAAAAAGAATGGAGCTGTTATCTGCTCTACAGGGCCCCCTCCAAATTTTGTGGGCTCCTGAGAAAAATGTCCTTTAGTGACCTCACATAAACCATGACTCCTCCCTGTACACACATTCTCCTGTATGAGTAAACAGATCAACTTTTAAGCCCTGCTGACACTGGGAAAGCACAAAGGGGTCACACTTTGGTCCCCTCTCCAACACGAAACAGGAAATAACATCTGTAAGAGCAAGTGATCTCCCATTTCTGGTGGAGGCACAAAAGCCAAGCATCTCTGGTGGTTCTGGTCCATTGACTGGGTCTTGGGCTTTACTGTATGCCCCACCATGGCAACCCTTGATTCCAACCCTTTTCCACACTTTGAAATCATCAGTACAGCTAGCCAGGATTTCCTTCAGTTTTAAACTTGGCAGTTCTCAGAAAACCACCACTGGGTTTCACCTGGACTGAAAAATCACCAGATTCTGCTCTGCTTTCCTGTTTCTATGGAGAAAATATCTTAGACTGCTTACCATCCTATTTCACCTCCCACCCTGTTTTTTGCTAACCTTGAATGTGCCTCTCAGATAGCCAGCCCTAAAGACCAGCAAGCCATATGAACCATTCTGTAGAGCTTTCCACACAGCACCCTGGATCAGTGGAACTGGACCTTAAGTCTGCTCTGTGTTATGCTTACATATTTGGACATTGGGGTGTCCACCAATCTAGGGATCATTTTTTACATAGTTACTGCAAAACTAATTCTGCCCCCTGGTAATCTCATAGACAAATATATACAGAGCTAAGATTTCAGAAATGCCAGAGTATATTAGATTTGTCTGATCATCATGCATTCATTAATCTGGGGGTGGGGAAAAATGCTTGCTGAATATTTTGTGGCTGGGCCCATCACAAGAAACATTTAAGAGCCAAACTGCATGACTGCAGTGGGGACTGGCAGTCACACTGCCTCTGCTAGCTCCTTCTGGGATTCAGATCAGGACCTTGTGTGGGAGAAGAGGGGCTCTCCTGTGTGCTAAAACAGATGCTCTGCCACTAAGGCATGGCCCCTCCCCTATGAAATAAACACTTAAAAAAACCCCAAAGCTACATCAGATCTTTTCACAATATTTCTATAGGGTGCAAAAGCTTCTGTGCAGCATCCAGTGAGTGGTACCTGATAAGCTACCTGTTGGCAACCTCTGAACTAGACATTACTAGCCTAGTTGGACCATGAGTCCAACACAGTACAAGGCAGCTGCCTAAATGCACTAGAGCAAGTGCAGCAGCAGCAGCAGCAATCCTCCTCCAGTGTGACAAAACTATACCATAGCAACTATTGTGTACTTTATTATCCATCAAAATGATCTATGGTAGTTCCAGTACAATAATCCCTGGGCCCTTTGCAGCATTTGGAAAGATTCTGCTGAGAGCGCACTTGTTTTTGCAATGTTTTTCAAGAACATTTTGAGACATGTAGTGTTTTTTAATGTACACTTTTAGTTTATATAGTGCTGCCCATAAAAAAAAATCACATGATGCTGCACATTAAGGTGAGTAAAAATATGATTAAGATGGAGCCTTGAGAATCTGTTCCATCAAATTTTAGAAAGGAGCTCTAAAAAATGTAGTGTTTCAGTTTAGACTTAAATGGTGACATTAAAAATTGGAGGAAGTGCTTCAGGAAGCAAATAGGAACAAATGCCACAATGGAGCAATATAAAAATAGAAGTCCCATACAATCATAAACCAAGCAACAAGAGAGAGCATGCCAAGAGTAGCTCACAAAATAGGAATAATAATAACAACAACACAACAATGATAATAATAGTTGTTGTTATTGTTGTTGTTGTTATCATCATCATCATCATCATCATGATCATCATCTTTTTATCCTGCCCTTTCTCCAAGAAACTCAGGGTGGAATACACAATATTCCCCCTCTCCCATTTTATCCCCACAACAACAACCCTGTGAGGAAACGCCAGTGTAGTATTAATTAAAGTGCTGGACAAGGACCTGGGAGACTCAGGTTCAAATTCCCAGTCAGCCATGAAACTCTGGGGCCAGTTGCTCACTTTAAGCGTAGCCTACCTCAGAGCTGTTCTGAAAATATGGGGCTGAGGGGGAGATCCACATAGACCACTCTGGGCTCCTTGGAAGAAGGGCAAAATAAATATGGATAGAAAAGGTGACTGGTCCAAAGTCATGGCACAGAGAAGGTTTGAATCTAGGTCTCCCCAATGCATTCCAAGAGTCTTCCACAGACTAATTTTTGACTCAGTGTAGTTTCTAATATTCTTCCTTGGCGTTACTAGTAATTATATGGGTCTGTTTATAAAAATTTCTCTGAGGAAGGATTGCACCTTTTGGCTTTTAATTGTACCCTTTGTCTTTGCCTCCTTCTATTGTATTTAGTGCACTCCCCTCCATTGGGTTGGTAACAACAGCACAAGATACAACAAATTCAAAAGAAGGGGAGCATTTTGAAAGTATGAAAAATCCTAGGTTAAGAGAATGACCCATAAACTTCAAAGTCCCTGCTTCAAATTTCAATTTGATCACAAATTCACATGGGTTATCTTAATCAAATCACTCTCTGCTTCCCATCCCATAATACTGAACATTTCAGAGTGCACAGACTAGGTCTGCATACCCACCCTGTGTAAGACCCAAGATCCAACCTGTGTACATCATAACATGTGAATCAAGTGTGAATCAAGTGAATCAAGCCCTGATCTTACTTATTTAGTTACCTCATATGTACTCCACTTTTCTCTCCAATGGGGACCCAGAATGGCTTACAACACTCTCCATTCCTTCATTTAATCCTCCCAACAACCCTGTGGTGGGTTAGGTTGAGAGTGTGTAACTGGACCAAGCTCACCCAGCATGCTTCCATGGCAGAGTGGGGACTCAAACCTGCATCTCCCAAATTCTGTTGTGGTACTAGAAGTACTACAATATTGTCTTAAGGATAATCAGGACAATGAATGTTATATGAACTGCTCTGAAAACTTCATATTCTTTTATGTGTGTAAAGTGCTGTCAAGTTGCAGCTGACTTATGGCAACCCCAGCAAGGGGCTTTCAAGACAAGTGATTAAGCAGATGTGATTTGCCATTGACTTCCTCTGCAAAGTCTTCCCTGGTGATCCCCCATCCAAATACTGACCATGCTTAGCTTCTGAGATCTGACAAGATTGGTCTATAATATACCATTCCACATCCCTTTATATAAATATACTGTTCTATAAATAATAAGTTTACCCTCACATACACAGAAGTGCAAGCATATGAAGAATGACAGCCCATGCGAAATTTGCTACATTTGGGGAGAGAAACAAACTACTCTTATAAAGTGTTTGGTTCTACTATAAATGTAATTTTGGAAAATGGACATAACTATATATCACTGTCAAAAACCAGAGGAACTGTTTCAAAACAGTACCTTTAAGTGATATTTGTGTAGGCGATCCATAATTCAAGTAATAGGCCTTATCTTTAATATTGCGTCTACCCACAGATTTATTGTGTTACATTATATTTACGCAAGGCAGAGAAGCGCAAAGCTGTACAATAGAGTGAATGAGTTAAAGGTTATGTTTCCACCATTAATAATTCACCCATCCAAAGTTGCTTTGTAAAGATCTTGTTTGATAAACTCATGTTACCGCAGTGACAGATCGAGTATAGATGTTCCGTTTTTACTAGAAGCATGGAAGATAAATAATTCTCAGGATCTCTTCAATCAATAATTCTGTCCCCACCAAGGATTCTAGATTTAGGATATTAGTTATTAAAGTCCTGTTAATTGTAGGAACAAGTCAGCAGTGGGGTGGGGGAATGCCTAAGGAAAGTTACAGGATTTTTTAAAGATAAATAGTAAGAGAATGGCAAAATATTGATAAAGATGGCTTTAATGAATTCTGCAATCCCTGAATTTCTAACTCCAGTTCAACTACAGCCCAACAGTTTATTTCTTCTGTTTGACCACACTAGGGGGCAGAAAGGGCCTCACTCAGGAAACTTTCCTAAATAAATAAGCTTCCAATAGCTCTAATTTGGAAGATGCATTTGCCACCATAAGGTCATGAGAAGTGATTTGTTTAAGGACCTAAGGATGCTGCTGGATCATACCAGGGATCCATCCAGTCCAGCATCCTGTTTCGCACAGCGGCCAATCAGTTGCCCTGAAGGGCAAACAGGGCATAAAGGCCAAGGCACCCCTCTGCTGCTGCCTTCCAGCACTGGTATTCAGAGGTTTGTTGCCTGTGTATACGAAGGCTCCCTTCAGTGAACAAGGCTGGTAGCCATTGATGGACTTCTCTTCCATGGATAATTTACTTCATTTATACCCTACCTTTCTCTCCAGTGGGGACTCAAAGTAGCTTACATTATATTCTCCTCTCCTCTGTTTTATCCTAACAACAACTCCATAAGCTGGGCGTGTGTGACTGGCCCAACATCACCCCCGCAAGTTTCCTCAGCAAAGCAGGATTCTGATCCTGGTTTTCTCAGATCCCAGATACTACAAACGGGACAACACAAATATTGTCTGTAGCCCATAAACCAGATGGGACAGAGGGAGGAACACAGTGGAAAGCTTCAGCAGCAGCTCAATGGAGGGAGCTTTGAATAGCCTGAAATTCCTGTTGGGTCTCTAAGGTGCTACAGGAGTTGAACCAAAGAACCTTTGATATTCTCAGCTCCCACCAATGAGCAGTGATTTTGCTAAAATTCAGAAGGAAGTAGATAAATTGGAAATGTGCAACTTGATGGCACTTAAAACCCACACATTTAAAAATTATTAGTATTTTAAAACCCAAGCCAAATTTCTTTGCATTTCAACTAGGCTTGAAAATGAAATCAGAATGGGGCACAGAGGTTGGAAAAACATCCCCCCTATTTAAAAATCACAAGGTTTTTAGTATCCTAGCTGAAATTTCTTTGAATTTCAGTTGGAATTTAAAATGAGCTCAGCCCATTCCACGCTGTCATTCCTCTTTCCCCAAAAAATTTATTTTCCAGCCACAGTGGCAGGATGAAGGGGAAGGCTCAAAAATTCCTAGCACAACAAAATCTGAGAACCATAAGGACCAAGAAACCATGGCAAGCTACTATTTCCAGACATGTCTGTCCCAGAAACATAATGCTTTTGGTTCTAACAAAGTCTGGGCATCAGCTCTCACCTTCACCCATGCTGCTTGTGGAAGGTGACGCTGTATGAAAAAAAGGGAGGAAGAAACAGGTGTGGGGAGGAAAATCAGGTGCAGGGAAAGACCGATAGGGAAGTATTTGGAACAGGATACATAATTCCAAGACTTCAATAAACTCTTGGGGAAAGCCCAAGCTTGTTTGCAGAATTCTCTGAAAGATGAGAAAAAGCATATCTACTCTGAACTACTGGAGAGCTGGGGTTTCACCTGCCTCTACCACTGAACACTAGCCAGGATGAACATTACTAGGTACCCTTGAGCCATTTCCAGCTACTGCTGCTATCAATGAGCAGTGGCAGGGTGGGAAGGGTTCCAATCTGTGCAATGCAAAATAAGCCATAGGTAGACACCCATGTGGTATCCTTCAGCAGCCTGTACTGCATGACTCCGGCCCTCTTCCTTATGACAACTCTTAACAATGACAGCTGAACCCCCCCCCCCCCACACACACACACACAGAAAATGCCCTGTATTGCTGGTTGTATAACAGGGACAACTGAACACTGACCATGAACCATGAGTTGGACACCAGAAATTGGTGGGTGACTGTGGGCTGTGGCTGCCATTTTGTATATTCATGCACTATGGCATGAGCTGCCCTTTCAGCATGCCCCAAAATACAAGTCAGCATCTATACATAAAATGGTCTTGCAACCATTTTAATTTTAAAAAAACAAAACAAGCAAAACAGTTTGTTTCCAGATTTTTGGGGGAAAGGAAGAAAAAATGGTTTAATTATGAAAAATGAACAGCTAATGTGATGTACAGAGCCTACATGATACACAGAAACATCCATCAAAATGAAGCTTGTCATCAGTTCCTGCAAGATTCTGCTAATAACTTATAAAGGGGGGAAAATCGAACTTGGAATATTTGATATCTTTACTACTACAACAAAATTATTGGCATCTGAAGACATGAGCAGTGACTCACGAAAGCTCATACACTGCCACAAATTTTGTTAGTCTTTAAGGTGCAACAAAATTACTGTCAAGTTCATATGAACACTCATCTGTTTCCTCCTGAAGGTCAAACAATCTGGTTTTGGATCACAAATATTTAAAACTTATCCTTTATAATCAATACTCTGATTAGTCTACAAGGTGACTTTGGCTCATTGAGCTAATTACTTATGCCACATAGAAATTGCAATAAAACTACTTAAGCTATGACAGCTGGACTCCATCCAGAGGATATGACAATTCTGCCAACCTGAGCGCTTCTTTGAAAATCTTTCTTCAACAGCCCTGATAGAAATCTATACCTTGAAGGTCCAGAAACTGGCATAATCCAGGAAATATTAGGCATGATAAATCCAATTAATTAGAATGGGACTTGGTCCCAACTACCTCTGCATGAGTTTAGATAAGTCAACAGAAAAGGAATAAACAACCCACACACTGCCATGTTGTTGCTATTGTTGTTTTTAAATCCAAGAAGCAGACTGGGTACCTGCTTCACTCCCATAATGTTAATGGAAACAGCAAATCAACTCACAGCCAAACTTTCACATTACAAACTGGGTCATGAGCTGTAATGGTTCCTAAGGAACTGTTATGATCTAAGAAGTTAATTACCCCAGAATGAAGAAGAATTTACATGGATATTCTGTAATGTCTCAAGAAGATTCACTAGACCATGAACCAACTCTTTGCACTTTCCCTTACCACAGAGACAAGAATAATTCCTTTGAAATATCTGCCTGGATAATTGTGATAACTTGTAAAAGCGCCTGTAATAAAAAATACTGGCTGGACTACCAAACTGTGAAAGTAAATAAGATGGCCCCAATTATATATGCATGTGGACCAGTTGTTTGTGTCACTCCCACACCAGCAGGCATTTGTGACATCGTGAAAGGCCACAGGATTAAACATGTGGGATTTATGTACCCTTTAGGTTTTCATGCACCAGAAAGTGGTATGCAACTGTGCAAGAATAGTTCTCCAGGCCAAAGCAACAAGAACACAGACTAGAAACAGACAGCAATTTGCATTTGAATCTGGAAATAAAGTACACTGCTGAGACTATAGCAGATAGCCCACCTGTACTGCACTCATCCACATAGATGCTCCAGTTTACTGCATACAGCAGGCTCCAATACTGAACTGTGCACATGGATCTGACCTTTTTTTCTTGAACACAGTACAGTCCTAGCTCAGGTATTCTACTACCTTTTTTTTACATTTATCACCATTGCTGGTGTTTTTATTAATGTCAATGATGGAAGCTGACTCTAGTATGGCTGAAATGTGGAGCATGAGTGTTTTAAATAAACATGTTTTGGGTCAGTCTGAATGTACAGAACAGGTGTACTTTGACTGCCAATGTCTCTTTAGAGTTTCAGGCAGAGAAAGGTCTTTCCCAGCATCTAGTTAGTACCTGAGACACATTTAACTACCGATGCCAGACCTGAATCCAAATATCATGTTACCTTCTCATGGGTAGTTCAGTACATTAACATTCCACTAGATACATGCTTTACTGAAAACAGACTATGCCCTTGCAAGTACCCAGAAGTTAACCTCTTAATTCCTCTGAGAATGTATCAGGAGGGGCCATTTGAACACAAGCACCATCTACAGTATGGTGTGTTCCATTGACATTAGGAAAATTTGCAGCAGTGTGCAAGACTGTTCATGATTCACATTATTGCCCTGCAAGGCTCTTATTGCACTCTTATAGAAATAAAAGTCTGTAAGTGTGGACTGAGCCTGTACATGTGCAAAAAGGGACTGAGATAGATGGTGACCAGACTAGGATGCCAGCTGTAGCCACACACCAATAAGAAATACTGCTTGTTCCTGAGATGATGTGCCAGTGGTACCCAAGATCACCCTGTTCCCAGATGTATCCCTAGACTCACAAAGTACCCAGAGACAGCCAACTGCCGTTGCTGTTTAAACAGAGATTTTCCAATGCCATTAGGGAAACCCTTCTTCATCATGCAAGCAAAAACCCCTGCAACGAAGGCACAAAAGACTCTTTCCTGCCTTCCATTGACAAAGGACTTGGCCTTCCTAATCCACTCAAGGAACCGGTTCTGCTCGCTCTGAGACAAAAGGATGCATCTCCACCACAATAGTGCTGGCTAATGAGTCATCACATCCTGCCGGGTGTCTCTGCCACAAGTTAAGCTAGAGTCTAATATTGACCAACCGTTTAGCTCCCACTCACCCTGTGACCTGCTGTAGGTCACATGCCTTTCTGGGGATGGACTAGAAGGTGAGCATACCAGGAGGAGGCGGCCAGCAAAGCCCTTCCCCCAAAAGCCCCCCTAATAAAAAGAGCTACCCAGCCATGTGGTCTCTCTCTCTCTCTCTCTCCTTGCCTTTAGACTAACTGTGCCCTATCTTGCAGACTCTGGCTTAGCTAACCAAGAGTCTTTCCACATGTTCTGTCAGTTCAGAACACGATCCTTATTCTCCATTAGCCTCTCCTATTTTTTCCAGCTGGGATCACAATGTCACTCTGGACAGGTAAACATTGCCCTCAACGAGATACCAGTGATAAACCTGCTAATGCAACTGTGCTATCTTTCTATCTAAATTTCCTAGAAGCTGTGTAATTGTGTGTGTGACTGTGTATGGTTTGCTTGTGAAGATTTACCCAACAAAAGAAACCATTTCTACCTGAACTGGTCTCTGCGTCTGTTTCTGGTACTTCTGGAATAAGTGGGGCTCCTGTATATATAGGTGATTGTCCCCTTATTGCCTATTGCTATATTTATAATATCATAATTCCCCAATATTGATTATAATCAAGGCAATCAGGCTAACAACGTAATTGGTTCCCTTGCTGCAGCAAGGCTAACATGCATGTCAAACCTGTGGCTGTGCCCATGAAAAATAATCCATACAACGTCCCACAACTGTTTCACTATGTGCAATAAGCAGCTTCAGTTGAGTGAGAGACAGGAATGAAAGGCCAGCCATGCACAAAGTGGTTGTGTGAATTGTCTTTGAGGAGTACAGCTTAAGGATTTCGTTAAGTCTTCAATGAGTTACAGTTCTTGCACTAAACTGCAATGTACAAGGACTGTTTTCCCCAGCTGGCAATGAAAACTGTATAAATCTCTGCAATACGACTTGACAGCCTTACTTATCTGATATTGTGTCAAAAGGCACATGTGACTTTCCTCATCTCCACTGAACTTCCTTTCAGGCATTACAGTTCCTAAGGGACTTAAAATCTAGAATTCTTCAAAGCCTAACCAATACCCTAGCATTCTTCTAAGTGGTACACTGCTGTTTGAAGCTCAACATTACCAAACGAAGGAAACTACACTGCTAATTGCATCAATTACAAAGACTCAGTATTCTTTTTTCCCTCTAACCCAGCATTTGAAGTACACATTAATAGGACAGGATTGAATATTCTCTAATTTCACTTCAAAAGAAGAACATCTGATACAGTCAAAGAGATTACTGGGGGGGGGGGAGAATCTCACCTCACACCTCACCAGACATCTGCCCTGTTTTCATGCTGATCAACTCTCTCTCATTCCTATGGCTGCTACATTCTCTTGTTCTTTTCCTGTTCTTTGCCCTCACAACCCTCATCCCTGTTTATCCATGCTACCATTAATCCTACTGGCTCTGGAAGACTTTAACAAGCATCCACAGCATCACTACATTTCATAAAGCACTGTGTCATCATTGACAAAAAGGATGTGGTTTAAAAAAGGCAACATGATGAATGGCCATTTGAGCAAAAGAGGGAAAGAACTGTGAAAAGAAAAAGATGAAGGAAAATGGAAGCATGGAAAGAACGTGAACCTCTTTGGCATGTGCCTCAAATCAATGAAAATGGAGGCAAAGTAAACATGAAGTGAGGTATGCAGTTTTGATTAGTTTCCGGCTTTCAAGTCCTCAAGTGTTTACCTCAGATTTTTTACTCCTCCACAATGTAGTTGCAAAGTCTGCCTAACCTGGATACACCCAGTTCACCTTTTCCTCTGTGTTCTATGCCAGCATCTCTTCAATCCAATAAAAATATTCTTTTATTTTTATTTCTGTGTAAGCACCTTCTAAGTATAATCTCAGTTACACATCCCTGGTATTATCTTTCCTACTCGATCTTACCAATGATCAGTCACACACATGAAGATGAAGAGTTGCCAGTTTTATTTTGACAGTACTCTCTATTTTACAAAAATTGCAGCTCAATAGCTAGCTGTCTACAGAAACTGAACAACTTATTTACTGTTAGAGGAGATTAAAGAGACTCAAACTTCAAAGTATACATTTTCCTACAAATTTCAAATTGTTTCCCCTGTTATTTGAATGGTATTTCTGCAACACCCAGAGTCAACTTCAACTAAATGGGTTTTTTACTAATACTATTCTTGAACAGATTCCCTCAGCCAATGAGACCAGGGGATTGCTAACAACCTAGCTGGAGTGCTGTAGAACTTTCACTGAAACATGAATTTACAAAGGAAATGAGGATCACCTGGCCAGCAGATCACTGACAGTATCAACTTGCATTTGGCTAATGTGAAATGGTTAATGGGGTGAATCTAATGGTAAGCATGTGGAATCTTAACTGCACTGCCCAAAGTGCAGTCCCACTGGTTTATATGGGTGTGAGCTGCAGCACATGACTAAACTCATAGTTACTACTTCTCTACCTTCCCAAAGTTCTCTGTGGCAGCTCTGTGCGCTAATTAGGAGTGAGAGCAAATTCTGAAAGCTACCTCATTCAGTTTGAATATTCCCATTTGTATGTCTTTTTTCCTTTGTGAAAAATGAACTCGCAAGTCTTTCTTTCCCACTAGATTCTCTTTCCTCACACTGATTTCCCCCCCATTAAAATTAATGCACTTTTGTGTCGACTGCATATGAATGGCACAGAAATGGTATAAGTGGCATAAAATGGCATGTAAATGATATAAAATGCAGAAAAGAAAGGGGGGAATCATCAATGACAGCAACGAAAATGAGGCGAATGGAAGTCGATGATAATGATTAACACAAGTCATCAAAAAGAAATGTAAAATGGTCACGTCAGCTCATCCCCAATGTCAAGGTGGCTATATGGACAGGGGACAAAGAAAAGTATTCCCTGCATTGTTCAACAGAATAGGTTGGATCCCAATAAATTGCCTGTGCAGGGAAGAGCTTTCATTCATACCGGCATGCTTCCCCACCTCACCTATCCTGCTACAGCCTGGAAGGCCCAGCAAAATGTTGCTGGGGGGAGGCAGGGGACCCCCAGAAACAGCATGAAGGATGAGTTGGACAGCTGCTACAGAAGGCTAGCATCTGTGAAAATCATCCCTCCCCTCAGCATGCAGATTTTTTCACAGGATCTGGCCAATGCTCCCTCTAAGCTTTGGAGTCTTATGAGCAAAAATTCTACTTTGCGAGTTACTGGCATTAAAGTTGTGCTGAGTGATTTGGCTATTGCATAAATTAGTTTGCTCTGGAGCCATCCTTTCTGAGCTAAGACAAAAATGTGTGAGCTGGAGGCTAAAAAACTGTGAGATGGCTCACACTAACTCAGCTTAGAGGGAACACTGAATCTGGCCAATATGCTTCTATTTGTAGACAGCTACAGTTTGACTGCAAAATGGCATGTAATAAAGGTATCACTTCTTGGGGCCTGATCCACTCGGAGATGAGCTAAGTTCTACTAATTTCAGTACAAGGGACTTAAGACACCCACTTGATTCTCCATATACCACACACTTCAGGAAAAAGCGGTAACTATGGTTGGTCTCTTATAGAAAAAGAAGACCAAAAAAAAAAAAGTCTTGCTAAAATAAGTGTTAGTATTGGACCCAAAGTCCCTCTTCAGTAGGAAATTTTAATTGAGTCTTCCTCCTACAGCAGAACCTCATGTTGTATCTATGCTGCTCCCAAGTAGTCCCAGAAGCTGCTATACAGAGACCAGAGTGGCTTTACAAGAACTCAGAGGCATGAGTGATCTGTTCCATGGGCATACCAGACTGCATGTTCCTTTAGATCTAAGCCACAGTCTTTAAGAGTCTGTTTTACTCTAAAAACAATATAACACAATGTATAGCTTTAGTACAATATTTCATTACACTTTTACATATCTATATATACACACACACCACTCATGAACACCAGATCTTTGAGAGCTATCAGAATCTCCTCATTCTCTCTCACACATAAACCTACTCACCATGCACTCATGCCAAAGACACACAGGTTTAGCAACCCCTTTCATTGTGCATTAAGCTGCCCATTCATTCTCATGAGACTCATCCATCTCCTCTGCACTCATAGTTTCCAGTGGAGTTTGAGCCAATAGATGGTGAAAGAAGGACTGGGCTTTGCAGCCTAGTGGCAATCATGATTAGAGGTAAACCACAGCCTTGATTGTACTGACAGTTAAATAGACATTCACATCCCCTGTAGATTTGGAATGGAAGGAAGAAACAGAAGGAACAATAAAGGTATTATGAACACAGCTGTTAAATAAAGCCATGCAGACTGGTGCACAAACAATAGATACATGTGTTATAGCGTTAACTACGAAACCACTGCTAAACAGTTCACAGATGATCACACATAAATGGAGGTGGGGGGGGGAATAAGTGGAATATCAAAAGACTAATTGGACATGTACAACTTTTCAATCTTTTTTTTTCTCCCTGAGCATGGATGTCAAATGGAGGCAAGGAAGACAGACTGAGGCAGATGCCAGGAAACTACAGGGTTCAATACAAATAATGTAGCTAAGGAGGTTTAAATCCTATCATACTAGCATGTGCAGATCAATATTAATGTTTTACACTTTATTAAATCCATAGACAAGAGTTTTCCTAGCAATCATGATCTCAGCAACAATAACACCACAGAGTTTCTCAACATCTGGGTGTCCTGAGCCCTGATGCCTCCAATTACATAGCAAATATGCACAGCATGCACACACTCCATGCCCCACTATATTTATTTAGATGGGTGGCCAAGCTTATTTTGGAGGATTGGAAAGGAACAAAGTCAAAAACTGCCCAGCAGAGCAGATCTATGTTCAAATAATCAATGTTTATGAAATTTACCTGTCCTTTCTGACTTAGCATGAAACTATATCTGATATGCCACCACAAAGGACAGCTCCAAATCAAATTCTCCCCATGATATTTAGACGTCATATCCCTATATTCAGGCATCATAATGGGATCCTACTCCAACATTATTATGCTGCCACTGATAGGGACAGGGAAATGTCCTCGTTAAATCTAAACATTACAGGAAGGGAAGTGGGGGAGGGACTTGTGTCACTTATTTCTGACCTTTAACCTCACACTTTCAAAGCTTGCCTAAAGTATAGCAGCATTCCTGGAAGGTACCTAGGTGTGGATGAGGCCACAGTGGGAGCAAATTCCACAACCAGGTTGCAGCCACTAAGAATTTCTTTCTATCAGAATATGTTGCATAGAAGGGATAATTGAATGTGATCATAATGAAGAGTCTGTGGGAAGAGACAGTACTAAGGATGCTGGACTTAAACCAGTGGATTTCAAACTATAAGGGCTGAATAAGATGTGACAGTGTCCTCATGGCCACCATGACACAAAAGACACAAAATGTCTTTTTAAAGACACAAAATGGAAGAACAAAGACAGATGCCAACTGGGGCTCAGAGACCATCACTGCCAAGAAGCCATCATCTGATAAACAAGCATAAACAATGCTCTGTCTGTGCCTATGGATTATAGCTGCAGATATAATTTATGGATACCCTTCTGCTATAGATTTCTAGTGGAATAAACTCACTCATTTTCAGAGCACAGGAAGGAAATGCACTGTCAGTACATTCCATTATCTGCTAATCTTTGGTAAATTCATTAAACTTTTAAAAGGAAAAATAAAAAAGGAAGAACAGTCAGAATTATAAACCTCAGATGGGTATGATGCTTCCTGAGCTACCTACTGATTGTTTGCACTTGCTGTGCAGAGCCGTTAAAAAATATTCTTTTTTTAAAAAAAGAAATGTGGATGGCAGCATTGCAAGGCAATTGACCAAGATAATTTCCTTAAAAGATGGAATCGTTTTCCTATTTGTTCTGATAACGAATGTGGCTTTTCATTTTGTTGTTGCCAACAGCGTGGGGATTTTTGTATGCACATAAAGTCCTGGCAGTTAGACGGAAGAAAAAAAGAATTTAATTTTGCCCACTTTAGTCAATGAGGATATGTATATTTCTCTCTCCTATTCCTTTCTTCATCAACCATGTTAGACTTAATTGCCAGAGTTGCCCAATGCATCATATACAACTCAGCACTGAATAAAAATGCATTACTTAACAGCAATCTGACAAAGAGAAACTGCTCCAATTAGTGACATGGCATCTTTATTGCTAGAAAAATATTGATTCCAAAACAACAATCAGATACTCAACTAAGCCAAAATGTCATCCATCTAGTCTAAATTCAGACAGGTATGAATGTTGTTTTTTTAAAAGACATTCTAAGCAAGGCACAAGAGAAAAGACTGCTACCATGTTATAGCTGCTAGTGTTAGGTAAAACCACTGGTATAGCTATACTGAAAGGTTCTCAGGAGCCCTGTGGACAGGTCTCCAGATAAATCAAGGGGGGTCAATGAAGCACAAAAGATGAAGGAAGCTTCATTTCTTCACCTGGAGTTAAGCTTGACCAGTGGATGTGAATCAAAAAAGCCATGTTCCATTGGTGGCTCCCCTTAGGGCTTGTAAACAGTCTTCCTCTTTGTTCTCCTGGAAGCTCGCAGTGACAGTATGGCAAACAGCCAAATGTAATTGGGGGGGGGGGGGAGAGTTTGAGAGATAGATCAGGTTAAGAGTGTATGCTGCTAGGCATATGCTGCTAGGCATCCTGGCAAGTGAAAAAACACATATCCTTCAAGAGAAAATAAATGTCCTGAAATGGTAGAAGATTGCTGTGAGACCTTGTTCATGTTCTCAACTTCAATTTTTCTTTTTAAGAGCTATACACGAATCTTGCTGTAGAGAACTAAATGCTTTTTTAAAAGAAAAAGAAGTTTAATACCTTTTGTGAAAAGGGCCAGAGGGGTGTCTCTAATCATCAAATATATCACATAGGGACTACTTAATAGATGCTCAGAACAGTCACATGACAATATTAAAATCAATAGCAATGGCAGCACTCACCATTTCATTAGCAATTTTAATGGTAGTTTGAATGCTGCAACTTCTGTAGAAGAAATGTATTCCCATTTCGAGAAAGTACAGAATCACAAGAACAGTTCTACCATTTTCTGAAATTGATTTTCTCGCAAGTTAGAGATGATTGCTTATGGCCACCACTGATACAAGACAAAACACGATTTCCCATTGTAATTAGAAAATGAAAATCACTTTTACAGAAGTGTGCATGCTGGCGTTTTAAACTATACAAGGAACTACCAAGATACAACAAATTAAAGGTGAACCATGGTCCAACAACAAACCACCTCTGAACATCTCTGAATGTCTCTTTGAGACCAACAAAGTTTAATTCTGGGTATAAGCTTTGGTGTGAATTCACAAGTGTGCATGTATACAAAAGCTTATACCCAGAATGTCTTACCCGGAGTTGAACTGAAAAAAAAAAATCTGTCTTCTCACTGGGAAGGTCATCATGTTTCCCCCAAATTTGCAGAAACAAAAACAACCCACACACACAAATTGCATTCACTAAAACAAAGAGACACTGACTTTACTGACCGATTTTTAAAAACCTGCCAAATTAATGACCAAAATGAAAAAAACCCTGATTTTTACTGATTTTACTGACCATTTTTCACCTGATTGAATTCCATTTTTTTAAAAAAAGGAATGAAATGACTGTTCAGGTCCTAAGAGAAAATATACATAGTAGATGGGAATTGCATTAAACTTGTGCACTCAGTCCCCCATATGAACAAGCCGCATGAAGGCTCTGACTAGTTATGTGCCTTCTTCTGCCAACCGGGGGGGGGGGGGGGAGGGGAGGGGGGAGAATGGTCTCCCTTTCAGGCTGAACATTGGACATGTTGTCTGTACTACTGGTTTACAGATTTTTATACGTTTAATATTCTTATACTTTAACCTTCTTAATAAAATTAGAGTGACCCCACAAGTAGGGCCAGCCTGGCACCAGAACCCACCTTACAACTCAGCCAGACTTCCCAGGGAGAGGCTGCCAGGGAGAAGGAGGGAAAGCTGAATTCAGGGGGCAGCTTGACTGGTGGATGGGAAGGAGAGGAGGAAGCAGGAAAAGGGGAGAGGCTATGGGGCTGCCAGTGAAGGAAAAGAGGGAAAATGGGAGAGAGGGTATGAAGAAAATGAGATGGCCCCTGCAAGTCCCTGAGGGTCCCATGCTCATATCATGCCTCCAGGAGATTTAGTTCTCTCCGGGTTTGTCAACAGTGCTGAAGATACTGCCTCAGTACAACAGATAGCCCCTGAGCATTTGCTGGATATACATTAGCACCATATTAGCTCACTACGAGATCACCTTGGAGGGAAAGTAAAAAATATGTGGATGTGCAGCAATAAATTCATAAAAATATGGCATCTTTGCCTTGCAATCTAACACTGTGTGTGTGTGGGGAAATGATATTACTGGAGAAGCTAATCTTCCTTATCAGTAGGAAACAGGTATAGTTAGATGCGCTAGACATAATGTGATCCCCTCTTCTCTCTCTGGCACAGAAGTGTTCTTGCTGAGGATGGCTGCAGTGGCAGCAGGAGGAAAGTGAGAAGCAAGGTCTTCAACCACTCCCTAGGCTTTGCTGCCTATGAGGGCAGTCAACAAGAAGGAGCTTGCTCTCTCTATCAGGATTCCAAGCAGGCAGAATGGAGTGGTCTTACGTGCAAACCATTAACAGTGAGACGTTAGAATGGACAGAGAGAAAGTCACAGAACTTCGGGGGGGGGGGGACTCCAAAATATCTACTTGAAGAATGTAGTTGTAGAGGAGGAGCCAATTATTTTTGCAGCAGACTTCCTTTGACAGAATGTGAGCTTCTAGGAGCTACAGTTTTTCAGTGAGCTTTTTAAAGCAGCTACATGACATTTTTTATATTCTCTGCTACAGCTACGGTTAGTTTTTTCCTCTATGGATGTCCATATATCCTTTCTCAATGTATACACAGACATATACAGGTTGCTTACCTGTAATTGGAGATCTTCGAGTGGTCATCTGTGCATTCACACCTCTGGGATTAAGTGCGCCTGCGCCGATCCCGATCGGTAATCTTCAAAGCCTAACGGATTTTCGCGCCAGCTCCCCGGTCACGTGCACGTCCCACTGCGCATGACCCAGGGAGAGGCACGAGGATCCCGCCAGTTCCTTCTGACCGCTGCTAACAGCCCCCAAGGAAAAAAGTGAGGGAGACCGAAAGCAGAGGGGAAGGAGGGCGGGTGGTGTGAATGCACAGATGACCACTCGAAGATCTCCAATTACAGGTAAGCAACCTGTATATCTTCTTCGTGGTCTCTGTGCATCACACCTCTGGGAGAATAGCGAGCAATACACACACCACATACCTGGAGGTGGGTGCTGGAGGTCTCACATCTTAGCTGCTTGCAGAACTGCACGGCCCACCACAGTACGCTGATGGACGTGGACATCTAGGGCGTAGTGCTTCACAAACGTGTGAGGGGACGCCCACGTTGCAGCATTGCAGATGTCTCCCAGGGGAATGCCCTTGAGGAATGCTGTGGAAGTAGCCACGGCTCGAGTGGAGTGTGCCCGGAGGGACGCCGGTAGTGGCCTTTTGGCCAGAAGATAGGCGAGTTTTATCGTCTCAACTATCCACTTCGAGAGTCTTTGAGACGACAGTTTCTGTCCCTGCCTGGGCAAGGCATAAGAAATGAAGAGAGCTGGAGACTTGCGAAAGGATTTTGTCCGGTGCAAGTAGAAAGACAGGGCTCTCTTGACATCTAAAGTGTGTAGACTACGTTGCGTTGGGTCCTGGGGATCAGGAAAAAATACCGGCAAGGTGATATCCGCCCCTATATGGAAGTCCGAGACTATCTTAGGCAGGAAAGCGACATCTGGAGCCAAAGTGACGGCATTATGATGAAACGTGAGGTACGGTGGGTCGCAACGGAGCGCCGAGAGCTCACTCACGTGTCGAGTAGATGTGATGGCCACCAAAAACGCAACCTTCCACGACAAAAGTTGAAGGCTGCATGAGGCCATGGGTTCGAAGGGTTTTCCCATCAGCTTAGTGAGAACCAGGGGCAAGTCCCATGCCGGGACTGGTGTCCGCACTGGGGGATAGAGGCGATTCATTCCCTTGAGGAATTGCTTCGTTGTTGGATGGGAAAACACCGAATAGCCATCAATCTTAGGATGATTGACTGAGATGGCTGACAAGTAAACTCGGATAGATGAGTGACACAGTCCCGTCTTTACATGACAGGAGGAACCCAAAAAAATCTTTAAGCCCGGCGGGGACTGAGGGCCGTCCCACAGACGCCAGGAAGGTTAAAAACTTAGTCCATTTTGACTCATATGAACGCCGAGTGGAGAGTTTGCGTGAGTTCAGTAGAACTTGAGCAATGCCTGATTCTAACCCTAAGTTTGGATCAGCCACACTGTCAATTTCAGTCTGGGCACATCGTGGTGCAGTACCCGGCCCCCGTGCATCCCGAGGAGGTCTGGGTCCATCAGGAGATGGAGATACGTCCCTCGTGAGAGACTGAGGAGCATGGGGAACCAGGGTTGTCTCGGCCACCATGGGGTGACGAGAATTGCCCACGGTCGCTCTGTCAACAGTTTGTGGACTACTCTCGGTATGAGAGGAATCGGGGGAAATAGGTACAATCGTTTCCCCGTCCACTGGAAGAGGAGACCGTCTCCAAGAGAGGTCGGATCCGTTCCTGCTCTGGAACAGAATAGGTGGCACTTCTTGTTCTCTCGAGAGGCGAATACATCCACGGATGGATGTCCCCAATGGTCGAAGATCGGAGTCAGGTAGAGGGGGTTCAGTTCCCACTCGTGTAGGGATGCTCCCCCTCTGCTTAGGAAGTCCGCTTGGACGTTGAGTAGTCCTGGGAGATGAGTCGCTACCAGGTGAATATCTAGTGCCTGGCACTCGTCCCAAAGCTCTATCGCTAACCGGCAAAGTCCACGGGAGACCATCCCACCCTGGCGGTTGATGTAAAACATGGTGGTGGTGTTGTCTGTAAGGACAGTCACCGTCTTCCCCGTCAGGGATTGGCGGAAAGATCTCACTGCGTAGAGAACTGCCAGCAGCTCTAAGAAATTGATATGGTTGTGTGCCACAGAGGGGTGCCACCTGTCGCCCACACCTACACCATCCAGGTGAGCTCCCCAGCCCCATAGGGATGCGTCCGTAGTGACGGTCGCTGAGGGGGGTGGAAGCCGGAAAGGTGCACCTGAGTGTAAATTCTGGGGCACAAGCCACCAATTCAGGGTCTCTAGGACCTGGGTAGATATCTGAAAAAGTTTGGAGAGGGAGTGGAAGTTGGGGCGGAAACGCCTCAAGAACCAAAGCTGCAGTGGTCTCATTCGCAATTTGGCGAAGGGAATTACTGCTGTTGTCGCGGCCATCAGGCCTAGCAGGCGAAGGATTTGTTTGGCTGTAGCCTCCTTGGTCTCTTGGATAGACCGGAGAAGGAAGACTATATCCGCTGCTCTGTTGGGGGGTAGGAACGCTCTGCATTGCAGGGAGTCCAGGATAGCTCCGATAAACTGAACCCGTCTGGAAGGGATAAGCATGGACTTTTTGAGGTTTATTGTCAGTCCTAGTGATTCTAGGGTACGAAGGGTAGTAGAGATGTGGCTCTGTAGTTCCGTCGTAGAGGGGGCGACTAGAAGCCAGTCGTCCAGGTAGGGGTAAAGGTGGACACCTTGGAGTCACAGATGTGCCGCTACTACTGCCATAAGCTTCGTGAAGACACGAGGAGCTGTAGAGAGGCCGAAGGGTAGGGCCTTGTACTGGAAGTGACGCGGACTGATCGCGAAGCGTAAGTACGGTCTGTGTGACGGGTGGATCGTCACATGGAAGTATGCGTCCTTTAAGTCCAGCGTCACCATCCACGCGTTGGCCTCTAGTAGCGGTAGGATGGTCTGTAGAGTGGTCATACGGAATTTCTTGTAGGTGATGAACACATTGAGGTTCCGCAGATCCAACATGGGACGAAGTCCGCCATCCTTTTTTGGGACCGTGAAGTAGCGGGAGTAGAACCCCCGCTGAAGGTGGTTTGGTGGTACTTGTTCTATGGCATCTTTTGAGAGGAGGGCTTCGACTTCCGACGATAGGGTGTCGGAGGGAGGGGTGGTTACGAAGTACGATTCTTGTGGAATCTGGAAAAATTCTATTCTGTAGCCTTCTGCTACGACCGACAGTGCCCATTTGTCTGTCGTGATACGTTGCCATGCTGGTAGAAAGGGTGATAGACGGGTGGGAAGATCGGAGCGAATGGGGGAGTCAAAGACTCTGCTTGTTCGGTTTGGGTGGCTTAGCCTTGGAAGCGGAAGCGGACGGGAATCGTGGCTTGTGGCCATAGGGTTTCTGTTGATAAGCAGTAGACGGCGGTCTCTGCCATTGGGGTTCAGTGGGAGATCTTCGCGGTTGCTGCTTGGGCCAAGATCTCTGCCATGTTTTCTGCTTCTGTTGTCTCGATTGTGAGACACCCAAGTTATGAGATGTCTTGATGCTCTTATCTAAATCATGAAGGACTGTGTCCGTCGTGGACCTGAATAGTCCTTCACCCTCGAAAGGGAGATCTTCCACCAAGGACTTTGTGTATTGTGGAAGCGAAGTCGACCTCAGCCAGACGTGGCGACGAAGGGTGACTGCTGAAGTGAGTGTCTTGGACGCGACGTCCGCAGCATGCTTAGATGCGTTAAGCTGGTGCTTTGCTAGCACCATGCCTTCCCTCTGGATCTTCCTAGCAAGGCGTTGCTTATCCTCAGGAAGATGGGCCAGAAGTGGTGTCATCTGCTCCCATAGGGAGTATTGGTACCTGCTCATGCAGGCTGTGTAGTTTGCTGTTTTTATGCCCAGTGCACCGGCTGAATAAAATCGTCTCCCGAGGGAATCTAATTTCCGTCCCTCCTTGTCCAAGGGGGAGGAATGTCCGCTACGGCCCCTGGCCGAGGGGGTCACTACAACTGAATTGGGCTTGGGGTGGATGAATAGGAATTCTGCCCCTGGCTCTTGGAGCCTGTACATGTGGTCTAACCTCTTGTTGGAAATTGGAGTTGAGGAGGGGTGGCCCCAGGATTCTTTGGCAGTGCTCAAGAGCACCGAAATTAGTGGCAACGCTACCGCGGTGGATGTATCCATCTGTACGATGTCGAAGATGGCATCGGTAGCGGTAGGAGTTGGTTGGACCGTGGCAAGTGCCAAGGAATGGGCCATTCGTTTGATAAGCTCTCCATAGGATTTCACGTCCTCGGAGGGAGAGATTGGTAAATTTTCAGCCACATCAGGGGATGGTGATGGCTGGATGGGAGATTCGTCATCGGATGATTCGGGAGATTCGGGTATCGAGTGGTCGGAATGTTCGGAGGGAGACATAAGGGTCGACGGATCTGGTTGGTAGGGAGGGAGGTCGACATCGGGCGAAGTAGGTATCGGCATCGGTAGTTTCGGTTTCGGTATCGGAGTCGGGGCCAGGGGATCTCGGCATCGGGAGACTCTTGACGACGTCGACTGGTGATCCCACTCCGCCGGGTACCATTGTGGAGGTGGCGGGTAGGAGGAACCATACAGGTATCGCCATTGATGGACGTCCCACGGCACCGAAGATGGAGGGAGGCGCCAGTCTCGCTCGCCTTTCGGCACCGGCAGCGGGTCGGGCCCGGTCTCGGGACTGCTGTGAGGGATCTGCGTCAGCTCGATGTCGGGTTCCGAATCTGTGAGCTGGATGGGTCGCGGCATCGGGGAGACGGGGCTGCCCCAGGGTCGCTCGCGCCCTGGAGGGTCAAGCTGCGAAGACCCGTGCTGGGTCATGTCGGACGCGGGATGCATCGACGAAGCACTCGAGGTTTTTTGCTTCAGCTTGCCCTTACCCTCTTTGCCCTCCTTACGCTTCTTAGCGGGAGTTCGTGGCAGTGAGAGGGGTCTTTTCGGTGCCGACTTCTTGGTGCTGGAAGGGCTTCGCATCGGCGGCGACGTCGGGCCCGTCGGTACCGATGGGGATGTTGTCGAGGCGTCGGCTGCGGACATCTTCGGTGACAACGCTGCTTCCAAGAGAGCCACTCTGAGTCGGGCCGCCCGGTTCTTACGAGTTTGTTTGGAGAACGCGGCGCAACTCAAACAGGAATCGACACGATGCGACTCGCCTAGGCACAGCGAGCAGAGGGAGTGCTTGTCTGGGGGAGCGATTTTACTCCCACAATTAAGGCAGCGTTTAAAGAAACCCCACTGCTGGGCCATAGGCCGGGCGGGGAGTAGGAAGAGGAGAATCCAAAAGAGAGTCCAGAAAAAACAGTCCGTAGGTCAGGAAAACCAAGAAAGTCAGTCCGAAAGGCCTTTCCAAGTTGGAAAAAGAGAGAACGAATGTTAGCTACCGACCGGAGCGGAGAGGGGGTCCTCACGACGCGGCGGTCAGAAGAGAACTGGCGGGATCCTCGTGCCTCTCCCCGGGTCATGCGCAGTGGGACGTGCACGTGACCGGGGAGCTGGTGCGAAAATCCGTTAGGCTTTGAAGATTACCGATCGGGATCGGCGCAGGCGCACTTAATCCCAGAGGTGTGATGCACAGAGACCACGAAGAAGATCCAGGGCAATCTTAAAACAGTTTCACTCTTCCAAGGCCACTTAAATCAATGGCCTTAGAAGGCTGTAGCTCTGCTTAGGATGGCACTGTTTGTATCCCCCTTTATATCACCCAGCTGGAACAACTAGAGTCCTTCTTGTATGTAGTTGTCCTTGCACCAGACTACAGGAAGTGATTGGCTGGTGGGATTTCCAAATATGCTATATTCTCTGGGAGAAGTAGAAGCAGCAAACACTTTCTACCTCAAACGTACATCTTGTGATGTTGAATAACCAAGGACCAACAAGGGCACTTGGAAATTATCACACAGGCAAGATGGCTGTTTTCCTTCCTTTAAGCTGTCAATGGTAACCCGATGCATGGACTGATGAAGCCAAGATCAGTTTGAAAGTAGGATACACTGTCAAGCCTTTAATTCATTCCCTCATTTCTAAACTGGGATATAAATGTATTTAGTATTATTTACTTTTCCTTTCTTTTCTATTTAAGTGGTTTGGAGCTGGTTACATGTACCTGGGGAACACCAGGTCCTTAGCCAGAAAGATTTTTTTTGGGGGGGGGGGGGGATGACGTCACTTCTGACATCACAAAAATAAAATAAAATAATAAATGAATGAATAGACTGAAACAAAGGACTTTCCCAAGACCATCACTGAGCTCTGTTTGTCTGACAGTGGGAGTGAGGATTTCTGGGAAGAAGTAGAGGAAGAGTCCTCCTGGACCCGGAGGGTCCTTTGCAGGCTCCGTGTCTTTTCTGTGACAAGTCTCCTTCCCCACACACTACAGTCAAAGCCTGCCTGGTCCCAGTGCTCTTGGCCCCAGCAGGCCAGTCACAGCCCTACCTGGCTCTGCGGTCTTTGGTCTTTGTCTTTGGCCGCAGCGTGCAGAAGCAGCAGTGGGCTGCCAGGCTCAGCACAGCAAGAGCTGAGGAGAATGGCTTGCCATGGCACCTCACTGCACCTGTGCCAGCCACCCTGGGTCACATGAGACTGCAAAGGCAGTGGGGGCGGGGAGGGGAGGAGCTCACTGCTGACGCAGGTGCAGTGACGTGCTGGGGTGGACCATTCTCTTCAGCCATTGCTGCGGCACATGCACCAGCAGTCATGCCTAGACAAGGACTCCTGGCCCAGCTTGGGCAGGTTCCAACTCCCCCAGGCAAGGATCAAGGAAAGGGTGGACTCAGGGTGGAGGGGCAGGGCAGACTGGGGGGGCATCTGCTTCTGGGAACCCAACCATGGCTAAAGGCCTGGCCGGCATGGTGTAGTGGCTAAGTGGTGTAGTGGTTACGAGCAGCAGACTCTAATCTGGAGACCAGGGTTTGATTCCCCGCTCCTCCACATGAAGCCTACTGGGTGACCTTGGGCCTGTCACAGTTCTCTCAGAACTCTCTCAGCCCCACCTGCCTCACAGGTGCCTGTTGTGGGGAGAGGAAGGGAATGCAACACCTGCCTGTTGTGGGGAGAGGAAGGGAATGCAATTGTAAGCTCCTTAAGGTAGAAAAAAGTGGAGTATAAAAACAAACTACTTTTCTTTATCTTATCCTTTTTCCAAGGAACTCACAGTGGTATACATGGGAGCTTCCCATACCCCCACTGTATCCCCACAACAACCCTGGGAAGATAAATCTGGGTAGAGTGTATGTCTGGCCCAAGAACACCCAGAGAGCTTTATGGCAGAGTGGGGATTTGACTTCACTCTGGTTTTCCCAAACTGGCCTGCTCCTGCACCTGATGATTCCAATATTTTGCTGCTTCTCAACCATGTTGCAACCCTTTTACCATTGTCCCACTGAACTCAAAACAAGCCAACAAAAAACATAACTCTGGTAGACTGAGCCAGACTGTGAATATGAGTGGGAAAGCATACAGCAACTGGATTTTGTTAGTTATGCGGTGTTTGAGAGCCTTTCCTCTTTCTGCATATAAATTCCAGAGGAAGAACGGAGATACTCTGCTTTTTGTCTTTATTACTCATCTTCATGTAGTGCTCAAGGTGAAAGCAGATGCCACAGATGTCAAGGAATGTTGCAATGACGTTCTAAGAAGTTCAAAATGTTGCCACTCCAACTGGAAAGCTACCTATAGCTCGCAGTAGACCAGTAATGCTAGAACAACCACTTCAGAAGCTGTTTGTGCTGTCCATACACAACTAGATTTCAAAACAATATTTCCAGATCTGCAATACTGCAAACTAACAGAGGCAAAGATTCCTAATTTCCTAGAACAGTGCAATTTATGTACATACTTATAATTCTGTTTATTTTGTATCCATCAAAATAGCCTCAAGGTGCATTTAACATAATTAAAACCATACATCAAACCTTGCAAACTGCATTACAGAGAGTAGGCACAGGGTCCTCTCTCTCGCCTAACATCCGGTTTAAAATAATAATAATAAATCAACCAACAACCTAGCATGAACACTGAAAAGGGAGAGCAAATATCTAGAGCAAACGGGCAAACCTGGCATTTCTATATTTTAAGAGGTAAAAGACAAAGATTATGAAAAAGGTTCAAGGAACACTATTAGGAAGAACAGCAGGCAAACTTCAGCAAATGTTACTCATGCTCAATCTGACTGAAAGCAATGAAGTCAGAGGGTGGGCAACTAACAAAGCAACCTTAACCCTTCTCAGTCCATTGAAGGCAACAGGTTTAGATGGGTGTGACTACTTTGCAACGCAGTTCTCTGAACTGTCTGCCATTTGCAGGACTGGAGTTTGATCCAACCAGCTTTTCTGCTAGTTTGTTTCCCCTAAGTAATGTGTTATTTATACAGGAGAGCATTTAAAAATGTGACCCTCCACCTGCAGCCTGAAGTTGTTCAGCCTCTCCTATTACATTCTGCTGCATTTCTAGATCAGAGCTGTATGGCGCGGGGGGGGGGGGGGGGGAATAAGAAGCAAAGAGTTGGAAGGGTCCTCCAGGGTCATACAGTAAGTAATTCACAAATACCTCCCCCTCCACACCCGCAGTTCCACACCCGCAGTTCCACACCCAGAAGATGACAAAAAAACTCCAGGATCCCTGGCCAAACCGGCCTGGAAAAAAACTGCTTCCTGATCCCAAAGTTGCAATCAGCATTTCCCCAGCCGTGTAAGAAAGAGCCACAAGAACTAAGCACTGAGGCAACCCTTCTAGCCCTCCCTCACATAACCTGCCTAAGTTCACAGAATCCGCATTGCTGGCAGATGGCCATCTAGCCTCTGTTTGAATACCTCCAAAGAAAAAGAGCCCACCACCTCCCAAGGAAGCCTGTTCCACTGAGGAACTGCTCTAACTGTGAGGAAGTTCTTCCTAATGTTTAGCCGAAAACTCTTCTGATTTAATTTCAATCCACTGGTTCTGGTCTGACCTTCTGGGGCAACAGAAAACAACTGCGTACCATCCTCTATTTGACAGCCCTTCAAGTACTCGAAGGTGGTTATCATATCACCTCTCAGTCGTCTCCTCTCAAGGCTAAACATACCCAGCTCCTTCAACCTTTCCTCATAGGACTTGGTCTCCAGACCCCTCACCATCTTCATTGCCCTCCTCAGGACTCGTTCCAGCTTGTCTTTATCCTTCTTGTGCAATCACTCCACCATGCTAGTTCTTCTCCACTCTAGCTGGCTACAGAATCAGTCAAGTTCTCCACTTACACAGTATTTCTCCTGAGCCTCAAGCTTCAGTTTTCAAATAACATGTGGAACAGCCTTATACTGAGTCAAACCACTGGTCTACCAAGGTCAGTACTGTCTGCTCCAACAGGCAGTGCCTCCCCAAAGTCTCAGGCATGGTTCTTTCACATCACCGGCTATCTTTACACCAGGAGACAAGAGGGATTGAATTTGCATACAAAGCAAATGCTCTGTCACCGAGCCATGATGAAGAGGAGGAGGAGGAAAAGGAGGAGGAAGAAGAAGAATTGGATTTATACCCTGTCCTTCACTCAGAATCTTAGAGTGGCTTACAATCTCCTTTCCTTCTTCTCCCCACAACAGACACCCTGTGAGGTAGGTGGGGCTGAGAGAACAGCTCTGAGAGAACTGTGACTGACCCAAGGCCACTCAGCTGGCTGCATGTGGAGAAGTGGGGACTCAAACCCAGTTCTCCAGATTAGAGTCCGCCACTCTTAACCATGACACCAAAATTAGCCTTGTGTTGTTAACACTGGTGCCTACACTTCCTTTGCCCAAAGTTTTATTACTCTATATTTGGAAAGCAATCCTAAACCGGTCTACTCCAAATCCTCTTCAATGGGGCTTACTCCCCATTGTTCTTAGTATTTCTCTTTTGGAATGCTGCTTTCCAAACAGTTTAATACCCATATGCTGGTATAGGCTTCTACTGCACATTTTAAATTTCTTAAAATTTTGCTTCAGCATTTTGAGACAAGCACCAGACATGTTAGCTTCATCCAGTTCAGCCAGACCCTCTAACCTGATATACCATGAACTGTAAGAGAGACCACCAAGGTGATAGAAGAAACTGGTCGAAGATGGTATTACTGGAAAAGAACTGGGAGGACGTTAAGGGTCAATACTTGTTCTAAATATAAGTTCTTTCTATAAAGCCATTTAAGGCAAAAGTTGATAATTTAACCAACACTGCAAAATTCTTGTCCCTCTACACCCCAACCTTTTTTTTTAAAGCTTTTTCATTAAATTCTGATCTATGGGAGCCTGGTATATCTGGAACTAGAATCACTGAAAAATATACCATTCTGCAGAATATGCATTATCATAACAATGCTATAAATTCTCTACTAGTTTTGGCATAAATGGCTGGTTAATAATTTACAACAGGCCCAAGGCTGCTCCAAATCTGTAAGAAGCATCCTATCCTTTTAAAGTGCATTTAAAAACAACAGCCCCCCTAACCTATTACTGCTCTCTGACTCTGGGCATTTTCAACACATATGTTGGGCAGCGGGGGGGGGGGGGGGGAGAGAGGTTGTTCCAAGCAAAGCAGGTAATCTGTACTCAAGTCGAACTTTTCATTCTGGTAACTAAGGCAGCGCTTTCCCCTACACCTCTCAGTTATAATGTAAGCTTTAACTGGGATTCCCAGCGCTTCCTGATTTCTTTCTCAAGATAATGTCCAACGGAAAGTAGGGGGGAATCAGTGCAGCATTTCCCCAAGTGGTGCTGCTGTATAGCCACTATTCATTATGCAGCTATCCTACACAAGGCCCGCTGAAATGAATGGAGACTGTGTAGGTGCAAGGCTGGATGAATACACCAGATGTGGACACCAACCCTTGCGGCCATGAATGGAGTGAGTCACTTACAATGATTTCCTCTTTTCAGCCCCCTCATGCTTTTTCGTACATTTCATGTATTTACAGAGTTCAGTTATCTTCTCACCCACTTCAGTTGTCATCTCCTTGTTGATCATTCACATAAACTAGAGAGTCATCTTTTGACTCAATCCTTAGCTGGGCTTGGCTTCTGCCTATCCTTCTTTTCAAAAACAACATTAAGTTCCAAGGTTTCCTTGCCACTTCTACATGTTGTCATCACCGCACTACTAGATTACGAAGCCCTCCTCTTCCTTGACCTTTGCAAAACCACTCATTTTTTCCCTCTGCAAGCAGCTTTCCAAGACACTGTAGCAACAATATCACTCCTGAGCTGTCAATCCTGTTTCCTATCTGAACTTGAATTCAGGGCTCCGAGTGGCTCATTCCACGTACAATGTCTCTAATAAATACTGGTGACATATACAGTTCTGTACCAGTAATAAAAGTCAGGTCACACACTGGTCTTCCAGTGAGGCATCACATGCCAAGAAGTCTCCAAACACCTGTGAAAGCCACCAGGGCTAAAAGGAGGGTGTGGTAGATAAGGTGATTGGGACAGCTTCTTCCCACCCACCTGTGTTCTTGACTCTCTGCAAGGAGAGAGAGCCACTGCAGCTGTTGCCGTGATCACGGCAGCCTTGCTTTTTATTGCTAGAGCCAGCAGGGAAGTTGCTTCTCAGCTAGGTTTCCCCACCTGTTATGGCTGCTTCTGCCGCAACCCCTCCCTCAGGGAAAAGAGCCAAGGGCAGAACAAGCAGAAGTGAAGCTCACAAAAGAGGCAGGCAGAGTGTCAAATGTATCTGTGAGACAATCAGGGTTCTCCGAAAGAATTAGTAACCAGCCTATGTGAGTCTCATCCTGCCTGGAAGAAGCTGATGGGGAGCTGGGTCACTGAGGTCATACAAACATGCCTTTTCTTTTTTACTGAGCCAGATCGCTGGTGTGTCCAGCCAAGAACTCTGTTCAGGCTCTCTCAGACCTCAGGGAGAGTTCTTTCCCAGCCATTCTATCCAACATCCTTTAACCAATGTCACCAAGGATTAAACTTTGGGACCTTGTGCATTTAAACCATTTGCTGTACCACCAATCTATAGTTTCTTCTAAGCAAGAGTCCATCCAAACTCCACCAAGTGCCTGATTGGACAAGTGGGAACATTCACATGAATCTTCACATGCTGTAATATAACAGGAAAATATTACCATTCTGTTAACAATTTGTAATAAACCCTTTCTCCCTTCAGATAAGTCTTGACTTCCAGTTCGCCTCCCGCACTGTTCAGCGATCATTCCTCTCTATGCTGTAATTCCCCTGGAGCTTACTGTAAAGCTGTTTGTGCATAACTGTATATTGCAATCTATATTAATTGCCAATGCGAATCGAAACATGGAATTATTCCATTACAGAATCGTATAACTTCAATGCTGATAGATGAGGCAAACTTTATTTGATAGGCTAAGCATTAATGACCAGATTATGTTAATAGCGTTCAATTGCTGTAACACGGAGATGGATGAAGTGCTTGAGTTAATACTTGATTTTGTTCGGCATGCATCAAAGTAAATTATAGACTGATTGTCTTTCATTGCAGAGGTGACATCTGTAGTGGACTAACAGATTTGCTAGCTCCAATATGCATCTTGTTAAATTACAGGAAGTGCGAGACAGCAATGGCAACAACACATTAAACTGGGGTAGGTGGGGGAGATATGTCGAAAATCCCTTTTTTGTACTCAGACCAATTAATTTAGATGGAGAAATTCTCTACACTCTAGCACAATCCCTGCTTTGGCACAAGCTGGCATTGGAATACCCGGGTTTTATCATGCTAATAACTTCATGCAGAATTACTGTATCACATCCCTCACCAGCAGGAACTCTGTAATGGATTTGGCTTCACACTGCGATTACATGTACCAGAGTTCTATTTTTAATCATTACATAAGGTTCCACCAAACTAGCTTGGAAGGGGGGGTGGGAGAACCTTTTATTCTGTGGGGAAAAAAGATCCTCTAATGCTTAAACAAACATATGGGAAGTAAGAAAAGGCATCTTAAGGCATAAACCTGGGCTGTTCAGCCACATAAAGCTTCAAGCATTTTGGCAACAGTCCATAATCCCTTGTGAGCAGTCATCTCCCACTGCTGGCTATGGCATATTTCCCCCTTGCCACTGTCAACAACCGGAGGAGGGGAGAGGCTATTTAGGGAGAACAGGGGGAAGTATCCCTCTCCCCCCCCCCCACATACCCACACACACATTTCAATTCACAGAACCTATTTTTTTCCTAGTTATTATACATAACAAAAATAAATGCTTCTAAAAAATAGTGAGTCTTTTTTCAGTTAGATATTATGAAGATTGGGTCTTTGATCCTGGCTATGAAGCATACCTCCCTCAACCAAACCTGAAACCTCTTTGCACACCCCCCCCCCCCAGGCCACAGTTCAGATACAACCTGACTGATGACTGCCCATAAACACCAGTAACTGTGCACATTCACATGAAGAATGACCCACAAATTGATAGAGTAGATGGGGGATTTGCATACCCTGCTCCATATTCTGTTCCTTTTCGGCTCTGGCCCCAGCCTGGTGGAAGGCTCTTCCAGGTGAGATCTGGGCCCTGCGGAATCTGATGCAGCTCTGCAGGGCTTGCAAGACAGAAATGTTCCACCAGGCCCATGGGTGGGGCAATAAAGTTTCCATCTGAACTGGCCTCCCCCAGCCCCTTCTCCGCCATCCACCTCATCATTGTATTAGTTTTTACCCATCACCACACAGGCTGCACAACCTCACTTGGATAACGTATGCTACTTGTGCCTTATCTCGCCATTTGACTTGCTGTTCTAATAATAGTTTTTTAAATAATTAATTTATTCTATTGTTTAACAGTATTGTTACCTGCCCTGCTGTGCAGGGGAGGGCAGGCTATGAGTTCAAATAAATAAATATAATCATCATTAACAGATGATGTTGAATGGGAACTGACTGAAGACATTTGAATACAAGCAGCTGCCTCCTATGACTCTTAGACCACTCATCCATCACACTCAGTATCCAACTGTGGCAGAAGAGGATCTTTCCCAACATCTAAGCCTCTTTTAACTGAAGATCCTAGAGACTGAACTTGGGAACTTGGGTAGTATTATCCCAGTATTGTAGATGGGTGGGGCTAATAAGAGAGGGAGTGGTTTGCTTAAAGTCAAATTACTGCCAGGGAGTCCCAGACTGCGCTCTTAGCCATCATGTGCATGAAGTGCCATCAGGTCAGAGAGGACTCATGACAATCCTTCATAGATCTTCAAAGCAAGAAACAGAGTTGGTTTGCACCATTGCCTGCCTCTGCATAGCAATCCTGGACTTCCATGGTGGCCTCCCATCCAACTAATAAAGGCTGATCATGCTTTACTTCCAAGATCTGACAAGACTGGGCTACCCTGGGCCATCCAGGTTAGAGCCTCAGCCATCATACCACATCCCATCCCATCCCTTTCCCATTTCCTTTTCATATGGAGCAATCAGAGGAAGTACTTAGATCCTAGCTACAGCAAAATATTTCCAATGGTAGCAGCCTGCTTTTGTAAAACTCAACATGAGTTTCATGGCTGGGGCCGAAACTTCCAGAATGAGTTAACTGGTATTTCTCCCTGGAGAATGCAAGAACTCATCACAGAATAGCAAGCACCCAAGGGATACTTCCTGCACTCTGAAAGGGCTATTCATCACAACACACTCCCATAACCTTGTAAGAGGGGCAACTTTAAACAGAGAGAGAAGGGTTCCAATAGGGCATTGTAAGCCAAGCATTCAGATTCGCCTGAGCCAGTCCACGCCTGCTGGACACGGATCATCCATTTCAATCAATTTCAGCTGACAGAAAAAGTGGTCTGCACTACAGCCTGGTTCTTTAAAAATCAAAGCACGCACCTCCTGTCCGGCCGGGAAAAAGGCGCTCACCAGATTTCCCAATTCAAAATGACTGCAGCTTTCTAGTATGTCAGAGATAGTGCCTCCCCTCCTGAAAAATCCCCAGTAAAGATTTCTGACAAAGAAATGCCTTAGAGGTGATGGGCCACTTCCTTCTGAAACACACCGTCCCTCTCCCCTCCAACTTTTCCCTCAGTAGCTTCTTGGTAAGCATGTTTTCTTAGGATTACCTTTTCTGTCTTTAAGAGTGTTTTATCAGGAACAAATAAATGTCAAAATCTGGAAGATGACGAGGTAGCAAGGACAAACCCCCTGAAGTAGAGGGAGGCGACTGGCAGTAGGGGCTCATTCTGACTCCTTCAAGTCTTCCCCTTTGCCCCTCCCCCATTAGAATCTCAGATCACAAAGCCTCTCTCACTTACTTCACACTTCAGCTTCTTTCTCCCAGACTAGCTGGTCATTCTTTAACCTCTTCCTTCCCAATAAAAAAAAAGCACCAGAGGCTGTGACAATATTCTTTCTTTGTACACCTAAGCTGCTCACTTATCCATTAGCTCTTGCATGTGAGACTGAACAGCTAAGGTGAACGAGGGGAGAATGCTGACAGATTCATTTTTCCACACTGAGGTGGGACAGAGAATTATGGACCCCCTTTGCCTGTGTTTTGGCTGAATCAGGAAGGAATGAGTCTGTGGCAAAGATAATGTTGCTGGCTCCTCAGTCTTTCTTTCCAGTTTCAATGAAGAGCATCTGTTATTAAAAGCTTATACTAAACTCCAAAAGCAACAAAACCAAGACAGCCATAAATCAGACATCTACCTACTCGCAGGACTTCCCTAGTATTGAGGGGAAAATATGACTTTGTAAATGAACCTTAAAGAAGCAAATTGATAAAGACTGACTATGCTCCAAGAGGTATGGGATGTTAAGAGCAGTTGTGAGTCAGTCAAAGGAAACAGAAGGGAGATTAGGCTGCTCAAGACTTTGAAATCTTTTTTTTAAAAAGGGAGTGGAGAATTTTTCAAACTGCCCCTGAGATTCCTTGCAGGCCCCAAGCCTGTTCTCTTCTGTTACTGTTCTCTGAGTGCACTGACACCTGATTTCCACTCTGTGTTTCAATTTAATATGGAGAATTTTTAAAACAGAATTTGGAACTGGTGTGCATGCAGTACTTTGCATCTTTTTTTCTTCAAAGGGGAAAACCACTGAACCCTAATATGTATGAGCAATAACCAGGGAACCTGATGAGACACCATAAACACTTCAAGATTTCTTTTTACACTGGGATTCAACCAATGGACATGCATACATAAACACTTGTCTGAACATAAGCAGAGCCTGCTGGACCAAACTAGTGGTCCACCAGCATTCTGTTTCACTCAGCAGCCAACCCGTTGATCTGAAGGGCCAACAAACAGGGTGCAGGGGCCAAGACCTTCCTCTGATGCTGCCTCTAAGCACTAGTAGTTAGAGGTTTGCTGCCTCTGAACATGGAGATAGCCATTGATGGACCTCTCCTTCGTGCACCTGCCTAACCCCCTTTTAAAGTTATCTAAAAGAACATAATTAAGCCATCTATAAGAACATTTATTAAATCACAGCACAAAAAAGCATAATGTCATCACATCATAATTTCTTTTTGCATAATAATCAACACACGCATGGGCTTGTGTGCGCCACTAACCAATGGGAAAAAAATGCAAATGAAAAACTGACCATACACAGCGGATGCTAAAAAATTAACAAATCTAAAACAAGCAGTGGTGTAATAGCACTGCTAATGTGCTTACATTCTGCTTGGGAAACAAGACCAGGTTGTTCTGAATGGTTAAAAAAAAAAAAACAAAGAAAAATTTTGATGGGGAGAATTTGGTATGCAAAACTCAAAATGCAGCCTCTGTTGCTGGCCAGGGTCCTGAAACATCTGTTTAAGCACGCAGATTCTTTATTCACCACAGAAACACCAATGGTTTTTGAAAATTTATGAGAACAACTCTTCTTGGATTTAGATGTTAAGGTGTTGGTGGCATTAAGACATCCCTTTTAATTGGCATTAAACTAGGATGTGCATGAACCGAATTTATTTGCTGGGTTCATTCCTTGCTCCTCAGTTCCAACACAGAGTCGTCACAGTTAGAAACTAATAGTGCAGTCGTAATCAGAGTTACACCTTTCTAAACCCAATGGATTTAATGGACTGAGAAGGGTGTAATTCTGTTTAGGACTGCCCTATAAATTCAGTTATCCATGCCTTGCTCCTTTCTATTTCAACCTTTGCTTCTGAAATGAAGAATCCCAGAGAGAAATTAACATCTGTTACCTGTAAGACAGAGATGCATGCACTCAAGGTTGATCACTCCCATTTAACCCATGTATTTGCATTCATAAATACATCATGGTTAACCAGAATTAGTTTCTAGTGGGATTCTCTGGGTGCAAAGGAACAGAGGAGGAAGGAACAAGGCACAAACCTTTGCTCAACAAAAGAACCCCTGGATGCTACGTATCACATCCCTGTTTAATGTTGGCTAGAAGCAGTGTTTGTATGCAACCATTGAGATCATGTACAAGCATTTTTTAAAAAAAACTTATTTCTTTAAATAAACTCTCAAGATGATATCCACATCCACATGTATTCATATACAGAATGATTTTTGTTTTGTTTTGTTAAGCAAATTATATTTACTCAGGATTTCATGAGGACCAAATCCATCATAGCTCATTTCTGGGTTCTTTTTTCAAAGAAGACATTTATTAATTAGGTTGTAAAGTCACATTGCTTGACAGTGTGAGAAACAAGAAAATGTCTTAGACAAGGGCAGACACCTGTCTGTTCCAGAGAGTATGCATGTTACTGATCACCATGATACAAAAGGAACAAACATGAAAACACTATGAATGCACTGCTGACCAGTCATTCTTGTCAGATAATATAGGCTTCCTATAGTTAGGATGCCCACTTCTCAAAACATAACGATCTATTTTCTTTCCAGAGCTCACAAAATTGTCCATTTCTATTGGCATGAAATACAGGGTAGACATTCCATTATTCATAGCCTTTGAGATTGATTTGACCCTTTGGCTACCACTGAAGGAAGAGTAAGGAGGAAGCTGAGTTCGGTAATAACCGAGCCCCTTTCACAAGACAGCTTATTTATAGGTCTTTTCTCCCTCTTTGTACATAGACATAATTTTTATACAGCAGAAATCCCTTGAGATGTTTTCATTTTTTTAAAAAATGCAAAGACTAGGCTTAAAATAAAGATGCCAATGTCAGGGGAGACCACATCTTCCCTAAACTGACCAATTAGGTGGAGCTTAGGCTAACTGTTCTCTTTCCCTTCACCAGCAAAAGCACTGGGTTATATCAAACCTGGCTCTCTTTCCCTGGGCATGTTTACCATTCCGCATGGTGCAAATGGAGATAGGCTCATCCCCTCTATGCTCATATTGGAACTGAGCTTGGGAAAGCTGGGCTTTTTCCAAGCCAACATGAAATAATTTTGGAATAGCTCCAAAGTGTCTACCCTTCCCTGCCTAGTTTAAGCATTAGGCTAATTGCTTAATCCCCACCCCGCACTAGACCATCCTTAAACAGGAGAGTCCAATAAACAGCCTCCATTAGCTTGATCACTCCAATTATCTTCCCACACATTACTCACTGTGATGGGCTTTCTTAATTCTTTTTCTCACAGGCTAAAAGCACACAGTTGCCAGCCAATCCTAGGATTTCAGTTAATGGGAAAGCTTACATGTGGCTCTCTCATTAGAAGATGGCTGCACTTCCTGCTTCTTCACCAGCTAGGTGACCCTGGCAGTGAAAATGTGAATGCAAGCACAGAATGGGTAACACAGCCATGCAATGCTACTACAATGTGGAGCTGTTCCCTGTTTCTACCAAAATGAAGGTTTCTACCAAATACGTTCATATTTATTTATTTATATTCCACTTTTCTCCCCAACAGAAGAACCCTGAATGACTTGCAACATCACTCTCCCCCCTTCTATCCTCACAACAACAGGCCTCTGAGGTAAGTTAGGCTAAGAGAGACTGGCCACAGGTTCCATGGTAGCACAGGGATTCAAACTAACCACTATGCTGATTTGTATTCTCTTCATTGTGTATTATTGTTTGCTTTGTAAAATGTTTTTAATGATCCCAGAGATCTCTTGCTGTATCCTGCTATACCCCAGCAGCGAAGGCATTTAAAATTCTCTCCCAGTATCTGTCTGTTCCTGTTTCATCTCACTTTCTGTCTTATCATGTGTTACTTCACACTACACAAGATTCATGTCTTATCATGTGTCTTATCATGTGTTACTTCACACTACACGAGATTCAGCATCATGCTGAAACATATAATTTAATATTTCTTTCATTAAATACGAGGCACTGTCAAAATACATCTCATTTTGTTCCTTTTTAAAACCATCGCTTAAATGGAGTCTATCTGAACAAAATAATCAGATTCCTAAAGTGCTCCCCCCGCAACTCACCTCTAATGTGGCAGGGTTTTTAAAAGCATCTACTGAGTTAGGACATTTTCCAAATTAAAAGTTTAAGAGACACTCAAAGTGAAGAGAAAAGTATTCAGATCTCTCCCACTTCTTTAAGACAAGTAAAGACATTGATTAAGATGAATTAAGGAATCAAGACAAGGGTTTGCCAACCACCAGTTCTGTTCCATTTCCCCTCAGGACTAAAAACAGGGAAGAAGAGAAAAAATGACAAAAACCCACTGTAGCAAAAAGTTTAAAAGACTGCCCTGACTGCTAAGTAATGAACTAAAAGGCCAAGCTTTCCAACTTCGTTATGCTTTTTACTTCTGCTTCATTAAGAGAACGTGCTTTTCAGCTGGTGAACAAGATAAATCTAGCATGACCTCAGCCAACAAGCATTCAAAATTACATGCCTAAGTGAAGGCATAACAGCATATTTTATTTTGCTCACAGATAACTCCGTGTGCCATTGAGCTATTGTTAGATAACTGGATTTTTTGTAACAGAAAAAAATTATTTATGGAAGATGTAAATCACTAGCTGTATCAGTTCAACTTGTCCAAGCTGCAGGAGATTTAGGCCAGGCATTTAATTACTGCCACTGAGATTCGAAATATTTCTCGTTAATTGATATTAATATTTAAAATATAGCCTGGCAAGATATTCTGATATTGTTTGTAATTTTAATACATTATACAGCTCCTCAGGAGCACAAGTTTTATGTCCCTTACTCTATTAATCTCCTTAACAAGTCTTGGAGGCAGGATATTGTTAACCCTACTTTAGACAGAGAAGGACAGCCGGCCCAGTCCAGTGGTGCTGTAGGCATAAAGCTTGATGTCTGCTCCGAAATGAACTTGCCTGCCCATTAAAATTCTCAGCATCAGCCCTATTGTGTAAGCCCTAGATTTGACAGTAAGGTTAGTTGCTACTAGAGACATGGCCTTCTCCATTACAGAAGCTCATCTGTGAAACTTCCAGCTAGAATACGTGTAACCCAGGTGTTGGAAATAAGGGCAAAGCTTAGGGCCGCCTTTCTTAAAGCCCCCTCCCACTCACACACCTTGGCTTAAGCGAAGCAACTATTTATTACAACAAAGAAAATACAGTTCTGCACATAGAGTATTGTACTTCCCACCCCCAAACTCCTTTCCCTTCCCAAACCAAAGGTCCAGTAGGCAGTGTTCCAGAAGTACTGTTCTCTTGTTGGAGTTGGTCCAGTCACAATCCCTCAGCAGCAGGCCTCCAGGGAAAGGAAAGTTCTCAGGGCCTCTCTCCTCACCATCCGAGAGAAGGATTCAGCATAAGTTCAAAGTCAGACATGTCTGGGGGCTCACCTCCTTCTGGAGGTGCTGTCCATCAAGGGAGGGCCCAAACCACACAAAAGCCTCTTCAGCTGAGGCCTTTCAGCAACCCAGTCCCTGGAGAGACCAACGATTAGGCCTCTCTTTGCTCCTCCCCCTCCTGAGGTTGATTTTTCCCAGTCACTCACTACATACCTCCTCCCAATATGCAAACTAAATATTTCATTGTTCCACCCAACAGCATATATCCCCAAAGCTCTACATTTGTTTGCCTGATACTTAATTTTTTGAGTTTCAGTTGAGCAGGTAAAGACCTTCTTGCTTCTTATACATTTGTTGATAGATAATAGTATGAATTTGGGAGAGGGAGGACAATTCCTCACTTTATCTTCTGGTTTTAATACTTCTGGGCTGCTGATGCCACCTTAACTGTTGCTTTAAGTTGAATTTGGTGGTTAGGAATTTCAATTTTATTTTCAAAATCTACAGCTCTGTGTTGTCAGGCTCCATCTAAGTCCACCAGACTTTCCCAAAACCAGTTAAATTCTACTCTGGACTTTAAAATATCATTCTGCCACATTATGCTTGGCTCCACCCACAACCTGATTGATTGCACTTGGCTCTGCACATAACCCACTAAGTTTCACTCTGACTTTATCAGGTTGTGTTGGATTTCTGTGCTTTGGCTCTACTCCTTGGCCTGCCCAGTGAGCTGGAAATTTTGGAACTAAAAAATGGAAATAATAGAGTAGATCCACCAAGAGATCATTTGAAGCTACATCTGCTGCTAAAGAACAGGTATTGGGGCATTCAGTACACACAGGATCTCCATATGCTTTGTGCTTATATAAATATCTCTGGATATATCTCTGAACAAGGGTGACTAATTGCCAAATTATCTTCCATTTTAGAATCAGGTAGGAATAATGGGAGCAAAATGGAACAAACTTTGCGATATATAGGGGATCACACATTTTCAATCCTCCTTAGCCTTTTTTCCTACTACGACAAAGTAATTTGCATCAGTACATCAGGAGAACACTTCTAAGATTGTAACTGCTTTTCGTAAATGGTTCCCATGCAAAAAAAACCCTGAACTAAACAAACAAACAAACATGGCTTACTGCAATCTAGAAACTGTTAACACCTGTACACTTGGATATATACCAATTTAGTCTGGAATCTACTCAGCAGGATTACTGAGCAATTGCCATTCATCCCAGCAAGGGTGTCCACAGGAGTTCTACACCAAGCCCATGGAATTGAAAGACCAGACGTGTACAACTTTCAACACTGGCTTTCAATCCTTCCATATACTGGTGAATTTACTGTTTTATTTTACCATTCTTTCAAAGCATGTGTAAATCGACTTGAATGGCATTTCATGGCAGAAAATTGAACTTTTGTAAGGGGGGGGGGGTTTAAATCTTTATTTGTTAAAATATACCCCGACTTTCCTCTTGGTTCAAGGCAGTTTACAATAATAGTTAAAACATTCCCAGCTAAAATTAAAGATAAAATAACAAACCCCAAATCCTCCCCCCCTTAAAAGATGCCTGCTATTCAACTTCCCTCAAAAGCCCTGGCAAACCCTCTCAATAGCCTTGCAGAGCTTCCTGAAGACCTCAAAGGAGGGCCCCCCCATCACCTCTTCAGGGACCCCATTCCACAGAGCCACAGCCATGATGGAAAAAGGCCCAGGTTTTGTTTGATGAAAGATGGCGCTGCCTGATAACTATAGCTGGCACACAGGGACACATGGAAGGAGACAGTGCATCAAATATGTGGGTCCTAGAGCATGAAAGGCTTTAAAGGTCATAACCAGCACCTTGAATTGAACTTGGAAACAGATTGGTACCCAGTGAAGCTGTTTCAAAATGGGCAACATATGTTCCCTACAGCCAGCCCCTGATGGCAGTTGGGCTCTGCATTCTAGACCAGTTGTAGTTCCCGGGTTGACTTCAAAGGCAGCCCAAGCAGAGTGCATTGCAGTAATCCAACCATGAGGTTACAGAAGAATGGATCAGCATGGCCAGATCAGCTGAGTTCAGGTCAAAAGAAAGTTGGTGAATCAGATGCCGCTGATAGAAGACACACAAAACAAATAAACTTGCTGCTTGTCAAGCTGACCATAGTCAGACATAGCTTGACATACTTCCCCCTTCCTTTCTGCTAAATCAGGGGAATATACCATCACATGGCAGGTAGATCCTAAACTGAGCTTCATGGATGAGAAGTTGTGGTTTTACAACACAGATGGCTGACAGGCTGGTCCATCTATATCACTATGATTTTATTGAGACAATAAAACCTACAATCCTAAATGGACTTGTTCAGAAGTACATTCCCAGCTAAAGGAAAGGAAATACTTGCTGCAGCCACAAAGCTCTATCTGAAAATGAGAACCATGGATACATGGTGCATTGGAGCATGGCCACTGTAAATGACCTCAATGTAACTCCACTAGAAATCTCAAAGTAAATTATACTTAAATTCCAAGCAGACAGGCTTAATTGGTTTATGACTAAACCTGTCAATCCTTCTTGACCTCAGAGCCAAATTGGGGCATCTCTAAGTTAAGAGACATCACCTGCTGAAACCCACAACTCACCAAAAGAAGTGTGTGCTACACATTGCTCATGCCATTCACTCACTTTATCTGTACATCTCAGTGCTTCTGGGTTTTTAATGTGTTTTTATGCTTCTGAATTTTATTGGCTGGTTTTTTATTGGCTGTTAATCTGAACAATGTTAAGTTTTATGATTTTACCTTTTATGCCATGGGTCGCCTCCAGCTGGCTTCTGAAGAAGCAGCATATAAATATTTTAAATGATTAAATAAATGTGTCTGTGCTATCAGGCAATCCGCTTGATCAAGGAAATGCTGGTATGTATATCTATTTCAGTCAGATCTGTTCATTATATATTAAAAGACCCAGATAAGAAAAACAAAAACAAAACTTTGCAACAGTCTACCTGTAACTAAACTCAGCATATCTGTTGCACCTCAGCCACAATGAGGAACCAGAAGTCTGTGTCCCCTCCACATATAATTTCCCAGACTGTTTTTAGCCCCTGAATGAAAAAAGAAGGTACTATGAGGAGGAGCCTTTTTATAAGAGAAATGACACCATGGGGATATGGGAAACCCCTCTGCTTCAGCCCCATAGCCATGATCCGTACTGGGGGCCAATGGCTGCTTTTTTAAAGGCCAAACAGCACATGGGGATTTCCAACCATGGGACATTATATGTCATTCAAACAGTAATACAAGTTTAAACATGGTATATACAAGGTATCATACCACTCTGGGGTGGTTTCCTCATGGAGATTTTTTCTCACGTGGCCAGTAGGATGCCCTGCTTTATTTGGGAGCCTCCAAACAACATCATGCTCTTTTTGAGCACATCTCACACTGATCCTGGGACCTTCCTCTTTAAGACAGAACAAAGGCAAAACCTTTTGCTCTTAAGAGAAATGGCGGGGGGTGGCCATGGGCAGTACCTTCATGTAAAAGCTCTGCCCACAGACAAAGTGGGCACAGCTTATTTCTACCTTCAACATGGTGGAGCTAAGCTCCACCCCCACCCCCCACTTCAGGCCTTTAACAAGCTTTTTCATTTGTCTGTTTTGGTTCTCAGCTGAGCGATGACAGACCTTTAGCTGTGTCTCAGCTTCAAAGTTGGAAAGGTATTGGATGCCTGGTTGGGGGTGCGCAATTTGTCACCCCAGAACTTCTTGCCCCACATAACAAATCATAACAGGGTGGGGATTGAAGGGGGTGGTGCCAGCATCGAGCAGTGCAGGGACAGGTGTGTGGAGGCCATCACCACCTACCTCTACACAGTTCACTGTGGCTTCCACAGCAAGGGTTCCATTTTGCGCCTCCATGTGCAATACATATCTTAGTTACACCTTTCATTCTTATTAACACCCATCATGCAGTTTTCATATCTGAATATCTCTCTTTTGTGCCAGAGTTCCCCCCTCCCCATTCTTCATCAGAAGATATGAACCAAAAAATAAAAATAAAGGAAAACCAACCACTAAGAACACTGTGGCTATGTTTAAATGTCAGGTACACCAGCAAAGCACAGTAAGCGATCAAATCAGTCTCACCTATGCACTTAGAATCCGTCTGGAGCCTGTAATTACAGCTGTAGGATAAAATCACCTGCATATTCATTTTGCTATGTCTCCTCTGCTTGCATAAAAAGCAACATCAATTCCCTCCAATACACATTTTGCATATGGTTTACTACAGTCACTTTTATTTACATGAGCTTAAAAGCCCTTAATGACAGAGAGCTTTCAGGAATATATTCTTTAAAAAAAAAAAAAAGCCAACAAAATACCAAGTTATACATTTTATGGCAAATCACTTTTCTGATTGGAGGATCCAGGGTGCCCAAGCATTAAATATGAACTCCCATTATCCGTTATGAAACCAGCTTTCTTTTCATCACCAGCCTTTTGTTCCTGACTTTAAAAAACAAAATCATAAAAAGTTGCCCCAAGTGTACTCACATCAGTATTTTGTTATGATTATGGCTGTATTCTTTTCTTCAAGAATGACTGCTGGAGGCTTTTTGTTTTTTTAAAAAAACTTTCATTTAGGTTGAGGTTATTTTTTTTTCAAGTTAACAGTGGTTTCTGTGGCTTTTTATATATTGATATGTATAGAATGCTGCATATTTCCCTCCATTACCAAAGCAAGCCTTTCAGCAGCTAAGTTTATTTTTGAGGCTGCTGTTGTCCTGAAGTACACAGATCATCTTGTGGGCTACCTCAGACAACATCCAGCATTAGGAAGGGTAATGCAGGAACCAAACAGATCTCCTTATTTATTTCAGGAGACATTGGCAAACCATTCTGCCCCCAAAGCTCAAAGTTATGGACAATAAAATGATACATAACTATTTTGAAATAAGTTCCCAGCTAAGCTGTTGGAGCCTATTCTCAACTAAAATTCCAAAAGGAAAAGTCATGTAATGAATTTTATTAGGATCTGTCAAAATATCACAAAACAGAACAGATTGCACAACAACATGCAAGCTGAGGCTGCCCCCAGAGCACTGGAGTAACCCAATTAACATCCTCACTGCACATTACAAAATCCTCATCATTAATGGATGATATCAGAACTTTGCATCAGATATGCAATGGGAATTTTGTTCCTCCCAGATATATGCTGGCCCTTTCAGTTCACAACTGTGGCAGAAGGGGAAAAGTGGCTTGAACTTTCTCATACAGACTGTTTTGATGTCCTAACACTGCCTCATACAGCTGCTATTGGTTCTGTTGCAAAATCATGTTGGGTTAGCTACAAGTACATTGCACTGCACATCCACTGTTGCACAGACTTGGCACTCAGATGGAACCATCAAAACATTCCCAAGTGACAATGGAACATATTAGAAGAAGGAAATCCCTAAGGTATACAAGGCACATACTACTCTTGGCTCATCATTTTATGAGCCACTAGTGTGCTTGAAAAGACTACCAAAATGTCTTGCCAAACACAAGTGGTTCCAAGTCAGTTCAGAGAATCCCTGTCTAGAGCACTGCAGCGTATTGAGTTATGCCCCCCCCCACACCTCTCAATCCATTATACTTGCATACCATTCAGCCATGGACATGTGTGACAGACTGCATGGTTAAAGCATCACAGAGCCAGAGAGCCTTGAGTGACATGCTGTTCCAAAAGATCTGATTGGTTAGCATCAGCTGAACTGAGAAAGACTTCTAAACTGGATACTGAGGAGACAGGCAGTCTGATTTCAGCCCTAGCTGAGAAGAGTCGAGTACTGACAGTTTCGAAATTCAGCCCTGACTGAGAGCAGTTTAACACAGACAGAAGAACTGAGGGAAAGTTGGCAAGGAAGTCTGGGAAGTAGGCGAAGACGAAGACTGCCATTCAGGCCAAAGAAAGGGGATAAATCTTTTAGTAAGAGGAAAATTTCCCTACCCAGTCAAACAGGGAGTTGGGTCTGAAGAATGCAGAAATCCCTGATTCAGTGTGGTTAGAAACTGCCTTTAGAGGCCTTAAGAGTCAGTTAAAAACTCAAGATGAGTACTGGTGTTTCAAGAGAAGGGGTTTGGGTACTGGAAAGAGTGTACCAGCCTTCTGGAAACCAAAAGGGTCAGAGAATATTCAAAGAATACACTGGAATAAAAGCCTCTCAACATAAAGTTTTAAGTCACTGTGAAAAACTTAAGAAACTCTCATTAGCCTGAAACATAAGTACTAAAGTCTATGCATGTACTGATTTTACCTCAAAATTTTTACTTTTGATTTCATCTGACCATTCCTTTCCAGCTAGGCCAGTTTGGCTGGAGATCCTGGAGATTTTTTGTCATGTTCTGGGCATGCAACAGGGGTCACTGGACATTGGACAGGGGTCACTGGAGGTGTGGGGGAGGTATCTGTGAATTTCCTGTGTTGTGCAGGGGGGTGGACTAGATGACCCTGGAGATCCCATTCAACTCTATGATTTATGATTGTATGTTGAACAAAATATTTAGTTAATTTTGAATTTTAAAATGTCCCAAGTGCCATTTTTAATGGTTTAAGTTAAAGGGTGATCACGACCCTTCCCTCAGGTTCCTGGGCTGAGCCAGCAGTAAAATATCATACTGACACTGGGTGGGACAGCCAAAGTTCTTCAGGAAAGAAGAAAACAGACCACTAGGGCAGCTCAGTCAGAAAAGGAAAGAAAAAAGGAGGGAAAATCTTGCCTGTGAGGGAGGTAAGCAGACAGGGTCATCATAACACTCCTCACAAAACCATCATGCATCTTCACATGTGGACATTAAGAGGCAATTCTGTCGCTTATTGGTCTCACAGCTACAGTGCTAGAGCTTCTGTGCGCCTGACTATCATGTAAGTAATTTATGGATATAGAACACTCTCTGCCCTAGTAAAATGGTGCACATGCAGAAACACTTGTAAATAAACATTGGTTGTGATTACTCATACCAATCTCATGCCATTATGTAACACTGTGGCTGCTGTCACTGGACTGCCAAACTTGAAAGGTCGAGCAGCATCATGTTGAAATAAACTGTCATTAATTGAAAGGTGGAAAAAAAGAAACAATTCACACCTGTGAATTTTAGGAACACTGAGAATTATTATGGTGACAAGGCAAGAGGATGAGATTCTGAAATATTTTAGATTTTCAAGAGGTTTGTATGCTCCAAACTATAAACTTTCTTTTTCCATTTCAGGAGATAAACACACTCACACACAAAAGGTTCTTTTAATTTTATTACCGGTCTACTTCATACATCAGATGAAGGAGACTGGTGGTTTTCACACTGCATTCCAGGCAGGGTTGCCAATCTCAAGGTGGTGGCTGGAGATATCCCAGAATTAAAACTGATATCCAGGCTACAGAAATCAGTTCTCCTGGCACAGCTAAGGCTACCTAGCACAATTAAAGCAGAAGCAAGATTCAGTAAGGAACTTCCTGATTTGTAGATTCACTTGTTTAACTACTATACTACACCAGCTTTATATTGTAGTTGGGCTCAGCCAATGGAAGCTTCCAGAAGCAACTCTGGTCTTTTGGAGAAGTGCCCCTAACTTGCCATCTGAGAGGCAAAAAAGAGGAACAGAGAAAGAGCTGAAGCACTAGCACACAACCCCTCATGCCTTTCTTAAAATGGCCTCTCTAGTTAACCATTCACTAGGTAATGACCAGGAGAATGGAAAGACAAAATGTTACCTGGAGGAAAGTGGTTGACTCTGAAAAGAGCTATGAAGTTCCTATTGTGACTTTTTCAATTTAGAGCTCTTGCAATTCAAGTTTATTCAATATTCCCTTTCTTTCGTTTAAATAATATTGATTCGCACATGAAAACTATTTCAAAGAACAGCCATATTCCAAGACATTAACATCAGACAAATTATATTGCATGCAGGAATTGCCTCTCCCCTGTTAAACAATGAGTCTGGGAACCACTGAAACATGACAACAAAAGGGACCTGTCAGAAATACACCTTCAACTGTTCAGCAGAAAAACATGTTAACTTCCCTTTTCCTCAAAAAGGGCTAAGGGGAGGCGGAAAAGGTTAATGCTGCAGAAAATGTGAAGAAAAATTACACATGAGACATGTGTTTCTATTCTGCTGTTTCCCCTTTGAGCCTCTGAGCACAAAGATGCTTTTAAGAAATGAATATTTATACCTGGAGTTCTCTGTGTAAGAGAACATTCTGGAAAACACTCAGGTTATAAAATGTGTCCTTTTGTCAAACAAAAACAGAACCCCCCCGCCCCCGATGCTTTTGTTGTATAGTCCAGCACACACAGGGCAAGAATGTGTCATGAACGTATCTCATTCACTCAAGAGTCATACAATCTAACAAAACAGCTTCAAGAGTGTTGGAATTCACAGAGGGTTTTATATATATATATTTCAGGTATGTTCTATACATTCTGACAATACAGTTTAGCATATATGAAGATCCACTGGCCATCCAGCATATCCCTAATTAAACAAAACTTGAGAACATGACACACACCACCCAAAGACAATTTTGCGGACCACACATTTTGTAAAACTATAACCGCTATTCCTTCCCACAGAAGATTTCTACACCTTTCAATTAAAGAGTATAATTCATTATTTTCCCCCACCTTGACTGCATCACATGTCTCTCCTTAGGATTTATGGGGACCTAGGAAAAATACCCATAATCACAATTGTTGCTGACATGTGTGGGGGTGCCTACATGCCAGCATGATGCTGTGGTTAGAGAGACAGACTAAGATTTGGGAGACCCAGCCCTGGATAGCTCTGTCTACTCAGATCTCAGAAGCTAAGCAGGGTTGGCCCTAGTTAGTATTTGGATGGGACCAGGGTTGCTACATAGGGGCGCAATCATATGCACCCATTTGCCATGAAGAGGGACCATTCACCACTGGATCAAAGTGGCGCGATCACACCAGCACATCTGGGAAGCGTCCCACAACTGTCGTCAAACTGTCACAAACCAATTTGATCCGGTGGGGAAGCATGGTAAAAAGCTACTAGTGAAACTCCAGTATCAAATGGTTTGCTGTGGTTCACAGCCAGAGTTTCTCCTTGTGATCACTCCAGTGCCGAAGTGTGGTATTGCGGATAGCGGGATCACATGCTATCCCAATGCCACACTGTTAGTTTCCCCCCCCCCCCCTTCTCCGTGTGTGCATCATCGAAAGCCCTTAGGGTGGGGAGGCGATTCATCAGTCCCCCGTTTAAGCATCTCGGAAACCAACCATACATACAAAAAGAAACAACTTGCCCGCAGTTGCGTCTGATCACACAGTGGCAAGTTGCCCCGGCAGGTCCACAGCTTCTAGGTATATGAAGAAATGACAGCTTCCCAGATGTGCTGGTGTGATCGCACCACTTTTAACCGCAGGTAAATCGTCCCTCTTCCGTGGTTAATAGGTGCGTATGATTGCGCCCTAGGTCTGCCAGAGAGGGGGAGCTCACCACCTCCCTAGGCAGCTGATTCCACTGTTGCACAACTCTTACTGTAAAAAAAGTTCTCCCTAATATCCAGCCTAAATTTAAACCCATTATTGCAAGTCCTGTCCTCTGCTGCCAGCTGGAACAGCTCCCTACCATCCTCTAAGTGACAGACCTTCAAATACTTCAAGAGAGCCATCATGTCCCCCCTCAACCTCCTCTTCTTCAGACTGAACATTCCCAAGTCCCTCAGCCTTTCTTCATAGGGCCTGGTCTCCAGGGCCCCGATCATCCTCGTTGCTCTCCTCTACACGTGCTCCATTCTGTCCACATCATTTTTTAACTGAGGCCTCCAGAACATAATACTCCAGGTGCAGCCAGACCAATGGGACTACGTACATCTTGTGTTTTGGATGTTATGCCTCTGTTGATACACCCCAAGATCACATTAGCCTTTTTTGTTGCCGCATCACATTGGCTGCTCATATTTAACTTTCAGTCCACCCTTACCCCAAGATCTTGTTCACACACACTGCTACTCAGAAGTGTATCCCCCATTATTCCTCGTTTTTGTAACCTAGATGTAGAACTCAACATATCCTACTGCCCCATCTAAACAACCTTTTTACTAAGGACATATTATTCATTCCAGACATATCAAAAGGCCTGTTTTGGGTTGTGTGAGAGGGCACTCGATAAGGATTGCCAAAGCATGTATGCCAAAATTATTGGAAACAAAAAGCAGCAGGGTCTCTGTGGAGTCTCTGCCTTCTGACATGTTTCAAAACGAGACCTGAAATGCTTATGCAACACAGCTATTTTTATACCACACATTCTCCAAAAAAGGCAAGCATTTCTCAGGCTTGGAAACAGTACAGTGCAGTGCAACTCTGGCACCACATCTACTGTCTCATAGTATATGGAAGTGAGAACTATGATAGAATCTTGTTAAACAAGTAACACGCTAATTACTATTTTATTTCTCCTGTCAACACATCATACATTCCACATACTGGTTTAATCAGACTGCTAAGATTTTGGTTTTCTCTCCACAAGTGGATCACTAGGGTAACAACAATGCAATGAGGGCCCAGTTTGTGCTTCTAGGTATATGAAGAAATTCAAAGCATATAAGATAAAACCTTTTGTTTAAGCAGAATTTGACCCTTCTCAACAAGGGCATCCACTGTTGGGGGGGGGGGGGAGTCAGGAGACATAGGGCAACAGTTGGGAAAAGGAGAACTGTAAACAACACAATGAAAGGCGGGGGGGGGGGAGAGGAATACATGAATGGCACAAAACACAAATAGCTCTGCTGCTCTCCCCTTCCCTTTATAGCACATGAGCCCTCTGGTCTTTAAGCTATATTGTGAAATTTTATTTATTCAGCCACACAGACTTTTTATTTCCTTTCTAGTTGCACTGCTTTTCAACTGACATTTTGCCGTCAGCAGCAATGCTCCCTCTAAGCTGTGGAGTCTTGTGAGCAAAAACTCTAACTTTGTGAGCTACTGGCATTAAAGTTGTGAGTGAGCGATTTGGCTACTTGCATAAATTAGTTTGCTCTGGAGCCATCCTTCCTGAGCTAAGACAAAAAATGTGTGAGCTGGAGGCTAAAAAACTGTGAGCTGGCACCCATTAACTCAGCTTAGAGAGAACACTGCTCAGCAGTTAGAATGTTAGTGAACAATCTGTGACTTTATAGCAACTCTGCTGGAGACCAAGGGATTGCACGGACAATCACTATCCTAACACGTAATGACATACAGCAATGCCATGTAAATACTGCTTCCATCACAATCACAAGCTACAAAAACAGGTAAAAAGAAATTTAAAAAGAAGTTATCCTGCCTTAGACGGCTTATACTGATATAAGCAGATTCTGCTATTACTTCACGGAAGTAAACACATGAGCTGTTTGGGGCAGGATCGAGCCAAAAGTTGAAAACCGGAAAGAGCACCAACAGGAATCTATGACAAGGTTTTTGTTTGATTTATTGCTTTTGGACACAGTAGGTTCTTTCTTCCCTATCCATATTTTACCTTGCATCATTTCTAGACTTGATAGCTGCCCGATTAGGATCTGATTACCTGGCACTTTTCACAAGCAGGGAATAAAACATAACACTGCAGTCCTATTCAGATGCCCAATGACATGATGTGTACAATAAACAATTGGGGGGGGGGGGTCAAGATCATAACTGTTGGCCCCATCCCTGACCTAACGTTCATCAGAAGTTCTGAAAAGAGCCTACGTGTGTACAAATTACCCAGTCTGTGCATGCATAGGCTCTATTCAGTTGCCAAGAATTAAAAGAGGCTGGGGATGACAGAGCTGGTTACCTGTAATGTCATCTGAGTAGTGTTTGACCAGCAATAGTAACTGACTTTGTCATAAAAACTGCTCACATTTAATTATGTCCTAAAGAATGGCAATACTTCTAAGCAATTGTATTGCACTTTTAGAGTTCAAAGTGCTTCACATATATCATCATTCGTCCTCAAAACAATCTTGTCAGGTAGGGCAGATTTCCACCTGGCAGCTCTCCTTTGGGATGCCATTCCTTTTGGAAAACCTACCTGCTTGTAAGCCTGGCATCTGGCCCTCTGCTCTTAGAAACAGAACTGATAGCCTATTAGTCAGATCTCCGTTTGATCTAGCAATGCAATACTTCTCAGAAACCACACTATCCTTTTCAACACTGCGGAGGAAGAAGTGGGGGTGGGGGTGAGATTCTTTTTCCTGCTGTAACTATTCTGACTGAGCAAACAAAGGGATGGTTACAGACGACCTTGGAGGAAAATCTAGCAGCAAAACGCAGATCTGAATCTTAGCTCAGTCCCAACAATCTGCAGACAGAATGAGGAACCTAGGGGGAGACGAACCTTTGCACCCAAATTGGTTGCCTTCAAAAAGCTCTGTTTTCTTCCACATCACTGAGAAACTACAAACTGTTTTATTCCTACTGGATTCAGCACAACCAAGCAGATAATTATCATTGCAGAAGGACCAGGTAAAGTGGTGCGGTGCTCTATCTGTTGCTGATTAACTGCAAGGGAAAAACACCACCATGAACAGCCTGAATCTGATTTAGAGGTACAACAGAAAGATGGAAGACTGCAGTACAGTCTGACAAGGTTTTTTTTTTTAAAGGGCTATCTATAAACATTAAGCAGACATGAATGCATTTTAATTACTGCACCTTCACTGAGCATATTTAAACTCCCAGGCAATTATGCAAAATAAATCACAAACATTTAGACCAGTGTCACTGCTAGGAAGAAAGAGCATGCCGTGTGCATGCGCTAGTGTGTTTGGGAAGTACTTGTCCAAGAATGAGTGCTTCCTATCTGGCTTGTGGCCCAGTTCTGTGGAGCAGCTTTGCTGGCAAACTTGTCCCCTACTGGGTGTTAGGACAAAGTGAAGCACATACAGAAGGGCAACAAGGTGAGAACGGGCACAACCACAAGGAGCAAAGAAACCCAAGCACAGAGGAATTGATCTTATCAATGATGCGAAAGAGGCTTCCATAGTGGTAAGGCTGCTCTCCCTTCACTTCCCTCCTTTGGCCAGAGCTGAGCAGGGGTCCTGAGGATGAAGCTCTACCTCAGCTTCCCTGTTCAAGACCCAATAAAGGCTCAAGTCCCGGAATACAAGAGTTCAGGATGGAAGACGGAACTGCAACCAATGGCTTCATTTTGCCACCACAACATATACTTTAGGACAGGGATGACCAGCTTCTGTATTGCTGGGGGGTCCTCTCTACTCTCCACAGGTGCTGGAAGGGTATATTATTGCAGAAAACGATCCCTTCATGTGCAATTGAGCTCTAGGATGAAGCTGGCACTACGCAGAAATGAGGATTTTGCTGAGGAAACACAGGCTTTTAGACGTGCCAACAGCCTTACACAGAAAACAAAAAAGAAGGCCCAAACATTAGAGTGCGGACAAATATTCTGAGGAAATTCTGAGGAAAATTTTTATTTTCCTTGAGAGTGAAAAATGGGCACCATTTTTAACACACCTTGATGAAGTGGTTAGGGCCAGTGGGAGCCAGAGAAAATAGTTGTGTGGGCTGGAGTAAGACCCCTCGGGGCTGTAGATGAGCTCTTCCTAACCTAGGGCAATATGCTGATGCAGTAGCATGGGTCAATACTGCTCTGTCAGCCAGAGCCCAACATCACCAGAAGAATCTTCTCAATGGATTCTGCTGAATTGCTAACAGCTTTTCATGTGGCCATGTAGAAGTGTTCATTCTACTGCTTTTCGAGGATGAGACTCTGTTGCAGTGACTGCAGAAAACAAATGTCAACCCACCAGACTAACTGGATGGAATTTTTTTTAAAAAAAATAGCAAAATCCGAAAACAAAAGCCATGTACTACCTTTTATTAAGAGAAACCAAAATAACACAACACAGCATGTGGAAACTTCTGAGTTCTCCAGAACTATTCATCAGGACAGATGCTAGCAGTCTCTGAGCAAGAAAAGGGAGCTGGAGTGCCTGGTGTTCAATGACAATTTATAGTTGGTATTTCAGAAACACGGTGGAGTGCGGTAAATCTATGGGAGCCCGTCATTCCTGGGTATAAGCTCTATAAGCAGGACAAGGGGGGATAGGTTGGGGGAGCTATAGTGTTGTACATCCGAAAGGGAATAGAAGCAAATAAGTTAGAAAAAATCAGGGAAATTAACTTCCCAACAGAAGCGATATGGGTGGGAATACCAGGCCATAAGGCTTACTTAAAAGTGGGGGTCTACTATCACCCACCTGATCAAACCCTTGAGGCTGATCTTTAGAAGGAGAAGGAAATAATGGAGGTAATTAAAGTAGATATCATTATCATAATAGAAGACTTCAACTACCCTCACACTGACCGGATAAACATGTGCTTGATTCACGCTGTAGAAATGAGATTCCTTGACATCATAAATGACTATGCACTGGAAGAGTTGGTCACAGAGTCAACCAGAGAAGTAGTGATCATGGACTTGGTTCTGAGTGGTTCTCAAGAAGAGAAAGAACAAGAGATTGGATTTATACCCCACCCTTCACTCGGAGTCTCAGAGTGGCTTACAAAAACTCCTTTTCCCTTCTCCTCTGCACAACAGATCCCCTGTGAGGTAGGTGGGGCTGAGAGAGCTCTGACAGAAACTGCTCTTTATCAAGAGCAGCTGTGACAGAACTATGGCTTGCCCAAGGTCATCCAGCAGTTGCAAGTGGAAGAGTGGGGAATCAAACCCAGTTCTCCCAGATTAGAGACCGCGCACTTTACCACTACACCAAACTGGCTCAAGACTTAGTGAAAGATGTAGCAGTTGTTACGCCAGTTGGGAATAGTGAACACAATGCTATTAAGTTCAGCACTAAAGTCCAAAACGGTAACATTTGATTTCAAAAGAGGGAACTTTAAAAAATGAGGGGAATAGTAAAAAGGAAGCTGAAGGGGAAATACAAGAGAATCAAATCCCTAAAGGATACTTGAAAACTATTTAAAACCACACTAACTGAAGCCCATATAGAATGCATTCCACAGGTTAGGAAAAGCACTGCCAAGTCTAAAAGAAAGCCTGCATGGTTAGCAACACAAGTCAACGACGCTATGACAAGTAAAGAGGCTTCTTTTAAAAATTGGAAGGTCTACCCCAATGAATTGAACAGGAGGGACCACAGGCTCTGGCAAAAGAAATATGAGTCAATAATTTGGCATGCAAAAAGAGATTTTGAGGAGTGCATTGCTAAAAGCATCAAGACAACCAATAAACATTTTTAAAAATATATCTGGAGTAGGAAACCAGCCAGAGAAACAGTGGGGCCTTTGGATGACAAAGGAATGAAATGATTTCTAAAGGAAGGTGGGGAGATGGCAGAGAAGCTCCAAGTCTGGATAAACTGTGGAAAGTGGGGCATGTACCCATGCCACAGCCCCCTTTTTCAGGAAAGGAGTCTGAAGAACTAAGTCAAACTGAGGTGACCAGAGATGAAGTTCTAGACTAGACCTATTGGTCCTGAGGGCATACAACCAACAGTTCTTAAGGAACTCAGGTGTGAGATAGTTGATTTATTAAACAATGTAATCTATTACCAGGGGTCTGTTGGAGCTGGTGTGAAGTGGAGCGCCACTCCGCCAGTGAAGAGGCTGGGGGGCGGGCACATGACGAAGCCCCGCCCCCAGCAGGGCCACCGCTGCATTGGACTCCGGGCCTGGGAGATAACTTCGGAGACTGCCTTCCCCTCCCAGCTACGTCTCCCAGGCCCAATCCCCCCCTGGGAAGAAGCCCCCTCCCTCCCCCGCTCAACGTTCCCAAGCCAGCGGCAGGCTGCCGGCCCAGGGAAAAAAACCCTCCCCCCCCCGCTCAATGTTGCTGAGCCGGCGGCTGGCCACCGGCCTGGGGGAAAAACCCTCCCCCCCCCCCCGGCTCAACGTTCCCAAGCCGGCAGCAGGCCGCCGGCCCGAGAAAAAAAAAATCCCTCCCCCCCCGCTCAATGTTCCCGAGCCGACGGCAGCCCACCAGCCCAGGAAAAAAACCCTCCCTCCCTCCGCTCAACGTTCCCAAGCCGGCAGCAGGCCGCCGGCCCGGGAAAACCCCCCTCCCCCCGTTCAACATTCCCAGGCCACGGCAGGCTGCAAGCCCGGGAAACCCTCCTCCCCCCCCACTCAACGTTCCCGGGCCACAGCAGGCTGCCAGCCCGGGAAACCCCCCCCCGCTCCCTCCCCCTGCTCAACGTTCCTGGGCGGGGTGGGCGCGAGGGAGGGAGAAGCCAGGCCCAAGTGGCATTAAGCCACTCGGGCCCAAGCAAGAGTGAGGGGGGGAGGGAGGGAAACGCTGGCCCCAGTGGCTGACAGCGCCTAATCTTTCTTCCTTCCTTCCTTCTCTCTCTCCCCCCACCTACCTACCTACCTTCCTGTTCCTTTCTTTCTTTCTTCCTCCCCCCTTCCCCCTTCCTTCCCCCCTTCCTCTCTCCTTCCTTTCTTCCTTTCTTTCTTTCCCCTTCCCTCCCTCCCTTCCTTTCTTTCTTCCTTTCTTCTCTCCCTCTCCCCCCCACCTACCTACCTTCCTTCCTGTTCCTTTCCTTCCTTCCTTCCTGAGCCTGAGCGGTGGGTATTGCTATCTGACACACTTCCGGTGACGTCAGGGGTGTGTGGCCTTCTGACATTTCCAGTGATTTCAGGGGGTGTGACTTATGCAAATAAGTTATGCTAATGAGCTCCTGCACCTCTTTTTTTTACAAAAGGACCCCTGTCTATTACTAAATTCTGCTGCTGTACCAGAAGACTGGAGAGTAGTAAATGTTACACTAATTTCTAAGAAGTCATCCAGAGGGGAACCAGGAAGTTCCATGCCAGTCAGGCTAATGTCTGTCCCAGGCAAATCAACAGAAACTGTAATCAAAGACAGAATTCTTAGGCACACAGAGAAACAAAGCCTGCTGAGGGAAAATCAGCATGGCTTCTCCAAAGGGCAGTCCTGCCTCACCAACCTTCTGGAGTTCTTTGAGAAAGTGAACAAGTATGTCGACAGTGGTGACCTGGCAGATATTATATACCTATGCTTTCAAAAGGCTTTTTGACAGGTACCTCACCAAAGACTCCTGAGCAAACTTAGCAGTCATGGGATAAGAGGACAGGCTCTCTTATGGATTACAAACTGGTTAAATGACAGGAAGCAAAGAGGAGGAAGCAGTGGACCATTCTCACAATGGAAGGAAGAAAGCAGTGGGATCCCACAAGGATCAGTATTGGGGCTGGTACTATTTAATTTATTCATGAACTATCTGGAACTAGGGCTGAGTAGCGTAGTGGCCAAGTTTGCAAATGGTACAAAATTATTCACGATGGTGAAAACTGTGACTATGAAGAGCTCCAAGAGGGTAAGTGGGCAACAATGTGGTATATGAAGTTCAATGTTGTTAAGTGTAAGGTGATGCACACTGAGACAAAAAAAATCCCAACTTCAAGCATAGGCTAATGAGATCTGAACTTGCTGAGATTGAAAGGGAAAAAAGATCTTGGTATCATACTGGATATCTCAATGAAAGTGTCAACCCAGTGTGCTGCAGCAGTGAAAAAGATTATTAAGAAAGGGCCTGAGAATAAAATGGCCAATATTGTAATGCCCCTGTATAGATCTATGGGACAGCCCCATTAGAAATACTGTGAACAGTTCTGGTCCCCATATCTGAAAAAGGACAATGCAAAGCTGGGGGAAGTGCAGAGGAGGGCAACCAAGATAATTAGGGACTTGGAGCACCTTTCCTATGAAGAAAGGCTGAAGAGTCTGGGACTTTTCAATTTAGAAAAGCAACAACTACCGTTTTAGACTTTTCAATTTAGAATTAATTAACTATCATATGGCACTGCATGTAGAATAGCCAGGAGATCCTAAGATTGTCTGGCAGACAGAAGTGCTAGTTCTTTTAGTGTTATGCACCACTAGGTGGCAAGCTATACGGATTTTTAAGGCAAGAGATGTTTCAGAGGTAGTTTTGCCATTGCCTGACTCTGTGTCATGACTCTGGTGTTCCTTGGAGGTCATCCTTCCAAATACCAACCAAGGGTGACCATTAGCTTCTGCTTCTGAGATCTGATGGGATTGGGCTAGCCAATTTAGAAAAGTGACAACTTGATAGAGGTTTATAAAATTATGCATGAGGTGGAGACAGTTGACAAAGATAAATGTTTCTCCCTTGCCCAAAATAATAGAACTCAAGTGCATCCACTAAAGCTGATGGGCAGTAGGTTTAGGATGGACAAAGAAAATATTACTTTACACAGAGAATGATTAAAATGTGGAATTCACTGCCAGAGGACATAGTGATGACCACAGCTTTAAAAGAGGATTAGACAGAGTCATGGAGGATAAGTCTATCAATTGCTACTAGCCAAGGTGACTGAGGGGAACCTCCGCATTCAGAGGCTGTAATCCTCTGGGTCCCAGAGCCAGGAGACAACATCAAGGAAGGCCTCGGCCTCCATGCCCTGTTGTTAGCCCTCCAGATGAACTGGTTGGCCACTGTGTGAGACAGTGGGCTGGACTAGATGGACCACTGGTCTGATCCAGCAGGGCTGTTCTTATGTTAAAACAAATATTTAAAAAGGAGGTGTGGGAGGAAAAAAAATACTAGGCCAGGATCATAAGGCCTCTGATTAAGAATGCTGATGAAAAAGCCCTAATATCATGATGATGTGAGAGATTTCTCTGTACTCCCTTTCTTTTGGCATTCAACCTGATGAAGAGCTCTGGAGAATTCAAAAGCTTGCACACTGTGACCTATTATTTTGATTGATCACAATTAAAAGGTATTACATGGATTGTTTGTACCTGCTGAACTGTCATCATGAAATAAAAAGCTTAATCCACTCAAGCTATGGAAAGTGCTTCAGTAACACAGATGCAGGGACAGGAAAGGGTTAGAAAGGAAGATCTGGCTGTAACTATGCAATGCCCTAAAGAAGTGTCAGCTGCCATGCTGCCGACCAATATGTTTCCCACACTGCTGTTGGGACTTGTCAGTATGGTTAGAATGTTGTACTGGGGATCTGGGAGACGCAGGTTTGAATTCCTCCTCCGCTATGGGGCCTCGCTGAGTGACCTTGGGCCAGACATTTTCTCTCCACCTACCCTGCGTCACAGAGTTTCTGTTGTGAGGAGAAACAGGAGAGAGAAGAATGATGTTGCATGCAGGGTACGGGTATATAAATATGTATTGTTACTCCACCTCCACCCAGGGGGAACTGAACCTTATTAGCAGTCACACCTGGGCACCTGACAAGCCAATTTTTTTACCAGCACTTAGCCAAAGACTGTGGCGAACTAACGGCATCAGCATACAAGTCAGTACAAAGTTGCATTTTGTTCTCACACAACAACTGACAACAGGCAGCCAAGACAGACGGACTTGCCCAAGCTTGTCAGACACCGTTTGCCGCTGAATTACATCACAAGGAGCCACTGTGTGAGTTGCAATTAAGCGTATCTACAGGATCAGGTGTAGTGGTGCTTCAGAGGCAATGGCAGATATCAGCCTTTTGTTATGCCTCCCAAGGAATATATCACTGCCAGCTAAATCTTAATTTCTTCTATGAGAAAAGCGGACAGGGGGGAGAAAAAAGAAAGAATTCTAACTACACCAAGGGAAAGAAGAATAGCTCTATTACGAAGAAATCCAAGAATACCTTTCATTTAAAAATTGGATTAGGGGAATGATGGATCGTGCCACACCGGGGAAAATGTCTTGGCCATTAATCAAAAAAAAAAAATCCAGAATTTGATAAAATACAGGGGTCCTTTTGCAAACACACTTAAGAGATACAATACAATAAATGGAGCCTCTGGCCTCTGCTTATGACAGAAAGGTCTGCTGCTGGTATTTATAACTCTGTAGCTCATTTTGGCACACAGAAGGATACAGGGTTTCTGGGGATTGCTTGTTTTATTATTTTAGTGTCTTAGTGCTGGATTTTTGTTTAACAGAAATGAATGGGCTCCCCTGCCAAACCCCCAGAGGGCATTAAACCCACAAACACTGTTTTCCATCTATGCTGTTTGAAACACGTATGTTTCCAATTTTCCCCATCGGATAATGGGAGAACTTCCTGGTGACATGGTGTGCAGGTGGGTGCCAGCCTGACCCCCCCAAAGGCCAAGGGAGCATATGACCAAAAGGTGTCAAGAGGCAGAGGAGAGGGCCTGATTGGGGCCTGTAGCAGGAAACCCTGACCTAGAAACCCCATGGGGCATCACAGAGCAGCACCATGACAGTCGTGATTTCTTTTGCACATGCAGCTAGAACACTGGCCATAAAGGAGGGCACAGCCAAGGAGAATATTTGAGAAAACTCCTGTGAGAGCCATCCGGGAAAGGGAAGAAAGATAGGGCTGTGGAAACCCCATCCTCTTTTTTTCTTGTAAGCAATCGGGGTGGACCACCTCTTTACTCAAGCAGTATACAGACTGCCAAATCCTTGTTTCCTATTTCTATTAGACCACCCTTGATTTGAACTCTGAGTGAGAGGACTGTAAGGGACTCTACCTGAAGCTCATGTAGCTGTCTTATACCAAATCAGACCATAAGTCTATCAAGGTCAATATTATTTTACTCAGACCAACAGTAGCTCTCCAAGGTCTCAAGCAGAGAAAGGTCTTTCACATCACCTTCTGTCTGGTCCTTTTTAAATGGAGATGCCAGGAATTGAACCTGGGTCCTTTTGCATGCCAGGCAAATGCTCCACCACTGAGCCACAGCCCCTCTACAATTATTCAAAGAGCATTAAGAAACAAACACACAAGTAACAGAAAGAAATTATTATGCTTGCACTAAACAGCTATTTTCACATGGTTTCCCTATGTGTTTGTCTGAGGTAAGCAAGCAAACAATTCTGATGCTCTTTAGAAATTACAGGCTCCATTGCTATTTCAGAAATCAAGTTTGTTTGTTTGTTTTAATTTTCCATTTGCACTTCCCCCCAAGCTTTGGCCCATGCCACAGTTTTCTCCCAGCATGAATAAAAGGGATTTGAAAAATATTAAGCCACAAACCACACATGGGAATGCATTCAGGCAAAAATGAAAACTGGCTTCAGTTTTGCAACATGAATAGGGTTACCCTTGAGTTCTTCCTAAAGTAGAATTTGAATTAAAATTAAGAAACCTGTAAACTCAGAAACTTTTTTTTCAATACAGCTGCTAGATTTACAGAAATCTACATTGCTTTCAGGAGTTCCACTGCATCTTTGGGCAACAGCGGCTTTTGTAATTCCAATCAGGAAATGCTCCTGAGATCTACTAAGACTACAAAACCCATGATGTATTGCAAACAGCAGAATAACTTTTGTTTTCCTTCTCAGATATGGTCACTGGGGTTCCTATTTCAAGGGGGAGAAGAGCCTTTATAAATCCTTCCCTCCCAGGTCTTTTTTCCTGCTGAAAACACTATTCTGGTGGCAGGCACCTTTTCATCCATACATTCTGTTCGTGGTACACCAGAATTTACATGGTATGGCTTAATTTTGGGTATGGGGAAGTGAGTTCATGTATGACTTGCATTGCCATCTTAAGCAGAGCTACACCCACTTAAATCCACTGACTTTAATGGATGTAGAAGGCTGTAACATTGTTTAGGATTGCACTGTTAATGAATGAAGGATCATGCTTTACTACAAATACCAAGCTAGAACCCTTACAATCTTATGATATGTTCTCTAAATCTTTGGAGTCTTGGTCCCCATTGGGAAAAGGACACCAGAATATCATGAACAACAACTCTTGCATTTTGCACCTCTTATTGTGGGGTAACCATCTGACACAATTTAACTACTAAATTGTGATCATAGCAATAGATGTGATTAAATGAAACAAGCCCTCAGAGAGACATTCTTTCCTAAGCATAAGGCATTAGAATTTTGAGCAGAAGTTACGGCTGGCCTTCACAGCAGTTATTTGCACTCCGCTGACTCCTAGCATATGTTGGCAACTCACATGGTAAGCCATGCAAAATCATTGCTATCTAATGAGTGAGCTTTTATGAGACAACATGGCTGTCCCCACCCTTCCAAGTCTAATTCTCTGTGTTGATAATGGGTTGTTTGATTACCACCGTAGGTTGCTAATGATCCTAAGATCAGGGGGGAAACACATGCTCCGATGCCATAACCATTCAGAAATCAGTGCCCCAAAGCATGTAGCCACAGGAAGCCGGTAATGTTGAGCAAAGCTTCTACACCTGAGGACTGAAGCCGATCTGAGTCTCAGCACTTTGAAGGCTATGAATCATAAGCAAACTGGGCACTCGGATCAGCAGAGCTTTATTTCAGTATCCCAAGCAGAACTTTCACATCTTCCCATTGGGGAGATTCACAAACTCTTAATACATACAAAATCCTGCAGCTGGATGTATGAATTTCTTCCAGTGAAAAGCATTTGGGGTTTGAAGTGATCTGATAGTACTGACTGTGACATTACATCAGCACTGTCACATTTGTACATGCAAGTCAGCAGGACACGAAATGTTGCAGTCATCCAATCACAGACAGGGAGATCTGTGAACCAGATCTGATCTTAATATTTAGTTGGAAAGAGGAATGCTGTTCAGATAGTAGGCTTGATTACTGTGCTCAGAAGCAAGCCCTTTTGGACAATCAGCTTGAGTTTAGTGAACAGCCATACAGGTGCAAAGTGACTGAATTATGAGCCCACCCATCACATCTACCAGTGTTCCCTAGACTCTCGGGGGTAGGGGGCTACATCCCAACTTCTGTATAGGCAAGAACTTTGTATTCACAGTCAGGAAAGCCAGTATAGTATGGTGGTTAAGAGTGTTGGACTAATTTACCTGGGATACCTCAGTCTGAACCCCCACTCATGCCATGGAAACTCACTGGGTAACCTTGGGCCACTCATACCCTCTCAGCGTATTGTAACTCAGAAGGTTGTGAGGATAAAATGGGTCTCCACTAGGGAGAAGGCTGGGTACAAATGAATCAATTAAATTATATATAGAGAGAGAGTAACTCAAGAATGGCAAAACTACCTAATCATGCAGACGACCCTATGTGCCCTTTAACATGAACATAGGGTCTTCTCACAAAGCCTCTTCACACATTCAGCAAAATGAAGGTGGAATGGTATTGCACACCATGTCAGTGTTCCCAAACCTTGATGCATTCAGCTGAAAGTATGCACAGAATCCTACATGTCTACAGCTGAAAACAAGCAGGCTCTGTCTATGGGACTGGGAATCTTGCAAAAGGGTAGGATCCCCAATCACATATATAAAGCCCATAAATGTACTCTTACAGGGAAGCAAGGAAACAAGCAAGAAAACGAGAAAGGAAAATGTACTTACCACTATTCTATAGCACAAGCAATAGGATAAGGTCTAGAACAATCCACAGTACTTCACTGCAGTACTGACCCACTATGTTGCACTACGTCTTCTACATCAGGAAAAGAAAATGTGTATTCAATCATTTTAAGCTATCACAAATGGCCTGTGAGGTTTACTTTCAGTGCTTCCTCTTGAGCAAGGCCTGTTGCACATATGGAAATGTTCTGTGGAATCCAACTAGGGTTGCCAACATCCAGGTGAAAGATGGAAATCTCCTGGAGCTACAACTGATCTCCAGGTGACAGAGATTGGTTCACCTGGAGAAAATGGCTGCTTTGGAAGGCGGACTCCATGGCATTATACCCTACTGAAGCCCCTCTCCTCTCCAAACCCTGCCCTCCTCAGGCTGCACCCCCAATATTTCCAGCTATTTCTCAGAGCTGGCAACCCTAGATCCAACCTAAAAACTCTGTGCACATTTTCAGAAAAATATTCATCAGTTGGAGCAAAGTGCAGCCTGATGAACTGCAAACTGGCTTCTTCCACCTCTCCTCCCCTCCCCCCAACCCACAATATTCAGGTTGTGCATCGAGAAGTTATGAAAAGAGCTGCACAATCTAGTGAACACACAGGGATCATGAATACAACATATCATGGAAACCCCTGCTCTGCCTCCCCAACACATGTAAATTCACTACGCCTATCTTGATTATCTGAAAAAGGCTAATATCTATCCACATTGAAAACACTACATTTACAAAGCACTGTTGTGATCATATCTGAAATTCATACAGGGTATTACTTGGCTCTGCTGACTGTTCCTTCTCTTCCTTCTTCCTAATTATAGAGTAGCAATGAATTGGTACTAGAGGAGACAAAAGCCACATCACAGACAAGCTATTATTTGCATACGTAACTCTACTCGTTCCCACATCAAACACAATCTTTTGCCGGGGTTTCTGTCAGTGAAAAAAAAAACCCTACACTTTTGCTTTAAAAAAAATTGGGAAGAGGAGAAAGGCAATTAATTCAGCACACCACCTGAGATCAAATTAGGCATGCAACATAAATTAGAAGTATTTACAAAATGCAAACAAGATTTACATTTGAGAACCCTCCTTATTTGTTAACAAACTACAGAGGTGTGCACTGCTTTCACAAAGTCAACAAAGAGCTGCGGGGAGGGGGAGGAACCTCTGCTATGTGAACAGACCCATAGTATGGACCACGGCAACATACAAACTATAGTGGTCACCTAAATAGGTACCCTGTTCCCACCAGCATCCATTTGTCTTTGAAATCACACTAAGGGCCATGAAAGTGATGCTTCCACCCTGGGTAGACAGAGGAGCTAAGTGTGTTTTGCACATCACGGTAGACCTGGCCCTCAACAATCTTAGGATTCTAGCACTGAACAGTAAATCCAGCCCAGCTACCCAACCATTACAATATTTCAGGCCACCACCTGCCTGCTGAACTGTACTTCATGCTAACACCAGTACTATTCAGAGTTCACTGAAGCTGAGGGATGCTTCCTGACTATATAACTTTATAAACACTGAGTTCCTCCCTTCCCCACAACTGAAATGAACAGGGCAACCTCAAGCGTGTGGTGTACAAAGCGTGTGGTGTACAAAGCGTGTGGTGTACATTGTAGAGGTTATATTGTTGGGTTAAGGACTGGAAGACTCAGGTGCAAACACCCAGCTATGAAGGTAGAGAGAGAGATGCAACGAAGTTCACACACCTCTACCAATTTATAAAATGCAAACTGCAGTGCTTGTACAGCCTCAATTTGTTTGGGGAATGAGGAGGGAGAGACAGATTTAAGTCTTCAGCCTCCAATTGGTTTCACTAATGGAAATCAGGCTCCCTGCTTTGCTATTAGCATTTTAAAGGGGGAATAATATATGTTGAAATGTGTTGAAAACACATCTTTTTTCCTTTTAAAAACTAGTAGCACAGTGGGGGAACCAGTTTTGATTATCAAAACCAAGCAGAGATCAAAGCGTTAACCTCCTCTTTCTCACCCATACATTAACCCCAATGCAAACTGAGGCTCTAGGAGTCTGCAGTTTGCACCACATATATGCATGTGCTTCATCAAATCTGAGCCTTCATAATAGTTGTAAGAATACTTTCTTGGGAGTAAGCCATAGTGAACAGACTTGAGTAGGATTCTGAGTAGACATGCTTAGGATGCCACTGTGGACAAGAAATTTTTGGTTTAATATTCCTCCCAAGGTTGTTGTGAAGATAAAATGGAGGATGGAAGAACCACATAAACCACCCTGAGTTGGGTAATAGAGCATAACAGAGAGGTAGAAAGAGGAGGGAGGTTCATTTCACTCACTCACACACACACAAACAAAATAAAGGACTCCTTACTGAAGTGCTACGCTGTTCCACACTTCTGTTGTAAGGCTCTGTTCTGGCTTCTGAGCCACAGACTTTCTGAACAAAACTTCCCAAGTCAATAACCTGAGCAGTTAAAGAAAACTGTCCCTTTAAAAATTAAATAAATGCAGCTACAAAATTAAAGCCAACCATAGGAAGTAAACATTTACAAGGATGTAAACATTTTGTTCTTGTTAACCTGACAACAGCTCTCTGATCTATGCCTTCAACCGTCTGGTAACTTGCACCCTGCTCCTCCCCCACCCCCCTTAACAATGCTCCATGCACTAAAAAATTAAATCTGACTTTTAAATTTTAACTGCAAACCAAATTTTATTATGCTCCTCACTTCAAGAAGTCCTTCCTCGCAGGGGTGGGCAGCCATTCAGCTGCTATCAAGCAAATTTTACTGGGGTTGGTTATGTCAGGTGTCAGCAGCTAAAGATGTCAGAATTGTGCTGAGCAAACAGGAACTGACTTTATGGGCCAATGATAAAGAATACAAAGAAGGTTCTTACAGGAATTAAAACCAACACCATAAACTGCACCCTGACTTCAGTTCTAGGTGAATGATAGCTTCCCCCCTCCCCCGGGGGGGGGGGGTTGTTACTTTGTGTGTTCCACCCTAGTACTTTGCATAAAGTATATTCCCAACAGCTGTTACCATTATAGCTTCAAAATTTCCACTCTGGAAGCAAGGGGTCAGAACATTAGAGCTTTTTTCATTATAGGGAGGAGGGGGTGGAAAGAAGAGGCACAAGGAACAATACGGAGCCCGGGCATTCGTAGACCTAGAATCCAAGTTATACAGAGATCTGAGTGTGATGGGTTTGGGGTGTATATAGAGAGTAACCCCATGGTTGCCAGGAAGGGGGAAAATGGACACACAAACTGTGTTCTGGGGTGTATTTACACCTCCAGCCAAATTCTGATATATTCTGGGGTAGATGATGCCTCACAAAAGAAAAGAAACAAAATGTTTATGGTGGAAAAACAGATACCGTGGCTCTGTTCCCCCTCCCACTTCTCTCAGCTGCTGCTGCTGCCGAGGCTTCCTTCTGCCACTGGCCCTTCTGTGCGCACAAAAAGCTCCTTGAAAAACACTGATTTTGTACACACGGAAATGGTAGCAGAAGAGGAAAGGAGCGCCACAGCAGTGGAAAGCATCAACAGCAGCTGGAGAGAAGAGCAAGGGGAACAATGTCATAGGATCCAAGCCAGTGTGTCTCACAGGACGCAAATGTACAGAGACTGAAAACGTACTTTCACATGAAGCAGAAAACAGCTGCAGGAAACACTGACAGCCAAATATTTTGTTTGTGTCTCAAGTATTCTTTTGATCTCCTCCCTCCCCTCCCAAATAACATATTGGTATGTGAGAAGGCAGATGCTCTCCAAGTTATTAGGAGGAATGGAAAGACTCATTAGGGGTGCTGGGTAGACAGTGTGATAGGCAGCTTCTTAGGAATAACAATAATTAATAATTATTGTATGGCATTGTGTGTGGTATAACCAGGAGATCCGAAGACTGTCTGGCAGTCTTAACTTCCAACTCTTTTAGAGAGCTAGACTTATTTTGGGGGGCTGAGAGAGCTCTGAGAGCTGTGACTGACTGAAGGTCACTCAGCTATCTTCATGTGGAGGAGTGCAGACTCGAACCCGGTTCTCCAGATTAGAGTCCACCACTCTTAACCACTACACCACGCTGGCTCTCCAGTTTCTTAGAAGCCAGTTCGATAGAACCACCTCATAACAGAAGATGGAGCCTACCCAGACACCAGTACACACTTGAGCCAGAAGGTCTCGGCGTACCTAAATGGGCCCAGGAAGCTGTAACAGAACACCCTACCCTTGGGCATATCCAGGAACTCCAAAACACCTCTTGTCCCATTCCTGGGCTACTCCTATCTTACATGTCCTCCACAATCATCACTTGTATTCCAAACAGTGACACTCAGTCTCCGGGACCCACAACAGAATTTGGATGTACACTTGGCTGGGGCATGTAGGAGGGGTGTGAGGTGGCCTGCTGCAACCTTTGCAGAGGAACCAACATAGAATCATGCAAGACTAGCTTCATCCTTCAACCACCTGGGTGGTGGCAGCAGTAGCTAGGCTGGCTGCCACAGGGCCCTCTTATAAAAGGCCAAACTGACTGATTGGGACATCTGTGCCAATCACATGGCAGGAGAGCAGAGTGTCAGAGGAAGATGCGGGGGGGGGGGGTGGATTCTCACCAAAAGCTTGGTGGACAGCCTGGCAATGAAAGCCATTGCGACAGCCAAGGAATCCAGTGTGGCAGCCAAGAGGGACAGAAGGAGAAGTTGGGGCAAAGAGCAAGAGGGTGAAGAAAACCCTGTCCCTTCTCTGACTGAGGCTATGTGGGAGTCCCAGAGCAAGGGGAGAAATTCTTCCCTGTGCCTAAAACAGGGCATCCCAACTCTAATTGGAAGCAAGTTCTACTTTGGGTCTCTAGACAACAGTAAGAGCCAGCAGAAGGAGGGATTGTGGCCCAATGGTAAAGCATCTGCTTGCTATGCAGAAAGTCCCCTAAGATCAATCCCCAGCTTCTCTAGCTAAAGGGATCAGATAGTAGGTGATGTAAAATATCTTTATCTGATATTCCAGTCTAAGTAGACAATACTGCTCTTGATGGATCAAAGGGTCTGATTCAGGACAAGGAAACTTCATGTGTGCAGAGACAACAGAACAGTAGATTGGCAGCACAACATCTCTCTTCCCCCACACTCTGCTCCTGAAGATGAGATCCTGATTTAGGTTGTTCCAGAACCAGGGCCTCAAGTGAGGCACCAGAAAGTGTGGGCTGGCCAGGCCTGCAATAAAAGCCTCCAGCTGCAGCCTGAAAACTGTGGGCACATCACCCAAGCTATTGTTTTGCGAATGGTATCCTTGCTGGTCTTAAAGGTGTTACTGGACTCAAACTTTGTTCTATTGCTTCAGCCCAACACGGCTACCCACCTGAAGCCACTGTATTTGTTAATTTAAGAACGTACAAATGAAAAACATTTACTTTCCCCCAGTATTCTGAATCTGACCTTTTTTTTAAAAAAGTCCCTAAATTTACTAGGTTGACAGCGGAGAAAAATATCACTGATTTTGATGGTATTTATTTCCAGGGAAACCACTTTTATAATTACATCCTCAAAAAAGTGAGGACTGTCAAAATGGATATGCTCAACAACCATTTTTGTGTGCTGTTGCTCATGTTTCATATCCATACAATTCCCCAAACTGTTAATTGCTTAACTAATGTATTTCCTGAATCACTCTGATGGATTACATTTTGGGACTGAACTGGATATGGCAACCCCACACTGTATACCTATTCTGTTGCAACAGTGTTGGACACGATGCACTTGTGTTTGCAAGAAGCATGAGCGGAGAGACGTGTCTCAGGACACACACCTGGGAGCCTCACTCAGTCATGGGAAACAAGCCTCAATCTGCCTTTCTCACATACTACATGTTTATTGTAGCTTACACCAGTGGAACTCTGGTGTAGCTGCTACAAAAGAAAAACAAAATGCTATCAAGTGTTAAGAGGCTCCTGAGTAAGTCATTTCTTTCAGCCTGATTTACCTCACAGGAGTTGTTGGGAAGGATGAGATTCTCCTCAGAGTGCCAGGAATGGGAGAGGGAGGGGAGGAAGTGGTGCCATCAGCCCCTCCTTGCCCTTGGCTACCTTCCTCACATTCACCAATCTGCCATGACTTAAACTGCCAAGTCATTAAGCCAGAACAACAGAACAATAGTTGCAAATGGAGCATATTCAACAACAATTTAACAACCACCACCATAATCCCCTTCACCAGAACTGAAAAGGAAGATGTTTTTATCTTCAGACTTTCCTCAGCCAGCTGGACTAAGACATAAGAACATAAGAGAAGCCAATGTTGGATCAGGCCAGTGGCTCATCCAGTCCAACACTCTGTCACACAGTGGCCAAAAATACCAGGTACCATCAGGAGGTCCAGCAGCGGGGCCAGGACACTAGAAGCCTTCCCACTGTTGCCCCCCCCCCCCCAAGCACCAAGAATACAGTGCATCACTTGCCCCAGACTGAGGGATCCTATCTATACCTTGCGGCTAATAGCCACTGATGGACCTCTGATCCATATGTTTATCTAATTCCCTCCTGAAGCAAACCTGGCTTCAAATCTAGCAAACCTAGATTCAAATCCCTACCCAGCCATGAAGGTGACTTGACGGCACCATCCTAAGCAGAGTTACACCCTTCTAATTACACTGAGGTCAATGGACTTTGAAAGGTATTGACTTTGCTTAGGATGGCACTGTGAGTAGCCGTGTTAGTCTGTCTGTAGCAGCAGAAAAGTGTAAAAGTCCAGTAGCACCTTAAAGACGAACACAATTTATGGCAGAGCATGAGCTTTGGTGAGTCACTGCTCACTTCTTCAGATACAGCACATATGCACACTCACAAAAGCTCACACCTTACCATAAATTTTGTTCGTCTTTACGGTGCTACTGGAGTCTTACTCTTTTTTATTGTTGGTAATGTTAGGCCAGTCGCTCTCTCTTGTTCTTGCTTATCTCACAGGGTTGTTGCAGGGGTAAAATGAGACAATGTGAACCATGTATACTGTCTTGACTGCGTTGAAGGATAAAAACTGACAGAAAGGCAAACTAAATGATACAAACATACAGCTTTGATAAAAATGCAACAAATTATGTTATTGCAGACTCCTGCTTAAAATTGCCTAGCACCTAACCATACATTAGTGGAGTTCTGGCCATTTTTGTTGCACTAACTCTGCATAATGCAGTGTTACCACTGGGAAATACAGTGTCATGAGTTGACCTAACCTGCTTTTAGCTCAGATACAGTAACATTTGCTATCAGTATGAACAGCAGGAGCAGACAAAGAAATGGGCTTGAGACACAACCCATTAAGACCACAAGTGGTCCACTAGTTGCATCTTGTTCCCCTGTGGCTCAGTTAAACATTAGGAAGGCAAGCTGTCCAGAGAGGCTGTGGGCCAACTGCTCCAGACACTGTCACATTGAATCCCTCATTGACTGATTGATTTCAGGCTGCAGAAATATGACAGTTCCCCTCTCCCTGAGATAAACTCAGTTTGAAAGAGAGACCACTACTCTTGTTGGGGCCGCTCATCCCATTTCCCCTGGTAAATAAGTTTGCACTTTTTTTTAATCATCGTCAACTCCAAGAGAGTTGGGAAAGGATATGTATGTACACCACAGGATGCAAAACCTTGCTCTAACCAGCCTTAACCTTTCTGCTTGGCATACAGAAGGTCTTAAATTCAGTCTCTGGCAGCTCCCACTTAAAAAGGACTTCCATTAGCAGGGCTATGGAAGACCCTTCTCTGCCTTTAACCCTGGAGAGCCACGGTCAAAGCAGACAGTACTGAGAAAGGTCCACCAATGGACCGACCCAGTATAAGGTGCAATTACTGGACTGTCTGTCTTCATTATTAAAGAAGAGAAGTTCCCAATAATGGTGCTGTTACAGAAAACAATGAAGCTGTCCTCTTTATAATTATATATGTATTAATAAAACATATTCTGATATGTTTATTAAATGCTATGAACCAGTGGCAGAGGAGGGGGGAATGAAAGGACAGAAAATAATTTTGACACTGTTTTTTTTGTTTCAAGGAAATTATGGCTTTTGTTTTAGATACGTGTTATTAATAGAACCATTAATGAGACATACAGATGGTTAACCCAGTACTGGGCATAGATATAGTGGGGAAAGAGGGGAGAGATCAAATTAGTACTCTTCTGATTACATAATGAGGTTAGTACAAACGGCACTGTGAACCAAGGAGAAGCCAAAAAATAAACCAAAGGATGTTCAATGTTTTTCTTTGAAAATGTAAAATGATCAAGCATGCCACCCTACATTTAACCACTCTCATGACCAGCTGCATGAGAGAAGTTGAGGGGGTAAACTGAATTGCTTCCAGGGGAACCAAAAGGCTAATGACCATGACTGCTTACTCACAAATGCCTGGCTAAACACATTTTGACTCTGCAAACAGTTTCTCCACTAGTAACAATTAAATGAATTTGTAGCCCATTTCTTAGAGTGGGGCTATGATGTTAGAGGGAAAGATATTGTGCTCTATGAATATGCCTACTCCAGGAAGTCTGCTGCTGCTTCAAGGGTTCAGTAAAACAATCTCCATGAAGAATGGAAAGCCCAGATTCTCTGGGGCAAATGACAGTACAATACAATAAAGTAGAAGCAGAAGATTCCAAATTCAGTCCTTTGCTAACTGAGATCCTTCAGCTGGAGAAGCAGGTGATAGGAATGATATATCTGTGGAGACTCTGGAGAACTGTTGGCAATGACAGCTGACAATACTGGGTGAAATGGGCCAACACACTGTCTATGTTAGACAGTGGTCTATATTTGTTTATGGTCTATATACAGACAACAGTCTATATATGTTGAGACCTCCTTGAGTATAAAACCTAACTTTTTACCACCACCCCGCCATGCAACACCAATATGGTATGTCTCAGTCACAGACCTCACTATAAGCATTAGAGATACAAGGATGATGAACTAAATTCACAAATGGTATTCATAATTCTGTAAGCTGAGTTCACATAATTATATTATTATACTTCACTGTGGTCAGACGTCATCACCACTGTAATTTCTAGAGATTTATACTCCCACCTAGGTATGATACACTGAGATCACAAGCAATCCCCAAAACATAACTAATTCCTATTCTCCCTTTCCATCACAAGAGACACAAGGGCTTCTGAAAATGGAAGATGTCGCTCCACTGTTTCCTTCCTTTGAGTTAAACACTTTCTACTACAGAATCACCAAAATAAATAAATAAATAAAATATGTTACACCAGTACAGAGGTTCCGATAGAAGGGCCAAGTCAGACTCATCAGTGTATAGTGCTGTACTTATTCTAAAGTCCTGAATGCTTCATACAACTTGGGTAGTAATGTGGAAATTGAAATTGTTCAGTTGGTGTCATACTGCACTGAATACATCTGCGGACTAGGCGGTTAGCATCCAAATTGCATGCTTGCTATCTATAAAAAACAGTAAATAGATCTCTCTCTCTCTTTTTTTTCAAAATGAATCAGCAGGTCACCCATGGCTTTGTACGCTAAATTAATTTATTTTCTTAATGCTGGTGGAGTAGTTGTTGATTAAAAAACAGTAACACATGCTTCAGAGATACTATCATTTCTGGGTGGAAAAAAGGAAACACATGAAGACCACAGACTGAGCCCAGCGCTGCTACTGATAAGTGACAATGGGGCTGTTGTTATTTATTTGGCTCCAGCAAAGGCACAGCAGTCAATCAATAGCTTGTGAGTCTACGAAGGTGGTAGGGCTTGTATAAAGATGTTTATCAGAAATCCATCAGCCGTGTTCCACTTTTGATTACACTATCACCGCCTGTCCATGGTAGCATCAAAGGCAGCCTACCTCTCCAAAGACAAGCCACGGTTGTCAGGAGGAACAGCAGCGGAGAAACCCCCCACCATCTCATATGCATTTTTAACAGCATATCCAATTAACCACTTTGCTGACTGAGATTGCTTTATTATTCATTTTATTCCAACTTATGTTAATACTTTTGGCAGTAGACATGAAAAATGACTGATACAGCAGAATGGAAATTTTTGAAAGGCAACATAAAATGTGGATAACTTAAAAAGTCACATTTGGAGAATGGCTGTAAGTTATGATCCTGATGCCAGAAGAACTTCTCTAATTCTGCAGGGATGCTTCTTAATCAAGGAGTCTGTCTGAGCACTCATAAAATGAATTAATGAAAGACGATAATGACATGCGGGAAGCGGATCTGGAGCCACATGAAAACACCACTACAGTGAGCTGGGTGCAGTGGCCGGAAACAGTGGAAAAAATCCAAACACAGACTTTATCATAGCCAATCATAATACCCCTTTAATATGGACAAGTGAACAGATTTTATTTACCAGCCCTTTTCTAAAAGATCAGTTGTTAGACACTCCAGGACCAGAATCCTAAATACTTCCTTTGAAACCCAAGACATTTTGGAGTGCTTAATTAGACTATTTCCTAGAGAAGTCTGGAGTGGGGCTGTGGCTCAGTGATAGAGCAACTGCTTGCTATGTGGAAGGTTCCATTTCCCCAGGCATCTTCAGTTACAAGGGTTAGGCAGTAGGTGATATGAAAGGCCTCTGCCTGAGGCGCCGGGGACCCTGCCAAGCAGACTGGACTTGATACTGACTTTACAAAGGATAAGTACAGGGCAGTTTTTCCACTAGGGATGCCAGCCTCCAGAAAGAGCCTGGGGATCCCCGGGAATTACAGCTCATCTCCAGACGACAGAGATAACTTCCCATGGAGAAAATGGATGCTTTGGAGGGTGGAGTCTATGGCACTGTACCCCACTGAGGTCCCTGTCTTCTCCAGCCTCTACCCCCCCCCCCCAATCTCCACAAGTTTCCCAACCTGGATCTGGCAAACCTACCCCGCCCCCCCATTCCCTGCTGGTGGCCAGGGGGGAGTTGTATTACAACTCAGTTTTAAGATGGAATATCTATACAAGCCACTCCAGGCAACCTTTTTTGGCTAGTCCCTAAACTATGGAATAATGCCGCTACAGCACATGTGGGCACCGATATGGTTTGGTCATGCTTGCTGAGCCAGGCAAAGCTGTCACTGAAGTGATTAAAAGACCCAGCTGTGACTGAGTTGTACTGTTTCAGATTGCACAGGGGGGAAATCCACACCAAACACTTCCTTTACATAGAAAAATGTGTCAGAGAGAGTTTAAACAAGACTTCTCCCTGACATGATTTTCTCATATATCCTGACTTTCCTCCTGCATTGAGTAGGTTTCTATCATGTGGGTTCTCACCTGCAAGCTGAAGCACTACAGTCCAGATTTTGGCATACTATGTCTATGAGAATTAGGCTACAAAGAGCAGGGTAGTGACGGAGAACGTTCAAAATGGTGGTGGTGTGTGTGTCAGAAATGAACTCCCTTAGTAATCCATGGGCCAACCCCAACACATGAGCACTTTTGAGCATCAGCTCAGCTCATATACACTCATGCTGATCAGCCTGCCTGAGTTTCCCTTCACCCCACTTTCCCAAGCTCAACAAGCTGCACAAGAAAGGATGGGAAACACCAAGCCAAGAAGGCGTGCAAATGATGGACGCTCCCCTCCACCCAGTGCCAAATTCTCTAGAAAACGCAGGGTTGTCAGGTGAGATTAAAAATTTCCTTCAGTTCCTGCAGCAGTTCATCTCCCAGCATGCTCAGTAGCTTTTCTTCTCCTTTGCCAAGGCAGGTACTCAGAGCCACGGCCTTTTGCAAGCTCTATTAGTTACAATACGTTTTATACTTTTGTGAAAAGTATGGTGGAATGTGGAATGGTATAATACAGCCTGATCTCAAAAGACCTCAGGAGCTAAGCAAGGTTCAGATTTGGATGGGAGACCACCAAGGAAGACTTTGCAGAGGAAGGAAACTGGATGCCAAGAAAGCTATCAATGGAGCAGGAGCTTCTCTTGGGACCGGTTCTTTCAGAAGTCTGCAGAACTCCCGGGGAGAAGAACCCCAACTTCTATCCAAGACCCAGGTTGTGCCCATTCAATCACTTTGTCATTAGCAAGCAGCACACTGCACAGGAGATGCAGGCTCTGACACCAAAGAACAGCCAAGCCCACCATGTTCCACCCAGATAGGCTGCAAACCCCTTCTGTTCATGCCATAGGTCGCCCATGGATGGTGTAGGAGCCCAGTTTCAGAAATGCATGCTCACACACAAGTACACCAAGAAATAAGTAGTTATGTAAACTTCTTATCACTCTGCATAATGAAATGCATCCTTATGCCGTGCTACAGCATCCTTATTCAATGCTACACAAAGCAAGGCCATTACAATAATACCATTTGTAGCAAGAAATCCCACACCACCGCCACCAGTCTCATTTAGATACCATTCCCCCCCATAATAGCAGAATAAAGATGACATTTCAGTGATACCAGTCCTAATCCTCGTGTCCACAGAGCCGCTGGTGAGTTCAAGCAGCTGCCAAAGGAAGGAGGGAAGCAGCCCACAGCAATGCTGCCTGGCAAGTGGCTGCTGCAGGATGGGGGAGTGGCGTGGAACCCAGCATATTACCGTGTGGGGCAATGGAGGTTCGGAGGCCTTTCCAGCCTCATCCTGAAGCACCTAATGCTGACTGGCGTGTCTCTGAAAAATGCAATGTTTTGTTGATGCACACAGTTGTGTGACTGTGGCAGCAATGGTCAGAGCCGCGGGCAAGAGGAACCTGCAAGAAGGCCCCTCCATGCTTGGTCCTGACAGATGCCGGTAGCAACTGGTTCTGACAGGTGCTGCTTTAAGTCACCAGTGGTTGGTTCACAGGCTGCTGTGCATGCCAGGTCAATGACAGAACTTCAGGGCACCCAGTCATGACGTGCCCGCCTGGGACCCTAGCTCCAGATAGACTCCTGCAAACTGGCGTTAAGTGATCTTCCATTTATATGCCTCAGTATCAGGATTTATAAAGAAGCCACCTCATGCCTTTTTAATATTGTCTGTATGGTTTGGAATTTCAAAGCAGCAGCTTGCCCTGAATCTGGACTACTTCCATGCAGTCCTTTCCTCTCTACAGCAAAGATATTGATTTTGGTCAGTTTCATGGTGAAGCCCAGGAAGGGCCATCTGGAAAAATAAAACAGGGAAATCCTGGGGTGAGCTATCATGCAAGAAGACACTGCCTTACCAAGGGTCTATTTAGTTCAGCACTCAGTCTCTAGAAAGGACTGACAAAAACTGGGCATGAAGAGCCACCCTTTGCAGCTTGCCCTCTGTCTCTGGATATAGGGGGTTCCATGTCTAAGAGGTCCTGACCATGTATTTGTCTCAACCTTTTTTTAAAGCTACATTAAGCTACCAGCCATCATCATTTTTGGTGGAGGCAAGTTTCAGAGTATAAAAAGAAATGACTAACGCTGCTTTCATACATTGTTGCATAATGCACTCTCAGTGCACTGTAGCAATTCTTTGAGTGTGGCAAAAAGTAAGCTAACAAACCCATCTATGCACATGTGGAGAGTGAAACCAGTTTTCTAAAAGACTTGTGGAATCGCCATCCTCTGTACGGTTGCCAACAGGCCCGGATAAAAATGTGATGTCCCATTAGTTAGAGGCTTAATGGGATGTTATTTGCCAAGTTATGTTACTTGCCCCCATGTCAACTTCAGCTTCCCATTTCCAAACATTAAGTCTCTATTAAAAGGACAGGACATTTTACTCCAGGGCTGTTGGCAACCTTACTCCTTTGTGATCTTCTAAAAAAGAATGAGTGGACATCTGTCACACATTGTCTAAAGAGAACGATGATTGATGGGATCCAAATGAATGACATGCAAAATATACTCCCATGCCATGAAAGGGAATTATTCCAACATGCTGAGAAGCGGTCAGTTCCAGTCCAAGAAAATTCCAGCAGCCCTTACTGTTTTTATAGTGGGGACCGCTCCCTTGCTAAGCTTGGGCCAAGGCCCAGTAACATCAATTCAAGCCAATGATTCTACAGACCCATAGTGATGCGCTAGTATTCTGAGCATAGTGAGGATGGGGGAAGGATGACTCTTCCATACTGAGCTAGACAGACAGTGATCTGATCTAGTAATAGACAGCCTCATAAATCCATCTGTGATCAGCCCTACACTACAAAGGAAGCACACCCTCTAGTATTCCTGAGGAACCCACTGGCAAAATTGGTGTACAAACTCACACATATATAACAATCTTAAATGCATTTAGTAGTAAGGAAGCCCCCCAAAACTTTTGGAATTCACTTCTGAATACACAGGTTTTGGGTGCTTAAGAAAAGCTGCCATCCTAGGACCCTTTTAAACATTACCCAGACTCAAAGCCCGGTTTGCCACCCAGTGTTAAAATAATGGAGCCACAACCAATCAGAACTCTCTGATGGGTAAAACCATAATCATACTCATGTTTGCAAAAACATGTTTGTCACATTAATACATTGACTGTATACTCCTAAGTATGTCATGCCTTGGACGGGTGTTTTTTTTCACTGTTTTCCAGTTCTATAATCTGCATTGGATAGCCTAGTCTAGCCTGATCTCATCAGATCTCAGAAGCTAAGCAGGGTCAACCCTGACTAGGATTTGGATGGGAAACCCTATGGGGTTGCCATAAACCAGCGGTGACTCAGCAGCACAGACACCAACACAATCCTAGTCCTATTGCATTGTTTACTGGCTATCTTAATGTTGTCTGATTGAACTGGATTTAAATATTTTGTAGGTTGCCTTGAGTCTCAGTTAGAAGAGTGAGCTATACATTAAGTAAATAAATAAAGGCTACACAGAATCCTACTCAAGTCTATGAAATGGGATTTACTCCCAAGAAAGGGTTCTTAGGACTGCACTTTAAAGTGTTATCTGTACACCTAAAAACGTGTGTGATCCACAAGTGTGCACGTGCCCACATATCCTACTCCTCTACAATATCTGAGTGCCAGCACCATATAGTATAGAGCGTCAGACTACATCACAAGATTGCTTTTTTGAGAATGAAATAGAGGAGAGGGGAATGATAATAATGTATGGCATTGTGTGTAGAATAGCTAGGAGATCCTAACATTGTCTGGCACCTAAAAGTCCTAGCTCCTTTAGAGTTATGAATCACTAGGTGGCGAGCTAGACTTGTTTTCAAGGCAAGAGACGCTTCAGGGGTGGTTTGCCATTGCCTGCCTCTGCCTCATGACCCTGGTATTCCTAGGAGGTCGCCCTTCCAAATACTAGTCAAGGCTGACCCTGCTTAGCTTATGAGATCTGACAAGTTTGGGCTAGCCTGGGCTATCGGGGGGGGGGGGGGGAGTTTGAAACTGTAAGGTGCTTTGTGTCCTGACTGGGGAGAAAAACATGGTATAAATATCTTACTAAATACAGTCCATGACCATTGTTTTAAAACAAAAAAACCCACTATCAATGAATAAAATTATTCTGCCTTTTCAAGAGATTGCTAGAAAGTGTATCCTTTCCACAGATCTGTGCCAGAGAAGGACACAAAATGCTGCTTCAGCTGCTACCGCAGACCAGTACAGAGAAAGCTTCTGAAAAGGAGAGTCCAGCCCTCTTCTAATCCAGCAGGCAAGAGGCATTGTGGAAGGAAGGTCCTAAGCACCCAAGGGAAGAGAAAGTTAAGTGACTGCATCTCTCCCGAAAAGCCCCTCTGGCAGCTGTGCTGATGCATTCCACGTGTCCACGACCAGCCAGAAACTGATCTGCTTCGCTGGAGCTTATCAAAGGAACGGGAGTCTGCTGCCCACACACAAATATTAACAATGGAAGCAATGAAAACCTTCCAAGTATGACAGAAAATTAGCGGATTGGGTCTTATTCCCCCCAGCACAAGCAGTTAGCCCCCTCACCCCTCCCACACACACACACACAGTTTCTGCCCAACATAAAAAGGAATGTGGCATCTCTAGGGCCTTTATGAAGACAAGTGAAAGGGACCGGCATTCTCCTTGAACACAGCAAGACTGTGTGGGGGATGAGACTGCACCCGACTACTGGGGAATGAACCCCTCCCACACACCATATGAAGGAGTAATCACCTACACCCGGCAACCCTCCTTCCTGAGGGACAAGGGCATTTATCAGTACAATCGTCCAGGAAACCCCACTTAGCAGCACACAAAGGCTTTTGATGCCAAAAAGGGATACAATTCAGCATTCTGTCAAGTGTAAAACACAACGCTTGATCACAGGTGTGTGTGTGTTTCTGATGGCTCTGCCAAAGACAACCTGGAAAATCAGCTTGCCAAGTTGCTTCTAGGTCCCTCCCTCCCCTCCCCAAATAAAGAAGCTCACTGAAAGGTAGCAGCTGCAGCCCTGGTCCCCCTCCTCGTGTCCCGTCTCTCCCCCCCAGTGCCTGTATAGCTTTAATGGAACTCAAGGCAACGTGGGCACGCAATTTCAAGCATTTCCTGAGAAACTAAGCTCGGCATGTTTCCCCAACTGCTTGCTTCCCATTCTCTTCAGTCTGCCCCTTTGGATTTTATTTCAGGAAGTTCTTAATGAATTCTTAAGCAAATGTGCAATAACCAAAGCTGCATGAGGCTGTTAGTCCTTAATTTCCCTCATGTAGACATATGTGAAAAGAGAACATGTGAAATCCTGAAAGAGACAAACATTTTTTAAAAACCCAAAATTCTGGTCTTAGTAGAGGCTTCCTTTGCCCTCCCCCTTTTCTATTTTGGATTTGGGCCAAGCCTTTATATTTTATACATTTACAAAAAAGATTGTTATAACCTTTCTGCCCAGGTGATGTTAAAATGCTTCCCCCAACTGCAGACCCTTCTTCCCAATCAGATTATTTTAAAGTGCACAACTAAGACTCATGGGCCCAATCCTACACATTTACTCAGCAGTAGATCCTGCAGAGTTCATAGGACTTACTCTAACATACTGTCAACTGTTAAACTGATTATCAAAAAGCCAGCTGAACCTAACTCCCCAGACAGGGTCACTTTACCCAAAGATGCTCTGCTCACCAGAAGATCGCTTAGCTACCTTGCAAAGCTTGTGAGTGATACTACATGATAGTGGAAATGAAGCATAGCAAGATGTGAAAATGAAGAAGGATGAAGCTGTAAAACCAAACCCAAAGCCTTCCTGCAAAGGAGGAAAGCAATTAAATCCTTAAACCACAGGCAGACATTCTTTGGAGATTTTCACCCCACCAGTTGAGTCTATTAGTACTAAGACCACCTCAGTGAAGGTATAAAAAATGCATGCATAGACAGATGTGGACAGACACACAGAGAAGCAAGGAGTGTGCATGTGTTTAAATGCTACCAATCCATTCTCCAGCACTGCAAACACACACAGGCTAACAAGCCATCTGCACCAACAACAGATCAAATCAAATCTCTTTTTTCTCTACCAGTCACTAAGGGTCACTAAGCTGATTCCTGCACACTCTGAGTCCATGAGAGTCCCAACAATTAGGGTGTTTACTTTCTGGCTGGGGCCCCTAGGTCTAATTAGATGACCTAAAGCTTAGTTAATCGATTTTTGTCCAAGATAATTAGTTGGGAGAAGTACCGCCATCAGAAGATGCTTCAACACCATTGGTACTGCATTATGGACACGAACAAGTTCACACCCCCTCCCTGCCCAGCCATCTCTCTCTCACACACACACACACACCCCATACACACACAGAGCTTGTATAAGTCAGGAAAACTAATTCCATGGAGTCTGGTTTGGAAGAGATCCAATACAAGACAATTCATGGTGGGGGGGGTGGAATATCAGCGAAACAAAAGCAGCAGCTTTATTTGTGCTTTGCTGAAGACAGGCACACACAAAATCATTTGCATGGGGCAAACCTAGAGGACAAGAGACCTTCCTCTCTGCCCTGCCCTCTGTCTAGTGTGACACCAAATTGTCGGAAGCAACCACAGTAATGACACGCTTGGCTGGACTCCAGATGATCGCTCCATGGGCAAAGGGATTCCTGCTGCCCAATCAGCTCAATCTCACTTCGCAATGCAAAGGACTTGTTCATCGGCATCTAGGAAGTGGGCAACAGCAAATCCACCAGTATCTTTCTCCATCTGTTTTTGAAGACAAACCCACACATGTATAGAGACACTGTATAACACACTCACACAGAGTTTCATTCTGCAAGGCCAGCACAGCATCTCTTGGACTGGCTACACGCAAGCATCACCCACCTAAAGAAGCCACTGCAAGAAGGGGGGGGAGGGGAATCCAGGAAGGCAGGATGCTGCCCATCCCCTTGCTCTCCAACAGCAGAATCCTATTTTTTTAAGGCACTACTAGAAATCTTTAAAGAATTCTCATCATAGGCTGACATCTGGAGGATGAAATGACAATAGGGAAACCTGAAGCAGGCTGGAACAACTGCCTGTGTCAGTGAGGGAAGGCAGACCAGCTGGTAGTCTTCAAACAGCACCGTACACAGAGACACACACTCTTGTGGCAATTCCTACACAAAAGAGGAAAACTCAGGCGGGGAATGCTACCTCTGGATTAATTGTTGCTAAAGAAGGAAACGGTTTATAGACACATGCAGACCTCTGTAGACTGGAAAAGCGGGGGGGGGGGGCATGTGGGAGGCAATCAAGAAACATGGAATGGCCAGAAGTGGTTCATTCCTACAACCATTTCAACCTGATAGGTCTCCAGCTGCAAAGAGGTTCTTAGAAGGTAATGGGGTTTGGCTCGCCACACAGTGGCAATACCCCCCCTCACACACAGAGGTGCAGGGAGGTGTAATCACCCCACAAGAAATCCATGCGATAGATGCCCACTATGCATACCTTATTTGTGGCTCCCCCCCAAAAAATTATGGACATCTGGCTGACAGAGGAGTTCACAGCCCTCCAAATCCAAGCTACCTGCTACTTCCAACCAAATTCGGGGGGGGGGGGGCTGCTGAGGAAGGGGCAGCATTACCTCAGGGAACCTCATGGGGGGGGGGGGGAGTGGAAACCTCCTTCTCACCCTGTCTACCTCCCTCCCTAGCAGGCTGCCCACTCCGTCCAGGGAGGCATTTGGGGTGGGGAAAGATAACCGGATTGAAAGAATCCTCGCCAGTGCCCAGAGGCTGCAGTTCCCTCATCTTTCCCCGCCTCTGCCGGGGGGGCGTGTCCATCCCTTCCCTCAGGTGTACTGACAGGTTCCTCCATCTATCGACAGCCCTGGAGATTGCCAACTCCCCCCCCCCCCCACACACCTCGCCCTTCATCCATCTCTGGGTCCATTCCTCTTCCCATCCAGCACCACCACCCCTTTCTTTCCCGCAACCCATTCCCACCATCAGGCACACAAGCACAAAAACTGCCCGAGTGCTAGACGCCTCCGAGCCACTGGATCACCCAAATCCCAAGATCAACTGGTCTCTCGAGGCTTGGCTTCACAGGAAGGCGATCCCTTTCTCTCCCGAGTCAGAGAGAAGAGGAATCTTCCTTTATCCTCCGGGAGACCAAAGAACCAAAAAAAACCCATATCCAGTGCGGACTCCCTCCCCGGATCTCTCCGCCTCCTCTTCAGTTGACTTGTCCTTCAGCCAAGACCCCGTCCGGATGGCCGACTCCTCATTCGCTCCCCTCCCCGACAAGTTGGGGGGCTCAACCCAAGCTACGCCCCCCCCTCCGCGTCGTCCCCCCCCCCCCCCCGAACCCACCGTGTCCGCCTCGCAAGGAAGCCGGGGACCTGTAGATCGCGATAGGCACTGACGGGTGCTTGCTGCTGCTGCCATGGAAATGGTGGATGTGCGGCGCCCCTAAACTGGAGGCGCCCCAAGCCACCCCAAGGAGGCCGCTGAAAGTCAACGGGAGTATCCAAAGCAGGGCCAAGCGGCCTCGGGACGGGACGGGCTCCGACAGTCCTAGCTCCCCCATCCGTCGGGGCATGGCCGGGGGGCCCCAGCCCAGCCCGGCACGAGCGAGGCAAACTTTCGGCGCGGGAGACGCGCGCCGGCGGCGGCTCACCGCACCAAGCGGCGCGTCTGGGGCGCTGCGTCCAAGCGCCGATCCCTCGCCCCGGGTCCCTTCTTGGCCGCCAGAAGGCCGCACATAGTCAGAGGCGCGGCCGAGCCCCACGGAGCAATCGCGGCGGGGACGGCCCCGAGGAGCCTCCAGTGCTCATCCACGCGGTGGCGGCGGGCAGGCAGGCGGGCTCTAGGAGCGAGCGGCGCGCCGGGGGGTCTCCTCCATAATCCACCAGGCAAGCGAGGCTCCCGCCCGGGTCCAGCACCCGAGGAGGCGGGGAAAGAGCGCCAAATTCCCACACAAGGACAGCGGCTGGGGGGAAGCCATTAGGCGAGCGCTTGCCCCTCCGAAGGCGCGCCAGAGACGCGCGCGGCTCCCCCGGCGAGCTTCTGCCTTTCTTGCCGCGCTCTCTGCCTAGTGCCAGGAAGCCGCCGGCGACGGAGAAGCAGGAGCGGCGGCAGCAGCAGCAGCAACAGAAGACGACGACGACGACGACAACGGGCAGGAGGCGGCGAGAGGCGCTTTGCGAGGAGAATCCATTGCACGCGTCTGAACGGAGCCAGCGCGGCGAGGGGGGCGGGCGAGAGCGAGCGAGGAACGAGCCATGCTGGCGGCGGCCGAGAGCGCTATGCAAATCTGCAGTCTCCCGACAGCAAATCAACGGAGCCTGCATGCAATGCGGAGGACCGGCCTATGGTGGAGCAAGGAAGCGCTGCCCCGGCACCCTCGCCCCGCTGGAGCGGCGCGCTAACTGAACAACGCGGCCATGTGGCCGCCGGACGCTGCAGCGCGCACAAGGCAGCGGCCCCCTGCGCTGGGGGCGCCTTTGCTAAAGCGAACTCCTTTACAAAAATAATAATCTGAGAAAGGTCGGGGGGGGGGGGGCGGAGTCTGGGAGGGAACCGTTGCTTTAAAAATCACGAGAGGGCCATTTGGAGCGAAGGAAACTTCCGCCCCTGCGTATGAAGGGCCTCTGCAAACTGGATCGCGCAGAGAACACCTGGCCCTACCAGCGGCGCCTTCACCACAACACCGGAAAGGGTTAAAGACAGGAGCTTGAAACGCTGAAGTCTCTCTGCCCAGGGTCCTTCCCAGCGGCTTTCCCACAACAAAGAAGGACGCCAGAGCACCGTTGCTGTTGCGAACAGGAAGGTATGGCTACGAACGGCCCTCCACACGCACAGAAAAGGGGCCTCGCTTTACAACCTGGGAAGCGACACGCGCGCAGAGTTTAAGCCACGGTCGCCTGTGGTCTCCCCTTTTCAAGAAAATCCTCCCGCTGCGCCAGTGTACACGTGCGTGTTTAGCGCTGTATCTTCAGGGGAGTGGCGGCCGGCGTGTGTGGATGGATCATCGCATATTCATCGCCACAGGCGGAATATTCCCATAATTTCGTTTCAAATACAACAGTTTTAAATCTAGTCAGTTAACACTCTCAGCTGCCTGTCCTAAATCACATTCCAGAATTCTCGTATGTAAACATCTGAGTGTGCATGCGGGCACGCACACACATCAGTTAACATTCACATGCACCAACTTCACCTCCCAACTGAAGGTGAACGCCTTTCTTTCCCCTGAAATGCAAAGGAGAAGAAGAATTTTTATTTTCAATTTCAATCTGGTGTGGTTTCATTTTACTTGTACTGGCAAGATTTCCTTTTAAATGCCTTTTTGACCATGAAACCCACCTTGAGTCAGTCACTATTTCTCAGCCTAGAGAAATAGGCCACACAAGGTAGATTAAGCAGGAGGATAATTTTGAACACTTTAGACTTTTGAAAGCACTTTACACTGTATCTCAGTAATCCTTACAACAACCCTGCAAGTGAGGTCAGTATTATTATCCTCGCAATCTTACAGATGAAGGGTAGAAATGGGAAAATTGCTCAAAGGAGCAGCAAGACTTGTATCAGAGTCCTCCTAGTTCACAGCTTGTCCTCTTAGCCATTACCCTGCGCCCCCAGGAGAATGAGTAGGTTATTTGAGAAATCATTAATTGACATTCCAGCTTTACTTTAACATTAAATTTTAAGAGTAAAGAAGTCAATATGTAAAGATATGCCTTCTCTTAGACCTAAAAATGCAAGACACATATGCAAAGTGGCGTCAGGATCCAAGACACCACATACAGACTCCTTCAATATGTTTTAATGCCCCATATTCTGCAAGCAGCCATCAGCTATAGACATAAAGCCTTGCAGTGCCACACCTGGACACAACAGGGTGTGCTAACATCTAATTTTCTTTGTTCTAGCAATTCTAAATCAAATGACAGTCTCCACCTCATTTTGTGTTTTGGCAAAATTTGGCAATATAGTATCAGACGTAACTGATGCTGTTGGTAGGTAGTGAGAAATTGCTTTTATTTACCATTCCCCCTTCATATTATACAAAAGGAGTATACAGAACATACGCGCTAAACTGGCAGCACTGTTTATGCCCAAAACTGCCTTTAATAGCCAAAACAACCACCCCAAAACAAAAACTCTAACCAGTCCTATTGGTGAGATCCAAAATCTCAAGATTGCACAAACAACAATTTTGTAACCACCCAAGAGCAAATCAGACATGCATGTGGTCTTTATTACTGGCAGCATTCATGCAAGAAGCTTCAAGAAGACACTGAAAAGAGGTACCCAGTTCACCTTTTCTTTTTTTGGTATCACCTTGTTTCTTTAGGGTGGCCAGAGAGCAGGCATCCTGTATTTTTAATAATGTCCAGCTTCTCAGTCAGGAGTAAACAAGTAAAAATCAGCACATTATTCATTAATGTACTGACAATATTCTATGCCCTGCCCTCCAACTAAATAGCAGATAAAGGAACTCCATCCGATAAAGGAGACCCTTGTTGGTGACAGCTTATGCCATCATAAATCCATCAGTCTGTAAGATATGACTACACTCTCTGCTGCTTTGGCTGCAACGGGACTGTGAAAGTAAGAAGAGCCCTGCTGGATCAGACCAGTGGTCTCCAGAAGCCTGTTTTGTATGTCCGGCAACCTGTTTTGCACAGTGGGCAATCAGTTGCTCTGGAGGACCAACAAACATAGTGGCCAAGGCCTTCCTCTGGTGTTGACTCCTAGCACTGGAATTCAGAGGTTTACTGCCTCTGGAAGTGGAAGTTCCCTTGAGTCTTCATAGGTTACTACCTATGTCCTCCATTCGTCTGTCTGACCCCTTTTTAAAGCCATCCATGTTGGTAGCCATCATTACATCCCCTGACAATGAATCCCACAATTTAATTACTCATTGAGTAAAGAAGTGTTTCCTTTTTATCTGTCCTCCTGAATCTATTGCCCATCAACTTAATTGGATGCCCCCAAGTGCTGGTATTCTGGGAGAAGGAGAAAAGTTGCTGTCTTCTGTGCCAGAAGTTACCCTCTGCATGAGATCACAATTCCCCATTTCTCTGACCCCTCCTCTTTAAAACTAAGTTCAAGCAAGTGGCGATTCACTGGTAGAACCTACTTTAGGTCAAGGTACAACCCACCAGATGAAGATCTAGAGACCACTCCTAAGCAGGTCTACTCAAACCTTACCCAGGTCTATCGAGTAGGATATTCTCAGGAAATGTGTTCTTGGGGTTCTACACTGACTATGACTTACATGTTAACTAGCTAATAAGCTACACCGTGTTAAAAGTAATGCAGGAACACCCACCACAGTTCGGGCTCTTTACTTAGCCCACATGATTATATTTTATTTAGTTACTTTCGTCATACCTCACCTTTCTTCCCAATGGGGCTCTGAAGCCGCTTACATCATTCTCTTCTCCACAATCATCTTGTGAGGTGAGTTAGGCTGAGATGTGTGACCAGCCCATGGTCAACCAGCAAGCTTCCCAGGCAAGTGGGAATCTGAATCTGGGTCTCTTAGACCCTTGTCCAGCAATCATCTCTCAAGTTTTTAGATGACTATTAGGAGAAAGCGCTTTTATTGTGGCCATCTCATTGGGTTTTACCTGCTATTATCATACACCAGTAAATCTGTCTCTATATTGCGTATGCATGCCAAGACATGGAGACTGCATATTATCTCCTTGTATAGAAAATGAATATGCCATCTCTCTGAGACTGCTCCAGGTGGCTTACAACTAAAGCAATAAAACAAGCCATTAAAAGCTTCCTTTTTCTTAACTAAAAAAGAAACTAGCCTTTATTGATAGCATTGGTACAATTATTATAAAGGATTTTTTTAAAAAAAAAAGACAACCAGAATAAATGCCACCACAGTACACTGCTGTTGTGCAATATAATCTTGGCTTTATCCATGGTTTTGCCTCTAAACCTTGTATAGCACACAAACACGCACACACAGACCACCAACTCACTAAAATCTACAATGTAGCCCTGCATCCTAAGGATATATCATTGTTGTACTCTTTCTACCCTCCCATGAGCAGTAAGAAAATCCAAAACATCCTTTTACAGGATACTATCCTTTTACAGGATACAAGGATTCCCTGTAATGGGGTGAAAATGGAAACATCATAACAAATCCTTTGGCTTTTTTTAAAAAAAAAATCCTACAACCAGTACAAAGGGTTTAACTAAAGGGAAGGAAGAATTTATCACAGCCTATATCTGGCCCTTGATCTCGAGTCAAGTGGCAAAGCCAGAGTGAAAGAACATAAGCCATGATAGTCAAACACAGAATCCAGCTCTTAGAAGCAAATGCTGATGAGCTGCTAGATAAGGATGGGAGGTGGAGCGAGGAAGGGCTGAACATGGGCACCCCAGCCAAAGCAAGTGCAGAAAGGCAGAACACAAGTGCAAGAAAGCAATGACAAAGGTGGATCCCATCCTCATAAAGCCCCCCCCCCCCCAAAAAAAGGCAGCAGCAATAAGGTCCAGTCATGGGAAGGTACTCAGGTTCAAGGAGATGAATCACCAGTCACAACTCTGATGACCTTTAGCCCATCTGGAAGGCTAACAGAATCAGATCAGCCGTGATAGTTAAAGGGCAGCCAGCATGACAAAGTGGTGACTGTGTTGGGCTAGGATCTGGGAGACCTGAGTTCGAATTCTCACTCTACCATGGAAGCTTGCTGTGTGACTTTGGGGCAGTCACACACTTTCAGCCTAGTCTACCTCACCAGGCTGTTTCAGAGATAAAATGGAGGAGAGAATGACATTAGCTGCCTTGGATCCCCATGGGGGAGAAAGTCAGGGTATAAATGAATTAAATACAACTAACTAAATAAATGGGCCTTCCATATTTAGAGGCAGTAGACCTCTGAATATCAGAGGCAAGTAACAGGGTTATCTTTATACCATACTTGTACACTCCCCAGAGGCATCTGCCTTGATGCTGTTGGGAACACAATGTTTTTCCTCTGAAGCTGGACAGCTCCCACAGAAACAGGCAGGCTTACAGCAGTGGTGGACTGCCAACACTCCTGATACGCAATCCACAGCCTGTTTGAAATTGCTGTGCAGTGAGTGACCCGCCTTACCCACAGCTCTTTAACTCTGGGAGGATTTATATTCCATCTGCTTTGTGAGTAAATACAGACTTTGCAGACATTGACATAGGAACCTGCAAACTCTATCTGTACAGCAACCCTGTGAGGGCGTGATTGTTTCCACTTTCCATTATGGGGACTGTAACAGAGAATGACTGGCCCAGTGCTACACCAGTCAATCCATGGCTTAACCTCAGAATCCCCAAACTGAAGTAAGTTCCTGTCCACCAGCTGAACTACCAACAACATGAATTCTTTTTATTCACTGACTACTGAGGGAAAATACTGATCAGGTCACATTGTTGAAATCCACTGATGGACTTTTCATGTGTCAGCTTTGGCACAAAGGCACCGACGACGTTCTTGTAAAAGTTAGGTCTGTTGACTGTAGTTAAGGACTTGTGCACACTTCTGACAGCAGAGCCGCAGCACAAAGGATCAGAACTTTAAGCTGTGGAAGCATTCCTAAAGCTGTTGAGTTTTGTAATAAAAGCCTTCAGATTTGGTGACCCTGGATAAAATAAGATGATCGGGGGTAAGGAAAGCTCAACAAAGAGGGATAGCGTAAGAATATAAAACTAGATCATGACGAATGGGGAAAGACACAGGGCTATGTAAGTCCCTCCTTTGCTAAGAAAACTCACTGGGTGGCCTTGAGCCAATCACTGTTTTCCAGCCTAACCTACTTGGCAAAGTAGGAGGATAAAATTAGATCATTCCCTGTCACTAGCCCCAAGCTCCTGTGCGGAAGGGTGGACTTCAAACAGGGTGAAGAGGTGGAAAGAAGGAAGGAGATGTGGTATTTAAAAAGAGGTTAAGAAACTAGCATAAAGCAAAAGGGGTGGAGGGGGTTTTTTTACAAAAAAAAAACATACCCTCCTTTCCTTATGATTTTTTTTAAAAAACTGCAACAGCCATTTCTCTCCAATTTCAAGGAAATTGTGGCTGTCAGATGTGTTCATCCTTTTCATGTTTTATTGAGAAAGCTTAATTAGGATTTCTTAGTTCTCAGAGTTAAGCTTTTAAATGAAAGGTAAAAGTTTAAAGCATCTTTGGGTAAATATGATTAAAATATATGGTAAGCACTATTTCTTATTCAAAATCAGGAGGGTTTCAGGTCATTCTTACCTCCTGCTGACATCAGAGTTGGATATGAAAGTTTAAATAAGTTAGTGTGGAATCCGGGCAGAGACCAAGTCAATCAAGTGGTATGGATTTGTTTTAATGGACCACTGAATGGGAGGAAGAGGTAACACGTCTGTGTCACACTCTGCCCACAATGGAAAGAACACCTGATTCCTCAAAATGAGGCATTATTCAGAGCAGATTATGCAGATATTAAAAAGAAAATATGATCCCACATTTGCTTAGCTGCACTGGGCCCTTTGAGCTTTCATTTGCTTCTTTGTCTTCCTCGAAAGATGTTTTTGTTTGGGAAGAGAATAAAGATAATGATAGCCCCACTTCCAAGATTGGTGAGCTGATACTGCATCTGGTCCATAGTGAAGATCCTGCTTTCTTAACCAGTGTGATGCCAACTTGGTGTAGTCATTAAGAGCAGCAGATTCCAATCTGGAGAACCCGGTTGATTTCCCCCTCCTCCACATGAAGCCTGCAGGGTGACCTTGGGCCCATCACAGTTTTCTCAGAACTCTCTCAGCCCCACCTACCTCACAAGATGCCTGCTGTGGGGAGAGGAAGGAAAGATGAATGTAAGCTGGTTTGAGAAGCCTTATGGTAGAGAAAGGCAACATATAAAACCCTACTTTTCTTAACATAGCAGAGTGAACGGTTCATGGCTGCAATTCTGTACGTGCTTATGCAACACAGAGGGCTGAACCCCAAATAAGTCTGTACAGGATTGGGTTGCACGGCTGCACACTTTGTTGGAGGTAGGTCCAGTGGAATTCACTAAGGCTTTGTCATGGAGCAGCATTCATTCATCCTCCTCAGATGAGAAGGCTAAAGACTGGGCACTTAACAGCATCACAGGCAGTTGAGACACCTCCAGAAGCCCCTTTTGATGTGCAGAGGAGCCAAAAAAAAACTGAGCTGGCCTGCTCACCACCCTCTGAACCACCCCAGCCCCATTATAGTACTCCCTACCATAATCAGGCATGGGACCTTTAAGTACCATCAGCCAGCTCCTGGAGGGGAGGAGCCTCTGTTTAGGGTATCAGTTCGTCCCCAGCCTTTGCTGCAACAACATATATGTGATACTGTTGGCTCCAACTCCTGCTGGGATTCCCAGATCTTGGCCTTGCACAGGACAGACTTTAGTAAATGTGCACAGGAAGCAATAGGAAATGGTAAATACTTTTCCCCCCACGTTTTGTGTTTTGAAGGAAGTCTTGAGCTTTGGGCAGTCACTAGGGTTGCCAGCCCTGGGTTGGGAAATACCTGGAGATTTTGGGGGTGGAGCCTGGGGAAGGTGGAGTTTGGGGAGGGGAGGGACTTCACTAGCATATCATGCCATGGAGTCCACCTTCCAAAGTGGCCATTTTCTCCAGGTGAAATGATCTCCGTCACCTGGAGATCAGTTGTAACAGTGGGAGGTCTCCAGCTGCCACCTGGAGGCTGGCAATTGTAGCAGCCACATTTTTGTAGGACTAGACTAAGGATCAGGGTGTGTGCCCAGTGGTGAAGCCTCCACGGTTTGTACAATCTGATAGGTATTCCCCAGGGGTGAAGGAGGCTGACTGAAGATTGTGGCCACTCCATGTGCATCTTGATTCAAAGGGCATAATTAATTCTCCAAAATGAATTTCAAAATGGAATGTCACATGTTCTGGGGGAAAAAACCCACTTAATTCTTTGGAGACCAATTATAATTTTTCTTCATTTCTCAAATCAAAGCTTGTCCTAAGTGGTCATCTTCAATGAACAGTTAGGGCTTCAAGGTTCTTAGCCACCAACTCTGTATATACTTTTAAATTGGGGGTCAGCGATTGGAGGCCCTGAGTACCAGGTAATCCTACAGTTGTTCTTCCTGCAGCCATCTCAGTATCTGACATTACCTAATGAAGCTACACATGAGAAAAGAAAGTCTGGTGTAAGTGAGGGGGGTTGTCAAATCTAAAGTGTGTTAGGATTGATAGATCAAGATAATCAGTGATATGAACAGTTTGTGCACAAAAGCAGGATGGAATGTGTGCCCTGGCTTGATTCAGGAGTTGCTAAAGGGGGGGGGGGATGAGGGAGAGCAGGGCGATGCACTGATATTGCTGTGGAACTAGCACTACTTGTGTGCTTGCTGTGGTTCCCCAATCAGTTCATGTCCCACCTATACCTTTTTAACCAAACACAGTGCTAACAAAAGCACATGGCATTTCCAGTGCTGCTGTCTTTTCCAAAGTTGAAGCAATCTTGCCCTAAAAAGGTGGGAGGTGTCTGCTCAGAGGACAGGGGAACATGTCCCCATTTGTGTGTGGTTGTGTGTGTGTAAGGCTTACTCCTCTTTTTTCCCCCTCCCCCCTTGTGGTTTTCTTTGTTACGTTGCCAAGAGAGATTCCCTGAAGAGCCCAGTGTTTATCTTGACAGGTGTTACTGAGATCTGCTGAGCCTCGGTGGAATTGTTACTGCCTGCTTTGAGGTACAGTAGAAAACATTAAGACTGCAAACTAATGAACTTACCTTATTGCATTCCAAATCATATAAACCACACAGTGGGCTGGATTAATCTACTAATGCTTCTCTAATGATGCCTTTATTGGGCATATGGTGCGGGCTTGCTATTTTCTTCACCACGTCACATGTGCAAGGCTTAAAATAAAACGTACAGTCTCTCCTCCTCTCCCTTTCCTTTCATTGCTACATAAATAATCAAACTTGTCCATTATTCTAACCCTTCTCCAATTGCAATTTTGCTGGCACAACCTTTGATTAATTTGCAGGACTAAGGTACTATGGAGAGAGCAGAAATTGGATAAGGATTTTTTTTTCTTAAAAAGAATGCTATCTAGAAGGGAGTTGGTGCCACACTCATACTTGGGGATAAAGAAAGGAAACATTAATCCATTATGCCAATTGGTGCACTGCATTTTCTAAGAGTTCACCTGTGATTGTAAAAACATGAGTACTTCTCACTGGACTTCTGATTAAATATCCTTAAATATCCAGGATCAACCTGCAACGATTTATAATGTGACCTGCTGAGACTGCCAAGGCATCCCACCTTTAACTAGGAAGCTCAGGCTCCTAACCCCACCCACATGTGCAATTTTAAAAATTCCCTACTGGAACAGTTAAAGGCCAGGTGAAATGCCTTCTCCTCTGCTGTTTTGGTGGGTAGAGGCTGAGGAATACCTTACTCACTTGGAAATATTTTGTATGTGCTTGTGGGTGTGGATCAATTGAGACTTTATCCCATATTTTCTTTGACTGTGTGCTGACTACCCCTTTGAGAGATCAGTCGATACAGCCAGTGATAGTATCCAAGGTTTCCCTTCTTTCTATGTCTTCCCAGCTAGCTGATCCTGAGTCTGATATTACTTTGGCTGGGGCTGAATTTTTGTCAGCAGTAACTTCTCTGCTAGGATGGAAATAGAGGATGATATTTGTAAGGCTGGTTCTCTCCAAGACCCCCTGGGTCATCAGACTGTTAAACAAAGAAGAAGGTTTCAACCGACCCAGAAAAAGCTGGGAAGCTGTTAGAAACAAAACAGGAGGTGGGATATTTGCTGCCACTCCCCAAGCCATCATGGGGATTCTACCTTGTGGGGATATAGGTAGGCTTGACAGACTGATAGCTCTTCCTTGATTCTGAAGCTTTTTGTACAAGGCTGTCTAGGCTAATGGAGCTATTTGTCTGGCTGTTTCCAATAACCAATGGAACTATGGCATGATCATTAGTTCTTAGAGGTGTGCCCTCTCAGAGGGATGAGAGATGTCCAACCACTGGGGTTTCAGCGATAACAGGTCTGTGGTGTCCCAAAGCAGTGGAGAAGAATGGAAATCATGAAAATTGGGATCACACTGATCCACTGACAGTGCCACCCTTCCCCAGTACAAGGAGCTGTCGCAAGATGTAAGGGAGCTCCTTGTGCAGCGGGTAAGTACCTTCATTAGTAGAACAGATCAGCAGAACACAATCCCCTTATAATTGGAGTGCTTTCCTGCAACTTCTTACCAGTTTGCTTATTTGTACAGTTTGGTTATTCACATTGAGGTGGTGTCATATTATACTATATTTTAGTTTATTTAATAATGACCTTTTAAAATGTGTACTTAGATTATTGCCCTTCGCTTTCCTTTGGGAACTCCCAAATAAAAAATAAACCTTCCCCTTTTTGTTCCATTATTCAAAGATATACTGCCTCTGAACATGGTGGTGCCATTTCGCTATCAGGGTTAATGATTAGGGATGGGCACAAACCGGCTCACAAACTAAAGTTCATGACAAATATTGGTTGGTTCATGGTTCATGAAGTGACGTTTATGGCAGATCAACCGGCACGGACTTTGATGGGGTCCGAACTGGTGGAGATTGACTCAAGAGAGAGATCTTGGAGTCGTAGTGGATAGCTCAATGAAAATGTCGAGACAGTGTGTGACTGCAATGAAAAAGGTCAATGCTATGCTGGGGGTTATTAGGAAGGGAACTGAAAACAAATCAGCCAGTATCATAATGCCCCTGTATAAATCGATGGTGCAACCTCATTTGGAGTACTGTGTACAGTTCTGGTCGCCACACCTCAAAAAAGATATTACAGCATTGGAAAAAGTGCAGAAAAGGGCAACTAGAATGATAAAAGGGTCGGAACACTTTCCCTATGAAGAAAGGTTGAAGCGTTTGGGGCTCTTTAGCTTGGAGAAACGGTGCCTCAGGGGTGACATGATCAAGGTTTATAAGATTATGCATGGGATAGAGCAGGTAGAGAAAGAAGTCCTTTTCTCCCTTTCTCACAATACAAGAACTCATGGGCACTCCATGAAATTGCTGAGCAGTTGGGTTAGAACAGATAAAAGGAAGTACTTCTTCACCCAAAGAGTGATTAACACGTGGTGGTGGTGGTGGCTACAAGCATGGACAGCTTCAAGAGGGAATTAGATAAACATATGGAGCAGAGGTCCATCAAGGGCTATTAGCCACAAAGTATAGATAGGAACTCTCAGTCTGGGGCAAGTGATGCTCTATATTCCTGGTGCTGGGGGGGGGGGGGCAACAATGGGAGGGCTTCTAGTGTCCTGCCCCCACTCCTGGACTTCCTCAGTGCACCTGGTGTTTTTGGCCACTGTGTGACAGAGTGTTGGACTGGATGGGCCACTGGCCTGATCCAACATTGGCTTCTCTTATGTTCTCCTCCAGCTTATAGCCTGCAGTGGCACAATCCAGGAGAAACTTTAACCACTTGATTTTGCTAGATATATAAACTGGCCCTATGCTTGAGGCATCAAGTGAAGTCTCTAAGTTAATTGATATGGTGTGTGAAAAAAGGTTTTCTTTTATGAGTCAGAGTCGGTGAGTGACTCAAGTTCTAGTATTATGAGAGAGGAAGAACTTCCTCTCTCCCTGCCATTTTCCGTGTAAACTTCTATCAGGTCTCACTAGCTAGTTAGCTATCCCCACCCCTGAATGCTGATCTTTCCTCATAAGAAAAGTAATGATCCCACCCACCATAATTAGTTATTATTCTGCTATGATGCCCTGAGGTTGCCATAAGTCATCTGTGACTTGATGGCACTTTACACACATAACCTGAACTGTACACAGAATTTTGTGGCTGTATCATTGATTTATACAAGGGCACATTTTAATTTACTTACAATTCCTAACCCTTTTGTCAGTGCTGCAACACACTCTATTGATGTTTTCAGTGACCACAAAATACGAGGCAGCCTGTTCTGCCCAAATGGCCTAGGAGCCTTGTAAAGCAGTTAATAAATTAAAAGGACCAAAAAGTTGGAACACTGTTCTTACCAGGGGTCATTTCATAGAAAAAGAGGTGCAGGACCTCATTAGCATACCTATTAGCATAACTCATTAGTATATGCCATGCCCCCTGACATCACCGGAAGTGTGTCAGAAAGGGAAGCAGGGGGGGGCATCTTCAAAAGCCTCCCCTTCCCTTTCCCAGCTGGCCTGCCAAGGTGGGGGGGGGGGGGAGTGAAACAAGAAGGGCCCCATAGAATACGATGGAAAGATCATGCCACCACTGCCATGTGACTTCACTTCCTCCACAGGCCCACTGGGAGCTGGGGGAGGGACTTGGCACCACTGCCATTTGTGTCCACTAGGGGTGTGCAAATAAATTTTTTTGGCCCGATTCAGATCAGGTCAAATCAGGCCACATCTTTTCCGGCTGCCAAATGACCCCCACATGACAGTTTCAGCAATGCATTGAAGTCAATGGCAAAAACTCATAGGGTATATGAGGGGCTGGAGGAGACGGGGTTTGAGGGAGAGGCTCCAAACTTGCAGGGTAGCTGCTGGGGCCTCTCCCCGAAATACCCACCATGTTTCAAGAAGATTGGACCATGGGGTCCAATTCTACGGGCCCCCAAACAGGTTGCCCCATCCCCTCCATTGTTCTCTGTGGTAGGAAAAAATGTTACTTTTTCCCCACCATAGCGAACAATGGAGGGAATGGGGACAGGCTGTGTCTGCCCTAGTGCCCACTCCTGGGCTGGCAGAGCGCCGCTCCAGCCCCAAATGACCTCTGGTTCTTACAACTTATTGGGGACTCTTTCATTCAGGAAAAGATGACTAAGGAGGGCATTATATGGGGTCATGATATGGACAAAGTGGATAGAATTTTTTTTTAATTCTCCCATAATACTAGATCTCAAGGTCACCAAATGAAATTGATGGGCAGCAGATTCAACACAAAAAAAGCAAGTTCATACTTGACTTGCAGAATTCACTGCCACAAGATGGGGTGATAGCTGCTAGCATAGATTGCTTTATAAAGGGATTAGGCAAATTGATGGAGAATAGATCAATCAATGGCTATTAGCTCCAGCGGCTAAATGCTCAGCAGCATTATTCCAGCATGGAATTCTCTGTGTGCTACAATCCTTCTAGACACTAATGGAGATCTTCCCACTTGTAATGCTAAAACCAAACCCAGGGAAACCGTGCAGACACAGCCTAGAGATGTGCAATCAGCACTTGTCCAGTCCTTCGCTCTGTTTGCATGGCGAGATAGTATGATCATCAAACCTAAACGATCAGTGCTTTCAGCCAACACACAGCACCACTTGCACAGAAGATGAAACGAAGCTAGTATCACTTTCTGAACAGCTGTGTATACATTTCATTACAGCATGATCAGACCACAAGCTAAAGACACAAGAAAAGGGTGGGGGAAATCCACCATCCATGCATCTTCTGCCAGCCGTGTTCTGGGAATATGCTTCTGAATTAGTTATTTCAGTTACCCCCAAAAAACCACAGTGGAATCCCAAGCAGTTAACACCCTTTGAAGTCCACTGAAGTCAATAGACTTATGAGGATATAACTCTTAGGACTGCACTGATAGTCGCATAGTCCATAGTATCAAGTTCTTAATTTCTTCTGTTTCCCACCTAAATCTTTCCACTTGCTTCAAATGTTCACAAAATGTCTACTCGTGACTCAGACTATTTTTCCCACCCCCTTCTTTGTGAGCTTGTAAAATTATTTACTTCCAACAACCATCTAGCAGCCAAAAGCAGGTTAAAAAAATACAGATGCTGCAAAATACGACAAGGAACCGTCTCTCCTCTCCTTCTGCCCCGGTAGCCAGAAACAGTATGAATGCAATGGATCATGAAGAAAAGCAATTTCCTACTTCAGGGATTAAGCAGTGTTCTCTTTTGTACTGTTAAATCAAAGTTTTTAAAGTTATTTTTTCCTCAAAGTAAGACTGATCCCACCCCCTCCCAATTTAAATAAATAGTCTCCAGAGAAACTGCAACCGAATCCCAAACACATTGCTTCCACAGCAATCAATAGCACAGATAAAAATCCTTTATGTTGTACTTCTTTGAGCAGACCTATTGATAGAGCAAGAAAAATTAAGCTGCTACACAAGCCAAAGATAATTACCTTAACAAGGGAAAATTTCAAGAGAGACGCAAGTCTCTTTGTTCTCTTGAGGACAAATATAAGGGATTCTAAATGTGAGGGATGGGATGGGGAATACACCTGATGGTGGTTGGCATGGGTGAGTGGAAACTTGTTTGATTTTTGACAGTCTTCTAGATATCTGGAGCAGCTTCATATTTTGTAACAAAATCAGAATGTTAAAGTCTGACAGTGGTGTTTATACCTTCAAATGACAGCGTTACCGACCTCCAGGTAGGACCTGAATATCTCCCAGAATCAGAACTAATCTCCAGACTACAGAAATCAGTCCCCAGGAAGAAATGGCTGCTTTGGAGGGTGGACTCTGTGGCATTACATCTGGCTAAATCTTTCTCCAGACTCCACTGCCAAATCTACAGGAATTTCCCAAGCCAGAGTTAGTATCTCTATTAAATGAGGAATTGGCAATGAAATCCCAGGTCAAATCTGGCTTCTTAAGGAATACCATCTACAGTTGCCTCTCCCTTGTAATCAGTTATGCCAGTAACCCACCAATGTGTTTCTTGGTGCCCACTTGTTTCTTTCCGAAAGTGCCTCTTTGCTAAAGAACTAATCTTGGCTTTCTTCCACCTTATTGGAGCAGAGTACACCAGAAGATCCTAGGAGGCATCACTTTTCAGTCTACATTAATTATCCATTCAGAAACAGCTGTTTTCATCTTAGGAGGAAGTTTGGTTTAGAACCTCCCAACATTTTATGACTGCCCCCACCATGCAGCCACTTTGAGAAGGTGACCCCTCACCTTTTCCTAGAATTTCCACAGGATACACAGGCTCAAGAAGTTTGGGGATCCTTAAGTTAGGCATTTGGCCTTATCGAATGGAGCTAATGGAGCTACACACAGGAAACAGAAGGCATGGTGTAAATTGGGTTGCTTTGCAAAAGTAAAAGGCCAGGGCCCATACCGTGTCATTGACTTTGCCCTGGGTACATAAAAGTCATTGCAAACATGAGTGGTTCAAATGCAGCAGATTTTCCCATCAGCTACATTTGCCTTTTGCTTTCATGAGTCATTCTGAAGGAAACCACATATTTTCCTTTACTTTGTAAAGATATTGGCACACATGCAGCAATTAAATAAAATGACAAATTCTCTTTATTTATATAACAAGTTGCGAAAGGAGAGAAAGTGCTAGGACATTCCGCCCAGATAAACCTGAAAATAACACAACCAGCAGGTGCAGCAAACAGCCTTGCCTGTCTTCCAAGAGAGTGGGTCCCATTTAGGGCATCTGTACTGCAAGCCGCCTTGCTTCATTCTGCAACGGATCTGGCTCTCCTTGCTTGCAATGCCTTTGTACTAATCTGAACACTTACCCTAATTTCCTTCTGCTCTCAGTGTCCATAACATCCCAGATTACAGTTTGGATCTTGCTAACATTTCTGTGGGTGGAAGGAGATCTGTTCACAGAAGCACAGCTTCCTCAACCAGAAGTAGCTTGGGGATTGGATGTCTGTTGTATCCCTTAACACAGATACTAATGCCATAAGTATTAAGAGATTCTGAGGATGCACTTTTCCTCTGTAAACTTAAAAGATTTCACCAGTGAACCACATGGTTCCTAAGAAGAGAAGAAAATGCAGGACTGAAATCAGCTTTAACCTTCATTAGATGACCTTCAGACTCCTCCTAGACTCACACTTAAGAATCCCTGTTTGGATCTCATGGTAAATTTCTGCTAGTGGAGGAGGGGTGGCAATTTTTACTGATTCTCCTTCCTGTTACAGACCAATTCAGCCCCCATGCTGTTCAGAGGATAAGGGCTGTCCCCATGAACATCATTCTGGGGATCATTTGGAGTTGCAGCGGCAAGAGAGGTGAAGAAGTTTCATTCCACTGATTACTTCTGTTAGTAGAGATTTCCTATGGGTCCAAGTCCCCAGTTATCGAGAAGGATGCCTGTAACTTTGTTTTGAATTGTTGGGGGCTAACAATGTAATGTACATGGAATTATGTGTCCAGTGATCTTCAAATGATTTGTAAAAATGGAAAGTTATTATCCTCCACCAGCTTTATTTATTTAAAACATTTTAATGCTGTCTTTCCACCCAATTAGGTGGAATTTTTGCCATAGAGTTCTCTGATCTTCTGGTTTTTGTTTGCACAAGTAAAAATGAAAATCCGAGGTTGTAATTTCAGGATTTTTAGCCTTGCACATCAACTATGGTCTACATAGGCCAGAAGTTCATTGTGTGTTTTTTTCTGGTACATCTTCCCAAGATCATTCACAGGTCACCACATTTCTCAGTGGAACTGTACCCAGTTAGAGAAAACAACCTTGCTGTTACTTACACAATGACATACCCTGGCATGAAAGAGAACGGAGCTCTTGGTCTTATCAGAAGTTGCAGCCTCTGTGTTCATGCTCTTCAACCTTGGATTCACCACTGGAACATGTAAACCAATCAGAGGTTGAAATAAGTTCCAGGATGTTTATCTCAAAATGATCCATCTTGTAAACATGACTTTGTGAATGTAATTCATGGTAATTCTGGTTCATATCCTGACTAGACCCAGGATTACATCAATCCCAAACACCTGGAAACACAGCTGGCTTATTTTCTTCCCTCATCTTTATGAATGGCCCAGCACTCATGTGAGTGGTGATTGCTCTGCCAAAAACATTTATGCTCCAAGGCAGGACTAACCTTGGACTAAATTATACTCACAGCAAGTATAGTATTGGCAGAGTTCCATCCAATGGAGATGTGCCAGCATCCACAGGTGGGGCCTCCTGGCCAGTCTATTTATTTCTACAACTGTTTCAGAACAATCAAAATAAGCTATATGTTTTTCACCTGCTTGGCTAACAATCAATGATTAATTAATGCAAGAAGAGATTTGCAAAGCACTTCTACAATACAAGAAACTGTTTGCTCTGTTTTCCCTTGGAATCCTGGAGTTTCTCAGAAGCTCATCAAAAACCCCGTAACTGCTGATTGTCTTTCAGCCCCTCTGACTAACAGACGAGGCCCAGCCTGAGAGCCAACATTAATAGTGCCATCCTAAGCAGAGTTACATGTTATGGTGGACATGGATCTCCCCTGTGGCCGCTGATACCATTTTAGAAGGAAATTTGGCCATTTGACTGAACAACAACCAAAACGTTTTGTGTTGCAGCACCAAGCAGTCTTGTCCCCCTGCTTTTCCAGGTGCTGAAACAGCCACCCGGGGGGGGGGCACACAAGATCTCTTGTTGCCACTATACCACAGGCCCACTACCACAGGCCCCTCATAATAATTTTTAAATAGCTAATTTTCCCTCTAAAATGGTATCAACAGCAACAGATTGGATTTATGTCCACCGTAATGTATAATTCGGCTCAAAAACAATGAGTTTAGAAGGTATAACTCTGTTTAGGATGGCACTGTAAACCTGCAGTCCAAACAGTAGGGTAGATCCTACCCCTTTCCTACTACTCCTCTGTACAAAGTTTTGAGCCCTCCTCCAATTTAAATGCTTTGTCTATTGGAGGAGGAACCAGTTAATTTCAAGGAAGGATTGGTTGGATCATCATCTACTACAACATTTTCCTAGGAGTAAGCCCCACTGAATAAAATGGTTCTTCTGAGTGGACCTGCTTAGGATTTCTCCCTAGGACTCCATCATGCAGCATGATGACACTACAAAGGCAGCCTCCATATCGGATTCCTTCTGACAGTGATAGAGTCAGAATTTTACATAGAGTCTGAAGGGTTTTTTTTTTTTTTTTAATTCAGCATTCAACAAACAGATTCAGGGCAGGCCAACTGATATTAACAATGCATCAGGGCCTGTTCTGTCTGGACTCAGCCAAAGTACTACACTTTAACACAGGCCTGTTCTTGAAGAACTCATGAACCACAGCTTATATTACTAAGCAAATCAGAAAAAATGAGAACGCTACCTTGAAAGGAAAAGAAAGAAACCTGTCTATTCACTGTTTCTCAGATCTCTCTGCAATGTAGAACTAAAGGGGTATGTTTTGTTTGTTACAGTGTTCGCTAAATTAGAGCAAAAGTGAAGTCCAGTAAATTGGCAGCCCTCATGGCCTAAATGTATACCATTATATACTTGGTTTAGAATCCTTTCCCAATCATTCCCAGAAGCATGGTTGTCTTTTGGTAGACAACCTGGAGGAGAAGGCATTGCTACACACTTTGACATTCAAATTCCATTGAACTTATGGTTCATTTCTCCTATATACACTAAATCTCACAAAAAAACCCAACACATTTGTTTCTCCCACAATTATTTCAGAAGAGCCCCACACACACACATATAGAACAATATCAGAGTTCTTAATCAGTAATGAGTTGTTGAATAGTTAAACAGGATATACCAATGGCATGTTAATGACTCTAAAGGAAGTTCCAGTTGTCCAAAGAATCTGTTCAACTTTTCCTGCGCACACAGATGCTGCACCAAGCTCTTCTGCTAACATAGTGGCTAAGCAAATGAGCTCCAATCTCAGAGGAGTGGTAAAAAAAGAGGGAAAAAATGTATTGCAGAACTTTAAAGCCTAACAGATTTATTACGGCACCTGGAATAAGGCCCATTGTGGAAATAAATACAATGAGGTCTACAATGAGGCTCTGGGTGGGTGCCCTGCCCTTGGGCACTCAGCATCAATTTGCTGTGGCAACCTCAGCAGGGTATAATGACACAGAGTCCACCGTTTTCTCCAGGAGAACTGATCTCTGCCATCTGAAGAGCAGTTGTAATTCTGAGTGATCAGCCCTCCTCTGGAGATTTATTTATTAATTCCATTTAATCCATCCTCCCTGCAAACGGCAGCAACAATGGTTCCCTGGGGGGAAATGGCTGGTTTGGAGGGTGGAGTCTATGACATTGTACCTGTCTGAGGACCCACCCTTCCTCAAACCCCACCCTCTCCAGGCTCCACCCCATAAATCTCCAGGAATTCCCCAACCTGAAGTTAGCAACACTATCTCCTTCCCAGCCAACCATCAACATACTGTTATCTGCCCCTTTGACGTCAGGTTTCCAACTCCTCCCCACTCTTTGAAGTCTCTACTTTGGAAAACTACAGTCTTTCTCCACAGTGGGGACCAAAGCAGCTCACATCATAATCCTCTCCCCCTTTTGATCTGCACAACAACCCTGTGAGGTAGGTTAGGCTGAAAGTCTGTGAGTGGTCCGAAATCACACAATCAGCTTCCACAACAAGAACCTGGGTGTGGCGGACCCTGCACCACCTCAGTAGGGTATAATGACACAAGTCATGCTGTTGCCTAGCAAGGCACAGCATGGGCTCTTATGGACTTTTTAATGTTCATAAGTTTGAACTTTGGGTTGTTATGCCTTGAAGGACTACATGCACTCTTCACTACTGTAAGAGGTTCCAGTCTATTCCAGGAAGCATGCACCCGCCATGGTTCACACCTAGATGGAAACAAGGACCCCACTGCACAAGGGTTCTCCTGTCAACTTGCGCTAGGCAACCCCATCCCCCCCACATACCTTCAGGATTATGCAAAGTGAAGTTACCCGGCAACTAATCTTCCGCCCATAAACTGGTCGAGCTAGGGCCATCAAAAAAAAATGGAATGGCTTGGTGACTCATCGGACACTTGCCCAGGTGTCAGTTCCTGTCTAGCCCCTAGTGTTGCAATATTGACCACCCCTCCGCATCCCCTCCTCTTTTTCCCTTAACCAATGGTAGGGTTTGTAGGGACGGACTACCTGGAAGGTGTGTTAGAGGGATGTGGTCAGCGCTGCCTGCCCCCATATCACCTAATAAAAGAGGTTGCCCTCCATGCAATTGGTCTCTTGAGCTTCCACGACCCCTGTCTGCTTTTACCCCTCTTGAGTCCAGCTTGCTATCCCAATACCCTCCCTCCATCTTTGATCTCTGGTCTGCGCAGACAGAGAAAAGCGTGTTTCTGCCGGTTCAGAACACGTTCCCCATTTTACTTTCAATCCCTCCATTCTTCTTTTGGAACGGACAACCCATCTCCAGGACAGGTAAAGTATTTCCTAACCAACGTGTCTCCTGATCATGCAAAAGTGCTATTTCTCTACCTGAACTTTCTTAGGAACTGTGTGTTAGTGTGTGTGATTCTGTTTTTGTATGCTTGAGAACATTTTACAGTAAACATCATTTAAACGGACCTCCTTCTCAGTTCCTATTTTCTGGGAACTCCTGGAAGGGGCGGGACCTTGGTATAGTTGGCTGTAACCCAGTTATTTGCCAATTGCTAAACTTAAAACCAGAGCAATTTGGCTAACAATGGTAGTCAGGTGTCATCAAGTCACCCAGAGGGTGCTGCCAGGCCTAGGGTAGCCAATCTCCAGGTGGAGCCTGAAGATCACCTGGTATCACAACTGAACTCCAGACAACAGATCTCTCTTTCCCCCTGAAGAAAATAACTGCTATGGAGTTCTGTTCACCTCAGGCCTCTCCTCTCCCCAAACTCTGGCTTCCATAGACTCCACCACAACATCTCCAGGACTTTCCCAACCTGGAGCTGTCAACCCGAGTCAGGACTGCCCCCAGTGAGTTCCCCACAAAGGCCAAAGTAGACCTGGAAAAGGTCTCCTCCCCCCACCTTTTTACTGAAAAAAAACCAAGCTTGGTTGTCTAGCAACAGTTATTGAGGGGGAAATTAGCCCAACAGCAGGAGGAGAAGAGAATGATGTGATAGCTGCTGGCTCACCTCAGTAGCTAGCCAGCTGTGGAAGAGCCAAGCAGCAGAAGTGATAGCAGTAGAAGCCTCTTCCTGAACAGGGAAAAGTTGTTTCAGTAGCCAGCCAGAAGCAGAAGTGTCTTCATCAGGAGAGGCAGCCATTTTGGCAGTTTATTCTGACAAGGAACAGTGGCTGAGGCAGCAGTGGGTGGGGAAGAGGAGCGGACCCAGTGCCCAGCCAATGACACATGAGTACTCTTGAATGGCAGTTGATGGGCCAATGGCTGATGGGAGTGCACAGCACAGCCAATGAGAGAACTGGAAAGTGCCAGCATGTTAGAGCTTTTATGAATCAGATAATCTTTTTTATGACATGTACCCACTTCACCAGGGTCAAAACTTATTCCAGGCCCAAATTCACTAGGAGGCAAATGAATTGGGCATAATAATACCAGCCCATCCTTTTTTTACAGGACTGTTAGAAGGACAGTTGTAACTATGTATGTGAAACACTTTGAACATTAGAAGTGTGATGTAAATGCTGAGTATTGTATAAAGGCTAGGTCTTAAGAAGTCTGCTGTGTTATATATTTGCACTTTTGCAGCAGATGTTAGCTGTCTAACCTCACTCCCACTTGAGTCAAAATCAAGTCTTTGGCAGAGAGATACAGAAATGCCTTGAGAATAAACTAGCTTTCAGTTAGCATAAAAAGCTACAAAAAGTATAAAAGTCAATTAGCACCAAGAGTCAATGAACACAGGGTACATTTTCCCCACCTGGGTGCCCTCCTAGACATGCCATCATGCAGGAGCATTGTATTGTGTCATGTGGGCAACATGGGAAACTCGTCCTAAGCACCATTAAGTTGGAAGGTAAAGGACATATTCACACACACAATGCCCCTGCACTATGACTGGCAGTCCTCACACTTACTGACCATACTAGCACCTCCAGAGGGGAACTGAGCCACACCCAGGGTTCAGTTATATGACCATTAGTCAAGACTATGTCATAATTAGGTCATTTAGCCACAAAAGAACCCCACTATATTGGCACTGACTTAGAAAGAACTAAACTCAAATTAATATTTCCCACTTTAAAAGTTCTCGGTGCAGATAAATCTAATTGGACTATTGACTTTCCTGATACAAATCCCAGCTCAATGAGTTAGCTCTTCCACACCCTTCCACATCTGGAGACCTCTCTTTCCTTTCTTTATTTGGAGACCTTCCCAGGACCCTGGACCTCTTTCTTCTCCCCTTTAGGCAATCCAATAACATGCTGGTCTGACCCCCAAGGCCCGTCCTCTCTTTTCAAGCCTGGAAGATAATTTTTTGTTCTCAACCCAAGTACCTGACCCTGTAACTGAAGCCAAAATCAGATTGCTCTTGTGCTTGCACAGGGCTATCCCTCTCTTTTGAGCGACAGAATGCCAATCATGAGACATGTCACATTTCTCCATTGCTCTTGCACCTTGAATTACTTTGGATTCTTTGCTGCATGGATGCCTGGATCCCTGCCTTGGAAACCGGACCCAATTAGACAGGAAGCTACAGCCCCTGTTTTAATTTCTTTCTCTACTTCTTTGGCACTTCTCCCACCCCCCTTGGGTAGTGTACATTGCAGTGTGTGTGTGTGTGTGTGTGTGTGTACACGCTTGGAATATTTTGCCCCCTTTTTGTGGGCATTCTAGTGTTATTACGGAGAATGCTTGCTATTATGATTGCTTGAAGTTGCCAATTCTCCAGATCAGTTGCTTGTATTATTCCCCTCAATATTTTTTTCTCTTTTTACTCTCTCTGGATTCTCAGTAGTCCTTCCATTTTTTTCAGAAGAGCTTTGGTATAGGATCCCTTTGAAGGATCCCAGAGGAGGGACATGTAATCTGTGTGTAAAATCTAAACCAACAGTTCCTAGGTGAAAAGAATGAAGATTTCTGCTTATGCTCAGGCTACTTTAATGTGTATTTGGACTAAACTGGCACATTCTAGGATATACATGTTTCCCTTATCACTCTCTGGAGGATTGGATGTAGGATTGCCAATCTCCAGATGGTGGCTGGATATCTCCTTGGATTACAACTGATCTCCAGGTGACAGAGATCAGTTTATCTGGAAAAAACAGCTGCTTTGGAAGGTGGACGGGGTATCGTTGTACCCCACTGAAGTCCCTTCTCTCACCAGATCCTGTCCTCCTCAGCTTCCACCCCCCAAATTTCCAGGTATTTCCCAGCCCAGAGCTGACCACTCTACTTAGATGCAGGCAAAAATGTTTGCATTGTGAGGATTTTCACCCATGGAGTACAATTTCCCCACCTTCCCCTTTCTGTAGCAGCCCAAAACACCCATTGAATTTTTTTCCCTAAGGAAGAGGGAACCCCTGGGAACAGGACTGGGGGGCATGTCAGGGAAGCAGGAAACCACATTCTGTAGCTGAATATGCTTGTGCCTGTGGAAATGGCTAGTCTTGATCCAAGCCAATGGGTGGACCAGCTACCAGCACCACATCAGTTGCTGGGATAACTGGGCTGCCTTTGAGCAGGCAGATGCTGTGGCTTGACTGCTTAGTGAGCATGGAGCAGGGGTCACTGGAGGTGTGGGGGGTGGTAGTTGTGAATTTCCTGCATTGTGCAGGGGGTTGGACTAAATGACCCCAGAGGTCCCTTTCAACTCTACAATTCTATGATTCTAAGACAGTCCCATACCAAGGCCTCAAATTCCTTACAAGAGATCTTAGGGAACATATGTACAGTTTTGAAACGTGGGAAATTTCACACTACACCTTTAAAAATGTTACTGAACCGGCTTGGAATAAACCAGTACAGTGACGGCCATTTCAGACAGCCCTTCCCCTCCTGTTTTGGAGTCATCTTCAAAGTGGTTTGCCATTTCAGACTGCTGCTTTCTTTTCAAGCCTCTTTTCACCACACATACACACACACACGGCGTTTTAAGACTCAGCCTGGATCTCTCTCTCTCTCTCTCTCTCTCTCTCTCACACACACACACACACACACACACCTGGCATTTTAAGACTAAGCCTCGATATCTCTCTCTCTCTCTCTCTCTCTCTCTCACACACACACACACACAGCATTTTAAGACTCAGCCTGGATCTATCTCTCCCCCCCTCCCCACATATAAAGACTCAGCCTGGATTGGCTCTTTAAAAAAAAATCACAGAGATCACCTGCGCGGGTGAAAAGAGGCGCAAAAACACTCGTCATCGGAGGAAGCGCTTTGGGGGCATTTCATACCACACCCCGTAGTACTTCAGGACCGGTACAAGAACTGAAGAACGCTTGGGAGGAGGTTTCAAGGTAAACTGACTCAGGAATGCTTCCCCAATGGGAGAGGCACGTTTCTGTGTGAAAGGGTCAATATGTTCCGTTAGGGAACCGGTACTAATACGATTCTGTGTGAAATGCCTGACAGAAACTGTTACTGAAGAGTTCCTGAAATGGAACATATTAACTGTGTGAAATTCCTCAATATTTGGGCTAGGGTGGCCGAGAAGCATTAGCCCCCAAATCCAGCTGAAGTTGACAGAGCCAGGCAAAGAGAGCAAAGGAAGGGAGTCTGATGACTAAGGACCACCCCCCACTCAAATACCAAATCTGAGGCTTCAGATGTAAGAGAAGTATGTGTAGCATATTAGCTAAGGAGGCAAAGCTCTGATTTCTTCTCCAGCATTACCACTAGACAGAGATCATGAGTTTGGCCTAAACTGAAAAAGGACCAGTAAGCACAGAAAGGATACCAGGGTGGATACAATAATACAGAATGCTACTATGGGAATTACAAGACCTAGCCACCTGCCGGTCAATTGAGAAGGACAGCTATATCACTCTACACCTTTACTATCTTAGTTCATACTCTTGCTCAATAGTCATATTTTATTTAAACTTGTTATATACAGTTGTCTCTGATGCTTTTCTTTGACAGTATTACATATCACAGGGGGGGTTTCCTTCTTTAACAGGATTCCACTTCAAGGCCCCCGATGATTCTTCTACCACACACAAACACACAAATTAGAAATTGCTTGTGGTCATTTTTCAACTACAAGAAAGGTATTGATTGATCCCTCCTCAAGTTAATTAACTCATTATGGCGACTCTTTCCCAGTGAACATCCCTGCAATGGGTCATCCTTGCCAGAAGCCTCCTCCTTTCACCCACCCTTCAATTTCTTCAAAGTGCTGCTTTGCTTTGATCCTGATTGTGACAGTTTCCCAGCAACATAAAAATAGACCTGTTGCAGCTCATTCGGAGATGACTGGTGGCTGTGTTTTGTGCTAAGAGAGCTACCTGAAAATAGACTTGTCCTCTGGTATGTGAGGATTTCCAGAAAGGATCTGCATTGTTTTACTTCTGAACTCAGCACTATACAAGGCCATGATTCCACTGGGGTTTGTTAGATACAAGAAGACTGGAATGGATTCTGCTTGTAGTGCAAGCAGATTGCTGAAGGGGAGGGGGAGAAAACAAAACAAACAAAAAGTAGCAACTGCATGAAAGCCTTTTGTTCTTTTGGATGAAATCTGTAAGAATAATGAAACATTCGTCAAGTACATGGGACTGCCCTTGATTATTGACTGGGAACTGCTTTTGGCAATGGTGAACACAGTGTCCAGCCCCTCTCCGCACAGGACCCATTGGAAGGGTTGCCTGCTCCAGGTTGGGGTACCTGGAGATTTGGGGGGTGGAGCCTGAGAAAGGTAAAGTTTGGGGAGGGGAGGGACTTCAATAGTGTATATTGCCATAGAGTCCACCTTCCACAGCAGCCATTTTCTCCAAGTGAACTCATCTCTGTCGCCTAATGATCAGTTGTAATAGTAAGAGATCTTCTGCCAGCACCTGGAGGTTGGCACGTCTACCCATTGGCCATCAGGACACCCTCACCTTTCATGCTGCTGGCCCAACTTAGCGTGTGGGGGGGTGCCCAGCTGAAAACCCAGCAGGAAGGACTCCACATCACTGCCCATCAGCTGTGTGGGCACACAGGGAGTGGTAGCCCCCCTTAAAGCCATGGTGCGGACTGAAGGAGTTGGCAACATGCCTCCTAGTGTAGAGGCGGGGGTTGGGCAGGTAAGGTAACAGGGGAATAGCCCTGATTGGCCTGTAGGTGGATTTGGCCTTTCAAGGAAGATTCACAAAAAGTTGGAATCACAATTATGGGAAAGTCCTGGAGGTTTGAGGGCAGTGCCTATAGAAGTTTGGAGTTTGGGGATGGGAGAGAGTTCAGTGGATATCTGATGCCATGCAGTTCACCCTTAAAGCTGTCACTTCCTTGGGCTTATATTTTATCTTTTTACATCTGGTGCAACCCTTTTATTTTCTTATTTCCCCTAAGGCATCTGATCTCTGCCATATGGAAATCAGCTGAAATCCTGGGAGAACTCCAGGTCCCACCTGGAGGTTAACTACCCTAGACCACACACGGAGCCTGCATAACCTCCTGCAGGAGGTTTAAAAGGGGCCCAGGAGCACAGGCTGAGGAGGAAGGTCCAGGATGCCTCCAGGCTGTGAAGGAGGTGCCTGTAGAGAGGACGAGGATCAATGTGGCAGCAAGTCCCCCTCTTATTTCAGAGGCTTTGTGGGGCTCTGCTAGTACAACTGAAGGGAAATGAAGGCCAGTGCCAGTGACTAGGATGGGGTCCATATCCCCTCTTCCTCAAAAGATGGGGCAGCACCTTACACACAGTAGTTTCCCAGCATCTTTATTGCCTTTTCATTGCTTCCTCCTCTACTATGATCCACCATGATCTCCAAATGAGCACTCTTTTTGACCACACATCATATTCAGATGGTGAGTGTAGGCTTAGGCAGTAAGATAATATGGTCAGGGTGGATTATGTGGAAGCAAGCCAGGAGTCAATTCAAAAGCAAGCAAGAATTTGGGGCCAGCAGCTTTATAAGACCAGAGGGAACCCTATTTGTCCCTATTGTCACCAGACCCCTGCTGAACCCCTGCAGTTCCACCCTCTGGCCATCTTTACTGGTGGTGCTGCAGCACAGCAGACAGTAACTCACTCCCTCTACTGGCAAACTCTTATAGTGGCAACACAAATAAGTCTCCCAGGTCCAGAAGTCAAGACACCTTGGGCTGAGATCCCTTGGGCCATACAGGAGGTTCATTACAGCGGGCATTAATTTACCCTGCTAACTTATTTAAAGAACTATTTACAAGAATGTTCTACTTGCTTAAACTATGCAATACTGCAAATTGTGATTTTCCTATTCAGAATAGGAAACACAATCTGAGGTGAGCATGCTTGCATGAGGCTGCCTGCTCACGTAAGGAGACCACTTTTGTGAGCTGTTATTTACAAGAGTGAACGAGCATCAGTAATGTTCGCCCCATGACTGGGCATAGCAGTTCTTTCTCTTGATACAGAAGAATCCTCAATATCATAAGCATATTTATGCAGTTAATTATTAGGTTAAAGTGAATGCTTCATGATCTCTGGTCTACTTCTGTGCCAGCATGAAAGGATTCCTCACAATGGCTTCAAAAGCCTTGCAGATTTTTAATGATGGTTTACTGGTGGTTTTGGGGGGGCCCAGATAGCTGGTGGAGGAAGTAACTGAATGGACTATCTTAAGGTCTGCAAATACCAACACAGAGTTGGTGTGGTGTAGTAGTTAGATTCAGGTTCAAATCCCCACTCTGCCATGGAAACTTGCTGGATGACCTTGGGCCAGTCACGTTCTCTCTTAACAATTGTGAGCATAAAAATAAGGGAGAACCACGTATGACTATTCTGAGCTCCCTGGAGAAAGCAGAAAATTTTAAAAAGTGTCAAACAGATCTTTCCTTCCCTTTTACTTGAGATCCTTGCCAGGGAACAAATAGCCATTTGAATACATCATGTTTCAACCCTTCCTCAAAACAGAATTATTTCATGAAGTCTTCTCTTCATAGAGGAGAACTAAAGGTTCAGACTACATTCTCCCCACATAGTCATCTTGTCCCTACTGTCCCCCACCCTACTGTCAACCTTTACACAGTAAGCACTTCAAGGTGGGGCTGTTGATTTTGCTTCTGTTATTTGGCTAAGTACCATGTAGAACCATGGCACCAAATAAACATATCAACAAACACTAGACCATTTCCCCCCCAAAGGTTTTCTAACAAACTGTACATGTACTGAAGCATTCACCAGGGACTGAACCATTCAGTGGCCAAAGCCACTGCAAAAACCTGTGTTGACTTTTGGCTTGTCAACACAACTGTGCAAACCAAGCCTGGGTTCAGTGAGTGGAGAAGCAGAGCACAGACAAACTAGGCCCTGGGACTTGGCATTTGCAGTAGAAGTGAGAGTGATATCCTGGAAGCACAAAATGGAAGACAGAGGAGATGAAAGCAGAAAGCTATGAGGACTTGGATTGATGTGTGATATAAAATAGGAGCTAAGACTGTTGTGAATGATAGGAGCTATAATTCTTTCAAGGAGTTCCGGAAACTGCAATAGCCATAAGCATGTAGGCCATCATTCACCATTATTTATTCCCTCCATAAATTTCAGAATAGGTCATCAAATGCAAGGATGCCTCCCTAATCTAGCGAGAGAGAAAGGTGAACTCCCTCTTCATTGCCAAAGCACTCTGTGACAGGCAAGAAATGTTTGGAACAGGGAAATGAGACATTGCCGCCCCATTCGGAAAAAGAGACAGACTCAAAGATTGGGTTAAACAAGGGCCACTTTATTATTTAATTAACTTTGCGGCAAGGGAACTAACCAACCATTGTGCGGAATCAGCGAGCCTGGTCACCACCAGGACCAGCTCCTCACCTTCAAACGGCTGAGCACCTTACCCCCGCTGGGGTATACTTCATGACCCCGTCCTGGCCATGTTTAGGCTACCCTGTGTCCCCTTCCGGAAGCCCTAAAAACCTGCCAGAGGAACCGTTCAGGGTCCTACCAAGGTCCCTCAACCCCAACCCTGGGCCCTGAAACCTGCAGGCTGTTTGTGAGGGACCCTAATTCCCTAAGGAATAACCAGCTGGTGCTCACCGGATCCGCATAAAACTACTCCAAAACCGCCAAGTGACCAACTCAATCAACAAGCCCACCATGACCCAATTACAAGCCAATCAAAACAGTGCAGGGTAGGCGAAAACACTTCCCCCAAATACGCCAATCGAGGGAGAAGCGAAAAATTCCTACCCGGCCCCAATAGGCGACCAGCCGTACTTGCACTGTCAAATGGGTGGGCGGGTGGGCCAAACGACGCCTCGAAAGAGAGAGAACTAGAGGAGGCGGAGCGTCTTAAAGGCAATGCTCCACCCCCACGCAGCAACAGAGTGACATCAAAGTCTCTCCCAGCTCTCTGTTGTCTCCCTCCTTCGGGACGGCAAAGACGGCCCCTCCCACCAAGAGCTGTAGCTCTGGAGAGAGAAGTAGCCGCATTCTCTCCAGATAAGGGAATGCAGGTCAAAGGAGGAAGCTGGATTTTGGATTGTTCCCCCCCCCCCCCCATTCTTTACAGGGGCTCTTGTGATCTGATTTGCTTGGCAAGAAGCAAACTTGACTTTTCTCCAGGGAGCATCAGAGAATCTTGCAGTACCATTGATTTGTAATTGTCTAGTAATTAAATATAAGCTTTGTGGTCTATTCAGTGAGGGGTATTTTCTTAGTCATCTTTTTCTTCCTGACTTCCAGTAAAGCCTTGTTCTAATACAATATCATATTGGTAGTGGAGAGGTTATTGTATTTTAAAATATATGTAACTCTATTTGCCTCCTTCTCTGCACACTCACCAAATATATCAATGTCAAAATTTACATGTCAGAGTTGAGAAGCCCACACAACTTTAGTGAATGTCTAAAACTTCAGTGATACAGCTGTGAATGGAGACAGTCACTGAACTATGATTGTCAGTATTCACTGGTATATATCTGATGAACAAGGAAACACTTGTCAGTTTCACAAAATCTTCCAATGTATTCATTTATCAGATCTGGGACACTTACTGAAATGGTAAATGTTTGTCTGTGTATACAAGTAGCTAGGTATCGGCTGCATTCAGATATCATGATAAACTGTAGTTATAAACTGTGTTGTGATCAAACCCAGGTTAGTTGTTAATGTCTGAATGCAACAACCTGGGGCTTGCTGGCATTAAGTGAGAGTCCTAAAATTTGGTCCATGTGTAATTCAAGATGTCCTAATTATTAGGGAAAATATAACAATATGATTTTTAAAATGTATTATATTTTTTAATTGCACTCCCAAACAAAAAAATAAATAGAAAATATAACAATAATGATGGCAAGTCTACACATAAGCATCTACAAAAGGTTTCCAAATATCCCCCCCAAAAATGTCCATACACAATTGTTGTCTATATGCCATATGTTCAAGTGTTGGTAAATTATCAGTCTATTAGATTACAATAGGTGGGCATTTCTTTCTCCCGTGTTTTAAGTGTAGCCTTTTAGCAACAGTAAAGGCACAGAGGGTCCGTTTTTGTGGACCACCAGTTAGCTGACAACATGACTGCTTAATGCACATACACACATTTGCACAGGCATACTAACACAATGCTAGACCACATTATTTTCTGCCCTGTAGAAACAAAGCGTATCTGTTGTATGTGTGTGTGTGAAAAATCTGTCTAGCCTACAGGCTGAATATTGACAATTGGGCACCATTGCTATGAAACAGACCACTGAGCTACACAATAAAAGAAGCAGAGAAGGCGAGAGAGAGAGCGAAATAAGAGCTTTAATGCCTTGTTTGGGTACCCTTTAGTGCATCTTGGAGAGATGCTCAGTGGTCCCCAAGCAAGCTTTCACTCAGATGCCTTTCTGATTAAGGCAATGCATATCGAAACACTCTAATATTAATGCACAATTTACTAAGCAGGGGGAAAAATAGGAAAGCAATCTTGAAAAATACTTTAACTAAACAGCAGCCAAGCACATTGGCTACTTTAATTCTTCTTTATTAAGTGTGTGCTTTATTGGTACTCCCAATAACCTATTTTTCAAGATCCAGCTCCACCGCTGTGTGATTAGTGGCAGTAAACCTTGTTTACAGCTCAGCCTTTGAGAATAAAATGAGGTTTTTCTTTTGTCCCCCCAGGGAGTAGTTCATAAGCGGGGACAAGTTTAAATTGTAACAATCCCCTACACCCAGGAGCCTGCCAAGCCTGAATTTGTTCTCTTTTTGCACGAACTTATAACTTCTCACCCTTGGCAAAGGGCAAACTAATTCAGGTGCATGGAAGATACAATTTTATTTTAAAAAATGGACAAGGGGCACTGAGGCTGATTCTTATGAACCATCTCTGCAGCATGTTAATTTGCAAAATGCTATGCAACGCTTGTTTCATTTCATCTCAGCACTCCACCCCCAAAGTAGCTCATTATTATTCTCCTTCTATAGTTAGAGGACTGGAGTTGAAAGGCAACGGATTGCTCCCACCACCTGTGAGTTCGTGGCAATGCCTCTGAACTCAGAACTCCAGTCCAACATTCTAAGGTGACACTTGCTCTTAGAGAACACAGCAGCCCACTGGTTAAACACCATTCTGTTGACTGAACATTATGGGGCAAATGCCTGAAAATAGCCAAGGAAACTGCTAGGTGTGTATACATATGGGGAAGGGGAACTAGTTATATAGTGGGGTAGATTCTATTCCTGTCTTCCCACAGCCCTTAGCAAAGCCTGAAGCCTTCCTTCTTCCTCCAGTGGCCACAGAAGAGCCACTAAAGGAAGAGCCACTGAAGCTAAGGGGAGGCTTCATAGGCTGGTGGAAGGCTCCTTGTGGGATGGTTGGATCCACCCTAGTGAGATCAAAAGGCAAGACAACCCAAGAGAAAAAGGTGTCCTATTTCTAGGTGAACACAGATCCTGTAAGTTTAGTTGTGTACCATTCCCACAACCTGTGTGTCCATCAGCTTTAACTCAGCATGGCAAGGAAACCACTACAAATCTCACAATTACTTTCTGCAGTGACAAATCAACTCCCAATTTCCTTTCAGTCACAGTGAAATGGTTTGAATGTTGATAATGGATTCTAATTAGAATAACACTGAGCACTTATATTGTGCTGGGGGGGGGGGGCAAAAAGCATTTTGCATAGCTCAGTAATTCTTACTGCAAGCCTGTATAGTCTATCAGTTAGTGTAATGTTCAGAAATTTAGTTTGCTTAGTAAATGCCCCTTAGTAAATGCCACCGTTACGGAGCCCTGGCCCTTGGTCTTTGACATCCAGCCTGTGCCGCAGGAAGATCATGAGCAGAATGACATCTAGACATCTGAAAGCATACTTTGAAGTAAGCCATCTTGAATAATTAATTAACCATCATCAGCACTTTATGAATTTGTATTAGTTATAATTGAATTGTTTTTACATGATTTTATGCTGTTTTAATAGTATTTATGCACTGATTGTGAGCCGCCCTGAGCCTGCATTCCGGGAAGGGCAGGGTACAAATGTGACTAATAAACAAACAAACAAACAAATGTCCTAGCCAGTGCAAGTCAAAGACATAGGAGAAGGAAACAAGAGATGTCATATTTTATTGTCATTTCAGGGTACCTGAATCTGGAATCACTCCGGATTTTATTTATGGTACTATACAGGTTTGAAGTAGGCAAGCTGCTATGACGGACTCTGGTAGGCCTTGTTCTCCTTTGTTTCATTTTTAAAATGAAGTAATATTCTATTTGCCTAAGAAAACCTTAAGCATATTCCTGAGTGGCTGTATCTTACAGTCAACATTATCCCCATTCTGCCAAGAGTGGCTTGCCTAAGGTTACCTAGTGGCTTCATGAATGATATGAGATTTTATAGCTCACATTCTTCTTTATTAGCCTTCTAACAAGATCAGCAAATTTATTCTTTGTACCCTCCTTTCTTTAATTTTTTGTACAGAAATACCCCCCCCACACACACACACAAAGAGAAACCGTCTGAAATTGGAGGTTGTGGTATTTATTTGTTAAAGTATTTATACCCTACCTTTCCTCTTGGTTCAAGGTGGATTTTATGATTTTATGGTCGCCAGTTATACTATCATGTCAAAACTGCAGACAGGAATACTTCCTGTTCATTTTTGCTTGGAAAGAAGTGCATCACCATGTCACTGTTCTGCACTTAAATCCTTGAATGTGTGTATTGTCTGAGCTGTTCCAAGACCTATCACACATGCTTCTTTTAGGCAGAAATGATGCAAACACTGGAAGCTGTCATTGACTGAGTCAGACCCTTGATCCATCAAGGCTAGTATTGCCTATTCTGACTGGCAGCAGCTCTGCAGGGTCTCAGGCTGAGGTTTCTCACATGATCTACTGATCCTTTTAACTGGACATGTCAGGGATTGAACCTGGGACCTTCTGCATTCCAACAAGATGCTCTACAACTTAGTCATGACCTCTCCCCGATATCTTGGGCTGGATCCTACCCCTATGTTCCCACTAAACTGAGCAAAGGTATTTCACTTAAATATTTATACCCCACCTTTACTTCTGGCTCAAGTTCGAAGCCTTCCTCCAAAGTACGTGTTCTCTTCCATTGGAGGAAGAACCACTTAAGTCAGCAGAAGGCTACTTGGATGATGGTTGGATCCAACCTGTTACATGGCAAATCTAGGACTCCTAACCTCATACCATGAATGCAGGGGTAAAAGGCTTAACCCCCCCCCCCCCCAACCCATTCCTCTCTAGATGTGATTCTTTGTTTGTCATGATGTAAGGATGAATTCTAGTTTAGCAGAGGAGTTTTATCTATTTACTTCATTTCTACCCTACCTGTCTTTCCAATGGAGACCCAAAGCAGCTCACATCATTCTCATTGCCTCCATTTTATCCTCACAACAGCCCTGTGAGATAGGCTAGGCTGAGAGTGTGTGGCTGGTCCAGGATTACTCAGCGAGCTTCCATGGCAGAGTGGAGGAATTCAAACCTTGGTTTCCCAGAGCTCAGTCTGAAACTCTAACCACTATACCTCACTGGTGCTGATTATTCAGCTCTTAGCAAACTCACATTTCCCTGCAGCCTTTTGGAATAATCAGATAAAACAAAGTATGTTTCTGAATTGTCTCCCAAATGTTATTTCAATATGCTTTCAGTTATGACCTTTGAAACAATGTGCACATGGGTTTTGTCAAATGTAACGAGCGGCTTGCTAATTGCCATTTGGTCCATCTCATTCTTGTTTAATAGGACAGCAGGAGCTTTGCACAATCCCAGAGACAAGAGATTTTTCACAATAATAACAGCCATAATTCAGTGGCCAGTAAGAGGCTGTCACATACTACATACATATGGTGTTTACAGAGCAAGCCTAAGAGGAGTTAAACCATTCTAAGCCTACTGAGTTCAATGGGTTTAGAAGGATGTATCTCGGCTCAGGACTGCAGTTAGTCACCATTTCAAAGTTTATTCCTTGTAATAACAACAGCATATGGCCTTCTGCTCTTTACCCTCCTTCCTTTTGTATGCAGAAGAAGAAAAACAATAACATCTGAAACACACTGTCCAAAAAAACCCCAAACACACACACACACCCAATTTCCCTGCACAGAATAGTGATTGGTGTTACTTGTGCATTCACTGCTTTTGTTTTATTTTTTGAGCCAGATACTTCATACCACTTCTTTTTCTTTGCAATTTGGAGCACTGGCATGTAACCCTGCTATGAAATATTAGTATTAAATGGGTCATATACAGAGACAGTAGCAGAGATTCTTGTGACTGCAGTGGTAGGAAGAAAAAGTAGCTGTGAAGGCAGAAGTCACTGCCAGTTGCATCACTGTGCTACTTCACATTAATGTTTCTTTATGCAAATCTGTATTCATGTATACAATTGCATGCCAACAATAAAGACAGGGTCTTATTCTGGCCTAAACTTTGGAGCTGATGGCGTCTTAGAGAAGGTCTGGGGAACCAATCTGAAGTAGAAAGCAACTAGTAAGCAGATGTTATAGGAAGGATCCATAAACAGATCTCATATGCTAGAGAATTATTTTCAGATAAGTGAGCTGGATAGCTCAGGCTAGCCCAATCTCATCAGATCTCAGAAATGAAGCAGGTTCAGCCCTGGTTAGTACTTGGATGGGAGACTACCAGAGAAGTCTAGCGTTGCTATGCAGACACAGGCAATGGAAATTCACCTCTGAACGTCTCTTGCCTTGAAAACCCTATGGAATTGCCATAAATTGGCTGCGACTTGACAGCAAAAGTGTTAAAATCAGAACCTGGGATAGCTCTAAAGGATGGCAGGGATTGATCCATGGAAGCCCATGACTTCTGGAGACTTCCTGTCTTTAAATTCCTGTGAGAGAATTTAAAGGGGTGATGGTCTGGGCTGGAGCTGTTGGTTTCCAATCATGCCATCTGCATTCCCCAGTGATGGCCATGAGGAAAACAGCCTAGTTGGCAACTCTGTCTGCTGAGCTGAAAAATCTCCCAAATCCAGAGTCTAGTACCTTCTTCTTTCAAAGAGCTAGGATGTTCCCAAATTGATCTTCAGTCAAATTTCTCCCCACATTTTAGGGCTCCAAATCACCTGGTTGTCTTTCCAAAGTGGAACCAACACATTAGGAATCTTCCGTCATTCAGGTTTTTTTTTATTTTTCCAGTTCCTCTTCCACAGACAGCCCTACATTATTGACTTTGTTAAAAGACTGCTAGAAAGCAAAACCTGATATGACTGTACATACAGTTGTGTTGAAATTATTGTGCATGATATTGTCACAAAAGGAATACAAAAAAATACATTGATGCAATCGCATGTCCCGTTGCTTCAAGATAGCTCCCCCCCCCCCTTGCAATGTAGAAGGGGGATATAAATTAAATGAAGAAACTAAAAGGTGTGGGAAAGTCTGCAAGTTCTAATTCTGAAATTAATTTTGGATTTTTTCCCAGTTAGACCACAATTAAGGAGGAATGTAATGTAATGTAGAACAAAGTTTTGGAACAATAAGATAATGAAATGGAATAAATCTGCTCCTTTCTACCCTAGAAGTCAATAGTGAGCTCTTCCTTAGAATCTAGCTCTGACAGATCCAAATTTAGTGGGATTTCCTAATACACAGTGCCCAGTTTGGGATTATCATTTGAGGGACTGATCAGTAAGGTTCATGGGCTGGGCCACAACAGTGACAAGCATCACTTCCAAGATCAGTGTTTAGAGCTAGTGTTAAAGCCTTGCTTCTGAAAGTTGTTGTAAACTGCTCTGTGTATTTTTTTAATGGATCCTTGAAATCATAAATGATGAACATACATTAGGCACTTTCATTTCTTCTTTGAATCTCTTTTTGTTTTCTATGGTGTTGCACTGTATTTTAGGATAATGATAAACCCATAATTCTTGTGCTTCTGTTTGATTTTTTTAACTGTAATCTGCACTGGACAGCAAAACAAAATACAAATATCATTCATGGATGGATGGATGCTTTTCATGCAAATGCATACATCCTCCAATGCAACTATTACCCTGGTATTTTATTACCACTGACATTTACACTTGCTAAATATTGCTGCTGGGAAGATATCACATAAACTCTCATGTCAAGAGATAATAACAACTATGATCTATCAGGAGCATTATGATTAAGACCAAACAACTGATTATATATGTGAGGCCTTTGGGATGGGGATATTTGGTGTCTACACTCGCTGGCCTGTTCTTTTATGTCAAACCAATTAAGCAGGCCCGGAAGCAAGTGAATCCTCCAACTAAACGCTGTTCCAGCCTAGCATTGCCAGGGAATGCAGCCCACTGGCTCACTGGCACAATGCACCAATTAATAATGTTCAGCTCAACATGTGTCATTTTTCAATTCTCCAGCAGGGAGAGTGGTCATGGGTCTTCCATAGAGAGGACCCATAAGCTGCCATAATTGCAAGTGAGTACACTTGCCATTCAGCCATAATTTCACTAGCCTGTTTTGCAGTTTATCCTTTTGGCCAGTGACCAGAACTGCAATATACAAAGCCAGGAAATGATCCAAGGCTTTTCCCCAATATTAGTGAATACATATGAGCTGCTATAGGGCACAAGAGCATTGCATATGGGTGGACGTGCACTGTATGCAAACCAGTATGCTGAGCATGCACAACTGAAGTCTCAATGAGCTCTACTCCTTCCTGGAAGTGGCTGACACCACCAGATTCCACAGCATACTCCAGTTTCCAAAAGAGCTTTTTTTTTGTTAGAGTTAAAGAAATTTTACCATTAGACCTTGTTTTTTTAAAACAAAACAAAAACCTTGAGGAAAATGATTTCTGTACATGCTCAGAATCACTTAACCCAAAGTACAGATTTTGTTTTTCAAGAAACAATTCTAATTGTGTGACAGAGCACATTATGTGCATAGACTACAATGCTTGGTCTTGCCATTACAGTGCATAGCCAACCCCCTTACCCCCATACTCCTCTTTCCCAGGGTTGTAGATTATACTCCTGTTCTTCCTGAGTTTGGCCTTGGTCAACATCAGGGGTCATTTTGAGTAGGAGCTCGGGGGAGCTCAGCTCCGGCAGTTGGTGCCAGCCCCCCCCCCGCGGGGGAATGCCTGCTTGTGTCATGGCTGCAGCAAAATGACCCCATCCCCTGGAAAGGTCTTTGTTCCTCCGACCAGCCTTCTGAAGGCTTCAGCCACCATTGAAGCTACCCTCCCAGAATAGTGGTATTTCTGAGGCTTGGATTAGTAGCTGTCCCATCTCTGCCAGCTCTCCCTCCCTCCCTCCCTCCCTCCCTTCCTTCCGACATACTTTCAGTGATGTCAGGTGGTGCAGCATATGCAAATAAGTTATGCTAATGAGTTATGCTAATGAGCTCCTGCACGTCTTTTTCTACGAAATGACCCCTGGTCAACATAATGGCCTGAAATTCCAAGTATAGTCTTATTTCCTGAGTTCTGCCAGTCTCTAGCCAGCACCTATATGGGTTAATGGGACTGAGGGGAAATGCAGTAGTGACTTCCATCTATCTGAAATTTGAGTTTATTTGCATCAGACGTTCCAATTTTATTGTATGATTTTATTATTGTAAGTGGTCTTGAGGATTTTGGTAGACCAAAGGGGCATCATTAGACAGACAGACAGACAGACCGACAGATGGAATAAAAAAAAAAGACAACAAATACAGTGCTCTCATTATTGATAGCAATGATAAATGATAGCAATGTGAGGACAGGGAGAGATATGACTATCATTAGCTGAATGCATGTGTTGAGTTTGTGGATCCTGTCCTTGGGTGTGTGTGTGTGTAAAGTGCTGTCAAGTCACAGCTGACTTATGGCAACCCAGCAAGGGGTTTTCAAGGCAAGTGAGAAGCACAGGTTCAGTTTGCCATTGCCTTCCTTCGCACAGCTTTCCTTGGTGGTCTCCCTTCCAAGTACCAAGCCTGCTTAGCTCCCAAGATTGGGTTATACCATGGCATCTTCCCTCCCCACTGTCCATAGCACCTGTCTAAATTTTGGAACCACATTCAGTTGTAGCCAGAAGTTTGAATCTACTTCACAAAGAAAAACAAAGTGCTAAAATTATGAAAAGACAAAGAAGAAATCTCAATCATGAACATTTTCAATGGAACTTTATGCAGCTTTCCTTCAGGATCAGACTGAGATTCAAAGACTTTTTTTGTCACATTCTTTTCTGAACTTACTTGGGATCTGGAATTTTGGACTTCCTGATTACAATAAACCAGATGCTGCAGCTCTGATTCATTCATGGAACGGATTTAAGAGCTGAATTATAACTGCATGTATTTCTGGACTTTAGGACACCGAGTTATTGTATATACTTCTCAAGTAGCTGTTCTGTGCTTTCCCTGCTCCACGTAGTGTTCCAAATAAGCTCTACTATTTTAACTACCCACTACCCATTGCTTCAGAGTGAATGCTGAAGCAGCATTTTCCCAGAGCAACCTGTTCATGACTGTTTACAGTTCCTGGCCCAGAGGAAATGTAAGGATGACTGGGTTTACCTTCTGTTGCCCTCCGCTCTCCAGCTGGCTCTTTCCCCCCCATTGCTGGGAACTTCTCTGGGCATAGCCTGAAAATGACTTGGTAGATTTTTCCACAATCGACAGGCCTTTTAATGTCTGAGATTTGCTTGGGAACATTTGTTCCATTATTGTCTTTGATGATATAATCATGCACACTGATTTAGGGTATAATTGTAGGTAAGCATGGTGTTTGACCATCTGTTACCAGCTCTATAAAAAGATTTTGTCTTGTGTAATACTCTGCAATACTGAGAGACAAATGTAGGGAAACAAAAGGTACATTTTCTAGAGCAAAACATATCCTACACATCCAAGCATGCCTGCTGATTCCAAATGCATACAAGTCTTGTGCATTATGCTTTATAAGAACAGCATTTTTCATGTAAGTACCATCATTTATGTGTGTTGGAAAAATGTGGCCCAATTCATATGACTAAGCAGTTGAATTAAATCTGACTCTACAGTGGCCAGTTCACTAGGTAAACCATTCATCTAGAAGTCTTTACTATGTGGAATCTCCACTTTTCACCAGAATCCCACAACCTCCAATTTCAGAGGGTTTCTATGTGTTTGGGGGGTATTTCTGTACAGGAAATAACTCTAAGTGAACTGCTCACTATGGGGTAAAAGCAATCTGAGGAGGGAGGGATATTTTTAATCCAGTGAATGGTGTAGGACAAGCATTAAACCTCTACCCCAGCCTTCTTCCATATCCCCCAAGCTGTTTTTAGCAACTCAATAATAATGAAATTTTAGCAAGAGGAATGTAAAAGCCAAAAACAGGGACAAAAAGCAGATGGCAGCTTATCAGGGAACAGAAAGTAAGGACTGTCTCAGGTCAATATAGACAGCTTCAGTGTCTATTTTTGGTCCTGACTGAGCAATTTCCTTTGGTTCATCTCTAGAAGCCAGTATAAGTAGAGTTGACTCTATATGACACTGCTTGTATTCTTTGCCTGCAAGGTTACTTTTCTTCACAGACAAACTTCAAATGCTGTCTTTTAACCTATAGAAGCCTAAACAGTCTAGGACTAGAATGTCTGAAGGCTAGGGTTGCCAACTTCCATCTGGAATCACAACTGATCTCCAGATGACAGAAATCAGTTCCTCTGGAGAAAATGGCTGGTTTGCAGGGTGGACTCTATGGCGTTATGGTCCCTGCCATCCCCAGGCTCCACTTCCAAATTTCCAGGAATTTCCAAGACAGAAGCTGGCAACCCTTCTGAAGGCCTCCCGTAAGAACTGGCCCCCGATTAAGAAGAAGAAGAAGAAATTAGATTTATACTCCACCTGTCACTCACCTGGAGTCTCAGAGCGGCTTACAAACTCCTTTCCCTTCCCCTCCCCACAACAGACACCCTGTGAGGTAGGTGGGGCTGAGAGAGCTTTTTCCCAAGCTGTCCTTGAGAGAACAGCTGGTACAGAGCTATGGCTTGCCCAGGGTCATCCAGCAGGTGCAAGTGTAGGAGTGGGGAATCAAACCCGGTTCTCCCAGATTAGCGTCCGCACACTTAACCACTACACCAAACTGGCTCCGTGGGGCCAGCTGGGCAAATGCCCAGCGTACTGGCGTCACCCGGAAGTGACACCATCACGCTGGGCACGTTGCCGGGATGATGCTCTGGCAATCACCCTGAAACTCTATGATGCCCGGGGGGGAGAGGCAGGGGGAAGAGGCGACGGCAGCAGTAGCCTGCCGGCCGGCCGGCTAGCAGGCAAACAGGCAGGCGGGCCTAGGAAGGTCCCAGTGGGTGCTCCGCTTTGCCGGGGTTGGCTGAGCCCCCCGGGAAATTTCGGGGGGCTCGAGCCCCCACCGCCTCCCGTAGTTGACGCCTATGTTACATAGGGAAACAAGGACAGTGGTGGCACACTCACTGCAGAAGTTCGTTCCCGATTACATTTGTTGATCTACCATTTTATTATGCTTAGGCAGCATATTGAAAATATTATTTTTTGCTCAGGTTTTTTTCTCAGGATCTGTTTGGGTTTTATTGCTCAATGCTATTTGATCTATAGTCTTCAATATTGTAAATATGGGTGAATTTGACATTCAAATGTTTTAGTATTGCCTTATTTTAGTGGTTTAAATGTGACTGGTTGTAAGCTGCTTCCTATTTTAGCAGTGCTTGGGGTCAAAAATGCTTAGCTTCAATGGTAAAATATAGATCGTTCTCCCAAATTGCAAACCACTAGGGTGCAGAGTTCTCTCTAAGCTGAGTTAGTGTGAGCTAGTTCACAGTTTTTTAGCCTCTGGCTCACATATTTTTGTCTTAGCTCACAAAGGATAGCTCCAGAGCAAACTAATTTATGCAGTAGCCAAATCACTCACTCACAACTTTAATGCCAGTAGCTCACGAAGTAGAATTTTTGCTCTTAAGACTCCAGCTTAAGGAGCCCTTCTCTAATTTAAGAAAGAGCCACTGGAGTTCAAGGGAGGTTCCTTAGGTTGTGGGAAGGCTTCAGACTTTGCTCACTGGCTTGGTAGAACCCATCCTCTTGGAACCCTTCAGTTCTACTGCCCACATAAGATGCTGCACAGTGAAATACTCCCTTCTCCTTAGAATGAGATTGTATGATTTTTCTTTCCTATGTACCAAATTTTACACTTGGCTTTGCTGAATTATTTTATCCTCAACCCAGCTCAGCAGGATGCAAAAACAATCCTGAATTTTTAGGCTTATTTTCTAAAATATAATCTCTCCACCTTTTATATCATCTATGAATTTGTAATGCATTGTGTCTGCTCTTCCATTACCAAAGGGGGAATATATGCCTGAAACAACAATGGAAATTAGGAAAACCATCCAAGATTTAACAGAAGGGTGGGATCTCTTCCCCCAGTTTAAGTTTATACTTTAGCTGACGCATTCTCATCATTACTTTGCTCTATTGGATACAGATTTCTTTATTGTCTCCTCCCCAAAGGCATTATTGTGGTATCTTTATCATTCACAAGTACCATTAATCTTTGATGACATACTTCCCAGAGGACAGTTTTGTCAATAACCCCAATTACTATGTTTTTTCCCCCTTCTCAATCTTCTGATATCATTCCTCTATGGATTCTTTTAAAGCAAAATCTGGAAACTCCATTGTTCCAGAACCACACCACATAACTAGAGTATACCCCAGCAAGCATTTTTTGCTCCTGCGTACAATTCTGTTTGCTGCATCTCAGAAAAGATGTTAGAGCACCTTTCTCATGAGGAAAGGCTAAAGTGTCTAGGTTTGGGATTCTGTCTATTTAGGAAAAAATAGATGACTGAGGGGGGATATGACAGAGGCTTATAAAATTATGCATGAGGTATACAAAATGGATAGAGGAAGCTTTTTTCTCCATCTCTCAAGATACTAGGAGACATCCAATGAAGTTGACGGACAATAGATTAAGGACAGATGAAAGGAAATATTGCTTTACTCAATGAGCAATTAAATTGTGGGAAACACTGCCAGTGGACATTCTGCCGGCCACAAGCATGAATGGCTTTAAAAGAAAGTTAGACAGATTCATGGAGGATAGGTCCCTCAGTAGCTCCTAGTGCTGAGAGAAACTGACTGGCCCAAGGTCACCCAGTGAGTTTCTCCACAGAGTTTAAACGGGGATCTCCACACTCACAATCCAACCATTACACCACAGCACAAATCTATGAGATAGTTTCCCCTTGCACTTACAGATCTCTCTATTAACATAGTTCTGTGCATATGGGTGGGTGGGATCCTTAGGAAACACAGCATTGTGTCTCACAGCATTGTGCCTAACAACATGAGGCCACCCTGCAGTTTCAATACACTCCCCCTCTGTTCTAGACACAGCACACACATTCTCCTTTTGGGAGTAGCAAACAACACAGGCACAGGCCAATGGAAGGCAGAGGAGGCCCTTATAATTTTGACAGTGTCTCAGCCCATCGCAGCAGATAATGAGCATATAATCAGCTTGGTAACAGCGAATCAGCTTTCCTGGCTGAGGGGGGATGATGGGACAAGAGGAGACTTCGAAAAGTGGTTATGCGAATCTAGTGCCACAGTTAAGGCATTTTAGACTCTGGAGGGGGCTCTATATAGTAATTTATATTTCAAATGTGAAACTACAACATGTTTGTGGAGGGGCACTGAGCCTGTGAGCTGGGTCCCTCAACTACCAGCCAAAGTCTGCTCTTGGCAGCACCAGTGTGAAGATCCCATCCATGCACTCAGATCTATGCAGATGTAAGGCTCTGTACGTAAGGGAGGAGATGCATTATGCCATTTATGAGAGAGGTCAGAATTCTCATTTACAAGCATGATTACCACAGATATTTTGCATGACACCCACATTTATCCTTATGCCATGAAGCTACAAAATTGGAGGGCCCCCCCCACCATTTTCAAGTGTCACCAGCCATTACACACCTCTCAACATCATTTCAGTGCCTAAATCTATAACTGGTCTATCAGTGATGTTCAGATAATAACTCTGAACAAGGAAACACCTCTAAGATTACCAGAGAGGGGGAAAGTACTTGATAAATTGATAAGCAAGTTTAATAACCCGCCTCATTAAGTATAAGGAAAAATTAATCTGTAGAGACATTTAACGTGTGGGGGGGTTATTCAGTCAGTTGCTCTCCGGGGTTTTTTTAATACATTAAAAAAAACACAGTAAATATATTATCCAATGAAGCAGTTCCTTTATATCAGTCTTTGAAATTACTTAAGGAGAGGGAAGAAATTTCGTAATTTAAGAAATTATTGTTAATGTTCCCTTGTCCTTTTTGAGCCAGTTGCTGGCTAAAATGTCTGCTACATTTTAACTCTTACCACTCAGAAGCACATGGACAGCTTTCATAGGAGGTTGGCTAACCAATATTTACCACTACAGGATGGGGGCGGGAATCAAAACACAAGCCAAGCTACAAAGTTTACCTCTCTGTTGCCATTTTATCTCCCCTCCCAGCTTCTTAACAGTTCAGTGCTCTTTTTCATTTCACTGAAGCGCCATTTCATTGTCAAATGATGGTAAGATTCTCAGCAAAGTTTAAAGGATACATCTAAAAAATGTAAGAAAAGAGGAATTCTAGGGAACCAGGTGCAGGGCCTTTTCAGCAACTGCCCCAGCCCTGTGGAATGTGCTCACCCTAGAGGAAGATTCTCCTGGGAAGGGCCACCATGAAAGAGCTAGAAAAGATTCTTACATGTAAGGATGTGTCACTGGCGACCAAGATTGAAATAATTTATGCCATACTGTTCCTCATTACTATGTATGGGTGTGAAAGTTGGACAAAGAAAACATCTTGACAGGAAGAAAGTTTATTCATTTGAAATGTGGTGCTGGAGGAAAGTTTTATGGAAACCATGGACCACCAAAAGACAAATAAGTCGGTTCTAGATCAAATCAAGCCTGAACTCTCCCTAGAAGCTAAAATGACTAAACTGAGGGCATTGTACTGTGGTTACATTATGAGAAGACAAGAGTAACTGGAAAAGACCATAATGCTAGGAGAAGTTGAAGGCAGCAGGAAAAGAGGAAGACCCAAGATGAGATGGATTGGCTCAGTCAAGGAAGCCACGACCCTCAGTTTGCAAGATCTGAGCAAGGTTGTTAATGATAGGATGTTTTGGAGGTCATTAATTCATAGGGTCACCATAAGTTGGAAGGGACTTGATAGCACCTAACATATGCATAGTTACTAAAGAGATTTGTAAGATGGTTTAGAGGACATGAAATCAAGTAAAAGTTTTTTTTAACCATTTCAGTGTTTTGACTTTAAATTATGAGCCACTTTTAGAAATATGGTATATTAAACAAACAGGTGCATTTGATGCAGTTATTTTTTAATCTCTTACTAACTACAATGGGGAAAGAAACATATAAATGCTCTTTTTTGGTTTGAATTGTGTTTCTTCCTTGAACTCACCAGGTGGCTTTAGACGAGCCACAGTCTCTTTGGGGCTTTCACAAACACTGAATAACGTACTCCCAATTCACTTTCAAAGCACTTCAGCCATCATTTGCTGGTGGATTTTGCTGTTTCACACAGGAAAAACCAATTGCAGAGTGCATTGAACGTGGATTGAAAGTGTGTTATTTAGCATGTGTGAAAAGCTTTGCTAGACTTCCCATCTGTGCTATGGGAATAATAATGTTTACCTAACTTGCAGGGTTGTTGGAGGGTTCACATAATAATGCATACCAAAAAAAAATCTGTGATACACTTGCACAATTGGGAGTGCCACTGAGATTCAAAGGATTGTTATAATTGTCTCCTTGTTTTAATAAAGAAAAGCTGGATCAGTTTGTGCTCCATTGATACCACCAGGTTCCAGCCCTCCTACATCCGTCCCTCTTATCTCTGCTGCCACAGCATTGTCATTTCTCTTATAGCTCATGCTGAGTACTTCTAGTAACACTGCCTCTTGCCCTACTTGCTTGGATGGTGCAGTTCAGTTGTATGGAGGGTGTCTGGGCGACAGAAGGAGTTGAGATGACCTATTGAAGGAAGCAGGGGGAAGGGGCTGAATTTGCAAGCTGATTAATTCAACATTTTCTGTTAGCATCAAACATGTCACCTGGGAAATAATGGAATTTCTATGTATATTTATTTTCCTATTCTTTAGTGGAAGCAAATTAAATAACCAAAGGCTTAAGTGAGTCCTGGTCGCAAACATAACTCCTCTGTGTTAATACGCACATGGTATGAAGAAAGGGGGGGGGGGAGGAGAGAAAGAAAAGAATGCAGGCTTTTTTGTTTGCTTTATTTTGGTGTTTAATTCTTGAAACCCTGGTTGCAAAAGGAGGGAGGAAAAACACACTGGCTTTTAAAGTAAATGAAACTCCAGGAATAGTTGTTAGCATAAAATAATCACAGACATGGTGGATAAAGGTGATTGCTGTTTCGCATGATGCTCTAGGGATATGATTGTCTCTCGGGAGGAACACCCCCTACTGTGACCTGAGGCTTAATTACGGAAGGATTTATCCACTACCTTATTAAGTCTTCATCTTTGTTTGGGTTGGCCATTAAAATTCTCAACATTCTATGTTGTTTTTGTGTGTGTGTTTTCAGGCCTGCAATTAAAAATACAGAAACACCCAGTCTAACTCTAGTAGTGCTTTAAATAAAAGGTATGTATAGGTGACTGGCTGCACCCCAGTGTGGATGGCAAAGCACTTTTGAACACACTCGACTGGGGAAAAAAACCATGCAAATAAAGAGATTTGGTAGTTGTCCTGCCATTTTGGAATTTGTGCAGATACATCACTTGACTCAAACATATAAACACAGTCACAGAGGAAGCAAGTAATACATGTGTGGCAGCGCACTTAGGCATTCCAGATCAGAGTGAAAAGGAAAAAGTGGTTGACAGGAAGGGCCAGACCTTGGTATGAGACCGTGTAGTGTAAGGAACAGGATCTGGGAAATCTGGGTTCCAATAAGAACATAGGAGAAGCCAATGTTGGATCAGGCCAGTGGCCCATCCAGTCCAACACTCTTGTCACACAGTGGCCAAAAATACCAGGTGCCATCAGGAGGCCCATCAGTGGGGTCAGGACTCTAGAAGCTCTTCCACTGCTGCCCCCCCCCCACAAGCACCAAGAATACAGAGCATCACTTGTCCCAGAGTTCCTATCTATACCTTGTGGCTAATAGCCACTGATGGATCTCTGCTCCATATGTTTATCTTCATATGTTTATCCCCATGATAAACATATCTCCTTATGTTTATCCCCATGAAGACCTGACCCTCCTAACTCATCTCATGGAGCTGTGGAGATGATTAAATGGGGAAATGAGGGGAACCACATATGCCACCAAGAGCTCCTTGGAGGAAAGGCAGGATAAAAAGGTGGTGGTGGGAACTGTCATCAAGTTGCTTCTGACTTATGGAGACACCATGGCATTTCAGGGCAAGAGGCATTTAGAAGTGGTTTAACACTGCCAGCCTCTGTGTAGCAACCCTGTACTTTCTTGGTAGTCTCCCATCCAAGTACCATCCAGGGCCCACCCTGCTTTGCTTCTGAGCTCTGACAAGAGTGGGCTAGCCTGGGGCCTTCAGGTGAGGGCAGAAAAAAATGTCCTAGACTGGTAAATGCAAAAAACTTTGGCATAGCTGAAAGTAGCAAGGTAGATGGGATTTGTAGCACTTCTGCTATTTGTTCCTCTCTCCACTATTGAGCGAAAGGCATGGCCAACTCCTAAACCACATCCTCCTTCACTTACAGCCATTTTGCTTCTGCATTTTCAGGAGGGTCACAATGCACACACAGGAGAAACTGCATCAGATTGTAAAGCTCTTTTTGGCAGAGGCCTTTTTTAAAAACCTAAAAAACTCTGCAAAACACCAGGTGTATTGATGCCACTATCTAATAACAACAATAACAAAAATGATTGCCACACCACAATTCAGACTGAGTTACCTTGACACTGGGCATGCTTCAGTAGTAGGGTTGATGACAAAGAGGCAAGGAGTATTCCACGTGCAGTTTATTTGATTTATGTATAGTTTCTTGCTTTCCAGTCAAAGAATGCACATGGCAATGCACAACAAAATAGGAAATCATTAGAAGCAAGAGTAGGAAAGAGAAACCAGGTAGAAGCAAGACTATCCAAAGCAATGGGGAGAGCAGGGTGTACAAGTACAACAAGCTGCTTTATACTACTCAGTCCCTTGGTTCAGTATTGTCTTATCTGACAAGCAGGAACTCTCCAGGGTCTTAGGTGGCAGTATTTTGATACCTGAGATTTTCTCCATGCAACATAGGTGCGGTACCATAGACCAAGCCCTCTGTCGAGGACCTCTTAGTATCTCACATCTCTGCACTCCTTTCTCTCTTCTTTCCATAACAACAACAACAACAATATCCTAGATGATGACACTGGGTTGACATCTTTTGGCAAATTGGTGCCACAGACAAAGAGAGCAGCCATCAATAAGAACTTAATAGTAACAACTCTGGGCCGGATCATTGGTCCTTCCAATCCAATATTCTGTCTGGAAGTTTAATCATTAATTCCAGTGGGAGAAAAGGCGGGGGGAAACCCAGTAGTGCTAATTGCTTTTCTAAAGCACCGGAAGTTCTTCCAGAATATAAACTCCGATCCTAACCCCTCATGAGGTAACAGCACTGGTTGGGCTGGCATAGTAAAACTGCCAATAGCCAAATTTACCTTAAGTGTCATAAATTCTCCACTGAAAACAAAGAGATTCATGGATAGGCTTAACCCATTCTGAAGAAGGGTGATCATTCTAAAAGGGATGGGATAGATTCTTTCATTCTTCATAACATTTTCATTAATTCAGATTTAAAACAGCTTTTATCTCCTTGCACATGAAAATATATAAACCATAGGACAACAAATATCATCTACAAAAAAAACAAACGAGAGATGGACTCTGCTGAGCTTTCTCCAATACACAATCAGTCTATACTTTGCCTTTGGAATTGCACCATCTCACCCCTGCTTTCTTTCCCTCCTAATGCTTTCTGCTGTATAACACATGATTAACTAACAGACTTCAAAGTCACGAGATCCGAGGATGGCCTCTAGGTTAGATTGATTTTTAAAGGGTTAGGCAAATCCATCAAGAATAGGTCTGTTGAAGCCTATTAGGCACATGTTCAGAGGCAGTCACTCTCTGAAGTTGTTCCTTGCATGTTTCCTCATACTGCAAGTAGCAGTTCAGAGGAGGAGAATTTATATCTGGGAAATAGGATGGGGTGCTGGCCGTGGTACTCCTCTCCAGCACCATGGCCTCAATTTGAATTTCTCCCTCAGTTTTTAACCTTTAAAAAAAGAAAGCCTACTTGTGGATCTTTGAGAGACCTTAATCAAAGAAGAGTCTAACGATGGATCTTCCGAGCCATGTCTAGTTCTGCCCTCAGTGAGGCCTGGGCGATGGTCTGAGGTTTAAATTTAACATGATGTTGGTGTTTCGTGACTGGAACTCCAGATGCATTTGCTGGCCCTAAAAAGCAGCTTTGGGGGGGGGGGGCAATATGGATGGAGCCCCAGTGATATGGTGGGTGGATTCAGTTTTCTCTCGTACCACTTTCCTGGTCATAAATGGGACCCTCAGATACTGTTAAGTGTTGGTAGAAGGAAAAGACTGAGGCCTGTATTATGCCTGTTTTTAAAATCTCCACCACACTTAACAACAACATGGAGAGCATCTTCAATCAGGGAAACAACACAGAGTGAAGAGTTAACTCCCCAGTGCCTCATTTCCAGTCCATACTAGGCCTCCTGTGGACTTTTTAGGACCAAATAATATGCCTGAGATGGCACTGAAGAAGAATTTAAGTTTTTTTGTCTCACCACACAGAGGCTGCCAAAATATATTCCGCACAGTGCTGCTCCACACGGTGACTCTGAATGATGAAGACTTCTTTCCACTTGAATGACCTCGTCATAGGAAGGCTCCCCATGCCAGTGCTACACAATCTTGCTGACTGTTGCCACTTGTGTGGAGAGCCTCCATGCAATTAAGTTGAGCTATGTGGAAAGACACTTTGAACCACTACAGCATGGAGCGGCTTTATGCAGAAGTGATTTTTGTTCATGTGGTGAAAATCACCATAGCCATGTGGGAAGCGGCTCTAAGAGATAGACATTTATGGGAAAGAGCAGGGGAAAGATGACATTTAACAAGAAGATCTCAGCTAGCTGAAAGAAGTGAGCGGGAAGGAACAAAAAGACAGCTGAAGAGAGATTAAGCCCTTCTTCAGATAGTGTCTGTACAATGACAATACATGTAGAAGGGGGAGTGGGAATGAGCTTGCTAGCCTCACTCCCTACCTACACATGATCACTTGGAAGTGAGCATGGAGCATACATACTTGTGAAGTAAACTTTGTCTCCATGATTGAGAACGCTGCTTTTTCAAACAGTGCCAATCATAGGGACAGTGCCTATACCTTTATAAGGGACAATGAGATATATTGACTTGCCCACCACCACCTTGTGTGCATTCATGTATACAGATTCAACACTACAATTTAGGGTTGCCAGCTCCAGGCTGGGAAATACCAAGAGTTTTTTTGGGTGGAGCCTGGGGAGGATGGGGTTTAGGGAGGCATGGGACCTCAGTGGGGTATAATGCCGTAGAGTCCACCTGCCAGAGAGCAACCATTTTCTGCAGGGGGAACTGATTTATGTTGCCTGGAGATTAGTTCAATTTGCAGGAGAGCTCCAGGCCCCACCTGGATGTTGACAAGTCTCCTATATTGTTAGCATTTTTTATAAACTCCTGCTGCATGTAACAGTAATAAGATGCTTCACCTACTCCTTTTTTAAGAAAGAATAAATACCTACTTGCTATCCATTTTCTCTCAATACTGAATGGTTTCTGATAGCTATTTTTAATTAGAGAAGTCACACAGGGGAACATTGGTTAAGTTTCAGCACTGTTTTATACCATTTTCTCATAATATAAAAACCTAATGTTAAAAAAAAAACGGACAGTGAAAGTATATTTATGCAGATTTAGCCAAATGTGTCTTTCATCTTCTGATTCATCTGCACACTCTGTGAAACTGTAGCCCACCAAGGGCTACATGCACTAGCCATGCATGGCAACCGGCCAGGGAGGCCCTGAACGTCCCTGTCTTTGCTGTCACCCACTGGGAAGACTGCACGGCTGGTGGGCTGTATTCCACTCAGTGGGCCACCTTGTGCAGGCCTGTTTTACAGCTTCAGGATTCCTCAGAGGTCTGATATATAAACCAGATGTTTCTTTGTAAAATGCTCTGATTGGATTAATCTGAGAAGCCAGAGAGTACTGGTATCAGATGAATGCATATTTACTTGTTTTGTATTGGATTTAATAAACACAGAATTGCACACAGGGGGAAAATCTGCTAAATGATTTCTGTCACATATGCCTTATTGCCATGGATTGGGATTGCATGGAAATAGTGCTTGATGTGTTACATCTTTGACACTGCATGTGAGTTCTTAGAAGGAAGAGGGAGGGTTGATAGGCCAGGGTTGCCAACCTCCAGGTAGGACCTGGAGATCTCCTGGAATTACAATTTATTCCCAGATTACAGAGGTCAGTTCCCCTGGAGAAAATGGAGAGTCTCTGGAAAGGAGACTGTATGGCATTATTCTGTGCTGAGTTCCCAAACCTTTCCCCAGTTTCCACCCAAATCTCGAAAATTTCCCAAGCTGGAGTTGGCAACTGTATGCATAGCTGAATGGCTGAGTACATGCTTTGCATGCAGAAGGCCCCATGGATGAATCTGAGCAGCCCCCAGTTACAAAGATCTCAGGCAAAAGAACAGGGGAAGACCTATATGTAAAATCTTAAAGAGCCCCTTGTAGTCAGAGTAGACAATACAGAGCAAGGACCTGGCCCTGTGTGGGTAAAGCAACCTCATGCACTTGTAAGGAAAACATGCACACAACAGCAATTTGGCTATGATAATAGAAAACCTGCATGAATGGATGACCCCCAAATGTGTACAAAATCTCCCAGACATTTCTGTAGGCACAGCTGTAGCTAATGCCCAGTCAACCATTCATTTCCGTTATACCAAGATCAAAAATTCTTCAGGCCCAACAGATTTTATTGGCTGTGTTATGCTTTAAATGGGACTCCTGAATTTGCCACGGTAACTTCATTATTTCCAGCTGATATAAAACTGTTTACTAATCCCACATTATTTGAGGCTCCATTTAAGCATACCCTTTATCACTGATTTGGACAGCATGGGATATTTTAATTCCTGCCTACGCTCAAAGCTCACTGGCCGTTGTGCCTGACATGTTATTATCTCAGCATCCATGTACACTGGAAGTCTGATTGTTTTCTACCACGGACAGGGAGCTGATAATGACAGGTAACTAAGGAGCACCTTGCAGGTTTTAGCAGCATGTCATTCAAACAGACTGATGTACATAGCAAGGGAAGAAGTGTGTGTGTGTGTGCATACTGATGTAGGTTTAAACACATGATTTATATAGGGAAGAATATATTTTTAACACAAAAGTTCAAGGATACAGTCTGCCCTGCAAACTACGCAGAATGTTGTTGTACTGCTGGAGAAAAGAATATGATTTGCAAGAAGCTATGAGCTCTTGTTTGGGGAAACAGGTGCGGGTACATTTGTAGCCGCATAAATATGCATACATAACTGTACATAACCAATAATACATTACCTTGACCTGGATGCCCAGGATAGCCTGGTCCTGTCAGATCTCAAAAGCTACGCAGGCCCTGATTAATATTTGAATGGGAGACCACCAAGGAAGTCCAGGGTTTCTATGGAGAGTAGGATTGCCAGGTCTCCTCTGATAACCTGGGGCGGGAGGAGAGATGGGGGGTAGGGTTGAAAGATCCAGGTTGGGAAAGTCCTGGAGATTTCAGGGTGGAGCCTGGGAAGGACAAGGATCTCGGTGGAGTAGAATGTCATATAGTCCATCCTCCAAAGCTGCCATTTTCTCCAGGGGAACTGATTTCTGTAGTCTGGGATGAGCTGTAATTCCAGGGGATCCCCAGATCTCACCTGGAGGCTGGCACCCCTAGGAGGCAGGCAATGGCAAACCATCCCTGAACATCTCTTGCCTTGAAAATCCTATGGGGTCACCATATGTCAGCTGCAACCAGATGGCACTTTCCACCAATAATGCATTCCTAAGCAGAGTTGCACTGTTCTAAACTAATGGGCTTCAAAGAGTATAGCTCTGCTTGGGATGACACTGTGAATTACAGAAAAGGAAGACCCTTTCATGAGAGCTGAAATCACGATTTCCAGAGAAGCTTTGTTCCTACTAAGGAGTACATAGGTTCTAAAGTAAGTGTGTATGTGTGCCATCTTTTTTTATATATATTTATATACATTTTCATTGCTTTTCTATAAAACTACAACAGAAAATAGGAAGGGAGAACTACAAACTATGGGAGAAAGGAAAAAAGGCCACTAAAAGCCCAAGTGGCAGGGGTCATTTTCAGTGTTACATAGCTTAGTTGAAATTTCACTTACAATACATTTTAGTAAGATGAAGCATAAGAGTTGTGTTTATATACTATTAGTAATACAGAAGAATTTTTTAAAGGCTGAAACAGGTACGTCAGACCGTTTATAGTTCCAAACAGATAACTGGATTCATGTTTCTTATTTTTTTGTTTTCTTCCCTGTAGGTTTATTTTTAGCAAAGTCCCATTTGACTTTAAGTAATTTAGGGGCAACAGCTCTTAACTCAGATTCAGAGCCCTCCTCAGAGGAGCTGCTCGATGTGTCACCATCTCTTCCCAAATCATAGTCGCTGTGATCTGATGTCTCGTTGTCCTGTGCTGTTCCTTTCGGTTTGTCCATTGTTTGATACTGCTCCAAGAAGGCTATGGCTTTTGTAACAGAGTCCACTCTTTCTTTTTTGTCCTTAAATTTGAAAGTGAGCCCTTCAGGAAAGAGCCATCTGTAGGACGTGGAATTTTTCTGTAGAAAGATTGTCAGATTTTTATATTGTTTCCTCTTTTTCCTAATTTTAAATGGAATGTCTTTTAAAACTTTTATGTCTGTACCTTCGATTTTTAGGGTAGTCCCATTAGTCACTTTAAGCATGTGTGCCATCTTTGAATATGTGTACAAAGTACCCTTGGAAGTATCAGTTATCACACTGACCAGTTGTTTACCAAGAAGTGGGAGAGGTATGGTGAGAATTAAATCCAGTGTCCCTGCTTGTCCCGCAGAGAAGTGCATTTTGAAAAGGGCTCTGTTCATAGCTCTGACAGCTGGACTAGCAAGAGGAAATTCATGTACAGTACCTTACTTTTAATTTACAGTTCATTGTACAGTTTGGGATAAGCATACGGGAGGCTACTGCTATGTATTTAATGATCCTATTTGAATTGGAGTGATAATATGGAAATCTGGATATTATGAGGGAGGAGTAATGAAGAGGTAGAACATTGTCAATGACCTACCAAGAAAGGATAGAACAAACATCTATAATTATTGTTTCAGGGAATGGTTGCTGGCCCATGGCCTAGTGTGGAATGAGCGTGTGGAAGAAAAGACCCAACAACCTGATTGTGGAAGGAAAATGGCCACAGATTTATTGTGTAAAGACAGAGGAGCACTGGCACAGCATGGGGATGGATCCCACATTGGACAACCTGCTGGATGCCTGATGAATCCCATCCCCCCAGCCCATCTACTTGGGGGGGACCACGGAGTGCCAAACCAGTGGGGACCACCTGGGCAGTGGCCACTGCATGGTCCCTTGTAATGAAAGCTCTAATTAGGGAAAGGGAGCCCTGACACGAGTGTGCCTCACCCTCCCAAGGCTCCCCGCCCCCCAGTTGACTCCTGATGATGTGGCTGCTGATGGGGGAAGCACCACTGGGCACGGCCCTAGCCTTCTAGCCATATGCTCTGCCTGGCCAGCAGCAGCCAGCCCCATTCTTCCTTCCCCCACTCCAGGTTCAGGCAGCAAAAGTGGCGCATGGTAAGTCAGGGCCCATTCTAACTGCATGTTCACAGATGCAGGTAGGTATCTCTCTAATACAGCAGCTGGTTTTGAACTGTTATGGCAGATCCATGAAAAAAAGCAGCATCTTGTTGACTACGATGCTGCATAATAAACCCTGGTATGACAAGCAAAACTTGACCTGTATGGCCCAGGCTAGCCCAGTCTCATCAGATCTCAGAAGCTAAGCAGGGTGGGGTCTGTTCACTACTTGGGATGGGAGTCCACCAAGGGAGTCCAGAGTTCATACACAGAGGCAGGCAATGACAAACCACCTCTGTCTGTCTCTTGCCTCGAAAACCCTCTGGGGTTGCCACGAGGCTAGACAGCCCTTTCCACCACGTCAAGCAAAATCTGGAAACCGTTTGCAGAAACCAGCTGCTTAGAGGCTTGAATATATTCAAAGTTATTCAAGGCTTAGAACTTGATAAGGAATAACTGGTCAGTTGACACTTTAAATAAGTAATTGTCAGTGCAGTCCTAAACAGAGTTACACCCTTCTAAGTACATTGAAGAGAACAAGCTTAGAAGGGTGTAACTTTTACTTAGAATTGCACTGTATATGAGTAACATAAAGCCATTCAATCAGAAATGATGTGAAATCAAGACATTTCTCTTCTGGTCATAAACAGTCTTTTGAATTTTCTTTTTACAACAGGAGTGATGCACAGATATGCAGTTTAGGGTTGTTGTTATTTTTTTTTTTAAAAATCAGTTTCTGCATCTTTCAATGAATGGAGAACAATGTACACTAACAGTGTGCTCCATGGCATGGTCTGATGATATGTGAAACAGCAGCCTTATTGAAGCTATGCAGATTTTGGTCTGATCAGTACTTGCATGTGGCATTGCTTGTACATCACCATGCATTCCAGAGAAGAAAAGTGGGACAGAAATGAATAAAATAACATAAAGAGACTGAACTAACAAATCAGAATTGCGTATCTCCTTTTGTGGTTAAATGCCTCAAACAAGACATGTCATTTTTTGACGATTCAGAAATATCTATAAAAGTAGATATTTTTGCATATTCCTGTTACCAACTAGGCAGCGGTAGATGTTAAAGCAAAACAATGACAGGTATGCAGACAAATGTTACATATGGATAAGGAGTTAGCACAAGCTCTGAAGAAAAATTAAGCAGCCTTGAGGATGGTGTTGCTGTTCCTGGAAAGATCCTGAACTGGAGAATTTGAGAACAAACAAGAGGGGCATCTTCAAAGTGTATGCCTAGATATTGCACATGGGGGGCTGAAGGCTGTCTTACAAAGGTCCTTTCTGTACTAGACCTTAAATCCTGGTTTAACCCTGTCCCCAAACTTACATTCTATACTACACGTGAGTTCACCCCTGTAATTATCTCAGGGTATTTTGTGTTTCATTACATTGAGGTCATCCCAGTTTCGCCCCCCCCCCCTTGTCCCGGGATAAATGGATGCTGTTATGACCAGGAATAAATGCAAGGTATTTGTGTCATGAGTTGAACTCTGATAAAACCAGGGATGAGATCCAAGTGCGGAAAAGACCAAAGTTAAACCACCCTACTGGATGTATTCACCAGAACTCTTATGTTCCTTGGAATAGGGACAGCCATGCAGTGCTTATTCCCCACTCTCAAAGTATGGAAGTGACATCACTCCAAGGAAGAGAGGAAGGATGGCCAAGGAATCCCTTAGGGAGTCACTGCAGCATCTAACAGTCAAAGGGGAATCCCAGATGCATCTCTATGGCCCACAAAGTACAGTCTGATCTTTGGCTGATTGGGCAAAGGGAGGGATAGGTGCAGAGGGTGACAATATTAGTTGGAATGTCTTGTAGTTGCAAGGATAATACTTGCCCATTGATCACTGAGCTGATTTGAAAAATATAAATATACCTGCGATAGCTAGATTCAAGTCCAGTAGCACGTTAGAGACCAGCAAGATTTAGGGTGTATAAACTTTCCAGAGTCAAAGCTCACTTTGTCAGATACCTTTGATTCTCAAAAGCTCATACCCCGAAAATCTTGTTGGTCTCTAAGGTGCTACTGGACTTAAACTCGCTGTTCTACTGCGGATCAACACAACTACCCTCTGAAAACATCTGTGATAGCTTAACAGTAAAGAGCACCTCAAATTTTAACCCAGATTTAATAACAAAACTGTTCCACTTAACGAAAGTTTGCAAAAGATGGAACACAGAATGGTAAAAAGCCCTTGAAGATGGGGCCAGAAGCTAACTTTGTTCCCAGCGCTGCATTTGGGTGATCATGATGATGATGATGTTCGGAGGCAGATGGTCTAAGCAATCGAACTTAGACGCTGCCATTTATTGCAAATGGTGATTAATTTTGTTGTCTGGTACAAGCAGAAGTAAGCCCAGACGGTATAAATGAGGAATGTGCAGTACTGATCCAAGAGAGTTGTTGCTGTGGTTTGTAAAAATCTTTTTTTTTAAATCTTTAGCTTTCAGTTTATAGCTACTTTGTCATACAAATTCAGGGCAGGCAAAAATACTGATATTATTTACACTCACAACATCCCAGTGAGGTAGTGTATTATCATTGAATGATGGTGGGGGAAGATTCAAGCTGAAAGCTGTTCAGGAAGCTACCATACAGCTTAATGGGTGAACACATATCCATTTACATAGATCTTCTTTAGGTAGAGTTCCAGATGCGGGTTTCTGTTATCTGTGTTTGAATGCAACATGCAATTCTACCCAATGACCATCCTGTAAGCCAGCAAGGCACAATATGTGCTCAGATGGACTGTTATGATCATAAGTTTGAACTTTGGGTTGTTATTCTGCAAAGGGCAAAATGCACTCTTTACTGTGGTAAGAGGCTCCAGTCCACAGCAGGAAGCACCCTCTACAGTTCACACTGACACAGAGACCAGGACTCCATTTCAAAGGGTCCTCATGCTGGTCAATTCACACCTTCCCCCAAAGTTCCTGCAGAGATTATGTTAAGTGATGTTACCTGGCAACTAATCGTCCGGCCATCAAGTGACCTGGCCAGAGCCATCAAGAGACAATAGAATGGCGCCATGAATCCTAGCAGCTTGCCCAGGTGTCAGTTCCTGCTTAGCACCTAGATTTGCAATATTGACCACTCCTTCCCATCTCCTCTTCCTTGTTACACTGCCCAATGGTAGGGTTAATGGGGACAGACCAACTAGTAGGTGTGTCAATGGGATGTGGTCAGCGCAGCCCGCCCCAATGCCACCTGATAGATCTTGCACAACAGACCATCGTTGCTAGCTGCCATGACCTCTATCTTCTTTACCACCCTCTTATGTCCAGCTTGCTATCCCATTACCTTGCCTCCATCTCTAATCCCTGGTTTGCGCAGCCAGGAAGAAGCATGTATCTGCAGGTTTAGATCGCGCTCCCCATTTTTCCTTTCTATCCCCTCAATCTTCTTTTGGAATCGGATCACCCATCTCCAGGACAGGTAAAGTATTACCCAACCAACGAATCTCCTGCTCATGCAACAGTGCTATTTTTCTTCCTAAGTTTCCTAGATCTTGTGTGTATGGCGTGTATGATTCAGTTTTGTATGCTTGAACAACATTTTATAGTAAATATCATTCAAACGAACCACTCAGCCTCATTGCCTATTTTCTGGGAACTCCTGGAAGGGGTGGGACCTCGGTATAGCTGGCAAAGAACCCGGTATTTTGCCAATTGCTCGTCTTAAATTAAAGCAATTCGGCTAACAACCCAACTTTTGGAGAATCCTACATACAATAAGAAAACAGGAATTCTAAGGGAAATTACAATAATGTTAATAAACTTAGCAACATTTCTTAGAGATACTTTGTACTTATCTAGCTACAAGCTGCTTCCGATATTGAGTCAGCCAAACTCTTTGAGGAACACCATACAAATATCATTGGGGAGGAACTATTGTTGGATGGTAGAGTACAAGTTTTGACCCAAATCATGCCAGATCCAATCCCCAACATCTCAAGAGTAGAGTTTCTGTCTGAAACCTTGAAGAAATGCTGCAAGCTAAACTTCATAATATACAGCTAGATGGACTAATTTGCTAAGCCATAGAGGTTGGGTAGCACCATAATGAGGAAACTGAAGAATCCAGAATCTCTAGCATGAATCTTGAACACATGAAGCTGCCTTATACTGAATGAGACTATCAGTCCATCAAAGTCAGTCTTGTCTACTCAGCCTGGCAGCGGCTCTCCAGGATCTCAGGTAGAGGTCTTTCACATCACCTATTACCAGATCCTTTTCAACTGGACATACCAGGTTTGAACCAGAGACCTTCTGCATGCCAGGCAGTTGCTCTCCCACTGAGCCACAGCCTAGGGTTGCCATCCTCCAGGTGGGGCCTGGGGATCTCCTGCTTTTACAACTGATCTCTAGCTGACAGAGATCAGCTCCCCTGGAATAAATGGCTGCTTTGAAGGGTGGTCTCTATGGCATTGTACCATGCTGAGGCCCCTCCCCTCCCTAAACCCCACCTTCTCCTGGCTACACCCCCAAAGTCCCCAGGTATTTTCCAACCTGGACTTGGCAACCCTACCACAGCCCCTCCACCTTGCATCTGCAGCAAAGTCACTAGTTACTCAAAGACCCTCAGCCTTCCCATCAGGAGTGAAGTTGCAACTCAGAAGTAGAACATCAGCTTTGCATGCAGAAGATCCCAGGTTCAATCCCTGGCCAGCTAACAGGATCAGGTACTGCATGATATGAAGACCCTGGAGACTTGCTGCCAATTAGAGTAGATAATACTGACCTTGATAGAGCAAAGGTCTAACTCAGTATGCAACAGCTTTGTATGTTCAGTGGTGGAATGGTATTATATGAGGGATTACAACAAGACTGAAGACTTGAATGTGCTCTTGAAATTAGCACTATTATCACTTTATGCCCATGAGCTCTTCCTATAAGGCTCCCCAAATCAGAGATGGAACTTGGTTCTGAGCTGCCTCTAACCAGTCTCTGGAAAGGCAGCATAAAAGTGTCTTAAATTGTCTCTTTTCCAGCAGTAGCCATAACCCACATGTAATGTTGGAATCAGATCACGTAATAAAGATACCTGCTGCATTTCATGCACCACTCTTGTACAAGGAATCTTGCTCCAAAGTTTAGCTTAACTAGGCAGGCAGCTTTTTCACCTCTAGACTTCGGTTTCTCTACCTGATGCAACATTCTGATAGTTTTGATGCCAAGATAAGGAAAGAGAGGATAGAGGAAGGAACCACCCTGCCAAGCTATCACCATGTCAACTGTTAAAAGCTCTTTGGCAGGTAGAGCAGGCATTTTTTGACAGATGGCAGTGATAAACAGTACCCAGCCGATATGAGAGAGAGAGAGAGAGAGGAGCCTATACCTGAAGCACTGATGGAGAAACAAACTGCCAGAAACAAGTGATCAGCTCATGGTGCTTGCAAGAGGAACCATCAATCAGGCTTGATCAGAAACAAACAGCGGAAAAGCTGGACAAGTGCTTCAGTCCACATTGACAGTTCTCCAGAGGAACCCACTGTTTGGGGAAGCAAGTGGTCTTGATGAAAGCCACCCAGATGTAAGCAACAGGAAGCCCCCAAAACAATTCACTATCAGTGGGTACACAACTCAAACAGGTACATGGAATGTAAGGACTGGAACTAAGTAGGCCATACATAGGGTTGCCAGCTCTGGGTTGGGAAATGCCTAGAGATTTTGGTGGCAGAACCTAGGGAGGCCAGGGGTTGGGAGGGAGGGACCTCAGCAGGGTACAATGCCACAGAGTCCACCTTCCAAAGCAGCCAGTTTTCCCCAGAGTAACTGATCTCTGTTATCTAGAGATGAGTTGTAATAGTGGAAGATCTTGCATATGAAGAAGAGATTGGATTTATATCCTGCCCTTCAGTCACTTGGAGTCTCAAGAGCGGCTTACGAACTCCTTTCCCTTCCCCTTCCCACAACAGAGAGAGTTCTGAGATAACTGTCCTTGAGAGAACAGCTGGTACAGAGCTATGGCTTGCCCAAGGTCATCCAGCAGGTACAAGTGGAGGAGTGGGGAATCAAACCCGGTTCTCCCAGATTAGAGTCCACGCATTTAACTACTACACCAAACTGGAGCAGAGGTCCATCAGTGGTTATTAGCCACAAAGTATAGATAGGAACTCTCACTCTGGGGCAAGTGATGCTCTGTATTCTTGGTGCTTTAGGGGGGAGCAACAGTGGGAGGGCTTCTAGTGTCCTGGCCCCACTGCTGGACCTCCTGAGGGCACCTGGTGTTTTTGGCCACTGTGTGACACAGAGTGTTGGACTGGATGGGCCACTGGCCTGATCCAACACTGGCTTCTCTTATGTTCTTATGATCTCTAGGTGTTAGGTGGAGGTTGGCAAACTTACATACCAAACCCCACCCTGTGACACCACCAGGCCATGCAGCCATCACCTGTCCTTCCCAACTATGCATGGGTGGGCAGGAAAATGACAGAGGAATGTTAAAGGCACAGGAATCTCAACCCCCAATAAGTACCCTCACAAGGAACAATAAGTACCCTCACAAGAGTTGCCAACCTCTGCATAGGGCCTACTGTTCTCCCAGAATTACTACTCATCTTCTGCCTATAGAGATGAGCTCCCCTCAATACAATGGCAGGTTCACAGGGCAGACTGTGTTGTATACCATAGTTTCTAGGAGAAATCCCTCCCCAAACTGCCCACTCTATAGACACTGTTCCAAAGCTTCAGGAATTTCCCAGGCTGGAGGTGGCAACTACACATTTTCTTTTTGAATTCAGTGGGATTAACAAGTTTAGAATCAAGCTGCAGAAAACTGCAGACTTCCCATTAAATGTACATCCTGTCCAGGGTTGCCAACCTCCAGGTAGGGTCTGGAAACCACCCAGAATGATGCATGATCTCCAGACTATAAACATCAACTTCTCTTGAGAAAATGGCTGATTTGGAGGTTGGACTCTATGGCATTATACCCCACTGAAGCCCCTTCCCTCCCCAAACCCTGCCCTCCCCAGTCTCCACCCCCAAATGTCCAGGAATTTGGCAACATTAATCCCTATTATGTTTCTGAAGGTTTACTCAGAAATATTTGCTGTTTTTTCCATGTAAACGTTTTTTAGGATTTCACTGTAGCAAATCTATGCATACTTATCTCCTGCCTGCACTGAGTCTGCCAGGTACAGATTCACAAGCTTGAGGTCCAAGTTGAAAGTGAGACTTGCAGTCTCTCCCAAAACTCATCCTCCCTAGGCTCCAGCCCCAAATCTCCAGGCATTTCCCAACCCAGGGTTGGCAACCCTAGCCGTTGCCTCTATAGCCTTGTGGGCCACATGTGGTGCACTGGCCATAGGCTGTGTACACCAGACAGTTCTAAAATATCTGCAGACTAGAGAACAGTCCTGTCTTGTCTGTGGGCTCACTGATGACCAGGGTGACGTCTGGTAGCGTAGGGTTTTATTTTGTTTTTTAATTAAACACCTGCCATGTAACTCCAGTGGCTCACTAACGCTGCATATATATTATGACTGCATGTACTAAATAAGCATGAGGGAGCAGCAAAATCACTGTTGCCAGGCCCTGCCTCCCTGCATATGTTTAGCACACATTCTAAACAGACTTAGGCATTTACACCACACACATGTATCAGCTCTGTCTGCCTGACTGTCAAGAAAGCCTGCACATGTGCACTTTGAACATATATTCAACATATACAGCTGTATCAAGGATGCAGGGCTCCACTGTTTGATGGATACTTTCAGAGAGTGGAAATAGCTTGGTACTGGGATCATTTTGGAAGGGTGAAATAGTGAGGAATCATGATGAGCTGTACTCTTAATCAAACTGCCAAGGCTTGTTTACATATGCAAATCATTTGATATGCTATTCATCAGATGATCAACTGTCAGTTAGTACTGTGAATAACGATCCATTTATTAGTAATCAGATTTTTTTTTAAAAAAAAAACCCAATGTTTTAATGTACTTTGGAACTAAAAAAGGACATGTGGCTTTGGAAGATATGGGAGTCACTGTAAACACACATATACTTTCTCTCACACTCACTCACTCAAACACACACACACACACGGCTATTTTAGGCCTAATAAGAAAAAATAAAATAAAATAATGCCAAGGAGAGAAATTTATCATATTAAAATGACTGCCCAAAAGATATGAATTATTTAGCCTAATATCCTGAAACTACCAGCCTCTCCATAGTACTTCAATTACTGAGAAATTATCCCTCTCTTTTGTATTAGTGTAAATTCATGAATATTTTATATTTGATCTTTCTAGTTATATTGCTTATAAAATATGCCATAAACAGTTTATATGGAAAAGTTTAAACAAAATCAAAGAAAGAATTTACACAAAAATTTAACCTTGTGCAGCACACGGAAAGGTTAAAAATCTACAACTGATTGGAAGCAAATTCTCTAAAAAATAACCTTTCATGTTCATTCATTTGTACTTTGAGTGCAGCAAAATGGCAACAAACAAAAAACCCCTTGAAATTAATATCAGTGAGATTTCATTTTTTTAAAATATCTGGACATATTTATTTTAGGAATGAGAACATTTTCCCCATTCTGTTCCTTTGCATTCCTGAACTTTACCTAGGAGACTTTCTAAAGTTAATTCTGGAATAAATAAATACAATGAACGTGTTATGTTGTGGTAAAAGAAGACCAAAATGAAGGAAAGGAACGGGACACTACTGCAAGCTATTATCCCCTTACTCCCTTCCTTAAGGGATTATGCCCTCCTTCCTTATAGAAATGCACTCTAAGCAGCTGCATGTACACAGGGCTCCATACAAAACTACCCATGCACAGAACTCTATGCAAAATTCTGAATTTAAAAAGCAACAACAGAATAATGGAGCATCAATTCCACTTCAGAATCAAGACTAGGTAATTCAAAGTGCCAAAATTTGGGGAGAAATTCAGATGACGAGAGTTTTCAGCAGCATCTCTAATTTCTTTCTATTATATCCAACAGAGATCTTTTAATGTGTTCCACTTTGAATGGCTGGCTGCTGCCCTCGAATGCAATCCTAAATAGAGCTACCCCCTTCAAAGTGTATATAGGGTATTTAGAAGGATGCAACTCTCTGTGCCAGACAACTAGAAAAAGGCATAGCCACTCCACTTGCTGCACATAGTGATATAGAGACCGTGTCCAGCAAAGCCCTCTCCTACACTCTTTTTCTGTGAGTGACTGAAAAAATGATCAGGGATCGGTTCTGGCCACAACACGCAGCAACAGAGCCAACTGGCCAGCAAACCCAGTGAGGCTGCAGAGATTACCTTAAACCCTAGCTCAGATAACTGATAACTGTCTGATTACTTCTCGGGGGGAGGGGATTATGGCTACAAAAGCCCCACCCATCTCTCAAAATGAGAGGTTCAGAGAGGGAAACTTACAACAAAAGGAATGTAAACAGCAGCAAAAATAAGGCAAAAATAAGACAATGACCTAATCTGGTTTTAGGATTGGAGAAGCTATTAAAAAGCCAAGAGCATCCTTTGTTCTGGTTCTTCCCCCTGAGGGCAGTTTAGTTCCATTGTGGGTTGTACCCTTGATCCAAAGATGAGGACTCCAAGGGAAATTCAACTTTAATGACTGTTTAACCTTTCTTTGTAGAAGAACTACTTTGTATGTCAATAAGAAGAATCGGTCCCAATTTCCACTCCTTTTATCCTCTTTATCACTTGAATAAACCTCTTTTCTTTTTATATGAGTTTGGATACTGTTTTTTCCTGAACTTTGTACATGCCCTGGAACCACTCGGCCAAGCTACCTTCAAAGACAAAGCAAGTTTAATCTTTGCTGGTAGTTTTCCTCTGTTACTGTCTCACTCAGCTTGCAATCAAAATCCTGAGAATTGGATTAAAAGCAGTGCCCATTCCCCTGACTTCAGGAAGAAAACCTGGGTTAAGTGGCAGGGCAACAAGACCTCATTTTTCATTTTCCTATCTCTTGGAGACTTGCAGCATTCCTTCTCTATTTATTTCTGGACTGGAGGACAAAGACCCCTTCTCCAATCATCACAGTTGTCGGCATCTTCCTTTGCCTTTGCCCTTCTCAGCCTTTGGAGAACTCTGATCAAGGCAATACCAGGTTTTTGACCAAGTATTTTTGACATTAAAATTAGCAAACAAGGTCTAATAATGCATTTATCATATGTTCCATTCATTGCTGCATGGGTGGCAAAGAGGTGCAGAACATCAGCTGGGATGCAGAAGGAGGAGAGATCTTAAAATAAATAATGTACACTATTGATCTCAATCTCTGCACCAATCCAGATTACGTTCAAATTAATGAGGTAACCCCGTTAGCACATTTCCCTTTATAAAATGTGAGAATTAAAAAAAAAACACTGCTAGGAAAAAGGCAGTGGCAGGTGTGAAAAGATATACTGTGAAAGCAACTTAGATTATCAGAATCCTGACACCCGTTCCAGCCCTTATTGCTGAAGCTGTAATGGTACTGCTATTAGAATAAATTCCCGTTTTAGGTAGATTATTTTTGTAATGTGAGAAAGTGTTGGTGTGAAACAAGAATGAAGATATCAATCAAACGATGAGCTGCTTTTTGCATAAATACTTAAAATGAGACTTGCTGCTAAAATTCACTTAAAATGAAATTTGGGTCCTGGAATTCAGACCTCTGCTTTGAAAAGTCTGCAAATCAAAATGTTCCCTGCTTTCTGCAAAAGTACCCCATGCTCAACCAGGACTAGAGAACTGTCATTGCTGTCACACTTCCATCAACAAGCATTATTTGTTCATTTATAGTACTGATATCCTACTTTTTATATACATGTAGCACACAAGGCAGTTTACAAATTCCTTCCACATGCCTAGGGTTGCCAGGCACATGACTGGAATCCTTGGGAGACTTTGGAGGTGGGGCAAGGGAAAAAGGATGTCCTTGACATATTATGACACATCTAGCTAAAACCCAGAAGTGACATCACTGGCACTCTAGATATTGGCACAGTCCTAGAGTATCATGATGTTACTTCTGGGTGTCAGCAAGAAGTGACATCAATTTGTCAGTACTGTGCCCCTTTTCTCCCATTATTAATTTGCGCACGAGCAAGGAGTGCTTTGGTAGGGCTTTGCCTCCATCTGGAACACTCCCCCAGAAGAAGTCAGAGCTGGGCTCTAACCCTCCTGACTCCCTGGATTATTCTGGAGAGCTCTGGGGCAGCCTGAGCCTGGACAAAGGTGAGCACTTTGCTCGTAGGAGCAGAAGGCGTTTTTGGATTGGTTTTTAATGTTTGTATATCTAGTGTTTTAATGTTCCTTTTGCCATTCCATTGTCTAGGCTAGGAGTCCCCAAGCTTTTTCATCCTGTGGGCACTTTTGGAATTTTTATATAAGCTGTTACGGGCCATCACAAAAGGGCTGCAAGAAGCAGGATGAGCCAAATCACAGGATGGCACTTATGTGGGCTGGGGAGAGTCATAAAAGGCTGGGTTCTTCCTTGTGGACTCTTCTGAAGCACCTCCTGCTCTGAGGAAGTCGAAGAAGGCCAAGATTGCTTTGGGGAAGAAGCAAACAGCACCATGAAAACAGCAATCAGCACTATGCTACCATGCTGGGAGCCATGCTGGGGATCACTGGCCTAGGTGCAATGACTTAGCAAGCCTTGTCATGTTTGCCCATCAATCTCACCAGTGAAGGGTGCCAGCTCTTAATCTGAGATCATATCAGGCTCATGTGGATAGAGGTAGTCTTAAAAACTTATTTTCCAATGTATGGAAAAATGCTCTCCACCCAAGAATCCACCCCAATAATAATAAATTAAGCATCCTTTAGGAAGTACCTAGTGTAGGGAAACAGGACTGTCAGTTTTCACCTTTTCTTTGTTTCCCTTGCTTAGTCCAAAACCTTGAACACGTGTATTATTTTATTCATTGATTAAACTTTTTTTTGTATGCTTCAAGTCTGGTCTCTGGAAAAACACCACAACTACTCCATTTTGCCATTAGAAGTGTGGTAGTGGGGAGCGGCAGCAGGTAAGCATACTGTCTCTGAAGCATGATAGCTTGAATGTATAGAGTAGGTAGATCACCTCCACACTAGCTTGTGGTACAATATGGGCAGGGACAGCAACTAGGCAGAGCCTTTAAATGGCAGTGCAGGTACAGAAAGCTAGATGAACAACTCTGTTTAACAGGGGATACTCTCAGTGTCATTCATGCTAACGAATACCCAGTTTGTTTTGGCATCCCTGTGGAGCAAGGAGAAGAGATGTCATCACCAGGAGGAGACTTGGGATGGCTGCAGGGTTTTTGTGACCTCCCAGGGCCAACCAGAAAGATCAAGGAAGGGCTTATACATCTGTTCCTTCATAGCATGTGTACTACACCAAGTCCTTTGGGAGGTGTTTCATTTGTGTGCTATATAAACAAGACTACAAAGCTGAAACACTAGGGTGGAAATTATTAAATGCTTTCAAACAGATATGGGAGCAACCACTGATGGGGTGATAAACCACATCACACTATCTATGTATAAAGTGGTGCTCGTCATTACCAATTTCTTTACTAAGAACTTTATTGATCTCTCTGAATCACACACCATAAATGTTCAGTTGAGTTGGCATTATGTGCTGAAAGGAATGGAGGAGGGGCAAGTTGGCAGACTTTCAAACACCTCCAAGCCAAGAAGAAGGGAGTCATTTCTTCCTTGGTAATGGTGTGTGCCTACAAGTAGAGCCATGCATTATGAAAAACATGGGGATGCTGGAAATTTACCATTATTCTCATGACATCACGTTGTGACATTCCATGCCTTCTCTCCACATCATTGCTTGTTTCTGATGGGGAGCAGGAAAATATAAGACTTAATGGCATTAGGGTATTAATAAATCTTGATGAAAGACAAAGATCAGTGTATCACTAGGTTGCCATTTTTGATGACAGACTGGTGTTTCTCAAAACACCCAGTTTTGCCCCAATTTTGCCCCAATTTTGAGAAACTGGGATTCAGACCTCTTTCAGGAAAAAGGGTCACAATATGGTATCTAGCTTGAAATCTACCTTGGCAAATATCAGTGTTGTCAGTTTCTTTCACCCTTTTCATTTTCCCCCCCCTGTAATGAATATTAGAGTGGCGGGGTGTCCCACTGACATCTTCTGTACCATTTCCTTCTCTCATCTCTATACCACTTTCCACGCTAAATAAATCCAGCATTAATCTAAGTCTGTGTAAGAACCCTTTGAAATTCATGTAGAATCAATCTTCCTACCTGCTGAGTTTAATTTTAGATTCCAACATTATCATTAAAAGTATGGGGAGAAAGGGGGCTGGCAAGGCTTGTTCTTTCATCTGGACATTGCATAATAGTCTCAATAGAAAAAAAAAAGTGCAAGCCCATTTTTCTTAGAGTGGAAACAGGTCTCCCCAAGCATCTACTCCTCAATTATCTGATGTCTGCGTACTATATGAAATGTTCAGTTGAGTATTAAAGGTTACTAGTCTGTTTTAGAGAACCCTTCTTTCCTCCTTCACTAAGATCTTGTCCTGATGCTTACCTGGGTGGTAAAAATCTTTGCATGGTAGAGAAACATGCTAGCAACCTTTCTGACAGATTGGTTTTTATGAAGTCTGCACATGCACAGATATAAGATACATAGATCTAAGAGGTAAGGTTTTTTTGAGGGTGGGAGATTACTCTATTTATTCCCACAAACTTGGATTTTCCTGTGAATTATGACTTCCCATAGGGTTGCTGAAGCCTGACCTGAAGGTTGTGGTTGGCCCCATTGTGCAGAGTTGGCCATCCACACAGACACTAGCCCTACAAAAATACAGTAATGTTACAAAAATCCTTAAGTTCTCAAACCTTCAATCTGAAAAAATACTAGAGCAAGGCTTACAAGTATAGGGATTGTTTCAAACTTTGAATCACAAATGTAGTATGCCTAATACAAAATTGGACTGGTAAAGAGAAAAGAAAGTTATCAAGACTTTGAACATTTCAGTGTAACAAGCAAACTGCCCACATCATGTACATTGCATGCATGGTAAAGGAGAGGAGTGTGCCTCCTCCTTTACTATGTGGAAATTGTTACTAGGATGTTGTCTGAATCAGGGCAAAAACAGGCAATAAGTTTCAAATATGGAGCAGAAATGATGCTTCATTCATTGCTGGCCCCAGGCAGGCTGCTGCTGGCCAATAAGCCTGTCTGATTAGAAAACTGATAGGATGCCTTGGAACAAAACTTGTTACCAGTAGAAAAGATGCAAGACTCCTTCAATTATCAGAGGAGGAGGAACCCTCCACAGACATCATCTGCATGCAGATCACAACACAGGCCCCAGTGCTACCATGAGATTTAAACAAACAAACAAGATGACCTAGTTTGTTTAAGACAATCAGTCCAAAATTTCATGTCTTTAGGGAAGTTAAACTGCCTCAGATTTAAAAAGAAATGCAGGCATAGGATGCTCATGATCACAAAAGGAACTCTGGATGAACCAACATTTAGAAGCAAATGTTCTATATACAGTGAGAAGCAAAAGTCTTCTGAGATAATGTGCAGATAGTCCACTCTACCCATTTTCTACTGGCCACTAAAGAATGAAATGTCTAGGGGTTACAGTTCCTTTCATCCTTCCTGAAGGAGGAAGTCAGGTATCTACATCTACTTTGGGAACAACTGATGACTGCGAGTTTTAATCAGTTTGATTAATCAACTGAACTTTTGGACTGATTGTTGGGAGCCAATTTTAATCAGAGAGGGCCAATTTTGAATATTTAAAGACAACACATATTATATTTTGATGTTATTTTTGGTCCGGTGTGTTACTGAAACAGGAAATGAAAGAGAAGTATATTTTTAAGATTATTGTTGTGTGTAGAGTAGGGTTGCCCGGTCCCTCCTGGCAACTGGTGGGGGGTGAGGGGGACTTCCTAGGAGAAAGAGGAAATCCAGGCCATGTTGCTGGCATTGACATAGGAAGTCTATGCTAAAATCGGCTTCTACCATAGATTTTTTGCCCAAATATCAGATCATCTCCCAGATGTTGCTGTTGTGATGACTTCACTTCCTGTGCAATGCTGGCAATGTGGCTTGTGCCTTCCTCTTTTTCCCCTGCCGGACAGCTGATTGGAACCTGGGGGGCAAGGTCTGGTAGTCAGGGATCCCTGCTTCCACAGGGGGAGGTCTGGCAACCCTAGTGCAGAGGCTGTCCCAAAAACACAAGAGAAGATGGATTGGAAAGACCCCAAGATACAGAGAGAGGGACTGAGAGAGTACTGAATGGCTGAGGGTCTGAGTGGGAAGTACTATTTGGAGCAGAGGGTCAGACAAAACTTTTAAAAGACTGTGAATGAGACCCGGGCGGGGGGGGGGGGATGCATTCCTGCTCAAATGTACTTTTCAATATGCATTTAGATATGCATTAAATGTAAGCATGCCATTCCTGATCTGGAATGTGATGTGCACACAAAAGCTGTAACTCTTTAGCTGGACTGGGAGTGAAAAAACTGTTACAACAAATAAATGTCCCCTTTTGTTTATACAACCTAGCTACTATACTCCCTCAAGAAAAGGTCTGCTAAGGTTCTGGCATAGATGGTTAGGGTTTAACTCAGCAATATTACAGTTTAACTTCTAAAAAAAGTATTGACAGCTTTTGTTTATTACATTCCTTCACACTTCCTTCAGTACCTTGAAAAGGCTCTTCTATTGAGGTTTTGGTAACATACAAGGAGTTTTTTTGGTTTTTTTTACTGAGTAACTGATTACTTCATCAGCTAAAAGGATGAGGCATGATCCAGCCAAATGCAGACATTTCAGTGGTGTCTAAAGCCTTCAGGTTAACAATTAGTTTTGCTGCTGGGCCATGGTATGAAAGACCAGCCAGGCAACTTCCAGTCTAGGGGGCCTTCAAGCAATTCCTAATGCCACAAATGCCGCTCCTCCCCATTCTCACTTTTTCAAACTTCTGAGTTAACAATTCAGGGTTGCATGTGGCCCAGAAGCCTTCAGTTACTGACTTTTGTATGAACAAATACTTAAACTGTGGAATCAGTACTGTGGAGTTTGTTATGGGATCTGGTAGTCTCCCCCGTGCTGTTCAGTATCTATGTGAGGCCCTTTAATGAGGTCATCTAAAGCTTTGAGTTGGTTATCATCAGTATGTGGATAACACCCAGCTATACCTCTTGTCATATAAACCTCCATGTTGTCCTCTTTGCCATAGGCCCATGCTTGATTGCTGAAGTGAAGTGACTGAGAGAAAGTAAGCCGAAATTGAATCCTGACATGACAGAGAGGATGCTGGTTGGTAAGGTGAGAACATAAGAGCCAGCCATATTGGATCAGGCCAATGGCCCATCCAGTCCAACACTATGTGTCACACAGTGGCCCAAATCCAGGTGCCCTCAGGAGGTCCACCAGTGGGACCAGAACTCCAGAAGCCCTCCCACTGTTGCCCCCCAAGCACCAAGAATACAGAGCATCACTGCCCCAGGCATAGTGTTCTATCCATACCTTGTGCCTAATAGCCACTGATGGACCTCTGCTTCATATGTTTATCCAGTCCCCTCTTGAAGCTGTCTATGCTTGTAGCCATCACCACTCCTTGCAGCAGTGAATTCCACACATTAATTACTCTTTGGGGAAAGAAGTACTTCCTTTTATTTGTTCTCTTTACAGGTCCTGATACTGTTAAGAGCTTAAGCACAGCTCTGTTGTTAGAAATGCAGGTGAGTAGGTTGATTAAGAATGCATTTTCCAGCTGCACTTAGAGCAAAAGCTGTCTTTTGTTGAGGGACTCCTATTTGACCATGCTGATCCACTCCACCGTAACCTCAGGGCTTGACTATTGTAATGCACTTTTATATGGGGCTGCCCTTAAGGATAACTTCAAAAGTATAGCCAGTACAGAATGCAACAGCCCATTTGTTACTGAGGTTAGTTATAAGGAACATATTACTCATATTTTAGAATCTCTTAAATGCTGCTCTCTAAATTTGTTCTCACGTTCAGTTCAATTTGCTGGTTCTTAACTTTGGTATTAGACTATTAAGAGGACACATGTTTGCTGGAAATGTTGATGGTGGTTGTTTTAATGCTTCTATTATTGATATTATTGCTTGTTTTTATTGGGATGAAGCAGATCATTTTATTCTTGGGTCCCAGTAGTGTGAGAAAGGTGGGCTTATAAAGGCTTCAAATAAAACAAAACCTTTGCCACTAAACTCAATGTGATTAAAATTGCTTAAATTCTTCACGTGTGCTCCTAATGAGTAACTGGAGCCTTACTAACAACACAATCTAGGGACAAGCATTTCCAAAGTAAAGCCCTCTTTCCATTTTTATAAATATTCATTACTTGCTCTTAGGCCTTCAGAAGGTGTCAGATGCCACTGAGTAAAGAGAGTTCTTAAAAGAACAACAACAAGAAGAGTGCATACTTTGCAATGTACAAAGTCACAGATTTAATCCCTGGCTCTTCCAGGTAGTACATATTTGGAAAGACCATACTGATTCTTTAAGGAAGAAGAAGAAGCAGTGTGTTCACTGGGAGACCTTGGGCCAGTCACTCCTTTCTCAGCCTAACCTACTTCACAGGGGTTTTGTGAGGTGGGGAGAACCATCTAAATTGCCCTGAGCTTCCTTGGAGGAAGAACAGTATAAATATGTGGTGGACAAAATCAGTACAACAATAATTTCTCATTCTCAAAATGGCACCATCTTGCAGATGGGTCTTTATGCCAACAGGGAGGCAGTTTCTGCAAATCTTACCTTTCTCTTTCTGGAAACTGTCTCCTCTGCAAGTCTGTCCCTTCAAAAATGAATGGTACATAACAGATGCTTAATACAGGTTTTTATTTTTTTAAAAGAACACCAGATGGGTAAGGTGGTGAAAGTGGGTAGGACACGCCATAGCTTAGCTAACAGCTTCCAACAGCAAACATAAGGAGCTATTCCAAAGGAAAACAACATTTGTGGTTGTCTTACAGCAATGAGTTCAGACTTTACAAAGTGCTATCCTGGAGCTCCACTTTTTCATGTTTGCTCAGGAACAAAGTGTGTCTATTTTACAAGGACAAAACACTGTTTAATAGATTATTCCAGGAAAAAAAAAACCTGTCTGTGGATAAAGTGGATTTCCCCCCTATTATGGCTGCTTATGCATGGAGATTCTTCCCCACATGGAGAGCAGCCCCCCCCCCCCCCCCACTTGACGAGAATATCCACACAAGGTTACTCTCATTCTAAGCATGACTTGTGAGCTTCACACCTTCAAACTGGATTAAAAACGCCCTCTTTGATTGGATTTAAAGAGGGAGGAGTGTTTGCCTGGATGCTCCATCCACAATCACTGCAGCAAACAATACCCCCCTCCCTCATCTTCTGAAAGCAAAATGAGAAAGGAAACAAGCCAACAATAACCCCTTCAACATCCCCTTCAAAACTGCTCAGAAGAACTCCTCTGAGCTACCTCCAAGCACATAAAGCAGTGTGTTCACATGACACACAAACACTCAGATGCTACTATGAACTAGGGATGTTTGTACATCTGCCAGTTTGGCTCGCATACTGTTCACCAGAAGCCATCAGGCAACCAATTACTCAATGGGCCATCTAGGTGTTCGCAACCTGTTTGCATCCGTTTGCAGGAACAGGCTAACTGAAACCATCAGAAACCAACTCCCAGCTGGAGGGCTCAGCCAGGAGTTAGCTACAGATCTTCTTCTGGAGAAGATTCACCCTGAACCCAACAAAGTTTTGTTTTTGTTTTTTTTTGCAGGGGGGGGGGAGGGGGAGGTTGAAATCATGAGCCATCTCCCAGCTGATCATCTGGAAGTAGGGTTGCAAAATCCCTCCTGGCAACTGGCAGGGGGTGGGGGGGACTTCCCAGGAGACAGAGGAAGGCCCAGGCAATATGGTGACATCACCTCCAGCATGCTCAGGAAGTGACGTCATCACACTGTGATGTAATGCCAACACTCTGGTATTTGGGCAAAAACTCTATGGGAAAAAGGCTTCTACCCTAGAGTTTTTGCCCAAATAGCAGAGTGTCACCTGGATATCATCATTGTGATGACATCAATTCCGGTATGTGCTGGAAGTGATGTTGTCACATCACTGGCAACCTCGACTGGCCTTCCTCTCTTTCCTGGTAAGTTCCCCTCTCTGTCTGCTGCATGGTGGTAGGGGCTGGTGAAGCCTGGCAGCAGGGGACCCCCTCCAGGGGGGGGCTGCCAACCCTATCTGGAAGTCAACTTCTTCCGACTGCCCACATGGGAAAATTTGCTCTGCCCCAGACTTGCTAAGATTCAGAAGACTGGGTGGGAGTGATCAGAAGCCCAGCTGATTCCCCTTCTCTTCTCCCCACTCCAAGCTGTTAACTTGGGCTGTAGAGAAAAGGAGATTACTCTTGTTCTCTGGGTCCCAAGCTCTCAATTTGCAATGGTGAAATGGAAGAAAGGGGTCACTTCTCTTCTTTCCACCCTAAGCTGTCAGCTTGGGCTGAAGAGAAAAGGAGAGAATTATTTCTTTTGCCTTTCCCTTTTGCAATACACAGATCAGAAGCATCACTTCTTTTCACTGCTATGATTAAATCACTGCTATGATTAAATGGGCACAAAATATAGGGCATAATATTCAATTAGAGCAATGGTTGAGGGTATGGAAAACAAATACAAAATTTACAAAATGTATGGCGTTTAAAGAGAATATTTATAAGATGTTTTATAGGTGGTATATGACACTCGAGAACTTAGCAAGGTGGTATCCAAATATGTCGAATGAATGTTGGAAGTGTAAACAAGCTGTTGGTTCCTTTTTTTATATGTGGTGGATGTGTACATGTGTAAAAAATATTAGACCTGGATTCATGAAATATTGAAAAATAAGTTGCATTTGACTATATCATTTGTGCCAGAATTTTTTTTGTTGAATATGATTCCAGAAACTTTTAACAAATTAGATAAATATCTGATTATCCATGTAATAACTGCTGTTTTATGCAAAGCACTGGAAAAGGGAAGAAGTTCCTTCTAAGGAAGAAATAATCTATAAACTACTGGAGACTGCAGAAATGGACAATTTAACATTGAAATTAGCAGATAAAAGAGAGGAAATCTTTGAAAATAACTGGTCAAGGTTTTATCAATGGTTGGATGAGCACTATAAAAATGAATCAACTCTAATTATATGCTCCTATAAAACTAGGGTAAGCTAATTTGGTGAATTAGATTCTGATTTTAGTAGAAATGCTAATGTAGATACGTATAGTACAGACTCCGTATCTGTTAGTATGTTTTTATCTTTGTATGTTTTTTTCTTGTTTTTTCTTTTTCTTTTCTTCGCTTTTATAAAAATTCAATTAAAAAATTGAAAAAAAGAAGCATCACTTCTTTTTCTGCTCCTTAGGCTGAACGGCAAGGAAGAAAAACAATCTCTTTCTCCTCTCCCGTTTGCAATGGACAATCAGTCTGTAACTTCATAGTGTTCAGAGGAGGTGAATCAGAGCACCAATCCCAGAAGATCCCCCAACACCTGTGAGCCAGCTTCTAATACCTCTGAAGACTTCCTGTGTCCCAGCACAACAAGGCCTAGGATACAGAGAAATCTGTTGGGAGTGCAGAACCCAGTTCTCAGCTGATCCCCTGATAAACTGAAAGCTGACTTCCGACCAACAGACAACTGCAAACTTGTTCAGCAGCTGTTCAAGTTGCTTGATACAAGCCAAACATATCATTGACCAGTTCATGGTCTGATCATGAGTGTCAAAATAAACAAAAGTCCAGTAGAATCTTAAAGACTAACAGCATTTATTTCAATACGAGTTTTCATGAGCCACAGTTCACTTTTTCAGGGGATGTTTGACTGCAATCTACACAGAACAAATCCTCCAAACTTGTGCATTTGAGACACACAAAAGCAAAGCCATACTGTCAATATGTGACTCTTAATTTGGCCACCACTTGGGAACTAGACACCCAGATATTCTATCCTCAAACTTTTGAAAGTTGGGACACTTTTTTTTCTGAATCAGAAGAAGAAGGCCACTTCAGAATCAGTTCAGATATTGAAAGAGGGGCTGTGGCTCAGTGAAATAGCACATGGTCTTCATGTACAAAGACCCTGGTCTAATCTCTGCCATCTGCAGTTAAACCATCTCAAACAGTAGATATTTAGAAAGACCTGTCTCTGCCAGCCAGAACAGACTAATAGCTCCATGACCCAGTGGTCTTACTCGGTATAAGGCCTATTTGCATGTTCATTTTATATACCTGGAAAGGTATTGTACTGGTTAAGAGTGCTTAGCATCTGAGATCTGATGAGATCCAGGTATATCATGCCGCCTTCCCTCTCTAGTACTGCAGTGCCTATACTAATATTGTTTGTTACATTACCCTGCAAGAAAGTCTCCTTGTAGTGGGAAAAGTTGGTAAGACCTAGGAACAGAATAGGAGTGAGCAGATTTTTGCCACTTTGTTCCTTTATATTTCTGGAGTTTACTGTGCACTGCAGTCTACACAGCTTTCAGTTTGGTTTAATTAAGAACACTTCTAAAATTAACTCTCGAACTGGAGCATATACAATCTGCTACAGCATTCAGCCCCTCCTTTATATTAACAGAGTCCACATGCACATGGATGAAACACTGTAAAAAGGCAGAAATTAGATTAAGATTATTTGTGTGAGTGTTTTCTCTTGAAGGGCATATGGGCTCAGGCACATTTGTAAAATGCCATAATAAAAGAAACTTGATATAAACCTACAAGCAATCAGATGATCCCCCCCCCCCCGAATTGTATCATTACACATGCACACTGGTATCAAAAAGGGGAAGAAAATGCAAACGAAATGGAAGAACTGAATTTTGAGGCAAACTGCACTGTACAGTAATTAGAAACACACACACCATTCAGGATTTCTAACACATCAGTTCGATTCTGTAAATGTGATCAAATAACTCTGAGCTTCAGAATTTGGAGAAGGAGAATTTTGGATGCATCACCAAAGCAGAAATAGCTCTAAATTTCATTCAATGAAACTTGGGGAAAGATTTGGAAGGTCATGTCCAGGACAGCTCAGGCTAGTTCAATCTCATCAGATCTCAGAGGCTAAGTGTGGTTGGCCCTGGTTAGTATTTGGACGGAAGACCACCAAGGAATGCCAGGGTCACTAGGCACAGTCAGGCAATGGAAAACCACCTCCAAACATCTCTTGTCTTGAAAACCTTACAGGGTCACCATATGTCAGCTGCGACCTGACAAGAAAACAAAAGTTTGGAGAAACATCTGAGGGATTTCAAGGGAAGAAACAGAGAAGTTGAATTATTGAAATTTCTTGGAAGAAGAGGAGGAGGAGGAGGAGGAGGAGACTGGATTCATACCCTGCCTTTCACTACCCAAAGGAGTCTCAGAGTGGCATAAAATCCCTTTCCCTTCTCCTCCCCACAACAGACACCCTATGAGGTAGCTGGGGCTGAGAGAGCTCTTTCGAGGACTGCTCATGAGACAACAGCTCTGGGAGAACCTGTGACCCAAGGTCACGCCAGTAGCAGCATGTGGCTCTCCCAGATTAGAGTCTGCACTCCTAAGCGCTACACCAAACTGGTTCTCAGTTTGGAAATGGAGTATGCGGAGGGTGGGATGCCTGTGTATCCTTTTGGCACTGAAGCAAACAGTGCTAATATTACCGGGCATGTGTTCTAAACCAGGGGTGTTAAACCTGCAGCCCGTGGGCTGAACACGGCCCACCCAGGTTTTTAATCCAGCTCAAGAGTGGGGCTCTCTTCTCTCCCAGTTTGGTGTAGTGGTTAAGTGTGCGGACTCTAATCTGGGAGAACTGGGTTTGATTCCCCACTCCTCCACTTGCACCTGGCTGGATGACCTTGGGCAAGCCATAGCTCTGTACCAGCTGTTCCCTCAAGGACAGCTTGGGAAAGAGTTCTCTCAGCCCCACTTACCTCACAGGGTGTCTGTTGTGAGGAGGGGAGGGGAAAGGAGTTTGTAAGCCGCTCTGAGACTCTTAAGTGAGTGAATAAATCCAATCTCTTCTTCTTCTTCCCTCCATCCCTGCCCAACATCACTGTTCTCGGCCTGAGCTGCCGGGGAGTATAAAGAACAGAAGGTGGGGCTGCCTCTGATAGCAGCAAGCAGAGGGTGGGGCTGCCTCAGAGCAGGAAGCAGAGGGTGGGGCTGCCAAACTTCCCAGCCACCGCTCCCGGTCTCCACAGGCCTCCACAGTCTGTTGTGGGGAGGGGAAAGGAAAGGAGTTTGTAAGCCACTCTGAGACCCCTTCGGGTAGTGAAGGGTGGGGTATAAATCCAATCTCCTCCTCGTCTTCTTCTTCCCCTGGGTCCTAGGCTCAGACCACTTATATTTGTAGTTTATATTTGGGGGGGGGGAGGTTTGGGATTAACCACAACTAAAATATAGAATTCAGCAAACTGAAGGAACTCCAGTTTTGCAGAGAAACATGAGCCCCTAATGCGGGGCTCCAATGGAATAGCTGGTACAATATATTTAATTGTGTTTTTCTGTGTCCTTTATAAAGTTTATATCTCTGCTACCTGGCATTACATTTTATGACACACATGGCCCGACCTGATAAAGTCCAATTTATGTGTTTCTGTAATGTCACTTTATATATTTTAATAGAGAAATGACTGATACTACAGATCATTTAAAAATATATATATCCTAAAATAAAGCTACAAGATCATTAAACCTTTGTTCATACATTGCTTTAGCATTGCATGCCAGATCATAAAACAGTATGCACAGAACACCATTAGGGACTGCTGTCTGAAACAAAGTGACCCTGTGACCAGACAGCTCTCTTGGCACCTGAGACAGGCAAATTTCAAGACGCCCTGAGGAGTTAAGTCATGAAGGCACACCTTCATGAAACTTGATAATGATTATTTTATGGCGACAACAAAAGCTTAAATGCCCTTAAGGGTAAAATTATACAACATCTTAAGGAATCATTATCAGGCCAGCTGCTGAAACTGGAGTCAGTGCACCCCAGTCACAGGATCCTATAAAGAATTGTAGAAGAGAAAATGACCAACGAGAACTGAACAGATCTGGTTGCAGAGATCTCAATCCTTATTGCCTGGAGCAGTGGCCAGTGCACCTCTCAAACAAGCTGTGAAGATGAGCTTCATCTCCTTACAGTATGAAACTCTACAATAGTTGTAGTAGGTTCTCCTCAATTCTCATGTTCAAGGTGTCCAGTTCGGAAGAGGACCACATTGTGCATGGAGACTTTATGCTTCAGCCTTTGCCCCACAGTGTTTTCGTGACCTGAAATAGTCAATGGGAGCCCTATTTAGCTTGTTTGGGAAGCCCATCTGTTCCCTGGGATACATGAAGGTAGAAAGCCAGCAGGGGAGTAGGGGCTATCCAGTGTTTTGCAGAGCATGCCGTATGTATGATTATCAGCCCAATGGGTGGACATAATGGGTGTGTGCTCGCTGCATGGAGCTCATGACTCTCAGGGAGCAGGTTCGTTTCCTTGAGGCTAGGGTTACTGCCCTGGAGAGGCTGAGGCAGAAAGAGAGGTTTGGGGAAGAGACCATCAGGGACTTACCAGAACAGTCCCTCTCCTATGATGACAGCTCTTCTTGTGGAGAGTGAAAGTCTGGAGCTCAGAGGGCATCAGTCTGAGGAGAAGGGATGTGATCCCTTAGAAGGACCCCTTTATTGGCTGATGGACCAACATCCTCTTGTACTGAGGATACCCCTTGGGGGTTGGGGAGAGGTGGGCTTTTGGCAGTGGGTGATTCAATTATTGGGAATATAAAGAACGGGGTCTGTGACAGGTGTTTTGACCGCATGGTGACTTGCCTGCCTAGTGTGCAGGCTGCAGACATCATACATGGTCTAGATAGGCTGATAGCTCTGGGGAGGAGTCAGTACTCATGGTGTACACTGACACCATTAACATGAGGAAATGTAGTCATGTGGTCCTGGAGGAAAAATTCAGCTTACTAGACAGCATTCTCAGAAGTGCTGCTGGTTCCACGTGAAGGTTCAGCTAGAGAGGAGCAGATCAGGGGTCTCAATGCTTGGATGAGGAAGTGGAGCCGGGAGGAAAAGTTTAGATTTGTTAGGCACTGGGGAACTTTCCGGGACAAGTTGAACCAGTACAAAAGAGACAGGCTTCACTTGGACTGAAAGGGAACCAGGCTGCTGGCAATTAATATCAAAAAGTTGGCAGAGCAACTTTTAAACTAATCCTGAGGGAAAAGCCGACAGGAGTTGGGGGGGGGGGGGGGGCTCTGGTTCAGGACAAGTCAGTCCAAAGGGATGACTGCATGAACACTCAGGGTAATATTAATAGGAACATAATGGAACTTGAAAGTGATGGTAGTATGGCAACTGAGGGCCATGTGTGGCAACTAGGGATGGGTACAGACCGAAAAAACGGAGTGTGTGTTTCACGGACCACAAATCATAAACTTTCACAAACTTTCCAATTTTACAAACCGATTAATGATTTGTGAGGTTTGTGATTGGGGGGGGGGGGGGCTTACAAAAGCGATTTAAAAGGAACACACACATTGCTTTTGCAAACCTTCCCCCGCCGCCGCCGCCGCCGCCACCACCACCAGTGTAGCAACACCACATGGAAGTCACTGAGTCCACTTCTGGACTTCTGAGTCAACTTCTGAAGCTCCCTTTCATCATGCTGCTGTGGCATCACAATGCAGAAATAGACTCAGAAGGCATTTAAATGCCCTCTGAGTTGACTTCCATGGACTGCTATTGGACCAAATGAACCCGCAGAAAACCTTGGGTGGTCCATGGGCAGTACGTGGAAAGCGAGAGGGCATGGACTGGGCAAACCAGAAACCAATCCCAGCTCTGTGGAAAAATTTGGTCTGTGGTCTGGTTTGTGGCCATCCCTAGTGGCAACTGTGGTGCCAAGGGAGGCAAGGGTTACTGGAGAAGAAAACATATTGTAGGTGTCTATACACCAATGCTAGAAATTTTTGGGCCAAGACGGGAGAGCTGCAGTGCTTAGTGCTCAGTGACAATTTAGATATAGTAGGTATCTCAGAAACAGGGTGGAATGGGTAAAATCTACGGGATACAGTAATTCCTGGGTATAAGTTCTATAGAAAACATAAGGGGAACAAACTCCTCAGCAAAGGCAATATGGATGGAAATACTGGGCCCTAAGTGTTACTTAAAAGTGGGGGTATACTATCACCCACTTGATCAAACCCTTAAGGCTGATATTGAGATGGAGAAGGAAATAAGGGAGGTGATGAAAGCAGATAATGTTATTATACTGGGAAACTTCAAGTACCCTCATATTGAGTGGATAAACATGTGCTTGAGTCATGCTGTAGAAATGAGATTGCTAGATATCATAAATGGCTGCATTGGAACAGTTGGTCACAGAGCCATCCAGAGGGGTGGTAATCTTGGACTTGGTTTTGAATGAATCTGAAGACCTGGTGAGAGATGTAGAGGTTGTTGCATGAATTGGGAACAGTGAACACAATGCTATTAAGTTAAGCATTCATATCAATGGAAAGTTACCTCTAAAGTCCAGAATGGTAACATTTCATTTCAAAAGAGGGATCCTTACAAAAATGAGGAGAATAGTTAAAAGGAAACTGAAAGGGAAACACAAGAGAGTCAAATCCCTAGCAGATGTGTGGAAGCTATTTAAAACCACACTCATTGAAGCCCAAGTAGAATGCATTCCACAGGTTAGGAAAGGCACTGCCAAGTTTAAAAGTGGGCCTGCATGGTTAATAATGCAAGTCAAAGAAGCCATAAAAATAAAGAGGCTTCTTTTAAAAAATGGAATAGGAGGGACCACAGACTCTGGCAAAATAAATGCAAGTCAATAATTAGGCATGCAAAAAGAGATTTTGAACAGTGGGTTGCTAAAAGTATCAAGGCAAACAATAAAAAATTTTTAAATGTATATTTGGAGCAGGAAACCAGCTAGAGAAGCACTTTGGCCTTTGGATGACAAAGGAATAAAGGGATTGCTAATGGAAGATAGGGAGATGGCAGAGAAGCTCAATGACATTTTTACTTTTGTGTTCACTGTGGAAAGTGTGCGGCCTGTACCCATGTCACAGCCACTCTTTGCAGGAAGGGAATCTGAAGAACTGAGCCAAACTGAGGAGACCAGAGATGGCCAAACTGAACCAAACCACAAACTGAACCAGGAGTTTCATTCACAAACTGGCTTGTGGTTTGTAGCCCTGTAAATCCTGCTGAAAGGGACTGCTGTCCCTTTATATGGGGTTTACAGAAAGCCTGCTTCCTGCCTCTGAGCTGTTTTGGGCTGACTTGTGCAGGTCTAATTTTTAAAGGGAGTGCACAAGAAAGCCCAAGAAACAGCTGAGTGCCGGGGAGCTGGTCCCAGCCCTTCAGCTGTTTCCCTTTCTTGTGCAGTCCCTTTAAAGTTCCCTTTCTTGTGAAGCCCCTTCTTTCTGTTTTATCCACAAAGTGCCACAAACTGCTTTAAAAGTTTGTGGAAGTTTGTGACAGCAGACCTGTTAGGTGATCCACTAACCCATATATGTAACCTATCACTTAATTCAGCTGCTGAATCAGAAGACTGGAGAGTAGCAAACATTACACCAATTTTTAAAAAGGGATCCAGGGGGGACCAGGAAATTATAGACCAGTTAGCCTAACATCTGTCCCAGGCAAATTAGAAGAAACTGTAGATAGAATTCAAAGATAGAATTCTTAGGCACATAAAGGGACAAAGCCTGCTGAGGGAAAGTCAGCATGAGTTCTGCAAAGGAAAGTCCTGCCTCCCCAACCTTTTGGAGTTCTTTGAAAAAGTGAACAAGCATGTAGACAACATATAGACAACATTATATGCTTTGACTTTCAAAAGTCTTTTGACAAGGTAAGGTGATGCACACTGGGACCAAAAAAGTTTCAACTTCAATTTTAGGCTAATGTGGTATACACTTGCTGAGACTGAGAGGTGGAAAGATTTTGGGGTCATAGTGAATAACTCAATGAAAGTGTCAGCCCAGTGTGCTGCAGTGATGAAAAAGGCAAACTTGATGTTAGGGATTATTAGGAAAAGGACTGAGAATAAGATGACCAATATTCTACTGCCCCTGTATAGATCTGTGGTGTTAAAGTGTTGGAGCACCTTCCCTATGAGAAAAGGCTGCAGAGTCTGGGACTTTTCAGTTTAGAATGGAGATGATGGGGGGGGCATGATAGAGGTTTATAAAAATATGCATGGAGTGGAGAGAGTTGACAAATTTTTCTCCCTCTCCCTACTAGAACTCGATGGCATCCAATGAAGCTGATGGACAGTAGATTTGGGACAGACAAAAGGAAATACTTCTTTATTTAGAGAGTGATTAAAATGTGAAATTTGCTGCCAGATGATATAGTGATGGCTACAGGGGAAAAAAAAACAGCTTTAAAAGGGGATTAGACAGATTCATGGACACTAGGTCTATCAGTGGCTACTAGCCATGTTGACTGAAGGGAACCTTCATGTTCAGAGGCACTAAACTTCTGAACCTCAGAGCCAGGAGGCAACATCAGGAGAAGGTCTCAGCCTCCAGAGGGACTGGTTGGCCATTGTATGAGAGGATGCTTGCCTAGATGGACCACTGGTCTGATCCATCAAGGCTGTTCTTATGTTGCTGTGAGAGCACACCAAGGGCACTTATAAGGGCACTTTCACACTGCTATCTTACTCTGATTTCTTCATTGGTGCCTCATCTTTCTTGAAGTGAGATGAGAACAGAGATGTCAGATGGTGTTTAAAAGGAGGAGCCATCCCTTTAAAAATATGCACTGCAAAAGGCCCAGTTTAGCCTACAAAAGTAAAGCAACCCCTTCGTAGCTAATTCGATGCTAGGAGATGTGGTCTGCAAAGAGAGCTCAGGTTTGCAGAGGCAATGCCATATAAGAGAACAGTCTGGCAGTCAGTCATACATATATCACATCAAAGAGAAACACCACCTCAAAGGTAGTTTGGTAAACCATGGAGGGAGAGATGGAGAACACACAGAAGGAAAGTGGATTAAATTATTTGAAAGTGCCTTCATCTTAACAATGGTCAATTGTTAGGCTTGCCATATTTCCAGTTTGGTAGACATAGAGTTTACTTCTTCCTTAGGACGTGTACTCAGTGGGAAATTGGTGGATCTAAAAAACAAAGTTGCCAGCAGGTCTGCCCCCCCCAAGTCATCTGCCTGTAATTGAGACTTCTTATGTCAAAGAAGCTGAATCTTCTCATAGCATGGGTGTAAATAACATCACCAGGTAAATAACATCCCATGAAGCCTCTATTAAAGGGACAGTTCATTATCTCTCCAGCCAGTTGGTAGCCCCAGTTAAAAATGGCCCTCACCCTTTCAGAAGTGTCCTAGAGAGTGCTTCCGCAGATGAGTGCAGTAGCATTTAGGTCAGGCGGGCCTAGACAACCTATATTCCATTAAGCCTAATTCAGAGTTTCCCAATCATATTCTGGCCTGTATGTTGTGTGAAACCCCCATCCCCTTTTCAGATTCAAGCAGGAGGCAAAAATAGAAGGCTTACTGAATCCCTGATAGAGTGTCATGGTGAGCAACCAGTTGGATTCAGGTGTTTATAGATGGTTCAAAAGGTGAGGGAGGAATTCTACCTGGGAAGCTGCCATGAAACTGTTTGGAAGTGCTTCAGATTTCATGTTTCTTCCAAACATCATAGGTGACAATGGAGAAAAGAGAACTTTTAGCATCAGTTAAAATTCAAATAATTTTGCATTGCTTACATAACAAACAATACCAAAAATGAAGCAATAATAAAAGTTTATTCTGCTCAATCCTATTAATATCTACCCAGAAGTAAGTCCCTCTGTGATTCACTACCACTTAGTTCCAAGAAAGTGTCCACTGGATCAGAGCCTTGAGTTACCATTGGTCCCTGAAGTGGAATGTAGAACTTCCTCTAAAGGAAATGCCTCAAGCAACACACAAAGTTAATCCAAAATAATTACCATGGGGTCAAACCTTCAGTAAACTCGAGTGTGTGAGCATAATCAAAACCAGTGAAACATAAGAAAGGGCATGGAGAGAAGAGTTAGAAGATGAAGGAACCTATCATGGTGCATCAATGAGAGTCCTCAAGATAAACTGTACCAGGAGTCATAAATCTACAACTAGGCCTGAGAGCCAATTGCTTTAGGCATATCGAAGCTAATCCACGGCTCCTAAAGATATTACATTATTGACAGATTTATGACAAAGACACTCACCTAATTTTTTTCTCCTGACATTTTATGGCATCGACAAAGGCTTTCAAATAACTCCTTTCAAGTATTCTCTTTCTCAAAACTTCACAGTCAAGTTTTGACGAGGGGAAGAACAGTGATTAATTGCTGTTTGCAGCCTTGCATGCAAAAATAGCAGGTTTTTTTTTTCCAAATTGTAATTTTTTGGCGCAAATGCAATTCATACCTTCTCTCTCACGACTTCCCAAGTTAATCCACCATTTTAATATAATTCCATACAAGATTAGATTAGGGGGAGGGGAAGCAAGCCCTTTCCATTGAATATTCAGGTGCTGAATGTGCTTGAAGAACACCATAAATCACACTTGTCAGAAGTTTCAACGGAATCAGTCTATATGGATACCTTGTCTATTATTTAGAAAGCACAGACATTGAGCGATATATTCTACTGTGCTCTGTGCATCTGATTTGCATACAGTCATGCCTCCCTCCCTCCCTTTCTCTTTAATCTAAGCTTCTTTGGTTTTAAAAAAAGAACATAATTACGGATTTTCATTTTAACTTTGAAACCCAGTGACTTTTATTTTGATTGCCTCATAATTACAGGGCTCATGTCGATTTAGCGTCCATTTGGATTCCTCTGCAGTGATGTCTCTGTATGTTGGATTGGCAAGTAATGAACCATGTGAATTTAGAGGTGATGAACTATTGCTTTCCAGACACATAACTCACCGTGAAATTGCATAGCCTTTAGTTAAGGCCTTTTTGCTTACTCTTAAATACTTCTTGGCAAATCTACCCAAGATTCTCTAATGAAATGGCAGCATTATGCTGAAGTGTCTCATGCTAGCTTAATGAAAGAGCTTGGGGGGGGGGGGGAATCACACACAAACCCACACCAAAAAACACAAGCCAAGCTCATCCGTCTCCCTGCCAGGATTGTTCTTTGGCATTTTACAGTTACGGTGCATTGTGATGATGAGGCACTCATACATAATCTTACATACCTGGTCAAGGATCCTCCATATCAGTAAATTATCCATGACCTACATTTCCCAGAAGGAAAGGTTGCAGACAAGGTGTTTGACTAGAACTGACTGATAATAGGATGCATTGCATTTTTGATGGCAGACTTACAGCCCGAATTTAAAATGTATGAGACAATGTATTATTTAGCAAAATCTGGCTTGGGAAAACATGGAGGAAGATTTACATATATGGTAGGTCTGAGATGCTACTTTATCTGCAAAGAGGTATCCTGAACCTATGGAGCCACTGAGTCAGGGGCATACTGGTTAGGTTGTCATGGGCCACTGAGTCAGGGGCATACTGGGTAGGTTTGTCAGCCTTGGAGCAGGGGAGACCTGGCTTGAAATATTTGCTCAGCCAAGATAGCCAGGATGATCTTTGCCAGGTTTTTCACCACTCACAATATTCTTGTGGCAATACCAGCGAATGGTCCTGAACTGATTTTGTGAAGGTAGAGGATATGCTTTCACAAGGATCTCTTTTCCAGATCCATTAGGAAATGAGTATGTGTGGTAGAAGAGGCAGCAATGTGAAACATATGGAAGAAGAAGAGAAGAGGACTTGTACATAAATGGTCTTTTCCTTGACATTCTTTTCATGACCCATTCAGTATGAAAACCTGCAGGTAAGCAGCACACTCTGTGTATTTCCTTGCTCCCTCACCCACAGCTCCTGCAGGAGCAATTTTGCTACAGTATCTTGTCAGTAAATGAGGTTCCAGGCTGACAGGCCTCATAAATCATTGTCTTGTGTAGGCCAGCCAATGAGATAAAATGGAGGGCATTCGTTTTTAAGTGTTGCCCCACCTCTAGAAGACTTTGCAGCTACAGCCAGCAGTCCCTCATAGCATAATATGACAACAGAGGATGAGCTGGTCACCATCAAGGTAGAACAGGAACTTTTTAAACTCTGACCTTCACCTTGATCAGGAGAACCTGTTCTGCACTGTAGCAGTATAGTGTTTTTTTTCCCCTTTAATTAAAATTATAACTGTTAGGCCAAATTAGAGATCTGTTTTCAGGATGGAAGGGTAGGGAATGAATGATAAATGAATAAATAAATTAGGTGTCATAGTGAGGAGAACCAGCGTTGAAAGTATGGGGTAAACGCAATGAGGCACTGATGCGATGCTTACTCATGCCAATCTGTCATGGACATACAGTTCAAAAGGAAACTGAGAGGGGACTTCCAGTGGAACTAGCAGCACTGTCGATCCCCAAGGCCTCCTAGCCTGAGGGGACACTGATTCTGCAAGCCTCTTTTCAGCAGTCGAGAAACAGAAAGAGAGGTAGAGTATGTTCTGTTGTGCTGAGTCCTGAGCCAGGACAGGGTTGCCTGAACATAATGACTGAAGTCACTGAGGAGGAAACCATTAAGTAGGAACTGAATAAAGTTGTGCCCTTAATACCTCCATCACATGTCTTAATTCTGGGCAAGGGCAAGAATCATTCCCCTCTCTCATTTAGACCAGAGTTCTGAGCATTAATAAACAAGCAGTTTGCATTGTTTTACTTACATGATTTGTATTCATGTGTTGCCTCTCTATCCATATAGAAGTGACTGGCAACAGAAATAAACTTAAAATTATTTACATTATTTTTGGTTTCCACCTCTATCAGCTATCACCGAGCTGTTAAAGCAGGGAGCCAAGGTGATAGTTCTGAGAGTGATGATGGTGAGAATTCTCGGGAAGAAGCCATCTGTCACAGAAGGGTAAAAGAGTGCAAGAAAGGTTGGGGAAAATCATTAAAAACATAGGTTAAAGTTTGTGTGCTTTCCTCCAAATGAAGGCTCTAGAGAGTGTTCAATCCTAAGCGTCCAGAAATACTCTCTGGCGACAATATTGTCTGGTCTCACAGGTTGTGTGTGAAAGAGTGAAGGTGAGACAGGAATCTGTTTGCATTGTGACAGTGGATGAATGGGGGAGTTTATCCCTCTAGGTGTGCCTGTCCTGGTGAAGCAGGCAGTGCTGGTAACCTTCTTGCATCTGGGTATCTTTTCCTATGACAAGGCCAAGGACAATGTGGAGAAGGAATGCAAAGTGAACAAGAGCACCAGGGCCAGCTGGCTTTCATTCCTGGCTGGGCTAGCTCACCTGGCTGCCATCTAGAAAGTCTATCATGGCATGACCTTCTTGGGCCAGAAATTAGGTGGGCAGTTGTTCTTCAGCCAAAAGGACTGCTTATGTACATCTCTCCATAATGAACTGAATTAGGTGGGCAATTGTTCTTCAGCCAAAAGGACTGCTTATGTACATCTCTTCCTAATGAACTGAAGAAAGTGGTAGCAACAGGCCAGAATGTATTGGGAGGAACAGCTCCTCACCTAGAAGAACTCCTCTCTCTCCTCTCTGAGCAGCTTTGTTTGTTTTTGTTTTTGTTCAAGCTCAGATGGAAATTGCTGATTCTATGGGGGCGGAAATGAACAGCCTTAGCACCCAGAAGTTTGTCAACTCTGAGGAACTGGTAAACATCTTGGAAACCATATTCAAGAAATATTGCTTACAGTTTCATCATTAAATCCTTAGTCCTCTTGAAAGCAATTTCCAGTTAGAAGCAGATGTGCTTACCAATCTCTTGAAGGCTCAGGCACAGATCTCAGAGTGGAAATTCTTCCCATCCTTAGTCAACTTGCACAATGCTCACACAAAGTTACAAATGTGGGGACAGATCTTTGAAAAGCAGTGAGAAACATCTGTTTGATGGCCAATCTCAGAAGGCTGTGCAACCTCCACATCTTTTCCTTTGGCTAATGAAACTCAAAATAGTTTTTATTTTATTTTCACCAATTTTAGCTTTTACTTTCATGGATTACTTAGTTGGCAAGCAACCCTATTTGAAATTAAAATTTTGACTGCAAAAAAACAGTCTTTAGTATTTGGGGGAAATTTCCAGCTTCATCAGGAAATATAACACCATTAATATTTCTTTAAGCTTTGACACCCAAGGGCCAGAGAGCTTTCGAGGACATGCCTATCATCATCCCATTCCTATTGGAAAGCCCTGAAGGGTGTAGATCAGTATCCAGCCATAGTCTTTCTGCCCAGCAACAGGCCTATGATGCATTGGCGCCATGTCATTGTGATTATGACTGACAAAGCCTCTGACCTCAACAGTTTAAAAACGCTGGTCCATTTCTATGATGACAAAGTTCAAAGCACATCCTTTCTGACCTGTCCTGAGCATCATTTTATTACTTTAGTTTTTTTAATCCAAGAAGTCAGAGAGAGAGAGACAGACAGACAGACAGACATTCTCACTTCATTTCTTTTCTCAATAAAATTTCACATGCCCTTAAAAACTCTAAAGCTTTTGCAAGTCTGAGGCTGAGGACAGATTGGCCATCTCGGCCGCTCTGCCTCCACTTCAGAAGCGGAGGCAGAGCGGCCGTTCAGACGGCCGCATCTGCCCCCAGGAGGCAGCCCAGACACATCGCGTCCGGCGCCGCGCTCCTTCCGCAGCAGCCGAGCACCACTTCAAAGTGGTGCTCGGCTGCTGCGGCGCGTCCTGCGCGCGCGTTCCACCTGCTGGAGCGGGTGTGAATGCGCATGGGCAGGGGCGTCTGCACAGCGTCAGCACGCTGCTCCAGGAAGCCGCCCTCAGTCTGAACGCTGTGGGTGGCTTCCTCCCGGCGGCGTGCGAACGCCGCGCCGCGGGGGAAATTCCCCCCGCCCCATTCTGCCGGGCAGAATGCAAATCTGTCTTCAGCCTGAATCCTGAATCCAAAGGATGAATAACCGCTACTGTTACAAAACAATGTGTTCCAACTCTGCTTTGTATGCGTGTGTGTTCTCATTTTAAAAATATTTACTGCTTAATGTTGGTATTTAATACTAAGCATTTTTGGAATGAACAGCCAGAATGATTTATACAAAGGTCAATGAAAAATGAAAACTATATAAATGCAGTGCACTGAAATAATCAGAATAGTCTAGTCTCACAACAGAAAACCACTGGGCAGATTTCTGTTTGAGGTACTCCCAAATCTAAAAGGTTGTAGTCATCCAAACTGAAATGACTGATAATAGGTTGTTCAAGCTGTGTGCTTGTGTGTGTGTGTGTGTGTGTGTGTGTGATCTCCAAAATGGGTATGAAGAGCCCTGAGCTGATTTCTCAACGTTTGTGTTTTGTAACATATATTACAATACTGGATTTGCAGTTGATGTTCAGGTTTAATCTATTTGGTCTTGCTAGCCAGCTATTCTGTCAAAAGAATATGATTCTATTCTAGAAAGGCAAAGTATTTTCATCAATCTGTCTCCTCACCAAACCTTTCAAGAGGCACATTCATTCATTCCTCAGCACTTCTCCGAATAATGTTCTCATACCATTCAAATGCACAACGTGACCATCTCCATGAAGCTGTTATCATTCTGTGACATTGACTTTATAAGACAGCCTGGATATAAAACAGCTGGGTTGTACTGGGCCTTAGTCTTTAAAACCAACAGAGCAATCCAATCCTAAGCAGAGTTACAGCCTTCTAAATCCATTGAAGTCAGTGGGTTTAGCAGAATGTAACTCTGTTTAGGATTGCACTGTAACTGGCTCAAGGGTTCTGCAGCTGGTCATCCATGGCCTAGGTTACCTTTCTCACATAAAAACTCATTTTTAAATAGCATTCTCAATCATATACTCCAACGGTAAATATTGCATTATATGCAACTCTCACAGGATTCTTTTGCGCAACCTCCAGCTCTGTAGTTGCAGCTTGGTGTGCCCGGCGGAGTTACTGTTCTCGTCAGTAATGTGAGAATCCTTATTTGCTTCAAGTGAAAAAAAGCCCTAATTAATAGAATCCCTAGCCACTGAATCATTCTCTTTGTTAACACACACACACCTCAGGGGCATTCAGGTTTCCTTGTGTAGCCTCCTTCTCTCCGAGGCCTGGGAGAAATTGTTCTTTGGAAGGACCCATGATAAAACTGTGATTAGATCTGTGCAGACAAATAACTGGATGGATAGATAGATAGATGGCAGATAGATATTAATGACAGCCGCTGAGACTGCTTTTCAATTTAAAAAATGGTCAGGGGAAAGAAATGTACTACAGCAAGTACTATGTAACTTGGCTGTAGACCATGGAAGCTCTCAATATATCAGCCTAGAAGTCATGAGCGTGTTTTGGGTTGAGGACAGAACCAAATTAATTGGGATGTCTGTTCATTTGCTTCCTTTTCACCCAAGCCTTTTGCCTTTTCACCATCACACTGCCAAATTTCTCATGCAAACAACGTGGGCTAGATGCTTTAAAAATGGGTAGAAACTCCAGTCCTGTGCACTGTCTACTCAGCATATATGATATTCCAGGATACTGGCATGGATGAGAGAAAGATTCAGGGAACCGACACACAAAATTGATCAACATGTTTCCTAGGAAGGCCTCGTTCTTGTGTTAGATCCTGCTTGAGAATCCCTCTGCCTGCTGGATGAAGGAAAATCCAAGATTGTATTCTTGTGCAAATTACATTCATGACAGTGAAGCAACTGCATATGGATTCTGAGATGCTCAGGAGAAAATGGGCACATAAATATTTAAAATAAATAAATAAACATTGAACTCCACTGTTCTTTTCTGACATGCACTGAAAAGGAAAGCTTTGGAAGAAAGGGTAAATTAAAACAGAAACTGAAACTTTACTTATGATTCTCCATCTCCAGAGTTTAAATATTATTAAACTCTGATGCAATAGGTGACAAAATACAGTGTTAGGAACTTCTGTATCTCCTGATCTCAGGGACATGCTTGGTGATGATAATTAGTTTAAAAATACTCCTTTAAGATTGCAAGATGTAACACTGAGCTTGTGACAAATACAATGGAGTTGTCTGGAACATCTGGGAAATAAACCATAGATGCTGCAGTCTGTTTACAGCTTCGGCTTGATGGACAGAGTGCCTGCCAGCAAATTCTGCATCTGGTCCAAATGTGGGCAAAAATATATGGAGCGTGTCTGATTTTTTTAAACATGTAATCAAGTGGCTAAAGACAGGATAAGAAGAGAAACTGCTACTCTTGTGAAAATCTCCAAACTATTTCTTGCTTAAAAAGACTTTTTAAGATAGGAAGCTCAAACAACATATCTAATTCTCAATATGGTCATATCTGTGGATACTTAAATCCAGAGTCCGAACCATGAACAGACAAGACAAATCTTTCTACAAACCTAACAAATGTCCCAGATTTGCAGAAAAATCTGAAATCTAGATAACAAACAAACAAAAACTATGAGTGGTTTACCCCCTCAAAGAAGCAAAGCAGCACCTATAGCTTTAAAAAATATATCCAGTGGCTGTTGCTAGGCAACCACAACAGTATTGCCAGCAGGGGTCATTTCGAGCAGGAGCTCGGGGGAGCTCAGCTCTGGGAGTTGGTGCCAGCCCCCCCCCCCCATCCATGGGGGAATGCCTGCTTGTGTCATGGCTGCAGCAAAATGACCCCATCCCCTGGAAAGGTCCTTATTCCTCCGACTACCCTTCTGAAGGCTTCAGCCACCACTGAAGCTATCCTCCCAGAATAGTGGTATTTCTGAGGCTTGGATTAGTAACTGTCCCCTTCCTTCCTTCCTTCCTTCCTTCCTTCCTTCCTTCCTCCCTCCCTCCCTCCCTCCCTCTCTGTTCTTTCTTTCTTGCCTTCTGACATACTTCTAGTGATGTCAGATGGTGTAGCATATGCAAATAAGTTATGCTAATGAGCTCCTGCACCTCTTTTTCTATGAAATCACCCGATTGCCAGCCTTGGTTTCTGTAAGTAAAAGGCAAGTGGAGGGGCTGGCCCCTTTCCAGAACTGTTTTAGCCTTTAAGGTAGTACTCATAGAAGCCAGGCCTTGCAGTAACTACCAGGCGACTTGCTACCACACCTCTTGCATAATTTAGCTGTAAGTGGCTCCTTTCTACTGTTCAACAACAACTACTCTTTGAAAGCCAGTGTGGTATAGTGGTTAGTTTTGGATGAGGAGATGGGAGACCCAAGTTCAGATCCCAGCTCAGCTGTGGAAGCTCACTGGGTGACCTTGGGACAGTTGCACATTCTCAGCCTAACCTACCTAACAAAGTTGTTAAGAAGATAATGTGGAGGAGTGGAGAATGATGTAACCTGCTTTGGGTCCCTGTTGTTCTGAAAGGTGCGGTATAAATGATGTAAATAAATCATAAATACAGCTGAAGATGGTGGGCAGATGAAAGGTAGGTAGGTATGTTGGTCAGTGGATGAAAAGGAAGCAAGGAAAGGTGAAGATATGTGGGTTGACAGGAGGAGGGAAAGAGGAAATAATGTGGGGAAGGGAACACAGGGAAAAATGCCCCACTGTGCAATTAGGTCCCATCCAGCAGCTGGCACCATACAAATGAGCCTCAGTTTTCTCAGGTAGAGGCTGATAGGGGGAGGGAAGGAGAGAAAGCTGAAGAGAGGAGGGCTGATAAAGTTAGTTGGACTGGTGAATTGGAAACAGAAGGAAGCAGAAAAAGGGAAGTGAGTGTGAGGATTTTCAGGGAAGGGAAAGAGGAAACAGTGGGAGAGGGGAAAATGAAATGCCACCTGCAAATCCTTGTGGGTTCCCTGTTTGTTACAGCATTTTTTTTATGTTTTATGATCAGCAACTAAACACTGTAGACAAGCAGATAGAACCTGACATACTTCATACATACCCCCCCACCCCGGTCTAGATTCTAGGGCATGGATGGTCATGATTGGCTGAGGGGTGTGTGTTACAAGTTATACAGGGATTGGCTCTATAAGTGGATTCATATTTTACTTCAGTGGTAGACAGTTGTAGATAACAAATCCCACCTAAAGCGTCTTATGTAATCAGTGATGAGAAATAACTATATGGGGCTGCCCTTGTCTCAAATTTGGAAGCTGCAACTAGTGCAGAATGTGGCAGCCAGGCTGCTAATGGGTATCCCTGTGCAGGAGCACATCCAACCTTTACTGAAAGCACTGCACTGGCTGCCGATAGCATACCGGATTCATTTCAAGGTGCTGGTCTTATCCTTTAAAGTCCTATATGGTCAGGGTCTGGCGTATCTGAGAAACCATCTTTGCCCACATGTTCCCTGGAGAACACTACATTCAGGGACACAAAATCAGTTGGCCCTTTTAGGCCCTAAGGATGCCAGGCTGGTGACAACCAGGGCCAGTGCCTTTTCGGTGGTGGCTCCATCCTGGTGGAATGAGGTCTCGAAAGAGATCAGGGTCCTGTGGGACCTTTTACAGTTTTGCAGGGCCTGCAAGATAGAACTCTTCCACCAGGCTAAGGAGCCGCATCACACACCGAGGAGTGTCCCTGTGCCCTGGCTTTATCATCTGTACTGTGCCCTGGCTTTATCATCTGTACCATCTGCAACCTCTAGATTGTGCCCTGGCCTTACAATCATTATCTGTAGCCTATGCCTGCCACATAAGAAGTGAGTGAACTGAGCCGGTATGAAAGTCATGGGAATTATACAGTCACCTAAGCCATATTAGAAATAACGTTTGCTTTTGTTTTACTTGATAATGCTCCAGCATTTTAGTTGTATTTTAATTGATTGCTATTTTATGTTATATGTTTATATGTTATATAGGTTTTAATTGTAGCGAATCAAAGGGGCAAACAACAGCTCTGCAGGGTTGTTTCAGATCAGGAAAATGGTGCAAGGGAAAGGCTTCAGACCTGCACACCATGGTTCCAGTCCAAATCAGGTGCCTCCACACATGCATATTAAGAATGGAACATGGACCTCCTAGCACATGTCAGGACAACAGGACCTGAGGTAGACACACAGGGGATATGAGGGCAATGCATTGCCAAGTTAGGCCCTGAATGTGCTCAGGACTCACAGCCCTCTTCAAGCCCAACAGGGAATGGTGATAAGAACATAAGAACATAAGATAAGATAACACTAAATTGTTTTCATAAGAACATAAGAGAAGCCAATGTTGGATCAGGCCAGTGGCCCATCCAGTCCAACACTCTGTCACACAGTGGCCAAAAACACCAGGTGTCCTCAAGAGGTCCACCAGCGGGGCCAGGGCACTAGAAGTCCTCCCACTGTTGCCCCCCTCCAGCACCAAGAATACAGAGCATCACTTGCCCCAGACTGAGAGTTCTTATCTATACTTTGTGGCTAATAGTCACTGATGGACCTCTGTTCCATATCTATAAATCTAATATCCAAGGTGCCCCCTGCGTGTGGATATCTAAATTTGCATGGGGGGCACCTGGGGGGCAGGGAGATTTTTCTACACACATGGGGAACTCCCCACATGTGCAGAAAAATCTTAAAACTTTAAAAAACTTTTGGGGGGATATTTAAATTCCCACAAAAGTTAAAGAGTGTTCCCTGCACATGCACAGGGGACGCTCTGGGAACTCTGCAGTGGCCCAGCGGCTGAGAGCTGCTCGGGCCCGCCCCAGGAGCTGGGGGGGTGGGGAGGAAAATCGGTGGCCCGAGCTCGGGCCCGCTGCAGGAGCTGGGGGGGTGGGAGCCCCGGGGGGAAGGAAGGCTTACCTGAGGCTGCTTCCTCCTCCACATGGAGCTTCTCTCCCCCCCCCCCCCCCACGCGAGTACTGTGGGTCCTGCTTCTTGTCTATTATACTAATTCCCAGAGGGTTTTTTCCTGTGTGGATACTTATATCTGCCAAAAGACAGCTCACTCTTCCCCAACAACTTTTCCTACATAGTCAGGGGCCTTCCTCAGTTGCAGAAAAATCCAAAAAGTTAAAAAAAAACAAACTTCAAGGACTGTTGAATCCCCCCCAATACCTTTTGAAATGGCCTCTGCAGGGATCTCTAACTCCAGGGGTCAACTGTGAGAGATTAGAATGTTCAGGGGAGGGGGGAGGGTTCTAACTATTTGTGTCAGTAAAAGGCAGGGTTTTACTGGCAGCAGTCTAGGGTTGCCAACTACACCCCCTCCCCCCCCCCCGGCCACCAGCAGTGGATCCAGATCCAGGCTGGGAAACTCCTGGAGATTTGGGGATGGAGCCTTGGGAGGACAGGGACTTCAGTGAGGTATAATGCAATAAACTCCACCAAAGCATCTATTTTCTGTAGTCTAGAGATAAGCAGTAATTCCAGGGAATCCCCAGGTCCCACCTGGAGGCTGGCATCCCTAGGCAGCACCCTCTGTGTGACTTGATACCACCTGATTTGCATGACTCAGGTAGGCCCAGCTGCTTGCTACTGTTCAGCAGCAGCCACCCTATGAAAGCCATTATGATGTAACAGTTAGAACTTAAGACTGGGATCTGCAAGACCCAGGTTTAGATCCTCATCTTGCAGTGGAAGCTGGCTGGGACATTTTGGACCAGTCACATACTTTCAGCCTAACCAACTTCACAGGGTTGTTGTGCAGATAACAAGGAGGAAATAATAATTTAAGCTGCTTTAGTCCTCACTGTGGAGAAAGACTGTAATTTTCCTAGGTAGAGGCTGTGGGGGAGCGGGGTGGAGATGGAAAGCTGAAGACGGATAAAGGTAGGTTGGCTGTTGGGTGGGAAGGAAATAGGGTTGCCAACTCCAGGTTGAGAAGTTCCTGGACATTTGAGGGGTGGAGCCTGGGGAGGGTGGGATTGGAAGAGGGACTACAGACCAGTATAATGCCATAGATTCCACCCTCCAAATCACCCATTTCCTTCACTTGAACTACCATTGCCAGCCTCCAGACAAGGGCTGGAGAGCACCCAGAATTACAACTGTTGTCCAAGTGACAGAAATCAGTTCCCCTGGATAAAATGTCTGCTTTGGCATTATACCCTGCTGAGGCTGCTTGCCTCCCCAATCCTCACTGTCCCAAGGTTTCACCCCCAAATCTCCAGGAATTTCCCAACCTGGAGCTGGCAGCCCTAAGGTGAATTGATCTCTGCAGCTGGGAGATCCATTGTGATTCCCAGAGCACTGCCACTGCTGCTGTGGGGGGAGAGGAAGCAGGTAGGAGGCTGGGAGAGTGATGGGGGCAGAAAGAGAAAGAGTGATGAGGTGGGGAGGCAGAAAAACAAAGAGAATGATGGCGGGTCAGAAAGAGAGAGGACGTAACATACATGGAGGTAGAGAGAGAGAGTAAGGATGGGGGGGCAGAAGGGAGAAGGTGTGAGAGAGGTCGGGGGAGGAAACAAAGGTGTAAGGAATGGGATAACCATCCCGCAAGTTTCTTGCGGGTCTCCACTTGTGTTTATCTAATTCCCTCTTGAAGCTGTCCATGCTTGTAGCCGCCACCACCTCCTGTGGTAGTGAATTCCATGTGTTAATCACTCTTTGGGTGAAGAAGTACTTTCTTTTATCTGTTCTAACCCGATTGCTCAGCAATTTCATGGACTGCCCACAAGTTCTTGTATTGTAAGAAAGGGAGAAAAGGACTTCTTTCTCTACCTGCTCTATCCCATGCATAATCTTATAAACCTCGATCATGTCACCTCTCAGCCGTCGTTTCTCCAAGCTAAAGAGCCCCAAGTGCTTCAAGCTTTCTTCATAGGGAAAGTGTTCCAACCCTTTTATCATTCTAGTTGCCCTTTTCTGCACTTTTTCCAATGCTATAATATCTTTTTTGAGGTGTGGCAACCAGAACTGTACACAGTACTACAAATGAGGTCGCACCATCGATTTATACAGGGGCATTATGATACTGGCTGATTTGTTTTCAGTTCCCTTCCTAATAACCACCAGCATAGTGTTGTCCTTTTCCATTGCAGTTGCACACTGTCTCGACATTTTCATTGAGTTATCTACTACGACTCCAAAATCTCTCTTGGTTAGTCTCTGATGAACAACATCATACCCTATCATTGGCAAGCAGGATGAGACCTCTGAACTGGCCATGATATACAGAAATGGTGGGAGTGGCCTTCTGCCCATCTCATCAATCGAGCAGAATGATGTGTTCCAGACTCAGCATGGGCTTTAGGGCTGCCAAGTCCCCCCAGGGGGCAGGGAATCCCCCGCTATAGGGGTCCCCAATCTGCCAGTCCAGATTTGGCTGGCGGGGGGAACCCCACCCCCAAAGCGGCCCGATTCGTCCGACTGCTCAGCGTGATGACGTCATCTGGAGGTGACGTCATCACGCTGGGCACGTTGCTGGGGCAACGCTCTAGCAACTGCCCTAAAAACTCTATGGTACCATAGAGTTTTTAGGGCGATTGCCAGACTCCCCCGCTCCTCAAGGTAAGCGACTTGGCAACCCTAATGGGCTTTGATGTCCAGCTCTTTGTTGCCTGGGATCTGGCTTGCAGAACACATTTGAGGTCAGGTTCATTATATGGTACCCTTCTTCACTCTACTGTTAGGTCTGGCATTTGTTGCTAAGGCAAACAGCCCCTCTATTCTCAGCTGAAGGCATAACGGCATTCTGCATATTTATTGACTGAAATGTTATGCATGCATTGTCTACATTCAAACAGGGAGGGGGAAAAACAGCTTGCAAGCTGTAAATTACAGGTGTGAGACACAATTTACAAACACAAACAGTGTGCAGTCATATTTACTTTAGTGAATTATGCTGAAGGGGAAAAAAAGTAGAAAACAAATTTCCTTCTAACAGCTGCTGAATGAAATTGCTGTTCCAGGCTGGAAAAAGGTGATAGTTTGTAAACCGCAAGGGTTGTCAGTTTATGACTGTCCCATTAGAAACTCAGAACTGCATTTCCACATGTTCCATCAGAGAGAATCCAGGTTTGTAACTTAAGAGCCTCTGAAATGTCATCATAGCTGCATGAACACCCTCCTAGCTGGGAAAACACTGTTTTTAGATTTGCTTCTGATGTGCTATTTAATGTTTGTTTCATTAAAGTGGTTATTTAGGATAACATAAAAAGGGCCTCTGACAGTATTCTGTCTTGATCGAGAGCTACCATCAATCCTATGTCTCTGACATGCATACCTGTGTAAAACATGTGCTTCCTAACACACATTTGTTTCAGTCACCCATTATGTATTTTAGCTGCACACATCAAAAAGCTGCAGTGGACACCTAAATACTTTGATGTGTGAACTGGCTTAGTGGGGTCACAGTGAGAATGATTCCCCCCCCCCCCCATTTGTTATCTAGAGCTCCAGGGGCTGGAGCACATTTCCTATGAGGATAAGGAGTCTGGGACTTTTCAGTCAAGGGAAGACAAAAATTTAAAAAAAAAACGAAGCGAGAGCATGGTAGAGGTTTATAAAATTATGAATCAGGTGGGGGAAGTGGATAGAGAAAAGGTTTTCTCCCTTTCCCATAATACTGGAACTTGGAGTCATCCAGTGAAGCTGATGTGTAGCAGCTTCATGAGAGACCAAAAGGAAATACTTTATTTGATGAATAATTAAATCGTGTAATTTACTGCCAGCAGACATAGTGATGGCCACAAGCCTACATGGTTATTAATGGGGACCAGCAGACCCAAGGAAGATAGGTCCATCCATGGCTTTGCCTGGTGAGGAAATGGAACGTCCATATTTAGAGACAGTCCTCTGCGTCCTTCTTGTTGACCTTCCAGGGCATGAAGTTGACTTATACTGAATCAGACCATTGTTCCGTCTAGATCAGTATCGTCTACTCAGACTTGCAGCAGCTTTCCAGGTTCTCAGATGGAGTTTTTTCATATTACTGACTCCATGATTCTTTTACCTGGAGATGCCAGTTACTGAACCTGGGACTTCCTGCATGAAGCCATGCCACTGGCTGGCTACTGTGTAAAACAGGATGCTGGACTAGATGAATCACTGAGTTGGTCCAACAGGTTTGTATGTTCTTAATTCAGGATCACTGAGATTTGCTATTGTGTTCAGGAGATTAAAAAGCCGTTTCCACCCTGACCTCCATTTATTTTAAAACTCTTTTCCCCCCAAGCAGTTACTGTGCTCCTCTTTTATAGTTTGCTGCCCACACGCACAATGAACAGCAGAGCAATTCCTCATGATTAAGGGCCCCAGCTTGTGGTGCAGGTTGAGGAAGGCACCTCAAAAGTAGACCTACTGTGAATCACACTGCTTCCATTTTGTCCCTGTTTGTGCTTACTTTCCTTCACATTTTGAACTGAAAAAGCAAGCAAACAAAACTTTGGTTGGCACAGAGTAAGAGGCAGAGACTGAAAGGGAGCAGCAAGATTGCTCCTGATTCATTTATGCTAGCTGGAAGTTAGTAGGTAGCCACTGGTGGGAGACCATGAGAGGGGAAAGCATCAAGCAGAAATGGCATTCAGATCATTAGCAAAGGACCCCCAAATCTTATCAGCAGGCTTTTGGCCTCAAAACTATCACTATTACTGTGCCCAGTTACCTCACATGAGATCTATTTCCATGTTTAGGCCAGTTACCTCACACATTTGCCCAAATCTGAATTTGACCCTGACAATCCCCCCCCCCTCTAGAATTCCCCCTCCCTCTCTAGATCTGTCCTGTCATGGACCAGTACCTGCCCGCCCCCCCCCCCCCGCCCGCCTTTCTCCTTTTGCTCTGTAGATGGGAACAGAATCCTCCCACAAAGTGGGTCTTTTTCTTGCTCAAAAAACATGTTTTGTTTTGTTTGAGCTGCAGAGATCCTGCCTAGTACCTGACACACAGTCCTGCCCATCCCTACTGGGTTTCTTTGCTTTCCAGCCCCTTGGACTCCCCATTGGACCTTTAGGTGTGGCAGCTGGAGCTCTCTCCCTCTCCTAGTCTCTCATCTTCTCTCCCTTGTGCTACATTTTCCCCTTCCTTCCATTAGAGTGGCTAAGCTGCTCTCTCAGATGCTTGGGGCTTGGAATCAATCTCACATCCAGATAGCTAATTTCTGCTGCTTTGATGCAGTGCATGATGCCTCTTTAATAGACTTGGTTTCTCATTTTCAGTTCTGATTTTCAAACGTATCTGGGTTCTCAGTATTCCTTCTAAGTGTGTGGCAGCACTTTATCACCCTAGTCACGGATCCTTATGACTAACATGAAGGGCATTCATCTGGTTACGGATGGGGTTAAAATCCAAGAGAGGAGCTCCATAGGCAAAGAATAGAAGGTATGGTCAGGAAGGCCACTTACAAGGCTATTTCAGAGTGGATGTGGACTCCAGTTGGCAAGTGAGTCACATTCATACAGGCACATGTATCTGATCATACATGGTCATAACTGATGGGGAGGGCTTAGCACTGTCAACTCTGGGTTGAGAAATTCCTGGAGATTTGGGGGTGGAGGCTGGAGAAAGCAGGATTTGGAAAGGGACCTCAGCTGGGTATAATGACATGTGGTCCTCTCTCCAAAGCAGCTATTTCCCCCCAAGGGAACCAATCTCTGTGATGTGGAGACCAGCTGTAATTCCAGGAGATGTCCATGGCCCCCTGGAGGCTGTCAACCCTAGATGGCTCCAGCCTGGAACTCAATATTGCAGTATTGCAGTTTTGGAAGTCTTCCTTGAAAGACTCTGTCCCCTTCACAGAGTTGCTCACACTGTACATATTCCACGCTCCTCCTACTTTCAGGTCTGGTGTGTACATTTCTCATGGTTTGTGTTGTTCAAACACCTGTGAAACTTGTTGGACCACACGTGATACTGCCTGTGTAAACTGTGGAAAGTAGTGAGCCAATTTGGTGTAGTGGTTAAGTGCGCGGACTCTGATCTGGGAGAACTAGGTTTGATTCCCCACTCCTCCACTTGCATCTGCTGGATGACCTTGGGTCAGTTACAAATTCTTTCAGAGTTGTTCTCATAAGCAGTTCTCGAAAAAGCTCCCTCAGCCCCGCCTACCTGACAGGGGAAGGGAAAGGAAGTTGTAAACTGCTCTGAGACTCCTTCGGGTAGTGAAGGGTGAGGTATAAATCCAATCTGCTCCTCCTCCAAAACATCCTTTCAACTCCCTTAAAAAAATCTGTGTCTCCCGCCCCAGTTTTTTTTTTTTTTAATGATTTGCCATGCAGTCGTGGCAGCCAGAGCTGTTATTAAGGAAACCCAAGTCAAAAGCATGACTGAAGAAAGACAATGGCACATGAGAGTGTCAGACTAGAATCTGGGAGACAAAGGTTCAAATTCCCACTCTGCCACAGAAGTCTGCTGGGTGACTGTTGTATCACAAACAACAGGGCAGGTCAGCTTTACTTCAACTTAAGAATGGTTTTTATTTACCTCGCTGGCCCATTCTCTCTCTGGCTGGGCCTTCTTTCAGTCAGCTTCTGGATCAACTTGCTTGGCCCTTGCTTACATACAGGAGCCCTGCAGGACCAAAACTGAAAGACATGCAAAGCAGAAACTTGCCCCTAGAGGCTGCTCGTGTACATTACAACAGTGACAATAGGCCAGTCACTCTCTCTCAGCCTGCCCTACCTCACAGAGTTGTTTTGAGGATAAAATGGAGGAGAGGAGAACCATGGGTTTCCTCCACAGTTTGGGTCTCCAAAGGTGGGATATACATGAAGTAATTGAATAAATTAAATAAGTACACTTGTTGGAAGCTTCCTGGTCTAAACCACTGATTTGTATCGACACTCTTATCCAACAGTGTAGCAGAGGAGTGAGAGGAGATCTCCCCTTCCCTGTCCACCTGCACTGCTTTTGCTAGGTCTGACATCCCAGATGTCCAGACATGGGGAAAGTACTGCAGTAGGGTATATATTCATAGCACATAGAACCAGACAGTGTTACTGAGTTCTGGATTTCTGGAATATTGAACATGTTATTCAAGCCTGCATTAGCTGGATAAATGTGGAAGAAGATCTCAGTTCAGGTGATAAGAGAGGACTCTCCATTCCAAAGTTTCTGTAAACTACTATGGGCTATTTTATTATATTACACAATGAGTGATTAAAATGTGGAATTTGCCACCAGAGGATGTAGTGAATGGCCACAAGTATACATGGCTTTAAAAGAGGGTTAGACAGATTCATGGAGAAGAGGCTCCACACTGAGAGCTAATAAACCTCTGAACACCAGTGCTAGGAGACAACATCAAAAGAAGACCTCATCCTTTATGTTTTTGTTCCCTACTGGAAAAGGCTACAGTTCCTATTGTGAGAGAATGGATAGAGAATTTAAAAGATCAATCTTGTATGGGAAGATTGACTTGTCTTGCAAGATCTAAACAGCTAAAGAGATATCCATATATGGAAACAAAATGATTTATTACATGGAGTGTTACAAAGAATACAAATTCATATAAAGATTGAATTAACACTATATATTTTAGGTAGATGGTTATAATTAAGAAGATGGTTTTTGCATTGTGCGTTAGTACTTGTAAAACTATGGGTTTTGTGTGTGTGTGGAGAGAGAGAGAGTGTGCCTCATGCAGCTCTATGCTGTGTTTAGTGAGTAAGGAACAAATCTATATGAGGCTAATTCTGAGCTTGGAGGGTCAGATGCAAATCCCCATCCATTGGATCTATTAATTGATTGCATTTTTGCAGCATCTACACACATTTCTAGCCTTCCAGCAAGTGAACCACGCATTGCATATTCTCTCTTTCCTTAGCAACTGGCTAACTAACCACAAGTGTACAGGATGTGTTAAAAACAACGCAAATCATAAATTCAGGATGCCTTCCAAATAATACTACTAACAGGATTATACTTCAGGAAAATAAAAATTGCAACGACGCCAGCATCGTTGTTTGTACACCGAAAATACCTTGTAGCAATTTTGTCTTCCCTCAATCATACTAATTCTTCGCTGGATTTCAGACACCGTATTTAAAGACCAAGTCCTTATTACGAATGGTAAAGATTACCAACAGTCATCTCCTCATAGACACTACAGAGGACTGTCTCCGCAGAAGGTTTATTTAGTATTAATTAATTAATTAATTATTATTTTACATTTATACCCCGCCTTCCCCGCGAACGGGATCAGGGCGGCTTACAGGGCACACAGTGCCAGAATCAATACACTATAAAATTACAATAAAACATTTTAAAACCACACAACACAACAGTAATAAAACAGTTCAGTATAAAGTGCTTCCAGTGGCTTCCCACCAGGGTTGGAATCCAGCTCCCAGATCGCCTGGCCTGGGCTATTTCCAGGCCGGCCCTCATTGTGATGGTATTAGCAATGGTTAATGGTACTGACAGTGGCAGCTCCTAGTCAAAGGCCTGGCAAAAAAGCTCCGTCTTGCAGGCCCTGCGGAAATGCATAAGGTCCTGCAGGGCCCTGATCTCTCCCGGGAGCTCGTTCCACCAGACAGGAGCCACCACTGAAAAGGCCCTGGCCTTGGTCCCGGCGAGCCTGGCCTCCCTGGGGCCTGGGACAATAAGTCGATTTTGTGACCCCGATCGAAATGCTCGCTGGGGTATATATGGGGAAAGGCAGTCCCTCAGGTATGTTGGACCCTGGCCATATAGGTCTTTAAAGGTGAGTACCAGCACCTTGAAATGAATTCGGTATGCTATAGGCAGCCAGTGCAGCGCTGCCAGCACAGGCCGGATGTGGTCCCACTTTGCAAGGCCCATCAATAGCGTGGCCACGGCATTCTGCACCAGCTGCAGCTTCTGAATTTGCTGCAAGGGCAGCCCTATGTAGAGAGCATTACAGTAATCCAACCTCGAGGTGACCGTTGCATGGGTCACTGTAGCTAGGTCATTGCAGTCAAGGTAGGGAACCAGCCACCGAGCCAGCCATAGATGGCAGAATGCCGACTTGGCAGTGGCTACTACCTGGGCCTCCATTGTTAAGGAGGGATCCAGGAGCACTCCCAAACTCCTAACCCCTGACGCTGGTGCCAATGGCACCCCGTCGAAACTCAGGAGTGGGAGCCCCTGCCCTAGACCATTCCGACCCAGGCACAGGACCTCCGTCTTCGCCGGGTTCAATTTCAGCCGACTTTGCCTGAGCCAACCAGCCACAGCGTGCAATGCCTGGTCCAGATCTTCTGGGCCAGTGTTCAACTGGCTGCCCAACATCAGATAGAGATGGGTGTCATCAGCGTACTGGTGACATCCCAGCCCATACCTTCGGGCAATCTGGGCAAGGGGGCGCATATAGATGTTAAACAACATCGGGGAAAGCACTGCTTCCTGGGGCACACCACATTCCAGCGGGTTCCTCGTGGATTGCTGCTCCCCAAGCGCCACCCTTTGTCCCCGACCTTCAAGGAAGGAAACGAGCCATTGCAAGGCCCATCCCTGTATTCCCACATCAGCGAGGCGGTGGGCCAGCAGCTGGTGGTCAACTGTGTTGAACGCCGCTGACAGGTCTAACAACAGCAGCACAGCCATGCCACCCTGATCCAGATGCCTCCGCAAGTCATCAGTTAGGGCGACCAGAGCAGTCTCTGTCCCATGTCCTGAGCGAAAGTCGGACTGGAAAGGGTCTAAGACCAAAGCATCATCCAGATAACTCTGCAACTGTAACGCCACTGCCCTCTCAATTAATCTGCCCAAATATGGCAAATTGGACACCGGTCGATAATTTGCCAATTCAGCCAGGTCCAGATGTGATTTTTTCAAGAGTGGGCGGACCATCGCGTCCTTGAGTGCCCCCGGGAACTGCCCCTCCATGAGGGACGTGTTGATAATTTCCCGGGCAGCACCTCGCAGCCCCTCATGGCCAGCTTTAGTCAGCCAGGACAGGCACGGGTCAAGGATGCATGTGGTTGGACACACAGTTACAAGAAGTCTGTCAACTTCCTCTAGGCTGAGGGGGCCGAACCCATCTAAGCCTGGAATCGAAGACATGCAAGGGGCCTCGAGTTCGCTCACTGTTTCAAGTGTGGAGGGGAGATCATGGCAGAGTGTCAAGACTTTATCCGCAAAATAGCTCGCAAATGCCTCACAGCCAATTTCCAATTCCCTAGCGTTTGGTCTGCCCTGTGGCAGAACTGTCAAGGACCAAATCGTTCTAAACAATTGGGCTGGGTGTGAGCTTGCAGACGCAATCGAGGCAGCATAGAAAGTTCGCTTTGCTGCCTTCTTTGCCATCTCATAGGCTTTCATAAACGTCCTATAGGATGCTCTTGTAGCTTCGTCGAGAGCCTGGCACCACCATCTCTCTAGCCGTCGTAGCTCCCACTTCATGAGCCGCAACTCCTGGGTATACCAGGGTGCTAGCCTACTGTGGGGGTGTAGAGGGCACCTGGGAGTGATCTCGTCAATGGCTGCAGAAAGACGGCTATGCCAGTCTTCCACTAGCTCATCCAACGAATCGCCAGGGGGCATCGGATCCCATAGTGCCATTTGGAGCCGCATAGGGTCCATCTGGCTCCGCGGGTGAGCTAAAATAGGCTCGCCGCCTAGGGGTCGGTGTGGGAGATTCAGACGGGCCCCCAGGGCATAGCGGTCTGACCATGGCACCGCCGAAGCAGTAATCCGGTCCACTGTTACCCCCGCTGCAAAGATCAAATCGAGCGTGTGACCGGCCCGGTCTGTGGGAGCTGAGATGTACTGAGAGAATCCTAGTGCTGCCATGGCCGACACCAGGTCCGCCGCCTGAGTGGAGGCTGCGTCATCAGCATGGACGTTGAAATCACCCAAAACCAATAGGTTAGGGTGCTCCAGTGCCCAGCCTGATACAGCCTCCATCAGGGACGGCAGACTGCTGGCTGGTGCATTAGGCGGTTGGTACACCAGCCACACAGCCAAACTCTCTTCAGCCTCCCACACCAGACTGACATACTCCAAGCCCGTGATCTCCACTGACGGGAGCACCCTGAAGGAATAAGCCTCCCGAATGAAAATAGCCACACCTCCCCTTGTCCCCTGGTCCGTGATTGGTGCAGGACCGAGAATCCCAGAGGGGCAAGTTGGGAAAGCACTACTGTCTCCCCTTCCCTCACCCAGGTCTCCGTCACGCACGCCAGGTCAGCCTTCTGCTCTACCAGGAAATCCTGGAGAACCTTGGTCTTGTTATTTACTGCCCTAGCATTACACAACACCAATGTCGGAGGGGGATTTGTTATCCTAGTCCCACTGCCAACAACCATCAGGATGAGTCGCAGGCTAGAAGGGCGTCGAGCCTTCCTGTTTCTCCACGCCCTTCCCTCCCTTCTCTGCCTGGACCCACCACACTTCCCCCTCCCCAGGAGCTTCTTATTTGCAGTCAGAGAAAAGGATGGGGGGTGGGGGACATCTCTCTCTCTCTCTCTCTGGACTCTTACAGACTTCATTAAAAACATTTCAGAATTTTTTATAGAAACAGCAAGACAAAACCATAGAAGTAAAAGGAAATTTAATAGATTCATATGGTGCACCTTAAGTCAACAGCCATCAAAAGGTTTTATGTATTTTTGAATTTTCGGCCTTGAGGGAAAATTTGATTTTTCTGCACATCTGTCTTAGAACCACCCTGCACATTGCACTGAGTTCTAGAACACATTATAGAATATATACTAGTTAGGGATGCCAGCTTTGGTTTGGGAAATTCCTGGAGATTTGGTGGCAGTGTCTAGAGAGGAGCAGTGCTTGGAGAGGAGAGGAAGCTCACTGAGGATTGGGATACTTTTAGAGTCCTCCCTCTGTAGCCGCCATTTCCTCTAGAAGCTCCCATTTCCCAGTAATTATACAGGGCACTAGCCAGGTCTGTTCTTATACATGAACTGCCCACATGGTTTAAAACATGCTTAATATTATCTTGAAGGATTAAAGGGGAATGGGTAGTACTAGAGATCAAAGGGTTACCCAGATATTTTCTTTATTGTTCAAGATTTTCACTCTGATCTACATTCTATTTCCCCATAACTCCTAGGAAACAAGGAGGATTTATAACATTAATTGTGGCATTGGAGCTAGCCAGCAGGATCTGGATGTTAGTTATCTGGTCATGTTTCTTATGTCTGTCCCATGAAAAGCTTCAGCAGCTCATTTCTACACACTAAGGTTCTACTAAAGGAACAGGACATTTTTCTCCAGACCTGTCGGCAACCTTATCCCAGATGGTATTCAGCTGCTGCTGACAAGCCAGCAGGATCTTCCCTGCTTCCTACATCACAGAGCCTTGAATGATCTATTCTTTAACCAAGTTCCTGATATAAAGGTCTCATTTATGTAGACTATGGGCTTCTCCACAGGCTCAGATCAGGGGCTTAGGGTTTTCAATTTCTGGGGGGTGGGGGCGCCGGGACGATGTCCCCACCACTGCCTCTCTCTCCCGCCTGGCCACTCCTCCCTCCCTCCCTCCCTCCAGGGGCCATCCGGGCGAATGCCCAGCGTGATGGCATCACCCGGAAGTGACGCCATCATGCTGGGCATTCGCCCAGATGGCCCCGGGAGGGAGGGAGAGAGGGAGGAGTGGGTGCAGGGGAGCCAGGCAGGGGGGGAGAGGCTCTTGCGGTGGCGGGCCGGGGATGCGTGGTGGTGGGTGGGTGCTCTATTTCACCGGGGGGGGGCCTCAGTTTCCCCTGGGGAATTTCAGGGGTGGCCCAAGCCCCCAAGCCCCCTGTAGTTGACGCCTATGGTTCAGATTACTCCTAATTGTCTTGGCAGTCAATCCACAAGCACTGGAATCAGTTTGGGCATGGTTCTTTCTTCCATGTATCTGCCCTCCCTCTGCATTTTCACAGTTATGGAGTCATTTTTCTTCCTCCCGTGCCTTAAATAATCAGGATTTTCAAGGGAGAGTGCTGTTGTCATCGGTAGCATCACAGCACACACACTCCATTTTTTGTTTTGCACATGCTTAGATCAATATATCAATAACATGGCTGTTTTTTTCTTCTTCTGGAAGTGGCACCATGCTGCTACCAACTCCCCCCTCCCCCATGTCCTGCTGATCTTCTGCTGCTTGCCAGGCTGAACTGGGCAACCCTGTTGGCTGAAAACTCCCAGGACACTGAGTGGGGTGAGAGACTTGGGCTGAGGACAGACTGGCAGTATAAAGCAGAAGGGAGGCAGGGCAAAAAGATCTGGGCCAAGTTGTAGCAGGGATTCCCGGTCACACTCCACTGACTAATGCGGCACCATACCGGGGAGGAGGCAGAATGGAATGATCACACTATGGGGCGGCCCCTGCTGGCGGCACAGTTGCACGCGGGTTTGGCCCACTTCGCTGACCTGTGCATAGGCACAGCAGCAATCCGTGCATGATCTCATGGCACCCGCCCCCACCCCGCTCTTTTTCAGGACACTCCTCGCATGCCAGCCATTTTGCCAGACTGTCTCCCAGGAGGCTGTAGGCTGGGCTCTTTAACTCCATGAGCCGGAAGCGTCCCCGTGGGCGGTTGTGCACTCAAGCGCACAGTACACATGGGCAGTTATGCACATCCCTGCCGGATCAGCGGGTTCACATTACTGGCGCCGCTTGTTTGCGGCTTATTTACATTCACACTTCTAGGAAGCGGGATCAACGTGCACCCAAACAGCTTGCCCCGGCTTTCACCTGGTACTTTTTAAAAGCAGGATCAAAACGCTTTAGGACGGGGTGAGTGCAGCACGGGAACACCAGACAGCTGTGGCTGTGTGAACCAGCCCACTTAATCCACGTGAGAAACATGCCTATATTGGGCCAAACTGCCTGTCTGAACTCAGCCTTAGTGTAACCACAAGTGATCTAACTACACGGTAGAGTGTTGGGAGGCTCCTAGAGCATTCCAAGATGCAATGATGTCATTTCCAGTTACACAGCCAGAATTGATTGTGTGGGATGCCATTTTGTCCTCCTACTCCCCCATGTCCTATTGAGTGGCATTGGGGGAGTGAGGCTGAGAAGCTGCCTGCCAAAGCAGACAACCTGGCCAATGTGTTCTAGTAAGTATATTCTCTCCCTGCTGAAAGCAATAACAAGACCTATTACTGAAGCTAGCAGAGCCTCCTGTGGGCTGGCTAGAGAGCAGGATGGAAGGGTGATGAGAAGGAGGACAGGTAAGCTCACCTCTATCCGCCATACCTCAGAGGATATCAGACTCACTCTGGTGGCCCATAATATCTGGACAGGAGTTCTGTATGCATGAACCTGTCCATCAATTGCTCATTACAGATTCAGGCATTCATTGCATGAGCTTTCAACTTGTTGAAGGGAAAGGGCAAAAACAACACCCCACCATTCATTTTTTGTGTTGTTTTTAATTAGCCTGTGATCGGGAAAGACTATATTCTACGTCCACCAGTCTCTTGTTATCTTTTTATCACATTTTATTATCTCATTGATGATATTGGTGTTTCCTTGGGACAAAACTGCCCTTGGTTCTGTCAATGAAAGAAAAGCGAGGAGGAATCCTTGATTGCTTCACTATTAGCACTGGCATTTTGTGATTAAATTGCCCTTGCTTCTATTCATGAAGGAACAGCTGGAACACATTACAAGGAAAAGAGGGGAAAAAACCAAAATAAAAATAAAATAATTGGCTCTCTTGGATGTGGATGTAGCTGTGGGATGTGATACTACTGTGGGTCATAAATTGCAGAGGTTAAAGGCCGCCTCATGTCTCTGCCCACATCTGCACTTCTTGCTTTGCACTTGCCTCCTAGCAAGTTCCCTGAGAGCAACACAGTTTTCTGATCTCAAATATTATGCCTTTTCCCTCTCATGGCAGGGATCCTAGTATATATCCATTCCTTTGTCCTTTCTGTTATTTCCCCCTGCAATCACTGGAACTGGTTTACTACACTGGAAAGTTAGTTTCTTGCTGACTGTCTACTGAATCTGTTCAGAGATATACAAAACCATGGTAATTCCAGTTGGGCAATATGGAACGTAGGTAGTATCTTTAAATACAATTCCATTACTTCATGTTTTAAGTGGGCATGAATATTATTCATAGACTACCAGGAGGCGGAGGAAGAGGAGGAGGAGGAGGAAGCAGCAGCAACCCCCTCCTTGACAAAACTCATGTGTTTCAACTTAATGTAGAAAGGAGACATCATATGTTGTATCAAACTAATTAAACTAAGGAAATAAAATGACAAGAATGGTTTAAAGGTACATACACATGATAAAACATGGCATTATGATTATCTTAATATGATTGTACAAAGAGGGTTTTTTTTTAATTTAACCAATGCACGAGAATACACATGTCTTCACACACAAAAATGGAGAAGAGGAGCACAATGGAAGCTGTTTCGAGTCTCCCTTGGGGAGAAAGGTGAGAGATAAATGAAGTAAATAAAAAAACCTCAATAAAATCACATGAATGGCTGCATCAAGATTGCTTCTTTGCATTGTTTTTATAAATGCATATGGGCACACTGGAAACATAATGGCAGAAGGACAAAGTAATCAAAAAGACAGAAAGCTACAGCAACCGCCACTTGCTTTTATTCTAAAATTAATTTAGAAATCCGCCCAGTTAAATCAAAAGTAAGGAGGGTTGGCATACAGAGCAGAGTGAATATCTGAAATGAGAAGGAAATAGAAATGGGGAATGGGTGGGGCCTGGGGCAGTTGCCTCCTTGAAGTGGTCCCCCAGTAAAACAACTTGCTGACCAAGATGGTATAAAGACAGACATGCTCTCCAAATTCATTTGTATCCTTCCCACCTTCATTTCTATCCTCCTTACCCTATGGCCTTGGGTATACTGGCCTACTTCCCCCACCATCTGAGGATGACAGGACAATGGGGCCAGGCCGTTCTGCCCAGGGCCACTGGAAATGAACACCTCTCCTTCTCTCTGCCATGGCATCTCTTCATTTTCCACAAATATCCTGGTTCATCCTGCACTTGCTAACATTTACACATTATTATCCCTTCCTTACCCATCCCATAACTTTGTTTACTTTCCATTTTCAAGCTTCAGATACCTCTCTCCCCCCATTACGGTATATACTGAAGGTGCTGACTCAGTAATTACAATTATACATTACTGGCAAAAAAAGAACATGTTCCAGTCCAACAGTAGGCTCCTCTATAGTTCCCCCATATAAATAGTGTCCATAAACCTCTAAACAGAAAATGATTGCAGCAGAGGACGCCCACTGTGGAAAGAATAACAGCAGTACATCTCTTCCAGGTATAAATCAAGAAGTTTCAATCCTCCTTAACGGTGGCTGGTTAAATGGAACCCAATTTCCAAAATAACATAGGCATAGCTCAGTGATTTCAGTGGAACCCTAGGCAGTGATGCAGGCTGCAGTTCTAAGTACACTTACTAGGGAATAAGTTCCACTGACTGTAATGGGACTTACTTCTGATAACATAGGTGTAAAATAGCCCCAGCAATCTACCTTAAGCTGGGGTGCAGTTGAGTTATGGGTCCCAACCCACCAGTGATGTAAAGGCTCTGGAGATTCTTGTGTTTAAAGCAGTGGACATTTGTAAAAGAATGTGTTGAGGCCTTGACCACGTGACTCTGATGGCAACATTTTGTAGTATAAAATAGGAATGCCCATTCTCCATAATGGGACTCTCTGTATTTTGATGGCTTTGCATCTTGCAGGAATATCAAACTGCTGTTTTTGCCACTTAGGGGTTTTACTGTCACTGTGTGTAAAACTCTGTGTCAGATCTAGGTCTTCTTTCATGGCCACTGCTTATTCATCTCTAATGATGGTAACCCCAACACCCCCCCCTCCTCCAAAGTGTTGCCTGCCAATACCACCTACACTTTGATCTTTTTTTTAAAGTACTGTTTTCCAAATTTCCAGCCAATTGCAGCATTATGAAAGATGGGCGACTAATGATCAATTTTTGAAAGATTACTAAGCTTAAATCCTCAAGACAAGACAGAGCAGTATGAAGCATGTAATTTTATCCCTGGGACATCCATTTTATGTCATTAAAGCAGACTGTATAAGAGTAACAAGTATACTGTAACAGCAGTTATTTTGTCAAGCACAAGGCTCACAGAATTTTAAAGAGCACAAAAGAGTACAAATGGCCCACCGTAAAACTCTAATCATGCAGTAAAAAAAGTCTCAAATAATCTTTAGTTTAGTGGTTAACGTCCCCCCTTCCTAAGACTTAAAGAGTGTTCTGCAAACTGTTACTATGCCAAACAAGACTACGTTTGGAAGGCAAGCTACGGAGTGAACAATAGGTGCACTAGCTGCTACCTAACTAAGGGGATTTTGCAGATCTGATGGGTGTTGCTCTAAGTATGGAAGAATTCTCCATGTCTTCTTTGACAAGCCAGGAGAATGTAAGGAAGGTACTGGGCTCACTCCAACTCACTTTGGACAGGCACTGCAGGTTGAACTGAGCAAAGCTGAACTGCAGCCCACTGGTCCTTCCTAATCTGAGACATAGCAAAAGGGCTCTTCTACCAGTCTCCCATAATGGAAACAACAATAGAAACCTTTTTAGACTGCTTACTATGCACTTGGGCTGTTCACTGCCTGGTGTGAGTACCTCTTTTCCAGTACCCCTTTGCTGTTTACACTATGTTAATCCTCCTTCTCATTAACTATGTGCAGGGGTCATTTTGAGGAGGAGCTTGGGGAAGCACAGCTCCAGGAGTTGGTGCCAGTCCCCCCCCCCCCACGGGGGAATGCCTGCTTGTGTCATGGCTGCAGCAAAATTTCCACATCCCCTGGAAAGGTCCTTGTTCCTCCTGGCTTCAGCCACCACTGAAGCTATCCTCCGAGAATAGTTATATTTCTGAGGCTTGGATTGGTAGCTGTTCCCTCTCTGCCAGCTCTCTCTCTCTCTCTCTCCTTTCTTTCTTGCCTTCTGACATACTTCCGGTGATGTCAGGTGGTGTAGCATATACAAATAAGTTATGCTAATGAGTTATCTTAATGAGCTCCTGCACCTCTTTTTCTACGAAATGACCCCTGACTATGTGTATGCTATTAAATTATCCTTTGCATGTGTCTTGAAATAAAGTAGCTCGTACGTCATAGGGTGATGTCTTTGGGGATTGTATATTACATTCAGGGTCAAATTTAAAACTCCAAGGGTCAGAGAGAGCCCCCAGATTTCCAGTTGCTTAACCCTACCATGAGCAGTGACTCATGAGAGCTACCCTACCACAAATTTTGCTAGTCTTTAAGGTGCTACTGGACTCTTGCTCTTTTCTACTATCTGCAGTTATAAGCCCACATATATTAGGCCTAAGAATGTCTTGTACCCAAGACTCTGGAGAGCTGCTGCTAGTCAAGCTAGAGAGTACTGAGCTAAGTAACCTACAGTGCAATCCTAAATGAAATTATTTCAGTCCAAATCTATTGATTTCAAAGGGCTTAGACTAGACTAACTCTCCAGAGGATTGCAATGGTCTACCTTAGGACTAATCCATGTATCCATATCTGCAGACAAAGCGAAAGAAACTGAAGACTAGGAAGTTATACAATATATTTTAAAAAGTTGAATAACCAAAGTTATTGAATCAACACATACAACACACACAACACACACAAAAGAAAAGGAAAAAGAAAGAAAAATAAGAAGTTTTGGAGCAGCGATGTGATGGAAGAGTAGGGCTGCCAGCCCCCAGGTCTGGGTGGGGATTCCCCCAGTTTTGGGGGCTCCAATCTGCCCCTCGCCAGCTGGCTGGTGCGGGAAGCCCCACCCCCCAGTGCGACCACCCACCCGGCGACTCCTCTTCCTCCCCTCCTGCCAGATTTCAAGGGCTTCAGCTGATCAGTGGGGATCTTGTAGCCCGCTGATCAGCTGGAGGGCCCTTTAAAGCTAGCAGGAGGGACGGAGGGAGAGGTTACAGGCCACCACTCAGCTCGGGGAAAAAAACAATTAAGGGGGTTTTTTACAAGTGGGGTGGGGGCCGCGGTGCACAGTGCTGATTTTCTCCAGCCCTGCGTACTGCAGCTCCCACCTCACTCCCAAGGGTCTCTTTGTGAGCCAGTCATGCAGCCTACAGCCATCCCCTCCCTCCCTCCTGCCAAATTTAAAGGGCCTTCCAGCTGATCGGCAGGCCACAAGGTCCCTGCTGATCTTTTGAAGCCCTTTAAATCTTGCAGGAGGGGAGGGAGAGGGGTGGCTGGGCAGGTGGTTGTGCTCGAAGGTGGGGCTTGGCCACCAACAGAAAAAAACCCAATCCCCCCACTGGAGCGAGGAGAGGACCTAGCAACCCAATGGAAGAGACAGAGAGAGTTATTAATCACTCATGGCCCTGGGTAGACTGCCTCATCATCTGTAGTCATTAGGATAACTGGGTCAGTGTACCCAGGTATCAGTGGCTACTTTGGTCAGCAACCTGTTTTATTGGAAGGCCACATGAGAAGGAGGGTCGAAGGTGATTGTCCAAGGCCCCATCCATTCCCCAGTTCCATTCCTTTGTTCTTTTAAGAAATTTGTTCCACTTTTCCTTAATGTCGACATTTACATGGGAATGCTGAAAATCCCCAATAAATTCTGCCTTCTGAGCTCCCTTGTGTTGTACCACTGTGGTGGCACGATGTGGAAGTGGACTCAGAATGACTGATCATGGACCAAACAAACTCCTAGAAAACCTTGGGCGGTCCATGGAAAGCAGGAGGGCACTGACTAGATAAACAAACCACAAACCAGGCCCCAGACCATGGAAAAATTTGGTTTGTGTTTCTGTTCATGCCTATCCCTAATGCCAATTAATGCGTTCCTACCTCCCCCATCTCCTGATGAGTATCAGTGCTGGGCAGACAGCCCCACTGAGACCCCTAATCATATATCCCAATACATTTATAACGCCAAAAAGCAGATTACTATGGCACTGGATGGAGGGACTAACTGTTTCCACTTGTGCCATTTTCCAGTTGAAACTGCCCCTCTCAGATGCAATTAGACCTGGCAGAGAAAACAAGAAAAAGCCCAGTCTCTGCCTATATTTGCCTAACAGCTAATAGCAACCCGAGGGGGGTAATTCAGTGGGGGAAATGGTGCTTGCATAACACTCCTTCAGTGATTAGAACCACTTTCCCTTCCTCAGCTGCTTTTTAAGGCTAAAACAAAAACACTGGAGATCCGATTATGGATCTCTTTTTGTAACACATTTTGGCTCTCAATAGTGAAGGTTCAAAAGCATTTCATATCATCTGAACATCAAGGCACCTTTCTGAGACCCCAACTATTTATTTCAATTATTTTTTTTAGAGCTTCAAAGTCTACAGGGTTCTTAAATTAGACACAGGCTTAGAAACAATCTTCACTTAGTGCAGGGGTGGAGGTGGGATGACGTGCAGTTGGGGGAGGGAAGAGGGGGATCCTGCTAAGAATATTAATACCAAGGCATACCATTTAGGTTACAATTGGCAACCCTAAAGCTGTAAAATTCCAATTTACCTGCAGCTGAGTGGCATTTAGAGAAGTAAGAAACTATTTCCTATCTTTTTAAAAAAAATCCTGCTTCCATTCTACTTATTGCAAACCTAAGACCATTGTGAAGGCATGAAGTAGACATATGTGTCAAGAAAAAAATAAAGTAAAAACCTTTTAGAAAGCAGTTCCACCCCCCATCCAGACTGTGTAACTATCATCACTAAATTCAGATTTTTGGGAATCACACAGAGCAGATTTGTTTACGTGATTAGGTGTTTTATACCTTGCTACATGCAAGCATCAATATTAATGATCAGTGGTTGTCTCACTCTATTAGAACAGATTCCACTGGGAGGGCATAGCACTTCTCAGAAAACAGGAGCATTAAAAGTTAATCAGTCCATACTGGACATTTCTAAGGAATTCCTAACAAGCATTATTTTAGTGTTGGGTCCATTTCAGTCAAAATGCAAGAAGAACCAGCTGGGTTCTCCGAATAACTAACACATTCAATTGTCCTGCTAGATCAGACGAAAAGCCAGCAGAAGAATTTTGTTCCAATTGTGGCCAGTGGGGAAGAATTCAGGCCAAACAACATGCTGAATCTACAACATGATCACTATGGGACACCAGCTGTGAGTTCTCCATGGAGACTCAATTCAGAAGCACAACAGAGGCCTGATTTGGATCAGGCACTGGGGAAAGAGGGGATCCTGCCTCCCCCCCAGTTGCATTTCACTAACTTGAAATGGATCTTGGGTTATTTGCATTGCTAAGGGACTGCACTTTCAAACATTCAGTGTATGTGTAACCCCTCTGTTGGGGCAAATAATGCTCCCAAGGCCATTTCCAGTTGGGAAAATGGCACCAGGTGGGGGGAGAATCACTTGGTCCCAATTTGATTCAGTACTTCTGAACTGAGTTTTCACAACAAGCTCGCAGATGTTGTGTGGCTGCAAGTCCTTGTGGTGATCATGTGGTAGATATAATGTGCTGTAGAGGTTAGACCTTAGTTGAGAGGGGAAGGGTTAAACACTACTTCCCCAAAACATTTACAGTGCATTCCTAAGTAGAGTAACACCCATTGACTTCAATGACCTTTGAAAAGTGTAACTCTACCCAGGATTGCACAGTTATGTGCTCTTTTAAAAGCTGCAATTGTCACATTAGCATTAGAAAGCAGGGTTGGGGGAACTCTAGGTTTGCCTGGTTCTGTCTCTCGCATCTTCTTTAAAGTTGTTTGCATTGTTTTTGAAGGTAAATCTCAGGTTTAAGACATTGAGAGCTGAGACCCAGAATAACTAGAACAGACTTGACAGTGATGTGTTTTGTGTGTGTGTGAGAGAGAGACACACACACACAACTGGTTTCTTCATGGCCATTTCCTAATATCCAGCTGGTACCTTCCGCCCTTGATTTAAACCCATTATTGTGAAACCTTATCCTCTGCTGCCAACAGGAACAGCTCCTTGCTCTCTAACTGACTGCCCTTCAAATACTTAAAGAGAACAATTGTGTCCCCCTCAGCCTCCTCTTCTCCAGACTAAACATTCCCAAATTCATCAGAAAGCTTGGTCTCCAGGACATAATTTCCTACATGTAGGAATGATTTCTCATGAAAAAATCTTGCACATATGCACAGGGCCCCTTAGAGGCTGCATGTATTCAAGATGCTGTGGACAAATAAATAATTCTATGTGCTCTGAAAAACAATGCAGATAAGAGCTTAGAAGAAGAAGAGATTGGATTTATACCCTGCCCTTCACTACCCAAAGGAGTCTCAGAGCGGCTTACAAACTCCTTTCCCTTCCCTTCCCTACAACAGACACCCTGTGAGGTAGGTGGGGTTGAGAGAGCTCTGACAGAAACTGCTCTTTTTCAAGGACAGCTGTGTCAGAACTATGGTTTGCCCAAGATCATCCAGCAGCTGCAAGTGGAGGCATGGGGAATTACACCCGGTTCTTCCAGATTAGAGTCCGCGCACTTAACCACTACACCAAACTGGCTCTCTTTTCCTTAGCTTATTTTACACAACTATTCCTTGTATTATATCCCACAGCCTGTAGAGTGAACTCTAAATTGTGCAGGAGAACACAACTTAGGATTTTGTTTCTCACTTCTGCCCAATGATAATGTCCACTTAGCAGAGCTACCTGCACAAAGCTGTGCACAGATTGGGCAAAAGAGCTCGCACTGCATTTTTGCTACAAGTGCCTGTCCCAGTGTTCATACTTCCTTTTCCCGCCCCTCACCATGCTGTCTGACATATTGCATCCTCTGCAAGAAGAGGTTAATCTTTACTGAAAATATCATCCTTTGGCCCTGTGCATTTGTTGAGGTTGCAGGGGAAATGTTTTCTTTGAAGTCGGCTGTCATAACAGCAAAGCTGTGTTAAGAAGCTCAAATTAAATATCTGTGGTAGTACATACCAGTAGGGAGTTGGGACTGAAAAAAAGATTGCAGCTTTGGGGTACTATTGCAGGGGGGGGGGGGGGGAGAGAAAGAAACAGGACCATGACTGGCTTTTTTACAAGCCTTTTCCCATAATTGATTTTGATTTAAAATATTGCAGAGATCCGTTTGTATGAAAAATTAAAACAGCTAAAGATTTGGGATCCAAACTATCTGAATTTGATCTGACACACCACTACCAGTCCAGCAAAACTGTAATTTTTTTTAATTATTATTATTCCTGGTAGTACATTCAATTACTGAGATACTATCATTTTGAATATTTTCCTGCCATAAAGAGTCTCTCTCCCTTAGGGATTTTGTAGAAGGTGGACTATTAAATATGCTTTCCCTTCTTCTACTTTACTCTCTTTCCCGCACACACACTTTGTGGGGAAAAAGAAGCAGGCTAAAAGAAAATGCAGGCCTGAATGGAACCAGGGAGCTGCATGTGTGATGCAACAAAGCCTTTTATTTATTTCCCAAGGACATGGCAAACAACAGGGAGGATCTGGATCAAGTAGGACAGAATAATGGGGCCAATGGAGCTTTTTTGGGGGTGGGGGGTGGGTTAAAGGGGGAAATGTAGAGCAGAGTTTAGGGGAAAAAGCAGCTGCTTATGCTGCAGTTAGGGTTGCCAACTCCAGCTTGGAAAATTCCTGGAAATTTGGGGGCAGTGTCTGGGGAGGAAGCTCAGGAAGGAAGTAATTCCATAGAGTTCATCTTGTCAAGCGGATATTTCCTTCAGGGGAAACTGATCTCTGTAGTATGGAGACCAGTTCTGATTCCAAGAAACTTCCAAGCTGCACCTGGAGGCTGGCAACCCTAGCTGTGAGGAGGGGAGATGCCAGTCAGAGAGAGACAGCAAAAACTCTACTTTGTGGAGGATTACAGATCACCAGCCTTCTCCCATGACTGTTGCAACTATCAGGATAGATCCAGTAGTCTCTACATTGCTGTAATCCTCTAGGTTCCAAAATGCCACGGCTATTACTTTTTCTGAGGCCTTGATCCTGCAGACAGTTGTACAACTTTGACACTGCACAAAGCCATTCTGTTTTAAGCCTGTTGTTCATTAGCTCAACTAACCATCCTTCCATTTTGTTGCTTAAAAAAATAAATAAATAAAAAGTGGCAATGGTATTTTTTCTACTTAGTAAAACCAGCTAGAAAATTACCACAATTTGGAAGTGATGGTTTTTTAACACCCGTAAATGTCAATATAAGATGGGATCTGAATTCAGAGAGATCTTGCGGGTGGGAATGTGATAAAAAGAAATGTAATAAAGACAAATCATAAGGGAAAGAGAGGAGTAAAGGATCAAAAAGCACAAACAAACCTCGGTGGATAATACGCTAAGCAAAGACAGTGCTGTGCAGTGATGGGGGACAAGTGTGGATTCCACACAGTCAGTTAGCAGCCACTGTGGTACTTCAGCCTAATGTACTCACAGACTGTGTAGCACATAAAACAAATCTTAGACAGTTCACCACATTTAAAATTAGTTCTCAGGCCTCAGGCAGCTGCAGGTGGAGTGTTCTGTTCATCCTGAGTGGCTGTAATTTATGAAACATATCAGTGCAATCAAAGAGGAAAACAATAAAATATGTGGCAAGGTTTGGGGGATTTGTTTCCCAAATGCACTGATTTCAAGGGCTTACACTGGAGTAACTCTGCATTGGACCACACTGTAAATATTGTTGTCTGTACAGTTCAAGGAACAGCAATGGGAAATTCCAAACAGATGGAAGCCTTAATGAAACATTCTGGTTGGCGGGGGTGTTTTGAGTGTGTGTGTGTGTGTGTGTGTGTGTGTGCGTGCGCGCTATGTGGTCAAACTGTGTGGCTCTGATTCCACAAGCAGCATCAGGATTCACATAGCCCCAATCAGATCACCCATGATCTGTGTGGGACTATGTGAATCTTGCTTCTGCTTCTTGGGGTGGAGCCATACAGTGTGATCATGCAGCATATAAACAGAGTGCAGTGGAGAAGCTAAAGAACCATTTCCCTATGCCACCTTCCTGTCCCCCAAACAGATTATTGGTTCTGTCACAGAGAATCAGACCAGAATTATATAGTGTTGCAGGATCAGATTTAGGAACTTTTCACACAGCTCCACAAATCTGATTCAGTGCATACACCCCCTAACATTCAGGGTATATGTACTGAAGTCATGTAATGCCATGGTGTCACTTTCAGTAAAACAAAAACAAACACCTGCAAATCACTGTGACACTCCAGGAATTTACCAGATCTCCTAGAATATTGTGCGTCATCGTGATGTGACCTCGATTTTTGATCGGAAATGACACCATGGCCAGTCTCTGCCCCATCTTCCACTTCCACTAGTTGCTGGCAACTCTCTTTGTAACAGAAATGTGAATGATACCAATGTTTGAAACACCCCCATTTCAGTTTTTTTAAATTAACATTTTAGTAGAAGGAATTATATGAATCCTGATTTTCTTAAATTATTTCTACATATTCTATCTTTCAATGTCTACTTAAAATATAAATCGAAATAGAATTTACAAAACTGGAATTGGTGGTAACCTACAGCACATTTTCATTTTGCCACCATAACAATACACTGAATTAGCTTTTAATTGTTTTTCCCTCCATGATTTACCGAGATCTAATCTAGGATTACACATGCCACTAGTAAAATAAAAGCCATTGTAATAAAAGTCAAACTCAAGTTTAATCATTTCTTTGATTCTCTGCAGAGGAAGAGAGAAAATAGTGTTTTTGACACTGTTTCTTTGTTATACTGCACCAAATTTATAAATCTCACAAAGCATGGCTTGTGATTCCAGTTACATAATTACTACCTCTTGAGAAACCACCACAATTACTGCGAAGCTGTTCTTGCTAGTCTGAAGCTTCTCAAATCATTCCACGGAAAGCTCCGCAGGGACTAGGGCTGAGGACAGACTGGCAATCTGAAGCGGAGGCAAAGCGGAGGGAACTGGAGCGGGGGAAAAAACCCACGGAGCTGGCCGTTCACACTGGCCAGAGCAATGCGGATCAGCGGCGATACGGAGCGTTCAGACTGCCACGGAGCGTTCAGACTGCCGCATAGCCAGTGCGCGCGGCTCGCGCGCGCCGCTGCACTTTTTTTTGTTTTCCTTTGATGTTTTTCGCATGTGCGCACATGCGCATATGCACAAAACTTTTTGCCGGTGCGTTCACACTTCCTCCGGATGCCTCCCGCTTCTTCCAGTTCACACTGTTTGAAAGCGGGAGGCATGCGGAGGAAGGCCCCTGAACACCGGGAAAAACCGGTGTCCGGGTAAAGTGGAAGGAAAGCGACTGGGAGATGGGTAAGTACGCAACGGAGCCGACGGACAGATGTGCATGTCTGAACGTGCTCTTTTCCTCCATTTGCGAAGCGTGCCTGCCCCGCTTTAGATTGCCAGTCTGTCCTCAGCCTAGGTGAACGTTACCCTCAAACGCTCTTGAAGAACACTAAAAGAGGGGCTTTATGGGATCAATCTACAATTTTAAAAATTCATTATTAAACACCAATCAAAGAGAAACTGAAACGAATATGAGTGTTCGGTCCTAGGAAGAGAGGTGTTGAGATTAAAACCTGCCTGAAAATCAAGGTCTGGAAGTTTCCCATCCAATCCCAGATATCCATGGACTGGTTATGGTTAACAAAGGAAATCTGCCAGACTCAACACCTCCTTTATAATTTACTTAACATATTCCAAGGTAAACCCTGACACTGAAAAGTTTAACTTCAAGAGAGCTTGTGCAAGATATGTTCCCCTGGGGATGATTTACCACAACTGATGGCTGAATGGAGTACTGAAAACAAGAAGACTCTCATGAGCATCTGATGCAAAAATAATCACATTTGTATTCCCCTTTTGGAAAATAGTAGGGAAATTCTGTACTGAACTGCTACAGAATTTGAAAAATAGAATGTGTATTCTAGAAAACTGTATGCCCTAGGCACTGAACAAATCACACCTCTCTGGGCAAGTCTTTGTGCAATATGCAGAGAAAAATTAGCTCTGTGCATTAAGAACAGCTCCTATTAATGCAGCACAGTCTTCCTCACACAAGGTGCACGTCAATATGTTTTGACTGGTTTCTGTCAGATGTCTTCATTAGGAAAAGCATGAAGCCCATGGAGTTTAGTGATGACAGGTACTTCCCCAAGATCCAAGGTCACATTCTGCAGTCAGCAAAATTCAGTTTTGAGCATTCTTCACAAAAAGCTGAACATGTATCTATAATCTGGTTATATACTAGCCCATTTACAAGAGCATAATGCACATGACACCAAATGACTAGAAAAGTCATCTCCCCTTATGCACACATACAAAAAGTCCTAATTTGCACCAACATTAATATTAGCAGACTAACATTATTATCCTAAAAATGCTTCCCTGGGAGGAAGCTCCATTGTACAGACCTGAGTAGGATTCTGAGTAGACCTGCTTGGGATCACTCTCTAAATATTATTATGCACACCACATATTAATATGATGTATTATCTTTCTATATAAACTATTACTTCCCACCAAGTATGCAACATCGTCACTGAATGCCCCCTCTCTCTACTGAGCCACAAGTAAACAGGACATAGAAAAAGCACTCCAGGCAAGGCAGTTTTTATTGGGGGGGGGGGCGTTATTTATGATGCCCTGACCTGGATAGTCAAAGCTAGCCCAATCTCATCAGATCTTGGAAGCTAAGCAGAGTGGGCCTTGGACAGTATTTGGATGGGAGACCACAAAGGAAATCCAGTGTTGCTACGCCACTGCAGAATGTCTCTTGCTTTGAAAACCCTACGGGGTCACTATAAGTTGGGTGCAACTTGACAGAAAAAATGGTATATACATATATAGTACATAAAATCTCAGGCACAGAGTTTCATTGATGCAAGTAGCTGAGAGATTTTACCCCCTTACCCTTCCCTTCTGTAGCCTCCAAAGCAATGTGGCTATTACTCCATGCCAGTCCTGTGACCCTGGGAATAAACTATTCTGGGGTAGGAAATCACTAATAAGGAGAACATAAGAGAAGTCATGTTGGATCAGGCCAATGGCCTATCCAGTCCAACACTGAGTCACACAGTGGCCAAAAAACAGGTGTCATCAGGAGGTCCACCAGTGGGGCCAGAATTCCAGAAACCCTCCCACCGTGCCCCCCCAAGCACCAAGAATATAGAGCATCACTGCCCCAGATATAGTGTTCCATCTATACGTTGTGGCTAATAGCCACTGATGGACCACTGACATAGCCAATAACCACAGAGAAAGAGAAGAAAGGCCTATAAAGATCAAAGGACCTTGTGAAGGCCTTGCAGGGTGCTGGCACAGGATGCAACCTCCAGACTTCTCTGTAAAATTCAGACCATGAAACAGATGTCTGGAAACAGAAGATTCCCAGTGCTTCAGTTCCTCTTTGGCAATGAGACCAGGTAATCCAGAACTCCAAAATTGGGGTGGTTTTTTTTTCTAGATTTAGTGAACTGCAAATCAAACCATAGTTCCAGTCCATTTGGATTCTTCATTAAAAATGCTAACTGCTTAATTATAATGAAACTCTCATTTGCCTAGAGTGGAGTTTCTGTTATGTACAGATTGACTGGGAATTTCATGGATCTAAATCCCAGTTAATAAATGAGATGTGAAGTGCTATAAAAGGGCTGTCTGTGATACCTCATTTAGACATACAAGACCTCATCTGATGCTTCAGCCACCGAGTGAGGAGGAGCATGCCTATGTGGATTGTCCTTTTTGTTGTTCAGCCACACAACACGACCCCATGGACCACACCAAGCCAGGCCTTCCTGTCCTCCGCCATCCTCTGTAGCCCTTACATATTGCTAAACCCAAGCTCATTTATAAATATCCTCGTGATAAGATGCAGCACGGTGACTGGACTGCAATCATATGGACACAACATATGGACTCTAACATGATGTGATGCTGTTATACTTGCTATTACACACGCTTGGTATCTTCCAAGCCGTTGTTACTTTATTCTTTAAAGAAAATATTATCATTCTTGATTGTGCTTGGGTTTTTTGTTTTGTTTGGGATTTTGGTAACAAAGACCAAAGTTTAAACTTACAGAAAGACTTGAGCTGAGAGCAGAGGGACACTTGAGACGGAGGCTCTAATTTCGGGTCATGATCATTTCCAACCCTGTGCTTAAAGAAAAGCTGGCTGCTTGGGAGGAGGACAGCTCAGAAGCTGAAAACCTGCTGTTACTCATACTTAAAATGTTCCTAAAGTTTCCTCCTCCCTCAGAGGAGCCGCAGCAGCTATCCATTTCTAAGAGTAATCATTAGGTGTCCTCTTTGCAGTTTCCTATATAATCCTAGGGTTTTTTGGAACTCCCCCCCCCACCAGTTGTCTTTGTACTGAACAATATAACGCCTTCTGTCATATTTCATCTCCTGAAGATTGTAGTTCCGCATCTACTCCAATTTATCATCACAGGAAAAAGAAAAGGAACCTCCATGTCATCTGAGGTCAAAACATACTTGCATTGTTTCCTTGTCAAAGTATGGGGGAAAGGACACTGCCTGTCTTTGCTATCAACAAAGGCTTACAGTTCCATGTACAAACTTATAGTGGTTTTCTTTAGGGTGTAATCCATGTGGTGGCACATATTGTTAGGACACAATTACAGGGAAGCAGTAGAAGAGAGGAGGGTCTGGGGATGTATTGTCTCTACCAGTAACTTGCTATGCTTTCAGAAATATAGAGCCATCCTAAGTCCAACGATTTCAGTGAATGTAGACGGGTGTAATTCTGCTTAGGATGGCACTGAGAGTGGCCTACAGAAGGCTTCTGTACAGAGGGTTACAAGAACATGGCATGGAGGGAGCTCTCCTATCTATAGCCATCCCCCAATAGCATGTGTATGCACACTACCTTCCCCCTCCATGTATCACAGTGCATACTGTTGGCCAGTACCCTGCTGCTTGGCATTATTTATTGTGGTAGCTCCAAGCAGGGCACCAGTACTGTAATGCTGGCAGACCCTGGGGCTTGGATGCAAGCCGCCTCCAGATGAATCAAGTTTGTAAAAGCAGTTTCTATCACCCCCAGCATATAGCTGCACCCTCAGAAAAGGTGCTGAGAAACAAAGGACCCTCTAGAACTATACACGGGGTTGCCAATCTCTGGGTGGGGCTTCCAGATCTTCTGGAATTACAACTGATCTCCAGGCAATGTAGATTTGTTCACCTGGAGAAAATGGCTACTTTGGAAGATGGAGTCTATGGCATTATATTCTGTAACGGTCCCTCCCCTCACCAAACACTGTCCTCTCAAGGCCCCAGCCCCCAAATCTCTAAGTATTTCCCAACCAGGAGTTGGCAACCCTAACAGTACCCCATGTGGTACCAGACTGTAGCATGAAGATCTGTCCTTTCAGTATTGGAATCCAATTGTTTTGGATGTCTATGTTAAAATACAGGGTACTTTCACCAACCTGCTTATGCAGGAACTAGCATCACATTTTATTGTAATTTAAGTTTCCTCACTACATTTTGAGTTCCAAAGCATTTCCATTCTCATTATGCTTATTCCCTTATGCAACAAGCCGCCTTTACTCTTGGCATTTTAACCTTTATGGGGGGCAGGGAAACCAACCCCCTTTCATAATACTGTCTACAATCCTAAAACTTCAAAGCCCAATGATATTGTGTGATCACAAAACATGCATGCATGAAAACATTTGGACCTTTAATTAAAGTAAATGACTGAACATTCTGAATTCAATGAAACTAAACTGGTCTAAGTTCAAAATGACAGCTACTGTTTACAGAGAAATTTTCTATTCCAGGTCAGAAAACTAAAACACAGACACAATCATGGACCAGTCCAAACAAACTCCGGTTTTGTGCTCAACCATCCCTTTGAGACCAATGCCAACAACCTGATCCACATGGTTCAAACCTAACAACCAACCATGGTTTGTTTTGCTAACCAAGGCTTGTGTTCCCATGGTACTCTTACAGTATGGTTCCCAGACATACACATAAGAAATCATGGTTTGTGATCCTTGCTACCTCACCTGCCTCCCATCAGAACTCCTGGGTTGCTAAAGTACAGACCTCAATAGTTGCCTTGTAATTTCTCTGACAGAAATCTGCACAGTTCCCCAATGCCACAATACCACTCTATTGTCAAAACACAAAAACACAAAATCAGTTAAATGGTATCAAACACATAATGAAATCAGGTCCATACTTGTATTTCAGTTTTCCCAAATTAGATTTCTCCATGCAATAAAATAGTGATACAATCTGGTAAATTTGAAAGAAGCAGTGCCATGAGGGGGGAGGAGATCAGTGTAGGATTCTTTCCCTCAAAAAGTCCATCCTTTTACTATGTTCCTCAAAACAATGTGGATTTAAATGTTTAGTAAAGCTATTATTTTTTTCTCTTTGGCAAGATGGGATTTGAACGACACATCCACAATGGAAATACGATCAAGAGATGCAGCAAGAGATGCTGAAAATCAGCTTTCTGCGGTTTACTGGGCATGCCCATACTCCCAAATTTCTAGATACACAACAACACAGGGGCAGTTTAGTGAGAACTGTCCTGTACATACTGGGAACGGACACCCATCTCTATGATCACTGCTGGTGAAAAAGGAACAGTTACCACACAAGTCTGGCTTGGTCATCACAAGCTCATGTGGACAAAGAAGGTACACATTGGGCCAGGTGAGTGTTTGGATGGGAGACCCCCCACTAACCTGTTCCCCAGCAATCCTCTGAATGTCTCTTAAGTAGACGTATTCCTGTCAGAGTGTTTACCGAAGGAAGTTTCATACACAGATCATGCACTCAGTGTAGTCACTGTACTGACTCACCCCACATGTTTTCACCACCCAAATGTGATCTTTATCACTTACGTCATTGGTAAATGATCTTGAGATTTATTCAGATAACATTTAAGTGAAATAAAGCACTAAGTTCTTTTTTTTAATTATTTGACAGAGCATTTTGTGTCACCTAAAGCAACTTGACGCAGGTAAGATAATGAAGGTTGTCAACGGCTTCACAGTAATTACAACCCTCGAGATATAATGTTACAAAATTACAATATTTCTTAAGAAAAATGAGATCTGAAAGGATTTTTCTCCCCACCAAAAATTAAGAAGGAAAGGGAGACGGGGGGAGGAGTAAACCCCATATTTTAACATTTTATGCAAAGACAATATTCCAACGTGCATTGGATGGAAAATTTCAGCAATGCAATTCCACAGTCTTCCCACGTAAAACTACTAGTGCACCATCTCTAATGCAATGCTTCAGCCATGTGCTTCCTATGAGCATAGCAAAACAGTTTAAAAAAAATCTCTGAAGAGTTTGCCAGTTCAATTAATTATATAATATTAAAAGAATGCACCATTTAAGACACTTGGTTCCGAGGCTAGAGCCCTAGAGCCTTTCAGCCTTCTAGAGAGAGAAAGAGAGAGACGCAGTCTCTAATGTACTCACGGTCATTGCACAGCGTTCCACTGAAGGAGGTCATACTACAGTCACAGCTGAAGCCATCCCACTGCTGCAAGCAGACGCCTTGGTTTGCACACGAGTCCTCTTGGCATGTCGTGCTGGGCCCTAACGAAAACATGTGCACAGAAAAAAAAAGGAGACTTGGGCCTTTGTCTCTCATAGGCACCCCATTTTGCCACCGGATCACACAAGGTAGTTGCCAACATCTCAATATGTAAAGGGCAAACTGAAGAAAAGAACAGACAGCAGGAGCGGTCAGAACCTTTTAATTTTAATTTTAATTTTGAATGACAAGGCATATGGCTTTCCTTCATAATGGTGAGGTCCATGAAAAGATGAATTAATTCAGAAATATGATTTTTTAAAAACCAAACAGAAGCAGATAAGTTCACAAAACGAGGTTTGCCATCAACATTGCTAATTTCATTGTGGCGTATTTGATTCTTTCTCTCCAACTTGGTAAGTTCTGCCAGGTACCCATGAAAAACAGGATATCAAACTATTTTCGTTTTAAATGATAAAATTAAAAAGCAAGTGAGGAAACAAAATGTGCTGCCATCCAAGCAATGATTTGATGAAGAGCGATGCCTGTAGAAAGTCAAGAGATGGTTGACTGGGCTTATTATTTTTTTGTAATATATTTCATACAGATTTAATAACAGGAATGTTGGCAAGTATCATTTCACATGCTTTACTTATCCCATGCGGGGTGGGGAGGGGGTTGTTTCTTTTTAAAGGGGGAGAAAAATCTGCAAAGTAATGCACCAGCATGCTCAAAAGTGACATACACATGAGAAACAAAGCTATTCTATTTCTAGAGACTCATCAACTAGACCACTGGGGGGAGGGGAGAACTTAAAGAAAAAGGCATGATCAAAGCACTAAAGCAATCACTGTACAAATAAACACAAGACTGAAAGCCTTTATGCAGAATATCCTGTAAGAGGAAGTTTCTTGCATCACATTTTGAAAGGGGGAAGAGAAGATCAGATGCAATACAACATATGCCAGTGCAGGAAGGCGAATGGTCCCCAATGCACATTCTGGGTTTCAGTCTTGTTTAATATATACAAGGGCTATCTACCTTGCAAATCAGCTTTCATCAATGCAACTTTGCCAGCAAAATAAAAAAAAGCAAAATATATTAAACATTAGTAAGCAAATATCGAAACGGCAGCAAACACAGAAAGACCGTTCAGAGAGAAGGTGCATGCCGCTCTTAAAGAGGAAAAGAAATTCCACGTAATGCAAATAAATTAACGCTAATAGACATAAATCTCCAGGCAAGCCAAAATGAGAATGCAGTAATTTGCCAGCATTTACTACAAATATAATGGTTAATTGAGCTGATGACATGTAATGAAGGAAAATTAAAAGCATTTCTTTTCATAGGATAGATGTGAACGCATTAGCAGAGTGAACGCATGGTTTAAACCCTGACTAGCCGTTTGTCATGTTCAGATACAGTCAAGTCAGTCATTAGCACATTATTCTACCCCCTCTTTCTCACATCTTGATCTTCTGCTAGAATGGATACAGGATTGACATTTACATCAAGAGCCACATATTCCCAGGTATGCAGTGGTGGCTCCCCCTCTCCCAGCATGCACTGGACAGCAGAGAAAATAAAGTATAATGACTTCACTTCATTCATCTGTCAAATCCCACACACTTTCCCCCTTATGGAGGCACCTTGCTTCCCTTTAATGAAACTGTTGCTTGGGAGGCATTTGTCGACTCAGTAGAATTTATAAGCAAATGCTCAGTTTTAAGGTAAAGTTAGGACTGTGAGATCTGAAGGTAAGCTGTTAGCCACGCCAAGAAGCAGAATGTCAAGTAGGGAACAGGGTTCAGGAAATTGGAAGGCAGCTCAGACTGAGAAGCCGGGCCAGAATACATCACTTTGTGGAACCTGATGGAATTCTACGGAACCCTTGTATCACCTGGGATCTACTGAAATCAGTAGCTGCATCACCAGTCTCTGGCGATCCACAGGAGTGGTGCTGAAGCACAATCCAGAAGCTCCCTGCATGGGGACACTATTGCCAGAGCAAGACCCCTGAGCCTTGTTGCTCAGCCCCAGGTGTGACACCCCTAGCTTCTTGCAAGCATTCAGTTCGTCAATATTACATATTATCTCTTGGGTTCAGTAAAAGCAGACCACCTTCTGGTTAGTAGAAGGAAGGATGGAATCTTTTAAAGTGAGGATTAATTTAGATGGCTGTTTGTTTTTGTGATAGTAGCATGGTTACGGTTGCCAACTCTGTCCTGAGAACTACCTGAAGATTTTGGGGGTGGAGCCTGGAAAGTGTGGGGTTTGGAGAGGGTAGGGACCTCAGCAGGGTATAACACCATAGAGTTCACCCTCCAAAGCAGCCATTTCCCCCCAGGTGAACTGATCTTGGTTGACTGAAGACCAATTGCAGTAGTGGGAGATTTCCAGGTGCCACCTGGAGGATGGCAATCCTAAGCATGGAGAAGTCACCATGGTTTGTCATGTGTACATTCTGACACATGTTTCCCTGTGGCTTAAAAATATAGTGAAGGCACAGCTGAGAAGTATGAGGAATAAAGATGTGATCATCTGCAAGCTTCACTGTGGTCAGAGCCACATGCCTTGAATGAGTTTCACCACAGTGCTAAAATAATTGGTAGAACTTGAGGCGGGATGTGGACCAATTCCCCAAATCAAAATAAGGTATAAAAGAGTGTGTGCAAAAGTCAGTGTGCTAAAACAGTTGCCTGGCTACTTCAGTATGCACAGCTGACAACACAGGATTCCTCTTATAGGGTTGCCAGGTGCTTCTTCTTTGTTGGTGGGGGACTTTGAGGGGCATTCCTGGAGGAGGCAGGGATGTCCCCAACATGATGACATCACAAAGAAGTGATGTCATCATGTTGAGAACTGGTGCCCCACATGCCTGAACTCAAAGCAGTGAATTCACCACAGGAGTTCAGCCCCCCCCCCCCACTTACTGTAAACAGCTTTTAAAGGGACCCTTTAAAAGCTGTTTGCAAGAAGAGGGGGGAGCTGAACTCCAGTGGCGAGTTTGACACTTTGAGTTCAGGTGTGCAGCCAGCGGCTGACCCCTCCCTCCCTTCCTGCAAGATTTATAAGGCCCTCCAGCTGATCGTTGGGCCACATACTCTCGCAGATCAGCTGGAGGACCCTTTAAATCTCACAGGAGGGGAGGGAAAGGGGTGGCCACTGGTGGTCATTTGGGGGTGGAGCTTGGGGACAGGGCTTCCCCCACTGGCCAGCTGGCTGGCAGCGAGCAGGAGCTTGCAAAATCGGGGGATCCCCCACCTGGGAACTGGCATCCCTGACCTCTTACCACACCACCATGGGATGCACTTTCAATGGCTTTGTAAAGTCTGTTCACATGGTGCATCAGGGGAGAATAAATGCGTGTGGGGTGGGGGTGGAGCAAGATTGTGCCTACTGGCTTTGCCTTGACTGTGCATTTTGTACTGTGTGTACAAACCTATGTATATGGACATGTGTTCTGAATATGCTGTTAAGAATCCTACATTTGCCAGGGGTCTCAGTCACATGGGCAAAGCTAATTCTTATGGGCTGTGTTCACAAGTTGTGCAGAATTAGGCGGCAGGCATGATCCTTCTCTCCTTGCCCCAGGTAACTCAGGAACAGCCTTGTACTGATGTGGTAAATGTGGCTGAGCCGAAAACTGACTTTGGGAATAAAAATCATATAACAATTTTAAACACATGTCAAATACTTAGGTTGCCGGCTTGGGCTTAGGATATATTTAGAGATTGGGGGTGGGTAACCTGCAGAGGGAAGAGCTGGGAAGGAAGGAGCTCATCAGGGATGTGATGCCTTAGAATCTGCCCTCTAGAGCTGCCATTTCCTCCAGAGAAACTGATATCTGTAGCCTGGAGATCACTTATAATTCCAGGAGAACTCCAGGACCCACCTGGAGGCTGGTAACCCCACTAAATGCTGGATATTCTCCACATTCTAGTTTGGTTGTGTAAATCAGCCATATTATCTGGGTCACCAGCCATCAAGCCATTTCTTTTATACTTTGGGCTGGGAAAACCAGCAGCCCTTAAGAATTCAGCCATTACATCATTCTTCGGCCCTTGAGGTATTTTAATGCAAAGATCTCATCATTGGCAACAAATGCCACCATCTGCCCCCTCTCCCACCAACAGCTGAACCTGTTATTCAGACACTTTATATATAAAAAAGTGAAAATACCTTTAGGTGTTTCAATGTTATACATTTCATGCATCTTTTTACACTTAGGCTTCTCAACATTAATCATCAAATTAAAATTAGAACACAAGTCACAAGGTTGATCAACTTCAAAGAGGGAAAAAAAGGTCAATGCATTAAACAGCATGAGTGAATATGTAAGCAGAAAGAGGTGAAGTTTTTTATTGAATGGATTCATCTTGGTTTGGTTAGGGTTTATATGGTTTCTAACGGAGCTAATCAGCCTCTTGCTTTTCTCCCTCACTGGCCAGTTATTACTACAAAAATGCTTTAGAAGGAGCTACAGGAGAAGTTCTAAGGTAGGCCTGGACAATTTGTATCTCGTCATGCTGAACACTGGTCACTCACTGGCCAGATTGATCAAGCCTTCCCTGCATAGCTAGAGGAATCTGTTTGGCTTGGTGTGTCACAACCTGCGCTTGCGCAGACCTGTTCTAAATCAATCTGAACTTGCTCCTTAAGAAATCATTACATGTTACACAGCACTTAGCATACTAATGGTGCTAATTAAGAGTTTAGAATTAGCAGTAGTATTTTTTTTTCAAGCAAAGCATATTCCCTGTTTATGAAGAGAAAACTTCAACTGGTTTTAATCAGTCTTTTCTTAAGCATCAGTCTCTCTGTACTATCTTGTATACTATACATTTTTTCTGTATTTACCTTCAGCAGGCTCTACAGGTAAGTAAAGCTGGAGTATTGACAAGCATCTGTGAGGCTGGGGAGTGGCACAATGGGACTGGGGGTGGTAGGGTTGCCAGAGCAAGCCTGGCAACCAGTGGGAAGTTGGGAGTGGGGACATGGGGGGTAAAGCTGTAGAGTTTCCTATGATTCCTAGAGCTATCCATTGTTGCTTCCAGGCTGAACCCAGAAATGACATTCCTACACAGAGGATGCTAGCAATTTTTTTTTGTTTTTTTTTTAATTCTCCTAGGCAATGGCAGCAATTGGTGGGAGGCCTCCCTCCATAGTGGAAAGCCCAGCAACCCTAGGGGAGAGGGTTTTTGATAACCCGTTGCACTTCTGGTTATGCTAACAAGGTTTCCAAGGCTCAGGGGGAAAAATATGTGACTTGCTGATTTTAGACAAAGTACCAAGCATGATTCTGAATCAAGCCTCTCTGTGTGCGTATGCACATGCATGCCAGGAGGGTCCACCAACCACGCCTCATGGTCTTGTCATTCTCTGTCCTCCAGGTGTCCTGTTTTCTGCAAGGAAGGCCAACCACAGTTTGAGAACCACTAGCTTAAATCTAAGCCCAGTTGCATTGTTGTTGGGCTAAGAATGTTTCAGCTATCCCTCATACATCCCCCTTTATATTGATAGGACTCACCTCTGTGTGAAATGTTTTGAATCAAGATTAAGACTTGGGAATTGCAGTCATGCTCAGTATTGCAAGCCTGCACAATTTGACCCTGCAAGCCACATGTAACCATCCAGTCACACACTGTTGCTTGCCTGCAGGGACATCAATAATGAATGTCATTTCAGAGGGTAGCCGTGCTGGTCTGCAATAGAACAGCTAGATTTGAGTCCGGTTGCACCTTAGAGACCAACAGGATTGGGGGGGGGGGGGTGAGTGTCAAAGCTCCCTTCATCAGACATGAGTTGTGAATCAAGTTCAGCAGTCTCACAACACTAGTTCAGAACAACGGATGCCCACAGGGCTGAATAGGGACATAGGATTCTTATCTCACTATGGATGCTATGTTTTGTCCCCATACATTTCCCCTCTACGCTAATCAAACTAATGCACTTTGTACCTCTGCACCCTGAGTGTTTTCTTTGCAACTCTCCTCCCACCTTCTAAATGGGATATAGGGACTCAAAGATCTCCATTCCAATTCATATTTGACAAAGGGAGCTTTGACTTTCGAAAGCTTACCTCCCAAAAATCTTGTTGGTCTCTAAGGTGCTACTGGAATCAAATCTAGCACTAATGGACCTCAGGCACATGATGAGGGCCCACTGCCTCAAGACGATCCATCACGAACCACTAGCAAGCCATTTGTGGCAGTACTGCCGCTTGGCAATAGAGGCAGCCTCCACCATATGTCTTTGGGTGAGCAGTGTAGACAGGGCCCTTTCAGACACTGTCCCCTTCTGGAAGTCGTGCTCTGCCATTGCCATAAGTGGTATGGCAGCAGCTCCTCCTCTACTCCAGATGTCATTCAGGGTCAGAAGGAAGCCAAAAGCATAAAACTGTTATAAATGAGCCTTTGCCCTCTCTGGTACTGCTATCTCTAGTGCCACCTGGTGCTCCTTTCCATGACAACCATTTGTTCACTTGTCCTTCTGAACTGCCAAGCGGTGGTAACAAATGGAGCAGCAGCTGCTTCTGGCTCTCCTGCCCCTTCTTCTGGGTGGCAGAAATCCCCGACTTCTGCTTTCTCACTAAAGAAGAGCTGAGCGGGATGTATTTTTTGCTGGTGAGTGGTCCCATTGTGGTGCCAAACCAGGAGAGGTGGGGGTTTGGAGGGTGAATGCACAATCCCTGGTGGCCACTGGTTGCAGCATTGGCTGCACGGCAAGCAAGGAAGGAGGAGTTCTTGCCTGAAGGCTTTTTTGTCACAAACCAACTCCTCAGCACCCAAACTGGCCCTGCTTGCCAAGCTCTTGAAATCCTTACATTGTACCAAACCGGCGCCAGGGTTGACTGAGATCTTTGTGTTCCTGGAACGCTGAGCCCAGCTTGAGACAATAACAGTTGTGTAGGCCTGGAATATAAGTGGTACAAACCACCATGGCATAGCACAGGGACCCTAGCAAGACAGCCTGAACATTTCATCCTGAACACAACTTGCACTAAAAACATGCATCTAAATTCAATTAGTTAATTTATACATAAACTACCATCTAAGCACCGTGATGATATATAGTGCTGCACGGGAGCCAATTATTGCAACAATTAATTACAGTACAGCACAAACAAATGGAGACATGCAAATCAGCTTGTCGGCGGAGGAGAACAGACTCCGACGATTATATTTGAGAAGATAAGTTAACGTCCTCAGGTTCAATTTGTGCTTTGCGCCATCAATGTACATTTCTCCATCTATGGCACCCACCTTTGTTAGTAATGTAAAACAAGTCCGGCTTACAGATGTGGCAAAGAACAAATAGATGACAGCAGGCAAGATAGGAAACTGTCATCACTGGAGTGCAAATAAACAGAACGCAGCAGGAAGGAGGCTACAGACAACCAGCCCCCCATGAAGAGGTATAGAAATATTTAATTTGTATTAGAGGAGCATGTGATAAGATTACAAAACAGCTCTGTACCTTCGCATCCTCGTTCAATCTGCCCATTGCAAAACAGAGCATCTGAGATCAGGTCTGGAAGGCGCCCGTTCAGGTCCACCGAGGCAAGGCAGCCCTGAAACCCTTCCTTTGCATGGACCAGCTTCGGCAGGGATTTGTAGGTTTCTTTTGCCACTCCTCCAATGTACAGGTCACCTGTGGAGCCAAAGGACACACTGAGTTGGAGTTGCTTTATCTTGTCATATGGATTCCCAGTCTTTCTCTGAGGAGGACAGGATGGACTATGGGGGGCTTGATTGCATTTCATCTTTACAGGAAAGGCCTGGAGATAACAACAGGTAAAAAGCCACCTAGTGGTCTTCAAGACTGAGTTAGTAGAACAGCATAAAAAGAGTCCTGCTGGTCACACTAATTGTCCATCTAGTCCAGCATCCTGCTTCCCACAGTGGCCAACAAGATGCCCTGGAAGGCATCTCCCAGTCACTGTACCCAGGGGCGTTGAGTTTTAAAATCCCTGGGGGGGGGCAGGGGCTCGTGCACGCACGTGAATGCCGGGACCATGTCCCTGCCGCTGCTGACTCCCTCCCCAGCCTGGCCACTCCTGCTTCCGTCCCTCCATCCATCCATCCAGGGGCCGGCTGGGCATTTGCTTAGCTGGCCCCTGGATGGAGGGAGGGAGGGAGGGACGGAGGCAGCCAGGCCAGGGGGGGGGGGAAGAGAGAGAGAGAGAGAGGCGGCAGTGGCCTTAGGAAGGGCCCAGGGATGCGTGGCGGCGGGCACTCCGTTTTCCTGGGCGGGGGCTAAATCCCCCCCAGGGAAATTTTGGGGGTAGCTCGAGCCCTCGAGCCCCCCTGTAGTTGACGCCTATGACTGTACCTAAGTACTGATAGTATTATTTCTTCTTAACATGGAGATTCCACTTGGACATCATGGTTCCATGAATCTGTCTACTCCCCTTTTAAAGTTGTCGGAGCTAGTGGAGATCACTGTATCCCATGGCAGTGAGCTCCACTAGCTAATTATGCACTGTGTGAAGAGTTATACATGAATACATGAAACTACCTTATACTGAGTCAGACCATTAGTCTATCAAAGTAAGTACTGTCTACTCTGACTGGCAGCAGCTCTTCAGGGTCTCAGGCAGAAGTTTTTCACATCACCTGTTACCTGATCCTTTTAACTGGAGATGCCAGAGATGGGACTGAGGACTTTTGCATGAAACACAGATACTTAGCCGCCACAATCTTTTTCTATCCTGAATCCAAGGAAAATGACCAGCAACACAGAAGATGATGGTTTCAGTCTCTGGATTACACTTTCACTGCTGGGCATTTGGACCCAAATCTCCCTACTTCAAGTCCACACTGGCTTTTCAGATTATCTCCTACAGAGGAAGCTATAATGCCCTGCTGGATGTATTATCACAAAGTTTAGAATAAAACATCAAATACAATCCCTGCTTTAAAGAGCTAAACCCACAAGTGTGCCAAGACAACCAGCATTCTAGAAGAGGGAAACGCAGGTCCTTTATGATCACCCTAACAATACAACCCTAAGAACACTTTCCCAGGAATAAGGATCACTGGATATAAACAATTAGGGCTATAAATATTGTGATTATAACCAGGCATGCCAAGACGTCACCTGAAACAGGAATTGTTTGGTATAGAAATCTTTCTGTGGTAATATATGCAATGATCTTTGAATCAGGGTCATGAAGTATTAAGTCTCAGTGTTCCCAGTGTTAACTGCATACTATTAATAAATGTAGTATGTGTGTGTATATTTATTGTGATGCTTTCTTCTATGTACATAAACTCTATATAACAAGTATAGACATGGAGAATAGAACAGCAACATCACAAAAATATTATATATTCTGAGCAGTGTTACTTTACATTAGAAGAAGAAGAAGAGGAGATTGGATTTATACCCTGCCCTTCACTACCCAAGGGAGTCTCAGAACAGCTTACAAACTCTTTTCCCTTCCCTCCTTACAACAGACACCCTGTGAGGTAGGTGGGATTGAGTGACAGAAACTGCTCTTTTTCAAGAACAGCTGTGCCAGAACTATGGCTTGCCCAAGGTCATCCAGCAGCTGCAAGTGGAGGAGTGGGGAATCAAACCCGGTTCTCCCAGATTAGAGTCCGCACACTTAACCACTACATCAAACTGGCACTTAACCACTACACCGCGTACTTAACCACTAGACCCAAACACCCAGCCTCCACAGTTAGGACCCTATTATATTGTTTGAAATAATACACCACACACCCAGGTAAAATGTATTTATTTAATCCAGGCCAAATTAATTTAATTCTGGAAGTAAAAGTGATGAATTCTAAAACTTGTCTAATATATGAATACATGATTGGTTAAGCTAACTAGTATTTAGTCACTGGAGACCAACATGACAATCTGACTCAGATAAAAGCTGTCTTTGATTCCCATCTCACCATTGCTTAAGTAATCCATTCCAGCACCACAGGGTGATGGTTGTGGCAAGAGAATAATGACTGAGTTTTATTGCCTGTTAATTTCCAAAAGGGGATGCATTGTAGCTTGATATGTAATTGCACAATGCCCCATTTTACCCCATAGACTTGAGCTGGCTCTATTGACTTGGGGGTAACCTTTCCAAGCCTCCTCCTCCTCCTGGTGCAAAACACCACTGAGTCCTAAGGATGGTATGCTCCCTTCTACTTTCCTTCATGCATGATTTGGATATTGAAGGTTTCTGGATTCCCCAAACCACAGTTTATTGTGATATCCAAATTAGATAGAACAACAAACTGTGGGATGTTCTCTCACTTCCAAATGAGGATTCTGAATCAAGGATAAACCACTGACTGGAATCTTAGGATTGTAGCCAATCAGTCTTCAATAGGAAGTGCTAGTGAATTGTCTCCTCATTATCTTTTCACCAGCAGTTCTCTTTGTCCTCTATCAAGATTCTTCCCAGGGTATCAAGATCTGTGTGGACCAACAGCCACATGGGGGATTGCCATGAAGAGGGGGAAAGGTTACAAAATTGTCCCTTCCTCCCTCTTCTGTGATCTGCTCACAGACAACAGTGTTGGAGCCATTTTGACCCCTCCTCACTGCATATCCCCCAGCCTCCACAGTTTGTCATCCACATGGCTCATGCAACTCCAGGAACTCCAGTGATCATAAAGGACTGTTGGTGGGAGCAGAATGCTATACCCACCATGGAAGGGGCTACATAAGGTCCCAGGTTCAATCCCAGGCATCTCTAGTTAATAGGACTTGGCAGTAGGCAGTGTGAAAGACAACTTCCAGAGACCCCAGAGAGATACTGCAAGTTTGTGTAGGCAGTACTGACTTTGATGGACTGATGGTGTCATTCAGTATAAGGCAGCTTTTTATGTCTTTCGCTTTTGGGAGGGGCTATGGCTCAGTGGTAGAGTAGAAAATCCCAGGTTCAATTCCCGGTATCTCCAACTAAGAGGATCAGGTGCTAGGTGATGTGAAAGCCCTGAGATTCTGGAGAGTTGATGTCAGTCTGAGAAGACAACACTGACCCTGATTTACCAAGGGTCTGATTCATTGTAGGGCAGCTCCATATGTACTTTCTGTTCAGCAGTGGATACAAACCATTTTTTGCAAGAGAACAAATGACAGCGTGTTGTTTCCTCCAATTTGGACATCAGAACAAACTAGTCCAGGCCCATAGCTACAGTGGGGCATCTTGGGGCTAGCCCCCCCCTGACTTACTGGCAAGGCCCCACAACTTCCCATCCAGCCCTGGGCCCCTGAGCAGTGGCAGATGCAGGGAAGGAGCCGCATATTCCTACACAGCTGTCTGACACAAAGGGCCAGGTATGGTGGCCGCACAGAGCCAGACAGAACCTCTCTTTATCCACCTGAAATGTAATTAAATTGCCTTAAATTCAATTAGCCAGTGCCCCCTAAGAAATTTAAATGCCCCTTGAATTAAAAAAAAAAAATCTTGGCTACGGGTCTGCTGTAGTTTCTCAGGAACCTATAAAGGTTTCATATTATTCTGAGCTATGTATAAGAGAAGAAGGTGGATGGGAGGATAGAAAACTTGAGCCGTAGGGCTGCAGTGGGTTTATTCTCACGATGAATAAACAATGGTTTTATATCTGAAAGTGCCTACTGTAGCTCCAAGTCTTGCTGGAATTTTCCGGTTTCTAATGACCACAGGTCACATGCAAATTAGGCCAGTATACAAAAGTCTTGCCCAGATAATAATATAATACTTTCAGATTAATAGAGAACCAAACATGGCTCAGTTTTAATCAAATGTATTAGAAGAAAAGCAGATATGGTTACTTAGAAACAGGGACCAGAATAACATTTTTCTTATGTGAGAGACCTTGATCAATTTTCTTAATTAAATGGTTTCTGAATTGTAGGTTGTACCAAACATAAATACAGTTCCCTTTTAATTCCTGATTGGGTGCAAGACATGTCAAGTTTTGGGGGGGGGGGGGGAATAAGTCAAAGACAATGAATGGCATGAAAGAGAGTGCAGAAATATAAGGACACTGCATTTCTCTGAATGCTTCCATTGGGACCATTAAAACAAGAGAGAGAGGTGGAGACTCCACGGGCATAGTGGGTGAAGTTTTACCTGGGCACTGCATGAATAATTTCCCCTTCCACTAGCTGAGGCTAAAAGAGGGAAATGCAGGGAGTACCTGCCAAATTCTGTCTTTAGTTTGCCATGATGACTGGGGAAAGGGAAATTCCTGGGGGGGGGGGGGGGTGAACACTGGAGTGTGTGAACCGCTGGGTTGTAGATGCTGTAACTCTTAAGATACCCTACTGCCAGGGGCGACCTTGAAGTCAAAGCTGTGCCTTTCTCGCTGTAATAGATAAGGGAGTCATATATTCCCAAGGGGGGGGGGGTGGAAGCGTGAAAGTTAGGTGAGAGGTTTGCAAAGTGTGATTGGTGCATTTGAGGGGGGGCTTTTGTTTGAACTGTCTATATCTTTGGAGTTTCCCGCCTGAACCTCAGTTCTAACACGGTACTGATCTAGCCTAGAACTTGATTATATCTCAGTAAATAAATCACTGATGAGACAGTGTTGTTGAGAGTAACTTTGTCCAGGAGTCTGACAGTATCCTTGTACCGAAAGCCCAGAAGATGTTTCCAGCACATGGCAGATGCGTCCAGGTCTGATCTGGTCACTTATTCAAGCTGCCTCCCTCCCCTGCAGTTCTACAGACATCATTTGCTACCCTGGCACGGTCTGTAATTCCGAAGGTAGAGTTATCGATCCCATCTAAAGATTGTATCATAGCCAGTGAGTTGCATCTTAACTGCCTTTTGTCCAAACAGAAGGTACTTCTGATCATAAAAGGGGAAGAGGCATGTAATCTACATGAATTTATCCCATGAGCTGCTGCCCTAAGCACTTCCCCCCAATGTTACGTGAACCCACTGCATCTTTTCAGATAGAGGTTAGAAAGATCCATTCCACAGAAACTTGCAATTCTGTTTGGCTCCAATACAGTTTACTTTGATACAATTATCTGTTGGGATGGGAGGAATACAGACATCAGCTACAGCCTTTAACAATTTATTTTCTTCTCTCCCACAGCCAGCTGAAGCAGAACAAGGCTTTTCACTATGTTTATAAAACACTAGGGGTAACCCGGCTTGTCCCTGGGAATAATGATCTCTGGAAATAATGGGGGATCGGTCTGAATAGGTCACAGTGCAATACCAACTCAAGTTCCCTATTAATGTCCAACCTTAAAAAGACAGAAATAAAGGTTTGGGTCCAAATGGTTAAGACAAAAAGCAAAAAGTCAGAGTTGCCTTCAAGATGCTGATTTTGATTTTCTTGCCACAAATAAATGTGTGTTTGGGAATCGTTGGTTCTTCCCTCCCTCTGCTAATAATTAACTCCCATAGAGACATGGCTCTGTACAGCACAATATACAAAGCAATGCACAAATGGCTCATAACACTTTGTTAGATGATTTTAGTGAGTGCTTCACTGTCCTCTTTATTCTTCATTTTTTAAAGAATTAGTGCCACTGTTGCCCCATTCAGCATGTTCAATAAAGGATGTTTTATGCAGATGCGATAATTTGCACACTGCTTACATTTGCTCATTGGCTACTTCCTGCATTAACAATGAAATGTTTGTAATGAGATCTACAAACAGACATGCACACACTAGGGGTGTGCACACAAAAAAATGGGATTTTTTAGATTTGGGTAATCCCAATATTCTCAAATTCCAATACTGGTATGGTATCTGGATTTGGGATTTTTTTTTTTTGAAATCCTGTATTTTTCCAGCTTCATTATACCGTATGGGAATTATAGTTAAGTAGGAATAAGGCCCATTGTGGAAATAAATACAACAGGCTCTATAAAGAGGCTCTGGAAGAACTCAGCGTCAATTTGCTGTCGTGACCTCAGCAGGGTATAATGACACAGAGTCCACCATTTTCTCCAGGGGAAGATCTCTGCCATCTGAAGAACAGTTGTAATTCAGCGTGATCTCCATCCCTCCCCTGGAGATTGGCAACAATGGTTTCCCATGAGGGAACAGGTGGTTTGAAGGGTGGAGTCTATGGCATTGAACCTGTCTGAGATCCCACTCCTGCTGAAACCTCACTCTCTCCAGGGTCCACCCCTCAAATCTTCAGGAATTTCCCAACCTGGAGTTGGCAACTTTACCTCCCAGCCAACCGTCAATGTATCATTATCTGCCCCCTGGATTCAGCTTTCCATCTCCTTCCCCTCCCCCTAAAGAGCAGTTGTAATTCTGAGTGATCTCCAGCCCCCACCTGGAGATTGGCAACAACGGTTCCCAATGAGGGACTCACTGGCTTGGAGAGTGGAGTCTATGGCATTGTACCTATTTGAGGTCCCACCCCTCCTCAAACCTCACTGTCTCCAGGCTCCATTCCTCAAATCTCCAGGAATTTTCCACCTGGAGTTTGCAACCCTTTCTCCTTCCCAGCCAATCATCAACCTCACTCTTCAACTTTCCATCTACCCCCACACACAGCCTCCACCGTGCTCTGAAGCCCTGACTGTTATGTCACATTGGCTGTCATAGGGGGTCCATCTCAGCACGGTATAAGGACACAGAGTCCACCATTTTCTCCAGGGAAACTGATCTCTGCCATTTGGAGAGCACTTGTAATTCTGAATGATCTCCAGCCCTCACCTGGAAATTGGCAACCATAGTTCCCTTGCAGGAAAAGTAGTCTTTCTCTGCAATGGGGACCAAAGCAGCTTACATCATTCTCCTCTCCCCCTTTTGACTTGCACAACAACCCTGTCAGGTATGTTAGGCTTAAAGTCTGAGACTGGCCCAAAATCACCCGCTTAGCAAGAACCTGGGTCTAGCAGATCCTGCACTGACTGCTACACCTAGGGTACCCAACCTCCAGGTGGAGCCTGAAGACCGCCAGGTATTACAATTGAACTCCAGACAACAGATCTTCCCCCCCTGCCCAGAGAAAATGACTGCTTTGGAGGGTGGCCTCTATGGCATTCTGTTCAGCTGGCATCAGTGAGTTTTCTCCCAAAGGCCAACATAGGCGTGGAAAGGGGCTTTCAGAGAAGCAAGCTTGGTTGCTTAGCAACAGGCACTGAGGGGAAGTTGCCAGCTCTCATTAGGGAAATACCTGGAGATTTGGGAGGAGGATCCTGTGGAGGGCAGCATTTTTTTGGGGGGGGATGGAAGGACTCAGCAGGGTATAATGCCATAGTGTCTACCCTCCAAAGCAGCCATTTTCTCCAGGGGAACTGATCTCTGTCATCTGGAGATCAATTGTAACCGCGGGAGATCTCCAGGTCCCACCTGGAGACTGGCAACCCTAGGGGGACAGTCAGCCACACAGCAGGGGGTTGAAGAGAATGGTCACTGGCCCACTTCATTAGCCAGCCAGCCAGCCATGGTGGAGCTAAGCAGCAGAGAGAGCCGTTTTCAGTTTATTCTGACAGGAAATTGGCCATGCTGGCAGTGGGTGGGGGAGGGGGTTATGCTGAAAGTCCATTGTTTTTTCACTGACAGAAGCAGGCCACTGAGGGGACAGTTAGACCCACCTGGCAGTGGGCGGAGGAGAAGAGTGGACCCAGCACCCAGTCCTTCCCCTTCACCGGCTCCCTCCAGACTGAGGCCGAGACACTGGCCGGTGGCTCTGTGGGTGGGACTGAGGCAACACAGTGAGGGAATGCAGCCAGTGGCCAGGGACTCCTTTTGAGTGGCAATTCTTGCAGCCAACTGATTTTGGCACCCCATGGAATCATGCTACCTGAAAACAGCTTTATATATAAGGAGAGATGGGAAATCTTTCTGAGGGCCTGGGGGGGGCCTGTTTTTTGAGGTGGAGGCACCAAATTTGAGCAGAGCTGCTGGTGCCTGTCCTCAGAAGAATCCCCAAGTTTCAAACTGCTTTGGACCAGGAGGTCCAATTCTATGGGCCCCCAAACAAGGTGCCCCAATCCTCCATTGTTTCCAATGAGGGGGACTGGAAAAAAAAGCAAGGGCAAAATAGAGAATTTCTGCAGTAGAAACTGAAGATGGGGAGGGGGGGTTGCAATGTGCAGAGTGCCCAGCAAAACCCAGTGATACTGTGTTAATGTCAGCTCAATGAATCCAAGCCGGGGGTGGGGGGGTTGCAAGTCCTGCAGAACACTCTGAAGGCATTTAAATGGCTCACAATCTCTTTAAATACCTTCTAAAAATCCTACTACTACACTCCAAAGGCATTTAAGGGGGCTGTAGGCAGTTAAAAGGGTGTTTAAACTGTGGCTATCCAGAGTTCCTGGATACTTCTGAATATATTCAGGATTATTTGGGATCGGCTATACCAGATAACCAAAACGATCCTCAAATGTATATTCAGCTGCAATAATAGCCAGAAAGTTCTGGTAAGGTATTTTTGGCTATTTTTTCAGCTTGGATATGCCAAATGCACATACCAAGTCAGCAGTCCAAAGTGCCACAGGATACCAGTGCACATGGCATGTGTGTGCATATGTGTGCATACACACATGCAGTTACTGAGAATTCTGGGCAGAGTCTTCCTGATCATTTTAATGGTGGGAATATTCAGGGTTGCTCATGTGCCTAAACTTGAATAAGTTACCTAGAGTTGAATAACTCCTGACCGTTCTCAAATGTACTGTTCTTGACCAAGGTGATTTCATGAGTGATGGCTGGGCAACTTCAGGAATTCCTGAATGAAGTGGATTATTTAAATCCATTTCAGTTTGGTTTCAGGCCTACTATGGGACTGAAATGGTGTATAATCTGCACCAGGGGATGGATGGGAGAATGTCACCCTGTTAATTCTTCTGGATCTCTCAGTGGCTTTTGATACCATGAATCATGGTATCCTGGTTGTGGTGGTGGTATTTTTTTAATGTGTGTATGTGTATGTAATATGTGTGCACCTGGAAGTCATGGCAACCCTCAGGTAACTGACTGTGTGTGTGCCTGGAAGTCATGGCGACCTCTAGTGACTGACCCCTATGGGGGGCCTGGAGGATATTCAGAGAGGTGGCTGAATAAAGCCTGCCCCCACCTCCCACCTCTGGTACTCCAAGGAGGTCTCCCATCCAACTACTTGCCAGAGTTGACCCTGCCTAGCTTCTGAGATTGATGAGACTGGACCTGCCTGGACTATCCAGGTCAGGGCAATCATGATATCCTTTTGAACTGTCTTTCTGGGCTGGGATTGGGAGGCACTCTTCTGTGGTAGTTCCAGTTCTACCTGGAGGGTAGGTTTCAGAAGGTGAGGCTAGGGGACTAGGGCTCTGCCCCTTAGCCCTTGACCTACAGGGATCTCTAAGGTTCTAACTTGCCACCTGTGCTATTTGACATCTATGAAAAGCCACTGGGAGAGGTTATCTGGAGATTTGGTCCAAGATATCACAAATAGGCAGATGATATTTAGCTCTGTATCATGCTACCAGCAGATCCAAGGGAGTCTGTGGAAACCATGAACTGGTGTCTGGGGATGGATGAAGGATAATAAACTGAAACTTAATTCCAACAAAAGAGAGGTGCTACTGGTGTATGTGTATGTGGGGATGTTTGACCCAGAAATTGGGATATCTTTTAACTTGTTGATGGTTGTGTTTCATTTTAGTGGAGCATTCCTATTGTTTCTTTTTTTAAAATGTTATAAGCTGCCTCAAGAACTTGCTGTTAGTAGGGGAGCAGAAATGTGTTCTATAAATTAAACTTTTGCATTGGGGACATTGCTGGAGTAAAGGCTGATCATACTTCCTGCCTTTGGGAATCTCAGCCACTGAAAACAAGACCTGGCTCTATCTGCATGCCCCTCCTCTTTATCTGCATAGTCCCCTCCTGAGTTCTGGTTTTGGTCACGGCTGGGTGACAGAATGTGGGGCAGATAAATGGATAGATGGCAGTCCCAGACACACAGAGACCTGAAAAGGGACCTGCAATTCTCAACTAAATCTGCTTGGTCTTCTCAGCACAAGCTCATGCGTCTTCATTGCACAATCACAAGCCTCAACCCTTCCCTTCTGCCTTTACCGACACAACTCTTTAATGTTATATGGGAGCCTGGCATGCCAATCTGCAGTGACGTGTCCAAAAGATATGATCAAGGTGAAGTGGGTGCCTTGCAACGGTTCATTTCACTGATCGAGGCAATGAGGAGGACGAAAGTTGCACCAGGATCTTCTGCAGTTAATTTGACAGTCTGTCAAAATCCCGGCTGAAGGTTAAACTACTTTTTTTAGTCCTGCTGCTACACTTGGCTCCTGCTCCCCTGATAGATGACTGTCATCTCACAGTATTTTACTGCTTCCTTACTTGCCAATGATGTGTGCTCCTTCACAGATCCTCCCTTGCAGCCATTTTGTTTCCTATCTAGGGTCACCGTAAGAGCCTGTTGGGGGACTCATTCCCTAACAGCCACCATCCTATGCTTTGTGCCCTAACAACTAAAGTGGATTATTTTTGCATGACAACATGGACCTGGGTTCAGATCAGTACCAAGCCATGATGCCTCTCCTTAGACCGTCTTGTTTCTTAGCCTGATCTACTGTGCAGAGTTGTTGGGAACTCACCAAAGGAAGGGTAGGATAGGAATGAATTTTAGAACAATTACAACTGAGCAGATTTTCCTCATTCCTGACTTTATTGTTCTGGCAATTCTCTTTGTGTTGAATTCTGTTCCTTTTAATTCCAGTTTAGGTAGGAGGATTTCTAAAATCACTTCCAAAATTGAAACAAACATAGTTTGCCACAGTTTTCAGATCAATTCCAAGTTTCCCACTTCTGTATTACCAATGTACACATGAGTACTGATAAAACAAAGTCTTGATGTGATTGCACAGGCTGATTGCATCAATGTTCTTTTTATGCAATGGTTTATTAATGAACAAATGTGCTCATCCTGTGCACTGGCAAAACATCACACAACAATAATCTTTATATTACACACACACACACATTAAAAAAATCAGGTCAGGGCTGCTGTTTCCCCAATGTTTTATCAATGCACAAGTATGCATCAGCTAAGCTATGGCAAATCAGCTATGAACTGTCCCCCTTTACAAAACAGGAACATATGAAATAAAGAAGTGAGAATTCCTAACATAATGGTTTTACTTTAGAAACAAGATCAGCTCATTTAGAAATCCAGAATTTGCAGGGAAATTCATACAAACATAGAGCTGGAAGGGATCGCAAGGCTGAACTATTCCAACCCCCTGCACAATGCAGGAAATTCACAACTACCTCCCATTCCTACTCCCCCAGTGACCTTGCCCTATGCCTAGAGGAAGGCAAAAAACCAAAACAAACAAACAAACAAACCACACCCTCCAAGATCTCTGGCTAATCTGGCCTTGAGGAAAATTCCTTCCTGACCCTAAAGTGCAATTGATATTATCCTGGGCATGTAAGAAAGAGCCATGAGAGTCAAGCACTGACTCAACCCTTCCTCCCCACCATCTCATAATCTGCCTAAATTCTCACAATCAGCATTGCTGTCAGATGACTTTGCCTAAAAACATCCAAAGAGAGAGAGCCTACCAATGCTCTCTAAGCTGTGGAGTCTTGTGAGCAAAAATTCTACTTTGTGAGCTACTGGCATTCAAGTTGGGAGCAAGGAATCTGGCTACTGCATAAATTAGTTTGCTCTGGAGCCATCCTTCCTGAGCTTAGACAAAAATCTGTGAGCTGGAGGCTAAAACACTGTGAACTAGCTCACACTAACTCAGCTTAGAGGGAACACTGGAGCCTGCCACCTCTCAAGGAAGCCTGTTCCACTGAGGAAGCACTCTAACCATCAGGAAGTTCTTCCTAATGTTTAGCTGAAAACTCTTTTGGTTTAATTTTGATCTACTGATCCTGGTCCCATCTTCTGGAGCAGCAGAAAACAACTGCACTCCATCCTCTATATGACAGCCCTTCAAATATCACCTCTCTTATTGTTTCCTCTCCAGACTAAATATATCCAGCTCCTTCAACCTTTCCTCATAGGACTGACTGCTTGATGATTTGTTCTAAAATCTTTCCAGGTGTAGACATTAAGCTGATGGCTTGGTGGTTACCTGGATCCTCCTTTTTTCCCTTCTTGAAGATGGGGACAACATTTGCTTCTGGCACCTCACCTGTTCTCCAAGAATTCTTAAAAATAATGGACAGAGGTCCCGAAATCACATCAGCAAGTTTCTTTAGTACCCATGGATGCAATTTATCTGGTCCTGAGGACTTAATTTCATTTAGAGAAACTAGGTGTTTATGTACCACCCCTACACCTATCCTAGGCTGCAGCTTCTTTCCCTCATTATGTGTTCTCTTTTTGCCAGATTGAGCACTGTTTCCTTGCAAGAGAAGATTGAAATAAAGTAAGAATTGAGCAGTGCTGCCCTCTCTTCATCATCTGTTAAAATTTCACTTTCCTCTCCCTGAAATAGGCCTACCACTTTCTTGTTCTTTTTCTTGCTCTGAACCATAGGCGTCAACTACGGGGGGGCTTGAGGGCTTGAGCCACCCCCGAAATTTCCCGGGGGGGACTGAGCCCCACCCAGGAAAATGGTGCGCCCTCCACCATGCCTCCCCGGGCTCTTCCTAGGGCCACCGCCACCTCTCCCCCCCCCCGGCCTGACCACTCCGTCCCTCCGTCCGTCCGTCCAGGGGCCAGCTAAGCAAATGCCCAGCTAGCCCCTGGACAGACGGAGGGAGGGACGGAAGCAGGAGAGGTCAGGCCAGGGGGGGCGGTGGCAGTGGGAACATGGTCCCAGCAGGCGCACGCACACGGAAGAGCTCCTGCCCCTCCCGGGATTTTGAAAACTTGACACCCCTGCACTGAACATAACCAGAGAACCTTTTTTTGCTGTGTTTAACATCTCTCGCTTATCTAATCTCATACTGAGCTTTAGTTTTTCTAATTTGTAGCTTATGCTTCCTTGAATGAAGAGTACAGACTGTCTCCAGAGACATCATCACATGCAAAGGCTGGAGTAAGAGTTTGGAGCACTACTGATAGACAGGGATACTCTCAGACTATGCTGCATCTTTCAAATCCTCCAGAAACTCTACATCTAGAGTTCTGATACTAGCTCCCACAGCTGTCTGCCTTTTACTCCCTGCATATACATCTGGAACTAGACATTCTTGTCTCTGCTTCCTGGATTATCCCTTGTAAGCACTGTCTGTCTACCTGCTTAGGCAAAGAACAGCTCTAAAAGCTACTGAAAGTTCACAGCCCTAGCCTTCACCTTTCCTCTTTTCTCCTGTACCTTTTCTAAAGACTGATATCTGCCATTCTTTCTGCCCCTTCTTCAGTTCTTATCTCACATTTCATACAGATACACATGCACACAGACACATATATCAGGTAGCCTAATCCACAGTATATAGCAAGAAAAATATCTCCCAGTCAGTCCCCTGGAAATCATTTCCCAAATCATGAGCTGCCAGGAAGTGGAAAGCTTTAAGAATCCCATGAACAGAAACAAGCTGGCAAGTGTGCCACTACAACATAGCAAGCAAAAAGAGATTTATTTGCAAAAAATTGCCCAGTCTGGGGCAGAATTCTCACATTACATTAATCACACATATAATAGACGGATAGATACAGTGTGATTTCCAAATAGCAACACATAGTACACCATCTGTGACTTATATTAAGTGATTAACAGTGTCATCCTAAGCAGCATACCCTTCTAAACCCATTAATTTCAATGGATTTAGAGAGGTGTTACTCTGTTCAAGATTGCCCTATTAAAAGTGGGGGCTCAGAATACTCATGGAGGAGCCTGGATCTCATTCCCCTATTTTTCATCTCCCGCTTGTGTTCCCCCCCCCCCCTTTGACCCCACTGGCAGTGCCTGCAGCCTCTCTTCTTCTCACCCACTCAAGTCAAGTTAAATCAACCCAAACTCTCTCCAGAAGCTAAAATGACTTAACTGAGGCTATCATACTTGGTTCTCATCTTGAGAAGGCAAGTCACTGGAAAAGATAACAATGCTAGGAAAAGCTGAATGTTGTGTTTGTTTAGAATATGAAGCCATAATAGCTTGAAAAGGGCTCTGGTATCCTAAAGCTCCAATTCCTATTGGCTGATTAATAAAGCCTCCCATTGGTCCTGAAGCCAATCTAGATACCCAATCACTGAGCCCTGCTTGGGTCCAATAGTATTGCTTGTATGTAGTTACATTGTTGAAAGTTATGTGTTGGAACAGTATAAATGAAAGTGCTGCTCTCATAGAGCCGTCTTTAGAGCTGAGCAATGTCACTGAATAAAAGCCTGTTTGTTTGAATTCATCGCCTCCTGCTCAATACTTAAAATGAAGGCAGTAGGAAAAGCAGAAGGCTTAGCAGGAGATGGATTGACTCCATCAAGGAAGCCACAGCCCTCAGTTTGCAAGACCTGAACAAGGCTTTTAACAATAGGACATTTTGGAGGTCACTAATTCATAGGCTTGCCATAAGTTGGAAATGACTTGACAGCACTTAACACACACACGCCTCCTGGGGGTATTTGCCTTCTGGTGTTGTAATATCATGTTCTGTTGCTTAAAAGGGTTGGACTCTGTGGCCCCAAAATGCATAAAATAGACAGCAAGGGAACAGAATTTATTTCCACGTGAAATGAGACTCCAGAATATCAGTGACTTCCTGACTCCAACATTTTGTTAGAGAGTTGAGTGGAAGGCATGTGTATTAACAGAGATTAAGCAGATTTAAAACTAGTGCTCTCTGTTTGTCCAACAGACTGGGAGAGGAAGTTGGTGGCACATGCTAAATGGTAAAAAAAAAAGTAATGTAACTGACATATATGTACATGCCGCAATATGTCTTTCACCTAATAAATGAGGTGCCAACCACAGTACTTGGGGTCAAAAAGAAGGTGGAAGGGCAGCCCAACCTCCTTGTGTCAAGATTTCAAGCATCTCAGGTGAGTAGAAAACAATCTTTATATTTCTTTGCTCTGGTTGAAATTATTTGAGAACAGGTTTGGAAAAGTGGATACAAAATTATTGTATTTATACCTCGCTTTTCAGCCTAGATTGGATGTCAATACAGTTTATCAATCAGAAGCATGCAATATGAAGTGTACCTCAGGGTGTTTGCTATATATGTGTGTGTGTATATTTGCAGCTACAGTTCAGATTTCAGAGTCTATTTCTCATGTGTTATGTTGCTCCTGCTACAGCCTGCCTGTCTAGTTGACTCCTTCTGTGCATTTTTTAATTAAAGCCAATTGCAGAACCTTCATAAAATGCACAATCAGTATTCTGATTATGACAGAGACATGTAAAGCCCGGTTTTTTTCTTTCTCCACAGGATAAAAGAAGTTTCACCATTAGAGTAGCATCTGTTAGGGCCTAGCAGAAAAATAATAAGATAGCTGTTTTATGACATTCTTATTGCTTTTATTTTGTTCTGTTTTCTTCAGACATATTCTGCCACTCACTGGCAGTTTAAATTCCAGATTTTCCTGTCCTTAGCTCTGTATGACTCTTCTCTATCCATTGCAGGGAGACGGCAGGCTGGGAAATCAACTATTGCCATATGAGCCTCCCCCCCCTTATGAAATTCAGCAATAACTAATTCCTAGTGGGAGAAATTTCTCTGGATTACATCTGTATGGTATTGCTATCTCATTGGTCCTGTTGAATAAAACTATGAAGTATTATTCAATATTTTCCCCAAGGATCTGCAAACATATCACAAATATTTTAGACCGCGTAGGTGTATATGGGTCAGGTCTAGAAGATTCATTTTGATATGGAACCTAGACCCCTCCAAAGAAACCCTCTGAAAATGATTTCAAGAAGCCCATAAATTAGCCATGAAGACTGACTAAGAAAATTCTGATCATCCTCTCTGAGGAAGATAAGGAGGACATACTGTCATATTCTGACATCAGAACTGGAAGTCCACAGTCTTCCTTTTGTGTGAGGAGTGAGAATAAACTTGCCAAGTACTCAATACTATCTACAGTCCTCTAGTGTTTGCTACTAAGAAGACAACAGGCATAATTTAGCCGCTCTAGCTTGAATAGGGCTGCCAGACCGAACTTAGCAACCTGTGAGAAAAGCTGGGAGCAGGAACACGGTGGGAGGCAATGCTGGTGATGTTTTCAATTTCATTGCGTTACTTCTGAGGAAAACCCAGAAGTGATGTAGGGTAGATCTAGTAAATGCCGGGAACTCTATTGTAAAACAGATTCCCTCAGAAATGATGTAGTGATGTCAGTGATGTTGCTGCTCCCCCCCCCCTGCTGTTGCAATGGCACCTAAAGAGCTGGTGGGAGCAAATGGGGGGAGGGGCTGGAGCACATGCTGGCATTGTGCCAGTTTGTGGGTGTCTATGATTCTACTATTGAGTTTTTGTTAAACCTGGAGCATGCATCCCATGATGTCACTTCCTTTGTGCTGGAAGTGACCTCCATTGTGCCCCCTCCACCCCCTCCACCTGCTCACCCATTCTCCTGGCTTTCCTTAAACTATGCAAAGTTCAGTTGTTCTGGAGGGCTTTTGTGTACAGGCAATAGAGCTGTACTGTAATGAAATCAGATGTTCTGTTAAAAGGATAAGGACTATGGACTATACTGTGTTCTGTCTATTGCTGTAAGAATTCTCCTACTAGGTAACTTCAGCATAATTTAACATATCGTGTTTGAATGCCTGTGCTTTGTTTTAGGTTTGTTTGAGCTCGGTTTCAGATCTCTGCTTGTTTTCAGATTTCTGCAACCCAAACCCTATTGCACTGTTTATTGGATGCCCCATCCTGTTGATTGTATTTGATTTATACCATGTAATCCCCCTTGAGTCTCAGTCCAAAAGGCAGACTATAAGTACCATAAATAAAATAAATTCCTCTGTTCACCTCCATCAGTAGCCTACCTAAGAATCCCCAGAACAAAGAGAGAAGGCACCCAGCGTTCCCTAAACTATACTACCTCATCTCTGTTTGTATGTTCTGTGAATGTAATGACAGACATGACCACTGAGTTCTGTTCTTAGCAAGAAGATGACTTATAAAGGTTGATATCTCATGAGCGTGAGAGATATTATGGTAATTAGAATTCTGCAGCTGTAAGACAATACTCTTGCTACATGGTCAGTTCATCACCCTGTGGCAAGGTCACTGGGATTAACTCCTGCATGTTGATTTGGACAAGAGACGAGATAGCTGCTTGTTTGTCTGACCCTGGATGTATTTCCTTTTGCCTTGTTTTTTTTTTTTTGGCCCTCTCCTGCTGAATGGAAATTTTGAGTAGTAACTTGAAGAGACCTTCTCCACTGACCTTGGAAGAGGAAAAAAAAACATACATACACACATGCACACAGTGATAAAAATTAATAAGGGGTGCCTTATAAAAAACAATGGGAACTAATCTAATGGAAAATTGAAATCATTTGCGATTCCATTTCAACCTGCGGTAGGAGGAGACACATTCAGTAAATCATTTGGAAGCACAAAAATTCTGCTCACTCTCTTGTGTGACATGAGAGGGAAGTAAAATACTGTTTGCTCTTTCATTATCACTGGGAATCATCATAAGGCACAGATGAGCAGAGCAGAACAAGCTTGCAAGGATCTGCTAACAGCACTGGTGGGCCACTCTCACTGGTTTTAAAACCCAGTCACAGGCTGGTTAATGTAAATATGGAACATAGTGCTTGTGTTCGTAAACGGTGCTGTATCATCACAACACACACACACAAACACAAAAGATATATGTCTTATGGGTTAAATACTGAAAATCTTTCCAAGTGAAGCTGTTGGGTTGGTCGGTGTCTATGTTGCTAGAAAGCCCGAACAAAGGGAAAATAGGTTCAACAGTGGTAACAAATAAGAGTATCTTAAGTAAGGATAGAACCTACTATCTTTTGTGGATATTTCACATTTGGAATATTTTGCTGTGAAAGCAAATACGCTATTTTCACGGTGGCAGACATTTGCACTGTTCTAGTTTGCATTAAAGCACATTGTTCTGCGTTCATTTAAAGGCACAGATACTTTCTTTGCAATAATATCAGTGTGCATCCATGCCCAGTTATGAGCTAAGAACCTAAACAAAGGCAGTGGCCTCACAAACCAGTCCACAGACACAGCCTAGGCACTTATTTTCCACCTACAGAGATTTTGTACCAGTCACTTTGGGCTGCTGAAGGCATCCCTACCTATGTTAGGGATTGCAGGACATAGGCAAGGAATTGTGGATGTTTGGATTTCTTACAGAATGGATCTTTTGCTGCTGAACATCATACACAGGTAGCAACATCTCCAGTTAAAAGGATTAGGTAGTACATGATGTGGAAACCTTGACCTGAGGCCCTGGAGAGCCACTGCCAGCCAGAGGAGTCAGTACTGATCTTGACAGAACAAGGGTCTGACGCACATAAGGAATCTTCATAAGGAAGCTACCGTCTCCTCTGAGATGATGCAGGGGAGCTTTGCAAGGAGCAGATGTACAAAGCTTCCCTGTCCATGGAACTCTTAATTCTCCCAGAGCATGAAAGGCAGACAAGCCCCGTTCTCTATTTGCATCTTGTTATCTCAGCTATCTGTAGTCTAGATAACCAGCCTAGCAGAATCTTGTCAGAGCTCAGCAGCTAAGCAGGGCTGGCCAGGAAAACTCTTGTCTTGAAAACCCCTTGACGGGGTTGCCATAAGTCAGTTGTGACTTGACATCTCACTTTCCCTTATCTTAGCTATCAGGGCTTGGAAGGAATGAAGAAGCCCCTTGTGGGGATTCTGAAAACCTCCAGCTTTGCTGTTCTCTGTCCTCTCTTCTTCTTCCACACAGGGAAATACAGGGGGAGAAGGGCAGATCTCCAGTTGTGCTAGAAAGCTAGCACATGGAGGCATCCTTGTTTTTGCCAGCACTTATTTGCTTTTAGATCAAGTACTTTTGTGGAAGAAGAAAGAATGGGGAGGTAAAATAAAAGTTCAACCCCTAGGGGGTGGTAAGGTGGGAATTTGATAATTAAAAATTGTTGAGTATTTTATTATGTTTTTATTATGTATGCATTTTATCCCTAATTTTATTTATTTATTTATTTATTTATTCATTCATTCATTCATATTTATACCCCGCCCTCCCCACGAACGGGCAAGCCAAGTGGCACAGAAATATGGATGGAAATATTGGCCAATGAATAATGAAGTTTGTTTCTGTTTTCCCCAAAACTGTGGATTTTTCTTTGAATCAGTTAGGAGACCTGCCATCTCTACCTTTGTGGGGGGGAATCCTGAATTTAGCCAACGAAGAGAGGGTTGCTGGAAGAAGTTGTCCTGTGGTGGGCTTGTGCTTATGGGGATTTCTTATCCCATTCCTGCCTGGTAATTTTGCTCAGTCTGGCTTCCCTTGACTCTTTACCTAATGCATAATCTAAATTAATCTTCAATTGTGTTCATACAGTGCCTACCATATGTTTCCTTGGTCTCTGCATTTTAGTGTGTTCAGAGCAGAGTGGTAGAGATTAATTGGAGGTTTGTATACCCCCCCCCCCAATAAAAACACCTATTGTTGCCTTGTTCCCCCCGGAATGCAAAAGTGCAACTTGATATCGCCTTGTTCGCCCCCAGCACCACCTTATCTAACCAAGTCTGCAGCACGTCCCACTCAAGAGGAAGCAAAAACTGTAACAGCATGGCTTGAAAGATATTTTCCCCGCTTACCTTTCAAACACCCAGTCTGAATAAGAGTTCTACAGAGCTTGGAAGCTTGCACACTATTATATGATGTTTTGGTTGGTCCTAATAAAAGCTATAGGGAGGGAAGGCAGCACGGTATAGTCTGATCTCGTCAGATCTTGGAAGCTAAGCAAGGTCATTGCTTGGAAGGGAGATCACCAAGGGAGACTGCAGAGGAAGTCAACTGGCAAACCACCTCTGCTTCCCACTCACCTTGAAAGCCCCTTGTTGGAGTTGCCATAAGTCAATTGCAACTTCATGGCATATATATATATATGCATAATAAAATATATGGCAAGTATTTTGGTTCTGAATTTTTCTTTGAACCAACATGGCTGCCCAGAATATCTGCCCAAACCTGAGTTCCTGGTATCCCAATTCCTTCAAGGACCCTTTTCTGTGTTACCTGAACTGTCTGGGATTAGTGGGGTGGGGTACCATTTCAATGTCCCAATCATTTGCACTGAGTAATTCTGGCCACATTAATACGTCCCTATGCAGCTTCTGTTTTCTCAAACATAGCCAGTTTGGTGTAGTGGTTAGGAGTGCGAACTCTAATCTGGGAGAACCGGGTTTGAGTCCCCACCAGTGTTCCCTCAAAGCTGAGTTAGTGTGAGCTAGCTCACAGTTTTTTAGTCTCTGGCTCACACATTTTTGTCTTAGCTCAGGAAGGATGGCTCCAGAGCAAACTGATTTATGCAGCAGCCAAATTGCTCGCTCACAACTGTCATGCCAGTAGCTCCCAAAGTAGAATTTTTGCTCACAAGACTCCAAAGCTGAGAGGGAGCGTTGGTCCCCACTCCTTCACATGCAGCTGCTGGTGTGACCTTGGGTCAGTCACAGCTCTCTCAGAGCTGTTCTCTCACAAGCAGTTCTCAAAAGAACTCTCTCAGCCCTACCTACCTCACAGGATGTCTGTTGTGGGGAGGAGAAAGGAAAGGGATTGTAAACCGCTCTGAGACTCCTTAGGGTAGTGAAGGGCAGAATATAAATCTAATCTCTTCTCTTCATCTGCCCCCCCTCTCAAATTTCATGCAGTATCTTCCCTATCTCCCCAGTAAAGTGATCCAAAAACAGAAGATGGACAGATGCAGAACATTATTTTAAAAGAAGATTTCCCCCTTTATGATCTTTTTTTTTTAAAGGGATTCACTTAATGGGTAGTGACGTACCTTTAGTTTAATGTATTAGCTACTGAATGGGCCTTTTCCAGGCCAAAAAGCAGGATAAAAATAAAGAAAAACTGAAAACACCTTTGTCCGTGGGGGTAAACAGGACAGAAAGATTGGTCAGGCAGTACTGTTTGCCCAGTGCTTTCTTTCACACTGTTTCTGCATCCACTGTGATGAAATAAAACCATGCCCAAAGGCAATTAACTCCCAATGCCATGCAGAACGGCATAGTGCATTTAGTCCCCAAATGTGTTCCCCATGTGTCCAGTTGCAGAAGACAACTGCCACAAGTGTTTACAATTCCATTCCCTGGTTTATTGTGCCGATGCACTTCTGCCAATGGTTGCATTTGAAGCCTCAAGGTTAGAATCCCTGTGGGAAAGAACGTGATTTTGCATGGAAGGGTGGTTATTATTATGAAATTTAGAATGCGAAGGAAACAAAGGAATGAGGCTGGATATTTCAGCCTAGTTTAACTGCAGTTAGAGGTTTTCTTTTTTCCTCCTTCTCTGAGACTGCACCACGAATTACATTTTGTGACATAATGGTGCCCTCTAGTGCTTTTATTAAGCATAGTATCTTTCGGGTATACTACTTGTAAAGGAAAGAATCTTGAGTATAAAGCTCTGTTGAACCAAACTGTACCACGGTGAGCCAGCAGCTCTTCAAGCTGCACGGAGCTGTTCTCCTGTAAGTCATCACCCATGCTACAAAGCTCAAAACCTGGCAGTTTCAGCCCACAGGTGTTCTACAAAGACAGGAGGCTTCCGATTCTGATACTGGGAGCCTGGCCAAGTCGTGAGAACAGCTGCCCAAGATGTAAGACAAATGGGCAGGTGGTTCACTCTGCAGCTTTGGGATCTGGCTGTAGCTTAAGACCAAACAGATCAAATGAGACAAGAGGAAGCAGTTTTACATGGGTGATGGAAATGCTTTGAAGCACATGAGCAAAGAGATTTTTGGGCTATGACAGCTCAGCACAGAGTGCCTGTTCCAGAAATGGTACTGTTTTTTTTTGGGGGGGGGGGAGAGGAGGGTTGCCTAGTCAAGCCACACTTTGATGGGGGCAATGGAGAAGGAGCTGAACTCTCAGCAACTGCCTGCACCTCTCTAAAACAGTCCATCCCATGGGTTGGAGTGGCTGCTATGGATAAGGAGAATGGTCTGAGGTGTTGTTCCCTTATTAAATCAAAGCAGGACTACATCTGGTTGGTACCTGGACTGGAAACTGTCTCAGTGTCAAAACAGATGCAACTGTCTGGGAGATCTATAGCTGGATATTCTCAGTGGAATAAAAAAAGTAAATTTCAAGCACATGCAGACTCAGTTCTGACCAGCATCACAGAGAGAAAGGGGATGGTATAAATCTTCCACGCCTACACATTTCTGCCTATTGAAATGGCTTATCCTGTGCCTTGAGAAGAAGAAAGAGAGAGAGAGAGAGAGAGAACGGCACAACATCAGAATAATCCCCCCCTTCCAAGGCTAAAAGAAGTGCAACAGGAAGGAATAATTTCAGCAAGTGAAACTACAAAGGGGTAGAAGGATTCAGTTTCCTCTCCCCTGACTCTGACTCACCCATGATCTGCCTCTTGCCTATGACCCTCAAAGCTGATGCAACCTGCTCTAAGCTTCACAAATGAAGAGCACAATACAAATGTGATCACAGTCTACAAGGTTATCTACTCTTGCTACCTTTGTCCCAACCCAACAGCAAATCTTCATACTATTGCTAGTTACTTTAACCATCTATGTTTGCTGTATACTGTACCGAACATTGGGCACATCATTTTGAATCCAGACTGCCCAAACTGTCTTGGGATATTCCTAGAGATCTGAGGTCAGAACCTGAGGAGGGCGCTGTTTGGGGAGTGGAGGAAGCTTAGCAGAGATGTGATGATGCCATAGACTCCTCCACCCTCTGAAGCTGCCATTTCCATCAAAGGAACTGATCTCTGTAGTCTGCAGATAAACTGGGATTCCAGGAGGACTCCAAGTTCCACCTGGAAGCTGGAAACCCTAGTCTGAATCTGCAGTTTCTTGAGTAAAACATACAATGTCTTCAGAAATGGGGGTATTGTGGCCACTGGGTGCCAGAGTTCAACATGTCTTTTCTATAGAAAGTTGTTTTTTAACCCTCCCCCACATGTGAAGAAGGATTTTCTTATTTTGACCCAGACTAACCACTCATCCCTCCTCCTTTGGGGTGGGGCCATCACTCAATGGTAGAACATCTGCTTTGCACAGGGAGAGTCCCAGGTTCATTCCTCATCACCTTCAGTTAAAATGATCAGGTGATATAAACCACCTCTACCTGAGGTGATGGAAAGCCAGTACCGGTCAGAACACACAGTACTGACCTTGATAGACTGACTGTCTGATTACAGCTTCGTGTGTGTATGTGTGCACAATAAACCTCAGGTATCATTAATCCTTTCCTAGCATAATTTTGAACCATTTTGCTGCTTAATTGGCAAACTATCTCCATAATATCTCAAGCCTAAACAGACTTCCTAGAGACCTACCAGTAGTGACAATCTTGAAAAGATTCAAATGAACTTTGAAAGGCAAATTTTGATACAAATAACATTACCTTGTTTAGACACTAAAGATACCACCCACAGTCATGATACCCCTACAATCGAAATGCCGTTTCCTCATTTTCTTTATCAATGATGGGCAAACTCCTCCCAGCCCAGTTTGGAACTCTGCCTATCATTACAAACACCACTGAAGAATACATGTGGGCGGGGGATCTCTGGAACCTTCAAGATCACCCTTTGCTTTAGTTCTCTCTAAGGCTGCCATCACACACACAAAATAATCCACTTTCAATGCACTTTCCAACTGGATTTTACTGTATGAAATGGCAAAGTCCAGCAGGAAAGTGCATTGAAAGTGGACTGTATGTGGATTATTTAGTGAGTGTGACCGTAGCCTAAGCCACATTTTTTGGACTAAAACAGATTTTGAGCACATGTAGAATCTCATTTTACATTCTGATCACTTTGCGGTGAAATGATGTTCAATTTGTAGTATAGTCAAGGGTTGCAACTATACAAATTTGTGTTCTACACTAGGTAATTATAAATGTCTGCAGCATCATTGCTGTGAACCACAGCATTAAAGGAAAGAGGAAGACAGGGCACAGTACCTTAATCCAACACAAGCGCCAAGGAATCCCCAATCAGTCAGGATATAGTAACCCTATGTTTCAGATATGGATCAGCCAGTGGCATTCTGTTCTGTCACAAGCATTTTCAATAATGTTAACTTTTAGATTCTGACTCTCTCAAAATGCTTTTGCTCATCATCAGCCAGGGTGTACAGAACAAAACTGAACCTTGCTTGAAGGGATAGCAGTTCATGTTATCTGACATTAAAGCCAATGACAGTGAACCACTATTTTTAGAGTTATGTTTTTGATCACAATGGCAATTTATGGTGGCACAAACCTGAAAAACTTCTTACAAATGTGAAATAATTGTCAATTTCAGGTTTTTTGTCATTAGCTCAGAAACTGGTTGGGTGGAAGCAAAACCAGAAATTATGGAATATTAAGGCTCTATTCAAATACCCTAGCTCTTTTGGCCAATTGATGGCAGGTTCAGAAAACATACCATTTGATATATGTTTGGTGTAGTGGTTAAGTGTGCGAACTCTAATCTGGGAGAACCGGGTTTGATTCTCCACTCCTCCACTTGCACCTGGCTGGATGACCTCGGGCAAGCCATAGCTCTGTACCAGCTGTTCCCTCAAGGACAGCTTGGGAAAGAGTTCTCTCAGCCCCACCTACCTCACAGGATGTCTGTTGTGGGGAGGGGAAGGGAAAGGAGTTTGTAAGCCGCTCTGAGACTCCAAGTGAGTGAAGGGCGGGGTATAAATCTAATTTCTTCTTCTTCTTCTTCTATAATATCATGTATATAATAGAAGATATTCCTAAGTGTTATATATAGTCTGGATGAAATGTTCAGTGTAAGGCTGAGTACCTTTGCTACTTGTAGGATGTTGTTAGCACATGATGAACTGAGCTCTGGAAGGCAGCAGGAGATAGAGCTGCAAGAGGGGCGAGTGTTTTTTATTTGTTTTCAGCTGAGGTGATTTAGCTGAGAGTACTGTGTGTGGCAACTGTGTTTGGAAGTGTGTGTGATTTTTGAGTTGTTGCTTGAGATAGGGTGAGAAACGGCCATTGTTTGACTGCAATTGAGTGCCTGGGTGTATCTGAATAGCTGCTAGCCACACCCTCTGCTGGGGGAGGCTTCTATTTAAGGCAGCACCTGGCCAGAGGCATGAGCCTCTGGCGCAAGCCGAAGGGCAGGAACCAAAGGGCGTGGCTCTTGGCCTGTGGCTCTTAGCCTAGGGCCTCTTAGACTAGGAGCTTGTGAGAAGCCAAGGAAGAGCCAGAACACCAGGGCCTCAGGCTCCTTGGGTTCCCAGTAAGGTAAGTAGACTTCTACAAGGAGAATACAAAGAGTTTAAAAGGGGGATTATATAAAATTATTTTTAAAGCAATTATGAAGCCAGAATGCTAGCAGGGGGTTGGGGGCTATCCAGTGTTTTGCATGGTGTATGATTATCTGCCCCGTGGGCAGAAGTCTTGGGTGTGTGTCTGGTGCAATGAGCTCCTGGTTCTCAGGGAACGACTTTGCTCCCTTGAGGCCAAGGTGGCTGACCTGGAGAAGCAGAGACAGTCAGTTAGGCACATGGAGCAGACTCTCGGGGACTTGTTAGATATGTCCCACTCTGAATCTGGCAGCCCCATCGTTGTCAGGGAGCATGAGGGTCAAGAGGGATCAGGGTACCCTGCTGTAGGTAAGGGGAATATGCCCTCAGAAAGGACCTCTTCTCCAGCTGGTGAACGGGTATCCTTTCATACCAAGGAAACATCCCTGGGCAGGGAGGGAGGGGGGCTCTTGGTAGTTGGTGATTTGATCCTTAGGCAAGTAGACAGCTGGGTGGCGAAATCGCATATTTATTTATTTATTATTTATTTATTTATTTCAATTTATATCCCGCCTAGCCAGTGAACCATATTGACTGTATGGTGACTTGCCTGCCTGGAGCGAAGGTAGCAGACATTATGCATCTTTTAGATAGGCTGGTAGATAGTGCTGGGGAGGAGCCAGTGGTCATGGTACTTGTTGGCACCAACAATGCAGGGAAATGCAGTCGTGAGGTCCCGGAGGAAAAATTTAGGTGCTAGGCAGGAGACTCAAGGCCAGGACCTCCAAGGTAGCCTTTTCGGAAGTGCTATCTGTTCCATGCACAGGGCCAGAGAGACAGGCACAGATCAGGAGTCTCAATGCACAGATGAGACAATGGTGTAGGTGTCAGCTAAAGCTGTCATTCCCAGGCAGGAGTTGGGACTTCTCACCATACCACATCAGCCCTCATACCCCTACCATTGGAATGTCAATCGACTCTCACAAGTGTGGGCTTATCTGGCTATGCTTCTGTAGCCCTGAGAATGTTGCTATTCGTACAGTCTTAGCTGCTTCTAATTTGCAGGTGTTAACTGTACATTTTCCTTGGTCTTTTTCTGCTTGAAGCCTGGGAACAAACTGTCCAACATATCTAGGTGCCTTTTTCTCTAGGTAGTGACTGGATGTTCAACTATGCCTTACACTGTTTGAATACACTATATCTGAACCCCATTTACCCCTTCCCAGCATTACTGACTCAAAGCATGTAGATGACTACTTGATCCACTGCCAAATAAAGAATCTTCTAGTTAAGTACTTGTTTGCAGTTTGAAATCATTTGGACTCTCACAGTAGAGGGGAAGGGTTCAAGTTTGTTAGGCACTGGGATGCCTTTTGGAACAAGAGGGAGCTGTACAAGAGAGACGGTCGCCACTTGTCTCAAGAGGGAACCAGGCTGCTGGTCCTTAAAATCAAAAAGGTGGCAGAGCAGTTTTAAAACTGCATATTGGGGGAAAGCTGACAGGAGATGAAAAATCTCTGGTTCGGGATGGTTCATCTCTAAGAGATGAAGAGGTAGCTGTTACTTTCCTACAAGGAAATGGATTAGAATTGTCCACTGAGACTGTGGCTAAGGATAGGGACTGCCTGGCAAGGTCCTGAGGCAGCAAAAGGAAGGTTGTAGGCTTAACATGTATGGGGAACTATAGATGTGTATATACTAATGCTAGAAGTGTCCAAGGTAAAATCAGGGAGTTGGAATGCTTGGTGTTGGGGAAAAACATAGACATTGTGGGTATTTCAGAAACTTGGTGGGATGAGGAAAATCAGTGGGATACGATGATTCCTGGTTATAAATTATATTGGAAGGATAGGAGGTAGAGGTTGGAGGTGGAGTCGCTCTTTATGTCAGAGAGGGTATACAGTCCAGTAAGACTGAGAGGGTAAAAGAATTGGATTCACTTCTGGAAATGCTGTGGGTTGAATTAGTGGGCCCAAAAGGAAGCTTAACATTGGGAGTTTGTTATCGCCCACCAGATCAAAAGATAGAGGTGGATTATAAAATGATAAATGAATTAAACATAGTGGCTAGACAAAATAACCGTGTTGTAATAGGGGACTTTAACTACCCACACATTGATTGGGTCAATATGTGTCCAAGTCCGGAAAAAAAGAGATTGAGTTTCTAGACACTCTCAATGACTGTGCTATGGAGTAGATGGTCATGGAACCTACCAGGGGAGAGGTGATCCTGGATTTGGTCCCAAGTAATGCCCAAGACCTGGTGAGAGATGTAAAAGTGATTGCACCACTTGGGAACACTGACCATAATGTTACTGAGTTCAATATTTGCATAAATAGGGAGTTGCCCAAAAAGACTGGCACAACCACTTTTAACTTTAAAAGGGGTAACTTCTCTGCTATGAGGGGATATGTGAAGAGAAAACTGAAAGGAAAAGTAGAAAGGATCAAAACCACTGGGGAAGCTTGGAGACCATTTAAAATTACAATCCTAGAGGCTTAGAGAAAATATATACTGTGGGTTAGGAAAGGCACAAATAAGTATAGAAAAAAGCCTGCATGGATAACAAAAAAAGTATTGGGAGCTGTAAAAGGTAAGAAGGATTCCTTTAAGTGGTGGAAAGCTAGTCTCAGTGAGGCTGATAAAAGGGAACACAGGCTGTGGCAAATAAAATGCAAGTCTGTGATCAGGTAGGCAAAAAGGGAATATGAGGAGCATATCGCAAAAAACATAAAGACCAACAATAAAACTTTCTTCAAATACATTCAAAGGAGGAAACCAGCCAGGGAAGCAGTGGGGCCCTTGGATGACCAAGGGGTAAAAGGTGTACTGAAGGATGATAGGGAAATGGCTGAGAAGCTGGATGCATTTTTTGCCTCTGTCTTCACTGTGGAAGATGAGAAGTGCTTGCCCACTCCAGAACCGCTGATTTTGGGAGGGGTGTTGAAAGACCTGAGTCAGATTGAGGTGACAAGAGAGGAGGTCCTTCAACTGATAGACAACTTAAAAACTAATAAATCACTGGGCCCAGATGGCATACATCCAAGAGTTTTGAAAGAATTCAAATGTGAACTTGTGGCTCTCCTGACAAAAATACGTAATCTTTCATTAAAATCTGTCTCCATTACTGAGGACTGGAAGGTAGCGAATGTCACTCGCATCTTTAAAAAGGGTTCCAGAGGAAATCCAGGAAATTACAGGCCAGTCAGTCTGACATCAATACTGGGTAAGTTGGTGGAAACTGTTATTAAGGAAAAAATTAGTAGGCACATTGATGAACAAAATCTCTTGAGGCAGACTCAGCATGGGTTCTGTAAGGGAAGCTCTTGTCTCACTAACCTGTTATGTTCTTTGAGGGAGTAAACAAACATATGGACAAGGGGGACCCAATAGATGTTGTTTACCTTGACTTCCAGAAAGCTTTTGATAAAGTTCCTCATTAAAGACTCCTAAGTAACCTCAATAGTCACAGGATAAAAGGACAAGTCCTTTCGGGGATCAAAAACTGGCTAATTAAAAGGACACAAAGAGTGAGTATAAATGGGCAATTTTCTCAGTGGAGGGAGGTAAGCAGTGGGGTACCGCAGGGATCAGTATTCAGTCCGATGCTTTTTAACTTGTTTATTAATGATTTGGAGTTGGGAATAAGCAGTAAAGTGGCTAAATTTGCAGATGACATGAAGTTGTTCAGGGTGGTGAGAATCAGGGAGGATTGTGAGCAGTGTTCCCTCTAAGCTGAGTTAGTGTGAGCTAGCTCACAGTTTTTTAGCCTCCGGCTCACACGTTTTTGTCTCAGCTCAGGAAGGACGGCTCCAAAGCAAACTAATTTATGCAGTAGCCGAATCGCCTGCTCACAACTTTAATGCCAGTAGCTCACAAAGTAGAATTTTTGCTCACGGGACTCCGTAGCTTAGAGGGAACATTGATTGTGAGGCACTCCAAAGGGATCTGTCGAGGATGGGCAAGTGGGCATCAATGTGGCAAATGGGGTTCAATGTGGCCAAGTACAAAGTGATGCACATTGGAGCCAAAAATCCTAACTATAAATACACGTTGATGGGGTCCGAACTGGCAGAGACTGACCAACAGAGAGATCTTGTAGTCATAGTAGGTAACTCAATGAAAATGTCGAGACAGTGTGTGACTGGAATGAAAAAGGCCAATGCTATGCTGGGGGTTATTAGGAAGGGAATTGAAAACAAATCAGCCAGTATCATAATGCCCCTGTATAAATCGATGGTGCAACCTCATTTGAACTACTGTGTACATTTCTGGTCGCCACACCTCAAAAAAGATATTATAGCATTGGAAAAAGTGCAGAAAAGGGCAACTAGAATGATAAAAGGGTTGGAACACTTTCCCTATGAAGAAAGGCTGAAGTGCTTGGGGCTCTTTAGCTTGGAGAAATGACGGCTGAGGGGTGACATGATCGAGGTTTATAAGATTATGCATGAGAGCAGGTAGAGAAAGATGAACTTTTCTCCCTTTCTCACAATACAAGAACTCGTGGGCACTCCATGAAATTGCTGAGCAGTCAGGTTAGAACAGATAAAAGGAAGTACTTCTTCACCCTAAGAGTAATTAACACATGGAATTCACTGCCACAGGAGGTGGCGGCGGCTACAAGCATTGACGGCTTCAAGAGGGAATTAGATAAACATATGGAGCAGAGGTCCATCAGTGGCTATTAGCCACAAAGTATAGATAGGAACTCTCAGTCTGGGGCAAGTGATGCTATGTTTTCTTGGTGCTTTGGGGGGGGGGGGCAACAGTGGGAAAGCTTCTAGTGTCCTGGCCCCACAGCTGGACCTCCTGAGGGCACCTGGTGTTTTTGGCCACTGTGTGACAGAGTGCTGCACTGGATGGACCACTGGCATGATCCAACATTGGCTTCTCTTATGTTCTTATGAAAACAATTTAGTGTACAGGTTAGTGATTAGAGCATTATATATATGTATGCATAAAATATACTAGGAAGGCATAGTGTGTAAGAGGCCCATACCTATGCAACACAGATATGGGGTGGTTCTCATATTTGAACATGCCAAAGGTACAGATTTCTGCCCCTCACCTTATCCTGTTATTGTTCTATGGGGTGTTACTATGGTCTGTATAGAGTACAACACATGGAAAGTTGGCATCACAGGATCACTAACAAAGCACTAAACACTGTTTTAACTCACCACATCAGTGGATCTTCTACTTTTATTTCTACAGATATTTCCCTTTCCCTGAAAAATGGCCAGAAATATGCCCACAAAGCCAAGAAAAGGTATGTACAAACATCAGAATGTTTGTTCTTTGTCAAATGAATGAAGGACATTTCTCCACACATAAATAGAAGAGGTTGTTATCTGGAAAACACCTTTATGGGAAATGTATCTTCCTTACACTCTCTTGGGTAAACTCTCTTGAGCAAAGTCTACAACAGGGGAACATATGTCCTGCCCCCTCCCTTAAGGGTTCTCCAGGTAATCACTTCATTGTTCAAAAAAGGAAATATGCTTCTTACATCTACCCCCAAATTTACACACAAGATGTACCTCCTTTCTCTCAGGGACTTCAACAGCAGACAAAGGAGAATCAAAAGTTTTCCATACTACAGCTCCTTTTGTTCTCCAGCTGTGGGGGAAATCTCTCTAAACCCCTTTACATTGGGATCCCTTTAAATATTGCAGCACATTTGGGACAATTATCTATCTGAGTGGATATGCTGTGTTCATTGCAGAAAGGGATGTTCATAAATGTTCATGGTAACTCTGTGTTTGGATCTCAAACGATGAGAAAACAGAGAACAGGGCTGAGGACAGACTGGCATAATGAAGCACAAGGGAAGCGGGGCAAAAAGACCCGGGCCGAGTTGTCGTGGGGCTTTCTGTTCGCACTGCGTAGACTGATGCTGGACCATACCGGGGAGGACATGGAACGGAACGTTCACACTGTGGGGAGGTCCCTGGTGGTGGTGCAGCAGTGGCGTGCAGCTTTGGTCCATTTTGCCGACCGGCGCATGGGCGCATAGGCGCAGCAGCCAGATCAGCGGGTTCACATTACTGGCGCCACTTCATGTGCGGTTTATTTGTGTCCACGCTGCCAGGAAGCAGGATGAATGCACACCCAGACGGCTTGACACCTGTTTTCCCAGGTACCTTTTTAACGCAGGATGAATGCGCTTCAGGACCGGGTGAGTGTGGCACGGCAATGCTCAGCAGCTGCAGCTGTCTGAACGGGCTCTCTTAATCTGCTTGAAAAGTGGGCCTATCTCAGGCCAAACTGCCAGTCTGTCCTTGGCCCAGCAGTAGCTGAAGTAGAGCCTGTGAGTTTCTGTGACAGTGTCTTCTCACTGCCTGATTCAGTCAAAATCAAACCCTTTTGTCTCAGATCAATATTGTGCTGAAAGATCTCAAGTCAGAATGAATAATCGCTACTAATCAACTTACTTTTAGTTTTGCCTCTCAATATCTATGGCACCTTTGGTGAAGCCTGTATAGTTTGCAAGCTTGCAACTTTTGTGCAGATGGAGGTGACTGATAAACACGATGTTATGTTTTTCACCAATATGAAGGATCTAGTAGAACCGTTTTGGTGCATAGTGCTGTCACTTACTTTTCAGATCTAGGTTTCTTGCTCCTGCTGTGCTCTGTGTTGTGATTTTTGTGTCAATCTTCACTGTATGGAGGTTATTGGTGTCCCGCGATATCATCACATTGTGCCACTGGTTGTCATTCAAAGGCTTGTTGGAACTTCCCTTAATCAGATTGGCACCATTGCCCAGATCAAACACATAGTGTAAATACCTAAAAACAAGGAGCCAAAAAAGGCAAGCTTAGTGTTTTGAATAGGAAGCTGGATGAAACAGTCACCTTTTCATTTCTTTTCTTTTCTTTTTTTTACTTTATTTAGAGATAGTGGTGGTATGTATTTACATCTGTCTTGTTCCTATATAAAGCAGGGGTGGTTAGTTTTCCTCACCCATGTGTTTTCCCAAGCAAAAAACACTGATACGACAAAGCATGTGTGGGAAACTGGATCTCCTCCCTTCTCTTTGTGGTAAGTGAGGGAAATAGACACTGTTTCCTTTGCTTCTTTGCTGGACTCCATTGCTTTAAATGTAATTTCCCAGCATCTAATTTTTGATGGGGAGGCTGAACTGGAAGAGAAGTACTTCACACGATGCAATGCAGCAAGGTGACTTGATAGAGGGGAGGGTTTATGTCCCTTCGCCAGATTGCTCTTTATAAAGAAACACTAGACAGTTTGCCTTCCCACCAACTCCTAGTTTATACCTATACAACAAGGATTCAAATTTAATTTTCCCTTAGAACAGCTGAATATTCAGAAAATCTTCACTTAATGAATTGTCAAGCAAAGACTTCCTCTCTCACTTGTATCTACAACAAGCAGTTTCTACAGCAGTTACCTAGGGTGATATTCTACCCAAAGACCCAAACATGTAGTTAGGAGCCATATTCCAAAAGAGACAGAACTTCTGCCCTTTAGGACATACCTACCCTACAGACATATGTCGGTTATAACTTAACTGCCATAGGTTAGTTTAAGTTCCCCAAAGAAACCTGTAGAAATAATAATTGCTTCCTAAAGGTGCTATGAATTCTCTCTTCAAAGTTTGTAAGCTTCCCTGAGGGGAAGAACCAGGGGCAAGGGCTCCTAAACAAATTTGCACTGCAGATTATGCCCTACCACTTTCATTGCATACACTTTTTCTCCATTAATCCAAAACTGGGATGGGAGAAGCTGCACTTGGGAGATTTGTTAAAGGTTTTTCAAGAAAGGGTTCAGCTCCAACATGAAAAATCACTTCAGACAGCAGAATCCAAGGAAGGCACCAGTTTGTTGATTCAAATCTCAAATGCACTATTTAAAAATAACGATTTTCCATCCAGAGAAAAAGAATATATTTAATTTTTGCTTTTAACTGCTGAACTACCTCACTTTAACAAACTTTTAATATACTCTTATTTCTGTGCAAAGTCAATTGAGACCTGATACATGGCCATTGCCTGGGATTTTTGGAAAGGAAAACCTACTTCTCCTTTTCCCTCACTGCCTCAAAGACATTCTTACATTTAAGTGTGCTCTAATACACCTCCCAGGTCATTAAGCTAGGACCTCAATACATCAGCACCCTTACCTGTTGGCTTACAACAACCAGAGAGAGTGAGATGTCTCTTCCTCAGCTCATACAGTTTATTATTCATTCCCCCAAACTTCAAACCCATCTCTCTGCTTTGATTGTACTTGAGCTGTATACATACCCTTTCACTAACTCAACCACGATAAAGTCGTTCCCATCCCCACTGTTGTAGAGTATTAACCCATCGAATGATGTTGTTTTGAACTGGAAAAACAGGTGCATAGAGGTGTAGGCTTGCAATGTGGCAAGAGCGACGTAGCTGGCTTTCGTCTTAAAGGTGACTGGATCAGCTATGATGTTCCTGAAGCCAAACCGGGCATTTAGTTCACAGTAATCAATGTCCCCATTTTTACACAAGTCAATGTATGCCATGCCATTAAAGGTGAGGCTTTGCAGATGGCCAATGAAGTTGGAAGGGACCGAGGACAAATAACGGCGTTCTGTTATGATTCCCGTCTCTATATTATGGAATTCCAGTCTTGTGTGATCCCCAGCCATTTGACCTTAAAAAGAAAATGAATTTGGGGGAAGTTAGTGTTGGAGACAAAAACTTAGAACTAGTTCAAATACTTGCTTATACAAGTTTGTCCAACCCTTCTGCCTGTACTGCTCGAGTTTTCATGTAAGAGGGCAGTGAAAGCTCCAGGAAGGGAGCCCATGATGTCCCCAGGGCATGTAGACCCAGAGTAAGGTGTACTGGTTATTATTTATTTGGAACATTCATATACCACTTTAATATTGAAATTATGCTCAAAGTAGAGTACAAAAAAATTAAACCACAAAAATAATAATGCATGATAAAGGCAGCATGACAATAAACCACCACATAGAACTGTCACATAGAAGTTAGCAATAAAAATCAGAAACTCATCATTTAAAGGAAATTTCAGTTAACTCAAAAAGCACCCCAAATTCCTTAAATTGTGAGGCATAATATATGAAGGACCGTCGCCTCCCCTACTTCCCAGGATTCCAGTTGATATCTTCCTCTAAAGCCCTGCTCTCTTTAGAGGTGAGGCAGATGACAACTAGAGACAGGGCATTTTCTGTGGTGGCACCTTTGGAACTCTTCCTCTTTGAGGCTCAATTGGCACCTACTTTATTTTAGGTGCCACACTAAAACATGTCTTTTTTTACACAAATTTTTAATTAGGGGTTTATTTTACCAGCTTTTTAATGGGCTGTTCTGTTTTATCGATAGTTTTTATGCAGTATTTGTCTAATAACTTGTGTTTTAATAGCTTGTTATTCCCTGCTGTAAGCTTTCTCAAGCAGCATTCTGAAAGTATAGCATATATTCTAAACAAAAGCCCTTAAAAGACATTACATGCTCAGTGGAAGAGGAGTTTTCTAAAGCAAAAAAGAGTTGACCCTAACAGGGGTTTCCATGGAAGAGATCACCACAGATTTAGATTGAAAATTTCCTGCCCCCAAGAGATGATCACTGAAATTCCTTACCTTGGAACACAGAGCAGAGCCTGAGTGACCAAATGTAGAGTGAACAGGAGAGGAGAGACAATTAATTAAAAAAAAAAAAGGGTTTTGGAGCAAGATTAGATGTGGGTTATGTATCTGTACAGACTGATGCTTGCTGGTCTTAACAACTTAAGCATGGGCACCAAAGATGGTTCTCATCTTTGCCTACCCTTTATCTACACTTGTCCCCTGGAAATCTAAGCTGACTACTTCACAACACCTAAACTATACTCTCAGCATTCTAAGCCATGAAGATAATAAATCTGGCACAGAATTAACCATGATTCCCCCGCCCCCCCAAGCTGCTTTTTAAGGAAGCTTAAATTTATGTAATTGTGGCTGTATGCTGGTTTTCTTTTCGATGGTTCTGCTCTGATGCAGATGAGGAAATGCTTGCTGAACTCTCTTGGTGGTGTTTTTTGCAATTACATTTAAGTGCACTCTTGGTAGTAAGAATAGAAAAATTACAGGTGTTATTATAGAACTTTTTGTCTAATCAATTCTGAACCTGCTTTTCATTAAAAAAACGAATGTCATTATATGAACATAATAGCACTAAGGCATGTGGAGGGGAATTTCTTTGGAAACACTTGTCAGTGATGAAACGTATCTCCCCTTCTAGAAACCAGGGGTGAGCACTCTGAAAGGAGGGGGACATGTTTTCTCATTCAGAGTGAGGACACTGCTGACTGAGGAAGCATTCCCCTCATTCTCAGTTGGCTTTGTGACATCACTGTTGGCAAATCTGATTGACTATGCAGAACTTCTCATTGCTAGATAGCTGTGATCACTAAGGCCCAGGGTTTTTTTGTTTTTGTTTTTTTTAGTTTTAAATGGCTCTGACACAGAAACCAACTAGGGAATAGAGAATGAAATGATTACACGTACATGGAAGATTATGGGAATACTTCCCCTTGCAAAGCACTATATTCACCTTGATGGGCAAATATTCAATACCAAACTACTCCATAGCTTAATTCAACTTAGGAAGAAACTTAAAAAAAATGGAGTAGCCATCCTCAAAAAAGCTTTCCAAATGATGTACAGGGCACAGACTACATACAGGGGTAGAGTGGGAGACTAAAACAGCTCTGGAAAAGGGCCCCTTCCCCACCATGTCCCCCTCACCAGATAGAGCTGTCTAGATAGAAAGGAGGCATCACCATGCTCCTCCTTCATGGCCCCTTCACAGCCAATCAAGCAAAATAAATTCACACACACAGGGCCAGTGGGGAGAAACTGAGTGTCACCATGTTCTTCCTCACCATCTTTACCACAGGGCAACAACCCACCACGATTTCTCCTGGTAAACGGCCAAACCACTCCAACAGCAAATAAGCATAGTATGGCTGCCAGGGACCTTTCAATCTGATACAGACATTTCAATCGGATTACCTGGAACCTTAATATATCATCTACACATGAAGTTACCACACTTTGTTTCATCACAGTAGCTAAAAAAAAGTCTGCCATGCTGAAGTACATTGCAGTGATTGTGTTGATAAGTCTCACATGGAAGCGCTACTTCATATAATCAGTGGCTTCTTGAAATCTTGTTCAGGCTTCCAGCATACTTGTGCCCCCATTTATTCCAGCAGGGTAGCACATGGGAGACACCAAGTGCTTGAATTAGGTTATAGTCTTCCAAAATGTGGAATTTTAATTGTTTCTCTTTCATGATTTAATATCCTGAGTACATTTGGGAGATTATGTTTGAAGATGACCATTTTAAAACTAAAGAGCAATAACAGAACAGGATTATGCAAACATCACATACATCTTGGACATTTGTAACAAATGGAATTCCACTATTAAAGCACCTAAACATGAAACCACATGTTACAAGGAAGACATTGAGTTTCCAGCCACATCTTTGGATTGTAAAACTAATACAGTGGAGCAAACGTGGGGGTGGGAAGTGGCACATAATCTCTCCCATAATCTTCTCTCTGTTAGTGCCCTATCTGTTTTTTTTTGGGAGGGGGGACAGTACTGGAAAGCTACTTTTTGTGTTCTTTGATTGATTCACTATTCCTCATTCCCCCCCATCCCATATGAATGGTTCTACAGTCTGCATAACACAAGGACTAATATGGGCAAAGGTTCTTCCATGCAGACACTTTTCTGTCCACTTTTAAAGCAATTTCTCCTAGATTTATAGAAATAACTTGATGAATCACCTTTTAGGGTTTTGGAGAGTGCTTTGGAGGTCTTCAGGCTTTGGAGAGAATGCTGAAAACTCTGCTTCACTAAACACAAGTCTAGGCCACAGAGGACATGTCAATATGGGGTAATGATTTCAGTGACCCATCTTGGGCCACTAGGCCTGGGCTTCAGTTCAGCAATATTGTCAACAGGCAGTACATATCATCTATGCCAGCACTGGGTGATACCAACGTGGCTGTACTGCAGAAGGAAGAATGCCATTGAACTGTATCATATAACTTCTGTTAGCACAAATCATGTATTCAGGCCTTTGTTTGGAAATTACTCAGACCACACATCAATATGTCCAGACTACTTACAGGCAGGACTTGAAGGTGTTTGCTCATCCTTAGTGACTTTAAAGCTACAAAGGGGGGGGGGATCATTATGCAGACATTATCTCTCATTGTCTGAGACAGAGGCTTATAGTCTCTGATTGTTCAGTTCCTCAGACTATCTGACTCTAACTCTGGCCCTCTTTGGTCAGTTCAGCCAATAGGGACCACAATAGCCCTTGGGATCAGAGCAGCTTAGTCAATGGCAGAAAGAGGTCCTGGCCAATCAGCTCCTCTATAATGTGCAGGCAGGTCAGTCACTGTCTTTATTATGTCCACCACAAAAATCACTGTGTTGCAGTATGGATTGAATGAAGATCAGAGATGTCAAGATTCACAATTATTATTACCTGTCATGGCTTGTTGGTCATCCACCATTAACTTTAAGCTTTTTCCTCGCCGAACCACACGTACTGTGTGCCACTCATTGTCATTGAGGTTATAGCCAGCAAAAAGGGTTTCTGGACCTTTGCCTGTAGGGTATGCCAAACAGTTATTATGGAATCTTTAACTCAGTCAACATGTGAACCTCACAGAGAGAGAGAGAAAAGAAGAGGGACAGAGAGAAACAGAAGAGAGAAACTGGCTGGAACAAACATTTAATATATATGCAGATATATAGAAAGACACGACAAGCTGGAAGAATATCAAAGGATATGCAAACTTCAAATTATAAGTGAATTATCTTATAGCATGGAATATATTTTAAAGTTGGCAAACTGACATTTCATAAATGGGCACAGTCAATACAGAAGTAGAATTATACATTTCAAAAGTTTGTGTAGGCTGCACCTGTTTGGACAAAAGTGTTAAACTGGTGTTAAGAAATTAACTTTATTTTGGAGATGAATATTTGTAAAAAACCCCAAAACCCAATAGTTAAAGGTGGTGTGTGAGAAAGAAAAACAGCATTGTTCATTGTGTGTCCATGCAGTCATTCTGCTGCATTAATAAAAGATGCTTAATTAAAACCATGCTGGTTATTTAATGAAATCTTATGGCCATCCTTTCAATATACTCCAGTCATAATATCTGAGTGGAGAGTATCGTAGGAGGCTTGTGAGTGGGTCATAAATCTATCAGTACAGCTCTCACCTCTAGATAAGGGGAGTCATTCTGCTTTCTGTGAGGCTGAGAGGCTAGTGATATGCCAGGCATGAAGCAAAGCACCAGGGCATTGTTGCACAGGAACTGGAGGCTCTCTAGTCTTTTCATTGGGCATACAGCATCCAAGTTCACATGCACACTATAGCTTTGTTCATACATTAGAATGAATGTATATATATCCTGCAGGTGCAAGCATACATTTACTGAAAGAAAGAGCCAACATGCATTCACTTAAAAAAATAAAATTAGGGGAGAGTGCTTGAATTAATGGTGGGTTTAAATCACACAGTCAGCTGTACATGTGTTGAATGTAACATGCATTTCTTTTTAGTCATTACATTTTATCATGTATATGGGGAAAAGGTCCTCAGCTTAACCCTCCCAATATGTGTGATCAGCATTTTGTCTGCAAAGGGTCATGAAGAAGAAGAAGAAGAAGAAAAAGAAGAGATTGGATTTATACCCCGCCCTCCACTCCCCAAGGGAGTCTCAGAGCGGCTTACAAACTCCTTTTCCCTTCCTCTCCCCACAACAGACACGCTGTGAGGTAGGTGGGGCTAAGAGAGCTTTTTCCCAAGCTGTCCTTGAGGGAACAGCTGGTACAGAGCTATGGCTTGCCCAAGGTCATCCAGCCAGGTGCAAGTGGAGGAGTGGGGAATCAAACCCGGTTCTCCCAGATTAGAGTCCGCGCACTTAACCACTACACCAAACTGGCTCTCACACCAAACTGGAGGAGACTGGATTTATACCCTGTCTTAGAGCAGCCTACAATCTCTTTCCCCTTCCCCTCCCCAAAACAGACACCCTGTGAGGTAGGTGGGGCTGAGAGAGCTCTCTTGAGAACTGCCCTTGAGAGAACAGCTCTGAAAGAACTTATGATAGACCCAAGGTCCATAGCAGCTGCATGCAGAGGAGTGGGGAATCAAATCCGGTTCTCCCAGATCAGATGTATTTTCAGTCTTGATACATGTGTACCAGAACCCTGATTTCCCAGGGTTCTTGTTCACATGTACTGAAGTTGAAAATATGTGCATGGGAGGATTCAGCATAGTGCACTGTCTTCATATATGTGGTAAAATATGACCGAGAGGAGCTTGAAAATTAATTTGTGTACAGTGAAAAATCAAGTGAACAACTCTCAACAGATTGTTCATGCATTCACTGAAACATGTGAGCAAAGCCTATATCTACCAAGAATAGAAATGCAGGACACTTATTTATTTACTTATTTATTTACTCAAATTTTATATCACTTTTCAGTCTGGACTAGAAAAGAAGAGAAGAGATTGGATTTATTCCCTGCCCTTCACTACCAGAAGGAGTCTCAGAGAGGCTTACAGCCTCCTTTCCCTTCCCCTCCCCACAACAGACACTCTGTAAGGTAGGTGGGGCTGAGAGAGCTTTTGAGAGAACAGCTCTGAGAGAACTTGTGACTGACTCAGGGTCACACCAGCAGCTGCATGTGGAGGAGGAGTAGGGAATCAAACCCAGTTCTCCCGGATTAGAGTCCACGCTCCTAACTACTACACCAAACTGGCTCTAGGACAATAAAGGCGTTCCTTGATGCATTGAGAGGGAGTGTAGAGGCCGGAAGAAAGCTTGGCAGGGGCATAAAGGAGTATGCTGGGCTGGCCTCCTTCTTCCTTTCTCCGCCTCTTGCTTGCCACTCAACCACAGCAGCCTATTATAGAGGGGTGGTGTCACCATCAGGACACCACTGCTAGTGGTGTCAGAGGAGGCAGAAGGAAAGTAGATAAGTAGATTGTCCAAGGTCCCACTTTGTAGCCTCATACCTACAACCTGTCTGCACACAGATCCTGCTGGTTGCAAACAAGGTGTGAATTCTAGATCAGGTAGAAGCATTTATATAACCTGCATCAAATAAGGCAAGTTTCTAGTTCCCATACTTGTAGACAAAATCTTTGAGAAATGTGACTTTTTGATGTATTCTCAACTGTGAGTCAGTTTCACTGGAACTTTGAATGAAACCAGAGACCATTTTGACATGTTCAGAATCAGAATATGCATGTAGTCTTAAATGGGAGCACATTCATTTTATTTTAATTAAGAAGCAAATATAACACTAAGCTTGGTATTTGGTCAACTTGCATAGAGGTGTGCCATGTTTACTGCCCCCATCCTGAAGAGTGAGCTATGTGTGGAAGTAGGATTCCATTTATGCCCCTGATGTAAACACAGCATGGTTTTGGATGCACATCTGTACTGCAATGTTCTTTCAGGCTCTGTTGAAAAGGCTGGCTGGCCCTTTTGATACAGATGGGCATACATGCCTAGTATCACATGCCTAGTTTCACTTGATTAGAGCTCCATCTTTGAGCAGATGCAGTGCTGAAAGGTGATAGGAATGCCAGAGCTGAAAATTAATCTGGGGCCTCTAAATTTGTTCCTAGCTGCTATAGTGCACATTAAGGTTTCATTTTAGACTCATACTTTCTTTATTAGCTGTTAATTCATTAGAATGCACTGAACTTTTTACCTTGTATCCAGGAATGATCACACTGGATCATTTCAGAAATGAATGCCTTTCCTTTGTGCTTCAAAAAGAACTTGTGGGATCTTATGGAAACCATTTAGGAGCTATGTGAATAAATTTAAAATCCAAACAGATTTTACCATTTGATATATATTATGGCATCTGAGCAAATTATTTAGGATCAGGGTTTTTTGCTGGGGGAACATGCCAAAACACAGTTCTGGAACCTGTTCAAAAAAAATCTTTTAAAAATGTTTAAAAGTTCATGAATTTTCAGTATACAGATTAGGATTGCCAGGTGCTTTCGTCCAGTGGGGGACTCCTGGCTTGTTGCCAGGACAATTCTACCATGTCTGAAGTGCACGAGGTGTGATGACATCATCAGTAGTGACGTTATTATGCTAGGGCTGTCATGTGGTGACACTCTAGCGCTCAGGACAAAAACTCTATGATAACCATAGAGTTCCCCCCAGAATGCTAGAGCATCACGATACAATGGCCCCAGCATGATGACATCACTACCCATGATGTCATTGCACTGGCAGCATCCCCATGTGATGCTGCTGTTTGGGGGTGGGGCTTCTCCCATTGGCCACCTGACGGGATCCCTTGGCCTTACCAGGGGGATGGCAACCCTAATACAGATTGAAAACTTCATTTTCCTCTTGAGAGTTCAGGCTCCTCTTTTTTAAGAACAAAACAAAAAAAGCTCTGTTGATGATTAAACCAAAAATGGGGACTATGCATATTGACCTAGCAATGTATTAAAATACCTTTTCTGACACTTACTGCACATTCTACAACATTACGTGTATAATACATGAAAATTCACATTTTCTCTTTTATATTTGCACATGTTCTTCACATGACTGTGTAAAAAACCAGCACTTATAACACTCTCCATTCAATATGTTCACATTTACCACCAATCTTTTATGGAAGACTAGTCCTCTTTGTAGCAACACATGCCCTTGATCCAGCTCATAAAAACATCAAGTTCAGCAGCCTATTATAATATGGTGGGATCCTTATTGGATTCCTTAAAATAATGTCTCTGTGGTAATGATTTGGTCATTTAGTTTTACTGCAGCTATCTGGTAATGTACACTTTTGTGATTAATGGACCAGATATAATGGGTACACTAGAATAACTGTACGGTTGCCCAAACAAATGGTATATTTGCACTTGCCTATTCATTTACATGGCTTTCTATGTATATATTAGCATATCATTGTCAGGCCTTGTGATAGCAATGTTAAATTGCTAAAATATCTGTGGCTTCCTATATTTATAAATATAACTGTTTTCAGCAGACTTTCCCCTAATATTATTTCTTTTCTAGATGAATGGTTGTCAGACTTTCTGTCTTTGAGGAATCTGTTTCTGTATTTACTTGCTTGTTGAGGAACCACTGCATTCCCCGACCTGCATTTTCGAGAGGATTCTGGAGAGTATTCTGTGGCACCAACTCAATTCATGCCGGTTGGTGTATGGGAATCACTGCCACTCCATACGAACTGAGAGTACGCCCTGGAATACCCAGCACTCCACTGAAGCTGCACTTGCAGGGTGAGAGCAACAGCACAGACAATTTGCCTTTCCAAGAAACTTGTCCATCATTATTGATCTATTTAGTAAGCTTCTCAATAACTAGAGGATCCAGGACAACAGCTTGAAATTCAAACCAAATATAACCCTTAACAGTAAACCTGTTAAAAGTCAGACTGATTGTTACATTACCTTGACCTTCAGGGAAGTTGCTCCTATGTAGTAATGTTACAAACTTGATTGAATGACCGGCAGATCATGCCATGCTGTTTCTGCCACTTGAATATAGACCATCACTGGGTGATCCAGGGCTATTTTGGGGCAGGAACACACAGGAATGGAGTTCTGGCTGGCTTCCGAGTTGGCCACACCTACAGTCTCCCCCCTCTTGGGTTCCCCAGGTGCCTCGTAAGTTGCAGGGTGCCTGGGGAAGCCAATCCAGAAACTGCCTTCCTTCCCTCGGGTTCCCCATGCACCCTGCAAGCCACCGGGGACCTGGGGAAGCTGATCGTGGGAGGGAACTGTGCTGTCAGGGGGTGTGGCCTAATATGCTAATGGATTTTTTTGCGATTGGGTGTGGCCTATTATGCTAATGAGTTCCTGCTGGGCTTTTTCTATTAAAAATGCCCTGGGGTGATCCTATAGGTGATCCTTGTAAATAAAGATGGGCTGATTTTTTTTATTCCATTGGTATTTCTATTTCAGCAAAGCCTCAACAGAGGCACAGGCAAGACCTCACTATTTAATTAGCATCACAGCAAGACTTTGCCTATGAGTGATGTGCTCATGTCAGATCTCATCAGGTTATCGTAAACAAAGCATAAAGTCATGGGGCAGCCACAGCTGAGAAGAGCAATGACGGCAAGTGGGGTCAAGGACAAGGAAGTAAAAGAAGACTAAAAATGGCAGCCAGTAAAAACAAATTGGCAATGAAGAGCTTCAAAATGACACCAATGTGTTCTCAACAAGTGTTGGAAAATGCTAAAAATGACTTTTTAATATTCATGAAAACAATCACAAAAGTGGTAAAGTAGTTTTAGCTCAATCCAATCTACAGCCAAGCACATAAAACTGTCGCACAGATGTCAGATGAATCAATGAGACTGATTTGGAGTAATAAGACTGAATGGTTGCAGCTTATGTTGTCTACTAAGCATGGATAGTAAAAACAAAACGACTCCTGTGACCTGTTCAAGAGGTACTTATGGATAACTGGCTTTTCCAGTATTCGGAAGTATTATATCAAGAGCGGTATCTTCTTTGTGGCTTTGTTACAACCCCTCAAATGACATCACCAATCCAGTTGGTGCATTTGCAGCCTTGATCTGTACCCATCATGGGTAATCAAAGCTGGTCACGATGGGCTATGAGATTCCCTAAGGGAAATTATCAACAAGTCCCTCTTGGAGGGGCTGTTCCCTGGGGCACTCAAGGAGGCAGTGGTTTGCCCTCTCTTTAAAAAAACCCATCCCTGTATCCAGCTGAATTGGCTAACTACCAGCTGGTTTCCAATTTGCCCTGTTTTTTGGATGACACTTCCACATCAGACCCCTTCCAGTCCGGTTTCCAACCAGGCCATGGGACAGATACAGCACTGGTGGTCACCCTCATGGATGACCTTCAGAAGCATCTAGATTGAGGTGGTTTGGCGGTGTTGCTGCTGTTAAACCTGTTGGCAGCATTTGACACGGTCGACTACCAAGTGCTGATCCACCATCTTACCGACACTGGGATCCAGGGGTCTGCCTTGCAGTGGCTGTCCTCGTTCCTTCAGGGTTGGGTACAAAGGTTGGCCGTAGGGGAACAGCTGTCCCAAAGGCACCTGCTAGTCTGTGGAGTGCGCCAAGGGGCGGTGCTCTCCCTGATGTTATTTATCATCTATATGTGCCCCCTTGCCCAGATTGCTCAGAGGCATGGGCTGGGATGTCACCAATATGCAGATGACACCCAGCTCTATCTGCTGTTGGGAGGCCAGTCAGACTCCAGTCCAGAAGATCTGGACCTGGCATTGCAAGCCATGGCTGGGTGGCTTAGGCGGAGTCAACTGAAACTGAATCCAATGAAGATGGAGGTCCTATGCTTGAGTCAGAGTGGCCTGAGGGCAGGGATACCACTCCTGACCTTCAATGGGGTGCCAATGGTGCCAGTGCTGCGGGTTAGGAGTTTGGGAGTGCTCTTGGATGCCTCCCTTATGATGGAAGCCCAAGTAGCAGCCACTGCAAAGTCAGCCTTTTACTATCTTTGGCTGATTAGGCAGTTGGTTCCTTTCCTCGAACACAATGACCTGGCATCAGGGATCCATGCAATGGTCACTTCTAGATTGGATTACTGTCATGCCCTCTACATGGGGCTGCCCTTGTCCCAAATTTGGAAGCTGCAGCTGGTACAGAATGTGGTGGCCAGGCTGTTGCTGGGTCTCCCCATGCGGGAACATATCCAGCCTGTGCTAAAAGCACTGCACTGGCTGCCTATAGCATACTGAACCAAGGTGCTGATACTTACCTTTAAAGCCCTTTATGGCCTACCTACCTAAGGGACAGCCTTTCCCCACATGTTCCCCAGAGGGCACTATGATTGGGGTCCCAAAATCGCTTGGCTATTCCAGGCCCCAGAGAAGTCAGGCTAGCAGCAACAAGAGCCAGGGCCTTCTCAGTGGTGGCTCCATACTGGTGGAATGAGCTCCTGGAAGACAGGGCCTTGCAGGACCTTTTACAGTTCAGCAGAGCCTGTAAAATATAACTCTTCTACCAGGCCTTCGATTAGGGAGCTGCACTCATCAATCTGAGGCCCTGGCCCAATAACACCGATATTACATCAACTTGAACAGCCTGTGCTCTGCCGACACAACCCAGACCATGCTGCCAACTGACTGTTGGATTCCCACCATCGTTATATTGCACTAGCACTTTATGTATTGTTTTTAGATCTATTTTATTGTAATTTTATTTAATCAATTGTTTTATCTTGCTATAATACTATGAAGCTGCCCTGAGCCTGCTTCGGTGGGGAGGGCGGGATATAAGTTAAATAAAATAAAATAAATATTGTCAAGTGCCAGTATCCTCTTGAGCACGAGCTAGGGGAGGGGTGCAGTCTGATCCCCTTGAAGATGATCAAGTTGGTATCACGTAGAAGAATGGGCTACACAGAAATGGACAATATGAAGCCATTGAGAGTTAAGCAATTGTGTTAATGGAGGAGGGAAGAATGATGTAAGCTGCTTTGGGGTCCACATTGAGAAAAAAAGCAGGGTATAAATATCTAAATAAATAAACAAGCTAAAAAACTAATGAATTTTTAATGTCCTTTGCCTTTCCAGAATGTGCAATATGCACTGGGTAGAAATAAAATATAACTGATAATTTGCACAGATGGAGCTTCATTTGTTACAGAAGAGCAAAAAAACCTCCCAACAACCAGAACAAAACAAAAAAGCATGCCTTGATTAAAATTTGGTAGTACCACCTGGGATCACATAAAATTGCTTCAAGGGCCAAATCTGGCCTTTAAATTGCCATCTGGCCATCCCTGTGCTACATAATATAATTCTTTATGTGGCAGCCAAAGCTTCCTTGCTGAAATTAAAAAAATAAAAGGAAAGAAAAACAAAACAGAAGAAAACTAGGACACTACTCTACTCTAAAGAGACCTATGAAATAGTGTTATATTGAATGGTGTGTTAATTGAAAACCCATCCTTTTTAAAGACTATGTTTTCTTCCATTTCTGAATCTTACACTGCCCATATCCTCTAGGGATTGTTATTCTGCAAACACTTACAATGGGGCTATGGTACACATCTGCAATGTGTCTGGTCGGAGCCCCAATACATTTTGGCTTCATTAAAACGAATGGAACTAGAATGCTTCAGTGGCACAAGAACAAACTCAACCAGTATACTACCCTTCTGTAGCACCAAAGCTGAAATAGCTATTTCATAGCACACATACCTCATGCAGTTAGATATACGGTATTCCACTAATACCAACTGTGCCTCCTTATTTGCCTGGAAGAATGCTGTTCTCTGGCTTTCACAGGAAAAATCCATTTCAATAAGACCAAAGATTTACAGAGTGAGAAGCACAAATAATTCAGTTTCTACTTTTTGGACCAATAAACAGCACCATCCTACGCAGAATTATGTCCTTCTAAGTCCATTAAAGTCAATGGACTCAGAAGGGTATATCTCTGTTTGGGATGGCACTTAAAAGCAGGGGTCCTTTTGTAGAAAAAGAGGTGTAGGAGCTCATTAGTGTAACTCATTAGCATAGCTCATTAGCATATGCCATGTCCCCTGACATCACCAGAAGTGTGTCAGAAAGGGAATGTCAGTTTCAGCCCCATTATACCCTATGGGCCATTGAAATCAATGGCAAAAACTCACAGGGTGTATGAGGGGCTGGAGGAAAGGGGATTTGAGGGAGAGGCTCCAAACTTGCAGGGTAGCTGCTGGGGCCTCTCCTTGAAATACCCACTAAGTTTCAAAAAGATTGGACTACGGGGTCCAATTCTATGGGCCCCCAAACAGGTTGTCCCATCCCCTCTATTGTTCTCTATGGTGGGAAAACATGTTAACTTTTTCCTCCCATAGAGAACAATGGAGGGAATGGGGGCAACCTGTTTGGGGGCCTGTAGAATTGGACCCCCTGGTCCAATCTTCTTGAAACTTGGTGGGTATTTCGAGGAGAGGCCCCAGCAGCTACCCTGCAAGTTTGGAGCCTCTCCCTCAAACCCCCTCCCCTCCAGTCGCTTTTAAAGTTGCCACTGAATTTCGGCAGCAATTCGGCAGCGGGCCGAATCAGATCAGAGAATCTGATTTGACCCGTGGCTGCCCTAGTGGCCACTCCTGAGCTGGCGGAGCTTCACTCCACCTCGCTCCGGCCCCAAAGGACCCCTGCTTAAAAGAAACACATATAAACATAAATCCAGAAATCTGAGTCAACCAAATTAAAGCTCAGAAATAGATGCATTATAATGTGCATGATTAACTGGATTCTATGACTCCTTCTGCTGAATGAGGAGTTTTCATCTAACAGACAATTTCTTCCTCCAGAGAGTTCTTCTCTACAACAATGGGAAGGGAGGTTCTTACAAGTCTGATGAATACCCTGGATTTTACCCTTCCAGTAAAGCCAAGATCATTTATTCAGACATTTTGCCCTAACTCCATTTAGTCTTATAATATGATTGAAGAACTGACTTCAAATGACAATGTTCTAACTGGCAACCTTTGTTACATTTTAAACAAATATCCTAATAAGCCACATGTCAAGTCATATTTTAAAATTTCTGATGGAGTTTAACACTAAGTACATCTTACATATTTTGTAATAGCATGGGAAGGTAACTTTATATGTTTACAATATACTTTTAATTATTTAAAAAAAACCCTTTCTCAATTTGAACTTGGGCCTTGCTTCAATAATATAAACTTTTTAAAAAACCCACAAATATACTGACTTTGATTCCTGCTATTTTGCCTTCTCATTAGTTTTTGAACCAACTTGAAAGATCAAGAACGGATGTGGTTGAAAGATCTAGAGTGCTATGGTTCTTTTCAGACAGGAAGTGCAATCTGTAGAATTTCTTGTTAAGTAGTAAAATAGAGAACTACACTGGGAAAGCGACTGCCACACAGGAAGATTGATTGTTCTGACTCAGTACACTTCCTTAAGTTCCCTGGCTATAAGTTTTGAGAAAGCAAGCACTTTGGAATATAGGAAAAACATAAAAGAACTTGCTTTCTATCAAAATCTAATATTTGAAGGAGGAGGGTTCTAGGAGGCCTTTCCCTTGATTTGCTGGTTCTCTATATGACCTACAGAAGAATAACTTATTGGTAAACTAAAGGGATACACGTAAACTAATGGGATATGTTGTCCATAGTTTTTCTAAATGTTTAGATCCATCCTCAGGGTTCCGTAATGCTGGAACAGATCTAGAAGACCTACAAATATAGAAGGGAAAGAAGGACAAGAACTTCACTTGGCTAAGGTAGGGGTAATAAAATCTTAGTAGGCCTGGTGTTTGTTTCTCCTGGCTTCAAGAATGTATCATGAAAATATATCAAGGAACAGAGACTATGGGCTGTTTCTCAAATCACAATTCCATACACACAGATCTTCAGATGTGTATGAAAAGCTGGACATTTTGTAGTAAGCAATTTTTCTATTTTTTAACAAGCTATAATTTTTTGGATCACAATCCATTCCTTTGCTCCCATACTTGTTTATCAGGCTGAGAAATGGGTCTATTCTGAACATTTTCACATTATTAAAAAAAATACAAGCTTCTCAAGCCAAAGTATGGCTCTGCCTGTATAAAACTGTAACGGAAGAACCAGGTTTATCATAATGTTTTGACTGTGTCAATTTATGCCATGCCATCACCATTCCAAAAGCATATATAACATCAACATATTATTACTATTAAAGCTAACAATACCATTCATACAGATTGATCATCACAATTGTACGTTAAGAAGATAGGAACATGGGAAACAAAAACTAGCAAAGCAAGTCTAAAGTTCTCTTTTAGTAACATTTCATCTCTGAATATTAAAGAGTTAACAGCTTGAGGAAAAATATCTACATTCCAAAAAGAAGAAATGTGGACTGTGACTTTATGTTAAAATCAACAACCTCCCTCTGATTTGCAGGTGTCTTCATACCATGTAATAACTAACCCTTTAGCTTCTCATTCGGAATTAATTTGCTTATTTTAATAGCCAAAAAAACAAGGAATACAAAAATTTGCCCTTTTGTATGACGGCACATTTGTTTTCTTATAAGCTTAAAAAATGGTTACTCTTCCTGTGTTCATAATATAAGTTGATGTGGATACACAGAGAATTTGGAGAAGGCAGCTCATTCTTACAGGGCTTTGCTTCTATAGGAACCAGATACCCTAATGATAGGTTTTGTTTTTTTGGGTGTGTGTAAGGTGTGTGTGTTCATTTTTCTTATCCGTTAAAGGATCCTTTAACAACCTGATCTTCTGCTAAGAAATACAAATTCCCATTAACACCAATAAAACTAGCTTTTAATTTACTAAAATATGATTCCTAATTACATACTTGAAAACTTTAAGTGATAGCTTAACTAATGTATTTATTAGAACAGCTATGTGATCAGATGAACAGGTTGTTAACTGTTCAATTTCTTTCCATTGTTTTTAATTTCCTTTCCTTTTTATTGTTTCCTTTGCTCCATCAATCCTGCCTATTTTTGGTAAAGAGCTGGACATCTCAGCGCCATGCTTCAGAATAGTTACCTCAGTACCTGCATGAGTAGTGTTTAAGATCACTCCCCCCCCCCCAGTTTAATACAGAACAGCTACAGAGGAAAGTAGCACATGAGGACTTCTGAATTGCTCTTCTATGAGGATGTGGTATGACCCCCTCAGGAAAGGCTCAGTGCTAGAGTACCAATGTTGTCAGAATAAGATCTCAGCTTCAGTTCCTGGCATCTCTAGTAGCGGTATCTTAGGTAGCAGGTGTTGGGAAAGCTCTTTGTCTGCTTGAGGCTCAGCAGAGTCATTGCCAGTCATGTCAGACAACAGTGAGCTATACAGCCCAATGGTTTGACTCAGTGCAAGGTCACTCCATACGTTCAAGCTATTTCACAAATAGCAAATGTGTACAATATTAGAGCCAAATCAGTTTTGAGTTTAGTTCTCTCAAACAGAGCACATAAGGTAGAGCACACTTATTCCAACCATTCAGACCAGGAGGTTGCTTCCCTTTTGTTTTATTACACACCTGGAATTTCAGTTTGGGTGGTATTTGAGGCTTGGTGGGGGAGGTTTTGGTAAGTCTTGTTAAAAGGGTCACATGGTTGCTTTTGGATACATTCATATTCAGCTTTAAGAAAGTCAATGACATGTTAAGGCCATTTACTGTTGGTAAATTTTAATAATTCCCTCTAACTGAAGACATGGAGGTTCCTGAAGAATAACATGGGTGCATTCTGAAACATGAAGGAGGGGAGACTGCCCTTTCATGCTCAGAACCCTGGAGTTTTAGCTATCATGTTATGCTTTTGTTCACTGGAATGTAAAGTATTGCAGCTTAGAAGAAGATGGCTGGACATGCAGCCAATGCACAGCTAATCCTCAAACCCCACAATGTACTGCAACTCAGTCCATTATTTTGATTCAGTCCCATCATTCCTTCCTGATTTTTGACTCAAGACAGCCTTGTGAATAGGCTAGGAAAGGTGTTAAACACTGACATTCTATTTTTTTTCCTCTTAAGAGTTTGAGGGAGCACACCAGGATACCCTTCCCCCCTTAATCACACTATCCTGTGAGGCAGGTTGGACTAAGCATGAGCAGCTGGCTCAAAAAAGTCCATTCTTGGACTGCAGTGCTTGTAAACTAAGTTCATTTGCCTTAGCGTAAGTTTCTAACCATACCTATCCTTAATTTACAAAAAAAAAAAAAACACAACAAGATGGATCAAAGAAACATATGTTTTGTTTTCCCCTCAGCATTAATACATATTGGGCTGGACCCTGCATATCCCGCAGCCCAAAAAACTTTGCCTGATGCAACAAGGTATTTCACCATGAATCCAAACCGATGAAAACAGCACAATACACTTATATGGCATATGCTGTGTATGTCTCTCCCCTTAGGAAATTGATTGGAATATCAACATCTGGAAATCGTCCACTACTTATTAGATTGTCAGGCTCAAAACAGCTAATTCTGCTGTTCTATGTACAAGAAGCAAAGGTACTTTATTTTTGTGTGTGTTTGTCTTAAAGATGGAATTCATCAGCAATTCTGAATATTTTTTTTCTCTCCAAAGGTTCACTCACTTTGAAAGAGCCTCCCGCTATTTCTTTGAAAGATAAGTGTTCTAGTTCCATATGGTAGGGAGTCAGGAAGTCATTCTGAATGTTCATCTGTACCTTTTCCAGCTTTTTACTGATTTGGACCTATCACTTGAAGTTGCAGAAGTATTGCAACACTTTCCATTGGATCCACCTTTTCAACGTGTATCTGTCCTTTAGCTGGCTGACATCTCCATCCGGACAATCCACATATGTTATACGAATGAGGTTACTATTTGACCAACGTATGTGTGCATGGTAAAGGGGAAATGGGAAGCTGACATGTAACTTATGAGTGCAAATGAACCTTCCTTTATAGTTGCTAACTGATTCAGAAATTTGACACAATTGTATAGAGCAGGGGTGGGCAAACTGGCTCGGGAGCCACATGCGGCTCTTTCACATATATTATGTGGCTCCCGGCAGGGCAGCTGGGGACGCTAAATATCATTAGCAAACAAATATCATTGGACAAATTAATATCATTATCAATATCTGCTTTTACCCCTTTTGTTATTATTTTTGGCAGTCTCATTTAATGTTAATAAAAAGCAAATTTGCTTATTTTCCAATAAAAGCAGGTAATATTTGTTCATGTCTTGTGTCTCTCAAACATCTGATGTTCATTCTATGCAAGTCTGGCCACCCCTGTTCTAGGTGGCTCTTACGCTGAGCAAGTTTGCCCACCCCTGGTATAAAGAACTGCCTTTCTGTTCTCCACACATGCATGCCCGCAGCAAAAGAGAGGCTGAAAAACACTTGAGGTGGCACGCGTGACTTACATTTCCCTCTTTTCTGCTAAGTACACATGAGTGGCTCAAGGCTTACTTGAAAACAGACTGATCACAATAAACTGCTTAGAAATACAGATTATATATTTTTCCAATAATTATATTCAATATTCCCTTTTCCTATAACGTCTGCATTGTCTCCATTCAATATTACAAACAGTGTTACAAAATATGAGGCTTATTTCCAATCAACAAAAGAAAATTAAAATATGAACCTCTCCAGTTGTGACTGTATGCTTATTTCCCATCTACATTTTGGTGGGTTGGCTGTTCTATTTTGTCTGTCATACTAATCAATATAAACATTTATGTCACCAGAATAATTTTCTCAGTGATTTCAAATATCTGTGCTGCTTGTGTAGGATGTGAGAGAAAGATGAAACCACCACAATAATTCAAAATATCATCAGTGTGAATACATGCTCACTCTACAATTACCAGCCTTGTCAAAACAAAATGGCATAAACAAATTGTTAAATTTATTGGGGAACAATGCACAAAGCAAGGCAGATGGTAAGTAAGCAATAGCACTGTGCTATTTTTCACGCTTTAAAAATTACCGATCAGCCATAAGTCTAATCTCCTCATGTTTTGTGATCTCTGAAGGTGAAATAACTAAATAAAAGTAAGATGGTTATACAATACAAATACAAAGTAAGAATAAGAAAAATAATTGACTTACCTACTTCCTCATCCCTTTTCCAGTATTTTTTGAAATAAATGTAGAAATAGGAGACATTCCCTTGTTTATTTTTAGACATAGAATGATATATTCAGAAGGGATCTCCATGGTCATCTAGTCCAACCCCCTGCACAATGCAGGAAATTCACAAATGCTTCTACACCCCCAGTGACCCCCTGGCTCCATGTATCACATAAAGCACATGATTTGAAGTTATTTAGGTTAGCAGATGTAACATAATGAAATAAGAACTACCCTTCATCAACATAGGAACAGGCAGGGGTCATAGATAAGTAGTAGTAGAGTGCATTCTTTACAATCAGACCCTACTCTTAAAGGGCCTCAAGCAGCAAATGCCCTTTTTTCATCCAACACCCTGAAAATCTACTGCCAGTCAAAGCAGACAATACTGAATAAGTTGGGTCTTGGTTTCATATGTTTAAAACTGGGATTCAAACACTGATTCAGTATAAACCAGCTTCCTATGTTCACTGATTGGATTCAAACCTGTTTGTTTTGTAAGTAGCCTATGTTCTAACTCTTTGGCTTATTTTTGTTTAATTTCAGCTGATGGTTAAAATTCTCAGAGACTTTTGGAATGCCAGCTGTTGTCATGACCCCACCAGCTAGCCCAGCAAATTCAACTCAGAGTCCTCAGGAGAGGAGCCAAGAGCCTAGAGAGGGACCAGCACTGCAGAGGTGCCTGCAAAGGATTTAACAGCATCTACCAGAAACCACAGAAACTACAATGGAAGCCTTGCTACTGGTTCCTGAGTTAGCTGATAGGCCTCCACTAGGCAGGATGCAAGCCCAGGCCTGAAGCCCCTCAGAACTCTCTTGTGTTCCACAGGAACAGTGGTGGCAGAAGACTTGGGCTAAGGCAACATAATGGAGGTAAAGTACCCAACAAGCTGTGCATAAGCTCTCTATAAGTCTAGAGCAAAGCACTTAGGATAGTAATTCATCACAGGATTCTGGCCAAAGCTCAACACCTGCCAGCAGAGCAGCTGATCCTGATCACCTCCTAGCCTATTTAGACTGAGGCTTGGGAAGTCTGCCTTGCTGGATCAATCAGTTCACAAGGTGCATGCCTGTGTTCCAGCTTTGTTGCCATCAGCTCTTGTTGATGCCCACCAAGTCTTGCTGTCTACGCCTGAGGGCACTAATCTAGAGGAGACATGACTGAACCTGTCTGTAGAGCCCAGGACAACTGTTGTCCAACTACATGGCCATCTCAAATCAATATATCTCCTCCAGCTCAACTGTGCAATGAACCAAGGCCTAAATAAATTAACTGCAAAATGCCCTGTAGTTTGCAAAGACAGCTGTACTTGAATAGTAATTTTAACCATCTTGTCAAATATGATTTGTTACCCTCATTGCCAAGAACCAGATACTAAGGAAACAGTTTGAGAGGTTTTGCTAATAAGCTATTGAGTGCTTAATGTGGATAGAACAGATATTCCATGCATTTTAATAGGCAGAAATGTGAAATGTACTAGACAGAGAAAAGACATTTTAATAGAAGATTTCTGTTGGTGGTAGTGACACATTCTTCCAACAAGCTCTTAATACTATTTCCTCTTCAGAAAGCATGTTATCAGATGAGCTACTGATCTTATTTTCATAATGATAATGGAGAATAACAGCGTAAAGTACACAAGAGCTAAATGCCTGCTGGGAATTCTTTTATCAGGATGAATTCTAAAAGTGGTGTCGGGATTCATAATGAAAAAGCTGTCAATAGTAATGCCAAAGTTTCCCAGCTGTGTCTGACTAATGTATATTTATTTAAAATATTTCTATACATATAAAGAAATGTCTTACACAAAAAACCCTGATTTAGAGGGGTAGGGGACCACATACCATTAAACACATTCTGGGATGGAGGCTGGGAAAGAAAATATTAGTAAAAAATCTGATTGGTGTTATTGTTTTCTTGCTCATTTCCACAAGATTAAATAAATGTAGATTAAAAAAACCCACAGATCTAAACCTTCTGGAAGGAATCTATAGAACAATGAATAGAATGTATCTGCCTCACCTTCTTCCGGATACATCCTCCCTTTACACTTGGGAATGCTGTGAAAGGTAATATGGAGAAGGCCACTGCTTAAAAGAAGAATCCACAGCAGTCATGGAGTCAGACCATCCCCCTTCCATGAATGGAAGAATCTTGGATCCAATCAATTTCATTCTGAGGGCATGAGGTACAATGGTTTCCTGAAGCTTAGAAAAACTCAGTCTGTTCAGTGCTTGACTGGGAGATCTCCTGGGAATCTTGTGTATGCCACTCTGTTCCTTGATGGGAGACTAATGTCAGAAAATTATTAGGCGTCTGCTCCAAAAATTTCTATTTTAAAAAATAATTTCAGATCCAGGATTTGGTGGGAGGGGCATTTACTGTGATTGCTGATTTTCAGGTAAGAAATTACTGATTTGGGAATCAATTCTGTGTTGTTGTTCTTCAAATTCCAGAATTTCAGGACCACTATTTTCATATGTTTTCAGTTGTGTTGGATGACAAAACTCAGACTAATAGATATACACTACAGAAAAGGAGGTCATGCCTAAATTTGAGAAAGAACTTCCCGATTGTGAGGTGTGTTGAACAATGGACCAGTTCCCTTCCAGAGTTTTTAAAGTATTGATTGAGTCATTGTTGGCGGTTTTAAAGTACTGATTGAGTACCTATTTGTTGGGGGTATTATATTTGTAGTTTCGGTGTTGGCAGGATGGTGGACCAGATGACCCTGGTGGTCCTTCCAACTCTGAGATTTAATTAATTAATTAATTAAATAGGAAACCAGTTTGAGGATCTGGGGCACCTATTTTTAAAGACAACACAAAATTTGCACATAAAATAGTTGCCCTTCTAATCCAAAAACCACCTAAATTTCAATCAGAATGGACAAAAGGCTTTGATTTTACATGAAATGTTCATTTACAAGTTGTCTCTGAATTTACTGCTTTGATCAGTGCTGCATGTCAGCTCCAAGAATGTCATTTTAACAGCCATAGAAGCTAATTTTGCTAATAGTGGTACAGGTGGAGGAAGGAGCTCTTCCCTTCCCCCAGCCCTTTTCCCGATCCTAAAGAACTCTCAGTGGGATGTTAATTACATAAACTTGGAACTATATATGGAGTAGTTCAAGCACTCACAGCTCAATATAAACTCCTCCACTTCTCTGGGGCTTGTCTCCAAAGGTGATTGGCTGAGAGTACTCACTTCTTCACCCCTTTCAAGGATCCAATTGGCTGAAAAATCAGGAGAATCAATGAAAAAACAATATGTCTGCTGCTGATAGTCAGCTTCAAACATAAAAAACAACACTGGTGTGTGTGTGTGTGTGTGTGTGTGTGTGTGTGCATAATTTCTAAGAATCTCAGAGTTGTGTTTCCATTCAAGAAAATCATGGTAACAACCCCAAACAGCAATTTTTGATTATAGATAGAAAGATAGATAGATAGATATAGATATGTAACTGAGTAATTTCAGAATGTACACCTTAAAATTATAGTAAAACTGTCCTATGCTGTGTAGGCAGGCTGAGTCAGGTCTCCTCTGGAGCAGCACCTTCAAGTCTAGATAGCAAGACCTGGGAGCATCAACAGATGCTGGCAGCCAGGAGCTGGAACTGGCACACAGCTTGAACCTAGTGGACCAGTTGATCCAGCAAGGCAACCTCCCCAAGCTTCAGCCTAAATACTCTGGGAGATAATCAGGCACAACTGCACTGGTGGCAGGTATTGTGCTCCTGTGGCTGTGCTGTGTCCAGGATCAAGTGAATAAATGTTATCCTTGTTGCCTGGCTCTAAGACAGTGTTGCATGTTGCCAGCTCACCACTTCACCTTCTTTGGGATGCAGCCTGGGTCTTCTGTCACTGCCATTCCTGCAGAGAGGGGACAGGTCCTCGGAGCCTATGGCCCCAGATTTGAGACCTGCACAATGGAGACATGGTGACTATTTCAGGGGCTGGTAACATTTCACTTGCAGCTCTCAAGAGGGTAGCCTCTGGGACATCATCTGCTGGTGCTTCTGCCTTATAAAGCCCTTCCTGGTCCTGATGGTCCACCTCAGCTGGTGGCCTTGGTTCCTCAGGCTCTTCCTTTGAGGACTCTGAGGCCAAGTCACTGGGCTGGTTGGAGGGAGTCATGACAAAAACGATTTGCTATCTTTTGGTTGATTAAAATAATTATTCCACTAGATGTCCACCTTGATTACAATGTTTGTGGGGAAGTAAAAAGTAAAATATGTATTACCTTATCCTTGCGGCAAGCTGGTTCTATAGAGTGAGTTAATGTTAATATTATTACTAAATAAATTAAATTTTAAAATTTGGCAATATATTTGAGTCACATTATTATTTTTGTGTATAGCAAGTCTGGTGGAAGCAGTACAAGTCTTAGCCCTTAATACACAGGAAGGAGAAGTTAAAACCAATATGGTATCAGAAATAGGATGAATAAAGTTTTTTTTTTAAACCCACACACTTTGCACACTCCAAATATCAAGACTGGGTTATCCATTTAACTAGATTAAATGAAGTGTTTCCGCAATAGGAAACAAGCACCACTAAATGCATGAGTTCTCTACATAACAGGTAAGATTCCACATTTAAGATCTGGTTGTTGTTTTTTTATGTGAAGGTGGAGCAGAGCTAACAGTGGAAATAGCTTGCCACAGGGATATGGTAATGTAATAGGGTTGCCAAGTCTTACTGTGTTAAAAGTGGGGGACTCCTGTGCCTTCTCCCGGAGTCTTGCACGTGTGCGCCATGATGTCACCCGGAAGTGACATCATCATGCTGGGCATGCTGCTGGGGCAACACTCTGGCAATCACCCTAAAACTCTATGGTGCCATAAAGTTTTCAGGGCAATTGCTAGAGCATCACCACAGCAACATGGCCAGCATGATGACGCCACTTCTGGGTGACGTCATTACGCTGGGCAGTCAGCCGGATCCGGCCACTTCGGGGATGGGGTTCCCCCCGCCGGCCGGATTTGGACCGGCAGATTGGGGACCCCTTGGCAGGGGAATCCTGCCCCCTGGGGGGACTTGGCAGCCCTATAATGTAAGTATAAATGAACACTTCAGCTAGCTGATTTCAGTGGAACTCACTTCTTGTTGCAACATTTTAAAGGTGGTTTGTACCTGAAGCAGCAACTTTTATCATACCAGCAACTTTTACCTTTTTGATACTCTTCTGTGCAAGTGGAAAATTAGTTCTCAGAACTTTTTTTAGAAAGCCAAGAGTCTGACTAGCTATGAAGGTGATACAGGAGCAACAGACACATGATGGTACATAAAAGATGCACATTATTATATTTATGCTTCTTGGTATTGCATTGGTAGCTCATCAGAGGCCTCTTGGTCTTTACTTAAAGCTTTCTGAACTTCTGAATGGATTAAAACAAATATTGTAAAAAAAAAAAACCCCAAAAAACCATTCCAGTGAGTCCCTAGAAGTTTTATCCACATGGTATAAAAGTGTCAGAATCTGGATGAGCTATTTGTGTCATCACAACCAAATAAAAATTGATTGTATTCTCCAGAGCCAATTGCTGGGTCTGGATGCTTGAACCAAATAATTGCTTTGTCAGTCTGGGAAGGGCAAAAATCAAAGTGTTCACACCAGGCCAATCACAAGGTTTCACATTGCCTACTATTCGGGGAGGGGGGGGGTTTCCAAAGTTATTTGTGCCTGGCACCACCACTAAGCTAAATTCTGATTTTAGGCCATGAAGTTGAAGCTCTAGGGTGGTGGATAGGAAGTATATTATTATGCTGATACAGGGCCTGGATCAGTGGCATTTCAGGAGCACATAAAAGTGTTGCACTTGCCATAAGGCTGTGCTCACACTGAGGTGCCATTTTCAGTGAACTCTGCTTGCCCTAATCCCAGCAATATCAGGATTAATTAGAAATTAGGAATCCATTAAAAAGATGTGCATGTCCACAATATAGTGGGACTTTACCCCCCCACCCCCCAATCCAAACTCTTCTGGATCCTGTATACTCTTGGCGATCTTTAATTCATTCTCAGTTGCTCTAAACATTCTGAAGAGAAACAGCATACTTAGTCTTCTTCAGGGCATTTCTTTTTAAGGTGGTAGGTATATTTGGGTTATTTATAGCATCTTATTTTTCTGCATGCTTGAGAACCCTTTCAAGCCTGCAGAAACTCCTGTCTTGCATGCGTGGGTGGCCAAGTTTTGTGATTGGCATGAGCCACTCAATTAACAGTAAGATATAGTGATGATACGAACAGAGGTAAACAAAGAAGCTGACCTGTGGTGTTTCCCACATGGTCTTACAGTCTCTTCAACTCAACTATTTTTAAAAGTGTGAAAATGTTAACATTTGGATTTTTTGTAATAAGTGTCAGTGAGGCATCATCTATTTGTTTTGCAAGGGACTTGAGGTTGCTCTGGCTGAGCATTTTGAAAAGTGAGATGCTAGTTTCTTTCAAATGTTCAGCTCAGAGAGTGCAAGGGCCAATGGGGCTTGTCCAATAGAATGCTTTTATGACTCTGCTGGTGAACAAATTGAAATTAGCCTTTCTTTCTTTCTTTCCTGCACCATTATTCTCATGACACATAGGCTGCAACCAATGAATGGAAATCTTAAGTGATGTGCATCAGTGACTAGTTCAATAGAGAAATACAACAAATGAGAATATGAAACAAGTAAATAGGTCACTGATGTCTATTTGTGAAACATAGTCCAGAAGGAAGAAAACAGATGGGGCTTGCACAGGGTTCTTCCTCATTGTATGAGCAGGGTTTCAGAGGCCAAATCACTACCACACATTGAGGGTGGGAGACAAAGCAATATCTGTTGCCACTCTGCATCATGCTGATATCTCACATCTCACAGAGGAAGCATGGCTGGACTAACCTTGCCTCATGCAAGGTTTCTTTGGCTTGTGTTCCTCATTCTTAGAAGACAAGCAGTGAAAATCTAAGCAGAGTTACTCCCCGCAAATTCCATTGACTTCAAGCCCATAGAAGGGTGTAACTCTGCTTAGGGATTGCATTGTTGGCTAGTTACTTCAGATCATCTCCCCTGAACATGGGCTTTGGGCTTAGGGTTTTGTACTTTAAAGAGTTGCACAGAAGAGACAATTTCATCTAATGTGCCTATTTTCACCCTGACATTAAGAAATTTGGCAAGTAATTCTCCCCCTCACTTTATTATCCTGCAAGAAGAAATGTTTACCTGCTTAAGTTGGGATCAGGAGCATTAAAAAGGTGGCACCCTGACACTTGCTTTATTCCTAAACCTGCTTGGAGTTGCGATGTATTTCTTTCTTCAGGCAGAGGTTCCAGTCTCTTTAAAAACTACATGACAGATAAAAATACATGTAGTCCTACCTTCAGTCCCTGTGAGAATGGCAGATTATAAACACTGTAAATAAATAAAGCATCTTTTCCAAATGTACAAATTAAGTGATGGGACAAAATATGTTATATTTCTTCCAGTCATGCAGCTCTTCAAGAAACAGAAGACCAGTCAGAAAAAAATGGCTGCCCTGGCTCTGTATGACTTGTCAGTCACCCCAATCTCCTTGGGTTCTCCTTTAATTCAACCCCACTCATTATTTCCTCTCCCTCCAAAAGCCTACTTGTTTTGACTTTCTTCAGCCAGTATCCTTTACTGACCAGCACTACAGTAAAATCCCTTTCTTAAAAACAATATACAGCACCTCTTCCTTAGGCCCCATGTGAGGTTTTCTGCTTCTGAGCTAATTTCCCCTAATTTCACTGCCTCCTAGAACCTCTTTTTAGTTTGCCTACTTTGTCAGTGGAGATCCACCTGTACACAGAGCCTGTGTGAATTTTTAGTGTTACTCAGAATCACAGGCCACTTCTTTCAGTAGAAAATGGATACAGATATTGTCTCATTCTCTCAATACTAAGAATGTTCTAGGATTCTAGGATATCAAATAACCTCAGCTAATAGGATGAAGAAGCTTCATCATTTTCTAGAAAAGAGAAATCCACTAATGCAATACAATATCTGTAATATGAGGGAAATTGAGGAGGCAACATACAAAAGCTCACATCAAAAGCTCATATCTGTAATAGCTGGTGGAAAAGGGCTTAAAAGGTGAAACTTGATGGGTAGATTGGGACAGATAAAATGAGATATTTAATGGAAGAATTGTAAAGGAAAGGGGGGGAAGTAGGCATAGACACAGTAAGCAGTAGTAAGGTACACAGGACAGACAATTGAAAAAGAGTATACAGTTAAAAGATGTCTTTCTGTTGATATCCAGTCTGCTGCCAGTGGCAATAAATTACCATTTTAAGAAGCAAGATCTGCATTTGAGTTACAGGACTGCATCTGCTTTAAGAAAGTGGAACATCCTATTAAAGCACCTTCCACTTGCACTGAGCGCAGATCTGTGGATATTGGTGTGCTTACTTTGATAAGGGAGACTCCAAGCCCTTCAGAGTACCTGACAGTGGCTTCCCTTGAACTCTCTCAGGAGTTTTACCTGTGGAGGAACTTCCAAATCCACTTCACATTTTTCTTCAGGAGAAATCTGATGATGCTCAAACATTCTGAATAACTGCAATAGTCTTACCAAAGCTGTTTTTTTGCGTTCTTGTAAACCCCTCTGACATTTGCCCAAAGAACCCCCCAGATTCACTTTGAGTTTCATTTTATTCCAATCTTTCCATTTAAAAAGCCAAAATATGTCATCGTGTTAAAAATATCCCAAATATCTTGTTGATTTTGGTTTGGATTTTTTTTTTTTAAAGATGGATTTAATCTTACACTGCTGAAAAGCTTTCCAGACTGTTGTTTCTGCTGAGGATGTCATTCCAAAGTTGAGATGCAGTACTGAACAACGTAAATGCACTAAACACCCATGTGGTTTTTTTTAACCAAACTAAGCAAAACTTTTTGTTTCACTAAAAATTGCTCAGATGTTTCCTAAGTGGGAGTTTCCAAATTTGCCACAGGCAGAATCAGGGCCAACACAGTGCAGGATCAAATTCTTCTTTCTAGGGCTCAGACATCTACTGAGTAGTATTCCTCATTTCTGTTTTGGCCTATGTGTGTAGAGTAATCAAAAGAAGAAGAAGAAGAATTAGTTTGATTCCAAGAACAAATTATGTTTCATCTCATCAGAGTTCATTTAAAAAAAAAAACCCTACAACACATTATAGCTCTCAGTGATTAATTTTTAGAGCCTAATTTCTGCACTCTTAAATTCTAGGATATCAGCATTTTGATTCTGGAAACAATATTTTGTTGATTTACACATTTCAAGTTTTCAGTATGGTTTCAAGTCTGGTTTCAATTCTTCATGTTTTCAGGCTGAAAGCCAGAAGAAATCCTTTCTATGCCAACTAACAATCCATGCTTATGTATACTGATCAACAATTTAAAAAGCAGTATCTATATAACTTTTGAGAGCCTTTCCATAAAATTTTCTTGGCAGATTTTTCTGGAGTAGGTTGCCAGGTCTTTCTCAAATCCTTTCCATTTATCTGGGCTTGGGACCGGCATGCACAGAGGGGTACATGGTGGCTAGATACCATAAAAGTCGACACCAGCCTGAGCATGGAACAACTCAGAAACAGTAAAAGATTAGAAAATGTGAAGAGAGCTGGCCCATGGAATTGCCAAGAGTCAGACACAACTGAATGGCTAACAACAACATCATCATCATCTATATAACAACCACTATCTAAATATTATAGAGAAGAAAAATGAAAATGCAGCCAATTTACTATTCAGAATCTAGTGTGATATTGCCAATAACAATAGTTGTCAAAACATTGGTGGTGGTGGTGGTGGTGGAAAGTGGCATCGTTGCAGCCAACTTATGGTGACCCCATAGGGTTTTCAAGACAAGTGATGAACAGAGATGGCTTGTCTTAGACTTCCTTAGTTGTCTCCTAGCCAAATACTAGCCAGGGCCAACACTACTTAGTTTCTGAGATCTGATGAAATCGGGCTAGCCTGGTCTATTCAGGTTAGAGCATCAAAGCATTAGTAGTTCTTAATATGATGTTGGCTAAACTGAGATGTTTCCTGGGCAGTAATCCAATTCCCAGCGGTCCAGTCACAACTTTATTTTGTTATTTTCTTCTTGTCTGACATTTTCTTTTCACTAAACTCTTGCTTTGTTTGGGATGCTTCCTTGCAGCTGCAAATACACAGGTTTTGCTTTAGAAAATGAAAATCAGGAATATTTGGTACAGTTCCATACTTCTACATGCTAGTCAGAGATCTTTCATCCATTTTTGTTGTATAGATTGAAGTCAAAAGTGCATTAAACAGTCCTGCCTTCTTTTTATCCTCTGTCATTGTCTGTTGTTTGGAAGTGAGACACAGACCCAGCAAAATCTTTACCTTTGATTTCCTTCAATCTTCTTGCTGTCTCTAACATTACTTACTAGTTGTAATGCACAGAAACAGCACTAAAGTTCTCTGGGGAGAGGGAAAAGCTATTAAAGCAGTTTAACTCTGGTGTAAATATATCAACTTTGTTCCTTTGCTCCTCCTGACATATTTATGCTACATCTTCGTCCTTATCAATGTAGGCTCTGGTTCAATTAAGATTCTCTTTTCAGATCACTTGTTTTGAAGCATCTTTCCATGGAAGTCATGTTTTTTAGGTAAATGTGCTTCAGCCAGTAAAAGGAGTCCAACAGTTCTTCATTGTTGTGTACAAGGAAAGACTGTCCTATTTGCTTCGATATATGGAATGTTCGGAACAGTCATATGAGACTTGGGGAGACCTAGCCTCATCTCTCTCGTCAGCCATGAAACTCAGGTAGTTATCTTTAGCAAGTCTCTTCTTGTTACCCTAACATACTTTACACTGTGGCTCTGAAGACAGAATGGGGGGTAAGAGCCACGCACACCGCTTTGAGCTCCTAGGTTGAAGTGCAATGCTCCCTCTAAGCTGTGGAGTCTTGTGAGCAAAAATTCTACTTTGTGAGCTACTGGCATTAAAGTTGTGAGTGAGCGATTTGGCTCCTGCATAAATTAGTTTGCTCTGGAGCCATCCTTCCTGAGGTAAGACAAAAAAGTGTGAGCCAGAGGCTAGACAACTGTGAGCTAGCTCACACTAACTCAGCGTAGAGGGAACACAATTGAAGTGTGAGATAAAAATGCAATAGATATGAAGGGGGATAGACTCCTTTAATTTGAAATTTTATCTCTAACAGTTGCAGCCCAAACCCATGCATCTGTGGAATTCTTAAAGGGATGCTGGTCCTTGGCACGTGGTTATCTCTGCAATTCACTTTTGCATGTATAAGGTTGCATTGGGCAAGCGACGTCTGTGACCGAAAACTGTTCCAGCTCTCTTTTGTTTCAGGTTTCACATACCTATTCATTCTTACCTAAAAAACAAGTGTGTGAAAAAACACCCTCCCACACACACTCTTTTACCCCTTTTGCTAGCAAGTATATCCAATAAAAGATTCAAGTTTTGCTTGCAGTCTATTAGTTTTTCAATGTACAGCACCAACACTGCAAACTATGGTGGAGAGAAAAACCACTGAAAGAGGGTGGTCCTGTTTTGGGGCTTCCCAGACTTATATATGCTAGATTCAAATCTAGTCGCACCTTAGAGACCAACAAGATTTTGGGAGTATAAACTCCCCAAAACCTTGTTGGTCTCTAAGATACTACTGAACTCGAATCTGTTTGTTGTACTGTGGACTGAATTTGCTTCTTGTATCATGCTGACATTCCAAGCTGTTATTAACAATATGCTCTTGCAGACTTTTAGCAGGCAAAATAATAAGATCGAACACAGTGTCTTCCTCCTGTATATAATAAAGCTCTAAAAATGCCCAATTCCGCTAAGTAAGTATCTAACCCAATTTTCTGCATTTTGAGGTTGTCCCCCACTTATTTACCCAGGATGGAAAAACAGAGCAGATGACTTTAATTCTGCCCAATCCATTCAGCAAACCCTATAAGGATAAACACATGGATAATGGATTAGTCAATTTGATCATCAAACGAGATTTTGTGGTATCCATAGGGGAATAGATGGAAGTCTCTTATGCACCCAGTACATTATGAAGAGCTTGAGATATCAAGGAGACAAATGGTCTTTATTAAATTTTTGCCTCTCTTGGTGAGACGCTGGCTGAGAAATGTGTAATGTCTGAACCTCTATGATTTTCCATCCACTTAGTTTCCCCTACCATTTGCTGATAAGATAATAGGGGAAAACTCCTTGGGTGGCCTGAGGATTGTAGAAGTGTTTGTTGGTGAAAATTCTGCAGGAGCAGGTGGCCTCGCAACACATCCAGTTAACTGTAATGTACACATCTGCAGGACATCAAAGAAAATGAACAAGGCAGGGGAGACACAAGTGTGCACACACACACACACACACACACACACACACACTCAACAGAGGAAGAAACGAAGTATATCTAAGAAAAAAAATACAGGAGACAGAAAAGCATAGAAAGGAGAGAGAGAGAATATGCAAGCAACGAAAGGAAAGATTCTAACCTCTAGATACTGTTCCATGACTATTAAACAGGACATGGGCTGTTTGAGATTCTTATCCCTGGAAACAGGCTTGCAAAGGGTTCTCAGGACTGTTGCATGGAGGGAATGAGTGCAAAAGCTAGGATTTATAGCTATGACTTGGGTAGCATGGCTCCACTTCTCTCCACACATACTGGTCTGGCTATAAATACCATGTCACGCTGCTCTCTTTTTATGAGCAAGAACCCATTTGGTCTTGACCTCCGAACATTCTTTGGTCCCTGTAATAATTCCCCATGCATACTGTGCAAGAATGATTGCAGGTTTATTAGAACAAAGCAGGGCCTTTCCGGACCTCTGCTAGAAACACAAAACCAACAGCCAACAGGAGAAACTGAAACTAAACTACAGCACATGCTTTTTGCCTAAGGGACCAAGGGTAAATAACTAAACAGTTTAATAAAGGAACATCACCAAATTCACAAGTTGCCATGATATAACACCACTCTCCCTTTAAGACTCAACACAGAGTATTAATCTCTGGTTTTCTTCATAGTCCTCCAGCGAACAATCATCTCAAAGCTGGTCTGTGGCAGTTCTTGACCCCTATCACCTGAAGGGGGGGGGCTGCTCCTCAGTCACACTGATGTGTGAGGCTCTTCAGGGACTGCTAGTGATTGATAACAATCCCCTGTAGTGGGATTGTCCCCTTCCTCAGCTACGTCTGGGACATCCCCATTGCCCCTCAATGTTGGCCCATCCCTCATTGCTACTGCCACCCCCTAGCTTTCCTGTTGCTGTGATGACATCCTGCAGATCTGATCCAGATGTCTTTTAAATATCCATCCTGAAGCCAGCTCTACTTGAAAATATACTGGCCTTGTTTGCCCCATTACCACCCCAACTCCCACTGGCTCCCTCCCCAAAAAGCCAGTAGCTAGACATGGTTTCCCAGTTGACAGGCACATGGAACTGGTTGAGGGAACCATCCATGGTGCATAGGCGCTTGGCCCTGACACACTTTAGTGCCTACTTTAGTGTCAGTTGCAGAAAATCTAAATGTGAGTGGAGGGACTGACCAAACATGAACTCCACAAGGGAGACCCCAGTTGTAGTGTGAAGAGTTGCTCAGTATCTCAATAAGAATCTGGCTACCTAAGTTTCTAGAGGTACCTGCTCCATGTGTTGCAACCCCAGTTCCACTGACTGCACTGCCCATTCTGCCAACCCATTAGAGGAGGGATGATAGAGGGCAGTGAAGACGTTTCGAATATGCCTAAATTCTATAAACTCCTGGAATATGGCCCCCGTGAAGGTTGGGGCATTGTCAGTGACTAAGATTTCCAGCAAGCCAAGTGGCAAACATTTGGCCTGAACTGTCCCACCATGATCTCAGCCATGATGGAAGACATGCCCTGTACCTCCAACCATTTGGTATGGCTATCTACTACAACCATCAGCACTTTGCACCAATCGAGCCCGCAAAATTGGCATACAGCTGAGCCCAGGGTTGGGCTGGCTATTCCCAGGGGTGGGCTGGTGCAGCTGGCGGTACTGCATGACTTTCCTGACAGGGGATGCAGTGCCCCATGAATTGTTCAATATCATGTTCCAGGTCTGGCCACCCAACCAATCCATGGGCCACCCCTTTTATCCCGGAAGGTATGTCAAAGGTGTGTCATGAAGGTGTGTCAAAACCTGCTCTCTCAGTTTAGAGGAGACTACCACTCTGCTCCTCCACATGAAGCATCCAGCATGAAAACCTAGTTCTAATCATCTTTGAAAACATTGGCTGAAATATCTCCTCTCAGACGTGGGAAGGCCAGCCATTCTGCACCCAGCTCAGAATAGGTACCAACTGCACATCTCTGCGGGTTTCACAGCTGATGCACTCTGCTGTCACAGGAGTCTCACTGAGGAAATCTACAAGTATTCCCAGGGCCTGGTATTTCAGCTGGGAAATCAGATAATAGGAGCTGACTGCAGGCATCTTCATTGGAATGCCATCCACCTTACCGGAAACAAATCTCATCCTGGTAGTCCAATAATGTTAGGGCCCACCGCTGCATCCAGCTGGAAGCCATTGGAGGGACTGGTTTGTGTTCACCCAAAAGTGTGAGCAGTGGTTTATGGTCCGTAAGGATGGTGAACAGCTGGCCACACAAATAATGATGGAATTTCTTGACTCCAAAAACAACTCCTAAAGCCTCTTTGTTGAGCTGAAAATAATTCTTTTCTGTTGAAGACATCGTGAGTGATGCAAATCCGATTGGTCTCTCTGTGCCATCTGGGTATACATGTGACAAAACTGCCCCCACCTCATACTGGGAGGCATCACAAGTCAACGCTGTGGGTAATCTGGGGTCAAAATGTGTTAGCACCCTGGAGGATTGCAGCAAAATCTTTGAAGTTTGAAACTCTGTTTTTTGAGCCCCCTCCCACTTCCATGGAACATTCTTCTTCAACAGCTCATGCAAAGGGGGCAGTACTGTAGACAAGTTGGGTAAAAACTGATGGTAATAATTCCAAAGGCCTAAATAGGCTTTCAGCTCTGAAACAACAGATGCTGGTGTTGGGTCTTGTGCAATGGCCTCTACCTTATCACTGACTGGGTGGGGGCCTTCTGCATCAATAACATGCCCCAAATACTGTATGGAGGGGACCATAAAAGAACACTTATGTCTATGGAGATTAAGTCCCACTTTTTGGAACCTTTGCAATAACACCTAGTGTATCGAAATGGGTTTCCTGATCTTCCCAAGATCAGAATTATCACCTAAATAAAATAAGACATTGGGAATCCCCATAACACCCCCTCCATTGTCCTTTGAAAAATCCAAGGAGCAGAGGACACACTGAATGGGAGGCGGGTATACCGAAGTAAGTCTTGATGAGTGGTAATCATTAGCAAGTTCTTGGACTCCTCATCGATAAGCAGCTGCTGATAAGCATGAATAAGATCAAGTTTGGTAAACTCGGTCCCCCCCCAGCCAAGCATGTGAATAAATCTTCAGTTTGGGGAAGTGGTTAGGCATCCAGTTTAGCAACCTTGTTTATAGTTACTTTATAATCCCCACAAATTTTCAGACTCATTTGCCTTAATTATTGATATGATTGGGGTGGCCCAGAAAGAAAATTGGACCAGTTCTAGGATATGGTCCTTCTGCAGATGTTGGAGTTCTACTTCCAGTTTACTGTGCAAAGCATATGCCACCGAGTGGGGTCTGAAAAAATGAGGCTGTGCATTTGAGTGCACATGAATCTTTGCTGTCATCCCAGTCAGTGTTCCCAGTGCTGGAGTGAAAATCTCTTTAGCTTGCTCTAACACGTCCTTTAATGAATGTGGACAAAGCAAAAAAAAAAAGTTCTGCCAGTTGAGTTTCAATTCACGCAGCCAGTTCCCGCTCATCAAGGTTGGGCCTCTTCCTGCACTGCCCACAAAAATAAATCCTTATGCTGCCCCTTGTAGGTCACTGGCAGAAGCACCTTGCAAGCCAGTGGGATGGCCTCTCCTGTATACATGGCTGCAAAGGTAGTGGTGTGGCTGGCACCTACAAGCTAGCAAAGGTGTCCTGCCCTATTATGGAGAATGCCACCCCAGTGTACACTTCCATGTCTAGGGTGCAACCTGCAGTGGTTATTTGGGTGTATATTGTTAGTGAGTGACAATCCCCCAAGGTATACAGAGCATAAATGACATCACCGTCACCCTCACCTTCCTCCGTGAAGAGCGCCACAAGACTGGCATTCCACCGTTAAAACTCCTGCCTCCCTGGTTGGTTGTGGGGTTGCAGCTGAGTGGGGTTACAGGCATGCTAAATGACCCCTGCAATGGCAGTGCCAGCAAATTGGGTCCTGAAACCTACAACTGTCAGGGTTATGTAGGGCACCACAATGGAAACAGCACTCTGTAGTGTGTGTGGTAGAGACTTCCTGCTGCCTGCCTCTAGCAGGGCAGTGAGGTTGTGATTTTGGCAAACTCCCGAACCCTTGTGTGGCCACTCGATGCAGGCCAGCTGTATCCTCTTTCCCACTCCTCTGTAACTCCTGGAGTTGGTTGACTGTGATTTCAGTGGCCAAAGCAATATCTACTGCTGCTTTAAAATCAAGGTCTTTTTTCTCCAATAGGCGGTGTTGTATTGCCGGCTCAAGTATACCCACCACAAGCAGATTATGCAGCAGCTGATCCAGGGCACCGCCAAACTCACAAAATTCTGCCACAAGATGCAGTTCTGCCACAAATTCAGAAGTAGTTTCACCAGGGTTCTGCTGTCAGCTATGGAACTTGAAAGACTACTACTGTTGAAGGCTGGGGGCTAACATGCTGTTGTTCCAAACTGCATAATTCCTTTAAAGTTTTCTCACCTGGCTTCTGTGATGCCACCAATTTCTGTAGCAGGGAGTAGGTCTTCTGCTGACATACAGTCAAGAAAATAGATCTCCACTGGTCTGCATCCTTAATCTTGTTTGCTTTGAAATAGTGTTTGAACCACTCCACATACTTAGACCACTCACTTGCTCCATCAAACTCCAACATCACACCATACATTTAGGGCTGCCAAGTCCAACTTGGGAAATATCTGGGGACTTTGGGGGTGGAGCCAGGAGACTTTGGGGGTGGAGCCAGGAGAAAGGAAGTGACATCATTTTATGATGTCACATCCTGTGATGTTGCTTCCACATGCTGACACATGAACTCATGAAGTTTCCTAATACTGAATCAGGCCATTGGTCCATCAAGGTCAGTATTGACTACTCAGACTGGTAGTGGCTCTCCAGGGTCTCAGGCTGAGATCTTTAATGTCACCTATTACCTGATCCTTTTTTAGCTGAAGAGGCTGATACCTCCTGCATGTCAAGCAGATGCTCTATCACTGAGCAACGGCCCTACTGAATCCTTCCTCATCTCGGCAGAATATGAAGCCCTAAGTGCTACACAAGTGCTAAATATGATTTTCATATCATAAGAACAGGAGAGAAGCCACAGTGGATCGGCCCATCCAGTACAGCCCATCCAGTCCAACACTCTGTGTCACAACAGTAGCCAAAAATACCAGGTGCCCTCAGGAGTTCCAGCAGCGGGGCCAGAACTCCAGAAGCCCTCCCACTGTTGCCCCCCAAGCACCAAGAATGCAGAGCATCACTGCCCCAGACAAAGGGTTCCATTTAGACCTTGTGGCTATAATAGCCACTGATAGACCTCTGCTGGATGGGGACAGAGAGAGAGACAGACAGACAGACAGACAGACAGCTTTTTCACTTACTCTTGCCCAATTCCCAGGCTTTATTTCTGGCCCTTGTTTCACCCAGCTGTTGTCCATGTAAGTCCCATAACTTCTCCCCCCCCCCTCCAGCATAGGCTTTTTGGTGGCTAAAGAGGACCTTTGTCCTCCCCTTTTCGCCAGCAGAAAAGCTAGTTGGATCCATCCCTAACTTAAAATACCGGTTACTTGATGTACAAATGCTTTTAAAAATGCAGATTTTTACTGCCGGAGGGGGGGGGGACATGGTTGAAAGAAACAGAAAATTGGCATAAAAATGAGGAATCCCAACTTTTATTTGCAGAAGGGAAATGAGGATTGGGGGGACCCAAACAGCCACGACAAGACATTTTAAACAATCCCACTCCCAGACCTTCTACAGGCAACCTCTCCTTGTGATGTTTACCTCTTTGGAAGTGACAGTTTATTCCTTTGACAAAACCACAGTGGACAGACAGACAGAAAAAAGAAAGAGGGGGAGGGGGAGAGACAGAGAAGGAAAAGAGCTCGCAGACCCCAGCAGCTTACGCAGTTTACTCCAGCAGCAACCTTGCACGGAAGCCCTTCAGTAGAAAGAGCTTAGTCCCTCCTTAATCTCTGGGCGGGGCTGTCTTGCTTGATCAGCTGTTAAAGGGGAAATTCCCCTTTTAAGAAGTTCAAGAGGCCAGCAGGGCAGGCTCCGAGGTTCCCCTGCCGGCAGCCATTTTGTCCCCCCGGTGGCCAATTTTGGAAAAGCGGGGGAAAGCTTTAAAAATCGGTGTTTCCCCCGCTCTACCGGGAGACTTGGCAGCCCTACATACATTGCCATGGTCACAGTAGCTTCATCCATGCCACCAGTGTAATGATTCCACAAGCACACCATGCTGGAATGATTGCAGGTTTATTAGAACAAAGCAGGGCCTTTCTGGGCCCCTTCTAGAAACACAAAACTAACAGCCAGCAGCCAACAGGGGAAAGTGAAACTAAACTACAGCACATGCTTTTTGCCTAAGGGACCAGGAGAAAATAACTAAACAGTTCAATAAGGGAACATCACCAAATTCACAACTTGCCACAATATAACAGTCCCTCTTTTTCCACTATGCTTGGACAAACTACCTGGTTTCTAACTTCAGCAGCCCCTGACTCTGCTTCTTCCTGGTAATGCTGTTCTGTTTGGAACATTTTATCCAGCTGTAACAGATTGGTATATAGCCATGGTGATTTTTCATTGCGTTATTTTTAACAGAACTGTTTTAACAGTTATATGATATAACTTAAGCCAGTATTGCATAGTAGTTAAAGAATCAGAAGCTGCAGTCAGACATGCCATTTGGTGTAGAGGGGAAGGAAGCCAATTTTCCCCAGGGGAAATTGATGTGGCATTGTATGATCACACATCCTTTGTAGCTGCAGGCTCAGCCTGTCACTGCCCTGATTGGATGGCACATTTGGGTGAGTACGGGTTTTTTGCCTATTGTTTCTCATGTGCATAAATTAGGAATCACACCTCCGCACTGAGGGTTCCCCATGGTGTATGTAGTTATGTGCATACTGCTAAGCGAGGGGAAAAAACCCAGCACAGAGTCAGGATGGAATGAGCAGACCATCCCGATTGCATGAGAGCATGCTTGAGTGATCAGACAGGAGAAAGTCTGTCCGTAGCCAATCAGCAAGCATTAAGACTGGACTTTCCTTGGTGTCTTTTAACTCCACTTCCATGGCAGAGCAGCACGGGGTGCCGACGACTGTGGGAACTTTCCCAGATGTTGCAGTTTGACTGTGCTCTTTTGACCCATCAGGCATTCATGGCCGAGTCAGATCTAAAGGCACATCTGAATGCAGCCAGACCAGGATCTGGGAGACCCAGATTCAACTTCTCATTCTTCCCTGAAGCTTACTGGGTGACTTTGAGCCAGTCACTCTCTCTTATCCTGTTTTACCCTCACATGGTTGTTGTTGAGATAAAATGGAGAAGAGGAGAATTATGTATGATGCCATGAGCTCCTTCAACGAAGGGTGGGATTAAAATGTACTAAATAAATAAGATGTGCCTTTTATTTTTCCTAGTATTTTCTTATTTTTTCTCTTCCCTTCCCAACTTTTTTCCCCCTTTTGTGACCTGTGCATAACATTGGAATCATTTATTTTGAGCTTTTAATGCAATGTTAGAAAATGTAGCAACTACCCAAATAAATATTTTTACTGCCTATCTCCCATGTTGAAGATGTCCCCATATTGTTTGGATTGATACTGAACAACATTTTGAAGCAGCCAATACAGAAGTGGTTCCAAAAATAATAAAAGTGGATTATTTTCATACTCTTTGAAATGCCCTTCAAACTTTTTTTTCTGGTTTGGGAGAAGGAAGATTTCATGGCAAAAATAGCAAACACTGATGTATAATGCACATCTTTAAGATGGAACAAGATGGGTAGCATTGTTAGTCAGTCTGTAGCGGGAGAAAAGAACAAGAGTTCAGTAGCACCATAAAGACTAGAAAAACTTGTGGCAGGGTAGAAGCTTTCATGGCTGTATTTGAAGAAGTGAGCAGTGACTCACAAAAGCTCTTACCCTGATACATGTTGTTAGTCGTTATGGTGCTACTGCACATCTTTAAGAATTTAAGAATGTTATCTGATGAGTTTTAATAGATCAATCAATTAAATGATTGATGTAACCTACAGCTATTACCAAATGAATAAATATATAGTTTGGATGAAGGGAAAAAAAAACCCCTTTATTTTGAGATGGCAGCCACATGTATTACAGCAAACACCATTTTAGGAGAATCATTCAAGAGTGGTTCAAACCTCATACAATGCCTGAATTCCATCTTTTGAATTGCTGACATATAATTGATCCCTTAGAAGCAGCTGCTTGGCAGGGGTATGGAACAGGGCTATGGGTTCATCTCCCATACAATTTCACTGTTACAGAATGTCCAGGGCTGCTGTTTAAAGTCTGGGAAGAATGTGCTTTTGTTGTGGTGGTTGTTTTCTTTTAAAGGCAGGCACAATCTGACAAGGAAAATGCTATGGGGGGGGGGGGGAGAATATCTGACTCCCTTCTATGCTACCATGCCCTCATACGGATCTGTCTCCAACCCCAGAACTCCAGAGTTGCACATAATTTGGCCCTAAAGAAGGATAAAAATGTTTATTTTAAGCCACCTGCACTTTTGTAAGTATTTGCACTGAAAGCCATTATGTAGTTGTTATTGTTGGACCAGGAATGGGGTTCAGATTCCTGTTTGCCATGGAAGCTTGCTGGATAATTTTGGTTGTTGTGTGCTGACCAGAGATCCTTGGAAAAAGCGAGGGATATAAACACTAAATTTAAAATAACTATTTTTTTGGGGGGGGGGGGATCTGCAAATTAAGTAATCATGGAAACTTCTTCAAATGATTAAAAGGTTTTATCTGGTCAACTGACTTACAGTGCTGAAAAGTAGTGGAGTTGGGAGGCTGTTGGTAGTGATTTCAGCATAGCAAGTTTATTTCAGGTCCAGATGAAGCATAAGAAAATGGAGGTCAGGGGGCCTGCTTATATACACAGGTAAGCCACACCCCTGACATCGCCCAAACAAGGCAGTTGGATAAGGTAATTGAATAAGTTCCAAGGTAATTGAATAGATTTCAAGGTAATCCCAGGATAATAATTGGATAATCCCAGGGGCAGATAAATCTCAAGGTAATTGGATAATCACAGATTTAATCACAGAACATAACAAGTGCAATCCTATGCAGATTTAGATTCTTCTAAGCCTACTGACTTCAACTCTGCTTAGAACTACACTGTAAATATTGTGGCTCTCTTATGATGATGCCTGTTCACAAAAATGTCTTCCCTCCATAATGCAGTATTACTTGGAACCCAAAGAAGTTTCAACTGCATCCACAATTTTAAGCAAAAATGTTTATAGGGAAAAAAGGGGGAGGCATGAATGTAGTTCAGAACATCATGAAACAAAAAAGTGTAACCCTACAGAAGTATCACCACATGAAAGCTGACGCATGGGGAAATGTCAGCTTTGAAGAAAGTGTAATACCATCCCAGATTTATTTTAACGGGAAAGAGTAGTGTGTGTGATCTTTCTCATATCATATGGTTCCTTTCACACCCTTTTCTTTTTGGAGCAAACAGTTGATAGAACAATAAAAACACATGACAGAAAAAGCTGATGATATACTTGTTGTGAAGGTTGAACAGTCACAATCAGGAGACACTCTTTTGACCCTTACATTTGCAGTTCAGTTGGGAGATGTGTGCCTTCTCTCTGCTGGTCCTTTTATCTGCCCTTCCTCCACTACCTGCTATAGGAAACAAGATTCCAGGTGGGCTACATACCATGTGGAGGACAGGGAAGAAGCTGCCCCTGCCTCATCTGTTGATTTGACACTCAGTGCTAACTCTGACAATCAGTGTGATAAAGGAGAACAGTACTGGATGTGAAGACCTGAGTTAAAATCTTTTCTGAGCCAAGAAGTTCATTGGATAACTTTGAGCCAGCCACTCATGCTCAAATTTTGTGATTTTGGAGGATAGAGTCATTCCCAAGTTCTTTGGAGATGTATACTAATAACAAGTTAAAGGTACAGGGCAATTTCTGGGTTTGTCCTGTAAACCTTACTTGTTGCTATTCTTAACCGTGACCTGTAAAGGTATTTATTAAACTATGTAACCAATCCCTAAATCAAATTTGTTAAATTTAAGAGACTTTAAAATGACTTACAGTATAATGCTAAACAGAGTTACACCCTTCTTAGCTTGCTGGTGTAAATGGACTTAGAAGGGCATAGCTCTACTGAGGACTGCACTCTTAGGATCAGCCCCAATGACATTTCAGCAAAGAGATCTGTAGACTGAAATGGCCATGTTTTCTTCAAGATATGATCATGTTCTAATTTTACCAAAAAGGTAAAGATCAGAGCCTGACCTTTATACACCAAACATTTATCATTTTAAAATAAGGCACAAGTTGAAAAGTTGGACCTCACTACAGAAAACAGAACCGTGGTTTTACAGCAGAGAGATATATAAAAAAGATCACTGCTCATGTGCCATTATAGGCAAGAGTGGGTACACACATTACACATGGGAGTCACTGTAGTGCCACACCTTCCTGTTCCACTGAACTAATGAGGGAGCCCATAAGCCATGTGGGAGTGGCTCATGCTGTTGTTTTTCTCATGCCTGTATTACTTCCGTTTCCCACTGATATGGAGAGGAGTTGCAGTGTGGGTTCCTCAAAGATGTCCAGCGCTTCTCATTTTATCCCAGTAATACAGGAAGGAACAGTGCAATTGTCCTGTGAACCACTCCCTATCATGGTGCTGCAATATCAAATAAGCATATAAGCACAAAAGTCACCAATGAAAGATAAAGCATGTGATGTCTCTCCCAATTAGCCACAAGTACTTACTAAAAAACAAAACAAAAAATCCCATAATGACCACATTTTGGAAAAAAGTAGCAAAGTGGATACAAAATAACTGTAACCTTCCAACAGAGGCCTGTTAAGACATGACTATAATGGGGAAGAGAAGTACAGTAAGCTAAATATTAGCCATCATAGCAGTTTATTTTAATGAAAGAACGAACTGCCTGAATACCAATCCTTCAAGGATCACTCCTTTTCAAGTCCCATTAAATAAAGAAAAATGCTAAGGAGCACAGAGAACAGATGGGGAAACTGACCATATCTGCTTGTAGGAATTAACAGTGCATGCCTATACAGAGTTATTTCATTCTAAGGTCACCGAAATCAGTGGCTCAGACAGGAATATTTATGTACTGGAAGATGGAAGGACAGCAAAAGCAGGTACGAAGGGAATGTTGGCAAATGGAGCACCAGGCCTGGCAACACATATAAATGCCACATTGAGGGGAAATTCTTGGTTTTGATTCATGCCCTTAATTCTAAAGTAGTACCATTAAAATAAATTAGAACTCTAGAGGGAGAATATTTCAGGTATGCACAACAAAATTTATTGCACTCTGGTTCTTTCTTTGATATATTTGTCCTCCAATATTTGTATCCACATATGAAGTGTTTCAGTCCAATTATAAATACATCAAATACAAACATAGGTAGTAGAAATGGGGCAAAATCTGTCCATGATTGTATTTTGTTCAAGTCCCATTGACACAAAAACAGGGAAAGTACAAGGACACTCCTCTGTTGCACAATCTGCTTGCACTATTATCAGCTTCTGCAAGGCATGTTTATTTTGGACTTCAAAAGGGCCCCCCTCCTTTGCCAGGGTCCCTTTCTTGCACAGAACTTGCAAAATCCCACCCCCTTGCTTGGATTTGTGACTCTGTGCTTTAATATCAGTCCTTTTAAGCTTGCAATGCCAGTGGCACTGAGTTGTGCTGGGCATTCTGCACATTGTAACTGGTTGTGCTGGGCTTGCAAAATCCCTCCCCCTTGCTTAGATTTTTTTGTGACTTTGCTTTGAGATCAGTCTTTTTAAGCTTGCAGTGCCACAGTGGCAGTGGGTTCTGCTGGACATTCTGTACAAATAACTGGTTGAGTTGGGCTTGCAGCCCTCCCCTTACTTAGATCATATATTTTTTTTTACATCAGTCCTGTTGAGCTGGCAAAATCCCTCCCCCTTGCTTAGATTTTTTTGTGACTTTGCTTTGAGATTAGTCTTTTTAAGCTTGCAGTGCCACAGTGGCACTAGGTTCTGCTGGGCACTATTGCATTGCACTAGTTCTGCTGGGCTTGCAAAAATGCCCCCCCTCCTCTGACTTGACCTTAGTCCTGTTGGGTTTGCATTGCCACAGTGGCACTGCTGGGCACATTGCACTGGTTCTGCTGGGCTTGCAAAAATGCACCCCACCTTCAGTTTCTACTGCAGAGATTCTCTGAGACTCTGATTCTGTTCTTCTAGGCTTCTATTGCCCTTGCTTTTTTTGCTTCCCCTCCCTCTATTGGAAACAATGGAGGATGGGGGAACTTTCTGGGGGGGCATAACTCATATCCTGTAAATCCAATCCTCACCAAATTTGGAAGGCAGGTAGAGGAGAGTCAGCCACAGATCCCTTGCAAGTTTGGTGTCTCTAGCATGAAGGGTATCTACTGTATCATGAATTTCATGACCCAAACCAGTTTGTTTAGCCCCTAAAGGTTTGTGACAGTTCATGGTTCATGAACCAGGCACCAAACCATGAAACATCACAAACCGCACATTTCCAGTTTGTGTCCATTCCTATCCATCAGTGCACCACTGATGCCATTTCTGCAGAGGAAGCATCCTATAAATGGTTGTTCACCAACTCAAGTCAGGTTCCTTTTTCCCCAGTCACATCTAATCAGTAAGTTGGTTGTCCTCTGGTAGGACACACTTTTTTTATGGTCATGGCAACCATGCTCTAGAAAAGATCACCATAGAAAGGATTACTGCTCTCTCCCTTCAAGCTTTCCAAATGGCTTGCAAACCAGGGTTGTTTAGGAAGGCTTTTGAAGCCTAGAGTAAGGGCATTAGGGGCAGTTGCTATGAGTATGTTTTGATGAATCAGTCCTTGTTTCTTTAATAATATGGTAGATTTTATTCTAAGTTACTTATCAAAATTTGTAAGCTTCTTCAACTTTAGAGAAGTGGGATCTATTTTTTAAAAAAATAAGGGAGACAAGGGTAGGATTATAGAAGGAAGATACCAGAAGGCAAAGCTTACAGATGACATCACTGTATCTACCAATGATTTTTAAAAATTCATTGCAGAAATTGCCATAATATAAGCTTCACTGAATAAGCAATGGCTACTCCCCTCTCTCCTCCTGTAGTATTTATATAAGCATAACATATCAGGTCTACTCCTTTGTATCATACTAATTTGCCCTTCTGTTGAAGTTTGAGTGATATTCAGCTCTTGAAGCTGCAGATCTGCAAATATTCCAGAGTTTAATAAAAATAATGACGCATAATACACAAGCAAATTCTCCTTTCATAGTGGAAGTTTATAGTGGTTATTATAGTGGAGAGGGGCTGTGGCTCAGTGGTGTAGAGCATACGTTTAGCATGCAGAAGGTCCCAGGTTCAATCCCTGGCACCTCAAATTAAAAGGACCAGGCAGCAGGTGATGTGAAAGAACCTGTGCCTGAGACCCTGGAGATCCACTGCTAGTCTGAGTAGCCAACACTGACCTTGATGAACCAAGGGTCTAATTCAGTGTAAAGCAGCTTCATGTGATCTCAATGAACTCTAAACTCTTTCCCTTGAAATTCTCTTCTGTGAATTTTGACCTCAAATATTCTACAGGTATCATTCTGCAATAGTAATTGAATATTTAAATAGGATCATTTCATACTGGATTTCACTATTTTGTTGTTGTTTTTTTTACATGTAAAGCAATGCTTATCTGACAACATTTTATAGTTACAATGCAATAGTACTTATCTAGCACTTGATTATCCTGAATGGTCAGTTAACTGGCATCACCTAGATGTCAGACTCCTCCCCCTCAGTTACCCAGTATCTTAGGGGTTGTGTGCACCCCACTCCCACCTCTCCAGCAAGCCAGCTTGATGACTCTCATTATCTTTGGACTTCTGACAGCCAATGCTGCCAGTTGATTTCATCCTCAGGTGTTGAAATTCTTCCTCCACAGCCTGCCTTGAGCTGTCAGGAGCCAGCTCTCATGGGCAGCTGTCCAGCTTGTCTAACCACTGCATAAGACATCACCATGATGTTCCCAAAGGTGTTGGGTTTGATAGCTGAAAATTCATCTGGGTAGGTGATAGGGCCGAGCAACAAGCTTGGGTGTCCAGTATATTTGTTGAACTGCCAGTCCTCATGCTCAATGAGCACTACATAACAATTATTTTACTGTATTTATGTTTTATACTTCTTTTTTATTATCTAATGCCTGGAAACATCAAAATAATCCATTGATGTCAACAAAGATAAATCTCACGAGTGTGCCTCTTTTGGCAAAATGTTATATTCCAAAGGCAATTTGGAGTTTGGATTCAAAATGTTACATTCCAGATTTGATTAGTGAAAACAGAAATTTCAATCAGGACCCCCCCCCCCCCCATATTTGTAAAGATTCATTTTGGTTCTAGTTTAGAAAGAATCTCTTCTTCTTAACAATGGAAAGAAACTGCAACAAAAAAGTCTGAAATCAAAGACTGGCATGGAGAGATCAGAGCAGTAAAGTAATGCTGTTTCATCTGCTTCCTTTATGTGAGGCAATTCTTCTGACTTATTTCAAACTTGTCTCCCAATTATAACATTTCATGGAACTTTGTATGCTTATTGATGCATCAGCTCTACCTTTGAGCCAAATTAGTGTAGCAGTAAGGGAAAACCACAAGCAAGAGTTCCACATACTTATAATCATGTGAGATGACATGTTGAACTAACTTACTGATGGCACACCCACTTGAGCCACCCATTACTGGCATGCTAAAACTACATGGGGATCTCCTCAAACGGTGCATCTATTCATGATGGGACTAATCTGGAATGGTTACATAAAGCAAGCCCATTATTGAGACTGCCCTCATATCTGTTTCAGTCCTATACAAAAGCAAACATATTATGTTTGCAGATTTCTTCCAAGCTTCTCTTTGCCCAAATTACAGGATGGTACATCAGGAACCAAAGATATCTGTTACAATCTGCAACTGGCTCCAGAGAACAAACATACTTTTCAACATCAATGAAGGTAATTCATTGCATCAGTGGCTTTCTTCTATGTCTAAAATTACAGTTGGGTGAACACAGAGGGCCATTGGCAGTGAACAAAAGGTCCGTTGCATATTTTTCTCCTTCACATGACCTTGACCCTGAAACAATTTTTTACAACTAGAAGCGACTTTGATTTTAGTTGACTGTACTATAGTCTTGGTACATTTTTATTTAAAGACTTAACAATTATATCCCTTGAAAAAAGTGTAAATACTTGTTTCAAATATAATTTATGCAATTGTTTGAAATTTAACTGCAGTTTAGGATTTGAACATTTTAGTAACACATGCAGTGAAACCTATCATTTAAAGATTAGTCTGCTATAAGGAGGCAACAGAATGTGTGGCACACTTGCATCACTGACTTTCTTATAATTAGTTTCAGATTTAGAGTATTCTGAAACCAAAAAAACCCTCAAACAAGCAGCGCTTTGAGAAGAGTGCTTTGGCAGTAATCCATCAAGCACTCTCCCTTACCAAATTTAGTAAATAACTGTTGAAAGGAACCCAGACTGAACAGTAATATCATTTAGCACATGGAAATCCAAGGGATTGTCTAGCCAAAGTTAATCACTCAAGTTCAGCATAATTTAAGATAATTACAGAAAATAACTGAGAGCCTACTGAAATCTCTCCCATTGAACTGGGGCGGGGGACTATAGTGAATTGAGTGGGTGTTAAAGGGCTTAATTTTGCTTCAGTTGAACATATGTTATTTGGTGTAATACTGGTATTTTTGTCCAATAAGTTATGCATGATTTTCTTTAAAATACCCCCACACTGCCCCAAATGAAACTAGAATCTCTTGTACTTACAATGCAAAATCTGAGAGCTCCAAAGACTCAATATAAAATCACAGTCCATCATCCTCTTTCAGAACATAGCATCTTAATCCGAATAATATCAAAAAGGTTAAAAAGTTATCATCAGTTCATGATGCATGACATATAATAAAAACCATTCAGTCTACAAGATCTTTAATGATCAGTGTGCAAAAGAAACCATCACACAATTATAACCTCATAGGCCATAAAGGTGTTCTTGAATGAATACCCCTTTCATTTTCCTACAGCACTCCCTTAGCAACATGCACTTAGCAATATTTATTTTCAGTGGGGAATAAATAGCTCTCTTAGTTTGGAAGGATGACTAATAAAACAATAAACAGGAAAACAATATGTGGTAGTCATGATAAAAAAACCTCCTTAAGGCTTTGAAGCACACATAGCAATTCATTTGTTTTATGGTTTCCCTATCATTTTCAATGAATGATGTAATGTCCCCGGTACTCAATGAGGTGTGAGTGGAGCATCTCTGGGTACAAAATGAATGGAAGAGCCCTATGTACATGCCTGTATCTGCATATGCACGAGATACGCAATCCACAATAACAAGGCATGAGAATATTGGCACATAGTGAGACAGTGGGATGGAGTTCAACAAGAGGTTTTTTTTTTTTTTTTGAGAGGCAGGATAAAAGTATTATAAATAAATAAATGGGATGTACGAATTTGAGGGTATATTTTATGGGTTCTTAAATCTGGCTCTTTGGCTACTGCAACATGCGTGCATGTTGAGGATGGTATAGTTAGGCAAACAGAAGTGCTAGAGAGCCAGCATGATGTAGTGGGTCGAGTGTCTGGCTACGATCTTTCAGACCCAGGTTCAAATTCCCACTGTGCCATGAAAACTTCCTGAGTGACCTTGGACTAGTCACACACTCTCAGCATAGCCTACTTTACGGTGATGATAAAATCGACAGGGGAAGTTGTTGGAAGTCACTTTGGATTTGCACTGGAGAGAAAAGTGTGTGTGGGGAAAATGAAATAAATAAAAATAAAAGCACTTCCCAATATTATCACAGCTAAAATGTTACGTACAGTATACACATTGTCAAAAACAATAGTCACAGAATGAACAAATGAATGGAGATTGAAAGGAGAACCAGTTGCAGGAGACACGAAAGATGACGTGAATGCTATACTTAAATCTAGGGATGCCAGCTTCCAGGTGAGACCTGGGGATCCCCCAGAATGACAGCTCATCTCCAGACTACAGAAATCTGTTCCACTGGGGGAAAAAAGATGCTTTGGAGGTTGGACTCCATGGCATTGTGCCTCACCAAGGTAGGTCCTTGTCCTCTCCAGGCTCCATCCACAAATCTCCAGGAAGTTCCCAATCTGGATCTGGCAATTCTACCCCCCCCCCATCACTACCAGTGACTGGGGGCGGGGGACTGGCAGCCCTACTTAAATCCCATTGGCCTGCAGGAATTCCTGAAATGTTTTACTGAATTTGCTTCAACCTTTGTTTTAGGTGAAATAAGGTGTACGTGTGAGGATTTCTTTTCACAAACATGTAGTTAGCTGTGTTCTTTCAAAATGCAAGTAATTAACTATGGAACAATGGTACACACAACATTTTAATCTAAAGTTTGCAAAATATTGCATAATGGAGGAATAATAATAAGTTTAAAAAATTTTGAATTGGCACTTACTGGAATTACAGTTAATCCTGATACAGTCTAGATGGGGAAGAATAGATGAGAAATGAAAATTTATCCTTCAAAGTAATAGCTGCAGACATCCAATAAAATCACAGTCCACCCTTCCGGGGACAGACACATGCAAACATGGCCACTGTGTGTTATTATTCTTTCCGTATAGCCGTATAACGCAGATATATGGTGATAAAACTTTATAAATAGAAGTGATAGTATAGGGTAAAAAAAATATGGCCAATTTCAAACAAAGCTACATGGTGACAAATCTAAGTGGAGAAAAAAGATTGTGGGAAACTGTTCCAGATGCTGGATTTTAGTCGGCTGCCACTTTCTCCCCCATGTATGAAAGAACAGACTGATCTTGATTTTAATTCAAAAGTGCTCCGTCACAATGGGGAATAGAGCAAACCAAACCAAAAACCACATGTTCTGGACCACAGTTAATGCCTCAAAGGTGGATACAACTGTAAATACTTTAAATTATCTCCCAATGTCTACAATGTTCTTAGCCCAGCTTCAATCACTGAATAAACATCAGGACAGAGATTCCACCGTTACATCTAGAAATGTTTATTTTAATTGGAAATTATAGGGAATCATGACTATGGCTTCTTTTTTATGCTTTCCCTTCAGTAAGAGCTATTTTTTTTCATGGTCATAATTAACTTGATTTCTAATAAACAAGCAAAGTATTTATTTAATTCCTGTGGTATTTAGAAAAAGAGACTGCTTTGTATTATGTTTTACATGGGCAAATTAAAAGTTGATGTTCAAATTATGAGTCTTTTCAGTTATTCCTCTATTAAATTCATTTGAGAAGATCACCAATAATATATGTACACACACATATAAATTATATATATATATATATATATGTATATGTATATATTAAAAAATAGAACCTAGATTATGTTTCCATGTAGCTGAGTTTGTCATGTGTCGTCAACCGCATCAGAAAAGTGGTAGCAAACAGCCAAGGAACATCACCTACATGCCTCATTCTACAGAAAGCTTTCTTGCAAGAGCCCCCTGTCTTGCCCACCACAACACAGCCTTTTGTCTGTTGAAACAATGCATCTGATTGCAATTATTCTAGATTTTCACTAGAGGGCTCTCTGTGAAGCCCAAGAAGATTGGAAGTTCCTTATTTGATATATGCATGAATTCCCAACTCCAAAATCTAATTAACATCATCCAAATTCATTGACCGTGCTTTCCTCAAAAAATGATGTTGAATATATTAATCTAGCCTACCACTTTTTTTTTGCAATTTAAAAGTGAAATTACCTCATAACTAATTTTGAATGTGGTGAACAAAAGGTCTTGAAAATAAAGCAAGAAGGAAGTTGTTCTGGTAGACCTGCATTAGGTACCTCCATGAAAACCAACCCTGATAATTTGTAATTGTTGTGAAAACCTAGGAAAGCATGATTTTATTTCTGTAGAAGAGCTTATGTTGTTTGTGTTCACATGGCTGTTCACTGAGGGCCGCAGTCTTTGGGCATTGAAGGGTTGTGTTATTTGTGACACAAAAAAAATCACTATAAAGTTTGTGCATTAAAAATAAAGAAAAAAAGAAGAAAGAGAGAAGAAGAAAGGGGGGGGCAGAGAGAGAGAGAGAGAGATGGATTTGATTGCGTATAATGCCAGGCTGCTCTAAAGAGAAGACCAAAGTAAATAAGAGACAAGTTCGACTTGCATTTGTTATAAAATTTTGCATATGCATACTCTGCACGCTAGGCTAAAATGAAGTATTATAAAGGGACAGAGAAGTTATCAGTTTTAATATTCACAGTTTGTTCTAATGACACACCAGCTATCACACTGAGCAAAAAACACTGCTCATATGAACAACCTACTCTCTGTCATACACACACGCACACAAACACACATTCTGAATTCACTCTGCCTATGTGATTAGGCTGTTCAGGTGAGCAGGCTTTTTGTACTATCCACTGCCAGAGTATTATCTGAGCAGACTCCCCTAGAACCTAATCCAATACTCTACAGGTGCTCTGATCAAGACATGAAACTCCAACGGGCAACAGGTTTGCTACCAATTTCATAGTTGGGAGCACTTTGCACCTACAACACAGAGACACAGGCAGAACTTTCCCAGCATTAAAACAGAGATTACACGTGCATGTTTGTTCTCCCATGTGCACAAAGAGCCACTGAATAGGGAAATATATTGGTTTTCAAAAAGCACGTGGACATGTTCACAACTAAAATCCCATTGATTGTTTGACAATTATGCACGATTATGAATTAATGTCCCTAGCATTCCGGTCTTCTCTTATTAGAACAGCCCACAGTTTAAAATTAATTGTGGTGTGTTATGGTGGAGAATAAAAAGATTAAAAAAAAAAAAGTAATGGACTTTTAAAAATATATAATGCACATACATATATATGCACACAGGTTACATATATATGGCACTTTATTTTTCAGTGGCAAACAGGCCGTTGAATAGATGTTTGCAGGCAAAGATAAAGAGGAATGGCCAAGATGTTAATTTTAGGGTAGGGATGGGGGGGGGGGGGATGTTACCTAGGTTGACTGTTAGCTTAACTCGTCCTGCATCCAGCTCTAAACGCAGCGTGTCAGCAGATTCCCTAGAAGTCGTGGCCATTAAAATGCCATAAGCCCGCTGAGACCTGAACCGTAATGACACATCTTCTGCTTCAGTGTGCATCACCACGGGGAGTTGTATTTTCATAAACATGCTTCCATCATAGCTTAGAACAGTTGCCTCTGAAAACATACAAGCAGAAAAAAGTATTAGGAAAGAGATACAAGTGTGGACTTTTACACATCAAAGGGCACAGCAGAGTGAATGCAAGACCCACATCAGAACGTGTTGTTGAACTGGGCCTGCAGAATGGCAGTGCCTTTCCAGAGTCTCAGGCATCAGCCTTTCATCAGATTTCTCGCCCCCAGCTCCAGCTGCTCACTGGCACTCTGGTGATTGGTGGGAGAAAACAAAATCCTTATTGGCACGATGGCAATACGTTTCTATACACTTGTCAGGGATGCTCTTGGCTGATCCTGCACTGAGCAGGGTCTTTGACTAGATGGCCTGTATGCCTCCTTCCAACTTTGTGATTCTATGATTATATCATTTCTAGGGACAATCCAGAAATGCTGTCATTCTGCTCTAGGAATTGCCAGGAAAGCCATGGTTTTACCATAGAGTTTCTGACAGTTCGGGTGGTGTGACATCACTTCCAGGTTTTTCTGGGAAGTGATGTAACACTATTGCCTGATGGTGCCCCTTCATTGTGTTTATGTTTATTATGTTAAAACTGAAAGCATGAGTGGTGTAAGCCTGTGTGATTGATTGCAACAGCTCTGCGCTGCTAAATGCAACTCCCTACCTTGCCCTGTTCATCCAACACACCGCTGGACACATTTGTGCATGGGGAAGGGGTGTGCAATGACAAGTAAGTTTTTGTGCAGCTGGGCTTATGGTGTTTCATACAGGGTAAGAGTGATGTGGATCCAACCGTCCTCTAAGGTGCTTCTTCCACAGGATTGCCAAGAAGTTTGAAGAAAAATGTCACTTTAACAAAGATGTAATGGGATGTTATTTACTAGGTAGTGTTACTTACTTCCATTCCCTGTGTGGAGAAATACATGTTATTTGGAGGTTGGACTGTACAAAACCTATCCCTTCCCCCCTTCCCTTGGCAGAGAACAGGAGAGGTATGTGTGTGGGGGGATCAACTGTTCTCCAGTTGCACCCAACCAGTCTTTAGAAATATAAATGGCAGGCTTATCCAGATACAATGAAGTGGTCAGCTCACACTTTCTGCAATTCCACCCAGACACGTAGCCAAGAACAGAGTCTGGGGATTGAAAATCCTAGAGAACTTGTTTCCTGGAGACTTGAGGAAAAGCTTCTTTGACCTAACCTGCTCTGCCCTGGGGGATATTAAAACTCCTTGGCACAAGGAAGATGGTCTCTTTTTCTGTGGATTCCATTAAAGCAGACAGAGTTTTCAGCTGGGGCCTGCTGAAGGCAGCCATTGCTATGTGGAGGACTGCAGACCAGGACAGAGGCTCCAAGGTAATGGGAACTCTTAAGAATCATTGTAACTTTTAAGTTAAGGACCCTGCCTTGGGGTAGCATCAGCTCGAGCATACACAATGGGAGGGACAGAGGCTCTATCTCCTGCTGTGCTGAGACTATGCATGTGGGCATTTTCTTTTTAGTAAATGTTTTATCACTTTGAATGCTGGTAACTGTTTTCTGTCCCACATAGACCTCCATCATTTTGGACATGCTATTTTAAAATCAGCACCAGGAGAAGAGGAGGGGCAGTCAGCTGGCAAGTTGCTACTACCCCAGTGCTGCACAAGTGCAGTAAGTTGTCCCCATGGCAACCTGATGCTGGGTTATTGGGAGACACAAGCACAAGGTGAGGTCTTAAAATAGTTATGCGAAGAAGGAAAGCTGGGAGCTCTGGTCCTCTCAGAGAGTAGTTCCGACAAATGCTAGGTGATGGCAGAGGTTGAACTGAAAAAAGAGGGAGAAACGCCTCTCCATGGGTTGGGAAAGCCAGGTGGGTGGTACATGCCAGGCAGAGACCTTGGACAGCCACTAGTACCTAGATCCTCAGCCGGCAAGACAGAACAGGGCCTGCAGGTCAGCAGGGCTGTTCCACCACACCATGAAAAGTGTTAGCTGCCCATCTTCTCAATTAAAACAACAAGGCATTTTTGTGTTGTTTTCATTTTTTCTTCCAGCCTGTTGGAAACCTTGACTGATTTCACACAAGCTAGTGCTCTGCCCCTGCTCTTCCCTTTCCCCCGATTGCATGTGTCAATTCCCCACCATGAGCTGCGTGGCCGCATTTTGACCCACAGCTTCACCTGATTTCCCCCACACCTTCTTGATCCTGTTTTTTGAGGATCTAGACGACATGAGGGAAATCGAACGAAGTGGCGGGTCAAAATGCGGCTGCACAGCACATAGTGGGAAACTGACACATGCAATCAGGGGAAAAGGAAGAGCGGGGGCGGAGCAGCTGCTTGTGTGAAATTGGTCCTTATTTCTCCAGCCTAAGGAACCTTCCTTTAACAAGTGGCCCTTACACTGGAGAAAAAGAATCTGCCTCATTGTTTCCTAAATTCAGGGCTATTTTTGGGCAGGAACGCACAGGAACGGAGTTCCGGCTGGCTTCTGAGTTGGCCACACCTACAGCCTCTGCCTCCCCAGGTTCCCCAGGTGCCTCACAAGCCACTGGGCACCTGGGGAAGCCAAGACAATCCAGAGAGGGAAGGCAGTTTAAACTGCCTCCCCTCCTTGGGTTCCCCATGCGCCCCACAAGCCGCAGGGCACCTGGGGAAGCGAATCCTGGGAGGGTGCTGTGCTGTCAGGGGTGTGGCCCAATATGCGAATAAGTTTCTGCTGTTGGGTGTGGCCTATTATGCTAATGAGTTCCTGCTGGGCTTTTTCCACAAAAAAAGCCCTGCCTAAATATATGAGAAGAAGAAAGGGTCAAATAAATAAAAGTACTGGAAAAGAATCCTACCACTCCACTTTAATAGCTGTGGAGCCCAAACCCTCTTCCTTTGCCAGAGAAGGCTCTTCCTCTGGTGGAAGGCTCCACAGTTAGCTGGGCAGAGAGGCAGGATAGAACCCTTTTCCCTTCTGCCTTTTTTCCTTCCTCCCATTCTCCCCTCTTACAAACATACACGAGGAACAGTTGTACTTGGCTAGTGGGCTGTACTTTCTTTGGTGGGTCACAGAAGTGGTACGAGTCTGAGTCTCAGCGTGGTGCAGAAGGAAGAGAGTTGCCCGGAATTGATTATGTGCAAGCTAAGCAAGCTACTCAAGGTCCTTGGGTTGTAAGGGGTTTCTAAATGCAAACAAATTACTAATCATGACTCTCTCTATACATACATACTTACATACATACATACATACATACGTACATATATTTGGCAGTGGTATGGCACTTCTTATACCTGACATGTCTGTCTTAACCCAGCCCTGATGGGGGGTGGGGAACCAAAGAAACTGGGATCCAGATTCCTATTTGTGCTCACACTCCAACCAATACAGCACCATGCCAACTCCCACAGTAGTCTGATAATGGTGGTACAGCAACATTGATCCACAGTGCAGCATGAGTGCAAAGGCCTGGACTGAGCATCAGCGCTGGAGCAACACCATACACTTGGCACAGTGTTTTGCTGCTGTAATCCTTGAACTCAGTCCTAAACACTTATTTGCTGGTGACGCAGTTCCTATGATTGGGTCTTCAATCTATGGAACAACAATCATATTAGAGAATCTACAGTACAAGCTCCCCTCCCCATGTTCCCTACTCCAAAGAGACTGGTAAGCTAAATGCCAGTGGAGCAGAAGTTTATGCTCCAAACAACTGGAATAAATGTTTAATAATATGCTGCTCATTAAGCAGTCACAGCCTCTAGGGCAGGGAATAATAGCTTTACTATCATTTCTGCACTGGGAATGCAACAATGTAAAGGAAGAAAATGGGTTTATTAAAACACTACTGGAGGGCAAATGTGTGTATGTGGGGGGGGGGGGCATCCTGACATTACCGTTATGGGAAGCCTCCTACCAGATGTAGGAAGCCATTCACTGGAATGTGAACTGCAAAAACAAATGGGCAAACTTATTAAATCCAAGCATGAAACTCCCTTATCCTGAATCAGACCACTGGCCAATCAAGGTCAGTATTGTCTGTGTTGACCAGCAGCAGCTCACCAGGATCTCAGGCAAAGGTCTTTCACATCAGCTACAACCACTCTAAGCTGAGTTAGTGTGGGCTAGTTCACAGTTTTTTAGCCTCCAGCTCACACATTTTTGTCTTAGCTCAGGAAGGATGCTCCAGAGCAAACTAATTTATGTAGTAGCCAAATTGCTTGCTTATAACTTTAATGCCAGTAGCTCACAAAATAGAATTTTTGTTCACAAGATTCCACAGCTTAGAGGGAACATTGGCTACAACCTGATCTTTTTTACTGGTGGTGTCAAGGACTGAAACTGGGACTTTTTGCAAGCAAAGCAGACGTCGTTTACTGAGCTGCGCCCCATCTATCACCCTTTGTATGCAGTTACACTTTGAGTCTGTACAACTTGTGACCCACCAAGCCAAACCCAGCCTAGCAGCCATGTATGAAAATGCACCAGGGGCTCGATAACTCTCTTGTAGTTGATGATGTTGTTTTAACTGCCTGGGCTATGGATAGATTATCATCAAAGACCTGGCAGGTCACCGTACATGGTTGGTGAGACATGATTGATCTGCTCTTCATTCATACAGCCTTCCCATTTCCATTGTCTTGTTGATTTGATTTTGAAGAAGAAGAGATTGGATTTATACCCTGCCTTTTACTCACTTGGAGTCTCAGAGCAGCTTACAAACTCCTTTCCCTTCCCCTCCCCACAACAGACACCCTGTGAGGTAGCTGGGGCTGAGAGAGCTCTGAGACAACTGTCCTTGAGAGAACAGCTGGTACAGAGCTATGGCTTGCCCAATTTTGTACTGGGGTGTGTGTGTGTGAGCTGCTATGGGTCCCATTGGTCCCATTTGGGGTGACAGGCTAGATACAAATAAATGAATAAATGAACAAACAAATACATAAACTGTATTCACCCTGCCTAAGGTTGCAGTCTAAAACATTAGTTGTTTGAAAATAGCAAGGGCCAGTTTTCACTAGTGAGGTCAAACCTGAATTGGTTAAATTTCTAAGTCCTTGTGGGGCTGTTTTATTCCCTTGTATTACTATATTAGGGTATGGGAATGTACTACCTAGTGGCCTCTCCTAACAGTGAGAATTTGCTTTCATTCATTGATAACCACACACCAATACTCACATACCTCTTTAGCACATCCAAAGTATTTTCATATGTTACCTCCATAAGCAAAACCTATAAAGTGTTCAGTGTTGTTATTATCTCTCAGTGCAGATGGATGCCTGAGACTAAAAAAAAGAGAGGGTTTGTGTGTTGCCACTCAGTGAGTGTACAGTAGAAGAGAGATTCATACCCGGACCTTTGTGATACACAGCTGAGACCCCTAGCCACCATGCTATACTAGCTCCATCTTCATTTAGCTCACACTAACTTCAGTATCCCCCAAAAGGAACATAGGAGGTTTTCATTAATATGCAGATACATTTAAATTTAATCAATTAATTAAAACACAATGAATCAGTTAAATGACAAAATGATTAATTAACACCCCCCCCCCAACCTATAGAACAGTTGCCAGCCCTGCTTAATATAGGTTTTGGAGTTTGCATTACCAGCAGAAACGGCAGATGCAAGAACTGTGACAGCCTCTGTCAACTCATAGATACTGTAACATAGGAAACACTGATACGTGGAGCTCATCTGTGGGCCAAGTTTGCTTCCTGGCATCTCTGCCTCTTCCATTTAATTTCTGTTGATACATTTTACCTTGCATATTGTTCCTTTGTTGTTGTTGTTACGCTGTCAAAAAATGCACACCTGCAAAAGGCATTGCCAAGAGGCAATCATGTACTGCAAGGCCCAATAAAAATCAGAGAGAAAAGCCAAATTATATTGCCATGGCATCTGTCTTGCCATCTGCTAGAGCTCCCATAAACAAATAAAACCCATCCAGTGATTATCCTGATGTTTCTACTTTAGGCGTAAGCAGCCACAGCTTACAGTGGCAGATTAAATACTGAACACTGCAGCTTCTAAGTCAATTAACTTGTCAATAACTCCAATGCATTTGGGGTCTCAAAAGAACCCAAAGAGGAGCAAAAATACACTCAACTTTCTGTCCACAATGGGTGCCACTTCATGATCTGTGTGTTATATTAAAATATAGGGGTCTGATTGCTCAGTGATGTTCAACGCCTTTCCTCTCACTCCAGTTGGTTTTGCTTTTAAGTTGGGAGCCTCAATAGTAATAAAAAATGAATGCAGGGGACATCTGTTTCTTTAAAGCAAGCAAGCAAAAAAAAAAATATCTTGAGGAGGCTTCCAGCGAAAGCAAACCACAGAACAATACTACTAACAAAAGGTATAGCACAATTTAAATGGCAATCTTGTAAAAAGTCATCTGATAAACAAAAGTCATAAAAAAGAATGTGACCTACACAGCAGTACTACTTGCCAGGTCCCCTCATCGCTCTGGCAGGGGGATTTGGGGGGTGTTCTGGTGATGTTCCCAAGCCCCACTCCCACCCAGCCACCCCTCTCCTTCCCCTCCTGCCAAGGGTTTCAGCTGATTGGTGGGAAGCATGTGGCCCGCTGATCAGCTGGAGGGCCCTTTAAATCTAGCAGGAGGGAGGGAGAAGAGCGGTCGCAGGCTGCATGCTCAGCTTGCAAAAAGACCCTTTAAAGGCTCTTTTTGCGAGTGGGGTGGCTGCTGTGCATGTGGTACTGGGGAAATCAGTCCCGTATGGCACAGCCCCCTGCTTGTGAAAAGACCCTTTAAGGGGTCTTTTTGTGGGCTGAAAGTGCAGCCCACAACCACCCCCTCCCACCCTCCTGCTAGATTTAAAGGGCCCTCCAGCTGATCAGCAGGCCACGTGGCGGGTGGCTGCTTTTAGGGGTGGAGCTTGCCCTGTTGACCAGCTGGCAGATTGGAGCCCCCAAAAGTGGGGGAACCCTCACCTTGACTTGGGGGCTGGCAACCCTAACTACACATTCACCACTACCTGTCTGCTTGACAACTATTGGCTTTTTGGAAATGGTTTAGATTTGTACCCTCTCCAAAAAGCTGCAGCAACTTTGCTTACATATCTACTTAATTTTATGGAGAACAGTACTGCTTTTGGCCTCCATGGAGGAGTCATTCCACAAGGTCAGAATTATTGTGGTAAAGGCCCTGTTCCTTGCCATGGGAGCTGTCTCCTCCTGTGATGCTGGTATATTAAGCAAGGGCAGTTCAGCTAACTAAGCAGTTGCTGAAGTAGGCAGTCTCTGAAAGATGGGGGTCCCAGGCCATGAGGAGCTTCAAAAGCAAGACTCAGCACCTCAAATCTGCCCTGGAAGCAACCTGCCAACTAATGTGAGTATTACAAAAGTTGTTGGAGATGTTTCCTGCTCCCAGCATATAACCGCTGACATTTTCAAACGGTCTTCAAGGGCTGCCCACACAAAGTACATACTAACCAATCCTAGAAGTTAAAAGAAAGTGCAGCTGGATCAGTTGCTTTTCCAGAAAAGGGTGTGGCCTAAGTAACAGCTGAGGTGGACAAAATCCCTTCCTGGACAGCTTTAAAAAGGGATTGGATAGATTTATGGAGGATAAGTCTATCAGTGGCTACTAGTCATGGTGACTGAGGGGAACCTCCACATTCAGAGGCTGTAATCCTCTGGGTCCCAGAGCCAGGAGACAACATCGGGGAAGGTCTTGACCTCTATGCCCTATTGTCAGTCCTCCAGAAGAACTGGCTGGCCACTGTGTGAGACATAGTGTTCAACTAGATGGACCATTGGTCTGATCCAGCAAGGCTCTTCTTATTTTCTTAATCCTTACAAGCCTGACGTAGCATACTTGCATAATAGTGTCCCTGTTCTATAAATACTAAAATAATGTTGTTGGTTGTTTTTTTTTTTAAAAAAACACTATCTCTGAATTGAATTCCAAACTGATTTTTTTTACAACTATAAGAAGAGTAAATAGCAGGAGTGGATGGGTCACTAAAGTTACAGGGAAATCTTCTGATGGGCTACGGCCCTAGAGATTCATTAGTGGCCAAACCCCAGCAAATCTGCTGCCAGCTCAGGGGCCACTTGGCTCAGACCCTTCATTAGTAATATGTGTTAACTGACAAAATGTCTCCTCCTACACTGCTGCCATTTTGTGGGATGAGGCAAATAGTCAGCCAATGCCCACTGTTGGCATCATACAGTTCAGTGGCCCTTGAAGCATTGGCTTCTGGTACCACAGGGGCCACTCAGCTGGGCTTGCTCAAATGCCATTTTCACTCCTCGCTCTGCTACTTAAATAGGTGCTTAAAAGCACTGAAAATATCAAAGTCTACTCTTTTATTTATGATTTGCCAAATGTTAATAAACTTAAATGATGAATTCAATTTATTATAACTGAATGACAAAAAATATGGAGAGGACATAAAATATAAAGGAAAGAAAGGGAATCTTAAGGGTTGTTACGTTCCCACATTGAAATAAGTCCAGCTATAGTCAACAACTACAATTTTGAGGAAAAGTTCAAAAGTCTCACAGAACTCTTCTTTTAATTTTGATGAGAAAAACTTGTAGTTAATGTACACACATCTATAGACTACTATAGTCCAAAGACTGATATGAGGTAGAAACATCACTAAATGGGCGGGAAGGAGGGGAGAGAAGTCAATGCAAGAACTTCTTGTATTTTCAAGTCTTATTTATTTCAGTTGGAGAAATAATCTTGCATATTAAAATCTCTCTGACATTTGTTTGAGTTTGTTGTTTATATAAATGCACCCCTTAGCAATGAAATACATTCACTGGAAGCAAATACTGAATCTTCAGTGGTTGCATCTCAGTTTTATCATGTTGATAAGGATATATACTAAGAATATGTATGTGCATGCTGTCAAGTCATAACTGACTTATACCAACACCAGCAAGCAGCTTTCAAGGCAAGTGGGAAGCAGAGATGGTCTCAGTTACTTTCCTCTGCAGAGTCTTGCTTGGTGGTCCCCCATCCAAATACCAATTCTACTTAATTCCTGATATCTGGCAAGACTGGGCCATACCATACCATTTCACACCTGCATAGATACTAAGAATAGACAATCACAAAAAGATTTGAAAGAGAAATCTCATGTTACAATATTCCATTGAAACTCACTATCTAGTTCCTTGAGACCCTTAATAGGCAAAATGTAGAAAGAGTGAAAATTGACCAGGGTTATATGGGAGCTGGTAATAAGAAATGGAGCAGATACCTGATGAATTCCAGAGCTTCAGTAAGTGAAACAGCTTCCAAAGATCTCTGGTCTGGATCTGGAACTAGTGAAAGTTCTCCATGTCTTATGAGGTTAAGATTTCCCCAAGCATGAAAACAGTGGGGAAGTCCCAGTTCATACAGTCTTTCCATATGAACACCAGGGCTGAAGAGAAACAAGCCTGTGCTGATACATCTGGCATAAAATGAACTATCTGTTCCAGTGATATTGATTCAGTGGCTCAGGAGCAAAACATGGCTTTTTGAATTGACACCTTTGGCTCTTCTGAGCACCATTCATCAATGTGGCACCCATCCCATTTTCGAGGAAAGTGGCCCATTGCTGTTTGTGGCTGTCCACTTTGAAACAAACATTGCTGGAGGGACTGGAGGACAGGTACACTGCAGGTCCCATGCTAGGGATGGAAGTAATGATTATATCCAGGGGTCATTTTGTAGAAAAAAAGGTGAAGGAGCTCATTAGCATAACTCATTAGCATAACTTATTTGCATATGCTACACCACCTGACATCACCGGAAGTATGTCAGAAGGCAATAAAGAAAGAAGAGAGAGAGAGAGAGAGAAAGAGCTGGCAGAGAGGGGACAGCTACTAATCCAAGCCTCAGAAATACCACTATTCTGGGAGGATAGCTTCAGTGGTGGTTGAAGCCTTCAGAAGGCTGGTCGGAGGAACAAAGACCTTTCCAGGGGATGGGGTCATTTTGCTGCAGCCATGACACAAGCAGGCATTCCCCCGCCGGGGGTGGGGGCTGGCACCAACTCCTGGAGCTGTGCTCCCCCAAGCTCCTGCTCGAAATGACCCCTGATTATATCTTAGTTATATCTCATACTATTATTGTATGTGTATGTTTGGTGGGGTGGCATATGGGGCTGTAATACTCATCTGTCTTTTTTGATCTGTGGCTTTCTGCAAGCCATGATGTAAGTACCACTGAGCTATACCTTATTATTCCTTGACAATCTGTATATCCTCATGATGTCATTTGCATGGGTAAAGCCACCCATAGGATATTCAGATGTGACGGATGCTGCAATGAAATATTAAACTTCTGTTTTTTTATTTCAACTTTTGAATGAATAGTAACAGAAGAATTACCTTGTAGGACTTCATCCTCCTTCAAGGAGTGGTTGGCCAACTTGGGTATATTTTGCTTCATTTGGTCAATGGTTATTGGCCATATTTGCAGCTAAACAGAACCATTGCACTGAGATATGGTGTATCTTTGAACAAGAAGGAGGGGCTGTTGCCTTCATGCTCGTCCTACAAAAGTTGGATTTGTTGCCACAGGAAACAGAATGCCAAACTAGATGGGATTTTGATCCAGTCAATCAGAGGTGAAACAAAGGAAATGCTTGCCTGCGTCTATTGTAGATCCACTTTAATTGCTTGAAATATAATGACAGGTACCAATTCTTACAGAATTCTCAGATTTGTCATCCATACCAACATAATTTTCACTTTTTGTAAAGCTGCTTTGTTTGCTGAGGTGAACACACACCCCCTCCCTTTTAACTGCTTGCAACAATTATAATGATATTGTGTCCATTGGTAAATAGAATGGTTTATCAGCAACCACATATGGATAGTAGCAATAATAACTTTGTGTGGTGTGAAAGCTCTGCTGTGCTTTTGGAATCCCAATAGTTGTAATCATATTAACACATGACCATGTGGGCTGCAACTGTTACTGGAAGGAGAAGAAATGCTTTGAGAGCCATTTCCCCCAGATGCAGAGACCCAAGGGCAGCATACGCTATGCTGCAAGCTAAATAAACACACACACAGATTTTGGCAGGACAAACAGCCAGATAACATTGTGAGAGCACCATTTTGCCATCAGTCCCAGCAGATCAGGGTTCATATTCCAGAAAATTAAATTTGGGAGAAATTTTCAAACCACGCTCAGTGAAAACAGACAAATGACATGAGCTAAGGAAAAATTCCATGGTCTGTCAAAAATGCCTATGACAAATCCTTTTGGTGAAATTTGCTTTTAAAGATACAGGAATTGGGGGAGGGCAGGTTTTGATATACTTGTTTTGTCTCTCCCATGACTATATGTGGGGGGGGGGGGGAAATATTTTTATTTTTAAAGCTGTAGGTTTTACTCTCTTTCTATTTAAAGAAAAAGATGTTCCCCATATGTAATAGCAGGATTTTGCCACAGGGTGGTACACCATGCATATTTAACCAAAGACTTCTGTAATTTATCTGACAGTCTAGCATGGCCCTTCTGCCAGCCGCAGTCCACCAGTAATAGAACAATCTGGAGACATCAAAACAACTGGATTTCTGCCCAAAGGCTTGCATCTTTTAGAATACAAAACTGGGAATCTCTGTATAAGAATATGATTGCATTTTATACTCTTAACTTGTGCTGAACTTAAAAGAGTTCATCCACTATGAAAGGTGCTTATCCTACTCTATCAGTTCCCAAAGTGGGGGGATGCTGTAGATAAGGGCAAAAGTCACTGGTTTTTCAGAGTGAGAGCAAGAGGCACGGTACTCACGTGGAATTGGTTACATGAGTGGTCAGGTAGCCAAATATGACTGGCTCTTAGTGTTGCTGTGACATTATTGTTAACATTTGTATGTTAGGTAAGATTATGCAACCAGTAGGAAGAAACTCAATTTTTTTAATGGTATCAAAGGAGCTACCAGATCCCTTAACTGGAGATGCTGGGGACTGAACCTGAGACCTTCTGCATGCCAAGCAGAGGCTCTACCACTAGGGCTGCCAAGTCCCCCGGAAGAGCGGGGGAAACACCGATTTTGAAAGCTTTCCCCCGCTTTTCCAAGATTGGCCACCGGGGGGACAAAATGGCTGCCAGCAGGGGAACCTCGGAGCCTGCCCTGGCCAGCCTCTTGAACTTCTTAAAAGGGAAATTTCCCCTTTAAGAGCTGAGCCAGCTAGAGAGCCCCGCCCAGAGATTAAGGAGGGACTAAGCTCTTTCTACTGCGTGCAAGGTTGCTGCTAAGTAAACTGCTCCGGTAAGCTGGGGTCTGCGAGCTCTTTTCCTTCTCTGTCTCTCCCCCTCCCCCTCTTTCTTTTTGCTGTCTGTCTGTCCACTGTGGTTTTGTCAAAGGAATAAACTGTCACTTCCAAAGAGGTAAACATCACAAGGAGAGGTTGCCTGTAGAAGGTCTGGGAGTGGGATTGTTTAAAATGTCTTGTCGTGGCTGCTTGGGTCCCACCAATCCTCATTTCCCTTCTGCAAATAAAAGTTGGGATTCCTCATTTTTATGCCAATTTTCTGTTTCTTTCAACCGTGTCCCCCCCTCCAGCAGTAAAAATCTGCATTTTTAAAAGCATTTGTACATCAAGTAACCGGTATTTTAAATTAGGGATGGATCCAACTAGCTTTTCTGCTGGCGAAAAGGGGAGGACAAAGGTCCTCTTTAGCCACCAAAAAGCCTATGCTGGGGGGGGGGGGGAAGTTATGGGACTTACATGGACAACAGCTGGGTGAAACAAGGGCCAGAAATAAAACCTGGGAATTGGGCAAGAGTAAGTGAAAAAGCTGTCTGTCTGTCTCTCTCTCTCTCTCTGTCCCCATCCAGCAGAGGTCTATCAGTGGCTATTATTAGCCACAAGGTCTAAATGGAACCCTTGTCTGGGGCAGTGATGCTCTGAATTCTTGGTGCTTGGGGGGGCAACAGTGGGAGGGCTTCTGGAGTTCTGGCCCCGCTGCTGGACCTCCTGAGGGCACCTGGTATTTTTGGCCACTGTTGTGACACAGAGTGTTGGACTGGATGGGCTGTACTGGATGGGCCGATCCACTGTGGCTTCTCTCCTGTTCTTATGATATGAAAATCATATTTAGCACTTGTGTAGCACTTAGGGCTTCATATTCTGCCGAGATGAGGAAGGATTCAGTAGGGCCGTTGCTCAGTGATAGAGCATCTGCTTGACATGCAGGAGGTATCAGCCTCTTCAGCTAAAAAAGGATCAGGTCATAGGTGACATTAAAGATCTCAGCCTGAGACCCTGGAGAGCCACTACCAGTCTGAGTAGTCAATACTGACCTTGATGGACCAATGGCCTGATTCAGTATTAGGAAACTTCATGAGTTCATGTGGAAGCATGTGGAAGCAACATCACAGGATGTGACTTCACAAAATGATGTCATTTCCTTTCTCCTGGCTCCACCCCCAAAGTCTCCTGGCTCCACCCCCAAAGTCCCCAGATATTTCCCAAGTTGGACTTGGCAGCCCTATCTACCACTGAACCACGGCCTCTCCTTTAATGTCATAATGGCTAATAACAATTGATGGACTTACCTTCCATGAATCTGTCTAATCCCCTGTTAAAGTCAACTAAACTAAAAGCCATCGTACAGTCATAATATTTTATCTAAGGAATCCCCAAATGTGCTTAAACATTACATTTTAGGCAAAATCCAATAGTATTCCAAGGATGTGTGGGATATCCCTGAGGAATTTCACTATTATTTTTAGCTATTCTTTTGGCACCCTTCAGAATTCTCCAATTGTTTCACCAAAGGAGGAATTTTCTCACAGTTCCTTTGAAATATAGATGCACATAATTGACAATTCTACTGTCAGGGAATCCTGCAACTGTAGAGAGATTGTTTTTGTTTTTTGCAGGACCAGATATCTTTGGGACAACAGAGCATTGGGCAGGGGAACAATTGTGTACCTCTTCCAGTATCCCAACTGCAACCCTTTGCTCCATTCTCCTACACACAAAAGTTGTGTAAATCAGTTAAAGAGATCCCTTGCACTTCCCACCAAAACAAAATACAATACGATATAGAGAGGGGGAGCAACATTTTTTTTCTTGTGGAAAGGAAAAAAAATCTTTGAACTATCTTAGCTTCAGCTGTATTTGTGGTAGGTTCAACTTTCACGCTTTGTACATTAAAATGTGTTCCTGAGGAATGCCAGGGTTCCTTGTACACACACACACACACACACACACACACACATACACATAATTTTGCAAAGGTTTTATAGGAAAGTATTTGCAGAAAAAAATGTCTTTAGACAGCCTGAATTTGATTTTATAAATAGGATCGGACTCCTGTTTTTTTTTTTTAACATATGGTCTATTTCTGTAAAAATGCCCAAGTTTATATTTGTATTGTGACTTACTGAGTATTTAGATAACTAATAATATTTTGTTAGTAAATATTTATCTATTTATTTATTCTATTTATACCCCACCCTCCCTGCCAAAGAAGGCTCAAGGTGTATACTTAAGTATATTAATTAAATATACTTAAATATGGTCCTTTTTTAAAAAAAGTGCAAGCCTTCCCTTAGAAGAATAGCAACAGCTAGCATAAAAAGGGGGCTTGTAAGTTATCAGTGTGCACTGGCAATGTGTAATGTTTAAAATGTGAAATGGTTATGCTTTGGTTTCATTTGTGTTATTTTAACTGTGAGTTTAAGAGCAGGCTCACATGCCATTTAGCCAATCTGTTAGAAAATAAATTGCTATGTAATACTGTGGACATTCTCCTTCCTTGGAGATTTACCCAAATGCAATAAACATGATGCTAATAATATTTAGTAATAAATAACCTTACTAAAACTGAACAGAATTGTCATGATCCCTATTCTTCAAAAGAGCCAAGTGCATTTTAATCACGTTTTCTTAACACATAAAGTTGTTTCAATGCTCTTAACTAGCTAAAAAGGGGTATTCAGTAATATTTTGAGCATGAAGTTATGTTTTACATTGACATAAGCACTAACCAAGTCCCTTATGTCTTAGAATTCTTCCTCAGCTGTCATCAAGTAATAATAGATCATAGGGGTCTGCCATCACTGATTCTCACTGGTGGATTCTTGGGATTCAAAGAATGTTCCGGTATTGTTATATATAACAAGAGCTGAACAAAACCCATGAGGCAACTACACTCCTCCCAATAGATTTTCTGGTCATTCTATCTCTTAGGGAAGTGTGATATGCCTCATCTCATTTATGGACCGTACCTATACCAACCCCCCCCCCCCCAAATCTTTGCAAAGGTTTTCATTTTACAAAGTCCTGCAAGACTGCTTTTTAGAAGGGCTTTTAATGGAGTATGATATAGGAAGAATGGGCTTGAATTGTGCAACCTGTTCTGTGTTTAATATTTGCTGGTTCCTTAAATATTTTGTTCGCTTTTAATCTTTTTTTTAATGAATGATTATTTTTCTTATGTTTGTTAATATATGTTTTGCAAGACATCTTGAGTTCCTTGGATAGGGAAAGATGAGGCATAAATAGATTAAAGAAGGAAAGAAGAAGAAGAGGAGGAGGAGGAAGAGTGATTAACACGTGGAATTCACTGCCACAGGAGGTGGTGGCGGCTACAAGCATGGACAGCTTTACAAGGGAATTAGATAAACATGTGGAGCAGAGGTCCATCAGTGGCTATTAGCCACAAGGTATATGGAACTCTCAGTCTGGGGCAAGTGATGCTCTGTACTCTTGGTGCTTGGGGAGGCAACAGTGGGAGGGCTTCTAGTGTCCTGGCCCCACTGGTAGACCACCTGAGGGCACTTGGTGTTTTTGGCCACTGTGTGACAAAGGGTTGGACTGGATGGGCCACTGGCCTGATCCATCATTGGCTTCTCTTATGTTCTTAGGAGGAGGAGGAGGAGGAGGAGGAGATTGGATCTATACCCCACCCTTCACTACCCGAAGGAGACTCAGAGTGGCTCACAATCCCTTTCCCTTCCCCATCCCACAACAGACACCCTGTGAGGTAGGTGGGGCTTAGAGAGCTCTCTCAAGAACTGCCCTTGAGAGAACAGTTCTAAAAGAACTTATGACTGACCCAAGGTCACACCAGCAGCTATATGTGGAAAAGTGGGGAATCAAACCCAATTCTCCCAAATTAGAGTCCACACTCTTAACCACTATACCAAACTGGCTCTCAGAAAAACTGAAAGGGATGATTTGTGTGGGGAAATCCCTAAACACTTGCTTCATCGGCATAAGGCAGTCCTCTAAAAATCCCTCTTTTCACATCAAAATATGTCCCTGTAAAATTTCCACTCAGCCCTAGTGGAAACCCATATATTTGGGTTATGTGAACAGAGTAATTTAGTGGTTACTTACTAGCACAGTGCAGTGAGAGCTTAAGTAACATAGTAAATATAAGAAAAAAATCCCTGGTTTACGTCTCATACTAACCGTGAACTCCCTGTAGATCTGCACTCCTCAATGGAATATGTGATGAATGCACAGACGCATTGTAAATGACTTTCTTGTACAATACATATTTGGGATCGCCTGCTGTTCCTTTTCAACTATTCAACTATAAATATTTGTTACTAAGCAGTGTGTGGACTGACCAGACAGGCCTCAACTGTAAGTATGCTGACCCCCTGGCTCTCAGGAGGGGTCATTTCAACCATCAATGGACCCCATAGGGGAACTCCAGAAGTCTGTATACCAGGCAACTTGTTGTAAGTGGACACAAAGATGGAAGCCAGGACTGGCAGACCCCATAATCATGCCTAGGACATGACCCGGGAAAGCACATGAGACCTTGCTCTGACAGCTGCGATTCCTTCCGCCAACATCCGCACAATCAAGAAAATGGTTGCCTTGCCCCAGAGTTATTTCTTTCGATCTCAATTGCTAATCCTATCAGTCTGATCTCATCTTTCCTCCTCACATTTCCTTGATAATGACAAGTCCTGACTTTTATTCCTTTCCCACACCCCAAGCCCAAGCGGCTCATCAAGCAGTATTGTCTCTGCTCCATGGACTCCTGATCTCCTGGACAGGTAAAGTATATTTCCCCCCCACCTTCCTATTATTCCCGCTCATCTCTGTACTTCCATTACTTGTGCGTATGATTTAACATGTGTTTTGTTTCTGTATGGGTGCATTTTATTAGGATTTTCTTCTGTCTAATAAAAACAACCTTTCTGGTTAAGCAACTGTCTGGTCACTGAAAGTTCGCTTAAAGAGAAAGATCCATGTAAACACAGGCAGGACAATCCTTGCTAATACCCCACCTCCTGCTGAGGTTTGCCATTTAGCTAATTCCCGCCCACCTCTGAAACTGAAGGCAGCGATTTGGCTTCTTAACTCTAAGCTGGTAGGGGTAACACTATGATCACCTCACGCTCCTCCCAGCCTGTAATATAGGAACTATTGTCCTCTCCATGCAGTATTATTTTAAAAATTGCTACAGTAATGCATATTTGGACACCCAGAACGATTGCTATATCATTATTCACCAAGAGCATCTCTTAAATGTTCTGTCCTGTGGCTATATATGTGTAGAGGCTTCGTAGTCTTCAGAGTCCCAGTCTGCACATATAAGTCAAGAGGTGGTAGAAAGAAAAAGATTGGGTCCCTTCTGCTAAATGGGTCATCGTCCACTGCAGGTATACAGGAAGAAAGAATGTTTTCTGTAATGAAAGGAGTTGTCCAATGGAAGGTCCATCACTTAACAAATGGAAACCACTGGAGTTTCAAGCTCAGCTCACTCCCTGCTAGACTACCTTGTACCTACAGAGCATTTTTATATAGGGGACATTTTAAAAATGTTATTCTCCACTGGCTGACTGAAGCAGAACACACCTATTCTACCACCACAGGACTTCGCCATCTCATTCTTATTTCATTCTATCAAATGGATGTAGATCGTGTACGTTAAGGCACAATGTGTAAAAAAAATTACCTACCTCTCTCACATGACCTGCCCAGATAGCCTGTACCAGAACAATCACAGACATATCTGTTCCAGCCATCCCTACAGACGCCATTATTTTTACAAGGGTTGCTCAAACATGGCTTTGCTGTTTCTCTTGAACACGAAGGCTTCACCCCAGAAGTGCTCTGGATCTCTGCCATTTGCCGAATGTCTTTGCTTTGGCCATCAATAAACAGGTCCCGAATGCAGCCCACGTAGCCATAATTGAGAAGTGCCGTCCAGACCTCTGTTGGAAAGACCAAGCCTGCTTTGTTTTCTGGCAAACCTCCAAGGTATAAGTCATCATCTAGGTCCAAGATCTCACTCTCTCCAGGTGCAGTATATGGAGTACGCATTGTATTGACAGAAATAGTACCTGTTTAGGAACAAAACACACAAATTTTAGCAGATGAGCTTGACTTTCAAAGAGGATATGACAAATCCATGGAGTACTGGTCTATCAACAAATGCAGTTCAGATAACTAGATGGAACCTACATGTTTAGAGTTGCTGGGAAATGTGTTATACCTCTGATGGGCCACGGTGCAACACAGTGATGGACTAGATGTGCCTGCTTTTTTTATATTGCTATGTCATTCTGCCATTGCCAACTGTATTTTTTGTGTGTTGAGATGGTAACTCCTTCTCCCTATAAGTTTATCTAAAAATCTGTTACACCTTCTGGCATCCTGAAGGTTCATGGCAAGTAGCAATACATCAAAACTAAGATATCTGAATGTAAAATTTATCCCTCCTCCCAACTTTGCATAGGATCTAAACTTTCCTAATTAGGATACATTCCACGTGTAATCCAGAGAAATCACTCTAATAACCTTTCCTCAAATTTCAAAGAACTTTGAAGACCACAACTCAAGGATAAAAGAGGGAATGCATTGAAGTCCACAGAGAAAGGGTTGTTTGTTAAAGTGTACACAATCACAATCCCACAATCCCAAGAATTAGAAATTATGTGGAAAGTATATCCATGTCTCACAACACAGAAAAGGTTCTCGCAAACCTCACAGTTAACAGAAACCCTTTTAAAACTAGTTTTTTTGTATTTTGTGTGTGTTTGTTTCTGTACTGCAAATGTGCATAATATTGATAAGCCAATGTTACGATGCTCAGATCTGAAGCTCTGGAAGCAGCCATTCTAAAACTTCCATGGCCTGGGACCAACATATCTGAGGGACTGCCTCTCCCCATATATACCTCGAAGAGCATTACGCTCCATGAATCAACATCTCCTGGTGGTCCCTGGCCCCTGCCTGGTAGAACATGCTCCCTATTGAGATCAGGGCCCTGCAAGATCTTCTTCAATTCCACAGGGCCTGCGGGATGGAGCTGTTTCACCAGGCCCTTGGCTGAGGCAGCAGGCGCCCATGTATGAGGCAGCAGGCGCCCATGTATGGTCTCCCTGAGGTTGCTGTCACCCACCCATTGATAACTGGCCATTATTCATTTGTTACCAACAGGCCAGGGAATATCTTTCAGCCAGTTGAGAGTCCTTCTGTTTTGAGCTGTAACCACCAATTTTAATGTCTATTATTGTGTTTAAAATTTTTAAAATAGTATTTATTGTATTGTTTGACATGATGTTACCTGCCTTGAGCCCGCTTGCAGGATAAGTGAACAATAAATACAAAAAATAAAATAAATAATAAAATAAATGTTTTACATAAAAGCAAATGCTGCATAGTGGCTAGAGCAGGGTTCCCCAACATGGCACCCATGGAGCCTGCAGACACTTCCTCAGGCATCCACCATGTGCTTTAGTTCAGGGCCACTGAGGTTTTTCACTCAAATCCTTCCACCGCTCACTGGAGAAGGATTCAGGATCCTGTAAATTGGTCCTGTGGATCAGTGTGAGATGGTGGGAGCTAGGGAGCCATGGAGGATCCTTCTCTGTATTCTCTCTGTTTGTTTTATCCTCCCTCCCCCATTCATTGTTAGCTTCTCTGTCTGTGTACCATCCCCCTTAGGCAGCTGTTGAGTGTATACGTGTTATCCTCTCTTGGTCAGTGTGTGTGTGTTTATATTTCCCATCCCTTTCTCTTGTGTGTGTATGTGAGCCACCTTCTGTGGCATCTACTTTGTAGTGACACCCCCACCCCCTTGCAGGCTCTACAAGAAGAAGACTTGGTTTTTATACCCCGCCCTTCACTACCCAAAGGAGTCTCAGAGTGGCTTACAATCACCTTCCCTCCCTCTCCCCACAACAAACACCCTGTGAGGTACGTGGGACTGAGAGAGCTCTGAAAGAACTGTGACTGACCCAAGGTCAACCAGCTGGCTTCATGTGGAGGAGTGGAGAATCAAACCTGGTACTTCAGATTAGAATCTGCCACTCTTAACCACTACACCAAACTGGCTTTCAAGGCTGGGGATTCCTGGGCTAGAGTATGGGATGAGATCCAGCGTCAAATACCCACAGAGCCATGAACCTCACTGGGTGACTATGGGCTAATTGCTTGATCTTCTCAGCAGCATGATAAACACAGACATTTGTTTGCAAGAAACAGCCTATAATGTGAAGATAAAACGGAGGAGAACAACGTAAGCTGCTTTGTGTCCTCAATGGGGAGAAAGGCAGGGTGTAAATGAAACAAATAAATAAGTAAGCAATCACTTTAAATATAAAACTGGGGACCCAAATGGGGTTTAATCATGCATTAAGCCATAGACATGAAGAATGTAAGTATGTGAACAAAGAAAAATCATTGCTAAACAGAACTACACAAAAAATGCTGCATGCAATGTACATGCATTTGATGTCTGTTCACTATAATGTTGCAAAGGTTAGTGCAGTGATGAGGATAAATGGGGGAGGACTGAATCAAGTATGCTGAACTCCTTAAAAGAAGGGCGAGGCCAGCATCTATTGGGCTGATGCCTGGTCTTCCTAAAACTTCAGGCTTTGCAGAATCTCTTACTTAACTACTGACTAGTGATGGCAATTTATATTCTAAGAGCCAAGTACGGCCTATTTTGTGGAGACTTAAATCCATGGATTGGGGCCACACTGACACAAAACAGGTACTCCTGCAAACGTGGAGGACCCCCCCCCCCCGCAGGTTTACAGAAAAATCTGTAAACCTAAAAATATTACATTGATGGGTTAAAATCAGCCTCCCCCCGACTGTTGTCTTTGTACACACAGACAGTGGAGTTGCCTGTGTCCTGGAGAGGTGGCAGCAGAATCTGGGAGCCACTCAGGGTCCAGCTACAATAGTGGTGGAGTCCAGGTGCTTCTCTGTGCCTGGGTGCAACGGTGTCCGAGAGTCACTCTGGGCCTGGATCAGCTCCCAGACACCACCACTGCTGGGGCCAGATTTAGAGGCTGTTGTGGTATGCCTGGAGCCTCACTGGGCTTGGTGACTGGGGGGGGGGGGTGGCTTGTAGAGGAGGAACTGGTAGGTATAGTTTTATTTCCTAGGGAGCCCATGAATTTGTATTCAAATATTTCAACAATCTTTCATTCACACACACAAAAAAATCTTCCATAGGGATACTGTACATTTTACAGTTGTAAACATGTTTTTTAACAATGTCACGCTACTAGGAAAGCAAATGAAGAGAGACTGAAAACAAAATAGCTTTGTGGCACCTTAAAAATTCACAAACGTATTGTACCATAAGCTTTTGCGTGAAAGAGCTCACTGAAAACAACAACAACATTTCCCATTGCATACCTTTACCTTCCCATTCCAGCCCATGATTGTTTGTACTAGAATTACTGTGCCCAACTCAGTTGCATATCTTGGTCAATTGAGCAGTCAGCAAGGTATGAACAGTGCATGTGTAGAGTGGTTAGAGCATCAGACTAGGGCCGAGGACAGACTGTTGTTCTGCCGTGCTACAGGAGCACGGCAGAACAAGCCAGGGTGAACTGCCCCGAAGCGCGGTGTTCAGCCGCTGCCGCCGCCGCAAGGAAGCCGCCCGCAGCGTCTACACTGTGGGCAGCTTCCAGTGGCAGTGGCAGAACGGCACGTGGCTCCGCGCGCGTTCACACCTGCCGGAAGAGGGTGGAACGTGCGTGCAGCCGCCGGGACACAACTTGGAAGTGGTGCCCGGCTGCTGCGGGAGGAGCGCGCCACCGGATGAGTTAAGTCCGGGGTGCTTCCGCGGGCCAGATGCGGCAGTCTGGACACCCGAACTGCCTCCGCTTTTAAAGCGGAGGCAGAGAGGGCCAGACTACCAGTCTGTCTTCAGCCTAGGATCTGTGAGACCCATCTCTGAATCCCCACTCTGCCATGGCAGCTTGCTGGGTGACCTTGGACCACTTGCACACACACAGACTAACCTACTTCACAGGGTTGTTGTGAGGATAAAATGGAGAAGAGAACGATGTTATCAGCTTTAGATTTCCATTGGGGAGAAAGGCAGGGTATAAATAGAGTAAATAAATAAAATAATTACATAAATACAGACATTTCTGTCATACATCCATTGACAAAGTATTAGGCAAGTCCACACCACCATGTCAGTTTGTTGGCTGAATGCCATATAGAGTATCACTCTTTTAGGACTTATGAAATGAGGTCCTTGCCGGTTCCTTGATTCTATGCATCATCACCCCATAACTATTATGATTAACTCAAAAAACTACTCAGACCAGAAAGCCTCAGAGGGTTGTTTTTCCCTAGAAAGCACGAGGGCCAGTCCATTAAAAAACAGTATTTAAGACTGCAGTGAATAAGTACAGGAACTCCTAGATGGCATAAGAGAAGAAAGGGGGGAGCACTTCACAACATTGGTTTGAATGGATAGCTGGAAAGTGCTGAGTGCAAGTGTGATTACTCTAAACCTCTAATTATATACTCTGGAGACAGCCGTGTGCCTTTTTCTCCCCCTGTAATTTCTAGCGCTTAAACTGGAACTCTGACTTTAATTCAAAATCTCAATGACTTCTTAGCCCTTAAATGCTGGCTTAGCTGTTAAAAACTGCTGATACAATCTGGTTTACACCGCCAAGCACAACTGGAGTTTGACAAGAATAATAAGTTTCCTCTCTGATGCCGATGCGTAATGATGATTCCTGAAGGAGTGAATGGCAGCTGGGTGTGTGAGAAACCTTTGCAAGATTCTTTGTGTGCAAAGCTTACACTGAAAAGGCTTCACACATATTCGAATGACACTCCAGCTTGACTGTGCAAGGATTAACATGTTGCACGTTGCAAACCCCACCGAGAGCAAAGCCTTTTGCTTCTTGCTGTCTGGGATTTCCCTCCCCCCACCTTTGCTTTAAATGCAAAGTTGGCAGTGCTGTAACAGCAGAAGAGCCAAACATCTCCCATAGGTATGTGCTAATGAGCCTCTTCAATCATATTCATTATCTCAGCAATTTAGTTCTCATAAGTCTGCTTGCTAAAACCAAGACATCCGTGCTCAGATGTATTTCTAAATCTCATCTCTATCAGTTGTGCTCTGTTGATGTTTTTTTTTAAGTGAGAATGAAAGAGCAGCTGGCATACCCACCTTTATATTCCAGTTTATCCTCTTTGCTCTATTAAACTCTGGTGCAAAATTCTCTTAATTGCTTATTTGAAAATGAAGAATTCTTCCTGATGTTTTGAAAGTGGCCCAAATTAGTTCCCTAGCAGTAAATGCACACTGGCTGGCTGGCTGTGTTTGTACAGTGGTTCAGCGGGGCTGCTGAGAGCCACCACAGGCCCCCGGACCAAAAATCCACCTGTCTCCCCCATGACCCTGATCCCAAAAAAAAAAAAAAACAACCCAAAACAAAAGAAATCACTCAGCTTTCTGTAACTTTGAACAGAATAATAAATGGTACCTGGGAATAAGCCCCATTGAATTACATGTGGCATCAGTCTCTTTCACAGTACTAAAGTGCAAAAAGACTATAAAATTATTTCTACTAACCTGAAACATACAAAAAACACAAACTCACAGAATGCTTAATGGAAGAAAGAAAATTGGGGAGAAGGAAGAAGTCAGTTTCATAGTCCAGGGAGAGGAGGCTGGTGAGTCGAGTCTCTGGATGGCGTTTTCTTCTTGCATCTACACTCACTTGAGAAACTCACCTAAGGCATCCACTATTCCACATTTATAACCTTGAATACAGATTAATACAGACCACGATGCATCTAAAGTGTAAAGACACCCTTTCCCTACTTTGATAGATTCTTGGGAAATATTAACTTGACACAGAGGTGTTCTGTTCTACTAACTCTCCAGCCAGGGTAGAGATGAGAAGGAATGAGGTTGAAAAGGTGGGAGCAGGAACAAACACAAAAGAATTAGATGGTGGAGAGAGAGAGAAATGAAGGCACAACAGGTCAGTTTGATGTGTGTAGGAACAACTCATGATAGGAAAGGGCTTTCCTCAGCCTTGTAGTTTAAAAAATTTGCAGCCATGGAGAGCTTTCTTTTAAAAATGCTGTTAAAAGAGGGCAGCAAACCAGCACCAGCCAAAAAGTCACAACTTCTGTCTATTTGCTCCGCCTTGCATGCACCCCTAGTGGCTGTAGTGTAGAACTGCACTAAAAGTTTTTTTTAAAAAAAGAAAAAAGAACGAAAAATGATTTTAGCATCACTGGGCCCTTCAGGCAGACTTGGACTGCTGGAAATCTGTACCCCCAGTCTACCCCTCTTGCAGCCCTGTGATTAAGTCTCCATTATGCATGGACCTTGTTTCTCTACCACCTCCACCACTTCTCTAGACTATGTCTATTGTCATGAAAGGGAACTGTATCCAGTGAAACCTGCCAAATCAAGGTCTCCCGGAGGCCAATTTCTTTCAAATAATGTGAACAGCTGGAGGATAGATCTATCAGTGACTGTCACCCATTAAGTATGAAAGAACATCACCCTTCTCATTCCTTTATTTTTTCCAGGTTTTTCCCCCTGTACTTCATTCCACTCCTCTTGGATTCCAGTTTAGCAAGATCCCTGTTCACGAGTTATAATGAACACACACAATCTCTGCAAAGTGTACACTGAACTACAGATAGCATAAATAAATAAATAATAAATATCAAGCCCAGTTTTATCCAGGTTATTCCTGGTTTCCAGTGCAAAGTGAATGTGTGGTGAGTCTGACTCTTTCTTACAAATGGATATACACATGTACATACAGGGTCTATCATGTAAAAAGAGCTTAGGAGACTTTTTAAAATTCATTCCAAAATTAGGCATGTGTAGTGTTTTTCAGCTTTCATTTCCTGTTGTTCATGTATATATCTTCCCCTCTCTACATTACCAAGAAAGCACTGTAAAAAAAAATGCCTTGATGCAATTGTATGCATGGCAGCCAGCATTTAAGGTTCTTTTTTATGTGGTGCTATATCAATCCACATAAATGCATTGGTAAAATGATGCATCCAACGAATCTTGATGCAATCATCTATACAATCACGTCAATACTACTTTTAAATGCACATAAGGACATCAGTAATGCAGAGAAGACAAAATACACTATAGTCACATGAACTGTGTGTATAATGAAGTCTGGAAAAATATAGAGTGAACGAACAAAATAATGGAGGATTGCTAATATATTGATATTGCTTTGGAAAGGAAACAAGGTCAGTCCAAAACTTGGCAAATTCCCGGGGGCAGCCATGTTAGAATCTTGCAGTCAAAATAACAAAGAGTTTTGTGGCATTGTAGAAGCTGATCCATTAATTGTGGCATAAACTTTAGTAAATGAGCCCCCATTTTGTTGTATTTATTTAGTATAGTCTTCTCCTGACCCCAGGAAGCAGGATTGCCAACCTCCAGGTCTGACCTGGAAATTTCCTGGAATAACAACTGATCTTCAGACTCCAGAGATCCAGAATGGCTGTTTTGGGGTGTGGACTGTATGGCATTATAGCCCAGTGTGGTCCCCCTCCTCCCCAAATTCTGCCTTCCCCAGGCTCCAACTCCAAATCTCCAGGGATTTCACAACCCAGTGAGTGTAACCCTATTAGGGAAGCACACATGGCTTATCTTCACAGCAACGGATGAGGTAGTTTAGTTTGAGAGCAAGTGAGTGACTGGCCCCAAGTCACACAGTTAGCTTCATGGCAGAGCAGGGATTTGATGTGAGGTCTCCCAGATAGGGTTGCCAAGTTCAGGTTGGAAAATACCCGGGGAGTTTGGAGGAGGAACCAGGAGAGGGTGAGGTTTGGGGAGGGGAGGGGAGGACCTCAGCATGGTACAGTGCCATAGAGTCTATCCTTTAAAGCAGCCATTTTCTCCAGGGGAGCTGATCTCTGTCAGCTGGAAATCAGTTGTGAGAGTGGGAGATCCCCAGGCCCCACCTGGAGGTTGGCAACCCTACTCCCAGATCCTAGTTTGAAGCTCTCTACAGAATCACCAACCTTTTCTTCAATGGTGGCAAAATCTCTCTTAATATTATTTCTCCTGGAGCTGTAACTGAACTCCAGACCAGAGAGATCAGTTCCCCTAGAAGACATGGCAGGTTCTGGAGGGCAGATTCTATGGTTTCGCACCCCCACTGAGGTCCATGCCCTATCAAATCCACTCTACCCAGGCACCGCCCCCAAAACTCCAGGATTTTCCCGAGCTGGGGTTGGCATCCCTATGAAGTGTGCTTGCCGCTGACCCTGGCATACTGCCAAGTTTCACTCTGTCCTAGAGACATGCACTAGGAAGAGCACCAGAAATGAAGCTACCAGCTAAGCAGTTTGGAGAAAATTGCTGCGAAATTAAGCTTTGAAAAAAGTCAAGAGCAGTGCTTCCAGGAAAGTGCATACTAACATGTCACAGCACTTTGCTAAGAGAAAAAGAAAAGTAAATATACCACATCATGAGAAAAACAATGCTAAAGCTCAAATAAAGAACACTGCAGATGTAATTTCAGAGCAGAGAAGATTTTTTTGATAGCGGTGATCTTGTGAGATAGGGAAAAACAAGGATTATCATAAGAAAGGCAAGTCACTGGCTCCCAAGAGTATGTCCTGGAAGCCTTGCCTTCTTAAATATCTTTTCTACACTGGAAGCTACTGAAATTTCAGCACTCCCATAAGTCTTCATAGTCAAGAAATGGAGCCCCACAGCTTGTGCCAGGGCCATTTGCATTCCTTTCTAATGCTCATTTGAGGAAACTGGGCTGATGCTTCCTCACCTGCATCTAATAAACTGAACAGGGAGGAATGTGGAAAGAAATCATGCTGAAAGCACTATATAGTGTCATCCTAAGTGCGTTATACCTTTCAAAGTCCATGGAAGTCAGAGGGCTTAGAAGGGTGTTAATTCTGTTTAAGATTGCAGTTTCATTTTTATTGATATCACATATAGTCCACCTTTCTCACTGAGACTCAAGGCAGATTACACAACATGAGAAAATTTTAATCAATACAAATGGGGCATCCAATAAACAATGCAGTAGAGGTTTGGATGGCAGAAATCTGAAAACAGAGCTGAACCCGAGCCGAAACAAAGCATAAGTATTAATGTAACATGTTAAACAGTGCAGAAATGGCATAGTAGGATCTTACGTATAGCCACAGACACTACGTACTAGACACAGCGTAGATCACAGTCCCTGTTCCTCTTCCACAGCATCTTTCTGAAACGTTTCATTACAGTCTAGTCCTATTACTTTTGTAAAAATGCCCTCCTGAATAATTCAGTTCCGTAAACTTGCAGAAAGCAAGGAGGGTGGGAGCCTTCCTGACCTCATCAGGCAGACCATTCCACAAAGTGGGGGCCACATCTGACAGTGCATGCATATGGGCAGTTGCTGATTTTGCCCATTTGAAGGGTGGCAATTGAAGAAGGTCCTCCTTGCTTGAATAAAAGCTGTCATGGTAGAGCAAAGGGGGAAAGACAGATATGACAGACCCAGGCCATGAAGGGCTTTGCATGTGATGTGGCCAATACCTTGAACTGAGCTTGGTAGCTGATGAGTCAATGGAGTGACTGCAAAATGGGTGTAATATGCATATTCTGCCTAGCTCCTAATAATAATCAAGCTGCAATATTCTGTACCTCCTGGAGTCTCCAAGATAACTTCGAGGGGTAACCTAGGTAGAATGCTTTGCAGTAGTCTAGTTTCAATGATTCCATGGAATGGATCCAGTGATAGGTTGAATCCCATTAATCCATGACACTAACAGAGCTGTTTTCCTCTGACAGAAGGAGCCTTCCCCTGAAGCAAGAGGTTTCCTCTGATAAATGGTTGCAAACAGAAGGGGAGGGGGGACGTTATCTTCTGCTAATAAAAAATCTAGGCTGGATCAAACCCACAAACTGTGTTTAAAAATATTGTCTTTCTATTGAGACAGATCTCCTAGGCATTTCTTTCACAGATGTGAAGATGTAGCATAATGTTAATGTTGATGTAGCATAATGGTTAACATATCAACCAGGAAGACCCTGGCTCAATTCTCATCTGTGCTATCAGTTCACTGGTTGGGTTGGGTCTCTACTATCCACCTTCTTATGGAGATGATGGGTTGGATCCAATGACCCCCTTCTGCTTAATCTTCCTTCAACAGAAGTGTTTGCAGCAGAAACAAATAATTGGATCCAATGCTAATTACTTCTTTAACAGTATCTCGCAGGTAGATCAAGATGGGTAGCAGTGTTAGTCAGTCTGTAGCAGCAAAAAAGAGTAAGAGTGCAGTAGCACCTTCAAGACTAACAAAATTTGTGGTAGGATATGACCTTTCGTGAGTCACCAGTATCTGATGAAGGGAGCATTGACTCATGAAAGCTCGTACTTTTGCCACAAATTTTGTCAGTACCTCACAGAGTTTGTCTGTACCTCACAGAGATTGTCAGTACCTCACAATACGTAAAGTACTTGGTACTGTTAGAATTGATAAGCTAAGTGTTTATATTATTAATTATTGTTCCCAAATATGCATTTCTATTCCTATTCTGTCCCATAGTAATGGGCAGCTGGGTATGGCTAATGGAAGAAATCTGTACTGATGGGCAATGAAACCAACAGAGCAGCAAGGCAGTGGGCAACAGCAGACATGCCTGAAAATGGAGAGGAGTTGCACCCCTCATTTTAGTGAAAGCAGTAGCAACACTTCTTCAGCTGTCAAGTAGCCAATTCTGGCTGGCTACATAATGCTGTGATACCATCATGCCTGACCTAGGACACCTCTTGGTCATGTAACTTGGAGTAAAATTATCAGTGAGTCAAAAAGACGGAAATAAGTGGGGTGTATGTGCAGAGGAACAAATATGCTTGATGACACAGCACTGAAGCATTAAGGATATTAATATCTATCTATCTATATATCATCTTCATCATCATCATCATCATCATCATGCCACAACTGTTTCTCATCTATGAACACTACTCTATGATAGATTTGCTGGCTATAGATGCGTTATGGTGAACAGGTGCAAGCCTCAGAGAACACTGATGAGCAGAAAATAGATTCACTATTTCTGATCAAGATTAATGGAAGCCACAATTTTATATGGCACTAAAATAGAACTTCTGGTGGATATATGGTAGAAAGTGCCATCAGGTCACAGACAATTTATGGTGACCGCACAGGGTTTTCTAGGCAAGAGACAAACAGAGGTGGTTTGCCATTGCCTGCCTCTGCATAGCAATCCTGAAGTTCCTTGGTGGTCTCCCATCCAAGCACTAACCAGGGCCAAGCCTACTTAATTTCTGAGAACTGATAATATCAGGCTAACCTGCGTCATCCAGGTCAAGTCTGGGCTAATCTGGTGGATATATTTCTTTTAAAAAGAGAGAAACTTTTTAAATGTATTATGCCAAACAATAAAATTGATTTTAAAAACACACTACCCAAACAAGCCCTTTTCTCTGTTGTGCCCATCTTTTGTGTATTCAGGTATTCTGGGGAGTTCAGACAACACCGTAATCTGTTGCAGTTCAGGATCACCTCCCTCATGTTGACTTCTCATTTTTTCTCAGAGTTGATTTGTTGTGTGTGTGTGTGTGTATTTTGTCTTGAGCAAAACTGCAGCATTAGCCTGTCTAGCATGGAATGGCAAAACACTGACGATGAGTCTAGCAAGATAAGCTGTTGGGTTAGTGATATTGATAAAAGTCCCCCCTTTTCCTATAGTGCCACTTCAAAAAGCCTACATCAAAGCTCAATTACAGTAAGGGTGGAGGAAACTGGACCACCTTTTCCTCCCCACCCCCACCAAAGAAAACTCCTAAAGCGTGCTTAAGTACATCAATTAATCTGTGCTTAAGTAAATCAGTAAATCAATTAAAAACAAACGAATGCAAAAAATATGAAGATCAAAAAACTGCTTGTGGAAATGATGAATTAATGAAAAAAAAAAATTGGGCACAGAGCAGGGAAGAGTTTCTGGGCTGTGCCACGTAATAGGACTGCTGGAAAGATGCTCAGCTCAGGGGTGATACATAAGAATATAAAGAAGCCATGCTGGATCAGGCCAATGGTCTATCCAGTCCAACACTCTGTATCATATAGTGGCCGAAAACCAGGTACCATCAGGAGATCCACCAGCAGGGCCAGAACTCCAGAAGCCCTCTTACTGTGGCCCCCCCAAGCACCAAGAATAAAGCCCATCACTGCCCCAGTCAGAGTGAGAATGTCCCATCTATACCTTGTGGCTGATTGCCACTGATGGATCTCTGCTCCATATGTTTATCCAATCCCCTCTTGAAGCTGTCTATGCAGGTAGCCACTGCCACTTCCTGCGGCAGTGGATTCCACATGTTAATTACTCTTTGGGTGAAGAAGTATTTCCTTTTATCTGTTCTAAGCCTACTGCTAATTATTTTCACTGAGTGCCCATGAGTTCTTATACTGTGAAAAAGGGAGAAAAGTACTTATTTCTCTATTTTCTCTATCCTATGCATAATTTTGTAAATCTCTGTCATGCCACCCCTCAGTTATCGTTTCTCCAAGCTAAAGAACCCTAACCTCTTAACCTTTCTTATAGGGAAAGTGTTCCATCCCCTTAATAATTTTACTTGCCCTTTTCTGCACCTTTTCCAATCCTATGATGTCTTTCTTAAGATGTGGTGACCACAACTGCACACAGTTTGAATCCAATGGCACCTTAAAGACCAACAAAGTTTCATTCAAGGTGTGAGCTTTTGTGTGCATGCACACTTCCTCAGACATGAACACAAAAGCTCACACCTTGAATAAAACTTTGTTGGTCTTAAAGGTGCCACGAGACTCACACTTTGTTTTACTTCTTCAGACCAACATGGCTACCTATCTGAATCAGAACTGTACACAGTATTCCAAATGAGGCTGCACAATAGATTTATATAGGGGCATTATAATTCTGGCTTATTTGTTTTCAGTCTCCTTCCTAATAATACCCAATGTAGCATTTGCCTTTTTTATTGCAGTTCTGAGGTGACATCTTCAGTGAGTTATCTACCACAACTCCAGGATCTCTCTCCTGGTCAGTTATTGCCAGTTTGGACCCCATATATATATATTTAGGATTTTTGGCTCCAATGTGCATTACTTTGGACTTGCCCACAATGAACTTCATTTGCCATGTTGACGCCCACTCGCCCAGCCTGGACAGATCCCTCTGGAACGCCTCACAGTCCTCCATGGTTCTTACTGCCCTGAGCAACTTAGTGTCATCTGCAAACTTAGCCACTTCATTGCTTACTTCCAACTCCAAATCATTAATGAACAAGTTAAAAAGCACCAGACATAGCACCAAGCCCTGCAGTAGCCCACTGCTTACCACCTTCCACTGTGAAAACTGCCCATTTATATCACTCTCTGTTTCCTGTTAAATTAAACAGTTTTTAATCCACAAGGGGACTTGTCCTCTTATCCCATGACTGCTGAGTTTACTTAAGTGCCTTTGATGAGGAACTTTATCAAAAGCTTTCTGGATACATTATTTCCCAGGTTGCCTCTGGTGCTTGTCAAGCATGCACATTCTGGGAGTTCCTGGGTAACACCTGAGTCACAGGTGTATGTGGACCCTTCATTCAGATTGTGACTATAGTATATAGGGTTTAAGACTTCCTTCCCAACCTGCAACAGCCCCTGGAGCTGCTATTGACCATGCTAGTGGCTACACATAAGCTGATATATTACATGTTATTTTCCCCAGCAGGGCAAGCAGTGGCTCCCTGGTGCCATTCTGTAACATTTAACTCCTTGGGTCCAATGCAAGATTTCCAGTGACTGCCAAGATCACCTATATGCAATCTTTATTCACTAGCGTTAATATTAATCACAACTCATTTAATATAAGCTCCATTTACTATGCATTCTCGCTGGTCATTAGCAGCCAAGCATGCACTGGTGCATATCAGCAATAACTCAGGGGAGCCAGGTGATCTTATTGAACATTCTCCAGACATTCAGCAACATAATCCAGGACATAGTTCAGACAGGACCCTCCCCACCCTTGGGAGCCTTCCTTGCCGTCCCCTTCCCATATCACATATGGCCATGGAGATGACCTAAAATAACTGGGCCTCCAATAAGGTTGCTGGGTGTCTGGTATTGACCAGGATAGTCCCATATTTTCACTGACTGTCTAGGAAAGAAAAACTGAAAAACTGAAAACTGAAATGCCTGATGATTTTTCAGATTTTCCTGAACAGTCAGTGAAAGCCCTGGACGAGGGATGGACACGGACTGAGAAATGAACTGTGGTTCAAGACGTACCAGGCTGGTTCATTTTGAACCCATTTGTTGGGTCACATTGTTCCTGAATCCAAAAATGAACCACCTTTTTTCCATGGATGTTCATTAGCATGGTTCGTTCTTCCGACAGCCTGGCACCACTTCAATCAGTTCCTTGGCAATGCTGGGGGTGGACTTGTGGAGAGCCCTAGAAACACCCATAGCAGTTGTCCATAGCTAGATTGGCAGCTCTGGGAGCCAACCACAGAGCTCCCATTCTGCTCTATGGGAACAGACTGTTTGTGTATATGTACGTGTGTGTGTGTATATACACACACACACAACACCCTGACTCAGCTGCTTTCACTTTGCAGCAGGAAGAGAGAGGAGTTAGGCCTAATTTACACCATCCCTCTGAAGTAGTTTGACTGCTGTCTTTTCCTGCACTCATTTCACGCTGGTTTCAAATTTCACTCCCTGGTCTGAAGAGTACAAAGCAACACGATCTGTTTAAAGCAGTAAAATGCTAGCTTGACCACAGGAGGGCAATTAACAAATGTAAACAGCTTTTTAAAAACTAAAACAAGTATGGTTTGAAACTAGAAACAGGTATAGATGGGGTTTTTTGAAACTAGAATGATTCCAGCGGGAAAGTCAGATGTAGATTTGACCTTAGTCATTGTGTGAGAGTGAGTTAGGAAGAACTGCTTGCTGCATGGCTGATTTAAGGGGAGGCTATAACTGAGCTTTCCTGGTGGCACCTGCTTTGGGGGGCTATAACTCAAACATCCCAAATCCAATCTTCACTAAACTTGGAGGGCAGGTGGAGGAAAGCCTGCTGAAGACTCCTTGAAAGTTTGGCATCTCTAACTTGCAAGAGGGCTGTTATACCACTACCCAAACTATGAACCAGTTCAGGAAAAGGGAAACGTTCATGGAAGTTCATGGGTTGTGGTTCATGTAATCAAACAAATCATGAACCACCACTTTCCCAGTTTGTGCCCATCCCTACTCTGGACTATCCAGGTTAACTAGTAACCATATCAATCCCAAACAGTGCAAAGCACAGTGTTTGGACTTGGAGAAGGCAGTACCAAGCCCTAGTTTGGTATAGTGGTTAAGTGTGCGGACTCTAGTCTGGGAGAACTGGGTTTGATCCCCCACTCCTCCTCTTGCACCTGCTAGATGACCCTGGGCAAGCCATAGTTCTGGCACAGCTGTTCTTGAAAAAGAGCAGTTTCTGTCAGATCTCTCTCAGCCCCACCTACCTCACAGGGTGTCTGTTGAGGGGAGGGGAAGGGAAAGGAGTTTGTAAGCCGCTCTGAGACTCCCTTGGGTAGTGAAGGGCGGGGTATAAATCCAATCTCTTCTTCTTTTCTTCAAGTGTGAAGCTGGCAGCAGCCACTGCTACTTTGCAGTTGGGCTGGGCCTCCCTCATTGCGGATGGGGTACCTTGGTGTGTCTGTTTTTGTTTTAATATCTGACAACCCTCCCCTCCAAAAGTTCCTAAATGCTGCTTCATGAAAGCTTGACAGTATCACATGAACACATGAAGCTGCCTTATACTAAATCAGACCATGTCCATCAGAGTCAGTATTGTTCACAGATTGGCAGCAAGTCTCCAGGGTCTCAGGTGGAGGTCTTTCACATGACCTATTACCTGATCCTTTCAACTGGAGATAACAGGGATTGAACCCGGGACCTTCTGCATGCCAAGCTAATGCTTTAGCATTAAGCCATTGCCCTTGCCCAGACAGGCTGTCTGGGATCAATGAGAAAGGTACCTCTAATGATTCCCAGAGTCCTTTAATTGCGGTGGGGTGGACTAACAGCAGGAAGGGAACAGAAGTGTCAAACTCTTTTGTTATGATCATCAATGTCAGTTTGCCAGGCTGGGCCACATGTGTCATCAAATGCAATGCCAGGTACTGGAGATATTTATTTATATTTATTTTTATACCCCGCCCTCCCCGCAAATGGGTTCTTGTACCACTGACTATGTACCACTGTACCACTGACTATGTCCCATACCCTCCTCCGCAGAGTCTGGGGCCAAACCAGCCCTCCTTGCCCCTTATGGTTGCCAACTCTGGGTTGGGCAATCCCTGGAGATCTGGGGCGAAGACCCTGGGGAAGGATTGCATTTGGGGAAGGGAAGGACCTCGGCAGGGGCTATAATACCCTAATATAGGCCCTTCTGGTCCACATTTGGACTGTGTCCTCCCCAGTTGTTCACAGGCTGGATAAGAGCCCTCGATGGGCCAGTTCCAGTCCAGTTCCAGTGACATATCTGGGATAGATCTATCTATGACTTCCTGAAGCAGACCCTTAGCCACTTTTAATTTTGGAAGACCCCCCCCCCCCTATAATAATGTGGGAAGAAAGCATCACAGAACTGCCCATTCTATATAATCTGGCCCTCATATTATAAATTCCAAGGGTGCCATGGTATCATAAATTACAGTCTTATTATGTACTGGAATAATTATATATCACTCTACATTTTGTTTTGCTTTTAGCAGAAACTTGGCTTGGAATCTTGCTGTCACTGTCAAAAGAAATATTGTAACATAGACTAACACATTCTACCAGCTAATGGAGTTTGGATTAATTGCCAACAGCAAATCAATTTCGGCGGAGGCTGGAAGTAGACATTACATCAGTCGCACGGCTGCCACTGAAAACAGTAGTGCTGCATCTCATCCTTCTATCGCCCTTTAATGTCCAATAACACAAAATATGTGACAAGATGTCACTGTGCTCCAGGTTTCCTTGCTCCTTTTCTACTTCACTGGCTGATTTCAAGGGAAGAGAAACTTGGAGCACTATGACACTAAGGCCAAATCTACACCTCCCCTCTGAAGTAGTTTGACTGCTGTTCTTTTCCTACACTCATTTCACACTGGTTTCAAATTTCACTTTGTTTTTTTCCCCTGGGTCTGAAGAGCAGTAAGCAACAGGATCTGTTTAAAGCAGTGTAATGCTAGCTTGACCACAAGAGGACAATTAACGAATGTAGACAGTAATTTTTAAACTAGAACAAGTATGATTTGAAACTAGAAACAGGTACAGATGGGTTTTTTTGAAACTAGAATGATTCCAGCAGGAAAGTCAGATGTAGATTTGACCTAAGTTATATGTTCTGAACTACTATATATTGCTGGGGCAGGAGAAATAATAAGATCCAAGGAGTCCTGTATCTGTTGTGATGTCTAGTGCTGCCTTGGAATACGCAGAGAGAAGAAATACAGGGCAATCCAAAACAGAAGTATGCCATTCTAAACACATTGACTTCAATGTTCTTAGAAGGGTGTGATTCTGTTTAGGATTACATTGTTAGCATCTTATATCATATGCCATACTTCTCCCCACTCAGTAAAACATCCCTATGATGGTTCCCATGCCTGGTTCCAGTGAAAATGCACTGTGGAAATGATGCAGGCATGGAGACTAGGTGTCAGAGTTTCAGGAGGATGAAAATATTCTGGAACCATAACCACCACCACCCCCCCCCCCCCCCCCGCCAATCTGATGTCCAGATCCTTTGCTTGTACTGTGACAGCAAATTTTAAAGGGAATATAATTTCAGCCACCATAATGGGATGGCATTAACTAGGCATTATGTTTGGCAATGAGGTGGGTCAGGTTCCTCAAACCCAGCTCTGTTTGAATAGCCAAATGTGGTCAGGAAACCAAAGTTCCCAACTGCACTGAGGCCCAATTCAACACAACTGGAGGAGGGTCTTTAGAATTCCTCCCCATGCTATTTTCCTGAACCAAAATGGTCTCAGGGTGATCCTATCTGCCCTGCTGCATGGCTCCACGTGCACTGAATACTGCATGTGCAACTGTTTAGCAGGGCAAATAGAACTCCTCTCTCCAAGGCTGTTTCATGTCTACTTCCTTCTCAGGGCTTCCAGCCAAGGGTGTAGACTTTCCAATTTCCTGGGGGAAGGGCTGGGCTGCCAGCTCCCTCCCTCTCCCTCCTGCCCCGCTGGCAGGGCGGTCATTGGGCACTGCCTAAGCCATGGCTGCTGCACTCTGGGGTGAGTGACCCACCTGCTGCTGAGGCTGAGCGGCAGGAGGCCTGTGACGAGTCCCTGGGCAGGTGGGGGGCGATGGAGCCAGCGGTGGTGGCACTGGGTGCCCTAGTGTAGTTGGTGGTGTTTTGGCAGCGCCTGTCCGGCCCAGAGGAGCAGTGGGCACTGGAGCTGCTGAGCTACAAGCTGGCAAGCTGCATGGTGGCGCTGGGGCGCACCTTCCACGTGCTGTACGGGTGCTACTTGGCCAAGCTCCTTACCTGCCTGGCCTCCCACCCTGGGCCAGAAGCGCGGCTCCTTCCCTCCCTGGTGGGCCCCCTAAGTGTCAAGGTAGGCGGAGCTCACAAGCCAGAGGAAGGCTCGCCTGGCCCCCCTCCCCTCCGGCGCATTTGTAGGCGTAGTGGGTGAGGAAGAGCACCAGGCGGAGGTGGTTGGGCCAGTGGTGGAGCTGCGGAGGACAACGAGGAGTGGCAACAGCCAGGAAGGAGAGCGCCTCCTGCACCACCCAGGCAAGGCGGGCTTGTACTCGTTGCCTCGGGGGGGGGGGGGTGCTCATTCACCCTTGGATAATTTCAGGGGTGGTGTGAGCTCCCAACCCCCCCCCCCCTCAGTAGTTGATGCCTATGCTCCTAGCCACCTCATCTACATATGTCACTGCATGCGTTAGGGTTTGGGTGTCAGGGGTAGTCTCAGGGCTTTAGTGCTACCATGTCAGCTTCCTTCTCAGGGCTTTCGAGCCACCACGTCTACTTCCCTCTCCGGGCCTTGACCCACCACATCTACTTCTAAGGTTGATGGCCTCCATTTGGGGCCTGGAGATTTCCCGCTTTTACAACTGATCTCCAGTTGACAGTGATCAGCTCCCCTAGAGAAAATTGCTGCTTTGAAGGGTGAACCCTATGGCATTGCACCATGCTGAGGTCCCTCCCCTCCTCAAACCCTGCCCTCTCCTGGATCCACCCCAAAAGTCTCCAGGCATTTTCCAACCTAGGACTGTCATCCTTATCTACTTCTGTCTCAGGGTTTTCAAGCCATCACATCTACTTCCTTCTCAGGGCTCTGAGTCACCACATCTACTTTCTTGTCACGGTTTTCAACCCACCATGTCTACTCCCTTCTCAGGGCTTCAAGCCACCATATCTACTTACTTCTCAGGGCTTCTAGTCACTAGGGCTTCAAGCTGGGAGCCACCATGTCTATATACATTTCAGGTCTTGGAGCTACCATGTCTACATATGTCACTGCATGCTGGTTTGGGTCTCAGGCATAGCCATAAACTACGGGGGGGGGAGGGCTCGGGGGCTCAGGCCACCTCTGAAATTTCCTGGGGGGGGGGCAGAGCCCCCCCGGCAAAATAGAGCAACCGCTGGGCCAGCTGGCCACCTGCCGTTGCTGCCGCCCACCGTTGCCGTGCCTTTCAGGCCCCCTTTGCAGGCCGGCCAGTAGGCTGGCTCACCGCTGGCTGGCCGCCGGCCACCGCCGCCTCCTTTCCCCCTGCTTGGCCACTCCTCCCTCCCTCCTTCCGGGGGTCATCCAGGTGAGTGGCCAGCGTCATGGCGTCACCCGGAAGTGACGCGATCACATTGGGCATGTTGCCGGGGTGACGCTCTAGCAATCGCCCCGAAACTCTATGGCACCATAGAGTTTTGGGGCAACTGCTAGAGCGTCACCCTGGCAACGTGCCCAGCATGATGGCATCACTTCCGGGTGATGCCATGATGCTGGCCACTCGCCTGGATGGCCCCCAGAAGGAGGGAGGGGTGGATGGAGGCAGCGGCAGTGGCAGCAGGAACATGGTCCCGGCGTGCGCATGCCGAAAGTGTGCGTGCACAGGTAAGAGCCCTCCCCGTCTAAATAAGTCTAAATAAATAAATGTCCACCACCTTCACTTTCTACTAGAGAGATTCTTGGGGACTTTGATTTTGTTTTTGTTCTGTTGGGCTTCAGCCCTTGCTTTTTTTGCTGTCCCCCCACTGGAAACAATGGAGTATGGGGCACCTTCTTTGGGAGATGCAACTCGGATCCTGTAAATCCAATCCTCATCAAACTTGGAGGGTGGGTAGAGGAGTGTCAGCTGGAGATGTGCTGCAAGTTTGGTATCTCTAGCATGCTGGTGGGGGGCTGGTCATTACACTCCTGAACCTGCACTTCTTCTCTTCAGAAAGCACTTTCCTGGGGGTACCTTATTTGGGGGTGGGCATAACTCAGATGACATAAATTCAATCCTCACCAAACTTCCTGGTTCATGCCCATCCCTAGGCTCATACACAACCTAGAAATGTTGGTAGAACATCAAGCACTAGACTGTGTAGTATAAACTCTAAATTTATGCTAGATATAGGGCTAATCTAAAATAGGATCACCTTTTGTGAAACAGCTCTTCCCCTGAGAAATGGGAGCTCCCAGTTGGGTGATCTACATGCAAGGGCAAAAATGTTTGCTTCTTTTAAACTGGTAACTAAACTGGGAGTAGGATTGCCAGTCTCCAGGTGGTGGCTGGAGATTTCCCAGAATTACAACCAGTCTCCAGGTAAAAGAGATCATTTTCTTTGGGGAAAAATGGCTGCTTTGGAAGGTGGACTCTAGCATTACACCCCACTGAGGTCCCTCCTCTCCCCAAGCTCCACCCTTCACAATCCAGAGCTGGCAACTCTAACTGGGAGGAATCATAATGTCACAGTGAAAGGATCACAACCCCACTGCTGTTCTTTCAGGAAAACATTTTTTTTCCTCCATGAATGTTAGTTGCACTGTGAAGAAACAACAACAACAAAACACATATGATTTGGCTCAATCCCAAATAGATGGTAGACAAATGAATTTAAAAAGACACCAGGCACACAAGCATTTTTATTGCAACTAACTTATAATTACTATTTATTGATCAGTGCCATCAGGAAGGAAATGATCTGATAGCTTTCTATTGAGCTTATGTGTAGAGTCACTGCTGAATTCTGTCCCAAAGGGAAATGCAATTAAGTTTGGGGAGTCCTACTTGAATGAACAATTTGCTTGAATTTTAAGAGAGCTTCAAAACATTTACAGGCCCCTATAAAACATCAATATGAATTTCAAGGGATGGCAATATAATTTTCCCCCCTTTTATGCCATGTCCATTTATTAATTCCTTTTAAGTGTCTGGGGATTCTTTCTCTTTGCCCAGTAGCTTTTATAGCTACCCCAAATGTCCCACTCCTGAGGTTTTTAAGAATGATGCTGAAAGGCTATAATGAACATATCTGCACTACAGTTGCCATATGCCTCCCATACCAGCTGTTGCCTGCTGGCTCTCCAACAGCCACCGGGAGATTTTGTAATGGCTGTCAGGGACAGCACAATGCCACTTCTGGGAAAAGCCTGGAAGTGGCACCAATATTCTCTAGGAATTCCCTGAAACTACAGAATTTTCAGCAATCCCTAGAGGAATGGGGAATTATGGGGAATAATATCACTTATGTGGAAAACCTGGAATTAATGTCATGCCATCACTACTGGTGCCTCCCCTATGTCCCCAGATTCTTGCTGGTTGCCAGGCATGGCTTGGTAACCCTAGTTGGGCATATGTTTTACAGTGCCATCGTAAGCAGTGACACTCTTCTAACTCCATTGAAGTCAATGGGTTTACAAAGGTATATCTCTGGTTAGGATTGTGCTGCATCTCTCCCAAATGCTTTAAGACAGACAGACGGGGACAGACAGACAGACAGACAGACAGACAGACAGACATAGATAGATAGATATCTGCAAAGTGGGTAATGCTTTATTATCTGGTGTTTGTCCTATTTAGTATACTTTACAAATAGTTTGTTTTATGTATTAATATCCTACCTTAATTATTTGCAATCTCAAAAGATACATCTTTTTAGTGCAAGGGACATTACTCGGTACTCTTGGGTTTTACAGAAAACATTTTTCTGTGATTTTTTTTCCTCCCCAAACTTACCAGATCGTCCATCCCTTTGAAAGTCAACATGGTACCATTCTCCATCATTCACCTTCTTTAGCAAAGCTTTTATTTTAATTGTACCAGATCCCATGTCCAACAGCAGGTAGAGGTGGCCATCAAGCATTTCAATAGCAAAGAAGTCGACCTTGACCATTTGTGGATGTTTGGCATCTTTTTGATGTCGTGGTTTTCCATGGCTGAAAAGGATTAACCCATTTGGCTCAGTAGTGCGGAAGTCAAATGATATTGAACCTGTTTTCTTGGCATTCCACTTTGGCAAAGAGATAAAAGACTCTGGTGTTTCAAAAGTGATTGGGTCCAAGGTCGCTACATCCTCACATTTAAATGCTACAATTCCATGGATCTTCATTTTAGGATCTCCTTGCTTGGCAAGCCGAGATAGTTCCAGCCTCACATCATTATTTTTATATACAACCTGTAAAGAAAACACAGTGATTATCACAATGGACTAAGCAATGCAAGCAAAATTGAATGTAGTTAGATCATAGATTGCAGAATCACAGTTGGAAGGGGCTATACAGGCCATCTAGTCCAACCCCTGCTCAAAGCAGGATCATCCTAGAGTATCCCTGACTCAGCCTAGAACATCCCTGACCATGATGAAACTTCACGTATCAGAATCAGGAGATTGGGCATGGTATAGCCCAGTCTTATCAGATATCAGAAGCTAAGCAGAGTTAGTATTTGGAAGGGAGACCACCAAGGAGGACTCTGCAGAGGAAGGCAATGACAAACCACCTCTGCTTCTCAGTTGCCTCTAAAGCCCCTTGCTGGGGTCACCATGAATCAGCTGTGACTTGATGGGACTTTACACCCCCACACACACACATCAGAATCCATCTTCTATAGCTGGGAATGTGTAGCTGCAAGTGATATGGAACTCTGTGCTACAATCAGGCCTACCTGTATAGTAAGCAGCTTACAAATTAGTGCTGTTTCCATATAGGAGCAGAATTTGCTGTTGAGCCATGATGTAACTCTGTTTAATGATAGATTCAGGTGGGTAGCTATGTTGGTATGAAATGGCAGATAACGTTTGGGTCCAGTGGCACCTTTAAGACCAACAGAATTTTATTCAAGGTATGTGTGCATGCACACTTCTTCAGATACAATGGAACGGAAGTTACCAGTCCATACATATAGGTAGAGGGTGAGCAGTTAATTAGCATACAACATTTTCTGTTAAACGTAATTATTTTACATGCTAATTTACTGCTCGCCCTCTACCTATATGTATCAACTGGTAACTTCCATTTCACTGCATCTGATGAAGTGTGCATGCACATAAAAGCTTATACTTTGAATAAAACTTTGTTGGTCTTACACGTCCCACTGGACTCAAACTTTGTTCTATTTAATGATGTGTGTTTTGGGGGAGGTTGGTTTTAAGGGTTTTAAAATGTGATTTTATCATGCATGTTTTAAATTGTTAGCTGCCTTGGTGGGCTTTGTAATGGCAAAAAGGCAGGCTACAAATTTTGTAAATAAATAAAATGTTAAGCCAGAGCATTGCTTTAGGTCCTATGGAAACTGGATGGAAACTGAGTCTGTATGCCAACACACAGCTCTGGTCAAAGGAAGGAAGTAACTAGAGGGGGATAAGCCATATAAACAAGAAGGTATCTTAACTATAGTAAGCCAGAAAAGGTCATGTGATATCTCTGATGGAAGGCAGACTTCTGGACTCAGGCAGCTAGGAAACTCTACTCTTTCTCTATTTCAGTCTGGCCATAGATTACTACAGACTACTACAGACTAGACCTTGACATGAACCAGGTGTAGAATATTGCCATATGGCAACATTTCTGGAACACTGTAATTAACCCCTAGATAGACTCCTTGTTGTGTAGGGCAAACATAGTGTTGTCCCTGCACCTGGAATGAAGATGCCAGACTCTCTTTCACTGGTTATAATTTGTAAAATTCAAACACTACCCTTCTATATTGTGCAGGTTACCATCTCTAATATGTATCCTCAATGAACCACCTGTGTTTATGCAACTTCATCCTGACTGGAATCTCAGTGTGGCACTACTGCTGTGCTCTGTTTTTTCTTGCCTGTGGAATATCATCACTTTCCTGTCCCCCATCCCCATATGGGTCAGTATTAGGATTACAAAACAAGGCATCAAAAACCCGATTAGCCATAATGGATGCTTCCCTCAGGGGGTTTCCTAATTCCTTAGACTTTAGCAAACGAAAACCATACTATTCCTGCCAGTGCCTCAGATGAGGCCTAAACAATGTCAAAATACCAGGCCTACATATTAAATACTCATAGGGACTGCACAAGATTAAATATTAAATACTCATAGTCCCTGTCAACATGGAGCAGCTGAAAAAGACCCCCCCCTTCTTGGCCTCCCAACATTCCTGTGCATCCCCAAAGCAGGCAACTAGTCCCACATTGACTATGTGGAAGGTTGGTGGACAGAGGAAGTGGATACCTACCGTAGGGAGGCACTGAAGACTTGTAAATAGGGATGGGCACAAACCAGAAAAATGTGCATGAAAGCTCATACCTTTGAATAAGCCTTTGTTTGTCTTAAAGGTGCCACTGGACTCTAAATTTTGTTCTACTGCTTCAGACTAACATGGCTGACTACCCGGATGTCAGTTCATAGTTTGTGGCCAAACCACAAACCGAGAAGTTCATTTGTGAACTGAACTGGTTTGTGGCCCCACAAACCCCATTGAAAGGGACCACAGTCCCTTTAAAAGAGGTTTGCAGAGAGCCCAAAAAACAGCTGAGTAGAGGGGAGCAGCCTGCTTAGCTGTTTTGGGCTTCCTTGTGTAGTCGCTTTAAAACGACTGTACAAAACCCCCTGAAAAAAACAGCTGAGTGGTGGGGAAGCACTCCCTGCCACTCAGCTGTGTCCTTTTCTTGAGCAGTCCATTTAAAGGGACTGCACAAGAAAGCCTGAAAAACAGCTGAGCAGCAGGGATGCACTTGCCACCCCTCAGCTGCTTTCATTACTTGTGCAGCCCTTCAAAGGGACTGCACAAGAAAGCCTGAAAAACAGCTGAGCAGTGGGGAGACTCTCCAAACAGCTCAGTTGTTTCCCTTTTTTGTGCAGTCCATTTAAAGTCCCTGCCACTCAGCTGTTTTTGCGGGGAACTGAAAGCAGGAGCTTAAAGGGACTCAGAGTCCCTTTAAACTTCTTGCTTAGTTTAGTTTGTTATTATTATGGCCCATGGCCAGCATAGATCTAAGCAAACTAGTTTACATAAAATACAGAAAGTGCACAGCCATTTTATAAAGTACTGGGTCCAGAGACACATTACAGTGAAATCAGCTCATAAGTTTATTGATGTTACAAATCATGAATGGAGAACGGGGCTTGGGGGGTCTGCTTAAATGTCTGTCTAAACCACATACCCCAGCCTCGCCCAATCTCCCTGATAGGGTTAATTATAGGTGACCCTATGGCATAGGTCCCTTGGCGGATCTGGGGTGGCTGATTGATCTGATTTATAATCCGCCCGGGCTATTGTCTCTTGAAGCAAAGCTCTGGTAGCCAGGTCGGCCATGTGCGTTTCTCTGACCACGTGCGCAGACGCCATTAGGACATAACACCCCTATCCCCATAGTCTGGACCTTCCCTAGCACACAAAGTCCCTTAGGTAGGTGAGCCTTCGCCATTCCCTGGTCGAGCAGCGTAATACCGTTTCTGCAGTGGGCTGCTCGGGGACTGTCTCAGCTGATCCTGGGGCCGGTTCCAGTTTGCCCACCAGGGCTGGTGCTGGAGGGATGTCGAGGTGTGTGTTGGCCGATGCGCTCGGCTGGGGAAACTCTGGTGCGGATGTCTCGTGTTCCCCTTCTCCATCTTGGTCAGGAGTGGGGGCTTCATCCTCACTCATCCTCACTGTAGACAGGAGCCAGCAGCGCAGTTGGTTGATGTGCCTTCTCCACAGTTGACCTTCTTCCCTCAAGACTTCATACGATAGGGGCCCTGTCACCCACACTATCCAGCCCGGCAGCCAGGCGGGACCCCTTGCAAAGTTATTTACATAGACAGGGTCCTCCAGGAAGAACCCCCTGGAGCCTTTTGCTGCTCCGGGGCTGCGCTATGTTCCAGGGCATGGTCTGGGTGTAGGTGGTCCAACCTGGTTGTGAGCTGCCTATCCATTAGTAGTTCTGCAGGGCTGTACCCAGTCATGGTGTGTGGGGTTGTCCGTTGGCCGAACAGGAACACTGCCAGTTTGTAGTTTCAGTCACCCTTGTCCATGCAGCACAGGGCTTCTTTGGCTGTGCACACCATGCGTTCAGCCTGGCCATTTGTGGCTGGGTGGAATGGGGCGGAGCGGATGTGCCGGATGCCATAGTAGTCCACAAACTCCTGGAACTCCCCTGATGTGAAGGCCAAGCTGTTGTCTGTCCCGAGTGTGTCAGGGATGCCGTGGGAGCTGAAGATGCACCACATGGTGCGGATGGCGGCCTGTGATGAGGTGGAGGACACTGGCACCACTTCCAGCCACTTTGTGTAACTGTCTACTAATATAAAAAAAGTTGACCCTGGAATGGTCCCGCAAAGTCCAGGTGGAGCTGGGCCCACGGCTTGTGGGACGACTCCCAGGGTTGCACTGGTGCCTGGGGCAGGTCCGACCGCGATTCCTGGCACTTCTGGCACTGCCTGACTTGCTCCTCGATCTCCCTGTCTAGCCTGGGCCACCAGATGTAGCTTCGGGCCAGGGCTTTCATCTGCACGATGCCAGGGTGATTCTCATAGAGTGTGGCAAGCACCCATTTGCGTAGTGGTTCAGGGACGACTACCCAACCACCCCAAAGCACACACCCCTTGTGCGCCAACAGTTCATTGTGCCGGGCTGTAAAGGTGGCAAAGTTGGACCCCGGGCTACTGGGCCACCCCCTTCCCACCCAGTCTAAGACCCAGGACAAGGTGTGATCTCATGCAGTGTGGTGGGCGATGTCCATCACCTGGATGGGCCGGGCCGGTAGTTCTTTGAGCAGGGTGACATGATGGGCTGGTGCTGGGTCCGGGTCACAGGATGGGAGCAGCAGACAGCTGAGGGTGTCTGCGTGGCCCATGGCTTTCCCCAAGTGGTGGACCAGCTCGTACTGGTAGCCGGCCATAAAGATTGACCAACGGAGCACCCTTGGGGAAAGCATCTGGGGGGGTTGGCGGTCGGCCACAAGGATGCCCAGGAGAGGATTCCTGCCACAATTGCCAGAGCCTCCTTGTCTATCTGTGCGTAGTTGCACTCTGCCGCAGACAGGGTGCAGGAGTAGTATATGACTGGAACCTTCTTCCTGTCCCCTAGGCAGTGCCCCAGGACAGCCCCCACCCCATACGGTGAAGCGTCACATGCGAGAACTACTGGGAGCGAGTCATCAAAATGTGCATTTGGCGTTAAGAGTCCCTTGACGGCCTGGAAAGCTGCTGTGTGGCGAGGACCCCAGGCCCAAAGGGTGTGCTAGTCAAGGAGTCGATGGAGGGGTTCCACTATGGCCGCCTTGTGGGGGAGGAAGGCATGATAGAAGTTGAGAAGTCCTAAGAATGCTTGGAGCTCCGCCTTCAACGTCAGTGTGGGGGCTCAGCAATGGTGCGGATCTTGTCAGGGATCGAATGGAAGCCCTGCGTGTCTATGGCAAAACCCAGGAACTCCATGGACAGGACCCCCAGCAGGCATTTCTCCTTCTTTTCCTTCAGGCTCGCATTGCTGAAGCGCTGTAAGATGGATTGTAGCCGGGCCGTGAAGGTCTTGACGTCTGGGGCTGCTATCAAAACATCGTCAAAGAATGGCTGGACCCTGGGGATACCTTTGAGCAAACAGTCCATGAGATTCTGGAAAATCCCCAGGGTGACACTGACCCCAAATTACAAATGCCACACCTTGAATGCCCCTCTGTGCGCTATGATTGTTTGGGCTTTGGCGGTAGCGTCGTCCACCGGGAGCTGCTGGCATGCCTGTGCAGGTCTAGCTTCCCAAACACCTTACCCCCCACGAGTGAAGCAAGGACATGGCTAATCACTGGCACCAGATAAGCATGGTCTTGGAGGGCCTTGTTAAAAGTGCACTTACAGTCTGCACAAATTCCAACGTCCCTGTTCGGCTTCATTGGGGTCAGAACAGGGGTTTCTCACCAAGTGTGAGGGATCAGCTCTAGGACCCCTTGGTCAACCAGCTGATCTAGCTCCATATCTATCTTGAGGCAGACCACTGAGGGGGGGTCGCCTGGCCATCATGTGGATTGGATGGACTGTGGGGTCTAGGTCTAGGGACACGGGGGGGGGGGGGCTGTATATTTGCCCAGTGTCCTGCTGAAAACAGCTGGGAACTTGTCACAGACCAACTGGAAGTCTGTGCCACGGAGGAGGTTCACCCCTGTTACCCCCAGTCCCAAGGGCCCAAATCAAGACAGTCCCAGTATGCTGGAAAGCTTGCCCTCCAGCACCAGGAGGTCCAATTGTCCGTCAAAGTCCTTGTATTGGACTCAGAACTTGCCCCACCCCTTGATCGCCACCAGATTCTTTTGGAAATCCCATAGCTTAAGTCCAATGAGCTTCCGTAATGCCGCCCCCCCCCCCCCCCCCCCCCGTGGACAGAGTCTCTGAAGGGTGTCCACTGAAATTATGGAGAACACGGACCTCGTGTCCAGTTCCATTTTGCAGGGGGACCCTTCTACCATTATGGGGAAAATTATTTTGTTTGGGGTGTCCTGGGGCAAGTTCATTACCTGGTGGTGGGAGGAGGTCGTGGAGTTCAGGTCTGATGACTCCAGGTGCACGGCTTGTGTGCATCGGGAGGCCTGGGAGCAACAAACCCGGGCGATGTGCCCTGTCTTGCCACAGGATCAGCAATTTGCCTCTCGGAAATGGCAGCTCCGGTGGTTGTCTGGATCCCCGCAGCTGGCACATGATGTGGGTGTGTTGGTGCACAGACTGGCTTGTGCTGATGCAGCAGCCGGGCGTGGTGGTCCTCACCGGTCTGGTCTGCAGAGCTGAAGGACTTCCTCCTCCTCGTCCAATGTTGCGGGGCTGGTGTTGGTCACCAGGCAGTGCATTGTGGATCCTTGGTGATTTTTTTGCGCTTTCTCGAAGGCGGCTGCTGCTTTGCAAGCAGAGTCGAGTTTTAGTTCCTCGATGGCCATGAGCTTTCGATGGAGCTTTGGCTTGCAGACTCCCAGGACAAAGTGGACCAGGAGGGTGTCCTCGGCTGATGAGAACTTGCACCCACTGCCAGGCACCGAAGGTCGGCCATGAAGTCTGCTGCAGACTCACCGGTCCATTTGTAGTGCCATTTTAGATGGTTTTGGCGTGAAATATGTAGTGAGCGCAGTGAACAGCTTGTCGTAGGAGTAGCTTGTCCAGCGTCTTGGGTGCAATTAGGCTTTGCTCTAGGCGGATCATGGAAACACTGCAGGAGCTGATGAGCCAGGCTTTCTTCTTCCCTGTGTCGGCCATGTCCTGGACCAGGAAAAGGTACTTTAATTCTTCAACCCAGGCTTTCCATAGCTCGGGGCGAGCAGGGTCGAATGCAGTGAGCTGTCCCAGAGCGGCAGCCATGACTCTGGAGTGATGCAGTGAGCAATATCCTGTGGGGCAGTCAGCGGTGCCGGGTGGCGCTGGAGCCAGGTGTTGCTCGGGTGTTGGAGGATTGGTGCTCGATGCGATGCTGGAGTCAGAGTCAATGTTGCTCATTGGGATCCCACCTTCATCGCCAGTATAAAGTACTGGGTCCAAAGATGCATTGCAGTGAAATCAGTTCATAAGTTTATTGATGGTACAAATCATGACTGGAGAATGGGGCTCGGGGGGTCTGCTTAAATGCCCATCTAAAGCGCACCCCCCAGCCTCGCCCAATTTCCCTGATAGTGTTAATTACAGGTGACCCTATGGGATAAGTCCACTGGCGGATCTTGGGTGGCCAATTGGTCTGATTTACAATCTGCCCGGGCTCTTGTCTCCCAAAGCGAAGCTCCAGTAGCCAGCCTGGCCATGTGCATTTCTCTGACCACATGCGCGGTCGCCATTAGAACATAACACATTTGTATGGGAATATTATAATAAAATGTACAAAGACTTAAGAAAGAAGTATTTAAAAGAAGAAGGAAAAAAAGGTGCAAAGCCTAAGGGACATTTATCACTCTTTTATATAATCTTTGTGGATTCTAGAGGCTGCAGCCAAAAATCTGGAGCAAGCAAGTGTAACTTGAGGGTTAGAATTTGCCAGAAGTATATTCCTTAATTCAGAATCCAGGAGGCCCATAAATTTCACCAGTATAGGTTGAATAAATTTGGCTTGTATTTCTTTGTAAAGACCACACCCAAGCAAAGTATGTTTGATCGTTTCTACTTTGCCCGTGGACCCCTTGCTTGCTGCTTTATCCACAACTGCTGTAACCCCAACCAATGTTCCCTCTAAGCTGAGTTAATGTGAGCTAGCTCACAGTTTTTTAGCCTCCAGCTCACACATTTTTGTCTTAGCTCAGGAAGGATGGCTCCAGTGCAAACTAGTTTATGCAACAGCCAAATCGCTCGCTCGCAACTTTTAACAGTAGCTCATAAAGTAGATTTTTTGCTCACAAGACTCCACAGCTTAGAGGGAGCATTGACAGTTCTATCCACAACTGCTGTATCCATGAACTGCTGTAAAAGTTTGTGGAAGTTTGTGATGGTAGACCCATCACAAACTTCAGTTTGTGAACCACAAACAGGGTTGTGTACTGTGGCTGTACACAACTTTAGCTGTACATAGACAATTCCCAAGCAATAAACACACTGCAGAAATATCAGCCACTAATGCTTTGGTGTTTTTATTGTACATATTACAGTGGAACCCCCTCTGAAATTTGTGTATGTTGGTTTAATATCATATGGTGGAGTCCTTGCTGGATGGTTCTGTTTGTTAGTTCAAACTAGAGGCTGCATGAGCTCCATTGTCCGGAATACCAGTTACTCCCATCGCTGTAACTTCTTGATAATATATGGATGTTGCTTTGAATATGCCCATCTATGCCCTGTGAGCCTGTGTGAACAGCAGGAACATGAGTACTCTATACCAGATTTGCAAGCAAAAGGGAACATCAGAAACTTTCTGACAATGCCATATACTTATTTTGCTGAGACATGATATGTCGACATTCTGAAATTCTAAAGATTATAGGCATCACAGATATCAGCAGTAGGTGTTTATGAGAGGGAGCTTTTGGAATGCTGAAAATAACAGAATAGGGTTGCCAGCCTCCAGGTGGGGCCTGGGGATCTCCTGCTTTTACAACTGATCTCCAGCTGACAGAGATCAGCTCCCCTGGAGAAAATGGCTGCTCTGAAAGAGTCTATGGCATTGTACCATGCTGAGGCCCCTCCCCTCCCCAAACCCCACCTTATCCTGGCTCCACCCCCAAAGTCCCCAGGTATTTTCCAACCCGGACTTGGCAACCCTAGAACAGAATGCAAAACTGGCCTCAGAACTCAAGTTCCTAATAATATTAGCTTTCTTTAAAAAAAAAAAAAAGCAAAAGAAAAGAAAAGAATTGAAGTTTCTAGTCCTTATTGTCCAGGGCAGCATCAATGGCTTGTATATCAGGCATAACATTTCCACAGTCTAGCAGAGCATTCTAGCTGACCAGAGATTAGTATCTATATACTAATAGCGAAAAGGCCCCCCCATGCGGATACCTAAATCTGCGCGAGGAGGCACCTGGGGGCAGGGAGGTTGTTCTGCAGATGTGGGGCAGTCACCACGTCTGCAGAAAAATCTAAAAAAGTTAAGAAAAATTTCAGGGGGATACTTAAATCCCCCCAAAAGTAAAAACCTGTTCCCTGCGCATGCACAGGGAATGGACTTACCTCAGTGCTGGCAGCGGTGGCGGGCTGCGGACGAGCCAGTGGCCTGGTGGCTGGCCTGCCAATGCTGGCAGCAGCCACTGCTGCCAGACGCTGGTGGCGCCAGAGCAGCCCTTGCCACAGACTGAGCCAGGGAAAGGGGGGGAAAGATGGACACCCCTTGGGGAAAGAGGGAGAACTGGTGGGCCTGGCGAGTGCCGCCAAGGCCCGCCAAGCACCGTGGTGGGAGCGGCGGCCCATGGCGGGCCTGGTGAGCACCGCTGAGGCTCGCTGCAGCTTGTGGGGGAGGAGGGGGAGACCTGGCGGACACAGCGAGTGCCGCCGAGGCTCGCTGAAGACCATGGGGGAATGGGGAGAAGTGGCGCCCCTGATGAGTGCCGCTGGGGCCCGCTGAAGCCCATGGGGGGAAGCAGTGGGGCTGGAGAGTGCAGCCGAGGTCCGCCAGAGACCGGGGGGGAAAGGGAAGGAGTGGGGGGCAGACAGGAGCCGAGGGGGAACAGGCCCGAGGGGAGGGAGAGATCATCAGCCTCAGCTCCTTCTCCTCCCCACGAGTATCGCAGGCCCCCCGTTCTATCTATTTCCATCAGGAATGGAAGGTTGCTCCAGAGTAGCAGGACCAGGAAGCAATGGAACATGATCCTCTTTGGCTCCTTTAGGGGCCACTGATTTAAAGGAGAATGAATGCTCTGTTTCCCTCGCCAAAAAGCTGTAAGAATGTGTTGATGCATCACGTGTAAGGTGGAAGCATGCTTGGTGCTGGGCATCTGGCTCAAGACTTCCCAAAACATGGGAGTTCGCTCTGTTTATGGCTAAGAATTATCTGGGCAATGCCTTCTACAATCTCAGAAACTAGGGGAGTGGATAAATAAGATTTCCAATAGCTGGGGTAGGGTTTTGAAGCCTTTGCCTATCCTTTTGATTAGCCCTGACCTGGATACGCTATGCTAGCCTGATCTCATCAGATCTTGGAAACTAAGCAGGGTCAGTCCTGATAAGTGTTTGGATGGGAGACCACCAAGGAATACCAGGGAAGTGATGCAGAGGCAAGCAATGGCAAACCACCACTGAAATGTCTCTTGCCTTGAAAACCCTATGGGGTTTGCCATAAGATGGCAGTGATTTGATGGCAAAAAAAAAAGGCTAGCCCAAAATAAATAATGGTTAAAACTGCAGAATGAGTACTTCAAATTCTCCCAATTCGAATATTCACAGCAGATCACATTTCGCTTCTTTTGGCTCAAAATTTAGACTAGGTGCAGTATGGCAATGATTAATTCTAGTACATGCATTAGACGTCAGCCCTCTTGTCTACTGATAATTTCCTGAATCATCACAGTACTGTGTCTATTATTTATATCTCACTTTTAACCCAATCAACAGGACTCAATAGTATGGATGACAAGGGTATGGACTACAACAATTTTATTTGTTGCAGGACCTAGACTTGTTTCTACATATGTGTACATATGTAAAAGTAACATGCAGAAGTGAGAGAAAGACCAAGCACAACCAAGACATTTGTGAAATTCCAAGTCCAGTTAAAAATTCTGGATTTCACAGCTGAGCCAGAGAATGCTGTCTGTGAGTTCCTAATTTATAATTTATGTTTCCTAAGTATGCAAACATAGGATTGATTGGACATCAGCAAAAACCATCAACAGCCAATCTTCTCTCTCTCCCCCTCTGCCAGCTTTGTTAAAGGGAAGATTTCCAATGTATAAACAAGTAATTTGGTTCCAAAGAAAAGCTACAGAATCTATGAGTGAAAATAGCATGGATAGGCAACAAAGCAAGAAGAACAATGTCAGTATGATTGCAAAGGGCAAAAGGAGGCCCAGATATCAAAAGAGTGTTGGGTGTGTGTGTGTGCATAGCAGGCTTAATCAAGAAGTATGAGAGACCCACTGGGCAGGTTTCATCCAATAGTGGAAACATACAGGAATGGAAGGTGGTAGGGCAGTTGTAGTCACCCAGTGGTTTGGGAACCTCATGGGGCTCTTTGGCACGCCACCTATGGCTTTTCTGAGCACCGTGTCCCAATGTGACAATAGGGCTTGTGGTTGGTAGGTGGCTCCCACTTCGGAGCAGCTGCCATGAGAGAAGTGGGTAAGCTGTGTACCTCATGACATGCCAGGGATGGAAGTAAATATGCTTGCTGGCAACTGTGATTGTAGCTCTCCATGAGCTGTGGAGTGAGAGTACCACTTTGGAAGGGTAAATTCAGCCCTATGCTTAAATGTGTGATGTCAAGTTGCAACTGGCTCACGGCAACCCCATGAAGTTCCACCCTATGGGGTTCTCAAGGCAAAAGAGGAGCAGCGGTGGTTTTGCCATTGTCTTCCTCCTCATAGCAGCCCCAGCCTTCCTTGGTGGACTTCCATAAAAGTACCGACTGTGCTGAGGCTCTGACCTCTGATGAGAGTGGGCTAGTCTGGGCTACTACCACTGTGGTAGGGTAAGTTGAGCACGTACTTATGCTCTGGATAAGACCCAAGTCCATTCATATCCACTATTTCTAAGATACCAAAGCTGGAAATTCAGACTTGCCAGTCAGCAGAGCTACTACACTGTTTTTTCTTATTCTATTTTTTAAAAGTTGAAATGTGAGCTAATTTGCTCTCTGTGGAGTAAGCTTGTGCTTCCTGCTGAGATAACTGATGAGAGAATTAACCCAGGAAGAGTTTCTAAGCCACTGCATTTGGTTCATGTGCTTCCAAGAGGGTTTTTTAAAAGTGTCATATGTGCTGATTCAGCTGTAGCTACAAGCCAAAGAGGGGCTATTACAATTCCTATGCTGAACACCACTACTAAAAATGGAAGAACAGGGGCTTCTGTAATCAGTGGCAGAGGAACCACTTAAAAATGTTGCCAGAAACCAAGCATCAATTTAGGTATTCTCCTTACTAGTGGGTCACATAGGTATCACTTACAAAGGTGTGGCTAGAAGTACAGCACACATGTAGATAGCCCCAGGCTCTGGCATGCATGTAGATAGCCCCAGGCTCAGTCTCTGGCATTTCTGCTGTAATATCACTTAGATTAGGACTAGGAAAACTTCAGGTTGTGCCCCTGGAGAGCCACTGCCCATCAGAATAGACAGTATGAGGCTTGACTGGGAGCATAAGAACAACCCAGCTGGATCAGACCAGTGGTATATCTAGTCCAGTCTCTTGTTTCACACACCAGCCAACCAGTCATAGGTGTCAACTTCAGGGGTACTGGGGAGCTGGAGCCTCCCCTGAACTTTTCCAGGAAGTGCTGAGCCTCCCCCGGAGACAATGGCCTGTGATGTCTCTGGCTCAGCCCCCCCCCCCCCCCCACACACCCGGGAAATTGGAAAGTCTATGCCCTTGCAACCAGTTGTCCTGGAAGGCCAACAACAGGGCAGAGAGGCCCCAGGCTTCCCTCTGATGCTGCTTCCCAGCACTCATATTCAAAGGTTTTCTGCCTCTGAATGTGGAGGTTCCCTTTAGTCACTGGGGCAAGTAGTCATTGATGGACCTATCCTCCGTGAATCTAACCCCCATTTAAAGGGTGTGTGTGTGTGTGTGTGTCAGTAGGTGTGGGTAAGAGACATAGAGAGAAGAAAGTCAGGATTATACCCACAAAACATCTCAAGAATGCTTTGTACAGCTACAGTGACAAGCAACCCTGGACAAAATTATATTCAGAATGTTCTTTGAGTCGCATTGAACACTGATTCTTTTAAATGGTGCTGTAGCATCTTACAGCACGAAACCTAGGGATGTCCTTCACTGCCAGACTTTGAATCTAAAAATCAATAGTTTTACACTAATCCATAAAAGCAATCTGTCTTTTGAATGACAGACAGAACAGGCACTTGTCAGTGAGAAATATTTCCCATTTCATCCCATGTTCCAAACATCTTGAATATAGATACCACACAGTAAAACAACAGTGTGTTTCTCACTAAAAAATATACACATTGAGGAAGCATTTCCCAAGTGTTCAAGGAAGGATTCTGTTTCAAACTGTACATGGCCTCTCTCTTTTGAGGAAAGTTTGGTAATTTCTGGGAAAGCATAGCTGTCAAAGACAGTGCCACTAAACCAGAAATGGGGCTTCAGTGCCATTTACATGTCCAGTTTCCTTCCCATGGCTACAGTGCCTGTTAACATGAGCCCTCTTCAAAAGCAATAGTGAAAGCACATACAATCCATGCACTGTGTACACTTGATTTACTTCATACATGCATTGAGTAATTTTTGTATTACATTCAATACATGTAACACTGAATATGTGATTGAAACCACAGATTTATTCAGGTACTGAGCTCCAGTTTAATTTGTAAAGGGAACACATGTGGCTCTTACAAACAGCTGTGAACGTGTATTTACTGTAACATTTGAACAGGACTATATAATCTTATGTAGAGATATTCCAGTCTAAACCTGTTAATTTCAATGGACTTAGACTGGAGTAACTCTACATAAAATTGCACTATCATCTCCAGTTTCAATCTACTATACTTCTTACATTCATCATTCTTTGATTAGTTGAAGCAGAATAAAAGACTCCTAGTCTCACATACGTTTAATTTTTCTGTGTTCGCTACAAGGCTCTGAATGACTTGAACAATTTACACAGGGGTTGCCTGATCTGGCAATCAGCATGAGACCTGGGGGGGGGGGGGGACACAAGAGGGAGTGGATGTTGGCAACAGCACGACCACTTTCTAGGGAAACCTGGAAGCAACATCATACTTCTCTAGGAATTGCTAGAAACTCTACAGAAAAACCATGGCTTTCCCCTGGAAGTGATGTCACATCACTGATGGCATCCCCCCCCCCAATTTTCTCCTGCTGATCACTGGAATGCCAGTGGGCAACACCCACTGAGAACAGGACCACTCACATACCCAATGGGCCTATGACAACCCTAATTTTGCACCAAGCTTTCATTAAAAAATTACTATGACCAGGGGTCATTTCGAGCAGGAGCTTGGGGGAGCTCAGCTCCGGGAGTTGGTGCCAGCCCCCCCCCCCAGGGGAATGCCTGCTTGTGTCATGGCTGCAGCAAAATGACCCCGCCCCTTGGAAAGGTCCTTGTTCCTCCGACCAGCCTTCTGTAGGCTTCAGCCACCACTGAAGCTATCCTCCCAGAATAGTGGTATTTCTGAGGCTTGGATTAGTACCTGTCCCCTCTCTGCCAGTTCTTTCTTTCTTTCTCTCTCTCTCTCTCTCTTTCTCTCTCTCTCTCTCTCTCTTTCTTTCTTTCTTTCTTTCTCTCTCTCTCTCTCTCTCTCTCTCCCCCTCCCTCCCTTCTCTCTTGCCTTCTGACATACTTCCGGTGATGTCAGGTAGTGTAGCATATACAAATAAGTTATGCTAAAGAGTTATGCTAATGAGCTCCTGCACCACTTTTTCTACAAAATGACCCCTGACTAGGACAATCTACGTGGCCCAATCAAGAAAGGAGAAGAGGACACTCTTTATTAAGGACCAAAATGCCTTTTCTGAACTGCAAAACCATGGTGTAATCTGTTTAGGTCACTTCAGAATTTTTTTTCTTCTTTCATAACTCATGAGTTTGTATGTAAAGGGTGGGATCATGTACACTAGTGTGGATGCTACAAGTTTTCCCTAGACCAGGGGTGGGCAATTGTTTTGGCTCGGGGGCCACTTTGTGGGAGCAGAGGTTAGCAGAGAACCGCACCTTTTGAAATGATTGCATTCATTAGTTAACTTTGCATTTCAGAAAAGGTATAAATTGTATCATAAAAATCAATAAATATAAATTAAATAAAATAATGGTAGTTTTATTCAATTTATTTATTGTGCTAATTTCATATCATCTATAGCTGCAAGCACATTTAATTTTAGAATCAGTTTAATGAGACAAATGTACTCTATCACACTTTTCTGGACACTTCATGGTGCTCTGGGCCCAACAGAGGCCTGACTGAAACCACGTGACTGACTGTCTTGGTGGGCCGCAAAAAACTCTGTGGTGGGCTGCATGTGGCCCGCGGGCCGCAATTTGCCCACCCCTGCCCTAGACCCTTATGGATCTTGGAACCAGAGCTATTTTTGGGCAGAAGCTCACAGGAACGGAGTTCCGGCTGGCTTCTGAGTTGGCTGTGCCTGAAGCCTCCCCCTCTTCAGGTTCCCCAAGCACCTCACAAGCCGTGGGGAGCCTGGGGAAGCGAAGCTGATCCAGGGAGGGAAGGCAGTTTAAACTGCCTCCCCTCCTCGGGTTCCCCAGGCCCCCCGCAAGCCACAGGGCACCTGGGGAAGCTGATCCTGGGAGGAAGTTGCGCTGGTGTGGCCTAATATGCTAATGCATTTCTGCTGTTGGGTGTGGCCTGTTATGCTAAGGAGTTCCTGCTGGGCTTTTTCTACAAAAAAAGCCCTGCTTGGAACTAAACATATCCTTAGTCTGCTGTAGAAGCCAGTTGCCTAGTTGTAGGCACTGCAGAATGCGCAGCCTTTCCATAACCATGGAAAAGCTAAACCAACAGCAGAGTGGACGGCATGGCCAAAGCTCTGTTTTACTTTCCAGTGGAAGGGGGAAAGTATTTCTGTCTCCATATGTGAGATGGGGGGGGGGGGGGGAGAGACAAGAATCACAGCAAGATACAAAATAACATAGATGCTGGGAATTCAATTTGAGACCATCTGCATGCCAAGCAGATGCTCTACCACTGAGCCATGACTCCTACTGCTAACAGTGCAGGACACCCCAGTGAAAAATCGGCATTCTATAGTTCCAGTCCATAGTACAGACAACTTGGTTCAAAACTTGGCATCCAACAAGAATTTCTACTTGGGAGGATCAGAAGTTTCCCTGTACAGATCTCCACTTGTCTAAGGTGAACATAACATCCGAATAAATTAGTTCATCCCAGGTGGATAATATTTATAGCCATATTTTGAGCAACATCTCTAAGTGAAACATTCCAGCATAGAATGTGAGGCTATGATAATATACCCCACTAATGCTGCTAAAGTTACAGTGAACTATTAACTAGAGCAGGGGTGGGCAAACTGTGGCTCGTGAGCTGCATGCGGCTCTTTCACATATATTATGGGGCTCCCGGCAGGGCGGCTGGGGAAGCAAACAAATGTCATTGGACAAATTAATATCATTATCAGTATCTGCTTTTACCCCTTTTGTTATTATTTTTGGCAGTCTCATTTAATGTTAATAAAAAGCAAATTTGCTTATTTCCCAATAAAAGCAGGTAATTTTGTTCATGTCTTGTGGCTCTCAAACATTTGATGTTTATTCTACGCGGCTCTTACGTTAAGCAAGTTTGGCCACCCCTGTTCTAGGTGGCTCTTACACTGAGCAAGTTTGTCCACCCCTGAACTAGAGGCAATTAAGTGCCAATGTTTATTGTTTCTATAGCAAAAGCAATATGAATATATCCTGCCTTCATCTTCCATAATGCCCCACGGTACAAATGCATCATACATTTTTTAAAAGGCTTCTTTCCCAAGCTGACAGTGGCAGTAATGCAAACAGTTGAGATGTATATATCTTTAGCCAAGACAGTTTTTATTAAAAGAAGAAAATATTTGCCTGAACATTGTGAGAAACAAAGGCAGGCAGAGAACATTCTTCTGAATTCAGCCACAACTATGGGTATGTCATCATAAGGGGGCATATGAACGACCCAGTTTCTACTGTTACTGCTCTGAAGTAACTGGAGACAATATCTAGACATCTTATTGTTTCTCGCCTGGGGCTGGTCCCAGGTTTGGGGGGCGCTGGCCAAAGCATGCCCAGGGGCTCCTCACCTCCTCTGTCTACCACCAGCCCTCCCATTAGCATCTCCTTTCCTGACCAACACCTATGTGTCCTTCCTCTGCCTGCAAGCCCTCCCACACATCCCTTCTCTGATGCCGCCACCACTCTGCATCACCAGCACAGCTTCACCACTGACGCTGGACAGTGCATATGGCAGGAAGCATGGGTGGTTGAGTCCCAAGCAGATGGGCAGGGGGAGAGGACACAGGCAAGTGGCAGGGTAGGCCCATGGGCTCAGTGACTGTGGGCCCCACCAGAAGCTTTGGGACGTGGCATCTGCCCCATCTCAGAGTAGGCTGATGCCAGCTCTGCTCTCACCAGCCACATCTTTGCATGAGTATTAGAACTGTTTATGGTAGTGGTCACATGGTCATTTTGATCGGGTTTCACGACTGTTCTCTCTTGCATTTAAAATTGCTGATCAGACAGGCCGATCTGCCTCCCACGCTGAAGCGGGCTCACTCGCACAATCCTCCTGGTTCCCTAGCGACACCGGGAAAATCCAGTACTTTCCTGGTAATTGCGCTTTATAGCCACGATTTCGCCGATCTAGACAGCCATCTCTTGCATGGATTGCGATTAGGGTTGTCTGATCAATCTTTGTGCAATATTTTTTCCCCTGAACTTCCACCTTTGAGTGCATGAGCAATGGTTGAATTCTACATTTAAACATTCAAGTGCACACACACCCCTTTCGATTTGCCTGTTGTTTGCAAGGCATGCCCCCGCTTGTTGGCTCCGTGCTACCAGCCTCCGATTTTTCCCATCTGTCCCCTCCTCACAGTCTGCTCTCCCTTCTCTCTGATCTTCGAGAGGTTAAAACCCTGGGTTACCAGCAAAAGAGGGGGGGGGGGTGGATGGTGGAACTTGCTGGTCCTTTCACAGCTGCAGTAAATTTCTGGATGGAGTGAGAGAGAAGAGAGAAGCGCTGAACAGCACCACGCCTCTGAGGCTGCAGCTGCTGAAATGGTAGTTTTTGCCCATCCTTCTGGGCTTCTCCCCTCCCCTTCAAAAGTGGAGGCTGGTGGAAAAGACTAGGCAGCTGGGAAGAAGGCATTATTTCTCCAGTGTTTGTGTTGGAGGCAGGGAGGGGGAGAAGGATGACTGGGTCGGTTAGAGCTTGTTCGCCTCGGCGCCACAATTCTGGCCGAGGCGCAAGTGAAGCTTCCTTCTGCCCCGCCACCTCTTTGCAACTCCTGCCTTTGATGTCTTGTTTGTGTGTGGCCAAGTGGGGGTGGTGATTCAGCTGTGTTCATGTGCACATGCACGAAGCAATTAAAAAAAAAAAAACTCTTGCGGCTATCTGGACGGTGCCTGGAGTCTCATTCCGCGATGCAAGCGGTTTGGGGAGGGATGTGTGGTCATCCCAACCCCAAAAATATTCCTGGATCATATTTATCGTTGGAATAAATCGTGAGAAACTTGCTGTGTGATCACAGCCTATGTTACAAACTTGTATAATTTTAAAGAACAGAAGAGATTGGATTTATATCCTGCCCTTCACTATCCAAAGGAATCTTAGAACAGCTTACAATCTCCTTTCCCTTCCCCTCTCCACAACAGACACCCTGTGAAGAAGGCGGAGCTGAGAGAGCTCTTTCGAGAATTGCTCCTGAGAGAACAGCTCTGAAATAACTTGTAACTGACCCAAGGTCATCCAGCAGATGCAAGTGGAGGAGTGGGGAATCAAACCCGGTTCTCCCAGATTAGAGTCTGAGTTCCCCTAACCATTACACCATTTATGCTATTTTCATTGCCATGGTTTTCTCCCACAGAATCCAAGGACTTGTGGTTTGCTGACAGTGATACACATTGTCTGTTAAACATAAATTTAGCTCCTTTCACAGAACTACAGTTTCCACAGAATATGGAAGAACTGTTAACTTGTTTAAGGCTGTAGAGTAGCTATTCCTTTCATCCACAATTTTCAGTTGGTGGATTAAAATCTACAAGTGCATTCTAAAATTGCTGCTTCTACCTTTTTTTTTTTTAAAAAAAATACACCTTAGAGTTGTAAAAGTAGTGCGCAGGGAGAGAAGGGCAGATTCTCTGGCTACAGGTTTAGTCCCCATGAGACACCATTATTTCAAACCTGGTGTAGTGGATCAAGATGGGTAGCCATGGTTGTCTGTCTATCGCAGTGGTAAAAAATAAGAGCCCAGCAGCACCTTAAAGACTAACACAGTTTGTGGTAGACTCAGGAAGTGAGCAGGGACTAATGAAAGCTCATACCCTGTCACAAATTTTGTTAGTTTTTAAGGTGCTGCTGGACTCTTTTTTTCTACTGGTGTAGCAGTTAGAGTAAGGGACTAGGATCTTGGAGAACCAGGTTCAAGTCCCCACTCTGTCATGGAAGCTTGCTGGGTGATCTTGGGCCAGTCACACACACTCAGCCTAACCTACCTCACAAGGTTGTTATGAGAATAAAATGGAAAAGAGGAGAATGAGGTAAGCCACTTTGGGTGCCCATGGGGTAAAAGGTGGGAGATAAATAAAGTTTGGTTTTTTTAAAATCTGAGGCTTAAAGTAAAACTACACATTATCATTACGGCAACCATGGGTCCAATTTTAGATGAAAACTTCACCATTAAAAAATTGCCACAAGGGTCCAATATTAATCGGGCCCATGTTGCAGCGGCACCAGGCAATCTTGCCCCGCTCCTGTGCCAAAACAGCTGGTGGCTTGGCCCTTATTTCTATATCCTTTTGTATAAGACCAGAGTGTTCAGCCTTAGCTCTTGAACTCAATAGGGTTTGTTTATGAGTAAACAAGTGCAGGATTACAAATGTCATTGGTGAAAAGGTTAATTTACAAAGATCATTCATATGAGTGCTTCCAGTTCTGGGGTAGTCAGGGTCATGCAAAACAATAGCGTGGGACTGCTTTGCTTTCAGCCCATGAACTGAAGCAGCATATCAAAAGAGCAGGGGCGTTTTCGCACTGGCTTTTTTCCGGGGCGAGCACCGGAGTGAGCACCGGAGTTTCTGGTCAGTTTCACATCAGTTGCTCCGTGCTCACAAACTCCTCTGGAGTTTCACCGCACTGCTCAGGAGTATCCCTGGAGCAAAAAAATCCTGTTCCTGGCGGTGTTTCCTGTTTACTCCGTTGGAGAAACCTAGATGAGAACACACCCACTCGCCCGCCCTCCATCTGGCCCGCCCCGCAGTGGGCGTTTCTTGAATTTTTTTTTTTTTGAAACGAGCCCTCCTAACGTTATATCGAAATAAGGAGGCAGGGAGGCAAGATCGCAGCACAGGGACTGTGTTGGCGAGGTGGATTTGCCGTTTCTTGGGAGCAGGAGCCGGGCGCCATTGGCCCGAGAGCTCCATGTGCTTGCTCCCCGGTAACTGCTGCCCTTTGTTTGGGCTTCCCCGGCAACAGCCCGTGCAGAGCTGGTGGTGGGTGCTTTCCTCTAGCAATCCGTGGAGAAGCCGCGGCAAGCGGGCGGGCGGGCTGGGGAAACTTGCCTTCCTTTCCGCTCCCTGTGTGCGGTCCCACGACCCTGAAGCAACACTTCCCCCCTCCTTTTTTTTTTTTTTTTTAAAAAAAGGCCCTTATAACGTTATAACATCATAATGAAATTTTGATGCAGCAAGGGAAGACGGCACAATTGTTGTCTTTATATAATAAACACACGTTCACATCTACTATGGGGGGGGGGTTAATTTGCTGTTTATTGGCAGCCCCTGCAGAGCAGGCTGGGCGCGCTTCTTTGCAGAAAAGTCACAGAAATGGATTGAACTGTTTTCAAGGGGCTATAACTATTCCTGCGGAGCGGGGAGACTGCTCTGCGTGTCATGCTGCTCCTCCTCAGCTGCCGCCACCACCACCACCATTTATGTAATTTTTTTTTTCTTAACACGGGCCAGCTGACGCCATGTTGCCCATCCTCCATTTTGTTGCCTTGATCGGGTTAAGCACACGACATTTCAGTTCACATCAGAGAATCCACCCATTGGGGGGGGTCCTCCTTGTACCCCACCAATCGTTTTGCACCAACCCAGAACGGCGGGAAAATTTGAATACTGAGGAGGGACTTGATGAATTCTGGGAAGAGGAAGGCGGGTGATGCACTGTCATCATTCCACTATGACGTTATAACGTTACCACGCATGCGTTTAAAAAAAAAAAGGAAAAGCGGGGAACGAGGGAGGAGCTGGGGGGGAGGAAGGGGAGGGAAGGGGAGGGGAAATGCAAGGGGTGGGCACAGAGAGCATCGAAGCAACCCAAATGGGAACAGAAAACTTTGGGGGGGGGGGAAGAGGAGCAGATTGTTATAGTGCGAAAACGGCAGGTTTGCTCAGGAGGAGTCGCAGAAGGGGAAATGAGGAGGAAGTGAGAGGCAACTGGCCTGTCTGAAAAGGCCCCAGAAGTTGCAGGCCTTTGTTATAACAGGATTTTGGCTGTATTTTTTTTGCAAAATGACCACATTAGGGAAGATCTCAGGCTAGGCTGATAATGCTTGATGGTGATGGTTTGTTTCTGTTAATGGCATCAGTTTTCTGACCAATATGGCAGAAATCACACATTATTCATGAACTGGTACTATTTGAACAACAAAGTGATAGCAGACTAACACAGGCTAATGGTTCCAGAAGAGACTGAATAGTGAAGACTGTGGGCCAATTCACACATTCATTTGGCCTGTGCTAGACATCTAAAAGTCTTACACAGTGAGTTCCTGCCAGTGCCATGTGGTCAAGTGCTGTCACTGACACACAAATGATCCTGCCTTCTAGATGCCACTATAAATACGTTTTCAAAAATTTTTTTCTGAAGTGTGAGTAGCCTTGGGATCCAAGCAGGGCTCAGAGTGTGGGATACAAATAGCTGAATATTTGCCAGCATTTGTATTGTGCCCATGGCTGCAATTAAGCACAAATAACTGGCACTTGTGCAGGATTCCAGAGGTGTTGCCAAGTTAGGTACATTAAGACTAAAGACATTTATTGTTGCATAAAACTTTTGTGGACCAGAGCCTGATTTCATCAGATACATATTGCTGTGGGGGAAGGGAAGGAAATCTATAAACCAGAGGACCCAAAGGCTGTGAATTGCAAAGGACAGCAGACATTTTGTCACTTTACTAGATATAGTTCAAATGTACATATGCTACACATGTGTAGAGATGTCATGTGGTTACCACAGTGAATGAATTCAGTTCCATGTATCTTTCCTCTTAGTACCACTGGAGCAACTTGGGGAGTGAAATTGTCAACAGAAAAGGGGTGTAAGAGGAAAGAGAAGAAGTCCTTTTCTCCTCATGCTGATCTTCCTCTTCAAATTGCAGTCTTGGTGGTTGAAGTGACCAGGAAACAATGTTCCAAACTGAATAACAGAACAACCCAAAAAGTAAACTTGCACCCTCATCTCTTTCCTCAGCACCATGACTCGGAGCTCACCTTTTAACCCTAACATCCAATTAACACCACTTGCACCACCTTCCCGCCCTTTATCCCATCTTCTGACTGTGCTTTGGTGCACCTTGTTTATTTGGGAACAAATGTAACATTTAAAATTGGCCATCATGGAGCATTTTTGTTGATGGAAGGGTATCTGTAGCCCAGCACAACTTTCTGACACCCCCCCCCCCCCAATCCGGCTGCAACTCAAAATACAGGCGGTCCTAGGAGCAGTGTGATGGGGCCATTTTGGGTTGCAGCAGGAGGCGGGAAAGTTGATCTCTACTGACAAAAATCCTTCCAGGCCTAAACAAAGTTGAAAAGAAAGCTGGGCTAAGAAACTACATTATGTTCTTCATCTTTTCCTCCAGGCTTTCAGTGACCTTGACCAGTTCCTTGGCCAGAATTTTAAATAGCTACTGTATCATATAATAATCATCTATATATCTAATTCTCAACATGGTCTCATCTGTGGATACTTAAATCTGGAGACCAGAGCCATGAACAGACAAGACAGATGTTTCAACAAGCCTGAGAATGGCTCCATTTTTGCAGAACAATCTGAAATCTAAAAGGGGGGTACCCCCCAAATAATAGAAGCAGTGACTATAGCTTTAAGAAACATATGCGCTCTCTGGCTGTTGCTAGGCTACTACAACAGTATTGCCAGTTGAAGCCTTAGTTTCTTTCAGTAAAAGGCAGGGGCAGGGGCAGGGCACTTTCAAGGTCTGTTTTGGCTTCTGAGAGAGGACTTATCATGACCAGTCTCAGCAGCAACTACTGGGTGACTCACTGTCATGTGACTTCCATTTTTCATCCAGGCCAAGCTACTTGCTACTGTTCAGCAGCAGCCAACACATGATATTGACCAGTTCCTTGGCCTGAATAGTACACATTTTCAGACTAGAATCTGCAATACCCAGGTTCAACCCCCCAGTCTGCCTTGGAAGTTCATAGGGTGACCTTGGGCCAGTCGCACACACTCAGTCGGATCCACTTCACAGGGTTGTTGTAAGGATAAAAAGGAGGAAAGGAGAATGATGCAAACTGCTTTGAGTTCCCATTGTGGATAAAGGGAGAGTATAAATTAAGTAAATAAATAGGGCTGCCAGGTCTGATTGTCATGCTGGTGAGGGGATTTGGGGGGGGAGGGTGTTCCAGGAGTGGGCGGGGACATTGTACAATGTGCATACATCACCCAGAAGTGATATAGGCATGCCAGTGACATTGGGGGCTATACTCTGGTTTTTGGGCAAAACTCGATGATAAAATTGCCCTCAAACCATAGAGTTTTGCCCAAAAACAGAGTATCACCCCCCAACGTCACTGATGCATCATCACTTCTGGGTTACATCAGCATGTCACTCACAATGTTGTTGTTTTCTCCCACTGGCCAGCTGGCCGCTGGTGAGCAGAAGCCCACAAAAGCAAGGGATCCCCTGCCCCCACCTGGGTAATGGTAACTCTATAAATAAGTAATAATAACAGCTGAAGATGGGGGGCAGATAAAATGAAGAGGAAAAAAGGATAGAGTGTGGGGTGGGGGATACTACCCTTCTAGGTGTGTAAATGCATCTTGTGTCTACAGTATGCCCACCTTGTCTTTAAAAGCTGACTGTAAAAAATAAAATATTTCATAGGTTCCCCCCCAATACTCCCCTAAATTCCCAGTTTTTCCATTGGAAAAGAATAGGCTGGGAGGAGTGTTTGTCCCCCCGCCCCTGAATTTTTGCCTTTTCTTCTGGGCCTTCACATCTCTACCAATTAACTGGACCTTGCCCAGTGGTTGGCACTGCACAACTTGGGCAGTCTTTTTCTCAGGAACCGGCTGGCATGCTAGGGGTAGGGAAGGAGGGAAAACTGAACATGGGGGTGGGGATACAGGTAGGTTGGCTGGTGGACAGGAAGGAGAGAAGGTGGCAAAAAAAGGGGAGAGGCTACAGAGCTTTCAGGGAAGGGGGGGAAGATAGTGGGGGGAGTGGAGAATGAGATGCCCCCTTTCAGTCATTGTGGGTCACTCTATAAATACCGTAGATCAAATCAGCCAGCATCATTTCCCTGGTTGTCTCCTACTCAGCCCTTTCTGGCTCTTTTCAGTCAACCTGACCCTATTCTTTGTGGCTGCTGAGTTCCCTTGGCCACACCTTCCTCTGTTTTATAAAGTACTTCTTTCTCTGGAACTCAGCTCTAACTTAGGCCTACCTGATCTGTCATAATTGCCACATGCCAGGAGTCAGTACAAGATGAATCCCATCAACTCAGCCCAGATGCATGTTTCAAGCTTATAGCCATATCAGGGCTGGGTTGCACTTTGGGGTTGGTTGTTTTTCTGGTAGGTGTTGTTTCTGTGGTGGCAGCATTTAGCATAAACTGACACAAGTGTGAGGGCAGGGACCTGAAACTGATGAAGTCTAAATCCAAACTGGTGCTGGTGGAGGTGTTGGTGGTGTTGGGAGGGAGGGAGGAGTAAGCACAGGCTTAAGATCTTTTTGATTCATAGGATTGCCAACTCTGGGTTGAGAAATTCCTAGGAGATTTGGGGGTAAAGGATGGGGAGAGACTCTACTGACATTGAGTTGGGGTTACCAGCTCCAGGATGGGAAATATCGGGAGATTTTGGGGGTGGAGCCTAAGGAGGGCAGAGTTTGGGGAGGGGAGGGACTTCAGTGGGGTGTAATGCCATTGAGTCCACCTTACAAAGCAACCATTTTCTCCAGGTGAACTTATCTCTATTGCTTAGAGATCAGTTATAATAGTGGGAGATCTCCAGCCACCACCTGGAGGTTGGTAACCTTACATAATGTCCACCCTTAAAAGCAGCCATTTTCTGCGAGGAAAACTAATCTCTGTGGTCTGCAGATCAGTTGTAATTCTGGGAGATTGGCAGGCCCCACCTCGAAGCTGGTACCTAGGGAGTACCATTTCTATATTTTGCCTAGCATGCAAAACTGTTTGAGACAGGCCCACTTGGACCTTTCTGAAAGTGTAATTCTGGGGGCTGTAGAAACAGTTGGGCTCCTGTGGGCTTTCCGAACGATCACTGATAAGATTCTGATTTTGCTCAGCCAGTTTGTTCACACTTGTCAACTGACAGGTGCTTTTTCATGGGGAGGGGGAGGAAGAAAAGAAATGAAGCTTCTTCCGCTGCAGTTAACAAAGCCTCCATCACAAGCACATTTTTGTTGCTTCTTTGTGCTGTCTGGCGCCTGCCTGGGCTGTCTGAACTGACATCTTAAGACGCTGAAGAATAGCTTGTTATTTCACTTCCTGTGGGGCAGCTGTGAAATGGCATATTCTTAAAACGTATTACAGTAGTTAAATTTTGAAAATCAATGTTTTTAATAATGGCTTTGATAGTGGGGTTTGTTCAAATGTGTTTCACCCTGCTGTGGGTATGAGTGTTTTAATGAACCATTTTTAAAAAGACAGATTATTGTATTATGTCATTTTTTTGTAAGCCCTGCTGTTTAAGTTGCTAGACTTGTAGATATGTTCTGACTGTAGTTGCTATGTTTGCTGTTTTAAATGAATGGGGGAAAGAAAGAGAGCGACTGTGTATTGGTTGCACGCACTAAATATATTTGAATTTCCCATGGCAAAGAGTCTTAGGATTTTGCTGGCAGCATTGAAATCAGAGCACTGAGAAACAAGTCGTTGCCACACAGGCACAATGGAGTTTCCTGAGTAGAACTGAAACCTCAGCCAAGAAAATTAGCCAGAAAATAAAAGTGACAAGGAGAAAACACACTCCCACACACAAAGGGAATCAAATAGGACTGACTGAGATGTGTTTCCAAATATCACAAGAAATTCAGAGAGTAAAGCCTCAAAATATATGTTAATGAATGTGTGTATGTGTCTCTGTAGGGGTAAGATTTAGGTTTTGGAGTTTCTTTTGAGCTTTCTCCATCCTCCTGCCCCCTTTGCACAATAATTACATGTTCACAATCAGGGCCAGTGCTACCATAAGGCGAGGTTAGGCAACCGCCTAGGGGCGCAGAACCCTGATGGGCGCAGAGGCCAGCAAGCGGGGTGAGGACGATGGGGAGAGCAGCCCTGACTACAAGCAGGAATCCTCGTCTTTGTGTTTTTCATTCTTCCTAAAATGTATTTATGTTTGAAAATTGGTGAGCACATGGGGGGGGGGGCAGAAGGTAGCCTCGCCTAGTATGCAAAAAAGCCTGGCACTGTTGGTGCCAGCGTCGGTAGTCAGGAGTTTGGGAGTGCTCCTGGACCCCTCATTAACAATGGAGGCCCAGGTAGCAGCCGCTGCGAGGTCGGCGTTTTATCATCTTCGCTTGATCAAGCAGTTGGTTCCCTTCCTTGAATGCAACGAACTGGCTACAGTGATCCATGCTTTGGTCACCTCAGGATTGGACTACTGTAATGCTCTCTACATGGGGCTGCCCTTGTGCCAAATCCAGAAGTTGCAGCTGGTGCAAAATGCGGCGGCGCGGCTGCTGATGGGTCTCCCGGTACAGGAGCACATCCAGCCTGCTTTAAAAGCACTGCACTGGCTGCCTACATCAAGCCGGATAAAGTTCAAGGTGCTGGTACTTACCTATAAAGCCCTATATGGCCTGGGACCTATCTACTTGAGGGACTGCCTCTTCCCATATATTCCCCAGCGAGCACTTTGGTCTGGTTCCCAAAACCGTTTGGTCCTCCCGGGGCCAAAGGAGGCCTGTCTGGCAGTTACTAGGGCCAGGGCCTTTTCGGTGGCGGCCCCGCGCTGGTGGAATGAGCTCCCAGATAACATCAGGGCCCTGCGGGACCTTTTACAGTTCCGCAGGGCCTGTAAAATGGAGCTCTTCCACCAGGCCTACAAGTAGGGGCAGCCAATAGCTCCATCTTGGGCCCTGGCCCCGATTTTCTCCGCCAGTATGTGTGACCGTCTTTTGTGGCTAACATCTAGGCGCTACTCTGATGCTCTAAACTGAAGAACCGCCATCTGTATTAGGTTTTCTAATTGTATATGTTTTAATGTTTTAAATATTAATTTGTATTGTTACCTACTGTTAGCCGCCCTGAGCCTGCCATTTGGCGGGGAGGGCGGGATATAAATCTTAATAAATAAATAAATAATACAGAACAATGCAAGAATCAGTGTAAGTATATAAATGGACTGGATCCAACCAGCTTCTCTGTTGATTAAAAGGAAGAAGGGATCCACTTTGGCCACCCAAAAAGGCTATGCTACACATCACAGGGCCTGCCTGTACAAAAGCCATGTGTGATTGGGTGAGGGCTTAACTAGTAAGGACAGGAATTTAACAAGATTGAGTGAAAACGATGGCCAGATCCAACTCAATATGCCAAATGCAGAACCCCAGTCTGGTATAATCTGTACCTATCTCTACAGAGGTCCTTTCTTGCCTTCTCTCAGCTTCCTGCTCCCACCTCCATTTCCTTAGATCAGGGGTGTAAACCAACAGGCACCTTTGGAAATCTGACACAGGGTGATGGGCGCAACCACAAAATGGCCATCACTGGAGATTAGGGTTTCCAGCTCCAAGTTGGGAAATACCCGGAGATTTTGGGGGTGGAACCTAAAGAGGTGGGAATTGGGGATGGGAGGGGCTTCAGTGGGATATAATGCCATGTAGTTTAACTTTCAAAGCAGCCATTTTCTCCAGTTGAACTGATCTCTGTCACCTAGAGATCAGTTGTAATAGTGGAAGATTTCCAGCCACCACCTGGAGGCTGGCAATGCTACTGGCAGCAGAGCCAACCACAAAATGTCAGGGTGTGAGATTATGCATAATTCTGGTTGTAGCTCTTCAACATTTCAGCCACAAGCTCTGTTGATCAGGATGTGTTTTTTTTTTAATGAACATATTGATTAGAAATATTTTCTTACATGCACACAAGTATACATATTGAGCTAGCTAAGAAATGGTTATCTGGCAGTTTCTTTCAGATCTCCAGCAGCCAGTCAGAAGCTCTGCTGACCTAACCCACTTTCCAAAAACACCTGGCAGGCACCAGGAAAGGGGTGAGCGGGTGCCATGGCACCCATGGGCACCACACTGGGGACCCCTGCCTTAGATGAATCACATTCTACATCTAGCAACACATGGCCAAGTTAGTTTCTGAGCTAGGAAGAGATTTTCCAGCCAAATCAACTTTCTGCTTCTTACAGAAGCTGTCCTGGACTATGGTAATTCTGCAACCGACCTTTTCCCATCAACAGTTAGTATGTTTCTGAATATTCTATGCTTCATTGCAATTTAACCACTGAGTTAAAGTCTGCCAGCAGGCAACAGATAACAGGAGACAGTTTAACATTTTATATTAAGAAACAGTTATGATTTCTTAGATTTTAGTCTAGTCTTTATAGTTTCATTTTCTTTTTAACAACAACTTGAGTTAGCCTTGTTAAAATCTGCTATTTCAGCTATCTTTTTTTAGTTTTCAATTTAGGGGGGTTTTTTGCTTCTATTTGCTTTTATGGGGAACACATTCCTGGTTGAACCTCCACCCTCACGCCCCACAAATTTCTGGGATGAAAAGTTTCAGGGGCTGAGGACAGACTGGTAATCTGCCATGGAATGGCAGTGGGGCCAAATGCCGTGGAGGAAAACTGGCCCGGGGCTGGTCGTTCATACTGGCCAGTTTCCCGTGGGAGCATGCCAGGGAGGATGCAGAATGGAGCGTTCAGACTGCTGCAGAGTGGCCCCGGGCGGGCCGGCCTCCGCGGCTTGTGATGGGGCCATTTTGGCAACAGGCGCATGGCTGCAGCAGCAGTCTAAAAATTTAAAATCTCCCCACCTCCTCTATTGGGGCCGCTTGCACATGAGCTCATGCGCATCTCGCCATGGTGGCACATTTACACTGCTGCCTCCACTTGAATCCCGCCTCTTCCCGTCCACACAGCCGGGAAGCAGGATCCAAGCGGAGGAAGGCCCCTGGACACCATTTTCTGCCGATGTCCATCTGAGGCAGCAGGGAAGTGCTTCAGAGATGGGTGAGTATGGAAGGGAGATGGAGGACGGGTGAGTATGGAAGGGAGACGGAGGACAGCTGCAGCTATCTGAACTGCCTCCCTTCCCCTGCTTCTGAAGCAGAGCTCTCCCGGGCCACATTGCCAGTCTGTCCTCAGCCACGGCCTGTATCTGTGACACCAAAGAAATGCCCTGCAAAGCTGAGAATAGGAAATATCCCTGTTGCACAGGCCATTGCTATTGATGCAACGGACATGAAAGTGAGCAAACTCTGGAGGACAGTGGAAGACAAAAGGGCCTGGCATGATGTGGTCCACGGGGTCACAAAGAGTCGGACTCAACTATGCAACTGAACAACAACAACAACAACAACAACATAGGCCATTGAAATTCTTGCTTGCAGATAGTGTTGTTAAGAGAAATTCTCTTAATTCCTCCTCTTTACCCAATTTCTCCCTTAAATCTAACAATGCATTTATTTTCCTCTTTTTTTTAGGAATTTGCAGTCCATTTTGATCAAGTGAAATCTGAAGAGAGGAGTACCAGGCAGGGAAGTTCTCCAAACCTTCAGAATTTTACTCTATAGATGCGCAGAGGCAGGTAATGTCTTCCCAAATCTTCCTATCTTCTACCTTAGAACACCACTCTGTGGTCTGTAATGATAAAACAACTGCAAGGGATGCAGTTATACAATGGTGTATTGATTTCTCTTCAGAGAGAAATCAAAGAGACATAAAATATAAATCCCTCTTTTAAAAAGAGAAAAAAGTGCCCCACATGCCTGAACGCCAAGCAGTGAATTTGCTGCTGTTCAGCCCCCCCCCCCCCCCGCTTTGTTTGCAAGAAGAGGGGGGCATGCACGCCTGAACTCCATTGGCAAATTCACCACTTGGAGCTCAGCAGCTGCCCCTCTCCCTCCTGCAAGATTTACAGGGCCCTCCAGCTGATCTATGGGTTGTGTGCTCCCACCAATCAGCTGGAGGGCCCTTTAAACCCCACAGGAGGGGAGGGAGAGGGGTGGCCACCGGAGGTCCTTCTCGGGGGCAGGACTTGGTGGTGGGGCTTTCCCCTGCCAGCCCACTGGCTGGCAGTGGGCAGGAGCCTGCAAAATTGGGGTATCCCCCACACCCAACTGGGGACTGGCATCCCTAATCTCTGCACTGGGTATACAAGGGGTATACAAGTGGGTAAAAGTGAAGTTTGTAAGGACTCTACCTAACCCCATACTTTGATGTTCATAAGGGATTTTTTTTCTTGCTTTTTTGCCCTTTCCTTCCATGCAGTTTTCCCATGAGAAAGTAAATTGCTTTTACTTGGCAAGATTTCTTGCAGGTGCCTTTTAAGTGATCTCTCCCTCCTCTCACTATTACACTCTGTGTATGTGTGTGTGTGTCTTTGTTTGTGTGTGTGTGTAAGCACAGCATTGGTCTCCATCACCCTTTCCATTTGTAGCACTGCCTAGGGGCTGCAAGCACATTTTTTCTTCTGTCATCCCCAAAACAGTGTTACCCATAGGGATGTGAAAAAAAAAATTGACCCGATTCGGATTGGGCCGAACCAGACCGAATCTGATTCAGCTGCCTAATGACCCCTGAATGTCAATTTCGGCAATGCAAGCCAATTCAGGAGTGATTTGGCCAGCCAAATGTCAATTTCAGCGCTATTATACCCTATGGGCCATTGAAGTCAATGGCAAAAACTCATAGGGTATATGAGGGGCTGGAGGAGAGGGGGCTTGAGGGAGAGGCTCCAAACTTGCCAGGTAGCTGCTGGAGCCTCTCCCCAAATACCCACCAAGTTTCAAAAAGATTGGACCAGGGGGTCCAATTCTATGGGCCTCCAAATAGGTTGTATCTGTCTCCTCTGGCTCACATCTGCAGTGCTGCCTGTATTATATGGCACACAAAAAAACATCTGTCCCTGTGCTTAGCAAGGCCAGCACCATAGCACTGAACAGCACAAGCAAAGAGGAGCCACTGCTCATACAAAAACAAAGTCCTCCCTAAGCCAGTAAGACAGCAATGCTATTGGTGTAAATGCCTGGGAACAGTCTTCTTCTCAACACAATCCGCTTGGATGGCAACATCTTTGTAACTCTGCTGCCTGGAAAACACCATTATCAGTCTCATTATTTGCAGTTTCATGCTCTTCTCATTTGTCCCTCCCTTTGTGAACCATAAACCAGACAGAAGACAAATGGCCAAATCTGAAGATCTCCAAATACTGCCTTTCCTTTTAAAAAAATTTAAATTAATTAGAATAACTATATTGATGAATATTTTGGGAGGCAGAGGTTTCAATTAATTCATGTCTTGATACATACTTATTTTATGTATTAAGAACACTATCATCAAGGCACCCATCAGCCTAGCATTAGGGTTTTGCAACGAAATAAGTGGGTAACAATAAAAGAGGCTATTAAATATATTTATTGGCAATGGCCCTCAAAGCCCTAATAAGTCTAAGGCAAAATAAACCGAAACTGTTAACTAATTGTAGTTTGTTTGTTTTTTTTTGCAATTGATGATTCAGAAAGGGCCTCAGCACATGCAGAGGACGCTGCCCAATTTTGTTGCTTTGGGCCACGTCAGAAGTTGTTACAGAAAATCCCCCAAGCCTCACCAGTAGTTGTTCACGGAATGCCGTGGGCTGTCATAGAAAGGAAGAAAAGAAAAAGGTTGGGGCCATGCTCAAAACTTGGGAAGAGTAAACATTTCCCATTTCATTTATTTTTTTTAAATATTTGTTTATATTGTTGTCAATGGTTTCAGTTCTTCATTTTTTAATGTTGGTTTTGCAGGATCATTTATATGGTGCACACACCTTGTACGTTTTTTTATACAACACACAGTTACAAATGACATCATATGTACGTATAACATATAATGCTGGTTTTCTGATGAACAAAGAACAATGTTGGGGAAACTGGGTATGAAGAAAAGAGAATGGCATGAAAATAAAGAATCAAAGGTTCAATTTAAATAAGGGAAAGGCTAAACCAAAACAGAGATTTTCATGTCAAAAACAAGAATGAGAAATTTGAAACCATCCCTATTTAAGAACATCCCTCCTACACAGTTCTGTACATCCTTGGTGAAATGTGTTCTTAACTGGTAGTTCCGCCATTTGAAAATGGGCTTCACTGGTGAAAATTAGGTACCCACAAGTTAATCAAGAATGATTCAGTTGATTAATTTGCCAATTACACATTGCAGCCCTCCATCAATTAGCCATGCTAAAATTAGACTTTAGATCAGTTGTTGTAGGAACTGCTTTATTGGCCCGAATCACATACAAAAGCCTGGCTTCCCTTTCACATTGTTCCAGTTGGTTGGCTGGTTTATGGTTTGAAACCACCCTGCTGTTCCACTGGGCAAACAGCTCATTAATCTGAGTCTGAAATTAGTTCTTTTTCTTGGCTACTATCTCCACTGGCTTCCTAGTACCAGAGAAATGCCAAGCGCAATGTGCTTGCGAGTGCCCAAACTTTAAAAAAAAGATTCTACAAGAATGCAAAAGCATGCCATGGCACCCCAACTAGCAAAGCAACATTGGCAAAAAAAGAAATTAAAAACAAAAATATGGCACTCCTTTTTGCTGTTTAAGTGTATAGGCAAGTATAGAGAGCTCATATTATATAGAGTTGTAGTAACACTTGCCTGCTAGGGCATCATGCTGTTTGCTAGAACCACTTCAACAATAAACATGTTTGTAAAAATATGTTATCTAGCCAGGATTGGTGTACAGGCAAATGGGAGGGTTGCCATATAGACCAAAGGAACGTCTTCCCTTCCTCCTGCTTCTCAGCAAACACATACACACACCTCAAAGTACACTGGCCATTGTCCAGGAAAGGAGAGCAGTGTGCTTCCTGTTTGTACTGTCCAACTCATGGCCAGCCCCGAATATTCTTTGTGCTTCATGCCTGAGTACACTAGATCTTTGGGTTGGAGAGAATAATGGGATGCCAGCCTCCTCTTCCAAGTAACGGCTGGTGGGTTTTTATGGTACATGCATATCAGGGACAAGAAGGCTGAAATTGGACCTTGTGTTTTATACTTCTTACGAGTTCTCAATTACCTCAGGGTGGAATGACTATCCTGAAGCATTATAAATATATATACATGTGTGGAGAAGTAGAGGTTTGTCAAAATATGTGCTAAGCAGTATAAAACCTCCTCAGAGTCTACACCCATGGGCAGAAGAGATGGATTTTATGTTTTTCTCCTCACTAGCTTTCTGTCTTTTGATATCACCCTCCAGAGCTGTTATCAATGCCAGAATAGAACTTCAGAATAATAATTGCCTGACAGACTGGCTTCTTCTCTTTCTCTAAGTTGCTTGCTGTTGGCTGGCTTGGCTGGAGGCCTTTCTGGATAGCCTCCCTTATGCACTGTTCCATTTGCCTAGCTGACTCATGCTTTGAAATCACCCCCCATTTATTCTACTGCTGGGCAAATAACCTAGTTCATCCAAAACTGAAATTAGCTTTAAGGACATAAGAGAAGCCAATGTTGGATCAGGCCAGTGGCCCATTCAGTCCAACAGTCTGTCACACAGTGGCCAAAACACCAGGTGTCCTCAGGAGGTCCACTAGTGGGGCCAGGACACTAGAAGCCCTCCCACTGTTGCCCCTCCAAGCACCAAGAATACAGAGCATCACTTGCCCCAGACTGAGAGTCCCTATGTAATAGCCACTGATGGACCTCTGCTCCATATGTTTATCTAATTTCCTCTTGAAGCTGTCCATGCTTGTAGCCGCCACCACCTCCTGTGGCAGTGAATTTCACGTGGGTGAAGAAGTACTTCCTTTTATCTGTTCTAACCTGACTGCTCAGCAATTTCATGGAGTGCCCATGAGTTCTTGTATTGTGAAAAAGGGGGGAAAGGACTTCTTTCTCTACCTGCTCTATCCCATGCATAATCTTATAAACCTTGATCATGTCACCCCTCAGCCGTCGTTTCTCCAAGCTAGAGAGCCCCAAGCACTTCAACCTTTCTTCATAGGGAAAGTGTTCCAACCCTTTTATCATTCTAGTTGCCCTTTTCTACATTTTTTCCAATGCTATAATATCTTTTTTGAGGTGTGGCAACCCGAACTGTACGCAGTATTCCAAATGAGGTCGCACCATCGATTTATTCAGGGGCATTATGATACTGGCTGATTTGTTTTCAATTCCCTTCCTAATAACCACCAGCATAGCGATGGCCTTTTTCATTGCAGCCGCACACCGTCTTGACATTTTCCTGGCTTTCCTGGCTGCTGCTTGAGCTGGTTCTTCACAGCTCAAGGTTTTCTCCCTTTTTTCCCTAACAAATGTAGCTTCTGGCAGCTTCTTCAGCTTGCTGAAGTGTGGTAGCACTGTAGTACCTGGCTTAGGGTATGACCGAACTCTGGGTTATGCTGCTGACGGAGCCAAGAACTCAAGCTGTTGCTGGGTTATTTCTGCCCTACTTTGCTCCCATGACTTGCTGTTATGGAGGCTTACCCCCAAAGTCTATTTTTAGTCAACAATATGACTGAATTAGCAGCTTTCCTCATCAGAATTTTTATATGGGGACTTTAGCATTTTTCTTACCCAGTCCCCTGAATTTCCCCTTTTGCCAGATTCCACAAACCAACAGCCACAATGCTGTTCCACGCAGGCATGTCAACTCCAAGTAGGGAAATCCCTGGAGATTGGAAGTACAACCAGGGGAGGGAAAAGTTTGAGGAAGGAAGGGAGTAAGGATGTGATGCCACAGAATTTGTCCTCCAAAGCTGCCATTTTTTCCATGGGAACTGATCTCTGTAGACTGGAGATCAGTTGTAATTCCAAGAGAATTCCAGGCCCCACCTGGCAGTCAGAAACCCAAAATGCCATCTGAAAGTTGTGATCTGTGCACATATCCTTTAAAGATGGGAACCACTTTAGAAGATACAGACACAGTCTAATATCAGGCCATCATGTACCCCAAAATAACTGTCTGGAAAACAAATATCCCTTTCACCATAGTGGGATTTTGTGTAAAGACAGTTCTGCACCTAAGGTCATCCTGCATTAGTAACAACAAATAGAATCGTTTTTTATGTATGGGTATTTTGTGTGTGTGTGTGTGTGTGCATGTGCGCACGTGTGTGTACGTTAGGGTTGTCATCCCCCAGGTCCTGGTAAGGGCTCCCCCAATTTGGGGGGCTCCAAAACACCACTGGCTAGCTGGCCAGCGGGAGAAGCCCCACCCTAAGTCCCGCCCCCAAGCCTGTTTGCTGACAGCCCCCCCCCATCCTTCCCCCACTGCAAGGTTTAAAGGGCCCTTCAGCTGATTGGCACATGGCCCACCAGTCAGCTGGAAAACCCTTTAAACCTTGCAGGAGGGAGGGAGAGGGGTACATGCCATCCCCGCTTCTTCCCAAAAGCACTTAGAGGATCCCTTTAAATGCTTTGGAGAAGCGGGGGGCCTCATGCACCTGCACTCCAAGCCACAAATTAATGGCTTGGGGTGCAGGTGCATGCACGCCCTGCTTCTCCCCAGAGCATTTAAAAGAATCCTTTAAATGTTTTAGGGAAGAAGTGGTGGGGGAGTGTATGCCTGCAATCTAAGTTGTGAAATTTGCGGCTTGGATTGCAGGTGCACTCCCCCCTTCTTCCTCGAAACATTTAAAGGGATCCTTTAAGTGCTTTGGGGAAGAAGTGGGGAGGCGTGCATGCCTGCACTCCAAGCCACAAATTCATGACTTGGAGTACAGGCACCAGGCGCCAATGTAATGATGCCACTTTTGCATGATGTCATCATGTTGGGACTGTCCCTGCTCCCCTGGAACGCCTCCAAAGTCTCCCACTGGGGACTCAGGGGGACCTGGCAACCCTAGTGTATGTGCCTGCATGCCTGGTGGTACTAGGGGAGCAGCAATCCATGAGGCACCCACTGGAATGTGGGGTGCCTCAGGGGGCGGTGCTCTCTCCGATGCTGTTCAACATCTGTATGCGCCACCTTGCCCAGATTGTCCGGAGGTTTGGGCTGGGATGTCGCCAGTATGCTGATGACACCCAGCTATATCTGATGTTGGGCAGCCAGTCGGACTCCGGCCCAGAAGATCTGGACTGGGCATTGCATGCTGTGGCTGGTTGGCTTAGACTGAGCCATCTGAAACTGAACCTGGTGAAGATGGAGGTCCTGTGCCTGAGTTGGGGTGGCCTGGGGAGGGGGGTCCCGTTCCCAACTTTCAACAGGATGCCACTGGTGCCTGTGTCGGGGGTTAGGAGTCTGGGAGTGCTCCTGGATCGCTCCATATTTATTATTTATTTATTTATTTAGATTTTTATCCCACCCTCCCCACCTCAGGGCGGCTCCTTAACAATGGAGGCCCAGGTAGCAGCCACTGCCAAGTCAGCCTTTTACCATCTTCGGCTGGCCTGGCAGCTGGTTCCCTTCCTCAACCACAACAACCTGGCCACAGTGATCCATGCAATGGTTACCTCAAGATTACACTACTGTAACACTCTCTACATGGGGCTGCCCTTGTTGCAGATCTGGAAGCTGCAGCTGGTGCAGAACCCTGCAGCCAGGCTATTGATGGGTCTCTCTAAACGGGACCACATCCGGCCTGTGCTGGCAGTGCTCCACTGGCTGCCTATAGCTTACCGAATCTGCTTCAAGGTGCTGGTGCTTATCTTTAAAGCTTTATATGGCCAGGGTCCAGCATACCTGAGGGACCGCCTTTCCCTGTATATACCCCAGAGAGCACTTCGGTCGGGGTCGCAACATCAACTTTTGGTTCCAGACCCCAGGGAGGCCAGGCTCGCTGGAACCAGGGCTAGGGCCTTTTTGGTGGCGGCTCCTTTCTGGTGGAATGAGCTCCCGGAGGAAATCAGGGCCCTGTGGGACCTCAAGCAGTTCCGCAGGGCCTGCAAGATGGAGCTCTTCCACCAAGCCTTCGATTAGGAGCCGCCACCAGCTACCACCAACCACTGCCAGTAACATCTGCGCTGAGGGCTGGCCCTGAAGGAAGCCCAGACCTGGCGGCCATGGAAGGCTGGACCATGTCTCTAGTCCTCTGTATGAAGGGATCTTACAGGACGCCATCTTATTGGTTACAGATTATCACTGCGAGCACTTTATTTGCAAACACCTTTTGCAAATTGGTTATATTATTATTGTTGTTCTATTCTATAATGTATTTTAATTTTACTACGTTGTAAACTGTTTATACTGATTAGGCACTGTGTGCCATATTGTAAGCTGCCCTGAGCCCGCTTGCGGGGAGGGCAGGGTAAAAGTGTGAAATAATAAAATAAATAAATAAATGGTGACTTCTGGTGACCCCTACTGGGGGCTGGGACATTTTTCAGAGAGGTGGGTTGATAGCCTGCCTCTACCTCCCGAGCCCTGGTATTCCTTGGAGGTCTTCCTTCCAATTACTTGCCAGGGTTGGCCCTGATTAGATTCCAAGTCCTGACAAGCATGGGCTTGCTTTTACTATCCAGATGAGGGCACCAATGAGCAGAATCTTCAATGAAGGCCAAAATTAGTAAAAGAGTTCCTACAGTAGAATCACCTCTGAAGTCCAACATGTAGATTTTGAGACAAGAGAGAAAACAATTACATTTTGCCACAAGACATTCAAGACATTGATTCCTCTGACATGCCTGGCCTGTGTCATTCATCCACACACCTATTCCTTATTTATTTTATTTTATTTATTGGTTCAATCTATACCCCACCCTCCTCAAAATGTTAGTGGGGCTTGGAACGACTGTGTCACTTCCAATTAATCTTGGTTTTAGCAGTCACCAGTTTAGTCACCCTTACTGTGTTTCTCTGTGTTTCTGTCTACTCAGGTCAGTCACAGAGGGTCCCATCTTGCTCAGGATGCCACCATTTTGGAGGGGAATAAACCCTAATTTTGAAATAGATCTAGGACAAGAGTTCCACACAGGAAATATATATATAATAAAAGATTCAGTGATTTGGGGTCTATTTCTGTCAAATAAGGCAGAGGTGTCAAACTCATTTGTCACATAAATGTCACTTTGTTGGGTCAGGCCATGTGTGCCATAAAATGTAATCCCAGGTTCCGGAGACATAAACTGTAGAAAGGACAGCAGCTGGTAAACTCGGAATTGGTGTAATCCTTACTGCATGGCCTCATGAGCCGGGACAGGGGTGCAAAGGAAAACCCATATGGGTAGACTGGAGAGCCAGCAGTGCAGCACTGGGCAGATGCTCCTATGCTGATTGACTGCTGCACATGAGATTGTTCTACCATGCTGAAGACACAATTGGAGTGGCTCTGCCCATTCCCCCTCAAGCAGTCCCCTGTTCCCTCCCTTGTACTAGTTGCTCGTGGGCCACATAACAGCCCTGGGTGGGCCGGTTCTGACCCCCAGGGCCTTATGTTTGACACCCCTGAAATAAGGAATTGGCAGTTCTTCTCCTGGCCAACCCCCCCCCCCCTCCCCAAACATAGTCTACTCAAAGATAACATAAATCTTTCAGTATGGAGAATTTGTGGAAGCTTTAAAAGAAAACTGCCCACTTCACTTGGTTTGTCAGTGTACACAAACAGTTTGCCTTGTGAAGACAGACATAATGTGGAGGGATTTAAAATGGCCTCTCCACATTGGCTGCCATGTGTGGGGCCATCCAGACCAGAGGCAGCATTGTCCTTGGCTGATCAGTGGGGCATCTGTGTGCTAATGAGCTATTGTCCTATTTAAGGATAACATTTTCTTTTAAAGGAACCCTCTTGAAATAACCCTTTATTAATATCATCAGTAATAATAAGGATAAATTATTGGGCTTTCAGAATCTGTCATCTTGTTAATTAATTCTTTCCAGTGAAAAGTAATGAACCTAAACGATACAAAATTAGTTGACAAAGTGCCTCAGAGTGAGAGGCTTTGAAGCAACCTTTTGTATCTATTTGCACCAAGCTTTTCATACCAAAGGGTAGCAGATTTCTACTTGTAAAGAATAAGCTGACTCAGACTAAAGGAAAGCGGCATTCCTATACGTTTAACATGTTAAGAAATTTTAACAGGTGTTATGTTGTCATGCAGGGGTAACCAAATCCAACCTCACTAAAATTCGGACTGGCAACTGGCCCTACTCCAGTCTCTGTAAGAGTAGTCCGACCTGTCAAAAAATAGCTGGTGAAGCCCTTCCTGGCATGCAACTAAAGTAAAGGGAAATTACTTTTTAATTTCAGTATATCAAGCGGCTATTAAAAACACAGAAGTAGGACTAGTCAAAAAGGTTACAGCACCAGAGTTACCCCTAAACTTCCTTCAAGGTGATGCCCACCATTTCAAGGCATACATTGCAAGGGTAGCTTTTAATAGGTAAATCCCCTGTATTTTCTTTATAGGTTGGAGATATGTATCATATTAGTATGTTACACTATTGGTTTATGTGCCATCTACATCTCTTTGACTAACTTAGTAGTAGTAGTAATGGGTGAACATCCCTTTACTTCAGAATGAGAGGTGCATTAATAAACTTTCTACAATTCCTGGCCAAAAAGAAAAAAAAACCTTAAAAAAAAAACTGTGTTAGTACAAAAGGGAGAAAAAAACCCACAAGAAATTATTTATGCCAGGAAAGTGAATGTGTGGGGGCATATTATAATATTTTTGTGATATTTCCCTTTCTGTATGAGAGATTTTCTGTGCTTTAATTTAAAGAAAAATGAAAAATCACTTCCAAAACTAAAATAAGAAACAATAAATTTGAAATAACTTATTTGAAGCAAAATCCCTGAAAGACGCAAAGTTTCTTATTCTATATTTTTTTTACTATTCTGTAACAGTATTACAGTGCAGAGTAATTGAAAACAACAAACATCAACAACAACATACTTCTCAGAAGGCCTTAGGTGAGTTGCCAGCAGCTCTGACTTGGGAAATTTCCTGGAGATTTGGGGGAAGTGCTTGGGGGGATGGAATTCTGTTTCTCCTGGACTTTGTGGTAAAAGTAAAGTCCACCCTCCAAAGTTGCATTTCCTCCAGGGGAAGTGGTCTCTATAGTCTGGAATTATCTGCCCTGCCAAGTTTTTCTTTGCTGATCTTTGTGTGTGTGGACTGTAATTGTACAGAGTACCAAAGCCAAATCCTGGAGTAGCAAGGATAAGGAAAGAGACAAAGAAAAGGCTCTGGACTCAGACAGCCTTAGGAAAGTTCTAAATGTTGACTTTACATGTATCACCATGTAAGCTAAGGAAATTGCTTCTTATGAGTTATCCTGTCCTCTACAGTTAACGTGAACAACTATTGTTTTTTCTCCTCCCTCGGGTCTATATTTGAAAAGTCAGTATGTCCAGGGTTTATTCTAAGCATTTCTCCACACTGCACAAGCAACCAACACCTAAGCAGACCTGCCCCCTTCAACAAACACCAGCAGTCCAAATCGAGAGCATACATCAGAAGTTTTTGTAAGTGGAAAAACAGAAGGATGGAAAATGACAGGGAAAAAGCCACACATTTTCTAACAACCCCCTCCCCCCCTTAAACCTTGTCCCCTGCATGATTCTCTTGATCTGTAATGGTCCCAGAAGAGCTATTTTGCCAATCAGGGAAATTCACGTCTACACACAGGTTTCCTCCTCAGGCCCCCTGGTACCATACCAAGGTTGGAAAAATGGCACAGCAAAAAAAAGGTTGAAGTCTCTTCTCCATACACCATGGTCCTAATCCAAACTGGGAACTGCATGCATGGAAACTGAGAAGAATTCACAGTTCACATCTGACTGTTACACAGGGTGGGGGCCTTAGGCCCAGGTTGTGTGATCTGTAATGTGTGAATTGGCCCTTAACTACGGGGAGCATTTCCCCCCCGGGAAGCCTCCTTCCCCATTATTATAATCAAGTCTCACTTAAAAAAGAAAGAAAGGAAGGAAGGAAGAAGGGGGGGAGGCCTCTTTTGCCAGCAGGGCTTTTTCAGGTTCAGATGTATGGCAGGTTTTGCAAAATAGCTTGCAGGAACATGTAGGGCTGCTGATGGGTTTATGTCAAGACACAGCTTTTATGAACCAGCACCTTCATGTGGAACCTCTACTTTGGCAACCATTATTGGGATATGTTAATGTCTAGGGTTGCCAGGCCCCCTTGTTGCTCTGGCAGGGGGATTTGGGGGGCATTCCAGGATGTCCCTGGTATGATGATGTAGGAGATATTCAAAGGTTCAAATGATTTTCTATTGATTATTGTTAAATTCCAGGGGACCTTTGGGAGAAACCCTTTGGGACTTTTCTGGAGGATTAGCAAACAGTTTATATCACTAAGAACAGTTGTAAAGAGCAAGTGTTTAAATCATTTTTAATTGACAACAAAAGAGTTCTTCCAACTAGAAGTGTTTCGGTTTTAATTGGGCCAGGTGTTTTTAAAATGAGCTATCCTAGCCAAGATCTGTCATAGGTAGAGATTTATAGAATATCTCTACTTCAAAGAGAGCTCAGAAGTTTAATTGCAATTTTTAATTTTATATAAGGGGAAAAAATCATATTACTTCTCTTTCTTTTATTATTTAACATATCTATATTGATCTATTAGTAGTTTTGAGTAAGCTTTAAGTGCTTTAACATATCAGTAAGCAATACCTGTGTGTTATCTTTGGGTTTTATGCAGATTATTATTATTCTAAATAGAAAAGACTTTGCTGGCTTGAAAAACCTTTACTTAAGTGAACTGAAACACTATGAACTATTGCCAGCTTTAAGATTGATAGTGGGACTTTTTAAGATGGCTTCAGGAAAGCCTAATTGGGGTAAAACAGAGGACAGCTACACAGAGAAATCCTCTCTCCTAATCTATTATATTTTTTAGGATTCTACATTATGTTTTAAAAGTTGTATATAAGATATTTGTAATAAAAGCAACTATCCTTTATATTAATTTGTAAGCTTTGCAAAAAAACAAATAATCTGTATTAAGAATGTTGTTATACTTTTATATATGCTGTATCAATGTAAAAGAACCAACTTTGTAATAGAACTGATGGATTTGATACTGAAAATGAACTTAGCCCCTCTGTGTGTATAATGTTCATTCAAAGGTGAAGTCTGAGAAAAAGTTAACAAGAAGATATTCATCATTCTAATTGACATAACACCTGCATTGTAGGAGCTGAAATGCAGCCAAGTAACATCCTGTTTGCCAAATATGTGATTGATGGCAGACCAGACAAAGAGAGCTAAACTGAGCATGTCTGAGTGATGTCAGTGATGATGTAAAATGAGGAGGAGCAAGAAGAGCATATAAGCAAGATCTCTGCTGTAACACGTCGAACACTCATGCTGATTTTATAGCTGTGAGGTGTTCCTTATTCGAATAAATACTTTTGTTACCCTTTACTGCCTGGATAATCATTTTAACTGTGTGTGGTTTATCGACTAGCCACACAAGTCAAAGAACCTTAGTGTCCTCAGGGTGTTTGTATCAATGATGTCATCCAGAAGTGATGTCATCATGCCAGGGATGTTGCACAGGTACACTCTGGTTTAAGGGCTAAACTCTATGGTAAAACAGGCTTAAACTTTTGTCCTTAAACCAGAGCATTCCTGTGCAACATCCCAAGCATGATGATGTTACTTTTGGGTGATGTTATCACATTGGGGATGTCATGTGGGGACATGGTTGTTTGGGGCTGAAGCTGGTCAGCTGGCTGGTAGCAGGGAAAACCCCCCAAAATGGGGGGAAACCCACCCCAACCTGGGGAATAGCAAGCCTGTCAATTTTTATATATTAAAATCTATCAAGTTTTATTATGTATCCCTTCTCACAGTCCTTCAAGCAGCAAATACTTTTTAAAAGAAACATAAATACTGCTGTTAATAGTAAAAATTGTAATGTTCTTCATGACTTGTTGGAATACAGGCCATGGAGACAGAGGAGTTACAATAAGTCTTATTCCTCACCATCTCTTGTTGCTAGTGGTCTTACTCTGAGAAGCAATTGGGTTCTAGGGTGAGATTGCTGCAGCGTCTGGCTCTACCAAGTCTGCACATGTTATGACCCACCAAGGTGAACATAGGTCAGCAGGGGCACCAAGAGGGGGGGAGGTTTACAAAATTTCTGGGCCTCAAGTCAGCTTGAGAACTCAGTGAAGTTAGAATCAGCACATCAAGATTTAAATTTGAGTGCAGGTCTACAATGCAGCCACTAGGGACGCAGGGAGGACAGAGCTGAGCAAAAGGAAGACTGTCTTCTTAGATGATGCTGTTTGCCACCCTCTTTTTAGAAGCAATTTTTAATGATAGCTCTCTCTGGCTGCAAAAATTTTTAATTGGGAGGCTGAAGAGAACATTTATCTACTGTGAGCTGTTTCTAAGTTCATCAACCAACTCAGAATGCCTTCATTTCTCTCTCCTCCCACTATTTACATCTCCCCAATTTTCCTTCCCCCATTAAACATTGTGTAAGTCTGTTTGGCTTGGTGTGTGTGTGTGTGTGTGGGGGGGTATAGAAGAAATATTTTTTGAAAAAGTGCAGAAAAGGGCAAGCAGAATGATAAAAGGATCAGAATACTTTCCCTATGAAGAAAGGTTAAAGTGCTCTGGGCTTTTTAGCTTGGAGAAACTACAACTGAGGGGTGACATGAAAGAGGTTTACAAGATTATGCATGGGACAGAGCAGGTAGAGAAAGAAGTCATTCTCTCCCTTTCTCATAGCACAAGAAGTCGTGGGCACTCAATAAAATTGCTGAGCAGTCGGGTTAGAACAGATAAAAGGAAGTACTTCTTCACCCAAAGAGTGATTAACACGTGGAATTCAATGCCACAGGGGGTGGTGGCGGCTACAAGTATGGATGGCTTCAAGAGGGAATTATATAAACACAAGAAGGGGGGACCTGCAATACTAGTGGGGGGGGAGAAGCTGACAGCCGCTCCTCCGCCCCCCCTTTCTCCCCAGCCCTAGTGGCTGTCAGTTACTCAGGCCAACGTTCTTCCCCCCCTCATTCCTCCGCCCCCCTTCTTGCTGGACTGAGTGGCTGTCAGCCACTCGGGCTGACATTCCTCTGGCCCCCTTCCTCACTGGTCCAAGTGGTTGTCAGCCACTCGGACTGACATTCCTCCTCTCCCCTTCTTCACCGGCCTGAGTGGCTCTCAGCCACACGGGCCAATGTTCCTCCACCCCACTTTCTCCCTGGCCCAGCACTGCTCCTGCCCCCCCCTCCGCCTGGCTCTCTCTTGGGTCCAAGTGGCTGACAGCCCGGCGCTGCTCCCTTTCCCCCCAGGCTCCGGTGGGCCTGAGCAGCTCTTGCCAGGCCCGCTGCTTTTCCCTTTCCCCGGGCTCTGACAGGCCTGAGCGGCTCTTGCCAGTCCTGCCGCTTGAATGCCTCCCAACCGCCGGGTCGCCCCAGTTCCCTGAGCATTCCCTGCACATGCGCAGGGAACGCTTTTACTTTTCAGGGGATTTAAATATCCCCCGAATTTTTTTTTAAAGGTTTCGGATTTTTCTGCATTCCCCCCGTGTGTAGGAAAACCTCCCTCTCCCCAGGAGCCCCCCCCCCCACGGATTTAGCTATCCACACAGGGGTGGCCACAACTTTTAGTATATAGATATGGAACGGAGGTCCATCAGTGGCTATTAGCTACAAGGTATAGAAAGGAACTCTCTGTCTGGGGCAAGTGATGCTCTGTATTCTTGATGGGTTTTTTGGGGGGGTAGTGGGAGAGCTTCTAGTGTCCCATCCCCACTGGTGGACCTCCTGATGACACCTGGTATTTTTGGCCACTGTGTGACACAGAGTGTTGGACTGGATGGACCATTGGCCTGATCCAACATTGGCTTCCCTTATGTTTTAAATTTTTTTTAAGTTTAGTACTGTTTGAGAGAGACTAATGTCTCACTTAATTCAGTGGGTACTATTCTCAGGTAATAATTATTATTCCGTTCACAGTAACAGAAAACCAAGTTATATGTTTTGTTATGATATTTGTTTTGGGTCAGGATTATTGGGGACACAGATGGAACTTTTGTCCAGGGGGCAATGGTGGTTCTTGACAGCCCTGCAGCTCAGCTACCCAGTTTGGTATAGTGGTTAAGAGTGCAGACTCTAATCTGGGAGAACCAGGTTTGAGTCCCCACTCCTCCACTTGCAGCTGCTGGATGACCTTGGACAAACCATAGTTCTGACAAGAGCTGCCCTTGAAAGGCCAGTTCTTGAAAGAGCTCTCTCGGCCTCACCTACCTCACGGAGTGTCTGTTGTGGGGAGGGGAAGGGAAAGGAGTTTGTAAGCCACTCTGAGACCCCGAGTGAAGGGCGGGGTAAAAATCCAATCTCCTCCTCCTCTTCTTCCTACAATGGCCTCAATAAATTGCCTGCTTTTGAAGACTCAGAAACAGCTACTGTATGCAGCTGGTGGGCTGCTTGACCAAGTATTTGGCATGAGATGGCTACAATGAACGAGGAACTGTAGTCATAAGAGAGGAAGATGCAGTGGAAGCTCTTATCACCTCAGCAGGTTTTTACTCCTGAACACACATAAATGTTTTGGTTTGTGACAATTAGTTCAGAAGCTAATTTATAATTTTAAAAGTTTACTATCTATGGCACACAAAATTCAGCAGTTTTACAATACACACCACCCATCTTTGTGATCTCTCTGTTCCACAAGAATGCAGGAAACCTTCAATCATGTCTACCATTTTACAAGCCCATACAATCAACACATTGCCTCGTCGTCATAAAACAAAGGTGAGCTTGGAACCTCGCTGACTTTCTTTCAGTATGAACTGATTAACTATCCTTTGCTGTGCACTGTGCTTCCTGTAGGATTTTACTGCAAATAATGAGGTTAGCTAAACTACAAATCCACATTAAGTTGTATGTGGCAGCTGACAACTTCGCAAGGGTCATCAGTGAATGTAATTAAGACAAATGAGACTGGAATTGGTATCAAGATCATCAATCTTAGATAGGATTTATTCCCATAACTCTGGAGATAGAGGGGGGAAATTAGACTGATTATTAGACTCTGAAACCAAAAATTATGGCTACCAGTGGTCAATCCAAAACTGCTGACTTTTTGTACATAAGCACGTCTTTCAGTTGTTAAGAGTCTGTTGCCAAGAGATCCTATGCATTGTAGCAATATTTCTTAAGATATTAGTAGGATGGTTACACCCATTCTCTCACTTTCTCTTGTCAAGTAGATTAATGGATAATAGAACAATAGCAAGGTTCAAAGGCTAGGGCAAATCATGGTCTGCATATGGCAGGGCTGAGCTTCAATGCCCACATGATAGCAGACCTGGGAAGGGCCTTGGCCTGAGACTTTGGAGATTTGCTGTCAATCAGCATAGACTAGGGTTGCCAGCTCCTGGAAATACCTGGAGATTTTGGAGGTGAAGCTGCAGAAGCGTGGGATTTGGAGACAGGAGGGACTTCAATGGGGCATAATGGCATAAAGTCCGCCTTCCAAAGTAGCCATTTTCTCCATGCGAGTTGATCTATGTCACCTGGAAATTTGTTGTAATAGTAGGGTATCTCCAGCTACAACCTTAGCATAGACAGCACTCGATTAGATGTCCCTTTGGCCTGATGTCCCTTGTTTCTTAAACTTTCTCCACTGCCCTAATTTCAGGGCCAGTTCATATTTATCCCAATCCACCGACATCCCCAGTTGTCCTTCCTGTACCTATTGGATTTTTACTTCCCAAGTAGCTCTTGGTCACTTTAACTCTCTCAGGAAAAAAGGCACCTCCTCATAAGGTAATGCTCCAAATTAAGATAAAACTGGGATGTGGAGCAACGAAGCTTGAAGGAGTATGACCCGTGGTATCACAATGGAAATAACTGTTGTTATAATACTGCATCAGTGACGGGGGGAAAAAAATCTCAATTCAGCTTTTACAGATACAGGAACGTTCCCCAGGACTAAATTCCAGGAATAAATTCAGCTATCATAAAGGCAACCTACAATGTAAATAAAACATAAGATATTGTAGGGTCAATTTGTGGAGGGGACAGGCTTAGAATGGCAGGCTTCACTTCTAGTCTCATAACTTGAGTTGGATCTGACACAAGTACTATGCAAGGTATGTGCAGGATTACCTGATCTTTTCCCCTCCCCCAGCAGCCATTTCAAACTCCAAGAAAATTCATCCTTGGGGTCCTAGGACCAGCATAATCATACCAGTCAGGAGTCTGGAATGTGGAGTGGTAAGGGGATGGAATCACTCCCCTTTCCCTCTTCAGCCTGCAGAACTTGGCTCAGGCTAAAGGGAATCTTTCCTAGGGTTGCCAGGTCCCCTCATTGCTCCAGCAGGGGGATTTGGGGGCCATTCTGGGGGTGAGTCGCTCTTGGGGGCAGGGCTTGAGGGCAGGGCTTCCCCTGCCAGCCAGGTGCCCAGGCGTGGATTGAAGCCCCCCAAAGCAGGGGAACCCTCGCCCGGACCTGGGGGCTGGCAAACCACCTCCCTTTCTGGAGCCCATAGTGCTATTAGTCCACACAGGTCCTCCTCAGGATTGGAAATGGCTGCTGGGAAGAGGGGAAAGTTGGAAAGATTAACAACTATCAGAGGCTGATGGATTGCAGGATCCAACCATTTAATACACACAGGGTTTACATGTGTAGAGCTTTCTCAACATGACTGAGAGACTTGCTTTCCCCAGATTCTTGACTGTGCAGAGAAAGTTCTACATACATAGATTTGTACAAACATATGTTTCAATGAACGTAATTCTGTTGCCTCTATCTTATGAGCTTATTCTACCCCATCAGAACATGTGAAAAAAGCCATGGTCATAGTGATTCAAGCAAGATGGTTTTCTAGACCACAATTATTGAAGAGATTGGTGCTTCCACCTTCCTTTACACTGATCCAGAACAAATATCTGGGTGAGTTTTAAAGCACATTGGGTGTGTTCTGACTGTAATTCTCTTAAAGAGCAGGGAAATAAAGAGCAGAGCAAAGATGGATGCCCCCACACCATTAAACAGTACAGATTTAATACTAAATGGATGCCTAATACAAAAGTATCATAGCAATCACACAGGAGTATCATGGCCTGAAAGGACTAAAGATCTTATGGACAGGCAAAATTTGGAGGCTTTCTGGCCCAAATGACAAACTACTGTCAAAACAGGCCAAATCAGTAACCAGACCCAGTTTTGGAAGCTAATAAGCTACTTCATTACAGTTTCAAAAGAACATGTGGTCCAACAGCTCTTTGAGGGATAACAGCATCCACCTAAAATGTACATTCCAAAACCCCAATACTTGCCATTCATCCCTCTGTTTCTTTTTTTGCATTGCTTATTTTTTAACCACCAGATCCTACTCTTGTACCTTCTAACAGCAGGCTGATCTGCAGACATAAACAGGTAATATTGTCTGTATGTGTATGTGTGTATGTCTTTTCCCCTGTTCAGCTGGGAACTCTATTTTGAGAGAAATCTTTAAGACAAAACCTTCACATCACATATTTAGCTGGGGGCCACTGAAGGGTGCCTAAAAGCATCCCAGCCAGAGAACAGTTGCTCTGGATCAGATGAGAAGACACATCAGACCATTACAGCTTAATCCTCCCAGTTTTATCCTACCCAAAAATGTCCTCCAAAAAACTCAGAATGGTATACACGCCTCTCTCCTTTTATCCACATAGCAGCCTTACGAAGTAAGTTAGACATGTGAGAGCATGACTGGCCCAGCTCATCTAGTGAGATTCAAGGTAGGATTCTGAACCCAGATTTCCCCACAGGCTGTTAGCAAAGCAAAGAGCTCAGACGCCCACAGCAAGGGATCAAAGCCACACACTATAGAAAAGGCCCTTCACATTTTTGGCTTAGTTATCCTGTTGCTATTACAACACCAAACATGCTGGAATGCCTCAAACAGCATCAGAAAAAAACCTACTTCTGTTACCAGAAGTACTGAGAATTTTAGATACTTAAAACTGTAGCTAATGACATTCTGCACATTGCCTAGAGTGATTAGTATCCTGCAAATGTCTAATTGTAGATGATAGACTCCCCCTATAGACACAGCACACTTTTGTTATGGGAGCTGCTTAAAAAGTCATAATTGTGGGTGTAGCAATCAATGTGGCCATCCATTTGCATGACACTGGGATGGTTTCAAACATTTCATTGCAAGCCTCTGAAAAAGGAGGTGTTGCCTTTGCAATCACAAGGGACTCTTCTCCACCCTCCCAATACCACTGTTACATTGTTGGTTATCTTCAAGCCATGTGGTATGAATAGGCATCCATAATTCTATTGAGAGGTTTTATTTATAGGGTACATATACATATATGGTTGGATTGTTTGCTTAAGAGACAAAATCACACATGCTGTGGAATAGGGTCAATATAATGGTCTTTGAGCCCAGGACTAGGGATGGGCATGAACTGGGAAAATGTGGCTCATGTCAGTTTATGGTTCACGGCCAAACCACGAACCAAACAGAACCAGGAGGTTCATTCGGGAACCAAACTAGTTCTTGGTTCATGGCTGCACAAACTCTGTTGAAAGGGACTGCACTCCCTTTAAACGGGGTTTGCAGAAAGCCTGAAAAACAGCTGAGCGATGGGGAGAAGCCTGCTCCCTGCAGCTCAGCTGCTTTCCAGGCTGTTTTTCAGGCGGTCTTCTGCAGTTTAAAGGGACTGCACAAGAAAGCCTGAAACAGCTGAGTGGTGGGGAGTGCCTCCCCTCTGCTTAGATGATTTTGTGGCTTTCCTGGGGAACAGAAATCAGAAAACAGACAAGGAGAAAAGTTGTAAAAGGCCATGAAACATTTTAAGTTCATTTCACATACTTTTCTTTAGGACAGGAAGTTGCATGCACTCGTAAAATGGAAACTGTAGCCTGCCAAAAGGAATTCTAGCATTTAGATGAAGCAATTTTACTGTGCTACTCAGTAGCGATACAACGCCTGCTGAAGTTAATAGAAAATGCCCCAAGAGCAACATTTCCCAGCAGATTAACACCAGGAAATTAACTATGCAGTGCCAACAATTTCTCATGCACTTTCCATTAGAGAGCATAATGGCCTCTCGAAAAGTATGAAAGCAGAAGAATCCTCCATCCCCCATCAACCAAGGGTTAAAGTGGTCTGCAGTCTTTTCCTTGCTGGCTAGTCTCATCCTGGCTGCTTTCTTTTTTATTGCATAGCTATAGCCTTTGATGATGCAGTTATCCTAATATGTTCTGGGAGCTCTGTTGCTATAATGTATTAGCATAATACATCATCAAAGTGCTGTCGCATGTAGGATACATTATTGCTTGATGTGGAAATGGATGCCAGGGGCACATTCCAAAGACTTACTTTTGTAGTTTTGTATTAAATGATCTCCATTTCCTTTCTTTTCTTTTTTCTCCCCTCCCCTCCTTTCGGAAAGATGCACATTACTCATTATGCAAAGAGCCTCTTAAAGGAAATGTTGGGGAACATAAGTTTATGGCATTTGGATGCAAAGAACAGTCTCCATTAATCCAGGGCCCTTTCTGTAATAGGATAAGCACTATATTACCAGTCACTGTGCGTAAGAGCTAAGATTTGGCAGGCTGAAATAGGTAAAATTTGACTTGCCATCAGAGAGGAAGAAATGTGTGAGTTTAACAGTGAGTGTCTCAAAAAGACATGTGCCACTGAGGAACGTTAATTACTGAAACACATTTGGATCTTTCATGAGGTAGATAGACAGACAGACAGATAGAATGAACAATTTTTGCTCTTTTATATTGTGTTTTTCATATTTTTACAATTAGATTGATAGATAGGAATGACACATTGAAGCAGATTTTTGTAATACTCTCTCTGTGTGTTTTCCACTTGACACTTATATCCTGTGCTTGTAGGATACACATCAGACTTTTTTGGATATAGGGAGTTGTTCTTTTGATTCATTAAAGACACCTGTCCATTTTCACACAGCTTCTTTTCTTCTTTTTTCTCTTAACCTTTTGGGTTTCCTATCATGGAGGGCTGGGGAGGGGGGAGTTACAGATGCAGCTTCTCATCTTTTTAAAGCATTTTGATATTATTATTATTGTTGTTGTTGTTGTTGTTGTTATTGAAGTATGACAGAAATATGCATTGCAATATGCTTCAAACATGTGTACAATCTATCTATTGACAGTCAGTGTGGTGCAGTGGTTAGAATGTTGAACTAGGACCTGGGAGACCCAGGTGTGACTCCCTGCTCTGCCACGGAAACTTCTTGGGTATTGTTGGGCCAGTCACCCACTCTCAGTCGAATCCACTTCACAGGTTTGTTGTGAGCATAACACGGTGTGTGTGGGGGGGATGATGTAAGTTGTTTTGGGTCCCTTTTGGGGAGAAAGGTGGGGTACAAATGAAGTCAATAAAATAAAACTGAATAGACTGTGTACACATCCACCAAAATGAAGTGCACAGAAATCCACAGTGGATCATCAGAAGCATGCAAAACGGAACATGACACAGCAAAATGAGAGCAGAAGGGACATTTGTTCAGCCTTAATGGCAAGCTGTCAAAATGTTTCCTTTCTGCAGAACAGGTGAAGGGACAAATGCCCTTTCTGCCTTTGTGTCAGGTCACCCTAACTCAGGGCAGCGCACAAGCAAAGTCAGGACAACCGCCCTGCCCTCCCTTCTTTCAAGTCTCTCTAGAGCCCAGGTTGCCATGACATTTATAACATTTATAGTCTGGACTGACAGGCTGAGCCACCAGCAACGGCTACTCACCCATGGATTCACTCCATCATAAGCCAAAGACACCGCAGAAAGGCCTCTCTCATCCCACCTTCCACAGCATGAAGAGCAACAGAAGCATTGCTGGCATTCGGCCTTTTATGCATTTCAGCTGCTCATCCAAGCACAGCAGTGGGCAGCTGAAGTACTTAAAGGCAGAGCTCTGGTAGAATGTCTGCTGCTGATCATGTTGGGGAAGGGGGGGGGGGGTCAAAGAGACCTTTGCCCAGGCCATCCACAGGAAAGAAAGTGTCTTAATTGTAGGGGAGGGAGGCTTGAGACAGAGTGTAGGCAAGAGACCAGAGAGGAAGGAAGCTTTGGGGGCTGGTTTTTGGCACCAGGCCTCTAGGTGCCTAACTCTGTACACTATAGCGTGCATATAGGTGTGTGTATATTTTCGGTATTAGAAAAAAGCCAAACAGTTGTGATGGAGACTGGTAGCATGACTGCAAGGAAATAGTTTGAAGTACTAAACAGGGTTGTCAGATTTAGATCTTGAGAAGGACCTTAGTTGTTGAAGAGCTGCACAGAGGGGGAAGTGAATCACCAGGCACATTTTTTCCCCCTTCCACAGTGCTTGGGACAACAAATCACCCCAGGGGAATTTTCCCTTTCTATGCAACTTTTGAATACATGAGCTTGCCTTATACCAAGTCAGATAATTGCTTCAGCTAGCTCAGCACTATCTTCTCTGATTGGCAGCAGCTCTCCAGGGTCTCAAGCAGAGAAAGTCTTTCCCATCGCTTATCACCCTTAGGGTAGCCAGTCCAGCACTGGAACCCGTCAGGAGATTGTAGGGGGTGGGGATCTACCTCATCACATTGAGGCTGCTATGTCACTTTCGGTGCAAACTGGATGTCACATTACTGTGTTGGTACAATACTCTAGGATTCACCAAAAACTCTCTGGGTATAATGCTCACACAGTATAGAAGTGACATCACAGTGTTGGCATGATACTGAATCCCTCCTGATGCCCTTTTGAGCATCTTGCTGCCTGAGTTATCTGAGATCCCATAACTGGACCTGCCAGGGATTGGACCTGGGACTTTCCATATGCAAAATAACTACTCTACCACTAAGCTACAGTTGCTGCCTTGCGTCTTGCAACCATAAGTACTTACAAGAGCACTGGCTTGCATTCATACCTTGTTGCTCATATCACTTATTTCCTAAGGCATGTGATTTTGTTTTATTATCATTTCATTGTCACGTACAGTAAAGTAATAATAACACTTCCTTTCCTTCCTAGTATATGTGAAATTGTGTGCATAATCCTTTAAACTAAGATTAGGGACAAGTTTTCTGTCTTTGACTGCGGTCACACACACTAAATAATCCACTTTCAATCCACTTTCAGTGCACTTTCCAACTGGATTTCATTGTGTGAACTGGCAAAATCCAGTTGGAAAGTGGACTGAAAGTGGATTATTTAGTATATGTGACTGCAGACTTTATCAGCCAGCATTAGTAGGTAGACACTTCAAGCAACCCTAAAACTAGTTTTCCTGCCCCAGTTGCACTGTTGTTTTTTTCTTATAGAACTCAAAGAACAGTGTTCTCTTACTGTCTTCACAGTACAGAAACTTACTATTTACCTGGGGTAGGAAAAGAAGAAGAAGAGGAGATTGGATTTATGCCCCGCCCTTCACTCCCCAAGGGAGTCTCAGAGCAGTTTACAAACTCCTTTCCCTTCCCCTCCCCACAACAGACACCCTGTGAGGTAGGTGGGGCTGAGAGAGCTCTTTCCCAAGCTGTCCTTGAGGGAACAGCTGGTACAGAGCTATGGCTTGCCCAAGGTCATCCAGCCAGGTACAAGTGGAGGTGTGGGGAATCAAACCCAGTTCTCCCAGATTAGAGTCCGCGCACTTAACCACTACACCAACCTGGCTCTCACCGAAGAAATCAATGCATTTTGTTGTTGGGGTCGATTTGGTTAACCCTTGTCCATGCAAGTTCTGGCCCCTAAGAGACTGAAAATGATAGGCACTTTAAAAGTTCACTCTAAAAAGTAGCTTGCTTATGTAGCATGACTTGGGATATCTACAGTCATAAGGGCTGAAGAGGCCTGTGAAGGATACCAGGTGACTTTGACATCCAAGAGTAGTACTTCCTTTTTGCAAGGACAAGTACACCTCTAAATTATGTATGGAAATTAGAAACAGAAAAGAAGGGAGTCTTCTCAACCGTGCCCCACTACACAGGCAGGATTGCTCCCTCCGGGATACTCTGGAGTGCTCTGGGTAGTCTATTTTTAAGTGTTTCAGAGATGAGGCTTTTACAACTCCCTTTGGGAGACCATTCCACAAGTTCTCACTCCTTAATGCTAATATGGGTTTTTCCCAACTTCACAGTAATTCTGCCCTCTTCGTTGTTTGTCATTAATTTGTTATTTCTCTGTTACACAATCTTACACATTTTGAATCCTTTGCATCTCACAACTTTGCATTAACAATTATTTTCCCCCACCATCTAGTAACATTCCTACTTCCCTTTTTATATTCATTTATCTATTTGTCAATATGCTCAGTTCTGTGCATTTCACTGCTGGATTTGTAAATTCATTCGTATTGGGTAGCGTATTGCACAGATTTTATTCACAACTTATGTACAATGGACATGATGTGTACACTGAGATACTGACGCACTGATAAAGTTGGAAAATTCATTCATTTTAGGTGAAACATCCGGTTTGGGAAATTAGAAAATGAAATGAAAACAAGAAATCACAGGTTCGATAAGTAAAAGGGAAAAGCGAAACTGAAACAGTGTTCAGGCCGAGACAGCAAGGATGAGAAATCCAAAATCATTCTCACTGTCATATTTTCATTCTTTGATGTCAACAGGCAGATCAGATCAGTGATTGCACTGTATACTTTAATTCCCTTTAGTGATATTCTGCATTTAGTGCTCTTCTGCATTGTTTCTGTAAATTGGCACCAGAGGAGAAAAATGCAGCTTTAGTGATATTCTGCATTTAGTGCTCTTCTGCATTGTTTCTGTAAATTGGCACCAAAGGAGAAAAATGCAGCTGAAGCAAAAGAATTGAAAGCTTCATCACTGTACAAAACTGGGGGAGTGGTCCCAAAACAATGGAGGGTAACTAATGCATGGTTCAATTTCAGAACTAAGATTATCATTCAGAAATCCAAAATGCCTGGAGGAGCAGGGTGATGGATGCCCCCCCCCCCCCAAAAAAAATCAATTCAAAATCCCACTGGGCATTCACAAGCCTTGGGGCATTCCATATCATTTCCAGCCAATATTCTTCTACCTCTTAAAAATAAATTAAAAATAATTCCTGGGACAAAAAAGTCCACCAGAGATACAGAGGTATATTATTGCACAGAGATTCACTTCATCTGTCATAGCTAACAGCCACTAATAGACTATGAATATGAAGAAGCATTTTCACACATCATCCCAGCCTCATGGCCACCACTACATCCTGTGGTAGTAGATTATTTTATTATGCAATGTGTGAAAAAGCACTCTCAGACCTGAAGTTCACTGAGTGACCCTGTTTTCTAACACCATAGGAAAGCCTGAGGAATTTATATTTCTTTCCCACACCATTCATGGTTTTCAGAGATGTTTATTACATCTCCCATTAGTCATCTACTTTCCCAAATTAAAAATCACAAACAAGAAACAAGTGGATTTGTTATAAATCTCATTTGTGGGGGAGGCTTCCTCTTTTTCTGGTCCTGGAAGACAGAGCCTTCAGGTGCCACTCACGTATAAAAGTAGTAATGATCCATGTTCAGTTATTGAGAATCTTTTGCCAACTGCACAAAAATTAAAAGTGTTTCCTTGATATTTTCCCAAGACCTGGATAGTAACTGTGGCTCAGATGAAGCTAAGCAAAAGAGTGACTTTTTAACATTATTTAGGATCAAAGTTGCTGCACAGACCCAAAACCTGACCAAAATCAGACTTGATTTTCAGACTGACTGAGCTAAAGTTTAGACAGATACTGTTATGTCCTGGACGCAATTCCACAGACAACCAGGCTGTGATTCTCTATATGTACATTTGTATGATTCTTTGATGTGACCAAACATGTAATGGCTCCGGTCATGCTGTCTGACCGCATGGCCTGGAAAAGGTACAAGCTTGAGGTAAAAGAACAATAACACCCAGACTCCTAAAGATCCACCTATCAGGGTCTTAGTTTATTCAAATGAACCAATGTAATCTCTGGTGGGAAGATTAACCTATTCCACAGTGTGGGTGTGGACGGGGGCGAGGCTTCTCTGTGCATATAAGCTGACCCCGGGGCACCTCAGGCATGCTTGTTCCTGACCTACAATAAACTTGATCATGCTGAAACTCACTCCACTGGCCTCCAGACTCCAGTACTTTTCAGATACCCTTTGTATACTCCCTGGCAGCTGTTCCATAGATGAGGTGACTGTAGCCAGGACCCAGGATAGGGCTAGACTTGAATCGTTACCATCCATGGGAGAAGATTTACAGAGAGTATGTAAAAAGATTTTCTCCAAGCTTTATCTTATGGAAGTTATCTGAGCTTGATAAAACAAGGTCAGAGAAGATTTACTAGCTCCTTTACATCCGTGGTCTGGGAAGTTCAGAAACTTGTGCTCTGGGTCTAGTTCAGGATCAGCACAATTTACTGAAGCTCTAAAGCCCAGTCTTGGGGAAGTTTTGCACACTTCCTTTTAGCATACCAGATTTATGTGAAATTTTGAGGGCAATGTTGAAATCACACTGGAAAAACCACAACACAAAGATACTTTTCAACAATAATGAAAACAAAAATGAAACTGAAAAAGACTGTAAATGAAATCTGACATCTTTAGCCCTTAATTAAATATCATTGCCAAGTTACTATAAAATATTCTAAAATATCAATTTTAAATAATAGAATGAAATGTTGGATGTGGAAATCAAATATAATTGAATAGCAAATATATCTGTAGCAAATCTGTGAGTACAGAGATGGAACATTTGACAATATTAAATATCAACATTTTCATGGGATATCTGCGTGAGCATTCTAGGGAGCAAACCTATTTGAGCTCCATCCTGCTACACTTTTTATGACTCCATTGTTGCTTAAAAATTGCTCCAAAATTTTAATCAATAGTTTCCCCCTGTCTTGGACAGCTAATTCTGTCCAGGTCAAACTGAATGGATATTGGTCTCACATCAGAAGATTATAGGCTGGTTAACTGCTACAGAAAATCTATATAATAAGGATTTCTCATAAGTTTCTCAGTGTTCCCTCCAGATCTGTACAGTTCATTCTCCAATTGACTTACTTAATTATCTCATTACTTCTAGCCTGTGTGCTTCATACCCAATTTCACCAATATCTTACCAACAGCTATATTAAAAATGATTTTTCCTCCCATTAACCACATCTCTTTGTGCCTCCTTTTGCAAACTAAAGGCAGATTTTATAAGAACTCAGTATGCTGGCTACTAATAGGATATCATTAACTTCATTCATCACTCATCTTACTTTTTCTCTGGTGTTTTATCAGCCCAACAATAGATATATAATAACCTTCTTTTCCCCAGGTCTTGAGTAGCATCTATTCATTCTTGTCTTGTTTCTTTCCTATGAATTGGAATTGATTCTCTGAAGTTGGGGATGGTTATTTCCCCTTTGTATGAATTTGTAATTTGTTGGGTATTTTGTTATAAATCATTGTAGTATCTTAACTTTTAAAACATGTAACATCATGGGCATACTGGAAGATAATATGAGATCAGCAAATAAAGGACTCCTTTGTGAGAAGGTGAGATAATGTACTTCTCAAGAATAAAAGGGTAGTGATAGTAGATCAGACCAATGATTCATCTAGTCCATCCGGTTCCAAATAGTGGCCACAATAAAGCCCCAAAAGACGAACCTCACTTGATGACTGCTTTACAGCATCTGGCATTCAGAGGCAGACATTCTGCCTGTGCCCAGAGCTCTTATTCAGTTATTTCCACTAATAACCAATGACAGAGCTCTCCTCCATGAATCTTATTTAACCACGTTTCAAATCCATCTAAGCCAATGGTCAACTCAACACCATATATTATGTAAGTATTTCCTTTTGTTTGACTTGAATCTACCACCAGTCACTTTCAGAAGGTGACCCAGAGTATTAAAATTGGGGGGGAGAGGAAGAATAGTATGGCTGCTCTGACAGAAAAATCTCCTACATCTCTGTATACTTGCAATATATTTTTATTTACTTCATTTATACACTATTTTTCTCCCCGTGGGGGCCCAAAGAGGCTTACAACATTATCCTCTTCTTCAGTTTATCCTCTCAACAACCATATGGGGTAGGTAAGGCTGCGTGTGTGACTGGCTTAAGGTCATCCAGCAAACTTCCATTGCAGAGTAGGGGTTCACACCTGGGTTTTCCAGATCATAGTACAACACTGTAACCACTACACAAAGCTGTATGCTGACAACACAAGGGTAAGTTATCCAGCTTGTACATTACATATTTTTTTCCAAGCACCAAATGTAGAGGTGCAAGAGATAATTCAGCAATATCCAAACAATGAAAAACTGAATACAAACTCTAGTACACAGAGCAAGGCACTCTCCTTGTGACCTTTCAAACTGTGTGCTATAAAGTGTTAGTACTGTACTATATTAACTCAGGATGTTTGAGCATAATCTTATTAAGGCTTTGTCTATCCCCTCAGTAGGGTTGCCAGCCTCCAAGTGGGGCCTGCAGTTATCCTGGGATTATGATTGATCTCCTGACTACAGAGATCAGTTCTCTTGGAGGAAACAACAGCTTTGGAGGGTGGACTGTATGGCATCACATCCCTGCTGTGCTCTCTCCCCTCACCAAAATGTACTCTACCAGGTTCAAACCCGCCCCCCCCAGCTCCAAGAATTACCTGGAGCTGGAAACCTTATCCCTTGGGGGAGGGGATCTAGGCATTAGTTGTCATCTGTATGAGATGGCCAAGACTCTTAAGTACTGCATAACTTGTGTGACGGAAGAACTGACCCGGCCCCATCTCATCAGTTTCCTGCATCAGTTTGCAAGCCAGGGCTAGTTCCTCAACAAGACTTTCTATACTGCCAAGCCAAAGCTATTATAAAAACTCTTCAGTTTCCTGTTATTGGCTAGCTGGATTTTCTGCTCCATCTTTTGCCCAGAAGGGATTTCCTGTTCAAGGCCACCAAAAAGGACTTCTTGCAGCAATACTCCTTTAATCAAATAAGCCATAACCTGCCCACCTGCTGGGTCAGCATTCAGTTTGGACGTGTTGTTCTGGTTTTGTTTCTTTGACCCCCAACTATACATGGTCTTACATACAGTAAGTTTGCCCTATTGGTTAAATAAATCCATACGTTCTGATCTAGGTAGAGAGGGAAACAGAACAGTCTCATGGGCAAAACTTTTCCATTGTTAGTGCTTGTGGGTTGGATCCATCATCATAGTACTTAGGCAGTACAACACTGCTGTTGTGGTTTTGTCACAATTCCCCTGCCAGTGTAAATCACCCAACCTCTTTATTCCCATGGTGTTCATGAGAGTCCCCCAATTTCCAGTGAGATGCAGCAGGAGGATGGGAAGTCCCGTTCTGCAAACTGCGCTCCACTTAAGATACTTTGGATCCAACCATTTGTTCTTTTGGTCAAACTGCTAAAAAAGCGAACAGAATTAAACAAATAAGTTGTTTACTTAAACAGTTTTTACTGGTTAGCGAATTACACCTTAGAAATGTTAAGCATTTATACGGAAGGAAGGAAGAAAGGAAGGAAGGAAGGAAGGAAGGAAGGAAGGAATGGGTTTTCAAGTTAAGGTAACTGAAACCATTAGTTACTGCAGAATCCTTCTGTGATGTTACTAAGGGCTAAAAGTTTTCTTTTAAGTTGTGCAAAGCAAGCATGTGAACTGCAATGTCTAACCTTTTCCCACCACACCATTTTGCAATCACAATCAAACACCCCTCTCTTGGGTGCTACGCCATACCCACAGGTGGAAAAGCCATCTATATTTTTTTCACATGCAGCTGTGGGTGGAGATTGACATCATGAAAACAATGTGATAGGTGAGGACTGTTATACCGCCCATCTTCCCCATACCACAGTGTTGATGTGGAATACTGGTCCACCCCATAGCTACTGCTTACAGTACAAGAAACAGTTAAAAATGTGTTCACTGGTTGCCCAGCCTCATGTCTAGCCAGGTCCTCAGTAGGTGGTGCCCATTCATAATGGGTGTGTTAGTGTAGATTTAGGCCCAATTTGCATCTGCTATGTAAAGCTGTTTTGTGCTGCTGTGGCTTTGGCTTCCCATTTAGATCAGTATAAAGCTTTCTTCCATCTGCATCAGGACACAGGTTTTTTTTAGGAAAAGAGCACAAAAGAGGGGGGAGGAGCGGCCTTCCAGGAGTGCTGGCAGGGCACTGCACTGCGCTGCACTGTAGAAAGGAAATAGCACCCGCAACCACCACCACCCCTGCAGAAAGTAAAGGGGGGGGTGACCTGGCAGAGAGGGAGGCGGGGCGAGGAAAAATGGAACAAACTGGGTAAAAAACACAAAACACCCGACGGTTGCCAGGCAGTGCGTTCTGGGGACTGCCCCAGGAAATAACAAATGGTTCAGGGGTGGGCGTGCTCCCCCCCCAATATGATCACAGAAAATGTTCCCTGGCTGCTTTTAAATGCAGATGACTGGATTTTCAGCTAACTTGTTTCCTTTGAGAGTCAGTTTGGTGTAGTGGTTAAGTGCATGGACTCTAATCTGGGAGAACCGGGTTTGATTCCCCACTCCTCCACTAGTTCCTGCTGGATGACCTGGGGCAAGCCATAGCTCTGTACCAGCTGTTCTCTCAAGGACAGTTGTCTCAGAGCTCTCTCAGCCCCACCCACCTCACAAGGTGCCTGTTGTGGGGAGGGGAAGGGAAAGGAGTTTGTAAGCCGCTCTGGGACTTCAAGTGAGTGAAGGGTGGGATATAAATCCAATCTCTTCTTCTCAGGGGGTCCTTTGGGGCCGGAGTGAGGCAGAGCGCTGCTCCGCCAGCTCAGGAGGGACAGTCGGGCAGCCACAGGCCGAATCAGATTCTCTGATCTGATTTGGCCCGCTGCTGAAATTTGGTGGCAACTTTAAAAGCGGCTGTAGGGGAGGGGGTTTGAGGGAGAGGCTCCAAACTTGCAGGGTAGCTTCTGGGACCTCTCCCCCAAATGTCCAGCAAGTTTCAAGAAGATTGGACTAGGGGGTCCAATTCTATGGGCCTCCAAACAGGTTGTCCCCATTCCCTCCATTGTTCTCTATGGTGAGAAAAAAGTAATGTTTTTTCCCACCATAGATAACAATGGAGGGGATAGGGCAACCTGTTTGGGGGCCCATAGAATTGGACCCCGTGGTCCAATCTTCTTGAAACTTGGTGGGTGTTTCAAGGAGAGGCCCCAGCAGCAATCCTGCAAGTTTGGAGCCTCTCCCTCAAACCCCCTTTCCTCCAGCCCCTCATATACCCTATGAGTTTTTGCCATTGATTTCAATGGCCCATAGGGTATAATGGGGCTGAAACTGACATTCCCTTTCTGACACACTTCCGGTGATGTCAGGGGACGTGGCATATGCTAATGAGTTATGCTAATGAGCTCCTGCACCTCTTTTTCTATGAAAGGACCCCTGCTTCTTCTTCTTTGTGACAATTTGTGTATCTCCTTAGAAAAGATGGGGGAGGGGAGAATTCGGCTCCAGTTGTCTGCTTTTTGCTTACAGAGGCTCAGGGGTGGGGAGGAGCAATTAAAGCCAAATCCAGATTATGTGGTGAGATGCTGTAGTGACCTCGGAGTCACCACTAAATGGAAATAAAATGATGCAGATAACCAATGCTGAGACAAAACAATAGGATAATGGATATGGCATGAGATGCAGACAGAAATTTGTGAGATGATGTGGGATCGTTGGCACAATGGTGGGAAAGACCAATGCAGATTGGACCTTAGTCCTGTAGTGAAGCTGGAGCAACTAGCCTTTTCTAATCCAGTTCACAAGTGACCTCTGGGATACCAGGCAAAGGAAAGAGGTATAAACTCTTCAAAGCACTCTAGACATAAAACACATAGCAAATGGGAATGTAATAATTAATTCTACTGTTCTTCCCCTTGAGGGGACAATTGTAGGTAGCAACACAGGCACTTTCCCCCACATAGAAGAGTGTGTCAAAGAGTCACTTTGTTGGAAATCTTGCTTTGTATCATACAAGGCAGAAAGGCATAGTTCCAGAAGAAACCTAAGTTTATCCCATATTTTATGAAGCCTGAGATACTACCAGCCTTTGTTGTGGGCTTTGTTGAGAAAGGGAGACAGGTTTTAACCAACTATGGGAACACTTTCACGAAGTTAAAAAAAACCCAACAAGAAAACCCTTAAATGGAGTATCAAACACTGACAGGTTACAGAGTATACTACCACATCACACAATTTCCTATCACAGACTACCCCCTCCCAATGCAGTACAAATGAAGTTCACATCTATAAGCAAAAAATGATTGCCATATAAGGCATTTACCATAAGGGAATTATTTCCACTTTAAAACCAACAATTAATTCAGAAAGACCTCATAAAGCATTATTTCACCTGATTTCCCTTTAATTGCTGCTACAAAGGCTGTCGTATACCCTATGCTTGCAAGCAAGATCCATTAGTTTCCTTTGTTTCCTGTGTCTCTTCTTTTATTCATGATTTTTTTTGTGGGGGGGGGGACAACCCCATACATGCACAACATCCTTTGAAAATGGCCAGATATTAAAGCTCCTCTCCTATTTCACACCTAGTTAAGTGCCATTTAGCCTCGTGTCACCATCTGAACTTGTCATTAGTGGCATGTATAGCAATCGTGCTCCAATTAAGGAGATGTCTTTGCATACTCATTAGGGCTGAAATTGCTTGGCTGGAAGATATTCCAGGAAGCATCCATCCCCGTCTCCAAAAATCTGAAGTCAATGGGGGTATGTACATTTAAACAGAGTGCTGTAAACTGAGCCTTTGGCTTCTTAGATCCAATTCTATTGAGTTACGGATAGGAATGTATGAAATTAGAAAGTGAACTTCCCTGTAACGTAGTATTGGCACAAAAGCTCATTGTTCTGCTCTCTTACCCATTCCAAACATTACGGAATGAAACTCTCTGCTTCTGTGCCCATCCAACCAGGCAGCCCAAACTTAGTTCCAATCATGGATCATCCTGGTCTACTTGTGTGCACTGTTCCATCACTCATTTCCATTCTACACTATGAAGCTACTGGTTGGAGTCATTGGAACAGAACAAGTTATTAAATTTGGGCAAGGAAAATAAATCCTGGGGCCTTTTGCAGGGGCTTAACGATCAGTACACATTTGAAGGAAGTTACAGATAGATTGCTAATGCGGAGAAAATGTTAATGCAAGATCAGAGCTCCTTTACTAACACTCAGTGGAATGATCCTCAATGAGGTGCTCTCCTTTGTCATCGTGTCACCTATTCGGTGAGTTAAAAAGTGAGTATATATAAAGGAGATACAGTATGCTCTTTTTGTCATTTACTTCAGAAGTATGGGAGCTGCTGCAGTAGATGTGCTGCTTGCACAGTTTGTTAATGTCAGAAGATCCAAGTCACATGGGAAGAACATGCAACATGGCATGGTTCCTTTGCATGCTGGCTCTGTTTATGGAATGCTGCAGTGTACCCACAGCTACCCCACAGGCAGCCAGTTCCAAAGATCACAAGTAAGCATGGTAATATGACAGCCACACCCTCGCGCAATATCACAGATCCTGTTCTCTAAACCTGAAACTGGCAAGCTGCGGTTTTTCCAGTTTGTGGAAGAAGAGCTGTGAACTCATAAGAATTTGATGGTACACCCATGAAAACAGACTGGCATAATCAGCTTTTCGCTGGTCCTCGAACAGATGCAATGATAATGTCAGGGGAGGACTTGAGAGGCAGATCTTAACTGGAGAGCTGGATATTATGGGAGGAGTTGGTCCTTCAGCTTCCCTGACCCCAAGCAATTTAGGGCCTTAAAGTCAAGAACCAGCACTTTGAATTGTGCTTGGAAACAGATGGGTAAACAGTGCAAGTCTTTCAGCAAAGGGGTGATGTGATTTATGTAACCAACCCGACTGTAGCCTGGCTGCTGCATTTTGAACCAAGTGAAGTTTCCAAACCATTTTCAAGGACAACCCCACATGGATCACTGTGGCCAGATCACACTTCTTGAAGAATGGCTATAGCTGATGAACCAGCAGGAGGTGAAACTGACAAAATGCCATGGAGGAGACCTGAGCCTCCAATAGCACCCTAAGCTATGAACCTAATCCTTCAGGGGGAGTGCAACCCCCTCCAAGACAAGCTCTCCCCCCTTGCAGCACTTCATCAGCACCAAGTGAACAAGCGCTTTCTAAGATGTTCCCCAAATTCACATCTGACTGAGAGCTCAGTGGCACACCTGTGACCCAACAAGTGTCATACATATCATGTAGTTACACCCTCAGGCCACCGACTGTGCAGGCTGAAAAGCTGCCTTGAGTGGCAACACTGAATTTACAAACTGAGCTTATTTGCACAACCCAGATATGACCCTGTAGTATAAGCAGCTACTGTCTAAGTATAATGTTGTATGGCGTATGAACTGAACTGCAAGAACAAGCATTGAGGCAATCTAGTGAGAGGCTCAGTTTGTATGTACAGAAAAAGTTTGATCATGATAAGTGGGCAGTAATTATGTTTATGCTGGAATTCTTAGCATCCATTGGATAAAAACTATATTTATTAACACTAACCTGAGTTTACAGCAAACCCTGCAAACTCACTTCAGCCTCTAACTATGTTTATATCAGTTATGGCTGTCTCCAGGTTTTTTTGCACACTAAGCAAGGCTACCTTCTGCTCCCCCCCCCCCCCGGTGTGCCCACCAGTGTTCCCTCTAAGCTGAGTTAGTGTGAGCTAGTTCAGTTTTTTAGCCACCAACTCACACATTTTTGTCTTAGCTCAGGAAGGGTGGCTGCAGAGCAAACTAATTTATGCAGAAGCCAAATCACTCACTCACAACTTTAATGCCAGTAGCTCAAAAATAGAATTTTTGCTCACAGGACTCCACAGCTTGGAGGGAGCATTGGTGCCCACCAATTTTCAAACATAAATGCATTTTAGGAAGAATGAAAAACACAAAATTTGATATTGCTAATTTCTTTTTTTTAAAATTGTGAGAATAAGTAGCTTGGCTCTTCTAAAGTGGATTCTGACCAGTATTCAAAAAAAGTTCAGATTGATGATATTTTCTCTTTACTTATATGCAAATGACTTCTTTGGATTATGGCCTATGGGTCTGGGTAAAAGTTGGATCTACATGGATCCTCATGAATTCATATGATTTTTATACTGAAATGAAATGAAACCACCATCATACTGTAGACCATGTGTTAGTCTACAAGGAGCACCACAAAAATCACGTATCCAAAGATTTGTGGCACCACAACAGCGCAAAAACATGATTCCAAAGCACAGAGACTCATGGATTCTCAGGGTTTTTCAACTAGGTCACCCCAACATCACCATCAAATCCCATATCATGTCCATGGCCACAGCCTGCACCACAAAAGTCATGGTTCCACAGTTTTGTGGCAACACCATGAAGCCAAAACATGGTTCTAGAAAGGGAGGAGGGACCCCTTCAGTGCCCTCTGACTCAGGGTTGCGCCAGCTCAGAGAAGTCAGGGTGCAGGGCTGCTGTGTGCCAGGCACTTTTGCCTTGAGGTCAGGGGGGTGGGACCAGGGAAAGGCACCATCGGATGGGAGGGGCAGCTGTGCCTTCCCTCCTCACGAGTTGCCAACAACCACCAGGAGGCCTGACACATGGAACTGGGCAGGCACCGCTTTTCTCAGCACGGAGGTCGGGAGATGCCTTGGCCAGAGGAGAAAGGCAGTCCCCTGAGCAAGGCAGTCCCCAGGGGGGAGGAATCCCAGTCGGACTTTGCCCAGCAGAGTGGGGGGCGCAGCATCAGGCAGGCCAGTGTGGCAGAATGGGGGGTATCAGAGAGGGAGACCTGAAAGGAAGGACAGGAGCCACCCAGCCCTTAACAGGCAGACCGATGCTGGCATGGGTGCCCTGGGTTGACATGACAGTTGGCCAAGAGAGTGGCTCCTCCTCCCACCTTTCTTCGACACGGGGAGGGGAGTCCCCCAGGCCATAGCTGGTTGGCCTGTTTTGCATGCCAGGTCCGGGGGTGCCTGAAGGGGTGGTGAGGGTGACTGGGGAGGGATGCCTGTCACGTCGGGGTGGAACTGACCAGGCGGCGCGGTATGTGGGAGGGGCTGTGAGGGGCAGGGTGGCAGGCCAGTGTGGCGCTCCCTTCCAGAGGGTGCTCCAGGCAAGCGTCTATGGCGTCTGACCCTGTCTGTCTGTCTGCAGGCTTCATCAATCCCTGGCCACTGAGAGCCCTGACAAATGTTAAACAATATGATATACATTTTTCTACTTTTAAATATAGAGATATCTCCTCATCAAGAAACTGTTTCCTTAAGTGGCAATTCTAAAAACAGCAATCATACTTAAAATTCCCAACCCTAAAAGGTAAAAAAATGCACTTTAAAAACCTAGAAGCAATAAAATCAACTCTAAAAACAAGAAACATTCTAACAATAGTCAGTCATATCATCACACATCCAAACAGCAGATATAACACCAGATTCAACGAAATAAAAACAGAACACCAGAGTTTCAGGGAGGGGTGGGGGTGTAGGAATCAAAATGCAACCTGCAAGCCTGGGAGAATAATTAAATCATAATCTGATGCTGGAAGGCTATTGGAATTAATGCTGGGTGAGCATTCAGGGTTATCACCAGTTAGTGTGACTGCCATATCAATGGCATTCCAAAGTTGGGTGTTCCATGACCAAAAGCCCAATTTCTAGATTTTTTCAATCTAAGAAAGAAGGGAGGCAGATCTGAGTGAACAAATGAAAACATATGGAAGAAAATGGTCTTTCAGATATCCTCCTCCAAGGATATGTAGGACTTTAAAAATAACAACCAGCACTTTGACCTGGAGCTGAAAGCGTACAGGCAGTCATAGGAGTTGATCAAATTCAGGCAAGTTACAATCTCCATAACTGGTAAAGGTTTCCCTTGCTTGAAAGCCAGTCGAATCTGACTCTAGAGGGCAGTGCTCATCTCAGTTTCCAAGCTGAAGAGCCAGCGCTGTCCGAAGACTTTTCGATGGTCATGTGACCAGCATGACTCAATGCTGAGGTGCATGGAATGCTGTTACCTTCCCACCAAAATGGTACCTATTTATCTACTTACAATTTCTTGCTTTTGAACTGCTAGGTTGGCAGGAGCTGGGTCCAGAGACGGGAGCTCACTCCATTATGCAGCACTCAGGTCTTGAACTGCTGAGCTACTGACCTTCCAGTCTGCAGTTCAGTGCCTTAACCTCTAAGCCACTGCAGCCCCCTTACTGGTACCAGTCTGTAATTTTGCTACTGTACTTCTACAAACTGAAACTTCTGAACCATCTTCACAGAGAGACCCACATTTCAATAATCTAACCTGGATGTGGGCACAGCATGGATAACTGTGACTACATCCCCTTCTCCAGGAAAGGTCATACCTGGCACACCACCTAAACTGGTGAAAGGTATTATGGACAAGATGAAATCTTTGTCTCCGACTGAAGCTAAGGATCAAGCAATACACCGAAGAGGGAATGAAACACTTTCTAGCATATGCTGACATAACACTCCAGGACTGGTTCCATTACACAGCAGTAGCACCTCTGCCTTATCTGAATTAAACATCACTTTATTGGCTCTCCTCCAGCCTATTTTCACTTCAGGCAACAGTTCAGAACATTCATCTGAGGCAGATGACAAAGAGAAACAGAACTAGGCACCACACTGATGACACATAACTTCAAATACCCAGATGATCTTTCCCAATATTTCATATAGATGTTAAAAAGTACGGAGATGAGACTGGTCCCTGGGGAAGCCCACAGCACAAATGCTTAGAATCACCTTCTGAGATCACATGACCAAACAAGAATATAACCATTGGAATGTCAAACAGCTCAAAAGGAAACCTTGATTGATGGTATCAAAAACCATTAAGAGAGTCAGAAGAATCAAGAGAACTGATTTTTATTTATTTATTTATTTGTTTATTTAAACCAGGTACTTTCTGTTCCAGGCCTGAAACCAGACTGAAATCAGTTTAGGAAATGTAAAGCATTTTTACTTGGGAGGAAAAGCTACAAAGGCTACCAAAAAGAAATATTCCTCTCACTAATGATTCATTACTTTGGGGATTTTCCCAGTAATCCCTAGTCATTATAATCTATAATAAGAAGGTCCTTATTGCTACCACTGACATTATAAGAAACTATGACTACTCGAACTGGCCAAGTTTCATGACTTTCTAGCAGTATCTCTGTGTCACCTGAAGTGGGTTTCCCTCTAATACTACTGTTGTTACTAGCATTTTTTATATTATTGTTAAGACTGCCAGGAACTGGCATTCAAATAATTCCAACAGCCCTCAGAGCCAGCTTGGTGTAGTGGTTAAGAGCAGTGGACTCTAATCTGGAGAGCTGGGTTTGATTCCCCACTCCTCCACATAAAGCCAGCTGAGTGACCTTGGATCAGTCACAGTTCTCTCAAAACTCTCTCAGCCCCACCTAACTCACAGGGGTAGGTGGGGAAAGGAAGGGAAGGCAATTGTAAGCCACTTGGAGACTCCTTTGGGTAGTGAAGAGTGGGGTATAAAACCAACTCTTCTTTTTCATCATCAAAATGGCTTAAGTAAGGGTTTCACTAGGCGATGGTTCCACTGATACCCTTGGAGTGACCATTTTCCTGAGTCCAAGTGCTTTCTCCTAATTGGGATGTGCATCAAACAGCAAATGTACCTCCGCTACCCACTTCTAAACTCATGGAACTGAGGGAAGTCTGTGCTACCCAGCAGTATAACTGACATCAGGAAGAGTATGGATAGCTATTTTTAAATTAACCTATATAAGATTCCAGAACAGCTTTAACTTAAGAACAAACAAACAAACAATTTCAGAGTGTTTTTTGCATACATACCCACATACAACCCAATATGATATGAAATGCTTTGGTTTCATCCATGCTGTTCTATTTCAAATGTGTTTGATTATAGATTGGAAATCTGTTTCATGAAGCTACATTTCATTGAAAGAAGCTTTTGGAAGAGTGAGAGAACTTGGTTGCCACTCTTTGGGCAGGTACGTGAAAAATACAACTGTCAGAAGATTCAACGTATTTTCCCTCTATGACTTGTTTGGTCCTGAGGCAAGGCCTAGAAATGATGAATGTCATAGATTCTCAGATCTGTATGCATGTTTATGTGTGTGGGTGTGTCTTTCTCACTTTGATTTTTGTTCTCAATGAGTGGGACCTCAGTGCATCAGAAGTAACCCCATGTGTCAGTGTAACACTGATTGCCCACCCAGCCAACCCATTTGCCCCTGCTGCCATGTTGAGCAGTGGCAGGGAATGGGGATCCTACCCTCCCTACTCACAGGGTTTTTGTTGCTCTGAAGTCCTCGGAGGAAATTTATTTATTATGTATTTATTTATTCAACTTATACCCTACTCTCCCCACTGAGGCAGGCTCGGGGAAATATGGAATAAAAATAATTAACAGGATTTGTACCCGCAACACAGACAGAATAGGACAACAAAGATAGTTTTGCAGTAAAACAAATCTATCACTGCAATTTTATCCCACCCATATTCCAGGGAGCTTCAAGTAACTTACACTGTTCTCTTTCCCGATTTTGTCCTCACAAAAACGCTGTGAACTAGATCAAGCTCAGAGAGTATGACTGGCCCAAAGGCAACCAGCAGGTTTCATGGCTAAGTGGGGGATTCCAACCCAGATCTCTTGGATTCTCTTCCAGCCCTCTAGCCACTAAGCACTGGGCAAGCTCCCTCTCTCTGAGAAACTTCACAAGTCTAACAAAAACTCCTTTTGTTTCTAGTGATTTTTTTGGATACTTCATGGAAACCTCTAAATTTGCCTCAGGATCTCTTTAAGCAAAATGTGACGTGCCTGCTACTCGTAACTCCAGCCAGTTTCAACAAATTGTAATTGTGCTTGGTAGCCAACTGTAAGTAAAGAAAAGTAAAAGTCAGCAGCAAGCCTCCTGTCTTAAAGGTACAGTGCAACAAATCCCTTGACTTGAAAAGGCACTGTGTAGCCAGGGCCGCCAAAGGGGGAACAAAATTCCTGGGGCTCAAGTCTGCTGGAGAACCCCTGAAGCCAGTGTCATGCTGCATTCAGAATGTATCTTGATTTATTTTACTTCTAATGCAGGTATGCACTACAACCACTAGGGGAGCATGGGACAGAGATGGCTTTTGTTGCCCTCACAGACTAACTCCGCAGAAAGCTGGATCGAGGCAGGTTGACACTGCTGGTGTTATTAGTTCTCATGGCAGCGTTCAACATGGTTGATCACAATCTTCTGACCCACCACCTCACCGACATAGGAGTCAGGGGAGTAGTCTTGCAGTGGCTTACCTCATTCCTCCAAGGTCAGGGACAGAGGGTGGTGCTGGGAAAGAGTGTATTGCCAAGGTACCCCTTAATATGGGGGGTCCAAGGGGCAATCCTCTCTCAGATGTTATTTATATGCATCCTCTTGCCCAACTGGTGCAGAGGATTGGGCTGGGGTGTCATCAGTATGCTGATGATACCCAGCTTTATCTGTTGACAGGTGGCCAGTCAGCTACCACCCCAGAAAATCTGGCAGAGGGGTTGGGAGGCTGTGGTGGAAGTGGGTTGAGACTGAGATTCCCATTGTGGTGCGAGTCATCTGAGACAGAGTAGGCTGAGACTGAATCCTTCTAAAATGGAAGTTCTGTGGATGGGCCTGGGAGACTCTGGGTTGGAGTGCCAACTCCCAGCCTTTGATGATGTGCCTTTGAGACTGGCACTTACTGTCAGGAGTCTGGGTGTGATCCTGGCCAGGTCACATGATTGCTTTCTTTAAGTATTTGAAAGGCTGTCACTTAGAAGACGGCAGGGAGCTGTACTTGTTGGCAGCAGAAGACAGGACTCACAATAATGGGTTTAAATTAAGGGTGGGAAGGTACTGGCTGGATATTAGGAAAAAAACGTTTTTCAGTAAGAGTTGTGCAACAGCTGAATCAGCTGCCTAGGAAGGTGGTGAGCTCCCCCTCACTGGCATTCTTTAAGCAGTGGCCCGACAAACACTTGTCAGGAATGCTTTAGGCTAATTCTGCATTGAGCAGGGGGTTGGACTAGATGCCCATATTGCCTCTTCCAACCCTGTGATTCTATGATTCTATGGTGCCAGACCGGAGTTTTACCATCTGTGCCAGGCTAGGCAACTGGCCACCTAACTGTCTTGCCCATACCTAGCCACCGTAATCCATGCAAAGGTCACCTCCAGTTTGGATTACTGTAACTCGGTCTACATGGGCCTACCCTTGAGGATGACCCGGAAACTCCAACTGGTGCAAAATGCAGTATCATGGGTCCTTACGGGGACACCTCACACAGCGCACGTCCATCCAGTGCCGGGTGAGCTGCACTGACTTCCTGTGGGGTCCTGGATCAGATTCAAGATTATGGTGTTGTCCTTTAAGGCACTCAATGGTCGGGTCCTATGTACCTCCAGGACTGCCTAGTATACCCCCAGAAGAGCATTACGCTCAAAAGATCAGAACTTATTGCTTGTTCCTGGCCCAAGAGACATCCAGCTGTCCTTAACCAGAACCAGGGCTTTCTCTGCCCTCGCTCCAACTTGGTGGAACTCTCTGCTGAATAATATCTGCACTCTGTGGGACATTTTGCAGTTCTGCAGGGTGTGCAAGGCAGAGATATTCTGCCAGGCATTTGGTTGAGTACAGTGATGGTTCATTTTTGGCATCCCCCCCCCCCCATTTCCCATGAGACAGCGGTGCTGCAAGGATTTTAGCACCATCTGTAGTTAATATAGACAAGCAGAATCAGATTATTATGTTGCAATTGTCATATATAAATCTTAATTTGTTTTATTGATGTTTTATACGATTGTACTGGGCAGAACAGTTGATAAAATAAATAAATAAATAAAAATGGAAGGCAGAGCACAATAAATTGCAGTAGCTCTTCTTTCTGCTCATGAGGCCTTTACAGGAATCAAACATGCATATCCTGTAAAACCCATCAGTCAAGTCAGCACTGCAGCAAGGCAAGACCAGCCAGCACAGTTCATGGCTTCTATAGCCACTGCCACACTGCAGCCTCCTAACAAGGTTGTTGTTTCCAACAGTCTGTTTGCCTTGCCTTTCCTTCCACCTTGTCCCATAGCTCTGTCTGCTCGGCGAGATCTTCACTATTAGTGTGTTGTACAAAATAAAACAAATTTTCTTAATTTATCTTTTCCTTTTCCACACTTTCCCCGTCTTTCATTTTGTTCTCTTCCTTTGATGATATGCCTTCATTTCTCTCTCCCTCTTCGAATCTCCCCCTCAGTCTTGGTTTCAACTCCATTTCATCCTTGGTTGGTAAGTTACAACATACTGAATATTAATATAGCAGCTAACCCTTGTTTATGAACAGAAATGGGGAGAAGGAGTTAAATCTTCCTTATCAAAATAGTAAAGGATCCCTCCCCCTTTAATATGCTTGGTAATGGAATGTTAATCTGTTTTAGTGATTACGTATGTGGAACAGAAGTTAGGGGGAAAAAACCTTAAATAGATTTAATTACATTTTAAACACTATTGGTGGTGTTTTGGTGGGACATCTAATATCCCTTTGCAAATGCCATTTTGCTACTGTAAATATTAAGCTTCATGCTATATGTCAAATGTCATGTCCTTTTTAGAAAATACATCAGAAAAATAATCCCCAATGATCCCAGTACTTCTCATCTAGCACCACTACATACTGAACTTCCTCCTGCTTTTGTGCTAGGTAAAGGTACAAGGGTAATAGTAAATAGATTTCTTACTAAAGATTGAGTGTGATATGATTCACAAAAGCAACAGCCCACTTCATCAGATGTAAGAAGTGTGTCCTATACTGGTACACAAATGTATGTACAAATATAATATTACAAAATTAGACACATATTTTAGATCAGAGGCATATGGGGGGTGGCAGATGGAATCTTGGTCTGGGGGCTTGTGTGTAAATTCTTATCATCTACAAGTCTGTTTGTACTGTGAATACCTGAACACTCATCTTCAATACAATTTTGTACTGCAGACTTTGTACTGCAGAGAAAAAAAACACCTGTCTCTTTAATAGAACCTTAATGGCATATTATTTACCAAATGATATTTCCTTCCATGCCATGAAAAGCTTCAGGTGTCCATTTCCACACATTAAGCCTCTGCTAAAGGGGTGGTGCATTTTTCCAGGCCTGTGCGCAACAGTAGTTGTAAGAACAACTTATGTAAGTACACATACAGTCTATGCATGTACAATAAACACTGATTGAATGTGTCTGCAATAAACATGTAAAAAGGGCTAGCTTCAGGAATTCTTTCTATTTGTCCTAATATTCTTTGAAACCGAAAATTAGATTCCCTTATCTTCTGAAAAGAAGAAGAAGAAGAGTTGGTTGTTATACCCCACTTTTCTTTACTTGAAGGAGTCTCAAAATGGTTTACAATTGCCTTGCCTTCCTCTCCTCACAAGAGATACCCTGTGAGGTACGTGGGGCTGAGAGCTCTGAGAGAACTGTGACTGACCCAAGATCACCCAACTGGCTTCATGTGGAGGAGAGGGGAATCAAATCCAGTTCTTTAGATTAGAGTCCACCACTCTTAACCACTGATCTGATCCAGCAGGGCTCTTCTTCTTATGTTCTTATGATGAATGATTATATCTTAACATGTTTTATAGGATTCAAAAGAAATACAATAAATGGAAGGAAATCAGATGAGCAAAAAGTATATGCTGGCTATCCGTCCTGCATCACCATTAACAATTCTTGGGGTCCTCAGGCCAACAAACTCTGGAAGATGGGTGTTATACTTTAATAAACAATTGTATTGGATTGACTTGATGCAGATTTCATTTAGGATCTGCTTCAAATATGACAACCTTGTTATCCACAGAAGACTAGATCTAGCTACAACTGGGGACTGTTCACAGAAAGTGACAGGAAGCCAAAAAGAAAGGCAATCCTGAGTCTCTTTTAATGTGGAGCAAATATTTAGCAAATGTGGCTTTGTAAGCTACAGTCATGAAGGCCTTAAAGAAAATTTTAAAAGACCAGTCAGGCTCTTTCCTTCTGCAAACCTTTAGTGGTGCATATAAATGCATCTCTTTGCTTGCAAAATGCTGCCTGCTAGGAGGGGAGGGATGGCACCAGGAATCCCATCAACATGGTGGGAAAAAGCTGACCAGGATAACAAGAAAAAATGGGTCCTGGGCCCAATGAACAATTTTTGGTGTATCCATTTGAAAACCTGTGCAACAAAGGGAAGGAGGGGGCAAAGGAGGAAGGAAATGCAATCAGACTTGGAAAGAAATAGAGCTCCTCAACATTAAATTCAATGTTCCAGTCAAATTTCCCTAGCTCAGATTTTAGTAATTGGGAAATTAAATGCTACTAATTAAACCTGATGGCAAAATTTGACATGTAATCAAATTGTGTGGATGTACTCAAATGGATAGCTTATATAAACAACTTAGATGGATAAAGATCCACCCGAACATATTTTCAAATTAATGATGTGTGCAAGGAGGAAGCAGATATATTGGAAGGACAATGCAGCTCACTCCCTCATTGAGCCTGAAGTACTTTTTTGCCCACATTAATAACTGGTTTATTTTGCTTAACTGTGGTGTACAATGATAGGTAGCTTCACTGACCTCAATGGCTGACTCCATACAGGGCTCTTTCCTCACATGGAAGTCCCCACATTAAAGAGAAATACCCATATGACATTGTGTTCATTTGAAGCACAATTTGTGCCACTCCTGTAGCTTTCCCATTTAAACTGGAAAAAGGTAACCAATTTTTTCTCCAACTGAAAGGTGAATCTACAGAGTGGCTTTGTGGCTACTTCCTCTGTTGCTTGCCACTGGTGTGTGGAGCTATGCTTAGCTTTGCTTTGAAAACAGTGCACAGGACTTTGATGCTATATTTTGTTGCAGCATTTCCCGTACTTCTTCCCTCACCTGAATCTCTTCCACAGGAAAAATCTCATAGACATTTTGAAGGGGGGAAAAAAGGATATTGATAAGACAAGAAAAGTTCTGAGAAGGGAATTGTGCACCTCTATTCCAGATCAACTAAAGTGGATCAGGCAGAAAGTGAAGAAAGAACATAAAGAAATAGGCATTAACCATCTCCAATAGAAATGACAAGAGTACATGTACTTACACTGTATAATTGGAGTAATGTGCTGCCGATAATTAAGCGTGATATTATCAATGCAACACAGGAATGGTTTATACCAGGGGGGAAGAAGGAGCTGAGAGATTTAAAACAGCAGAGCACCCAGCTAAACAAAGGACAAGATTTAGAGCATAGTATTTAAGGACAATAAATGTAATCAAAGGATCCTTTGATGCAAAACTACCTCTAGAGTCATTTCAAGTAATGTCAGGAAAATGTTTCAGTGATAAGAAAAGCTTTAGAGGAGGGTTATGAGGCCTTCTGATGGTAGAAAAAGGCCATAATTTTGTAAGAGGCTGAAAATGTCTTGTAGTAGTTGGCATCTTTATTTCAAGACTATTTTCATACCATTCCCTGCTGTGGTTAAAGGTAGGTGCAGGACTCCATCTCATGCACGCTTCCCCTTATGTTTAGTGCATCATGTGCACACCCAGATTACCCATATATGCATAGATGCTGCCCATGCATTCCATTCCCTTCCCTTGTGGTTGTGGGATAACCTATACAGAGCATTGTCAGAGGCAGGCTATCTCAGCAGATAGTTCTATCAAATCCAGATGAAGGAGGGAAGGTTTTAAGTTCTTCTTAGAACTGGGAAACTTACACAGGACTTGCAAATAAAGTTGGAAGGTGAAACTGGAACTCAAGCTAAGATTTCACCTGAAGCTTGAAGTACACCGATTGGAGATACTGCCAGGGCGCCAAACCATAGACTTCAAGGTGCACAATCCTATTTTCTTATGGCAGCTGCAGAATCCTGTTCCCTTCTGTGCCTTAGAAGGTTCTGGGGTCTCTTTCCTTTACAGTCTTGAGTAGCTTAGCCCTAACTTTAGCCTGCTTCAGTACTGTGCAGTCCCTGACCTGCACTAATAAATGCCTGGTAACAGCAGCATTCTACAGATGGGTGTCCCTGCCCAGCTGCACGTGGAAGGAGCTTGAGATGCCCCATATTCCATGCCACACAGAATGCATGTTCACGACAAGGTAAACTGGTGTTTGGTCATTCCAGTGTGAGGGAATATTGAGAAGGGATACTTGCAATATGCCTAGAAAGGCAAAATCTTAACACTGCAAGCAAGGTGTATTGGTGTCAGCCTATGGACTCAAATCCCCACTCTACCATGGAAGCTCACTGATGACCTTGACTAACCTACTTCACAGGATTGTTGTTCTGAGAAGAAAATGGAGGAGAGGAGAATGGTGTATGCCACTTTGGGTCCCCACTGGGGAGACAGATAACATGTAAATGAAGTAATTTTTAAAAAAATGAAAGGAAGGGCCTTGGACATGAGCCAATGGGCTCTTGTCCTTCAGCTCTTTTCCTGAAGGGCACAGTATAGAACTAGACGGAAGATCTGGAAAAGGGGGGTGCTGCTTTTCCCTCAGAAGCCTCCCCTTTCTCCTGTCTGTTTCTTGCTTTTTGTTTGCTTGTATTGTAAGCCACTTTGGGTCACCACTGGGGAGAAAAGTGGGAAATAAATATATAAATAAATAGAAAATACAAAAAATGTTGTGATAGGTTAGTTCAGTTTCAGTTCGTTGATAAATCTACTAAATCAAGCAACACTGAGATATGTTCAGTGACTTCACTTGCATATGGTTTCACTGTACATTTTTGATATATTGAGAATCTACACATATTTGGTCTACACATATTGAGGTCTACACATATTTACAACAGCTTGCAAACACTGAGTCATCATACACCGAACTAATGACTGTTACACTGCAACCACTGCAACAAATAGAAAACAATTCTCATAGGCACCCAACAAACGAACTATTGACTATTATTAGTATACTATTATAACAGTATTATACAGTATACTATTATAATAGTAGAATAATATAGTATTCTATTATAATAGTATTATACTATTAATTAATTACTCTTTCAAAACTCAGTAGCACTTTCCAGTGTACAACATGTTTTAGAATCTTCCAGTTTACCCAAGATTTTTTTACTGGCACAATAAGTCTATTGATAAGGCTAATTAGTTTTTGAAATTGTAGAAGCCAGTGATGCATCCCATTCATGAATGAATTAGAAATCAACAGATATTATTTGGCTGCATAGCTAATAGCACAGCAGAAGCTTTTAATGCACCATGATGGGTCAGGACATAATTTCCCATTGACTGCCTCTATGAAGGGTATGAATTCAAACCCTGTTGTTTTAACCAAAAACTGCAGGCTGTACCTATTGTTTTAACCAAAAACTGCAGGCTGTATACTATGCATAGCTGTGTGACTGCACAGTACTGAATGATTAAGTCCACTGACACCTTCTGATCCCACCATAAGGAACTAAAGATAACTCATGGGTACATGGAACTGTCTTCTATCAAATCAGACCACTGGTGTATCAAGGTCAGTATTACCTACTCTGACTGGGTCAGAGTCTTCAGCGACTCAGGTATAGATCTTTCACATCACCCGTTACCTGATCTTTTCAACTGGAGATTGAACTGGGCATTATCTGCATGCCAAGCAGATGTTCTTCCACTGAGCCATGCCCTCCCTCCTTGGCACAGTAGCTAAGTAACTGAACTGTGAAAGGGGAAGACTGAGAGTTGTAGATCATCGCATCCCAGCATTCTCTAGGTGGACTTAGGCAAGTTCCTTCTTCTTCTCCTTCAGTCTCAACTCCCTATTGGCAATATGGGGATAATCCTGATATACCTGACAGCACTGCTGAAAGTTTTATCAAGCTAATAGATGCACAGAGCTTTCAATACTCCAAAGTACTATTAAAATGTTAGGTATTATAATGATGAAGATTGGTAGTTCTCATGCAGAGGCAGGGAGTGAAATGAATGCAGTGATTATAACTGCAGTCAATTATGATCCAGGCTTGCAAGACCCTGGAGTACATGATACATCGTACCTACTGGGCCAATAGGGTTTTTTTCTTTAGCCTGTGAAAGATGAAGATTGGGGGGAGGCTAGCAGGTGATGGACTATCCATACAGGAATCTTTGCCTGGACCACAAGATGTCCAGGCAGCAGTGGACATTTTAAAGGAAACAACACCACAAAGGAGAAGAATGCACTGAGAACATTTATGCAGTATCTTTGTATAAGATCTGGCTTTTAATGAGAGCACTAAGATGGTAAAAAGCCAGGGAATGCAGTAGTATCCTTATGTTATCAGATCCATTAAGGAAATGTTAGCAGGATATAAAGGGCTGAATCCAACTACTGGGCAGTGAGTCACATTGGTGTGGAGTGTGTCCTGCCCATGGAAGAGTCTTTTGTGCTGGTGGGATGTGCCCTGTGTCAATGCAACATGCTTACCCTTAGCTGAGTGGGGTGGGTAAATTCAGTCATTATATTTGTTAATGGGACGTGTATTTTCAGTTTCTTGTAATGAGCAACAAATCTTCAGGATAGGATATATATTTGAATATTCAGGGCATTGGATAAAGCCGGCAAGAATATATGCATTGCACTTTATATGGGGCTGCTGTGCCCCAGTTTGTTTGGGGTTTTTTGCCTAGAATTTCTCCAACATTCTACCTCAAGACTACTCCAGAGGTGACACAGCATGTCTCTGCCATTCAGCTGGCAGTTGAGGACAAGCATGTGATAGATTCATCAACTGATGACATTCTGTGCACTACTACAGTGCTGTGTGCGTGCATGTGTGTTTAGAGGGAGGTTCATCTACCAAAAAGACTTGGGTAGTTGCAGGTCAACTGTGTGCAAAGACAAATTGCAGTTCTCTATATTATCCCTGTCAACAAGCAAAAGGCAGTCCAGTTTCAGGGGAGGATAGCAGGTTTTTCACTCACTGAAAGACTGTCCGTAAGTACAGTGGTTAAGTCCCCTCCCCCCCCCCCCCCCCAGGAGTGAATGCCAACCATTTACTATTTCCTTTTCCAGCTGTAACCTTTCCTCTATCCAAGGACTGAAATCCTCACCCAGGGACTCTTAGACAGAAAGAACAAGCCCTGTGTTAAAAGTAATGAAAAAATTCTCACACAGACTGGGGAAAGCAAGGCAGTTGGCAGCTAGTGAGGGTGAAAGGAAACCTCTTTCTAAACACTAATGCTGCACATGGGCAAAAGGAGCTAAGCCACACATGAACCTGATTGAGAGGAAAATGCTTCAGGAACCAGATCACAATCAGTTGTGGTACAGGAGGGCAGGGTTTAGCTCCTCCCACCCACTTACTCTGTTAAAAACAGAGAACTTCTGCATGTTCTACATCTGATCAGAGGATTTCCCTGTCCCATTTGCCCTTAGGTCAATTAACTTTAAAAGGCTGCTTGGTCCTTCCCCCCCCCCCCCCCCATCTACTGAGGCTAATAACAGTTTGAGGACAGTTGGTTTTTTTATCAGCAAAGTGGCAAGAGGGAAAGGGTTAAAAAGCCCACCTAAATGACCTACCACCACCACTACTTTTAAGGAAAATTAAAGATTTCAGATCCTTAACCCTGATCTCTCATGTTTGTCTGGTTTGGTCCTCTCTGCCTGTCTCTTTTGCAGTCCACACACATTAAGAAGGCTGTAAGGACAGGGAGGAGTGTTACTCCATCTCTTCCAGTCTGCAGTGCTGCCTGCCTTTTCTGACAATATGTACCGGGGGGGGGGGGAATGTTTGCCTCTTTTTATCTGCCCTCGTGCCATCACTGCTCATTCTTGGTGGTGAGGGCAAGAAAAGCATTTGCTGCATTCACCCAGCCCAACTGCACGCTTTAGCTTTGTGCCAGGGTGTACCTTTATACCTAGTTAGCACTTCACCAGTGAGAGCAGGATGAAAATCAAACAAGGATCGCTGTGCTTATACAGAGTCAAATTAAAACTTCTCCCAAAGCCAGAGACCCAGAAACTGAGTAATATAAACCATGCTTTGGGAAGTCAGACCATCAGTATCTAGATCAGTGTGCTGATTATAAAATATCCATGCCAGTAACATGCTAACACACTCTCTCCCCTCCCTCTGTAAACTGTAACATGATAACACCCAGATCCAAAGAGTTTATAATATTTATCAACTGGTATTCTCTCCCCACAACTGCCAATTTGGATTAGTTATAATAACTGTATTAACAAACATGGCATTTTCAGTTCATGTTTTGATCAGTTAATATCTAAGAGCGCATCCCTACTTTGGGGATGGATCCTACCATTGTCCGGCCTCTGCACTGAGCAAAGTTTGAAGCTTTTCCCCAGTCTAATGCACCTGCCTACAACTTAAGTGTTTCTTCCACTGGAGAAAGGGCCACTTAAGTTGGAAGAGGTTCTTACAGCTGGAGGAAGGCTCCTTTGGATAGCTGGATCCACCCCAATGGATGCCAATCCAGTTTCCTGGTCATGCTACATTGTGACAGAATGTGGTATCTTCTGTCTGTCTGTCTGCCTGTCATCTATCTACTTGTCTTGAGATGTACATAATATACAGATATATAACAAGAGGAATAGGTGCTCTAGGCACTGAGCCTACACAATAATGTAACAACAACAATAGCAGATTGTACATAGTTAATTGCTCAAAGTGTGTGGCTGTTAAGGAGACTGACTTTCCTGAATTCACAAAATGTGAATTCCTATTCACAGAATGTGGCAGCAAATGTCATTGATGGGTTAAAGGGACAGCTAGACATTTTAACAGATTTAGGACTGGAGAGGGATTAGCAAAGCAGTTACAACAAACAAGTGAGGCTAACACAAATTTAAAATAGCACCAGTTTGTCAGGCTAAATGCTTAAACCTTACATCCCTCCAGTCAACAAGATCCAAATGACCTATGACAGAGGGAATTTCACTTCACTGTAATTGCCAGTGTAAATCCATCTCTGACTATGTTAATGTGCTTCCTTTGCTGCTCAACTTTTTTTAAAAAAAATCCCTTACATTCATTTTTTTAACATGACACATACAATATTTAGTACACACTACCAGAGTCTGAATACTTCATCTGTCCAAAGGCAATTTAGCAGATTTGCAATGCTGGATGTTACGGAATGATATTTAGGGCTAACTGGCACAAAGCTCCAGAGATCTAATGATTTCAGTTACTGTCTACCAGATTATAAGAAGAAACACATTTGCACCTCTGTGCCTAAACACAATGCTAGAACAGTGTCCCTCAAAATGCTAACTGGGTATCACCCATTGCAAAGCTAAGATGACACAACAATTTGGACTCTACATGTGCTATGCAGTATGCAGTTATTTGCTGTCTTTGTGCAGATACAAAAGTCTGCATATATGCAGTTTGGGAGGATGCAGCACATGTTTTCGTGCAATGTTCAGAAGAGGAGTACAATCAGTGACCATGTGTGGAAGGGTGGGGGTTAAATTCACGATGTATCTGACACCACAAAGTAGCAGCTGGGGCCTGTACTATCCAGTCTGGTCTGGAGCCTCCACCACCATCACCAAAAGGCAAACTGTGACAAAGGCAGGCTCAGGATGAGACTGTGTAGAGCAGGCATCACACTTAGAGAGTGGCCAATAGCACCAGGCATAGGCTGACACTGTCATTTGTTGGCATTCCCCCGACCCTTGCAGGGGGCTGCTACTCACCCTCTAAGTGTGATGTCTGCCCATCTGCTGCCTCTGCTGCAGCCAAGCAATGCCCTCTAGCCACAGCAGGGGACCTTCCCCCACTTCCCCCAACACTCAGTAGTGGCTAAGCTGGCATTCAAACCTCTCACATACCAGGCCTAACCACTGCTACAGAATGAATTTTAGAACCTGCATCAATTATGAACAAGAGCAGTGAATGATGGCATTATCCATCCATTTTTTTCTGGGCATTCAGATGTGTGAGTGACTCCTGCAGCTAATAAACCTTGGAGGAAAATTATGGGTGAATCTGTCCACACTTAGAAGCAAAGGTAAACAAGCAATTTTACAAGTCTGGATACTTAAATTGCTTGCATTTAAGAAACTGATGTGTGAGAGTATATAAATACAAAGATCATGTATTAGCTTTCTAAAGCAGACATTTCTGCTAGGATACACAACAAATGTTATCCATATTTGTTCCCATTTATCTGGGGATTCTGATGATATCAACATGTATACTTCAGTGGTATGTAGAAGAAATTGCCTTGACCTGGATAGCCCAGGCTAGCTTGATCTGGAAACATAAGCAGGGTCAGCCCTGGTTAGGGTTGTCAGACCCTCCAGTGGAGGCGGAGGTCCCCCTTGCCAGGCTCCACTGCCCTGCTGCTGATCAGCTGGCCAGCAAGGAAGGGACTTACCAGGAAAAAGAGATGGTCCAGTCAACACTGTAGTGACATGTCTATGTCAATTCTGATGTGACCCCGAAGTGACATCATCACGCTGACCACACTGGGGCAACACACTAGTATTTGGGCAAAAACTCATTTAGAAGCCAAATTTACCACAATGTTTTTGTCTAAATACCAGAATGTCACCCTGATGTTGCTGCATGATGTCATCACTTCTGGGTCACACTGGAACTGATGTAGACACATCACTGTAGTGTTGGCTGGGCTCCCTCCTGCTCCAGGTAAGTCCCCTCCATCCCTCACTGGTTGCCAGAAGGGACCTGGCCACCTTAGCCCTGGTTAGTATTTGGATGGGGGACACCAAGGAAGTCCAGGGTCATTATGCAGAGGAAATAAATGGTAAACCACCCAGGTCCATAGCTACAGTGGTGCATTTCAGGGCCTGCCCCCCCCCAACTTCCTGCCAAGGCCCCATGACTTCCATCCAGCCCCCAGGCCCCCAGCTCTCTGGGCCACGCGGAGGACACTTGACTCTCTGGGCTGCCTGGAAGACTCCCCACTGCCACCCCTTCCCCAAGCATGGTTTGCTTCCCCACGTATGGAGGGAGAGTGCAAACACTGCAAAAGCAAGTTTTAAAAACAATTATTTAAATTTTATTTTTTTATTTTGTGAGGTCAGTGTCCTCTGATTTATTTAACCCCCCCCCCCATTACAAAATCCTGACTATGGGCCTGAAACCACCTCTGAACATCTCTTGCCTTGAAAACCCTGTAGGTTTACCATAAGTCAGCTGTGGCTTGACAGAAAAAGAAGAAATTGGTGGTTTGGATTTGGTTGGAAGAAGGAGTGAGAAAAGACTGTCCCCTCCCCCCAACACACGCACCTATGCTCAGAGCTGATCCTCAGGGCCCCAAGCTTATATTTCTGTAGAACTATACTGCCTTGGTGCTTGCTTCTTCTCCCATAAAATATCTGTTACAAAATTGTAGCATGGTAACTAAGCATTTTTTTTTTAATTAAGTTTTAGTATTCCTAAATGATTAAACCAGAAGAAAAGAGGGGATGAGACCACATGCCACATATTTCACCTCTAGTTTTTTATAGGAATTTTGTGATAGCAATAAAATAAATACATATCAATAAATACAAGCAAGAAAACTGCTTGTGTACCAGTTTTCCTTCAAAAAGAAAATAAAGAAATTTAAAGAACAAGATTTGAGTCGAGTGGCACCTTTAAGACCAACAAAGTTTAATTCTGAGTATAAGATTTCATGTGCATGGACACTTCTCCAATCTGATCAAGTGTGCATGCACACAAAAGTCGAACTCAAACTTTGTTCTGTTGCTTCAGACCAACATGGCTAAACACCTAAAGAAATTTTAAAATAAGTAGGACCAGACCCTTTTAAATTACAGAGCATAAGGGTAAAAATACAGGGCAGGAAGGGGGGGAGGAACGGGGGGGACGACGACTTTCTTTTAACTTTCTTTTTTTATGTTTGCACATAACAATTGACAAAGAAACCTGTAAATCCATTACAGATTGAAAACTCCTTACAACTATAACAACTCAGCAGTAATATACCAACTTTCAATATATGAAATTTAAAAGAGAGTCTATTTATAATGTAAAATTTAAAATATCAAAAAATCATCAACTCTATAATCCATTGGGAGTATGTTGTGATGAGTCATATATTCTAGTACTGGAAACCAATTCTCAATGAATGAGTTATAATAAACCTCAAGAGTTTGTGTGCTTCAGACTGTTATTTTCTCTATAATAAAATATTCCCACATCCTCTCATGCAATAATGAAAGAGAAGGTGCCATTTTTTCCTTCCATTTGGCTGCAATAACAGAAGGAGGAGGAGATTGGATTTATACCCCACCCTTCACTCAGAGTCTCAGAGCAATTTACAATCTCCTTTCCCTTCCTCTCCCCACAACAGACACCCTGTGAGGTAGGTGGGGCTGAGAGAGCTCTTTGAGAACTGCTCTTGAGAGAACAGCTCTGAGAGAACTGTGACTGACCCAAGGTCAGATGGCTTCATGTGGAGGAGTGGAGAATCAAACCTGATTCTCCCAGATTACAGTCTGCACTTCTAACAACTACACCAAACTGGCTGTTACTAATAGAACTGAGATCAAATATGTCCTAGCTAGTACATTAGGAGAATCTTTCCAATAGTTTAAAAGCAACAACTCCAGAGAAAAAGTAATTCTATAATCTGCAATCTCATATATGTGAGCCACTACCAAACCTCTTCCTTGAAATAGGAGCACACAAACACACACGGCACTTAATGCACACACATACCTATACGCACACCCCTCCCCCCTTATCTTGATTTGTAGTTATAAATACAAAAGCCAGATGTGATGTTGGTGCCCAGTTGTTATATGGTACTCCAGTCTGTATCTCTGGTTGTTTTGATTGACTCAATGTTTACTCTGCTAGATTCTTTTGAAGAATCACGAGGGCCCCTCACTATGTGGCAGGAACCATATTGAGAGCAGAACGAGGCGAGCATTCCCTAGAGGCAAGGGCCTGGGTATCTGCCTTTAGATTTTGGCTCATTAACTTTTGCCTCTCTAGGAACGATTTGACTCTATTTATTGAGGAAGGATGCCTTTAGAATATCTTGGCAGGAATCGGTAACCTCCTGCCTGGACTGTCTGGGGTTTTCCCCTAATGTATTAATTGCCTAAGTCTGACTTTTACTCAAAAAATTGATTCTGAGAAATACCTATGCCTTAGATAGGGTTGCCAGCCTCCAGGTGGGGCCTGGGAATCTCCCGCTTTTACAACTGATCTCCAGTTGACAGAGATCAGCTTCCCTGGAGAACAGGGGCGTAGACTTTCTAAATCCCGGGGGGGGCAGGGGCTCTCTCGTGCGCGCACATGGGACCATGTCCTCGCCGCTCCTCCCCCCCCCGGCCCCAGGGAGGCAGACCCGCGCAGTCACAGTGGCAGCCAGCTGGCTGGCTGACTGCCGCCCGCACAAAGCACGGGACCATGTCCCCGCCGCCTCTCTCCCCCCCCCGCCCCAGGGAGGCAGGAGGGCAGGCCGGGGGTGGGAAGGAGAGGCGGCGACGGCCAGCTGGCCGGCTGACTGGCCACTGGCGAGATCTCCATTTTGCCGAGGGTGGCTGAGCCCCCCCCCCGGGAAATTTCAGGGGAGGCTCGAGCCCTCGAGCCCCCCCGTAGTTGACGCCCATGCTGGAGAAAATGGTTGCTTTGAAGGGTGGACTCTATGGCATTGTACTATGCTGAGGTCCCCCCTCCCCAAATCCCACCCTTTCCTGGCTCCACCCCCAAAGTCTCCAGGTATTTTCCAGCCCACACGTGGCAATCCTAGCCTTAGATGAGTCCAGCACTAGATTTTGCTCTCCTTCATACCTGGGACTAGTATATTCAAAATTTAGCCCAGTTTACCGTGACTGATGGTTCCTAAATACTGATGAGCCTTAATGTTGGCTTGTCTTAACTTAAACCCAATGGTAGAACTCTTTGGCCACTTTGAGAGGATCCCATTTGTTGATAGATTTTGCATCTGCCACACAAGGAGTCTTGATACTTTGCTCCACTGTTTATTGGATTATCCAAAATCTCACAGGTATTTCTCTCCTCCTAAAGGATTTGGCTAGTCTTCCAGCCCAATGTAAATTATCACTGTTTTGGCTGGACATGACCAAAAATTACCCTGGCCATTGCTAAGTTGTTTTTTTCCTTATGTAATCAAATTCAATAGATAGTTAGTTAGTTAGACTTGGATAATAGCTGTTATAGGTGTTTGTATTGTTATTATTATTATCATTATTGTTGTTACTGTTACTACTATTTACTGCCATTAACATTATCACTCTTTACTGCTGCTATGTTGTTGAACTGTTATTGCTCAAGATTATAGTCATTACATCAGAGAATAAATGTAATAAAAAGATGTGAAGTTGGCTGTAATAAGGAGGGAAATTGGACAAGAAATGCTGGCTGAATCCAACCCATAACTTTATGATCTTAATGAGCATAATGGTTCAGTGCAAAATTTCTACTTTCCCATTTAGAAAAAAAATATAGTATGCTTTTTCAGCCAATGGCATTTTCCCCTTGGAAACCGAAGTCACATGTGTAGTTTTGGGAGGGCAAAACACTCCCATCCTTGTTCACTTTGTTTCCAACTGCCTGTGTAGTGGTCTGTTTCCAACTGCCTGTGTAGTGGTTCTACATACTCTCACCCCAATCTGTCCGATCAGAACCATGTGCATAAGTACGGTCCTCATGTGTGCCATCTGATAGATCTGGAATACAACATAAACTTTTTCAGGAGACGTTTTTATGAAGGAAGAAGGGTTGTAGGGGGGAGGGAAGGCAGCTTAGTGCAGCCCTATTTTGTCAGGTCTTGGAAGCAAAGCAGGGACCGTACTTGGAAGGGAGACCACCAAGGAAGAATCTGCTTATCACTTTCCTTGAAAGCCCCTTGCTGGGGTTGTCATGAGTCGGCTGCAACTTGATGACATTTTACACACACACACACACAGTTGTAAGGAGTGAAATAGTTTTTACTGCATTTTACTGCATCATCCTAGTTTTGCTGCTTTTTCTTTTAATCTGTAATTCAGTTTATGCATTGTTTATTGTATGTAGTTCACTGTTTTATTGCATTTCCCCCTAATTTTGTAATCTAGTTTTAGTGCATTATTTATTTTATGTATTATACTGTTCTGTATACAGTATAATATGTATTATACTGTTCTGTGGTATTTCCTTTAAAAATATAATCCACCTTGAGCTTCAGTGAAAGGTGGACTAGAAATGAAGTAAACAATCAAAATGGATGCACATCAAAGTCTGCTTCTTTGATTGGATGCCATCTATCTTCACTTCATTGCTTGTCAGTCCTCAGTATGGTGTAGTTAGTGATACATCAATACCTTTAAAATGTGATGAATAAGATTGTGGCTGACTACTGACAAAGAATTAAAGGGGTCTATGTAAATGACATGCAAACGACCCAGATTCAGTTATGTTATTTATTTATTTTTCCTGTGTTGATAACACTGCAGATATTTACCCGATCAGTGAAATTTTCTCACCACTGCTGAAATCTGCCGTGGTGCCCTTGACAAAAGATAGATCTTTTGGTCTTGATTTCTTGTTCTAATGTTAAAACTCTTGCCATGCACTAAACAAAACGACCTGATGGGGGCACTGTCTTCTTATCCCAGATAACCAAGATCACAATCAGGGATGCTGAGAGCCAGAACTAGAGTCTGCAGAAAAACTGTCTTGTCTAACTGTCCACCCCACGGCAGAACTTTCCACCCACCAGCCCCATGCCCACCCCCAATCAGCCTATTCTGCCCAGACAACAATGTACAGCCTAGGATGCATTCACTGAAGAGAGGTATGGCAACAGAGGAAATAGGTCTAAAAACTGGAAGGTAATATTGGTACTTAATTCCCAAGGCCAGCTGATCCAATGGATATGCATCTTTAAATGGGAAAGAGTCCCTTCTTTTATGCATATGCCATTTTGCTTAGCATTTGATTGCTCAAATACATAGGACAAGACCATGACAGTATTCTCAAACTCCTGTATATGAAGCTCAAATATAAATCCTGATATACCCTTGAATAGCCTCAACAATAATATCATTCTGTGTTACTTTAGTATACCTTTCTTCTGCCTACAGTTATATAGCAAACACTGAACCAGCAATGCCCCTTCTAGCATGCGCTGGATGTGATGCCATCACATTGCTTGTGACACAGGGACACTCAGGTATTTGGGAAAAAACTCTATACTGAAAGCTATTTTCAGGGGTCATTTTGTAGAAAAAGATGTGCAGGAGCTCATTAGCATACCTATTAGCATGACTCATTAGCATATGCCATGCCCCCTGACATCACCAGAAGTGTGTCAGAAGGGGAAGCAAAAGGGGGGGCATCTTCAAAAGCCTCCCCTTCCCTGCCCCACAGAATACAATGGAAAGATTGTACTGCTGCGCGACTCTAGACAGAAGGAGTTTAAACTTCAAACCCCTTCTTGCTTCACTCCCCCCCCGCCTGCCTTGGCAAGCTGGCTGGGGAAGGGGAGGGGAGGGGAGGCTTGCACTCTGGCAGCCCAGGAGCAGGCACAAATGGTGGTGGCAGCATCAAGTCCACCCCCAGCGGGCCTGCGGAGGAAGTGAAGCAAGAAGGGGTTTAAAGTAGGATACAATAGGAGATCGTGCTGCTGCTGCGCGACTCTAGAGAGAAGGGGTTTAAACTTTAAACCTCTTCTGGCTTCGCTTCCTCCACAGGCCCGCTGGGAGCTGGGGGCAGGGTTTGCCACCACCGCCATTTGTGTCCACTCCTGGGCTGGTGCTCCGCCTCGCTCTGGCCCCAAATGACCCCTGGTTATTTTTATCATAGAGTTTTTGCCCAAATACCAGAACATCCCTGCATCACCAGCAATGTGATTACATCACTTCCAGTGCGCTGAAAGTGAAGTCACTGTGTTGCTGGCAATGCAAACCTAGGCCTAGTTTTCCTGCCTATAAGTTACCTGCCAGCCAGCTGATCGGTGATGGGGGGAGTTGCGCTGGAGGAGGGATTACCCACCCCTGGTAGGGGTCTGCCAACCGTAAAGGAGAGGGGTCTTTCCGGATTTGAAATGGCCCTAGAGGGTGCTATTTCCCCCATCAGGGAAACCTAGGTGCAGTCAGACCCTAAGTGTTCGTGTATGAGTTAGAACTGTGACAAGTGCATTTGGGCTTGCTTTCACTTTATGTGCAGATGACAGAACGCAGCTACTGGTGCATCCTCATAGCACACTGTGGCAAAATAACAAGAGGGAAAATGTGTGCACACCACCTACAGCCACCATGTAGGATTCAAACATTTTTTAACATGGTAAGTCTTTATTGTAGAATGTCCATGTTGTCTACAGCAGCTAGATTTGCCACTGAAATTATTTCACCTGAGGTGAATAAGTGAGTCAAGGAGAGTTTGTGGGCTGCCTACTCTGACAAAATATTTAGTAATCTGAACAGATGCCCATGGATGTTTTTTTTGGGGGGAAGACACATCCTTCAGTTGACACTGGATTTCCCCAAAATATATTTTCTTTGTCATATCTTCTCTCTAAGGGCAGGTGAGCACCTTGGCAGGTAAGATGCTAGGCAAACAGCTAGCAGGTAGTGAAGCAGGCTTAAGGCCAAATCAGATAGTGAGAAGTCTTGTAGCGCAAAGAAAGGGCATGGTGACCTTCCTGACATAATTTGCATGGAATTCATTGTCACGAGACAGCCATTAGGCTAGGTACCTTTAGGAGTGAGGGGACTAGACAAATTCATGAAGCATATGTCTATCAATGCCTATTAGCCATGATCATTCGGTATAACCTCCACATTCAATGGTAATGTAAGTCTGAATACTAGTCACTGGAGAGTAACAAAAGACCAGAGACTTTGGCCTCCATGCCTTGCTTGTAGGCATTCCATGGACATCTGATTGCCACGGCTGGAACAAGGATACTGGAGCACATAGGCCTTTAGTTTAATCCAGTAGGGCTCTTCTTATGTTCTCAGCAACAAGTTACAGTAGAAGGGTGAAGTCAATATCCAGGATCTTTATCAGCCAGTGGCACAAGATTGGTCCCCTGGTGTCCCCTGATTCTAACCTGACTTTCCATGCCAAGTAATTAATAAGGGATGTATGTATTTCTGTTATTTGATCAACAACACCAGAGGCACAAAGAGCTGTCTCATAGGACTTACAGTTCAAGCCAAGAAGAAACTCAAGACTTTCTCAGATAAAATATCTGAGGAAGGTTGAGGGATGCCAAAACAGTTTAGCTACAAGTAACAAAACTTCTCAAGACAGTGAGATTTGAATACAGTTCTGTTTTAACCTTGATACTGTTGGAGAAGCGAGTTGATGTAGCTGCCCAACAAAAAAAAACATTCTTTGATCATTTAGCCACGAAGATGGCCTCCTGTTTTGACTTGGCTGATCTGACCATGGGGATCCATGCCATAGTTATCTCAAGACTAGCCTACTGTAATGTACTCTGCATGAGTCTGCCCTTAAAGTCAACTTGGAAACTCTAGTTGGTGCAGAACACCATTGTCTGGTTACTACTGGGAGCCAGGCACAACATGCATGTCACACCTATGTTGTAGCCAATCAGCTAACAGTTTCAGTTACCACCTACAAAGCATCTCCTCTTACACCCCATCACAACAACTTTGTTCATCTGAGCAAATCCTTCTGAAGGTGTCACTGTGCAAATGGGTAAGATTGGCAATTGTCTATTCACACCCACTCTTCATTGTGGCTTTCACCTTTTGGAATGTCTTGCTTAAGGAGGCCAGGGAGGACCCTATGCTTCTATATTTCTGTAGAATGCACACAACAGAAAACATGCAGGAGGATATTCTTTATAAAAGGATTAGAACTGCAGTATAATGGAACAGTTCAGGAGGATGCTTTTATAAGGAAATAGGATTGTAGTCTCCTGGCATGTTTATTGTATGTATCATTGTGCTTATAGTGCATTGTCTTCTATCTTTGTAACCCCTTTCTGCACTGTTTATGGCATATCATGCCTCAGATTTTTCTGTTTGTTTGTTTGCACTCTTTCCTAATTCTGTAATTCTTGTCCTGGTGCATTGTTTATTGGATGTCGTAGAAAAAAAATCATTTTTGTAATGCGCCTTGAGTCTCAGCAAGAAAGGCAGGCTATAAATCACTACCCAGTCACTTATTCTCAGTATACTCAGGGGGTGACCTCCCCATCCTGCAGAGATCTCCACTGCCCAGTTGGGGTAGTAAAGCAAAGAGACAAGTCTGTCTGACCTTCTGATGAGTCACTCCAGCCAACATGAGGCAGAATGAAGGAGCTCTCTGATATATCACTCCCACACCACTAAATCTTTAATCATCACACATTGCAGAGTGAACCCAACTAGGAGAAGAATGAATAATGCATTCCTGACTTTTTCAAATGCAAACACAGCAGAGATGTGATCTTTAAAAATTTAAATTTCAAGTTATTGGAAAGGGTAGTTCAAGTTTTATGAAATGAAGTTGCCAAGTTTCAGAATGATAGTATTTTTTTAACTCTGAAATTCTTTTTCTTTTTTAAAATAAATGGTGTCTCTCCCTCTCCACCCACACTTTCTTTCTTTCTTTTTTTTAACAACAAGCAAAAGAAGATTATCTGTCATTTCAGATAAGACAGTACTGGAAAATTGTCTCATTGGTCATATTATTTCTAGATGCAACCCCTGTTCACAAGGACAGGGATATCAAATAAACTGATGCATTTTCATTTGGAGAGGTAGAGAAAGAAAGCCAAGAGGGTGTTGAGTATTCTGAAGAGTTCAAAAGAACTGATGGAAGAGAGTGGTGTTATTGAAGAGGAAACAGCGGCAATTTCTGGGACAAAAGGAAACCAAGTCCAACATACACTCAGAAAGGGGGTAAGGAGAGACACACAGAGAGAAATAACTCTAGACCAGAATATTAAATTTAGAAGATAAATATTATTACATGGTGATGGATATAAGTCTGACAGACTTCAGTTGAAAAAAGGGTAATCTTTCTATGGAGTTTTAAAGAGATCCAATTGAATTCATACTCTTGGAAGAGAATTTTTGATATTACAGAGTAGATGACAGAAGGATCTACTTTTTAAAAATGCATTTTATAGATCTGTCTCTTTGAAACACTGCTAAACTGGATGTATTGTACAGAAAGAGCCAGTTGACGGGAAGTATTAGTTAAGTTCAAGATAAATATTTATGAGATGAACTCTTTCATCCCCATCATCACTGGGAAATTGATGGAAGAGAATGAAGGAGGTGAGAATAATTTTAATAGCATTTCAGGTCTATCAGTTTTGTCTTGCTAAAAAGTTACTTTAAAGGTAGTACCTTGTAATAGCTAATCAAAGGCTTCTAATGCTGTTCATTAAGTATCCCTGTTTTTCCGAATGATAGCACTAATAGAAAGCAAAAAAATGTAGTCAAAGGATAGACTTTTGTTGTAACTCCCGAGTCAAAATAGATCCTGATCTCAAGGAATCTTTTACACTTCAGGAAGACCATGGGTCTGCTAGCAAAGTTTATGTTTGTGGGCCAAGTCGGACTCTAAAAGAAGTCATCTGGAAACATACTGAGGAAGAGCAGAAGGAAAGGATGTAATACTGAGGCAGGCTTTCTCCCTTTCAGCATTTAATGCAGGAAGCAATGATATCTTACTGTGTATATACTGTCTTATTGCCTGTAGTATAAATTCCATAGTTACATTGTCTATTGCTAATAATTCATGATGGGTTGTATATACATGTTACATAGCAGCATGCAGCAAGCACTCTGTCTTATCACTGTCTCCTCAAAAACTGTGTTCAGGAGCCTTGAATATTAAAAACCCGAATCTATTTTTAAATGTCCAAAATGCATAGAATCAAATTAGTAAGATTTGAGTCCGATAGCACTTTAAAGACCTGACCTGGATGGCCCAAGCTAGCCTGATCTTGTGAGATCTCAGAAGCTAAGCAGGGTTGGCCCTGAATAGCATTAGTATGGGAGATGACAAAGGAATTCCAGGGTCACTACACAGAAGACATCATAACTGGCCTGCAACTTGATGACACTTTACACATGCAACAGATCTGATGGAGGAACTAGGCTTGCCAACCTCCAGGTAAGGGCTGGAGACCACTTGGAATTACAAGTGTTCTCCTGGTGACAGAGGTCTGTTCCCCTGGAGAAAATGGCTGCTTTGGAGAGTGGAATTATGGCTCTATATCCTGTTGAGGTTGCTTGCCTCCCCAAATCTCACCATCCCAAGGCTCCACCCCCAAATATCCAGGAGTTTCCCAACTTGGAGTTGGCAACCCAAAAGAGAACCAATCTCTATAATTGGGAGATCCATTGTGATTTAAAGAGATCTCCAGTTTGGCAACCCAAGAAGGAAGCAGGAAATGCAGAAAGGCTTTGGGGCTTTCAGGAAAGGGAAAGAGGAAATAGTGAGGAAGGAGGAAATGAGATGCCTCCCAAAAGTCCTTGCGGGTTCCTATTTGTGATCATACTAAAAGTGAAACTGACCAAGGTTTACAGGATAAATATTTATGAAAGGATATCCTTCATACTTGTCATCACTGGAATATTGATCAAAGAGAATGAAGGAGATGAGAAAATACAGAACTTAAAAAAAAATCAGGAAGGCCAAGGGAAGAGGACGAGGAGGAATTCCACTGGCTGATGACTGCCACCAAATGTAACAATCAGCACCTACTACCTAATTTAGTTGCTAAATGATGACCCTGGGCATAGTAATCAAGCATGTGTGACTTGTATTTCCCTGACCAGCAGCCACACTGAATTCTGCCAAAGCACAGTTGCAAAACTTTTGTTAAGATTGTGCATGTTCAATTGTGAACAAATCTTTGAAGTAACCTAAACAAAATTCAAGTGAAAAAACAAAGCATTTTAAACACATGTCAGTTAAACTTTTGATGATATTGTCAGCATCCTGGGTTATGAACAGAGGTGAAACAATACTACTGCTGGAACAGCTATCAGAAAATTGCCATGCATTTGATGACCAAGAGAACTATGCCTTCTAGGTTAGTTAATGTGACCTCAAATGTGGGCCATTAAAATGGTTACATATTCTTAGTGGGTCTTCCTAATAAAGCACTCTGAAATCAACCAATCTACTACAATAGTTAATGAATTTTAGAGTGTTGACCAAGCTTTAATTCCAGTTTATAAGGATCACATCTTTAATTTTGACTCTGTATGTTTGTGCCCCCCTTACTCTTTTTCCTACTTTCACCCATTCTGCAAACCATATTTCATCTTATCTTGAAATCATTATGAACAAAACCACATGAGCAAGAAAGAAAACAATGGCAGTAACTGCCTTGTGGGTCCCAGCAGTAGAACAATCCCCTAATGGACTTCCATATTTGTTTACAGCTAGTTCTCACTTGAGAATTTTTCTATCTCATTTGCATAATCTGTTGCTTGTATGGGATGGAACTCTCAAGGAAATGAAATTAACCTCAATAGAATATAAAACATTTATATCTTCTTACACTATGTTCTCACTGAAGAGAATATAATAGGGATTCTCACAGGCTCCAAAACTGATTAAGAGACCACGGGAGGTATGGATCTAGAAAGGCATGTGTGTCAATGTCTTACAAAATACCTCATTTTAGAATTGTTCTAATTTGTTTTCCAGAGAGCTCCCAGAAAGTTGCACACACACAACCAGCCTGTTTATGTAAGGTAACCATAACATTACAACAACAAAAAGTAGATACAAACTATGATTGGGAAGAGTACTGTTGTTTTAAGACTGCTTTCAGGTAGCTGTGCTGGTTGCAAGCAGCAGTACAAAGTTTGAGTCCAGTGGCAACACTCAGGACAATGGAACCCCCAGGGCTTAACAGATATATTGATTTCTTATCTCACTACACATGCTAATGTCATTCAGTTCTCCCATCTGTTATAAACTCTTTTTATTATGCTGTATGCTAATTTGCTGCTATTCACATGTCTTACCAATTGCCTTCATCCAGTCTTAGCTTTATTTACTGCTCAGTTACTTATGCATCTTGACTTTAATTGGCCCTTCCTGGCAACATCCTCCTTACCCACTACTTATATGTAATGGTTGGTGACTTCTGTTTCAGTGTATCTGAAGAAGTGTGCACGCACACTAAAGATTATGCCTAGAATAAAATTTTGTTGACCTTAAAGATGCCACTGGATTCAAACTTAAGACCACTTTGTTATTGACAAACATGAACATTAAAACTTGTATTTATTAAACAGATTCCCATGATGTGGAACCAACTTGCTGGCAAAGCAGCAAAAATGAGAGAATGTGTAGGTAAAATCCATCTGTCTTTCAAATGCAGTATCGCCCAGGCACACACAACTTGTGACCCACCAATTCAAACTCACTCCCCCTGCAAAGTACAGTGATCCACCAATCCTTGATAAACCTCCTGTTTTTGCCACCTGCAAAACAGGATGTTTCAAGCATCTGTCTGGACGCAACACTAAGCAGGTGGGATGCAATCAAAATGGTGGATCATAAATAGTACTCCCAAAATGTTATTCTCAAAGGGTATTCACCTAAAAATCAAGAGTCCTAAGTCAAATGAATTAGATACTGATTCATGTCAACTTAAAACATAGGAATGTTACTGAATTTCATGAACACCTTGTTCTGATTTTAAAAATTCCAGATTTTAACATGGGTTCTCCCAACTTGGGGTACAACTGCAGTCTCCCCCCCCCATGACCATACTAATTAGGGCTGAGGACATACTGGCAGCCTGCTGCGCCTCCGCGGCGCGGCAGACTAAGGCGGGGGGAATTTACCCCGCGGCGCGGCATTTGCACGCCGCCGGAAGGAAGCCGCCTGCAGCGTTCAGACTGCGGGTGGCTTCCTACGGCGGCAGGCGGACGCCGCACGGCTCCCCCTCCCCGCGCGCATTCACACCCGCTCCGGTGGGTGGAACGCACGCCGCAGCAGCTGAGCACCACTTTGAAGTGGTGCTCGGCTGCTGCAGGAGAAGCGCAGCGCCGGACGCAATGCGTCCGGGCCGTCTCCTCGGGGCAGATGCGGCCGAGACTGCCAGTCTGTCCTCAGCCTAAATGTGGTAGAATTATTTGCTTTTAAGTTAGCTGCATACAAATATTGTGCAAATGTTGCATAAATGGTGCACACATAGCATAACATTCCTGTGAAAGAGAAGGGGTGTGTGTGAAACAACCTGGAGAAAGGAGCACATGAGGGCAGCTGCCCTGGAAAAACCCCTGTGGAGAATGTGTCCACCAGACCCCTAGCTGTAGTGGCATTTGTGACCAGCTGGGCATATATTTTGATTCTCAAAAAAACTACTGTTGCTATATTTCTCCTCACAACAACTCTATGAGATGGGCTACTATTACTGCTGTTTCACAGGTGCAGACCTGAGGTTTATAGCTACATACTCAAGACCACAAACCAGTACAGCAAAATACCGGATTTGAACTTAGATCAGACTTCAAACCCTGTATTATGACCATTTACTCTTTTTTTTCTTTGTCATACAAAAACAAGAGGATTTTAGCCACAATCTTTTTACTTTTTTCTCAAAGACTCTTACTTTTGTTCAAAGACTACGTTTGATCTTTTTTTTTTTGCACTGAAGCATTAGAATTTTAGATCACTACCATAACTGTCAACTGTACATTAAAGGCTATACAGTTTTGTATGAGACTGAAAATTATCCCCCACCCCACCCCCAGTAGAACAAGGAAAAATGATTGGTGAACAAAATCAACATATAGTATTTCCATTGAACAGACAATAAAGTTTTAACAAGTGCAACTGGCTGCAGATAGAAAACATTTTAGCGGATTGTTAATGCTGCCAGAAGCAATCAATTTCTGCTAACATGGTGGCACCTCTGTCTTTCTTGGCTGGGTGCCACATTTTGATTTAAAGAAATGGATGTATGACTATAATTCATTCTTGTGTTTTAAAACCTGGCACGGGAAGAATAAATAACCATAACAAGGGTCCACATCAGTTCAGCACTTCGTTTCTAGTAGCAGTCAACCAGATGTCACTGGGAAGTTCAATAATATAGGGTGTGGCAGGGTTAGCCTCCCTCTTCAGTTTTCCTCCAGCATTTCATATTTAGGGTATCCTGCTCCTCAACACTAGATGTCTAGGTTGTGGTCACACATGCCAGATACAGTGGGGGGGGGGGGGGAAGTGAAGCTATTTTCTCCGGAGGAATTGGACCCACAGTTGCGAGATCACACCTACCTTTGAAGCTGTGGGTGCAGCCCGTCAATGTGTGATCAGACACAACTGTGGGTGAGTCTCTTTTTTTTTGCAGTTTGTTTCCCATGCACTTAAGCGAGGAATCGATGATTCACACCTCTGCACTGAGGACTCCCTATGGAGTTTGCAATGATGCGCATACTGAGAAGGGGGGAAAACAATGGCACAAAGTCGGGATGGCCTGATCAGACCATCCTGATGGCAGGAAAGCATTCTGGAGCAGTCAGACAGGGGACAGTCCATCCGTGGCCTGTTGCAACCCATTTACTACTGGATTTTCCCCAGTGTCTTTTAACTCCGCTTCTGCGGCGGAGAATAGCGGGTTGCCGATGGCTGCGGGATGCTTCCCAGATGTTGCTGTTTGATCTCTGTCTTCAAATCAGCATGGCATTTGCACCTATGTTGGGTCTAATTGTGCATATGGTCGCAACCCTAGTTAGCTAAACAATCTAATACTTTTAAATGGCTAGTGGTTATAGGGACAGAATTTACAATTTAAAGACATCCCCTTATATTTTACAGTGATAATTAATTGGTAATTTGTGGATATGCCCCAAGATCACATGATCTTCGCTTGCTCTAGAAGACTTAGGAGACTGCTGTTTTAGTTCTTG